>OX387207.1:953244-10953244 GCA_947561695.1 Tyria jacobaeae | reverse complement strand
TTTAAGTCCCTCACAGCTTCAAATTGTAATTTATAGGCCGCCCAGGAAGAGGTCTCATCAAAGGGCGGCACTTTAAAATTTCCGCCTAACGAGGATGCACTTGCTATGTTCGCTGAAGCCGAAACTCTATTTATTTTTATATTTCCTTATTCCTCAATCTTCTTAACGTCTTCTTCGATGAAAGAGAGGTAGTCTTATTTTTTTTGCACGGTTTTCTCTACAGCCTAAACCCTCCGCGTGCTTTCGGAAGCCGTCGACGGAATAGCCGTCAGAAGATTTTTCTGCATAGCGCACAGCAGTTCCTCTTGCCAGCGGGCTTTGTCTTCTCGCATGGCGGCTTGCTCTTCCTGTCGGCGAGCTTGCTCTTCTTATCGGCGGGCTTGCTCCTCTAGTCGGCGGGCTTGCTCTTCTTGCATAGCGCGCAGCTGTTCGAGTAAGGCGCCGACGATTCATCGACGCTACGTTGGAAGTTGCCACCCCGGAATTCTCTTGACGTCCAGGAATCTCTTTCTCAGAAGCTTTGGCGCCAGAGCAACTTGGTAGCTGTGCGGTTGTTTTAACGCGAGTACTCACGCCTTCCCTCGGAATAATATGCATTTTACCTTCCCATACCACTTCTAACTAATACCTAGTCTAGCCATAAATATTGTTACGAGGTTTTTTTTTTATTGATTCGTCTCTTCTCGTGATTTGTATTGTTTTTTTTCTACTGGTTAATTTTTATAGCAAAAATATTTAACACCGATCGCCGCGTAAATGAGAAAATACGATGAATTCCAAATTCAAATGTAATATAATGTTTTCTTTATTTGTAACAGTATTTATGGCCAGACTAAGTATAACATGCTTAAGCTAACAATGTAAATAGTTATTTAGACATCTATATGCATGCATGTTAATACATTTTAATGTAATTAATTAATATAAAATTAAAATCTATACACTTTTGTATTTATTTTATATAATCATTCAAACAATAGCTTATTTTTACCATGTTAATTGTTGCACGTTATTTATTTATCCAAATTAAAACGTTAATACTTCACTGATGAGGACTAGATACTAATGTTACCCATTACATTTATAGAATTATCAAATAAGTAATGTCATTTTTAAGTAATAAAAATACTATGACATGTATTTTTTAAATGGGCGCGTATTAAAATAAATCTGTAAACTATAATTGTGTAAAGCACCACTAGCCTTGTTTTTCCTCCTAGTCTGGCTTCCCACCTTTGATTCCTCAGAAACCCGCCCCGCAAACGCAAAACTACCATAATATTATGGTGGTTTTGCGTTTAGGTATATACATATGTACCTACCTACTATATGTACCTATGTGATCACAACACTACTGCTGCCGACATTTACCAAATTTGGTTGTTACATATTAGGAAGGGACACGTTATAAACTCTTTAATTATATATTTAAAAACCTTCGTTTCTTTACCAACCTGTTAGATCAATCTTCTTCCTAGCCTTATTATTCCCATATCTACTAGAGTTGGCTTCTAGTACAACCAGTTACTGCCTGAATATAAAATTTTCATTAGAGCGACTGGCAATCAATCGGTATTTGTAAAGGTGAGGACATACTTTAGATTGTTACACAAATATGATACAAATGAGGCATCCGTCATACTCAAATATGTATGTTTTCCGTGTCGGGTGTTTATGTATAAAATAATGGTTCTTATTAAATTTTCAACAGTGTTCGCGAACTGGGGAAAATTCAATAATAACCATTAATTTTATTTTGACAAAATTCTATTGTTTTATTCCTATTTCGTTCTATTGATATTCGCAATAGCTACTGAACAAAAAATTAAAGAATATAGGTTGTAAAACCACATAAAATGAATGTAACACACAGAAATCCGAACTATTTAAAAAAAATATATAAATTATTTTTATATATTGATGATTTTAGTTTGGAAGGAATGCACGTCATTCTTTCCAAACTAAAATCCATTTCACGTTGAATTTATTAAATATAAAATTTAAATTTAGTCTAGAAAAGAGGTACTTCTAATCTATTATTATAATCTATGTTTATAATTGACGAAGCCACCGTATGGCACTTATTTACTTATTAACAATTAAACTAACACTTAAGAATTATGACTTACCCAAAAGCAAATTGGCCATAAACACGTAAATATTTCAATACTTCGTTCAACATACACAATTTCCAATAACGTATACACCCAATGTATAATCGTACAATCTTTGATCTTTGTATAGATAACTATAGATGAAACACGTGTGAGTAGAATCGGAGTAGCTATCTTCGATTAAAAAATCTGACCAAACGAAATTCCAATTTGTGTTTAAAACAAAATTGGCGCAAAAAGAAGTAACGAGAAGCTACGCTTTCCATGGCAAATTTCAAAATCTTTGAGATCACCAGTAACGATTAATGAGTAATTTACTACCGTGCCACAAAATCAGCATTTTACTGCCTTATAAGGTCCTGTCTTTCGTCATTCACGCAGGTATAATAATATTAATTGTTTTAAATTAATAATAAATTCTTCGTTTTTGATTATTGATTATAATTATGTAAAGCGGGTATCAACAAATAAAGTAGTATGATGCATGGCGATATAGAATCCATCTATTGAGAACTGATTCACATTCTATCTTATAGGCTCTTGATCGTATTTGTATCTAACGTATTGTGTATGTACTCTATACGAAAACACAATACATTGTATAATACACTTACATATGAATAAGAGACCTTTAAAGTGCAAACTATACTTTTATATGTATGCCCTTGTCACTCCCTCGGTGACAAATGATGCATGAATGCGGTTTAGACTTTCTCATGATTTTATATGCATAAATATTATATGTAGTTTTTGTTCATAGTGCTATATTCATTATAAATGATTACTTACCACGCTGGATTATATCTACAACTAGGATTAGAGAGAACACATTTATGTTCTCTGGAAATGGGTAATTGCAGCTGTCAGCGTTAAATCGATCTCTAAGCAGAGAATTAGTAAGGGTGGCTTATATTTATATATCCATCGTAGTGAATACATTGGATACATCTTTTTATAGTACACTACGGACCCCTCATTATCATAACAGTTTTATGTTGTAGGCTTAGACTTAACGTATAAGTAAAGTAAAATATTCAGAAATGTGTAAATGAAATAGCTACTTATTTTGCTAAATTTAAAATGCTATAAAACAAATGTGACAATGACGCTGTATTGATTGCTATGTCATCAAGGATGAAAAAATCAAGAATGATGTGAAATGGCATCAGATTTATGATTGATTGTATGGCATCTATTATTATCAACAAACTTATTCATTACTATGTAAAATATTATTTGTATAATAATATATATAAATACGTTTATTTGACAGAATATTGTGTTATAGTTGATACAGTTCATAAATGTTCTTTTTTTTTCGTGTGGAAACCCCCACGGCTCATCACCTCACCAGAGCTGACGGTGAGGTGGTATGTCGGAATCGAACCAACTAAAACCACACGGTGTTCCGTCATGAGAGCGTCTACTGCTAGGGACCCGGGATACCCTCAGAAGGAAACATCTGGGAAAATCAATGTTCTGCTGTTCCCAGCGTATTAACATTTTAGTTACATTAATTGGGAATATATAATATTACTATAAAAAATACCAGCAAACCATTAATTACAAATGAAATTAAAATACAACAACCTAAACATTAAAGGAATACATAGAAATAATAATTTCAGGAATAAATTATAGCCAAGTCTACATTTCAGTCGAGTCGTTCATTTAGTAATTCTTTTACAGAATAGTAACACTTTTCTAAAAGAAACTCGAAGACGTTACGTAGTAATTTGAAAACAGCGTAAAATCTATTATAAATACAAATGGCCATACAATATACATATATTCTTTGAAGATATTTGTAAATTTTATCTAGGCACTTGTAGCCTATTGCTTCTTCTACTTGATCTGTTTACAACATTATTTTGAAACTCAAATAAACTAATTTAGCTATGCACAAAGACACAAATTTCAAATATGTGTATACAAAGTTGGGAGCGGTAGTATTTTAGTTTTTTTTTTTTTAACAGCTGTCTAATGGTTGTGCTCCGCAGATTGATCGTATGATTTTTTTGTGCCCGGAAGGCTCTATTTAAGTCGACAAAATTACTCCATATTATTAAACTTATTTATTTTTGAGCATATAGCATCAATATGAGCCTTCCAATTACAGTTTTTGTCCATTATTACGCCTAGAAACTTTGTGCTGTTTATCATCAATTCAATGATTTCATTAGCACATTCTATCCGTAGTAGCGTTCGCTTACTATCGTTAGGCTGGTATTGTACAATTTTTGTTTTACCTATGTTAATGTGTAGGTTATTAGATTTTAACTATGAAACATTTATTTGTTGCAGTATAAGTTCCAAATAGCGGACATAACCCGGACTATAGAAATTATAGGATTTACGTTATCTTTTATCTCCCTGACCTCCGCCTTGATCATTCTGCATAAATTCAAGTAAGTATTCATTTATCTCTTATATGTATGTTCTTATAAACAACGCATAATGTCACGTCCCCTATATATTATTTGCCTTTTAACTTAGTACTGAGATTTCAATGGTTTAATACTCTGTTTTATATTTCATTGTTAATTGGCTATTTAAGAACAACTTTCGCTATAACTCAACTATTAACTTAAAAACTAGGAAGGAATATGTGTAGTCATTGTTAACGGGCTTTAAGTGGTTCTCAATTTCCAGTATCTTTGTACATCCTGATATGTACCCAACAATCAGGTTCAATATAAGGCTCTTATGTCCTATAAATATCTGAAAACTACATACTACTAATATTGTTTATATTCTGACTACGAAGGATTATGACTTTAATAAGCTATGTATGTAATGTAATGTACTAGTACGAGACTCGTAGTATAAAGCGTAATCAGCACACTTTTTAAATATAAATATTATATAATATTCAATTAGGTAGGTGCTATTGTGATTGCAAAGTTTGCATTTATTCGATAATTGCGTTAAGTCACGTGTCAGTTGTTCGGCAAGGCAATAAACATGATCGATAGTCAGGTTTCCGTTATATATTTCTTGGTTTCTTTCGATTGACGTCGCAATAAGTCAATCAACACTTTTCAAATTATATCGACTATACACAAGAATCAACAAAAGTTTACATTAATATGTATATTTAAAAACTAAGTTTAAAGAGTAATCCAAACATAAAAGAACATTTCGTGATATATTTATTGTTCAGGATATGTAAAGATGTATAGGTAAACACTTTGGAATACTCCCTATGATTTAAACAATGAAGGACAGCTAATAAGTCTATGGCCTCTGCACAGCTGTAGATAGAATTGAAAGGTCTAAGTCATCCGATCCATGGTATCCAGCTAGTACATTTCGCAAGAAGCAATTCCAAAATTAGTTAACTTAGTACATACATACATATATAAGAAATAGATTTTTGGCGTGAAGGTTTATCCAACAGAAAAGAAACAACCCTTAAAAAGTAAAAAAAATATGTCTGCTGTGAGTTTTCGAAGAGTTGGGTTCTCTGGAGACCATTCTGGTTGCAACATCAGGTCGCAGTTATCAATTAATTGTTATTTTATGATTATACTGGCACGCATGAAGCTCTTAATCGAGTAATCATGCGCCAAAAATGCCTTACATCATTTTGGAAAAGAGCTGATACTCTAACACTGCTAGACCGATATTAACCAAACATAGCTAAGAACCATCGCAAGGAAACTGGTTTTTAAATAAAAAACGCATTGAAATTGGTTCATCTGTTTAAGAGCTACGATGCCACAGACAGACATACACACACACAGACAGACAGACATCGACCTCAAACTTATAACACCCCTCTTTTGCGTCGGGGGTTAAAAATGATAAAATGACACTGAAGATACTTTGTCACAAAAACTAAACATATAATTATGAATTAATACTGATGTGTATGTAACTCTCACATTCATTATGTACTTATTAGGTGATAAAGATGTAATTCAATAAAAAATATATTTGTTTTATTTTTATTTCTTTGTACCTAATTATTAAATGGTGACTTTATTCGTAGTCGGGTAATATTTTTATTTAGTTATAAGGAATATTTCTTGTTTTCTTTGGTTTTGCTCTACTCTGTCCCACTTTGCAAAATACGGAATTGAAATTGTACTTACCATTAAATTCGTCGCTGCTTTCCAGACAGTAACTACATATCTCTTGGGTCGCTGAGTGCCACGCTCAGTACATTTGAGTTTCATTGATGTTGATCCAGATCAGTCCAGATCACAGAACATCGACAATAATCTATAAAGCGGTATTTACTTAAGATAATGGTGGTCAAGTAGCATTCTGTCTACATAATTTTCAATCAAAGAATAAGACTTATTCTCGTCTTAAGGAAGGAAGTTTGCCACCCGTGGGAAAAAAAACTGTAGGCCTGATATTAATATTTTATATAATTTTCAGGTCATTAAATAGCCTGCGAACCCATATCCACAAAAACTTGTTTACAGCAATGAACGCTCAAGTTATTATGAGGCTCATCGTCTATATAGACCAGGCGATTACGCGTAGTGGTGAAGGCGGGGCAGGTTACAAAGGAATTAGCGCTATTGAAAACCTAGTAAGTATCAATTGATTGATGCTGCAGCTTACTGCAGTCCACTGCTGGACATGGGCTTGACCCAATGTGCGCCATAGAATCATAAATATACATAACCTAGTAAGTATATTGGTTACATAATCAAAAATACCATGTTGTCGGTAGCGGGACATGAACACACTCAATACTATAAGTATTTATGAAGATTTAAGCTGCTTATTTGTTGCTTTGTTCAATGATGGACGTGCGTTTCAATTCGAATTTCATTTCGAGCAAAACTTTATTCTGCAAAAGTCACCACTCATTATTATTTGACTTTATGAAACACCAAACATTGTGTTTATAACACACTAATAACGTCATTTTGAAAAATATTCTGAAGAAAACGGACATAAGCGCCACACGGTTCCGTTTCAAGTTGACCAACTTTAGAATCAATAAAATTTTTCATTGATATGAACATCATAGCCAAAGCTATGATAGATATTGATGAATTAAATAAATTAAAGAAACAAAGGATTGAAAACAAAACAAACATCTTCAATACTCACAAGAAAAATGCAACCGCAATAATTGTTTACCTATGATTTCTCAGATGAAGTCACCTAGAGCTATAACCAATGCAATATAAAAATCTTTAAAATTGTTTCTTAAACAAAGGATAACTGGAACTAGGATGACGAGAGCGCTGTTCTAAAGTCAAAGTGCAGAACTTATCACCTAACATCTGTGAAAGAATTCATCGAACCAGGATCGATTTTACAGGGCTTTCTTAGTGACATTCCTGATACATTTTTACAATAGGCCTCTTATCTAATTACCATTTGTACATACTTAGTCTAAAATCAATAAAGACAAACATTGTAACATAGTTATGTAACCGTTTACCATCAATATGTATGAAGTAACTGCAAAAGTTAGAAGTGTCCTCAGATTTGCATCTGGTGGTTAATCTTGCTGACTTCGCCTATTACCTCTTGAGACAAAGTTGGAGGCGGACCAAACCGAGACGAGAACACTTGAAGCACCAAACTACAGCCCACTATGTTTTTTACCATTGCTCTGGCAAACCGCACGTGGCCTACTCCGTCTACGATTTATTTATCGATACACAGGAAAACGCTTTTTCTAATTAGGTACACAAAAACTATTGGTCTTCATTGATAGGAGTTTAGAAGTATAACATATAAGTAGAGATATAAGTAGAGCTAAAAGGCCCTAATAGGGATAGGGGTCTCCTTCCTTTAGTAGTCGAAGTAAATATAAAATTTAAGAAACATATTATACAACTAAGCCTTTGTTTCAGCAGTATTTATGTATAACGATGTATATTCTACTTGAGTATTTCATCACGGTAATGTTTATGTGGATGCTGTGCGAGGGCGTATATTTAAACACTATCGTGACAAATAAAGTACTCCGGGGCAACAGCTATTACAAGATCTTCTGTCTGTTGGGATGGCTCGTTCCAATGCTTATCACTGCATCCTGGTCGATTCTTGCTGGCGTTCACTACGCTGAAAGTAACGGCATTTTGGGGTAAATTTAATATAAATTATGCAATGTTAATAGTAGCGTTACTTGCAGCCTCGGCGATGCATGCCATTACATGAACAATCAGATATATAATATACCTCACAGGCACAATTAACCGCCCACCTATATTTTTGGTCAACCTGTTTGTTTATGTTAACTGTGGCTTATCTACTGTTTTGTTTTTAGTTAAGTGGGTACTTTAGTAATAAACTAAACACTTAAAAACCCTTATTTCGACCCATAAACTTGTATCGCCGAAGCGTTTTTAGAATTTAGTCTCTGTTTGACATTGTTGCAGTAACGTTACATTGATTATATTTCTTGTTCTTGTCTGCTATCGTGTACGAACATTGTTTAATTTGAGTTTTTAGTGTACGATTATTATTTGTGACTGAAAAAAATGCCACTGGATGCAACTGGTGCTGCTAGGGCAGTGACTTTAGCTGACGCTGGGTATAGCCAACGTCGCATCGCTCCTACGCTTGGTGTACCTCGAACTACAGTGCGGGATGCCATCAGACGCTTTCGGGAGACTGGTTCATACACGAGAAGGCCAGGTCAAGGCCGACATCGGTGCACCTCGGCTCTGGATGACCGCTTTGTTGTCAGTAACGTGCTAAGAAATCGCTTTTGCACCGCTACTAAAGCGCGCACACGTCTGTTTGAGGTGAGAAATGTCACTGTAAGTGAACGTACGATAAGAAGAAGACTGGCTGAAAGGAATCTGAGAGCTTTTCGTCCAGCTCGCGGTCCACAGCTGCTTGCACAGCATCGTAGAGCAAGACTTGCCTTTGCACGAGAATATGCTGACTGGACTACGGAACAATGGAAGAACGTACTGTTCTCAGATGAGAGCAGAATAGCCTTAAGGGGTCCAGATGGACGTCAGCGTGTTTATAGGCGCCAAAATGAACAGTTTGCTCCATGTGCAATAATCGAAACCGTGGGTTATCAGGGAGGATCCATAATGGTTTGGGGAGGTATCTCTTACGAGGCTCGTACCGATCTAGTGGTGTTTGATAGAGGCAGTGTGACTGCTCAAAGATACGTGGAGGAAGTCTTACAAGACCACGTCATACCTTTCGCACCATTTATTGGTGAAAACTTTAAATTAATGCACGACAATTCTCGATGCCATACCGCAAGATCCGTCACTCAATACCTCGATGAGGTCGGGATTCAAGTTTTGCCATGGCCGTCACGGAGTCCCGATCTTAACCCAATTGAGCACATTGGGACAACCTAAAAAGACGTATTCGAGCAAGAATATCAGCCCCTGCGACCTTACAAGAGCTCAAGACGGCTGCGATAGAGGAGTGGCATAATATCCCTCAGTCGGATATTCAAGACCTCGTAGATATATTGCCAAACCGACTACAATAAGTCATCAGGGCCCGAGGTAGTAATACTCATTATTAAAATTTAAATAAAAAGAAAGCGGACGATTTTTTTCAAAATTAAAGTCATCACATTTTCATGCAATTTTTTTGCAAAATCGATTTTTGGCATTTTTTTTTTTATTAAACGGTTTTGTTTAAAGACTTTTGTGATTTTATTTATCCTTAATGGCTGCTTTTAACAGAACTTCCATCAAATGTGGTCAAATTTTTCCGACTACTGAAAATTGAAAGAAATACAAGGTGGGGGGTTAATTGTGCCTGTGAGTGTATATAACCTCATGGTATGCTTTTACACAATCTTCATTTTAAGAGCTGTTTTCTGGTCACAAGTAACAAGGAAAGTATTTCTATTTTGTAACAGAATTTGTAGACAAAGAAAATTTATTGAAAACTTTTATACCCATTTTAGAAAGATGTCAGACAAAATTATGTCGAGATAGTAATGCTTTGATGTCTCAGGCTTTCAAGCCTAGTTACCAAATGTTTTTTTGTTACACTCGATTTATTTATTTAATACAGTACTGTTTTTGTAGCTGCTGGTATGGATATAACTTCCACGCTTACTTCTGGATAATGCAAGGACCACGCCTATTAGTAATTCTGGTAAGATTTTTTTATATAACTGCTTCTCATTACGGTATTGTTACGGAAGTGGGTACAGGGATTGGAAGGAAACTAATGTCTCTGACGAGAGTAGCAATTTATTTGCGTTTCACAATATTCCGAATGCGTAACACTCACTGCACAGAACGAGTTGTACTGCACGAACCGCGTAGCACTGTTCCAAACTGTCCCTGCGTACTAAACTTAGCTCAGTCCAACGAGAGCACTGCACCACAATTCACTTTACTACATATATCAAATAGAAATAAAAAAGTAAAATAAACTTTTGCATAGTAGAACTTTAATATCAAAATATTGTGCTGTACTAGTAACTACAGTACAGTACAGTTGGCATGGTAGTAAATCTCTAGTCTAATTAAAATCCAGTGAATTCATATGTACGAGTCTATCACAGTATGTGATCAACTCTATCACACTCGTAGCATAAATTGCAGAAAACGTATTTTTCAATGATTATGCAATTATTCTGAATGGCTATTAACATATGTTTTGTAAAAACCCTAACACTTAGTTCTTCTTAAATACTTCAATTATTTTTACATAAGGCTTTGTTAAAAATAAACGTAATAGATTTGGCTTGATTTAACTGACGATGGAGATGGATACATTTGATATAATCAATGATCAATCATCATATGATGATTATGATCTCAAACGGAGATAGCTATGTTTGATATGTAGCGACTGATATACACTACCGTCTTACTTCATCATCTATAGAAATTAGTAACTAAACATGTAAATATTTACACGCGATATTATATTATTCAACACCTATATTTGTGTCATGTCCAAAACTAGCTCAGTCTACTCTCTCCAATTAGTTGTGAAAAAAATATCAAGTCTTGTTTCATAGCCAAGATTTTTCCTTCTGTCGTAGCATATTTATTTAGTACTATATTTAAACATCAATAGTTTTAACGCTCAACAAAGAAATAGCGTTACAAAGTATATAAGCGTCTAACGGGTCTTTTACTTTCAAAGTAGTAAGTACAGATTTATTCGAAAGGATACTTTGTCCTCTAATCTTCTTTGATCCTTGATAAAAATAACTTTTTCAAAAAAATATTCTAAAGGAAAAATAAAATTATATATTCTTAGACTCAGTAAAATTTACTGTGTGCGTAATGACGTTGCATGCTATCAACAAAGACAAGACCGATATTTTAGACGTGCCCAACTGACATTAATAGCGATACTTCGTGATTCTAATAAAATCTTGCTCGAGCTTACCGTATATTATTTAAACTAGCATGGGAGTATTAAGTACAGAATAAGTTTAAACTATGCAAATCACTTAAACCGCGGAATCGGTAAACATATAAAACAACACAATTAAAAGCGAACAACATTACAACCAAACCAACCAAAGCACTAACCAAGTAACCTTAAACAATACACGCTTCATAGGATTCCTACACTGGAATTACCGCAGGGCAACATCGAATGGCTTGATTGGAACGTGATTAATTAAATAGAACATTTCCCCTGCAGTAAAGGTACACGATACATAGAGTATAGTTATAACATATTTCATATTAGCAAAACAATAACACAGTTTCAAATTTTCCACAACATACTATAAAAAAAAATGTTAGAATATGTCCTTTAGTTTTTGTCAGTTATTAACGTAGGTACGAGTATATTAATGTGATTTTACCATTCACCTCTAAAAACCGTTCTTTAGGAAGTCGGAATTGTAAGCTTAACTACTAAGAGTTTAGCTACCAACATGTGTCATGTTATCTATACATCTCTTAACTACTAAGAGTTGTATAGATAACATGACACATGTTGGTTCTTTGTAACAAATTTTCAATAGTTTTTCAGTCAAGTGAGGTATTTTATAAAATAAATAAGAGCAACATTGTGATGGTGACAGAGACGTGACAGTTTCATTAAGGCAATATAATGTTCATAAGAAAATAGCTGTTCCCATACATTGTGAAGTAAATGAGTTTGATTATATGTTCTTATATTACCCTCTACTAACACCATATGTAGTTTCATATAAACCTTTTGCTTGGAGAGTAGGTTTTTAGTTTAGTTTTAGTGGTAGTAGGTTTATAATCTGATATACGGAATACGAAGATTATTAGTAATACGCTCATTTGTGAAACTGACGACGAACTGACTGAACGATTGAAGTTATTACACAAATGCATTTGTGTAATACCTTCAATTACACAAATGCATTGGTGTAATACCTTCAAATAATGACGTAATGAACTTCGTAGATTTAAATTCCTTATTATATTTCACAAGTTCTTGATAGTAATATATGGTGGTAACACAGTTGAACTCCTCTAAAGTAAGAGTGGAGTTTTCTGGTACTGCTATATTACTACTTACGTAAGTTATAAACAACATAAACACAAAACAATCAACTTTAGAACTACAAGTCGTTAAGCAACTTACTAATGGCATTAAAATTTCAACGTAACGTTAGTAAGTAGTTTAAGCGAATGAAGTCGCTAATCGTACAAATTATAACCAGAAACTACGACCTTATTTTTTTTTTACAGATTAATTTTGGTTTTCTTCTAAACATAATGCGCGTCTTGGTATTGAAGTTGCGCGAAGATACGACGTCCGACATTGTGAAAACTAGGTAAGTTTACTATCCAGCTATATTTAAATAAGATTTTGAGTGATAATATGCTTTAATGTTCATTTCGTACATATTCTCATATTTGCCGATTGTACGAAAATATACGTATAATTATAATATAATTTTAATTATTAATTTATTTTTTGCAATTACGTGCCAATTATGTTGTGACTACAGCTTTTTATTATTATCTTTCTATAACACTTTAGATCTCATGAAAGATATACGTACGAAATGCAAACGTGAAAAGTATGAATTTCATAGATAGCCAGTTTCAGTCCCAACTGAGGCTCTTCATGACTTGTGTACAATATTTTTATGTATTGTTTGCACTCACAATAGATGTTGTTCTATCACTATAAATGTTGAAGTCATTAAAATTGCCCTCGTCAAATCAGAAACTTTATATACCAACATTCAACGTTCGTAATGTTGAACGTAATGGTGAAAAATGTCACGACATTTTTTTTATATTATTTGAATTTGGACAGATTTGTCGCCAGTAGTTATAGTCCGGCACGTAGCGTTGCAAATACAAAAGTTATAGTAAGCCGGCTGATATTAACAGCGGTAGTTGATCTTATATGACTAATAAGTGAACCGACCGTCAGCTGCTCAAGTCGCGGTAGATGCGGCTGTGGGGGGTTGCGAAAGAGGAACAAAAAAAAAACAATTTAAGTGATAGTACGCCGGCTGAAACTTTTTCCATAAATAATTGTTATCATAATGAGTTGAAAAAAATCGTCAGCTGCATCGTGGAGGGGGGAATATGCGTCAGCTGCTCAAATGAACTTGTTAAAAAAAACGTAAACTAAAGTTATATTACGCCGAATGAAATTTAAGTACGTGATTCTTCAAATAATTAAGAGTACGAAAACAACAATCAGCTGTTTGTATTGTGGTGAAAAGACCGTCAGGTGACCCAGTGAAGATTTAAAATATTGGAGCATTGCTATTATGCTGTTTCCTTTTAAACACATATTTCGAGATAGATTCTGGCCTTGCTCGAACCCATAACACGACCTTCGGGCTACCTAATCCACTCCCCCCATTATTTCAAAGCAAAATCTGCGTGTCTGTGTAGATCTTTGTCGTACACAATCAGTTTCGGTTCTCCTCATCGATGGAACGGACGCAAGACGCAAGACCCAAATATGTCGACAATTAAACCGTTTTGTGTTGTATGTGGCAAAAAAAAAAATATAAAATGCCAATATTAAAACTGAACTGACATCACTTCTTACTGACTGACTCCACTCTGCCTGATGGAAAGCAACAAGTGAAGTCTAAGAGTGGTGGTCACCATCCTCATTGCAAGTGTAGTCAATGTAGCTTGGTGACCCACACTATGGCGGCCTGGTAAGATGCTTTTTCACGCCCCGCTTAAAAGACCCAGGATCAAAGGGGGAGAGAACTTTAGTTTACGTTTTTTTTTACAAGTTCATGTGAGCAGCTGACGCATATTCCCTCCTCCACGATGCAGCTGAAGATTTTTTTTCAGCTCATTATGATAACAACTATTTATGGAAAAAGATTCAGCCCACGGACTATCAATTTTTTTTTTACCACAACCTCCCAATTCCACACCCACCGCGGGTGCGCCAGCTGACACTTGGTTCAGTTGTAAGTCATTCGAGATCTATCAAAAAAGATGGCAAGCAATCGGCGTAAAATGACTGCCCAAAATGCAACGCTATCTCCCGGACTATTAGTGATTCTGACTGGTGAGCCAGAGGTCGTGGGTTCGATTCCTATCCAGGAAAAATAATTGTGTAACCAGGTGGCATTTGTTCTGAAGTAGGGTGTAAATAACATAAAATATTTGTATATTTCTTAATAATTATATAGATAAGTATCTTTAAGTATATTTTGTTCTATATTCGAACATGATCTGGTTGATCCCAGAAGCATTGGCTCTAAACGAATGAACTTTAATGGGATGATAGCAATATTCGTTGCTATTTACTTTAATTAAAGAGAAATCAATACCCGCCTTACTATTCTAAACGAGTGCTAGAGTATTCAGTACTTGTGTTATATTAACAGGAAGGCCGTTAAAGCTGCTATGGTATTACTACCACTCCTCGGGATAACCAACATACTCAGCATGTTCGAGGGGCATGTGGCAGGACCTGTGTGGCAATTTGCCACCTGGTCCTTTATAAATCACTCTCTGAGGTCCTTTCAAGGAGCTGTTCTTGCATGGCTCTACTGTTTGGGAACTGCAGAGGTACGTTGATAATATTAACACCTTATATATGTATATGATAATATTTACACCTTTCATGGATTAGGTGTCGTACACTTTTCGAGACCCCATATTGCTACTCCTTCTTCTGTTTTCTGAGCTTAAAAGTTAAACCCATTTTACCCGATACCAAGGTCATGGCGCAGGGCCACATTTGTTTAAGGTAATTAAGTTAATGTCAGTCACATAAAATTTTCTTCAATGCAAGTCCAATGAATGTAGCATTTCTACAATGTATTCATAGCATTGCCGGATTAAATAAAGTAAATGTATGTACGAGTAAAGTTGTATTTAATTTAATATCACTGCATGTTTGAATAATATGTATCAAAATTTATCTAGGTCTCAAGCTAATTTTTTTTGCAGATCCATGCGGTCTTAAAAAAGGCTTACTCTACCCAATATGCTATATTTCTTCATAGACACCCTCGACTGGGACATTGTCTTGGTTTAAAACGGAAAAGAAGAATCCAGCGCTTTCCACGTAATACTCCTAGATTCTCAAAGTAAGCATTAAGGAAGTAGATAGTGACAGCGTTTGTCAATCTTTTCTTGCTTTCGTCTTAATACTAGAGTCACAATCAAAACCTGAGTAAATTATGATGTGTTTTACAAAGCAAATTGGTTAATTTTTTAAACAACTTTACTCATTTTTATGTATTTTTTTCGCAGCACCCGTCTTGAGACCATGGCCTTACCTTGCACTGGAACTGTCTGGCAGCAAGAACCACCGCCCATCGAACAACCCGATGTAATTGAAACGGAATTTCGAGAAACTGCGGAGTAAGTACATTTAACTAAGTACTAAATAAAAAACAAGAAAAGAATGTATAGTAAGTGACATTAAAATATTTTTTTTTAGTTTGTGCATATTTAGAAATGTTTATTGGACATTGTCATTGAAATTTTTAAAAGTTTTAATTTACAAAGTTGTTACAGGATACACCGTCATCCATGGGTACATTTCAACGATATGCCAGTAACAACTATCAACATTCCCCGCAATAAATCCCCGGAGAACTATTCACCGTAAGTGTCATATGTATTTATAATACCTTATTTTGCATATTATTGTTGTGGGGTAAATTTAAACCATATACAGGGACCTTAAACGAAATTCGGAATTTGAGGTGAACACCTCAAACTGGGCCGAAAACAGTATTTCGTATTAGCAAACATGCTCGTTCTTATTTCTCAAGACTGCTTTTAAATTAAGTACATTAAGTAACTATGTAAGTAGAGTAACTAAGTAAACTAGTAAGTAAATTAAATAACTATTGATACCGGCACTGGTGAAAAGCCGAATGAGCTTAATCCTAACCATCACGTATGTAAGTATATTAGAGGGGTTACGAAAATTTCTCAAAATGTTCTTGTAAATATAGTACTGTAGTGGTTTCCTAAACGTTAACTTGAAAATGACACTTCGCTTTAAATGATGTTGAAAATAATATATAGGTAGTCGATCGTACTTTCTTAAGGATTTAAACAATGTTTCAGTTAAAATTTGAAAAAAAAAACCTGAAATAGTGTAGTATTTATGTCTAGATTTATAGACAACATAATATATTATTACCTATATCGCAATTCCCAATTATGTGCCGATGTTTTGACACCTTTTTCACAAAAGAGGCCGAGTCACTCCTTGATAGCTAACAGCACACCAAACCATCACTGAAGCCGGATAATGCCCTCTTTGTACTCTGCTGACTAATTGGGAAGCTTCTATAGAGATTTGAGCATAAACTCGGTAATTCTGCTTGTTAAAATATTGCTCAATAGGAAAAAAAAACGTCAATTTTTTTTTTCTGTGACCTGCCTTTTTATGCCGCTTAAGAAGTTGTTTTGATTGATTTTCCCAAGCTTTCCACTTTTAAATTATCAGATAAATAATTACCAGAGCTTCTCTTATAGACTGGAAGTCTTAAATCATTTTTATAAATATTTGACATGGTTGTAGATGATATATTCATTTCCTGAGATAAAATCTTTTGCTTTTGGATAGGATTTCTTCGAATTCTTTCCTTCGCTGCTTTGATCGCCTTTTTCATACGAATACTAGGTACATGGATGGTCAAATCTTTTTCTGTAAGAAAACGGACGATGTTTCATTATACCTATCAAAAGCACGGTACATAAACAAATATGCGAAATAAATAGGGCCAAGTAGTGTAGGAGCAATAACTAGGACAGAAAAAACCTTACCGATTTGTTATGCCAGATTATAAGAGTAAGAATATTTCACTAAGGACTACAATTTATTTATGATTTGTTCGAAAAACGTAAAAACGTACTCTAGATGTACCTACTACATCTCAATTTTGAATTATAATTATAATATTTACCGTTTGTATATGTATTTAACCATTACAAATATTTACGGTACTATTGCTACTGTCGACACCCGACTCAGTTAAAGTACAGACATTCAAGGAAACAAAATGCTTTTCTAAGTGGAAGCCGGCGTTGTCCATCTTCACTGCATTCTACAGCCCACGCAATATCTGTTTTCAGAGTAGTTATCGATAAATAAAGTAATCATTATCATTGGAAATCTCGAACTGTAAAATTTCAGGTGCGATGCTCGCACGCTATTTTTAGTTTCACTACACCTTGGTTATATGGTATAAAAGCTACAAATCTATTTGTTTAAATGAATAAACATTTACAAAAATAGGCTAAAACACTTTAAGTTCATTGCTTTAAGATATACACATACATATATATAACAGCCCGTCGCCGCGTCGGTTTCTGGTACTTCTGACCTATCCTTTCTTCAGAAAAAGGCTACCGACGGACTTGTTTGAAAGGTTAAATAACAGTAGAGGAAGCTCGTGATGTTTGTATGGATAGAAGCAAAGGGCGGGCAGTTGTCTCTACCTACCCTGATGGGAGAATGGTGTAATATAATATATATATATATATATATGTGTGTACTGCAAGGTATTTTATAAAGTGTTAGTAATCGTTAGTGTAATGCATGTATTTCTTGTAATAACCGAGTCTTCTAATAATGATCTATCATTTAATTTTCAGACCACAAGCCTCCAGACCTCGACACTACCCAGTTACTCCACCACCAGTAAGGATATTACGTTTACAAAAGCCTGATGACATTCCACCGACTAACTCGAACACAAATGATTTTAAATAAAGATATTAATGCTACATACTAAGGATGACCACGGTGCACCATTTAACGTTCAGTAGTGATGTGCCGTGAACGAAGACGTAGAGGAATTGAGGATAAATCATTATAATGTCGTATTTACATATGTATTTTAAATTGGTTGTAAGTTTGTATGTTACGTTGATACAGGATATCGCTGTAAATAGAGAGCTTTTAAATTATCTTTAGCTACGTTCCATCAGGGCGATAAAAGTTTTGAATGTACCTCTAATACAATTTTGATTTACACCATTCAATCTATTTCCAAGCGTGTTTCTTGAAACACTTGACATTGGCGGAATCTCTGCGTTGACTTTACACTCGAGAGAGAGTCCATAAACAACTAATAATAATACCTCTTATAATAAAATATTGATAACAAACAATATCAGTCATTTAAAAGAAAACAAAATAAGTGGTTGGCAAATCACACATAAACATCTGCAATATATCATCTTGCAAAATTTGCTTTTGGGGGTGTTAAGGTATTAGGTATTCCTTAACACACCCCAGCCTCTAAAATGATAGTATTATTTGTTTGCTCAAAGTGTATTTGACACAAAACAGTAAAGTTTTAATATTATATTACAAATGATGATCACGTACGCAAATAAAAAGATTTTATATAGTTATTAACTAAAAGATATCAGTATCTAAAAATGTTTAAGAAAACATTAAAATTAAGAATTACTTAAACTTTTATTATAGGAATTAACGTGAGTACCTATTTTAATGAAGAATTAGAATAAAATAAAAAAAAGGAAAAAGATATATAATAGTAAATAATAATAACACCGCATCATAAACACTTATGATGCGGTGTGGTTGGGTACACACCCAACCTCACCAATATTACTTAAGTTATAAAGGAAAAATCTAACTGAAAAGAGCGTACTCCTACCTAAAAGGCCGGCAACGTCCTTGTGACTCCTGAGCTGCGGGTGTTCATGCGTGAAGGTGGTCACTTAAAATCAGGTGACCCGTCTGCTCATTTGCCCCCCAAAACATC
Source organism: Tyria jacobaeae (assembly GCA_947561695.1). Classification (NCBI taxonomy): domain Eukaryota; kingdom Metazoa; phylum Arthropoda; class Insecta; order Lepidoptera; family Erebidae; genus Tyria; species Tyria jacobaeae. Next base: position 10,934,008 of record OX387207.1, on the reverse strand, counting down.
CCATCCCATAAAAGCGATTGTTGTATGCCCCGAAAAAAAACAAGAAACAAAAAAAAAGAGGGACCTCGACATATTAGTTTACGCAATGTTCTCTATCTATAAAGCAGTAAACAAAGTTTTTGCCTGCGATTCCTTTTGTCCAGACTCCCTTTCAGATAGATGTTTTGTACTCTTGTTTAAAGTATTAATGGAGTAAATGCGCTTCTTATTATGTATATATATATATATGTATATATATATACTATATATATATAAGGATGTTCCCTCCGTAAAAGGTTTAACCCAAAACATACTTACATAAATATAGTCACGATCTCTTAGGTTACACGTTTTCATTTCGACGTATTTTAACCCCTGATAAAAAGCGGAAAAGCAGTTTTCAGTCTATGTGACATTTGTGTTATAAATGGCTGAAAACTGCTTTTGATTTTTTTTTGCTTTAAAGGTAACTAGGTCGAGAGTGTTCTTGGCTAATCTCTTTAATCTTTAGATGATAAACTCATCCGCTCTTATCTAATCCTTGAAGGAATATGTTTCCTGACTTAATCTTGACCTGTTTTTCAATGTCCTGGGAGCTTGAAAAACCTTTTATGATACACAAATTTAATTTATTAGTTGCTATCTAAATCTAAACAAGGAAATTACTATAGCTTCCTAAACTTTGTAGACCAGATCATCTATTATAGGAAGCGGGAATGGTGGTTTATAACCCTTTTTCATCGATGCTAAATACTTCATATTCTTTTAATATATGTATTCTTCGTTGGGTTGGTTTTAATGAATTACTTTCATATGTAATAAATCAGTCCAAGGAAATGCACAACAACACAAACAAACAACCTTTACACAATTCGTAAAAAAGAAAAAACTTCGTAAAACAACGTACATTGACAGTAAATAATACACTTTGGTTAAAAATATTCACGCTAGCTTTAGTTCTTGCGAGGCATAACAAAATCTCCATCATAAGCCTGATTCTACAACCCTTTGTCGCACTCCGTTGTGTCAGTCGTTTTCATCTCTTTAATAAATAAAAAGAATATAAATCACAAAGAAATCACCTCACAATCTAATCATTTCTTTCATATTCTTTACTATAATTCATATTTTCAGGTATTTTATTGTATAGGATAATAGAAATCTGTAATATACTCTTAGATATTTTCATTGATTACACTGATAAGCAGCCTTGATGTTTAAGATACGTATAATGTTTGTATAGAAATATATCTGCTTTAACAGATTTTTCTTAAATATTTGGTAACTATAGTTTTTGTGGATAAACGGGTGACGTGTAAACCCTCCAACACAATGGGAGGGACCTTCAGCTAGCCTAGTTGGACCTAGGGCACGCTAAACTTGTGACGGTAAGGCCCGTCAAGAAGGAATGGCATGACATGACCATCTCCTACTGGATGACGCGGTCGTGCACTAAACACAATTGCTTCAGTACCTGTGTCGCATAGCCATAACCACATTACCCGTACCCGAGTGCTCGGTGAGATTAGCAGAGAAGGTCTGCACCGGGAAAACATGTGGTGTGTATTGTTATTGTATACTCTTGTGAGCGTCATGTGTCAGTGGGTTGAAACTGAGTGCCTAATGTTTATAGAAAAGTGTCTCCTGGCCGTTGTGTCTATTTACATTTATGGTATTTCAAAGGTACTTGGTACTCGGGTTATCATTTTTTTTAGGATAATACGCATTGCTTCATCTTGTTCTTAAATTAAACCTTTCTGTACTTAAAAAAAAAACAAGTAAACCTTTAAATAACAAAATCTTAAAGTATAACGGACCGATCACCAGGCTTCTCCGCAGCAAAAGACACTAAACATACATATGTATTGCAATAGTTATTAAAAAGTTTGACGAAAAATTCGTGAATAGTAGTTTCGTGATCATAAAAATACCACGAGCAATCAAAACTGTATATTTATGAAATAAAAGTTAATCATAACTTAAGCTTTAAATAATTTTTCTCATTAGTCATAAGATGTTATTAGTAGAGGCTTGTCTATACGGTGTCCCTGATCTAGTCTAAAATCTAGTCAATCGAACGAATTTATTTTACACAATTCTTAAATTTTTATAATCTTTACTAGTACTCGTATACTATGGCTATGGCATGGCCCCATATTACGTTAAATTGGGATCAAATCCTCGAATTGAGATAAAGGGATCAGTCTGTATGTATGTATATATACTACGCACCTAAGTGAAGACAATATTTATTCTTTATATCAAAAAACTTATTAAATATTCTGAAGTTTGTCGTGATGAAGGAAATAAGAAATACGGATCGTATTTATATTGTTATTAACTTATGCGACCGAAGACAGAAGTGAACTCAAATGAACTGATTTAATTTTTTTTTTTTTGTGTGATGTATGGCTGTTGGCCGCAGATGGCCTCGACAACCTTGCACGGGCTTACGGTGAGCGCTGAGGGCTCTCAAGAGGCATCGCTGGCAAACTAGGGTGACCAAGACCCACATTTAAATGAAATTTAAAATAGATTGACACCGTTCTTTTATACTAGAGTCCAGTGTTGTTATCGCTCGCTGCATTCCTGTTGTTATCGCTCGCCGCAATCCTGTTGTCACTTGACCTAGGTTCGGCTTACAAGAGGATGATAAGGTTGGGGTGTTGCTACACTACATTATGTTCCTACAATGCTATATACCTAGTCATGCCATAAATATTGTTACAGGTACAATTTTTTTTTTAACCTAAACCATCAGTGAAGTCGGATAATGCCTGCGCTGTACTCTGGGAACTTATACAGAAGCTTATATAGAGCTTTGAGCATAAACTCGGTCACTAAAATATTGCTCAATAGCAAACAAAAACTCGTCTGTAAGTATTTTTTTCTATGACATCCCTTTGAGCACCAATATTCATTTTTGAATTAAGTTAAATAATGACTCTCTTATAGGTTTCAAGTTAGTCATCTTTTTAAAATACGCTACATGGTTCTGGGTGCTATATTCATTTCTCGAAATAAAATCCACTTTCGGACACTTGTCGAATTATTTCCTTCAGTGCTAACACCAAGCGGAAGAAGAGTTTCAAACATTGCATTTAGCTCCATACCGACTTTGTGTAATGCTATCACAGCAGTTCGAGTCCCTTTATTACCCCACTCCATTTTAATATCATAAAAATATTTAATGAAAATGACATTCCAAATTACAATTTAATATTGATTTATAATTTTAACAGTACTTATATACTAATATAGGTACCTCACGAATATACAGAGATATACATAGATAATATTTATAGATGCAGAATGTATTTCAATTTACGCGTAATCTAACACATAGTGACACTACCAGCTGGTATGAATAACCAAATTTGTAAAGTTTAGATATACAAAGACACTTCGAAATAATAAAAAAAAAAACAACTAATGCTTGTCAAAAAAAGTCAATGTTACAAATACTTTACTGCACATTATAGCACAAAGGTAATTGAAATATTTCTAACTAATATCAGAAAACGAAAAGATCCTAAAAATAATCTTTATTGGGTTGAAATTCTCGGCATTCCTAGTTGTACCTAATACTTTCACTATAGATAATAAATAATTGAAGACGGCTTATAGTATCAATTAGTAGTAGGTATAACCCTAATGACTGTTACCTGTCTTAAATGTACACTCTTTGTCATTAAAATTACTATGTCTTGCGGATACAGAGTCTGTTAGAGGTTTTTAAGGCGGCAATGAAATAACGCAAACACTCGAATCAAAGTTTACACAAGGTTTATTTATTTAAACAAAGAACGAAAGCGATGTTGCCTGAAGGGCTTTACAAAGAGAACTGAGATAAGAACAAAAGTCCTTTAAGAGGGCGCTGTCGCGCCCGGTTCCAAGTGGTGGTCGCATAGCGGTAATGCAATTTCACCAACAGAGTCCTTGTGAATTTATCGAGCTTTTTCCATTACATTTAAGTAAAGTGTTTCTAAAATACCTTTTCTGAAAGAAATTCTTATCTACTTATATAATAGTAAGTATATTTTATGGCAATTGTTAATATAGATACTTATACTGTGTGTAAAACTGCACGTGTAATATGTACCCGTAGCTTACACAAAAAAAAACCTTATGAGATAAGTTTCAGTTACGATAGCATTAACAATTAGTACCTAACAAAATTATGAATACGCATTGGAACTCCACATAGTGAGTCTATCACTCTATGAAGTAAAAGCAAAGAGACATTGATAGGTAGCTTTTTAATTTGTAAGCATACAGACACAACTTTTACGGTCTCACGGTCACGTTTCAAAATAACATAATATATAAAAAGAAAGAGACATTTTGGTTCCAACCGCATTAAAATTATGCGCATGAAAACAGGCAAAGTCATTGTTGATACTCGATAATGACCTTTGATGATTTACGAATTTATCGGTTCATTCTTTTTTAAATCATCTTATAGATGCATCCCTGCTTCAACTGTTTTGTTATTACCCTTACATAGCTGTTGTTAATTCAATATTGGACATAATATATTTACAATACATAAATATTACTCTAGAAACTAGCATTCGTTGCTTTTAATTTATTAAGAAATAAATAAAGTACTATTGAAATAAAACATACTGGCCTGCAGTACCAATTAAGTCATTTTAATTAGTGATTCATCCAAATTTCTTAAGTATATAGAATGTTTGTTCTTATATATGTGTGTTATGGCGAAAATATATTGCCTCAGATCGTATATAAACGCTTTAAACATTTATGTACATTACATGTTTATCAATTGTTCATTATAGGAATCAATATATGTATAAATGTTAAATATGTGTATTTAAAAAGTAGAGAAATCACTGTTAACTTAAATGCACCTTTTTCAAAAAGCTTTTTTTTTTAGTTATTTAATAGTTGCACATAGAAGTTTTTCAGGGAGTGTGTAAAATTTGTACGCGGCCCTGCCGAATCTCTACTCTGACACCTCGTATGTTTGCCGCTCGTACAACTATCTTGGAATACTGTCTCCAAAACAGTTTCTAAAGAATATACTATATATATATTTTTTGTGTTGACCCCCACGGGTCATCACCTCACCGGGGCCTTGCGGTGAGATGGTATGTTGGAATCGAACCGACTCAATCCACACAGTGTTCCGACATGGAGTCTTCTGGCCGAGGCCTCAGGTGTACCCTAGACAGGAAATCCCTGTAAACCCCGACAGACTTGGCCGCCGACTTGGAGGCGACCCTGCTATGGTTTAATGCTCTGATTTAAAGTGGCGCGCGCGGAACACGTCGCGCCACCATCTCGGGCCTGCTTCTGCTAGGACGACGGATAGCCCTATCCATCGCCCTCAAGCTAGCGCTCATGGAAGCCGGAGATCATTTTGCGCTCTCCGGTGCCTGATGCGTCTTTCTGCGGGACGGAAGAGTGCTACTTCTCTACCGTTCCCTTTCCACCGCTTCTTTGGCCTGTATCACTACCTACTACAGAATGAAGCGGCGGAATCCCATGCACTCTCGCGCTAGACCATGTGCATAACCATGGTCTCCAGCGAGAGGCTCCCCACACCTATAGCCGCCACGAGGTTGGCACGCTCCTGCACCCACGCAGAGCACTTCACCAACGTATAGAGTGCTGTATCCTCGCGGCAGCCCCCGCAAGTGTAGACTTTGGCAGAGGCTTAATATATATGTAAAATGTATTTTTGATTATATTATTGTACTCTGGTAACCAGACTGCTGATAAACATAATTATTTATTTCTAAATAAATTCATATTGTACATGAATTACACCCAGACACAGAACAAAAACTCGTGTTCATCACACAAATATTTTTCCTGTGTGGCAATCGAAACCACGATCTCCGGTTTAGCAGTCAAGATCACTAAAATAAAATCATATAGTAAAAATTGGGAAATAGCATGTGAATGATAATGATAAATAAATGATAAATGATCTTTATTTTGTAAATAGGTTTTAACAACACTTTTACACGTCAATTTATTTTTTTTCTGTTAGTTTATGCTAGATGAGGCCGGTGTTTAGTTAGCTGACTACCCTGAGAAGAAACACCGAAACAAACTCAGAGGTCAAAGTCTGTTTTAAAGTCCATACAGATGTACTGGTCAAAAACATATGAGAACCATGCACGCTAACGTCTGAGATGAGCTTTTGAAGAAAGCACCACGCTCATTTGAGTGGACCCGTCCAAACAGTGCAAGCATTTGTCAGTTATCGTGTAGCTCAACTTAGAACTTTAAGGAGCTCAACGGACCGACGAACAGTACCAAAGCAAGGACATTTGGGTAGGCCGCAAAAGTACTCAAACAGTCACACATCGTTAAAAAACAAACTTACTGGAAAAAAGGAGAAAAGAAAAAAAGAAATAACCTACATAGTCCTCACATTTACAATAATTAAATTTTTAAATTAAAAAAAAAAACAAATATATATTATACTTAACAAAGTATTCATGTCAAAAAGTACAAAGATTAAAACAATAAAAAAAAACAATATAATACTTAACAAAGTAAGTATTCATGTCAAAAAGTAAAATATAAAATGTCAATGTGTATAAAAAAGCAAAAAGTATAAACGAAAAACATAAACGAAAAACAAAGGCTCATGTACATTAATGAAGCTGCTCATTCCCAAGCCTTTTTATCCTCAATGTAATCTTTAATTGTGTAAAAAGCTTTCTGACTTAGTTTTTTTTTTTGATAAATGATTTAAATTTATTATTGCTTAGTTCTTGTATTTGGCTAGGAAGCTTATTATAGAAATGTATACTTTGGCATCTAAACGAACCACCTATTTTCTTGAGCCTGGTTTTGGGAACAACAAATTTGTTTTTGTTCCTAGTATTTACACTATGGATATCACTGTATTTTTTAAACAGATTAATATTTTTATGTGCGTACATGAGATTTTCATAAATATACTGAGAGGGCACAGTCATAATATTAATCTCTTTAAATTTATCTCTGAGGGAGTGTCTGGGACTTAATTTATAAATTGCACGTATAGCTCTTTTTTGTAAAACAAAAATAGATTGAATATCGGCGGCATTTCCCCACAACAGAATATCGTACGACATTACACTATGAAAATAGCTAAAGTATACTAAACGAGCTGACTCTAAATCAGTTCAACCACGAACTTTCCTAACGGCGTACGCTGCAGAACTAAGCTTTTTGAACAGTTTATTATTTCGTTACGTAGGTATATAACCTTCAATAAGAAACATCAAGTCCATAAACTTACAAATGTATTTAAACTCCAGGAAACTTACCACGAAACCTATTGTTTTGAGCACCAAATGACTGGACTTAGAAGGACTTGGAAGTAGTAAGGTGAGTAGGTATCTACTTACCTTACTACTTCCAAGAAAATTTACATTTATTTTATAATAATAAACTTACATAAATTTACAAGAAAAATCCAAGAAAATGTTCTTCTAATTATAGACACAAAAGCAAACTGAATAGCCTGATTTATGTTTAATTACAGTAACACGAAAATAAGTTTATAGATTTTGTTAAACAAGATACAAATCTAAAGCATATGATTTATTTCAACTAGTTTATAAAATTGTGTTATGAGTTAAAATAAATCTACTCTTTTTCCTGCATTTATTTTGTACTAAAATAACATTAAATATTCATTACTTACTTACTTATTTATCGAGGCTCAATTGTGTATTTAGGTTCTTCATTAAGTAAATGTATACCTATATAAAGTTACATGATTTTTTATTTCTAATGTCACCTTACCTTTTTAATAAAAATAAGGCATTGTTATTTATTGATTAAATTTTTAGACAACCTGCCCGCCAAGCCAGCTAAAGAGGCAGTGATCGGTAGCACATATTTAAACAAACTTGAAGTTGTCCATTCACACTCATAAGGCGGGAACTAACTGACAATAACTAACTAACTAACTTAAGTGGTACTGAGGTGTGGCACGTATGAAAATTATATGTACTTTTACATTATTTTAATAAAGCTGACATTTGTAAATTTATAAATACTCATATCTAACTATTACAAATAAAACCAACCACCGTAACCCAATAACAATAGGGAATGAAACTTTCATTATAATAGCTGTTAAGATGCTATTAACCAATGACAAAAACATACTTTCAACACTGTTTTCCTCTCCCTCGAAGCTTGGGTAACTCTTCTCAGGAAAAGAATAGCAATCTGATACACATACTTGCTAAAACTAGTAGCGCCTTAAGCACGTTGAAACCCTCTTAAAATTACAGGGTCACCAAACAATGTATGAGAAAAGCCATTGCAGCCAAAGCAGTAATCTACACCAAACTGGAATGCACTCGCTTACTCTGCATACCTACTTTTTACGGATGTTTTCTTCCTAGCAGAACCTATAAACCACCACCAATCCTGTCAGATATACACTGCTCTGAAAGTATCTGTTTCAGTTACAGAACCAGAACATTAGTGGGCAGCAGAGAGCATGCAGTTACGCTGTTCCGTGGCCCTGAGTACATCGTCTATTTAATAAATTTAAGAATTTGAGATATGTACTTACTTATTTTTCAGATCCTGGCATACGGTTCCATAAGCGTAATGATGAGCAACTATCATCAAACAACATTTTTTTTCAAAAGACATCTAAAAGGTCATAACAAAATGAAAATGGTAACGAAACAAGATTTTTAAATTTAAACCATTTAATTAATTAAATATTTGTTCATAATTCTATTTCCATAATTTTCCATGTGATCACTTCCCTCAGAATATTCGCCCTCTTTCATTTACATTCGCATTATAAAAATGTTTAAATTTATTTAAACAAAATGTTTAAATTTATCTAAACATTACACAAAAATGTAAATGAAGAATAACAATCCTTAATCTTATTTCTTTATTGTTATCCCCCACTCCATAAGTTTGAGAAAAACAAACAATAAATTGTGAAGTGAATAAAAATTAACTTTAAGTGCCGTGACGTGATGACGAAAATAGCCTAGTTATATGAGCTCTCTCATTGAGATAGTGCTCAAGATCTAAAACCTCCATGTTAGGTCTGCTTAAAATAACAAATGACTTATAGATAGGTACATTTTTACCTGAGCATTCAGTAGACATAAATAAGATAATTAGGCCATAGATTTCATGACATAAATCACATGTTACAAACAACGAAACGGAACATAATTGTAATATCTACCTAGACTTGGTTGTTGCAATCTACTTAATTTCATTTTCTGCAGATGCTTGCGTCAATAGATCAGAAATGTTCTTCTCTAACTCATCAACACGGGTTCCCATCTCATCTATCCTGTTGATGATTTGGTCAGACATACTTTGGAAGTTGTCTTGCATGCTCTGGAGAAGCGATTGGACGTACTGTGTAACTTCTTGCATACTCTTCGGATCGCTTATATTCGTAGTGTAGCTGTTTTCAGTGTCAGACACGTCTGTATTATTAGTTTCATTATTATCTTCGGCCATTGTTCAATATCTTGTTTTGTTTAGAACCTTCTCTGTATAGTTTCTTAGGTAGTTGTAGACACTACTTCCTTAGCTTTTTGTGGATGATTTATTTAATTACTTAGTTATAGAGGCTTGTTAGCTTCTTAATATATAATATTGTAGACGTTTAACCCAAAACTGTGCACTAGACGCCAGAGAATCTCGACCGGATAGGCAATTTTGCACATGCGCGTTGCAACCCTCTTTTTATTATACTAGTAAGCTAATAGATGTCGCTATAGGACATCGCGAAGGTAACTTAGACATACTTATTAAGTTATTGCCAAGAAATTGAATATGATACATTTTGGAAGAGCTGTACAAATTAGTCACACTAGCGATTATCCCTCATTATCAATCCGACAGATATGCGGATAAATTGGCAAACAAGGCACGGCATGTGATAGCACTGGTGATAAAATTAATTATCGGGGATAATAAATATTTAAACGTCAGGAGTGTCGCATGAACTTTACAATGCTAAACATACCCACTAAAACAATAGCACGACTAGGGCCAATTATAGGCTCGAATTGATGCAGAAATTTGCCGTCCCTTCGTTTTAAAAAATCTTTCTACTCTTTCACCCCCTTTTCTCCTATTTCATTCCCAAATTTCCTTACGTGTTTAATTTAATTTAAAATTTAAAATTAAGTTACTTATAAACTAATGGCTGACCACTTCCATTCTTGACAATTTTGATTGCTAAATATATAAGTCATATAGCGCACTACTAAATATGGACTGACTAGATTTTTTTATGACATCTACCTGCTTAATTACAAGCAATCATATTAATTAACGACCAGACTATAAAAGCCAGACTAATGCCTTCCTCAGCAGTGTTGCTTCTGCACTTTGGTTACTATTAGATGTGACACGATGCGTTACCACTAAACTCGACACTGCAACTTTATCTCGTGAACGAACAAAATTCGAGGTTGCATACTAACAGTTAATCATCATAATAATGTCAATCGAACAGATTATGGAGAAGTAGAAATAAAACAAGATATTTCAAAATGTATAACAGATTATATTTTACAATCAAACCTTAAAACTTATTAGATACTTGCTTTGACATAAATGCGACTCAAGAAGGTCATCGGTAACAGAACTTGTTTTGGTTTCTTTGTAATTATATTTATATCACATCGTTCTTAAATAACTCTGTTTTGGTTTCATTAGAAATAAACGATGTTATTATATAAATGCAGGAAACAGCAATTTTACTAAATGAAAATTAATTACTTAAAGGTATATGATTTTACTTATAGTTACATACATAATTCAGGATCCGATGGGGCTCTTTATCGGGGGAAGAATCGACCTGCCACATTTGTCAGATATTACACCACTGTATCGCGTTAAATAATAAATATAAATACCACCTACAAGTAAGTGTTACTTCATATTTTATTACACATTTATTAAAATTGGGTAGTTGACTATGCTTAAATGAAATTATTTCCGTAAGTCGGGCAATCTGTTTTACTGTAACGTTTTAATTTTATTTTTTATTCATCAAATAATCATTGAAAGGGAATGATATGACAATACATGTTCGTAACGTCACGACTACGTATTTCATACAAAAATGTACCACACCTACAGTTTTGACGTTTACAAAAAAATACAATATTTTGTAAAACATTTGCTAATTAATCGAAACACGAACTTTGTGAGCTGTTTTTCGTTAGAAACCATTTGTATGCATCGATGTTATTCAAAAAACTTATAAAAGCCGACAGCTAGAATTGCAATCACAATAACATAACGTGCGACGAGCATAATAATAACTATTATTATGATATAATAAACATTTGTATCAGGTCGCTAGTAAAATAATAAATTAAAAAACTCCTACGCAAATAACACTAAGTTTAAGGAATTAGTTTAAATAACAACCCTTAAAAAGTGGAAAATATATGTCTGCTGTGAGTTTTCGAAGAGTTGGGTTCTCTGGAGACCATTCTGGTTGCAGCATCTGGTCGAAGTTATGAATTAATTGTCATTCAACGAATTTACTGGCACGCGTGAAGCACTTAATCGAGTAATCATACGCCAAAAATGCCTTACATCATTTTGAAAAAGAGCCGATACTCTTACACTGCTTTACCGATATTAACCAAACATAGCTAAGAACCACCGCAAGGAAAGTGGCTTTCAAATGAAGAAACTGCATCGAAATCGGTCCATCCATTTGAGAACTACGATGCCACAGACAGACAGACACACACACAGACAAACAGACACACACAGACAGACAGACACACACACAGACAGACAGACATCGACGTCAAACTTATAACACCATTATTTTTGCGTCGGGGGTTAAAAATTAAAAGTTTATTAATAACTCAAAATATTACTGATAAGTATGTATATAACTTTTAAGTCACATATCTGTGCATTTAAAACGTATGTTGAAAATACGTAGTCAAAGGTGTTTTCCAAGTGTGACTTCTAAAGAAATTACACAGATTTCAGAATCTATAATAGACTAGTCATTTGGTGGTCAAAGAAAAGATTTCTTGACAAGCTTTCCAGGAGTATTGCATAATTTATAATTGAGTAGGTTTTGCAGTGCTCTTACGCCAAAACTATTCATTTTACAAAAAATAAAAGTATTAAGATAAATTACAGTATATTTTCTCTAGTTTACTTTACTGTAAACAATTTTTAGTAAAATTAGCAATTAAGAAGATGCTTTCAAATACTGTTTAAGGGCCATTCTTCTAGTATGGCGTCAGACTTTTAAAAACTGTAGCAAAACTTTCAAGACATAACTAACAAATGAATTGAATGATCATTGGCAAGATAACTGACAAACCATTAGAACAATTGATAAAATTGAAACTTAGTGCCTACTTTTTCTTGAAGAATATAAAACAAACCCTTAAAACAAATCTTATTTTAAAATAATGAACTGCATTAATAAGTTAACAACAAAAACAATATTTGTGTCTAAGTATAGTACACTTAAAACATTGATCTTGAAACGGATTACATGTATATTTTAACAATTAAGTATTTATAAAATAAAATAGAATAATTATGAATTGGAAGTTTTAAGAGGATAGGTATGTGAGCCTTTTAGGCAATATTGCTATAATTATAAGAGTTCTCAGAGTAAAAAATGTATGAAATCCCGATTTCATTTCAAATCAAAGAAGATATTTATTTATCTATGGCAAAATAGCAAAGACGACAAAGTGAAAAAAATCGAAGAGGTAAATTTGTACTCTACGGGTAAATAATAGATATTCTAAAACTAATAAAGCTATTCACGCACTATTGCATGCATGTCTATTAGTTTCTTAAAAGTTATTAAAAAAAAGTTCAATCACTATTCAAATACCTCTTCTAACGTTTCAGTCAGCATTTTTTTTATTAAATATATTTGCAATCCAAAACCTTATTTTAAAAAACAAAACTTACAAAGCGAAATACAGTTCACCTGATTGGAAGACTTAAAACATTACATTGTCTATGCCTTAATATAGTTTGGAATGATTGCTTTATACAAATAAGAACATTTAGTAAATAAAAATGTATTAATAAATAAAAATATGACATAACAATATGCTTAAATAATTTTACTGTCATGTCATTTGGATATGTGATTGTGTGCCCCCTAATATATTCACATATTTTTTAAACATACTAAGTTTTAGTAATTAATTGAAAATGAACACAAGTACATTTTCAGTTTATTACCAAAACTTAGAAAAATAAAAATATTGTATTAGTTTAAGATACAAGACCTACACCTTTTATTATTTACATCTAATTGTCAACATATTTGTCTTATAACTTTCAGCGAGCCATACTAGTAAATATAGATGATTTTACAAATTTTAAATACCACATCTTTAAAGAAATCTATTTTACAAAATAAACACCAAACGAAGCTCGCACACCCAATTTCTTTAAAAAATGAAACAAACAAAACAAAATATGTAGTTCTTATGTAGACATAAGAACTACATATTTATATTATCCACAAATAATTTCCGCATGTAATACTTTGTAACTAAGTAAAATTTCACTACATTGGTATAACCCCCACTCCTCATAATTTAATTTCTAATGGAGAAATGTGTACACTATAGACTTTCAACTTGCACCAATAAATTTTGGAATTTTTGTCAACATTTTTTTAAATTAAAATTATTTTATCCATTTTCTTGCTGATGTCGCTGATACTATAATATATGCTGATACAATAATATTTATTTATTTTTCAGAAATAGGACTAAGTTTTTTTGTTTCTGTGGATCAGATTAAAATTTCAATCATAGAATGCAAATGTGTGTAAGGTGTTGGAACAATTTACTTCAAAGCAATTCAGAGGTAAAATATTTTATAGGTAAAAAAAAAATCGTAGTATGTAGAAATCGTGTTAAATGTAGTAGAACCAGATAATTTAATATTTGATAATGGAATACAACAATTCTATTATTTTTAGTGATTCGATTTCATATTCGATTTAATACAAAATCTATGTCAAATATGTTTAAAAAATGAGCTAAAATCGCAAACCTCTTATGGTTCTTCTAATAGGCCTTATAATGCAAAATCAATGCTATTAAATGTTATGTAAACAAAGTAGCTCTTTTTATTATGCAAACCTAATTCCTATTTCTACATTCACTGTTTCACAATAAAATTGTTATTTAGTATTATTTTTATTTTTCATTATCTAACTCAATATCTCTTCAATTGTAAAGCAAAAATAAGAACTATGCTGTTTTTATCTGTTAGTCTCTATAATTATCTGTAGACATCATTTTTCTGCGACACGTTTCGCGGGGCCTCTCACTTTACTGTAGAACATGTCTAAGAATAAACCTGAAAGTATAAAAAATACATAGGTTAATATGGATTCTTCGGATTCTGAGGAATTTTTGGTTTTAATTATATTTAGCAACAATACTCACACTATTTAGCTGTAAGAGATCACTGGTCATATAAATATTTTTTTATTTCAAATAAATGTAAATTATTCTCCCTTATAGAATTCTCTACATTTGCGTTAAAAATAAAAGAAATGTTTAATTTAAAAATTGCAGAATATCAGAAGTATGTACTTTACAACAAATTTTTTGTTACAAAAAATCTCTCAGGGTACAGACCGACTTTTAAATATTTTTTTTCTTAATATCTATCTCACCTTGGACATTCTCAGAGTTGTCTATATATTTACGTAGGTACGTTTTATAAATGTGTAGTATTTAGTTGATATATTTAGAAACACATTTCAAGAAATATACACTCGCAATTATCCCATCGTGAATTCCTAAAATGACCGGTTTACGGCAATAGGTAATTACGTTAGTGGGACCTGATTCTAATTTACAAAATGTAGGTGTTCAATAGATATATACAGGCGTGAGCGATATATGCATGTACATACATAAGAGAAGAAGCATAAGAGGTTTTACATACATACTATGAAAATAGTATACAGTACAAAAAGATATTTCAATACGAGATCGTGTACAAAGTACCCGAAACCGGACCGGCGGACTTGTATACAAGTAAAGGAAGCTTTCGGGGTATGTAAGGAAGAGAAGCAGGGGGCGCAGGATGTTGCTTGTGCGACCTGTGCACCGGTAGCCGTCATCGGTGGGGCGCCAAAATCAACCGCAACCTTAAGTCACTGGTCAATCGTTATTAATCAACCGGTAATCGTTAAGCCGTCGATCACTTGAGTATAATGGGGAGGCTCATGTCTATGGTCAACCTACTTCTCTACCACAGTATACTCCGACATGATACTTAGCAATAGCGCAATCCGGACGAGGAGGGGTGGGTGGCACGTCATTTCAAGCGCCTCTAGCGTCGTCGAGAAGTACACGCGGTGCCTCGGGGCGCCTCCAAGAGCCGGTAGGCGACTTTCGATAGTTTGACTAATTTCTTAGTCTACCACTTGCGCTTGAGTAGCTTTAGCCGACGGCGACGCAACGAAAAGCGTGTGCTGCCGTTAAGAACAGTCACCTTTAATAGCAGGGGTGCTCTCATTTAACCTTTAGCTTTGGCACACTTAAATTTTAACAATATGTTTTAAAAATTAAGATTTAATTTGAAATAATATATTTTCAGTCTCTCTTATTTAGAGGAGCTGGAGCAATTAGATTTTATAGTTACAATCGTGGCGTTATCTGTGACAGCCGGTGACAAGTAAACAGTACATATTTCGACAAATCCTTAATGTTGTCCAGTCACTCTCCATTACTGTACAGGTATTAACAGTCGCGGTAGATCATTTATTTATTTATTATAATATAGGAGGCCAGACGAACAGGCGGGTCACCTGATGGTAAGTGACACCCGCCGTCCATGTACACCTGCAACTCAATGTAAGATGAAAAACTTACTTAAATTTTAAATTAGGAACTCTTTAGGAATTATGTAGATGTGTAATGAATTCATATGTCATTCACACTCTTTGTTTCATTTTGCTAGCCGAAAAGTGACCATTTAAGAAGTTTATTATTGCTATAAGGAATGTAATACAAAAAGGCTGTCTAATTTTTTTTTAGTATTGATTGTAGTACTAAACTGTTTTACGTTATATCGTTCAATTCAGCCAACTGCAATCTCCTGAACATAGGTCTTTAATTAATTACATACAAATCTAGAAAATATTTTTTTATAGCTTCCATGTTCAGTTTGATGTTACGGTCAGTAGAAATAAATGGTTAAGAACTATGTATCTTGAAAGGTAGACATGGCGAAATAGCACACTGGTTCTGTATTACGTTCTGACGAGGTACTTGTACAGTATTGGTCAATACTAAAAAACATTATACCTGAAAAGACCAGGATGGCTCCCACCCACTGTCTTGGAAGTAGGACATTGCCGAATAAGATGACGGATGTGAGCACGGTGAAGAATTTTCTAGTTGTCGTTACCACGGAACAGGGAAGTGGACCGAATTCTGCTACCTGCAAGTCAATAAATGTTGTATTTTATATCGTTGTGTACACATGACGTTTAAAAACTTTGAAATACTAGTTGTTTCATGCGATACGTATGAACTGAACATTTTTTTTTCTTTTGCATTACGTATATTAATAAATACAGACTGATAGATTATAATATGATTTATTTTCTAATCAACTTTAGTCCACTTTTGAAGTAGGTGTGTTACCCACTAACCCAACCGTGTCTACATCATCCGTATTAAGAAGCTTTAAAGTTTAAAAACAAACTTTTATTTCATGCATTAAATATTCCACATTGACAATTTCTTTTTTAGTTATAATCTATTATATTCTAGTTACAATCATAAAATTAATATAGAATTGATTTGTTAATAGATTAATTAGGATTACTCCGGGAGTGCCGACAGAAGTGAAAACTTATTTTGGCGCGTCAGACATTTTTTAGATGGGTACTAGGGTTATTGGGTAATGAACTGCATTTTATTTATGAATTGTATTTAATAATTATTTAAAATACACCTACATTTAATATTCTTTTATGAATCATCGTTAACAATTTCGACAACTCTTGTATCATCATCATTATCATTAAAATTATTACAATCTAAAATAGTAACTATAGGTTCATGGTAACTAAAATAAGAAATAAAGCATTTTGATTCGAAGTTATTTAAATATCTCGTGAATACCGGACCGACCGGAAATATTAAACTTTGTAACTAGCATGCATAGATATAATACAAAAAATATAAATATATAGTATAAAAATAAGCATACAAAACCTTATAATGATAAACAACAAATCTTATAAATCAAAATTGTTATATATTTTTTGAGATTTAAAATTATTAATATCAATTATAGTGTACCTGTAGATTGACTGTTATCATAGTAGAAAGACATAGAACTTTAATTCCATTATAGAATAACTGTCATTTAAAGTCGTGATTAAAGTTATTTGTGAATGTGGAATGTTCACAATCAAAGTAAATAAGATTTTTTTGTACCTCTGAACCAACACGTTAATTATATTTTTATAGACTGTTTTTAGTCTCGAAATACTCGACATTGACGGAATCTCTACGTTGAACTAACGCGAGAGAGCCTCCATAAACAACTCATAATGATAACAAAGTAAACAATGAAAAATATTTACCATATAGAATATAAACATCTGTCCTAGAGCACCAACCAATGCAAACGCAATAAGATATACTATGATCTCCGGGTACAAAGACATAAAACTGATGAACTTGAATATTTCACCGCTTATGAGTACACCTATTGAGAGGATTAGTGATGACCTGCAACAAAAAAAAAAGTGATTGTGTCATGCCTCACATTTAACAAGTAATATGTATTTGCAGATGTAAAGGTTAGGTACGCATTTATTTCTCCATTGCGATGTGATGGAATATGAATGGAAACACAAAGACGATCTGTTATACGTTCAGACAGGCTGACTAGTTGAGGCAGCCTAGTTCCTTACAGACACACAAAAGCTTCCTGGGCTCACAGGCTCCTAGGAGCGACCTAGCATTTGGGAGGATATTTGCGTAGACAATTGTGAAGCCACTCTCTCGCCCTCCAACATAAAATGGGCTGCCGCTTCCTCCGCATTGAGATATCTTCTGCATAGAAGTCTGTCTGTCCATTGGTAGTAAATAGGTGTCGATTCAGGGCTAAAGAACTTATGTCTCGTGATCTTTCCTACCGCTATTCGTATGTCTTCTCGGTTAATAAGTGCTGGTAACCGATCAATATGAAAGGGGCCTGTACAAAACCCTTCTCAATTTTTTCTACAAAACTAACTTTATATTAGCAAACAATTATTACAAGATGCGACGTTAAAAGTACGCATTCGAATCGGTATTCCGATTCCGTATAAGATCATCGTCACCCTGACAAGCTACCGCGAAGAACACCATACTATACGTAATGAAAAAGCAAAGATAATGCCAATATTCATCATAATATTAACCACGCCTGCAGAAAACAAGTATATATATACACGTAAAGTACAATCGCTATTTGCACTATAAAATATTTTCGCTATCGCCAGTTCACTAAATTTTAAACATAATTTAATATTCGCTGATTAGTAAAGCGAGATTTTACGATGTTTTTTCGTTCAAATGTGTAAGGCATAACATACCATCCGTTAGTATTTAACATCATGGCGTACGCAGATGGCGACGATTCGCTCTTGATACGCTCCTGAAAACAAAAGGTCATTATAACAAACACCTATTTAATATTGATAAGAAAGATTCAAAGACAAGAATGTTATACTTAATTATGTTATGTTAATACTTCCTACACTAACCATAGTTTTAGAGCTCCTTGTCTTGATGTTTAGGGGATACTTTGATTACTGACTGACAATAAAAATATACTTCAATTGCTTTCTGTGTTATAAACAGTGACTAAACTGATAATGGTATTATAATATCAACACTTCTCCACCACTAAAGGGTTTATTAGAAACTAAAAAAATACTACAATTGCTTTCAGTCTAGGAAATAATGAATCATTTATAATAATATAATAACACAAATATTCCTCCATCCATTCATAAGCGGCAGTAGAGTGATGGTTGAGGTGTCGGACTTGCGATCAAGTGGTTGCGGGTTCAAACGCCGCCCAGTACACTACCGTCGTAAACCCACCCCTAACATAAGCATGAGGGGGTTAACAAGGCTACTAGTAATTTGTGACCCATGTTGCTAGTTTTCTTTAAAAAAAAAGGATTTATAAGAGATGTATCAGTTTTTGAAAGACGTAGTTAAAAGTGAAGTGAAGAAGTAAAGTGAGTGTAAAAATTCAATTCAGTTACGTAACAGTCGCCAAGACGTGAAAAATGTATTCCTAATCATTTTCAAGTTTACCATTAATTACTGTAAAGTCAACAAAAGTAGATAATTTAATAAAATCTTAGACATTTGTTTCATAATTTCTTGGAAATTATTTGTCATATATTAATATATTTAATAATTAGATGAAACAGTTTGGCTTAAAGGTATTCTGGTAGGTTAGTGCTGAATATACAGAGCAATAAAATTTTATAAGAAAAATAATAACCTGTACTGCACCAGTAAGTCCATCCATGAGCAGGGAGAGGCAAAGTAATAGTTCTCCAATGCCTACACCTTGAGATTCCTCTATTTTCTTGCTGCCTTGATCTTTGTACATAAACAGAACTACACCAACTACTATTAACAGCACAAACAGATATTTTTTTAATGGATAAGTTTTGTGGCCAACCAGCACACCAAGTATCATTACTGGAATTGGTTTTGCTGCTTTACCAACCACCTGAAATTTGAGATTGTTTCTATATTAGCATAATAAAGTGGATTGTCAATAATTTTTTGCAACCTCACACAATATCATGTTTTTGACTTAAAAAAAAACTCATTTTGTCTAGGTCAATCTAAGGAATAGTTGGATAGGGATATTCAGTAGACATAGTAACAAGAAATATTACAAAAAAAGTATAGAAGCAAAAGTAGTTGGTATTAGTAGAAGGTAAGTTTTAAATTCAAATTAAATTTCTTAATTGCATAAAATTCCTCAACAATTATTTGCAATGCTCTTATTTAAAAAATATTTAAAATTATAGATCAATACAGACAGCGTCACCACAATTATAGATTGCCTTCTCAAAATGTGATATTAAAAAGATAAACTAATTAAATACCTGCCTGTATTGACCTATAACTGCCCGTTTCCAAAATGGTTGAGGCATATGAAAAGAAAACAGGCAATCTAACACACTCATGGCCACTCTTTTAAATCACAAAATATACTATTCAATAAAACAATATTCTATCATGTTCTATTTATTATGTTGCTAAAAGTAAATAGACTGAAATTAGGCTATTAAAATAGGTAACTGATAGGCAGGGAAAGAGAAGTTAAATAGGAAGAAGAAAGACATATTAGCTTACATTACATTGTACTGACTACATTGTACTTAAAGTTTCCATATTATCAGGGATTTTATTATAAAATAGCACACATTGAGCTGGAAACAACTTGCTAGTTTTTTCGGAGCCTGGAGGCAGGTGCTACAAATTTATGTTTATTATGTGTGTTATAAGAGTGTATATCACTTCTTTTAATAATTAAGGTATCTTCTACCTTCTATTAGGTCATATCACAATGACTGTGAATTGGAAACTGAAAGATGTAGAATACAGTCAATCAATTAGCCTACTAGTTAGTAGTAGTTATATATTTAAAAATATTATTTTCTTATGTGCATTTATTTCTTTTTGTACTTGAAGACATGTTACTAAATATTATTGATACTCTTAGATGTTTAGCAACAGACATTGTCTTTTGTTGTCCCCAACATAATACAACAGGTCACAGATGCTGTCACATACTTCTATAAATAACAGTTATTCTCTGATTACCTGTGTAGGGTAGTTGATCCATTGGAGGGCCATATAAGAGCACACCATAGCAAGCAAATAAGTCATAGCTGATGTGAAGTAGTATATTGTCCTAGTGGTATCTACTTCTTTTTTCATTGATAACTGTAATCATATTTTCAACATTCAAATAAAAATAATCAAGTACATTTTTTAACCCTCCCCTATGCCAGAAGTTAGTGTCATGAGCTCCTTAAATGGTAAACTGGTTCTCATTTACTTATTTGTTTGAATTTCATTTAATAAAATTTGGAAATTCGAGGGATTAACACATTTAAGAAGCAAATACAAAGCTCTTCAGCTATTATAATGGGATAGATTAGATGATGTGGAGGATAATAATAGGTTGGGGGAAAAGTGTTCTTGTATTTTGTATGTATAAAATTAAAGCAAAATCTCTTGGGTTGTAGCCTTTGTATCTGTGGGTGGTTTTAATATCAAATATAGGATATTAGGAAGAAAGTAAAAAACAACTTGTTCGCCATATTTCAATTAAGAATCAATTGTCTTCCAAAGTGACTGAATGTAAGGAAGAAATTTATACATTCTGAAGTTTTAGTAAAATAAAGAGAAAAATATGATTAAGCCACGAAAAACATTTGTGACGTTTAATGCAGTGTCAGTGAAAGTAGCACAAAGTTGGTTCAAGCTTTTTCAGTCTAGGATGCGATGCCATAAGTAGCTATGACATAGCCAAGGAACTGAGGATTGACCACAAAACAGTTTTGACAAATTTTCAAAGGACTGGCTATACACTGAAAGAAATCTAATGAATTGTGTTACTCATTTACAAAACAAATATTGACACATAATGAAACCTAACTATTTTTGAAAATTAGTCACTGATGATCAAAAGATTAAGTGATGAAAAGTGGATCACCTACGACAAGAATGTGCGAAAAAGATTATGGTCAAATGGTAATCAAGCTCCACAGACTGTAGCAAAATCCAGATTAACATGCACTAAGGCTATGCTGTGTAAATGGTGGGATTGAAAGTGCACTGTAAATTACTGCCAGGCAAAACTAGATTCAGTGCTCTCGCATCCCGCAGAAGACGCACCAGACGCCGGACAGCTCAAACTGATTTCCGACCTCCATAAGCGATAGCCTGAGGGCGACGAATAGGGCTATCCGCCGGTCTAGAAGTTCAGAAGCAGGCGGCCCTAGACGGCGACGCCGTGTTCCGCGTGCGCCTCTATGAATAGTGATGCTACAAAATAGTAGGGTCGTCTGTTGTTCAATAGGCGACCAAGTCTGCTGGGGTGCACAGGGATTTCTTTTCAAGGGTACACCTGAGACCCCGGCAATAGGTTTTAGTCGGTCCCAGTAGGGTGATGACCGGTGGGGTTTCCACACGATAAAAAAAAGAAAAAAAGACAAAACTAGATTTGGATCTCTACTGCCAACAACTAATTAGAATCCAGCAAGAAATTGATAAAAAAATACCAGAATATAGGTATTATATTTACCTATTAAATTATGTATTATACCAGAATATAATTTCTTATGATACTGTAATTTCACATGTGAATAAATAGTCTAAATTAAATTAAAATTAACAGTTCTATCACTTCAAACTAGAAAACTATTTCTGCTTTGGTCATAACATTGTATAACTTAGATAAAATTTCAGTAGGGTTCATAACTGCAATTAGCTTACTTGACAGTTGACACCATAAAGCTTCAGCCGTTAGATGCAAGTCATTTCTGAGGCAAGTTTTACAATCAAATTCAAAATCTCTTGAAAAATATTTACATTTCTACCCAAAACATACTCATTTCTTGATTTATAGATTTCATATTAGAAAAATCTATAACAGCTTCTGTCACAAACATTATATGAACTTAGAGATCATATTATACATAACTAAATTGAAGGGACCACTGATAGAATAGATAATATGATTAATTCCATTAAACAATTTGGCTAAATGTATAAGAATTTAAAATAAAAATACATACCTATGTAATTTGCCACCTATTTATCATGATTACAAGAAAATTTATTATTATTTTTGGATACATAACACTTACAAAATAGCAAACCTTTACAGAACCAGATGCACTCAAGAACATTGAATAAATCAAGCAATTAAAACAAAAGTGATCCACTTACCATCAAAACTTGAACGAACACATAATTGAAAATGCATTGCATTAAAACTAAGGACAGTGTGCAAGTGAATTTATCATTTTCTCCATATTTTCCTCTTGTTATCTTTTCTTGAAGAATACCAAATACAAAGTAACAAAAGAATATTGCAATAGCATATGTTATAAACCTAACTTCAGTTGTGGCTTTAGTCATCTTAGTATTTGCTTGCCACGAAAAACTGAAACAAACACAAAACCAAATTTAAAACAATAAGTAACAGAAAATATTTTAAACACTGTACTGATACATGGTATACGTGTAAGTTTTTAAAATTAAATAACTTAATACTGACTTACATTTTTCTTAGAAACTAATTAATCAATCGGTATAGAGTCCAGGCGACAATTTAAAACTAGATCTATACATAAACCACCTATGATCACATTGATCACCTCAACGACAACTACGTACTATTAAAATAGTGAACAATTTTCAAATTATGCATCTGCATCCACATGTCTTTAATCTCGATTCAAGGGCTTACAAAATCTAATACATCAGATATATTAATTTGTCTCTTTCACTCCAGCTATACTAAATAGAGAAAAGCTCTATTTCATTATTCGTCCACGTGTTCTGTGACATGGCAAATGGCTACTTATTTATTTTGCATTTGGCAGCATTGACCTGAAATCTACTAATGACTTCCGTTCCCTAGAGAATGACTTCGTTTCACTTTTCATGTCCTTTTTTTATTGAATGGAAGAAGGCTCAATTGATAAGATTGTTATGGTACGGTCAATACAGAGTAGAGAGAGAGAGAGAGTAGAATACAGGTCGAGACGTATTTTTAACAAAATATTACATAGATAAATTTTATTGCAGTCAGACAGACTACTTTTAAATATTAATCTAAATTCTTAGAAGGTACCACTCACAGAGAGCGCTTCTATCCATTTACACAGTATTCAAAATCATAAATTGCAATGAATACTATCTATATTTATCACGCATCCTCAGTGTGAGTGCCAGGTATTGACCAGATGTTACGCCAATATGCATTTAATACTTGAGCACCTGGGAGATGCGTATCGCTCACAAAATCTGGTTGTTCTCACCTTCTGTAAACCCATCTCTCGTCCCTTTTGGAAAGTAAGATTCTGAATGTATCGGTCTGCTGAAATTTTATATATGCGTATACGGTTTCCCCACGCATAAACTTCCTGCTTCCGAAAGTCAATGCACTCTGTAACTCATGCTGCATAATAACAATAACTGATATCAGTTCCTGAAAAACACATCAATAAACGCAATACTCGCATGTGTTACTACTACTACGGGCATGTGTTGCCCAAGCTATTATAGATTAAGACATTGAATGGAACATATTTAATTTAAAAGTATTTTAGGTGGTTTCGGTTCATATATGGCGAAAACATAAACTATATGCGCAAAAAAGAAAATAAATTGAATTATTTTTTTTATCTGGCAGCCCTTGTCTAGTATTACAATTAAGGAAGTAATAATTATTTATTAAGTACCTCCTTAATCAACTATTGTTAACGACTTAATTACAAAATTTACTGTTAGTTTTTTTTCTTATTACTATCCTGGTTTCTCATTATGTTTACAATACGAGTATAGCTGTTAAATTATTATTATGTACTGGAGATCTTTTGCAGACGGTGTTGTCACTTTAGGAATAATATTAACACTGGACATAAAAAACAATGGTAGATAGCTTTCTTTGCCTCATACTCTCCTCACAGACTATATTATAATCGCGTTTCTAATCATAATATTTATTCTATTAGCCCAGTCGAATTAGGATTTGACATCAAAAAAATTATAAATAGCAATTTTCCTTCAGAAATCGTAGGGGGGGTCACTGGCAGCCTACATTTTGGTCTTTTTTTTTTGATGCGATAGTGGGCAAACGAGCAGACGGGTCACCGGTACAGATGGTAAGTGACTACCGCCGTCCATGGACACCCGCAAATCAAGAGTCACAAGTGCGTTGCCGGCCTTTTAGGTAGGAGTACGCTCTTTTCTTGAAGGTTTGAAGGTCGTATCGGTTCGGAAATACGGCAGGCGACAATTTGTTCCATAAGCTGGTTGTGCGAGGCAAAAAGCTTCTGGAGAAGCGCACAGTGGTGGAGTGCCAATCGTCCAGGTTGTGGGGATGAAAATTTGGTCGCGTAGGACGATGGCGGAAACCAGCAGCCGGTATAAGTCCGAACAATTCCTCTGAACACTCCCCATGATACAAGCGATAGAGGATGCAGAGTGAAGCTACATCTCTACGCAACGCCAAGGTGTCAAGTCGATCAGAAATATCTTGGCAGTCGATGATGCGAGTCGCTCTCCGTTGAATGCGGTCAAGAGGGAGAAGTTGGTACTGGGGTGCACCTGCATAGAGATGAGAACAGTATTCCATGTGCGGCCGAACCTGCGCCTTATAAAGTTGCAGGTGGTGTGCCGGAGTAAAATACTGTCTCGATCTGTTTAGCACACCAAGCTTCTTCGAGGCTAATATGGTCTTACTTTCGAAGTGACCGCGAAACTGGACTTCGCTTAATATCGACGCCAAGGATTCCGATACTGGCTGATGCAGTTAGGGAAGTGCTCTTAAAATGAGGTGATACGACCAATGTCATCTTTTTAGCGGTGAACGCGCAAACCTGTGTCTTCGTTAAACTGGACTAGGTTAAGTCGACCCCAATCTGAAACTTATGATAAAGAAGTTTAGATTTCAGATACAAGTTTGGATCGGCTTTCGATGATTTTCGGGATTCGCACCCCGTTGCGTCATCCGCCATCTTGAATTTGAGGGTGATATTTTGTTAGTTAAATAGGTCGTTTATTTACAATTTTATACAAAAATAGGTCATTACCAAAGTTGTTTGGAAATAAATTTCCTACACTTGTGATCCTTATTAGTATTTTGTTAGGACCGATATACCTATTTGTCAAATGGAAATGCCAGTGCCGCACAACTATATTTTTATTGATATTTAATAGAAGATGACTACGCTTCTACAAGGACGCACAGACAAATCAAGCCAAAAAAAACATTGATCACAGAGTAAGTCGATATTTCAGGGTTATATTATAAGAAATAAATTGTCAGAGACAGGAATAATTTACGATAGGAGTATTGAAATAACTTTTATTTGATATTGAAAATTAACATTGATAGAGAAAGTGATTTTGTGAAGTTTGCTAGCTAATAATTAGTTAATCATGGAGCTCGATTTGAAAACGGCTTGTAGTTTGATTCCTGTGATGAACAGTAATGAAAAGAATTTTAAAGTATCATTGACTGAAATACATATGCAGAAATGTTATCAGACACAGGTAAAAAATATTTATAAAATTTCTGTTGAATAGTAAGTTGTCTGAAAATGAAAAATTGGGCAGGTTGTCTAAGTATTGCATATTGCAATACATTCGCGGTTACAAAATAAAACACGAGGTTGGCGCACAATCGATCAATTCGGTACTGAAATAGTAAAACTATGTACCAATCTGACGATATCAGAAATATTTATACAGGCAGATGTCAATTCACAAAATGAAAATGTTAGTCGAAAACGAGAAAATGGCAATAAAATGGTTTGCAAATGATATAGTTTGAACAGGGCAATCCAAGCAGAGAAAAATAAGGAGCTGACTTCAGCAAGTGAAAATGTCATGCAGTTTTTGCATTGTGGCAGAGGTAAGCCATTTGTTAACTCTCTTAGCAGGGACATTAATCAAGTGGTTAACGGGGATATTATCAACAGAATCTAAATGTTAATTACGCAATTTAAACAACTATTCCAATAATTCGAGAAAAGGGAATTTTAATAGTCATCGTGATATACAGGTACCATATCATTTCTGTACAAAAAAAAATACCAAGGTACTCGCGTAGTACTTTTATTTATCGGAAATGTGGAAGTAAAAAAAATACGTTAAGAATAGTATAGATGAAGAAAAATAATGTTTTATTTATAGTCGTGATAAAAATATATTTTTATATATAAATTTTAATTTTAGGACAAAATTTATTAGTGACTATTGTAAAGATGTGAATATAAATGAGTTATGTATAGTAAAGAATAAAAAAAACTTTGTTAAATCATTATTTAAAGAAATCAGATAAAATAAGGATTGGACCGTCCCACCAACTTCTGTATTCAGAGGACTTATACAAATTGATGATGACGAAGAAAGCTGGGCAGGCTTAGATAAAGATGTGTGTGCATTCAGTGTCAAATAATTATGCATATGGAGGTATAACTAAAATGTATTTGAAAAAAAAATATGGACGTCGCGTCGTGGGTCTGTTAGAAAAAGATATGCAACACTTTAATGTTAGTCCACTAGAAAACAAAGAAATGGTAGATATAGCAATAGTATCTAATTTTTGACGTGACAACGTCTTATAATTCGATGGAGCCGGCTGCACGCACGAAAAAACATGACTCATTCGGCGTTACCTCGCTGTGAGGCGTTCCATTTAAGGCATGAAGTGTAAGCGAGAGCGTGGAACGAGCGACAAAGAGGCACAATCGGCCTCCGCGTTCGGCAGCGTTACGTTGTCACGTTCAACTATCGTCAGTAAACCGACTTTACAGATAACCGATTTTTTTAAAAAGAATTAGTCTCAACTATTAAATATTTTCATCTACATAAGGGTTAACACCATCAATCTATCGCTGCACTTGAGAATTCCTGTAAAAAATTTGTAGCATTTTTGCGCGTTCAGAATGATGGCCAAAAAGATTGAAGGTATTGACCCGTCTCACCCAAGACGGGTCTCGTCACCCAGTGCGACCGTCACCCTTCGGTCGCAGTCTTCAAAGAAGCATGGAACACTGTGCGCTGCCTCTTCCCCAAAATCGTCAGCCGCCTCCGCCGCCTCCGCCGCTTCCTTTGAGAATATCACCTCCTCGCAGAAGGAAGCGACAGCGCTCCATGCGCTCTCACTCCGGATCATGGACAAAACCAAAGTTGGAAGAGAGAGACTACCTTCAGGATCGACTGCCGTGGTAAGATCACGACGCTTGCTGGCCAAAGCATGGCACTCCGCCAGCGTGTAAAGTGCCATGTCGTCAGGGCAACCATCACAATAATGGCACCGTGACGTCGGCTCCCGACCGATCCGACACAGGTACTTTCCGAAGCAACCGTGTCCGGAAAGCACCTGTGTGTCATCCGGAAGGTGAAGACTCCGTGTTTCCTCTCTAGTCACTCTCGTAGAACAGGTCTTACCGGCGGCGGCGTGCCCTGCACTGGGCCGCGCAAGCCATTGCTTCCACTCCGCCACCAAGATCTAGTGGAGCTTAGCTCGATGAGCCTCTACTTCTCGAGGCACCGGCAGCTCACGCCGATCCAGAGCATCCCTGCGACACCGATAATGTATCGTAAGGAGTTCTACATTTAGATCCCAGGGCGCGGATCCGGCAAATAAGGTGGCTGCCACGAACGAGATCGTACGTTACCTTCTTATCAAATATTTTTGGCTGTCAGAGTGTTTGCCCATACTGGTGCCCCATAGAGTGCCATAGAGCGTACGATCACCGTATAGAGCTTTCGGCAGGATGCATTGGGCCCCCCTAAGTTAAGCAAAAGCCGCGAGAGTGCCGCAGTGGTACTCAACGGCCTCGGGGCAACTGCCAAAGTCCCATCGGCTATCGAGGATGAGTCCCAGGTACTTCATCGTACGCTTGATGCCGATGTCCCACCATTATGTGGGACCCTGGAGATGGTGTTCTCCGAGGCCAATGGAAACAAACGGACTCAGATTTATGTAGAACTACCTCCAGGCCCAACCGCCGGATCCTACCAACCACTTGCGCGACCCCAGCCGTCTTCCCACGCGCTGTTAGAAGCGTATCGTCGGCGTAGCAAGTAGGCCGACACCACGGAGAAGCGCACCACGCAGGACCCAATTGTTACCATAAAAACCGCACGACGTTTCTCGACGACTCCAACCATCGCGACCCGGGTATATGACAGTCCTATCCGTTAAATAAGCCCCGACTATTCAACGCAGTTATATCGGTACCCCATGGTACCGAAGTGCTTCTCTAGTACAGCTCCAGGGCAAGGTATTAACGGCGTTGGCGATATCGAGAGACACCGCCAAGACGACCTCACCCCGCGCAACTGCATCCTCCGCTGAGGCCCTCACACGCATGATGGCTTCCATAGTAGAGCGAAATTTCTAACTGCAGGGCATTCTTGGCTTGTCTGTACCCCTCGTACAGTTCCGTTTCTTTGCTTATGTATCATGGCC
Source organism: Tyria jacobaeae (assembly GCA_947561695.1). NCBI lineage: Eukaryota > Metazoa > Arthropoda > Insecta > Lepidoptera > Erebidae > Tyria > Tyria jacobaeae. The sequence goes on along the minus strand of OX387207.1, from coordinate 10,904,746 downwards.
ACGGTGGCTTAGCCTCCGGTACCTGGTGTATCGGCGGCGCTCAGCTACGCAGATTCTACACAGCCGAGCAATTTCCATTGACCACCAATATACCTAGCGTTTGGCTTAAAACGACTTAACGAGGAGCATGACAGCATCACAATAGCGTGTCTTGCTCTCATGGAACCATCTTGCCTCCTCTTCAATGTCTATAGGCTTGTCTGGTGGTTCCACGAAGGCCTGTACGGTCTCTAATCGGAATCAGTCTGGCTGGCGCGCTTTGGTTCTGGGAAGAGACGTCAAATCGGATGTATCGGTGATCCGATAACGTCTCACTCCTAAGCCAGCACGTGGAGCCTCCAACCGGGACGACCAACGAGCCATAATGGCTCGGCGAGCAGCCACTAGCGTACCTCTTCGGGCGGGAGTCGATTGCCACTACCCGCCCGGAAATCAGTCGTCCGCCGATATACTTCAGCGAACAATTCCGCCTCCAAGTCCCACGAGGGAGTCCAGGACAACGCGCACGCCGCCTCCGTCAACACGATGCGGTAACCGCGTAGGGTTCTAACCGCCATGACCTTCTGAGGGCGCCAGAGGCGTGCCCTATTCTGGTCGGTTAGAGCTTCCGCCCACACCGGTGCAGCGTATAGTGCCATTGATCGGACAACTAACGTGTACAGTCGTCTTGTTGCGACGCTGGGTCCACCCAAGTGGGGCAAAAGTCGCCCAAGGGCGGACGCAGCGGCGACCAGCTTTGGAGCAAGCTGCCGGAAGTGCTCGTCGAGGGTCAGGCCCAGATATCGTATGTAGGCCCGAATCGGTACGACCGAGTTGACCATGATGGCAGCGCCAGCGGGTGAACCACGACGGGGACCATGAAATAAAAGGGCCTCCGCTAACAAGCATTGCCGGCCCATTCGTACCTAAGCATGGCTACACCACGCATGGCTCTACCACTGATAATAGGTAACGAACCTATTTTTGGCTAAAGGCCAAATAATAGAGTTGTATAATAAACATCTGTCATATAATGTAATTTCATTTCTAAATAAAATAAAGTTAAAGTAGAAAAGTAAGTCATGTTCACAATTAAAAACGCTATTAAAATTCATTTACTGAACAAAAAAATACTGATATATCGATATTTTTTCGCAAGCCTCATACTTGATATTCTCACGCCTCATAATTGTGGCAAATGGCAACTACACAAACAAAAGCCATTGCCTATGAATAAAAAAATAAAAAAAGAGTTTGGCGGGAATTTCCATAAAGCGTGCGCGTGCAAATTTTTAACGTTTATGTGAGGTGGGCGGGCTATCCCCGCCCACCTCACATAAACGTCCTCGGCCTGAGGGACTAAAATGGACTGTGGTGATGGCGGCGGTGCTGGTAAGCGTTAGACTATTCACCATATATTAAACCTGATTAAAAAAAGGCTATACCCAGAAAATGGCACCTATCTAGACTTTTAAAGTGTTTATTGAATCTACCCACAATACAGATAGAGTAGGCAATAAGAGCTCTATCTTAATCTGCTGTGTCAATTGCAGTGAGCCTCATCTTGCAATTTCTAGATTATGTCCAATTAAGTTAAATAAAATATTAGAAAAGAAAAATAAGATAACTTATGCAAGTGCTACAGAAACAGCACATAAATAATGGTAATACACAATTTCCACCTCTTTCACCTCCAATATATGTAAATAAGATTGTACATACATCTGTAAATAATCCTGTACACAATGTAAATAAATCTAAAGATGTCCCTCCAAAGGTAGACCTCAAAGCCTAGATAGTTGCCAACAACGATGTACTTAGGACCCTGGTACAGACGTTGGTGGAACTGGATAATAAAGGGGATACGACGCCCACTACCAGAAATAATATCAAGGAAACTACTTAAAAATCTAAAGTAATGGATCCAAGTAATACACTGTCTAAGCTACGTATTGCACATTCACCATCACAATCCTATTAGTAAGATTTGGAATCTTCTAAAAATGTTCAAAGGTATAAGAGCTGTCTCTAAATACAAGTTTTTTGCTAGATCCTTTTACATGGTCCAAATTTAAAATGAGTTTGTTATCTCGGAAAGACAATACACCTGGATTACATGATTTCCCCTATTGTATTATTAAAAATTTAGATGAATCTGCATAGAAATTGTTTCTAAATATTCTTAATTTACTTTGGCATTGTAAATATAGGGACTGTCGTTAATAATGGATAACCCGTTAGCTGGGGGTTAACCTGTTATTAGGCTGTAAGAAAATAATATTTTTATGGCAGGGTTGCCAACAGTGAGAAAATGGGCGGACATTTTTGTGTTTTTGTTTAAATTTCACTTCTTTGCCCTTTCAAATATGTAGTTGCCATTTCACCTAAATTTTTTGCCTTCGTGTATTTTTTCTGGCATCGTACTTGCGAATACTTGAAATATTTAATTTACCTACATTTTAGGCGACATTAACGTAAAACATTATCAAACAACATTTTAAGAAATTTTAATTTTTTTTTCTATAGCTTTAACCAGATTGTGAAAAAAAAACGTATGATGCTATAGCTGCCCATTATCTCAATAACATGTCTTGTGTGTAGATTCTAAAAAGGTAAATAATGTATTATTTCAAGTAAGCAATTCTGGTCAAAGTCAAAGAACTAACTAACAGAAGGATTTAGATTTTTCAAAAAAGTCTACAATTTTCGATTTTATTCAATTAAGATTCTAATTTTAAGCTGAAAAGCTTTATTTGGTTTCTTAAATAATCCTTGCGACTATCTATAACAAGTTCAAATAAGCATAGTCCAAAATCAAAAGGGTACACAGGTAAAAATAACGAAAACAGTAATACAAAGGCTTTCCATGCACCTGAAATATCGATGTTATTATTAGTAGGTGAAGCATAGCTTGCTACACAAACAAACACTATCGAGTATTATTAGAAAGAAAACAATGTCATTTACAGTAAAAAAAAATATTGCACAGATTACACATAATGTTCAAAATGTCCTCCACGTGCAGCGATACACGCTCTACATCGCCTAATAAATGATCTTTTAATTCGGCGTGCATGACCAGCTTCTTCAATTTTACGTGCCGCTTCCTGAATAGTGCGCTTGCAATTCTTCCATTGATGTTATTGCTTGGATATACACCATTTCTTCAATACAGCGCCAGTAAAAAAAGTTTAGTAAATTTAGGTCCTATGATCGGGACCAATTTTATGGCCACCAGGCCATAAAATTGGTCCCAAGTACCCTATCCATCGGTTGGGGTATGTATTATTTAAATAATTTCGCACAATGGCTGCATATTGTGCAAACATCCATCACTCTGAAGCCACATTTGATTTTGTGGAGTAGTTCTAGTAAAAGAGTTACATAAGTTATTCCAACCTATTCCTTTTTGCTCTGATATAGTCCTTTTTTTAAGTGCATCTTTTCTTTTGTAATCTAAATAGTTCTCCATAGTAGGTTCACTTCTATAATGTTTCATTGATTGTAAGAGGCAATTCCACTTTTTTCACCCTAAAACCTAAACCTCTTATAGACACCAATATCACTCTCTTCATGTCTAGGTAAAATATTTGAATACATGATTTAAAATCGTTTGGATAGGTATATAGAATGTAATGGCATCATTCCACATGTACAATATAGATTTAGTTGAGGGTGAAATTGTACAGACAGCTTCACTTCTTTAATTTCGGTCCTGAAACATGCAAAGGATAAAAAGTTACACACTGTTTGTGGATTTCTAGATGTTCAAGGTGTATTTGATAGCCTAGATCCTGCTATACTAGTACAAGTTATGTCTAGGCTTGGCGTGCCTGGTCTAGACATGTAAATGGATATATATATATTTTGAACAATAGAACACTCTATGTAAGATATAACAATACAGTACATGGTCCAAAATGTGCATCTAAAGGTACAATGCAGGATGCTACACTATCTCCTTTGCTATACAATATTTATAGAAGTTAAATCTGTAAATTTTTAAATAGTAATCTATATATCTTGCAGTTTGCTGATGATATTGTTTTGTATAGTAATAATTATAATGTAGAAATTGCAATTAACAATATTAACAGAGTCCTGTCCCAACTATTTCACTATTATAATGATGTACTACATTTAAAAATTAACCCCCCCAAAAGCAGTATTATATTTGGAACTGAGAATTCAAATTCAATAGTAAGTTAGTAGTAAAGTAGTTTATAATGGAGAATTTATAAATCCAGTAAATCAAAGAAACTTTTAGGCATAGTACATAGTAATAGATAGGAAATGAACTTTTCAGGAACATATTAAATACATATCAAAGAATGCTCTAAAAGGTTTAATTATATTTAAGTGTCTTGCAGGAGTCTCATGGGGAGCAGACCCGAATGTCAAATCTATATAAAAGTATAGTTAAGTCATTTTGATTATAGTTCACTAGTGTGTATAAACAGCACTCATGCCAATAAACTAGTTCAATTGCAGAACAGGGCTTTGAGATTTATTTCTGGTGCAATGTGCTCTACTCCCATAAGGGCCATAGAAGTAGATGCCTTTAATTTTGAGACGCATTCTACTTGCACAGCGATTCTGTCTTAAATTAATTGCTGCAAATCACTGGAAAATTATCAACAAAATTGTACCTTCTGTAAGTATAACTTCTGGGCTTCTAACATAAGGAGGCAATCTTTTGAATAGCAAATCTCCAACATTGTCCAAAATATTGCTGGAAATAGAGAATACTTTTACTAGTATAAAAAACAGTGCCCATGGCCATGTTACTCCTTCTTTTATCAGTGTATTTCACATCCCATCAAAGAACTACAATATTTAATAATAATATAATAATAATTAAGATATGTAACAGTTTTTGATAGAAAATAATTATCATCATGTTATTTCCACTGACAACAATAGAAAGTGATTATGTATGTTCTGCTATTTATGATTCACATAAAAATTATTTTTTCTGCAAAAGCTTTGTTCTGCACAATATATGTACTATATGCACTGCAGAGGCAAATGCGGTTTATATTACATATTCACCAAATTAACAATTGTAAATACTTTTTGATTGTTTCTGATTCTATGAGTTTGATATAAGCCTCAACTATGCTTACTATTTCATTTAAGTCAAATTATATTCTGTATTTTAACAAAGAAATAATTTATCAATATTAAATTAAGCACATTAAAATGTCTTTCCTATGGGTACCTTCTCGCCGAGGTATCACGGGCAATGAAATAGTTGATAAAACCGCATATCAAGGTAATAATGCTGTTAGAAATGCAATGGACATTCCTATCACTGATTTTCTGCAATATATCAATGAAAATATACAAGTTGTGGCTGGAAATGTGGAAGAAAGACTAAGACATCAAAGGGAAGTGGTATGGAAGTATTCAAGAAAGATTGCCTGTTACACCCTGGTACAATAGATTCAAAGAAAGAAGCTAGCCGCGACTTTATAACTACGATAAATAGATTGCACTTTGGCCAGAATACTGAACCGTCACACCTTTCTAGACTTGGAATTATTACTAACAATACATGCCAATATTGCGAATCCCAGGAAGGAATCATGAACAGAAGAAGAAGAAACACTTATCTTTGAATCAAAAATTCTTGCTTGACAGATTAGTGTTGCCTAGTGAACTCAGTGAAAATTAAGTGCGACTCTTCATTCCGCCCGCCGCCACTAGGATAGTTATTAAAAGAACACAAAGTAGTTACAAAAACACTTTCAAACCAATATATAAATATATTAAAAATAAAATAAAAAATAACCAAATATAAATATTTCAATAAAACAATTTAAAAATGAAGTAAAGTGAAAGTGCAGTGTTTGTTCAAATAAAATAAGAGACGAATTAAAGGTCTTAGTTACCAGCTCATTAAATAAAAAAATCTCGGAGTGAGTAGTTTTCTGAAGTTCATTTTCGAAAGCACCGTGTCTGCACAGTATGTGCACCATATGAAGTAAGGTAGTTATGAAACGAAATGTTTTTTTTTAAAGGTTATAGTAGGTATAAAGTAAGATAATCATGTAATTATAGGTTATATAAGTTTTATATTTATATATGAATCACCGTCTATGCCCTGGTGTTATGATAATAGCCACAAATATAAAGAAAGGTAATGCTTAACTGAGCTTTGCGATGGAATATTGTAAATTAAATCAAGTTTTGTATTACAGAATGTCAGGATCTGAACACGTCTTGCGTGTTCGCCGCTTGTACAAATTAATATTTCGGGTGCATAGAGCTTTGCCGCCTGAACTACGAATTATGGGGGATAACTATGCTAGAGATGAATTCAAACGACATAAAAACTGCAATCCCGAGGAGTCAAAAATATTTCTAAATGAGTGGACTGTAAGTTGCGTTATCTAGTTCTTCATTGTAAGATATATATTTATATTCCTTATAGAGGAACAGACGAACAGACGGGTCACCTGACGGTAAGTGACAGCCGTCCATGTACTGCAACTCTAGTCGTAAGTGCGCTGCGAAGTTGGGTTCGTTGAAGTTGGGCCATTGGAAACCTCATTCATTTCGTTGAGATGTAATGCAAGCGTTTCTTCACAACCAGTTTTCTGTGAGGCCACACCAGTTGAGCTGCCCATTCGTACCATACCTAAGTATGGCTATACCACTGTCAGCTTTCTAGTCGGTAGTAGTAGTAATAGTAATAACATTTATTTAAGTATAACTATTTTAGTTAGTACTTAAACAGTTATACTTAAATAAATATTATTATATAGGTATATTAACAAATCAAATAGTCATACTTTGCAGCATACAATCTATAATGCACTCAGTAATTTTAATAAAATGTAACCAATAAGATTTGTGAATGTTTGTTGAATTTCTTTAAGAGCTCCTTGAAAATTATAATAGTCTTATTTATTTTTTCAAGGGCTATGCAATCGCATTAGCTAAACAAATGAAACCAATGCAGCAGGTTAGAAATAAGAAAGTAGGTAACTACTTGGATCCACAACTGTTGGATCACATGACAGAAGATCAGTTAATACAACTATATGAGCTGCATAAGGCAGCCACTGTATTAGATGACAAAGGACAGCAGAAGAAATGAGTGGAGTGAGAATAATTTAATTACCTATTCCTGTTAAGTTATGATAAAGAGATGAGATAGTTTTGAAATAATCTTTGTAACTTTATATAACACAACCCAAAGGTAGACTGGTAGAGAATGCCTATGGCATTAAGTCTGTCGTTGTACAATATTGTAGTACAAAAAGTTTTAAATAAAAGTAAATAAAAAAATAGAGTGTAACTTTAATTGGCAAAACATGTTAATCAGTTATTTAAATGTATTGTAGAATATCAGACAATGTACTAATTTTTGCTTTAAATCTTAAGTTTACAAAAGATTTGTGAAGCCATGTTTATGTGTTTTACAAAAATGTTGTATTAATTTGTCATACATATAAAATAAACGTAGGTAAATAATGAACTTGAGAAGTTAGCTACTGCATATATATGTACATAATATGTTTTAAGGTGATATTTAATTGTATAAGTTATTTTAACAAATTTATTTATCAATTACTATTTTACCTTTCTTAAATATTTGATAGGAACCCAGAAATAATAAAATGATGTATTTAATAAATGCAAGGGGTTGTGTTGGAATCTACCTACACTACTAGTTCGCACGGAAATTAATTTATATATGTAAGCTCAAGGGTGAGGAAAAGGAAAGCTAGAGGATTTGAACTCTCTCATCCTGAAGAAGGTGCAACAGGCGTTGTAAAATTCTTCTCGAGAATAGAGAGGGTAAATGACACACATTTAGGTTGAAGCGCTACTTTAATACTAATAATAGCAAGATAATACATTCAGTAGTGATCTGGAATATATATTATTATTATGTTTTTGGGTCTAAGGGTTGGATAACATATAGTCACTGAAGTTAACCAATAGGTTGCTTCCGAAAATAAACGCGATCATGTCAACTAGAATATTGGGGTGGGTGTGACTTTGTGGTCTGATCCTGCAGCAATATTTTTAATTTGAAATTTAAATGAATATTAAAAGATTTACTTTATACTAGGAACTTCTTACAACCAAAACTACGGCCTCGATGAGCGTTGGAACGCTGGCAGAGAAATAGTGGCCCGGCAGAATTACGATATTATTTATTAGTCAAGTTATATCTGATCCAAATCAAAATCAAAACCATTTATTTATAGGTAGTTTTGAATTGTCAAGAGAGGAAGTCGGTCAGACTAAGTCAGCCGCGAAGCGTGTCTGTTCCAATATGTGGATCCTATGGAGAAGAACAGGCAAGAGACTCCAAGGACCCTTTTTCAAATATTTTTACAATTTTGTGTACAATAAAATGCGAAAGCAATGCAATACAACGTTCTGAAATATAAATTCTGATAATACCAGTCATAGACTAAAAAACTACCTATAAATAAATGGTTTATTTATAGGTAGTTTTGAATTGTCAAGAGAGGAAGTCGGTCAGACTAAGTCAGCCGCGAAGCGTCTCTGTTCCAATAAGTGGATCCTATGGAGAAGAACAGGCAAGAGACTCCAAGGACCCTTTTTCAAATATTTTTACAATTTTGTGTACAATAAAATGCGAAAACAATGCAATACAACGTTCTGAAATATAAATTCTGATAATACCAGTCATAGACTAGTGCATTTTTTACTTATTTTAAGTACTAAAATCACGTGGTTTGTTGTTGTTGCGAAGCTTACCTACCTGTTAAGAGCGTTTTGTGGAGTAGCCACCACAATTTCGAATGTAAAATTAACATGATGTTCCTAGCGCGGGCCGTCAAGTGCGATCTCTTTATTTATAGTTGACTAAACCTATTATAATTATTTTTTTTGTTTTTATTAGACCTAAGGCGTACTTATCTAGATGAGAAAACGATGAGTACATAAAATAAGTACTCGTCGCATTCATGCATATTTTATTAATATTACAGTGTATTTTTTGTTTTATAATAATGTATCTAATATTCAAGACCGACTTAGCAATCGATTATCGAATCCATTTAACAAATTGGTACGTGACACTAAACGCCGCTACATTCTCAATAATCTTTCCTCTTACTCATCGCGGATACTTGGAAGTTTCTTGGAACTCTGGGAATTGGCAAGAGACAATTTTTTGATTCGTTTTGACAGGACAATCAATGTTGACGATATTAACCTCCATTTCTCAACTATTGCACCTTTAGATCGTCTAATTGAATGCAGTACTGTTGCACACGTGAAGTCTTATTCACCCTGACATACCAACCTTCCAGTTTTCTCCAGTCGATTCAGATGAAGTCAAGAAAAGTATTCTCTCCATCAAGTCAAACGCGATTGGGTGTGATAATATCAGTCGCAGGATGATATTCACCATCTTAGACCATGTTGTTTCCCCAATAACGCATATTATTAACTTTTCCCTCGCCTCAGGTACATTCCCTTCGGTATTGGGTAGGGCTTATGTTCGCCCATTAGCTAAAATTCCTAATCCTTCACTCCCCCAACATTTCAGACCCATATCTATACTTCCCTACCTTTCCAAAGTACTCGAAGCTTGTGTTTATAAGCAGTTGTCACGGTTCATTCTCAGTAATAACCTTCTAAGGCCTTTTCAATCCGGTTTCAGGCCTATACGTAGCACTGTTTCTGCTCTTCTTAAAGTGACTGGTGACGTGAGCGTGGGAATGGATGATACTAAAGTCACAGTTTTGACTTGGTTGATTTCTCGAACGCCTTCAATGTCGTCAATCACCAAATCCTTCTTTCCATTTTTTTTTATAACAGTATCTCCTCTGATGCGCTGGAATGGTTCTCTAATTATCTTTGAGACGTCAGCTCAGTCGGTTCGTCAGGACGAGATTTTTTCTGGCTGGCGTAATCTTCATTCTGGCGCTCCCCACGGCGGCATCCTGTCTCCGTTGTTATTTTCTATATTTATTAATCTATTAACTCGAAATCTTCTATGTGCATATCATGTGTATGCCAATGTCTTGCAGATATACACTCAAACTAAGGTGGGTAATATCAGCGCTGCAATTGATGGGGTTAGTCGGGACCTTGAGGCCATACGTTACTGGGCTAAATGATTTGGTATTGTGTACATGTGAACCCGTCTAAATGTCAGGCTATCATAATTGGGAGTCAAAGAATACTGTCCAGGTTAGACTCTGTAGTTCTGCCAACGATCATCTACGACGGTAGCATCATACCATTCGTTCCGGTTGTCAAAAACTTGGGCCTTTTTCTGGACAGTAACTTGAATTGGCAAAAACTCGTAAGTGAGTGAGTTAGTCGTAGGGTCACTGGGACTTTAAGGTACCTTTACCCTCTAAGCTTTCTCCCAATAGCGACCAGGGTAATGTTGATGCAAACTTGAATTTTTCGTATAATCGACTATGGTGATGTGTGTTATTACGACCTGAATGCAGACCCTCTTAATAAATTAGACCGGCTTCTTAGTAACTGCATTCGATTTGTATACAATCTTCGTAAGTATGATCATGTTTCTACTTATCGTTCCGAACTTAAGTGTTTGCCAATACGTCAACGCCGTAGCTTGCGTGCTCTCACTACCTTGATTTCCTTTTTTTTTTTTTTGCGTGTATCCATGACCCCCACGGGCCGTACTATATGCCGTATAACTTATTAGCCCTTTCTAATGTAAACAAGTTTTAATTTAATAAACCCATTTACGAAATTTCGTGTCTTTGTTGTTCGCCGTTGAGGAGTTCCACTATCCACCTCCTGACTCTATCATCAGATCAGCTCAGTGATACCAGATTACTGCATTGTTACTAAACTTACATAAGTATGCAAAATTTCATCTCAATCGGAAACCGCGAAGTTGGTCAAAATTGACTTCTAAGATGTTATTACATCGTTAGTTAGTTCTTCTTCGATTTCCTTTAGATTCCATCATCAAATCCTGACTTGATGATAATGGGAAAACCTCGGGAGTATACCCTTTCAAACTAAAAATATATATTTGTTATCGGTTCACAACTGGTTAAAATATCGATAAACATATACAATACAAAAAAAAAATACATACAGACGAACATAGAACCTCCTCCTTTTTGGAAGTCTGTTAAAAAAGACTACCACGAAGTCCATCTTAACACCAACAATTTTAAAAGAATCATCTTTATTGACTCCTCAAACAATACCACAATATACAATATAAACTCCAAGACAGTAGCAAGATACCATCTTTCGTATACACGGCACCATATTTCGTATACACTATAAAAAAACACACTCCAAATCAAAATGTTTCACTTCAACCCATATCTTTCGGAAATTTCAAAGAATAATTTTATTCACAATATTGTTAATGGAAGTCTGAAACGTATCGGTCGTAACAGGCTTATATTAGCCTATAGGAATTACGAAGATTCAATTAAGTTATTGACTAACCCGGCACCTGAATTAGCAAATTATTAAGTTTATATCCCATCATTCTGTCATTCGCATGAGTGTTGTAAAGTAAAAAAAAAAATCACTGGAGTGAAGTGGAGTGAACACTGGAGTGAGAAAACAGAAAATGTTATTACTCCTATCGGGTGTGGTCAAATACTAAAAGTAAGATTTAAAAGGAAAACTATGGTAGATAGTCAAATGGTTCTGAAACCGACTGAAACAGTAGTTATATCTTTTATGGTCAAATATTACCAAAGTAAAATTTTATGTGTTATACTGCTTTACCTGTACATCTACATTTAGTCCAAATTGTAATTACAAAATCAAGAGATAACGCTATTTGTATCTGGCTCCCGGACTACACCCGTACAACCGGTTGTTTCTCGCCGCTATACACAGCCGTAGCTAGCTTTGCTCTTGCGTTCTCTTATTATTTAATTAAGCACTTTGTTAGAAGCTTTCAGGACGTATATTTGCAAAGCTATTATTATATATTAGATTTTTTTTTAAACAATATTTGAAACGCGTCCGTATGCTTTGACACCTAACGACCGTCCTCGTTGTCAAATCCAATAGATATATATAAAATAATGAAATCTTTAAGGAACAGTATATTTGCCGGATTTGATAACCTTACCACGCAACTTCTAAAACTCATATCTCATTACATAGCACAACCGTTAGCTTATACATTGAGCAACATGAATCAACTTGTAGTGTCAACCTTATTTAACTATGTATTAATTATTCATTATTATTTAACTTGCATCTGTAGATAACGCCTACCCTAGCAGGTATGGCAATATTATATAAACTTACATATTAACTGTAATAAGGAGTCTCTAATATGTTATCGTTTTATAGTGTATTTATATTGTGTTACCAAAGTAATTTAGGTAGTGATATGAGTTGTAACCATGTCATTCAACAATATTGTCACACACAACCATATACTTCTAACGAAATGTAAATATTTTAGTAGTATATTACTTCTACAATAACAATATGTAGGTAGTTATGCATCCCCCTGTATCCTCTGTCTTAGATTAAGTAGCTACTCTGCTGGCTCAGCATTGCCAACGGATATGTCTCTTAGAATTAGATAACGAATTGTTTTGACGATCGTCTAGACATGGAATATTATAAAATGTTTTAAGGACAGTATATTGCAAGCCTCCAAATCGGCAGCACACTAGTTAAGTTGTCTTTTATTTTACTTAAAAAACCCTTTGTCCAAACTGGAAGTTTAACTGGCGCAGCCGGTAGGATCGTGTTGTTAAAGCTGTGCGCATCTCGTAATAATTCGGGTATCCAACTTTACTCGAAATACGTGAAACCGCGCGCGACGCCAGACGCGATCCTCGAACCAAAGAAATATTGTTGAACAATTACCAGGACATCGAGTATGGGAGTACCGGTCGGTTGGTAAGTAAAACTCCTTGCCTTCCTTGCCATATTATTTTTCCCGTATTTTTTATGATAAAGGGTGTTATTTTATTAAATTGTAGTTATTCTGAGATTGGACATTTCTCATTTTAACATGATCTGGTTATGGTATAAAACTTTACCTAGGCCCAGGATATTTTTCTTACGATATAATATTATTTTTACCCGACTGCGAAAAAAAAGGAGGGTTATGTTTTTTTTATTGTTAACTTTCTTAATACTTTTATTAACTTTAGTGTATAGATTTTCAAACTTTATTGAAGTGTGTTTTAATTGTGTGTGTGATTTTATTATATTGTACCATTTTTTCTTACCAATTTTGATAGAAAACTTTAGTTTCTCGTAATAATAAAATAAGATAATATTACCTTACCGAAATGCCGCTAGATCAGTTACCGAGCCTAGTGCCTTTACCTGCTGAGGCAGCGGTACCCATACCAAATGAAATGTTAAGATTAATACCTCTTTATGGGGGTGATAAGAGACATTTAGGGTTATTTATTAGAAAATGTGAGTATGTTATACAGAAATTTAGAGGTCATGAGGAACAAAATGTATACCTTTTGCATGCAATTACCAGTCGACTCATTGACAACGCCGCGGCCTTATTGTCGGAACGCGAAGACGTGTCGACTTGGACGGCATTAAGAGAGTTATTAGAACAACATTTTGGTGACCCTCGTAGCGAGGAATGTATTAACCTAGAGTTAGAGTCCTGTAAAATTGAATCCGGTGAAAGTTATTTAGATTTTTGTAATAGGATTCAAGGCATCCGCTCATTACTCCTTTCCAAAGTTATATCTTGCTATATATTTGCTATCTGATTCAAATATTAAATGCGCTAAAACTGCAATATATAATAATACAGCATTGAATGTATTCCTGTATAACCTAAATGAAAATATGGTTTGTATAGTGAGATTAAAGTCACCCTCTACCCTGGAACAAGCCCTGTCAATTGTTTTGGAGGAAGTCAACTTCCAGGAACAGTATACATTACGAAACCGAACCATAGTCAGATTACACCGAAACAAACGCTTGCAATAAATCCTGGTCAGTCCAGCTTTAAATTCGTTCAGACGACTCCACCGAGTCAAACTATGGGATATAGACCCCCTTTACAACATTTTATTCCACAACAAAAATTTAATTACGGTATCCCGCCTAATAGATTCCAATCAGCTCAACAACAAGGCGGCATAAGACCACAGTTTGGCTACCGTCCCCCGCAATTTGGTTTTCGCCCTCAAGTACAAACTCAACAACAATTTGGATACAGACCTCAATTGCCACAATTAGGATATAAGCCTCCGCAAAATATGAGGATGAGACCCCAACAGTTTGGTTATAAACCACCCCAAGTGCAAAATCCCCTATTCCAGGATACTGACGTTTCAATGAGAACAGCATATACGAAACCACAGCGCCAACAAGACTTCCGGTTGAAAGAAATCTCTGTAGATGGTAGTTATTATGACTCTCCCTACAACGAAAATGCTAACTATGACTTGGACGACGAGTACAATGACGATTATCAGCCTTACCCAGACGACTGTTATAACGTTGACACAGAAAATAATGACGCACCTGAAACTGATAACGAAAATTTTCCCGTAGATGCCTCCCACAAAGAGGAGAAAATATAGTAGTAAACTGTGACCCTAATCTTAGATTGCCATATGTCTATATACCAGAGATCGATTCAAAATGAATGATTGATACCGGTAGTACCCGATCGTTTTTAAGCCCTCGCATCGCTTACTATTATTTCCCTAAATATATCACACACGAACCGTTTCAGGTAGTAAGTACCCATGCCACCAGTCATCATGACGAAACTATTGAAATCCCTCTATTACCGACTTTCAATTCTCTCGATTTTCACAAATTTCATTTATATGAGGTAGACGAGCGATATGAAGGACTCATTGGTAATGATTTACTGAAAAGAATTGGCGCGATAATTGACCTTAAGGACTTAGTACTAAGAACAACAACAACTTCTATACCAATTACTAATAATTTAGATTATACTATTAAAATACCCCCACGTTGCGAACAACGTGTCAAAATCCCCACAGATTTATATACGGGCGAGGCACTGGTTGAATTGAAGCTATTTACTCCTGAATTACGAATGCCTTCCGCGTTAGTAAACTGCATCAACGGGTACGCCCTTACAGTAATTCAGAACACTTCAGAAACTCCGATAAGTATCCACATAGACAGACCCTTCACTGTAACGAAATTCGATGCAACAGAATGCAACCTAAATTTTAGCGATAATCATTTACCAGTAGGAACAGATACATTATTAGAGCAAAATTTAAAGCAAAAACTTAGAGCAGACCATATGAATAAAGAGGGAACGGGACCGAATATACAGTCTTTGTAATGAATATAAAGATATATTTTATTGCGACCAAATCCCATTAAGTTTTACAAATCAGGTGAAACACAATATTCGCACTAAAAACGAGGAACCGATTTATGTTAGACCGTACCGACAAGCCCCTGCTGAAGTAAATGAAATTAACAGACAGATTGAAAAATTGCTTAATGACAACGTAATTACAGAATCACATTCCCCCTGGAACGCACCAGTCCATTTAGTCCCTAAGAAGGCCGATGCGTCAGGACAAGTTAAATGGCGTATGGTGATTGACTACAGACGACTAAATGACATAACTATAGGCGATCGATACCCACTACCAAATATCACTGATTTATTTGACAAATTGGGAAAGAGCCTTTACTTTAGTACTTTAGATTTGGCAAGCGGTTACCATCAAATAGAGGTAGAAGAACACGATAGACAAAAAACTGCGTTTAGTACACAAAATGGACATTATGAATTCCTAAGAATGCCGTTTGGGCTAAAAACCGCTCCAACGACATTTCAAAGAACTATGGACAATATACTTAAAGGACTACAGGGATTGCATTGTATGGTCTACTTAGATGACGTAATCATATTCTCATCTAGCCTAGAACATATACAGAAATTAAGAAACGTTTTTAACAGATTGAGAGCTTCAAATTTAAAGGTACAATTAGAAAAATCAGAATTTTTGAGGAAAGAAGTTATCTACCTTGGTCATACAATTACTAAAGATGGTCTTAAACCTAATAATGACAAAATACATACCGTTATAAACTACCCGTTACCCAAGACGACTACTGAAATTAAATCTTTTCTTGGACTTATCGGCTACTATAGACGTTTTATAAAAGACTTTGCACACATAACCAAACCATTGACCTCTTGCTTATAGAAACGCAATAAAGTAGTATTAGATAAAAATTACATTGATGCTTTTGACAGATGTAAAGAATTACTAACAAACGCCCCTCTATTACAATATCCCGATTTTGATAAAACGTTTGTGCTTACCACAGACGCGTCCCAGATTGCAATAGGTGCCGTATTATCGCAGGGACCAATAGGGTCCGATAAACCGGTCGCGTATGCTAGTCGTACCTTGAGTGATACAGAAGCTCGGTACAGTACTATTGAACGCGAATGTCTTGCCATTGTCTGGGCTATTAAACACTTCCGCCCGTACCTTTATGGTAGAAAATTTATCATATATACCGACCACCATGTTGAATGGCAAGTTTCGTCGGCAGTGAAATTGAGAACTCGAATTGGTTTTAAGGTTTTTATTTTAACACCCATTATTACAGCGTCTTAATTTATTTGCAGATAACCAAAGAGTGCGTTTTATTTTTGTTGCCATACAAAAAATGATTTCCAACAAATAAATTGTTGCCATTTAACACACCCCCTCAACGATTTATTTTCACAGTTTACAATTTTAATTACTTTGGTCATCACAACAATAATCATGTTTTAAATACCTATCGAAACATATTTAGTTAATACACTACACAAAAAAATCTTAAGTTACACATATATGAACAATAATTACTTTGCATATACTTTCTTCTCATTGAAATATAATTTTACAACATATAATTATTATTCATACATATCTATTAACAGCTCAACTTTTATGTTACAAGCTATAGGTATCTACTTACATATATAATAAATAGATCACCCGCTTATTGAATACATATTTAATATAATAAAATATTTCTGAACTTTTCAAACAACTGCCTACCCTGAGGCTTTGTAAATAAGTCTGCAACGTTATCATGCGAACTAATATGTTCCAACTTAACCATGCCCTCCGAAACCTTTTCAATTATATAATGGAACTTTATGTCTATGTGCTTAAGTCTTTTGTTACTATTGTTATTTTCTGCTATTTTAATAACACTTTGGTTATCTTCATATATAAGGATATCCATTTTATAGTTGAAATCAGAGAACAAATATCCCAACCAACATGCCTCTTGTATTGCATTACTCAAGGCAATATACTCTGCTTTTTAGTTCCCCATGAAATAGGACAATTAAAAACAGAAAAAACATATCCTGATGTTGATTTTCTAGTAGCATTATCTCCCGCCCAATCAGCATCACAAAATCCAATTAGATTACAATTTTCATTATATTTATAAACTAAAGAAATATCTAAAGTACCCTTTATGTAACGAAGGATTCTTTTAAGACACTGAAACAATAGTTTACTAGCACAGTGCTGATATCGACTCAAAAATTAATTGCTACACATAAATCTGGTCTTGTCGAGCAAGCATACAACAAACTTCCTATTATCATTCTACATTGTTTTTCTATTAATTCAGATTCAGACCTGTCTCTTTTTAATAAATCAAAGTTAAAGTTTTGTTCTAAGGGTGTATGTACTATATTACACTCTGACATTTTATATTTATTTAATAAGTTTGCAAGATAATTTTTTTGATTTAATTTTATGATATTTTCTTCTAAGTTTTGTTCAATATTTATACCTAAATAATTTTTAGCCAATCCCAAATCTTTCATTTTAAAATTAGAGCTTAACTTATCTTTAAAATTAGCAATTTTAGTATTATCAGAACAGAAGAAAAGCAAATCGTCGACTTATAAAATCAAATACATAAAGAAACTATTATCCTTTCTTTTATAATATAGACATGGATCATTGACAGATTTAACAAACTTTTCTTTTAACATAAAATCATTAAATTTTTCATTCCAATACTTAGGGCTCTTTTTAAGGCCATACAGGGACTTTTTTAATCTACAGATTTTATTATCATGCAATTTCATATACACAGTTTCATTAATATTGCCATATAAAAATGCACCTGTAACATCCATCTGGAATACGGGTAGTTTCTTATGGTTTGCCACAGCCATGAATGATCTGAACGTTGTCATCTTGGCCACAGGAGTATAGGTTTCATTGTCACAATTTTTCTGTTCAAAACCTCTTGCTACTAACCGAGCCTTATAGGTTGGTATGCCATTACCATCTTTTACTTTGAAAACCCACTTGCTACTTATTATTTGCGTATCTTTAGGTACTTCTAAAACTTCTTCCCATGTGTCATTTTCTTGTAAGGTATTCAATTCCTTTTGTATTGCTTCTTCCCATTTTTTACGGTCCTGGCGTCGCATAGCTTCCTCATATGTCATTGGTTCATTATTTTGATTACACATGCTAAAGAAATTTACTTCATAATCTTGCATCCAGTTTGGTTGTTTTCTTGTCCTTTTATTTGTGTTAGTTTCATCATTCTGTGTTTGTTCATTGTCTGGTTCTATAGTTTCATCTGATGTTTGTTCATTGTCTGGTTCTAGAGTTTCATCTGTTGTAAATGAACTTTCTTCCACTATCTCACTCAGTGTCTCTTCCAATTCTAGACTAGGAATGTCTATATTAATTATGTCTTCGTTAGGTATATCTTCAGTATTATTTAAGTATCTTTCTTTTATCACAACAATGTCTTTCTTTATTTCTACATCTTGTTTTTCATGAAAATAAACTCTATATCCTTTAGTACACTCTCCATATCCAACTAATATACCAATTTCTGATTTCTTGTCCCATTTGCGTCTCTTTTGGTCTGGTATGTGTACCGCTACTCTAGATCCAAAAAGTATTAACTTGGTGATGTCAAATAAATCTGTTTTAAACCATACTTCATATGGTGTTTTATTTTGTATTCTACTTTTTCCCGTTCTATTAATCACATACACAGCTGCACTGACAGCTTCAGCCCACAACTCTTTTTCCAATTTACTTTCCAATATCATTGTTCTTGCCGCTTCAGTTATAGTTCTAATCTCTCGTTCTGCACAACCATTTTGTTCTGGTGTATATGCACAACTGGTTTGATGCTGTATACCATGTTGTTCCAATAAATCTTTTATATCCTTGTTTATGAACTCTGTTCCATTGTCACTTCTTAATATTTTTATTGTGTGTCCGGGATAAGTTTTACATGCCTGAATGAATGTTCTTAGTTTTGCAAATGTTTCAGATTTTTTATTTAGAAAGTACACTGTCTTATATCTTGATACATCATCTTTTATAATTAAAAAATATCTGGATCCTCCTAACGAAGAACACTCCATTGGACCACATAAATCAACATGTATAATGTCCCCAGGTTCTTTACCTTGGTGAATACTTTGGTTAAAAGGGAGCCGATGTAATTTACCTTCTAAGCATGAAATGCATGTCTCATCTTTACCTTCTGTATATGTAATATTGTGTCTTCTTAAAATGTCTCTAACTTGTGCTATATTCTGGTGAGCCATTTTAGCATGCCACTCTCTCAAGCTTGAATTTGATGTGCCAACCATTGCATTGATTTCTTTATGTTTAAAACACATTACATACATTTTGTCTTTTCTTAGAGCCATAGCATGAACTACATTTTGTTTCATGAATAAACATTTTTCAGATGTGGATTTTAATTTATACCCCTTGTCTAGGGCCTCACTTAATGAAAATAAGTTTACTTTTAAATCCGGTATGTCCAAAACATTCTTAAGTTTTGTAGGAATCCAATTATTGCCATCGAACGCAGTTAAGTTTATTTCTCCACACCCATATGCTTTTATAGATGAACCATTTCCAATTATAATATCTTTTGGAATAGAATATTTATTATAACTTGTATATAAATCTTTTATTTTGCACATATGTTCTGATGCACCACTGTCCAAGTACCAAAGAATGTCATTTTCATTGATCACAGACTTCAATGTACATCGGGCTGACACAAACGCATTCTGTTTGCCGCTGTTTGTTTTATTTTTATTTTCTTTTTTAAACCAACACTGCTCCTCAACATGTCCACTCTTTTTGCAATTTCTACAATATTTGTTATATTTATTTTCAATATTATTGTAAACGCGTTTTGACCTGCAGTCTTGTTTAATATGACCAGTCTTTCCACACTTGAAACATTTTCGTATTTCATGGGTCACAAATGCCACATTTTAGCCTTTTTCATGGATCGTATTTCTTTGTTCCTCTATGAGCAGTCTGGCCGTTAATTCGGCCATTGTTTTTTTTTCAGAAGATACGGAATCCCATGCTGACACGAAATGCCGATAGTGTTCCGGCAATGAGGTTAAAATTTTTGTAACAACCATGTTGTCTGGTATAGCACCATTCGCTTGGTTAATTTGTGAAACGATGTCTTCTATACGGGCAATAAAATCAGCCATATTTTCACCTCTTCTGTAGGTTATTTCAAAAAACTTTTGTTGCAATATATGCAGCGAAATATCAGATTTTAATTCGTATACTGTATGTAACTTCGACCATATATTTTTCGCATCATGGCAGGTGGTAACTTGCATAACCACTTTATTGGACAATCTTGTCACAATAACGCCTTGCGCTTTGGCATCTTTTTGCCGCCATTCTTCATATTTTTCTTTTAGCTCTTGACTAGGACGAATCGCAGTGCCGCTGACTACGTCGTACAAATTTAGGGCTTTTAATAATACTGTTATTTGAAACTTCCAACTTGACCAGTTTTGTACTCCTTCCAATCGGAGATGGGATGATGACGCTAAATTTCCGAACATTGCGCTCTCGCCGTCCATTTTGTCTTTTGTGCTTCACCGCACGTTTTCCTATCTGCTTTACCGCAGATTATTTTACCACTTCGAGTCTCTTACCTGATCTGGGCCCATAACCTGTTGAATGGCAAGTTTCGTCGGCAGTGAAATTGAGAACTCGAATTGGTTTTAAGGTTTTTATTTTAACACCCAATATTACAGCGTCTTAATTTATTTGCAGATAACCAAAGAGTGCGTTTTATTTTTGTTGCCATACAAAAAATGATTTCCAACAAATAAATTATTGCCATTTAACACACCAACCCTTGGCATGGCTTAATTCTCTTAAGGATACAAGTAGTAAACTAACTCGTTGGCGTTTACTGCTTCAGGATTATGATTACGATATAATATATAAGAAAGGAAAGCAAAATTTGAATGCTGACGCTTTGTCAAGGATTAAGGTTAACATTACCCACTCAGATGATGAAAACCAGTCAATGAAAGTAAACATAGATAATAGGGAACAAAGGTTTAGACATTCAGATGAAATAGTAGAGACCAAAGGACCCAAACGTAGGGACATACGTGTCGACTCCTCAACGACTACTATATCAGATTCAAGTAAAACTATTTCAATTTCCGATTAGCCTAGATTATGATAGATTATCCTAGTTCGCCAAAGTATCTGACTATCCCATTAGAGCACCATCTGTGATGACTAGATCTGATACAATTCATTCTGCTATGGATGTAGAACAATCAGGTATTCCAATTTTAAATGAGGCCGTGGACACTAAGCCTAACCAAATTTTAGTATTCACGTGGTTAAGGAATGATATACAAGTTAGAGACATTTCACATGAAAAACAAAGGGTACTTGAAGTATGTTTACCTATCAATAACCCGGATTTAGTAAAGAAATTTTTATTAGAATACATCAAACCAAAAACGAAATACTTCATACACTTTGAGGATATAGTGCATCGTAGACTGTTTAGTAGCAAGGTCATAGAGTTGTTTAAGAAAGACACTGTACAATTATTCGAGTGTACAGAACGAGTAGTGTATGTCGGAGACGAATAGGAACAAAAGGCAATAGTTATTAAACATCATCAGGGAAAGACTTGTCACAGAGGTTTATAGGAAACGTTAGCAAGTATACGCAGGAATTACTTTTGGCATAACATGCAGGAGACTATCTCAGCTATTATTAATGTTTGTGAGTTGTGTAATAAAATGAAGTATGACCGAAAACCTATTAAACCGTTTCTACAGTTAACCCAAACTCAGGAAGCTCCATTTCAGGAAATATTCATAGACCTTTTTCAGATCGAAGGTAATTATTACCTTACTCTTATAGACGCATTCAGTAAATTAGGACAAGTCATTCCAATAACTAATAGATCAACATCTGAAGTAGTACGCGCCCTTATGAAATATTTTTCATTCTACGGCGTTCCAAAAGAAATTAGCTCTGATCCCGGAAGTGAGTTTAACAATGAATTAATGAGAGAGTTTTTAAGTTTACACAAGGTTGGGCTCCATATAGGGACACCTAATAACCCTTGTTCGATGGGTTTAATCGAACGTTTACATTCGACAATTAGTGAAATTTACCGTTGCGCTAAATATGAACAGAAATGCACTGATGCCGCATCTGTAATGATGCACTCGATTATGGCATACAACCATTCGATACACTCAGTAACGGGATTAACCCCATTCGAAACAGTATTTGGCCATACTCGTTCCGAAAACCCTTTTAGTATTGACTTTGAAAAACAATATACGCAACAACTTGTAAAAGACCACGCGAAGCGTACAAAATTTTTATATAAATATTTAACGGAAAAAATTATAGAGACTAAAGACAGGATTAGGCAAAAGAGAGATGGTGAAGGTGAAATAGATCTTCCAGAAGGAAAAATTGTATATGCAAAAGATGTTAATAAAAGAAAAAGCAAGGATAAGCCGCGATATATTAAAGCAAAAGTTATAGGTAAAACAACTAAAAATGTAACACCAATACAGATTGGTGAGAGAAAAACTAAAATCCCTGTTAAAAATATAAAACGCCCTCCGCAGGTGGTGCACATTGATGATAGGGATGCCGGCGCTGGCCCTTCATCTGCAGTCCCTTGAGGGAAACCCGGGCATACTTCCTGTTAAAGAAGTTCAAGCTTATCTGCAAACGGACCAATGGACTGTTATTAAGGTTTTAAATTTAGAAAGTATATATGTTGATCTAAATTTTGTGATTTCTAAGTATGAAGAGTTTAGTAACCTAGTAAGGAAAAATGATACATATCCTCCATACTTCCTTAATATTGTAGCACATATTGAATATTTACGAGAAATTACAATACAGAAATACAAGCAATTAGTCCCACAACAACGTTTTAAAAGAGGTTTAATTAATCCATTGGGTTCTCTTATTAAAATTATCACGGGAAACCTGGATCATAGCGATGCATTGCGGTACGATAAAATTACATCGGAACTTGGTCACAATAAAATTATTATCAAAGATAAATTAACATTGGTCTCTCAAATATTAGATAGTTTTATTAACACTACTGAAGTTTTAAATCAAAATTCCATTATTCTAGAAGAAAGATTAAAAGTAGTTGAACCCATGCATAATGAAGTAATGTCGAAAGTAGATCAGTGGACGTACACCACTTTCACTGTAAGCTTATTTAACATATTTGCGAGTAATTTCCGTACGATCTTTATAAAGCTAGGAGAGATAGAGACTGCACTTGCATTTAGTAAAATCTCTATACTACACCCAAGTATTGTTAACTCTACCGAATTGTTACAAAATTTAAAATTAATATCCAATACTGCGAGTTTACTATATCCCGCAACGGAGGAAAACCTAGTAAAATTAGAAGAAACTATTATTGTCAAAACTTATCTTAAGAATAACCAGATTATGTTCATATTAGAGATTCCACTCACAGATAATCACACTTATAACTACTATAAAATTTATTCGTTACCAATTTTTCGCGAATCAGTTAATAAAACCATGTCCATTTTACCTAAATATCCCTACCTATTGGCAAGGGGAATGAAACATCTGTCGATCGTGAAACCATGTCGACCACTTGCCGCCGGAGACCAATTCCTGTGCGCTGAGCATAACCAAGCCCTTATCCAGAGCCAACCTGTATAGAGCAGCTTTTGAAATTCGATGATAACCTTACATGCTGTAACCAACAACAGATTAGTATTGAAGACATAAGAAATCAGCGAATTACAACAACGAGTTGGATATTATTTACTAGACTGCGGACCGTTCTCACGAGCACCTGTAATAATGAAATCAATAAACATCCTGTCTTCATCACATCGAGATACAGGGAGTCCAAATTCGCCATCATCAAATCCTGACAGAAACTGAAAATGTAGATCCCCTTCCAGCTATAAATTTACCGAAATTGTCTGCGAGTGCAACGCTACCGCCATCCAGTACACGCGTACTTAACATGCACGGTATTAATTTGGACGAAGTGAAATATATGTCTAGTGTATTAAAGCAAAACGAGTTCTCTAACAGTGATTTTAAAGGTCAAGACTCTAATATCACTGTAGTTATAGTTTATTTTATATTTCTTATTGTTTTAGCATGTGTTCTTTTAATTTTGTCATATATTTTACGTAAAAGATTAAGAATGTTAATGTGTCTACGAAATCATCGGGGAGTAATTGAAAATGAACATCCCGATAATTTCGCTCTTAGGGAGGGAGGAGTTATGCATCCCCCTGTATCCTCTGTCTTAGATTAAGTAGCTACTCCGCTGGCTCAGCATTGCCAACGGATATGTCTCTTAGAATTAGATAACGAATTGTTTTGACGATCGTCTAGACATGGAATATTATAAAATGTCTTAAGGACAGTATATTGCAAGCCTCCAAATCGGCAGCACACTAGTTAAGTTGTCTTTTATTTTACTTAAAAAACCCTTTGTCCAAACTGGAAGTTTAACTAGGTACGCCTTATTTTATGTGCCGCGAACCGATCACTCGGGAGCACTCGGGGCTCTTCGGTTTGGTTCGCGGCGGATGATTTTTACTTTTTACTTTTTGAAAAGCTGTAGAATCATAAAGACTAACAGTGCATTTTTTTACGGTTTTGCTATTTTTTATTGTAATTCCTAACTTGTATATACAATATACCTTCGTGCATTTGTTTACAATTGTGATTGTTGATTGTTTACAAAAAATAGTGTAAGAAAAACCGACCACTATAAACTTATCGATTGAGCAAGGGTTAAGCTTCTCCTAGAAGGTTTAAAACTTTCTGTTATAAAACCACTGCATAAAAAGGCCCGAAAACTGACAAAAACAATTACCAGCCCATTGAGTTAACACCTGTACTATAAATTTTTTTCGAAAAAGTTGTACATAATAGGGTTATTGACTTTCTACGTAAAAATTAACGGGGCAATAATTTCAATGTAGTGCTCTCTTTTTAGATTAAAGTAAACATTTAACATTATAAACTATAATATACTTATTTACAAGCTTTAACTTGTAAATAAGTATATTATAGTTTATAATGTTAAATGTTTACTTTAAATTGGTTAAATTTAAATAAATTATGTATAATTACGTTAAATTGGTTTCAATCATACTTAAGTAACAGAAAAAAAGTAACTAGAATAATGAAATTTAATTATTATAAAAACAATTTGGAAACCTTTGATTCTGAGCCTAGATATAACTATCACGGTGTACCTCAAAGAATCATCTTAGGACAATTGCTATTTATAATTTATTCTAATGATATCCCGAAGGCCATACAAAATCAAGAATGTATTTTATTCGCGGATGACACCACACTCATCACACCCATCAGAAAGTGATAATAATACTACTAACTGGGAAAATATAATAAATAATGCTCTAAAAGATATAACTGAATGGATAAATATAAACAAATTAAAAATAAATATAGATAAAACTAAACTTATGCATTTCAGATCTGTTCATGCCAAACCGAAACAGTTCAATGTTAAATGTAACAACCAAGCTACAACACACAACAGCAAACACACAGCACAAAATTCTTAGTGTAATAATTGACGAACATCTAAAATGGAAGGAACACGTAGATAGCGTCAGCAAAAATAAAATATGTTTGTCTTGAAAAAAGTGAAAGATGTAACTTGTCGTCAATCCTACATATCGACAACCTCATGGGCCAGATCAAAATATTTTAATTGTTTTTCATTTTCAGCTTTTATAAGATTTTCGTAATGGGGAACGGTAATATCAACAATCATTGCTTGGCGCTCTAAACGATTCAAGAACTGGATCGGGCACATACTAACTCCACGGCCACAAGGTTATATCTAAGAGCAATTTGCTGATGGATTATCCTGGAAGCTAGGTTATGTCTATGCAAGTAATCGCCGTTGGCAAGACGAGAACAACGGGAAGTTATATGCCTGAGAGTTTCTCCGGGACGATGACATGCCCGACAAATGTTAATTGTGTCGTCCTTCAGGATATGTCTCCGATAGTTGATCGTCATAACAACTTCACGACAACGATACGTAGCCAGACACAGATGATAATAAATCAACATGAAAACGGCCCGCTTAAGGCCTTATGAAAACGTCCATGCAGCTCTTTGCTCTTCCGTATATCCTTACGACCTGTAACATTAAGTACTGCAGGTTTGTGCCAGGTCCCTTTACCTAGACCAAGCGGGGTAAGTCCGTTGTAAACTGCTACCACATTCCGGTGGACCTACACGTTAACAGACAGAGAAAGTACTCTCTAAGATTGCATACCTCACGATTATGGAGGGATTACGACCCTCACATTTCTGCGGGCTACACAGTCTCATCATTCATGAACGTGGACGGTGCATTTGATATTTACAGTGTATGGACTCTTCTATCCAGGGCATCCAATTCAGTCTGAATCCATCTAAGTACGCCAAAGGAGTAGGGTAGGACTGGTATGATCGAAACGTTATTACCGCCCGACAAAATACTTTTTAGTGTTTAGTTTGTAGTTTCAGGCGGCCACAGAAACGTTATTATAATTTGCGGAAAAACGTCTTAGGTATGTGGAATCTGAAAGTTAGTGGTCTAAATAATTTGTACACTGTGGGCGAACAGGTAATGAATCTACAGTTTTTGGGATCCATGGCACTACCAGACCTGTAGAGTAGTTGCGTTGCACCTGTGGTCATATAAGTTGGCAACGAACCTGATTCTAAGCATGACTGAAATTGAGATGCCAAATATTCATGTGAGCTACGGAGCCCCTTTAACTAAAAGTTATGCATTCTATCCGGCCCCGCTGATTTCCAGTTCGGAAATGGTCGAACTGCATTAGCTACATGTACGCTGGTTTTTGACACTGGCTCAAAGGTATTAATTGACTTACATGAATGTTCAAAATCTCGTATACATTCACCCTCAGTATGAGCGACTTGCATCGACCAGATGTTATATCAAAATGCATTTGTTACTTCAACATTTGGGAGGTGCGTATCGCTCACTAAATCAGGTTGCTCCCATCTTCTATAAACCCACCTCTCGTCCCTTTGAAAAATACGATTCTGAATGTATGTGTCTACTCGAATTTAAATACGCATATACGGTTTGTTCACGCATAAACTTTCTGCTTTAGAAAGTCAATGCACTCTGTGACTCGTGCTGCATAACCACAAGAACTGATACACATTACTCTCGGGCGTGTGTTGCCCGATCTGAAACAGATAAGCTTGCCAATGAGTGCCTTCGCCTCAGCGCGATACGAATCTCAGTATTGTATTGCCACGCCGGAACACAAAGTCTTTGTCGAGGAGTAGTGTCAAAGCCTGGAAATTTAACACCAGCTACTCGATAAGCTGCAACTGTCGCACAAAAATAGAATTGAATATGTATCACTGAGGTTTTAACTTTTTTTTTTAAGATGAATATGTTATTAGTAGTAGTAAGTTATTTCTTTTATGCATCGGCAAACACGGCAATGACATCGCTGAATTTGCGGCGGGACGGCCCGTACTTGATCCGAAAGTCTTTGCGTTGAAACATTAATAGCTGGTTCAAGTTCCTGAAACAAAGGCAGTATACGATCACGGTAGGCAGGAAGGTTAGTTCCTCCCTCTGTAGCCACAAAATATGCTGACGTTCTCATTTATCGATGTAGTCCTTCTCATGCGACGTACATTAGCTCTGGTAGCGGGGCCCTATTTATTATAAGTCCCTATTAAAGTTGAGCTCAACGCCTCAGCAATAGCCGGAATGCTTGATACGGTTTCCGGCAGCAGCGAGGCGGAACTAAGCGACGAGTCCGAGGATGGTGTGAGGGCTTTCTTTGTCCTGTATCTTGTTATCATAGCAGTCGTGTTTTCTTCATTATTTTTGTTTTGAAAGCCATGACATTACAAACGTCATGCCTCATATTTTCGCGATATGGATTAACTATAATTTTATTTTTCTGTACATTTTATTTTTTGAATAGTAAAACTATACCCTTTACGTTAAAAAAACACAACTGCCGTCCAGTGTTGCCAGTTCTATTTTATTATATTAACAAACTTAAACACGAGTCTAATGTTACACCTAAGTCTTTGAGTGACCCTTTCTATTCGGCTACCAGATACTCGATTATTGTATATTATTATTATTTTATTATTTTTTTGCATTAACCAAATATACCCGTGGGCATCAACACTATCAATATCCCGCTGCATGCAAGCATTATACAGTCATCTGTGCAACCGACAACCAAAAACAGCTTCAGATCATCTGCAAACATCAGATATTGAGCTGATCTAACTACATTGGGCAAGTCACTGATCATTATCAAAAACTCAGTCGTGCATAATACGCATACATAATTGTTTCCAAATCTTTTAAAGTCCAGACAATACATAGATCGGTCTGTAGTTGTGTACACATGTTTTATCTCCTGATTTAAAAAAAAGGGGCTACTACTGCATTTTTAAGATCTAGAGTAACGAATACCTTTGTCTAAACATAATTGAAACACATAAGTCAACGGGAGGCGGGGCAACTAAATGTTTGAGACTTTTAAGAATATTATTGGAAATGTTATCCTATCCAACAGCACAATTATGCTGTAATCTAGATGCCTAAAACTTCATCTACATCAGTATTTAACAAAACAAAGGACTTCAATTTGAATGAATTACGAAACTATTTTTGTCGTGGTGGTCAGCAGCACTCATTGCATATCTAGTCAATATAGTATGGTGACCCACACTATGGCGGCCTGGTGAGATGCTTTTTCACGCCCCGCTTAAAAGACCCAGGATCAAAGTGGGAAGGAAAAACGTGCCCTGGTAGTGAATTCCAATCTTTCACCGATAGGCACAGGAAAGAAGAGCCAAACCGTTTCGTTCGGGATCGCATACCTTCGACTAGCAAACGGTGACTCCTCAGGCCAGCACGTGTAGTCCTGTAGAGGAAGGAATAAGGTGGGACCAATTGGAAGAGCTCGTCAGAACACTCCCCGTGATGTAGGCGATAGAGAACTGCCATAGAGGCGACATCTCTTCGCAACTGCAGGGGCTCAAGAGACTGGGTGACCTCAGGACAGTCTATAATACGGACTGCGCGTCGCTGCAACCGATCAAGAGCGTCAAGCAGATACTGCGCATAGCCATCCCAAAGATGAGAGCAGTACTCCACGCAGGAGTGAACCTGGGTCTTGTATAAAAGACACAGATGCTCGGGCGAGAAAAACCGTATCACCTTGTTCAATACACCGAGCTTCCGCGAGACCGCCTTAGTGACACTCTCGATGTAATCACGCGGATTGAGATCCCGACAGATTTCCATACCCAGTATACTAAGCTTATCCTGTAGTGGCAGTTGAGTGTTCTGAAGAGTAGGAAGGGGAAGGAATGGAAGCAATAAAATATTTTGGCATCATTTGCATAGTCTGTGTTGTAAACGGGGTCAAAACTAATATTGCTTACATCACTGCAGGTTTTTCATGTTGACTTTAGTACGAGTATAGCTGTGCATGCAGGTTTTTCTAAGCAAAGATAATATAATTGTATTGTTAGTAAAACAGTCTGATGATCGGTAAAAGTGGAACTAGTAACTAATGTAAGAGTAGGTTTATTTGCTTTTATGATAAAATAGTCTAAACAGGAGCCATTGGTGGTAGTGCGCAGGTAATAGTAAAAGAAATGAACAAATATTTAATAGTTATGTGCTTTAGTGTCGGTGCTCCCGGAAGCATTTTCGTTGCGTTTCGCCAAAATTAATACGGCCTAACTCCCCCTCTTCTCTTTTCTCTCCTCTCATCCAACCTCTCCTCTTTCCTATCTCGTCACCCCCTCTCTTCTTTCTTCTCCCCGTATTCCCTCACCAACCACATAGTCGGGCAGTGCAATTACGACTCTTGAGTTGTAGGTATCCATGGACGGCGGTTGTCACTTATCAGGTGACCCGTCTGTTCCTCTATCCCTCTATATTATAAAAAAAAGAGCAAGAGCAATGTTAATGTTAATATAACTACTTAGGAGGATATTTTGTATCATGACAGGTTTTTAAAATTAAAATCAAGTAATTCTAAAAATATGTATGTCATTTCTTTGTGACGATGGCCTATATATGATTAAAATTACTGTATCGGGATTTCTTTGAATCATTAAGCAATGCAGCACTTTAAAAATGGTTCTTCTGCAGTTATATTTAAGTTACTTTTTGTGTATATTACAAAACCATTACTTTGGTTCAAAATTATAGTGGTCTTATGCAGTAAGTAACCATCAAGAGATAGTAGATTTTGTTGCTGCTTAGACAGTAAACACTATATCAGGATAATAATATCACAGTTCATATCAAGAGCATGCAACAATACCTCGTAAACGTTGAGGTTTTTGTTTATGCTGCGATTTTTTTATGCGAATGATGTTTTCACTAATTTCTTTCAGTACTTGGAGATGGCGGGTTTTCTGATTCAGGATAAGGTTTGGTAATTTTCACAGGGATAATCGATTCGGAATTA
Organism: Tyria jacobaeae; assembly: GCA_947561695.1. Classification (NCBI taxonomy): domain Eukaryota; kingdom Metazoa; phylum Arthropoda; class Insecta; order Lepidoptera; family Erebidae; genus Tyria; species Tyria jacobaeae. Next base: position 10,873,917 of record OX387207.1, on the reverse strand, counting down.
GGAGCTTCTGAAGGTAAGTCTACTGTACTTGATTTGAAAAATATAGTAATATGATGGGACAAATGAGAAATCACACGAGAAATGATGATAATTTCGATTGTATTATGATAGTCTCGTATTTTATTATTTGATGTTGGTTTAAGTTATTGTCTGCTATATCAGAGAGTTATTTTAATTTTAATTTCGTGCCTGATGTAAGTACATCAAAATCAATGCTATGCAATTTTAAAGGAAATTCATTACTTATTAAATGTTTGAACGTATGTAAATTACAACAAGAGTCGTTTAGTATGTTAAAATATATAGGTGAAACAGTAACATTAATTTTCAAATTAATAAATTTAGAAGTCAATTTTGTATTTTTACAATGTGGTACTATTATTCGGAATACCTATAATATTCATAATGTTTATTTCCGGTTTGGGCATTCTATGTACAGTTTATTACTTTTCGATTGTACATAAATCCTATAACTATTGTAATATGTTGTATCAGATTGTATTCTTTAGAGAATACTAGAGGTATTCTTAAAATAAAGACTATCCTGTTGTGCGAACGTTTGAATTGTTAAATCAGTGTTTTATAAATATGACGAGGGGGACTCAAATGCTGTATATGACATCATCACAACTGATGATAGCTGGATATATTGTTACGAACCTGAAGCCAAAGCCCAATCGCGCAATGGACATTTCAGACAAAAGTAAAAAGAAGGGCCGACGGGTCATTTCACTACAATCATACTAGAAGATAAAAGGACTGCTACTGCGGATTGATGTATCAGTCATTGTTTATGAATTGTCTTGGATAATATTAGACAGCACCGCCCAAGAAATAGGATCTTCCTCCACCACGAAAACGCTGCAGTTCACTCTACCAGACGTACTATTTAATATTTGTCTATCGAAGGTATGGAGTTAGTGAATCATCCTGCTTACTGTTCCGACCTGGCACCTAGTGACTTTAATTTATTTCCAAAAATAAAAGATATACTTAGAGAAATTGTTTTAGGGTCAAACACAAAAATGTGAAATAAAAAACTACATTTTTATTCTTTTAGCTTGTAAGTATTTTTAAAATTCAAATTGGTCAAAAGATATCTTTGAAAAATTTGATCACTATAGTTTTTTCAGATATCACAAAGAAAGTATTAATTTAAAGTATTTGAGTGGAAAATCCCCAATTCTGTAGACTGTTCAAATTCTAGGTACCACAATTTGACAGTCAATTTAAAATATTTAGGGAACAATTAGTAAATTCCTTGAATTGAATTAAACATTGGTAGGGGTTCGCGTACACATAAAATAACATGAATAATATTTTTTTAGCCACACAATTAATGCAAAATACATCAATATATATTTTTATATATACATATATTATACAACATGAAATATAATTTTAATATTTGTCTAATTATGTTGTTTTTATTTCTTACGTTTATAACTTTAGATACTTGAACTTTTACAATTGTCGATAGATGGCGTTGAACTCGTGTTTTTTTAATCGCGCTTTTAAGATGTACGAACGGGTATTCATATAGGTAAAATTTTAATTAAATTTGATCTCTATTCTAAGCGTGGTGTTTTATTTCAAGAGACTTTTTGGACGTGTACATTCGGTCCTTCTTGAGCCGATAAAGGACTGGAATACATTGTCCTTGTGGAGCTAGTTTTGCAGCAGTGCAGCAACAGTGAAGAGTGGAGTAGCGCAAGCATCGCGTGCGTAAATTGTGGTGTCATGTGTCAGCGACGTCCCAGTAAGGTTGCAGTGGAGTAAGCAGGGTCTGCAGTGTGAGGGGACGGTTCACAACCTCCTGCGCCTACGGTGAGCTACTTATCACGTGAGTGGACAGTGTATGAAGTGATTGAAGATAAACTGTGAGTACTTTCAATTATTTAGAACAGTGGAACAAATTCATTATTGAGATAAAAAAATAAGTAAATTAAAAAGTTAAAGTGTTAGTTTGAGGAACTTATGCTTTATTTATATTAGTGTAATTAAACTTAGTGATTTGATGTTCGGCTATTAGTTTTGTACAACATGGAAGCGTTTGATAAAATTCAATTGGACACAAGTACAGCTATTACCCGAGCTCGGTCTAACTTTAAAAAATATCCGAAGGAGAGAATTACACAAAGTTATGTCGAGGTACGATTAGAGAATTTAGAGAAGCAGTGGACATTCTTTAATGACGCACATTTTAAGATCCTACAAGAAGTTGAGGAAACCGCATATGTCGCATCTAAGTATTATTCTATCAACCTATATCAGAATACAGAAGAAGTATATTCCGATTATAAAATAGAACTTAAGGAAATGTTTACTAAAAAAACCACAAATGTCAATATTGCTGAGGCTAAGGCTTCAGATAAATCATGCGATATTAAATTACCAAAAATTAGTCTACCTCTTTTTTCTGGTAACTATTCTGAGTGGATAAGTTTTCGAGATATGTTTATATCCTTAATACATATCAATAGCAAATTAGATAATGTACAAAAACATCACTATTTAAAAACTCATTTGTCTGGGGAAGCTGAATGTCTTTTACGTCACATTCATATTACTAGTAGTAATTACTTAACTTGCTGGTCACAGTTAGAAGGCAGATATAATAACACAAAATATTTGGCAAATTGTATCTTAAAACGGTTTATGAGCCAAAGGAATATTGTAACTGAATCTGCCCATGCGTTAAAAGAATAAATGGATACATCGAATGAATCTTTACATGCATTAACTAACTTAGGGATCAGTGTTGTTAATTGGGACATAATGATAATATATATTTTGAGCTTAAAGTTAGACAACGAATCTCGCAAACCGTGGGAATTGAAAATTAGTGATACCTCCAACTGATTGGAAGCATCACTAATAACCTACATTTAAACAATTTCAAATTTTTTTGGAACAAAGATTTAGAGCTTTGGAATTCTTAGATAATAATAAGATTCAACGTAATGCAACAATGCAGCGTAATGTGTCGTCAGTGAAGGCACACTCGGTGTCTACTGCATTGTCTTGTTTTTATTGTCAGGATAATCATAAAATAGCAAACTGTAAGAAGTTCTGTCACCTAGATGTTGATACACGACGTAATTTTGTCCAAACGAACGGTTTGTGCTTTAACTGCTTAGGTGTGAGTCACTCTGTATATTCATGTCATCAGTCTACAAGATGTCGTTTACGTAAGCGAAAACATCATACTTTGTTAAACTCTAAAAATATCTCGAAATCAGTTAATGAAGAGGATACGGCTGGACGAGCCATTGAGAAAGATGTTACTACAGCCCTATCCATCAACCCACCTCAGAGCGAGTCCACTGATATTGTTAATTGTTTCTCCAATAGTCATGGTCAAGTGCTATTGGCCACTGCTTTGGTAACCAGTCGAGAAATGGTACCATGATTGTATTACGATCTCTGTTGGATCAGGGATCTCAAGCGTCGTTCGTGACGGAGTCCATGATCCAGTTATTAGGTCTTGAACGGATACCTACTAGAGGACAAATTACAGGAATAGGGGGTGATCGTGGGGATGAAGTCAATCCCTAACTTCTAATTCAATGGTTGTTATTAAGATTCAATCACGAGTTGACCCCAGCTTTGTCGTTACAGTCAAGGCATATGTTTTGAAAAAATTAACCACTGTTTTACTACAGGAAAAAATTAGGACTCAAGTGTTAACCACAATCTCGTCTATGGAATTAGCTGATCCGTCATTTGCTACCCCTAATAAGATAGATCTGCTTTTAGGTGCCGTAGTTTATGGCCAGATAATTTTGAAAGGATTAGTCAAAGGACCGCCAGGTTATGCAGTTGTGCAAAATACCAGACTTGGCTGGATCTTGTCTGGCCATTTAGGTAAATTCAACCATAACGAGACAAATCATAATTGTATTAGTATGCATTCTATACAACAGGAGGAAATTGAACTCCTTAAAAAGTTTTGGGAATTAGAGTCGGAGCCTACTTATGATTTAGAAAATAAGCTATTGAGTCCAGAGGAAACGCAATGTGAAACCCTTTTTGCAGCTACAACCAAACGAGATGACTCTGGTCGGTACGTGGTAAAATTACAATTTAGGTCTTCAGATCCTAGTTGTAAATATGGCAGTTCAAGGGATATAGCTTTGAAACGTTTCCTTATACTGGAAAGGCGTTTGATGAAAAATCCCGATTTGAAGAAGCAGTATTCAGCTGTTATTAATGAGTATTTGTCTCTCAACCATATGGAGGTAGCGCAATATATCAACAAGGAGGATGCAGTATATTTGCCTCACCACGCAGTCATGCGTAATGATAAAGTTACGACTAAATTGCGTATTGTGTTCGACGCTTCTTGTGTTGGAACCAACGGAAAGTCTTTAAACAGCGACTTAATGGTAGGACCGTCATTGCAACCTGACCTGCGACACATCATTATGCGTTGGCGTTGCCATCCCATCTGTCTAGTGGCAGACATTATTAAAATGTACCGGCAGGTCAAAGTGTCGGATGAAGATATTGACTATCTTCGAATTCTGTGGCGAGAAAGTCCAGATTTACCAATTCAACATCTTCGGCATTTACGGGTTACATTTGGCACATCTTCGGCTCCTTATTTAGCAGTTCGATCGTTACAGCAGTTAGCCAGAGATGAAGGAGTAGATTTTCCATTAGTAAGAGATACGGTATTGACCGATTTCTACATGGATGATCTCATGTCCGGGTGCGAATCAGTGGCTTAGAGATTAGCTTAGAGATATATCAACAGTTAACCGATATGCTAAGCCGTGGTGGATTCCAACTTCAGAAGTGGTCTAGTAGTAGTGAACAATTATTAGAATCGATTAAAGATACAACATTAGAGTCAGAATGTATTTTAGAAATAAAGGCAGATACAATTTCTAAAATTTTAGGTGTTGTGTGGAATATGCCTCTTCGTTTGCATGGCCACTCGGGCCGTCCACCTTGAAGTTATTAGCAACATGACCGCTCAAGGTTTTTTAGCAACTTTCAAGCGATTTGTGGCCAGACGCGGTAGAGTGCTCGATTTGTGGAGTGACAACGGTACAACATTCGTCGGCAGTGCGAAGGAATTGAAAACCTTGTTCAATGCCGAAAAATCGAAAATTGCTCCAGAGATAGCGGACTTCCTTAGCACCAATGGAACCAATTGGCATTTCATACCCCCCCACGCTCCAAATTTTAGAGGGTTATGGGAGGCAGGTATTAAATCCACCAAACACCACTTAAAGAGAGTGATAGGCAACAGCACGTTAACATTTGAAGAAATTATAACTGTGCTAAGACAAATTGAGGCATGTCTAAACTCCCGGCCAATATCACAATTGCCTAATAATTTGGAGGACGGGTGTCCATTGACACCAGGGCATTTTCTAGTGGGTAAACCGTTGGTAACTGTCCCGGATTTCAATTACAAAAATGCAAATATTAGTAGTCTTAAACGGTGGCATCTCGCTCAGAGGATGGTGCAAGACTTTTGGCGCAGATGGTCTCTTGAATATCTTACTCAAATGCAACATAGATATAAATGGACTGACCGTACCCCTGAACCTAATGTCGGAGATGTCGTTCTCGTAAAAGAGGATGGCCTTCCACCTGCTAGGTGGTTATATGGACTAGTCATTAAAAAGCACCCAGGTTTGGATAAAGTCACTCGTGTAGTTTCCATTAAATGCAATAATAATGAAATTAAAAGACCTTTGTCGAAACTAATTCTCTTACCTGTAACCACATAAGTATTCATGAACTATTTTTCTACAACTAATGTTCAAAACAGTGTACAAGCAGTATTTATGCATAACACTATTGAGTTAATTACATTTGTTTTGTTCGTCACGTTATATTTTATTGCATGCCAACCTGTATGTTTTATTGTAAGTAGCAATTGTTAACCCCTTTGTTATTTTTATGGGTCATAGTGAACTTTGTATAATTAACTGCTACTTTTATGTTTAGTAATTTAATGGGCATTACTGTCCATAGTGGGCAGGATGTCTAATTATGTTGTTTTTATTTCTTACGTTAATAACTTTAGATACTTGAACTTTTACAATTGTCGATAGATGGCGTTGAACTCGTGTTTTTGAATCGCGCTTTTAAGATGTACGAACGGGTATTCATATATGTAAAATTTTAATTAAATTTGATCTCTATTCTGAGCGTGGTGTTTTATTTCAAGAGACTTTTTGGACGTGTACAATATTCAAAAAATGTGTAGTTAATATTAACGTCAATAAATGATCATAACATTATTATATGCATAATACAAAATCAATAATTTTAATATAAAAATGTTAGAAAAGCGGTGTTCTAAGGAGACAAAGATCACAAAATTATCAATTTCACCAGTTATCTATGCAAAACGGAGATATCTCAAACCGATAAATCTTTTGTATCAGACACTATAAATTCCTCAGAGGGGGCCTCTCAAGAGTAGTGTAAGATGTTATAATATGGTATCACTGCGTACATCTTTAATATTCTTTATGACTATCAATACAAGCGCACGAAGCAGGTTTAATGTTACGAAATTTGGTTAAACTCAAAGCCTTAATTTTGATAATTTGTCCGATATGCAGATAATACGAGACGATTGGAAAATTATTATTAACTATGATATGCGACCTTACTGGGAGGGAATAAAAACTCTCGATAAATATTATACGACACTGGAACAAACGTGAAATACATTAAATCATACAATGAACTGTGATATTATATTACTACAATTGAAACAAGGTGTTATGGAACTTGAGTGTTACAATCATGTTACTCGGTCAGCACTTTGGCGCACGACTCGCCAGACAGCGCCGCGGTCTCTTAGATGGTATAGAATATCTCGCTAACAGTCTGTTCGGAGTATTAGATAGCAGATTTGCCGAATAGTATCAAAAGGATATCACGTTGCAACATGACAATCAACACCATATTTCGTCATCAATTATCGAGACAGAATATAACTTACTGAAACGATTGGAGTGGTATGTCTATGTACAAACATCAGAAATTGAATTCAAAACATATTTTATCTTTAGAAAAGTCTCTAAACATCATAGAATCAATAATCAAAACATTGTGAGGATCAATGAAATTATAATAGGAGATGTTATAAGTAGCAATATTCTGCACAATTTAAAAGCATTTCAAAGTACTACTCTCGATACTATTACAAAAATATATCACGGGCAGTTTACTCCACATCTTTTGACACCGGCGCAATTACAAGACGAGTTGAGAATCATAGATGTTAAATCATTAATGTTTTGTTACCTATCGGAAATGTATATTCAGATTTAAGCAAAATTTACAAATTGCTTCAAGTCAATAATAAAAATACATGAAAGGATAGAACATTATTATCTAAACATTTAATTTCCCTAGTTATAATTGTTCACTTTAGTTTATTGTACGCACTAACGAATAAGAATGGGTGATGGGGTTTATTTACTACGTGATGTTAATTGTTTTAGATACTCCAAACGCCATCCTTTCCAAATATCACTAAAATTCTTTGAGTCAGCTGCTATCTGGTTCTCAAATCTCTTTCTGTTTCTACCAATGTTAGGGCTGATCCACCATACAAGAAGTATGACGGTGTCACATAATCTAAATCCTGTGGATCTTTAGTTAATGGACACAGGGGCCTAGAATTCAGGCACGCCTCAATTTGTGCTACCGCCGTCCACAACTCTTCGTGCGTTAATTTTTGTTCTCCGTCTACTCTTTTAAAATTATATTTAACAGCTTATTGCCACATACCACATATTGCCACATACTGAGGACCAGACGTGCGTGTTAAAATGCATATGGATTTCCATTTCAGTGACTTCGCCAAAAAAATCCTTGTTAAATATTGGCTGTAGCTCCTGATAATCTTGTTGCAATAATTTGTTGGCACCGACAAAGCTCCGACCTTTGTCACTGTAGACGTGACTTTGCAAGCAGCCATTCGTCTTAAGGCCGCAATGAATGTTGAGGTACTTAGGTCTGAAACTAGCTTTGAGTGTACCGCTTTAGTACTCATGCCAATGAAGACGGCCACGAAACCTTTGGTAGTCTTCATTCGGATTACTTCTTGCGGGTAAGTCTCCCATCATTTGTTAGTGTTTAATGAGACTTATCGTTTTGTATTTCGCGCATAATTGTATCTCTTTTTTCATGGCGTCGTTACCGCCAAAAATCCATTTTTATTTTGTTTTATAAATGCCAACGTGATTCAAGCTCCACCGTGGAAGGTTAGTCTATGAGCCTTTTTTTTTTTTTAACGTGTGGAAACCCCCTCAGGCCGTCATCCCACTGGGGTTTTCGGTTGAATGGTGTGTCGGAATCGGACCGACTAAAATCACACAGCTTTAGTAAGACATTCGGACCCCTCCTAGCACTTTGCCCGCAAAAGCGCGGGCACCACCTTCTGGTAACTCTCAACTAGGCAACGTCCAGGCACACCAGGACGTCGCCTCCTCGCGGTTGGCCACTATAGCGGGACTACACTATATGGAGGGAAAACCCGCGGCTACACTCAGGGCGGCATGAGGCGCTGGTAAGGCCCAAGAGCAGACGCAGTGCCGACTAACCTTGGAGCCAGCTGCAGAAAGTGCTCGTCGAAGCGCCATCTTCCGTCGAGGATCAGGCCCAGATATCGTATGTGGGCCTGAACCGGTACAAGGATCGAGTTGACCATTATGGAGGCGCCAGAGGGTGGACCTCGACGGGGCCCATGGAATAAAAGGGCCTTCGTCTTATCCAAAGCCATGCGCAACCCTAGGGCCTCGATGCGCCCGACCACCAGTGAGGCTCCTCTGGTGGCCAGACGTGCAGCCTCTTGAAAGTTCGACCCCCGGGCTTTGACCAGAGTGTCATTGGCGTAACAGATTACGCCCAGCCCAGGGGGGAATGCACCTCGAAGGGCCCAGTCGTACCCCATGTTCCACAGGAGAGAGCCAAGGACAGACCCCTGCGGAACACCGCACGACATGGGCCGACGACTCAAATTCCCTCTCGATCCTCGTACACGACGGTACGCTCCTCTAAATAGTCTGCCACCAGCCGCCTCAGGTACACAAAGACACCGCCAACAGCACGCCGCCACAACTCACTATCTCTTCGGTCACGGCCCTCAGGCGCATTACAGCATCGATCGTCGAACGCCCCGCTCAGAAACCGAATTGGTCGACCGACAAATCGGGGCTGACCTCGCTCAGTTGAAGGGGGAGGGCGGGAAGGATGCCGCGCCAAGTGACCCCTTCTGGGGTCCTGGGTCTGGGAGAGCTCAAATCGGATATAGAGGTGATCCGAGAGCGTCTCAACCTCTTCCAGGACACAACAGTTCCTTACTCGTGCGGCAAGAGCAGGGGTAGCGAACGAAAGGTCCACTATCGACCCCCCCCCCCGCTGCTGCCTCTGTTAAGAAGACAGAGGCCCACCGATGTAGCCCACTAGGTTATTGAGGAAGACCTCAAAATCGCTCAGACTCCGGTTGGGGGAGAAGTAGACACCATAAATAGTGATCCCCCCCATTCAGCGGCAACATATTCAGTACCCTTGTCTTTAAGCGACAAGGGCGGGGAATAAGCCGCTGTGGAGCCGACGACTGCCACGGAGCCGTCCCGGTCACCCAACCAATTTGGACAGGGAGGAACGTAATAGGGTTCCGCAGCTACGGCGATACCAATCGACCACTCTGCCATGGTTTGCAGGAAAAGATCCTGCGCACTGGCACAGTGGTTTAGGTTCGTCTGGACAAGGAGGCTGGCAACTTGGTCCGTTACTAAACCGTCTCTACAGCCACCTCCATGGGCAACGGCAACGACGCGCGGTTAATATTGGAGGCAGCCTGGGTTGACTGGCTAGCCCCAAGTGTTTGCTGAGGAGCGCGGGGTGTCTTACAGGCCCCCTGCCCCATCCGGTGTTTGGCAGGGAGATTTCCAGACGCACACGCTGGGCAGTGAGGGGCGGCGGAACATTCCGCAGCTTGCGCCCCGGTCGACCGCAGCGGAAACAGAGTCCGCTGCTGTCAAAACAGCTTCCGCACTTGATGCGGGTGTGTCCCGACGCTAGGCACTTAAAACACCTCATCGGTCTCGCGGCCAGGACTGTGACTCTGGCGTTCACGAAACCGACGAGGATCTTGCTGGCGACGCCCAAAATCTTGGCTGACGCTATGGGACAGCTTACCCAAACCGCACCCAGGCCTCCTGGGCCGGGGCGGATGATGCCGACTCTGATTTTTTTTTTTTTCTTTATGCGATAGGGGGCAAACGAGCAGACGGGTCACCTGATGATAAGTGACTACCGCCGCCCATGGACACCCGCAACTCAAGAGTCTCAAGTGCGTTGCCGGCCTTTTAGGTAGAGGTACGCTCTCTTCTTGAAGGTTTGAAGGTCGTATCGGTTCGGAAATACGGCAGGCGACAATTTGTTCCATAAGCTGGTTGTGCGAGGCAAAAAGCTTCTCGAGAAGCGCACAGTGGTGGAGTGCCAATCGTCCAGGTGATGGGGATGGATATTTTGTCGCGTAGGACGATGGCGGAAACCAGCAGCCGGTATAAGTCCGAACAATTCCTCTGAACACTCCCCATGATACAAGCGATAGAGGATGCAGAGTGAAGCTACATCTCTACGCAACGCCAAGGTGTCAAGTCGATCAGAAATATCTTGGCAGTCGATGATGCGAGTCGCTCTCCGTTGAATGCGGTCAAGAGGCAGAAGTTGGTAGTGGGGTGCACCTGCATAGAGATGAGAACAGTATTCCATGTGCGGCCGAACCTGCGCCTTATAAAGTTGCAGGCGGTGGGCCGGAGTAAAATACTGTCTCGATCTGTTTAGCACACCAAGCTTCTTCGAGGCTAATATGGCCTTACTCTCTAAGTGACCGCGAAACTGGACTTTGCTTGATATATCGACGCCAAGGATTCCGATACTGGCTGATGCAGTTAGGGAAGTGCTCTCAAATTGAGGTGATACGACCAATGGCATCTTTTTAGCGGTGAACGCGCAAACCTGTGTCTTCGTGGGGTTAAATTGGACTAGGTTAAGTCGACCCCAATCTGAAACTTTTGATAGAGAAGTTTCGATTTCAGACACAAGTTTGGATCGGCTTTCAATGACGTTTACCCGAGAAATGTTAGCGCGGCCGGTGTAAAGGGCATCACTCGTGCTATCGTCTGCATAGCAATGGATGCTGCTAATCTGCAGCATGTCGTTGATATGCAGAAGAAACAGCGTGGGTGATAGCACACAGCCTTGTGGGACACCAGAATTAACAGACTTGGAGTCGGAGCATGCACCGTCAACAACGACCTTGATGCTTCTGTCTGTAAGAAAACTGGTGAGCCAATTGCACAGTTTCTCGGGAAGCCCATAGGAAGGAAGCTTCGCAAGGAGCGCTTTGTGCCAGACCCGATCGAAGGCCTTCGCCACGTCCAAACTAACGGCCAACGCTTCCCCCTTGGTCTCGATCGCCTGTGCCCACCGGTGAGTCAAGTATACGAGAAGATCACCAGCTGAACGACCCTGACGGAAGCCGTATTGTCGATCATTGAGGAGCTGGTGGTCTTCTAAGTACCGGAGGAGCTGGCAGTTAACAATGGATTCCATTATCTTGGAGAACAAGGAGGTGATGGCTATGGGTCTGTAGTTGGACGGATCCGAGCGATCTCCTTTTTTAGGGATCGGGTGCACTAGAGCTGTCTTCCATGAGTTCGGGACTACGCCAAGAGAGTAGGAAAGCCGATAAAGGCGCGTTAAAACCGGTGCTAACTCTGGACCACACGTCTTCAGCACGATAGGAGAGATTCTATCGGGCCCACTCGACTTATGAACGTCGAGGGAAAGAAGCGCTTTACGCACTGCCCTTTGTGTAAACCGGACTTCCGGCATGCGGGTCTCGCACTGCGGTATGGTCGGCGGTGCGTTTCCCCCGTCGTCCAGGGTCGAGTTGGACGCAAAGAGTTTGCCCAGAAGATCGGCTTTTTCTTTAGCGTCGTGGGCCAACGAATTATCTCCTATGCGCAGAGGTGGAAGGGATGGCTTACAAAAGTTCCCCTGGACAGCTTTGGCAAGAGACCAGAATGCACGAGTTCCGGAGGGGAGACTAACTAGTCTCCCGCCAATTCTGCCGATGTGAGCCGATTTCGCCCCAGCAATTACTCTTTTGAGGGACCTGGAGGCAAAGTTAAATTGCTTCTTTAATGTGCTGGTCTTTACATCCCGTGCTGTCGCTGCATTAGCCCATGCTTGGTAACATTCCTGCTTTCGGCGGCTGGGACTTGCCACCTGTGGGAATCAGGGAGAATGGAATGAAAAGTTCCATACCCTGAAGCACAACATCCGCGACAGAGTCAGCAACGACATTGGGATCATCCGGCGAGAAGCAAACCTGCCTCCATGGGTAGGATGCAAAGAATGTTCTCATTCCATCCCAGTCTACTGACCTATAGTGCCATACGCGGCGACTGCCTGTAACTCGCGGCCGCAGCGAGTGAACGAGTGGCACCATACTCCTAATCAGGCAATGGTCCGAAGAGCCAAGAGGGGCCTCAACGGATACTTTGTAGCCGTCAGGATGTGAGGTCAGCAGAAGATCCAACAGTGAAGGCACGTGGCTTTCTGCATCTGGGATTCGCGTAGGCGTTGCTACCAGCTGCGTCAAGCCATATGCCAAGGCGAAATCGTGAACAGATCTTCCCGCATGATCGGTTTTGCGCGAACCAAGCCATTCGGCGTGATGGGCGTTAAAGTCGCCAAGAATCACGATCTCTGCGGATGGGACCTGCTGGAGCACTGAGTCTGTAGCCATTTGGACGATGTCGATGAGTCGGTCCGTTTCGGCATCACCGCTATGGGACCTGTAGAGGCATAGGTAGATGCGGGGATGGTCGTCGCAGTCTACACGTAGCCATAAGATGGAGAGGTCCCTACCTTCAAGATTGCCGAGGCGGCGAGAAGTGATATCATCTCTAACGTACACGCATACACCAGCCTTAGGAACAAAGGAGTGTTCCAGTCCGTACCCAGGGTAGCAGAGGTAGGATGTGTCCGCTGGAGATGATATCTGCGTCTCGGTTAAAAAGAGCAAGGCCGGCTTTGCTGTCTCAAGGTGGTGGTGGACAGTGTCGAGGTTCGAATGTAAGCCCCTAATGTTGCAAAAGTCCACGGTAAACGTGACAGGGGGTGCCATGGTATGCCTTCTCTTGCCCCGAGCAGATTTTGAGAGCGCAGTTGAGCCCCCCCCAGAGTACGAGGGGCAGCCTGGGCGTCCACGCTCAGGCATAATCCGTACTGAGGGTGGACGTCCAGGGGGGGATTCTCCAACGCTAGCGCTGGTACCCCCCTGGGGTATCCTTTTCGTTAACAGCGCTATCATTAGGGGGGTGGGGGATTTTGGGCCTCCGTAGACCTCACTCATTTAGAAATGCAACGCAAGCGTTACTTCACAACCGGTTTTCTGTGAGGCCGTGGTATCGCACCGGTCGAGCCGGCCCATTCGTGCTTAAGCAAGCATGGCTCTACCACTCCTGTCTGTTCCTGAATGGCAATGCGGACATCCTCCACCGTCACAGAGTCGTCCAGACCCGAAAAGCGCAGCTCTTAGTGGGCCTGGCGATCTTGACACCATCCTTCGCTTCAAAAACACTCCGCAGCTTCTCAGCAACCGTGTCGGCCGCCTTCCCCCCTTCAGCGGGAACGAGGATTCGTGCCCCCGTTTGGGCGAGGCGCAACCTCACCCTTGAAGCCCCGAACTCACCACCTAGGCTATCCCTGACCTTCTTGAAAACGGCCGCGTAGGATAGCCCGTCGCGAGCCGCCTCCGGTGACAATGTGACCTACTACTGCCGCCGTTTTGGGTGCCTGCAGTTTCCGCGACTTGTTTTTGGGGTCAACTGCCACGGATGACGATTGCGGTATAGACGCTACTTTTTTCGAAGCCTTCTTACCTCGCTTACCCCCACCGACTACTTCCCATCCGTCATTGTAAGGGGCAGACGTAGAGGGACCAGATGTGGAAGGGCCAGGTACCGTTTCAGCAACAACAGGAACTGTGTTCTTCACTCTGGATGCCGGAGTGATCAACGGGGGGAATTCTGCCGCCACCTTTGCCGCTGTCGTCATCGGTCGTCCACCCTTCTTTGTAGATGAGGGTGCCGATGACATAGCCGCGGCATAAGATACGCGGCCACCTGAGACGGGAAGCGGCGTCTGGGCTGAATTGGCCTTTTTCTTATCGGTGGCGAATGGCGGCCGAACATTGGGTGCCGGAGGCAATCTCGCTTCTAGGCCTGCTAGGCGCCCGTCCATTATCCTCCATACTGCTTGAAGGACATGCTGCAGGTGGGAGTCCGGAGTTTGGAATGGAGAGGGAGAGGCAGACTGCTGCTGAACCTGACTTGGTCGCTCAGGGCATTCCGCCTGCACCCGAAATTGGGCGAACTGGGTGTTGAGCTCTGCCACTTGCTCCGTAAGACGATCATTCGCAGCTTGCATTCGTGCTACATCCCTAATGAGGGTTTCGACGACCCCAGAGATAGCGGAAGAGGAATCTTTCAGGGCTCTGACAAAAGAGCCCTTTAAGTTCGTTGACTTGGTGGCCACTTTGTTAATAATGGCCACAGCCGCGCTTGTTCTTTCCTTGAACGTCGACGGTGTTTGGGGGACAGAACCCCCCGAACGTATATTTAGTAGGAGATCTGCGATCTCCTCCTCAGGCGTCCGCGACCTCGATCTTCCTCTTTGACTAGTGGTCAACTTTGGAGGAAGCATTTCCGTTGATGTTTCGGTGTCGTCGTCCTTCGAGCGGCCTCGCTTTTGGTTATCGAAGTCGCGGGGCTCAAGCTCCATGTTCTCGACCGTGTCAGTTGCTGCCCTGTTGGTCGTCCTGGAGTGTCCTTGCTCCAAAATTGTACTGCTCCCAGGAGTCAGATTGACATCTGGGAGCTCCACCGAGGGAGTAGTTGGGCACGATATTTCCTCGTCAGTCGACGTTTTACTTCTTCTTCTTCCTTGCCTAGCTTTCAACTCCTTATTTTGTTCTTCAGTTTTTTTATTAATTTTAGTGTTAAAATCCATAATATATCCCACGAGTGGGGAGAGCTAAAGGTCCACCCGGGCCGAGATCCCCCAATACCTGGGTAAGCGTAGATTTATGCCGAACCGAGGGAGTCCGCAGGTGCCCCGGCTGGGAGAACGTTCGCGACTGAACCACCCATCAGCCATGCACCCATGGTCACGCACCAGAGCACGGGATTCGGGGTAATTTTTTTATAGAGGTTTTCTCCCTCGCAGTCCAGGCGGCTAAATTCCATCTTAATGCCTTCGTCGGCATATCGTAATCCCGAAAGGAGTGTCGTGGTTATGCCCGCAGCTTCAATCGGGGGTGAGGGTCTTGGCTTAGCTGCCCGGACTGCGAGGAACAAAAAAATTATCCCGAATCCCGTGTTCTGGTGCGTGACCGGGGGATGCATGTATGCTGCATTGTTCAGTTGTGAGCGCACTGCCAGCCGAAGCACCTGCGGACCCCTCAGTTGGGCCGCAGTTGCTTCACTGGCTGTCACCCGCAGCCGTCGGCGTCAACGCGAAGAGGGGGAAGAGGACCGGCTTCATGAGGAGTACCGAGACGCACGCAAAACTCTGAAGCTGGCCATTTGCCGCGCCAAAGAGAAGAAAAAAAGAAGATGCCGAAGGGGCTCAATCGTGATCCCTGGGTTTGCCTTTATCGTGCGGCATAACAAAACCTGCGCACGCTAGCCCAGCCCCCCCCTTACTGAGACTCTCCAGCCCAGCTTATAAGTGGTTGAGGGCCTATTCCCGCAACGGGTGGAGCACTCACTCCCGTTATTGCCCCTTTGGCCGGAGACAACGGGAAGTTCAAAGAGTAAGATTCCACATGTCACGGAGGCAGAGATAGGGGCGGCTGTCCTTCGAATCCATTCTAAAAACAGCTCCCCCGGACTGAATGGAACCTCTGCCCGAATATTGGCTCTAGTCCTCAACCACATGTCGGACCGCCTCAGGGGGCTGTTCGACACATGCTTAGTTGCAAGAATTGTCTGCGCGCTTCCCTGACTGCTGAAATAGCGGAAAGAAGTTGTGACGGTCTACAGACTCGGTCGCAGCGTACAAGCCCATTCGGCCCGTCGGCCCCAATTTGTCGGACGCCCAATTCGGTTTTCGAGCAGTTCGTTCGACGATCAATGCTGTAATGCGCTTGAGGTTCGTGACCAAAGAGGCAGTGAGCTGTGGTGGCGTGCTGTTAGCGGTGTTTTTGGATACCGCCAACGCATTTAATAGTCCGCCATTTAGCTGCATTAGGGAAGCGCTCCTTTATCACGAGGTGCCACAGTACCTGTGGCGGCTGGTTGCTGACTATTTGGAGGAGCGTTTTGGTTCGTCGGCCTATTTCGTGCGGTGTTCCGCAGGGGTCTGTTCTTGGGCCACTCCTGTGGAACATGGGGTACGACTGGGCCCGTCGAGATGACTTCCCCCTGTGGAGATCATCTTGCAGAAGGAGGTGGCAGAGTGGGCCCTGGACGACGATCTCCACTCGGACACAATTCGGCGCTGGTAAGCGCGCCTACTTCATCGGCGAAGTGGGCGGCGTAGGCACGCTTACTAGCGCCTCATGCCGCCCTGAGTGTAGCCGCGGGTGGACGGGACGCGTTTTCCACTCCACCCGCTATAGTGGCCAGCCGCGAGGAGGCAACGTCCTGGTGTGCCTGGACGCCGCCTAATTGAGAGGCAAGCGCTCCGGATGTCTTAATGAAGCTGTTACCGGATTCCTCCTATTTTAGGCGCAGTATGGCACACTGTGTGGTTTTAGTTGGTCCGATTCTGACACACCGTTCCGCTGAAAACCCCGGTGGGATGACGGCCCGAGGGGGTTTCCACACGTTAAAAAAAAAAAAAAAGGGCCTGTTCTATGATCAACTCCATTAGTTGCCTTTTGTGCGGTATGATTATGGGATGCTGCATATCAGAATGGATTTAAGTGTGTCTTAATCTCCCTCCGATACGTAATAGATCCGTATTGTCTAAATAGGGGTTGAGATTCGAGATATGGAGTAAGTCATCCATGAAAAAGGACTCTTCTAGGACCTTTGTTGCTTCCGGATAGTTGTCCCTTTCATCGCTAGCCAACGGTCTCAAAGTCATCATAGCAAGTAACGGAGCTTTTTTCGTGCCATATGTGCAGATTTTAATTTATAGTCTTGCTTTTTATCGGTTGAACTATTTCTCCACACAATCTTCTGTTAAGCCTGATCACCTTAATATACCAAATTTGACGGAACATCTTTTCGATGTCCGCCGTAAAAAGGTGTTTCTTCGACCAGCACTTTCGGCAGCTTGCTTCAAAGCAGGTCGCCGGTGCGTCGCATTGAGCACTGTAAATAATTATTGTTTAAATGCTCCTCAGTATTATTTACCGTAAAGCTTTTTTGTTTATTATTCTATTATTATGTTGCGGTCTTCATTTAGTTACATTATTTTCTAAACTTTCTAATAAATTAGGTTTGGTAGATATGAAAGTAGAAAACTTTAACAGTAGTAGAGCCATGATTGGGCACGAATAGGCGGGCTCGACCTGTGCGATACCACGACCTAACAGAAAACCGGTTCTGAAGCAACTCTTCATTTCCCCGAAATTAGTGACGTTTCCGGAGGCGCAACTCCCCCTCTTCTTTTTCTTCCCCCGTTGCCCCCCCCCCCCCTATGTTTATAATTATATCCGATGCTTGTTCTATAAGCGACGCACGGATATAGTGTATTCTGTTGATGTCGTAGATAAAATTACTATTTTGAATAAGTGAGTAAAAGGTGTCTATAAATCCTAGCCAATATTCATAGCTACCATTTAAGAGTGGCAAATCAAGTTTAGTTTAAGTGATGCGCCTGATTTGGAGCCCGTACCGAATCCGAAGCAGCATGCCTAGCAGCGTGCGCTGCCAACGCCTTGCGCGCTCCCGAAGCATGGAGTAGTAGTAACTAAGGCTTGGAACCGGATCCAATAAAACCGGTTAGTAAACATATTTAATGGTTTCGATAATGAGTTTAACTCAGAACGAAACCGCTAATAATTTCACCTTTGAACCGACTTTCAAGTTGTCGATACTTGTAAATCTTTGTTTGAATTTCGTTTCATTGCGCCGCTCGCCCACGAGCGTATCATTTAGCTTCAAGTGTTCGTTGTAGTGTGTTGTATGTTGAGAGTTAAACGTGTAGTTTGAAGCAATGAAAAAAAAAAAACGTTTTAATGAAGTAGCGAACAATACGTCATTGTGTCAAATATAACATTATTGAAGAATATTAAAGGTATGTTAATAATTAATGATCTCAGTTTATAAAAGTTCAGTGGTCCATATAGTAGTATTAAAATTACAAACTAATTACTAATTATATTTCTATATCTGTTTTCTATTTTGTGTATTTCTACATGAAATAAATATAGGTGCGTTTCTAAAAGAATCTGTAACTGTCGATCTGAGTCGCTTCGACATCGAACCTAAGCAGTTGTATTTAATTACTACGGACAAGGGCTTGCTTCCGTTATTATTTTAAGGATGTGCAAAACACTTGATGAATCTATATAAGAAACCGAGGACAGTAATTATTATGAAAAATTTATAAAAAGCTTAGAATCTGATTTTGACATTTCCGAACGTCACAATGCCCAAAATTACTGCTGTTCGATGTGTTGTGTTGAGTGTCAAATTATGTACACAATCTGATCATCCAGAAGAAACTTGGTTAGAATTTGACATGATGCTTAAGTCTCATACCTCGAAGAAAACTGTCATAAATCTTGCCACAGGAGCAATTAATTTTTGGCTTTTATTAAGAATAGATGCAATGCATCTTTGAAGTTTAAAGATTGAATAGACTATTTGCTTTCCTAGTGGGTATCCCTATGAGACAGACTAGTTACTTGGACCCTATAGTGAATGAAATTTTAACGGATTAACAAATTCAGGTAGCTCAAAAAAATGTAAAACAGATATATAACAGACTTTTGCTTTTATCGTTAATTACTACAGGACCTGCAATTCTAAAATTTCTTTTCTTTTTTCAAATAGAAAAACAACTCTTAATACTATAATAAACATATAAACATATAATAAAAAGCTTTACAAACATTCATTCAACGGACACACAGAATACCATGAATCGGAACAACTATTTGTGGATCACATATCGTATATAAAAGTCACTATCCTTTATTCCAACAGGCCCGTCGAATCGTGCACTGAATGAACCACAAGCATCTACATCATCAGCTATAAATGTACATAGATGTTTTCTTAGAGTCAGTACAACGTAAAGCGCTCTAGCGATCAAATTCAATTCAATTCAAATTCAGCTTTTGAATCGTGATAAAACATTTTGAATCATTCGCGACTACTCTCAAGTGCAGAGATATACTACATTTTGGAATGCTAGTAGCTGTAGTTATTATCTAAAGTAGTTTTAGCCACGATGCCAACTCAAGTTAGTGTAGAAAGATTGCATTCTTTCTTAAAATTTGTAGTAAATGTTCTTAGAATGTCATCAAAAGATGCAATGATTGAAGACATATTGATAATTGAAATGTTTGTATAATAAATAATTCCAGTGGCAGCTGTTTCAATTTTAAAAATATTTTTTAATAGCGATATAATTATAGATTTATGTTAGGCCTGATCAAAAGATTTTTTTTTATTATTATATTCCAGTTTCTTTTATTGGTATTTTATTTAATCATCATTTCCTTTAATTTTTCTTGATCATCATTTTCCGCATTTTTTTATTTTTTTTATGGTAATGTTCTGTACTCTAATTTTCCTTAACCTCTTTATCTTTAATTTTCATATCTAGACTTATTATTATTTATTTTAATTTCTGTATATTGCAAAATATTAACTAATACGTTAGAACGTAAATACGGAGGTAAAAGTTCACCACTGCGTCAATTGCGAGGTAGACACGGTGCGGCATACGGTACAAGAGTGTACTACTTGGTTTGAGCCGCGCCGTGCCTTAGTAATAGAGATAGGGACTGACCTCTCGCTCACAGCGCATGTGTGTGCCATGGTCAGGAGCGAGAGGACATGGGATGCAGTGGTTACCTTCTGTGAAACTGTTGTGACACAGAAGGAGGCTGCGGAAAGGGAGAGGAAAAACATGACTACCCTCTCCATCCGCAGACGACGCACCGGACGTCGGAGGAGGGCCGACAATGCCCAATTCCGGCCTCCGTAAATGGACCCGAGGGCGGTGTACGTGGGGTACAGTCCACCGCCCCAATCGTTTAACGGGTCCGAGGTTGCAGACGTGTAGTGTTCGCGCGCCTGATGGTGTAGGAGAGGAACCTTTCCACCCTTCAAAAGGTGATGGGGTCCGCTCCGGACAGTCACCTGCCGGGCCGCGGAAGAATGTCGTGTTCCCGCGGCCCTCGGCAGCAGGTGCGAGAAAGGAACACCGTGGTGGTTTTAGGCCGTTAAGTCTGGCACACCCCTGCACTGATGCCCCCGGCGGAGGATAGTCCATGAGGATTTCCCCACGTACAAAAAAAAGGAAAAAGTTCTAATTCGTATTTTGGTAAATTGCAAAAATAGACGTTTCTTCTGTCTTGAAGACCAAGGTACAGTTTACACACACATTTAAGACCTAAAGTAAAAAGTGTAGAGTAATTCGATTTTTTCTGTTGTCGAGTGTAGTGATGAATGCAAAGCTTTTAGAAAAGCGAACTGTCCGACTTTCCGTTCCCTAAAATGATTTTTGACAGGGTATATGAAAGAAGAATACACATTGCGTCGACCCCAAGTAATTGGGCTCAGGGCAGTAGAATATGAGTAATAAAAGTTTCACAGGTAAATGACACAAATATTCTCATATTCACGCGGGCGGAGCCGCGCATAAAAGCTAGTGGAATATGCAAACAGCAATAAATGACGAGAGAGAGAAATAAAACCTTTAAAACTTTTTTTTTAATTACAACTGCCGCACTAGGATTAATTCCTTATCGCGAGGGAGGGGTCTTTACTAACATTCAAGCAACGGACACAAATAACACCCAGACTCGGAACACAAGTATTTGTATAGATATATACACAATATTGACTTTGTTTTAATATTAACAAACAATCTTAAGTTTTTGTGTGGGTGTCTGTATCCGTGTGCGTGTTTGCATGTAAATTCAGTAATAAGATTTTATTTCACATTTTAAATTCGTTTGTTGTGTTACGTCCTAACACAGCAAATGAATTTTAAATGAGGTTTGAAAATGCAATGTTGCAAGAAACTTTCATCCAGTCACCTAGTCAGACCCAGTTTATAAATAACAAAATACATCTTAATAAATCCCCTTAATCTTTAAAAGAACTTCGTTTCAGAAAAACATTTCCTTAACCAGGCCAAAAAAAAGGAAACCAAAATATTACGTTCCTTACGTATGAAGGTATTTAAAGCTTCATCGGATTTAAATTTTTACCGTTTAGCCGTTTAACCTTGGTAGTAACGCTCTTCTAACTAGGCCCGCCCAAGCATACTTGTCGTCAGGTGTATCCGAGGCGGACTGTAAAGTGTCGTATGTCTCGTATGTAAAGTGTCGTATGTCTCGTATAAGGCATCAAAAGTCTTCAAACGAGCTTTTAAATCTATTTGTTGCAGCTGCGATAGATTTTTTAACCATAGAACTTAACATATAATTTATGTATTTTATTGAATTTCTTTTCAGGAAAAATAATTTAATTGGTTACACGAACATCGGGGGCGCCGCTCTTTCATTAGGTGGAGGGGCTCCTAAGCTCCTTGAGTGTCATAATCAATCGCCCAGTTCTCCACTCCGTCGTATTACGTAATATCTATTAGTCATTCCTTACTGTCCCACCTTAAAGACTGGTTAAAATTTAAAGCTTTAATGACCGTATCTTTTGATTGCGTTGACTTAGAAGCTTCACAGAGTCATGGGACAGTAGACATGTATTTGATGTTAATTTTAACGTAATATCTCAACGCGTTTCGGAAAAAAATATGCTTGACAGGCAGACAGCCGAGTGATCCTATAATGGTGCCCTATTTTTTTTTTTGAAAATTAAAGTAACACGTAGAGAGAACAAAATAACATCAAATACTTATGTCTGCAATACTCGTACCTTAAAGCTGTAAAAAATAAAGCGGTTTACTCAACGATCCTGGATCCTAATATCCTGCCCTCCCTCAAAATGTATTTAAAATATTTTTTATTTAGAAAAGTTTAGTCATTTCAATCAGCCCAAGCATCAAGATTAAATGCAAGCCCTTTATCAAGTAAAATAATGTCGGAAAAGTGATTCACTCAAGTTGATCACTCAAAAAGGTTTATCTATAGCAGGTAAATACCAATGCGCGAAAACAATACAAGAAGTATTCAAAGCAAAATCCGAATATCTAGCCCTCACAATCATGGAAGTTTTTTAAAAAATCCCATGACGAATGAAGACTGGCAGACTATTGAATGCGGTGGCGATATCCAACCACACCGCCCCAACTTACTACCTTTTCGGTCTCGGCCCTTAGGCGCATTATAGCACCGATGGTCAAACGCCCGGCTTGAATCCACCACTACCTCCTTTTTTTTTTTTTTTAACGTGTGGAAACCTCCACAGGTCGTCGCCCCACTGGGGCTTTCAGTGGGGCGGTGTGTCGGAATTGAACCGACTAAAACCACACGGTGTGCCGTATTGCGCCTGAAGTAGGAGGAGTCCGGGAACAACTTTAGTACGACATCCGGACCCCTCCAAGTGCCTGCCCGCAAAAGCGCGGGCACCACCTTCGTGTGTCCCTCAATTAGGCGGCGTCCAGGCGCACGAGGACGCCGCCTCCTCGCGGCTGGCCGTTACAGCTCCACGGCGGCAAAGCCAGCACGTGGAGCCTCCAGCGGGACCACTACCTCCTAGCTTAATCAGCAGTTATAACATTATCAATGCCAATCTGTTCATTTCCATAAAAGTAGGTAAAAATTTATTTCAAACATTTGTTCACATAGTTACAAACAAGTTAACTTTTTGTAATTTGTTTTAATTTGTTTGTAACATACTTGTTGTAAAGTTAATAATAAACATTCTTTTTTTTTAAGATTTCGGTCATAAGGAATAAATAACACCCAAACCCGGGACAGCTAATTGTGGATCACACAAATTTTGATCCCGTGTGGGAATCAAACAAACGACCTCCGGCTCAGCAGTAAGAACCACTAACCTCTAAACCAACAAGTAAGTCAGTTGAAGTTGTTTTTTTTATGCGATAGGGGGCAATCGAGCAGACGACTAATGGTAAGAGTCACAAGTGCGTTGCCGGCCTTTTAGGTTCACGCTTTTTTCTTGAACTGTGTATACTTCGACTGTAATGTATTTTTCTTTTATGTATTTTAAGCTATGTGTCCGCCAATTATCACCAGCTTTAAATTTTCTATTCAACCGACTTCAAAAAGGAGCAGGTTCTCAATTTAACTGTATTTTTTTAATGCTCGTTACCTCAGAACTTTCGACTGGAAGAACCGATTTCAACGATTTTTTTTTATTTGAAAACTAGTGCTTTCCGTGTGGTCCCATTTTAATTTGGTCCAGTTTTGATGATGTCATCCATGAAAAAACCATATAAGTCTTAAATTTGCATTAAGCATGTGCGCGACAAATGGACGAATAACTCAGTATCACGCCAATCGATTTTGGTGATTCTTTTTTTATTGGAAAGGATGTACTTTAAGGGTAGTTAAATGAAAATTTGGTCCAGTTGTAATAATGGCACCCATGAGAAAACCATATTGGTCTTACATTTTATGACAGACGCATTGAAGTTTCTTGTCTACTTTTTAAAATCTATTGGGGCGACTGTCCCCTGTCACCGGTATCTACCGCTACCCTTAAATAAGGGTAGGTTTTTTTTATGCGATAGGGAGCAAACGAGCAGACGGGTCACCTGATGGTAAGTGACTACCACCGCCCATGGACACCCGCAACTCAAGATTCACAAGTGCGTTGCCGCCCTTTTAGGTAGGAGTACGGTCTTTTCTTGAAGGTGTGAAGGTCGTATCGGTTCGGAAATACGGCAGGCGACAATTTGTTCCATAAGCTGGTTGTGCGAGGCAAAAAGCTTCTGGAGAAGCGCACAGTGGTGGAGTGCCAATCGTCCAGGTGATGGGGATGGATATTTTGTCGCGTAGGACGATGGCGGAAACCAGCAGCCGGTATAAGTCCGAACAATTCCTCTAAACACTCCCCAAGGATGCAGAGTGAAGCTACATCTCTACGCAACGCCAAGGTGTCCAGTCGATCAGAAATATCTTGGCACTCGATGATGCGAGTCGCTCTCCGTTGAATGCGGTCAAGAGAGAGAAGCTGGTACTGGGGTGCACCTGCAAAGAGATGAGAACAGTATTCTATGTGCGGCCGAACCTGCGCCTTATAAATTTGCAGGCGGTGGGCCGGAGTAAAATACTGTCTCGATCTGTTTACTCGGCTTTACTCTCTAAGTGACCGCGGAACTGGACTTCGCTTGATATATCGACGCCAAGGATTCTGATACTGGCTAATGCAGTTAGGGAAGTGCCCTCAAATTGAGGTGATACGACCAATGGCATCTTTTTAGCAGTGAACGCGCAAACCTGTGTTTTCGTGGGGTTAAACTGGACTAGGTTAAGTCGACCCCAATCTGAAACATTTGATAAAGAAGTTTCGATTTCAGACACAAGTTTGGATCGGCTTTCGATGACGTTTACCCGAGAAATGTTAACGCGGCCGGTGTAAAGGGCATCACTCGTGCTATCGTCCGCATAGCAATGGATGCCGCTAATCTGCAGCATGTCATTGATGTGCAGAAGAAACAGCGTGGGTGATAGCACACAGCCTTGTGGTACACCAGAATTAACAGACTTGGAGTCGTCATGCACCGTCAACAACGACCTTGATGCTTCTCTCGAAACTGGTGAGCCAATTGCACAGTTTCTCGGAAATCCCTAAGGAAGGAAGCTTCGCAAGGAGCGCTTTGTGCCAGACCCGATCGAAGGCCTTCGCCACGTCCAAACTAATGGCCAACACTTCCTCCTTAGTCTCGATCGCCTGTGCCCACCGGTGAGTCAAGTAAACGAGAAGATCACCAGCTGAACGACCCCGACGGAAGCCGTAAAGTCGATCATTGAGGAGCTGTTGGTCTTCTAAGTACCGGAGGAGCTGGCATTTAACAATGGATTCCATTATCTTGGAGAACAAGGAGGTTGGCTATGGGTCTGTAGTTGGACGGATCCGAGTGATCTCCTTTTTTAGGGATTGGGTGCACTAGAGCTGACTTCCATGAGTCCGATTATTATTGGAAAGGATGTAGTTCAAGGGTAGTTAGATGAGAGTTTTATCCAGCTGTGACAATGGTGTCCATGAGAAAATGAAGACTTTTTAAAGTCCGATTATTATTTTTATAGTAGGTTTAGTATATTTGCAATCAAACTTCTTTAATAAATTATTATTTTTATGATATTCGTAATGTAGGCAAGCTATTGTTTTGTGTGTGAATATTATTACAAAACATTATTACGCACCGTAAAACTCTTTAAATACCAATATTATTGTAAGTAATTATAATTTATCGTGAAACAGGTTTCTTATAGCTTACGTTAATAAAATTGTAACTTATTTATAAACAAACATATTTTTTCAGACATTATTTAGCTGCATTAATATATACATGCATACATACACTCACGCCAGTATGCCGAAAGGAGCACGCTTCCTCTGGTGTATTAAACAACTAATTTTTTAATTAGAATTTGTTGCAACCAGGCACATTAAGAAGTAAAGAGTGGAGTATATTAAAAGATAAATATAATGATAAGGTAATGGAAGGAATGAGAAATTCTTTATACGGATGAAGAAGCGTAAGGAATAGCTCGAGGAGGTCGGTTGGGATCTCTTAGCTGTAAGTCGCAATGGCCGGAGCCGGGAGGTCCGAATCCTCTACCCAAATACATAAATATACCTGTGTTAATCCAGAATGCCTGTTAAAATTTGTCTCTAACATGCTTAATTTAACTTTGTATTTGAGATGTTTGTATGTCAAGCTGTTAAATAACCACAATTCAGTGCAAATTGAGGATTACTACAACATAACTAACATCCAATTACGAGGAGGAGCAACGTTAGCCCATATATATAACCCATAAAGATTTGAAGTAAAAAACGGTCATTAAAGTCCGAATAATTATTATCTTTCGGAGATAATAACTACCTGCTTCAATTCTCCTAGATTAAGCACATTTTTTCCTTTATAAAACATCCATAAAGTGCCTGATAATGCGATGTCAATTTATGAGATGAAGAATTTAGAACTTTTTTTTTATTATCATTTAACAACAAATTTTCATTGTAACAATATGACGATAACCCTGCGGTATAGCTGGCATCAAGCGTGTAATTATATAACATTTCAGTAACGTATTAAGCACTCATACAGTACAGTACAGTTATAGCTTTGAACGCTGTTAACAATTTAATTTCAAGTTATTTTATTGAAATGTTTACAATATATAGAAGAACATTATGTGTTGTTTTTGTGTATATAATCTTTAGAATGATGCTACTAAATCACCGAAATATTTCGCAAACGCAAGTGGCAACAATTAAAGTAAGCACTACAGATGTTAATCTTAAAAGACATTCAGAAGTACCTGAGGAGTATGAATGTCATTATTTAAAAGATAATGGCTTCTTACCAAGAGTTACTGAATATTCAACATTTCCATCGAATTCTATATATTTTATAGACTCCTCTTGCAATGACTTAACATCGCGTAAAGCGTGTTCAATCGAATCAGCCGCTAGGGCGAACCCGGAGCGACAAGTCATTGTACTATCTACGTCCCCCATGAGTAAAAATAATAGCATCATAAAAAAGTTGCTTTCACTTAATAACACAAGCGCATTAAGAATCCATCTTGATAACTACGCTGAGGGTACACCTTTAGATGGAAAGTTTAGGAAAAAACTCTTAAATTTTGAAGATATAAATATGGATCTAGCTGATATTCTTAAATTTGTAACTTTGTATAAGTACAGTGGGGTGTATTTGTCGATGGATGTGATAGTAGCGAGAAAATTCGAAAATCTGTCAAGTAACTGGATCGTGAAGGAAAAGCCAACCAAGGTGTCTTCCGATATGTTTTCATTCTCAGCAGACTTTAATGGCAGAGCAATGGCCCATGTTGCTATGAAGTAAGTATTTTAGTATTATAAAATATTGATTTGTAAGAATGAGAACTGATCAAATTGTTACAACCGTTAGATGATGCTATTGGTTTAGAGCGGATAATATCAGCTAGCTAGTCAGAACTCTAAAAGTAGTAGTGTTTTGTGAAAGCTTGAGACTGACTGATTGCATATATTTTAAATTGAAAACTGTTGTATTTTGTTTTTAATTAATAATAGCGGTCACAAAAGAACGTGCTCAAACGTAGTAATGAATCAATTAATTATGAATTTTCTTTTAATTTATTCTGTTCACCAACAATTGAGTAAATTGATAGAATATCAGATACATGCGATAGGCTTTAAACGGAACCCTAAAAATCAAATTATATGTTATATTAAAACATCGTAAAATTAAATTCTGTAGTTGTCTACCATCCAGCAGTGTACTGCAGTAGGCTAATCGATTTGATTTGTACGAAGTACGAAGTACGAAGGCAACCAAAACCATTATATCTACCTTATCACAAATCGTACTAAACAACGAATCCTTTTTGTGTTTTTTTCCCTCCTTTATTTACGAATTATTTAAAAATTACGTTATATTGACTTACTACTAAGCTAGATGTCGTCGGCTCGATACTGGGCTAAGTCGGGCTCAACAAAGCGTGAGCAGGATCATTTCTCCTGTTTGGGTGTAATTTATATATAGTATGTTTATATTTATTTTTATTTTATTATATTCACACACATTATTTAGATTCATAGGTATATTTACCCGTAGTCTGGTAGTAGTTTACAACATTTCTTCCTATGAAGAACGTATATACCTTTAAACGTATATACCCTTAAATTATAAATCAAATCAGTAAAACAATTTCTATCGATTCCGCGGGGCAGCAAGTCATAGCCACATTAGTCATGTGGAAACTTATATGCATGTGTACACATAAACATGCGTGCGAAAATAATTAACAGTTGAAAATTTACTCTAGTGCGTTTCACTTGTGCATGCCACCCGCCAGTGATATAGTTAAATTTTGTTTTTCAGCGTTATTGTAAATAATTTGGCAGTGATAGAGGGGGAGGTCATGTTTCGTTTTGACAGTGGTTTTGTACTGCCACAATTTGTTAGTATGTGGTGTGGGGTTACGGACATATTATATCTGAATGAGTCTAATTGCCAAGGTGGGTAAAATTATTGTTTATTATGTATAATATAAAACATTTATCTTTGTTACATTTATTAAAAAATTACCTCATGAATACAGAGACCTATGTGGTGTGACGCCGCTGTCTATTTATTGATAGCTACGTCATATATTATAATTATATCTTCAACTTCCATTCGTCCCAAACATTTGTTTGCGCGGATATCTCTATATCCATATGGTAATATTAAAAAAAATGTACATCTCTAGATATATAAAGTATAGTAATACTTAATTTATGTCTGGGTAGTATTATTAATTAATCAAAACAATTTCAGCGTCGTCATATAATACATTATATACTTATGTATAATTGGTAAACATACTTAATACACTCGTTCCTTGGCAGTATCATCAGATGAAATACTTAATAAATGTATTTGCATGTGTGTATATGAATATAGTACACATAAGTATGTAGATTTTTATTTAATATATTTTTATTTTTTTGTTAATAATATCGTGTTACATTATTGTAAATTCTCTTATTTCAATGATACACCTGCTGCACACGTGTCTGTATCACCCAAAGGTTGACTGGTAGACAATGTATCTTCACGAAGTTCAAGTGAATAAATAAAGAAAATTATTGTATGTATAATCTTCTCAGGATTTTTTAAGATATAGGAGGTAAACGAACAGGTGGGTTATCTGATGGTACTTCTACTACCATACCACAGCCTCAAAAAAAAACAGTGTTATAATAGTAAAAGAAATTATTATTTTACTATTATAACATTGCTTGTTTTAAATATCAAAAAGAAGAAAATAATATGTTTCACTTATAAAAAGAACACATTTAACATTTACAGATTTAGGCGTGGGCTTACCGGAGAACTTCTTCCCGATACCATTCCGTTTTAAACAGAACTACTTCAGACCGGGAACATTGAATCAGTGGAAGGACCGGGTGATTTACACTTATCCAATATGGGAAATATACACAAAAAAAAATCGAATTAAAGAAGACTCACTATTTACAATATTAGCCAAAACTTACTGCCCAATGACCTATAAGTTCTATAAAAATAAACTTTTTAAATAAAAGAATAATCTTGTTTTCATTTGCTCTAAATGTTTCGATGACAAATTAACGATTATACTATTTGAATTTTCAAACGCAGTAGCAATTCAGTATTAGCTTATTTGTTTATACATACATATATAATTATTTTATTTTATAGTTGCTACTACAGGCAAACACGGATATTGAATTTAATATCGTTACCGTTTAGACCGTAAGTCTAAAGTGCTAGCAAACTATTATTAAAAGCTACTTTTCCCGAATGACCTCAAGCTAATCTCCCCCCTCCCATGTACTAATAAAATGCGCTGTTCAACGGCGAACGTTGTAGGCGATGGAAAAATAAAATCCGATTTGATTCGATTTTGTACAATGTTCGCGTTACGTGCTCTCTATGTCATGTGCAATCATATTTTTTGCTCGCAATTTCGATGCTTTCTTAAAGGGCTCTGGTTTATTTGTGTTAAATTAGCTCATTAACGCTTTTACTTATTTGATGACATAACTTTTATAAAATACAAAATAATTATAATATATAATATCTTAGGTGTAAAAATATAAATATACTTACTTAAAATATTATTTAGAGAACTCCCGTATTCAATTCAAACATTCAATCAACGGACACAAAGAACAGTCAGACTCGGGACAAGTTTGTGGATCAGACAAAGTTTTGTAACGTTTGGGAATCGAACCCACGACCTCCGGTTCAGCAGTCAGGGTCACTAACCACTAGACCGATAGACCCGTCAAAAAAAAAGCTTTCCCTTCCCTTCCTTTACGAGTTCCCAACATAAACCGTTGCGCCGCGGTCAGCCAGGCATGATCGCCTGGTCTAGTGGAGGGTCCTCCCTTCATGTTGGAGGGACATAAGACCAGTTCCTCCAGAGTAGCTTTAGTAATATTAAATAAAGCATTGAGTGCGTGTACGCTCAGCTGAAATAAATCTAATGTATAATATATAATGGTATTTTCTGTTGCCCGGGACTTCGTTCTAGTAGAAATAATATTCTACGCTACTCCAGAGTATTATCTATCTGTGAACAATATTAGCAAGATTCATTTTAGGCGTTTTGGCGTGATTTTTGTAAAGCAAGTCCCTCTGAGCTTGGCATTCATAATATTAGTAAGATAATTTTCAGTTCAGTTAATACACAAATCGTGTCAAGTGTTTTGTTTTTATTTCCTTCTTGCATAACTAAATATTTGCGAGCCATTTTAAGGGCGATACCACATTTTATGTCAGTAAATAAATGATTACAGTTATTATTGTTGTTAATCTTTATCAATTAGTGACTCCTTATACTCAAGCTTAATAAGAAAGTGGTAATCCATAAGAGACAATGTTGCAAGTATTACAGCAAGGTCCTTTTAACAAGCCAGTGGCATGTGCAGGCCACCACTGAAGATGATAATGTCAATCCAATTGCTTCATAACATAATATATAAATACATAAAAATAAATAAAACATAATACATAAAAATAAACATTTGCATCTAGAACAGAGGACGTAAAAATGCATTTTAAAATGAAATATTTATATTATTTGCCAACTTGTACTGAGTATTTTAATTTGCTTCTTAAGCTAGCATTCCTTTAATAATGCTTATGCCAACTACTCTGCACTCTTACCGCATGTTTGAGTTAGAATGTAGTAATATTTATTTGTTGTTATTTTGGCAAAACCAGTCGCAATAGTTTACATTACGTAAGGTATTCCTGGCAGCAGAAATAAGAGTGGAAAGAGAAAGAAAGAAGAAATGTCACCGTGTTCTGTAACGGTATTATAATTGTGGGTTGAAATCGGAATAAATTTTGGGGTGAAATCAAAATAAAAAAATCATGGGTTGAAAAAAATGAGTAGAATACGGAAACGTGCGTGCGTACGTAAGCCGAGCTTTAACAGTAATGTAATTTTTTAAATTATTACGCAAATATAATAAATAAAGAAATTTATAATGAATTAGGGAGTCTTTATAAGAGTATAATGTTATGGAGTAACGGTAATATAAGATTCAATGATTTTTTTATGTGCTTTGTTCTAAGCGGTCTTTGTGTTCTTGTAACTACATAACCGAAAGGTAAATATGACCTTACAAAACTTAAATAAAGACTTCAAGGGTTTAGTGAGCTTATTGATGAAACCTCCATTTTCTCCTCCGAAAGGATCGTTGAGTCATGAAATCAGAGTGAGGTTCAAATATAAATTGGCAATCAAGCTGCCTAGATCTGTAATGGAAGTAATTCTTCCTATAGGTTTGACGTTCAAAGCTATTGCTAAATAAGTGGAACAGTGAGCCTTTGATACAAACCGTTTGATTTCGATTGCGAATATGAATCAACCCATTTGAGAAGATTGCCATGTCCACACGTTATACACGATATCTACCTGTGTTTTTCTATTCATAGCATTTATTAGATAGCCCTTTGTATCAACACTACAATGTCTGAAAAAATCGTTTTGATTACATGAACAAAAATATCATTTTTAATTTCATTAGAATGTTGAGAAGTTACTTTCTTCTCAATTTGCGGCAAAAATCTTTCTACAAAAACTAACTCGTGGTGATTTTCTTGGGTACAGGGGTAATAAGGGCTAAAAAAAACATTGAAATTATTTTGATTATTGAATTATTTTAAACGTTAATAAACGCCCTGACAGCCTAGACTCGTAAAGGTAAGAATTTCTATTATATTAACATATGTGCTTAATTACCATAAATTTTCCATCTTTTATGAAATGTTTTTTGTCATTACCCATTTTCGTTTACTTACACTGGTTTATTAATTGGATGGATTGGATATTTACTTAATTAAATTTACAAATACCCACATATTACTTTAATTTTAATTTAAAAATACCCACTATATGAAAACCTTAAATAATTAGATGAGAGCTGATGATCTTCAATTATCTGAGCACATGTTCTTGAAACATAGCTAAAAACACTGTCGATTACGTCAGCTTTAAACAGAAAAAAAAACTGCAATAAAATCCGTTCAGTCGTTTTGGAGCTACAGTGCCACAGACAGACACACAAACAAACTCACGAACACACAAAATTATGATATCCCTTTTTCGGGGTTAATTAGAAAGAATTTTATAGAAATATGTTGCTACGCTGTCGACATTGTAAAATGATGTATAAATTAAAAAAATAAATACCCAACTTCTCTGCTTCGATCATGATAAAATGCTGTATTTTTTGTCTCTAATTGTACACATAGGGGAAAAAATTCCCTCAAATTTAAACAGGACTAACGTTAAAACAATCAATTCAAATAAAAAATAATTGAAATATATTCACAAATTATGAAATTATTATATATTATATTATTGGAACGGAATATATTATGTTTTGCAAATTTAAACTGGATCAAAGTTAAGTACCACAAATTTAACAAAATAAAAAAAAATAATTATTGAAATATACTTCTTATTTAAAGCATTTTCTTTTGTTACAAACCATACCATTCTATTTTTGATCTACGTTCCTTGCAATGGCATGCCATCATAGCGTGTTGCAATTATCTGTAATAAGAAAAATAATAAATTAATGATGAAGTTATCGCATAAAAGTATTATTCATTAATGACTTTACTATTTATTATATTATCTTAGAGGCGGAATATTGTCTTTAAATTTAAATGGAACCAAAGTTAGGTAGAACCAATTTGGGGTGCTTGTCTAGAAAACCTCCTCGTGGTGCATCCTGGGCAACGTGGACAGCGACGTCTTCTCCTCTTTATGGGGAAGGCGTCGCCGCCAACGGCAAATATTCTGACACGGAGAGGTCCACCTCTTGGACCATTCTGTTTCTCCTCGTGTCCGTCTGATTTATGCAGACGGCACCGATGAGAATCGATCGGGGCGGCGGGTCCAATGTTTTTGAACTTTATCAGAGGCGAAAGACTTGTATCTAGTATAGATCACCGACCGGCCCAGCCGTAAATCTAGTCCGTAAGGCACAGAAACGGAAGCTTTTAAGGGCTACGAGGAAGAAAAACCTCTCTAAAAAATTACATGTACGGGGCGGACGGGTTCATCGTCTCCGAATTTGTTCGGAGAGGACGAATATTGATCTGGCACAGATTACCATCCGGCCAAGCCGTAACCCTGAACTGACAGGAACGGAAGCTTTTTAGGGCTACGAGGAAGAAAACCTCTATAAAAAATTACCCTAATCTTACGCTCTGACGCCCGGCAATGAGATGAATGGCTGAGAGGAACTTAGTCCCAGGGGCGTCCCCGTCGCAGGACGTAAAACTCATCAATATGGCAGAGGTAAATCTAGAAATAGAAACTACCCAGGTGGGTCCCGGACGTTCTCTGTCTGGGGAATCCCTCCAGGAGCCAGTCGGCTCCTGCAGCTCCAAATCGTATTCTGGGGGGAGCAACCAATGTCTAAATAGCCCCGTAGTGTGCTGTAAAACCACTACCAACTTAAACGCGGAGGTCGCGATCCAAAACATCGAAATGATGTCAAGCGAAGGAGAGAGTAGAGCGAGTAGCCCAGCGTCCGAAAAATCAAGGGCCGGGCGCATAGGGAGGCAAAAGAAAAAGCGTTCGGAATCTGACTCGGTTTCAGGTGATGATACGTTACCAGTTGCTAAGGTGGCAACACCGCAACGCGGCAGAGGACGACCGCCAATAACTGGTCAGTATATCGGTGTTGGAAGAGCCCGTCAAACTGCCGCAGCTCTTCGGGCTCTACGAACGAAGACCGCTGAAAATATCTCCGAAAAGCTAGAGGAGGCGAGCATCAGGCAAACTCGGTCCACCCTAAAATCCCAAGCGGAAGCTGACTGCAGTACCTCTGAGATTTGTGGACGTATCAACCAAGCGGTTACACAAATAAGCGAGCTTGCAAAAGCATCAAAGGGCCCCAAGGGTAAATCCCTGAAAGAGGCGACCGCAAATGTAAAGGCGGCAACAGACGCACTAATTACCCGAACCACCCGCCTCGAAAACCGGGTTTCGGACTTGGAAAAGAGTTTAGAAGAGATGCGCAAGGACATGCGTACGCAATGCACAGGTTCGAGTGAGAGTGGCGCCGTCGCTACCTCGAAGGAAGCGGGGCTAATTTTGGCTCGGGTCACTGAGATGTTGGCAGGAATGGAAAAGCGATTTTCTACGCTGGAGGGAATCATTCTACGACCTCCTCTAGCTACTAGCACTAGATCAGCAACATATGCCGCAGCGGCTAAAAAAAGTCAAACTGCGGTACCAGTGAACAGAGTGGTTTCAGGTACCTCAAAAGCCACACTTGCCCAAGTTGCGTCACCACCCGCGATCTCTTCTGAAACACCCAGCAAAAGCTCCCAGCAAAAGAAGAAAACCAT
This sequence comes from Tyria jacobaeae, assembly GCA_947561695.1. Classification (NCBI taxonomy): domain Eukaryota; kingdom Metazoa; phylum Arthropoda; class Insecta; order Lepidoptera; family Erebidae; genus Tyria; species Tyria jacobaeae. The sequence goes on along the minus strand of OX387207.1, from coordinate 10,839,147 downwards.
AAGGAAGAAGCAAAAAGCGGCAAATCAAATAGCTACAGAAACCTTGTCGAATAAACTGGGCTGGGAAATCGTAGGTGCAAAAAAGAAGGCGAAAAAAGTCAACAAAAAAGAGAAACTGAAGGCACCCCGGTCTACGGCAGTCGTGCTTACCTTAGAGCCAACGGCCGAAGAAAAGGGCCTAAGCTATGCTCAAGTGCTGGTAAAGGCGAAGACGGAAATTGACCTCGAGGCACTAGGGATACCGGGGATTCGGATAAAACCAACGAGAACAGGAGCCCGTCTCTTAGAAATACCCGGCGCCACAAGCGGTGTCAAAGCCGATGCCCTGGCGGAAAAGCTGAAAGCTTCGCTTGGCGATGAGGTTCGAGTAACTAGGCCTACTAAATGTGCAGCGGTACGCCTTTCGGGTCTGGATGAATCCTCCACGACAGCGGAAATTGTGACTGCTGTTGCAAAAGCAGGAAAATGTGCAGCGGTTCAGGTAAAACTGGGAGCACTTGTTTTCGGCACTAATGGCCGGGGTTCAACTGTAGTTAGTTGTCCAGTCGCGGCTGCCCAAAAAATTGCGGACGGTCACCGTTTCCTGGTCGGTAACTGGGTGTCCGTGCAGGCTAAACTTTTAAAGCCCAGACCGGCAAGATGCTTCCGCTGTCTCGATGTCGGACATATTGGCGTACAGTGCTTATCGGCAGTCCAAGTCGGTAATAGGTGTTTTCGCTGTGGCGAACCAAACCACAAAGCAAATACGTGCATGGCTCCACCGCGCTGTTTCCAATGCGCGGCTGCTGGCATACCGGCTGATCATCGGGTAGGCAGCAAACCATGCACCATACCTGCCCAAAAACGGAAGGGTCCTGCCACCTCCGATGAGCAGCATGAATCGCGGACTGAGATGGACACCCAAGGATGAACACACATTTCCATGTCCTGCAAGGTAACTTGAACCATTGCGCAAACGCTCAGGACCTCATGCTCCAGAGTATCGCGCAGTGGTCTATCAATGTGGCCGCTGTCGCCGAGCCATACTCTATTCTACCAGGGGATTCCTGGGCAGGAGACCTTGATGGCTTGGCGGCAATCGTTATCAACAATGCTGCCGGTTCCGCCCCCCTTGACGTCGTTGCAAGGGGACGAGGTTGCATAGCGGCGGTTGTTGATGAGGTCGCGGTCGTGGCCGTATACTTCTCGCCAAACCGTGTCCTAGCTGAGTTCGAGAATTGGCTCACTCAGCTGGCTGTCGTCGTTGAAGGGTGCCGACCACGCCCCGTACTAGTCTTGGGGGATTTCAATGCTAAATCAACGGCTTGGGGTTCCCCAGCTACAAATGCGAGGGGAGAGGCACTAGAGGAGTGGGCCCTTTCGTGTGGCCTACTTCTCTTAAACCGGGGTTCTGTCCCCACGTGTGTGCGTCAGCAGGGCAGCTCTATTGTAGATATTTCATTTGCCAGCCCTACCATTGCACACCGTGTTCGAGACTGGCGAGTTATTGAGGGGGTGGAGACCTTGTCCGATCACCGTTATATACGATTCAGTGTCTCCGCCCAAACTTCTGCAGCGCCGGTCAGGACGGTCTCAACCGGTCCGCGTTGGGCAATTAAACGCCTAGATCGAGAGCTCCTCCTAGAAGCCTCCATTGTGCAGGCTTGGGTATCTACTCCGAACAGGCCTGTAGATATTGATATGGAGGCAAAATGGTTTCGGGAAGGCATGTCGCTCATCTGTGATGCGGCGATGCCTAGGGTAAAGCCCGGATCTACCAGTCGACAGGTGTACTGGTGGTCAGCGGAAATCGCAAGGCTTCGGGATGCATGCGTAGTCGCAAGGCGCCAGTACTCCAGGCTGCGTAGAAGGCGTCGACGACCAGATGATGCGGCAACTCGAGAGGAGGAGCTTCTGGGGAGCTATAGGATTGCCAAGAGGACCCTTCAAGCAGCAATAAAAAGGGCTAAATCTGAAGCTCGCAAGGAGCTTCTGGAAATGCTGGATCGCGATCCTTGGGGGAGGCCCTACCTTATGGTTCGGGGAAAACTAAGACGACGAGCCCCTCCACTGACCCAGACACTCCAGACTCAGCTGCTTGAGGGGGTCATTGGCTCCCTGTTTCCATCGCGCGAGGAACCAATACCTCCATCGATGGCTCCTCCAGAAGTACCCGACGCGGAGGGCAACGACGACGTGCCCGAAGTTACTGGGGTAGAACTAAGGGCGGCGGTACAGCGGCTTCAAGCTAAGAATACCGCCCCAGGACCAGATGGCATACCTGGCCGAGCATGGGTCCTAGCCCTTCAAGCTCTCGGGCCCCGACTTCAAGGGCTCTTCAGTGCATGCTTAGAGCGGGGACAGTTTCCGAGAATCTGGAAAACCGGAAATTTGGTCCTCATTCGAAAAGTAGGGCGTCCGGCGGATTCACCTTCCGCCTACCGACCCATTGTTTTGCTCGACGTGGTGTGTAAGCTCTTCGAGCGCATCATTGTGAACCGCCTCGTCGAGCAACTTTCTAGTGTGGGTCCGGACCTAGCGGATAACCAATTTGGTTTCCGCAGGGGGCGCTCTACTATAGATGCAGCTATGCGCGTTAGAGCCCTGGCGGAGGAAGCAGTGTCCCGGGGTGAGGTGATGTTGGCAGTGTCTCTCGACATTGCCAACGCTTTTAATACCTTGCCCTGGAGTTCTATTAGGGAGGCACTTCGTTATCACAATGTGCCCCCGTACCTCCGCCGTATTGTCGGGGCATACCTAACACAGAGAGCTGTGACCTACCCTAGTCGGGCAGGACACGGTCGGCGAGAAATGTCATGCGGTGTTCCACAGGGATCGGTATTAGGCCCAATCCTCTGGAACATCGGCTATGACTGGGTGCTGCGCGGTGCGTTTCTCAATGGGGTCGCTGTAATATGCTACGCTGACGACACGCTCGTGACAGCAAGGGGCAAGACGCACCGCGAAGCAGCTATTAAGGCCACGGCCGGAGTCGCCCATGTCGTTCTAAGAATACGGCGACTAGGTCTTGAGGTGGCTTTACACAAATCCGAGGCCGTTTGCTTCCATGGGCCTCGGAATAAGCCACCTGTAGGATCTAGGCTAACAGTAGGAGGCATCAGCATCGGCATTGAACCGACAATGAAGTATCTGGGACTTGTACTCGATAGCCGATGGGACTTCGGACCTCACTTCCGAAGTCTGGCTCCCAAACTTATGGGGACGGCGGCCGCACTCTCGCGGCTGCTACCAAACATAAGAGGGCCCGATGCCTCCTGCAGGAGACTCTACCTGGGGATTGTGCGATCTATGGCCCTTTATGGGGCTCCAATCTGGGCAGGAACCCTGACGGACGGTAACCTCGCATTACTTCGACGCCCGCAGCGGGTGATGTCCGTCAGGGTTATAAGGGGATATCGCACGATCTCTTTTGAAGCGGCGAGTCTCCTAGCCGGCACTATGCCATGGGACCTGGAAGCAAAAGAACTTGCATCCTCATACCAATGGCGAAAGGAGATGCTGGACCTTGGACTCAGACCTTCACCCGCCGTAATCAAGGCTCAGAGGTTCCAGGTCCACCAGGTACTCATGGCTGAGTGGAAAGAGCGACTTGGGCGACCAAGTGCTGGACACGCCACAATTCTGGCTGTAAGGCCGGTCATGGAGGAATGGCTTGAGAGGCATCATGGCAGCCTCTCTTACCGGCTGACACAGGTGCTTACTGGCCATGGCTGCTTCGGGAAGTACCTGTGTCGCATAGGCCGGGAGCCAACGCCTGCGTGCCACCACTGCGGAGGCTGTTCAGAGGATACTGCCCTACACACACTGGTGGCCTGTCCAGCGTGGAGTCAACAACGCCACGTCCTCGAGACAGCTATAGGTGTGGGAAGCCTCTCGCTAGAGTCCATGGTGCTAGCCATGGTACAAAGTGAGAGCGCGTGGGATTCCGCCGCCTCATATTGCGAGGAGGTTATGTACGCCAAAGAGGTGGCGGAAAGGGAACGGGAGAGGTCTAGCACTCTCCCGTCCCGCAGAGGACGCTCCAGGCGCCGTAGAGACGATCTACGACCTCCATGATCGCTGGCCTGAAGAAGACGAACCGTGGCGTGACGCGATCTGCGCGCGCCCTTCGAGCTCGGATTGGGAAGGAAATTCCTAATATGTTTCGAGACCACCTGTTTTATAAACAGATGGTCACGTCTGTCGGGGGTCGAGGGACATCCTTCCTAGGTTATACCTTAACTCCCGACTACAGACATTTGTGTCGGAACACCGTGTGGTTTTAGTCGGTTCGATTCCGACATAGCCACTACATCGAGTTTTATCTCGATGAGGTGGTACCCGGGGGGGTTTCCACACGTTAAAAAAAAAAAAAAAAAAGGTAGAACCAATTTAATTAAACAAACACCTAATTGAGCATCTCCCTTTTTTCCCCGTTAAAAATGATTTAATCCGACTGTTAATTGTCTCTATTTTCCGACTGTTGTTCCCCCCACTATTTATTAAGACTATTTAAATGATACCTCATATTCAGTTTTTAGGGCCCTAGAGCGTAACAAAATCTATTATATACACACATAAGTTGCACATACATGTACGCATACAAACATACTGATATTAAACATACTGTTATATACATACATACTGATATTTATTTACCTGAAAAACATAACGCTTCTTTTTGCGCTGTCTGATAATAGTAAGCCTCTATAGGGAATCGATCCCCGAAGATTTGTTGCGGTTTTTTTTTAAATCAAAATTAAAGTTGCAGTTCCTTCTATTTTTCGACCCCAAAACATAAGTTTGTAATCATGTCAGATGGATTCTTTCGCTGATCTGTTTTAGCTGAACTCCCTCCTAGTGTACCTGAGATGTATAGATATTTGGGTCTGTTCGCCTAAAGGAGAGACTGCAAAAAGGAGGTTTTCATCATTTCATCAAATGTATCGTAGACGAGTTTTGATACGCTGTATATATCACAGAAACAATATATTTTTTAATTTGAAGATGTTTAGGCACCTACGCAACTAACGTGCGCAATTATGCTGATGTTTATTGACGTCAATCGAATTTCGAACAGTGGTTATGCTTAAGTGAATGTGTAACGTATGTGTCGACATTTTATAATTGTTCATCTTTTACAAATTATTATTGTACTTTTCAGGTATTACAAGTTTTAAGAAATTGCTGATTTTTTTTTTAAATCTATTAGTCGGATTACAGTCTGTATAAAAACGTTAGTTAGTCCCTTTTAAATCTCAAGATAGTATGAAGATAGGTTACATACATACATACGGTCACGCGTATATCCCCATAAGGGGTAGGTAGAAGTGTATTAAGCTCAATACAATACGTCAGTTCGAATTTCGTCCCACTAGGGTAAAAGGGAGAAGCCTATTACCGTTAATCGGCCACATGACTGTATACATCAGTAGTTCCCAAACTTATTTTTTCTACTGCGCACTTTGACAATAAATTATTTTTTAGTTCCTATTCTATTCCATTTTTTCACCTACTTAAAAACCACTATAACTTCAAATTAAATTAATTATTAATAAATAATAAGCTATATTAGCGGAAATCAAACATTTATTCTAAACGAGACTTGCTACAACCCGCAAGAGTTACCTTGAGACCTGAGCGCAGCAGGTAGTACAACGGCGCTCAGGTTTCAAGTTAACTTTTACGGGCTACACCTGCCAATGAGAATGATTATTGAAACGCAACTTTATAGTATTCAGACAGAGTATCTTTTATTCAAAATAAAACAAATATAACCGATTCTTATATAAAAACTAATGTGAAGGATGAATCTGATACTGTTTAATAAGTTTGTTGATATCAGGTTTCAATTTACTCAAGAACAGCCGCAAGTCTCAAGCAATTCTCTTTTTAGTAATCAGAGTTGCCACAGCACTAAATCCACACAAATATAACGATTGAAATGCTATCAAGAATCGTTGAACGATTGACCACAATCTATGGTACAATTGCGGGATCGGTTTTTATAGCCAAAATTCTTGGTAGCCATTTTTGAACTTGTTTTTCTTTCCTCGTTCGTTGTCAATTCTATAAGTTCTTCTCCCAGTTGAAGTGATATTGCTGTGTTGACATTTGAAAACGGATCCAACACCTAGTATGGTATTTCCAAGTTCAAAACATTGACTTCACCGAATGATACCAGGACTATCATTCGGTGAAGTCAGTGTTGAGGTTTTCTAAATGTTGGCAGTAGGCAAACGAGTTGTCGTTACTGCAGGACACTGATAAATTCTGAAAATTCTGACATTCACGTCTGCCCATATTCTTTTTGTGTAGAAATAGTTTGGCTGCGAAAGCAACAACGACATTTTTTGTTTTAATTAAATTTAGTTTACCGCCTTGCAGTCGGAGATACATGTCGTTGAACAATTTATACAGGTTTGTATCATGTAAGCTGTATATTTTTTTGGTGTAATGAGCTTGTTGCGCAATTCTGTATTTCTAGTTTCCAAGAACTCTATCACAGAGTCAAACAGGTTGTAAAATTGAGTCAGACAATTGCCTCTTGATAGCCATCGAACTTCAGTATGAAACAACGAACGGTTGAAATATTTGTCTTTGGTAACACAAAGCCGATGAAGTAATCTATAACTCAAACAATTACATATTGCAGTGATTAAAATAGTCGTTCACTTAAATTTCTAGCAACCAAATGTTGTCTATGAATAACGCAATGTACAGCAAGAACATCTGGAATTTTATTTTTTAAGTACGCTATGAAGCCTTTATCGCACCCTATCATAGCCGGAGCACCATCCATAGCAATGGATTTAATATTTTTCAAGGGAGTCTCTTTCTTGTCACAATAATTTTCCAATATATTGAATATGGTTTCGCCTTTTGTATCGGTCTCTAAATTTATACAAATTTATGCAAACAATAGTTCTTTACACATTTTCTCATCTTTAATAAACCTCACGTAAGACAGAAACAATACTTCATTAGTTGGTAAAGTGGACTCATCGAGCTGAATTGGGAATTGACTAGTCCTCAGATGATTGCACAATGATTCTACAATGTTTTCAGCCATTTCATCGATTACTCAAAGGATTTTTTCGCATTATATCTGCGGCCGGTTAATGAAGCACAGTAGTTATTACTTCCTTTATTGCCGGCAAAATTAAGGTTTGCTTTTTTGACCAATTAACAAAAAGATATTCTACGAAACTCGAAGTCCGTCGTCATCTTGCTTAGCAGCTGCCGAAAGAGTTTTGCTACACTTGGCTGAGTATTATGCTTCTTCTCTAGGTCTTGAAAATATGCTACATTCTAGTCTTTCTTATCTGGATGCATTTTATTCAAATGATCTTGCAGTCTTGAAGGCTTCATTGCTTCATTCGAAAATATTTTTAGACATAGAATGTTTTTAGGCACAAAGGCGACCATGAATTTGTGGGATTTTTAATAATAACTTAATATAATCTGCACAGTATTGCCGTCTCTTCCTTTTTACTTCCGACATTGTTTTGTTTAGAGAAATACACAAGTAATAATGACTTAAGTATTGCTTGTCTATTACGCGCGAAACCGCAAATGAAAAAAAAAATATATTACGTTGTTTACATGGAATTGCATAAGCAGCATGCACTGACAGGAATAACACAAACATGCATCAACTCGTTTATCTAATTCGACGCTCAATCGTACTCAACAAGTAAGAACAAGTTTTTTATGAACCAGCCAATTGATTACCTATCTAGAAATTGTAATAACTATTAAAATGCGAAAGTGTGTATGGTGTTTTTTTATTTGTATGTTTGTGTCTATTTCCTTTCCAAACGGAGAGACCGATTGACATGTTTTTAATGTATTTATATAAATAATAATAAAACAGATAGATATATAGATGATAGATACTCTTTATTGTATTGTAGGTGAGTACAAATGGCGGTCTTATCACAATCTGCGATCTCTTCCTGACAACCTGATGGACTATACTGTAAAGTATTAGGTAATAGTGGTGCATAAAGAGTAAAAAAAGAAAAAAGAAAAGGCAATAAAAATAAAACAATAATAAACAAAAATAAGAGATAGAAAAAGAAACTAAGTAAAAACAAATAACAATTAAAAACTGGTAATATATACATATATATACACATACATACACATACACAAATACATATACACATACATAAATATAGGCAATAAACATGTATTACTGAGATAGGTAGTGATCGTTGACGATCTTCTGAAAGACAGCTAGTGATTGAGTCCGACGGATATGCTCTGGCAATGCATTCCAAATGCGTGCGGCTTGCAAAGTGAACGATTTGTCAGAACAGGACAGATATGTAAACTATATGGAGAGAAATATCGAACCGAGTAAGTTTGAGCAATCTCTTAATTAATATTAGTTGATGTTCACAAGCTGTAGTCGAGAGTCGCGAGCTCAGTCGGTGTCTAAGCTTCCTAATAGATGAAATTACAAATCGCCCCCTAAGCCTCTATATACAACGCCCCCATTTTTTTTCTAGGTCTCTTACCGCCTTCCTTTAGGCCTGCAGCGCCCACATGGGGGCGTTATCATCACTTTGGGAAACGCTGGTATACACACACATACTGTCGATCCCTTAGTCGCCTTTTACCACACATGGGAAGAGAAGGGATGGTTTTATTCTACTCCAACGAGAACACCACGGCTAAAATGGCCACCATAATAATTTGAACAAAAATCTACATGCCCCTTATAATTAATCTTGATTATGATACGATTGTCGTCATATTTCGATTTTACCTGTGTTTTAATCGTTTAGTTAGATACAAAAGCACGTAATGCGATTTAATTATAATAGTTAGACTTATTTATATGAAACATTTATGATGATCGCATGTATGGTACGGTACAACAGGATATTTTCTTAATTTATCTAAATATATAAGATAAATTGAACTTAGAATTCTATTGGGAGTTAAAGTATGAAATTTCCGTTTAGTACTGAAAAATTCAAACAATTTTTATAAGGTTATATCTATCAAAGAAAATGTGGCACACGCGAATGAGAGTACACAATACAATAATAAATAGATATATTCATGTATCTATTTATTATTGCATTTTGTATTTACCCTCATTGTCACATTTTGCCATTTCTTGAGATGGTCATTTAGTGCTTTGTGGTAGAACTTTAGAGACTTGGACTCAACAAAATGTGTAAAGGCATTTTGTATCACTTCCTTGCTAGATATTTTTACATTAGATGTCTGCTGTGATTCTTTGATCGGATCTGAGAAAAGTATAGTAGTTACCATCTGATTCAAGTCGTTAAGTCGGAACTTATATTAAAAAAAAAAACGTGTGGCACTCGGGGACTGCCGCGGTAAAGCTATTGCATGGCATTTTTATCAAGTTATGCAATTATAATTATTTTTTATTTTTTATTTATGCAGTATTTTTTTCTATGATATTAATTCAAGTTTGTTTTATATTAATTCAAGTTACACTTTTGGAGCGTGGTGACCGATAAGAAAACAATTTCTTAATTTATTTCTTTTATTGAATAAATGAGAAGTTAATATCGTTTAAAAATATTATCTTACAATACATGTAGGTTATTCAGGATTTTTTATAATTGAAACTATAGATTTATGGTAACTGAAAAAAAAAAAATATAGTATAGATACCTATACACCTATACGAGTATACTTTCTCACAAACAGCTGCTTACGTATTCCTCCGATTTCGGAGCAGCTCGTCTCGATACGTGCGTGCATCGTACAGTCGTACTGTATATATACCATACCATATATACAAGTTAAGCGAACGCTCGGCCGAGTTACATGGTAGGCGGAGTGGGGGGTGTTGAGTTTTATTTTCGTTACGGAATTTCCACGGAATTTCCACGCTCAAAGCCCTCGATAAAAGCTATGCAATATCTTAAATAATTTAATGTAAAAGTTAAAGAAATGAAGAATATTTTTAAAATTGAGAACGTTAAAGTTATCGTGTGATAAAAGTTTATCTCCTAAACCTCACACCATGCCTGTATAATGTTATATCAAAGTGGCCATTACGTTATTTTTTTAGTTTGATTCTCAATCACGTTAGAACGGCTGAACTGGACTGGCTGATGTAGATGAAATTTGGCATAGAAATAGGCAATAGTCTTGGAATACTAGAGAGGCGAATGTTGAAAATTTCTATTCTATATAGACTATGTATTATTGTAGGACACATCTTTCCCCTGCACGCATCTCCAAACCTCACGGAAAAAGGCGGGCGCTTACCTTATATCTTCAGTTGTAGGTGTCCATGGACGGTGGTTGTCAGTCCACCATCAGATAACCCGTCTGTTAGTCGGTTCCCCTATATTGTAGAAAAAAACAGACATATCTTACATGCTTACGAAGAATAGAATGTAAATAGAACGGAAAAAACCTTAAACCAATAAACGCAAGTTAATCACAATATCTTAAGTCTTTTGTCTTCAATGTATTAACTCCGCACAATAAGTTCTATATAAATATATACCTACTGGTGTTATATGATTTTGTTCAGCTTACACCAATAAGACGCTTCAAGCAACAGGTTTCAGTCGATTGTCGCGTTCAGCTAGAGGCTAAGACAGTGGCACAGTTCGGCGGTCGGGGGTTCGCCCTTACTGCATTGGGGTATTTTATTCATACAATCTGCGGCTTTCCCTAAGTGATGTTGTGGGCGGAACACAGGCAATTTAACTTTTTTTGTACCTACTCAAGTGAAAAGTTAGCTTCCGAGCTATTTTGTGCGGTAATACAGCAATACTATGTTTTATATAACATAATAAATTTATATAAAAAAATAGTACGTAAAAGCCCAGTTTTGGTTAAGAAAAGGCTAAAAATTCATATTAAAAAAAAATATGGTTCTCGAATTAATGCAACTGTAAATATATAAAAATATAAATAAATATGTTTTTTTACCGTTCCGTTCCCCAAAAGAAAAAAAGGAACGCTTATAAGATCACTCAGTTGTCCGTCAGTTTCTCCCTTTGTCTATCTGCCTGTCAAGACCCTTTACTCCGTTTTTTTGTCAGGTTGCAATTAACATCGAATACGTACATAAGTCTGCTGTCCCTTAGAGATGTACAAAAATCAAGTTTCTAAGTCAAAATAATGGGTCTAAAAAAAAGCATTAAATTTAAATTTCAACAAATTTAAAAAATTTGGCGATAAGCAATTTATACCTTAAAAACTTTTGTGATTACAAACATATATTTTGTGGTCAAAAAAGAGTTTAATATATCGGAGAGAACTGCATAGTAGAAATGTCTTTTGGAAATGATGGTCAAATATCGTCTAGGATAGGTTCCCGAAATATACAAAACATTACCTAGCAGCGCAAGAAGGATGGTTATATTTTTTGTGTGTATACTTGCATGGTGGTAAAGTAAAGAATTAACAATATTTAGTAAGGAACGTGAGTCAAGTTCAAATTTAAAGCCAGACCAAGGAATAACAAATAAATGTTAAGCGACATCTTCGTCATTTGTGAATCAATTTCAATATATTTTTAATTTAATTGTTTTGAAATATTACACCTCGAACATGTTAAATTAAGGATAGGAAGATATAAAAGACACAGCTTATTATAAGTTATCCTATAAGGGCAGTGGGTTACAATGTTTTTTTTAAACTAACGGTTTAAGTTGTTTTTTAATAATTAAAGTTTATGATACGCGATGCTTTAAATGAAGCCGGGATTATGTATAAATTTAATCAAGTAAAATTTAATTATTAGCTTAGTATTATAATAATAATACTAGGCCCCATAATTTTTTATTTATCGAAATGTAAGTGAAGTTAAAAAATGAGTTTCTTTTGTATAAAAGGTATAAAACGAAATTGTCTATAAGTATCGATATGTCACGTTTAAAAATTACTCTTTCGCATATTTCTATTATCTATGTGCTTCATAAACAGGTGCTTAAATTTCCAACTCTCTGAGAAATATTAATAAGGAAATCGAAATTAAATGTAATTTTCTGAATGTATAAAAATTTGAACTTGTATCTGCCGTCATTGTTAAGTAAATACTACTGCGCCCGCTCTCAGCGTGTGATCTTTCACCCATATTTGGTTTCATATGTATGTACATATGTATAACGTTAAACAAATATAAAAATATAAGATCACATAAAACATCATTTCGATATTGTCGGAGATCAAACTCATTATATACTTACTATAACAAATTCTTGTTATTTTACCTTAATTCATTACCGAATAATATAACAATTTTGTTTATAGATATACTGCAAATATGCCTTTATTTATATAATATGCTTAATATTATATATAAGAAGAAACCAATACAAAAGTTCTTATCTTGTCTCGTAAATTATCTACATATTGTATATTTTGTCGCTAATATCGTAAAAAGTTGTCATTTCTGTTGACGTTTCACTTTGTTTCTTAAATCTTTCCCGCTACAATTTTGTTGTTGGGGTTTCTTCTGACTCGTCCATCAAATTAATTATTATGATTGGCACTGATGTACCATGCACCAAAACATTGAGCTTGGAGATGAGTAGCAACAGTAGAAATTGTGTTTTTGTATAAAGAAGAAAAAACATTATAATCCTTTTGGTGCATGTGCTGCAAGCGACGCGACGCACTATGGGACGAAGGGACCGTTTTCAGATCGAAATTCCATCAAATCGAGATACCATTAAGAGATTACTAGACAAAAAAAATATAGGTTAATTAGGTAATTTAATAATTATTTTATACTGATTAATATTTAATAGATTAATAAATGTTTATTTTGGAAATTAATATTTTTCTTTGTATCTTTTCTTTCATCCGCACAGCTACTTCCTTGAACTGTAAATTTTATAAAATGTGTAAAATGCACTCCATAAATCTGATCCAACAATGGAGTATTAACAGACTAAATCTATCTGTTGATGAAGATACCCCGTCTTCATCAACATGTAAAATATGTCTGTCCGTCAACACTTGAGTAACTTTTCCGTCAATCATGGTCAAATTCTTATTGTGTCATATTCATTTTCTCCAGACAAAATTTGCTTATACTCCGCTTGTGCCGATGATCCATCTTATCCCCCATTTCACATAAAATGTCATTTCTAAGTCATTTAAAACATCGACAGAGTCGATTTTGTGATTTCTTTTCACAGTGTGTTTAAGAAGGTCTTGAAGTCTTATACTTGCTCTTGTATCCAAAACTGTTATCCCGCTAAGATAACATTCAGTTTTAGCGTTTAGTATATTTTTGTAGGATGATAGTATTTTGCACATTTTGTCATATAGAACATTTTTTTGTTGTGAATATTTGTTTCTAGACATATAAACAACTGTGAGCTGTGTGTGTATGTAACACACACAGCTCACAGTTGTTTATATGGGAATGTGGTCAACAGACATGACAGAAGATAACACAACACATCCAGGATGGTATAATGCAATATTAAAATAAATTGTCGTTTTATCGTTAACAAACAATTAATTAACTTATACATAAATTAATAATAAATAACATAATTTTAGAAGCTTGGAAAACATTCATTTTACAGTCTCACCGCAATATTCGGTTCCACAATAATTGTTTGTTAATATTTTAACTAATAGGCGTTGAAGCTTAGTATGTTTAGGCGAGCGGTTAGTCTCTGCCTACCTATTTAGTGATGATTAATAATAGAGATAGATAACATAATCCTAAACTGTCTATTTTACCGTTGGTAAACAGAAATTCATAAGTATTTTAACAGATCGTATCTATTCTACATCTATTATAGCCATATAAAACGGAACAGTATTGTGAACATGGGCTTTAAAATTACTAAAGTAGCTAACAAAATAATTTAAGAGTCATAATTAATTCTATTATGTATTTCATGTATGTATCAGTATCTTAAAGTCAATTTCTAGAAACTATTATTAAACATTTAAGAAGTATATCGCTGTGAATAACATGTACTTCTTAAATGTTGAATTAAAAAAAGGGGGCAAATACGGGCAGCTAATTATTCCATATTCTTAAACAACATACTTTTAATAATATAAAAATAATAATATCTAATGTTCGGCAATATTCGCTAATTGTTAAAAGTAAAACGAAAAATCTGAATTGCTTTAACATTTATTCCCAGGTCATTATTTAATATTTTTGTGTTTAAATTAAATCAAATTAGACCTTCATTAATGAAAAGGATTGCAGACTAACTTAATTAAATAAAGTAATCGTTAAGATTGTGATAATAAGTTTTTTTACGTGTTTAAAGTTGCACTTTGAATTATTTAATAAATTGGTTGATATCGATCATTTAACTTTGAGATGTCACATCTAATTAAAAGAACGATTTATTAAAAATATGGCTTCAGTATCGCTAAATATAGGATTTTAGGAATTAGAATCAAGAAAAACTTTGTTATTGTAACCTAACTGAGTTTTTAAATTTCAATCTAAAAACGGTCCATTCGCCTCATAGTGCGATGCCCCGACGACGCCCCGCTACCTGTGACGTTACAGTCATGCGGCGACAAAGATCGTTTCAAGATTGTTTCTTCACTAAGCTGGGTTGGGTACCCGTACCTGTATGTATTAAAGTAATAGTTATTCTTTTAATAAAATATGGTCAGTATTTATTTTAGTTTAGTTTAACTTTGTTTCAAAAAGTAAAGGAAGTTATGGCTATATATGATGGCACAGTTAATTTTTGGTATAAAAAAATATACATATATTACTATTATTTGCTATATCTTAAATGCATAGGTACATATCGTGTAACATATCTACCTCGACGTTTGTAGTTCTTTATTTATTGAACGATAACTTGAATGGTTATTATTCAATTGTCATTGTCTATTATTCAATACAATAAATACGTTTACTCAATAACTATTGTAGTTCATAGATTCAATAGTCCTAGTTTAGCTTATTCCTTGGAGAGTCTATCAATCAAAAACCTTAATACACTCCACACACTTGCTGGCTTCACCCAATGGGCGCCAAAGGACTTGGTCCTACGCCTTCCGCATACAATCTCAAATGCTTTATACTGTATGTACCCTAAAATAAATATACAATCTATCTCACCTATCTCTTAAGGTCGTCGAACTATCTGGAGGGCGTGGCCTTTCTACTTGAAGAATTATAAGACCGTAATAAAAATACTGTTTCTATCTGTTTGTTTATATCTGTTGTAAAAAACCACAGCGATCGCAGCCGCTGGCAAGAGTTAAGTAACTCCACCCCCTGTCAAATGCACATGGTATAGTATAACCGTATATCGTTAATAAACCTATAAGCAATGGAAGGATTGCAATGCAATGTTTCTGAAAGCCGGAGTCCTTTTGTTTTGATCAGAGAAACCTTGTTAGCAACTCGACTTTTTGTATTTTACAAACTGGCAGGAAGCGTGCAGTGGCACACGTCCCGAGATTGAATCGACAGTCATTCTTTTTTAGCTTTTAGCCGCGGCGGGCCTAGCGTACTCAGCACGCACTTCGTCAATTTTTCGATTCATATTGTACTATTGAAGGTATAAAAGTATTTTTTTCTTAGGTCTTAGAACACAGCACGATGTTGTCACTCTGAACATCTATGTAACTTGAACCTGAATAATTTATATAGTTCCATTTATGTGTTATATTAGATATGTTCTATATTATAAAAATAGAAAATAACACAAACTAAACATGTGTCACTGATATATATATACTTTTCCATTATGGTTATGCTTGAATGATTCAAACATTAAAATGTATGGCGAGTGGATCTGTAAAAAGTTTTCTTTTTTTATTACTTTAACTTTTTTTCTTTATGTCGTCTCTCGTTAGTTAATAAATTCGTATTTAAAATATATATATAAGCATCAATAGAGCTTCCGGCGGGCGTAAAGGTAGCGGGAACTCCAAAACGAAGTTTGAATATTATCTTTTTTGAATTTAGCACGCCTCACGCTTTAACAGAAACAGTAATCAGATACATCAGATTAAATTCGATTAATTCGCACGCTGGTTACCTGGTAGGGTACCCTAAAATAAATATATTATTGCCTTGCGCTTATCAGGTAAAAGTCGCAGGTAAAAGTTCCAAAAATTATGTTATAAAATTCTGTTTTACCTAATATTGCTTTCTTTTCTTTTTAATCCAAATTATTGTAATAACTAGCTGAACCTGTGACTTCGTTGAAAGGAATACAATACTTATTACTTTTATCAAACAATAGATTCGATTAGCCTTTTTTATACTGTTCTTAAACACCGAGAGCGTATCGAAATAACGTAAAGTTGTCTGTGAAAAAGCAAATTTCAAGTACCCAAAACAACTTGCTTAAAATCCTCTGTTGTGAGTGAATCGTTGGTAGTAAAAGGTTATGCTTTTAAAGGCTGACTCAGCGACAGCAATTTAGTCCAGATACTCACTACACAGGAGGCTTAACTGATACTGAAGATATGTATATCCGCAAGCAAACCGCTACCATTTTTAGGGTACTATTAGGCGCGCTCATGTACCTGTAGAGGTCTTTCTCACGGAATTATAAAAACAATACTCCCGATCTTACAACAATTTACTCCCAAAAGCACCGTGATTTCTTCCATCAGTCTGTCATATATTGCTTTGTGTGCCATCGCGCCGATGGTTTCTGACTCGTGTGTAGGTCAGAAGTACTCTAAGTTGGTTAACCTAATTTGTTATCGGTGGCTTCTAATTAGATGTGCCATAGCACCTGGTAATCACTTTTCGCATCCAGACATATGTCAGCTACCTTTTTCCAGGTCGTAAGTAGATTTTGCTGGGGGCGCCGTACCTTCCTGTTACCTATTACATTTTTTATTGATAAAAGAAAATTTAATATAATTTATTTATAGTGCACTTGAAAGTATGAAAAGAGATGCCCACTTTTTGTATGGACATCATTGTATTTTTTTAAAGTAAAATCTAATAGTAATCAAATTACACGGATTTCAAATAATGCTCAAAAGCACTAACAAAAACACTTATTACTCATACATATCCAAATATAGTTTAATAACACATTTTCTTCAAGTTCTCAATTATATATTATTTTAGAATCAGATCATAAGAATCTCATTCGTTTCTTTTTATATTTGTAGATATCTCAGAATTTCAGGTATATTTAATTTACTCATTTTATCAACAGAATAAATATTCCCGACAATATCCTTACCTACCCTCAGAGAATACAGACAACCACATAGATCTTTTAATTTCTATAATTTGTGGACACTGCATAATACTTGATTATATTAGGTGGATCGTTATCACTTTTACTTCCCATAACCGTTTTTCATGCAATTAAAAAAAAAATTCATTTGACACCCTGCTGCGATTGTTCATCTCGTCTAAATCCACAAATATTGTAAATGTCTGAACCGAAATCGGTTAAGACTTTTTGGTGCCAGAGGCAGACACACAAAAACAAATAATATAAACAGACACGTCAAACTTATTACACTACTGTTTTGCGCCGGGGGTTAACAGTATATGATTTATGACTGCAATACTGCTTCTTGGCTTTCTTTGGTAAAGTATTGGTTCCTATATTGAATAATAAACATTTTAACAAAATAAAGGCAAATTTAACTTTGTTATTACACGAAAAAATTACAATCAAG
This sequence comes from Tyria jacobaeae, assembly GCA_947561695.1. NCBI lineage: Eukaryota > Metazoa > Arthropoda > Insecta > Lepidoptera > Erebidae > Tyria > Tyria jacobaeae. Next base: position 10,821,543 of record OX387207.1, on the reverse strand, counting down.
TTTCAATCCTTACAATTATACAGTTTTAACATCATCATATTGAAATCAAATGCAGAAATCTTACAATATACACAACACACATTTCATTTTTGAATTTGTTTTTATGGTTATAGAGGAGACCAATAGCGATGAAAAATAGCCTAAATGATATTCAAAATTACACTAAATATTAGTGCATAAAAAGTGTCTATATTGCTGCTACGTTACGTGATGCGCATACAAAAATAATTCGGATCTACAGGTTTATTAAATATACATATAACTCCTTTTAGTTTGTAAGTTTCTATTGTATAACCTTTAATTAAACATTTTAATATGATATTTAGAAATTATTATATGTCCAAATTGTGATACGCAAGAATAAAAATCATTAAGACCAAATGAGGGTAGTTCGTATCGTCTAAAGTCACGGCACTATATTCCCATTTCAAATTATTATAAGTTACTTAAAGTTGCTCCAAATTCATAATATACTCAGTTAGGTATAAGTATTTTGGGCGAATGAGAAAATAATTGAAAGAAAAATAGGTTGACATTTAAGTTAAGGTTGTTGACAAGTTAATGTCAGAAAAGTGTCTCTAAATTCTCGCCAGTCAGGCCGTGAATACCGTCAGTGGCGAAAGGCATATATCTTACATATGTACATCTAATGATGAATAAATAGGATATGAGAAAAATTTGTAAAATATGCGATATTCTCGGTTACATGTTATTTAGTGAAGGCTGAATAAATTTTTCATAGGGTGTTTAAGGCGTTCTATACGTAAATATAATAAAATTATAACGCTTTTAAATTTATATTTAATGTTTCTTATTTATATTTCGTGTTAGGTTCACAGTGTTTAAACGAATTATAGAGTGAAGTACGTTAAACAAATCACGATAACCGGTCGCGTCGGGTATCAAACTTAAAATAAACTAGCAAAATAGAGTTATGTTTTTATCATATTGTGAAATGTTTGAGATCAAGGAGTTGATTCAGAATGCGTAAGTTCTGGAGCCGGTGAGTAAGTATTGTTAGAACTTTTTTGTTTTTTATAAGCCATGGTTATCATGGATGTCAATATAGCAGATAATATTTTTCCTAAAATTATTATATTTTTAATAATTTTACTTTTTTGAATAAAGAAAATAATATTATAATTCTCTTATAACATGATATGGTATTACATCATATTTCTGTAATAATAATGGAGCGTGACCTTAAAAAGAAGTAATATGTTACATTTAAAATCATAACTACACATTCCACATGCAATTATGGGAATGATGATAAACTTTTAAAAGTTGTTTTTTTTACATCATTTTTTAACCTCCAAAACAAGCAAGTTTTGTGTTTTTTTATTTGCTTACTATTACTTCAACTTAGGTTATTATGTCATTAAATAATTTCAGTAATTCTTTTGCTGTGTATATATATAACACATGTAGTTGTAACGGCCTTGCTTACCGATACTAGCTACGGGTGTTGGTGTTCATCAGAACCCATCACACAATTTTGATCGAATACTAGAGCAATTATCCGATATGAGATACGGAATCGTTATTTATTACCAAAGAGAAACTTGTTGATTGTAGCAGTAAATTAGCTAAGTAAATACACCATTTCTTGGTATGCCCGGACACCTATGGAGAAGTCCGAGAGAATTTTTAATTGTAAGATACGTAAGAGGATTTATGGCAAAGCCATTAAGCGTGTTACTTAAAACAACAGTGTATTGCCTCTTAACAAATAAATGTTGCTCAAATTTATAACTGCGATAGACAGAAGGCGCCTAGAAGACTTATTACAAATACGTTACCTATTAAATATTTTACTTTACTAAAAATTACAAAACTATTGTAATTAAAAAAAAACTTAATCAATTTAAAAAACACTGCACAGTCTATTTATTATATTTCATTGCCAAGTTAATTAGGCAGCTACAATTTTATTGAAGGGTCGATGACTGCAAAGTCTAAGAATATAAAACCTAATCATATTAGGTACTCCAAATGCACAACATAAAAACCAATTTCTTATAGGACACATGTTTTAATTATTCTTTACAGAAATCCCTTTTTGGCTTCCACAGGCTTTGCTGGTACCGATAAAAAATATTCACTACACTACTACAGTAATACGGCATGGTACGATACGTATCGGGATAGCATATCGGAGTGTTGACCCCATAGAAATACTGATTAATTTCATTTCAGCCCGTTTTCCAGACTATTCACAGAATTCCATATACAGAAAGCTGTATTTTCATAGTAGACAGCAATACTTACGTAGTGAAAAGGACAGCATGAAACTTGTAGTGCTATCTTTATCTATCATTCAGAAAGGTACTACATTTGTAGGCTACCGGCAAACGTGATTTGTACACAGCATGAGTTACATTAAAAAAAATACTATACATACTATACTTATGTACGAAAAGGGCTTGAAACCAAAGTTTATATCCGCGCTAGTGAATCGTCTCATGTTACGGTTCTTTCTTTTGCATATAATAATATAATATTATTATTAAGAGTTATTTTGTGAACAGTTAACCTTCAATCGTGTTAAGTATATTAGTAAGCATGTATTAACATGTCCTAAATATACATTATTACATTTAAATAGGGCCTGTTTTTGATATAACTCAATTTTCGTACATACCCTCACGCACCTATCCCCGTAGAGGTAAGGTCTGCAACGCTCACTTTTGCCAGCCATAATGTATTTAAGTACAGCAAGAGTTAATTCTTTATATTTACCAGATATTCTTTCTTTCTAATCCAACTTATACAATCCAACTTATACGACATATACTTTGTTTTTAATTAAAACAAAAATACGTTTTGCAAAGTATATGAGTATATCACCTTTAAGCATTGATTCGTGTCACAAATCTGTTATTTTTATCTTAATCCTTTCTTGTAAAGGATAAGAGTCACCATCGGCTACGAACAGAGTCATTAAATATTCTAAGCTTTAAATGAAACATAGACATGAGAAAACTATTGAGTAACTGGTAGTTGCAAACTTTAACGCAGATACGGAAAAAATGCATGGATTCACTAGGAGGAGGAGCAACACTTTTTACTTTTGAGCTACCAGTGACCATAAAAATAGTGGTAATAGCTATATAAGCAACTACAATCAAACATTACATTAAAAATGAAACAAATAAATATCCTACTAAATACAATGCGCTAAAAAGAACAGCCATCGTATTACACAAAAATGCAGCCATCGTATTGATTAATTCATAATATTTATAGTCAGTGTTACTTATGGTATATAAGCGAACTTGAGTTCTAATGTTTTCTTTTTGCACACTGCGAAAAATTATGGTTTGTATACATATGTATGTATGTTAATATATGTTATTAAGTTAAATAATAATAACATTTCAAAATAAAGTACGGATAAGCATATTAATGGTTTGTTTGAGTTTTGGTACTATTTGAACGTATTACTTAAATGTATAGCCCATACTATGTTTGTTTTATAATACTTGAATGTTTATAGCTTCACGCTTGACTAGTGATCAAGTGGTCCCACTCCTAACTTAAGCATTTAGCTTTAGCTGGAAGGTTAACAAAAATATTTGGTGATGTGTGTTCACCATTGTTAACATTATTTTAAAAAATATAACAATTTTACCTATAAACATATCTGATGCAGTGGTTAGTTATTAAATATTTAGAGATAATTCATTATCGTTTATTTTATAACGTTATTTTGTTTTGTTTTAGTATGATTTCGTTTTTGTTTAGTATTGTATCATATGTGTTTATATTTGAAGTATATAAGTATATGATTTAGTGTAATTGTTGAAAAACTGTGATTATTAAATGTTTAAGTTTGTTTAAATGTAAGGTATGTAGGTATTTTACGATGCTTTATTTTTTGTTAGACTTATAATATGACCTTGAACTTCCATACATTGTCTTATAATCAATCAAACATATTATATACACTGACTTATTTATAATATTGGCAACGTTTGTTGTAGACTGTACTAAATAACTTATCGGAATATATAAAAATCGCCTGGAGCCATTGTGAATCAGTGTAGGTATGAACTTATATGAAACACTTTAAAAAAACTCTTGGTGTCGATGGGAATAAATATATAGACATTTAAAAACTTCTAAGTATTAGATTTTTAGATAATTTTTAGATTCTTGAAGCTAGTAAGGAACATTCAGGAACAATAGAATTCTGGAGTTCTGAGAACGACCCCTTTTAAAGATGTGACATCTGTGATGCATACGAATCAGTGTTTTTATTAGAAAGCTTAAGAAAAATTTTAAGAAAAATATAGTCATCCCTTCCATTCATGTTCTAAAAAGAGGCTAAGGGATTGGACTGTTATCTACCTAAAACTATACATATATGCAGTCATTGGGTAGTATTGTATTTGTGTCTTGGCTAGTATTCAGAGGAATTGTTCTATTTGTACCGGACGCAGGTTTCCGCCGTCGTCCTTTGCTACAAAATTTCCATCGCTATCACCTTGAGGGTTGGCACTCAACTTTATGCCTCGCTAAACCAGGCTGTGGAACAAATTCACGCCAGCCGTATTTCCTGACCAATAAGACCTTTACAACCGCACTCATACTAGGAATAAATTATAGTTGGCTTTGAATGTAGGCCACACGCCTATATATACATATATATATACACATGGATGTATGTCTTGCTTATGTATAACTATATTAATGACTTATGTATAATATATTTTGGGCTCGTGCTCAATAGTCGTTGGGATTTCGGAATTCATTTCCGGAATGTGGCCCCCAAGCTTATACGGACAGCAGCTGCGCTCTAACGGCTACTGCCCAACTTGAGAGGACCCAACACCTCCTGCAGGAGGCTCTACGATAGAATCGGTGGCGCCTTACGGAGCCCCTATTTCGGCGGAGCCCCTATTTCGGCGGAGTCCCTGATGGCCTGTAATGCCCCCATATTGCGACGTCCACAAAGAACAATGGCCGTCAGGATCATAAGGGAATACCCTACGGTTTCCTTCACAGCGGCGAGCCTCCTAGCCGGAACTGGCCCGTGAACACGGGATGGGAAACACTGGTGTCTCTCCTACCAGCTAACGCAGGTACTGACCGGCCACGGCTGCTCTGGGAAGTACCTGTGCCACCACTTCGGGGTTACCGCATCCCACTCTGACGGAGTGCTCTGCGTGGGTGCGTGCCGATCTCGTGGCGGCCATCAGTGTGGGTAGCCTCTCGCTTGAGTCCATGGTCCAAAGCGAGAGTGCGTGGGATGCGAGGAGGTGATGTTGGCTAATTCTGTTCTCTTTCATTACATGTCATTCTATTATGTGTCAGTCATATCTAGAATTGAATTAAATTGAATGTCAAGTGCAATACTAAAGCAAGCTGGAAATAATATCTATTGAAGTAATAATAGTGTTTCATGCTTAGTGACACCACAAAACATCGAATTATATATTTGAGAGAGGAAGGAGTTACAGAAATATCTGTTACTCTGACACCTGACACCAAATGAACTGGGAACATCCGTAAGCATCAGATTCTCATTTCCCCATATTCGCACTTTTTCGGATTCGCACTACTTCAGATTGGCTTGTCTTCAGATTCTCATTTATTCGGAATCGAAATATCTGTTTTTAATCAAAGTCAATAAGATCGAAAATCTCTTGCACCTACTTTTACAGATTCACCACTTTATGTTAAAGCCTTGGAATGTTCAGAGATTATTATCATTTCCCCAAATTTTATCCATTTGTCGACACCATGTTCAATTTCAGGATCGTAGTGGAATTTTGCGCGTTCCAGGATTACAGGAGCACTGTGTCAGCGAAATCGCTCTATTTCATTGTGTCGTGCTCGCTGTTGTTGTGTTTGATTTGCACGGACTTGTCCATCCACAATTTCCTCTTAACAACGGAACCCTAAAAATTTGAATAGCAATAATAATTATTATTATCACACTTAGAAACACCTTGAAATATGAATTATGAATTTACCATCATAATGTACTAAAAACTCCGTTCTGCTGTCAACTTTTATCTATGTAGTGCATACGGTATTAAAAAAAGTCTAACATTATGTTTTTCTTAGGAGACCTTAGTATTGGTTGCTTTTCGCATGGCTATCTTTAGCTACCTGAGTACCTAGTACTTAGTAAGCATGTCACTCTTTCGCGTTTACACGTGCAATCACAAACACAATGAAATCTAAACAATAAATGTAAATACGTATGACGTTGGTTTCTTCAAAAACATTTTGTCAGCGTCTTTAACTCCTTATCCTTTAGTGTTTATAACTATATGTTAATAGGTTGTAAATGAAATATATTTAATTGACCGAAATTTATAAAAAAAATACAATAAAATATTCCATAGATTGAATGATCGTCCATTTGCTCCATTACGCCAGTACTTCATTTACGTGAACCGAGCGATAGATTTATTTACAATAATAATAGTACCTCAGTACTACTGCTCAATATTTCAATGCTTTCTCTGTCAGGAGTGGACTTAAAGCGCACAGCGGATCGCATTTCGATAAAAAATCGAATTTCATAGACTTACTTTGTAAAATATATGTTATTGTGCTTGCGCTATTGTGTGAAATCGGAACGGAAGCCCCATCGTTTAAGTATTATAAGACCATCAATTTACAATACGAGTATATGCGATTTAAAAAATTTAAATAAAATCATTTTTTTCATCAAAATCGAGGGAATGCCCATAATACTGTGGTATTTTTTCATTTTTGCACTTATATAATTATTTAACATATTAGTCAGGATAGATTTCTTATAACAATAAAAACTTTTGGTTTTTATTTATTTAGAATTCTAACATGAAGTTGGGTATCTTAACTTAAAGTATCGCAAGATTCGTAAGTCAAATATCTTAGCCACTACACTAACCACCGATTACTACGTAAGTAGGTGCACACTATTTAATTTAAATATAAATATTATTAGAGTAATTAACTCTGCACGCATGCATGAAACTTGATGATATACTCGTCATGTCATTCTATTATCTTTTAGTTCACTGATGGACACAGGCTTCTCTCAATGAGCGCTGGAGTACAAGGTTATCCGCCTATTAATCTAAGTTATAAATGTAATGTAAAACATTGACTATTTCACTAAAATTCAATTTCAATTTCAAATCGGATTGCTAGTTTAGGGATTAAAATGTACAAATGTCTTTATAATTTTATACAAAAGTCTTTATGAAGCACTCTTTTTTTAATACAATAGTGGACTAGACTTCTTGACCTCGTCAGGACTACTTCTTGTTCCTATTTATGCCTGTTATTGTTTCATTTCGTGTGTAATATTTATATAAGATTAAATATCTCAGCTATAACAGATGACAATGTCAACGGACACATGACATGGATATGAATGAATAGGTTCTATATACCGATGTAATTATGCGTTATAACAAAAAAAAAACACAAGATACAAAAGAGTAGGTGATACTTAGTAAGTAGTTGTGACTTGATTTTGTTTATATTTTTGATTAATCGACTCTTTCTATGTTATTTTTATAGACGTTGATAAAGTACTAATTTGCAGCGATAATTTCATAAAACTATGGGTAGATAGGTAACCAAGTATTTAACCAATCTGAATACAGCAATGCGGTTTTTCACGCCACCACCGGAGCAGTGGTGTTTCTGAGTAAAAGATACAGACCCGTTCCTGCGAGGAGTACTATTTTCATCTCTGGATTCGATGCTGCTACAACATTTGGTATGCCGATCTTACTAACACCCTTGAACCCTTGCAGTTGCGTAGAAATGTAGCCTCGTTGGTAGTATTCTCCTTTTCCTATTCAGAACAATAAGAAATAATTCAGCACCTAGTTTCTATGCTGCATAATTGCAATGTGGAACTCATCAAAAGCCCACGCGTTTCCTTCGACTTACAAACCGGAGCGTGAAAAGATATTTCTCGGGGCTATCAAATTGATGACCATATCATTAATATCTATAATGGTTTGCCCAATTTTTTGGAAATTAATGTAGCTTATCAACGGGCATGTCGAAGTCATACTGACGTGCATAGTGCATATACTAAAAACAATATTTGCGACATCAAAGAATACAATTTAATACAACTAAATCAGTGATAAAAAATATTCCCATCGCACTAAAAATGTGAAAATAAATCAATTGAAAGTGAAGCGGCTGTGAGGTGGTTTATAATAGTTCCACAGTTAAAATAATTGAAATAATTTAAAATGTAAATTGCACTCGTTAAAGAATTCCTCAGTCGCATATGAAACGTAAATCACAAATGAAACGAATAATTTTAATTTACTAATGTTTTTACTTACTTCTTCACCCACACCAATAATGTATCACAATACTATTGTGTCGAACTGTCGCCGTCGCTCGTATAATTGTAGTACAAAATTAAATACTTACGCCCTCCAGAACAGACAGGCGTACGATTACGTTGCTTCGCATCCACATCGCACTCTCCGGCGCCTATTGCGTGTTTCTGTGTGATGAATTAGTGGTTGGCCTCTTCCGTTCATGTTCTCTTTGTCCATCAATCCAAACTACCTTCTGCAATAATGTTATTCATACAATAATAGCTAACTTGCAAAGGTTTGTGATTGTCTTTATAAATTGGTTTCCTATTAGAAATGGAAAATATTGTAATAACTATAAACCATAAAAATAGCTTCTGATCACCATTCACTTTTGTTCCGTTCAAAATGTAATAATAAAGACCTTTTTTTCTCCTGATTTTTTTTCAAAGCTTCAAAGGTTATTCTGCTTTTCAGGCATAGACAAATTCCACAATCTTTCCTTTAGTTAAAAACAAATGTAAATATTCAGAACCTTGAAACCACCAATGAAATTACAAACTACAAATTTCTTGAATTATAAACAGCGTAACTAACTCACTCTTTTTATAACTGAAAATATAGATGTACGGACCACCACCAGTTACAATTCCATTATATGCATAGATATGCCGAGATTCACTTTATGAATCTGTGTCCGTATTTATACAGAAGCGTTACGCCAACCACTTGTTGCGGTACTCACAGCATGATCTTTTTTACATTCTTCATTTTCATCCAGGCTGAGTCCCACCTGATACTTGTCCCAACAGGGATTGACAGATAAAGTCTTGTGTCCATGTTATCCTATGGTCGGAGGGATATTATGAATGCTATGATACAAAGCATTTATTTACTAGTACTATTGATTTTAGAACCTACAGAGTAGAACTTGTATTATTTCTGGTTGGTTGGATCGCACTTTTGCTTTAAGTTTTAATGCTTCAAGAAACCTCCACGTGCTATGAGCAGTGATTGGTTGTTTTTCCTGCGGTGCGTCCATCATGCATGTGCTGAATGTTATGCTTTTGCCAAACTTTTAGTTGAATAGGAGATTGTTCCGCTGCTGCAAAATGTCGGCTTAGGCAACAAAAGACATACAAGCATTATTGAAGTGTAGGTAATGAACAATCTAATTATATAATATTTGATTGAAATTAAGTGACATTCTGGAGAATTTCATAATAAAATTACGAAAGTACTTACTTTTTTACACAGCAGATTTTGAGAATGAACTTGATTTTATAAATAATTTATACTCTCTAACTCTGTATCACCTATAATACATCGTATATATAATATATACTCTTCTAAAAACAATTATATGAAACCAATGGTAATTATAATTAATGATCACTCATATAAAAAGTTATTTTGGCAACTAATAACCCTTTTTATATTATAGACTACAATTGAATGTTAAATTCTTCTATTTTTTCCTGTCATCACTGCACAAGTACTGTAACTTTTGAAGTCCTGAATTTCTTTTGATACTTTTTTATTATAACTTTAACAAAGCTTGAAAGTGCTTCGGTCCAATAAGTAGTGGTTTCTATCTCATAAATGTCATTGATATCTATGTCATTGATATACTCTGCTCGCTGTACAGTGATGCAGCAGAATGGGTATGGACCACGTTATCGGTTTTAGGTAGTATACCAAAATGACCTGATATTAATCTAAATGTTTTTGATTCTGTTTTATTATTCAAACCGTGGGAGAGCCATGCGTAGGGTTGATCGGAGTAATATATGTATATAGTATTAATATATGAATTGAGTGAGTGAAAGTGCCGAAAGAACAAACCACCTCTTATTTTTCCCCTCCTCTTACCCCCCATCTCATCTTTTAAAAACAGTTTACAATGACTTCCTGTCTGTGAGGGTTAATTAATTTGTTTTTTCAATATTATGTTCTCGTAGCAACTTTCGTAGCCCGTAGACTGTCTACGCACTTAAAGACTTATGCAACCTGTTTGCGGTTAGATTATACAGTTCTTGCTGCTGGACAATCATATATGCATGCATACATCCACTCACGCTTGTGTAAAGGAAGGGGTAGGCAGAGCCGTTATTAACGCCTACATTTTGCAGATAATAATTTAGCCCCATTTACGTAATAGCAATCCTATTGCCGTCATTCGGATACTATTGGGAATAAGACGGGAAAGTTTGGGATATCTTGACAGGAAAGGGAAGGTAGAAAGACAAGAAAAGATATATTGCGTTTACAGATGGATTGGGGTGTGTAAGCAATAGCTCAATAAAGTCAGGGTCGCATACTTATGAATCAAACAGGATGGTGCCGGGAAGTGCGAGTTCTCTAACAATTGCTAAGAATATAATATATATCTTGATTTCACAAGAATATATAATAAATAATTAAATTTAGTAGTAGAATAATTGAACTGTTATCTATCAGACAGTTGTAACAGTTGTAAAGTAAGTAGGACGTAAGTGGCGCTAGATTATGGTTGGCGTAAAATGGAAGAGACCTCTGACGCGCCTCTGCCTCGGGCCTTCTTCTACTAGTGTAGGAGTCAGCCCGACCCGCCACCCCCAGTCCAGCGCTCATGGAGGTCGGAGATCATTCAGCGAAATACCATATTTAAGGATTCAATATTCAAATACTCATAGGTCTGTTTATAGTATGCACATCTACAGATGTAGTTTATACCAGTAAAAATATAAATCATGTTGTACAAAATATTGTTATTTACTCTATTATATTAACAACTAACTTCGTTAATATTTAAATATATCTGTTTGTAACGAGTGTGTAGCTAAGCAGATTTAGTCCAAGTGTCCAAAATAAAATACAACTTTTAATAAGAGCTAAGAGTATGAATATATACATATGCTTTGTTTAATTTACGGCACTGATGAAACAGCAATGGGACTATAATTGTTCATCGCAGGTAGGTACACTAATTGGCTAGTTGACCAGAAATAATGCGAAACTGGTAGACAAATGGAAACTGTTTTACAAATAATACCACTAGTATTAATTACACGTATTCAAAAGGCCCTTAAAGGCCAACCAATTATACATGAGCAATGACAAACAAAAACTGAAATGTCACGTCCTCACTCGCACCACTGTAGCGCTGGCATCATTTAATTTCATATAATAATTCGTTTCTTTTTTTTTGTAACTGACGCAATTTTTTTGTTATTTTAATTGGTGAAAGAGTTATGAAAGCATGGTTATATATGGATTTTCTTCATTTCGTCATTCCTTGTTCTTCACGAGGCAGTGATGCACGCCAAAGAAGCAGTGGAACGGAAACGGGAGAGGACAAACACTCTCCCATCCCGCAAAATACGCACCAGGCCCGGAGGGCGCTGAATGATCTCCGACCTCCATGAGCGCTGGCCTGGGGTGGCGGGTCGGGCTGACTGCTACCCTAGTAGAAGCAGGCCCGAGGCAGAGGCGCGTCAGAGACTCTTTGATCTAAAGGGGGACTTTAGGGGGACCTTACCCTCTCGGTAAGGTCCCCCTAAAGTCCTCGGCGTGGTCGCCTACTAATCTGGTGGTCAAGATCTGTAGGGGTTCCTGAAGGCTCCCTTTATAGGGTATCCCGGGTTCTTTGCAATAGACCCAGTTGGGACGGAACACCGTGTAGTTCCAGACAGTTCGAGTCCGACGTACCACATCACCCTCAGTTCCGGTGAGAAAAACGAAACAAAAGGTCCTTTCTTGTTCCGACGAGATTTCTCTTCTTCTCTTCAATCCTAAAGGATGGTGGCAGTTCCTTATACTCTTCCCTGTTCATAAAAAACGTGGTACGGTATACAATTCACGACCACTTGACCCTTAGTTGTGGAGCAGTAGCCATATACGCAGGTGACAGCATGGGGAACGGCTAGAAATTTATTAATGTAATTGTAAAATAGCATAATTAAACTAACTAAAACTCCTACGTTCCCTGATAGATATTATCTATTCAGCTTGTTAATATTTTTGTCCCGCGTGGATATAGAATCCATGAACTCCTCCTCATCAGTCAGGGTCACTAACCTCTATACCGATAGGCCTGTCAACGTCCTGTTATAGATATATTGATTACTTCTTAATATAGAGGATGAATCTTTGGTATCTCATAGATAATGTAAAGAAGCTCAAGAATGATAACTGAGGAACGTTATTTATGAAGTTGAAAGTCATAAATGCCACCTGACTTGAGCTCTTAATAATCTATCAGTGTAAACCTCATAGACTTTTAAACAGGTTTCAATCATTTTTATTTTGTGTCTAAATACATACATACAATTATGGCTGTATCCTTGAAGTAGGAATAGGCAAAGTATCATTTACGCATGGGAGGCAAGACTATTGCCCCCGACCGAGCACTTTAGGAATAGGTTGGAAAAGTTGGTAGTAAATTGAAAGGTAAAGGTCTTCATAAACATCATTTCTGTAGATCATTACAAAAAACTCATTACATAAATATATGTAGACATATTATCGGGAAATATGCAAGACCTTTGCACGTAATTGCCGTGAACTTTATAAAATGTGGAACTACCTACACAATACAAAGCCTTTTATAGCTAGAGTCGAACGAGTTATTGAAAAAGTAAAATCTCTTAAATTATTTTGATAGATAATGAGATCATTACCCATAAACACCTTTATATATATATTTTTAATAAAACTTTATCAAACAAATGATTATTGAGTTGCGAGGGCTTTACAAACATCAAACAACGGACACAAATTACACACACACTCCCGACAACCATTTGCGGAACACAGTTTTTTTTTGTCATGCATGGAAAATGAACCACGACCTTTGGTTAAGCAATCTGGATTACTAGCTATTAGGCCAGCAGATCGGTTATACTATTTATATTGTACTTTTCTACTACTAAGCAATTTTCGGTTTGTGCTTGAAATTGGCTTTGATTTCTGTGTTTTCTTACACCTTAATTACTATGTTTATAACTTACTTACTATTTGTATGAAAATTCTGTTATCATAGTGCAGGCTCTGCCTGTTGAGAGAGTGCCTTGAGATCCGTCATATCTATTAGTAGTAGTATTGTATGTGTCATATTCGCTTCGGAAAAAGAGGAAAGTATTGCATACTACAAGTATTTAAGTGTCTCAATAAGTATTTAGAAAATTAACAAATACCGTAAATGACAAATGTAAAGAATTATTAGTAGGTAACGGTTCTCAGCTTTGCTTCTACGAAAATCTACGCATATTTAGAATACGAAATGCACCGCACTTATAATAATAATAATTCTTTATTGCAACAAGAAGTGATCACTAACTGTACAGCCCTGATTCCCAAACTAGCGTGAGCTGTATGTTGGGAGTCAGTTCCTTCCCAAAAACAAGTGGAATCGAATAGTCACAATCTGATTATTAGATATATATTCTATTTTGTTAGATACAGTCAATAGCCTATGTGCTATAGATATAGATACTTCTTCCTTCCGCTGTCTCGAGCATTTAAATCATTTAGACTATCGGTTGCCGCTTAAAAATACTCCGATTACGAATTACTACAAAAAAATCTGTAGACTAGATAAAAAAGATCCATACTTCTTTTATATTTCATTTTTATAATTATTTTAAAGTGTCATACATTCATATAAAATTATTTTGATGTATTGTACGATGTATAAAAAAAAAGGAGAAAAAAAATAAAAATAATTTCTCAATGTCACTAACAATGTCTATATAAAATAACACAATAAAACCTGTAAATAAATAAAACAAAGAAAAAGTAAATGATAAGCAAACAGAGAATAAAACCTTTTTATATAGATAGTTAGTAAATAGTAATGAAAAATCTTTTTAAGGAAAAATAATACATTTAAACGCAACATTCTCATCACAGGTGAACGTATTCATTTGCATTCGGAACTGGGATTGTAGAATAGTGAAGGGTTGAATACATGTGAAACGGTTAAGGATAGTTTGGCTACGAGAGGGCGGCCTATTGGTTCTCTCTCCGGCTATCAAGCGTCGCTTCCTCAGTCGTTCCCACTCGCCTGTAACGTTTGCGCGCGGAACAGCCTTTCTCCCTAAAGGTTACGGTACTATCTAAACTTTCGAAAACGGGTCTGTAATCTTTAAATCATTTATTTTCCTAACAAGTGACTTTTATTTTTTGTGTTCTTACTATTATCTCAAATTATAAAAAATCAGTTTGCGATATTTCAACCTAAATAAAAAATAATATTGGTTCAATACTTCCCTTGCAACGTAACTGTAAAATCATTATTTTATTAAATGCCGAGTCAATCAACTCGGAAGTCAATCTTAAATTTTCTTAAACATGTGCATAATAAAACGCTTCATTAAACACTAGCATCTCATTAATAAAGTCACCGGAATATTGCCTGGCACCGTCATTCATTCCAGTCGTGGTATAAATTTAGTGATAAATTATTTGTTGAATAACTCACTTAACAAACAAGAAGCACAATTACAAAGATAATGTAGGCGAAACTCTAATAAAAATATTAAATATAAAAAAAACTTCCCTAAAAGTACATACGTATTTATTATGTAAACATAATCCTTAAATATAATAATTAAAACTTAACTTTTATTGTACAGTTAAGGCTGTAATTGTAAAGTTTGATGGCCCGATTGAAATAATCAACAGATACATTTACTGAGTGGTTTTTTATGATTGATAAACCAGAAAAAGACATTCTTATCATTTATAGAAACAAAATTCGAAGGACTTATAAATTATAGGATTTGATCAATAGCGTCTCAAACTTCAAAGAGCAATATATTGGTGGTTTTGGAGTGCCAGTCTCGCAAAATGTTCATTCTGAAGCTAAGTCAAAGGTATTTATTAGCAAAATATTTGGTAGATTTCATACAACAATAAAATTTCGTGAAGGATATGTGACTCAGGTTTCAAAAATAATTCCAAATAACTATAGCCAGTATTAACCAACTGCGTAAAAAGGAGGATTATTTTTTCCAGTTTATGGTATATATGTGTATGATGTTTCTTTGAGAGCCACAAATCGTGGGTTCGATTCCCACACGATACAAAAATTTTCGAGTCTGTGTTGTTTGTATGTTTGTAAAGTTAACGGTGACACATGAGATACATACATACATACATACGCTCACGCCTGGTACTCAGCACCCACATTTTGCTAGTAAGAATTTGGTCCCACTAGTGTAATGGGCCTATCGAGTATTTTATCGATTTCGTCGCCTCGCACTACTAGGCAGTGATAGTTGCCAAAGAAGCGGTGGAAAGGGAACGAAAGAGAAATAACTCTCTTCTTCGTCCCGCAGAAGACGTGCCAGGTGCCTCAGAGGACAGAACGATCTCCGGCCTCTATGAACGCGTGCCTGAGGCTGTCATACTAGTAGAAGCAGGCCTGAGACGGTGGCTTGACGTGTTCCATGCGCGCCTCTCTAAGAAGTATATAAAACGATTTCCTTTTTAGAGTATGCCAGACGAAACACTATGCGGTTTTAGTCAGTTCCAATTCGACATACCACCTTATTGGCCGCAGTAAAGTGACAAGCACTTGGGGGTTTCCAAAAAGAAAAGAACAGAAATTGACGAAGATTTAGGTTTCTTTTAATGGTTTATAGTAAAAATGATTTGCATAGGATTTCTTCGGTCAGTTAGGGGGGTCTGTGCCGGTAGAGCTACTCTTGCCAGATTGGCTCAGGGGCAGACTCCAATCAAGCGCGAGTAAGAAACCCTTTCTAAAAAAGTTACCCCTAATCCCGTGTTCCGGTGCGTGACCATTATATGCATGGCTGACAGGCGGTTCAGTTGCACGCGCACTCCTAAATGAATGTATATTCAACCTACGGATCCATAGGGCACCTGTTGGCTGTTGGTGGGCATTTTTTATTTAAAAACTTCATGCACAGACGTATATAGGTGGATTTAATGCCTAGCACATTCTCTTCTAGTCGACCGACGACAGTTGGGGTCGTGAAGAAAACCGATAAGGTAGGTAGGTGCAAAGACAATTTGTAAAAAAACAAATGTGTTTTTAAAGCAAACAATATACATATAGTATGTTTTTTGGTATTATGTAGTACACACAGTTTCATATATATGTATATACAAATACATGACAAATATACATATACATAAAAGAAAATATATACACTTACATAAGCGTGCCTCTTATTTTTCAAAGTTTTAAAATTTTAACGCATAGGTCTTTGTTTTATTCGTTTGCCTCTAAAACATTCGGAAATAAATGTATACCTTATTTGAAGTACGATAACTCGTGCCGACTTGCATTGAATCATGTTCATCATGTTCATACGAGTACATGTTGCACGGCAGTAGCGGTGCGTATTAACGGTATTTGTTATTTGTTCTCAATTATTCCCGCGATTAACACGTATTATTTTACATTTAAAAGATGGCAATGGAATTAAGAAGCAATAAAGAAAGTAATTTCTTAGTTTGTATCGTAAATTACCAAATAATAGTGGCTCAAAGTTATCGTCTAATTGTCAAGTTCTTGTAGTACTTTTTTAATATTTGCGAAGTTAAATTGACTATTATATGTTAGTGAAAGCGCTAATCTCGCTCTCAAAATACGAGTATTTACTAGCGCCGTGAGGAGGACTTTAAAAACAATTCAGATAATTCATTTGATATAGCACACGTTGATGCTTTGGAACAAATGAAATTGAGAGAGATAAAATATTTATACAAAAATAAAAAGAACCACGGCGTCCAGGGTGTTTAGCGGGTGTACAACTCGTCCATTCAAAATCCAAACAAATCGTCCATTCAACGCATTTACACACAGAGTTGATAAGATAGATCGGAATATATAAAATCAGATTTTCTGAATAATATGCTTGAAATGGTGACCATTCCCTGGGATGGGAAATTATTACCTGGATTTGACGTGTGAAGTTTTAATGAAGAACGCCTGCCAATTCTAACTGCATTTGGAGATAAGGAACAAATTCTGGCTGTACCCACACTGGAGAGCTTTTCCGACCAGGATCAAGCTGTGTTGAACGCACTTTATGACTGGAACCTCAATGACAAAGTACAAATATATGCTGTGATACAATTGCGTGACAAGTATCCCTGACATCACAATGTTCAATAAGTTTAGAGACAACTGGAAAACTTTTAATCCTCCTGCCATTGAAACTTAGACAAATAACTAACAATTTGATTGATTGATTGATTTGTTAATATTTTATAATCAAGAACTGCAAAAATACGTGACGACTGAACTATCTTTTATTTGCTTAGGAGGAGACAATGATAAAAAAAATAAAAGCGCGCACCTGAAACTCAAAGGTGCGCTGCCTGCCTTTCAAGGTGATGAGCGATGGGGCTGTGTGGGTAGTCGAAAGAAGAGAGGGGAATGTGGAATAAATGTAAAAGAGGAGAGAGGGAATGAGGGGAGAGGAAAGAGGAGAGGGAGAACTGGGCCTTCGGAAACCTCACTAATTTCGGGGAAATGCAACTTAAACGTTGCTTCACAACCGGTTTTCGGTGAGGCCGTTTTATCGCACTAGTCAAGCAGGCCAATTCATGCTTAAGCATGGCTCTACAACTGTTAAACATACTGAAAATGTGCAAATTTGTAAAAAAAAAACCTCATAGATTTCTTTACAAAATGAAAAGATAATGTCCACAAAAATCTATAATAAGTAATAAAACCTACGCACTTCTACACACAAGCTAATTGAACATTTGCAGAAGTCATTAGTACCATAGTAGTATTTGGTAACGCTTATACAGTGTTAATGACTACCTTAGTATTTAAACTTAAAATGAATAAAAATATGAAATTAAAAAGAAAAGGGGAAGTAAAAAAGTTGTTACGAAACAACATATCTGTTCTGTTATAGTTATATTTAAATTCCTCTTTCATAAGTTGCTTGTCCGACAGTATCCACGATGATCTGCTGACATATATTTATATGTAATATGACACCTGTATTTATAAACACTCAATATTGTATTGCATGATAAAATATTGAGTATTGAATATTGAGTATAGTTAAGTGGCTCGGACACGCGAATATAACATAAGTGGTGGTGCTACAGTTACAAAATATTTTAAAGTGTTATTTCAACCAACTGATATGATCTGTAATTGATAAAGGATTCTGAACCGTGTGATGTTCACTATACCAGGAATGTTTTGTGCAATAAAATTGTCGGTGCATGGATCAAAACAGTCCAGTATAAAAAAAAAGATGGATTTCCCGGTGTTGAAAACGTTTGGTTTAAACCCTTGTATGCCGGAATGCATAATATACTTCTATATCGTCCGGTTGAATTCATGAATTTTACTTCATGTAGGTATAAACGAGTAAGCATTGTTGGTTATTATATGCCGTTTTCGTTCGAGTTTAACTAAGCTTGATTTCGTTTTTACAGTCATAGAGCCATGCTTAGGCACGAAGGGGCCAGCTCGATCAGTGCGATAGCACGGCCTCACAGAAAACTCACAAAAATGAGTGAGTTTTCCGGAGGCCGGAGTTTAGACATATGAATCTTCTAAGGGTTATGAATTATGATGTACTTTAATCTGTATGCTGTTTAATCTCTATTTTACAATTCTTTTACACTGTAGAGAAAGAAAATTTTCTCATTCTCATTTTGTATGATAATCTTTAAACTGAATACAACTGCTGATTTGGTTTTTTAACCGAATGCGCAGGAAAGACCGTTACATTTTTCAAGTGTTTACATGTATGTATGTATGATGTTTTTTGTCACACGCAAGAGCCTAACGACTAGATGGCGTTTGGACATGGGAGGTGTTATTTCAATCGTCTTGATATTTGATTGTTAGAAAAAATATTTTTCTAATAATTCTAGAAATTTCAAAAAAGTAAATAAAATGAAATAAATTATATGAGGTAGGTATTTAAGTTCCATCCGTTTGGTAGTGAACAGTTGGGTGTTGTATGACCGCACGCTATAAGTTGGAAGCACTCCGCATTGTGTCATTAGTATAGTGTGGTATTTATATTTGACAACTGGTGCGCTGGTCGACATTTCAACTACAAGGCGGGGATGGCAGGTTAGATTCACATCCTGAGCAAATATTGACAAATGCATAAATACGAGTGTTTCAGTTTCATTCTCAGTTTGAGCCTAAATAGCGCCATGTAATTATGCCCGAGAATGTGAAATTATATCTTATATTATATTAACTGTTACGTTAGTAAACAAGTACACAAACGGAATGTTTGTAATCAATTAATAATTTTATTTATTTTTGAAGCCTGTTTCTAGTAATATAAGGTTGGCAGTGTGTCGGCGATAGTAGCGTACCTCGTTTGAAGAATAGCCAAGAGGTATTCCTTGAAGACTATACAAGTAATAATAATAATAATAACTTTATTTTCATTAGGATTTCTTCTATTGTTGGCGCAGTTTTTCACATCGTGTGGTTTTAGTTGGTCCGATGCCGACACACCGTCCCACTGAAAACACCGGTGAGATGACAGCCTAAGGAGGTTTCAATAAAAAAAAGGCTAAGGCATGGCTGTTTCGGCAAGTAACTGTTGGGAATGAGTCCTGCCTGTCCCTACTGCAACTGCAGGGAGGAATCGGCCCAGCACACGCTTGCGGATTGCCGCGCGGGGACGATGCAGCGCCTGGCCCTCACTCGGCTCACTCACACCGGAGAGGATCTCTTACTTCCGGCCATCATACGCTCTATGGCCGCTAGTGTGAGAAGTTTTATAGCATTCTCAACTTTTTGCGAGGATGGCATCCCGCAGAAGGAGGCGGTGGAACGGGACCGAGTAGATGATCTCCATTTGGATCCATTCCGCCGCCGAATAAACAGGCTGAGGAGGCGTGCTTACCAGCGTTTCATGCCGACCTGAGTGTGTCATTTTTTTTTATCATAGATATATATATTGACTTCCACCGCCTATGAACACTTGCAACTCAAGAGTCACAAGAGTGCTGTCTGCCTTTTAGGGAGATAGGAAGGAGGGGAAAAGGGGGAAGGGAAAGGGGGTTGAGCCTTTTTTTTTTTTTTTTCGTGTGGAAACCCCCTCGGGCCGTCATCCCACCGGGGTTTTCGGTGGAACAGTGTGTCGGAATCGAACCGACTAAAACCACACGGTGTGCCATACTGCGCTTAAAATAGTAGGAATCCGGGAACAGCTTTATTAAGACATCCGGACCCCTCCTAGCGCCAGCCCGCACTATGCGGGCACCATCTACGGGTAACCTAACAATTTGGCGGCGTCCAGACACACGCGGACGTCACCCCCTCGCGGCTGGCCACTGAAGCGGGTGGAGGGGAAAACCCGTCCCGACCACCCGCGGCCACACTCAGGGCGGCATGAGGCGCAAGTAGGCACGCCTCCGACGCCCGGTTCGCCGGCGGCGGATTAGGTCCGAATGGAGATCGTCCTCCCGGGCCCGCTCCACCGCCTCCTTCCGCGAGATAACGTCCTCGCAAAAGGTTGCAACCGCGGTAAAATTACTGTCGCTACTGGCCATGGAGCGTATAACTGCCAGTAGCGACAGATCCTCTCCGATGACTGCAGTGAGGGCCCGACGCTGCCGCCCTGCCCATTCGACAATGACCGGCTGGAGCGCCTCCACGGCGGCAAAGCCAGCACGTGGAGCCTCCAGCCGGGACGACCAACGAACCATTGTGGCTCGGCGTGCGGCCTCACGCCACTCGCGTACCTCTTCGGGCGGGGGCCTACTGCCACCAACCGCCCGGAAATCAGCCGTTCGCCGATAGACCTCGGCGAGCACTTCCGCCGCCAAATCCCACGGGGGTGTTCCGGCCAACGCGCATGCCGCCTCCGTGGATACGGTGCGGTAACCGCGTATGGCTCTAACCGCCATAACTCTCTGAGGACGCCAGAGGCGTGCCCTATTCTGGGCAGTCAGAGCCTCCGCCCACACCGGTGCACCGTATAGTGCCATTGACCGGATAACCCCCCTGTACAGCCGTCTTGTTGCGACGCTAGGTCCTCCCAAGTTGGGCAAACTCTTCGACGAGCACTTTGGAGCAAGCTGCCGAAAGTGCTCGTCGAAGAGCCACCTCCCGTCAAGGATTAGGCCCAGATATTTTATGTGGGCCCGAACCGGTACGAGAACCGAGTTGAACATGATTGAGGCGCCAGGGGGCGGACCACGACGAGGCCCATGGAATAGAAGGGCCTCCGTCTTGTCCAGGGCCACCCGCAGGCCCAGCGCCTCGATGCGCCTGACCACCAGTGAGGCTCCTCTGGTGGCCAAACGTACCGCCTCCTGAAGGGGGTTGAGCCTCCGCTAACCTCACTCGTTATAATTATTTAATTTAATACTTCAGGCGCAGGATGGATGGATTTGTTTTGAATTTTTCCCTTTTGTGACATGCGTATTGTTTTTTTATAAATGGGCATTGTGTGCGTATTGTTAACCTACCATCTTCGAAATGAAAATTATCAGAATTTGTTTTCACAGATTTTCTGAATAGCCTAACCGAAAAAATAATAATGAATAATCCTTCAAGTTTTCTACTTCAGGACAAAAGAAAACTAAAATAAACTAATAGCTTCCTGTCGCGTATTCAATATTTAAATAGGTATTTTACCATTCTTAGGTCTTGTGATACTACACGTGTACAGCAGCCATAAGAATACCTTCACATAATTGTATAGGCGAAATCAATATAAAATGCGATGTGATTCACATCTGTTGTTGAATTTTTTTACTTCTCATACTTGGTTGTAAAGATTAAGATATCTTATTCTTAATTCCATTTTGCGTTAAATATTCTCAAACAATCTAAATTTCCATAGCTCTCGCAACATAAATCTCGAAAAACATGAAAACTGTATATAAATTCTAAGTCCTTAAATGATAATCTTATATGAACAAAACCTACGCAAAGTTCACCTCATACTCCGTATATTATTACCTTCCCTATTTGGAATGGAATGTTATTCTTAAGATATGTCTCAGTTATATTTAATAGCGCTAAATGACGCACCCGTATCAACCTACCAAACATATTATTATGCTTACCAATTATATAGCGGTTACCAAGTGACAAAGGTATAAAGTTAGACAAAGGTTTAAAGTTGCTATAATAACAAATATTGGCCTCATTATTCTTGTCCATACCATACTCGATATTATGCAGTTTCGTCCAAGATTTATTGTTGTAATTATTACGAGCATAATTACAACAATACACCCCCTCAAGTATAGTAATGCGACAATCATCAATGATGATATGTTGATGAATTTGAATGTTAAAGCATTGTTACTGTACAGACTCCTCTTATGAGTATTCTTTATCCATTGACAGCAATAAAATAAACGTATACAAAACTTCCCGATGGTACGTTCGACGCGATGTTCAATACGCAGTAATATTAAATAAGGCCGCCCATTGTACATTTCTATTTTGCATAAATACTGTAAATTTTAAGGTATACAATAAAGTATATTCTATTCTATTCTATTCTATTAAAGTACTCGCTATTGCAGTCATACTTGTGACAATGTTTAATATCACAACTCCTTATTAGGCGATCGGAATGCAACGCTAACCCGATCGCTCACTGGCAGAGACGCTGTGTAAAGATGGATGACGAGAGACAAATTAAAGATCTTGTTAGTTCAACGATCAGATTTATTGTCAAGTAAATAAAATAGTGATCGGTACCTATATCTTAAGATAGATTATATATTATATATGAATTACTGCACTACACAGTGCAGTTTGTTGCGGTTTCTTATACATTTCATTAAACCAGTGGTGATCCACTGGTACAATCTGTTACTTCATTAGGATCATCACTAGCAATACGAGACATTCGTCAGTCGAATACTTGCCCGATTGAGGAAGTTGTTGCACGAGACAAGAGCACAAAAGTCTTTGCCAAACTCCAGGCCTTCTTTTGTCACAGAAGTATATGAACACAGAAGTATATTACAGTAAAATAAGGAATTAATACACTGAGTATTCTATTTACGTGTAGATTTGACTTGTATAAACATATATAGATACACTCGCGCCTGTACTCCGAAGGAGTTGGCGGAGGCGTTATAAACGCACATTCCACATTTGGCCGATTATGATTTAGTCCCGTTTACGTAATAGGCCACAATTACCGTCATCCGGACACTTTCGGAGTGGAAAGGAAAAATTTACAGGAAAGGGTGGATAGAAAAGGAAAAACACGGATATTGCTTAGGCAGATTGATTGGGGAGTATAAGCAATAAATAGCTCAAGTCTAGGTTGCATACCTATAACTCGAACTGGCTGCCGGGAACTCCGGGACCTCTAACGAATTCTATTGTAATCTAATTTGATTTGTATATGCTCTATACATTGGAGACTAGGTGAATCGTAGTATGAGTTTATCTTAAAAATATAACACAAAAGAAACCAGGTCTATAATTTAATTTATCCGAGGGTCCCAAGTTATCTGCTGGTATCAATTAAAGCATAATTCTACTTTTACTATTTCTTTATTCTAACAGCCTCTAATATTAGGTTTTATGAATATTAGGCCAATAAACGTCGCGTTCTCATTTGAAAACTTGGTGGGAATGCCTTAATATTTTAACGATTACACTGCAATATTTAAATATTTAGTAATTAAATATGAATGACTAAAATAGGTAATTTTTTGGATATTTTGTAAATATTAAATACAAAATATCCAATAAATTGGCGTCCACCTGTTTAGAAGTTGGCATTCCACAGGTTGCTGTTATCAAGCTTGGCTAGTTTTATTCCGTCTAAAGTTACAATAAAAACGAACCGAACGTTTTCTAATTTTGATGAAAAGGCAAGCAACCTAGTTTAAAAGTGACGTTTTCCGGTTCATCACATGTCACATCTCATAGCGTTTTGCCTGCTCAACAGTAGTTAGCGGGTTCGGATTACCAGGTAAGTGCCAGTTCCAGTTCCAGCTATATGAATGCTATCCTCACCTGTTTGAACTATTGTGAATCTGGGAATATCTTACACGAGTATAACTCCCCAATTCTATTTGTATAAGATATATCCTTTAACTTTCAAAAGAAAGGTTTTATATAGGTGCCTCACCTTTATAAAAAATATAAATCTAAGTACGTTATACCTATAAACGTACATACACCTACAACTGCGTACACACATACACATTGTTATATACATGCGCACATACATGCGTACATACATACACCTACACATAAATACATACGTATAAGAATTTATTATTTTAAAATCGTTTATATTCAATTATGATAGGAAAAGAGAAATTAAGAAGTAAATGTACTACAATGTACTGAAAATTTATCTTATTATATTTATCTCAGTCAATAGGAAATGTACATATATATTATCACTTCCAAATGTGCCCAAATCACGGCAGTAGGCTCATATACCTCATATTACGAAAACGGCATTAAATTATAATCGGCAACATGTGGGCGTTAATTACGCCCCTCCCTCCCCTTTGGAGATACAGGCGTGAGCGTGTAAGGAGAAACATTTCTTTCAAGTTTAATTATGATATCTATACTGCTCGTATGCTCGCATTTGAAATTTAATATTATTCAATTTGATACAACTACCTTCGGAATGTGTACTTCAGTATCATTACTTTTTTAAATCCAGGTACTAAGTAAGAGTTTGTTTTCCTTTTTTTTTTCAAAAGAGATGGCCGGAATTTAAATCAATAGGCAGTTCATTAGCAAATTTATATATTAAAAAATAAGTGTGAAGCTTCTGATTCTACTTGAAAGTAATTCATTACATAATTTTATTGACATATCAATAACATTCGTTAAAGACACTTGGAAAAAACTGTTATAATAATTAACTATTACTTTTATAAAATTTTATGGTTTAATAATTACTAAAGGGAGACATCAGGATAATCAGATAACGAAGAGTCAAAAGTAAAGGAAGAGTCCGAACGTAATAGTTTGTTTTAAAGAGTTTGTCTTAAAGCTTGTTTTAAAAAAAATATTTATAAAAAATTATGCAACGCATATATATATCGTTATATATTTAATAAATTAATATTGTGCTCGTACGTATGACGAATACGTATAACAAAAAATATTCAAAACACGGTTTGTAAAAAGTTTAAATCTTAAAAAGCCAATATTTGTCTCACTTACGAAACATATAGATAAATTAATTGATTTAACTAAATAAAAAACTATTTGAATACAATGCTTATTTAATATAGATATATCAAAATCTTAAATTATTTTATCGTGTATCTCGGCAACGGCGCTAATGAATTGACGATTTGATTGAAAAAGATGTTGTCATATTTTAGGGTTGTTGTATGGTTTCCCGGCATCTAGTACCCAAGATGGCGTGCGGTTTTAGTCGGTTCGAGTCCGACATGCCACCAGAAGGTGGTATCCGAGGGGATTTCCGCACGGAGAAAAAAAAAAAAAGGGTTGTTGTATGGATAAATGGTTAAAGAAATTTATTTATTTTTTGTATAAAAACCTATTTTGAAACTGAGAATTATATATGTACATATCGTTCTTCTTTCAAGAAGAAGGAGTAGGCAGAGGTGACACAAACACCCACCTTTTGTCAACCGTAATTTAGTTCCACTTGCATAATACGGGCTAAGCATACCTCCACAACCCTGAGGGCTAACGCTTTCCAATATCAACTGTTATAGGTGTACATGACGACCGGGATCGACGGCTTAACGTGCTCTCTGACTCACGGGGATGTAAAACCGCCAGCTTCTAAACTCCGGGCTGTTACTGAAATTAGTTTGTTATTAGAAAATCCCGATAGCACTTTTACCCCGACCCGAGAATCGAACACGAGACCTCTTGGTCACATACGCTAACCACTAAATAGCCAGTTTAACTTTCCTTTACTTTAAAATTGTCTATAAGAGAGACTACGATGTGTGATGTTTGTGTGATCCACAATTAGTTGACCCGAGTCTGGGTGTTATTTTTGTCAGTTATATGAATGTTTGTAAAGTTCCCCGCGATACAGGAATTATTTCTAAAGTGGAGGCTGTCTTTAAAAAAAAAAACAATTGGCTACACCTATCTGTAAGCCAGATTAGATGCCATCCCGTTTAGAAGCGATGTAAAATAAAACTCCGAGCTCGTTCGTTCGTTCAGATGCTATTTACGAGTATAGATGGGTATTTAGATCATTTCTTATGAAACCCGTTTAGTAATCTTTTATTTATTTAAAAATCTAGTCGTTCTTTCAAATGCGTTTTAACAAAAAATCTTCTTTCAACAAGTGAAAGAGTATAGACAAGAGTAAACACGATTACATCTACAGCTTCAAGGATTTTTGACACATGATCGGTGAGCGTAGAGTTCGGTGATTGTTTGAGTTAGTTTTCGATGTATTAACACTACCGCTTAAAGAAGGAGCGTAACATTTTTATGATTCCCATATGTTTAACTGACTGAACTGGTTTGTAAATTTTTTAAATTTTAATCAATTTCGAGTGACACTAATTATTTTTGTGTAGCGTCCTATTGATTTTAGATTTCTTTAATTAATCATGACATAAAAATATCTAAAAAAAAATGTTCATTCTTATATACATTGTTTAATAAGGAATGCTAGAAACTTATAAGTACTTCGGTTACTTCACGCACTCAAACTAAAAGCTGAAGTGGCTACATATCCGTTTTCGTTCCAGAATACTCATAACCTTACGTTTTAATGTAAGATTTTATTTAATTCAATTACACACCGTCACCTTAAATTATGTTTTAAGTACCACCGGAATACATATTTAAAATTACCGAGGTTATCGGAAAACTTGATATTGGAAATACAAAATGATTGATTGATTGATCGATTGAATCTTTATTGTACAGTCAGATAAAATATTTGCTTATAAATACTTAACTAACAATATGTACAATTGGCAGTTATCACCCGACAATCGCAAACCATAGCTATATTTAAAATAAATTAAGCCTGATTTGTGCTTGAAATTATATATATGTTCTTCTTATATAATTTATTGTTTATTTATTCTTATTGTTTATACATATTTCATTATGCATGTATGTGTATATAATTATGAATGTATCTTAGTATGTAAAATGTATTTATGTATCAAAATTACTCAATGTATAGTAGTTAACTAAGGGATAAATTTGTAATGACGATGACTGACTTATATTTATATAGGATGACTCACTAACTCCACACCTTCGATAGACAAATTTTCGGTAGTCCGTCTGGAAACACCCCTTGCGCAGATTGTCTTTAGGTTTTGGGTTGTTAATGATATATCCAGCTTTCATCACCTGTGACGATTTCGTATACAACGTTCGAGTCCCTCCTCCGTCATACTTTTCAAGCATTGAGCTTTACCAATCCAAGTGACGGCGTTTTTGATCTTCCGTCAAATTATGAGGTATCAACCTAGAACAAAGGTTTCTGACGCCTAAATGTTCATGTAAGACTTTTTGTCCTTGACTCATAAAAAATGCCTAAAGCTGCTTGAATCTATTGATTTGTCACTTTTCTAACACTCACGTTTTCGGATTTCCAAAGAGTTCCTAATTCGTTTTTTTTTAACGGCTCCTTGTCTAACTGGCCTATTCTAAAAACTTTTAGTATGACCCTCGTATAAATAAAGTATCTATCTATCTATTGATCTACTTCACAAGAATCTACTGGTAGCAGGAACATATAGATATATCTTAATACGTTGATATTTTTGCGATGGCAAAGTTTATACTCGTAGCATAACATATTTTACCGTGAATCAGTAGGGCGTTCACAAGTGCTACAGGTGTTAGGTGTGTGTGTTTTAGTACAGTGTTGATATGGATCGTGTTGTACAGAATTCGTGTACTTGTTGAGCTATGTTCAACGCCCGCCACCTGTGCATACACATAGCCTCATTGATAAAAGTAGTTCCTATTTAATAGGTATCTCTTAAATAATGCTGTCAACTGCACCACTACATATTGTACTATAATTTATTTTACAAACGTAAATTGTATATCGTACGTTTATTTTACCTTAAACTATGTCGATCACAACACGGCGCTTCTATTATTCGTATTCGTATGCTATTTTCTTTGCATTCGCGCTTATACTGTGTTACTGTTCTGCTTAGTTACGTGAATTTATAGCTATTATATACATATATATTATATTATGTACTAGCAAAATGTGTCCTGTCAGCAGTGCTGTAAACAAAACAAAAAAGTAATCGGATTAGTTTTAGCCAAAACAGAAAAGTAATGTGACTAAAAAATTTGTTACTTTTTTTTTTTTTTTTGTGCGATGTGCCCCCTGTGGGTGCCCCCTGCAAACGAGCAGACGGGTCACCTGATGGTAAGTGACTACCGCCGCCCATGGACACCCGCAACTCAACACAACCTGCCCCAATAAACCATATCTAATCTAAATATTATTTCTAAATCTGATTCTATTTCTTTTTCTTAAACTAATTTAAATAAGTAATAAAAAAATGTTGTTAATGATTTTTTTTTCTTTTTATATTAGCCTACCATAGTGACTCCACTTTGCCTGATGGAAAGCAATAGGTGGAGTCAAAGAGTGGTGGTCACCATCCTCATTGCATGTCTAGTCAATGCAGCATGGTGACCCACACTATGGCGGCCTAGTGAGATGCTTTTTCACGCCCCGCTTAAAAGACCCGGGATCAAAGTGGGAAGGAAACACGTGCGCTGGTAGAGAATTCCAGGCTATTACCGATCGGCACAAGAAAGAAGAGCCAAACCGTTTAGTTCGGGTACGTATATTTTCGACGCACAAACAGTGACTCCTCAGGCCAGCACGTGTAGTCCTGTAGAGGAAGGGAGAAGGTGGGACCAATTGGAAGATCTCATCAGAACACTCCCCGTGATGTAGGCGATAGAGGACTGCCATAGAGGCGACATCTCTTCGCAACTGCAGAGGCTCAAGAGACTGGGTGATCTCAGGACAGTCGATAATGCGGACTGCGCGCCGCTGCAACCGATCGAGAGCGTCAAGCAAATACTGCGCATAGCCGTCCCAGAGATGAGAACAGTACTCCACGCAGGAGCGAACCTGGGTCTTGTACAAAAGACACAGCTGCTCGGGCGAGAAGAACCGTCTCACCTTGTTCAAAACGCCGAGCTTACGCGAGGCCGCCTTAGGGACACTCTCGATGTAATCGCGCGGATTGAGATCCCGGCAAATATCCATACCCAGAATACTAAGCCTATCCTGCAGTGGCAGTTGAGTGCTCTGAAGAGTAGGAAGGGGAAGGAATGGAGACTTTTTGGTAGAGAAAACACACGCTTGTGTTTTCTTGCCGCTGAACTCAACCAGATTCTCACAGCCCCATTGGGAAATGCGGCTCAAGACCCGGTCGAGCTCAGCGACAAGCTCCTGTCGTTTTTCCTCAACGTCTGCCAGCTTGGCAGTAGGATGCCCGAAATATCGCCCGTGCACTGTACTGTCGTCTGCATAACAATGTATATTGCCAAGGGCCAACATGTCATTGATATGCAGAAGAAACAGCATAGGCGATAGGACGGAGCCCTGAGGTTTCTTAGGCCTGAGGCCCTGAGGTTATTTACTACTATGTAGTTTAATTTATCAAACTTTCTCTTAAAAAGTTTAACTTTACTTACATTACTGTATTTACATAAATGTATGGTAAAACCTTAGATGTTGGCTAGCTCTGTTTAAAAATCATAACAGTAATTGACTTGACTTGACATTATAAGTAGGATTATGGCCGATTGCTCAATCAAAATGTTTAAAGTCACCTCTGATTCGCGGCTCAATTGTATGTGGACTAGATGATGTCGCTAAGGCCCAAGCAGAAAAACTGCAAAACCTAGGTGGCGTATAACATGTTAAGTCCTGAAGGATTGTACAGTTTCAAAAAAGATTTTGGTCACTTTTTAAATGTTTGAAACATTATTTCACCCACCAAATAGCTCATTTTTGAGACATCTTCTTGTAAAGACATAAGATAATTGATAAAATCGGATTTTACTCAATAACCTTCAATTAATTAATTAAATATTAATAAAATTCGTATATAATTCGTAACCACCGTTAATAGAATCCGTCACTTTAACTATATATAATCTTTTATAAATAACTTATCAGTTTACCGGATACTGTAAACTGATAATTACCATATAGTCAAATTTCGAATTGGGTCCGATTACCTAAGTTTCGAATAGGGTTTTGTTTATTATTAAATCTATGCTGTATATACTGCATTTAATGTCTTGTTAATGTTCGGTATTTTTTTTTTTCAAATTTAGTTATATTTAGTTGTGTGACGGCGATATTATTGAAATAGGGGTATATGTAGTACTTGGTGGCCACGATCTAAATTTATTTATATCTTTTTTTTCAACTGATATAATAATAATATCTTTTATTTGCTTAGAATGTGGTAAAAGGATGACAAATGAATTATTAGATTAGATAGATTAGAAGAATTATTAGACACATTTAGCCATACATAGTGGCATGCAAATATTAGGTAGGTACATCATGATATTAACAAAAAAATTTAAAATACCATTCATTACGAGTTAACTTAAAACTGACATACATGCAAAATTATACAATGTAGTTGGATTTTTTATGGATTTGCCTAATATACACAATATACACAATCACGATATACACAATATGCCTAATATACACAATCGTTCATATTAGTACATTATAATGCCATTCTAAAATGATAGGAGCGAGTGGCGATTTTTTTTAGAAATTCATAGACTGAATAAAAGCTCTCTTCTATCAACCATTTCCGTAAAGCTGGACAGAATTTATGATACGCTACTGAAACTATATTTTCAGGCAGTGCATAATAGATAAGCTATGCCACATACACACAGCTCACTCAATTACGGAGCAGACGTAGGCATGTTATACCATAAGTGGTGTTTGTCGAGAGGTAACATCGTTAACGAGCGAAAACGAATTTATCTATCCTTTTGCTAACAGTATCGATGTGTTCCTTCCATGTTAGGTGTTCGTCCACGATAGTGCCAAGAAACTTTGTGCTATGTATTTTCTCGATTATTTCCTTATCATACTGAATATTTAACGCTATATATTTTTTGGTTTACCTAAAGTGTATAATTTTAGTTTTTGTGATTTTAATTTTTAATTTATTATTATGCAACCACTTCCCCAAATCTTGTAAAGCCTTTTAAGTTATACTTTCACAAGTGTTCATACTATCAGATTCAACATTGTGGTGTCATAATTAAGATAAGGATAATTTCAAGTTCTCTGGAAAACAACATTGTTCTAACGATAAATTTATAATGTAAGCTAGTGGTTGCGCTATATACGAGTATTGTGATATTAGTTTAATTAGTTGTTGTGGTGATGTTGTCGTAGTTGATGTTTTTGTATTTCTCAGAGATTTTATAATATTGTAAATTTCTATTGCATTTGTAGGTTCTAAGAATATGCTATGATTTATATTACAATTATTACTTAAATTTAAGGTATTTTTGCATTTCTTAAATTTGTTATTTTCGATATTTTTATTGAAAAACTTACTAAATATGTTCGCAATTGCATATCCAGAAATGGCTATAACATTACTTTCAACAATTCTGTTAATACGAGTATACACTGCATCCGATTCATTGCCCGTGTAACGTTTTATGACACTCCATGTAGCTTTACCTTTGTTACTGGCTTTCGCTATGTGGTTTTGATTACAGGATGATTGAAATGTATTCATAAATCTTTTTAGTATATTTGAATACTTTTCAAATATTTCTTTATGTTCATTGGATTTACTTTTGTAATATTATTAAAACCTGAGTTTTCTTTTCACATAACAGCTCATTTTCAGTCCTTTTGTTATACAATTCAATTTAGACACTTTACAGGTCCTTTTTTATTTTAATCACAGGGAAGATTAATTTGTAGAACATCGTTAATAAGTTGTGAAAGTTAGTAAAACTTGAGAGACCTCATATATTTCAGAAAACGACATCTTAGTTATGCATTCAATAAATTTATTAACGTTATCCTTACTATGATTGGTTTTTGTTACAAAACAGTGTCTCGTAGTTTTTTTATTTGCAGTTCGAAATCCAAAATTTGTGCAGTGTTATGGTCTGATAAGCAAAGGTTTTTCTATATATTATATATATATCTTCTTACACTCAGATCACCAAACTTGCGTTACAAGTTACATATGTATAAAATGTTGTAAACATAAGCAATAAAACAATAAACAGTCGAGTCTGTATTGACGTTGCCGTTGTTATGGGGTTGTTGCTCTTCTTACATGCGACAGGATATTTTCTTACCCGTCATACTATGACAGCGATGGCTATTCCTCCCACTAGTTGCCTATTTCGTGGACACTTATGTTGCTAGGTAGACTCTTACGTTCACCTTTGTGCGGTTATCTGATAGTTTAATAATTTGTGTTCACTAAATAAGTTTAGTTTACTCAATTGGTGACAGTACAACAGGAAAGAATGCGAAAAAATCCTATCAAAAAGCAAAAGATTTTTTTGGCAAAAAGAGAACGTTTACGACGCCTCTATCATTCGTTGGGATATCGGCATGAGTGTATATATGTATATATACAAGTAAAATTTTAACAAAAGATATAAAACCCAACCGTATTATTAGCTGCCTTCCTTTTTGTTGTTCGTTGTTTAGACAATACTATTGATGTCTCACATGTCGAAATCCAAAGAGCCGACTAGACTTTTTATTTAGGACGTGACAAAGAAATGTCAGACTGACATAAATACTTAGATACGTACACTAGAAAATATAATTCTACCTCTTGAGCAGTCTTGTAAAAAGTAGGGTATACTTCTACTCATGTGTTTTAAACCATTATTTTCGCAACCAAGTATACAGCACTACGAATCGTAAGCAGTAACCGATACCTATACAAGCCACATCAATCCTGTCATTATTGCTATCTCACCTCATTTCTCTAGGGTAAAGGACCAGCCGGGTGACTCTAATTTGAACAGTAATCTGCCATGCCCCACGTCTTTAGCCAGCTTGTAAGTAGAGGTGCCACAGTTCTGTGGTATTTTATTAAATAGGTAATACAATTGTAACAACTAATGTTACGAATGTATGTTATAATGTTTGATGAAACTGAATGAAATAAAGAAAATAATAATGACAATACAGTTTATTAGATCACAAGTTACAGATTTACAAAAGAAAATTAAAGGAATTTTACAAGCGGTTAAAATGTATGAGGTAGCAATAAAATTGTTCTTAAAGATAATATATGATGTAATAGAAAATCTGTTACAATCTGTTATATGACCTGACACCGAAACTAGGGCGACCTGTGTCTTAAGAGACAGTGTTCGGCTATTTAAGAATGTAGATTTATACAACCAGTGGACTGTGCACTTCTATAAAATGTACATATGTATGTGTGCGAGTGTTCATGTGTATCAGTGTGTATGTATCTATGATAGCGTGTGGATTAGTGTGTAAGTATGTGTATTTATGTGTGCATGGGTATTAGTATGTCTCATTATTATTCTTTCGTATGTATTTTCTATATTTTTTATGAATTCTTTCTAGATATGTGTGATGATGTAATATAGGTATTTACTAAAAGTGGTTTTGTGATGAGTGTCCGAGGGTAAATTATTCGGTTTCTTGGGGTTAGAGGTAGCAACGTATTTCCTTAGAGTTGATTGAAGCACATATAGCCGGCAGACTGTTAAGACTTCATCCGAGTATAATTGCGCTGTAGGATACCGAAAGGGTTTCTGAGTCGTAAATTATTGATTGGTATAGCGCATAAATTATCATTTTTAAAGTGTCACGGCTAATAAAGTCTTTGAGAGACTTAAAACTATGAAGCAGTTTCAAGTTACAAGTAAACAAGAAACATTATATTACATTTGAATATGGAATCTGTCATTCTTATATTAAGATTTATTGTTTTTTCTCATTTTCTTGAATATCGATGTTAAATATTATTGAGATATTGTATCAAGACATAAGTGTATCGAGATACGATTCTTGAGAAGGTGGAAGGTGAAAGAATGGTCCTTTCAGCAAGACTCAGCACCGGGTCATAAGGCTTGATCTTGGACTTCATCAGATCTGAAGACTGGCCGTTTTCTAGTCCCGATTTTAACCCGCTAGATTATGATTTATGGCCAGTTTTAGAGAGTATGGCATGCTCTAAACCCCATGATAATAGCACGAGTGATGCCCTTTACACCTGCTGCGCTAACATTTCTCGGGTAAGCGTCATCGAAAGCCGATCCTAACTTGTGTCTGAAATTGAAACTTCTTTATCAAAAGTTTCAGATTGGGGTCGACTTAACCTAGCCCAGTTTAACCTACGAAGACACAGCATTAACTGCATCAGCCAGCATCGGAATCCTTGGCGTTGATATATCAAGCGAAGTCCAGTTTCGCGGTCACTTAGAGAGTAAGGCCATATTAGCTTCGAAGAAGCTTGGTGTGCTAAACAGACTTGACACCTTGGCGTTGCGTAGAGATGTATCTTCACTTTGCATCCTCTATCGCTTGTATCATGGGAAGTGTTCAGAGGAATTGTTCGGACTTATACCGGCTGCAGGTTTCCGCCATCGTACTACGCGACAAAATATCCACTCCACCACTGTGCGCTTCTCCAGAAGCTTTTTGCCTCGCACAACCAGCTTATGGAACAAATTGTCGCCTGTCGTATTTCCGAACCGATACGACCTTCAAGCCTTCAAGAAAAGAGCGTACTCCTACCTAAAAGGCCGGCGACGCACTTGTGACTCTTGAGTTGCGGGTATCCATGGGCGGCGGTAGTAACGCTACAAAACGCATACAAAAAAATAATAATGTAGTAAATATAAAGAAAAAAGAGTTGTCCTTGTGAGAATATTTATGGCACGGCTATATAGTCCCACAGTGCCCGGATGATTCCCGGAAAAGGCTTTTTGTTTGGCAATTAGAGAACGATTAAGATGCCTCTATCATCTTCGTTGGGATATCGGCATGAGTGTATATATGTATATATACAAGTAAAATTTTAACAAAAGATATAAAACCCAACCGTATTATTAGCTGCCTTCCTTTTTGTTGTTCGTTGTTTAGACAATACTATTGATATCTCACATGTTGAACTCCAAGGAGCCGTCTAGGCTTTATTTAGGACGTGACATGGAAACATCAGACAGACATAAATACGTAGATACGTACACTAGAAAATATAACTCTACCTCTTGAGCAGTTGGGTAAAAAGTGGGGTATATCTAGACCTACTTATGTCTCTTAAACCATTATTTTCGGAACCAAGTATACAACACTAAGAAACGTAAGCAGTAACCGATACCTATACAAGCCACATCAATCCGGTCATTATTAATATCTCATCTCATTTCTCTAGAATAAAGGACCAGCCGGGTGACTCCAATTCAAGCAGTAATCTGCCGTGCCCCACTTCTTTAGCCAGCTTGTAAGTAGAGGTGCTACATTTCTGTGGTATTGTAATAAATAGGTAATACAATTGTAACAACTAATGTTATGAATGTATGTTATAAAATTTGGAAATGGAAATGTGGAAATCAAAATTACTCTTGATCTAACAAAAGGTTCACTATGATTCACAGGACGGCGACGCATCCTCAACCAGTCACGTTCGTTTTAGCCACAGGTCTACTTGTGAAAACATTGGAGATTCCAATGCAGACTGAGGTCACCATATTACAACCGGAAGGTACGTAAAATCTGATGAAATTATATTGAAACTTATTTTAAAAGGTGACTTGAATTCACTTTTTCACTGCCTCCAGAAAGGTATATCAGTTTAGTTTAACTGATATACCTTTCTATCATCAATTTGGTAGCCTTCTTGTACATGGCTCTGTGTACCAGTTTGTAGATGACACTTGTCTAAGGCGACAAAGACCTAAAAATTGCTGAAGGTAGAATTCAGGAAGATATTTAAGAACTCTCTCTCTCGTAGTAGTAGAGTGGTTTAGGTTAGAAATATTGTTAATACATATCTATTATAACAGTTCGATAAATAAAGAAAAAAAAATTACAACAGAAGAATTTTGGCAAACTTCGTTCGACAGGTCTTGATTTTGTATATATATAGATTACATCATTGTAGTTTCATTTTGTGTGGATTAATTTATATTTGCATAAAGTTTTTCATTAGAATTTTGGATCGCTCCAAGATATTCGAGTTGTTTTATAATTTTAGTTAATTACTGATACTGAACTACTCTAAGTTAGCCTGAATTATTCTTATAATATTCAAACAGAATATACAAAATATATGCTACCACTTAAATGAGGCCGAGATTTTTCAAAGTAAAAATAAGTAAAAGGTGTATATAAAATAGGTTATTAGTTCAACTCTTTGATTACATTTTGTATATGTACATACATATATCTTTAATTAAGGATTTGAGATTTTCTCGTTTTTCAACGGGAGTTTCTATTTTCTACTATACCGCTAACTACATATGTTGTGAGCTGATTATAAATCAAATGAATACATTAAATAATTTGGAAACTGTTGCATGATAAATGTGCATTCATTATTTATCGTGATGTTTTTTTTTTTCTCGTCGATCATGTGGTGCGGAGAGTCCTTAGTCATGTCTTTTATTAGGTTGGCAACTAATAAACCCGCTATCTTTGTACACAAATTTATTTATTTATTTAAATATACAAAATCAAATTATTTGTCAACTATGTAAGTACCGTCGTTTTCTATCACCTGTCAACGCGCTGGCAGAGACATAATGTCTTCCTCGTAGAAGTTTTTAGGCTTTTGATCAAAAAAGGTGGTTAGGTCACTTTTAAACTGGTCTTCATTTTTAAATTTTTTATATCCTAAGTACTGGGCTAGAGAACGAAATAGATGATAATCCGAGGGCATAATGTCTGGAGAGTACCGTGGGTGAGAAAGGACAGCCCAGCCAAGCGAAAGTAATTTTTCACGAGTCGCTTTTGTTATTTGGTCGAGCATTATCGTGCAAAAAGTATACTTTATTTAGATTTTTCGGTAATCTCGCTACTACGTTATCCAGGTGGTCACAATATTGGCAGTGATTGTAATGTTAGATGGCAACAGCTCCTAGTATATAATTCCGTTTATCCCCCACCACACAATAGAACATTTTTACTCGTATTAGATTTTGGCGTCGGTACTCCTGGTCCTCTAGGTCCAATTTAATTTAATTACGGGGGATTAAAAGTGGGTACATAACCCACTTTTCATCCCCCGTATTTAAATCCCTCTGCCACTCATTGATACGATGATAACTAAGTAGTTCCATGCACACGTTAGCTCTCTTCTGAAGTTGAAACGGCGTCAACGCATGTGGCAACCAAACTGAATATTACCAGGTCTTTTCTAAAGCGTGGAGTTGTTTTTCTACTGCAGTATGAGAACACTGAACTCTGCTAGACAACGTGAAGTGAACCTGGGATCCATTTCTATGAGTCTTTTTAACTCATCTACATCTATTGTAGGAGGTCGTCTTGGATGAGTTTCATCAGATAGGTCATAATTTCCATCCTTAAATCTTCTGAACCAATGTTTGGTGGTATCGTAAGAGCGCACGCCTTCGCCCATCGTTGCACATATATTGCGCACTGCTTTAGTGAAGTAAATTCGTGAAGTAAAAGCACCCGAAGTTCTCTACGAGAAATATCCATAATTTAATGTAGTTTTACTATTCGAGATCCAGTTGTCAACTGATCTGACATACAACTCTTGCTTTATTTATATACTACTCCAAGAAATTTGAGATAGTTCTATAACGTTTTAGAAAATGATCGAAAAAAAGTGGCGGGTTTATTAGTTGCCAACCTAATAATTATTGCGGTTATTTGTACCAGCTAATTGGTTGTTATTAGATATAAAAAGAGTTATAATATTTAAATTAGTATAAATATAAAACCAACATCCATTAAACAAGAAGGACGCACGCAACAAGTGGTCAACGTACAGCTTAGCTCGTACTATAGTAGTATATTATGTAAATAACAAAGTTACAGCTAATAATGTGTGTAAATATATTTATTATGTAATACGTTTATTATTAAACAATTATTATTAATAATTTATATTCAACTAAAGACAAAGTTAACACAAAAGATGTAACACACACGTGTCTTACTAAATATATTTTTCTTTTATTTTAACAAAATAAACTTATCATCAAAAAATTCTAAAGGGCAGTCAAAATCAGGACTGCAAGTACTATTTAGGCCGTATTTAAATAAAAAAACAGGACAGCAGGAGGCATTGCATTATTAAGACGGAGTTGTCAACTACGGCACCATAAAATACTCGTATCTTCAGAGACATACACACATCAAAAGTGTCTAGGGATCAAGTACATTTAACCAAAAATGGGTATTTTTTTGTTTGTCTGCAAGTGCGATAGTGTGTCCAGAGGCAGCTTATGACGCTTTTGTGTAGTGCCAAGAGTGACAGCCACAGTTGCACGTTGCTTGGAACCAGCTTGCAACATTCCAGCGGCTCTCATTGTTTAATGATGTCGTCGCTTTATATCGAGACATTTTTTCAGTTCCAATACATAAATTGTTGTGGTTTTAAAAAACGCTATTACTCACTGTAGTAGGTCCTGATTGACGTTTGATTTTCTGATTTTAAAATTTAAAGAAAATTCTTTATTTAAATAGTGAAATTCACAAAAAAGATTTAGCCATTGCCAATCAATCAAATTATACTATTTAGGAGAATAGGTTACAACTACTCGGCCAAGGTCATTTATGCCTTTATAGTAGAACTCCGGGGATCTGAATATAACAATCTGTATGAAAGGCATTATTGTATTCTTGGGAGAAAAATATAACCACTTAAAAAATATGTACAGCGCGGAAAATAGGGAACGAAGATTATGAAATCAATACTTTATTCAAAAGTATTCTATGCATATTCTGAATTAAGAAACAGCTTATATCATAAAAGAGATAACCTATCGATAAAATCGATAGGCATTAGCATCTATAAAAACAGACAACATAAATAATAGTTAATATTTATGTTTTCAACCACAATAAAAACTATTGTTAATGTAACTAAATAACAAATATACTATTTTTTTTTATTATATATTATGTCAGCAAATTACAATATGAATTTAACAGTGGCAGAGCTATGCGTTGGCACGAATGGGCCGGCTCGACCAGTGCGATACCACGGCCTTACGAAAAAATCGGTTGTGAAGTAACGCTTGCATTGCATTTATCCGAAATGAGTTAGGTTTCCAGTGGCTCAACTCGCCTTCTCGTCTTTCATGATCCCTTATCCCCTCTTTCCTCTTTTCCATCTCCTCAACCCCCTCTTCTTTCCTTTCCTCGCATCCTCCTATCCCTCATCGACTCTGGAGTTATAGGTGTCCATGGACGGCGGTTGCCACTTATCAACAGGCGACCCGTCTGTTCGTCTGTCTCCCTACAGTTAAAAAAAAATACGCTCATAATAAGTGTGGTAAAAGTTGAATAGGGAAAACCTCCAGGCAACAGATTTTTAACTGTACTGTAGTAACTGTAGTAATAATGAAACTATCTTGAGCCCACACAAAAATATTGTTTCGTTTGCTTACACGCGGTGAATGGACCATGATGATAAAACGGACCATGCAATTAATTTCTTATAAATACTAGTATATGCTGTAATAGTTTCATACAAAATCTTTAATGTATAGCGTTTGTTTGTATAAACTTCCACTTTTGCCACTGACGTCTCTATTTTCATTGTTATCCCTATGTCTCTTTCACTATCATGACGATTCAAATGATACTCCACAAATCGAAATTTAAAAGCTCTTTAGGCTATGTAAGGCTGTACTGTACATGTAAAACTGAAAATTTTTAGAAAATAAAAAAGTGGAAGCAGTATATCCACTTTTCTTTTTGTTTTTGGCAGTAATTCAAAGTCACAAGTTGCCAGGTCAGAACTGTAAATAGGCCCTCCTACTAACTCCACATCTTTGATAGATAAATGTTCGACAAGGATGCGGTGACGCTGTTTTTATTGATCTATAACTCAAAATATTTTTTAAATAAGATTATTTCAAGTAATTGTTGAACAATTTTGTGAAATAGAGATATTTAATTTCAATTAATTTAAATTTGATAGTCCGTCCAGCGAAGTGAGCTGGTGGAGGAGGATCCTGCTTCGTAGGCGATGCTGTCCAACATTTTTCAAGGCAATTGGTAAACAATGGCTGACATACCAATCTTCAGTGTCCGTCCGTCCCTGCAAAAAAAAATAATCAATCATCCATGTCCTTTTACTTGGCGCTTCTTTACTTTTGAAACATTGATTGCGCAGTCTGTCTGTTGGTGGTTCGGGGTCATAGCAATATATCCAGCTTTCATCACCTGTGACGATATCATATAAATATCTAATACGTTTAAACGAGCAATTCTTGTTTATATCTGACTCTCGGAAACCTCACCAACAATTTTCATAAAATTTAGTAAGGAATTCATTCATTCAGGGGCGATAAATCGATCTAGCTAGATTTCAGTTTAAGGAAATGTCGTTTTATCCGTGTTTTCAGGCAATGAAAACTGTTACAATATCATTAGAATGCAAAGGTTAAATTTTGGTTAGATTATAATAGCTAAAAAATGCATTAAAATATAGAACTTGGCATAAAAATTGGCTTCGTTTTTGAGAAAATTCAGAAAAAGAAGAAAAGGCATTTTTAACTAAATTCAATTTCTGCAAAAAAAAAATATTTTCTATAGAAGAGAGAAGAAGAATTTTTGACGTTTGTGTAGGTCTTTTTACGTGAGAATTAACCGTGTGAAACGTGTCTGAAATTATTATTATTATTAGAATCAATTTTCCTTCTCCCTGTCCCTCTCCCTTTTCTCCTCCCTCAATTATTGTATAATTTATGAAAGCTATGGTTTTAATTTGTTAAAATTATCGCATTTAAGTAAACTTTGCAAGGTAAGAGTAATAGTCGACCTGCTAACAAAATGTATTATCAAATTAAAAATCTAAATTTACACACAACAAATAATTTTTTTTTAATATACATATATAATATTTTTTACCAGTGGTAGAGCCATGCTTAGGCACGAATGGGCCGGCTCGACCGGTGCGATACCACGGCCTCACAGAAAACCGGTTGTGAAGTAACGCTTGCGTTGCATTACCCCGAAATGAGTGAGGTTTCCGGAGGCCCAACTCCCCCTCTCCCCTTTCCTCTCCCCCATCTTCTTTCTCCTCATCCCCCCTTTCTTCTTTCCGCTCCCTGCATCCCCCATCCCTCATTACCCTCAAAGGCGGGCAGTGCACTTGCGACTCTTGAGATGCGGGTGTCCATGGACGGCGGTTGTCACTTACCATCAGGTGACCCGTCTGTTCGTCTGTCCCCTATAGTATAAAAAAAAAAAAAAAAACTTAGATGAAGTTGAAATCTTCTTGTAAAGTTGTTGACAATCTATAATAACTTGTAAATATTTAATTCCTGACATTGTTGACTTCTTATCTTCCTACGTTTTAAAAAACAAACATTAAACGTTGTTAAAATATTAAGATTCTTTACTTAGCTGCTTGTGTATCATTGCCTGGAGCCACCCACCTGATTTCTACCTAAGTGTAATTTATTGAAAGTCTCCTATTTCTAGTTTTGAAGCGTTCTAGGCATGAGAGTGGGTACTTACCTTTTTCAGCATCTGTTTCAGAAGTGGCAAGCCATGCGTTGCACAGTCTTCCAGTTAAGTTTACCAACGAGATCGCGATCATGTTGACCCATGAACGCCGTCCCTACTAAGAAGTGATTGGGGGTCAGAGCCCCAAGTGTCTCAGTGGTCATGAGTTTACAGTAAATGTTCACAGCGAGGGGAGGGAAAAGAGAAGAGGGAAGACTGTCCTATCCAAACTCTCCACCCCAATATAGTATAATACATAATGTATAGCTTAAAGTATATTATATTTAAGGACAATACATACTGGTGATTTATTATATCTTATCCATATCTTATCTATTGAGCCGATCAAACTATGGAAAGTCTTTGCTCGATATTGGTATCGTAAAAATATACCCATTAAAAATCACTATCACTAATCACTAATCCTGTATAAATCTATCGCTATTATTACTATAAATATGTATGTATTATTTTTTCAGAATTTCTAACCGAAGCTAATCAAGATAATGGTGTTCTAGGGAAGGATGTGCTGCCTGTCTTTGAAAGTGGTCAGCCACAATATTTGTCACCAGGACATGCTTTAATTAGTAAGAATGAACAGCTTCTCCCAGGACCTAGTTTCAGTAACAGCCAAGTAGGAAGCCAGATGTGCACAACAGGAGAACATGTCGTTCAACGCGACAGTGGCCGCACCAAAAGTGTTCTGGCAGGCAATGAATTTTACAGATATTTGAATGAATTTGAAAGCTTCTTAGAAAGAGAAAATGGTAAGGGATATAATTTAACTGGATTGATATATGTATGTGTTCGTCATTTCTGCTCTATGTCATGTTCGACTCTACACATAATATATGTATACCAGTAATTTAATCGGGTATCAATAGTAGTTTTAATCGTGTTGTCAGTAGAGTCCTGGTAAAATAACTGCAAGATACCTTCGGTCGCAAATTAGGATAATAATAAAACTGTATTTAATAATGAAGTAATAACTTTATCCAGTAAGAAAAAGTAATACTAGTTCATTGCAAAATACAATGTTTATGAAAGCTTTCATTACTTATGACGACGTTGATTTACTTGGATTCGAAATTTAATAGAAGATATTTAAAAAACGTTTCTCGACTATGTATGGTATACATATGTATGTACATATATGCATGCACTTGTCCTTTCGTCAATGTGACCAAATTCTGTTGGTGTAATACACCACTACTTATCCCTTCAGGAATACAGGCGTAAGCGTATGTACGTTCAATGAAGGGGAGGGATAAGAGGAGAGGGGTATGGGCCTCCGGTACCCTCACCCGCTCGACAATGCATTGCAAACTTTGCTTGCCTACCGGTTTTCTGTGAGGCCATGGTCATTACTCCGGACGAGAATTTGAAATCGTGCCTAAGCATGCCTCACCCACGGTTATGTACGTATGTAGTGATATGAAACGATATAGTATATATATACTAGCTAGGTAGGAAACGATATAGTACATATATACTAAATTATATTACCTCTTCCGGGTCCTTTGGGAATGGAGTTGGGCTAATGGGAAGATAAATTCTATATACATAATATAAGTATTATATATTTTTGAATGAATGTATGTATGAGAAGGGTCAGTATTTTGCAAACATATTTTTAGGTTATTTTTCATAGATTTAAAATATTGAATCTGTACCAAAACTTTACTGCAAACTAAAGAGGATGTGGTTTAAGGTACAATGTTACTTATCTACTTTTGTTGTAATATTAGTAGTAAATATATCTTTGTTTTTCTTTTATTTCTCACTAACTTACTTATGCTTTAATAAATACTATATTCAATTCAAAAAGATCATCAGAGTCATTGATTCCGACGATTTTTCTTTTTTTTTTTTTAAAAGACAACTTCCGCACTAGGATTAATTCGTGTGTTGCGGGGGACTTTACAAACATTCAAACAACGTACACAAAGAACACCCAAACTCAGAACAACAATTTGAGGATTATACAAAGTGTTGTCCTGTGCGGGAATCGAACCCACAATACTCGGCGCGACAGCATGGTGGCGAGGTGACCACTTAAACCGCTACGCCATCCGTGTAGTCAAAGATTAGATTTAATTTAGATTCAGAGATTAGTCCGTTTAAACTTACAAGCAACAAAACTCTTACGTGGTCTTTAGATTTGTCAATTTGACCATTTAAAGCGACATACGATGGACTATGCAACGCTTTGTGTAAACCACAAAATTGTTGTTCTGAGCCTGGATGTTCTTTGTGTCCGTTGTTTGAATGTTTGTAAAGTCCCCTGCGACACAAGAATAAATCCTAGTGCGAGAGTTGCCATTACAAAAAAAAAAGTTTAGATACTATACAAAATAGGAAAACATTTGACCTACAGAGAAAAAAGAAACATTAACTGACCTGTGTGGTTTAATAATCTACATTAAGACTTTAAAAGCGTGAACTTTAATTGGGCTTTCCTTCCTTCGAATTACTTCCTTAGCCAGGTGTTAATATATAAGAGTTCGATTGATTTTGCTTATAAGTATTATATATATGTTTATTTGAAACTAACACGATTCTTTAATCTATTATATATTTTTTTTATTATGCATTCATAACATGAATTCCTTTAAACACATACATAATCGCCTATTGCATCGCCCACTGATGATGACGGTGGGCGTGTGTATGTGTGTGGTATGTGTTCGTGTGCGTATGTGTTTGAGTGGGTGTGTGTGTGTTTGATGTGAATTCATA
The DNA here is from genome assembly GCA_947561695.1 of Tyria jacobaeae. Lineage (NCBI taxonomy): Eukaryota > Metazoa > Arthropoda > Insecta > Lepidoptera > Erebidae > Tyria > Tyria jacobaeae. The sequence goes on along the minus strand of OX387207.1, from coordinate 10,776,869 downwards.
AAATACCCTCTACTCATTATTTACTCTTAATACAAGAAACTTTATTTTAGAAAAACAAATTAACGCAGAAGAGAATACCATTATTAATATGCTGGACGATATCAATATGACGACGGAGCCCAGCTATGCCCATACAGCGCGTTCTAATTCCGACATTGATATTTTCGATACACTAAAAAGACTGAGCCAGGTATGTAAATCACATATAGTTTTACATTGATATTACACTATGGTGGCTAACTAGCAAATGGCTTCACGCTATGGTATGCGGTCGCTGGAGCTTACTATAGCTTTGTAATACTAGGAACACTAAAAACACATCATAAATGTCATAAATATTATAAAATCACATTGTCAAAGTGCTTAAATAAAAATTAACGAAATACTTGTTTATTTTAAAGACACTAAAAGTAGTTTAGTTTATATAAATAAAAAATAAAATGTTTGATAGTATTTAGAAACAATTGACTTCGTCAATAGATTTATAGGTGAAGTGTCTTGAGTGTAACCTCTAATATTAGCTTTTAAAGAAAAACTATTTTAAGAGATGGTAGAAAGAGGAATTTAGAATCAGAGAAGATATTTTTGATGTTATTTCAGTAATATATGTTCTTATAAATATTATCTAAATGTATCTAATATCATCAATGTGTTTATTGTTTTTCGTCGTCGTTTGCGTTTAGGGGGTAAAATTAATAAACATGATAAAAAAATATAAGGTCTTCCTTTTAGTTTCGAGGGAACGTGTCAAGTACCTGTCGCGATGCAGCGTGTGTTAGTTGATTAATTAGTTGATAAAAAAAATAACACAGTGCAGGATGCTATTTTTTTAATTCAATACGTCTTATAAATGTTAAAATAACATGGCTATATTTGACTACACGATATCAGTACTTATATATTAAATAATATCTTTAATGTAACGGAAAGTAAGTAACGGAAAGTACATTGATAGTAAGTTATGGTGGTCACAAAAGTAAAAAAACAATTAGAGTTTAGCAGATTTTTGTGGGATCGACTTTCGTGTAATATTTCTCATAGTCCAAGAGCAATTATTATTTTATTTTGCAGAAAGGCGAACAGTATATTCAGTTAGTGGATTGTCCAGTGCCAAAGTGTAAGAAGATGGGTCCACCGTACGCCCTTGATAACCACTATATGATGGTAAGACATATTTCTACCTATTTCTGTGGGAATCATGTGTTACTGGTTGTAGACTGTGTTATTATTTATAGTGCCTGACTACAGTCCTGCCTTTTTATATTGTGCTAGAAAACTACCGCCATCTGAGGAAAAATAACGAGAGACCTTCACCGCGTGAAACACATTTTCTTAATTTCCACTAAAGACACTTAGATGGCGCTAAACTAAACGAGATAATTTTGTTTTGTACTAACAATTTATTGTCATGGACTGACAGCAGGGTTTACACGAGCAATCAAACTTAAGTCTAATCTTCTCAAGACTACCCCTACATTAAGTATATCACGAGAATCAACAATACACTAACATTGTTATGATTACACCAAGATCACCAAATTAAAAATCACGATCAAATTATTGACAATTACATCACATCACATCAGCGGATCCGCTAGATGCCTTCGAGCTAGGTAGGAAAGGATGCCTGTTTTAAAGATCGTCATTAATCTTGATAACTTGTTACATTTATTGAGTATATAGTTGTTGCCAATAGGTCAAAATGAGATCATCATTCCATGATTCAGAACCGTCCGAAGGTAGGTAATACTGTTTCCAATTTTATCGATTGTATTATACTTTAGCAATACACACTGAACAAACATTAATACTTCAATCATAGAGATAAAAAATACAAAACACCTCTCGTGTTTTGTATTTTTTATAAACAGATATATAAATTAGATATATAATCAGACAAGGCTGATTTTCATATTCTCTTTGCAGAAAGCAACAAAATGAGAACATAAGACATTCTTTGTCAGCATGAATGGTGTTCAATGGCCTTTTGAATGTTTGCCATAACTTTTTATAATATTGAAGTCTTAGATTTCTAAGCATTTTATGTTATAAATGTTCACACATGATTCTAATTTTACATTTTCATTTTTCATTCAAATGTTTTTTATTTATAAACTAATAAAAGAAGTCATATAAATGCGGCGTTGGTTTAGTTAACACTTTTCCGATAGTTTTCTGACCGTAGTCGGACCTAGGCTTTCTCACTTCCATTTTATTTTCTTTTCCTTGTATTGTATGTATAGGTGTTTTAAGGCTTAGTTGTTAATGTGTACCTTGTGTTTTAATTTTATGTATCATCAGTGTTGGTTTTAGGTAGTGGTAGTTAAAGAGTGTTTTATTGCTTTATTTTGCAAGACTTGAATTTCTTAGTAGACGCTTTCGAAGCAGTGCCCTTTATCTCAACTGGATATTCTATATGAAGTCTAACCAGAGCGTTAAAGATCATTGCTCGAACTTTGTTCTGCTTGCAAGCATACATTCGATGTAATGCAGCTATAAGAGGAGATATTTTGGATTTAATATGATTAATATGGTGTTTCATGTTAGTTTTGTCTTTAAAATAAGGCCTAAGTATCGTTCACTATTTGATTTTGCAATATTTACCAGAGTCGTTAAGATTTGCTTTTATAAATATATTTATCTGTCGCTCATTGTTTAATAAGTTGATGTTAAAATGACCGAATACTATAGCTATACGTTTTTCTTTTGTTTAGTTGCGACGTATAAGTTTCGATAAAATCGATAATATTTGTGCTTGCAGCCTTATATACCAATCCAATGTGTAGTCCGTACTTTTCCAAGTATATCCAAAGATATCCATCTTAATCCTCCTCCAAGGCTCTTAATACAGAGCTCAGTGAATTCGTATTTAGTATTGTTATATATAAATGCAGTACGTTCCGGAACGTGCAAACATGTGAATAGTAATGTATTTGTATCAGATCAGCCTCGGCATCGGACGTAATCCAAGTTTCAGTGATAAGAATTATCTTTGTAGTTGTCCTTATTTATTTTAACAAACACTGCAGTTCCTCGAATTAGTTTTGCTCAACTATACTTCTTATGTTTGTGTAAACCTAAGTGACGTTCGCCTCGTATAGAACTGAAGAGAAAGAGAGAGTACTAAACAGAAGATCTTCGGAACAGATAGTTTTTTGATAAGTAATATTTGAGAAGTTTTTTACATAACCTATTGTTGTATATTTAGAACATGATTCGGCCATTTATAGTTTTTGATCTTGGTTTATTTATTTTAGACATCCTCAACATATTTTATTATAACGTTGGATTTTCTGTACGAAGATCCTTAATATATTTTTGTTGGTGTGAAGTTAGGCTAGGTGCACGGTTTGGTCTGACGGGGAGTTATCGGAGCAGGATGCTCCAACCGTCACGGAGGCGGAGGTAGGGGCGGCTGTTCTACGGTTCCGTTCCAAGAACACCGCCCCCGGGCCAGACGGCATCCCTGCCCGAGTCCTGGCCCTGGCCTTTGACCACATGGTGGACCACCTCAGGAAGGTGTTCGACGTTAGCCTGTCGTCCGGACGCTTTCCTGATTGTTGGAAAAGCGGGAAGCTGGTTCTTTTAAGGAAGCCGGTTCTTAAGAACTGTGCACCTGAGTTGTCTCCCGTACTGACGCGCTTGTATCGCCTGTCCTATTCCTCAGGAATTGTTCCGGAGGCCTGGAGAGACATTCTGCGTTAAAGGTTTTAAAATTTTGCACAACCTTGTTTTCAGCATGATCAAGTCTATCGTTTTTGTTTGGATTGTTTATTTCAGGTATACCCACAAATATGACATTTCCTTCTTGATGATTGCTTGCTTACAACTCTAGTATGGTACCTTCATAAGATATTGTCGGACTTTAGTTTTCAGCGAGCGCGGATTTCAGTTTAAAAATCGAGATTTTTAAACTGAAATCCGCGCTCGCTAAGTTTCAAGTCAAGTCATTTTTTGTTGATACGTATTATTTTCAAGTCTTCAAGTTCAAGTTTTCAAGTTAAGTAATTTTTTGTTGATACGTATTATTGATTATCTGCATGTCGGTTCGTTCTTGTTTTAAAGCATTTTGCTTTATCATTATTGATTACGATTTTTTTATTAATTTTTTTAGTTCGATATTCTTTCTCGGGCTGTTTTCTCTTGCGGCCTGTAATATTGATATTAGGCATTTCATATATTGTACGTAGGTCAGGGGATGACCCGTACCCGTTAGCGCTTATGGACTTGGATCTCTCCGGGTAACGTAGTAGACACATGTTTATAGTGGATATCGCCGCACGCCGCACTATGGGCCCGAACATTATTTGCCATCTCATAAATGGTTTTGACAAAAGTCGTAAATCCATAGATCCTTTTATAGTTTTATACCCTCAAAGGATGCAACTTTCGAATTAATTCCAAAAAAAATTAAATAATTTAGTTTCATGTTTATAAAGTGAACCTCAAACATTGAGCATAAATATTTTCATGCCAATTAAATTACCGTTAAGGAAGTTCAACACAAAATTATTCGGATGTTTTCCATGGAAACATATTAGTGTAATACATCATTAGATAGATCAGAATGTACACTTTGTATCCACGTTCAGTTTTGTAAAAAAAAATAATGATATATATTTTTTTTTATTTTTTTTATTAAAGTAAAGAAAATTTCGATTTTGTTTATTTCAATTGGACTTTTCTATGTTGCCGAAAGCTGCCGGTGTCAAGTTAATCACTCTATTTGAGACCTTACCTATTCAGTAATACGAGGATCAAAAAAAAATTGCGCGTTTTTTGCGCGAATGGTGATTTCAAGGCAACATGTCAATTGGGGGCAAAAAAAAATCTCGAAACTTATGTTCGGTTCTTCTTTTTTACTGTGATATATTATATTTGATGTCTAACTTGTCTTTTTTTTTCATTTCTATGATAGAAGCATACATTAACAAATAAATAGACTACAAGAATATTCACTTGGTACTTTCGATAGCGGTAATAAACCACAAGTATGATAAACTGTATTGTTGCGGAAGTTCTATTTATCTGTTGCGGTAATTTATTACAACCAGTATCTACTGATTACACTATTTCGATGACAACTATCACAATCAATTACCCTGCGGTTTTTGCACAAGGCACCAAAATATTGGTCCTTTATATACGCGTGTTTTCAGCATACTATTCATCAAAGTATTCAGATACTTCTTTTCGATAACAATTAACAGAAAAAAACATGAGTGAATTCGTTTGTGTTCGACGCGATCTTTGTGATCAAATAATAAGAGGGAAGAGTACTTCAGACCTTAGACAATATTTGTTGAACAACTTTCAACTGTCGGAAACTGGCGTTATCACTGTAATAGAAAGTATTCAAAAAAAATTAACATCAAGTTGCAACCAGAAATGGACGAAAGCTCAAAGAAAGCCAGACAGGTTCGAGAGTCTATACTCAAATTGGTTAAACGGTGAATTTAAAGTACCATTGAATTCTTGCAGTACCTCAACCTCTGAAATATCTGGCTTGAATACTTCTGGTGATCGTGGTAGACCAACAAAACCATACGACGAGTGTTCGGAAAACACAAAAAAAAAGGAAAAAATATGGAACTGCTCCAGGAGTATGGAATGGGACATGTCCGTAACGCTTATGTGCAAGGTTTACGATCTATGGGTGAAAATGACGAAGCGTCAATTGTGTCTATTATCAGAAACAAGGAAAAAGACGAGAAGAAAGCAATTCTACAAACCATAATCAGTCCAGATAGTGCACTTTCTTTTACAAAAGAAGAGGCATTGAGCATGTGTATTGAAACGGATCTAACGAAAGCCCAATATGGGTACCTAAGAAAAAGGCTCGTTGATAAAAATTTAAGTTCTGTTTTACCTTCGTATCAAATACTAAGTGAAGCAAAAAAGGCTTGCTATCCGCCTGCATCTAGCATAACGGTGACAAATATAAGCGCAAAAATTAATCTGCAAGATCTCTTAGACCATACAGTCTGCCGTATTATAAAGATAAAGTCAGGTTCGACAAACTACAATCGTCTCAAGCTGTTCACTAAATGGGGGTGTGATGGATCTTCCGGGCAAAGTGAGTATAAACAAATTCTACCGGAAGATGCATTTAAATACGGATTGTCGACACTACATGCATGGATAACATTTATGGAGACGATCCTCCATATTTCTTATAATTTGGGTTTTGAGAAGTGGTCAGCAACAACTCCAGAAAACAAGCAACTTAAAGAAGACAAGAAAAAATATGTCCAAAAACGTTTCCGAGAAGTGCTTGGTTTGCACATTGATAAACCACGACAAGGTTCCGGTAATAGCAATGACGGAAATACAGCAAGGCGATTTTTCCAAAATTACGAATGCTCTGCAGGGATAACTGGAATTGATGGAGAATTAATTAAGAGATTTTATGTAATTCTTCAAACCATGTCATCGGGATTCCCTATAAACGCAGAAAAATTTGGGCAGTATACATTGATAACCGCGCAACGTAAGCAAATATAACTGGTATTACATGCCATCTTCGGTCCATAAAGTACTTATACATGTTGCTAAAATAATAGAGCATTATGCAGTTCTGCCTATAGGACAATTATCCGAAGATGCTCAGGAAGCCAGGAATAAAGATTACAAAAAATATAGGTTACATCACGCTAGGAAGTGTTCCAGATCAGCAACAAACGAGGACGTTCTGCATATTTTGTTATATACATCTGATCCTTATATATCTAGTTTAAATGAACCCAGTTTTGTAATATCCAAAGAATTGTTTGACGAAGCTAAAGAATTATTGGAAATAGGAGGTTATGAATAGGATCGCAATTTTTTTTATGGTGTCATTTTTTAGCATGTTTGTTTGATAATAATAATAATAATTAAGTCTTAAACTTATTTTAAGTAAAAGTGTTACTTTTATTGTCATTTTATTATAACTGTATAATTTTTTGTATGTAATTTCGTATATCGTTATCTTTGTCATTTTTTATGAAAATTATATAACTTTTAAAATAATGATGTTTAATTTATTTTATTGCCTATATATTCATTAATACATAAAAAAAAATTCAAGGGGAAACATCACAAAACAACAAAGTTATCGATTTTTGAGATGAAATATACCGATCGGTCCCACAGTGCGCCGTGTCAATACGTAATAGAGAGAGCGAGTTGAAAAACATCGCCGCTCTCGTTTCCTCGTGGGGGTGAAGGGTGCCGTGAGCGCAGCAAGCACTGTTATACTAGTTAACCGATGTTATTTTTTTATTTACTGTTGTTTTTGTGAACTGTCACGAAAACTATAATATAAGCCGCAGAAGGGCGAGCGGTACGAGCTTCGATAGTGGCGTTGTCCAAGTGGGACTTCCAGAAGAGAGTTCAGGTGATGGGCATCTTGATACGCTCATGCGATCTCTGTTTGAACATCCGAATCGCACACATCAACGGATGTTGATGTGTCGTCCGAGTCGATGCCTTGATAACTATCCTCTAATCCTTCGCCTTCCATCTTCGTAGCCGCGTGAAGTTTGTTTGTTCTAATCTTCCCTCTGGATATGTTGGCATGATGTAATTTATGTTGTTTTTTTAAGAAAGTCCCCTTTCCGTACTTGTGGATAGACCATTGGAAAAGTGGCGTTAGGATTTTTGCTTTGAAATAGGCCTAAATCTATCTTTCTGATGACCATCTGTAACTGCCGGTTATCTAGTAAATGTAGTTTATTTATATGGGCTATTCCTATAGGACATTTTAGATTCTGAATTTTGTTTATGTAATAATTCATTGTTTTTGTTAAAAACTGTAACATTTTTGTTTCAGGCACATGCAAACAAGAACGTCGTAGACGAAAAATACTTTGATAACATGTACGATCTTAATTCTATAATGTAAGTATTTATAATATTAGGTCTTTACCTATTTATGCCAGTGTTACCTAATATACGGCGTAGGTTCTTTATTGTTCTTATTAATAGAAAGTCATAAGTAACCTAGTGGTTGACCGGAGATCGCGTATGATAATAAATTACTGAACTATAAGATTGACCACGTTTAGTGGGTCTGCTCTTCCTTATTCATATTTTTCATCAAAGGAAAAATATTGATAAGGAAGAGCAGTTAAAGAAACCTAATTATTGAAGATCTGCTAGGTTTTCTGTTTAATGGATATGAACTTAAATGAAACTGATAAGGCTTTATTTTTATTATAATTACTGGTATTTACTCATTTAAGACTTTTTTTTTGTGAATTTAGAAGAAATGGTCCAAAATACCGATAAAGAGTTCAACAGCAGTACAGCAGGTCTCTAACACCAAGGCCATTCAGACATCTAAAACCATTAGTTTTGTTCTTGAAGAAGGTTTACAGATTAAACAGTCTCTTATGTCTCCCAATAAAAGAACAATATATTTGTAAAGACCTGATATCCTCAAAGTGGTTATTAAATACACCACTAACTGGCTCAGCGACATAATGATCTCAACTAATACCAAAGAATATAGTAGATGTATATCAATGAGTTTTCATTTATGGTGCTAGAGCATCGTTGATTTCAGGTAGTAATTTCAGATCGAAAAATGTTATATTAAGTCGATAGTCTAGGGATAACTAGTAATGGAGACGAGCGTCAGCTGTCAGAGTCGCATGGTACTATCAAGATGTCCATCACCCGTACTCTTTTCTAGAAGCCCCAGTTAAACAACGTCGTTGTTGTCCAAGCACGTACCGTTCGCTCACAACACTTCAATGAATAGCTGAAAATTGTTTTTATTATTTAAATATAGTAAAAAGTTCACCGTATAAGTTTCATTTAACTTTAAATGTTTAACATTTCCTTTCCTTTATACAAAGTTATATGATCAGCTGACGTAAGGATAACTCCACATTATCTTTTCAGCATCCTCTTTTTATTAGGTATATAAGGTATTGTTATTGTCGTGGAAAATTACAATTGGCGTAAGACCGACAGTTCAGGGGTTACATAACTTATATAATATACTGCATATAAAACTTTGCGACTTGAATTGACCAACCGAAATCAACGTTGCCTACCATAGTATAAGCAAAATTATCACAGATCTCAGGTTAGCTCAAGAAATATAAATTATAGTTAAGTTCTTGTAATGAAACATACGTAGCAACAATAATTTTAAAAAATCTTTAAAGAAATGATCGTTTTGCAACTTGAAAGTTATGTCAAAACTGACAAACAAAAAATTACAATAAGTAACATTAAATTTGTGTTTCGTGCACCTCTGCGTGAAATATTTCAGACCACTAATTTGATATTTGTTTTTTAGAACTTTGTATAATTCAATTCATTATCATAAAAAAATACGTAAGTAGAAATTATATGAATCCTATTTTTAAAACGCTATAGAAAGTTTATAAAGTCAATTAAGATGAAAGTGCATTTGCGGTTACAGGTGCAAGCGAAACTGAGCATTCAATTATGTTTATACATACATATGCCTATATATGTATTTATGTACATATACATATACATATGTGTTCGTTTTTTTATTAAATTATATATAGTATATACTAGTGCAAAATAGCATTGCGAATTATTAGCATAAAAATGATTGACATACTGTGTCAATGATATATTAAATATTTTCTATATTGTATTCTCATGCTATCTGCCATGAAATCGTACTTTCTATCACAATATGTTGCTATTTTTATTACATGCAATATGTATCTTATAAGCAATGTAACGAAAAGCTATAAAAATTAGGGGCACAAATTTACTTAACTTTCAGCACGCCATGTTTTTTAAAACTTGACTATTATTTAATAAGGCTTGTCTCTAAAACAATTCTCCGAGGATTGCCATTTGCATTATTTTTATGAATGAATGAATACGCATAATTGTTGCCATTTTCATACAAATTGATATCCTATAAATTTATATCTATAGGTTTATGTAACATCACCCACCTTCATGTGCCATAACCATGTGCATTATTTTATCATTTTTATTTCTTGCCAAATAAGATTTTCAGAGGTTGTTGTAATTCATAATGTTTTATTATGAAAGTGGTTATCTTCTTAGAAACACAACAACTTTCTGTAATACTACTTACTTGTTGTACATAATATTTTATTTATTGAAGATGTATAGAATCTAATAGATACTTTGATGGATGTGTACGATTTTATTGTTTACCGTTAAATGTTTTGAATGTCTACGTGTACGCTACTAATCTTTGATCATTTAGAAATTAAAACTTTTGCAGTAATATTTTATTTACTTTCTATATTGTTGTTATCCTGTTATTGTTTTCCTCAGTTTACATTTTTCAGTCTTTTATGGTGCTTCTATGTAATTACTAGTTAAACACCTAGGGAATAACTATTACAATATAGTGACCTCCTAGGTGTTAGGTAATTTTTTAATTAAAGAAAAATGAATGTTCAATAAATACATGAATAAATGTGTGAAACCGTATTTTTATTCACGAAGAAGGATAACCCACCAGCTGTTGAGTCAAAGAATATAGAAGAAAAGTCATGTGTATCTGTAATATCTTGATAAAAATATACTCATACCTACGTGCACTAAATGCACATCTGCATATCACCGGACTTATAATATGTACAAGCATATAAAAAAACGATGCGCTTTAAATATTTCCTGTCCTAAATTTTTGCCTGATGGTGGCGATAATGACTTTAAATGAGGAAATCTATAATATAATTGGTGGATAAAAATCTTCTCCTTTACATTTTAACGACAGTGGGGGTATATCGCTGCCCATGTCAGTCGGCCTTCGACTACGGATAGCGGGAAACTCCAGGCAGATGAAAGGTATGTATATGTTAGCTGCCTACGTACCATAACCATAACATTCAATCGTAATTCAAAGTATACTATAAAACTTACAAATTGTAAGTATATCATGAAAAATTATTCGAGTCATATATATTAACTTTTTATATGTATGAACCTTTGCTATATTTACAAAAAACCTTCACTGCAGTTTCAATCAAGAAAAAAACTTACTAGCGATCCTGTATCGTGTACTTGTTAAGAGCTTATCCGACTAGTTGGTGTTGATATTGACTACTCTGCTCCCATAGGTTGATATTGACTACTCTGCTCCCAATGTTACGTATAAAATATTTTTGTGCTTTTAACTTTCTTAACAAGCGATTAATGCACAGTGGTACTACTATTTTATAAATCAGACTGACTCATCCTGAAGTTAGCGTTATTAGAGTGTATGTAGATTAAGTCAATCTTCACACTCATTACATTTTCACCGTCAGGTATCCTGACCTTCTTTGTAAAGATTATAATTCGTATCCCACAGGACTCTTCCTCTGCCAGTTTCTTCCACAATATCCTAAATTTACAATACATTAATTTTCCCATAGTATATTGAACCCTTTTTCAAAACAACTAACTGACCCAGTGACTTTCCTGTCAGGACCCATTTTTTTCACAACATAATTGTGTCTTTTTTTTAGAATTTTTCATAGTTATTAGTAGAGGAGGGACAAACCAGTAGGCAGGTCACGTGATGGTGAGTGATTACCGCTGCCTATGGACAGATGCAACTTAATAGTTTTAGAAGGGAGGGAAAAGAGTGGCAGTGAAAGTGGAGGGAGGTTGACTCTGATAGTAAAAATGTGATTGCAATCATACATATCGTATAGTATTTAGGATTAAATACATTAAAAAAGTATAAATGAAAAATTAGAAAATTTGTGATCAACGTTTTCAAGGATATTTCTATAATCACTTAACCAAGTAACATGGACCTTCTTTTCATATTTGGCAGTACTTGTATAACCTAGCCTACCGCCCCGTAGCCGCTGGACATCGAGTTTCAGTTCAGCGTGTATATATAGATAAACTGTAAATAACCTAATCCAAAGTAATAAAATCAGCTACCTACGTATATTGTAATTGTCGTTATATATATATATGACGACAATTACAATATATGTAGGTACGTGTATACATATACATAATATAAAAGTAACGAGATATTTCGAGAAGCGTGGTGGTGAGGAAAGAGGACCGGCGCAATATTGATCAGAAATGCCCTATTGACTCTGTTCCCTTTGGTCCGGGTCATGGAACTCTTTATAGATCCACACCCAACGGAAACATAACAAGTAGGTTTTATTGAATGCAAATATTCGACTATGGATCGGCCCTAGCACGTAACTCATAGCAACTAAACCTCACAAAGCATAAATGCTTGTACTCGTATATGATAGCCATCAAAGATTATTACGCTTCAAGTTTAGAATTGTGTTATACTATTTTAAACAGCAACATAGTGGTAAGGAACTAATTATCTAATAAATTATTAGTACATAGATACCTTCACGCCGACATTCACTAAGTGGTAGGCAGTAGGCAGGAACAGTAAAGGTAGGTAAGTGTGGCTTCCCCCCAAATGTATCTCACCTCACGTTGTCGTCGTGGAGGGGCTTGCGTTGGATCTCTGGGGCTATGCCGGTAGAGTCACTCATGCCGGAAAAACTCCAGATACAGGCCCTGCGGGATCCTGCCGAGGGTCACTCAGAGTTACTCCGCTGTCAAAAGCGGAGGAACAAGGACGGCCCCTTCGTGAACCTACGAGAAGGCAATGGGGACTTGGTCTCCCTGTTGCCTGCTGCCCCCGTCGGCATATCATAATCCCGAATGGATTGTCGTGGTTTAGTCGCACGGCTTCGATCGGGGCGAGGCCTTACCCGAGAAGACTGGACTAGACTGTAAGGAAGATAACCTCCATAAATAATTACCCTGAATCCCGTGTTCTGGTGCGGGTTAAGGGGATGCATGGATGATGGGTTGTTCAGTCGTGAGCGCTCTCCGATCGGGGCACCTGCAGACCCCTCGGTTAGGCACAAATTGCCCGGGTGTTGGAGGATCTCTGTCCCGATAGACTTTTATTTTTCCCCCACTCGTGGGAACAATTATGGATTCTAACATAAACACCAAAATGAAAAAGAAGACGGTAGAAGAAAACATGGAACGTGTAGACTGTACCACACCATGTATCACGCCACTAATAATGAAGCCCCCAGAAATAAATTTGACCTCTGGGAGCAGTCAGAGGTCTCAGCGCTATCCTTACAGGGCAGCTGTGTCAACGGAAGGGGTGGGCGACTCGGAGTCTGATTCCGGATCGTCTATGAACGTATCCTTTGGTACAGATAGTCGCATACGGAGTCTCTTACAATCTAGAGCTGGCGCATCAGACGACATGCCAGCCCTGAAAATCACTACTGCATTGAAGGAGCGTACAAAGCCGCGTTCTTAGACCCCAGTAGATAGAAGCACCTTCTCCAGAACCGGATAAACAGCTCACATGTACAGAGGGCAAGCACGCGGCTGAAGAGAACATCGCGCTCCTTTTACTGAAGATTCGCCCACCTCTAAAAGGGGGTTCCGTTGGTGAACAAACCAGAGCTGATGCAGCAGAAGCATCATTAATATAGGGGCCTCAAAGTCTAGAAACCTGAAAGGCCCCTTTGACCGTGCCCTTAAGGACTCAATTTGGTAAATTTAAAGCCAATGCGTGGGAGTGACAACAACAATGATGGATGGTATTGCGGGTCTAGAAGCAAGACTAACATCTGCGCCCATTGATCACCCGTCACTTGCAGACCGTTACAAACCTATACCACCTCAAGCAGGTTCGTCCGCCAGGATAACGTACGTGGTGGCAGTGGCGGCTAAAACTGTAGCTGCGTCACCAGAAAGAAAGAAAAAGTCGGTGCCCTGCGCTCAGGCAGAGTCGAAGCAGTACCTATCCATGACTAAGTGAGCTCCTCCCGTTGCTCCCATCATAAGCAGTGCCCCTAGACTCAACCATGACTCTCCAACGCCCCAAACCACTACCCTCTCTAAAGAAGGGTGGCAAACCGTCGAGCGACCTAAGGGAAATAGAAGAAGAGAGGAGGGAGGAGAAGCCCATCTAGCTCTCACCTCCGATAACGGCCGCCGTAGTTATTACGGTATGTCCGGATGCGGAGCAAAGCGGCCTCTACTATGCAGAGGTATTGTTGAACCTAGCGTATTAGGAGGCGTTGGTGGGTGAACCCGCAAAACACAAACCGGATCTCGATTCTTTTAGTTCCCTGATGCGGAAGGAGCGGAGAGAGCCAACACACTGGCTAATAAGCCTAACAAGGCGGCAAGGTCGGAGCAATTCGCCCTGGTCCTGGTGATGTGGGTGCAGTTTTGGGCCAGTTGTCCAGTGGCCGCTACCAAAATACTTGTACAGGAAGGAAGACACCTCGTAAGTCTGAGTGCAGTCAGAGTTACAGCCCTGGAGCCCAGGCCTAAGAGATTAGATCCAGGACCCCAGAAGGAGTCACATGGCGCGGCGATATTCTCGATTTAGGCGATGAATTGTGGATAAAGTGGGACCGCCTAGAGGAAGAGGCCAATGTTCAGTCTTGGCTAACTCCTCCTGCACCTCCAAGTAATGTGATAGACGTTAGGGCTGACCGCCTATGCGATGTGATCACCCAGGTATGCGATGCGGCCATGCCCTGAAGTCGAAGTTGTCCCCCCCCAGGAAGGAGGTCTATTGGTGGTCCAGAGAACTAGCTGACCTACGAACGGCCTGCTTTCGTGCCCGCAGGTCGAATGCCTGCAGCTGGCTAATATGTTTTTATTATTGTACTAACATAAATAATTCACTGTATGCGTTTTTGAACCTGTCAATAATGTAACATTAATTATTTTTCATACTAAGTAATATGAGTAGCTGACGTGTTATCCCTAATTATCTTTTTAGAGGACTTTTTTGTTATTAATGATGATATTGTTATGAATTTCAACCATAATGTGCAATTTTTCCAAGGGTATTAGACCGTCAGCTTATTGTTAATATAACTAATATTGTCTCACAGCCACATCCTCCGTAACTCTGACAACTGTCGCTCGTGTCTATATCTAGACTATGGATTACACATAAAATTATGCGACCTGAAATCATTATTCGAACTTTTACCTCCCGCACTTTAAGTAATGTCAGCCTTATACATATACTACATATATATATTCATATCGTAAGAAAAATTACCATCTCTAAGTCGCTTAGCTAGTCAAGAGTCTCTTTCGTAGAAACAGAAGAATATCGTTTCGATCCCAACAGCTCAAATACGTAATTTAATCACCGATTTGACTATTGTATTTAATTTCTGCTTTTTATTTTTTTATTTATTTATTTATAAACTTCATGCACACGTGTACATAGGTGGACTTAATGCCTAGGGCATTCTCTACTAGTCAACCTTGGGGTGGTGAAGAAAAGCGATAAGGTAGGTGCAGACATCTGTTTACTTACTACTACTTGTTTTTGAAAACAACTATAGTTACATATATTTACTATAGTTACAAATATATATGGAAGAATACTGTATACTAACATACACATATAAATAGGTATACAGTCAAGTGCATCGTGGTTATTCTGCTAATTCAGTGAGAAGAAGTTCACGTACTTTGTTCTTAAACGTTAAACGGCTTTCAGACATTCTAAGCTCGAGAGGAAGCGCATTCCATAGAAGAACTGCTTGCACGAAGAAAGATGAGTTGACAAAGTTAGAGCTGTGAGGAGGACATAAGAGATGCAAATTGTTTGAAGAACGAAGGTCCCTGTCATGAGTGGACCATAAAAATTTAAAGTAGGGACTTAAGTAAGAAGGGGAAGACGGGGAGTTCAAGAAGGTGTATAGAAAATGTAGTGCTCGCAAGCCGCGACGTTGACGAATAGGGAGCCACTTCAATTGGGAACGTAAAGCTTGCGAAGATTGAAAATGAATCGAATGTAGTTATTCAGAAGACGGTCTAGTTTGTTGAGAAGGTCTGCATTCAGGTCAAAATAACACACATCGCCATAATCAATCATGATAATAATTAGGGAATGCATTAAGGAAGTTTTAGTTTTAATAGGGAGGAAGTTTTTTAGACGGTATAACGTTCGGAGAACACCAGTGACTCTCTGACTCACATGTGTAACCTGGGCCCGCCAATCCAGGTTCGAGTCAATAAACAAACCTAGGTCTTTAACTGCTGAACTCACAGATATAGGTGAGCCATTAAAAACTATTGGTATGATCGACCCAGTGTCGAGCCTGCTCATCATTGGTTTGCTCCCTACGACGATCGCCTGGCATTTGATTGCATTTACTGATAATCCAAATCTCGACGACCAGGATCTTATAGTTTCCAAATACATGTTTACTTAATTATCATCAATGGCCTCTGACAAGTCTTCAACCCTACTCTGGAAGTATATCTGCAGGTCATCAGCATACAGGTGATACGGACACTGAAGGTTTGGCGTTAACTGATTAATAAATAAAGAAAATAGTAAGGGAGATAATATACCGCCTTGAGGGACGCCGCTGCAGAGATCTCTCCAGTTTGATGACGAGTCATCCACCCGAACGCACTGCTGCTTCTGAGGAGATCATAAGATATGAAAGGATGGATAGCAGGACCTCGTGACTGACAGTATTGAAGGCGTTCGAGAAATCAAGGAAGAAGAGAAAGGAAATAGGAAGAAACGGTGTGGAAGAGAAGGGTTACTTGTTTTGGGCAAAGGTATGATATAAGCTTTACGCCAGAGGCAGGGAAAGGTTCCAGAGTCAAGGGTAAACTTGATTATATGGGAAATGACATGGATATTATGATCTAGGATGGGGACAACCATGCGTTGACTGATGCCTTCACAGCCCACGAAATTGGAGCGAATGGACAGGATAATCTTTTTAATATCCTCAGGAGGAACTGGAGAAAATGTAAATGCGTCAGTAGTGGGACTTGTTAAACTACCAATATAGCTTAAGGTCTGACATTTGGTTTGATGATCTAGGTGAGTTGTGAGAGGCACAAGTTTCTACTTGTGTCATATACAATTTATTTGCAGAACGTGTTTCTGCAAATAAATTGTATATGACATGACAGAGGTTCTGAGTGTTCATACACAACATTTGACATCTACAATCCAATTTAGACGGAAACTGGAATTTGTGGAAAATAGATTGGTAACTTTCGATAGTTCTAAAAGCTTTTATGTTTTAGAAAGAATATTTAGGAATGAAAAAAATATGATTGAGTTACTCAGTGTCACTGAAATACAGAAATGAGTATTTATAATATTCTAGCTAGTGGTTTTCATAGTTTCTCTATTACTGTCACAGTCAGACTAGTAGTATTACGTTGTTAGCGTCTAAAAGCAAAAGTGCAATTTACTCGCTTCTAACCTCATGTTATATTGCTCTACTTGTGAAGTAAGAGTGCATGTTTACTACCGCATTTGATCCTTTATTTGATGTGATTATTTATTTATTTAAATGATTGTGGATTGTAAAAGGACTTTGTATATAATTTTATCAATATCGGAGAATATAATAAATATTATTTTAATATTCATTCAATTAGTCAGTTGCCGGTATGTCCAAGTTGGATAGAGTGCATAGATTTAAGTGGTCACCTCGCCATCACGCTGCCGCGCCGAGTGTTATGGGTTTGATCCCCGCACGGGACAACACTTTGTGTAATCCTCCAATTGTTGTCCTGAGTCTGAGTGTTCTGTGTGTCCGTTATTTGAATGTTTGTTAAGCCCCCCGCGACACAGGAATTAATCTTAAGGCGGCAGTTATCTTTAAAAAAAAATTACAGTTTAAATACCTATGTAATCGAGGGATATGAGATGCGAAAGTATGAAATAATTATAAAGGCCCCTCTAGTCACAGGGAGTACAGGACATATGTAAATATATGTGGAAGAAACAGGCTTCTGTTGTCTTAGTCCCATTTTCTTATCCGAGACTGGCGATACCTTTACCCCATGTTCCTGACTTTACCCATTTTCTTTCTATAAATCTCATTTTCTTCATTTTTTCCTGTTTTAAAACAACTAAATCCCTGAAAATGGGTATATCACGCAGGAAGCCGGTCTTAAAATAAACTAGCCCAAACAACTTGTACACATCTCGACCCCAAATTAATTTTGGGATATGAGTAAGAAGATGACGATGATGATGATAAATAGGGTTAATTTTGTGAAGTGTGAACTCCGTGCATTTATGTGCAATCAGCCCGAGACGAACAATTGCTTTCAAGCTTTCAGCTCATAATTGCTTGCGTGGTGGCGTGAGCGTATGTAGGTATTTATGTCTGTAGACAAGTAATAAGTACCCGAAACTGGTGGGCTTGTATAAAAGGTTTAAAGACAGCATCAGAAACTGACATATGGAAGGATAGAAGCAAGTAGCGGGCTGCTATCTTTCCCTATTGCGAAGGGAGAAAAGCGTGTTTGTGTATGTGTGTAAAGATATTTTTTTCTTCTCATATTCTTCAAGATATTCTTACTGCGAGTTGATAAGTAGCATAGTGTTTATTGTGCCAAGTTTCCAACCACCTTGGTGGATTATGTCGGCAACTTGCTGGTGATCGGAACAGAGTACGAGTAGACACCACATGAACCACGAGATGTTATTTGGTATTATTTAGGATTGTCCTCTTCTATTGGTACATTATTCCCAGTGATTTTACAGTAATATGATTTACTGTCGGACGTCTAATGCTACAATCGATTATCGATCGATCGATTATCGATCGATCGATTATCTAGAGATACAATCGTTGTTATTAGATTATAAATTGTTTTGTTGCCGGTTATTAAAGTGCACAATGTCTCTTTACGTGTTTTATTCTGTTTGTATAAACTACTACTATAACATAAACCATGATATATATATATATATATATATATATGTATATATATCCCTCAAGGGATTTATATTATTCATATTAAACGTAACCATTTTGCAATCCATCATTTAGTCTCATTTACGTAATCGGTGGCAAACTTGTTGCCGGGCCTGGCACTTTACGAGTCAGATTGACTACATGGATGGTGTAGCGGTTTAAGTGATCACCTCGCCACCGGGACGCGGGGGCCTTGACAATGTTTGTCGAGGCCCCCGCGTCACAGGAATTAATCCTAGTGAGGAAGTCGTCTTTTTAAAAAGAAAGAAAAAAAGGACACAAAAGGGACTGCAATAGTACTAAAGGGATATTGCTTATGCGGCTCTCTTGGAAAATATAATAATATATAGTTTAAGCAGAGCAGAATCGCATCCCTTGTAACTCGATATGTTTGGAGGAAGCCTGCCGGTAAGACCAAGCCTATGATAGAAAATCATGACGTCACTTGTTGGTATTTTATACAAGTTTCTTTACACAAAACCGTGTCGACGTTTGTTAGAGAGAAACTTATTTAAGTCAAGAAAACGTAAAGTCATCATAGCAAACCTTTACGGATTCAACTACCTTTAGAAAATAGCATAGTCATACCACATTTCTGTCTCTAAAACTTTTGAACGGATATATTACAATTACACATAAAGCGTGAATCTCAAGAATCAAGCGATGTGAAATGGGTTATTTTTAGCAAGATTGCTAAGACAACACCCGTCCCCCAAACTCAAACCAACTGCATTAGAGGGTGAGCAGCCCTTAACCACGGCGGCATGTTGCAGGCAATAAAGTGACACGGCGCGGGTGGCGCAGGCGGGTTGATACCCCGGCCAATCTTACACGCGTCACTCGTCCGTTTGCCGCCGTAGAGTTCACGCGGGTACCCTACGCTTAAGTCGTGCTATTGATAACTAAACATCGAACTATTTTCTTAAGAATATTTATATCGTAAAGAAAGGAACAATTTGATTTCACATGAGTATCTATCGTCGTCTAAAAATGTTATGTGTCAAAGTTACGTAATGACAGTGAGTGTATCGGTACTTCCAAGTTATTGGTAGTTCATTTTGGTGGTCAAATTATAAAGGTAAGTTTAGCACCGAACATGAAGCAAAGTATTAATTTAATTTTGTTCCGTGTACATGACTTGTAATCCCTAAGCATACAACAGCCCTTTTGCGCGCATGCGTGTCTGTGTGCCACAGAATACCCTATGGAACGTTATTCTTGCTAAACATTGTTTTCAAGCTGAACAATCTAAATATTTTGTAAGTGACTCTTTGTTATTGTCACATGTTAACTTGAGAACATTACGAAACAAAGGATATGAATGCGTTTACCTTATGGTTTTCCAACTAGTTTAATGAAGTCAACATATGTAATCATCAACAAATGTATATCTAGAATTGAACTTTTATATCTTTTGTTCGTATCGTTTGGTGGAATACAAAGGTAGTTATTAAAAAAAGATGACTTAAAATGGTAGAAACAGCTATTCTACATTCATCTGGGCATAGGAAAGTATGTTCACAAAGAACGCAAGGTTTCTGAACCTTTATTACCTTTTTTTATTATATTGTTACTGAGAATGGACTATCTTTATGTGATAATGACTGCACGGATGGCGCAGTGGTTTAAGTTGTCACCTCGCCACTACACTGCCACGCCAAGTGTTGTGGGTTCGATCCCCGCAAGGGACAACACTTTGTGTAATCCTCAAATTGTTGTTCTGAGTCTGGGTGTTATTTATATCTGTTGTTTGAATGTTTGTAAAGTCCCGCGCGACACAGGAATTAATAATAGTGCGGGGGTTGTAAAAAAAAATATTTTAATTAAAAAAACGTGTGGTGTCCCACGCACCAGATAGGAACGAAGTTCCTTATTATACAAATAATAATTGCAAGTTCTATTCTAGGTATAAAGAAAATAATTATTCGGGTATACATTTTTTAATATTATATATAAAAATCAAAAAAACTACTTAACAAAATTAACTTAATACCTTTATTTTTTTTACAATTATTTATAAAAATATATAATAATAATATGCAATAAACAGCTAACATTAATAATAATAGCAAACTGCAATTGTAATAACAGTCATCACGTAGACTATACGTTAAACACTGTATATCCATCATACATTTACTATACATAAAAATCTTACGCTTTTTTAACATTACGGACGTTTATTGACGGCTAGGGTACTCCTCCGCAGAGCCCCCTAAAGAAATTTGTTCCAAAATTTACTTTGTAGCACCCTCTAGATTAGTCAATAACTTGTTTAGATCTCTTTTTGAGTAAAATGGAAAGTTTCAAGTTTCCGTTGTTTGTAATACTTTTACTAGATGGCAGTGTTACACCATGTTTTGTTTTAAAACAAAAATCCCTAAACTTGTTTGCTGTTCATAATAAAAACACTACTACTACAAGGCAAACGTACGTAGACGTTTTTGCCGGCTTTCCATAAGGAACTTCGTTCCAAAAACTAGTTGTATATTGGCAGAAAAGCGTGGAAAAAGGTAGGTCTTTGCCCTGCAGTATCAAAATGAGTAAAATAAATAAATTATAATTAAAAACAAAAAATATATATTCTGAAGTAGAAAGAAAAAAAAAATTCTTTCTTTGTATTAAATTTTCCATTTTTTTCAACAAACCAGTTCTAGAAAAGCCTAAAACAAAACTATATTTTGACATACTTAAATTATTACAGATCGAATCATTCACTACCATACACCTGACCTAATAGGAAATGGTATACCTACTGCAACGATAGATGAAAACTGATAAAATATAAAGAACTTAAAGATGAAATGCTCGAATCTGGCATTTACAGTAGGTAGCAATAGTCCCTATAGTTATTTCAACAACAAGAGTTATACCGAAACAATTCCACAAGTCATTAAAAACTATTCAGCTCCTATTAAAGGCATACGTAATACTTAACACTTGCAGAATAGTTAGATTTTTTTGCAATGTCAGCCGGCCCATACACCAATTTGATACCATTTACATCTATTCCGATTCCTTCTGATCAACCACTTTTACTAAGCCACACTTTTTAATGTTGTTAAAATAATATGCCTCAATGCAGCTACAGTAAAATAATAATAATTAAAAAATAAATAAATTAGCCTCATTTCTGATACTGAATACACATATACATAAACAGTCCATAAGTTGTTTAGTGATGGGTTAGTAGCATAATGTACTTATAGTCTATATTACTATCGCTAGTACAAACACTTAATAGTTGGATATAACACATGTATCTATGTGTTGATATAGGCAAGAGTTGTAGCAAGGATGGCGCTTTTTTGGTCATGATAGCGTGAAAACCATTTGTGCGAGCGTCAGTAAATATGCCTGATGCACTGCAATACAGCGGCAGCCACAACAGTTCGCGCAAGATGTTGTAGGCTCGGTTTATAACATATATGACACCCCCAGGCCGCTACAAAATATACTTGCTATAACTGCAAATCTAGCATCTGCCTGTTGCTCACTGCAATATTAAAATGTCCCGGCCGAAACCCTCATCCAAAGCGAGCCGTAGTAATTAATGACTTAGTCTAAGTTAGATCGGAGTCTGATGGCCTGTTGTCACTAATAATGACAACATAAACACTATCTCGCGCTATAAATGCTCACTCCTAGAGATCTTTCCATCCTATGAGCTCTCTGTCTTTAAGTAGAATATTAGAGATGTTGAAGTAATGGAAAGAAGATCAGGATTCCCTTCTAACCAAGTTTTTTGACCAACAATCAGCAAGTCTGAATCACTTGGTTGCTGACAATGCCGAGGTCCAAACCAAACTACATCATAGATTTAATCAAATACTGAGATGGCAATACTAAGCGGATGAGGTAGCAGATTGTTGCATTGTAAAGTGAAAAGGATACGTAAATTCTATTAGTAATCTTGAGACTAGAATACAGGATCTTAAGCAGATGTCACGCTTGTCTAGCATAGAACTTGGGAATATTCCGAATAAAGAAAACGAAATCCCATCTGACTTATAATCTATCGTCACTAGTGGCCCGGCCACGGCCCGGCTACAACAAATGTATGGAAAAATACTGGACATGCCCCGCGTAGCAGCGATCGACGGGACGACTGGCAAAACTTGCTGAGCGAATTGCAAGAGCGTCGGGCGGTGCATTGGGGGACAGAAAGAAATGTATAAAACAGTACGGCGCATGCCACGGTGTCGAGCGGTAGACGCGGCGATTAGTGTAAGAACCAAAACAGTTTTATTGTATTCGCTGCCAAATAATGAACACCTAACTTTATTGGCGGAAATATTAGCTAGACCAGCTACATGCAAGTCTGGCCATCCACAACATAAATATAAACATGTAGTGAATAGATTGTGGGAAGAAATAAAAATACAATTTCCATATTGTGAAGGTAGGTAGTAATTTTTTTATTCGTATATGAAATGATTTATTATATCTATAGCCTGTAAAGAAGCTCGATCATTCCGACGAGATGTTATAACCCTCTGAAATGTATTTTTCGATATCATGTGTCGTCCAAAATCATGATCTTTTTAGAATTTATTAGAATTTACATCTTTTTCTCTAACAATATTATGTAACAGACATCCAACCTTAATTAAAAGTTTTGCATGTTTAGTGTCAGTTTAATTCAATTACTTTGAGAAAAATTCGCCATTTATTAGTCATAATATAATACCATAGGCACACTCAATTGTCACTCGGGCTCTTGTCAATCTTTTTAAATTACTGGATGGAAATGGTCGCATAAGATATCTTTTCAGTGGATAGGCTTCGTCACCAACTAGAACGTGTGGCAGTAAAATATTTGATCCAGGCAATGTTTTTGGCGGTGGTATATTAAATTAGTTTTTAGTAAGCAGTCCATTAAATTTTGAAAAATTTAAAGTGGCTCCGTTACTTTTGAAGCAACTGCTTGTAGGACCAATGAAAATAAAAATATATAATTATAATATTGGCTACCGTATACGAAAATGTTTCCCATCGATGGCTCCTATGCAATTAGAAAATTGCCATTTAGAGGAAAAATCGTCTGTAATCCTACTTAAATCTTTACTTGTCAGTTTTGGTGACATATGCTGATTGACTAACTTTTTCCGTTTTTCTTCAAAGTTTGATATATCGTTTTGGCAACGATGCTTAGGCCTAGAGAGTATGAATGAGCATGAGATTTGAACTATATATTATTTACATATTATTACTAAACTGTACAATATTCATTCTAGTACTCTAAATTATAAGTATAACTTTTACCACAGTTACACTATCGATATTCAATAGAATAATAATATATATGTTAAATCAGACAAACTGACACGCCTTATATTATTGTGATTAGCGAATGCATCGAGTGCTACGTCACAACGACCGCATGCAGCGGCGGCGAGCCGGGCGCTCGGTAATACATTCCAAAGCCGCCAGCCAGTCTCGCTTTGTACTCGACCCGTTCCGCTACGTGCTTACGTTTTAAGTCGTGAAATGTGTACATAAGTTTGTACTTCTCGTATATCTGCTCACCTTCTGTGCTTGTTTAAAACTGTTTCTTCTTGCGTGTGACTTCCTATATGAACTGTATGCTATCCGCTATACTTCTTCTTGTGTTCTAATATATTTCCGACTTTACCTACCTTCACTGTGGACTTTTATTTAATATATAGTATAGTTGAAGAAAATTCCTAAATCTCATTCTGGTCTCCACCTTCGAATTATGAACCAGCCTGGAAATACTCCGCGCTTTTAGGATTTTTGAAAGATGAGTACATGCCTCTATCACCACAATCTCATTTAGATGAAGGAGACATTGATATAATTAATGAAAATAATAACATATCTGTTGAAGATTTAACTGAGATAATCTCACCACCTCCAGCTCGTACATCTTCACCAGGTGAACCTTCCACATCTAGAACTCAAAACCCAAATAAAAAAAACGACCAAATATAAAAGGTTGCAGAATATCTAGAAATTAAGAGAAAGAAATTAAAAATTATAGAAAAGGAAATGCCTAAACACAAGCAAGATGACAGTCAAGGATGTGAAAACAAATCTGATGATAACCACTTTTTAATGAGTATTTTACATGAAATGGACAAATTGCAGAAAATTAGGTTCCAGAATAAAGTTAATCTGGCTCTATTGGAAAAAATCACTGTCAGTTCGCCATACACTGTCAGTATGTATGGCGAGCCTTATGGGAGATATGGATACTCTACTCAACCAAACCAATTAAACAATAATTTTAGTAACGAGTAGAGTACATAATCAATCGATCATAATATCTATTTCAATTTTAATTATTGGAAATACTGCCTGTTTGAGAAATGCATCACAAAAGCTGATAAAAAAGTAAAAAAATATTGATTTGAGGTTTTTGAAGAATCAATTTCAATAAGCATGCAATTATTATATTTTTATAATATTTTTAGGGTCGGTTTTAATTATGAAAACAAACAATATTTACTACTATATATAAATATATAATTATTGAAGTCATTATAAAAGTCTGATTAAAATTGAGAAAATTATTATTTTAGTAAGATTTTTTAAATAAATAACTATAATTATTTTGTTATTTTATTCTATTATTTCACCAAATATTTTCGGTATTTCTTTAGTAAAAGTGTGTTCACTCAAGAGCTCGTCAATCGTGCCACTTTGGACTATTCTTACCATAAAAGGCAATATTAGACAAAATATATACACAACACAGAAATATACAAAAGCTTGATGTGTTCTTGACTATTACTTACGTTACATTCAATAGTACTTATACACCTTTACCACCTACCTTAACGTCAAAAACAATTTTTCTGCAGCATTTAAAATCAGGCATTCACCTTTTTCTCTAGTTCTGGCTGAACATTCAGAAGATACGATAGAAGGTTTCGACGCTCATTCGGGTATATTCAAAAATAAATTCTGGATGTAGTCTGTATTGCTTGTATTTCTTGTGGAATTATCCGTCTATATTCCGATTTTTATTAAAATCATAAACTCCACAATCTCTTCCAAACATTACAAATTACAAACATCTTGAATATATTGTACTGAGTGTTCTTGCTACTACTAAAAACTTATTAATAATATTAATTATTAATTAGTAATATATAATAATACTTATTAATAATTAATAATCTCCGTCTCAAAATCCTTAATATAATACAAAATCTTAAATGTTGGTATATTTAAGAGCCCTATTGAGTCCTGGCAAGTTATTTACGTCGACTAACTGTTCTCTAGCACAGACTTAACAATGTCCAAGAAATAATTAAACTCACAGAGTGGTGGCTAATTTATATGGTATATTTAAAAAGGTATGTTTGTGTTAATTTAAATAAAGAGTTTCCTTTCTTTTACTTTTATGCACAGTGTGAAGACATCACATGCATGAAACTAAAGCACTCTACATAGGTACACTACACGTACACACACAAACTCTTACCGCGACTTACCGTACACACATACATCATCTACACAATATATATAAAACAAATAAGTTCACTTATAGTTACAAAAATTATAACTACTAACATTAGTTATATAATGCAAAAATTGGATGTGTTAATGGCTACGACACAGTTTATACTACTGTAGCCATTACTATCTAATTATTATGAATATTTAACAAGGTTTTCAATAAAGTATTATATTTCCTTTACTTCACTTAAACTACATACAAACTGCAACGAAATATGTTAAATATAAGTATATACCACCTCCATCTCACCTACTGTTCTTAATGGCTCAGTCATATTCTTGAACTCGGTAGTTAAAGATCTGGGGTTGCAGATTGATACAACGCTTGATTGGCGAGCCAAAGTAACTCGTGTAAGTCAGAAAGTTACTAGAAGTATCCGAAATTTATACCGTTTCAAAAATTTCGTTCCCTCTAAGACCAAAACTATCCTAATGCAATCCCTTATTATTCCTATAATCAACTATGGTGATGTGTGCTATTTCGACCTGAATGCAGACCTTCTCAAAAAACTAGACCGCCTTCTTAATAACTAAATTCGATTTAATTTTAATCTTGGCAAGTATGACCACGTGTCTGTTTTACGCTCCGAGTTAAAATGGCTCCCTATTCGCCAACGCCGAAATCTACGAGCATTAACTTCCCTCTTCTCTTTTCTTAACTCTCCGTCTCCACCATCTTATTTGGCTCCCTACATTCGGTTTCTATCGTCAAATCACGATAGAAATCTTCGTTCCACTCACAACAATCTTCTCTTATATCCCCCTCATAACTCTGACTTTGTTAACTCTCCTTCTATGTCCAATCAGTCCAACTCTGGAATGCTGTAATATATGTATATAATTAGGTCATATTTTATAATAATTAAACTGGCACCTCTCAGCTATTTGCACCTACTACCATTTATTTTTGCCACAAGGTTGACTGGGAGAGAATGCCTGAGGCATTAAGTCCGCCTTTGTACAATATGTGCAATAAGTCGAAAATAAATAAATATATAATAAAATACTATTAACGTATATATTTAAAGTTGTTCATACGACCTTCAAACCTTCAAGAAAAGAGCTTACTACTACCTAAAAGGCTGGCAGCGCACTTGTGAGGGTCAGGAGTTGCGGGTGGCCATGGGCGGCGGTAGTCACTTTTCGTCAGGTGACCCATCTGCTCTTTTGTCCCCAATTCCATAAAAAAAGCTTTTTGATTCGGTAGTGTGATCTACTAATATAAATACTGATACAAGTTTACGAAATATAACGATTCTCTTTATAGGCGTAATCAATTTTGATGATAATATGATTTTATTAACGCCATCTTTTACGTCCCCTACACTTAACATTTTATTTTGCACATGTTGGATCATCTACGTACGTCGTAATAAGTAAACGGTAAATTATAGCATTATTGTTAATACATGAATATATCATAATCATCGGCCATCATAATTTTAGTTCGCTCATTCAGCTCTCCCACTCCCGGTCCAATGTTAATTCAGCTATCGTTCATATTCGTCACAATTTTTCTCCCATGTATTGTTAAGTTTAATTGAAGTCGATGGGTGGACGGCGAGCGATGCGCGGCGATCGGGATGCCTTTAGTATCCGCTCAGTCGGCGCTCGCGCAGCACCCGAGCCGGGCCCCGAAAGAACCATCTACGTCACTTTGAAATTCAGGCAAAGCAATTCAATTCAGTGCCGTCTATCACAACGTGTACGTATTATTTATTACATTTACTGCAAAAAATAATATTTTGTTTTCTATTTTAAAGACTCTTTGCATTAGATTGTTTTCGCAAGCTTACTTCCCATAAATATAAGTGTAATTATAGTAGCATGGGTGTATATGTCATCTGTTTTAACGTAAAATTTATGTTCTGTGGTTAGCGTGCATACCTACACGCATTTTCAGAAATAGAATTACTGAAGCTAATGTTATTAGTTCTAAAATTGTTTAAGATCCGGTAGGCACAGCTGGTCTGCTGGATCTGTCTTTGTTTACAACGGTGGGAAATTATTGTAGGTAGGTAGTAGGCTGCTATAAATATTTAATCCAGTCCAACTTATACACATCCGATCTAAGCTGGTCTCTCGACCAATAGTAAGCGCTTGTATAGAAAAATATTGAATGTTAAAGACTACTGATATGAGCGACTTGACAAACATACAATTGACGTATTAAGTAGGTACACCTAGATCTTGTGTATCAGTAAAATTTACGGCGGTTAATAAGTAAAGCGTAAAAATGAGGTAACTTGCGGCTTTGGATTTGCTCTATTGTGTAATTAGACTCTCAGGGGTCTTTAAAAGATTATTATTGAATATTATAAAGCTCTTCAAACAGAACTAAACAGTAATATTCAAACATACGAAATCTTACCTACTTATATATCTAATCTGAGAACCAGAAAGTGCAAACAGTACGGTGGCCTCTAAAGCTACTTTTTTCTGCATATTGAGCTATAGATAGAGGGACTTTCATATTTCGACACACAGGAAGCAAGCGTACTTTGCTAGATAATAGTGCTATCTTATGTTTGTGAAAGACTGTGTTGCTGCCAAGAAATTTTCTAGTATATATGTTTATTAGTCAACGAAATTCAATTAAGTCACAATTCTAGTTACACTGGTTTTGAATAAAAAAAATAAAAAAGTCAAAACTAGATTTATGGTCGAAATTCGCCTACTCTTGTTTAGTTACCTCTATCTTATAAAACTACATGACTCACGTTACACACTTCCTTCCAACATTCATTTACAAAAATAAAATTAATATGGGTGTTAGAGAGTCTTTACAATTAAAATTGATATTGAATAAATTTCGTCGGCTTCATCTATTCTAACTCGTATTCTCTCTCATTATATACAAAGAACGTTAAAATAAAGTGACATCATTAGAAACCCAGTAAAAGACATTTGAATAAAATCTTATGCCTACTATATAATAAATCTTTAAATTAAAATAAAACAAGGTTTTTATGAAACAAATAAATGTTATTTCTGGTTTTATGGTACTTTTGTTTAAGCTAAATAAAATACTTTCACGTCGAGATATTGCCATTACAATTTGACTGCACATTTTTGTAATAGCCTGCAGCCAGCGCCGCTGCAGGCGATACTTTATAAAGTAGCTTTTTATCATTTGTTTGGTCTAAACTGTGTATTAACAGGGTGCAACAACAAACAATGGCATAAAAAGACCCTCTGACCAGGCATCGAATGGTGGGCTGACGGTATATATGTATTATAGCCAGTAAAAACTTTCATTACGCGTTGTAAGATTAGTGCTTAATAAGTATTTCGGCTAGTTGTATGTACATCAGCACACAATGAACCATCTTACATAATTTATTACAGTAAAGATTATTTCAAATACAGACATAACAAAATAAGCTAAACTACTACAGAATAAGCTCAGAATATTGGCTTCTAAAATTGTACAAGTCAACTGACTAAAGAAGGTCTACAATGTCTTCCTACGTATAATTTACAAGTAATCATCTCGAATTTAGCTCTGACGGCCTACGTAATGTAGTTCTAATGGTTTTATCTATCTAAGAAAAATATAGTTCAATGAGAACTTCAGTGAGGATCTGTGATAAAAGTAAATTTAATTGTATCATTATTAACATACATATATACTGATCAATTCCGATGTAAAAATATGATTAACATGGTAATGTTTTTACTACGATATTTTTCGATTTTATATATATATATATAAATATATATATTTGTAAACTACAAGTCTCATATTAATCAATCGATCGCACAATGTGAAAGACTCATTTGTCTTTTAAAAATTGAGGAAGGGGTGTATTTTATGTTTCTGGTGCTCAGATATGAAAAAAAAAAACCTACATCGTAATATTCATAATATACCAACACTTTTCGTCTCTCATTCAAGTTACAGGATGAATCTAATAAAAATTTAATTGCATTTTGCCCATGATTGTCCTATCGTTTTTTATATGTTTTAGTATAGTCTCTACGTACAGAAGTCAGTATTCCAATAAATACAAGGAAAGTTTCACGTAGTGGTAGATTATTGTGTTCAAGTGTTTATATTTTCCAGTAACCTCTTATAGATCCAAATGAAATGTGTTTTTTAGTTTTTTAATAACCAAACCACAGTATAAAACATATTGTCCTGTATTCTTCATAATTTAGTACTAAAGTCTTACAGTTACAGTACAGATTTTTGTAGCAAGCAAAGTTGGCATACATCCCAGTAGATGGTATGCGCTAACAGGTATATGTAATAACTCGCAGTTGTTCATTTATCCTATGTTCGTAGTGCATTATTGTGTTAGACTATTGACGCGAGTTACCACTATGGGATGTCACTAATCTACTTTTGATCAATTGCTACTATTTTTATGGGGAAACATTCCTCTTAACAATTTTCATTATAGTTAAAATTTAGCTACCCCATCTCATCCAGTAATGGGTCGTAAAAGGGGACTAAGAGGTGGGATTTCTGTCTTTAAGAGAATAACAATAATAGCGGTAATAGGTTTGGCCCCTATTACGTACGTGTGACTGAACTATAGTCAGCAACAAGTGGGCATTTAAGTCGTTCTGCGTTACCCTGTGGGCTACTTATTGAAAAGTTATTGTAGGGTTTAGTTTCAAAACCCAAAAGGATTTTAAATACAAAATTTCGCTTTCTTGTGAAAAGAAAGTTAAACACATAACAATATTGTGTTTTTTTTAAAAGTTCATAACCAGGTCGTATATTTTCTATAAGAAAAAGAAGGTTGTTTGAAACTATCTGCCCTGGTTGTGTATTAGTATATAAATTAAACAAATAAAAACACAACAAACAAATAAATTAAACAAAACATTATAATCGTGGACGTTTGTGATTGTTTGCTACCTACACATCTCTGCTTTCTGTACAAATAAAAACCGTCACTATTTTTATGTTAAGCATTTTCTTTTTGAATCAATAATAAATAGGTGACGTGGTTTGACCCCGTCGGACTGATGACGTAATGTAAAGTGAATCTAATAGTCTTTGAGAATGATAGTCTGCATCCGCTCCTATCCTGGGATTAAATCCTATTACATGGCCGAAAATATAACACTACTTAACTCTTTGTAAACATTTGAAAGAGAACTTATGTATGTGTTTTATGTAATGACGGATATTTAAACTTCAATATATTATTGAAACAAATTGTGTGTAAGGGTAATATATGCAGGTATTTCACTATCTTAAAAAGTGTTTATAGTTTTACACCGACATAAATTGAACGGATATACATATATAAAGAAATACATATAATGATTGGTATTAAAATAAAGATAATACTTTTCTCACTTTTATAATAACAGCTTTACTCTATACGGTGCGTTATCCTTGCATAAGGGGGCTGAGCAGTGACGCTAATGTGTCTGAGTTCGCTGGAAACGTCTACTTATCATCTAAAGTAGCTCAATAAATAATTAACATACATACATAAGTAGAGAAGAAAATAAGTAAGAAGCTTCAATATTTGGTTAATACGCCCGCGTTATGTTAAAAATAGATCAAATGACAGAAATACAGGCATAAGTCCAGCTTTGGCATAGAAGTACACAAGGTTATAATTTCTTACCTCGGCACTACACTTTTAACTAAGCGGCGCTTGTAGCAAGAGCGCTATCATCAACATTCCCAATTTATTCAGTGGCCTCGCATCTATATTTAGTTTTAATAATAATAGTAAGGAACGCTTTGGAAGGTGCTATTCTTTTTTTTTTTTTTTTTTTTTTATGCGATAGGGGGCAAACGAGCAGACGGGTCACCTGATGGTAAGTGACTACCGCCGCCCATGGACACCCGCAACTCAAGAGTCACAAGTGCGTTTTAGGTAGAGGTACGCTCTCTTCTTGAAGGTTTGAAGGTCGTATCGGTTCGGAAATACGGCAGGCGACAATTTGTTCCATAAGCTGGTTGTGCGAGGCAAAAAGCTTCTGGAGAAGCGCACAGTGGTGGAGTGCCAATCGTCCAGGTGATGGGGATGGATATTTTGTCGCGTAGGACGATGGCGGAAACCAGCAGCCGGTATAAGTCCGAACAATTCCTCTGAACACTCCCCATGATACAAGCGATAAAGGATGCAGAGTGAAGCTACATCTCTACGCAACGCCAAGGTGTCAAGTTGATCAGAAATATCTTGGCAGTCGATGATGCGAGTCGCTCTCCGTTGAATGCGGTCAAGAGGCAGAAGTTGGTACTGGGGTGCACCTGCATAGAGATGAGAACAGTATTCCATGTGCGACCGAACCTGCGCCTTATAAAGTTGCAGGCGGTGGGCCGGAGTAAAATACTGTCTCGATCTGTTTAGCACACCAAGCTTCTTCGAGGCTAATATGGCCTTACTCTCTAAGTGACCGCGAAACTGGACTTCGCTTGATATATCGACGCCAAGGATTCCGATACTGGCTGATGCAGATAGGGAAGTGCCCTCAAATTGAGCTGATACGACCAATGGCATCTTTTTAGCGGTGAACGCGCAAACCTGTGTCTTCGTGGGGTTAAATTGGACTAGGTTAAGTCGACCCCAATCTGAAACTTTTGATAAAGAAGTTTCGATTTCAGACACAAGTTTGGATCGGCTTTCGATGACGTTTACCCGAGAAATGTTAGCGCGGCCGGTGTAAAGGGCATCACTCGTGCTATCGTCTGCATAGCAATGGATGCCGCTAATCTGCAGCATGTCGTTTATATGCAGAAGAAACAGCGTGGGTGATAGCACACAGCCTTGTGGGACACCAGAATTAACAGACTTCGAGTCGGAGCATGCACCGTCAACAACGACCTTGATGCTTCTGTCTGTAAGAAAACTGGTGAGCCAATTGCACAGTTTCTCGGGAAGCCCATAGGAAGGAAGCTTCGCAAGGAGCGCTTTGTGCCAGACCCGATCGAAGGCCTTCGCCACGTCCAAACTAACGGCCAACGCTTCCCCCTTGGTCTCGATCGCCTGTGCCCACCGGTGAGTCAAGTATACGAGAAGGTCACCAGCTGAACGACCCTGACGGAAGGCGTATTGTCGATCACTGAGGAGCTGGTGGTCTTCTAAGTACCGGAGGAGCTGGCAGTTAACAATGGATTCCATTATCTTGGAGAACAATTAGGTGATGGCTATGGGTCTGTAGTTGGACGGATCCGAGCGATCTCCTTTTTTAGGGATTGGGTGCACTAGAGCTGTCTTCCATGAGTTCGGGACTACGCCAAGAGAGTAGGAAAGCCGATAAAGGCGCGTTAAAACCGGTGCTAACTCTGGAGCACACGTCTTCAGCACGATAGGAGAGATTCTATCGGGCCCACTCGACTTATGAACGTCGAGGGAAAGAAGCGCTTTACGCACTGCCCTTTGTGTAAACCGGACTTCCGGCATGCGGGTCTCGCACTGCGGTATGGTCGGCGGTGCGTTTCCCCCGTCGTCCAGGGTCGAGTTGGACGCAAAGAGTTTGCCCAGAAGATCGGCTTTTTCTTTAGCGTCGTGGGCCAACGAATTATCTCCTATGCGCAGAGGTGAAAGGGATGGCTTACAAAAGTTCCCCTGGACAGCTTTGGCAAGAGACCAGAATGCACGAGTTCCGGAGGGGAGACTCACTAGTCTCTCGCCAATTCTGCCGATGCGAGCCGACTTCGCCCCAGCAATTACTCTTTTGAGGGACCTGGAGGCAAAGTTAAATTGCTTCTTTAATGTGCTGGTCTTTACATCCCGTGCTGTCGCTGCATTAGCCCATGCTTGGTAACATTCCTGCTTTCGGCGGGACGCCGCTTTGCAGGTTCGACCAAACCAAGGCTGGGACTTGCCACCTGTGGGAATCAGGGAGAATGGAATGAAAAGTTCCATACCCTGAAGCACAACATCCGCGACAGAGTCAGCAACGACATTGGGATCATCCGGCGAGAAGCAAACCTGCCTCCATGGGTAGGATGCAAAGAATGTTCTCATTCCATCCCAGTCTGCCGACCTATAGTGCCATACGCGGCGACTGCCTGTAACACGCGGCCGCAGCGAGTGAACGAGTGGCACCATACTCCTAATCAGGCAATGGTCCGAAGAGCCAAGAGGGGCCTCAACGGATACTTTGTAGCCGTCAGGATGTGAGGTCAGCAGAAAATCCAACAGTGAAGGGACGTGGCTTTCTGCATCTGGGATTCGCGTAGGCGTTGCTACCAGCTGCGTCAAGCCATATGCCAAGGCGAAATCGTGAACAGATCTTCCCGCATGATCGGTTTTGCGCGAACCAAGCCATTCGGCGTGATGGGCGTTAAAGTCGCCAAGAATCACGATCTCTGCGGATGGGACCTGCTGGAGCACTGAGTCTGTAGCCATTTGGACGTGGTCGATGAGTCGGTCCGTTTCGGCATCACCGCTATGGGACCTGTAGAGGCATAAGTAGATGCGGGGATGGTCGTCGCAGTCTACACGTAGCCATAAGATGGAGAGGTCCCTACCTTCAAGATTGCCGAGGCGGCGAGAAGTGATATCATCTCTAACGTACACGCATACACCAGCCTTAGGAACAAAGGAGTGTTCCAGTCCGTACCCAGGGTAGCAGAGGTAGGATGTGTCCGCTGGAGATGATATCTGCGTCTCGGTTAAAAAGAGCAAGGCCGGCTTTGCTGTCTCAAGGTGGTGGTGGACAGTGTCGAGGTTCGAATGTAAGCCCCTAATGTTGCAAAAGTCCACGGTAAACGTGACAGGGGGTGCCATGGTATGCCTTCTCTTGCCCCGAGCAGATTTTGAGAGCGCAGTTGAGCCCCCCCCAGAGTACGAGGGGCAGCCTGGGCGTCCACGCTCAGGCATAATCCGTACTGAGGGTGGACGTCCAGGGGGGGATTCTCCAACGCTAGCGCTGGTACCCCCCTGGGGTATCCTTTTCGTTAACAGCGCTATCATTAGGGGGGGTGGGGGATTTTGGGCCTCCGGAGACCTCACTCATTTCGGGGAAATGCAACGCAAGCGTTACTTCACAACCGTTTTTCTGTGAGGCCGTGGTATCGCACCGGTCGAGCCGGCCCATTCGTGCTTAAGCAAGCATGGCTCTACCACTATAACATGGCTCTACCACTATAAAAATATATTCGTGAATATCGTCAAGTTGATGGTAGACCACGTTTACAGCGTGTGCCGATGCATAAACGAAACAAAGCGCTAGTGTGTGCTCTGGACTCTTTACTATCTAGTTATTTAAAAAATAGTGAAAAACTCAGCAATACGCATTCAATTCTTCATTGTGCGGCGGTTACAGCTTGTCGAGTAGCTGGTGTTAAATTCAAACGAATTTACACTACTCCTCAACAAAAGATGTGTGTTCCGGCGTTTGCCACGCCGGAACACACATCTTTTGCACAGGAGTGAGTTGTGTGTTTTCTACAGGATTGAGCAACGTATCGCTAAGGCGAGAGCACTTATTGCCAAGCTTATCTGTTTCAGATCGGGTAATACACGCCCAAGAGTAATGCGTTTTGTGATTCGGGCTTTTTCAGGAACTGCTATCAGTTCCTGTGATTATGCAGCACATGTCACAGAGCGCATTGACTTTCTGAAGCAGAAAGTTTATGCATGGGCAAACCACATACGTATATTTAAAATCCGAGTAGACCGATATACTCAGAATCGTGCTTTTCAAAGAGACGAGAGGTGGGTTTATAGAAGATGGGAGCAACTTGACTTACTGGGCGACACAAATCCCCCGGATGTTGAACTAACTAACACATTATAGCGTAACATCTGGTCGATGCCTGTCGCTGAAATTAAGGTTAATGGATGCGAGATGTTGAAAGTTCATGTGAGTCAATTAATACTATGGAGCCAGTATCAACATCAAGTAAAGATATAGCTTGTGCGGTTCGTTCGTTGCCAAACTGGAAATCAGCCGGACCGGACGGACTGCATAACTTTTAGTAAAGTGGCTCCATAACTCACATGTGTGTTTGGCATCTTAATTTCAATCATGCTTGGAAGCACGTTCGCTGCCCGCTTTTATGACAACTAGTGTAACACCTACTCTACAAGTTTGGTAGTGACAGGGATCCCAAAAACTACAGACCCATTACCTATCTGTCACCAGTTTATAAATTATTTACGTCCATTCTGAGAGTGAAGATAACAACACATGTCTCTAAGAACAATATAATGGCTTTCTCTCAGAATGGATGTAAAAGTGGAGCACGTGGCACTAAATAGTTCCTTATTATTGACACGGCTATTAATCAACAAGTTCGACGTAACCGAAAGGATTTGGCGATATGTTGGATAGATTATAAAAAAGCCTACGGCTATGTGCCGCATACGTGGCTCCTAAGGGTGATGGAGTTGTATAAGATATCAATCTTATACAACTCCATGCCCTTTCTTAGAGGCATGTATGCAACAATGGAGAATAGTTCTTTGCTATCCAGGATGTCGGCAATCCCAGGGTGACATCGAATTTATAAATATCAAGCGGGGTATATTGCAGGGTGACGGTTTGAGCCCCTTGTGGTTCTGCTTGGCTTTGAATCCTCTTAGCACTTTGTTAGATAGTTCGGGGCTAGGCTATCGTTTGCGGAGAAATGGTCAAGTTATATCGCACCTCCTTTTCATGGATGATTTGAAACTGTTTGCCTGCAGCAATGTCCAGTTGATAAGACTACAAGAGGTAACTAAAACCTTTAGTAAATGTATCAAGATGGAATTTGGTGTAGATAAATGTGCAGTCATGTATGTAAGCAAAGGCAGGATTGTGAAATCTGAAGGAATTGAAATTGGTACACCGGGATGTAGTGGCAGTTGATAACGGACTTACTCCGCTTCGTCTAGGGAAAGAAATCTGCAGTACTTAATGTTAGAGACCGTCGGGAGATATGAAAGATCAAAGCGCTGCATGGACGTTTTTATCGGGCCTTAAACGGGCCCGATGTAGATCTATTACCATCTGTGTCTTGGCTACGTTCAGTGACCTCTTCGGAAAAACTGAAGGTTTTATCTGTGCAATTACAGATGAAGTTGTAAGGACCAATAATTATCAACACATTTGTCGGGTCATGTCATCGCCCTGGTGAAACCCTCAGGCATTTAATTTCCAGTTACTCTCGTCTTGCAAATGGTGAGTACTTGCATAGACATAACTAAGTGGCCAGAACAGTACATCAACAAATTGCCCTTAAATACAATCTTGTGAATTTAGAGGTATTACAGGTAAGTGCCACATTGTATTGGGATCGATCCATCATCACTGACATGACCATTGTTGCCAATAAACCTGACATAGTGGTGATAGATCGCTTAGAGCGCCATGCAATGATTGTTGATATAACCGTTCCACATGACGACAATCTCATAAAGGCTGAAAAGGATAAACAAATAAAATATTTGGTTTTAGCCCATAAGTGTGTGTGTGGGATGTGAGTTCTGCAATCATTGTGCCGATAGTTATGTCAGCTCATGGGTTGATTGCTAAGAGCCTCGACCAACATCTGCAGAGGGTCACGTTACACAGCTGGGTTAAGGGCCTAATGCAGAAGGCAGTTCTTCTTGATACGGCATGTATTGTGAGGAGGTTCCTGTCTCTGGAGCCCTAACCATCGGTAGCTTGGTCACTGTACCCGATACCGGTGGAACGCTATTTTTTATATTTTTAAATAAATTTTGTTTTTTTTTTTTATTTTATATTTAAAAATGAAATTAATATATTTGTTAAATATGAATAAAGAGTATAAAAATAATAATGCATGCCACCGTCCTGTCAAATCTATCAGGCATATTATTTCTGTCTGTTCTCGTCTTGCCAACGGTGAGTATTTGCACAGACATAACCAAGTAGCTAAGATAATACAACAACCACTTGCCCTTAAATACAATATGCCATATTACAGGTATCTGCTAGACACAGTTCTGGGAAATTGCTCTATCATTACCGATAGGGCAATAGTCCTGTAACAATAGTTGCCAATAAGCCTGATATAGTGGTGGACCAATTAGAGCGCCGCGCAGTGATTGTCGATATCGCTGTTCCTCATGACGATAATCACGTCAAAGTTGAAAAAGATAAACAATTTTTTTATTGGATTTCTCTCACGACATTGCCGACATGTGGAATATTGATTCGGCGATAATTATTCTGATAGTCATATCTGATCACAGATTGGTAGCCAAGAGCCTCGATTAACACCTTAAGAGGCTCTCGTTAGAGAGCTGGATCAAGCGAATGATACATGAGGCAGTTCCTATCTTTGGAGCCCTAACCACTGGTGTCTTGGTCCCTGTACCCGATATCGGTGGTCAACTATTTTTTTATATTTTTAAATGTATTTTGTATTTATATAATATACTTAACATTATTATTTATATGTAAATATTAATTAAAATAAAGAAAATGATAATAATTAATTTTTTACGACAAAATAACTAAAAACATTCTAATTTCATAAATATATAAAAAAATCTTAATTTAATACCTAATGTAAAGACTGGTGCCTAAGCTAGACACCAGGTCTCCTGCCATGCAAAATTACATTTTGTGGGCGTGTTTGTATGTGTGTGCGTGAGTGTGATTGCAGTACATATGTTTGCGTGAATGCAGATATCTGATCTTGTGGGCAATTGGAGTGTGTTTATTGGTTATTTAGGTCATTTAACTATACTCTATACCATTACAGCTCAACATTCAGCTTATTTTACATCTTAGAGGTAAAATATGGGGATATTTCTGTTTATTTTGTTATAAACGAAGCCACCAAAGTGACAAAAAAATAGCTTGGAGTATTTTGTTAAAAGCCACTGCGTCGCACACGATTGTATCGCCTTTTACCACTAAACAGAGTTCGATTTTATAAATCACACACATATGTATTTACCTAGGTTCGAAATAATTGCCATTTTTTTTTGTCCAAATAGGTGTAGTACTCTCTAAATGGAGACCGCAAAGACAGAAATGGTGAGTCTTCAGCCGGTGGGTGACAATTTTGAAGAACCCCTGAAGTAAGTAACCCCTTACTCTTTTAATATTATTTATAGTAGTTAGATACATGAACTACTAAAGATCGAAGGTTGACAATGAAGACAGGCCGCATCCAGCCAGTTTTCTTGTAAATGCCTTCAATGACTTGCTACGCTTAAGTAAAACAGTAGACATAGTAAATTTTCTCAGTTTCGGTTGCTATAAAAATATTTGAAGAAAGAAGTAAAACTTCAGCATCATTATCATCAGCCATCCACAACTAAATTCAGTCTATGTAAATATCTTACCAACTTTAAGCATTGGTGTAGACAGTTTTCGGATACATGGTATTTTCTGAAGAAGTTCAACGCCGTTCCTGTTGTATCGATATAGGTTGTCCTTACGTTACCAATTGTAGTGACCGCTTTAGAAAATAGCCTTCAAATTATCCTTTAACTTTTTTATGTATGTCTAATCGTACTTAAAAATAATTAATACCATTTGTTTTAGAGATGGAGTGTCAGAGGACTACGACCCTCATCTTCACCGGCAGCTTCCGAAGCCAACTAAGTGAGTCATTTTTAGATACAGATTAGCTAGAGATACACTTCGAAACAGAACTGCAAGTACTTTTTAGGTGACATTTCAATAAAAAAGAAGGCTGATATAATAAAACAAATACGCAAATAAATCTCTGGCAGTTTATTTTACGTAATGGTAGACCACAATTTCAAAGTTAAATTTAAATTTTTAATTTTTTTT
Source organism: Tyria jacobaeae (assembly GCA_947561695.1). Taxonomy (NCBI): domain Eukaryota; kingdom Metazoa; phylum Arthropoda; class Insecta; order Lepidoptera; family Erebidae; genus Tyria; species Tyria jacobaeae. The sequence continues at coordinate 10,736,949 of OX387207.1, read as the reverse complement.
CCAATAAATATAGAGATTGTTTTCAATGTGTAATCCGTCTCAATTTTTATATTTAATCACTTTTTTTTCTAAAAATTTAACTTAACTAAGGTAATAAGGGTAGTTAACAAAGCTCTGTGACATCTTAGCAAAGAGATTTTGCCTAACAAATATGGATACCTCGCCAACGCAAGACGCATAAGTCGTTGTCGTGGCGTTGCTGGTTTCAGGGTTTTATAGCTGCTCGATTGCATCTTAGCCTCTCTGCTGACAGTATAGTGTCTCAGCGTTATCGGTAGACTAGTACGTTTACTCGCCATCCAGGGTCTGGTAGATATCAAGTCACGTCTGAATAAGGTGACCGGTATATTGTGTCAGTTTCTCTAACAAATCGTTACTTTAACTCTATTGAAATGCAGCAGCAGCTCCGTGAGATTTGAAGGTTAACTGTGAGCGGTTCTACTATTAGAAGAAGATTAGCAGATCATAACCTAAAACCTCATAAATGGCCCAAAACGGTAGACCCACGAAGATCGCGCCTTTACGCGTGAGCACTTAAATTGGTCATACCTTCAATGGAGTAAAGTTATCTTTTTTGTAGAGAGTCAGATCATGTTGTATGGTAAAGACGGAAGAAAAAAGGTGTATTGAAGACAGGGAGAGCATTTTGCAAGATGCTGCATTGAAGAAAGAGTCAGTTACGGTTGTGGTTCATGGACGGTTTGGGGGGTTATAACCGCTGATGGAAAACCGAACTGCTTTTATATCTGGACTGGTCATTAAATTGTTCATGTTACATCCAAGAGTGTCTGGAGCCGTATGTGATACCCAACGTATATTTTGGCAATGACTGACACTGAAAGTGGCTAAGAGTTCATTTTTATATAGGACAATGCCAGTGCTAATTTTTTTTATTTTTTTTTATATATTAGCCTACCATAGTGACTCCACTTTGCCTGATGAAAAGCAATAAATGGAGTCAAAGAGTGGTGTTTACCATCCTCATTACATGTCTAGTCAATGAAGCATGGTGACCTTCACTATGGCGGCTTGGTGAGATGGTTTTTCACGCCCCGCGGGAAGAAAACACGTGCGCTGGTAGGGAATTCCAGGCTTTCACCGATCGGCACAGGAAAGACGAGCCAAACCGTCTAGTCGGGTACGTATATTTTCGACACTCAAACGGCGACTCCTCAGGCCAGCACGTGTAGTCTTCTAGAGGAAGGGAGAAGGTGGGACCAATTGGAAGAGCTCGTCAGAACACTCCCCGTGATGTAGGCGATAGAGGACTGCCATAGAGGCAGTGCAGTGGCTCAAGAGACTGGGTGATCTCAGGACATTCGATAATGCGGACTGCACGCCGCTGCAACCGATCGAGAGCGTCAAGAAAATACTGCGCATACCCGTCCCAGAAATCAGAGCAGTACTCCACGCAGGAGCGAACCTGGGTCTTGTATAAAAGAGACAGTTGCTCGGGCAAGAAGAACCGTCTCATCTTGTTCAATACGCCGAGCTTTCGCGAGGCCCCCTTAGTGACAGGCATTGTAAATAAAAATACCTGAGCGATGTTACCTGAGTTATGGGCTGGCCAGCAAGAAGACCAGACATGAATCCCATAGAACACCTATGGTATGAGTTGAAGAGCCATTACCCTTGTTTTTAGTCAGAGTGAGAGATCCTGTTTCAGAGACGTTTGGTCAACTTAAAACAGCTATACAAGACGAGTGGGGTTACATCCCACGACAAAAGATTGTGAGTGTCATCTGTTCCATGAGGAACCTCATGGAAGCAGTCATGAGAGCCCGGGCAGGAAATACGAGATACTGAATAAACTTTTTTGAAATATTTTTGTTTTGTTTTACGTCCTTGTTCTTAAAGGGTTAAAACATACCTGTTGAACAAAACACGATTACTGTATATGTGTTTAATGTATATGTGTGGATATTGTATTAAAAATTTTCTTACTATTCAAAGTCTCGCTTCCTTGGTCAAGGAAATTTAATATTTAATGTAGTTTTTAAACTTATAAAAACGGTTTCCATTGAATGAAAGGTTATGAAGATTGTTGACAAAAATTTTCTTTGTTGACTGTACATATAATAGAACTGTAAAACAATTCAACTGATTCCTGGAAACAAAATTATATAATGTCAAAGCTTGTTAGTGAGAATCTTACTACTATTATTACTACGAAAGTTTGGATGGATATTTGTTATTCAATCACGCCAGAGCGGCTGAATGGACCGCAATATAATTTCTCACATAAAAAGATTTTTGGTTGGTTGGTTGGTTTGGAATTGTGCTCGTACATTAACTGTTTTTTTTCTTTTCTACGATGTTGCGGGTGTCATTAATATAAATCAATATATATATATATACATATATATACAGTAATCCCCCCTATAACGCGTTTTCATATTACGCGATTTGAATCCCCCGTATAACACGAGCATTCTCCGATATATCGCGGGGATTTCCCATACATATTTCTGTACTGTGAAATGTATAATGATTTGTACAGTTTATAATTAGCTTCGCGTACCATTGTACGTGTGTCAATTGTGTTATTACAAAATTAAATTATTTTATTAAATTTGTGTATCAAAAGATGTGGTTTTAATAAAACGTACATATTTCGTTCATAACATAGTTTTTTCTTAATATTCGATTTAAACCCCCCCGCAGCAAGAAGAGTTAAATGTGATGAATATGGTACGTAACGCGTTATACGAGGTCGTAAAAACGCGTTATACGGGAATAACCCTATAACGCGTTTTCCTATAACGCTTAACTAATCTACCGCGTTATAGAGGGGATTACTGTATATACTTATGCAATATAATCTCCTCAATTCACTCCCAGGTACTTCAAAATCGACCTACAGACTTTTAAGCTAAACTTGTTCTGTAGTTCTGTAGAATCAAGGCCGGTAATGCACTTGTGACTCTTGAGGTGCAGGTGTCCATGGGTGACGGTAGTCACTTAACATCAGGTGACCCGTCTGCTCGTTTGCAGTATCACATAAAAAAAGAATAAAGCTATAATAGTGTTATCTTTGCAGCAACTGGGAAACACTAGTGCATTTGCTCAAGTGCAGTCTTGGAACAGGCATCTTGGCGATGCCTCAGGCATTTGCCCGTGCTGGGCTGGTGACGGGAGTCATTGCGACAGTTGTGGTCGGTGCTTTGGTCACACATTGTCTTCATGTGCTGGTGAGTTCTTATTATAGTTTCCGCTTTCCCGTCACGCCTGTTTCCCCTACGTCTTTTAACACATAAAATATCATAAATATGTTAGGTATGCCAACTTACAAACAAAAGTCCTTTTTTTGTTGTGTTTTCTATGCTCTAAAGGTGTATGATCATAATATATTAAAATATTTGGTGATATACCACAAATAAATTAAGGGAACATCAACAACGAATTTATTTTGTAAGACAAAACTGTAACTAGTAAACTTACTTACCTAATTGAAAACATCGGTCAGCTATTTTCGTTTTGGAAAAATTATGAGATTTTTTTCTGCATAGTTTTTTAAAAGAAAGTTTAAAGGTTACCTCAGGTAATAAAATAGCTGTTCTTAAGATACCTGTTACAGAAAAATAATTTCATCAGCATGAATTAATGCGTCCTATTTACCACACAGGTACAATCACAGTACGCTACGTGCAAGCGACTACGGGTACCCCTGCTCTCTTACCCAGAGTCAATGAGCACCGCTCTCGAGATGGGCCCGCAATCATTGCATCGGTTCTCACATACGTTGGCTATCGCCGTGGATATTTTCCTTGTTGTCTATCAACTTGGTATTTGCTGCGTTTACATTGTATTCATTGCTGATAATATAAAAAAGGTTAGTTATTTTTTTCCTTTTAGAACCATAGGCCGCGTTGCAAATAGTATTAGAAATGAGCCTAATTTTCTGGTCGCAGTTGGGTTCAATAAGTCTTTATCTCGATATGCATCGATCGAAATAAACGAGGGTCGGCTGAAGCTGAACAACAAAATTTACAAAAAGTTTATTTATTATATAGTTTACGCCTTTAAATCATTTAAATAATCGGCTTTGAAGCTTAGGAGGCTTAAATGTAGTAAACGAAAATGAAAATACAAACATGTATTTACAGAAATATACAAACTGCGTAGCCACGGTTATGGACTTATTATTAAATGGGATCACAACTCGAGGCAGTTAACGTCACTAATGCGTCCATATCTTATAAAAGCAAAGTACGTATTAGAATGAAACAAATACTTGATCAGAGAAATTATGTGTGTTGCTACTGTAAGTAGGTGTTTAATTTTTTTCAAATATATACCTATTAGTATCCGAGACAAAGCCGGATTTTTTAAGGTAACTCATTATCATATTATAATAAGTTTATTTATGAAAAGTCACACTACAAACAAGTGGACACATTCAAGTATGGGTGTTGTACATTTCATTTTGATAAGCTGCATGCTGCATTTACCTTTTTGCCCTGTCGTGGAAGAGCACACTCCTCCCAAAGTATGTTCCACCCCGTCATCGCAAAAGGGGCTGTATGTATATACATATATACGATATATACGACTATGTAAAGCTTAACCTTTTGCGATATGCGACATGCTTCGTAAATAGTAAACATTTTTTAGACAAACGAGATATTTTTTTTTTATTATTTACTGCTCTGCTTTTAGCACTGTGACATATTAGAATCTGAGAGTTTATTCATTATGATCTGTACTATTTGTCTATATTTATATGTAATATGATTTTCTGGGAGACGTTATAAATATAAATATGTATGGGTATATCGTTTTTAATAGGACTGCATTAACTGTTTATTTTGTTTAATTAACCATATCAAATATATTAATAGGGCTATGGTATCTCCATCTAACGATAATAGAAATACATATATGACAGAAGTAGTTTATAACCCCTTCACCCTACCCCGACTCTTTTGAAGTGCACTCAAAATTGTAAATACAATTATTCGAAGCCATCTTGAAGCACATTTCAACGTATGTACGTGCAGAAAGCTTGCAGTTAAAAACAGTTATTATAGTGTGGGCGTCGCATTTAGTGTATGTGTATCAGACCTGTAAGTACAAACCTCACGGTGGCCCGTTACCTCGACTCTTCGCAATTGATTCAAGTGGGTCGGCATTACGACGTGCCCCTGTCCTTACGTCAATATACATCTACAAGTCGTTGATAAAACTAACATTTTTCTTTTTTATTAGGGGACATGAGAGCAAGTCTGCTTCTTCTTATATATTATGTAAAAATCTTTAGTTAGTTTAATTAAAACGGCTATGGTCCTATACTACTAATTAAACATTAAAATATGATAAAAATTAAAAACAGTAACAAATATTAAATAATCATATGTATCTTCCCAAAATCATCACATATCCATCACCAAAGAAATGATAATGATAATGATAAATTTTCAAATATTCCTATTCATTCATCAAAATTTATAAAGAATAATTTAGAACTTGTTCGAAAAGTTGGCGAACGTAGCTGAAATTCGTACGTCTGTCGGGACAAACCGTAAAAAAATCAACTGATAATGGACTTATTTTGTGGTGATTTGCGATAGTATTACGTAAAGAAAAACTGTTACCTAAGACACATTTACAAAAAAAAAAAAACAATAAAAATTATGTGTGCCTTGCCTAATTCACCACTTGGCAACGATGCTATTGTTTACAATAGAATATTATTTAAAATCTTTTTTTTTTTCAGATGATTGACCCTCATTACACGATGGCAGTGGAGTTCTACATGTTGATCATTCTGATTCCATTGATTGCATTCAACCTGATCCCAAGTTTAAAACTCTTGGCGCCATTTTCAGCAGTTGCTAACGTCCTTACCTTTTTAGGCTTGGGCATTATCGTCTACTATATGATTGCTTACAAAAAGGCATCCGAATCTGACCCTCTGGACCTGTGGGGATCTCCGTCCACATTTCCCTTGTTTTTTGGGACTATATTGTTTGCGCTGACTGCCGTGGGTGTGGTGAGTAATAGAGAATTTACCCTATTAAGGTTTGGCATTGTAATGTCTAATTCGTCATTTTAACCACTCTCGTAACAGTAAATATCTCGAAAGAAAAATAGCTTGAAGACTATTTGTACTTGAAAATCTATTATAATAATCTAAATGCCGCTAATCTAAATCTATAAAAATACTAGACAATCACGACAGGTGTTTTTTTTTTAACAGCGATATTGCTCATCAGCTTTCTTCTTTTTTAACTTAGCTTTTTCCTTTTAACTCTGATACACTTAGTTCGCACATAGATATATATGTACATACAAGTCATTATAATAAGAGCTGTGTCTTTTATATCGATTTAGTTAGTATTGTCGATCGAAGCATAACAACACTAATTAGGCAAGCGGTTCTATTTTTATTCCACACGGCACCTTTTATGAACACGATTTATGCGATGAGGCAATAATCATTGGTATCTTAATTGTAGCAAACTTCAAATTTATAGAGCAGTTATGAAACACTTATAAATTTTCTCATCATATATTTTATATTATGTAATAACAAATAGTTATCTATAGCAACTGCGATTACTACTTTGCATAGCGAATTCGCATGCGCATATTGCGAGGGTTTATTGTGAGTTAGATACGGAATGTTCCAGGTGATTGCGCTAGAGAACAATATGAAGACGCCGAAAGCCTTCGGTAAACCATGTGGTGTGCTCAACACGGGCATGACAATTATCGTGCTACTGTATGTAACAGTTGGAGCTCTAGGCTATGTTTATTGCGTATCGGAATGTAGCGACTCCATTACTCTTGATCTGCCTCACGGACCGTAAGTATCCTATAAAATTATAAATAGTCTACCTGTAAATATCAGATTCATGCAACGGCACTTATCAATAATATTATGAATCCATAGCATGTAAATTCAGTTTAAATTTGAATAGTAAACGGAATCGAAACATTTGAGTAATAGTAACATTTGAGTAGCAGTACATTCAAATGTTTAAATTGAATTCTACTACATTCTTTCACTGATTTCTTTATTACACTTAGCGATCAAAGTTACATTTCTAGTTACATTAACACTATCACCAAGACGCAAGAACAATGTAATAATGCAACTGAAATCTGTAAACGAAACCATAACGCCTTGAAAAAATCGGTTGTTAGGACATTACAATTTTTGTTTTAGTTCATAAGAATAATTGAGGTAAAACGTAGCCATGATTTTTTTTTAAATAACTCCTTTTTTTCAGTTTCTTAAGCCATGTCTTATTTACTACTTACCTAAATTCTTAAGTTTTATTAAATGCATTACATACGTTCTTTTTCTGAATTATGGCTTGAACAAGAAAATCAATAAATTTCAATCAAACCGCAATTAATATATAAATATCATTCATTAACTATGAAGGTTCCTGCAATACAATACGATTTTATGAATAGAATTACAGATTATGTCATTTAAGGATCCATCTATCTATCTATTAATACACTTTACATGCAGCAGTTTCATAAAACGCAGTTATTCTTCTGAATAAACGTATAATTTGTGGTTCTTTCACTAACAAGCTTTAACTGATGCTGCTTTAGCTAATATCGTTTTAAGAATTATAATTGCTTCTGCAAACATTTTAACTAAAAAGAAGCTCCACCGACATATCCGTTTATAGGCTCGTACACGTCAGTAGTTTAAAACCCATTATTTCTTACCAACCACTCTAATAAAATTCTAAGGCGTTTCAATGATGACAATTACATGGCTTTGGTGACAATCATTGTTTGCCTCTCATACGTTACTACATCGTCAATGTAATTGGATGTGAATGAACTTATTAGTGCGTGGCATATTGTAACAAGCGATCAAATTGTCATTCATTGCCATTGCTAACATTTATATATTAGTATTGAAGTGATAAACGTATTGTGTAAGCACAAGTATGATCAACTAAAATCTCTTGTTTCTTCATATTTTTCAAGAAGCTTAAAAAAATATGTTAAAATGTTAAAAATAAGGGTTTTGAAATGCCAGTGAGTGGAAGTTCATCAATCAATTCATCAATTTGTTGTCACCGCATGTACGTCATAATCCTTACCATTATAATAGCATTGTTACTAATAAATAATGTACCCTACTTTTATAAAATCATCACCTTATTATTACATCTCTCATTAACTATAAAACTTGTATATTACCACAGAAAATTCTCCACTTCAATTCAAACTTAAAAAAGTTAAAACGTTTTTTCGAACTTAATTTTAAGCTCGAAAATTCCATAGGAGCGACTGAGTTTAGTTCAAATTTTGTATAAAACTGATTGATTATTTTTTTATTTGTCTTTAGATATATTATTCTTTTTATACAGATTAGCTACGAGTGTGCTGGCAATGTTCGCTGTAGCGATATTCATCAGCTACGGATTGCATTGCTACGTTCCCGTAGAGGTGGTTTGGCGCGGCTACCTCCTTCCACGGCTAGAGCGTTCGGGCGCACCACCTAGCAGGCTTCGCGTAGCAGAATACGGTCTGAGGATTGCATTATGTTTAATCACTTGTAAGTGTAGTTTTTGTATATTCTATGCCGTATGTTTTTTAAACAAAGAGGTTCAACGATTTCATTTGTTGGAACTCTATGCGTTAAGTTAAATTGGAGGTTTTACATAGTATAATATAACACATACTTTTAAATATTTATACAACAATATGAAATGTCTTTTAAACTGACGGTATTCAGTTCAGACTAACAGTTTTTTAATTGTAGTTTTATGCGATAGGGGGCAAACGAGCAGTCGGGTCACCTGATGGTAAGTGACTACCGCCGCCCATGGACACCCGCAACTCAAGAGTCATAAGTGCGTTGCCGGCCTTTTAGGTAGGAGTACGCTCTTTTCTTGAAGGTTTGAAGGTCGTATCGGTTCGGAAATACTGTAAATATGTTACGCTTGTTATATAAAAATATATTACTCAAATTCTATTCATTTAGTTATCTATTTATTTTTAGCTTCAGTCGTTACATAATGTCATCAAGGTTACCGCTTATTGAAAATCGCAAACCTGTACATAAGCCGCAAACAAAGTCATATACATACATACAATATGAATATAAATAACTAACTAGTTTTTTTTTAAAGTGTATTTTGAAATTGACTTTCCTTTTAAATTCAATTAATTAAGACTGAAAACCTTTTTTAATTTAATTTTATTTCTTTAAGATTTATACGTTATTTTATTACTTATAGTGTTGACTGGCTTGATATATAATATTAGTATTGACGTTTAAAAATAATTTAGCTTATTAAGTGAATTTTCCCGTCCGTCACAGAACATTACTCTCAATACATATATCACTACTCAAGTTATCTTTTCTCATGGTTAGTTAAAGTTGTTGAAGCATATACTAAGCTAACTTATTTTTTTTTTTACAGTTGTTCTGGCGGTAGCTATACCTCGTCTGGGTTTGTTCATCTCGTTGTTCGGTGCGCTGTGCCTCTCAGCCTTAGGTATCTGCTTTCCAGCTTTAATGGAAATGTGCGTCTTGTTCCCGGATAACTTTGGCCCTGGTCGGATCCGTCTGCTCAAGGACATTTTCCTGTTTATAGTCGGAATAGTGGGGCTGGTCGTTGGCACTTATACGGCTTTAGATAGTATCGTCCGGTCATTTATGCCGGCGTCACAGAAAGAGATAGAAGTCCACGCTTAGTAAAGTAGCATTTGTCACCTACATACGAGTAGAACGCTTCGCTACTGTGATCGACAATTTATTAGTGTTCAAGGTTTCTGTGATGCTACACAGTCAGTGTGTGACAAGAAATAAGCTTAGTTTAAGAACAAATTATGTATTCAAATGTACGTTAGCCTGAATTTGGACGGTACAAATAATGCTTCTCGCTAAAGATATAATATTTGCTCGCGGAAGTATAATATATACAAAAATGCACAACATAATTTTGAATATATTCTCAAGTCGAAACATTCCAGTTAGATTTTGAATCGACAGGTAAGAAAGTATATATGTGATGATAATGTAATACAGTTAGTTAGTCATGACATTAACTTCGAATAAACTGCTGTATGTCGGTATCAAATTAGAATACTTTTATTAAAAATATTTAATTATGGCAAAATAATAATGGCTTTTGGAATACTAAAAAGTATATACTTTAGTAACAGGAATATAATAATTTTACACAACTTTACTATTTTCTAGTTAAAAATAGTCGCTTTTTGAACTTAATGTTTATAGAACTATATATTATATATATATATATATATATTATATTATATTATATTATTTTGATGAAAGCAGTTGTATTATATTAAGTTAATGTTTATTGTTTCCATAACGTTCTATATTAAAACTGTTTTTTATTTTTATTTACTAAATGTTTGTGTGCTACCTATGTTGCCTTATGAAATAAATGTTTGTTTCATCAGGTGCAAATGTTAAATAAGTACTGTTTTTTATTTGTAACGAAGAAACATTAATATCCACAAACATTGTTTAAAAGTATTTAATTATTCTCTTTTTTGCAAGCAAAGTCTCGGCTCGCTCGGTCCTCTTTTACAGGTACCTACCTACCTATTAAGACTTTTAACACTAGTATAGTTACTTGTCAGGCTGGCTACACTTGCCGAAGGACCGACAGCCTTCAAAACAAACAGGTCCTAGAGGGGAGACCGTGAATCGGTAAACGTAAGACAGGACGGTCCCCAGCCAGATGTAGCGATTAGGCCGTCGCTACATCTGGAAGGTAGCTCGGTTAGACTGGATGCTAAAGACCGAAGACCCGGTGCTATGACGCACCTTGATGGAGGCCTATGTACAGCAGTGGACTACAGTAGGATAATTGATTGATTGATTGATGTTCACTTATGCACAGTCAAATCTAACAATTTGGAGCCTACTTTCTAGCAGGGTAAACAGTGCTACCCTGGCAGTATTAAGTAACTTAGTTGCTTTGTTAATCAAAATTGCCTTAAGTATGATTTTTTTTTCAAAATCTGAGGATAAGTTTTTTAGTAGTTTTCTTAGCTATATGAAACTACAAACACAAGAACAAGGAATTTATTTACAGTTAATAAATTGATTAAATTAGCACACGTCTTGGGTTTGTAGATTCCAATAATAATAACAGTCAAGGAGTCAAGGTATTTGAACTGCAAAGTCACCTTTTGATTTAATATAAAAACAACATAAAAAAAGAACAAATTTTGTCAAACTGTTTAGGAACACATAAATTATGGACACAAATTTTGATAACTTTTGAGTTGATTTGTGATATGCAAAAGATAGCTTTGATAGACTGGATACGGAAAGTGGAGGACCACTGAAAGCTAGAGGAGGTTGTGTTGCATATTAGGGTTCAATATCAAATCAGCATTTACGACCAGCAGTGAATGGCAGTAGGCTAATTGATTGAATGTTTCTTTAAGATATAATTTCAGCAAGATGCCCTGAGCACATATTTAATAATTTAGTATTTAATTAGCTACTTTGTTCATCGATGGTCTAAATAAAACCAGATTTGTTGTGAGATTCAGGTACCAAATCATTTATTGCTATCTAATTCTAGCAATAGATAGAAAAGTATAACTGAGAATAGGGCATAATGCACGTGTTCCAGTTCCAGTACTGGTTATAGGTTCTATGTAAGATTAGATGTTTTAAACCAGGGTAAGTCGGAATTATTTATTGACATGAGTATTTTTGTCAAGTGATGGCCAGTTAATACTATGATTGAGTGCCTGATGGTTTGATTGGATTCAGAGGTATGTATACTTTGAGATACTCTGGTGTGCTCGACATGTGAATTTATCTTATGTCAGTGCTGATAATGATTAAGAGGAAACACCGAATATCTATATATTTATTATTACGTTAGGAGTTGTTTCAGACGCGGATGTATACTTTTTATTTTGCCTATAATCTGATTTATAGTTTCAGTTACCCACTCACGTATTATAGCGCAAACCGATCGCAACACACCGTAGAGGTCGGGATACTGTAATTTGCAAAATTGTCTATGCGAAATGAATCTGTCAACATTATAGATCATTATTTGTGAACTAACAAAGGCAAAATTAGTATTTACATAACAAATAGATAAAAATAAAAAGTGTACTTAATGAGAAATTAAAAAGTTAACTGCTATAGATACAAATGAAAAAGAAGGAAATAAGCGAAAATGCACCCGTATGATTGCTTACTCTGCTATTTTCTATAATAATTGTTTGTTCTCCTGCTGACTGTGTGAATTAAACTTTTATTATGTGAATACAGGTCTCACCGTCGGATGATTACGATCCCCATCTATACCGGAACGTAGAAACCCCAACATCGTAAATATTTGCTTAAATGTTATGGTCTAATAGGTTATGTTCATAATTCCTTCAAAGGTGCAATTTGTGTTCATTTACATAATGTATATAGTAAATTAAGATTTAAGTATGTCTAGCTAGAAGATGCAAAATTAAAAATAATCAATTATAAACAAATGTAGAATAATATCAGAATATTCCATCGCCCCAGTAAAATACTAATGAAAGTCATTTCATTTCATACACACTTTTGTTACAAGAGCAAAAATTAAGACAAACATATTATTCGCAGCAATGTGGAGACGTTTGTGCATTTGTTGAAGTCAAGTCTTGGTACTGGAATCCTGGCAATGCCCCAGGCATTCTCACGTTCTGGTATCTTAATTGGCTGCATAGGAACTATATTGATAGGTACTATCCTTACCCATAGCTTGCAAGTGCTGGTAAGTAAATGTTAAATACTGTTGGAGTTAATGTAACTTATAGTTATTATAGACTTTTCTTATATTTATAATCTTGTTAAGTGTTGACATTATTATTCTGAGTCTCCAAGTACAGGTTAAACTAAACTCCAAAAGACTACGTCGTATCTAAGAATTAAATAAAATATCCCTTTTTTTTTAAAAGAACTCCCGCTCTAGGATTAATTCCTGTGTCGCGGGGGACTTAAACACTCACACAAAGTGTTGTCCCGTGCGGGGATCGAACCCACAACACTCGGCGTGGCAGCGTAGTGTCGAACTGACGACTTATCATCATTCATCATATGGTGAACATTTGATAGTAGTGTTTATTGAATTGGTAATAGCAGTAAAGCTCCGTCAAAGGCAATAAACTTAATTATTGTTCAATGAGAAGAGAAAAGTCGCTTACAGATCTTCACCCTGGTACGATTCAGTTCACTTCAACATCAGTACAATCTTCAGTTTTAGTACAGGCAGGATAGACAGCCAAATAATAACACACTCAAATGAGCATACATTAAACCGAAGATATTTCTCACAATTACCCAAAGTCCATTATGTTCGTGTTATAAATATGAAAGTGAAAGTAAAAATTAAGAATTCAGATATTTATTTTGGTCCTAAAGTAACAATGCCAACTTTCTAACACAATAGCCTAGCTCTATGGAAAAATAACCCTTCATTTGAAATATCTGCGAGTCTCTTTAAATAACTGATAACCAACACCAATATATTTACAGGTGCGTTCAGAATATTCCGCTTGCAAGCGTCAACGAGTGCCGCAGCTCACATACAATAAATCAGTGTACTACCTCGTACATACGGGCCCTCCACCGCTTCGCTGCTTCGCTTATCCTATGTCTATCATTGTTGATATCTTCCTTGTCATGTATCAATTAGGTGCATGCTGCGTCTATATTATATTTATGGCTGATAATATGAAGCAAGTACGTACACATATCTATCACTAGTTAATAATAATTTGGTGTAGTCTTATTTTGTGTTGTTCATTAACATTTGAAAGATTAAGTTTGCTTGCATACTATTTTGTTCTTATTGAAACGTGTCGTGACTTTAAAGTTAGGGCTGATAGATAGGAAACTTTGTTTCCAATGTCTTCGGTAAAATTTGATCTAAGTTTTATTTTCAGGTATTTGATCCACTTTACATAATGTCAGTACAAACCTATATATTAATTATTCTGCTCCCGCTTATCAGCTTCAATTTGATTCCGTCTCTAAAAGTGCTGGCACCGTTGACGGCATTTGCCAATATTATCACACTTATTGGCATAGCCATCATTGCGTACTATTTGCTAGCCTCTAGGAAAGTGACGGAGACGATAACTCTTTTTGGCACTCCGCAACTGTATCCACTGTATTTTGGAACTGTGCTGTTTTCTTTGGTGTCTGTGGGTGTGGTGAGTAAATCTATTTTTATCTATTAGCAAACCGGACTAAAAATCTAAACAAATATAATCGAGCTCTAGATGAAGAGTATACTATCAGTCAGATTCTACTAATCTTTTATGTATTAGATAAAATACCTATTGAGCAATATACAGGTTATCACTCTGCGATCAATATGACGCGAGCAGTGACCTCAGACGTAGGTGAAACTGCCAGTAAATAATATTAAATAAACGTTTGCTCTCCAACATTCTGGTCAGAGACCGGTACAGTTTTATCTAGGTTCGACGTTGTCAACCCTATTAGTTATTCTACGGTAACTGACTTAACTGTGTTACAAATTCATTCTAGAGACTCGTTAAACATGAACCTTAACTGAAAATTCAAGTAATTTTGCTACTATTTGTTGACAAATTGGCGAACAGCAGAGTTAACCTACAAGTTAATATCGTTATTTCTATACAATGCAATACCATAAACATATTTCCATGTCATCAACGAAGACACGACTATAATTGATTCTGTATCACACAGTTTAATAGCTTGTCAAAAATGTTGTAGTCTTTAAAAAAACAATATGATTAATCCCTGCATTGCAGGGGATTTTCCAAAAATTAGCATGTAGTTAATCATATAACTAGTTAAGAATATGCACGTCTTCTTGCTTCAGTTACCGTAACAGTAAGTCTTTATATAAATCACACAGATCAGCCACGGTTCGTCGTCTAGGTATTGAAATGTATAACATTTAAGTGAGTCGCGTTCATGTAAGTACGGAAGAAAGAATCTCTTTTGTAGTATCTTTTATTAAATAAATGTAATAATGTAAAGAGGAAGTGACCAAGACAATATACCTAATATAGTCATGGACACTTTCTCTGTCAATTTTTCTCTAGGTGGTAACAGCAGAGAGTAAAATGAAAAATCCTAAGTCGTTTGGTAAACCTTTTGGTGTGCTGAATATTAGTATGGCTTTCGTTGTGGCACTATATACGTTTATCGGTGGTATCGGATATAATTATTGCGGATCAGTATGTACCGATTGCATTACACTTGACTTACCACGAGGAATGTTAGTACCAAATAATAAATAATATTTTTATAACACTGATGCTTACTTGTTATATGTAAAGATCGTACTGCTAATTTTTATGTGTGTTTAGCTGCAACTGAGACACACTCTCTCTCTACAAGTTCCACATGAAAAGTGAAGTGACCGGGGAAAGTGGCGTGACTTTTAATTCGCTTTATGGTCGCGAAATTGTCATTGAAACGAAATAACTTGTAAAAAAACAATGGACCCAATTCCATTCGGTTACATCTCTTCTCCGCTCAATAAATTTTAGAAGAATTCTAAGCACACCTAGTGCTATGCCAAGGGAGATTCTTACTATTCATGCTCCGAATGAATTTATAATGGTCTAAATATTTGATGATTTCATTTAAACTAATTTTTACTGTTTTTTTTACAGATTATCTACAATAGTTATTATATTTTTCGTTGTGGCTATTTTCATTAGCTATGCGTTACACTGCTATGTTCCTGAAGAAGTGTTGTGGCGTGGATACATATTGCCACGATTAGAGAAAAGAAGCGTATCACAAAGAAGTCAGCACATCTTTAGATATGTTCTCAGAATATCTTTGTGTCTGCTGACCTGTAAGTATCAAGAATATGAAAAAGCTTCACTTCAAATGTTTCAACCATAGCCCGGAAGATATGTTTCTCCATTAATGTATTTCGTGTGTAATTAGTAATGGTGTTTTTCTTTCTTTTAACTGGCATAGGAAACCAATGAGCAGGTGGGTTATCTGATGGTAAGCGACTACTGCCGCGTTTGGACACCTACAATGCAATTTGATGGTGCTATTAGTTGCTTTATTTTCGTTCTTGTACTTACTAAATTATGTAGTTTTGAGATTAATTATATTTAATAAATAAATTATAAAATAGAATAAACAAGTTCGAGGACTTAGAAAAAGAGGTTTAAGGCCTTTTTATGTAGATAGTACAAGCCCGCTCTTTGTGAAGCAAGCAAGCAAGTTGTATTAGTAAGCAAATTGTATTATTCTGGGTCTCCTAGTACAGGTTAAACTAAACTGCAAAAGACTACGTCGTATCTAAGAATTAAATAAAATATCCTCTTTTTTTTTAAAGAACTCCCGCTCTAGGATTAATTCCTGTGTCGCGGGGGACTTAAACACTCACACAAAGTGTTGTCCCGTGCGGGGATCGAACCCACAACACTCAGCGTGGCAGCGTAGTGTCGAACCACTTAAACCGCTACGCCATCCATGCAGTCAAACGATACATATACAAACTTTGAGAAAGCGATAAATAAATATGTATTAATATGTGTATGTATTTTATTAAATCCCTAGAATATCACTTAGAAACAATTGCTACCATTAAAAGTACTATAAGTAAATATCCATGTTTAAATGAAATAATAGTGTGAGAAAGAGAGAGGTGAGATTGGTAAAAAATACAAGTAACACCAATACATAAAAAGTTATTAATTAAATATTACAGTTTTAATCACGATGGCGGTGCCACGGCTCGGTCTATTCATCTCGCTGTTCGGCGCGCTATGCCTGTCAGCTTTGGGTATCTGCTTCCCAGCTTTGATGCAGATATGCGACTTATACCCCGATAAATACGGACCATGCTTAATATACCTGCTCAAAGACGTATTCATGTTCCTTTTCGGACTAGTTGGCTTAGTTTCTGGAACATATACATCTATCTATAGCATGGTCATTTCCTTTATGAGAAATAAATGAAGAAAAGCGCTCAAGTCGAAAAAAAAAAGAAAGAAGTCAGTACGACAATCAACAACAGAGGAATGTTACAAACTTTACTTAATCACTACTTACGTGAACTTTATCACTTACTGAGCTACGTTTTTCTTATTTAAATGACAACTGTTTACCTTTGTATATTAAACCCTCGCCCTATAAGTAAACAAAAGACAATATCTACTTAATGTATGTTGGGGTTGAGAAAGTCGATTTATGTGTTAAATGTATTGTATTTAAGGAGCAATCGAGCCCTAATATTCATGTTAGCTTATATACATTGACAAAGTGAGAATTATTGTTGTGTTTTTGCACACCAAAACTGTACTTTACAAATATAACCAAAGACAAATAGAGCAAGTGCATGAAGTATACAAATAAGATATAATAAATGTATAAATGAATACTAATATAAATACATTTTTGTATATTGTACTGCTTGTCTACTTTGACTTAAAACTTGTTTCACCTTTTTTTTGTATAACAAAGAGTGCTTATTTTTTAATTGGCTAAAATATGTATGTGTAAGATTTGGGCGTAGAAATAATAGGTCATTGTCTCATGCAGTACAATAAGACTCCACTAAGCGTCATAATGTGTGTTAAATAAATACACTACATTCTACAGAGATTGTGCAAACATTGTATTTATGAATATAATAAACGTTGTATCTATCTATGTATATAATAGGGTAATAATACTTAAACTGTTGAAATACGATTAGTACATTTTTCACCGCAGTAGGTGTCTACTGCGCAGTGAAAGAACCATAGATGTCATGGACTCTTCAGGCTTGGTTTTACGTAATACATTCACTTATTTAGCAAAAGTAATATGTCTCATATACATTACTAAGTTCCGTTTAGTTCGGATTGATTCATGATCACTTAATCAGGTAATGCCACAATAACTCGTCTTTTTGTAGTACAACAGTAAGTAGTGTACAGTAAGTAGGCAGTATAGCATATTCGATTTACTGACTCTAAACAAGAAAAAGTTAATTATGTACAGATACAAACGAAGTAAAAATGATCGGTTAACGTGACTAGTAATCTGTATTACAAGTAAAAGGCATTTCAATCATATGTAACGCTTGTCCTCCGTATTGTACTTGACTGAAATTGAAGAATCATTTCTCCATATTTTGTAAACCTACTTTATATGTTGTTTTTAACCAACTATTTATAAACAAGAGAACTATTTTTTTATAATATTGTTTTATTACACGATAATGATTATGGACATTTATTGAGCAAGATTCTAATGAAAACTTTGGAATAACAATAAAATAATAATAACCAATCGAAACTGTCCATCAAAACCTCTTTTGATGTTTTTTTTTATTTATTCCAGATATCCATAACATGTTTAACTTGTGATATAATTAATATCTACATACATCTGTCATGATCAATAATGTATACTGTTAATAATGGTGTTGATAATTTAAAGTACCTTGTGTGAATATTGGAACTTAAAATGCCTACAGAAAGGCTAAAGTCAGTTACTACTTAAGTCATGGTCTTACAGAATCCAATGGTGTCACATTTAATAAAGTGTGTATTTCTTCAAATAAACTTATCAAACACTGCTAAAATGTACATTTATTAATACAAACCGTACCCATGTTTAAACTGATTGAGTATTGTTTAAATTCCTTGTGTCGTATTAAATAAATATAATTTATAATTTAAAGGTATTTTTCTTTCTTATATTTAACTAAGCTTTACCCGCAGATGAAACCACATTTAACATATACTCGTATATCCTATAATAAAAGGAAAAAATACTTGTTGATGCCATGCCAAGCTATGGTAAGGCACGATATGACATATCAAACCGGTTGTGAAGTAATGTTGTTGCGTTGGGTTTCACGGAGTGAGTGATTTTACCAAAGGTCCAAAACCTCCTTGTTGACACCCTCAATGGCCACAAGGCAACTCTTGTCTTGAGCGGCAGATGCGCATGGGTGTGGTGGCGGTAATCAGTAGTTTTTAAGTAGTAACGTGACGAATGATATGATTATCTTAAAATTATTATCAACTCAATTTCTTGCACTCCATGTGTTATAAAGATCTTAAAAGAATAATTGCAGTACACAATGTACCCTGTAGGTATTAATCATAACAACTTCGTCCATAATAGCAAAGACAAAACCTTCAGTTTCTCCAAAGAGATCTTGAATGCAGTCAGCAGTGTACGGACTCTTCTATCAAGGGCATCTAAGGGCATCTAATTCAGGCTGAGGCCATCTGAGTATACGTGAGTACCGGCGAGATTATTATTAGTATTATTATAGCATTCCATGAAAATGACTATAATGATGAACTTATTATTTATATATATTATACATTATGTTTATATTTATATGATAATGACCTTTTGACTACAATATTATGCAGCTGCACGTACTTGCAGTCCTACTTTGTTTAGGGATTTTGTTATGAAACGGTCTATTAATATAAAATAAAGACATGGTATCAAGAAAAGCAATAAAATACGGTCATTTGAAGATAACCTTCACGTTTTTAATATCAATTAAATCATATAATATGTGGAAATGTGGACCTATAAGAAACAGTTGCTTTTGAACTTAAAAAGTAGATTTTAACGACTTGCTAGCAAGATGATTAAAGAGGAAATAATACTGTATACAAAGGATAAAATAATTATAGTGCTAAATTAAATTTATATTACCTTTTATTTATTGATTTGAGCATCGACTTGAACTGAATGCAACTGTATCCAAACAATAGTAGACAGAGAAAAGTCAAAGTAAAGAACATCAAAACAGAGTGTGTATGTAAGTGAGAGTGTGTGTGTATGACAGTGGCTTCATGTTTGTGTTATCGCGCGCGCGTGTGTGCATGAAGTGTACATAATTAAACATATTTTCTTAACAAGATTTTCAGTTTGGTTACAGTCCGATCAAATAAATATTTTGAAACCAAATTTTTTTACACATAATTTAGTTTTAGGATAAAGTATGTATGTATATACAATATTTATTAATTCTCTAATACAAATAACCTCTCAAAAAAAGGAAGGGATCTGTGGGAGAAATTGGAATAAGTTGAAGCTGGACTTAGTACATTATACTGACGTCTGTTATCTAACACAGAGGGATCAAAGGATAATAAAGCATGCTGCCTAAGGATACTGTTCAATATAAATAATTGTCTAACCGGAAGTAAGGAACATTCCTTAAAAAGTTCTACGGTTGAAAAGCGAAGAGTAAGAGAGAGGTAGATTTTATACCATTTAGATTGTATTAACGACAGCAACCCCACGCTAGCTTTTGAAGACATTACATTACATTAGCGCTGACGTAAAGAAATCAATTTTATGTGACCACTAAAGTTTAGATTGTGGTCAATGAGGGATTCCCATATACTTATTATTGTTGACAAATAGTAAAGTAGGATAATTGCACCAGCAGTTAACGGTTTGTTGGCGAGGACAGCTATGAGTTACGATTGAAAAGTTGTGACTAAGAGGGCATCCTCGTTTTGAGAAATCATGTATTTGGTTTTCGTCGTATTAAGCATTAAGAAATTTTCATTAGACCAATCCGTAACAGCATTAATAACAGGTTGACCATGAGCGAAAGCGTCTTCCCATGTCGGAGTGTTAAATATTAAAGCAGTATTATCTGTAAAAGGAACAATAGATCCATTTGTAAAGTGTAGATTGCAAATCTCATATATGTACAACAAGAAGAGGATAGGACCAAGAGCGCTGCCCTGCGAGACTAAGTATTGGATAGGAAGATCCACGCCATAAAAGGCAGAAAAGCAGGTGTGTAAGAAGGGGAACAATAACTTTAATCTTTATGTGTACGAATCTTCGCGCTTATATTGTCATATACTGCCGCATCACGAATGGAACTTATATAGGCCCTTTTTTATTATGATTTCATCCGGATTCTTGTCAATATTAACAAAAAAACTCTATTGACTGCTGTCAAAGTATTAGAGCAGTTACTTAGTAATTCATTTGAAATCATTTTAGCAGTTTGTCTATTTGTAATGGTATTGTGACGTCCACATGTCACGTACTGTGCACGTAAACATGTATTAAGGAAGCACGCATCCGTTCGCACTGCATACCACACGTTGAATGAACGCGACAACGCGTTGAATGAGTGTTGTGATCTCAACCTTGTTGAAGCTCCTTACAGTGGTTTTCCTCGCAGCTCACCACTGTGAGCCGGCCGATCGCTCCTCCGAAGAGGGGGCCAGTGAGCCGCCTGCGAGAGGTCGGTTGTTGGCTGTCTGTATCCGATGGCGATGCCCCGCTCAAAGGAGCTGATATGAGCTCCCGAGCGGGGCGTTTGAGTCGTCTCCGGATGAGTGTCGTTGCGTCTGGTGGTGGGAGCGGAGTAATGCCGACCAGGTGGGGAAGATTTAAGCGGTCAACCCGTTCAAACATCCCCGTGGCGAGTCTGCTCACAAACTCCCTTTTAGGTTCCTCGCACCTACGCAGCCTCAGCCGCGCAGCTCTAGCATTGTCGTGATGGTCTCGACGTGGTGGTTTGTCGACGTTCGTCGATGGTGATTCCCAGGTACTTGACCTTTGGGGACCATGGGATCTCTCTTCTCTTCCATCAGACGCAGGTTCGGCGAATGGTACGCCTTACCAGTTATCATCGCCTGGTTATTCGTCACGTTGCACTTGAGCCTCCATCTTTTCAGCCAGCCCGAAAGGGCTTGGGGTGAGGGATTCAATTTCCGTGCAGCCTTTTTCCACAGAATGCCGTTGAACAGTTGTGTCAACGCTATGAGTATTTCCAGCGGAAGTCGTTGCAGCGCAGCGTTCGGTATTCCGTCTTCACCAGGTTCTTTCCGTTGGTTGGATTTTCTGATTATCGCGGCAACCTCGCTCGGTGTTACGAGCAGTTCGCCCTCAGACTAGGCGAAGGGCCCTCGAGAGGTAGAGATGGGTTGCCGCCTCTATCTCTCGAGTGTGGTCCTCGTGATATCTTCGGCGGCTGGATCGACTTCCACTGGCGTTTTTACAACCGTAGGGTGGCTGTATCCCGCTAGGGATTCTTGGTAGGCCCTCCAGTCTGTGTGGACTGCGAGCCTCGGGGGGCCAACCATAGCTGCGGGCTCCCTGAACACTAGTAGCATCGGTCTGTGGTCCGATGGAAGATACTGGAGCACTTCCTGTGTCGACGGTGCTCTCAGTCGTTTGAATACTATGACACCGCGTTTTTATACGTGGCATAATTTGAACTCACGCACACAGACAACGATAACAGCAACGTAATCTAATTGGTTGCCTACACATCGATTATTGTGAATATAACATTAGAAATCTTATTGGTTAATCCATGTATTGTTCGGACTACGCTACTTAATGGTCAAAAGTGTGCATATAAATGGCATACTTTAAATGAAATACAAATCGATTCCAACCATT
Source organism: Tyria jacobaeae (assembly GCA_947561695.1). Classification (NCBI taxonomy): domain Eukaryota; kingdom Metazoa; phylum Arthropoda; class Insecta; order Lepidoptera; family Erebidae; genus Tyria; species Tyria jacobaeae. Next base: position 10,714,556 of record OX387207.1, on the reverse strand, counting down.
AACTGGTTTTTCACTTTAATAGCTACGGTTCAAGGACTAACCAGTCTAGCCGTCTAACATAGGCACCTTGCTCCTAATATTATCTGCTTACGGTTTGACGGCTTATACAGCCTGGCCGGCTAAGTAGGTATCGTCACATAGATCAGTCAGCTGGCACAAACGTAGGGAAAGTACTCTTAACAACTTATCGGGTCAGCTACCCCAACAGCTGATCCCGAAAGTATTCATTGAATTCCACAATAATTTGGGACTATGTTTGGTTCTATTGAGTTCATTCGTTTTATAGCTTCGTTTTATTGTTTTCAGCAAGTTATTGCCAAAAATATGGTATGTCGCTGGTCCCTTGTATGTAGTTATTATAATGTCATAATTAGGATATTTCTTACCTTTTTATGAAAATTGTCTCCATTCCGTATGCGTTTACAGAGACCCGATGTAATCCTTGCCTATATTATAGTTAAATCGTTTAAAAAGTCTTTTTAAACGTTTATTCTCTTTCGTAATCATTTGATTTAATCTCTTTTGATTGATATATGTATATATATGTATATACATATATTTTTGATCTCTTTATTGTAAACACAATTTAAATTTAAAATTAAAAACATTGTCTTACAAATCAGAGTACATTGGGCGGTCTTATTCCTACTAGATATTTATAACAGATTGTGTAATATTTAAGATCACGCACCAGAGAATCCAATGACTATGATCCGCAGCTTAACAGGAATTTAACTAATGCGACAAGGTACGATTTTCAAACCTTTTGTTTTTACAGAGTTCTTGTAGACATACATACTAAAATTATTAAAAATAAATAGGTTATGACTCACCGAGATGCCGTGTACATATTGCGACTTAGGTGACCTAATCGTAAAATCTACTCTCGTGACTCCGACCTTGTCCGCCTTGTTACAGCCCAAGCTCAACCGTCCTCACTAAAGCTCTTACACTGACTGTTTGATCATACATAAACCCCTTTTATTCTCATGCTTTACATGAGAATATCAGTTCTAGGACTTCTACTCGACTTTAACAGCAAGGCAACAAGGAATTCAACAGATTCTCTTTACTAATTATAGTGGCTTTTTAAGTTCAAGTCGTTACGATACCATACATTAGAAATAATAATAATAATAAGGAAATAGGCCAATCGTTCGCTCCGTAAAAGGATGCATGCAAGTATAGATTTTAAAAATACCCTGTTTATTTCGAAGCCTTTTCTTTAATAATGAATGCTTTTTGGGTACATGTACTGTCCGTACGACGGTTGTAGCTGTCTGCCGCAACCTTGCAGTCTGTGCATAGAGAGGTCGATCCTTTTCGCATAAAAAAAGCGAATCTTCTTCTGGAGTATATCCAGATCACAATTATCTAAAGGCCGGCAACGCACTTGTGACTCTTGAGTTGTTGGTGTCCATGGGCGGCGGTAGTCACTTACCATCAGGTGACCCGTCTGCTCGTTTGCCCCCCATCGCATAAAAAAAAAAAATCTACCCAAATTTTCTTTAAAGGTACACACATCCTTTAAAGAAAATTTGGGTACAATAATTTTGTAAAAAATCCGTTTCTATTTTTGGAACTTTGATCAAAATATTTACTTCACCTTTCACCAGTCGGTATAGTAAGTGAGAGCTTCAACTGCTTCTCCATCTGTACAGGCCGGTTTAGCTCGTAAATCAATAAATTTAACCTAATTTAACCATAATGCCACAAAGAGAAGGTATCTATTGTAATATCACAGACGTATATTCGTCTTTTTATTCTAGAATAAACTGTTGGTGTGCCTCAGATTGCAGAGGTGCAGCGTGCCAGATGTTGCCAGAATCAATGAAATTATCAAATATATCCAACTTAATCGTCTTTGTATAAGTTGACGCTTAAAATATCGCCACCAATTAAGCGTTCATAATACATATATCGTTTTCCATCTTAAATTTTACAGTGACATTTATTTCATCTTCCAAAAATGAGGCTCTTATCAAACTTCCATCCTTACAACCGATCGTGTACAAAATTTATAATACCTACTGTTAATTTTAACTACATATATATTCTTCACATAGTCTTTATATGTCTGAAATGTTATAACGTCGCTTTTTTTTCGTGGTCTCATTAATTTACTGACAAATCTATACTACTCACCCATGTATATCCTTTATTATCCTTTCAGTGGTAGAGCCATACTTAGGCACGAATGGGCCGGCTCTACCGGTGCGATACCACGGCCTCACAGAAAACCAGTTGTGAAGTAACGCTTGCGTTGCATTTCCCCGAATTGAGTGAGGTTTCCGGAGGCCCAATTCCCCCTCCCCCCTTTTCTCTCCCTCATCTCCTTTCTCCTTTTTTCCATCTCCCCATCCCTCTTCTTTCCGCTCCCTGCATCTCCCATCCCACATCACCCTCAAAGGCGGGCAGCGCACTTGCGACTTTTGAGTTGCAAGTGTAAATGGACACTTACCATCAGTTGCCCCGTCTGTTCGTCTGTCCCCCTATAGTATAAAAAAGTGAGCTTCCGTTAGTACGTCAATCCTAAAATTACGGTACAACTGCAAAACATCTGCATAGAGATGATGAACTTTAGTATTATCATTTATAAAAATGGAGAAGAGTAGAGGAGATAGAACGCCACCCTATAAGGTCACACCAGTCAGAGGAGCGAGCGTCCCCGAAGATAGGAAGCGATTACAGAATTAGAGACATTTAGAGAGGACAAAGTACATAAGAGGATGTCAATATCAACAGAGTTAAAAGCACTGCTGAAGTCTTGTAAAACCAATACCACCAAGAGTATGTTCTCCACAACCAGTCGTATGTTATCAGTTATTTTAACTAAAGCAGTTACAGTACGGTGGCCTGAACGAAACCTAGATTGGTATGAACGTATCAGTATGAACGTAGTAGACTATTAGAGGAAAGTTAAGAATTAAGTTGACTCTGGACAGTACTCTCAAGCAATTTGGAGTGGATCGGGAGAATGGATACAGGACGAAATTAGGACACTAATGAAGGATTTGAGTTTAAAATAAAGGAATTACATGGGCCCTTTTCCAGGAAGATGGAAACTGACTTTCTTGTAGGGAGAAATTGATAATGTGAGTGACAGCTGGAAGGAGGTCACTCAAGGTGGGTTATGCGTGAATACCATTAGCATCTGTTGCTTTTGTAGAGATGGATAAAATGTGTCTCTTTATGTCACTCTTTGCAATTGGGTCAAAAGAACAATTTATTTTGCAGGTCGAAGGTTCGTTGCAGAGTGTCATAGAACATAGAGGTATATTAATTACTGATAACTAAAAGTAGAAGACTTTTCTGAAGCACTTACACAAATAGGTTGAATGGAAAAATGCTTATTGAGCACGTTGACATCTATATTAGTCGAGTTGACGTTGACGGATTTAAGACGAATCGCAAATGTGGCGTCTTTTAGCATCTCGACACAGACGACTGTAGCGATTAAGAAGTATTTCATAAGCACAAAAGTTCTACTCAGAGGGATTACGTTTGTACGTTGCCAGCAAACCTGTTGCAGCCTGCCAGCAACAAAGCCATTATCAGAAACTTACCAAACTCATCCCCTTGGAGTACATCCTTTCCAATTAAAAAGAATAATCGAAATCGGTTTACGTGATATTGAGTTATTCGTCCATTTGTCGCTCAGACATTTAATGCAAATTTAAGACTTATATAGTTTTCTCGTGGATGCCGTTGTCAAAACTGGGCCAAGCACCAGTTTTCGGTTGAAAAGACACATTGTAGTGTCATGATTGGAAATGAACTTGTAGAACAAGTAACACAGTTTGCTATTAAATTAACTAAGATGCAAAGGAGATATTGAAGGGAGAGTAAATGCGGGTAATCGGATAAATAAAGCAGTACATGCCATTGATTGGTCAATCGGTATCGAAAAAGGCACAAGACATCTGCAACTCGAGAGTCGTAAGTGCGCTACCCGCCTTGAAGATAATGAGGGATGAGGGGATGAGAGAGACAGGGGAGAGGATAGGGAGTGTTGGGCCTCAGCAAACCTCACTAATTTTGGGGAAATGCAACGCAAGCGTTGCTTCTCAGTCAAGTTGTTTTCTGCGAGGCCGTGGTATCGCACCGGTCGAGCCGGCCTATGCGTTAGCATGGCACTAACACTGTCGAAGTATAGGGATATAAATAAGCATATGGATTAAGAATTATTTAGTCTTAAAATAGTAGTCGTATAAGATCTCACTTACAATATGTATTTACATTAACGGAATCCTTAATTCTTTTCATACGTCCACCGCAATAACACTAAGGTAATTAACGTCGAATTTCCTTGAGTATAACTTGCACATTATATTCTATAGTTAATAACATATTACTGGTCGCAGAGTCAGTCATAAACCCCATGGTCATAAGCACTTGTGCTCCGGGTGTCAGTGTTACGTGTATTAAAATTTACCTTCATCTACATCTATTGAAAGCATTTGACAGCTTTATTGACTGTTTTTACAGAAACGAACCTACCTATAAATTCACTACAATGAACTAAATAAATAGAATTAGAGTCCAGTTTGTGCATTTTAGTACTAATATTTGGGGAAGGTTAATGAAAACTCGTGAAATGTGCAAGGTATTTTAACGACGTTTTATTAGGTACATAAACACCAATGGTGACAACGTATTAGCAATACTAAAATCACTATATGACGCGCGTACGCTGGTCGGCACAGCATGCGGCAGCCGGCGAGCTATAGCGAGCGGCTATGTGCGGTCGGTAATACCCGCTCAGTACCGAATCCAACTATAAAGGGGTGCGGGGAGGCGAAGGGTAAAAGAGTGCCCGCAACTCACGCGCCCCCCTGTCTCACGCACACAAAGAAAACTAAATATAAAATACAACAATTAACGTTTATTTTCAATCCATAGAACCATATATAAATTAAATTCAAACAAAATACTACTCGCACTGTATACAATATGGTTTTATGTTGTTGCGATGTCGACACGTTAGGTACTAACACAAGTAGCCTCCTAGGGCGGAGGGCGTGTTATAACAAATAAATAATAAGGAAGCACAGAGGATAGGTGCAGCAAGGAGAGTGGTGGGGGACGGGACGGGACGGGGCGGACACACTGCAGCCGTGCCCTTCCCCGTCTTTAACAGGTACACCTTACCATGCAATGTTCTTACATACGACTCCATCTTAAAACGATACCTTAACATTATTACATTATTTTAATCCATGTTATAACTTCCAGAGAAACAATTACATTATGAAGTATATAAAGGTACCATTTATACAGAATATTAGGTAATTTCAATGTATATCTTTTAACAAACAAGTTGGAATATCAAATGCCGCATTTTCGCGGCCGTTATATCATATTAAGCTTTATTACAATAATATCGTTTGATATGAAACAGTGCATTTCAAAGTTCAACCGTCACACCTAATAGAAACCCTCACATGTAAACTTTTATAGAAAAAACATTTTATTGTTCTCGCTTTGTATCCATAAAATACTTTCAAATGCAACAACTTCTTAGTCTTAGCTTATAAACATTAATTTCTTCAATTCAATAAACATTCAATTGACTTATTCATCAACGACAAAAACCTACAAAAATATATTATAACATTAGCACGAGGCAAATAGAGTGCTGAGAAAACGTCTAGCCGACGTAATCAGTGTGTAAGGTCGCGGCGCGCGAGCCTGCAGCCGCAGCTGGGAGCGTTGCCGGCGCGCCGGAGGGCCCCAGCCGTGCGGCACGTGGGGCTAACCGCGCCCCACGTGTCGCACGGACTGCACCGCCCTCACTCCACTGCTAGCGGACTGAGGCGCCGGGCGCCGGAGCAATTATGTCCGTGGGTCCTACCCAATCAACACTATAAAGCGAGTCTCTTTAAAACTAAAAAAATTATATAAACTTTCAAAAACATTAACATCTACAGCCATAACAAAAATAGACTAATGACAACTACACTACGGAATCTACATACTACTTAAACTATTCACTAAGTTAACTTGAAACGAAACTAGTGTTCGCTCTCTACTGAATCGACAGGGGGTTATGGGTACAGGGGATGCGTGAGACAACACTCCCGCCCCCAGCAGGATCTAATCCCATACGGAGCAGTCCTACGAAGCGAGCTACAGTGAGGCCGGCGAGCGCGAGTGCGAGGCCACAGGCCCCGGACACATCACGCAGGCGAGGGGCGCGACGCCCAAGGATTGTACAATTTTCGGATACGAGGGACGGACAAGGTCAGAGTTTACAACAGCAACGTTTATAATACAGATTTCAAGTAGCTTCGAGTGCCCGGGACCGGCTCGAGGCCCTATTTAAACTACCTATATACAGACGCAGCCACTACACTTGCGTACGCGAGCCACTTGAGCAAACATGCGTGCGGGCCAGGCCGCCGCCGTGGCCGTTATCGATATACATAAATATTCAACAACATTAACTTATTACAATATGATCCGCACTTGGGTCGGACAGCCGCCGCGGACGACACGGGCGCTACTAAGATGCGACGCACGCTCGGGACGGGACACAACAAATACCGTTCAAATATTAAAAAAAAATCCATTGATTTGGTCCGTACGTCGTTGACTAACCCTGTTGAGAGTCGGACTGAACCCGATAGAAAGGAATTAGAGACGACGATAGATCAGAACGGGACTTTGGTTAAGATTTTCCTATTAAACTAAGTAGATAAACTTACGGTAACTGCAATATCAATTAAACCTATAAGTCAAACAAGTTACAGAAGTTCACCGACGAGATCAGAGTTTTGCTACAAGACCGAGTCATGTTTAGGTTGAACTGAGGCGATGAATGTTGCGATGTGGTCCGGTAGCAAATGTTCGGAACAGAGTCGGCAGCGGTGGTGCAGCGTACGACGAGCATTTTAGGGCCGCTGCACCGCGCGACGCGAGCTATGTGCCCGCCGCGGAGTGCCCTACGCGGTTCGTGCGCGGAGTGACGGAGGATTGTGTCCGATGCTGGCGCGCGGCCAAGAGTGCGTGCGCTGAGGGTGCGCCCGCGACCTGAAGTTAAATATACCTTTAACTATAACAATAACACAAATGGTGATGAATATTACGTAGAAGATATAAACATAATAGGAATAATTGTCCCAAAAAAAGAGAACTTAAATGTTAATTACACACAATGTTTGTGATAATATATTATATAATACGTTAAACTACTTATAACTTACATGTCGTTAGGCGTGTTTGTGCTATGCGGGTAGGTGTTGGTGAGTGCAGGCTTCTGGTTGCCTATACATCTGCGAATTTGGATAACTTCTCTCGCAGAATGTGATTTTCTTTCTTTAATAACTCTACTTCTTGCCTCAGCCCCATGTTCTGGAAGTACAGGACACAATATTAGCATAATAAAGTAAATAGGTAAGTGCTTCCTATTAAAGCTGTAACTAATTCTCCATATCTGTAATTCCTCCTTTTGAAATCATGTCATGTTTATACTCGTATAACTAAGTCAATACAAACAGGTTCTCCCTGTAACTTATTCTATCCACACCTTAACTGTGTGGGTAAGTACACTCATACGTAAACAAGAAGGGAATATTTTTTTTTTGAAAATCTTATAAGATAAGCCGCCGTATTGGGTGTACTGAAATGTAACAGATTGGCATCCACAGCACTGGCTTTTGAAACTGAGCCCAAGATGCTGGTCCATCGAAATTCTTTGAACAGGTTATAGTGACATATACATACCTCTTTCTCAAGGTATCCTGCCCGCATGGCAATCTGGTTTTCCTTCATGCGGCGCGCGTCGCGAGAGCGCTTCGCCGCCATATTGTTCTTCCGCCGACGCGCCCAGTACTTGTCGTCTTTCAGGTCATCGGGCACGAACTGCCAATGACCACGATATGGGGTTAAGACGCGGCGCCACACACTTAAACCTCCCATCACCCATAATTTAAAAAATAATTTGAATTATGCTTAGAAAGGAATTTGAAAGAAACTGCAAGTAAGTAACTGTTTGAAAATAAATCGTATAGTTCAGTAATACTTTTAAAAATTGTCAAGTACCTATCTAATAAAAGTCTTCACTATATTTCACTTGCCTTGACAGTTGCATCCAGCCGTTTAAATGTATTGTATAAAAAGATAACTTACCTACTCACCTTTTAATAAACAAAATACGGGTCATACAGGTTTTATGTTTAAACATATAGCAAAATGTTTTTTGTGGATGTCAAACTAAGTTGACTTAGCTGGTATTACTATTTCTAAAACACAGCTATACATGATTAAAAAATATATAACTATAAAAGCATATATGCAACTGGCTAACGGTAATAGGCTATGACATATAAATGTGCAGAAACATATCTAATCAACGGGAATCGGACCCGTGACCCGCCGAGCGACATACCTACTCGTATCTTGACGATCACATGTATATTACATGCATATCTTGAACCGGTTGATTAGATTTATACTATGCATTACAATTTGAATACTTGCTTGTATTTTCAATAGTAACATTATTACTATCCAACATGTATCAATCAATTAGTTCCAAATTCAAACAAACCCCTTTTATTGTTTGAAAATTAACCTTAAATGAAAGTCGCCTAAAGAGCAGTTTCTTCAGCCGAGTTCGTAAGTAAAGTGTATTAAAGTTTATTATTTAAATGCATTAAACTAGGCATTAAGGTTCATTTATACATTCAAGTTTCTTGTTATAGTAAAAATAGAATATAAAAGAGTGACTGCAAAGACTGCACTGGACTGTACTGTACTGTAAACACTTTCATCATATTTCACAATTTTATCACATGTAAGTTCTCTCTCAACTGTATTATAACATAATATAAACATTATACATGTGTACTTATTTTCGTCCGTTATAAAGACCAAAATTCCATAAACTGATGATTGATATCACGGTTTTCTGTGGACTTATATTCAACTACTATTATTACTAAGAACTACAAGAGTTTATTTTATATGATATTATTATTGTATTTAATTTAATTTTAAATCTGTAAATACAATTTTCTAATCATTTGTAGTACTTCAGGTAATTCAAATTACCCGTTAATAATACAATGAACGAAGATAACGAGATTTGATACGACTTCTGCTAATATTCAAATTGGTTAAACTAAATCTTTATATTTCAAACTGTGTTATATATATATGTGAATATTAATGAGGTAAGTATATTACTGCTAATTAGACTTATTTAAATAAAAAAAAAACCATGGTTGAAGCAGGCAGAAAACGATGCGTTTTACAGGTGTGCCATATAAGGTACGCGTACTTTAAAATCTCCGAGCAAGTTCGTCAACTGCGAAGACCGAGTATTCGATATTCATAATCCATACGAGTAACTATTTCGTGCAGCGTAGACGATGATCTAAGTAAGTACGCGTACTTTACAACCGCACGTTTGAAGCTCCCACGTCTGAAACTCGGTTATGAAAAAATACTGAAAAAATATAATATGTTTTCAACTTTGTCCTGTGTTGTATAGTACTTATTTATGTGGTGTCCATTAAAGCCGAGCCACCATGATTCTAATGATAGTTTTCATTTTATTTCTGCGTTTCTAAAAGACGGATGTAGGCCATAATTATTGACTACGTAATAACGTCTTTTTTATCTGATATATAATATATGTTACTACTGTCGATTACGGAATATTGCCAGTGTAGAACTGAGTGAGCGTGTAATTTAGAATAATGATTGAACCATTATTCTAAATTACGAATACATTATTTCTTCTTTATTAAGTATTAATAGCCAAGTGGTCTAACCAATGGGTTCTCATATGGACGTTTCGAATTCGATTCTCCATCAGTCGGCTGTGACTTTATAAAGAAAATATTCAAATTAGACATTTAATCTCACTAGAATGACTACACTAAAGTGGTTCTCAAAAGTTCTGTCTTCTCAAATACCAAACATGATGCAGGTCGCATACAGATTGATTCAAAAAACTATCTAAATTGGCTGCAATATTTCTAATCCATGGGGCTACAGAAGACTTTAACATTTACGTGACAATCTTGGTATTGAAAAAAAAAAATTGCAAGTGATATCACTTTTATACGGACCCTAAGACAGCTTGCCGGTTTAACAATGTTAGAAGGCCTCTATCTGAAGCTATTGATACTCTGCGGACTCGTAGGAAAACAACACTAGGCTTTTCTTACTAACTAAATCCGATTTTACCCACCACATGATCTTCTGCTCGGAATGGGAAAATAACATGCGGAAAATAACATTATTAGTGTAATATCTACTTGTACGTAGAAGTTATCAGGGTTCCACTAGGGCAACACTAGAGAAACGGTGGAAGTCGAGTGTCTCTATGTTTACCAACTTACCTAATACTATAATATTATTATTAGTAAGTATACCTGAAAATCGATAGAAATTTAAAATAAATATTAAAACGTTGCTTTCGCTTTTTTTATTGTTGGTTGTGAAAAACCATAGGTTTTTGGAATAATTACGTATATCTACTCTTTGACATCGACACCTTTTTATGATGCTTCAGTTTCAGGCTATAGAGACTAAATCAGCTAAATGCTTGTGCTAGAAGCGAGTTCACGTCGGTTAGACTTTCTAGCGATTGCATCGCAACCACTTTACGCTTGAAAGTGACCCTATGGCTGTATGTGTAGCATGTATTTATGTATGTTCACATATAATAAAGTTGATCACTATTGGTCCACAATAATTTTATATACATATGTATGTATATGTCATTTTGTTTCTAAACGTTTCAAAAGCTTTTGTTTGTTTGATTCTTACCTTGCTTCTAAAAGGGCACATGGGGCAAGGTTACTTTAGTAGTGTTTTAGTTTGCTTGATCCCTTATCTTAGAATTATTTTGCCTTGTCACGGGTGGAGTGAATACAGCCAAGAGCAATAAATAAAACACTTACACTTACAAGAAGAACAACGTAATTGTACACATTATTTTACTGTGCCATTTTTTTAGTAGTACTTAATGTTTAATAGGAGTAAATTGATATAATCGTATGTATCATTGAGAAGGTCTCTGTCAAGCAGTGGATATCCTAATAAGATGATAATCATTATGATGATTGTGATATTATTTTTTTTTTATATTTTATTATTATTATTTTTATAGCTATTGACTGTACCTCGCCGTGAAAATTATCAAAATAGTAACTGAACAACTTGCAACTTTATTAAAACGTACACATAGTAAACGAAAGTTGTTTATAAAAAGTTTTATTATCGCTTTCCCTCTTACCATATAATAAGTTTGTCAGAAAGAGACAAGTCGTTCAATGACTAATCTGAATAAGCAGTGTTAGTAATTGTTAATGGAAGCTTCTTGAAATAGCTACCTTGTAAAATTACAAAAATAAAAGTCCCAGTAATCTTAACAATTAAAAACTGGATTATCTCTAACAGTTATTATGTGTAATGTATATAATTTATCCAAATGTCAATAAAACTATTTCAACTACTGCGCTCCTCTACTCTCTCCTTTATAATAAATTTGAATACGCATTAATAAATGACGTGAGAGTTATAAAATAAATCTTAAGTTACAGTTTATAAATTTAATAAACGTAGTTCCTGGACATCACTTAAAAAGCGAAATCGGTTCCCAACTTTAGGGGACGGTGGTGGTGGTAGAGTACTATAGAGTGCTGGTTACCTACAGATATGGATTACGCAACCGGCAACTTTGATACTATGAAAATGACTTCCCATTATAAATAAGCAAACACAAAGTCGTTTTGTATTTTTGAAAGTGTTTTCTAGTGTTACTGTTTTTTAGTGTTTTTGTATTAGTGATAAAACAAAAAAGAAATGCGTGCAGCTCTTTGTTCTGTCTTTTTTCTATATCGTTTAACGAAATTTGCAATGTTGTAGTTTCACTATAGCAATGAGTACTGTAGTGCTCTTCTTATAAGGAAATTGAGGCAAATTTCCGTCTCTGAGCGACTACAATTATTAATTAGCGCGATATGTATATAATGTTGCTTATTAACTCTGAGACTGATGCAGTCGCAATTTGATGAATTTTGCTAGGTGTCGGGGAAAACGTACGTAGTATAAATTTCGAACTCAAAACTTACTCTACGTTTATGTTTTTTTTTTCAATGGAATATTATTTCATTAATTAGGCAAGTATAGTTTTAATTAATAATATCTTTATAAGCTAACAACATTTTTGTCAACACTATTTTGCCCTCTTAGTTGCTAAAATGTCAGGCTAACGACAAACTGCGATTGAAAGGTGACATGATTGAGTACTTTTAGAATATGAACAAAAAATATTAACCAAAAGCCCTTGAAATAGAGCTTAAACTCATCTGTCTGGTGTTGGCTTAAATAAATTACACAACTTGCATACGATTGTTAGCTCAAATTAAATAGGATAAGGTTGACATTTTATTTTCATTTTGTCCCTGGAAAAGAGTGACAATTCTAATGTCATTTTCACCAGCATCAAAATAGATGAGATGAGATGCTCATACAATAAATAAATAAATAAGAAATTCTTAAATCTGATCAAATGCACCGTGTGTTGGTTTGACATCTTAATTGTATAAAATAATCTCTTTACACTCAGTTCTATTTAAATAATATATTATGTAAGTAATACATATTCACTTGAAGAGTACTCTATTAACAACAATGAGAAGTTCGTTGTCATAGCAGTTGCATAGTAATTGTAGACATAGATTTTAGAAAGATAATTCTTAGTATGAACAGTATTAAATCTATCTGCTAAACGTCATACGTAAGTGGACTAAACTAACTATGGTAAAATAGAATGACATAATCTAATACGAAATATGAAAAAGTGATACTCCACTTACCAGGGCTTTTTCGACCATTTCAGAAACTACAAAATTTTATTTCTTCTACTACATGCCCGTATATAAACCGAATGAGCTTCAATTTTAGTTCTAAAGTTTTGTCACTAGACGGATTGACCATTACGGTGAGTTGACATTCTGTAAGGTATTCCGCGGTCAAACTCACGTGACTATATATCGTGTCGTTAAACACGATTTGTGGTCATACTATATTGTAGTTTAAAAGGCTTTTTTGGCACTTGGATTTTAGTAAAACTTTGACGACCAAAATGATAAAATTACCTGACAATTCAGACCAGAATTTATAATATTTTAGTAGATGAGACGAAAATATTGAATTCGACAATCGACAAGTTAAGTTAAAATTAGATAAGTTGTAGTTTTGTCAGATAATCGTATCGATCGGCAAACACACTACTTATACAAAAACGTTAGTCTGCAAAAGCTGTTAGGGCCATTTTGAAGTGAGTGAAGATAGTGCGAGTGTTTTAAGTGACGCGGGCAATTGTTATTGTGGTAAGTAAGCTAAGTTTAAGAGTGCGTGGAATATCGCACTGAGGGCACTTCCTATCATATACTCTGACTTAACACACGTGAAAAATTTACTAAATTTAATACTTCATTAAAATTACTGTAATTAGCGTGCAAAGCCAGATTTGTATGACAAGGAAATTGACCTTACCGGTCAGCGCCGCGTTCCCACCTCTTTTTCACGGGGATTGTATTAAAATCATCGCAAAAAATGAGTAGCGAGGCGCCGATCGGTGGCGCAGGCAGGGGCGCCGCACCCAAGGCGGTCCGCAGCATGCCGCTAGGAATGATCAGCGCACTAACATCATTTACCTGTTTCCGGGACTTCTTGATCATGGGCTGCGGCTTCAGCTCTTCATCGGAGAAAGCGCGCGTCCGAGGATCAAAGTCTCGACCCGATGACGCCATTGAGAATGCTGGAATTAGTACGCAATACAATTATTAGGTATCCTTTTAAAGAATAAAAGTAAGTACGAATCTACTTCTAACATCGTGGAAAACAAATTATATTTTGCAACTCAAGAAATAAAATATCTATATGTAAATATGCCTTCATAAAGATATACACAATATACATGTATTGTCAGTAAGTGGTAGAAAACAAAATATTTTACTAAATATCATCTTTTGACTTACATAAGTATATATATTTTTATAGGATAGGGGCAAACAAGCAGACGGGTCACCTTATGTTAAGTGACTATATCCGTTCATGGACAACCGGAACTCAAGAGTCACAAGTGCATTGCCGGCCTTTTAGATAGGAGGGAGTACGTTCTTTTTTAAGTTTGAGGTTTTTCGGTCCAAAAATACACATCGTTACAGTTATTCATATTAAATCTTTACTTTTAAATTCAATGGAGTTAAACTTTTATTTAGCCTATCTTTTCCTGTTATGACCACAAATTTATTGTTTAATTTATAATAATATGGACAGTTTTAAATAACAATGGAAAGTATTGTGTAGCGCATATTTTTATATATTGTTAAAGTCTAATTAATGTCTTGAGTGCGTACTCATGTAGTTGTTCGCAGGTTATAAGGTAAAATAAAAAATATTTTATTAATAGAACCTCTTTTACAAGAATTATGATAATGAAATATATAAAATAAATATCTATATTTTCATAACTTTCTCATACGATGATCAAAGCAAAGGATAGATTAGTTGAAACTAGGAGACATAAACACAGTAAAAGTAAGTCACTAGTAGAATAACAGATTGAGAGCTTACTGGAGTCAGCGGGCGACAGCGGCGGATTGATAGTATCCGGGCTCATGCAGTCGGAGGGCGAAGGCGAACGCTCGCGCTTGGTGACCGGCGCTTGGAGTCCCAAGGCGGGGCCGAACGCCGAGCCACCGAGGTGCGCGCCGCCGAGACCTTCGCCGGACATGCCATTTTCAGACAGGAACTCGTCTAAGTCTGCATACTGCAACATCAGAGAAAGCACGCGTCACGAGCCGCGTCGACGCGCTGGCCCTGCGGCCACGCACTATGCGCTCGAGTCGCTCGCCCGCAGGCTCGCAAGCGCATCCCGACTCAAATGCTGCTCAAATCAAAGTTCAGCATCCACATTCGCTTTACGCATATTCGCTAGGCTTTACAGTTCGACAATTTGCATTATATGAACGCAATCATAAAATAAATTATAGACAACACTCTGATGCATAAAAAGCAAAAGTGCTGGTGGGACAAGGTGGGTAGGGGGGGGGTGGCGAGGGAGGGCAAGATAGCGACTCTATTACCTAGTGCGGGCGGCAGCGATGTTAGGAAAGCCGATGAAATACGCACACGACACGCAACACGCAGTAGGTAACAAAGTTGCGAGTACTGACTTCTTGTACCTTGAGATCGGGATCATAAGGCAGCGTCTTATCCCACAGCGTTGGCCCCAGGAAGGCAGCTTGCGCCTCCCACAGGTCGCTATCATCTTTCTTGTCCTCAAGCGGGTCCTTATGGTTCACCGACTTGCCTGTAACAATGATGACAAGGGCGTCAGCCCGGTGACCGGCGGGGTCGCAGCGCGACGCCACGACCGCGCTCGTCGCCCGATACACTGTTGCCACTGCAATCCAACAGGTGCTTTATTACAGTGGCAACCGACAGTCTACAACATGGCTATTACGAAACAACTTATGCATTCGCAGGGCGGGGTACACAGTTATATAATATAAAGTGTAATATTCGCAGGAGCAATTTAACATCTATAAATATACGCCTGCAATTAATGAATACTAGATAATATACAATAGATATGTTGTCACATAAAAATAGTGAGATTAAATGATATAAAGAATATTTCTTTAAAGATATGTTAAAACGAATGCAGTAATATTAACTTAGAAATGGTACTTCTTATTTACCGATAATAAGAAACATGTCGTGCTCTTGCCACTCTGGTTATACGATGACATTAAGATCTAGTTGGCTGTCAGTGTTTTCATATTAACAGTTAACTGTTACACACATAATGTGGGTTGTGGTATAGGGTTCTTTACTACCTGGTTTAAATATTGTTTACTTATTTAAATTTAGGTCACACGCGTCCTATATCATCGGTACACCTATGTAAAGCGCATCGCTAGCTACAATTAGGTGACTTCTTGTCTAATTTATTTGCTTACGAAGGAACTGACCCTGACTACAGTGTAGTTAGTATTAGTTACCACATTAGAGTTGGTTAAGTCTTCTTAACCAACTCTAATGTTGTAACTGTGTTTTAGATTTTCTGATTTAGTCATTTGTTAAAACGAATTCCTTGTCTTACCGCTCCAAGCGACCACAATTTTCAACACACAAGCGATAACAATTCATGGTTTTTTAATTATGACGTATGTTATCGGTTTTAAATACTTGAATCCATTATATACATATTTCTGTATTTTTATAGCGCTGCCTGCTAATCTGCGCTTAGCACAACTAAATATTTAGATATTTATAGGTATAGTACAATTTCAAAAACATAATAACACAATAATTAAACTCGTATTTCTAATTTAGTTATAATAATTATAATGTCAGGGAGTCTAATGATAATATCAGTGTATAATACCTACGCATATTTTCCTCTTATGATCATATAATAGATCTCATACGCTGTATCAATATCAAATGAATTGAATGAATGACTTAGTATTAACTAGTCCTCTAGAAGTATACAATAGTTGTTTTCGAAAATCAAAAGTCAATTAATAAGTTGATATATTTGATCTGAGTGGCACGTTGCGGAGCACAAGGTATAAACGGCTGGCGGGCGGCAACGCGGGGGTGCGCGCGTGTTTCGCCGCGTGACAATAACACGAGGCAAACTCGCCGCGAGTACAAAATAGCGAAGCGTACTCGTAAAGCTTTAACAAGTGTTCTATTATTTCAAATACTAAACTCAGTGACCTTGTAAGGTCAACAAATACTTATTTAATGTAATTTACTTATTTTGATATTTTTATTTCCTTATATAATTATAATAAGTCTGTGTTTGTTTTAAAAATATATTAATGTAACTTGTGTAAAGATGAAGTTTATTTTTTATATTCATACCAGGCATCTCAACAGTTTTAGAATCTTTAGAGAATGTTTCACATACATAGGTACCTACTCAAATTCAACCGATGTACATATGCATGCATGTATACATCCGATGATCCGATACACCGATGAATAGGACTGTGTTACAAGTATAGAGGTAGTAAATTCGATATAAAATCAGTATTTTATCAATGTATATAGATGTACTTATATGGCAAGCAAGCTAAATGCTTTTTATGGATAAAAAGATAATAAAGCATTTACAATACCTTATCCAGGTTTACATTAGTCTAAAAACCATGCAGGCGCACGTACAACCCTGACCCAGAAAGAGTTTGAGCATTGAATTCTCTAGCTGGTTATCATGTTATCGGGTGTAAATTTGCAGGTTGCGGTTGACATGTGTTTGAAAGGGTACACTGCGACCAGTTACAACCAAGGTAAGCCACTGCATTAACATATCGTTTCACACGCGCGTTCATCGCATAATATATAGACATCTAGCTTGCAGTGATATCGAGAAGATTGTTCTCACTCGTAACTATCTTTAATTTTTTAGTACAGGCACATTGCCTAACGAATGATATAGTCCAATCAATTAACAGCCCATATAAACATTTGTAGTGCCAGAACAATCTCAACATAGAAGCCTTCTTGAGTTTGCTTTGAGAATAGGGGGCTTTTTGTAAAGTACTACTAAAATCGTTTGTAAAATATTGTTTGTATTTACGGGCAACACTCATCTAATGGAGAAGTAAAGTAAATAGTGAATTTTAAAAAATAATAGAGAAATTGATACTAAATAATCAAATTGATACTATACGTCATTTGAAAAATGTTTACGAATATGATTTCGCTTCCTGTTACCACGTATTGCACTATCATCTAATCCGTCTAACAGCTGTTCTGATAGTGTTTGTCTATTGCGAAAATAAATAATCTAAACAAATATTTAAGTGCAGAAGTGTTTCATGGTTAAATGGTTAAGAGTTTTATCATTGGCAGATGGATATATATTTTAAGATGTTTAAGGGGTTCTGACCAAATTCTATTTATTTTATGAATTGGATATTAAGAGCAAGTTTCTTGTGACAACGTGTTTAAAACTGCCCAATACTGGGATTGCAACTAATTTTTTTTCCATTCTTCACACTCATTATTTGCGTTAATACACATCATTAATTTTCTTTCATACTCGAGTAAAATCAAACATTACGTCTTTAAAATGTCAATATTAGCAATAGGGCTCCAACAAGTTCTAATACAATGACACAATAATCGTGGGAATGGCACGCGATCGCAGGTGCTTCGAGTTTCCTCTTAAAAAAACAAATTTGCGCGCTTGGCTGTGCGCGTTGCAGGAAGTGGGAAGTAACCCACTTGTCGTCGTTACGTTACTTGCGCGCCACGCTTTCCTCGGTACGGTTGAAGCGTGCTTAGAGCGCACGCACGCGTGCTTATACGTACATAGGTAAACATATTACACAACCACCTAACTATAACACGGTACATTTTTCCACTTTAAACTAATTTCTGCCTTGTCTTGAAACACATCAGTCAGTTTTTATATGTACATATATGTTAGACAACTTTACTGAAAGGCAGCCGTGACTCAAGGGTAGGGGACCCCTAAGAGCATTTCCATTACCAAAAAAAAAAGTTTTTTAAAGCGCTGCTTAGAATGTATAAATATCCTGAAAAATCGTTTATATTTTAATGATTTTCAAACATGGTGTATTTATTAATAATTAAACCAACCAATTTTTTTAGCTACCTTTACGTATAGTTAAGTGCTTAAAATATTTTATTCCATTTAACTTTGCAAAAAACTTTGCAAACTTGACAAAAAATCGCCTAACTGACTAAAAATAATCTATATTTTAAGTATCTTCAATCACGTAGTCATTTATTGAAAAATATGTATATATACTTACATTTAATAAATCAACAGGGCAAGTTTTATTGAGTTATAACATTTTACATACAAACAATTGCTTATGCATGTATGTAAAATAAGATAAAATTAAACCCGTTGAAAATCCATTTTATTTCTGTGATTTGAATTTGTTTAGTCAATACTCGTACTAGAGATGTGTGTCGGGAAAATCAATTTTATGAGAAACGTTATCGCAGAAGAGAATGTGCAGTCAATCGCCCAGTACACTCTTACTCTCATCGAACTTGGAGAAAGTTAAACTATGCTGACCATGTCTATGACAACAATAAACAGCACATACAAATCTTGGCGACGTACGATAACAGACAGAAGAGTATACGTGACGTTTCAACGACTGTTATCTCAATATCATTTCGTCAATAGTCTTTGGAGAAAGTAACCAAATGACGAGGCCAGTTTCGCTTAATGTGTGCCCAGTGATTTTTTACTCTCACTTTCTTCCGATACAGTTTTAGAAAGTGACGCGCCTCCAAATTGTCTACTCTTTACGCTAATGCCAATCAGCATATATCTTGTCATACTGTTACCCTCAACGCCAATTACGCGACGCCGCATGTAGAATAATTACTATTGTGATGATATAACACGAGTTATTATATTACAGTCATTGAATATAGCAACTCCGGTTCATATTAGTGGTAATCGTGTCCATCCAATGAACCAGGATGACAACTCATGCACTATGCACATCATGTCATATTCTAACGCAAATTGTCGGATACTAGGTGCTGCGATTGAAATACTGCGTCACATCGGTGGAAAGCGGGGACTGCCCCAGGGCACGCGGAGTGGGGTGTGCTTGTGCAGCGTCAAAGCGGGAAGTAGCTGTGCTCTTGCGCAACGGAGAAAGCAGGCGTTTTCCGGCGACGCGCGATCATTTTCGTAAACGTGTGAATTGAGCGAAAGTGAACGAGAAAGTCGTCATTTCAAAACTTAAAATGATGCGCTCAGTATAAATACTACTGATGGTACTAAAGATAATCTGTATCGTATTTTAAAAAACATAAACTATTTTATCAATCTATAAACTGACATTCAGGTGGCGCTGTGTTATACATATACTTATGAAGCAATTATTGGTTGTTCTTGCGTTGCGTTCTAAGGTCAGCTCCGTGAAATAACTCGTTACTAATGTTACAATATTAAATAATATTTTCTATACACGACAACATTCTTTGTAAATGGTATATATTTTTCTGAGAGAGTTAAGAGAGACCAAAATTATATCTCAGGAGAGATTCAATCGCGTTTTCATATCGTAACTAGTTACGTGTTGTTAACGGACCAAAAACGTGCATTTGTTAGACGTACTTACGTAGGTAACGTCTAGATGTGAATCCCTTAACTCACGAGGCTTGTCAAGATAAATTTATTCAGATAAGTAAGGTTCATGAAATTGAAATATTTTTGGTTCTCTATTATTATGTATTTCGAATGTCTATGCCTAGTTAAGGATAGTCTACTTATTAAAAGGAATCAATACTACTTATCCACGTCACTAACAATATTATTTATTTAGAAGAATTTTGGGCCATACAAAATATCTATATATCTGTCTATCTCCTCAGGGTAAAATCGTGATGATAACAATTCACCCAGGATTTAGAGCTTATGGCTTAGAAAATACTTACGGACTCTTAAATTGAACACTCAACTAATATATCTCTAATACTGAACTCGAGTTTTCTTGAAGAACATCTGATAAGAAACTGACAACTGTTACAAATCGATAATTTATAAATATTACAAATTTTAATGTTTGACATGAATACCGTGTTTTGATAATCTCTTAAGTGATATTTTTTACGATATATGCTACCACTAGAAAATAAATCTAAAAACAAGACAAGCGACCAGACAAGCTAATAGAACATGTTACGAAAATAAAAAAAATATGTCAAATATGTAATTATTAGATTATATATTGAATTCTATAAAATAATTCATTATAAGTAATTATTTTAGATTCTAATTTAGCACACAACCCCCCTTAAAGTATTTACTGCTACGTATTTTTTTTAGTATTTTAATTAAAGCCTGACCTTGGTCTTAGGTTATTCTTACCACATATTAACCTAGCATGCTCATATGAATATTCATTGTGTTGTCACATTGTTGGGTAAATCTTTGGTAAAAATTCCTTTTGTATACTGTTATATTATATATGTGTAATTTACCAATAATATAAAAGTATTAATTAATATATGAATATGTTTAACAGCAGTTTGGATACCATAATACAAGCTCTGCTTAGTATGGGATTAGACGGTCGTGTGTGAGACGCGTGGAGTTACTATTATTTTTTTACTATAATATATAAAGTGGACTTATAACGTAAACCGAATATGGCATCACATAGAAAGGGTGTGGAACCAAATGCAAATTTCTGAAACTCTCCGTCTTCTTAGTTTTAAATTGATTAAATAAAATATTCGAATGTTTATTATAGAAAGATCTGGTCTGGTCTGGTCTGGTCCGTGTACTAAAAAGATACCAAGATAGTAAAAGAAGAAATCAGAAGAATCTGTGAATCATGTCATTAATTTTAAAAGAAAGGAAGAGACTTTAAATAATTATGTTACTGGCAATTTTAATAAATAAGTTTATCCAAACAACTTTTTAGGCAAATAGATAAAATAGTTTACTGAGGAATTGTGTGTACTATGGAGCAACATGTAAGTAAACATATGACCGAGTATAATAATAAGTCAGTAGGATACAATGAGTACATTTTTCAGCTTCAGTGATTGAGCCATTTTTTTTGTAAAAAGGTACCAAAACATCGGTCCACGAATAACTAAATAACGTGTCTCTAAGTGTATAAGCTCTTTGTGCTGTAAAAATCAAGTTCCAAAGTAACGGCACTGTGGCGGGAACTTCGTTATTTTACAGGTTATTTATAAGTGAGTAAATACAGTAAAAGAAAGAAGATCGACATATATATTTATTAACCTAAGATTATTATAATTTCATAAGGATTTTCAATCTGGTGATCATATCATCAGCGAAAAATGCTTTCCCTCTATGTCTTATTGTATTGAAGGCCAAGAGAGTGTGATACATTAATTCATTAAATAAAATGGAACGGGATATCGGTGTCATTTATCTTTAATATGTACTTATTTAAATATATACACATATAAGTATGTTTATCAGCAGTCTGGTTATCATAGTACAAGCTCTACTTAGTTTGGGATCAGATGTGAGTGAGATGTGTGGAGTAATTATTATTATTTTTATATGTAATACTTGATCATGTTCCTTTTAGACTTACAATATGTGTCACTTTTTACTAGGTGTACCTCATAATTTATTGAAAAGTGTTCATTTTATTTATTAAAAGTAAGGCTTAGTCTTTTTAAAGTGACATTTCAAAAAGCGCTAAGTTGCAAACCATACAAATTACATATAAAAAATCTTGTTCCGTTAAGATCGCAAAATTTACTTTCTAAAACAACATTGCTTTACCTACATTTCTCCGAGATACGTCAAAAACAAGAAATACAATGTTTCCAAAGTTGACTGTAATACAAAGTTGAATGTAACATAATACAAAGAAACTAAAAATGCAAATAGCATTGCAGTGATCGTTGACGCGAGTGAATTGGCTAGTTGATGCGGCTCTTCATACGTCGTCGGGAAAGTAAAAGTCGGAAGGTGTTAGTGTTGGTTGTCGGGTGCACGCCGCTCGCGCGGGGGCAACGCGGAAACCGGAAGATTACTTTTACTCTCGCTGTGGAGCCTGCACCCGCGCACCAAGCCTTCCCCTCTACAATCCACCAACACCCCCCCACCCCGCATATCGACATACTCATGCTTACTAGTTATACAACAGGTAACAAAGCGACGACCTTTGCGTGCATTTTATAATTATCATAGGAAATAGTAAACACATTTTTTGAACAATAAGCCCTGATGATGTTTTTTTTTTTCTGATGAAAGTGACAAAATATAAGACACATCACTATTCGGTAGCATAGTTACTGACATTTTTTTTTTAATTTTATTATTTTCACTTATGAGCTCATGTCGGTGAAAATTGAAATTGTACTTTTCATTAATAGACGGTATACAACAAACACAATATCTTTCGTACTGAAAATAGTTAATTCCGCTCAAGAAATCATTGTTAAGTCTTAAAAGTAAAAGTGGTCGGTGCCCACGCGCATGCGGAAGAGAACACGTGCCAGGCGTCCGAGGGGTCTGCGGTGCGACGAGGGGTGAAGAGAAAGTCGCGAAAAGGTCGCAACTTTTTCCCAAATATTCGGAGTGAAAGTCAGCCCGTCCGCGCTCGAATTGATTAAAAGATACGAACGATGATGACGTACAGCGGACCTCATCCCCTCCCACTTCTGACTGCCGAATTTACTGCCTAAATATTAGCTTTCCTTTATTGTAAGAATAAGACCTTTAAAATCAAGTTCTATAAAGGAGGATTAACATAACTTACAGCAATGGAAATATTAATTTCAGGGTTAGATTTTGTTTAGGAATTCACATGATTTTACTCTCTAAAAAAACGTATTCTGCATAAAATTAATTCTGCCTTATTCTGTTCCCCTGACATCATTGCTTAATAAGGTTGAAAAGACAAAGAAAGAAAACATGTTACAGCCGTGTGGTTCTCGCTAGAGTAGAGTTGGGCCACTCCATCTTTCCCCGTGCGTGTCATATAAATATAAAGCTACTAAGGGATCGGACTGTTATCTATCTGATCATATACGTACAGTCATTTAGAGCCGGAATAACAGTTCACTACATTAATTAGAATGAATAGCTTCGATGCTTGAATTATATTTAACATGTTATTTCAAAATAGGTGAATGGAAACATCATTATTAAATAGTATGAATCAGAGTATGTGATTAGTTTAACAATATGAGCTAAGTCTTTAAAAACAAGGTCAAGTCCTTACATTCTGTTAGTTTTTAAGTATACGAAATGAAATTGTAAATCAATAGAACAACTGAAGGTGAAATGTTATTGAAAAGTAATGTTCATAAACTTTATAATTATAATTTGGAAGAAGAAAAACTTTATAAAAGTCTTGAATGAAAAGGAAAAAATAAATATTTATTCCTGAGATGAAAATTGCTCCAAGTTTCTATTGACAGAGTAAAATTAATAAAATAGATATTTAAGAGCAAAAGTGGTTAACATTTATAAGTTTGTTTCATGGTGCGATGTGTCGCCGCGAAATCGCGCATCGTTTTTGGAGAAAGTTGAAGTGGAACTGTCAGGCATGATTGATCACGTATGATATTTTAGAAAACAGTTTACTTTGAAATATGCTGCAATCCTACAACTATAAAGCACAAAGCCTACATTCTTGATGATGTAATACTATGCCACCACAATGTCAAGGGCACACACCAACGAGAGATTGCATATTACAACATATGGAAAACCATTATTAAAATAAGAAGGATACCAAGAAAACAGAACCAACATATATTCTTCAACACAGTACTTGAAATAAATCACATTTCCGCAACAAGATAGGGCCTTTTTTTTTGTTTACGTGGTGGAAGATCCTCATGGATGTCCTTTGCTCATTCGGGAGCGCAAAGGGGTCTGTCGGACTCTAACCGACAAAAAACCACCCCGGTGTTCCTCTTCTTGCCAGTGATTAGAGGCGAGAATTACAATTGTATTCTTCCGCCACAACAAGATAGGATCTATCTATCCTGATCTAAACTCTAAATGTGAGTCTTTTTTTAACATACTTCAAAAGAAGCTTTTTAATGTGACTATCTTCATTTTCACGGCGTGGCCAATATTGTTGAATCTTGAACTATACATATCTCCATCAATCATATATCCACACACAGCTTATACACCTCCATATTGCTCTCATAAAACTGGAAGAAGTAGGTAATTCTAAACGTAGGACTGTTAATGTAGCAAGTTCTGAATAAAATGGAGGTCCAACAAAAATGTGTATACTCAAGTCTAGCTACTTAGAACGTAGAGACAGGCATAACACGATACAGATATACATATACATATATATATATATATATATATATTATTGCTGCGTTAAGCTTTCTCAATATTTTTAAATATAAATCCGAACTTTAAAGGTATGAAATGTATGTAGTACAAAGAATTTAAATATGATACCTAGTAATGTTTTACTAGCAAGGTAATCCTCGATGCCATTTTTTACGCAAAACACAAACTGCTTGTAGCGCTTTTTGTGGCAAATCCTATCTTGCCTAAATTAAATGAATAATCTGTTATTAAACCTCTGCCATCAGATTAAAATAAAGCGACAAGCCTTTGTGATAATAAACCATATTAGACGTTATAATGTATTTACAATGACATTTTAATACCATTAACGATTCCGGTCAGAAAGTGTGAGTTGCTACTCTCACAGCCCTTCTACGGCTTCCCTCCTTTCGAGCTAATCCGGTTTGCCGAAGTCTCTTCCGCGATACATGTTTGTATAACATGAAGATAATGTGTTATATTCAACCAAACAAAATCTGGTATACGTGACACTGACAGCCAAACTGAGACAAGTAATTCCCGAACCAAGAACACATGTTTTGTACAGATACGAGCAATAAACTCTTCACATGAGTCGCAAAACGTGTATCCCGCTGGGCGCCTCCACCGACACGTCAACTATGCCAGTATCACAAATATCTAAAGTCATATGTCAAGGCTATGAATGTGGCATCTCGTGCTATCGATAAGTTCCTGTATTATCGAATTACCGCGACCCGAACGACCAAAATAAAAATTAAGTTTCTGATCTATACACGAGCACCGAGAGACACTTGGACGAAGAAAGCCGAGCGTCTCCGGGCCACGGGTGAAAGGCCGCGCTGCCGAAACAAAGAACTCTCGATCAACCAAAAGGTTTTGATATCGGCGCACGCGCACTTTCTCTTATTTGATGGCTCTCGCGCCCCGGGGCAGTATCAATCACGGGTCGGAGGACCTTTGGCTGGAAGGAGAAAGTGCGCGGGCGCTTCCTGGGTCGCGACGGGTTGGCACTGACCGTTGACAAAAACGTGTTGTCTCCATATGTGATACTGGTTCCACCGATCGTCGTCTTGAGCGTGTCCATGTTGAAGTTGAGGAAGCGAGGGTAGGGGCGGGGGCGGCGCGGGTGGCAGCAGCTGCGGCGGCGGTGCCGGTGGCCCCAGCGGCTGAATAGGCTGGTGCTGGTACTCCATGGGGTCAACGAGGCGTTCGGTGACGCACTCGCTCAGTGATCACTCATCGCGGCGCGAGCGCGGATACAGCGCACGGCGTGCGTGCGCGGCTACGTGCAGCGCGCGACTGGCTGAGCCGATGCGCCGCGGCTCCTCCGCCCTCCCGCGCGATCCCAGCCCCCCCCCCCACATGCTCGCTCCGAACCCCACTCTTACCGCTTGGTGCTAGGATACTTCCTCGCACGCAACACATACATATGTAGTTTTTATTTGACTTAATTGCGGTGACATAATCGCGATACGCGATCACTCTCGCCACCAATAAGTGATTACCGGCCGTTCGCCGCGTGTCGTGTGTACATAAGGCTGCACGTGTCGACAGTCGCATGTAAACAATGCCGACAACTGGGTTAGACGACCATGCTGCCTCGCATGTGCACTTTCAGCTTAACGTTTGCTACTTCTTCGTTTCCTCATCAAGCCGAAGTTAAAGTAAAAAAATGACGAAATACTCGTTCCTCGTATTTTTACTAAATCTCACCTTTCCTTACTTGGTGAGAGGTTGTAATTTATGGGCTTTGTCAGAGATACGAAGGTGGACGTGTAGATTCAGTCGGCAATTACCAATTAGGTCGTAAATAGAGAGATATGATAGATAAGTGAAATATATTTTTGCCTATATATATATATATAAAGGTATAAAGTGTTCGTCTTTTAGTAAAATATACTTTTATAAATTAAGAAATATATAAAATGGTTTCTAAGTTTATACACACACAAACTCATAATTGAGGTAATTATGACTACGAACTTATTCAATATTGCATATGCTCCTTCCAACCCTATAGTAGTTACCATAGAGGAAAGATTTTTATACTTCGTAGATGATAAGGACATGCTCATAGATTTTAGCATATTTTAGGCTTTACCTAAATTACCTACTTATACCTATATATTATTTATATAGGTATGATATTCGTACAGACATTGTAATATAATATTTTGGTTAGCTTCACATGTGATTAAGCAAATGTTGTCAATCAATTTTAAATTACTTTTGTTTGTCATATCGTTATGAAGCTTTGTACGTATTTACGTACATACATATATATAGCTTAGATGGAAATACTATACCCTAGCATATTGTACCTGATCTGATGGTAAAGATGAGGTCGATAGTGGAACTCTTTAGTTGTTGTAACCCCCTCGGCTCTAGGATAACTTGTTTTGTTTTAACCAGTAGCACAAATTTAAATAAGGAATATTACATATATATAATAGATTTACTTCTTTAAGTATATAAAGATGATGTTTCTTTAAGTATACACAGTTGCTTAAAAAATATTTTTAAAGGTAGCATACGATTACTTATAGAGTTTGTAAACTATATGTATAATCATCTTTAAAGCAAGTGAGACCAGTCTTTTGACCTGAACCTTTAAACAAATCTACTGTCTCCTTTGGGAATCGGTGATAACACTTATCACACAATCTATTTACTACACCTCACATATAAAACCAGCGCGCGTTGAAGTCTTTCTGCAACTAAAGTAAGTAGTGACTACGGTGTTTACTTAGCACCACCAATCTGTACAATAAACCATCACTGGCATATTTATGGACGGATAAGACCCTTAATTTAAACCTTCAAGAAGAGAGCGTAATCTCACCTAAAAGACCGATAGTTGAAATTGTATCGAGCATATGCTGCTTAATTTTAGATGACTTTTAGCGAATTAATATCCACCTTTTATTTCGTCCTATAATGTGCATCATAGTACTTTAGTTCTTTTTTTTTGTGCAACGAACCATTATCTATTCATAACATATCTGAGACGATGAATGCGGAGTGCCCAAGACCGGGATGGCGATACTTTGGGGAGGCAGTGGAAGGATTATGATGTTGGTGAAGGCATCTTAGACTTAGATATTTCTAACCACAAAATTAGATTTGAGATCTCATTTGAATAATTTATATTTGTAAATACAAAATTAACTAAAAATTAACCCAAAAGCTTAGGAACAGTTTCTGAAAAAAAGCCTTCAAAAGTAAACATTTTGAAATCCATTTGCTTTCTTTTTTCATTCTCAATTTTTTATACGACTGTTTTTGTGACCAGATTATAAAATTTATCACTTCCTGATGTGACCAAACTATTCATGAAATGTTTATAGTTCATGAAGTAGTCGATCACAATGTTTAACGATAGGAACAGCTAATCGAACGATCACTTCATGATATGTTCAAACGATAGTGATCTAATGTGTTAAATATGTGTGTAAATGTGGTTAAATATCTTAAAGACAACTTAGAGAGGCAACTACAGTATTTCGGAATTTGTATTAAACATTTTATATAATAGAGTTAGTGATGATATGGTTAAACGTGGATTGAAATATCATCAAATGTTGACGTTTTAACGATATGGTCTGTTTTAGCTAAACATTTCATGAAAAACGAACATCGCATGAAATGGTTGTTCACATCATGAAGTGGTCAATTCTATCACGACATATACTTATACGAGTATGTAGATATGTATTCGGGTTTTTTATGCCGCCAGAACTTAGTTAATGCATGACTATATATTTTTTCTTTGCACCATTAGCATAGGTGGAGGCTGTACGACAACTAATCAGTTTCTACTTGACAGGATATTTGAAAAGCCTTTGAAAAGTGCTCTCCCTAATGAATATAAAATCCAACCATTTCATAAACAATGGAGAATAGAATTATCAAACACAATTAGTAAACTGGATTAAGAATTTACTTTTTTTAAGGACTGTAATTAAACTGAGATTTGTTTTCATCAGTTAGATGTTGTTATGTATGAGTGGCAGTGCGCACCGATAGCGGCAACAATAGTGTTTACCTACCACACCGAGTACCAACACCAGCTGCTTACTGACTCACAACATGCTTAGTTTTCTTTTTTTTTAAGAATTTCACAACAATTCCGTTTGTGTGATATAATGTCTTAATAAAAATTGTTTATCGTAATATATACGTAAAGCTGCCAGTTGGGACTATCGACCGTACCGTCTTTCAGAATAAATTTTCGATAGTTATTTATCATACCAACTTCGTCAATAACTGCAAAGACAACACCTTCAGTTTCTCCAAAAAGATCACCAAACTGACCATGGAGCTCTTTGCCCTTCCATACCTCCCTGCGATCATTAGTTCTAAGTACTACAGGTTTGTACCAGTTCTCTTTAGCCAGAGCGAGCTTAGTATGTCGTTGACCATTGCAACTACATTACGATGCACTTCTACATGTTTAAAAGACCACGATCTCCAAACTTTCGCGGGATATATAACCTTATTACCGATGACCGTGGGTGGTGCGATCTAAATACAGTCAGGAGTGTACGGAATCTTCTATCAATTTAGTCTGAGTCCATCTGAGTATTCCAAAGGAATACGTGAGAACCAGCATAACCCACCGATTACAGGCCCGTATCTTGTCACCGCCTGACTTCCCGTCTGACGTCCCCATAATCTAAAGCACTTTTTTTAGGCAGCCAAAAGGTGATATACCCAGATACTTGTAGGTTTCAGTAGCAGAAAGAGATGTAGTCTAGTTGAATCAGTAAGTTCAACTCCTTTAGATTCTACTACTACGCCTTTCTTTACGTGCATGAGTGAGTGTACACTTGTCTACACCAATTCCATCTTGATAGATTTACTAAAGTTTTCAGTTTTACCTTTAGTAACACTGTCAGTTGGAATTTACTTGGGACAAATAGTTTCTAGTTTCATATATAGAAAGTGAGATAAGATTTGACCATCTTTCTGCAACTTAAAGCCTAGCCCTGAACTCTCTAACAGAGTACTGAGTGAATTCAAAGTTAAAACCATAAAGGTTTTACGTCAGTCTACGTCAGAATAG
Organism: Tyria jacobaeae; assembly: GCA_947561695.1. Classification (NCBI taxonomy): domain Eukaryota; kingdom Metazoa; phylum Arthropoda; class Insecta; order Lepidoptera; family Erebidae; genus Tyria; species Tyria jacobaeae. Next base: position 10,684,644 of record OX387207.1, on the reverse strand, counting down.
ATGTAAGAAGCTTATAAACAGTTGGTAAGCATATTACAGGTCTAATAATTCTTGGGATCCATGGTAGTACAGATTGGTATAGTAAGTAGGTTACGCCAGTGGTCATAAATTGGGATAATAAACCTAAATCTAGAGCTGCGTGGAACTGAGATGACAAACGAGCATGTGAGCTACGAAATCACTTAAACCAAAAGTTGTGCAATCTATCTGGACCAGATGATTATTAACTTTTTGCATATATTAGTACATAGATGGACTTAATGCCTAAGGTATTCTCTGCTAGTTGACCTATAGGTGATGCAGAGAAACAAAAAAAAAAAGTAAATTATGATTGGCAAAAAGTTGGCGTTTGAGGTGCCTGCCTAACCCTTCGGAGATGTAGGCGTGAGCATGTATATATGTATGATAGAAAATTTATACGAACACAACTAAGTGACACAAAATTTTTTCATCGTTTATCGATCGCTTGCGTATGGCAACACATTAGGTATATGGCACATTATATAACAAATTTATCATATCCTCTCCCGTTCACTGGTAACTAGGAAATGTCAAATGCGCGATCAGGATCTCGTTCCGGGAACAATACTTGTGCAAGTAAACGATGGTCTGACTACATGTACACGATTTCACAAGATGAGGGTAATCCTCTCGGTTTCTACTCACTTAAGAGACTGCACAGTTAAAATAAAAACCACTCTCGTGTGTGGAGATAAGACTCAATATGCAATACTATTAAACCAAATGGGATGTACGTACGTTGTTTTAGTGCAGTTTTACAGTATAATTTGCAGCTTTGATAGTAACAGTGTTATTTCTGGACTATACATTTACAGGAAAAACTAAAAACATATTTTATGAAAGAAAAGTGTCAAAAAAATCAATTAATTTTTTTACATTTTTGTACCTTGCCGTCAATATACAAACACTTTTAAACTTAAATCTAAATTTTAAGTGATGACATCTCTAGTTGTTTATAAATTCGAGTCACTTAAATTCATTCAGAAACCTGTTATTCTGATTCTGAAAAGAAATTATTTTGACTGAAAAATAAACATTGTAAAACATGCGGCCTAAGTCGCGAACAAAAGTTGGTTGTGATATAAAATCGTCTGAGAGGACTATCGTACTCGACACGAGGCTCCAAGCCCCGAACAAGTAAGATCTCTAAAGTGAGAGTTGAAAACTGGTTCTTTTTGACTTGATTTTCATTCCATTGAGGATATAGAAGTTGATTACAATGTTATAAATACAATTCACCGATTTCTTTTAGTAGATTTAATATTTTAGACATTCGCTTCCGAATTCCGTACTTTAATAGATAATTGCAGGCTTTAAATGATGACGCTATCCGTGTGGTTCTCGTTGGAGTAGAGTCGATTCCGGTTGTCGTAAAAGGCGACTAAGGGATCAGACTGTCCTCTATCAGATAGTATATACATTATACAGTCCTACAGTGCCCGGACATCGGCAGTAGTCTTGCCCCTATTTTGTAAGTACGTGGGCGTTTGAGACACCTCTTCCTATACCAATTTTTATTTCTTTCTTACGTTGGAATATTACGAATTGCAGTGTTTCCAAGTCTATGATGCTCATATCTATATACATACCCATGTACGATTTTATTCTTAAAGCTCTCGGAAGATAAAAGAATTTCGTCAGAATCAGTTCCGGATTTCACACTGTCTACTACTTCAATAGGGCATTTTTTTTCTTTTTACTCTTAGAAGTTAGTTACTCGACTTATACTATATATATATGTATATGTATATACTTTTCATTATCACTTTAAATGGACTTCACAAAAGTAGGTTTTAGTTTTGACTGTATGCATTTTAATATTCATTTTTTTATATTTGAAAATGGATACTTCTTCGGTAGTATCATTGTCAATAAGTCAGGATTTGAAAATAGGATCTCCAAGAAAACCATCAAATTTGAAGGCGACTAACAAGGGTTTTTTCACATACTAAAGTTATTTAAGACATTGGCATCTTCTGTTGCTGAGCTGATGGTGGAAAGTACAACTTCTTCTTGGTTTAGAGTTATCCCCAAATAATAATTTAAATTACATTACGTTACAAATAAGTCACAAACCCTGCCCCCACTTCATCCCCCCTTCGCCCCCTCCTCCTCGCCACCACCATCACCATGGGCAGCGCATTTACTTCCTCTTGGTGAGAGGAAATCAGGGGCAGCGGTTGTCACTTACCATCAGGTGACCCGTCTGCTCATTTGCACCCCTATGCCACTAAAAGATCTTATTGCCTTCGGAAAAGTGTTAGTACCCCTCCCGATGGTGGGTAATGGCGGTAAAAAGGAAAAAAAAAAGATAGTAGTTTATGTGCTTGTACGCAACAAGCCGTACTTACAATTTTATTTGATTTGCATTGTTAAAAAGGCCTTTGTTTCGACAATCACAATAGATTTTCCTTATCACAAAATGTCCCCATAACCTAAAGATTTCCTATAACTTTGGACCGTACGCTGTATGTAAACTATGGGAGCTTATGTATTGCTAACTACCGTCAACTTATATACCTATAAATTATTTTTTTGAACAGACAACTGAACCCATGAAGGGAATCAAATCCACGAACTCCGGCTCAAGCAAGCAGGGTCACTAACCACTAGATCAACAGACCACTAGACCAATAGGCAATCATGTTTCATTGTCACGCCAGCGTCAAAGCCAAACCGAGTTTGATGGATTTTGAGGTGTCATTTGAAACGTCTCAATAGCTTTAAAAGGGCAGCGAGTGAGATACCCGTATATCATGTTGTCTCCTGTCCTGTATAATATGTTGACATAATGTCAGCGAAAAATCAGGTGTGGGTGTTAATTTTATATTTTATTTGTTCTAGAAATATCCTCCCTGTCATCATAAAACTATACTTTAAATGACATTGTTTATGAAATCAATCAAAACCTATGACCGATATTTTCTCACTACGACGATATTTTTTTTTTCTAAGTTTACAATATTACTATAAAAATATAACTTACTTGACGTCATCATGTTACTCTTACACTCGGAGTATTTGTAAAAACTTCGCACTCTATACTATAAATATGAGAAAGTTTTATAATAACCAACGTTTTTTATAAGCAGCCGAAGGAAAAACTGTTTTAACAGAATATTAGTTTCACCTGTGAGTGATTTTTACGATTCATTATTAATTGAAGTGTTTGAAAAACTAAATCTTTAACTGTTTTTAAGTATTTATTTTCTAAAACACTTCAATTAAACTAGTGTTTACGTACATGTGTGATGTATAATAAGTTTATTAGTGGTACAAGTCTATTTTTTAAATGTTATATATATAATAATAATAACAAACCTAAAAATATAAGTATGTATACACTCATGCCTATTTCTCCGAAGCGTCTCACAAGCTCACTTTTGCCATCTATAATTAAGTCAACTAACGTAATAGGAAGGCAAATCAATTGAACTCGGTCGAAAACCATATGGCTATAAAAAATATTGTTTATATTGTATATATACATATTATAAGTATATTGTAGTCACAATAATAATGCTTCCCCTTCTCATGCTTACCTTGCCTCTATGTCCTCCAATATACACAAGTCAATAAATCCGCATGTATTCAATTAATATCCAATCAAGAAAGTTTTTTTGTTCCAATAACTTTTGAAGGACTAACTTTAGGTACTTATAAACAACTATTTGTTAGATTAGCAGTCAGAAAGGTGACTGTTTACACCAGTAACGAAAATACAAAGGTACCAATAAAATCGATGAGAACCAACGTGAGAAAGGTTCCAAAACACACTACTATGAATCCGTAGAAACTAAATACGATACATGCACGTGACTCCTAAATAGCTCCCGTTATTGCTATAGAAATATAAGTATACAGTTATGTTTTCAAATTATCGTGTTTGGATAGTGAAAAATGATTAAGAAGTAAATGTTTAAAGTTGGTAAATTCCTAAAACGAACTCTAATCAATTTAGAACGAAATGTGACTTCTTGTCTCGTGCAGTTTCGAATATACTAATATTAACAGTACCTATTTCTAATAAAAAAAAGCATTTTTATAATCTTTTGTCTTGTTTTATGTCGTGACCAGCATAACAAACTGTTATCGCATAGATTTTTTTTACCATGACAGGTCAACATATATGGACTCCCATCGCTTTGAGTACAATTTTTACTTCTAGATCAACCAGTCGCCTATGAAAGTCTTTATATTTTCATAGTCTAATTCGTAAGATCAATTGAAAACGACTTCAGAAGTGGAAAAGTGTCTATGATAAACAAGAAACGGCTATTAATATAATCAGCTTTTAATAAATAAGCGACTCATAAGAAATAAGAGAAATCGGCTATAGGACCACATTTTACAAGCTCAAAGTTTTAAATTACAAAGAATGTATTATACCTAAAGTATGTATGGCCATAAAAAAATAATCTTCAGAGTACAATAACCAAAGAGCGATTAAACATTGTGTTTGTCGATCAATTTTTTTACATTTGGATAGCTGTTTAGCAATTTCATAACATTGAATTTGAATTTTGAACATAAAATATCTTTCATTTGTTTTTAGATTTGGTCATTTTTAGATTTGGAAAGATGAATGAACGATGCCCAAACCTTGCTACTAATCAGTTTTATATAATATACTACAAAAGAATATTTTAGCATTTACGGTGGTCGTAACTTAAAATACAGAGCCCTAATGGTTTATCTTTATGAGATTTATTAATCAACAACAGTAATGTAACCAGTCTCATGTATTTAATTAGAATTCATCCGCAATCTCATATGTAAAAACTTTCAAATCTCTATCTGTACATAATAATTGTATTCGAATAGTTTTTAACTGTTAATGATAATGAGGTATTTCTTACCATTAACAGTAAATTTAAAGAATTACTAGACAAACATACTTATGTATAACAAATTAACATGTTTTAAAAATTGTTAGAGGGAACTTTGTTTATTTAACTTCATATAAAGTAAAGATCACCTGGTGGTCAAATCGAGGAAGGACAGAACAGCCAAGCTAAAGTAATTTTTCACCAGTCTCTTTTACTACATGTGGTCGAGCATTATCGTGAAAAAGTATACTTAATTTTGATTTTTCGGTAATCTCGCTGCTACTTTATCCAGTTGTTCACAATAAATATTGGCTACGACTGTAGTATTAGATGGCAACAGCTCCCAGTATATAATTTCGTTTATTCCCCACCACACACTTAAAATAACTTTTTTATTCGTGTCAGATTTTGGCGTCGGTACTCCTGCTTCTCCAGGTCCAAGTCAAATTTATGTACATAACCCACTTTTTATCCTCCGTAATTACATCTTTCAGCCACTCATTGGTACGATGAAAACTAAGTAGTTCCATGCACACGTTAGCTCTCTTCTGAAGTTGAAACGCCGTCAACTCACGTGGCAACCAAACTCAATATTTCCAGGTCTTTTCTAAAGCGTGGAGTTGTTTTTCTACTGCAGTATGAAAACACTGAAGCTGTTCTGCCAGACAACATGAAGTGAATCTGGGATCCATTTCTATGAGTCTTTTTAACTCATCTACATCTATTGTAGGAGGTCGTCCTGGATGAGGTTCATCAAATAGGTCATAATTTCCATCCTTAAATCTTCTGAACCAATTTTTATTGGTATCGTAAGAGAGCACGCCTTCGCCCATCGTTGCACATATATTGCGCACTGCTTCAGTCGCTTTTCGACCTAAGCGACATTCGTGAAGTAAAAGCAGCCGAAGTTCTCTACGAGAAATATCCATTATTTACTGTAGTTTTACTATTCGAGATCCAGTTGTCAACTGATCTGACACACAACTCTTGCTTTATTTATATACTACTCCAAGATATTCGAGATAGTTCTATATCGTTTCAGAAACTGATCGAAAAAAGTGGCGGGTTTATTAGCTGCCAACCTAATAGTTTAGTGGTTAATATAAGCGGATCTGTCAATGTATGGATTTTCCGACCCACCGGTTCGGCATACCAACATACATATAAACTGGACGTGTTTAATTGAACGTAACCATGTTTACAATTCTTTTTTATTTATACCTCATATTGAATACATAAAATAGCTACCTGCATATACCCATATATATTTCTGCATATATCAATGTATAAACTACAAGTATAATAATTTTTAGGTTCTTGAAAATGCACATTAATAATTATCTACTCTTATACATATATAGATACTTTCATTTATATATTTCTGCATATATCAATGTATAAACTACAAGTATAATAATTTTTAGGTTCTTGAAAATGCACATTAATAATTATCTACTCTTATATATAGATACTTTCATTTAAGTTGTATGGGTACGAAATGGTTAATCGTAAATTTGTTCGTAAAGACATTACAGAAAGCTCAATCCTTGTAAAAAATTTAGAATATCTAAAGTCACGTAACTACCCTTGATGTTGAAATTGATGTTTAAATTGCATTTTACAAATATTATTTGTAAAATGCAATTTAAACATATATTATCAAAATGTAAAAGGCTTAAGAACCAAAACTGAGGACTTCTATATAGCTGCAGTAAATTTTAACTATGACTTAATTTTCATTTCTGAAACTTGGCTCAACGATTCAGTTACGGATCATGAAATTGTAGATAATCGATATAAAGTATATAGGCGCGATAGGTAATGCACTGTTTATATCCCTCCTCTACTAGGCCAGGACTATGTGGATACTCTTGTTAACAATCTTTCAACTATAATTAATCCCTTTAAATTTTTTTACGTCTGTGATTACGAAGCTATTAATAATGTATTATCGAAAATTGACTGTTCCATTGTATACCAAAATTTAAAAAATATAAATGATATGCTACAAAATTTCTATAATGTTTTGATGCCATTAATTAATCAGTTCACGCCCATATGCAACTCACGTGATGAGCGTTACCCTTTTAGTTATAGTCGAGCCCTATTGAAGGTCATTCAAGAAAAAGCTAAATACCACAGGCGTTTCAAAAAATATGGAAACCCTAGGGACAGAGTTGCGTTTGAATGTTTAAGGACTCGTTGCTGTATTTTGTTTAAAGAATGTTATTCAAATTTTAAAGATATTGTTAACACTTGCGTTGTAACCCTAAGCATGTTTGGAAGTATCTTAAAAATAAAAAATAAACCACACAGCGCCCTTCCGAATAAATGTTCTTGTTCAATTCTGTATTTGCAAGTGGTGACTCGGAGATCTGTCAGCTATTTTCAGATTACTTTTATTCCATATATACATACAGTACTAAGGCGAATGTATTAAATACAAATATTATTAACAACTACACTACTTTCAGCTCATGTACACTGGATAAAAAGGAAGTTCTTAACCACAATCTTCTTCAAACTGTGATAAAAGGCCAGGCCCTGACTTAATACAACCTTTATTTCTACGAAAATGGGCTGAAAACTTAGTACTCCCTTGACTGTATTGTACTCAATGGCAACTGGCATATTTCCTAATCTCTGGAAATTAGCTTTTATTACGCCCATTTTGAAGTCAGGAACTATTGATGATATAAACAATCATAGATTCTTACATCTTGTGGCAAGGTCATAAAATCATTAGTCCAGAAAAAGCTGTATCTTAACTTCAAACCGTTGTTGAATGACAATCAACACGGCTTCAGATACAAAAATCTACTACGACCGTACCTACTTATATGTAGAGACAAATGTTTCTGCACAATATTATAATTTATTAAAAATAGCAAATTTGCTGCATTCAAAAATGCCCCAAAGCCTCTACCCAGACCTAAATCCATCCTGTGCTCAATACCAGTGTAAGTGATATAACCCTTTTTACATGAACTTCCCTAATACTTCTTTTCACTGCTTTAATAAATAGTGACGTAAATCTATAGCTTTCACAATCACTGTTCACGGGATCGTTACTAATAAATTTTCGTATGACAAAATTGTTTACAAGAATTTATTAGATGTATAAAATATGGAGGTACGGTTCTCATCGGTTATAATTTATTAAAAATCATGTTTAATATGTTTTTTCAAATATATTTTTGTTTCCAATGAACCAAATCATGGGCTACACAGAATACGTTAGTGTGTACGCAGTATTACTGATAACCCTAGGCTATCGGCACGAGCGCTATTAATTTAACATGTACCAGTTCTTATTACTGTTTCATTCGACGATGTAAAATTTAAGCTGAATGTACGCAGCGTACCTAGATCATATAAACAGTTACGTGCAATATGACAACAATATTATTTCAGTACAAATAACTTTAAGTTGTGAGTGGGTGACGACGCATAATGTACAAATCGGCAGGTCTCATGAATGTGGCGTTAATAATAAATGTGATAATAAAATATTATAATAAATATAATATGCTCTCTATATCGGGAAATGGCGCTGTTCTCTTTTCTGACTATCCCGAAAACAAGCACATGGACAAGTGATTATCTTTCATATTCAAGTATTACCAAACAATCCAATTTCAAGTATCACCAGATAATAGATAATTATGTTTATCTATAGAACACTTAGCTTATTTCATGTACCCAATTTTTGGTTGGTCGGGTTGAATAGAATTGCATATTACGAATTGATACGGCGTTATTATAATTTACATAAAAATACCTACTACAGGCAGTTCTTTATGATCTATACGAAATGTGTTTTATATGTACATATGTATATGCAAAAACGATTACCTCGAGAAACTTGGCACATAACTATTGCTTTGGACCAATTTAGTAACTCTTTGTATCCCGAGCAAACCTTTTAAAAAGAAGAAATTAAACCTAATAATATTGGACTGCCACAAATGCATATTTTATTTATGTCTGTAGATCGGTTAAGATAAATTTAAAATACCTGTAAAATACCACCTTATATTTATGCCTGATCACAATATTGTAGTTACAGTTAGTATTAGTTGCAGTAGTAGTTTTAAGCCAACGATGTCATGGCGTTATGCATACTAAATGTTATTACTCGGGTCTAAAACTTATTCCAAGTACATCTTAATTTATCAACTTGTATAGTGTCTCAATTAGATCGTTTTTCAAACTCAGTTATTATATACGCATCTAAATATTCAGTACAGAACTGACAAAATAAGTAATACAAAGAGAAGCATGAGTGCCAAAAGTCGACAACAGGCGAGCACCGGTAGGTTTCACTTTCATGGGAGCGCAGGCGGGCACGGGGGCAGCGGGAGGGGAAGAGCTGGTCCACCACTCACGGCCCGCACTCCGCCTCTTACCACAAAAAAATAAGTAACTTTTCCTTTCTCAAAAATACGAACACTTTCACCTTTGGCGAAACCTGCGCGAAAATACCACCTTTGTAAACGTGCATTAACCTAGACGCATGAGTTTTAATAGACACTATCATTTGTATGTACCAGCTTTAAACATCATGCACGCTGTCTTAACTTATTATAACCCAAGCACCCTTAAAAATATTCAAACAATTATTGTCGTCATTGTTGTGTATCCAATAGCATTTTCCGTGCGTTCGATTGGATTCTTATCGATCAACTTCAGAGGCTTGGCAATTTCAATGGCATTTCTAACTATAAATATGCTTATCACAAGACTGCTTTGAGTATTACTATGTACTAGGCAGACCTTAAACTATCAACATTAGACTTTCTAAACGAACGATATGTCGTATCAGAGAGTCGAAAAAATCGCTCCAGTTCACGGCTTACCATTGAGAGGTCTATGACTTTAGGATTTATATATAAAACTGTTTATTAGATATTCTGGAGTACTTTTCAATAATATTAGAATAGTATTCTAATACAAAAGATATTAGATAATTTGAGATGACGTGTCTGGTTACATGAGCACGTGTAGGTACCGTGGATCCCCGTGGTGGCGTGTTGTCGCACCGTGGTTCAATGTCAGGGTTCTCACCTGGCCGGCGTGTTATCGCTGGAGCTGATATCAAGCTATTGTGCTGTGGTCGCGGCACAATAGCATCAGTGTTTACAGTCGCAAGCCACCTGGTACTGCTTTCATACAACCTACTACTAATCAGCTTCAATAAACCTTGGAGACAAACAACTACTCGCTTTATGACTTCAAAACTTTCTAATGGTAATAAGTTATAAGAAATTAGCATTCAAAGAGAATGATTATTAATTAATTACAAAATATTATAGAGATGATGGCAAAATTTTTTGAGAGCGAATTCTGGCGACCTTGACGGTTATTTTATAAACATGAGATAGCTTTATATTGTGCCAGCTACTTTCTCCTCGACGACGCAGGCAGTGGTCTATTTTTATTTCGTTTTTGTGTTGGTTATACACTAGTTCTACCTAACTGATGACACACATTTTGAGTCTAAAACTACAAAAGGAACTTGGTTGAAGACCGTTATGTTGGCAATTATGACGGCTATAAAATTGAGAACAACTCTGGCACTACTTTGGTAATAAGGGTGCGCCATGCTTTTACGTGTAAAGAAATCGCTTTTTTATATGTTGATAATAAAAAAAAACGATTTAATGGGAACATATTTATTTGAGGCTATATTTTCACAAACATTTTGTATTAATAATAATCACTTCGATAAATATATCGAAATGTCTTAGGCACATAAATAATTAAAACCTAAACTAAGAAACTGATAGTTTGAAAAGATGTATAAAGATATTACACTTTAGTATAGTATATTTTAATATATTACAAGTAAAAATAGTATGACACTTTGCCGACATAACAACGTTGACTCCTGTTCAATATATGTAAGCATTTTAATGTTTAAGAATAAAATGACTACAGAAAAGAGAGTGCTTAATGTCGATAGCCTATGTTTAGAGAAGTGTTTAAGATTAAACAAGATCTTACTAATAATGCTTCGTTAAATAAAAAAGTAAAGCTTTATTAAGTTATTGATGACAAGATTTACGATTTGATGATATGTAACAATTATAGGCACGTAAAATAATTATTCGCAACATTCTTGCGTTCATATTCCGTAACAAAACTGAAATGCAGTTGTATGCCACTGTCTTTAGAATTATCCGACCGACCGAAATGTGCTCTATCTATGCTACATAACTTAATCAATGTCATAACATGCAATGACACAAATTATGCGTAAGAGACCGTACTAAAAGCTAATTCAGTTCATCATATGATAAGAAACTGTGTTTTAGTTGCGTTGTATAATTGGTTGATCTTTATGATAGCTGCGCTGATCCCGTATCACACAAAGGACATGCACATGTACAGTTCACATATTGCCTTAATAAAATTTCTACCAACCTAGTTGACTGTTATCAACTTTGAAAGAAATAAATAAGCGTAGTCTAACTGCAAGCGTATAGTTTATATTTGACTAGGCTTTTCCTGTGGCTTCGACCCCGACCAGAACATGTTGGGATGACCTACTTCCGTATTCGAACTGCCTACCTACTTTCCTTTTCTGTTTATGTTTATTCAAAATTTAACAGCGACCAGTTTACTTGTTTAAGGTGTTCAGTTAAGTTAAGGTGTTTAGTTATTTAACAAACGAACAAATAATTAAATAAACTCAATTTGGGTTTATAATATTAATTTATTATTTATGTATGACACACGGAACATAGTGACCAGGATGACCTATACCAATGTATAGGTCATCCTGTAACTAGGTGAGCACCATGCCCCTTAGCCGGAATTGCAGGCCGCCGGCCGGTGTGACAAAGGTCAGAAGATGCAGGGCTGCCTCATTCACTACACTTAAGCTTAACACTTCATCTGTTCACTCAATCACTTCAATAACGCGGAGCTGATGTCACTTGTTTTACTGGCTTACTTTATATAAAGTTTGGGCAAAGTTTTTTATGAATTGGTATTCGTAATATTAAGATGAAAGTTTTAATGTGCAATCGTAAGTAGCTGTATTGTAACGATATATTGGAGTCATACGTTGTGGTAGGATTTTTTTTTATTTTTGTCATCCAAATCAAAAAAGTGTTCGCAAATTGATTTACTTAATAACTATTATTTTTGTTAAATCCTTGATAAAATTTATATGGTACTTATAATAAATTTATAATTAAAAGATGGTTTCATCTTATCCCGCGTAGTGTAATTTCCTAACAGCGAGTTTACAAGTAAGTAGGACTTGGGTTGGTCAAATCCTGTCAGTGGTAGCGGAACAATGCAATGAAGATTCTCGCTCCCCCTATTAATCTTCACACTTTTTAATGTTGTAGATTTCATTAAAGTGCAATAAAAAATTACAAAAACAAACAGAAAGTAAACATTAAAAAGCTAACATTCTAACTGCGTAAAAACAAAAAACACATAGGAGTCAACAGGAAAGAAGCATGTCACAATATTTCATAGAAATCATGGGTCGCATCAGATGAATAATTTTCTTAAGACTATTGTTGGCATTGCATATGTAATTTTATCTTGTTCCCATTTTTTAAGTATTTGTTGTCAACCACCTCTTCCATCGGGCGATTACCCAGCCATAATTATATTAATTAATTGCTGTTACTGTTGTACTCATAATACTAGCAACACATTTCAAGGTTATTATTATTTTTTTGTGTTGGTAAACGAATGTTTTACTTTGATGGTTTGGCATTACGGTTGTTCTTCGAAATAAATCTGTCGTAATCACTGTAAACTAAGAAATATAGACCTATTTAATTACACCCGGAATATTATTTGTCATTGAGCGATAATATATTTTATATTTTATAATTAAATTTATTATTATGTACATAGAATGCGTATAATACTTTCTCTACCTATAAATCAAATTCACAAAACAGAAGTGAATCATTATAAATAGAAATGGTAATATAACCAGCCTCTTCTGAATTTTAAAAGTCAGAATGTAGTCTTTTTAAAATATACAAAGAAAACATAGATCAACGTCGTTTGTATCAACATTCTTGTAGGTGACATAATATTAATAAAATGCGTGGGTAAAATTCTCAGGATCTTTGTAATTTCTAACATTTCTACTAAACATACTGTTATAACAAAGATAGCAAATACTATCTTCATACACATTCGAAATCAAGTGAATACAGTTTTTATCACACTATTACACTAAATTCTAAGTGAAATGGAACGCATGTTTTACATTGCCGCTTTGACTAATTACAACACTGCCATCTATTCGCTATACCGCGGAACTAGCTCAACTAATCTCATACCAGCAATTCGAATAGAAAGATCATTATCTTTTTGACGTCTCTATTTCGTGCCATGCTTATGCGTATAAAACATTATAAACTTCAGAGAAAAATAGCAATCTACACAAATAAATTGCTCATATGAGGCATAGGTTCTACGTCGTTAATGTAATAACTATAAATTAATATCACGGTCGAGGAACTACCGAGGAAACACATGACGCGTCACGTGCTTCCTCGGTGCAATATACACTCACACAAAGCCGGAACGTAAATATATGCATGTGTGTGTAACGTCTGTGCGTTTAGACTGTCACGCCTTCTGCAGCATTAACCTAGTGTTTATATGTGTGCATGTTTGTTTACATGCGAACCGCATTTAGTTAAATTTATATTCGTTCTTTAAATGTATCCAATCTTCGTAAGATATTGTGATTATAAAAAGATTTTTTTTAAAGATTTGATTATTAAGATATGATTAAAGTAAATATTGTACCCGTATTGTTGTTTTAATAAATAATTTAATTAATATCAATAGTTTTTCTGGCTATTTAAATATTTCTTTAGTAAAAATAAGAGTAAATAAGGGTAACCAGTCAGAAACCCAGTGTTTAATCTTGACCGTGGACCTTTGTTAAAGAAAAAAAATGACTTAAAATAGAGAAAAATATTCCAATTAAAATGGGGTGTTATAGATTTACGTATATGTATATATATATATATATATATATGTAGCAACATAGCCAGCGAAAGTGGGGAATTTGGACGAATTTGAATGATTTCTAAATGATTTAGGTTAAGAAATATTGTTGAAACATTACCGGTCAGTTCACCAGCATTAGGATAGGCCTGTGGTGACCGTAGCATTACCAAGCCTTACAAAAGACTGGCTTGATAATTATAATGACTGATTCACACAAAACGAAAGTATGCTATTATAAGCAGTGAAACTTTTAAAGCTGTTACAAAACGCTTGAGGCGTTTATACAAACGATCATGTCAATCTAAATAGTTCAAACGCAACTTGAGGCGGATATTAAGGAGCTATCTAATCTGCATCTTATGTACAATGTTGAGATTTGTTTAAATTTTATATTGATATATTTCTCTTATTCATTTCAACAATTTACATGTAATTAATCTTTGTTAAGTGTAAGTGACAAAGAATGTCTGTCGAGTTGCTTCACAACCGGTTTTCTGTGAGAACGCGGTATCGCACTGGTCGAGCTGAGCAATTCGTGCCTAAGCATGACTCTACCACTGTAACAAAAAGACAACTTCCGCATTAGGAAATATTCCTATGTCGCAGGGGACTTTACAAACATACAAATTATGGATACAAAGAACACCCAGAACTTGAAACAATTATTTGTGGATTACACAAATTTTTGTCCCGTGTGGGATTCGAACACACGACCTCCGGATTAGCAGTCAGAGTTATTAACCACTATCTCAATAGATCAGTCTTCAGCGGCAATCAACGATAATTATCTGCGTAACATCCTTAATTTTTCTCGGAATAAGGCCTTTGTTGATTACAGTACGGTATTAAAGCAGTCCAGAATTAGTAAAAAATATATTTTATGAATGGATATCCTATCCATATATAATAAAGATTTGAAATTTCAATACCGATGCGATACTGAAATATAAATATACCCCTACATAAAATATAGAAACATATACATATATTTATACTTTTTTTATGTATATAAAATTTGTAAATTTGGAATAAAATGAACATAATGAAAACACTGCCGTGTGCACGTATGTACTTCTTGTTGTGTGTTTTTCTTACAGTGGGTTTCGTAAAAGGGTCCGGACTGTTATCTATCAAACAGTATATACATATACAGGTATCCAGAGCCAGGATGACGGCAATAGGCTTACCTCCTTGCACGTAAGTGGGACTAAATTACATTTAGCAACCTCTGCCTACCCCTTCGGGGATATATGTATGTATGTCTACGGATCATAAACAAATTAGTTCATAAATATGCTTACGTATCGTATGCGTATATCACGATAGTATGTAGGTTTATCAGAGTAAACATTAACAACTGCTATGAATAAACCTCGAGTTGGTAATGACCAAGATTTGTGTACAATGTCATCAAAGGCGACTACTATCACGTTACTATTACTATTACGTTAGTGGGATCCAATTGTTATTGGCAAAATGTAGGTGTTTTGTACACCACTGCCTGCCCCTTAGGGGATAAAGGTGTGAGCGTATGTATGTATGTTGACCTACTAATAATTTTTGCGACGTAAAATGAACACAGTGTTTACCTGATTTAGATGGAAACGACATGTATTTATACAAAAAGCTCCTTTTGATATAAAGAGAGATATTTCCCTCTTTTACAAATAATATTCTTTTAAATCCTATTTTTATGCTAATAATAATGCATAACATTTGATCATATCTAATGGGACCAGAAACATTTACGGATCCACATAAATATTTAAATATTTCTTCAGTGTTTACCAACTCTCGATTGTTTTATTAAAAAAAAAAAAAACTAAATCCAAAATTATATAACTACGAATTGTAGAGGATATTGGTACATCCAATGGTATGAACAATTTGTTTCTTTTCTTAGACAAATAGCGGTTTTAAGAAAAATCCAAGAACATTATTAGGCGTTTGATTGGCAACACTAGTATTTTTTTTATGGGCAAGCTTACAATTGAGGTTATATTTTTTTTATGCGATATGGGATAGGTCACTTTCAAACTGCATGTGTTTCTTATTTTTTTACTTTAAGCGGTTACGGTTGCCGTTTTAAATCTATTCCACCTGGAGCTTGAGATGTCCGGGTTTACAAATTAAAGGGTTTTAAAACTATATAACTTCCCTAATAAACATTTAATTTGTATCGAGGTCGCTTTATGTTTAATGCTTATTTGTTTTATGGAGTAGATTGCAATTGTAATTGGCCAAAAATTAACCACGACATGCTAAGACCTATGTGTTTTATTATCAACTAGGTAATAACTAGATGATTGAGCTAGCTTTTCATGCAAAATACTTATATTGAAAAACCTTAACAATCAAATTCTTAATTCCAAAATTAGCTCTAAATCGATCCAACTATTGCCGAGATATTCTCGTACGAAATAATTTATACATTTATTTTTCAGGACAAAATAGAGAGATAGAGATATAGGAATTGCTCACTTCATTTTAGCATATAGTACTTACAAAAGTCTATAATGGACTTAAGTATGTATATAGTTTATTGAGACTCAATCGCTGATTACGGATAACACTAATGTACAATGCCATATTGAGATATATGTAAGATCTTGGTGTGCGTATACTATAAATGTGTGTGTATGGCTGTCGCCAACGAACACGAGTCTCATTAATAGTCAGCTCGGAGCGTAACACCTGCGCCGAAGCTCGCGTGTTCTTTGCTTTTCGCCGATAACACGGCCACTACAATGTTACCGTGACATATGATTACCAGCATCGGTATAACTCGTAAAACTA
Source organism: Tyria jacobaeae (assembly GCA_947561695.1). NCBI lineage: Eukaryota > Metazoa > Arthropoda > Insecta > Lepidoptera > Erebidae > Tyria > Tyria jacobaeae. The sequence goes on along the minus strand of OX387207.1, from coordinate 10,667,995 downwards.
CCCTTGTAATCACTTCAAGACACTAAAGAATCACATTCGTGAAGCCGTTTCATTAGGAACGCATACCTGTTACGTAGTGTTGAGATCGCCGGTGTAGGTGGTGCGGTAACGAGTTCGGAGGCCGTGGTGGAAAAAAGCACTGTTCAGCTTCCATTGGGGCCATGGCTGTCCAAGTGGCCGATGTATACGCGTCCGTTCCCATGTCGATGTATCCGTGTTTGTCTAAACTGCGAGCGGGCCAGCATTGCCTGCAGGCGCCGCCCTGATTTGTCCTAACACACTCAATCGTTACTGAAATAGTGCAACTATGGACGCGACCGTTCCCGGAGCAGCGCAAGGCAGGATTGAAGGAGGCGACGTTGTGCAGAGCAAGCACGCCCACAGCCACGTGCGCGTAGCACGCTTAAAGCCACGTGCCCTCGCAACCCTCAGCCGCCCGCGCGCCGCACTCTTTGCGCCGTCTGCGTCCCGACAATAATACCCGCGGGGCTCCAACCCTCGAAGTTCCAATGAATGCTTGGCATTTTCGCTATCGATTATGAATCGCTTATAAGAAGCAAATTTTCTAAATAATATCTTTAAAGCATCGGTTTCTTAGTATTTTATTTCTATAATTCGAAAACAATCACTGCTTATTAATAAATATAAAAAAAAGAAATAACACTAAATTGTTTACTTGGAATTCGTTAAGAAAAGTCAAATACAAAAGGTTGGTTCCATTACCTCTTTAAATTATTGTTGTACCAAGTATAATGTAGCAGCATATTTTCAGCACAACAAACTACTGTCGTGCTTAGTAGCTCTGACATAATATTTAGTATCGAACATAGTCTGAGCTTCGAACATGTTCATATGTGCGAATAAGTAGCCTAAAAAAGTATAGAGCGTGAGAGGAATTGTTAGAGCGAACTTGAACTTTTGTTCAACGTATACAAGTCTGATCATTTTTTTTTCTTTTTAAAAGACTACTCTAGACTTTACAAACATTCAAGCAACGGACACAAAGAACACCCAGACTCAGAACAACAATTTGGATAGGATTACACAAAATTTTGTCCCGTGCGGGGCTCGAACGGCGAGGTGACCACTTAAACCACTACAACATCCGTGCAGTCAAGTCGTCAGTTATATTTTTGCGCGGTACCCTAATTATTGTTTAAAATAAATGTAACGTAACTTACCTTTTGTAATACCAGCTATCTGATAGTGAAAGTTTTGTGAAAATCGGGCTAACCTTTTCAGAGAAAAGGACATCAAAAAGGTAAACAAATGGACAGACCACTATTTAAAGAAAATGATCTTATGTTAAAAGTACTTTGTAAACAATCAGATATGTTTTGTAAAGTACTACTACCATTTTAATTGTTTATTTTTTAAATGGCGGTTTCTGTCAATACAATATAAAGCGTAATCCTAACGTATTATCAATTTAGGTATATAAAAACAATACATCGTTTATAATCCGATGATTAGAAAATTTAGATCAAATAACAAAATGGCAGGTGTAAGTGGAGAGGTCGGTATTTTTTATTATAAGATTCAATAAGTATAAAAAGATTGTATCAGGTATGCTTAGTTCAGAGGAGTTTCAAGTTAATGAAACACAATGTACAATTTACTGTTATCAGGTATAATGAGAACTATCTAATATATAAAATTTTCGTGTCGCGGTGTTTGTTACCAAACTCCTCCGAAACGGCTTGACCGATTTTTATGAAATTATGTGTGCATATCGGGTAGATCTGAGAATCGGCCAACATGTATTTTTCATACCCCTAAATGATTAGGGTGACCCTATACAGTTTTATTTTATGGCAGAACAACGTTTGCCGGGTCAGCTAGTAATATTATAATATCTACTTGTATCCGTCGCTAGCAATTATAGTAACACTTTTTCGCACGTAAAGAAACTCCATTCATATATTCACGTTGTGTACACTTCCTAAAATTACTGTCCAGTTTATTTACTATGTTCATTCATACTTATTACTAATTATGCTATTTAGAGATTAAGGGATATATATGGACAATACTCTTTTAAGGAGTGTTCAAATACAAAACATCAGTCGGAAAATATTTGCCTTCCAACTTCACTAATAGTTCAAACTAATCAATACTAATTTCCTTTAAACTTCTACTAAAATTGAATTTGCTCAATCTATTCTTCTCCCTATTCTTAACTATGTCGGAATCAGCTATATCGATCTTAATGACGACCAACTAGATAAGCTTGAGAGACTTCAAAACTTTTGTATAAGATTCATATTTGTCTGATGCAAATATATTCATATTTGCGAATTTCGTTCCCAACTCATGTGGTTTCCGATTGGCTTTCGCCGGAATACTCATATCCTGTCTTTGCTGTATAATATCTTATTTAACCCCACTACTCCTGTATACCTAAAGAAGCGCTTCCCATTTATTCATAATACACATAATAGATACTTGTCATCATCGGAAAACCTAACATTAGAAATAACTAACTTAACCTAACATCAGATCCTCACCACAACTTTTCCGATAAATCTTTTACATTGCAAGCTGCACGTCTGTGGAATGATTTGAAGGACTTATCCGCCGAGCAGTCACTAACATTTTTCAGAAACTCGTCATAGATTACTACTACCTATCCATGTAATGATGTATGTATTTATGTATATATATGTACAGATATATACATATATATTTGTGTGTATGTAGGTATATGATACGCTTATAATAGTATTATTCATATTTCCAATTTTTATTTAACAGTTGTCGCATATTGCGATAAGACCGCCCATTGTACTACTAAATAATATCTTATTTTTTTCTGTGTCCTATATTTTGGTGTGCAATAAAGTATACTATATCTTAATCTATCTATATTTATGCTAAGACTATAATCTGTGTATGAACCTATTAGAAATAAATAAATAAAATAAATATATCTAAAATTATATCAAAAACTCGAGACAAATTTGACCACCACCGCCAACGCACACAATGTCCTTTTTTTTTTATGCAACAGATGTCAGTTATCGTCATAGTTATCCCCTTATCTGTAAGGTAGTATGTACATAAATATGTACTAGGCACTGTTAAGGTTAGAGGCCTCATACTTCCCGGCGATAGAAGGTTCGAGTTGCAGGTATGCGATCTTGATCTATTCGAGTCAAATTCAGTCGGTCAAGTTCGGTCTTAGTCTCTAAGACATCAGTCTTATAATATATATTTACTTAGTCCTCAATAAATACTCTTGCAATGCAAAAGTGATCATTTAAATCTGATTTATTAGGGATCGGGCTGTTATCTATCTGACAGTATACATACAGTCATTGCTTTGTAGACGGCAATAAGCTTGGTACATTATACGTTAGTATATATGTACATATGTATATTACAGTGCGGAGTTATAGTTGGCGAAAGGTGGGCGTTTGACACGGGTTTGCTTACCTCTTCAGTGAATTAGGCGGGACTGTATCTATGTATGTAGGTTCAGAGATTAAAGTTTAAATAAACAAATAGAATCTTTTCAACTTTATTATTTTATTACATCTCGCTTTTCTACCATTAGCTCCACTTCAATGCCCGTTTACGTCGATAGGCTCCTACCATAGTCGGACCAAACTATAGTTGAAAAAATATGCGTGTTTAATATCACTCTGCCAACCCCTAGCAATACAAGCATGAGAGTATAAATGTATGTATGTACTTCATTGATAATTATATGTTCTTAAATAAATCACATATTTATCCACCATATATTCATGCATATAGTATGTGGTAAATAATTACCTATCATATCACCATCGCTGTGCTGGTAGACAGTGATACTTGCAATCATTTAAGTAACTAAATAAATAATTATAAATCATGCTTGTTAATGTCATTTTTACCATGAGTGATTGATGTTTTTCTTGATTACGAAATTTCTGTATTAGTAGAAAAAGTTATAGTACACCCGTACTATGTTGAAACATCTGACAAAAGCAAACAAAGAAAATCTTTTCTCAGAAGAGTTTATGTGAAAAATGTTTCATACTGTATGGGTAACCTATTCGAGTCTAACCCACATGGGATACTGATAATTAGAGGCTGTAGGTGATGATGCTATCCGAGTGGTTCTCGGTAGATTAGAGTAGAGCTCTGATCTCTTCCGACGACGAACGACGGCAATAAGCTTGCCGCAAATATGGAAGCAGCACTATATGGTTGGCAATCTATTGGCGTTCGATACGCCTCTGCCCACCTCTTAGAGGATATATAGGAGCGTATGTTTGTAAGATTTATACCTATTTTACCCGGTCACAGGTAGTCTAAATGTTGGCTCTAAGTAGCAAACAGCTTCCACGTCACGTTGATTAAGGAGAGGCATTTTTATGTTACATAGTGATCGATCAGAAGAAGGGTGTTGAAGTAAGAATTTACTTCAACACTTCTAATTTTGTACAATCTTTATATACTATAAAATATGTACAAAATATAGGGTATGGGTATGTGTCGATGAAGAAGCCTGACAAATAAAGTCGTTTAGCTGTAGATTATCGTATCAACCAAATTCTATTATTTTTATTAAATTAGGAGAACCCGACTGCAAACAATATTTATAAAAAAATGTACATTTTTAGAAGATTTTGAAAAAATAATTTTAGTATCCGAGTCTGTCCGTCCGTTCATCAAAATGACCTAAACGTGTCTGATGGTAAGCTAAAAAAACCTACTTAGTAGCCTTTTACAGTCCAATGACTGTTATCTGTTAGATAGTATATATAGTCAGTGAGGGCGAGGTAGCCAGCTGGGCTGCTGTCACGTCAGTGGGACTAAATCACGGTTGGTAAAATGTGCGCTTCTAAAACGTCTTTCTTTACCTCCTCGAGGATAGAAACGTGAGATATATATGAATGTATGTATGTATGTTATGTTTGTATTGTATAATGTTTAAGCTTAAGGGTCGTTAGGTCATCTCAATTATTTTTTTAAGTTACATTAGTGTAATAGCTAGAGTAAAAAAAGATTTAATTTTTTTAGTTCCTACAGGCTTGAACATTGTCTTATGGCTTCAAAGGTTAATTAAATTCAAAAAAAAAAACTATCTTCATTTTCCGTAAAAAGAAATAGAGGCATAGTTAAACTAAACCCATACTTAAAAACAATTAAAAAATTCAAAGAGCAATTATTTTATCATTATATCATATTATTCAATTTTTGATTCTATGCCATTCGGAGTATAAAAATAAAATTATGAATTTCTTATGTAAGATAGCATTATACAGATATTATAGCGTAGGTAGCATTGTTGAGGCGTAGAAAGCCGTGGAATATGTAGAATGTTCTACGCTGTCCGTATACTGCGTAGAGCGTCACGGGAATCATTTCGTAGATAGTACTTCTGTAGAACATCGCTTTGTGATATTTATAAAACTTTTAACCGTCTTTTAACTTTTTGCTAGACTAGACTAGGAGTAGGAGACTAGGAGTTTCATAACATTTAAGAAATGTGTTTATTTGAATATTAATTACGATGACATATATTTTCAGTATATCATATCAATATTTTTAAATGCATATATTATTTTAAAAGTTCCTTGTATGTACATACCTATGTAAAGATTAACTAGTGATTTTAAAAAAAATAACAATTAACAACAATTAATAACAATCAGTGGTAGAGCCAAGCTTTTGCACGAATGGGCCGGCTCGACCGGTGCGATACCACGGCCTCACAGAAAACCGGTTGTGAAGTAACGCTTGCGTTGCATTTCCCCGAATTGAGTGAGGTTTCCGGAGGCCCAATTCCTCCTCCCCCCTTTTCTCTCCTATATCTCCTTTCTCCTTTTTTCCATCTCCTCATCCCTCCTCTCTTCTTTTCGCTCCCTGCATCCCCCATCCCTCATCACCCTCAAAGGCGGGCAGCGCACTTGCGACTCTTGAGTTGCAAGTGTCCATGGACGGCGGTGTCACTTACCATCAGGTGACCCGTCTGTTCGTCTGTCCCCCTATAGTATAAAAAAAATAATTAAAATACAATAATAATAGCAAGCTTAGAATAAACATTTACTGTGCTAGTTTTACAATGTATTGCATATATGTATTGATTGTTATAACATATTATATTCAAAATGTCAAGGGTTACTTATTCATTTGACTCTGACATACAATTACCAGATACAACACAAGTTTCCGCGTATTCACGTAACTAACTCTAATGTTTGTAAAAAGATTGAGTGGAGAAATAACACAACGGAATACCACTGTGATGATATTCTATCAATGAATCTATGAATGATGATATTCTATCTAAAAACAATATGTATATTATTATCTTGTAACTATATGTACAGCGTATCCCAGAAAATGGACATTATTTTAACCACAGAAAATTTTAACAACTCAAATTATTTAATTTGCTTTTGCAAAAGTCCATAAAACTAATAATAGTTGGATATATACTGGCTGTATTTATTACTTCTTAATAAAAAGGAAACGTCTCATGGTTTATTTGTCGTCACTGGAACTATCAGTCGGATTTGAAAGACTCTTTTTATATTGAACAGAGAGTATTTGTTGAGATAATATATAGGTTCTGAAACATTGCTCCGCAATCCTCAGGAGCACAGCAGTAAGCATAATATTTATATTCTCTAAGCTGTATTTTATGAATATTACCAACTATTGTAATCTTCGCAGATTTTTTTTTTTCTAGACATACATTAATAAATTAAACGAGCATTGTGTACCGTTTCTGAAAACCAACTAAAGTTTGTTAATAAAACACTGATAGCAATGTGGAAAAAACATTAATAGTATTTGTATAACCCCTAAATATAAACTGCTTATGGGTGAGCAATATCATCTGTCATTGTAATTTTCTTTTCCCTAACGTAGATTTGTGTTAATATTATATGTCATCAGTACTTTATTGATGGTGGACAATAAAGAATATTCTATCTATACACTTACGTTACAAATGAGATCACGTCTATGCAATAGGTAGGGTTCAAACCCACTAATTCTTAATCGCAAGTCTAGTGCCATACTCTACTATATAATGTGACAACATACTGACCATGAAACATGCGTAGAAAAACATTAGCTATGCAAATATCATGAGAACTTTTCAGGTCTAATGGATAGTAGTAGTAAAAGTAATTTTAATACGTTTAATAATTAAACGTTTTCATTATATAAAGAAGAAAAAAATTGTATTAGAAAAATTTCATCTCTTCCACACAAGGTTCACACCGTCTCCATTAGATCTAAAAACACTCACTCGGTTTAATGTAAACTGGTTATCGTGAAAACAAAAATGTACTAACCGTATTTTTTGTTGAAACTAGCCCCGTGACTCAGAAAATCTGTAAAAAATAATAATAAAATTAAAAACATAACCGAGTACAAAAATAAATGAAAAGCTTGTAAAACAAGTAAATTACAAACTATACAATTTACTGTGGAAAGAAGCGGTTTTCTAAGATCAATATTGTGTTTTTTTTTTTAACATAGCTAATCATACTCGGGATGATTCTACTGAGAGGTGCCATACCTTTTGACACATTCAAATCAGTTCAGACATTTAGAAATTTTATTCCTTTATTTTAGGGACTTACTAAAATGAATCGTCGAAATATATGTACTGACTGCATCAAAAGGTACGAATATGTCTTTAAAATCTCTTACCATGAGACAGAAGAGAAACCTTCAATATATTGACAAAACATTGACAGATTGAATTTTAGTTTTATAACGCATGAGGAGCCGAGGACGGGCTTATACTCGTATACCCATATATATAACATAAACCTATTATAAATTTAGAAAATAAGTTGAATGAGAGCACACACACGCACACATGCATACTCGCAGATACATGAGCTATAAAAACATTACCTTGACTAACCATTCCTTTTTGGTAGTTGTGCAAGAATAAAAACAAAATGTTTTGGTATTTTATAAATATTATATTTTGGCAAAAACAGTCATTTACCACAAAACTACAAAAATAATATACAATAGAGTTTTAGACAACGAGTGCCGAAATTAATTCTTGAAATAATTTTGGGAAATGTGTAGACTTACAAAACTGCATGAGTCACACATATGGAGTTGAGTTCGAGTTAAGATTAAGTAAGTTAAGACTAAGTTCATCAAATATTTATTTAATTTGCACTATACCACTATACCATACTTAATCCTTTTAATATACTCCCAATTTTCCCACATTTATTTCCTAAGTGCCCGGTTGATGGCAAAAGGCTTGCCCCCCATATTACATAAGTGGGACAAAATTCTTATTGGCAGAATGTGGGTGCTTAATACATCTTTGTCAACCTCTGGATACAGGCGGGAGCATATATTTATGTATGTATTTTTACGTATCTGTGGGGACAAAACCACCACAAAGTAATAGGGAAACAAAAATAGCTTTAAGGATTATGTTAACATTACCAGGGCTAGTAAATATATTTATTGAGATGCAATAGTATGCTAATATGATATTGAGCATCTTAAATGTAATTCAGATTAAATTAGGTACACATATATTTATAAAGTAAAAGTTAGTATATATACATTTACCCGGCCATTAAAAGATTAACATTAAATTGTAAAAAAGATATAGAACCGACTGCATTTTTTACTTGTTTTTTTTTTTTTGCTGACGTTACCTTGAAATATTATACTGGAGAGTGGAGACTATTAAATCGATCCAAATGATACCTTTCATGTTCAAATCCATTAAGTAATCTCGATTTTAAAGCGTGACAAGGAAACATCATACACATACATTACAAAAAACATTACATTAGCGTAAAGGCTGCCTATACGCTGTCGAGTGAATAGTGTTTCAACTTTGTCCGAAATGGATTATATATTATAATTTCGTACCAAATAAAGGTATTTTTAAAATATATATAGTTTTTTTTTTAATTTACTCCGGCGGTAAGGATAATTCCTGTGTGGCGGGGGCTTTACAAACATATAAGCAATTAACATAAAGAACACCCAGACTCGGGGAAACTATTTGTGGATCGCACAATTTTTTGTCCCGTGTGAGAATCTAAGGCAGAATCTAAGCCAGTTCAGCAGTCAGGATCACTAACCACAAGACCAATAGGCCCGTCAAAACAACAAAATAGTAATAAATATATGTAATTTTATATTCCGTTATGTGTCATCACTAAATGTGTCATAAAGTTGACACAAATGATAAATTAATCCTCCAAAGTTTAAATCTGCTGGCTTGTTAGTATATTTATTATTACCATTATTAGAGTTGTTGTCAAAAATCACTTAATATTATTGTTTCGTTATAAAAATAACCTCATTACCTCATTCCTAAAAGTATCCAAAGATTTGCTATTCTGTAATTTCACCCAAAAACGGTAACTTTTATTCCAACGTAATTAGTTATATTTATGGAAATCTTATATAACAAAGTATTACGGAATCATGGAAGATAATACCTGTTGTTAACTGCTTTTTTGCGATTCATGCAGATACACTTACACCTATTCCTCAAAGGCGTAGACAAGGAGGTCTCATCCTCTTTTTATCAAACATAATTTAATAAAACTTATGTAATATCATATGTAGCCATATATTACAGGGGTAAGCCCATTGCCGTCTGATCCGTATAACTGTATATACATATATTATCTGTTAGACAAGAAAATGTGAAACTCTTAGATCCATTAGTCACCTTTTACGAGACCCTCAGGAAGAGAGACGAAGAGAGGAAGAGAGTTTTTAAAAATGAAAATGTGAACTTGCTAATGTGTTGTTACGGATGATATTATGAAATAGAGAATGCTGAAATGTAAGAAACTGTGCTTAATTAATATTATAAATGCGATTGGAGTTTGTTTGTTTTAATACAGTTTTACACTACACCTTTAAATTTCCCATTACATAGAAAACACGACATATAGTATAAATAATATGTTAATGGAACAAATGCTTACGCGGATATATGCATAAAAAAAATAAATAAAAAAAATTCAAAAGATAAATATTAGTTTTTTTTTTTTTAAGAATACTAGCTTCACATAATTACTGTTAATCCCATCCCCCACCTCAAAAGCTAAGCTACATGCTTGTGTTAGGTATTATGTAGGATAGGCATTGTGTTAGGTTCGCGATAGGATCACTACGCACTGGGTGGGTTTCGAACAAGCAAATAATTCGCAAGTCCTGCTTATTTTTTTTTTAAAGAATACTAGCAACTTGCGTCACACATTGCTAGTATTCTTGTTAACCCCCCCCCCCCCTAGCTAAGCTAAAGTGCTTGTGTTAGGGGTGGGTTTACGACGGTAGTGTAATTGGTGGGGTTTGAACCCGCAGCCACTAGACCGCAAGTCCGACGCCTCAGCCATCACGCTACTGCTGTTTATCTGATACGCTTATAGATTATAAAATACGACATATTTAGAGCTTGTAAACTAAACATGTACACAAAGGAAAGACTTCTTCGAAACCTATTGCAAGATGGCTAAGGAACCTTACTGAAGTTTAATTACAACGTAATCTTACACCCGCGTACCTTTTCGGGCGGGGGCTGATTGCCGCTAACTGTCCAGAGTCAGACATTCGTCGAAAAACTTCGGCGAGCACTTTCGCCTCCAAATCCTGCGGGGGTGTTCCGGCCAAAGTACATGCCGCCTCCGTGGAGACGGTGTGGTAACCGCGTATGGCTCTAACAGCAATAACTATCTGAGGACGCCAAAGGCATGCCCTATTCTGAGCAATCAGAGCCCACACTGGTTCACCGTATAGTGCCATAGACCGGACAACCCCCGTCCCAATACCTCAGGCCGCGACCAGAGTGTCATCAGCGTAACGAATAGCGCCCAGCCCGGAGAGAATTCGCCTGACCCAGTCGTACCCTATGTTCCAAAGTGGTCCAAGGATAGATCGCGACCACTGTGAACATCGCCCGACATGGGCTCAGATGTCCCTCTCGGTCCTCTTACAGGGCAGTACGCTCCTCTAAATCATCTACTAGCCACCTCAGTTACTGTGGCACCCCGTCATAACGGCGGGCTTCAGCACAGTGTTTTTGGAGCGGATCCGTAGAACAGTCGCCGCTATTTCCTCTCCTTCGAGACGGGTGGACTTCGCATCACGCAAAATTTCTCCGGTTGAGGGAGAAAGCCCAAAGTGGTTTAGATTTGTCTGAACAAGGAGCGTGGAGGCTTTTTCCATTACTGAAACGTCTCTAGAGCCTATGACATGACATGACATGACAGACTGGGGCGATTGGCTAGCTATCGATGTTTGCGGAGAAGTGAGAGAATGTTTCCAGCCCCACTGCCCCATCTTGTGGTTGGCTGGCAAATTATAGCATTTAAAACGCCTCATCGGTCGCGTCGCCATGACTGTGGCTCTGGCGTTCACGAAACCGATGAGAACCTTACCAACGTCGCCCAAAATTTTGGCAGCTCGTAGCACTTGGTGCGCCTGGCGACCTTTTTAATGTGGCGCAAATGAAAGCCCACGACTGGCCGCCTCAGGCAACAAGGTGACCACCAGCACTGAAGATTTAGGTTCTTGCAGTTATTTTTCCTGCTTCTCTTCTTTTCTTCTTGCGAGACCTCTTTTTGCCCTTTCTGCATCACATCGTTAGAGGAGGGCAGACATAGAGGGAGTAGTAGTGGCCAGGTGGGAATCCGACACTTCCAACATCGTCAGAGGATTGAGAGAAAGCAGGCAGCCGCGCGACCTGGCTTTGTACCAGTACTAAGTTCAGCCACCTGCTCCGTTAGGGGTCATTTGCCGCTTGGAGGTGGGCTACATCTCCAATGAGGGGCCTACCCTAACGTGGGTGTAAGCACCTTTTTCCTGAGAAGGCTAACCCTGTGATAGCCGCAACGGCCGTGCCTGACCTCCTTCTTTGGTTACTAGCCACATTAGGCGGCAACATCTCTCTCTCTCACCCACGAATGCACCAGAAGACGAAATTCAGGATAATCGTTTTTCTACAGGTTTTCTTAATCGCAGTCCGGGCGGCTAAGTCAATACTCTTGGCCCCGATAGGAGCTACGAGACCGCCGACGATCGCATCGAGACAAATCTCCAAATGCCCGCACGTTCCTCTGAGTGAAAGGTAAAGATACAGTTGGTGGTAAGCTAGTTAGAACGTTATTAGATAGGTACTCTTTACTGTTGGTAAACAACGATCACGCGAACGAAGCATCGGGCAACACTAGTAATTTTTTAACGAATTATATCTTTCTTGAAAGTTCTTTGAAAATTACGTTAACTTATTGAAAATAAGGATAGTTTTATATGTATATATATATACACACATATAAACCATATGTAATCAAATCTGGCCACGTGATCATTATTCTTGTGTATATGATGTACCTTTACGAGGTACTGATATACACACACATACAAATACTAGAATAACATAACAGCTCTTAACACATGGTTTATATTTTATGCATATATACATACGTGTAACACACATTTAAAAGAAAGAACAATGTTTTATCGGCATTTCGTGCCGCGGATGACTCATGGTAAATGCGCTAGTTGAATGTAGGTTCGTTTCTATTTATCCTCGATTTCGGTGTGAATTAATCTGTAAAAAAAGTTTCTTCTTTATTATAATTTCTATATTTAAGTTAACAAGATGTCCATTAAATGGCAAAAAAGGCAAAAATGAGCATTTATCCTAAAGATAATAATATTAATAATATGTGTTCCCACCATTGACACAATCACAGTGTTGCTGCAATGCTTAAAATCTGTTAATCAAAATCACTTAGAGGTAAGGCTGCCCACGTTTTTTCAAACAAGTCAAAAACTTTTTGTGTGATATACAAGGCATTCATACTCGGCAGTGCTTTTTACCATAAGGGATAATCTCTTTGATGCAAACCGCTCCGCATAAATCTGAGCATTGAGGTTGCCCTGATTCAAATGAGACCGGCTCTTCCACTGATCCAAAAATCGGCCCAAACCATTATTGTTCCCTTTCCATATGAATAAAGTGCCTGACAACATTTCAAACGTTCTTGACTCGTCCACCAAACTCGAGTACGTCTTGTATGATAAACGTTTTGTAACAGGCCTCATACTGAAACGACATTCATCGAAAAAACAAACACAACGCTAGAATTCTCCCTCCCTGTTATAAGTGGAACTCTCAGACGCCTTTGGGAACGCTGACCCACTTCACGTAAACGATTTAGGATAGTTCGGTCACTTATCAGCGAGCGTAAAGAAGTATAGAGCCTCGCAGCCAACATCATGGCGGTAATGATACGATTCTGTCAAGCGACCGCCTTTGGACATGCTTACGTATAACGAGCAGCGTGGCCGAGTGACATGGAGGGCGATGTCACATCACAACTCGCAGACAGGAACGCTTCATGAAAAAAACTGCACCTTTTTTTCTTTTGCAATACGGCAGGCGACAATTTGTTCCATAAGCTGGTTGTGCGAGGCAAAAAGCTTCTGGAGAAGGGCACAGTGGTGGAGTACCAATCGTCCAGGTGATGGAGATGGATATTTTGTCGCGTAGGACGATGGCGGAAACCAGCAGCCGGTATAAGTCCGAACAATTCCTCTGAGCACTCCCCATGATACAAGCGATAGAGGATGCAGAGTGAAGCTACATCTCTACGCAACGCCAAGGTGTCAAGTCGATCAGAAATATCTTGGCAGTCGATGATGCGATCGCTCTCCGTTGAATGCGGTCAAGAGAGAGAAGTTGGTACTGGCTACACCTGCATAGAGATGAGAACAGTATTCCATGTGCGGCCGAACCTGCGCCTTATAAAGTTGCAGGCGGTGGGCCGGAGTAAAATACTGTCTCGATCTGTTTAGCACACCGAGCTTCTTCGAGGCTAATATGGCCTTTCTCTCTAAGTGACCGCGAAACTGGACTTCGCTTGATATATCGACGCCAAGGATTCCGATACTGGCTGATGCAGTAAGGGAAGTGTTCTCAAATTGAGGTGATACGACCAATAGCATCTTTTTAGCGGTGAACGCGAAACCTAAGCATGTAGGTACATAAGTCATTTTCTTATCACTTACCTACTTCATTGTGAATGAAAACATTCTGAGGAAACCTGAGAATTGTGTTTAAAATTTTCAAAGTACTTGGACACTTATTTCAGTATAAATTCTTGGCCATGTAATTACTTTACCTTATAATAGCCACTCACCTACGTGCACAGTGCATCTCTATTTCAACATCCCAGAGAAAGTCATGCAACGTATTATACGATTGCATATTTTTTTATATATTATATTAAAATAATAGTAAATTATTGTTACAATGCTGCCGCGATGTCTCAGATAGAAAATAAAATCCTTTTTCTAGCCAGCTCAGTTAAGACCCGCTTGTAGCGCTGCGTCTTAGCATGAATTTACCTCATACCCTGACAATACGTATCGACGTCATATAGTGTCACTGAGTAGTGTTGTAATGCAGTATGTAAGGTAATGTCCTTCTTTTATCCTTCCTTCGTTTATAACTTCCTTTTTATTTTTCAGAGAACACCCAATTATGCCAATTGATATTTATGTCTAATAACTATTTGGCGAATATATAATTATAACAATAATAATAATAATAACAATAGACAGTTACGCCTATCGAAACAGTATGTCAATAAAAGACCAATAAACGTTATGCCTACGTAATGACAAAGAAAAATAGGAATTACAAAATTATACGTATCAAGGGGATCCCATGGTGAACGACGGTATACTTTGTTATCTTTATTATTTCAAAGAATTTCAAATCTTATGACACTAGACTTATAGCCTCAACCATATTTGAGTAATTTATGGAAGAAGTCGGAAGTATTTTATTTTATTTGTAACTGCGCACTCGTGAATTATTATCGATATATTGTCCTGTGAGAGTGCGGAGTTGATAAAGAAAATAAAATACCTCAGCCTCTTCAATAAATAAGAATCAAATGTTCATTATGACATTACAACTTATGCAGCGATACCATTTTAGGTAATTGGACGGGATTGGGAACGCGGGTGAAACCGCGCGGGTAAAAGCTAGTGATTCATAAATTTAATTGTAGATTTGTAATCATTTCACAAATATTTTATCTAAAATTATCATTAAAATAGAATAATACCATTTTTCGATACGCTTATTACGCTTTTAATTTTGTATATGACCTTTATTTTTTTCATTACCCATTTTTTATTTTATTACATGATTAAACACAAATTCTTACGACTAACAATTTAGTACTTATAAGTATTAAAAAAACTATTTCAAAACAGACGAATATAAAAAATAACAAGCGGCGTAGCTCTGTAGAACAAGCGAATTGCGCCCAACCACAAACAAGTCTCGGCGGGCAGACTGGCTACGGGCTAGGTGACTAGGTGTATGTCGACATCGCGGCATTAATTCAAAACATATAGTAACTATTCAAAGATTATATTTTATGTAACTTTCAAATACTTTTGCGTGACATACTCACGACATTTGAAGTGGTAAGTTAGTGTCAAAGGGGGTAGCTGGATAACAATGGTCCAGCGGCCCCCACTGGATTTGCTACAACCGACCCGAAAATCTTGAAGAGGTTCGAAAAAAAAAATTTTTTCTGACCCCATAGACCCAAATGAAAACCCATAACCGCGAAAAATTTGTTTTATTTGACTTTTTTTTTGAGCATTCAAATTGTTTTTTTAAAAGGTCGCAATGCATCTAAAATTTGTTTCGGATGTGTAGATGTTCCCTGTTTTTTTTTTAGGTTTTTAGTTGAGTTAAAATATGTCAAATATGAGTTTGAAAGCAAAAAAAAAAAAAAACAAACGTGAAAAATGCGTTATGTTGTAGATAAAGTCTATTAGATTTAGGTTTAGTTTCATGCTTATTTTCAGTGCTAAGCAGCATTGAAAGCGACAGTCTTCCTCTTTCGAATGAGACTAACTTGGCTCGATTTGGTCGATTCTAGTGAACGGCAGTTTTCGGGTCTGTTGTAAAATCAATTCAAATCCGGTGGGGGGCGCTGGACCATTGTTATCCTGCTATCCCCTTTGTGAATTATTTTATCAAGCCAACTAATTTATAACAAGTTTCAATTTTCACACAGCGTTTGGTCATTTTTTGGATTTGAATAAAATAATTTTTCATGGCGTCCTTTAAAAAAAGTTCCAAATTGCTTCAATCTCGCCTTAAGTCTCAGTGAGAAAATAAAAAATTGATAAGGATATACATAAATCGCGATTATTTTAAATTGCTTAAAGGCTAACATTATGTTTACTATGGCATAGAAAACATATGTAAACCCCTCGGTATCTCACTTCAACGAACAGAGTTAGAACAATTCAAATCTAAAAAACAATCGGTGAAAAAAAAGTAAGAAGCTTGTAAATATACCTATGCCTGTCCCGCTAATTCCAAGCTATAATATATTCATTTGAATTTTTTGACAACAATACACACAAAGAAACTTTTTATATCGTACTTTATTTAATATCACTGGTCTATTGATTAGTGACTGACTGAGGGAACCAGAGGTCGTAGGTTCGAGTCCCACAAAAGACAAACTTTTGATTAACAAAAATATTTATGCCGAGTCTGGGTGTTATTTGTGTCCCACAACACGTGAAGTATTCCTAGAGCGGGAGTTATCTTTTAGTGAAAATAATTAATAAATTCTTAAATATTTCCCAAAAACCATTTGCAGTATGGTAATTTATACGAATTTTCCTTCTATTTTATTACTATTACAGCGCTCTCTGGTGTCGAATTTTAAAAACATTTAAACCAAATCATCTTTTCATGTTTTGTTTGTGAAGTCGTTTACTTACTATAGAGTGCGTTGGTAGTAAGGGTGACAGTAAATGACGGCCCGACACACTAGCTAACCCAAGAGACAATTTTTTTTACTATGATTTTGGATATTCCAAAATAAACAATTATTTTATTTATTAAGTGCTATGAATAAACTATTTTTGTTTAATACAATTTAGCTCTTTACTACAATAATTTGCTACATTTCTTTCGTAGAACTTAGTGTAACCGTGAAATAAATTATTTGTATTTCGGATTTATTGGTACGCAATCTTTAGATACATATAGTTTTTATTTTTTAATTTACGATCACAATAGTTTTTAAACTAATTACAATCACAACGTACTTTTATTTTAAATTGTATATTATTCATATGGTTTAATTCTAAAACTGAGTACAATGCCATCTATGTGACTTACAATCAACTCTCAATGTTTTGACTTCTTAAGATAGTGTTCAATATCGTCATACGAGGCGCTTTAGTAAAAATGTGGCTAAAAAGAGAACTTTGAGCCACTACAGTACTCACCGTTTCTGTTCATTTTCACCTAAATTAATGTCTTCGTAGTTTTTATCAATGTTTGAAACACAAGAAAGTAAAAAAAAAACAAACATTAAATTCGATTAATTTTCAATTATAAAGTTATAGTATGATAATAGCAGCGATCGGTCACATGTGCGCACTGTAACCAAAGTGTACATTGCCGCGATTGGTGTTCGTACAGCGGTCGGTAAAACCATAGTGACTAGCTATTGGTATAAACGCTCGTTGTCGATAAAGCAGCAGACCTTCCAGCACGTGACAAAGTAGATTAAAGTTCGAACTTTAGTTTTTCTCCGTAACATGCAGATGGCAGCACTGTGCGACTTGTTTACAACTTTGAACATTACAAGTGTGACATAATTTCACGTAATATGACAAGCGACCACGCGGCATAGTACTACAATAACACAGTGAGTAACCAGTCTAGACAGAATGAACTTCCTGGTCGGTATTGCATTATAGATAAATTACAGGACTGGCTATGCACACCTACTTATCCGTTTAGGATTGTGGAGTTGTGCCGACCTTGAGCGATTTAAGAGATGTATATTTACTTTATACTTTTATGGGCAGTAAATAAGCAATAATGTACGGGAACTTTACGTTTCTATTGCGCGCGCGTACTATTTATTGTGCGCGTACGCACAATAAATAGTACATCATTATGGACACAAACGATTTAGTGACTACACCTACCTACTTCTTTATCACGGCAATTTATTATACAATTCAATAAGACAGTTTTGATCACAGACCCTATTGTTCTACGAAGTACTTATTTCTTAGTTGTTACTTCTTGTTATACCAAAACTTAACTAACACTACTACACCAATTTGATTATAGAAATTCTTCACGCTTCTAAATCTTTATCAACAACAACAAAAAAACTTAGGTCGCAAACGCTACCTGTACTGTGGAACATTCTATAGCTCGATGTACCAAATACAAAATAAACTAGAAATGAGTCACGATGTGAATGACGAATGAATAAACTAGAAGTGTTATATAGACAATAGAGGATTAAATTGGTTTGCGGCTGTTGCTGCTTATAGCTTCACTTCGAAGTTGTATATTTTCTATTAGCGAATAACCTATTTAGATTTGATGCACACATGGCATAGGTAAAATATTATACCTAAATCTGTAGCTATACCTAAAACCTACACTTACCTCACCTATACTCACATCCACCTTATGGATTGGAGATAACTGATGTTTTACATAAGATTTCTTTAATCGAAATAATTGTTTATTTTCTTATAGTACTAGCAATTAGGTAGATACATGTTGGTCACCATTTTGTTTTTGAACTTGCATGCTTACCCCATATAAGATGTTTGTACTAATCTAAATTTTAATTGAACTAATTTATTTCTATCTCTCGTAATATAATGATGTTATTAATATCGTTTTGTAAATATACATAATACATAATGTTTTCATAAATATATATACCGACAAGACACCGTGAGGATGTAAATCTCCTTAAATAGTTCCCTAAGGGATTCGCTACAACGTAAATTATAAATGGCTTTAACAACTCTCCTTTGCAGAATGAAAACTGATTCGAAATCTGCAGGACATTCCTCAATAAAACACCATAGTACATGCTACTGTTGAAATAACTAAAGTAAACTAGCCATGCAGTATCTATGTCTGTTAATTGGTAATTTACGGCATATGATCCAGAACTGAGTCTCTTTAAAAGAGATGTTAAGTGAGTGCCCCATTGTAATTGCACCGTGCGGGTATGACATACCATTGGCAAACAAACAGTGCTTTCGTTTTGCTTATTTTAATTTGCGGTTTACTAAGATTGAAACGAGTATAGTACAATTCTTATAGGATTCCATTTTTTTTTATCATTTGTATATATCTTCAGGATTAAAGGTTTATTCATATCTGAAAATACGGTAGTGTCTAGTGCTATATGCTAAGGCGTATACTGAAGCACGTGTGACTTAAAGTAAGCATATGACTACAGGCAGGATCAACCTTTTTTTAACGTGTGGAAACATCGTGAACCATGACGCGTGTATGTCGAACTCGAACCGACTAAAACCACGCGGCTTTCGTCAAATAGCCTATAGGCGGGAGTTAAGGTATGTCCTAAAAGGATTACCACTCAACTCCCGACAGACTTAGACTCTCTGGCAGGACTTCAGGTGGCTTTGCTTCAGACCAGCCCATGCTGCTGAGCCCGCTTTTTTATGCCAACGCTCATGGAGGCCGAAAATGTTTAAGCGCTCTTCGGTGCCTGGTGCGTCTTCTGCGGGATGGGAGAGTGCTCATTCGCTCCCGTTCCCTTTTCGCCGCCTCTTTGTCAAGCATCCCCTACTCGCAGAATGAGACAGCGCAACGGCACTCTCGCTTTGGATCATGGAGAGCACCAACGTACCAAGAGTACCAGCGAGAGATACCGGGCCGATAGCCGATAGCCGCCACGAGGTCAAGGCATTCATTAGCAAACGCTTGGCACTCCACGAAGGTATGCAGTGGAGTGTCCTTTGCGGCAGCCTCCGCAATGGAGGCACGCAGGCGTTCGCTCTCGGCCTATGCGACACAGGCATTTGCGTCAGCCGAGAGCACCTGAGTCACCCGAAGAGAGGAAGCCGTGCGTCTCTCCAGCCAGTCCTTAATGGTGGCGTGTGGCCGGCCCATGTTGGGCGACAATCGCGAAAGCGCGGCTGCAACCCCCATGAGCTTAAGAGCTAGACACCGGAAGTGGGATCCAACTCCAATCACTCCAACTTCTTAATCGCCATTTTTGAAGTTATAGAAAATTATTTTCTATTTTTAGTTAAACTAGTTACAAAGGCGTGTTTTTTAGTTTTTAAACTACTATCTTTAAATTATATGTATTAATATGTCTATTAACGTCAGCTAATCACAGGTATTTATGTATTTACTCGAGTGATATATATATATATATATATATATATATATAATTTAAATATGAACACAAGTGCTCCTGTTTGGCGACGCCTGCATCGTATCTGGGTGGGCGTACGGAAACAAAGTATCAGATATCTAGTATTGAGCATCGTATTCACAAATGCACATTGTGCTACACGATATCTTGTCATTAGCACATGTCTACAATACCACATTACCGTTAGTAACAATAATTGTAATGATATATTCAATGAGGCATGTATAAAAAAGGGTTCGTGCGTTACTTATCATTGTGCTTTATCGCTTATCATCATCATTTTCCTATTCCGATTTTTTTAGGTCAGTGCAATGTGTACATTGCAATCGAGTATTGGCTAGTTGCTTTTATGGCCGGCCGCCTGCCTGACGGCAACTTTTTCTGAGAATATAGTCGTCTCGACAGGGAAGAAGAAAGAAAGGGAGTTTTTGAGAAGGAAAAAAGCTAGGGACAGCAACCTGGAGGTAGGGATGTAATTGTAGTAGCTAGCAGAAGGGCACCGAATGATCTGTATTTCTTGTGATTGTAAATCAATTATAATAATAAGAATTAGACACATCTCACACACTAGATTCCACTAGATCAGAAACAGAAAGCTAAAAATTTACTAAACATTTTACAAAATATGTACCATATTAAAAACATATATGAAAACGACTCCGCAAAATTAAATACATACTTCAATTATATGCATACTACCTGTGCACCGCGGTTTCACCCACGTTTAATTGGGATATACGTACGTATATGCTTATGTAATAAAATTATGTATGTCTGCCCGAAATCTTTGAATACTGCTCCGCTCCCTTGGGTAGTAGCATGTTTAAATATAGCCTATAAGCTTCCTAAATACATGGGATACTTAATGCTCATTTTTTTTAATCGGATTAGTAGTTCTGTGAATTTAAATTAGCGAATTTTACGAATTTTCATAACACGAATTTCATACATCGACATCATTTTCAGTCATTTCATTTTTATACAATGTTTGTGTATGTATGGTCGACGAGGTACTATCTCAGTTAAAAGTATTTGTATTAAAGCGTCATATTTACAGCGACCATTCTCGTCATATTGCGTGTGAAGTCTCCCACGTCGCGTCGGCGCATCCTTGTAAAATTTATTATACTTATATCGCTCTTAAATTGTACATATGTAACTAATTCCCATTCATGAAGATTTCGATACTTGGCTTTCAACAGTTCATGGTTGAAGTTTTTATTTTTTATTCTTTCATGGTTTTTAGGCCTAAAATTTTAGGTGTAGTCCTGCAGCGGAATTGAATATTTAGAGCGTAGACTCCTTCTTTTTAATATAATTGAATTTCGAAATGTAAATACATACACTAACGCCTGCATTTTGCCGATAATGCCCACATATTGAGTACATTGACAGGAAATAGAGGATAGAAAGTGAAGAAAAGTGATATTGCTTACACAGATATATTGGGGGAAGTAAAATCAACAGCTAAAACAAGTCAGGGTCGCATAGCTTTAACTCGAACTGGCTGGTGAAAGAATGTTAGAGCCCCCTAACTATTGAATAATGTATTTAATTATCGTTAGTTTAACGATTGGTTTACAAACCTCAAAATAATATGTAATAGACCGTACCGTACCGTAGTTGGATATCAAGTACCAAGTATGAATTTTATGTGAATGAATTAGGTAAAGTTAACATGAAAATATTTTTTTATTCTTATTCTTTTCAACATTGGCATTAAAGATTACCTTTAAATTTAAACGCACGAAGTTTTCGTTTTTAGAAGACAGGTGTTATTCCTCCATAAAAAATACTAGTTTAAGCTCAGTTAAACACCCTATAAATAGATTAATTTTTATTTTTATAAATGATGTAGATTCTACAGCGTATCAAAGTATTATTGAACATTTTGCCAAACTGAGATTCTCCTCCTTTTTGAAATCGGTTAAAATGGATTAACAACATTACGCGCGTGACCGGTAAACATCAAATCGTGTACATGATGTACATGATACATTACTTGTAAAATTTGTACTATATATACAGCTTGTTCATAAATATAATGTTGTTTCAGTTAGTGAACACAGAGTGATCAATCATTGAAACATTGCCAACTATTTGACTCTCTAGTTCGTACCTCGACGGCACTTGGCGCTGGTTTGTTAGCGTTGATGATCAACTTTAGTTAAACTAATTGTAGTTCGTTATCCGTAAGCGCATAATTAATTTTTATCGGTAAAAAATCCTGAAGAATCGGGTTTTACTCCTCGAGTTGTATGTTATACTTTAAACTCTAGAGAGTAGTAGTTCATACAATGAGGTAATTGACTGAAAAGTTTAAATTTCTCAGTTTCTCTTTATAAAAATTGATGAATCGATTGCGAATTAATCGCCGAAATATATTATGTAAGCGTAAAAATTCTAAACGATTGCACTGTATTGGAAAGTCCTTTTTTGTGGTCGTAATTGTTAAGGCAAGGTTTTTATAACAGTTTTTTTTTTAATAGTACCCAAAATGTTTTGAGTGATTGAGACAGTGGGAAATATCTTAAATAATTTGACAAAACATTGACTGATTGCCTTCAGTGGTACAACCCTTACGCTTGCCATTTTTTTTTCTATCATTATACAAATATTTTTTTATAAGTTTGTTATATTCTTGATATTCTTGCAAAAGAGAACTGGTAAAAATATTGGTTTGTATATATATTATGAGAAACTAGGTAAGAGACTATATATTTTTGTTTGAAATGAAAATTTTGACTAATACAGTAGGAGTAAGTTCTTTGGAAACGGCACGGGTAAGGGGTCCATTTTTAAGTGCTTCCCTTGCCTTCACCATCAAGCTTTATTACACATACGTACGTACATACTTCAATATTTTTTATTTTTGCCAAACATTTTTGATTTCAAAATATGCCAACCAATTTCGAATTGGTGCCTGCAAAACGCTAATGAGCTTGATACCCCACTGTATAATTTACATATTATATCAAATACCAACCATAGCGTACACACATTCTGATAGTAATCGAATGGTAACTATTAGGTGCTCAGTATGGTTGCTTAAAAAGCGCAGGCAATGTTCTTGTGTGCCAACTTAATTGCTTGCAAACACCTATTGAAATGCAACTTTTACTAAAATTTAAATTAATCAATCAAAATGATGCCACTTTAAAGTAAATTTAAGGTTTAATGTAGCTGTCTACATTAAACGTGGCGGTCTTATCACTAGCTGCGATCTCTTCCAGACAACCTTTGTAATGGACAAGTGCAATGGATTAGTAAGTAGGGCAGTTTGCAGATGTACAAATGAAGAAGTTCAGAAGAAGGTTACTCTAATGCTATATTAAGAAATATGTTGACACGTTTATATACATACACTAAATATACATACCACTACATATACCTACATATAACAACATATAAACATACACATACCACTACATATACCTACATATAACAACATATAAACATACACATACCATATACATACAACACAAAATAATAAATATATGCATGCAACTATAAGGACAAATAGTGTTCCAAGACTAATTTTTTAAAAATGATTGGCGATTTAGCACGTCTCGCTGTTTCAGGCAATGCATTCCACAGGCGAGCTGCTTGCACTGCAAAGGATTTGTGGAGGAAATTTGTGGAGTGCGATGGTATTTTCAGGCGCTGGTTTTCCGATGACCTCAGTGTTCTCAGATGTGTTTCACTTAGGAACTCGAAACGATCCTTGAGGTAGAAAGGGGTAGAGGGATTAAACAGAATATTATAAAGAAGGGAGAGAATATGAGCATTTCGGCGAAGCCGTATAGGGAGCCAATTGAGCTTATTACGAAATTCAGAAACGTGGTCATATTTGCGTAACCCAAATATAAACCTAATACAGACATTTTGAAGACGCTCAAGTTTATCAAGTTGGTCTACAGTAAGATCAAGATAGCTGGCGTCGGTGTAGTCGAGGACTGGAAGGAGGAGAGATTGAACCAGCGCAATTTTAGTGTCAATGGGAAGATAGTTACGCAATTTTCTCAAGGACCCTATTGACGCAAACAACTTTCGACTGACTTCCTGCAGCTGTGGACCCCATGACAATGTTTTGTCTATACAAATCCCCAGATTTTTCACCGTTTCACA
This sequence comes from Tyria jacobaeae, assembly GCA_947561695.1. Lineage (NCBI taxonomy): Eukaryota > Metazoa > Arthropoda > Insecta > Lepidoptera > Erebidae > Tyria > Tyria jacobaeae. The sequence goes on along the minus strand of OX387207.1, from coordinate 10,643,621 downwards.
AAAAGGTAAAATAGTGCCATTAAATTCGACCTGTGGGAGACTCGACCACTCAATTTTCGGTATGAGTCTAGGGCTTCCAACTATAATAATCTGGCTTTTAACAGGATTTACTGTAAGTCCATGCTCAAAGCTCCATTCAGCTATGTGGGCTAAATCATTATTTATAATGTTAATTGCTTCGGATAGCTTTCCTAGCGGAACTTGTGTATAAATCTGCAGGTCATCAGCATATAGGTGGTACGATGAAACAAGTTTAGAGGATATACTACTTATGAATATTGTGAAGAGTAATGGAGATAAAACGCCACCCTGCGGTACACCAACAGATGTGTTACACCATCAAGAAAATGTTTCTTCGATTCGAACACGTTGACGGCGGCCAGACAGGTAACTATGAAACTAATCGAGCACCGTTGGAGATATGTTAATAGAGCGGAGTGTGGCTATTAGTATGTCCAAATCGACAGTGTTAAATGCATTGCTAAAGTCCAGTAAAGATAATACTGTAAGGTAGCCATTTTCCATACCTGATCTAATGTCATCTGTAATATTGACTAGGGTTGTGGTAGTGCTATGTCCAGGTCGGAAGCCGGACTGGAAAGGATTCAAGAGGTTGTTTAGGTTAAGAAACGAGCTAATTTGTTTATAAACTAGGCGTTCCATAACTTTCGACAGGAATGGTAGTATGGAGATAGGACGGTAGTCATTAAAGGAGTCAGGATTCGGCTTTTTTGGTAAGGGAACAATTTGAGCATCTTTCCATGTGGACGGATAGGTACTACTGGTTAAGGAAAAGTTGAAAATGTGGGTTAAAGTAGGAAGAATGGTGTCTTAAATAGGGAGAACCATAATACGGCTGACACAGTCAGTTCCAACAGCATTGGAACTTATTGACAGTATGCTCTTTTTAACATCACAAGCGTCTACTCGATTAAAGTTAAATGGAACATAATCAGGAGTTGGAAGAGAAGAAAGATATTTTAAAGTTTTTATTTTGGTTGTCCTGTTGTAATTAGACGAAGATGTGAAATGTTGATTAAGTAAAGTTTGTCTTTAAAGTCGTGACATGAATGTTTAAAGAACTAACATTATTCATGTGTCTGGCAACACCAAAGACAACCAAACTTATGTACATCAGCTGTCATCAAGTTTGAGTTGTGGAATACTTTTCCTCTTAGATTATTAATACTTTTCCTGTTGTATTATTTATTGCTCCAATTAAACTGCATTAAATTAAGACCAAATTACGTAGAAAGGTATCAAAAATGAGTAAGGTAAATCGGAGTGGCACGCGGGAAGTGATTTTTAAAGTTTTCCAGCGATGTTTTGCGGAGTACGAAGCTGGACGAATCTTGTGGGATTTGGATGATGTTTATGGGCGAACAGCATCTATGACGGGTATGTTATCGTATAATATATTTTTTTGTAATCTACCTGATGTTACAAATTTGCTGAATTTACGATTTGGAGACCAAAAAAGGCATTGTTTACATTACACATTTTTAGGTTAGATTGACATTGTAAGTAGGTAATATTGTAGTACGACCATTTCTTTTGATACTTTAGAATTTTCAATTTGAATTAATTGTTTCATGTCAATTAGTGTTTTTTAACTTTTTAACCGACTTCTAAAGAGGAGGTGGTTATCAATTCGACTGTATATTTTTTATGTTTGTTAGAGTTAACATTTTTTATGTTTGTTAAAGCATAAAAAATGTTAACTCTGTGTTACAGTTATGAGTATAACTGTCGACTGGTGAACCGATTTTGATGATTCTTTTTTTATTAGAAAGCTGGAATTTCCGTGTGGTCCCATTTTAATTTGGTCCAGAATTAAGTCGGTATTTTGTTAAAATTTGTGATTATTTTCAGGAAAATCAGAGAGTACGGTTAGGCGGATAGTCAACGAAGGTTTTAAGAATGATGGAAAGTTTGAAACTCCTGGGAAACATAGGCAAGGCCGACCAAAGAAAGAAATGGATGATTTTAATATTTGTGCTCTGCGCCAAAAAATACAATTCTTTTACACAGTGCAAAAAGAGGTATTTTTTTGTCTTTTGCATGTTTTTCGTTTGTATGCCTAAAAAGCTAAATTTATTGTAGGTATAGTCAGATGCACTATCAATGGAACCCTTTGAAATTTCAGGTACCTACCCTCAGAAAACTGCAAGTGATCGCTAGAACTGAGCTGGATGTTGATTGTAGTCTAGAAGTTCTTCGTAAAATTTTAAAAACAATTGGGTTTACCTACAAGAAATGCCAAAATAATAGAAGGGCTCTAATCGAACAATCGCATATTGCTGAAAAACGAGAAGATTACTTGGCGATCATCAAAAAAAAATAGAGATTTGCCAGAAGAATTAAAAAAAGATATAATTTATCTCGATGAGAGCTATATTCACTCTTCATATAAGGTAAAGTCTTAGTTCTTATTGAGTATGTATACTTTTTGTTTTATAAAATGTTCACTATCAAGAACCTATTTATTTTCCCACCAGGTTACAAAATGTTGGCAATCTAGGGACATTACAGGTATCACAAAAGACATATCCAAAGGAAAGCGTTACATCATAGTCCATGCTGGAAGCGAAAAGGGGTTCGTGCCAAACTGCCTGCTTATATTCACTGGCAAAAATAAACTAGAAGACTACCACTCAGAAATGAACGCGCATAATTTTTCAAAGTGGATTAAAGAAAAGCTGATACCAAATCTTCACGAACCTTCCATCATTGTGATGGATAATGCACCCTACCACTCCGTCGTGACAAATAAAGCGCCTACCTCTAATTCTCGTGTAGACGAGATAAAACTCTGGCTGTTAGAGAATAATATTGATTTTGATCCTACACTTAGGAAGCCAAATTTACTGAGGTTAGTGAAAAAAAACAAACCTAGCCCCATTTATGCCATTGATGAACTTTTAGGAGAACACGGGCACACGGTGGTACGGCTTCCGCCGTATCACTGTGATTTAAATCCTATTGAGCTCATTTGGGCTAACGTAAAGCAAAAAGTGGCAGCACACAATGTTGGGTCACGCGATGTGAAGCAACTTGCTGAAGAGGCCTTCAGCAGCATCACATCTGAAGTATGGAAAAACTGCTGCCATCACGTTGAGAAGCTCGAAAAAGAATATTATGAGAGAGGACATCACCTGTACCAAAATATAGACGAGTTAGTTATTCGCTTAGGCGATGATAGCAGCAGCGGAGACAGCAGCTGCTGTAGTGATGACAGCGCTGCTGATGAAGGTGGCAACGAAATGTTTCTGGGAATTGAATATTTAGAATCCGAGGATGAGAGTGAATAAATAAATCTCTTTTTTACCTATAATAATTGTATTTTTTTATTTGTAATAGGAAGGTAAACAATTGACAGTCTAGGCTTGATCGTGAAGAAAAAGTGTTAGTAAATTACGTGAGTGTAGTAAATTAAGTGACGACCTTATAATTACTTATTTTCTGCTAGTATCAAACTCATTTTGGTCAGACTATATAGGGTTGCTATATGCTTAATAGAAGCGCCATCATTTAATGTCATGTCTTTATAGACAAACATTAAATCAAAATTAAATTTTTTAGGAAATATTTCTTTCCAACTCCAAGTGATTTAAGGAAGTTCCAGACTTTAGCTGGATCGCTATTTTCAACAGACTTATGAATGTGTTGGCGTTGGGCTTTCCTACACACCTTGCTGCAGTGATTACGGATAGATATGTACTTATCTAGATTTAGTTGGGTCGGTCGACGTTTGTATCTGGTTTTGGCTGCAGCCTTTTTGGCAATAATAACTTTAATTTCCTGTGTGAGCCATGGTGTAGGTAGATGCTTAAGTTTAATTTCTCGAACCGGAGCGTGTTTATCATACAGCTGAGTGAGCTTTGCAGTAACTATGTCCCCTTTCTCGTCTATGTTGTCAGAGGCCAAAAGAATTGCCCAATCGATACTGTTCGCATCCGCAAGAAGCTCATCAAGATCCATTGCACCAAAACTGCGCTGGTGAAGAATTTTAGGCTTTGCTTTAGGAGGGCGAATTTTGTAGGACAAAAACAGAAGGTCATGGTAAGAAAAAGAGTCGGCAGGGCATTGACCAAATTTTGCAACATTTTGGGTAGAGGAAACGATTATTAGATCTAAAAGAGAAGTAGTGGAATTCGGAAAATGGTGAGTTGCTGTAAGAGGAAGAATAGACAAGTTGCAAGAGCCTAAAATAGTTTTAAGAGAAGAAGATCGAGAATCATTTTTAAGTAGGCAGGTATTAAAATCACCCATTATTATAGTATGACTGTAAGAAGAGACAAGATTTTCTAAAACATTTTCAAGAGAAGAAAAGAAATTGATGCGAAGAGAAGGACAGTAATATACACCCAGTAGTAACTTGGCATGATTGAGTAGCACTTCAATAAAAAGGTGTTCGCCAGAATCGCGGCGCGGTGGCTGTGAAGATATGTCGAGAATTTTGAAATGTAGATAATTGCGGAGGTATATGGCAATGCCACCACCAGTACTACCCGTGCGATCATTCCGAATAAGTCGAAAGCCTGGTAGGGAATAGGAGTAGGAAGAGAGACAAGGTTTAAGCCAAGATTCAGAAATGAGAATAGCATGTATATTCTTACAGTCAAAAGTCACCAGCATATCAGTGAAGTGAGCCGGAATGCTCTGGGCATTGATGTGAACCACATTAAAGTTTCTGACAACATCAGAAAACTGGCATTGCAAAGTTACGGCAAGTGAAGGCATGCTAACGAAGCTATCATCGCTGATAACAGAAAAGAAACTTTCAGAGTCGTTGCTAAGATTTAAGACATTTATATCTAAGTCACACATAGAATACTATATATATTACAAATAAAATATATGCATAAAGTTATAATTATGTTTCAATTAATTTAATATATAAATAATGAATGATGACTACCTAGTGTAATCTGCAAAGCACACTGTCCACCCGCCAGTTGAGTGTTACAAATTAAATTGAGTTACACAATTACACAAAATAGATACACATCCGGGCGTTTAAAGGATGTAAATTTTAATTTATACATAATAATTAAATACTAAACAATTTGGTCCGGGGAATAGTCTTCCTAAATAAAAAATAAATTAAATTGAAGTGTTTCCGAACGGAATTTGTCGATGGTTGACAGACGACTGTCAAGTCCGTCAGGATTTCTGAATCTGTCAGTTTGTATAAACTATGCAGGTATTTTAAAAGTAGATTTAAAAGTAAATTCAAATGTTTAAAAGTTTAAGTCTTGTAGGGTATAGTGGTGAGACGTAAATAATAAAATAGTGGGTTCTAGTTGATATAGACCCTATATTAGAAATAATTTGTTTACCTTTCGCCCGGATGATAGAAAAACTATGAACTGAAAGTTTACTTCTTTGCTGAAGCAAGTCTTTTCGACTTCGTGAGCTATTTTTGTAGCGACTTCAGCCTCCAATGTGTTGATGTCCTTTACAGAAGTGATACGATGTCGAGTGTTATTATGCCCAAGAACATATATGGAACCGTCCTTTGTCCAACACTTGGAGATGCCGAACTTACTTCTAGCAGCTATAAATATATCGTGACGGCACTTGGTTAGGAACTCAGATAGTGTTATGCCAGTTCCTTTGAAATGAGTTTTTGCAAACCAAATCTCATCCCGCACTGCTACATCTTGCAGCTTCACCAGGAGAGGACGTGGACTCTTATTTGTCCATGGCCTACTCATTCTTGTGATTCAGCTATGCCATGGAACATAAGCATCTTTCGTCTAATTCGCATCTCCAGCTGATCAATATTTGAATGCAGTAACTCCACTTGTTTTTGCAGCATGCTGAGTGCCTGTGTAACAAACAATTTAAAGTTTGTAAAGTCTGCCACCAGCGATTCAAGAGACTTCTTTAATTCCTCCATTTGGGCTTCGAAGTCAGCCATTCTCTTCTGAAAAGTGTTCACCAAAGTGGCCATAGTGTTCTCAAGTGAATCCGTGCTTTGTGACATTGTTAATTGTATTATTTTAGAGGAGATAAACACTGTTCTGGCAGGTAGTGTAGTTATTTTTTATTACTAAACATTAATTAAGGTAAATATACTTGTTTTATAATTTTTTATCTGATTATTATTGAAGAGCTTTTAAAATTCCTCTAGAGATGATAGGAGAGGATTTGTTAGAATTGACTTTCAATTAAATTACTGACATTCTAGGTTTTTCTTACTTTTCTTGAGAATACGTCCTATTTCACTGATATAATTAATGGCACTGTCGAGATGTACCCACTAGACACATGGATGTAATCACAATGATGTAACCAGCATAAAGTACTAAACCTTTTTCTGAGGAACATATGAAAATAAATTAATTTATGGAACATCAATCCAATATTTTTCTTTCAAGTTTTTGGGTTTTTATTGATACTTGCAAAAAGAAAGGTTGAAGATCAAGTTCGGTGGGTTGACTTTAATAAATTTTACTTACTATCCTTTTTTTTTCCTTACAGTAGTTATTAATACATAATTAGTCAGCTGTAATGAACCAGTGCATTCTTTCAAGTTTCTAAACATCTATTCAAATTTTATAAATGAAATATTATCTCATTCTCATTAAAATCTGGTTCAGGTATAGACAAAAGAAATTTGAGTACTTGACTAGATCAAGAAGAAAATTATCTTTGTCAAGATGTGAATATAGTATGGACGGTATTTAAAAGGAATTCAGTAGAAACTGCTATTGATGAATGTGGCTTGAGTAAAAGAAGAAATAAAAAGTGTAAGAAAGCTAACTGATGGGATGATGAAATGAGAAGAATGGTAGGAAAAAAGAAGATAGCATGGCTTGATTTATTGGCAATTGAAGGTATATACATACATAGTAAATTGAAGATGATGTAAAAAAAAACAAAGAAAGTACCGAGACACAAAAATTAATCTAAAAGTATGCGTGGAAGGAAAGAAGAAAGAAAAGCAAGAGAGTTCAGGGCTATTTGCCTTTTTCGTCTTCCCTTTGTCTTTTCAACATATTCATGGATACCTGCAAGAGTGTGATAAAATAAACTGAACGTAGATTGGATATGGTAGGCTCCTATATTCTGATCATTAAATTCTACTTCTTTCATCAACAGAGAACTGGCAGATAATAGTGGAAAGCATGATCATAAAAAAAATGGATTTGGCTTTGAAAGGTATAGGTATGAAGGTTAATGCCAGTAAGATGAAAGTTATCGTTTATGAGAACAATGAAGCAAATGCACATTGTGATGTTATGATTGGAAATGAACGTTTATAACAAGTAACACAGTTTTTATACCCATAAAGGTTAAATGACAGCAGAGGAAGCTCGTGATGTGTTTAAGGATAAAAAAGGTGGCGATCTGTTGTCTCTGACACCCTGATGGGAGAAAGGCGTGAGCTTATGTATGTAGGTTATTTATTTATAGTTTTTTTTATTAACAAAGAACTGCTATTATATGAAACGTACTTACGTACTTAAGATACATTAATAAGAATCTGCGATTATCCATAATCAGTACTTATTTCGTTAATAATATTTAAAATTAAAAATAGTTATTTAATTTATTAATATTATATATAGTACACATTATTTTTATTCATGTTATATAATTCATTATTATACTCATGTTACTAAAACGTATGACCGTAATTTTACTAAGTACTATGTATACAAATAAAGTTAACGCTCCTCCATTGTAAATGTGCTTCTGACAAACAGGAATCACTGGCATTGAAACGTCAGCGCACAGTCCGTCTCACTAACCTGACGTATAGAGTTTAACGCACGTACATATGTACGTCAACTACACGCACCTAAATTCTTTTTAATCTACGTCAGCTTTACGTCATCTATTTCCAAATTAAAATATTTTTAGTTGGACTAGTGCAGTTGATCGAATGACTTCTATTTAACGAACATACGCTGAGAAGTATCTAACGGCTCATGTGTTTTCGCTTAAAACAATACAGTTAAAGTATGATTAACGTATAAAACTATATACAAGTTTATATATTTATTACATTGTTTAATCTGTATTCAGCCACAGCGTGTGTCTACCCTGCACGGATAAACACGCGTGAATATTTCAAAAGGATATTCTGAAATCGAAACTAGACATTTGAATAAAGTAAATTGAATGGTTATTTACAGCCCAAACAAGTGGGCCAACAGATATGGCATATTTCAGGGCACCTATCTTAAGGCTATTTACATAACACTCGTTATTTATATTATTTGAATCGATAATACACCAAGTAGTAACTTCTATTGTCCGGTTCTATTTTCATAATTTATTCATAGATATAAGAGTAAAATAACTGCGATTAAGGAACGGTATATAATAATGAAATTAATAAATGAGTAGTTTAAGCGTTGCCACTGCAGGCGCCAACTCCTTGCACAAGTTTCTGTATCGCATAGGCAACACTTAAATGACGACAACAATTTCCTCGATGCAATTATAGCTGACATGGAGTATCACTTATTATCAATTCATGGAACTCACCGTTATACAACCCACAATCACCATACTCCCCTCTACCAACAATTTACTAAAACTTTTATCTATCTATAAATAGGCAAAGACAAAACAGTTCATGCATATTCAGTTCATGTTCAGTTCAACATCATTTTCAGCTGTGTTTGTCAACTGTTTATTTTAGTAGCTGTTGGCGAGCTTTAGTGGCATCGCAAAAAATATGAAATTGATGTGATGTTTTATAAACGTATAGATCTAGTGGCAATGGAGTGGCACGCAAGTACCTAATTTATGAGGGTAGTATTTTTCTATACATATCCTCCGTCCGGTCATAGAGTTCTGTTTTGTAGTCCACGTTCACAATAAATCATAAATAATTTGTAAAATTTTTAAGCCTATATTTATAATTGGAAATGTATATGTATTGAGTAGTTATGTAGAAAGCCTATGTATATTAGAAACTATTTGAATTGTAAACTTAAAATTATGTGAAAATGGCTAAATCATTGGTAGGTACTAAAATATAATAATATAGTTTAGTTTAATAATATAGTTAATTTAATAATAATAATAATTTATTTATTCTCTCACACAGAATTTGTTACAAAAATCATTATAGTCTAAGTATACAACTCAAAATAGTCATAATCTGTGTGAGAGACTGGCCTCTGTACTTGGCAGGGCCTGTATGTCAGATAACCAGCCTCTCCTATCTCTAGATAATTAGGTGCTAGTGTACGTGTACGTCGTAGATCTTTACAAATCTTTACAATGACAGTTCAATTAATACTGAAAATGAATATCTTGATTATTTATACAAATTAGGAAGTAAAATTAACTACAAACATTCAAAGTTGCTCATCGATGTGTAAATATAGATAGGTAAAAAAAACAATAACGGAAAAAAATGGGTTTTTCGAAAAGAAATGGGATCAATATTTTATGAACAATAGTAATAATGGTTGAATTTAAACCAGTGGGCGAACATTAGTAATCATAAATACCTTGGAAATGTCGAGGCTGTCCTATTTCTGGTACGACCTAGATTGGTGCGGGGGATTTCTACAACGCTTCTATCGCGTGCCTTCTAATTTGCCTTCATATCACGAGTAAAATAATGAACAGACGTGAGGAGGGTGCGGCACCGCTTCACGCACACTTCCGACCTTGTTCACTTGCATGGTCATGTCAATTAGGGGTGTTAGACTTGATAGTGCATAGCAGTCTTGTCAATTTTTTTGAATGTACCATAGTAGCCAGACAGTCAGTAGTCATTAGCAATTAAAACGTTTGACTGAACATATGTTTGACGGATGAAATTTTAAACCTACCCTTTATTACGTGAGCAGACAGAGACGCACAGCGAGAAAGTAATATTGTTCGCGTACTATTCCTGGAGCGTAGATCTTACATGCTATTGAGATCTATCAGTACTGGGTTGTCTATCTATCAGTACCAGTTGACGAAGTAAGTATGGTAGATCAAAGGTTGTTTAAATTAAGACTCGACTGCAAATACCTAGCTATGTATAGACTAGAAAAGACTTGTCTACAAATATTCTTATTGATGACCCGTCTCACCACAGTTTAAAGGGTTAAGGAATTAAGAAGGTCAAGCCCAAGTTTTAAGCCTGATTTTGCAATTGTTATACACAAGACAAGACAGGGTATCGCAAGCACAAACATTGTCCTATAAGAAGTAAGTGTACTATAAGAAAGTACAGTCGATTAGGAACTTGTTTATCCCTTAAAGTGCACATTTTTTGAATTAATTTTGACATTAGGCCTCCAACGAAATGTATAAAACTCTTTAATCATAATAGAATAGAATCCCACCATTGTCAAACGGATATACTTATGTAAGACGCACTCCTCTCCCGCTAGATTCTACTCGTATTGCCGATAATCCTAAAATAAATAACTCAACAGGCTTAGATAGAATTAAATAAGAAAAAAAATAAATGTGACTTCTCTGCTCGCATTAAACTGCAATATATTGTAAATGATCTATTTGAAAATATGTGACATAAAAGCAGATAGCAACCATAGAGACAGAAGACTGACACGAGTCGACGAAGGAGTCTTTTTGTTTCTAACTACTTCAAACCACGACAGCGTAACGTCAAAGAATGAAATGCTGCACTAGTACTTGACAAGTTTTTGAAGAAAGTTTTAAACGTTCCGGTACGCATGCCATTCGAAATGCCATTGCAAAAGCAATATGAACTTCGTCTTAGTCTACACGTTTTAGGTACAAGCTAAGAATATATGTATAATAATTTATCAAAATAAGGATTTTTTCTACTGAAATATACGTGCTGCCAAAGAACGATCTGAATAAATATATAGTAGTTTGTTATTAGGAAGATATAAGGCTATAATTAAAATACATGCTCTGGAACGTGAGGTACTTGAGATATAGATGAAGATTTGAGCAGTTTAGTAATTCTGTCCGATGGCACCCTTTTGTTACGAAACCAAAAGCTTAAAATAAACTATGAAATAGCCAGTTTATAAAATAGCCAGTTGGTAAAACGTATTGCAGAGTCTACCATGTTACGAAAAAAATGAAAATTGGCCATCGAATAATTATTGAAAATATATAATTATTGACAGCTTGACTTATTGAGTTTCGAACTGCAGCAATAAAATATTTAATCAATTTGCACGCGAAACAACTCCCGATCAATAGCTGGTTTATTACCAATGTTGTCATTTATAATTGTGTAAGTCTAAGTGTAGAGGCCTAAGAACTCCCGGCCAGTTCGAGTTAGGGGTATGTGTCCTGACCTCCTTACGCTTTTGCTTACACTTGCCATCCGTATAAGCAATATACTATTCCTTCCATTGCTTTCGCTACTTTCAACCTTTCCCATGTACTCCAAATTTCTCATCTTTATTTTTAGTTTAGTTTAGTTCTTTAGTGCCGGTTGATGGCAATAAGCTACAATTATTTTAGGTTGACCTAGCTCTGATTTGCGAAATATGGGTTTTAATACAGGATCCAGGCGTGAGCATTAAAGTGTAAACAGAGTTTCAATACGACATCGAAAATTATAACAAAACCAAAAAAAAAAAAGTAGTTTTAATGACTTCTAGAATAAAGTTCCGGATTAGTATGGCCTAGGATTCTGAATATTGACGACATCCAACCATATGGAAAATAATGAAAATATTCGGCCTTAGTTCTCATTAATCATTATTTAAATCAGCTTTTCCACTGTTTCTCAATTTTTACTATATTAACAGCATTGTCGACTAAAACAAATTATTTGACGCAAAATTGCTTTTAATTCCACTGTATTGTTTGTTACTGCTATCACTTGAGGAGAAGTGTAATTTTTTGCTAATTAATGCTTCCATATATGAGTAGGTATTGTGCGGCAAGACGCAATCACCCGAACTCTTGTCATTAGTAACCTGACTACAATAAGCTTAAACTCAGACTGAGCGGCAATTATATTTCACACATATACAGTATATACATCACCCTTTATCTCCGAAGTGGTCTACGCAGAAGCGTCTCTAACGCCCTCTTTTTGCTAATCATAATTAGCAAAAAGAGGGCGCTAGAGCAAGCCTACCGCCAGCACCGGACACAGAAACAGTGCAATCCTTCAGTCGTAACTACATTTCACACGCATTATACACATTTAAGGATAACATTATATAATATCAAAGATGTGTGTGTGTGTGATGTATGCAGTTTACACATATCTCATTACTAGTCTGTATTAGTGCTACAGCTTAAGTGATTGATTAAGTATTATAGCGGTGTGCTAATTATTATCTCGCTAATTAACCTCTAACAATAACGCCGACCGCTACGTTCTCCTGTAGCTAATAATACCCAAGTAAACAACATAAGCTTATCGGCAGGATTGTTCGATTTAGTCTAAATGAATTACCTAGCTAATAGAATTGCTAGTATCGTGTAACCTATCTAAAATAGCTAAGTATAAATTTTGAGTGACTACGTCATCCAATGTCATTTTTTATGGGATATGGGACAAACGAGCAGACGGGTCATATGATTGAGTTGCAGGTGTCCATGGACGACGGTTGTCACTTACCATTAGGTGACCCATTTGTTCGTCAGTTCTCCTATTTTATTATACAAAAAAAAAACAGAACAGTACTTCATGTCCGGCCAGCCCACCGCCTTATAAGGCCCTGCGCCTTCTAAACTTGCAGGCGGTGGGCTGGACTGAAATACTGTCTCGATCTGTTTAGCACACCAGGCCAGGCCACATTAGCTTCTTCGAGGCCAATTTGGTCTTACCCTATAAGTGACCGCGACACTGGACTAGGCTAAGTCGACCCTAATCTGAAACTTTTTCTAAAGAGGTTTCAATTTCAAACACACACACACACACACAATGAAGTTTATCCGAGAAATGTTAGATCTAATCTCTATGTTAGATCTAGTCTTCTGCTAATCTGCAGAAGAAACAGCGTGGATAGCTAACATCCTTGTGGGACAACAGAATTGACAGACTTGAAATCGGAGCATGCAATTCAATAACGGCCTTCAATAACGGCCTTGATGCTTCTGTCTGTAAGAAAACTGGTGAGCAAGATACACAATTTCTAGGGAAGGCCTTCGCTACGTTCAAACTAACCGCCAACGCTTGGTCCCGATTGCCTGTGCCCACCGGTGAGTCGAGTAAACGAGAAGATCACTAGATGAACGACCCCGACGGAAGCAGTAGTGTCGGTCATTGAGGAGCTGGTGGTCTTCTAAGTACCGGAGGAGATGGCAGTTGATGATGGATTCTATTATCATGGAGCACAAGGTGTACTAAATCTGTCTTCCATAATTTCAGGACTACGCTTAGACAGTAGGAAAGTCGATAAAGACGCGTTAAAACCGGTGCCAACTGACTTCTTAATGGGTTCTAGAATAGGTAAATCATTTTGCAAATAAATACATCTTTTTGCTTAGAAATACACGTACGAGAGGATTAAAATCACATCGTGTCATTAGCATCTGTAAAGTAAGTCAAAACCCAATAATATTTTTATGTATTTTCTCTTTTACTAATGAACATTCTGAATAACATTGTAATGAAAAACTGTTCTACTACCGACCAAACTGGAAATTAAAATAAAAAATTACAGTCGTCCAACCTACTATCGCAAATATTTCAAATTTGTATGTAGCAACCTTTGTCGTACTATTTACTAAACAAATTTATCCGTCGCGTCGCATAATGTTTTAAGAAGATAATGGCTTTTGACGGGACTATAAAAGGCTTTTCGATGGATGTCGGTTCTATGTCGGTATATACGACGGTCTTCTTTATACTTTATACCCATAAAGGCGATGAATTGAGGTTTTTGAAGAACTCTTCGCTCTTTTGCTTGTAAAAACAATGCATTTCTTTTTTTATATTGACAAGCTTTAGTGTAGTAAATATAAATAATTTTGAAACACTATTTATACGGAGCTGAAAATTTGTTGTTGAAACAGTTTTTTACATTGGGCAATGTGATATTATGATATTATGAATTAGTATTTATGTTCTTAAGGTCTAAAGATAAACGGTAAGACATTCCAGATACTAAGACTCAGATTTAATTGGGTAAATAATTAAATTAATTATAATTTCTTATAAATAGTTTATAATAGTCTAGATCTAAGGTACCACTAATATAAATAAATATGTATATGCAAATATTTTCACGGAGCTGACACCGAACCGTGACCGCACTAGTTCAATAATGTTTTTAGTTCATTAAAGAATTATTGGACCCAAACATTTTTACAAACAGGTAGATTTCCCTGACTCCGGATTGTTCAGTATTAAAATTTATGAAATAACAAAAGAAAACTGATGCGGTGGTGTATATATGTATATGTGTGGTGTATATATGTGTTCGGAGCATGGTAATTAAAATGCCTTTGTCCAAATGCTGGTTTCTAGAGCAGCACTGCGCAAGGCACTATTCTTTTATTTTGTATAGGTAAGTATGGTACATTTTTTCATGATATCTTTTTAGAATTTCGTAAATATACATAGATCTTTCTTACAGACAGTACACCCGCTTCTTCATAGACAGTGGTAGTGGGATGCCTAAAAAAAAACATGATAGTACGTTCATAACAGTGCATTGGACTCTTTCTGCTTTCTAATTTAACAGCACCTCCCCATGCACAAATGCAGTATCTTATAAGGTATTCAGTGAGTGCCCAAATGAGATTCAGATGATAATAGATCTACAACGGCCCGTTTAAACCCCGATAAAAACGTCCATGCATTTTTCCTTTGCTTTTCTATAACTGCCTCAGATCTATATCATTGAGTAATACAGGTTTGCGTCAGTTCTCTAAAGCTAGACCAAGCGGAGTACATCCCGGTGTACCTCGCGATACTCAATAATCGCATACCTTGCAATTATTGAGTGTCCTTGCGATTATTATGTGTCCTGGATAGCAAATAAACGTTCTTCATTGTGCATACGTGCCTCCAAAAGACGAAGTGAGTTACAATCCATTATTTGTGGACAACTTGTAGTTACTTTACCATTTACCTACATAAAACAATAAAACAACTTTAGTTGACTGATGAATTGAGTACCACAACTTTAAACCTATCATAACTACTAACTAACTAAAAGTTAAAACAAGCGTCCTGCGTCCTGGAAGTCGCCAATTAAATAGAAAAACTTTATCTTTGGCACATGGTTATGTGCACTAACATAGCTCAAAACTCTCCTATCTGTCGCATGCTCTCTTTAGCAACCACTATACGAGGTGACATCTCTGATTCTGTAGTCTCAACCAAAGCTAAATTAGGAAGTTTGTTTAAATAGATTATTACTGTCCTCTTGTAAGATATAACTGAGAATAAGATACAGCAATATATTTCTGTAACTATCATTTATATATGCATACAGTATCCATATCTAGTAGAAGACGCATAGTATATTTTCTGTTGTTTTATAATATCTCATGGTTGTACATTAGCTTTGTGGATTAAATTTAAAAAGAAACTAATACAATATTAGTTTTTTTATTTTTATTAAAATACAAATTTGTTTGTTTGTAGACGTGTATTTAAGTAATCGAATTGAATTTTATTTGTCCAGAGTTTTGCACTTAACAACCTGTCAGGGGTATAGGATGCGAGCGATGGACAATGGGTATCTGTTGTTTTATTTGAATTAATTTACATTGTTAGTGTGTGTGCCCTGAGTAGCACAGAGCACGTAGTAATAAAAACTCTCAGTCGTAGCATCGTCATTCTACTACTAATGCCTAGTTTCATTATCCGCCATACACCAGTATAAACTTTTCTTTTTCACTTTAATACATGTCCTACAATTTTTTTATTATATTTTATATACATTCATACGCTCACGCCCATATACCTAAGGGGTAGGCACAAGGGCAGGTGTATCAAAATCCATCTTATTTTGCCAATTAGAGTTTGGTCCTACTAACGTAGTAGGGGACAAGCGTGTTGCCGTCGACCGGGCACTATATGACTATGTACATACTTTCAGATAGATAACGTTTCAATCCCTTAGTCGCCATTTACGACCCCCTGGAAACAGAGGGGGTAGCTCTATTCTACTCTGCCGAGAGTCCATGTTTTCATTTACTTCTTGTGATACCAACATAATATTAGGCAGAGTTGTTACACCATTTTTCCGGCTCCAATATGAGATCGTCTCCAATTTCCAATAAATATTGTACATGATATTGTAAGTGCCTATCAAAAAAGAACTAAAAACTCACTGTTAACGAACTCAGACTGCAAGTAAATTTGTCCGGAATAAAAATCTTATCTGCTATCTCTGTTCCGCCCGTGATTGAGTAACAAACATCCTCCCACAGTCGGTAGTTATTAGTTAGGATTGTAACCGCAATTACAAACCGGGTATCGTGTAAATATGCAGAATAAAATTAAGTCATTTTATAATCTTCTTTGCTTAAAAAAAATAATAATAATATTATCAAATAAAATAATATTAGTAGTACAGTGAACCGTAACTTAAGTTTATTTATACTGTTGAGTGTTGGCACTTGGTGGGTCTTGCTACACGTCTTGAGTAAAATCACTTGTACTGTTCCACAGTATTTAATAAAAGATAGACGAAATGGAGTTGGGCCTCCGGCAACTTTACTCACTAGGTGAAATACAATGCAAGCATTATTTACTACCGGTTTTCTGTCAGGTCGTGGTAATACTCCGGTCGAGCCGGCCCATGTGTGTACGGCTCTTACGTTAAAAACTGGAGGAGGAGACAAGAGGCTCTCTAAACCTCGCTTGTATCTATTTAATTTGACGACTATTTATATAAGAATATGACATTCATTAATTCATTCTTTTATTCGATTACCACGCACATGATGGAAAATGATAGCCAAGACTGGTCCCCTGATGATCTTACATATTCTTGACACATTTTCCTTATCCAAAATGGAGTAAAATAAAATAAAGAAATAGGATACAGAAGATTTCTGTTTGATTCCTATCCACTCTATTGTTGAAAAGGCCGTTGCTGCAAGACTATTCACTTGTACAAATATAGAAACTAAATAACAGTATGAAGCATTAATATATAAATACTCTTACTACTTAAAGTAAGAGTACTTATATATTATAAATACTCTTACTTTAAAAAAAGAAAGACATACAGACATACGTGACTACGTGATTGTGGGTTCGACCTTAACTAGATACGTTAGCAGCAAGAATTTACTCTTAAAGAATTCACTCATAAGTGAGTGAGACTCATGTTTAAGTAATTCAGTAGTGTGTATTCAGTTTGTTTTATTTATTTCTAAATGACAGGCAGGTCTTTTTCTTGACGGTGTCGCTTGACCGACAGAATTAGAATCCCACTTTTAGATCTCGTCAAGAGAATTGAGATGTACTTTCGTATGGGTCATGCTCTTTAATGCCAACGAAAGAATTTTCTGCTTGTTGTACTGAAGCAATTATTTAGTGCACACTATGAATATATATTTCAAAATAATTAACTCCTCCCAAAAATAACTAAGTATTAAGTATATTTAAAGTGGTTAGTTAAAAGTTATACCTCAGGCCTAGAAGCATGAAAGGAAATTTTGTGAACATTTTTTAAATTTTTATTTTGACATGGTGATAAGTACGACCAAATTAGATAACAATTACTGGATATCTGACCACAATCTATTCTAATGTGCTAAGGCGGTGTTTGTGTTTGGTAAGTTTCCTTAAATATCTACTACAATAATCAGCAAAAAAAAAAAACTTGAATATTAAGTTAGCCATAGCCCTCAGACGATGAAATCACATGCAAATGCCACTGCTGTAAGCAATTCAAGTCCACTCATTAAATTTATTTATTGTTCATCATCATCGGCCTATCGCAGTCCACTGCTGGACATAGACCTCTCCCATTGCACGCCACTTCGATCTATTTTCGGCTTCTCGCATCCAGCTCCTGCCAGCCATCTTGCGCAAATCGTCACTCCACCTGGCCTGTGGGCGTCCTACACTACGTTTGCCGAGACGCGGTCTCCACTCTAGAACTCGTTTTCCCCAACGGTCGTCGGTTCTGCGGCTAATATGGCCAGCCCATTGCCACTTTAGCCTGCTGATCCGGTGGGCTATGTCGATTACTCTGGTTTTCTGCCGGATCACTCCATTCCTGATGCGATCCCTTAAAGAAACACCGAGCATAGCCCTTTCCATAGCACGCTGAACAACTTTGAGCTTGTGGACCAGCCGTACCGTAAGTGTCCACGTTTCGGCTCCGTATGTCATGACGGGTAGGACACACTCATTGAAGACTTTCGTCTTAAGGCACTGTGGGATCGACGAGAAGACTCGGCGTAGCTTACCAAAGGCTGCCCAACCCAGCTGAATTCTTCTGCTCACCTCGTCCTCGAAGTTGTTTCTACCTAACTGCAATGTCTGGATAAAACCAAGATCATGTTTATTAAACATGATCTTGGTTTTATCCAAGTTCATCCGTAGGCTGATGCGTACAGAAGAGTCAGCTAGGTCATTCAGCATCTGCTGTAGGCCCTGCAGCGTTTCTGCCATGATGACGATATTGACTGCAAATCGCAAATGAGAAATGTATTCGCCATTGATGTTGATGCCACGCCCTTTCCAGTGCAGCGTCTTGATATTGTCTTAATTTATTTATTGATTAAAAGAAAATCAATAGCTTATTACTGTAGTGATCTTTAAGAACAAATGTACGTTAGAAAAGTATTTATATCTTAATGAATATATTTCTTTTAATAATGGTTTATGGGAGTAAGATCTTTAAACGGTGGTGTCGGAAAAGGCGACTAAAGGATCGGACTGTTATCTATCAAACAGTATGTATACAGTTATACTTACAATCCCCGGTGGATGGCAATTGGCATTGAAGTTAGTTATTATACACTCACAGGCACAATTAACCGCCCACCTTGTATTTCTTTCAATTTTCAGTAGTCGGAAAATTTTGACCACATTTGATGGAAGTTATGTTAAAAGCAGCCATTTAGGATAAATAAAATCACAAAAGTCTTTAAACAAAACCGTTTCATAAAATAAAATGCCAAAAATCGATTTTGCAATAAATTTGCATGAAAATGTGATGACTTTAATTATTGAAAAAAATCGTCCGCTTTCTTTTTATTTAAATTTTAATAATGAGTATTACTACCTCGGGCCCTGATGACTTCTTGTAGTCGGTTTGGCAATCCATCTACGAGGTCTTGAATATCCGACTGAGGGATATTGTGCCACTCCTCTATCGCAGCCGTCTTGAGCTCTTGTTAGGTCGCAGGGCCTGATATTCTTGCTTGAATACGTCTTTTTAGGTTATCCCAAATGTGCTCAATTGGGTTAAGATCGGGACTGCGTGACGGCCATGGCAAAACTTGAATCCCGACCTCATCGAGGTATTGAGTGACGGATCTTGCGGTATGGCATCGAGCATTGTCGTGCATTAATTTAAAGTTTTCACCAATAAATAGTGCGAAAGGTATGACGTGGTCTTGTAAGACTTCCTCCACGTATCTTTGAGCAGTCACACTGCCTCTATCAAACACCACTAGATCGGTACGAGCCTCGTAAGAGATACCTCCCAAAACCATTATGGATCCTCCCTGATAACCCACTGTTTCGATTATTGCACACGGAGAAAACGGTTCATTTTGGCGCCTATAAACACGCTGACGTCCATCTGGACCCCTTAAGGCTATTCTGCTCTCATCTGAGAACAGTTCGTTCTTCCATTGTTCCGTAGTCCAGTAAGCATATTCTCGTGCAAAGGCAAGTCTTGCTCTACGATGCTGTGCAAGCAGCTGTGGACCGCGAGCTGGACGAAAAGCTCTCAGATTCCTTTCAGAAAGTCTTCTTCTTATCGTACGTTCACTTACAGTGACATTTCTCACCTCAAACAGACGTGTGCGCGCTTCAGTAGCGGTGCAAAAGCGATTTCTTAGCACGTTACTGACAACAAAGCGGTCATCCAGAGCCGAGGTGCACCGATGTCGGCCTTGACCTGGCCTTCTCGTGTATGAACCAGTCTCCCGAAAGCGTCTGATGGCATCCCGCACTGTAGTTCGATGCGACGTTGGCTATACCCAGCGTCAGCTAAAGTCACTGCCCTAGCAGCACCAGTTGCATCCAGTGGCATTTTTTTTAGTCACAAACAATAATCGTACACTAAAAACTCAAATTAAACAATGTTCGTACACGATAGCAGACAAGAACAAGAAATGTAATCAATGTAACGTTACTGCAACAATGTCAAACAGAGACTAAATTCTAAAAACGCTTCGGCGATACAAGTTTAAGGGTCGAAATAAGGGTTTTTAAGTGTTTAGTTTATTGCTAAAGTACCCACTTAACTAAAAACAAAACAGTAGATAAGCCACAGTTAACATAAACAAACAGGGTGACGAAAAATATAGGTGGGCGGTTAATTGTGCCTGTGAGTGTACTATTGCGTTAGTGGAACCAAGTTCTAATTGTCAAAATATGGGTGTTTAGGGGATACAGGCGTGAGCATATGTATGTATCTGTAACTTAAAACGCAGTTATTATTTTAACTGTTAAAGTCGGTACACAAAATCGAATGAGTATTAAGACTGTAAAATTGTCACTTATGCTTGTTATTGCGGCAAGGTGGTTTGAATTACAGCCGCTTTAAGATTTAAATGTAGTCTTAATATTTTGATATATGTAAGATCTAATTTTTAATTATTAATTATTGTGGTTATCATTGCGTTCATGCAGTAGTGGCTATACCGGTTCGGGAAAACTACATTGCTATTTTTCCTTTTTTTGGTACAAACACTCATTGTGCCTCCTACTGAGAGAGACCTCTACGTAGAGGACCCCTTCGGAAATATGCAGACTAGAGTATAGATATACACATATTACTTCATAAACTATCTAAATGGGCATAATACATAGCGCACTCTGACTCAAAACAATGTTATATAGTTAAACTGATACGTTATAATATATGAAGATTAAACAGCAATGTCATAAGATATACGAGATTATCGTTCATTTTTTTTCAAATAGAATAAATACCTAGATTAAATTAAAATTCGGCGTGGTGACATTGGCGCCCATCATAGATCATCGTAGACTGACGTTAAAACAAAAAATAAATATTTATCTTAGTCTTTTCTTAATTTCCAAGTGTCTCTGACCTATTTCTAAGCATATATTCAAAAACCCAACTTTCATCTTTACTCCGTGCTAAAGCAATATAATAAAAGTATCTAAAGCAATATAATAAAAGCTTTTATCGAAAATATATTTTAACATCTATTTGATTATCAAGAACGTTTTTAACGTGAATCTTTTTAACAAACCTATATTTCTTGTATACTGCTGAACTGGTAAAAAAAATATACGTCTTAAAATGTGGAACGTACATATAATGATAATAAAGAAGTCCTATCCAAAGAGTTACGAACCTTTCTGGAGCTCGGTACAGGTTTGCCAAATGGCTCTACTAATAGCTCACCAATTAAGCTAGATGTACGTTTTCGGCTTTATAGGGATTGAACATTGTTCTAAGTGCAGCTGAACTCAAACATGAACTATTTAAGAGCACTACTAACTAGTACAAACATGTGCATATTACAGGGTAAGAGAGCATGTCATACTCAATCAACTACCGGACGGAAACGATTTAGAGACCAGACGAGTGACGCGACCGACACAGCACCTTGTAAGTCAACAACGAGTGGACTTTAGATTTTAAAATCATCGAGTATTTTTTTATTACAATTAAACACAACTTTTACAATTAAAGAGATTTCTCACAATTACAATAAAAGAGATTTCTCTTTAATTTAACGTTTCTCTTACAGCATTTGACAATGTTTATAATCAATCCTAATTCAGTTGCCTGACACCAACTTTTTTTATTTAATTATGGCTAATAAATATTAAACTCCTACCGAATAAATAACTAGTGTCTCTCGGCCGCAGCTGGTCTTAACCATACAATAATTTCTTTAAAACTTTTGTAAATTTGAGGGCTATCGCATGATAAGTTAATATTAGTTTAATTTGATTTAAGGCAAAAGGGTTGTCATGCCCAACGGTGATGTGTTTTGATGTAAACGTTAATATTGCTTGAGTGACACATTTTCCATTTCCACCGAATATGTCAGTCTCTCATTAAGTAAATATTTAATTAATCCTAAGTAAAAGGAACTAAGCTTTTGGTTCACTAAGATAACTGTTGTATGGCATACCAACTGACAAATATAGCAATACAATGGAGATTACCCTACTTTAGTAACAATATAACAAGATTATCAATAAAAAATAACATGATATATTTTCATTCTTACAAAGATTATTAGAAGTGATTTATTATTTGAGAAGTACACTCACAGTTTACGTATAATTATTCCGATCACTCCATATATCACGATTTCTGCTTGGTTGCATGCACTGATTGTTTTGCAAACAATTAAACTTATGCTTCACGCAATGGTATTTGAATTAAGCGCCACAAATGGGTTGTAGGAGAAAGTTTTATATTTATAATTAATAGTCTGATTAACATAAAGTAAATGTTTAGTGTTTGACCACCCGCGAATAAAAAAAAAGCAAAAAAAAAGGAAAGATAAAAAAATTGTACTAGAGATCGCCTGGTGGTCGAATGGATCATGATTAATTATATTAAAATTTATGTCTTTTTTTAGTAAGATGCATTGTCATTATAGAGATTTTCAATGTATGATTTCAAATGTATAACTTGAAAAAGCGTATAAAATGAGTTCAAATCTCATTCATTAAGGTAATGAGAAAAATAATGATTGCTTTATATGCGTGAGAGTACAGATTAGAAAACCATAACCTTATCTGTCCAGCTATGTTTAGATACCGATTAATAGCCCGAAGGCGGTACTTAGGCTTTGGAAAAAATGTGTCTCTTAAGGATAATAACATTTACTCCATAATAACATGACTCGTGATTTTAGTTAAATTAATAAATATATATATTTTTTTTTAAATATCAGCGAGTAGCATTTTGCAAGATATTTTCTTTTTAATCTTATTTTTTTTTTAATTTAGGGCTATATGATAAAAGCTGATTTAGTCATGATTTAGACTTACATGTATGAAAACGACTTTAGAGATACAAAGGACTTACTGTAAATTGCTTTATTGCCTATAGATAGACAGCGAGTAACATTCGCTCGTATTTCACAAGAATTTATGAAAGGAAGATAGCTTCTCTATTTACATTAAATTTCTAATTGAAATTTTATCTAACAGATTGTTGGTCTGTTCTAAAAATTACATTGTACCAAAATAATTTACTATTTATTATGTTAAAATAAATTATTTTATATTATATATTATTAAAAATAAAGACTATTTCTTAGTAAGGTTACCTTATGCTGGATAACTTATATTTTAGTCACTGATACTAATTATGATTATTGCTTAGTTTTCAATTGTCTTCACTCTTTTGTAACAAGGAGAAGCCTTTGTATTTGAAAAAGTTTATGTATTTACAGAAAAGCATACAAATGAGTAATACTGTTTCAACTGACTAGCCTGTTGGTCTAGCGGTTAGCTATCCTGACTGCTAAGCCGAGGTCGTGGGTTCGATTCCCCCCAGTACAAATATTTGTGTGATGAGCGTGATCATTTGTTCTGTGTCTGACTGTAATTTATCTATTATATGTATATATTTAGAAATATATAACTATGTTTATCAGCACTCTGGTTACCGTAGTACAAGCTCTGCTTAGTTTGGGATCAGACGGCCAAGTGTGAGATAGGTGGAGTATTTATTACTTATTATTATTTAAATTTCACAAAACGACGACACCCCAACAATATATTTTGAGCATCAATTTCCTACCATAAGGTTCTTGATGATGGCATTTTTAACCGTTAGTCGCGTCAAAAAGTCTATCTTTGACTTTTTAATAGCTAAAACCTTCCTCCAATCAAAATGATCGAAAAAATAAAATTTTATAAGGAACACACATACGTATGATGCCGGTATCCCCTAAGGAGTAGGCAGAGGTATATTAATCACCCATATTGTGCCAATCAAAATTATGTCGAGTATATTAGTGTTATATAAGTAACTATTATGCCTATATAACTTGCATACACTATCATTTCATCTTTCGTTTATATTATCTGTGTTTTATGATTTCTGTAGAGTGCGATATGATAAAATATAAATATCAAATATTCTGGTATAACTTATATCCTATGTCTTAAACGGTACACGTGAACTAAATGGTCACCTCGTCTGCCTTCCCTTTAAAGCAGAGAATAGGTATATATCAAGTTGAACTTCCTGTTTAATGGAGAAGCTTTCGGCCACTCTGAGAGAGGGATCTACTAATCCTCTATATGAGGTGGAGTGATAACTGCGAATATTTGGGGAGCGTGGGGTAGGGTGAGGGAGGTTTGTAGCCTGCGCGGCGCTCGCTCGAGACGGCGTGACGCCGGGCGACGGCGCCACCCACAAAACCTTTTGTTCCAAAAGAATTGACACATTTTGGTACCGACACTTTTCTATATTTGGAATGTCATGACTTTTGTTTATTTACGTATCTACACAAATGCATGCGGTACCTCTTCGTAGGATTTTGTTTGTAGGACTTGTGGTACTGGAAACTTATGGTAAGGTGCGTTCGCCTAGGATGTCATTCACCAAAAATCTTCTTGAAGTTTCTAAACGTCAACATATTAATCAGATTACACATCGTAAACTTAGATACATTTCAATTAGCACTGGCACAGTGTCATTGAACAGTCATTGTGTAGAGAAGCTATTAATAAAAATTCGAAAATCTAGCAAAGGAGAAAGGCAATGAATTTGTTCTGTACGACTTAGTAGCTAATATATTAGGTCTTCCGGTTAGTTTTGAGGGAACATGTCAAGTAGCTGTCGCGACACGTCGGTACAAGTTACTTAGATATTCGATGCGGCGTGTCTCAGCTTGCACTTTAATTATTCGAAGTAACTCAACAAGTTTTTAATGTGATTAAGTCAACCGTCCACGTCCGAAGCGTAAAATTCACGTAAATAAGGTATTGTAATGCATTTGGTGGGATATGAAAGGTGTTATTTATTATGAATTGTTAAAACCAAATGAAAGTATTACAGCTGAGCATTATCAACATCAAGTAATCGAATTGAGTTACGAGTATGCATTGAACCAAAAACTTCCAAGAATTGCACATATTAAACAAAAGGTCATTTTACTACATGACAATGCTCGCAAACACATCGCAAAAGCTGTAAGAGATATACTTTCAGATCTTCAGTAGGAAGTGTTACCACATCCCGCATTCTCACCAGATCGTGCTCCTTCTGATTACTACTTATTTCGATCTATGTAACACAGCCTTGCAGATCAGCACTTCAAATATTACCAATGTATCAAAAAATGGATCGATGAATGGATCGCTTCAAAAGATGATCAGTTTTTTTTATTGTGATGGAATCCATTTGTTGCCCGAAAAATGGCAAAAGGTTGCAGCTAGTAATGGAGCATACTTTGATTTAAATATAAATTATCTTTTAATAATACAAGAGTATGTCATTTTTAATAAATCCCTCAAAACTAACCGGAAGACCTAATAATAACTTTATGAGCTAAACTGTCTGTTGATGCGGCTGGAGGGCCGTTCTCTTTTTTTGGCCGGCTCACCTAAAAGGGCATTAAGGTTAGGGGATTATTCGACGCAAAGGTCGTTATTGTCGTGAGTACTAATGTGGTTATCATCATTGTTTGTATGAGGAATCATGCTAAAACAACAATGTATTGACCGTAAGTGCACATTGCTCTTGAAACCTATTTCATTATATGTATGATCATTAAGGTAATCAACCGTTGTGAGCGCATGTTATATACAAAATGAAACAAATTACTACCATTTACACTCATTAACATCAGTCGACACAAAGTGGTTTGAATTTAGAGAAATAGATAAAACAGATATTGTGTTTGAAGCTAACTGCTGGTTTTCTTTCATACTACCTTCCGTCAACGGCTTTTCCTGTAGTGTATTCATTTAAAGTAGCCTATAGCCTTCCCCAGAGTTCTAAGTGTAGACACTTACATGAAGTTATTTTCGCATTTCTAATATTGGTATTACTTGACACTGGTATCAAAAATATATTTACACTACTACAATGAGGTTAAAGAACTTTACAGCTAGATGGGTATATCAGTAATTATCATTTGAAGAAAAACAACAAAACATTTTTGAAGTGAAAACTTATTTTAGCGCGGTACGCAGATTTTTAGATGAGATAAAATCTATGGACTATGGATAGTTAGCTACACTAGCTAATTTTTTGGTTGTAATTAACAATATAAATAACTTTTGGAAATTAAAAATCAATTTTAACATACTTACTTATAATTATTAAATAATTTTACCGTGCGGTTTATGGTAGAGTACAATAGAGCCTTCTCCCCCATCTCTTTCGGTGGTGTCGTAAAAGGCGACTAAGGGATCGGACTGTTTTCCATCAGACAGTACGTATACAGTCATATAGTGCCCGGTTGACGGCAATAGGCTTGCCCCCTATAACATAGTGTGGCTAAATTGTAATTGGCAAAATGTGAGTGTTTAATGCATCTCTGCCTATCCCTTAGGGGATACAGGCGTGAGCGTATGCATGTATGTACTTCTAATTGTGGTATTGAAACGTAACTCTGAATGTATATGGAGCCTGTATGATAATATCTTAATTTGTCATCTCAAAGCTGATGCGATGATGATGCATAAAGGTGGATAGTTGATCTCTTCAGTAGCTAGCTACTAGTAAATCGATGAGTCTAATAGGTTGGAGTAATCAACAATGGTCAGATGTTGGAGCTAATAACAGGAGCACGTTGCGTGTTTTTTTTAATTTAATTTTTATTAAAGTGTAATGCAATGCAATAAACTGAATCTATTGCAGTACTATCATATTAGGTTGGCAACTAATAAACCCGCCACTTTTTTCGATCAATTTCTGAAACGTTATATAACTATCTCGAATTTCTTGGAGTATTATATAAATAAAGCAAGAGTTGTATGTCAGATCAGTTGACAACTGGATCTCGAATAGCAAACTACAGTAAATTATGGATATTTCTCGTAGAGAACTTCGGCTACTTTTACTTCATGAATTTCGCTTAGGTCGAAAAGCGACTGAAGCAGTACGCAATATACATATGTGCAACGATGGGCGAAGGCGTGCTCTCTTACGATACAACCAAACATTGGTTCAGAAGATTTAAGGATGGGAATTATGACCTATCTGATGAACCTCATCCAATTCATAGAAATGGATCCCAGTTTCACTTCACGTTGTCTGGCAGAGCAGCTTCAGTGGTCTCATACTGCAGAAGAAAAACAACTCCACGCTTTAGAAAAGACCTGGAAATATTCAGTTTGGTTGCCACATGAGTTGACGACCCCCCCGAAGTATCCCCACGTTGTAGTCGTGGTGGGGCTTGCGTGTCTCAATGATCTTTGTAGCTATGCCGGTAGAGCCACTCAAGCCGGAAGGTTTAAAGTGAGAGACCAGACTAAGAGGGATACACGACGGAGTCCGTCCATTTCGGACTACCAGTCGGCGTAGGAGTTCCTATTGATCGGGCTCCTGCTCTCCGCTCTCTGTATTCTCTGTTCATAAGAGAATATGGAGAAAGCGGTATACGACGGGCCCTGTTGATATCGGGTTGTGTTCGGCAGGGCAGGTAAAAATCTATTGCCACCGTCGCTGGTCTTAGCGTGGTCGCCCGGACCGAGGAAGAAAACCTCATTAAAAAATTACCCTGAATTCCAAGTTTTGGTGCGCGGTGAGGGAATGAATGGCTGACAGGTTGTCCCCTTACCCTGAGTTTCAGTCTAAGGGGGCATTAGTCGTTAGCGCACCCCAGGCCAAAGGATCGGTGGCCCCTTTGGTCTGGTTCAAATGTACACTTGCCCGGGCAATACTGTGGGGCTCTGTCCGGGTCGACCGTCTTTCCCCCAGACTCGTGGGAATCAAATGGAATATTTAACTTTTAAAAAACCTAAACCAAAAGTAGTTCCTTCCAGACACACGTTGTCTGGAAAGGGAGTTGATGCCAAAACGGCTCGGGCCCTAACCAAACAGGTTCAGAACAACTTGGTAACTATACTCACAGTCGCAAAGAATTCAAAAAACTTGAAGGGCGGCTTCGTTAAGGCACTCAAAGATGCATCGTCAGCAATCTAAGAAGCTGCCGATGAGTTCTCGACCCGGACAGCCTTCGAAGAGACTGCAGCACTCTCGCGGGTAAACGCCGCACTTCGAAAAGAGGTGGAAGAAATGCAGCAGGAAATAGTGGCTTCGAAAACTGAAATGGCTCTATACAAAGAGCGCGTGACCCCTGCCACAGCTGCTGATTGTTCGTCGCGTCTCCACGCGACGAACAATCAGCAGCTTCCCATCGAGGTTGCCGAACTGGAGCACACCATCATGGTCCAAGTAGGGACCATGGTGAATGCCCGTCTGGAGGCTTTAGAGGACAGACTCCCTCCCCCTATCAACATCCGTCCACCGCTTGCAGCAGATAAAAAGGCCGCAGCAGCAGATAAGGGAAACTCCCCACACCCCTCCCAGTCTAGGAGCAAAACAAAAAAGGGGAATAGAAAGAGAACAAAGGTGCCTGGGAAAATATTAACGGCGCCAAAAGATGATCCAAAGCAGAGGTCTACAGCTGCAGTGCCTACTACCACCAGCGTAGCCGCACGTACCCAGCAATCAACGGCTGCAGGAAAAGACCTACCGCCGCCGGCAAATTCCAGGGCTGAAGCCCAGACCTGGTCAAAAGTGGTGGGCAGAAAATCCAAAATAAAGGAGGTCAAGATCCATAAGCTCCGCGCCTCACGCTCTGCCGCTGTAGTCATCACACTACAGCCTGCAGCGGTGGAGAAAGGCAGTACCTAAGCCTCAGTATTGGCTGAGGCCAGAGCCAAAGTAGACTTGCATAGCCTGGGCATAAAGGGCCTTAAGGTTCGGGTGGCGGCAACAGGTGCTCGAATACTAGTGATCCCCGGTGCCACTTGTGGGCAAGTGGCAGATCAACTAGCCTCAAAAATAAAAGATGTCCTCCAAACGGAGGACGTCAAGGTGTCCAGACCCACCAAGTGCGCAGAAGTGCGCGTTAGTGGGCTGGATGATTCTGTGTCAGTAGCAGAGGTACTAGCGGCCATCACCCTTGACTGCGGATGTCCAGTGGACAATGTGAAGGTGGGCGAAATCCGCCGGGATGGCACTGGTCTTGGTACAGTGTGGGTGCGCTGTCCAGTCACCGTGGCTAAAAAACTTAGTGATTGTGGGCGTCTTCTGGTGGGCTGAGTATCTGCGAGAGTGAAGTTGTTGCAGCCCAAGACTATACGGTGCTTCCGCTGCTTAGAGGACGGTCACGTCCGGGCTAGGTGCACTGCTGAGATTGATCGTAGTGACCACTGCTATCGTTGCGGCAAACCTGGCCATAAAGCAGGCCAGTGCTCTGCAACACCGCACTGCCCTGTTTGTGCTGCAGTAGGTAAACTAACTCATCCACAACTGCCAAAAGTAAGAAAAGATGGAAGAAACCTGTCGGGAAAGAAAATGCTTCCGCGCAGCCGAGTCACCCACCAGCTGAACCAGTGGTACAGGAAGAGGAGGCGAAGAAAATGGATTGCCAGTAATGGCCCTTCACTTCCTCCAAGGGAATATCAACCATTGCGCCAGAGCTCAGGATCTTCTTCTCCAGACCATGGCGGAGTGGTTGATCAGATTGGCAGTAATCGCCGAGCCCTACTTCGTCCCTTTCAGGGACAACTGGGCAGGTGACCAAGACGGCCTAGTGGCCATTATCTGAGACTCTTGAGAATGTGTGCAGGGGCAGCGGCTAGGTCGCTGCATCTCTAGACGATATTATCATCTTTGGGATATACTCTTCGCCCAACAGGAGCCTCGCCGAATTCGAGGACTTCCTGGTGGAGGTAGGTGCTGCAATCGGTCGATGCCTCCCTCGTCATGTGTTAGTGCTTGGAGATTTCAACTTGGGGTTCCACCATCACAGATGTACATGGTGAGACACTCGAGGAGTGGGCACTGACTACTGGTCTGGCAGTCCTGAATCGAGGTTCAGTCAGCAAGTGCGTGAGAAAGCGGGGCGAGTCAACAGTGGACGTATCGTTTGCTAGCTCTGCTCTCGCACGCCGTGTCCGGGGTTGGGCTGTCATGGAGGGAGTGGAGATACTGTCGGACCATAGGTATATAGGGTTCGACATCGCCACCCAATTACTGGACAACCTCAGAGGCTGCAATTGTTCAGGCCTGGTCCCGGGAGCCCACTGCAGAGTGCCGCGTCGACGTCGAAGACTAGGCGAAGTGGTTTCGAGAGGCAATGACGAGTATCTGCGACTCGGCGATGCCTCGTGTCCACCGACAACCAACGAAGCGTTAGGTGTACTGGTGGTCTGCGGAAATCGCGCAGTTGCGTGTTGTCTGTGTGGCAGCTAGACGCCGGTACACCCGCTACAAGAGGCGGCGTAGGCGGACACGCGAAGAGGAGGAGCTCCTCTATGAGGGTTACCGCCAGGCGAAAATATTGCTGCAGCTAGCCATTGGCCAAGACTCGTGCGAGGGAAGAGCTGATGGAAACTATAGACAGAGATCTGTGGGGGCACCCTTACCGTATGGTGCGGGGCAAACTTCGTCCTTGGGCTCCCCCCCTGACGGAGATCCTCCGGCCACAGCTGCTGGAGGAAGTGGTGGCAGCGCTCTTCCCAGAGAGACCTGAGTACATACCACCACCGATGGCTCTGCCTATCGTAACAGGGTTGGAAGGGGATCACGTTCCCGAGGTGACGCAGGGGAAATCGAATGCCGTAGTATTGCGGCTTCGGACCAAAAAAACGGCCCCGGGGCCAGATGGCATACCTGTCCGAGCCCTGGTCCTTGCTCTCGAGTCCTTAGAGCCCCAACGTAGAGGACTCTTCACAGCATGTCTGGAGCAGAGTGGGTTTCCTAGTGAGTGGAAAACTGGCAAACTAGTTCTGCTTCGGAAGGAGGGGCGTCCGTCGGATTCACCGTCAGCGTATTGGCCCATTGAGCTGCTAAACGAGGTGAGAAAGCTGTTCGAGCGCATTATTGCTAACCGCCTCGTCAGAAACTTGTACACGACTGCCAGTACGGCTTTCGCCAAGGACGTTCCACTATTGATGCCATCCACTATTGAGGAAGAGGTGTCCCGAGGGGGCGTGTTGCTGGCTTTGTCGCTTGACATCTCCAACGCCTTCAACACCCTGCCCTGGATTTGTATAAAGGAGGCGCTCATATATCACCGTGTACCCCTTACCTCCGGTGCATCTTGGGGGCGTATTTGTCGGGGAGGTGCGTCACTTATGCGGTACGGGGTGGTGCAGGTAGGCGACAGATGTCGTGCGGTGTTCCACAGGGATCGGTCCTCGGGCCGCTCCTGTGGAACATCGGTTACGACTGGGTTTTAAGGGGTGTCCTACACCGGCGCGTGCGCCTGACGTACTACGCGGATGACACGCTGGTCACGGTCGGGGAAAAAACTCACAGCCAATATTTATTGTGAACAACTGGATAAAGTAGCAGCGAGATTACCGAAAAATCAAAATAAAGTATACTTTTGCACGATCATACTCGACCACATAAGAGACAGAGTAACAAAAGCGACTCGTGAAAAATTACTTTCGCCTGGCTGGGCTGTCCTTCCTCACCCACCGTACTCTCCAGACATTATGCCCTCAGATTATCATCTATTTCGTCTAGTCCACTACTTAGCAGATTAAAAATTTAAAAATGTAGACCAGCTTAATGTGATCTTTCCACCTTTTTTGATTAAAAGCCTAAAAACTTCTACGAGGAAGGCATAATATCTCTGCCAGCGCGTTGGCAACAGGCGATAGAAAACGACGGTGCTTATGTAGTTGAGAACTAAAATGATTTTGTATACTTAACAAATTAAATAAATTTGTGTACAAAGATGGCGGGTTTATTAGTTGCCAACCTAATACTAAGTCAAGGCTACATATTTTCAGGGAAAGCATATTTTTAACATAAAATGTATTCTTTTATTTACACTTCGTCACTCTATTTTTTTAGTTATTTTATTTCCTTACATAATCTTGTACCAGTTCAGCTTTAGAATTACATTACATTAACTTAACGACGACGGCATTAGTAGTTAGAAATGTGTCAGGATGAGCTAGAATTCTGCGGAAACAGAGTGGAGGGCTAGTTCCAAGTAGAAATAGCTGCGCGAACAATAAAGGGAACCGTCGCTTCCGTAAATGACGTTTTGAGTAAACCTATGTATATTTAATCTTCGTTGTCATTCTGGCAAAGTGATTTTCAGGGATATCACATTAATTTAATATCAACCGTTGATTGGTTTCTGTTATGAATGTTAATTATACCCAAAGTCATTAATTTAAGACTTACACTTGTTTTAAAATGTCACACATTTTTAATTTTATAATTTAATCCATCGCATGTGTACCTGTAAAATTAGCAGTTGAAATTTTGAGTTTACTCTGCTTAACCTGGTTAGGAGAAACCGGTCAACTCGGCAAAAATAACTTTATTTTGAATTAGGTAATCTTTTCGTTTTTGTGAATGATTTGACATTTTCTATCAACATTTTCGTGATGGTTGTTTGAGTAGATACGGCGTAAAAGTTTATTAACCAAACAAAGTCACATTCCAATTTATATTAGTAACATAAGGTATAATACCATTCTCTAAAGCCTTCTATTTTGTCTGTCGGTAAAAGAATATTAATTGCTCTCGAGTGTATTTCATAAAAATATTGGAAAACTACACATACTACAACTGTATTCCAGTACCTGTAGAATTAGAACTTTCTATAATCTTGTCATACTCTCTGCAAAGATCTCAGGGGTGATATAGGTTGCTCCACAAAAGTTCTTTTCTAGATTAACCATACCACAGGAGACTTCATTCACAGACACTGAACGAGGGAAGAATACGAAATAATACTGGCAACTTATGAAAAAAATAGTGCCCCCTGAAATGCTGCATCGTATTATTTGTAAATATGAAATAATAGAGATTTGCTTCCGCACATAGCAAAGGGCTCAAAATATCAATTAGAAGTGTTAGATGCAGTACCAATACGGTTAACGTGGTAGAGTAGAGGCTTTGACTTTGGGCGTTTTTAAAGGAGTACAGGTTAATATATTTATGTAAAGGGAGTGCAATTTATGAATACCTATATGACTCGTACTTGGACTGGAGATATGTACTTGTATATACGAGTATATGTTCTTCTGTACCGCGATCGTCTTTTGTTACCGAAGTATATACAATTCTTCTTCTATTCATTGAGTAACGTTAATATATATAGGAATATTAATTTAAGTATATAAACATTTACTTCAATGTTTAATGTTCAAGAATAACATAGTTTCGATACGTATAGACAAATTAAAATAGTTCCACAGATCTAGAGCCAGAGTACATGATTTTAATCTTCTGAAATCTTTCACCTTTGTCATAAAAAGCATCTATACCCCGAAACATTTAACAAACAGAACAGATATCGTATTCAATGTTCAAATGAGTAATTAGGATATATTCGAATGTTGTTTTTTTGCTTGAACCTTGCACAATACTTAAATAAATAAAGTTATTTCGCTTTCAAAAACCCTTTTTTTACTATTTACAAAATGATTTTTATAGTTTTACAATATTGTATGTTGACGCTTCTAGGATTGGGTACTCCATTGTTCTGAGTTGCCCATATAGTACAGGTTGGGTCTGACTGAGTCAGTTAGCACCGTCTGAACAACATCAACCGAGACTTCTTGAGCCGCCACGCTACTAAATATATGCTATGTTGCCTTTAGGTCCAAACCACATTTTGTTTGCATTCATCAGCCACATTTTGTACAGATCATTATCATTAATCATTCCCTTGTGCGGCGCCTTTACATCCGGCGCCCATTATTCCGTGCGCAGGCTTACGATAATCACGTACAACGTACTGTTTATGCGAATCAACATTTTCTAGAGAGATATTAAGGCCTGCTGCCTACTTTTTGAAGGCCTTTGAATTGACCCTAAAGTTTGCCTGTAAACTGTATATTTTTATATATTTATTGCAGCTTAGTTTTTAATTATTTATCATCAAGATATTAATCATTGAATAAAATGTCCAAGTATATTATAACCTCATTAAATAATAAAAAGACACAAATAAACTGACACACAGACACAAATAACTGACCGTCTTTATTTTTTCTTCTTTATTTAGAGGTGGTATTTTTAAAAGTATTATATATGCATACTATGCAAGCTATATACACAATTATATTTGATTTTAGTAAAGACAAATAATATTTCATAAAAAGATTATTTGTATAGGTAACAATAGTTTTTAATCGACTTCAAAAAGGAGGAGGTTCTCAATTCGACTGTATTTTTTTTTTCATGTTTGTTGCATCATTTTTTTATTTGAAAGCTGGTGCTTCCCGTGTGATCCCATTTTTATTTGGTCCAGTTCTGACATCCAAGAGAAAACCATAGAAGTCTTAAATTTGCATTAAGCATGTGCGCGACAAATGGACGAATAACTCAATATCACGCCAACCGATTTAGATGATTCTTTTGTATTGGAAAGGATGTACTTCAAGGGTGGTTAGATGAGAGTTTGGTCCAGTTGTGACAATGGCATCTATGAAAAAACCAAATTAGTCTTAAATTTTATGATAGGCGCATTGAAGTTGGTTGTCTATGGTTTTTAAAGTCCGATTATTTGAAGATCAGTGTAAACGAAACATACTTACAATAAAAACACTAATAACTATTTTTTAGCGTATGTATGTAAGGTTGTGCTTATGACAGCCCTAATTTTGATAGTGATTGAAAGTAAAAGATCCAACCACGTAATACCAACAGTCAGAATGCCAAAAATAAGTACGAACCAAAAAAAAATAGAATTCTCGGGTAAAAAAATACATTAGTTAACCAAACCATAGTGCGAGTCAGAAAAACGGTGCCATCTATACTCACACTAGGACAACATGTGATTGCATAATGTGATAAGGTAAGTCGACTTGGTTTATTATGATGTTAAGGTACTGTCAGGAAAAATTAAACATTACACTTCAGTATGTCAGTTGCTTTACTCAACCATAACCGCTTAATTCTTCATCAGATTCAAATGAATCTGACAGAATCCTTACATTCATCCTATGAAAGGTATTTCCTTTTTTGGACGGACTCTTTCTTCAAATTTTCTTGTTATAAGTAACTTGTTTACTTACCGCTGGTGAGTAGGGTATTGTGACTTGTAAATGTTTAGTAAAACCAATAACTGAGGCTTTCCAAAAATAACGAATGTTTATAGACACCTAACCGCTTACGATCTCTTTGATCTACTTCTTTACTAAATTAGTAAGATTAAAAGAGTGACACGCAATAAAAAAAACTACTGAGGATATGAACTGTTACAAATTTTATATCACATATCTTATATTATTCTTTAGTACATTAGTAATATGTCTTATCAACACTGTTGTGTTTTATTCACAGAACATGAATCATTTATCTAAATAATTGTCCGTCTGCCCTTTGTAAATTAATAATTTTACCAAACTTGAATAGAGTTAAATATTGATTAAAACTGTTCTACCTACCAAGAACAGACAGTATTTATGTTAGTCTGATAAAATTGATTATTCGGCCTCATTGCACAAGAACTTACCGAAAATTAATTATTCTTTAAAAAAAAAAAAAAAAAAAACAAGGTAAAGGTAAAAAGGCAACTGTAGATGATTAGCGCTATATGACCTGAATTGCATTTTATTGTGTCGGAGAAAGAGTCGATATTTATTTCAATGTTTTTTTCGGAGTGAGTATTCTGCAAAAAATATAATTACTGTATTCTATAAATTTTCTGTGATTAACATTTGAGACAGGGACTCCTATAGGTTATTATACTGTGAATGGGCACAAATTATTTCAAACATCTTGTTGCAATGTATAAATTTGTGATAGATGTAAGTTTAAAGTTTGTTTAGCAACTAGTAATTGTAATTTGTAAAGTGTAATATATTTTGTGCAAAATAAAACCCTATTTTCTAGAAAAAAGGACCAATCGTTCTGCTCCTTTTAAGCGTTTCGGTAACAACATGCCTATCTAAGATTGATTTGTAAAAACGCCACACACATGAGTTTTCTATACTATTGATACAGTTTTCCGAATGAAAACGTACACTGTAACATTTATATTTTCAACGTGTTTGATGTTATGGGTAGCAATGAGGCAAAATACTGCACGCGTTTACTGTGAAATAGGGATAGCATATGAAGCGTTACCTTAGAGGTAACGCTTTAAATTCATTACACTTACTTCACATTTGTAAATTCGTTAAAATCAGTAGAAAGTAAAATCAGTACAACATTTTCTAACGGATGTATTGATTTCTATTCATTGAGTAATGTTAAAAATGTATGTACATATGGTACCAAAATGGTAAATCGGAATTTGGAATGTATTATTGTTAGGTTTATATATCATTAGTTTTGAGTGGCGTTGATTGCTCAATTGTACAACACAGAGTGCAATTTCAAACTATGTATACATTGTATAATATGTATAAAATTTGTATGTTTCATGGACAACAATAAGAATATATTCAACGGAACGAAGTTAGCCAATGCATCTGTTAACTGCGTTCCGTTAAATATAATTATGCGGTGTCGCTAGAAGGAGTTCAAATCTATGCCAGTTATAGGTCTACCGACGGAAAAAAAAACATCAAATGTTTATTGTTGCCAAGCGTACAATGCGTGTCAGAAATAACCGGACAACGTTGACGTACTATTGGTTCATTTGGATCCAATGTTGGTGCCAAATCACATGATTCACATTTTAGGCAGGTCACGAGCGACACCCACATGTAAAAACATACATATGTGTGTACGAGAATTGTTGACTAATGGATTCCAATATCTTTGAGACTAGGCAAAAGTCATTTCCTAGATGTTAGTTAGGTATCATTAATATTTTAGTGTTTATTAATTTCATAAAGTTAAATTAACTGTAACTATATATCATAGATTGGTATGGTTCTCTTTTAAAATTAACGTACTAACTACTAGTAACTACTAGTAAATCATATTTACAACGTGCTAAATAAGTCTGGAAGTCTGAAGGTTAGGACACCTTATTTCTGAGTAAGACACGCGGGACACGCGACCACATCAATACCGTGTAATGTAAGTTGATGTCCATCCGAACATTGATTCGGAAGTGCTCGTGCTGCTGCCAAGTACTGTGCCAACAACAGACTGTTTCGTTGGAGATTGCGGCGAATGGGACTGATAATTAGATAAATAGATAGGTATAGTGACGCATCGCCTGCGGCGTCCTTGTTGACGCGAGCTCAATAAAATTAATCTTAGTGAAAAACAAGCACTTTAATGTGTGTTAGTTATTCACATTATCTATTTTTGTTAAATATTTGTTTGTGTTCGTGGACGTTTTATTTCTATAGAATGGTTTCATAGGTCGGATTGTAGACGCGCGTGGTTTGCCGGCTGGCGTTCATTACCCATGTTACACAAGTTTAATTGCTCAATTCATGATGAGGAGCTATTAATCTTTCGCTAAATAACGACATGACTTGCGAATGCGTGTGGTAATACCTAACAATTAAAGAATCGACATCAATTTATATAATTGAAAACAAGTGAAGTACCCATGTCATGACACATGTCGGTATGTAATGTCAATAAAATAGAAAACACGGAATACCATTTAAATATAAATAGGTAAGTTAACATTCTTATTTAGATGGATGAATGAAGGAAAGGAAGGGAAGATATATCTTTAGTTGTAGTTATGGTGCGCAGGCACAGTGGCCGGTAAACTGTTTGTTACAAGGATACCTATACAGTCATACAGTGCCCAGATGACGGCAGTATGATCATATTATGTATAAGTAAATGATGGTTGGCAAACAGTTGGTGTTTGTGACGCCTCTGTCCAACCTTTCGGGGTTGTAGGCGTAGTACACCACATTTATTTGACGTAAATTTTAAATTACATCATATAACGTTGTTATTGTCATGGAAACTCTCTTTGAATACAACGTGCTGCAACGTTTAGTTTTATAGCACATTGCACACTGATTTGTAACAGTAATCAGCACGAAATGTTCTACGCTACGGCTCAAATCAGTAATTGATGACTTTGCCGTATCCTATTTAGATTTTATGTTGCAGTACAAAAATGTAGTGCTCGGACCCGGCTTCGATCAATCGTTTCCTTACATATGTTAGGGTCAGAAAATTAGAAGGATTCTTACAAGAAGCGGCGGAAATATTAAACAGATAATTAATTGTAGTCATTGTTACTAAAGGAAAACTTCACTGTAACAAGGCTGTATACTTGTTGACTACCATAGTAGTATCAGAAAATACGAATAACTAGTTGTAATTGCGTCAAGTCGCATTTAGCAGTGGTAATTGCGTCAACAAAGCGATAAAGGCCTGCCATGACCTTACGCCCCTGAATTGATTATATTTGTGATAACAAATCGCCCGAAGTTCATTAGTATCATTTTGTCTCACGCAAAATGACCTCATTGCAACTAGTTTAAAATAAGTGCAGTATTACCATTAATGATCTTGTCCAGGGAGACTATCCGTTTTATGGCAAAAAAAAAAGTTTGTGTAATTTAGATTTCTCAAGATGAAAGACCGTCTAAATGTAATTTTTCTATTAAATAGATAGCCGGGATAGAATGGATACAGATGGCGGAGAACCTGCAGAATATGACGCAGTGGATTGCAATAGACTGATCAATCACCGACTGACTGTTTGCGAATATAATAGTGATATTAGTAGATGGCAAATAGGCATAGTCAGACTATAATGGTTAGGTATATATAAAATATAACATATAAATAAAACGCCTTAGTAATGGATGGACTAAAGTCAGGATTCTTTAGAAACCATAAAACTATTATTGTTTGTTACCCCTATATCGTTGATTAGTTTTCCAAAGACATTGGTAAAATATCAACTCCAAATTGCGATTTTTAAAATAATGCCTTAGTATTTTTCTCTTTTCGAGAAAAAGCAAGTCCCGCACTAGGATCAATTTCTGTCTTCCGAGCGACTTTAAATATATTCAAATACTAGTCACAAAGAATATCCAGACTCAGAACAACAATTTGAGGATTGCACAAAATGTCAACCCGTGTGGGGATTGAACTCACAACACTCGGCGCGTAGTGTAATAGCGAGGCAACTTCATAAACCATTACAAATTATAGATATAACAGACTTGTAATGCTGTATTTTTCACTCTTACAGGTGAAAGTTTTTTTTTAATGGGTTGTACCTTAAGTACAACTCTTTAAAAAAAGAAAAAGTTAATGTAATTAATCGCTCTACAAATCAACGGTCAAAATAATTTGAATGGAGAAATTCTACCTTTTTGACATTTTCAGTGCTTTACATTACGGGATTAGACCCTTTGGACTTCAAAACATGACCACACCTTAATCTATAACATTTTGTATATGAGTTTAGTAACAGCTCCAACAACATAATTGGTTTAACCGAGTATGTATGACGGTATTGTATTAATTTACTAGTTGAGGGCGGCACTTTTTACTACATATTTTGTATGGTTACTAAAGGCCTATTTCTCAGTATGGTATTCTCATGTAACGGGCTATCTAAGTCAAAAATGTTTGTAAGACTCCTGGTGAATCTGTTAAGCTTTAATTTTTGTATAGAAATAGTAGGTCCATTATGGAATTGGACATATCGAGCTTTGCCTGGGCATTGCTTTATTTACACCGTAAGTAGTAAGAGTAAGTGATATTTGAATTTGATTGTGTGAATCTGTATCTTAACTAGAAAATAGACATGGCTACCAAACTCTTTTCTCGACTCCCAAAGTATCCTGAGATCATCATCACAGTTCTTTGAATACTAGAGCTGAAATTTGCACACAATATTTAGAGCATTACTAACTTCTGGATCTTTACTTGAAAAGCATTTTTTTCCATGCTATTCGGGAATACACGAACAGATGGGTCACGCGATGGTAAGTGACAACCTCCGTCCATGGACACTTGCAACTCAAGAGTCGTAAGTGTGCTGCCCGCCTTGCCCGAGGGTGATGAGAGATAAGGGAAAGCGGGGAGGGTAAAGAAGAGAGGGGGATGAGGAGATGCGATAGAGGAGAGGGGGAGTTGGGCCTCCGGAAAGCTCACTCATTTAGAAGAAACGCAACGCAAGCGTTACCTCAAAACCGGTTTTCTGTGAGGCCGAGGTATCGCAACGGTCTAGCCGGCCCATTCGTGCCTAAGCATGGCTCTACCACTATCAGATATGATTTTGCTATCCTAAGATCACCTAGATGAAAGAATAGTATTTTCTAGGATAGCTTCAATCGACACAAAACTCTCGTCACCAAAAACCAAGTTATATCCATTGTAGTAGATTTACTAAAACTACCTTGACGTAGAAATCTTAAGCGTATATGGGTTATAATATATGGCATACAATTCGTGCAAAATATGTTTACCTAAGATGTTATTACTATTTAGACACAACTTCCTAACTAGTTACACGACATTTGAGTATTTGTGCATCTGAGAGCGACGCAAGTCAAACGTCTTCTCTCTCTCTCTTCGTCTCTACTTGCTTCAAACTTAGCATGTTGCATGCATGCAACACCTTCCTTTGTAACCTGAAAGGCAACAATTCGCGCACACTCACATTACATTAAAAATTATGCCAATAAAATACTATAGAAAGCGATTTAACCTAATTTATGTAGTCCGTACATTACTCTTCAGTGAGTGATATCGCTCACTTCTTCCGCTTTCATAGCCTCTACAGACTCAGAATAATAATCAAGAACGTCCCCACTTGGCCCAGCGTGGTATTCAAAAAAGAACCGCCTTGAAGGGTGGACCTGAAAGAACATGTCCTTTGATGTACAGGGTTAATCACAAACGGGTGTTTTGGGGGAATGAGTGGTTTATGGTCTATTACTAATATCTGAAACTTTCTAGTGTAAAATAATCATTAAGTACCGGTAACCAGTACTGGTTTTGCATATCTTAATACTTCATATACTACGCTAGCGTATTAAAGTTATCAGTATAAAGCTTAATAGTACAAAAACCTGCAAAAAACAGCATAATACCTGCAATATCGTTTGTAGCAAACATGTTCATGTTATCACTAACGCAAGTAAAGATTAGTTTACACAGATTTAATCACGATTCCAGATCTCAAATCATTATCATTGCGGAAATGCGTATCACCATATAAATCGAAGACACTGTAGCTCAAAGAAACAGAAATACAGATAGAATATCAAATACTTGAAACAAATGAACTCCCGATACTGTAACTGTACTGCATAATTATAACTACATATAATGCTGGGATACAGAAAGTAGTAAACTTTACAATAAACAATATACCGATATAATATCAATACATATCGCTCAAACGATGGTTTTAACTTTTTGGAGCGAAATTGAGCGAACGTGTGTTAATAGAGCTATTACCATTGCAATTACATTGACTGTAATGAGAGACTTGTAAAGTTTGTTGTATGGAAAATTTTCGCATTGATGAGGCAGAGTTCAAATAAGTTTGTAAGTAACTGATAACAGTGATAAGACGGTGATTTAATCAGTATGTCCTCTGCTTGACACTGGACTTGAAATACATAATGCCCATATCCAGAGAGGATTTCTAGCTGACGTGTGTGCTATAAAACAGCAGAAATGGTCGATGTTAGACTGGGACGCTCAAACCCATAATAACAATAATACCTTAGTGTAGTCACACTTATTGGAAGAATTTGGTTTCTGAAGATACTCGTAGATCCTGCTAAGCGAAAATATTTACATAAGTGTCGGTTCAACTTATGATACTCGGTGGTTTTAAGAACCTAAGAGAACTTCCAGCTCTTCGTAATTCAATACTCAGTCAATTGGTAGTTCACAATTGCAGGTCGAGTCGATTTAGGTTAGGAATGAGTGTACAGTATCATCCATAGGTGGTGCCCGCATATTCGGGTAAACGCTAGGAGGGGTTTGGATGTCTTAATAAAGCTGTTCCCGGATTCCTCCTATTTTAAACGCAGCATGGAACACCGTGTGGTTTTAGTCGGTTTGATTCCGACATACCGTTCCACCGAAAACCCCGGTGAAATTGCGGAGAAAAAAAGGAGCAGATCTACCCTATGGGTATGCATAATAA
Source organism: Tyria jacobaeae (assembly GCA_947561695.1). Taxonomy (NCBI): domain Eukaryota; kingdom Metazoa; phylum Arthropoda; class Insecta; order Lepidoptera; family Erebidae; genus Tyria; species Tyria jacobaeae. Next base: position 10,601,369 of record OX387207.1, on the reverse strand, counting down.
CCTTTCTTGGAGTAGACATTGTGTTGCATGTTGGATACGATGTAACCTGTCACGTAGGGGGAAATGTAAGGTCCGCAGGGCTTCTGTAGAACTATATACCTACTAGCTTCCATTCACGGCTTCTCTCGTCTGATGTGTCGTAAAAAAGAAGCCTATTTCCATGACTTGGGTTCAAAGTGTAGGGTTCACAGATAGTAAAGGTATAGGATATAAGAATTCTATACATGGCAAATTGTGATTGGTCACAAACCATTTCAGAGACATTAAATCTCCGTGTCTATACATGTAATAAAGTTTTTTTATTGCGTGGTATAGCGGAGTGTATCCGCGTATAAATTCCAGATAGAAACAATATAATACCTACGTCACTTGTCAATGAAACTTCGACTTCGACAGTAAGATACGCGCTACATCGCTTTAAACATACAACCTACAATTTACGAGTTCGTTCATACTTCAATAATGAACTAACTAATATTTATTACATTAATCGACACCTATTGACAGCTTTCTCGTTCCCAATATTGTTGTACCAAATCCTTTACTAAACAGTAATGAGTAAATCTTTAATGTTGTTTACAATAATAATTTCTATTTAAAAGATGAAATGTCACCTATTTCGCTTTTAATAAATTTATTAATCAAATTTAATATTTGGTTCGTTTATACTGGATCTACCATGACATTTGGTATTTGATCATAGAATCATAGCTAAGCGGAATTTGTAGGTACGTAAGGAACAAACTCAAATAGAGAGCTGGGCATAATTAAGGTATTTGCGTGCACGCGAGTGTTGACGGACCGCTGATAAGTAATTCAATCAAACGAAACAACAGTTCTGTCACCACCACGAGACACGTAGTAACTTTTGATATTCAGTCACAACACGCGTCGCTAATAAACCATACAATACAATCAGTATACCTGTTAATGATACGACTTAGTAAAATCAATCAGTTGAGACATTGTTTGCTTGTTGCCAAATATTATAAAAACTTTGTGGAGAGTGTGACCCGCCTGGATGATTCACCGCGTAGGACCAGCCTATTTTTTTAAGTGTGGATCTTAACAACCGCAGTCGATACATCTTATCATAATAATTAACACTTTCATAAAACGCTACCAGTATCATATATACTTAATGAAGAAGCTACCTAAATGTAATTTCGAAATAAATTATACCCATCACTCTAAGAGAGAAGACGACGAGAATTTTTGTTTGATATTATTTGGTGACCGTCCAAGCTGAGGCATGCGAAGGGATTATCCGGCGTTGCTGCCGCGTTGAACAACGCGCCGCCAGCGAACCACGACTGTAGTGAATGGCTCGCGCATCATTCAGCCTATAAATAAGCGATGCTAGAAACATATCGCTAATCCCGTGACCGGCCTACCACGATGCATGCGGCCCATCTCACGAATACAGACACATTTCCTGTACGAACAGAAACTAATGAGTGAAAAATAAATTTATCTCTGTTAGGGAATCAGTCTAAATAAGTAGGTAAAGGTGACGAAAATAGAAAAGTATTACTTTTAGAACTTAAAGTTTTATGTGTATATGCGTATTAGTTAGTAACGATCTAAACATTAAAAGAAAAATAAAATGATGTCGGCCTTGACTCGTGCATTGAATATTAAACAACAGTATTTCTCGCGAATAAGCTATGGGTGTTATTGCCTAGGTAATGCCTAGTAGCGTTGGTGTTACACGCATTAATGTATTAATTTGTGGAACTAGGGTAAATGTGTTATTGGATAGTAAGAAAATATATCCAAGTTATTAGGCTCTACCCTGACAAGAATAATCTACCACCCTATAACGTATTTACAGTCGTACAGCAACAAGTTAATTTACAGAGCTGTATGATATCTTCATTTACCAATGATGCACACTTACTAAATGTTATATCCTACTGTAAGATCACCCTGAAACAAATTTCAAATTAATATTCTTCATCATCATATTTACAGTTCATTGCTAGACAGGCGAGGCTCCTTTAAAAATTTTCAAGAGGAATGGTTCTAAATGCTAACAATAAGTCTTGCTTTCTTGTAGCATAATAATACAAATTACAAAGAGCATTTTACTGCAGCACTGCTACACTATTATAAACATACTTAGAGGTGCCATAAAGTGTGGCCAAGAGGGGCGACGGAATCCGTAAGTAGTCAAACACCCGGTGTCATCGATGTCAGGTTCGACTATCCAGATTTCAGTATCGTAAAAAAAAACAGATCAAAGAAGAATGAATGAGAGCTGCGAGTTAATCTACACTGTCTGACTGAATAATAGTTTAAATGGAACCGCCTGCTTATCAACCACGTGACCCTAAAGCGAACTATCTTCAGTAAGTTTGTTTGTGTAACGATAACGCTATCGATAATTTTGTAACAAATCTTTAGACATAACGTTATCTATATGATATTAATTTGGTGGCCATTGAGATACGCGCGCATAGTTCCTCGTTGCTTCATAAATAATTTACGCACATAATTATTTACGTTATCTCAGCGTAAGGTGATAATGTTTCATATTTTAGTTACTTCCTAAACCACAGTGAATAAACTTTAAATAAACTTTAAATTATAGTTTATGTTTTGCATTTGTAGCATAGTTCAATAGCTTGCGATCTGCCTAAAAGGGCTATCTAACTATATAAGTATAAGTTTTGAAGTGAAAACTTCTTTTAGCGCGGTACACATATTTTTAGATGAGATATATAATCTATGGACTCGCGACGCCATTACGATACGCATATGTCCAATCAACATAAATATAAAAGTACAATTGATGCGGTATTCACGAGATATTTAAATAACTTCGAATCAAAATGGTTTATTTCCTACTTTAGTTACCATGAACCTATAGTTTCTATTTTAGATTGTAATAATTTTAATGATAATGACGATGATACAGATTTTCGAAATTGTTAACGATTATTCATAAGAATATTAAAAGTATTTTAAAGTTTCTAATTGTTAATAAAATACAATTCATAAATAAAATGCATTTCATTACCCAATAACCCTAGTATCCATCTAAAAAATGTCAAACGCGCCAAAATAAGTTTTCACTTCTATCGGCACTCCGGGAGTGCATTTTTTGTTTTCAATAACTGCGTTAATAGTTGCATCTGTAATGTAAGTCAGATCAATTTCTCTTTATTATTAAACATCAAAACGGTTAGTTCTGTTACCTTTTGGTCTATTAACTTACAACGTCGTATACATTGTCATTGTCAAATCGTTTACCTTCTTTCAAGATATGGTTTAACATTTCGAAATGATAATAAAATTAAAATTTGTCGCAAATCAGATTTTTATTAAGTTGTTAAGTAATAAGTGGGTTCGTTAGGGCTGAAATGTAAATGTTATTTTAACCACAGACGACTTAGGCCGTTTTAACTAGAAAAAATTGTGTACATTTAAGATTCTTATGGCGAGTCGCTTGACCTACAGAATTTTTAAGTACACTTGAAAAATGACGCAGTGCACATTACCGGGTAATTAGCACAGGTGTCCTACATACATATGTCGCATACAAGTGTTTCTTGATCTACAATCATAACAATCATAATACAATCTACTTTAGACAAGTGGCAAGCAAGAAAGGTAGAATAAAATTTCAGTTTTGAATACATTTAAGGAAGCTGCTACTTCATATATTATTACAACATTTCTTATTGATTTTTCAATGATAAATTTGTTTTTCCGCCACTTTTTTGTATTGTTATGTTCCTAATTACGTTGTGTTTTATTGTACATCTACATATATACTACCATATACATCTATATACTTACCAGAACTTAAATAAACCTATGTTTAATTATCTCTTATCGTGATCCGCATGTGCAATACTGCTCTTCAGTGTACATTTTACTATATTAGAGATTTATTAACACTGCATACAGTGGGCGTGCGTGCCTTGTTATCATATACAAAAGTATCACGAACCTATAAACCAAAGAGGAATGGCTAAAGAGCCTGGCCGATAGTACATATTTTAACGAATCTAAAATTTTATCGGTCATAGGTGTTTAATTATAATAGTAAAGACTGATGTGTAAACGGTATAAAATCAGATAAACATTCTGCGAAGTATTTTAATAACTAATTTTTATTTAAATAATTATCATAATATTTATATTTTTATTACTGGCTTTGGGTTAGATTTATTATACTAACACTCTCTCAATGTGATATGTAGGTACTCTACGGGTTTGCAGAGAAAGCATTTCTTGGTAACAAGAAGTACGGGTAGTACTTCTTGTTGCCAAGAATTAATGACTAGTCTTGTTATAATTTAAAAAGAATTTCATACTTTCTACCATGTCACAGCTTAATATCCAGTACAACAATAGGATTGAAATGAAGATAGTGGCAGCTGTAGTACTAGCCTTTATTTTCTCTTATTTTATCTAAACAAAAATAACTTAAAAAATGCAGTCGATTAAAGATAAGCAATATATAGGAAAAACTACATCCCCTGAGATTCGCTGATGACCTCATTTTGTTTGCAGAAGATCCTATCACACGAAAAACAATGTTACGACAACTAACAGCTGAAATGAAAAGGCAGGTTTAACGATGAATATCAGTAAAACAAAGTTAGTGACAAACAAGACCGAAGTCAAAATAGAGGCGGACGAAGAAGAGATCGAATACGTAAAAGAGTATATTTACAAGTCATATTTATTGAAGACTTATCAATTAAGTTAAATAATACCTGGCAAAGATACTGGTCCTTCAGAAAATTATGAATAATAAATCTAGACCTATCTCGGAAAAGAAAACCGTCTACAAGACTTGAATACGTTGGCCGCCAGACCTTTCCACTAACACAGAAAATTGAAGACAAACTAACACCTAGTTTGTCTTCAATTTTCTGTGCCAAAGAGGAGTGGAAAGAAGTATGATGGGACTAAAGTTGAAAGACAAATGGAAAGATCCAACAATTAGGAAGATCACCAAAATATATGTTAAAGTAAAAACACGTTTACGTGGTTTACGTGGTAGGCACGAATGGGCCGGCTCGACCGGTGCGATACCACGGCCTCACAGAAAACCGGTTGTGAAGTAACGCTTGCGTTGCATTTTCCCGAAATGAGTGAGGTCTCCGGAGGCCCAAAATCCCCCACCCCCCCTAATGATAGCGCTGTTAACAAAGAGGATACCCGAGGGGGGTACCACTCCTTTGTTCCTAAGGTTGGTGTATGCGTGTACGTTGGAGATGATATCACTTCTCGCCGCCTCGGCAATCTTGAAGGTAGGGACCTCTCCATCTTATGGCTAGACGTGTAGACTGCGACGACCATCCCCACATCTACGTATGCCTCTACAGGTCCCATAGTGGTGATGCCGAAACGGACTGACTCATCGACCACGTCTAAATGGCTACAGACTCAGTGCTCCAGCAAGTCCCATCCGCAGAGATCGTGGTTCTTGGCGACTTTAACGCCCATCACGCCGAATGGCTTGGTTCACGCAAAACCGATCATGCGGGAAGATCTGTTCAAGATTTCACCTTGGCATATGGCTTGACGCAGCTGGTAACAATGCCTGCGCGAAACCCAGATACAGAAAGCCACGTGCTTTCACTGTTGGACCTTCTGCTGACCTCACATCCTGACGGTTACAAAGTGTCCGTTGAGGCCCCTCTTGGCTCTTCGGACCATTGCCTGATTAGGAGTATGGTGCCACTCGTTCATTTGCTGCGGCCGCTAGTTATAGGCAGTCGCCGCGTATGGCACTATAGGTCAGCAGACTGGGATGAAATGCGAACATTCTTTGCATCCTACCCATGGAGGCAGGTTTGCATCTCGCCGGATGATCCCAATGTGGTTGCCGACTCTGTCGCTGATGTTGTGCTTCAGGGTATGGAACTTTTCATTCCATTCTCCCTGATTCCCACAGGTGGCAAGTCGCAACCCTGGTTTGGTCGAACCTGCAAAGCGGCGTCCCGCCGAAAGCAGATGTGTTACCAAGCATGCAAAGCATGTAAAGACCAGCACATTAAAGAAGCAATTTAACTTTGCCTCCAGGTCCCTCAAAAGAGTAATTGCTGGGGTGAAGTCGGCTCACATCGGCAGAATTGGCGAGAGACTAGTGAGTCTCCCTTCCGGAACTCATGCATTCTGGTCTCTTGCCAAAGCTGTCCAGGGGAACTTTTGTAAGCCATCCCTTCCACCTCTGCACATAAGAGATAATTCGATCTTCTGGGCAAACTCTTTGCATCCGACTCGACCCTAGACGACGGGGGAAACACACCGCCGACCATACCGCAGTGCGAGAGCCGCATGCCGAAAGTCCGGTTTACACAAAGGGCAGTGCGTAAAGCGCTCCTTTCCCTCGACGTTCTTAAGTCGAGTGGGCCCGATAGAATCTCTCCTATCGTGCTGAAGACGTGTGCTCCAGAGTTAGCACCAGTTTTAACGCGCCTTTATTGGCTTTCCTACTCTCTTGGCGTAGTCCCGAACTCATGGAAGACAGCTCTAGTGCACCCAATCCCTAAAAATGGAGATCACTCGGATCCGTCCAACTACAGACCCATAGCCATCACCTCCTTGTTCTCCAAGATAATGGAATCCATCGTTAAGTTTAGCTCCTCCGGTACTTAGAAGACCATCAGCTCCTCAATGGTCGACAATACGGCTTCCGTCGGAGTCGTTCAGCTGGTGACCTTCTTGTTTACTTGACTCACCTTTGGGCACAGGCGATCGAGACCAAGGGGGAAGCGTTGGCCGTTAGTTTGGACGTGGCGAAGGCCTTCGATCGGGTCTGGCACAAAGCGCTCCTTGCGAAGTTTCCTTCCTGTGGGCTTCCCGAGAAACTGTGCAATTGGCTCACCAGTTTTCTTACAGACAGAAGCATCTAGGTCGTTGTGACGGTGCATGCTCCGACTCCAAGTCTGTTAATTCTGGTGTCCCACAAGGCTGTGTGCTATACCCACGCTGTTTCTTCTGCATATCAATGACATGCTGCAGATTAGCAGCATCCATTTCTATGCGGACGATAGCACAAGTGATGCCCTTTACACCGGCCGCGCTAACATTTCTCGGGTAAACGTCATCGAAAGCCGATCCAAACTTTTGTCTGAAATCGAAACTTCTTTATCAAAAGTTTCAGATTGGGGTCGACTTAACCTAGTCCAGTTTAACCCCACGAAGACACAGGTTTGCGCGTTCACCGCTAAAAAGATGTCATTGGTCGTATCACCTCAATTGGAGAGCACTTCCCTAACTGCATCAGCCAGTATCGGAATCCTTGGCGTCGATATATCAAGCGAAGTCCAGTTTCGCGGTCACTTAGAGACTAAGGCAATATTAGCCTCGAAGAAGCTTGGTGTGCTAAACAGATCGAGACAGTATTTTACTCCGGCCCACCGCCTGCAACTTTATAAGGCGCAGGTTTGGCCGCACATGGAATACTGTTCTCATCTCTATGCAGGTGCACTCCAGTACCAACTTCTCCCTCGACCGCATTCAACGGAGAGCGACTCGCATCATCGACTGCCCAAATATTTCTGTACGATGTAGCTTCACTCTGCATCCTCTATCGCTTGTATCATGGGGAGTGTTCAGAGGAATTGTTCGGACTTATACCGGCTGCAGGTTTCCGCCATCGTCCTACGCGACAAAATATCCATCCCCACCACCTGGACGATTGGCACTCCACTACTGAGAGCTTCTCCAGAAGCTTTTTGCCTCGCACAACCAGCCTATGGAACAAATTGTCGCCTGCGTAGTTGCGAACCGATACGAACTTCAAACCTTTAAGAAAAGAGCGTTCTCCTACCTAAAAGGCCGGCAACGCACTTGTGACTCTTGAGTTACGGATGTCCATGGGCGCCGATAGTCACTTACCATCAGGTGATCCGTCTGCTCGTTTTGCCCCCTATCGCATAAAAAAAAAAAACAAAAAAAAACTTGAAATGGAAATGGACTGGTCACATGATGAGATCAACAACAGGAAAGTGGACCAAGAAGGTAACAGAATGGTACCCGCGGGACGGAAAAAGATGTAGAGGATGGCAGAAAAAAGATGGGAAGATGATCTGCCTAAAGGTTTGAGAAGGATAGCAATGGACAGGTAAATATAGAGGGAACTTGAGGAGGTCTATGTCGCAAAACAGCCTGACCTGGTAACAGATATTAAATGTTAAGTTATATACATATGTACATACAGGAAAAGTAGAAATAAGTATAGGTAGTATAGTTTATGTTTTATTTTATAATATTACAAATTCTGCAAAGGTCAGAAGTAAATAAAGGCTATTATTATTTTTTTTATTTATATAAGAAAGTATGTAAAGAATAAAATTAACATTATTGCTCAGCCATTTAGATGTCAATCAATCAGTCTATCAATTTGGCTTTCAACAGGGAAAGGCTACTAGTGACTTTCTTACTAGTCCTTTCAAAGTTTATTGACCAAGTTAAGGAGTCTATGAATGAAAGAAAGCACTACTCTACTCTTTATCGACTTCTCTCGTGCCTTCGATACTCTTAATCACGACGTGCTCCTAGAAAAACTTGACACTTTTGGGATCCTAAGACCCATACTAGATTGGTTTAAAAACTATCTTTCTAACCGCACATATACTGTCAAGGTCGACGATGCGTTTTGTGATACCGTTGCTATTTCCGAAGACACGGCACAAGGATCAGTTGTAGGACCTGTCAATTTTTTGATATGAGCAATTGTTTTCAAAAGAGCACCTGTTATCAATTATTTTTAGAGAAATTGTAATTTGATCAAAACCAATCATAATGTATCAACTGTAGTGTATGGGAAAAAAAATTAAGAAGGTTTCTAAAACAACAGAATATTTGTGTCCTTTTTCAATGTGGTAATAATATACCAAGACATAAGTAAATATTATATTACAAATTCGATTAACTAATACATTAAAGATGGATAAATATTTTTGATTTCAATATTTGAAACCTAAATATGATAACTGTTGATGTTGCTATCAATTTTTAAATTGCAATCTATTTAGAAATAATTGTGTATGGTATATTATGCTATGACTTACCCAGAATAAATATAATATTGAAGTAAATAATATTCGATGCTTACCTGAAAAAAAGTAATATCACGATTAGTTTCCCGAATAAATATAGAAACACTACATAATGAATGATAGGCATGTCCTGAGTTCGATCCCGGACCGGAACATTATTTGCCTTGGCCTTGCCTTGCCATACAAAATAGAAACCCATACTGTACTGGTTTCTGTTTTGTGTGACATCAGAATATTAATAAAATACCCTGCTACTTAAGCTCATAATTAAGATTCTCTGTTGTGTGTGATATATTAGCATAGCTATACGTTCTTCTAACAGTGCTACGTGTGGCCGAAATTTCAAAAAACATGGCTTTTAAAACAAATTGTGATCTTCCTGTAATATAGTAAAGGAAAAACATGTTTTACGAGCTAAGCATGCCTAGTTAGTAGGGTCTGTGTTTGTGTATGTACGTGCCTAGATTGCTTATATTTTTTTCGAGTACGCCTCGTCCTCTAAACCTACTAGGGAATTATCAAAACTTTTTTTTACTTATTTCTACCCGTTAAGGTCACTCCTGTATAAAATAAATACCTGTACCTAGTCTAATTTTATTGGCCCATCATGAATACAACGATTAATCATTAAGGGAAAACATTTTTTAATGACTAAGCCACCTTGTTTGACGATTCGATGGTAATACTTTTATTGCTCGCTTTAATCTATATAATCTTGTATAACGAAGTGAGAAAGGATGATGCAGTGGCTCTATTATTACTATACTCTTTATACGTTACGACCCTTTTCGTCATTCTCTCTCGCTTTCTCTCAATATTCTATTAAATAAATGTGGGATATTAAAAAAAAATAAAAATAGGAAGTGAAAAACACTTTCCCGAAACCCAAAGGGCAGAGTAAACAGTTATTACTATTAAAAAGTTAGTGTGCATTATTATCATAAAATTTCCTTAATAATTTGTGTGATATTATTTCCAAATATCCACATTCACCCATATACAGCTCTACAAAATATTTGTATAAAATTATTACACAATTGCCGTACTTTTAAAGCCATGCTTTTCGGGTAGAGCAATGCTTAGGCGCATATGGCCGGTTTAACCGGTGCGATACCACAGCCTCACAAAAACCAGTTCTGAAATTAGTGAGGTTTCCGGAGGCCCAATTCCCCCTCTCCTCTTTCTCCCTATTAACGATGACGTATGCAATCATAGATATGATTGCATACATCATCGTCATAAAATTAAAATTAAGTTAAAGTTTTGCAGTAACTTGCATAGGGTAGATAACTGACGTACAGGGTAGGTAACGTAAAAATGTTTGCAACAGTCACTAATGCCGTTTATAAGCTAAATAAATAAAAGGTAAAGGCTAAGGTAGCTAAATAAGTAAAAGTATAGAACCTTGGGGTACACTAGATGTAATCTTTACAGGTGTTGAGTGATGTCCTTGCCATAATAAAATATATTGCCATATTAAACAGAAAAAAAGAGACAGCAATATTGTTTACCCACCCACGAATATTTAAATCAGGTACAATATTATCATTATATAGAAAAGGGTGAAAACAGGTCGGATGTCTCTTTTGTGGCTTCGACATCCCAAATAGCCCTAATAGCATTCAGCTGTCAGGTTTACCAGTTAGCGACCTATTAAATAAAACATACGACATACGCTTCAGAAGAGTAGGCATATTTGAATTGTTGTTGTGTGTTATTGGCCCATAAAAAGGTTGAGTAATGAATTCAGAAAATTGCCTGGTGCGAGCTTCAGTTTTATGAAAACAACCGCTATTACCCATTTTGTTTAGGGTTAAAAAGACTATTTCAAGCCATTTTTAAGGAATTTACTAACTAATTGCATATTTTTACATGTAAGTGACACTATAAAGAATAGTGTTTATTTGTTCGTTGTGTGCATTTCTTTGCTATTCACATGATGGTCATGAAATTTTGCATCCACGTTTCTCGAGGCATAGAAAAATAACTTTTAGAAAGTACCGACATAACCACTGAACGCATTTTAGATTTTTACTTGAAATTACACAATGAAAAGCAACAAAATCGTGTAATACTATTTTTTGATACGTAATATACTTTTGAAAATTATAAATTATATTTTTAGTAAGTCGTTAGGATGCCCGTTGCTGTGATGTCACTTTCCAACGGTATATAAGAGAAAGTACCCCCTCCTGGCTTGCGTTTATGAACTTTTGGTCAAACATGGGTTATAATATTGATACCACAAATTGGAAACGATATTCTAATATACATAGGGAATATTCATAACAATGAACGAGTGAAATATTGCGGGGAGAGCGGCGAGTGTTGTACAGTGACGTCACACGTGGAGTTGAAAAAGTGAAAATTGACACTATGGATATTATATCCAAAATATTTGCTAGATTTGAATGAAACAAAAACAAATAAATATATTTCTAGGCAATTAGACTACACGGTTACGGATTAAATGAACGTGTTCACATTCTCCATTCTCTTAACATTGTGTAGAAAACCTGCCTGGTAAAGACAGGCTAATATTGGAATCAAAACTTTATTTGTTGATAGTCAGTGTGCATTAATTAATATTTTACCTACTATGTCTGTATATCATACCGAAAGTAATTATCGTTCTGTCTCTGTTGATTATAAGTTCGCTTTTACCTATTATTTATATATACTATACATACACCTGTACATCGCTGAAAGGATATACAGACTGGACTTTAACTGGCCTGTTGGTGTAGTGATTAGTGACCCTGAGTGCTGAGCCGGTGTATATACATATGTATATATACAAACATTTTTCACCTATATTCATACATATGTATATAGGTGATATACTACTATATACATAAAATTTGTGTTCCATGTTTGGGTGTCTGTAAAGGCCTTCACGATACAGGAATAATTACCAGTACGTGAGTTTTCTTAAGAATCGAAAAAACAGAGGTGTATTCATACACATACATACATTGCATGATACAACGTGCCGTTGCGCGTTGATTCAACGTTTTCAGGCTCAGAAATTTACTTACGTGAAGATCAACTTTTGCCCATAGCTTCGACTCTAAAGTAAAGAGTTCTAGTCTGTGTATTACTTCGGTTCATAAACATACATAAATTCCATACAAATCCTTCCAGTATTTTTTTATGCGATAGGGGGCAAACGAGCAGACGTGTCACCTGATGGTAACTGACTACCGCCGCCCGTGGACACCCACACCTCAAGAGTCACAGAGTTTCACATTAATTCTATTAATAACATGAAAAAAAGTATCTATTGTAGATGCCCTCCATCTTTAGATCTCAATCGAGCTAACAATCAGGCGGGATGAGGTCATTTTGTGAGCTTACAATAAAAAAGGTTTAGAAATAATATTTCTCTGCCCTTTTAGCAGTGCAGCGGAAGCGTACTAATTTCAATGCATATTAAATATTATTTAAATTAAAAAAAAAAAAACAATGTGTGTCATTGAGATACAAGCTCAACACAATTTTGTGATTAGTGTCAACACAGTACAACCCTATTTGCTACAGGATATCAACCAGACTGTAGTAAACTACGTTATCGACTAGTACGGATTATTAAAGCTACGAAGTTCAATATCGAATTCGATTTGTGATGTCAAGAGAACTAGCGCGGCGTCTCCATGCGGTCTCCACCCTCTCCCCCAATGCCTCTTTTACGTCCGTCGCGGGCGGTAGGCTGTACGACTCACCGACCTACATTCAAACTCGTTACAATGAACGACTGTTCAGGGTTTTATGCCTATTGAGGTTATTTACCTTCTGATATTAGGATGGTTCAGGGTAATGGATATACATCTGCAGTGTGGTTTGTTTTCAACCTTCAAGAAAGTATTCTTGAATACACGAGTTTTCTAAATAAGGAATCACAAAACATCTTCATTTTCTACTTTTTCATATATTTTTTTAATTTAAAAAGAATATCTACTGTTTGTTGATCAAACTTCTACAGGTATTCGTAACAGCCAGTACCAAGGGCAATACCCTCGGAGAAAGAATCCATCCATCCATCATCCTTCTATAGACTGACAGTAGAAGTCGGTAATCTGAGATTGTATTTTGGTTACAAACTTCACTTATATATCGATCTAGAATACACCCATCTTGAAAAGTTTCGTTTCATTCAGGGATGTTATGGATAAAAAACATTCTGTTAAAGTCTTGATGTTGGTGACAACTGTATAAGGCGGTGTATCCGATCGAGTCGGTAAAGTGAGTGTCCGTGTCATGGCCGGTGGTCGTTTTATAAGGAGTGGGAGCTTTTGAGCCCGCGCCCCTAATTGCATCTCGGTCACCTGTACGGCGCCGCTCTGTAGTTGCTCGGCCGGTACAAAACGCGAGCTCACCGCTATGTTGAGGATCCATCAAATTTTGATTCTAGACACATTCAGATCTGGATATGGACACAGATATAGAAATCATGTTACATCGCTATCTGATACAGTTACGTATATGAAATTGTTTTGGAATTTCCGCTAATTCGGATAGTTTCGGTTACGGACATTAGACAATAAATGAACACAAATGAACATAAATGATTTGACTGTATGTATTTCTAGGTTATCATTCCCTATTACAATCAGTCATATACGTAATTATTACAGCTACTCATTTTGAAGTATTATCTAGGTACTTCAAAAGGTAAAAAAAAAAAATTAAAAAACAAAAATAACATTTATAGTTTCTATTATATTGTTCAATATCTTTACAGGAATTATTAATTACAAAATATCAATCAGTCTTCGCAAGTCATTGCTTTCATATAAAAGAGTAAAAAACAAAATTTTTAATAAGAAATTGTAATCTACACTTTTATAGGTTTTCTAGTTTTGTCATTTGCAACCTTTTAGTAAGTCGTTACCGGTACTTTCAAACATTTTTATTATGTGATAGCCGTCAAATGAGCAGTTGGGTCACTTTGATGGTTAGTGACCACTGCCTACGATCACCTGCAACTGCGTTGCCGGCCTTTGAGGCATGAGTGCGCTCGTTCCTTGAATTATTTGCACCACTGTGTGTAGGTGTTTACTTGTGTTTTGACAAACCAGATAAGGTCTCCAATTCTGGTTTAAAATTATAACTCTACAAATGTATTTAGATTGAAAGTATTCCTTCTCGTTGATATCTGTGCTCAAAAGTCTAAAAGCATTTACCACGTTGTATAGAAAGCTAATGAATTTAAGCATACACATTATGTGCATATGAGAACACTAAACAATTATGGCCAAGTTTGTATAAATTTGATAATTTTTACAAATTGGCCATTCCATTCCATTTTCCAATATCCATTCACACGTGTAAATTGCTTGTTGGAGAAAAGACGGATATTGCAATAAAATTTGTAATCTGTATATAAATGTTGGCTTTTCTACCGCACTGACACAACCTCTCTCTCTCACTATCGACCCGCCCACTGCCTATTGGCATTATAGTAACACGTTCTGCACTACAAAGGGTTTTATTGCAAGTGTCTTTGAAAAATTGTTTAACTGAAAGTATATACAGCAATGCACGTTGAACTTCAATCTTTAGTCATTACGTTTAATAATACGAATATATCTGCCATATATATTGTTAAAAGGAAAAAGGTTTTTTCTTGCTTACAAAAATATTATTATAATGTGTGTTAGTTTATACATTAATATTAATATATATATATAACATTATAAATATATGAAGCTATAAAAATAGAATCACGCACTCTCTCCATAGGAAAATTCTTCACTGGCAATCTTATGGGTTGTTTTAGGCACTCCAAATTATCATAGCGTTTAGGGCATGCCATAATCCAGCGGATAAAGGCCGGGTCTAGATGACGGCCACTCTTCAGCTCTGATGAAGTTAAAAACGTTCGTTTCCAACCACGCTTGGGTGGATCGAGCTTCATGACCCGGTGGTGAGTCTTGCTGAAAGGATTATTCCTGGTTATGGAACACCTTCTCATGAATCGTATCTAGATACACTTGTGCCGATGTTTTGACACCTTTTTTACAAAAGCTTTAATAGCTAACACCCCACCAAACCACCTCTAAAGTCGGATAATGCCCACGTTGTACTCTGCTGACTAATAAGGATGCTTCTATAGAGCTTCGAACATAAACTCTGTCATTCTGCTTTTTAAAATATTGCTGAATAGTAAAAATATCTTGTCAGTAAATAACACTTTTCTGTGTTACCGCTTAAGAAATTGTTTTGATTTTATCACCCACTTCATTTCAACCGACTTCAAAAAAGAGGAGGTTCTCAATTCATCTGTATTTTTTTTTATTTTTATTACCTCAGAACTTTCGACTAGGTAACCCGATTTTGATGATTTTTGAGCTTCCAGGTCCAGTTCTGACAATGGAATCCATGAGAAAACCATATGTCTTAAATTTGCATTAAGTTTGTGCGCGACAAATCGATGAATAACTCAATATCACGCCACCCAATTGCGATGATCCTTTTTTTATTGGATAGGATGTTTTCAAGGGTGGTTAGATGAGAATTTGGTGGGGTTCTGACAATGGCACCCATGAGAAAACCATATTAGTCTTAAATTTTATGATAGATGCAGTAGGATGATAGATTGAAGTCAGTTGTCTACTTTTTAAAGTGAATTATTAAATTAACAGTTTAAATAATGACCAGTGCATCTCTTACCGGCTGCAGTTCTAAGTCATCTTTTAAAATACGCGACATGGTTCTAGGTGCTATATTCATTTCCCGAAAATAATATTTTTGCTTTCGGATAGGAGTACTTCGAATACTTTTCGTACTACGAGGAGAGGACGTTTTATTGCACTTGTTACAACTTCCAACAGCCCGGTACATAAACATTCAAATAAAACCAAACGGAAAGAGAGTTTCAAAAATTACATTTAAATCCATAACTACTTTGTGTAATGCTATCTCAGCAATATACAAAAATATTTAACACGGATTGGCGTGAAAATGAGAAAACACAATGAATATCCATATAAGAACTACAGATTCTAAATTCATATGTAATAATAAGTTTTTGAATATAACAGTATTTATGTCCAGACTAAATAAGAGATCTGAACAGACAGAATCTGCTAAATAACAGTTTGTTTTAGGTAGGTAAGTCAGCAAGAATTATTTATTTATGTTAAATTAACTCCATCAGTTGTATGAAATTATAACTTCACTAAGCGGTCTCTTAAAAGCATGGGCTTCATTTTCAAATAAACAAAATATTCTTATTTTGTTTATACATTTAAAAAACTTTATATATATTTATATATTTAAAAAACTAAACCTTTGTTTTAGTCTTTCTCTTAGTGTGTTTTTGCCAAAAATTTACATTCATTCATAGTAAAAACATTGCGTGGTTAAATTACATACATATGTAGGATACAATTAAAACTATAAAACAACATTTTTTCTATTAAAAAATACTGTTAATAGCAAACCAGTTGGCAACAGTCTTCGAATTTTATAAATGTAAAGTTTTACTAATCTAAAATTGACATACCCAACTAGTGGTATCAATGTAAATGTTGCTTTTAGAACTAGAACAAAGGACAACGATGCGGTATGTTTTACTAATTAAAAGTTTTTTAACAGCACAGTCGACGGGATGTTTAGCGTTACATAATCACATAACAGTTTTTTAGTTTTATGTCTACGTACATTTAAATCTCTATTAAAACGGACTTGTATTTAGTCACTTAACTATGACGAAACTTGCAGCTGTATTCAGGAACTTGGGTAATCGAGGCACAACGGTCTCAGCTCTGCCAGGAGTCATTAGTCGAGTGGAAAGAACGACTTGAGCAACCGAGCGCAGGGCACACCATAATTGCGGCGGTAAGACCCATCATGGAGCATTGGCTAGATACTTACCGGACACGGCTGCTATGGTAAGTACCTGTGCCGTATAGGTCGAGAGCCAACGTCTGCGTGCCATTACTGCGGAGGTCGTGAGGACACTGCACTCCACACCTTAACGGAGTGCACAGCGTGGGTGCACCAGTGCCTCGTTCTCGCGACGGCTATTGGTGCGGGAAGTTTCTCGCTAGAGACCATGGTTCTGTCCATGGTCCAAAGCGAGAGTGCGGGATTCCGCCGCCTCATTTTGCATTTTTCAATAGGTCAAGCTGGCCATATAGCCGGCGGAGAGGATACGGGAGAGGACAAGTACTCTCCCGGCCCGAAAAAGACGCACCAGGTACCGGAGAGTGTGAAACGATCTCCGGTCTCCGTGAGCGCTGGCCTGGGGGCAACAAGTGGGGTTGCAAGACGGAGGCTAAATTGAAGGGGTGGGGCCCACCGCACTTCACGCACACCGTGAAAAGCCCACCTCTTGCATAAGTGGTGGGCCAAGGTCTGCAGGGGTTCCTGGAAGCATCCCTCCTAGGGTATACCCAGGTCCCTTGCAATAGACCTAGTTAAGACGGAACACCGTATGGTTTTAGTCGGTTCGAGTCCACCATACTGCCCTACCGTCAGCTGCGGTGGGGTGATGATCCGAGTTGGTTCCCACACGAAAAAAGAAATAAAAGAAAGTAAATTGTAGTCACGATATATTCTACAAACATTTTACTTATAAGTTACTTATAGGGTAGCGTAGTGACTAAGGCGTCGGACTTGCGATCAATAACTGGTTGTGGGTTCACAACCGCACTAACACACTAACTGAACCCCCTTTTGAGTCATTTAGCTTAGTTTGTTGGGTTAACAAGAATACCAGTAACGTGCGAACCACGTTACCAGTATATACATACTTACTATACTATTTTTGTTAATCATCACATAATTTATATATTTTATTGTTAACCATTTATTAGCCCATTTATGACCATAATATTTTAGTAAATACAGAATGTTTCAGAAATATTTGATCAAGTTTTAGAATCGTATAGTTGACCCCGTGCAATAACGTAAATTGTTAACCGTTTTAGAAAAAAAAAAAAGTGATTTTTAATGTTTGTAAAGAAATAAAAAAATATCAAATGGTATACTTAATATTTAACGATTACAAAAGCAATTAATCACGATCATAAATGTGTCATATGTAAGAATTGAACTGATTATGGATCAAAATATGATATACTGTCAATATTTGCGAAAGACCAAGCGCACGTTTACGTCGTTCAAAGTTTACTTTATTCAATTTGTGCTATTAGATAAGAATTGATAGGGGAATGCCCGGCTCCCATGGCGCACCTCAAAACTACTGGCTAGCACTGAATACGTCTGATTGAGTGGTTGATTTTCTATTAATATTAATTAACTTGATACCTATTATAGGTAAAGCTAAATGTATGGTTATCCGGTTTGCTATTTCAGACATACGATTATTACTCGACCGGAGTAATACCACACCCTCATAAAAAACAGTTGACAAATAATGCTTGCAATGTATTTCAAAATGAGTGAGGGTACCAGAGGCCCAACTAATCCTCTCTTCTTTCCCCTCACCCCTTCCCCCCAAACCACTCTAAAAGGCGGGCGGCGCACTTACGACTTTTGAGTTGCAGGTGTCTATGGGTGGCGGTTGTAGCTTGTTATCAAGTGAGACATCTGTTCGTCTTTCCCCCTTTATCTGATAAATGATAAATGATCTTTATTTTGTAAATAGGTTATAACAACACTTTTACAAGTTAATATATATTTTTTTGTCAGTTTATGCTAGATGAGGCCGGTGTTTCCTAGCTGGTTAACCTAAGAATAAACACCGAAACAAACTCAGAGGTCAAAGTCTGTTTTAAAGTCCATACAGATGTACTGGTCAAAAACATATGAGAACCATGCACACTAACGTCTGAGATGAGCTTTTGAAGAAAGCACCACGCTCATTTGAGTGGACCCGTCCAAACAGTGCAAGCATTTGTCAGTTATCGTGTAGCTCAACTTAGAACTTTAAGGAGCTCAACGGACCGACGAACAGTACCAAAGCAAGGACATTTGGGTAGGCCGCAAAAGTACTCAAATAGTCAGACATCGTTAAAAAACAAAATTGCTGGAAAAAAGGTGAAAAGAAAAAAAAAGAATTAACCTACATAGTCCTCACATTTACAATAAATAATTCATAATTAAATTTATAAATTAAAAAAAAAGAAACAAATATATTATAGTTAACAAAGTATTCATGTCAAAAAGTATAAAGATTAAAACAATAAAAAAAAAAACAATATAATACTTAACAAAGTAAGTATTCATGTCAAAAAGTAAAATATAAAATGTCAATGTGTATAAAAAAAAAAGGCTCATGTACATTAATGAAGCAGCTCATTCCCAAGCCTTTTTATCCTCAATGTAATCTTTAATTGTGTAAAAAGCTTTCTGACTTAGTTTTTTTTTTGATAAATGATTTAAATTTATTATTGCTTAGTTCTTGTATTTGGCTAGGAAGCTTATTATAGAAATGTATACTTTGGCATCTAAACGAACCACCTATTTTCTTGAGCCTGGTTATAGGAACAACAAATTTGTTTTTGTTCCTAGTATTTATACTACGGATATCACTGTATTTTTTAAACAGATTAATATTTTTATTTGCGTACATGATATTTTCATAAATATACTGAGAGGGCACAGTCATAATATTAATCTCTTTAAATTTATCTCTGAGGGAGTGTCTGGGACTTAATTTATAAATTGCACGTATAGCTCTTTTTTGTAAAACAAAAATAGATTGAATATCGGCGGCATTTCCCCACAACGGAATACCGTAAGACATTACACTATGAAAATAGCTAAAGTATACTAAACGGGCTGTCTCTAAATCAGTTCAACCACGAATTTTCCTAACGGCGTACGCTGCAGAACTAAGCTTTTTGGACAGTTTATCTATATGGGGCTCCACTGAAGCTTTGCATCCAAAGTTAAGCCTAAGAACACTGTGGAACCTTCGGGTTTTAACACTTCGCCCTTTATTGACTTTATTTAAGTTTACATTGCTTAATGTAACACAGGTGAACACTTCACCTGTGTTACATACATTAGGCAATGTAAACTTTATACATTTCGTTTTTTTCTCGTTAAGGAGAAGATTATTGATATTAAACCAGTTAACTACTGTTGAAAGGGCACTATTTACATCATCAATAACCACCTGCTGACGTTTGAGTTTAAATACAAGTGAAGTGTCATCTGCAAACAACACTATATCATGTTTATCCTTTATGAGGTACGGCAGGTCATTAATATAAATTAGAAATAAAAATGAACCTAGAATAGAGCCTTGGGGAACCCCCATTCTGACTACAGATCCGGGAGATCTTTTACCGTTCACATCAACTCTCTGAATCCTATTACTTTAATATGAAGTAGGAAGATCCAGAGAGGTGCCCCGGATTCCATAGTAGCGCAGCTTCCTGATCAATGTGTCGTGGAGAACGCAATCAAAAGCCTTAGACATATCGCAAAAAATGCCTAACGCATCGCATTTATCTTCCCATGCATGCAATGTGCCCTAAAAGTTCAACACCAGCATCAGTTGTTGAACGACCCTTTGTGAAACCAAACTGTTTGCTATGTAATAATTTATGTTTAGTAAAATATCTTTGCATTTTACTATAAGTAGGTAGCACTGATATAGGTCTATAATTAGAAGGGTCTGAAGTACTACCCGATTTAAACAATGGTATTATTTTACTATATTTCATTAGATCAGGAAACTCACCACAATCTATACAATTATTAAAGATTACTGTTAAAGTTGGTGCTACAATGTTTATAATAGACTTAGCAACGTCAACAGAATTACCCCATAGATCTGCAGTCTTTTTAATATTTAAAGTTTTAAAAGTTTTTATTATATCATTACAAGTTACATATTGGAAATAAAACTGGAATTCACTAACTGGAACGTTTTCTTTAAGTATTGTTTCTGCAACAGTTGGTGATGAATTTAGACATTTTGTAGTCGATACGGGAATCTCTGCAAAGAAATTTTCAAATGCCGCGGCTACTTTCAAATCTGATTTAATGATACTGTCATCAACAGCAAGGCTGTAATCACTAGTTCGGTTGCAAGATCATCCCGTTTCACTATTAATAATATTCCAAGTCATTTTAATTATATTACTACTATTTTTAATTTTTGAACTTAAGTAGATTTCGCCAAATAACAAACTTTTTTAAATAATAATTTATATATTAAGGTCGTTCTTCATACAGCTCATAAAGCCGTTTTTTAATTTTATAAATACCAATGGTGGCCCAGTCACTGAAGGAAGTGTTGTTATTTACCGAAATTGACTTAGGAATGAATATAGTATCAAATTGAGAGCAATACATTTTGAAAAAATCATTATAATGTTGATTAGGGTCATCATTAGTTGACAAAAGTTGGATTTTATTTGCAAGTTTAGTTTTAAATGTTTCCAAACGATATTCAGACTTTGGGTTAACAGTGATATCTTTTTTCAATTTATTTTTTTTATATTTGGTACGGAGATCTATTGTCTGCAGTGATCAGAGTCTATTAAATTAATATTTTTTTTGTGGGTAGGTAAAATATCAGTATAAATATTATCAAGGCATGATGCACTAGGGGGGGTTATTCTAGTAGGCTCCATAAATAAATTTGCAAGATTGTACGAAACAAACTAATAATTTTAGTGCTTAAGCTAGAAGTTTCTAACAAATTAACATTAAAGTCACCACAAACAATGATGGCTTGAGTTACAAATTTTGTGTAATACTTCATCCATTACTTTTTCAAAACAATCATACAATCCTGAAGGTGGTCTATACACACTTAATATAACAAGCTGCTCCAACTCAATACAGGCCATTTCAATTATCCGTTCAACAGAGAGGTTCACAATATCCTTGCGGTCCTTAAACTTAAGTTGATTATTAATTAAAATTAATGCTATACATGGTGGCTACCATGTATAGCATTTACTCTGCTGAATGAACTACCAACCTGGTGATTACTATAGTTAAACATAAACTGATGGCTTTTTAACCAATATTCAGTTATACAAAGAATATCAATATTATTAAATAAAAAAACATCTTAAAGACTGTTAAGTCAAACACGTGCTGCATAATTTTGTTTTACTATGACTACTAACACTTGATTGCCTAAGGAAAAAATATTAATTATAAACCCTATTGATTCAATACATGTTATTGGTGTACAGTTTTCTGTACGAATTTGTTCGTCAATACAGCTTTTTCAATTGTTACTTTTAATAATGTCCTTTTCTTAAATGACCTCTTTATAAAATCTTATATTTGAATTTAAATGTAGGATTACGTTTCGTAATTTAACCTTTATGGTATTTGTAGATACCTACATAGTTTGTAGCAGCGACTCTGTTTAAATTTATTGTTTCGAGGAAGTGCAGGCGAAGAAATCGAATACAGTTAGTTGAGATCAACTGGTAAAGCTGATTTTTTAAAGTATCTAAACGTAATACAATCAGGAAGCTCTTGAAAGGATTCTTAACAAATTAATTAAAGGAGCACTAAGTTATTTAGAGATAAACCTATCACTGATTGATTGATGATCCGATTCAACCAATCAAACCTATTCTGTGTATCTACAACCCTCACTCCGGGTTCGGTAATTTTTGTTGTTTTTATGTTGCTGTGGTACAGTTAACGCTATTACTTGCGTTGTGGGAGTAACCTTATCCGTCTTAGCGTCTTAGCAAAAATTAAACTATTGTAGTATTACTTATTATACATGAAGAAAAGATAGGCCCAAGTATTGGCCCAAATATTAAATTGTAAACATGTTCATTACACAAAAAGAAATCAGGGAAAACAAGTATCAGGCCACGTGCAGTAACTTCACAAAGTTTAGTTTAGTTATTAATTATCAACGGAATTCATATGATTTGGTTCTTGAGGAAACTGACCGCGGACAATCAAACGTAACAAGCGAAAGATTCGAACGATAAAATACAAACGTAATGAACAAAGATCTCTTCATTCTGAAACACGTCCATATTTTAGATGTGCTCAAATCCATAACGTTGATATTTCGCATTACATATGGGTTATTTAATATCCTAACCATTTGTTTAACCAATTTTATGCGTGACTAGGAATATACCACTATTTCTAATACTTTAAGTGCTTAACTCGCTACGATTAAGCCCATCCATCATCTCGGAACTGTTGACTTAACACTTTTTGATTACTCTTATATAAAAGGAGCAATTCACTTATCACATAGTACGTTGCTATTTAATAGTACCTACCTGTAATACTTACTTGCATATCGCGACAATTTTAGTAGGTATAGTAGATAAATTTGAAAAAGTGTAACAATTAGCATTGTAAAAACTTAGGTATATACAATACTGTAAAGATTGATAACACTATCGCACTATTGCTCACACTGCTAGAAAACTATTATATATTTTCTATAATTTCGTACTAGATGGCGCTGCAAAATGTCACATACTATTTGCATATTATATTAATACATACATACATATATACACTCACGCCGTTACCCCCGAAGGGATAGGCAGAGGCGTCTAAAATTCTCACTTTTTGCCAACTATAATTAAGTCCTATTTACGTAATAAAGGGCAAGTGAAGGTAGAGGATATCTACACTAAAATAACTACGATGTTTGAATGTGTTTGTGTTTTGACAGTTGTAATTTTTAAATCTCATGAATAGTATAAATGCGTTAAATTGAATTTATATATTATCTTTAAATATGACTCCTAGTTTCTACATTGCTCGTTTTATACCGATTTTGTAAACCTAAATAGTAAATAGTAAGCATAGAATATATGTAGTGCTTGTCACTTAATAAAGTGTGTACATAGCCAAATACATGCATACATACATACGCTCATGCCTGTATTCTTGAAGGGGCATGCAGAGTTGTATAAAACACATTCGTTTTGGCGATTAAATTTTGGGCTGAACCGTGCACTTTAGGAGGTAAAGTTGGTAAAATTGGCATTATATTGGCATTATATTGAAAGACAACAAGTACATTCTTACGAAACTACCCAATAAAGTAAAGTTTTAATTTTAGTCCCAGCAGAAACTACAAGTTGTGTTTTTGTTTGTGTACAAGAATTGTATATCTACTAATATGAATTTAAATTTTAACAATATTAATTAACACAAAATATTATTATTTCAATATTATTTTCCGTGTGCTATTATAAAATCAAAGAGAACTCTTCTTTTACGTGTGGAAACCTCGTCCTGTTTTGAAAACCCGTCCCGACGGATGGTATGAGGGTCACTCAGGGCGGTATGAGGCCCTGGCGAACTCGCGAGTATAAGTCGTCCTCCCGAGTTCACTCCGCCTCTTTCTGCGTGATGACCTCACAGAAGGTTGCGACCGCTTTAAAATTCCTGTCACTACCGGACCATTTAGCGTATGACATACGGGACTCAATTCACTAACCAGGCGGGAATTGCAGTGACCAAGTACAGGTACTTCCCGATGCAGCCGTGCCCGGCAAAAACCTGCGGCAATCAGAAGGAAAGGGTCTCGTGCAGCCGCTTTGACCGCCTGAAGCACTGATCCTAAACTTTGGTGAGCAGTTCAGATTAGAGCCTCCACTCACATCGCTGTACCGTATAGTGCCATTGACCGGACGACCCCTATGTATAGCGACGCTTTTTTTTTACGTGTGGACGCGGGCCGTCATCCCACACGGTGTGTCATACTGCGCCTGACATAGGAGGAATCCGGGAACAG
Organism: Tyria jacobaeae; assembly: GCA_947561695.1. Lineage (NCBI taxonomy): Eukaryota > Metazoa > Arthropoda > Insecta > Lepidoptera > Erebidae > Tyria > Tyria jacobaeae. The sequence goes on along the minus strand of OX387207.1, from coordinate 10,576,664 downwards.
CTTTGGTAAGAAATCCGGACGGGTACACCCTAGTTGAGCAATAGGCGCCCAAAGGCGGACGCAGCGCCGACCAGCCTTGGAGCTAGCTGCCGAAAGATCTCGTCGAAAAGCCACCTTCGTCAAGGATCAGGCCCAGATTTTTTATGTGGCTGATCAGATCATGCTGGAGGCGCCAGGGGGCCCCGACAGGGCCCACTTGTCCAGGGCCACCCGCAACCCTCCCCTCCCCTCTTCTGATGGCCAAGAGCACGACCTCTTGAAAGTTTACAGTTCGGGATTGCACATCCTCATGCATCCGCTACCACACTACGTTTGCATAATCGCGGGTAGTACATGTCGCTAGCGAGGAGACCGCGATTAGGAAAATGTGTGTAGAATAGTGTACAGTACATTATTCTAATCGCGGTCTCTTCTCTATCGCCCCTCCATCACGATAGACCGATCACTTAAAGTAGGTGGCTGGCTCGGCTCCAGCGACCATCAGTCTGACTGGGTCACTTCTACTACATCGCGCTATTTATGCGATGTCGGTTACTCTGGTTTAAGTATTTCTAGTTATTACGATTACAGTATATAGCACTTACTTATTAGTAAATACATTTTATTACACTAATATTTCTCGGCCAGTTTTTGAAAATTCTGTAGCGACGTGATTGACAATGAGAAGATTATTATATCTCAATGTGATAAAAATAGAGGTGCCGATATAGGTACCTAGAACTGATGCCAAACTTTGTATTTCAACGAAAATACTTCATTATGTTACGGTATCTATAACCGTATATTAAGTTAAAAGGTCTATAATCTTTGATTATTTATGTTACATATATTATTTATGGCACTGTAGGTTAAAGTTGCGACGATCTTAAAAAGATAACTCATTACAAGGAACATGTTAGGCAATGTGCCTAGAATGTATGCGTGGCATGCATGTAACGTTGTGGAGGAAGCAAATTTTAATTTTCATAAATGAACAAGCAAAAGCTAGTGCCTTAGCACTCTCACTTCAGCCCACGTGGAGTGATATATTTGAAGTGAAGTGCATAAATTGCAAACTTTAAATTAAAATGAAAGTTACTGAGCCAGATTTAGTTTTGGTGAGTTTGAGCTATGTTTATTGGCATAACGTAGTATAAAATTGTGATAAAATGAATATTTAGATACTGTTGACAAATCAGTTTTTATAGAACATTTCTAACAAAAGTGATGCCACTATTGTGCCCAATTCATAATAGTTTATTTCCTTATCCTTTAAATTTTCAAGTATAGTAGGTAGGTGCATATTGCGTTAAGGTCACATTGGCTGAAGAGGCGGAGGAGAGGAGGAGTGTTCTCCTATCCCGCAGAAAACTCATCAGGCAGCAACCGGATCGGAGAGCTTAGAACGTTGTCCAGCTTCCATGAGTGCTAGCTTGCCGGTTAAGGGTGGGGCTGGGTGCTGGGATGGGCATATCCTAACAAAAGCAGGCCTGAGACGGTGGCACGACGGGTTACGAGTGCGCTTATCAAACTGGCGGGGTGTATGCAACCGTATACAAAAGCAAAATCATTTATTGCAATTAAACCATCCAAAACGATTTTTTTTAATTGTCAGGAGAGGAAGTGAGTAAGACTAAGACTGCCAGTTCCAATAGATAGATCCTATGGAGAAGAACACGAAAGAAATTCCACGGTGATGCCGCCATTACAGTCTCATCAATAAGTTTATATATATCTTGCGTATTCAGTAGCAATTTAACATGAAATATGGAAACTGAATGGATTGGCTTTCCAGAAGTAGTCTTGGTTAACCAGATCTAATATTAATTAAAAAGAACGGTAACAATAAATGGTAATGGGAAAGGGATCTGTTTCCGCATTTAGTCATCCTCCACGCTCAGAGATACCAATAGATCATGTATCTATTGGTATCTCTGAGCTCAATACGAAATAACAAGGGTAATATTTAGGAACATACTGCAATATCTAGACTCAAACGTACGTATTATATACTTCCTATTCCTCGAGTTTCACCTGCGTTTATGCTCACTGCTCTACTTCTAAGAGTCACATCATCATATTTTACTGCCTATTTTAATAATAAATAAAAACTATGTACATCACACAATTATTTAAATCCTGAGATTAGCTCATTTGAACACACAAAAATCTCTCTCACTTAAATAATGTAGATAATCTCTAAGATTATTAACTGGCCATGTCATTCATACAAATATGTACACTGAGTATGAATAGAACCCTATGAATACACAAGACACAGGAATAATGTTAATCCATGTTCAATAACTAAACCTGCTACATTGTCATTTCTAACTTCCTTTCCTCCCTATAAATGATATAGTTTGATAACAATAACAAACGGGCTTTAACATGCTTCAATTACATAGCTTCACTTGTAACTATTTTAATAATTACTATATTGGTAAAACTTTTTAACCCGTTTCTAAATATGGTATTGTGATAACTATATTTGTATATGAAGTTTAGATGACAATACCATCATTTGGTATTTTGGAGCTGATCTCATCACAGAGTAATGATGTAGATAGTCGAACTATTCAGAGGTTACTGCTCATTTACCTATCTATCTAATAAAAAAGAACCCCTTGACTTTGGGCTCAATTAGTTTTTTAAAAGATTCGAATATATTACTATTGGAGACAAAGCAATTATTATAATATTTTTTATAAATATTATATTTTAATAATCGTTATAATTCATATTTTCTCCTATCGAGGTTGTTCAGTTTTCAGTGATTCTAATCTCTTATTTTCGTAACACATCACTAATTTGTTTTTGTGTAATTTTAATTTGAGGTTGCCCGCAGAGCGTTTCTATAGACCCGCACTAAGTAATAAGTAGAATAAATACCTTACCTAAGTATACATACTCGTACATACTCTTATTTTAACAACTATGGTAGTGTATAGAAACTTCAAAATACTTAGAACTAATTACAAAACAATATTAAAACATCCATCAGCGACAATAAATAAATAACCCTATTGTTGCAATTAAATGTAAACACATTAAATAGTAGGTATTAAGTTAATGTAGATGATAAAAATTATACTGTGTGTGCTTGTGTTGTGTGTGTTCTTATTTACAAGTTTATTTTTTTCATAAAAAAAAACCACTCCTGCACTAGGAATTATTCTTGTGTGGGAGACAGACTCAGGACAACCATTTATGGATCACACAAAAATTTTTGTTCCGTGTGGGAATCGAACCCATGACTTCTGGCTTAGCAGTAAGACCAGCAGGCCAGTAAAATTTTAATACCATTGCCCAAAAATAAGATGTATGTTTCAAGGTTCATGTATGAATAGATTTAAGTCTAAGATAATCTTTATGTCATCTTAAAATCTTCAGGTTTTAGAAGTTTTTTTTTTTTCATTAGCTTGTTGATTACTAGATATTGCATGTTGCTTTAGATCTCGATCACAATATACCTATAACTTCATCTAAGATATATTGTAGTGTTATTTGTCTAAATTTCATAAACCCGTTTAAGGTTCAAAACAGGTAATTAGAAGTAAACATGACTTTTGACTCTGAGTTCTGTATGTCTGATTTTGATTAATTGTGTCTTACTAATGAAAGAAAAATACTTTTATCTAATAAAGTTTGCTTTTGTAGCCAAAAGAAACAAATTAAAACTTTCAAGGAAATCTCTATTTTTTTATTTGAGTAGTATATACAAGTAAAAAAAAAACACTTTCATTTATATGTTAATCACTTTTATTAACAAAGAACAACAAAGATAAACCTTTAAATATAGAAAAAGAAACACAAAAAAGTATTAAAAGTAAATAATAATTTTTCGTGGGCATTGAGAAGCTCTAGGTATTCTTCAGTGCCTATTATTTTCTTTATTTGTTGACTAACGAAAATACCAGTTTTAAACTTTAGCATCTGACAATTTAGGGAAAAATCTCTTTAAGTATTCAAAAGTTTCAGAGTCTTTACGAAGGGCCCTTAAAAATTGCTTCATGAGGCCTAATTTTATTACATACATTCCAACCAGAAAACCTACCATCTTAAAATCATTATCACTGGCCAGGCATACTCTTCATATTTTAAAGTTTGAGGCCCTATTTTAACGCTTTCGTGATTTTCTTTGAGCATTACAGAATGAGCCAGAGGTAAAGATGGAAATTTATTACCATTATGAAGGAGGCATACTACCGAGACTACCTGCCACTTCCCGCTCCACACCCGCAACCCCCTCCTCTCCCCGTCTCTTGCGTGTTAAAACCGTTGTTCTTCGAAGTGTCTGCCAAAATCTTAAAATATATTTTGTTCTATTTACTATGAATGGAGCCTCTGGTAACTTTTCGTTGTAGACAATCAGACTATATTCATTTCATAATAAAATAAAAAAAAATGTTGATTTGTGAATAAACGCAATGTAAACAGAATAAAATTAACTTCGCATTTATATCCCACGTAATTCGAACTAATATTAATACAAGAAATCACAACACGTGTCCTTGAATGAGACAGGCAGGTAGTGTCTACGCAACAGAGAGAAAAAAAAATCTTTACTCTGTGTGTTCTCGTAGCCTCTATTTAAAACGTATTAATACTAGATATGGATACATGTATGATTGAATATCAGAAGTTTACTTGGCTAGCTAACTTAGCTAGCTTTGAACCGTTACCTGACCCCTTGTGGAGGTGTCATACAGCACCCGAGCTTCGATATCCTGTCATGCACAATAATGTTGCACTACTCACGGCACGGTATAAAGGCAATATAAAAGCGTGGTTTTTACTGACATTTTGTATGCAAGCCCTAACAAAAGCTGCAAAATATTTTTATGAATAGCTTCAATGTGGAAAAAAAAAAAACATTCTCAAACTAAAGCTATCGTTCTTAATATCGTATCGTATCGTATCATATCATAATATCGTTAGTTATAAAGTATCAATACGTTTAAAGTTCTTCTTAAGATCCGATTCAGCGGTGTTGTTTGCATAACTATTACACAACATAAATTAGTTACAAAACCTTGTGTCGTTTTTTTGTGTTTACCTATGTGAAGTGAATCACGTGAAGTGACTTACGCTATTCGTTAAATTACCCTTCATTTGATATCGCTTGAGGTGCGTTACTATGGATTAAACACGTTAAAAAATAAAAGAATATATTTTATTAAATTTCCCAGATTAAGTCATAACTTGAGTAGAATAATAAAACTAAAAAGGGTTGTAAAAGAATACCTCTATTACACACGTGAATCTGTATTACAAGGAACCGTTTAAAATCTTTAAGTTTAACATATGTATATCACCGGTAACTTCTATTGTCAAAAACGCAAATAAAAAATAATATTCGTAGCCTGCTAGCCCTTGACCAAAGATCCTATACTTAATTTGTTTCGGAAGCATAGTATTAACTAAACCGCGTGTTATAAATCGCCGTGTAGGGGTGCAATCTACAATTGTTAAACTAAGTAACTGAGTGAGGCATAAGGCATTTAATGAAATATTAGTTCTACGATAAACAAAAACAATGCATAAGGACACAGATTAACAATATAGCGCGTTAGCAAATCAGGCTTTAAACGTATATAGGTCAGTTTTCGATCAGTAAGTCGAGTTAGCTTAAATGTTCGTAGGCTATTGTCCCAAGCGTCGAATGGCAAATGAACTTATAAAATGTAGAATATGTACATCAGTGACGGGCAATATCACGTCGCGGAGGGCGACGTGGACGGAATGAAAGCCAAACCGAAGTACACGTAATTGTAAATCCTCACGGACAATTCTAAGTATTTGCGATGATGATAACTCGACATTTGAATACTGATTAGTCACATTCTAACATGAGTGTGAGAAACAAGTGAAAATAATAAGAATATTGTGTTTGTGAAATTATCCAACAATTTAATATTTTGTAAGGAGAAAGCGAATTCTCGAATGAGATGACCAGTGCGCGGCGCGTGCACCTAATAGACTGTTAGTCGCTAATTGAGTTAGTGCGGTGCTGAACGCGCCGACACTTGGCACTGAGAGCCACCCGCACCTCCATGTAGGTCAGAGAAACATTGTGGTCTCGTGTCATTGCCACCGAGTATGATCCCGCCTTCAAACATTGCCTGTAAACTCAGTCTGCAACACTGTAACTGACCTACACCAATTACTATTTAATTATTTTTCATTCATAAACAATTGCAGACTATTACAATGTTGTGCCTTTATGTTCGTTCCAAATATAAACATTGCCAAAATAGTTACATAATATTTATTATGTCCTAGCACAGTATCAATAATATAGTTATAATCAGATTTTAATAAACAGTACTTATCAAAATATAGTCCGAAAGTCGAAATAAATTAAACGAGAAATGTAAAGCTCCGCAAGCGAGACACACAAAATTTGTAACTAAGTGGCAGTCGGGATCCATTCTAGAAAGTCAGCTGTCTAGTCAGTAGATTGAAGTAATCTGCAATGTAATATAGGTTTTTCCAGTATGTGCTCTCAATTTACTAAGCCTCCATTCCTAGAATGGGTCCAGACTGCTACATTTTTTCTTGTATTGAGCAATATTGTTAAAAATACAATAAGCCTGTTCTATAATCTAAATACCCCTATTATTCGAGTACCCGTTTGCACTAAAGTCCTTAAAGCGCCTAAAGATTATTATGTAAGGTCTAAGATGTCATTTTTTGTATGGATTTGACGCTTTTAAGCATCGCCTTAGCAACTTTGGCGATTCTTAAGTTAAGTGCAACCGGGTATGACAACTTTCTTGTTTTAGGGTTTTTTCATTTCCAAATTACACAGAAACGCACTCTGGATATTTAGTTTTTAATTTAAATTAAATGACAGTTTTTTTTAAATTTAATTTCACTAAGACTCTAGCCTCATCTATTTCAGTACGATGGTGTAACTTATAAATTATTTGACAAATAGATGTGCTATATGGCTGCTCCCCTGAGTTACCGGGTAGGCTACCGTGCCAAATAGGAGGTGGATATCAAAAGGTAGAATAACACAATAACAACAACACAAGTCCGAAGGCATTGATATTTAATTACGGGAGTTTTAGATAATAATCAAATTTGCTTTGCACTACCACAAAGAAATCGGTTTAGAATTTATTTACACTGTTTACGTTATTATTTAGTAAAGTCACGTTGCTATACAACATAGAATCAAACTTCTGAAGGTTTTCAGATGTTATAGTTCTATAATTTATCTTCTGCAAGGGTGTGCTGGACCTATAAGTGACAGTAAGTCCACTGTTTAAAGCATTATTATACTTTTTAGAACATAAAACGTTAAAGTGGTCAGCCCGCCACTGACACTCTCCTGTGACGTGGGTTCGATTCACAATAGGAATAAAAAAAATGTGTAGTCCACAAATGGTTGTCCCGAGCCGAGGTGCAATTAGTGTCCTTTGTTTAAATATATTGTTTCTAAATTTCCCCGTGACACAGGGAACAAGAATAATCAGAAAACGTTCTGACAGCACAGGTCGTATCTAAGAAGCAATAAATAAGGTAACAATTAAGTACATGTTGCGAACTTGTCCCGTGGTCAGTGGTCTTTAGAAACATAGAATAAAGCAAGGTATACAATCGCCTCAGGGCTTTGGAGCTTCGTGTATCTTTGTAGACGTAAACGATGCAAATATAAGCTGCATAATAATAGAAGAGCGGGCAACCGAGTAGCCGCCCACGCGACTTATTCGCTAGTGTTCGCAAACAAATATTACAATCAAATTGTAGCTAGCTCTTCTTCATTTTTCTACATTTTGTGTAAATTTATATTATCTCCAAAAGTTAAAAGACATAGAAATATCTTATAATTACGAGCGCATCTTAACCTACAAAACTAAATTGAAATCTTTATCAATAATTTCTAATTTACTGAATCAAGAGCTCGAACCTCTGCCACTGAGCTAGTTGAAATTTGACCTGTATGATGAAGTGTCGTCATTTTTGTGATGTCCCCAATCATTTGCGTTCGTGGATACTTTTGGAAGCACCTACTAAGACAGCGGTCTTTGTGGGTGAGGCAGCACACAGAATTGGCTCAGCAGTACCGACATACGATATATAATAGCCAACGCAAACGGCATTACAACAGATTAGTATGATGTCCGTATAGGTCATCGACATATGCCAACAGTCGCCAAGACTTAATTGGCATAGAATCGATAAAGCTGGGAAAAAATCTAGGGGAAAAATCTAGGGGAAAAATCTAGGGGAAAAATCTAGGGGAATTAGCTGCAGGGATATAACAATATTGTTATATCCCTGCAGCTAATGATAGACGAGCTTCAAATTAGAGCAATTGCTTTCAAAGCAGATTTAACTATTGAAAGTATAGTCTTGTTTTTATCAATTTATAATAAAACCCATTGGAGAAGGCACGACTCCTCAGTTAGCTCCAAGAATACAGCGTCTCACAAAGTCAGCGTTTGTTCGGGCCCTAAATGTTTTTAGCTGTAATCATCATCACGAGGGCATGTAAACTTCCAAAAGTGGTTGTGACTCCCATCTCGCAACCAAGTACTCCTGACTCGTGCACTCTCTGTAAGAAACGGGGACACACAGAGGATATTTGTTTTGCTAAAGCACGTTCAGAGTCTTGTAACTCTCGTAACGTTGACATTTGATCTAACCAATTGCAACTTACAAACTGTTTTGACGTAGTCGGTGCTGTCTTAGAAGGTATACCAGCAGATGTACTCATTGACAGCGGTGCCTTGGATGTGTCTCTCCTTTCTTCAGATGTTTTAAAGTATCTTTCATGTCAACCAAAACATAGACGTTGCGTGTTGAAAGGCGTAAGTGATAAAGAGATAGTTTTAACGTCTTATTTAAGTGATACTCAGAGAGATACCTCAGAGTTTAGCGACATATCGGTTGAGATTGATTTAGTAGTGGTTCCTTCGGGGTGCTGGCTAGAAAATCTCCACGTGGTGCACCCTGGGCAACGTTGTCGACGACGCAGCCTTTTCTTCCTCCTCTACTTGTGAGGAGGGCTTCGTCGGCAACGGCTAATCTTCTGGCGAGAAGAGATGGCTAATCTTCTGGCTAGAAGAGATGGCCAATTTTCTTTTTCTGCGGCCACTCGGTCGAGGCTTGGCCCAACAGAGCGGGCTCTTGTGTGCAGATTCCTCTGTTGGCTCTTCGCTCCTCGGAGCTATGAGGATGGGAACCTCAGTAAAAAAAAAACACCGTGGTGGGACCCTTCTATGGGTCAGAGCTTCTCCAGTGTTCACTGTGGAGAAGGTGGACGGGCTCGGCGTGCACTTACACTGCCACCGAGCAGGCATTTCGAGATTTGTCTTGATGCCACCGTCGGCATATCGTGATCCCGAAAGGAGTATCGTGGTTAAGTCTCACGGCACTCATTGGGGGCGAGGTTCTTGGCTTAGCCGCCTGGACTGCGAGGAAGAAAAGCTCTATAAAAATTACCCCGAATCTCGTGTTCTGGTGCGTGACCATGGGATGCATAGCTGATGGGTGGTTCAGTCGTAAGCGCACTCCCAGCCGGTTAGGTATAAATCTAGGCTTGTCCGGGTATTGGGGGATCTCTGCCCGGGTCGACCTATAGTTCTCCCCCACTCGTGGGAATGATTATAGATTCATCAATATTAAAAAACAATTAACAAACTGAAGAAAGAAAGAAGGACAATTTGAAGAAGGTGAAAAGCAAAAAAAGAAGTCTCTATGGCGATGGAACCCGTCGAAAATCGAAAGCGCAGTCGTTCGAGGGATGACCTGAATCGTCCATGCTTCCTCCCAAGATAGCAAGCAGCCAAAGGGGAAGACCGAGATCACTCACGCCTGTTGCACCTTTGGCAAGTTCTAGGTCGCCTTTCACCAGGTCGGGAGAGTACGCGCGGGCTCGAGCGGAAGGCGAAATCATCGCGGAGGAGGAGATCGCGGATCTCCTACTTAAAATTCCTTCACTGATGGAAGGGGGTTCCGTCTCCCAGACACCGGTGGCGTTAAAGAGAGGACTAGTCTTGCTGTGGCATTTATAAAGAAAGTGGCCACCAAGTCCACCAATCTAAAGGGCACCTTTGTTCGAGCCCTGAAGGACTCCTCCTCCGCTATCTCTGGGGTGGTCCAATCTCTCATTGGGGACGTAACGCGTCTCCAAGCGGCAAACGACCACCTCACAGAGCAGATGACGGAACTTGGGCTCAGTTTTCCCAATTTCGGGCAGATTGCCTTGAGCGACCGAGCCAGGTTGAGCGGCTGGCCTTTCCCTCTCCCGCTCCGTTCGAAGTTCCAGATTCAATTCAGACAAATTATCCGTCCTGGTGTGCGTGGACGTTGTCTAATAGAGAGTTATCCGAAGGTGGTGCCCGCGCTTTTGGATTCCTCCTATTTTAAACGCAGCATGGCACACCGTGTGGTTTTAGTCGGTTTGATTCCGACACACCGTTCCACTGAGAACCCCGGTGGGATGACGGCCCGATGGAGTTTCCACACGTTAAAAAAAAAATGTAGTGGTTCCTTCATGTTATATGAACATGCTTATAATAATAAGTACGGACGTACTGAACCGTGATGGTATAACTTACAAATATAAGTACAAAATATGCCCCTTCAGAGTGAAGAGTTAGATGCCTTTAGGTCAGTGATAATAGGTTTCTCGAATTTCTTTATTTCTGGAACTGCTCAAACTACTGTTAAGACAGGTGAAATGGAAATAAAGCTAACTAGTTCAGTACCGGTAGTATTCAGGCCTTGCAATTTTTCATATCTGGAAAAGCTCAAGGTAAGGAAAATAACTACTGACCTTTTGGACAAGGGCATAATAAGGCGCTCCAAATCTGCTTATGCAAGTCCGATCATTTTAGTTAAAAAGCGTGATGGTTCCGATAGGCTCTGCGTTGACTTTAGAGCTCTTAATCGTATAACTATAAAAGATCGCTATCCTCTTCTGCTAATTGACGATAATATTGACCGATTAGGCAGCTACACCTACTTTTCTAACCTTGATATGGCTACAGGATTCCATCAAATTCGTTCAAAAGAAGAGAGCATACCCCTAACAGGTTTTGTTACGCCTGAAGATCATTTTGAATACGTCAAAATGCCATATGGCTTGGCAACTCTAATGAGGGTAACGTGCTGGTTGATTGATGATGTAATTGTAATGAGTAATATGGTGACGGTAGGTATCCAACTGCTACACAAGGTATTGAAAACACTCACACAAGCTGTTTTTTCAATAAACTTTCGGAAGTGCTCTTTTTTTGATACCGAGCTTGAACTTGGGTAGAGTAATCAGTCGGGGTCAAGTTAGGCCGAGCCCAAGAAAAATGAAAGCTCTAGTTAATACGACACCACCAGGAAATGTTAAGCAAGTGCGTCAGTTACTTGGCCTTGCAGGGTATTTCCGGCGGTACATAAAGGACTACCCTACTCTGACCACTCCACTCACTTATTTGACACGAAAAATTTGATTTTACACCTGAATGTGAAACCATTCGTCGGAATTTAATTACACGACTAACCAGTAAACCAGTCCTTGCCATCTTTGATCCTCTTTTCTCTCTTCTCTTCTCTTCTTCTCACCCAACTACATACGGACGCAGGAAGCGTAGGCTATATAGCCGTACTTCTACAAACAGATTCTGATGGTAAAAAACATGTTGTTACTTATTTTAGCAAATTCACACAGGGGGCTGAGAGCAAGTATCGTTATTACGAGTTGGAGATCACTAGGAACAGAGCTCGTCAGAGGCTAAGAGACAATTAGGCTCAGCAAGATGAGCGCGTTAACCAAAAAAGATGTTCACCACGCCATTTTAACTTAAACGACTGTGTTTTCGTCATTAAGTTTTCTCAGGTCACCGGAAAGCTTGATCCCGGCATGCGTGGCTCATACAAAGTGGTGAAGGTGCTGCCAGGTGGACGTTATGCTCTCCGTTTACTCAGTGGTGCCCTGAGACGTGTTCTGCATTCTTCGAGAGTAAGTGGCGAGACGTCGCTGTTGCGTTTGTCGCAATTTTTTTTAGCGAAACGTCGTCTTTTGATTGAGTGCGGAATTTTAAATTAAATGAATGTAAAGTTTTGAAAGGCTGACTGGGGATAATAATAGGAGTACCTATACTCAAGAGTGTGATATTTTTCAGATGAAGACCCGGATGTTACAGAGACCTTAGCAGCAGCGTCAGAAAATGGCGTAGCAGGGCCACTTATGCCTCTTCTCAATACGGGAGTAGAAGATGAACCCTCGTAGATTTCAATTCAGCTGTTTCAGAAAACGGTGGCATCGAGGACGAAGCCCAGTCAGGAAAGCGTATAAACGTATAAGCAAAATCCCCCTCCGAGTCGTTGATCAACCTACAAAGTTGATATAAAAGAAAGTGTACCGGTTTGAGCGGCCCTATTATCTCGTCAACGGTCGTGTAGGTCAGAGCTCTCCGTGTTTGGTGACGTGAGACGTTTTTATTCTTATTTTTGATCAAATATTTGTGCTGTGTGTAATTAGTCACCGTTTTGTTGTTATTTGTAAATAAGTATTTTAGATTATTTTATTAATTAAGAAGCTATTTCCACTGCTGAACCTAAAAATATAATATTTTTATTCTAAAGTATTATAGAAAAATAATTGTTGATTTTATTTGATATTTTTAAGATAATTTCATTATTCATGGGCTATGTGAAAATAGAAAGTAACGTAACGTTCTTCGGGGTACTAAATTGACATTTACATTATTATGCTGCTTAATATAGTATGTTCAATTCTGATTTTGGTACTTACCTGGCCTTAACTGTAGCATGGCAGTTGATAACATCCGATGCTTACCTAAAAGAAGCAAAAAGAAGAATATGAATATTTTATACAAAGTATCAAACATACTTAAAAAATTAAATATACTTGAAACTTTAATGAAAACACAGCAATTTGCTTTTTTTGATACAATAAATACAAATATCAATAGTAATTGTGGTTATAAAATACTATCTGAAGGCCTTACATACGTCAAGAATTTTCAAAAAATCGTTTTTTTTTGTTTACAGATTATTATTCCTTATAGTCTTAAACTTAAACTGGTTGTAAAAATTCCCCATAGTTCAAAAGTTATTGTAGATAATAGCCCGACGACTAATCAACGCTACCAAAGCTACAAAAGAGGCCAGAACAATTCTTTGATTAGAAAAAAATAAACAACAACAATTTTTTACTGACAAGGAAGGCGTACAATATGAAGCTGGAATGGGAGATTAGACGTAATTTATCTAAATAAATTTTAAAAAATCATAAAATTCTTGCTCCAACCGCGCTCACTTCGAGCGAAAAGCGCTCGAAACTTTAAACTCGTTTTTCTCAAAACTACTTTTTCTGACTGATATTTTTTGATGTTTTTTTTTTAATATTCGGAATTGTTTTTTCTATAGTCTGTCGAGCCGGTTTTTTTTAATTATAATTAGAAAATTTTATAAAAACAATTAGTGTGACTTATTTGACACAAACTTAACATTTTTTTTTTAATTACGGTAAATTGTTTAATTATTCGTTTTTTTTAATAAATTAAATTAACAACAGTTTTGAGGTGTTCAAGTTCTGCCTGGAGGCTGTCCGGTTCGCAAATCCTACGAGCTCGTTCCGTCAGGGTTCTTATGACTCCATACTTTTGACTCGGGTGATGGTTGGAGAGGGCATGCAGATATCTATCTGTATGTGTTGAAGAACTTGAACACCACAAAACTGCGTTCGAGGCAAATGGCTACAGTAAGGAGAAAATCACCAAATCAATGGGCTTAAGATCATCAAGGCCACGGGATACCGAACAGCGACCCACCACCTCTCAAGCCTATCTCCCATATGTTCCAAGAGTCACAGATAGGATTGGCAGAGTTCTGAGGAAACATGAAATCAAAACAATCTTCAGGCCAACCAAGAAGATCCAACAGATCATCAGGTCGACGAAGGACAAAAGAGACCTACTTTCAGCGGCTGGAGTCTACCGCATACCCTGTTCATGCGGTAAGGTTTATATTGGAACGACCAAAAGATCAATGGGAACGAGACTCAAGGAAAATAAAGCAAGCTGCCGGTTAGGACGAACTGAGAAGTCTGCAGTAGCTGAACACGCACTGGGGAACGGGGACCACAGGATACAATTTGAAAGCTCTAGGTTGCTAGCGTCCACCAACGGCTATCACAGCAGACTAGTCAGGGAGGCAATCGAGATCCACAAACATCCAAATAATTTCAACAGGAAGGAGGAGACCCTTAGGCTCAACCAGATTTGGAACCCGATCCTTAGGAGCACCCGAATCATGCCGAACGATACCCCAAGAACAGCCGAAGCGAAACAAGCCACGCCGCAACCCCCACCACAAGCCCCGCCCCCACCCCCACCACCTACCCACCGGTACAAATACAACACGCGCAGGAGGAATCGTCAGTCTGCATCCAGTATCGGAGATGGAAGGACCTCTAAAGAAGCTGGTCACTCGTGCCAGCGAAACGTTAGGAAGCAATTCCAACATACGACTCTACTAACTACTAACCCTCTTTCATTGCCATCCATTCTTATCTACCTTTACCTTTCACTGTACTCTCCATTTTGGCATCTTTAATGCCTAAAGTCCACTGTAATAGGTTTCCCCCTTATTACGGACTAAATTATAGTCCGCAAAATATGGGTGTTTGTCCATCTATCCTTTCGGGAATACAGGCGTGAGTGTTGTATGCTGGATTCTTTTATTTGTTTTGGCGTTTCATCTTAATCCAAATGCAATGACAATGGTAATGTGGACACCATAGTACTTGTACCAAAGACGTGTAGAATGTTGTTTGAAAGGAACAAATTTATTTACAATAATGTGTTATCAAAATCTTCAACACTAATTATTGTATAAAAAATATATACGTCTTTTTTTTTTTTTTTATATTAGCCTACCATAGTGACTCCACTTTGCCTGATGGAAAGCAATAGGTGGAGTCAAAGAGTGGTGGTCACCATCCTCATTGCATGTCTAGTCAATGCAGCATGGTGACCCACACTATGGCGGCCTGGTGAGATGCTTTTTCACGCCCCGCTTAAAAGACCCGGGATCAAAGTGGGAAGGAAACACGTGCGCTGGTAGAGAATTCCAGGATTTTACCGATCGGCACAGGAAAGAAGAGCCAAACCGTTTAGTTCGGGTACGTACATATATTTTCGACGCACAAACGGTGACTCCTCAGGCCAGCACGTGTAGTCCTGTAGAGGAAAGGAGAAGGTGGGACCAATTGGAAGAGCTCATCAGAACACTCCCCGTGATGTAAGCGATAGAGGACTGCCATAGAGGCGACATCTTTTCACAACTGCAGAGGCTCAAGAGACTGGGGAGCTGCAACCGATCGAGAGCGTCAAGCAAATACTGCGCATAGCCGTCCCAGAGATGAGAGCAGTACTCCACGCAGGAGCGAACCTGGGACTTGTACAAAAGACACAGTTGCTCGGGCGAGAAGAACCGTCTCACCTTGTTCAAAACGCCGAGTTTACGCGAGGCCGCCTTAGTGACACTCTCGATGTAATCGCGCGGATTGAGATCCCGGCAAATATCCATACCCAGAATACTAAGCCTATACTGCAGTGGCAGTTGAGTGCTCTGAAGAGTAGGAAGGGGAAGGAATGGAGACTTTTTGGTAGAGAACACACACGCTTGTGTTTTCTTGGCGCCGAACTCGACCAGATTCTCACAGCCCCATTGGGAAATGCGGCTCAAGACCCGGTCGAGCTCAGCGACAAGCTCCTGTCGTTTTTCCTCAACGTCTGCCAGCTTGGCAGAAGGATGCCCGAAATATCGCCCGTGCACTGTACTGTCTGCATAACAATGTATATTGCCAAGGGCCAACATGTCATTGATATGCAGAAGAAACAGCATAGGCGATAGGACGGAGCCCTGAGGTACACCAGCGCTTACCTCGTGGAAGTCTGAGGCCGCGCCGTCGCAGAGAAACCTAATGCGGCGCTTATGGAGGAAGGCAGCAACCCAGTTGCAGAGTTTAGGTGGCAGACCAAATGCAGGAAGTTTGGAGAGAAGCGAGCGGTGCCACACCCTATCGAAGGCCTTGGCAATGTCGAGGCTGATGGCCAAGGACTCCCCATGCCTATCCATAGCCTCACCCCAAAGGTGTGTGACGTACGCTAGAAGATTTAACAAGGAGTGATCCTCTAGGTGGCGGATTAGTTGGGTGTTGATGATCCGCTCGAACACCTTACAGAGTATGGAAGTGACGGCTATAGGTCGGTAATTGGCTGGATCGGAGCGGTTGCCTTTTTTGGGAATGGGTTGAACATTCGCTTCTCTCCAGGCCTCCGGAGCAATTCCTGAGGAATAGGACAGGCGATACAAGCGCATTAGTACGGGAGACAACTCAGGTGCACAGTTCTTAAGAACCACCGCCGGAATACCATCGGGTCCACTGGCTTTCCGGACATCGAGTGACCGAAGCTCCGCACGGACATCCCTCTGCCGGATGCGAATATCCCGCATTGCGGAGTCGCAGGACGCAATGGTGGGCGTGTGCGCGCAACGGTCATCGATTCGGGAGTTAGCCGCAAAGAGGTCAGCTAGTAGATTCGCTTTCTCTTGCGGCTCGTGGGTCAGTGATCCGTCAGGGTAGTTCAACGGCGGCAGCGAAGGTTGGCAATAGTCGGACTGCACGGCTTTGGCCAATCGCCAAAACTTACGGCTACCCGTAGGGTACGAGACGAGTTCTTCACCAAACCGTGCAATGCGCTGGGCATCTGCTCTGATGTAAGCCCTCTTGCATTCCCTAGTGGCTCTGTTTAGTGCTGCTTTTAGGCGATCAATGTCTGGGTCACAATGTGCGCGGGCCCTGATTCATGCGCGGTAGGCCGACTGCTTTTGAGCAACGGCCCGGATGCACTCGCGATTGAACCAGGGACGGGTCTTCGTGCTGGCGACTTCACTGTAGGGGATATAATACTCCATACCGACAGTGATCTCGTCAGTCACGGCAGGCGCACTTTGCGACAGATCCCTGTCTTTAAAGCAGCGTTGAGCCCACGGGATGGATGCAAAATAATCCCGCATTCCCTCCCAGTCTGTTGACGTGTAGTGCCATAACCGCCGCCTTGTTACCACAGGTCGTGGAGGCGTAACAAGAGGCACTGAGGTCGACACCAGGCAGTGGTCGGAGGATCCTAGAGGGGCGAGAACCGATACGCTGTACTGCGCTGGGTGATTCGTCAGCAGTAGGTCCAGCAAAGAGGGCGCTTGACCCGTTATGTCTGGTATCCTGGTGGGCTGGAGTACCAGTTGGGTAAGGTCATGCGCGTGCATAATTTTACTTAGTTCGGTCAATATTGCCTTTAATATTGAAAGGCAAAGATTGACGACTGATTTTTCTGTTAAAACACGTCTACTGCTGAAGAAAGGCATTTGTTTTAAACCTCCTCGGGCCGTCATCCTACCGCGGTTATAAAAGATTTTATGAATTATATTCCTAGAAATTCTATTTCAAGATCAACTTAAGACATTCTCTATTAGAAGGGGTCAAAACTGACTTTCCGCAAAACCGACTCACACATTCAAAGAAAAGGAAGGCAGGCAAGCCCTCGCACATTCTCGACATGTGAGAAATAGATAGTAAATTATACCGCATTTATTAGTGTAACAAAAGATATTTAGAAGCAATATAGGTTGCTGCCTAGATAATAAAAACTAAATTGTACAACAAAATGTGTGGTGTTCTGTATTTGACGCATATGTTAAAATTTATCTAATATCTACATAAACAAAGCCAACGTAAAACAAAATCTGAAAAAAACTGTATAAAACAAAACATTTGAATTTGCCACAATTTTAGTTCAGGACCCTAAAAATCTGAACATGATTCTTCAAATCAGTAATTTGTAACTATAGTCAAAGTCCAGTTTATGTTTTTTTAATCCCAGGTTTTAATTGTCATGTTTATGATTCCGGGATTTTAGGAGAGGTTTTACCTAATCTATGTCACTTTCTTCCTCGAACTAGTACAAGTAAATATTCTTTACTTTACTCTTTACCATGAAATGCTATAGCGGTTAGCTTCAGTTTATCCTCAAATGGATCAATAGGCATAGCGAATCGGGAACGATGCTAAAGATGAACTAGTGAGGAAGGGACCTACATCTCTGGTCATCACAACCCCTTAACCAATTTCACAACTGGGTTAGGCAACGGACTAGAGAAGCAAACAATAGTCGATGGACCATTATTCCGGACCGCAGGCAGTCAAAAATGGCGCTGACGGGTGTCTCACAACGATTAACCTGTAGACTGCTCAGCAATAAGTTAAGGAGCTAAGTTGGCTCAACTAGTCAGCCTGTCTGTACGCATAATGGACCAATTAGGTCTAACGGAGCCCTTTACCAATACCTCTCTCTACCTATTCCGATTTCTGATTATATTAGGTCTTCCGGTCAAGTAGTTAGTTAGTTAGTGAGTTTTGAGGGAACGTGTCAAGTAGCTGTCGCGACACGTTGGTACAATTTACTTAGACATTCGATGCGGCGTGTTTTAGCTGGGTTTTTAGTGTGATTAAATATGGAACGCGATAAATATAATTTTCGTCATTTACACTATTTTTTCGATTTCACAAAAACAGCAGCAGAAGCTTACAGACTTATTGAAGATACGTATAATGAATCTGCACCATCTGTTAAAACATGTGAATACTGGTTTCGACGATTAAAAGTGGTAATTTTGATTTAGAGGATAAAGAACGTAGTGGAAAATAAAAAAGTTTAAAGACTGTGAATTGCAGGCGTTATTGGACGAAAACCCCGCCCGTACACTACAAGAGTTGGCTGAAGAATTAAATGTAGGTAAATCAACAATTTCTGATCCTTTACACGCAATGGGTAAAATTTAAAAAAAAACAAGGAAAATGGGTTCCACGTGTTTTATCAGAATTAGCGATGCAAAATCGAGTAACCATTTGGACTTCACTACTGTCTCCTCACAAAATCTTTTGTATCAAATCGTTACCGGCGATGAAAACTGGATCTACTTTGATAATCCAAAACGAACGAATTCATGGGTAGATCCTGGTAAACCGTCCACATCGACTCCGAAGCGTATAAGTATCACAGCTGAGCGTTATCAACATCAATTAATCGAATTGAGTTACGAGTATGCATTGAACCAAAAACGTCCAAGAATTGCACATTGAAAGACACACAAGGTCATTTAACTACATGACAATGCTCGCAAACACAACGCATAAGCGGTAAGAGATATACTTTCAGATCTTCAGTAGAGAGTGTTACCGCATCCCGCTTATTCACCAGATTGTGCTCCTTCTGAGTACCATCTATTTTGATGTATGCAACACAGCCTTGCAGATCAGGACTTCAAATATTACGAATGTATTATAAAATGGATCGATGAATGGATCGCTTCAAAAGATAATCGGTTTTTTTGATTGAAATATAAAACATCATGATTAAAATATAAAATATCAATGATTAAAATATAAAATATCTTTTATATAATAGAAGAGTATTTCATTTTTAATAAATCCCTCAAAACTAACCGGAAGATCTAATATTTATTTTTATACTTTGCTTTTTATTTCCTTTATACAAATACACTCATATTTTACTAATTAGAATTTTGGTCTTATAAACATAGTTAGGGACAAGCTTATTGCCGTCAACCGGGCACTTTGGGAATTAAAGTGGATAATTAGGAGTATATTGAAAGGGAAAGCTATGATAAAAAGAAAGATAGAAAACAGGGATCAATTGTCTGATAAGGATATTGCTTGCAGGATTTGAAAAGTGCAAGCTTGAGGGTGTTGGGGTCACACACTTATAACTCGAACTGGCTATAGCCAAAAGGTACGATCTCTTTATACAATTTTCATTCGCAATGAAAAAATAATTTAAAAAAATAAATAAAGAGGTTGAGGTTTTTTATATGGATGGAAACCAAGATACTGTTGTTAGGGGTCCAAAGCTAGCTTCTTTTCGTTCATTCTGGAGGATTGGCTGGAGAGGCAACATGGCAGCCTCTCCTACCGGCTGACACAGGTGCTCACCGGTCACGGCTGTTTC
Source organism: Tyria jacobaeae (assembly GCA_947561695.1). NCBI lineage: Eukaryota > Metazoa > Arthropoda > Insecta > Lepidoptera > Erebidae > Tyria > Tyria jacobaeae. The sequence goes on along the minus strand of OX387207.1, from coordinate 10,556,613 downwards.
GGTAAGTACCTGTGTCGCATAGGCCGGGAGCCAACGTCTGCGTGCCACCACTGCGGAGGCTGTCACGAGGATACTGCACTCCACACCCTAGCGGAGTGCTCAGCGTGGGCGCAACAGCGACACGACCTCGTGATGGCTATTGGTGTGGGAAGCCTCTCGCTAGAGGCCATGGTTCTGTCCATGGTCCAAAGTGAGAGTGCATGGGATGCTGCCGCCTCGTTTTGCGAGGAGGTGATGTTGGCCAAAGAGGCGGCGGAACGGGAAAGGGAGAGGACAAGTACTCTCCCATCCCGCAGAAGACGCACCAGACGTCGGAGAGCAAATACTGATCTCCGACCTCCATAAGCGCTGGCCTGGGGGTATCGGGCTGGGCTGACCGTTACCCCAGCAGAAGCAGGCCTGAGACGGTGGCGTGACGTACGTGTTCCACGCGCGCCTATTTGATGTGGGGGGCGTAAGGCCCCCATATTCCAAAGTGTGGTCGCCTGCTACCTTGCAGGTGGCCAAGGTCTGCTGGGGTTCCCGGATGTTTCCTTCGAGGGTATCCCGGGTCCCTAGCAATAGACGCTCTCATGACGGAACACCGTGTGGTTTTAGTCGGTTCGAGTCCGACATACCACCTCACCGTCAGCTCTGGTGAGGTGATGACCCGTGGGGGTTTCCACACGAAAAAAAAAAAAAAAAAAAAAAAAAAAAGCTTCTTTTCGTTATACGAGCCTTATCGTATTTTACAATAACAACTTTAAGGATAACATAATGGATGTTCATTTACAAATCAATCGCTCATTATTAAATGTCTCTAGTGGTCAATGGAGAAGCTACTACGGAGTTCAATTAATCTTTGCAATCTTACAATATAAAGCAAAGATGATTAGTAGAGATTAACATTGCAATTCTCAAGTGATATCAAGAAACAGTGAATAGAGCCCATACTCTTTAACAAGAAGTCAATTCCATATTAGTGCACGTTTTATTCTTTTTTTTTATATTAGTGCACGAATTAAATGAGCAGACTTGACTACAGCGCTATACAAAGTCTCTCTCTCTAGCTATATCTATAAGCTATAAAACTACAGTAAATATATATGTTTCGTTACTTCGTGTCATTCCACTCTATGGACAATACACGCTTTCGCACCATAATCATGTAGCTACGAAAAAGGTAAGGGGTTCCCCCTTACCTTTTTCGTAGCTTTAATTTGTACGTACCTAAAATCCGCCTAGCCCCACCTAAACCCCAAAGGTTTGGGATTTTATCGACAATTTGACGCTGACAATAAATACTCTTATGACGTAGGGGTGGATCAGGTAAAGTGAAGGAAACGATATCTTGTTTATACTCCTAAAGTAGAAATAATACATTGAATCCCCTTGTTGTTACAGTAACATACTATCTGATAATATTAAAGTTAATTTAAATCCGTATCGAACCGAAAACGTATTTTTAGACTTTTTTTAAGGATAACTGATTGGGATGATAATATTAACTTGGCATTTTAAAGCCGTTCTACGATGAAACATGGAGATGAATAGCGGAACTCTTCAAACCTAACGAGTAAATAAAGTTTTGACAAGTTGAACAGATTAGGTTTGGTAACGATGACGTAGACAGTGGAACTGTTCAGTTGTTACTACTAAAGCCCTCGAGGTTGAGCACATTTGGTTTGGTTAAACGTACTTTATACTTGGTATCAAAACACGTTATTTAGTTTTGAATATTATAATGATTTCAACCGATTGGTGTTGTAACTTCTAAGAACGATCGATGGTAGAATAGATAATGGATTTGTGCGGGGACATGCTAAAAATGTGTCTATACAGTACGAAGCTAATATTTGTATAAATTTCATAGATGTACGTTTCATTTCGATTAGTTCATAAACTGACCTTTATATTGAATTCTGTTACATTATTGAATCAGAAAGCATTGCTGTCTGTGGAAAACGATCGATGGTAGAACAGGCATTATCTATTCTACCATTAATTGTTTCTTTCGAATTTTGCGGTGGCCTGCTATGTCTATACAAAACAAAGCTGATATTTCTATAAATTTTGTAGATGTACGTTTCATTTCGATCGGTTTATAAACTGACCTTTATATTGAATTCTAATACATTATTGACTCAAAAAGTATGGCTGTCTGTCGATATGAATTATAAAAAATGCAATGCCATACATAACTCATAGGAATGAAAATAGTAAATTGTTAACTAAAGAGGTACCTCACCCATTTCAATCATATTTGTTGTTGTTGCATTACTTGTATTACACACATTCACGCCGGTATCCCGAAGGAGGTAGGGGGAAATGTATTGGAAAACTACATTTAGCCTAATATTATTTGGTTCAGTCCCATTTATGTTATAAATAGAACACTTTTATGCAAAATAAAAAGGGAAATTAGATAATAAGCGAAAAGAATGTAACATAATTCACTTTTAAAAAGTAAACAACCGACTTCAATGCATCTATCATAAAATTTAAGACTTATATGGTTTTTTCATGGATGCCATTGTCAGAACCTAACCAAACCCTCGTCTAACTACCCTAAGTACATCCTTTTCAATAAAAAATATGCCTTTGTCAGAACTGGACCAAATTGATATTGGACCACACGAGAAGCTTTCAAATAAAAATGATCAAAATCGGTTCACCCAGTGGAAAGTTCTGAGGTAACAAACATAAAAAACAGAAAAAAAGAAATACAGTGTAATGAGAACCTTCTCTTTTTTGAAGTCGGTGGAAAATGGATGCTCTAGCTGTAAAAGGTCAGGGTCGCGAACTTCGAATTCCGAGTCCTCTAACAAACTACTTCTAAAGAATTATATTTGCGCATTATTACATGGCTAGTAAAAAGCAATAACATTTGTAACCAGAAATGTCAGCAATCTTCCCCGAGCCCAGACGATCAATAAAATTATGATCTGTACAATTGCCTGGAAATAAATTGATTTGAATTCAATACAGTGCATATCACTATGCTGTACTATCACTGAACAGCAGGACACTAACAAATAGGGTTGCCTATACATATACCTATATGTATACATACATTGTATTAAAATTTACAAGAGTCATATTTCATATTTGCGAATATTATATATTACAGATCCGAGTTTCAGGCGAAACTTATATTTTTTTTTTGGTGAAGACTGCCGTTATTTGTGTATTTAATTACATAACATAGTTATTAACCTATTCAAAAAATCTGTGATTGGTAGATCAATAACGTGGGTCAATATGGGGGATCCATTCAAACTTTCCAACCAAGCTTTCTAATATTTTTCTGAGTGGCCAAAGATGTGTGTGATCTGGCGTTATCGTGATGAAAGACCTCTTTTTTCTGATGATCAATTCCGGCCATTTTTTCTCAATTTCTTGTTGAATTCTAATTAATTGTTGGCAATAGAGAGCAGAATGGCTCTCTATTGCCGGCAACGGGCTTGGCGGTAAAAGCTCATAACGAACAATGCCATTCGAATCCCACCATACACACAGCATCACCTTATTGCGTGTTAATATGGGTTTCACTACAGTCTGTGAAGTTTGACTACCCTTTGACAATGATGTTTTTCACACGTTCTTGTCGTAATTGATCCACTTTTCATCACTAATCTTTTTAAAAATAAATTCAACAATTTGGGATCATTACGTTTTAGTAGAGAATCGCAAATCAAAATTTCCAGACTGAAAATGCTTGAACCAACTTTGTGTTAGTCTTAGTGATACTGCATAAATAAACTGCATAACTGCAAAGGCATCACAATTTTTTTTCGCGACTCGAGTTGCGTTTTTTGTAACAAAACTTTAAAATATATCGAATTTGTTCGTTAAGTGATCGACGTACGAACCGTATACTGCTGTTGTAAGAATGACGGCTTTACTCGCGGCTCTTTGGCGCCGATCGAATAGAGAGTGAAACAGTCATGTCTGAATTAGAATTGAGCTAACACGTCTTGTTCACAGTCTGAAGCTTTGTTTTATATGGCTATAGCATACCACGAAATAGCGAAAATAAAGCGAAAACGCCCTAGAGTTTGGGTTAAAAGATGTGTTGAGAAAATACAAGCCTTTTCGCACAGATGTTTAATTCTAGAATTTTTAACAGAACCATTCGATTACAGTAATTATCTGATAATGTCTTACAACGAATTATTCTATTTACCTTTAATACAAAAGCAGAACAATATGCGAGAAGCAATTTCTCCTCATGAACGTTTCACTGCTACAATGACATACCTGGTAGAAGGTATAACCCAAACCTGTCTGCAGTATTCTACTATAATATCTAGGCATACTTTGGGAACTCGTTGAGAATTCTAGCTCCTTACAATACTAAAACTATGACTGATCCAAATCTTCAACTCCGTAGCCAATTCTCATGCTTGCATTTACCTTGTTTTGTTCTTAAAAATGGAAAGCAATGTTTCAATTACTGTTTTCTTTTATTTTTTTCTTAAAAGCGACTATATCCGAGTTCGGTTCATATTTTTTCTCAATCTAAACGAGTTTATCATACGCTGAAAGTCAATTTCACTTGTTTTTATACTTAATTTAGTTTTCTAAAAGCAGGAACAATTTCAATAAAAAATGTGATGTGGAGCATGTTCGATGCCGATACATGTGCCGATAACTGCTGGCTCGGCTCGGCGGCCCTAATCGACACACGGTTTTGTTCTACAAGCCGAGAAAAAAACAAACAGAGGTTTTACTCTCCCGTCGATCAGGGCCTTCATATTCACTCATTTTGGCGAACAGAATTACAATTGAAAAATGGCAGGTAGATTAGAATAGAATAGACTAGAATATTCTTTATTGTACACTATAGGAATTACAATAGATCTTAGTTAAACATTAACGTACAATGGGCGGTCTTATCGTTAAAAGCGATCTCTACCAGACAACCTTAGGATGAATTTAGTGTCAAGAGGGAGTGGGTAGCTGAGGTGTACAATATTGTAAATTTTATATAACTAAATAAATATATGTGTCACATTAGTTAAGTACATCTCAATATAATGATGTAATAAGGCCAAATTAATATTAAGGAACATACTTGATTGTATTTTTGCAGTGTAATAGCAATATTAAATTTTCCTATATTTTTTTAAAAAATGCTTATTATTGAATTTAAATATTTTTCTAAATAAGCATAATTAAGCAAAAGAAAGCAAAAAATTATGTTTCAGCACCAAAGATTCACACACAAGAGACGGCTTTAGGCAAGCCGTTTAGTAAGTTGATGTTAAAAATGAGTTTCACCTAAAACTTCACTTTCACAGACAATTTGATTTACCTTTCTGGATACGTTTTGGGTGTTTAATAAGTACGGTTTAAGAAAGCCTGATCGAACCTATTGTTTTATAATCGTTTTTTTTTAATAATTACGCATGAAGTCGCGGGCAAAGCTTTCTTAACTATAAACTTAGTTACCCAGAACTGCGACCAAGCTTCTTCCCCGTTAACTAAGGTAGCTTGCTTTATGAGTAAAAATATATAGCGTGCTTAAATTTGTATGCTAAAACTATTAGTTGATACAAACTGTTAAATAACAGACAAAATATTTTATTTGAGTTTGCTGGACATACAGGTTATATCAAATGTAAGTTGGTGTCGCCCCTACAAAGAGGTGCTGAGAGTCTACTTGCATTATGCATTAGTAGCAACGGAGTATTTTGTATTTTCGCTAAAAAAAAGAGTCGGCGTCTTAGAGTAAAAAATCAAATATGTTTTAGCTAAAGAAGTTATAGCTCAAGACTACATACTTAAAATAGGTATAGCCTCGACGTTCGTCTTACCCTCTTGATAACACCAGATATCATAAGGGCCGGACATGCTATAATATATTTATATTTAAATGAGCTCCTTCCAAACTTGATATCTTATTGCATATACTATATATACTATATAATCAAGTTAACCTGTATTTCAGTATCGGTAAATGGCGTTTTACAGGAATAAAATAAATAAAATAAGACGTAATAAAACGTAATAAGACGCATTTTGTCACTATGTATGTTCGTATGGAAACGAAAGGGATGCCGCGAAAGAATTTTATTTAAGTATTGAACTTTTCCATCTAAAATGTTATTTAAAACCTGACTGTTAACGAGAAATCATAAATGGTCTCGTACATCAAATTTATCTAAAAAGTCTTTTAGGTGGAGAACAGGAAGTATCAAGTTTGTACAAATATCTCACCAAGAATAACCTATAAATACAATTTCAAATATAAATGGAGACCAACGGACAATGACAGACGCCCGCTAAATATACTACATTCTGTCAACACTCCTGAACGCTAATGAGTACCTACAGATGTTTCCATGGTAAAAATATGATCAAAAGCCATCGTTATTCGACAAGTACCATGAATAACCGATGAAAGGAAAATTTTGAGACAATCTATTATTTTCCAATATCATAATCAGCCTATTGCAGTCCACTGCTGCATATAGGCCTCTTCCGTGTACCTATACTAAACATTAAACTTTAACAAGTTAACAAGAATTACACTATTGAAGATGAACGATCTAATATAAAATCCGTAGACGAACGGACAGGGCCATTTGAGAAGGGAGCAGCACTATTCGAGGCGCATCACGCAGCGCTTCGGCGACGGCACTCGATCGCCGCCGCGCCGGCTCGAGCATTTCGTCTTGACAGCTTCTGACTTCACGCTAAATCGGTCACGATCCACATTCGTTGTGCACCGTTCCAATGGCTACAAACTGTTACACAAATAAACCTTACATCTCGTAATTATATTTGACATCTTCCTCATGTTAGAGATAAATCTAAAAGTAAAAAATTCTTCGATGTTACTATTGCAAACCAATATACGAGTATAATAAAATTGAAATACAAATGCATTCCAGAAGTTATTTATAGGTGTTCCTAATTTAAACATAGAATTTGAGCTTCGAAGATGTTACGGTCACGTGGACTAAGTTTAGTTTTTTAAATTATTGTGTTCATTAAACTATTACAGTACGTAATTTCAGTGTAACTAACCATTAATACATGTATCATATAAATAAGCCGACGATGCGTAACTAATTAACATACGCGCACGTCATTGAAATCAATTTGAACATTATCTAAAATAAGTTTATCAGATGACATTACTGTGTAGAGAATGAAATAATTACATTATCATATTTTATAACATAAAAGATATATTCTTTGCCTATAGAACATTAATTGCATAAAAATAGTTATTAACTTGGTCGCCCACTTATGTTTATTAGACCTCCATAATTAGAACTTACAAACTAGTCCAATAATTTTCTAACCTGATTTCATTCAAGCAAGACTTTTTCGAGGTTAATTTTAATAAATATGTATTTTTATTGGAGTTGTTATATATTTCTGTTTGAAAAGTAATCCACTGTCTTATTGTATACAAATTACTATATTGTATCCATTTTATTTACACTGAGAGTTAATAATAAACGTCAGTGATGAGCTGATTACAGAAACAAAACACACGTCCATTCGTATGCAACGATGCGATGTGTCAAAGCTTCGAAAAGGACGAATAAAAACTGTCGTAGTAATATTTACTTTCGTTATGTAGTATTGAAGTATCACTCAAATACTGGACGCGACTATTAGGTTTATATGATTTATGCTCAATACTTTATATGATTTTTTTTATATACTATAGGGGGACAGACGAACAGACGGGTCACCTGATGGTAAGTGACAGCGGCCGTCCATGGACACCCGCATCTCAAGAGTCGCAAGTGCGCTGCCCGCCTTTGAGGGTGATGAGGGATGGGGGATGCAGGGAGCAGAAAGAAGAGAGGGGGGATGAGAAGAAATTAGATGAAGGGAGAGGAAAGGGGAGAGGGAAAGAAAGAGGAAACCTCACTCATTTCGGGGAAATGCAACGCAAGCGTTACTTCACAACCGGTTTTCTGTGAGGCCGTGGTATCGCACCGGTCGAGCCGGACCATTCGTGCCTACGCATGGCTCTACCACTGTTAAGAGGACATACATACCTACATATATCAACTGTAATAAAATATGCGTAACGTAATATAAAATATCTCTAATTGCTACCTTCCGGAAAAGCATAGCTTTTATAAAACTCGCTGGAAGTGGGAAACCTTAGATATTATGTACATACATAGGTACTTAATATTAAACTCGAGACGTCCAACCGTACACTCTTAAGGGTCCCTACACAAAACTCCACCTTATTTTCCAAGATATGTTTAATGTTATTAAAACTTTATTAAAGAAAGACTTTACTAACCAGCTGATCTACTTGACAGCTGACTCTTCTTTCTTGTGCCGATCGGTAAAAGCCTGGAATTCTCTACCAGCGCACGTGTTTCCTTCCCACTTTGATCCCGGGTCTTTTAAGCGGGGCGTGAAAAAGCATCTCACCAGGCCGCCATAGTGTGGGTCACCATGCTGCATTGACTAGACATGCAATGAGGATGGTGACCACCACTCTTTGACTCCACCTATTGCTTTCCATCAGGCAAAGTGGATTCACTATGGTAGGCTAATATAAAAAAAAAAAAAAAGACGTATATATTTTTTATACAATAATTAGTGTTGAAGATTTTGATAACACATTATTGTAAATAAATTTGTTCCTTTCAAACAACATTCTACACGTCTTTGGTACAAGTACTATGGTGTCCACATTACCATTGTCATTGCATTTGGATTAAGATGAAACGCCAAAACAAATAAAAGAATCCAGCATACAACACTCACGCCTGTATTCCCGAAAGGATAGATGGACAAACACCCATATTTTGCGGACTATAATTTAGTCCGTAATAAGGGGGAAACCTATTACAGTGGACTTTAGGCATTAAAGATGCCAAAATGGAGAGTATAGTGAAAGGTAAAGGTAGATAAGAATGGATGGCAGTGTAACTTGAACTGGCCTCCGTCCGGCCTGAATATTAAAAGTCAAGGATCCAATCTTTACTAATATTATAATCGCCATCTATCAATCTGTACCTTTTCACGGCTAAACGACTGAACAGATTTTGATTAAATTTGGTATATTGACACAATACTTTTATTTATTATTTAAGTTTTTAATTAATCTTGATTGTATTAGGAATCTTATATCCAGTGAAACACTCGTCATCGTCACCGCATGCTTCCCATGAGCTAATGTATACTGTGTATAATCTGATATCTCGACGATACAATTCACAAGTTACTTAGTTTTCACTTCTATCAGCAGTCCCCAAAGACGTTCCGTATATTTTTTTTGTACTGCGTGATGAATGAAACTCCAAAAAATATTTTGTTTTAGGTACATACTAATCAAGGTTTTTTTTTTGTTATTACTTATTACAATGTAGCGTAATTTTAGATAGATAGATAGATAAACTCTTTATTGTCAAAATAAAAGATATTACAATATTGTTATAACATATTTTTAAATCAGAATTTGTACAATTGGCGGCCTTATCGCGTTTTATCGCGTTTTGCGATCTCTTCCAAGCAACGTTTGGATGGAGAGAGAGTTTTTGTACGGCAGGAGGAGTTGCAGTGTCTAATTAACCATTATATATACATATATATATGTATATATATTAATTAATTAATTAAAACGCATAAATACTAAGATACACAATACACACACAAAACACATATCCATATTATTGTTGAATCCCGTGTTCTGGTGCGTGACCATGGGATGCATGGCTGATGGGTGGTTCAGTGACAAGCGCACTCCCAGCCGGGGCACCTGCGGACCCCTCGGTTGGGAATAAATCTATGCTTGCCCGGGTATTTGGGATCTCTACCCGGGTGGACCTCTAGTTCTCCCCTACTCGTGGATTTAGTTATGGAGCATATAAATGAAATTAATAAGAAAATAAAAAATGAAGAGAACAAGGAAAAAACAAAAAGAAAAGAAAAGAATAAGAAGGCGGACGAGACCCCGTCTCACTACGAGGAACTGAGACTACTTAACTGAGACGCCTATCGTGGAGGTGCTCCCAGAAGTCAATATGTGTTCTGGGAGCAGGAGAATGTCGGAGCGAGTACGTTCCAGGGCCGCCAGTTGCGCGGCTGACTCGGCCGAGGAGATGGAACTGGCGCCCGGAGACCCAGAAAGTCGCAAACGCGGACGGGATGAGGACGGCGATACGTCACAGCACATGTTGCCGCCAAAAGTGCCGAGCAGCAGGTGTGGTAGATCACGCACACCGGCCACGACGAGTTCCGTCTTTTCCGGGGCTTAAGGATACGCCAGAGGGCGAAGAGAGGGTGAGATCATTGCGAGGAGGAGATCACAGATTTCCTTCTTAAAATCCGTCCACCGGTAGAAAGGGGTTCTGACCCTCTTACTACGGTGGATTTAAAGGAGAGGACGAATGCGGCGGTGGCCATCATCCAGAAAGTGGCCACCAAGTCCACCAACCTTAAGGGCTCTTTCGTAAGGGCCTGAAGGACTCCTCCTCGGCCGTTTCGGAGGCCATGGAAGGCCTCATTCAAGATGTCTCAAATCTGCAACAGGCAAACGATCGCCTAACGGCAGCTAACAGACGCTTGACAAAGCAGGTTGCTGAGCTAAGTGCTCAGTTCGCCCAGTTTCGCCCCGGGACGAGCGCTGTTGGCACACAGAAAGCAAAGCCTGTTGCAGAACAACCTGCCACCTTACCCACCCCGTCCCCAGTCTCTGATGCCCACTGACGTCAAATTACAGACACAGTGTGGCGGATGATGGACGGGCGCCTGGCACCTCTCTGGTGCTGCAGCTGTCTCTGCTCCCTCCACGTCTGCCCCCATTGATGATGGGTGGCAGAAAGTTGAGGGAGGCAAAAAGAAGAGGTCCCGAAACCCCAACAAGAAGGCCTCCAAAGGTGCAGCCTCTGCTTCTCAGGCATCGACGGTGGCAGTCACCGCCACATAAAAGGCTAGAACTAGTCATTGGACATCGCCTATGCATTCAATAGTCTGCCATTCAGTTGCATTAGGGAAGCGCTCTTGCTATCACGGAGTGCCACTGCACCTGATGCGGCTAGTCGCAAACTATTTAGAGGAGCGTACCGTCATGTACGAGGACCGAGATAGAAATCTGAGTCGTCGGCCCATGTCGTGCGGTGTTCCGCAGGGGTCTGTCTTTGGACCCCTCCCGTGGAACATGGGGTACGACTGGGCTCATCGTGGTGACTTCCCCCCTGGGCTGGGAGTAATTTGTTACGCCGATGACACTCTTGTCACAGCCCAGGGATCGAACTTTCAAGAGGCGGCGTGCCTGGCCACCAGAGGAGCCTCTCTGGTGGTCCGGCTCATCGAGGCGCTGGGCCTGCGGGTGGCCCTGGACAAGACGGAAGCCCTTTTATTTCATGGGCCCCGTCGTGGTCCACCTGCCGGTGCCGCCATCATGTTCAACTCGGTCCTCGTACCGGTTCGGGCCCACATTAAATATCTGGGCCTGACCCTTGACGGGAGGTGGCTCTTCGACGAGCACTTTCGGCAGCTTGCCCCAAAGCTGGTTGGCGCTGCGTCCGCTCTTGGGCGCCTTTTCCCTAACGGGGGTTGTTGGCCGGAATTCCCCCGTGGGACTTGGAGGCGGAAGTGCTCGCTGAAGTTTTTCGGCGGACGACTGATTTCCGGGCGGGTTACGGGGTTACTGGGTTACGGGGTTATGAAAAATGTCAAACGTTTTAACTTTTAATCTGCATATTTCGATTTGATGAACCAACTATATATATAATATAATACTCCAACCCCGCCTCTCCTCTTTAAGCAATTAACAACTTTCGGATTTATTCCTTTATTTATTAATATCTGTTTTTTGTTTACCATAACAGTACCGAAAAATACAGACGTTATTGCATAAATTTCGGTATAACGATAAGAAAATATTATATCTTTTAACTTAAACTGTACATATAATTTCGAAACAACGCACTAAAACACTTATCGTTCACAACGAAGGGACCTCGAAAATTGCCTTTGCCTACTAACCGTCTAACTGTCTAACACATACTCAACAAGAAAATGGAATCGTTTATAGTACATCGCGTTAGCAGATAACTAAAGTGAAAACTCGTTTACTCATTTTTATTTCAATGAAATGGAAAATCACCAACAGCAGCAACAGCAGCAACAGTACAGATGGTTTGGCTGCCGAGAAAATAAAAGCCATTCAAGCGAACGACAGAGCTGACTGAGTGTAACTATAAGTTGATGGATTCTTTATGATGTTCATTCACCAGTCATTAAGCGGCGATAGCGTGATGTAAACGGTGAACGGTGTGTCGGAATCGGACCCGTCCCGACCACCCGCGGCCACAATCAGGGCGGCATGAGGCGCTGGTAACCGCGCCTTCGCCGCCCTCGAATTGAGTACGAGTGGAGGTCGTTCTCCCGGGCCTATTCCGCCGCCTCCAATTACTGCAGTAAGGACCCGACGCTGCGCCGTCCAAGCCGGGCAATCCGCGAGCGTATGCTGGGCGGACGGGACTCAATACCCTCCTAGCGACCGAGTGCAGGTATTTTCCGAAGCAGCCGTGCTCGAAAAGAACCTGCGTCAGTCGGAAGGAAAGGGTTCCATGCTGCTGGTCATCGTCGAGTGGGCAGCCCACTCGACGATGACCAGCTGGAGCGCCTCCACAGTGGCAAAGCCAGCACCGGACGACCAACGAGCCATAATGGCTCGGCGAGCGGCCTCACGCCACTCGCGTACATCTTCGGGCGGGGGCCGATTGCTACTACCCGCCCGGAACTCAGTCGTCCGTCGATAGACTTCGGCGAGCACTTCCTCCTCCAAGTCCCACGGGGGAGTTCCAGCCAACGCGCACGCCGCCTTCGTCAAGACGGTGCGGTAACCGCGTATGGCTCTAACCGCCATAACCATCTGGAGGCGCCAGAGGCGTGCCCTATTCTAGGCGGTCAGAGTTTTCGCCCACACCGGTGCACCGTACACTGCCATTGACCGTACAACCTCCGTGTACAGCCGTCTTGTTGCGACGCTGGGTACAAAGTCATAAATCCAGCCCTAACCCAAGCTTAGCTGGGGGGGGTTAACAAGAATACTAGTAATGTGTGACCCACGTTGCTAGCGTTCTTTAAAAAAATAATTGTGCACAAAGCAAAGCATAAAACATGTTACTACCGAACATCCACTGTTGGACATATGCCTCTCCCAATGTGCGCCGTAGCACCCGCTCCTTCACCTTAGTAGAGTAGTCTATCCCAGCAACCATTATCAGGTTATCGGTCCATTTGGTTGAGGGATTTATACTAGTTGTACTTTGAATAAAATAAAAAAGGAAAAGAAAGATCTTCTGTTTCAATTTATCTGCAATATCAGCCTAACAAGTAGTGTGGTTATTGTGTAATCAGCCGTATAAACCTTAATAACCCGTACTAGTATCAGTGGCAAAAATATTTAACGTTTGCTGTATGCAACAGTTGCGTTACGTCAGACTCGACCTGGATACTAAAAAAACTGATAGTATGTTTGTTAGGTTAGCCATATTCTAATTATTATGGGTGCAATATAGCACACTGTGTTTTTATTTGGTTTAATGCCTACACACCACCCACCGCACCAGGTGGTTGTGAGCCATGAAAAACGGTTTTATGACTATCGTTATTTGTATCATGGTTCTCATCATGGATTAATTTAAATTTACATTAAAGTATTATTAGATTTTCTTTTCTCAATCTTACGGCCATTCTCAGTATTAAAAACGTGCTCATTTTGATGGCTCTTACGGATTACATATAAGAAATCAAATTCATCATCTATATATAGAAAATATATTAAATATACTACAAAAATAATCAGAAGAGGGAAAGGCAAGGCTTTCGGTGAGGTAGGCAGAAATAATAGTTCACCACTTGCTTCTATCCTTACAAACCACACGAGATTTCTCTGCTGCCTTCAAGCCTTTCATACAAGCCGATTTGAGGTACTTCTGACCTACTCTTTCTTTTACACAGCACCAATTGGATCATTGTATATATGCGCCGATTTGAGGTACTTCTGACCTACTCTTTCTTTACACATCACCAATTTGATCATTGTATATATGCGTAGTCGACCCCTACTAGCATTCTCATTCGCCCTGTATTAGCTATCCATCCCGTCTCTATCTTTTTCTGATACATCTCTCCCTGGTGTTTTAATCTGCCTACCATCATATATGTATGTATCCCGTTCTCTGTAAGACACATTTGCAATGACGTAAGTTTGTCAAGGCACTCATAAACCATCCTCACCTGAAAAATAATCTCATTGCTAAAATGCAAGTTTAGTACCAGGTGCTGTAGTACACATTGGAAAAGGCCTGTGTCCAGCAGTGGACTGCAGTGGGCTAATTGATTGACTTATTGATTTAAGTTTACCAAAAGAAATGGTTGATGGTATCTATTTACTAACGGTGATCTTATCGCTTCATCGCGTTCTTAAAGGACACCCTTAGGGAACGTACCCATACTACGTGACCCGTAAATTTTGAACCCCCTCCCACCCCCCTGGTGACCACCCGTAGTCGTAGTATTTATTTATACCCGTATATATTTATATTCGTATGTATTTATACCCTTCGAGTTTTCACTTATTAATTCAAGGTTTAAATAATTAATTGCAAACAAAGTTAAAAAACATTACATTTTGGCTCACGTTTGTCTTTAGTAATACAGCGCTTGCCCCGTGACGCCCAGAATGCTTATACAATACCTATAACTACAAGTTAAAAATTATTATCAAGGAAATAAACATATTGTAACAAGAACTTAATTTAAGTGAAGTTTTTTTTTATTCCGGCGCCTTGTGCGTCTTTTGTGGGACGAAAGAGTACTAACTCTCTCCCGTCCCCTTTCCGGCGCTTCTTTTGCAAGCACCGGCGGCGACGGCGGCGGAATCCCATGCACTCTCGCTCTGGACCATAGCAATAACCATGGTCTCCAGCGAGAGTCTACCCACACCTATAGCTGCCACGAGGTCGGCACGCTGTTGCACCCACGCATAGCATGTGTGTAGTGCAGTGTCCTCCTGACAGCTCCGACGTGGTGGCACACAGGCGTTGGCTCCCGGCCTATGTGATACAGGTACTTACCGAAACATCCGTATCCGGTGAGTACTTGCACTAGCCGGTAGGAGAGAGCCCTATGTCGCCTCTCCAACCAATCCTCCATGATGGGTCTTACCGCCACAATTGGGGCGTGCCCCGCGCTCCGTCGCTCAAGTGGTTTTTCCACTGAGCCATGAGCACCTGGTGGAGCTGGGACCGTTCTGCCTCGATATCGCGAGGGCCAGGTCTGAGATCTAGCTACTGAAACTCCCACCGCCACCGGTACAGTGCAGCGAGGAATTTTGCTTCCAGGTCCCATGGCGATGTTCTGGCTAGGAGACTCGCCGCTTCAAAACAGACAAATTAAAATAAAAAAATAAAATTCATCTAAAAAATTAACTGATAACTATTTTGAAAAACATGCTTTAAATAATAAGAGATAATACTCAATCGGGTAGTATTAAAAATTTTTGTTCAGTCACCAAGGTATACCACCACACCACATCAGGCATTCGTGTGCCTATAAACTAACATAATATCATACATACATACAAAAGCTCACGTCTCTCTCCCATCGGCAATAGGCTTCTCCCTTTGTCTCTATAACAGCCGCCACTTGCTTCTATTCTTACATATGTACATAATCATACCATAATACGAGTATAAGTAGAAAGAAAAATCGAAATAAAAATCAACGCAACGTATAAGCAGTGGTAACAACTTACCAGCACATGATGTATCTGAAAATTAAGAAATCTTCTATAAACTTGTTTTGTTGTTTATTTTATAGTTTACTTCATCAACCTAAAACCCAATACTGTTTAATTTTATTTAAAAATTGTACCCGAAGAAGGAACCCTGTTTACATAATACCAACAACATGGATAATAATATACGACGGAGATAAGAGCAACTAAATCATAAATCCCTCGAAACGCTACTACACCACGTTCTGTCAACTGGGTTGGAATCCCTCTACTTTTGACAATTAACCATCTCTTGAACAACATTGACTTGATCTATCAAAGTATACAAGCGAACGTGACATAAAATAATTACTATTCAAATGTCTTACACCCGAGAAGCATATGATACATTCTTAAATAATTTATTACATGCTAACTGGCAATGCACTTGTGACTATTGAGTGGGGGCTCTTGACAGGTGTCCATGGACGGCGGTTGTCACTTACCGGGGGCAGACGAGCAGACGGGTCTGCTCGTGGGCAAACGAGCAGACCCGTCTGCTCGTCTGCCCCCTATCGCATAAAAAGTTTAAAGCTTCCCGCCCTTTACATATACTATAAGTATTTACTTTTAATCCGATAAATACGCATTTATATTTATAAATTAAATACAACTGTTAAGGTTTAAATTGAAATATATATTTCCTATGAATACAAAGACACTCAAGAAAACGTCATGAAAGTTCAAGTAGATATGGTTTTTGAAAACAAGGAATTTGTGAGAATTATGTAGGTGTAGGTAAAAGTATTTTTCAGATGTGTACTTTTTTTCAATCAAGCTTTTATCAAAGGACTTAAACATTGATCACAATATTACAATGCTACAAGGACACGGAACGACGCACATACCTACGAATACTAAACAAACTCAGACACGCATCAGGCTTTAATGTTGCTATGTAGTACTCAGGTTTTTAAACAATAATATATTTTGAGAAACGTATTTCTTATTTTTACTGCATAATACAAATTGTACAAAACTGGACAATAAACAGTTGTATCGGCGTCGTGATGAGGTCTAGTCGATATAAATTATTCAAGTTTTTCTGGCTAGCTGCCCAAAAAGGCACAACTGGTTCGATTTAAAATTATATACAACACTCGTGCGTGTGCAGGCAGCGCTGAGTTTGCAACGTATGGTTGGGGTAGTTTGATGGGGAGTTGTGAGGTACGGACGGAAGGGGGAGGAATATGTCACGCGACCTACGGGGGATTCTTATTATTCCGGAGATACTGCATCGCGTGGCACAAAATGGCATCGCTTGTTCAACGTACTATTTTAAACGAAATTCCGCAAAGTGGGGATGAACATGATTAAACACTAGATGCACTGTTACAAGAATTTTCTTGACAAGTAGCAGTTACTTTCATTCACAGTAGATGTGTACCGTTACTTTTATCCGTATTATATCTATACACTCTCAGACATTATGCCAGAAATATTTTTTTGCTCAATGTAACTTCGGCCAACTTCGTAGTCTACGTACTGCTATTAACATATTCTTTAGACTATGTTAAAATGAGCATTTTAGATGTTCTTCACAGTCTTAGACGAATGACTTGAACAAAATTCGTATACTTGTTAACTCCCACGACTTAAACGCGGGCTTAATTGGGAATCAGCATTAGACCCGCCATCTGAACATAGCCATATATATAAATATAACTCTTGCCCAATTTAAGATAACAAACCTATATGAAGACATATGAGAACGAGTCAGTTTCCGGCTTCAACCACTATTATATTTTTTACCTCTTCACACCACAAATAAGACATATCACATTACTTAAAAAGACGAAGATCTTAAGGGTGTGGCTCTATAGCCATGACAATGCATAATTATATAGCAAAACAAGCAAATCACTATATATATATATAAATATATCACAAATATGAAAGATGTTTGTTTAAGTTCGTTTTTCATTCCAGCGGTGAAGTAAGAATTAACGGTTTTTCCTTCAATCATCAAGACCAGTTAGTAACTTTATCGACCGGAAATTCATACCACAAGTATGTTTATCTAGCTTTTTATTCTACCTCGAAATACCGTCTGATTAGAAGCTTTAATGGTTAGATTATCGCGTTTTGAAAGTCAATTTAGTATTATACTTCAATAGTTTAAAAGAATCTTTAATTAGATTCTTATAACAAAAATAAAAGGTAGACAATTATATTTTACAATGCCGCTTAATCAAAAAGTTTACTTAGAAAAGAGCTAATAAAACCTGATAATCCTAAAGTCTTCTAAAATTTTCAGAAGTTACTTAACACACCAGGTATTTTATACCAAACAGACGGGTGGGTGTTTTATTGAAAAACTTTTAATAAAAATTAGTTCTGTTCTAACCATTATAGTACAGAGAGATTAGTCGTGTTAATGTTTAATATCAGTAAAGTACGTAAATGTAATGTACGTATATGTAAATATAGATTACTTATAAATAATTAAACATAATTGAATAGAAAGCTACAATAGTAATAACATTGTGGAATGCACTGATTACAGTTTCGGGGGAATAAAACTGAGTAAAATATATATACAAAAACTATAGTAACATGGTGGAGTATGATATTGTTATCTCTTTTATGTGTTGTGAAATAGACACAAGACATGAATGAGAAATAAAAGAGGTGACAGACTACAGATATGCGCTTGACACTATTCCCTTTTTGTCACGTTGTGCCTGACTAAATTATTTACGGTTTTGTTTGAAAAACTTAAAACCGCATTTGATTTTTTTTGTTTTATTTATATACCCACGTCTAAAATTCAAGTTGTTCCAAAAATGTATCAACTCCTATATTTCCTAACTACCAGAACACTGTTTGATATCACCTTGATATACTCACACCTGTGTCCCTGACGGTGTAGGCAAATATATATAAAATATTTTTTTAAGAATAGGCGTCTTTACGAAACGTTAACTTCAGTCTCAAACAAGTATTACAAAAAGAACTTTGTATATAATGTAGAAAAAAACTATACTTTCATAGTCAGAGTATTGATGCACTTTTAAACAAAACAGATCAAAGCTGCTTTATGTATACTTTATTATAAATTCACACGGCAGGTAGTACATAATATGTTTAATACACATTACGTTAAGTTGCCAGAAATTTAAGCGGATATTTTGATGAATTGATGTCTATGGCATAATCAACTAAACAACAGCAAATAAACCATAGAACAATGTATATACATAAATATGTATGTATATGCAAGCGCACAGTGATGGAGTGGCAACCGTCCAGGTGATGCGGATGGATATTTTGTCACGTAGGACGATTGCAGAAACCTGCAGCCGGTATAAGTCCGAACAATTCCTCTGAACACTCCCCATGATACAAGCGATAGAGGATGCAGAGTGAAACTACATCTCTACGCATCGCCAAGGTGTCAAGTCGATCAGAAATATCTTGGCAGTCGATGATGCGAGTCGCTCTCCGTTGAATGCGGTCAAGAAGTTGGTACTGGGGTGCACCTGTATAGAGATGAGAGCAGTATTCCATGTGCGGCCGAACCTGCACCTTATAAAGTTGCAGGCGGTGGGCCGAAGTAAAATACTGTCTCGATTTGTTTAGCACACCAAGCTTCTTCGAGGCTAATATGGCCTTACTCTTTATGTGACCGCGAAACTGGACTTCCTATATCGACGCCAAGGATTCCGATACTGGCTGATGCAGTTAGGGAAGTGCTCTCAAATTTGAGGTGATACGACCAATGGCATCTTTTTAGCGGTGAACGCGCAAACCTGTGTCTTCGTGGGTTTAAACTGGACTAGGTTAAGTCGACCCCAATCTGAAACTTTTGTTAAAGAAATTTCGATTTCAGTCACACGTTTGGATCGGCTTTCGATGACGTTTACCCGAGAAATGTTAGCGCGGCCGGCGTAAAGGGCATCACTCATGCTATCGTCTGCATAGCAATGGATGCTGCTAATCTGCAGCATGTCATTGATAGCACACAGCCTTGTGGTATAACAGAATTAACAGACTTGGAGTCGGAGCATGCACCGTCAACAACGACCTTGATGCTTCTGTCTGTAAGAAAACTGGTGAGCCAATTGCACAGTTTTTCGGGAAGCCCATAGGAAGGAAGCTTCGCAAGGAGCGCTTTGTGCCAGACCCGATCGAAGGCCTTCGCCACGTCCAAACTAACGGCCAACGCTTCCCCCTTGGTCTCGATCGCCTGTGCCCACCGGTGAGTCAAGTAAACAAGAAGATCACCAGCTGAACGACCCCGACGGAAGCCGTTTTGTCGATCATTGAGGAGCTGGTGGTCTTCTAAGTACCGGAGGAGCTGGCAGTTAACAATAGATTCCAGTTAACTATACATTGTGTGACAAACAAAATGTTATTTGTCACAAAAATGTCTCTCAATACACACTATGTCAATTCACACTAAGAGCAAACATTTTAAAGCGCCATCAAGGAGATACGCATTTGATTAGTAGAACTTTATTTTTATTTATTAAAAAAATAAAAAGAATAACAGTGACGTGGGTCATTCATCAATTAAGTATTCTAGTTCACCTCTCAAAATAAATTTACACTGAATCTTTCTCCTCCCCTCTCCTTCCCCCCCAAAGGTGCGCAGCGCAATTGCGACTCATGAGTTGCAAGTATCCACGGCCGGCAGTTAGATAGTCACTTACCATCAGGTGTCTCATCTGCTCGTTGTGGCACTGTATACCATAAAAGAAAAAAGTGGGGGAACTTGAATGAAAATTTTGTTTACAAGCGCTAATCTCTAAAACTATCAGACGGGTTAAAAGAAATACTATTTATTTAATAGATCATTTACAGAGAAATAAATTAAAGTATGAAACGTCACGCTACGACCCCTAGGAGCGAAGCAGTGACCATAAACACAGGTTAAACATTGGACATACAACTGCGTATTTAATTACACTTTGGTTTTTATTTGGGTGTTCTTATGTATAATAATAATATATGTAAATGTACCGTAACGTACCTATTTACTATATTGAAATATATCTAAGTAAGCGTATCAATTCGGGTATAGATGTTATTGTATATGTTCCAGATTATGATTATTACTATCTCAGCATGCCAGCACACAACCATCTTATGGTACGGTTTAAGTTGTATTACAACTCGGTCCTGTCCTTGAAATACATACCTACAATCACGCGTGGCGCGGTACGTAAACAGGGCTGCCCACCTACAGTATATTAATTTCGTCTACCTACTTAAGTTTCTTTCTAATTTTGTGATTGTAAAATTATTATATTTTTATTTAAAACAAAAAGGAATTGGTTAAAAATGGAAGCGTTTAATAAAAATGTTATTTTTTTGATTGTTAGATTTTAGCAAAGTTAGATTAGAAACAAGCGTCACTTCACATCGACATAATTTATCGCGTGTGCGCTACCCATAGCAATAAAAACCTCTAAACATCGACTACAAAATGTTACTAAAAAGTAACTTATACTTAATGTAAAAAGGTAGATACCTAATGTTTATTACTATTATGTTCATTTCATAATGATATTTTATCTATTTCAATAATATAATGTGAGTAGGTAAGTTCATAAGTAGATATGTAGCCTAGGAAATTACTACCTACTTACTAAGATAGATCATTCGTGTGTCATTTTCTTTCAGCTTATCCAATAAATATTGGGGTGCGTCATTGAAGAATTCAAGCAACCAAAAACAGCACAATATAGTCTATATTTTGCCACATTATTATTGCACGAAAAAGGTAGTGAATGTAAGTATTTGTACTATTTCAAACAAAATAATATTCATAATGCTAAACATTCACACGTTCGTACGTCATTGCGGCACATCCGCGACTGTTGTGTTGTGTACGGTGTCCGAGTCCAGTCGCGTCCGAGTGTGTATCGTACCGAACTCCGAGGCTCGTAGGCATGACTCGGGCTCCGACCGTTTGTATTAAGACAGAATACTGTTAGATAACATTACCGTGCTTATGGTAAGCAATTAACAGTGTTTATAAACACTTTCAATACCAATGACGTCACCAATGCCGTTGTCAGCATGAATGCCATTAAAACACTCTTTCTTTAATTTTAACTCAGATTGCGACTTTATGTCTACAAAACCTGAACTCTATTTACACGAATGCACAAGCATTTGAATATAGTGACAAGCAGTCTAACTGCAATTATTTAAACGCGTCAGGTTTCAACTTGTTTGTTTACATTACGCATTATCGATACAAAGAGATATATTGTGGGCTCAAAAGTATTTTGACACGCAGTTAGCTTCAAAAATTCACGGACATTAGATGATCTTGAGTTTTTATTTTTGTTTACATTTTTTTGTTATAGTTATTTTAATATGCCAAAATCTAAGGAATATTCTAGTGACTTTAAAAAAGCAGTAATAAATGCAATAAAACAAGGATTGACACAAATATAAGTTGCTCGCATGTTTAAAGTGTCTCGACAACTCATTAGTGTATGTAAAAAAGTATATAATAAAGAAAAGACTGTATAAAGAAAACCTCGAAGCAAAGCAAACCTACAAAAAAACATCTTCTAGAGTCGATATTATCATCAAAAAGTTATCAACTAGTGATTGTCGAAAGTCAGCTGTAATGATAAAAAATGAATACAATATAAACATTAGCGATTCTACTGTCAAACGACGCCTGAAACTCTTCGGGTTGCATAGTCCAAGGCCGACGAAGAATCCTTTAATATCTAAGAAAAATAAAAAGCCTCGACTTGCATTCGCAAAACAGCATAAATCGTGGTCAAGTTTCGACAGGTCTAAAGTTTTGTGGAGTGACGAAAGAAAATTTAATTTAATGTCATCTGATAGTGTTAAGTACGTTCGACGTCCAGAAAATAAAAATATGATTTTCGTTAGCAAGTACCCACTGTTAAATATGGAGGTGGTAGTGTGATGGTTTGGGGGTGTTTTTCACGCTCTAAGATATATTGAGAACTCAAATGCTGCCATACGCCAAGTAACATATGCCACCTGGGTAGTATTTTCAGCATGGTAATGATCCCAAACAAATATCCAAGTACGTTTGGGATTTTATAAAACGTGAAAAATCAAAGTTCTAGACTGGCCAAGCCAAAGTCCAGATTTAAATCTTGTAGAACATCCGTGGGAGGAGTTGGATCGTAGAATAAGAGCGCGAAATTATTCGGATCAGGACGCTGTATATGAAGCTTTAAATAATGAGTGGAAGAAAATTCCGTTCAATAGATTAGAGAAGTTGGTTGACTCGATGCCGGCGCGATGTAAGGCTGTAATAAAGGCTAAGGGATATGCCACTAAATATTGACTTTCTTATTACTGAAGGTGATAACTCTTTATTGGATATTTTTGTTTTAATAATGTCAAAATACTTATGATCAACCCTTTTTTTATTTTTTATAATTTAAACTTTATGTTGTTGTGAACTGAAATTATTTCATAAATAAATAAATTTAACAAGTATGATTGCCAAAATAATTTTGAGCACCACTGTATGTACTTATTACACGTACATACATTCATAGTTGTTTATTTATAAGGCCTTGGCGTGTTAACATAATGAGTTGTGACACAAAGTTGTTCGAATTGTTTCAGAGCTATTGGATAGATACGGACGATCTTTGGAGCTACAAGAAAGCGAACTTCTATAAAGAATTGCTTACTACTACTACTACTGCTTAAGTAGGAGTCGGTCGGGCATGAATAACTGACTCCTCCAATGCCAGTTGCAAAGGTGCTCAAAGCACCCCGCAGAAGGGGCCGACCCCTACGACCGGTACATACATCGGTATCAGGTCAGAAGTAGCTCTCAAAAAGAAACTAATTCTTCCGCTAATTGGGAGGGAGAAGTTCACAAGGCGGTGTCTCGCATTGAGAGAGATAAAGGCCAATCAAGAAGCCCAAAAAAGACAGCCTCGGTCATTAAAGCAACGTATGTACGTACTACAGTGTAGCCACCTGTTGCATAAGAGGCGCCCAAGATCTGCAGGGTTCCTTGAAGTATCCTTCTAAGGTATACCCAGGTCCCCTGCAATAGACCCTGTGACGGAACACCTTGTTGGTTTTAGTCGATTCTAGTCTGACATACAACTTAACACAGGAAAAAAGAAATTATATACAGGAAAAACAGGTCCTTCACCTGTTTTTTCTGACAGATAATTATCAATTTATCTACTACGCAAATAGTTGTCATTTGAAACATAAATAATAGTAAAAACCGAATAAATTCGACTTAGCTTTACATATGGAGCCTTAAGGAGAATTTTAAATAAGAAATATATATTACTATAGAAGAAAACGACGTGAATAAACTATACCGATTAAGAAAAGATAAAGGGGAGAAAAAACGAAGACCTGTGCAATGTTTTCTTATAAGCGAATAGAAAAATTATGATATAATGAGAAATAAAAAGAGTTTAAGAATGTTTATGTAGTGGATTACTCAAAGGAAGTTCTGGAGAAATGGAAAGCTTTGCAACCCCAACTACTAGAAGATAAGAAAAAAGGAAACATACCATATTTGAAATATGATAAACTTATAGTAAGAGAACCCAATGCTGACAAAAAGAAAAAGGAAACCTGTACTTCACCACAGTCGGTCTCGGAAACTAAACCCAAAAATCAACAAGTACTAAACTCAGTCAAGGCCAACAGGACAAAAGCTTTTGATTTAATGAGATCCCGATCTAACTCCTTAAGTAACATCTTTACAAACAAAGGTCAATAGGTGACATTAACAACTGAAAAACAAAAAACTGTCACACCACATCTAAACCTAAAAGCAACAGGAATACCGGAAACTCAAAACGAAACAAAGAACAAAATAAAAAAAAATCTAAACCCAAAACTTAATTCCCCCTATCCGGCTGGTCCCCGTTGGGATAACGACCACTATCCTTCAAGAAATAATAAAAAAAAAAAAAAAAATGATTTATTTTTCTCACACCACAATATATGTAGTAAATATTCAATTTTTTACATATATCTTGGTATAGTATTGTTCGGTGGTTGGGTGGTCGGTTTGTTTGTATGCATTCTTCACTCTATATCAGTATCGAAAGCATCGCTTGGATTTCGTCGTAGCTTACCCCCCTTCAAATAGTCAGTCAGCGTTCCTTTATTCATGGCCTTTGTGTGGTGAAATATTGGTATAATTCTGTTGACCTTATTGTTCAGGTAGCATAGAGGTATTATAGATAGAGTAGGGAGAACATACGGCTGCCTGTAAGCGGAAATGTCCAACGGTTAGAAAGAGAAAGAAGATCGCGGTACCCCATCTGTCTTTCTCTACTGACGCATGCGCAGTAAAGGACTGCTTGTTATTATGACAACCTGGAACCTGGAATAATAAAATCAAATCAACTTAAATACCTTATAAAGTTGTTTGAAGTAATTAAATATTTATAAAAAAAATACAGCACAAAGCTGAAATAATCAAAGCTTAAACCTTAAATTATAAGCCCGAAGGGTTAGAGATGATCATAAATGATCTAAGTAGTTTTATGAGCAGTTTCTTCTATTGAACTTGGTAGTAATTTGTTTTAATACTGAATTATTTCTATAATTTGAAGATTGGGTGTATGATGGGTTTCTGAAATGCATTAGTATATCTTGTAGAGAGTACTAGATTACAAATATACGTTAGAGGTGGTACCTACTGCAATTTCATGTTTTTTTCAAAACACCATTCGATATGCCATCCCAGCCAGTTAAACGAAGTGACCTCAAGATTCTAGAAACTTCATATTGATCGGTAGGTAACATTACCACGGAATGATGACTGTTATTCGCAAATATTGGCGTAGCTGGTTCACTCTTTGCACTCATATTTTTTTATGTAAGTTGTTTGCCGATGTTTATGAAAAAGTCGTTTACAAAGTTTACAGAGTGCTCTGATGAGGTTTGGGTTGACAACAACTGGGATAAAACATTTTATTTTAGATCTACCTGATATATAACTTATGACTGACCATATCTGCTTAGTGTCATTGCCTGCTTTCTCAACTTTCTTCCTTTCGTAGTCCATTTTAATATTTTTTAAAAGTTTATTGCAATATTTTTTATGCCTAGTGAACGTTAGTTTTAAGACGTCATTATTTGGCGCCAATATTTTTTTTTTATGTAAGTTGTCTCTGTGCCTAATACACCGTAGAACGCCTGGGATAATCCATGGTTTTATAGTTTTTCATCCAAAAACGGTATCCTGTAGTTTTATGTGAACGTAAACAACTACACCTTCATTCTGTGTAAGGTTGTTTGCAGTGACAAATTAGTTATATCCCGGAAAATCAGGGATGTTGTGTGTGTTTCGGAGCCAACACTCAGTCAAGGTCAGAATGACCCAGTCAATATTGATTCTAGCAAGGGTGGTCATAAAGCCTGATATATTCTTAGAAATACTTCTTATATTTTGACTAAGTATTTTAAGACATTGGTGCGGTATGAAGTTAGACGGGATGCAGTGGTCCAAATCACAAGTTGCTGACTCAGACACAGAGACAGAGTCTATGTCGTTTATAATATTTTGTACACATTCGAATGTTAAAATAGAATATTATTAAAATATTACATTTAAATTCCGTTCTTTTAAGAAATATTAATATTAAATACAAAAACCAATAATGATAAATTAGTATTGGGAAATACGGCACATATGATATTTGATAGTTCGTTCCGACTGAACAATATGTGATATGTGTAAGGAAGTGTACAGAGTAAAATATCAGTAATGTACTTAAGTGAGTTCCAAAAAAGTGAAAAAGTCACATTCATTAAACCAAATACACACTATTTGGTTTTATGAATGTTAATAGTAATATTAAAGGTATATGTTTATCAGTATAAAAAAATGTTTACATGTATAAGTTAGTTGAACATTACAGTAAATTAAAATTATCCCAATAAAAGTAATCAAATAAATTATATAATAATATTTTTCAGAGTACATTATCAGTAATGCACCTGTGACTTGTTATAATGAAGGTATTTGTTCATCAGAATAAAAATCTTGTGTATATGGGTAGGTTAGTTAAACACACTTTAAAGTGAAGTACAAAAAATAAACTTATTACTCTAATTACAGTCATTAAAATGCGCGTGCAAAAAAGAGAACGTGTTGTCGCCCTCAGAGCCAGTGGGAGGGAGGGGGGAATAATGATAAAAAAGAACAGAAGAGAGAAACTGATAATGGAAACCAGGTGAAAATCTGCACTTACAGCGTAAGATCACGAATGAACACATTAGAAGAATGGGCAAAAAGATCGAAGAACATTAAAACTTTATTCTATGCTACATAGGTGAAACACCAGGCCTACATGGAGTAGGTTTCCTAATAAAGAGAACGTGC
The DNA here is from genome assembly GCA_947561695.1 of Tyria jacobaeae. Classification (NCBI taxonomy): domain Eukaryota; kingdom Metazoa; phylum Arthropoda; class Insecta; order Lepidoptera; family Erebidae; genus Tyria; species Tyria jacobaeae. The sequence continues at coordinate 10,529,521 of OX387207.1, read as the reverse complement.
AAAATTAATATTCAAAACTTCTTTAAGAATATCGAAAAGAGTAGCGCTTTTAAAACTCAAATTTGAAAACCTTACTTGTTAGCAGTGATTTCAATACTAAAATCGGGCAACCAAAACCAGAAGAAAATATCTTAATGGGCAAATATGGATATGGAAAAAGAAATAATAGGGAAGAACGCTTTATACAATATGCTATGAGTACAAAATATCAATAATGAAAACTTTCTTCAAAAAGAAAAATTGATTATGCATTAATGTGGAAGCAAAATTTTAACTAATGTAGAAATACTCACCTTAGTAAACTTTCAATCAGACCACAGAATGCTCAGATGCTTTCTGAAGATTGAAACACCCAAAATTAGTCGAATGTTATTTAAATTCTCAACAAGTGTACTTAAAACTACAAATGAACGAAAAACATATATTTAAAACTTAAAAAAACATTTTAAAACACTTTGATGAAATTTTGGTATCTAAAAGTGATTTTTAATCTATAAGAGGTAATATGTAAAAGTCTTAAACTAGAAAATAAAACTCAAACTTCCAATCAATATATGGTATATAATAAATATAATATGTTAAGTCTCCCGTTTCTGCCGCAAGGCATACAAATGCTACAATGTAGGCGTAATTCAAATAGCAAAGGCCGTGAAATAGGCAATTGCAGGTCGAGTATGAGTTTGAGTTTGAGTTTACTAATACGAGACAGGCAATTGCCATTTCCGCCTAGGCATATACAAGTATAGTGCTTTTCTCAAAAGAATGCATTGAAATAAACTTTTTATATTATACTTGATTTAATTTACCTTTCGCTAGATATATCTATATCATCTGGTGCTTTAATTGAAAATTGCATTATGTTCTCGCCAGTAAAAAAAATCGATTATTTGCTTTTGAATCCGGTCGATTGTCGTTTAAGAAAAGTAGTTAAACTTCTATAATTTTTCAAGTTAATGCCGTTTTTAACATGAACTGTACATTTCAGCATGGAATAAATTGCCCATAATGTAGATGGCTTTTTAGCTTTAACAATCTCATTAAAAAAACGCCAAAAATACTGTTTCGGAGAAAATGTACTCTTTTCTTGTTTTTCTAACCCTTATAATTTTCATATACTTTCATGTATTTTTATTTTTTCGCTGGAATTAGGTTTTCCATTGCCAATTTGGCTTTGGATCTTAAATCAGGTTAAGTACAATAAATCTCCATTTCACTCTCTGAACCGTTGGAACTCATTTTAGTTATTAAATTTATATTTATTGTATGTAAATAACAAACCAAGACGAATTTCCAGCTCTGCCTCCAATTTTTTATTTATCATCTGTGTCGAAAGGCAAACGCAGTTATGGCTATACAGCCAGGTGATCGGCATTCATACTAAGCAAAGAGACTTACTTTGGTATGCATAGATAAGAGAGAGATGCCATCAAAGAGTATTTAATAACTCCAGAACGCCGTTTTATACAACATTACTGGAGCGTTGGAATGTTCAAAATTTAAAAGACGCTTCTGCAATGGATTTGATTTTCTTTGTCCGTAAATTCGAAACTACGCGTGTTCCATTTTCGAAAATAATGTCAATTTTTACAAGTATGTTTAAAAAATATTACGTACAACTGATAGTCCTGAGTGAACCTGGGTCTTGTTCGAGAGGAAGCCCTCTTCAAGCACGAAGCCAGGATAGTGGAAATATGCTGTATCAGCGGGGCGGTGTATTTTGTCTCATTAAAAAAAGGAAGCCTGGCCGGCCGTGCGGTCTCGAGGTGCTGGTGGAAGGCGCTGAGGTTTGCATGCAATCCACGTATGTTAGTGAACTCCATCTCAAAAAGCGGGTTGTTGGGAGAGGAGGAAGCCCCTGAATGTCAATTTTTCGTTTCTTGTGCTGCCATGATAGCGAAGTGGGCGTAAAAGGTATGACAGTCATCGTGGCAGTGTAAACTAATACTCAAAATGCTGTGTAGTGTAGTGAAGCAGGGCGGGAACGGAACCGTCGGACGGAGGGACCCTCCCTTAAGTGTTCACCGGGTCCCACCATCCGGTCACCAATGGGCGCGATGAGCCACTCCGTGGATTATTCTCGACCGGACCTGGCAGTCTAACAGGGTGGCTAGGAGTATTTGGGCCCCTCTCTATGTCTATTGTGTCGAAATTAACCTTCGTATTCGTAATTCTAAATTAGCCTTCGGGATAGATTTCCCGGTCAACGTTTTTGACGGATTTCTATATCTTTTTTCCTTCCGTTTCTATACAGGTGTCAAAGAAAAACAAACAACAACAGCTATATGACTGATCTCGCAATTCCGGGATCTTTTGATGCTTCTTGTTGCCCCCCTTTCCTATTTATCTAAGGGGGGACCGATTTCTCCGAAAATTCGGGAGCAAACAAGGGTGTTCTAAACATAATGACTAAAGTTTTTGATGACAGAATACAATTTACAAAATATAAATATTAAACTAAGAAATAGTTTAGAAGGAAAATCGTATCTGAAAATCACGTAAACTGTATCTAAAACAACAAACCGAAAGAACTCTGTTCCCATCTCAGAACCGTAGATGCAAGAGGAATAGGCGAGGGGTCACCCCTTCGATCTATCGATTGCTTAAGAGGTTGCAAAGTTTTACAGAAACCCATTGAGCTTAAAATCTGTCGATCTAATGCCGATCAGAGATATGGGTAAAGCGGGCGGAAAATCGTATTTCTTATACAAAAGAATGGCAGAGGACCTTTAAGGAAGGAATTAAAATAATAGCCCATATTTAAGTTTTGAAGAAATATTTTTTTTTTATATGACATAACTAATTGCTTCCAAAATCTACCTTCAATTTTTCTGTAAGATATCAAATGTTTGTAATTGAAAACAGTAAGTCCTAGGTATATAATGATATCGATCTGTGTGCTGCTCTCCTGTGGAAACAGTTTGGCAGACCTATACACCGGTTGATTGGTGCTTAGCTCATAGCTTAGCAGATGCTGTAAATAAATGTAAAAGTGCACAATAAACTTTGTAAGCTTTGCAATGTTAATTTCGGTAACAGTCAAAATAGTAAATTCTAAGTTATCAGGCTTGCGGTCTTAAACCTTAAATTAAGGTCTGCGGTCTTAAATTAAGGTCTTAAACCCTACCCTATGGTTATGAAATATATATTTTTGGCCAATTTGGACAACTAAGAAACTCATGAAAATTGCAAGAGCGGAAATCGCTATTAGTACTCGTAAAAGGATGCGCAAGTAGATTCTTTATCAGAAGAAACCTTAAGGGTGATTAGTTTAATATCGCGTGTCCAAAAATAAGTTTTATATCAATTTCTCGAAAATATTCTGTTCGAATACAGCGATTCCAATTTCAAGTTTATAGAGCGATATATAAGTATTTTTAGACCAACAAGACCAAGAAATAAAAAAGGTTGCAATGCATTTGCAATTTACTCAGAGAACCATTGACTTACATGAATTAATATTTATACGATCAATTTATTACATTCATAGTCGCAAATACACAGCTGTCCTCTTCAAGAAGTAGAACTATAAGGGACATGTTTGGTTGATTCGCTTCTTCGCTAATCTCGACTACATTGGAAAAGTACTCTGTATTCGTCTATGAATCAAATCCTCGTGTTTAATAACTACGAACCATTTGGATCCAATGATTTTATTATAAGAAAAGCGTTTAATAAGTTAATTTAGAGCCATAACACTAAAAGCCACTAACTAAACACACACACACTAAAAGGTTATATGATGTATATAAACGCAATCCTTTTTTTTTGTAGCCATAGGTGAATTATTTTTATTATTGATATTGCCTGCGGAATCTGATGTAACAAAATATTGTTTTTTTTTTTTTTCATTAAGTTCGTAACTAGTTATTGAATAAAAAACGAAGTTGAAGTCAATAAAAAAAACATTCGAACAAAGTACAACCTCAACAGAATATATTTGTTAGGATTTCGTGCTTTAAAACTTAAAAACGAAGATTTCTCTGCAGTCTGCAGAGCTCTCGTTTTTTATTCATGTGCAGCAAGAAGACGATTGATTTTACTCATTGTAGTGTAGCAACGGTCATTGATCAGGCAAAACAGCTATTGGCATCTACGTGTTCTATATCCATTATTTTGGGAAGGAAGTATATTTGAAGCAATAAAAGGACTAGTGAAAAATCGAGGTCATGTATTTATTAGCTTAGAGCACCTAACTGAACAACACAACCTTGTAAACCCAATTATTGTTATAACTGTAATTGCGTAAGAGTGGCCGTGCGTTTTAATTTAATGTTCTATTTTCACTAGCTTAAACTAGGTTACATATTATTGTCGGAGCACTCACCCCCGTCGATGGCGCCCTTGGCCGGTGACGACGGGGAGTTAGAAAAGGAGGATGTTTCACCCGTCACGGAGGCGGAAATAGGGGCGGCTGCTATACGAAATAGGGGCGGCTGCTATACGGATCTGCTCCAAGAACACCGCCCCGGGCCAGACGGGATCCCTGCCCGAGTCCTGGCCCTGGACCTTGACCACATGGTGGACTGCCTCAGGGAGGTATTCGAAGCTAGCCTGGCGTCAGGACGCTTTCTTTCCTGATTGCTGGAAAAGCGGGAAGCTGGTGGCTTTATGTGCCTTTATCATATTAATGTAGATAATGCATGTATAAGTGTAGATTTATACCTATCCTATATTTCTATTGGCTAAATACTGCAAATATTCAATTAAAATAATGTTACTTTAAAGAAAACGACTTTACAACATAATTGTTCATGTACAAACAGGTATGTTACAATTTGGGAGCACTGCAGGTAATAAAGAAATTTATAAAGAACTAGTTTTTCACCGTGGTTTCACTGTCATTCCCGTAGGAACATACCGAAGTTACAATCCGTTACTGTATGTTGCAACATCGCGCTTGACGTAATTAATTTTCTTGCGTTCGCACATAGCGCCGTAGTGTAGTATGATGCAGTATGTAAGGTATCATATTGTTTTATGATTGTAGGTAGATACGGAATAAAAATATACTTATCTTCGTGTTTACTATGCATGTTTTTGTAAAATATTACAATATTCATTAATAATATTAATCAGTAATTCAATGTTACAATTTGAAGTGAAGAATGTAAAGAAGTTAGTTGTATGTTTACATAGTTTTCAATAATAACTCTAAAATTGACAAAAGACAATGACTCGAATTGGTATCGCAACTAGTTATAGTGTCATGAATATGTGAGTATTATTTTTTGAATTGGCTGAGGTATTTTATTTTCTTTGTCAACTCCGCACTCTCTTAGGACTATATTTCAATAATAATTCAAGAGTGCAGAGACATTACACTACTCTGTGACGATATGCAAGCGCAAGCTCAGTAGCGACATAGTACGACACGTGCACGCCTTGTTTGTCACTCGCTGCGTCGTCGATATGTATTGGCGAGGAACGAGGTACTTAACGTAATTCATGCCTGCACGCACCGCTACATGGGGGCCTTATAGTACTTTCAATGTTCTTCAAATACGAACTAGCAGCTTACCCATGGCTAATGCTGGAAGTAGAACGGTTAATATCTCTGTATGAGGAAACATGTTGTAAACACTGTCGTTATAATTTCCTTCTTAAATGGGGATTGAGTCATGCGAATATAGTTCCATTATGATGTGATATGTGTTTTGGACTCGAACCCCACACGGGACAACACTGTGTAATCCTCAAACTGTTGTTCTGATTCTGAGTGTTCTTTGTATCCGCTATTTGAATGTTTGTTAAGTGCCCTGTGATATTGTTTCTATAGAGGCCGAATTGTGAAAATTTAATCCGCACGCCATAGAATTTTGTACATGGACCTCCCTGTACCTATCTCTGTACGATTTGTTTCCCCGCGGAAGAGTTGAAAAATATCACACTTTAGTGAAAATGAAAAGTGGATGATTGTCGATGTGTTTAAATAAGTTAAAGAATCTTAGAATGGTGATAAATATCCCTCAAAACAAGAAATGAAAGACTAAATAGCCGATATCTTCATATCGTGTCAAGAAGCAGCATCTCTGACGACGTTTTAAAATATGATACAGATACATAAATATTTATTCCCGATTATTTTATGTACTCAGATACACTTACATACACATACATTCACTCACGCCTGTGATAGTCCGTCATCCGGGCACTTTTGGGAATAAGATGGGAAAAATTAGGAGGTATATTGACAGAAAAGGTTGTATAGAAAGGTAAGGAAAAAGATAGATAGCAAAAGCTCAATCAAGTCAGGGTCACATACCTATAACTCGAACTGGCTGGTGCCGGGAAGTCCTAGTCCTCTAACTTTACACTTATGAGACGATTATAATAATTGTGTGTACTCTACTCTATCTCTATCTACACTTGCGTTTCTCATTTATCACCTAAAACATAAAGGTGCAAAATAATTTAGGAAATTCGTCTCTACAGTTATATTGTCCCGACCAGGAATCTAATGCAGATGCACTATTTACAGAGGGCTTGCGTACATTACGAGTACATTATACTTAGTGCACGTGTGTGATCTGCACAATAATCAGAGATAGTAACTACAATTACTTAGGAATTATTTAGGAATTAGATTTTCTCTTTTAAACATATCATACAAACACGGACTTACCACAAAAATGTTTGTGACCACTGTCAGTAGGCAAAGAGGTCAATGCTGAAAATTCTTCTTGTTTCTAAAACTATACACACAAGAACAAGTAACATAGGTTCATGTATCTATGTTCGTATATGAGTTTCATATGAATAGATTTGGGTGTATAGGGTATTGTTAGAAACCTTATACCTAATGTATTATTTTTGATGAATATATCCCGTTTTGACCGAACCACAAGATAAAGACTAATTAGAAAGCTTTTCATGTATATATCTCATTTGGAAAAAATAGTTTAGCTCATATGTGAATACGACTTCAAACGAATATCAAATAGATCACCTAGGCGGTGCCATCCAAGTGATCTATTTGGTAATGTATTGTGTAATTTATATAAATTTGCTTTGAGTTTATGTGCTCATTTCACTTTAAACATACAATTGACGGACGGACAATCCGTCAATTGTATGTAAAAAGTAATGGATACAATTAATACTTTCGGTAGTATAGTATATTTAAATCATATATTTTAATAAATCAATCATTGGTATTTTTTAATTGACTAGAGTAGGTACAAGGCCATCGATCCGTGAAAGATACCTATAAGATACTATAACTCAATAGTGAACAATAACAAAATCACTTTAACATGGAAATTACTCTTTTTTTTTTAATTTTCTTATTTCAAAGTATTATAGAAAAAAGTACCGTTTACCACTTCAGACTTAACTGAAGAATAGTCACTAACTACACAGCAATTACTTTATTACGCTCCAACACAAACTTCCAGAACACGAACGCTTGCATAGTCAATTCATAATAATGTGTGACATGACACAATATGTAAATGAGACAATCCGACAAAAACCAACTAACGTCAGTTATAAGTAAGTAGTTAAATATGTTTACAAGTCCTGTGCAGACTAAATGGCCGGTCAGATAATAGCAATCATACATCGGCCTTGGTTCTACTGTGAGTGTGACTGTGTTGTGTCGTTAGGGTTGTCACTCATTCTATATCTGAATTGGTCTCAAATTAGGATATAGTATGTGTATACACAGAGACATAGTAACTTCATAAATACTTACTTAATAAATACCTTAAAAGTGTCTAGGCTAAGTACGCTTTAGAGTGTCGCCTCAATAGAGGATTATTGTTTTAACTTTCTTGGGTCGTCATTGATTCTTTTTAGTGAATTTAACTATTTATAATAAACTTAATTTCAGATTTCGAACGCCTGACATAATCGTACTATGATTGCCATTATGTTGACTACAAGGCTCCACAGCTTTTCAGACTTGCTGATAAGCTACCAAACCATCCGAAATCGTTTACGTGAAGTGGGTCAGGGTGGCTGAGCCATCTATAGCACCCAGCAATAGTAGGGCCCATTTACAATGGACTCACAGAAATTGGGAGGAAGAATCTCGTTTCAGTATGAAATCGGATACAAGACGTACTTGAGTTTGGAGAACCTCTGGATGTCAAGAATGTTTGAAGTTTTGTCGGGAAGTCGATTCATATGGAGGGGTAACAATAATCGTTTGGGCCGATTTTTGGATCGGTGGAAGAACCGATCTCATTAAGATCAGGGATAACCCCAATGCTCAGATGTATGAGGAGAGGATTGTTTCATACGTGATCCTCCCTTTGCAAAGCCGGTTGGGTGATTTGTTTCGACTAATGTACGAAAATGCACGTCACGCACGGCTAGATTCGTAACACTCTTGCCGATGCTCGCATCTGCGTTTTGCCGTAGCCTGCTCAATCGTTAGACCTCATCCCAATTGAGCACACATGGGATATGGCACAAAGAAGAGTACTGCCAAGTATGATGCCGCATGCCACACAACAACTTTTTGCCTTGTTAGAAAGAACGTCGGTAGACGAACGTCAAAGCTTTTTTTTATTTTATTTTTTTGTGGGATAGGTGGCAAACGAGCAGATGGCTCGCTTCGCTTCGCTCGGCAATGCCAAGGTGTCAAGCCAATCAGAACTAGCCTGGCAATCGATGATGCGAGTTGCTCTCCGTTGAATGCCGTTAAGAGGTAGAAGCTGGCTGATTCTGATGAACTGATTTGGTCAGTATGATTCGTGTCAATGATGGAATCACACATTATTTTTTCTTTTAATCTTTATATTATATAGTTTCAAAAAAACTCATTTCTTCCTTTTTATTGACGACATTGACTACCTACAATTTGCAGACATTGCAACTTTTTTCCTTATTTTACAAATTATACGGATAACTAAACAAGATAGAATTATAATTTGTGCTTAAACATATGAATTAAGAAGTATAGAAGAGGACTACAATTGGTAAATATTAATTTTTTTATAGTTAAAATGTACTTGATCCTCTAGACACTTTTGATGTGTGTATATTATCCATATTTTATTTATTTTAAAAAGTTTATATCTGTATTAAGTATGCGTAATGTTTAACATATACATACATACACTCACGCCTATATCTACGAAGGAGTAAACAGAGACGTCTCGAGGCCCACTTTTTGGTAATCGTAATTAAGTCCCACTTACGTTAAAGGGGGGCGAGCCTATTGGCGTTATCCGGAGTTGCATGACTTTATATATACTGTCTGATAGATGAAAGTCCGATCCCTCAGTCGCCTTTTACGACACGAACGGGAAGAGACGGGGTTGCCCAATTTTTTTTTATACTGTATTTTATATATTTTTTTTTTCTATACATATGTATAGACGAACTGATGGTAAGTGACAACCTCCGTCCATAGACACCTGCAACTCAAGTAGTAGTAGTTCGTAAGTGCGCTGCCCGTCTTTAAGGGTGATGACGAATGGGGGATGCGGGTATGGGAAAGAAGAGACGGGGGTTAGGATATGGGAAAGAGGAGAGAGGAATTAGGATATAGGAAAGAGGAGAGGAGGGGTGAGGGGAGAGGAAAGAGGAGAGGGGGATTTGGGCCTCCGGAAACCTCACTCATTTCGGGGAAATGCAATGCAAGCGTTACTTCACAACCGGGTTTCTGTGAGGCCGTGTTATCGCACCGGTCGAGCCGGCCCATTCGTGCCTAAGCATGACTCTACCACTGTTACCAATTCTTTTACTTCCCCGAGAACCCTATGGTTTTTAACATATATTGTATATGAATATTACGGATAAATAGTATTAAAAAAATTAGTTATGTAGGTGACCTTTATAAACTCGTTCAATGAACAAGAAAATAAAAACACATTCAACAACTTCGTTGAGTGTGCTTATCGCATATATACAAAATACAAACAAATTTTATAACATTAGATGAATTTACACCACTACAACTACATCATCTTCCTGGTAATAACGGCTTTCTAATAAAAAGTTACTGTATTTAATAAATAGGTTGCCTCCTCGTTAAGCTTAGTGACTAAAACTAATTAATATGTATTCACTCATATATATCACTGAGCCCTACTTTAAAAGTAAGGCGTCATTTTACTAGCTTATAACATTTGTAGGTTAGAGAAAATGACTGACAACCCTATGTAGTACTCGTGAGCCGCTAGTGAGGACATCGTTTACAAGTGACGACAATTCCACGGTTGCTACCGTCCACCTTATTTCTTATCAAATGTAGATAATATATACAAATATATATAAAAGAGGTGAACCAAGTAACACTAAATTGAGGGACGGTTGTTACATTGCGCTCGAGTTTAAACGTGTTGTTGCTTATCTGGATTTTGTTTACAATCTTTAAATTTGTAAATTATATTTCTTGTACATAAGTAGGTGTTACACGTTTAACGGCGTAGGTGGTGTCCTGATGTCGTTAGGTATATTTTCAAGGGTCGCTTCAATATCACCAGGAGTTAATCCATCTAGTTCTACTATACTGCGTGTCTCAGAAAGTTGAAACATTTATTTTAACCACTGAAAATATAAATATCTAGCATGCAGTTGCAAAAAATATTGTAGAAAAAAACAACCTGTGTAGAAGTTATGATCGTTTTAATTTTCAGGTATTTACGCCTCCGTTTCCCATAAGTGCAGGTAAAATGTGTAAAATTAAAGATTTCAAGTGTTACGTGTTTTTTGTTTTACAACAACAACAATTCATTCCGCTCGCTGTTGAGAAAATGCATTAATTTTAAAAGTTTTTTTAGTTTATTTTTTACAGTTCTACTGCTCAGTAAATATACAAAAAATCCATGAGATATTGGTAGCGCCTAGATCACTCGGCACTTAAGTGCAATGCGACCCCGACCTGCTTGGCCTATTTCTAAAACCCACAATCCATCCGAATAAGCAATATTACTTTTCTTCTTTTCTATCTTCTTAGAAGAAGCTTTGACGGCGCGAAATGTCAGGGTTTAATACGGCACGGCTTTTGGGGACACAGGTGAGAGTGTATGTATGTATGTATGTATATATTTATTTTGACTGGCCTGTTGGTCTAGTGTTTAGTTATATTAACTGCTAGACCAGAGGTCGTAGTTTCAATTCCCACCCAGGACAGATAATTGTATGATGAGCACGAATTTTTGTGTGGGAGTAATGATCTGCCTAGGTTGGGATCAGACGGCCGTATGTGAGATGTCTGATGTTGTTACTGTTAATTTACTTAAACACCGTTGATTATGAAACGAATATCAGCCGGATAAATTTATTTATAAAACAATTAAGAAACAATTAATTTTCCTTAAATTAACCGTGTAGTTTGTACAATCAGTGATGTATTGAGGAATTGAATTGACTTCATGAATACGCAAGTTTTGTGTGTCAAGTTTTTTTGATTTTTTTTTAAAGATAACTCCCGCACTAGGAATAACTCCTGTGTCGCGGGGGACTTTACAAACATTCAAACAACGTACACAAAGAACACCCAGACTCAGAACAACAATTTGAGGAATACACAAAGTGTTTTCCCGTGCGGGGATCGAACCTCCGCGTGGTGGCGAGGTGACCCCTTAAACCGCTACGCCATCCATGCAGTCACTTTATTTATTTAGGCTGGTCAATTTATTTATTTATTGCTAAATAATAATTTTACCTTGAATTTACGGCTTATGCTGTAGAGTAATTGACAATGACTAGACAATGACTATTGACAATGAGTAATGTCAATGTTCGAATAGAATATTGAAAAACAATAGCATTCTTAAACATCATAATTTATCTAATTTGAAGAAGTCTTATTTAAAATTCGATTTCATGAAGATTGTTTAATAATTCATTGAAACCAGTTGCCAATAAACCAAAGAAAAATAAAAAATAAAAAATAAATATATATATACATATATAGTAAAGAATCATGTATTGTATTCAATGACATAGACCATACAGGTTTAAACACTTAAAGAAAACTTTTTCTATAATATCTTACAAGTTACAAAATAACTCGTCGTCAGAAAAACCAGATACTTACAAAAAAATAATATTTATCAATTTTCTTGAGTAAACATTGCATAGTTTTATGATTGTCTACAATAAACATATAATACACTAATAAATTAAACATTGAGTTTTAATTTGTTATTATATTATAGGGTGTAATCGAGGTAGGGAGAGAGATGTTACTGTACAGAGAGGAGGGGAGTGAGGGTGGGGTAAAGGAAAGGGGTGTTGGGCCTTCGGTAACCATATTCACTAGGTGAAACACAACGCAATCATTGTTTGACAAATTGTTTTCTGTGAGGCCCTGGTATTACTCCTTTCAACGCATAGCTCTCAACGTCAAAAATATGACTTAAGTTATTTTTTCAGATTTTTTAAAAGTCAAATCATGATCAATACTTGATACGCATGACAGTTATTCATTTTTACGCATGACACTTATTCATATTCTTTTCTACTACAAAAATAATTAAAATATCAACATAAAGAAGTATTTGTCATATTCGTACATATCTGTTAATACTGAACCGAATACGATCCATTTTTTTAAATACGTATATATTAAACAACCACTAATAAGTATTAATACCCACTGATGTCATTCGATACCCCTGTTTGTTTACAACATCGAGCTAGGACATCATGGGACAACTTAAACTGCAAATCACAAATAAAAATAAATTAAACTGTTAATATTAACCTTGTAAACGACATGTCCTAATTGATACTGAGTTAAGCGCAGAGGCTACAACTATCACAGTGTTTATCACTGTCATTACGATTCACGCTGATAACGTAGAATGCTTGATTACGACTAATTGACTTACAATTAAGCTACAAAACTTCGTTTTTATCCTAGTCAGATTAATATTATAGCCAGACTATTTTCCTACATGGACGTCGTCCGGTAAACGGACCTTAAACGTGTTAAATTCGACTGTTAGTATTAGATATCATTCATTCCAAAAATCGATCAAATGTTTCTGTAATAAAGCTGTAACTGCCAAATGACTAGTTCTTTACTAAACGTAAACGTAAAGTACGTTCAGTTGATACGTGTCAGGAATAATTTGTAATTGTGACATTATAGCTTGCTATAGCTAAATCGTTTACTTGATTCTCGAGTTGATAATGATAATGACTTTGAAGTAATAACGAATCCGTTCTCCGACAACTTATGTAAGACTTCAGGTCAATAAGACCATATTGTTGAAAAGACCAAGTGTTGTGTATTCGACTAGTTAGAAAACACCGACTACCAACCATTGAAGAGGTCCGGCTTCATAATCAGATAAGTTACAAACATGCCAAATTATTGTAATGTGATCCAAACAATATACGTACAGAGTTTCATTGACATGTGCAATCATGAATACTACTTGAATTTACGAAATGTGTTCATATTATAATATTATTCGAAATATAAATTAAATGTTTATTTTCTTATACAACTATAAAACACATTCCACCGTGTTGCACTTCTAACATAAACAGATATTACAACTTACTACAAAGTTATTACTTATTTAAAAAAGTGATATACACTCTTGCAACACACGTAAGTTCCTTTTTTTTTTTTGTTCTTACGTGGGGAAATCCTCAAGGACTATCCACCGCCTGGGTTATCGGCGGAGGGGTGTGCCGGACTTGACTGCCTAAAACTACCACAGTATTCCTTCCTCTACCTGCCGTCGAGGGCTGCGCGAACACGACATTCTTCCGTGACCAGCAGATGACCGTCCACCCGAGTGGACTCGATCTCGTTTTGAGGGGAGGAAAGGATTATGCGCTCATCGCACCATCACTCCTTTAGGGAGGCGCGAGGAACACCTCGGACAGCGGGTCCGCAAGCGATTGGGGCGGTGAACTGAACCCCGGGTCCACCGCCTTCGGGTCATTGGCAGCCCTCCTCCGATGTCCGGTGCTTCGTCTGCGGATAAGGAGAGTGGTCGTGTTTTCCCTATCCCTTTCCGCAGCAGAAATCCTTCTGTGACATAAGATGACATCGTGTCACAGAAGATGACCACTGCATCCCATGAACTCTCGCTCCCGACCAAGCGCTGTGAGCGAGAGGTCAGCCCCTATTTCTGTAAGGCACGGCGCGGCTCTTTCCATGCAGTACACTCTTGTACCGTACGCCGCGCCGTATCTTCCTCGGAATTTATTTCCTTTAATTCGGATGTCCCGCAGCTACTTTCCAATATATCCGTGACCGGCAAACACCTGCATCTTTTATGAAATCCCTGATAATATGCAAACTTTAGGTCTAAATAAATTTAAGTAAACTGTAATACGAAAGTTGAGCTTTAAAGGCTATTTATTACTTAGTGATGAATTACATGTAAGATAGAAGCGCTTGGGATTGAACTGTTAGAGGTTCACAGGCTGTTTCAAATAATCAGTACAATGAAATTGTGAGTAATATGTTTGTCATTTTTTGTCTTCTTGTATTTCTTTCTTCTTCCTTTTTAACTTCTTTTTCCCTGCCTATCAGTTACCTTATGTTAATAGCCTAATTTTAGTTTATATACTTCTAGCAACAATAAGCACACGATAAAATAGTATTTTATTGTATAGTATATTATTGTACACTACATTTAGTAATATATGGTGATTTTGAAGATTTTTTCTCTTAAAGCTCAACCATTTGGAAACGGTTGGTTTTAGATCAACACAGGCAGGTATTTAAGTTTATCTTTTAATATTAATTTCACATTTGAAAAGACAACCTATGGTTGCGGTATCTTCCATGTATTCCTCCTTTCATCATTATTCATTTGCATCATATTAAATGCTGGTGTTAGATGTCACTATAGCAACACCAATTTATATTGCAGACTTGTATTTATTTCTATAATTTTCCGTGAACTACATAGTACAACACATAGTAGCATTGCCTAATACCCTTAGGTTTATTAGGCATATGCTATGGAAAAATATAAACATATTTCTCTTTGTATGAAAAGCAAGGAAAAACATTATTTCTTATAATGGGAAATCGTTGAAATTTTTCCTTCATAAAATACGATATTATTTTCAATATAACAATATTGTATTTGAAATAAGGAAGTATTATATATTATTATTATAAGTTTTGAAGGCGGTATAGACTCTTAACGAACTCGTTCTTATTAAATAACTAGCAAACCCTTTCCGCTTTACTGAACGAAATAAAAAAAAAATTAAAATAAATTGATCGGTGCAAAAAAAAAAAACGATCGCTACCAAACTACAGGATCACCTGCTAGACAAATTTGAAGATTCCCTGAAAACATCATAGAAATCGGTCCAGTCGTTTTGGAGTCCATACGGAACATATAAAGGTACAGACTGAAAAACGTTGCTATATACACTTACACAACAAGTATATATAGCAATTATTCATAATTCATGTTTTACAACACACATTTAATGTGTGTCACATATCATTATTATTAATGTTATATTAAAATATGAATCAGTGCTTTAGTTTCAAGTATTCGTACTGAAAGAACATAGAAGAACAGAATATTGTCAATGGTTGTGGTATATATAACCTTTGAAATATTAAATACTGCAAAGCATCCTCGGTCATAGACAGGGACATTAACTTGAAGCCTTTTTTATTTGGCCAATGTTTGTTTTGTAGTCTAAAGATAAGTTTAAATTAATTACTCCTTTCTTTTTATGCGATAGGGGGGAAACGAGCAGACGCGTCACCTGATGGTAAGTGACTACCGCCGCCCATGGACACCCGCAACTCAAGAGTCACAAGTGCGTTGCCGGTCTTTTAGGTAGGAGTACGCTCTATTGTTGAAGGTTTGAAGGTCCTACAAATTGCCTTGAGGTTGAAGTAATAATGATTCATTATATTTTATTTTAACGTATTGAACAATTTGAGGACAATACAGGACAATTTCACATACACTTAATTTATTAATTGCACAATGCGTTGTATTATTGCACAAGGGAACAAACATGTACTGTGGTTGTTGGAAGGTAATCATACATGTAAAGATTGTATTTTGTAATTATTACCATTGAGTACTGTATTGTTTTTCATGGTATGTTGTAAATATTAGGCGGGTAGACTAACTCAGTTGCATAAAAAGTATAAAAATATCTGAGCAATTCTGATTCTCTGATGTACACGCTAAATGCTCTATCGATATCTATGCTCTGTATACATAACATAAAGCTTCGTAGTGATCGGATACACAGTAATGTATTCAATTAAAAAAAACCAAACTCGCTAACGTTCGTAAACCAATGATGACCTTACATTACTGTACAGACTTACAGTAACACTTACCGGGCCAAACAACTGGGATCACCAAGTACTCTCCCCGAGGTCAACTCAGAAGTCGCGAGGTCACAACGAGGTCAGCTTGGTGACACCAGGGAATTGATAAAATATCTTGAGGAGTTGGGATGGTAATAGCAGCCGTTCACCCTGTTACGCAAAATAGGCGCACAGGAGACGTCGAGTTGCGGATATTAAACCATACCATACCATAGGAGGTTCAGTCAGTCAGTCCAACATATTCACATAAGACTGCTAAATAATCAAAATTATCGTAGGAACAATAATCAAATAAGTACGTCTTAACCATTGTCTCTTGAAACCTTATTAAGCTTAACTACGAGGAGAAAAAGATTATCATTAAAAAGGCCTGACACAAACATGCGTGACCACAACTGCTTTGACAAGAGCATACGAAAAACAAGAGAACTCATATAGTTCTCTTGTTTTTTACGATTTAGTTATATGTATATTTACGATTTTATCGTCGTCTTGTTCACAGAACAATATTATACCTAAAAACGATATAATCTTGATAAAAACAGTTTATTAGCCTATACTACTTTTCTACGTCTATACACGTTATCAAGTGAGATAGAAGGAAGTGTAAACAGTGCTGGGTAACATTCGGCCTAATCTAATCTAACGTAATCAGGTGAACACAATCTCCTGCGACATTCAAGATGATTGACGAATGTGTGGCGCAGTGATAACAAAATACTGTAACCATATCACAATTAGAAGCAGTCGTTTTCTGAGCCGTGACATCGAGGCCAACAAGGCTACGTTACAAACATCATGCTTATCTACTCCTGAGGTGGCTAAAATGAAAAGTTAGCAGTACCGGTTATCAAAATGTTTTTTATCATAAACTGTTGTCTATGTAATATTAGAACAGGTGTATAGGCCCCTATACTGTTAGCAAGGCAGTACGTCCCAGCACGTAAGTTTGATGCACGGTCCCGTTTCAAAATCCCTTCACTAATGTAATACCAAAGATTCGAAAAACGATAAGACCTAAATTTAACCAAGCTAATTTAAAAAACACAAGTAACAATTTTATTACCTATTATATTGTTTAATGTGTGTTTCTTATTTTTTTTAAAAGGTTTGGTAGGTATATCAACTGTATAACAGCCGGCACTCAATTAATTGTGTTTTAAGTCTGGAGATATGTACCTTGAATAATCATTCCCTATCATTGAGCTAACTTACAAAATATTTTAAAAATCATCCTCTCATGTTTCTTGTTTCTTAACGTAAAGACACGTAGTAGTAGTAAAAAACGCCATTGGTTTTAATGTTAAAACGTTTTTAAATACATCTTTTGCTATAAGCTACACGTTTTATTGCATAAAATAGAGTAATTGAACAAAGTCATGAAACTATTAATTCTATTCCCTCTTCCCATTGACTTACAGACTCCTACATCCCCATTCCTCCTGCTCTATTTGGACAAAAAACTGCTGTACCTTCCTGAATGTGTCTATTGTCATAGTTTAAGTTCCTATATTAATTCTTATTAAATACTTCATTCAATACTCTACATTCTAATCCTAGTCCTAGTCTCAATTCCAGAGGTTATATCGTTTAAACAAAGGAAAAAATCTTCGGCTTCGTTAATATAGATATCTATTGTATTGATTGTTATAGCTACACATTAAACTTAAAGTTTATAGGCTACAGTGCACATTGCCAATGGTACGATGGTAAAAAAAACTAGTGATCTCAGACATTAATGCCCTTACACCGGCCGCGCTAACATTTCTCGGGTAAAAGTCATCGAAAGCCGATCCAAACTTGTGTCTGAAATCAAAACTTCTTTATCAAAAGTTTCAGATTGGGGTCGACTTAACCTAGTCCAGTTTAACCCCACGAAGACACAGGTTTGCGCGTTCACCACTAAAAAGATGCCATTGGTCGTATCACCTCAATTTGAGAGCACTTCCCTAACTGCATCAGCCAGTATCGGAATCCTTTGCGTCGATATATCAAGCGAAGTCCAGTTTCGCGGTCACTTACAGGCCATATTAGCCTCGAAGAAGCTTGGCGTGCTAAACAGATCGAGACAGTATTTTACTCCGGCCCACCGCCTGCAACTTTATAAGGCGCAGGTTCGGCCGCACATGGAATACTGTTCTCATCTCTATGCAGGTGCACCCCAGTACTAGCTTCTCCCTCTTGACCGCATTCAACGGAGAGCGACTCGCATCATCGACTGCCAAGATATTTCTGATCGGCTTGACACCTTGGCGTTGCGTAGAGATGTAGCTTCACTCTGCATCCTCTATCGCTTGTATCATGGGGAGTGTTCAGAGGAATTGTTCGGACTTATACCGGCTGCTGGTTTCCGTCATCGTCCTACGCTACAAAATATCAATCCCCAACACCTGGACGATTGGCACTCCACGACTGTGCGCTTCTCCAGAAGCTTTTTGCCTCGCACAACCAGCCTATGGAACAAATTGTCGCCTGCCGTATTTCCGGACCGATACGACCTTCAAACCTTCAAGAAAAGAGCGTACTCCTAACTAAAAGGCCGACAACGCACTTGTGACTCTTGAGTTGCGGGTCTCCATGGGCGGCGGTAGTCACTTACCATCAGGTGACGCGTCTGCTCGTTTGCCGCCTATCGCATAAAAAACAAGGTCAAACGATGTTTTAAAGAAAAAAACTTGTTACCAGTTGTGTTGTGTCATGGCCCACCTTAATATAATACGAGGACTTACAAAAAAAAAAAAAACTGATCTATGTTTTACGATTATTGTAACCGGCCTAAGCTTAGTTAATTCTAAATTTGAAAATAAAAAGTTTGATCGTGTTACATTCCCTAACAGACACATAAAAGGAATTTTCAATTGACCGTACGATATAGGAATGACGAGGTTATTATAGACGGTTGTAGGTTTATAAAAAATGTTGGTCAAGGTTGTTCAGACGTCGCGCGTTGATCTCTGCCCTTACATCATTGTTCAAAAACCTAGTCACCATAAAAGATGCCGTAACAATGAACTTTCTACTTCATTCTGTTTACTATTACATATACATATTTCATTTCCAATATGTTCTTTGAGATACTAATATTTTTTATATAAGATGGCAAATAACCGTAAAGGACGGATTGATTGTAATTGAAAAAGCCGCAAATGCCTTGTCTGTTGTTACAGTACGCCACAGTGAGTTCTCACTAATTTACGTGAGGTATATTCTTTATTCTATAGTATATTCTTTTTTGCTTAGCTATTTAAAAATAAAATAGGAAAAATAGAATAAAGTAGTTATGTCTATTCTAATAGAATATTAGATAGACAAATACCATAAAAAGAAGGTCTAGTTATTTGCTACTTACGTATATATAAGTATGTGTACGTTCATATATGAAGACTGTCCTGGTTTCTTCTGTCCTGGGAGTATTAATCAATTCTTGTAAAGGACTTATCTTTACGTCAAAGTCAAACCAAAGTAGCCAAAATCCTGCCTCATTGTAAACGTTTACGAGCTATAAACATTACCCTCTCTCCGCTCAACAGCAGAATATAACTCTACTTCAAATAGTAGAGTAATATAAAGGGAACGAAAACAGTCCCTTTGAAAATACTTCATTGAGAGTTTTGGATAGCTCTACTTTCATTGCAGAGGAGTTAGTGTTACTTTTTCTATGACTAGTGTGTCTTTATAGTAATGAACTAAACACATATTCAAACAATTTTAACATATCTTCATACACATAGTCATTATAAATATAGTTTTTTATTTATTCATACCGTCCATGCACGATTCATTTAACTTAGTATAAAAGTGTAATCGATTATCGAACACAAGGTGTTGCTTTTTCCAAATTTCATACATTCTTTTCTTTGAACAATTCATTTTTCACTTATATCAGTTACACTTAACAAAATAGGGTCTACGAACTAATGAAGTCTTTATGTCCATTGTACCTACTCAGTGTTATAAATTATGAACAAATTAGAAATGTTCTATTCTAATTTGTTCTTATTTGTTAATAAACACTATTTTACTTTGTTAATGAGTTCAAAAATGTTCAAGTGCTATTCGATGCCCCATAAAAGAAATACATATATTTACATTCATTATATTTACCACAACTATTTTAAAATCAGAAGCCGAATGAAACATAACCATTTTATCTTATCTATTAATATATTCTATTCTAACAACCATCGTGAACAGTAGAAATATAAACGAGCGCGTGATGTGACCTCCACGCGAATATTTTTTTCCCCGGAACGAACGCAGTTAGCGCAGTTAGTGTTCCCGTAAATAACATTTTTGGACGGTGCGGAAGCTTGCCGCAGCGCTCCACCGGCAACGCCAGCCTTATCTCACCGCGACCAACGAGCCTTCGAGCTCGTTCGGCTTTCAGACCTAAGGTATCGATTTGCGGCAGCTGGAGACCGCGCCGAAACAAGCATCTCGTTTACTTTCCACAAACTGCTCCACTTCAAGGGCATCCCTTAGAAAAAGTCATTTTACGCTAAATCCTTCCAGATTACTATAATTTCAAAGTTAAGGAAAAACTTCCTTTTATATGGGCGAGCTATGCTGTAGTCTCGCAGTAGCTGTCTATATACGTACGTATAGGTAAGTGTACAGTTTTCGGGAAGGGGCCACTGGGGCGGCGGGTCGATCAAATCGGCGGAAGCTTCAATGCGGCAAAGCTTATCGTGTGCGGAGATCCGTACAGCTATGTACAACGAGCGGGGAGCGTTAGGCGCCGGCACCGCTGACCCAGTGCCAGGCGGCGCGGGCATGCGGTGCGCGACCAGCGCTCATAGAGCGTGCACGAGAGGAGCCGAGCACGTGATATGTCCCTACCACCCAGTAAGCACTGGTACCGCCACTTTATAAGTTTAGTCAATGGGTACCGCACTGTTCTCTTAACTCTTAAGAAGTGCACTTACCGTTTCCGTTTATAAGGGGATAGTCGTCGTCGTGCCGCCCGATGTACGTCTTCAGCGGGGTGTCCGTAAGGGAAGGCGACGATCTATCCCTGTCGCTCATAATAGTCACTTAAAACACCGGTACAGATACGATACAACAACACAGACGGGGAGACACGCCGGCCCCGCTCACACTCGACCACGACCGACCTCCGGCCCGCGGCTCGCGCGGCGAATAAATTATCAAATACTGGCACTCGACACTCCGGCACTCTGCCGTACTCACGCCTCCCTCCGCGCAATCAATCCGTACCTCTTTCTTTTCGCCAACGCCATCTATTTACGGCGTTGGTAACGTAGGGGCTTCAGGCAGATGGCGCTCCTAGACATTCATTTCTTAAGTTTACCATACGATAAAATGCTGAAATATACGCTTAACGCTTATTATTATTCTCAGTTACAAGCAAACTATATTAAGGACAACACAAGCATTTGAGTATGAGTAAATACTATCATAAAGACACCGGTATGTAATATGGCGTCATTTGACAAAGTTATTATAATAAGTAGTTACTGGTTTGTTAACAAACTCAGATGCAGTAAAAGTCCTAAGATTACCACAGTAATATAATTTAGGGCTAACTAGTAAAACAGCTAATAATTATTGTTTAATGTGAGTTTATAGCTCAAATGTTTGTGTGATGGGCCATGATTTATTTGTTCTGTATCTGGATGTAATTTATCTCTAATATGTATATATTTAAAAATATATAAGTATGTTTATCAGCAATCTGGTAATCCAAGCAGCTCTGCTTGGTTTGGGATCAGTCAGTCTTGTGTGAGAGTCAGTTTAAATACATAAAAACTGAAAATAATTTCTTAGTAACAGCCACAGGCTTTGAAAGCGTGTTGAGTATACAGTGATAGTACAGTCCACTCATAAATATTTAATCGTTATTTTACATACCTACACTCACGCATGTACTCCCGAGACGGTTGGCAGGGGCGTATTAAACACCTACATTCTCCAAACTATAATCTAGTTCCTCTATTGTACTTACTGAGTATATTAAAAAATATGTTTCGTGTTTATTTAATAGATATTTGAACAGAATATTTTCTTGTTTCATACATTATGGAATCAAATTGTAGCTTTTGTTTAGTAAGTAATATAGGTGCGGCAATTCCTAAAGTGTGTACATTTTTAAACCTATCTTTATTAATTATAATATTGTATTTTTACATACATATATACATCGATGCTGAGAAGTATGCATTTCAATCCCGAAAGGCCGTTTTCATATTCGCAACTAATAAATGAATTGAATTGAATTGAATCAATTGAAACAACTGACTGACAAACATTTATTTGTTACTACTAGTGGCGTGTTCGTCCATTGTGGATTCTTTTTTATATGATATCATGATTCGTGATATTATGAAACTAATATCACAGTAAGTCTCATAGTAAATAAGTAGCACAGTGCCGAGCTAACAATATGCCATTAATGGCAAGAGGTATTTATCTAATACTTTTCAACTTGAAATTAAAACTCCAAAATTATTATTTAAACTCCTGTGGCCTTCAACGAGTTCAAGAAAACATTTATATTTATTTTTACTCTTTCTGTCTTTTTACCCACGTCGGAACGGAGACGGTATATGCGTTTGGGGTGAGAGGATATTTGTTTCTGCAAATCCATGTTGCCATTTTTCTACAAAACTACTAATCCGATTTTGATTTGCGTTTTTCAGTTATTGCTTCGGGTTTGGTTGGTGCATGCTCTTATATAGGTGTGACGGTGACAACTCACCTAGGGGAGCTGCAGTAAACATTTGTTTGTGCAAAACCAAAAGTATTAGTCCGGTTTTGATGCAGTTTGTGGTTAATTGGTGGGGGTTCTTAAATCGATTTTATCCTTTTTCAATTACTTTTTAACCTTAGTGGGTTTTTTCAACATTATGTTGCTTTCCTAGTTCGAAGTTGGGGTCAATCCTTGGTGGAGTTATAAACGAAGTGAACCTATGTAATCAACCGCCACGAGTCGACACGTAGAAGGGATATAAGAACCTTATCATAGAATACAAAGAGACAGACAGCGGACAGCAGACAAAATAAAAATATTACTTGCTTTGATGTTAGCTATCTAGTCTAAGCTAATCCATCTAATACCTTTAAACGAACAATTCTTGTACGATTTTCATGAACTTTAGTATGCAGGCGGTTTCGGGGGCGATAAATAAATCTAGTTAGGTTTCATTTTTAGAAAACCTCGTTATATCCATTTTTTTTAAAACTGCTACAAAATTATTAGAAAAGGAAGGTAAATCAATAAAAACCTGGTGGTAAAATGGGTGGTCCCGAACCAGAAGACCCCGGTTCGAGTCCGAATGATTATTTCTTTCCTTTCTTTTCAAGTTCCTTTTTTTGTGAGAAAAACTGTTATTGGGAGGCCTTTTTTAAAATATATATTTATATTATACTATTCATATTAAATATAAATATATATTAATATAAATTTATTGGGCGATCTTTACTGTTGAGCCGAGATCGTGGGTTCAATTCCCATCCAGGATAAATATTTGTGTGATGAGCACGATCATTTGTTGTGTCTGGGTGTAATTTATCTATAATATGTATATACTTAGAAATATAGGTCTTTCTCCCGGAATCGTAGAAATGCTCTCGTCGTTTCCACAATCTACTGTCAAAAGTTATGACCATATTGGTCTGTGTGCGATCGAACATGTATGGGTTTCGGACTCGTGTGTTAAACCGGAGTTCCTACTCTCAGTCAGTTAACTTCACTTTGCTAAGTATAATACTGAAACATAGTCACACTTATTCAAATGAAGTCCCTAGTGTAATACTTTATATTGTATAAGGGCACGCGGAGCAGCTTTGCGTTCCTATATGCCAATTACAATTAAAAATCTGGCAGAACAGTAGTAATTTTGTAAGTACTTTGAAAGGCCATAGGTATAAATAATATTGCAACCCAATAGATTACCATGGATAAGCTAATTAAAAGAAATAAACGTGCGAAGGTAATTATTTTGTAAATAATCTAAACACTGTTTAAACGTTTTATTGGAAGAAACTTAATACCTACTTTTTTTTTTTTTTTTATACTATAGGGGGACAGACGAACAGACGGGTCACCTGATGGTAAGTAACACCGCCGTCCATGGACACTTGCAACTCAAGAGTCGCAAGTGCGCTGCCCGCCTTTGAGGGTGATGAGGGATGGGGGATGCAGGTAGCGGAATGAAGAGAGGAGGGATGAGGAGATGGAAAAAAGGAGAAAGAAGATGGAAAAAAGGAGGAATTGGGCCTCCGGAAACCTCACTCAATTCGGGGAAATGCAACGCAAGCGTTACTTCACAACCGGTTTTCTGTGAGGCCGTGGTATCGCACCGGTCGAGCCGGCCCATTCGTGCCTAAGCATGGCTCTACCACCACTGGCTTTATTCTTACATTCACGATTAAACATTTTCACATCATCATCATCATTCGGCCAGCCACTGCTGGACATAGACAACTTCCAAAGTGCGCTATAGCACCCGTTCTACCACCATTCGCATGCAGTCTATTAAACCTACTTTTCTCCGGTCGTCAGTCCATGTGGCTGCCTTACCTTCTTGTTACATTTTTACTTGATTTTAATTAATTATTTTAATTAATTATGAAAGTTTTAATTAATAGTTTTAAAGAATATGGGTGTGTGCACTTTCAGACAGTGTGCAAGATGTCTACTTTTTGTATGGGTATTGGATATTATTATGAGTAACGTCAAGTGAGACATTAAAAAGAAACAAATGAAGTCGATATTTATATATTCAACAATATTACCTAACACTCATACTTAATATCCAAATATAGTTTAATAATACATTTCTTTAAGTCCTAAAAGCTTATTATACTAATTTTATCAACAAAGTAAATCGTCAATATGCAACCCTATCGAAAGAGAATAGAGACAACCACGGACAAATTATAATTAAAATTTATTCTTAAAATTTTCCACACTGGGGCAAAATATTTGGTTACTCTGTTAGACATTTCAAGGCTACGCTTTAAGTTAAAGAAAGGTGATCAAGTTGCATGTAACTTTACATGGATGTGACCCACTATATATGGATGACTCTTTACCCCAAGTAAATTGCAATTGACAGCGTTACTTAAGGTAACTGAAAAGAAGTGTGCAGTCTTGCATGTAAAGAAAGGAGTATTAGTAGAATCTCAGGGGTCTTTCAGATTAAACTAAACTTAAACCTTTCTACTTCTGAAACCTACA
The DNA here is from genome assembly GCA_947561695.1 of Tyria jacobaeae. NCBI lineage: Eukaryota > Metazoa > Arthropoda > Insecta > Lepidoptera > Erebidae > Tyria > Tyria jacobaeae. Next base: position 10,504,073 of record OX387207.1, on the reverse strand, counting down.
AGTATCTGGGTATATCATATTCATTGGGAATACCTGAGTCTAGTGTGAAACAGATGACCGTTTCCTTGGCCACAGAAAAAGCACTTACTTAAGTCTTTTGTCCGGCAGTAACAAGATACACGCCTGCAATAGTTTAGTTTTGCCGGTTCTCTCGTATTACTTTGGCATACTCAGGTGGACTCGGAATGAATAAGATGCCCTCGACAGATGACTACGTACGCTGCTGACTGCATTTCGAATGCACCATCTACGGTCGTCGGTAATGACGATGTATCTCCCGTGTAAGTTTGGAGGTCGTAGTCGTTTGAAAATCAAGACCTTACATAATCGCGAGACGAGAATGTTTATATTTTTAAACTTGCACGAGATTATCGTCATGAAAAATATTCTTTAAGGTTGCATTTAAAGAATATTTTTCATGACGATAATCTCGTGCAAGTTTAAAAATATAAACAAATAAAATATATGCATTTATCTCACTAGATTGTCGATATGTGGCTCTCGTAAGTTGGTTGGATCAAGGGCAGAAAGCAGTTCTCCTCGACACGACCCGCATTCTCAGAAGGTTCCTATCTTTGGAGCAGTGACCACCGGTGTTGGTGGTCTACTATTTTTTTATATTTTTAAAGGTATTTTGTATTTATGGTATATTCAAAAAGAAATTTATATGTATGTATTAATTTTAATAAAGGGAATAATAATATTCTTTATTACTCTTATACATATATTAGTCACACTCACAATCACCAATTAATACAATATTAATTTACATCACAACAACAAATATTATATTTCACATTCTATTTTATAAGGATTTAGACAGAATAGACTGGGTTTTCTCTGAGACTATGACTGATGTCAATATTATGGTGGACACATTTACTAAACATGTTATAAAATTATTTGATCTACATGCCCCATATAGAAAAGTAAAGATAAAGGAAGATTCCTACCCATGGATCAAGGACACTGTAAAAAAAAATATGCAGCTAAGGGATAAACATCACGTAAATGGAGATCCTCTTCAAATGAGATACATATGAATTTTAAATGAATTTTAAAAAGTAATTAAAATCAATTTTTAAAAAATAATAAAGGATCACTACTTGCTAGCTTGACGCCAAGCATTTTTTAGATGTGTGTTAGGTATATATATAATAATTAATATTAATATTATGGATATGTGTTTTTTGTGTCAGAGTGTACACATATGTATGTGGTGAGTTAGTTAATTAAACACTGAAACTCTATACATAAACTCTCTTTACATCTAAAGGTTGCCAGGTGGAGATCGCAAAACAAAACAATATGTAATTACAATACTGTAATGTCTTTTATTTGGACAATAAAGAGTTTATCTATATATCTACATATGCATATGCAGTCTTATAAACATCTTAAGTACCTAGTCAGAGCTGCTTTGGAAAGTGCAAAGAAAGCATATTTTAGAACACACATAGACATTCACAATCCGAGGAAGCTATGGAGGAATCTAAGTCCACACTATCTAAATAAATAAATAAAAACCAAGACCCCGACCTACCACCCTCCTGTAGTAGACACCACAGAACCTCCTCCTTAGACCATCTAAATCAACTCTTTCTGGATGTCCTTGGCTATGATTATGTCACCATATCTGAACTGTCATATTTTGAATACCATAAGTTCAGCACAGACAGCTGTCATCTTGAGCCGGTAAGTGAAGAGTATGTGTTAAAAATCATACGCAATCTTAAGTCCTCCTTACCCTCCTTACATCTCACACTATAGATTCCACATGTACGCTGACGATCTTTTGCCTGCTGCCTTTAGAGGCAGTTTCAAACTCACCGCAACGCGCTGCTAGAATGACCTGCCACCTCCACTTCGTACCCTGAAATCAGTTTACAATTTTAGTATTAGATACAAAGTACTTACTTAACCTTCAAAAACAATAAATTTAATATCATACCTTTCTCTGTAACTACACGTCATCCAGTCATATGTTTGTGTCTCATCCATGACGCCTCATAAATTGTACATCATTATTTAATTTATTTATTTTATTATATATATTTTTTTCTAAAGTTTAATATTATTATCATTAATACATTTTGATAATACATCACATAGTTTTAGGAAAATTGAGTTAAAAGAGAACAAAAATTAATAGGAAGAGGAATATTTAAGTTGGATAGTTTAGTATACAGAAAGATTTTTGATTATTTAGGCAGGCAAAGAAAATATGATCTAGTGACCCCTCTTCAAGTCCGCATTTACAAATAGAGCTATCAAGGACCTAAATTTTGTGGAGAAACACCGGAGTGCAACAGTGACCAAATCTCACACAGATACAGTTCTTTTAGGGAGCAATTAAAAAAAAAGCGTAGAAAGATCCTTTTCGTTTTGAACTATGCTCCCATTCCAAATTCCAGTTGCTGAATAATTTTTGTTTGGCACAATTAGAGAGATCGTATCCTTGAATAAACTAACGTTACCTGTCTACATTATTGCAGGTGGCATATTTAGCAAGAGCATCAGCACAATCATTGCCAATTATGCAGCAACGGCTAGGAACCCACGCCAGAGTCACACTTAAGTCCCTTTTCGAACATCTGAATAAGACAGTTAATATCAATAATTAACTTACTACGTATTTTACTTTTTATTTGATTTTTATTAATGGCCATGATGCTACTAAAAGAGTCAGAAAATATAATCGAATGCTGTATGCTGTCGGAGTCTATATATAAAACAGCCTCCAGAATAGCTATGCATTCACCCGAAATACAGATGACTCCGGGGGACACTGAAACTGAAGAGCATTGCTGGAATTTTTATAATATACTGCAGAATTTGTGTACCCTGTTGATGAGAATTTTGATGCATCAGCGTAAAATAAGTGCCAACCCTGCCAACGTTTTGTGATTAACCGATAAAAGTCAGCATTTCCTGAGGGGGTCCTTAGTTATAGAAATGTTCAAAATAGTTTGTGCTTAAAATGTAGGACCTCATATTCAGTTGCAAAAAGTGGAAGAATTTTGTGTTGTGATATGGGCGGTTCAGAGCATTTAAGATTTCTATAAGATTGAATTAATAAAGGTAAACATTTTTTATGAAAATTAGGAAAATTCGATGTTTCTTTTTTTTTAATTTGGTAGTAAAGGGTGAGAAGAAATAGAAAAAACTTTAGCAAGAAGCAATATGCTAGGTATTGACGTTAAAGACGCACCAGACGTCGGATAGCAAACACTGATCTCCGACCTCCATAAGCGCTGGCCTGGGGGGTATCAGGCTGGGCTGACCGTTACCCCAGCAGAAGCAGGCCTGAGACGGTGGCGTGACGTACGTGTTCCACGCGCCTATTTGATGTGGGGGGCGTAAGGACCCCATATTCCAAAGTGTGGTCGCCTGCTAGCTTGCAGGTGGCCAAGGTCTGCTGGGGTTCCCGGATGTTTCCTTCGAGGGTATCCCGGGTCCCTAGCAATGGACGCTCTCATGACGGAACACCATGTGGTTTTAGTCGGTTCGAGTCCCGACATACCACCTCACCGTCAGCTCTGGTGAGGTGATGACCCGTGGGGGTTTCCAAAAAAAAAAAGGCATTGACGTTGAATTTGGAGAAGAGGATCCCAGTGTTCAACTTGTAAGGCGTTAGTCGGTGTTAACTTCATAGCGCCATAACAATTCTGAGGGCCTTATTCTGTAAAATATCTGATATATATGCTATATGTAATGCTTTTTTGTTATAAGGATGCAGTACAAAGCAGCAGTAATGATTATAAACGAGGTTCGAAGTGAAAGGGTGAGCACCCCACCAAACACCAACAAGCACTTTGAGAATTGATTTGATTGAAGTTGGGTTCACATTTTTTATGTATATAATTAATATGATTTGTCCCTGGTAATTTCGAGTCCAGGATAATCCCTAAAACTTTAGTTGAGTCCTTTACTAGAATAATTTGATTCTCAATTTAAATTTAAATTGCTGGAATTGGTAGCTTTTTAGTAAAACCCAAAGCAGAACTTTTTGACGGTTTTAATAAGTCACTGGTTCAATGAGTCTAACGAGATGTTTAGGGAATGGGTTGAATCTGTAATGGAAGGCCAGAGACGTACATATCATCAGCATACTGTAAACTGTTACAATCAAAGTTTAAACATGCAGGGAGGTCAATGGTATATATGTTATATAGGATTGGGCTGAGGACTGAACCTTGTGGTAAACCTTTCCAAACCATCCTTCGGTTTGAACAATCCCTAAGGGTTCTAAGTTCCACATAACGTGAACACACTATAATTTTGATGATCCTTGCAGGGACTCTCAGCTGTTGCATTTTGAGGATAAGGAAAGAAAGAAGAACGTTATCACATGCAGCAGAAATATCTAAAAAGACTGCAACAACAGACTTTTTTTTACTGATGGATAACCGAATGTCAGAAGTTAGTACACTTACACTATCAGTAGTACTCAAACCTTTTCTGCCGAACCAAACTGCGACTTGTGAAGAAGTTCTCTATTTTCAATAACGAACTCAACGCGGTTTTTAATGAGATGTTCTATTAATTTAAGTAGTACTGAAGAAAGAGCAATGGCTCTATATCCATTATGGTCAGTGGGATGTTTCCCTGGTTTTAATATTGGTATAATGGATTGAACTTTCTATTCAGTGGGCACCTAACCACGCAGAAAGCAAAGGTTAGCCAAGTCCAGAAAGTAACGTTGACATTTTTAATCTGCCTTAGAGGTAAATGAGTATGGAGACCCATCAACTCTTGGTGCAGAATTCTTAACATGCGACATAATACAACTAAGTTCCTCATGTAAATGGTTCATTCATGAGATCATAGGAAGCTGTAGGGGTGATATTTAAAATGCCGTTTTCTTTTTCATTGGGCACATAATGAGGAGCTATTTTTGAGAAGAAGTGTTCACCAACAGTTTTAGGTAAGCACCTTGGGGACTCTGGAGTAAAAGTTCTGCTGAATTATGTCAACCTATTAAATACAACTGATGCTGGTGTTGAAGGATTTAATGACAAAAAAAAAACGCAAACTCCAACCCTCTTTCTTTTTGTTTTAAAAAGTTTATTGAACTAAGCAACCCTTCGTTTATAGTTAATAAAGTTACTTGTGCTCATATTTGAATTATATAAATATTCTGCTACATTCCTGGCATGAATCATATCCATACACTCTCTATCCCACCAAAGAGAAGAGGAAATTTTACCTGATGCTTGTTTTTTAATAGGGAAGCAAACATCTGCAATAGAAGATATAAGTGATTTAAACAGTTTGAAACAGATTTCAGCAACAGGTTACATTGACGAGTAGAAGTGATTAAATATTAGAATATGTATAAAATCAGCCAAATTTAATTGATATTTTAGAAGGGGAAGATTAGATTTAGCCAAGAGATGTCTAGAGTGAAGATTGATTACAATGGAGAAGTGACAGTGAAGTGACACATTCCCGACGAAAAGAGCTGGTATGTTCATTGAACAAAAAGTAAGGTCTACACAGGTATCCACTTGACCGGCTGTTGATCATCTTGTAGGACTACCATCATTTAAGAAACAAAGATCCAGTTCATTCATTATATGACCATGACCAAAACTGTCACAGTGATCAGATCTATATCTGTAGTGGTGAAAATTAAAACGCCCAACGCCAGCAAAGGACCTTTTAGATTGGAGAGAAGGATTTTTATAGGAGTTAGAACATTTGCATTTGGATGAGCAATATCAAATTAAATTAAGGTAAAGTCCTTCACTTTTGTAGCAACAGCATTTAGACTGTGATCCAGGGTAGAAAGGGGAATAGGGAAGAAAGGAACTCTGGAATTAAAAAACAAGGCAGAGCCACCATTACCGTCAGCTCTGTCTTGTCAAATGCAGCAGAAGCCTGGGATTTTAAAATTGTTTTTAGACGAGAGCTATGTTTTAGCAACACAACAGACTACTGGATTTAGTTTATTTAAAATATAGATAAGTTCATGTTTTTTGTGAGGAGCACTCCTTACGTTCCATTGCATGAATTTCAGGGGCGGGAATGTCATAAATAAAATTTGAAATTATATTGAGTTACTCAACTCAAGACAATTATCTAATTATCTAACCCTTTAAATAAACAATTATCTAACCCTTCTCACCCAAGTTGAAGTAATCAGTGAAGTTAGTAAAGCGATGGTATTTTGGGGGTTGTGTGAAGAGTTATAAGTGTGTCAAGACTTTGATTAGAAGAGTAGTCACACCCATTTTATGAGGGAGTAAACGAATAATCCTGAACAAAAGCCTGGTGGGGCTTTTTAACTTAACTTTTTGTTCTTGTGCAACTTGATAACCATCCCCAGAGTGCTTATGACCACAGCAGTAGCAGCGAGGTTTGGATCTGCACTTTAATTTTGTATAGCCAAAACGGCAACAGTTAAAACACTGGATGGTTGGGTACATATATTTTTCTGCAGGCAAGGCCGAAAAACACGTTTTGGTAAGGTCAGTCCAACAAAGGTTAGCACAACAGTTTGAGTAGGCTTCCACTCAGGAATCCTTCCGAAATACACTTCCTATTCATACGCCTTGCTTTTATAATCGTCCCACATCCTGTTGGAATTGAAATATTTTCCATAATGTCTGACCATTCTACTGGGATGTCACGTACGATACCCATGCGGGAAACGTTATACTAATTGATATAAGCTGAATATCCGTGATTAGAGACAATCGGGTTCAGTATAAAACTATTAGCGTCCTGATGGGCATTAAAAGTAACTGATACTCGATTCGACCAAGATGTTTGATACCATGTATTAAAATGTTTTAATGTTGTTAACCTAACGTTAAAACTCACCGTAAAAGGACGTCCTCCTTGATAATCATCAGTAAGTTTTTTACGACCAAGTTTAAACTCATTTTTTTTTTGTAAATGGTTATAAGTAGTGGCACGACATGGAGCTTCGTAATGAAATGCCAATCAAAGTCTATCGTAACATTGTAATTCAGTAAGACTGCAACGAAAATCGCAATAAATCATTGAAGCAAAAATGTTTTGTTCAGTCAAATCCACACGATGCACGACAGACACTGTTTAAATTGCCGCCGATTTGTAAAAACAAATGACATATGAATTCATTACACATCTACGGATTCCCAGAGAGTTCTTAATATATCGGCTGGGTTGGGTAACAGGAAACGGCTGAGGAGAAGATGTTTAACTTATTGTACGCTACAGCCATTGCTGTTGCTATATTTTAACGAAATCGTGTTGTCTGTGGTACTATTCAGCGATAACTATGTTAAATATAAGAAATACTTTAGTTTCGAAGCCCCTGCAATAAATAAATAAGCTGAATTGTCAAATATCTGAGCAGAATTTCTTAAAGTCTTCAGGATGTCTGAATCAGGATTCCTATAAAAGTGTGTAATCATGTTTTTACAAAAGCAATACCATCTCTTCATATGCACTGAAAAAAATGTTAGCTATGCTGGCTCTACAGCTCATACGGCTTGCTGTTGATAAGCAAAAACCATCCAAAACCGTTTACAGTGAAATTAGTCTCGAGAAATAAGCATATGTAGTGGTGTGTATATTACTCAGATCTTAGAGCGCGTTTCCACTATATCGTTCTAGCCTATACAAAAATGTTTCGATATCCTAACATTTTCATTTTTTTTTTCCTTTCTTCTAGGTTTTTAAAACTCCGAGGAGGCTACGGGGGGGGGGTCAAATTTTTTGTTATTTTTGGCCTAGGACGCACCGTTTCCGAGATATTTCAATCTAAAGCAAAAAATCGTCACTTAATAGTGGAAAGTGGAAACACGCACAAAACCAGAATAAACCAGTTTACGCTGTCCGCAGGTGCCACGTGCAGTCCGGCGTCAGTCGCTTGGTACTGTTAGAACATAAAGCACACATTTCATTCAAAAATTATAATTATTACATTAATTGTTAAATTTTGTATTTGTTGATTGTTGTTATTGTTTGTTATTATTGTTATAATATTTGTTGAAGTGTTTAATTTGTGTGTAAGTGTTGTAACTTTATATTGTTAATTCAAAATGGCTCCAGTGTTAAAACATGGTCGAGGCAAGCCTTTGACTTCTCAAACTAAAGAAGTTTTGTACTGTTTGTACAAATATTTCGAAAATGAGTGTGATAACAACCCGAGCAGTATTATGACCCCCACTCAATTAGTTGCTAAATCAACAGGAATTTCAATAGCATCCGTCAGAAAGGTAGTATCAGAAAGCAAATGTCGTCCTTCAGATCAGGAAGTAACATTTAAATCTCCTAAAAAGAAACCGAATCGTAAACCTACAATAGTAATCGATAACTTTGATCAGCAAGTTATCAGAAGAACAATTCATAACTTCCACATCACAAATAAAGAAGTTCCCACTTTGAAAACTTTGCACTCAAAATTGAAAGAAGTCAAGTCAGCACGTTACGAAAACACGTCATGTCATTAGGTTTTAATTGGAAGCAAACAGAAGATAACCGGAAACTTCTTTTGGAAAAACATGAAATTAGATACTTGCGAATTAATTATTTGATGAAAATTGCTGAATATCGCGAACAACGCCGACCAATTGTTTACACCGACGAAACATATATACATACATCACAAGCCTTCTCGAAATCTTGGTCAGATGGAAGCAGTTCAGGTTTGAAGCAACATATATCGACAGGCAACCGCTTAATCATTGTTCATGCCGCTGGTATGGATGGCTTTATACCAAATGCATTGCTTATGTTTAAAGCCAACCAAAAAAGTGGAGATTACCCAACCACTACCCAACTTACAACCAAATAGTGTTGTTGTTGTTGACAACGCACCATATCATAACTCAATACAAAATCCTGCACAGAATAGTAATTCTAGAAAACAGCAAATGATTGACTGGCTGACATTGCGAAACATTGAGCATTCATCCACGTTGCTTAAGCCTCAATTATATGAACTGATTCTGCAAAACAAGGCGAGATTTGTAGAGTACAAGATAGACGAAATATTACGACAGCACGGTCAAACTGTGCTGCGTTTACCACCATACCATCCTATAGAAAACATATGTCGCAAAAAAGAATGTCGCAATGAATATGAAGGTTATAATGTCATTAGCTGAAGAAAAAATGAACGCCATAACTGTAGAGGAATGGAGAAAAGTTTGTCTGCATGCTATTGAGGAGGAAAACAAATATCAGGGTAGAGACGCAGCTTTAGACACAATATCAGAACGAATCATAATTAATTTAAATAATTCATCTGGTGAAAGCGAGGATGGGGATGATTGTGATATGCCTGGGGTTGATGAATTATTAGAATAAAACATTTATGGCCGGAGAACACCTAATTCATACACGTCTTCACTGAAGTGAAAACCGGCATTCACTGCTTGTAATGTTTGGAACTGGCTTGTCTGCCTCATACAGTTCCATAGATTACAATGCAGTGGATACACATTTTCACGTCCGTATTAGTACGTAGTGCGTATGCGTAGACGTGTACGCATTTGGTGTGCTCCAGCCACAAACGTACCTTTAAAAAAATAAAAATAAAATCTTGTTTTTTTTTTTTATTTGCTGACCATACACTACTACAAACGCAAAAATTTCTCCAAGCTAATTTACCTGTATGTGAAGTGGTTCTGCGTTCTCGAAGGCCGCTGAGAGTTCTACCTATAGCATATACAGTAGAACTCGCTTACTACGATCACGCTTAATACGATTTCTCACATAATACGCCGGTTTTCATTATCGCCGCATAATAAAGGTATTAAACTAAAGAATATCAAGCTTGTTTACTTACATCCAAATGCCACAAGCAAATAACAACCCATGGATCAGGAAATAATAAAGGTCCTCAAATAAGAAATAGAAGACCCTGACAGCAATCGACCCTTAACTGTGCATGACGCGATGCTAAACATGCATGGGAAGCAATTAAGCCTGAAACTATTCAAAATTGATTCAAGAAATCAGGTTTCAGAAAGAACGGGTTCGACGTCGTCTTGTAAGAAGAAGAAGAAGAACCCGTCTTCCATTGATGACAATGTGGCACCGTACAAAATTTAATAAATTGAAGATCTTAAGGATGTAAATAACACACAATATATACTATAGCTTCATAAATCATTAACAGCTGATTATGCTTAGGTGTTTGACAAAATCAGAGTTGACTCATCTTCGTCTTCATCATTATAACCTAGGGCCTCTTCTAATTGCTAATGCATCAAAATCTTTCTGCCAAACCAAAATAAGTGATTATTTTAAATAAAGTAGTTGTAAGTACACTATGTATTTAATGTAATTTATAATGTATAATTTAATATCTACATATACAAATTTAGAAGATAATACGTAAATAATAGTAGTTTGTTTTATTTTGCCAATCCCACATAATAGGCTTTCTCGCTTAAGACGCATTTTTGGTCGGGTCCCTGTGAAATCGTCTTAAACGGGTTTATGCAGGACAGGTATATGCAGGACGCAGGGCCCTTTTACAATTGGCTCGTAAATACAGACATTGGGAGGAAGAAGACTGGCGTTGTGTTTGCTTTTCTGATGAATCTGGTTTCAGTATTAGGCTGGATACAAAACGTACTCGAGTTCGGATGACGACATGTGGACGTCAAGAATGTTTGAAATGTTGTTAGGAAGTTCTTTCATATAGAGGGCGAACAATAATGGTTGGGATCGGTGTTTGAATCGGTAGAAGAACCGATCTCATTTGGATCAGGGGAAACCTCAGTGATCATATTTATGCGGAAAGGATTGTTTCAGACGTGATAATACCTGTGCAAAGCCGGGTTTGTGATTCGTTTCGACTAATGCACGTTCACTGATTAGAGTCGTAACATGCCGATGCTCGCATCATCGTTCTGCCGAAGCCAAATCAATCGCCAGACTCAACTCAATTGAGCATGCAAAGGATAAGGTCCAAAGATTAGCACTCCCGAGTATGGATGCCGCGTATAATGCACAAAAACTTTTTGACTTCTTAGAAAGAACGAGTGCGGCCATTTCTCAAAGTCATTTTGATTGAACTGGTTTTAAGAATGCCAAATCGCTGTGATCGTGCATTTCGTGTCAATGGTGGAAACATTTTACATATACACAATACACAAATAATTTACTTTTTTACCTTTACAATCAATACTTATATAATCTTTATTTTTGCCTTTTTGCTATTTAATTGACGACATTATTATTATTCTTAATATTTAATTTGTCGTATGTTTATTAACTTAAACATAGAAATTAAAGTAAGAAGCCTTTTTATAGTTAAAAATGTATTCGAACCCTAGACACTTTAGATGTGTGTACTTATCTATCAGACAAGCTCAATCATTAAAATGTGTGTACTTCCGTTAATCCCGAGTCATAACATTTTTCAAGAATCAAGATGTTCAAGCACAAGTAAAAAAGAAAATCAGAAAGACGTCCACTTGTTATTATACTACAAAAATAAATAGACGCGTATCGATGTATGGGAGAATATTTTAAGAACTTGTAGTTAAGTTGGCAAGTGGAAGATGCAAAATTTGTGTATCAAGATCCGGGCAAAATTCGTTCTACCGTCTCTGCCTACCATGGTCGGGGATAAAATGTGAGCATATGTATGTTGGTAAATTCCATGCAATCATTTACAGATTATTCAATTAAAGGTAATTGAGATTACAATTGGCCGGGCACCGGCCCTAAATATTTACTGCTATCGTGTATCATTAATGAAAAATAGTCTTTTTTAAAATAAACCTGCAGAATCAGCAGCAGTACTATATTTTGTGCGTCCATTTATCAAATTCTATTAGAGTTTGTAACGGCATTGCGAGGCACTACTGTCAAGGCCGAGAACGAATTATATCTGTAGGTCAAACAAGCAATTGATTCGCTAGAAAATTGAGCAGAGGCAAACGGGAGCAGTCCGGAATACTAATCAACACCGGAATAATGCATTATTTTTAAAGATTTTTATGTTCGTCTTAAAGAAGACGATACGTGCTGTGATGACCACAATCAGTGCAATTCGATCGACACGTATGTTAAAGAACTAGGCATCTTACGTTAGACATAGAAGTAGGATCACTTTCTTGTCTGGTTCTGTGTCTGTCTCTTTGTCAAGGTCCTTTTTCGGGGAGTTTTATTTATTTTAATGATTTTAAATTAATATTATATACGTTTTGAATTGAATCATAGAATTTGGTAAGATAGAAAAACCAAACACCAGTAAACCGGTTTGGTAAACATCCGAAAGTCATGAATTTGTTAACATACCACATAAAAATATATGTATATTTTGAGGTTGGAAAAAACATTTCTTCACATTCAAAAAGGCAAATTTTTGGAGCGCTATGTGTAGCAGTAATAGTTGAATCAACTTGATCAAAATTGTCTTGAAAAAAAGTATAAAGAATACTTAACACGTTTCTAAACAATTTGTTATCATTTTTTCTGTCAATTTCAGATGCACTTCTCATCAAAAAAATCGATACACTTTTAAGTTTGGTTTTGTATGAGTTTTATCTTTTTATCTGGGGATACGGTAGTGCCCCCGGCAAGACGAGCCAAGCGAAGCGCATGGGCACTACCTACCTTTTCTCGAAGCGCTTCGTCGTTTTTTTGAACCCTTATAACTTGGGTTTGGATTATACCAGATAAACAAAATTCTAAGGATATGTTTTCAATAGCAGACTTATTAAACAAAGTTTTGCTTGCGTAGTTTTATATTACTTTACATTTTATTGATATCTAAAAAACATTTTTATGTAAAATGTTACCAAGATGAGAACATATGACTCGCATTGTCAAAAAGTTATCAGATATCATGTAGAGCCAAGCTTCTAACCCTACACGCCTTAACTCTACAAGGCCTTACTTCACAAACTCTACATCTTAGTCTAAATATGTGGCTTGGCTGTGGTATTCGAAAATTTTTATTCAAATTTGGAATTTTGGTACATCATTGTGTAGACTAAACTACCAGGCATTGGCTATTGGCATATTTTTTTTTATCAATATCAGTCCTTTTTTTATTTATATGCCGCCTAAATAGTACTTACATTACTGTTTCGTTGTTTTTTATTAAGGAGTGTATTTTAATTAGTTTTTTATGCATATATTTTTGATTAAATCCGGTTACACCACCAACTTTCTTCTTATTAAATATATAGGTATAGACTTCATTCAGCCCTATCGTTTACAAATTAGCGCTATAAATCAAGTTGAAGATTCAGTCGTCGGTTTAAAATTGCATTTTTATATTAGATAAATTATTACGATTTTTCCTGATATAAATATATATTTGTTACACCTTAAAATATGACTGCACTTTTCTGAAACAAGATATTACAAGATTTACTGAACAAATCGCATTGTAATGTTATAAAAACCAAAACAACTATTCAAGCAAATATTTCACTATGCATAATCCACTACTTCATTACATTTATAATATCGCTTTTCAAATTGTCGTATTTCGTCTATAAAAATCTTATTGAGTCTCAAAAAACAACTCCATCGCAGTTATGACCTCCCATTGTTCTCGAATTTAGTGCCTCGGATGTGTTCTTTTAAAGAACGCACGAGGCAATCGGGTAGTGTTCTGGGCAATCGTTGGTGGCAACGACAGCGCGTCAAGAGTAAACATTTGCTACAAATAATAGTTAAGGACGGAATTATTATAATTACAATAAATTATTGCAAATAATATTAAGACTCCAAAGGAAAGCAATTTTGTTATTTTTTCTTGGCGTAGTTACCACAATTACAGACATGAAATAAGTAGGTAATAAAAATAAATATAATGAAGATATTTATTGTTACACATGTTCACATTATAAGTATTATAAAATCATCGGTATTTCGTGTTGTAAGAGGTTGTTAACAATTATTCCAAGGCCTGTAATCCGTGTTTACACGGTTTATTTATTACGAGAATAATCGGTTTTTTATATCCATATATTACATATATAGATAGATTATCTACCTATACGAATATGTAACGGAAGTTTCCAACGCAGTTTTCACCAACTTCTAAACATCCGATAAACTTTGCACATTTGCAAATTTAGCACACGTATCAAGGATAAATTACAACATTTAAATATAAAATAAAACAATAATTATGGTTTAAAAAACACCTGAGAAAACACGTTTAAATAGCAAAGCGAACTAAAAAATAAAAATTACTTTATTACATTACCAGTACTTGGTTCAGTTATAAATTTTAGTTATAATTCATAGCCAGCTTAGTTATAAATCATAGCGTGTTCGAAAGTTGATAGAACTCTTTGTTTTTTACATTTGTAAGTGAAAAGTTAACGTATAATATATGTATATTGTTTGTATGTTTTATAACAATTTATTGAGTATCCTATAATGTTTGCACTGCTGGCTACAGGCATCATCCCCAATACCATGACATTTCCTATAGATCTTGTGCGACATCATAACATATTTGTCATCAGTGTTGCTGATATTTGTAAGAAACGGTCAATAGAAGGTTTATCTAAGTAGATAGACCTTCTATTGACCGCCTCATATAACAAAAAAGTGAACATGGTGACAAATGACGCCCATCGTACAGCTGCTATAATGAAGCGACAGCCGCTATTCTCATAATCATAGTTTTATCAACTCTCAGCGAACAGACTTAACGAGTTGTAATAATATTTAAAATAAATACAGTCAAAAGCATCCTAAGCCCTTCTTTAAAAAAATATATCGGTGTACTATGACTAAATTCTTAAAGGTGAGTACATAGTAAATAATTAATATTACGTTACTAGCGTATGTCATATGTCACATATTAAGTGTGAGTTTGTGTCTGCAAACCCTAAAATATATGTGAGTGCGCGTATCTTTCTGCTATCTCTTAGCAAATGTGATGTTATTTTGCAGCTACATTTATTATTCAAATAGAATTGCTATATAGAGTGGCATAAATCTTTAAATATAATTATTTAAATTTTTAAATGTTCTATTCTCAAACTCTCAATAATGCCTCAGTTTCGCAAAATTTGTTAACTGGCCAGTTTTACTCTCCTGCACTGGACAGAATCCTTGATACGTAACGTAGTAAAGTATGTCAAACATTAATGTTCCAACAAGTGTCTAATAGTTAAAACCTATAGTCCAAGATCCCAGAGCGATAAGACACAACTTATTTTCACATAAATGAAACCTCATGTTCTCAGTAGTGTCTTATGTGCTCAGAATACCTGCGCGCTTGTGGAGCTTGCCGAGTGACACCTGGGCAGGTACCAGGTGTGAAAGGTAACTAAAATTAATAGTTACCTAACTTAAATTTTCATAGCTGATTTTTAAATATATTTTGTAGAGTGTTATTATAAAGTTATACCATAAGCGTCAGACACTTTTCGTGGGCCAGTACTTTTGTCAGACGCTTTAAAGCTCTACAAAAAATAAATTAACTTAACTTATTTTTACATGTCTGACATTTAAATATGTTGTTCAGACAATTGTTACGAAGTTATATTTAATTAGTCAGACAAAATTGATTGACCAAACACCCCCTAAACAGCAAAATTATTCTGCCGTGAGTATGAGCGCGAAAGCATTATAGGTACGTTTCGGAGCGAGTTAGACGGTCTTACTAACTCAGTTCCCCTTCTCTCATTCGTGTAATTCTTCTGTGTATTGTGTATGTGTCCTTTGGGTACAACCTAATAGTATACAGTATAGTTTGGATCTGTGAGACCACATGTTTTTGTTGTTTACGTCGTGTGATTTGTGAGTTATTGTTAAGTAATGTAAATACAATTATGCTATGAAGAAATCATCTAGATGTCCTGAAGCAATAAAAAAAAATCCGAATCTATGTACTGGAGTGGCGTTTGATAATTTTGATAGGTTTGTGGAAACTAAAAGCGGGAAAGACACGTTACATGATACCGTCGGTATAATTTATCAAAACGAGGACTCAAATGCTTCACATGAATTGGACACTCCACATCTGTCTTCTGTCGCCAGCGAAGAATCATCACCACCGAGAAAACGACGACGAAGAACAGTAGAGGTTACTGAGGTAGAAGCTACACCATACATGAAAAAACCCAAAATGACAGAAACTTTACAAGTTTCTGTTCATGAAGCTGAAGAAACACCGCCTAAAAATTTGCAATTATACAAATCGATTGATGTAGTCTGGATGTTAAGTCATGTATACAATTTATCAAATCTTCCAATGTGGGTCGGCTACAATTGTTTAATAAGCAATAATGAAAATAATCCAAAGCAAGTGGTTTCGTATCTAACTCCAATCAATCTATCGCCCACAAACACATCGGTTGTTTTGGAAACCATGGAGCAAAGCTTAAAAATTTGTAATGAGCTTCGCCAATCCTGCATTCAAGTTACTTATGATCTTGCAATAGCAAAGGTAGCCTTACAAATTCAATCTACCGAAGCACCTAAGTTTGACAATTTATTTTTCCATTTGGGACCATTCCACATCATGATGTCATATTTTAAAGCTGTAGGAAAATTTATAGCCGATTGCGGCTTGTCCAACGTCATGGTGCAAAGTGGTTTGCTAGCTTCGGGGTCAGTTGCTGGATTTCAGGATGGCAAACACTTCAATCGGTGTAAGAGGCTTCATCCGTTGATGTCTTTAGGTCTACAAATTTTACATTTTAAATCTTTCTTAGATATTAATAATGTAGAAGTATCAAGTGAAAGTATTGAAGAAATTACGCGTCTACAAAATACTCCAATGTCATCTTTTGAAATTGAAAATGATGAGTTAAAACAACTATTAAATAGTTATGACGTTTACAAACAGCAGACTCTGAACGGTGAACATGGAAAAACACCACAATTTTATTTAATATATATAAACCTGATCGACTATTATTTAACTCTATCCAGAAGTATTCGTATTGGAGATTTTGACCTGTTCAAGTACATACTACCCAAGATTACAAATTTGTTTTTTATCTTTAATCAACCTAACTATGCTCGTTGGACTGTTAGATATTGCTCAAATTTATTGAACGTTTCAGAAACTCATCCTAATCTGTATGAAGAATTCCAAGAAGGTTTTTTCGGTATTCGAAGAACCAATAAACCTTTTTCTAAACAACCAATTGATCTAGTTCTTGAGCAAACAATAAACGCTGATGCAGCTAGGAAACTAACTGGAATAATACATTTTACCAATTCTATTTCTGCACGTCAACGGTGGGCCCGAAGTCATGATATCAGATCCACAATAATTAGTTCTGTTTATAAAGATTTGGACCTTCAAAAGGATCAAGACGTTTCGGCCGAACTCACTAATCATGCTATAAAAAACAATGCTAAGCAGTTGCGAAAATTTGTTGAAACTTTTGATTTATTCATAAACCCATTTGACTCACAAGTGCCAAAAGATCTGTTAATTAATATTTCATCGGGTAAAGCTGCGTCGGAACCAGTAGAAAAATTTTTGCTTAACGTCGAAAAAAATGGTGAAGCTAAACGTCTAACTTTTATTGCTGAGTGTGAATTAAGTATTAGCAGATTCGAGAAAAGTATTCAGAAAACACCTATGGAAAACTTTACACTGGATTACTCTAAAAAGAAAAAAAGCAAATTAGGTGGTAAAATACAGGAGATAAGAATGCAAAGAGATTTGTTTGGGCGTATTCTTGGGATATCTTTAGATTACAAAGTTGATATAGAAAAAGTGTTGTCTTATCCAATTACTCCTATGCCATTATCCATGTGTCATATTGATGGAGCCATTTGTAAAACCCAGAAATCGTCTGTGATGAAATCTTTAGAGAATGGAGTAGAGCACATTGCACCTGATTAAGTTGATATTTTATTAATAGATGGTTTCTTTTTACTACATACTATGAAAAATGTCCCAAAAACATTCGGAGGTATCTCTAAAAAAATGCTCCTACTGGTAACACAGTTTGCAGCCACAAGATACGACGTTATTTTTGATCAACATCTATCTCCTTCGATCAAAGATTACGAAAGAGATCTTCGCCGAGAGTCGACTCAACTGGATTTTAACATTACTGGCCCCGATCAAGTTAGACCATCAGATTTTTTGAAAGAATTAAAAAATATTCATTTTAAAGAAGCCCTCGTAGAGTTTTTTATTCAACACTGGGCATCTGATGAAATGGTACCATTCGTTGAGAATAAACACATACTTATTAACTTTAAGCAATGTCATTCCTACGTAGTTGATGATAACAAAATTGTGTCAACTGTAGATGACAGTTTATCATGTCCAGAGCATGAAGAGGCAGACACAAAAATCGTCTTTCATATTTGTAATATTGACGTTCAGGCAAATTTTGTTGTAAGATGTTCTGATACCGATATAGCGATTATTATGTTAGGACATATGCATAATTTGAAAGACGATGGTTCCAATGTATGGTTAAACGCAGGCACCGGAAACAACCAAAGATATATTAATTTGACAAAAGTGTACGAGAACTTGGGATCATCTTTGTGTCGAAGTTTGCCAGGATTTCATGCATTAACCGGATGTGACTATAATCCTGCCTTTTTTTAAAAAAGGTAAACAAAGACCATTTAAAATATTAATGAAGAGACCTGAGTATCAGCAAGCTTTGATGCACTTTGGTGATCCTGAATTATTAACCGATGAGCACAGACAAGAAGATATTTTCAAGACTATTCAAAAGTTTATCTGTGAAATCTATAGTGTTCCTGATACATACGATGTTAACGCTGCCCGTCTTCAGCTATTTTTAAATAATTACAGCCTATCTAATATAAATGAAGAATTTAACCGTAAAAATTTAAAAAACTTTGATGCAAGCAGCTTACCACCGTGTAAAACTGAGCTATTTCAACAATTTCTACGAGCTAATTACATTTCTAGCATATGGAATTATGCTCATGAAAAACAACCAACCATTTTTACTCCTGAACAAAATGGATGGAGGTTAGAGGAAAACCAGTTTCACTTTCATTGGTTTGATGGTGACCAATTACCAAGGGACGTTGGTGAATCTCTTCAACAATCAGGTACTATAATTAGAGTTCAAGATTAAAATTTATTTAACTAGTAATTTTATGTATTTTAATTCTTTTGATTATTTTTTGTAGAAGAAGATGTCAGCAACAACATAACTGATGACGATGAAGATGATGACTTAGTTGGACAGTATCGTGATTGGTTAAATGATGAAAATTCAAATAATTGTTATGATGATTGCGATGTTTAAACAATAAAATAAATGCTTATTTTAATTAATTATGGGTAAATTTTTTTTTACAAAAATGATTTTGTAAAAAAAATAATTTCAAATGATATTTTTAACAATGAAATAAAAAAATTTCTAAGAAAAAATAGCTCTGAACAGATTAATTATACCAGAAATATTAAATGAATTAATTTACTTTCATACTGACTAATTATTACGTTAATATTGAAATAGAGATGCAAAAATTTTATATTGGAAGCTGTACCGTAAGTATTTTTCATATATTTACTCTAAGACGCATGCGCATAATGCTTTCGCGCTCATACTCACGGCAGAATAATTTTGCTGTTTAGGGGGTGTTTGGTCAATCAATTTTGTCTGACTAATTAAATATAACTTTGTAACAATTGTCTGAACAACATATTTAAATGTCAGACATGTAAAAATAAGTTACGTTAATTTATTTTTTGTAGAGCTTTAAAGCGTCTGACAAAAGTACTGGCCCACGAAAAGTGTCTGACGCTTATGGTATAACTTTATAATAACACTCTACAAAATATATTTAAAAATCAGCTATGAAAATTTAAGTTAGGTAACTATTAATTTTAGTTACCTTTCACACCTGGTACCTGCCCAGGTGTCACTCGGCAAGCTCCACAAGCGCGCAGGTATTCTGAGCACATAAGACACTACTGAGAACATGAGGTTTCATTTATGTGAAAATAAGTTGTGTCTTATCGCTCTGGGATCTTACTCTACTATAAAAATTAACTGACTACTAAAACTCAAAACGAAACTACCAAGTTGAGGAAAATGACGAAAAATAGCCAATATTTTACACCATTTTTCAAAGTGGTGTAAAATATTGGAGACCCCGTTCTGTCTTAGTTCTCTAGTCAAATGACCCTACCTCTAAAAGGACAAACAGTCAAGTTATAAAACAGCAAATTAACACTAGGTAAAGATCAAAACGTATGTGGGAACGTTGTATCTAATTCAAGGCTCATAGTGTTGATCTATGCATAATTAATAAGTTTTCTCTATCCTAATTAGTTAGACGGCAACGTACGAGTATGCATGTATGTCATATACCTGCCTATTGTAATCTTAATATAACGTTTCGTTATATTAAGATTAGGACTGGCCCTTCTGTTTACCTACAGCAAATGCAGTGAAATGAAAGAGAAAAAAGGAATAGACCTATCTTAGGAAATAGTTTAATAGTAATGCTAAAGAAGCTGCATGCATAGAAATGTATTGCCTTTTCGCGTGCTTGGAGGTAATAAAATCCATCCAATGCATGTTGATAAGTGGAGGAACGGCTTGAGGGGCGAAGGTTGGGACCGTGGCCACCACGACAGTTATTGGTCTCGACTGGTCCGGGATCGACGTCACCTCCTTCCGCTGGCGCCGGACGCTCTTGGCCCCCAGCGCGGCCTCCAGCTCCCGTTCGGCCACGCTCACACTTGTCTTAACCATCACCTCCTTTTCTGTGTATGAATAATTTATTCAGTAACGATCGAGGTTTCCATAAACAAACAGTATGTTTTAGTATTTCCTAAGCTTCAGTTAATATAACAAAACACCTAGAACAACAGGCACGTGATTTGTATGACTGTTTGAAGGTAAAAGACAATATTTGAAATAATAGGTCGGGGAAAAAGTTTTTTCGTATTTTGTATGTATAAAGTTGGCGAAAACTATCGTTGGTTGTACTGCTTGTATCTCGCTAGTTTTAATATTAATAACAATGAGTGAATCTAACATAGATATAAATGTTTTACTTAAAAAAAAAGAGGAAAATGCAGCTCAAGCCGCGAAAAATTTATGAACCTAATGCAGTGTCTATAAGCGTAGCACAAATTTTGATGTCAGAGATGCAGATGGAACTGAGGATTGACCACAAAACAGTTTTGACTCATTTAAAAAAGTCTGGCTATACAAAAAACCAAATATGTGGGTGCAACACGAGCTATCTGAAAGAAATCTGGTTCATTATGAGCTTCGCCAGGCAAAACCGTCGATTCCCATCTCTACCCCTTACAACTAATTAGACTCAAGCAAGAAATATAGAAAAAACAGATAAAGAGTGGCTTTTCATCATGATAACGCCAGAACACACTTTGGCCACTCAACAAAAATTTAGCGAGCTTGTTGGAAGAAATGTTAATGTGTCTACTATATAGTGACCCTGACCTCATCAGAATTCTTTGGGTTATTAGGTTAACATCAAAAGAGTACTCTCGAAACTACTTGTCACATTTATTTGATCAAAGTCCCAAGATTTCTACAGCGACGGGATAACGGGATTACACTACCTAAAAGATGTAATTAAACTTAGACTAGAGACTAGACTTAGAATCAAACCTACATACATTTAAAAAAAATATTATGGGTGTCACATTGGTATATTCCAATACATAACAGTTGTTCCAGAGACAACTCTCCTTAGCCTTACTACGCACGTCGCATGAAGAAGGGCGATTGCTTTCTGCAAATTTATCCTCTGAAGGTGTTGGCCGACTCTCTTAGCAATTTATCTAACTCAATAAATTTATAAAGTAATAACCGAATCAGTTGACCGAAATGACTACTGGCACAAAGATTGCACCATTAACTTAACTAAGTTTAGCTAAGTTATGTTTGTCACGTAAGGCAAGTTCAAATAAATTTTATGTATTTCTCTTTTTCGGCTTTCAGACTTTGATATCAGTAACAATGGTGATGTCAACAATCATTCAGTGATTTAATAGGTCTATCACCACTATATCGAGCTTATGGCCAACAAGTCCTGTCAGCGATTATAATATAAATACTACTGGAATCAATCTATAATTAAATTATAGATCGAATCTAGTACATGTCTTGCACCAGCGGCACGACCTTGTGACAGATATTAGTGTGGAAAGCCTCTCACTAGAGACTATGGTTCAGTCTAAGCTTCAGAGTGAGAGAGGTTATGTATATCAAGTAGATATTATACATATGTATATAGTACTATAGATACTTGCCGTTGGCAGGACGACACAAACAAATAGCATAATATATGTAAATTGTGCTCATCCTTATGTTATTCGACATAACAACTTTATCTAATATTCATAACCAAAATGGTGACATGAATAAAATTATTAATGTTTTGTACTTTATGCTAAAAAGGATGCATGAAAAATAAAAAATAAAGTTGACATTGACAGACAAAATTGAATGGAATGGCAATTAACAGCTTGCATAAAATAGCTTTAAATTATATTTTGATAATATTATAATGCGTTTGATCCTTTTAACCGCACGCCCCTAATGAAAGACATAAAATACCAAAGAGTTTCGAGTTTAATCAATTTTCCCTTAAACTGAATTGATGTTCATTAACAAAATCAATAAAAAAAAACTAAGAAATAAAACATGTACTAAAAAAACGAATACAAAAAAGTAGACATATCTACACATAACTCTATTTTTAGTTATTATACTGCTAAGTATTAATCACAAACACGAATATTTGAAAGTATAGCATTAAATATAACTTGGCTGGCGTCAATGAAACTGCGAAATTCTCCAGAAGTGACATGTCTATGTAATCACACACCATGTCGTCCCAGTTGTCAGTTAAATCATGGATGCTCTTCGCCTCTTTGACAATTTTCTGTCTCATCAACCGCTTTACTATCTCTAGCCGCATGGGTGTATCCTCCTCTTCTCTAGCACGCATCCAAGCAACTGTAGATGAAGGCGGTTCTACCATAACTACAGTAGGCATTTGACTCGTCACCTGCAATAACACGGGGGGCTTCTTCGTGGACCGAAAACTTTGGCCCTCTTTGCGCTGAGCTTTCTTCAATATTGAAAGTCTGGACTTTTCCGCTAGAGATAGCTCTTGCGCTTGTACTTTTGGTGGTATGTTCGCAGTGGTAGTGGTTACGGCGGTCATGGTGGTAGTAGTGATGGTTTGTGTCACCACGATACTCCTTTCTGATGTCACACGGTCGATTTCCACTGTCGGCGCCATCATACGCCGATTTGGCATCAGCATATCCAGCAGATTTGAACTCAGCTTCGTACCGGTACTCACTAAGCACATATAATGAGCCTTTCGTTAGATCCTCAACACGTGTGGCATAAAGGGTGAATAGAATATTGCGATTAAGAACACGTATTTTAAATCGAATAAGGCCCTTTGCGATTGGCGTTAACAAAAAGACTTTAAGTTAAAAACAAAGTATGCTGGATATGTACCTTTTATTTGGTCTAAATGTTACTAGGTACTATTAATATAATGTTACGTAGACGCAAAACTTTGACCCAAATTAATATACAATACTCGTGTTTAAAACAAACTATAGCAAAATACGAAATACATAAGTAACATACCTGTTGTTCGTCGAAGTAACGAAGGGAGTCTATTTTTTACATTATTGGCTCTTTTCATATCGTAGTATTCGTCGTATTCATTGTAACCTTTTAATTTAAATCGACCTGGAATAACTTTCAGCGAATCAGCAATTGCCTCATCTTCATCTTCCGCAGAAGGTGGATAAAGTTGTTGTCCGGGTGATTTTCTCAGTAATGCTGGGCGCTGCAACCGCATTTCATCGCGAGCAATGACAGGCTCGTCAGCAGATTCACCTTTTACTTGCCTTTCCCCAGAAGTTTCAACATCGTAATCATCAAAAGTACCTCTCGGTCTCTTCATCAATTTATCTCTGGGCCTTCTACGATCTACTCTTTTTACATTTTCATCGCCCATAAGTTTAATATCCTCATCAAATTCTTTATTCTTATCATCTGGAATATATTCTTTATCTCTATGAAAATAGTCTTTCCTATCTATATCACCTACGTCTTTTGTATCTCGACTATATTTATTCTGACGTCTAGGGCTCGGTATCTCTGGTACTCTCTCTTCAATTTCGTTTTTGAGGCGGGACCGATGTTTGGCAAAACGACGATTTGTTCTGAACTTGGGAATTTCGTCTTCATCATCATCCAGACCGTATTTATTCCGCAAATTAGTGTCACTTTCTGCAGTTCGTATTAATTCTCGTTGCTTTCGTCCAGGCCTTCGCCATGTGTCTGCGTTGTGCGCTTCTTTTTTAGGTTTTTCTGTTTTAACTACAAAACAATCAGATTATTATTATTTACCATCTACATATAATATTAACTGTAGTATATTTTACCTACCGCGTGGTTCTTCTTCGTACTTATAATCAGACGAGGCAGGCGCGTCTGGTGAATGTCCTTGATAATCGTCAGACGGTTGTGAAGGGGCAGGGTCGTGGGCCATATCATATTCAGCGCCGCTATCGTACTGTGGCATCTTGACACCCGAGTAGTCAATGTAGCTGGCGGCCGACGCGGCGGCTGCACACGTCAGCGCCAGCAGTAGCACACGCACCATTCCACGTCCTCCTGCCTCGTCTCCACCGCTGTCGCACTGCGCTTTACTAGAAACTACACTATATTGACGCTGTATTGCCAATCTTCTCCCCAAACACACACCAAATTAGCGACATATTTTTCCAAATATAACTATAAATTTGACATTGATGGTTTTAATGTCCATTTGTAGTTGTTGACATTTGATAAAAAGTAAAATATCCACCGGCCGGAATTACATTTAATGAAGTTTTATCTGTAGCTAATTATGTAATGCGAGGACATTTTATTATTGTGTTAATAAGGAAAAAAACCTAACTTATGAAAATAAAATAAAAACAACACACTTTAGAACAAATATCTACAAAGCTTTAATTTTAAACAGGCCGCTTGTATGTAAAGGAAAGATGAAAACTACAGTTACTGTCAATGTCAAAATCTGATCAATATGTATTATGATAAAAAAAATCTAGTTCCATTTCACATATAAATTTCTTATATAAAATTCTAAATTATGAATAAAATGTAAGTCTATCCGTTTTACCCTGAAAATGTAAAATAACAGTTTAATAAAATCTTTTGACGTTATGAGTGGAAATAAACCAGATCAGAAGAAAAATGAAGATTGCGATTGCTTTGCAGATGCCCGCACCAAGAAGACGTGCCCTCCTATCAAAAACGTGACGCATCCACTGGTAGACACAGTTGTACTTACATTTTGCACATTTATTAAACACACATTTTTACTCGACAATCTGAATATGCACAAACCTATTGTTTGTTATTTTTGTTGTTTTAGCGTTACTATGAATTCACTCAAGAGGAGATGAAAGCCCTCGAAGAATGTGACAAGGAGAGCTTCTATCAACGCTGTTTGCCCTTTAGCACAATATTCGCTACGGTTACTTACGCTGCAATCAGAGCCGGTAAGATACAATTTTCTGTCAACAATCATTAATATGTTAGAAGGTTGGTAAGGACGCCACGAAAATAATCATAGAAGTAAGAATGATCTTTAATTTTTATTTTTTGTTTTAGTGACGTTCCTTCCAATACCTTCTTACTTCTATGAATATTTTCTTATTTTAGGATATCTACAGAGGCACCCACATTTCGGCGTGTTTCCAAAAGTAATGATCATGGCAATAGTGGGCCACTTTTGCGGACGGTGGTCGTACATTGCACAGTGCGATCATAAACTTCGTGAAAAACTTTCTGCAAACAGCCACCTTGGAAAAGTCTTGAGGATGTACCATTTAGAACGAAATCCTCCCCCGAAAACTAAATAAGTAACATGTGTTAAAATATAACATCTTCGCACAATACGTGGCTTTTCCTGTACGTTTAAGTTTTTTGCTGCACTGCTAAGAATAGCTTGTTATATGTATTTATGTATACATGTTGCTCAAAATATTATTTTTATTACAAGGAAATATACAAAAGTATCTTCCACTGTGTTTTTCTTGTAGTTCAACCGACGTTATGATACAATAAGAGTTTGTTGCTGTACCGTTACTGATAGTCCCAGCCACTAAACTGCTGCCGTCGACTGAATAATTATAATGCCGTCGGGGTCCTACATTAAATTAAATATTCTTCTGTACCTTATGAGGTTAATTATAACGAATATAAGGCCTGACCAAGATAATAAAGAACTTCGTACAGGGACTCCTCAATTACGTTTTTATATTGCAACAGAAGTACCCTTATTATCTATATGACACAAGTAGGTATAGTTGTATCAATGGGGTTTTAATCGCACATTCTGTTTGTTCTAATAATAGAACAAGGAGAAAAAGGGAAATACTGTTGCTCCCGTATATTCCTACTGATTTTTCTACAAAAAACAATAATTTAGTAAAATAAATGAGATCATTGACCGGACGAGAGTATAGGCTGCAAACCTGATATTATTTTATTAATTCTAAGAAATGTCCTACACTTATTTCCTTATTGCATTCCTGCCTCTAAAATTCATTATCATTATTAACTCTATCAGTTTGTCTAGTGGAAATCTTATTTCCTTGTTTAATTTTCTACAAATTTGAGACAGTTGTTTCTTGTGCGTCATTCGATATTTACAAAAGCTGTATTACGCTTACCCTGCGCCCCGAATTGTAAGACACATTAAATTCCTTGTTCCAGCTCTCAACAACGTTTGTAGTTTTATACCTTTCCTAATAACTAGACCAAGAATTAATACATTTTACATCTTAAGTTCTCCGTATATATAAGTTAACAAGTTTTTTTTTTTGCTTTATTATTTGACAATGCGTTATTCTCTCTCTTGCTGTGTTAGTCAACGTAATGGACATTCTCATATTAACATATTGCCAACCTTCGTGTATATATACCCGAGGCGGAGGAGGTACTGATCTGGTCAAGTTTACTTTTTTTATTTAATTAAAAATATTAACGATTGCACTCCTTGCTACTTCTTTATAATCTGACTTCGATATGTAGGTCATTACTGCGTAGATAACTGGAAATACAGTGGTTTCAGTTACTGAACTATATTGATATCAGCAAAATAAGGTAAATTTAACTAAACGATCTTTGACAACTTGAAAATGTGTCGTCCCTAAGGAAGTGTTTGAGTTCTGGAATTACTTTTTTATTTATAGGTCACAAGGAACAACAATACATTTATAGTTTTTACTGTCATAACAATCACCTAATACCATTTCATGAAACTTAGAAGATATTTTCACGTCTTCAGCCCGATCAAAATTGACTTTGCCCATGTCTACTCATTTATTTCTCTCTGCTTTACACAAAGTAATTTTTGCGCTCTTGAATTCTGGGATGTCTACTATTAGGGTAAATACCTTCATCTTCAGTTTCTTCTCAGCTTTTGTGTAATATCTATGTATTTGTAAAAAAATCAGATGATGGTAACTTTTTCTTACATTCATGAAAATGAAAATCAATCAGGTTATGTCCAAAATTAGGTACACAATCTTCTTGTTGCACCCTAAAAATATGAAATTACAGGTTTATTAGGGCATTCTAACGGGAACGCTACTATAGGCATTTCTCTAACAATAATTGGGTATTGTTAGTACTGTAAATTGAAAACCCAGTAAATGGGGTCATTACGTATTAATTATTATATATTAATTTCCCTTTAACTCTAAACTAGACCACCTAATAAAGATTCTATTATCATAAAACTGTTAGCCGCCATGAAAGAGCATTTTACCACACCCTTACAAATTACTATATACAAAAATAGTAAATTTTTCGCCAGCAATTTGAATATGAACACCAAAGAAACTGTAAAACCTATTGTATTATGCAGTAGAATCAGAAATATCTTTATATGAAAACAAATTGACACTTATTTAATCATAATTTTGACTACATTTTATTTTGTTTGGAGATGGTTCACAAAATGTAATTTACCTGTTTATGGATACCTACCTACCAAGTTTCATCATTCACAGAACTATTTTCAGAAATATAACGTCCGAGTTTTCTTAGTTGTTGTATTGTTAGAACAACCCAGAATTATTTTTCCTAGTTCTATTGATAGATCAACCTGGAATTGAATTTTTTTTCTAAATCTTCTATTAGTAGAACAAACAGTAACGACCCGTATCAACGTACATTAAGTAACGTACCTATAAGTAGTAGTAACTTCAAAATTCTAACAGGCTTATGTTTGTACATTATAGAAATTTAAGAAAAATGAAAAGCAAAGAGCAACATTAGGCAGAAAAACAGTTTTTAGAATTTTTGTGTCTGTCTGTCTGTATGTTTGTACACGCAATAACATGTAATTGAATGCAATTTTCATAGATGTATTGCTAGAGATCTAACTTAAAATATACGCTTCATTTTACCGCAGGATTCCTATCTTTTATGACGATGCGACTTTCAGACCTACAGACACCTGAGACTCTTGAGGTGTCCACTCGTGGTGGTGGTCACTTACCATCAGGTGTCACGCCTGCTCGTTTGCTCTCCCTATATAATAATAACATTAGTTACAACACTACCAAAAGTGTTTTATTTTGTATTTCCTGTTTTGGATATCTAACTTCGCAATATAACTCACCACTGCATTAAACATAAACTTCTTGATATACCTAATGTCCCGGGATTTACACGTCCAACGGTGAACTGATACCTTGGCCTACTTTCAGTACTGTGATGGCGAGTGGACGTGAAAAGGTATTTTCTTTTTGTGCCGATATCGTAAATCGTCCCTCTGTGGATTACAAATCTGAGTAAAACAGGATAATATGACTGTTTTGCATTCTAACAAAACAGGTAATATGTGTTGAATAAAACACACAGCGTTGATGTGAAGAAAGCTGTTGTGAATATGCACCATAACTAGTGGTTGAAACTGACTTTTTTATATATATGGTTTTTATACTTATCTCTTTCTTTTACCAGCGTGCGTCCTTTTCTTTACCAGTGAGGAGGGCGCCTGTCACTGTCAATTCATAGAGTCTTCAAATCACCAGCAGGAACATTTCTGCAACGCTGTTTGTTTTATTCAACATATAATACCTGTTTCGTTGGAATGCAAAACAGTCATGTTATGTGATTTTCTAAAACACACCGCGTTGATGTGAAGACTTCTTTCGTGTGTTAACACAAACGCTATGATGATTAAAAATCGTAATATTAAATATAAATCCACTTTACATTCTAATGATATTATAATCTATATAATTTGACTAGATTTCCTCTAAGCTTTAAACAATCTTATCAATTTATGTTTTTCAACAAAAAAAAAAAAAAAGTGACTAACATCTTATAGGATTAGTTTAAAATTATAAGGCATGAGGTGTGCTCCGTGTTTAAGAGGAGTTGAGGCCCAAATAAAACTAATGACATACGGACTTCACAGAATCTGCCTATAGTCGCCTAGTCTGATTGCAGATAAAATATAAAAAAAAATTAACATATCCATTACTAGAGACTAATAATGGTGATGTTTAATTTTTTTCTGCTGTAAGTACTAAGTACTAAGTACTGGTAAACAGTAGAACTTCTACATCCTTTTCAAGTTACCTCTGTCCAGTATTTCCTGAATAGGTTTATTTTATAGCCAATTCCTTGAGGCTACAGCTGACCTGATGCTACCAGGTGGAGCATTTATCATAACCTCTTTAAAACTTGTACGGATCCAACCGGCAATCATAGTTCTGGGAGCAGATCTTAATTGCCTGACGATGACAGGCAAAGATTTGTTACATTTCTATTTATCTTCTTTCGATCTTTAAACTTCTCTATGAGATTCCTAATGTGTCTCACAGGGCAACCTTCAAGTATTGGATGTTTCCGCAATAACAACCTGATTATCTGCGAGTACTACTATCTGTTTTAGATCCAAAATTAGGCATCATATTCGTTTCATCATCACTATAGCTTATATTCTGTGGACTGACATCCAGTAATATTAGGTCGTGTATTCTACGGTCGGATGTTAATAGGAGAATCAATGCTTTGATTCAGCTGTCTCAAATAGTAAACCTGTATTACGTGAGGTTTTTAGCCCATTAAATAAAATAGTAGTATCCCATAGTGGTAACTTTTAGGCACTTGGTCTGGTCAGGGAAATAGCCTTTAAAACATAATGTAAAAATATTTTCTTATAAATGTTTATTTCTGCCTGTTTATCCTGATGTTGCACAATATGTAGATATTGCTGACTTGTGTAAAAAAAATGTCTAATCTGTCATCTAAAAATAGTTTAGCTAAAAATCTAGCAACCTCTTGCCCCTCTGGCAACTTAGGGTTAACATTGTGATAGTTGCATCATGCCAACCATCTTTTTAATGAGGCATTGTATGTCGTTAAGGTAGAAGTCCGCCAACTATTCTTTAACGATATTGTTCAGCTGTAGACCAATGGATTACCTGGTCAACCCACCCCCAAATATCCAGGCAGGAAGAGACAATTTGTTCACCTGTGGAAGTGAATTGCCTGTTTTGAGCTCCACTAACACCTTCCGCAGATTCTCTATTGCACTGCCAATATCTATCTCTATGCTGGAACCAAAGCAGAGCCAACGGTAGCCAGAAGCACTTGGTCAACTTTGAAACTACTAGAACTTACACTCCTTTGGCGTTGTTTAAGTGAGCTAAGTGGTATTAATCTCGGAGGTGGAAATACCTAACCCAATCAAGAGTCCCATTCTAACTGAAGGCTTCGCAAAAAATTGCTGACCCATCTCTTGAATCGAATCTTGAAGCTGACCCATCTCTCGAATGTCCCGTAATTTTCTACGTTAACCGACTTTCTTGACGCTAACAGGTCGACGTCAGGTACACCCGGCAATATTCGGAAAGTATTCCGAATATTGCCTCCGTGGTTTAGGATAACAGATGCCACTCTGGTACTTTGTGACCCCTCGACAAGCGGTGCGCAATTGAGTTTAGTCTCCTCGGGAGTAAGGTGGCTTAGGGTGTATAAAGGTTTAAAAGTTCTGTCAGTTCCAGGATCCTTGTTGTCAGCTTTAATAAAGCGAGTTCTGTTGTCCGACTGTATCAGAATGTGTGCATTCTTTAAAATCATCCGCTGGCTGTTTATTGCTGCAAAGACAGCATACATGTCCTTGATATTTGAATGCCAAAGTTGGCATGATATGGAGCCCATTAACCAGCTCCCCAGCCTGCATCCGCTGCATCTGTGGTCACGAATGACTAACTCCTTGTTTTATGATGCGTCAGCGACAGTCTCCATCCGCCGTTTTAAGTCCTGTTGAACTACAAGTGACAGATCTTTTCTTTCTCTTGGCCTTGCCTGTCTGAACTGTGTCAGAAGAAGTTGTAATCTGCGCCAATGCAGCCGGCCCTTGGATACGGTATAGTTTGTAAAGTTTAGCAAACCTAACAAACTCTAAGAGAACTGCTGCCACGGCTTAACATTTTGAAAATAATTAATTCCAATTTCAGTATCTAGTTTGAAGGGAGTTTTACCTTGTTTTATTGGATAATCAATGTTAGGACAAGGTATTCTAACTCCTGAGACGGCTCCGAAACTGACTTGTTGTAATCGGGATACTAGGTCTCACAAGGTCTCTAGTGTCTCAGTGTTTCCGCAACCTGAGAAACTAGTATATCCCGGTTCTGGTCGACCAGCAGATACAAATACAAATAGACGACTAACCGAACATCTTCGGGGCTGAGACAGGCCAAATGGTAGAGCTGTTAATTGAAGCAGTTTGTTGTTGTAAAACACTCGTTACCAACCAATCGTTGGTCTGCAGAAATTCTTGACTAGAAAATGTTTGACTGCAACGAATGGAGCTCTGAGGACGAATGTGGGGCGTAGACCGCCATCTGATTTTTCACAGTAAACATCTTACAAAGGAAAACCGGAATTCTGAGATTCATTCATCTTATCAGATTCTGAGATCCCCCAGATCTCCTTTAATTGACAAATAATGTTTGTCATCGTCTCCGAGGTCTTGTGGTAAAATTTCTTAAAATATGAAAGTGTGGATACTGTAGGGGTGGTTTCTTTAGGAAAGGAATGCGAGCATCAGTTTTTAGCTTTAAAATGTATTTGTTGGCCCCTTTCTGTCCCCACAAATGGGCATCCCCCTCCTTTACTTTTCACCCCTCATCCTTTAGACAACCCCCCAGCTTTCAGCTTTTTTTTATTAGTTGGATTCTTGTTGAATAACCTTTAAGAAAAGGCTGATTAGTTTTATATTTATGGTTTTGCTTACTCTGTGACGATAATCCTTATTTTGTAATTTGTAATTTTTGTTCTGTAAAGTCTCTAGTTGTAGCCTTATGAGCACATCTATCATGAGGTTGTGTTGTGTTTTCTTCTTTAACATAGGAAGGTGTATTAAGAAACATATGAGATCCTCCCAAAGAAGCAATGACTGGTTGCGTATTGTAACGACTAAAGAGATATTCCTGACTAGGAGGAATGTTCTGTAGTAGCCCTTAAGATAGCATTTACAATCTCCTTATAAACACGATCTTTACGAACCTCGATACACTCTGCTCTTTCGTAATCTTGATTCTAGTATATTATTAGACAAACCAGTTAATAATTGTTTTGTAGAAGGTAAATAGTTGCGTTTATTAAAATGGCATAATTCTTAATTTAGTTAAAGACCTACAAAGCCAGGGCTTTCAATACAAGATTGAAGAGCTTTTTTATATCTAATGCTCTTCAGGGGCTTTTGCAAGTCGATTTTTTAAAGAATAACTAGCTTCAGTAAGCGATAGTTTTGGCTGGCGGTATGAGACTTCATCAAATTCTGTGCCTAATTCACCTAAGGAGATTTATTTATAGGATTGCGGGGTAGCTGTTGGATTATTAAAAAAAATGTGATGTAGACGGTATAGACCCTATACCGTCTACATCACACAACTACAACTATAAATCAAAGTCCATATTGTACGGTCCAATTACCGCACATGTTACCGCGTCAGCGATTTACTGCACTTTATACATTTATGCTATTTTGTATTCACTTATCAAGAAGTCATTTGTGAGGTAACTTGGGTATCAATCAAATATATATTTTATAAATCAACAAGGATTTAACATTTATCAAGGCCTGCACGGCATTGTGGTCCTTCGAGAAGCGATTTAGGATCTTTTTATGACTTCGTGTGATAGCGAATCGGTTTAGCCGGCCTCCTACAAGCAGGTCTCACTGGTTGAATTGAGAAGTCGCACATATCACGCGAACAACCATTAGATACTAAACTATCAAGAATCAGCAAGAGCAACTGTCTGCAATTTCTTTGTTAAATACAAGTCCACTATATCTTCAAGCACACACAAAAATAAGAAATATGACAAACAGCAAGTTACATTAAGCTACGTCAACATGGATGTAAAAGATTTGCTTTATCAGCAAACACTACTGTCAGAGGAGATAAAGAAAATCCTTACCAACTTTAAAAAGGACGGTCCATCACGTAGGACCCCGGAACAAATAGACGCCTCGTAGCTCTTGAATAATACTGGCAAGAGTATCAAAACAATCATTTAAAGCTTTCGGAGCGTTTGATTGCAGATCATGATTATCTTTTGGATAATTATTACCAGCAAACAAGTCAAAGTTACCTAGATGTAAAACTTTACATTGATAAATGGGATACCACTCCCAAATCTTCGACAGCAATAGCACCGGCCACTTTACACGGAACCGAGCACTTGGATGAACCACTGACGAGCAAGGCCGGTCCAAGTGGTGCAGCATCTAAATCAGAAGAGATTAGAGCAAGTTCAAAACGTAACCCTCGAGGAAGCTCAAATTCGCAATAGAGGCTTTCATTCAAGTGAACGACCCCGGAATGTCGAGATGGATACCTAAGACACCGGGAGTCTAAGCAAACTTGACGAGATGTTTAGAAGACAGCTAAGCAACTTCAAGGCTTTTGCTAGAACTGCCTCTAACATCAACGTGGATACCATGCAGGAACGATGGGAGTTCGAAGACACGCTGAAAACTCTTCAGGTTCGGTGGAAGGCAATTGATTTACTGCACTGGGAAATAGATAGTGAAACAAACGGATCTAATCTACTGTATGAATCAAGGTTCACAGAGTATGAGCAAAGGTTCAATGATATTAAAAAGACCATAAATAGCAAGCTATGGTCGGTATCACATCGTAAACAATCGACACCAAGACTAGACATTCCTACGTTTACTGGCACGCTACCTTTAGTGGGTGTCATTTAAAGATCTCTTCAGTGAGGCCATACACAACAATCCCAGCTTATCAAGCGCTCAATAAATGCAATTTCTTAAAAGCAAGCTCAAGGGAGAAGCGGAGCGCTTAGTTCAACACCTAACCATTAGTTCCGAAAATTATGTCACCTGCTGGGAAATATTAAACCATAGATTCAATAACAATAAGTTAATATTTACAACCCACATGAACACTATGATGAACCTTCCCGTGGCACAACAAGGAAATGCGAATCACATTAAACGCCTACACGACGTCGTCACCGAATGCTTAAATGCAATCAAAAACCTGGGCCTCAACGTAGATACCTGGGATCCTCTATTGGTCTACCTCTTAGTACAGAAAAAAGACGCCGAGACTCATAGTAACAACCTACAGTCTTTAAAGGAGCCGCGAGAGTTACCAAATATGAAGGAATTTTTTAAGTTCTTGGAAAACAGGTTTACTACAATAGAATCGGCACGTAGAAAACAAGAAAATTACCAACAAAGATCAATGCCCTCCACATCAGAATCAAAACATAATAAACCTTATCACTACAAGAATTTTTCCAGTAACCAGGCCGCGTCAAAAATAAATATAAAAAATAATTTGCCATGCCCAATTTGTAACATTGGTGAACATGGCATTTATTTCTGTAAAGAATTCTTAGAAATGTCGCCATTACAAAGACGACAAATGATTTCGAAACTGAAATATTGCTTGGATGGATACTGTGTGGCAAGGTGCAATCCTTTCAATGCCAAGTAGTCCTTAACAATATTCAAGACATGCACAAATTCTGGGAAATAGAAGATGTACCCGAACATCAATCATATTCAACCGCAGAGATTCGATGTATTGATTTTTACAAAACGACAACTAAAAGGTCTAAGGATGGAAAATACATAGTTAGACTGTCCCTTAAGTCTTACGTTGATCAATTAGGCGGATCTAAGTACAAGGCTATCGCTCAATTTCATCAAATCGAAAAAAAAATAGTAGAAATAACGAGATAAAAGGTGCCTACAAGTCCGGTGAGTACCGAGAACTGCGACACATGAAACTAATCAGCTGCGCTAATAACATGTGCGAGCGCGACTGCTACTTGCCACACCATTGCGTAGTACGAAACGACAACTACTACGAAGCTACGAGTAGTATTTAATGCATCAGACAAAACATCAAGTGGCCTAAGTCTGAACGATTGCATGTTCATGCGGATTGTGAAAAGATGTTTCGTTGCATTAAGATGACCAGCCCTTACACAGGATAATATGGCGAGACAGTCCGCAAGACGCGATGCAACACTATCAACTTACTACTGTGACGTACGGCACCAAGGCCGCTCCTTATCTTGCTATGATGACGCTCCGTCAATTAGCAAGTAATGAAAGGGAAAACTATCCCGAAGCCGCTCATATTCTGGAAAACAACTTTTATATGGATGATTTAATCCTAGCATTACCATCGCTAAAATCTACACTGAAAATAAAGGAAGAACTTATCAGTCTTATGACGGCGGGGGGTTTTAATTTGAGAAAGTGGAAGTAAAACTATCAAGAGTTATTAGAAAATACAAGCCAACAAGGGCAACCCAATTATAATTTTAGGCAAACTGAATCTACGAAGACTCTCGGTTTACATTGGAATCCTGAAAAAGATGTCTTCATTTTTCAGTGCAAAGTCGACCAGGACACACACCACGAAAAGATCTCTGCTATTTCTCAACTGTTTGACCCGCTTGGATGGCTGACTCCGCTATCTACCAAGTTGATATTATTTTTTCAAAAAGTGTGGCAAACAAGCATAGCTTGGGATGACGCACTTCCCAAGAATATTTATCAAGAATGGCAAACAATTAAAAGCGATATTATTGACATAAATAATATCGAAATACCACGATGGTTGGGTTGCGGTGTGACGTCAAAGGTCGAATTACACGGCTTTTGTGACGCGTCGCAAAAGGCATTTGCTTGCGTAGTTTATAGCAAGTTAATTAAATCAGATGGAACAAAAATAATATTACTTGTTGGAAAATGAAGACTTGTTCCCTGCAATAAAGAAGTTTCTTTACCACGACTGGAGCAGTGGAGCAATACTGCTTTCCAATTAAGAAAATCAAACATAACTTTCTTCAGATATAAATGTGAAGGTTTATGGTTGGATTGATTCCATGGCGGTGTTTGGATGGCTGCAAGGAAACCCTGATCGCTGGAAGCCATTTGTGTCAAACAGAGTACGCCAAGTGGTGAAACTCATGCCAGCAGCCTGCTGGTGATATGTCAAATCCACACAGAACTCTGCAGATTGCGCCACTCGCGGCCTGACAGCAAGTCAACTGAGACAACACCCACTATGGTGGCAGGGCCCCGCATTTCTAAAAACTCCTGAAATTGTACTACAAGAAGACTGCATTTATACTACTAACGAGGAGATGAAAAGATATAAGCAAGTTAACGTTATTACGCTCCGCCGCTGGAATCGACGGCGTCGAGCGATGCATTCACGCCACGCACCTCTGCCCAACACCGTGGAGCTGCCCTTCCGCGTCACGATCACCGGCACCGCGCTCACTGTGCTCCTCCTCCACTTCGCTCCAATCGGCGGAGTCGATGGAGAGCATAGACGAGGCCACCACCCCTCCCACGAGCCTCACAACACCCCGCGCCAGGGCGCAACAGACTGCGCACCTGTTTGCTGGGAAGCCGCCACTAACCCGAGCCGTGTCCACACCCGCCCTGAATAAGGTGCAGGGTGTGGGCACCTATGCCCCCACACCGCCGGCCCCCGCACGCCGCCAACGTAGTCCCGAAGAGGACATATAAGAGGACGCAAAGCGCCGCTGCCCACCTGCGCCTGCACAGCCACCCTCCTATTACATAAATAGGAGGCCCTTGCCCTTGAAAGACCTGCGGCCTGCACAGCAAGGTCGCACCCCTCCGCCCAAAACAACACAGCCTTTATAGGCTCCGCTTCGTCGCAAACGGCCTAAGTGACTCGATAATACCCCTGCAACTCAGTTTCTGCGGCCATCCTCTTACCCGTGGACGCCTGCACCTACACCGTAGTAGGTGTATCGTGTGCGGACGTGGATGACCGCCGAAACTGAAACATACGAAGAAGACGCCCCACAGACCGCGCAGCGGTGTCAGCCCACCACCGGATATGACGCCGAGGGGCCGCACGAAAGTCGCCGCCTGTGTCGCTGGTCGCCCGGAGCTGGACCTCCCCAGGTGTCGTCTGGATCGGGCAGACCGCCTAGGCGGCGTGAAGACTAAAGCGGCCCCTCAAAAACAAGATTACTACCACCATGTAGGACACCCCACGACCCGCCTCTATTCAGAGGCGACGGAAGACACCGCTGGCAGGGGGCTATTGCCCCGATTCAGCCTCCACACGACCTCCACAGGGCGTTGTGATGACTAAGCGACGGATTGCGTTCATTCGCCGCTTGGTATGCAGTGCGAGTGGATGCGTGCTTTCTTGGTGCATGTTTAGCTCTTCAACGTACGTGGCATGTGTACGCCACAATTCCAATAATGCTCATACTGGTGTAGCAATACTAATTAAGCCATACTTAAAGTACAAAGTGCTAACTAGATTTCATGAAGACATTCAAACTGTTTCTCTGTCTTTATCTACTGTTCATGGTAGCTTGAATATTCTTTGCGCATACTGTCCTCCTTCTAGTGAACAAATACATCTCAACAGGCTATGTAATATAATTAATGATGTGCTAAAACCTACCCTTGTCAGTGGTGATTTTAATGCCCACCACATTGCATTTGGTTATCTATCCACTAAGAGTAGAGGTCAGGGTTTATTTAATATCATTGACGAGTTGGATTTATGTATTGTAAGTTATGGTTGTTCTACAACTTGTAATAACCCAAGATGAAACCCATCTGCAACTGATGTTAGCTTTCTTAGTGCTAACCTAACCTTTATTTTCGAATTAAATAATTTTAAATTTTTGCTAGATCCTTTTACATGGTCAGAATTTAAAATGAGTTTGTTATCTCGGAAGGACACTACACCTGGATAAGATGATTTCCCCTATTGTATTATTAAAAATTTAGATAAATCCGCACAAAAATTGTTTGTTAATATTCTTAATTTACTTTGGCATTGGAAATGTAT
This sequence comes from Tyria jacobaeae, assembly GCA_947561695.1. NCBI lineage: Eukaryota > Metazoa > Arthropoda > Insecta > Lepidoptera > Erebidae > Tyria > Tyria jacobaeae. Next base: position 10,465,711 of record OX387207.1, on the reverse strand, counting down.
TCTGCAATCATGGAAAACACAATGTGTCATTCCGATACTCAAACCAGATAAACCTACAGAGCTAGCCAGCTCTTATAGACCAATATCACTCAGTTCATGTCTAGGTAAAGTATTTGAAAACATGATTAAAAATCATTTGGATTGGTATATAGAATCTAATGGCATCAATCCACATGTACAATATGGATTTTCGTCGAGGGTGATGTTGTGCAGACAGCTTCACTTTTTAAATTTTGGACCTAAAACATGCAAAGGATGAAAAGTTACACACTGTTTGTGTATTTCTAAATGTTTCAATGGTGTATTTGACAGTCAAGATCCTGCTATACTAGTACAAGTTTTGTCTAGGCTTGGCATGCCTGGCCAAGTATGTAAATGGATATTTAATTTTTGAATAATAGAACACTATGTAAGATATAATCATACACTACTTAGTCAAAATGTGCATCTAAAGGTACAATGCAGGGTACTACATTATCTCCTTTGCTTTTCAATATTATATAATATATTAGATATTTTGCAGTTTGCTGATGATATTGTTTTGTACAGTAGTAGTTATAATGTAGAAATTGCAATTAACAATATTAACAGAGCCTTTTCCTAACTATTTCACTATTATAATGATATACTACATTTAATAATTAACCCATGATATTTGGAAATGAGAATTCAAATTCAAAAGTAGTTTATAATGGTGAATTTATAAATCCAGTAATTCAAAGAAATTTTTAGGCATAGTAATAGATAGGAAATTAACTTTCAGGAACATATTAAATATATTTCAAAGAATGCTCTAAAAGGTTTAAATATAGTTAAATGTCTTGCAGATGTCTCATGGGGAGCAGACCCGAAAATATTTTCAAATCTATATAAAAGTATAGTTAGAAGTCATTTTGATTACAGTTCACTAGTGCATATAAACAGCACTACTTTAAATAAACTAGATCAATTTCAAAACAGGGTTTGAGAAGCTTGAGGCTTTCTGGTGCAATGTGCTCTACTCGCATAAGGGCCATGGAATAAGAGACTAAATTGATGCCCTTAATTTTGAGATGCATTCTACTTGCAGAGCGATTCTGTCTTAAATTAATTGCTGCAAATCACAGGAAAATTATCAACAAAATTGTACCTTCTGTAAGTATAACTCCTGGGCTTCTAACATCAGGAGACAATCTTTTGAATGGCAAATCTCCAACATTGTCCAAAATATTGCTGGAAATAGAGATTACTTTTACTCATATTAGAAAACAGTGCCCATGACCATGTTACTCCTTCTCCAATCAGTGTATTTCACATCCCATCAAAGAATTACAAAATTTAATTAATAATAATTTAGATATGTTACAGTTTTTGGCAGAAAGTTATAATCATTATGTCGTTTACACTGATGGCAGTAAGGGCAGTGATTATATATGTTCTGTATTTATGATCCACATAAAAAATTCTCTCAAAGCTTTATGCTGCACAATACATGTACTATATTCACTGCAGAGGCATATGCAGTTTATGAGGCTTTATTACATATTCGCCAAATTAACAATTGTAAATACTTTTTGATTGTTTCTGATTCAATGAGTTTGATAAAAGCCTTAACTAACCTTACACTTTCATGTAAGTCAAATTATATTCTGTAGTTTATCAAAGAAATAATTTATCAATATTACCTTAAACACATAAAAATTTCTATACTATGGGTTCTTTCTCACAGAGGTATCTCGGGCAATGAAATAGTTGATAAAACCGCATATGAAGGTAATAATGCTGTTGATGTTAGAAATGCAATAGACGTTTCTATGGCTGATTTTCTGCAATGCATCAATGAAAATATATGTATATAGTGATGGCTAGAAATGTGGAAGAAAGACCAAGACATCAAAGGAAAGTGGTATGGAAGTATTCAAGAAAGATTGCCTGTTACGCCCTGGTACAATAGATTGAAAGAAGCCAGCCGAGACTTTATAACTACGATAAATAGACTGCGCTTTGGCCATAATACTGCACCGTCACACCTTTCTAGACTTAGCATTATTGAAGTACATGCCCATATTGCGAATCCCAAGAAGGAACCATGGAACATCTTATTTTTGACTGTCAAAAATTCTTGCTTGACAGATTAGTGTTGGCTAGTGAACTCAGTGATTTGAAAATTAAGTGCAATTCTTCATCCCGCCCGCCTCCACTAGAACAGTTATTAAAAGACAAACACACTTATAAACTAATTTATAAATATATTGAAAATACTTTTAAAACAATTTAAAAATTAAATAAAATGATAGTGCAGTGTTTGTTCAAATAAAATAAGACTTGACTTAAAGGTCTTAGTTACCAGGTCATTAAATTCCAAAAAAAAGCAGCTGACATATTGAAGTTGTCGATACTGTCATTCTAGCAAATCGACGTTTTCGTTCATCGCTTATTTACTAGAAAACAAGATTACCTTTAATGAAACTATATCATAACCTTCATATTATTGGTAGGTAGTATAATTGTGTGAACCATGAACGATCCTGCTTCTTACGAATATCAGGAAAGCGAAACTATGAGGGAACCGGCGGACCAACCGCCTCTTGGTCCTGGAGGCTACCCGGTAAGGTTATTATTATAATAATAGAGTATACTCTGGGATGGTCTCGTTCATGCTGTGCGTAACAATTGGATTGTGTTGGTGCAGTCGCAGTACAAGTTCACACCGGACGAAATGCGGGTACTAGGCGATTGCAACCGTGAAAGCTTCGTGCAGCGTTCGATACCTTTCGCCACTTTCCTCGGTCTAGGCGCCTATGTGGCTGTTCAGAAAGGTTAGCCCTATTCATTTTGCCTTGTTTTATATTCATATCGTTTTTGCTGAATTCTATAACTCTAGTCATATATAATATATACTATTATATAATAAATACAACAGCACAAACTTATAAAAAAATAACGGGGAAACGCCGCCAGCGACATGGGTAAGTTTGGTCGAGGGGACGCATTATTATAATTTAATTTTAAATATAAGTTTTTATGTTTAATTTATATTATATATAAAATACAAGATTTTGTCAATATAATAAATACCTTTAATAAAAAAAAAAATCTGCTAAAAAAAAAAGTAGATCATTGTGAAGTTGTTTGTTATAACTTTTTGCATTGCCTGATACACATGACCATTAGTGTGACAATTGGGGTCTGATGTTTAACATTGCTTTACGAGTTAGGTTGTGAAAAATTGTTCCCTTTTTGAAATTAAACATTTCATAAGTTGCTTAATACATAATATAAACATATTAATATGACCTATTTCATTTGTGCTCTATGACATTTATAGATTTTTGTATACCAAAATATTTGAATTACATATGTCTCAACTAACTGTGCCCTGTGCAGCTTTGCATATCTAAAAAAATAACAATAAAATACTCTCTATAACATCATGGAAGTCGAACAAACAGATGGACAGACTAATATTTTAATGTAGGCAATGTAAAATGTACATTTAGTATTTCAATTTTTATTTTATAAAATAAAACCTTAACCAACTAAATTCTTGTCTAATGAGAATGCAAATGTATTCATATATTTTACTTTCATTGTAATTTGGTCAATGAAATGGAATATTTGTGAAAATTAAATGATTGACTGAAAAGTATTCAGTAAATAAAAAAAAAGACTAGCCAACTGTAAAAAAAAAAATACTAAGATATCACAGATGTTCTTATTTGCAGTCCCTATGAAACTCATTTTAATTTCAGATTAACAGGTTTGCATTAAAATTAAACCTAAATCAGGAAGCTGTCTTATTAAATGTCTCTCAGAAATGAATCTCTCATTCAGTGCACTGACTTTTCAACTAAAATTGTCTATCTATAAGAAGGAATGGTTTCATATTTGGCATTTATAAGAGCTTTTTCTTTTTAAAATTAATTTATTTTTTCTTTTAGTCAAAGATTGTAAATTGATATGATTTATTCAATATTTTGTTATTATGAACAAAATTAAATAGTAATAAAAAAATGAAAAAATCGGACAAGTGTTTGAGAGAAGACTTAGTTTTCGTAATCCACTCACACCTTTTTTGTGGTATATATATTAACTACTTCAAACACAAATCAGGTGTCTTATCTTATTAAATGCATAGACATTAACCAAACTGACCATGACAAATTTTTAAGGAGATAAAAAGCCTTTCAATATGTTTTTAACTTACCTGTTGTATAAAGGCTTTGAGTTCCTGTCCCTATTCAATGCAGGAGAGGGATGAGTGCCTGTTCTTATTCAATGCAGTTGAGGGACATTACAGATCAGAGCATTACACATATCATATAATTTTTTGATTTGTAAACAATGAATTTCCAGGTCACTTGAAACCAAATGCACGGTTTGGAGCAATACCAAAGGTCACTTTAGCAGTAATGGCAGGTTACTTCATTGGCAAGTTATCATATCAGCAAGCTTGTGCAGAAAAGCTCATGGCGCTCCCTGGTAGCTACATTGGCCAGTTGCTACGAGAACGACGAGATGGTAGAGTTGGAGGGTAAGTTAGTTATAAAAGTGTCACCTGCTTTGCTACATGTGACCCTTAAATGTTGAGGCTTTATAAGTCAACCTTCTATTGTGCCATTCTGAAAAATCTTTTATCCACTAAAAACATTTAATAAACCAATTCACATGATGTACATAAGTGCTACACCTTCACTCCACCTTCACAGGAAATGCAATTCATAATTAATTTCTAAGTGATGTTGAAATTTCATTAAGTTTAAAAAAATTATAATTGCTAGTACCTATTCATTGTAATTGCTAAACCCAACTTAGTAACATACTTTCAAAAAACTGCCACTATGAAAAAGCAATGTAAAATAAATAATCATAGTCAGTTGATGAGTTGAAACTCGGGTTGTAAGCAGCTTTTGTATTATAAGTCTGTGATAATATTATTTTACTGTGATAATATGTATATTTAAACTTGAGCACGTCACATCTTAGTAGACTCAAAACCACACTTGTTGCCTTTTTATTTTTAATATTTAATAAAACATTCAGCCTGACATTAAAAAGAATATTAGTCCATTTGCATCTAAGATGGTATGCATAACACTCATTCTGCATTTGAGTATTTTATACTGTGCAGTTTGAGTATTTATGTGAGTAAAGTTGATGTGAAACAACCCACCGTAAGTGTATTAATGCCTTTAAGCAAGATTACAGGTAATGCAAACATATTGCTCCCACATTAAAATGACAATGTAAAATAGTAACCTAACTTTTGGCAGGTCTCCAATGAAGCAAAGACAAGGTCCAAACATGTTTGGCGCAAAAGCTAGTGACATCTACTCCGACGCAGGCCCAGGCAACTCACTAGATCTTGACACAGACCGTCCAATATTTTCAGAAGACTCGTACCGTCCATCAGACAGCGATGGTAATGTATATTTATTTAAACTTGATGACTCATTAACCACTATTTAATCCTTTTAGAACTCAGAAAATTGGACTTGTTCCTAATTATTGTCTGATTTTTATAAATTTAGAAATTTTGGTTTACTGTCGTGCAATCAAAAATTATTAGAATAGGTTGATAAAAAATAAGTTTGAAATCTCACTAAGGAAAAATATATAATTTAATGCAACATGTGGCATTCAAGTCAAATTATTACGTTTTGATTTGAATGCAATGGTTGGGCAAGGTTTTTGCAGTAAGTATAAAATAAACATCAAAAAGTTCATTTTTCTCCCGCTTTTATTAAAACTCTTTCAATAATCTATTATTTATAGGGTTTTCAAAAAATATTATATTAATCACTAGCTGTTACCCGCGACTTCGTCCGCGTGGTATTTAGCTAAAAAGTTATTGTTCAGTTCGCAGAGTTTACGATAACTTATTGATTCTGTATTTAAGAAATACCTATACTAATTTTAATGAAATTCTTCTTTAAATCGAATATTATAAAATTTGAATTGGTTTAATTTTTTTTTCGTGAGGTCCTATATTTTTTTCTAAATTAAAAGTAACCTAAGTTACTCCTTGTTACATCAGCTATCTGCCGGTGAAAGTCCCGCCAAAATCGGTCCAGCCATTTCTGAGATTAGCGGGAACAAAAAGACGGACAGACAGACAAAAATTGTAAAAAATGTTGTTTTGGTATATATCACGGTATATATACCAAAACAACATTTTTTTCAATATATATCCATATGCAATTAGTAAAAAACGGTTATTTTAATATTACAAACAGACACTCCAATTTTATTGATTTGTATAGATTAGAAAACTCTTATGAAAAACATGATCTTGAAGTACAACATTTGCCGTGCTCACCACACCTCAGTCGGTAATCTAATAATAATAAGTTAATAACCGACACCTGGAAATGGGTATAAAATGAAAGTATATATAAATTTGTTTTCAATTATTTTTCCTTATTTGTAATAATAATGACACTTACAAAACTGTATGGTAGCGAACTTGTTTTAGTAACGCGTCATTTAACTCGATGTCTATATTTTTTATATAATGTTTATAATTTACGATTTTATTTTACCATGCCTATTTACAAACAAAAATATATAATACCACGTAAAACACGAAATAGGCCATAAATAAAGAACAGAAACTACGTGTCATGACATTCAACATCATGTCACATCAACGAGAGAAATTTAACAACAATATAAAACAATAGCTAAGAAAATGTCGACAGAGCAATATTCAGTTTAAAAGAATAAAAATCACCCTCGGACGTCGCTCAGCTCCGCCTTGCAACCCACGGAAACCTCAATAGCAGTCCCGACCAGTTAATGCTTTATTATGCGGCGGTTGCAACACAAAGCTTTTGTTCAGTAGTAGTGCCAGATCTATAACTGGTCAAAAGCTTTGTGTTCCAATATAGGGATGGGGTTAAGCGACGTCGCTGATGCGAAGACACTCATTGGCAAGCCTATCTGTTTCATATCGGGCAACAGACGCCCGAGAGTAAAGCGTTTGGTGAGTGAGGCTTTTTCGGTAACTGGTACAATTTCCTGTGATTAATCTACACTAGTCACAGAGCGCATTGACTGTCTCAAGCAGAAAGTTTCTGCATGGGTAAATCGCGTACGTAGATATAAAAATCAAGTGAACCGATATACTGACTGGCCTGTTGGTCTAGCAGTTGGTGAGCCTGACTGCTGTGTGGACATCGTAAGTTCGATTCCTTTGTTTGTATATTTTTAAAGACCCCCGTGAACAGGAACTGTTACTAGTGCAGAACTCCTGCAACTGCAACAGTAACAGTTTAAAAAAAAGAGTCGTGCTTTTCAAAGTCACGAGAGGTGGAGAAATAAAAGATGCTAACAACCTGATTTAGCGAGCGATACGCATCTACCAGATGCTGAAGTAATAAATACATTTTGGCGTAGTCGATGCCTGTTGCGAACAAATCGCTGTTGTGTGATTCATGTCAATGTCATGGTGACACGAATCACACAATTACAACGATTTTCCGTGGTTAAAATCAGTTCATCAAAATCACTGACGAATGGCCGCGGACGTTCTTTCTACGTCACAAGTTAAAACATTGTTGTCCGGCAATATATGCGCGGCATTCATACTCGGCAGTGCTCTATTGGGTCTGGCGATTGAGCAGGCATCGGCAGAATGTTGAACGTCATGCGAGCATCGGCAAGAGTGCGTGTTACGACTCTAGCCGTGTTGTGGACGTGCATTGTCACGCATTAGTCGAAACGAATCCCCTAACAGGCTTCGCAGGGATGATCACGTTAAATAATCCTCACCTCACCTCACAAATTTGATCATTAAGGTTGTTCTTGATCCAAATGTGATCGGTTCTTCCACCGATCCAAACCATTATTGTTCACCTTCCATTTGAATAAACTTCCTGACAAAAATTCAAACGTTCTTGACGTCTAGAAGTCCTCCAGACTCGGGTACGTCTTGTATCCGGCCTCATTTTACGTTTTAATAAGATATTGGCATCCATGCTGTCGCTAGTGGGAGCTAGTTGAAAATGAGAACCAGACTTTTTAAAGCAGGTATATGGTGAACTAGCGTGCAATTGACAAAGGATGACGCAGTACTTTGTTATTTATTATCTGTTAATGTTTAAGTACCTGGATAACCGAGCTTTGCTCGGTATTTTTTGGTAAATCGTGTAAAACAACGAAAAAAAAAGTTAAATAAAATAATCATTAGGACTCGAACCGGGGTAATCTGGTTACGGGACCGCCTTATTTCCCACCTGACCTATTACAACCTTATAGATGGTGGCGAAATTTACCTTCGTATACTAATGATATTGTAACAGTTTTTCATTGCCTGAAAACGCGGATAAAACGACGTTTTCTAAAACTGAAACCTAGCTAGATCGATTTATCGCCCCCGAAACCCCCTATATACTAAATTTCATGAAAATCGTTGGAGCCGATTCCGAGATTCCAATTATATATATACAAGAATTGCTCATTTAAAGATATAAGATATAGATCGTAATTTATTATTTCGTTTTATGAGTTATTGAGTAATACTACGTTTGTCTTTTTTTATAATTTAAATCGTATTTATTTTTTTCTTGGTAATAGAATTTGAAATTTCTTCATTTCATTAAAAGATGCTGATGTTGAATTAATTACGAAAATACCTGCGTACAGTTCCGTTTAAAGTGGTTTATTTGAGAATAGAAAAAGGCTTGAGATGAAAATATTTATCTACAAAAGTCCAATAGAGGGCGTGGGGCCACCATAATTTGAACAATTTCTTTTCGCGGAATTTGGCGACACAAGCATTGTCGCATTTTGTTAAGAAGAGGTCATTAAATTAATACCAACACAAAAATCTTTGGAAATGGCGCATTCCATATTCGCCCGCTGCCATTTCAACAATAAAATTGTACACAATCTACGTGCTGATTTTGGTTCAAGTGCAGTTTTTAAACGTTGTCCGAGTCATTTATTTATCTTTTAACATCAAACCGAAAATCAAAAACATGAAATATTGCTGTACATGATTAAATCACAGATACCAGGCCTTAATTCAAACATCTTTATGACAGGCTATTAGGCAGCCGCAATATGGGGGATAAACAGTGTTCCGGCAAAGACAAAGGTTGTTTCGAAAACAACGAGAGAGAGTTATACAGAGACGAGCTTAGAAGTTTAAAGTGACTACCGCAAAAAGCCAAAAAAGGATTGTGGCTTTCACTACTATGTTACACTACTATGTTGGGCATAATTATACATTTATGCATTGGGTGATATGCCAGATGAAGCTAAAGACCTAAAACTTTCGTGCGTTCACCTTAAATATTTATTTTATTGTTTTTAATATTTGTTGTTATAGCGGCAACAGAAAAACATCACCTGTGATAATTTTAAATGTCTAGCTATCACGGTTCATGAGCACCCTGGTGGCAGGTAGACAGACAGACAGAAAGACGGACAGCGGAGTCTTAGTAATAGTAGTAAAAACAAGTATCATATTTAATATGACAATAGAGTCAAAATGCGTATGAGGTGCAGACGCCAAACAAACCACACGGTGTTCCTTCCCAACTGCGTCTATTGCAGAGAATCCGAGATACGCAGGGTATCTCGGGTTCCTTGCAATGGAAACAAATATGGAAGCCTTCGGGAACCCGTGCAGACCTTGGGCACCTGATTACTCGGTCCTGCTCCTGCTAGGGTAGCGGTCAGCCACGCCAAACGGTCTAATGGAAACAGTACTCATATCTTACCTTTACTTTATTCTGATATTTTGAATAAAGTTTTTACACTAAGTAAAATAGTTAATAAAAGTTTCGTACGTAAACTACTCATATTACTAACAAAAAAGGTTATGTAATTAAAATAATGCTTAATAGCAATTTCAAACTCAAATTATATAGGTAAGGTCGATGTAATGTACTACGCCTGATAAAGGGTTAGAGAAATGTTCAGGTCAGTTCAGTTCAATGGAATCGTGTCTCAATTGTTCCTAAACCTATTTTCAATAAATCAGTGCATTAATTTTACTATAAGCCACTTTTTGTTTTTATGAAATCGACACCTCTGCAAATGTGGTCATCATAAATCCTATACAATAATGTACTTACTCGTGTGTATTTTCTATACCTCATGAAAGTTTTTATTCTAATAATTTCATGGATTCTATTAAATTTTGTATAGTAGGTGTTTTGGAAGTACTAGAAGTTATAGTAATTATCATGGCAATAGGATTGGTTAAATTGCATGCTTTAATACGTAGACTGGGTAATATTTATAAACTTTACATGATGAGCTTATGCTATATGTATAGTTTTGTCAGGTTTGCGTACCTCGCCTGCCCTCGAAGCCGTGCCACCACGTCCTTCTGCTTCCTACGATGACTTACGTCGCCAAAATAGGAAAGAACATGCTGATTCAAAGAACGACCCATACAGGTAAATAATATGTATATGTTTTTTAATGATAGTTGATAACTTCACAATTTTTTGTGACTCAGTGATTCATGTCTCTGATATGAATCCCTATGAATGAGATTAGTTAGCATACGTATAATGATATATTGTTGAATAATTAAAGGAGTCAATCACAAATTTCGCTGCTTTAACCGAGCGATGCTGGTGATAGATATCTTGTATATTTCAATTATTTATTAGTAGGTAAGGGTAAGCTTGGATTTGTATTACGAGTAGTATTTTTGAGTACCTATGTAAGTTTTTTGTTTTGTTTTTTTTTTTATATTTCATTTATAAAAAACCTTAAACATAAGTGTATATTCAACCGATTTTTAATACGTCATAAAACGGGTTTTTCATCCTCATTTCGTTACAGATAACTTTACTTAGTAAAGTTATTTCTTTTTACAATATCTCGGGGTGAGACGGAACAGCCTTGTCACCTGTAAGGGTGATGGTGTTTGGATGGTCGCGAGAAAGCGATGGGGAAGGAGGAGAGGGGGAGTTGGGCCTCTGGAAACCACTCGTATCGTAATCACTAATATCAGGGAAATGCAACGCAAGCGTTGTTGTTTGCGGAAATGTCAAAAGGCCTCACAGGAAACTTAAATATTTATTTAAGTTTTCTATGAGGCCGTAGTATTCATGTTGTATTCATCATAAAAAACTATAATTATTAGGTCTTCCGGCTAGTTTTGAGGGATTTATTAAAAATGAAATACTCTTGTATTATAAAAAAGATTCCATCCATCCATCCATTCCATTCCATCATAAAAAAACTGATCATCTTTTGAAGCGATCCATTCATCGAACCATTTTTTGATACATTTGTAAGATTTGCAATGCTGATCTGCAAGGCTGTGTTACATAGATCGAAATAGGTGGTAATCAGAAGGAGCACAATCTGGTGAATATGCGGCATGCGGTAACACTTCCCACTGAAGATCTGAAAGTGTATCTATTACAGCTTTTGCGATGTGTGGGCGAGCATTTTCATGCAGTAAAATGACCTTTTGTTTTCTATGTGCAATTCTTGGATGTTTTTGGTTCAATGCATGACTCAGTTCGATTAATGATGTTAATAACGCTCAGCTGTGATGGTTTCATTTGGTTTTAACAATTCATAATAAATAACACCTTTCATATCCCATCAAATGCATAACAATACCTTGTTTACGTTAATGTTACGAAGTCGATGTGGACGGTTGACCAGGATCTACCCATGATTTCCTACGTTTTGGATTATCATAGTAGATCCATTTTTCATCGCCAGTAACGAACCAACAAAAAAGATTTCTTTTTGTGACGAGATAGCGGTGAAGCACAAATGGTTACTCGATTTTGCATCGCTAATTCTGATAAAACATGTGGTACCCATTTTGCTTGTTTTTGCGTGTAAATAAGATCAGAAATTATTGATTTACCTTCATTTAATTCTTCAGCCAACTCTTCTTGTATTGTCAATAACGCCTGCAATTCACCGTCTTGAAACTTTTTGGTTTTCCACTACGTTCTTTATCCTCTAAATCAGGTGTCGGCAACCTTTTGCTATAGCAGGGCCACATATGTTTCCAGAGTATCAGTGCGGGCCACACTTATTTTTATATTTATATGTTCGGGCATGTATTTTTAATATTTGAAATAAAACGCATATATATCCATACAATCATGTCTATTTTAATTGAATTACTATACTGACATAAAAGTAAGAACTAGTGAGATTCTTGCGGCTGTATTTGACTTGCAAGTTTTTTAACGTCTGCTTTCATTTTAGTAGTAGACACGCGCAGTATCGCGTCTAAATGTTCATCTATTAACCGCGAACAATTTTTATTTTTGCGGTAGTTGAGAATTGAAAAAGTCTGCTCACACAAATATGTACTACCAAACATAGTTATTATCTGCTGAGCAAACTTTTTCAATTCTTTGAAGTTTTCAGAACTCAAACCTCCGTAGAACTGTATCAAGTCAGTGCTTTCCTTAAATGCCGTTTTAAGTGTGCTATTACTTTGCAAATCTACTATGTTCATTTGCAAATTGCTTGGTACCTCACTAATATCAATTGCAAAAGGGTTTTGGAATATTTCCATGTTAAGGGAGCTATTTTTAAAGTCGGTGAATCGATTTACAAACTCAGTTTGTAGTTGTGTTAACACGTTTCTCATTGTAATATTTTGCCACACAAAATTATCTCCAGCTTTTCCACGGCTTTCTTGCAATTAGGAAAATGGTCAAGCTTTTTTTCATCAATATGCTTGATAAACAGTTTCAGTTTCATCTCAAATGACTTTACATCTGAATACATATCGCAAATCAATTTATTTTTTATGGGTGTGTGAGCCCATTTCTTCTTATAAAATTAACAGTGGATGTTACAGTATCCATTATTTCTTTCCAGGATATAACCTTAGAGCACAATGCCTCTTGATGGACAATACAGTGAAAAATCAATGGCACAGTAGATCCAGAATCATTCACTTTGCTGATGATTCTCCCAGCAACACCTATGTTTTGACAGCTCATGTTCTTGCCTCCATCGGTAGTGACACTTGTTAACTTTTCCCAGCTTAATTGCAACTAATCCAGAGCTTGTTCCACATCGTGAAATAAATCTTCTCCCGTAGTTGTACCTTTCAAACTGCACATTTTCACAAGCTGTTCGTAAACAGTAAAGTTTTTGTCAATGCCGCGTACAAATATGAGTAGCTGTGCTGTATCCGACACGTCCGTACTTTCAACCATCGCTAAAGAGAAGCAGTCAGAAGACTGCGCCTTATCCCTGAGTTGTTCACACAAATTAGCACCCAAGTCTTCAGTGCGTCGGGTGCAACTTCTCGCAGAGAGACTAAGGCTTTCAAACATTTTTTTCTGCTCTGGGCATATTTCTTCTGCGATAGCTAAGACACACACTCTTTTACTAAATCACTATCGGTAAACGGACGTCCACTTTTTGCTAGAATCTCTGCTACCCTGTAACTGGCACGAACATTCGATTCGCTGTTGTCTGCCACAACCTTAAATATGTTTTGTTGATTTTATAATGACGATTTTAAAGTGGAAATTTTCCTTTTTCGTATTTCTCCTTCAAGATAGTCAAATTTAGCTTTGTGCTCAGTGTTGTAATGTCGCTTCAGGTTATATTCCTTTACTACAGAAATACTCTTTTGACAAATCAAGCATAACGGTTTTCCTTTAAACTCGATAAAAAAGTATAATTCTGCCCATAATTCGTTAAAAACTCTTTTTTCTTCTTCTATCTTCCTTTTTCTTGAAGCCATGTTTATATAATTATTCTGTAACAATAATGAAAAAAAATAAATTCGTTGTAAAATTATATGTTCCAGTTAGCACCTACAAATTCAACTCCACATTCAAAAAATAATTAAAACATGACATACTCATAACTAACTTCATGTCATGTAACTACTATCCCCGTCCTTATAACATTTACCCATCAATCTGAAGGTTCACATAAACAAGTAGTAAATAAAATAAAACAAATTGCTCGCGAGTACATACAACGTACTTACCTCATACGTCGTGCGTGAGAAGCTATCAGCGAAGGGAAGAAAGGTGAAACGAAACGCGTAGCTAGCAACCAGATAAGACGTGAATTTCCACAACCGAATGAGGCGAGAGCTTTTTTTTTTTTTTTTTTTTGTAATGTCTTCAGTTGTAAGCCTTTAGGCTGTATACAACCTTACGCGGTCAGTTGGTGAGCGTTAGCTCTCAACCAGGGATGGTTGTGGGGTTAGTGTTTAGGATGGTGGGAATGGGGATGGGAGTGGGAATGGGGATAGGGATAGGGTTTGGGGTTCTGTGAGAACCGTTGTGTGCGGTGGTGTGTCTTTGTTGTCTGTGTCTGCCCCTCCGTCTGGGACGGAAACGTGGGCCTCTGTGTGGTGTGTTGGTGATTGAGGAGTGTGCGGCGAGCGCAGCGATTTGTGTCTTTGTTATTTCATCGTCTGGCTCCCCGAGGACGTGCCTCGGTCGGCGCTTGCGAGTTATGGCAGATGGTATGTAGTTCGCTGCGGCTGACACTAGTGGGTTTTTGTGTGTGGTGGCAGTGTCGAAGTAAGTTTGTGAGCAGTGTTTCATGAATTGTCGGACGGTTGGTAGTCCTAGGTCTATGTGTAGGTTTTCATTGCGAATGAACCACGGGGCCCCCGTGGCTCGGCGCATGAACCTATTTTGTAGTGTTTGGAGGCGGTGTAACCTACTCGGGGAAGAATGGGCGAAGACTATGGAGGCGTAGGTCATTATGGGACGGATACAGGTGGTGTAAAGGCGGATTTTGTTTTTGAGCGAGAGTTTGGACCTTGGGTTTAGTAGGTGGTGGAGTCTACTAAGTGCTCTCGCTGCGCGGGTACGGACTGCAGAGATGTGTTGGGAGAAGGAGAGGGTGTCGTCGAGGAAGACTCCTAGGTACTTGACCTGAGTTGTCCACGGGATAGCCTTTCCGAATAGGGTGATCGGAGAGGGCATGGGAAAGGAATATCGAGAGTTTTTATACCACCGGAATAGGATGGCTTGGCTTTTTACGGGATTCACTTCAATTCTCCATTTGGTGAACCACTTGCCAAGAGTGTTGGCTGCGGTTTGGAGAACCTTTGCGATGTTTGCAGGTGACCTGCCTGAGTAGAATAGGGCGGTGTCGTCTGCGTATAGGGCTAATTGGACTGATGCATGTTTGGGTATGTCGCTAGTGAAGAGCGAGAAAAGTAGAGGGGAGAGTACTGATCCTTGCGGGACACCGGCTCGGATCGTGCGGGGAGAGGAGAGCGTCCCTTCGAGTCTGTAGCGAAATTGGCAGTTCGTCAGGTAGTCCTTTATGATGAGTACTAGTTTGTGGGGTACTCCCATAGTGAAGAGTTTGTATAGTAGGCCATTGTGCCATACTTTATCGAACGCCTTCGCAACGTCGAAGAAGAGTGCGCCAGTTAGGAATTTACGTGGGAATCGGGAGGAGAGCGCGCGGCTGTGATTTTAACTAAAGCCGGTCGCTTTGAATTTTTTCGCCGCCGCACACCTGCGTCTATTGTCTCAAAGGAGCCGCCCGCTGCCGACGGCCACGTGCGGCGGATAAACGCAAAAGAAATTGCCAAGAATTTAATAAGTACAGCAAATATTTATTTTCGGTAGAAACAATACATAACATCACAGTCTTGATAAACAGTTCTTAAGAAATGAAATAGTGTCGCCCCGCGTGGGAGCGAGCTTTCAAGAATACTCTCATGGCCCATCAGAATGGCCGTATAAATTCTAGTGAATTTATATGACCTTTTGCTTTGGTATTTTTTTCTTACGGACCGCGCGGACGTCTTGCGGGCCGCACCGAGATAGTCCACGGGTCGCATTCGGCCCGCGGGCCGCCGGTTGCCGACCCCTGCTCTAAATCAAAATTACCACTTTTAAATCGTCGAAACCAGTATTCATATGTTTAACAGATGGTGCAGATTCATGATACGTATCTACAATAAGTCTGTGAGCTTCTGCTGCTGTTTTTCTTGAATCGTGAAAGTATAGTAGTAAATAACGAAAATGATATTTATCACGTTCCATATTTAATCACATTAAAAACTTGCGTGCGTTTACTGTAAGTGGGTTACTTCGAATAATTAAAGTGCAAGCTAAAACACGCCGCATCGAATATCTAAGTAACTTGTACCGACGTGTCGCGACAGCTACTTCACACGTTCCCTCAAACTAACCGGAAGACCTAACATATGTATTACTGTAACACGTATGTGATTCATAGTTATTTAGAGACAGAACTCAAAACTGCGGAACGTAGTAAGTATATAAACGTAGTGGTAGTAGGCGCCACTATTCTGAAAAGTTTGTGAATGTCATGTGCAATACTAGCAAGCCCACGTGACCACATTGTTGGATCACATTGTTTGAGGAAATTATGCAACTATTTGTATCATTTATTTTATTTACTAGGTATCTTAAAATACTTACGTTCTGGGCACAGGTAATGGAAACCATTTGCTTGCATGAAAGCCAGGAGAAGCAACGCATTTAGAGTGAACATTCCATAACGAATGGAGTACGCTACGTCACAGCTATGTAAAAATGTTCTGGTTGTTGCATAGTCTGACGAGTGTTGATGAATAGTCCTAAAACACTGGACAGTTATGGGTTAGTACCCATCACAATACTATATTTTGATGGTAATCTAAGTTAATTTTCGTTTCAAGTTAGCGACAGATAAGTTGTAGAGGTTTCTGGAATGTTCTTTTTTTTATCACAATCTACCAACTATCTCGAAATTGACTGTAGTTACTTTCAATCCACACAATAGGTTTTATGAAGAAAAAAAAATAGATTACATGAGATATTTAGTTTCAAAAAAAGAATTGCTGTATTTTGTAATCATTACAAAATCATTAATTTATCAGTCGGTGTGACATTGAAAGATAAATACATATGTTCTAATTAATGAAGTAGTACAATACAGAACTTTATCTTAGACGTACCCTTATTTTATACAGACATTCTTTGATACACATTTATTAAAATATGAAATAAAACAATTTGTACATTCTATCCTATCCGGGATATGTGAGCGCAATGTTGCTCGTCTAATTATTAACCTAACTTGCTCTTTGTAATTTCGAACCATAAACAAGAGTATGTAACTATCACGTTCATCATAAAAATGCTTTCATCTATAACTATTCAGTAATGCGATCTTGAAAATAAAAAATAAATATTTTCTAATTTTTTACACTGCGTACCTATAGTGTGGGTATGAATTAATTGTAATGTTGTTCTTGAATTTTCAATAGATGTTTGTGTACTTATTAAAATTTAATAGCCGTTAAACACGTAGTAACGCAGTAGGTTACGTTAGTTCGGTCCCGGTCCCTGCATTTTAAACCCGTCTGTGATCGGGGAAAAAATCCCTGACTGATTTACACAATAAGACATGTTATTGAATGTATATATTTCTAAAAACTCTACATTTTAAATTAAGCAAACACGTACACAAACTACCTACAGGTCGCAATATTATAAGTATTATTAATATGTCAACACTTGGATTACATTCGTCATATCTAATTAAACTAATAATTCTGTCGATAATTATAATCTCTTTTACATTTTGCTGTTAACACCAATAAAAGGAACATTTAAGAATTACCGTCAAATATTTGATTAAGATATAATTAATACAAATATATTGTTTAGCGCATATAAAGGTGTCCCAGTAAGAGTGCACTTTTAAATTGTAAATTTATATAATTATTTTTTTCGCGCAAGTGTCAACTCTGAAATTTGACAGCTGTCACCTATGCTATTAAGAATGGAGTGCTTTTCGAAAGAACAACACATAGCTAGCAAACTTCGCTAAAATTTTTAGTCGAGAAAGTGCACCTAATGTGCCAACCATTCGAATAGTGGTCAAATAATGAACAAACTGTCTATTGTGGATATTAAGAATCCTTTGCGTCAACGTACAAACTGTAACGAACACTGCAACTAGTGTCGCCAAAAACCCGAAAATATCAATTCGGCATCGTTCTCAACAACTTCAAATTTTGACAAAAGACCTCCACCTTCATGCGTACAAGATTCAGCTAACTCAGGAGCTCAAATCAGCAGACCATGGAAAGCGCCGGCAATTCATACAATAGGTAACGGAGCAAAGGAATTCGATGCCAATTTAACCTCAGAAAATCCTCTTGCAATCCATGAGGAACAATTACAGCCGCTACGACCAAACGTCTAGTGTGGATCTTGGTCAGATGGCGTGATAGGGCCTTACTTTTTTGAAGATGAGGGCCGAAATTGCAGTGACTGTGAACATACGTTACAGAAATATGATAACAGAGTTCTTGTTGCCTCATCAGGACGTCATGGATCTGGACAACATGTGGTTTCAGCAGGACGGCGCCACCTGCCACTCCGCGCATGAAACAATCGACTTATGGCAGCAATGATTGCGATTTAACGTCGTGCGATTTTTTCTTTGGTTTTTTTTTTAAATCTCGGGTTTACGCGAATAAACCAGAAACAATTCCTGAGCTCAAATCAGAGATCCGACGCGTCATCGGTGCGATACAGCCACATCTCTATGTAAAAGTCATGGAAAATTTCATGAAAAGAGTAATCAAAGTCATCAAAGCCTGGGGACCAGTTGCCAAATATTTTATTCCATACTTAATCTTAACATGTCTTCTTTACAATCCAATAAAAATATCACAACTCTCATAAAATACCTACGTGTTTTTATTTTAAAATAAAAATCTGCACTCCTAATGGGATACTTTTATAAAAAAAAGATCGAAAAGTGAAATTAAATCAGAAAATTAAGTATAGAAAATAAGTTATAAATGTAATCATGTACCTACATAAATTAAACACTTCCTAAATTACGGTAATATGTTTCACGGGACGTAATATTATGATTGTTGTAAAGATTCCACATTTCAAGAGCCGCGTAACTTCCTTAAACCATGTGATCTTATTTTAATATAGAACGATTAGGTATTGCAAATATCGTATTTTTAATATGTTGACTGTCAGAAACAGCAGTCATGATTACCTGGATTCATTCGGCTTAAGTAGACACGCTCTTCCATAGACCTTTGCCCAGTAATTTGACATGGGCCATGGCCGTTGGCTCTTCGGGACGGCAAATAAATCCTGACCTGTTAAAAACGAGTTAGATGACCCGAAGACCGCGGGAACTTATGTGAGGAGTTCAAACACAAAAACGGTGACTAACAGCTACGGATTGATGACAAGGCGACCCGTAAACCTCCTAGAATAGTTTTATTTTGTAGTTTTACACCGAATCCCGATATACATACCGTTTACTGATTATACTTACCACTAAACGAGATGCGTGTAACGTATCAAGGTGATAAAAACCTGTTTTAAGGAATAAGCTAAGACTGCCTGCAAAATTTAATTGTTTATGTAGAATAACACTTATATTCAATGTTTAAATTAAAGAATAAACAATATGTTTAAACTTATAAAGAATGTATTAGTATTTACTAATTACGATTTCGATTTATACGTATATAGTTTATTCAGCATATCTAATAACATCGAATCTAAAAGTATTGCCTGCCATTATACACTAAGCTAAGTCAAGTGTGTAATTAACGCCATTGTGTAGTGACGGCAACAGAATATTAAAAACAGAGGGTCAATACGGACATTAACATTGGTCATAATACGTTTCATTAAATTCTGCGGTATGGTGTAAAATAACTTCCAGTAACTTAATATGTCTAGTTGTGTGGAACGCAATTATTTTCCCTGATCACGGACACGGCATAAAAACGAGATAATAATACATCGCTGTTGCTTGTAAAGCAGAGCTCACAACCCTGTTTCACAGACAACTTAGTTAATCTTTGGGCTTAATAGTATCTCTTTGTAAAAAAAAAATATGTATTTTTTCAAACAATTAAAAACACGTGTTTAATAACTTAAATATGGTCATGAGCTCTCGACTTATCATAACTTAAAGATTGTTTATCAAAGCATTTTTTTAATACTATAAAATTAGAAAAAAAACTATGATCAAAACAACATTATTCGAAAGAGATACTTCATGTTATATACTGGCATTCATATTCAAGTACATTCTCGTTAGGCAATAAACAAGGCGTTACGGCTTTAATCTTTAGTGTAGATACTTCCAGCATTACAGTTTAAACTATTTTCAAAATAGTATAGTATTTAGTTAGTAGTTAAGTTAATTATTTCTAAATAATTCGTCGAATTCGTTTTTCGGACCTGATTACAGATTTAAATTAGTTTTTGAGTTAAAAGAGGTTTCACTGCAAATTGTATTTCGCTAAACAGCACTGCTTTAAATATTGATGTCGAGGTCGTTTGTTTTAGGACGGAATCAGTGCCTGTGGTGACACGTCCTCGGTTCACGCCCCCGCCCACATCGCCGCATACGAACGCATATGGTGATATCATGGAATAGCCGTAGCAAGATTATCATAAGGTACTAACAATGTAGATTCTCGTTGGATTTGTGAAGGGCCTATCAAACGCACTTAATAAATCGTTCTGCTATTAACAATTACTCAATACTAGACTCCTTTCAGAGCATGAAGGTAAAACAGCTACCATTGCATGAGTAATCAAATACACATCTAGAACAATAGATTTGCGCAAGCCCTTTCTAAATTATGTAACTGTTAGCAATAAAATTACTGTCAATAAAGGGTAGTATTATTCGCAGAAGTATATCGTAAAAAATAATATCGTTTATTTCTATCCTAGCTTTGAAGAAGAGCAATCCATTTTATGAATAAACTGCTTACATTGTGTTTCAGGAGAAACATAATGTAAGCAGTTTATGTCCAGTAGCTATGGTGCAGCCGAATTCGTGTATAAATAAGTCCCTTAATCGTAAGTTACTATTACCAACTTTAGTTACTTATAACCAACCCATGGGATAGTCGATGACAAATGAAATTAGCTCTTCGAGAGTAATGAAATGCACGGAATGGATGTTCGGAAGATCTGATTGCCGGATCTCTTGTTAAAATTACACTTAGGTATATTGATATTTAATAGTAAGCAAGTATGACTATCCAAAGGAACTTCTATGTAAAAAACATTTATGTCGACTTCTGGAAAGGATAGGATATCGTCTCGTCTCAATGCGAATCAAGTCATGTAAATAAGTTTATTGTGGATTATAATCATAATCATAGAGGAGGATGCGAGTTCAATAAATTACTTCTCACTCGTCTTCTAGTAATCTTCAGTAAATTACCAGCCAGTTTTGTAATCACTCTACTTTTTGTTACCATTCCCAACCTATTTAGTAACAGGTTACGCAAAGGACAGATATCGATCAGTAATCATATAATAGTTTATTATAAGCAAATACTAGATATTTAATAAAACCAAATTTATTACCACACCCAGCTTGCAGCAACAATGCTTGCAACAATGAAGTTATCCTGAAAACATCTTCACTTGTACGTCCTACCTGTAATGACCGTGAAGACCTATGCTTGGGGTTTCTTTTCAAAGATAAAACACATCTTCCGAAAAATACGGCTGTTGGAGTCGCGAGTCGGTGACCGTATGTAAGCTGGGGGCTGCCAGATTGACTGACGATCGGCGCCGCCGTCTCAGCCCTGCTTCTGTTATGGCGAGAGATACTCCTGTCCATCGCCTTCAGCAAGCGCTCATGGAGGCCGGAGATTTTTCCTGCCAGCCTAGCACTAGCTCTCTCCAATTCCCTTTCCTCCACTTCTTTGTTAAGCATCACTGCCTCACAGTACGAGACGCCGGAATTTACGCTCTCTCGCTCGGTCTCCTTCGAAAGGCTACCCACACCAATATCCACCACAAAGTGGGCACGCTGCAGCACCTACTCAGAGCGCTCTACCAAAATGTGGACTGCGGTTGCCAGGATAGCCTGGTTGCGAATGGCGGCGGTCCGGATGCTATGGCGCACATTGATAAAACAGTATACCTATTGCAAAACATAACAAAATTAAATTATTATATCACGTAAGATCATTCGCAAGAAACCAGGAGATAAAGAAAACGCCCAGCTACATAAGTAATGAAACACGGCTATAAAACACTTTATTTTTTAATATTAAATAAACATATTTAAAACAACAATACAACATGACTACATTTTTATTACACAATTGCTTGATACGCATGAAAGAGTACAGGAGAAAAAATTAAATAAAAGTTACATTGACGTACTTGTTCCCAAATAAGTATACTACATTCCTCATAAGATACTAGGATTTATTGTGAATTGAAGTGCGAAGGCGTGTGCAGAAGTTATTGCATTAGATAAAGTATAAAAAATTACTTGGTCGTTTAAGTAGCCCGCGAGTAGGTACCTAGGGTAGGTAGGTGTGTTGTACCTACTCGCGGGCTTCGTTGATTTATTAGACCAACAATAATGCGAAAGGTGCACATACGAGCCAACGAATGCCGTAATAAAAAAACATTAATTCACTGTTCAATGAAAAGATTAAAGCGAATATAATTTTAGCGTGTCTACATTAAATAAAATTTATACTTATATAAACTTTGTAAATTAAATGAAAAACTAATTTGAGAAGTAACAAAATAATAATTTTCTTTCTTTTTTTTTTTACAGTCCGAAAAGCTCAATAGCGCAATTGTCGCGATAAGGAAAACAGCGAATTCACGTTTTTGTTACAATTACCGCGACGGTTATATAAAAAAGAACACTATAGGTATCTACTTGAATTGCTTCTATTCTTCTGATTTCACTTGTGTATTTCTGACTTTATTACTACTTAAGTATTACAATGAGTAATACTTGAACCGAGCCCGAACAGGAAAATTAAGAAAAAACCGTATTGCGGCAAACTGACGTTGTTAATTTCTGTCGGTTAAGCCTGATCATTTTTATTAGTTTGTCACATTTCTGTGTTAAAATGCCACTGTTAGCCACAGTCGGGGAAATATTAGGTTACAAATGGAAAAAGTAGTTAAGTATTTGTCGGAAAGAAAATCTGAGGAATTGGACTAAGTATATTTCTCCAAATAATATTACAAATTTTGTTGTCATATTAACCTTAACGGATATTATTTGTAGTAGGTAGGTACATTATGCAAATGAGAATATAATCTCGACAGCGCCATCTTCAATTAAGACATTTCCAAAAAAACCTGTAAGCAACAGAATCATAAATATCTACATAATTGGAACAAAAGTTTTTATCTTTGATATTTAAAATAACAGTATGATACAAATGACATGATATATTGAGATACATATTCATTTAAATATGTGAAGCGTTTATTTAACGGTAACGTTTAAGTACACTGTAAATCTAACATAATTATTTGTTATTGTCGTCGTTTTTCAATAGTTAATTTAATTAATTTTTGTTTATATTTTATTTCTTATTTTCTTTTTTACGTGATAGGGGGCAAACAAGCAGACGAATCACCTGATGACAAGTGACTACCGCCGCCCATTAAAACCCGCAACTCAAGAGTCACAAGTAGTTGTCTTTTCTTGGAATACGGAAATACGGCAGGCGACAATTTGTTCCATAGGCTAAAATATATATATATATAATATCGATATATGTTATATATATAAGTATATTAGTTTGTAATACCTATTTCATCATCACAATAGGATGAATATTAGAAAAGGAACTCTAATATTTAAAAGCCCGGGAGATAATTACACAGCTGAAGCTATCAATTTTTTTTTTTTTGTTATGTTGCTCCAGCTCCAAAGTAATATTGTATGTGTAATAATACAATATATTTGGCAGTTATTTTCTTATCATTAGAAGGGATAGTATACAAATAATCTTCAAAGTATATTGTTTTCAATAATAGTACCTACATAGTAGTATAATATCAGGATTAAACTTGTACAACCTTTTGAATAAAATTATTACATATTTTTCGAAAGCTTTTCAATTATTGAATGTGGACTGCTCTCATTTCGTAAGACAACCATACTTACTGAAACATAGCACAGCTGCAACGATCTTATGACAAAATGGAATTAAATGCTGCAACGATCTTATGACAAAATGGAAAATTACAGAGGCAGAAGTCCTATGGTTAAAACGGCAAAACGTAAAAGAGGCCTGTTTTGGGCGTCTAAAATGATTCATCAAGTAATGAAAATGAATCTGATATCTTTGCAATCTAACCAGTATTGTAGAAACGACAATGAAAATGTCAAATGAAAAAAAAATAGTCTGATGAACAGTCTTGTGTGTGTGTCTTGTCTTGTTTAGGAACGTAAAGTGCTATAAATGTTTAAGTTGCTTTTATAATTAGCACGGCGACATTTGTAAATAAATGAAACATACGAAAGTGATAAAAAAAAAAAAACATTCATAAAATACAAATCAAGTTCGGATCAGACCAGATCATACCACCACAATACCATTTTTCACATAGCACGAGTTCTGTGAGGTTTTGTATTTGAAGTTGGTAGTGTTTTTTTTCTATCATAATTGGAACGATTACATTTATCGCACACATTTGTCATAAATTTAAAATAGATTATTCTTAGGTTTTATAGTTGAATGCATTACAAAAAACATTTCTACATCAGTTAACGGAGCTATACGTAACATACATACACTGACTCCTAAGTCCCCGAAAGGGTAGGCAGAGGCCTAAGTAATGTATATTGACAGGAAAGGGAGGATAGTAGAGGATAAAGGGAAGAAAAGGGATATTGCTTACATTGATTGCAGCTCAAACAAGTCCGGGTGGCATACCTATAACTCTAACTGCCGGGAGGTCCTAGTCCTCTATCTCCTTTATTTAAAGTCATCTTATTTCGATATCTAATTCCTTTCGGTAAAAAGAATATCATATTTTGTCTGTCGGGCCAGTATGTTGAGGTAATACCATATTTATTTCAATTAAAAAAAAGAAGGAGGTTCTCAATTCAACTTTTTTTTAAGTTTGCTTCCTCAGAACTTACGACTGAGTGAACCGATTTTTATGTATTTTTTATATTACCACAAGTCAAAAAAGAACAAATACAATGTGTAGGTGACTTAATAAAATGATGCCTAGTCCTTTCAAACATTCTCAAGTGTATGCTTTATATTTAGTTGTTGTTTTGTTCACGAGTTGTTCGTGAATATAAAGCATTCACTTGGAAACGTTTGAAGGGACTATGCATTCATTTTAATAATTCACATACCTACACAATGTATTTTAAAGTAGGTATTTAGTTTAAACAACTATTTTTAAGGTTGCGTAAAAAACAAGTAGATATGCTTTAGAATATTTGTAAATATTTATTTTATACAGCAATTCAGGTTCATTTCTCGTAATAATAGATTATATAAATCAAAATTTTGAAAAATTGTACTAAATAACTGATTTGAAAATGTAATGAATTATTTCACTATGGTAAGAAAAAGACTGCAAGTAGTTGATCCTATAGTATATATATATTTATATATATATATATTTGTCAAAGCCGACGATATAACTTATTACCTAAAATTACTTTAATAACTTTAAAAATAAAGGAATATTTATATGAAAACACAACATCTTAAACTTTCCGTTATGTTTTATTCTTGTAAATTGTACAACTGGGTAAAAGCGAATAATTATCATACGTTTATTAATATAACAAAATAGTACAAACAGACACAAATATTATAGAGGATATAATAAATAACATGATTAAAAAAAATATTGATGAGTTTTTTTTTTAATATTGTACTGGCAAACATTTTTAAGACAGGGTTACAACCGCTGACATTGTTATGGACTTACAAAGTATTTTTAACACGACGTCGCTAATAGTTTTGTGTTATATAGACAACACTTTTACCATTTGTTTTTCCATTTGAGTAAAAATTAAATTATGTTAATATTTAAGGTAAAAAAACTTCAATACAATATATAGCCCTCAAGTGCCCGAGCTGCATCGAGACAAATATGTGTTTGCAGATAAGGTCACTTCATGATAAATTGCACTACCTTGGCCTTGTTGTAATTAGAGCATTGCAAAATAAATTCTTTAATTTTATTTACAACATGCTTACATTTAAAGCGGGTACGCGGCAGTGTACCGAAAAACAAAACTTATTTCTGTAGATAACATACAAAAATACATCTTAAAAATACAACATTTAATATTTATTTTGGACTACCTAATGCTCAACTACTCCATGAGGCTGTTGCCGAAGCGTAGGAGCCAGGGATGGAGTTTTTTTTTTAAAGCACGTTCGACTATCACGGACAATGCGGACTCGTGGTCACGCCAGATTGTCACAGTCTGACTAACAGGATTTTTTATTTATTGGAACACTGTTCTGTGCATCTGGTGTGACGACGACCCAGCAATTATCAAGACAGCTAAACTACTACTAAAAATTAAACCTTTTTTTGTAGGTGAATAATATTTGCCTTATTATTGAGGATTTGCGGTAATACCATTCCGAAAACATTTTCGAATTTTGGTAGATTTTTTGGATAAAGCATATTACTGAAAAGTGTGTAATGTAACAACATCTTACAACATTGGAATTAATTAGGTACAACATATCTTATAGACAAATTGTTATCAACCTAACGTGTACTTATATACCCTTAACCTCTTTTTAGTTTTTTTTTATTTTATTAACCGTGCTAGTTATATAAAATATTCACATTCGTGATTTGTACCACATTTCCAGTTATACACAGGAATAACTTTTTTAATACAAGATGAGACCAATATTTATCAGTTAAAAAACAACTTATACAAGTTACGGTAGAGGCCACGGTAGACCGGAGTAGTTGACGGGTCCTCCAAGTCCGGCATCAGCTTCTAGGAGGCTCATAATGACCGCCATAGCTGCTTCTCCATTGCCATCGAGGCCCAGCGGTGGGAGGGGCGGTGAAGCCGGTGGAGATGTGCCGCATGGAAGTGCATCAGTTCCGACTGGCGGTGGGGACCCTTCCGTGCCGGCCGCGTTTTGTGGTACGTTGTTTTGAATCTCGCTGTATTCCACATCCATGCCGAGAATGTTGTCTACTATCGACGCCTGGTCGTACAGGACATTTGCTTTAAGAGGCCACTGTGTTACGGAACATGAAAAATGTGTAATTCGGGCTCTGATTCTACATGATAGTGAAAACAACAAACTGTCATCTGCATTTAGACCTATTTATATATTAGACGTGACGAATGCACGATTAAAAAAAACCATGTACTTTAATGGTATCAAAATACATAGAGGTGAAGTTTTTAAGAGTTATAGTTTTACTTTGTTTGTTTTTTATAAAATGTATAGAAGCCTAATAAAATGTCTATAATTGAAATACACTTCTCATCAAAAAAAAAACGAAACAGTACTGCAAGTACTATTTAGGCGGCACGTAAATAAAAAAGAGGGCTGACATTATAGAAAAGAAAAATACACCAATAGTTGGCAGTTTAGTCTACACAACAGTGTACTACAATTCCATATTTGAACTTAAATTGTCGAATTTTCATCCCATAAATGACTAGAGATTGTTCTAAATGTGGATTATGTCACATTTTTTTCCAAAAATATAGTTTTTTTAATAGTGATTGTTAACTCTTGTGTCATCGTAGCAAAGAGATTTTTTCCTAACAAATATAAATACCTCGCCCTCGGAAGCCAGCTAAGTCGTGGCGTTGCTGTATTCGGGGTATACTCAGCGTGTTGTGGCTGCTCGATTGCATCTTAGCCTCTCTGCGTTAATAGAGTGTATCAGCGTTATCGGTAAACTAGTATGTTTACTCGCCGTACCTGCCAGATCCTGATCTGGTAGATATCGACACATCTGAGCATGATGACCGCTATATTGCATCAGTTTCTCTAAGAAATCGTCACTTTAACTTTTTTCAACTGCAATAGCGGCTCCGTGATGTTCGAGGATTTACTGTAAGCGATTTTTCTATTACAAGAAGATTAGCAGAGAATGGCCTTAAACCTCATAAACCAGCTGATGGCCCAAAATTGATGGTAGACCACCGAAGAGCGCTCCTTAACTTTACACGTGAGCACTTAAATTGGTCATACCTTAAATGGAGCAAAGTTCTCTTTTCCGATAAAATTAAGATTATGATGTATGGTAACGACGGAAGAAAGAAGGTGTATCGAAGAGAGAGAGAGCGTTGTGCAAGTTGCTGCATTGAAGAAAGAGTCAGTTACGGTGGCAGTTCATGGACGGTTTGAGGAAGCATAAGCGCCGATGGTAAAACCAAACTTGCTTTTGTATCTGGACCTCGCTTACCGTCATTAAATGGGTCACGTTACATCGAAGAGTGTCTGGAGCCGCATATGGTACCAAAAGGACATTTTATTGGCGAAGAGTTAATTTTTATGTAGGACAATGCCAGGCTCATACCGCAGGCATTCTAAATGAATACCAAAGGCGAAGTCGGTATGACGGTTATGGGCTGGTCAACAAGAAGCGCGTATATGAATCCCATAGCACACCTATGGATGATGGATGATATGATAAAACAGCAAGAAGAACAGGACTACATCCCACAACACAAGATTGTGACGATACTGAATAATCTTTTTTGAAACATTGTTTTCTTTTCCTTGTTTCTAACATTTAAAAAAATATTTTTTAAATAGTAAAAACATACCTTTTGAACAAAACACGATAAGTAATTAAAAAAAATTAAAACATTAATAGTTGCTGAACAATGCCTTATAATATTTGCAATTAACTGGGATTATTATTAATTTCGTCAGGTGTAAAAAATTACATAAAACTCATAGAAAGACAAATTTCAGAAGTGTTTCGATGTTTTTGATGAGGATTGTATTATAAACTATGCAAATGAAAAATGTTAAAAATTGTTTTAGACGAACCGAGAATTGTGTGCTTGAAGTATTTTGTTCTACAATAATAAACCCAGCAGAAGTTTTTGTTTAAGATTAACTATAAAAATATCTTTTAAGTAATAAAACATCTGATAAATGATTTTGAAGTGTCATTGATTTCAAAAGTGCACCTACCTACCTATTAAGCAGATGCAATAACGGACACATTTATTTATGACGTAATCATATAGAATCAGTCCTAAGCAATATATGCAGACAGTATGATTTCATAACGTTCAGCTACTAACAATACGTACCATAATATAAGAAGATTGAAGGTAATGAATGAAATGTTATGTACCAAAATAATAAAACCATTCATTCATACTCATATGAATGAATGGCTTTCATTTAAACTTTACCTTCAACTATATTTATTTTGACTGACTACGGAGCTGTCAGAATAAATATAGTCAAATTAGAATGTTAGGCCAAAACAGAAGTAGTCATAGTCAGAATGCAATGGATAGATGAATGTGAAATATTCTAAGACCTAGGTTAGTATGACTAAAAGCAGCATAAATAATAAACATTTGCTAACTTATGTTTTACAGCGTTATTCATAAACGTAATTTAACAATTAAGCAATACTTCTATCTTGTAAAAAAAATTGCTGTCAAATTAAGCACCGTCTCACCCTTGTCTAAAAACAATGCAAGATACAAAAGCCATTAATCAAAGATTGAAGTTGAAGTTGCAACGCAAGATCGCCACGTCAATGGAAAATTGCATTGTTATTACCTTTTTTTTAATTAGCATATTGAAGAACTAAAGAGCCTAGGGTAGATCCGATGGTAGACCATGATAATGTGCAATAACAAAACATACAGTTTTTGAATTGGGAAATCATTTGAAAATAATAAATCTTGTAAAGGATTAAATTCTGTGGACATAAGAATGTCTGCGAATGTGTCCAGGGGCGGCATGAGATGAGTGCATATTAATATATAATTATCATAGAATATTAATACCTACTTACTTAATAATTTATCATTCTTCAATGACGCCGTACCTAGTTGTACATTTACTAAAAGTTAAAGTAAAGCGATAACTCACCCAACTATGTCTGACGAGATTGTCGTTCATTAACCTTGCTGAACATAGACTGTACACAGGCAGAGAGTTTGCTTTCTTATACGCATACAACTAAGTTTCTATCAATTCGACTAAAACAATTGATAGACTAAATAAGTTTAACTAAGCAAATGACAAAGTATCGTTTGTGAATAAGAGAAAACCTAAAATTAAGGCTTAATGGCTTAATATGTTTATTAGACAATTAATGCTGAAGATTGATAAACTAAAAGTTATGAATAACGCTGTTACTATTACGTTACTAAAAGAAACAGTAATCGTTATGTTTACCAATCACAAAATATTACGTTTCTTTACAAAAAGTAAAAAATGAGAGAATTTAAAAGGTTTGAAGTATGCAAATGTGCATGAGGTAGTATTTTTAATAACTTAGCATACGGGTCACCTGATGGTAAGTTACTACAACGACACCCGCAACTCAAGAATGTAAAGGATGGTGAATCGCGCAACAGTTTTTAAGTAGGTATATAATATCATCTATTATCCATTACATTGCCTAATCCTTGCGCAAAATAACTTTGTCCGACCGACAGCTACCTATTCTAATATAATTAATTTCTAATCTAGACAACAAGACTAAAGAATGACTCGGACTATAAAATTCTTTATAAATAGGATTTAGAACTGTAAGTCATTGTGGCAACGGCATGAGTCAAGTAAGCACCCAAAGTGGCACCATTTTTGAGAAAAAGAGTAGATTTATAGTCGTTTTCAAAGTGAGAACAGTGAACCAACTCAGATACCTGTATTTTTATATTTCAGAATGCCAAGGAAACGCATGACATGTAGGAAAATAGGTAATCACACCTTAGAAGAGACGAAAAGCTCTTCAAGAAAATTAATATTAAATTAAAAAGATCTAAATTCTCATTCAAAGAGTAGGTAAAAAACCGAAGTGTCATTAAATTGTCAAGTGGCTAAATTAATCATGTAAAAAGCTACGAGCGCTTTATTTTGTTAAAAATGTCTGTTATTTTTTTGTTGAAGTTGATCTATTTGTCTCTTACAAAAGGGTGCCCCACTGTTGCCAAAACGACCATACACAAATTGTAAGCATACTTGAACTCTGCCAATTGGCCATTTCCATTGACGAGGGTACAACGAAGTAATTATGTAGGAGTCGACCCAACTAAAATAGCGCATGCCACGTCATCTTCGACATTACACAAGGACACTGGGAAGTGGTAGGGACACGGGCTGTCATTCCTGCTGCCGCCAACGCATGTAAGTAATAATGGATGTAGGTTTTCTTCTCCATAGCCCTGAATGGCCACTGTTATTGTCCTTTGCCTGACCGTGATTATGGAATCCAGTGACAGGAACTGCTGCTAATCAGCTCATCAGATGGCATGCTGCAGAAATAGAGCTACTTAAATGTAACACATGTCGTTTTGTCCAAAAAGGGAGAAGACTATTTACAACTTCTTCAGGCCAATTGACCTAGTTCAGTCACCAGCACTGTGACTTATTAAATTATTTCAGTATGCCTACGTAGTCAATCTGTATCTTTACATATCATGTATACTAAATAAAAAATAGCAATTCTTCAGCCTATTTTGTCTAGACGTCTTATAGGTGCTTATCTGAGACGAGTTTGTGAGTGAGATAAGAGTTTGCGTTCTTTGGAGAAGGTCATGATCCAACGAGGGACAGCTATAGGTTGATGACGATGAAACCAGAAGATCAAGATGTGTAAAACGGGACTTGATCGCTTTAGTATTTATAAAATTAATTTCAATCCTACTTAAACATTTTGTTACCGAAAAGGTACAACGCCATTTCGGTTCGGATAATATCGCCACTAAGTCCCGATTTACATGTTTAATATGTATAAAAGTCGCTCAAATATGAGAAAAATATGACGATCTTATCAGATTAGACCAGAAATAAATATGCAGGCTGTAAGTTTTTTACAGTGCTGTTAGACATTAAAAATTGCACCATTAGATTATTAATCAGATATATAGCATTCAAACTCATAGTATTACAAAAAATAAATATTGTTTTTTATACGGGAACAGGTGATGACAGACAAAGAAAGGGCGTATAGCACGCAACGCGTTAAGTCCTATGCCTTGTTTATCAAACGTTACAAGCCTTGTATTACAAGAGTTTAATCTAAAAATAAGTGCATTGTACAAAAATAATTTCTCAAAATGAGATGTTTACATTACAAGCTACAGGTGACATCGCTTGTAATAATAGTACTTGTTATTCACCATAAACGCCTTCGTAGCTCGAAGCTTGTAACTGAAAGCTTATTAACAAAGTCGGAAAACTATTATTAACTCTAAGGCCTGTTTCTTTTTTCTTATTTTATAAAGACAACTCCCGCATTAAGAATAATTCCTGTGTCAGGGGTATGAGGGGCTTTACAAACATACAATCAACGGACACGCAAAGAACTCTAGGCTCTGACAACTATTTGTAAGTCACACGATTTTTTGTCCCGAATGGGAATCGAACCCAAGACCTTCGGCCGGCAGTAACAACTAGACGAAACGGCCCGTCAGATGCCGTTGCTACATAATAACGTTAGTTGTCTTACTTTTGCTGTTTCCTGTCAATAACTTTACTAGTTAATGTTAATTTCTTTCTAACCAATATACAATAAGGTACAACGATAAGAACTTGTAAATTAAAATTACAAGCTTAAATAATGTACAAGTCTTGTCAAACTGTTTTAAAAATTATCACATATAGGCTTCAAATCACAAGGTGTAAGACACGAGAACATTTTATACCAGTTAGGTATAAAATGTTCTCGTGTCTTGCAACTTGTGATTTGAAGCCTAATAGTTATAATAAATTTAATTTACAAGAACTTGTATAGCTAAAAGTGCACCCGGCTGATTGATTGATTTGATTCTGCAAAAGTTCTTGTAACTTTTGACCTTCAAAACTTTGTAATGTTTGATAAACAGGGCACTGATCTTAAGGCGTAGTACCCACATTACGCCTACATAAATTGTGAAAGATTTTGTACCTGTTGATTGAAGATGACGTCCTGAAGCAAGTCGGTAGGTAGTTCAGTGGAAAAATCTGAAGGTGACCGACGTAACGCTTCCTCGGCAATGGCACTACCGATCTTATGGGATTCAACCTGGGACTCGATGAGACGTTGCATTTCTACATCTGCTTCTGAAAGCCCAATGTCGAGGAATGGATCCATTTTACACTCGTACATCGCCATGTCACATTGTTGAGTTGACTTCGCAAATGGGTCCGCTGCTTACAAAGATCATCATCACTTATTTTGTGTACCTACTCGAAAGCATTTTTTAAAAGCGTTTGATATAATGGGCATATCTAAATAAGGTTGATTTTGATTCCACTTCTTATTTTTAAAAATAAGCATAATAACCGCAATAGCAGTCACGGCCAGTGCTAGTGAGTCGCGCTTGATTTCATATATCCAGTAGCAATATTATGGGCTACACTCAGAATGGAGGTGGAAGTGGAGTAGGTGGCATGAATGAATTCCTTATTATTGACATGACTATTAATCAACAAGTTCGTCGGAACCGAAGTGTTTTGGCGATATGTTGCATAGATTATAAATAAGCCTATAACTCTGTGCCACTCTGTGCTCACCATCAGGAGCCACGTATGCAGCTCCTGATGGTTACGAAGTTGTATAAAATTGACACAAGTCTATGCACCTTTTTGGAGTCATGTATGCAGCAATGAAGAACGGTTCTTTACTATCCAGGATGTCGACATTATCAAGGTGGCAGCTAGTATATTAAGATCACACGAGGTATATTTTAGGGTGACAGTTTTTAATATCTTGTGGTTCTGTTTAGTCTTGAATTCTTTTAGTACTATTTTGGAGGGCTCAGGGCTAGGCTATCGTTTGCCTAGGAGACCTCATGTAGGGATGCCGGCTAGAAAACCTCCACGTGGTGTAACTCTAGGCAACGTTGGCGACGACGCAGCCTTCTCACCCTGTGCTTTTGAGGAGTGCGTCGTCGCCAACGGCTAATCTTCTGGCGAGAAGAGGTAGCCAACTTCTTTTGGCCACTCGGTCGAGGCTTGGCCCAACAGAGCAGGCAATTGTATGCAGATTCCTTTGTTGGCTCTTCGCTCCTCGGAGCTGTGAGGAAGGGAACCTCAGTAAACAATCACCGTGGTGGGACCCTTCTATGGGTCAGAGCCTCTCCAGTGTTCACGGTGGAGAAGGTGGACGGGCTCGGCGGGCACTTACACTGCCACCGACTAGGCATTGGATGATTCACTTTCCAAGCCACCGTCGGCATATCTTAATCCTGAAAGGAGTGTCGTGGTTAAGTCTCGCGACTCCGATCGCTTGGACTGCGAGGAAGAAAACCTCTATAAAAAATTACCCCGAATCCCGTGTTCTGGTGCGTGACCATGGGATGCATGGCTGATGGATGGTTCAGTCGCGAACGTACTCCCAGCCGGGGCATCTGCGGACCCCTCGGTTGGGCATAAATCTACGCTTACCCGGGCATTGGGGGATCTTTGCCCGGGTGGACCTTTAGTTCTCCCCCACTCGTGGGATATATTATGGATTTAAACACTAAAATTAATAAAAAAAAAGAACAAAAGAAGGAGTTAAAAATTAAGCAAGGTAGGAGATAAAGTAAGAAGTCGGCGGCAGAAGCCTCGTCGACCGACGAGGAAGTATCGTGCCAAACTCCTCTCTCGGTGGAGCCAACAGATATCAATCTGACTCCCGGGAGCAGTACAGCAGTACAGAGGGATGATGACATCGAAACGTCAACGAAAATGCTTCCTCCAAAGTTGACTACTAGTCAAAGAGGAAGGTCGAGGTCGCGGACGCCTGTTCCACCTTTGGCAGGTTCTGTCTTCTCCAGGGCGGGGGTGTACACTCGGGCTCGTGCGCTAGGTGAAATAGTCTAAACATACTAGGACTAGACATACGTTTACGTAACAGACGGAGGACTAAACATACGTTTGTCGGTAGAAGAGGGTTTTATCCCCCAAACACCGTCGACGTTGAAGGAAAGAACTAGCGTGGCAGTGGCCACCACCAAGTCAACGAACTTAAAGGGCTCTTTTGTCAGAGCCCTAAAGTATTCCTCCTCCGCTATCTCTGGGGTCGTCGAAACCCTCATTGCTGCAAATGATCGTCTTGAGGAGCAGGGGGCAGAGCTGAACACCCAGTTCGCCCAATTCGCCACCCCAGCAAGCTGCCTATCCCTCCCCATTCCAAACTCCGGACCCCCACCTGCAGCATGTCCTAGAAGCAGTATGGAGGATGATGGACGGGCGCCTAGCAAGCCTAGAAGCATGACTCCCTCCAGCGCCCAACGTTCGGTACTCGCCACCGATAAGACATAGGCCAATTCAGCCCAGACGACGCTTTATTTCTCAGGTGGCCGCGTATCCTATGCCGCGGCTATGTGATCGGCACCCTCATCCAATGAGAAGGGTGGACGACCGGTGAGGAAAGCGGCAAAGGTACGGCATCCAAAGCAAGGAACACAGGTCCATTTGGTGCTGAAACGGTACCTGGCCCCTCCACTTCTAGTCCCTCTACGTCTGCCCCTACCAATGATGGATGGCAAGTAGTCGGTGGGGGTAAGAAGTCCCGAAAGCGAGGTAAGAAGGCTTCGAAGACAATAGCCTATATACAGGAATCGACATCCGTGCAGTGGACCCAAAAAACAAGTCGGCAACAAACAACTGCAGGTCTGGTCGACTCTGTGACGGTGGAGGATGTCTGCATTGCCAATTAGGAGAAGACAGGATGCAATGTTAACAGTATCAGAGTCGGCACCATCCGCCCCGGTCCAGGAGGCCTTGGCGCGGTTTGGGTCAGCTGTCCCACAGCGTCAGCCAAGATTTTGGACGACGCCGGCAAGTTCCTTGTCGGTTTCGTGAACGCCAGAGTCACAGTCCTGGCCGCGAGACCAATAACGTGTTTTAAGTGCCTGGCGTCGAGACATACTCGCGTCAAGTGCGGAAGTTGTTTTGATAGCAGCGGACTCTTGTTTCCGCTGCGGTCGACACTACCCAGCGTGTGCGGCGGGAAATCTCCCCACCAATCTTCACAGCTAACACTCGGGGCTAGCCAGTCGACCCAGGCTGCCTCCGATGTCAATTGCGCGTCGTTGCCGTCGCCCATGGAGGTGGCTGTAGAGACGGTTCAATAATGACCAAGTCTCCAGCCTCCTTGTTAAGACGAACCTAAACCACAGTGCCAGGACCTTTTTCTGCAAACCATGGCAGAGTGGTCGATTGGTGTCGCCGTAGCTGCGGAGGCCTATTATATTCCTCCCCGTCCAAACTGGTGGGGTGACCGGGACGGCTCGGTGGCAGTCATCGGCTCCACAGCGGCTCAATCCCCGCCCACCGAATGGGGATATCACCATTTATGGTGTCTACTTTTCCCCCAACCAGAGTCTGAGCGATTTCGAGGTCTTCCCCAACAACCTGGAGACCTCGATACGGCGACTTGAGCCTGGGCACGTTCTAGTGCTGGGGGACTTCAACGCCAAGTCTGTTGCGTGCGGTTCCCCAAGCATGGGGCGTTGCTGTTGAGGAGTGGGCAACATAGGTGGGCCTTTGGTTTCTAAACAGAGGCACCACCAACACGTGCGTGCGACAGCAGGGGGGGGGTTCGAAAATTGACCTTTCATTCGCTACCCCTGCTCTTGCCGCACGAGTAAGAAGCTGGTGTATCCTGGAAGAGGTTGAGACGCTCTCGGATCACCTCTATATCCGATTTGAGCTCCTTCCCGCTTCCCGCGGTGGGCTATCGCTAAGCTAGACCGTGCTACTGTAGGAGGCAGCCATAATTTACTCTAGGCTGTCTCCACAGCCTCCGACCAAGGTAGAGACCAAGGTAGACCGGTAGTGACAGGAATTTTACCGCGGTCACAACCTTCTGCGAGGAGGTCATCTCGCAGAATGAGGCGGCGGAGCGGGCCCAGGAGGACGACCTTCACTTGGGACTCAATTCGCCGCCGGCGAACCAGGCGGCGGAGGAGCGCTTACCAGCGCCTCATGCCGCCCTGAGTGTGCCGCGGGTGGTCGGGACGGGTTTTCCTCTCCATCCGCTATAGTGGCCAACTGCGAGGATCCGACGTCCTGGTGTGCCTGGACGTTGCCTAATTGAGAGTTACCCGAAGGTGGTGCCCGCGCTTTTGCGGGTAACAAGCTCTAGGAGGGGTCCGGATGTCTTACTAAAGCTGTTCCCGGATTACTCCTATTTTAAGCGCAGCATGGCACACCGTGTGGTTTTAGTCGGTCTGATTCCGACACATCGTTCCACCGAAAACTCCGGTAGGATGACGGCTCGAGGGGGTTTCCACACGTTAAAAAAAAATAAAAACAAAACAAAAAAAAAGAGACCATGTAATTCTCCACCTCCTTTTCATGGATGATTAAACTGTGAGATTCCGCACACCTAATTTTATTATGAATTTGAAAGAATCGCTACAAGAACGTTTCTTTGGCCGCCTGAAAAGTGTCAAAAAGTTTTTTATGGGGCGGTTATAAAGTACGGGCCTACAACGATCTAATTATACCGGTACTAACCTACTCCTTTGGGATATTTAGGTGTTCTCAGACGAAATCGGATGCACTGGATAGAAGAGTCCGTACACTACTAACCGAGTATCGAATGCAACAGCGACGTACATCACTGATGGGATTGTATATCCCAGGCAATGTGTAGAGCCTTATTTTTGAAATGCTAGGACACTCGATAATCAATCGGTATGCAAGATATTACTTCTTAACGTGGAGGTTCACCGCAATGTAGTGGCAGTTGATATCGGACTCACTCCGGTTAGTCTAAGGAAAGATAACTGGCGTCAAACCTGCAGTACTTATTGTTATAAATAGTAGAGAGATATGGAAGAGCAATGAGCTGCATGGACATTTTTATTGGGCCTTAAACGGGCCCGATGTAGATCTATTATCATCTGTTACTTGGCTAACCTCGACCAACACCTTCAGACGCTCACGTACCGTAGCTGGGTTATGGGCCCGGTGTAAAAGGCTGTCCTCGATGCGGCACGTATTGGGAGGAGGTTCCTGTCTCTGGAGCCCTAACCGCCCGTATCTTCGACACCATATTTTATATTTTTAAATAAATTTGGTTCTTTCTGTACTAATAACTCCACCCAAGAATCAAGTCACCCTATGAATTCATATTATACAAAAAAAAAAACAATGTCAATTACCGTATTCACGTACTTCAACTTGCTCTATTCAAATAAGTCATTTAATATGTATTATATCTTATACTTTCGAGTCCAACATAATTGTAATAAATAAAAATATGTTACGAAGCCAATATTCAGTCTTATGATGCAAGTTTGCAAAACTTACTTGGTTTGTTTATTTCATATGAAGATAGCGAAGTTTCTGAATGTGTTTGGCCATGTGTTTCTGACATGATGCTATTGTTTGCTATCAAGCATTCAACATCTTTAGTCCATGGATTTCTGTAATAATTTATATATTAGATAGTAAATTTAATAAAAAGTGGTGTCTCAACTCACACCTAGAGGAAACAGAAGCGTAGTCGACACAGTTATATGTAAAACTAACATAGCCATATAGTATCGAAATCAATAGAATTATTAGCGTAGCGATAGTAACGTCACTTCTTACTGACATTGTTTAGTGTTGCCAACTTAAAAAAAACCCTTTTGTATCATGTTGGGATTACATAATTAATTAAAGAATACTGTTATTACTATCATACTGAATGTTTGTTTGTATTGTGTTTAAATGTGGACAAGTAGCATGTCACCCTGGATTGTGATCAGGCGTGAGAATATGCTTGTAAATCATATTATTGATTTAGTGTTAAAATTAGTCCAGAAGTAAAGGAGGTTGTATACTTCGGCCGTTACCTTTTATCCTATCGTAAACTCACTTGAATGGTTTGAAATGTGTTTGTATCTTCGCGTACGAGCCATCTTTCCTACGAAACAAATACGGTGGGGTGTGGAGCGGTTGACGACGCAATAAGGCAGTCTTGTGCGTACGCGCAACAGCGCCTAACTCAGGACCACTCACGTATTCGTATAAGCTTGTACCCAGGAGCTCTTGAGGCAAAAAGCCTAGCGCCAATGTTACCCTGTAACGTGAGTATGTTACTAACTAATCTAATTAAAAGAAACATTAACTTTTCATTCTCGACGCTGAAAAGTTAATATAATATACTGTAATAATCCCATAAAACACAGACAGAACATATGCTGGAAAAACTTCAGTAGGTACAGCTTGTCTGGAGAACAAAGGCATTTTTTGAATAAAAGCGCCTCAATATGACCTAGTATGTTTTGCAAGCGCTCATTAGTACTTTCTGACCAGGTATGACGATATGCTCGTATAAATGCCATGATTCTCTCAATTGTATTGTTATACTTATA
This sequence comes from Tyria jacobaeae, assembly GCA_947561695.1. Classification (NCBI taxonomy): domain Eukaryota; kingdom Metazoa; phylum Arthropoda; class Insecta; order Lepidoptera; family Erebidae; genus Tyria; species Tyria jacobaeae. The sequence goes on along the minus strand of OX387207.1, from coordinate 10,426,474 downwards.
TTTTTTAATACGTAATATAAAATTTTAATATTAGAAGAAAGGCGAGATTACCTACATATTGTGTCTGGTAATTCGTTGTCTAAAAACACTTAAATTAGCTTGTACTGAGCGATGCCAGTGTATAATTGAGTACCAGTAACATTAACAGAAAAGTAAATATAAGGTTAACATACCTCTGATCAACGAACATGAACTTTCCATCAGGTGCATGACGGGACACGTACTGGAGGAGCCTGGTGGGGGAAGTACACGCGTAAGGTGAAGGCGTCAAGTCAGGTAGTGCACGTCCGACTGCGACCAAACAAGACAGGTTGCATGCTTCCCCGTCCTCATTAACCTCTGACGTACCAGAGCCGTCTGTCATCTCTACTGGAGCCCAAGACTTTAGATATCCTACAATAATACATATAAGTATATAATGAATCACTTCTAAATTCAAAACACATTAAAATTGTTTATTATTTCCCACGTACTCAGAAATGAAACACTCACCCGTACATTGTACAACACAATACTTTTTCTCATTGTGTTTCTTGTGAATTTTTGTAGGCTTATCTGTTTCCTCTTTTATTGGCATGGACGATGTGTTCTGTGTGGAAGGGGACAGCTTGCATTTAATACGACAGAAGAACGAGCGCCACGCCCCTGGACAGAGCCGCGAAGATCCGGTAACTACGTCAGCCTTCAGCGGCAACATGGCTAAACACAAAAATAAATATATTATACGTATAATCTAGGTATGTCTTGCGCGTTTCAGAAACTTAACGTAAGATCCGCTTGTCGCAAATAGTTGGATAGATTTCTGGGTGCATTTCAATTAATTAACTTTAGAAAAAAGTAGTGACCGACTTCAATACAGCACCTATCATTGCAATAAGCTGTAGTTTTCTTTCCCTTATTTTCACCTTGGATGTGAAATATTTTCTTCAAGTTAAAAATCTTGCAACCTTGAAAGTAGTACCAAAGTTGCTCCCATTTTCATTATCATTGCACTTCACGTCACTTACAATGTCTCTGTGGGATCGAATGGCACTTGCCCGTGACTGCGACGGAACACCACATCTGCCAAAATTTTTCGTCGTGAACCTGGTAGTGGTAGCAGGTGGGTGCGCGACTCCAACAACTGCACTCTCGCTCGTACTCCAACTTCTGGCTGACGTACCTTACGATGTCCTCCGCCTCAGTTATACAGTGTAGGCGCGAGATGTACACCGGGGTGTTGGGCACAACAGCACGCCTTTAACTTTGGGTCAGAATTATAGATACGTGGTTGTTTTTCACGACGAACATGGTGATTATATTTTTTCTCGAAATACTTGACATTGGCGGAATTTCTGTGTTGAATTTACATCCTAGAGAAAGAGTTCATAAACAAGTTATAAGAACACCGTCTTCTTTACACCGTCGCAAAACCGTCCTCCTCACGACTCGGCAATCGGCGCCGGCGACAACACTGCCGATGCGTAGCTTACGGTTGACGTATTATGCATTTCCCAGGTTTTATTCAGCCCGTTGCGCCGACAAGATACTATTTGGTCACCTTTATTAAACAACCAGAATCATCAGCTTAGCAGCTGCAATCTCGTCCTCGCTGAAGTTGCTAGCACAGATCTGGATAATTGACACCACGTCCATCATGTCCAGTTTCTGTTGCAGGAATGCTGGCTCATTTGCCACAAATTTGTCACTCATAGCAACAACATTAATAACATTAATATTATTAAATCTCATAATACACGATTTTAGATCGCTCATTGTACTAACCACAATATTGCGAAGTTCAATATAAATGCTCTATCTGTTTATTTTAAACCAATAGTTCGTGCATAATTTATGATAGACATTTTATTTTATTTTATTTTATTTGGAAAGCCTACGGCTTAAACAGTATTACATTAAAATATGTAGTAGTAGATGCCAATTACAAGGTTCCACATTTAAAATCAAAATACTTAAACTACATTATAAATAAAACTTACTCTTAGCATCTATGAGTCTCTCCCGAGGGTTCAGGTCAGATGACGATAACTGCTCTTTAACTTTGGCTACATCTTTGGGATGCAAGATATCGAACAAACTCTGACCAAGCAACTCCGACTGTGAAAAGCAAGACAACATTTTATTACTTATGTTTTACCACTACAATTTATAGATCGATTTTAAGGCACTAGCACACACGATCAAAGCGGTTTTTTTTATTTACACATATTCTGGATTGGCAAAGACGCATTAAAAGAGAGAAATAAAACGTTCAAAATCAGCGAAAGCTTAGAAAAGCTACCAGTGAGACATAATTTGTTTGTGTATTTGTAAGTATGATATTTCACGATGTCGTATGACGAAACTAGTAGTAATACTTCTACTTTGTAGAATTACATAACATAACAAAATATTATATATGCCTAAAACTTTTAACAAAATTCTCATAGTGGATAATGTCAGAGATGGGGAGTGAAGTACACAGCTCTTCGGGGATTACAACCAACCTGATCAAAATGAAGCATTTGCGTAACAGAGGCGGAGACGTACAACAGTCGGCCACGATCGCATCCTACGACGAGTACGAAGCAATCTTGGGCAGCGTGAAGGATGAGCGCGTTTAGTTCTCGCTCTGAGAGGAACGCTGGCCTAGGTCTTGCCGTCAGTGGGCAGGCGGACAACGCTCCGCGGACAGACCTTAGGTGTTGTACTGCCATCCGCAACACCGTCAACTTGTCAAGCTTCCGTCCCATTGCCCCACACATGGGAACCATAGCGCTTAATTCTGATATAAATGTGTTCATTTTGTCACGGCGACGCTTCTCTATCTCGCTGTGGTTCTGCCTGTAACGTGGGACAGATATTAAAATGCAAATGAGAATTTTTTGTTTAAGTTTTTTTACTTGTTTAGATTTTTGCTTTTTCTGTTTCCTACTAGCAGCATCGGCCATAGGTCCTCGTGGATGTATTTGTTTTTTGCGCAAGAGCATATTTAGCTCTTCAATTATATCTATATCCTATAGTATCCCTAGATTATTAGCATTTGTTAAAAAAAAAATGACATTTGGGCTTGTTTTTTAGCAATAAATCTCTGTAAAATAATAGAAAACCGAATGTCAAAACTTTTTCATTAATAACAATAAAGCTCTTCAAGAGCTTTTAAAAGAGGGAGAAAAAGGTACAGTTTTGATTTAAGTATAAACTTATACTTAAATTTTGCAAAGTCAGTACAGTTTATACATATTTCTTACAAAACTGGTACGCCAAACCTATAGATATATTAGATATCTATAGACATCTAACACTCGTTGCATGTTGATCCCCTGTAATTGTTGTATTACATAATGAGTATCTGAATTGCTCGATTATAAAGAAGTTTATCAGATCAAACTTACTTCTTATCAGGAACTGTGCGAGTTGACCTGGTGTCGTCCCCGTTATCGTCGTCGTATGTGCTTCCTGTGCCACTAGAAATTAAACAAGCAGTTTTTTTTTATATTAGTGGTATATAGAAAACTTATATTATTTAGTATTTTGCCTCTATGTGGATGTCGTATAAAACACGACTTCTAGAGCAGAATAAATATGGTAACACTAATTATTCTGCAAATGTGGTCTCATTTATTATCAATGTAAATGCACTATCAAACTTTTCAATAAAAGTCTATCGATTAATTTAGAAGCATTCAAGTAGTTATTTAAAACTATGGATGATTAATGTAATAATTGTAATAAGGGAATTTTGACAGCACTTAAATATATTAGTTGACAAAAATGTGGTGACTGACGATGTATTAGGAGCGCGTGTCAGCCTATAGCTCCTGACCTCCAAAGTAATCGATATGCCACATCCCGTGGGAGTAAATAACTTTGATTATGTTTGACTATCCAATTTAAACATAAGATAATTTTATAAGCTTTACTTGCTTTAGCTTTAGATTATCTTCACTTGCTTTTAAATGCAATTTTGAAAAACTTGCAGGAAACATTAAATAGGAATAGCTGTAAGTACATACGAGAATAATTTGTTTGTAAACATCACGGTAAAGAGATTTCGAAAGTTCAGCTAGTAATAAGTAATTCTTGTCTCATTTTTCTTCAAAGGTATAGAGTATTTACATGTCTGACTCAAAGAACTTGATATTTATGAGTTTGTTGTGTTGTGTTTGTGTGTTTATGAGTTGAAACGGATTTTGTGACTCCAACCCCAGTTATTGTTGACATAAAACTAACCAAGTTTTGTAATGCCACATAATATCTTACGATCGATCACAACATACTATTCTATTATCTAAAATGTATCCAATGTACCTCTCTGACATTTTAGGTTCCTAATATGGCTGTCTGCTAAGATATTTTATAAAATTAGTAGCTTCCAGCCGGGCCTTGGTCAAAGTAGTTTATTGATAAAAAGTAGTCTATGTACCACTGGGGGACTAACAGGTTGGCGGAAGGGGCGGCTCGCCCTGGCTTCCTGGTCCCGGGGAGCCTCCAAACGCCTAAATCCTTCCAACCCTTAATCAAATCCTAAACAAAGTTTTAAGTTAAGATATCAAACACAAATATGATTCCATACAGTTTAAAATGGAATGACTATTGCTGCTAATCTTTGTAATACACGTATCTACACAGTTATAGTTTAGAAATGCATAAGTAAAACTAGAGAGTTTTTACTTAGTAAGTAATTCAGCTTTGGCGAACCAGGCCTCTGACGAGCATAATCCGCCACTGCTAAAGGTTTCCAAAGGTTCAATTCAGTTTAGTAAAGTACCAGACAGATAGATAGATAGAGTTAATTTCGCTTTCATAATATTAGTATAGAACAATATTCAAAATTGCCTATTTGTATCTCAACAGCTAGAAAATTGCAGTTAAATCTTTAATCATCGTACAGTAATAACTCACGTTACAGGAGGCAACGTTGATTGAAGGTGGTCATTTCAGATCGCAAAATTTTATGTGTAGTTGATAGTCTAGACCAGGGGTCGGCAACCGGCGGCCCGCGGGCCGCATGCGGCCCTTGTGCTATCTCGGTGCGGCCCGCAAGACGTCCGCGCGGTCCGTAAGAAAAAAATACCAAAGCAAAAGGTCATATAAATTCACTAGAATTTATACGGCCATGCTGATGGGCCATGAGAGTATTCTTGAAAGCTCGCTCCCACGCGGGGCGATAAAAATATACCTATTTCATTTCTTAAGACCTGTTTATCAAGACTGTGATGTTATGTATTGTTTCTACCGAAAATAAATATTTGCTGTACTTATTAAATTCTTGGCAATTTCTTTTGCGTTTATCCGCCGCACGTGGCCGTCGGCAGCGGGCGGCTCCTTTGAGACAATAGGCGGCGGCAGTCTTTGATTAGACGCAGGTGTGCGGCGGCGAAAAAATTCAAAGCGACCGGCTTTAGTTAAAATCACAGCCGCGCGCAGCTCTCGCCTCATTCGGTTGTGGAAATTCGCCGGAAACTCACGTCTCATCTGGTTGCTAGCTACGCGTTTCGTTTCACCTTTCTTCCCTTCGCTGATAGCTTCTCACGCACGACGTATGAGGTAAGTACGTTGTATGTACTCGCGAGCAATTTGTTTTATTTTATTTACTGCTTGTTTATGTGAACCTTCAGATTGATGGGTAAAAGTTATAAGGACGGGGATATTAGTTACATGACATGAAGTTAGTTACGAGTATGTCATGTTTAAATTATTTTTTGAATGTGGAGTTGAATTTGTATGTGCTAACTGGAACATATAATTTTGAAACGAATTTTTTTTTCATTATTGTTACAGAATAATTATATAAACATGGCTTCAAGAAAAGGAAGATAGAAGAAGAAAAAAGAGTTTTTAACGAATTATGTACAGAATTATACTTTTTTATCAAGTTTAAAGGAAAACCGTTATGCTTGATTTGTCAAAAGAGTATTTCTGTAGTAAAGGAATATAACCTCCAGCGACATTACAACGCTGAGCACAAAGCTAAATTTGACTGTCTTGAAGGAGAAATACGAAAAAGGAAAATTTCCACTTTGAAATCGTCATTACAAAATCAACAAAACATATTTAAGGTTGTGGCAGACAACAGCGAAACGAATGTTCGTGCCAGTTACAGGGTAGCAGAGATTCTAGCAAAAAGTGAACGTCCGTTTACCGATAGTGAATTAGTAAAAGAGTTTGTCTTGAAGAAATATGCCCAGAGCAGAAAAAAATGTTTGAAAGTCTTAGTCTCTCTGCGAGAACTTGCACCCGACGTACTGAAGACTTGGGTGCTAATTTGTGTGAACAACTCAGGGATAAGGCGCAGTCTTCTGACTGCTTCTCTTTAGCGATGGTTGAAACTACGGGCGTGTCGGATACAGCACAGCTACTCATATTTGTACGCGGCATTGACAAAAACTTTACTGTTTACGAACAGCTTGTGAAAATGTGCAGTTTGAAAGGTACAACTACGGGAGAAGATTTATTTCACGATGTGGAACAAGCTCTGGATTAGTTGCAATTAAGCTGGGAAAAGTTAACAAGTGTCACTACCGATGGAGGCAAGAACATGAGCGGTCAAAACATAGGTGTTCCTGGGAGAATCATCAGGAAAGTGAATGATTCTGGATCTACTGTGCCATAGATTTTTCACTGTATTGTCCATCAAGAGGCATTGTGCTCTAAGGTTATATCCTGGAAAGAAATAATGGATACTGTAACATTCACTGTTAATTTTATAAGAAGAAATGAGCTCACACACCGTCAGTTCCAAAAGTTTTTGGAAGATCTGGAAGCTGAATCATGGTGACGTGGTTTACTACTGTGAAGTGAGGTGGCTCAGTCGAGGTGCCATTTTGGAACGGTTTTTTGATTTGAGGAAAAAAATTGGCAACTTCATGGAGATGAAAGGAAAGCCAGTGGAAGAGCTTACTAACAAACAGTAGATTATCGATCTTGGTTTTTGACTGATTTGACTAAGGAACTGAATCAGCTCAACAAACGCTTGCAGGGAAAAAATAAATTGATTTGCGATATGTATTCAGATGTAAAGTCATTTGAGATGAAACTGAAACTGTTTATCAAGCATATTGATGAAAAAAAGCTTGACCATTTTCCTAATTGCAAGAAAGCCGTGGAAAAGCTGGAGATAATTTTGTGTGGCAAAATATTACAATGAGAAACGTGTTAACACAACTACAAACTGAGTTTGTAAATCGATTCACCGACCTTAAAAAGAGCTTCCTTAACATGGAAATATTCCAAAACCCTTTTGCAATTGATATTAGTGAGGTACCAAGCAATTTGCAAATGAACATAGTAGATTTGCAAAGTAATAGCACACTTAAAACGGCATTTAAGGAAAGCACTGACTTGATACAGTTCTACGGAGGTTTGAGTTCTGAAAACTTCAAAGAATTGAAAAAGTTTGCTCAGCAGATAATAACTATGTTTGGTAGTACATATTTGTGTGAGCAGACTTTTTCAATTCTCAACTACCGCAAAAATAAGAATTGTTCTCGGTTAACGGATGAACATTTAGACGCGATACTGCGCGTGTCTGCTACTAAAATGAAAGCAGACGTAAAAAAACTTGCAAGTCAAATGCAGCCGCAAAAATCTCACTAGTTCTTACTTTTATGTACTATGTATACTACTTTTATGTATAATAATTCAATTAAAATAGACATGATTGTATGAATATATATGCGTTTTATTTCAAATATTAAAAATACATGCCCGAACATATAAATATAAAAATAAGTGCGGCCCGCACTGATACTCTGGCAACATATGTGGCCCTGCTATAGCAAAAGGTAGACTCTAGAGATAGCTAGCAATGGAATCGAGCGTCTTCTGTCACAGTCGTGGAGCTAGCTATGATGCACTAGCAGTAATGATAGCCTTCAGCTGACGGCCACATTGAGAGAAATGTCTGACGAATGTTTTTTTTTTTAAAGGTGACTGCTTAAGTTTCATATAACCTGAAATGATTTTACATTAATTAGTTTTCATACAAAGTTATATGACATTAAATAAATATACATTGTCGTTATCATTAAATACGTTGAAATTAAAAAAACATTTCTGTGCAAATTTTAAATGGGGGTAAATCGTCAGTTGAAGATTTACACAGCTGATATCATCTCACAACTATGCCAACAACACCTCACTCTGACAGATGATGCTTGTTTCGATTACTATCGACTAAATATAAAAATTGCGACCTAAAGTCACCATTCGAGTTCAACGTTGCCTCCCGTACTACAACAAAAAGTAAAGCTCTGTACAGTCTACCAAAAAACCTTTTTTTTTTATTGTATAGAAAAAAATGTAGATTCTTCAAAGCATCATAATATATATATGTATATATATATATATATATATATATATATATATATATATACATATATATATATACTATATATATTGCGAGACATGTGTACATAGATGCGAAAAATTATTTCACTGAACATATCGGACGACGGAATGCTTGTTTGTATTTTGAGATATAAAAAAATTTCGACGTGTATTCAAAAATCGATTGAACAGGCTAAGGGTCACAGGTGGAGTTTGTCAAAGGTATCTATGCAACGGGCGTATTGGTAGGCGGTCTGTTTGCAAGGGAACCAACACAAAATGAGACCTTGAGCTCGCTTCCTATCTCGTAATATGTACCTAACTCTATTGTATGAACTTGAAAAATGCATATAATCTAAACACCTTGTTTCTTACTTGTTTGGTTGTGAGTCTCACTAAAACTAAAAAACTATCAAACGAAACGAACGTTCTGATTTTTTTTTTGTCGTATCCATTTTAATACAGGGCTGATTTATTAACTAGTATAATTGTATTATAGTCCTACACTAGCGACCCGCCCCGGCTTCGCACGGGTGCAATGTTGATACTAATGTGGGACAGTGTGGAGTGATTAATAATATTATGATTAGTCTATACTAGAGGTACTGCAGTATATTTGGAATACTAGTTTGGTTTTTAAGCATAAATTTGAAGAGGAACGGGATGGTTAGTAAAAATACATTAAATTATTGTCAAATTATAAAACTTTAATAATGAGTACAATCAAATATAACAAAAACCAGAATCTTTATAAAAATGCCTACTAAAAACTCCAAAAACGAGATTTGACTTAGGGTGCAGGTAATTAGGAAAATATTGTAAAAATTCGTTCATTCTTTCTTTAGTAAATCCATTAGCTCGTGCTTGAGAAGTTCCAGTTGGCTGTCTTATGGACAAAATTTCCTGATGTCGCTTTAAAAACCCTTTTAGCCAGTATCTCCCAGCAAACCCATCCTTAAAGTTATTTTTCATATTATATTTTAAAGCTAGTTGATATGTCAAACGGTGCAAATCCATTCTCTACAGCATATAAAACTTATTCTCCCTAGTTAATACGTACTTCACCACCTGATTCGATAACAAACAACTTTATTTGTTTAGTCGGATCGGATTCAATAGGACATTCTTAATCATTTACAAATCGAAAAAGTGTTGACCTGGGAACGTTAAACTGTTTAGCTGCCTTTAAGTATCCCATTCTTAACTGACAGCCGCAATAGCAGCGACCATTTCCTTGTTTTCCCACCTCTTTCTCTTCGTGTATTTTTGAGGTGTTACCATTTAAAAAAAAATGCTGCTACTAAGAGTACTATTCATAAAAATATGCATTAAATTTTGTATATTCCAAATTACGTTCACTTTCGGTATTCCAATTTAACAACACACCAGCCTAACCTCAAATTCCATGTCACATGTTTAATTCTAGAAATATTCACAAATCATTGTAACATCTTAAACTAACAAGGTCAACCAGCTGTTTAAATAATTACAATAAAGATTTAAAGTATTACAGTATATGATTTTACTGGATTTTAATTATGTATTGCTTCGTAAATCTTAAGACTTTCTGTTTGCGGCAAAAAACACATATGGAGTTTATATTGATTTAGATATGGAATATTCTAAGTTACCTGCAGTATCCCAAATATGCTGCAGTTCCTGTACAGGTGTCTGTATCTGTGATTTTTCATGAGACAACAAACATGTTTTCTTTAAAAAGAATTCTTCAAAAGATAGTTTTACGGAAAATTGCAGGGGCTTAAATTGAAAGGATAAATCCGATTGTGTAAGAGGAATCTGGGGAATTAAAACACCTTCTCCAATACCACAACCGGTTATCAATAATCACGTACCTTTACATAATTTAGGTGGGTTAAGGTCCCTTAATAAAATAACAGGACAACCTATTAAGAAATTCTGTGGGAAATTCAACAGCCTCTTCAACAATCGACTATAGTGTCGACCGAGTAGTATATTTTAGTCGGTGCATCAATCTTTGAAGGAATCAAGTTATTAACCTTATCTACCTGTTCGTTAGTAGGTGACAGGATCGCTCTTTCTTTGAACCAAGATACTTACAACTTACGTTATGAATGTCGGGATAGATACTATTGACCAAATCTTGTATGTTATTTATTAATACACAAAGGTTTTGATTGTTTAGGATAATGCTTCTATTATTTTGTCTTAGATCTCCACTGTCAACTTTGAGCAAGATCTCTGAAAAAAGCCTATTCTCACGTGAAGACAACGAAACTCTCATGTTAGTTTTAAGTTCCAGTTTATTGACGTGTGGCCAAAGATAAGATCATTTTAATGAGGCATTTATTTCAGCAGCACATGCACCTCTAGTCACAACTGGTAGAACTTGATGAAAATCACCTGAAAACAAAATTGTACATCCACCCATTGGTGAGTTTTTGCTAAGCAAATCGCCCATTGTTCTTCGTTCCGCGGAAGTCTTGTTCGACATGGTGACTTCGTCCTAAACTATTAGTGTCCATAACCTGTGTACTTTTGAAAGAAGTCTTTTGAAATACGTTATTATAACGACGTACATTGCGCATGAATTCTTTCGACATTTGATGGGGTGATCATCTGCTATCGATATTCCGAATTGTAATTCATGGCACTTTACTTTATTTTCAAATAAAATAGTCTGTGCGGCCGATTCTCTGCCTCTCTGAACTCTATGTCTATCTCGATCCTGGCTAACCGCGAGCCTCACGCTCTTCTAACAATTCGCTGTCTCTACCTAAATTTCTTCTTTTTGCACTCCTTGTGCTACTACCTATGTTTGAAGTACGACGCCTTCCAGACATGGCTGAAACACCTTTTGCTTAATGTACAGAAAAAAAATAAGCGATCTCCGATCTTTTAAAGATATACAATTCCGTAGTATATTTATTTGATATATCTCGTAATGTTTAGCCACTTGCAATTTAAGCGCACAAAAATATGTTTGTTAGGACATTACATTACAAATCTTTGAATTTGGCTTTTCTATTTCATAATATATATGCATTACGAGTATACTTATAAACCTTCCTCTTGAATCACTCTATCTATTGCTGAAAACTGCATTAAAATATTTTGAATAGTTTAAAGATCTAAGTATATCTTCTGAGTATGTACTTTTGGTATAAAAAAAAATTGTATACCGAAACCTAATTCCGTCTGCCGTATTTTCATAATAATCATTCGATAATCGAACACTCGCAAAAACCCTTTACGAGATGGTATTGTATGAAAGGTTACCACCTTGCAGCGTCTCAATTGCTGGCCTAATTGAACGTATTGTAGTCGCAAACGCTGCGTCAAAGGGTAAGTTCGCCAAATTTGTATGGCTTTACGATCGATACATAATATTAACTACGTCTCTAAGTTGTCAACGTGAACCGTGCTATTGTTTATGAACAATTTAAATACAAATATTATTTAAAAAGAAACATAGGAATGCGATATACTTATGCCAATATTTTTTATTAGAATATATAATTCGGTATATGTCCTTACCCGCCGCACATACTGGACAGTCAGGTGCGGCTTAACTTTCCGCCGCCTTGTGCCGCGGTCGTCCGCAGCGGAAACAAAGTCCGCTGCTATCAAAACAACTCGGTGCGGGTGTGCCTTGTCACTAAACATTTGAAGCACCTTATCGGTCTCGCAGACTGAATGTGTGCGACTTTGGCGTTTACGAAATCAATAAGGATCCTCCCGTCTTCGCCTACCAAGACGCCCACACCGCACCAAGACCTCCTTGACCGGGGCGGATGGTGCCGATCCTACTAATGTCCGAGGTGCAGCCCGCTTTCTGCTGGAATGCCACCCGGATCATCGTCCACTGACACAGAGTCTGGACACACATCCGGGCTCGATATACGAATCTCAGCGCACTTGGTAGGCCTGGCAATCTTGACACCATCTGTCTATGCGAACACTCTCCGCAACTTCTGTGCAAAGGTGTCTGCCGTCTCCGCGCCCTCAACCCCTGGGAACTCGAGTACACGAGCCCCCGTCTGGGCGAAACTTCTTGACGACAGCAGCATACGAAAGGCCCCTATTTGCCGCTTCCGGCAACACTGTAACAAATACGGCTGACATTTTCGGCGCCTAGCTTACGCGACTTCCTTTGCGTTTCCGTCGCTCCTGCAGGCGCTTGTTGTGAGGAGGCTATCTTATTAGCATTCTTCTTCCTCCTGCCACACTTTTTACCTCCTTCAACCGTTTGCCAAACGTCTTTTGTAGGGACACCTGTTGAGGGTCCAGTCACAGGCGCAGCACTAAAAGAAGTGCGGGATGTACTTGTACTTATAGGCATTAGAGAGGGGAGTGGAGGGAACTTCCTCACCGCTTTCCTTGTGTTCTTGGACTGGCCAGCTGTGCCCTGTCTTCGGCACTGCAGACTCTGGCCCAATTGTCCGTCGAGCGTCCTCGCTTTCGGGTCTTGAGGTCAAGCTCCATCTCGACAGATGTCCGGGAGTCGCCTTTGGAACAAAGTCGTCCTGACCTACGACTGCTCCCATAAGTGGAGCTGACTCAATTGAGATAGGTGTTGCCAAAAGAACTTCCTCGTCTTTCGACGAGTTATCGTCCGCCTTCTTCCAGCTACTCTCGGGGGGGGGGGGGGGGGGTCGCAGTTCAAACCCGACCTAAACCTAGCTAGCTAGAGTATACCTTTAACTGTCTTTATTATAGTCCTTTTGCAATGATATCTATCTAAGGATAATTAACTCAGTGGAGCTTTCAGAAACCTTACCTTACTTACTAAACGTGGTATCGGCGATAGATTTAATTTGTTTAACACTTTCGGCGATCGAGGGAAAAACCTCCAATAAAAAAAAAACTATATCGTTCAATGGTAATTCTATAAAGTACTGAGGTAGGTAAACTAATATTTATCAAATAATTATTAAATTGTTATTATAGATATATAATAAATAAACAGAATGAATCTGTATCTATATAGCAGATTTTGTTAATAACTTACTGTGAATATGCATATGGCGTACATAAACAAAACAAAATAAGGAATCAAATTATTAAAAAATATAAATTTGGTATATTTTTATTTTAATCGATCGAATACGTCAGATAAACATAAAGTGGAAAGTGCGACTGATAGCTAAACCCGAAGATAATAAATAAATAGAAAAAAAAAATGCTAAACCTGATCTCAAATAGGTCCACTAGTGTTAGAAGTCCGTTTGTACAAGTACAATAGATGGTCCTTCGAGCCAATTTGATTTCGGTCTTTTATGCAAATAACATTTAAAAATTACTTACTATGAAGATGATTTTCGTTTGCGAGTAGCGCTGGCAGGTGCTTGAAGGGGCGGCGCCGAATCAGCAGGTAGCGCAGTATCGCATCCAGACATCTCGTAGTTTTCTGAACTACTATAATTTTACAAACATTTGTCTACATATATTACAAATAGTCACAACTACCACTAAACTATCATTACTTGAACTGCTAGAGGTGTCTTGAGTAGTTAGATTAGAAAATACAGAAAAAGGAAAAGTTCAGTGACGTATAATAATCGAAAAGAGTGTGGCGGTATAGATAACTCCCGCAAGAATAATTCCTGTGTCGCGAGGGACTTTACAAACATTCAATCAATGGACACAAATAACACCCAGACTCAGGACACCTATTTATGGATAACAAATATTTTTATCCCATTTGGGAATGAAACCCACGGCCTCCGGTTCTGCAGTCAAGAGATCAACAGGCTCGTCAAAAATGCTATTCAAAGGTTATGTTTGCACATAAGACATCGCTCTGTGGGATGGTATTAATAATAACATCAGATAAAGTTTACTAACTAGTTGGAGTTCTTTCTCTTGCTTGGATCATGTTGGTGGACGAGCGAGCTCTGCGGCTGCATGGATGCGTGATGCGACGAATGCACTGTGGTGAGCGAGGCTCCAGTAGCACCTCTGGCGCCGCCAACCGCCGTCAGCCCATATCCCTGTGCCACGCTTGTACTTGCCCTGTTCAACAAAACCACATTTTATTATGTTGGCATTGACAACTTAATAATTATAGCTCTAATAGAATTCAGGCGTGAGTTGTTTTGATTCCGTATATAGCTGCGATAATTTGTATTAGGCTAAAAATACACTATTATGTACTAAATACACCTAAATGTTTAGTTTTTAGTTCAGAATAAGTTAATTTTCTAGAGATTAACATACGAAACGAATTAGTCCAGAAATATTGAGCGAGATTGACCTTGGCGTGTGTTGCGCGATCATGACGATGCGACTACGTCAGCGGCTCGGTGCCAACTTTGAGTGTAGTCCGTCTTCTGAGTCAAAGTTCAGATCACCTTATATATTAACAAAAAAAAAATTGAACCACTACTTGGACTACATATGAACATGAATAACTAAACCTTGTTAAGGAATCCTGTGTATGTATTTGTTGTAGTAAGATTGTATTTTAAGGATAATGAGGAGGTGATCGACAGTTCATGCTTCTCTTTATGTTGTTTGTACTGTTACTCGTTATTACATATACATTTTTACGTCTACAGTTATTCTTTATTCGACTGTGCGTGTTTCTATCACTCCATAATAGTAAACCAGAATAAGAAGTGCATCCCATCAGTAGTAAATGTAAACAAAGATGTCTGTATAGACCCACTAGTAGATCTCCGAAAATCAAACCACATTTCATATACCCGAAATATATTATATTAATGTCAAGAGTCCACGTGTACGTTTAAGCGATGATATGGGTCTCATGAACAGCTCATGATATACGAGTTGAACACTTCATGGTGCAGTCTATGAACTATCCACGACATGGCATGGCAATATTTGTTTAAATATCATCACTAAGATATGTACATATATAAAGTTTCCTATACAAATGTGATTTCCCAATCCCCCTTTCAAGTACCCAAGCACATGAAACGAATAAGAATCAACGCCATTTAGTACGAGGACACTTAATAAAATCTCGATTGTGTAGAGGCGATCACATTGATGATAGTGAAAGATATTTAAAATTGGTGGAAATAGACTCATTAATTTAAGCAGTGCCGAATTTGTGGAGTGAGTGGGACTCTCGTCTAGACTCATTTCATGGATGTGCTTCCGCCTGTTATGTATGTCCTCTGACCGCCTATTGATCAAGGCGACTCCAATATGGTGTGTAGAGCTCCTCCATATCTAGAGGCGCGCGCGGAACATGTCACGCCGCCGTCTAGCAATTCCTTGTCTGCATTTGTCTTTCTGTTTATTAGTTTCATGGCATGGTTTATTTTTGGTGTAATTATTGCATATAAACTTTGACACTAATGAGACCTAACCAGTACAAAATAGGATAATAACTATACAAACGTCCTTTGTTTTAGAAACAACAGAGTGAAGACCAGACTTTATATGTCGTTTAGATTGAATCTTATTTTCAATTTATTGATATAATAATAGTAATTATTTTACATGTGCCTACTGCCTACCTTATCTTTAGTTTCAAAGCAATTGGCCTATAGGTTCGTCTTCAACATGTGCCACTTCGATAAGTGGACATGGCCTACATTTATTGAAGATAGAAGCAAGACAAATGTAATTAACAAGCTCAGGTATGTGTAGTATGTTTACTTCACGTAACATGACCTCACGTCAGTACTTTCCTGGACTATGATCAAACTGACCAAATACGCCGACCTGTCAGTCGTTGTAAGAAGTTGTGCCAAAGTAAGATGCGTGAGTTTATAATATACATTACTATTTATATTTACGCTAGTTCCGTGACATATGGCTGATGAAGGCTAGCAATTGTAAACCTGTGATCTGCAGACGAACGTCACAACAAAACAAAATAGTTAGCAAAATTTGCCTTTTAATAGTAAAATTGAGGTTTCTGATAACTTTATCAATGACTAAAGAATATTAATAAGATAATAACATTAACTATGTGCACATTTTTAAGTTAATAAATTCTAGAAAAATATACCTACGTCGATACCGCAATGTAGCACGAGTCGCAACTGCGCCTATAACCTTGATATTGCCACTAACGAGAGTAGCGGTGTGACGCACAGTGGATCGCAATTGCATTTTGAGCGACTAAGGAATCAGACATTATTTTATATTTTCTTTATGCCAATAGTAGGTACCTCATTAATCCTGTTCAAAATTTGTGTATATTTGGGATCAGAGGGCCGTGTGTGATGTATCAAGTTATTATTGTTATACTCTTTAATTAATTAAACAGACATTTAAAATACATTTTGAAATATAGAAGAAAAAACAAAATATATTTAAAAATATAAAAATAGTGTATCACCGTTATCGGGTACAGGGACCAAGCTACCGGTGGTTTCCAGAGATAGGAATTATAATTATTATGATCTGTAGTACTCTGACCTTTGTTCTACACCACATTTTAGTTAAAGTATGCTTAAATAGGTGAATCCCCTGTACACATACACATACATACTCTCAACAGGTACTGAATTAATGAGTATGTTAAGTTGTGTAATGGAAAACGATCAAACAAGTTTAAGTACCATAGAAAAATATACATAACACACATATATGAATAAAAAGAATATCAAAGAGGTAACATCAGTTAAGACGTTGTCGAGAAATCGGTTGACATACAGAAAAATAAAAGATTTTAATTAATTATATCTTCTCGTATAGGATCGCTGTTACCATTTTTTTTTTTTTTTTGTAAATATTTACTTTTCAAATTAGTTAACTTGATTGTAGTGCAAAAATGTGTATAATAATATTATAAAGTGACATGGTGTTTCATTAACTGGTTGATCTTTTGTCTGTGAACAAATAAAAGGCGTGGCAATCCTAGCTCCTGTGAAGTGACGTTAATAAGAGGCCCTGAAAGTAGCATGCACGCACCTGTTACGTACAAGTGGACTCTCATAGTTAAGGGGACCGACCCCTAAATGTGTCTTATGTACTTATGCTATGTCATTTACTATGTAAAATAATATTAAGTAAAGCAGAGGGAGGGGTCGATTATACGAAAAAAACCATCTCCAAAACTCAAAATTGATTTATTTTTTCTAATATTTTTCTCAATTCTTCTCAATTTTATTTTTTTATAAATATAATTAAGTATAAATATGTATCTAACCGTTCTGTTTAATACTATAGATTATACTTTTTACGTTTAGGAAAACGTGTCAACAATTTTTTTTAGCCCTAGTTACGGTTATTGTGCAACCGGACGTCCAATGTGAAATGTACCTCAACGCAGCACTTTTTATAACATTTATGTAATGCAAACATAGCGTTCTTCAAAATACAATGTAAATACCGAAGATGCGATGTAATTTTTGTTTGACATTGGTACGTCTCCTGTTTCAAGTATACGTGAAACAACTTTATAAAGTAGGTTTTTTACAGCCTGAGGCATATTAAGTTATTATATGAGTAATAAAAAGTGACAAGACCAATAACACAATATCTTTAAGGCATTTATAATACTATAACCGCATTGTAAAACTATTCTTCGTTAGAAGGCCTGTTCACCCTGCAACATAGCAATGATCGCTTTCCAAAAGTACTACATATCATAAAAACTAGTATTTAGATAATTATTAAAAAGTGAAGATATACACGCCGTAAAATCGGTGATATTTGTTCATAGTTAATTATTGTACCTCATAGGTTATGTAAAATACCTGTTATTCATAATCAACGTGGTGTTGTGCTGTCAGTAAGTAAAAACAGAAAAAAGAAAACAAAAATTATCAAATTAACTTTTAGAAACAGGTGTAAATTCCAGAGATAAATTAATTTTTTATTGATACATGAAAAAAGTACATCGTAAACTGAAGGAGTTATAATTGATTGCTATTGCACTACTGCTAGATAATTTATAATATTGATCTGAAGTTCTGTACGAGAATCGGATTCTGATTCGCAATGAGGTAACAGAAATTATTTTATGATTCATCATCATTCATTTAATGTGCATAGGATCAGACTCATTACCTCTCGAACGTGTGTCAAGAAGTAGAGATTATGCAGCAAAACTAAATCGGATATACTACATACCAAACTAGGGAACATTCCATTTATCAACACATCATTTAATTCATTTAATGGTCCCAAACAATTTTTTATTCGATTCATATTTAGAATTCAAGGAATATTTAGAATCCACTTACGACCCGCCCATAAGTGGTAAAAATGTTGTTGTCCTCCTTTATAATTATGTATCCCGAATTACATAATATGATGAAAAGCTAACAGCAAAAACAAACTGTTCGATACTGATGACTCCAAGTCAGACAGTAATCTGTCCATATAGAAGCTCTGCTATTATTTTATTAAGTTATATGTATCACACAGTGGCTACATTAATTAATACTGCTTTTCCCACCTTGCCATTGATATTGAGGAGAGGAAATGTATATTTCAGTTCAAACGTGAACCACCCGGATTTGTTGCTCTTCACCCTACAGAAAACTGTGACCCTCAAACATCACGGTCTTTTGTATTTATAGACACCGGTAACCACTCACCAGTTTCATTCGTTTGTGAATATTGACTCATACTCGAAGTCTGTTAGAAACTATAAACGCATTGAGCGTTATTATCGCTGACTCAGGCGCGTGTAACAAGCCACAATCGACAACACGATAGCTAATGTTTAGGAATACGGTTTCTTTTTTTTTTTCGTGTGGAAACCTCCTCCTGCCGTCATTCCACCGGGGTTTTCGGTGGAACGCTGTATCGGAATCGAACCGACTAAAACCACACGGTGTGTCATGCTACGCTTAAAACAGGATGAATCCGGGAACAGCTTTATTAAGACATCCAGATCTAATGGTATTCCTAATGGAATACGGACATGCCCTAACCATAGGACTTCATCGCCATTTTGTACAATGCTGCAATGACAGTTCCTTCTAAAGATAAACTAAATGATAAGAGATAATTTTATTTAGTTTTATTTTATTTATTGGCTAAAAATCAATTGTTATCTCAATACATTACACACATTATATATTTCCATTGTTTTTTATTCGTCAAACATACAATACCATACAGATGCAATGTAATTAAGGCACAAATGTGAGCGTTCAGCGTAAATAAAAATTGTTTGCGACACGTGAATTTCAGTTTATACTTTTTAAATATTTACCTGCTTAGAGGTAAAAAAAAACACAAATATCACTAGGGGTAACATGTGCTGCACTAGTATCACAATTAGAAAATAATATAAAGATTCATACTTCAGTTTTAGTCAGCGACGGATTTGCCTTAAGACCCAGTGAGCTCGGGCCTGGGAGCGGCCAGATATAAGGCCCGGCCAACTGCTATAAAAAAATCTTTGCGAAGATGTAATTAATGATTTTGCTGTACAGTTTTTAACACATTGTAAAATACTAAGTGTATCTTATCTTATATGAGAATAAATCTGTAGTAAAATTAATATACAAAAGACAAATTCAAGGCCGTTTATTTCCATGGCCCTCGGAATAAGCCACTTGTAGGATCTAACAGTAGGAGGTATCAGCATCGGCATCGAAACGATAATGAAGTATCTGGGACTTGTACTCGATAGCCGATGGGACTTCGGATCTCACTTCCGAAGTCTGGCTCCTGGCCGGAGGGGCTCACGGGGAGGGCTCGATACCTCCTGTAGGAGACTCCACTTGGGAATTGTGCGACCTATGGAACCCTGAGGGACGGCAATCTAGCGTTACTTCGACGAACGCAGCAGGTGATAGCCATCAGAGTCACAAGGGGATATCACACGATGCCATGGGACTTGGAACCAAAGTCCTTTGCGTCCTCATACCAAAGGCGAAAGGAGACGCTGGACCAATGACTCAGACCTTTATCTGATCCCAGGTCTCCGAGATACTCATGGCTAAGTGGAAAGAGCGATCTGGGAGACCAAGTGCAGGTCACGTGCACAATTACAATACACTTCTGGCGGTAAGGCCCGTCGTGGAGATATGGATTGAGCGGCATCATGGCAGCGTCTCTTACCGGCTGACACAGGTGCTTACTGGCCATAGCTGCATATTTTGAATATGCCGAGACCCAAATCCTGTGTACCATCACTGCGGAGTGTCCCGAGGATACTGCATTACACACACTTTTGGATTGCCCAGCGTGGGACACCACGTTCTCGAGACAGCTATAGGTATGGGTAGCCTCTCGCTAGAGACCATGATGCTATCCATGGTATAAAGCGAGGGAGCGTGGGATTCCGCGTCCACATATTGCAGCGAGGTGATACGGGACGGACGGGATCTTGTGGTATTCTGAGCATTAAATCAGTGAGGAGGTTCGTTTATAACTGGTTTTCACAGAATTACCACTATAAAAAAAAACATAAAAATGTGTGAAAGAAAGTGTTTCTTTTTAGTTCGAAAACTTTTTACTCAACCCATATAAATGTGACAAGTTCTGTTTACGAAAGGTGAAATTTTTGTACTTTGCAAGTTTATGATCAACAGATTACAAAATGTTACCTAATTATTATTATTATTATTTATGGATGAAGAAACACTATAAACTCCTGGTTCACGAAACAACACTACTACACAACAACACTACACTATTCTACCAAGATTAAAACCCCTGCATACTACGTACCAAATTGCAAGTAATTTATAGTAATATGCTGCCTGTAAGTATTATAACTTATATAGTACTTATATAGTAAAAATATTAAAAAAAAATTCGACCTGTAACACAGTTACAAAAATACCTATCATGGGCACCTGTCTCTCACAAATGCATTGTAAACTAAGTACCTATTGTATTAGTCATACTGATATATTGTTTCATTAGTGAAGTAACAAAATAAATAATAATAATAATTATAGTCAACATCATCATGAAGAAATATATCACTTTACTGTGTATAGAACCTATAGAGGGCAAGCGAAGCTATGTACTTAATATTGGTATAAAATTATACATTTAATATTGTTTTACCTGAGGTAGAAAATCAGTAATTATGACAAAGATGACATTCCAAAGGAAGAATAATAGAAAAAGAATACTTAAGTATTGGTTTATACTAGACAAAGGTTGAAAAGAAACTTTTTGGCTTTAGTAACTAAGATAGAAACTGTCTCTCGAGGTAACATCGAGTGTGTTTAAGTGGTAGTGGCCACATTACGATACGCAGAAAAGTAGCGACCTTGTACGGCCACTCCGCACCCCGCAGCTGCCAGTACCAGCTGACGCGGCAACGTCGCCTGCATATCACTGATAATGAACTCTATTTACATCTCGCTCGTGGTATGCACGTATAAACTATGGGTACCTAGTACGTTCTGCTTGCCCAATAATGTATTTACTTGTGATGCATCTGTATTTATAAACGTTGGTTATATGTAGCTGGAGAAAATGATTAAGTACCTATTCTTAATTTGAGAAGCAATAAGTATTAATGCCTATGAAGTATCGTACTTGCCAGTATGAAGTTTAGCTCTTTCCATTTGATTGACTTATGAAGTTTTTTTTTTTTTAATTGGTGGTTGACTTGTTTTTCCTTCGTTCGTTGAGGTATTATTTCATGAACTCGAGTATGTATTACATAACTAAAATACGATAAGAAAAGCAATGCGAAAACCGTAACGAGTTACGAAGTCAGGTTGTATAATTTACCTCTTGATATTTTTCAACACTTAGGTTTTATAAATAGGTATGTATATACCTATATAGTTTCCTTTATATAATACTTATAATCTGTACCAGTATTTTACTAGTTAATCGTACCAGCCTGTACTAGTTTTTCGAGTACTTTTATTGTCTAAGTACCTTTTTAAAGAATTAATCCTGTACATAACAAGGCTTCCTTTAGTCTAGATGTAAACCTCAGAAGCAAGAAATTTAATTATAAAACATACCAAAAAATAAGAAGAATATCGTTCCTTTATTTAAAAAAAAAACGAAGTTACAGATCATATGACGTAATAATAAAAATTTGGCACCACATTTTTATTATTGCAACATTCTTAAACACAATTATGTAAGTATTGCATATTATCCTATTTATTTATTATTCATTTTGAAACAATAAGTAAGTAAGTTAGTAAGTTAATTATGAAACAGGGGCTAAACATGCTGCGGAAATGCATAAACATGTTTAATATAATGTGATGAAATGCAATCACACATCGCTAGCGCATTGCGCATGTTTTTCAAATCAAACGTATCCCAAGTTAGAACATGTAAATAACATACATGCATTTTGTACCAAGTGTTCCACCAATGAGGTCATGATTGCGACATAGTAATTTATAACAATCACCGAATGTAAAGGTGTGGTAAACGTTTAGAAGAATTACGCAATTTCACCTGAGCGATCGATAAAAATCGGTCGTTTGCCGTTATTCAAAGGCTAGTAGTAAATGGTATGGTATACCGTAATTTTTAAGCAGCCAGCACCGGGTCACTAACGTTTGTTACTTGTTGCACTGGTGATAGATACAGGTAACAGTACGATACGTTTCTCTTCTTGATATTACGAAATCTTTTTGTCTTCTAATCTGTACATTTTTAGCCGGTGTTTAAGATTAACTGTAAATGGAGGAATCGTCACAAGTTTGTTTATAGCTGCAGAAGAAGTGTGTCAGCTTATTCAGCTTCAGTCCTCCGTAATTTGGTTTAGGTATATATTTTGTGCAGCAATTAGACAGACTTGAGGAGTTTAAGCGTACCTAAGTAATTTTGTTAAACAGATGTCCGTGGGCCAGATATCCGACATCCTTGCAATAAAATCTGCTATCCATTTTACCTTTAACATATATGTATGTATGTATACAGTTATTTTAACTTTAAAGATATACCTAGGTCATTTTTGTGTTGGTGGCTAGCACTGAAAACGTTCAAAGCTCGATTACCCACGTACTAGTAATATTTCTCACTATTGGGATTATTGAAGACGGAAAGCTTTCTTTATTTTAAGAGACATATTTTCAGTCCGATTTCAAATCGTCGGGTAAACGAAGCGGTACCGTATACTAAAATATAACCCAGATTAAATAACAATTTACACATATAATATTCATAGACATTTAATGTAAATAACTACATCACGATTACACTACCTCTACAGTGAAAAAAAAACTATAAAATGTTATCATTTAGGAACTAAAGATTGTGAGATAAGCAACAAGGAAGAAGTACCCGACAAGACAACTAAAGAATACGAATTTGGTACTAATGATATTGAAAGATATGTTCCGCGAATGTTGCAACGCGATTACATCGTGCATCGCAATAAAAGGCTGTTTTGGGCGAAGTTAGCGGGTCTGTTGCTCTTTGTCATGGGCGCCTGGGCGGGGCTCGGTAGGCGGCCGTACATGAGACACGCCTCCTGACCCCCCTCTTCTACAGATCCCAATCTAGTGAACCGACACTATAAAAGAAAGTGGCTGAGTTTTTTCTGAAAACTTATATACTATACTTACTATACTTATTGTCTTTTGCCTCTTACTTTAATAATAAACTATGGTTCAAACTTTTATACGTATAAACTTACTTAGTTGTACCTATGCTTCTCAGTTGTGTGTCTATTTGATACAATTTGATACAAATTTTGGTGAAAATTTAAATTAAAGGCTTTCAAAATTTAAATTAGGGTTGCAGGGGTTGATTTGCACAGCGTTGCGTGTCAATTGAAGACCTCTAGAAAAAGCATGTGGACATTGAAAAGTATTTTTTTAAATATCGTACATAGAGAGTGAGTACAAGATAATAATATTTTTAATTTAATGTGATAGAGGCATGACCTACCGTGACAGATGGACAAAATAAAGAATTTATTGTATTAGTCTCTAAGCAAAGCCACGAAACAGGTAAGGCAACCTGTAAGGAATTCTTGTTGACCTTAGAACCTATAAAAATAGCGCCAAGATATTAATGATAGTCAGTAAATGGATCTATGTACTTTGTAATGACAAAAGGTATTGTTAAAGCAATAAGTGTACTAGTTCAACTAAATATATATATTATTATCGTATTCCAGAAGCACTGAAGAATAAATGTGTGCACGACTGTAGGTAAAAGTGGGTCACACTGAAAGTTTTTAGAATAACCCGGTAAGAAAAGCATCCGATGAAAAAAATCATATAAATTTCGAATTAGGAACTCTTTAGGAATCTGTAGATGTCGGGCAGCTTTGACTCAAGTACAAAAAGGCATCGACAGTTAGGCATCGGGGGGCTTTGTTCTAGATGAATACCTCATAATTTGACGGAAGATCAAAAACACCGTCCTATGGATTTGTGGAATTCAATGCATATTTATCAAAAGTATGACGGAGATGACTCGAATGCTGTACATGAGATCGTCACAGGTGATGAAAACTGCATATGTTGTTACGAAGCCGAAACCAAAAAACAATCTGCCCAACGGATGTTTCCATTTGAAGATTTGACGACAAAAGTAAAGAACCGCACATGTCAACGGTGCATTTCGGAACAATCATTCTAGAAGATAAATGAATAGTTACTGCAGATTAGTATGACAGTTATTGTTTACTAGTTGTCTTGGAAAATGTTAGACAGCAGCTACCAAGAAGTTGGATCCTCCTCCACCACGACAGCGCTCCAGCTCACGCCGCCAGACGGACTATCGAATATTTGTATATCGCAGGTGTGGAGTAATCTGATAGCAGGTTGCTTTGGACACACAGAGGCATGCACACACACACACACACACACACACACACACACACACACACACACACACACACGCGCATATACAGATACATACATACACGCACACACGCAAACGCACACGCACTTACTCACACATTCATATAGGCTATTAATATGACTGTATCTAAGAAAATAGAATATATATCTAATAATCAGATTGTGACTATTCGATACCACTTGTTTTTGGGAAGGAACTGACTCCCAACATACAGCTCACGCTAGTTTGGGAATCAGGGCTGTACAGTTAGTGATCACTTCTTGTAGCAGTAAAGAATTATTATTATTATTATCCTCCTTACAGTCCCAACCTGGCACTTTGTCAGTTTTATTTCTTTCCAAAAACAAAACATAAGCTTAGAGGAATTCCTTTTAAGGCCCCAGAAAATGCCGTGGCTGCTTTTAAAAAGGACGAGGATAAGATCGAGTCAATGGTTCCATGGCAAGCGACGGGACTTGGAAAGGAACGGAGACTACTTCGAAGAGTTATAAAAATATTAAAAGGCTTCTATATCATTCCTTTTCTTTTTTTCTAAAAACTTTTAGTGTGATCCCCTTATGTTACTTTTATAAAACCTCGAATCGTGCGATTAGCCTCCTACTTATTTCTGAAGGCGGTTGGTTAGAACGCTCATTACCATCATCTAAGTATGATAATATACTTAGTTGTTAATTAACTTTGGTGTAAACACACCAAAAGGTGGGTGTAGGTGTAAAGTATTAAATTAAATTAAATTTTAAAAGTACTATTTTTTTATTTGATTGCATGTACATAAATATTATTTTTTTAAGTACATTCGCATACATATAAAAAATATATTTAAAAAGATAAAAAGTAGGGCCAAACAGATGTCGGGTACAGGGACCAAGCTACTTGTGGTTAGGTTAGGCTTAAAGTATTACTGGGGTGCTGGCTAGAAAACCTCCACGTGGTGCATCCTGGGCAACGTCGGCGACGACGCCGCCACCTCTGTTTTTGAGGAGGGCGTCGTTGCCAACGGCTAATCTTCTGGCTAGAAGAGGTGCCACCTTTCTTCGGCCACTCGGTCGAGGCCTGGCCCAACAGAGCGGGCTTTTATGCCGATCACTCTGTTGGCTCTTCGCTCCTCGGAGCTGTGAGGAAGGAAACCTCAATAAAAAATCACCAAAGTGGGACCCTTTCACGGGTCGGTGTTTCTCCACTGTCTACAGTGGAGAAAGAGGACGGGCTCGGCGTGCACTTGCACTGCCACCGAGCTGGCATTTGGAGATTTGTCTCGATGCCACCGTCGGCATATCGTAATCCCGAAAGGAGCGTCGTGGTTAAGTCTCGCGGCTCTGATCGGGGGCGAGGGTCTTGGCTTAATCGCCCGGACCGCGAGGAAGAATACCTCTATAAAAAATTACCCCGAATCCTGTGTTCTGGTGCGTGACCATGGGATGCATGGCTGATGGGTGGTTCAGTCGCAAGCGCACTCCCAGCCGGGGTAACTGCGGACCCCTCGGTTGGGCATAAATTTTCGCTTGCCCGGGTATTGGGGGATCTCTGCCCGGGTTGACCTTTATTTCTCCCCCACTCGTGGGTCAATTATGAATTTGTCAAATATAACAAAAAAAAACAACAAAGTAGAGGAAAAAAAGACGGAGAAAGAAGTCAGAACGGAAAGGAATACGAGGTTAGCGGCAGAAACCTCGTCGACTGTGGAAGAAGTCGCCCGATTGCAGACTCTATCGAAGGAGCTCCCAGAGGTTAGTCTGGCTCCTGGGAGCAGAAGAATGTCAGAGAGAGTGCGTTCCAGAGCTGCTAGTGCGACAGCTGACTCAGCCGAAGAAATGGAGCTCGAGTACCACGACACGCGCAAGCGAGGACGCTCCAGGGACGGGGATGGTGACATGTCTCAAGACATGTTGCCACCGAAAGTGGCTAGCAAACGCGGGAGGTCGCGCACGCCAATCTCGGCAAAATCTGGTTCCGCCTTCTCCAGAGTCGGAGTTTACTCCAGCACTAGAGCGGAGGGTGAAACTGTAGCGGAGGAAGAGATTGCGGATCTCCTGCTGAAGATCCAGGGTCCGGTCGAAGAGGGTTCTGTCCCTCGGACATCGACAACCATGCAGGAGAGAGCGAATGCGGCGGTGGCCATCATCCACAAAGTGGCCACCAAGTCCACAAACCTTAAGGGCTGTTTTGTGAAGGCCCTTAAGGACTCTTCCTCCGCTATCTCGGGGGTAGTGGACACCCTTATTGGAGACGTGGCGCGCCTCCAGGCGGCAAATGGCCACCTGACGAAGCAGGTGGCTGAGCTCAGTGCCCAGTTTGCCCAATTCAGGGCCCAGGCAGGCCGTCCTGGGCAACACAGCCCGGTTATACAACATATTGCTCCCCCCTCGTCAGCCCCTGAAATGCCCGAGGAGACGGATTCCCACCTGCGTCGTGTCATTGACGCAGTGTGGAGAATGATGGACGGACGCCTTGCGGGCTTGGAGGCAAGGCTGCCTCCGGCGCCCATCGTCCGGCCACCACTCGCCTCGGATAAGCCAAAGGCCTCAGTTTCAACCCTAACATCGCTCCCCGTTTCGGGTGGTCGGGTCTCTTATGCTGAAGCGGCGTCGATGACAGCTATTGCGGTTGCGCCTAGAACCAAGCGAAAAGCTAAGACCGCAACGGGGGCAACGATGGAGTTCCCTCCACTTCACTCTCCGGCACCGAAAGGTACGAGCATATCTGACGCTCCCTCTGGTGCTGGTCCCTCCGCATCAGCCCCCACCACTGCTGTCTCTTCCAACAATGGGTGGCAGAAAGTGGAGGGAAGTAAAAAGAGGTCAAGGAAGCGGAACAAGAAGACGGTCAAGAGTGCGGATTCTCCACCACAGGCATCGTTGGTGGCAGCAACGGCTTCCAAGAAAGTACGGAAACTGCACGCACCTAAAACAGCGGCAGTAGTAGTAACCGTGTCACCGGAGGCAGAGAAAGGTGGGCTATCCTACGCTGCCGTTTTTAAGAAGGCCCGGGATAGCCTAGGCACCGAATTTGGGGCCTCCGGTGTGAGGTTGCGCCTAGCCCAGACGGGGGCTCGAGTTCTCGAGTTCCCCGGTTCTGAAGGTGCCAAGATGGCGGACGTCGTTGCACAGAAGTTGCGGGGAGTATTTGCAGCGTCGGATGGCGTCAAGGTCGCCAGGCCCACCAAGTGCGCTGAGTTGCGTATTTCGGGCTTGGACGACTCTGCGACAGAGGAGGATGTCCGTGTTGCCATCCGTGAAAAGACAGGATGCCACACGGACACCGTTAGGGTTGGCACCATCCGCCCCGGTAAAGGTGGTCTTGGCGCGGTGTGGGCCAGTTGTCCCGTAGAGTCAGCGAAAATTTTGGGCGACGCCGGCAAGGTCCTCATCGGTTTCGTAAACGCCAGAGTCACAGTCCTGGCTGCGAGACCGATGAGGTGTTTCAAATGCCTGGGATCGGGACATACCCGCGTCAAGTGTAGTAGTTGCTTTGACTGCAGCGGACTCTGCTTCCGCTGTGGTCGACCGGGGCACAAAGCGGCGGAATGTTCCGCCGCCTCTCACTGCCCAGCGTGTGCGGCGGGTAATTTACCCGCCAATCACCAGATGGGACAGGGGGGCTGCAAGCCTCCCCGCACTTCTCCGCAAACATCGGTGGCTAGCCATTCGGCCCAGGCTGCCTCCGATGCCAATCGAGCGTCATCGCCGTCGCCTATGGAGGAGGCTGTAGAGACGATCCAATAATGGACCACGTCTCCAGCCTCCTTGTCCAGACAAATCTGAACCACTGTGCCGGTGCGCAGGACCTCTTCCTGCAAACCATGGCAGAGTGGTCTATTGGTGTGGCCGTAGCCGCGGAGCCCTATTACGTTCCTCCCCGTCCAAACTGGCTGGGTGACCGGGACGGCTCCGTGGCAGTCGTCGGCTCCACGGCGGCTCATTCCCCACCCTTGTCGTTAAGAGACAGGGGTGCTGGATATGTTGCCGCTGATTGGGGGGGGATCACCATTTTTGGTATCTACTTCTCCCCCAACCGGAGTCTGAGTGATTTCGAGGTTTTCCTCAATAATCTGGAGACCTCGATACGGCGACTAGCGTCTGGGCACGTTCTAGTGCTGGGGGACTTTAACGCTAAGTCCGTTGCGTGGGGTTCCCCCAGGACAGACGCACGGGGCGACGCTGTAGAGGAGTGGGCAACATCGGTGGGCCTCTGTCTCCTAAACAGAGGCACCACCAATACGTGCGTGCGACAGCAGGGGGGGTCGATAGTGGACCTTTCGTTCGCTACCCCTGCTCTTGCCGCACGAGTAAGGAACTGGTGTGTCCTGGAAGAGGTTGAGACGCTCTCGGACCACCTCTATATCCGATTTGAGCTCTCCCGGACTCAGGACCCCAGAAGGGGTCACATGGCGCGGCGTCTTTCCCGCTTTCCACGGTGGGCCATCTCTAAGCTAGACCGGGACCTACTGGAGGAGGCAGCTATCGTTTACTCTTGGCTGTCTCCGCAGCCTTCGACCGAGGAGGTTGACGTAGGGGCAGGCCACTTTCGCGATGCGGTTACGCAAATTTGTGATGCCGCCATGCCCCGCGTTTTGGGTCGTCGGCCTCCAAGGAAGGAGGTCTACTGGTGGTCCCAGGAGTTGGCGGACCTCCGCACGGCCTGCATTCGTGCCCGGAGGTCCTACACCCGCAGTCGTCAGCGTCACCGCGAAGAGCGGGAGGAAGACCGGCTTCATGAAGAGTACCGAGAGGCACGGAGAACTCTTAAGCTGGCCATTAACCGCGCCAAAGAAGTGAAGAGAAAGGAGATGCTGGAGGGTCTCGATCGTGACCCCTGGGGTCGCCCTTATCGTGCGGTGCAACAAAAGCTCCGCGCGTTGGGCCCCCCCCTTACCGAGACTCTCCAGCCCAGCTTCCTGCAGGAAGTGGTTGAGGGCCTTTTCCCGCAACGGGTGGAGTACTCACCCCCGTCAATGGCCGCCTTGGCCGGAGACGACGGGGAGTTCGAGGAGGAGGATGTTCCACCCGTCACGGAGGCGGAGATAGGGGCGGCTGTTCTACGGATCCGTTCCAAAAATACCGCCCCGGGGCCGGACGGGATCCCTGCCCGAGTCTTGGCCCTGGTCCTTGACCACATGGTAGACCGCCTCAGGGAGGTGTTCGACGCTAGCTTGGTGTCCGGACGCTTTCCTGATTGCTGGAAAAGCGGGAAGCTGGTGCTTTTAAGGAAGCCGGGACGGCCTGCCGATTCGGTCTCGGCCTACAGACCTATTGTGCTGCTGGACGAGGCGGGTAAACTGTTTGAGAGGGTACTCTCTGCCCGCATCGTCCGGCACCTGGACGAGGTCGGCCCCGATTTGTCGGACGCCCAATTCGGTTTCCGAGCGGGTCATTCGACGGTCGGGGCTGTGTTGCGTCTGCGGGCCGTGACTGAAGAAGCGGTGAGCTGTGGTGGCGTGTTGTTGGCGGTGTCGTTGGACATCGCCAACGCATTCAATAGCCTGCCATTCAGTTGCATCAGGGAAGCACTCCGTTATCACGGGGTGCCACAGTACCTGAGGCGACTAGTGGCAGACTATTTAGAGGAGCGTACCGTCATGTACGAGGACCGAGAGGGTCATCTGAGTCGTCGGCCCATGTCGTGCGGTGTTCCGCAGGGATCTGTCCTTGGACCGCTCCTGTGGAACATGGGGTACGACTGGGCCCTTCGAGGTGACTTCCCCCCCGGGCTGGGCGTAATCTGTTACGCTGATGACACTTTGGTCACGGCTCGGGGGGCGAACTTTCAGGAGGCGGTGCGTTTGGCCACCAGAGGAGCCTCACTGGTGGTCAGGCGCATCGAGGCGCTGGGCCTGCGGGTGGCCCTGGACAAGACGGAGGCCCTTCTATTCCATGGGCCCCGTCGTGGTCCACCCCCTGGAGCCTCAATCATGGTCAACTCGGTTCTCGTACCGGTTCGGGCCCACATTAAATATCTGGGCCTGATCCTTGACGGGAGGTGGCTCTTCGACGAGCACTTTCGGCAGCTTGCTTCAAAGCTGGTCGGCGCTGCGTCCGCCCTTGGGCGACTTTTACCCAATTTGGGAGGACCCAGCGTCGCAACAAGACGGCTGTACACGGGGGTTGTCCGGTCAATGGCACTATACGGTGCACCGGTGTGGGCGGAGGCTCTGACCGCCCAGAATAGGGCACGCCTCTGGCGTCCTCAGAGAGTTATGGCGGTTAGAGCCATACGCGGTTACCGCACCGTATCCACGGAGGCGGCATGCGCGTTGGCCGGAACACCCCCGTGGGATTTGGAGGCGGAAGTGCTCGCCGAGGTCTATCGGCGAACGGCTGATTTCCGGGCGGTTGGTGGCAGTCGGCCCCCGCCCGAAGAGGTACGCGAGTGGCGTGAGGCCGCACGCCGAGCCACAATGGTTCATTGGTCGTCCCGGCTGGGGGCTCCACGTGCTGGCTTTGCCGCCGTGGAGGCGCTCCAGCCGGTCATTGTCGAATGGGCAGGGCGGCAGCATGGGACTCTTTCATTCCGACTGATGCAGGTTCTTTCCGGGCACGGCTGCTTCGGGAAGTACCTGCACTCGGTCGCTAGGAGGGAAATGAGCCCCGTCTGTCACCACTGCGACTGTAGTGAGGACTCGGCTCAGCACACGCTTGCGGTTTGTCCCTCTTGGGCGTCGCAGCGTCGGGCCCTCACTGCAGTCATCGGAGAGGATCTGTCGCTACTGGCTGTTATACGCTCCATGGCCAGTAGCGACAGTAATTTTACCGCGGTTGCAACCTTCTGCGAGGACGTTATCTCGCGGAAGGAGGCGGCGGAGCGGGCCCGGGAGGACGATCTCCATTCGGACCTAATCCGCCGCCGGCGAACCGGGCGGCGGAGGCGCGCCTACCAGCGCCTCATGCCGCCCTGAGTGTGGCCGCGGGTGGTCGGGACGGGTTTTCCCCTCCACCCGCTTTAGTGGCCAGCCGCGAGGGGGTGACGTCCGCGTGTGTCTGGACGCCGCCTTATTGATAGGTTACCCGTAGGTGGTGCCCGCATAGTGCGGGCAGGCGCTAGGAGGGGTCCGGATGTCTTAATAAAGCTGTTCCCGGATTCCTCCTATTTCAGCGGAGTATGGCACACCGTGTGGTTTTAGTCGGTTCGATTCCGACACACTGTTCCACCGAAAACCCCGGTGGGATGACGGCCCGAGGGGGTTTCCACACGAAAAAAAAAAAAAAAGGCTTAAAGTATTACTATTATTATCTTATTATATTAAAACATATTAACACGGTTTTAAAAAGTTACAAATAAAAGTAGGTACTCTATACACCTATGACAGATCTCTAACAACTATGAATCCCATTCTAAAATGGTATGGCATCTAACACTTGAGTTGTCAGTGCAACGAATGTAATTTTTCGCATTAGATATACCACATAACAATGATTTGTAATTTTGTATAGGTATTAGTTTCGTACTCAACTTACACGTGTAACTGTTAACATATTTATAGTTACGCTCCACAAAGAAAACAATGAGTGCTGAACAGAGAAGTTATTACCACAGTAGGTATCACAGAGAGAAGGCATTACCACAGTCTCATTGTTAATTTTTTAACATATAATGAATTTGATGTAATCATCAACTGCGTGGGGTGCAACACTCTCGTTTGACTTTGTGTGTCAAAGACCCCATACTTTACGAATCCATGATATCAAACTTTGTTGAACGTGATTGTCCACTCACAAGTCAGATAATATTATTAGTAAATAAAGATTTACTGTTATACATAAGCTATAACCATACATAAGATCTCATAACTTTTGACGACGCAGGAGTGCGAGACTTGGCAGTTTTTTTTTTCTATAAAATGTTTCTGATGGGATCTCATTTCTTTTTGTAGTCAGTCCTTATCGTTTTCTTTCGGATAATATTAGGTTGGCAACTAATAAACCCGCCATCTTTGTATACAAATTTATTTAGTATACAAAGTCACATTATTTCTCAACTATATAAGCACCGTCGTTTTCTATAACCTATCGCCAACGCGCTGGCAGAGACATAATGCCTTCCTCGTAGAAGTTTTTAGGCTTTTGATCATAATGTCTGGAAAGTACGGGGGTGAGGAAGGACAGCCAAGCCAAGCGAAAGTAATTTTTCACGAGTCGCTTTAGCTACATGTGGTCGAGCATTATCGTGCAAAAAGTATACTTTATTTTGATTTTTCGGTAATCTCGCTGCTACTTTATCCAGTTGGTCACAATAAATATTGGCCGTGATTGTAGTGTTAGATGGCAAACGCTCCCAGTATATTTCCAGGTCTTTTCTAAAGCGTGTAGTTGTTTTTCTATTGCAGTATGAGAAAACCGAAGCTGCTCCGCCAGACAACGTGAAGTGAACCTAGGATCCATTTCGATTAGTCTTTTTAACTCATGTACATCTATTGTAGGAGGTCGTCCTGGATGAGGTTCATCAGATAGGTCATAATTTCCATCCTTAAATTTTCTGAACCAATGTTTGGTTGTATCGTAAGAGAGCACCATCGTTGAACATATATTGCGCAGTGCTTCAGTCGTTTTTCTAAAGTCTCTATATGAATGTCAAAATTATTGACAAGTTATTATTAGATGTGAACCGGTGAGACTTGTCACTCGAAAGTGCCGCTTGACCGCATGTAAATGCTGCAGAACTGATGTCAATTAGTGCACTGTTTATACTTAGCCATTGGCTTTTATGTATGGTAATCTTAATCTTCGAGGCTGCCGATCGCTTTGCACTACAAACGTAGCAATCTTCGAGTTTATTTTTATTCATTAATTAAGCTATACCTAGGTTAAATAGTTGGGTAATATATTATAATACATGGTTGTTAAATTTAATGAATATTTTTATTACATTTTTAACCCCGAATCCCCGATAATACTGAACAAATTAATTGTGGATATATTTGCTAATGAGTGTTTGTATAAGATAAATCTATAAGTAGATTGAGGTAGAATCCCTTAGTCGTCTCTTACGATACACACAACTTGAAATGTGGTAGTCCTAGTCTTTGCCGGTAACCGATATCTACGTATTTAGGTCTGACGACAAATAATACTATTTCTAGTCACACCTAATAGTTTATACTAATTGCAAAAGTTGACTTTGTAATAACCATAATTTTATGCAGTTTATATATGTAGAAAACAGGACTGAAATTGCAAGATGTTTTAAAGTTTCCTTGCTTTATAAGCATGGAAATAAATGTGTTAACATGTGTGTGTATTTTCTAGAAGTACCTTAAAGTTTGATGATAGAAATGAGTGAGCGACAACATTTAGGAACTTTGCCTTTGAATAGTTTATAATCTATAGGTATAATTTGAATGCATTTCGAGAAGTATCTATTTATGTTATGAACTGATAATCACTGATAATTAATGGTATTGATGGTACTGATATGCCCTTTTGCTCTGACTTGGCACTTGGCACCTGTGTTTGGACTTATTTATTTCTTCAAAATAATTAGAACTGTATATTATGTAGACGATTATCACCTGAGTCCTCGCCACAAGTCACGGTGGTGCAACACTGTGGGATTTTAATCGGTTCGAGTCCCACCCACTACAATCGGCTCAGTTGAGGAGATACCCAGAGGGATTTCTCCATACAAAAATTTTACAGCACAAAAAAATAATAACAAACCAAAACTTAAAATAAAAAAATGGAAATATTATTATATACTTATTACGCACACATATTTACACAAAACAAGTTTTTTATAGAGTTAAGTACTCAGTCAAGGCAACTGAGGACTAGAAGGAGACTAACACTAAATCTAGCACCAGGAGACTAGGTGTTTATACTTCTAGCTACATAATAAGTAGTCGTTATATATACATACATATATATAGTAGTATTGCATTTTTGTCT
Source organism: Tyria jacobaeae (assembly GCA_947561695.1). NCBI lineage: Eukaryota > Metazoa > Arthropoda > Insecta > Lepidoptera > Erebidae > Tyria > Tyria jacobaeae. The sequence goes on along the minus strand of OX387207.1, from coordinate 10,391,609 downwards.
AGTGAAAATATACTTTTTTTTATTAACCCCATCCCTTTAGACGGATTATAAACTTGATTGCCACCTTATAAATAAATCACAGAATTTATATTGACATAATGGGCTCCGAAATATTTGGAAAATTACCTCGTGTTACGTATTTCGGGGCAATGATTGGGCTTCATCTTCGCAACATTTTGCTAATATAATAACGCTAATTAATTTACTATACAGTCAGCCCAAAACTAAGTATCATTACGTGACTGAAATTCCATTACATTCGGTATATACTGCAGTTTAAATATTTTAATTTATTTTTATATTTATTTATTTAATTAGTACTTAATCATAGGTATTCTATATTATATATAGCTAGTGTATACTATATTTACGTACACTAGGTTTTATTCTCTGCTTTTTATAAATTATAAACTCACTCTTAAGCGCGTGATATCGAGGCCATGGGTACGTAAGCTTATGCGTATACAAAATTATCAGTCTTCTCAGAGCCCTTTGCACTTTTGTGCTGTACGAAATAGAACACTATGTCAAAAGATTTTGAGGCCGTATTACACTGTACAGTCTGCTTGAGGCAAAAGAAAGCACTGTCGATGTACAAACATAACCGAAATCTAAATTGTGTCCACTACGCCAAGCAGTCCGTCTGGTACTTTAGCAATGACGCTCGTTAACTACATCGGTCTGAATTAGTCAAATAATTAGATGAATAGATGAGTCCCCGTACATAAGATGCTTTACAATAAATATGTGTGTATGTGTACCCACAACACTCACGGGAAGGCTCGGCAAAAGACTGCTTATTCGTGGTCTAGAATTTCTGAAGCCCGAATTATTCAGAAATAATGTCCACCTTTATGTGATGCTAATGTATTTGACACATTTTAACTTAGATTTATATAGTTTTCTGGATTAATAAATACCATGGCATGGGGTCACGAATAAAACACTAACCTTAACGTGTAATAAATCTCCTCTCGTTAGCATCGAACATATTTATTGCAGCCTGTTATACAGCACCTACACTTTACAACATTTCCAAAAGCTGTGTAACTCTAGGTACGTACAATGCCTTTATACATAAGATCTAACAGTCGGAAATGCCTAACACGATTACACATTTTAATAGAACAATGATAAAACTTTACAGAGATTTGTCTGTGTCCGTTTTATGACTGGATGTATGGTATTTTTTATGGCATAGGTGGCAAACGAGCAGTCAGGTAACCTGATGGTAAGTGACTACCGCCGCCCACGGGCAACTCAAGAGTCACAAGTGGTATGGCTATTGTTTAATAACGAGGGAAGCAAATACACACATCTACACTCTTTTATCAACGATCAGTCGGTGCCGAAGACATCTGCTTCGTTCTGTATCGACTTAATTAATAAGTATAAATCTTGTCAAGATTGTATGCAATTCCGGCAATATTATAATTATATATAGTATCATAGTATTAATAACTAAAAAAATGCATACAGTCTCATCTTCACAACATTTCAACTACTACAATTTTAATAATTCAGATTTCAATCGCATCAGAAGTATTCCATAATACTATAGGACACCTATTTGGTTGACTAAGATACAATATTTCCAAATTTCAACCTTTATTTCACTTAGCACACCAAAAAAAGTCGATAAAAATTAAAAAAAAAATGGCCATCGTAAAAGGCGACTTGACTGTTATCTATTAGACAGTTGATATTCAGATGCAGATGTTATTAATCGCAATAGGTTTGCTATATGAATAAAATGAACTTATTGAGAACAAATGTACATATGTAGTTACTATAAAATACGCAAATCACATCAGGTGTGCTTATAATATTTGAAGACTTCCCTCTATTTAACCTGATTTCAATGGGACCAATTATAATGAAACTACGATTTTTTATTATCGCTGCAGACTTCCTCGAATAATTGGCTAGCATAACTACCTACATAAAATATATTCCGACAAAGTGAAAAGCTCATTTTCTTGACGTTTTTTCGGTTAAAATACATAATAACAAGCTTCATACTATTAGTGTAATCCAAAAGGAAGAGAGTCAATCAAATTGTGAGAATCTCAAAAATTAACGTAACTAGTGATTTCAATACTGGCTTTTTGCAAGAAAAAATTCATGGTGAAATTGCTACCTATGAATTTCCAAGTTTCTTTTCTTGCAAGCTACATAAAATTTGCATATTAATTAAACATTTCAATGAAATGCGTTAATTGTTCACACTTTTATTTTGTGTTAAAGTATGAGCAAATTCTTGTTATCTTGATACACAAACACAACATAAGGAAAGCGTTTGTATGCGAAGCCACCGATGTTTTTAGCCTATGGAGCAAATAGTCACCTGCCGTATTTCCGGACCGTTACGACCTTCAAACCTTCAAGAAAAGGGCGTACTCCTACCTACTTGTGACTCTTGAGTTGCGGGTGTCCATGGGCGGCGGTAGTCACTTACCATGAGGTGAAATGTGGCATTGTTCCATTTATTTATATACTTTTTAAAGCTATTAGGATGCAGGCGTTTGATGTTGCGGAGCTGATAGTAAAAGATAAACTTCCTTAACGGTTAGGAGTTAGGGTATAACTCATTTAATTACGTTACGTTACGGATGAGTCCTTAAACTCCACGTTTTAATTTATCATGATAGGCACACTGAAGGCGGTTATCTCCTTTTATAAGTCAATTATATACAGAAGTTTATTACACAAGCCAAGAAAACACATCCAATCTTTTAAATTAGAAATAGGCCGTCTCGGATTCTACAGGATGGTTGGCAAGCGACTAGGCTTGCCTAATTCTTAAGCTTGATACTAAATACACTCACAGGCACAATTAACCGCCCACCTATATTTTTCGTCACCCTGTTTGTTTGTGTTAACTGTGGCTTATCTACTGTTTTGTTTTTAGTTAAGTGGGTACTTAAGCAATAAACTAAACACTTAAAAACCCTTATTTCTACCCTTAAACTTGTATCGCCGAAGCGTTTTTAGAATTTAGTCTCTGTTTGACATTGTTGCAGTAACGTTACATTGATTACATTTCTTGTTCTTGTCTGCTATCGTGTACGAACATTGTTTAATTTGAGTTTTTAGTGTACGATTATTGTTTGTGACTGAAAAAAATGCCACTGGATGCAACTGGGCAGTGATTTTAGCTGACGCTGGGTATGTCGCTTAGTGTACCTCGAACTACAGTGCGGGATGCCATCAAACGCTTTCGGGAGACTGGTTCATACACGAGAAGGCCAGGTCAAGGCCGACATCGGTGCACCTCGGCTCTGGATGACCGCTTTGTTGTCAGTAACGTGCTAAGAAATCGCTTTTGCACCGCTACTGAAGCGCGCACACGTCTGTTTGAGGTGAGAAATGTCACTGTAAGTGAACGTACGATAAGAAGAAGACTGGCTGAAAGGAATCTGAGAGCTTTTCGTCCAGCTCGCGGTCCACAGCTGCTTGCACAGCATCGTAGAGCAAGACTTGCCTTTGCACGAGAATATGCTGACTGGACTACGGAACAATGGAAGAACGTACTGTTCTCAGATGAGAGCAGAATAGCCTTAAGGGGTCCAGATGGACGTCAGCGTGTTTATAGGCGCCAAAATGAACGGTTTGCTCCATGTGCAATAATCGAAACCGTGGGTTATCAGGGAGGATCCATAATGGTTTGGGGAGGTATCTCTTACGAGGCTCGTACCGATCTAGTGGTGTTTGATAGAGGCAGTGTGACTGCTCAAAGATACGTGGAGGAAGTCTTACAAGACCACGTCATACCTTTCGCACCATTTATTGGTGAAAACTTTAAATTAATGCACGACAATGCTCGATGCCATACCGCAAGATCCGTCACTCAATACCTCGATGAGGTCGGGATTCATGTTTTGCCATGGCCGTCACGCAGTCCCGATCTTAACTCAATTGAGCACATTTGGGACAACCTAAAAAGACGTATTCGAGCAAGAATATCAGCCCCTGCGACCTTACAAGAGCTCAAGACGGGCTCGGCTACATAATATCCCTCAGTCGGATATTCATGACCTCGTAGATGGATTGCCAAACCTACTACAAGAAGTCATCAGGGCCCGAGGTAGTAATACTCATTATTATAATTTAAATAAAAAGAAAGCGGACGATTTTTTTCAAAACTAAGTCATCACATTTTCATGCAAATTTTTTGCAAAATCGATTTGCATATTTTTTTTTATTAAACGGTTTTGTTTAAAGACTTTTGTGATTTTATTTATCCTTAATGCTGCTTTTAACATAACTTCCATCAAATTTGGTCAAAATTTTCCGACTACTGAAAATTTAAAGAAATACAAGGTGGGCGGTTAATTGTGCCTGTGAGTGTATGATTATTTATAAGTGTGTTACTGATTTAAATAGAAAATATTTATATAAATATTAAATACTTTTAAATCATAATAACTACGCTATTATTATTATATCAAAAGAAATAATACCCTGATACGATAACGATAACGATATTGCAGTTAGGGGTTAATTAAAATACCAATTAAAAGTTTTCTGTTTTTAAAAGTGTCTCAGTCTATGTTCCATTTATAAAATATATTTATTTACAGTATAAATGAAGGGTTAGGGTTCGTGCGAGTCGGAGGTAAGTTTAGGGTTCATTCCCAAGCTTAGTAGTGCTTAGTAGTGTAGCAAGTACCTTTAAGAATCAACCAGTTTCTTGAATTCCATTGGAATATATCCGGTTTGTGTCAACTAGAGTGAATTGTCGTATCTGCCCAACATATAACACCTGCTCATAAGTTATTGAAATCGATCTCCCTCTTCCTCAAAATTCGTTGCGGGTTTAGAGACAGTTAGTTTGCTTGGTACTACCGACTAGTGGGTAACTGTTGTTGACCCTGGTCTAAAGGGCGCAGTCGCAGCAATGGGAATATGAGTGGAATTTAAAAGTCTCCAGTCTAAAAAAACGTGTATCAATCTATAAAAAGGTGCACATGTACCCTAAAATACTAAATTGACACCAATTACCAAGTTTGTACATTATTTTATTCGTATATAATATAGATAATATCAGGTGCATTGGACTGCAAAGTTAGAGGTCGCGGGTTAAATTCTAGCTCAGTGCTATCCTTATCTAAATAATAAATGTATGTTTGTAATGGTTCTAACGATTTCATTATGTATTCAGAGCTAAGTAAGTATTTTCGACTAAGTTGATGAATAGTTGCAGTCTAACTACTCGACCGTCCATCATCAAGTTTTTATACACTTTGCTATAAGTAAACTAAGCGATATAGGGTATATATTATACAAAAACAGTTATATCCCTGAAGAATCGAACAAATAACTTACGTTCGAGCGAAAGCGAGTAATGTATTAATTAATCACTGTAAGTTGCACGATATGGTATAAAACCTTTTGCGAGCGTTATTCCTATTCGTTTTAATTATAAATACAATAGCAGGCGCCACACTGGATACGGTGACACTCCTTTCCTCGATAAGGGACCCTCGATGGATCCGAAACTATTCGTACTAACTATCCCCGAAAGACATACATGAGTACAACCGTAATTATAATATTAGCAACGTTTTTATATTACAAGTACGAACAAGAATTTTATTCCGTATTTATACAATAAAAACCATAACCTTTTTAATAAATGAGAAACAACCTCTTGTTCTCTCTCTCTATTTCGCTTTCAAAAATAATGTCTCCTGTCTAAATTAGTGATGCGAAAAATAATTGCTTCTTTCATATTGATTATGAAGTTATAGGTAGTTTCAATTGTAACTGAGGGGCCGTGTACTATTAATGAGTTAATAAGTGCTATATCGATTGGGTAACGAATATAGCCGCATATTTGCAAACATTTAGGTAGAGAAGACAGACTTTATGAATCCGTGTAGGTTCTTAGGGAAAATTTGCCATGTGCATTTCCTCTAAGAAGTATTTAATTGTAGTGTTGCTTATATACTGATATACTGTTTGTTACGAGTTCACGCATTTAGTATCGATTTAACCGATGTAAGAGGTCCTGAAGGATATAGAGACCTACCTTTCATCCAGAAAAAGTACTGCTCCCAATACCAAATCTACATTAACAAGATTAAAACCTACAATACTTTAAGAAACCGCACCATTTAATATATGTACTGTAATATGTACGCGTAATATGTTATATATGTATATATACATGCTGTACATTAGCACTTTATATTTCATTAGTTGGTGTGTCGTGTGCTAGGTACTGACTATGACGGTATGTATTCAAGGTCGCACCGCGTCATATAACTACTGGAGTGTGTCATAAAGATTACCATATAACATAACTGATCGTTATTTCCTGTATTGTCCTTTATTTTCATCTACTTCCACTTATACAGTTAGATGGTGGTATAGATGGCCGCTGTATTTCAGCAGTAGACGGCCTTTGAGTGAGTTGATTAATTGCCTTGTAAATGAAGCACTATCTATATTCTTCTTATTTCTTAAATGTTCACAATCTATAGTTATAGACAAATTAGTCTATAATCTGAGGAATGGTGTGTATTTTTTTAATATTCATAACAATGAAACTGAATCTGGAGATTTTTTGCTCGACCGACAAATAAATGAAAAGGTTCTCAATCGAATTTTTTGAGTGTACAATTGTGTACTAATTTTTCATTAGTTATACTTAAAGTTGGTCCCAAAATAAATTGGAAGTAAATATTACTCCCTAAGAGTGAAAAATTCAGAGATGAAGATTGCAAGTTATTAGAATTTATTATGATTTAGGCGCATAGAAATAGGTTACAAGATTTAAGCAAATTGTTACAATTTCTTGTTCGTTTGGAAACCCCCACGTAGCTAATGGTGAAATGGGTCTATTGCAAGGAACTTGGTTATACCTTAGACAAGAAGACAATGGGGACCTTGGCCGCCTCTTAATCAACAGACGACCACACCATGGCATACGGGCTCTTGCCCTTTCTAGATTGAGAGCACGTCCGCGTCACGCCACCGTCTCAGACCTAGTGAATCGTTAACCTATACGTGGGTTACACTGAGAGCTATTAGCCAGTAAAAAAGCAGCTGATGAATTTTTTTTTTAAATTTCGAATTAGGAAGTCTTTCGGAAACTGTAGATGTGTGTCGATATTACGCGAGTGCTGTGCGGCTAATGATAGAAGCTGATAAAAGGGTGACCCATTTAAAAGATTCCGGGCAGCTTTTGGCATGGGTATGAGTCAAGATAAAAAAGTCTTTCATGAACATTTAGGCCTTTGAAATCTTTGTACTAGAAGGATTTTTGACGAAGATCAAAAACGCCATTGTCATCGCCATCTCAATGCTTGAAAAGTATGGAGGACATGAATGCTATTTTAATAAATATATATAAAATAAAATAATTTTAACAGTGGCAGAGGTTTCCGGAGGCCCAACTCCTGCCCTCCTCTTTCCTCTCCCCTCATTCCCCTCTCTTCTTCCCCTCCCAACATCCACCATCCCTCATCACGCTAGAAGGCGGGCAGCGAATTTACGACTCTTGAGTTGCAGGTGTTGTCGTGTGCAAAAGTAAAGAAGGGCAGAAGCCATGAGAAATGATGATTGCCTCATTCTTTGGATAGACAGGTCATTTCGCAATAATCATTCTAGAGTATAAAAGGACTGTTACTGCAGATTGGTATGTCAGTCATTGATTACCAGTTGCTTCGGAAAATGTTAATGAAATGGAGGCAACCTCTACAAGCAATAATATTGACAGGCTTCTAAATCATTCCGTTTTTTATTTCTTTAAAACTTCAGTGTGACCCATGTAAATGGCTTATACTTAAATCACTTAATCTTTCTTTTGATACCTGGTGTTATAAGGTGTAACTGGGGCGGCTTTGAGTAGATTACTATACTTAAATTAAATTATTTCATTACGACTGACAGTAAAATTATAAAAAATAGTTGACAATTTTTGTTCTGTGTTACTGTAATGTTTTCAATATATTTTTTAATCATTGCATTAACAATAGTAAGGCATGATTTGAAAATACGCAACTGTGATATCACGCAATATAAAATATAAAATAGAGATCGCCTGTTGTTCGATGTTCGACTTTTTTCATTTAATTGACATTTAATTCAGAATATAACTTGAACTGTCATTGTAAACTTATTATACGTTGTTTTGTTACTCTTACAAATAAACGAATTTTATTTCATTTCAACTAGTTGACCAGACTATTTTCTTAGGGAAATGACATTTTCCTTACAACGGTTGCAACCTATTATCTTAAGAGCACTGACGTGTGTGAAGTGTGATTCTTGGCGATAAAATAAATATATGTATATGTATATGTACTGCATAACCTATGCATAGCCACGACTGTCGTAGGAATTAAAACATTTTTGTAATTTATAATTATATTCATATCATAATATATAAATATATGTAGTTCATTTTTTATTTTATGCTCCCTCAAAATTTGTATGCTCTAATTAGTATGATATAATGACATCTAATATTGATTTCGAATCTGTATTTTAATTTAGTGCATTAATAAAAACAATGGTATTTCGTATCGTTAGTTTTTTTTAAGTCGGTTTTTATATTTTAATAAATTTTATTTGTTATGACGACATAAGTGGAGGTTTTAGTGGGTTTAGGTGATCATTTCCACACGATAAAAGAAATTATTATCATGACATGACTTGGGACCGCCCAACCTATATACATATGTATTTATTTAATTATACTGCAAGCAACCGAATTATCCATATATAAATCCAAATACATTACCAATGGTGAAATAATAAAATAAGCACAATATCGTAACTCTCTTTTAGAATAGACGAAACTTGTTTTGTCTCTCGATTAGTCTTGATATTGCAAGATTGTCGCTGTTTGCATGGAAACAGTGGGTGTTTTTACCATGACAAATAAAATTAATAGGTATGTTTATTACATATAACATTTATTTATTGTATTAAGCATGTATACATGTATCAAGGATAAAATACATGTATTATGATATTATTAAATTGACACTTACTGGCCCATTTAACAGAAAACGTAAACTAATCAATGTCTCTATAAGTTTTTCCTTGTTTTTGGATAATTGGGTCACTACTACTGCCAAAAGGTGTATAAATAGATATAGCTACACGTGATGATATGTACTTCCTTAAGGTATAATAACAAACAATGAAAACAAAACTTATATTTATTTTTTAAGGAACTGGTTCTTAAATAATTTTGCTTTATCATTTCAGAATCATATAAATTAAATGTTCAATAATTTCACAATCCTGTAATTTTTATACCAATAAATTAAAGTTTTATTTATAAAAAATGCAACAGATGTCGTATTTTACATATTTCACGACCATCGCATCGTCGTCATCCTTATAAGTTCATATAAAGGTGAGTACTCACTCTATCATGTAATAGTGGCGGTACTGCGATGGAGGGTGCAGCTCATGCAATGGCATGTAGAGCCCATGCACTTGTGTGTACTGCCGCGACATGGCGCGTGACGCGCGCGCTGCAGTCGACCGTACCGAGCGGCGATATCACCCAACTGGCGATTCACTTCACGTTTACGATTTAGAACGCGCGCACCTCGTCGGCGACAAGACCACCCTTGCCAAAGGATCTAGCCCAAGTCCAATTAGTCCATCTAAAATCCACCCTTTTATAAAGCTTACAACTGGTTGACCTCTTTTGTCTACAGTTTTAGGGTTTCGGCATTCGTACGCACTTAAATAAGTAATTGTTTAAATTTACTTGAACAAATATGAATTTTATACAGATTAATTTTAGGTGAAAATGTATTACTGTGCGGTGAATTTATTACCTTGAAATAAATTGTTATTTAAAATGTAGTAATGTAATGTCAATGTAGTTTTACATTTTTTTGTTGCTATTAATCTAGCCTTGTATTGTTAATATATTAAAGCTAATATATTAAGGATATGACATAAAATAATTATATAAGAGACCAACGAACGGCATTTAATTTTTATGTATATAACTTTCAAGAAAAAAGCATACTTCTACCTAAAAGGCCTTGCAACGCACTTGTGACTCTTGAGTTGCGGGTGTCCATGGGCGGCGGTAGTCACTTACTATCAGGTGACCCGTCTGCTCGTTTGGGGGCAACAAAAAAAAAAGGGAAATAAGAAAGTACTTTAAAAAATTTATCCGCCTTCAAAATTGTAATTTATTTAATTAATAACTTAAAAGGGAGAAATAAAAGTTTCAGTATTTTTTTTGTAACTACTTTTTATTTCTATTTTATTTTATTTTCAGTTGTAATTAAAAATAGTATAGTTTTTTATTTGAGTATCTTTACTCATTTATTTCTTTGCTTTTTAGTTGTAGTTTTAGGGTGTTCTGAGGCATAGATATTACACACTCGACAGAGATCGTTAATCGTATTATTAAAGCTTGATATTGTGTCATATTCCATTCTGACGTCCAACACAAATACATACACCTATGAAATTTGAAACACATGTTTAGAAGTTGGTATAGACTAACATATACAAAGACTGACCAATTCACACAATATTACATATTTACGGGTCGGTACGGTAGGGTCGTTAAGGGTTAAGTCGGTTCAAAAATAAGATCACTAGAATATAAACTTCACTTAACTTTCTTCAAATAAAGGTAATTATAGCAAAAATAGTTGCAACTACCCTGCCAAGAAAACTAATTAATCGCCATACAGCCGCTCTCACCTCGAGATAATGTAAAGATTCTTAAGATATCTCATATTATTAACAATATACTAAAAGCCCAGATAATACTATATCATGTTACTACATTAAATTATTCATATCACAATATTTCCTGAATCTTATTAAATTGAATGTAGTCTAACGTAGACAGCACAGGTAGACAGAAAAATATAAGTGGTGCGATAACATATCTATCTAAAGGGTACTCCCAAAAGAAGCAATACTGACGAAGGGTAACAACGTGCATAATGAAAAACTTCATTAAATACCTATTTATCCAATTTTCTTTGGATTTGAAATGATTATTAGCTATATTTGTGGGCATGTTGGCAACAATTAACACCAGTGCAAGCATCTAAATCAGGGTTAATAGGTATAATACACTAAACTATCATAGGCCTTATCCCTCCAAACCTATCACTATAACAACAAAAGATTTTTTTACTTTAAAATATTTTTTTTTTAGTAAAGGCTTCAAGAAAAATGTTTTCTAAGTTACCCTGCCACGCCTCTGTAATTGCTGCATCATTTTTGCACTAGGAAAATTGTACGCAAAGGTATTAATTGAAAGGGTAATGAAAGAAACTGATCAAAGGATATGGGATGTGCAAGGAGGATTTAGAAAAGGAATGGGATGTACGGACCAGGTTTTCTCCTTTCGAAGCATAACCGAAAAGTTTTTGGCGAAAAGTCAAAAACTTTCTTTCACTGCGTATTCGTGGATTTGGAGAAAGCTTACGATCGAGCGGAGAGGAATGAATTGTGGAGGGCTTTATCGGTGAATGGGGTGAACAGCGAGCTGGTCCGAGCACTGAAATCTCTATATGAGAACTCCAGTGCTTGTGTCAGGGTGAACGGCGCCTACACTGAATGGTTTAAGATTGAGAAAGGTCTTAGACAGGGATGTGTAGCTTCGCCATGGCTGTTTAACTTATTCATTGATGATTGTCTAAGGGAAATGAAAGGGAAAGAATGTGGTTTGAGAATGAAGGGATTACTTGTCAAAGAGGATGTAGTGACTAAAATAGAAAAGTGTATGCTGTACTGGTTCGGGCATATCGAAAGGATGAATGAAAGAAGGTTGACAAAAGGTATTTATATGGCAGAGGTAAATGGAGTTGTCGGAAGAGGAAGACCTAGGCGAATATTCTTGGACCAAGTCCAAGAAAATCTAAGCAGAGGCCAGGTCAAAATTACCTTTAACCGACGAGCCTGTATGCGGAACGGAATGAATAGAAATCATTAGGACTCGAACCGGGGTAATCTGGTTACGGGACAGCCTTATATCCCACCTGACCTATTACAACCTTGTAGATGGTGTCGAAATTTACCTTAGTATTCTAATGATATTGTAGCAGTTTTTCATTGCCTGAAAACACGGATAAAACGACGTTTTTTAAAAATTAAACCTAGCTAGATAGATTTATCGGCCCCGAAATCCCCTGCATACAAAATTTCATGAATATCGTTGGAGCCGTTTCCGAGATTCAGATTATATATATACATATATACAAGAATTGCTCGTTTAAAGATATAAGATAAGTACTAAAAATGGTACCGAAAATTATGATCAGTAGAAATATGTACAAAGAATAGCCGGTGGCCTAGGACGGCCTTCAAGTGCAGATTTGTTTGCGTTGATCCGATTACATTACTACATCAATACGATTGCTAACAGCCTACAGACGTGTCTTCTACTCACGAAGTCACGAAGACGCAAGTCAGTACATAATATGTCCGAATAGAACAAGTAATATAAAATATATATATTAAGGTTTTTAAATATAGCGAGACGTAATTTCATTTAAAAAAAAATCTCACTAATATGATTGTTTATATCCTAATCACACCCTATCCATTTCTCGGTTTGAGGCAAGATACGCACAAGTTCTCACTTCCTACGAATTGCACATGTTTGTACTCAGAGCACTCTCGAATGGCTGAAAGTGTATCGCAATGACGAGACTTGTCCTAGAACATGACTATGACCTTGACTATAGACCTTCACTATGTATTGAGGTCTATCGCAAGTGTGAACTGATACAATAGATTAGCGAATAGTCCAGCGATTGCCCGCAAGCGAAACAAGCCAACGGTTTGAATCACAACAAGTAATGGAAGCCTAATAATGAAGTGCGTCATGTCTTGAATCGGTCTATAGTCAATTTACACGTGCCGCTGATGTAGCTAGTAAACAACGTAACGCAACCAAATAAAACGCACACAGAGTATGTAGAAACGTTCTATGTATTATTGGAAGTTAATAAGTAATAACGGCGTTATAAAAGCATAATAGGTAGGTAAGATAAGGTAGAGTGCAGTTCTGTAATCGATATCCTAAGTTGTCACATGTAATGTGACGCGCGAAGGTGATACTTGCAGTTGCCGGGTTTCGAGGCACATTGTAAGTTTTAATTACTTAATTTGGCAACTCCTTTACTTCTACTGCTTGACGGGGTTGCTTCAAATGACTTTTGATTGCACAACATCTGAGTACGTACCTACTACGAAGGTTGAGTAATTAATTTACGTGTTGTATTAAGTCATCATACATACATACCTACATATATTATACTAATTGTGCCCGCAGCGTGAGTGCGTATTTATATTTTTATTTATTAGATTTTTTTTTTGTTTTTTTTTTTAGATTTTTATTAGAATTGTAATATTTTTAATCAGCATTCATTCAAGACGTAATTTGCACTTTTTTGCATAGTTTTATGATTTGTTATCTATATTACTTTGTGAACTATGAAGTAAAAATCTTTACAAAAATCTCTTCCACTACTTTGTTTTAAGAAAAATGATATCCAATCTTCTTATGCTAAATCAACCTAAAACCTACACATTTACACATAAATCGATACGATTTCTTACAATCGGAATTTGTGAACTATGGAATAAAGAAGTACAAAGGCACCAACGTTAATTAACTAACAACCAAAATAAATATTCAAGTAAGATGATAACCTACCTACTTAGAACATGACCATCCTATTTAGTACATAGTGTCGTTCATGGTTTACAACATTCCCCAAATCTAGGAACACACATTATCACGTTTTACTGCACGTTTATCGAAACGTACTACTTAACTTACTTAAACTAGACCTCAATATTAAATATTTACAGTAAAACTTATTTCACGTGGCGCTAACACAGAACTGAATAAAATCGGATGGACATTAATTTTAATCAAAGAATGGAAAATCCCGAACCATTATTGAAACTACTCTGAAAACCTGATCATCAAATAACTTTATTTAAATAAGCTTTACGGTCGTATTTACAAAACAACACGTAAAGTAAAGTAGAAACTGCTATTATATATACAACTATTTAATTCGCAAAAATATCCTTATCGAGTATATACATGTAGCGGAATAATTTGCGACAGCAGTCGGCAATCATCGGAGCCGTTCGGGCGCGCGGGCGCCGCTTCGTTTTTAGTCTACTCCCACCAGCTAGTGCATTATTCGCGTCCGCTCGTGGCACACCTACGCTTCCTCGCTAAACGCCCGCTTTTAAATATATCCGCGTAATAGTATATGTTAATTGTAATTTTTAGTTTCCGTGCTATTTCTCTCTCTGTGCTCAGTATTCCTCTTTCTATAGACTGTAAACTGTTTTCCTTACTACCCTTGCTGCTGCTACCGCTATAAATACTTATGGCCCCATACAGCTCAGGCTAGATCTAGGTCTGCGCCGCGTATTTGAATGGAGGTTCACTATTGCTGACGTATCGAAACCAATTATAGGCATTGACTTTCTCAGTTTTTTAAAATTTGCTTATAGACTGCCGTAATCACATACTCATTGATGGCATCACGTCACTCACCGTGTCAGCAGCGCCACAACGAGTCCCGGACGACGTGGCATCTATAAAAACAGTGAGTGGCGACTCAGAATACATAATGAATTCCCGGAGTTGACCCGCCCGGCAGGTACCGTTTCACAATATAGACCTAATAAACATTCGACAGTGCACTTTATTCGGACAGAGCCGGGACCAGCAGTTGCCTGCAGACCTAGACGCCTAGACCCAGAGCGTCTTAAGGTAGCAAAGAAGGAATTTGACGAAATGGTATCAAATGGTACTGCTAGACGATCGGAGAGCCCATGGTCATCAGCACTACACCTGGTGAAGAAGAAGGACGATGGATAGCGTCCGTGCGGTGACTACCGTGCGCTCAATGCCCGCACTATTCCCGACAGGTACCCTATTCGCCACATTCAGGACTTTTCACAGCAGCTTCATGGATGCACTGTATTTTCAAAAATTGACCTGGTGAAGGCGTACAACCAAATACCGGTTCATTCAGCTGATATACCAAAAACCGCCATAACTACTCCGTTTGGTCTTTTTGAGTTCCCATTTATGACTTTTGGTTTACGCAACGCTGCCCAGACTTTCCAAAGATTCATAGATTTTTGCTATGGTTATCTTGATGATATACTGGTCTTCTCCCCCCCTGGACTTCATGAGATCCACTTACGGAAACTGCTAACCCGTCTGGCAGACTACGGTGTATTGATTAACGCAAGTAAGTGTATCTGGGGGCAACCACAGGTAACTTTCCTGGATGGCCTGGACTTTGGTGTTCAGCCCCTGAACACCAAAGTCCAGGCCATGCAGGATTTCCCAGTGCCTAAGACAGTGAAGGAGCTTCGTAGATTTCTGGGCATGCTGAACTTCTACAGGAGATTCATTCCGGGTGCTGCCAAAGTACAAGTGCCACTAAACGCTATGCTGACAGGGGCAGTCAAAGGCTCAGACCCAGTGATACCAGGAACAGAAAACGTAGTGGGCGACAGTTTATCTCGATTCGAAGAGATTACCAAGGCCATCGATTTTTCAGTCCTCGCCAAGGCTCAGCAGGCTGACCCAGAACTGCAAGCACTTCTACAACACGGCTCGTCGCTAAAGTTACGACCTATTACTCCGTTAGGCTCAGATATTACAGTGTATTGTGACGTGTCTACTCAGCCGCCGAGGCCTTACATTACACCTTGTCTACGCAAACAAGTGTTTAATTCTTTACACTGTCTGAGTCATCCCGGACGTACCCCTACCGTGCGACGAGTCACACAAAGATTTTTGTGGCCAGGGATTCGCAAAGACTAGAGAGTGGTCTAGGTGCTGTCTTGATTGCCAGCGAAACAAAGTCACCCGTCACACTAATGCTCCTTTTTCCTCTTTCCCTATTACCTCGTCGAGATTTGCCCATATCCATCTCGACATAGTAGGACCACTAACCCCATCTGTTGATTTCAGGTACTGTCTCACCATTGTTGACAGGTTCACACGATGGTGTGAGGCAGTCCCTATGAAGAACATCACTGCCGACACCTGCGCGGCCGCCTTAGTATCCGGGTGGATATCGAGGTCTGTCGACCTCGATCCGTTTCGATTCGATTCTGGCCTGTTCAAAGCCCTAGCTGCGCTTCTCGGCGCGCATCACTGCCGCACTACTGCATACCATCCTGCAGCCAATGGAATAGTAGAACGCCTGCACAGACAAATGAAGAGCGCGATCATGTGCCACAATACTACTCAGTGGACTGAAGTCTTACCATTGGTTCTTCTGGGCATACGTACAGCTTGGAAAGAAGACGTACAAGCATCCTCTGCTGAATTGGTTTATGGTGCGCCGCTACGCTTGCCAAGCCAGTTCCTTGCACCTACCGATGTCCACACACTCGAAGACATCACCAGATTCACTACCCGCCTCGCTCGACATATGGCCAACCTTGCACCGAAACCTACATCGTGGCATAGAAAAGGTCCCTTCTTCGTACCAAAAGAGCTCCAATATACACCTCAGGTGTTCCTAAGGCAAGATCACGTGCGTAAGACGTTGGAGCCACCCTATGCTGGTCCCTACAGAGTGCTGAAACGAACGCCAAAATTTTTTAAAATAAGTATGCGAGGCAAAGACGTCAACATCACATTAGACAGATTAAAACCCGCATTTACTACACAGGATGTCACTCCAGCTACAGAACCTACCTCTTCTACAAAACTTGTCCCGAGAGAGGAAGAAGAGAAGAGTCCGTTTTACCGATTTTTATCGACCGTAGTAGCGATCTCGGAGGGGAGTCCTGTAGCGGAATAATTTGCGACAGCAGTCGGCAATCATCGGAGCCGTTAGGGCGCGCGGGCGCCGCTTCGTTTTTAGTCTACTCCCACCAGCTAGTGCATTGTTCGCGTCCGCTCGAGGCACACCTACGCTTCCTCGCTAAACGCCCGCTTTTAAATATATCCGCGTAATAGTATATGTTAATTGTAATTTTTAGTTTCCGTGCTATTTCTCTCTCTGTGCTCAGTATTCCTCTTTCTATAGACTGTTTCCTTACTACCAATGCTGCTTGTTAACTTTCTACTCTTCTGTGTAACCGTTTCTTATTAAATTTAAACTAAACGTTGAACTCTAAGTGCATTTTTATTTCAACATCACCAGTGGACGAACACCTACATACAATATAATCTATACTTAATATTGTGACACCATGCCTACGTCACCGCACAGACAAACAATTCATAGAAGTTTTCAGAAGTCAAGGGAAGACTGAGTAGTCACGGTAGCTGAGCGGTAGTGGCTACGGCTGCGAGCCGAATGCCGTGAGTTCAAGCCCCAGTGGACTCTATGGGTTTTTGTTTGTGATTTCGAGGTTTTATAGAAAATTCTAGTACATGGAGATTTTTCTTTACAAAATTTGAATATAATGAAAGTACTAGGTCAAGCAAAAAGAATAAATAAATAAAGTTGTAGAAGACAATCGAAAAGAATAACGAAATGACAGTCGAAATTCAACAAATTACGATCGAAATTAGGGGTCTATAAAGAGCTCCAGACGAACCTACAGGGCAGTTCAAAGGAAAGTGTTCTCAAGTGAAGAATAAGAAGAAGAAGTGAAAAAGTAGTAAAGTGAAGTGAAGTGAACAGTGAAAGTGAATAGTGGTGCTGTGCTCCCGTTGGACTGAGATAAGTGTAGTCCGCGGGGACAGTGTGGAACAGTGTTACGCGGTTCGTGTAGTACAACTCGTTCTGTGCAGTGAGTGTTACGCGTTCGGAATATTGTTACGCGTTCGGACTGTGAAACGCTAATAAATTGTTACTCTCGACAGTGACATTAGTTTCCTTCCAATCCCTTTACCCACTTGCGAGTTTGATGTGATTTGGTGTGATTTGGTATGATGATAAATCGAAACCTGAGGAAGGACATACGCTAATAATATACACTTTTACATAAATAAATAAGTTTTTTATCGACATAACACGAGGGCGAAGCTGCGGGCGAAAGCGAAGCTTGAGTACAACAAAACAAAATGTGCAATCAATCATACTGAAGATCGATTGACGACTCCAGTCTGTTTTCTGCGGGAATTTTAATTGATAGTTTTCTTGTATGTACATATATTACAAACTTCTTTTATATTAATCACAATGAAAATTTATATTTCAAGGCAATGCGACTGCAATTATTCTTTAGATAATTGTATCATTAAGTTAATCAATAAAATCCAGATATCGTATTATCGGCGCTTCTGCGCGTATTTCAAATGTTACATAAGTCCGCTAATCAGTGGCCACCCTCCGGACGGCGACGGTTCGATACGAGGGCAATCTTCGGTATCACTCGATACAGGCACCTGACACCGCCACCCGTTGTGATTACGTCATTTGTGTTTCTAACATAAATATATTATTTTATTTATAAAATGTTTTATACGCATTTTGGGTTATTATGAATAAATATGGTCCAGTATACTTAGTCAAAATGGGGGGAAAATTATCATTTATGGAGGAAAATGAGTAAGGAAAAATTTTGAAAAGAATGAATTCTGATTGAAGAAGAAAATTTGATTTTGAGATAAAATGTTTAAATGATAAAATGTTGAAGCAAAAATGTTCTCTAGTGTTCATCAAGTATATTTAATAGAAGAACTTATAAGTATAAAACTAAAGTCAGGCAATTTTAGAGGAACTAATGTGTCTAACAATTTTTACATGATCGGTATTTAATCGATTATTTCAGTTTCGATTAAATCGTCACCGAATTCATGCTATCTGAAAAATATAACAAAATAAAATAGTAAAACATATAATATGTGTAACAGTAAATCCCTATTCCTATTTCCTTTCCTTCATCTCACCAAATACATCAGTTGCTGTTGAGTCGGACTTGTGGCGAGCTAATTATTTTAATTTAACTAAAAAGTAGCTTAATCAAACAATCAAATGTTGATCAATCAATCCATAAATTTTCAGTCAACTTATTTAATTTCCTTATTTTAAGAGCAATAATCTTTATATTAAAAATATATATACCATGCGAGATACAGGTCGTCAGTGCTCCACCTGCCGATACAGTCACGCTCTATTATATATAAGATATATAATACTAAAGACTTCTAAAGAGAACAAAAGGGCCTTGGGAAATATATTATGTTATAAGGATTATATAAAAATGAGAATCTGCACAGGTTACGAAATATATTCATTAGGAGTGAAATATTGAATGTCCAATATGCGATATCCAAAATCATCGCCAAAGGGGCAGCTCTCGGCAAAGCTTCGTGGCGGTATGTATTTGCCCATGAAACTTTGAACCGGATGTTTACATGGCCGCTAGTATAATATTTGGTGGAGTGGTTGGATTTTACTACTACGTTCTACGGGCTGATCAACCTGGCTGGCTGGTTTATTTTTATACTTGAATGTTAAACCTATATATTTTTATATGTTAATATTACATATACATACGCTCATACAGGCAGAGGTGTATAAAACACACATTTTGGCTATTATTATTTGGTCCCACTCACGTAATAGGGGGCAAGCCTACTGCCGCCAAATAGTAGTTTAATTAAGACGGCCAAAGGCCAAGGTACTCTTACTATCATTTCAAAATACAATACAAATGTATAAAACTAAAAACTTAAAATGACTAAAATGTTCTTGCTCAAGTTGTTTTATTTTTAATAATTAGCAATTGGTTTGCTTCTAAGAAATTTTGGAGTAACTGTAGGCGCCCTTTGTACGTTTCATAGATGCTCCTATAAAAAGTATTTATTTATCTACCTGTATACAATAACAGATGTAGAAAGCACGTCAGACTTAAACTGCCTCACATATTTAAGATCGACCTAAAGTTAAACAAATTATTCATCCTATATTATTGCCAGACTTGTGTATGACGGTCTTGTTGGCACTCTACTTGTTGCGTGTCTGTGACAACCTCCCTCCGCGCCTGTCATCCCTACAAAACACACTAACCAAAAGCATGCATGTTACAGTTGTCAAAACATTTGGAAAGACAACAATGGTTGTCTACAACATGATGGAACATTTTGTCAATTGATCGGCCTCTTTCGAAACAATAGGTAAAGTTATAGTTTTAGGTTTTATAAAATGTCAGCCGCTTAGTGGGAGACAAGATATTGTAGTCCAGCATTTTTGTGATTGGACATAAAATTAAGAAATCGATATTTTATTATCTGTAACTTGAAACTAAAAACTTCAAAGGTTTGTGCGCTGCAAGCCCCAACCTTGCAAAGGAGCATTAGTGCTGTGCAACAAATAACAGATTACGCTGATGCCATAAGTATTTAAGTTGTTTAGTAATATGTGACTATGATATTTGACTAAATAAAAAAATAAAAATAATTCGTTTTGACGAGAACATAAATCGAAGTAATCCTACACCACAATTGTCATTTTGATAAATTAAGGTTACCAAATATATAAAATCTTACTTTTTGCTTGTATCCCCGAAGGGTTGGAGGAGGGCGCACTATATACACACATTTTGCCATAAAGTCTAAACAACCCTCAACAGTGTATCTGCTTGATATGTTGTTTATTGTGTTGGTCTTGACATAAGTGTATTTTTTACGTGTTAAAATGTTGCATTTACTCGTATGAGGTAAGACGGCAACTACGATCTAAGACAGTCAGAAAGCCACGCGTTTTCTATCAGCCAGAAGCAATATTCATATGGTTATTTGTACTTATGTGTACTTATGTGTTAGGCTACTATTACATCTAAAATATTGTTGGTTGTTTTTCATTTAAGTTCTAAAGTAGAAAAAAAAGAATTTTAGCTAATCGTAATTTTTATTAGAGCCGTTTAAGTTTTAAATAGATGTTTAGGTAAATTAACCATAAATATACCTACTGATAGTCTCGCTAAGTATCCAGGTATCCTTACATTTATTATATTACTTACTATGGAAGTTCGAATAAGAATTAGATAGAATTAGATTAATCGTTCACAAGGTATATTATTTTATAAGTAACGTTTAAAATGCAGTGTCCGCAGTAGCATATAGCAGTTTAGATAGCCAAAACCTGTTCACTAAGAGATTTGTGTAAATATAATTATAAAATATAAAATAAATAATTATATAAATATTTATATTTAATATATATAATTATAACAAATTGAAATTAATGTAGTGTGCATCAGCATGTACTTCATATTAGCAGCACTTTCATTGAATAATACATTCAGTAATGAATGATGCAATGAAAATGCTCTGTAATGAATATAATTTTCGTTTTCACATTTTATTGCAATTTAGGTTTAACTGAACTTAATTCTATGTAATCATTGTTATTTTTATATTCATGTGTCATACTTTGTATTTTATATGAGTATTAACCTAAAGTAAATTATTATTATTGTTTCCTTTATTTAAATGATACATGCATAAAAATTATATTTTGAAATATAAAGGTAAAAACACAATATATTCCAAAATTTAATAAATAGCGTCCACCGGTATCGTGTATAGGGCTACCAAGCTATCGTTGGTTAGGCTCCAGAGACAGGAACCTCTTCGCAATACGTGCCGTATCAAGAAGGACTGCTATATCAGGCTTAATGGTAACAATAGTCCTGTCCGTAACGATAGATCGATCCCAATATAATCTGCCTCGGCTATTTTCCAGAATTGCAGGCCGGCTGACAAAAGGCTTTTTTTAAGTGCTTTTTACAGGCAGCCGAAGAATCGGTCCTGCAACGCCTGTTTCACACTAGACTCATATATATTCCTAAGGACTGTGATATACCCAGATCCTTGTAGGTAATCCGACATTCTGGATAGCGAAGAACCGTTCTCCATTATGGGGTAATGGAGAACGGTTCACAACAACAGGACTCATCAATTTTATACAATTCCAGTACCCTCAAAAGCCATGTATGTGGAACCGAGTCATAAGCCTTGTTATAGTTTATCCATCATGTCGCCAGGTTCTTGCTGTTACGACGTATATTTTGGCTAATGGCGCTGTCTATGAGAAGGAGCTCCTTAATGCCATGTATCCCTTCTCTTTATTATTATTATTAATACATAAATATGGACAGTTTATTAACAAATATTTACAATACACACAATCTAGAGTTAAACAGTGGAATATCAGAATATCACACTTCATCTCTATAGTATATACATACTATTCGCCAATACATGTTTGCTTACTATTAATATAGACTTGACATACATTAGTAGGACCAATTCTAATTGGCAAAACGTGGGTGTATAATACACCTCTGATGCTGCCTATGCTGCGTGAGCGTATGTATGTACGAATATTATTATTAATTTACAGTGTAAAGGTGCTTAGTTTACTGTTAAGAGCAACCGGGGGTGCTTGATAAAGAAATGATTGATTGTCACCCACTTTACGCACAAAAAAAAAATTGTACAAAAATATCTAATTGTGTAATATGTAATTGTGTAATTGTACAAAAATATCAAAAAAAATTGTGATACGTATTTTCAAAAAGTGACGTTCAACTCTTTTTTAAATATAAAATAAGTTATGAACTCTTAACGTCACCTTTACTTGGACCCCTTCACTTACTTATTACACTATATCATGACTCTACTAATGCTCAAAATTAGGCGACGCTTACCCCAACGTGTATTTACGTAGTACGTCTAATTATCAACGTAGAACAAGGTCAGCAACTTTTAAACATCACTTGTCATTGATTGTCGTCATGAAACAAACAGCATGAACTTTTGTTATACGTAAGGTTTCATTGCAGATAGGTAGGCGTAGTTAGATGGAGAAAGCTTCCTTATTCAATAAGGATTTTCGTAAATCGCTGATTTTAGGAATAGAAATTCAAAATGATAGTGAATGTCCGGGGTATACGTATAAGATTGCTTAGGTTAAAACTCAATCATTTTATTATTTTTAGTATAAAATTCGATGTTCTATTGTTGAAATGTTTTATTAGATTATCAAATGTTTTATTTAAATGCAATGCCATCGGAACTCAACTGATTTATTAAATGCAAACTCCACAGGGATAGAGCAATAGGTTCTTATTTTAGTTCCAGTAGTTTAGTTTTCATATCATAATATACATAAGATGTTTTTTTTTAACTTATTAGCCTACCATAGTGACTCCACTTCGCCTAATGGAAAGCAATAAGCGGATTCCAAGAGTGGTGGTCACCATGCTCATTGCATGTCTAGTCAATGCAGCATGGTGACCCACACTATGGCCTGGTGAGATGTTTTTTCACGCCCCGCTTAAAAGACCCGGGATCACAGTGAGAAGGAAACACGTGTGAATTCCAGACTTTAACCGATCGGCACAGGAAAGAAGAGCCAACCCGTTTAGTTCGGAATCATATATTTTCGACTGCAACCGATCGAGAGCATCAAGCAAATACTGCGCATAGCCGTCCCAAAGATGAGAGCAGTACTCCACGCAGGAGCGAACCTGGGACTTGTATAAAAGACACACGGGCGAGAAGAACCGTCTCACCTTGTTCAATACTCCGAGCATCCGCGAGGCCGCCTTAGTTACGCTCTCGATGTAATCGCGCGGATTGAGATCCCGGCAAATGTCCATACCCAGGATACTAAGCCTATCCTGTAGTAGCAGTTGAGTATTCTCAAGAGTAGGAAGGGGAAGGAATGGAGCCTTTTTTTTAGAAAACGCGCACGCCTGTGTTTTCTTGGCGCTGAACTCGAGATTCTCACAACCCCATTAAGAAATGTGGCTCAAGACTCGGTTGAGCTCAGCGACAAGCTCCTGTCGTTTTCCCTCAACGTCTGCTAGCCTGGCAGCAGAATGTCCAAAATATCGCCGGTTTACGGTACAATGTATGTGATTAATTCTTGTATGTGTGTGTATGTGATTAATAATTAAGTAATGTATGTCATTGATATGCAGAAGGAACAGCGTAGGCTATAGGACGGAGCCCTAAGGTACACCAGCGCTAACCTCCTGGAAGACAGAGGCCGCACCGTCGCAGAGAACCCTAATGCGGCGTTTGTGGAGGAAGGCAGCAACCCAGTTGCAGAGTTTGGGAGGCAGACCAAATGCAGGAAGTTTGGAGAGAAGCGAGGCCTATCGAACGCCTTGGCAATGTCGAGGTTGGTGGCCAATGACTCCCTATGCCTATCCATAGCCTCACCCCAAAGGTGTGTGACGTACGCTAGAAGATCACCCGTGGATCGGTTCGGCCTAAAACCATATTGCCGATCATTTAACATGATCCTCTAGGTGGCGGCTTAATTAGGTGTTGATGATCCGCTCGAGTACCTTACAGTATATGGAAGTGACGGCTATAGGTCGGTAGTTGGCTGGATGGGAGCGGCCCCCTTTTTAAATGGGTTGAACATTCGCTTCTTTCCAGGCCTCCGGAACAATTCCTGAGGAATAGGACAGGCGTCAGTACAAGCGTGTCAGTACGGGAGACAACTCAAGTGCACAGGTCTTAAGAAGCACCACCGAAATACCGTCGGGTCCGCTGGCTTTCCGGACATCGAGTGACCGAAGCTCCGCACGGACACGATCAAGATTGATTGAAGATTGAAGATTTTTTTGATCAAGAACTCCTCCTTACCCTACAGCTACCCGTAGTTCTAGATCAAACCGTGCAATGCGCTGAGCATCTGCTCTGATATAATCCCTCTTGCATTCACTAGTGGCTTTGTTGAACGCAGATTTTAGGCGATCAAAGTCTGGGTCGCAATGAGCACGGGCCCGGGTCCATGCGCGGTAGGCCGACTGCTTTTGAGCAACAGCACGGGCGCACTCGCGATTGAACCAAGGACGGGTCTTCGTGCTGGCGACTTTATTGTAGGGGATATAATACTCCATCCCGACAGTGATTTCGTCAGCCACGGCAGACGCACTTTGCGACAGATCCCTGTCTTTAAATCAGCGTTGAGCCCACGGGATGGATGCAAAATAAACCCACATTCCATTCCAGTCTGCTGACGAGTAGTGCCATACCCGCTGCCTTGTTACCACAGGTCGTGGACGGGTAACAAGAGGCACCGAGGTGGACACCAGGCAGTGATCGGAGGATAACAGTGGAATATCAGATACTTCATCTCTGTAGTATATACATACCATTCGGGTAAGGTCATACGTGAGAGCAAATGCGTGGGCAGTTGGACCAGCGGTGTCAGTTTTGACAGATCTCAGCCAGGATTCATGGTGGGCGTAAAATCTCCTAAAAACACCAGTTCGGCGATCGGAAACTGCTCCTGCACTTTATTCGCTTCTTGACTCAGGTGGTCAAAGAGTCGAGTTGTCTCGGAGTCACCGGAACGGGACATGGGTCCCATTCCGGTGACTCCGAGAGGCTAGACTATGGAGAGTATTAGCTACTAGCTCTATGGAGAGGCAGACGTAGATCCGGCTCATAGAGCCAAACTCCACGTGGAGCTAAAGGGTGGAGAAGGATGTGTCTATTAGGCAGTGCAGATGGCGACAGCAAACATCCGCCCTGACGAAAAGATATCACCAGCCCTCGCGAGGAAGCACTCCTCGAACACATAGCCGGGATAGTGGAGATATGCTGTGTCGGCAGGGCGGCGTATTTGTGCCTCCGTAAGAGAAAAAATGGCGGGCCGAGCCGTCTTGAGGTGCTGGTGTACGGCGCTGAGGTTTGCATGGAGTCCACGTATGTTAGTGAACTCCACCTCAAAAAGCGGGTTGGTGGAAGAGGAGGATGCCGCTGTTAGACCACTTTTTTTTCTTTGTGCTGCCATGATAGAAGGGGAAGGAGGCGTAAAAGGCGTAAACTGAGACTCAAAGTACTGTGTCATCTTGTAACGGTGAAGCATGACGGTGACCGAACCGTGTGTCGCCGGGTCCCACCATCCGGTCACCAATAACCTCCGGTCACGCGCTCGCCAGTGCTGGGCTAGGCTGGTTTTCTGTGAGAGGGTAGTACTGCCTCGGGCGAAGCGGCCCATTCCTGCTGAATAAATCAGCGTGTCTCTACTACCTTGAAAGGTTTTTTAAAGGATTCCTCTGTGCAATGGAGTGCAATACGCTGACTGATTGATTGACAAGCATTTTTTATGTCAGCCTTTTAGTAACTGTTCTATTGTCTGGCGGGATATATGTATCTTTCCTGCAGTAAAAGAAACGAGGTGCCATAGCCATAGGTGTCATATTGAGAGGGTTACCTACGTATGTTACATCTGAGATTGGAGAAGGAACAGGTTTAAGTACTCTGCTTAAAATGTGTCCATATGTAAATATGCTCAGTTCTATCACATATAAGATAATGTGTCCATCCTAAGTTACGAAGAAAAAGCCAATTCATTAGAATTAACTTGTGAGTGTTTACTACACCTCTGCCTGACGATATGTATGTTACATACATACATATCCTCACTTTAGTAATTAATAAAACATAGTTTTTTTCTTCTTTTTGTGTATTTATTTCATTGCTTTTTGTTTCCACAGTTACGTAATTACTAATTTTACTTTCGGAGACCATACCGCAACGACTATCCTGTTTGAAACCGAAAACGGGACTAGTGTCTGCCATTTAAAAACAGGTTCTATGACAAGTACGTCACATAGTATGTATACTTTTTATATCCTCGTGATGATCCTCGCAATGACTAATAATGCCGTAATGGTCCGATCATTCCAGCAAATGCTACTCGAAGAGGTTGACTCTTGGGACGAAAATATGACTTTGGAGGAGGAGTGGGCTCGTATCAGGAAAGTCCTTACAGATGGCGCAATTAACACTTTTGGCTTATGTAAAACAAAATCTCAAGACTGGTTTTCAGAAAATAATATCATACTTACACCACTTCTCGACAAAAAACTTCAAGCAGCATTATGTTACCGGATGAATCCATGCTCCATGGCTCCCGTGAATGGATCCATCCACACGTGAAGACCTCAGCCAAAGCTGCATTACAGCGTAGCTCTCGTATACTTGCCAATGAGTACTGGAATAATCTATGCCAAAACATTCAGACGTGTGCAGAGAAAGGCGACTACAGTGGTCTCTATTCTGGAATTAAGCAAGCTTGGGACCCGTGCCCAATAAGACTCCAATTCTCAAAGATGCCAATGGAATTGCCATCACCGATAGCCATAACCTGCTCCAAAGGTGGGTAGAGCACTATTCAGGGCTCTACTCACAGCCAATTAATATCATGCCTGATGCTCTACAGAATATCCCTAAACACAATCGCAGAATTTCTAGTTGCAGTTGCTCAATTGAAAGTAAGAAAGAGCTCAGGAGGCGATAACATTTACCCTGATGTTGCCAAACTTAAGTGCGTCTCAGCAATGTTATTTGATTTCTTATTAAAATCTTGGGGATCCGGCACTGTACCTCAGGATATGTGCGATGCAAATATTGTCACCTTATACAAAGGGAAAGGTGACCGTGGTGACTGTATATCCCTTTTGAGCGTTGTGGGAAAACTGTTTGGCAGAGTAATCCTCAATAAACTACGGCGCTTAGCAAACCGCGTAAATCCTGAGAGCTAGTGCGGGTTTCGTCCAAACCGCTCCACAGTCGACATGATATTCTCACTTCGCCAGCTGCAGGAAAAATGTAGGGAGCTGAACACCCCGCTGTACATAGGTTTTGTAGACCTCAACAAAGCGTTCGACACAGTGAGCAGACAGGGCCTCTACACGTGCCTAGAACACATAAGTTGCCCACCGAAACTTTTATCTTTAATCAAGTCATTCCATGAAGACATGCAAGGCAACATCGTCTTCGATGGTCATTTGTCAGACCCTTTCTTCATGCGTGCTGGTGTCAGACAGGGATGTGTTCTTGCGCCAACCCTGTTTCGAATTTACTTTTCATTACTACTAAAAGTAGCATTCGGCCACGACCACCAAGGTGTTCATTTGCATGCACGGGCAGATGGCAAATTATACAACCTTGCGCTTCTGAAATCAAAACGGCATCGGGAGGACCTGTATTGTAATAACCTTCTGTTCGCAGACGATGCAGCTCTTGTAGCCAATTCTGCTCACGAACTACAGGTTCTCGTTGATCATTTTGCCCGAGCTTGCCATTTGTTCTCAATGACCGTGAATGCTAGGACTAGAGCTGCACAGATCCACCGGATATACTACTGGGTAACACGCCTCTGGAGATTGTCAAAAAATTCTGTTACTTGGGGTCGACCGTGTCAATCAACAATCTTTCACTAGATGTGGAGATCGATATCCGTATCGGCAGGGCGGCCGCCATGTTCGGAAGGCTTCGCACAAGAGTATGGGAAAATAAACATTTGACTAATAAAACCAAAGTCCTAGTCTATCAGACTTCCGTTCTTAGCATACTTATGTACGAGGCCGAGACTTGGACCTCCTACGCCAAGCAGGAGTGACGGTTAAACACCTTTCACATGTGCTGAATCAGAAATATTTTAGGTACTTCGACTCAAAAAGTCACTAACGAAAGGGTTCTCGAAATCGCTCAGATTCCTAGTTTCACCGCTGCTCTTAAACAGAAGCGTTTGCGGTGGCTAGGGCATGTGCACAGAATGGAACCTTCTTGTTTACCGCGACAAGTATTATTAGGAGCCGTAGCGAATGCCAAGCGGGCTGTAGGACGACCTTTACTCCGCTTCAAAGATTGTGTCAAGCGAGATTTGAACACCTTCAAAATAGACCTCAAAAAATGGGACCAACTCGCTGATCATAGAATCGGGTGGAGGAAATGCTTAAAAGACGGGCAGATCTGCTACGATGAAATGTGGTTAAAGATATTGGAGGTCAAGCGTAGCAAAAGGCATAGAAGCGACCAAAACCCACTACCGGTCGCATCACACATCTGTGCTAGATGTGCACGTCCATGCCGATCACGCATTGGCCTCTACAGCCATATGAAAAAATGTATTTCACAATATTAATAATAAACGCCTTGAATACCTACAAAGACATTGCTTACATCGTCTGCAAAGACGCTTAGACCAATATATATATATACCCTCGTAACTAAAAAGCTAAATGTCTTAGAAGCGGATGACCGACCGTATGCTTATTTGGTACATATGTACGTAAGTCCGACGTCTGGTCTATTCGAAAATTAAATGTAATGTTGTTTTGATATTCTTGGAGCCCTGAAATGTAACTTTGCAACTCCCACGTACTCAAAATTTGGTCTAAGTAGCTTGGGGATGAATATGTAAAGGTCATTTTTATAACAACGCGGCTATTGGACTACCGTCACGATGCTGATCGTCAAGGTAATGTTCATTATCTCAAATCTACGAGTCTCTCTAGTCGACATTATTAAACAACTATTTTATTTTGCATACCTCATAGGCTTCGGTTGCCATGCAATATAGTTATAGTTGTAATAGGCTATCTAATACTCGTAATATTGAAATAGCCGATTAGCTTCAAAACCCTAAAAACGTTAACACAAAACACGCAAATTGCGACACAATTAATTTATTTAAGTAGGGGGTAACCTTTTATACCTAGGGCAGTTTTTAACAATTTCATTTTAAAGTTTTTTTGTTTGCCCGATTTCTTATCACAAGGTTCAACCATTTGAAAAGTACGGTTATAGGACAACATAGGCAGGTATTTAATTAATTTATCTTTTAATATTAATTTTACATTTGACAATGCAACCTATAGTTGCAGTGATACTGTGTAGTGATCTATAATAATTAATATTTTTTGAATGAAACGATTTTTAAATACTGTTGATACAATTTTAAGTAATAAAGAAATTTAATTTGAATTAGAGTTTGATAAAAATGGTAGAAATAGAAATATAAAGAGAAATTGATGAGAACGTTATGTTCGATTCCGACATACATACTCGTATATAATTGCTATTAGGACTAAAAACTATTTAGATATCAAGTATGAGTGTTAGGTATTTTTGTTAGTGTTCTGTTGCGTTAGTTTGTAAATGAATACTTAAATATCAGTGTACATTTGTTTCCTGTTAGACTTTACTCAGAATAAAAACCAACACCCATACAAAAAGTAGACATCTTACATATTTTCTGAAAGTGCACATACCCATTTTCTATGAAACGATAAATTTAAATTTTCCTTTGTAGAGCCCTGCTTAGACACGAATGAGCCTGCTCGACTGGTGCGATAACACGGCCTTACAGAAAACCGGTTCTGAACAGCGTTGCCGTCGGAATTATTGAGGTTTCTGTAGGTCGAACCCCTCTCCTCTTTTCCTTCCCCTCATCCTCTCTCCTCTTTCACATCTCCTCATCCGTATAACAAAAAAAAGTACCCCCGAGCCAGATAGACTGACGATCTGCGAAAGGAATCTTTCTGAATGAATGATAATATAGTAAAATGTGTATTCTTAAATTCAATACTAAAGTATGTAAACAAAGATAACAAAGTTTCTCAAAAGGGGGAAGAAAAAGTGCGAACACTGCTTGGTCCAGGTTCTGTTCAATAACAAAAAACGACTACTTTTAGTTTTCATTATGTGTTTTTTATATGAAGAATATAATAACGAAGGTTTGATGATTTCACGTTTTAATCGTGATCTTTAAAATAGCCATTTTATAGTTATTTTATCATAAATTTTAACGGCTAGATGATTACGGTGTAGGTATTAAATTTCTTCCAAAGCAAAAAAAATACCTTTAAGCATGTATTTCTTTAAATTAACTTGACTATGGTATTATATTCTATGTATTGTCCATTGGGTTGCAAAAGTATTACTTATGTTCTTCCAGACTTTCAATTGTAATATAGCATATAGGAAAGCAAAGCGTTTTTATCTGCTGACAGCACACACTGTCACGTGAGACCGACTTACTGTAATAAAGTCCCAAGTATCAAATATTATACTTCGAAATTAATTTCAGTTAGTATTATACTCAGCCAAATAAAAAATGATCGACTGAGAGTACTCCGGATTAATCTGTTCACTTTTTATTTTCATGTTCTTATAAAGTAATAGTGTCGATTTGATTTTTACATGTCTCTAATAAAAATATTAGATGCTCAAAATTATTCTGTCGCTATATTGTAATAATATCTGTTGACAGTACTTTGACCAGTAACCAGACTCAGTTATTGAAGTTTATCCAAAAAAAGTACCGATTACAATACACTAATTAGGTACCACTGAGCCGATCTGATGACGGTAATAAAAACCAAAATGCACATAATTCTAAAATAGAGCCTAGCTGCAAAAATTGCGTATTCAGCTGTCAGTTTTTAAATTCGAAACGTTTCTTTTTTAATTGAATTTGAAGTAGAATATAAAAAAAAATGCCGCGAATAAATCAGTACTCCGCATAAGTTAATTCAGGAGCGAGAGCATGCGATCCATTGCATTTGAGTTCGTTAACAGGCGATTATACTTGTTAAAGTGGAACGTATGTACGCTTAATGCTGAGGCCGATACGAGACTCAAAGGGGGTAAGTAGGGTGCCGCTGATACGGCGCGGACACGTCGTCACTCGTGTATCAATGAATAACGTAAACATAAGGAATCAGTCTAGTTACCTGAACGTATCTTTAACAATTGTATAAGATACAAAGAAATAGTATCGAACAACTAAATACGAGAGGCGGCTGATAAGTTCGCGGCCTGAGGCACTTATTGAAATAAATGTATAGTTTTTTTATTTTTCAATATAATCCTGACCTTCAAGTAAAATACGCTTTTTACATCATGAATAAAGTGTTGATGTAAAACTTCTTCATTCATTCTCTTTTTTACTAATCTGCAGCTCTTCAGTTATCTGCCACAATTTACTTCTACGTTTTTCACAGCTCTCTCTTTCTTGTTGAACTAGCCGAGCCCATTTTTTTACCATCATATATGAAGAACCATAATCTAGAAGAACCGATGACATTCCTTCAAAAATGTCTTTAGGCGATTTTCCTTATTGCACCAGGAGTTTAACGACTGCGCGGTGCTCAACTGTAAGAATTTTAGTTGTCATGGTGTAGTTGCTTGTTCTAGGGATGAAGTGCTAATGAACTAAATAAAAAAAAGGAGTGTCATTTATACTACCAATTAATCAGGCAACTAGTATTATCAGTAATGAGATGATGAGTCATCACTAACTTATCGGCCGCGAACTTATCAGCCGCCCCTCGTAGATCGGACACCCCATTTAGTCGCACTGACTGCCCGTTAGAAGGTAGCTATTGATTAACTAACTGTCGTGTGACTTAAACTCGCGTTCGGTTTTGTGCACACGTGCAACATGGGACACGTGTTAACCGCTCGCGGATCAAACGCGCTTTTCCATCCATCGCGACTTCAACAAAACTCTTGAACATATTTCCTACTTGTTAATACAAAGTCTTTTTTATAAAAGACAACTTCAGCACTAACATGCATACAACCGACCGACACAAATAACACACAAGCCCAGGACAACTAATTGTGGATCACAAAAATTTTTGTCCCGTGTTGGAATCGAAGCCACGACCTCCGGTTCAACAGTCGGGATCACTAATCACTAGACTACCAGTCAAACAGCCAAAGAGTCTTGAACATAGTATTAAGCGCTAACGTTAACGAGAATAGCTTTCTCTTCGACTACACTCAGAAATATGCATGGAGTCACATATTATCCCCTTTATATCTTGCCGATTATATTTAATTTAGATATTCGCTTTTATCTAACCTTGTATATTACATTATTAATAATATGATCTGGTTGATTCAGTGAGAGTGTAAATATTTATTTATAAATTGAGCTATACTGGAGCTGTATCTTAGGTGTACGGGTGTTTCCGTCATGGAGGATTTGCTGGAGAGGCGACATGGTAGCATCTCTCACCGGATGATGCAGGTACTTTCCGGACATGGCTGCTTCGGGAAATACCTGTGTCGAATAGGCCGGGAGCCAACGTCTGTGTGCCATCACTGCGCGGGCTGCCTCGTGGACACTGCACTGCACACTCTAGTGGATGCCCTGCGTGCCAGCAATAGGACTATGTGATGGAACACCGTGTGATTGAAAAAAAAAAAACGTGTTCAGGTGTCTACTTCCAAAGCTAAATAACTAGTATGGTTAATTCTTCAAGCAAAGTACAAGTTTTATATTTTACACATGGTAAAAATTTCACTAAATAGAAATTCTCCAATGCTTTGATACATTATTTGACCCTATGCGAGTTTTCCGACTTGGTTGTTTTTTTTTTTTTCAACTTTGCTGCCTGCTATTATATTTTATCACCAGTATTATATTTACTGCAAAAAAAAAAAATTAAAGAGCTTACTGGCTTCTATCAAGGCACAGTGAACTGAACAATTTAATTTTTGTTAAAGAAAATTCGTGTAAAGATTAAGTACCTACTATAATATCGAGAAAATAAAATACCGTTCGAAGTACTGTATCTATAATATCTTGTAACATTTAACTGGAAAGGGGCAAAGGGATCCTTCCACGTACATATAAACAATATTAAAAATATCTATTCTATATTTGAAATTGTTATTTGACGTTAATTTATTTTCAACCAACTTCAAAAAAGGAGAAGGTTCTCAATTCGACTATATTTGTTTTTTTTTTTGTTTGTTACCTCAGAACTTTCCACTGGGTGAACAGATTTTGATGATGTTTTTTTTTTAAAGCTGGTGCTTTCCTTGTGGTTCCATATCAATATGGTCCAGTTCAATCAAATACAATGGCATCCATGAGAAAATCATATAAGTCTTAAATTTGCATTAAGTTTGGGCGCGACAAATGGACCGAATAACTCAATATCACGCCAACCGACTTCGATGATTCTTTTTTTATTGGAAAAGATGTACTTTAAGGGTAGTTAGATTGAAGATGCATTGAAGTTGTCTACTTTTTTAAAGTGAATTATTTATGTCATTTGGACTGTTGTCCTTGGTAGTTGTCACCGTAAAGTGTAACATTGCCCTTGCTTTCTATGCCTCACAATATGTTTTAAATCTGTTAATCGTCGCTTTAAGCCAAAAATGGAAAAATCTGAAATATGATCCGTGATAAAATATTTTGCACTGAAAAAATGTCTACCAAAGACATTTTTAATGAAATTTCAAGTACTTTGCAAGAAAATGCTCCATCATATTCCAGGGATCACTATTGGTTTATCGAATTAAAACGAGGAAAAACAAGCAGCGAAGACGAAGACCGTTCTGGAAGACCATCTACATCTGTTAACACCATAAATGATAAAAACGTCTTGGAATCAGTACTTAAAGTTAAACGTGTAACCAATTGTCACATAGCTGAGACTAAAGATTTCTTTTAGGGGTGTTTATTTAATACTTCATGAATATATAAACTTCAGAAAGGTTTCCACGCGGTAGGTACCACGAATGTGGACGGTGCAAAAGGAAAAGCGAATAGAGATTTCCACGAAATCACCGGTTGTAAAAAAACATTAAGTAGTTTCTTCCGCGGGCAAAGTTAGCCTAAGTCTTCTGGGACGCTGAAAGAATAATTTTCATTGATTATTTCGAAAAGAGAGCAACAATTACCGGTTCTTATTATGCAACAAGAAAAGTTAAGTGCTGATTGTTCTGTTTCATCACGATAACGCTTCCTCGCACACATCCAATGTGTCCCCCGCTGCCATTAAGAATGCAAGGTTTTAATTGACGGAACCCCTACCATATCTACCAGATCTCGATCCTAGCGATTTCTTCTTATTCCCTAAGTTAAAAGAAAACCTCTGAGGCACCAAATTCGAGAGCAAAGGTGAGGTCATGACTGCGGAGATGTTTTTGAGACTCAAGATTCACGACAAGAATACTTGAAAAGCGACATTCCAAATGTATTGAAGCCGGAGAGTGTTGAAAAATGAAATATTTGATTGTATAGTTCTTTTGGTTTTTATAATAGTACAAAAAACTTTTTGATAGCTCCTCGTTCATATATCATAACCTTACATTTATTGTGAAAAGTAATATTGATATAAATCCAGATAAATATTAAAACACACACCACTTTTTTTTGTACAGTTACGTACTTACTAAATACTTACCTATGGTTGCACCCAGCTAAACGTTGCAGGAAATCCCGATTTTAAAATCTAAAATATTTTTTCAGGAATAAGGTACTCGACAGGCAAGTATGGCCTCGCCACCTGCCCGGTGCAGAATGAATGAAGGTCAACATGCGAGTCATTTACTCTTTCTCTTTCACTCTTTCTTTATTTAGACTAATAATAAATCTGAAAATAAATAAGCCATCGCGGACTTTAAACATTTCTACACAAATTGTCAACAGTATAAAAACAAACATGTATTACGTCAACTGAAACGTAAGTATATTATGAGTGCAAAATAACCTAAAAAAATTTAATAATACAACAAAACACTAATATTTCAGAAACTATTTCACTCCATCCGAAAACTGAGCAATCCCTTTCTTTTTCTTTTTTTTTTTTCGTGTGGAAACCCCCTCGGGCCGTCATTCCACCAGGGTTTTCGGTGGAACGGTGTGTCGGAATCGAACCGACTAAAACCACACGGTGTGTCATACTGCGCTTAAAATAGGAGGAATCCGGGAACAGCTTTATTAAGGCATCCGGACCCCTCCTAGCGCCTGCCCGCACTATGCGGGCACCACCTACGGGTAACCTATCAATAAGGCGGCGTCCAGACACACGCGGACGTCACCTCCTCGCGGCTGGCCACTAAAGCGGGTGGAGGGGAAAACAAACTGAGCAATCCCTAGCGCATCCCAAAATGCAATGTCGTTAGATTTCAAATTGAATAACAGTCAACTTAAAATCACATGCCATGGCTATATACTATATAGATAATAACAGATTAATGTACAAAATTATTAGTATACAGCGACTGCACAATAGCAGGAAACCGAAAAGGGACTACTGCACAGAAATATCATCAGCTCTTGAAACAGTTACCAAAAAAATTTAACTGGACTATGTTGAAAGTAGTTAATAAGGACAATTAAGTACCCTAACATCAAACTGTTTCCCATTAGTTTTCTAAATTTTTTATATTTTCTAATATTCTGTTGTCATTTTAGATGACTTGATAGATGGTTAATGAATTTAATTAAAACTCAAATAAAAAGATAATTATTTAAAAGTAAAGTTTTTGTCCCTTTTCCGACGAAAAAATCCCGTTTCAATTTTCATTTATTTTTATATATTTTTAATAACATTAATAATATTTATGAATGCCTCCAAAAGTTCCTAGTATTGACTGGCCCGTGAGTCTCGTGGACTTCAAAGCCAAAGGTCATGGGTTCAATTCCCGCTCAGGATAAACATTTGTGTGATGAACGCGAGTATTTGTTGTGCCTGGTTGTAATTTATCCGTAATATGTATGTATTTTATATTTAGAATTATATAAGTATGTTTATCAGCAATCTGGTTACCATAGTACAAGCTGTGCTTAATTTAGGATCAGAAGGCCGTGTGTACCTCACACACGGTTGAAGTTATTATTATTATTTTGTAGACTAGTAGACTTAAATTAAAAAGAGGGGAAGCTTTCAATTCATCTTTATTTCTTTATTTTAAGTGAAAACTGCTAAAGAACAAATACAAGTAGATGGTCACTGGAGATGGATTTTTGTTACATTTTTTATTTATTTTTATTTTATACTACAAACAACAGATGAATAGACGAACAGACTTCACCAGATGGCAAGTGGCAAGAGTCGTAAGTCTGCTGCCTGCGTTTGAGGGTGATGAGGGATGGCGGATACGAGGAGGGGAAGAAGAGAGGAGGGGAAGAAGAGAGGAGGGGAAGAAGAGAGGAGGGGCGATGTGGGGAGAGGAAAGGGAAGAGGTTTCCGGAGGCCGAACTCCCCGGGCCTCCGGAAACCTCACTCATTTCGGGGAAATACGACACAAGCGTTACTTCACAACCGGTTTTCTGTAAGGCGTGGTATCGCACCGGTCGAGCCGGCACATTCGTGCCTAAGCATGGCTCTACCACTGTTATTTTATTTTATACTAACGATTACCTATGAATTTGTTCAAGTGTTATATCTAAAATTTAAAGGAATGTTCCTTAATCTGATATAGCTTAATTTAGAGGTTGATTCTAACACTTTCAAATACAGTTATTATTGTTTTGAAAACTTTCTGGAGTTACCTACAATTTTGTGGTGAATAACACGAGATGAACAACGCTGCGCAGCGCGATTGCGCGAAATCAATTCAGAGGCGCCGATGTGTTAGCTCACTTCTTCCGAAACTAAAACTAACTATGTGTATAGTAGATGCAATCCAAGATGCTACAGTATTGTAGATAGCATCATTAACGACTCCCAATGACTATTGACGTATGTACATATATGCCACAGTCGAAGTGAACAAGTAACAGACCGTAGGTTTCCCATGTTTAACTTAACGTAGTAGGTCAACGACGAATGATTACAGAAGCTGTAACCAGTGTTGCCAGACATTTCAAATGATCAATCCAAATACAATCAATACTATCGTATGGTACAATTAAAAAAAAACATTACAATAAAAAAACACTTGGTGGTGACTATCGCCGCCCATGGACACCCGCAACTCAAGAGTCACAAGTGCGTTGCCGGCCTTTTAGGTAAGAGTACCCTCTTTTCTTGAAGGTTTGCAGGTTGCATCGGTTCGGACAATTTAAAATACGGCAGGCGACAACTTGTTCCATAAGCTGGTTGTGCGTGGCAAAAAACTTCTGCAGAAGCGCACAGTGGTGGAGTGCCAATCGTCCATGTGATGGGGATGGATATTTTGTCGCGTAGGACGATGGTGGAAACCTGCAGCCGGTATAATTCCGAACAATTCCTCTGAACACTCCCCATGATACAAGCGATAGAGGATGCAGAGTGCAGCTACATCGCTACGCAGCGCCAAGGTGTCAAGTCGATCAGAAATATCTTGGCAGTCGATGATGCGAGTCGCTCTCCGTTGAATGCGGTCAAGCGGGAGAAGCTGGTACTGGGTGCACCTGCATAGAGATGAGAACAGTATTCCATGTGCGGCCGAACCTGCGCCTCATAAAGTTGCAGGCGGTGGGCCGGAGTAAAATACTGTCTCGATCTGTTTAGCACACCAAGCTTCTTCGAGGCTAATATGGCCTTACTCTCTAAGTGACCGCGAAACTGGACTTCGCTTGATATATCGAAGAATACCGATACTGGCTGATGTTATTAGGGAAGTGCTCTCAAATTGAGGTGATACGACCACTTTTATTACTTTTTATTAATGAAATAAACAATATTAAAACAAACTTACGAATCTTTATCTAGTTCTTTATATATTTAGTTTTACTATTCATATTATTTAACATTTCTCGTCTTCGAGAAACATTGACACATTTGTCTTAAAGTTATAAAGTGGAGTAGATATTAATTTTGAATCAGAGATATTATCTCTTTATTATAACCTGTTATGCCGCGTTCCATTTAGGAAGCGAGATACCGCTATACGCATCGGAACATTATGGTTACATAATCCAAATAAAAACGGTTCTTCCCAGTTAGAAGCGATTTCTAAACTGAAGCTAAATATCCTAATTCCATTGCTTTGGCTGTGACTACTGTACTCCCTTGCTTTGTATCCATTATTTGTAAAGTCCTCCGCAGCACACAGCAGTGTTTCCTAATGCGGGAGTTGTATTATTAAAAATAAAATGGTCTGTGAGGGAAGTCCCTTAACGTCCGTAGATTCTGTCGAGAAAAAAAAAATGTGCAATAGTCGGGGATATTACGTAGAATTTTATTCTTTCCAGTGTAGACGTTTGAAACTCTTAAAAATCATATATGATTTAATTGTACACAGTGTGACATGTGACACAGTGCTGCCACTGAAAATAAATAGATAACTTAGTATGAGCTCTTCAAGCAGGAAGTTTCCTTTTTTCAAGTGACATGTCGCACTGCGCTGTGTCTCGCTTTCACGACAGAAAAGTCCAGTTTTAACATAGTAAGGCAGCTCATGGTTTTCGGCACAGAAAACTCCATGATGGGAATTAAGAGTTTAAAATCTTAACTTGCTAGTATTTTTTTTTTGTATATACAAGCATGACATTAACCTGAATGGGAAACCTAGCATTTAATAAAAAAACTAAACTAAAGTTTTAGTTCAAAATCTTTACATCTAACAACCAGTTTTCACTAAAACCAGAAAATAACAATAGTATTCATCAGGTTACGAAGTGTCCAGCCAGCAATCGACAGTAGAAGAAAATACCTATATATTCGCCTTACCTATATAGTCGTAGTACACTTTAAAGTTATTTTAACTAAAAAAAAAAAACACTAGAGTGTTTGCCTTTCAAAATAAAAGTTTTTTTCTTATGGAATCATAATTTGTTTTTAATTCGATTATCAAGTGATTGCCTCTTCTTCCAATTAATTTCATCTCAAATGGCGACACTGCTTTCTTCTTTTCTATTAGAATCAAGTCATATACTTAGCTTTTTAGTTAATCAGAATTTACCCGGAGAATTAGAGGGATAATAAAAAGTTAAAAATTAATTTTAAATATTTTTTTTTATAATAAGAATTTTCGGTATATTAAGGTAATGATACCACTCCAATTTTAAAGATACCCTCCGAGGGCATTTTTCAGTGGTAGAGCCATGCTTAGGCACGAATGGGCCGACTCGACCGGTGCGAGACCACGGCCTCACAGAAAACCGGTTGTGAAGTAACGCTTGCGTTGCATTTCCCCGAATTGAGTGAGGTTTCCGGAGGCCCAATTCCCCCTTCCCCCTTTTCTCTCCCCTCATCTCCTTTCTCCTCATCCCTCCTCTCTTCTTGCCGCTCCCTGCATCCCCCATCCCTCGTCACCCTCAAAGGCGGGCAGCGCACTTGCGACTCTTGAGTTGCAAGTGTCCATGGACGGCGGTGTCATTTACCATCAGGTGACCCGTCTGTTCGTCTGTCTCCCCTATAGTATAAAAAAAAAAAATCTTTCATTCCAAATGTCTTTTGATTTAATACCACATTCACGTACATGACTTAGATGTATAAATAAAAATAAACTAAATTATTCTGATATCTGCATATCCAACTAACCCAACTAATAACATAGCTTTTTAGGGTTCCGTATCTCAAAATGAAAAAACGGAACCCTTATAGGATCACTTTGTTGTTCGACTGTCTGTCAAGACCCTTTTATCTCAGGAACACCTGGAGGTATCAAGCTGAAATACATATCAAATACTCAGGTCTACTTCCCCTTTGATCTGTGAAAAAAATAAACTTCTCTCAAAATGTAAAAAACGGAACCCTTATAGGATCACTTCGTTGTGCGTCTGTCTGTCAAGATCCCTTTCCTCATGAACGCGTAGAGGTATTAAATTGAAATTATGTATTTCATTTAGCAATAAAAACACCATAACTTTTAATTATATACCTACAGGTTTGTACGGAACCCTCGGTGCGTGAGTCCGACTCGCACTTGTCTGTTTTTTAATTAATATCACTGTTCAAAAAATCTCCCATAAAAAATCGAGATTTCTTATTAACATGCTGTGTTAGTTACAAAGTAATAATATAACCTGATCGTATAAAAAACTGGTAAGCATACCTAAGTATACAACGGCTATAAAGTAGTCCTCTCTTTCAGATAGTAATTAAAAACTGAATGTAAGAAACAATTTATCTATAAATATATTACTAACAACACAAATACATAAAACATAAACGGGGTGATTCTGTAAATAGAAATGTCGCGGATTTCTATTTTGCTTAGTGATAAATAAATCATTTTTAAGTAGAACACGAAACATTTGAATAATCGAGCCGATTCCAAAACGCAGACAGTCCGTGTGTGACGCGACCACAAAGAATAACATCATACTCATGGAACAAGTTTCGTAGGTATATATTTCACAATATGTTTTCTATTCATAAGATATTCTTTACGATGTTCTAGATGTTTATCTGCACACGTACATATTCAAAACATTTGTTCGGATATAACGATTGATAACACATTTTGCTCATGGACCATTAAATGTAAAACCACAAAGAGGGCAGAAAAACTAAACTGAACTTTTCCAAACGAAAACGTCAGTCAATCAGTTCCGAAACACAAATATATACAAGCATTTATTTAACGCAGGTTGACGTGCAAACAATATGTAAGTAGGTAAATACTTTAACACAATATTTGTTTGGTGATTTTAGTAAAACGTCTCTGCTAAGTAACCGAGTAACGCGTATCTATGTGTCACTTAACGACTCTACATTATTTAAAAAACTTGCTAATTGCGAGTTGAACTCGCATCGAGAGGGTTAAGTAAGATGAATAGCAATGTAAATTTGTTTGTACGCACAATATTGAGGCATTTACGTGGTATGTTAAGACTATAGACTACTAACACATATTCCTTGAATCTACAAGTAAGGAACAATCGCTCGCATCTATGATTTAGTATGGAAGTCATATTATATTTATTACTTTATCAGTAAACAATTGTGGTAAAAATGGTGGATTACAACTGGTGGCGAATGAGCTGTAACTGGACTCCAGTTTTGAAGCAGATGATTAGTGGCTTACGATAGAAGTCCAGTATAAATGAATAGGTTTTTGTTTAAAGGTTAAAAAAAGGTTTTATTACTACCTTATTTATTTCCAGGCACAATATGGCGCCTTGTAAAGAACTGGGTTTAATAATCGCATTGATTAAATTATTTCATTAGAATAAACAAAGGCTGCGAGAAAAGAGAGATGGTAAAAGTACATATATTGTACTAAAGAGTAGCAAATATACAGCTTATAGTTAATATTTGTATCGAGAAATGGAAATATGATGACCGACGTCCAATATATGAGAAGTTTTAAGTGCCCTTGAAACTATTAACTTCCACAATATCTCAAAATCCAATACTATTTTGTGCAATTCAAGGGGTAAAGAATTTGAAATAGACGAAATAGACAATATAAAACATTGAAAAGTATTGAAAGTCACTGCTAAAGGTAATATAAGTTTAAGGATAAAAAAATACATATTGTATTTCAATATAACTCTTCTTCTATTATGAAATAAGAACATGACTTCGACACAGAATATAGACTACGATGTAATGTTGGAAGGAAAATATGATAGATTTTTGTTAAATTCGCTCCGAAAAGGCGAAAAATATTAAAACATCATATATTCAATATGTATTATAATATATATAATATACTTTAAATCGAGGGCTTCATTTTTTATTTAGCAGTTTTTATTATATCATATCTCAGTATCTATCAATTGTAGAACAAAGTTTACCAGAATAAACCACACGTATACCACACGCACTGTTACATTTTACAATCAACAGATGGGAACATCCTAAAACAGACAATTTCATTGAAAAGATTTGATATTTGTATATTAACACGACGAAATCAGTAGAAGTTACTCACATCGCTTTAAGGGATAGAAAAGATTTAGATAAATTAGCTTAGAACACTTTCAGGAGTCTCGATCGACTAACCTTTAAAACAAAAACCAAATCATAATGGGTACATTAGTTTAGCAGTTTATATATAACGCCATTGATAGAACCACAACATACTAATCCATAAACACACATGAAGAATCAGTCCTTTTTTTGCGTGGGAGGTTAAAAGAGGATAAATTAACAAAAACTCTTATATACATATATATAGAGATGCATGTATGTATATATATGCATCTCTATATATGATTATTCTTCTATATGATTATTCTTGAACAGAATAATCATTAAACGTGTGATATATGTAGTTTGTGTTTCCACCTCAACACGCTATTAGCTACGTCACTTTTTTGGTTATCACGATAAGTGGAGAACGTCGTTAAGTGACGTAAGAGTTAAAATATATAATATGTTTTCGTCAAAACAAAACGTTTACCTATTGCCCTAGGTGCTTGACAACCGACGCTGACGTAGTGATACTTAGAGCCACTTCCATATTTAGGTTATTATTTGAAATCGCATAATATGTTCTTGCTCTAAATATTCTTACAAGAAAAATGTTGTTTATTATGATATTAACATTTAACAGCTTTCCTGCCTTTCGGGTTACTTTA
Organism: Tyria jacobaeae; assembly: GCA_947561695.1. Classification (NCBI taxonomy): domain Eukaryota; kingdom Metazoa; phylum Arthropoda; class Insecta; order Lepidoptera; family Erebidae; genus Tyria; species Tyria jacobaeae. The sequence goes on along the minus strand of OX387207.1, from coordinate 10,348,668 downwards.
TTCATTAAAATAACATTTTGATATGTAAAGCTGGTTTATTCAAGCTGGTTCTCATTGGCCTTAATACAATCTTCAAATGTCGTTTTAGTGTGTAAACTGATAGCTTAGCTACTATTAACATAGTGAGAATTATGTACTATACATACGTGTAGGGGTGGATCCGCCTTCCATATCAGGGGGGTCACAATCATAGGTCTGGTTAGGACTCTTTTCGTTATTCGTTTGGATTAAACAGAAATTATATATTTATATATAATTAAAAGTTAAGCAAGGATACTAAAACGTGTCTAAATTATTCTGTTTCACTAGATTTTTCTGCAGAAAAAAATAATGAAACTGTTTATATATATATTTTTTGGTAAACTAAGCAGTGCGAGAAAATATAATTTAGGGGAGGCAACCAATATGTTTTAAGCAAAACACCTGTTGTTAAATAATCTATGGGGAGGAAAAAATGATTTGTAAAAAAACCACTTTCTCAGATAAAAATCGAAAGTATGGAAATATGGCCATGCATTGAAGTACAATATAGTATATAGAAGTTTTGGAGTCACCCTTTTGTTTGTGTGGAAATGTTGAATTGTACTTTTTCAGCGGTATAATAAATAGTATATGTATTCTTCCAGACTTTAATTTTTTGCTGTGTCATCTTTCATTCATATCGGATTCAGTCGATTTTCGGGAATTGAATAACAAAACATCTATACCAATTTTCCGCGTTTAAATTCTTTTTTTGTGTATTATTTTTTTTTATGCATACAATTAAAAACTCGTATGAAACGACTCGTAAAATAACCTTTGAAGCCTCTGATGATTTTCTTCGTGACCATTGATTTTTAAAAACAGTAGATAAACGCCTAATAATAAACAGTACTACTAATACTTTCAATCGTAAAAATGTGCAATTTTAAAGCTTATGAGTAATAATAATACCTGAATTGGTTACAATGGGACCACCAAAAAATTTAAAATCAACTCATAATTGCGTTACAAATACACGTTTTTTATTTAATTGTGGATATATTTCGTAATATTATTTATTTCCTTCTTATGCATATCTATCTCTGTAAAAGTCGAGTTACAAAAACCTAATAAATATCTTGAAAGAATACAACTAAAGTTCGGGTTTATATTATTTAAGGAATTATCCTAACCTATACTATTAATGATGTTCAGCTCAGCAAAATGAAAAATAAGATGATACACGTTGTACCGCCTGTTAAGTTTGAATGATTCCCTCGATTTCCCTGAGATCCCATAACCAGATCCTGACTGGGTGATAATGGGTCCACCTCGAGAGTACATACTTTCGATTGTAAAACGAATTTTTAAAATCAGCCCAAACTCGACGGAGAAACCAGTGAAACAAATAGGTTTATTAATTTTTTTTAAGCCTGGAAATAATGTCCCCAAATAATGACACAAGGTTAATAAAACATTTTTTTAGTTAGTCCAGTAAAATTAATTAATTAAAAAGATACTTTTTTAATTAATTAACCCATGATATGAAAATGTGCCTCTGGACACGCTTTCGTATCACGAGTCGTGTGGCTGAGCGACATGGAGGACGATCATCACCACCATTGGATATCTGCGTTCCCGAAGACCGCTGAAGTTCCACCTATGCCACTCTGCAATAAGGCGGCGTTAAGGCGCGTTTGTGGTTTCGCGAACACAGAAATTATCAGGAAGAACACTGGCGTTGTGTTTGCTTTTCAGTTATACCTCGTTTCAGTATGAGGCCGGATACAAAACGTACTCGTGTTGGGAGGACCCCTGGACGTGAAGAACGATTGAAATTTTGTCAGGAAGTTCATTCATATGGACGGGGAACTCTAACGGTTTAGGTCGATTTTTGGATCGGTAAAAGAACCGAACTCATTGGGATCAGGGGCAACCTCAGTGCTCAAATTTATGCGGAGAGGATTGTTTAATACGTGATCTTCCCTTTGAAACATTAATAAATCTTCTTTAATTTCTTCCTTACGCATCACTTGATGAGGGCTCTTCGCGTCCATCGCGTCGGTAATATTTATGCCCAATAATACCTTTTAAAGGATGTTTTTATCATTTTTTTTTTCTAATTACAGAGAAAAAATATATTTTTTCTCTAATTGTTATATATCGTTATGTACTTTGGAAAGTTTAAATACGTCTAAGCAATGATACGAAAAAGAAACACTAAAACACGTTTTCACGTAATGTAATGTCGGTGGCGTAGTAAACACGTTTTCATTTGACGTGGTTAGACGTCCTTGGCAGTCAAAAGTTTACGGGTTATATGAATGTCAAAGTGTTCAATGCTTACTTATGTACTCTTAGGTTAAATATAATAAAAAACTTCTGCATAAGTACCATACAACTTCATTGGTTAGAGGATAGTTAGAGGGACTCTGACTATTTATTATATAGGGGGACAGATCACGCAAACCAGGGGAACAGAAGACGGGACGGGTTACGGATATTAGCCCGCGTAGACCAATAGGGGGACAGATGAACAGACGGGGCATCTGATGGTAAGTGACAACCTCCGTCTATGAACACCTGCAACTCAAGAGTTGTATATGAGGCAAGAGGAAACAGGGTAGGGGAGATGAGAATATGGGAAAGCGGAGAGGGGGGATGAGGGGAAGGTAAAAAGGAGGTGACGGTCCTGAGACATAACAACAAATTCATCCCAATTGTTCGTCACATAACGAATATAAATTGAGCTTTCTTGTGTGCTGTACGACAAATAAGAAAGCGTACGGAAAAAGCATGCGCCACCCCCCACTATTGTTACAATAGTAAGATTTATCAATTTCTCATTTATGTTAAACAACTCTGCTTAAAGTTAAAAAAAAATGCAAAAAACAATAATAAAAACACGCTAAATTAAACTTGGGAGACAAACTAAAAGAAAACTATAGGTATTATCCATATAAACAACCTCAATATATCAAACATAGATTATTTTACAATTAAAAGTAAATTAAATAAATATATTTGAATACTATTTTTTTTTGCTCGCAAATGTAGATGGTCAAACCCTCCCCCGACACGTCACACAATGTTCAAGAAGTTTGCCGGCGATTATACTAATATAGTAAGGTGACTTTCGAAACATTCCAATTTTAAAGAGTATTTGCTTATGTTTTTAAGTAAGTTCAACTTGGTTGTATCAAAATAAAATGTAATTTAAATCAAAAGCACTAAGGAATATTGATATCAACTTTGAAGCAAATCCCCGCAAAAATAAATTACTACATCTTTTTAACCCCGCCGTTAGAGGATGAATTTCAATAAAATACGAAACCCGTCTTTCATAAATTCTGTTAAAGGTAGATTGGACCAAGGAAACACGTTGTCCCATACAAACTTTGCCCCCCTCCCCCTTAGGGGTCGAATTTCGGAAAAACATTGACAAATAATATAAATAATGACAAATACCAAAAAAATTATAGAAATATGTATAAAGATATTAAGGGAAACAGGTAACATTCAGAACAAGTAACAACGAAGATTTTTTTCAATTTTTGTTCCACAAAAATAGTAGTGCTACTCTCTCAGACATAGGCTTGACAACTTCTATAACACGTGATTTTTTCTTATTTGAAGGTAAGCATACCTCTTTTTTTTTGCGTGTGGAAACCCACCCCCCTCGTCATCTCACCGGGGTTTTCGGTGGAACGGTGTGTCAGAACCGGAGCGACTAAACTACACGGTATGCCATACTGCGCCTAAAATAGGAGGAATCCGGGAGCAGCTTAAGTAAGACATCAGAACCCCTCCTAGCGCCTCTTGCCCGCAAAAGGATGTTTGAGACAAATGACAAATGAAAAAAATACTTAATGTATAGTATTTGTACAATCCTCGTACTCACTCGGAAAGAAATTCTTTCCGGAATAAGTTATCATAGCTGACGTCACTTATTTTGTTATTGTTATACAAAATACAAGAATTTGGGCGTCATTCAGTTACGTATACGTATTACCTTGCTAGACGCTTGACAACAGCTGACTTATCGATAGGATAGAATGTTTAGGACATGGTATCGAAATCCGCCGGATTTACATTCAAGTCCTAAAAATAAACTACTTCAGTAACATTACAAAATTGTGGTCGTTTCCTCATATAAATCTGAATGTATTACGAATTCGCCATCACCACCACCTTGGTTTCATTACAAATAAAATTATTCATCAATAATTTTAAACACCTACTTCAGAATGATTTGTCACTACATTTAGCTTCAAACCCAATGTAAATGTGCGTCGGTGCCTCGACGGGCTATCAACGTCGCGTCGCGTATCATTTTTTTTTTTTTTGTAAGCCTAGCATAATGACTCCACTTTGCCTGATGGTAAGCAATAAATGGAGTCCAAGAGTGGTGGTCACCATCCTCATTGCATGTCTAGACAATGCAGCATGGTGACGCACACTATAGCGGCCTGGTGAGATGCTTTTTCACGCCCCGCTTAAAAGACCCGGGATCGAAGTGGGAAGGAAACACATGCGCTGGTAGGGAATTCCAGGCTTTCACTGATCGGCACTGGAAAGAAGAGCCAAACCGTTTCGTTCGGGATCGCATACCTTCGACTCGCAAACGGTGACTCCTCAGGCCAGCACGTGTAGTCCTGTAGAGGAAGGGAGAAGGTGGGACCAATTGGAAGAGCTCGTCAGAACACTCCCCGTGATGTAGACGATAGAAAACTGCCATAGAGGCGACATCTCTTCGCAACTGCAGGGACTCAAGAGACTGGGTGACCTCAGGACAGTCTATAATACGGACTGCGCGTCGCTGCAACCGATCGAGAGCGTCAAGCAAATACTGCGCATAGCCATCCTAAAGATGAGAGCAGTACTCCACGCAGGAGCGAACCTGGGTCTTATATAAAAGACACAGATGCTCGGGCGAGAAGAACCGTCTCACCTTGTTCAATACACCGAGTTTCCGCGAGGCCGCCTTAGTGACGCTCTCGATGTAATCACGCGGATTGAGATCCCGACAGATGTATAAACCCAGTATACTAAGCCTATCCTGTAGTGGCAGTTGAGTGTTCTGAAGAGTAGGAAGGGGAAGGAATGAAGACTTTTTGTTTGAAAACGCGCACGCCTGTGTTTTCTTGACGCTGAACTCGACCAGGTTCTCACCACCCCATTCAGAGATGCGGCTCAAGACCCGGTCGAGCTCAGCAACAAGCTCCTGCCGTTTTCCCTCAACGTCTGCTAGCTTGGCAGCAGGATGTCCAAAGTATCGCCCGTATACTGTGCTGTCGTCTGCATAACAATGTATGTTGCCAAGAGCCAACATATCATTGATATGCAGAAGGAACAGCGTGGGCGATAGAACGGAGCCCTGAGGTACGCCAGCGCTAACCTCCTGGAAGTCAGAGGCCGCGCCGTCACAGACAACCCTAATGCGGCGCTTTTGGAGGAAGGCAGCAACCCAGTTGCATAGCTTAGATGGCAGACCAAATGCAGGAAGTTTGGAGAGAAGCGAGCGATGGCAGACCCTATCGAAGGCCTTGGCAATGTCGAGGCTGATGGCCAAGGACTCCCCATGCCTATCCATAGCCTCACCCCAAAGGTGTGTGACGTACGCTAGAAGATCACCCGTGTATCGGTTCGGCCTAAAACCATATTGCCGATCATTTAACAAGGAGTGATCCTCTAGGTGGCGGATTAATTGGGTGTTGATTATCCGCTCGAGTATGGAGGTAGCAGTAGGAGGAGGAGGAGAGGAGTAGGGTACAGTGTCAGCCGTCACCTCCATACTCCTTACAGAGCATGGAGGTGACGGCTGTAGGACGGTAATTAGCTGGATCGGAGCGGTCGCCTTTTTTGGGAATGGTTTGGACGTTCGCCTCTCTCCAGGCCTCCGGAACAATTCTCGAGGAATAGGACAGGCGATACAAACGCGTCAGTACAGGAGACAACTCTGGTGCACAGTTTTTAAAAACCACCGCCGGAATACCGTCGGGTCCACTGGCTTTCCGAACATCGAGTGACCGAAGCTCCGCACGGACATCCCTCTGCCGGATGCGAATATCCCGCATTGCGGAGTCGCAAGATGCAATGGTGGGCGGGTGAGCGCCACGGTCGTCGATTCGGGAGTTAGGCAAAGAGGTCAGCAAGTAGTTTCGCTTTCTCTTGCGGCTCGTGGGCCAGTGATCCGTCAGGGTACTTCAGCGCTGGCAGCGAAGGCTGGCAGTAGTTGGACTGCACGGCTTTGGCCAATCGCCAAAACTTACGGCTACCCGTAGGGTATGCGACGAGTTCTTGACCAAACCGTGCAATGCGCTGGGCATCAGCTCTGATGTAAGCCCTCTAGCATTCACTAGTGGCTTTGTTAAACGCTGCTTTTAGGCGTTCAACGTCTGGGTCACAATGAGCGCGTTCCCTGATCCATGCGCGGTAGGTTGACTGCTTTTGAGCGACAGCACGGGTGCACTCGCGATTGAACCAGGGACGGGTCTTTGTGCTGGCGACTTCACTGTAGGGGATTTAGTACTCCATACCGACAGTGATTTCGTCAGCCACGGCAGACGCACTTTACGACAGATCCCTGTCTTTAAAGCAGCGTTGAGCCCACGGGATGGATGCAAAATAATCCCGCATTCCATCCCAGTCTGCTGACGAGTAGTGCCATAACCGTCGCCTTGTTACCACAGGCCGTGGTGGGGCAACAAGAGGCACCGAGGTGGACACCAGGCAGAGGTCGGAGGATCCCAGAGGGGCGTGAACCGTTACACTGCACTGGGTGACTCGTCAGCAGAAGGTCTAGCAAAGAGGGCGCTTGACCCGATATGTCTGGTATCCTGGTAGGCTGGAGTACCAGTTGGGTAAGGTCATGCGTGAGAGCGAATGCGTGGGCAGTTCGACCAGCGTGGTCCGTTCTGAAAGAAGTCATGGTGGGCATTAAAGTCTCCCAAAAACACCAGTTCGGCGGTCGGGAACTGCTCCTGCGCTTTGTCCGTTGCGTGACTCATGTAGTCAAAGAGTCGAGTTGTCTCGAGTCTCCGGAATGGGACCGATAAAGGCCAACGTAGATCCGGCTCATAGAGCCAAAATCCAAAATTCACATATAGGTGAAAACGTCGCATACCTGAATACGTACATATACATGAATATTTAGGATCATGAATATTATCCAGACGATTTAAAAATGACCCAATATCAGTGGGCAATACAATAAAAACAATAATATAAGCAAATTGACCGGGCTACTTGACTAACGTAACCAGTCTATTGGGCGCAGTAGTAAAAATGTGTTTTTTCGATTGTTTTAAGGAAGCTACACTTTATTATAATAAAATACCACACTTTATAAAAGCCACACTTTATTATAGTAAGAGTCATAAAAAAAGCAAATATTTGACATATAGACTTACAGATACAATATCTTGGTCGTAATGCGGATGTCCTGTTAAAAAAACAGACTTCTTTTCTTTTCTTAATAAAAACCGTTGGCCTCGCGACGGAGCATTGCATCGTGTAACATTATGTTATGTCATGAAATCCAATATTTTATAACAACATTCCACGTTACCGCTAGACAAGGAGAGATGATTACATGTCGTTAGCACTTTAATAGAATGGATATACTTATTCATTTCCTCACTACCTCAATTATCACATTGCCCAAGAGGTATGTAGCAATATTTATAATGACAATGTGGTAAATAATGAAATTCGTAACATATTATTATAAAGAGAAATAAAATTGAAATAAAATTAAATTAATTTTACAAAAACAAAACTGTAAATTTAATATTTTACAAAGCATAAGGACACAAATTTCATGACACACGAATTGTTTAACACCAAAAGCCTCCTGCACTGCTGACGATAATTCAATGTTGGCAAAGCTATAATCTGAGTGATATTTTTTTCTTTATGTGATAGTAACTACTACCAGTTTTAGTGACTACCCCCATGGACACCTCAAGAGCAACTCACGAGTCACAAGTGCGTTGCCTGCTTATTAGGTAGGAGTACGCTCTTTTCTTGTAAGTTTGAAGGTCGTATCGGTGCGGAAATATATTGTTTATTTCAAATCTAATGTCAGTAGATAATACTTTCCCGACACAAGTTATACAAACACTGCAATTAATTACATGAAATCAATTTTATAATGCATACTGCATCTTGTATTGTATAATTTCTGCTCAGATTTCAACAGTGAGTAAACCCCTTAAGTGGTAGTGGTATATGTGTATTTAAACACCCACGTTTTGCAAATTAGAATTTGGTCACACTAACGTAATAGGGGGCAAGCCTTTTGCCATCAACCGGGAGTTGTATGGCTGTATACATACTGTCTGTCCCTTAAATCTGCTTTTTTTTTTCAATATTTGTAATATTACACTTTTCGTATTCCGCAATTACTCAGCACCAATTGCCACCGGATGAAGTCACTGATACACATTGGTACAGTGATACCGACTTATCTGGGCCTCAAGTCTGCCATTTCAATATTATATCAATAGTGTCAGTGTCGATAATGTCGTCGGAATGGTTTTATACTGATACAAATTGGTACTCTGCATTGACGTTCGATGTCTTTGTAATAGTTTGGTTAATGGTATTCTACTAATTACGAGGATAGGTCAAAAAGTTCGCGGAATGGCGGGGTTGGTGAGGATGAGTTTACTCATCATCGTTGTTAGTATACATATATACGAAGTTTCAGCCTAATCGGGTCATTTGCTTTTGAGTTATCAAACAAGGCATTCGGGAAGAAACTAGCCAGTGTGGAGAAAATTAATAACGCGCCTTCATTAAGTTTCTCACCAACCAAGGAAACACCGCAAACCATTTTTTAAGAGATGTCAGCTGTTTATGGGGACTCCGCTCCTGGGAAAACCACGATTTATAAATGGCACGCCTTTTTCAAAGAAGGGAGGGACTCTATTAAAGACGACCCCGACCTAAACGGCCGATTGAGGCCAGAAACCACGCCAGAAATAATCGTCAAAGTTGAAAAACTTGTATTGGAAGATGACCGGCTAAAGAAAAAACAGCTTGCAGCATTAGTTGGAGTATCAGAAATAACAATTTAAAACATCCTAAATCAACACGTTGGCATGACTAAAGCCTGTGCAAGATGGGTTCCGAGAATGCTTTCTGCGCATCAAAAACGAGAGCGCGTCGAAAGTTGTCACGAGTTTTAGGACCGCTTTGGAGAAAAAAGGGAAGAATTATAGCCCGGATTGTAACTGGCGATGAAACTTGGGTTCACCATTATGAACCTGAGTCAAAGCAAGAGTTGATACAGTGGTATAAAAAAGGCGCATCCCCCTCCTAAGAAGTATAAGTTGTCTCAATCGGCCCGAAAGATCATGGCGACGATCTTTTGGGATACACAAGGTATCCTATATACGAGTATATATTTTATATATAAAATTTTCGTGTCACAAAGTTAGTTACCATACTCCTCCGAAACAGCTGAACCGATGTGAATGAAATTTTGTGTGCATATCGGGTAAGTCTGAGAATCGGCCAACATCTATTTTTCATAACCCTAAATGATAAGGGTGACCCTATACAGTTTTTTAATGGCAAGACAACGTTTGGCGGGTCAGCTAGTATATATATAATATTTGATTGAAAAAAGGAACTTGGTGTTTCCACAACGGGAAAATACTACGCTTCTTTACTAGATCAATTAAAAGAAGCTATTAAGGAAAAAAGGCGAGGAAAGCTTACAAAAGGTGTGCTCCTTTTGCACGACAATGAGCCCGTGCACACAAGCCATGTCGCGGCTATTTGTCAATAAACTACCATTGAACTACTATCAAGAAAAAACTGCTTTTTCGTAAGTGTTCCGTGCTACGTATTTGCGTATAGTAAAAACAAAAATTATTTCTTCACAATATTAGATATTGGAAGTTGGCAAATATTTGAAGCTGAAAAATATCGTCGACTGAAAGAGGTCAGAACTCGCTCCGAGCTCGTATTCTGCTGAGACTAAATTTTAACGTTTTGGACAATATTATATACATACTAGCGGACCCGACAGACGTTGTCCTGCATGATATTTCAAGCGATTAGGATCAATATAAATAAATAACCTAGATACCGACTGCAGCGCCATCTGCCGGGCTGATTTGTGAATCTAAACCATTCCCAGATCCCCTTGAACACACACAAAAAAAATCATCAAAATCCGTCCAGTCGTTTGAGAGTAGTTCAGTGACATACACACTCACAGAAGAATTATATACATATATAAAGATTATCACATATTGTTTTATAGAATTCGTCAAAACGTTAAGGCTTACTAAAATCTTGTGAAGGAAATCGCAGAGGGTATCAGTAGAATTATTATCATCGGATGGACTTCCTGTAACGATTCCTGTTACGTTGTAGAGCCATGCTTAGGCACGAATGGGCCGGCTCGACCGGTGCGATACCACGGTCTCACAGAAAACCGGTTGTGAAGTAACGCTTGCGTTGCATTTCCCCGAAATCAGTGAGTTCTCCGGAGGCCCAAAATCCCCCCCCCCCCCTAATGATAGCGCTGTTAACAAAAAGGATACCCCAGGGGGGTACCAGCGCTAGCATTGGAGAATCCCTCCCTGGACGTTCACCCTCAGTACGGATTATACCTGAGCGTGGACGCCCAGGCTGCCCCTCGTACTCTGGAGGGGGCTCAACTGCGCTCTCAAAATCTGCTCGGGGCAAGAGAAGGCATACCATGGCACCCCTGTCACGTTTACCGTGGATTTTTGTAACATCAGGGGCTTACATTCTAACCTCGATACTGTCCACCACCACCTTGAGACAGCAAAGCCGGCCTTGCTCTTAATCTCAATTGCTTGCAATCTTGAAGTTAGGACCTCTCCATCTTATGGCTACGTGTAGACTGCGACGACCATCCCCGCATCTACGTATGCCTCTACAGGTCCCATAGCGGTGATGCCGAAACGGACCGACTCATCGACCACGTCCAAATGGCTACAGACTCAGTGCTCCAGCAGGTCCCATCCGCAGAGATTGTGATTCTACGCGACTTTAACGCCCATCACGCCGAATGGCTTAGTTCGCGAAAAACTGATTATGCGGAAAGATCTGTTCACGATTTCGCCTTGGCATATGGCTTGACGCAGCTGGTAGCAACGCCTACGCGAATCCCAGATGCAGAAAGCCACGTGCCTTCACTGTTGGATCTTGCCTTCATTTCTGACCTCACATCCTGACGGCTACAAAGTATCCGTTGAGGCCCCTCTTGGCTCTTCGGACCATTGCCTGATCAGGAGTATAGTGCCACTTGTTCACTCCCTGCGGCCGCGAGTCAACAGACTGGTATGGAATGCGAACATTCTTTGCATCCTACCCATGGAGGCAGGTTTGCTTCTCGCCGGATGATCCCAATGTCGTTGCCGACTCTGTCGCGGATGTGTGTGTGTGTGCTTCAGGGTATGGAACTTTTCATTCCATTCTCCCTGATTCCCACAGGTGGCAAGTCCCAGCCCTGGTTTGGTCGAACCTGCAAAGCGGCGTCCCGCCGAAAGCAGGAATGTTACCAAGCATGGGCTAATGCAGCGACAGCACGGGATGTAAAGACCAGCACATTCAAGAAGCAATTTAACTTTGCCTCCAGGTCCCGCAAAAGAGTAATTGCTGGGGCGAAGTCGGCTCACATCGGCAGAATTGGCGAGAGACTAGTGAGAGTCCCTTCCGGAACTCGTGCATTCTGGTCTCTTGCCAAAGCTGTCCAGGGGAACTTTATAATTCGTTGGCCCACGACGCTAAAGAAAAAGCCGATCTTCTGGGCAAACTCTTTGCGTCCAACTGGACAATGGACGACGGGGGAAACGCACCGCCGACCATACCGCAGTGCGAGAGCAGCATGCCGGAAGTCCGGTTTACACAAAGGGCAGTGCGTAAAGCGCTTCTTTCCCTCGATGTTCTTAAGTCGAATGGGCCCGATAGAATCTCTCCTATCATGCTGGAGACGTGTGCTCCAGAGTTGGCACCGGTTTTAACGCGCCTTTATCGGCTTTCCTATTCTCTTGGCGTAGTCCCGAACTCATGGAAGACAGCTCTAGTGCACCCAATCCCTAAAAAAGAAGATCCCTCGGATCCGTCCAACTACAGACACATAGCCATCACCTCCTTGTTCTCCAAAATAGTGGAAGCCATTATTAACTGCCAGCTCCTTCGGCACTTAGAAGACCACCAGCTCCTCAATGATCGACAATACGGCTTCCGTCGGGGTCGTTCAGCTGGTGATCTTCTTGTTTACTTGACTCACCGGTGGGCACAGGCGATCGAGACCAAGAGGAAAGCGTTGGCCGTTAGTTTGGACGTGGCGAAGGCCTTCGATCGGGTCTGGCACAAAGCGCTCCTTGCGAAGCTTCCTTGCTATGGGCTTCCCGAGAAACTGTGCAATTGGCTCACAAGTTTTCTTACAGACAGAAGCATCAAGGTCGTTGTTGACGGTGCATGCTCCGACTCCAAGTCTGTTAATTCTGGTGTCCCACAAGGCTGTGTGCTATCACCCACGCTGTTTCTTCTGCATATCAATGACATGCTGCAGATTAGCGGCATCTATTGCTATGCGGACGATAGCACGAGTGATGCCCTTTACACCGGCCGCGCTAACATTTCTTGCACAAACACAAACTTGTGTCTGAAATCGAAACTTCCATATCAAAATTTTCAGATTGGGGTCGACTTAACCTAGTCCAGTTTAACCCCACGAAGACACAGGTTTGCGCGTTCACCTCTAAAAAGATGCCATTGGTCGTATCACCTCAATTTCAGAGCACTTCAGTAACTGCATCAGCCAGTATCGGAATCCTTGGCGTCGATATATCAAGCGAAGTCCAGTTTCGCGGTCACTTAGAGAGTAACGCCATATTAGCCTCGAAGAAGCTTGGTGTGCTAAGCAGATAGAGACAGTATTTTACCCCGGCCCACCGCCTGCAACTTAATAAGGCGCAGGTTCGGCCGCACATGGAATACTGTTCTCTACTGCTTGCAGGTGCACCCCAGTACCAACTTCTCCCTCTTGACCGCATTCAACGGAGAGCGACTCGCATCATCGACTGCCACGATATTTCTGATCGACTTGACACCTTGGCGTTGCGTAGAGATGTAGCTTCACTCTGCATCCTCTATCGCTTGTATCATGGGGAGTATTCAGAGGAATTGTTCGGACTTATACCGGCTGCTAGTTTCCGCCATCGTCCTACGCGACAAAATATCCATCCCCATCACCTGGACGATTGGCACTCCACCAGTGTGCGCTTCTCCAGAAGCTTTTTGCCTCGCACAACCAGCTTATGGAACAAATTGTGAACCGATACGCCCTTCAAACATTCAAGAAAAGAGCGTACTCCTACCTAAAAGGCAGGCAACGCACGTGTGACTCTTGAGTTGCAGGTGTAGTCACTTACCATCAGGTGACCCGTCTGCCCGTTTGCCCCCTATCGCATAAAAAAAAACTGAAGTTAAGGTTCAAAAATTACAATAAAATGTAATAGTTCATTCTTATGTAATTTTTTAACTTTGCAGTTTCCTGTTACCTACTTTGTATTTCAGATTCAGATATCCCTGTCATTCTATAAATCGAGGTCATATCACACTTTGTTAGGCCAAAGTGCGTTTCACAATGCCTCACAAACTTACACTTACACATAAGGAAAATATATTTTCTATTCTTTATTCAGCTGTTCTACCATGGGTTTGTAGAAATAGATATGTTATTTTATCAATAACATCTATATCATACAAAAGTAAGTACTAATATAAATTAAAATTATATATTATTATATTTATATATATATTATATTCGTATATTTCATATCGTTATATTTATTTATATATTTATTATTAAAATAGTAAGTATAAATTGTTACGTGGATATATGAGTGAGCCGGCCGTCTATTTCGCGTCGAACCATGTTCTGGCTGAGTTTGAACACTGGCTCACTCACGCCCTGTACTGGTGCTGGGGGATTTTAACGCCAAATCAAAGGCTTGGGCTACCCCAGCCACAAATGCGGTTCATTTTGTTTACACGACTATTAGTCACATTACTTACGTAAAGTTTAATAATGCATATGCATGCAAAGTATATCTTCTGCACGGCAAGGCGTTATCTTAAAAAAAATAACTATCCAAACAGTTAGAAAGTAGGGAACAGATTTTTCCGTATCTAGCACTACTGACCTGTCACTGCAGCAAGGCGTTGGTACATCTTTTCAAATAGTATTATCGGCGATTGTTCACGTTTTTCTTCCTTCATAAAAGCTAAAACATTTAAAATCGTTCATCACTCATTAGTCTTGTATTTCAAATACACCTGTATCGTCACTATAATGAAATCACAAAGAACACTAGCACTAGGCTTAATTGAGAGCGGAATCACGTTCCAAAATGGCGTCATTAGGTCATCAATTGTCCGCCTGAACAGATAAGTCGGTGGCACTGTACTCTGCAAATCAATGACGTTTTGATGCCTTTGTAATACATTTTGCTGAACTAATTTTAATCGTACCAAATCGCTGTGATTGTGTTATTCGTGTAAGCTTTAAGTACAGTTTTTTTATCTATACAATAAAAAAATTAAAATCCTCATTATTGCTATTTGAATGAACACATTAACTTAAGCTACTTTTTCGTAATTTTAACAAAATATTGGGAGAAGTTGTTAACTTAAACATAGGAATTAAAAGTTAAATTTGATAAATATCAATTGGATAATTCTTTATAGTTAAAAATGTATTTGATGCCTAGACACTCTCGATGTGTGTTGTTTGGTAAATGGTATTCCAATAATTATATTTATCAGTTGTTTCGATTAACTCCAATGACAGTGGATACATGTAGTGGACAGTAGAAACGCGGAGCATTACTACTATAATTCACATGTAACCGCCCGCAATACAATCGAGCGCTGTATTGGGCTGTTGAAAGCAAGATTCAGGTATTGCTAAAACCAACCCTGTCAAATGAATAAAATGTGTTGTAATAACAATAATAGTATCTGGACCATTTGCAGATTAATACATGGACAAATGGATCCTATACTAGGCACAGTCTGTACTATGGTAACTCAACAGCTGATAAAAATACACATGTCATGTCATGTACATTTACTGACTCTGTGGTGAGTTTGATCCCCGCCCAGTATAAACATTACACGACTTCACGCTTCGCAGTCAGCTCGTCACTCACTACACCACGGAGTTGTCAACACATTTTTGTGAAACTTTATGTAGGGAGTTGTTCCTGTTCCGAAATCATAAATATTAAATATAGAAAAAACACAGTGATTGTTTTTTTTTTATTTTATTTTAGGTATCTTGAGCTTCAAAATCAGTCAAAAATCAATCTTGGACATTGAATATGAACTGAATGCGAAAATTTCATTCATGGATGTTGAATATTTAAAAAAAAAGTGTAAATACCCACTATAATTCACTATATTTATTTTATAAAACAGGTATTCGTTTGCTGCACGAGCATTACATTATAATCCAAATACTTCAAGGGAAATAGTGAATGCACTGTGTTCTGCACTACACTGCGATCCGCGCCAGACTGTCATGTCACTGACGCCTGAGGAAGCTGAAGCGGAGAATTTTCGTCAATATCAGGCAGGGTTTCCAATTCATCTGGGTCTCAATTTATACATACTTAATTTTTGGCTGTTTTAACTAAATCATTTTATTTCATTGTTTCTCGATTCAAAAAATTTTGAGAACGGAGGCTTAGTTTACTTGCATAATCGTCGGGTTAATCGTGACTTGCTGGAAAGGCCCAGCCAGCAGGCACTGGTTAGCTAATTACGAGCAGAAAGAATTTTATAAAAATAAAATCTTATGCTATTTCTATGAGTGTTAACTCACACAGTCATTGTCTGACGATATTATAACTTCCTTATTCTCTGGAAGGAACATACAATAAATTATAAATAAAACTATAAATTATGTACCTATACCTATGCTACTAATATACAGTCGTGGTCAACTAATTAGGGACACTCTCTAGTTAATCCAAATTGTGAATTTATTTTTTATTTTCCAACGAGTCTAAACAATATTCCACATCTTTTACATGTAAGTATAATTAGTCATTTATGTGCCTAATTATACAAACAATAACAACTTCTTAAACATTAAACCTCTTTACAGTATAGCTGATAGATGATCACAGTGCTATTTGTTCAAAGAATGCTGGCTGGCCATTTAATTAGGGACACTGAGATATTGCGTTCTAGTTTCAAAATCTGAATCTCAATTATTATTTTCTTTCTTCTCCTATTCTTTGTGGTAGTTTTGGCGGCAATCTAGATTTGTAATTTCAAGTTTTGAGAGTTATTTTGAAAAACAATGGGCAAAAATAAAAGTTGCGATGCAACACTACGAAAAATTATCATGAAGTCTGTCGAGCGTGGTTGGTCATACCGAAGGATAGAAGGATATTTAAATTGTTCAAAAACTATGGTATGCAATGCAGTGCAACATTTCAGGCGCAATAACACAACTTTAAATGTGCCCAGAAAAAAAAGATTGAGAAAAACAACTCCGCAAGAAGATAGAATGATAACCAGGTTAGCTAAGAAAGATCCGTTTCTAGGCTCTATTTTAATTAAACATGAAGTGTTTGGGGCAGACGAAAGAGTCAGTGTATCAGCGAGGACAGTTCGACGACGTCTGGTAGAAGCAGGGTTGTTCGGAAGAGTGGCTCGCAAAGTACCGTTGTTAAAGAAAGAGCATAGAAATGCACGTTTGGCGTTTGCACGTAAATATGGACATTGGACCTACGACCAATGGCAACATGTATTATTCTCTGACGAGACCAAGGTTAATTTGATTTCTCCAGATGGAAGGCAATACGTACGGCGTCCTGTAAAAGCGGAAATGAATCCAAGATTCACAAAAAAGCAGGTGAAACATGGCGGAGGAAACATTAAAATGTGGGGATCATTTTCTGGACGTGGAGTGGGACCTGTGAGGAAAGTTCAGGGTAACTTAGACCAACATCAATACAAGGCAATATTAGAAGAAACTATGCTTCCCTATGCTGAGGAACATCTTCCTATTATATGGACTTTTCAGCATGATAACGACCCAAAATATACAGCCCGTTCAGTCAAGTCGTTTCTTAACAGACAGTCGGTATCAGTGCTAGATTGGCCAGCAAATAGCCCCGACCTCAACCCAATCGAGCACCTTTGGCACGAAATTAAGAAAAAAGTTGCCATTTATCGTACCACAACTTTAGATGAACTTAATGAAGCTTTTTGTGAGGCATGGGCAAACATTCCTGTTGAAATATGTCAGAAACTGATAATGTCTATGCCACATCGGTGTCAAGCGGTAATTACTAACAAAGGTTTTGCTACTGGGTACTGATTTTACCCGTAATAAAATGAAGTTGTTAAAGAAATTAAAATACTGCAGATTATTAGTTCTGTTTAACTCTATTTTTCATTTTACTTTACTGTTCTTAATTAAATGTCCAGCTACAGAATTGTACCTTAAATTGAATACATGGTTAACCTTTGATATTAAACACTTTTTTATATTTATTTAATCTTTTATTTACAGCCATTTATAGTATAATAATCGGATCAAATTATGCAAATAATAGTTACTGAGAAATCAACAGGGTTTTATATTTATATGTACATAGCCGGTTATTGCTGTCCACTATCTTGAATGTCCTTAATTAGTTGACCACGACTGTATATATATGTATATAGGGAATGTTAATCAAACGAACATTCATAATGCTCTCTCATTATTACCGTCTCATAAAGAAAGAGGTTGGGAGGGGTGCCAAGTAGTTAGAACAATTTTGCTGTCTAAATTAATACTCACTACTCTCCAGCTCTCTGGTGATCTGCCTTGGCAGTCTAGCAAAATGTTTAAACAATATATGCGCACTGCGTTCATAAGCGCTTCGAAAGACTGTCTTCCTTCCTTGAAACGGCAACACCTCCCCAAGGCTGGATCCTTATGGATTTCCATAAAGGACATTAACGCCTCCAACTGTCCCACACTTGCAATTTCTACGAGTTTAGGAAAGTTTGTATTATCAAGATTCCAAGTAAATGATACGATACACACACAGTTTCTACAAACAAACAACGAAAAACTAAAAAATATTTTCTCTTTCTTTAGTAAGCTACATGAGTTCTACAATTTGTTTGAAGAAATATGTAGATAATATGTTATTTTATGAATAACATCCATATATTACAAAAGTAAGTACTTGCTATTCCTCTTAATTTAAGTATATTCCTAAATTAGAGTTGATCTACTTCGAAACTTTTGAAATTTTGCCGCTTCGGTCTTTTTTTTTAATAGTTCCGTCAATTTTAGATATGTCAGTGTTTTTTTTTCTATGTTAGTAGCAAGTACAAACAGCAAATGATAATTTCATTTTTACGGTAAATTGATTGGTTTTTGCCACGTTTATATATTTTTTTATGCGCTCAACGAGCAGACGGGTCACCTGATGGTAAGTGACTACCGCCGCCCATGGACACCCACAACTCAAGAGTCACAAGTGCGTTGCCGGCCTTTTAGGTAGGAGTACGCTCTTTTCTTGTTTTTATTATATATTTGTATCAACAAATATGATAAATCCTTATAAAATTAACTATTTAAAAAAATAAAATTACAAAAACGTAATACATTTATAAATGACATCAAAATGGTGTATTTAATGTGCCCGGAATGACAATGTTAGTGACAGCACCACTAATGAGCCATTGCATTGCCACTCCAGCGACACTCTATTGTCACTGAGTTTATGTTAATAGTATACCGCTTTTTAGTCAATATTAATAGCATCTCAATAGAGTGTTAATGTAATAACAGTGGCTTGTACATTAACTTTAATAGCAGAATGAAGCCAATTGACCAATCAATTAATTACCTTTGACTACAACACTGCGAAGAGATGGGGTGGCCCTATTCTACTCCACCGTGAACAAATAACAAATAGTTACACATATCCCAATTTACTCACCATTATTCATTCTGACCGGGGATTATAACTAGTACAACATTTAATTACTTAAGAGCGTGTTATCATTTTATAAACGTAAATCGCCAACTCTTAAGTTTTTGATGTGATTTTGGCAACATAATTGATCGTTTTAGAATTTTAAATTGAATAATCGACCAAGAATTTCCACTACATATATACATACATATATAGACTATATTATGTATATTCTTAATATAGTATGACTAAATCATTTTGATCCTCCATTTTTTTTATTTCTTAATCTGAAAAAGCACCTTCATTTAAAGAATATTTTGTACTATTGTTTCAAAGTACTTATAACAATTTTCTCGACAACTTGTTATTATTTTACTTACAGAACATGATGAGATGAACAGGCAGACCAGAAAAAAACATTATAGATCAAATGTGGATCAATGTATTAATAAGATTTTCTAAGAAGGAAACGTCCCCAATAACCTTAAAATAGCAAAAGTGCCTCCGATATTTAAATCAGGCAGTAGAACGGATCCAAGTAATTATCGTCTTATTTTCGGACTTCCAGTGTTCTCAAAGTCTAGAGCCTATTTAACTAATTTAAATTTCATGTAGGACAAACGATACGGCGTCGGACCAAAACCCAATAACGATAAAAAACATATATTAAGTGAAAACGGTAAAAAACTAAGAAAAGTGACTTTCGGTATTCTGCAAGGACCCATCTTAAGACCATTACTATTGCTCATATACATAAAGAGTACACAAAACCGGATTGAAAGGTTACATTACACTTTATACAGATTTAAGTCGGTTGAACGTAACCAAAACAAGCTACATCATATTTTCTATAAAAAATAAAAATATATTGCATTATAGACCTATTGCTATTAATAATAAAATTATTGATAAAGTAGATAGTAAGACGTATTTAGGCTTAATTTTAGATTACCACCTGACGTGGAAAGCACATACAAATATAATTAAAACAAAATTAACGGGGATGTTAAAAAACATCATTCCCCTGTCACATACGCTACCTGATATACGAGTACAACTCACTAGTATATACAGCTTATTTTTTTTTTTAACGTGTGGAAACCCCCTCGGGCCGTCATCCCACCGGGGTTTTCGGTGGAACGGTGTGTCGGAATCGGACCGACTAAAACCACACGGTGTGCCATCCTGCGCCTAAAATAGGAGGAATCCGGGAACAGCTTTGGTAAAACATCCGGACCCCTCCTAGCGCCTGTTGCCCGCAACAGTGCGGGCACCACCTTCTGGTAACTCTCAATTAGGCAACGTCCAGACACACCAGGACGTCGCCTCCTCGCGGCTGGCCATATGGCGGATGGAGGGGAAAACCCGTCCCGACCACCCGCGGCCACACTCAGGGCGGCATGAGGCGCTGCTAACCGCGCCTACGCCAAGCGGTTCGCCGGCGGCGAGTTGGGTCTGAGTGGAGATCGTCCTCCCGTGCCCGCTCCGCCGCCTCCTTCTGCGAGATAACCTCCTCACAGAAAGTTGCGACCGCGGTGAAATTCCTGTCGCTACCGGCCATAGAGCGTATGACGGCCGGTAGCGAGAGATCCTCTCCGATGACTGCAGTGAGGACCCGACGCTGCGCCGCCCAAGCGGGGCAGTCTGCGAGCGTATGTTGAGCCGAGTCCTCACTGCAGTCGCAGTGGTGGCAGGCGGGACTCAATTCTCTCCTAGCGACCGAGTGCAGGTACTTTCCGAAGCAGCCGTTCGTGGCTCGACGAGCGGCTTCACGCCACTCGCGTACCTCTTCCGGCGGGGGCCGTCTGCCGCTACCCGCCCGGAACTCAACCGTCCGCCGATAAACTTTGGCGAGCACTTCCGCCTCCAAATCCCACGGGGGAGTTCCGGCCAACGCGCACGCTGCCTCCGTCGACACGGAGCGATAACCACGTACGGCTCTAACCGCCATAAACCTCTGAGGGCGCCAAAGGCGTGCCCTTTTCTGGGCGGTTAGAGCCCCCGCCCACACCGGTGCACCGTACAGTGCCATTGACCGGACAACCCCCGTGTACAGCCGTCTTGTAGAGACGCTGGGTCCACCCAAGTTGGGTAAAACGCGCCCAAGAGCGGACGCTGCGCCGACCAACTTTGGAGCAAGCTGCCGAAAGTGCTCGTCGAAGAGCCACCTCCCGTCAAGGATCAGGCCCAGATATTTAATGTGGGCCCGAACCGGTACAAGGACCGAGTTGACCATGATTGAGGCGCCAGGGGGCGGACCACGACGGGGCCCATGAAATAAAAGGGCCTCCGTCTTGTCCAGGGCCACCCGTAAGCCCAGCGCCTCGATGCGCCTGACCACCAGTGAGGCTCCTCTGGTGGCCAGGCGCACAGCCTCTTGAAAGTTCACCCCCCGAGCTGTGACCAAAGTGTCATCAGCGCAACAAATTACGCCCAGCCCTGGGGGGATGTCAGCTCGGAGGACCCAGTCATATCCCATGTTCCACATGAGGGATCCAAGAACAGACCCCTGTGGAACACCGCACGACATGGGCCGACGTCTCAGATTTCCCTCTCGGTCCTCGTACATGACGGTACGCTCCTCTAAATAGTCTGCCACTAGCCGCCTCAGGTACTGTGGCACCCCGTGATAGCGGAGCGCTTCCCTGATTCAGCTGAATGGCAGGCTATTGAATGCGTTGGCGATGTCCAAAGACACGCACGCACGCCGCCACAGCTCACCGCCTCTTCAGTCACGGCCCGCAGACGCAACACAGCCCCAACTGTTGAACGACCCGTTCGGAAACCAAATTGGGGCCGACCTCGTCCAGATGCTGGACGATGCGGGCAGAGAGTACTCTCTCAAACAGTTTACCCGCCTCATCCAGCAGCACAATGGGTCTGTAGGCCGCTACCGAATCGGCAGGCTGTCCCGGCTTCCTTAAAAGTACCAGCTTCCCGCTTTTCCAGCAATCAGGGAAGCGTCCGGACACCAAGCTAGCGTCGAACACCTCCCTGAGGCGGTCTACCAAATGGTCAAGGGCCAGGGCCAAGACTCGGGCAGGGATCCCGTCTGGCCCAGGGGCGGTGTTTTTGGAGCGGATCCGTAGAACAGCCGCCCCTATCTCCGCCTCGGTGACGGGTGGAACATCCTCTTCCTCGAACTCCCCGTCGTCTCCGGCCAAGGCGGCCATCGACGGGGGTGAGTAATCCACCCGTTGCGGGAAAAGGCCCTCAACCACTTCCTGCAGTAAGCTGGGCTGGAGAGTCTCAGTAAGGGGGGGGCCCAACGCGCGGAGCTTTTGTTGCACCGCACGATAAGGGCGACTCCAGGGGTCACGATCTAGACCCTCCAGCATCTGCGGACTCCAGCCTCCGACGACTGTGGGTGTAGGACCTCCGGGCACGTATGCAGGCCGCGCGGAGGTCCGCCAACTCCTGGGACCACCAGTAGACATCCTTCCTTGGAGGCCGACGACCTTTAATGCGGGGCATGGCCGCATCGCATATCTGCGTAATCGCATTGCGAAAACGACCCGCCCCCATGTCTACCTCCTCGGTCGGAGGCTTCGGAGACAGCCAAGAGTAAACGATGGCCTCCTCTATCTCTCTCCTCTCCCTCTCTCTCTCTCTATATGCCTCCTCTAGTAGATCCCTATCTAATTTAGATACAGCCCACCGCGGAAAGCGGGATGAAAGCCGCGTCGTGTGACCCCTTCTGGGGCCCTGGGTCCGGGAGAGCTCAAATCGGATGTAGAGATGATCCGAGAGCGTCTCAACCTCTACCAGGACACGCTAGTTCCTTACTCGTGTGGCGAGAGCAGGGGTAGCGAACGAAAGGTCCACTATCGACCCCCCCTGCTGTCGCACACACTTGTTGGTGGAACCTCTGTTTAGGAGACAGAGGCCCACCGATGCTGCCCACTCCTCTACAGCGTCGCCCCGTGCGTCCGTCCTGGGGGAACCCCACGCAACGGACTTGGCGTTAAAGTCCCTTTGCACTGAAACGTGCCCAGACGCTAGTCGCCTCATCGAGGTCTCCAGGTTATTGAGGAAAACCTCGAAATCACTCAGACTCCGGTTGGGGGAGAAGTAGACACCATAAATGGTAATCCCCCCCCACTCAGCGGCAACATATCCAGTACCCTTGTCTCTTAACGACAGGGGCGGGGAATGAGCCGCCGTAGAGCCGATGACTGCCACGGAGCCGTCCCGATCACCTAGCCAGTTTGGACGGGGAGGAACATAATAGGGCTCCGCGGCTACGGCCACACCAATAGACCACTCTGCCATGGTTTGCAGGAAGAGATCCTGCGCACCGGCACAGTGGTTCAGGTTCGTCTGGACAAGGAGGCTGGAGACGTGGTCCATTATTGGATCGTCTCTACAGCCTCCTCCATGGGCGACGGCGATAGTGCTCGATTGGCATCGGAGGCAGCCCGAGCCGACTGGCTAGCCACCGATGTTTGCGGAGAAGTCCGGGGAGGCTTGCAGCCCCCCTGTCACATCTGGTGATTGGCGGTCAAATTACCCGCCGCACACGCTGGGCAGTGAGGGGCGGCGGAACATTCCGCCGCTTTGTGCCCCGGTCGACCACAGCGGAAACAGAGTCCGCTGCAGTCAAAGCAGCTGCCGCACTTGACGCGGGTGTGTCCCGCCTGGACCGGGTCGGATGGTGCCAACCCTAATGTTGTCCGCGTTGCACCCCGTCTTTTCGCGAATTGCAACCCGGACATCACCGACTGTAACGGAGTCGTCCAGGCCCGAAATGCGCAGCTCCGCGCTCTTTGTGGGCCTGGCAACCTTCACACCATCCGTCCCAGCAAATACTTCCCGCAGCTTCTCCGCTAGGACATCCGCCGTCTTTGCACCTTCGGCCCCGGGGAACACTAAGACTCGAGCCCCCGTCTGGGCGAGGTGGAGCTTCACGCCTGAGGCCCCGAATTGAGTGCTGAGGCTATCCCGGATCTTCTTAAAAACGGTCGCGTAAGATAGCCCAAAAAAATATATAAAGTAAGAGTAAAGAAAATTACGAGTAGGTGGACAAAACTGATCATGTGTCATTGACTTTAAAATTTTAAATTAATTAAATTAACATATTTATTTGCAAGTATAATAACTAAAATCAGTGTTTACAACAATAACAATAAGCATATATATAGCTGTCAGCTGACCACTGGCACTATTCAATCATATGCCTACATTGTCTAACAAGAATAACTGCGCGAAAATGTCTCAACTTGCAGTTATTGAATCTCCCAAGAAAAGTCTGAAGGATATATTCACAAAAAGAATGGGTGAACTCGAGACCCAAATAATGGACAGTGTACCAGCCAAAGATATAGTCGCAAAGACTGCAGAGGAATTCAGAACATTTTGGGAGCTCATGTATAGCATTTGGGATTAATCCCTAAACAAATAGATGAGTGTTCCAAAAGATTGGACATGATTGAAACCAGGTACAGATGCAAATCACTGATCATTATTGGAGTTTCTTTAAGCTGTAAGTGAAAACTGCACAGAGGTCATTCTGGGTCTTCTTAGTAGCAAGCTGGACCTGATGTTTACAGCCTTATCAATCAAAGCCTGCCATGGGCTTGGAAGTCCAAAAAAAGACAACAACAGGCCCATACTGGTGACATTTTCTAAAATAAATAAGTATATGTACATCTGGGGTGTGATAGGGATGTATGATACACAAATATATAGATATACAAATAAGTCGATATTTTTAAAAAAACAACTCCTTCAGGACAAGAGAAGTCTAAAATTATACCCATGTTGGCATATGCATATCCCTTTAAAGGTGTGTTGGGAATCATCATGCAAATCTTTAAAATTAAATCTTAAACACAAAAGTTAAAAACTTAAGCTTAACAAATCAATGAACAAAATGAAACTTGGTATAATCCACAGATCTATAATAATAATAAAAAGTTCATGATTGAACAAATTAAAAGCATTGAATTTAGAAATTGCAAATAAAAGTATAAGATACCACATCACTTTAGAGATTTTAAGATGTAACTATATTCATGATCAATAATCTTTTTTTTTTTTTAAATAGTTAAAATGATTTATCATCAATAGATTATGATATACTACCCTATGTATACTACCCTATGGTATTGTTTTATGACATACACCTTTACTCTAAAACTGAATTGAATCAAAATGTTCATTTTTCTACTTTTGTACATCAACCAAAATAACTTTATCAGAAAAATATGTACACTCCAACATCCATTTATAATAGCACCATCATTCTCTGATTATGGTGAGAAAACATATACTACCCAAATAGACAATACACAAAACTGCAAACCAAATTTTACTAATCTAAATTTATATATTAGACATTGCACATTTGTTCATAAAAGTATAAACATGTTTGTCACAAAGGATGACACAAAATAAATACTTGTAACAAAAATGGATTACACCTACCTTCAAAAATTAAAATGTTAAGTGGAACCCTTACTATATGGCAGTAAAAAATTCAATTCAATAAATAAACAACTGTTGTCGAAGAGGAGAAGAAATCAGTATTATTAAACAAATAATTAAGAGTAAAAAAATGCTATTACTGGATTAAAGAATACCAAGAAAGTAAGGAAATATAATTATTACATAACTAATATATTATTATGTCCCCATAAAAATATTATTATGTCCTCATAATAATATTTTCCTGCTACTTATAGACTGACATTAACTTAATAACTTAGATTATGTGCCTATTCAATATTGCATTATTATTCATTTATATGTAAATCAAAAATGGGCAAAGGCGCTAAAAGTCATTAGTACTTTTATAAAATGTACTACCTATATACATTTAGTTTGCAATTAATGTCTTGATTTGAACAAGTTATGACTGGTAATGTTAGTGAATTCATAAGGTGACAGTGCTGTATCTTACAAGATTTAAAAAATATTTTAAGACAGTAAAATAAACTACAATAATTTGATATATTCATATCAGGTAATTAATTTATATGCATTATATTATTCAAATATAGTAATGAATCTAAATATAGGTAGATCCTCTTTGTTGTACAGGTAAGTTATTAAACAAAGTAGAACTTAATATTTCACATACTAAAATAATTTTAAATTAAAACTGCAACACTTTTATTCAATTACTTCATTTCCATCAAAAATATTATAATAAATAATGTAACTAATGTGAAATATGTGTACTAATGAAACATATTTATTTTCCAAATTGAACAAAATGAACATGTGAAACATTAAATGTTCAATGATTCCCTACAAAATTGAAATTTTAAGTTAATTAAGTTTATGAGTAAAGGTTTAATATAGTGAATTGAAGTTTTATTGCAGTCAAGTCCCTGATTCCGATGATCTGATTTATTTTGTTTTCTTGTGGGGTAACTCAACTCACATCTTAAAAGACTTCATATGCCAAAAACAATGTGCCTGGGCTATTGCATACTAGACGCTGATAATATTATATATTTTAGAAATAGGCATATTTATTAGAAAACATCTGACAACATAAAGCCCACGAATACAAAACTTATGTGTCTAGAGATAAAAGGAAATGTTTGCTGCCTAGATGTAGGAGTAGTCTTTATCACAGTAACTCGCATATAGAAGCCGATTAGAGAGTTAAAAACAAACTTTAGAGACAAACTAACAAAATGGCTTATTGAGAAATGTTATTATAATATCAAAGAATTTCTTGAAGATAAATAGTTAGAATTAATAAGTAGTAATAAATAGTAGATAATGTAATGATAATTAAATATTTATTGGACATAATAAATACATACTAATATTAGTAGGGGTGCAGGATATTGTAAAATATAATACATATATAGAATATATTTTTGTTGCTTTATTAGTTAAATACAGTTTTGTTCTTGCATGTGTTCTTGTCCTTGACTATTTACCATTTGACTTTGATATTCTTAATTCGATTTTGATGTAGTATTTTTAGTGTTTGTATTTGTTTGAATTATTTTAGAAATTTTTACTAAAAACTAGACATTGTAAACAAAAAATATTGCATGCAGAGAATCTGCAAAACATGTTGAACATCATTTTATGCCATTAATGTCTTGTAAAAACTGTGTTTCTGGCAATAAATGATTTATTATTATTGTTCTCTTTATTCACATTATAAACATATAAATTACATTTTTAAATATAATATAAAAGCAAAATATTTTTCAAAATATAAAAATATAAAAGGGTACAGGGACCAAGCTGCTAATTAACCATTATAGGTGAGAGCAAAGATGCATGATCAGAGACATACTTGAAAAAAGTTGTCTTTGCACTGTCAAAACACTTTTAATCAGCAATTCACCCTAATATATAAGATGATATAATTTGGGTTTAAGTAATTGTTTTCTCCTATAGTTATGGCTTTTGTGTATTACACATAGTTTATAAAGTAAAGTATATGTCTACAGAAATAATTCCTGCATACTGATATATTAGGTATTTATCAATGAATTAAGGAATATAAAAAAAATAATTAGAATAAGCGTTTAGATTTAGAGTCATGCATATCGTAAAGATGCATTGCCATAGGAACTGAAGGTGTATGCAAAATTTTAACTCAATCTGATACTGGGAAGCAGGTTAACATGCAAGATTTGATCAAAACATACATTGTAAGTTAAATAAAAGCTTTCCTCACTCTCTCAAGGGCACTCCTCACTTAACACAATAGATACATAATTAACATAATTTATTTTAAAAACTTTCTGTAATTTAAACTTAAACTTAAAAAACATAAATAATTTACTCAATACATAACTTTCTTTATGGAAATATAAACCCATGTTAGTTTACTAAATGATTAATTAATTATTGAAGTTATAACACATGAAATAAGAGACTAATTAAATGTCGAAAAGTTTACATTATAATTTATTAGTATTCTTTTTGTTGCCATTATGAAGTATACAGTAATTTATGTCCCTATTTGATTTAATAATGGGCCTACAACTAAAATATCTAATTAGAATCAGCAATTAAATACACTGTTAAATATTGATTGATAAAACGGATGCGGCAGTCTAGATAGATATAAAAATATATTGGGTACATATATATATATACTCACTGGTCACACTTCGAAGTACTAGGTTCGGGTGGAAAATCTGCCATTCCTTAGGAAAAAGCATGGAAACTTCAAGAACTTCTCAATTTGTAAGATTTTTAAGACTTTCGAAGCTTAAAACAAACTTAAAAGTACAGTAACAGACTCAAATAAAGTTTCAAATAAACTTTTATTCAAGTTTACTTTTGAGCACCAACACAAAAACACGAACTAATATAATATAATTATAGCAAGTAGGTACCTATGTGACATTGAACGTGATTGACTGACAAAACAGCACTTCTCACACACACTGACACATTTGAAAAAGTTGGGAAACGTCAAAAATAAAACGTTTCGTAACTGCTGTAGTGTTTATAAAAAGAAGAGAATAAGAAGAATCTTTACAAAATATAATAATGATGAGAGTTGAGAATTATGATGCTGCTTTTGACATTTGTCACACTTTATTATAAAATATGTCACATCCTTTTCAAGATTTAGAAAAAGAGAATTTTTTACTGATATTTTTATACATTCGTCCTACACTACTATTCTTTTAATATTATATAGGATACACAAACGGGGTCCAGA
The DNA here is from genome assembly GCA_947561695.1 of Tyria jacobaeae. Classification (NCBI taxonomy): domain Eukaryota; kingdom Metazoa; phylum Arthropoda; class Insecta; order Lepidoptera; family Erebidae; genus Tyria; species Tyria jacobaeae. Next base: position 10,320,063 of record OX387207.1, on the reverse strand, counting down.
CCAATTAGTAGGTATATACTTTTATCTCTAATAGGGTAATTCAGGGTGATATGGCCAGTCGAAAAAAATCCATATCTTGCTAATAAACGTGCATGTTATTTTCTAATTCGTGAGTGTGATTTTATAATCGATTTTGTTTTAATTTTACTTTTACCTTGTAGTTTGATATGTCGTTGTTATTATAACCTCAAACTATCTAAATTATTTTACTGTGTCAGTGTGTTTGTTTATATGGCCATCTTATCCTAAAGATCTGGTTTATATGGCCATATTTTTTAAGGCTTATATGGCCATATTATTTTTATTGGTTAACTAATTTATTTTTTGTTTTCAGATGCCGTAATACGTGCGAATATCGAACCGCTGTAACTGGACACAAGAACAGCTATCAGATGCTTAAAATGCTACAAAAGACGAGAATATGTTAATTTATAGGGCTGCAATAACGTTTAACATTCCAAGAAGCGGCATTTTAAGAAAAACAATCCTAGAAAGGAACATTTGGGCCCAGGAACTACATTAGGTTTCGAAAATGAAAGAAGACTCTGTCGTCATATCAAAAAATGCAGTCTATGGAATTTCCCTTAACCAGGAGTGAGAACAGAAGAAACAAAAAATTGAGAACAATAAAAAAATAGAAAAACCCAAGCCCCGTTTAGTTAAAAATAAATCAGAATCAATCAGATTTGCTATAGCCATCTGAATGATTTTGGTTCCAAAACCAAAACCATACAAACTCGTTAGAAATAAATATGATAGATTTACTAATATAACATCATTTGTAGGTAACAGCTTTAATGTTAAAATATAATACAACCGACAGTGTTGCTTAATTGCTAAGTTTGAATTGTAACTAAATCATACTATGCATATTGTGCATTCCCCTATTTAGTGCTTTTTTCTAACAAAGAAAATAGTTATATTCTTGTCCTTAATAATCATATTAGTTTCTTAGCAGCTCCCTATAGTGAAAAATTAACATTCTTTGACTCCCAACAATTTTGTTAATAACTTGAGACTGACATGGAGTTCTATGCACCTCCCTATTAAATTAGCACATAAATTAGCTTTCGTTATTAACTTATAATTTCCTCTGTCATAAATAACACATCTTCATTATATTTTACACAGTTCAGTATATTTTAGTTTATTTTACATAGTTTTTTATAGTGGTATATAGTTATTGGACGCAAGCAGTACACATTTGCTACCCGGTTTTGACATAGTCCAGGGCCGGTTTCGGATATAAATTTAAAATAGTCAATATTACAACAGAAGATACTATTACCAACAAGAAATCGCAATGTATCTTCTCTAGCAGTAGTCACTGCTCAAATTATGCTAGGGTTAAGCAAAATACTTTGACGCTCTTCTACCAAAATATGCAAAGATTTTCATCTAATTTACTAGAAATATAAATTCTTTCAGAAAAAACGCAATATGACATAGTGTGTTGTATAGAACATTGGTTAAAGGCAGAAAAGCCGTCAGATCACAGGGGTGCTTACTGTTAACTCGGTCTAGGTCCGACGAACCTTTGCAGAAGGCTCAAATAAGTTATAGACCTATAACATCTAAAAACCTAGAGAAGTTTTAATCTGTTTTAAATAGTAAGGTGACTTCAATATTGAATTAACGTACACAATGTAAATTAATTCTACACCGATTTCTTTGCTACAGAAAAAAAATAATTCTATACCGAGATATTTTTGGAAGAAAACTAAGAAAGTGTACCCCCGATTTGTTTTTGGTGTTTGGGCAACTTTAGCTAATTAGGAGAAGTAGATAGACTTTACGAATTTTATGGCCTGAGGCCTTACGTAAAAAGTGAGTCTTTCAATTATCATGTCGCCAATTATTCGAAAACTTTTAGAAAATTGTGTAGAGGTTAAATCTAATTATATTAGTAATCCAATAAATTTGCCACTCTTTTAAGAAAAAATGTCGGTATATGACCCATAGCTTTCAGTTTTGAAGATATCAACCCCAAAGCAGTCTTAAAAGCTTTTAAAGATATTAAGATACAATTGTCTGAAGATCTGTGGAGAATATCAATCAAAACTTGCCAAGCTATCATTGAAACTTCTGCTCCCTACATAGCACTAACATTTTTGTAGAGATCAAGGAGTTTTTCCCGATCTCATGAAACACTGTAGTTATACCGCTTTCTAAATCCAGAGACAATGTAGATTCTAACAATTATAGACCTATTTCAGTCCTGCCGGTATTTAGCAAGGTCTTCGAAAAAAAATCAAATCAATCAAATGCTACTCCACTTTACTGCAAATAACATCCTTTACAATAACCAAGATGGTTTTACTAAAGGGCGTTGTACAACTGACATCAGTACTACTTTGTTACAGCATGTTTTTAGCGGGTAGGAGGAAGCTAAGTCTGCAATTGGTATCTTTTGTGACCTCTCAAAAGCATTTGACTGTATGAGTCATGAAGCTCTGCTCCTGAAACTTTAGCATTATGGACTTTTCTAGACAGGCTCTGTTTGCTTAAATCTTACCTGAGTGATAGACAACAGCAGGCTTAGATTATTAGTGTAAATTCATTAGCATCAAAGATATGGGCGAAGATATGGGAAAAATGAGCGTTCTGCAGGGGTCGATATTGGGGCCGTTACTCTTTCTAATATATATTAATGATCTTCCCCACTTACTGGATAGTCTATTAAAATAGTATTATTTGCTGACGATACATCATTAATTTTTAAAGTAGACAGACACGCTTACAACGCCTCAACATGTGATTTTTGCACATTGGTTGCACATGTGGTATTGGCGGGGATACTCCCTCTTGACCTTCGTGTGCGCGAAACAGCTGCGCTGTATAGGGCTAAGAGGGGGGATCCATTGGAGGGGCTTAGGGGGGAGGAAGATCGAACGAGTGTCCTCAGCACTGAAAAATTCTCATCCCGCGGCATATATGCGCCTTGAGTTTATAAAACTGGAGACTTGTGAGCAGCTCGAGCAAGCATCGAAAATCCCACTTGCCTCCATCCTTAGCGTTAGAAACCAGAAGAAATATAAAATCTTGTGTTCTACAGAACAAAACTGTGAGCTTGTTCTGGATAAAGGCACACGCGGGGATGGAGGGGAATGAGAGAGCCGATCAGCTAGCAAAGGAAGCAGCATTGAGGCTGAAGCGAGCGCCAAATTACGATCGCTGTCCGGTCTCATTCATCAAGTGAAAAATCCGTTCGGACTCGCTTGATGAATGGAACCGTAGATATACGTCAGGCGATACTGCATCGATCACGAACCTCTTTTTTCCGATCGCGGTGGATGCGTACAGAATCATAGCGAAACTGGAACCTAACACACACACACCACACAAATACTGACGGGGCACGGTGGTTTCTCCGAATACTTGACACGATTCAAGTGTAAGGAGAATCCAACGTGCATCTGTGACCCGGCAAAAGAAGAAACGGCCCCCACCTAATAACTGAATGTCCCGCCTTCGACCAAACCAGATATGACCTAGAACAAGATATTCAAATAGAAATAAAAATAGTAAACCTAAGTAAAATATAATAAGTAAGTATAGAAATAAGTTCCTAAATTACTGTACTAAAATAGCTAGAATTGTAAATAATAGAAATAAGATAGACTAAAACTATATGATAACATAATAATGTAGTATTATTAATGTTTATTATAAGAACCTAGCTAATAAAAAACTGTTATAATAGTACGATAGAAACTGTAAGTAATACAAATAGTACATAAGAAAATTGTAGTAAGCATAAGAAAAAGAAAAAATTAATCTAAGTAAATTAAAATAAAGAAAAACCCACTCCCCAATATTGCTAATATCTATGTAACTGACAGGATGATAAGTTATTGTAAATAGACATTTACAATGTAAAAGATTAACTGCACACAATAAAAACAAGTCTAAGATTATTACCCCGAGATCAAAATAACAAAAATAAAATAGTAGAGTAGAATAGAATAGCAGGAATCCCACCTGAAATGTATGTGAAGTTGAATGTAAGACAGAACAAAATGCAGAATGAAAGTGCGAGAGGCATATAAGCGAGAACTGGTATGAATGATATAGACTAGAAAAGGCTCCAAATTATAAACATTGGAGGTGCTAGAAAAAACAAAAAACGCCTCAACATGTCTTTCAAAGAGGCTCAGTACTGTCGCGTATATATAAAGTCCGCCAATTAACATATATCGATACTGCATGACAAGTTTACTTACTTTAGATATTTTAACAGTACCATGTCTTATGGCATTTTATTGTGAGGCGTGCTGCAGATATAGAATCAATTTTCATTCTGCAAAAGAGATCTTAGAGCCATTTATAATCTACGTTGCCCTTAGGGAACTATTTCAGGAGATTAACATTCTGACGTTGCCTTGTCAGTATACATATGTATTTATGAAAATATTATTTACGTAAGAAAAAATATTCATCTGCTTACAAAATGATGTGAAAGACATAATTACATTACGAAAGATAGAAATAAATAAGTGCAATAAAAATGTAGATTAACAAACGCACAAACATCTTTTATGACATCTTAGTTAAACTATTTAATAAAACAACTTGTAATAATTAAATAAAAAGAAATTTAAAAATTGCATTATACGCACGCTTTGTACACAAGCATATTACAAGGTAGATGATTATTTAGCTGACAAAAATGCTGCTCCACAGACACTGTAAATGACTATGTACCTATTTGTTCTTTTTTTAATTTTATCATTTCACATTTACTTATTTATTGAGGTTCTTTATTACTATTATTTTCTCTTTATTCAATGAACAAACATATAAATTACATTTTTAAATATTAAATAAAAAACAAAATATATAAAAAATAGTGTCCCACCGATACCGTTGACTGGGATATGGATACTGGGATCGATCTATTATCACTGACAGGACTATACTCGTACTACCAATAAACCTAACATAGTGGTGATAGATCGATTAGAGCGCTGAGCAATGATTCTTGATATTACCATTGCCCATCACGACAATCTCATAAAGACTGAAAAAGAAAAGCAACTAAAATATTTGGGTCTGGCCCATGAGGTTATCGATATGTGGGATGTAGATTCAGCAATCATTAAGCCGATTGTAATATCAGCACATTGGTTGATTTCTAAGATCCTCGACCAACACCTCCAGAGGCTTACGTTAGTTTGCTGGATTAAGGGCCTGATGCAAAAGGCAGTACTTCTTAATACGGCACGTATTGGGGGTTCCTGTTTCTGAACCCGATACTGGTGGGACACTATTTATTACATTTTTAAATATATTTTGTTTTATCTTTTATATATAAAAATGTGATTTATATGTTTGTTAATTGAATAAAGAGAATAAAAATAATTATTATTATTATTTATTCCAGACAATTGTTTACAATAGTGGAGACCAATCTCTCGAACTAGGTGGACACATTTTGAGGACAAACTTGCTATTACAATAAATAGATTAGACATTGTATAACATAGAAAGAAATAAATAAAAATAACGTGTGTATAACGAGTTCTGCCTATACCAACTTCATTACCTAGCGTCGTAATGCAGTAAATATTTCACAATGCACGAGTTGCACGACACATCCCGAATGCTACGTCAGCGCCTCGTGCCTGTACATAATTATTGCTGACGCTAAAGACGCACTTACTTCCATAGAATATGTAAGGCACTTAGGTACTAGCATTGTCCGATACAAATTTTAAAATCCAATTTTGTTAGTTAAATTTAGTTAAAAGCAAACTGGTTTTCATTTCAAATCTCTTTCGCTGGCATAGTCATATCTTATTTGTGGATGCGTGTGCGAAATACATTACATTACATATGTACATAGGCGTAGGTAGGGGGGGGGGGGCATGGTGGGCCGCGCCCACTTTCGAATTATATCAAAATTGCAAAGTTCTTACGGTTCGACAACTATTCATAATAAGCTCCATCCTCCAGCAGCACAAATAAGCTCAACTCACACACGATGGCTCTGTACCTAAACGTAGAATAAAAATGTATACCACACCTCACCCTTACCTTACTTTCACAAAACGATTCTTTTACTACCTAGGACCATTTCTGTATAATAAAGTCAACCAAATCTTTCCTATACACAATTCTTCTTGTGCTTCAATAAAAACGCAAATCACAAAACATCTCTCCAGGAAAAAGTACATAGAAACAGAAAACTTTATAACTTCAAACTTTCACACCCACCCACCCACACCCACACACACACACACACGCACACACACACGCACACACATACATACACACGCACACACACACACACACACACACACACACACACACATACACACACACACCCGCACACACACCCGTATATATATGTATATATGTACGTACCTTTTTCCTAATTTTGTGGAACTCACTAATGGACTGTTCTTAATACAGGCTATGTAAGTAGCCTAGCTAGAACATCTATGTCTGTATTGTATAGATTGTATTTTTGCGAAATAAATTATTATTATTGTCTCTTTATTCTAGTTAATATACATATAAATTAGATTTTTAAATATACAATATAAATATAAAATACATTTAAAAATATAAAAATAGTAGACCACCGACACCGGGGGTTAGGGCTCCAAAGATAGGAAGCTCCTGACAATGCGGGCCGTGTCAAGGAGAACTGCCTTCTGCATCAGTCCCTTGATCCAACCATCTAACGAGAGCCTCTTAAGGTGTTGGTCGAGGCTCTTAGCTATTAATCCGTGAGCAGATATGATTATCGGAACAATGATCGCCGAATCGATATTCGACATATCGACAGTCTCGTGAGACAAATCAAAAAATTTTATTTGTTTATCTTTTTCAACTTTCACGAGATTATCGTCATGAGGAACAGCAATATCGACAATCATTGCGCGGCGCTCTAATCGGTCTATCACGACTATATCAGGCTTATTAGCAATTATAGTCCTGTCAGTGATGATAGATCGATCCCAATACAATGTAGCACGACCATTTTTGAGAACTGGGTCGGGCACATACCTGTAATATGGCACCTCTAAACTCACAAGATTGTATTTAAGGGCAAGTTGTTGATGTACTATTCTGGCCACTTGGTTATGTCTATGCAAATACTCACCGTTTGCAAGACGAGAACAACCAGAAATAATATGCCTGATAGATTCACCGGGACGGTGGCATGCCGACATATGTCGACCGTACCGTCTTTCAGAATAAATTTCCGATAGTTATTCGTCATAACAACTTCATCCATAATTGCAAAGACAAAACCTTCAATTTTTCCTAAAAGATCACCACACCGTAGCCAGAATGAAGCTTTTACGTCCACATCAGGCCCATTTAGGGCCCGATAGAACCGACTATGGAGCTCTTTGCCCTTCCATGCCTCCCTGCGATCATTAGTACTGAGTACTACAGGTTTGCGCCAGTTCTTTTTAGCCAGACCGAGTGGAGTAAGTTCTTTGTCCACTGCTACAACATTACGATGCACTTCTACATCGGTATGAAGAAAATATTCTCTGAGGTTGTATATCTCGCGATTTTGTAGGGTCTTAATGTTTAAAAGACCACAACCTCCAAACTTTCGCGGGATATACAATCTCATTACCGATGACCGCGGATGGTGCATTCGAAATGCAGTTATCAGTGTACGAACTCGCCTATCAATAGCATCTAGTTCAGTCTGAGTCCATCTGAGCATACCATACATACAAGGAATACGTGAGAACTGGTATACCCCAACTATTGCAGGCGCGTATCTTGTTAGCGAATGACAAAAGACTTTTAAGTACTTTTTTCAGGCGGCCAAAAAATCGGTCCCGCAATGCTTGTTTCACACTAGACTCAGGTATTCCCAATGACTGTGATATACCCAGATACTTGTAGGTTTCTGCAGCAGAAAGAGATCTAAGTTTAGTTGAATCTGAAAGTTCAACTCTTTCAGATTCTACTACTACGCCTTTCTTTACGTGCATGACTGCACACTTGTCTACACCAAATTCCATCTTGATAGAGTTACTAAAGTTTTCAGTCACCTTTTGTAACGCTGTCAGTTGTAATTTACTGGGGGCAAATAGTTTCAAATCATCCATATATAGAAAGTGAGATATAACTTGATCATCTTTCCGCAACTTAAAACCTAGCCCTGAACCCTCTAACAGAGTGCTAAGAGGATTTAAAGCTAGACAGAACCACAAGGGACTCAGACTATCCCCTTGAAGTATGCCTCGCTCGATCTCTAATGGTACATCTTTAGCTATAATCTGCCGACATCCTGGATAACGAAGAACCGTTCTCCATTGGCCCATACATGACTTCAAGAAAGTGCATAGAGTTGTATAAATTTTATACAAGTCCAGCTCCCTCAAAAGCCATGTATGTGGAACCGAGTCATAGGCCTTCTTGTAATCTATCCAACATGTCTCCAGATTTTTGCGATTATGACGTACTTGTTGGCTAATGGCCATATCCATGATAAGGAGCTCTTTGGTGCCACGAGTCCCACTCCTACATCCATTCTGAAAAACAGAAATGATCGAATTTTTATTTAAATGATATGTAATTTTTACTCTCAGAATAGATGTAAGAAGCTTATAGACAGTTGGTAAACATGTTATTGGTCTATAATTCTTAGGATCCATGGCACCACCAGATTGGTAGAGTAAGTGGGTTACGCCAGTGGTCATAAATTGGGGTAATGAACCTAAATCTAGAACTGCTTAGAACTGAGATGCCAAACGAGCATGTGAGCTACGGAACCATTTAAGCCAAAAGTTGTGCAGTCCGTCTGCACCAGGTGATTTCCAATTTGATAATGAACGAACTGCACAACCCACGTCCTCAGTGGTTATGGTTATAGGTTCCATTTGTTGTATTGTCTCACACGATCGTCTGACATCTTGCATCCAGTCAGATTCTGTATGGGTGACAGGTATGGACCAGATGTTTACGCCAAAATGTACTTGTAGCATCAGAATCAGGCAAATACCCGTCACTCACACGTGGATCAGGTTCTTCCCATTTTCGGTAAACCCACCTCTCATTCCTTTGAAACATACGATTCTGATTAAATCGATCTACTCGCTTTTTGTAACGTTTAATCCTATTTGCCCATGCATAACCTTTTTGATTTAGAAAGTCTATGCGCTCTGTGACACATGACATATATTGTTAAGGACTAGTGTCAGTACCCAAGAATGCCTGTTTCACAAAGCGCATCACTCTCGGTCGCATATTGCCTGATCGAAAGCTGATTAGCTTACCAATGAGTGTCCTAGTCTCAGCGATACGTTGTTCAATTCTATACTGCCAGGCTGGCATAGCAGGTTTACATTTAGTAGTAGCGGTATTTACTGAGGAAAGTTTTACTCCAGCTACTCGACATACTGCAACAGCCGCACAATACAGAATAGAGTGCGTATCACTAAGATTTTCAATGTTATCCAAATTGTTAGACAACAGTGAATCCAGGGCACACATTAGCGCTATATTTTTTTTATTCATAGGCAAACGGGATAAACGTGGCCTAATCTGATGATTCATAGATCTATATTCCAGAATCGTATCATCCAAAGCACTCCTTAGTCTCTCATTGTATTGGGTACTTACAGATATAGCTTCACTCTCCACAACTTCATCAACAGGTAGTATGGACATTAACTGTGGTGTATTGTTTGTCACCAAATGCACAGTGTGTGATGAAGACGGGATAGCCAAGTTGTCCTTTGTTGTTGTTGTAAGGGCAGTTGTCCTCGGGGTCCTAAACACGACGGTGGCCGGCCTCTCCCCTGCCGACGTACAGGTGTTGGCGACGTCGGCGGAGAGAAATACTAGTCGCTGGAAGTGGAGCTCGACGTCTCATTGCTCGCCGATCTCACTGTTGTGTGCGATGGAGGCTGCGAGACGGAGCTTTGCGACGAATCCGAAGGTAGAGGGTGTGCATCTCTGTGTCTGGCTTTTGCTCTTGTTATCATTATATATTTATTTCTATTTCAGTTTGGTGGTGGTTGGTGATGTGACTCTGACGTCTGTCATCTTGATAAATATTTGCTTTGTATTTTTCCATTATTTTTCTTTTTATATTGTAGTATTTATAATTTATAAGTCCAAAATGTATAACGTGAATTTTATGTTCTTTTTGTTAATCTATTGAGAATTCAATATAATAAATTATTCCACGAGAAATATATGACGTTAACAATTAGTGTTGCCTTTAATATTATTATTATAAATAGAGAAGTATGCTGGTTCGGGCATATCGAAAGGATGAATGAAAGAAGGTTGACAAAAGATATTTATATGGCAGAGGTAAATGGAGTTGTCGGAAGAGGTAGACCTAGCCGAATGTTCTTGGACCAAGTCCAAGAAAATCTAAGCAAAGGCCAGGTCAAAAGTACCTTTAACCGACGAGCCTGTATGAGAAGGGAATGAAAGTTGAAGAAGCGAGAAAGGTATGTCAGAATCGTAGCAAATGGAAGGAAGTGGTATCTGCCTACCCCTATGGGAAAGAGGCGTGATATTATGTATGTATGTACATATGTATTTATTTAAATATACGATTTTACTCGGAGATGCCCGACTAATTTCGGTCTCGACAGGAGGCCTTTTTAAAGGAGTAAGTCGTCCAGCCAAGACGGTACCGAACGATGCACTGGTGCACAGAAATACACACGTGAGTATGGATGTATGAATATGCAAAACATACAATATAATAAGATGTCTTATCTTAAGTGTCACTTAAGATCACTTAAGAAGACATCTTATTACCACTTAATAAGTGAAGTTATTTTCGTTTATATATTTTCTGCCTTTGTACATATATAAACTCTTCTATTGTATTTTAAAAGATATGTTGAATGAGTTGCTTACAGCAAGCGCTACGTCATCAAAAAAAAAAACAGTACCTACTCGAAGTTTATTCAGACTTCCACAACTCGAAAAACTCGAACAGAAAACAATTTTTCTCAAGAATGGCTCACATCTAAAGAGCTTTAAACAGTTTTTTCGTTGTGCCAAATATAAATGTACATCAATTCCTAATACACTCACAGGCACAATTAACCGCCCACCTTGTATTTCTTTCAATTTTCAGTAGTCGGAAAATTTTGACCACATTTGATGGAAGTTATGTTAAAAGCAGCCATTAAGGATAAATAAAATCACAAAAGTCTTTAAACAAAACCGTTTAATAAAAAAAAAAATGCCAAAAATCGATTTTGCTAAAAATTTGCATGAATATGCGATGACTTTAATTTTGAAAAAAATCGTCCGCTTTCTTTTTATTTAAATTTTAATAATGAGTATTACTACATCGGGCCCTGATGACTTCTTGAAGTCGGTTTGGCAATCCATCTACGAGGTCTTGAATATCCGACTGAGGGATATTATGCCACTCCTCTATCGCAGCCGTCTTGAGCTCTTGTAAGGTCGCAGGGGCTGATATTCTTGCTCGAATACGTCTTTTTAGGTTATCCCAAATGTGCTCAATTGGGTTAAGATCGGGACTGCGTGACGGCCATGGCAAAACTTGAATCCCGACCTCATCGAGGTATTGAGTGACGGATCTTGCGGTATGGCATCGAGCATTGTCGTGCATTAATTTAAAGTTTTCACCAATAAATGGTGCGAAAGGTATGACGTGGTCTTGTAAGACTTCCTCCACGTATCTTTGAGCAGTCACACTGCCTCTATCAAACACCACTAGATCGGTACGAGCCTCGTAAGAGATACCTCCCCAAACCATTATGGATCCTCCCTGATAACCCACGGTTTCGATTATTGCACATGGAGCAAACCGTTCATTTTGGCACCTATAAACACGCTGACGTCCATCTGGACCCCTTAAGGCTATTCTGCTCTCATCTGAGAACAGTACGTTCTTCCATTGTTCCGTAGTCCAGTCAGCATATTCTCGTGCAAAGGCAAGTCTTGCTCTACGATGCTGTGCAAGCAGCTGTGGACCGCGAGCTGGACGAAAAGCTCTCAGATTCCTTTCAGCCAGTCTTCTTCTTATCGTACGTTCACTTACAGTGACATTTCTCACCTCAAACAGACGTGTGCGCGCTTCAGTAGCGGTGCAAAAGCGATTTCTTAGCACGTTACTGACAACAAAGCGGTCATCCAGAGCAGAGGTGCATCGATGTCGGCCTTGACCTGGCCTTCTCGTGTATGAACCAGTCTCCCGAAAGCGTCTGATAGCATCCCGCACTGTAGTTCGAGGTTACCAAGCGTACGAGCGATGCGACGTTGGCTATACCCAGCGCCAGCTAAAGTCACTGCCCTAGCAGCACCAGTTGCATCCAGTGGCATTTTTTTCAGTCACAAACAATAATCGTACACTAAAAACTCAAATTAAACAATGTTCGTACACGATAGCAGACAAGAACAAGAAATGTAATCAATGTAACGTTACTGCAACAATGTCAACCAGAGACTAAATTCTAAAAACGCTTCGGCGATACAAGTTTAAGGGTCGAAATAAGGGTTTTTAAGTGTTTAGTTTATTGCTAAAGTACCCACTTAACTAAAAACAAAACATAGATAAGCCACAGTTAACATAAACAAACAGGGTGACGAAAAATATAGGTGGGCGGTTAATTGTGCCTGTGAGTGTAGTTTGATAGTCAATAAAATTCTATTTTATTTGTTCAGGTTTTACGACTAGCTCGATGGATAACAATATCAGGGAATTCTCCTGTTAGTTTTGCAGTGCTACCGACTTGCGTGTAGTGCAGTGCAAGTAGTACAAACACATTACTTGTGCCTCCAGCGCTCAATTTTAGAAATGTGTTACAACTTTAAATTATTGTTGTATAATTTGATACCAACATTTCTCGTGGTAGGTATTATATAACCTATACCTAAGTTTTAACGTGACCAAATCGAGTTTTAGATTTTCAGGTGAGAGTGAAGCATAGCCTAAACGCTTCGCGTTTAAGGTATGCAAGATATTTTACGCTTACCTAAACTTATTTTATTTTACGGACTACATTAGACAGGCGTTGGAGCGCGGGGCCCGTAGCATTTGCTACTCTTGCTACGTGGCTAATCCGGTAATGGGTCAAACGTTAGTGATCATATCATGGAATAGTTACATTATCTACTGTTAGAGGCGCTGATAGCGTTTTTTTGCTGTATAATGGCTACTGACAAACATTTTGTTTTAAAAGAATAGTAATATGCAAATAGAAAATAAAAGTGCGATGAAGTATCGTTAGGATAACTTTGGCAAATTATATGTATATACATATGATTAATTTAGGATCTCCATTATATAAAAAGTTACACTCACAACGCCTGTATTAACGAAGGGGTAGCAGAGGCGTAATTAACCCCACTTTTTGATGATTATTTTTAGTCCCTTTTACCTAATAGGCAGCAAGCCTATCGGCGTAAATAGGGGCACTTTTGGGAATTAGGATGTATAATTTAGAGTATATTGACAGGAAAGGAAGGATATAAAGGAAATTTGCTTATACAGATGGATTGAGAAGTATAAGCAATAGCTCAAGTTAGTCAGGGTCGCATACCTACAACTCGAACTGGCTGGTGCTGGGAAGTCCAAGCCTTCTAAGCTACCTAAATTAATGATCATCAAACATTGACATTTAAAGGATATGGTCAGATGATTTGTCCCACGGGACTATTGGAAATTAATTGAGTCAGTTGTCCCGTTATACGATGACGCAATGGGAGTAGTGGGATAAAATAATTACATTACTTGTCCCTTGGGACTACTGAAACTAAATAGTGTCCGTTGTCCCGTCATGGGGAAACTCAATAGTACTGGTAGGACAGACAGGCGTAAACGTTATTGCCTAGGGCCTAGGCGGCTATTTTGTTCTATTAACTGTTTTTGACAGGGGATTTCTCAAAGCTTGGAAGAGCCGCTGTTTATTTGGTTGTGTTTTGTCTGGACTGAACAAATGGTATGAGGTATGAAACTAGTTTGAGCCCTAGAGTATAACGTTTACTTTAGGACGATTTAACTATTTTACTAAGCATGGAGACTCCTGAATCTGACAAACCTAGACCTCGCAATTTTGTTGATGTATTGAAATAAAACATTAGTCAAATATGTAATTTGGCATTTATTGAACTACAATAACAATCACTTACACATACAATTTCATCATATAATTGTATTTCAGTTAATTTTGCTGTTATCACTTTAATTGTAAAAACATAGACTCGTTAGAGATCACGTTGTAACATTACATTATTGCTAGTCGAAAGGATTTGAACGTCGACATTTATTAGACGCAATGGGGTACATGACAACCCTTTATTATCTTTATGCAGGTATTTACCTACTATGATACAGAAGAAATCTTTAGTGAACACGAAATAGCTGTAGTATTTTACTATATTTTATATATTTGTATTATTATGGGATATTAATAAACATATCTGATATTTATAAACATATTATACTTTATAACCTTATAATTATTGTAGGTTTAAGGCAAATACTGCATTAACATGCAATGGCGTGACGCTTCTGTACTGTACCTAAAAGATCGTATATATTGTAGTTTCAGGAAAAAGGACGGAACATTTTCCTTTTATCGTTCATTCGGTAAGTACATTTAATTAGTTTTCTTTTTAATGAATAATTATAGGGTCTATTGAAATCTATATAATGTTCGAACATTAATAACTTTGCTACGACGAGCTTAGCTAAAGTAAAATAAAAGATCAGTCTCAGTTCTGTCCCGAGTTGTTGCTATATTAGTGTAATGTCAAATATATTTCATCAAAATATACACAATTATTATATCACATGCTTAAACCGAAAGTACAAGGTGTGTTAAGAGCAAACATAGCTCTAACACTTGCAGTGATTCTAAAGGTAAAATGTGTATCGCTATTATTGCTTTCAAGATACTTTAAAGCTAATTCCTTATTTAGTTGGTTTGAACATTTAATCTTAGTACGAAAGTCCACGCAGAAGTCGATTTGAGCAAACTATATGCGAACTTGACTGTTCATATATTTTCGTAAATAAGAAGTTTACTATAGTATGTTTAGGTTCGCATAACTTTTACTCATTGAAGTATTCTAAGATTTTCGAATTGACGTTATTTAAGAATGCCAATATGCTGCCTTACGAACCAAGTTCATTTATGTCACGTACCCCGCGGGGACTCAATCACCGCGAAATTCCTCATAGTTATATCCTTAAAGAATCCGAAAATCTTTAGCATATTGTTATTATTAAAGCTTTCTATTAAACACTATTCAAGACACTGAACAATTCGAGTAGTAGATCTACAATTTGCACGTTTTAAGTAGAATAAATTGAAGTTAGAATGCTTTAGTGTCAAGTGGTGAAAACAGAGAGGGGAAGAGGCCACTGAGTGTAGTCATCCACTTCAATCCGATCTACTTCGAATGCGCATATTGAAAATACTATTAAACTTATACTGACAAAACACTGATACATTAAAATATGGTTATAATCTATTACAGAAACATCTCGCTTTGCAGAAATAGACACCGAAGTCATTAATTGTATGTATATTATCTAGTCTTAATGAGGCCCAAAACTCTCACTATTCATAATTCGTAAAGCTTTCGTATTTTTTATAACTATTTTTGACAGTCGTAGAGGTAAATACACAGTGAACATGTAATTTGCATACAAGTTGGCAGAGATGAAGGTATCTTTTGTGTTATGTATAGAGAATACAATCTCGAATCCCGGCTGGTTTTTAAGAAAAAACAAATTTAAAACAACATTAGTCAAATATGTAATTTGGCATTTATTGACCTACAATAACAAAAAAAAATACCTAATCGCTTTATTTAATTTTAGCCCAATTAGAAACTAAACTAGTAGACTAAACTAAACTAAAATAGTCTAATCTCTGGATAACCTGGATTACGCATCAAATAAATAATCCGTAATCCCGGGATTGAAAAACATACTCGGGATTGTAGTCTCTAGTTGTGTAATAGGTACGTTGAATGTTTTAATAAAACTTTCCGTTAATTTTTATTTGGGTAGACGTTATCAAACACCAACCTTCTGCTTATCCCTGTCTAGCGTCTTAGAAACACATAAAAGTAGTGATAAATTAATCAGAAATGTATTGGCCAAACATTGTTTCAAGATATAGAACAAACTTCTTTCATACGTCTAAAGAAAGCATACAGTACTAAAATTTTGTTTTCATGGTATAAAATCAAGAACAAATTCATACCAAACTATCCATCACCGAGCAGATTTTTTTGTGAAAATATGTGGTATGCGTTTTTTCGCCAGAAACTTAATAAAAAGTCATTCAATCTAAAGTGCTTCCTAATCATTAGGTGATATAGAGTTATCTAGTTTATACTGTCGACTTTATCATAATGAGAGTCGATAACAGACAGACAGATAGATATTGGAGAGTAATCGAGAGATATAAAAGATTACTTTTGTTTTTTGTGAAGCTGCATTTGTAATACATGTATTATAAAAACACTTGTTGAACGCTTGTTTAAACATTTTTCGAAAACTAAATTTATTAGTAATATAATTATATAGTACATTTATTACAGTATGTATATTGATAACTATTTTATTATTAGTTTTCCATAAAGGGCACACTGAAAACGTACACTAAATGCAATTGGAATGAATACTTAACATTGATGTTTATTATTATAAATTATATAAATTACAATCTAGACATCTATGTACTAAAAAAACATTTCATTGATTGATATACTTTATTGTTGCAATGATATATACATACAATCACTAACACAATTTGGATTTGACAAATTAATTAAATAAATACGATATTTAGTAGGATTTCAGGTAACAAAGTATTTGAAATTTGGACACTAAGGGAGTAATGACATGCGTTCACTACAAACGTTAATTTACTGAGATGTTTAGGTCAGCTCATTTAAACAGGATATTCATACACATCTACATTTAACCTTAACTACAACTTATAACATAATTAAACCTAATATACATTTCATAAATAAAATTATTACCAACAGCGGTGTTATAGGTATAATAAAATTATACAATAAAAATTCAAAAAGTGAAATAAAATATCAAACCAAATATTTCAATTCGTTTGTCACAATAAATTTATAAGAATATTTTTTAAAAGAAAAATGTTTTAAAATTAATTAGAAGTACGGAAGAGGAGGCGGCAGTTCGGCCTTGAATATATACATATATTGCTATTATCATTTATACAAATCCATTAATTGAAGTGATTTAGTATGACTTGTCCCATTATCTTCCATTAGTTGTAAATGAATATGTCGAGATACAGACTCAGTCCATTTTCTTGTGATGTCGCATTATCATAATAAAAGTAATTAGTTTGTGATTTAACGTTATTGGAATTGGTCGATTAGGCAGATAAAAAGACACCGTCGTTGCTAGCTCAAGGAATTAAAAGGTTATTATATCACTAGAGATGATAATCACATAAAGTTCTTAACTTCAATTACTGTAAGGACAATAACAAGCAAGGTGCCTATTTTCTATGTTATGTAATATAACCATACTGTTGATTATTGTTACAATTTAAGACATTCATTCATGTTGACATGACATTCATTCATGTCATCATGTTGTATTGTGTCGACCACAATAGGACCTCTAAATAAAAATCTTGAACGAAATGTCATGTATATATGTATGTCATATACGTATTTGTACAATAAATTATAAAACATACTGAAATATTTGTCAATAAATACAAAGAAATTGTTTCGTGATAACTGGGCCAATTACAAATTTTCATTAAAACGAAAATGAACTCTTATGCTAATTACCTAATGTTTCAACTGATACCTGGATAGCCTATATTTTTTTCTTATAGGAATGTTAAAGCTTTGAATATTCACTTTCAAGTTCTAGTCTTTGACTAACAATTGAGTTCATTTTTAGGAAAATAAGAGTTGTATTTATATTTTATAGAGTTTTGTAACCAACGTATTTCTCTAACCCACTGACACTTCTAGCGCTAAGGCTAGTGTAAGCACATTCTTTTAATTAATTAATAGAACGAGACATTTTTTCGCTTGCTATAAACGGCGTTTGTTACTGTGTAAGACATTGGTGTCACGTCGCTCCGTAAATGCCTTCGGAATTGCGGAAATACTAATAAATTCTGTACGACACACTAAGTTTATCTGTTGAAAGGTTACACACTACGTTATTCCGAAATTCATGGTATAATACGCCGATATCATTATTGTAAAGTGACTGGGGTTTACAACAATTTAGGCCATAAAAACGTATTAAGTTTAGTGAGGTCAATTATGTGAATATAAACAAAAACCTTGTACGGATTCGTCAATCACACTACAACAATATAATAAAAATAGAAATGATACTCGCACTAGCAACTAACTCCCGATATTTTGAGAAAAACTCCACGGGAAAAACTACGAATGTCACTGTCATTTTGAAACAGACCCTAATACTTCATCATCGGTTAGCTTTTTGATGTGTTATTTGTATGCAATAATCAAAATTGGATAAAACCATCTTCAGTCAGCTATAATAGTTCAATTTGTATATGTTAATCCATCACATGAAAAAAGAAATGTCTCCGCGCCGAACGTTAAAAACCGCCGTTGTCATTTTGACGGTAATATACGTGCGGCTTTTTTCCTAACCTAGCAATGTAAGTGTAATGTTTTCAGTTTGTATTGTTTCTAAATAAAAAGTAATATAATGTCAAGCAATGATCAACAATAAAACAATTAAAACGTAATGAAACAAATCAGTGTACAAAGTCATGAACCTAGAGAACATTGTTTCTACAAACGATTAGAGTGCTTTAAAAATGTGTGTGAAACAGAAAGCAAGCTCTTACTTCGTTATTTTAATCAATTACAAACGGTAAATGAACAAAATATCTTTCTAGCATCCATGATAGTGGTGAGTCTAGTAAAGCAATGACACTCGAGAAAAGGAGACATCGAAGAAAACAAACATTTAAATAAGCGATTGATTAAATAGAAAAGCTTAAATGTTATTAAAAATAGACTTTTAATACTATTTTTAGTTTTTCATACTATAAATAGTTGTTGTTCTTCTTTACTTATATTTTTTTTTTATATTCATTGTTTTTCCCGATGAGTGCTCTAAATAATATATATGGATATATTGTGCGTAACATTTGTAGACAAAAATATAATTTTGAAACATTCAGATCGAAATGGTTATTATTATGATATTACCAAAGTTCAGTAGATCAACCATAAAAGGTCCCATAAATGTATCACCGTTACTTCTTCGAGTTGGGATTGCTTTTGTTTGTACGATTGTCTTGTAGAGGGATCTGTAAAATAAATATATGGATGCAATTAGCTGGGGAATCTGCCAGTAGGCATAGGAGAGATATTCGGTGATTACTGTAACCCGTATTCTATCAGGTGCAGAAAAAATCTAAAAACGGTATAGTACGTTTACCATAGTACGATTAGAACACGATCGTCAGAAGGTAATGACTAAACCATCTTCCGATTAAAATTAACAGTGTGCGGTGACTCTCAAGGAACAATGGCGAGGAGATATGAATGCGAGTTTCTGTGACCCAAACAAGTGTTCCGTCCATCAACTTAAGCACTTAGCTTATTTCAAAGTGGTCAACATAAAATATTCCGTCCTTTTTAATCAAGACAAAGCATGAGAAAAAAATTCTTGTGTAGCGAGGGACTTTGCAAACACTCAATTAATGAATACAAAGAAAACCTAAACTCGAAATAACTATTTACCACAAAAAAAAAATTGTCTCGTGCTGGAATCGAAAAAATGCAGTTAATTGTATTTCATGTACAATTAATTTATTTTAAATTTTGTTGAATAAAAAATAAGATCCATGGTTTCAAGTGGGAGCATAGTGAAATTATCATTAAAGAAGTTATTAAAGGGAATTCAACAAAAATATATCGTATTATACGATTAACCTAAAACAAAGTGACGTTAAATATCTTTTTTCAGCCGGTGAGTAAGGTTAGGTATCTAGTTTTGGTTTTGCAAGTATCAGAAGGGCCATGTGCTTGATTGTCAACCCAATCTAAAACTGTTTTAGGAACCTTTTTTGTTGTGTGTATTTTCGAAAAGATTAAATTGTCATTAAAGGAAGTTCTTAGAACTTCATTTCCAAATTGAGATTTGAATGTATAAAATAAAACTCTCTGTAATGAACAAATATAGTTAGTCATTCTTACAGTAGCGCGTTGATCTTCCATCCGGCCGGCCTGCGCCCTCATCAATAGTGCAAAGAAGTCATCATCAGGCACGGTCTTTGAGCGCAGCTCCTCGGGCTTCGGTCGTGGCATCTCAGTGCGTTGGTCCTCTAACCGAGCACCCTACAAGTTTCGGACACGATATTAATCTCCTTCTAGTTAAGATATATTTTTGGTATCTTTATAAAGTAACCTATAGTTAATTTATCCGTCAGAAATAATATTGGTCGACATGTTTTTAAACTTACCTTCATATGAAAAGGCACAGTGGATCTCAGAATGGCAATTGTATCATTATTTATAATATTATAAATAACCTTATTACAATTGGAACCGTGAACTCTAGTAAATACATGTTTTTACTCATAGGAGAACCTGATCACAGAAACCGAAATGATAAACACCAGCCTATCAGCGAAGGCCTTTCCAAGGAGCGCACCCACTCCACATAGGTACATCCAGACGTATTAAAAACAATTATTCCTAGTTTCATTTAGCCGAAGTTTAGTCTGAATCATTTAATATCTTTGTCATTTACCTGTACGCGAGCAATCATGTCTAAGAAGTCATCCTCTGGTTTTGCGCTAACGGTGTGCTGATGGCGGAGGCCGGGAAGCGAGGACCCTTTGGTCTCCTTGTTGGCTTTCTTTGCCACAGGGCGCAGTTCAGCACGTTGAGAATCTATGCGTGAAGACTGCAAGTCCGTTATCATGTCCAGCATCGCATCATTCGAACTAGAACAACAATAAAACTAACAGTAAATACCTTCAATCTAAGTAACTTCATACGTTGATAACAATCAAACACTCACGTCTGCACTACGCCATGAGTGTTTGCATTATGATATCCCTACTAATATTATAAATGCGAATGTAAGTTTTTTTTTATGTAATAGGGGGCAAACAAGCAGACGGGTCACCCGATGGCAAGCGACTACCGCCGCCCATGGACACTGAAACTCAAGAGTCATAAGTGCGTTGCTGGCCTTTTAGGTAGGGCTACGCTCTTTTCTTGAACGTCTTAGGAATTAGGAAGGAAATAGGATACTTTTTATTCAAAAAAAAAAATTGGCAGATATAATTGTCAAAAAATTTAAAAATCTAGCAACTTCAATGCCATCTATATTTAATGGATTCAATGTGATCGAAGCCGGGGTAAAAGCCAGTATTGTATATAACGTTGGCATTATATCGGTAATTAACTTACATTATAGACACATACAGCTATTTCAGAGGATATTAACTTATCTGTTGTAGCTATCCACAACTAAAAGACTATTATACGACTAGTGTAATGTTTACATATATGTAAATGTATTTCAAATTAGCGTTACAGAAAAATCGCACGTAGAGTTAGCAACATTAGGTAAATACAATTATAAACGCGACACTGCGAACATAGATTGCTTAAAAATTAAACGTTTCTTATATGGTCACGATTCATTCGAAGCTCATGGAAAATATGCTTATACAATCGTGTGTGTTACATTAGAACAGCAGCGTTAGTGGCTAAGATGTATTACGGTTGAACACAAATTTTAAAACTGTTTTTAGGGTTCACATAAAAATACATTCAGGATATTTATGTATGAAACACTAGGCATGACGTCACGTATAATTACTGTTTACTTATTTTATTTATATTTTTCCTATCAAATAAATTTAAAACACTAAAGTAAAGCAGGACGAGAATAGTCACTATTTTAAGTACCTAATCTTGTTGGCCGAAATAGTGAAATAATTTAGTATAAATATACACCTAATTCACGTAATACAGTCTGGTTTTAAATCATTTTTAAACGACATCAAAAAGGAGGATTTTCTCAATTACACTGAATTGTAATATTGTTACTCGATCTTCGCCATTGCAGAATCCATTTCAATACATTTTTACTAAACTGAGGCTACGTCAAGGTTGATCTGGTTTAAATATAAAAAAAAATATACAAAATCTGAAGTTTAAAGTTAAGGAATAAAAAACACAGCCTGTTACAATTTGTGATGATAAGGGCAGAGACGTTAGTTATATACTTTTTTAACTCAATTAAACTTGTTATTAGATACATAGAAGTTCGTTGTCTAACGTAAACCTCGGTGCGCGAGATTTTTTATTAAATATTTAGGTGTTCCCAAATACGTTTGCCGATTTATTTTTAGGGAGAGTTAGGTAAGGAGAGCAGTTTTTCTGTACTGAATAAATACCGAGTCTAATATTAGGTGTCATTATTAGAAGAAATTTAACGAACTTTATGATTTCAGCCTTGAAATTTTATGGTTTTCTAAACTAACTTAAATTTATAAAATAACTAAGGAGTCGCGAATCCAAACAGAATCTTTATAGTGAACTACAATAGGTATGTTTTTCACATGATTTACAACGGAAGCGACGGACGGCATTAAATATTACATAAAGCTAATATCTTCATCATCAGCAGCGTGTCAACATCCAAAAAGCATCAACTAAATTAAGGATCAAAAAGAAAACGAAAAATTCTCTACAGCCTTATTATAAGATATAAAAATTATTTACAGATCTTACGAACCCATTCTCATCTTCATAAGCCTTCATGGCTCTTTACAAAATGGCCAAATAAATGTATTCTGAGCTGGCTATGTGGCGTCCGGCGCAAAGATGATTCAAACAATATAAAAATTTGCTTTCATGTTATATGAATTGCACCTTGATGATAAAACACGCAAGAACACAGTGTCATGGTTTGCGGTTGTTTCCCGGAGACACATGTGTAGTTGGAAAGCGTTGTCGCGCTATTTGTGCAGATAGTGAAATTATATTGAGATAAGAGACGAGTGTCCGCGATGGATCTGATAATGAAATCGGTCAAGAGCATGACGGGCCTCATCGAGGCTGTGGCTTTAACATTTAAATCATTAGAATTTTAAACCGCCATGCATATTTTATATATTATTATTTTAAGAGGAATTGTCCAATTTTCTTATCATATAAGATATAGTTATTATACTATTTGCGCTGTAGGATGGTGCGGGTGACAGTTTCAGTAACGTTTCATTTCACTTTTGAAAGTTGCTGCGATTTATGACTTATATTTCAGCTGTACCGCATTCTTAATATATTAAATCATTAAAAACTGTAGTAAATTAAATTAAACCCAACCAAAATGTTCTAGTCTACAAATAAAATCAAATTGAAAGAAAAATTAAGCAAAGTGTGTATAACGTAACGCCATAGACGTATTTAGTGATGCGATGTACTGCTACGATGGATAGTCGATGTTTTTTATAATATAAAACGTATATTGTGCGACGGTCAATTTATATTGTTAACAAGTCAATAATAATATTTGTACAATATCAGTACAAGGTGCCTTACAGTCCAGTAATACAATGAAACCAGTACCTCAGGGCGAGACAAATTTACTATCGAAGCTTGTAAATACATATATACAGTTCTGGGGAACGAAACCATAGCGCGATCGTAGGCGCCATCTACCGAATAGAAGAACAAACTTTTGCTACAAACATGTGTTCCGTACGCTTTATAGAAATACTTTTTATTTTAAGCAATAAGCTGATGTAGAAATTCCGATACCTAGTATAAACAATTGCTTTTACATAGTTTCCAGGATTTTTTCTAGTCTCTAGAAGAAGTTTATCCCTCACACGGGTTTAGTATCAGTGATACCAGAAATATCATCACCAATTTACAATTGCAAGTTGTATTTGGGAGCTTCCCCGCTTGGTTTAAACTTCTTACATTATAGGGTTCTATATCCTATTACTCCTATTCTAAGTGTTTTCCGCCCGGGAATTCTTAGCATTCCAATTTATTTAACCTTAATAATTATTAAAGGGACTCTAAGCCCTGGCTATATTTGACTTTTGCATGTGAGCTGACTGCTAGAAAATACATTACATTGGCTTCTCGTAGCCTTCAGGACTTGAATTTTCAAAAGTATTTAGCCCTTTAAGCCGGCTGAAGCATCTTCCAATCAGTTGCCTGATCAGATGTATTTTTATAAAGCCATTGCTCGGTCGCTAGAGCACCATCTGTTATCTACCAGGGAGCACCAACGCGCCAGCAAGTGAGTTTGATATTAGGGTCGGAAATATGCTATGCTCTATTCTCCCGTTACCCCCTATAAAGTTTGTGCTGCCCTCATATACGTCTGTTTATCGCGAACCTTAAAATAATTCAGCTAAGTTTTTACATTAAAGAGGATCTTCAGTGATCAATTAAACCCATAATGCACAATATGTACATAAACTAGACGGAGTATCCCGCACTCGCTGCCTCTATGAGATAGATATTCAGGTGCTTAGAGCGAACGACGAAAGAGGATTAACTGTCTCGCATATCTTTTAAAGGCACCTGATTAATGCATGAATGATTCTTAAGGGGAGGATAACTTAGCCTCGATATTTTCCTTTGATCGGCCCTTTTAAATCGTTAAATGTGCAAATCCCATCCCACAGCTTCAGCCAGAATATTTAAACTATAGACCAAAACCCAAGTCGAATCACTTTGCAACAACCTTACGTTCCGTGAAACTTGTGATCCTATCTAAGAACCGCTCCTAGATTTTCCCTTTCATAGATAACAGGGTCTCTGATTAGAATTTGAGAGGGATATTAAATTTGTTTTTCATTTTTATAGCGCAGTCATTTGTATGTGTCATATAGTACAAAAGTACCTTATCATTAAGAGATCACAAAAGTGTATGACATATCTGACTGACTTTTGTGTACGTTATTTCAACTTTGATGGGGAAATTTAAGGAATACAAAAACTTACAATTTAACATGATTGAAATCGATTATCAACTCGTTTTAAAGTTAATAATCATTGTATTACACACCTCCGCTCAGTAAAATAGTTAGAGGCAACTTACACATTTAATGCACTCCTTGTAAAATAATATTAAATGCGGTAGAAACTTATTCATTCAGTTTTACATGGGACTTGAGGTGTCCAGTTTTTATTAAAATACAAACAAATGTAAACTTGTTAAAAAAAAATCTACACCTAATCATCATCTACACTAAATGCACTATTATTATTTCTATTACCATTATTACAATCTACCCATTCCCTGCGTTACGCGCCAGTTTCACCGTTTATGGTTTAAAATACTCACTAAATGATGGTCGAATTTTCGAAATCCAATCCATGAATTTGTTTGTCCGATTTCTATTCATAAGGCTTAACCATTTGGAAGCGGGTGGTTTTAGATCAACACAGGCAGGTATTTAATTTATTTTATCTTTTTAATATTAATTTTACTTTTGACAAAGTGACCTATAGTTGACCTAGACCTTTTAAATATTTTTTAAATAAGTCGATTTCAAATATTTGTTGAGCATTTTTATGAAATAAAGAAATTGAATTTGAATATACTGCTTTCGAAAACGATTTCCAAATCTTAAATACGATGACAAATAATGACAAATTTTGTTCCTTTGTCCAATATTGACATGTAGGTTAAGCTAGAAGTCAAGTCGTTCAATATTGACATCTTAGCAATCCACGCGCCTACTGGAGAGAAACCTGCAACCTAAATAAAAGATCTGTACAAGGACATTTGTTAAAAACCACAAAATAGTGTGAAATAGTTGGAAATATGTCACGAAAATTTGTTAACGCAAATTGCTCAGGTTAATTTTAGTGGGAAAGATAGAGGGAAATAAATTCGGAGTGGAACGTTATTACCTCCGTTGAACACCTCGCAATGAAGAGGGAACAAGGCAAGAAGCTGACGGCCAACCTTCAGGATTAGAGAGGCACTAAAAGAAGGAGACAAACTTTACCACGTCTAAATAAGATAACTTAAGGTTGTTTCTTTTCTTACTTTCCGTCAGATTTGAATGATTCTTTTATGTACCAAACTGCACTATTCGGCACATTCTACTGGGCAAATTAAACTGATTTCGTACAATCCATGTGCTTCTAATGAACGTCAAACATCAGAGATTCACAACCTCATCATAACTGCCTGAATAGGTTAGACGCTTGTCAAATCAGCATCTTTTTAATAAACGTCAAAACAGTAGGTTTGGAATATTTTGAGAAATATACGTGGCTGACGAGACGTCACACCTACGTATTTCATACAAACATACGTATGACATAATTTAATTTAAGCACAACCAATTGACACGGTGCTCGGTGAAGATATCTACATGATGTAGTTATACCATCTCTTCCCGTATCGATTCCGATCCGATTAGGAATCGATCATATCGTTAGGATGACGGCAATAGGCCTGCCCCCTATAACGTAAGTGAGACTAAATGATGGTTGGCAATATGTGGTAATTTACATATATATAAAACTAATTTAGGATCGACAAACTAACCTTTCCGTTTTGCCGTTGCTGCTACTGGCCGAACGCTGCAGCTTATGAGTGCTTGATTTCGGCTTTGGTCTATTTTCCTTATTGCTATGGAGTGTGGCACGCTGCTCATCCATACGTTCTGACTGACAGCGGCTCAGTAGGTCGAAGAAGGACTCTGCAGGGTTATCCTCTGACTCAGTGCGAACTATTTCAGGCTTCTTATCCACTGCTGTGTCCGAATCTTTCTTCTTAGCATCGGGTGTAATCTATACATAGAGGAATTTACAGAGTTTCAAAGAAAATGAAATGACTACAAAACTTCTAGCATATTTGAGACAAATCTTTAGTAGTACATGTGAGCGATCAACTTTGACTTTTGATGCAAAAAGAATGTATAATTTGATAATCTTCGTGCAGCAGTTAACTCTAAGCCTTTGTACTCTATCAATTACGCGCATAACACAAGACTCGCTGGCTATAGTTGCAGCTGTATGTTAGCTTATAATATTTAGAGCCCTTTAAAAAAAGTCTGTAGGTATTGAAAATTTTGTCTGTATGAATAGTTTCATTATTAAAAAGAAACCAACATACAGACAGAATTACCTTCAAATTTATAATGTCAGTTGAGATTATATTAGATGACATACTTGAATCAGAGACAGTTCCTCCATACTCTGACGTCGTATACGTAGCGCGTTAAAAGGTGTCCGTGGTGGTTCTTCGCTCGGAGGAGAGGGCACTGGCGTCGACTCTGTTTCGGCTGGCATGCCCAGCACCTTACGAAGGTCGCTGATGTTCATTTGTGCGGTGGCCATACCGAGCACATCCCCAAGCTAAAATATTTCAAAATATTTATAATTAAAGAAGAAGGGTGGCAGTAGTAATAGATTTATTAGTTTATTTTATTTAGTTTTTTATTAGTAGATTAGTTTCAAAATATCAATTATAAAGCTTGGCACCAATTTCACATAGGGTATAAATGAATATGAAATGGAGTATTATCATGAGTTGATTTGTTTTTTAATTAAAATACAAAACTGTGTAAACAACTTTTGAAAAATATTATTTACTCTTGTCAGAAAAGAAAACGTTGCTCCATTGAAGGTACGACCAATTTAAGTGTTCACTGCAAAGTTAAAGCGCGCTCTTTGGTGGTCTAACGGCAATTTTGGGCCAGTAGCAGATTTATAAGGTTTCAGGCCACGCTCCGCTAATTTTCTTCTAATAGTAGAATCGCTCACAGTCAATCCTCGAACCTCACGGAGCCGCTGTTGTAGTTGAATAGAGTAAAAATGACGATTTCTTAGAGAAACTGAGGCAATATACCGGTCATATTGCACAACGCGCTGACTATACCCTGAATCCAGCAACGCCACGATTTGTGTGGCTTCCGTGGGCGAGGTATCCATATTTATTAGGAAAATATACGATACTTATTGCAAAAAAAAAAGTGGTTAAATTTAGAAATTCAGACGGAATAAACATTGAAAACAATCTCTAGAATCATTTATTGAATGAAAATTCAAAAATTTTAATTCAAATTTGAATTTGTGGTACACCATTGTCTAGACTAAACTGCCAGCTATTTATTGGCGTATTTTTTTTATATCAGTCCCCTTTTTATTTAAATGCCGTTGAAATAGTTTTTATGAGAATGGTATATGGGATTATAGGCTATTTCATACCTATTTAATGTTACCATATAAGAGTTAGGTTAGTTAGTTTACCTTACTGCCGAAAAGACAAGAATAAACAACAAAATTGCTCACTTAGCTCACTGCTGTTTGCGAAACTAATTGCAGAAAAAGGCATGTTTAGAGTAAAACGTAATCATTTGCATTTCAACGCTCAACCTGAAAAGACGTCCAGACAGACACAGACTACAGCTGCATTCATCTGCAGAAAATCATCTCTGGAAAAGGCCCCGCAAGTCGTTAATTGAAGTATGCCAGAACCAAAGTGCTGCAGCTCGACAACTGAATGTCATTCGATATTCAGTTTGTTGTTTGTACCAGCGCAATCGGGAGACTGGTGGCTGTGAACGGCGATGAGGATTTAGTCGAGCCAGAGCTACAACATAGCGCGACAACCAATTTCTCCTAACGAAGACATTACGAAATCAACCCGACTGCCGTTCAACTTGCACATCATCTTCAAGAGCTGCGTCAAGTGAAATTCAGCCGGTGGACAGTCAGACGAACACTTGCTGAAGGCCGCCTGACTGCGCATAGGCCAGCCAATGGCCCTAAACTAACGTCAGCTTACCGCCGGGCCTGTCTTTGATTTGCACAAGAACATGTACACTACGCAGGAGACCGATGGAAAGCAGTCCGGTTCTCAGATAAGTCGAAACGTACAGTACGGCGGTGGTTCGTGTATCTCACACGAAGCGAAAATTGAGCTTGTTTTCATCAGTGGGGTCAATTTTAGGGGAAAAGTAAGAGGATTAAAATCTCAGCGGTATATGAAGTAAGGAAGTCCTACAGAAACGAATCGTACCATTAGGCGGTTTCACTGAAAGCAAGAGGTCGATATCCGAAACTTCACTAAATCCGAGCACTTGTGGGATGAGTTAAAGAGAATCATAAGAGGCCAAAATGTTGCTCCAGCCATATTTCAGGAGCTACTAAACGCGCCAAGGAGGAAAGGGATGCCTATACCCCAAAACCTTATCAGACATTTAATTGACTCTATGGAAAACCAGTGACACGCTGTTATTCTTAAATGTTTTTTTAAAAATGATATCCTCATTTTCGAACTGTTTAGTTAAGCTACTCTTCTAATAAAAATGAATTTGCTATCGTCTTTTCTTTTCGGCAGTAAGGTAAACTTGTAAACGCTTACATGGTATCATTGAGAATTAAAATAACCCTTAATCCTATATTAAAAAATATAAGTATTTTTTTATAATACTGTGTTTTTCAAAAGTTGTCTACATGTTTCATTGCACGCAAGTGTATATTCTCACACCTGTGTTTACAGAAGTGTATTAAGCCTTCAGAGTTGGTGACAGGTTTATCAGCGAGCAAACAATGGCTACTGCGAGTGCAGTCTCGTGTAGTCACTTAAATAGATTATGATTGAAAAATAAAGTTATTCTTAAACTCAAGTTTATATTGAAATTTATAGTAACGTGCATACCTCTTTTGATATATTGTAGTGTTCGTTCGCGTAAAACAGAGCTTTTTCATGATTCCCGAGGGCAGCATGGGCGTTTCCAAGCGACCAACAAGCACGACCTTCACCCACGCGATCGTGTAGCTTTCGTGCCGCAGTCAAGTGACGCACGTGGTATTCTTCAGCGACGCGGTACTCGCGTAGCAATGTATAGGTGTTCCCTAAAGAGTAACACGCTTGGGCTTCTACTGCTGCGTCTCCTAATTCCTCGGCAAGTGCAAGTGTGCGTCTGTAAAGAAAGATAATGGAACTGGTATGGTATGGGTCTCATATAAAACAACTAAAGGATAAGGTAAATAAATAAATACTCTACACTTCTTACATACCGCCGTCTGATCCCTAACTAAGCAGAGCTTATGGTATGGTATGGTATTGTTTATTTCTAAATACATACATATTATAGATAAATTGCATCCAGACACAGAACAATAATCATGCTCATCACACAAATATTTGTCCTGAGTGGGAATCGAACCCACGACCTCGGCCTAGCAGTCAGGATCGCTAACCGTGGTCTAGCGGTCAGTAAGCCTGAGACGCCTCTCCTTACCCATATATATACATGCCATTACTCATACGGGGTATATGGCCGAGTGTATGTACGTATATATACTCCATCTATTATATCATATGCCTATAATAAATAGTAACTAAAACCAAATATTTAATAAGGCGTTCATGTTGTATATCGTTTTATAATAACTGTTTGGTTAGTGGTCCATAGACGAATAGAAAGCAATTGTCGGTTAAGCAGTATAAGTGCACATTCCGTGTGTATAAGTTTTATTTGCGTACTTAACATTAAAACTGATTTTATTTTACTTGCACGTGTTGTGTCTTCACTTTCTATTTTTCTATACATTTAGGAAAAACGGAGGTACGCTAATATATGCTACATATTTACTTCAAAACTTATATGCAGCATGTCATATACAGATATAATATGTATATTTTTTATTTATCGTATATCAGTCGTATGTATTTTATTATACCTAGGCTACACTGGAAGTTTTGGGTAACTTAATAATAAAACAAGTTATTAGTATATAAATACAGTCAAAGCCGTTTATGGCGACATCGTTTACAACAACATACCGGTTATGATTGGAGGATTGACCCAGACAAAGGTCCCGGCTGAATGCTATATGACCGCCTTATCAAACACATTGCTTTATACGGCATTGCCTATTACGACATACCTCATTATACGACTGCATTTAACTAATATTTTCGGAGAATTAGATCTGTTAGAACGACAATTTGAATAGGCAATGGCTAAACAAATAAGTGTCGAGTTTCGTGGATATTTTATAATTCTTAGAAACTAAACAGGTGCATGCAGTAGAGTCAAAGCCCACTTCTTCATATCTCTTCAGTTACTTTGTTACGCAAGACGCACCAAAACATATTGTGGAGTTATTTGTGAAACTTTTAACATGTCGCAAAGAAAAAGTAAACAAATTAATATCGAAGAAAAATCGCGTATTATATCAAAGCTATTGAGTGGAATTCCAAAGAAAGACTTAGCAAGGAATTAGGTGTATCACGCTCTTTCTATGCCTGAAATTGTGACACACATTCATCACAATTTCAACCATTTGGTAAGAGCGAGAAAAAATTCAAATGCTTTATGACAACAATTTTTTGAAAATGAAACGAACCAGAATAACGAAGCTTACGAAGATCGAAGAAGTTTTACTAAAGTGGTTTCAATATCAATAACCTATGGATTTTTATGTACTTACACAATACACATTCAATAATACCACTTCATAAAAAATAGGACTTGGTATCTTGAAAACATCAACGGTTGTTACGACTATCGGTTTTTACGGCTAAATATGAGTAGTTCCTTCGATGTCGTGATAACAGATTTTGACAGTATATTATTATTTTTTATTTCAAAACGCCAATGCAAAAAAAAATAAAAAACTTTATTGCCAAGCGTGGAGCTTACTAGTAAAGTACAAAATAAGACGGCAGCTAAAGAGTGTGCGGGGTGCGCGGGCTTCGCTTGTAGCGTTACTAAGACGTCTTAGTGCCGACTGGTCGCCACATTAAAACTGGAAGGGGGCGCGCGGTCGCACCCCCTTCCCCTCTCGTTCCCTTGCATTCCACTCACTCGCTGCCAACACCGCAGACTAACAAAATAATGTTGACATTATTTCAATTAAAATAACTACCCTAACACTATTTTATCGCGTCGCTTACAATGACCATTGGTCTGGTGACATGTTTTCAACGTGCTGATCGCCGTCACTGCCTCTTCGGAGCTTGTAAAAGTGACGAGCTCTACTTTTTAAGAGGCCAAAAATTATTTTGTGTATTGGCGGTTTGCGAGGAAGCGTGGTGCAAGAAGATGCGGCGTCTCGGTCTTCTTTCCCGTACTTTTTCAAGAGCAGTGGGTAAAAAAATGATGGTGTACCACTCGGCATTAACACTTCTTTGATCTTCAAGGGACTGTGTCAACGGGAACCGTGCGCGAGAAAAAAATGCAATCATTTTTTTCCTACGTACCTAGACTGCTTCAATTTTGTTCCTCTGTTCTCGCTTTCAAACACCCATTCACAAGATTGTTGTTTTGTCTCTGGTTCAAAACCATAAATCCAAGTTTCGTCTCCTGTGATGATGTCGTAAACAGCATTAGAATGTCCATGGTCATACCTAAGTAACATCTTTTGCACCAATCCACACGAGCCGGTTTTTGTTCTGAAGTCAGTTTATGGGGAATCCAACGACAACCAAGTTTTCTACCTTTTAATTCTTCATGTAGTTTTTTTTTTTAATTTGTGTCATACCAAACCCCAAATGTCGCCGAATCATCTCATAGTTGATGCGTCTGTTTGCTTCAATAAGCTTCTTCACAGTTGCCACATTTTCCTCAGTGGTCGCAGTTGCGGGCCGTCCTTCACGAATTTCATCATGTAGAGAAATCTGTCCCCGCTCAAATTCGGCTTACTATCGCCTCACGGTGCTCAGATGAGGTGCTTCCCTCCTAAAAGTATTTTGAAGGCACAATCTTGCGGAGAAAGAGCACTTTTAAATTAATAAAAAATCATCGCTCTAAAATCTTTTTGCGTTAATTCCATTTTCACTGCGGATGATGAAATTCAACGTGCGATAAAAAAACACATGACAGATGATTTCCCGTCTACTTTTCTTTTTAATTTATCATGGACTCGTATGTAAAAAATAAATCATTCGAAATTCAAACAGTTCTGAGAAACCAGAAGTTTAAAACTTAACTGGGACACGTAGAACACTTCCGAAGTGTCCATATCCACCCGAGCCTCCTATTACAGACAAAGCTAAGAAATAAGGATGGTTTATTAAACATCCTAATTAAGTACTACATGTAGAAATTAATATCGTTGTTTGTCACATCAATGTTTACATGACTACTATTTTATTACCTATCGAGACAAAACATCACTCACAATGCAATAAACAAAACCAACCAACATTAATTAAGTACATATATCAATCACTACATATAAGAGATACATAGTGCAATTTAAGCACTTTTTAGGTCTTAGAAGGCCCATAGATAGAATACATATACACACAGACATACATTCACCCTTGCATACCCGTAGGTAGTGAACAAGTAAAGAAACCCCTTAGGATATTACTTTCCATCGATTTGATAGTTATAAACCACTTTCACTACTTCGTCTATTCTTTATCCGACAATTACACTTCGAATGGAATTCAAGTCGCATAATTGAAACGTAAGTAATTAACTCGCTTGCATGAAAAGTATATACGTGAAACGTGTTACATAACGTTTTGCAATTGTAGAAATACAGGAGGCATGAAATACGACTGGTGCAGTACTTCGCTAAGCAACACTGAACATGCTCATGCGTTATGCGCATATAAGCAATGCCCACCACGTAACATATTAATCTAGCCGAATAATATTTTGCAGATTTTTAAATAATTTAATTTATTAGCATGTCTAAATATTTAAAAAATCATCACGGTATATCCTAAATTATAGTTTTAATGACTAAACGTTTTATATTAAAAAAGCTTTTTGTTTTTAAAGAATTCACTATTGGAAATTATAAATATATAAATATACTTACTATATGAATTTAAATGTCGCATATTTTTTAACAATCGCTTTTACTAAATAGGGTACGCAAAATACATAATCGCAACGCATTATTAAACCATATTATTATATTATACATACTTATAATGCTCTGCAGCATTCTCAAACTGTCCGAGGAATATGTGAGAATTGCCCAGGTTGCTATTGGCTCGGCGTTCAGCTGCCTTGTCACCAAACTCACGGGCAATCTGCAGTCGTTCAGTGTGGTAATGGATGGCCCGGGAGAAATCACCTAATAAATAGCAAGTATTGCCTAGGTTTCCACAAGCTCGACCCATCGCTTGACGATCGCCTAAGTTGCGCATTAGTTCTAGATTCTCTCTGTAAATAGACATCATAATTTTAACTTTGAACGCAAATCAATTTAATATTGCGTGTTAATAAAATATTACACTTACTCATAATATGCCACTGCTTGAGTCAAACATTCACGCACTTCTTGCGGGAAGTGTCCAGGGTCGTTTTGACCCACACGCCCCAGCTGTTTGCCGTGGGCGTGGTATACATTGCCAAGATTGTAGAGTGCTCGGCCTTCGCTAAGCTTGTCGCCCAAAGCTCGCGACAAGTCCAGGTGACGCTTGCAGCATTGTATTGCCTCACTGAACTTACCCATGACCTTCAAAGTATTGCCTAGGTTTCCTGAAGCTTTTGCTTCTCCCAATTTATCATTCATAGTCCTGTAACGATATCCAAAATATAGATGTTATTAAAGATTAACAGCACCTATTTCACCATTAAGTTTTCATCAAGCTAAATTGTATTAAAATGTGAAACTAATTTTTATATTATTTATTATTGACATACATACATACATACGTATTAAACGCCAACATTTTGTAGACTATAATGTTGTCAAATATAAATAATACGGGAAAAGCTTATTGCCACTAAAACGTAATGTAATTAACTAAACATATAAAAGTAGTCTCCTTACATACTAACTATCACACCATTGAAAGAAACAGTGATTTCATATATTGTAGTTTGAGTATACTTTCCCACTTCAATAATTAAATAATTATATTAAAACATTTAAATGATTCAGATGAAACATGTATAAAGTAATATTTAATATTTTAAAAAGGGCATGTTACCTAGCTAAAGTTAAATCATGTTTATGATACTGCATAGCCATGTTGTAGTCGCCAAGATAAAAGTAAGCGTTGCCTAGTTGACTGTAGATGGCGCTCAGGGTGCGGAGGTCATCAGTGCGGGCTTGAATTGCAGCTTGAAAGAATGCGACCCCCGCACGGCAATCACCAGCTTTACACAGCCGTTCGCCCTCAAGTGCCAACTCCAAACACATGGAACCGCCATCGCAACTCTGTACATATAATAAGGGATTAAATTCAATAAAATTTCTTTACTTGTAATTTTTATGTACCTACTTTATACAAACAAAATTAATAAATTTTAAATTAATTATGTAACATCCCTAAAGCAATATTTTATTCTAATCTGTTTGGTATATCCTGAGAACCATCAACTAACTGCATTAAATGTAGTCCTAATGTAGAGATTTATCCCCATGTAAAACTCACACATATATAAGCTAATAAAAATATTAAAAAAATATTAGTACTGCAAATTACGTAGATTTTGTAGGTGTGTTCTCTCTCTTTTCACTAATTATTTTGTATTTAAATTGTTTAGTGACTTTTATAACACTGACGATCATCAAAATTCTTGGAGAATTTCCTAATGTCCTAGATAGTTACAATTTGGTAGTACACAAACAACAAAAAATATACACTTGTAAATTTTATTCCGCAACCCCTTAAAGTAGGGGATGGAAGTTTGTATGAGACTTCCGCAATGTTGACCCTAGAGGTCGGTAGCGGTTGCCAGGGGGCCATAGTAGATTCCAAATGGCAATGCTTTACACTGTTCCTGATAACTACTGCAGTGCCAGCATGGGCTCCACCATCGGGTTGACGATGTAATTGCTAGATCACAATGTTTTTTATATCTAAGATTGCATGCAGAATGAAATGCAATCAGTGAATGCAGAAAAGAGTGTATTGAGTTTTAATAACAACTGATGCGTAGATTGAAGCAATGTGTTTTGAAAATAGTAGAAGGTGGTGATAGTGGTACTCTGTCAAGAGCGGATATGACCATGCATGATAGTCCTGCTGGTCTACACTGACCAATTACATCAAGGGTTTCTCATCATTATACAACGTTGGTGGAATGTAATGTTTTTTTAACACAGAAACTAGGTGAGACTAGGTGATCATTTTAAAAGTGTATGGAAGCTGCAACTCATCCAATCAATTTTGATTTCAGCTGTTGTATACATATTGCGTTATAAATAAATTACTGCATTCAAAGCCACATTATCACCAATAACACACAATATCAATCAATCAGATAACTATAATGGATCAAAGTAACAGTAGCTCATAAGGCAATGATGAATTCAAATAGGTCCTGAACAAATTTTTTACTTAAGTTCTGGATGCCTCACATCAGTCTTACTGGCCACACTAAGGTAAAATACTACAAATATTGGATGGAGGAGAGAAGATGAAGTCAAACAAAAAAGTTGCAAGCACAAAAACCATTAGCACAAATATACTCGTGTAATTATTGGCCATGGTCTCATATGTAACATAACCATTCACCAAATCCCATAGGTATTGTTATGAACACATGCTCATAAAATTCCATGATGATCAGTTAAATAATTAAGGTGTCAAGACATAACAAAAAAACAAATTCACTTTAACATTTAATATGTAATAATATCGTGAAGTATGTCTGTTGTGTGTGTGTGTATTTACAAATATGTGTGTATTTTCTTAAAATACAACATCAAAAACGTCTAAGCAACATGCATCATGTTACAAATTAAATTAAACAATGATTATATTTTTTCTTACCAAAGGTTAATAGGAAGAAGGATACATAATCCTTTTTGTTTTTTAAATCTAAGATTGCATGCAGAATGCAAATGCAATCAGTGAATGCAGAAAAGAGTGTATCGTTTTTTTGTACACGGGCGATACTTTGGACATCCTGCTGCCAAGCTAGCAGACGTTGAGGGAAAACGACAGGAGCTTGTTGCTGAGCTCGACCGGGTCCTGAGCCGCATCTCTCAATGGAGTTGTGAGAATCTGGTCGAGTTCAGCGCCAAGAAAACACAGGCGTGCGCGTTTTCAAACAAAAAGTCTCCATTCCTTCCCCTTCCTACTCTTCAGAACACTCAACTGCCACTACAGGATAGGCTTAGTATACTGGGTATGGACATCTGTCGGGATCTCAATCCGCGTGATTACATCGAGAGCGTCACTAAGGCGGCCTCGCGGAAGCTCGGTGTATTGAACAAGGTGAGACGGTTCTTCTCGCCCGAGCATCTGTGTCTTTTATATAAGACCCAGGTTCGCTCCTGCGTGGAGTACTGCTCTTATCTTTGGGATAGCTATGCGCAGTATCTGCTTGACGCTCTCGATCGGTTGCAGCGACGCGCAGTCCGTATTATAGACTGTCCTGAGGTCACCCAGTCTCTTGAGCCCCTGCAGTTGCGAAGAGATGTCGCCTCTATGGCAGTTCTCTATCGCCTACATCACGGGGAGTGTTCTGACGAGCTCTTCCAATTGGTCCCACCTTCTCCCTTCCTCTACAGGACTACTCGTGCTGGCCTGAGGAGTCACCGTTTGCGAGTCGAAGATATGCGATCCCGAACGAAACGGTTTGGCTCTTCTTTCCTGTGCCGATCAGTGAAAGCCTGGAATTCCCTACCAGCGCACGTGTTTCCTTCCCAATTTGATCCCGGGTCTTTTAAGCGGGGCGTGAAAAAGCATCTCACCAGGCCGTCATAGTGTGGGTCACCATGCTGCATTGACTAGACATGCAATGAGGATGGTGACCACCACTCTTGGACTCCATTTATTGCTTACCATCAGGCAAAGTGGAGTCATTATGGTAGGCTTACGAATAAAAAAAAAAAATAATAATAATATCTGGCTGTTTGTAAAACTTTGTTTTTTCATAAAATAAAAAGTGAATGCATATATTCAATTTGAAGTGCCTTTTCCTTGATAATTGAAATTAAATATTAAGACTTGATTTTATAATTTTAAGCATAGTTAGAATAGAGCATTCAACAAAATTGTATTTTGAGACATTCTTTAAGTCATGGCACTTCACGTCATTTGCCCACAGATGAAATGCAAAGAACTGTTGGGATGATGGAAGTGGGATATAATTAATCTCAGGTATTATCTTTTCGATGATCTCGATTTGGGTTCAGGCCTGACACAAGAAGAGTAAAGTAAGAATGTACTGTGTCTTCCCAGAAATAATAAGGCAAGAAGTTCATCCATACAACAGTTCAACATTTAAGGTATGGGTGGGTGTAATGAGCTCTTTGTCTGTTTTACAAAGAGCTTGTTTTGGAAACATGAATAGTGTAAATTATGTTGAGTTAAAAGATACATATATTAAATTTCCATTGCTAGCATTTGCTGCAAGAAAACATAAACAGACACATAAATTTTATGTATGTATTTTTATATTTTGATGGTACTGATTATTCATTGCCATCAAGTTTTAAAACAATAGATTATAACACACATAATATTCATAAATTTACAAAAAAATTACAAAACCTACCTCCAGGCTCCAAAAACCTAACAAGTTGTTTCTAGGATAATGTGTGCAATTTTACAAAGTCCCTATAATATGCAAATGATAAGTATAAATAAATTAAAGTTAACAATTAAACGCAATCTTCCTTAAACTTGGGGATAAAAGCTGGAGATTGGAGATTCACAGGCTATTTCAAATAATCAATACTATGTAACATGAGTTGAATATGAAAATAATAACCAGTTACTAATTTTCTATCTTTTTGTATTGTTTCTTTCTTTTTCTTTTTTCTTTTTTTTTCCTGCTTAGCAGTTACCATATATTAACAGCCTAATTTTGATTTACTTTCAGCAACATAATAGTACATAACAAAATAAGACTTCTTCTCATAAGGCTCAAACAATTGGGAATTGGCAGTTATAGATAAACCCAGGCAGGTATTTAGCTGTCTTTTTAATCTTAATTTCTCACTTCACAAAGCAACCTATAGCTGCATTGATACATGTATCTATAATTTTAAATATAATAAAGAAATACAATTTAATTTGAAAGTTAAAGGAGGCCAGA
This sequence comes from Tyria jacobaeae, assembly GCA_947561695.1. Taxonomy (NCBI): domain Eukaryota; kingdom Metazoa; phylum Arthropoda; class Insecta; order Lepidoptera; family Erebidae; genus Tyria; species Tyria jacobaeae. The sequence continues at coordinate 10,281,088 of OX387207.1, read as the reverse complement.
ATTTGTATTCAATTATTCAATTCTAAATAATCCAATTTTAATAAATAAATGTTGTTAAGCAACTTATTTTTTTTTTTAAGTTTAGCTTCATAGCTACCTCAATTAGTATTACATGTGATCATAATTAGTACTAGACTTTTCAATTTATTTTCTCAAAGGAGTAATTGAAAAAAAAAAAAAAACAGGAATTGTTTTGAAAGCAATAAGACACATAGTAATATTATTATTTAAATAATAGAATGCAAACATTTTAATCTGAAAAATCAGTCTTAAATTCACATTAATATATGTTCCTTAGACTTTTTTGGTCTGTTAGTTAGTTAGGATTCAATGTTAGCTGGCGGCTCTATTTATTGTTTAGCTCATTTCTTTATTAAGATTTGTACTGTACTAAATTTATAAACAGAAACCAATTTACAATTCAAATTCAAGTTAAAAATATATTTTAATACAGTAAGGTTAAATTAATATAAAATGATTGACACACATAAAACAAAATATGATAAAATAGGACCCCAAGATATAGAAGTTGAAGGTATGTTAAGGAAAGAGGTCAAACCAACAGATTAAGACACTAAACAAATGTGAATGTGTTGTAAACCTTGTAATTCTATTATACTTCTTAATTGTGTACTTATGTTTGCATCTGTTAATGGAAAGGCTATACTAAACCATTGAAGCCTTTTATAATATGATAAATTCACTTATATAAATGGACCAATCTCTGGAATTACCAATTAATTATTGTAGGACTTAAAACATTTTTCTTTAGAAGTTTTTCTTAACATCAAGTGAAGACTATAAGGAGAGAAGCAGTGCAGAAAGGCTAGTACTATATAAAACTAAAATGTTATTTTACACAGCCACTAATTCTTAAACAACCACATATTTTATAAACGGGTAACTGTTACCTGAAGCCAGGTTTTCATCACACTTTTCTATTATTAGTAGATATTAGATAGTTTTCTTTTACATTTTACATTTTGTAGATTACTGCAACAAGGAGTGTAGCAGTAATATACAATTCCTTTAAATTACTCTTGTTTGAGTAACAGTTTATAACTGTACCTTCCATTTAAATAAGTATAATATAGTAATACATGTTTTAATTTTTGATAACATATTCGTTTGAGACGAATATAAGTAACATTATAGATGTCATCATAGGATCAAAGGCAAAATTACAGCACCCACCGAGATGTGCTATGAAGTTTCAAAGTCAAATCAATGTTTTATTTACAAGTAACTAATACAACAACACTCTGAAGCTTGAACTTGTAATAAGCCTTAATAAAAAATCTGTTGCAAAATATTTGCTACATTACAAAACTGTTCAATTATGTAACTAAATAATGATTATGTCAGCGAATAACTGATTAATTAGTAAACCTTTTTTACTAACTTTCGAAATTCAAATTTGAACGTGTTTCGTGCTGCTTGGTTGCTATAAGCAAATACTTAGCAGCACATAATTTTAAGTTATCTATTAGTTGTTCGTCTCCTAACATTGTACAATATAAAATAGTATAATTTAACTTAGGATAGTCAAAATAAATAGCCTTTGAACCCATTACACACACGGGTCGCAACAGCACCGTAAGAGGATGCAGTCTGTTATAGGTCACCATTTCCGTATAAGGTCCCCCACCTAATGACTCACTAATTTATCGCCAATGAAAAACTCAAGTCATAACGCTAATATGAGTAGTTGCACAGTTGAGGTAGGCTACGTTATTAACTATCAAAACAAAGAAAAATTCCCTAATATAGTCAAATTAGACTCACCTGGGCGTCCGTTGAAAGGTTCTCAGCGCTAGCACTCACAGACATCCTTAACGATAATTTGTGAACGAAAATAATTTAGCCACTAATAGTCAGCTAAACTAAGAGCATATTTTCATAGCTAACGTTTTTATGACCTTAGTATTTTATTTTTACTGGGCGTGTTCGTTACAAGTTGACATGACACAACCACAACGGCTTTGTTTTTTTTTATTTGAATGGAAGAACGAACGATCACAATGAATGAAATGTTATTAGGTATTATTAGTTGTTTATGGAGAAAGCCACGCGAGAGAGAGTCCATAAACAACAACTAACTAACTAACTAAATTTAAAAGCAGATTCCGCCAATGTAAAGTATTTCAAGAGAGAAAAAATCAGTCCATAAAATTCATATAGCCGCGTTGGTCAACCAACCACAACCTATATTTGTCCAACTAAACCACATGCCATAGACTATATTGAATGACAAATGACAATTTGATAAACGTCACTCAGTATTGCTGCTACTATAAAAGAAACTACTACTATACTACTACTACTCCTATAAAAGATAATAAGTAAGAAATTTACACTCTCTTCACCATAACTACATAGGCTTCCGATGCCGGCTTTGTTTGCGTGTTTTGCAATATATACTAAACACATACCAAGTTTTATCAAAATCATCTCAGCCGTAAAGACGTGAGATAGATAATGCTACTTTTGCATTTATGAAATTAGTATAAATAAGTGCCTTGGTTTATAAGTTATAATAACTATCAGAGTAGTTCCGATATAACAGAATAAGAACATATTATTGAAAGTTAAGATCTAGTAGTATTGGTAGTATCGAAGGAAGAGTGTGGCTGGACGTTTTATGCTCAGAAAGTTAAATGAACATAGCAACTGTGTGGCAAATTCAAATTAATATATATATATACATATAACTTAAAAAAACCCGCTAAAAATAAAATTAGGAAGACGTGGTTTTAACCATTTTTATTAAAAAATAAATAAACTCTAAATGAAAATTTCCAAAGAATAATTCTATTGACAATATTGTCAAAATAAGTTTGAAACGTTTTGGTCGTAAGAGGCTTGCATTAGCTTTTGCGAATTTATAAGATGAAAAGAACTTATTGACTAATCCGGCATTTGAATTAGCAAATTATAAAGTTTATATCATTGTTCTCAGTGACCCGCATGGGTTTTGTAAAGAGAGAACTAGTAGAATAGACAGACTAATGGTGAGACAGAAAATGTTAATACTCCTATTGGGTGCAGCCAAATACTCCAAGTAAGAAGAAATAAAATGAAAACTATGGTAGATGGTGTAATGGTTCTGAAACCGAATGAGACAGTGGTTATAATATTTGATTTGTTTCACTGCTGCTTATTCAATTTCAATTTGACCAGTACATCTGTATGGACTTTAAAACAGACTTTAACCTCTGAGTTTGTTTCGGTGTTTCTTCTCAGGGTAGTTAACTAAGAAACACAGGCCCTTTTTTTTCGATTGTCAGTTGATGAAGAACGGAATGTTGCAAGCTGTTTCCGGGCGACGTACCTACTGTGGGCTGTCGTTTTTGGCACTACACAGAGCGTCATAAGCTGCCTCTAAACACGCTAACATATCACGGGCAGTGTGGCCGAGTGACATGGAGGATGATCTCATATCATCACTCGCAGACAGGACTGGTACATCCAAAATACTGTTCGACGGAAGACGTACCACGACCGCCATGATGTTGGCTACGGGGCCCCTGACCTCGTCAGGCTTGCTGATAAGCGTTCTAACCATCCGAAATCGTTTACGTGAAGTGGATCTGCGTTCCCGATGGCCAAAATTGGTAGGAAGAAGACTTTTCCGATTAATCTCGTTTCAATAAGAGGCCGGATACAACAGGTACTCGTCAGACGTACTGAAAAACTTTTGAAATTTTGTCAGGAAGTTCATTCATAGGGGGTTCCCCCTATGAATGAACTTCCTGAATAATGGTTTGTCAGGGAAGTGGAATTGAGGGAAGAATTTGAAGAATCTCATTTGAATCAGGGGCAGCCTCAGTGCTCAGATTTATGCGGAGGGGACGAAGGTTTGATGATTCGTTTCTACTAATGCACCAAATGGCATTTCGACAAACATTTGTACTAACTATCCTACTGCATCTCTTAAAAAAAGCTATGTATTTTTTTTAGAATATTAATGTTCTAAAAAAAATACGCAGCTTAAGCTTATTATGACATCGACGAACTTCTTTTAGAAAGAATATAAATGTTAAATGTCTGTCAAGTTGATGTAATAATTATATATATTATAGTATTATTTTTTGTAATGTTTTAATTTCATTGTTTAATTATAATAAGCACTTTTACATACTTTCTGGAAAAAATATGGCTGAACCAGTCTTTTAAATTTGTCATCTTATGTATGCATATTTTCAAAATAAACTATCTTAATCTTTAGCTTTACAATGCACGTCCACACATCGCTAAAGTCGTAACACGGTCTTTTGCCGATGCTCGCATCAACGATCTGCCGTGGCCCTCTCAATCGCCACACCTCAACCCAATTGAGCACGCATGGGATATGGGCCAGAGAAGAGCACTGTCCAGTATGGATGCCGTGCATACCGCACAACTTTTTGACTTTTTAGAATGAACGTGGGCGGCCGTTCCTCAAAGTGATTTTCATGAATTGATTGTAAGCACGCTAAATCGCTTTGATTGTGTGATTCGTGCCAATGTTGGAAGCACAAATAATTATATTTTTTTATTTTTACAATAAAAATTTAAAAAATCCTCACCTTTACCTTTTCTTGCCATTTAATTGACAGCATTAATTTACTAAAATTTGCAAAAAAGGGAAATTTTCTTCAGTTTTTACAAAATATATGGATAATTGTTAACTTAAACCAATGAATTAAAGTAAGAAGCCAGGCACGAAGACTAGATTTGGTTAATATTAATTGGATGTTTTTTTTACAGTTAAAAACGTACTCGACTCGACTAGACACTTTTGATGTGTGTCGGCTATCAGGTTACCTTTACTAACCATCATTATTTAACTCTTAAAACAATTTTAGTAGATAAAAGTTTTAGAACTAATATAAATAATAAATTACTTTAAAAAGCACTTTAATACGTCTATCATAAAATTTAAGACTAATATGGTTTTCTCATGGATGCCATTATGGCAACTGGACCAAACTACCCTTCATCTAACTACCCTTGAAGTACATCCTTTCCAATAAAAAAATAATTATCAAAATCGTTTGACGTGATATTGAGTTATTCGTCCTTTTGTCGCGCACATGCTTTATTCAAATTTAAGACTTATATGGTTTTCTCAAGGTTGACATTGTCATAAGTGGACTAAATTAAAATGGGACCACACGGGAAGCAATAGCTTTCAAATAAAAAAAGAAATCGTCGAAGTCGTTTCACTCAGTCGAAAGTTCTGACGTAACATACATAAAAAAATACAGTCGAATTTAGAACCTCCTCTTTTTTTAAGTCGGTTGAAAAACACCAATATACGTAAACATAACTAATCACCCATATACTAATACCCGAAAAGTAAACCCCCATGCCATCTAAACTCTGCAGATAAACATGAGTTTGTAAGATAATAACGAGATGGAGCTATGTTACCTTTCTATAGGTACAAAGCGATGTTTTAACGAAATACATATTTATGTTTCTGGTGCCCAAATATAAAATTTGGAAATATTATTGTAATTATTGAATAAATTATTAATAATAGTAGAAGGTCGAGAAAAAATATAGTAAAAAGAAATTTCGTAAAAAGAAAATTAATTTAGACTTATTAGTCTAATTCAGTTTTCTCTTTACTAATATCAAGGGTCCATATCCATGTTTCTTATCTTGGTATAATGCAAAGACACTCCGTTCTTTCATTTTCAGAATTCACACTCACTGCGTTACATCACTACAGTCTCGAAAGGTTTTTTTCGGTTCCGTCCCTTAAAGGAATAAATGAAGCCATATAGGATCTGTCTGTCAAGAACCTTTTCTCTATAACATGTTGGGGTATCAATTTGAAATTATCACCAAATACATAATGCCTGGTGACCCTTGAAGCTGTGAAGAAATCCAGCTTCTAAGTTAATGCAATCAAAAGAACTACATTAAGGTCCATTAAAACTTAAAATTTTATACAATTTTGAACATTTGGTGTATAAATCACTATAGGGCACCGCAGAGAGTCGAACTATTACCGTACTACGCAATAATCACGACTATGTTTTACGGGTGTATGTACATATGTAAGTATAAGTGTATGCATGTACGTCTATCACGCCCTATACACTGATTTTAATAATAGGTTTTATTTTCGTAAGAAAAGTTTATTTCATAATGTGTTTAAAATATTATTATTCAAAGTATTAATTAATAACGAAAATGATAAAAAAGGAATAAAACATAAATAGGGCCTATTTATTTACATACATGCATTGTAAAATTACTCCGCATCGTCGCCTAGTGGTAGCATTTCCAGGAGGATTTCAGCATTACCACGTTCAATGGCAATGTTTATTCGCTGTGCAAGAAAAAGCCCGCATTCTGGTCACAGGAAGTGTCGCACTCGCAACTCTAGAGTCACAAGTACGTTGCCCGCCTTTTATTTTATTCTATTTAAAATCTTTATGCACATATCGTACACAGGTGGACTTAATGCCTAAGGCATTCTCTGCCAGTCATTCTTGGGGTGTTGCAGAGATAAAAGTGGTAGGTGCAAAAACGCATAACTAAGTGAGGGAAATGGATATATATATATATATACATATACATATTCTAAAGGTATTATTATAAATAAGTGTACATGTGATTGGATTGGATTACTCAAATATAATATACCAGTAAAATCACACACAGATATACAAATACATATAAATAATTTTTCATCGAATCATATGCTAACGCTGCGACAATTCTGCCAATTCGTTTTGAAGGAGATCGCGTACCCTTCTTTTAAATATAAAGCGATTAGTGGACATCCTGATTTCGAGTGGGAGAGCATTCCAGAGAAGAAATGACTGCACGTAGAACGAAGAGTTCACGAAGTCTGAGTAATGAGGGGGACACAAGAGAAGTTTATTGTTTATGAAACGAAGGTATTTATCATGATTAGAGCACAAGAAACGAAGGTAGGGAATTAAATAGGAAGGGGGGATGGGGAGTTAAGAAACGAGAAAAGATAAGTTAGTGCTCGCAAATTACGACGCTGGCGAATAGGAAGCCATTTTATTTCAGAATGTAACGCAGACACGTGGTCATACTTGCGAAGATTAAAAATAAATCGAATGCAGTTATTGAGAAGCCGGTCTAGTAGGTTTAGAAGGTCTGCATTCAGGTCGAAATAACGCATATCACCATTGTCGATCATAGGAATGATTAAGGATTGCGTTAAGATAGTTTTAGTTTTAACGGGAAGGAAGTTTTTTAGCCGATATAAGGCACGGAGAGTTCCAGTCACTTTCTGGCTAACATGAGTTACCTGGGCACGCCAATCTAGGGTCGAGTCGATATGTAGACCAAGGTCTTTAACCACTGGGCTTAAGGGCATCACTAAGTCATTGTAAACTACAGGTACGATTGAAGTAGTGTGTAACCTACACATGATCCTTTTGCTGCCTCCGATTATCGCTTGACACTTGGCAGGGTTAACGGATAAGCCAAACCTCATCGACCAGCATTTTATGTGCTCCAAGTCTTTGTTTATTTTATTGATCGCTTGCGATATGTCTTCAACGCTGGTCTGTGTATACAGCTGCAAGTCATCGGCATATAGGTGGTATGCACACTGAAGAACTTGAGTTATGAGATTTATATACATTGAGAACAATAGTGGAGAAAGAATACCGCCTTGAGGGACGCCGGTGCAGAGATGACACCAATTCGAAAACGAATTATCCACACGTACACACTGTTGACGTCCCTGAAGATACGTGGAGAACCAATCCAATGCTTCTGAAGAGATCATAAGATATGATAGGATGGATAGCATTTATTACAGTGGTAGAGCCATGCTTAGGCACGAATGGGCCGCCTCGACCGGTGCGATACCACGGCCTCACAGAAAACCGGTTGTGAAGCAACGCTTGCGTTGCATTTCCCCGAATTGAGTGAGGTTTCCGGAGGCCCACTTCCCCCTCCCCCCTTTTCTCTCCCCTCATCTCCTTTCTCCTCTTTCCATCTCCTCAGCCCTCCTCTCTTCTTTCCGCTCCTTACATCCCCCATCCCTCATCACCCTCAAAGGCGGGCAGTGCACTTGCGACTCTTGAGTTGCAAGTGTCCATGGACGGAAATGTCACTTACCACCAGGTGACCCGTCTGTTCGTCTGTCCTCCTATAGTATAAAAAAAAGGACCTCGTGACTGACGATATTGAAAGCATTGGAAAAGTGCTTTCCATCCCCTTTCTAATATCGCCAGTCACTTTAAGGAGCGCAGTAACGGTGTTGGGCCGGGTCTGAAGCCAGATTGTAGAGGACTTAGGAGATTATGTTGGAAGACAAAATGAGAGAGCTGTTTATGTACACATGCTTCGAGAACTTTGGAGAGAAAGGGAAGAATAGAGATTGGACGGAAATGTTCAGGAAGAGTAGGATTACTTTTTTTTGGTAAAGGTATAATATTAGCTTTACGCCAAAGAGCAGGAAAGGTTCCTGAGTAAAAAGAAAAGTTCATAATATTAGGTATTACTAGAAGAATATGATCGAGAATGTTAACAATCATTCTACGACTAATTCCATCACAGCCCACAGCATTCGAAAGAATGGAAAGGATAATCTTTATGATGTCCCCAGAAGATATCGGAGAAAATTTGATGCTGTCCAAATTGCGAAATGGTCCAGGGTAGGTCCATAAGGGAGGTAGGTCCCATTCGTAATGGTCCATTTCGTTTGTCGAACCAGTTCAATCAAAGAGGAGAAATGACGGTTGATATCGTTCAAACCAATTGTCTTCTGAAACTCAGTGTGTTGCTGTCTGCCAATACCCAATGTGCCAAGGAACTTCCAGATACTGGAAGGAGATGAAGCTTCTATATTTTGCAGAATATGTCGGCGTTTGGCGTTACGTATAACCATGTTATACCGATTTCTTGCCGCTTTAAAAGTGTTCCACTTGGCCTCACAGCAATCATTTTTGAATTTACGGAAAGTCCGATCTCTCCTTCTCATCGCCGCCCTTACCTTCTCCGTCATCCACGGTGCTGGCTGACGCTTCAATTTTATCTTTCGAATAGGAGATCATATAAATTATTTATACTGTTATTAAAAACGTTGACTTTATCATCCATATTAGTAACTGCTGCCACATTCATTCAGTCTAGTTTGGAAGGATCTGCACAAAGTTTTTCTAAATCATTTGTGAGAAGATTAGGGATTTTTTAGGACATAAGATAGAAAAATAAGGTCATGACGTGAAAAACCAGGAGCAGGATGTTGACCATGGGAAGACACAAGATTGGGAGCAGAGATGAGCATTAAATCAAGCCACGTGTCCTGACTGTCAACATTATGATGAGTCGCTTGAAGGGGTAGGACATGTAGGCAGGCTGAGTGGATGATGTTAAAAAGATTGCGAGTTCGGGGAGAGTTTAGGACTAAGAGATCTGTGTTGAAATCGCCCATAATGATGTGGTGTGAGTATTCCGACCCTAAAGATTTCAGTGCTGTTTCCTGACTGGAGAAGTAATTAGCGACAGGAGGGCAGTAGACTACGCCCAGAACGATATTGACCCCCCTGACACAAACCTCAAGGAAAAGGAATTCGGCAGTGGTAAAGGAATTGGAGGGGGAGGAATCAAGAATTTTATTAACTTCGAAGGTAGATGGCGACACTACCACCTCTTTTATCGATTCGGTCGTTGCGTATCAAAACAAAACCGGAAAGAGCGTAAGAGGCAGAAGGTAGGCAAGGTTTGAGCCAGGTCTCAGAAATCAGTGGTCATTGTTGGTGAAAGCTTCAATGAATTCACTATAGTGACTGGGAAGACTTTGCGCGTTAATATGGCATACATTTAGAAGAGAGTTAGTTTCTTTAAACGTTAGTCGCAATCGATCACTCAGTGTCAGTCAAGGAACTGAAACTATCATAATCAGAAGAGTCACTAGCAGGAAAGTACACTTCGTCAACTTCGGTCATAAAATTATAAATATAATATATTTATACCTATAAAAGTATATGAATCTAATTTAAAAAATACCACAAAATATTATTTAAGAGTATACAGCAAAAACTATATACAGCGAAAAAATAAACCAAGCTTAATTATTTTAACACCACCCGCCAGCTGTCACACAGTAAATATGGTATGTAAAATAACAAAACATAAAAATAAAACGCAAAAACATAAGTAAAAAAATTAAGTACACAGAAAACAATTATACAATTATAAAAAAAGAATATAAGTGCAATTCAATCTAGCTGTCCTTTAAAAGCGTTTACTAATTTCCAAACGTTTCATATCGAGAAATAGCATTTACTAAACGTCAACATGACAATCTGATATAAACAAGCAGAGGCTGTCACAATACTAACGATTCATTCAAATAGGTATTTTTGTAAAAGAAGGTAATGAACAGAAACAGTTTATATGCTATTGTTAGACGGAAAAAGTATGGTTAACTTACGTACATTATTGTCGCCAAAACGAAATATGTATGAGTTAAATATCTGATTATGAACTACGAAGTGCAGCGGAACAGCATTGCTAAACACAAACCAATGTCTGTCTATCTTCGGGAACTTTTCGTACTTACGCCAGATCTTGCATTCGCCTTTGGATACTTAGCTGTCAAAAGTTTCAGCTCTTCTGTGGATGTTATTTTATGACGGCTATTGTCGAAGGCTTTGATTACTATAGTACCGTCTTGCGTCCAACGTCCGTGCTTGCGTGCTGAAGGCTGTCTGTCGGGTTAGTTAAAAACTCTCGTACTGAGAAGCCGGATCCCTTCAGAGTCGTCTTTACTCTCCAAACAGCTGATCTTACCTCCGTCGTGACGAACCTCACCATATAGGGCGATGATGTTCCTTGCCTGGGGCACCAATGCGGTCGCAGAGCGTGATGTTTTGTGAAGTGATGTCCTTAAGACCCAATCCTGCAATCCTCTCCATCAGCTTCGGGTACACCCATAAAGAGTAGTGTTTTATGTCGATGCCGGACTTCATAACATCAATCATCTTGACACACATTCATTAATTCATTAATCTGCTTGCGGAGTAGACTCAACATGTTGAACATAAGCTCCTGGAATGTTCTAAACTCTTCTCGACACCTACCCACGAAAAAAAAGGTTGGAATTTCCCCTTCCACTTCCCCTTTTAGGTAGGAATACGCAATTTTTTTTAGGGTTGTAAGGTCGTATCTGTCCGGGAATACGGCAGGTGACAATACGTTTATAAAATACAATCAATCAATACAATCGTTTAGCTAGTACTTTACCCCATGACGTTTATTAAATTACTGTATTTACGCCGTTTGAGGATTTCTGCATATGTAGCAGCAGCGCCGGCACACCCAGCTGTACTCGGAAGATGTGGTGGCGCAGTGTGTCGACGCAAGTTACGACTCACAGCAAAGATGTAGCTATCTTCTATGGTAGTAATAACCATATCATCTGGTCTCATCCCACCGTCTTACCGCCGTTAGAGCATCGAACAGCTTTTCCACAGTGGCAACGTTGCGGAGAAATACGACGAGCTCCTAGACAAAGGCAAGTAGTAAGCCGGAACGTGGTTCTTGGTGGTGGTGGACCTGATTCCCATTTCTATTCCCCCACATGACAAATGAGCGTGATTTGCAACATTAAATGAGGTCTCAATTAGGGCATCCCTTTTAAAAGTGTTCCTTTCTTTATTTTTTCTTCCAAAACCGGGGACCCAAGAAGTCAGAGACGTTTTTTTTTTAAAACGTGTTAGGTGTAAAAAAAATTAATTTTAGTACATTCGAGAGTCTATGTCTATGTATATGTGGTCTTGTCAAAAATAAGAAAAAACACATTTAGTTCTAAGCGATTTGATTTAAAACTATTTTTAAAAATAACCTAATCTTGTTATACTATCTTTACATCTCGTCCTCCTCCTTGAAACTGAAAATTACTGGTCTCAGAGGGTCACCCTGATGACAATGGCCGACTCTAAAAGATTGTTTTCATATTAAAATTTTGTGGGAAATCTATAATATTACCAAAGAATGTTATAAATTTTTGATGTTTCTAGTTTTGCTTGGGTCAACAAAGTGTCTCTATTTACAGAATTAAAAACATTTTTCAGGTTAACCTTCAAGATTACCTACCCTGCTCTGCTCAGGTACGTGGACACGGCATGTATAGTAGCCTCGCTACCACCTCTCGAGCCAAGACGCTGTTGCAGAGGCTGGAATTTCACTGCAGAGTACACCGTACGACAATGGGATGAATGCCACAACGGCTTTTACGAAGTGCATATAAGCCGCTAGCAGATCCACTCTGAGTGGAGTAAACGGCTGTTAACACGTCCTTGGTTGTAATAATTAGATAGATAGATAGATAGAATACTCTTTATTTGTACACCATTTTTACAGTTAAATATAATACATACAGTACAAGTGTCAACTATATAATGTACAAATGGCGGCCTTATTGCTATAATAAGGCCGTCATTCGTACATTATATAATTAAGTGTTCAGTGTCGGTAGCAGTAGCTGGGTCAGGTAAAAGAAGATCACCCTGAGGCGCGGGGTGTTTACTCTTCAGACTCGTAATGGTATCGGGCTAGTAAAGCGCTACCACGTCGCTGCTAGAAAGCAATCAAACTGCTTCCTTTAGGTCATCTTCCCTTAGTTTTGTTTCCAGGAAACTAAAGTTGCCAGTTTTATGACAAGAAGAAGATGTTATTTTTAAATGTTGATGGAATTGGTCGCACTCAAGATTCATCCATATGAATGATGATTGAATTAAGAACATGTTACATGTTACGAGATGTCTTCGTCGTTTCTGAATCATTTTAAATATAACTATAACCTCTATCATGCAAGTGGAGTTTGAGACGCCTTCGCCTATTCCTTTAGGGGCAATCCCCTAAAGGGATAGCCGAAGGCGTTTTCACGCAATTTGCGTAAGTGTGTGTGAAAATTAAGTAATACACTTAGTTCGTTGGTTCCTTTAATCTTCTTAGTTTTAAGAAAACGCCCCATTAGGAATGATTTCTTTGTCACCCAAACAACTAACTAACTTTGTTACAACCCTAGTTGTTCTTATGTGTCATAAATTCGAGTCGAGCTTAGGCTCCTGAGGACACAAACAGTATTTGAAACATCTGACAAATTCTCGACCATACTTTTGTAAAACACACATTTTAAGTCTTTTATACAACAGTATATATATAGTAATGTATAAGTAAAGCACATGTATAAGTAAATAAAAAGGTACACAATAATTTACATCTATGTACATGTAAATTCCGAGTATCAGCAATGTACTCTAGCAATAGGTTAGGTTAGTATTTTATGCTTAATAGAAAATGTAGTTTGGTACGTGGTTGTTCTCCCTGAGGCTAGGGAGCACTGAGGTGCGCGGCCGGGGATGCGGGCGCTCGTTAGCTATGCAAATAGCGCGGGCGCGAGGCGGCGGGGAGGTTGGCAATCTGATCACCCTTAACGCCCCTCGATGATTACAGTTACAAAATTCCAGTACCTACAGTTTCTGACTTTTGTTACTGTAGCTACCATGTCTGGCGCTGATTTTTAACACCGTTTTCTCAACAATCATCAAAATTATACTATTTATATTAATAGATTTAGCATTAAAATTGACGACATTTTCAAGTTATCATTAAAACTAATTTATGACTGTATATACATATGTATATATTTATGGGATAGGGGCAAACAAAGCTGTAGGCGGCCGTGTAGGCATGCTATTAAAATTTTCCATAATGGAGGGTTAGCTTTAGAGGCAACATGCATCCTCTCCTGACCTCGTGATGGCTAATGGTGTGAGAAGCCTCTCTCTAGAGACCACGATTCTGTCCATGGTCCAAAGTCTCAGTGCGTCGGATTCTGCCACCTCGTTTTGCCAGGAGGTGATGTTGACCAAAGGAGAAGACAAGCACTCTCCCATCCCGCAAAACACGCACCAGACATCGGAGAGCAAACACTGATCTCCAACCTCGGTACGGGCCTGGCTGACCGTTACCCTAGCAGACGCAGGCCTGAGAAGGTGGCGTGACGTACGTGTTCAACGCGCACCTATCTGATTGGCGTAAGGCTATTACCTGTCTTAAATAGAATATGTTAATGAATTACTTCGTAAATCAGTAACCACTTAAAACATTTATACGAATTGGGAACATAATTAATCATATCAATGCTATGAATATTAATAAATCATAAGCAAGATGAGTGATAACTGTTTGTTTTCATTTTGCTTTATTTGCATGTAAGAAGGTATGCATAAAAATAGGTATACAATATATAACTTTAATGAAGGAATCGAACAAATAACTTCTAGGTCTCTGTTAGCAAAGTTATAATTACATGATTTGTAGAAAATAAGATGTCCCAATAGAAGATTTATGGCACACCTACATAAATAAATTTTCTCCCTCTTGACCGCATTCAACGGAGAGCGACTCGCATCATCGACTGCCAAGATATTTCTGATCGGCTTGACACCTTGTCATTGCGTAGAGATGTAGGTTCACTCTGCATCCTCTATCGCTTATATCATGGGGCGTGTTCAGAGGATTTTTTTGGACTTATACCGGCTGCAGGTTTCCGTCATCGTCCTACGCAAAAAAATAAAATCCATCCCCATCACCTGGACGATTGGCACTCCACCACTGTGCGCTTCTCCAGAATCTTCTTGCCTGGCACAACCAGCCTATGGAACAAATTGTCGCCTGCCGTATTTCCAGACCTATACGACCTTCAAACCTTCAAGAAAAGAGCGTACTCCTACCTAAAAGGCCGGCAACGCACTTGTGACCCTTGAGTTGCGGGTGTCTATGGGCGGCGGTAGTCACTTACCATCAGGATAAAAAGTATTTTTTTTTTTATTGCATAAAAAAAAAGTTCAAATCCTTACTTCAAGTTAAATAATAAATATTCTAAGTCATTTATTAAACTTATCAGTAAATTTGAGGTGAGAAAAAACACCATAAATTAATAAACAAGGACAAACAGTATACAGTAGGTTTTTTTTTTTTCTTTTTTCAAAATTATTTGCCAAATCATTTTTTCTTTGTTTAGTAGCTTATGCATCAGAACCTACAAATAAAAAAACAAGAACATAATTATATGACTACAAAATGTTTCAGTACTCGCCTCGAAGGAAGAAACACGCCACTAATGTTATACAAGTGGTATAGGGCTCAGTTTCCGTAGACTACAAGCACAGAAGCCTCATAGGCTGGTCATAGACTTCTAGGACTTCGCTCCTACGAGAATTCTTGCCCCCCTTTGTGTCCCCACTCCTACCCACTTCAGGATAACATAGTTGCTTCACGTTTAGACACTGTCGGCGGTCTAGAGGTCGGCAAGTGTAACGTTTTGAGACTTCTCTCACCCGTTTGTCCCGACCCGAATGTCTACAGACTGCTATCGTGGTCAAGGACCAGCGGTACATACATACATATGTATGTCATTTGCACATACATACATATAGACATAAGCTTCGATGTAGATACTTACTATATACATATATAACTTATGGTGGAGTGACGATTTGCGCAAGATGGCTGGCAGGAGCTGGATGCGAGAAGCCGAAAATATGATGATGATGATATATATAACTTTATATATTCCTGATTGAACTCGGTCATTTGGTAATTTTCATGTAGTTGTATTTGGAAATACACTACCATGTCTTGTCTCATGACTCGTTAAAAGCATATGTTCGTGAACCATAATTAATGCGTTGCAGTCTGTATGATGTATATAACAATTTATTTTCTAACTTTAGAGTTAGCATAAAGGTAGAGTATTGCTAGTTAATGAATGAAATGAAGTAGGTAGTGATCTAATACGTTTAATCAATAACTTTTTCTTAGATAAAAGTTTCCAGGCCGTTATTTCATTTGCCCATCGTGTAAAGAAAATATTTAACCTCTAAGGTTTTCAATTAAGAGGTGGTAAATAGGTGTATTGAAGTCGGTTCTATACTTTTTTTTTTAAGTTTATTACCTATCTGATGTCCTTTATTTTCAATCAGTAAGACTTCAAGGTGCTTATTTATGACTTAAATTGTTAAAGTATGCATTTTATGAATGCCAGTGTTTTAAGGCTATCGCCTCGTCGATTAAAGTTGCATAATCAAGAAGGCTATGTATATAATAAATATATATATATGTATATGCTAGTAATAGCATAAATCAAGTAAAAAAGAGCCTTGTCCCTGAATTTAAAACTAATTGAGGAACAACTATCGAATTCCTAATGATTGATATGCTAGTCAAAGATATTGATTAAATACACATTTGAAAATATAAAAGTATGAAGTTAGCAATTGTTAGCCTAAATATACGAGTGTATATTTAGGCTAACAATTAAACAACACATTTGACAAAAGACACAAAAACTACGAGTATAATATATAATAGATAATTATGATTAAACTTTATGTTATAAGTTAACCTCACATAACTCTGTCTGTGTGTTGTATAGTAGCTTCGAGTTCGAAGATCAGCTTTATTATAATTGTTAAAGGGATTCTTGAGTACTCCCGACTCCACAATTTTTTCAACAATTGAATAAGAGTGACATGAACGATTATCGCAAAAATTTGTTTAACTAAATAATTGAACTTAGATGACTTCGTTCCTATCAAAATATGTATGTATATTATTTTGCTACGTATAACGAATAAAGCTAATCACAAATACTATTTGTAATGGTACCTTCAAAGTATCTCCAGTTTTTAACAGACTGATTGATGACTAGGCGATTTTCATTAATTTACGACAATAGGCTATGCAGCTGTTCGTAAGTTAAATTAGGTATATGATTGCCCGTCAATTGTTTATAGGTATAACCTTTATAATACGGTCTTTGAATATACATATGTTTATTAACGATAAGCATAGATGTGTTACGAACGCCAATTAAATTATTATTTAGTGCTTAATATGAACGTTATTCGATTAATTTATAAGAAATATTAAAACACACTTCAAACGAGTTCCTTAGGCAATATCAGTTACATGAATATTTTTTTTTTCTTTTTTAAAAGAACTCCCGCATTAGGATTAATTCCTGTGTCGCGGGTACTTCACAAACATTGAAACAACCGACACAAAGAACACCCAGACTAAGAACAACAAGTGTTGTCCCGTACGGGATCGAACCCACAACACTCGGTTCGGCAGCGTATTGTCGAGGTGACCACTTAAACCGCTACGCCATTCGTGCAGTTCAGTCATTCACTCAGTCCAATCAAGATTCAATACTTCGTAGTTAGTTGTTTGATCCTAAATCTTTTTTCTTTTTCTTTTTTAACGTGTTGATATCGCCACAGGTACAACTTCATCTTGTGAACGATGACGCGGTTATGTGAGACTTGAACCAACTAAAACCACATACACACATTACGTCATATAGCCTACAGTCGGGAGTCAAGGTATGCCCTTTGATCCTACATCTAGGTTGGTGTGGAAAGCTATTTCAACCTAGCTTTAAAAACTGCTGGTGTCAATTGTATGAATTACTTATAATTGTATTTTTTTTTTGTAAAGGCAACTGAGTAAGTCGTATTCTGCGCAGTATCAATATGTGTACATGGATTTTTGATTCTTTGATTGATTGATCTGATGATTGATTTTTGATTCTTGACGAATTGTGATGGTTTTACTCCAATTTCTAATATATATTTTTTATGCTTTTTGAAGGCTGACCAGCGTGGCGATCATATTTTATATACCGTTTTTTTTTTCTCTCTAAATACTTGACATTGACGGAATCTCTACGTTGAATATACACGCGAGAGAGAGTCCATAATAACAAAAATACTTGACTGCACTGATGGCGTAGTGGCTTGAGTGGTCCCCTCGCCACTACACAGCCGCGCCGTGTGTTGTGGGTTCGATCCCCGCACGAGACGAGACAACACTTTGTGTAATCCTCAAATTGTTGTTCTGAGTCTGGGTGTTCTTTGTGTACGTTGTTTGAATGTTTGTAAAGTCCCCCGCGACACAGGAATTAATCCTAATGCGGGATTAATTCCTGTGTCTTTTCTTGTCTTTTTTATTAAGAAAAAAAAAATTCCATTAATAAAATTACTGGAAGTAACTGAAAGTTACTTCCAGTAATTTTATAAACTTAGTAAATATATCAATATGGAATTTGGAGTAGATAAATGTGCAGTCATGCATGTACAGAAAGGTAAGATTGTGGAATGTGATGGCATTGAACTTTCAGATTCCACAGACTTAAGACAACAACAAGTTCTTTCCGCAAATGAAAAGTACAGGCGTTGGGTATAAATTGACTATAAAGCAATCGCTATAGGAACGTTTCCTTGGCCGCCTGAAAAAAGTATTAAAAAGTCTTTTGTCGGGCAATAATAAGGTGCGGGCCTATAACGATTGGGGCATACCAGTCCTAACCTACTTCTTTGGTGTACTTAGATGTACTCAGACTGAATTAGTTGCCATGGATAGAAGAGTCGATGCACTGCTCACTGCATAGCGAATGCACTATCCGCGTTCAACAGTGATAATATTGTATATCCCGCGGGAATGCGAAGTTCGTGGTTTTTTAATGGCCAGGACCCTCCATATTCGTGAGATATGCAATCTTAGAGATTACATATTCTCTGTTAACGTGGAGGTACACCGGGATGTGGTGGCAGTTGATAACGGACTTACTCCGCTTGGTCTAGGTAAAGAGAACTGGCGTAAACCTGCAGTAATGTTACAGATCGTAGGGAGATATGGAAGCGTAAGAAGCTGTATGGATGTTTTTAGCGGGCTGTAAACGGGCCCGATGTAGATCTATTCCCGGAGAAAACCTCAGTCATATAATTTCCGGTTGTCCTCGTCTTGCCAACGGCGAGAACTTGCATGGACATAACCAAGTGGCCAGGATAGTCCATCAGCAAATTGTTCTTAGATATAACTTGGTGGCTGCCGAGTTACCATACTAGAGGACATACCTCTCGATCTAGTTCTTGAAAGTAGTAGTGCAACATTAAATTGGGATCGATCAATCATCACCATCACTGACAGGACTATTGTTGCCAATAAACCTGACATATTTATTATTTTGATTAGAGCACCGAGCAATGATTGTTGATATTACCACTCCCTATGACGAAAAGCTTATAAAGGCTGAAAAAGAAAAATAACTAAATTATTTTTTTTTTTTGGCCCAGGAGCCGTCGATATGTGGGATGTGGATTCAGCAATCATTGTGCCGATAGTCATATCAGCCCATGGGTTCATTGCTAAGAGCCTCAACCAATACCTTCAGAGACTCACGTTAGGTACCTGGGTTAAGGGCCTCATGCAAAAGACAGTCCTTGATACGTCGTGGGCTCTTAGACTAATACTTGAGTATTAGTCTAAGAGCCCACGACACTAAACCTAGTTCGGAGGGATATGCCGATTCAATTTGTTTAAACAATCAACGAAACGTAAAATTATTCATAAGCGACCGTGGGACGCGGATTCAAACAGTGCAAATCGAAAGGAACCGGGTTATTGCATCGCCATTTCGTGTCCCCATTATTGACGTGGCTAATTATATATATATATCATCTAGTAGTCTTATCGAACTAGGTTTCGTGTACTATATAATATGTACTGTATAAATATATATATATATATATATATATATACATATATATCATCATAAAGAAGTAAATGAAGATAAGCATTTCAAATTAAATTTCCTTATTTCATAAAACTGCTCAACATACATATTTTTTTTTCTATCGTGTGGACCCCACGGGTCATCACCTCACCGGAGCTAACGGAGAAGTGGTATGTCAGACTCGAACCGACTGAAATCACACGTTGTTCCGTCACAAATGGGTTTATTGCTAGGGACCTGGGAATTCAACAGGTAGCCACACCGTGTAGGGGGCCTGGCCCCCTCTTCAACTTAGAGAGGCACGCGCGTAACACGTCGCGCCACCGTCAGATGCCCGCTTCTGCTAGGGTAACGGACAGCTCCCCCGTTCCCCTTGGACCAGCGCTCATGGGGGCCGGAGCTTTCCGTGGCTGCTTTAGCCAATGTAAACGTACATTCATACGCTCACGCCTGTTTCCCTTAACTCGTGGCAAAAAGAGTAAAGTTGGAAAGAAAAACATAGACTTGAAATATATTATATTCATTCTCTATTGTATTTGAACTATAAAGTATGTTCCTAATTATGGTTTGTCTTACAGGCTTATGCTAAATGAAAGTAGATTTGATAGGATAAGGGACTGATTGAAGTATTAAGATTCAACTATTTCATCGAGCAAGGTCGTTTGATTGAGAGGCTGGAGGAGCGATTTATTATAAATACTCCTTTGTATTCATCGTCCTCTTCATCAAACTAAGAATACAATATGCAGGTGGAATAATAGTAATCATTTTTTAGTTCTATTTCTTTTATAATTATGTTTGTACATACAATACACTTTTATAATTAACTTATGTTTATATTTGTATAGAAAGTGTAAAATTGTCTCTTTTATAATTTTACAAAAAAATATGAAATAAGTATGAACTGCTTACCCCAGAGTTAAGTAAGAATGCTTACTTTTAATTTTTTAAGTTTCCACCTTAAATGTGTCCCTAAGTAATTGACACTTGCCACAGATTTCATGTTATGTTGATTTCAAGTTTTATTCCAACTTACCAAGTGTTGCTTACTAGAAATTTAACTTGCCCATTTGCCTTGAGATTCTGGTTTACCTGCAGCAAGATTTACACCGGTGGTTGTATGTACAATAGCCGAAGTACGAATTTACGTTTTTTAAAACGGCAATTTTAATAATACCTAGAGTGAACTACCAGGATGGGTGGGTGTTGGGTAGAGTATAAATGTCAAAGAATAAGAAATTATGTTGAATTAATAATGTAAACAAAAACCTCTAAGATTAAGGTATCCACTAATATTTTTAAATTACAACCATAAAAAAAAAATATGTAATTAAGTACGTACTTACTGAATTTAACTTCTAAGAAGTCTGTTTTTGTTCTGATAATACTAAACCTGAGTCAGACCAAGTTACATTTCAGGTGGATTTTTAATCATGTTACGGTTTTCTATGTAGAGAGGCCAACCAGTTCGGTGGTCATCGATGAATATCGACTGCAATTGATTAATAGCAATTACAGTGCTTATGAATACTCGTCGCTGTTTCCAATCCTATTTTGCCCCATACTACACCGTCACCTCTTAAACTTCTACGTGGTAGAGCCATGCTTAGGCACGAATGGGCCGGCTCGACCGGTGCGATACCACGGCCTCACAGAAAACCGGTTGTGAAGTAACGCTTGCGTTGCATTTCCCCGAAATGAGTGAGGTCTCCGGAGGCCCAAAATCCCCCACCCCCCCCAATAATAGCGCTGTTAACAAAAAGGATACCCCAGGGGGGTACCAGCGCTAGCGTTGGAGAATCCCCCCCTGGACGTCCACCCTCAGTACGGATTATACCTCGTACTCTGGGGGGGGCTCAACTGCGCTCTCAAAATCTGCTCGGGGCAAGAGAAGGCATACCATGGCACCCCCTGCCACGTTTACCGTGGACTTTTGTAGCATCAGGGGCTTACATTCTAACCTCGACGCTGTCCACCACCACCTTCAGACAGCAATCTTGAAGGTAGGGACCTCTCCATCTTATGGCTACTTGTAGACTGCGACGACCATCCCCGCATCTACCTATGCCTCTACAGGTCCCATAGCGGTGATGCCGAAACGGACCGACTCATCGAACACGTCCAAAACGTCGGCTACAGACTCAATGCTCCAGCAGGTCCCATCCGCAGAGATCGTGATTTTTGGTGACTTTAACGCCCACCACGCCGAATTGCTTGGTTCGCGCAAAACCGATCATGCGGGAAGATCTGTTCACGATTTCGCCTTGGCATATGGCTTTACGCAGCTGGCAGCAACGCCTACGCGAATCCCAGATGCAGAAAGCCACGTGCCTTCACTATTGGATCTTCTGCTGACCTCACATCCTGACGGCTACAAAGTATCTGTTGAGGCCCCTCTTGGCTCTTCGGACCATTGCCTGATTAGGAGTATAGTGCCACTCGTTCACTCGCTGCGGCCGCGACTTACAGGCAGTCGCCGCGTATGGCACTATAGGTCAGCAGACTGGGATGGAATGCGAACATTCTTTGCATCCTACCCATGGAGGCAGGTTTGCTTCTCGCCGGATGATCCCATTGTCGTCGCCGACTCTGTCGCGGATGTTGTGCTTCAAGGTATGGAACTTTTCATTCCATTCTCCCTGATTCCCACAGGTGGCAAGTCCCAGCCCTGGTTTGGTCGAACCTGCAAAGTGGCGTCCCGCCGAAAGCAGGAATGTTACCAAGCATGGGCTAATGCAGCGACAGCACGGGATGTAAAGACCAGCACATTAAAGAAGCAATTTAACTTTGCCTCCAGGTCCCGCAAAAGAGTAATTGCTGGGGCGAAGTCGGCTCACATCGGCAGAATTGGCGAGAGACTAGTGAGTCTCCCTTCCGGAACTCGTGCATTCTGGTCTCTTGCCAAAGCTGTCCAGGGAAACTTTTGTAAGCCATCCCTTCCACCTCTGCACATAGGAGATAATTCGTTGGCCCACGACGCTAAAGAAAAAGCCGATCTTCTGGGCAAACTCTTTACGTCCAACTCGACCCTGGACGACGGGGGAAACGCACCGCCGACCATACCGTAGTGCGAGAGCCGCATGCCGGAAGTCCGGTTTACACAAAGGGCAGTGCGTAAAGCGCTTCTTTCCCTCGACGTTCTTAAGTCGAGTGGGGCCGATAGAATCTTTCCTATCGTGCTGAAGACGTGTGCTCCAAAGTTGGCACCGGTTTTAACGCACCTTTATCGGCTTTCCTATTCCCTTGGCGTAGTCCCGAAGTCATGGAAGACAGCTCTAGTGCACCCAATACCTAAAAAAGGAGATCACTCGGATCCTGCCAACTATACAGACCCATAGCCATCACCTCCTTGTTCTTCAAGATAATGGAATCCATTATTAACTGCCAGCTCCTCCGGTACTTAGAAGACCACCAGCTCCTCAATGATCGACAATACGGCTTCCGTCGGGGTCGCTCAGCTGGTGATCTTCTTGTTTACTTGACTCACCGGTGGGCACAGGCGATCGAGACCAATGGGGAAGCGTTGGCTGTTAGTTTGGACGTGGCGAAGGCCTTCGATCGGGTCTGGCACAAAGCGCTCCTTGCGAAGCTTCCTTCCTATGGGCTTCCCGAGAAACTGTGCAATTGGCTCACCAGTTTTCTTACAGACAGAAGCATCAAGGTCGTTGTTGACGGTGCATGCTCCGACTCCAAGTCTGTTAATTCTAATGTCCCACAAGGCTGTGTGCTATCACCCACGCTGTTTCTTCTGCATATCAATGACATGCTGCAGATTAGCAGCATCCATTGCTATGCAGACGATAGCACTAGTGATGCCCTTTACACCAGCCGCGCTAACATTTCTCGGGTAAACGTCATCGAAAGCCGATCCAAACTTGTGTCTGAAATCGAAACTTCTTTATCAAAAGTTTCAGATTGGGGTCGACTTAACCTAGTCCAGTTTAACCCCACGAAGACACAGGTTTGCGCGTTCACCGCTAAAAAGATGCCATTGGTCGTATCACCTCAATTTGAGAGCACTTCCCTAACTGCATCAGCCAGTATCGGAATCCTTGGCGTCGATATATCAAGCGAAGTCCAGTTTCGCGGTCACTTAGAGAGTAAGGCCATATTAGCCTCGAAGAAGCTTGGTGTGCTAAACAGATCGAGACAGTATTTTACTCCGGCCCACCGCCTGCAACTTTATAAGGCGCAGGTTCAGCCGCACATGGAATACTGTTCTCATCTCTATGCAGGTGCACCCCAGTACCAACTTCTCCCTCTTGACCGCATTCAACGGAGAGCGACTCGCATCATCGACTGCCAAGATATTTCTGATCGACTTGACACCTTGGCGTTGCGTAGAGATGTAGCTTCACTCTGCATCCTCTATCGCTTGTATCATGGGGAGTGTTCAGAGGAATTGTTCGGACTTATACCGGCTGCTGGTTTCCGCCATCGTCCTACGCGACAAAATATCCATCCCCATCACCTTGACGATTGGCACTCCACCACTGTGCGCTTCTCTAGAAGCTTTTTGCCTCGCACAACCAGCTTATGGAACAAACTGTCGCCTGACGTATTTCCGAACCGATACGACCTTCAAACCTTCAAGAAAAGAGCGTACTCCTACCTAAAAGGCCGGCAACGCACTTGTGACTCTTGAGTTGCGGGTGTCCATGGGCGGCGGTAGTCATTTAACATCAGGTGACCCATCTGCTCGTTTGCCCCCTATCGCATAAAAAAAAAAAACGTTACCTTAAACACAACTAAGTACCTACATATACTATTAGTACTCTTTAACAGAGACTATCTCTATTACTTTCAATTCACCTCTTAAAATCTCTTAGGTATAACAAGAACTATGCCGTCTAATCATTAAATACAAAATCAATTAATCTCAGTACTCCAACTCTAACGTATTGTTATAAATACACACAACAACCACAGAACATCGGGCATGCCAACATTGCTCACCTCTACGTCGCTCGATTACCGAAATCAAAATCGACAGATATCGATACTGACTTGTTGTTTTGTCGAAACATACATAGCACAGTCTTAATGTTACTACACACCAATACATACTCTATGAAGGTTACCATAGATATGTTTTTTTGATTGACACTGGTATATCAAAGTGGAATGACTTGCAGAGGCGCGGTGGTCCTCGTAACAATTGCCGACCACTAGCTACGATTAATCGCATAGATTAATGTAAGATTTGGAGAATACAACTATAGGTTTTCTTAAACACTTTATTTTAAATTGACGTTCATGTATTCACCTATTTACGTAACTATTTTTATTATTATTATTATGTAATGTATCTTAGTTTTTAAATTAATTTAATTATTATTAAAAACATATGAAGCTCAATTAAATGATCTCCATTTTTTTTAAATTATATTACAGTCCTTTAAATATTGAGGCCAAAATCAATAGATACACGCACTCTCTCCATGGGAAAAAATCTGTTGCGTATCGCTTAAGAAGTAGTTTTGATTCTACCACGTAATTATTTTTAATTTATTAGTTAAATAATGACCAGTGCATCGTTATAGGTTGCAATCCTAAGCATCTTTTAAAATACGCGAAGTGGTTCTTTCAGACAGGATTACTTCAAATTTTTTCCTTTACTGCTTTGATCTAATTTTTCGTACAAATACTACGGACGGCCAAATTGTTTCTCTATCAGAAACAGACGATGTTTCATTGCAGCATTCAACTAATATAATGCGAATGCAATTTTTGCAATGATTATTTTATTAATAATAAAATTAATAATTCGTCTTCTGCCTCTTAGTTTAGCGTTTACTCTACGCCCGCAACGTAGTCTCTGGCGACATGAAAAGGTTGGTATCACCGCAACTGAGAATGATAAATATAATATATGGAGAGTTTATGACGTGCCGCTTTGATGCCGTTTTGATGCCCGTCAATATCTGTTACTAGGTCGAGTGGACACCGCTCAAAAGCCACGATGAAACAACAAAACAATGTTTTATTTGGATAAGGCAAACTGCTTTGTAATCGGAATTCGGACCGGAAAAATATTTGATGAATATGTTGTTAAAATAAAAACTTTGTTTTAATTGGTTTTGTAATTTGCTGAAAAAATAATGAGTCGAGAAATATATTTTTGAATACATATAGATATGCGATCGTACAAAAGTCGATGGATCCAGTGAAACTGTTCAGCGTCGAAGGATAAGACTATTGATAACCGAGACTAAAGCAATAATAAAGAAACTGTTGACAAAGTATGTTACATTGATTACCTTTCCCATATACCTATTCACACTCTAGTAAGTCTTTGGTGTTCCCCTAAAATCGAACGACACGCATGATATCATTGATAATAATAATACTGAGAGAACTTGTAATTTTCCAATTAGGTGTGTGTTATTTAAATGTTTGTGTATAAACTGTTTATTCCATAGACATTTTTTTTTTTTCAACGTCTAAAAGCTTAATTGTAACACATGATATTTTGACACAATATAATTCAACCATTTCATGAATTACATAATACTTAATTTAATTTATATATAGATTAGAATGTTTTCAACACAACTCCCGCTTTATTCCTGTATCGATTGGGTCTCGACAATCGTTCAAACAACGCACGAACTTTGAAACTAATTTTTGTCTCGCGTGGGAGTTGAACCCATGGCCACGGGCTCAGCAGTCAGGCAGCATTCTATTTGGTTATGATAAAGACGGACAGACGAACAGACGGATCGAATGATGGTATATGACATGACGACAGCCGCCCATGAACACCTGCAGCTCAAGAGTCGTGAGTGCGCTGTCCACCTTTGAGGGTGATGAGGGGAGGGGATGGAGGAGAGGTGTGACAAGGGATCAAGAAAAGGAGAGGGGAGATTAGGGGAAACAGGAGAGGGGGAGTTGCAATGCAAGCATTGCTGGTCTACCGGTTTTCTGTGAGGCCTTGGTAATACTCTGATCTGAGATACCTTCTCCAAATTATATCGAAGTGGAATGCGACTGCGATGCGCTGTTCGGGCCAAAGGTCGTCATTCCTTAATGCGAGCCACAACACAAGTTAGGAAAATTCAACTTTTTACCAACCACAGACTCAGGACATTATAGGGCCATTGTTGCCGGTTGGGTTTGAATGTGTAAAAGATATGTATGTATGTACATATATATGAAAATACCTAGATAAATTATATATAGGTTAATTAGGTATAGTTTAATTGAATCGGTCAATTCAAAAACCTCATATGTCACTCAACTAGAATTTTTCAGAAATCAATAAAAACTGTATCATACACAAACGAATGAGTTTTGAAGGACTTTTTTATGTTTAATTTAGTATTTGAGTGGTAAAAAATAAAAATAGCGAATAACCTTTACAGTTTATTAATAGAAATAATGAAAAAAACCTGAAAAACAGCTCTTGACTTATGTTGTTTTAGCGAAAAATAGGGTTAGTGGTATATAATGTAACCAAAACAATCGTAGTAATCATATTTTTTAAAGCTTATAATTGAGAATTACACTTAAAAATAATCTTATTAATATTTTACATGTATTAATTTGTCCTGTTTTAATATCTTTATGGTACATAGTCATATTCTCCATCATTCTCATCTGGATTATCTTCAACATTTGCAGTTGGCCAGCTAAAAATGTTGTTATAAAATGGCATATGCTCTTTCTGAATGCTATCTTGAACTTGTTTTAAATCGTCTATTTTTTTTTATTGATGGGCACTTTTAAATCATAGGCTTTGGTTGATGGAAGTGAAACAGAAGTTGTTATTTTTTTTATTAATGAGAATGAATGGTTAATCAATCCATCAATATATTCCTCGACTATGATAGTTCCTTTTCGATCTGAATCATACTGAAAACTCATATATGTCGAAGGTGCGAATGAATCTAGTAGTGCATGCAAAAACCTCTTAAGTCACTGACTAATGTTGTTTTTGCAATGAACGTCTTTCACGCGGTATTATTAGAAGAAAAAGGAATGTATCGACTTAAGTGGTTTTCACCCAGAATAGGCATCTACCTTTAAGGAACCATTTTCAGCAAAAAAAAGCATGTTGGAAAAAATGTGACTTAAGAGGTTTTTGAAATGACCGATTCAATTATATTAGAGACGTTTAGTCCTTCAAATATAGAGGGTGTGCTCTAGTGGTTAGTGATCCTGACTGCCGACTCCGTTGGAATTAGGAAATATTCCTAATATGGGATATGTATGTCATATTTTTATCGGTAAAAAAAACGTTAAGGTGGCGTATGGACTTAATTGATAAATTCTATGATTTTATGAAAACACATTTCTGTGAATTTTGTAATCCCATCAAGTGGTCTTAGTATCATTACGTGCAGTTAGATTCATGTCAGACACTTTTCAATGTCTGATCACGATTATCGTTAATGTCTAACGGAATATCAGCTTTATTGCTTGTTTTTTTTTCTATTTCATAATTACGGGGTTTGTATTTCATATTAAGCATTTTACTAAAATTCTCACTACTTACACTACATAGTCGTAACACTACCACCAAGTATCTATAGAGTGTATTAAGTTTTCTATATTACCTACATTTTTGTGTACCATCGTCTCTATAACATTAGGGGTGATCTCAGGATTACCATGACCTGATCCTGATCTGGAATAACAGCAACGAAAATGGTATCAAGTCAAAAGCGACTTTTTCGAGTTT
This sequence comes from Tyria jacobaeae, assembly GCA_947561695.1. Classification (NCBI taxonomy): domain Eukaryota; kingdom Metazoa; phylum Arthropoda; class Insecta; order Lepidoptera; family Erebidae; genus Tyria; species Tyria jacobaeae. Next base: position 10,252,826 of record OX387207.1, on the reverse strand, counting down.
TTAGAAGTCTCTTTGACTCGATACCGTTTTCGTCCTAAAAAAAATAATGTACTGAAAGACTTTTTGTACATACATTTTAGGTCATCCAGGTACTAAGTATTATATGCGTGGTATAGTAACTTTACAGAAGTACGATATTACAGAACATTTCTCTCGTTTAAAATTCTAATTTATATTACATACTTATTGTGTCTTTCAAAAACCTACCCCTAATACTTACTTGACTGACAAGCAGCGCTTGTAACATAAGCTGATTAGTTTTCAATTAGGACGCGTGTCGAGACGGCGCGCGCGCTCTCCCGAGACAATGGGCGGCACATGTCGTGTGCGAGCGCGATGAAAGCGAGTGGCCGCTTACTTCCTGCGACCAACGCCTACCTTTTTAACTGAATTATTGCTACGCCCAGTTATTAAATCTTTTGTAGATAAATGTTGTGACAATTTTGATGGTTTCATTGGGGCAATATAAATGGGAAAAATTGTTAGAAAAAACAACCTGTGTAAAAGTTATCACTTTTTTAAATTCCAGGTATTATTACCTCCGTTTCTGATAAATACAGGAGGAATATGCAATGTCAAACATTTTAAATCCTAGATATTAATTTCTTTGCAATTATACAATCCGCTACTAATAAAAATCTATAAAAACTTATTTTGAAGTTTTTATGGCTATTTTATTTTCATTTTCATGATAGAGATGTTTCTTTTGAATGGTTAAAATGACTCTCCCCTTTTCTGGGACACGCTATAGTGTACATTCATTTAGTAATAATCATGTAATTATCAAAATGTATGTTATTTTATAATAGTATTTCAACAGATTACTAGACGTTACGTTAGTTAGAAAAAGCACATTCGAAAAAGGGAGTAACAATCAATCCCTCTTCTGATTTTCTTTCTATCTCATGCCTTCATTTTATTTTTATTTAACTACTCAAGAGTGGCAAACGTATTGAAGACGAAAACTTAAGCTCCGTTAAACTTTGGATTAGCATAATAAATGCAATGTACTTTGCAAGTTCAAAGTATCGGGGCTCTTGGCGGGGTGACAACGGATTAGTGTTTTTATGCCTGTCTGTGGAGACTTGCACCCTCGACCTGCCCGCATGTCTATGTTTGCAGTTACAAAATATTGTCAGGTCTGTGGGGGAACCGCCCTCTGGGGCAAATTATCCGCCTATTGTCAGCACCGTGGTAGGAAACAGAGACGTATTTATAATATAGATATTACCGGTTCATACCTATTACACATTCACATTAATTTTAAGTGCCTATATGGGTAGCCTATTGGCATGTACAGTGACTCGCTTGTAGCAAAACTACTTTTCAGAAAACTTTTAATGTACCTTTACGGTTACCTTTACCACAAGCACTTAAGATATGAGATAATAAGAAACAATTTCTTTTTTATTTTAACTGCTCGTAATTGAAGAAAAACTGCATCATACATAAATATATCCCCGAAGGGGTAAGCAGAGGCGTATCAAACGCCAGCATGTTTCCAATTATAATTTAGTCCCACTTACGTAACAGGGGACAAGCCTATGGCCGATAGCCAGGCAACTGTGTGTATATACATATATATAATAGTATATATGATATAATAGTCTAAATAATCCTTAGTCACCTTACACTACACCGATTGTGTGCGAAGTGATTTCACGTGTAGTGTAAATATAAAGTCCGTCAGTCTTTCCCATAGTCAGCTTCTATAGAGTGAAGGTTCCTTGTACCCTACCTTGTGCTATGTTAAAAGAAAGATGCTCCTTTTTCTGCACAGTGGGTAAGTAGTAATGGCTTGGCGCTGTCCTCGGCGGGTGATCATTACCGCAATAATTCGGGGCTGCCGCTCTTCCTGGTACATTCACGTGTTATTACATGTAGCACGCGTCACTTCACTCTATTATGTTCACCCCTTGTCGTTGACAGCGGGGGTGTAGGTAGTTTTGATACTTGAAACTTTTTTCTTGATTTTTTAATTTGGAAAGTAGTTATTTAAATTTTTCGAATAATAATAACTAATTTCTAGGACTGCAGATTGTTGCTATTATATACATATGTATTATGAAGTACAGGTAGATAATATTGTTATGTACCCCTTCTTTCTTTAGTCCGTCCGTTGCTTCCTCTTAAAATAAATTGAAAAACTTCTGATAACACTTTAATCTATTGAGAGTAACAGAAAAATTTGAGTCACTAAACTTGTATAGGGCAACTAACTGGGAGATTGATTGGATGGAAGATGATTGCAACCACTTCTACAATTTTCTGAACTTTTATTAAATAATAAATTCACTTGATTATACTTTAACTCTTCTGTTTAATAAGTAAGAAGACCTAGACCTTCTTGCATATTTATTAAAAAAATGATAAATAATAAATTTGATTTAGTGTCAATATGTTCAATTATTTATGAAACATGTTATTTTTAAATGGCAAAAAGCGTCTATTATCAAATTGGTTCCTTGATTGAAAACAGCTTGAAAAAAATATCCTTTGCAATAAAAAAATAAGTTGAATTTAGATCACCTTAACATTTTGACGATCTTCATTTACGGTCGACGGTCCTTACATTTACATCATTGGAAACGATCAGTAAATTGGCATTTTTTTCAGAATCAGAAAATCTTGTGTTAAAGGTACACGTAGAAAGAGCCTCTACAGTTTTGCTTTACTTATACACCACGTGGCATCGTGTTTTGGATTGAAATAGCACTTAATCGTGTTCTTCATCAAAAATAGATATGTAAGCACAACAGAATAACTGTTATATGTTAGCTAAGTCGTCCACATCAAGAAAAGTATCAAGTCACGTCATTCACGCAACTTTCACGATTGCTGCGTAGTAGTATGAGCGGTGATTACACAGTCCTAATTCGATAAATAGGCCTCCTTGGTCTCCCCAGCTTTCGCTGTCGACTCTCGGCCTCGGCCCCCGGACGGCAACTTCTAACGCAATTTATTATTTGATTGCGACGTTTGTTTTCAGATGCGCTCACGATGTCAATATTACGACTGAATACAAATTTGTTTTTCAAATATATAAGCTAGTGATAAGTATATCTTTTATGGAGTTTGCATTTTTTTACAAGAAGTGAATTCAATCCCATGCAGTAGTTTTAGTCACAAACAAACAGACAGACAGTTGAAAGTTCTAAACACTGTTGTTTTGGTTTCTCTAATAAAGACCCTACGTAATGCTTTTTCTGCAATATCTATAATGTACAGACATCGGCTTGTTACAATTTTATTATATGTATAGATTTCGTAAAAAATAATTTAATCACGGGGTTATTCATTTAGTGCAACAATTTATTCCATATACCATAAAAAATATTCCATATACCGCACCCTTTTGGTGTATTTAAAAAAAATATATATTTTTATGTTTTATTCCCCTTAGTGCACCTACAGTTACAGAGTTCATGTAGCAGAACCTTCACTAATAATAAGATTTTGTCGGAACACTATTTCCCGTTGCTATCACAGTTTATAGATCTTCCTGTAAAAATATATGACTTTGAAACTATCTGCAATTTTTTCTGTGTTTTTATCGATTCTTAAGTGGGTTGCAATTATGAGTAAGAAAGGTTTTGCAGTCCAATATAAAACTTGCTTAATCTCTATAGGACACTGCTTAGAGAAGTTAAGATTTTGATTGTTAATCATATTTTTTGTTCTGTGCGATTGTATGATTATGGCCTAAACTGTGATTTAATTATTATTTATAACAATAGAAGTATTTGAGAGTATTGACTTTTGATATTTAAATACTAAGTAAATTATTCAAAACAGTGTTACTTTATCATATTTTTCTGCATTAATCGATTAAGGGTAACCTGTAATCATTCATTTATAAATGTAAATAAATAAATATTATGTAACAAATACATATGTAAATACATTATAATTAAATAACTATTGTTAGGTAGTTAAATAGTTGTAAAATTAAAATTAAGAAACATATGATTGTATGTATAAGTAGAAAAAATGTTTTCTTTTATTTATAAATATGAAGACAATCCTAACCTGAAGTAGCCTATATATTTAATAATAAAAATGGCGATATTTAGATAGTTACAACATAATTATATTATATTTTATACCAGACTAATGTAAGAAATAAAAACTAGTCTTGTTATTCTGATACTCATGATATTGTTCCGACGAAATCAATGTGACTATATATATATATTTATATGTATCTATATTTTTATTAAGTAGTACCCCGCTCTATGGGTACTATAGACGTTGGTGTAAATATTTTAAATTATTTTCCAATCCGGCGTGTTAAGTGATACACCCCAAACAACTACTGAAACCATTTTTATAATAAAAATAGTTCAATTTTACTGTAAAAGTATAATATTACATTTTAAAATGAATCATAATAATTGACGGGCCTGTTGGCCTAGTGGTTAGTGATCCTGACCATCTTTGGGGTGTACTTTTCACCCAACAGGAGCCTCGCCAAATTCGACTACTTCCTTGTGAAGTAGGTGCTTCAGTCAGTGGATGCCAAGAGTCAAGAGTTAGTGCTCGGAGAGTTCAACGTCAAGTCAGCAGCTGGACGTATCATTTGCTAGCTTGGCTCTCCCACGCCGTGTCCGGGGTAGGACTGTCATGGAGGGAGTGGAGACACTTACGGACCATAGATATATACGGTTCGACGTCTCCACCCAATTTCAGCGTAACCACAGCCTAACAACCCATGGAGGAATGACCCACGATGGAGTCCTTGAAGAGGCTGCAATAGTTCAGGCTTGGCGCGGTGGTTTCATGAGGGAATGACGAGCATCTACAACACGGCAATGCCTCGCGTCCAACAACAACCAAGTAAGCGTAGGGTGTATTGGTGGTCTACCGAAATTGCGGGTCGTCTATGTGGCAGCTAGACGCCGGTACACGCGCTACAGAAGGAAGTGTTGACGGATACTCAAAGAGGAGGAGCTCCTCTATGAGGGTTACCGCCAGACGAAAATGTCGCTGCAGCTATCCATCGGCGCTGCCAAGACTCGTGCGCGGGAAGAGCTGCTACCGTATGGTGCGCGATAAACTTCGTCCTTGAACTCCTCCCCTGACAGACACTCTCCGGCCACAGCTGCTGGAGGAAGTGGTGGCAGGGCTTTTCCCGGAGAGACCTGCCCGATTGCACTGCCCACCGCTACGGGGTCGGAGGAGGACCACGTTCCCGAGGTGACGCAGGCAGAACTGAATGCCGTAGTATTGCGGCTCCGGGTCAAGAAAACAGCCCCGGGGCCCTGGTCCTTGCTCTCGAGTCCTTAGAGCCCCGACTTAGAGGACTCTTCACGGCATGTCTGGAGCAGAGTCGGTTTCCTTGTGAGTGAAAAACCGGCAAGTAGTTCTGCTTCGGAAGGAGGGGCGTCCGTTGGATTAGCCGTCCGCATACTGGCCCATTGTGGTGCTGAACGAGGCAGGTAAGCTGTTCGAGTGCATAATTGCAAACCGCCTCGTCAGCCACTTGTATACTGTAGGCCCGGACCTGGACGACTGCTAGTAAGGCTTTCGCCACGGACGTTCGACTATCGATGCCATTTTGCGTGTGTAGGTCTTGGCGGTGGAAGAGAGGTGGCGTGTTGCTGGCGTATTTGTCAGAGAGGTGCGTCACTTACGCGGTACGGGCTCGTGCGATCCATGACTCTTTATAGGGCCCCAGTGTGGGTAGACACCCTAACAGCCAACAACATCGCCATCTTGCGCAGACCACAACGGGCGATGGCCGTTAGAGTCATCAGAGGGTATCGCACGATCTCCTTCGAGGCAGCGTGCGTTCTGGCTGGGTCACCACCCTGGGACCTTGAAGCGAGGGCCGTCGCATCTCTACGACGGTGGCGCAACAGTATGTCTGAGGAAGGAGAACGACCGGTGCCACGTGAAATCGAGAGGTACCGGTCGGAATTGCGACAGGAATCGCTTGCGGAGTGGCAGGAGCGCCTTTTAAACCCATCCGCCAGCCTCAATACCATCCAGGCCTTCCGGCCAGTGCTGCCAGAATGGCTCGAAAGGAGCCATGGCTCCTTAATATTCCGGGCGACGCAGGTGTTTTCCGGCCACGGGTGCTTCGGAAAATACCTCCACCTCATAGGTAGGGAGCTGGACGCCCGGTGTCATCACTGCATTGTTTGCCATTGTGTCATCGCGGCACGTATTGTACAAAACATGACACAGAAGGAGGCTGCGGAAAGGAAAAGGGAAATATCAACTACCCTCCCGATCCGCAGCAGGTGCACCAGGCGTCGCAGAAGGGCTGATAATGCCCTCTTTTGGCCCCCCTAAATGACCCTTGGGTGACGGATTTGGGGAAGTCCGTCGTGTATGAATGGGTCCGAGGAGACGAGCCAGCACTGCTTGGGACGCGGACGAATCTGACTCCCGTATCCCCAGCAGAAGGTGTTAGATGGTGCTCACTGGTGGTTTTAGCCGGTAGGAGTCCGGCACACCCCTCCACCGCACCCCAGGTGGAGGTCAGTTCATGATAGATTTCCCCAGTAAAAAAAAAATAATAAAAAAGGTGGTTAGTGACCCTCACTACTGAACCGAAGGTCGTGGGTTCGATTCACACACGGGAAAAAAAATTGTGTGATCATACAAATAGTTGTCAGGATGTTCTTTTTTCATAGAATCTTTGTAAAGCTCCTGCGACACAGGAATTATTACCAATGCTGGAGTAGTCTTTGTAAAAATAAAAAAATAATAAATATGTACTTCCCGGGAATCGTTACGTAGTTATTGTTATCGTGCCCCTAGCTATCAAATTTGATGGTGTATTGTTGCACCCACTACCTTTACTTTAAAGCTTATAGCTTCGGCTGTTATGAAATATTAGTCTTTATGAGTCCTGGACATCATCAGTTCTATTAGAAACGACTTCTGTTGTTTATACTTATGAAAACTGCATAATATATGTAGGAGTATCGTGAGCACGTCCTAAAATGTATAGGTACAATAGCTGACCCGACTGATGTTATATTGTCAAAATTTCAATTCAATAATTTTATACAAAAATCACTTCTAGTTTGTACTAGCGTTGCTACACTGGAGACGCTCCAGCCGGTCATCATCGAGTGGGCAGGGAGGTAGCACGGGAATATTTCCTTTCGACTTACGCAGTTTCTTTCTTTCCTGGCACGGCTGCTTCGGAAAGGACCTGCACTTGGTCTTTAGGAGAGAATTGAGTCCCGCCTGTCACCACTGCGACTGTAGTGAGATAAATTATTATAATATAATAACATAAATATCTAAAATTACTGCAGTAATTGGAGAGGATCTGTTGCTGGGGGCCGTCATTGCTCCATGGCGAGCAGTGATAGGAATTTCTACACTTAAAAAAAAACTCAACATGAATAATACTTCTATACAGGGTTGGTGAACCTTGAGCGATACTTCAGCGAAATACTGATGTAGCTAATATTTGTAAATACCCAGTATCATTTGTTATCCAACATGCTTGAAAATCGATATTCCGTATAAATTAAATATGCCATGTATATGTAACCGGCAGGGTTTGTATTAAAAGTACCATATTTAACACAGTAGTGTCGCATTGGGTTGGCAGTGAGCACTCGCCTGCTACGCTTCGTTACCAATAAGCATGATTTAGCTGATGGCGATCGGGCACGCCGCGATCCGGCACACCGTTTCACTCCACTGCACGATTTACAACGTATAAAGATTTTAGGAATGTAAACCCACCAAGATTTAAATCACAGATAGCCTCGCATATCCCTGTCTGTTTTCAATTACCTTACATTGTGACACCGATTTAGATTTTCAAACCTGGCCCGATGCAGAACTAAAAGGATTTTAATAACGTAGTCGGCAGTAAATCAAAATTTGATTATGAGAATGTTGAAAAAAGTACGACGTTGGCCGAACCTCTCCTGCTCTTGGCTATAACTCAGGGGCCAAGGTAGTGATAACACCTTTAAATTTAGTCTGATGTTGTTAAAAAAAATCGCTTTCATTATAAGGGTAATTTATTCGCTGCACAACTACTAAATATCTAAGTATTACAATGAAGTGGTTTAATGCGACCGGTCGGAGCTGCTCCGCGAAAAAACTTCTCATTCAGCAACGATGTGTGTAGGCTACTGTACGGACTGAAAAACAGATATTCACTGTAATAATCAATCGATTATTACAATGAATATCTGTTTTCTGTATATTTGAACAAAACATTTAGTTTTCGAATGAATTTAAAAACCTTTCATATAACACCAACCTTTGCATACTTACTAAGTTTACCAAATGATCATACGGTTGGTTTGACTCAGTAGGTAATTGTAGAGATATTTGCAACGTTAGAAGCGTCCGCACATATTATAATAATAATGTGACAATTTTAGGCAATACGACAAGGCATTTTTATCATATCATATCTATCTTTCTAATAAGGCATTACAACCTCATATTACGTCCAATCTTTTTGGTTTTAAAGTGTAAAGGTACTTCTATGATAAAACTTTCTTGATAAACTTTTCAAGCCTTATGGTAAAGCAAGGACATATTATAAATGCTTTCGAACCGTCTTCTTATACAACTCGGTTACTTTAGACTTTGTGTATCAGAGTGTACCTTAAGGAAAACCACCAAAAATATTCTAGATTTCCTGAACACATTTTAACTTCATATTGAACAACAAACATGCAATTATGCATATTAAGATGAAAAGTAGTTAAATAAATATGGATTGAATTTTAGTACATAACAAGCATTCACATATATACATATATATATTTATGATTCCTGTGTAAAAAAAAAACAACGGCCTTTAAAAAACTATTTGAAGATCATACAAATGTTTGTAATGAATACGTAATTCCTTGCCCACAGGTATGCTATCGGTACCGTCCGTGAACAAATAGCCATAAATATGAAGCTCCATATATCTGTCGGCGCTGGGTCCGCATTATTTACGACACTCGGCGAATAAATCGCAAGGAGTGTAAACACAGTTATATCATTCTACCTTTCTTTGCATAGCGTCGCGAACGGATGTCTCGTCATTTTCTGTATATAAATTCGATCCTAAGGATTTAATAAAATGTGTTATTTTGAAATTTCTCTGTGTCTACAGGAACGTTCCACACATATCTGTTACTTACATACATACTAACTCATACTGAGTAGGCTACTAATTCAGCTCCTATTACTGCTATTTTGTAATAGTTAGGTAACCGACGGACTTTATGGGGCCAGTCGTTCTTGAGTTTTGGGGGTTACACAGATAGCCATTAATTTTTATTTGAATGAGATAAGATAAATGAAAATGTTTCCTTTAATCTAGAACCATTCTAACAAAGAAAATAAAGAAGAGTTCCTCTGTTTACACATACTTTACTTTACGAATAATATTATGTATTTCTTTAGTAAGTCCTAAAGATATTTTAATAAAGTTATAGTCTTTTATGATGCATGACTAGCTAAAAGTTAATAGTAATAAATTACTTCTTATTATTTCGATGATAAACTTCATATTGTTGTGGCCCAGAAGTACTGCAATTATATCATTATCGTTTTCATTAGACCACCTTCAACGTTTTACAACCAATATTGTAAATAATGCTCCTAAATCAAGAAATCTATGGGTTTCGACAAAAATCATTATAATCTACAGAGCATAATCGGCAAAATAATAATATCCTTTTCATGTACCATCGAATAACATAGTGTGACATAACATGAGTGGAGCACATAAACTTGTTCCACTCTGGTTGCAGTTTAAATTTAAAATGTGTTGGAGAACCAAGGTTTCAATCCAGTGCCATATCCATTTGTTCATCATTTGTGAATCGGAATCAATACGATTTTTACATTTAATACGTTCTACAGTACAACTTGTACTTAAGGTTGTTTCGGTTTAAAGTACACGACACATTGAAGTCGATGTTAGAATAATTGATAAGTTAATTTTCGACAATGTCTATTGGTCGATTGATTGACAGCATTATAAATAATTTTTACATGTATATTATTAAAGCCACTACCCCCGAGCCCGGGCGGAGCGCACGGATAAACTGAATAAATTTGAATAACCCAGCCCGTAATGAGGCGCCACCGAAGCGCCCGCGCCGCTGATGAACGAGCATCGAACCCCGGACCTAACTAAACAATTGGCATTCATTCAGTCGAGAGCTAATTCTGTAATCCTTTTGAATAATCATTTTGGTATTCTGTGAGACGCGCCACGGGTCATTACGAGTCTATGAGCGCGGATTCGAATTTACATTTATTTATTTGTATTGCAGGTTTATTACAGGCTTCATTATTAGTTTGTGCAATAAAATAAAACAAAAATCTTTTGTAACATTCATCTTATTACCCATTATTATTCATTCCCATATTATTAATTCTTCATTCTTATTACCCCCATGCATCCAACCCAAAGGAGGTTGTATGGTTTTAAAATATATTAATGATTCTTCTTCTATTACCACAATACTTAAACACTATTTATCTATACACAAAACACACACACACACAGCAAAATCCACGAATAGGTACTTGCCTCTACGCGGTATAGTATATAATAAATAAATAAATAATAAGTAGTACTAAGTAGCCCAGTGGGTAGTATTCTGATAAAAAGAGTCAGGAGTCTAACAAATTATGAAATAAAGAAAGAAATGTCGTCCAAATCGCATTATAGTCGTTCTATAGAAACCGGTTTGGGGCACCTCGTTTAATTTGTTTTAAAGTCTATATAAAAACATAAGTCTAGATAGAAACATTTTTTGTGTTTTGTAGACATATGTACATCGACAAAATGTAATCCAGTGTAAGAAATTTGTATACCTATAGCATACATATTTATGGAAGTTAAATGCAAAAGGGCATTGTCGCTTGTCCTATTGTGTGACATAGAGTCTTAGAAAATATAACCATAAAATAATTTGAAGGAATGTTTAAAATATGAAGTTTCGATTTACGTAAAAATTTCTCAGAAAATGTTGAAACAAGAAAGTATAAAATTGCTGCCTTTCATTTCTATCGACTAACTATTGAATACCTGGCTATTAAGAATACAAAAAAGTCGTTCTTACAGATTTTTAAGACTCAATAAATTTCATTGAATGGATATTAGTTGATTTAAGATATCTTAAATAATAATAATATCTCTTTAATAACCGCACACTTAACCTTGACTTTTGCTGATTATGCCTAAGCAAATTAATATCATAATTAAGGTCAGGTAAACAGAGGGCGTAATTAACTAATTTGTTTTATTCCTCCATGAATGTTTTTATGGTATAAGAGGACAAACGAACGGAGGGGTCAAATGATGGTAAGTAACAAACGCCGCCGCTAGACACCTGCAACTCAAAATGCGTAAGTTTGAGGGAAGGGGAAAGAGGAGAGGAGTCCGGTACCCTCACTCAGCAATACAATGCAAGTACTGCTTGACTACTGGTATTCTGTGAGGTTGTGGTATTACTCAGATTGAACCAGCGCAACAACCAGCGCGCCCAAGCATATATTACATTCATATATACATTCGTACATAATGCTCACGCCTTATTATCGTCCAGGATAAGCAGAGACGGTAGAACGCCATATGCTACGATTCTGCCACAATACTTTCGCCTCTTCGACATCCATCAGTCCACGCTCGACGGTTACAGGTCTCGATTACCGTTTAAATTAAATTATTGCACAACGTAACAAAAGTCTACACATCTTTCATTCCAGAAACGACACATTTCAGATTATATACACCAAATTCAATTTAATGTAATTTAGTGTAAGAAAGTTAAAGTAGTGGTAACATTATGTATGTATAATTGCATACTGTATTGTATTTTACTAAATACAATACACGTCATTACATAATGTACCTAAATATAAATAACCGATTGTAATATTAATATATGTGTGTAAACCTGCAAAACAATACATGTTTTATTATTAGTATTGGTATTTATTTTATTGTTATATAAAAAAAAAGTTTAATATAATATATTGATCTTCGATAACAATAGGGTAACTTTAATTTAGAAAAATTGTATCCGAAAAATAGAAAATCTACTTACAAATTTAACGCTAGCTACGCTGAACTTCCGCGCTGCGCTGGTGAGAGATAAATTACAATCAAATACCGATTGTATTTAATTGTATCATATCAAATACACGCTGAAGACATAATCGCTTCCTAACACAACTGTAATCTAGCTTTTTCTAGTGCATTAGAAATGTTAGTGTTGGACAGATGTCCAATATATAAATATTTAGCTAAAATAAAATGATTTTATTAAATTAAACTGAGGCACTACTTCAACTACGCGGAATTTGTACTGTTATAACCAGACTGCATACGCACATATTACTAATTACTTTAACATTTTAATCCTTACCTATACAAATTACACGAAGACATGGCGAATGGTGTTTATCCTACAAATTTTAGTCCTGGATGGGAATCGAACCCACGAAGTTACTCGACCAAACCTGTTGAGACCTTATGTGAATAAAATAAATAAAATACAACCGCAGTAAATGCTCGTTTGGTTTTTAATATGGTATAAGTTATAATCCCTTAAAATATTTTTATGAGTAGGACAATTAGGTATTCCTTTTATCTAAAGAGTTAAACTTTCGTTATATATTGTCGTTTCGTGAAATAAAAAGTTGATCTAACCACATGAATATACAGTTTAGTGACATTTGTAACACAAGCAACACACGTCATTAAATCATATTTAATGTATATGTTACTCATTTTATTTATTAAAACCTACGCGAATCGTATTCGTATTCAGATGTTTAGTTAGGGACAACAGGTACTATATTTTGGTCACTGTCTTGGAAAAATGTGCAATTATTAATTATATATGTAGATCGGTAAAGAAATGTTCAATGAAAATACACAACTGTGTGTATTATATTTTATTTTATTAGATATATTTTATTAGAATTAATAAAATCATTGTCATGAGCCTGTTTCTAGAAAGAACTGGACATACATAAGTATAATGAACGATCCGTGTTGTTACTCCGCGACGCGGGCGGCGGGCAAGTTGCGACGAGTTCGTTACTGTACCGGTAACGAAGTGTTTGCAGCCCACGGGGGCAGGTAATCTAATTTCGAACCTCCCTTCAAAACTCCCCATGTCTCCTTTCCACTACTCCCCTTTCAAAATATATTATCTCTTTCTACAGTTCTGCTGAAACTGTAGCGATTTTCCCAATGTATAAACATTCAGTATCACAGACGGACCGAACGTGACCTGAATGAGGAGCAATGATCGATACATGAGATAAAGTTATGCGTAATACTTTGGTTTGGATTCTGCCAATTCAATTGCGTCGTGTCGTGAGGTTGATATTAAGTAGCTACGTATTATTTTTACTTTATTATCAGTTGTAAATTTGACAAAACAGAAACCAAAGTATTATAATTATAGGTATATTACTCGTACATTTTTCTGTGACTTTGCTACTACATAACTTAGTAGAGGTACTAATCAATACAGGGGATATTACTAGTTAAAATTATTTTTTTATTTTAAAGTCTTTGTTACCTACTTACGCATTTGTAAAACTGTGTCTTGAAAATACATACCACTACTAGTATTACTCAGAGACCTATATGTATGCTTCTACATCCTAACATAAGAAAAATATCAGATAGATAGATAGAGGTGATACATATGTACTACATAACATAAGAAATTTATGATACCTCAAATACTCCTTATGAATTACTGAAGCTGTACATAGATTGATCGAATTGCTTCAATATTAGTTGAATTGCTTTCTGCTTCTTGGCTTCTTCTTGCTTTTAGCCGCGGTTCCGTTCACTTATAAGTAATAAAATAGTAGTAGTAAAATATTTCCTCATCATATTGAAAGACAACTTTTGGATGTTTAATAAATAATCATCCTATAGGTTTTTTGTCAAGGTGGTATTCATAAGCACGTGACCAACCATACCTCAAACTACTAAAGGCAGGTATTTGTAAAATAAATCATCATCGCGGTTTTTATAACGTATTAGAAGTAAATCAATTAGGATGTTGCCTGTAATAGTTAACTTAATGATTTTCTCACGGTATAAACCTATTTTCTTCCAATGAATAATCTACTATCTCAACACATAATACTGTTCATAATTATAAAAACGTTTGTAATAAGGAGATTTGAGTATAGTATGTGTGTATTCTGAGTCAGTGGAGCGAGAAGGTGTCGCGTGCGCGATAGACTCTCACGCGGGGTATCCGCAAAAGCAATCTTTGTGACGTAGTCAAATTGTAGGGCGAGCGTTGTGTATTGTGACATAATGCGCAAATTGTAGGGCTTTGATTTGTGTTGGACGGATTGCTGGCTCGGAAACATAACTATTGGTCTTTGATGTCTGCTCTTAAATAAGCATATGTAGAGAAAAGTTGTTGCATTTCAATCGCAATGGCAATAGATGCTCATGACAAGGATTTAATTTATACATTTCTTCTCACAAGGCTTAACTCGAGTATCTGTAAACAGGTGGTTATAGATAAACACTAGCAGATGCGACCTTGAACATATGAGCAACGCGACGCGAATAATTTACTTATGATTTATATATACTATGTATATATACTTACCTAAGATTGTGTTAAAAACAGTCGATGCTATGAAATAAAGGCTTTTGACTTAAACTTAATTTGAACTGAACTTAAAATACCGTGAAGTCTAAAAAGCTGTAAGTGCTATTTAAATACGTTATTTGAAATAAATTAGCTGTGCGATTAATACGATATACTTATATATTAATAAATAGTAGACAAACAGGATATTAGGCAAACAATCCGGTTTACAAAAGATACCCACTAAAACATGCTCACAGATAACCCCGACCTATTAAGTGGGTGTTCAGGTATTACTCACTATAGTGCTATACTATACCTACCTACCTATTATATTGTTATTTATTGTATGGATTATGACGTACTATGATATTAGAAGTTATTTTTTTTTATTTACTAGTTATATTCACTCAATTTTAATATAAATATTTAAGAGTGATCTCATAAAAGAAGTATCAAACCAAATACCAACCAAAAGGTGTTTTTTTTTTTTATAAACATGATATCGCTGGGTCTTATGTTCCTTAAAATCTTGTGGCTTGTGTAAAAGGTTTAAAGTAGTATACGAGGCTTGTGAGTTCTTTATGGATAGAAGCAATATAGATAACTATGTAAGCGTAGTATGTATGTGTTACACCGTTTGTAAATGAAGTATATGTATTATACGAAGGTGAACTAGGAAGTAAGCTAGGACCGCAAAATCTTTGGTAAAGTAGTACCCCTAGAGAATAGATCCCATCGGACGTCATATTAGAAACCATAACACAAGCGATTGTAGCAAACTGCTAGTAACACGCTAACAAGTCCTAAGGGAACATCTATACAACCCCTAACGCAAAACCGTGAAATATGAACCTTATTTCTTAGTCATTAAAGAATGATGTCAGGTTGCGCCTAAGAGCAATTAAACTGAGTGTGATCCACTAAAATGTAGCATGCTTACACACACATACACTTCTGCTTGTATAACCGATATAGATAAAAATAGAAGTATTAAATATCTAAATAAGTAAAGCAAGCCTATTGCTCTCAACCGGAGACCTTGAGAATTAAATGTGAAAATTGGGTGTATATTAAGGGAGGATAGATGGAAAGAAACGGCATATTTCTGATATGGATGGATTGAGCAGATCTCTGATCTCTGATATTAGTATTGTAATTTGTAGTATATGATTTTCTATTCTAATAGCACATTCTAATTTCACACTAGATCGAAAATAAATACTTAGATCGAAAATAAATACTTATTATAGAAGAACTTAGTTTTCATATATTCTGATACGATTTGATACATTTTAGCGCTCGACAATCGGACTTTGGGTGAATAAATCCATTTAGAAAAAAAAAATAGGGGTTGCATTGACTCGAGGCTGAAAAGAGATCGCGACGTGCAGCGGAGTGCGGGAGAGGGAGGTATGAGGAGGCGGAGGGATGACGGTGGCACGTTCTAATCGCATTGCTCTGGTCGGGTGCGCGCGCGCCTCCCGTGTAATCTCGTTGTGCTAATAGTCTTAAGTATAAAGGGCTGATCAAACGGTGCAATTTGACGCGCCAAATGTCGCCTCCGCAGTACCATGATGCACCGCAATGGTGCGAAACTGTAATGTGCTTTGATTAATTTGTTTTAGCTGACGTTAGGTCCTTTTAAGCTTCTTCTATCGTTACGATGACGTAAAAACGTTTTGATTTTCCCTCTAATTTTCTTTTAAAGAACAGTCACCATTCATGTGTTTTTATGGTGTTGTTATATTGCGAGCCACATAGATATATATAAGAAATGTATGTATCCGTTTGCATTAAACAAAACGTATCTCCTTATGAAAAGATATTAATCGTTATCGTTTCCTTTGTCATTTGTTAAATCATCCAATTCAGATCGATATTTCAATTGACAAATCGTAAATAAACATATCAACAAAGGCATTGAAGGTCTCCACTATTGCAGAGCATTAAATAAATTTGCTTCAATACACATTAATAAGGTGCTAAAACCATTGTTAAAAATATTAAACAATCCAAACTATACAGAAAATTGATATTAATACGCTCCTACGTACAATAAAATCCAACGAAGTAATGATCATTAGCTAGTTGTGTTACACGAGTTTCGAAACAAACTTCCAATAACTTCTTATTATCACTATCATCCCCATCAACGCAGCACAACTGCCACTGCTTCTAACGAGTACTAAAATTTATTTCTTATACAATTTAGTGTTCTGTTTTAATATTTAGTTGTGATTAACTTAAAAATTTACTTGCTGTTTAATAAAACCAGTAAGTATACATAATGCTCTGTCTGACTATTATACAGCAAACGTGTGAAGTCGACTTTCAATTTATTACATAAGTGCATCCATTTAGTCAAAGTTATTATATCGAAGTCTTGTCTTGTTTCATAACCAATTATGTGCGGTATATGCATGTAACTATGATTTTAACACCTCGCTCCTCCCCTCCTTTCTTTGGAGGCGGATTCAGTTACTTAGAGCGGGGAGTGTTAGCGTTTAAAAAAATTAAACCTAACGAAAATCTAGTGAATAAATTGTTACCTACTAGTTCGGGAGGAGATATCGAAATCGAATTTGCTTGTGAAGATATAGTACGTAATAAAACCTTGCTTTGGTTTTACTATAGAATTATATGATTTTGACGCCAAAGGTATCGGTCGCTCGTTGCCGACTTTAAAATCTGTTGTTTACGAAAAACATCATAATAACTCAGAGAGTCACTAAAATGTAGTTATCTATGCTATACTATCCCGTAATTATAGTGTGATTACTTAGAAATGTCGGATACACGAAGAATATGTGTTTATAAATCAGTAGGGCACTATCTGATGATTCAGTGTGACGACCTGTACATCGCAGGGGTTGGGCATTCGACTGCAAATTAACCGCCTCGAAAGTCTTTCAATTCTTCTCAAATATTTGTACTGGTATCTTAAATAAATTGCTGTTTCTCTGTGTCGGAAAGGGATATTGCTCATACAGATGGATTGGGGACTATAAGCAATAGCTCATGCAAGTCAGGGTCGCATACCTATAACTCGAACTGGTTGGTTCCTGGAAGTCCTAGTCCTCTAACTTAAATACGCCTTCAATATTAAATCAATAATCTCTTCGACATTAATTAATCACACAAAAAACCTTTATTGCAATTGCTGGACATATGCCTCCGCATCCTGTATGGATATACAATGTATGGATGAATATGGATATACCTGTATGGACATACAGACAGACAGACAATCTTAAGCTACTTACTTTAGATTCTCTGTCTGTCTGGCCTCGGGTTTCCTGTCTTCACTTTATCGCAGTCCCCAGTCTAGGACATGTTTGTTAAAACAACCATCAATTGAATGAGAAGGAGAGGTAAAAGGTATAATAATCGTAATGAGTACAACAGTCAAAACATGTTGATTGTTGAGTAACTCCCTCGAGGCCCGTATCAGGCCGCCCTCTATACTTTAATAGTACAAATATTGGTACAACACACGTTATAATTGAATGCAGCTTTATTTTGATGTAAACGTCGCAGGAACATTGTTTGTTACGCTGGGGGAGTAATCTCGGCGACAAACTGTTATATTGTTCGCCACCGACTGCTAAACTTGTTTTATTGTTTACAACTTTACACCCTTTCTTTTAAATGTTTCCAATAAAATAATAACTCTAATGAAAAATGTGATTAGAATGTGTAAAGTGTTTCTTACAATTGGAATACAATGTATATTTAGATGTTGGATATATACAATGATTTTTATTTTATGCAAGACTACTATTTATAACGTCAAGAGGTTAGTTTAATTCTGTACCAAGAGACGGATTGCTACATAATGAAATTAACCTGTTACTTTTTTAATACTTTTTATAGAGATTCTGTGTGTGTTAGACCCAAAGAGCTATCGTTCATGTAGCTCATAGTTATAGATCGCCTATGTAGTTAATTTGCATAGGTTTATAAATTATAGAGTGCCTAGGAGTATAACCAATTATACATGTGGCACTATAATCAAACGTATCACCTACACAATATAGTTATTACAAATGAGAACAACATAATAGGTTGAACGTCTCTCACACGAATTCACCAATTTAATGAAGTCTTCAAGACAAAGAACTCTAAACTGATATGCAACCCCATTACAAAATCAGTCATCTATGTAATTAACAATTACGGTTACAGTTATCTCAGCACCATACACTATAAAAGTAATTTAGTGCACCTGTTTTGATAGTATTATGAGAATATGTATTCAATGATTTAGAGAAAAGATTCACTTTGCGAGGGTAGATATTCATCTAGTACGCAGCTGAAGAGTAGTTTGTGACATTCGCAGTCACCACGGTTTTATTAATCAATTACGACCAGTTAATCCCTCTTATCATACAAAACTAGAACTATATGATGAACTACGCTTTTATTGTTTTACACGTTTGGGCGATGCCCTCTCCTAGGCTATCGATACTGGAAGTGAACTTTAACTGAGTAAAACGCAGACTTAGTGCCATACCACATCGCGCCTAAAACAAGTACTATATTGCTATAAAAGCCTCTACATATACCTATTTAATATTTAATGTAGAAGCTATAATAGACATGATATTAATGCTATTATTTCAAATAAGATTTAGTTTACTGCAAGCTTTATAATGTTTCTTATTAATCTTGAAATTAGATTCGAAATGCAATGATCAAAAACAAGTTTGTTCGGACTGCTACAGGGACTAATTTTTAATCAAAGCTATTCTGCCTGATACGTGCTAGATGATCTTGTTCAGGTAACTTGAAGTAACCTTGACGCGGCTTGCCACGCTAATTTTTCACATACCGTGGCGTGCCTCGACAATGACGTAACAATTCTATGTGAGCGTTAGGTTTCAGACTTCCAATGCAGGAAAGACCTTGACATCACTATAGAATTGATTTTATTACCATGAGAGAAACTTTAAAACCTATGGCAGGCCTGTTTTTATGTCTGTAGATAATTCGTTAATATATAAGACTATAAAAAGCAGAGACAAGAAATAAAAGAGTAGGTATTTACATTCAACACACGTACATAGATACATTCGTCCAGGGTGAGCAGGTAGGTGTTGACTGGTATTGCACTCTTATTCTGACAATTTTACTTCAAACTTCAATTCGTTCAATTACTTTGAACTTTGGAAATTAAAAAATCTTTTAACACCTGTACTTGCACTTTTTAAAGCCCCATGCGTTTAAATCGATCATTACATATTTATTTAATGTTGAAACGATGTCAAGTATAGCCTATGCTGTCCGACAATCAGGTATTCACATTTCAGTTTGAATCGTATTCCAGAATAGAATACACTTAACAAATATTATCAAAAAAAATGTTGTTCCGCCATACCCCTCAAACTGGCAACCATAATTTTTTATTTTGTAATTCATGATTTCAGAATCTGGGCGGCAACGACACGGATCCTTCCGGCGTTGACGTGGTTGAATTGAAAATGGCAAGAGTTGAATTAAAAACTGCGCCGGCTTCCGGAAACGGCTCTCGGATATCACGATGAAAGGCAGATAATTGGAGCCTCCGCCTCTGCTGACAGGAGCGCCAAATTACACCAACTTCGCTGAATATTTTATCGACAAGCGTCTATTTAGCATTTGGGGAGATTCTATCTATGAATTTTGTGCTGTCCCTTTATATTTATCATTGGTAAAGATACGTATGTAAGCAGCATAAATAATATATATGTTAGGAATTAGTAAATTTTAATAAATAAAAAATATAAAACTCGATAAGTAAAAACGGTTAGAAGTTTGCGCTTAGATAGAAATATAATCTAAAATAGAAAAACTATAGGGTGATATAGGTGAATATTCTCCTGATTGCTCTGCTCCATAGCAATCAGGAGAATATTCACCGTTTTTCTATTTTCACGCTTTGTACTAATGAACAAATCATGAATAACACGTTAATTGTATGTAACCACACCATTTTTAATTTTGTTGATTTTTTCTAGTTGATGTTACATTTATTGGATGCGTAAAGAATGAGGCTTAGGAGAGGTAAACGATTAAGTTCAAATGTAGATATAAATTTATATCCTGTTTATATTTTCCGCATCGAGAAAAATACTTTAGAAGCACTTAGATGGACCACCAGAATTGAACCCGAGACGGCATTAATTGTATGCGAATAGTCTTGCCAGTTAGTTAGAATTGGGGCGAACTATCGTTCAATATACATACCTATATACAGAATAATCATGGTAAAAAGAACAAGTCCGCAAGAGTAAGTATAATTTATTATTGTATAATATTTTAATTTATATATTTCAAATATCATATTTGTTTTGAAAAATAATTACATGATGTACCTCGGTATTCAAGTGTTATTTTGAGGGAAAAAGTTAAATACACTCATATTGACAATAAAATATATACCTGTATACACATTCATTTTATTTATTTAAAAATATATATTTAATCATTATGAATTTAAATACAAAAAATGTTCAGCAGATATTGAGATATTATAATAATTCAGTTATCCATATTTATTTTTGCTGCCTCGCTAGTATAATGCTCGTGTTCTTGCGGTTTTGGGTCTGAGATTAAAGCCGCGAGTGAGTGTTATTTAGTTATTGGATTAGGAAATTCTCGGCTCGGTTAAAGATAGTGGTGTCGCTACCTATTACACAGAAATTATAAAATAGCTGTCAAAGTGTAGTTGCATTATACTGTCTGACCTTTTGGGAATACAAGGCATAATGCTATGTTATATTAAATCGTAATTTAATATGCAACTATACAGATCATTCTTACATTTATTACTTAATGATTTTTACTTTATACATATATGAACTAACTACTACTGCCATGAAATACATTTTTAGATTTTTGAGTAAGAATGATATTAAAAAAATAAGTAATTATAAATGTGCTTTACGCATAAGGATTAAAAAATGAACTCAATAGTTATGACTTATTTTATATCTACTTTAGTTAAGAAGCATTTCTTAAGTGTGTATACTGTCTTACCATTATGAGTATCAAATTCAGTGTCGTCTGATAGAAGATAGTCTCACAAATTATTTTTAGCAAAGCCATACAGTAGTTAGTTATACACAGAGTGCGCAATTGTGCCGCACTCTGTGTATAACTTATCATTATTTTATAAGTGCGTTTAACAAATACCAACAGTAAATGTACGTCTCAATTTGACTATATATTTTTATTCAGTATATCAACAGCGTAAACGGAAATGTATATAGTAATTATCTCGTAAGATCAGCAGTTTAAGAAGAGTTTCAAAGAGTTTTTGATTTCTTTTCCCATGCAGGAAAATAAGTTAATGCAATATGAGGCCTCCTAGGTACTGTCTTAAATAAATAATAATTGTAATTTAACATAAGAGTTTTAAATAAGTGATAGTATATATAATATATATGCATGTTTGTATGTATGTAACCGTTGTATACAACAACAATACACACTACTTACAATATTGTTTTGGTATCAGATTTTCTAATCCATTAATGTCCGATACTGGAGTGATACCTTTATCTCAAAATAAGAAAGTTAGCCTGCAACGTCTAAGCTCTCGAAGCTAAAAGGAAAAATTAAAGAAACGCTGTTTGGGCTTCCAATGAGTCTGAGTCAGAGGCCGATCCTCCCTCTGATTGCGACTGCATTTTCCCTGATTCCGAGGTAAGATAAGATAAAATTGTGATTAAATAATTATTTTACCAGCCGAACATTGGTGTTCGTCTTGTAGGTTTAGCAATGGTGCAAGCATTTTTGGATTTGATTCTTATGTCTGAACAAATGTAATAACAGTATGTTTTAAGTAGTAGCAACATAGAATCTAATCGTTTTGAAAAATACAGGTATTATTTATTATATACTTAGGTTATAAATAACATTAACGTTTACTTTAACTCAAAATCATTTAAGAATTTTTGTAACATCTAATTTACATATTTAAACATAATCATAATGAATAATTAAATTATGACAATGATGATGATATAATAATAATAATAAAATCTTGTATATTAAGAAATGATTTGTCGCACTTACTAAATATTTTTTGTGTTTAAAAATGTTTCCTCGTCGAGTAAGATCTGGATATATTATGCAAAGTGAAGAGAATATTAAATTGAGGTTTGTATATCGAACTGCCGGGATTTGTCGTAACAACCCATCGTTCTTAACATTCACTTCTCAGTTTGAAAACAACGGTTAATGGCGAAAGTCCAACCTAGAAGGCCGTTATTCAGCTGGTTAGTACAGTTAAAGAGGATTACTCCTCTATCCACCTAATTTTGTACACACAAAATCCACTTATACTTGTTTTTACATTGTATTAAAATATATATATATAACTTTGTGTAATCGTGTATGATATTCAGATATATAACCCATTCACTTGTATTAGTACAGGTCAATGATATAATCGGTATTATTTATTATTATATTTCAAAATATTATTAGTTGATTACATTTAATATGTTATATTAATGCATTGAAAAATAATAATACTTTTTCTAAAATTATTCAAAATGTTTACATGTCAAGCATGCAATATAAAAGTTATCATTAAGAACCAATATTTGTAAATCTAATAACCTCATAAATCTTGTCCTTATAAAAACAAAATAGTTACAAAATAAGTCCTCTAAGATTTACTATATCTGAATTGTTTTTTTCAGGACATATATATTTTACCTGAAAATAATGCAATTATACTCCAATGCACAGAAATATTACACGCTTGTCATGCCCTTGCAGATAAAAAAAAAGTTTGTTAAATATAGCTCTTTCAGTCTGAAACCCCCACGGATCATCACCTCACTGGAGTCAGGCTGGGCATTTGAGTCAATAAGTATTGAAACGTACATATACAAAAAATCTACCAAACTTTGTTATTCTGATACTGACTGTCTCCTGTTCATATTTACCTATAAATTTATAAGGAAATAAAGAAAACATTATAAATATTTTCACTTAATTTACTTTGAAAGTGGTAAATATGATATGCCAAAAGTAAATTAAAACAATACAGGATTTTTTAAAGATGAAGTGGATTGTGTAATAATATTTGAAATCGTTGGTTTACGAGTTATGTTGTACTGTATAAAATTCATAGCCACTACAATAAAAAAAGCCAAAGGGGTCAAAAATCCGTTACAAATAAACTTATACTGAAAATTTGATAATCATGCCAAAAAATCATGTTTTTACTCAAAAAAGATAATAAGCTCGTATTTAGTAGAGATGTCGATAAAAGACAAATCTTTTTTCTTTCAAATTAGCTGATCATTGTAAAACGTTATCTTAGAAACATATAAAACAGTTTATTAGTACATAAATATTGAATTATTACAATTTTACATTCTAATCAAGCATTTAATTCAGCTTAGAAATTAATCTTTTGTTTGTTAGTACTTCGTAGTGTTCAAATAGAAAGGCACCTTCAACTACTCTCTCCGAATCCTTTTGGTCCATTCTAAGGTTGCCTGGTAGTCATTGATTTTAGCAATAAGACCGCCTTTTGTACATTATTTATCTGACACATATAACATTTTATTTTACAACTTTCGATTGGTTTGAGCTTGATCATTTGGAGTAACTTTCTATTTTTATGTTGTTGGTGTAATAATTTGTCAAAATAAGATTTGTAATTGCCTGGAGTCTAAAAAAATAATGTCTAATTATCTGATCTTCATCATTGAGATCCGCTGAGTCCCCTGTGAAGAAAGGAACATATTGAAAAAGTAATACAAGAAATATATAAATCTGATATAGTACATTATGTATACACTTGCTAATTAGGTCTTGAACCTACATATCCTGCATGCCTCCTGTCTTTCATAAAGCATATTATAATTGACTAAATTCTGGGACTGTACGATGGTGTTTGAGGTTGTCACTTAGCATGAGGTGACTTGTCTGTCTGTCCCCCTATAAGAAAATAAAATATATATATATATTACTTCTATATATATATATATATATATATATATATATATATGTATATTACTTCTATATATATATATATATATATATATATGTATATTACTTCTATATATATAAATATATATATATCTATATATATTACTTCTATTACTACTATACTACTTCAGGTTGGAATTATTGAAATATGATATACTGTGTTCTCCATTCAGTTAAATGACGCGTCTTTTCATGAAAACAGTAATCTTAAGTAAGTAATAAATTCTTTCACTTTGCTTTTATAAAAATCATTCAGAGGCTTAGATGTAGGGATAAAGCTATCAATCAATTAGACGATATTGCAAAGCACACGATATCACTTATCACAAGACACCATCTTAAAAGATCGACAACTAGATAAGGCAGATCAAATTTTATTAGGAAAACTAAAACTTATGACAAAATTGAAACCCGCTCTCAGAAAAGCTAAGATATGGAATTTTCTCTTTACAAACTAATAGAAGAAATAATAAAACCCGAGGTAGCTCACTATTCGGTCATTGTGCTGTAACAAATGTATTCTCATTATCCCTACGAACCTTTACAGCTTACCAATATAAATGAGAGTGCAAAGTGCAAAGTGTAAGATACGAAATAGGTACGTCCGATGTTAATATTTAAAATGTGACAAAACTATCATAAATCCACTTTTCGCATGCTGCTAATCAACGAAACAAAATTCAAACTAGTAAACTAACTAAACTTGATCATTCAGGATATAACAACGATATTACATTACGATAACGTGGCAACCCACTATATTCAATTTTAGTCTATCTAATTAAAAATTGAATGTTTTAAGACCTATGTATGTAGATCCAAACTATCTAATACATGTTGTCCTTGTCTTTTAAATATATAGGTTCCATGACAAAACTACACATACTCAGAGAAAGAAATTGTAAACAAATATATTCAAACACTTACACGAACGAACGAGCACTCAGAAATTTTCTGCTACAAACTTGTAATTTTTTGTCAAATATGTTCCTAACGGGTCTCCACTAAGAAAGGATTTTTAGTAATTGACTTTTTTGAAAAGTACATAACTGCCTTTAATGTGCTATCATGATAAATAGTAAAACGTGTAATTCAACACTCTCCTAATCTAATCTAACTCTTAACCGGTATAAAGTTGTACCTTTCACCATCAGCTCAGCAACATGAGACGCCAGTATATTTGTATAGTGTATTTGTATTTGAATAACATTTTGAAATTAGCAGAAACATCATTAAACATACGTAAAAAATCAGAAAGTCGAACATAAATCCCCTCTTTTTTTTTAAGTTACTAAAAAATAAATACTCCTTTTTTTTAAAGTCCAAAAATAAGAAAACTCGCGCGTACGAATTTGCATATAACAGACAATAAATTATAGTGCCCAAATGATCTTAATTATACGACATGAGTCCTTTAAACTTAATTTTCCTCTCATAGCGGATCAGAAAAATACTTGGATGCGTAATTGTCGTATTAAGTATGTTATTAAGGTCACAGCAGACGGCGACACTTGTCCCGACTTTCAATGTTAATGACGGGTTCTGGAGCCGCTTCGGCGGTAGACTGACACAAATTGCGCTCCGCTGTCAAGTGGTGAAACGACAAGGGGTGTGATTGCTAAAACCGCCCGACTTGCATTAATCCCACATATTACCTACTTAGAACTGAACTACTGAGCTTAGGACATACATACAAAGAAAGAGTCAAACAGTAATCCTTACTTTATTATAAATGTCAAAGCACGCAACGGATATAAAATATTATATTTTGCATACATGTTGCTATGTTATTATAGAAACGCCGTAGTTACCTGAACCCACAGTCGTTTTTAAACTTCGTGCTGTTATAGTTTTACTGAGGCACTGTATTACTTATATATCAAAATATTTTAGAAGCGCTTTTCTATTTAGTTTTCTAGCTTCTGGTGAAACTCTGTTCTAGTTCTTCCCAGCTATATGATAGGGGTGGTCCATCTTCCGCTTTTTAGGGGTGCTTGTCTGGTACAGGCTGATTCTTGATTAAATGTGTCAGGTTCATTTCTTAAACAACTAACAGCTTAAATTGTATGCCGATTTTATGTCAAGTATCTAGAACTATAAATTTTACGATAAAATAGGGGACATAACGCCGAGCACAAGAAGTGCACTACGAAGTGGGGATGTTTAAGTAGCGACGGCTTAAATGGTACGGCCCATTCACCCCTTTTATCTTCTTTAATTAAAGGTTATTAAAAAGAAAAAGGAAAGTTTATTAAAAATTTAAGCCAAAATAAGGAAAGTAATATTGCTTATACGTATGAATTGATGAGTATGCCCGTAACTCGAACTAGCTGTGGCCCCCAAACTACTTTTTTGACACTATTTATATGACATAAATGTGAAGTGCCACTTACTAAAAGTGGTACTTACTTATTTTCCTGTAGCATACGGTGCGATTGAAATACGAATTATTCAAATTCGTATTATATATGTTCTAACACTTTTGTCTAAACTATATTGTTTTCTGTTCTGTGCAACATTGGGGGAGGTAAATAAGAAAGTCGTAAGAGCTTTCTCAAAATCTTTGACACCTGTCAAAGATTTTGAGAAAGCTCTTACGACTTTTAAAATTGTTTGACTTCTTTTTTTGAGTTATAAAGTAATATTTTCTTTGCCGCAATTAGTGTTTAATCCGTAATGGCCGATAATTGGATCAGAATGTTAATTATTGATAAGTGCTATGCGATTTCTCCTAAATTAAAACTGTGTTGGTAATTATGAGATGAATTTAATTGTTTTATTTATTTTATACAGATTACCTGTTCGGTCGGCATGAATTGGTTAATCGCTTTTGCACGAAAGTCGATTAATTACCAAGCTTAGCTCGATACACGTTAAGATTATGACATTGTTTGTAATATAGTGTATGACAGACTATGACTTTGTTCGTATTTTTTAATGACGTTGAACCATTTTCTCCCCAGGTGTCCTACATACTAAAAAGGCTTAGTTGTCCATTGGTTAGTGATACTGACTGTTGAGGCGGAGCTCATGGGTTTGACTCCCACGGAGGACGAAAAGCACAGTTAAAAATAACTCTCCCGAGTCTGGGTGTTCTTTGTGTCCCTTGTTACAATGTGTGTCGAGTACCCGATACACAAGTGCCATTCCTATTGTGGGAGTTGTGTTTTTAAAAGAAAACAAAAATGTGACGCCCATGATGTTGTGAAGGTCCATAACCTACAGAACCAGGACGCAATGAGGTACTTGTTACCCAACTGCTCTGCTGCTATGATGTTTCTTTATCACCCCTTAATGAGTTTTAATATGTGAGGTGTAAAAAAATACAAAAAAAATCATCTTAATAATTGGAGTGTTTTGGCTATGAGATTTCAATATAAAAGTCCTGGACACAGAGAAAATAATTATGGGTAAGCTACTCATCTATTGGAGCCGGTTTTCTTTATTTTTAAAATGATTTTAATTGTTGTGCTGTATTCATGGTATTAATTAAATGTAATAAAATTTATTTAAATAAATAAATTTGCCGTGTAGTTCACGGTGGAGTGGGATAGGGCCAACCGGTGGGGTGGTGTCGTAAAAAGCTACTAAATGATTGCACTGTTATTTATTAGACTGTATACTATATACTCTTAAGTACAACATTGACGGCAGTAGGTTTGCCCCTGTTACGTTAGTGGGACTAAATTCTAATCGGCAAAATGTGGGTGTGTAATACATGTCTGCCAACCCCTTAGGGGATACAGGTGTGAGTGTATGTATGTGTGTGTATGTCTGTACGTACATATATATAGTTAGAACTATATAATAATAGATTCCGCGAACAATTTCGCCTTCAAAGAAGTAAATAAAGGTAGACTATCTTTCCCAAGGTTCAAAGTATTTGATGTAAATAAGTTCATAATTTAATCAAAATCAGTTTAGCTTTTTAGCCACACTGCCATCTATATATTGGCTAATATAGCATATATAGTGCTACTTTCGCATTTACAATATTATTATACATTATGATGATGATGAATATTTATTTAGTACTGTGAGTAATTAGTATTGCAAACAACAACAAACTTAGGTGACCGTTTATCATTAGATGCCTGTTTGCCACCTTTAATCGGTAACCGCTAAAATTAGATTTTCATGTAAGTGCTATGAGGCGCCTATTTACTATATTTATATACATATATATATATACAACAGAAGGTACGGGTTATTTCAAGTCATGTCCCGCTATAGAAAAAAGTGAATTGTTGGCAACACTCCGTGCAGTGCAGTTATTTCTCGTGACTAAACATTTCACGTAGATATGTATATACGTAACTATAGGGTGCCGTCCTGGGGACCCTACAATTCTCGTAATGAATGCAGTCATTGCAATATACAACTCGTAGTAAGCATCCAGTTATTTCAGTTTATTGTTCTGCTATTTATACAAGAAATGCGTATTAGGACAAAAAGTGTTAAGTGCTAATCTGATAGAATTGGACTACGAGCAGATGTGATGACATGTCATTGATTGAATAAAATTAAATGGAATAGACATTTGTAAAAATAAATTATAAATATTGTCTTTGGAGTTTCTTGCCTATTCTTCTGTAAAGGATTTTTTTCTGTAGAATTGTTTCTATACAACCACTTCGAGTTACTGGCTAGTAACTATGACCTACTCTAAATATCCTCTTCCGTCTATCAACTGCCATCCTTGTGTATCATTCCCTTTTAATATAGGTACATACTCACAATTTTCGTTTCTTTAATTTCCAATGTGCCCACTTTAGGGCACTTTTTTTATTCTCTAGGGGACAGACGGGTCACCGGAGAGGGGAATTGGACCTCCGGAAACCTCACTCATTTCAGGGAAATGCAACGCAAGCGTTGCTTCACAACCGGTTTTCTGTGAGGCTGTGGTAGCGCACCAGTCGAGCCGGCCCATTCGTGCCTAAGCATGGCTCTAATGCTGTGACTAGTTGATGAGATATGGTATTTTAAATTTAGTCTGTCCGTCTACAAATATCATTAAAATTCTGTTTTGATACACATTCTAGTTTTATTTTGGCAGTGTGTGTTGGTGCTGTGACTTCTCACAGGCTCCTGCAATCGCCTCTTCTGGGGCAAGCAACAACAAATCAGCCTAACTCTTGGGTAGCAACTTTTTAATTACTTTAATTAAATGTGATAAAATGGATTTTAAAAGTTAAACTAATTCTCTCCATATACTCTCTCTCTCTCTCTCTCAATACTATAACTGCTTAATAAGGTTTGTAGTATAACCTACATATTACAGGCTTTCCCAAACTTTAGATAAGAGAACACAGGTGTCTAAGTAGTAGCTAAGTAGTGAATCCAAAGCTAGCTAGTAAAGTAATACCTGGGTACTTAGATACATTTTATGGTTTGGCAGGGTAACCATAGCCTTGTTTTTTATATAACAGAGCAGAGCATGTCCAAACACCTTCTAGAATACACGTGTTTATGTTCCACACATTTATTACAACAAAGTATTAATCATATAACACAATTATACATAATTAAACAGTCAGGTAGACTTCTTTCTGGTGGCCATAATGCGGCTAAAATTTTAAATAGTTTTGTCTTAAATTAAACGAATTCTCGCGCAGAGATCGTACATCTAGGTATATCAACTATTAAATTAAATTTACACTATTCCTCAGTATTAAGTTTACTTAAAAAGTAATAAAAAATCAAAACTTTATGGGCAAAGTGTTCAATCAGGAATTGGTAGGTTATTGAAATCCGATACGTCATGCAAAAAGCCGGTTTGCGATATTTTATTATACGCATGGGTAATAATATTGCGGGGATAATTTGGGGGACGCAAAGCGGCAGGGTCGTCGGCGACTTACATAGAGTCCGAAGGGCGGGCGTGCATGTGTGCGCCCGGGCGTGCCAGCCAGCGTGCACAACCAATGAGCGTGATGTAGCCAAGCGCGACTAGCCCGGCACCGCCTTATCGTGCATTGTCGCTCAGTCTCGTCGCCACATTCGCGTAGTGCGGGCGCGCGCGCACCCTGCTACCACACGCAGCTAGTATTCTGCCGGCCCAAGAGCCTCGCGCGTGACATGTGCTGACAGTTGAATGACGGTGTATGAACATCGCACATGCTTATGTTTTGTGAACAAGATCCTGCAATAGCTGCCAAAGTGTTGCGTGTAAAGCTGGAGATGAAGGTATGGAAGCTTCATCAAATCTAAATATATGTATCGATATAGCTCAGAGCCTGGGCCGTTGCAACCATGTTTTGCCTTCTTGAGTGTCCTGTGGCAGAGTTCGCGTGAAGCTCTAATGAAGAAATAAAGTAAAAAAAAACTTAAATCATATACCTCGTAGATACCTATTAGCAGCTATATTTTATACTATGTATTAGTAAAATATGCGGCATCTTTACTGTCTACCATTGGAATGTTGTAGGTACCTATTTGAAAGATACTGACTAAGCTACTTATACTTGATAGCTATATGGATAGATAGTATGTGCATTGAGGAATCCTTTTAACTTTCCTGTGCCTTCTAAAAATGATCAAGCCGGGATCTGAAGCCAAGACGCACAAAAATTATTATTTTTTTAGAAAGTATTATATTATCCTCTTTTACTTTTTTTTTGAATGAGCAAAACATAAATTTCTCAACTTAGATTAAAGAGGATTAATCTAAGTTTCTCAGTAGATTATACAAAATAGATTGGCTGTTACGTTAATCATCATTATCTTTATATCTGTATTAATATCTATTACTTGATATTTTGTATGAAATGTATTTGTTACTATAAATATATAAACGTACTTAATCAAACTATTATATAGTTCCTTACCTATAAGGTTGTTGCCGCAAAAGAGCTTTTACACTACCGACGGGAGCGTAGACGCGCTTTAGTAATACCTACCGTATTACTAAAGCGCGTCTACTACTGGCATATATGCTCACAGCAAACCTAAAGGTATGCATTGTAGATAA
This sequence comes from Tyria jacobaeae, assembly GCA_947561695.1. NCBI lineage: Eukaryota > Metazoa > Arthropoda > Insecta > Lepidoptera > Erebidae > Tyria > Tyria jacobaeae. The sequence goes on along the minus strand of OX387207.1, from coordinate 10,221,278 downwards.
AAGTCTAAACATCGGTACTTGATTGCAATTTAGATGACGCCGCAGAACTTTCGACTGTGCGGTTGTGGCTGAATGTTCACGATGACGTTTAAAATGTCGCCTGTTTACAAACATTTGTCTACAAAGAACCAATAACTCTTATACTCGTATGTACATTTATTTTAAATGTTCACTAACATATAACGAATATGTTGTTGTGTGCATGTTGTGAACACATAACGAATACTCCTTGATGTAAGCTTGCATCCCTCAGTTATCTAAATGTTGACAAATGCGACGAAAGAAAAGTAAGTACATACTAACATAAGGAAGTTGATCACTTAGATCTTAAAAATAAGAGTAACACATTAAGGTTTGCGCCACATTTCTTTAGTACTTAGAGCGCATGAGATTGTGGTAATAATGTTTTTGATAGTGAAGCATAGGTTTATTGGAGATCAAAAATCCTAATGAAACACATCTGTTCTGGCCCTGTTGATAATAGTAGTCAAGTAATTAGCCTACTACAGACATAGGCATACCCCAATGATCGCTATAGCACTCGTTCCTACGCTCTCCGCATCCAGTCTATCCCATTTACTTTTTTAGGTCTGCCGTCCATCTAGCTGGGAGTCGTCCTACCTTACGTTTACCGATTCGCGGTCTCCACTCCAGGACTCGTTTGTGAGTAGTGATAGTAGTAATAGTAGGAAGTTTAGTTCTTCATAGCCTTATTATTCCCATGTCTACAGACTACTGGCATCTAAACTCCGCAACCCTGATGGCTAACCGAATTCGACAGTTGGATCAGTTATCAGGATATATGATGGCATGGTCCCGGACGACCGACAGCTTAACGTGCTTCCAAACTTCCAAATTCCAGGCTGTTACTGAGAATTTCCTATTAGAAAAACCCTATAGCACTTTTTTTTTGGCCTGGTAGTCGCATGAGCTAACCGCTAGACCAACGAGGCAGTCTGATAATAGTAGTAAGTAGGTATAATTATATATCTTTTCTGAGAAAAGATCTCACATAATATAATAGTTTATTGTTTATTTTTCGAACCTACTTGTGTAGCGTATTATTAAATTGTAAAAGAAGTTCTTGCTCACGTAGCTAATACATTATTCAATATCGTGTATCTAATCACATCTAATCAGAATCAATATCTAATTACACTTATTACCTAAGCGGGTAAGTGCTGTTTTTCTCTGTGTTTGCTCTTGTCAATCGTTTAACTTCATTAGACGAGTTTTTAATCAATATTTTCATTCTTAGCATCAATATCTAATTTTTATGTTCTTACCAGCACCCGGACTGATGTAAACGTAAATGCTTTTTGGTATAGTTTAACAAAACGTCTTCGGTAGTTTAACAAATATCCTTACAATCAACGTCTTGCTGCGAAGAACTTGGTAAAATATATTAAATTTTAAACAACACACTCCTCTCGCTAATGAATACAGCTATTTTGGCCTCTGACCATATTAATTCGTGATTTTCTATTTTATATTATTTATATGTTAGTATATTTATAAAAAGTTTTCTACGTACCTATAATACTATTATTGGGTATGCAGAGGCGTAAAAATCGCCAATATTTTTCCGATTATAATTTAGGCCCATTTACGTAATGAAGGGAATCTTCGGTGAATAAGATGCAAAAATTAGGAGTATAGGTAAAGGGATGGAAAATTGATATTGCTTAAATATTCATACGTCTCGTTCTGGTTAAAAAACTTACCTGTACACATAATCTTCATCATCTCTTGAATTATATACCTGATTTACTTTAGTTAATTTTATATGTAAATTTCAATAAATTAAATAATTCTATAAACAAGAGCATGGTTATGTGCATTACATAGGTATATGATTCAGGACTTAATCGAATGTATAAAGCACGATACTTTTATTTAATAGCCGGTTTAATAATAAATAATTGCACTGATCTTGATCTACGCTGGATGATCTTTTTTCGTACTCGAAATTCGAATGAAAAATACTATTTAATATCTTCCGTGCCGTAGTAATTAGAAAAGTATTAAAATTATTAGACTGAGAGTGAATAAATAAATACACAAAGTAATTACCAATAAATTATTTTTCACCGATTTTATAAAGTAAGAGAAACGAATATTCAAACGTATAATATTCCTTGATACTTTCACAATGTAATAAAGTATAAACGTAGAGAGTACTATACTGAGAGGCCAAGCATTTTTTGTTAAAGTTACCAAACATCGCTGAAATACTTGAGTTGTAGACATTACTAACATTGTGCCTCTTACTATACAATAAAACAATATTAATTTCATACATATCTTTAGTAGAATACCTTGCCTTCCTCTGGGTGTCGTAAAAGCCGACTAAGAGAATGGACTGTTATTTAATCTTTTGTATACATAGTTCGAAATCCACTATGCTGGTCCGACTAAATCTGCTTAATTCTTGACACAACGGTCCACCCAACACAGCCCAAGACAAACACAGGTTGCGAAAGTACACAAACGCCAAGATTCAAAATAGAGGCCACTATCCTTGAAATTGTAGGAAATCGACACAAGGTGGAAGCGGAGGAAGGCTATACATACATATATATATATATATATATATATATATAGTTTATATAAAATTCTCGTGTGATGTTGCCTCCTCCTCCGAAACGGCTTAACCGATTCTTATGAAAATATTTGTACAAATTTGATAGATCTGTGAAAAGGTCATAGCATAGTCAAGCATATTTCATACCGATAGGTGATCAGGGTAACCCTATACAGATTTTTTAAGGCAGAACAACGTTTGCCGGGTCAGCTAGTAGTTGACGACTAAGTTATCATAAACATTAAGTGCAAATGTCAATATGCTTTCTAGGAAAGATTGTGTATATCAATACCTAATGACGGCATAAGTATTTCGTAAGTATATTCTGTAGTGATGACATTTCGTGCATATTTAATTGGTTTACTTTAACACAAGTACCTACTCGTATAAATGTCGCTAAATCAATGAGTTCACGTAATAAATTTCCTAATTATTATGACTAAATGATGACGAACGCAGTTATGAAATTAGTGGTGATATCAGCTGTGTGATATCTTGCGCTTCCCACTCCTTACAGTGAGGGTGGAAGGAAGGACCCTTACGATGCAATTCCTCGGTCTCCGGTTTTCAATCAATATTTAATTATTATTGTATTATATATGAGGCTTTAGTTAGAAGACTTGAACTTTTCGGCACCAGCCAGTTCACGTTATAGGTATGCAGCCCTAACTTGCTTGAGCTATTGCTGATACATACCCCCTAATGCGTCTGTTTAAGCAATATCCATTTCCTAATCTTTCTATCTTCCTTTTCCTGCCAATAGACTCTGAAATTTGCAGTCTAATCTTCAAAAGTGCCTGGATGAGGACAGTAGGCTTACCCCCTATGACGTAATTGGGACAAAATTATAATCGGCAAAATGTTTGCGCTAATTACGCCTCTGTCTGTCCATTCGGAAATACAGGTTTGAGTGTATGTATGTATGTATAAGGATGTAGGATCAATAGATTACAGCATTTGTAGATTATATAGTAATACATAGATACCATATAAAAATGTTTTAAACCGTATGGTTTTAAACATTGTAACTGTTGCTGGGTGTCGTGGTATAAAATAATACATTATACAAAGCAACACGTGACACGACCGTAGAAATTAATAGAATTATTTTGTGTCTAGAAAGGTAGACATATTTCTTAGACCTAATTCGAATGGCTGAAAGTTTAATTACAATTTGCAAGTAAAACAGTGATCTTGTTAGTATCGTGTATTGGTAAATTCACATGAATATTGTTTATTATTATTTTTAACATCTGTCACCTAATGCTTATGATGTAGCTATGATAAAGGTAGACATATTTATGTACTATTTCAAATTATATTCACGGACGATAAGATCAGAATCAGACAGATTCTAATCAAAGAATTGTTTTTAGCATTGTTTAGTATAATTTACCTGCTAGATATGCAAGGTACCCAAAGTAGGTAAGTACTGCTGTTTGACGAGTAAACTTTTAACTTTTCCAAGTTGGTTCTAGAAAGGCTCAGGAGTGGCATCATAAAAGTAACAACGAAGCAATTTTGCCCTTCGGTCAAATGGCGACATATTCTATTTACAATAAATTATAAATTAATTATTTACAATAAAATACAACTATCATAATTAACTCACTTTATCGTAAATGTTTATTATATTATTGTGTACAAGTTTAATATAATTTATAACTCCGAAATTGGTTTCTTTTACGACTAGCCCGGAAGCTATGGTCGGCATTCAGAAGGTGTATTCAATTAAATCAAGGCAATAAATAGGTATATATAATACCTATGAATTGATATTCGGATTTAAAACAAAATGTATTATTTAATAGGGATACATATACGGATTTAGTCACGTGTGTATGTCGTAAACGTCCCTTCTCTGTCGGGTCCGAAAGTGGGCGTAACTAGCAGTAATAACATTTGTTGTTAAAGAAAATAAATTTTGAAATGCATGTCTATCTGCATTATTAAAATTTACATAGGTACTTAGAAAGATATTGTTAGAGGCAGATTAGGTCTACAGAAATTACGTAGGGTTCCAATAATTTGGAACAAAGTACTGTTCCCGAGAGATATGCGAAGCCGCGGGCAAAACGTATATATGTATATATGTAAGTGTTAACGTATCTACCGAAGATTAAATTACTGAAATAGGAATGTGTATTGGTCGATGAGTAAGATCTGTACAGTATGACTTTTTAAATTAGCCACTTGCGTTAGCGTTTTCTTGACAAAATAATTGTGTTATCATTTTCCCAGTAAGAATTAATAGATAGAGATAGAGTGAGAGAGATAGAGAAAGAATATATTGTTGTTTTATCCCGCGAAGGCGGGTTACGTGGCTTTTAAGTCGTCTGAATAAGATTCATTTTGTTACGATTCATCAGCTTTCGTGAGATTAAACTACTATGCTAAACTAAGAACCAGTTGCAGTAGACTGTACAAGAGAATCGCAAATATTTGGGCGAAGCACAAGTCACACTACAAACAACCGTTGCAAGTTTTTCAATGTCCCTCATCCGGTAACCGTTCATTTTGAAACAAACACAGCACTTATCGTGGTGGCATTTCGGTACACCCGTTGGTGGTTACACCGCGACCTTTTAACATAATTTACAATCCAAGATAACAATAATCAAAAATATTTTTACAAACTCAAGCATTTGGGTTTTAATAGTGGAAGTATATACATTTTAAGCAAATAAACGCCGCTCGTTACGTTTGACATACATAAGATATCAACGAGTTATGATATATTTAAACCTATCGCACATCTGCCCGTGTTGTTGCTAATTACAATCAATAAATAACGCTAGAGCGGCGTGTGCGCCACGCGAGGCGATGACCTATACCTACCATCTATCATAATTCTGCAGCAACTTATTACTATTACAGTTTTTTACTTGTACAATTTTTCATGCATATATTAAGCAGAACATGAACAGTTATTTAAAGCACCTTTAGAAAAAGTACAACGGACTTCAAAGCACCTAAATAATTCTAGTAGAAATTTCTGATCTTCATAAGACTAGCCAGCTCGATAAGTTTAAATTTTGTTAATAAAAGAAGATGAATTATTTATTACATTTTAAAAAATCTTGCTTAGTTGATATTTGCTCGCATAAATAGAAAACTCACCACATTTACTTTGTATTAAGTAAATTTAAGAATATACATATAACCAATGCCGTAGCCATATCATAGAATTTACCACTTCGTAATGGGGCCAACCATTTCATGAAAGGGTCCTATTACTTTTAATGATCTGCTAAAAGTAACCAAGTCAATCCACGTTTGGCCACATCATTGATTTAGTATATTCATCACATCGAAGTTAAAATACTCCACAACCCATCTATATAAGCAATATCCTTTTCTTTACAATCTAATGACGGAAATGGGTTTGCCCCTATTACGTAAATGAGACTAAATTATAATGGGAAGAATTAGGGCGTTAAGGGCTAATAGCTGCCTATCCCTTCGGCGCTACAGGCGTGAGTGTAATGTTAATACATTCTAAGTTTTAAACACAAGAACACAAAACAAAATAATTCTCTATATATAAATAAATATATATGTATAATTGTATATATAATATATTATAACAAAACGACATCAGCGGTTTTTCACTGTTAAAGGTAAAATCTGATTATAGAATGATGCGTTTTGACTATAACATGATGTGATCGACCATTTCGTGAAATGGTTAACCATGTCATAAAATGTATTAATTTTAAGATCTAGCCGCGACCTATATATATATATTATCCTTTAGTAAGTACCTAGCCTAATTACATGTTACTTAGAATTTCTTAATTTCAAGTTCAATATTGTCATATCGGTTTAAAGTATAGCTATTAGTTAGCCAATATACACACGTAGTTGTAGATGCTCAGTTTTTACTATTTCAAGTTCTTGTTGCAGCTTCCCTCGCATTAGTGTAAATTTTGTAAATATATTTTATTGCAAAAAGATTTTTTACTGGATGAAAGGTACTCTTTGTAGTTTTCTGTACTGCTGACAACCAGCGCCTTTGCAAAATTTAAAAATGAAAAACATAGAAACTTTTTCACTTCTACACTACTTTGAAGGCTATATATACCTACTAGATTTTCTCAGTACATTAGATCATCTACTCACAGTAGGATAGTAATCTCAATTTCGCCACATAACTGGACTGAGAAGGAACCTGGAGAAGGAACTGGGTCCTAGTTGGGCTTACAACTAGTTGTATGCTCTTTAACGACCTATCTGTACATATGGAAAACTGATCATCTTACGGGATTACAATTTTGAGCACAAACCATTTATTGCGATTATTGCTTAAATATGCCATTGGTGTCTTTGATACAGTTCCTTAAACTTATGGGTGTTAGGCAGTCACAGTAATGCATCAAATGGAGCGGCCGGTAATCCGGCGGCGGCCACCATCCAACACCGCGGTATGCCACCAAATCCGATTACTGTAGCATCGAGTGGACCGATAAATCCTCCTCGCCGTCCACTGACGTCGGCACCGATTCGTTACGTTCCGATTTACCAAAAAACGTATACACTATATAGAGAAATATGGCGGCGGCTACTTTGGAGACTAATGTGTTATTTAAGGTGAGCACGGAGCCCCGCGGCGCCGCCACCGGCTCAATGCGGATATTAATGGGTCGAATGTATCAGCGCCTCATTCCTGCGAATGTCTTCTTCGCGATGTTTGATGTTCCACACACTGACTGTTCCCTGGTAATGATACTTTCTACGTCAAAACTTGTACACAACGTCTATAATCAATAATAAATAATCAATCATATTTCTGAATAAGGTGAGCTATTAAAACAGTCTATCAATATTCAGAAACTAAAAGCGTGAAAAGTTTGTATGTATGAAGATGGTTATATAAAATTATATTCAATAAGAGCAAAAAGAGATAACGCCGTGTTCGTTCGTGATACAGACAATAAGAGGAGTAAGGCAGATCGCATCTCGCGAGGATGTGCTACCGTGAAACGTATTATCGTGATAAAGAGAAGGCTAGAGATAAGTGACGGATGCGGTGTGAGGTGCGGGATGGGAGGGGCGAGGCGGGGCTGTTTACTGAATAAACAGTGCGAGTCGTGTGTAAGGGGCCGCGTCCCGCCGCTTGCCTTGTACCGCCATGATGTGAATGATTCTTGTAGTGACGGGGCCTGCGGCCTGGCGAGGAAACCCTCGTGAACGCTCGAGCCAACTGTGTCGACTGTCACTTCAACACCGGCCTACTTTTAAAAAAGTCAATAAGGACGTGGACTGTCTTCTGTAATTTACTTACATTGAGTTGTGTGTAGACATCTTAATTGCTCTCACAGACTCAGATAACTATGGATAGTGTAATACGTTTATGTCAGATTATGTAGGATGACCGTATCTATATTTTACTCTTATTTTAGAAAAAAAAAAACTATTTTTAGGGTCGAAAAATATAAGAAAAGGTTTCAAACTGCAGCAGCACTCTAAATCATACTGAATATCGATAATACTTTTGGATTTATTTATAGTAGGCGATTATTACTTCAGTTGTAGAAAATTTAGTTGTAGCTTGGCTGTGTAATAGATAACATTATATTTCAGAGAGGTGTTCCATTTACACCAATGATTGATACTAATTTTGACAAATAAGATTTGATATATTTTCTGCAGCTGCTTTTAACGATGCACGATTTAGTCAGTAAAGTTTTCAGGCATAAAAGTCACTACTTTCTTTCATAAGCAAAAATTATTATCCTCAACCAATTTCGTATATAACAAGTTAGCTTTTAAGAGTTTTTTAAATGAAGACTTAGGTAAGACTACACCTGCAATGTCAGTCAAAGTCTTAATAAAAGACGACGTTTGAACACTGATAATTTATTTTCAAACACCTGGTACAGAAAAAAGTCGTCTGGGCTACATCATACATGAACAAGGTAAAGGAGTATATGGAACCCTGATTACCTAGAGCGCTCATATGTTTCAATAAACAGTTAGTTTCAAGGTTCTTGACGCGATATGCGGAGCACCTCTCACGTCACTAGTCAATTGTCCTCTCGAAGGGCACACGGATCACCACATCAGTGCTGTTTATTATAATAAAAGTAAAAACTCGGCTTCGGGTAAAAAAATGTTGATGAAATTATCTTGAAATGTGTTTCATATTATGAATATTAATTGTATTCTCTCGATTAAATATTGTGGTTTTGTAAACGTGTGTTATATTACATCGATATGTGGACATCGATACCTTCTTTTTTATTTAAAAATACTGTACATGCTGGATTTAGTATTTCAGTCTATACTGACCACCGCTATAGAAAGGCTTTTAATAATATATCTGCGAGTAGGGGCATAAGCTCCTCCTCTCTCGAGAGTGGAAGCCGCCTGACAAAACTTAAGTTAAACACATCTCTTCCTTATTTTTTTATCCGGTTTTTAAAGGAGTCCAATCCCTGATCCATTCTTATTAGCGATATTACTACAAGAAGGCTATCCTTCCCTATCTTACAATAAATTCTTAATATTTCTTTTCTGAAATGCGAAAAAATCTATATCTTTTTAGATATGGATATCTTTTTGGGTTTAAAGACTATGTAGGTATGTAAGTTATACCGACTAGAGCGTGTCTGTAAGTACCTTGTCAAGGAGGCATTAGGTCTTTAATTTTTGCCTAAAAGCTTTAGTTTGTGTTTATATGGAAATCCTATTATTATACTAAGTTATATTCATATATGTATGTATATTCAACCAGCTTATTGCTTCAAATCATTGGAATATTACTTAAGTAAAATACCCCACCATCAACTTTAAGTCTGCGTGTTAGACAAACACGCAGACTTAAAACGTAAACAAACTTTCATATTTATGACAGCTCGGTCCATTAATCTATTGTTTTCGTTAAAATCGTAACTAACATTTAAATCTCCAGCTTGGAATGGGTAGTTTAACACCAATTATACATTTTCTTCAGTCGTACATCACGAATTTACGTTGATAGCCAACTGGCGCCAACATTTCAACGTTTATTACATTTTATCGAAAAATATTATAAAATTGGTTAGAAGTCATGAACATCTTAAGTGGCGTAATGCCGAGGCGCTTTGGGTTCCTAACTTTTGATGTCTCATGATTTCTCTAAAAGGAAATTTGTTTTATTTTTTAAATGCCCTATGTATAATATGTAAGGCACAGATAATTTTTCTTTTAATTCAAAATAACAACAAAGCTATATATAGTTACACATAATGTCTATTATTGAAGTAGTGTTTTGTTTCGTGCCTTTATTTTTGTGACCTAAATATACCTACATGAACTTAATCTGAAACAGAGTAACCTACAAGCAGTTATGAACGTTGAGAGAAACGATATTTGTGCTTGCTACTCTCTGAGCCCGTGGATTAACTACTTTTACTTTTTTAATACAATACAGCTGTACTTAACACTTACACAAATGTACCCAGTAGATATTATAAACTAGGTAGTAGATAGTGTAAATATTTACATTATATTCATATAATTTCTAATAAACCCTTTATTTTGATATCCCACTGGGTGTATTCATAAAAGAAAATAGAACCAAACGATATTGGTCATTTTTATATTTATTTAATATATCCAGTAGTACGTGCGCTACCAATACATTAATAAGTTTAGTAGCAAATACCCACATACAGGTTTAACACATAACTCTCTTTTTGGACTTCGCCGCAGTCGGGTAAAAAGGCGCTCATCAACATTTTAATTTGCAATTACAACCAATTTCGCATGGATAGACCCCGTGAGAAAAGAACTTGGCAATAATAAAAAATTCGTTCGGGTTCGGTATGTATGTTGATATAATAAGTAATAACCACGATTCTACACCGTACCATAACCATTTTCAGTTAAAGCTTTACGCAAGAGAGATTCTCAATTAGCATTCACGGATAGAATTCAGGACTCACAATGACGACAGTATCAAACTGGCAGTTGACGAGCATAGGTTTTTCGATATGCTTAGCAGGGGTCGTTCTATTATTCTTATAGGATGATGTTGAGTAAGGTACTATATTGTAAGACCTTATAGAGAGGTTTGTACAGCAGTGAATAGCCTATGTCTCAAAGTAGACATAGAGCAGAGCGTACTCCTTCCTAAAAAGCCGGCAACGCACTTGTGACTCTTGAGTTGCGGGTGTCCATGGGCGGCGGTAGTCATTTACCATCAGGTGACCCGTCTGCTCGTTTGTCTCTGTATGTCCTCATGGCATAAAAAAAAACAAAAATACCTTACAAAAAAATAGTCGACGAGTCTATCTGAACGTTACCGAACGAATTTTCATACGGTTTTCAATAGCAATGGACAGAGTGACATTTAAGGAAGGTTTAGGATTATAATTAATTGTTTTTTTTTTGTATAAGTAAGTTGTTTAAGAGCCAATTAATAAAGTTTTTAATCATTTTGAACCAACTTTAAAAAGGGTTCCCCTTTTGGATTTGGATTTGGATTTGGTTTTGGTTTGGTTTGGTTGGTTTGGTTAACCAGATATCATCATTAGTGAAAGAATATCAAAAAAGTTCTGCAGCACATGCCGTAAGGAAGGTCCACCAATTAACAGACATGAATATTGCAAGACTAATTTATATATTATTTCCATAGTATCAGTTCTTATGGTGTTTCACTGTGGGGGCGGGCTGCAGATATACAATTAATTTTCATTCAGTCTATATTATAGAATAGCACTTTCCAAAGTGCTCCTTATCTTATCATTTATATACTGGGTACTTGTATACAGAGATGAAACGGTATTATCCTCCTCTCCCCCAAAAGGATTTGATGATGGTACTCCAGCCTACAAGATTCACTAATTGTCATGGAGGAGGGAAAACGAGGCTATTCTGCAAGTCCTCTCAAGCGTACCCTCTCAAGCACGGAGCTATCCAACAGATGACAACGCTGATTGGAGCGTGGAGCTTGATCCGATAGCCTTTGCGCTGAAATATTAACAGCTGGTTCAAGTTCCTGAAACGAAGGCAGCATACGATCAGGGTACCCGGTGAGTATGCTCGCATGACGTTTTCATTTATTGATTTCGTCCATCTCATGCGACGCACGTTACCACCGGTAGCGGCGGCTCAATTAAAAACTGGTGGGCTTCGGGGTCCCAAGCATGTCGGTGGCCTGTTTCTCACCTGCCAACGTACAGGTGTTGGTGATTTCGACGGAGAGAAAAAAGTATTCAAAGTCGAGATCTATGCCTCAGCTAAAGTAGCATTCTTGATGCAGTTTCCGGGGGCAGCGAGGCAGAGCTAAGCGATGACATTAAGTGTTTTTTTTTTTTCTGACCTTGTTAACATAGTAGTCGTATATTTCTTTTATGTTTTTTATTTCTTATTCGTGTTACAAGACGTTTCAAATGTCATTTCTTAGATTTCAAAATAAAATTTATAATAAGTAATTTAGGTTATTTCCTGGTTAACATAAAACTTTCGTTCTTTGCATACATACATATTTGTTACTTATTTTACAAATACATATATGGCTATTATTAGAAGAATTTTTCACAATTTGAAACGAATCTGAGTGTTCTTTGTGTCCATTGTTTCTGTGCCTGCAAAGTCCCCCGTAGAACAGGAGCAATCCTCAATGCGGGTTAATCCCTAATGTTGTCTTTTATTAAAATTATAGACAAATAATTATGTAATTGTGAAGCTTTGTAAAGCCAAGGCACATTGAATAGTTAACTTAATTTTTAACTTTGGAAAGTCTAACTACATAATTAATTTTAGTTTACAAACGAACAATAAGCTGTGCAGATAGAGGCTTTATTTTTGCGTTTATGCTTTTTCAGTTCAGAAAAGTAACTTTTTTTGTATATTGTGCGTAGCGTGTGCGTTACCGGTGGAGTAGAATAGAGCCACCACGTGTCTTCCCGTCGGTGTCGTAATAACCCACTAAAGGATCGGACTGTTATATATCAGACAGTATGTTGTATATCTAACTTCAATCTTTCAACGCATGGACTGTTTCCACTTCGATTTCAATAAGACACGATTATTTTTTGTCATTACAGATTATTTATTATTACTGAATCTGTATGTACTTCTAATTTAATTTAATTTTATATTTGTTAAGTATGATGTTGGCTGCTTCTTCCCCTTAAGAGCCTAAAGTGTGGCTTTCTAATTTTTTATTTTCAATAATAAATGTGTGTATATTGCTTTGTGATAATCGTGTCACCACTAATACTCCCGTAATAATTATTTCTGAAGACTTACTTACGGGCATGATTACAGAAATAAAAATATCTTTCCTATACACAAACAAAAGAGTTGTGAGTTGAGTGGTTTGTTTGGACAGTAACAGATGGCAGCACCTCTAGCGTTGTCAACATTTAACAACTCCGCCGATCACCTTGCTTTGTGTACATAGCTACAATTAACCATAGATGAGGAGCTGAATCAAAACCTGTCTCTGCCTACCTTAGCTGTGACATTGGACGTGAACTACTTAAAGATATAAAGATTTAAGGTTTATGGCAGGTGTACCAAACAAAAATAATGTTGGTTTTATTAAGGAAGACAGGTTAAACAGCTTACTTAAAATCGGAATTGGACAAAGGCCAAGAACCTTAGAAACATACTCATGTAGGAGATAAAAAAAAAAAACAAAATACTTGCTTAGCGTTGAGCCCATTGATTTTAAAACAGACTAACTCCTCGTCGTTAGTATTAGTGATGGGACCCATACATTTGAATGATTCCTCATCTTTTTAAAATAAAGCTATCGCATAACTCATTGGCTGCACGTGGCCCACCTCTATGAATACAACAATATGAGGTGCTATGATTAATACCTGCGCTTTGGTGCCTTATGGTGAGGCTTAGGAATTCAACCATATTAATATTTCATCAAACATCAAGATGATGTCTCTTGTTCTGTTAATAGTGGTATCGAAAGTCCGGAACGATGGACCACAAAAAATGTTTTGATTGTGCTAGCCATAAGTGTGAAAACATCAAATATTTCAGCTGCGGGTAAGTCGCCCTTTTGTATAAAAACTTTTATATCTAATAGATTATTAAACCACATTATAATTAATGGTGTAATAGCTAGAGACGATTTAAATTTTCATGCTACTATCATGGTGTTGTTGTGTATTATTGCTGTGTTGTTGTAACTTACATAGATTTTTATTCATACATTCATGCTCATACCTACGTCCCTGAAGGGGTAGGCGACGTGCCACTTTTGTAATATGGGGCAAGCCTATTTTCATCAACCTTTTACTGTATGCTACATTATTTAATTTTTTATATGAACTCTACGCTTGGTATTTCTACCAGTTAGCGGAAGCGCGAGACATTTCACAAAATACATAAAAGATAATATAAAATATCAGTTTTTTTTAAATAAACCCCTTTGAAATTCGAATAAAAAAAGGCTACTTGATTACTTAAGCAAACTCAAATTGCATTCATAATAATATATATAATAAGAAAAACATTTAAATATACATATATCTAAAAATATTTCTCTCAGTATGTTTTTTAATTTCCATAACATAATCTACCAAAGTAGTAAATTTAAGTTGTTTTATTATTGGATACAATAAAAAACAAGCGTGTTGTCTTTGCACTACATCCTCAGATTCCCGGTATTTAAAGTACAATAAACACGAGAGTTTTTTGTGCCGATGATTTAACACCCACCTCTGGAGATCTGACTCAGATCACCTCTTGAATCAACCGCACGCGCTCACAAAACTTTTTTTAAGGAACTTATAATTAAACGCAAACTGATTAACCGCATTCATTTATAGGTCTTTTTATTTATTTTTATTAGAACTCCTTTACGAACGAACGCTGCTTATTTAAATGTCGAATTGCTAAATAAAGAATTTACAATGTTGTGTTTTTGTAAAATTGTATAACGAAACATGTTTCAAAACTAGATAAAGTTTACCTCCTAAAAATACATATGTTTTTAACTTTTAAATGGTGTTGATTGTTTGATAAAATAAAATGAATAACAAAATTAAATAATCTAATAACTACATCTTTTACTAGTGCGGTACTTGAGACGGCTGATAATCTAAAATAGCTTTCGTTACTCTTATTATAATAACGCTAGTTATTTTACCGACATAGTTGTCGGTAGCCAGGAGCAGGAGGCGTCACGCGACACTACTCACGCGACTCGCTACCTGCGAACAAGGCTTACAATACTATATACATATATATATTTACATATTTAGATAATGTCTGTGGACATATAGGTCTAACCGCTTTGGTTTTATTTTAATAAATTTCTTTTCTTTCTGCGAGTTTTCATCAAGAAATTTCAATCGGTTCATATTACATAAAATAATAATAATAATAATATATTTCATAAAATTGTAGTATGCGGACTTATATATTTGATTGGATTCTTGCAACACATTATTACCATGGTATCTATCGTGACAACAATTGTTACCTTATTACTTTTGTTAAAAACAAACTGTGTTTTCTTACAGAAATATAAATATTGTATACGTTAACTTACGAAAAAGAAGGAAATTAGGTATGATATAAGTTCGTAACAAGATTTTTTTTTAAATCGGTATCGGACGTTATATTCATCCCGGTTATGCGCTTCTTGCGCTTTTTTTATATTACGGTACGGTACGGTAGTATTAATACGGTTCAGGTTATAAAAATACACATATCTACATAGATCGTGTTTCTCGAGCACTTTGCAGCGTTGCAATCGCAATTAACATGTATTTTTCATGTTTAGCAGCGTGCAGCTAACCCGTTGCGACGACGGCGGGTGCCTGAAAAAACGTTGGTGTTCACAGGCCTTAAAACTTTTAAATGTGGAAATCAATATTAATTATATTATTTTATTTTTCAATAAATATAAATCATTTGGTATGCATATATTTCATTCCGAACTTCATCATAATAACATATAGTATATGTTGTTACGGATTTTCAAATACCAATAATGTCAAACAAATATTTTTTATTGTTGTATTCGTTACTCGTTTATTTAGTCCTTGACTTGAAACGTAGGTAAAAAAGAAACACCTTAGTATCTTGTATGGTGTTGGTCGAAAGGTCAGCTAAAGTATAAAAACCGACGTAGTTATTTTTCTTCGATTAATATCTAAAAACAAGTTTATATTATCTTTTGTAGTGCAATCCTGTCACTGAAATAGTTCATATTTATATTTTATATCCTAACTAAAAGAGGCTTAAAAAGCTTATCTGTACACCAGGGAATAACAGAGCAGGTTACTTTATCAAGACCATTATACCAATAGAGGAGTTACAACGGCGGCTTAAGTCTGTTACAGAATAACATTTTTCATTATAAACTTATTATGGGTGCTGCATAAAAGCGTTGTATATCACCAGTGTGGTTACAAATGCGCTGTGGCACGGAGTACAATGCGGACCATGCATCACGCGACGCGGCTCGGCCCGATTCGATCGCGCCACTCCGACTAATGTCATCGCGCGACTTTACCGATGTGTAATCCCGCCATAAGTGCTCATTTCGTTCGGATTAACCACGTTCAACTACGTGTAATTTATCAATTTTTGTCCGAAGCCGCGCACCCCACTCGCAACTTGGACCTTTGTTGACGACCACATGTATTTATATTCTTGCGCTAAGTTTGACTTAGGTAGCTATACTTATTGATAACTTCATTAAAATTCTAAATGATTTTTTAATGTGAGTGATTTATATGTATAACATTAGCCTACTATAAGTCTGAATTAAAGATAGGTTTTTTATAATATATAATACTGGACTATCATGTTAAATATATTACATAGACAGCAATGCTTTCTACAAACCAAGAGAGAAGTATCCTTTTATTTATCAAACCCATTTTTTTTTATTTATACTTCGTACATACATCCATATACTCACGCCTGTATCCCCAAAGGGGCAGTTAGAGGCGTAGTCAACGTCCACATATTGACGATTTTAACCCAGTCCCATTCTCGAAACTGAAGCAATAATATTGACGTCCTTATATGGATTGGGGAGTATAAGCAACAGCTCATGCAAGTCAGGGTCGCATACGGGCTTATGCCGAAGAGCCTAAGCCCTCTAACTACTTGTACTTTTTTTAAATAATATCTAACAACATTACTACCACCACAAATCTCAATATTAAAGCCATGACGCCCACATAAGGACTCTAAAACGATTAGTTTTTTAAGATCTCTAAATCTACGAGCCATGTTCTAATTGACAACGAAGTTGTTATATCGGAATGCAATTAAATTTAAACCGTTCATAGGATGGTAACGAATACACCTTGCGTATAGTCAATATAAACAATGACTATATATATCAAGACCAAAAAGAATTTCTTGGTCAAGGCTGTATATCAGTTGGCGCCGCATTTCTCACCGTGGCTGTGGAGTATTAGGTTCCTGCCAACCTACGCTGTACTAAAAGAGGTTTGCGAAGATACTGCTACAATTAACTATATTATCTTATCTAGAATCCGTGTCACATGAAGATAGAGATAAAAAAAATTAAAAATGCTAGACCGGGTTGTGGTCCGGGCTGTTGCTGACAACTCCATACAATTTATTTAGCTAGAATTAATAATTTACTCTATTTTCAGGAATCTTTTTATGGCTCAGATTAATATATTTACCGCTCCCATGACTTAGTGCTTTAGTGCATACCTTCTAACTAATATTAGTCGAAGTTCGTTTGCTAAAAATGTATGATCACAAATTGAACGAATATTTCAGTATTATATCTAAAAAATATTGGAGATTTTATTTCCAAATGAGCTTAGATTTAGACATCTCTATTCCGGTTTTTATTATTTCTATCCTACAGATCGAGGCTATTAAATTAATATACTCCGATGACATCTTGACACACGATGTGTCAAAAGTATCTTGATTTCTTTTCAATATTTACGAAATACTAGATTGTCGAACATCATAAATTCAATGTTTTTTATTACTCGGCTATAGGAGATTAGGCTGCGCATATTGATATTTTGCGTGATTCAGATATAATATTTATTTGTACAAGTAAGTTAGAAAGAAAACAAGAACACTGCCACCCGACTGTACACGTATACGTGTTTGTTGTGTATTGCCAATCTTATTTGACCTTAGAAGGAGTAGACCCTGTTGACCTTACTTACGATATAGCTATTGTCTTATCTGTGGTTTAAATTAGAAGTTAACTAACTACTTAATAGTCATTAATTATCCTTTTTTATGAGGTGAGGGCAAAAGCTGACGAGCCACTTAATGGTAAGCAACTCCCGCACTCATGGACACCTGCAATTCAAGAGCCGCTAGTGCGAGCCGGCATTTAAGTTAGGATTGCGCTCTTTTCTTGAACGTTGGAAAGTCATATCGGTCCGAATTTTTTTTAGAGAGACTGGTTGTGAGAGGAAAAAACCTTCTGTTGGCACAGTGGTGGAGAGCTTAACTCAATTGACTGACCTGTTGGTTTAATGGTTAGTGAGTTGCTGGGGAGTTCGATTCCCACCCAAGGCAAATAAATATTTTCACTAAATTTAATATTTTAAGTTTGATCGTTTATTCTATGTCTGGGTGTAATTTGTCTATAATATGTATGCATTTAGAAGTTTATATATATGTCTGTCCATATATCAGCAGTCTGGTTACCATAGTAAACCTCTGCTTAGTTTGGGATCAGACAGCCGTGTAGATGTGTTAAAATCATTATTATTATATTCATCCAGGTAATGGAAACGGAAGATTTGTTGCCTGGATTTGGATTTGATATATCTTGGCAATCGACGATGCGAGTCGCTTTCTGTTGATTGCGGTCCAGAGGGAAAAGCTGGTACTGGGGTGCACCTGCATCGATAGATATAATAGCCTTATCTTATTTTGGTCTAACAGAACAGTATATTTTCTATGATTTCACCGTAAATACTAGAACTAAAGCAAACATAGCACAGTTCACCATAAAACCAATAAAATATAGTGTAGGAATGTGGGTCGTCATTGTATAGGCACAAACGTGTGAAACACAAACTTAACCTCAACAGGCGTATCGTCCGGCTGACATCTATATTACGACAACCCATCATATCAATCAATATACGACTCTATGAGTAAGTGATGAGGTTCAGATTAAGTTGCGCGATCGCTTGTTTGTTGTGCTAAGAGTCACTTGTGTAAATTACTTTCAGTGCGGCTGAAGTGATCACAATGGCGGGCGACCAAACATCTCTGTGCAAATAGCCTGCTCGTTATTAAATTCGCGTTATTCCTCTATTTGGGACGTCAATTATGATTCAACTGATCTTGTACAAAGAAGGTTTTCTGATTATGTAATCATATTTAGGTTTTAGGCTACGTCCACAACAGGCTTGTATAATAATATGTATTTGATATTGTTTCGTCTCTGAGCATGGATTGGATGAGTGACAAATACTAAGCAAGTTGATAGACTGACGTTATAAATACATACATATGTGGTTGACAAGTAAAGGAGTACAATAATTAACAAGATAGATAGTAGCAAACTTTATTTAAAGACTGACAGACTTTAATTTTCTTTAATTAGGTTTCCAACACGAAAGGCTTAGTTCAGTAAGTTAATTTCAGAATGAGCTTGTGGAACTTCTTGTCACTATTTTGATATACGTACTTACTATAATACAACAGAACAATAGAATTTTAAGTAATTTAGTTTTAAGTAATTTTGTGATCGGCTCATATGTGTCGAAATGGGCTGCTAAATAAACTTGATCGTCCACAATAAACAGTCGATTTTATTATAGGTACACACCAAATAAAAGTCCCGTAAGAGCAATTAAAAAAGGAATAGCTTCACCAATTTATTCGATTCGAATTCGTAGAGAATGAGAGTTTATAAAGTTAATAAAGAAGAAAGACGGCGGTCGGCTGCGATGATGACTTAATTATGGGAACTTACACAATTAATAAGTTACGTGTCGAAAGATGTGTAGTGGTGGTTACAGGCCAACCTTTCAACCACTCAACACAACGTTCTTGAGACCATTTCACAACATACAGGATCAAGAATATTGTAACTATTTTTCGCCAATTTCATCTCATATTTAGCTAAATCGTGTTGCCGTTTCGTGTTCAAGTGTTATTCAGTTTTACATAATTGGATAACTACTGGATAATTCTTTATTTTTACGACGTGCAGTTTATTGGACGAGTACGTAATGAAGTAACACGCTACGTGTAAGTACTCGTAGGATTCATCATGAAATACAATAAAACTCTTCTTATTTTACTACGCCGTTAATATTAACTTAAATTATAACAGTTGAGATTATCTTACTCTCTAATACTTCACATTTTTTTATTTGTTGTGGCTATGTCATGCTTAGTTTAAGAACAGACGGCCGTGTGTGAGGTTTGTGAAGTTATTATTATTTCCTTTATTAAACCTCAAAACCATATAAATTACATTTTTAACCATATAAATTATGTATAAAAACAAAAAAGTAGTAGACCACTAACATTGGGTACAGCGACCAAGACATCGGGGGTTAGGGTTCCAAAGGTTCCAAAGGAACCACCTGACAATGCGGCTCGTGTCGAGGAGAACTGCCTTCTGCATTAGTCCCTTGATCCAGCCATCTAACGAGAGGTGTTGATCGAGGCTCCTGACTATCAATCCGTGAGCAGATATATCGGAACAATGATCGCTAAATTGATATTCCAGATGCAGACATATTAAATTCAATTATATTATTTGTTAGTCTTTTTCAACTATCACGTGATTCTCGTCATTACTAACAGCAATATCGACAATCATTGCGCGGCGCTCTAATCGGTCTATCACCACTATATCAGACTTATTGGCAGCAATAGTCTGTCAGTATTGATAGATAGATCGATCCCAATACAATGTGGCTCTACCATTTTTCAAAACATTGTATGTAAGGGCAAGTTGTTGATGTACTATCTTGGCCTCTTGGTTGTGCCCGTACAAATACTTACCATTGACAAGACGAGAACAATCAGAAATAATATTTCTGATAGATTTACCGGAACAGTGACATGCCCGACATATGTCGACGTCTTTCAGGATAATAATATTTCCGAGAGTTATTCGTCATATCAATTTCCTCCGTAACTGTAAATAAAATCTTCAGTTTCTTCAAAGAGATCACCAAACCGTAGTCAGAATGTAGAATTTAGGGCCCGATAGAACCGACGCTGGAGTTCCTTACTCTTCCATACCTCAACGCACCTACGTACTTCATACAGGTTTGCGCCAGTTCTCTTTCTTCAGAGCGAGCGGTGTAAGTCCGTTGTCCACTGCTGCTACATTAAGATACGCTTCCACATCGGTGTGAAGAAAATATTCTCCTAGGTTGTATATCTTGCGATTGTGTAGGGTCTAAATGTTTAAAAGACCACGACCTCCAAACTTTCGGTTGATATACAACCTCATTACCGATGAACGGAAATGGTGCATTTGAAATATAGTCACCAGTGTACGGACTAGTCTATCAAGGGCATCTAATTCAGTCTGAGTCCATCTGAGTGTACCAAAGAAATACGAGAGAGTACCGGCATAGCCCAAATATTACGTACTCGCATCTTGTTACCTCCTGAAAAAAGACTTTCAACTACTTTTTTAGACGGCCAAAGAATCGGTCCTGCAACGTCTGTATCACACTAGACTCAGGAATTTCCAATGACTGTGATACACCCAGATACTTGTAGGTTCAAGTAGCAGATCATATTCAAAATCAAAATAACCTCACCATCACTTATCTACACCAAATTCCATCTTGATAGAGGTACTTAAGTTTACAGTCACCTTAAGTAACGCTGTCTATTGCAATTTACTGGTTGCAAATAGTTTCAAATCATTCATATAGTTTTTTTTCTTGTTATCCAAACAGTTAGACAACAGTGAATCCAGGGCAGACATAAATCAAATATTCCAGAATCGTATCTAACAAAGCACTCCTTAGTCCCTCATTGTATTGAGTACTTACAGATATAGCTTCACTTGCCACAACTTCCTCAACAGGAATATTTACACTAACTGTGGTATATTGTTCTTCAGCAAATGTATAGTTTGTGATAAGGAAGGGATGATAAAGCTATTCTTTACAGGTGACAGCGCCTTAAAACCCGTACTTGATCCGACAGTCGTAGTCGTTATGGTTTATTATTAATATTATTATAATGTCTCGTGTTGGTGGTAGATCTGAGTATGACTTACATATGTGCTTGGAGTATGTTCAAAAATGGAACGAGGACACTGCAATTATTATCATCAGCCTTTCGCCGTCCACTGCAATGCTGATGAATAATTAGTAAAAATCTCCAAACAATAGTGTGTGCCTGTAATGGGTAAACTCATAATGTACTTAATCGATTATTAAACTACTATCACCTAGGTATAGATAACTCAGTATGTAATATGGACGATATTTTATAAAAGAAAAATTATTCTTAGGAAAATTAGATTAATGAGACCCGGTTCTGTAAACGAAATTTTGAGGGGATATGCCCTAAGGGTAGGCACAGGAGTATTAAACCTTATATATTATTATACTATAGTCACAATAACCACTTTTGTTATAATTTGTTTAGTTGATATATATGTATTCGTTTGTAAAAAGTTCTTCAGCTAGGGCAGAGGTCAGAGAGGTGCAACACACCTAATTAATATTCTAAATGTTGTTTCACAATTACGTTATTTCAGTTATATGCATAGCATCACAAACAATTTAAGTTGAATTATCGACTTCAATGGAATTCTGAAACATAGTATTACAGGAGTTGAAAGTTGAAAGGCAAAATTAAAATTAAGCCATACTGAAGATAATTTTGCTGGGTAATATTTGTACCCCTATAAGATTGAATACATTATTTTGAGAGTAATACTTAGTATCTAATTGTTTTTCGTCAGAATAGTCTTTAGGCTTCCATGAGACTAAGAAACGATAATGATATCTTTGGTATACAAGTTTTAATTGTCATCGCAACTTATCGAAAGTGTTATAACTCTGAAGGATTGATATTTTCGATGTCTATATAAATAACATAAATCCAAAAGTGAACTTCAAATCATATGACGTAAATTAATCCACATGTTGCAAATCCTACGGCTCCCATATGCAGTGTTAACCCTCAATCTAGCTGCAATTAGCAAACTCGATAAAAAAATACGCTTTCGTGTCGAGTATCGAGGCCCACAGTAATCATTAGGTATATTGATAATCGCCGACATGTAAAAGCGTGTGAAAAGGCAATAAAGACTACAAGATATCGGTGTGATGGCGCCGTGATCCGCGTAGGTGTAATAAAACGGTTGCTCCGATAACTACCAGAACAAAAGATTCGCCTGATTGCTGTCTCATTTATTAATAAATAAAGAATACAAAAATATCAGGTATATTATTTCGTGATACAATTTTATGTGAAAAGAATTTATATTACCTCCATTTAATCTATGTTCGCATAGAGTACCTGGTGCTGGTGTTATTTCATTTTTTGTTTTAATATTGTTTGCTTGAATTCATTCCTCATTGCTTATCAATTTCAGGTGAAAAACTCAAGTATTTTAATTAGTTGGAAGGAGGCGGAGCAATACAAATTTCTTCTACTTCCACTCTACTTTTTATTTAATATTATTGAATTGGCATTGGTCTGACCGTTTTTAGCAAAAAAATATACATATACCTATTAGATAATCACAAAGCAAAAACATGTGAAAATATGTGTATCTAAGCATGTTTATCAGTGTTCTAGAATCCATGAAATAGTACAGGCTAGTTTGGTTCTAGATAGCTTTGAGTATTATGACCTCGCATGTTATCACACCCTTGAATGAACTTGATTTATTATAGATTATTGTTGTTTTAAATTATATACTTATAGATACTAATTATAAAACTATATATCGTCATGAGTAATAGCATAATAATGTAACATTAGCATTGGGTAGGAGTTAGATACATGTTTTAATTGTCATTGTCCATCCTAACAACCGTTTGTGATATATAAAATCCCTTATCTGTGACAATTAAAACTTGTAACCCCTACAAAATACTCCTTATTTTAGATGATATGTGTGGTCACTGTGTGGTGGCCTTAACGCTTACTAACACAGTTATTCTGTCGTTTACATCTTGTTTGTTGTGTTTATCAAGGGCAGGGAAAAGGAGAAAGTGTATATTTCTTAGAGAAAAATGTACTGTTCTAGAAGGAAAAAATCAAAGTAACGGTAGCCCAACCATGGGCAAAGCCTTCATTAATTGCAAGTAGGATGTCTTCACCAGGTGGAACAAACAATAATGTCCTGAGTGCGGGTGGTTTCGACAGCTGTAAGTTGCGCGTGTGCACAAGAGCGGCATAACGGAACCCCGCAGCGCTTGACGCGCCGACCTGACAAGACGCACACGCCACGAGCCGTCCAATTCGGCTTTATGGTTTCGCCAAATAAAATTTACATTGATAAACAAAATAGTCATTAATTAAAATATATTAGAGGTGATTCACACAACCATTCAACGGGCTTTAAAGTTGAGTTTTAAAACGGCGCGTTTGTTGCGTATTGATTAACATTTTCTTTTTTGTTTTTTTTTCATTGTGGTAATCCTGCAGTTGTAAGTTCATAGGCCAGACTCATACCAGGTCATAGGTATCTTATGGTTAATTCATTACACAGATTACTGAACTTGACTGAAGTCTGAAGCTCTGAATCCTCTGAACTTTTAAATGTCCTCATTTATACATCATAGTGATATAGAAACATAATTAGTTCAATCGCGGTGTTTTCCTTCTTGGATATTTGGTCTATTCTTTACTAGAGCATAGGAGTTGCATCAAAAGTCAGATCAAGTCAGACACAAATTACAATTTTAACATAAGAAGCTTTAGGGTCATCATTCCTTCATCAATTTATATCCAGCCTATACACAACATCTTAAACTCATTTGTTTCATTAACATATATGTAACAATCATTACCGTTAATTATTTATTGTAAAGCAATGTTTTAATCAATTGCGCTAACCAATAAATAATATATTTAATAATAATAACTAAAGATAGCACAGCACAGCTTGTACTGATGTCATCAGTTGCTAATATACGTACCTTATATACACACCGGGTCACTTGATTACTCTCACACAAAAAATATATTTTTATATAGAACATTCTAGAACTTGGCGGAGACTTCTCGTTAAAATTTACCTTTAACAGTATTACACGATATTCTGGAATACCCTTTCGATTATTTCTATTTTGAACTGGAAATTGCTAGAATAGTATGCCAGGACTATATAATGAGATGGACACTTGTTTACTCTTATTAGTTGTTTTGAAGCAATCGTTGACGTTAGACGTGTGACTTTTTTTTTGCGTGAATCAATATACTGTGTCTATTCGAAACATTTTCGTGTTATAGCTAAACGTTTTAAATACGTTGCGCACAATGGGTAGAGGAAAGACCTTAAGCATAGAAGAGAGAACTAAAATTTCTACTCTTAAATCAGAAGGATATTCAAATATAGATATACTTGGGTTGTAAACAATTATCTGCGAGACCCAGAAAATTACGGAACAAACCGCAAAGGACGTACAAAACTGGCAACGACACCTCGCGAACGTCGTCTTATATTAAGAGAAGCATCGAATTCGGCTAGTACAGCAAGACAAATTGCGTCAAGAGTTGGTACTTCAGTAAGTATTAGAACTGTAAGGCGAATAATCGCCAAAGCGACTCATTTATAGCGCAAAAAATTAAAAACGAAGCCGCCATTAACTAATCAACATCGTGTTACCCGATTGGAATTTGCTCGAATTCATATGACGTGGAATTATGAGTGGAAGAATGTGGTCTTTTCTGATGAAAAAAAGTTTAACTTGGACGGACCAGACGGATTTGCTTATTACTTTCATGATTTAAGAAAAAATGAAAAACTTTTATCGAGGCGACATAGTAGCGTTGAATCTGTAATGATTTGGGGTGCCGTTTCTGTGCATGGGGCGGTAAATTTAGAGATTTTATCGGGAAGACAGACTGCTGAAAATTATAAACAAATGCTTCAGTGCAAATTTAGTGAAATTAATAAATTATTATTAAATAATTTATTAATTTCATTTGTCAGACATGCATATTTCAACAGGACAATGCCAGCATTCACACTGCTAGGGTTGTTCAGAGCTGGTTTGACAAGAATAAAATTGATGTTCTTCAATGGCCAGCCCATTCACCTGACCTAAATATAATAGAAAAGATTTGGGGATGGCTTTCAAAACAAATATATTCTGATGGAATGCAATGTAACGATAGAAAATCAATGATTTCTTCGATTAAGTTCGGTTGGTCACAGTTAAAGCAAAAGTATATAATTAGTTTATAAGAATCTATCCCACAACGAATCTATGAAGTGATATTAAATAAAGGAGGCTATACACATTATTAAAATATGTTACTGTGGTTTAGCTTTCAGTTTTTCTTTGATGAGAGTAATCAAGTGACCTTCTCTATTTAATATGAAGAAGATTTTTTTAGTTGATTATTTTTTAAAAACTAGGAATAAATGACATAAAGAGTATTTCATTGATGTGCTTTTTTATTTTATCCTATTATTATAAATATGCGCCTTTACTAAGTAAGAAAAGTTGTTTTTTTTAAGTGAGAGTAATCAAGTGACCCGGTGTGTATTTCCAAGTACATATATATTATAGTAACGAGTACATTACACCCAGACACAGCAGAAATAATCGTGCTTATCGCACAATTATTTGCTTTCTGGGACTCGAAACCATGACTTGAAGATTCTGGAGCACTTACCACTAGACCAGTCAATAATCAAGAGGGGATCGGAAGCTTATCATTCACAGATGGTACATAACTATCCTTAAGTAGTTAGTAGTAGTTAAAAGCGTGTAGTAGAAGTTAAAATTCTAAAATTTGGTAACAAGGCTTTAAAATAACTTAACTGAGAGATAGAATAAACAAAGATAATACACGTATTTATGTATGTTGCTCGCAGGTGTAAAAATAATGACTTCGAATATTATATGTCACCTACTAAATTAAAAAGAGTTTTACCACACATCGCGACGCCCGCTGGCTGCTGTCACACTGTCTACCAGTTTTCAACTAAACTATTGCAATCCAGATTATGGTCGAATTATTCCCGTTCACCAAAAAAATGATTTACGTATGTACAAAAAGCTGACCGTGTCTTTCGTAAATTTTTTGGACTAAAAATAAATCATTCTTGTGATTGAACATATATAATGTCTATTAAAGAAACTGAAGGTCACCAACCCGGCATTTGTGTTAACAAGTAAAGACATCCATAGCAGAGTAATATATTGCCGCGGGCGGCGTTCACATACGGCCCTAAATAGGTAGGTAGGCGCGTAAGCAATTTCCTGTCGCGCAACAGAATGCAAACATATCGGACGAGTCGCTTCGGGCACTCTTATTTATAAGCACGGAATTATTAAAACAACTTTTAATTAGTTTAAAATTTTGTTTGATAACGCTATGAATATTAAAAGGGTCTCGCCGACCGTTTAATTTATTACTTTCCACCCATCGAAGCTGGTATCTCCTGGACGTAATTAAACCCGAAAAACTGAACTAGCATAGCATTATTAATATCAAGAAACAACTGGCGCCTTCGGTCGTTCTGAGGAGGGGAAAAAAAACTCGGGATTTATACGTCAATAAGAGTTTGTTGGGCATTGGGCATTATCGTAAAATGTGAATAGTATTTAATAGTTGGCACAAGGAAAGCCGCTTCTATTAACGCGTGAGTTATATGACAGTTATGATGTGCCGGCCGCGAGCCGTAGTCCGTGAGTAGCTGCCCGTTTACCGACTGTTGTGCTTCAAGGGAGCGCGTCCACTTGCTACTTACGAGTATGTACTTAGAATACCAACACTATCTAATGTATAATGTCTAATGTGTAATAAAATATATGTTTTTGTAATCTAGTCTCATGGGATACATAAAAAAAACATTCCAAGGCCAATTGTTCCTTGCCAAATACCATTAAAAAAAAAATGCACTTTTTGTGGTTCATAGCTATCGCTGTAGGAATGTGTTCAAATGGTTCAGGATGAAAACCTTCAGACATAACAGATTTGTAGGTACAAAGTGACACAATATGGCATTAATAATAACTACAAAACTAGGAGAATGTTATATCAGTTTGTGTGTAGGTTCATTAAAATTTACAGAGAGAGTGAAATTTTTATTGGTCACCCATCTATGGATCGCCTGCGGCAACTATATTGACCGCACCACCTCTATTACACAGATTATTCATGCTATTTTCAGTACATTCGTGTTCATTAGAATGCATAAAAAACCTGATGCGCCAGATTATTGAATCCGGTAGGCACCATTTGGTAATTCTAGAAATTGTTAGTTGGATATGCTCCAAATCTGGAAAATTTATATAAAACGGCATGACGTTATTTTAATGTGAAGTATTCGCATATCGTTGCGTGCAATGTTTTTAACTTGATTGTCTTGTTAGCACTCTTGCTGACTTCTAGGAATTTATTTTATCTATAATCTAAGTAATTTAGATAAAGTGTGTTCAATAAGTCATAAATGTTGCATTATTCTGCTATATATAATACTTAAAGTAAATTACGACTTATTGGTAATGACTCAGAGTGCCGTTAAGAGAAAGACACTTATAGTGGTTGACATCGAAATTTCTACTTTATCATAAGCCGTATTCATACACCGCATATCAAAGTGAACTAAGTAAGGCTTTGTAATAGTTTACACCACTCCACTCCTTTAGAGGAGTCACCTACCCCTTATACCTATTGAAAGGTTGATTTATGTAATTACTGCTGGCTATTGTTTTGTGACCATATATATGGCACTGGCATTGCAATGTCAGAGGTTGAGGATTTGAAGCCAGCTTAGTGCAAAAATGTATGTGTGCTGTGTGTCTATAAGCGTTTTCTTTTTATTATATTATGTGACATGTTTTAAATCAACAAAAACGTATGCATGTCCACTGTCCGTGTTTTAGAACTTTTTTTTTGTATACTCTGCCACGGGTCATCAGCTCAGATCAGATACACCACCTCACTGTTATCGGTGTGGTGGTATGTCGGAATCAAACCGATTAAAAATACGGTGTTCTGTTCCAAATGGGTCTATTTCAAGGAACCCAGTAATAACATAAGAAGGAAGGCTCTGGAAACCCCTGCAGACCTTAGTGACTTGCCCCATTTGACGTGGTGTACGGGGTCCTGTCGTCCGTGCTCTAGAATTAGTTCATGGATGTCTAGATAGCACTATTTCAAGCATACACCCCAATGTCTGAATTTTATTATTTTTTAGTTAATATTAGCATTGTGTTAATATTAATTAGAATTGTATCCATATCCTGTAAGTACGTAAGTGAGAATCATCATTTATTCAAAGAATACTGTTAATGTTAACTTTGCAAATCCATATACCTTGTGGGAACTACCTTCATAGGTAGTGTCAGTAATGCGCAATCACAGATTTCTCCCAGCGGGGTGTTTGTGTATGCGATACACCCATAGCGACACAACCGCTATTGGCCGCATGTGTACCACACGTTCCGAGCTCTGGATAATAGCTAGTCAAATAACACAGTATTTCACTAGGGTTTTCATTTTTACATTTGTACCTATTATAAATGTGAATATATACTGCTAAGATGTTATATGTTCATTAGGCATATAAGTTTATTATATATTATAAAGCTCATAAATTTCTAGTCGATAAACAATTGATTTAGATCGAGACGACCGTAATGTAATTAAACCAGTCTCTAGTCATCAAAGTGGTCTAAATGGGCCAGGTCGATAGACATTTTCATAAGAACACAAAACTAATTAATACAGCCGAAAGAAAAGTCTAATCGATTCGATAACATTGGGGCATAAATAAAATTTGATGAGATCATAATAAAATAGACCGTTTGACGGAACAAAGCTGACCGTCGCGGGCGCCCACTTGGACCGGGTTTGACTCGCTGAGTTCAAACGACCCTCAGAAATTAAGTCAAAAACTATAATAGCCAGTCGGGTGATGATGGTTTTTTGTTTCCAATATGCAATAAATAGGGTAATAAGGAGAAGCGCGCGCGCCGACGCGGCGGGGGGCGGCAACATGGCGTCTAATTGTTTGTTATTACCGCCGCGCTAGGAGTGCGCGCGCGGCTTGTCTTTAAACACTGTTTATTACTTAATATGTTGTGATAGCGGCCGCCATTGGCGAGACACGCCGAGCGCCGCGACCCGCCATTTGGTAATGCTGATTGAGGCATGTGGAAACATTTAACATTCGTAGTGGGTTGGTACCGTGGTCAGGATGTACTCGCCTTACTTACATTTTATGATCTTTCCACGAGTCATTAGCTGATAAGATATGACGTCGGCTTTTGTTCAAGATTCTATTCCGTCACATGTACGTCGCTTAATAATATACTAGGTATATAGGCTATATACCATGTTGTTAGTAAATTACTATAAATGTATAGATATTATTCTGTTAAATAGTAATTAAAGCTATATTAGTCTGCATTAATAATGTTTTTATTAAGTGATTTATGTGGCTGCCAAACCAAAGATACTCTGTGGAGTACCGTATCTTGCACTGTTTACAGTATTTATATTTATAACAGTGACGTCACACACTGCAAACACTAGAACGCACACATGGATAAGTTTGTTGGCGTTATAAGTGTAAAAGGCGAGCGCTTGCCACGCCCAGCCCCGCCCCGCTGTCCGCGGGCGCTGCCACTCGCGCCGCGTTGAACCGCTAGCTTAACTTTATACCTTAAAACAATGGACTAGAGTCTACGTAAGTATAGCAATCTGCGACTGCACAAACATTAGTACTTCTACAATGTAGTTTCATGACATCGAATACGTTGAAAGATGTGTCCCGGGACATGACAAGGACCTATCTACTCGTATGTTTGTATAGGATCTGCGGTTTCGCGGAAACAGGCATTTCGACCGAGATTCTGTTCGATAAGGAAACCGTTGCATTTGCATACCTATAGTTCTTGGTGGGTGTCTGGTCCAAATGACGAATGGTAAATGTGACCCCCGTCACAGTGAAAAAACTCGAGGGCGATACGTGAATGGTGTGAAACTCTCTCCATTATAGCGTGTAGGCCCCCGCTGCGCCATTCTTGCCGCCGCTTTGTGCGCCCACCAGATATCTCGGAGATATAGCTCGCATCGCTGACGTGCACATGTAATTTATTTCCAACGATTTTTTGTTAACCAGTTGGTTTATGAACACACTTTTGAGCTTTGACTTTTGATGATCGATGAAAAAAGTAGGAAATCGGGAACCCTCCAGCGATCCGTCGAGCGAAAACAAATAAGTAAATAAAGCATCGTTCGAAAACGGAGACGGTTTGTTACGATTTACGTTTCCCTTCAAAGAGTTGTTGGCACAAATATTTTGAATAAATCGCCTTCAATTTCCGCGTGATTTGTAACGCGCGGCGGAGAAAATTGTTTCCTCTTTGAATATGAATCGCAGCCCCCAAGATTTTTATTCTAAAAATGTTATAACTTCGAATGCGCACTGTTATGGAAATCGTGGGTATCTCATTGTCTGTTTACTGCAGTCTGCAGGCAACATGTTCTTGTTCGTATTCTTCATCCCTCCACCCATAACAAATATTTTTCAAAAATTCATAATTTTTAACCAATTCAGATATTGGTTCTTATCTGGTTTTTAATTTTTCACATAAGAGGTCAAATTTAAATGTGATAAACCTTAAATAGAACATTTTTTTTAACAATGCACAAATGCCGATTATAACGATTAACATACACACAAAAATCAGTCGAATCAACGACCTTCTTCTTTTTTGTAGTCAATTGAAAACAAAAAACCATCGCCCTGTATGTATCTTTACAGGGAAATGGTTTACCAGGGTAAAATACCAAAAAAAAAACATTTAGTATCATATTATCCAGTTGGCACACAAAAGATTAAGATTTTAAGAACTGCTGTCACAAGTTTCAACCATGTCGAGATTTGAATTGTTTGAATACGTGAACGCGCCCATGGATTCGAAGCGCGCATCCACCCACAACACTTAATCTTCCATATACATTTATCATGTTCAGCCGATAAAAATGCCATTGAGATCAGCCGAACACAATGATACACGCTCTCATACCTGATATGAGGCCGAAAGTCAATTATATTCAAATATAAATCGGATTTGCAAACGTAAGCCTCTAACAATAGCGTAGGCAGGCGCCGCACCGTGAAACCACCTTTAGGCCTCTCATTCCTGGATATATAATAGTCGGAAGCAGGACAATAGCGGGACAGTTTGGCCTCGCCGGGACAATATGACTGTCCGCAATCACGCCTGTCACCCTGTCACCCGCCTTTGCTCTTTTATTTTGTGGATTATAAACTTACTATTGTTGGCAACTATTATATTCTATTTTGCGTTTATTGAGCGTATTTTTTTTTTGTAAAAAAAATATCTGATTTGGCGTACAGTGTAAGTGATACTTTGGATACTTAATGAAATTATAATCCATAATAGAATATCACATGTATAATATGTGGTCCAAATATACATATATAGCTCAATGTGATGTTATTTTATCTTACTCCAAGTTGTGTGAGTGTCGTGTGGTTTTCGGTGGAGTAGAATTGAGCCACCCCCATTTTTTCGGGTGGGTGTCGTAATAGGCGTTATCTATCAGATAGTATGTATACAGTCATAAAATGACCGGTTGACGGCAACAGGCTAAAATTTAAGTGTATGTGTATTAACTTATTAATCGTTTCGTGAGGATTTTAGAGTAAGTAACTTAGATTATTGGGCTAGTAAGAGTGATGTACGTCAAAGTCAATGGTACATTCTATACCTACTTTTTTTATATATTATAGGGGGACAGAGGAACAGACGGGTCAGCTGATGGTAAGTGACGACTGCCATCCACGGACAACTGCAACTCAAGAGTCGTAAGTGCACTGTCCGCCTTTGGGGGTGATGAGGGATGGGGGTATGCGGGAATGGGAAAGAAGAGAGGGGGCATGAGGAGAGGGATGATGAATGGAGAGGAAAGAGGAGAGGGGTAGTTGGGCCTCCTCATTAACTTCGGGAAAATGCAACGCAAGCATTGCTTCACAACCGGTTTTCTGTGAGGCCGTGGTGTAGCATCGGTCGAGCCGGCCCATTCGTGCCTGAGTATGGCTCTTACACATACAATAATTTAGATAAAGAGAAATCAGCGAATGGAGTTTCACTAATTCCGTGTTCATATTTCAACTGCTTTTACTGTCGTGCATTTTTAAAACGTTAATTTCTTAAATAGACAGCCTTACTTCTTAAACTAAAAACCTATCACTCATAGCCAGGAGCTTAAACTAACTACAACTTACCGACGAGGTCGGTTTTTTTTTTTTATAAAGACAACTACCTCATTAGGAATTATTCCTGTGTTGCGGGGGACTTTCCAAACATATAAACAACGGACTCAAGGATAAACATATCACAATAATTGAAAATAGTTTTACAATTATTTTTTGCTTTAGGGCACATTGATTTTCGCCAGCATGTCAAGCAACACCATAAAGCAATTGTTTTACAGGTGCGGGTTTTTTTTTTGTGAACACACAATTTTATTTTCTCTCCACATGTTCGAATATCTATATATAAAACTTTCAATCTTAATTGACTTCTTTCAACTGTAATTTAAGTTTATCGATACAGTAGTGAAATTTAACATTTTAATAATACATGGGAGTGAAGTTGGCGTTCCAACGTTTATAACAATTCTGTCAAAAACCCCGTCACGCGTAACGCCTGCCAAATTATAGTACAATATAGGTTTGCGACGCTTCTCATGTTGTCAAGCCGTATTCAATTCATGAACTTCGTATAAGCTATATTGTGTCCCCCAACCACGAACGTTGTTGACCCTTTGTATTTTATCCGAGTATCACGTCAGTTACCAACGTTTAACACTGAAACAATATTAATTTAACGCTATTAATCCGACGTCAAGCCTTTTCGCGTAACAAAGTGGAACATCTCATTTACATAATTTTAAGCAAAAGACCAGAACAAACAAACCTCTACAAATGACGCGTTAAATGGAAATGAAACATCGTCATTATACACAAGTAGTTCGCTCTTTAAAAAAAAAACTGTCATAAAAAGCGTATCAGTCAACCGAAGATGACAATACGGCCACCGGGGATCTATTATACGACGTCGTCAGTGGGTCCCTTAAGAAATTTGTTACGAAGGATTTTTGTTAGGTGGTAGGAGCTATTGTTCGCAACAGGAACGTTGTCACATTGCGGGAACATGTTACATATGTGCGGTTGATACCTTACCAAGCTGTTACAATCTGCGTGTTTATTGCGGACTGGGGTGCCGGAGTGGCGCTAAACGCCAATGTTCTGCGCTTATTGTTTGTTATTACGTGATGGCCGGCTGCGTTCCCGACACTCGGCCCTCGACATATTCAAGATTATCGACAGGGGTGTAAATAAACGGGATTTTTATAAAGTCGAGTGCCCTTAACACGGTTATAAATTTATGTTACAAGGTTTAATAGTTTGGGTATTTTCATCCGGATGCTGTTTTGTCATTTAAAATATATTTTGTTGTTACCAGCCCATGACATTATTTCATGCATCCGAGGAGAGACTTTCTGTTCGGCAATCGCTGTAGTTTTCGTAGCTAAGTATACTAAAAATGTTATTATGAACAAATGTTATGCAAAAAGGATTAGTCTTGGTCTGGAAGATATAACGTTGCATGTATTTTTTTAAAATTTCCACTATACACTAGGACTGTTATTGCATCACAAGCAACTCGCTGAATCTTTTATGAGATTAAAATCTATGCCTTTACAATATTTTATGGGAGATTGTTCTTGGCGAAACGGAATAGCTATTTGAGATTTTACCAGATTTGACAGAATGGTAGTAAAATATTGTTACCAGTTGATTTCTTCAACATAGGGTACGACTTGGACACACTTTCCCCATCTAGAATCCCTTTTAAATCCATAAATTTGTAAGCAGTTCTTTTTACCGTGACTGAATATGATAAATGAGTCAGAACGAAATGTAACCAATACTTACAAGTAACATTATAAAATCTTTCCAGGTGGTTATACATCGATAAATAAAAGATTGTTTTAAGAATAAACTCGATTAAATATATTGCTTTGATTACAGAGACTGATTATTTAGTAGACAATAGTCCGAGGTATTTCTTGATAAGCACAGTCCTGCAATTTGCTAGTGGTGCTTATCTTCCATTTACTGAACGCACATCACCTAAATATGACGTAATATTTAGCATCATCGATAACTATTCAAGTCACGTTGCAATAAATTATTTTGCTACAAAGGGTGTTGTGTTTATGTTACTATTTTATTAGATTACATGCACCGCCACAGCAACTGTGGTATAATTACCGAATGTGCTGGGGCATTCTCGTTATTCCACATGTGGAAGCCCCATTTTGTGACGTAATTCAATTTTAAAGTATGCAATTATTTTAAGTTCTGTGGGTGGAGGCGGGTCTAAGTGTTTCATTGCTGTTATCGTCACGCCGCGCCGCTTTTTCAGTTCAGCTCAAGGAGGGTAAGAAAAGATGAGATAAAGTAAGTTCAATGCTAGGGGGTTTATTCGTTTATTGTATTTATATATTTATAAACTTTTTGCACATTTAGTACATAGGCGGACTTATGCCTTAATGGTATTATCTACCTGTCGACCTATGGGTGATGCAGAATTAAAAAAGTAGGTAGTCTAAAAATATATCAAAAATATCTTGACACCAACTACAAATACAAAACTGAATACAAATATACACATATTTATATACACATACATAAACACAATAAATACAAATACATATAATATAAATAACTTCAATTATTTATCAACTACGGATTGTAATAAGAATTCTTAAACTTTTAGCTTGCATGAGTGCTGATTTGTGACCATTTGTATTTCGAGAACGTGAGCATTCCATACAAAGATAGATTGGACAGGAAAAGAAGAACTAACAAACCCAGTGGTATTACAGGGGCTTTTTTATCTTTCTTTATAGAGTCGAGATGTAAGCCAATGTCTTTTATCGAGTCACTGATGGATATATTGTTATTATTAAAAGTTAACGCTGGAAGCATGCTAAAGTAAACTCTACTCATCGATCGATGACTTCCGATAATAATAGCTTGTCACTTTGTCGAGTTAATTGATAACCCAAAACCTATTGGACCAGCTTTTAATAGTATCGAGGTCTCTGTTTACGATAACAATAGTGGCAGAAATGTCTTCGAAGTTAGCTTGGGAGTACAATTGCAAGTCATCGGCGTACAGGTGATACGTACATTAAAGTTCAACGGTTAGAAGGTTAATGACAACCGAGAAAGCAAAGTAGAATGAATACCCCTTGAGGGACACCAGAGTTGACATCGAACTAACTCAAAGAGAGTCGACACGAACGGACTGCTGACATCTCTGAAAATAGGGGGAAAATTATTCCAGTGCTTTAGGAGAGATCATAAAATGTATAAGAGTATATTATGATTCATGACTCACGGTGTTGAAAGCGTTGGTAAAAATTGACCAGAACTAAGACTGTCATTTTCATGTCCTCCATGGCCGCCTTTATATCACTAGTCACATTAAGGAGTGCGAAGGTAGTGCTATACCCAGGGCTAAATCCCTATTGTAAGAGGCTTAACAGGCTGGGCAAAGGCAGGGGAAAATTGAAATAGGGCTAAAGGAATTACCAAATATAGGATTTGCAATCGCGGGTAAGGGATGATGATTCCGGACTCTAAGGAATAGTTAAAGAAATGGGGGGTTATAGGTAATAGTAGATCTTGGAGGGTTATTACAATGCGTCTGCTGGTTTGAACATGAACCCTATGGCGGTATATTTGATCGAGACTATAATCTTTCTGATATAAGCCTCTCAAACCGGAGAAAAGTGGAAAGGCAAAGTGTTGGAACACTTTAGTCCCACTAAGTAATTGACAGTAGAATAGTGGGTTTGGTGGTTTCCAAAAATGTCAGGTGTTTTGTCACTGCGGGAGAAGAACAGGCGAGGTTATCAAGATTGTGGCATTTGTAGGGAGTACGAACCGCATCATTGACGGCCGTGACTTTATCGTACACATTTGCAGCTTCGAATACCATACCCTAATTGAGTTTGGAGGCATCACTGTAGCTTGTCTACATCGATGTGACCAAAACAACGCCTGTGAAGGGATTTGGAAGGTTTTAGGTCATTACCGGCAATGTTTCATAGAACTACGTCATGTCATCATGCAAATTTATAAAGAATCTCCTTAATGTAAAATATTATTTTGGTAATAAAAAAGTCTTAAATAGTCGTAAATCAGTCTTCATCTGACAAGTTTTCATATAAAAAGTCGTTGAATATTTATACAGTTCAACAATTAAATTTGCAATGATATTTAGGAGATTTCACTAGGCTTTCATTAGAATGATATCAACATGTGTAATCTACTTCAATTGGTGTAAAATGCGAAAATAACTTTTATTTTGCTTCTGAACTCAACGTACATAATATTTTAAAATCGAAAGTATTATAACTCTATGTGTCTTTACGTTTTCAGGGTTAAACGTTTGAACCGGTGGGTACTTTATTATGAAGATAAAAAATAGATATGTTTTTCTTGAGGGAGAATACTCACATCATTAAACTTTTTTTTTTATTCAGTTCGCTGTTCAAACGCCATTTTGTACTGGGTTCTTCATGTAGGTATACTCTATATGTTTCAGACGGAGCACCGAATATGCTGCGCGTGCGGCGAGCCTATCGCGGACCGCTTTCTGCTAGAAGTGGGGGGTGGTGCGTGGCACACAGGGTGCCTACGGTGCTGCGTCTGTGCCGTGCAGCTCGACCGACATCCCTCCTGCTTCCTCAGAGACCGTCAGGTGTACTGCAAACAAGATTATGCCAAGTGAGTGAAATTTATTAGTGTTTTACTGATAAGCCTGCGATTTAGTACCGACTGTTTTATCAAAAAGGACACTGGAATACTTTATTTGGCGTTGTAATTCATTTTAAGTATTATTGACTCAAAACTGTTTATTATAGGCCTTTTTTACCCCTTATATGTGCAACTATTAGGTTATAGGTAGTGTTTTAACATTGATAGGAAGTATCATTTTACAACGTTTAATAAATAATGAGACCGAATTTTTACCCAAATGATATTACATGTATTCTAATTAATCGGTCTCATTATTTTTTGATTGCGCAAGCCGTAGCATTTTTCAAACGTTTGTGTGTATATATTATGAGGTTTCTTTGTCACGTCCTATGACCTAGACGGCCTGATGGATATACTCGTAGACATAATATGAGGTGTCATATGAATCGTCTTAATAGTAGATATAACTTGGTAAATAATGCCGTCATGTAATGTAATGATGCTGTTGGGTTTTATATTTTTTTTATACATTTTACTCCTTATTACATACTTTTAAATTTACTTAAAACTGTCTTCAGTTACGTTTATTTTTTTTGCTTTACCTACATAACATATAATTATAACGTTAGCAAAAACTTCAACATTTGTAACGTTCTTTTGTCTCAGCAACAGTAATAAGACATTCAGCTAACACCTTCAATCTCCTGATAACATATAATACCTACTTGAAAATAAACTTATGCATATTGAAGTATTATAGACAATTTCCTTATCTAAGGTAAATAGTGACTCTTACTTTACTTACTTCTTACTACTACTAATGCGAAAGATAATGGAATAAAGAAACAAACAAACAAACAAACTTACTACTACTAATGCGAAAGATGATGGAAAAAATATGTAAAGAAACAAACATCTATATGTTTCTTTCTTTAAAAATTTTTTGTGGGTGAGCCATCCTTAGGCCCGTATTTGCCCTCAGGCGCAACCGGAGTAATACAACGGCCTCATATAAACCGGTTGTCAAAATTGTTTGAGCAAGGGCTAGCGTTATATTTACCTAGTAAGTGACTTAAAACATCTGTTGGAGGTGTTGATGAAGGGCGGTTATCACTTACCATTAGGTGACCCATCTGCTCCTTTGCCCTGTTATGCCTTAAAAAGAAATACATTTTACACACGGCTCGAGGATCAATTATTGGGCCTATAGAATATCTAGTATATGTAAATGACATAATTAACGTAACTGATAGGAGATCTGTCTACCAAGTTTCAGACGACGCAAGCCTGGTGCTCAATAAAATATACAAGAAGCACAATTATCCTTATAATTAGCACAGATAAGATCAGTTATCTAAAGGGGTACACGATAGATGTCTAGTAAAGACAAAACTATTAAAATACTGTAACATATTGAGATTTACCTATTTAAACACTGTATCATAATGAGCATAATATCTGATAGGAATGAATTCAATATCCTCATAGAAATGAAGAAGCTCGAAGTATTGTTGGAAAATACAAGACCCAGTTGTATGAAGATAACAATATTAAGTACAACAACATAATTTCCCACTACCTAACACAAACATTTTGTTCGTAAAAAGAACCGGTGTAGAAGTATACTTGGTTTCTTTTCTTGAAAAACTACAAGTGCTATACAAATTATACTCTAAATAACTAAAATATTTATTCAATTTACCTTAAAAAGACAATTGTTACTTGTATCAAATATATGTTTTTTTCATGGCTCGCCGATACCCAGATAGACCCTATGAGGTAATTCTATTTCTTTTTTAAAATTGTAAAAATATAAGTATAAAATCTTAAAAAGTAAGATAAAGCTAAATACCTACGAAGTCAAAAGAAAAAACAACAACCCTCGACCTAGGGGCCGAAGAAAGATGGTAACCGCTTCTTGCCAGAAGATTAGTCATTAATCAAAAGCAGATGAAGAGAAAAAGGATGCGTCATCACCAACGTTGCCTAAAAAAACCACGTGGTGCGCGTGGAGGTTTTCTAGCCAGCACCCCAAAAACAATTATACCTTACTACCTTACTCATTAGCCTTATTTCACTTTTCGTGTGGAAACCTCCACTTGTCATCACCGGAGCTGAAAATGAGATGGTATTTCGGACTCGAACCGTCTAAAATTACACGGTGTTCGTTGCCAGACCTGGGCCACCTGATTACTGAGTGACCACTACGTGAAGTAATGGGAGCCTTACCCCCCTTCAAATCAGAAAGGCACTCCCGGAACAAGTCAAGCCACCGTCTCAAGCCTGCTTCTACTAGGATTACGGTCAGCTGGCCCACAACCCCGAGGCCAGTGCTTATGGAAGTCGGAGATCATTCTGCATTCTCCAGTGCCACACACTCTCTCTTTGAACCAAAGACATAACCATGGTCTCCAGCGAGAGGCTACCTATACCACCACGAGGTCGGCACGCTGTAGCTTATTAGCTTAACAGAGGCGAGATTGCTGTGTATAAGAATCACCAATTTTAAAAAAACTTGTCATGATGAACAACAGAAACCTACATTCATGTCTAGTTCCCACGTCTCATCTTCGCCCAATTTTAGTCATGACTACATTAACTAAAATAATTACGATACTATGAGCGTATAGTGTGGACATCAAAATGTCATAAACTGTCCGTTAATTTGCTTAGCCTATGTGTTGTGCTTGTACTTTAAATATTATTTAGATAATATGTGAATAGTTAAAAATTAAGACAGTTAAGAATAGATAGACAAAGTAAAGTGTTGGTCTCAATCTTTTAAAGAATCTCAGAGTCTGCTACATAAATAATGTGTGGTCTAAAGGAGCTACATTGTGGCCGAACGTTGGACTTCTTCTAATTTCAATAAAGGGTCGGACGAACCGACATTTATTGCACCGGGACTTGGAGAGCAGTATACATACATGTTAATGATAATGGTTTAATTAACCTGTTTAGTTTTTATAAAATTGAATTTAGCTTCAATTATACAGAATATAAAAATGTGAAGGTTAATATACCCGTATGTAAAGAAATTGGTGGGCTATCTTCGACAACGATGACTCTAGAAATATCTTTAAAATATATGTTATATTTAAAATATGTACCATAAATGTTACAATAATAATTTTCTTCCTCATAATTATATAACCCCAATATATATGAACCTAAACTACGTATACCTAATAGTTACGATCTAGAAATTAGATAAACATGTTTGGGCTTAGCAATAGTAATAATGAGATTCAACCATTTTTTTAATTACTAATAAATAAAGAAATGATATATATTAGCAGTGGCAGTGGGCTGGCCATATTAGCCGCAGAACCGACGACCGTTGGGGAAAACGAGTTCTTGAGTGGAGACCGCGTCTCGGCAAACGTTGCGTAGGACGGCCACAGGCCAGGTGGAGTGACGATTTACGCAAGGTGGCTGTCGGGAGGTGGATACAAGAAGCCGAAAATAGATCGAAGTGGCGTGCAATGGGAGACTGGACTGCGATAGGCTGATGATGATATATTAGCCGTCAGCTTAGCTGCAGTACAATAGGGCCACCCCATCTCTTCTGTGTATATCCTACAGTAACCGGATGGCGTCAATGGGCTTTCCTCCTATTACGTAAATGGAACTTAATGATGGTTAAAGCGGGTGTTTGAGAGCCCTCTGCCTACCAATTCGAGAATATTTGCGTGATTCTAAGTATGTTACATAACGGTTATAAGTAAACTGGACACTTTTACTTATTAATTTGTTACGTCTACTAAAAAGTTTAAAACTGTTATAGTACTATTTGTAAATGGTTTTAGTTATAATATAAAATTGTAAATAGTTTACGTATATGTTGTTGTTGTCTAGAATTCGTATTAAGTGTAATTAGTAAAGTCAATAGGAAACGTGTCAGAGAAATTTTATCTTATACGTTTCCTATGAGCTGTAAATGTTTGTGCCAAATTCAACATGTCTACAAGTAAGCGCAGCTTATACTACATATTCACTAAAGAATCCGGGAATAAATTATACATTTCATGAAGACCTGTGGCGCAGAGGTAGTGTATGCGACTTTCTGACCGTAGGTCGTGTTCTTGATTCCCGCTCAGTCCAAACATTTGTATTGTTTACTTCTCTTTTTTATATATTAGCCTACTATAGTGACTCCACTTTGCCTGACGGAAAGCAATAAGTTGAGTCCAAGAGTGGTGGTCACCATCCTCATTGCATGTCTAGTCAATGCAGCATGGTGACCCATACTATGGCGGCCTGGTGAGATGCTTTTACTTTTACTTGCATTGGTCTGTATGTTTCTAACTATGCACATACATAAATACATGTACATACACTTAGAAACATACAGTATGTGTGACAATGTACATATTTGCAAAAAGAGCCATGTTCTGCCGTGTTTTACTTACAAGCTCAGTTTAGTGTGGAAACTAGGTAGTACATGCAATATGGGCCAGGATATTTAATTAATCGGAATAAAATGAAAAATGATCGAAGATATAATAAAGAATGATTTTCCCCACAACTCCTCTGAAATGCACGGGTAATGGATTAATTGAAAGATGAACTTGTAAATAATAAGTGTACAAATTCACTTATGAAATACTACATTAAAAAAAAGAAACAATTTATAAACTGAAATATGATAAACTCTACATGTCTTGTACCGTTCGACTTAAAAAAAAATGCTGTGTGAGTTTTTGACACTACACACATTTTTTAGATTTAATTTAAATTTGGAGAAAATATTTACTTGTATTGTAATTGTACTTATTGGTCGTCACATTTTTTCGTAATAAAAATAGCCTATGTTCTATTCGACACTTTGATTAATCTCTGTTTCTCCAGATCCATTCAAATGTTCTGGTGTGATTGAGTAACCAACATCTATTCAATAGTAGCAAAGTCAAAACGAGCTAATAAAGCGACACTATTGGTGCCAACAAATTCATGCGAAACGCCTACTAAGCATAATTTTTGTAAAATACTTTGAGTTAAAATAGATATTTATAAGACATTCAGATATTTGCACTACGTGGGATCGATACCGAGATATTCAATTATTGATATCAATAACTAGCATGCAGCGGCTATATAGTATATGGGTTACACTATAGGAGATCACTAAAATATGGGGACAATATTCTTTTAAAATTTATGAGATATAAGCCTCCGTATATACGCTGAATCTTCACTTACATAAAGATCGCACTATACTTATTACCTCAAGGATTTACTAGTCACTGGAGTCACTGAACACAGTTGATTAATGCGTCAGGTTCTCAGGTAATAGTCACCACGTAAACAATAAATTATTACTTTCTCGTGAATTTAAATATTTGATGCGGATATTACATTCATATACCATTATATTGGAGCGAAATCACTACACACAATTATGACAGATTCAATGAAGCCCTCATAAATATAATTGAGCCATTACACATTTTTGTACAATGCGGAATTGATTTTGCCATGAAATGAAAATTGAAGAAATTATTTCCACAATTTTTTTCTGAAATTGATATAAAATTACGAATACACATATAATTCGTTTAGTGTAGCCGCGAGTTAATTCTTTTACAATGCGCTGCCTACGTCCAATTAACCTTCGACGTATTAGAAATATACAGAGTCATCATTATACGAGTCATCTGTAAAGGGGAATATGTAGCCAAGTTTAGTGGTGTTAGGGTACATTGCGCGGGTGTGTTGTTGTTGGTCATCTTGATGTGGTCGGTTAATGGTTGGCATGCATGAAGGAATGCGCGCGGGGTAGGCGGTCTGATGTGCAGGCGACCTGTGACCTGCCCGCCTGCCCGCGCGCTGTGTGGCGGCGTGTGATGACGCACTATTGCACACTCGAAGCATGCGTCGACGTCCTCTGCCTCCTCCATATCCTATCGATACCCCAACTTGCGAGCGATAATATCTACATGTGATATTGATATTTGTTCATGTGTCGTTTGTTTTATCTAAATGTTTTTACCCGTACACAAACAAGGTGTAATTTGTGTCTAAGACTAAAAGTCACTCTATAGATATCGTATACATATGTTATCATAGAGGCACGCCTAATATAAACTCTGAC
Organism: Tyria jacobaeae; assembly: GCA_947561695.1. Classification (NCBI taxonomy): domain Eukaryota; kingdom Metazoa; phylum Arthropoda; class Insecta; order Lepidoptera; family Erebidae; genus Tyria; species Tyria jacobaeae. The sequence goes on along the minus strand of OX387207.1, from coordinate 10,177,661 downwards.
AAATATAAAGTGCAAGATTTATGAATGCTCAAGACAACCCTGTCCATCAAATGAAAGAATCTTAACTAATGTTATCATAATAGAGAAAAGGAATAAGGGCAACAGGTGCGTGAGAACTTCTTCCCGCGACTCTTAATAGAAAAAAAAAGGCCAATGTCCCTAAGAGTGGTTTTATTGAAAATCCCTCAGTCGAGTATGGAACAACAAAGCGGCGACGGGGAATGTTGCCAGCGATGAAAAAATACATCGTGTAGGTCGTGACTTGCAACACTGTGATTTCATTTGTCATTTATTTTGATTGTGATAACTGGGTGCGACGTGGAACCATATATTTTAATCGGGACGTCTCAGTGTGGTGCTGACTCGGTCATCGCGCGGGGTGAGATTTTTTCCCTGTCAAATAAAGGTTTCATCCTTATTATGGTTTAGGTGGTCTTGTGTCTGTGGTCTTCGGTGAACCATCAACCCAACCTTCTGCTGTAGACTTTCTTTGTCGTTCACAAGCGCTTTGTCTTTGGCCATTATTTACCTTTGACTAAAATGATTACGGACTTATAGGCCAACTACATATCTTGCTCTCGTACGCCCCAAGTACAATGTCTGTAATGTTGATTAAAATGTACAGTAGTTACTGCATTGGATTGTGGGTGAAATAAATCCCTTCACTGATTTCTCCAAAACCAATTCATTAGTCAGGGTTTTATAAGAGCAGCTTGCCAGATAAATAACTGGTGCTGCATCGGAAGTTCCTTGGACAATAGGAAAGCCTTCTTTTATATTAGACTCTTATAACAAAAACATAAATATCGCCTTATATCTGTACCAACAACACTAGAGAAGTACGTCAGCATAGTAAGTAATAACTATGTAACTCGCGACAAAATACATATGTCAATATAATAAAGTGACATAAGATCACGCGTCACTGTTGATTGTCGGTGTGCTCGCGCCGCAGAGGCCTAGCCTAGCCTAAAACATCGCCTTGACATTCGGTACCTCCCAATGACGTTACATCTCATCTGATATTTTGTAATTACCACAGTAGGCTGTAGTAATAACATAATTGGATTCTTTGTAGTTGTTTGATTGATAGGTATTTTCGTGTCAAACAAGTAAATAATTGATGACCGACATGATGTTGTGAACATATGAAATAAACAAACGCTGCGTGCGGAGTTTTACTTATTTTAGTTTTACTAATTGTTGTTGTTCAAGTGTACAAGTAAAATGTTTAAAATAATTTTGTACACAATTTAAAAAATAACTGGTATACTCTCGTTAGGCACGAAAAGCCGACCCCGATATGCTGGGTAATAAAAAGCCTAGGTTTGACAAAAAAAAATGTTGATATGTAAACATGTATTTTATGCATGAAATATTTTATGTGAATTGTGTGTTCAAGTATCTAGGAAACTCAAATGTAATTATGTCGCACAAAGAAGGAGTGATCGAGTATATTATATATGTATGAACTCTTTAAACCAACGGGTATACGTATGGTTTTGCAAGTATTTATTTTTATTAATATAATAATGCTGACTATTAGGCGCCGCAGTGAAGCTTTGCTAAAGCTATCGACAAACACATATGTTATTGTTTAATCTCTAGTCAATCTAAGTAAAGTCGAAATACACCGTCTCCTTAAAAACGTCTGAATTTTTTCCCACTTTCAAAATGCAACATAAAATTACATTAATTAAGATTTTTTGTTTAATGAAACTACTTTCTTAGTCTTGCAGCGCCGATTAGCAATCACTCCGCCGTGTAATTTAACTAACGCGATGTAGGATCATTTAGTTCTGCTATCGGCGTTAGGCGCTGGTGTGTGAGTGACACACCCCTTTTTTGTAGTTTGCTTTATGCACACAGAGATAAAAATATTTATTTAACTTTGAGAAAACTAAGAAAGTAGTGAGTATTTCTCAATAAATAAGCTTCGTTTACGTCATAGTTTTTGTTCTTATTAGCCTAAAATTAATCTAAATGACACAGTTGCCGTAAAATCCAAGGACCATTTATAGTTCTACATATTTTATATATCTATAGAATAGAGACCTCGGACCGAAAAGCGCATGTAGGTCATCCATACAAGGTCCACAGAGATGATCGAGTAAAAAAATGAAGTGTTATGATTGCAGCTTGATTACAACCAGAATTCTTAGAAGTCATTAACCTAAGATTAAAAACGAAATATTGACCCACAGCATCACGGAAAAGTACTACTCAATAATAAAATCAATAAATAAACGACCTATATAACTATACTGTGTAATATGTAGGGCACGTCACGATTGTGGCGGTAAGGCCCGTCATGGAGGTTTGGCTCGAGAGACAGCATGGTGCTCTCTCCTACCAACTGACGCAGGTGCTCATCGGACACGGCTGTTTCGGGAAGTACCTGTGTGGCATAGGCCGTGAGCCAACGTCTGCGTGCCACGACTATGGTGCACTCCACACCTTGGTGGAGTGCTCTGCATGGACTCAGCAGCGTGCCGACCTCGTGGCAGCTACGAGAGGGGGTAGCCTCTCGCTGGAAACCATGGTCATATCTATGGTCCAAAGCGAGGGTGCGTGGGATTCCGCTGCCTTGTATTGCGAGACAGTAATGCATGCAAAAGAAGCGGTGGAACGGGAACGGGAGAGGACAAGTACTCTCCCGTCCCGCAGAGGACGCACCAGGCGCCGGAGAGAAATGATCTCCGGCCTCCATGAGCGTTGAATATAATACCATAATAATATACCATACCATAGAATGGTCTTCTGCTAATCAGGTGGCCAAGGCGATATAGCAACTGTGACCGGTGATGACCCGGTTTCAGCAGGAAAAAAAAGAAAATACTGTGTAATGTGTATATTACAGTACCGTGTATATAATTTATTTTGTTTATGAAACTATCCTAGTTTCATAAATGAATATTTTTTATGAATAAATGGATGAAATGTTATACTCATACTTTGCTTACACAATATGTATTCGAAGTATAACCAATCAGTATAAGTCATTCATTAGTGCAAAAGCAAAATGTTGCCAATGTGAAAAAAATCAAGTTCAGATGCTCGTTAACAGAAAGTGGTAGAATGTCACAGCTTAAATAATATTTGTGTTGGGTTGGGTTATAACGAGGCTGTGTTGTGCGAAGTAAATCGAAGTTTGCCGCCGGCCACTGAGGTAATTGCTTTCGTTGATGTATCATCTTCTGCATTGTTTTTTAGCAAACCTGTTTAACGCAGTAGCTAGATCGTAAAATCTTATTAAACTTATTTCCTTACTAGTAGACTAGTATTCACTAACTTGTCGAAATGCTTGTAGAAAGTGTACAAAACAGTAATGCATATCTTTCTTATAACATCAAATCGTCAATAGTTACTAAAGAAAAAATAATCCACAAACAAAAAAAAACGTACGATAATATTTATACCTTTATAAATAGTAGTACTGGAGACCGTCTGATAGATTACACAAGAACCGAAATATAAGTGAAACCTGGTCCCCTAGGTAGTTACTACTAAGCCGCTATATTATTTAGTCGGTTAACCCATATACGACACGCTGGATGATTAACAGCTACAGAATCAGTGTCGAAGGATGCATAGGTACTATTCTATAGCTAAGCAATAGCTTCTATTCTTAATGGTAACAAAACATAATCAAAATATCAATTGTGACTTTATTTTTATATCCATTGTGATCTTCTTTTTAGATCACTATTATCCACTTGCTTACTAAAATACTTTTTGGCGCTCCTTGGGGGAGGCCTTCATCCAGCAGTTGATTCCGATAGGTGGATTCCATTATCCGTATCCGCATAGTATTTGTACCAAATTGATACATCATACAACACAAACACACTCAAAGACTTTCTTATGAAATTGTCTCAACCTGATCAATAGACCTTTTAAAATGTAATTATGCACCTTCGGGGTACCTACTTCTTAGAGGGGATTTTATCAGGGGCAGTTGATAAGTGTCAACTTGATATTCGGCACACATAATTATCTCAATTTCATATCCACAAGTCGCATATCAGCACGGGAGTGAACGTTAAGGGGAGCGCGGGGCTGCGCAGATACACGCAATGTCTCGCCCACGCATCGCCCGGCGCAAATGCGCGCTCCGTGTCTTATGTAAATGCACCTTGTCCACTTTTGCCGTTAATTAATCTCTAGCAGCATAAATAAGCTTAGCCTTAGATCTATTCGTACACAATAAACAATTGGATGTGGATTCTTGATAGAACTTGTCTATTCTTAATTCCAACATATCCATAATATTTTAAAATATTCTATTAATTTTGTTTTAAATTGGTCAGGCCTGTTTGTCTATTAGGTGGTGATCCTGACCGGTGATCTTTTGGCTCAACAGTGAGTTTGATTCCCACACAGGACATATATTTGTGTGACCCACAAACAGTTGTCCCGGGTACGGGTATTCAATTCGACACAGGAATAATATCTAATGCGGGAGATGTCTTTAAAAAAAATAACAAAACAGAAAACTTACAAACTAATATATAATGAACAGATTGTATAAGTTGTGAATGATAAACTAATTGAAATGGAAAGGCTTATACTGTGACGTATTTAAAGGCTTTTGAATAATATTAAAAAATACTTCATACCTACTGCTTTAGGAGGAAATAGGCTAATAATAATTCATCAGACTCATAGGACTCCTGTAACTAAAGGATTTAAAGGAATATACTGCTTGTCAAGTCCTCCAGCTCATGTTTAAGTAAGTCTAAGTAGTAACTAATTCAAAACAGCACATGTAAAAGATAAGATAGCGACTGCAGGGATGGCGTAGTGGTTTAAGTGGTTACCTCACCGCCACGCTGCAACACAACAATATGTGTAATCCTCAAATTATTGTTCTGATTCTTCTTTGTTTCCGTTGTTTAAATGTTTGTAAAGTCATAGACACAGGAATTAATCCGAGTGCGGGAGTTCTTGAATTTGTAGTTTTATCACATCAAACTTATATTTTGTGGTCGGAAAATTGACAGTGATCCATGTTAATGTATGGGATAGCATTTTTGAAACTGGAAATTTAAGTTTGTGTATCGAAAAATAAGTATAAAAATTAATTCCCAATATGGACTACCTATCTGCAATTCTACATACAAGATTGCATTGCATTATATATTGCTATAGTTTGTCTCACTATAACACTATAGTTGGTAGAAAAACCTGGTACATACGATACCGCGCGGCGCATTTGTGTTCTTAACAATATATATTTGTCATTAATTTTTATGAAAGCAAAGTAATTAAAAATATAATAGGAACAGATCAGTGGTCGACATTCATAAGCGTTATAATGTATTTAGTCGGACATTGTAACAGGCCCGCGCCCAGCCGTCTGCGTGGTGCCTGCGGCTGTAAGAAACGACCGAAATTGTTAAAACAAACTAAGGTGTGTAGGTACAATGTGGCCATGTATCTCAAGATTGTGTTGTATCTAAAACAAATAAGTTAAATCATGCGCTTGCTAAGACGAAGCCCACTCTAAATGTATATTAAAATGTGAGGATGGCAGGACGGGCGGGCACCAGCACCGCGGAAAGCAATCAACGAGCGACGATTTATGGCAAGAGCCTCGGGCAGCTCGCATTGCGCCTGCGCACAACCACCACACACCAGATTTTGTCGCAGTTTAGTATACGGAAATACATTTACACTCTAAATCAGATAATCTTTAGATAGGGACCTCCCGTTCCACATGAATAGTGAACGCGTTTATCTGCGCCGGGTACGCGACATCTTCATTATAGCCAAGTGTTAAAACTTGTTAACCTGTCACTTAGTTAATTATTATGCCAGGAGCGCAGTTAATTGATTCAGCGGACGACAAAATGTTAATATGTGGTGATAGCGGTTTTGAAACGGTGACTCTGCTCTCAGACGCAACGTTTTGAAATGCAAATCGTACTTCTGGAATATTGTAGTGGATAGCTTCGATAAGAGCATGGGCTCACCGAATTAATATACACGCGATTTTGCACTTTGTGGACAAGGGTTTTATCGTCAGCCCGGCGCTGTTGTGTGTGATGTGACTGTGTTCGCCCGTATCTCACCTTTTAATCGAATTAATATTATACGTTTATGTAGATAATTTGATTTCTCCATTTGTTGGATAATTGAACAATTTAATGCAGGCACATTTAATGAAGTCCATGCTGTAGGCAATGAAACTTGAACTTTTATGCACTAAAAGTGTATATAAGTATAGGATACATTATTTGCATTAAAATTAAGGGTTTTAACATGTAAACTAAAGACGAAATTAAAAAAGAAGGAGAGCGGCCATTTTTATTTATTTTCTAATTATTTAGTTTATTAAATTTGATTGTCTTCTTTATTCTTTAGTGATCAGACATAGATCACTAACGTACCTATACTTGCGTAAGCAGTATGCCATACGGCCTGTGGCACGGCACGGCGCGTAGGTACGGTAACGTTTTGACAATATGTGTCAGGTAAAATGTGTTATAATTTATTGATTCGTTTGATACATAAACCTATAATTGATTTGTTGTTTTATTCTAATACAACACAATTAACAAATAAACAACATAATTAAGCAATAATTTGAGTTCCGACTGGTAGGGCCGGATTGTGGAAGCGACGGACTGCGGCTGTTGCCTAAATGCATAAAAAAGAAGAGGACATTTTAATGTCCGCGTTAAGTGATACGATAGCATGTTAATGGCTTGTTTCATGCGTTTATTTAATTAATTAAATATGAAGGGTTCACAAAACGTAATGGAGTGCCGCGGACGGACGATCCGGACTTTGGCAGATAACACGCTATTCGAGAATTATATACGTATACATATATATAATTAATAATAATAATAATACTCCGGAACCCAGTTTCAAAAAACTATACTTGTACTAAAGTGTATTATAATTACTTTATATATATATATATATAAATAGCTGCCCCAACAGACATCCTTCTCTCAGAACCAAAATTTAGGCTTAGGCAATCCACAAAACATACCAACAATTTCTCAAAATTCCCACACTCACACACAGCCAGTAGATAAATATAATATAATTTATATAAAAAAAAATTGTTGATATTAAACTAACATCGTTATTGGAAAGTAACGTATAGCGATGTAGTTTAGGTGTCCGTTTCGTCCGTATTACGTAGCTCGGAGACCCGATCCATGCAGGCTCATTAGTTTCTCTCATCGTTCTTTCAATAATTATACTTGCCGTAGTTTGAAAAGATCTCATTAATTCAGTGGGGGCGAAGCTCTTCTGGAAACGTATTCTTACCTAATCGTATGTAGTAGCTTCGAGTATTATATCGTGTTGTGAACAGAACGTCATACCTAACTACCTAAATGAAAGTAGGTAATTAAAAGTGTTAACTGATTGAGATTGATCACTGATGTGATAATTATAGTTTAAATAAATATCCAACTTACCTCGAAAAATTACTAAATTATCTTTAGATATTTAGTTATTTAAAGACTACCTTTAAACTACGTCATATATCTTATGTACACCTATAGTTCTTAGATTCTAATAAACTACACAAGCTGACTGAGTAACTACCAGCTGATACCGGTTACTCTATGATACTGATACTGTACCAAAACGAAATGTACAATTGCTTCCAGATGCTGAATACCAAAAAAAATCCAAGGGTTAAAGTCAGTTTAATGTTAAATCCAAGTTTGTTGGGTTGCAACTTGAAACTTCCTTAAAACAGGAATAATTTTCATTTTGAACTTTTTAAATTATATCCATTAGTTAAGGTTTTATAGGGCTGTGAAACGAATACCATTCCAGTTTTTTATATTAATCTTTTTAATTCGTCTGATAACCATTTGAACCCATTTTTCCAAGATGGCCGTCGTGGGACAAGGGTTGCAACACCACAAACTTGGATTTAATTTTAAACTGACTGAATTTTAAATTGCGTCCTCTGACAAATGCAACCCCAAATGTAACTTTACATTGGACTATTTCTGTAACACTTTGTACAGGTACATGTACTTACACGTCCTCAGCCAGAATCAAATATGCTACGCGAACGTTTTTTTTTGTTGCTTAGCGAAATTATTATAATTGATGTGAAAAAATTGCTTACACTTCATTGACACCGACGAGTATCTGTGTTTAATATCAAAATAAATCTGACATATACCACTTTTATAGAACGTCCATTAAAAACTCAAGTCCATTTAAAGTTGATTTGAAAACGAACCAACAAAAATTACAAAAACATTTTGATCTAATATACATCATCTAACATACATAGGTACATATTTAGGAACATAAATACGTATGTTTGTTTCATTCTACTATGTTTCACTTCAAAGTACGTATTAGTAATAACACAATGACTTTAACTAACTTTTTATTACTGTCCTCTTTTCATACTTAAAGTTTTGTTGGAAGACAACTCACCTATATTATAGTATAGAATAGTAAATCTATAGCGAAACATTCTCAAAAGTCACTTATAGCAACTTGTCATTAAAAATAATTAAATAAACACTTTTTTTTGTCCAGTACTGCTCTACAGTTTTAATTGGCGATGTTAATTCAATACCACAACTAAAAGGTCACTAAAACATTTTAGCAATTATTTTTTTATTCCTTTTTTAACGAATAATAAATGTGAGCAATTTTTAATATTACAATTAGTCCAATATAATTGCCGCTAAAGCCTTTTAAGTTTACCGCTTGAACTTTGTGTTCTTTACTGAAACAACTAGTACAGTTACATAGCTAGTACTCTCATTTCATATCCAACGACATAATGACAGTTGTCAAAACTAAAAACTAAATAGAAACTGATAGAAACTAATAGATTAATAGATAGAAACGACTATCAAAAAGAACGTCTAAAAAAAAGACTAATAGATACAAACTAAACTAATAGAAACTAGTTGTCTATTTTTTACTTTTACAAATATGTTAAAATCTCAATGATCATGTAAATAGTAATCGTATCGTGAGCCTGCCTATCCTGAGTATGGTCACTTATCGTGTTATGAAGGCATTTGTTTTAAATCATAGTCAGTTAACCGCTAGCGTGTCTGCTCATGCTTGCGGCAGACTGGTCATGACGTATGAGGTTGTCCGCAGGAGTTTCGGTGCGAAGTGCTCAAAATGCTGCCGGGGAATCTCATCGTCTGACTGGGTGCGTAAGGCGAGGGAGCAAGTGTACCACCTGGCCTGCTTCGCGTGCGATGCCTGCGGCCGACAGCTGTCTACCGGCGAGCAGTTCGCGTTACACGAAGACCGGGTACTCTGCAAGCCACATTACCTTGAGACACTCGACGGTGGTTCGATTTCTTCCGATGGTAAGTAATATTAATGGTAGAGCCATGCTTAGGCACGAATGGGCCGGCTCGACCGGTGCGATACTCACAGAAAACCAGTTGTGAAGTAACGCTTGTGTTGCATTTCCCCGAAATGAGTGAGGTCTCCGGAGGCCCAAAATCCCCCACCCCCCTAATGATAGCGCTGTAAACAAAAAGGGGGTACCAGCGCTAGTGTTGGAGAATCCCCCCTGGACGTCCACCCTCAGTACGGATTATACCTGAGCGTGGCCGCCCAGGCTGCACCTCGTACTCTGGGGGGGGGCTCAACTGCGCTCTCAAAATCTGCTCGGGGCAAGAGAAGGCATACCATGGCACCCCCTGTCACGTTTACCGTGGATTTTTGTAACATCAGGGGCTTACATTCTAACTCGACACTGTCCACCACCACCTTGAGACAGCAAAGCCGGCCTTGCTCTTTTTAACCGAGACGCAGATATCATCTCCAGCGGACACATCCAACCTTTGCTACCCTGGGTACGGCCTGGAACACTCCTTTATTCCTAAGGCTGGTGTACGTTAGAGATGATATCACTTCTCGCCGCCTCGGCAATCTTGAAGGTAGGGACCTCTCCATCTTATGGCTACGTGTAGACTGCGACGACCACCCCCGCATCTACGTATGTCTCTACAGGTCCCATAGCAGTGATGCCGAAACGGACCGACTCATCGACCACGTCCAAATGGCTACAGACTCAGTGCTCCAGCAGGTCCCATCCGCAGAGATCGTGATTCTTGGCGATTTTAACGCCCATCACGCCGAATGACTTGGTTCGCGCAAAACCGATCATGCGGGAAGATCTGTTCACGATTTCGCCTTGGCATATGGCTTGACGTAGCTGGTAGCAATGCCTACGCGAATCTCAGATCCAGAAAGCCACGTGCCTTCACTGTTGGATCTTGCCTTAATTTCTGACCTCACATCCTGACGGCTACAAAGTATCCGTTGAGGCCCCTCTTGGCTCTTCGGACCATTGCCTGATTAGGAGTATGGTGCCACTCGTTCACTCGCAGAGGCCGCGAGTTACAGGCAGTCGCCGCGTATGGCACTATAGGTCAGCAGACTGGGATGGAATGCGAACATTCTTTGCATCCTACCCATGGAGGCAGGTTTGCTTCTCGCCGGATGATCCCAATGTCGTTGCCGACTCTGTCGCGGATGTTGTGCTTCAGGGTATGGAACTTTTCATTCCATTCTCCCTGATTACCACAGGTGGCAAGTCCCAGCCTTGGTTTGATCGAACCTGCAAAGAGGCGTCCCGCTGAAAGCAGGAATGTTACCAAGCATGGGCTAATGCAGCGACAGCACGGGATGTAAAGACCAGCACATTCAAGAAGCAATTTAACTTTGCCTCCAGGTCCCGCAAAAGAGTAATTGCTGGGGCGAAGTTGGCTCACATCGGCAGAATTGGCGAGAGACTAGTGAGTCTCCCTTCCGGAACTCGTGCATTCTGGTCTCTTGCCAAAGCTGTCCAGGGGAACTTTATAATTCGTTGGCCCACGACGCTAAAGAAAAAGCCGATCTTCTGGGCAAACTCTTTGCGTCCAACTGGACAATGGACGACGGGGGAAACGCACCGCCGACCATACCGCAGTGCGAGAGCAGCATGCCGGAAGTCCGGTTTACACAAAGGGCAGTGCGTAAAGCGCTTCTTTCCCTCGACGTTCTTAAGTCGAGTGGGCCCGATAGAATCTCTCCTATCGTGCTAAAGATGTGTGCACCAGAGTTGGCACGGGTTTTAACGCACCTTTATCGGCTTTCCTATTCTCTTGGCGTAGTCCCGAACTCATGGAAGACAGCTCTAGTGCACCCAATCCCTAAAAAAGGACATACTTGACTCACCGGTGGGCAAAGGCGATCGAGACCAAGGGGGAAGCGTTGGCCGTTAGTTTGGACGTGGCCAAGGCCTTCGATCGGGTCTGGCACAAAGCGCTCCTTGTGAAGCTTCCTTCCTATTTCCTTCGCTTCCCGAGAAACTGTGCAAGTACATCAAGTTCGTTGCAGCATTCATTGCTATGCAGACGATAGCACGAGTGATGCCCTTTACACCGGCCGCGCTAACATTTCTCGGGTAAACGTCATCGAAAGCCGATCCAAACTTGTGTCTTAAATCGAAACTTCTTTATCAAAAGTTTCAGATTGGGGTCTACTTAACCTAGTCCAGTTTAACCCCACGAAGACACAGGTTTGCGCGTTCACCGCTAAAAAGATGCCATTGGTCGTATCACCTCAATTTGAGAGCACTTCCCTAACTGCATCAGCCAGTATCGGAATCCTTGGCGTCGATATATCAAGCGAAGTCCAGTTTCGCGGTCACTTAGAGAGTAAGGCCATATTAGCCTTGAAGAAGCTTGGTGTGCTAAACAGATCGAGACAGTATTTTACTCCGGCCCACCGCCTGCAACTTTATAAGGCGCAGGTTCGGCCGCACATGGAATACTATTCTCATCTCTATGCAGGTGCACCCCAGTACCAACTTCTCCCTCTTGACCGCATTCAACGGAGAGCGACTCGCATCATCGACTGCCAAGATATTTCTGATCGACTTGACACCTTGGCGTTGCGTAGAGATGTAGCTTCACTCTGCATCCTCTATCGCTTGTATCATGGGGAGTGTTCAGAGGAATTGTTCGGACTTATACCGACTGCTGGTTTCCGCCATCGTCCTACGCGACAAAATATCCATCCCCATCACCTGGACGATTGGCACTCCACCACTGTGCGCTTCTCGCACAACCAGCTTATGGAACAAATTGTCGCTTGCCGTATTTCCGAACCGATACGACCTTCAAACCTTCAAGAAAAGAGCGTACTCCTACCTAAAAGGCCGGCAACGCACTTGTGGCTCTTGAGTTGCGGGTGTCCATGGGCGGCGGTATTCATTTACCATCAGGTGACCCGTCTGCTCGTTTGCCCCCTATCGCATAAAAAAAAATAATATACTGGATATTTAGTACATTAGGTTAAAGAAAGCTTTGTAAGCATGAGTACAGTGTGTCTTGCAGTTGATACAAATGTCACCAAGTAAATGGTTACAGGTGATTTGCATGTTAATTGTAGTCTGTAAGTCCTGGTGAGGTATGGTGTGCAACTAAGAACGTAGGAAAATTACATACTATGGTAGACTTTGCTGTAAGCAAAGCCTAAACGTTAAACCGTTAAAGTCGAAGTTAGTCGTAAACCTAGTTACCTGTTCTAATATGTAGATTCTATGGAGAAGAACATGCAAGAAACTCCTTTTGCAAATATTTTACACAATTTTGTTGTTATAGTGCAAATAAAATGTAAGGACAAAGCAAGACATCATTCTGTAATATAAACGTCTTCTACTAACTATCACTAAGTATATTTTAAATAAAAGCAGTCCGGAGATGACCAGCGCCGACCAGTGGCACTCGTTTGAGAGCATGACGCCCGCACCAGCAATCGTCCACCTTAACCACATTAAATTGAGCCAATCGGCCCGACATATACGCCAACCATTGGCAGAATTTCTAGGGGAGCATGACATACTCATAATTCCCAGGCGACATAGAAAACAAATTCTTATATAGTTTATTTTTATATTTAATAAATTTTTATTTAGATTGATTACACAGTTCTCAATAGTACATATTACACATTTCTACATAAAACGTAGAATGTTCTATACAAATACGACATTATCATACGATTATAAAATACTTATCATAATATAATATACTTTATCATCATAATATACTTTATAATTTGAGTTATGCTATTATTTCATTAGATTCTGAGAAGCATTATTGTTGAGATTGAACAGAAAGTATTTTAAAATTAGTTTTAACATTGTACATAAGTGCGCTTCGCAAGTTTTACACAATATTATAACAGTAAATACTTGGCATTACAGATGGCTGTGACTCAGAGGGCTACCACAAAAGTAAAGCGAAACGAGTCCGCACCACATTCACTGAAGAACAGCTACAGGTTCTCCAAGCGAACTTCCAGTTAGACTCCAACCCTGATGGCCAGGACTTGGAGCGCATCGCACAGGTCACAGGGCTGAGCAAGAGAGTCACCCAGGTCTGGTTTCAGAACAGTCGAGCTAGGCAGAAAAAACATCAGCACACTGGCAAGGGAAAGCAAAACCAATGTTAGTATTTAAATATCAAGAGTGGAGAAATACCTCTTTCTTCTTACTTTAATATTAAATGTGATAAAAGAGGTTTAGGTTTTTTACACTCTCAATGGAATAAAGGCTTTAGCGAAAATGTGTCACAAAAGCTTTGCGATGGCTTTGCTACGCGAAAATGTCCGACTGTTATAAATACATATTATAAATGTTATGTTTATATGTTATAAATGTGTTGTGCAGTGGTGTCTCGTGACGCGGATCCGGCGGGGTTTGGGCGCCCTATCAACCTCCACCTCACGTATTCGTTCCAGAACAAACCTCCTTTTGTGCCAATAGGTAAGCGTGAACTACAACTACTTAAGAATACAAAAATATGATGTGTAAAGCCCATAAGCTTAAGAATGTTCATCATAATATCAACATTTGTGATGGTGACGATGATGAATCAAGGTAAATAAGTGCTACTGGTAATGACATTATCAGTAGCAGGCTTTCGATTTCAGTCAGAGTATACACATACTTACAATTATTAAAAATATTTAAAGCTTAATCCAAATCTTGAAGTAGCATCAGCAGGAACGATTTTTTAATATAATTATTGGCTTTTCTCACAAAGTAAACTATTTTTTTTTCAGATGGAACGTCTTTCACGGATTCTTCAATGGATGAGCTGTCTGAGGACTCTTCTATTCATTGCATGCAGAGCGAGGTCTAAGTTCTATCAGAACTTCTATAGTCGTAACGCATTTTTTCTTTATAGGTACATAATGCAATTAATATCTCTATAAAATTATCTTAGAATTAAAGAGCTAGCCTAGATAAAGTTATCACATTTCTGTTTGTAATATGGTTAATTGAACATATTTTGTAGCAATATAAAGGGAAGAGTGAAAAACTTCACTAAACTTGAGATGATGGATAGTCTTCAAAATGGTAAACTTAATTGTAAATGTTTGAATCAATAAATAACTATTTATTATTTATTAACTATATTTAATGCTTATTCTGTTATTACCTTCGTAAATGGTCGGCCATACGTAATAACAAGCAAATACGTTATTAGACCTAAAATATGACAGCATACTGTATAAGAACCTAAGTTTAATATTTGTACTAGTAATTTAAACAAATTGTTTTAATTTTTGTATAAAGTTATATTTATTTATTTATTTTAGATACTGTGATACGTTCTTTCTCGAAACTATACTCGTTAAATTCAGTAATATAAACTTTATATGCGATTTTATACATTTCTAAAGTATATCACGTACCATAGTGCCAAACTTTACACATATTAAGTTGATTCTAGACATATTAAAAGACTAGAACTGTTTAGTAAGTTAAGGCTCTATAACTTACCATTGTTGTAGACTCTGTAATTTAATGAACATTTTATAACCTATAGTGATGATATATGATAGGCTAGGATCAGGTGATATATTATATAAACCTTCACAAATAGAAATGATGCTCGTAGGACTTCATGCAAAATATTTCTTACGTTTTTACTGTTTTGCCAACAATTATTATACTATAATAGTAATCAAGGGACTGTAGGAAAATATCAACTTAGACATATTACAACCGTGCCGTCACATTATAACATTTTAGTTGTTCAAGAAATATTAAGGTATTATATGCAGTATATAAAAGAAATGAAATCCTAAACTTTAGGACGTATTAATAGTAGAAAGTAATTTGAAAAAAAAAGTGCAGTAAAATTAATAAATGAAAAATCCGTGAGTAAGAAAAAACGCTTTTTACATCGAAGTTGACGAGTTTTGGTGTAAAATCACATTGATGTTTAACAACACTCCATTCGTCTATTAAAAGCAATTTTGAAGCTCATAATTACATTAAGTACTTGTTACTAAAGTCATATACAAAGCATAATAACTTTAACAGAAAATTGGAAAACCATACAACAGAAACACTTGAGAATTGATAAATTCTAATGTCTGTACTATACAAGGTTAAATAAATATGTCTTGACTATCACTTTATACAGAATATATTAACAATGTTATATTACTTAAGCCAAATCCATCTTTCCACCATAGAAATCTGTGATGAAATAGACCGAACCAAAGTAGATATGAGTGTTTAAGGCGCCCTATACTTGTATCGTTTGTAATTTTCAACTTGAATTTACTGGCGGCGGCTACCATTAAAATCAGCATTAAATCAATTATTACTGGTACATAACTACAATTTAGTGTGCTTTTCTATAAAATGTCTTAGTACTTGCTCATATACTTGTTATTATCTATTGTAAAAAGTAGAAATTTAAATTAAGTAATTTAGTAATTATACGTCAATTAGTTGCTGCAGTAATTTGGGTTAAACATTAAATTTTGTTCAACATTGTATATAGTAAAATTATTATGTACTTACTGTAAATAGGTCGTAGAAATGTAATCTTTCAGCACTAGATGTCGCTGAGCGACAGTGCACCCATATTTGTGCAGTTCCCCACAAATATAGGAGTGTTCTGTATTTTCCACTCCATAGGAGATACTAATTTATATTCGTAACGGTTAAGTGACACGTAGTGCGTCCTCTTGTCATTTTATTGTAATTATTAATTAGTGGCTACAAGTACTAGAAACTTCAGTTTATTCTGTACAAATTTTTAATTATATTATGTTGGTTAATTTGGTTGTTTTTTTACCCCTTAAATAGGTATGACGTGTATGTGTGTACGTTAAAGCAAGCCACATAATTATATGCACATATATTGAAGTTCAATGCATGGCGATATCGTGAAAATCGTCTTCCAAATCTGATCAAAGAAGATGAGCAAATCAGTTCAGTTTACACAAGATCGCAACATTATCCTTGCCGTAAACATTTTTCATATTGAGAGCGTTATAGTTATTGTGTGAAAAGTTTCACCCTGGAAAGTCACACCGTGCAGGTCCTACTCCCAATCATAGGAAATGTGTAATAAAAGTTATTTCACACATCACATTTTATACATTTCAAAGATATAACAGATGGATTGTCAAATTTGCTATTTAATAAATATATATCTCAAGGATTCAAGGGGTCAAAGGTTTCCAAAGAAAAGAAGATGGCTACACGATATTGACTTGCAGGCGCAAATAGTATGTACAATAATTGGCGATAAAATTGTATGGCATCAACACAATTCACAACACGATCAGAGTTGTCTCGAGCTACACCATCGTAATGCTGTGGTCATTACACTACACTGGCGATACACTAAATTGGTGATGGTTTTGCTGCGTGTTTGTACAATACAAACGCAATACTCGTGTGCAAAGGTTATTATGTGCCGGCGCGTTAAACGTGTTAAGTCAGCTATTAAAAAAACTTGGTGTGCAAATGCTCCTATTAACGCAACGAGTCAAAGACCTACAGTTCATGTACACTGCAATAAGAGAAACTTCAGTAGGATTAGCATACATAGGATTAATAGTTCTTCATTTTGTCGCTTACGACTTTGTCTATCATTACAATACTCCATTCAGCTGTTTCATACAACGGGACTTTTTAAGCGTAATGTCGTTATTGACGACTGAACTGTACGAACAAGATTCAATGCCAACGATGCTATCGAACCGGCCTAACCAATAATAATGTCCAGTGTACTAAGCGACATCTGTCGAGCAAACTGTTTTCTTGGTTCGGCCGCACCGTACTTAGGTACTCCATCGTTTATTTCAGCTTGTCATATTCCAACATTTATTTAACTACCAATAGATAGCGCTAGTGATAAATACAGTTCTATACCGATACACCGAAATTATAGTGTCACAAAAATAATAATCCAAGAACATATGATATTAATGAGTTAATAAACATTTGATTTATTAAAAGTCAGCCCAAGCTTGGCGTTGTTTTTTGAAATAAATATCATGTGTGTTACCTACTGCTATGCTAATATGGTAAGTAAGGTGTCGGTTATACGGGATTTTCAGTAGGCCCAAAAAAAAACGTTTATAAATAAAAATAATTGTTACGTTTATGATTTTTTTCCGATATTCTTGAATATACATACTATGAAACCGACAATCAGACAAAAAAATATTAAAAGCTCGGTGTCATGTACTGTACCAGAAATGTTTTGATATAAAGATGTGATTTTACTAACCACTGTCTTTATATATGTCAATAAATAGATAGATCCGTGCAGTAAAGAGATAAAACAAACAGTTAAAGTATGTACGTATTCGATCTTTATTTAAACAAACATTGAAATAGCTTAAAACTAACTAAAATTACATAGTAAACATAAATTATGAGTATTAAGCTACAGTAATCTAGCAGTACAATCTTACTATAATAATTAATGGTTTTAAATGCATATCAGCGCAATCGTATATTTATTTGTATTTTTATTTATTACTTAACCCATTCCTCCCCACTGTCCTCACTGTATTTTGACACCATATTCAACATTTTTTTTACATGTTAGGTCGTTTATTTTTATTGTTTCTGACGAAATTCGTATTCTTGCACTATTTTGCTGATAAAATATTTTTTTTTTCTGCAAAAAGTTTTTGCAATTTTTTCATAATATCATTTTTGTTGCCCCAAAAAGAAGCATCATATTCTGATTTTATATACTATAATATAAAAAACTTGCCAACTCCAATTTACATAAAACTTCTTCTTAGACCTATACAAAATATATAAAAAACATAATTTCAACACTTGTGGTAATCTTTCAAAATATTATTCTTGGTTGTTATTCTTGGATGAAAAAATCGTAAGGCAAGGCAAGCAAACCTACACCAGGTACGTCAGAACGCCGTTTGCAACCTGTCAGGTTTGACAATATCGGTCACTATATGACGACACTATACACTATATAGGATATAGGACAAGGCTGTAAAGAAAAACTTCTTACTTTTTGCACTAAATGTGAAAAAACACTCTGCAGTGATTGTTTTATACCTTACCATACAAAATAAGTTAATAGAACTTTATTTTTAAACTGTTAATGGTCAAATTTTCAAATACAGCTAATATTCTTATAATTGTTTACTTTATTATTTCTGACCACATGTCCCCACTGTCATATTTATAGTACAGCCTGACTCAATTTTTTTGTTGGTATTATTTTTTCTTAGCGTATTATGAACTTAGTTTCAAGATTTGATAAAAAAAATCCAAAGTTTTCGATGCTTGGGAAGTAATGGGTTAATATTTATATTTTTATCGAAGTATTCAATGTGTGTAGATTAATTTCTGTCTCAATTGAAGTTTTTAAACTATAGTTTACATACTCTTTGACAGGAAATTATTGCATACCATAACTTGTAATGCGATCAATAAGAAGAGATTATTAAGATTCTGTATATAATCAGACTACATTTCTAAGTTTTAACTTTAAAGTTCGATTATGTTAAAACATTTGGCGATTTTCAATGTTATTAAAGTTATCTGAGTAACTAGTGCGTATTATATCTGATTGCAGTTTGTTTAAGTATGTGTATAACTAAAATACCAATTGCGCTTGAAATGACAACAACTCCTTGGCAAATTATTAATAATGTATGGTAAATGTTATCATATTTTATTTGTGAGAGAGGTATTGCTCTAAAATGCTTTTTAATATCAGGATTGGTGAAGAATTTCTTTCTAGAGTTTCTCCATAGCGTTGAGGAGCAGACTCATCTCCTGGTGCACTTCTCGAAGAAGATCTCTCATCTGTCGCTCGGAGTCGAGAATGTCCACACTCTGGGTGTATGGGTTATACCGTACGCCGAAGTCACGGGGTATCGTTTGAGCAAATTTACTGAAAGAAAGAAATGCGTTATTATTAATATCACTTATTATATAAATATATACATTAGATATAGTTTTTGTATAATCGTGGATAAAAACCAATTCAAAAGGCAGTTCAATGCATATCTCTTTGAAACTAATGGCAAAGCACAATCATTATGTAACGCCTTGTGAAACATTTGTACTAGCCTAGCACCTACTTAGGTACCTCTTGACGACTGGTAAGTCTTGTTTGGAGCAAACGAGCAGACGAGTCAGCTGATGGTAAGTGACTACCACCGCTCATGAACAACCGCAAATCAAGAGTCACAAGTGCGTTGCCGGTCTTTTAGGTAGGAATACACTCTTTTCTTGAAGGTTTGTAGGTCGTATCGGTCGGGAAATACGGCAAACGACAATTTGTTCCAAAGGCTGGTTGTGCGAGGCAAAATTAGTAGTTATAATAGGAAAGATACTTAGTACCTACTGTTTTAGTTGGAATAAGAAAGTGAAACACTAGTATAACAAAAAAAGACAAAAATATAAGCACTTAAGAAAAATTAGGGGAAAACTGTTTTTTTTTTATTACACTTCCTTTTGTAGTTTTAAAAAATCCTTAAAACTTCCATCCTTTCCATCTAAGCTTTTGTAATTGTTTTAATGACGAATAGAATATCATAAGAGCCAATCACCGTCTAACTAACACCTGCAACTCAAGAGTCGTAACAGTCGTAACGACAGGAGGATGCCGGGAATGGAAAGTAGAGATAAGGTATGAGGAGAGATGGATGAGTAAAACCGGAAACCTGGAAAAAAAACCTACGGAAACCTCACTTAATTTGGTGTAAAGCAAAGCAAGCGTTGGTCTAACACTTTAAACGTGGCGCTTAAACAATTACACAGGCATAATAATAACAAATTCAAGTTTTTGCGAAAATCTTGTCACCGGTCATTGTTATAAAAAAAAGTGGATTTATTGAGAGCATAATAATAAAAAGTAGTAAATGAGGTAAATAAAAATAAACGTGAATTGATAGAGGGTAAAATAAATCGACGATATTGTTTGGACCTACAAAAAGGAGGTTCATGTAAAAATCCAACCTTCCCCTATTTTTTTGCAGAATTATGTGTATTTTGTACTTATTCCCTGTATGTACTATATAGTGTTTGCATTTGAATGTTCCGTGTAAAAGACACTGAATATACACAGTCAGACAGTCGTTATCTTGGTAAACTAAGACGATAGACTGGATTGAGGTTAAACTTGCTAGAAAATAGTCTAGATTTTTGAGCAATACTCATACATCATTTTTTCTTTAGCATCTTCAAAACTGTTGGCCACAAAGTAGACGGGCTGGTATTCAGTGATGGGGTACTTGGTAGTCCCGGTTGTCTCTGGTTCAAACTCGCGTAGTTCTGGCTCTTCCGACAGACAATACTGAAGTTCACCGAACGATGAAAGAAGGCCGGCTCCGAATGCCTTTATTTTGCCTTCTTGTCGGCAAAGACCGAATTCCACGGTAAACCAGAAACACTGCAATCAATACAAAACTAAAAATGTACTGTAAGAGGGTTTATTATGAGTTTTAACAATGGACTGGGCAACAAGTATGTCATCTTTATTATGTACGCGGGCAACAGCTAGCTGTTGCCCGCGTACATAATTAAATAACTAATAAATTAAATAACGAAGTCGCGACTTCGTCCGCGTGGTATTTAACAAAAAGTTATTGTTCAGTTCACAGTTTTAAATGGTTAGTTGGTTTTAATTCTTTTTTGTGAGGTCCTATTTTTTCTAAAATAAAAGTAGCCTAAGTTACTCCTTGTTACATCAGCTATCTACCAGTGAAAGTCCCGTCGAAATCGGTCCAGCCATTTCAGAGATTAGCCGCACAAACAGACAGACAGACAGACAAAAATTACAAAAAAATCGTTTTGGTATATGTACCGTGTATACGTCCATATGCACTTAGTAGAAAGTGGTTATTTTAATATTACAAACAGACACTCGAATTTTATTTATTTGTATAGATATTTAAAAATCAGAGTACCAATAACAAAAAATATAAATTAAAACGGCAATCTGTTGCAAGTGTAAAATAGCGGAATATTGTATTACAATATTCGGAAAAATCCTTATATATATAAGAGATTTCCACCGACATATTGACTTATCACGATATCTCTGAAACCATAAGGCGTAGAGACTTGAAATTTGGTAGGAATATTCCTTTCGCCGAGTAGGTCAACTAAGGACGGATTTTACGAAATTCCACCCACAAGGGGTGTCAACAGGTGTGCTAGTATTCTATATACTAAAAAACAGTTTGGTCAATAGTAGTACCTGTAAATTTGCAGTCAGGCTATGCAGGTTACGCAAAGATTCTTTTTTTTTTAATATTCATTGCGTAACCACCTTTGTGGGCACAGCCGTTAGATAACATAAATGAATTTGCATACAAGTACGTACCGAGGTTTAATGTACCTAAGCAATTGCAGCTGTGTTTTTTTTAATAAATAGAAATAATACACTAGTGTTGGCGTTGTATAAAAGAATAGAAGTTGTAACTGCAACGCATGTCTTTAAATGCATCTACAGGGTTAATATGTTATATCTATTATTAAAATGCGTTGCATAATTTCTTTGCAATAATAGTACAAGACATAACTCACGGTAGCAAGCTTCTCAATATAGTCATCGGGAGCACCAAGAGAAGCGAGTCCAATTTCTTGTGAGAACTGTGCAAAGGCAGGATCTGCGAACAGCGGTGCGTGACCAAGAAGCTCATGGCACACATCCGGTTCTGGCGTGTATAGTGGCCTGGAGTGGTGGCGGATGTACTGGGTGCTATGGAATACACGGAACGCGAGCCCGGCCAAGAAATCACGGGATGACAACAGACCGGCTACTGGTCGGAGCGTGAAGCCCGTGCAATCTGGAAACCAAAACCAATGTCGATATATCTAGCACCCTCTCCGGCATATCTTACAATTCTGCTTTTTTTTCGCTATTGCAAATAAAATTAACTGTTTAAATAACAAACCAATTACCTTTAAGGAAGTTAGAGACATCCTCAAGTTGAGGAATGTTATCCGCTCTGTAGCCGCAATTCTCAATGAGGAGCGGAAAAACGTGATTGTGCTCCTTGCAGGCGTGAGTTGGATACAGTTCCACGAGTTTATTAAACACCATTCCCCACGTAGCGATCTCTTCTTTAGTGTATTCTACATGAGGAAGGGGCTGACCATGCTTATAATTGTATGCGATGTCAGCAAAGTATTTACGGCGCGCGCGATAAGTTGCGTCCGTGAAACCAGGATGGTCCGAGTCTAACTCTGCGCCATACGACAGGATCTGGTTAGCAAATCTGTCCAAGTCTCGAATACGGCGAGGGAACCATGGCACAGCATCTAAGGCAAAGAAAAGCAATTAAGTAGTTTGAAGTTTGTAAATGAACGATTGAACGATGTTCTTGAGAGCGCGAGTCTCTTGAGACGGTCATGACAGTGAATGAGAGATAATATGCACTATATTATCTCTCAGTCACTATCATGACAATAAATAATATAAATAAAACAGATGGTGATTTTATTTTTTAATCAAATTCAAAAGAAAAATTATTTGGAGGAGGAGAGGAAGATTTGGTTAAGTAGAACTACCTAACCATCACGGATCGATTAATTACATATATCGTTAAGTATTATAAATACATATTTAATCCTTAGCAAAAACAAGCCTCAGCTAAAGTAATATTGTTTTAAAAGTGATAAGCAGATCACATTATGTTACTTAGATCAGGTACAAAACCAAGTCATTTTTAAAGAAACAAAACAAAATTAAGGAAAATAAATTAAATTCACCCGTAATTATTAAAAATTAAGGCATATAAACATACAGCTTATTAAAAGTTACCATTTATATCACGCATTTGAGGCTTCTTATAAAGATAATAATAATTGTATTTATTAGTTCACCGGTTACGGCGCCGTAGTTTGCAAGTATGTCTCTGTAGGTTCAACGATATAAATAGAAAGAGGTTTTATTTAAGAAAAACTACATTCTCTACAACATGAATTAAAATCGGTAAGTGGTCATATCACTGGTGTTAACACTAAAGGCGATGTCACACACAGTGCCTTTTGATTTGGCTATCTGAGAGTAAGATATTTACTTACTATTTATCACATTACATATGTATAATTATGTGATAAATAAGTACTAAGTAAGGCAAAATAGTGCTGTCAAATCATATTTAAAAACATTTAATAGATTTTTTTGTTT
The DNA here is from genome assembly GCA_947561695.1 of Tyria jacobaeae. NCBI lineage: Eukaryota > Metazoa > Arthropoda > Insecta > Lepidoptera > Erebidae > Tyria > Tyria jacobaeae. Next base: position 10,154,193 of record OX387207.1, on the reverse strand, counting down.
AGAAATTTACTTACGTCTGTTATCTTTGTAATTTCTGGAAATGATGTTCAGATACCCTACATTTGTTTTAAGGTCATCGAGAGCAGCACCAAAATCTCCAACCCCATGTTCGCATTCTACCATAAACTCGTATCCTGGCCGTCTGGCTGAAGACCTTGATTCGATGTGGATTAAGTTAACTCCGTGTGTGCTGAAGACGCTCAAGAACTTCGCTAAAGCTCCAGCCTCATCAGGAGTTTCAGGAGAGAACAGAAGCCACGTCGACTTATTCGAATCGCGACCCTCACGTATATAGTTTCCGCCTTCCATTAGTTTTGGCTAAAAAAATATTTAATATTTTTTTAATTTCATCTTCAAATATATGAGCTGAGTTTCTAGTTAGAGTAGAAGAGTTACCACAACATTCATTATTTGAAACCTACCTAGTACATCTACTACAGTACATCTTAAAATGTATAATAAATGTGAGTTGGCAAATTATCTATATTAATGAAGCGAAAGAGATTTTTTTATTGTTGAGATTACTGCTGGTTTGTTACGCAAGAGGATTATACAGTTTACAAACGAAAAAGTTAATTTATTGTTATTTCTGTTCATAATTTGTGGCTGATTTTTCTAATAAATACTTAAATATGCACTTCACAATATATGTATGTACAAGGGTGTAATATTACTATTTTTGTATTAAAATTTAAAATACAGGATAAAACGTGTTACGAAAAAACAATGTATTCTTGTTCAGCAGGCTTAAATTGATAATAATCAGCTAATTAAATCAATGTTACAAAAAAAAATATTTTGTCACACAGATAATTGTCACAATTGCTTCGGTAACGTTTCAAATTTGCTTGACGTACAAGTAATGTATCGTATTACTAAAGCTTTATTTACATCAAAAATTTGATAAAACCATAACCTACCACCGTATGTGTATTTATTTAATAATGTAAACATACACAATTGGCTTATTAAGAAAACAAATACTTGTGAATGATACATTTATTGGCGCATGATTATTAAAAATAATGCGATAACCTTTCGTTTTGGGAGAGCAAGACGAATACGTCACGCAGTTATCTCCTCAGAGGAAAATTGATATGTAATGTTCAAATATTGCGTGCTTGTTATAATCAATTGTGAGCTTTTCGTAAGACAATATTTGGCTAATGAGCTGGCTCCAGATAAAGCCTTTCCTTGGTTGACTTAACACGCGACTACCCTGTCTTAACTTAACAATTATGGCCTTCTCGCCAAATATGTCGTTTACTATTAAACCCTACGAAACTTTACTAACTGGAATTTTGGTATTTTAAAAATAAAACTTAATAAAAATGAGTATTTAAAACCAGCAATTCTTGTAATCCATTAATATAATTATTGAGAAATCATTTGGCACCTCATTGTTAAAAGCAATATCCATTTTTGTTTTTTAATTATTAAAGTCCTGAAGAACAATGACTCTATAGTTTCGAAATTGTGCATTTCGTAAATTTTTTCGACGACTGGGAGACCACCAATCTGTTTTGTGTCTGTCAGGGTTCCGGGGAGTTTTTTTTTAGATTATAAATATTTTAATATCTTCGTAGACCTGTGATGCTTGTAACACATTGTGGTTTTATTCGGTTACTTTTCGACATTACCTAATACTCTCCAGATTCTTGTACATTTTCTCAAATTCTTAACAAAGTATACCTACCAACAAGCCTTAAATCAAAGCCTAATAACAGTTATAAGTTATCAATTGACCTGAATATTAATTCCGTGCAGCATCGCACCAGTCGCCATTCTTAATAATAGCTGTAGATATTAATTGCATGTAGTTGAAATAACTAGACTGATTGATGCTTGTTGATTGCTACCTGTATAATACATTTCTCTCTTCATTAAATAAACTTCTTTCTCTCGTCGTCTACCTTTCGACACGGCAGATTTGGTTACACGTGATTTAATACTCAATCGATAGTTGTCTAATAGATATAACTTCACCACTATGAAGCAAAAGCACGTGGTTCCGTATTTCTTACGAAAGTCATCTTCATGGTGATTAACTGAATTACACTTTAACATGTCGGAGCAAGACTCACTATTTACTAAAATGTATATATATAAATATAAAATCTGGTTAAGAGAAGAATTACGAACACACACAACACCGGAATTTTATACAATTTACCTTTACGAATTTCTGAGATAATTGACATAGCATTTAAAAAGTACTTGAAGTATGTTCTTATAAAGGAATACGCATGATATTAATTATAACCTAGGTATGGTAGATATACGAGAATGTAAATGTAAATGTATCTACTAGGTAAATAAACATGTTAGGAAACATGCTGTTGCCTTGTTGATCGGCAACAGTAGTTCGCATAATTTAACTTACATTGCGAGTTTATCATAAACACTACGCGGCTAAGTAGCTACGGTTCTGACGCAATATTTCCAACAACATTTATCAATGATCGTGCGAAATTATTCAAATAATATAGGAACTGATAAGATAATAGTTACTGTATAGGTAGTAGATATATGGTAACTATTATGTTGTACGTAGTAATTCAAAACGACTACAAAAAACTATAGGCGTCCAGTATCTGATATTTTTTTAGTGGACTTAACACAATAACTTAACGAACCGGAATGTATGAATTTTAATGAGTGAATATTTTAACTCCATTACCAAATCTAAAAATCATTTATGTTAATAATTGTAATTATCATTAATTAAATTTGTTATTTATATTTAATTAAAGTTAATAGATATCGTTACCATAAAAAATGTAACCCATATTAAATAATAAACCTTACATTGTGTAATATTAAATTACAAACTTAACAAATAATGGGCTTCTTCACTTTTAAAGGCCTGACTGGGCACTGGGCAAAAATTTTAACTTCCCATTAAATTTTTAGCTTATTCTTATATATTATTTATCTTATACATTTTTTTTTATTATGGTAACTGTTGTCAAATATTACATATTCAAATAAGGTTAACATACTTTGTTGTTAATAACATTGTAGATATAAAATGTTCTGATTTAGCAAAACGCTTACTGACTGATTGGATTGTAGTAGAAATATTTACTTTTAATAATTTAATGTTATATCGTATTTGAGTACAAGACTTTATTATCCATGAATATCACATCGGTTCATTTCATAGTGTTCCAACGAAGTAGGTAACTGAAATGAGTTATTTCGCAGATGCAAAGTTCTATTCCATTTGCGGTTCGTTTTTATCATTAAGATATCAACTGAGTTTATTTACATAAACAAACAGAATTTATGTAAAAAGGTACTTGGAAAATAAAGAAAACTAAAATATAAACTACGCAAGCTTAAAATTAATTATGTTACAAAAAAAAAGTTTTACAAATGGCATAAACATGTTGTCAATTTTCACCACTAACCTTATCTGGCGGAGATGAGGAAAGCTGGTCCTCGTTTCCAGAATGTACGCTCATCATTTTGCTATACTGATAAAAATACTTGGGGAACAGTAACTTGTGAGCACAAGAGGCTACGCTTACGATGTGATCGTGTAAACATACGCGAACAGCGCGCAAACAGCTTTTATGAGATCGGAGCGTGTGACGTCACCATTCTTTGACAATGAAACCAGGGTTGTAACAGACGTAAGGTAAGTGACCCAAATAAGGCCTACCTTATTTTTATCTTGCTATAATTAATAGGTTTTTTAGAAAAACGTACTCATCTTACGAGATATTCATGTATATTTATTAAAATTTAAATTATTATTTTTTTTTATTTCAAAATTTCGAAGAAAACAAAAAACACACTTCTGTGAATAAAAATATCAACAAAGTCATTTATGTGTCGTTGAGAAACCCACGACCCATTAAAGCCGTATGTATTAAGCCTTCTATTACGTGTACATTAAATACGTTATTCTAATAAGAAAAAACAATCATTGAACTTCTGTTACTAATACAAATCAACTTAATATTATTTAAAATTTAGTGAGATCCTTTAGTAATCATATTTGGGCGTTAAAATCAGTCTTGATAATCATCTCTACCTATTAGGTGTTAGATTTTTCTTAATCTTTTCTTTTCATCATTGTCTTAATGCAATCTCCTGAACAGTAAATATCTTTATCAGCAGAGGTTAGGCCAACACACAGCTAATGATAACAGACATTACAAGAAAGGCATTGCCATGTCATCTGGTAATATTTAAAAAAAAATGCAGTTTAGAAACAATCAAAACCGGTTTGTGTGAAAATGCGGATACATATGTCTTACATAAAGATACAACCAACACCTCTAGTTTTTTTTTTAAAGTCGTAAAATCGTATTTAAGAAAATCAGTCAATAGTAATTATTTAAACTGGTTACATCAAAGTGCTACGCGATTGGATAAATGGAGGGGAACGATGGGACTACAAAGGGCTAGAGTGCATTATAATTTTCATGATTACGTTCGTACGTTCATGATCGCGGTTACTTGTATTTAGTGAACTCTATAGTGTATAGCAATAGTGGGGTGGTTGTTATTGAACAGTTGTAAGACATTTCTTTATAGCGACGTCATCTGCCAAGGTCTTTTAGGTTTAACAAAAAGATGCAATGGAATGGAAAAGCAAGAGTTATTTGCCTAGTTTCATTTTTTTAATTTTTTTTATTAAAACAAGAACGTGAAACAATTCACTATGCTCGATAATCTAGCTTCTCGTTTTGCCAGGTATCCAGTATCATGCCAAGCAGAAACACATTATTCATCTCTACATCTGCGCAATATTTTTCGATCTTTAAAATTCGAATAGCAGCTAGAGAGTTAATTGGAAACTTTAATTTATTTTATTGTTTACTTACAATATATAATAATAGGGTATTCTACTATGGTTGAAAAAGTACTTCAAAATATTAATTTTCTTAATAAAAAGCATCAAAAAAAAAATATATTTCGGCAAAATAACCACGCGTTCTTGCCGTAAAATTAAATTAAAATTAAACCTTTTATATTCCCTCGAAAACGCTTTTTGGTTTTATATTTTTAAAAACAACAGTTGGATATATACGACCGGCACCAGTATGTATAGTATATTCTTGAAATAGTTTGAATATTTGAATAGATGACCCATCGTTTTATCAAGTAAATTTGATAAATTTCGGAACAGTGATAAACAACAAATTGTAGAAAGAAAAATTTTGACAAATTTCACATTCATTTTGTTTTTCTTCTGTAAGTACTTAAATCAGAACCATATATAATGTATTCCTTTCATGTTGAAAGAAATTTACACAAAAAAATCATCAATCGTCAAAATCGTCTAAATCGCAACAGGTGACAATTATGCAGTTGACTTTATTTAGTTGTTTTCTAATTTTGAAAAAAAATCAACTCATATCAACTTTGTTATTGTTACTACATGCAACTTTGTTTTATAAGTATGTTAACCCATGTTAAACTTACGCTCCCGAATTTGTCTGTTAGAATTGGCTAAGTTAGTTAATTTCTAGAAGATATCGAGTAACCGGTCTTTAATAGCCTATTTTAAATAGCATTTTATCCCCTATTTCAGTCTCTTTACACATGAAAGTTTTGCAATATCAGCAACAGACAGATAGACTCCACCGTCTTCTTGCGGTTATGATGAGATTCAAGTCATTATGGATGTCCGATGTTCTACGTTTTATAATGGCATATGAATGCATACGGAAGTTCCGCATTTGTGCACACGCCTAGTACTTCAATAAAGTAAGTCTTCTGACGGTATTTCCATTAAGGTAACCACGTAGCTATTTAATTCAATTCAATTCAAGGCATGACTGGTAAAAAACTTACTCAAAACATGTTTTAAAATCCAAAAATGAAAGTGCTATTCATTTGTGATAATTAAAAATAAATTATTTACTCACTGTTTTACTCAAAGACTGAATATTGAACAAACTATTAACACCACAACTACTTTAATAGTATTATAATTTGTAGATAGCGCAAACGAATATATATTACACAATTACTTAACTCTGAAGTCAGTCAATGCCGAAAATACTAGTGCGAGGTAACCAATTAAATGTATAATGTGAACAAAGATTGAGAGCAAAATAAATATATATATAACAATTATGAAAATGTATTTATGCATAAATTATAAATGCGATGGTAACACCATTTATCCGTCTGTAACTTTTCACGTATAAGCGGCTAAACCAATTTTGATGAAATTTTACATGTAGATACTTGGAACCATGAGGAAGAACACAGGTTTCTTTTTAAATGCAGTTTCCTGCTATGTAAGTAATACCTATCTAGAAATCAGGATAAGGATAAGGATATCAACATTCTTGGAAAATCATGTCTAAATTGATCAATAAATCGATAGCCAATATTAACGACATGAATTTGATTCCGAAAACGGTGATTTCAGCCGAAGCAGGAAAACATTATACATTTATTGTAGATAAAGGAATTCTGTATTTCGTATAACTCATCCGAACTTCTGAAAGAGCATAATAATGAGTAAATACAAAAATGTGGTATTTCCTATTGTGTATATTGTCATACAATTGGGCTAAACACTCAGTAGAATAAAACATTCATTTGTTTTTGGGTTAAAAATGTTTAATATACTGCATTCTGCGTTTTAAAGAAAATGCTTTTTTGTGTTGAAACCCTCACGGGTCATGACCTTACCGTGGCTAATGGGTAAGGTGGTATGTCGGTCTCGAACCGACTAAAACTACACAGTGTTCCGTCAGTGGGTCTTATGGCCGAGTCCTAAGATGTACGCTAGACCGGAACTCCCTGTGTGCAAAGGAAGACCTGGCTGCCTATTAAGCAACCCCAATATTTCTTTTTTCTTTTTTTATAAGACAACTCCCGCACTAGGGTTAACTCCTTTGTTGCAGGGTTTACAAACATTCAAACAATGGACACAAATAACACCCAGACTCAGAACAACAAAATGAGCTTCAAGAGATTAAAGCCAACTCCAGTTTTATAATCTGAGACACCATGTCTGTGAATATCGGATTAAGCTTAAGGGGTTACCCATATGCCTTCGCCGGAATGCTCAAATTCTTTTACTTCTGTACAATATTCTATTCAATCCTAGAGCTCCCTAGCTCTCTCAATATCCATACAAGCCCCAGAATTTGTGGAATGGGAATGACTTGCATTCAAGGTAAAAGCTGTCCGCCTGTGGAATGAATTGCCACTAGCCATCAGAAGCGCACAAACTTTGACATGTTCTAGAAAACTAATGATAGAACGCTATATTTTTTTGTTGCATATGTACGTGATATTACAATGTATATATTTGTGTATGTAAATACGACATACGTATGTATATGCATATGCATGTATTTTTTAGGTGTTTGTATCTGTCTACACATATTTTCCTAGACAGCTTGACAGGACACCTTTATATTGTATATTGCAGTTCCTAATTTAAATTTTTAAAAACGATAAGGGCACCAATTATATGAAACACTAATTAGTAAGTATTTATAAGTAAAATATTCTATCGGATTGTACAAAGACTTTATTAGCTATCTATTTAAATATTTTTTCTAAATCACGTAGTTTCGTATTTCGTAGTATTTTAGTTAACTAAAACCAAAGAATATTATTAGGCAATTTAAATAAATTTACATGATTTAAATTGTAATGAACTATTTGAAGTTCTTATTTTAAAATATATATTTTAGCTTGTTTACAATCATTTTTTTTATTTAAAAAACGCTGCGTTCTTGTATTCAAAAGACATATAGTCACATACGTACATACATACATATGTACATATGTTTGTATTGCGTGGAGAAGCGACCGGGTTCATTGATAAAGCCCAATGTTATCAAATTCATTTATGATCTCCCCGAGGCCAAAGGGGGAGTATTGAGATCAATATTCCTCAGTAAGATAACCTATTATAAAGCATATATACTATTATCCAAACATAATATTAATTATTCATGTTGTTTTTAAAAACACTGTATGAAATGTGCTTAGATAAGCACACAATATTTTAATTTTTACTTAGGGTACATACGATAAACTTTTAATTTACATTACTAAGTTCAACTATAACTTGCGTACGCATTGAATCTAAAACAGAAACATGTTTCATACTAATATGCCTTAGTTACCTACTTATAATCTTTAAACATTTTAAATTCATAAAGCTTAAGACATAACACTTTCATCATTTAAAAATAATACAAGCTTTTGCTGCAGTAATTCAAGATAGGATATGTTTGCTTATTTTCGTCGAGTGGTCAGAGGATTTAGACGGGCGACTTGCACGACGTGTTAGGCTAGTAGCTACTAAAACAAAATTAGTTAAATACAATTAAACGCATAAACGTGTTTAACTTAAACACATTTAGCGCTTTCTTGCTTAACGACGACAGCAGACTTATTTTGTTAAACATATTTATGAAGCCGGTAAAGCTGTTTCTTCGTTCTGTTTTAGTTATGATTACCTATAATGATAACATACGGATATTTGTGCATAAAACGATACTCGTTATTATTGCTTAGTAACAAATGTCAAACAAATACATTAATGAAGGGGATAGGAGTTTTTGACCAACATGGCGAGCATATTTTTATAGACTGTTTTTTTCTCTAAAAGTACTTGACATTGGCAGAATCTCTGCGTTGAATATACACGCGAGAGAGAGTCCATAAATAACTAATAATAATATATTAATGAAAGCTCCTTCATGGCACCAAAATTCAATAAGGAAGAGCAGTTATTTATTTTTCTGTAAGCCTTATACAAATAGTGTAAAAAGATCGACTCTATCAAGCAAATTGATAAACAAAGTACTTGATCGAAAGATGCAGAACTATACATATAATGCCTATATAAAATGTGTAAAAGGAATGACTATACTTACGACGATGGCTAGGGCCGATTAGGGGCGACGATCGAGGGGCCTATCAAAAAAACTTACAATTTCTTTATAAATCTAATCTAAATTCATATTTGTGATAGAAGACGTATATGAAGGTATTAACACTGTGTAAGTTAACAATATATAAACTAACCTAAAATCAAATTTAAAACTGTCAGTGCTATCGCTCTTAAACGCGCTCATCACCGTCAAATAGCATATTTCCGGTAATTAACTTTAGCAATTTCTTAAACATGTTTAGTAGTTACCGATCGGCTTCGGCTTCGTCCACCTTCGGTCGAAAATGCCATCCTCGGCCAAACTTTCAGATTCTGCCAAAATTGGCCAACTTTTACTTGGCTTGGCCGAAGCCGAAGGTTTTTAGCAAACACCGAAATTGTACCAACCGACCGTAACCGTCACCGATTTATTACGAATGCACAAGAACGCGACGACAGTGATGATGTGCTGGGAACAGAGCGTTGCGCCGGCCCGCTGCCCCGTAACCAATTCAAAACAACACAAGTTTGTACACGATTTCGCACATTGCTGTGGTGTTTATAGTTTTTAGTTTTTTTTTTAACTGTTCTGTTTGTTTCTATAACTAGAAATCCACGTGTCACTACTTGTTAGATTTAATATTTAAAAATCAAATATTTAATAGTATTCCTAGCCTATTTTGGGTACGGCGACTAGGCTACTGTGGAATATTTTTACGAGCGTGGATGTTTTGCTCTTAGATGGCTCATATACCCAATTTTTGTCGTTTTCTATCGGCCACATCCATCGGCTCGTAGTCTAAATCTATCTGAATGGAACCTGAAGTCACCCCCTGCACGAAACAAAAGTCTGTTTCGGTAATTATGGCAAACATACGCTGATAAGCAATGGGATTTGGTGGATTTAGCGGTACAGCAAGTCATTGTTGAAGGCCTAAGGCGACGATAGGGGTCAAAAGTTATCGTCGTATAGCCGACTGCATCTAACTTTCCTCCGATCATAGCAGGTCTCTTTTCCATCGGAGATAGGTGAGTTCAGACGAGAGGGTGTATTTGTGTTTGCGCTTACACTTATGCACCATTATATATCCTGCGCATATGACTAGGCTTCTATACAAGGGTTCCCAAAGAAGTCCTGTGACGGTTGGCAAAGGTAGAAGGGTCTGATATAGATACTATGTAGTTACATAATTGTTATTGAATTTACGTGTTGAGTTTTTACGTGTGGTTTACTGGTTATGGAGATACCTAGCTAACCTAGAAGCTAACCTTCTTGTTTCGTAATATAGTTTCTTTTTATTTAATTTTAATATAGTTTTTGTAATAGCAAAATCTAAGTTTGTAAGCACAAAAAGTATTTTATGTGATCTAACAACGAATACTTAACACTAGGATTTTTTCCTTATCTTGTCCTGCAAGTCCTTTCTTGTCATATTTCATGATTCTGGATCAAACGGAAGTATCCTATGGGTTGAATTACCCGCAAAATTTTGAAATTTTGATAGTATTCTATTAAAAATAAATTAAACTTTTGATTGCGTTAACTTAGAAACTTGATTTTTTTATGGCTTAGGCTTGATTTATTTACAAAGAAACATTACATATTTGATATTTTGTGCAAATCCACAGAAAAGAAAGACCACAAGTTTCGGAGAAAGAAAACCTCGATAGACAGACAGACGGACGTCCCTGTAATCCTAAGGCTTCCTTTTTCCTTAAAGATATTTTTTATAATAGTCTATTCCTTGTAAATGTAACTATATGCTTTTGCAAAACAAAATGAAAATTATTAGTTAACATGGGTTATGTGATACCTAATTCTATTCATCCTTACTATATTTATTTATTCCATACAATTACATACAAAAAGTTACTGTATACATACACCTAGTTACACGCAAGTGTATATATAATATAGCCTCTCAAATGTCATCCACATGTTACCTAACCAGAATTAACTAACTACTTCAAATGAGATCATTCACAGTGTTGATAACAAGAATTAATTAAATATCTCATATCACATAACGTCATTAATTCTTACCCGACTGCGCAAAAAGCAGGATTATTTATTTAACTGTATGTGTAAGTGTGTGTAACGATATTTATTTGTCACGCCCTACAGATTAGACGGCTTGATGGATTTTGCCTTGTGAGGCGTGATTTTAATGGCATTAATATACTTGTTATTATGTTCATAGACATTCGTTGGCTTACGGAATCCTTGGTTCACGAATCAGACTCGACAAGATCCATCCTGGGATATGAGCCGTCATATATTGCAATGGTCGAACGCTATCTAGAATTACTATAAAGTTTGCATTTGAGTCTAATCAGTTGTTTTCTATATATATGAGAATGAAGAACTCGTAATAATCATTTGATGCCTAATGATAATAATTTCTTTCAATTTTCAATACTGCCTCTTTTGTCGGGTCAAAAAGTGCTATTGGGTTAGTTAAAAAGTTCTAATAGGAAATTCTTAGTAATAGCCCGGAGTTTGGAAGTTGGGGGTGTAACAGTGCCTCAGAGAGCACGTTAAGCCGTCGGTCCCGTCACTTATGACAGTCGATATTGGGAGGTTAATGTCCTCAACTATATATATATGTATATATATATATATAACAACTAACCCAACTATCGAATTTAGTTAGCCTTCAGGGTTGCGGAGGTCAGATGTCAGTTGCTCAGTAGAAAAACTGATATTCAAGCAATAACTGATTATACTAGAATCCAACCTCAATAGACATGGGAATAATAAGGCTAGGGAGAAGTTTTCAAAATAAGTGAACATTGGGTGGGTTCAGAAAGCCAAGTGAGTGTCGTTACGTTGATTAATGTATACTTAGAACTCTCACTAGTTTAATTCCATAATTCGTAAATGCGTAAAAAAAGAAAAGTAAGCATTTATGTCAGTTCAGGATAAGGGGAAGAAGAAGAAAAAGATATCTTTTCCTAAATTAGTTTTAGGTTTCACGAGAGTCCAGATAAGTTAAAAGTAAAATAAGTATCTTAACTTAGAACAGAACAACAGAATGATGAAGGCAAGAGCTACCAAGTGGATCCTTCGTGTGGAAACCCCCTCGGGCCGTCAATTTCAAATGTTCAAAATTGGTTTAAAAATGATTGTTGCCAAATCATAACGTATTAACCTAAGGCAGTCCAAAACTTATTATAATTTTCTAAAAATGTAATTTGCCGCATGTGCTTATGCATATTATTGCTCTTTGTTATTTAGTGTATTGTATGGTGTTACTGTTGTTTCAAAACTTACCTTTAGAACGATCACACCTTCTGAATACTTATAAACTTCACTCCTTGCACAAACATACAATGACAAACTAAAATAAGAGTAATTATGTGAATAATATTTATACAAACAGTCAGGTATTTCCCTGCTGTAAATGAATGTGTTGCATTGAAACAGGACAAGGAAATGGTTTTACGCTTCCGTAAGTACAATCACTCAATATTGTTTACGTCAATAAAAGATTTCAACTTCTTTGATGGATTCAAGCTGATATTTGGTCATTTGTAGAGAAGTAGAGATAAAAAAGAACGGAAACTTTATAGTTCGATTCTTGAATAGTTTCACTAAGTTTTTGTAGTTAGTTCTAATTCACAGTACTTTGTTGTTAGTATCACTAAGACCTCTTAAATATTTAAAACTGTTACACAAATCATGAAGTACGTACATAATATTATAGTATAGTTAGTTAGTTTAGTTGTTGTTTATGGACTCTCCCTATAGTTTAGTTAAGAGATATAGCCTTATTATATATATATATATATATACATATATAATAATGTCTTTGGTTACAGTTGTTGTTTATGCCTTTGTGTATTGTTGTCAAAACTAACAACAATAATTATTTGACATTGCATTTCTGAAATAAGTACATAACACAGTTTCTATCTGTAGTAAATTGGTAAATAGTAAGATTGAATAGCTAGGCCTCAACATGGTGCAGCTGAAGCAGGTGTCCCTACGACTAAAGTCCATCAAAAATATACAGAAGATCACAAAGACCATGAAAATGGTGTCAGCTAGCAAGTATGTCAGATATCCTGAGACAAGTTTTTGTTTTAGGTCTTTCATTCCTAAAACAAAAACTATAAAGATGGAAGAGTTATACGGTCTCTAGTGAATTGTACTCGTTTCCCTAATGCAGTCACTATAGAAAAAAAATGTTAGGATCGTATTATTATTTATTTACAACTTCGTTCAATAATTTTGCACATTTTTTGGCACTCACCACTCCGGCCACCAACTATTAAAACTCGATATCTCTACTATGACTTATTTTTTTTCGGTGACCTACACAGCTGGAATAGTATGAGTCCCCTCCCTACTTGTTTTCTAAACATGAGCACCACACCTATGTTGCCACCTACACGAGTTTGTTCAAGGAGGGTGTGGTTGTTGTGTCGTATTTCCAAGTCAGCGACCACAAGCCAGGCTAGCAGATTATTATTTTTTAAACAGAGTTTCCCTTAGCCCCGAAGTGACTTCATTTCTGTCGTATCGCATGCTTGTAGAATCAAGTCCAGAGGAGAAATGTCTAAGCTAGGCTTTTTATCTTTTTAGAAGAAGAAGGCGGTTTATGTTTATCGAGTGTATGCATACATACATGTATCACCGAGTTAACGACAAAATCTGTTAGCTACATTTTTCTTTTAAATTTTTGACTTATATGTACATTTTGTTTAAGTTCTTGATTTTCTCTCTACTGGTAAATTCGAAGAACGGATGAACGTAGAAGTCATACGGATTATTAGGTTTTACGGGTAGAGAGGAAATCAAGAGCTTAGACAAACGGTTTTTGCCTTTAACCCGTGTATGTGTTTGATGATTCTTTGTCATCCTCTATAGCCAATTCATCGCTCCACGTTTATTTGAATCATTTTAATAGTAGATGCAAGAAAATTTAAGTTTGAAATGCATTCGGGTTTTATATTGTTTTAATTATAATACTTGTTTATAAGACTATCTGATAATAGGGCCTGAGTAACAGCCTACGATGACGAGCACTGTCGCTTCAATAGAACATTCCCCTGCAAAAAATCCCTCCATAGTAACACCAACATCTTATCGTTCTCAATATTCTAAGATTATATTCTTAATATTTTTAGATTTACAAGAGCAGAAAGAGAGCTGCAAGCAGCACGCCCCTTTGGTTATGGGCCACGCAAGTTTTACGAATCTTCACATTTAGTTAAGGGTCCGGTGGACGTTCCAGCTAAAGGTCAGAAGAAGGATGCGTCTGAACCGGCGGCAACACAACCGGCTACACCGGCAGCGATGACACCAGAAGAGAAAGAGGCCAGTAAGAATGTGAGAAAGTTATACATCGCCATGACTTCAGACAGAGGTAGGTACATATTGTTTTCTGTTTGCATTTTTTGTTATATCATAATAGGGGGCAAACATGTAGTCGGGTACCTAATGATAGTGACAAACGCCACCCGTGGGCACCTATTTCTGCTTGCCTTTGAGGGAGAGGGGGCAAGGGAAAGAGAAGAAGGGGGGTTTGATCCTCCGGTACCCTCGCTCAGTTGGTAAGTACAACGCAAGCATAGTTTGTGAACCGGTTTATGTGAGACCGTGGTATTACTGCAGTTGAGCCGGCCCACTCGTGCCTAAACATGGAGTAGTTAAAAAAATAATAAAATTAAACATCTTTTAGTATCAAGTTCTGTCAATGATAATTAGCTTGTTTTTTCTTGTACTTTGGGACACTTACTCGTTTACATTTCATAACAAGTACATAGGAATAGTATTTTAATCCTCTTGTAATTCAAATGGTAACAAAATAATACATATGTATAGCATGTATCTAAATTACGTTAGTAACATAATATAAAAACACTATATATCATACAATGATAAAACATTAGGGAATCCTTACTAAAGTTAAATGTAAGTTTACATAATATTGCCATACAAGCTAGGGTAGGCGTTATCTACACATACATGTTCAGTATTATACAAGATACAAACTTAAAGACACTACATTACTCCCCCTTGGCGGGTGAGCTCGCTTGTTTTGTTCGACAAACTCGCCACTACTGGAGTTGTTTGCGTAGCTAGCGCAAAGTCGTGTATTCGTCAGCCAAATCTGCAATAGACTCGCACAAGAAATTAGGTTGTGACGCAATAGCTATTTAGATATTATTTGGTAGGCGGCTTGACCAGAAGGTACCTAATAAATCGTAGCGAACATTAGGTGCCGATATTGTCTGAAGATGCCGTAAAAACTGCGAGGGATTACGGTCACCTAATTCCTCATGTAATAACAATTGCTACCCTATTCTCCTGTAAAACTGACAGACGCTTTAATAATTGTGTTTTGTTTTTTGTTTTTTATTGTTTGGGGGAGACGTTATGCTATATTTCACCTCTGCTGCATACCGGTGATCAAGTTGAGAAATTAAACGGTAGAACTTAGTACCATCCAAACTGGCACCTCTGGGGTGTGTGTACTTGCGCGCTCTTATCGCTACCCATTCTTGCACCTCTGCTAGGCTCCTATATCCTTAAGCGTTCTCATCGGGTTCACCAATATAGTGCTTAGTTTAGTTCGCACAATATTTTTCATAAACAGTAATACAACGCACTTGTTAGAACAATTTATAAAAAGATAAGAATTAACACAATTCCACACATAGCTCTTTTTTTCCATTCTATATCATTCAAAAAGTAAAAATCATCAGCCGGCCAACAAAACCTAAGACTTTCAGCGTTTATCACGTGGAGTCGAAACCGAATTCGATATTTAAACAATCTGCGCTGCGCATACGTTCATCGAACGCCTACGCTAGACAAACACTAGCGTGAAGGGGCTCTAATAGACTACTTATTAATTGCACCAGATAGATACTTGTTTACATTTCGTAACAAGTATATACACATATGGTACATGCACAAATGTCTCTACATTAGTACCATAATATAAATACATATAGTGGTTTATGATTTAATTGACATTAATAAAATATTAGGGACTCCTTATGAAAGTTAATATGTAAGGTTATATAATATAGCTATACATGGGTAGGCGTTTAGGCACATACACAGGGTAGGCATTATCCACAAGTGAAAGTTAAATATTGTAATAGATACAAGGTAAAGAAGGTTGAAACTACCGATTACAAAAAATCTTACTTTGGTCCCGTCGATGACCTTGGCCTTGGCTTGGAGACGACGGGGAGTTCGAGGAGCGGGATATTCCGTCCGTCACGGAGGCGGAGACATGGGCGGCTATTCTACGGATCCGCTCCATGAACACCGCCGTCTGACCCGACCTGACTGTGCTATGTTGCGTCTGAGGGCCGTGAATGAAGAGGCGGTGAGATGTGGTGGCGTGCTGTTGGCGGTATTCCAACGCATTCGATACTCTGCCATTCAGTTGCATCAGGGAAGCGCTCTGCTAGCACGGGGTACCACAGTACCTGAGGCTGCCTTGACTTACCTTGTGACTATTTAGAGGAGTACGTTCCTCTAAATAACGCGCTCATCGAAAGTAAGGTAACCGAGTTAACCAATCCTATGATAGTTAATTACTAAAAAGTATGTACGTGCAGTAAGTTCCACCAAAATGCCGTGACTTGCACCGTCCGCATGGCCTTGACCACCACAATGACCCGACACGACGAACACGTCCCTCAAGCCCCTACTATCCTCGCCGTGTCCCTCCGATGAGACACTGAACCTTTTCTCCGTCCGTGGCTATCAGACGGAGCTACCGTGTAGCGGCGTGTACGGAATAGTAACTCACAACCACTCAGCTCAACATCCCTGGACATCACCGCGTACTGTGCTCAACTGCGATGGGGAGCTTAGTCCAACAAGTACACTCAAATTCCCTGTCAGAGCCAAGTGGAAAAATCTACTGGATAAAGAGAGAAGGATCTCTCATCATCCTTATCTCGGTAATCCAACCAGGTTGAGGGGGGGGGGGGATATTGGGCTTGGATGTTGCAAGGGGGGGTTGTTTTTACGGATTCTACGGAGGGATACGTAAGCAGAAGGGAAGACAAACACAGGGAAGAAAAGAAGGTATGATGCCTACACAAAAGCTTTGAGCAAGTATAGGCATCATCTTGAGCACGTCAGGGTCGCATCCAATGTAACTCGAACAGGCTGATACCTGGAAGTCCAAGCCCTTTAACAGTAACGTAGTAGTTATGTTAAACGCATATCATGAATCTTAAGTAATCAATACTTTTGACGTAATTAAAATGTTTGAAACAATGTGAAATAATGTAAAAGAAGATGACTGATAAGATCACATAGTTTTCATTAACCGTGTTTATATTTCGGGAGAAAGCAATTGTCTGTTTCTTTTGGCTTCTTTTGCCTTTTGCTTATATCCATAAATATATACAGTAATTATTTTTGTACTGTCATCAGCAAACTATTGTAAAAGTTACCCACCCATATAAGTAAATCTTTCTTTCATCCTGTAATCCAACATATTCTTGATTGATCTGGTGCAAATAGTGTCAATGCCACAAAAATGAGAGCATATAAAAATATGCAATATAATTGATAAAAGAGAACATGAGGTGAGTTCTTGGCTGTTGAGATACACTCGTTCTGTGATAATGGAAGGTTATCGCCAGATCGACAGTACCACGGGCTTACTTAAGAGCAACGATGATGTTAAAAATATATGGAATGTCTACTTTAATATTCCATGTCGCTCACACTGATAGTTCTGTTTTTAAAAATATTGTGAGTTGCTTTCAACTCAAAATATACAAAATATAACATCAGTGTTTATACACATTTTTATACACAAAAAATGTAATACACTTAGTTTGTTTTTTGTGAGTTTTATGTATTTTTTTACATTAAACAAAACCACTCTTTTTGTATAGCTGTTTTAAGCTGGCCAAGCGTCTCCAAAGCAGGATCTCTCGCTCTGACTTGTCTCTTCAACTCATCCTATTTGTTTTATGGGAACCGCAATATCGACTTCGCTGCATAAAAATGAAGTGACATCAAATAAATATGCATACGTAGACATGCTGTTCAGATTTACCATCTGATAGATTTCTAACAGATACAAATTTCAACTATACACATAGACATTCAGTGGTAATAAATCTTAATTGATTCGAATCATTCGCCTTGGTCAAGACTTTATTGTTGAACGTCTTAACGGAAATCTGTTTCTTATAAAATTAATTACGTATTGCTTATCAAGTGCAGTATCTGTTGCAATATGAGACAAATTTTCATCAATGGTTTATTAACTTATTTTGTGTGATTAGACGCAGTAACCTTATTGAGATAAAGCAAAATGTACAATTACGAGGATATTTATTACGCATTAATTTGTTATAAAAGTCCCTTTTTGATAAATAACATATTTTTGTTTGCTATTTGTGTTTTATTTATATTATTATCGCAATTATTATAAAGGTTGTTTAAATAATTTAATTATTTGCAACAACGAAGATTTGATTAATACTACTTAATGTATACTTAATGTATCTTACAGCAGTGGTAGAGCCATGATTAGGGACATTCGTGCCCATTCGGGCACGTAGAGCCTCCAACCGGGGCGACCAACGAGCCATCTTGGACGGCGGGCGGCCTCACGCCACTCGCGTTCTTCTTTGGGCATGGTCTACTGCCGCTACCCGGCCGAAACTCAGCCGTCCACCGATGAAAACAGAATGACTTTTGCAGTATTAACTGGGTCCACCCAAGTTGGGCAAAAGTCACCCAAGGGCGGACGCATCTCTGACCTGATTCGGAACGCTAGCCGTCGAAAGTACTCGTCAAAGGGCCACCTACCGTTAATTATCACGCCCAGATATTTTATATGGGCCCGAACAGGTACGAGGACCGAGTTGACACAACAAGTTTCGTCTCAAGTTTCCGTCTCGGGTTTCAACATTACGGTGCACTCGCACTGAGGTTGTGAGTTGTGGGGATGTCCATCGACACCGCCACAACTCACAACCTCCTCGGTCACTGCTCTGAGGCGCATAACAGCACCGATAGTCGATCGCCCCGCTCTGAATCCAAATGGGGCGTCCAACAAATCCGGGCTTGCAGAGGTACCAGACGATGCAGTCAAAGAGGTTCCTCTCAAAAGATTCACCAGTCTCGTCAAGCAATATGAAGGGCCTGTAGACCAAGACCCAGTCATCAGGCCCTCCCGGCTTCATTAGAAGAACCAGCTTCCCGCTCTTCCAGTACTCAGGGAAGCGTCCAGATACCAAGCTTGCTACATACATACACAACCCTGAGGTGGTTCGACATGTGGTTGAGAGCCAGGGCCAGTACACGGACGGTGACCCATTTGGTGGTGTTCTTGGAACAAATCTATAGAAGAACCGCCACTATTTTTGCCACTGTAAGGGGCAGAAAAGCCTCCTCCTCGACCTCCCCGTCGTCTCCGGGTCATCGACGGGGGTGCGTGTTCCACCCGTTATGGGAAATGGCCCTCTACCCCTTCCTGAAGGACGCTACGCTGGAGAGTCGCACCCCTGTGCACTTTGGTTTCGCGATCGGGACTCTCCAGTAGCTCCTTTTTCTCCATTTCCAGCTTCAGAGTTTTCCACGCCTCTTGGTACACCTCATGTACATCGGATGTAGGACCTGCGGGCAGGAATTCAGGTCGCATGGAGATCCACCAACTCCTAGCACCACCAGCAGACGTCCAACCTTGACAAACCAACCAAGCAAACAACTTCGAACGCGGGGAATAGCCGCATCACAGATGTATAATTGCATCGCGAAAGCGGCCTGCACCTATGTCTACCTCCTCTAAGAGTTAACTATGGCTGCCTCTTCCAGTAGGTCCCTATCTATTTTCGAGATGGGATGAACGATGCGCCAAGTGATGTTTCTAGATTATTAAGGAACACCTCGAAGTGATACCTCCCCACTCGACAGCAACAAATTCCTTTATGTATTAGCTACAAGTGTGGAAAATGAGCCGCTGTGGAGCCGACGACTGTGATAGAGCAGTCTTGGACACGCAGTCAGTTTGAATGTAGAGAAGCGTAATAGGGCTTCGCAGCTACGGCAACACTGACCGACCACTCTGCCATGGTTGGCAAGAAATAGATTTGCAAGAAGTAGTAATAGAAAAATCTTGTGAAGGTGTGTTCTTATGTGCGTGAGGAGATCCCCAAATCTCCTCCTCTACCACGCTTTTGCCCTCATGGGGCTATGCACCCGACCTGGAAAATACGAAGCTTGATTTCGCAGGAATTAGCATGCGAGACCTCCCTCGTAGACTGCGGGCCACTTTCGGTGGTAGCTTTTCCTGAGACGAATTGCCATCCTCGTCCCTGGAGCGTCCGTGCTTGAGACTTTTTTTATCGCGGATCTCCAACTCCATCGCCTTTTATTGATTTTCCGTCTTAGGCCGTGACATTACTCCGATCGAGTCTACGTATGGGTAGACTACGGCCTGTAAGTAAGTACGTACGTAAGTGTATAAGTATGGCTCTCCCACATATCGATAGATTCAACAGTTAGAAATATGTTAAAATTGACTTCCAAGATTTGTTTACGCAGTTAATTAGTTAGCTTAAATAGCATATAAAAAAAATTAAGAATAATAAAGGAATGATATTCTAAGTTTTAGTGTGTAGTCTGATAACGTTGCATATTATACACAAACATTTTATGTTGGGTTTTAACGACGGACTGTTATGCCATACATCGCCCCTATTCAATCCGAATTCTGATACCAGTCTGTGGCCAACATTTAGACTCAAAAATATTGTCTCTTCAACCTTGAGAAACCAGTTTTTATTGAACAGCAAAGCCTATGACAACCACAAACATTGTTCCAGGTCTGTGCGGTGGAGTGCACAGCGGTGTGGCTCGTCGTATACGTCGTGATCTGAAAGACATCGCCGCCGAACACAAGACAAACAAGCTCGTGTGTGTCGGCGACAAGGCTCGCTCCATGCTCAGGCGTATTTTCGCTCAGAATATGCTTCTCAGTGTCAAAGACGTAAGGATTATTTGTACAACTAAGTTGTTAGTTCGTGAGCCCTTTAAGAAGATACCGTTTTATATTTTCATATTAAAGTATTTGCCCTATGTATGATAAACGAAGTCATTGAATTTGCAAATATGGATTTATAATAGTGAACAAAGATCACAATTTTGGGAGCTTAATAAGATCTACGATTCGTTACAATTTGTAATATAGGCTCTTCTACAATAATAAAGAAAGTCTCTGTATCTCCCCGTTTATGCAACACAAACGTTACGTTGATTTACATGTCATTTAAAAATATACACTGCGTTTATTGCTACTATTCAAAAAATTCAATTCTTAACACATAATGTTAAACTGCTTACATAAACCTCCTAGAACTAAATATAGTAACGAAATGCATTAAAAACGTTAATAAAGTATATATATGTATGTATGTATGTATGTATAGTATGTATGTATGTATGTATGTATGTATGTATAGTAAGTATGTATATATAATAAAGTAGTAGTATATATACCTATGTTAGCTATATATATATACCTAGGTACTTTATTTGGTTGTTCTGCCATAAAAAATCTAGGGTCTCCCTTATCATTTAGGGGTATGAAAAATAGATGTTGGCCGATTCTCAGACCTACTGAATATGCATACAAAATTTCATAAAAATCGGTTAAGCCGTTTCGAAGGAGTATAACTCCTTGGAAACGGCTAACGGTAACTAAAATTGTGACACGAGAATTTTATACATAAGATTTAGAGCCTGTGAACTAAAAAAATATCATTAATTATTAAAATTACAAAAGCAACTTAATCGACTGACTTAATTACTATACCTATATATACGTGGGTCACACTGAAAGTTTTTAGAATAGGCCAGTGAGAAAAGCAGCCGAAAAATTTATTTAAATTTCGAATTAGGAACTTCAAACTTGAACTTGAACACTTCAACACTTTTGAAGTGCGAGTTTACACTGTACAAAAGCTTTTTCTGAAGTGTGTGTCCAAGCCACGGAATTACAAAGAGGAGATGGCCAAAGCAACCGTGCACAGTGATTGTAACTAGGTCCTGACATCATCGCGGTGGGCGTGGCTTTAGTTAGTATACTGACACATTTCTTCCTGTGCGCTTATATGTCGAAAATCGCAAATTGCAATCGCAAAACTCTTTGGAAAGACGTTCTGATGTTATGGATAGCATCAGATTACATTTGTAAGTACTTTATACCTAATTTATTAAAATACTTTTAGAAAAATCTCTAAGCGTCAGCTTTCAAATATAATTAAATCTATTCGACACTAAATTGCGACATTTTGTGTCATGGGAACTAAAAATATAAAAGTACGTAAAGCTCAGCATAAGTATAATAGTCATACGAAGATACATAAATTTAGTCTGCATTCAGTCCTAAAGAATTTATAATCGCCAAAATGTTATTTTTATAGTTTTTATAATAATTTTGTGAACAGGCCGCCATCTATTATAACTACAAAATCCATCAAACACATAACAAAAAGACGGAGCCGTAAAGTTTTTCAATAATCGTAAAGAGTCCAATTTTTACCCAGTAACCCACGCTATATATCTTTTTTTTTGCGTGGAAACCCCCACGGGTCATCACCTTACCGGGGCTAATGAGTAAAGTGGTATGTCGGATTCGAACCGACTAAAAGCACACAGTGTTCCGTCAATGGGTCTTATGGCCGGGGCCTCAGGTGTACCCTCATATTTAGTCAGGCGCGCGTGGAAGACGCCGTGCCGCCGTCTCGGGCCTGCTTCTGCTAGGGCTATAATTAGCCCAGTCTGTCGCCCTCGGGCTAGAGGTCATTTTGCACTCTCCGGCGCCTTGTGCGTCTTCTACGGGACGGAAGAGTACTAACTCTCTCCCGTTCCCTTTCCGCCGCTTCTTTTGCATGCATCACTGCCTCGCAGTACGTAGCGGCGGAATCCCATGCAGTTTCGCTCTGTACCATAGCAGTAACCATGGTCTCTAGCGAGAGGCTACCCACACCAATAGCTGCCACGAGGTCAGCACGCTGCTGCACCCACGCATAGCACTCCACTAATGTGTGGAGTGCGGTATCCTCGTGACAGCTCCCGCAGTGGTGCTTACCGAAGCATCCGTTTCCGGTGAGTACCTGAACCAGCCGGTAGGAGAGAGCTCCATGTCGCCACAATTGTGACGTGCCCTGCGCTCGATCGCTCAAGCCGTTACGGCTATATATCTTGAATTGAAAGTAATTTAAATATTAAAATGAAGAAAATTTTACTTAAATTTTTGCGTTGCAAATGGCAAATGTTTTAATTATATTTAACTGACATTCTACAAGCAAAAAAAAAAGAACATCCTAATACAATTTAAATATGTTTAGCATTTCGTAAAAGTCATTTTAGCGCATTTGTCAGTTAGTCATATTAAACCGCAATACCAACTTGAGTCAAATACGTTTTGTGCAGTCTTATGATAGATAAGAAGGCTATTGAGAAGCATGTTGAAAGGAATTATGGTCATCTTGGCACTAACGACATACAAAAGGATAACTCGGAATAGGCGTCTCAGGCGTTCTGTTGCTTGTATCTCAAACTGAACGGTGGAAATGACCAGTGGTTTTTTTCTGATTCGTTCTATGACCGGGAAAGAACGGGCTTCAACAGTTCAACAATGCCCTACAAATGCCAAGAAAATGGTGTAGACGTTGTATTATTTACGATGGATGGTAGCGTTGCAAAAAATTGCTTAAAAAATGGGATGTTCGTTAGAACCTCGGAGCATGAAAACTTTTACATATCGTGGTATTTACCACAAAGTAGCAATATTACCCTACGCATATCATATGCGAAGATAAAAAGAGGTTTCTTGATTATCAAGGTTATCCTATGTAATTGTTATATCTTCAAGCTTAATGACCTACAAAAGTCTGAAGGCCTACATCTCGGGAACAAGATAAGAGATAAGCATATACATTTTCAGCAACTTAAAATGTAAGTAAAATAAAATTAAAAAAAGTAATGTTGAATTTAAAAGTGCTTATTGAACCTATACCTTATGATATGTTGTTAGAATTTGATGAGCAATTAAGTACAATGATCGGTCATTATTTCTGCCGTCAAATAGTTGCGTATATTTGTGGGTATCTAGTCAACTATTTACATTCCATGTTCAAATATGAGAGTTGCCTTCATGAAGTTAAATCGCTATCTTTGAATACTCCTATTTCCAGTAAATATAAAAATTGTATTGATTACATTAAAGTCTCTTACTGGGCAAGATTATTTCAAATAATGAATCGATCATATGTTTGATCAATCACCGATTGATTATCATATAATGCTTTTCATTAAATCTATAACTGAAATTTTTACAACCATAGAAATCGATAGGGCAGGGCAAGAAACCCACAACAACTAACTAAGACAGTAAATACAAATTAATCGAGTGTATGTTAATAAGAGGTGAAGCGTATATGCGAGCCCCGTTGTAAAATAGTTTGTCTAGTATGGAAAGTAGTGCAAAACGTAAAATATAGAAATTAAATGTAGGTAAAATAATTAGGAACGTTTAATAAAAAGTAAACCACAATTTGAGAAACATTTTAAAGTTTATTTTAACATAACTAAAATTCTTTCATGACTACATAACATAAAAAAAAATAAAAAATATTCTAAAAACAACGCAAAAGTATTCGTCTACCCTTGTCACTCACGCAAAATAGTTCGTCTACCACTTAGTTGCGTCGCCTTTGCTCTCAGTGACAGCTTTAATGCGAAGAGGCATAGTTGCAACCAACGCTGCACACTCCTCAGGCGTAATTGACTCCCAGATAGCCAAGAGTTTAGCCTTTAAGTCGCTCTTCGATCTTGATGGATTTTTACGGAGAACTTTTTTTCATTTGCCACCATAGGGTTTCGATCGGCGACAAGTCCGGGCTGTTAGATGGCCATTCGATTGTAGGGACGCTTTTCGCTAGTAGCCACTTCTTTGTTGTCCTTGCAGTATGGCAGGAAGCACCATCCTGTTAAAAAATGAAGCAATCTTGATGCTTAAGTGACGGGCAGTAAATTCTCTTCCAAAAGGTTTTGATACCTTGCAGCATTGAGAGAAACATCCACAAACTGCATACCACCAACACCTTGTGCAGACATGCAGCCCAATATCATAAGAGACGCCGGAAACTTCACTTTGTGTTTCAGACAATCAGTATGAAATGCCTCATATTTGTTCCGAATCACTTTTTTCCTTTCATCGCCGACTGTCACTTCAAATTTGGACTCGTCACTCCAAATGATACTACGCCACTGATCGGAAGTCCAATTTAAATGATCACGAGCAGACTTAAACCTCTTTTTCTCTTGTACAGCAGTCAACAGTGATTTCTCCTTAGCGGTGTAAAATCTGTAACCCATTCTTTTTAGGACTCTTTTGAAAGTATCAACTGATACGTCTTTGTGAATCATGTCCTTCCATTGCACCGTGAGTTCTCCAGCTCGAGCACGACGATTAATTTGATAATTTTCTTCAGGATTCTGTTTTCTACTGCACTTGTGATGCGTGGTGGACCAGTTTTCTTCAAACAAGAAGTCGTTCTATTCTTTTTATAGTGCTGAATGATAGATTGGACTGTAGATCTGGGAAGTATCAAGTCTTTAGATATTTGGTGACTTGATTTGCCAGCATCGACCTCACAAACTATTCGCTTTCGAAGCTCTTCACACACGGGTTTGCCACGACCCATTGTTATTTGAAAACTAATGAAAAAAACTGAAATTTTCAGAATTTATACTGTCTCACTTGACAAATGACACAGAATTACTTTTACAAATTTAAATTATGCAACATAATTGTACAAAGAAGGAATAATCTTATTTAACTCACCGATA
Organism: Tyria jacobaeae; assembly: GCA_947561695.1. NCBI lineage: Eukaryota > Metazoa > Arthropoda > Insecta > Lepidoptera > Erebidae > Tyria > Tyria jacobaeae. The sequence continues at coordinate 10,128,466 of OX387207.1, read as the reverse complement.
GACGAACTCTTTTGCATCGATTAATAATTAGACGAACTATTTTGCTTATAATATCTTCGAATTTAAAACAACAAACAAACACCAAATATGTATAAATTCAAAAAACTAAAATAGTTAATTGGTTCATAATTCAAAAATGGCATAAGTAACGCGACATGTGATAGAAGAACAGCTTAATATTTTATATAGATATACAAAAATAATGAAGTTAAAAAAAATCTCACAGAGAAAATTTCACACTAGACGAACTATTTTGCATCGGGGATCGTACAGGTAATAAAACCCAAGTATTTGCTTTCCAGTACGTAGTCAGGGTACGGAGCGAAATACTGGGTACATACCTCAAATGTATGTATGTGGTTTCGTCAAATACAGAAACCAGGTTGCAATATACTTCTAAGTATACGGATAGATACTTTCATCTGTCATAAGTAAAATTACTTATACTTTAAGTACGCCTCCAATACGACGCTTTCCACTACTCATATGCGTTAAGAGACATGAAATCTTTCCATTCTACTTTACCAGGCTAAGGACTGGCTATCTTATGTTTCATGCATAAAATTAAAAATTTTCAAACGCAGTAGCGGGCGTAGTTAAAAGATTTCAAATCACTTTATTTACATTCCTAATTTATTTCTAATTAGTCTTTTAATTTTTAATTTTTAGGCGGCTTTTTAACTTCTATTTTGTGTTATGCGATTATATAGCGATTTTTCGTAATTTACTTGAAAGTCCCTAAAGCATACCTACGATACGATTAACCGATAGGGACCCGAAGCATAGTAGGCTACACTTTGGGTCTCTTCACACACTTCTCCTTTTTTCGTAGTGGGGTAAAAATAAGACATTTTTTTTATCGTCATTCCTAATTTACGACAAACGCTTTTATATGTTTGCCAAATTTTATCAAAATGGGCCAGCCGTTTCATCGTGAAATAATGGCACACAAAACATACTTAGCGTGGAATAAGGTCAAAGAGAAAGAAAGAACACAAACTTTCCGTATTTTACTATTAGTGGAATTAGTAATATTATTTTTATCGAAGTAGATTTTTTTTCATAATAAAAGAAAATTAACTCTCCAGATAGTTCACAAAAGAAACCTGGTACGAAAATTCTAAGAAAGTCCCCTTACATCCTACACATAGTGTGAGGTAGCTAAACTAAGCAGCAACATCGATATAGAACGATGCGAGGAGTATTACTGCGTAACACCCCCTCACCGCCACACCGTGTTCACCCAAACGTTTGAATATTAACTTTATATGTTCCCCATTTAAAGTTTCATATTCACTGTAAAAGATGACGACATCATAAAGAAACATTATAAAGAAAATCGAATCCTTGTCAAACGGTGTTAATTATGAAATGTTAAAATTACAACAATAAGCACAATTTATATCTAATTTTAAATAGTGTTATTAGCCAAAATATAAGTAAATTCTTATAGTGTAGGTATTCGGCATCTAACGTTCGTTATCGCATATAACGCAACGTCTCAACTCACCATTTTTCTTTGTGACTACGTGTAGGGGACTGCACCATGCACTCTTAGAAGGCATATTGATCCCCAATTCATATATTACTCTAAATTCCCTTTTAACCTTTTATATCTATGGGTGCAGTTGTTTCTATATAATGTATAACATTGTGCTTGGGAGTTGCCTTTAATGACGCAGGCTTGGTAATATCGGGATACATGCACAATATACATAATCATGGTACGGATGACCTTCGACGTTGACATTTATTATCGATGCTAACACAGGCATGTCAGTAACTTGATCTATAGGGTTGCGGTTAGTCAAGTAGAATATTGTGGTGTGATAAAATGTCAGCACCCAGAATTGGTTGTTTTATATTAGCTAAAATAAATTACCAACGGTACGGTCACCGAAGCTTGATTTAAAACTAAAGATTTGGTACCATAAGTTGCAAATTCGGTACCGTTGGCAGCAAAATAATTTAGAGTCTAAACGTTGTGTACCCTTCAGTAGATGCCTTAGAGCCTGGCAAAACTGACACGTTGGCCCCCGCCTGTGTTGAAATCCCTACCTGATAGGCAGCTGCAGGGTATCACGATACAGACCTCTGCCGAATACCTTACCTCCTGGTATTCCTGCTCTGTGTAACTCCAGCTTTCTCCCTTAGCACAGGGTTGCACACAGCTGACGCCTGCCGAAAACGCTGTCTGCGCTGGTTCACTTTTGAGCGAGATCGGGAACGTTCTGTGCCGATCAACCTGTCGTTGATATTAGGTGCTCCGAGGGTCGTCTTTACAAAATTCGCATCTACTCAAGTTTATACATATTTTGCACATTCACTTCTGTTCTTTATCAGAGTATCACTAATTTAGGTATTTGCCGTAAGTGAATAGAAGTGATAGCCGAAGTCACCGAATTTGGAAATATATATTTTAATGCGATACAAACAAGCAGACGGGTCATCTGATGGTAAGTGACTACCGCCGCCAACTCAAGAGTCACAAGTGCGTTGCCGGCCTTTTAGGTAAGAGTACTCTTTTCTTGAAGGTTAAAAGGTCCTATCGGTCCGGAAGTACGACAGGCGACAATTTGTTCTATAGGCTGGTTGTGCGAGGCAAAAAGCTTCTGGTGAAGCGCATGGTGATAGAGTGGCAATCATCCAGGTGATGTTGATGGCTATTTTGTCGCGTAAGATGATGGTGGAAACCTGAGGCCAGTATAAGTCCAAATTCCTCTGAACACTCCCCATGATTCAAGCGATAGAGAATGCAAAGTGAAGCACATACATCTCAACGCAACGCCAAGGTGCCAGTCCGATCAGAAATATCTTGGCAATCGATGATGCTAGTCGCTCTCCGTTGAAAGCAAACAAGAGGAAGAAGCTGGTACTGGGGTGCCAGCTAGCATAGAGATGAGAACAGTATTCCGTGTGCGGCCGAACCTGCGCCTTATAAAGTTGCAGGCGGTGGGCTGGAGTAAAATACTGTCTCGATCTGGTGAGCACACCAAGCTTCTACGAGGCTAATTTGGCTTTACCATCTAAGTGACCGTGAAACTGGGGTTCACTTGATATATCGACGCCAAAGATTCAGATTCTGGCTGATTCAGTCAGGGAAGTGCTCTCAAAGCGAGGTCACATGGCCAATCCGCATAGCAATGGATGCTGCTAATCTGCATACATGTAATAGCACACAGCCTTTTGGGACACAAGATTTAATAGACTTAAAATCGGAGTATGCACCGTCACCGTCATTGAGGCGCTGGTGGTATTCTAAGTACTGGAGGAGTTGGCAGTTGATAATGGATTCCATTATCTTGGAGAAAAATATAATAGAATATGTCTTTGAAGGTTACACAATTTTGGGAGTTTAATAGGCAGATGTACGATTCGTTACAATCTTTAATATAGACTTTGTTAAAACTGACCATTTCATGCAGTTTCTTGGAACTGCTCCGCCCCTAACGATAGTAGTTTGATGATTAAAAGCCTATAATATCACTAATAAAAATGGTTATAAAAAATGCATGTGGATAATCTCCATAAAATTAACGATGAGCATGATGAGAAATGAAAGGATGATAAACTGTAAACTCCTGAAAATGCTCCGAAATACATATAGTTTTATCTTTACTACATTACTATTTGGAGAAAAAAATATACCTATCAACGTACATAAATTACATATAAACGTTACTTCACGAGTAATCATAAATAATATTTTATTTGTATATTATAAAATAAAAATTGAAGTAAATGCGGTATATAACAGAATGTAGCAATAAACTACACGTGCCACAAATGAGCATACACTGAAGACTCTTGAAGACACCGACCTTTGGTCTTAGGAATTATGATGACCTTCGCATTCAGCAGAAACAAACATCAACACCATCTAACTAAGACGAGCTGAATGACATAGCAACTACTCTAATGACGTAACAAGATCGTGGTTAGTGTTTTCGCGCCCCGATTAGTATATATACAACACTAGCTGTGACCCGCGGTTTCACCCGCGTAGTTCCTTGTAAGATCTTAATTGAAATTAACTGATTTGATGATTTCAAGGACAATTTTGTTCACAATGAAATACTCTTAGTCAACAACACATTTATTTCGATAAAGATTAATATTATTATATTGATAAAACTCTTTGGCAAATAACTCATTATTAGGTACCAATTCTTTGCGTTTTTATACTCGTGTGATAATTTCTCAACGAAATGTCCGATTGGAATAAAACAAAAAGTATTTTACATCTACATAAAAACCCTTGATAACATGCTTAATTTGCATAAGAATTAATATTACGATACACATTTAACGTAGTTTCTTTCTTCAGATGATTTAATATTTTTTATGCACATAAAAGCGGTTATTGTGACTAAACTATGAGATATGTGCTCTCGCGGACTTTTTTGTAGATCTTAATAAGACCTACAAACCCGTAGTACATCATTTTGTTCTATAGTCAATAGTTTTTGCAGCGCATTTTTTTTTTGGTTTTCGATTTTGCACCTTGGGTTACAAAATCGATTTTTGAAAATAAAATATAGCCTATAACCTGCCTCGATAAATGGACTATCCAACACGCAAGATTTTTAACAAACACTGAAAGATTTTTTGAAGTCGAACCAGTAGTTCCTGATATTAGCGCGTTCAAACAAACAAACAAACAAACTCTGCAGCTTTATAATATTAGTATAGATTCCAACACTAACTTCTAGCTACCGGTTAAGACGCCCTAGCGCTCACTGAAAGTCCGTGCAATGTTGTCGAAGCCATCTGCGGCAAACAGCCGTACACCTCATAAAAGCAAAAAAAAACTAACATTTTGAACAAAAGAAAATATAAACAATACATAAATATACGATTGCAACCATAGTCGTCGTCGATTCATTATCTAACCTCAAGGATCTACGTCAGATCCAACAACATAAAATGTTATAAAAAGAGTATAAGTCAGTTCCTTTATGCATTCGAATTCAAATAGCAAAAAGCCCATTCAAATTACAAAAGCACTTTTGGTATATGATGGTGTACTCAATATCTTACTTGCTATGCTTACCCCTTCAAAGCGTACAGGCCATATGAAATGTAATGAATTGGTAAAAACAATACAAAGACAAACTATAAGAGCGCGTCTAATGTAATGCTGTCAGTTATAGAAAAGTTCCATTATAAATCTCCAAAGATTGGATCAGATCCTAAATGTATACATACATTGTATACTAAAATCTTCGTGTGTGTTAACATGTTTATTCCTAGCGCGGGCCGTCAAGTATAGGTTATTTCAAGCGAATTTTACTCAGATAAGCACGCGTACCTGTGTGCGTAGACAGGGGCATTATCTTTATTAATAGTCGACTAAACAAGTTTGATGATTTTGCAGTTTTCATTAGACGTAGGAGTAAGATGAAATAATTATGCGTAAATAAAAAAGTATTTTTTTATTTTATACGAATATTAGTGTGATTTTTTTTTTCATAATAAAACTAGCTACGCCTGCCACTTCTTTCACGCTTTTGTCGAAAAGGTAAGCAATGTATATCGTCGCTTAGAATAGGGGCATAAGCTGAATAGGGAATATTTCTAGGCGTTAGGTTTTTATACTATATTAGCAATGATACTATAAAATATTGTCTTGTTTGCTTACCCGCTAATCATATAAATCCCCTATAAACCCGATAAGTAATTCATTTCTTGTAAATGTCTATTATAATAGTTGATATATAAGCTTGAATATATAGCGTTTGTTTGTTATTACTAACTACTCCATTCCATATGCAAGTTTTTGAGAGTGAAAATGACAGGTAGGTACGCTATTTTTATTAATACCGAAACAACAAAAATATTGCCTATTAAACATTAACAGGCATCGCGACTCTTACGCCCTCTGTGTGTTTCATAATTAGGTAGCCTCTGTTTTTGTTTTGGTACCTCTCTTACGTCACCCGTATATGTAAATACGTTAAATATTGAGATGGATGTATTTAAAGGACCTTTGATGTAGATTCAAAAGCATTTTACACAACTACTATTTTAAGACCGAAGAAGTCTTAAACCTTATCTTATTTCATATTGAATTATATCTATTTTATCATATCCTCATACATATTCTCATGTAAGGAATTTATCCATAGATATGCCCCCTTTGAAAAATAATAATAAATCAAAATTATACATAATAGTATCTGAAATACTTATAGACATGATGCTAGGAATATATGTATATATGCACATATATATTTTTTAAACGTCACCCTTGTCACGTAACACTTGCGTAATAATATGATACTATACTTCATGCTAGAAAGGATTCTTCAAAGAAGTTGGTCTTTGTCGTAGTATTTATGTAATAAACGCCTAATACGATCCGGCAGCGATAAATCTATTGATCAGACAGAGGAAATATCTGCCACATTAATAATATCATTACTACCGCAGACATTTTTAACTTTGTTTCTTTATCAATCATATTTCGTCTTTGTAGATTGACCCATAACTTGTAATGTTCCAAAAAGCAGCTCATATTATTGCGATTATGAATTTCCACAGAAAGGTACGTAAAGGTTTTAATTTCTGATCCGATGTGATGTCCGAAGATAATTTGTATTCGCTTGCGTTTGTCTTACTATTACTATTTGCTTGTGTTTCGTAAAACTGATTCGATTACGTGACCTTCCACGTGAATGCAAGGTCGGCGAGTAACACGCATTTTCTGCAACACGTTTATTTCCAGCATAGACAAACTCATCATTTTGTATACGTCAGCCGTAACTTGCGGTATGCTGTTTAGTTTGTATTTCATGTTTTCATATATTCGTTCAGCATTTCGTTTAATTTTTTTTATGCCATATTATTGGAAACTGAAAATATAGAAGTGACCGAGGCCGGAAGTTGTCTGAACCGTAACAACCGAATTGTATCGTCATTCATTATTCCGAAACTTACCTCTTTTATTATTCTTAACAGCGGACTTGTTAAAACGTCATCTTCACTTTCTTCTTGAAACTGATAAGTCTCTCTTTAATGGTCTGGAACATTGCTCTCCAGCAGGCAATTTAGTATATCGCTAACTTATTTATGTAGTTTTGATATGTTGTCGTCTCGTTGTTTTTGCGGGGCGATGATAGATTCTAAATGAGCAAACCGAGGTCGCGGTGAGGCGATTCCAAATTGTCGTAACCGTTCCGCTTTGCCACAACGACAGTACCTAAGCCGAAGAGTATATCTGCTAAGATGTAGAAATTGTGATTCAGCAAATATGTCCAACTAACATTATATCATATTACCCACAATGTATTTATTTATTCATCTGTGGAATGTACTTCGGGTTTTTGTTTTGATCCGTGTATTTATAGTGTTTTAGCTTTGATTTGTACAAATTATCACATAATTTTATTGACTCTTTAACGTGGCAGTGGCGGCATATCCGTGGGATTTGGAGAGGGAAGTACTTGCCAAAGTCTATCGGCAAACGGCTGACGTCGTTGGTCGTCCCGGCTGGAGGCTCCACGTGCTAGCTTTAACACCGTTAAGGCGCTCCAGGCAGTCATCGTCGAATGGACTGGGCGGAAGCACGGAACCTTTTCCTTCCGACTGACGCAGGTTCTTTTCGGGCATAGGCCTATATATATAGCATAGGCCTACTTCAGGAAGTACCTGCACTCGGTCGCTATGAGGGAAATGAGCCCCGTCTGACACCACTGGACTGCAGAAATGGGAGGATTGCGGCGCAGCGGAACTGGGAGGATGACCTCCACTCGGACCCAATCCCTCGCCGATGAACCAGGTTGCCGAAGCGGGTTTACCAGGGCCTCATGCCGAGTGTGGCCGCGGGTGGTCGGGTCGGGGTTTTACCTTCCACCCACTACAGTGGCCAGCCGCGAGAGGGTGACCTCCGCCTGTGTCTGGACACCGCCTCTTTTTTTATGCCATAGGGGGCAAACGAGCAGACAGGTCTCCTGATGGTAAGTGACTACCGCCGCCCATGGACACCCGCAACTCAAGAGTCACAAGTGCGTTGCCGGCCTTTTCGGTAGGAGTACGCTCTTTTCTTGAAGGTTTGAAGGTCGTATCGGTTCGGAAATACGGCAGGCGACAATTTATGCCAGACCCGATCGAAGGCCTTCGCCACGTCCAAACTAACGGCCAACGTTTCCCCCTTGATCTCGCCTGGGCCCACTGATGAGTCAAGTAAACGAGAAGATCACCAGCTGAACGACCCCGACGGAAGTCGTATTTTCGATCATTGAGGAGCTGGTGGTCTTCTAAGTACCGGAGGAGCTGGCAGTTAACAATGGGTTCCATTATCTTGGAGAACAAGGAGGTGATGGCTATGGGTCTGTAGTTGGATGGATTCGAGCGATCTCCTTTTTTAGGGATTGGGTGCACTATTGATAGGTAACCCGTAGGCGATGCCCGCATAGTACGGACAGGCGCTAGGAGGGATCCGGATGTCTTAATGAAGCTGTTCCTGGATTCCTCCTATTTTAGGCACAGCATGACACACCATCTGGTTTTAGTCGGTTCGACTCTGATACACCGTTCCACCGAAAACCCCGGTGGAATGATGGCCCGAGGGGGTTTCCACACGAAAAAAGAGAATACCAGTTAGTTTCCACACGTTAAAAAAAGGATACTAGGTAGTTTTTAAAGATTACTTAAAACATAGGTTCTCTAATAATTTCATACTTGAGAACTTGTGTTTTGAGCACTGTGTTTTCCCTGCCACTCTGAAACACACACTGAGTGTACAGTGTTGTGAGTGCCTGTAAGCGCACTATAGGTATTACAGACAAGTAATAGAAAAATAGTAAATTTACGTTTAACAAGACACTTAATAAAAGTTAAACATGCTTTCACCTTCGCAGTTCGACTTCAGACAGGGTCTGTCCTCACAAGATGCAGCTCTGGCACTGTAACGCAAAAAAATTGACAATGGAGAAAAGTCCTAGGCTTGCTTTTCTTGACCTGACCACTTTTAACGCGTTGTCCGTCTCTATTTTTTTATACGTGCTAGCAAACATAGGAATAAGATCTTGTTGTTGACCACTAAAGTTGTTTAAGAAGTAAACGAAAACAACTGCAAAAATGAGTGATTTCTAGAGTTCAGAGGAAATAGTGTCCGGAATGGGAAAACGAAGTGTTCTCGGTCCTGCGCTTTTTCTTCCCTACGCATTGCCTACTGCTACTGCCTTTTTTAATTTTTTTTACATGAAATAAAGGGTGACCATGTTTTTTCTTATGCGGATGACACCGCTATTGTGTTTGCTGATAAATCTTGGCAGGACAGGACGTACAGAGACTTGCTGAGGTAGGCCTAGCAGAAATAGCAACTTGGCTTCTTACAAAAAACAAACTATCTGTTTCACGAAATATAAAAGCACCCAACCATCTACTAGTATCCAAATAAAAATGCATAACTACACGCCCTCCGTTGGCTCTACCTGTTCATGCAAGACAATCACTAAAGTTTAGCAAACGAAATCTCTCGGTATAATGCTCGACCACATTAATTCGTTGTCTTGGCACATTCGAGTAGCTCAAATAGTCCAATGTTTTAGAGAAAGCTCAGAGAGCACTATTAAAAGTAATGTGCTTCAAGCCTTACAGGTGCTCTACAGAAGATGCTTACTTATTTGTTGTTTTAAATCCCAAATTTTCGGTAAAATAAATTCTTTTAGTATATGATAACAGCTATAGTATACATATATTAGACATATTATACATAGATTTGAAGTAATACTAGCCATTGACCAACAGATGGTATGTATGATGATACGCGTTGCACAGATAGATTATAACGATTGGAAAAAAAAAACCCACGAAATTACACACAATATTTCTGAATTAAAAGATTCTACGCTTAATTTGCACAGTTTAAGGGATTCGCGTATAATAAGAACGCCTCTTGTTTGGGACTTTAAATTAATTATATTATTTTTGGTACTTCATCAATTATTATTTGTTAACCATACGAAATGAATAATATATCTTAACTGGCAGAACACGCAATAACCCCGTCATTAGTGAATCGATTTCAATAATTCTTTTTTTTGTTTTAATTCGGCTGTACTGAAGGTTAGTGCAGTTTAAATTCGAAGACCATATTCCCTAATCAAGGAACGAACAATACATAATGTTACGCGATATCTTCATCATTTTTGAATCGATATTAATGTATTTTTTAATTGTATCTATTGTACCCAAGGCCGATCAAGTTTAAATTAGACAAAAATATTCCACTTCTAAAATAAAAATTAAGGGATGAAAAATACAGCTTCTTACAGTTTATCTTGATAAACTCAAAGAAGTCGGTTACACACTATTTGTTATATTGTTTACGTAACCTTCGGTGCGCAAATCAGTTTTTTTTTTATGCGGGGCCATAGTATGTACGTGTATATGTAATCTTAATATGTGTATTTACCAGCAATCAAACCCAAACACCAGCAAGCAACCTTTAACGTTGCAATCTAAAACACACTATGCGGCAGTGCCATTTAGGCCATCGTCCACATAAAATCTACCGCTTACTTGTAATACTAATTTCAGGTGGGTCGCCTCAGTCCGCAGTTTGCGGATGCAGGAGCAGTTGCCGCTGCTCTGGCTGATGCAGGATTTGTCTACGACATTGGTGAGGTGTACTACAACAAGTACATCTCAGCCGTTAAGTATGAACTCAGTGTCATACCCTTCTTCAATATGACAAAGATCGAGGTATGTTCCACGTTAAGTAGTACAGAATGTACTGTCCGGAAATAGCCACATCTAACATAATATTTCATTTAACTTTTATATATATTTTTTACGATTTAAATACTCCTAATACACTATTTATGGCTTTTACTTATCCATGAACGATACACTGCATGTTCCCAGGGAGCACCGAACATAGCGGCATTTGACGACTTGGATAGCGACCAACTTGAATGTTACGTCGAGTTTACACTAACAGCTATCATTTACTACGCTTTGAAGGAAGGGGCTGCTTCCGAACAGTCAGCTAGAATGGCCGCAATGGACAACGCTACCAAGAACGCTGGAGAAATGATCAGAAAACTCACGCTACTCTTCAACAGAACTAGACAAGCTGTTATCACAAGAGAACTCATTGAAATCATTTCAGGAGCTGCAGCGCTTAAGTAAAATTTTATTGTTTTTAAATTTTACAATACAGTATTTATCTTTAAATCTATATATTTCTAGTAGCATAATATATTATTTATGAATTTCTTTATTTTTAATAAATCAAAAACCCTAACTTACTCGTATCATCATGTACTATTGATTAATATAAATGGATTTGAACACTTGAATCTTCACTACCGCCGCACTGCCGTTGGACCGTAGGGCCGGAGAGCTCTGTGGGGTCAACAGAACTTCACTGAGATACGGTTCGCAACCCACGTATTGACAGTTGACTAGACTTATTGGTCCAGCGGCTAAACCGGAGTTCGTAAGTTCAGTTCCCACATAGGACAAAAATTTGTGTGATTCACAAATAGTTGTCCCGAGTCTGCGTGTTCCTTGTATTATTTTTTACATAACACAATGACCTTAATTGCATCCATGGTGATAGATGGAGTGACTACAAAGAAAAATAAACGAGACAGAAAAATCGTGATAACTACCACGAAACAGGGTGTAATGGATTTTTTAGTGTGGTATTAACCTACTATAGTGGCAGGTCCCTGTTAGCACTAGGCTCCGAGCCCTGCTCACCACCAGAAAAGGCTGCCACATGTGACTGCCACTGAGAACATTTTGCAGTAGACCGTAATTTTAGAATTAATATTTTACTATCTACTAAAGATATTAATTACCGGAGTATATACATACCTATATTATTATGTCAAAGACACCTTCTAGCTGTGACTATGCAATGCGCTAATGAAACGAGAAGGCAGATAAGATCGCGCGCCATGTATAAAAATTAACAAAATAAAGTAGTTAAATACAATTATGAATTTTAATACATTCCTACATTAAGGCAGTGTGTCAGTGCTCCTCGAGATATTTGTCGTATGTAGCCTGGTCCATGAGCTGTTTTACTTCGTCCATGCTTGACAGTTTCACCTTGAACAACCAGCCTTCTTCGTAACAGGATTTGTTAATCAACGCTGGTTTTGACTCTAGGCTTGTATTTTTTTCTGTTATCTGTAATTAAGTAGACAACCATGTTAACGGAACAGATCACTATCAGGCCAAATGAATAGGTAACATTCCTTTTTTTTTGTTAAAGGTCATAAAGTAAGCTCGAGTCACTTTTTACGTAGACGTCCATGAATGATGTCAAGCCTTCACTCGTAATTGCATTAGCCTCAGGAAGAAGTGAGAGCGATCACGGCTTTACAAATTATAGCACTATAACATTATAACACTCCGAATTACACGTATAACGATATAAATAGAGCCAAGCTACATACGGCGCAGCGGAATAAAACAATAACCATATTTTTAAGGCAATATCGTCCAACCACTCATATACATATTTATATACAGCCGTGTACTTACAGTTCCAGAGACAGGGCTATAAACTTCTCCGGCCGCTTTTACGCTCTCTAAAGCGCCACATTCATCGCCTGCTGTAACCTCCAGGCCAACTTCGGGCAGCTGCACATACACTACTTCACCTAATGCTTCCTAAAAAGTATATCCATCATTTATGTGCTTAATCTAATTGTACATTTTAGCACGTACTTTGGTTACGTGAACGAATTGACTCATTATATAAAAGCTGAAGTCACTGCAAACATTGGTCATAACTCAAATGAAAGAAGTAGCTGAGTCGTACTATAATGTATCATGAATCGTTATTACATAGGTGTTACTAACAATATTTTCGGTGTCGATCTAGGGGACCACCATCATCGTGATGGTAAAAAAAAAGTGATATTTTTCTGATTATTAGACTAACGACTTTTTTTTTAGAGATAAAATATTTAGACTGACGTACTTCTTTTTTTGGAGAATCTTACTGGAGGTGGAAGAAAATATAGCGACATCGACTAAATAAAGAAATCTAAATAAGATAATGACTACCGTAAAATGGGGTGACTAGAAATCACGGGCTGAATAGGAAAAAAAATGGCATTCCATCTAGGTTTAAATTATATTTTTTTAGTAATGGCATATTTGTGTCTTATATGGCATAATTTACCAAATGACAAACAAACGTATGTTAATCTATTTCAATATGACCGTTGAAAGTTGTAAAGCGTTTTTTTTCTGTACAAACTTCCTTTGTCCCGGAATATTTGTGCGTTTTTGACAGTTTAAACTATTGTTACATGTAAATAGTCATTGGGTGAGAAGAAATGACCTAAAGATAAATAGAAACGCTTATGGGATAAAAAGATTTGTTTGTCTAGCTAGGGTTGTCCAATCTGATTTCAAACAAATTTTAAATTACAAGTTATTATATATTGGAAACTAAAGAAGAAGTTGAAAACATAATTTTTACCTTTTATTTATGTTAACTAGCTATTAAATAAAAAATCTACATTGTATAAAATAAGTTAAGTAGGTATGAATTTCTCTCTCTTATAGATACGGTCAATATAATGCCACATACTTAACCTGAACCCAGTAAAAAGAGATATACGAAATATGATCTAATAACAATAGTACAAGCAGTATTTATATTAGCTTCAAAAGATACTAGTCCAAATGAAATATTCAAAAAGTATTCATAAATATACACAAATCCGTTGTATACCGACACAGTCAAAGTACCTTGAAACCTAAAGGTGGTCATACGGCATTAGGACGAGAAGAAAATGCGTATATCATTAGAAATATAAATAAATAACAATAATATAATAATTTATAAAGCAAGAATAGATAGGTAGTGATTTAGTTCTATTAACCTTATTATGACAGTTTATAAAAAAATAGGTATGTACCCACCTACCTATGTTTTTATAAACTGTCATAATAAGGTTATATTAGAACAAACGATTTTTGGTTGAAAATATTTCTTAAATTTGACCCCTTCCATATTGAAGCGAAAGCGATTATAAGGAGCAAAAATAATAAGCAAAATATGCCTTTTTTTAATTTGAAGCCCCTGTTATTATATTAAAACAGTATACAAATAGGTACCTTCTATTTAATGGCCTGTACATTTCGTACCCGCATAAGTGTTTAAATTATATAGGTATATTATATAACGAAAGTGACAACCCTAGCAATTTTTTCCACTGAACCCTGTCTCGTTTCCATTCACCCCAACTACAGGGTGTAAATTAGACCATTTCATATTCATTTAAGAGGATTTTCAGAAAACCACTGCATATTAATAACAACAAGTAGCTTAATTTTGAAGATTGTTCTCACGGTTAGTATATTTAATCAACAAACGATTGTGTGGCAACAAAAATTTAAAAAAAATTGAAGTAAAGTTTGAAATTGTTGCAATCACCCCATTTTAGCTTTCTCCACCGCTAAAATTCACCCTGTTTAACAAACTTGTATTTAATTTACAGCATATGTTGTTGTAAATTTATGTTCGGGTCAAATCTTGCACGTAAAAGTAAAATTCTCCAAATTATGTTATCCCGCACTCGTTTTCAAACAAAACAGGAATACATACAAAAAAAATATGCGTAGAAGTTGACAAGTTTCAATAGCTTTTTCTGCCGTGTAAATACAAGAGGTTTACTGTTAGTATAGTGTTGTTTTGCAGCAGCACCTGGTGGTGGCCAAAACGCCTATAAAATGACATGAAATCGAAAGGGAAGCAAGATATATATTTTATAACTTTCTAGATAAAAATTGTGTTCTGCTATTACACTAGCAAAGTAATAGCAGAACACCATTTTTATATATATTATTGGTTTGTATTGGTTAAGGATTTTTCTCAGCTTCGACGATTAAGTGAAAAGTCGAAGCTCTAAACGGAACGGCGGAAGTTGGCGTTGCGTTGAAGCGGCCAAGGTCTGCAGGGGTTCCCGGAGCTTTCCTTCTTTCTTCTTCTTCCATACAATAGACCCATTAGTGACGGAACACCTTTTGGTTGTAGTTGGTTCGATTCCAACATACCATTCACCGTTAGCTTAGTCTTGGTCATGACCTAGACCAAGCCTAAGCCTATTTTTAACATTAAGCCTAAACTAATGTATATTTTTTTTTACGTCCCAAAAAATGACACACTGACACAACTTCATGAACAGAGAACGCTTGAGACCATTTTTATTGTCATCATCATGATTGTAAATTTTATAGTGGGAGAGCCATGCTTATGCACGAATGAGCTGGCCCGACTGGTGCGATATCACGGCCTCATACAAAACCGTATGTGAAGGAACGCAGCCTTGCATTGCGCCTAAAGTAGTGAGGTTTCCGGAAGCCCAACTCTCCCCTCTCCTCTTTCCCCTCCCGTATAATCCCTTCTCCCTCTTTCCCATCTCCTATGCCTCCTGTTCTCTTTCCCATTCTCGCATCCATCCCTCTTGGCTTGGGGGATGGATAGGGGCTGACAAGAACGCTGGAATCACCCTTGACCTCCCGTGGCTAACCTGTGCATAGTTTGATATCCCGACGGTACCGATGTTGTCAGTCACTGATACCCACTCGTGTTTCTTTGTGTAAGATCGTGCTGAAAAGTAAATATAGGTACTTTAGACATCATCACTTGTATTTTCTATTGAAATCTAGTCTAGCGGTTAAACATGTAATGTTAAACCTATTTAAACTGAAAAAAAAAATAGGAAAATTGACAAAATAATTTAAAAAATATAGTACTATACCGCACTATTGCACTTTTTTTGCTGACGTTATATCGAAATTTGATACCCTTTATCAACTCTACTTTTACTATGACACTTCTCGTGTCGAATTCCATTAACCCATTCCTCCCCACTGTCCTATTTTAAGGACACCATATTTAACTTTTTTTTTACATGTTACGTCGTTTATTTTTATTGTTTCTGAAAAAAATCGTATTCTTGCACTGTTTTTCTGATAAAATATTTTTTTCTTCTGCAAAAAGTGTATCCGTAATTTTAATGTATTTTTTTCAAAATATCTTTTTTGTTGCTTCAAAAAGAAGCATCATGTTCTGATTTTACATACCATAATGTAAAAAGACTTTCCAACTTCAATTTATAAAAACTGATTCTTAGACCTTTGCTAAATATATAAAAAATGAAAACATAGACAAAACATAATTTAAAACTTGTGGTAATCTTTGAAAATATTATTCTTGGATGAAAAAATCGTAAGGCAAGGCAAGCAAACCTACACCAGGTACGTCAGAACGCCTTTTGCAACCTGTCAGGTTTGACAATATTGGTCACTATATGACGAAGAGGGACAAACAAAGGCGTTGCCAGGGACAAGGTTGTAAAAAAAACCTGTTACTTTTTGCGCTATGTGAAAAAACACTCTGCAGTGATGGTTTTATATGTACCTTACCATACAAAATAAGTTAATAGAAATTAAGTTTAAATCTGTTAATGGTAAAATTTTCAAATACAGCTAATATTCTTATAATTGTTTACTTTTATTATTTCTGAGCACATGTCCCCACTGTCATATTTATAGGACAGGCTGACTCAGCATTTAAAAGTACTATTTTTTTTTGTTCGTATTATTTTTTCTTAGCGTATTATGAACTTAGTTTCAAGATTTGATAAAAAAAAACAAAGTTTTCGATGCTTGGGAAGTAATGGGTTAAGACGTCTAGGCGCTATGGTGCAACAAAGAAAAACATGTATACTTTTGGCGCGGTCGAGTAAAAATAATGTCGCAACGGGAGAATGAGCTCTGCGAATAACTTAATAATTTTAATCCCCCCGAGATGATAAAACGTCATTTACTAAAAGGAACTGCGGCTATTAAAACTAAAAGATAAATAAACTTGACACGTAAGCCAAACTAATGCTAGTCTTTATATAAAATACTTAGACTTGCTTATATCAAGATATTTCGTGTTAAGCTTTTATGCACATATTTTTGAATTAGACCAGCAGACGTTGCTTATACTGTTCAAAAATATTTCGGGAAAGTCTTCCCTAAAAACCTTCTCCAGACAGTATTAACATAAAAGGTCCTGCCATTGTCAACAACATTTACATTTATTTACATCGGTGTAAAAGAACAAAAAGATGAATTAGATTTTATTTAGCGTAGCAAACCTAAGAAATTCGCTAGGAATTTCAATAAATTTATTTTTTTATTTATTCAGTCATGTATGTACTTAATACAACAATGGCTAGTGAGTTATATTTATTTCTTTTTATTGGTTTCCAAGCGCACAGATACTACCAAATTCTCAATGTCATCATTCGAATTATAGTTGGTTATCGTAGAATATTGTGAAATAAATGTATAAACAACGAAGATAATAGTAAATATATATACCTACTAACACTCGTGTTTGAGATGTAATAACTGGTCGATTGCTTTCTGACGCTGTTTTTTTTAAGAAAGCTAGTAATAATTCATTCAACGAGTTGATATCCAACATGCTCAGATGGCAATTATTAAAGAAAGTAATCTGACTCTTCAAGATTTTAATTTTGATTTGAGTTGATATTATTACTGCAAGTTTGTCATAATTGATCAAAGTATGATAGCGTACGGTTATATTATACGGTACGTAACGGGTTATACGCTTCGCATGCATCTCGACCGGATCCCGTAAATGAGGACCCCAGAGCCGCATTAACACGCCACTTCACCGAAGACCTGCCAGAAGTCAGTACCGACGAAATTGAGATGGCTCTTAGACAGCTGAAAAATGGAAAAGCCCCTGGAGAGGATGGCGTTACAACAGAGCTGCTAAAGGCTGGAGGTAAACCTGTAATAAGGGAGCTCCAAAAGCTCTTCAACGCTGTCCTGTTTGAAGGGAGAACTCCGGAGGCGTGGAGTAGAAGTGTGGTCGTCTTGTTCTTCAAAAAGGGTGACAAGACAATGTTGAAAAACTATCGACCAATTACCCTTCTAAGCCACGTCTACAAGCTGTTTTCAAGAATCATCACGAACCGCCTTGCGCGAACACTCGACGAATTCCAACCACCGGAGCAGGCTGGATTTCGGAGAGGATATGGCACCATAGACCACATCCACAGTGCGGCAGATTATACAGAAGACCGAAGAATATAATCAGCCCCTGTGTCTAGCATTCGTGGACTATGAGAAGGCCTTTGACTCGATCGAGATCTGGGCTGTTATGGAGTCCCTGCAGCGTTGCCAAGTAGATTGGCGATATATCCAAGTGATGAGATGTCTCTACGAAGCCGCCACCATGTCCGTCCAAGTACAGAGCCAGCAAACAAGGCCAATACCATTGCATCGAGGAGTGAGACAAGGGGATGTTATCTCCCCGAAATTGTTCACAAATGCAATGGAGGACATGTTCAAGACGCTGCACTGGAAAGGGCGTGGCATCAACATCAACGGCGAATACATTTCTCATTTGCGATTTGCCGACGATATCGTCATCATGGCAGAGACGCTGCAGGACCTACAGCAGATGCTGAATGACCTAGCTGACTCTTCAGTGCGCATCGGCCTACGGATGAACTTGGATAAAACCAAGATCATGTTCAATAAGCATGTACTACCGGAAGCGATTGCGGTACACGGGGCCGTTCTGGAAGTTGTTCAAAAATATGTATACCTCGGGCAGACATTGCAGTTAGGTAACAACAACTTTGAGGACGAGGTGAACAGAAGAATTCAGCTGGGTTGGGCAGCCTTTGGGAAGCTACGCCGAGTCTTCTCATCGTCGATCCCACAGTGCCTTAAGACGAAAGTCTTCAATGAGTGTGTCCTACCCGTCATGACATACGGAGCCGAAACGTGGACACTTACGGTACGGCTGGTCCACAAGCTTAAAGTTGCTCAGCGTGCTATGGAAAGGGCTATGCTCGGTGTTTCTTTAAGGGATCGCATCAGGAATGAGGTGATCAGACAGAAAACCAGAGTAATCGACATAGCCCACCGGATCAGCAGGCTGAAGTGGCAATGGGCTGGCCATATTAGCCGCAGAACCGACGACCGTTGGGGAAAACGAGTTCTTGAGTGGAGACCGCGTCTCGGCAAACGTAGCGTAGGACGCCCACAGGCCAGGTAGAGTGACCATTTGCGCAAGATGGCTGGCAGGAGCTGGATGCGAGAAGCCGAAAATAGATCGAAGTGGCGTGCAATGGGAGAGGCCTATGTCCAGCAGTGGACTGCGATAGGCTGATGATGATGATGATGATGATAGCGTAAAATAATTATTTTTATTCGTTGTTTCTATATCTCATCATCTTATAAATATATAAGTAACATAACGTTTTGGATGCTAGCTTGTATATATTAAGCGAAAACTACATAGAGATTTCTTTACGGGGATAATTCTCCGTGGTTAATGATGAATTCCATGCAGTAGTAGTAGTATACGGCATCACTTAGTTTACGGCATCAATTTAATTTTGACTCGTTACCTACACTTGAGAGATTAACAAAATTTACTCTAACGTATACATCCATATAAAAGTAATAGAATCTAATCAAACGTAACCAATTTTGTGTTTCTATCATTTTAATAGCACTAAAGTGGAAAAGAAGCGTACAGCTCCACCGTTGGATGGTCATATAAGCCAAAGAATTTATCAGTACCCACAGTTGTCAGTCGCAATTAGTAACCTACAGCTTAAACACTTTTAAATCCCTCTTTTCAAGAACCCTCTACACATACATTACACATACCGGGTAAATACAACCCTATTTTGTAAAACTGTAGTAGGGAAATTATTCTATAATTATTTGTGACATTTAATCCGCACAGCACACAACAATTCTAGTTTCAAAGAGCAACTATCAAGTCGAGTATTAGACCCTTCGAAATATATACACAAGTATTATAAACACTTTCGCATATAAAGAATACGATTAATTCGCAAAGCACTCTAAGCTTACACGAGTATTTAAATAACAATCCACAAAAATAACTTCTTGATTTTAATAACTCGATGAATGTTAGTTTGGTTATGGTAAGTTAGTTTGGTTCAGGTAAGTTTAATGTTTGAATAACAAGATACTGAATGGATTGAAATAAATAAGTGGGTTGGTTTCTATTTCATTTAAAAATAAATATGAGGACAAAGTCGCAATGTAACGCCAAGGAGTCATATGAATCGACTCAATGTAGGGCAAATACCGTATTGCCTACCATTCATAGTGTAACCCCGATATCTTCGAGTGACTTTGATAACCGAATCTGGTCATGAACCGGTGAAACCCATTACACAGTATCGCGTCAAATAAGGTCGATGGTCTCAAAGCTACAAATTAATGAAGGTCATTATAACACGGACTATCAGTAACTGGCTATCTCACTGTTTAATTAAATGCTACTTAATACTTATGCCTATTACTCAATACATATACCATACCTAACACAAAATATGCTAGACGGTGGACAAAGACAAAGACTTGTGAATTTGAACCCCACCTAGTACATTACTTACAGAAGAGTTTAGCTAAGGAGAATATATTTTCTCGAAGTCGAATTCCTGTGACTTTTACCATCTAAACTGTTTAATTGAATATTGTAAAAAACTACTGCGTAATGATTCGGAAATCTTATTAAAATCGGATAAATATTTATACAATTTGGAAAGCTTTACAAAGAGAAATTGGCACCTTGCAATTTGGTGTCATGTTCATGTACTTCAAATTTTTTAAAACTGTATACAGATCTGCCAAATGGAAACTGGTGTAAATATCTAGATCATAGATCCACAAAAATTAATTTGTATAAAAGTGCTATTTGCAACCATATACCTAAGTAACTAGATATAACATTGCAAAGGAGCTCAGCTTTAGTTTACGTAATAAAATATTAGTCTTACTTTTATTTTGTGTGCTATAAAGGGCACGCTGGCAGCACTGAGCGCGAAGCCCACCTCGTGCCAGCTTCGATGTAACTTGTAATATCGTACACATCACCATAACCACTGTTTCCTGAAAAATATACATATGTACATACGTTCACGGCTGTATCCCTAAAGTGGTAGGCAGAGGTGTATTAAACACCCACATTTTACCACTAACGTAATAGGGGGTAAGCTTATTGCTGTCAACCAGGCACTATATGACCGTATGTATACTGTATTATAGATAACCCCAAAAATATACGGTAATTTTTTTAAGAAAGGAAATACATACAGTAAATCAAACACATAACTCCGATTGGGCTTAGCCACAGTCACGTAAAAATAAACGACACACGTATTCTTATACTGAGCATAGTGAGCATCTGCCATGAATTTCGTAGCCCGAATTCATGATTCCAGGAAGGCAACCTGGTTTAACTGATGATTAAATCACTTAGTCTCTGATCTACAGGCTGAGTTTATTTATAATATAATGTCAACTAGGGATAAAAAAAAGAAAGATGGTAGATTATGCGTTAATAACTCGATCATTTAAATTAGATTTATACTTGAGTAAGACACAAGAAAATCATCACCATCTATTTATGAAGATTTTATACGAAATACTTAATTGGAGACACTTACTAAAAATTAAGTAGAGAACGACGTTCACCGTGCGCGCAAGTCGAAGCGCTGTCTCGTATTGCGGTCTATCGACGCGCATGTCCCGCTTACCAATTTTATCGCCTTTATCTTAGTATTGTTGCCCTCTAGAACCACGCGTTCTTGTGTTTGGTTTTATTCTTGCCTGTTAGCATGAAATCTTCTCAATATATATAGCAACAACGTGAACTCCTTGCATGGAATCCCTAATGCAACTTGAGCTTCGTTGGAGCTAGGGTTGGCGTAAGTAAGAGTAACTTGGATGGGGGCTATAAAACCTCTACTACCTCTAATTTTGAAGCGCGAAGAGGTGGCCATTTGTCTGCGGCCACTCGGTCGAGGCTACGCCGAACAGAGCGGGCTTGTATGCCGATTTCTATGTGGGCTCTTCGTTCCTCGGAGCTGTGAGGAAATTTTCCATGGAGTTTCTCTCAAGGGGAACGGCGCGACGTCCACCGAGCAGGCATTTGGAGATTTAACTAGATGCCAGAGTCTGCATATCGTAGTCCCATAAAAAGTGTCGTGGTTAAGTCTCGCGACTCTGATCGGGGGCGAGGCTTAGCTTAGCCGACCAGACTGCGAGAAAAAAAACCTCTATAAAAAAAATTACCCCGAATCTCATGTTCTGGTGTGTCACCAGGCACCATGCATGACTGATAGGTCAGTCAGTCGCAAGCGCTCTTATAGCCGAGGTACCTGCGGACCCCTCGGTTGGGTATGAAAAAAAAACGCTTGCCCGGGTATTGCGGGATCTCTACCCAGATCGACCTATAGTTCTCCCCCACATTGTTTGAATAATAATGGAAGCTAAAATTTATTTAATAAAAACCAACCTGAAGAAAAAGAAGGAGAATGTCAAGAGGAAGGAGAAAAGTACGTAGGAGGCAGACGATACGTCGTCGTCTGACGAAGATGTATCACTACCGACGCTACACTACACACTATGTCGATGGACCTCCCAGGAGTCAGAGCGACTTCTCTGTACTCTAGGAGCTGTCGCAAGTCAGAAATATTACGCCCCAAACCTGACTCGGCGATGGTGCTTGAGCCCCGCGACCTCGAGAGACGACTCGAGAATAGCACGCGTCTATTCCGACTTGCACCAGTACCACCTTCTCCAGGGCGGGGGAGTACGCGCGTTCTCCAGTTGATGGAAAAAATATTGCAGAGAAGATCACAGATCTCCTACTTAATATCCATCCGCCGGTGGATGGGGGTTCCGTCCTTCAAACACTGGTGACCTTGCAGGAAATTGCATTGCAGGATGGCTATTATAAATAAGGTGGCCATCAAGCGCACCAATCTAAAGGGCACTTTTGTAAGAGCTCTAAAGGACTCCTCCTCCACCATCACTGGGGTTATTGAAAACCTTATTGAGGATGTGGCACGTCTCCAAGCGGCCAGTGACCGACCGACCGCACAATTCGTCAATATTTCCCTCCGCTGAACTCTCCAGAGATACGAGCACTCCAAGCACTCTCTCTGATGCTGAAACTGTCCCAGCTCCCTCTATTTCTGCCCCCTCCAATGATACCCATCATTCAGAAATTTGGAGGGAGGCAAGAAAAAGAAGAGGTCACAAAATCGGAACAAAAAAGGCCAAAAGTGCAGCCTCTCCGCCTTAGACGTCGTCGGAGGCAATCACAACAAAAAAGAGAGCTAGAAAACTGCAGGTGCCCAAAACGGCAGCTGTGGTGGTTACCTTGTCGACGGAGGAGGGCCTTGCCCGGACAAAGGCTTGAACTTTAGAGTTTAGAATGTATTGCGGAAAAGTTGCAGGCAGTATATTCAGAGCTGACGGTGTTAAGGTCGTAAGGCGCGAAGTGAGCGGAGCTGCGTATTTCGGGCCTGGACGACTACGTTACGGATGAGGATAATGTCCAAGTTGCAATTCGTGAAAAAAAGGGGTGCAGCACGGACAATGTTGCGGTCCAAGTGGTCGTGGCTCAATGTTAACTAGCAATCCCGTAGCGTCAGCCAAAATTTTGCTTTCGTTCGCTACCCCTGCTCTCGCTACCTAGCTGCAGTAATTGGAGAGGTGACGTCCTGGTGAAATTGAGAAGATTAATTTAGTAGTCAGCTGTTAGATAACACTACTACTATACAGCTGACAAATAGCTATCTTCCCGCTCACCAAGGTATCCACCTTAATTTAACTTGCAGAAATGCAAATGGGATTGTAATACAGTGTAATTAATCATGTGGCTGTATTACAAGCCTAGTTGTATTTCTTCGAAGTCGCAGGATATTTCATACTATCTGCCGTTCGCATCGAATTATATCAAGCCAACTATCAAAAGTGGGAATCCTAGATTTGTGTAGAAGATTTTAATATTAGAATATTAATAATTAATTATAATTTAATAGTGGGCGTGTAAGAGTTTATAAGGTGTACACAGTACACATCACGGATAGTCTGCGCCTTTATAGGCATTTGTTTTGAACACTTTTGTACAGCGGCTGATAACCTATGTATCAGTTGACGCCACACTGCTGGGGGTCGCTCTGCAAATATTATGTGTCGCACTTATCAGCTGCAATGATAAAGTATTATTAAGTACTATAATATCTAACTATATGTAAACCGCATTGATGATGATGTAAATTTACAAGAACAATCATAACATTTGCACTTAACTACTTTTATTTATTATACTGAACTGAACTGAACAAAAGCAATGCATCGCTTATACGAGTGTAGCGACCGGCGGCATAAGGACAAAATTACTATCGAATAATAAACAATACCGAATAATAATAACGAATATCTAAGTCCAGTCTATTTTTGAGTTATTGGCAATACCTCAGATGGCATTTTTAGGCCCTCACCCATTTTGTGTAATTTTTAAGTTTTAACTTCTTTTCATATTTTGTTAGTCTGGTAGTGGGTTAATTGGGTTAGAAACCATCTTCAATTATTCCCACATAAGAAACAGACCTTGGACGCTGGGGTGAAGTCTGAGAGGACCGAGCATGAATAATTTATAAATAAGTTCGTAATTTTGCAAATTAAGATTGTCAAGCTAAGCTAAGATGAAGCTACAAAATTTTATTGACAGATGATAAGATTAATTATGTAACTTCAAAAAAAAAATTAAACCTGCATAAAGAAATAAAGTAAAAAAACAATACGTTTGTTATAAGTTTTGCATAAGATTGTTTTGTAGTGTGCATAAATTATGTATGTATAGAGTATATGTATGACCCCGATTCCAGTTATTTCCTACTTAATCAATAATAATGCCAAATTGGGCATACGCCGGAGGTTCGCTAGGAGAGCGTAAATCCTTCCCTGGCTTTAGACAAAAAACGTACAATCAGTGATACAAAATACAAAAAATGTGCCCACCTGAACCATCTATACAATTTACCACTCCTGGGCCAGACGCTTGGTACGACAATACGTGCTTGGCATTTATCCTCCAAGTATATACATACATATATATATAATACCCAACCAAATAACACAAATTAAAATAAGCGAGATACTCAATATGTATTTACGATTACAAACAGACCTCCCATTGACGTCGGAAGTTCAGCTCTAATTATCTTATGCTATGTATGTATGTATGTATATGTGTGCTGTTGGTATACACGTACATAAATAAATAAAATAAATAAATGATTGTGCTATGAGAGGATAAAAATAACTAGTTACTTCTGAAATAAGGTGTTATAGAAGACTTAAAGAAGTTAATTCTATACTATTTTCACGCTTGAATATTATTACGATTGCATTCCTCAGGAGACAAAAAAGATTGTCCGTCTGTTTACATATATTCTGACACTAAATAATAATTATTAAAAAATATCAGGACCATAAATAAAAAATACGATTAAACTTACAAAAACAAAATTTATTAGTCTCAACTGTTTTAATATTTCAGTCCTCATTTATGACCCTCAATGAGAAAGAAGGAAATTGTTATATTTATATCAAATACCATAATTAGATAGACTTAAACTTCACATATTATTAAGATGCTATTTCGTACATTTATTTCATGAACATTTGTTTTTCTAAGCAAACGCTACATATATCTTGCGACATATAAAATCTATGACCGCGCTGTTCTTAATATTGTCACAGGAAACATGATACTATACAATACAATATTACAAACCAAGTCCACAATGTATAACATTTTATACAGTAGGTACCACATATTAAAAAACAGCTACGTATCGACAATATTGTTACAAAATTGCAATATCCGCTCAGCTCTAAATCTCTTGATATATTTTTAATTTATATATTTTTCTGTATCTTAGGTACATGACAATTAAAAGTGTGTAATAGATTCATAAATATTATATTAAAGTTCTGTAACAAAATATGTATAGAACACCTTTCGGCCAGCTGCCTTTGTAAACGGTTTCGAAAGGCGGAATAAGCTATCCTTATGTACGTCTACACTATTTTTAAACTAATAAGAAGTAATGAGTCGACTCTTCTCTGACATTAGTCAAAGCAGACGCTAGTCTCAAATATGTAAATCAATTAATATAATTAAGGCCAGTTTTATACATTTGTAGGTTTACAGAGTAACTTTGATTGACCTGCATATATACTAATAGATGATGCGAGTAGCATGTAAGCAGTTTTATCTAGAGAGCATTATTTTATTCCGCCATTTTGACGTTTGTCAGTGCCAACGGACCGCAGTCAAAAATATTCTTGAAAAAATTACGTACCTCCGTACTTATGGGTTTTTCACATTTTTCGTCCATATTATGCGTCCATTGCAAAAATGTTAGTTCATTCAATTTACAATGCTTATAAAAGACACCATACACAATAAAATTATGCTTATAAGCATGTAGCTTTCTGTTTATTGATCCACAGAGCGCAAATAATATGTTATGTCTGTATGTATATGTGTTTTTAGGGAAATAACATGTCCTAAATGGACATACTATTTCCCTAAATAAACTTGTATTAAAACCAAAAATATACATATTAAACATGAGCAAAGTAACAATTCTAAGAAACGACATAAACATTAGCAACGTTTACTCTTAAAATGATTAATGTTAACTCAACACACAATTTAGCACAGTTTTTTTGTAATTAC
Source organism: Tyria jacobaeae (assembly GCA_947561695.1). Classification (NCBI taxonomy): domain Eukaryota; kingdom Metazoa; phylum Arthropoda; class Insecta; order Lepidoptera; family Erebidae; genus Tyria; species Tyria jacobaeae. Next base: position 10,101,861 of record OX387207.1, on the reverse strand, counting down.
CGTAGTTTTGTAAGAACAAAAAAAAAGAATAAATAAAAAAAGGTTTTTTGACAATAATTTCACAGAATTTGCACGAACTAGGCGAAACAGCCTTATTATATTAAAATGAAAAACATTAGAGATGTCAAGATATCGACTCAAATATTACAAATATCGATACAAATCCGAAATATGTTATATAAATAAAATGCCAGTAAAATTAATAATCTTAAAAGTAAAAGTAAAATAATATTAATTGACTATCGTTAAAGTAATAGTAAGATTTTGTACTATTACTTTAACGATAGTCAATCATATCATTATTCTTTCTGGGATTTGATTTTGTAATACATTCATATTTTTATTGGTTCGGCACTTTAAACGGAAATAAAAAAATACTTATTAAATACAACAATCTTTTAAAAGCAGATGAAGAGGTGAAATCTAAAAATAATGAGTAGTTATCAGTCTGCAGAATGCGCTGTTCCCATATATACGATTATTGCGCATGTTACTGGAACGCGCACATGCTGTTTAATATAGACACAGTACTGAAAATGATGAACTGTATTCACGTAATGGAGCGAAAGAGAGAAGGAATGTTTTGGACCTCGGGAAACCTCACTAATGTCAGCGAAATGCAACGTTGCTCCACTTTCTTTGAGGCCGTACATGTCGAACCAAAAAAGTTGATCAAATTTGCTAACTACTTATGTGTAGTGTATAATATTGTAGTTCAAGTTTGAATTCTATTTCTAGTAGCTGCAGTAGACATACAATTCGGTTGTGTACGATCACCTTAATGTTATTAAGAGGTCTAATCAGATATAACACGGTAATGCCATAGATGTGCTGAAGACCGCATTGAGTGCGCTGATGGTAGCCGCAATGGCTCCCAGGACACCTAACCCAATCACCTCGTAACACACCATCTTCCTCCAACCAGGCTCCTGACTGTAAAACAGTCGACATAGAACAATGACAAAATTATAATTAATTACATGTTCCTAATACCACCATTTTATTAATTATCTGAAACTGCCACCAACATAACAATTTAGATACCTATAATAAAAATCAACATCTATAAAATGATAGTTCAATTTACAGTATATGTTTACACAGACACAAACATATTAGGTCTTCCGGATAGTTTTGAGGGATTTATTAAAAATTAAATACTCTTGTATTATAAAAAAGATAATTTATATTTTAATCAAAATACGCTCCATCACTAGCTACAACCTTTTGCCATTTTTCGGGTAACAAAGGGAAAAAACAAATTCCATCATAAAAAAACTGATCATCTTTTGAAGCGATCCATTCATCGATCCATTTTTTGATACATTTGTAAGATTTGAATATGCGGGATGCGGTAACACTTCCTACTGAAGATCTTAAAGTGTATCTCTTACAGATTTTGCGATGTGTTTGCGAGCATTGTCATGCAGTAAAATTACCTTTTGTTTTCTATGTGCAATTCTAGGACGTTTTTGGTTCAATGCATGACTCAGTTCAATTAATTGATTTTGATAACGTTTAGCTGTGATAGTTTCATTTGGTTTTAACAATTCATAATTAATAATACCTTTCATATCCCACCAAACGCATAACAATACCTTATTTACGTGAATGTTACGCTTCGGAATCGATGTGGACGGTTGACCAGGATCTACCCACGATTTCCTACGTTTTGGATTACATAGTAGATCCATTTTTCATCGCCGGTAACGATTTGATACAAGATTTCTTTTTGTGAGGAGACAGTAGTGAAGCACAAATGGGTACTCGATTTTGCATCGCTAATTCTGATAAAACATATGGAACTCATTTTCCTTGTTTTTTGAATTTTACCCATTGCGTGTTAACGATCAAAAATTGTTGATTTACCTATATTTAATTCTTCAGCCAACTCTTGTAGTGTACGGGTAGGGTTTTCGTCCAATAACGACTGCAATTCCTTGTCTTCAAACTTTTTGGCTTTCCACTACGTTCTTTATCCTCTAAATGAAAATTACCACTTTTAATCGTCGAAACCAGTATTCACATGTTTTACAAATGGTACAGATTCATAATACGTATCTACAATAAGTCTGTGAGCTTCTGCTGCTGTTTTTCTTGAATCGAAAAAGTATAGTAGTAAATAACGAAAATGATATTTATCACGTTCCATATTTAATCACACTAAAAACGTGCGTACGTTTACTGTGAGTGAGTTACATCGAATAATTAAAGTGCAAGCTAAAACACGAATCCCGCAACCGCATCGAATATCTAAGTAACTTGTACCGACGTGTCGCGACAGCTACTTCACACGTTCCCTCAAAACTAACCGGAAGATCTAATATATTTTTGTGAGGTCATTATTAAAATTTTTCCTTTTGTTAATATTTAATACGTTAAAGTAACCCTAACTTATATTTGCAAATGTATCAATCAAAGCTTTCTCTAAAAACTTTAAATTGCGAATGAACGAGTTTGAAAGTTTACTTCCACATCCTTACCAATTTGTAAATATATATATACCACATTGTAGCTGCAATTAAAATAACAAGCATTTCTGATTTGTTTCGTTACGAACAGTATATGTACATATTATGATAGGTCAGTGAAATGAAACATTATGGTCGAATATCAACTAACAGGCGATCTCTATAATCTTTTAATAAATGATATTTATAAATAAGTATTGTATTAAAACTCACATTGGGTTTTGCCCCTCAACGGTAGGTTGATTCATGAGCCTCAAGTAGCATACTGAGGGCAGGATATAAGTAAGCAATGCTACTGTGGTGGCTCCTACCAAAGCCAGGATCGTGTCGAAACGAGGAATACTCTCACCAATGAACAACAGAGCAGCCATGATGGATAAACGAACAGCCATACGCCACCCGACCGAGTCTGTAATGTATTAAAAACATGTGAGGTTATAATCATGTGTGTATATCGTGGACTGGTATATAGAGCCGATCATCGTGTCAGGTCGCATTCGGAGACTTGATCGATGGACCGACGACTTGAGTAAGGTAGCTGGCTGCGGATGGATGCCGGTTGCCCAAAAATGGGATGATTTTCGCTTTTTGGTGGAGGCCTTTGTCGAGCTTCCGCAGCGGCGATAGGCTGATGATGATAATAATGACGTGAATACTCGAAATAATTTTGCATATTTGTATCGCAAGCAATTTTATTATTACTATAAAGAATTTAGGTTAAATAAAAATTTGCATTACCATATGACATGTCTAACGTGAATAATTGAAGGGGAAATATTGTACCAGTGTCTATCTTAAAGTAATACATATAACATTTAAATTTACCTCTGGGAACATTGTAGAGCTCTTCCATTTCTTGAAATACAGGGTTAATAATAATGACGAAGGCAGTTAGCAAGTGAATGGCCATCAAGATATTGGCGGCCAAAGACAATGGTGTACTAATCAATGTCAGGGCAACATTGGGTAGCAAGTGGTCACCATAGACCGAATAACCACCGATGGCCACCAGCAAGTACAAGAGCAGGACCGCTGAAAAAACAAAGTTCTTTTGTTGATATTGTAGAGGTATGTATAATGTACAGCAAGGTAATAAATAACTTAGTATCAATTATTTTTGATATCTTTATATTTATAATTAGTAGTAGCATTAGTAGGAGTTTATAAAATAACAATCGCGCTAATCTCGGGAATCAATAGTCAGATTTATACAATTAGTTTCAGAATAATTATGCTATAAAACACCAACTCCGATCCTGAGCAGCATAGTAGTGATAATAAACGCTGGTGAAACGGCGGGGAACGACTAGTTAGTAATTGAACCGGGTGTAAAAACAAACAACGCCAAAATATGTTGTACCTATTCGGTTTGGTTTATTTATATGTTGTAATATTGATATGTTCACAGCTTACATCTAGTGAAAAATGTTATGTAGCCTCTTTATTTCTGTGTTTTCAATGTCCGTCACTTTTTTGAGCACTGAATTTTATAATTATAGCCAGTTATCGAGTCTGTTTTAAATGAGTTTATGGAAGTGGCAGAAACAACGTCCTCGGGCAGAGACTTCCAACTGTTGACCACTTTGCTGCTTAAGAAGTGGTGTGCCAGCGGAGTGACCGTTGGCTGTCTATTTTGAGAAGAATGTTTTGTATAAATGGCAGATTGTAATGTGTAACTAGGATTTTATACATTTCTATGAGATCGCCTCGAAGTTGTCTTTGCTCAAGAGTGGTGAGAGGGACTCTCCGCAGGCGACGTAGTGCCTGTGGCATCTTGGTATACTTCTTCTGAAAACTCTCCAACAAATTGATGTCCTTGTATAAGTATGGTCTCCAGATAGAGAGATAGAGGATTATCCAAGAGTGAAGTGTAATATAAGTTTTGTAATTTTTTCTAAAAACTTTCACTGAAATTATTTGGAACGACTTTTGATAAAATAAACAAAATATTATTATTTGCATGTTTGAGTTTGAATTAATAATTAAATGCTATTAATAAATAGACAACCTCCACTTATAAAAAAAGTAATATAATAATAATAAAACTCATTGCCATATGTAATAAGAGGAATATTTTGTAACCTTTCTCATACCATACATTTCCTGATATACAGTCGTGGTCAACTAATTAGGGACACTCTCTAGTTAATCCAAATTGTGAATTTATTTTTTATTTTCCAACGAGTCTAAACAATATTCCACATCTTTTACATGTAAGTATAATTAGTCATTTATGTGCCTAATTATACAAACAATAACAACTTCTTAAACATTAAACCTCTTTACAGTATAGCTGATAGATGATCACAGTGCTATTTGTTCAAAGAATGCTGGCTGGCCATTTAATTAGGGACACTGAGATATTGCGTTCTAGTTTCAAAATCTGAATCTCAATTATTATTTTCTTTCTTCTCCTATTCTTTGTGGTAGTTTTGGCGGCAATCTAGATTTGTAATTTCAAGTTTTGAGAGTTATTTTGAAGAACAATGGGCAAAAATAAAAGTTGCGATGCAACACTACGAAAAATTATCATGAAGTTTGTCGAGCGTGGTTGGTCATACCGAAGGATAGCAGGATATTTAAATTGTTCAAAAACTATGGTATGCAATGCAGTGCAACATTTCAGGCGCAATAACACAACTTTAAATGTGCCCAGAAAAAAAAGATCGAGAAAAACAACTCCGCAAGAAGATAGAATGATAACCAGGTTAGCTAAGAAAGATCCGTTTCTAGGCTCTATTTTAATTAAACATGAAGTGTTTGGGGCAGACGAAAGAGTCAGTGTATCAGCGAGGACAGTTCGACGACGTCTAGTAGAAGCAGGGTTGTTCGGAAGAGTGGCTCGCAAAGTACCGTTGTTAAAGAAAGAGCATAGAAATGCACGTTTGGCGTTTGCACGTAAATATGGACATTGGACCTACGACCAATGGCAACATGTATTATTCTCTGACGAGACCAAGGTTAATTTGATTTCTTCAGATGGAAGGCAATACGTACGGCGTCCTGTAAAAGCGGAAATGAATCCAAGATTCACAAAAAAGCAGGTGAAACATGGCGGAGGAAACATTAAAATGTGGGGATCATTTTCTGGACGTGGAGTGGGACCTGTGAGGAAAGTTCAGGGTAACTTAGACCAACATCAATACAAGGCAATATTAGAAGAAACTATGCTTCCCTATGCTGAGGAACATCTTCCTATTATATGGACTTTTCAGCATGATAACGACCCAAAACATACAGCCCGTTCAGTCAAGTCGTTTCTTAACAGACAGTCGGTATCAGTGCTAGATTGGCCAGCAAATAGCCCCGACCTCAACCCAATCGAGCACCTTTGGCACGAAATTAAGAAAAAAGTTGCCATTTATCGTACCACAACTTTAGATGAACTTAATGAAGCTTTTTGTGAGGCATGGGCAAACATTCCTGTTGAAATATGTCAGAAACTGATAATGTCTATGCCACATCGGTGTCAAGCGGTAATTACTAACAAAGATTTTGCTACTGGGTACTGATTTTACCCGTAATAAAATGAAGTTGTTAAAGAAATTAAAATACTGCAGATTATTAGTTCTGTTTAACTCTATTTTTCATTTTACTTTACTGTTCTTAATTAAATGTCCAGCTACAGAATTGTACCTTAAATTGAATACATGGTTAACCTTTGATATTAAACACTTTTTTATATTTATTTAATCTTTTATTTACAGCCATTTATAGTATAATAATCGGATCAAATTATGCAAATAATAGTTACTGAGAAATCAACAGGGTTTTATATTTATATGTACATAGCCGGTTATTGCTGTCCACTATCTTGAATGTCCTTAATTAGTTGACCACGACTGTATATAGTAACAGATATTTATATTTTCAATAACGTTAATTTTAAATAAGACATTAAATCATCAATGACCGAGCAATATAAAGCGAAATGTTAATTTAACTTGTCATAAAACACAAGGCAACACAATTAGACCTCTATTCTCTTTACGTAGATGGAACAAAGAATTCTTTATACAAATAATCAAATGTACATATGATAACATTAAAATAATAATTACCTAATGCAAGATGGTTTTATCTCATCCCTTGTAATAAAGAATTATTTTTATAAACAAACCAGTTCACATGGGTTTACACATACGTGATAAGTGAAGTGGTAGAAAAACAATTGATCCTCGAACCATTAAAAGAGGCAAACCATTTAAAAAATCATCCTTTAACTAAACTTTCAAGGTTTACTTCATACATACATGCACTCACTTACATCCCGTATCAAAGATTTTTGTTTGAGATATAAACCTTGCCTATTCATGAAACATTATTGTTACATGTAATGTCAGAGGCCGAACTCCCCGGCAACAGTCAGTTGGAGTTACAGGTACGCGCGACCCTAACTTGCTTAAGGTTTTACCTTTCCTTTCGTATAAACAATATAACCCATGTATCTTAACCTATCTAACTTTATTCTGCAATGTATCCCCACTTTTCCATCTCTTCTCTTATTCCTAAAGTGGTAGGTGCAACGACGGCAATAACATACATATTCCCGAACGAATACGCTAGTATTTCTATAATTAAAAAAAAAAATCATTACAAAATATTAAATCATACCGCTAAAGCTGTATTGCAAGGCTTTCCCGAATTTAGTCTTGTCGGCCATATCATTCTGTATGGTGGGGAAAGTTGATGCACCTCCGAACGAGAACATGATCGTGCCGAACGCCAAGAAGAAGTCCATGAACCCGTGGAGTCCGTATCGAAACGTAAACTTGAATGGGGATACCTCACTCATCATCTGAGTAAAATAAAGCAGGCATGCCACTACTGCCGTGCAAAATGCAACTATGCCGATGACACTGAAAATTAAAAAGCCTGATCAATATGGTGTCTTCAACAAAGGACAGCGACACAAAAAAGACATGATAGATGTACACTTCAATAGTCTAATAGTTGTGCAGCGTTAGGTTAAATTCAAAATATCCGTAAAACTTATTACTAATAATGAAAGACATCATAACTTTTCAAAAAAAAAAAAAAAGCATTATTTTAGCAAAGTTGTATTCAATAAAATTAGGCCAAAATAATAACTTTAAAAGCATTTTTTATTCACAGAAACTGGAGGCTTTTCACGATATATAGAAATGCCTTCTTACAGAATAAATTTGTCGCATTTTCGTTTCGTTTGATAAGTCAGGTTACTTACTCGAACGCTTGCAGCTTGCCCTGTTTGGGTATCGCAACGCCGGGCCCTTAGTGCAGTCATCGGAGAGGATCTGTCGCTGCCGGCCGTCGCACGCTCCATGGCCGGCAGTGATAGATGTTTTGCCGCGGTCGCATCCTTCTGCGATGAGGTCATCTTGCAGAAGGAGATGGCGAAACGGGCCCGGGATTCCCCTCTATTCCCCCATTCGCCGCCGGCGAACCGGGCGGCGGAGGCGCATTTCCTAATGCCGCCCTGAGTGTGGCAGCGGGTGGTCGGGACGGGTTTTTCCCTTCCACCCCCTGTAGTAGCCAGCCGCGAGGAAGCGACGTCCGCGTGTGCCAGGACGCCGACTAACTGAGGTTTACCCGCCATTGCGGGCAGACGCTATGAGGGGACCGGATGTCCTACTAAAGTTGTTCCCGGCCTTCTCCTTTATTAGGCGCAAGACGGCACACCGTGGTTTTAGTCGGTTCAATTCCGACACACCGCCCCACTGTAAGCCCCGGTGGGGTGACGGCCCGTGGGGTTCGACACGCAAAGAAAAAAGGTTACTTACTGGAAGTCCTTAGGAGTACCGAAGAAGACGAAAGGAGTCATAGCGCCGATAACAGCCAAATACCACGAACAAAGGGTAAGAGAAGGTAATAGCGTCAGCAGGACAAACTGGATTGTCTGCGCGGCCAGCAGCATGCAAACCACAGAAACACCGAATAGAGTGACGATCATTGAAATTGACACCACCACACTAAAATTAAATAAAAAATTGATGTTTTAGGATACTTATTTCATTTGGTATACTGTACGAGTATAGTCACAGACATCATCTAGAAAGCTAGATCCAAACTAAGCATAAACACTCTCAACTTTTATAGCAGTATATCTATATAGATCATACATAAAAATATTATTTGGGAGAAGATAGAGAGAATATGAGAATATGAGAAGCGGGCATCGAACCCGCGACCAATAGCCTTGCAGTCGAATGCAATACCACCACGCTACACAAGGTGGCATATTTATTTACTAACTAATTTCTGATTTAATGCAGGGTTCGTAAATCAAGACCACCGGACCTTTTAAAAATATTTTTTCTGTCATTCGGCAACAGTATTACCTTCAAAGGCGGGCAGCGCACTTACGACTCTTGAGTTGCAGATGTCCATGGGCGACGGTTGTCACTTACCATCAGGTGAACCGTCTGTTCGTCGTATTTCTATATTACAAAAAAAATAGTTTTTTTGGTTAATAGGTATACCCTAGTTCCTTTTGTCTATCCCTTAAGACGTGTACTTATGTAAAGTTTTATGACTATCAGTGAGTAAGTAGTTATGGAGTAAAAGCAACTATTATAGTAGTCCATACCTCCATGTTTTGCCTAACGCCTGTTCAGCGATTATTGCATATGGATTTCTCTTGCGGGTCCTCATTTCAGGCTCGCGAGCCTCCAACAAGGACCAGCAGTCGGCGAGGCGCTGCCCACTGAATACCGCCACCAAACATATCGCCACAATCAAAGGTACACCTAACCATCCTGCATTACAAAATTATTATACTTAAAAATGGATTTAAAAGATATCAGTCTTTCACGTCAAAATAAATAAACAAAATACAAGTATTGAAGCGCATTTTGCATTCGCATTTCTATGTGTTAGAATAAGAATTTTCCTTGCAGATTTTTCCTTTACTTGTATTGTACGGTGTGTGTAACTATGTGTGAACTTATGAACGTATGTTGTAATGATCAAAATTGTTAAAATGAAAAGTTTAATAGGCGTATCATTTTAAAACGTAGACTTAATTTTTTTTACAGCTTCAAGAGACCTAAACCTAATTTAATGTTATTTTATTGTGTATATACGTAATATATATATATATATATATATATATATATATATATGTATGTATATTACGTATTAAAGTAAAAAATTAAGTCTACGTTTATATTTATGGAGTAAAAGCAACTATTATATATATATATATCATATATATATATATATATATATATATATATATATATATATATATATATATATATATATATGTATATATAATAGTTGCTTTTACTCCATAAATATAAACGTAGACTATTTACTTCAGTATATATATATATATATATATAAATATATATATACATATATATATATATATTACGTATATACATATATATTTATATATGTATATACGTAATATTTGTCTGATAATCGTGCAGTTATCCTATAGGGGTACCTTTTATTCGAGGCATGGCACCCTTCAAATACATTTTTTTTTATATTATAGGGAGACAAACGAAAGTAAAGGTCAGAATTTAACTTTTCAAAATTAGGAAGCTACATTCATATTTAACACGCACATAAAGCCTTCGAGAAAACGTGGCTTTTTCCATAAACAGTGATATGATATGTTGTAACTTATACCTAATACATTAATTATGTACATATGTTACAGATACTCAACTTTATATAAATTATAGATGAACGTGTTGTCATGCGACACAACGACATATGTTAGCCGGTATAAGTCCGAATAATTCCTCTGAACACTCCCCATGATACAAGCGATATTAAATGCAGAGTGAAGCTACATCTCTACGATACTATCTCGATCTGTTTAGCACACCTAGCTTCTTTTAGAGAGGTAAAGGTAGAGGTAAGCAAGGGATGTTGCTAATCTGCAGCATATCCTTGATATGCAGAAGAAACAGCGAGGGTGATAGTACACAGCCTTGTGGGACACCAGAATTGACAGATTTGGATTCGGTGCATGCACCGTCAATAACGACCTTGATGCTTTTGTTTGTAATAAAACTGGTGAGCTAGATGCACAGTTTCTAGGGAATCTTATAGGAAGAAAGCTCTTTGTACCAGGCCCGATCGATGGTCTTCGCTACGTCCCAACTAACCACTTGCCCACCGGTGAGACAAGTAAACGAGAAGATCAACAGCTAAGCGACCCCTAAGGAAGCCGTATCGGTCGGTCATTGAGGAGCTGGTGGTCTTCTAAGCTGGGAGGCTAAGGAGCTGGCAGTTGATGATGGATTCCATTATTTTGGTGAACAAGGAGGTTATGCCTATGGGTCTGTAACTGGAGGAATATGAGCGTTCTCCTTTTTTAGGGATCTGGTGCACTAAAGCTGTCTTCCATAAGTTCGGGACTACGCCTAGAGAGTAGGAAAGCTGATAAAGGTGCGTTAAAACCGATGCCAACTATAGAGCTCACGTCTTCAGCACGATAGGAGAGAATCTATCGGGCCCACTCGACTTAAGAACATTGATATTATCAAAAAATTTTATGTTTATTTTTTAACATTTATATATGTATCTGAAACTATTTTTTAGTCCTCGAAAATTAATTGGGTGGCGCATGTTGTACTAAATATGTAATTGTTGTAGTGTAGTGTAGGTACTATTTTACTGAAAGGTCTGAACGGATTAAGGTAAAGACAGCATACGCTCTATATGACACGTAGGTGTTTGAGAATATATTTCATATATTTCAATAACATTATAAGACTATAAAGGCATAATGTCTACAACAAATCTTAAGTTTTTAAAAATGCTATAGTACTTAAACGTGTTTGACTGGGACAAGGTAAAAATTCAATTAGATAAGATTGTAGCACCTTTATCTATATTAATTTTAGAATCTCATTAACATATTAAAATCATTCGTAAATAACATAAAACAAGCTTCAGAGAACTATATTATAATTTACAAAATATTTATACATTAATTTTTACTCAATAAATTCTATCGCTAAGCGAATTTGTTTTTTTTTTTTCACTCAGATACAGAAGACTTTAGCATAGGGGAACCTTTCGAACCTTTCTCGTCTCTTTCCCATGGTATGATACTAATTCTCCACGAAACGGCCCATATAGTGAGGAGATCTTTGGAGCTCAAACCACCGGTTTCTTGTCACTAGCACCCGACTTTAAATCTTTGAGTTTATTTTATGTTGACGTATTGCATTTTTATAATAATATGTTGTTGATTTAAAAAAGGCCCTAAGATAACATTCTAGTGTATCAATCAATCAATCAATTACTCCTCTGAAGTCCACCGCTGGACACAGGCCTCCCGCAATGTGCGCCATAGCACCCTGTTATCAGCCTTCTGCATCCAGTCTATCAAAGCTATTTACTTCAGTACGTCGTATTCTTCTTTTTAGTATGCTGAGCTTTCAAGCAAAGCAGAGATTATCCTGTAAGTACTAATGTATAACACGGATAAAGATCGAGACCAATGCCAACATTTCCTGCTATTATAAAGAAACATTTTCACATTTTGCACTAAGCGGGATTAGAAACCACGGCCTCTGAAGTTACAGTTTCTATTCTTTTAAAGCGTTTGAATAACATCAGTCGTTACTTTTGATAGCTCAGTCAGCTCAGTATCATATTCTGATTAACATTGTTTGACGACCGGTCGACCTTGTCTATAAACCTACATCGCCTGTCGTCTCTTTCACACTCGTAGTATTTATGGAAAGAGCTTCCAAGAGCATCTACTCCTAAGTGTCAATATAAACATAAATAAAATTAATGAGGTAGTTTAATATACGTATAACAATGATAATATATGAAACGTGGTAAGCTTTAGAACTACCAGTCGCAATAATTGTTGCATTTGATGGCCCCATTTTCAGGAAAGGCTCTTCTCGGATCTTTGTTGCCTCATGCCGCCCTGAGTGTAGCCGTGGTTGAGACGGGTTTTCCCCTCCACTCGTTAGTGCTTGGCCAGACTGGCAGCGCGGTGTGGAGAGCGGCGCGGGTGCGCGAAGGCGCGCTATAATGCCTGTCCGCACTTCCGCAGTCGAGAGCGGCGTCGTTCCGAGTGTCGTCGTATCCAATGTTTGTCAAAATATAATATGGACGAAAAATACTTATTTTTACTGGAGAATCCTTACTTTAAACAGCCAATGCTACCAGTGAAAAATGGAATTAATAACATTAACTTAACCAGAGAAAATGAAGGAGAATTTCACACACTGTATGAAAAATTGCGATAGCAATCTCAAAAGTTTTTTGAATATGCAAGAATGATAATGAATACTTTGACTTATGAAACAAATGTTTGACTATTTATTAGAAAATATAGAAAATAGTCTTATAAAAAAAACATCATCATAACAACGCACGCGGTCAGCTCGAACTACTTTAAGATACCCGCCCCCACGCGGGTTGCCGCTCACTGCCCACGCACTCACTCCGGCCACTTGTATGAACGGGCTATGACGTAAGTTGTCCCTCGGCGAGCAGATCGCGCCATTCCCCGCGCCCGCGTGCTCTCTATGGACACTCAAATGAAATTCTTATGTTTGAGTACGTCGCGCCGCACCCGAACCGTAACACCATGTTGTCCGCATAACTAAACCAAGTCTAACTGTCAAAGCATAAGGGACGGAGGCTATTAGCCATTAGGAAAAAATATGGGAGTTAACGATGCCTTATTGTCCGTCAAGAGTGCCATCTATAAAACTAAATGAAGTTAATCTAAAAAGGGTTCACGAATTTTAATATCTTGGGCACTATCTTACTGAAGGTATTGACGATCAAAAAGACATTGAACGAGAGCAATAGCGATTAGGGATTGTTATCCCGCTATGCTGGCCGGTAAGTTTGCTCGATATAGTGATACAGTTAAAATAACACAATTTAAGGCATACTGTCAAACCTTCTACACGAGCAGCCTACGGGTAAGCTAAACCCAAGAGGTCTCTTGACACATTATGCTTTCAGTATAGGAATGTCTTTAGAACGCTATTAATATTGCCCCGTTAATGTAGTGCTTCTACAATGTTTATGGAAGCGCGAATAGATGGCTTAAATGCCATCATACGCAAGGGTACCTCTTTGATAAGAAGGGTGCGGGACAGCAGTAATAGCATCCTAAGGGTCATAGCCCATAAATGTGACTCCGTTTTAATGAAGAGCCTTGTCAGAATGTTACTACCAAAAAGTCAAGCAATAAAAATAGTTACATTGTAATCTACTAACATTGGTTAAGTAAAACTGTGTACTAACACAATGGACTCTGTCTGAATAAATAAATTTAATATTATTATTATTCTCTTTATTTAATCAAACAAACATATAAATTACATTTTTAATTAGAAAGGAAAAAATAAGCAAAATATATTTAAAAATATAACAAATAGTGTCCCACGCGCGTCGGGTATAGGGACCAAGCTACCGGTGGTGATGGCTCCAGAGACAGGAACCTCCTCACTATACGTGCCGTATCAAGAAGGTGCCTTTTGAACCAAGTCCTTTACCCAGCTACCTAACATGAGGGTCTGAAGGTGTTAGTCGAGCCGGTCAGCAATCAACCCATGGGTTTATTACTCACGTCGACAACCTTATGGGCCAATCCCAAGTATTTTAGTTGTTTATCTTTTTAGCCTCCTTGAGATTGTCTCATGGGGAATGGTAATATCAACAATCAAGGCTCGGCGCTCTAATCGGTCTTTCACCACTATGCCAGGTTTATTGGCAATAATAGTCAGTGGTGATAGATCAATCCCAGTTTAATGTTGCACAACCATCTTCAAGAATTGGGTCGTGCATATACCGGTACGGTTATATCTAAGAGCAATTTGCTGATGGACTATCCTGTCTACTTGGTTATCTCTATGCAAGTACTGGCCGTTGGCAAGACGAGAACAACCGAAAATTCAATGTCTGAGGGTTTCTCCGGGACGATTTTTTAGACGGCCAAAGAAAAGTTCCTGTACGATTGCTTCATAATCATTATTTTATACCTAATGCCTGTGCATACCTAGATACTTGTACGTTTCATTTGTTGAAAGACGTCTAAGGTGTTTGGAATCTGAAAGTTGAATCCCTTCAAATTCCACAATCTCGCCTTGCTGTACATTCATGACTGCACATTTATCTTACACCAAATTCAATATTAATTCATTTACCAAAGGTAAAAATAAAACTCACACACAAAATAAAAACACTTTGTCACTATGGCAATAGCAAAATAAATAGCCAGGCTGCAGAATGATATCTACCTAAAATATAGTGAATTTCAGAAATAAAAGTAAAACAAATTTAAATTCGCTATGCAGTACTTAATTTATGAATTTTCTTCTATCGAATTTCTTCTATCGATTCTTAATTTATGAATAAATCTTTGGTAATTTTAGACGTTATAATACATAGAGCCTTGAATATAGTAAAAAACACCAAAGAAAATCATAAGAATTATAGAGTGAATACATACCGGTCCTGGACAAAGCCCGTGGGAGAGCCAACACACCGCTTCCCGCTATTTCGCCAGCAATGAGGATAGAGGTCTGCTGCACCGAAAGACCTGAACTGCTGTCACCGTCCACATTTTCACCCTGGATGGGATTTATAAATGAATGTGTCACTCTCTTCAATTCCTAGCAATCCTTCTAGCTTTAATTTTGAATATTTTATGACCAGTAACGTCTTTTGACCATGAGTCGTTCGACGAAACATACATATGTATAAATATAATGGGAAGCTAATTAACATATTTTTTTTAAGTGAGGTTGTTAGTTTACTACTAGCTTTAATATTAATTTTATACTGAAAATAGTGCTAAATGCTTGAAAAATAAAGAATAAATATGTAAATAATTGAGCGGTCAAGTCGGATATAAGTAATACTAATAAATAATTTTGATTCACAAGCATATATTTAAAATAGATGACCTAGAAGTATGCAATAAAAAGACGATTGGTAAAATAATTTGATAGACAAGTTTATATGCTGGTCGGGTATGTGGCTGGCTGTCAAAGTTTACTGTACTGTAATAAGTACCTAGTTCTAATACAGCCCCCTCTGTCGAACACGAACAAAGTAACGGATGTAACATTGCGCAATATTTTGTAATCTTTATGTTCACTAATTGGTTGGTAACGTGTCTTCACGATAAAAGAACTAGTACCACGACACTTTGTTTTATGAATGCATTAATTAATTAATCAATTTGTCTAAGTCCCATACTGTTATAATATATTTCTATAATAATTGAACATTAAATTTGAGTAACATGTGATTATAAATAACTACATAGTTATCTAAATCAGAAGTTAGTTAAATTATAAATCAATCTACATAGGTATCTAGTTAATACTGTGCAATAATATTTCGTCACTAATGGTGTTTACCACGTACATTAACGTTCTTTTCGATATAGATATTATTATATTTTACATGGAGGTCCTGGACTATAAATCCCAGTAAAATATAGCTTCCAGAAACGTATTGAAGATTCAATATGTTTCTGGATCTTTAGGTCGATTACACTCAACACACTAATCTTGGTCACGAGTGGAGTGTCTGTCATGTCATGTCAGTGGCTTTAAGTCGCTTGACTGTCGACGGTCGTGTATAATATGCATACATATCGCTAGCCGTTTACACACAAATTAGGAACGAGCTCACAAAAACGGACGCAGGTGTATGTATTAGAACGTCATGTTTTAATAAATGTCTATAAAACTTTGGTTTTGACGTATCATAAAAGGTTATTTCACTAATTTATCTAATGGAAGCTCATTTAGAAATTTGGTCATAAACGTAAACGTAATCACGTAATAGTAAGTACGTAATGATATATAATATTGTAAAAAAACTGAAACAAAGACAACGTATATTTTTATACAAGGAAAGTAAATGAAGCCCAAACTATAATGTCGTTTGTATTTACCAGTTTCGTCCTATAATAAAAGATTAAAAACTGTATAGTTTAGGGCATTTTTTTATTATATTACATTTTAAAGTTATATATCTAAACTTCGTCAACGACTTTTTTTGAACGCTTTGAATTGCTATACTGTAAAGCCGTTGCCGTGCCTAAAGCACAATAATCTGTGTATGAAAGAGATTTAAGAGAACCCTAAAAGGATCTATATCTACTTAACCATTGTAATTTGGATTGGTCAATTTGCGAACTGGACCATTTGCTGATTGGACAATTTTCGAATTTAAAAAATAAAGATTATTGGACAATTTACGATTTGAGATAATGCGCCCAAAGGTCGCATCATCTAATGCGACTAAATTTCCATTCCCATCACCTGGATAATCGGCACTATACCACTGTACGCTAATCCAGAAGCTTTTGGGTGTATTGGTTAGTGAAGGCTGCTGAGTAGGAAAG
Organism: Tyria jacobaeae; assembly: GCA_947561695.1. Taxonomy (NCBI): domain Eukaryota; kingdom Metazoa; phylum Arthropoda; class Insecta; order Lepidoptera; family Erebidae; genus Tyria; species Tyria jacobaeae. The sequence continues at coordinate 10,085,043 of OX387207.1, read as the reverse complement.
CAAGCAAGCGGGCAAAACATCCAACACACTAACAAAAATACAACATTAGACCTATAATTGTATATTCGTCGTGCAGAAACAAAAACATCACAAAGGACTGACTTACCTTCACAATGTATATTTATTTATGTACCTACATATACATTTTGATCTTTGTGTGGTCAGTACCAATTTAAGAACTTTAGAATAAATGCAGAAAACAGTTTCTACACACTTTTGACGGACCTTATTGTTATGAAATAATTAACAAATTTCTGACGAATTTGTAACTCTAGTCGACAAATTTAAATATATTTATATTAAATATGATATGACTAGTTTACTACGTAACATCAGAAACGATTAGTTGTGGACATGTTAATAAACCTGTTAGAATTATAAACATTTAAATATCTCAAGGTCTGAGTGTTCTTATTGGCAGCCAGTCTTTTCAGCTTAGTGATGATTAAGTTCAGTATCAATTTATCGAAACATTTCAATTATATTATACAATATGACACATAATATTAATGTATGGCAACGCAGTTTTGTTGGTAACACTGCAGTCTAGTCAGTCTCTGAGGACTAATTTAACCACAATCACAATTTAAATAAGTAAGTAATTTGGAGTACGAAACACAAAGAATAAATCTGTTACTTCATCTATAAACAACAAAAATGCCTGGCTGCCCTGGTCGGATCATTAAATCCTGTTAGGTTATCGCAGCAATATTTCACCGCACTTCTTTCTTCACATCATAAAGTGATCCATTTTATGATCATACCACGACATCTACATAGATGGACATTGGACAGCGTGATTTTACGGAAGAGACATTTTTTGTATGACTTATTTTTTACTTAAACGTGCTAATCTCTACAAATATTAGTTAGATTTGTTTCAGGAGTATTGAGCATAAATGCATGAGACTGCGGGTAAGGGCTATAAGATGAAAACTGTCTATGCAAAATGGAGAAAACATTTTTGGAATTCTTTGATACTTCCATAAGCTAGCGAGTTTAACCAAAATACAAACTCTTTTGCTTTACACAACTAACTTACAATATGATTTCTAAGATAAAACATCAACCGTATATGAGAGTGCGGATATATGTACAGCACTATACTATGTACTTATATCATCTACTTTTTTCTACTAGTAAATGTAGTCCAGAGATACGTGAGAAGGTAACAACGCGTCCCTAATGTTGCGTGTAGGAAATTGTACAAAACCAGTAAGTGCACATCATCTTCATGATCAATAAATAAAGTACTTATTTAAAATGCTAATTGCATAATTAAGGCATACCTTCGATGGTACTATAGTTAATAACGATCAAATACTCAAATGCTACTCAATTAAAAGACGTCTTTATATCTAGGGTCGTATCTGTCTCTAAATAACTATAGCGATATAATGAGTAACAAATGTATAACTACGTATAGGAACTAAAGGTAAGAATGCGACGATATCTCAGAAGATAAAAAAAAGTAAGCATAAACTTCGGTCTACTTGTAAAATGCAAGTATGGTAAGTACTTAATATAATTATTAATAACCATAATTACCGCAGAGCACTATAAATATGTATAATACAAGCTTTCCTCTCAGGGCTTGTTAATTTCTTTTGGCGACTAACAAGTTTAGTATTCAGGAGTTTCAATGAAGATCTTTTAACCGGTATGTGAGTTAACTAGTCTACTAAATTAAATTAAATATACGGACACATAATAGTAAAGCTCGTTTATTCGCTAAAGATTAAAGTTTACTTTAACTGGTTTAAAGTTTACTTTACTACAAATTTAAATTGGAATAACAAAATAACAAGCACTTCTTCTTATGTGCCTTAATGCAACTAACTAAACACGTTGGATATCGTATAATAATAAGAAAATACATATTTGGAATACTAACCTTTTTTATCAAGGGGGTGCTCTCAGAGACATTACTAGACCCGCCCCCTTCATTGTGTTCTAACTTGCTCTTTGACATTTTTCTAGAACAAAATAACAAATTACACAAGAAATTGGTAGAGCCACATGTTACGACAAATACTTAGATTCCACATTAGAACCGGTCGTTAACAATATTTCCAGAGTTGTGCGTAGTTAACTCAATAGTTTTATTAAGACATTGAATTCAGTCTACAATTGAGTGCCATTCAATAAACGAATAATTTGAGAAGTCAACTAGTCAATGAATTCTATTGTAAGTGTGATAGGCCCTTACTTACGTTACGTTGTCGCGGCCGTGAGAAGACGCGACTATCCGTCGCGAGGTAGTTGACGAAACTGTTTCTACTAACTTGTCAAATAGGCAGCTTTAGATTTTGTCCGAAGGCAATGCACGATGGTACCAGCAAGTGAGCAGTTTCCGTAAAGGTCATTACAATCATATCATAAACTGGTTCCTATTTTTAGTACCATATTATTAGTAGGAATAACGATATTATTATTAAGTCAAGGTGAATTATTATTATAGTCTTATTTAGTGGAAAATTCAATTAACGGCTTCGTTTTGATGAATTTAAATACCTATAGCGAAACTTTTCAGTTAGGTGTATCTGCGTGTAACTATTGAAGTCTCACATTCTAAAGATATTTGTTTGATGCTACGTCTCTTTCCTCCAAGCTATTTATCCCACATGGTGATGAGATCAACTTTCCTTGTTTTTCTACTCCTGTTTACGTAATCAAAGCCATGTTTTCGTACACTTAACAATTACTCTCTCTAGTGAGTAGGTACTCTACCTATAGCTAACTAAAAATACTATACAGTAACAGCATAGGTACATTATATAACTAATTTACCTACTGGCTTTTGGCTTGACTCGGTTTTAAGTTATTTTTCTATTCCTCAGGAAGTTCTTTTTTCTGGATAATGATATTTATTATAGCCTTATTTGTAACACTTACATATATAAGTTGATGGTAAACGGGCGAGTATTTAACTCATTAAAGCCTTCCTAATTTCCAGATAGAGCTACTTTTTAATTAATAACATTACTGATACTTGATATTAATATGCGTCTACACTAATACATATTCATTAAATGGAGGATGTTTGAACACAGTCTCTGGTTCTATAGGTCCAACTTGTTAGGTGCGTACATACTTCTTCGTAGTGAGGTCGATTATACATAAAATATAAGCATATTGTACCAAGTCATAAAACTACTTAGTTATGCAGAATGCCGTTTAGAGGGACACATTAGTTATGTCAAAAACTCAGAAAATGAGCAATTTTCTTTTTTGTTATTTTTCAAATTTACCTTTTTTATTTATTTATTTAAATGACACTAAGAACTACATTATTGGCAAAAAAATGTAGGTAGGTGTCACATGACATGGTCCTATGGTTTCACTCATACGATGCAACAAAAAACCATATCTATAGCTTGCTTAAGACCTTATATGTATCTCACGAGAGCTTATTGTATTTGTATTCATAATATCATACCAAAACGTAAAACATATTTACATTTATTCGGAAAAACATATGCGTAAATTACAACTCTAAATTGCCAAAAAAAAATCCCTACAGCTTTTGCACATAGTAGGTATACCTACAGATTATATAGATCAGTAAACAAATCAATAATTTCAAAATTTAAAAAATAAATTGTTAAACTTAAACAGATAACCACATACTATAAATTCTTTGACGTCCTAGCAAATTTTGTTCATTTAATATGAACACCTCGCCCACAGAAGCCGCCCAAGGCGTGGCATTGCCGGATTCAGGGTATAGTCAGCGTGTTGTGGTTCCTCGTTTGCATCTTAGCCTTTCTGACAATAGTGTATCGGCGTTATCGGCAAATTGGTATATTTACTCGCCGTTCGGGATTTGGTAGACATCAATTCACGTCTGAGCAAGGTGACCGGTATATTGCGTCTGAGTCTATAAGAAATCGATACTCTAACTCTATTCAACTAAAGCAGCGGCTCCGTGAGGTTCCAGAATTGATTTAAAGGTATTAGAAGAAGATTAGCGACGAGTGGCCTGAAACCTCATAAACCAGCTGATGGCCCAAAATTGACGGTAGACCGCCAAAGAGAGCGCTTTAACTTTGCACGTGAGCACTTAAATTGGTCATACCTTGAATGGAGCAGTTCTCTTTTTCTGATGAGAGTAACATCATGCTGTATGGTAAGGAGGGAACAAAAAAAGAAAATCGAAGAGAGGGAGAGCGTTTTGCAAGTTGATGCAATGAAGAAAGAGTCAGTTACGGTGGCGGTTCATGGACGGTTTGGGGAGGCATAAGCGCCGATGGAAAAATCGAACTTGCTTTGGTATCGGGATCTCGCTAATCGTTATCAAATGGGTCACGTTACATAGAAGAGTGTCTATACACATTTTATTGGTTCATTTTTAAGCAGGACAATGACATACTGCAGGCATTGTAAATGAATACTTGAGCGAAGTCAGAATTACGGTTATGGGCTGGGGGCAAGAAGGCCCATTATGAATCCCACAGAACACCTATGGGTTGAGTTGAAGAGACGAGTTTGGTTTTGTATGAGACCAAACCAAACTTTAGAAGTGTTTCGATTTTTTTGCTGAGAAGAGTGCTAAACAGTGCTCTCGTGATATTTAGTACAAAAGGAAATGTTTGCAACTATTTAGAATAGCTTTCCCCTCCTCGCAGAATATTTGAAAACGCCTATAACAAATTTTATAGCTGCTAGTTGCGTCTGCAATTACCTACTCATAAAAATGTAACGTTGTGACTAAAACCTTAGGAAAGAATTCGGCAGGCTGAGTTACTAAAACAATGTTAACAGATTGAATCAAAGGAGTATTTGACCACATTGATTATTTATATCTTTATTGTATACATACAAAATTACAAAGAGAAAAACAAAGGATGAGTTACAAAATATGCAAATGTTACAATAGGCGGTCTTATCGCTCACGGCGATCTCTTCCAGACAACCATGACACGGATTTTCGGCATTCAAAAATTTTTGGGTTGCTTACATACAAGTAACACACCTAATCCTCTACGTAAATGGTTAAAATATCATTTAGACAATTATAAACAAAAATAGCACCTACTCACTTTCACATTACACACATACATACATATATATTCATACCCTACATATACATATATACAATTTATATTTATATACATACAATACATATACAATCTAAATATTATAATATGCTAAAAAGAGGATATAATATTTCTATATATCCATTTAATATATCATAATGACAAATAATGGTCCTTCACTAGCTTTTTAAAAACGGGCAAATTTTTTGCTTGTCGAATTGTCTCAGGCAAGTTGTTCCAAAGTCTTACAGCTTGCACAGTGAAAGACTTGTCTGCAAACTGAGTTGAGTGTTTCGGCATTTTCAGTATTAAATTCTCCGATGACCTCAGATTCCTGCAATGTGTGTTTTTTAAGAACTGAAAACGTTCTTTGAGATAAAGAGGTGTGTGAGGATGAAACAGAACACTGTATAGAAGAGAAACAATATGTAGATTCCGGCGAAAGCGTATTGGTAGCCACCTGAGCTTGGAACGAAATTCAGAAATATGATCATACTTGCGTAATCCAAATATGAATCTAATGCAGAGATTTTGAAGTCGCTCAAGTTTATTTAGTTGGTCTTCGGTGAGATCCAGATAGCTGACATCAGCATAGTCAAGGATAGGAAGTAGAAGAGATTGTGCAAGCGCAATTTTAGTGTTAATAGGAAGAAAATTCCTTAGCCTTCGCATAGATCCTGCTGCTGCAAACAATTTACGGCTAACTTCCCCAATCTGTGGGCCCCAGGATAGATAGCTATCCATATAGATCCCTAAGTTTTTAACTTTATCGCTATATGGAATGACCGAGCCGTTGCAACAAACATCTGGTATCTGCTCAAAGTCTATTGTACGTAGTAACCTGGAGCTACCCACGATCATTACTTGTGTTTTGTTTGGGTTTACATTTATTCCATATTCCGTGCTCCAGTGGCATATCTGCTGTAAATCTCTATTAATGACATCCACTGCCTGCGTTATACTGTCCGGAGTGGCTTGTGTGTAAATTTGGAGATCATCTGCATAAAGATGGTAGGAAGAAAGTAATTGTTTAGTGATTGAGTTAATAAAAATTGCAAAAAGTAACGGTGATAGCACGCCGCCCTGAGGTACACCTGCAGATGTTGTACGCCAAGAGGAGTAAACATAATCGATACAAGCACGCTGCTGGCGACCGTACAGGTAACTACGAAACCAGTCAATTGCCGATGGAGATATGTTAAGTGAACACAATATACCTAGTAAGACATCAAAGTCAACGGTGTTAAAGGCATTGCTGAAGTCCAGCAAAGTGAAAACCGTTAACTTACCTTCGTCCATACCTGACCTTACATCATCCGTAATGTGGACTAAAGCTGTGGTGGTGCTATGACCTGGACGAAAACCAGATTGGAAAGGATTAAGGAAACAATTTCTCCTTAGAAATGAGCTTAGCTGAGAGTAAATGAGACGCTCGAGGACTTTGGAGAAGAAAGGAAGGATTGATATGGGGCGATAATCAGAGATCGAGGACGGATTGCGTTTTTTTGGGAGAGGAATAATTTGGGCCATTTTCCATGCAGATGGAAATGTATGGCTGGATATGGAATAATTAAAAATATGACAAATTATGGGAAGGATTACATCCAGGATAGGAAGTACCATGTTACGGCTGATGCCATCGCTTCCTACGGCATTAGAGGTTATTGATACTATGCTCTTCCTAACATCACATGCAGCAAATTGACTTAAAATAAATTGGGAACAGTCAGGAGTCGGCAGAGAAGAAAGATTATTCAGAGTTGTAGTCTTGATAGCTCCTCCATAGTTAGAGGAAGCAGAAAAATATGAAATTAGGGATTCGATATCAACATCTTTTGAAGCACAGGCAGGACGTGACTTGCCGATCCCCAGTGACTTGAGAAATTTCCAGACCTTAACTGGGTCACCATCTTCAACAGATTTGTGGATATGTCGGCGCTGAGCATTCCTACACATCTTGTTACAGTGATTTCTAACAAATGTAAATTTTTCCCAGTTTGATGCTGTCGGGTTTTTTTTATATTTCGATTGAGCCCTTGCTTTCCTTTTCTGAACCTCCCTTATTTCCTCAGTAAGCCAGGGTGCAGGCAGATGTTTCACTTTAATTTGTCGCATCGGCGCATGTTTGTCGTACAAGCTTATCAGATTTTTGGTGAACAAATCAAGTTTTTCATCGACACATTGAGAATTAAAAACAGGAGTCCAGTCGATGTTTTCGATATCTCTGCAAAGATTTTTGACATTCATATCACGAAAATTACGCTGCGAAATTATTTTAGATCTAGGTTTAGGAGTGCGAGTTAGATAGGAAAGAAAGAGAAGGTCGTGGTAGGAAAATGAATCTGCAGGGCATTGACCATGTTTGGCCACATGCTCCACAGAGGACACAAGGATTAGGTCTAAGAGAGATGGATTGTGGTGTGGGAGATTATGTGTAGGATTTAATGGAAGAATGGAGAGATTACTGGATTCAGTAACAGATCGAAGGTTGACAGAACGGGAATCATTTTTCAGTAAACAAGTGTTAAAGTCACCCATGACTATAATATGACTGTACGAAGGAGTTAGATTTTCTAACAGTATTTCGAATGAGGAAAAGTAGTCTACTCGTAAGGAGGGACTGTAAAATACACCGAGAAGTAGTTTTGTATTGTGAAGAACGATTTCAATGAATAAATGCTCGCCAGCATTTGTGAGTGGGGGCTGAGAAGACATATTCACTATGGAGAAGGGAATGTGAGATCGGATATATATGGCAACTCCACCGCCACGTCCACAGGTTCTATCATTCCTTACCAGCTGAAAGCCTGGCAACGAGTACGATACCGTGGATAGGCATGGCTTGAGCCACGATTCCGATACAAGAATTGCGTGGACATTCGTACAGTCGAAGGTTGTCAGCATATCAGAGAAATGTGCCGGAATGCTTTGGGCGTTCAAATGAACGACATTGAAATTCCTTGGAACATCAGAGAATTGATTCGAGATGGTATCTGCCAGTGAAGGTAGACTAGAGAAGCTGGCATCATCGCTGGATGCCGAAAAATATTCATCAGTGTCACTATGAAGCATGGTTGACATTATCAATATAATATATAAAAATATGGTTAAATTTAAATAATATGTTAATAAATACAATATAACTATTAATAAATGCTAAATGGCTCTTTTTGTGTACAATAACTTGCATATAATACCAGAATGTTCCAATTCATATAATCCGTCTGCCGGTTGTATGTTATTTACTTATATTATATTTTAGTGATTGAAAAGTTTTGCTGAACTGAAACATAATTAAAAGCTGATTGCGATACATAACAAATCACAAATCATAAAATTAAAATCAATTTAAAACTATGAAGAAAGATTAGATTCAAAATACATAATTTATAAAGGTTATCTAAAAGGCCAGTATCCAAATCACATTAATGCAACGATTCACTATATCACGTAAACAGGAACGCAGTCCCGTTGTCACACATGTCATTCATGACAGCTTAATAAATCCAACCCGAGGCACCTACATTAACTACACTCGCGTTGAATTTGAAATTAATAATTATATGGAATAGGGTAATAACAATCATATTCTATGCATACAGTGTGTAGGCAAGGTACTCGTAAGTGCATGCTATGTGACAACCAGACACGCCATGTACAAAGCTATTGTGACGGCAGTGATGATGAAAATGCTATTACAAACAACATTGTTAGGTACTATTTCTTAGCGGCACGCCTGGTCTTAATCGCAGTTGTTTTGGCAGCTGCTACCGGCTTTACTACATTATCGCTAATGGCGTAAAGTTCACGTAGTGTTGTTATACGATGCTTTTTATCGTCAGGACCTGTAACGTGGATCACTCCCTCCCGGGTCCAGCATCCGGCAATGCCAAACCTTTGACGCGCACACATGAAGACATTGTGTCTAGATTTGGTTAAAAACTCAGAAATGGTTATCCCGGTGCCCTTCAAATTTGTTTTAGCGTACCATACAGAATCTCTAGTTGTGACTTGTTGAAATTTTACTAATATAGGCCTGGGCTTACCAGATGATGAAACTCGACCCATCCTTTGACTCCTTTTTATGTGTTGGGTAGAAAGACCACTCAACTTACACTTCTTGTTAAGGAGTTTACTAGCCACTGATGTAACATCTTCATTTTTCTCCTCGGGTACACCATGAAATAGTAGTATCTTCCGGCGGTTACGGGTTTCTAAGTTGTCTGCAGATTGAGCCAGTATCTGAACCTGCTGCTGGAGGTCATTGAGGGCCTGAATCACAAATTTTTTAAATGTTGTAAACTCTGACTCCAGACTGGTGGGTGGTGTCAATGAGGTGGTTTCCTTTTGCAGCCTGTCTCTTGATTCAAACTCTGCCATACGGGTGTTGAACAGCTCATTCATGTCAGTGATGGCCTTTAGCAGGGACTCCATAGTACTTGTGTAAATATTAAAACTTGTATTGGATGGATAAATAACACTTGCACCGGCAGATGGTAATGTCAGTTAGTTATGCAAGTCATAAGATTTGCATAAAATATATTTAAAACAATTTTAAATGTAATTTAAAATAGAGCTTTAAATTTTAGATGTGCACAGCAGTACTACCCACAAAAAAAAAAAAAAAAAAAAAAAAAAAAAAAAAAAAAAAAAAAAAAAAAAAAAAAAACGACTGTCAAACAGAAAAATAACGACTGTCAAACAGAAAGTTTAACCTTATACCAAAGAGTGAATGAAGTGCTTCTAACACCGGATAGCCAGGTAGAAGTGGATGGTTTTAGACGTCTTAACCTCACAAAGCGTATTTAAAACTTTAAAAACTTTTCTTTGAATCATTAGTTTGGAATTGTGTTTAGTTATTATTATTATTATTGTCTTGAAATCGATCTGCTAGCACATGGCTAGGACTTATCACCAACAGAAATAACTTATCGCAGTATTGTGCAGTAAAAATTTAATACAATTTTACTGTAGGTACCCAATGAGTTGATCAATGTTTTTTTAAATAATTATTCATTCGCTATTAAGAAAATTATAAAAAGTAATTTTGAAAACTTTAAAATTTCTTTCTTAATAGCGTATAAAAAAATATTTTCAAAACAAAAAATATGTTGTTTTTCAAATTGTTTTTTTATGTGTGGCAACCCCCACGGGTCTTCACCTCCGTCATAAGTAGGTCTATTGCAAGGAATCTGGGTATACCCAAGATAGGATGCTTCCAGGAACCCTTTGCAGACCTTGGCCGCCTCTTGTCCAGGGCGACCAAGCCATGAAATGTGAGGGGCTAGCGCCCCTCCAGTTAGAGATGCATGCGTGGAACATGTCGCGCCACCGTCTCAGGCTTGCTTCTGCTAGGCTACGGCCAGTGCTCAAGGTGGCTGGAGTTCGTTCTGTGCTCTCCGGCACATGACGAACTATGTGAGTTCGGACTATGTCTCCAGCGAGAGACTTCTCACAGTCACGCGCCTCCGCAGTGATGGTACGCAGACATTGGCTCCCGGTCTATATGACCGATGAGTATCTGCGTCAACCGGTAGGTGAGGCTGCTATGCCTCTTTAGCCAATCCTGTGCCCTGCGCTCCGTCGCTCAATAAAGTGACGCAAGGACTTTCGCTTCCATGTCTGACACATTCCACCTGCATTAATGAGAAACGGAAGTGATTAAACCTTGACATTAAAATTGTCACAACTTTTAAAGGTGTTATTTTACAATTTTCTTTTAGCAACTGCATGCTAGAGATAAATATTAAGTGGTCCATTTTCAAGGTCTAGCTGTATAACTTTAAAAACAAAACATTTATAATAAACATTATTAATCAATTCTTTACATCTGAGTTTCGAAGTAAATACCTTATTGCACTGGATTAAATAGCTTAATATATTGTGTAGTGGCAATAAAATAAAAACGATAAAAAACATGCACTTTCTTTATAGACAAAATTCGCCAGTGCCAATTTTATGGAATGTTTTAGACTGATGAGATGGATGAGGCATGGCATTCTCTCCAAAAATTGTGAAATCTTAATTGAACTGATTAAAACAGGGCTAGATAATGGTCAATCTTCAGTGCTGATGAAGTTTAAAATGTTATTCTCAAGTCACACTTCTTTGGAAAGCTTCATGATGCTGTGCTTGCACTTGTCACTTAAAACAACTCAAGTGAGAAGATTATTGCAAAAAGGTATTAATTGGTACCAGTAGAGGTGTAGCAGACCAGCCTAAAAATAAATTCAACATAAAAAGTATTTCAGCTTTTCTTACAAAATACACACATTACCAAGTTCTACCACTATATTTATGCACTGTATAATATTCCAACCAGAATTCTAAGGCTAATGGTCAGACTACAGCCTTATAAAATGCTACTAATATCTGAACATGGCAGCTCTCAGAAGCTGCCTAAACACATTTGAAGATCTAGAAAATATTGAAACTCATATTAACATAGTCATGCCAATTCTCTAAGTCAATGCAAATGGGGCAAAGGAAATAATAAAAGCATGTTTAATATTAAAACAGTCACCATAAAAATGCAGTCATGCATTATAGACATAATGGTCAGTCTGAACAAAAGAAGTCAGTCATGCCACAAAATTATTTTCGTGCCAACACCAAATTAAAGGATTACAACAGCATAGCTGTTTCTGAGTCTATTAGAGAAAATATTTTAAAAATATCATCACATACATTAAGGCTTAAAATCAAACATTATCAGAGAAATTGGAAAGTATGTACATAGATCTATGTACATCTTACTTATTGTACAATACATTATAAAACATTTGATTAATCATGACTATAAACTACTGTAGCTAAAACATCCTAGTTGTAAATCAGTATCCAAAGAAATAAATTCTTAAAAAATGTATAGATCTTGGTAGCTAGCTAGTTTCTACCAAAGGGGACAAGTTATTCACCTACTAACATAATATTCATGAATACAACTTTCAACCACAGACATCAACTTATTGAAAAACATAAACCAATGTTAACTTCTTAACATTGGAGACAAAGAATAACTATTACAAGAAACAATCTAACAGCACCTGTACATTATATGATAACACAATAAGAACCACAACTACAAAAGGTGTATTATTAATCCTACAAAATCAATTATTTGTAATCATCTACATATTAATTCCAAAGCCAAAATGTATTGTATTGCAACCTTTTCAGTTCACAAGTAGAACATTCTGCCAGTCAACAGCAGTTTCCTCCTGCCTCCTGCTCAGAACACCTCAGGTAAGTCTTCCCTCCATCCACGCTGAATCAGATACACAGTAAACAACCCTGTAATTCATGATCTTTTGGTAGCCATCACCATATTGTCATTAAATTCTGCTTTATCTACCTATTAAATATTATTTAATTAATTGGAAATATGTATGACTGTCATAGTAGTTGTCTGTGTATTATTATTAGTTCAAATCAAATCAATTTACTGTAATGCATATGTTACAAAGATTCTAAAATAATAACTCGAGTATATTATGGACCCTGTAGTTAATTACAGACTGTCTCTCTCGCGTGTAGAGATTCTGTAGATATCAAGTAAATGAATATAAATATACCTAAATCAAAGAGAAAAATCTATTCACGTTATCATAATCTGGACATGGACTTTTCTCCCCTTTATGGCACATAAACAACTTATTTCCTCTCCTGTTCGTTGTTTACATAATGAATTACTCAACTTCAACTTTCAATCATTGTAGTATGATTTATAAACAAAACCGTAACTACTATTATTAGTTGTTTATGTACTTTCTCTCGCCTGTAGATTCAACGCAGAGATTCCGCCAATTTCGAGAGGAAAAAACAGTTCATGAAAATCCCTGAAATATTTACAAATGACTACAATAAAGTAAGAAGAAGAAAGAAGGACGAGAAGATGACTCTATTTTAATCTATAATACAATATTTTATTTCGCTGTCAATCAAATCAAATGTCACAAATGTTCCGTTGCGTTCGTTTCATCACGATGTCATGAAACAATAAATAAAAAACAAATTAAGTATGTAATATTGTTCGTGTTAGATAATTTTATTTATTTTCTGTGATTGTGTTGTATGTGTGTTATTTAATCTGCTTAATGGTTTTTGGCCTTTTTGCTCACCGGACAACTTCCTTCGTTTGTTGGTCTTTCATAAACTTGACATTGGCGAAATTGTGGTTACATCTCCACAAAGGCCACAATGAAGAATTGAATTGAATTGAAAAACAAATTTCCTTTCCTGTCATTGAGTTAATAGTTTAAGATCCCACTGCTCGATTCTGCAGGTATCTGTATTTTTGATATAATTAATTTTAAAGAATATTGAGGGAGTATGCAATGGATTAGCCTATAAAAAATTTGCTGAAATTACCTGTAATTATTTTTTGTGAAATTAATTTGTATTATTATGTATAAATAATTAGCTATATATATAAATATATATACAAGGTCTGCCGTTTATAATGGATAACCCTTTAGCTGGGGGTTAACCTGTTTCGGCTGTAAGAAAATAATATTTTTATGTCAGGGTTGCCAACAGTGTGAAAAAGGCATACATTTTTGTGTTTTTGTTTCAATTTCACTTCTTTGAGGACTGGCGGGAACTTCCAAAAAGTGCGTGAAAATTTCTATATTTAATGTTTATTAAATATTCGCTATTTTATTGATAAAAAGTCGATTAAAAGCAACTACTAGGTGGACTAATTAGTGAAAATGGTGGGAAACGAGGGGGGCGGGAATAACCCGCCCACTTCACATAAATGTCCTTGGCGTGAGGTTAGAGACGGAGGGACTAAAATGGACTGTGGTGATGTTGTTGCTGGTGAGCGTTTTGACTGTTCGCCATATATTAAACCTAACTACAAAAGACTATACTCAGAAACTGGTATCTATCTAGACTTTAGTGTTTACTGAAGCTACCAACAATACGGATAGAACAGGCAATAAGAGCCCTATCTATCTCAACCATATATTTTCTAATAAATTAAAAGGGGAGACGGAGATACAACGCTTTAATGCAAATAAAATAGTAGTAATATTGAAACAGTATAATACAGTAAATAATTTCATCAACAACACTGCTTTTCTCAGCAAACATGGCTTGAAAGCCTTTATTCCAACTGCGCAAATAGAGCAAACAGGTATAATTAGATTTGAACCAGCAAATATTTCGAATAAAGAATTATTCACAAAACTTTCATCAATCTATGAAATAGTAGCTATAAGAAGATTCACAAGGAAGGTTGGGCAAGAGAGAGTACCTCTACAAACAGTTAGCATTACTTTTCTTTCGAATATACTTCCAGACAATGTACAGTATGATTTATTTTCATACCGAGTTTTTTAATATATACCACCATTACTATCGGATCAAGGTTTATTAATGTACCCGCTGTTTTTGTTTTTTTTATTATAAGGGGTTTAGAGTTGTAAAACAACTGTTTAAAACGGTTTAAAACCATAATCAACGGTTTAAAACCGCAAATAAACCGTTTTAAACGGTTGAATACCCGACTGCGCCATAAAAGAATATGTTCAAATTTTGAACAAAATAGTTGCTAATTTAAGCGTATTATTTTATAAACATTAAGTATTATTTATAAAATCATAACTTTTTAGAATAGGTCCGTTCCACGACTTATGAAAAAATTGTTCTTAGTAAGAATATCCAGAAAACCTCTTCGAATTCTGAACAACGAATAGAAAAATCAAAGTGAGCAAGATCTGCGAATGCGATACGCGAGTGTAATATAACCAAAGTGGCAACGTCGCGTATGGACTCAAACCTTGCATTGCAGAGTCGGTTAGTTCAGAGATACAATCAAAGTGGCAACGTAGCACGCACGCGTGTATGCAAGCGCAACGTTGCCACTTTGGTTGCATCTCGCACGTAGCGTTGTTACAGAATTTGCATTGAAGAGTCGGTATTCACATAACGTAACATAGTAATCAAAATCACCTGTAGTGGACTTGTTTGTTTTAGTGACGTTGAGATCACTCTTCGTGTTTTTTTATACTGCCGCGGACTGTTTTTTCTTAAACTTAAGGATAGAGGCGGCGATACGCCAGCGTAATAGGATCAAAGAGGCAACGTCGCGTATACGCGCGCGACGTTGCCATTTTGACTGTACGTCGCTCGCTCGCGTATCGTACTCACAGATATTGCAGAGTCGGTTAGTTCAGATTTTTATTAATATATTTCTACCAGTTGTGGACGTGTTTGTTTTGTTTAAGTGAAGTGGAGATTACTCTTCGTCGTTTTTTTTACTATGCCGCGTCCTACGAGTGCCGTGTGGGAACATTTTTTGACACTCAATGATAGTGACGGTAAAAAACATGTTGTTTGTTGCTTTTGTTCTACACAATATAAATATGCAATGGCAAATAAACCTACATATTTTAAGTTGCAAAAAATGCCCTAAAGAGGTGAAAATGAAGTTCAAGCCAGAAGATAACGCATCAACATCACAATCACCTCAAAGGTTGACTGTTTCCACATCACCGGCAGCAGCAACCGTATCACTTTCTTTAAGCGCACAACAGGCTAACAGCCCACAAAGTTGTCACGAAAATACGAGTGTGTCTTCGTCCGTTCATCCTACTTCTCCGGATCACGATGATATAAATGTTGCTTTAGCTAGGGCAATATATGCTAGTGGTGTGCCATTGTCTCTGCTTGAATCAGAACACTGGAAACATGTATTTCACCTATTCGACCCGACATATGAAGTGCCGACGAGACACGCCTTGAGCAATAGACTTTTAGATGCCGAATACTCAATAATAAAAGAAGATATTACTGTTAAAATTAATCATTCTTTGGCTCTTGCTCTCATTGTTGACGGCTGGACAAATATTAATGGTAAAGGTGTGATAAATTTTATTGTAACAACCCCAGAACCAATATTTTATCATGCAATATACCCAGAAACTAATAAAGAAACGGGTGAATTTATTGGCGGTCAAATTATAAGTACCATCAATGAAATCGGC
Organism: Tyria jacobaeae; assembly: GCA_947561695.1. Taxonomy (NCBI): domain Eukaryota; kingdom Metazoa; phylum Arthropoda; class Insecta; order Lepidoptera; family Erebidae; genus Tyria; species Tyria jacobaeae. The sequence continues at coordinate 10,069,013 of OX387207.1, read as the reverse complement.
CCTGCCAAATTTATAGTGGTTGTTACTGACAACGCCAGAAATATGAAAGCAGCGTGGAGAATTATCAAGAGTGAATTCCCTCATATTTCCTGCGTTGGCTGTGTAAGTCACACTCTAAATTTAATATATAAAGATGTTATTAATGAAATTGATGTTTTCAAAACAACATTGGATAAAATTATTCAGGTTATTAAATATATCAAGCAGACGCACGTCGTATTGGCAGCGTTCGAAAACTACCAGACAGAAAAATATGGAAATAAAGATTGCACCTTAAAACTGTTTTGTAGGACCCGATGGAGTCGAAGCATTGGAACTTTTGGCTATATCGCATGAAGTCACAATCACACAAGAAATCAAAACTATAACTATTTGATACGTTAAATACAAATAATAAATCTAATAATAGTGATATATAAATTTTTTATCAGAATGTACGAGGTCTTTGCTCCAAAACAACTCTTTTTTATAGAAATCTTTGTCTGAATTCATACGATATAGTAGTTTTAACTGAAACGTGGCTAACTAGTAGTATTGGTGACTCAGAGTTGTTCGACAATAGATATATAGTGTGGCGTCGTGACAGAGATTATGAACAAACCAGTCAGACCCGAGGCGGGGGAGTTTTAATAGCAATACGGAAAGATATACCAGCTAATATAGTGGCTACGTTCAATTCCACAGCGGAGGATCGAGATACATACAAACACTTCTAATCGTAGACAGCGGTCGAATCTATATATAGGCGTAGTATACATGTGTAAACAGAATGCCGGGCTGTCGTTTTCATGTCAACTTCATAACTATCTGTCTAAACTGGACGAAGTCATAATTGACCACATCAACGATACATTTTTAATACTAGGAGATTTTAATATGAGTGCAATATTGTGGCACCGGAATATAGATGATAGCAGTGATAACTCAATGTCACCTAATGATGCGAATACCCCCGATGAGCAATACCTGATCGACACGTTGCACTACCGCAATTTACAGCAGTACAATCACGTAACAAATACATACGGCAGAATTCTAGATCTAGTCCTGTCAAACGACTCCTTGCGCGTATTTGAATGTGAAGACCCGCTAGTTCTATCGACCCACACCACAAAGCGCTCTCTGTTAGAATCGTATCATCTAAATTGCCTTACCAGCCAGCCAACCAACCAGCGTCCAGAACTAAATATTTATTTGCAAAAGAGGATTACGCCGAAATAAACAACAGTATTCGTAACATTTATTGGTATGGTAGACTCTCTGATATGTCATTCGGTGACGCGGTTGATTTCTTTTACTCATTTATTGTGCAACAAATTGATAAATATATCCCAAAAAGTAAATCAGATGGTAGCATTTCTGAAAAAGTGCATTAAAGAAAAACATAAATATAATCGCACAGTTACGGTAATCGATCGGACTATGAGACGTTTTAATTATTACGGGTAAGAGTCAAGCGTTTGGAAAGGCAGTGTTACGAGACTTATATAAAATCGGTTGAAGAATCGATTAAGTTCAACCCGAAATATTTCTGGTCGTATATCAAATCACGTAAGTCATCAAACATACCAGGTTCCGTTACATATGGCGGCTCTGTAGCAAATACAGGCGATGCCATATGTAACACATTTTCTAATTATTTCCTCCTTTCTGCAGCCGTCTCAGACTTCTATCTTATCCATCAACACCTCTCATAATGACAGCGACGTTGTTGCCGACATTTATAAGGTACATATAGACGTCAAAGCAGTGACGAATCTATTAAAGTCACTCGACCTTGACAAATCAGCAGGACCCGACCTCATACCTCCACTTTTCCTGTATAAGTGTGCAGACAACGGCAACGCACTTGTGACCCTTGAGTTGCGGGTGTCCATGGGCGGCGGTAGTTACTTACCATCAGGTGTCCCGTCTGCTCGTTTGCCCCCTATCGCATAAAAAAAAATAAAAATAAAAGACACCATCGCTATGCCAATCAGCATACTACATATTTAACAAATCTCTTACCGAATGCACTGTACCGATAATATGGAAGAAGGCATTTATTACGCCTATTCACAAGAAGGGCTCTAAATCAGAGGCTGAAACTACAGACCTATATCAAAATTATGTGTAGTGTCGAAAATCTTTGAAAAAATAATTTACAATCAATTATACCCTGCGTTAAAAAATTGTTTCAACAGTTTTCAACATGGGTTCCTCAGAGGCCGCTCCACAACATCAAATATTATTTTACTAAATGACTACATCACTGAGTCAATTAGCAACGGTAGACAAGTTTACGTAATCTACACAGACTACACAAAATGTTTCGATAGAATAGATCATACCGTGTTAATTTCGAAGTTACAGTCAATCGGGATAAGAGGAGACCTTTTGAGGTGGTTTGCATCATATATAACTAATCGCTCGCAAGCTGTTGTGATTAATAATTACATATCAGGTTGGGTGAAGATCCCGAGCGGAGTCCCTCGAGGTTCTCTTCTTGGGCCTTTGTTATTCCTTATTTTCATTAACGACATAGACAAATGCTTCCAACACTCGCAACTTTTATGCTTCGCAGATGATATGAAAATTTTCAAAGCTGTAATGTAATTGATCTTCAATATGATCTTTTACGCTTGACTGATTATTGCACGCTTAACAAACTGGGTCTAAATCACACCAAATGTGCGTTAATGACCTTTAGCAGGAAACCCCTTATATTACCATCTGCCTATCACTTAAATGGATACGCACTAAAATGATGTTGCACTAATGTTCGTGATCTCGGAATTACTCATGATTCTAAATTGATTTTCGATGACCATATTAATAATATAATAACTAAGGCATATCAAGCGCTAGGGTTTGTGATGCGTTCATGCGAGAGTTTTAAAGAAGACAAAACTTTTAAAATCCTATACTGCACATACGTGCGTAGTATATTAGAACATAATAGTCAGGTGTACCGACTAAAAGTGTAAGACAACGCCTATTAACCTTCCATTTGCATCCACAAATTATCGTAAAAACGCGTTTCTTCGAGCGGGTAAAACGTTAAATGAACAAACCAAAATACATAACTTTGACGTAATCAGTTCTAAACCCGATTCCTTAAGACGGATGCTCAGCCTTGATTTTTTTCAAAGACAACCAGCAATAACCAACAACTTCTCAATTTTTTATTCATTGATGCCTCTTCCACACTTACGCTAAACAATGAAACTCACGATCGCGCATCGTCTTCCATGCAGTAGCTAAGCGTGGGGACTATAATTGGCTATTTGTTACACATTATACATGGCTAGAATATTGTTATCTGCTGTTGGTCTTCCTAATATTAAATAAATAAAAAAAAAATACACCAATGTTTCTGTTGCTTTAAATTTAACCACTCCACTAAAATATGCAATGGTAAACAAAGATGTTCCATTTTTGGAGGTGAACATTTATATAAAGAATGCGATAAACCAACAAAAATCTGCTGTGTCAATTGCAGTGGCAATCCTGGCATGGCCTGGCCTCATTTTGCAATTTATAGATTATGTCCAATTAAGTGAAATAAAATATTAGAAAAGAAAAATAAGATAACTTATGCAAGTGCTACATTAAATAAATAACACAAATAACTTCCACCTCTTCCAACTCCAAAAATGAAAATTTCTACTGTATATAAGCCTGTACATACATCTGTAAATAAACCTGTATCTGTAAATAATCCTGTACATAATGTAAATAAATCTCAAGATGTCCCTCCAAAGGCAGACATCAAAGCCCAAATAGTTGCCAAAAACGATGTACTTATGGCTCTGGTACAGACGTTGGTGAAACTGGGTAATAAGGGGGATACTACGCCCACTACCATAAATAGTATCAAGGAAACTCTACTTAAAAATCTAAAGTAATGGATCCAAGTCATACACAGTCTAAGCTATGTATTGCTCAGTATAATATTCAAAGTGCTAATAGTAAGAAACCTTTATTGATTCAATTCTTAGGAAAACAAAATATTGACATTTGCTTGCTTAACGAAACATGGTTTAAAGACAATAAATTAAGAATACCTGGATATAATATTTACAATATAAATTCCAATAATGCTCATAATGGTGTAGCAATACTTGTTAAAGCATAACGAAGAGCGTGAGCAGAGCTATCTGGCGAGAACTTTTGTCACTAGTTTGTTTAGAATGGTCTATGTCGCGTCGCTGCACCGTAAACATTGTTATTACTATTTCATGTTAATAAAGTGTGTAAACTACATAAATATGTTATTGAAACCCTTTAACCCTTCAGGTTATGGGCCCAGCTACTGTCAGTGAGTGAAATATAAACTAAACTAAACAGAAAAGCCGAGTCAGATATACTGTTAGCGGTGAGTCCGAGTGAGTTAGCTGCATTGGATGGTTTGGAAAGTTCCAAGGCTATTTGGGATAAGCTAAAATCCATGTATCAGTCGAGTGGTCCTGCAAGAAAAGCGTCGTTATTGAAAAGGCTTGTATTGACTCGTATGCAAGAAGATGACGATTTAAAGAAGCACATCGCGGATTTCTTTGATGCGGTTAAGAAGTTAAAAGAAATCGGTTTGATAGTTATCGATGAACTACTTGCTATATTATTGTTGTATAGTTTACCAGATTCATTCGCCATGTTTAGAACGGGAATGATTATCGAAGATTTCGAAGCACGTAAGTCTAAGACGACTTATCAAGGGGCTATGTTCGTCAAACGTTTCAATATAAATAAGAATGCCAATCTAAAGAAGAATAATGACAACCATGGTTTTTACAAAAACAACATCGAATGTTATCGTTGTGGTCGTCGTGGGCATCTAGCGAAAGAGTGTAGAACCAAACATATTAACTATAAACAAAGTGCACAAAAGGTAGAAAAGGGTAATGACAGCAAACAAAAGACAACAATGTTGTTGAGTACAGCCGAAGAGGTTATGGTAAGTGAGAAATTAAATCCTATTTGGTGTATTGATAGTTAATGCACGGGTCATATGTGCAATGATAAGCAGTTGATTCAGGATTATACGCGGCTAGACTCCGAACTGAATTTAGCTAATAGTGATAGAACAAAAATATCAGGCACTGGTAAAGTAAGGATTTCGATTGACACAGGCAGTGAAGAACGCCAAATTGATGTCGAAAAGGTGTTTTACGTATCCGACTTACGAACAAACTTATTATCAGTGGCCAAAATGACAGATCGTGGGTTCGAGGTTCGCTTCAGGAAGAAAGATGCGATTGTGATTGATGACAATGACAAAATTCATATGCGTGCAGATAGAGTTTGTAACCTATACCATGTTCGGATGAGTCAGAACTCTGTCAATAATGTTGAAGCCACGAAGAATTCGTTAGATATATGGCATCAACGACTCGGACATCTCAATGAACGTGACCTAAGAGTTATGGCAAAGAGTCGTTTAGTACACGGGCTAACATTCAAGGATGATGAAAAATTGTCTGAATGTGATATTTGTATAAGTGAAAAGCAGACTTGCACGCCTTTTCCAAAGAAACGGGAAGATCATACCAACGAACTATTAGAGATAGTACATAGCGATGTTTGTGGTCCAATGAATCATCACTCTTATGGTGGTAAGAAATATTTTGTTACATTTATCGACGATAAATCTAGATGGTGTGAAGTCTATTTCATAGCGAATAAAAGCGATGTCCTAAGTGTATTTAAAAACTATAAAGCCTATGCTAAGAACTTAACTGGGAAGAAGATAAAGAGTCTTCAGTCTGATAACGGACGAGAATACGTGAACAATGAATTTGATGACTTCTCAAACAAAGCAGGAATCCGAAGAAGATTGACAGCACCGTATACGCCTCAACAGAACGGAATTGCTGAAAGAAAGAATAGGACTTTGGTTGAAATGGCACGATGTATGATGCGTCAAGCATGTAGTCCTCCTGCAATGTGGGCAGAAGCAGTTAAAACTGCTAATTATATAAGAAACCGGTGCCCAACTACAGCTTTGAGTGGTCAAATTCACTCTATGGAAAGGGAAGAAACCTACAGTGGTATATGTATATAAATGTGTTTGGCTCTAAAGCTTACTATAAAGTAAAGGGAAAACCGAAAGGAAAATTTGAGTCTCGTTCGCAGTTACGAATATTTGTAGGATATGATACTCAATCAAAAGCATATAGAATACATGATCCTTTGACAAGAAAGATTATGTGAGTCGTAATGTGAAGTTTATGAATGAGACGGCATTTAGACATGAATATAAAGAGATACTTGATGAAGAAAAGGATAATGATGAAGACAGAGACATTGATGAAGAACAAATAAGAGTAGAATTAAACGTATCGAATGAAGGAAAGGACGATAATAGTAGAATACTAAGAGCTCGGAGAGATGGCAATAGATCAGCCTGGGAAAATATAGTAGAACCTTCTAAGAGAGGGAAAGGAAGACCTCGTCTAATTCGTACTGGTCAGGCTGGTAGACCGCGAAAAGAATACCATACAATAAAAGAGAATACTACGGATAGTGAAAATGAACCAGAAGATGAACCAAATGAACAGATGAGTGCAGGAATAACAATAATAGAACAAATGACATGGAAAGATATAGAGAAAAGAAGCGATGAAAGTTTATGGAAAGCTGCCTTAGAAGACGAGCATCTGTCGCAGATAAAAATGTTGATGACATGATACTAGCGACGAATGATAGTGTGGATGAAAGATATAAAGAAAGAATTAAGAAGTAAATTTGAAATGAAAGATATGGACAAAATTTCTACATGTTTAGGAATTGAATTTAGTCGTGATTATGAAAACAGAGTGTACTTAAGTCAAAAATTATATATAGATAAAGTATTAGAATGTTTCGGTGTGAGTGAGTGTAAACCTGTAGATATGAATGTAAAGTTAGAGAAATCAGAATGTATTAGGTCTGATATAATGGAACAGTATCCGTATCAGAGTTTGATTGGTGCGTTGATGCATTTGGCCGTATCAACTAGACCAGACATAAGTTATGCCGTTAATTTTTTGAGTCAATTCAATACAAATTACAATATTAAGCATTGGAAGGCTGCTAAACGCGTGCTAAGGTATTTGAAAGGTACATCAGATTACGGACTGGTGTATGAAAGGACAGGTTTGCCCCTCTTTGGTGTGGTTGATGCAGATTGGGCTGGGAACTCGATAGATCGCAGATCCTATTCCGGTTTTGCTTTTATTTTAGCAGGTGCTCCCATCAGCTGGGAAGCGAAAAAGCAACGAACGATTGCTTTATCGAGCACTGAAGCCGAGAATATGGCCATTTCCGAGGCTACTAAGGAAGCCATGTACTTACGTGATATCTTAAATAGCATAAGTGTGAATTGTGAGTGTGTGGTGTTGTTCAACGACAACCAAAGTGCTATTAAACTTGCTCAAAGTAAAAACTATAATATATATGTAGTAAAAATATATATACAAAGCATATCGATATACGGCACCACTTTATTCGCGATAAGTGCGAAGAAGGCATAATTAACCTAAAATATTTGTGTACGGAACGAATGCCTGCTGATGTTTTGACCAAAGGTTTGAGTGGGACAAGGCATCACGAGTGACTGCGTAATTTAGGTATGATGAATGAATGTCTATAAATTTCAAAGATATGCTCACGACTTCGAGGGGAGGTGTTAAAGCATAACGAAGAGCGTGAGCAGAGCTATCTGGCGAGAACTTTTGTCACTAGTTTGTTTAGAATGGTCTATGTCGCGTCGCTGCAACGTAAACATTGTTATTACTATTTCATGTTAATAAAGTGTGTAAACCACATAAATATGTTATTGAAAGCCTTTAACCCTTCAGTACTAATTAAGCCACTTTTGCTCTGACCTTATCTACTGTACATGGTAGCTTGACTGTTCTTTGTGTATACTGTCCTCCTCCTAGTGGACACATATGTACATCTAATATAGATTAGATTAGATTAGATTAGAATATTCTTTATTGTACACTTTAGGAATTACAATAGATCTTAGTTACAAACATTAACGTACAATGGGCGGTCTTATCGCTAAAAGCGATCTCTACCAGACAACCTTAGGATGGATTTAGTGTCAAGAGAGAGTGGGTAGCTGAGCTAGCTAATATAATTAATGATTTACCAAAACCTATCTTTGTCAGTGGTTATTTGAATGCTCACCACATTGCATTTGGTTGTCTATCCACTAAGAGTAGAGGTCAGGATTTATTTAATATCATTGACGACTTGGATTTGTGTATTTTGAATGATGGTAGTGTTAAAACTTGTAATAACCCAAGACGAAACCCATCTGCAATTGATGTTAGCTTTATTAGTGCTAACCTTGCATCAATATGAGAGTGGTCTGTGCATGATGATGCCATGGGCAGCTACCACTTCCCTACAATAACAGAGATTTCACTACATATAGATAAATATCATATTAATCCCCCTGTTGAGAGGTTTATATACAAAAAAATCTGATTGGACAAAGTATAAAATTTCTAAAACAATATTTAATGATTTACTATTAAAATTATATGATCCTGTTTCAACCTATAATGATTTTTGCTCTTGATTAAATACTTTAAAAGATATGACAATCCCTAAACTCACTAAACCAAATAATTTTAAAAGCAGACCTTTTGTTCCCTGGTGAAATAACATTTGTGAAAAAAGTGTAATTGCCTCTTACAATGCATTGAAACATTATAGAAGTGAACCTACTATGGAGAACTATTTAGATTACAGAAAAAAAAATGCACTTAAAAAAAAGACTATCAGAGCAAAAACAGTTGGGATAACTTATGTAACTCTTTCAATAGAACTACTCCTATTAGTAAGACTTGGAATCTTCTTAAAATGTTTAAAGGTATACATATATAAGAGCTAGCAATAAATCACATAAAGATGAGTTTATTTCTCCATTTCTAGACAAACTTAAATGATGTTGATGGTTTTGATAATATTTTCGAATTAAAAAATGATAGTCTAAATTCTAAATTTTTGCTAGATCCTTTTACATGGTCCGAATTTAAAATTAGTTTGTTATCTCGGAAAGACACTACACCTGGATTAGATGATTTCCCCTATTGTATTATTAAAAATTAAGACCAATCTGCACAAAAATTGTATCTTAATATTCTTAATCTACTTTGGCATTGTAAATGTATTCCACAATCATGGAAAACACAATTTGTCATTCCTATACTCAAACCAGATAAACCTATAGAGCTAGCCAGCTCTTATAGACCAATATCACTCTCTTCATGTCTAGGTAAAATATTTGAAAACATGATTAAAAATCATTTGGATTGGTATATACAATTAAATGGCATCATTCCACATGTACAATATGGATTTCATCGAGGGCGAAGTTGTGCAGACAGCTTCACTTCTTTAATTACGGACCTAAAACATGCAAGGAATAAAAAGTTACAAACTGTTTGTGTATTTCTAGATGTTCAAGGTGCATTTGACAGTCTAGATCCTGCGCTACTAGTACAAGTTATGTCTAGGCTTGGTAAAACACTACATGGTCCAAAATGTGCATCTAAAGGTACAATGCAGGGTGCTACACTATCACCTTTGCTACACAATATTTATACAGAAGCATCAAGACCATTGTTGACGGTGCATGATCCGACTCCAAGTCTGTTAATTCTGGTGTCCCACAAGGCTGTGTGCTATAACCCACACTGTTTCTTCTGCATATCAATGACATGCTGCAGATTAGCAGCATCCATTGCTATGCAGACGATAGCACGAGTGATGCCCTATACACCGGTCGCGCTAACATTTCTCGGGTAAACGTCATCGAAAGCCGATCCAAACTTGTGTCTGAAATCGAAACTTCTTTATCAAAAGTTTCAGAATGGGGTCGACTTAACCTAGTCCAGTTTAACCCCACGAAGACACAGGTTTGCGCGTTCACCGCTAAAAAGATGCCATTGGTCGTATCACCTCAATTTGAGAGCACTTCCCAAACTGCATCAGCCAGTATCGGAATCCTTGGCCTCGATATATCAAGCGAAGTCCAGTTTCGAGGTCACTTAGAGAGTAAGGCCATATTAGCCTTGAAGAAGCTTGGTGTGCTAAACAGATCGAGACAGTAGTTTACACCGGCCCACCGTCTGCAACTTTATAAGGCGCAGGTTCGGCCGCACATGGAATACTGTTCTCATCTCTATACAGGTGCACACCAGTACCAGCTTCTCCCTCTTGACCGCATGCAACGGAGAGCGACTCGCATCATCGACTGCCAAGATATTTCTGATCGACTTGACACCTTGGCGTTGCGTAGAGATGTAGCTTCACTTTGCATCCTCTATCGCTTGTATCATGGGGAGTGTTCAGAGGAATTGTTCGGACTTATACCGGCTGCAGGTTTCGTCCATCGTCCTACGCGACAAAATATCCATCCCCATCACCTGGACGATTGGCACTCCACCACTGTGCGCTTCTCCAGAAGCTTTTTGCCTTGCACAACCAGCTTATGGAACAAATTGTCGCCTGCCGTATTTTCGAACCGATACGACCTTCAAACCTTCAAGAAAAGAGCATACTCGCCAGCAAATCTCCAACATTGTCCAAAATATTGCTGGAAATAGAGAATACTTTTACTCATATTAGAAAACAGTGCCCATGACCATGTTACGTCTTCTCTTAACAGTGTAGTTCAAATCCCATCAAAGAATTACAAAATTTAATTAATAATAATTTAGATATATTACAGTTTTTGGCAGAAAGTTATAATCATTATGTTGTTTACACTGATGGCAGTAAGGGCAGTTATTATATATGTTCTGTATTTATGATCCACATACAAAATTCTCTCAAAGCTTTATGCTGCACAATACATGTACTATATTTACTGCAGAGGCATATGCAGTTTATCAGGCTTTATTACATATTCGCTAAATTAACAATTGTAAATACTTTTTGATTGTTTCTGATTCAATGAGTTTGATAAAAGCCTTAACTAACCTTACACTTTCATTTAAGTCAAATTATATTCTGTAGTTTATCAAAGAAATAATTTATCAATATTACCATAAACATAAAAATTTCTATACTATGGGTTCATTCTCACAGAGGTATCTCGGGCAATGAAATAGTTGATAAAACCGCATATGAAGGTAATAATGCTGTTGATGTTAGAAGTGCAATGGACATTCCTAAGACTGATTTTCTGCAATGTATTAAAGGAAATATATGTTGGTTATGGCTAGAGATGTGGAAGAAAGATTGCCTGTTACGCCCTGGTAAAATAGATTGAAAGAAGCCAGCCGAGACTTTATAACTACGATAAATAGATTGCGCTTTGGCCATAATACTGTACCGTCACACTATCTAGACTTGGCATTATTACAGACAATACATGCCCATATTGCGAATCCCAAGAAGGAACCATTGAACATCTGATTTGTGACTGTCAAAAATTTTTGCTTGACAGATTAGTATTGGCTAGTGAACTCAGTGATGGGAAAATTAAGTTTGAACAGTTATTAAAAGACAAAAACACTTACAAACCAATATATTAATATATTAAAAATACTATTAAAACATTTCAAAAATTAAGTAAAGTGAAAGTGCAGTCTTTGATCAAAAAAAAATAAGACTTGACTGAAAGGACTTAGTTACCAGGTCATTAAATTCCAAAAAAAAAACACTGCCCTTTCAAATATTTGCCATTTCAACAAAATTTGTTTGGTTTCAATGTTTGGTTCCCCGCTCGCCTCTCAAACTGGATTGAATAAGAGGGGCTAGGCCCCTCGTATTTAATTTTCTGTACCTCTGTACCTGCCCATTGTCTCAATAACATGTCTAGTGTGTGTAGATTCTAAAAAGATAAATAATGTATTACTTCAAGAAAGCAATACTGGTCAAAGAAGCCAAAGAACTAACTAACAGCAGGATTTCGAGTTTTCAAAAATCTCTTCAATTTTCGATTTTATTAAATTAAGATTCTAATTTTAAACCAAAAAGATTTATTTGTATTCTTAAAATAATCCTTGCGACTATATGCAACAAGTTAAAATAAGCATAGTCGGGTAAAAAACTAACAAAGCAATACAATACAAATTCCTTCCCTACACGTGAAAGGGACAATTGATATTTTTGATAGCTTTGTTAATATGAGCAAAGTCGTCAATCACATTAACAAGTCACAAACAAGTCCAAATCACAAAGCAAATCATAGTCCGATATATGTATATACCGGTATTTTAAAACAATCATGATCTTTGAACAAAGTTTCATATAAATCTAAAAAGGACGGCAATGGTGTAGCCTTTCTTATTGAACTATAGCTAAAATAAAATATTTTACGTACTAGATTTTATGAAGATATCTAAACCATTGCTTTGACCTTGTCCACAGCATGCGGTAGCTTAACTATTCTCTGTTTATAATTCCCTTCTAGTAGGTGTATATGTATATAGATATATCAAGCGAAGTCCAGTTTCGCGGTCACTTAGAGAGTAAGGCCATATTAGCCTCGAAGAAGCTTGGTGTGCTAAACAGATCGATACAGTATTTTACTACGGCCCACCACCTGCAACTTTATAAGGCGCAGGTTCGCCCGCACATGGAATACTGTATACTCATCTCTATGCAGGTGCACCCCAGTACTAACTTCTCCCTCTTGACCGCATTCAACGGAGAGCGACTCGCATCATCGACTGCCAAGATATTTCTGATCGACTTGACACCTTAGCGTTGCGTAGAGATGTAGCTTCACTCTGCATCCTCTATCGCTTGTATAATGGGGAGTGTTCAGGGGAATTGTTCGGACTTATACCGGCTGCTGGTTTCCGCCATCGTCCTACGCGACAAAATATCCATCCCAATCACCTGAACGATTGGCACTCCACCACTGTGCGCTTCTCCAGAAGTTTTTTGCCTCGCACAACCAGCTTATGGAACAAATTGTCGCCTGCCGTATTTCCGAACCGATACGACCTTCAAACCTTCAAGAAGAGAGCGTACCTCTACCTAAAAGGCCGGCAACGCACTTGTGACTCTTGAGTTGCGGGTGTCTATGGGCGGCGGTAGTCACTTACCATCAGGTGACCCGTCTGCTCGTTTCCCCCCTATCGCATAAAAAAAAAAGGTGTAAACCAGGCTTTCCCAAAGTGGGCGATAACGCCCCATTGTGGGCGCTGCAAGCGGTAAGAGACCCAGTAAAAAATAGGGGCGTTGTGTAGAGGCTTAGGGGGCGATTTGTAATTTTATCTAGGAGGACTCTTAGACACCGGCTGAGCTCTCGATTCTCGACTATAGCTTGTGAACATCAACTAATATTAATTAAGAGATTGCTCAACTAACTCGGTTCAATATTTCTCTCCGTGTAGTTCATATATATGTCCTATTTAATTGAATAAATAAAATACAAATCATGTCAATCCGTCGCTCCGTTTCCAAACGAAAGTATGTTCTTGTCATTGCGTTATTCATAGACAACATTTGGTTGCTAGAAATTTAAGTAAACGACTATTTCAATCACTGCAGTATGTCATCAAAGCAGTCAAAGATCCGTAACAGCTCTTTGAATAATAGATTATTTCAGAGGCTTTGTGTTATGAATGACGAAGATTTCAACCGTTTGTTATTTAATACTGAAGTTCGTTGGCTATCAAGAGGCAATTGTGTGACCCGATTTTACAACCTGTTTGACTCTGTGATAGAGTTCTTGGAATATAAAGATACAGAATTGCGCAACAAGCGCATTACATCAAACAATCATATAGCTTACATGTCAGACCTGTATAAATTTTTCAACGACATGAATCTCATAAATTTAAATAATAGAGACAAAATGGGGGCTAAAAAATAATTTATTCTCAAAGTGGGCAGTAGACAAAATAAGTTTGGGAACCCCTGGTGTAAACGAATGAATTAACTGCGCATTATGATCAATAATCTTACAAAGCCTATCTTTATAAGTGGAGATTGTAATTGTCATCATATTGCATTTAGGGGCCAAATGCAATACTCGTATGATGAGCTTTTTTTAAACTAAAAGCAGAGGCCAAGATTAATTTGATGTCATTGATGACTAGAACTTATGTATTTTAAATGACGGTAATTTTAATGCAGGCAATTATAGGCATTGTATATTTTTTTTATTACGAGTGTTCTAAAAGTGTGATAGTATTCTAGTAATAAACTCAGACATTTATTAGTCTTTTAACAAGGTTTAAGCATATGCTCATGAAAATTTAATTTGCTACCATTGTTACTTCAAAATGCTTGATTGAGTAATGACGTTCCATTGGTGCGCTAGCAAGATTATATATATTTATATCCTGTAAGCCGATTACAAATAAATATATTTGTAATCGGCTTACAGGATCGAGAATAAAATATTCTCTGACATTTAGAATTATTAAATGATAATTTGTTTCTTATACTCCTTTCAACTACAGCGTCAACATCATGAAGGTGAAGCTGGAGGTAGAGCTCGATTTCATTTCTTGCCGGTCTCACTGACGTGTGCGACGGAGGCTACAAGAAAGAGATGGAGACTACATAATAATATATATATACATATATACATATATATATACATATATTTCAATTTCTTGGTGTTGATATGACCTATGATGTCATCTGAAATAATATTTGGTATAAACTTTATTATAATTAAAAAAAAACAAGTTATAGTTCCTGATATTATTATTATTGTTTAAAAGATTGTACGGTGGTAGATGGAACGCCTCGTTCTTAAAATGTAGTCAACAAGAAAATACAGGAACACAAAATTTCAGTTTTTAAATATAAAATAAAACTACGAGTAGTAGTTTAAGTTTGTGGCAATAGAAACAAGAGTTGGGCTCAGGACAGAGCTTCTGGAGGCTTCGATTGTGGTACTTCAATATGGTAGTTGACACTTAACTAACTGTGAATCTGTTTAAGAGTATCGAATTCCTGAGATAGCAATCTCAGGAATTCGATTATCTTTATCACATCACTCCATTTTAATATCACACAAATATATAACACCGTTTGGCGCGACAATGAGAAAACACAATGAATAGTTCTAGTCGAAGTAGTCGTGTATGAATCGACGTCAGATTTAGATATATGATGATAAATGAATACGAAAAATGCATAAAATCTGTTTATATTAAAAACGTCATAATGTCGTCATAAACTTTATTTTTAATTGAAGTTTATAGAAATCATTACCATTATTTTTAAGCGTCACAAAGACGTTTTAGAGGTCAGTCAGTAGAGGACAGTCTCACATTTAGTAATGTGAAAACACATTACAAAACTTGAGATTTTTATTGTTATTAAATAAGCCTATCATAATGACTACACTCTGCTTGATGGAAAGTGGAGTTAAAGAGTGGGGTGACCACCACTCTTAAACTCCACTTAACTCTTAAAATCCTCATTACGAATGTAGTCAATGAAGCATGGTGACCTACACTATCGCGGCCTGGTGAGAGGCCTTTACACGTCCCGTTTAAAAGACCCGGGATCGAAGTGGGAGGGAAACACGTGCGCTGGTAGTCAGTTCCAGGTTTTAACAGATCGGCACAGGAAGTGAAAAACTATATCAATATCAATTAAAAGATGTATTTTAATTAGGTAAGTAAGTAATGACGCCAATTGCACAAATTCTGATTTAAGAATATGTAATTACAATATTGTAATGTGTTTTATTTGGGCAATAAAGAGTTTTTTCTATTTATCTGTGTAATATTTTGAGGTACATATAACAATACAACAAAAATTCCTAATTTTCTCATCAAAACAAAATAATGTTGTGTATTTGTGAAAAATAGTCAATTTTTTTTTATGCGATAGGGGGCAAACGAGCAGACGGGTCACCTGATGGTAAATGACTACCGCCGCCCATGGACACAAGAGTCACAAGTGCGTGAAAAATAGTCAATTTTTTTTTATGCGATAGGGGGCAAACGAGCAGACGGGTCACCTGATGGTAAATGACTACCGCCGCCCATGGACACAAGAGTCACAAGTGCGTTGCCGGCCTTTTAGGTAGGAGTACGCTCTTTTCTTGAAGGTTTGAAGGTCGTATCGGTTCGGAAATACGGCAGACACTATGTTCCATAAGCTGGTTGTGCGAGGCAAAAAGCTTCTGGAGAAGCGCACAGTGGTGGAGTGCGAATCGTCCAGGTGATGGGGATGGGATATTTTGTCGCGTAGGACGATGGCGGAAACCAGCAGCAGGTATAAGGTGTCAAGTCGATCAGAAATATCTTGGCAGTCGATGATGCGAGTCGCTCTCCGTTGAATGCGGTCAAGAGGGAGAAGTTGGTACTGGGGTGCACCTGCATAGAGATGAGAACAGTATTCCATGTGCGGCCGAACCTGCGCCTTATAAAGTTGCAGGCGGTGGGCCGGAGTAAAATACTGTCTCGATCTGTTTAGCACACCAATTTTCTTCGAGGCTCATATGGCCTTACTCTCTAAGTGACCGCGAAACTGGACTTCGCTTGATATATCGACGCCAAGGATTCCGATACTGGCTGATGCAGTTAGGGAAGTGCTCTCAAATTGAGGTGATACGACCAATGGCATCTTTTTAGCGGTGAACGCGCAAACCTGTGTCTTCGTGGGGTTAAACTGGACTAGGTTAAGTCGACCCCATTCTGAAACTTTTGATAAAGAAGTTTCGATTTCAGACACAAGTTTGGATCGGCTTTCGATGACGTTTACCCGAGAAATGTTAGCGCGGCCGGTGTAAAGGGCATCACTCGTGCTATCGTCTGCATAGCAATGGATGCTGCTAATCTGCAGCATGTCATTGATATGCAGAAGAAACAGCGTGGGTGATAGCACACAGCCTTGTGGGACACCAGAATTAACAGACTTGGAGTCGGAGCATGCACCGTCAACAACGACCTTGATGCTTCTGTCTGTAAGAAAACTGGTGAGTCAATTGCACAGCTTCTCGGGAAGCCCATAGGAAGGAAGCTTTGCAAGGAGCGCTTTGTGCCAGACCCGATCGAAGGCCTTCGCCACGTCCAAACTAACAGTCAACGCTTCCCCCTTGGTCTCGATCGCCTGTGCCCACCGGTGAGTCAAGTAAACAAGAAGATCACCAGCTGAGCGACCCCGACGGAAGCCGTATTGTCGATCATTGAGGAGCTGGTGGTCTTCTAAGTACCGGAGGAGCTGGCAGTTAATAATGGATTCCATTATCTTGGAAAACAAGGAGGTGATGGCTATGGGTCTGTAGTTGGACGGATCCGAGTGATCTCTTTTTTTAGGGATTGGGTGCACTAGAGCTGTCTTCCATGAGTTCGGGACTACGCCAAGAGAATAGGAAAGCCGATAAAGGCGCGTTAAAACCGGTGCTAACTCTGGAGCACACGTCTTCAGCACGATAGGAGAGATTCTATCGGGCCCACTCGACTTAAGAAAGTCGAGGGAAAGAAGCGCTTTACTCACTGCCCTTTGTGTAAACCGGACTTCCGGCATGCGGCTCTTGCAATGCGGTTTGGTCGGCGGTGCGTTTCCCCCGTCGTCTAGGGTCGAGTTGGACTCAAAGAGTTTGCCCAGAAGATTGGCTTTTTCTTTAGCGTTGTGGGCCAACGAATTATCTCCTATATGCAGAGGTGGAAGGGATGGCTTACAAAAGTTCCTCTGGACAGCTTTGGCAAGAGACCAGAATGCACGAGTTGCGGAAGGGAGACTCACTAGTCTCTCGCCAATTCTGCCGATGTGAGCCGACTTCGCCCCAGCAATTACTCTTTTGAGGGACCTGGAGGCAATCCGCGACAGAGTCGGCAACGACATTGGGATTATCCGGCGAGAAGCAAACCTGCCTCCATGGGTAGGATGCAAAGAATGTTCGCATTCCATCCCAGTCTGCTGACCTATAGTGCCATACGCGGCGACTGCCTGTAACTCGCGGCCGCAGCGAGTGAACGAGACGCACCATACTCCTAATCAGGCAATGGTCCGAAGAGCCAAGAGGGGCCTCAACGGATACTTTGTAGCCGTCAGGATGTGAGGTCAGCAGAAGATCCAACAGTGAAGGCACGTGGCTTTCTGCATCTGGGATTCGCGTAGGCGTTGCTACCAGCTGCGTCAAGCCATATGCCAAGGCGAAATCGTGAACAGATCTTCCCGCATGATCGGTTTTGCGCGAACCAAGCCATTCGGCGTGATGGGCGTTAAAGTCGCCAAGAATCACAATCTCTGCAGATGGGACCTGCTGGAGCACTGAGTCTGTAGCCATTTGGACGTGTTCGATGAATCGGTCCGTTTCGGTATCTCCGCTGTGGGACCTGTAGAGGCATACGGAGATGCGGGGATGGTCGTTGCAGTCTACACGTAGCCATAAGATGGAGAGGTCCCTACCTTCAAGATTGGCGAGGTGGCGAGAAGTGATATCATCTCTCTAAAAAAGTTTTTTAGTCATTTCCTCCTTAAAATTAATCGGATTATAGTTTACCTAATTTATTGATGGAAAACTAAAGTCAGCTGACCACAACACAGTGGATTTTATCTTAGCTGGCTGCTGAAACATGAGAAAAAAATATTTTCCATGATTTCCTCTCAACTAAAAATTTACTTAGTGATAGTTTTTATGCCACTTACTGTAAATGAAAATTAATGACAGCTTGCTGTATCTCAGTGGAAAGTTTGTCAGCTGGTACCTTGAAAGGTGTAACGCAGCAGCATCTATCGCCTACTGAATCTTATCAGCTGACGACTTTTCCTTTGACTTCAGCCAGTACTGACGCTAAGGTATCAAGTACGTGCATAGTGCATAAAAGAAAATTTCGCACCTCTACAACAGTAAATCACAAACACGCCAAAATTATGAACTCTACCTTTAACCCGCAATTGTTACAACATTGTCAGTAAAGTCCTGTGCTATTAACCAATTAAATTTCCTTCTTGATAACATACAACTTTACGCAAGATCACCTAGTTTTGTTGGGAATATAAGGAGTCACATCAAAGAGGCTTTAACAAAAACCCTACCAGACAACAATTCAAATAAGCGTACAACCTTTTAACGTTGGTAACGCGATTCCTCTTGAAAATATTCAAATTTTAAATTCTAATATTTGGATGGTGTTGTATTGCAAATAATTCTTGAAATGGCTACATGTATTACTTTGAAGAAGAGTCAGTGGGTATGCAACTAAAGTAACATAATCGAGGTTGAACTTGAGTAGCTTCAGGGGACCTGTGATATGTTATCCTGACACGTTTCCGACACCTTTAAAAAATAAAGTGCTTCGTTTCCAATAGAATACTATATACGAAAATTATGGGTCGAGTTATATATGCAGCAGAGGATGTTTTAAGGACTTTGCCCTTATTGCGTTAGTGGGGCCGGGTTCTAATTGGCAAAATGTTGATATTTATTGCACCTCTGCCTACCCATTATGTGTAGCATTTGTATGTATGTATGCGTATTAATTAATATCTTAAATATATAACAATATTTTTTAAAATTAATTTATATTACTACACGTACTACACGTTCTATATCTTTGTATATATAGGTTTAACTTAGGAGCTCAGGACATATTTTTGGTGAATTAGTCCTAGACCGCCTTCCATTTGGTAGTATGTCAATGCTAATACATACATATATTATTATATTACAAATTTATATCTATGTGAGAAACGGAACGTTCTGATATGATTGCCACAGTCAATATAAAGTTATATAGACAATACTTAATTTAATGAAGGTCTACTACTATACACTGATCAATTTACATTGACGTAGGAACTGCTACAAACGGTCAAGCGAAGAAGTAATTTATATATAGTGGTATTATACGTGGATTACTAATATTCCTAATGCAAAGTGTCAAAAAGATAAATTACCATAGGCCTCCTCCGTAGAGAATTTTATTAGATTTCCGTTATAGTTGACATAACTATTTATTTAGTATAAAGAACAGATTCCTGAGATACAATTAACTTTGATGGCTTTACTGACAAGGT
Source organism: Tyria jacobaeae (assembly GCA_947561695.1). Classification (NCBI taxonomy): domain Eukaryota; kingdom Metazoa; phylum Arthropoda; class Insecta; order Lepidoptera; family Erebidae; genus Tyria; species Tyria jacobaeae. The sequence continues at coordinate 10,049,084 of OX387207.1, read as the reverse complement.
TGTAACAATTGCGGGTTAAAGGTAAATTTCATAATTTTGGCGTATTTGTGATTTACTGTTGAAAAGGTGCGAATTTTTTTTATGCACTATGCACGTATTTTATACCTTAGCGTCGTCGGTACTAACCTTACTCAACAATTCTTTTATTTACACAAGTAAATTGAATATCACCTATATAAATCACAATGAGTAATCATAAAGTGTTCGTCACAAGTATAATTTCCTTAGGCAGTAGTATAAATAAAATTCCGAAGAGCTACTATTTTCTATACTTTTATTTTTCTTGTAAACATATAAACTGTTGGTTGATGTACTAATTTTCTCCTAATTAGTTTTGATCTTATGTTTGATAGCAACACAAATATACTTGCACACAGTAATTAAATTAGATCAAGGGTGTAAAATAGAACTACTTTGTTTAAAAAAATGTGAGGTAAGTACAAAGTGACAAAAATAGCTTTGCATGAGTGCCCATAATAGTGCAAGCCTCAGTGTTATTATATTCATTGCATATTCACAACACAATTATATTTCATTGATAACTGTTTCTTTTTATGGTATGTATGTATATGAGTATGATTATATTTTTCTTGTTCTTTTTTGCTTGCTATTAAAATATGTGAAATCTGTTGCCCTCTAAGGTATAGGTAGGGAAACCACCTCACCTTCCTTAACACCTTATGTTGCCCTTTATATGTAAAATATGTGAAACCTAGACATTTAAAGCATATAATGTAGAATATATTAAATAAGAGTATATAAGGAAAAGAGAATATAAGGAAGATGAAAGTGATAGATTTTTTTATATCTTGTGAATAGAGAGTGGCTATGGTTCACATGTAGGATATTCATTCTGATTATAACTGTATTGTCAGTTCATAACTGTGTAGGTTGCCATCTTTTTTTGTATGCTTAATGCATAGCTTCTTAATTCTTCTCTTTTGTGTTGGCATATTGTGCAGTCTATAACACTAACAATATTTTCTTGGTGACCTTATTCAATTTAAAATTTACTTAGGTGTAACACAATATATGTTTTTTAATTGCTGGCTGGCTGCCTGATTTAAACTACCTTATAGGCTGGGAGACGGTATTGTTATTGTTGTATATAATGTGGTAGTAATGATTTTACAAATAATTGCCAAAAAGTTGAATGTTGTTTTAACAAACCTACCCCTTACCTGTGTTTGTGTTGTCATATGTTAAAACTTCTACTGTTACATTGATTTTAAAGCACTCTTTGATGTACATCAGCTTGGTTAAATTTTAAAAATATTTTTATGTTCTAATATGTTCTTACATAGTGTAATTGGGCCACTCAACTTTAGTTATCCCTTACTGCTGTGATAGTATATTTAATACCCACATAGTATTGTGTGTGTTTGTCAATAGTGCAATGGCTAGCCCTAGCGATAGAGCTTATCTAAATGTAGTTTATGTTTGCATGTACATTATTTATCATAACTAGAATATGCGATATTTTATTAATTAATCATAAATCACACTGCTTTTATAATATATGTGAATTCAGCATTTTATTTTAAGTTTAAATTTATTTTTATCAAGGATATATTGGAAGTACTGTAGCAATAAATAATAAAATTTAAGTAGTACCATGGCCTCACAGAAAACTGTTAGAAAAACAATGTTAGCACTGTACTGCCGAGTGAGTGAGGGCACTGGTGCCCCAACACCCCTCTCCTCTTTTCCCTCCTCTCATGAATCTCAAAGGCAGGCAGCAAACTTATTACTCTTGATTTGCAAGTGTCCATAAGTGGCAGTTGTCTCTTTCTATCAGATGACACATCTGTTTGTCCCTTTCCCTTATCTTAAACAAAAAGTTACTCAGAACATAACACAACTAATCTCGCCATAATTATTTATTAAGGTGCCTAATGATAACTCTAGAACTATGAACACTACTAGTCATCTAACTAATGTCTACAATTCTTATCAACTTACATCTCATCAGTGACATGTTTCAAGCAGACCATTTTCTAAATAAACATATTTTAATTCCCAATTGTAGTTATTGGTCTCCTCAGCTTATGCGAATGTATATTTCATGCATTGCTCTGTAATTTTTTCAATGTGTTGTTTCTAGTACTATAACTTCCATCATACGTGATATCATTTCATTAAATCACACAATCACAAGATAAGACAAACACAAAGTATTTTGTTTTAGGAATCATGATTGAAGATGAATATCATCAGTGAAGTGAGAGAAGGTAATAAGTTTTTGTTTTTATTATCCAATATCCTATCCTAGATGGCTTGACAGATTTAGTCTAGTTGATTTTGAATAATATTTTTAGCTGTTTGCTTATCTTATATCCTAGAAATATAAATGAGTTAGCTATTTTTTTTTCGGAATCCTATTCAATATTTGATTGTCTAAAAACCTAATTTGAATCCTAATTTAAAAAAAAAAAGGTTTGAATTAAAGCCATACTCAAGTAATAAAATGATGTACGAACCAACAAAAAAGTGACCCACCCAATCCATCAATCCTTTAAAAAAATTGCCAGAATTGAATCAGTATTACCTCTATTGCAAGATAGTGCATTATCAATCATACTCTAACTGCTACTGGAATGAAAAATTTATGTGAATGGTCTTTATTAAGATTTATCTTTATGAAGTTTAAAAAAGTTAACCCTCAAGAATAATATAATAATCTCCATTTAATGTTTGCGACCTTAACAAGGGATGTCCATACATACGTCTGCCTCACAGGCTAGTTAACATAATCTAGTTTGACTTAAGGAAGAACTCAATTAGAACCATCACATAAGCTAGTACTAAAATTAGTGTGTGGTGTATAGTGTCCTTAATGAGGTGCTGTGTTGCTCTTTACAATATTATGTCCCTTCTTTTTATTTTAAGCTTATATATATTTAAAGCCTTTCAACAATCACTTTCATATGTGAGATGGTGCTCCAAAAAGCACCCACATTTTGCAATAACAACAAGGCTTTTGTAGCACCAGGCAGACCAGAGTGATTAAGTTATCTCTACTTTATACTAGGAAATTAGATTTATATAATACTATATTTGTTAATATTTAACAATAATAATTATTGGTGTTTTACAGTAATATAGGAGCGTACATGGAAATATAACAAAATGTCAGAAGAAGCAGAATCACTTAGCATGGTCCCATGTGATGGACACCCTGAGGAGATTCTAGGTTTGTATATTTTGATACAAGTATATCTTTGTGTAGTTGATGAAAATGCTAATGTAGACAACTTATCTTGGCGCATCTAGGTAAGCAAGCCCCTCTTCAACTCTAGAGGAGAAACACATTGGCAATTCCAGACAATGTAAGTTTTGACAAAAGGCCTTCATCATCATGGCCCATATGAGTGTTTTTATCGCTTACCATGACTATAGGTAATCGCTTACCAGTATAAGTCTTGTGTGTTGTTCATAATAGTTGCATATTGAAAAGACTTATAAACTATTTTACCCCGTAACATTAAACACGAATATGAACATAATATCAACGATTTGGATTTTAATGAAATTTAATATATCATCATCATCCTCAGCTTAGCACCGTCTATTGAAATAATGCATAAATCATTTTAATGTGTCTATTATATTTAGTTTTGTTACTTGTTTTTAAATAACTGCTTGAATGGTAAAGTAATTTTAAAAATATAATGATAAAATTATTGAAAATCTACACTTTTTTTTTTATCGTGACTTACAAGTTACAGTTTTGAATCTTATTTATTTTAATATATTATTAATTATTATTTCTAGCTCCAAATATGGATGAAGCGCCATCGTCAATGGTATCGAGTGAAGCGGAGTCTGAGGCTAGCTTAGTGTCAGAGGCTCGCCACGACACTGAACAAACGGCCGCTCAGAGCGACGCTTCTTCCACGGAATACACGCATACACAGCACGAAAGGCCACAGACCACTGTGTCCAGCGACTGGCGGACAGTCGGCACTAGTGTCACTACTTTCGTCTCTACTAGAGGTATGTATAGTAAACTTTTACCTTTCATATTTTTTTCGATTGACAAAAAAGTAGAAAAAGGTACATATTTCCATTTATGTGAGGTTAAAAAAAATTAAAGCAAATATAAATGGATATAGCAATAGGTTTTTACATTTTTCTAGTAATTGCTATTGGATTCATCTCCTGCACTAGGCATTATTCCAGTATCACTGACACAAAGAACACCCAGATTCTGGGACACCTATTTGTGGATCAGACAAAATTGGTCCCGTGTGGGATTCGAATTCACAGCCTCTTAGCAGTCAGGTTCGCTGACTACTATACCGACATGCCAGTCAAAGATAAGTCTACTTGCCTTCTTCAAAGGGTTTTGTTATATATTAATCATTTGATTTATTGGTCCATTAAACTGCATTTATTGGTTTATGTTATATTGCATCACTCTTTTATTAATGGTTTTGCCGCAAATGAAAACTGCAAGCTGTTAAAATTTTCATGTGTTCGAAGATAACGAGTTAAAGCTTCTTTGCAAATTGTTTGTACAAGGATCAATGCTGCCGTGGGGAGCTCACAAAGGGCCTGTCATGGCTGCACCGGATTCCGATCTGCGTCCCGGTGAATTTGTCATGCGACTTCTCTTCACGGAGTTTACAGTGCAAGCAGAAAGGAAAATGGAATCTGTTATGGCTGAACCACTGGTAACTTAAATTCTTTATTTAGCAACTAGAAATATTCGTATTGATATAATCTTTGGGTAAGGGCATTAACCTCTTGGTTATAGCCAGTTCGTGTATCGCGACCCCAACCTCCCTCCTATTGCTTACACTTCCCAATCCATCCGTATAAGCATTTTCCCTTTCTTCATTATCATTTCGTTATTCTTATCTAAAGTACCCGGTTGACGGCAATATAAAATTAATGTTTGTAACATCGAGTACCTAAACGATTAAATTCTTTTAGATTTGGTTATTTTTTGTAAGAAACCGTTTCGAAGATATCAGGTTTATTCTTTGGTTGCATATACATACTGCTAAGTGACATAAAAATATCTTATGGACCTGTATGAATGGAATGGACCCTTTGATAGTAAAAGTTGGAAAGTATGAAATATACAGTTTCCAAATAATAAAATACAATATGCCTCTGATATCCCATAATTTTGTCATATCATTCTATTATATTTTGAAACAATAATAAGGGATTTATTGGTAACGGGATCTATCGTAATGTTAAGTCTACATAGTGAAATCCTTTTGGTAAGCTTCTACTTAGATTTATATTCAATAACTTTAGAGCATTGACATTTTGCACCAGTAACATTTATTTCAATAATAATTTTATAGATTTGTGTAATGTGGTGACTTCATTTTTGTTTATCTAAATGACGAGAACCGTCTTTATTGCATATGAAACACGAATAATGTTTGTAGTTTGTAAACATAAATACATTTAAATTCACTAGACAGTTTGGCAAACTTATGGCAATGAATGCGTCAAGTCAGCATTGTTTTATACATTAAAGGTATTTCAGATTTTAATATTATTGTGAAAAATAGTGAAGGCTAAAATTTACTATGCAATATATACCTAAATAGATAGAAATATAACTAACACAAATACACCTATAAATTCATGCCATAAACGGCAAATAAGATACAACAAACTTTGTACTTTCCGAATTCTGTGTAAAAAAACGTGGAGATCGACTACTGTCGATCAATCTCTCTCAATCGGCAGTAAGATTGAGAAGATAAATAATGAAAAATAAAGAATCATTACATCCCATGTTAATACTCTATAACTTCGAATTGATTTATAATTTTTATGGCTACAATGTTTCCTACAACATAATCTTTACATTTACATCTATTTAAAGCAAGCAAGCAAAAAGCTACTTAAAGTTATGTGGAAATGACTCCGCCAAGCTACATGCGTCAATGTCCTGTTATGTTACGAATGACTATGTACATATATAATGGCAGTTCATGTTCTACTGACCTATGAAATAAATTATCAATATCGCTCGAAACCTCTGAACAAATACAAATCTCGAAACCCGACTAGGCCATATCCAGTATGCATAAATAATGTATATACATATATAGTATGTAAATATACTTACAGAAGTGTTTGCACTTATAATAATTACTAGCTGTTGCCGCAACTTTGTTCGCTTGTATACCTATCCGGAAACAATTAAATATCGCTTACTAGCTGCCCGCTGAAAGCCAGCGGTGCCAGCCACGACTGGTGTAAAGTTGGTGTTCCCAATGAAAAACACTGTTTCTCTTTCACTCACTCACTTCTCGCAGTAAGAGATTTTAAATTCTTTAAAGTAAGATTTTCTTTTACGCAAATGTTGTCCTGACAATAACGAACACAAAATAGAAAAGATTTATCCGCGTACATACATTTCGACCATTTATTGTTATTTAATAACCCTAATTTGCATTTCTTATCACTTTCATAGGTGTATTCACGGGTGGTATTCACGCTCAACGGAAAACAGCGCTTTGCGTTCTTCTATGATCTAGTTTTGTCATAATAGATTTAATGCCTGAAGAGTCAATAATTTTTTTTTCGGGTTGATTTTCGAATTCAAAAAGTCTTCGATACGGTATAAGTTATGTCAGTCTTGTTTCGTGTCTTGATCAGACGCTACGTTAAACCAGTAGAACCAAATTAACGAAAAACATTAAACCGCTTAAGTACAATCATGTTTTTGTCGCATGTGTTGTATAATGTTTTTTCCACGAGATGATACATACATAAATTCGTGAACGAATTAATGAGTAATGGCCCTTATTTTGATAAGAATGTTAAATACATAAATATATAACGCGTAGCCCCGAAGAGGTGTATTAACTTGCCTGTTGGTCTAGTCATTAATGATAATGGCTACTGAGTATTCGTGGGTTGATTCCCACTCGTGACAAAAGTTTGTGTGATCCTTTGTGTTCGTTGTTTGCATGTTTGTCACTTACGTCGTCCTATTATTGTCGTTTGACTCTCCTTATCCCACTCCTAAAATCCATAAAATTAGGTATGCTTAGTTTATAGAAAATATTACTATTGTCTTTTCAGGAAAAGCCTTTGGCAAAGACACTACAGCGAGGCGAGGATCCCCAACTGGATCAGATTCTGCAAGCCTTCGGCACTGTAGCGGAACATTGCCTGCCATCGTTATTAAGAGCGCTATTTGGTTGGCTGGAAAGACAAATGGCTGATTCGCCACAGTTGAGTGAACAGGCTAAAAAGCCTCAACAGGACCTCAGAAACAAAAGGTGAGAAGTATTTTGTTACCCCCACTATCTGATTCCCGTTTTTTTGTCGCATAGTAGCAAAATCCATTAACTCTCGTTTATTGTGCTTATTTGTCCCCTTTATTAGTGTGAATTTTGTTTTGAAATAAGATATATAGAGACATGCTGAAGATATTCTGACAAACGAACGAGTTTGTACACGTAAATGGCAAACATTAGCCTTTAGAGGTTTACTAAAAGCAAAATGTTCTGGTCAAATAAAAAAATCCATTTGTAAAACTTCTTCATAAATGTTACAGCATTATTTACATAGTTTCTGGCAGCGGTGCCGGAACTGAGACAGTAGAACGCAGTTGCGAAGAACTTCAAGCTGAAAGGCGGGATCTTGCGGTCGAGTTTCTATTCTGTCTCGCTCTAATAGAGGTGTTGAAGCAGTTGCCCTTCCACCCGGGCCATGAAGACTTGGTGCAGTACATCGAGAATGTGGCGTTCAAGCGTTTCAACTATAAAGAAGGGTAAGGGGTAACATACATGGGACGTTTTTATCCTAAAACAACAGCTATAAATTTATAATATACCCATGGCTAATCTCCTTAGTCAATTTAAATATATATATTTTTTTAAATATATAAATAAAATATGTATATATATATATATATATATATATATATATATATATATATATATATATATATATATATATATATATATATATATATATATATATATATATATATATATATATATATATATATATATATATATATATATATATATATATATATATATATATATATATATATATATATATATATATATATATATATATATATACATACATATATATATATATATATATAATATAAAATTTATTTTTTCATTTAGTTAATGAAGAACGGCTAAGGGCCCAGGGCTCAAACATTTAATAGTAGTAAAGAAATACTACTAATAAAGAAATTTATTATATCATACCTTCTTTTAGTCTCTAGGGAGTTATATCCAAAAAAGAGATGATATCTGTACACAAGTCTATACAAAAATCTGAGGATTTTTTTCTGCTCATTTTCAAGAAGATCGTAAGTTTTTTATTAATTAATGTTTTTGATTGCGTCAATCTAAACTATTGTTCCTGAAACATGATATTAATTCACCTTTTCAAGCAGTAGCTTTATATTAGAGCCCAGTTGACGAGAACTGGTCGACCTTCGAAACATTTCCAAGATTTACACAAAAGGTCCGTCCGTCCTCTGTAATAAACCCAGGTCACCATGATTAATTGAAATGTTATTATGACAGAATACAGTCAAATCCCAACGCAGCCAACGTCCATCTGATCGCAGATTTGTACGCTGAAGTGATCGCCGTATTGGCGCAGTCGCGTTTCGCTTCAGTCAAGAAGCGCTTTACTGCTGATCTAAAGGTGTTGTACTATTTGAAGATATACCTCTATGTGTTATGACTTATGCATGTCTTGTATAAAAAATATTTACACCCATTACTTGTGTTACATAAAGATTTTTTTACTTTATATTATTGTTTAGGAGTTGAAAAGCCGGGAGCCATCTCCTCACACCACACAAAGTATAATCTCTTTGTTGATGGGAATGAAGTTCTTCCGTGTCAAGATGGTACCCATAGAAGAATTTGAAGCTTCCTTTCAATTTCTGCAAGAGTGTGCCCAGTACTTTCTGGAAGTTAAGGACAAGGATATAAGACACGCACTTGCTGGGCTGTTTGTTGAAATACTTGTGCCTGTCGCTGCGGTATGTAAAATTCATTAGATTAGATATACATATATATACATTATTATATATAGATATATGTATATATACATTAGATTTAAAGTTATACTACAATAATTTTCAATATGTCCAAGTAACTACAAATTATTATTTCTAATTAACTAAAATTAGGGATAAAAGCTATATTTTCTATACAAGACGAGAGAAATAGAGAAATGTTCCGTACAAATCTCAATTCAGATAATTTTTCTCCAAATAATAATTTTACTGCCTGTGCATATGTCTTGTTTATATGTCACTACTCATCCCATACTAGAATATTTTGTATAATCAGACTGTTAGTTCTGTTGAAACAAAAAAAAAATATAACTTTTATGTAATTAAATGTAGATTATTAAAATCATTTATATTTAATAGCATATTATATTCTGTTACTTTTGGATAAAATTGTTTTCAAAGATAATGCCAATTTAGTACTTACAGGGTTTATCAAACATAAAGAAATCTATCCTTTTTACACTTTTGTAAAAAATAGTCCATTAAGCTTAAAGAACAACAAATTGTATGTTTCAGACGGTCAAGAATGAGGTCAATGTACCTTGCTTAAAGAACTTTGTAGAAATGCTCTACAGCCACACACTGGATGCAAGTACCAAATCAAAACATCGGCTTGCATTATTTCCACTTGTTACTTGTTTGCTCTGCGTCTCACAGAAACAGTTCTTCCTAGCTAATTGGCACTGTTTCTTGGCAATGTGTTTATCACACTTAAAAAACAGGGATCCCAAGATGTGCAGAGTGGCCTTAGGTTTGTACAACAAATAATGTTCCTTTTATTCAAACGATTGTGTCAAGAAAAATCGCTATAGGTGTGCAATAGATTTGACGTAATAAACCTTTAATTATCCATAGGCTATAGAATTATGTTCCATCAATCCATTCAAGATCGACCATGAATGGATTGTCTGTGCACTAAAAGTTTATAAATGACCGACTGGGAGTTGTTAGATGATTCTTCGATAGTCAGTTTTCTAATAAAATTTAAAATAAATTATAGAAGGATAAACACAACAGAAGATTCTGATTCATACATTGTGTACTCTGATATGTACTTGCTGCTGCTTGATGTTTCCTGCCTAAATTGAGTACATTAACTATCAGAACGTGTTTAACTTTACAAGAGTGATTTATTGCCATTATAAAATTCGGAATGTTTGTGCTCTAATGAACAGTAATTTCTTACAGAATCCCTGTATCGTCTGCTTTGGGTCTACATGATAAGAATCAAATGCGAAAGTAACTCTGCTACACAATCTCGATTGCAAAGTATCGTCAACTCATTGTTTCCAAAGGGTTCCAAAGGCGTAGTACCAAGAGATATGCCCCTTAATATTTTTGTTAAGATTATTCAGTTTATTGCTCAAGAAAGACTCGATTTCGCGATGCGTGAGATCGTTTTCGATCTTCTAATGGTAGGAAGACCAATTAAAATAATCTTGACCCCGGAGAGAATGTCGATAGGTCTCAGAGCCTTTCTTGTTGTAGCCGATAGTTTGCAGCAGAAAGAAGGAGAACCTCCGATGCCAAGAACGTCAGGAACTTTGCCTTCAGGGAATACATTGAGAGTGAAGAAAACTTTTTTGAACAAAATGTTGACTGATGAGACAGCGCGTTCCATAGGAATGAGCGCTTACTTTCCGTTTGTGAGGCGAGTGCTTGTCGAGATTCTGAGAGCTCTAGATGCTCATTACGGTAGACCTCTGATGCTGACTAATACTCAGAATGTGACCAAAGAACAAGAGATCAACACTGGTGAAAGAAAGCCGAGAATTGATTTATTCAGGACGTGCGTTGCTGCTATACCAAGGTATAACGTTGAATCCTTTATATTAAAAACATAAATATCTTGCAAATCATAGTCTTATCTTTTGAATACAAATACACAAGTATTCATGTACATTGCAATCTACTAAGATCACACACGGATCACAGCTCTACGATGTTAATAAGGATTACCAATGGGAAAATAGACGATAATTTTTCCTGCCTCTGGTGCAAGGTGCAAAAAAGCAGTTTATTAACTCAAATGCCTATATGTGTGTCTGTAGTGTGTTTATATGTATTGCAGACTGATCCCGGAAGGTATGGGTTCAAGTGAACTTGTGGACTTGTTGTGCCGCCTCACTGTACATATGGATGAAGAGCTCCGCGGTCTTTCGTTCCAAAGCCTACAAACTTTGATCGTGGACTTCCCCGAGTGGCGACAAGACGTCCTCGCTGGATTCACACAGTTCTTAGCTAAGGAAGTTCAGGTAGTGTGCTTTACCATTTCAGTCAACACATGATATACTGAAAAGTGTAATGCATAAAACTATATACTAAAAAAACTTAAATAACTAAATCCCATACTTTAGGGTTCATACCTATTCTCATGTGTCAGCAACTTGAAAGCTTATGATCAATATTAATCCAGATCCTGATGTACGTTTACTGTTTTGGCAGAGGGTAGGGTGGGTAGGCGTCAGCGACTGCTTACCGTTATAGCTTTTGTTGGGCAACTTACTTGACATCTTAAAACAAATTCAAGTACTTAATTTTAATGAATAACTTTTCTTTTAGGATACTTCTCCTCAATTAGTAGAGAATGGTCTCCGTATGCTACTTCAGCTACTTACAAGTTGGAAGAACGGCGAGCCTGTAGTGAGCAGTGCTCCGACTAAACAGGAGTCCCTCGCTTCAGTTATCCGCGGCGCTGAAGCCCTCGGATTAGTGATGTTATGTCAGTGCAAGGCTTACCCTAGGAGACTTGCTGTGCATGTGCTTAGGTTTGTCTTATATTCTCAGTGTTTAAACTATATTTGTTGATGTGATACATTTTAATGGGATTAAAATCAGAGACATAAGCTCTTGTTTGCAAATACCCATCCATGTAAGTACTCATCTCAGAAACTCAACGTTCACATGCAATCTTTAAAAGCTATGGTAATACTATCCTATTAAAATTAACATTCCAATGGGGTTATTATCTTATCTAATGATTTTATTTAAGTAGGTAAAGGGATATGTAGAGGATGAGACTCCTTCACACAACTATCTTCCTTCGTTTTCTATTGAATCAAATTATTAAAAAAAAGGTTAAATAAAAACTACCTACCTTTCTTATAAACTGCTAACAGACTAAGAGGCTAAATTCACTGAAAACTGTTTTGCAAAGTTTAAAGACAGAAGCAAAAGCATACTTATGTTTACTAATATTTAAAATAAAATGAATATTATAAACTACTACTATATATTTTGTGATTTTTCCAGTAGTTGATTATTTGTAAGAACTGTTTGTTAAAAACTGTTTGTTTTGTAAGAACTTTTACAATCTCAGGATCTATTGTGGTAATAATAACACAATTACAACCGTGAATGGTTCAAACAAAATAAGAAAGTAAGTAATAAAATACTAAATACAGGTTCTTCATAATTTATTACTACGACTATATACGAATATATTGACAACATCACTGTACTTGACTATTTTGTTCTATCTACACCTTTCATAGTGTTTAATAATCTATGGCAGTTTGACAGTTATCTTCTCATATCGACCTCATAATATATTAATAGTACGATTTGGATTTACATCTGAATCCGACATTTGTAGAACTAAGGAAAAGTATATGCAATAAATTCGGAGCAACCTAAACGGATAAGAAAAGGGAGTAGGGCTAAGGGATACCCGTATGCCTATTCTGTCCTTGACGGCGCCACTAAAAATATGTACACTAGGAAAAGTATTTTCGAAGGAAGATAATAAGAAATAAATTGATTTCCACAAACTCAATTATTAACTATTATTCTGTAACATGCTATGTATATGTACTAGAAATGGTTGTTTAAAAATAGTTATTTTTTTTTTGCAGGGAGGCCAAATGTTTGCTAGAGAAGCTGCAGCTGACTAGCGACGAGCCTGCGCTTATCGATGCGGCTGATTTGCACGTGGCCTACTTCAGTGAGCGTTGCTTGCCGCTGTTGCCACCTGCTGAAAAACAAGCCATCCTTGCTGCCGGTCAACCTGATCTTGTATGGATAGCTGAAAGAAGCCACGCTGTATGGACAGCCGGTAAGTAATACAACTACGATAGGTACCGGTTTCACCTTGGTGTTAGATGCTGTGTTAGATAGATAGTTATTCATACACTCAACATATGTTAGAATTAAGCCTCCTTACAGTATTTTACAAATTTCTTTAAAATGTTATTACATATAGATGGATGGTGAGACAGGTAAATTATTTAGTTTTTTTTTTTTTTTTTTTTTTTTTTTATGCGATAGGGGGCAAACGAGCAGACGGGTCACCTGATGGTAAGTGACTACCGCCGCCCATGGACACCCGCAACTCAAGAGTCACAAGTGCGTTGCCGGCCTTTTAGGTAGAGGTACGCTCTCTTCTTGAAGGTTTGAAGGTCGTATCGGTTCGGAAATACGGCAGGCGACAATTTGTTCCATAAGCTGGTTGTGCGAGGCAAAAAGCTTCTCGAGAAGCGCACAGTGGTGGAGTGCCAATCGTCCAGGTGATGGGGATGGATATTTTGTCGCGTCGGACGATGGCGGAAACCAGCAGCCGGTATAAGTCCGAACAATTCCTCTGAACACTCCCCATGATACAAGCGATAGAGGATGCAGAGTGAAGCTACATCTCTACGCAACGCCAAGGTGTCAAGTCGATCAGAAATATCTTGGCAGTCGATGATGCGAGTCGCTCTCCGTTGAATGCGGTCAAGAGGCAGAAGTTGGTACTGGGGTGCACCTGCATAGAGATGAGAACAGTATTCCATGTGCGGCCGAACCTGCGCCTTATAAAGTTGCAGGCGGTGGGCCGGAGTAAAATACTGTCTCGATCTGTTTAGCACACCAAGCTTCTTCGAGGCTAATATGGCCTTACTCTCTAAGTGACCGCGAAACTGGACTTCGCTTGATATATCGACGCCAAGGATTCCGATACTGGCTGATGCAGTTAGGGAAGTGCTCTCAAATTAAGGTGATACGACCAATGGCATCTTTTTAGCGGTGAACGCGCAAACCTGTGTCTTCGTGGGGTTAAATTGGACTAGGTTAAGTCGACCCCAATCTGAAACTTTTGATAAAGAAGTTTCGATTTCAGACACAAGTTTGGATCGGCTTTCGATGACGTTTACCCGAGAAATGTTAGCGCGGCCGGTGTAAAGGGCATCACTCGTGCTATCGTCTGCATAGCAATGGATGCTGCTAATCTGCAGCATGTCGTTGAAATGCAGAAGAAACAGCGTGGGTGATAGCACACAGCCTTGTGGGACACCAGAATTAACAGACTTCGAGTCGGAGCATGCACCGTCAACAACGACCTTGATGCTTCTGTCTGTAAGAAAACTGGTGAGCCAATTGCACAGTTTCTCGGGAAGCCCATAGGAAGGAAGCTTCGCAAGGAGCGCTTTATGCCAGACCCGATCGAAGGCCTTCGCCACGTCCAAACTAACGGCCAACGCTTCCCCCTTGGTCTCGATCGCCTGTGCCCACCGGTGAGTCAGGTATACGAGAAGATCACCAGCTGAACGACCCTGACGGAAGCCGTATTGTCGATCATTGAGGAGCTGGTGGTCTTCTAAGTACCGGAGGAGCTGGCAGTTAACAATGGATTCCATTATCTTGGAGAACAAGGAGGTGATGGCTATGGGTCTGTAGTTGGACGGATCCGAGCGATCTCCTTTTTTAGGGATTGGGTGCACTAGAGCTGTCTTCCATGAGTTCGGGACTACGCCAAGAGAGTAGGAAAGCCGATAAAGGCGCGTTAAAACCGGTGCTAACTCTGGAGCACACGTCTTCAGCACGATAGGAGAGATTCTATCGGGCCCACTCGACTTATGAACGTCGAGGGAAAGAAGCGCTTTACGCACTGCCCTTTGTGTAAACCGGACTTCCGGCATGCGGGTCTCGCACTGCGGTATGGTCGGCGGTGCGTTTCCCCCGTCGTCCAGGGTCGAGTTGGACGCAAAGAGTTTGCCCAGAAGATCATCTTTTTCTTTAGCGTCGTGGGCCAACGAATTATCTCCTATGCGCAGGGGTGGAAGGGATGGCTTACAAAAGTTCCCCTGGACAGCTTTGGCAAGAGACCAGAATGCACGAGTTCCGGAGGGGAGACTCACTAGTCTCTCACCAATTCTGCCGATGTGAGCCGACTTCGCCCCAGCAATTACTCTTTTGAGGGACCTGGAGGCAAAGTTAAATTGCTTCTTTAATGTGCTGGTCTTTACATCCCGTGCTGTTGCTGCATTAGCCCATGCTTGGTAACATTCCTGCTTTCGGCGGGACGCCGCTTTGCAGGTTCGACCAAACCAAGGCTGGGACTTGCCACCTGTGGGAATCAGGGAGAATGGAATGAAAAGTTCCATACCCTGAAGCACAACATCCGCGACAGAGTCAGCAACGACATTGGGATCATCCGGCGAGAAGCAAACCTGCCTCCATGGGTAGGATGCAAAGAATGTTCTCATTCCATCCCAGTCTGCTGACCTATAGTGCCATACGCGGCGACTGCCTGTAACACGCGGCCGCAGCGAGTGAACGAGTGGCACCATACTCCTAATCAGGCAATGGTCTGAAGAGCCAAGAGGGGCCTCAACGGATACTTTGTAGCCGTCAGGATGTGAGGTCAGCAGAAGATCCAACAGTGAAGGCACGTGGCTTTCTGCATCTGGGATTCGCGTAGGCGTTGCTACCAGCTGCGTCAAGCCATATGCCAAGGCGAAATCGTGAACAGATCTTCCCGCATGATCGGTTTTGCGCGAACCAAGCCATTCGGCGTGATGGGCGTTAAAGTCGCCAAGAATCACGATCTCTGCGGATGGGACCTGCTGGAGCACTGAGTCTGTAGCCATTTGGACGTGGTCGATGAGTCGGTCCGTTTCGGCATCACCGCTATGGGACCTGTAGAGGCATAGGTAGATGCGGGGATGGTCGTCGCAGTCTACACGTAGCCATAAGATGGAGAGGTCCCTACCTTCAAGATTGCCGAGGCGGCGTGAAGTGATATCATCTCTAACGTACACGCATACACCAGCCTTAGGAATAAAGGAGTGTTCCAGTCCGTACCCAGGGTAGCAGAGGTAGGATGTGTCCGCTGGAGATGATATCTGCGTCTCGGTTAAAAAGAGCAAGGCCGGCTTTGCTGTCTCAAGGTGGTGGTGGACAGTGTCGAGGTTCGAATTTAAGCCCCTAATGTTGCAAAAATCCACGGTAAACGTGACAGGGGGTGCCATGGTATGCCTTCTCTTGCCCCGAGCAGATTTTGAGAGCGCAGTTGAGCCCCCCCAGAGTACGAGGGGCAGCCTGGGCGTCCACGCTCAGGCATAATCCGTACTGAGGGTGGACGTCCAGGGGGGGATTCTCCAACGCTAGCGCTGGTACCCCCCTGGGGTATCCTTTTCGTTAACAGCGCTATCATTAGGGGGGTGGGGGATTTTGGGCCTCCGGAGACCTCACTCATTTCGGGGAAATGCAACGCAAGCGTTACTTCACAACCGTTTTTCTGTGAGGCCGTGGTATCGCACCGGTCGAGCCGGCCCATTCGTGCTTAAGCAAGCATGGCTCTACCACTACTGTGTGTGATCCTTCATTTATATGATTATAATTTATTAGATATAAAAAAAAATATTCTCCGTCGTCTTAAGAAGGTGAAACCAAATATTTTTTCATTAATTACTAAGTTTTTTAAGCGAGATTTACTTACGAGGTTACCTATAGATAAAAAAAACTATTGAATTGTATTTTAATAGTTAAAAACAAAACCTAAATAGTCACTTTTGACGCCTAGATAGATAGAGAGAGATAGATGTTTCTACTCATCATAATCAGCCTATCTACTATAAATTATGATTACAGGTATCCAATATGACGAAACATCATCCAAGAATAGCTGGAGTGGTAGCGCCTCAAACGGAGCGGACCCATGGGAGGTAATTCAACATTAGTTTTGTTATATTCATACAAACCCTCCTGAATCACATACATAGACAGAGATTTCTAATCACCCACATTTTACCAGTTATAACTTGGTTCTGTAGGCTTTCACTCATATTGTTATGACCAATGAAATGCTAATGTGTGTGATTTTTCCCTGTGACATTCGGCTGTGTTTATTTTGTATCTGGAAATGTAGTTTCATCTGCTGAACGGAAACACAAATAATAGTTATTTGTTGCAAGAATACTTAATTGTTTAAACGTAGTAATCCATTTGAACTAAACATCATAATTATAAACAAATTTAAATTCAATATGTTCATTTCATAAAATTCTTTACAATTCATGGAAATAGTCCTAAAATAAAAAAAAGATAATAGATCAATACAGAGTGTAACCGCAACTAAAGATGGCTTTATCAAATGTTAAATTAATATTAAAAACATACGCGGAAGAACTCAGGCCAACAAATCATGGCAGCCTTTTTCACCAATCACCAGATACTTTATTTAATAAAATGTTTTACATAAGTGTTTATATCACTCTTTTACTGTCTTAGAGCCATGCTTAGGCACAAATAGGCCGCCTTGACCGTACAATACCACAGATTCACAGAAAATCGCTAGACAAACAATTGCCGAGCTAGTGGTTGTATCCAAATCCTCTCATTTTTTCCCTCCCCTCATCCCTCTCATCACCCTTAGACGTGGTCAGCACACTTGCGTTAAGGTTTCAAATGAGTTTTACAGTTGCAGGTGTCCATGAGCAGCGGAATTCACTTACCACGTGACCCGTCTATTCATCTGTTCCTCGAATTCCTAAAATAAACGACATTCTAAATTCAAATATCCTAATTTATCTACAATGGGTCACACACTGGGGAATTTTAAGGACATATAAGGTCGGGGAAAAGTTTTTCGTATTTTAATACAAATTCAATACATTTTTTTAAAAGTTTATTTACATTTAATAAAATATATTTTAAAGAATGCGACGTTTTGACAGTCCTCTCTTGCTCTTACCCTTCAAATCCAAAAGAGTTCTGAAGAGACCGAAAGAGGGAAAATCTAAGGGTAAGGTCAGGAGTATATAGTGCTAAGCTCTACCAGCGCGCTCTTCGCTGAGTGGCCAAAAATGTGTGTGGTCTAGCGTTATCATGATGATAGATTCCTTCTTATTCTGTTGATCTATTCCGGCCGTCTTTTTTAATTTATTGCTTGAGTGTTATTAGTTGTATTCAGTAGAGATCCGAATCGATGGTTTTGCCTGGTGGTAAAAGCTCGTAATGAACGATGCTCTTCCAATCTCACAATACACAGCGTCACCTAACTACGTGTTAATCTTTAACCATGATCGTTTTCGCACGTTCTTGTCGCAACTTAGGATTAGGAATGGTTAGGATTCATTACGAAAAACTAATTTGTTTCAATAGAGAATTGCATATGAATAATGATACCCAAATATCTACTTTTTTGTATAGTCAGATATTTTCAAAAGGGTCAAAACTGTTTTGTGGTCAATCCTCAGTTACTACAAATATACCGATCTTGCTCCACTATTTCAAAAATGACATGGACTTTAACCTTATGTAGGCAACCAGGGCGAGCTGCATCTTTGAGATCAAAATTCACCAATTGAAAGGTCTTGAACCAACTTTTACCCGGCTCTAGTAGCATTTGGCAACCAGGGTGAGCTGCATCTTTGACATCAAAATTCCCCAATTGAAAGGTCTTGAACCAACTTTTACCCGGCTCTAGTCGCATTTGGCAACCAGGGCGAGCTGCATCTTTGACATCAAAATTCTCCAATTGAAAGGTCTTGAACCAACTTTTACCCGGATCTAGTCGCATTTTTCATATCATCCGTTTCCAATAAAATTTCAGTATGTATCAATTGCTTTATTAGATTGACACATTTTGCCGGACAGAAAAACAATTGATAAAGGCGATATAGTGTTTTGTACTAAAAATACTTTTTTCCCGACCTATTGGATTACCAAAACAACTTCAAGGTCTTCATAGAAATTACATAGACAATACAAATTCATATATTATCACGAGTTCGGGTTTACTCATAAGACATGAGATTGTTGAATGAAATGGTTATATTTGCATGTTCACAACAATTATATCTTACAGGTAGTGCTATTCGGCCTGTTAGAACGCAGCCGAGTCCCTGCCCGGTGCCCATCAACTATACTACAAGCATGGCCCATTCTCCACGCCAGGATACACGCATTGTTCACAATTATAGAACCCGCGTAAGTACTCTCGAATGCTGTCTTATATTACCGTAGGAGAGCAATAATGGTCCTAACCATTCAACCATCTCTAATGAGCCGGCTCAAGCGGGAGTTTTTTGAGGGTACCGCAGGCCAATCAATGTCATAAAAAATATATCTCAATGTCTGTAAACCAAAATCTTTTAGATTTTAACTTTGCAATTCATATATGTTTTAGAGGCGACGCTATTTCTGAGAAAAAAATAAGATTTTAGTCTTAGTTAAGAAATACACTAGGAGTAATTCCTGTATTTTACATTTAAATTAACATTTAAATAATGGACACAAAAACACCCAGAATCAGAACAACAATAATATATAAGCAAAATACTTAATCGATAAATCAATAAATGCAAATGTTGAATGAGTTAAAAGTAACGTAAAAATAATGAATCTATTATTATAAGCATAAATTAAAAAGGTTGAATATATATTATAACTATTATTTTTTAAAAATTGAATTGAATTACTACTATATAACAAAATAGTATAATAATAAATAATAATTATTATTTATTACTTTTTGTTATGATATTATGATTATAAGAACTGGATTGAAAGGATATTTATTTTAAGAATTTAAGTGACATACATAGATGATATTTGTAACAATTTAATTAATTTAAAATTGTTATAATTTTGCATACTGCATACTGTTGAATATGCTTTTTCACCGCTATTAAACCTATCATCTGTATTTATACACCAATATTCTGCAAATAAATAAATGAAATTGAATTTAATTGAATGTTTTTTTTGTATCATAACTAAGCAGATATTACAGTATGTATTGGATTGAGACTTACATGGTTACCAAATTATTCTAACACAACTGTTAGACGAAGAGATGACTGAATTAAATTGATCTGCCTTTCTTACCTCAAATAAGTAATACCTTACATAGTACCCGTCTGTTTATCAGTCCCTTTTTTCATAAAGAAAATAGTGATATTCAAGCTGGTGCAAAAGAACCTGTAATCGCGATAGGGCGTGAATATGTTAAAATTAAAAAAAAAATGTGACGTAATTTTTTTATATTTTTACTACAGAGGTAAGGCGCTTATCTACCACCCCTAACCGTTGGACGTTGAATTAAGAGGCACCCTGTGTAAATTAATTTAATACAACGATTTTAATACCGCGTTGTCTGCGAACTAAGTTAATTAACTAAGCACCTCTAAAAGCTATTTGTTTTCGACAGCGTCAGCTATTTGTCGTCGTAAAAGTATACTGTTAATATTTTTTATTAATGTTATTATCGTTTATTTCCAGACCTGTAAGTGATAACCGCGCTTCGTTGTTGTCACGCGGGCCTGCCCTGCCTAGGAAGCCAGAGAAAGAAAGAGATGGATACATGCAAGTAAGTATTAATATGCTTCTTTAAATACATTCATAGGTACACTCACGCCTGTTTCCCCAATGGCCAATAGCCAGAGGTGTATTAAACATCCACTAATGTCATAGGGGGCAAGCTTATTACCGTTAATTGGGTGCTTTAGAAATGAAAATAAGGAAAAATTGGAGGAACATTCTGAAAGGGAAGAACATTGAAGGGCAATAGAATGTAAAGGATGTTGATAATATGGAGAGCTCGAGTTCATCACGGTAACATGAACTGGATGTTGTTGGGTAGTCAGAGACCTCTACCCGTCCATTTTTTTTTCGTATGGAAACTGCCACGGTTCATCACCCCTCCGGAGCTTACGGTGGGGTGGTATGTCGGACTCGAACCGACTAAAACCACACGGTGTTGTGTCACAACTGGGTCTATTGCAAGGGACCACTTTTGCCTCACACCCCCTTCAATTTAATTTAACCCTTGGAACGTCCCGAGCACATACGTATGTGCATCGAACGAGAGTTCGCTAAGCGTCACGCGCACATAGGGTTTGCAAATCTTTGTGACGATTTGTGAAGCTATTTCTACCTGAAATATTTTTACCGTAATGATCTTAATCCTAATGAATGCGTAGCTAGGTGTAAGATCATTATCTTAATGAATAATGATCTTACACCTAGCTACGCATTTTAACAATATTTTTTGTGGGGTACTCTTGAAAAAAAAAAAATTGTTGATTTTATCATCAACCGTTGGCCATATTCGCATCGTCATTTGAATTTTTGTGTTACGTAAAAAGTGTTTTTAAGTAGGAGAAGGTCAGTTATTCTACTTGATTCTTATATGTAATTACTGACAAATATATGAAGAATATTTGCATAGTGACATAAATTACTTTTGAAAACAATTTTTTTTTGACTCGTTGGCCGTATTCGGGTCTAAAGGCCGTCGTATGTTGGAATTGCTTCCTAACGTTTCGCTAGCACGAGTGGCCAGCTTCTTCAGAGGTCCTTCCATCTCCGATACTGGATGCGAATAGACCCGAATAAAGCCAACGAGTCATCAATTGGCCGCGAAAGCCTCAACCAATTTTTTTTTGTTAAAATCAGAAGTAATTGTATTTATTAATAGTGGTAAATATGATTAAGAGTACCTAAAATATACATAACTTTCTTGATAATACGTCTATAAACATATTTTGATAGTTAGTTTAATGTATGCACGATTTAATAAATCGTAATTTTGTTTTTAAGTCCAATATCATGTTCTGTAAAGTTCCCCGCGCTCCCGGCGGCCGATGCACCAACAGCGCGAGGCCATTATGTGTGACGTCACAAAATTCAGTACTTCTATTGTCACTACGCACGGCTATGATTGGTCAGTTTCCGCGATATTAGCGAAATCAAATCAAGGTGATAAGTGCGCCTCGCCTAAGCAGTAATGGCGGACTATTTTGAATGTCGTGATTGTGTTTTGTTTTTTTGTGTAAACAATGAGTTTGAAAGTTATTATTACAGACCCATAGCCATCACCTCCTTGTTCTCCAAGATAATGGAATCCATTGTTAACTGCCAGCTCCTCCGGTACTTAGAAGACCACCAGCTCCTCAATGATCGACAATACGGCTTCCGTCAGGGTCGTTCAGCTGGTGATCTTCTCGTATACTTGACTCACCGGTGGGCACAGGCGATCGAGACCAAGGGGGAAGCGTTGGCCGTTAGTTTGGACGTGGCGAAGGCCTTCAATAGGGTCTGGCACAAAGCGCTCCTTGCGAAGCTTCCTTCCTATGGGCTTCCCGAGAAACTGTGCAATTGGCTCACCAGTTTTCTTACAGACAGAAGCATCAAGGTCGTTGTTGACGGTGCATGCTCCGACTCGAAGTCTGTTAATTCTGGTGTCCCACAAGGCTGTGTGCTATCACCCACGCTGTTTCTTCTGCATATCAACGACATGCTGCAGATTAGCAGCATCCATTGCTATGCAGACGATAGCACGAGTGATGCCCTTTACACCGGCCGCGCTAACATTTCTCGGGTAAACGTCATCGAAAGCCGATCCAAACTTGTGTCTGAAATCGAAACTTCTTTATCCAAAGTTTCAGATTGGGGTCGACTTAACTTAGTCCAATTTAACCCCACGAAGACACAGGTTTGCGCGTTCACCGCTAAAAAGATGCCATTGGTCGTATCACCTCAATTTGAGAGCACTTCCCTAACTGCATCAGCCAGTATCGGAATCCTTGGCGTCGATATATCAAGCGAAGTCCAGTTTCGCGGTCACTTAGAGAGTAAGGCCATATTAGCCTCGAAGAAGCTTGGTGTGCTAAACAGATCGAGACAGTATTTTACTCCGGCCCACCGCCTGCAACTTTATAAGGCGCAGGTTCGGCCGCACATGGAATACTGTTCTCATCTCTATGCAGGTGCACCCCAGTACCAACTTCTGCCTCTTGACCGCATTCAACGGAGAGCGACTCGCATCATCGACTGCCAAGATATTTCTGATCGACTTGACACCTTGGCGTTGCGTAGAGATGTAGCTTCACTCTGCATCCTCTATCGCTTGTATCATGGGGAGTGTTCAGAGGAATTGTTCGGACTTATACCGGCTGCTGGTTTCCGCCATCGTCCTACGCGACAAAATATCCATCCCCATCACCTGGACGATTGGCACTCCACCACTGTGCGCTTCTCGAGAAGCTTTTTGTCTCGCACAACCAGCTTATGGAACAAATTGTCGCCTGCCGTATTTCCGAACCGATACGACCTTCAAACCTTCAAGAAGAGAGCGTACCTCTACCTAAAAGGCCGGCAACGCACTTGTGACTCTTGAGTTGCGGGTGTCCATGGGCGGCGGTAGTCACTTACCATCAGGTGACCCGTCTGCTCGTTTGCCCCCTATCGCATAAAAAAAAAAAAAAAAGTTAAACTATGGCTGTGTTGTGTTTGTTAACATGTAATCTAAGAAGTTATGGTGTTATAAGAGTAAACATGATATTTGTTTCGATTATATAAGTGGATATGCGAGTGGTGTTACGTGAAAAATAATAATAATGAAATATATTCGATGGATTCTCCAATTGGTATGTTATATTCTTTATAAAAAATGTATATTAGAGAAGCTTATGAAACAAGCTTCAAATCGATATATGGTTTATGTCACTTGCACAATGCGTTGTCTTGTAATCATTGTATTTTAAGTTGCTATGCCAATAAAATTCGTTAGGCGGGGGATAACGCATATACTTAGAAAATGGGTTGAGCGCAGTAGAGGTTAAGAACAAGTCGCGCCACCGTCTCAGGCCTGCGCTCATGGAGGCCGGAGATTGTTTCGCGTTCTCTTGCGCCTGGTTCGTCTTCAGCGGGTCGGAAGAGTACTTGTCCTCTCCCGTGTCCTCTCCGTCGTCTCTTTGGCCAGCATGACGTCCTCGCAAAATGAGGCCGCGGACCATGGACGTTAGCCGTCGCGAGATCGCTGCTAAGCTATGCACTCCGTTAAGGTTCTCTACACATCCTACTTTTAGTGGTTTTATTTTTACAATAGGGTTCTAGTAGTTCTTCTTTTTTTCTGTTACTTACTTACTCGGACTATATAGAATTAACATATTTTTTTGTAAAAAGTTTTAGTTTAATATTTGAGCCATAGATAGATACTATGGCTCAAATATTAAAATAAAACTTTTTATAGTTAAAATGGAAGCAAAAAGTTAACATTGAAATTTAAACAGTAAAAATTAATAGGTTCTTAAAAATATATTAATATTATTTTGAAGCGAAATGTATGAGATTGATCAATAAAATCATTTAGGTTCGGTTATCTTATCACTCACGGCGATTTATCAGTGTAGTATGTGGTGAACTAATATGAAATTCAATAATATGGGGTTTATTGACACAATTATATTATAATATATAAACTTAAAAAGGCATGAGAAAGTTTAATGTTTGTTTTAATACTAGGAAATGTGCTGTTTCAGGTATGGAAATATTATATGACTATGGCATACTTAGTTGTGCCCGCTGTACCTAGCCCAGTCATACGCTGTGCCAGTCCAGATCTAAGCCTAAGGTATGTGGTTATTGATACATTGAACACACATACACAATCAAACACATACAAACACCTTAAAAAACCATTCCAGTGGTTCGTACGATCGTATATATATCATATAAACATGCTTATGGTGTTCATATTATAGTCTATAGTATAGTTCTTATTATATATAAATTTTAAAATATTTCTTAGCAAAATTGGCTTGACTTTTTTAAATTGTTTTTGGAACTATTATAATTGGCATTAAATTTATGTTGTAATATATATATGTAATTTACAATATATTATGCAAATATAAAAGTATTTAATTCCGCTAAGTTTCCAAATTATTTCAGTTGGTACAAATGTTGTTTGGTTTTATGGCTTTGATGGTAAATGTGTCAAAAGGTGTTCATGCTTTTCGTTTAGGTAGCTACTATCCATTGTATACTTTTCAAAATCATTTATTAGCAGCGATAAAGAAGCAGAAGAAAGTCACATTTTATAAAAGATTTTAGTATAGTAATCTTTTTAAATCTAAAAATTAAAGGCTAAGGAAGTCTATTTGTAATCTGGATATGGTCTGGACCAATTCTCATTAATAATGTTATCATATCGTAGATGAGACGCATAATCATTTTGTTTTGTTTTCGAAGCCCTCAAATTCTACTGGAATTCTCTTATAACAATTTTCGGTTCTACATAGCTGCTGACGAAATACGCACAATTCAGTCATAACGACTTATCAGCTTTAAACACCGACTGGCCCATTATGGTATTATTACACGGTCACAAAGGACTCTATTGATTACAATAATGTAACATTATAATATTATTCAGCTTTTGACGGCCCTGTTCGTTCAGTAGTTATCCTGGCTGCTAATTCACATGTCATTGGTTAACTTCGTATGTAGGACAAATAATTATGTAATGAACACAAATACTTGTTCTCTGTGATGGTGTAACTTTATAATCTATAATATGTATGTATTTCGTAAACGTTTATCAGCAATCTGGTTACTATAGTCAGTCAGTCAGCCGTGTGTGAGATGTGTCAAGGTTTTTTTTTTTAGGTAATTTGTGTGTCCTGAGTATTGTGAAGTGTATTTTTATTCGTTTTTCTGTTAACTTTATATTTTAGAGATATTTTTCCGTTGCAAGTATAATATGAATGTTAAACCTACACACAAACCTTGATCTGTGCAAGGTGTATGAGAGACAATATAAAAACAGTAATTGAAGACTGTGTGTATATGTGGGATGTGTTTTTTTAACTTAACATATTCTGAAGGCTTCTTTCCGCTGTAGTTGACAACTACTGAACCTACAAGTTACCTGTTTTTGTTAATTCATATGATAACCTATAGTATAACGATATAACTACAGCCGATTCAAATGAAATTTAATTAAGAAATATGTGCAATATTCTCAAACAGTTCCACGCCAATAATCTGAACGACATTTGTACCACGGTATATGTACTCGTATATAAGGACTTGAAAGTATAAAACATAATATTAGATAAGTGTACGAGCGACATATCGCGGACGTGTCTTTAATTATTCATTAAACGCATGCATTTATAAACAATTTACACTTAACACCTGTTATTAATTAGATGGCATTTTTTTAATAATCGAAATCGTGTGTAAAATGTGTTTCTTAATTTTCTTATTTCCAGTAAATTAAATTACACAAAAACATAAAATTACAAACGAACTAATTGTATTAACCGGTGTTCACAAAAATGATTGATAGAGCCTATGACGCCACGACATACCCTTGGAAACGTGTGTTGGTCTTCGAAATCGAAATGTTCCTCATTAATAGTAACATACACACATCAAGTGTCTAGGGATCAACTACGTTTTAGAGTATCACGCATTTGAAGATTATTATTTTATCTTTTTTAGATCCTTATTGATTCTTTGTAATGCATTTTGTGTAATAGCGTTTTTACAAAACCATTTCAATTTCCTCATCGAAACTGAAAAAAAAATTGCCCGATATGGAGTGACAACGTAAATTGACACCCCTCGGAATGTTGCAAGCTGTCGCTCTTGACACTACACAGAGCTTCATAAACTGCTTCTGGACTATCGTATCACGGTCAGTGTGGCCGAGCGACATGGAGGACGACCTCGCATCACCACTCGCATACAGGACCGGTACATCCAAAATACTACTAGACGGAATCGCACCATTGACCGTCATGATGTTGGCTACGAGGCTCCGCAGCTCTTTAGGCTTGCTGATAAGTGACCACACTATCCGAAATCGTTTACGTAAAGCGGGTATGCGTTCGCAAAAGCCACTGAGAGTTCCACCTATAGCACCTTGCAAAAGCCCGTTCGGCCAGTAAGACATGAAGTATTATTAAAATAATATATATAATTAATTAAAATTATAATTAAAATAATATAAATAATATATACTAAAACGGTGTGAAAATTACCTAAAAAATCGAAAGTTTGTAGTCAGGATTAACGGTGCGGACAGTGATCAAATAGACGTAACAGAGGGTACAGCTCAGGGTTCTGTATTGGGGCCGCTTCATTTTCTTATTTATGTCAACAACATGTCAAGGTTAATAAAGCATAGCACAGTATATTAGTTTGCCGATGACACCTGTCTTATGGCAGCAATTTCCCCTTAAATAACTGAAAATTTGTTACAAAGACTTTGATGAAGTAGTGAAGTGGTGTTACTATGTAGGACTTATGCTTACGCAAACCCGATGTACGGCAGTACTAGCCACAATAGAAACTACTCTTATACGCCGAAACTAATAGCTCACGAACACGACTGTCTACATAACGGACTTCCAAACCGAGCAGATCTCTTGCAACTGTGGTTCTGTGCCTCTGGTTGAAAAACAAATGTACCTAGGTCTTGTTATTGACGCTAGATTAAACTGGAAAGAACACATTGATCATGTATCGACAAGCTCAGAACTATATTAGCTAAATTGTCCATAATAAAATGGAAGGTTCCGTACAAATTGCTATTAACACACACACATCACTAGCAGAATCCATGATCGAGCATGGTTTGTCTAGCTACGGAAGTAGATCTAAAACTAACCTAGACAAAATTTACATACTATAGTTGAGACATAATATTAAAATAAATTTAGTGAATAACTGTTTTAAATTATTTAATATTCTGCCAATGCACGAAAAAGTAAAACAAACAATACTTACCCAGAATTTCTTCAACAATAACACACAACGTAAACCCGAATTCTCTCAGACAACAACCACAACACGAAACATGCTGAACCCTAAATTACTTTTACCTTATCATAACAACCTTTATGGTAACAGAAAACTGGCGTAGATAAGGTTAATAATGCTTATTGAAACAAAAAAAATACACTTAATAGGTTAGTTATGTATATTTATGCTTTCATTGCAATTGTGGAGTTTTTTATTTGTTTTGTTTATATTGTGTGTGATATAGACTATGTAGTAAAAAGTTGATATTACATCTTTCGACTCACTGGTGTACGGGTAAAATTCGAATGAATTTATAAAGCACCAGTTATGAATATCGTAAAATATTTTCATTGATAAATAAAGAAAAAAAAGTTTACAACAGAAATTGGGAGGAAGAAAACTGGCATTGTGTTTGCTTTTCCGATGAATCTCGTTTCAGTATGAGGCTGGTAGTACTACAAGACGTACTCGACTTTGGAGGACCTTTGGACGTCAAGAACGTGTAAAATGCTGTTAGGAAGATTTTTAAACCGTTGGAAGAACCGATTTCATTTGGATCTGGGGCAATCTGAATGCTCAGATTTGTGAACGTTCGCGACAATTCCTGAAAGTGATTAAGAATAATTCATTTTAAACATTTATTTTATAGGGATAACTTGTTAACTTAAACATAGGAGAGTTAGAATAAGGAGCCAGACTCTACTAGATTTGGTAAATAATAATTGGATATTTTTTGGTACTGTTAAAAATGTACTTGATCCCTAGACAGTTTTCACGTATGTTTATTAATTATTCTCGTAAATACTGATTAACTGACACAAACTTACTGTATAAGAACTTAGGTTAATAATTTAGACAAATAACGCGATGCTAGATAAATATGAACGCAAGCCACAGAGTGGTGCACTCTACAAACGTACTGCATGTGGTTAGTATCGTTGTGGCCCTTTTTAGTATTTAAAAAGAAGATAGAGTAGTTGATTAGTAGAGTAGTTGATTGATGTAAAATATGGAGCAATGTCCTAAGTTTTAAGAAGACATTGAAAATGGACTATGGTTATAGAATTGGTAAATTGCAATTGATAGTTTACTAGAAAGTAACTATTTTTTTTTTATGTATAGTTCTATATAAACAATTTTATTTACCTAATAATAATTCCCATGCACGAAAGCTGATTTACCAAAAATTTAAAAAATACCTTATTAATTGTTTACCAAAATTCGAAAGATACTAATGAAACATTTTCCGTTAAATTTGATAAATAAGTACTTAGTATTTTCAAAAGTTTTGTAAAACTATGAATATTATTTGGTTTTCTAAAATTTCTATATTATACGTATAATTTCCTTTTCGCATTTCACAAAAGATGTAGTCAACTACTCTATTTCTAATGGGATCGGCGTGGCTGTAGGATGTGCGTGTAACGTGCATAGCGTGCATTTTGGAGGGTTGTCGGTTTAACGATCTGTTCATTAGCACTGAGACGGAGGGGTGGGGCCCAGGCCCGGCCGCGCTCAGCTCGTCGAGCGAGAGCCTCAACACGACGGGCGGATTCTTCACGCTGCCCTTGAGCTATGCGCGTGCGCACAGGCACCACAAACGAACGAGGTGGCCATTCTCGCTCGCTACGTGCACGTCGTATTCAGTATTGATCATTACATTTGTGATATACTGTGTCGGTTCCATCTCACGCTTATGTAAATCTGTCATTTCCTATTTTTGTAGCACATACTATATAACAGTACTTAGTCGTCAGTTACGCTAACAATTTTTTTTGCTTCATGTATCATATTTTCGATTTCCTTTAAAAGAAAGTGAGGAATGAGAAATTTAGTTTGATTAATACTTTTCTGAATGACAATTTTTACTAGTATTCTATTTCAACCTCGTCATTTAGAAATTAGAAACATAACTTAAAAACAGTGCTGCTTTTTTATATCATTACTAACTTTCATTTGAATTTATCAATTATGCAAAAATATTTATTATAATGTTTTCCGATGGAATCGACACAAGCCGAAATTACTTGACATATTTAATAAAGCCCGGTGGTCTTTATTGACACTGCGGCAATCATCGCTCATTATCACACCTAGGTTCAATACCCACCTAGCACTTATCATACGATTTTGAGCCAAATCTGTGCTGTCAATTGCGTGACAAGTGCCTTCTCGTTAAGGGCTTTGGTCACTAGATGCGAGGAACCTACGTCACACTTCACCGTATATACGTGCTATAAAGCTATAATTTACTATTTTCTTATTTGTTTTTAATGTATTCGTACTCTAGATTTAACAGCCATAGACCTGTTTATAGCTAATAGAAAAACTATGCTCGGAGTTTTTATATAGCATGTCACTACATAGAGCTGAGAGATACAAAGGTTCTCTTTTTTGTATATAAACTCTTACAGACGACTATCATTTCTTTGAAGTATACTGTCTACAAAGTTATTGTAATACGTAGATAATATAAGTTTCAATGTAAGTAGGCTTGAGTTCAGAAATAAAATTATAGAATAATATCAAATAGTGATCAGATATCACCAGAGGATGGTATTACTTTCATAGAAGTTTTAATCAAACTTTTAAAAAAAAAATTCTGCTTGCTTAGTGTTGCCTCTTGGTATTACTCAACAACAACCTTTAAATGAAAGCTTAACAGCAAGACGTTAAAATTATATAGGATCTTGATAAATAAATTAATATGAAGTATAATGGAATCATACCTAGGTTATAGGTCTCACCTCTGCAACACAGGCTTTAAAGTGACACATATGTATGAACGAAGTAAGCTTTTACTATAGTTAACTTCGGTCCTCCATATGTGTCACTTTAAAGCCTGTGTTGCATGTATCAGGGTCTTCCCCTATGTATAAACAAATAAATCAATCAATTAAATAATGAAAAAAATCTTAAATTACATATTTTCATATTACTTAGAGAGTGTAACTTACTTTGGTGATTAGTAGAAAAAACAGCTTTTCATTTCATATGGAAAATTATAATAAATATCACACAATATCCTGCAAGTGTAAATTTATATTATTAACTTGACAAGCAGCTACCCCTCGCAGCTTTTGAAGATTCTTCTTAATCTTAGGTATACAGTTAAATACCATTAAGTACCTCGTAAACTTAGAAAGAGATTACTTAAGGGACACCATCATTCACTAGCGAATAGTATGGTCCGGTCGTGAACTTTGCGTAAAACTGTGTCTACTTTTCATGAAGCTTAAGGTTAACTTCGATAGCAATATAACTCCGTAAGTGCATAACTAGGCATCGATTAAATTAATTTTAAGTAAGTTTTTTGTTGACTCGACATCCTTTTACATAAATATTATTCTTATCAAATCAGATCAAATCAAATTATTCATTTGTATGTATGTATTTATTTGTGTACATAAGGAAGGAAATGTAATATTTTTAGCAATTTAAAATATGGTACATAACTGTCTGTTGCCCTTAATCCACACATAGCGCTTACACACTTTTTTTTTGCATTTTAAATACAAGCTCTCGCTCCGTTGAATGGCCACTAAAGATAACACCAAATCTTAAAATTGAAGCCATGATACACCGTTAACAACACTTCATTGCTAACTTTTTTCGACAGCTGTGCTAGTGCATAAGCAGGTTTACTAAGCCGTTTTGTTCACACACATGTTCATGTGCTTTCCAATTGACTTGGTGATCGACTGTTATACCCAAGAACCTCATTTACTCTTACAATTTGGCAACTTCTAGAAATCAAATCAATATCGGGTATTTCACACTTTTGATATAATTTCCATTTCAATTAATGAAATCTGTTATTCAATAACGAACTACTATTAAGGTCAAATGTTTTGTTATGTAAAACAATTTATTTTATGATTTAATATCTATAACTTAACGGCCTCTACCCGTGGTATTAAGAACATCCTTATAAAAAGTAAAATATCCACTAATTAAATTATTTCAAATATCTTGATATAAATGTGGTATGCGCGATACGCGCTATATATTAGAAAATAAACATACTAGAAGTTCATATTATGTTTTGCCCGACAGTGCGCTTTTTCTGTCTTATTAAATTTTAGAAATTAAAGTTGTAAAAATACACTATTATTTAATATTTTAAAGTAATTTAAAATGTATTATCAAGAATCGGTATATCTGAAGCAGATTAGCCGTAAGAAGTTAAATTCTGAAAATAAATAATTGTAACAATCTCAAATACATAAATTACACTTCGACTCAAAGTGTAATGTATTCGACTCGTCGGAACAAACCAATTGCGCCCAAACTCGTGGGGTTTGTTAGGAAACATTGAAGTTCACTATCCTCTTTGCTTTATCATCAGATCAGTTCCAAGATACCAAGTATCGATACAAACAAAGTTTCATTTAGATGCGACAACTAGGAGTAGTAGTTAAAAGGTCTTCTAAGACCTATTAACATAGTTATGTGTTTCGTTATTTACAAGAGAAGGTTTTGAAAGTGTTTAAATAAAATTAATAATGAAACAAAGCAAAAAAAGGCAACTTCTAAGCAAGGCACCGCAAACGCAAATTATAATCCGAAAGCATTAAAATTAAAAACTCATAATATGGACCATTAAACCGATGTGCCAATGCCAATAACAAACTAAAAACATAGCTGGTTAGCTAGCTAGCTCTAACCAGCTATGTTTTTAGTTTTTTTTAATTTTATGTTCTACTCAATCAAAATGAAAAATCGAAGTCCATCTAGCCGCTTGGAAGATACGAGGTAATAAATAAATTTACAAACGTACACTTACGTACATACAAGACACGCACAAAACATAACCATTCTCCGGCAGTCGGGTAAATAAGGAAACAAAAACACAAAATACTCAAAAAAAACACACACAACAGATAATACTCAAAACATAATTAATTATGGTCGAAATTAGACTGTCAGGTGATTTCTACTATGTTAAAATAATTTAACTAACAAATAGTTATGCACTGTAAGTTGATTACTGATTTTAATAATATATTCATAATAATAAAATGTATGTCCAATAATAAAATGTATGTCCAATAATAAAATGTATGTCCAATAATAAAATGTATGTACAATAATACTGACTTTAAATCATAGGTATACTTAAGTATTTTTTTTTATAGACTTATGTTCTTTTGTTTAATTAGATAAATATAAAAGAAAATATGCAAAACACGATCAGTCAAAAGATTTAGTAAACTAAAAGTGTGTATAATAGAAGCCCTGACTTCTGGTTTACCGTGTTTATGGATAAGATAATTACACTTTCATCACAAATGTATTGGCACTTTCTGTTAGCTTTCTGTGGTATGCATAGAAGAAAATATATATATTAGAGTTTTGATATTAGTGAATCATCAGGATGGCATTGAACTGATATTAGGTAAAGCAAGAGTAGAATTAGCCAAGGACGTAGTTAGTTGGCATTGGTACTGAATTCATATTTATTGCGACACTTCATGTAGGTTGATCATTATCACTTAACATTTTGTTTTATATTTCATCAAATGATATGGATTTGTAAAGTTTTGTGTAGATGTAATGTATGATGTATTACTAATAGGGAGGTAACGTTGTTCCGGGTGGTAATTTCAGGAGGCAAAATTTTCTGCGTAGCCATAGTGTTGACCGAGCTAGCAATAGAAACAGCGTTAGCTGTCACGCTGTCTTGGTAGACCTGGCTGTATCTGTTTTATAAATTCTCGCTCGTTTCCATACAGCTATCTCTACATTATGGAATATAATACATTTTGCGACCTGAAATCACCAGACGAAATCAAAGCTTTCTCCCATACTATAATACATTTTTCGAAGTTTTAAGTAAGCACGATCATAGAATTTCACGAAAGAGGATTGGTAATGATTCATATTTTGTGTCTTTTGTTGTTGTGTTGTTTTTTTTTTATGTTTTAGAATAATCAATCAATTATATATCGTATTCCAGAGATTTGCCTAGATAAAAACACACTTTAATAAATTTTCGGTTTTACGTTTCTAAAAGTTTATTACATTTACCCTACAAATCACACCTAATGACACTACTATATTCATATCATATAAATAGTATATAAATAGGTAGGGCTTGCAGAGTTCGTTGGAAACGCATATTTAGTGGGCAAATTACGAGTGTCACCAGCACACCTCATGAGTGTATGAATATGTTCATACACTCATGAGGTGGCTGCGTAGTGTAGGTAGTAGGCGCTAGTTAACACAATTTCAGTCGTTTGCCATTCTACGGTCAAGTAATCTATGATCATGATTGTACTTAATACACTTTACCCGAGGGGAGTTCATTTTATTTTTTTATAGACATCTTGGCTTGGCTCTACTGTCTGTTGCATATATATTCGTGTCTTATACTGTGTGTTTATAATAATGGTTACATTAGAAGTTTTTATAATATTATTTCATTATATGTTGGCATCCGCTAAGCTTTGTTGACATTTTGTGGTAATTAATGTGTAAAGTGCTTTGTTACTCTACGTGCCAGCGCTTTTGTTAGTGTTAAAAATTGTTTGTTAGTAATAACTTTGTTGTTATAGCTATAAACTTTATAACATATAAAGACACAAATAATTTTATCACCGTGAAAGTGATGTAAATTCTTATGAAAGATTTTGTTTTTATACGTTTACATTTTGAGTGCACCTATAAGTTATTTAATTTAATATACAATATCATTATTATTTATTAATTAAATATATTTCTCTACACTTCACTCTTCTTAAATATATATCAGATTACATTTTATTCTACATTCTTATGACATAATTTTCCAATTCGTTATTACCTGAATAAATAATTCGTATTGAATAGTATACACGCGGATTAGAGGTGATTATTAAGTTGTGTCTTACGGTGTAGCTCGTCTCCGGACTCGCTGAGTGAGCGCAGCGGTGGCGAAGCACGTGGGACGTTAGCATCACCGGGCTCATTGCACAAGCTGGCCGTGCCACTTGCCCGCTGTGAGGTGCCTGAAGTACGGGATGCTGCTGTTTCAGCATGTGGAAATATCAACCCCGATGCCCTTAAGTAAGCCCTCCAAATTATACTGTTACCGTTTTATTGACAAGAGAATATCGACAAGTGTTCTTACTCTTGGCCAATGAATTTTGAAAAACCATTTCTTAGTGCTTGCCTATGTTACATAGGGAACCTAAGAAACTGTTTCATAATAAACACTAGTAGTCTAGTTGGACTAAAATAGTTCCAATCTTAAAAGGGAGCTGCAGTTCGATTTTTGACTTTACTCAATAATACCTACAATTTGTTTTCTTTAGAGATTTAATGGAGGAATTGCTGCCGTTACTGCGTGAAGCTGTTGATCGAAAACAAGAGAATATGCGCAGGAGACGGCGTCGCGACGCGCTGCGACTGCATCTCAACAAGATGTTACTGCTCATTGCGCAAAAGAAGACTTTTGCAAACAGGTATATCCGTGTAAAGGTGAATACGTACATAAAACTGTCCACGTAAAGTTCTATTCAATAGAATTTTAAAATATCTTAACATAGATACTTCAATAGCACATACAACGAACGAATTTTTTTTAAACGAAAACCTTTTTTTTTTAAATGAATACTCGGTACAGGTGTTTAACATTTACTCAGTACTGTCAAGGTTGGAATAACCTTTCAATGTTGAAGGTTGGAAAACCCTATTCTTCAACGAAATCTTTATAATTTTTTTTAGCGCATCTGGTTTAGAAGGCGGCAGCTTACATCCAATGCTGACGGAATACTTGGATGGGGTAAGACAATGTCTTGAAGTTGAAGCCGAGAAAGACGCGCCTGCTGCTAGAGAACAACGCATCACGTTTGCTGATTTCGTCACTGAGCTTATCAAGAGTTTTCCACGTTAGTAGTATATGTAATAAATAAATAAAAATGTGTTGCTATGGGCAAAACTCGAGAACCTTGCTTTTTTCCAATCACGAGCTTTTAAGTCTAACCAATAATATGAGACTGTTTTTTCCCTATCTTTGATTAATAATTTATTATTATTAATAATAATTTATTTATAAAAACTTAGTTTATTAAATTATACATAAATGTGCGTTCGTATTCACATTTTTTTTTTGTTCAATAGTGGAAATGTACGGTTCGCTGATGAAAAAGGATCTCTGCCGAAGTCTATTCTCTCTGTTCTCTGGATGGTGCGGTCCGCTAGCTAAGTATCTCGGGTGCCTGGTCCCGCAGCCGGCGCAGCACGAAAACGACGACAGGCTCAATCTCTCAGCGCTTAGGGTACATATCACAGTTTTGACAAATATGTGTTAGATATAATCTCTAGTAAAGTGATGCTAGATTAGTAACTAAGGCATCTAGTGTATTCAGTCGTAGTAGTAGATAGTTTTCGCAGAAATGAATGTAAGTGTAGTAAATCTAATCAGTCATTAAAATATTTTATATCATCAATATCCGACCGAAGGTTGAGTTATGGCCCTATCCAAGCCGTTTAATTAACTTTGGACTTATGGTTCATGCTTGGCTAAATTAAAAAAAAAAAACAAAAATAATATTAAAACGATTAAAAAAATACTGTGCCCAAGAGAAAAAAATATAAATATAAAATCGATATTCGAAATTTGCCATTCACAAGAACACAGTCATAAAAGTCCCGAGCGCGAAACACATGACATTAGAGTATATAAGAAAATATGTAGCCATTTATTTATTCAGATATCAATTTCTTTCATTTTAGCTGTAAAAAAGCTTACGAAAACTAAACCTTATTGGGTTTGGTTTTCGTAAGCTATTTTCGTAATTAAGATTTTTAGCCTAACTTAAACTTTTGTACTAATGTAAATGTAACTAGTTTTGAGTCGGAAATTTAAACAGGAAAACCTTCGAGGTACTTATTTACCTTGTCAATAAAAAGGAATTATCAAAATTGTACAAATATGCAAGAAAATATGTGTGTATTAAAATATGACTAATAAGTAGTTACCTAAAAAATTATAATAGAACAATATTTTTTATTGTTTTGATAACATGTTTTTAGCAGTTTCAATTTTATTTTCTTCTCATTCTAATTGTATTAATTTCTATAATCGTATTAGTAAAAAAACAATACAAACTAAAGTACACATACATACATATGCTCACGCCGTATTCCCATCTAGGGTAGGCAGAGAAAGAAGAATGTCATTTGTCACGACCTTGACATTCGCCTCTTCGACATTCATCTGTCCTTTCATACAAGCTCGTCTGTTTGCGTCGTCGTCGTCTGATGCTTTCAATTTGGCCCTTTTTTAGTATACTTCTGATTTTGTTAGTATACGCCTTTCTGGGTCTACTCTCACCAATTCGCCCACTCACAGAAGCCTTATGAATTTCTTTACACAGTTGCTGTTCATTGATACTCTCAACGTGCCCAAACCAACGCAGCAGTTTTTTCTCTTTTCGTATCTTTACAGCCTCTTTGAATCCACACCGTAGTCAAACCACATAATTCCTCACTTTGTCAAGCAATCAAACATAACACTTCTCAGTGAACGCATTTCCAAGGCATTAATTTTGGTCTTATGTTTCTTCTGTCATACCCAACTCTCGCTACCATACATCATCATATCAGTTGGTGCCAGCTCTCCCTCATGAACGGCCCTGCTTTGAATGTTACCTTCTGACTTTTCACAAACGAGGGAAGGGCACCCGTTCACTGAGTACACTTTTTGGACTCGTCTCTCGATGCTGCATGCTTTCTATCATTCTTTATTGTACACCACGAAATTAAACAGACGCAAAGTTAAAAACAGTTAATAGAAGGCGGCATGTATGTACAATGGGCGGTCTTATCGCTAAAAGCGATGTCTTCCAGACAACCTTTGTATGGAAACAACGGAAAGAAAAAAGCGGTAGATGGTGGCGTACTATAAATGTTAAAGGATTGATCGATAATACAAATATGGAGGTACATAGAGTATTTAAATTCATATACATAAACATATCAATATAGATAAATACACACAAAAATATATACAAATATATATTCATATACACACATGTAGATACATACATATATACACATACTTGCAAGATAAAAAAATCATTAACTTATTCCACTCTTTCATTTCCAACAGTAATCTCAGAAGCAGTCACTTATTTCGGAAACCATAACCTTCGGTTTACTTGCATTTACTTTCATGCCTTTCCTTTAATTTGCCCATATGTAAACCCATAGAAATACCAAACCAGTCTGTGTATGCACCATTTATTCTGACACTCACTGAGTGATTTCAAAGCCTAACTAGGGTCGACAATAGTTCATTCTCATTTACTCTGTCATAAGCCTTCCTCAGATCTAGAAAAGCGCAAAACATTTATGTTTTTTCTATTTTTTTGAGTAAGTTCCACATTGAAGTATTGATTTTCAAATCATTAAACAAATTTTTAATCTGAATTTTGAAAGTTTAATAACGTCATGATTTCCACATAAAAAGATAGATGTCATAGATATCGCTTTTGTTTTTGCAGTGAAATTAATATCAGAAGGAAGCAAACATTTGTCTTATTACCGTCATAAACCGTGGCAACAGTACTGGTTAACCTAAACAAAAAAGGAATTATCGTGTTTCGACATAACTTTAATAATCTATAGCAATGAAAGTGGCAGTTTAGTCAATTACAAAATATATCTTTAGGATTACGGTATTTACTCTATTTAATAGAATTCGTACGAACTCAAAGTAGCATAAACTGTTGACTGTAGCATAAAAGTTTGATTTTTACGCATTCGCTATTGTGACGCGATACAAAGTACTCGTATTTTCTCAGATTTCATTGAATCCCTCTAGGCACTGTAGTCGAAATTTGAAACTGTTGTCGGAGCACATTCATTCAAATTCACCCTGTTTAACAAAAAAAGTGCTTTAGATTGCTTTTTTTATTATTACATCCTTAGGCAATGAGTGCGCTGGTGTGCTGCGGACCGTGTTTTGCCCCTTCTGCATTAGCTGAAGATGGCTCCCTCTATCCATGGCTCAGTGAAATGCTTTCGTCAACCAGCGATAAGGTACGTTTATATTTAAAAAATCTGTTACTAGATGGCGTCCATAGCAGATGCATATGGACTGTAGACGTAGACTCTGACCTATATACTACAGAGGTCTGTAACTAATACTCATTACAGCGTGACGGAATATGTCGGAATTGGTCTTATCTCGTATTGTATGATGTTCATTTTTTTATGTTGTTAATAAAGTCAGAGTAATAGAAAATAATCATAGAAAATCATAAATTATTAACCCATTACTTCCGAAGCATCGAAAACTTTAGTTTTTTTTTTATCAAATCTTGAAAATAATACGCTTAGAAAAAATAATACGAACAAACAAAAAATATAGTAATTTTAATGCCGAGTCAGCCTATCCTATAAATATAACAGTGGGGACATGTGGTCAGAAATAATAAAAGTAAACAATTATAAGAATATTAGCTGTATTTGAAAATTTGACCATTAACAGTTTTAAACATAAAGTTCTTTTAACTTATTTTGTATGGTAAGGTATAAAACCATCACTGCAGAGTGTTTCTTCACATTTCAAAAGTAAGAGTTTTTTTTTACAACCATGTCCCTGGCAACGCCTCTGTTTGTCCCTCTTCGGCATAGTGACCAATATTGTCAAACCTGACAGGTTGTAAAAGGCGTTCTGATGTACCTGGTGTAGGTTTGCTTGCCTTGCCTTTCGATTTTTTCATCCAAAAATAACAACCAAGAATAATATTTTGAAAGATTACCACAAGTTTTTAAATTATGTTTTTATTTCTATATATTTGGTAAAGGTCTAAAGAATCAGTTTTATGTAAATTGGAATTAGCAAGTTTTTTACATTATGGTATATAAAAACAGAATATGATGCTTCTATTTGAGGCAACAAAAATGATATTTTTAAGAAAATTCATTAAAATTACGGATACACTTTTTGCAGTAAAAAATATTTTATCAGAAAAACAGTACAAGTACGAATTTTTCAGAAACAATAAAAATAACCGACCTAACATGTTGAATATGGTGTCCTAAAAATAGGACAGTGGGGAGGAATGGGTTAATTTAAAACATAATTTAAGTTATGTTAGGATCAAGCTTATACGTAATGGGAATTGTTATAATTAGAAAGGATAGTGGTGTTTTCTGATTGTAGATGGCAAAGTAGTCTAGTCAAAACCGATAAAGTTAGGAACTCACTGTAGAGTTGCTACTAAAACTAAAACTAAATATCCACATAACTACTCAGATACTGGTATAAAGGTTTTTGAAATGTTCAAAATCAAATCTCCTTTTTGAAATGGTCAAAATACTGGTTTTTGAAATGGTCAAAATACTGGTTTTTGAAATGGTCAAAATTTAATGCCCCTTTTTTTAAATTTAATTCATGTTTATAATATTTGTTAAAGTAACTACTAAGCACTATAATTAATACTACACACTAGTATAATATTAACCCTTAGGGAATACAGCGTATGATGATGATGATGATAAATAAAAATAAAGTTTATTCTTGCAACTAGATATTCCAAATATAATAATTGGATTCCAGTGTTTCGAAAAATCATGGTGTAATGAAAGAAAAATGAATATGTCAAAATTATAAAAAAAGAAAAGGGCATGCTATCTTATACTGTTATCATAAAATGATAGGAAGTATCTTCCCTTCGACATTAGAGGTGGAATATTGTTTTCAAATTCAAACCGGGCCAACCTTGAGTACACAAAATTCAATTAAACGAATTATTAAAATTGATTGCCAAATGATGGAAATAATATAACTTAACCTTAATTTACCACCTTAGAACAATATTACTAGACATTTTACATTCACAAAAAAAAGCAATGGATGGTCCGGTTTATTCCGTCTCTGTCTAACACATACGTTCTTGTGTGAGACTAGGTATCTCAATCGCTCATTTTCTTCATATTTTACCCTTAAATTCTACTAACTTTATGAACTACACACTACGATAGCAAAACTGAGGCCTAAGCTTGAGATAGGTACTATATTTTTAATTTATTTTGGATTTATTTAAATCATTTGTAGTAAACACGTCAGGATATTGAAACAGGATTAGGCCGCTCTTGGCTGTAAGGAAGTTCATATGTATATCTTAATTTGTAAATTCACTAGTGATAGTTATTAAATTTAGACGTGTTGATGCAGAGCAATTACAGTCTTTCACTTGAGTTTTCAACAAAATAAAAGCTAAGAACATTATGATTTCCCTTTCATATTAAATCCGTCACTTCTTTGCTCCTGAGCCATTCTTTTAGTACATATTGTTGCGCCATCGAGAAAAATAGTCTGGAACAATCTACAAGACGCGAGAACAAAGGGACAACGCCATCTAGTGTCGGATAGCGCGCAACTGTGGACATTATGACGCTAGCTCTAGAATAATCTATTTAGTCTAGAGCCATCGATCGAATATTATCGTACATTCTAGTTATCTCGACAGCAATATAAAAGCGGATCGTGTTAGCCGTACGAGCAGTATTGATTCACGATACAGCGAACAAACATCGAAGCGATCTTCTAGTGCGACTAACGAGTGATATAGTGATTTGTAATTGTAAAGAGTGTCATTAATAAATATTGTGTTGTTTTTTTTTTGGTAATCAATCGACTACTTTAATTTATTAAATACCCAGCTCGTAACAATATTATTTACACGTGTAATACTGTTACATAAGCTGTTAAAAACTATAAAATCATAATATTTTAAAACAGTACAGTGCAGCCAGTTTTTAAATTTTGGAAATAATAGAAGGGTCCCATGCTTATCTCAGTGCCAACTGAAAAGTAAATATAGAACAGGTAATTGTGATATTGGATTAATTTCGTCCACTTTTAAGATTATTTTTTTAATGTTTCTTAGATATATGAGCTGGCCCGCGAAACAATAGTCCTTCTCCTGGACTGTAATCCTGACATCGGCCCTCTGCTCGACTGGACGGTAGATAAATGCTTTACGGGCTCGCCTCGTGTCGCTGATGGGTGCTTCATGGCGCTCGCTACAATATTCAGCGCAAGGTAAGTTGTTAGTTAGTTAGGTTAGTTTAGTTTTTGGTTATATGGATATTTAGTTGTAGTTTTAGTAGCAACTCTACAGTGAGTTCCTAACTTTATCGGCTTTAACCTTTAGTCTTTTAAGCGGGGCGTGAAAAAGCATCTCACCAGGCCGCCATAGTGTGGGTCACCATGCTGCATTGACTAGACATGCAATGAGGATGGTGACCACCACTCTTTGACTCCACCTATTGCTTTCCATCAGGCAAAGTGGAGTCACTATGGTAGGTTAATATAAAAAAAAAAAAAAAAGACTACTTTGCCATAACTACAATCAGAAAACACCACTATCCTCTCCTTCAAGAAAAGAGCGTACTCCTATCTAAAAGGCCGGCAACGCACTTGTGACTCTTGAGTTGCCATGGGCGGCGGCGGTAGTCATTTACCATCAGGTGACCCGTCTGCTCGTTTGACCCCTATCGCATAAAAAAAAATGTTTAGTTTTCAATGGATGGCGTGTGCAGGAACTGTTTAAAATATGAGCTCTCATATTTTTAAGTGGAACTATGAAGACAAAATAGTAACAGAGCTACTGAAATGCTGATAGCATTTTCAACAAATTAAAAATTTTGTCGATTTACTCCCTTATACCTAATTTGCATTAGACGGGGATTAACTAAGCTCGGTCGCGGTAGGTTAATCGGTAGTCAGGTGTCAGGTCCGGCTACGCCTTCGGGGTTCCAGGGTTTTCCTTTCTAGGGTGTACCTGGTTCCCCGGCATCTAGTACCCAAGATGGCGTGCGGTTTTAGTCGGTTCGAGTCCGACATGCCACCAGAAGGTGGTATCCGAGGGGATTTCCGCACGGAGAAAAAAAGGAAAAAAAAAAGGTCCGGCTACGCCTGCTGTCCTGTTTGACAGTCGCTGACACCTAAGAAAACGTTACAGCTGGTTGGTAATCGTTTTCAATTTTTATATATGCAAATATTTTTTTTTACTTCTATCTATCTTTCGTAGGGAATGAGCATTGAGAGGGGTAATTATATATAACGGAGCGTTATGGCTGGCAGGGTTTTTAAAGTAGTAGCGTCAGCTGAGCTAACGTTACTACCCTCATTATTCGGATAAGAAATACGAAACATTTAAACCAAACACCTTTATAATAATTGCTGCAAACAATTGAAATATTACAATATTTAGAGGTTACTCACTGGCATTTGGAGACAAATTGTTTCTAGCCCGGCTCGTGCAATAATAATCATGCTTTAACGCAAACTAATACAAATCACTATGGTGTCGTAAAGTCAATACAATTTCATTACAATATTAAACACTCGTACGATACTTATTTTACTACATCAATAAATTAATTACTAGTTTAATTATAAAAACATTTACTTAGCTATTACACTATTGAAACATTTTGATAATAGTTTAAAACATTTAAAATGATAGTCCATTTCATACTTTTCAATTTAATATATATCATCTCCTTGTTCTCCAAGATAATGGAATCCATTATTAACTGCCAGCTCCTCCGGTACTTAGAAGACCATCAGCTCCTCAATGATGATCTTCTCGTTTACTTGACTCACCGGTGGGCACAGGCGATCGAGACCAAGGGGGAAGGCCTTCGATCGGGTCTGGCACAAAGCGCTCCTTGCGAAGCTTCCTTCCTATGGGCTTCCCGAGAAACTGTACAATTGGCTCACCAGTTTTCTTGCTGACAGAAGCATCAAGGTTGTTGTTGACGGTGCATGCTCCGACTCCAAGTCTGTTAATTCTGGTGTCCCACAAGGCAGTGTGCTATTACCCACGCTGTTTATTCTGCATATCAATGACATGCTGCTGATTAGCAGCATCCATTGCTATGCAGACGATAGCACGAGTGATGCCCTTTACACCGGCCGCGCTAACATTTCTCGGGTAAACGTCATCGAAAGCCGATCCAAAGTTATGTCTGAAATCGAAACTTCTTCGTCGTATCACCTCAATTTGAGAGCACTTCCCTAACTCATCATCAGCATCAGCCAGTATCGGAATCCTTGGCGTCGATATATCAAGCGAAGTCCAGTTTCGCGGTCACTTAGAGAGTAAGGCCATATTAGCCTAGAAGAAGCTTGGTATACTAAACAGATCGAGACAGTATTTTACTCCGGCCCACCGCCTGTAACTTTATAAGGCGCAGGTTCGGCCGCACATGGAATACTGTTCTCATCTCTATGCAGGTGCACCCCAGTACCAGCTTCTCCCTCTTGACCGCATTCAACGGAGAGCGACTCGCATCATGGACTGCCAAGATATTTCTGATCGACTTGACACCTTGGCGTTGCGTAGAGATGTAGCTTCACTCTGCATCCTCTATCGCTTGTATCATGGGGAGTGTTCAGAGGAATTGTTCGGACTTATACCGGCTGCAGGTTTCCGCCATCGTCCTACGCGACAAAATATCCATCCCCATCACCTGGACGATTGGCACTCCACCACTGTGCGCTTCTCCAGAAGCTTTTTGCCTCGCACAACCAGCTTATGGAACAAATTGTCGCCTGCAGTATTTCCGAACCGAT
Organism: Tyria jacobaeae; assembly: GCA_947561695.1. NCBI lineage: Eukaryota > Metazoa > Arthropoda > Insecta > Lepidoptera > Erebidae > Tyria > Tyria jacobaeae. The sequence goes on along the minus strand of OX387207.1, from coordinate 10,004,661 downwards.
ACGACCTTCAAACCTTCAAGAAAAGAGCGTACTTTTACCTAAAAGGCCGGCAACGCACTTGTGACACTTGAGTTGCGGGTGTCCATGGGCGGCGGTAGTCACTTACCATCAGGTGACCCGTCTGCTCGTTTGGCGCCTATCGCATAATATATATATATATATATATATATATATATATATGTATATATATATAGAATTTAAATATAATAGTAAAAATATTTAAAATTATATCTTAAAAGAAAAATAAGACATATTCTTAAATTTGCAGACGTCTTCTTCCAATAAAACTATTTATCATTTTACAAAACTGCAATCATATTTCATTATGACTTTGTTTTCACCAGTTTCCTTTTGTTAATCATATTTGTACAACTGTAGAGCTTCCCTACTTTGTCGACTTATATTCATAAGAGTATATTGTTTTTAACTGCAATCAATGGTGTACATTAAACAATATTCTATCTATATATCTAAGATGTTCGTGGTGGCAAAGCTTTTTTTCCTATATTCAGTATTTAATTGCGCACATTATATTTTTTAATTTAAAATTCAAAGTAGTACTGCAGATGCAATAAATACATTTAATTATTTTAGATATTCAAAGAAATAAACATCATGACCGAGGCTTGTTAGTATATCTATGACATTTTAATTTTTTATATTTATATAAAATAAAAATCAGTTTAGTAACAACAGTTATACTTACACACTCTTTTAACACACGAAATAAACAAATTGGTTTTTGTCTGTCTCCAAATATCTTAACTTGTTAAAGAAAAAAAAGGGCATTGATAAGTTATTCATTCTACTTTATTAAATTATTTTTCTGAAGAATCGTCTACATTATAATCTGACATACTAATACTTAGACAAAAGTACTAAGACTAGATTACCAACTAGGACTTCTATTTACAGTGAGGGGTTGTGTTGTCGGTGTTTTAGGAATTCTCAAGCTGGCCGAGAGGTAGGACAGGTGTGTTCATCACATCTTTGATTTGTTATCTGATAGAAGTTTGTTATTTGCAAGAATTTATTATTCTGTTGTTAATTATTCTTTCTAATATTTTTGAAAGTCCTGTTAGTTCTGCTATTGGCATATAGTGTTATGTCACAAAATTTAAATACAGGCGACACCAAGGCTTTTGTTAAGCAACTCAGGGAATACTCCATTAGATAAGCATAGCTAAAAATTGTGTGTTAACACAAAGTGGACGAAGGACATGTCTTTGTAAGATTTTTAAGGTAAGACCTGTACTATCTGCTAGGTTTTTACTCACATTTGTGAAATAACTATTTATTTTATTCGTTACTTGTATCGGGTGTATTTCTTTTGGTAATAGATCAATTGTTGGATCATTGTTTTATGGATTAAAGATGGTATTTTTTTAAGAATTTCTTTGCAATTAATTATTTCCAGAGTGTTTTTTTTTATATATACACATTGGTTACAGAAAGACTACATGTTTAAATCTAAAATTCATTTTATCTATGTGCAGTTTGCAGCGAAGGAGACCAAGTGTTATCCAAGGCTTGATGTTATTATATTTCCTAGACATTTTAGCCGTGTATGTATTTTTATTTATAACCTGTTTTAGTGAATTTAAAAAATGGTTTAAAGATATGTTTGCATCGTTTGAATTGTACACGGTGTCAAAATTAATACATTTTTATGTAGTTTTCAAGGTGCCTCATATTGTCTTTAGTATAGTTGTCTGATATTTCTTCTAGGTAGAATATTTTAAATTGATATATGATAAAATCTAGATAACTAACAACACTTTAAAGCCGTTAATATTTCGGCTTATGCCGCGAATATTTTGTGTAAGAAGGGTTAACATTTTTGCCCCAAAGGGAGGAAAATGTTTACTCTTCTCAACATTACAGATTTTATTTTCTGACTCAGAAAAACTTCCACAGAAAGACTTCCTATTCGCCAGCGTCGTAATCTGCGAGCACTAACTTATCTTTTCTCGTTTCTTAACTCCCCATCTCCCCCTTCCTTTTTAACTCCCTACCATCGTTTATTGTGCTCTAATCATGATAGAAACCTTCGTTCCGTAAACAATAAACCGCTCTTGTGTTCCCCTCATTACTCCGACTTCGTGAACTCTCGCAGAATTGTCGCAGCGTTGGCATATGATTCAATGAATGAAGCCTTTATGGCACCCTGTCATAGTCGGAGCGCCATCCGTAGCAACAATCATGGGAATCTCTTTCTCATCACAAAACTTTTCCAATATAATGAATATGGTTTCGCCTTTTGTATCGGTCTCTTAATCTTTAAATACATGATTTTTCAAATTAATTAAAACGAAAAAAATAATTGATGGTGTAGCTAGTCAAGGTTATGGGAAATATAGAGAAAAAAGTCTTATTGATTGGTGGATATATTTAATTATACAAAAACTATGTGATGTAGAAACACAGCATTATGCGTTTGGCTTTCTATTATGTAGACGATCTACCACTATGTCAAAAAAAAAGGAGTTTGTGTTGTGTTTGATGGAAAAGCCGTATGGAAACAAAATCGTATGGTTCAATATGGAAAAGTCATATCATATGGAAAGCCCTAAACAGTTATTGCTGGCATTTAGACACAAAGGCACATTACATTAGAACATAACCATTTTGCCTTTACATTAAGGTATTTTGCAGCGCAAACGATTAGAAAATACAGGCCTATGATCAAAGCCGTCTGTCCGAATATCCTTACAGATGGTGGATGATGTGGACCTCTTGGTTTCTTAGCTTGCAGATCTCTATCTAAACAGCTCAGGCTTGGGCGTTCTCTTTTATTTCCATTTGTTGAGCCCACATTGCAAAGAGCATCTGCTAGAATATTCCTAAATTGTCCAAGACTTGGCAGTTGCTTTGGCGGAACACCTTTAGCTATTTTGTTATTTAATATCCATGCAGCAAGCAATTTATTACAGCAAGGTCCAATAAGTGGTAAAATAGGCGCAAATACCATTTCCCACTTTTTACACTTAGACACTGTCCATTAGATCAACGCCCCCCATGTGTCTATTGTACGCCTGTACAGTTTTAGGGCGTGGGACTATTTCCCTATTATTTTATTATATTTTCCATTTTTGTTTAATTTTTTTGCCATACCTATTCAATTTTCAGGCTCTACACCAACATAAGTTGACAAAAGGGTTACTACTTTATTGTCTTTCCAAATAGTTTTGCCGAAAAGTCAAACCCATCGTGATGTGTAGTCCGTTCCTCTTAGAATAGAAGTCTTCATAAAGCTTTTTAATCTGGAAGCCGATAATTAGGCAGCCTGTTTTGCTGTACAGTAGGTACAACACAATAGGTACCTTGTTTGGCTAAATAATAAACAAGAGACATAGATGTATAAAAATTTACAAAATGAACTGTCATTCATCATTATGGGAATTACTATAGCCAAATGAATATTGACTAATTGCAACTGGTTACCATAAAAATAAATATTATTTACAAATTTCTTACCTTTTAGCGTTTAGGTAATGCTTTTTTTTATTAAAGTTATCTTTTGTTAGATCCGAATATCTTGAATCTGAAATGCCGTGAATAGCACTCACTATAAATAGCGCGCCACTTTTTCTAATTATGAAAGTTGCTAAAACAAAACTGTAAAAAAATAAAAAGGTGCATTCAGAATAACAATATAATACTGATATTATAAAAAAAAAAATATATTGCGTAGTTCATGTTTGCCATTGCTTGATTTATTCACCTATAAATAAACTGACTTAGACTGAATGACATGAACAATGCATTTAGTTCTTCACATATTTTGTCATCTTGAATAAACCTCACGTAAGACAGCAACAATGCTTCATTAAATTAAAATAAAATTAATATTACTTTGTTTATACGAGTATATGATTGCATAAGAAGCACGCACCGACAGGAATAAGACAAACATGCATAAACTCGTTTATCTCATTCGACGCTCAATCCTACTCAACAAGTAAGAACAAGTATTCTATGAACCAGCCGATTGATAGAGGAATACACAAACGGGTTATTTAACATAAAAGTTGCTAAAACATGATAGCCCGCGGTCTATTATCCACAAAAATTACCTATCTAGGAATAGTAATAACTATTAAAATGCAAGAGTGTGTCTGTTGCCTTTTTATTTGTTTGTATCTACTTTCGTTTCGAAACGGAGTGACCGATTCACATGATTTGTATTTTATTTATTCAATAAAACAGGTCAGATATATGAACTACACGGAGAGAAATATCGAACCGAGTTAGTTTGAGCACTCTCTTAATTAATATTAGTTGATGTTCACAAGCTGTAGTCGAGAGTCGAGAGCTCAGTCGGTGTCTAAGCGTCCTCCTAGATGAAATTACAAATCGCCCCCTAAGCTTCTACACAACGCCCCAGTTTTTTTCTGGGTTCTTACCGCCCCCTTTAGGCCTGCAGCGCCCACAAGGGGGCGTGATCGCCCGCTTTGGGGAAGGCTGGTTTAGATGATTACTCATAATGAGAACACAATAATAAAATATAAACAATTAAGGAAAACTACCTACTGATATATGCTTACTAATTATGGTGATTGATTGGCACTCTTAGGCACCATCATAATCTATTATATACACATACACTCACGCATATTATAAAGAGGCTGAGTTCTTTTGTTTGTTAAGCTCACTTGTCTCGGGAACTGCTAATCTGATTTAAAAAAAACCAGATGACCCGTTCATTGAGGAAGCCTGTATATCATCATGCTCCTACCCAAGGAAAACTGCGGGGAACGGCTAATTATATTATTTTGTTTGTCATTTGCCGACCGGTCAGAAATAAAAAAAAAATGATTTGAGGATCCGCTGATGGGCTAGTGAATTGAGATGTTATTTGTGTCCACTAAGAACAGTCAAAGCTCATCAAGCCGGAACTGGTGGTCGAGGCACTGATAGCGTTATTATGTTCAGTCTAGATCCATAGTATTGTAATTACAGTCAGGGGTCGACATGGATGCGTGCAGATTCTGCGTCTGTATATATGTACACATACGCATAGTCTATTCAATTTGTTAATTGAATGGAGACCAGATTATAAACAATTTTGGTTGTTTGTAAAGTACATATTGAGACTGTTACATTAAAAGTAAATATGCATATTATCGGATAAGCATATAATCTTGTGACTGTAGAGAATAAGTCATTCTATAAAATGCCGCTCACAACTAGCCATTGTATAACGTACATATTTTAGCTTTAGTTTTAATATATAATCTTAGGCTAAGAATACGCACGCGATGAAGCACTTCGGGTAGGCAGAGACAACAAAAAACTAAGTGTAAAACTGCAAATTAAATGGTATATTACTTCTCCAAGTATTTCCTTATGTAAGAAGTTCATAAGGAAATATTTGAAGATGGAAGATTAATACAAAATACAGTTCTGCACTCTGAGTGAGTCCAACAACATTTGAATCAAAACCGGGGTTTGGTGCAACTATTCGTGTGAACTATGTACAGTTTCGCGTCTTGATTGAAACCCTATATATGTAGATTATTTAGGGTTAAAATGGTACATCTTTGCAAAAATAATAGTACATCATTGCAAAGGCCGTAAAATAGGCAATTGCAGTTCGAGTATGAGTTTGAAGGCCAAGCCGTAGGCGAGGACTTCACAATTGTCGCTCGGGTGTCCATGGGCGGCGGTAGTCACTTACCATCAGGTGACCAGTCTGCTCGTTTGCCCCCTATCGCATAAAAAAAAATGTAATTTCCGCCAAAGGCATATATAGTGCTTTTCTCAAAAGAATGTAGGGAAATAAAACAAACTTTTTGATATTATACATTTAATTTAATTAATATTGAAAATTACATTAGTCGTATTGGGTCAATTACTAAAGGAAAATGTTATTGATTTCCACGGTACATTTATGTTTGTTTAACATGAACTGTACATTTTAGTATGGAATAAATTGCCCGTAATGTAGACTGCTTTTCAGTTGTAGCGATCTCATTAAAATACGCTTTGTGACTTTTTGTGTGATGTCTAATCCCGAACTCGATGATAGAGCCTGAAAAAAAATATATAATGTATGTAATATACAATAATTATATATTATAATTTCAATTAACTACAAATCTAAGAGAGAGTAAGAGAGTAAATGCGTGAATTAATATATTTCTAAAATACGTAATGCATAATCAATAAAATAATAATTTATCATCTCGCACAATTAATTGACACAAAAACAAAAATTACTCACCTTCACTTCAATGTCAGGTACTGAGAGTCGAGTATTGGGTACAAAAGTCTTTGATGGGGTACTGTGTTAAAATATATAATAAAACACCTTCTAATGTTATTTAACTCAAAGAGAAGAAAAAAATTGCAAAAACGCACGCTTTGTAAACAAGCATATAACAAAGTAGATGATTATTTGGCTGACAAAAATGCTTGGCAACTTGATGGTCCTGCTTCACAGCCACACTGTATATAAGAAATTTCACTGGTGTATTCCTTTTTTATTTTATGCTCTTGGTTTTATTATTTGACATGTAATCAGTTGTTGATGTTTTCAATTATTATTACTGACATATACTATTTATACGATATGGACATGAGTAATTTACATTGTAGATATTTTATGAATAATATAAAGATTTGAGTTATACTTGTGAGAACTGTGTAGTCAATTATTTAGTTTATCTTTTGTGTCTTCGACGGGTCGGGGGTTGAATCTGTGTTTTTGAAATGACTTTATTAATAGTTAAACATCAATTCCAACAAAACAATGATATATCGTGTCACAAATACATTTAAGCAGAAAAGAAAAACAAATAAAAAAGTACGTTACGTTAACGAAGACCTCTGGAATAAACTGGAACGGTTGCAAAACCTCTGTATCCGTTTCATTTTCAGTTTAAGAGAATATGATCATGTTTCCGAATTCCGAAAGCAACTAAAATGGCTTCCTATTCGGCGGCGTCGAGATAAAATCTACTCGTATCTAACGCAGTTACTTCGGTCTAATGCATACTAATGTGGGAAATATGAGAAATATGGTTTAAATTAAAAAAAAAAAATGGTATAAACCTTTTATTATTTGTTAACCATGCACTAGTAAAATGCATCGATGATTTATCTATATACTTTGCCACTATTATTTTGTAGGTACGAAACAAGGAATTTGTTGCTTGGCGTAAAAAACAGTTTTTCGCTATTGGTGTGGCGTTCAAAAGGTTAACCGGTTTTTAGTTTTGCAGTATATGCATATTATGATGTCTCAAACGATACTTTGTTCAACAGGGAGTATCCGTGCGACCATTACACGGCTATCATCAATGTGACGCTTATGTGCACGGGCTGTCCTCGTGCTCCTGTTCACGAGAGTGCTTTACAATTGCTTCAACTACTGGATAAGCGGTTTTTCGGTGCTGTTGGTCCACTACCCGCTGATGATGATGCAGGTTAGTAAATATTAGATAGTGATAAGGTGGTGGTATCTCAGTCTACATAAATAGATCTTGGACCTAAGGAGATTGTTTTTTATTCACTATCTGTTCCCCGTAGTTTACCCTAAGCATATAAGACATTATACTGATCTGAGACATATGCAATTGATATTTTTTATAAAAAAACCTTAAATTTGTGTACTAAAATTAGCCACTATGTTTATTTTAGACTATTCTTAGTGTAGTTGAGACTATATGTGCATCACTCAGCTATACTTAAGGGTTAAGGCGGCTTAAAGCGTAAAAAGTATTACTTTTAAATTATAAATAGGTATCGTGGAAATACCTAATTTGTACTGAAATTTGTAATTGTAGTGTAGAAAACTAATTTTTATATGTGTCATATATTTGAAAATGTATTTATATATAAATGGGAAAGATAAAACATATAAACACCATTTTCTCCTATAGCCTTGAATCGATTTACTTTAGTTTTCTTTATTCAATAGCTACATTATTATGTAGCTATTAAGTTTCACCAATTTGAACACCAATAAAGAAAAAATACATTAGATAATCTCAAACTATCTTAATGATTAAAAAATGAGTTCATAACTTTTGAGGCATCCAGTAAATATCTTGACCTGCTATGTATGGAGAGGCCAGTTCTGCTACCGCTACTAATGTATACTGGTGAAAACAGTGAAAAGTTAATAGCAATACTTTTTTAAATCAATTTACCAATAAGACACTTACCATAAAGTATACCTACCTATATCTTTTTATTTTTTATTGTGCATAAAATAACAATAACCAAATAGGTACATATATATTTGTCATCCGATATTCTTTTGTTATTTATTTAGCAGCTACTAACAAGTTTTAGTATTAGCAATGGAAAATAAAAATATTTTATTTTAATATAGGTAAAACCTTTTTCCTTTCTTTGAATAATCAGATTTTTTATTAAGTATTCTGAAAAGACGAGCTTTGTTTTTATTATAAAGCTGGACTTAGTTAAATTAATTAAAATCCACTGTTGCAAGAGAGAATTCCAAGTCAACTACCAAGAAAATACCAAGGCAAGGCAATGAAGGGAAGGTGGAATATTTTCCTCAAATTTAAATATGATCTAACGGGAAACATACTCGTCAAAATAATAAAAAAGGATTTTCTTAATCGCATTATGAACTACCGAAATTACAAGGTTTGCATAAACAACATTAAAAAATACAACCAAAATGAGAATGAGTCCTATTTAAAAATCGATTAAAAATAAGTATATACAATATATGTTAGTTGATCCATCTATAAAGTGAGCTACATCTACGCTGACCTGGAAGTGGAGATAACTAAAATTTGTTCTTTATTTATTTGTGCTTTCGGTAGCTTAGAATATAGTTATAAAACTAAACGATCGATGAATCATATGTAATCTAAAAATTTTATATACCAAAAGTGAGTATTTAACAACATTTCCTTTGTAAATGAAGCTCTTTCAGTTCTTTTTAAGTTTCGCTTTTATATGAATACGCTTTGTAGCAAGCTACATCTTCCTCGGAATTAAAAACGAATGTGCATACAAATCATGAAAATGTGTTTCTTGTTATCTTGCTATTTATTATTCATCACTTTGCAAATAAACATAACTGCTAAACGGTAAAAACAACTATATTGAAGATGTTTCTTAAAATATACTGTTATTATAAGAATCGAATAAAACCGCATGGAAAAACTCAAACTTCAAAAACAAGTAAAATTCTTGTTTGAGCTGTGCAACCTTATTTGTCATCGATTTTTTAAGGGTTATTAACATCGTGCGTCATATTTTGAACTGTTTTTTTTACTCACTCTACCGTCATTAATGTGACATAATATATACAATTAAGGTTAGATAGTTTTGGTCACATGAAAATCATGCAAGTACATACTTTTTTACTATGATTTATTAAATAATAGGAAAAAAGTTTTTTTTTTATAATTATCAATTGTAGTGTTGCAATCTAGCAGTTACACTGAAACCGCCTTTTGACCGCCAACGACGTCTATATAAACATGTTAAATGAAACTTGCTTACTACGCCAACGACGGCAGTCGAAAATAGGACTCTTGTATATTACAAAAGAAACGTACAAAAGCATGTTTTTATTATTACTTTTGCGTATCATGCCTTAGAACAATTAGTCACTCTTTAATCGGAAAAACTCAATGTAAAACCATCGTTCAAAATGTATTTAATGTAATTTAATACGTTATTTTTTTTTATTTTTTTTTTATGCGATAGGGGTAAACGAGCAGACGGGTCACCTAATGGTAAGTGACTACCGCCGCCCATGGACACCCGCAACTCATCGTATCGGTTCGGAAATACGGCAGGCGACAATTTGTTCCATAAGCTGGTTGTGCGAGGCAAAAAGCTTCTGGAGAAGCGCACAGTGGTGGAGTGCCAATCGTCAAGGTGATGGGGATGGGTATTTTGTCGCGTAGGACGATGGCGGAAACCAGCAGCCGGTATAAGTACGAACAATTCCTATAAACACATCCCATGATACAAGCGATAGAGCAACGCCAAGGTGTCAAGTAGATCAGAAATATCTTGGCAGTCGATGATGCGAGTCGCTCTCCGTTGAATGCGGTCAAGAGGGAGAAGCTGGTACTGGAGTGCACCTGCATAGAGATGAGAACAGTATTCCATGTGCGGCCGAACTTGCGCCTTATTAAGCAGTAAAGTACCCAGTCTCTTGAGCCTCTGCAGTTGCGAGGAGATGTCGCCTCTATGGCAGTCCTCTATCGCCTACATCACGGGGAATGTTCTGATGAGCTCTTCCAAAAGGTCCCACCTTCTCCCTTCCTCTACAGGACTACACGTGCTGGCCTGAGGAGTCACCGTTTGTGCGTCGAAAATATACGTACCCGAACTAAACGGTTTGGCTCTTCTTTCTTGTGCCGATCGGTAAAAGCCTGGAATTCTCTACCAGCGCACGTGTTTCCTTCCCACTTTGATCCCGGGTCTTTTAAGCGGGGCGTGAAAAAGCATCTCACCAGGCCGCCATAGTTTGGGTCACCATGCTGCATTGACTAGACATGCAATGAGGATGGTGACCACCACTCTTTGACTCCACCTATTGCTTTCCATCAGGCAAAGTGGAGTCACTATGGTAGGCTAATATAAAAAAAAAAAAAGTTGCAGGCGTTCTTCTAGGATCGGTTTCGATATGCAAAATTTTAATGTATAAAAGTCTTTCGATGTGAGTTTACAAAAGTAACAACGCATGACAGATTTCGTGTGTGTCAAGGCATTAACCATCTTACCATCAACCATAGTAATTATTAACTTATGTTTAACAATACATTCTTTCTCCATTTCGACAACCGTTGGTGTTAATACATCAATCTCAGATTGAACACTTTGAGTTAGTTCTTTTTTTTTTTTTTTTTTTTTATGCGATAGGGGGCAAACGAGCAGACGGGTCACCTGATATTAAGTGACTACCGCCGCCCATGGACACCCGCAACTCAAGAGTCACAAGTGCGTTGCCGGCCTTTTAGGTAGAGGTACGCTCTCTTCTTGAAGGTTTGAAGGTCGTATCGGTTCGGAAATACGGCAGGCGACAATTTGTTCCATAAGCTGGTTGTGCGAGGCAAAAAGCTTCTCGAGAAGCGCACAGTGGTGGAGTGACAATCGTCCAGGTTATGGGGATGGATATTTTGTCGCGTAGGACGATGGCGGAAACCAGCAGCCGGTATAAGTCCGAACAATTCCTCTGAATACTCCCCATGATACAAGCGATAGAGGATGCAGAGTGAAGCTACATCTCTACGCAACGCCAAGGTGTCAAGTCGATCAGAAATATCTTGGCAGTCGATGATGCGAGTCGCTCTCCGTTGAATGCGGTCAAGAGGCAGAAGTTGGTACTGGGGTGCACCTGCATAGAGATGAGAACAGTATTCCATGTGCGGCCGAACCTGCGCCTCATAAAGTTGCAGGCGGTGGGCCGGAGTAAAGTACTGTCTCGATCTGTTTAGCACACCAAGCTTCTTCGAGGCTAATATGGCCTTACTCTCTAAGTGACCGCGAAACTGGACTTCGCTTGATATATCGACGCCAAGGATTCCGATACTGGCTGATGCAGTTAGGGAAGTGCTCTCAAATTGAGGTGATACGACCAATGGCATCTTTTTAGCGGTGAACGCGCAAACCTGTGTCCTCGTGGGGTTAAATTGGACTAGGTTAAGTCGACCCCAATCTGAAACTTTTGATAAAGAAGTTTCGATTTCAGACACAAGTTTGGATCGGCTTTCGATGACGTTTACCCGAGAAATGTTAGCGCGGCCGGTGTAAAGGGCATCACTCGTGCTATCGTCTGCATAGCAATGGATGCTGCTAATCTGCAGCATGTCGTTGATATGCAGAAGAAACAGCGTGGGTGATAGCACACAGCCTTGTGGGACACCAGAATTAACAGACTTCGAGTCGGAGCGTGCACCGTCAACAACGACCTTGATGCTTCTGTCTGTAAGAAAACTGGTGAGCCAATTGCACAGTTTCTCGGGAAGCCCATAGGAAGGAAGCTTCGCAAGGAGCGCTTTGTGCCAGACCCGATCGAAGGCCTTCGCCACGTCCAAACTAACGGCCAACGCTTCCCCCTTGGTCTCGATCGCCTGTGCCCACCGGTGAGTCAAGTATACGAGAAGATCACCAGCTGAACGACCCTGACGGAAGCCGTATTGTCGATCATTGAGGAGCTGGTGGTCTTCTAAGTACCGGAGGAGCTGGCAGTTAACAATGGATTCCATTATCTTGGAGAACAAGGAGGTGATGGCTATGGGTCTGTAGTTGGACGGATCCGAGCGATCTCCTTTTTTAGGGATTGGGTGCACTAGAGCTGTCTTCCATGAGTTCGGGACTACGCCAAGAGAGTAGGAAAGCCGATAAAGGCGCGTTAAAACCGGTGCTAACTCTGGAGCACACGTCTTCAGCACGATAGGAGAGATTCTATCGGGCCCACTCGACTTATGAACGTCGAGGGCAAGAAGCGCTTTACGCACTGCCCTTTGTGTAAACCGGACTTCCGGCATGCGGGTCTCGCACTGCGGTATGGTCGGCGGTGCGTTTCCCCCGTCGTCCAGGGCCGAGTTGGACGCAAAGAGTTTGCCCAGAAGATCGGCTTTTTCTTTAGCGTCGTGAGCCAACGAGTTATCTCCTATGCGCAGAGGTGGAAGGGATGGCTTACAAAAGTTCCCCTGGACAGCTTTGGCAAGAGACCAGAATGCACGAGTTCCGGAGGGGAGACTAACTAGTCTCTCGCCAATTCTGCCGATGTGAGCCGACTTCGCCCCAGCAATTACTCTTTTGCGGGACCTGGAGGCAAAGTTAAATTGCTTCTTTAATGTGCTGGTCTTTACATCCCGTGCTGTCGCTGCATTAGCCCATGCTTGGTAACATTCCTGCTTTCGGCGGGACGCCGCTTTGCAGGTTCGACCAAACCAAGGCTGGGACTTGCCACCTGTGGGAATCAGGGAGAATGGAATGAAAAGTTCCATACCCTGAAGCACAACATCCGCGACAGAGTCAGCAACGACATTGGGATCATCCGGCGAGAAGCAAACCTGCCTCCATGGGTAGGATGCAAAGAATGTCCTCATTCCATCCCAGTCTGCTGACCTATAGTGCCATACGCGGCGACTGCCTGAAACTCGCGGCCGCAGCGAGTGAACGAGTGGCACCATACTCCTAATCAGGCAATGGTCCGAAGAGCCAAGAGGGGCCTCAACGGATACTTTGTAGCCGTCAGGATGTGAGGTCAGCAGAAGATCCAACAGTGAAGGCACGTGGCTTTCTGCATCTGGGATTCGCGTAGGCGTTGCTACCAGCTGCGTCAAGCCATATGCCAAGGCGAAATCGTGAACAGATCTTCCCGCATGATCGGTTTTGCGCGAACCAAGCCATTCGGCGTGATGGGCGTTAAAGTCGCCAAGAATCACGATCTCTGCGGATGGGACCTGCTGGAGCACTGAGTCTGTAGCCATATGGACGTGGTCAATGAGTCGGTCCGTTTCGGCATCACCGCTATGGGACCTGTAGAGGCATAGGTAGATGCGGGGATGGTCGTCGCAGTCTACACGTAGCCATAAGATGGAGAGGTCCCTACCTTCAAGATTGCCGAGGCGGCGAGAAGTGATATCATCTCTAACGTACACGCATACACCAGCCTTAGGAACAAAGGAGTGTTCCAGTCCGTACCCAGGGTAGCAGAGGTAGGATGTGTCCGCTGGAGATGATATCTGCGTCTCGGTTAAAAAGAGCAAGGCCTATGCTGTCTCAAGGTGGTGGTGGACAGAGTCGAGGTTCGAATGTAAGCCCCTGATGTTACAAAAATCCACGGTAAACGTGACAGGGGGTGCCATGGTGTGCCTTCTCTTGCCCCGAGCAGATTTTGAGAGCGCAGGTGAGCCCCCCCAGAGTACGAGGGGCAGCCTGGGCGTCCACGCTCAGGCATAATCCGTACTGAGGGTGGACGTCCAGGGGGGGATTCTCCAACGCTAGCGCCGGTACTCCCCTGGGGTATCCTTTTCGTTAACAGCGCTATCATTAGGGGGGTGGGGGATTTTGGGCCTCCGGAGACCTCACTCATTTCGGGGAAATGCAACGCAAGCGTTACTTCACAACCGGTTTTCTGTGAGGCCGTGGTATCGCACCGGTCGAGCCGGCCCATTCGTGCTTAAGCAAGCATGGCTCTACCACTACTAGTTCTTGAAAGTTCTGCGGTTTCATGAGCCAACTTTACCGGACAGTAATACCTGGGTGAGGAGGGGCATGGATTTTGCCAGATGAGTACTGTTGTTCCATTGCCAGAATCGTAAATAAGTTGAACTGGCACAACAGAAGTAATTATCATTTTTGCATCCGATTGTTCAACATTTTCGAATCTGTTTATACTCGGAATGGCAGCCTGACCCATTACATACCCATTTTGATATAAGGCAAAGATTTTGTAACTGATTCATTGTAAGCGATTGCATAAACGCACTAAGAGACAACAATAACCTCTGTGCATATATTTTGAAGAGGAGCTGCAGCACTCGTTTCAGTACAAAAAATACCTTCAGGATAACACCTCTTTTTTGCTTCTGTTACAGTCTCATAATTTGGATACAGACTGCAGTTCATCTCCATTGCTGAGGTCCTCAAAGTGTTGTACTGAAATTAAGACAGTTGTCCTTCAATCACCAAGGATAACGCTTTGTCTGACGAAATACTCTCATGTATTTTAGTTAAAACTGCGACTGGTATCAGTAAGAGCAACTTCCTTGGTTACTTTTGACGTGTGGATATCACCACATACACGATATACTACTTGGGCGGCAAAAGCAAGTTCTTTGGGGTTCTAGTTGTTTCCGCACATCTTACGTCTTTTTACGTTTTGTACGTTCGAGGTCGGCCAGTCTTTGTTTGCGTTAACACATCGCGAAAAATTTCTATGCACTCGAGTAAGTTTTGTATTATAATCATTCACTAATCTTCTAAGGGATTGCTTTATGTCATCTGTAAGTTCATTGACTTTCAGAGCACATTGAACGTTTTTTGCAAAAAAGTCATTTTATCTTGCTACTTTTTGGAAGTTTCTTCCCTGTAAAAGGCAATTAGAGTCTTTCTGCTAAAGCTCACTGAACTGAAACCAAATTTAGTACCATTTAAGTAACAGACTTGTGATAAATACTTTCTTGTTGGAACGACTATAGCGTCCAGCACAAACGTGGTTGAATAAAACGATAATTTTGTTTTAGCGTCACTTCGGGTCGCATGAAACTGCATTTACATTTTAACAAACAAAGATCGTACTCTCTAAAAATATTAATACCAGTACCGGATCTCTCTGGAAGTGACACTTTACCCTTATTTAAAGCTTAAAAATTGCATAAAACAAATACTGTTAGGGACGTTATTTTTTTAACACAATTTATATACTATTAATAACAAAGGTAAATATTATAAAACAGTTTATTACCTCCTAGAAGCGATTCCATCGCAAAAACTAACACTTTCACTCACAAAATATACAACAATATAACACAAAATATACATAATAATAATAAATAGCACCACTTTCACTCTTAAACGCATCCGCTGTTGATAAAGTCGAACTTTGGAATGAGACCCAAACGCACACACAACTGTGCAAAGGGTGCGCCCCGCGTGCGCAGGTAATATGTATTGTTTATCAGGCTTGTCGGTAAAACAGGTTTCAACATCTTTGGAGTACTTTTAAGTTTTTAGGTTTTGACCGAATTTTATTGATTTTTCGCTTGTGGGGGCGTGCCAAATAATATACATACATATATACATACACTTGAAAACATAACCCTACTTTTTTCGCAGTCGCGTAATAATAAGTACTTGCTCTGTTGAAGCTGTTTAACATAAGAGAATTAATTTTGCATAAAAATATGAAGTACAAGAACGTATACTCCATTAAAAATACTTCTCAGGGTAATAAAGTTATTCTTTTATAGCTCGTTATTTGATGGAAATTCTGTTAGCGTGTCATTTGAAACATTCCGAGGACGTCGACGAGAACGGCTGATATGGTGTTTTTTTATGTACTTCTTTACCTACAAAGCTTAAATTATTTAAAGAAAAGCAGCATTAGAGTCTATTGGTTGGTTTTTACTGATATAATCTATATACCTAACGACTGTCTGCTGCAGAACTTCGCCTGACAATTCCAAAAATACCTACTAATAGGCCTTAAAAGGTACATCGAATCAGTTAGCCTGCCTGCTAGCTTTTTCATATAACTTTTCCACGTCTACATACATAGCTACATACATATCTATATCTAGAAAAGCATCTCACCTATTTCATACATATAATGTTATGACTAAAGCATTATTTTCATACAAAAACATTATTTTTTCGTTTTTTGCTTCCATAGCTGAGGAGTTTCAAATATAAACGTGAACCATCCAGTAAACTGTTGACATTTACATGAAAGGGAGTTATGTTGTCCATGTTTTTGGCAAAAGAAAACAGAACTCATAGGAACAACAGTGTAAATATTTGTTTTGTTTGTACTGTTTGAGCACCAATGGGTGACCAAATGAGGTCTGCTTTAAAACTATTAGTAATGATTTTGTAAACTTAGTTTAGCTGTTTAGATTACCAATTCTTTAAAATCTCTTGGGACAGCTAAATATTGAAGCTTAATTTGGAATGTCCCTTGAGCCTTATGCTTTTAGATACTACATATATTATAACGTCTCTGTAATAATTTTAAATTATCAACTACAATAAAACTATTTGAATGACAAATTGGCTGCACCCAAATAATGACTCATTATTAATGGTGGCTGAGTCGCTTATACTAACTGTAATACGTATTTGTTGTAACCGTAGAAGTACTCTCGAATTGTCACTTGTCTTTATACCTTGTGTGTAAGTTAACTCTAAACTAGTACTGATGGCTTACCACTAACTAGTAGAATTTCTTGTCCAAATACACACACATTTACCAGACTAGGTGTTCAACCCTCGCAACAATCTGTGGAATAAGCGAGAGAGGGAGGAAGTAGAGCTTTGTTGGGTTTAAATTTAAATATTAAGCTTAAATAAAACATTGACCACATTTATTTTGCACTACATTAGATCCAGAAACTTTTTCGAGTTGATTACTTGAAATAATTATTTAGGGAAACACAATTAATACTGATAAACAGGTAAAACGAATTCAATATTTGAAATACATATAAACATTAATGTAAAACATTTATTACAGCAATATACATTTAGTAAAACACCTATCACATAGAGTACAATAACACCATAATTACGTATACATTGTGTAGTTCAATTGGCAACATCGATAATTACCAAAATTGTGATGAAGTTTAAATGAAGACAACTGGGTAGCAAAAGATCGGATCATGTACATATATGTTAGTGATAAGTTAGAGAGACAGAGAGAGATTTTTAATTTCAAAGCTAGAGAGAATTGATGAGACGATTTGCATGTACACCCATTAATTATAGTTGAACATTTAACAGTTGAAATATGCTACATTAGTCTTGCAAACACTGACGACAAGAAAATTAATTTAAATAACGCTAGACTAACGCCGTACCTTCCAATGCATAGAATTTCCGTATTTTTCTTTCTAAGTAATTAAGCTGAAATAATATTAGGTACCCATATCTATACATTAATACTTAAAGAGCATTCTCATTAATAAACTAATTACATACTTGAAAATTAGAAACTTGTGGTTAAATAGAAGAGTTATACCGGGCAATTAAATAAATTATGATAGGAATTCAACCAACAGGCGATTTCTACCATATATCATTCATATTATATGCTAGTAAACGGTATGTTTCTGTCGCATAATCGAAAAAATCAGAGGGTAAGACGTTCAATTTGATTCGTTTTATGTCACTGAAGTGTTAAATTAAGCAGGATCACACACACCCCATGTTTACGTAGTCCGTAATTCCTGCAAGATAATAGAGGCTCATGCGTAACCCAACAAACAAAAAATCCGATGCTGTTGGCCCTACCAAATAGACGGTTTACAAGAATGAGGAGCCAATCTCTTTTAAAAGTCTTAAATTTGTTTGAGTCATCGTATGGCTTTAGTAGGTTGAACTCTTATACAAATACATCGTTCTGCCCCTAATGATAACAACTACGTTTTGTTTAGTTTAATTGAACCTAACTTAAATGTTAGTTAGCTAATATATAATTTTATTCATTTATTTCTAAACAATATACATTGTTCAAATATTTGGAAGATACATTACTTATATAATATTTAAATTATTAGCTTACACTTAAAAATGCCATAGTTACAATCTAACATATGATCTAAATTTATCGTACATTACAATTCAAACTTTATATCTAAAATTGTCAATATCAGTAAAATTAAATTTAAAACAATTAAATTAATTAAATCATAACAATAACAATCCGTTTACATATAAAAATTACAATATCAGTAAATTATAATAAAGCATACAAATCAATTAAATCACGTGTTTACATTATAGAAGCGTCTATTCTTTAGGTATTTCTTAAATTTTGGTTGCAAAGCGCTAGTGTATAGTGTACTTTTAAGATCTTCAAGCAACTTATTAAATAATGGAACTGCGTGGTGATGTTCTAAATCAATGTTATTTCTTTAAAATCTTAGAGCGTAACATGCCGATGATAACAAAGTATTTATTGCCTTCAATTCTTGTTTCCTATTTAGCTTATAATCTATGTACGTATACACCTAGTAATTTAACTTTTATTACCATTTCAATTATATTTTCACCTATTGTTATATCTATTTCACTACTAATAATGTAAGTTATACGTGTAATAGTTATTATGGCATATCATTTTTCCTCCCGGTATAAAATTTGATAGATCGGTCTTATGGCCTAATATTACCCTTTTTTCAAAAAATGCGTCTGTACAAATTATTAAGCCCCTCCACAGCCCCTGCCTGTCTGTATGTCTAACTCCCAAACCAGTGACAGGACTTTTTATGCGGTTTTCACCAATATACAATGTGATTCATGAGAAGGTTTTAGGTATATAATGCTATAAGGTTTTGTATAAGTGGTGTGGGATATTAAAACTGTTGTGGAGGACAACGAATGGGAAAAAAATATGTCAACTGGTAGCTTTGCTTATCTGCGCCAAGTCTGCCAATAGGTTTATGATTATTACCATATCTTATTTTAGACTATCGGAAAGATAAGGAAGATGTAGAAAGACAAAATTTTCCCAAAAAAAAGAAAACAGTTTGAAACAGTTACTGATGTTTAAATTTTGAAACATCTTTATTTTGAAAGCATTTGAAAGTAATTAATTGATTGTAACGTACATAAAATAATTTTCTCATTTGTTAGGTGTAATAACAATATTAGACCAATATCTTGAAGCACAAATCAAGATGTGTTTGCAACATACAAGGTTTCACTAATCAATTTGCAACACTCAATTTCTCATGTCAAATAAAATCGGAATCTTGTCTAATATTTAGACAAGATTCCGATCTTTGGTTCGATGTCTACAGAAAGAAAACTAGGATACAGGGATAGGGACAAAATGCTTTTGTGCTCTGAAGTGGTTACGGTGGTCACATGTGGTTCTTACGCTTAAGGAAATATTACTTACACCACTTTTTATTGGTTTTCTATTATCTAACCTTTACTTAGTAATAGATAGCTGTACCTACACCTAAAATAGTCTTTACATCCTAAATCCTAAAATGTAATTTATACATTAGAACGAAAGAGAGACCAAGATCAGGGTTCAAAGTAGATACTTACTTCTAGATTAGATTGGATCCTAAATTTGTTACTTTAAATTAATGTATGGAAGTTTTAACGTACATAAATCTGACTCTCGAAGTATATTTTCATCCAAAGAACTAAGTTTTTCTTACGTCACCGCGTTAATTAGACTGTAATGCACTCAGTCCCCTGGCCTTAGACTACACGGAAACCCATCATCCTAGAAGTTCCGGGAAATTGAGAGCCATAAGACCTCAGATAGAACGTTTTAGCAGTCCTAAAATGGGGGAAATACTGTACTAATCTAAATACATATAACTAACCTAACTAAGCTATCTAACCGGCATCATACAGTGTATCGACATTTAATTTTATTGCTGATTCTGCATTTTTTTTTCTAATTCTATATGGTACAATCTTCTTATGTTGTTTCCAATAAGCAAATAATGCTCTGTGTTATGTATGTATAAGTAATATATAACTAATTACTATTAATAACACGTTCCTAGGCAAGTTCTATAGGTACACAGCGCCTATGTTTATATTAAGATATATCTATTATCAATAGCTATAACATTTTGATTATTATATATTCGATATTATAGTATGTTGAATCTATGCGAAACCTATTAAAAACAAGAGAATAATAAATATGCTTTATTACAATTGTTTTTTTTTTACAAGGCGTTTTTGTGTAGATAAAACTAAAGTATACATAATATGTATATGTAAATGCGTATATGTAACGCTGTCTCTTTATCAAGGTTAGACTGTTTTACTGTTTTTTAAGACGCTTTATTTTAACATGGCGAAGCTTAGATAGAGGTGCCAAATTTGGAAAAGAGTATTGAGTTTTATGCTAAAAGTTTAATGCAAATATTCCTACATAAATTACACTTATTACATTTGATGGGACCTTGTGTAGCGAACTTACATTAATGTTCCTATCATACTAAAATTCAGTGTTCTGCTTATGAATAAAGTAAAGTTTGTCAGTTGTCAAAAATTTACACCTGTAGTATAACTTAGTTCAACTTCTACTAAATTTTTACACGTACTTATGGTGCATAGTAGTTTGTTAAGATAGTCTCTTATAAGACAATAAATTTATTTAAAAAAAATTTAAACAAGCTTTCAGAATCAGTCTTAAGAGAATTCTATAAATAACATAATATTAGCAAAACTCTTTCACTATCTTTTGATGTATCTCGGCATACTAAGTAAGGATCACTGAGATTTGTTTTTTTTTGCGATACTGGACGTTCAATCTACCAATATTATATACTTGGAAGTTTTTACACCTTCCGTTTAAAAATGGGGGGAGGTCTTGAACAAAATAATTCATTTTTAGTTTCGTTTCATTGCGGTAGACAACATTATGTAATTATATAACAATAATATTTTTGGATATTCTACCAAAATATATGTAAATTATTGAACTGATTAAATTATCCATAGATTTTTTAATTTCTTTCATCTCTTCTTCTCTTTTTTTGTAATTCGATTCGACAGGATAATTGCTTCGTTTTGCTAACAATTGTTAAGAAACAGATCTATTCTTTTGTGAAGACTAATATATTTTACACAGCAATATAACAAATATACTCCCTTAGTCACTTTTAGCTAAAGATATTTATTGAAGAGTTTCAAAGAGAAACCTCAGAAGTTTCACTGAACAATGAACAAAAAGAATACTGTAAGTGAATGCGTGTTATTTATATACCCTTATATCGATAAATCGTTATATATATACATATGTAAATATACATATGTAAATCGTAAAAACGTAAAAAAATTAAGCAATTGTCTTAAATCATTTAATTATGAAACCTAGAAATGGAATTTATTATTGAGTGATAAAGATACAATAACAATACATATTTAAAATTTTCTCTAATGCATATTGCCGATTCGTAGACATGAATCTTATAATAATTACTTGCTATACTGATGATTTTGCTTGTTTTCTCTTTATGGCAATACTGTTAATATTTAATGATTTACCACAAATTGGCTGATACACACAGTTTAATAATTGAATATATTTATTAGTAGAATATTTTGAAGTATCAACACCCGGATATACACCCGGGCAAAAGAAATCATATGTATCTATCTAAAATAGTTATTTAAAACACCAAAATGTACCTTGGTTTTGTTTATCGAGTAAGTTAGGTTTTTACATGTATGCCGTTTAAATAAAAGAATATATATGTATACACACATTATTATGTTGACTCTGGGTATCGAGTTCTAGGAGGTATATATATACATATGTAAATATCTATATACATACATATATTTATATACGTAAATTGCTCGTTTATAATTATAAGATAGATATTAACTATAATACGAGTACTAAGTCGAGAATAGTCAACAACTGGGAAAAACTGTATTAAACGTCATAAAAGATTAGGTTCGATACTGTACGTCATAGGATTTTTTCTTCAAAAAACTCTTTGGTCTTAGAATTCTTTGGTCATAAAACTTCCAAAAGTCGCAGTTCATTCCGCGTTTAAATAAACATCTGTTCAAACCCTAATAAAATCAAACGAACAAAAACAGGAACATTGAAGGATGCGCAACTCAGCCTAGTCTACATTCAATAAGGGTTTTAAAAGAAATATTCACAATATGTTAGAAAATACAGGATTAAACCATGTTTACTTGCCTAGACCCTTTCGCAGCGTCTTATTTTCTTCAAAGACTTATTTCAGTGTACATGATATCGACATACCCATCCAAAGTATGAATTCTTAGAAAAAAAGGAAACATATTTTTTCCTTTTAATAATACTATTATATGCTTAGAGAAAATATCCATTGTGTTTCTCTTCTACGTTGCTAACTCGTATCGTTGCCGCCATCATATTGAAAAATGTGGTTTAGAACAGTTTTTTGTCTACTATCGCCTTTCCTATGAACTTTACTATTTAAATGGTTAAAGTGAGGAGTAAATTACTACAGAAAAAAAACTGTCTAAAGTGGACTTAACATGTTCTGATATTTTATTAGGAAAGGATAGTTATTTTTTCTGTTGAGAGAGATTTGATTATATATATATATATATATATATATATATATATATATATATATATATATATATATATATATATATATATATACACTCTCACAGGCACAATTAACCGCCCACCTATATTTTTCGTCACCCTGTTTGTTTATGTTAACTGTGGCTTATCTACTGTATTGTTTTTAGTTAAGTGGGTACTTTAGCAATAAACTAAACACTTAAAAACCCTTATTTCGACCCTTAAACTTGTATCGCCGAAGCGTTTTTAGAATTTAGTCTCTGTTTGACATTGTTGCAGTAACGTTACATTGATTACATTTCTTGTTCTTGTCTGCTATCGTGTACGAATATTGTTTAATTTGAGTTTTTAGTGTACGATTATTCTTTGTGACTGAAAAAAATGCCACTGGATGCAACTGGTGCTGCTAGGGCATTGACTTTAGCTGACGCTGGGTATAGCCAACGTCGCATCGCTCGTACGCTTGGTTTACCTCGAACTACAGTGCGGGATGCCATCAGACGCTTTCGGGAGACTGGTTCATACACGAGAAGGCCAGGTCAAGGCCGACATCGGTGCACCTCGGCTCTGGATGACCACTTTGTTGTCAGTAACGTGCTAAGAAATCGCTTTTGCACCGCTACTGAAGCGCGCACACGTTTGTTTGAGGTGAGAAATGTCACTGTAAGTGAACGTACGATAAGAAGAAGACTGGCTGAAAGGAATCTGAGAGCTTTTCGTCCAGCTCGCGGTCCACAGCTGCTTGCACAGCATCGTAGAGCAAGACTTGCCTTTGCACGAGAATATGCTGACTGGACTACGGAACAATGGAAGAACGTACTGTTCTCAGATGAGAGCAGAATAGCCTAAAGGGGTCTAGATGGACGTCAGCGTGTTTATAGGCGCCAAAATGAACGGTTTGCTCCATGTGCAATAATCGAAACCGTGGGTTATCAGGGAGGATCCATAATGGTTTGGGGAGGTATCTCTTACGAGGCTCGTACCGATCTAGTGGTGTTTGATAGAGGCAGTGTTACTGCTCAAAGATACGTGGAGGAAGTCTTACAAGACCACGTCATACCTTTCGCACCATTTATTGGTGAAAACTTTAAATTAATGCACGACAATGCTCGATGCCATACCGCAAGATCCGTCACTCATTACCTCGATGAGGTCGGGATTCAAGTTTTGCCATGGCCGTCACGCAGTCCCGATCTTAACCCAATTGAGCACATTTGGGATAACCTAAAAAGACGTATTAGAAGAGAATATCAGGCCCTGCGACCTAACAAGAGCTCAAGACGGCTGCGATAGAGGAGTGGCATAATATCCCTCAGTCGGATATTCAAGACCTCGTAGATGGATTGCCAAACCGACTACAAGAAGTCATCAGGGCCCGAGGTAGTAATACTCATTATTAAAATTTAAATAAAAAGAAAGCGGACGATTTTTTTCAAAATTAAAGTCATCACATTTTCATGCAAATTTTTTGCAAAATCGATTTTTGGCATATTTTTTTTTATTAAACGGTTTTGTTTAAAGACTTTTGTGTTTTTATTTATCCTTAATGGCTGCTTTTAACATAACTTCCATGAAATGTGGTCAAAATTTTCAGACTACTGAAAATTGAAAGAAATACAAGGTGGGCGGTTAATTGTGCCTGTGAGTGTATATATATATATATATATATATATATATATATATTTGGTATTCACCACTTGTCGTCGTATTTGGTGATTTGTTACAATATCTTAGGTCACTATGTAGATATATTTTTATAATATAACGTATTGTACTTACTGAACTTGATATATAAACAAAAGAAAAGTTTGTTGCTGTATAATATTATTAACAAGAACGTGTATACAGTGAGCTAATTATAGGGAAATATGTATGTACTTTTAAATATAATAGATATTAGACCCATCAGAATACTGGGATGACGAATTGATGTGTGAAAGGTGAGATTAGGTCATTTATGGTCCATGTATTTGTAAGTTCACAATAAAACTGTATCAATTCAAAGTAAAATAGTATTTAAAAAGTATTGAAATTCACAATTAATTAATTCAATCATGAATTAGTTGTGCTTTATTTTGGAAATTCAAACAAGTACGAGTGTCTACTAGGTATTTGTTTTTGTTATGTTAGAGGTGAAACTTTTAAATTAATGTTGCAATATGCATTTTAGTCAAACCTCAATGTGTAATATTAAATCAAAGCGCGTTTAAGATGTACATCAACAACAAACGCTCTACTACTTTATTCTTTAAAAAATGCAGAATCACGACTTTAATAATTTAATTTAATAACTTTCCAATAATTAGATTTCCAAATATTATACTTTTTTTTTTCACCGAACGATGTACAATACATATGTATAGACGTACCTACCTGTGGCATAGAATAATAAATTGACCCCTATTAGGGGTCGATTTATTGCGGTCAAAGTTTCAATGAATGAAGCAAGTACTGTATCTTTTATCCCCACATGGAACAATTCCGAATGTGTACCGTGTCTTACTCATAGATTTTTTACTCGACAAAATTCTTATAATAATGTAAAATTCTCATCATCATTATCATCGTCACCATTTTGGCAGTCATCTTTAACCGACTTGTAAAGTCGTGTCGAAAGTAAATATATGTTTATGTAGTTGTTAACGTAGTGCAAGATCACTACGTGAACAAACGACATAAAAATCCAAAAATGTTATTTAAAATTATATAGATATCTTCTTTAAATACCCTAAAAATTGGATGTCGATGTCGTGGATCCAGCAGGAGTAAAAAGCTAATGTTTCCTTTTAGCGTTTAGAATTTATTGTTTTAAACATTTGAAGTGAAAAATAAAAGCTTTTTACTTGTTTAAGCATTTATTTAAAATATGAAAATATTTAACTTTTTATTTCGAAATTTTCGAGCTACGAAAACCTAAGTTAATTTAACAGTAAGTAAACAGTAAGGAAACAGTAGTTAATTAAAACGGTAGATACGTATATTTGTAGGGAGTGATTTATCCGTTATAAGGTAACATTTTATTAATTTTTGCCACAGGTACAGTCGACAAAAAAAATGGTCTACATGTTTTGACAAAAGTTTCTGAGAAATCACAATAGCGATAAGGTTGAACCTATATAACAAAGAAAGAGGGGCACAATTATGACGTTATATTAGTTACCTACTGAAATTTGAAGTCATCAGACGTTATTATGACCTTTGTTATCAGTGCATTAGAATATTACTTTTATCAAAAATCTTCATAATCTTTAATTCAAATGATACCGCTTCAATGTTGTATGTGATTAAAAACGATGACGACGAAACGACAGAAAATATTGAAAACTCTTAAACATTTATATAAATAGCAATAATATAAACTAGATTAAGAATTGTTACTTGTAAACATATCTGTACGAGAGAGAACAATAAAAGGTCATATTATTAATATTTATGTCATCTTATTATTTACGCCAATCTTCGTAAACTTGTCTCTCGAAATACTTGACATTGGCGGTATCTCTGCGTTAAGCTCCACGCGAAGCAGAGTCCATAAAAAACAAATGTTAAGATTATTTCATGTGATTTACTGGTTTCTTAGCAATGCCTCGGATTTAATCGATTTCTCAAAAAGTTAATATAACTAGCGTTACATACCGATAATAGAGAAATTTCTAGACTGTGACTGTCGCGACAAGTTGTTCGCCTTTTAATTACACGTGAAGAAGATAAAGGAAATTTAAATGATTGCCATCGAAGTGGTAGTGTCGGTCTGAAATCTCAGAAAATGAAAGAGCAATTATGAGACCCGAATATTTAAGATACGGTTTTACACCAAAAAACCATTTTGCCGAAATATTTTATGTGTCTGCTCAGACCACCAGCAATCACTTGAATCACTTGGGTTTTTGCATTACAGGCATTATTAAAATAAAAGTACATGTGACTGATGCTCATAGAACTGTACTATAGAATTTTTGCCAGACATTACTTGAATTTCGGTTGACTTAGCCTAACCTAACAATGTGTTCTGTGACAAGAGGAACTTTAAATCCAGGCAGCATGGTCTTTTACACCTTTGGCGATACAATGGCACACGTTATATACAAGACCATATGTTATACCTAACGTGGAATCTGGTCGATCAAAGTTAGTTGTGAAGCTGACAACAATGTTTAAAGTTGGAACCAAAATTTATGTTTATTTTATTACTATACTACGATACGTCACTAACAATTACATTTATTAATTAAAAGCATTCATATAACACATTAATTAAATTCATAACTATTGTTTACTTATTTTTTATCTTTAAGACGTAGTATATTTATATACCTATTTTTTCTCTAGAAGGTTTTAGAAAGAGGTGAAGGGGGATGAGGAGAGGGGAAATGGGAGAGGGGGGTTGAGTCTCTGGCACCCTCACAACCGGCAATATAATGCAAGCATTGATTGTCTGCCAATTTTCTGTTAGGCCGTGGTATAACTACGGTCGAGCCTAAGCATCTCTCTCTCTCCTACGAAACAACTATTTTATGATATAGTATATGTACAAGTTAATTTTGAATGAAGACCGCAATCGACTGCTGAGATTACAGTAATTACCTAATTTAGAATAAGTGTACACTTTACCGGAGCTGAACATATACAACCCTTCTTATATAAGTCTCATATAAATCATGTAGAGCTAGTAAGCTATATATACATACATTTACCGATATTCTATAATCTTTATTGGCGTTTCCCTTCAAGTCGAGGTTTCTATGCGAAACTCGAGTCGGCCAGTTTTAATTCTATTAATCTTGACTTTATCAGATTATTTCATAAGGCCGTACTACATAACTTTATATTCTGATAAAGATGTTGATTTTTAAATGAACACATAATCACTGTTTTATTTTTTAGTTTGTGAATATTTTTTTAGTAAATGCCTACTTTTCTTAAGTAAGAGACGTTAAACGTCTTGAAAGAAAATTTAAAAATATGTATGATATATAAATATGTATGTAATGTGAGTACAATCTTACGAAAACAGTAGTTCATTTAGGTAAATGATATATCACATTAACAAGTTGGTCACCTAACAAAGGGGGTAGCAGGATAACAATGGTCCAGCGGCCCCCACCGGATTTGCTACAACCGACCCGAAAATAGTCAAGAGGTTCGAAAAAAAATCGAGATTTTTTCCGATCCCATAGACCCAAATGAAAACCCCATAACCGCGAAAAATGTGTTTTTATTTTAATTTTAATTTTTTTTGAGCATTCAAATTGTTTTTTAAAAGGTTGAAATGCATCTAAACAAATTTGTTTCGGATGTATAGATGTTCCCTGAATTTTTTTAGATTTTTTAGTTGAGTTAAAATATGTGAAATATAAGTTTGAAAGCAAAAAAATCGTGAAAAAAGCGGTGTGTTGTAGATATAAGTGTATGGGATTTAGGTTTAGTTTCATGCTTATTTTTGGTGCTAAGCAGCATTGAAAGCGACAGTCTTCCTCTTTCGAATGAGACCAAACTTGGCTCGATTTGATCGATTCTAGTGAACGGCACATTTTTTTTGCAGCGTGGACGCACTGTAACAATAACAATTGTTCATTGTCCGAAAACCATAACAAATTATCAATTCGCGTTTTATTCAAAAATATGTGCCGTTCACTTAGCACCAAAAATAAGCATGCATGTTTTGTTTTTTTGTAATTTTTTTAAATTTACAAAAAATAAAACATGCATTCGTATTATAAAACGAATAGTGGGATATTATTAGGATCTAATTAAAATTTGCTGTATTTGTTATAGTTCTGTACCTGGTTTAATGATTTTTCATAGAAATCTATAGGATGATTTTTTAACCTCACATTACTATTCACTACGTGCTTGGCATGTTCATAAAGTCAGTCACTCGATAAACAGAGTATCTGAGGTACCACTTATCAGACAAAAATGGTGCCCTCATCTTTGGAACCAAACTTTAGGACCGTGTCTTCTTTTACATATGAGCTTAGGCTATCTATATAGGTATAACCTAGGAAGGATGTCCCTCGACCCCCGACAGACGTGACCACCTGTTTATAAAACAGGTGGTCTCGAAACATGTTCGGAATATCCTTCCCAATCCGAGCTCGAAGGGCGTGCGCAGATCGCGTCAAGCCACGTTTCGTCTTCTTCAGGCCAGCGATCATGGAGGCCGTAGATCGTCTCTACGGCGCCTGGAGCGTCCTCTGCGGGACGGGAGAGTGCTAGACCTCTCCCGTTCCCTTTCCGCCACCTCCATGGCGTACATAACCTCCTCGCAATATGAGGCGGCGGAATCCCACGCGCTCTCACTTTGTACCATGGCCAGCACCATGGTCTCTAGTGAGAGGCTTCCCACACCTATAGCTGTCTCGAGGACGTGACGTTGTTGACTCCAGCTGGACAGGCCACCAGTGTGTGTAGGACAGTATCCTCTGGACAGCCTCCGCAGTGGTGGCACGCAGGCGTTGGCTCCCGGCCTATGCGACACAGGTACTTCCCGAAGCAGCCATGGCCAGTAAGCACCTGTGTCAGCCGGTAAGAGAGGCTGCCATGATGCCTCTCAAGCCATTCCTCCATGACCGGCCTTACAGCCAGAATTGTGGCTTGTTCAGCACTTGGTCGCCCAAGTCGCTCTTTCCACTCAGCCATGAGTACCTGGTGGACCTGGAACCTCTGAGCCTTGATTACGCCGTGTAAAGGTCTGAGTCCAAGGTCCAGCATCTCCTTTCGCCATTGGTATGAGGATGCAAGGGCTTTTGCTTCCAGGTCCCATGGCATAGTGCCGGCTAGGAGACTCGCCGCTTCAAAAGAGATCGTGCGATATCCCCTTATAACCCTGACGGACATCACCCGCTGCGGGCGTCGAAGTAATGCGAGGTTACCGTCCGTCAGGGTTCCTGCCCAGACTGGAGCCCCATAAATGGCCATAGATCGCACAATCCCCAGGTAGAGTCTCCTGCAGGAGGCATCGGGCCCTCTTATGTTTGGTAGCAGCCGCGAGAGTGCGGCCGCCGTCCCCATAAGTTTGGGAGCCAGACTTCGGAAGTGAGGTCCGAAGTCCCATCGGCTATCGAGTACAAGTCCCAGATACATCATAGGCTATCTACCTTGCACAGAACATTAAAGGTCATTGTGGTAATTAAGTTACATTTACCTTATTTTCTTAGTCAGACTCAATAGACAAGCGATAGAAGTGTCACTAGAACAGTTTTTCTTATTATTTTAAAACTTATTTTTATTTTTGTAAACAAGATCCTACAATACCATATTGATGCGTATGCCGCATATACATATATACCTAATATATTACTATTTACTCGGGTGGGTATTCTTTTTTTATTTTTCATTTTTTTTATTTTTTTACAATATACGGGACAGTACAGACGGGTCACCTTATGGGAAGTGACAACCGCCGTCCATGAACACCTGCCACTCAAGAGTCGTAAATGCGCTGCCCGCCTTTGAGGGGGATGTGAGGACGGCAAAGAAGAAAGGGTGGATGAGGAGATGAGAAGAGGAAGTTGGACTTCCAAAAACCTCACTAATTTCGGGAAAATGCACAACCGGTTTTCAGTGAGGCCGTGGTATCGCACCGGTCGAGCCGGCCCATTCGTGCCTAAGCATGACTCTGCCACTGTTAAATTTTCAATTTCGATGTTATCAATTTCATTAGCCCACGTTATTTAAAGGCGATACAACTTAATTGTATACAGCTATAGCAAATTCAGAGACAAATATTAATGATCTAGTTATAAGCAATGTAATCGAATTAGTTATAAGTAGCCATATTGACGTGACTTGGATTCTTATGTCTAGGTATTATCAAGTTACGGTAGGGGAAGAATAAGTACGGTATACGTCTCAATTCCCTAGTTTCGATATGTCTCTCTGGACGTCATATATCATGTTGTGTGGCCCCTGTGAAGCCCACACTGTACGTCGTCATCTCGACTTCCTCGTGTTGGATGCGCTGGCGAGTGTTGTCGAAGGTCCAACGCGTGATTACATCTTCCGATCGGTGACGGCGTACTGCCTGCCTCTCCGTCGTAGTCGATTGCATAGCCACTGCGGCTTCAATATCCGGGCTTGCGTATGATGCTGTGAACAAAAGCTTCAATTACTATACTGTCTACCGTCAGATTCAACTAACTTTAAACAAATCCGGTGTAAGACCTTTTTTTTAAAAGCCCTAATGTTGAGGTAGTGAAATATCGGCGATAAATTATATATACTCGATGTATGTTATTTTCAATTATTTTGCATATAATATATTTTTTTATTTCCAAATTTTGTACCACTAATAGTAACTGTCAAAACCCGTTTTAAATGCATTGTAGTGATATGATAGATACAATGGTAGTGTAGTTATTAATAGGGAGAATCAGAATAAAAAAAAGGTAGAAATTCCTCTCAGCGGTGACCTTTCTGGTATATAAGTGAGGGGGAGTGCAGGAGCTGGATGTGAGAAGCTAAAAATAGATCGAAGTGGCGTGTAATTGGAGAGGCCTATATCCAGCAGTGGCTGCTGCTGATACTATACAGACAGATGGAATAGGTTGCTCTTCCCGTCATAAAAATAAATAAGCTCCGTGTGGTTTTCTCTTTATCAACCTTCAGCAACGCACATAATAAAAATACGTAGGCAAAATGTAAGAGGAATGTATCGAGTTCGAATTCAATATTGATAACAACAAAATCGATTAATTTGAATGAAAGCTACTAAACTTAACATAAGCGTAAATGACATAAATACACCTGTACAGGAACCCTTCAAAACCTCATGACTGTTTCGACTTCGAAAACAAAAACATAGGAATATCCAAACGAAAGAAACGGACAGAAGATCTTCATTAAGTTAGTACACAAATTTCGAGTTCAACAACAGATATGATATTGTTAGAATTACAGGAACGACCTATGATATATTCCTGTTGTTATCACTCCCCGCATTCCTGTTGTTATCGCTCGCCTCATTCCTGTTGTCACTTGACCTAGGTTCGGCTTACAAGAGGATGATAAGGTTTGGATGTTGCTTTACTACACAACATTATGATCGCTACACTAACATACAACATGGACAGGAGGCATATACCTACATACACTACCGTCCAAAAGTTTGGAAGCACACCTGATTTCAAACAAAACAAAAGATTGCCGACTCCCTGCGGTAAATAATAGCAATAAAATAAAGTTTTATGACCTTTTGTGATTTTTTAACACAAAACAAAAGGATTACTAGTGCATATTCCTTGAGTTTTAACAAATTCCTGGATTTTGACGAAACACGTGTTTTATTACTTCATCCGCCGGGGACTTTCTTTCATGCATTGATGCGGTTTTATTGAAAATATTTTGTAGTTTTATCTTTTTTGGACCTTATTTAGTCACACTTGAGCATTAGAACGCGAAGGTTGTGATATTAACATCGTCTGTATTCAAAAGATTTCGACTACTTCCTTGACCGTCTTTTTTTATTGAAAATGGCAAAACGCAAGCAAATCACACTTGAACAGCGAAGTGCTATTTGTACTCTGCGTGAGGAAGGCTACAGTGAACGCCAAATCGCAAAAAAACTCGGAATTTCTTGTAAAGGTGTCCACTACACCCTCGCTAGAAAAAAAGAAACTGGCAAAAATGAAGATAGAAAAAGGTCTGGTAGGCCCAAATCCACTACAAGTCAAGAGGATAACTTCATCAGAGTTCTTTCTAAACGGAATCGTCGCTTAACTGCACCACAAATTACCGCATCTCTGAATGAAACGCGAGGAACACCCGTGTCAATAACAACAGTTAAAAGACGACTACTGTCTGCGGGGCTAAGAGGTTGTGTTGCAGTTAAAAAACCAAAACTAACAATTCGGCATAAGAAAAACAGACTAGAATGGGCAAAGGAACATAAAAACTGGACAATAAACCAATGGAAAAAAGTTCTTTGGAGTGACGAATCGAAGTTTCAGATTTTCGGGTCCAATAGACGTGTTTTTGTGCGCCGATCTAAAGGAGAGAGAGCTTCAGAAGCTTGTACAGTGCCTACTATCAAACATGGTGGTGGTAATGTCATGGTTTGGGGGTGTTTCGGCAACAATAAACTCGGAAGTCTTGTGAGGATAACCGAAAAACTAAACAAGGAACGCTATTTGAAAATTCTTAAGGATTTCGCCATACCCAGTGGACTGAATCTTATTGGTCCTGGGTTCGTTTTTCAGCAAGATAACGACCCGAAATATTCGTCCAAACTGTGCCAGAACTTTTTAAGGAAGAAAAAAGATGTGAAAATCATGCAGTGGCCGTCTCAATCACCTGACCTTTCTCCCATTGAACTTGTTTGGGATGAACTAGATAGAAGGGTGAAAAATCAATCTCCTACGAGCTCAGAACATTTGTGGCAACTATTACAGAGCGAATGGAAGAAGTTAGATGAACAGTAT
This sequence comes from Tyria jacobaeae, assembly GCA_947561695.1. Lineage (NCBI taxonomy): Eukaryota > Metazoa > Arthropoda > Insecta > Lepidoptera > Erebidae > Tyria > Tyria jacobaeae. Next base: position 9,971,487 of record OX387207.1, on the reverse strand, counting down.
TTTATGAAATTAATTAGTAGGATGCCTAGAATATGCGAGAAGGTAATTAAAGAGAGGGGTGGACACTTCGATGAAGCTAAAATTTAATTTAATTTTTATATTACTTATTTAATTTCATTGTTGTAGAAGTGTGTTTTGTCTATTTTTTTAATTCTGTATCAATAAAAAAAATTTAAGATGGCTTACTTTTATTTTATTTGATTTTATCTTGTTGCTTCCAAACTTTTGGACGGTAGTGTATGTTTTCCTAACTAGAAGTGGAAGAATGGACTGCGGGTGGCTGCCGCACGCCTTAGAGGACAGGTGGTCTCTCTTGTCGCGTCTCTAGGTTGATTGCTTTTAACTTCTGCCGCACAGGACTTATATAGTAAACTCCCCACTACTGAGCGATTCCACTCGATCCAATGACGTATCGTGTAGCGAGCCAGATAGTGTTTGTGCGAGAGAATAGTACTAGCAAGGAGCCTATGACATCATCGCGTTACAATCTCCCCCTCTAACGGTCGATAACGTTCTGTAAGAGTACCTGGACTCGTCTACTGGATTCTTCTTTGGTCGTCCTCGTCGATCAGTACGTAGAAGGAAGAAACTGGAGTTAGATATTCGACATGTCTCTTTTCAAACTGCTAAGGCAGACGTATGATATTTTCCAAATGTTTGCCAAGGTTATTATTTATATTAGTGACCTCGTAGATCGAGTCATGTTTATTTTCAATTGTATATGGGAAATCCCTTCGAGGCAAATTGTCGTTCCTGTTAATTAATAGGCTGAGTTTCAACCATAAGCAATACTATATCTGGGATCAAGACGACGTTTCAGATACACGCCAAAACACGAAATGAAGGCAGTTTAATTTTGCAATGGCAATGGCAATGTTTAATTTGATAGTAACCTGATTCGATAGTAGACAAAAGGTACTATAGTCGGCGGCATCACCTATGATGTGGTTGCTAATAATTTCGTCACTATTTTTTTATTTATATATCGTAGGAAGGCAAACGAGCTAACGGGTAACCTGATGGTAAGATTCCGGCCGCCCATGAACACTTGCAACTCAAGACCCACAAGCGAGCTACTTCGAGTAGGGAGATAAAGGAGAATATATACGATACGTGCCGAACCATAGCTTTACACGTTAAACTCGTAAGCTGTTATCGTCTAGTAGGAGACAACCTATGCGGTTTTACGGCGATCTTATGATGGTTTCCAGTATCTTTTTTATGCTCAGTGTAAAATGGATAGGACGGAAAGTCAGCAATTATCAAGATGTAATAAAATATCAACAGCATACATCATCATAGAATTTATTGGAACGTATTCAATTTCCAATTTTGTAGACTACATCAGCTGGTTCGCATAGATGAGTAGGTCGTGGCGGGGAGACTAATGTCTTCAACTGTCATCGGGGTTCTTCGGTGAAGAAATGTCTTCGTCATTTACCAGTGATAGGTTTTATGTATGCGCGAGACAATTCTAAATACGGTCATCCATTGAAGAAATATGGGTAAAAAGTATATATATAAGGGTGTCACTTATATGGGTGAAAAAAAAAAAAAAATAGATATCTAAATGCATACCCACCTTTTTTTTCTTTTTAAACTACCCCGACTTACTTAAATACAATTTTTTTTTCCTACAGTCAACATTAACCCGTGCCGACAGATCTCTGAAGATTTTGAAAATTGCTGTGTTTAACCCTTTCCTTTATGTAGCTAAATCAATTGAAATATTTAAATTCTATAAAATATTTATTAAACGAACATAAAATTACAGATCAGGCAGGCACTTTGAGGGTCTCTTTTTACGGTCTGGCTCTTGACAGACGCAAAATCATGATTGATGATTTGATTAATGATTTTCCTGCTACAATAAATAAGGCAATATTATTATAAATTTGTTGAAAACAGTTTAGAAAATAATACTATGCATTCTATTTTTGCTTACCGTACAATTAATCAGACATATCTTCTTCAGATGGAATGTATCTCTTCCCAGAATCATACTCCCTTTGTAAGTTCACTACAATGTTCGTCTTGGTTTGTTCATTAACTTCATCGTTAAATAGTGATAAAACGGCAATTTCTTTTGACAAGTACCAGTGGGTCTAATTTCAGATGGTTTGGTAGCATATCAGCAAGCCTGAAGAACCGTGGAGCCTCGTAGCCAAAACATAATGGCGGTCATAGTACGATTCCATCGAGCAGTATTTTGGGTGTACCGGACCTACCTGCGAGTGGTGATGCGAGAGCGTCCTCCATGTCACCTGTAATACGATAGCCTGTCCAGAAGCGGCTTATGACGCTCTGAGGAGTCCCAAGAGCGACAGCCACAGTACGTTGCCTGAAACCAGCTTGCAACATTCCGACGGCTCTCGTCATCTCTTCTCGTGTGAAATAATGTCATCGCTCCATATCCGTCGATGCAATTTTTTTCAGTTCCGATTCAGACATTGTAATAGTTTTGTGAAAACGCTATTACAGTTACAGAAATCCCGGTTGAGAGTTGATTTTCTACTTTTAATGAAAATTTAAAGGTAATTCTTTATTTAAACAGTGAAATACACTAAATAGAATGAATGACTATCCAAAAAAGTGAAAATAATAATCCTCAATGGTGGCGATTCTCTAAAACTTATTTGATCCCTGGACACTACACATCAGATGTGTCTGAAATAACAGCAATTAAAATTAATTTAATAAGAAAAGCTCTTATTCACTATTGGCCTAAGGAACAAGTGTTCGTTCCTGACTCAAACGTAGAAAGTGTCCTTATAACACAGTGTATCGAATGGTAATCGATACACTGTGTTATAAGGACTAATCGTGTTACTTGGCAGGAAGGAAGATCGTCATATTTATAAATAAAATAATAAATAGCTCGGAAAATAGTGTTTAAAAAATAATTTGTACACCCTCTTATTGTTCCATTAAAATTTTGTGTCCTATATCAATAAAAATAAGCTTAATTTTTAATGTAGACCTATTAGGTACGCTGCAGACCTGTTAATTTTCTATTACAAAGGTGAAAGGCAGGTGCTTGTTTAATTTTTTACAACGCGTAGTGAATTAGACAATTAAATAATAATGGATTTTATTAACATGCTTTAACAGAACACAACTAACGAGGAGATGGGAAAATTGGAGGGGGGGACAAGGGTGAGGAAAATGGAGAGGGGGAGCTTGGCCTCCGGAAACCTTACTAATTTCGGCGAAAGCTTCACAACCAGTTTTCAGTTAGGCCGTGGTATTGCACCGATCGAGCCGGCCCATTCGTACCTAAGCATGGCTCTACCACTGTTGTTATACTTACACGTAGATCATCAAAAAACAGCTATGGACCAGCAACCTTTCATGACTTGCAGAATTCACGTCTATGTTCGAAGACACTTTTGATGTGTGTATTTGATAATCAATATCTTGTATGGAGACGGGATCGTAAATATTCTATTAGCTATCAAATAATGGAATGAGCTGTTTTTATAGCTATTAAAAGGCAATTTGCCGTTATTGCTTGTAACGAGTGGTGTTCATCCGCTTAGGGCTTGTTGACTACGTTTACGTTAAATTACAGGAAACCCAGAGTTTCCTAAAAAATAATATCTGTGTTCTCTGAATAGGTAACGAAAATATAGTCAGTTCAGTTAAGTAACTTTTCTAACTGCTTAACAGATACTGTTCTTAGATTTTTGGCTGATACATTTATAGTGCTGGGTGATTTAACCAACCAAATATAAAATGGTGCCCATCGACCTATAATCATTTCGTCAACCCGATTAACCCTCAAAGTGACATACAGACTAACTTATTGATAATTTTAATATTTATAGCCTGTCGTAATATAATAGCTTTATAAAATAAATAATGTCAATGATAGGATACTTGACCTGGTACTATCGAATAGCAGTCTCGGTAACTTGCTGCTTTAATCCCCTCGTACCCGACGATCAAATCACAGAGACTGTTTCAGCCAAAGTCGAGTTTCATAGCCTACCCGTTTGTCCTTGTGTACAATACTTGAATAATAGGGCTAATTATGATGCCATGAGATACTAGCTGGATTCTATAAATTGGGACCATGAACTTAACTGTAGGTCTTTGGATGACGCAGTAATGTTTTCTATCACGTCATCTATGACCTATATATCAACTAAAACTGTAAACATACTGTCTAGATACCCAGCCTGGTATAATTGTTCATTATTAAAGATAATAGAGGAAAAATTAAGATTCCATTCCAAATTAAAAAATATTAGAACCTTTCCTCCTTCGTTATCTTGAGACAAAGGGTTAAAGATCTTGAAAAAGAGGTATGTATATATAACTACATTACTAAGTTAGTATCTAACATATATGTCAGCATCCTCGTGCATCCAAACAACACTATAATTGTTATCCTTCTGTTCTACAATATGGGCCGCGTATCTCTAGCGATGGCGACTTCATATGCAATTTATTTAGTGACTACTTCCACTCCAACTTTTTGGAACATAGTATTAACACCAATAGTTCGCATGTATCTTATCGATATTACGTTTGCGAATGGGTTGAGAGTGTCGGCTCGGATATTGGGTCTCTGTTATAATAAATAAAGATGAGTTGAATAGGTTACTATAGCAAGTAGATCTAAATAAGCCGTCGGGACCTGACCTCCTTTCTCCAGAATTCATGGATAACTGCGCCGAATGTCTTACCGTACCGCTTTCGATACTATTTAGTTGCTCCCTTAGTGGTTTAGTGCCCATTATCTGCAAGTCTGCTAAAAGTTATTTAAGCGGACTTGCAGATAGTGGGCACTACACCACTAAGTTAAGTCTGCTTAAAGTTATTTAAGTAGACTTTAACCTACCATAAAAAAAGGATCTAGAAATATCTTCGAGAATTACAGACTTATTTCTAAGTCACGGAGATCCCAGGTAGATGTTATATACAGTGAAACCTGTAAATTGGGATCTCTAGGGACCAAGACATATGTACCAATTATTAAGGCTTTCCAATAATCCAGTTTTCCAATAAATCAGGTTTAAAATTATAGTTGTCTCATTTACAGATGCCCCCGCTTACAGAGGTCGAAATGTGCCGTTATTCCATTTTTAGAGGTGGAAATGTTAATAAAAATGCGTATTTTTGGTGTTATGAATTTAATGTAGTTATGAATGTACACACATAATGTATTGCGTCGAAAAAAAAACAGTACGGTAAAGTTTATGACTTAAACTAATCGGTTATGTTTGTTTATACTTGATTGCTAGTTGCTGAAACCTGTTTCTCTATAGAAGAAATTTGATCAAAATATTAGAATTATTAATATTTGACCTTTCGAAATACTTGTGTATAGTTTCTAAAGCTTCCATTGCGTCACGCTTTGAAATTTTTACTGGAGTCTCTTCACAGCCGTCTTCTTCTTCTTCTTCTGTGTCCCAAGAAGAATACTGAGCTATGTCATCATTGAGCTCCTCTGAAATGACTACATTTAAGTCATTCCTACATGTGGTAAATATTCTATCCCATTCTGGAAACGTTGCACAGATCTCTTGCTCCTCTTGTAGGCTCTCAGGTTCAGATACATTCGTCACTTTGAATCCAGCTTTTTTGAAGCAATGACTAATTGTGGTTTTGCTAACAGAAAACCAAACTTTTCTTGCAAATCTCATGGAGGATGTTGATTTCTGGGCTTTTATCCTCTACTATAGATTTAAGAACATACTGAACAACTTCTTTCCCGTAGTAAACCTTAAAGTTGTTGATAATACCCTGATCCATGGGCTACAATTTACTTGTGGTATTGGCGGGTAAGTACAATACAATATATATAACATAGTCTAATTTGGGCATATTGTTGTGAGCTGTGCAGTTGTCGACAAACATAATGATTTTTTGTTTTTGGGCCCTCATATCGGCGTTCACTTTCTTAACCAATCTGCAAATAATTCAGAAGTCATCCAGGCCTTTTTATTATTTTGATAATTAACAGGCAACGTTTTAATACCCTTGAAGCATCTTGGGCTCTTAGATTTCCAATTTAAAGAAGTGGCAGTTTTTCAGTTGCAGACATATGAGTATTCGCACTTACAAGTACAGTGACCCAATCTTCACTCAATTTACCACCATGGCAAGGCTGACCTTTGAACGTAAATGTTTTATCCGGTAGACACTAGTAGGATAAGCCATTTTGTACACTTATTCCATAAACCTGAGAGAGAGAGAGAGAGAGAGAGAGAGAGAGAGAGAGAGAGAGAGAGAGAGAGAGAGAGAGAGAGAGAGAGAGAGAGAGAGAGAGAGAGAGAGAGAGAGAGAGAGAGAGAGAGAGAGAAACAAAGCATGCGCGAAAGCGTCAACATGTATGTAAATTTAATTTGTCTCACTTATACAGGTACTTGAGCGACAGAGTCTCAATTATAGAGGTAAACATCGAAAAAGTCTAGATTAGTCTCATTTAACCTGGTTCAAAAAGTCCCATTAACAGAGGTAATTTAATGAAAGAGAACCGGGACCTCATTGCAACTCTCAATAATAGAGGTTTCTCACTTATCCAGGTCCCACTTAACCAGGTTTCACTGTATACCGATCACAGTAAGAGTTGATAAAATATGACTGTGGATGGAAAAGTTCTGGCCCTAAGATATCAGTTATTATTATATTGTTGTAATACTAACCTCATTAGAATAATATATTCTTTAGTTGTTACGGTTTATTAAGTTTATTACTATCGTTTTTTGTAATTTTAAAATAATATAACAAAAAAATGTCAGTTATCAAATACTACTATAATAGAGATTCACAATGATATGAAATTAACGTTAGGGGAGTGTGCTTCATCTTATTACACTAAGAAGCAATGGTTTGGGCGAATTGTAACGTGGACGATAGAGTATTTATGATGACCCTCGCTCCGGCCGACCCACGAAGTCTTCAACTGAAGAAAACATTGCCAAAGTGTGTAATCTCATATTGAAAGACTGCAAATAAACTACCAGGGAGATAGCAAACAGCATAGGCATCTCGTATGAACGAACACAAAAAATCATTGTCAATGAACTTGAATTTTCTAAAGCTTCCGTTGGATGAGTCCCTGGATTACTGCCAGTTGAGAAGAAACAAGTTTGACTCACAAATTCAACTGCTTGAAGTTGATCCATTATCTTCTCTTATCTTGTTTTCTTATTATATAGTATATTTTAGAAGTGCCATCACAGTTCTGTATTGCTCCTTCGTTCGAAGTTACCTCGAATTCGCGTTACAAGTATGGAACCCGTTTTATAAAACCTATGTTGACCGCCTGAAGAGCCTACAGCGAAAATTCATCCAATTCCGATCAAATTTTTTATTTGCCTTATTATTACATTGTTGTAAAAAAATCCACCTTCTTAAAAGCGTCCTATAAGAGCAGACTTGGTATTTCTTACTAAACCTTTCAACGTATCAATGTACCGGAATTGGTATAAAAGATGGGCCTTTGCTTACCAACAGCATTACTGCATAAGCCAAATTTGGTGCACATTCCTATACTTAGAACTACGTATAGTCATAACTATCAACTGCGAGCTACATGTACAAGCCAGGAACTTGTACACATACACAACTTCCCTCTAAACTAGTGACCCAATCTGAAGAAAGTGTTATGCGACCATTACTTCCGGCAATGACATTTAGTTAAGCCCACGGCCAGTGTGAGAGAACACCTTTACTTAAACCTAAAAGGCCGGCAGCGCACTTGTGTTAATTGAGTTGCACAGGGCACCCGTCCATGGCGACCCGCCTGCTCGTTTTCCCCCTATCGCATAAAAAAAAAACTTACTTATTTGAGCTTTAGGTAAATATTTTCTACCTATTCCGATCTCTGGTAATTTCTAATTCTCTTTCAAATGATATGAATTTACACGTTATTTAATGTCAGAACGGTCAAATAATCTCAATCATAAGTTATAAAACAAGAAGCAGCTTCCGCAGCAGTAAGGTTAAAAACATTAAAACTTGCAAGCATTAAAAGTAGCAGATCCCCATACCTACAGGTCAAGGTGGTAGGTAGGTAGACAAGGTGATTGAAAAGGAAACATTGTTGTTGGCGGTAAGCGAGAAGCTTCCAAAGCAATTTGTGTTCAACAAAAAGTACAGAACACAAGATCCTAATTATTGTATGTCATTAGTATACTTCTTAATGTAACAGATCTAAGGATATTTACTGACGGCTTAAAAACAAGGTCTGGTACAGGGTACGGTGTACTCTCAGAAGACCTAAATATAAGTCTCTTTTTAAAATATACTTGTTTAAATTTTAGAATAAATAATCCTTATCCTTAACGGTATAATAAATAATACTATCTACATTTTAAAATCTAAAATTACTGTACAATTACTTTTATAATAATGATAATATTTGAACAAATAGTATTAACACTTTTTGCTATAGCAATTAGCTTAGATAGAAAACCAGGCAATTCGTTATCATGCATGTGGAAAAGTAATCGGAAAATTTTAAACATAAGTGAACTTACTTGAAATACTCCTTGTCGGGTGACGGGTGGTCCTCACAGCGGTGGTTTCGATGGTACGTCGACGAAAGCATGGAATGGTCTCGCATAAAGCTCGACGGAAGTTCTGGCCCGACAGGCAGTATAGCATGAAGTTGACGCCGAAGTTGGTATTGAAAAATATTGAAGCCACCTGTTGAAATGCCACCCAACGTCCGCCTTCCTGTTGTGCTGTCTACAACAATAAAAAAAAACTTTTTAGGTGAAATTGCTATCGTTTTTTCTGTTTTTTTTTTATACTTGTATGCGACTGCTAAGGAAGGGTATATTTTTTGGACTTCCCTTGTACGTATGGTTATTTGTTTATAATTGTTTTTATTACCCCGTATTTTTCAAACAGCTGCATGGATTTACAGTTAATGTATCGTTATATTTGTCTTAAAACACTAGTGTCCTTTAGATAGTTGTTTAAAGAATAAACAAAATGCCGAATTTTAATAGTAATACCTTAATAAAAAAAAAAAATATCAACCCTATCGAGTATTAAAAAAAAGAAAATTTAAAGATGATTACAAAAATATATACATGGGGCACACTGAAATTCTGTTAAAATTTCGAATGATTTATTTTTTTCACGCGAGTCTTTTATAAATAAAAAAAAATTGTTGGGAAATCATCTGTCATTTGTTTTTCATCGCACTTTGAATTTTGTCAATATTCTAGAGCGATGTATTTTTATGATTTTAAAAGTGCTCTTTACCAGCAAGATTGTGCCGTTTGCAAAATGCTTTTGGGAGGGAAACACCACATTTGAGCACCGTGAGGCGAATTTGAGCGGAGACGAATATATCTACATGATAAAATTCGTGAAGGACGGCCAGCAACTGTGACCACTGAGGAAAATGTGGCTACCATGAAGAAGCTAGTTAAAGAAAACAGACGCATCAGGTATGAGACGATTCGGGGACATTTGGGGATTGGTATGAGTCAAATTCTAAAAATTTTACATGAGGAATTAAAAGTTAGAAAACTTTGTTGTCGTTGGATTCCCCATGAACTGACTTCAGAACAAAAACAGGCTCGTGTGAATTGGTGCAAAAAGATGTTACTTAGGTACGTCCACGGATATTCTAATACGACATTCGACATTCTGTTTACGGCATCATCACAGGAGACGAAACTTGGATTTATTGTTTTGAATCAGAGAAAAAAACAACAATCTTGTGAATTGTTGTATGAAAGGAGAACAGGACGACAAAATTAAAGGCGAGGAAGGTCGGATTAAAAATTATTGTGGACTTGTGGACACAGTCCCACTTAAAAATCAAAGAAGTGTTATTGCCGAGTGAAACACCACCATTTGTTTACTCGTTGATTTAGAAAGAGTACGAGGAAGAAGACCGAGAAGCCGCATCTTCTTGCACCACGACAACAATGCAAGAAGCATTGTACCGCCAATAAAATAAAAACATTTTTGGCCTCTGAAAATGACCCATCCAGCACAAAGACCGGACCTCGCACCTAGTGATTTCTTTGTTTTTCCTTTAATTAAATTTCTTATAATCGACGGCGTGCAATCAGCTAGAAAACTTGCCACCATACCATTGGTCTTATAGTACAGGATCCCTGGTACACTTTTCATCAAATTATAACATTAACTAACAAGCTGATTTTTCGTGACTAGCTTCCTTTTGTAGCTTAATAGGGGTAGCAAGGATAAAATATGTTGATTTGACGTATTTTAAAAATTTATTACTAACCGAATTTTTCTTTGTTAATTATCGAGATAATTGTCTAAATAGCGTAAAAAAATATTTGTCCCACAAAATATAAGGTTTTGTTAGATAGTCCCCCCTCTCCAACATGTATCAGAAACAAGGTCATGAAAAATAATTACTAACCAGCAGATTTTTTTTTATTGGTTAGCTAACATTTGCATAGTTTACTACCCACATTGTCCTACAAATTGCGTGGTATGTCATTTTGGTCCTACGCTCAAAAGTTGTAGTACTAATACGTAATGTAAAAGTAATTGCTATCAAGCTGAATGTTCGAGAATAGCTTCGTTTCAACGAGACGCTCAACAAATTCTTGTACGAAAATTCTCGATTGTGGCATATAACTAAGATAATAGGGATGAAATATGTTGATTTGACAAATTAAAAAAAAATATTACTAACTGTTTTTTTTTTTTGTTAATTATCGAGATAATTATCTAAATAACGTGAAAAAATATTTGTCCTACAAAATATAAGGTTGTGTTAGGGAGCCCCCCTCCCCCCCTCCAACATGTATCATAAACAAGGTCATGAAAAATAATTACTAACCAGCTGATGTTTTTTATTGGTTAGCTAACATTTGCATAGTTTACCACCCACATTGTCCTACAAATCGCGTGGTATGTCATCTTGGTCCTAGGCTCTAAAGTTGTCAATATCGCAGGACCTTTTTTTTATTAGTAACTGTAGGACAAAGGTATCACGTGATAGGTTAATATATTTTTCGTCCAAGTAAAACAATGTCCTACAAAAGAAAAGGTATGTTTTATTAGTCCTACAAGATTTGTAGAAAATGAAAGGAAATATATTAATATATATATACAGTCGTGGTCAACTAATTAAGGACATTCAAGATAGTGGACAGCAATAACCGGCTATGTACATATAAATATAAAACCCTGTTGATTTCTCAGTAACTATTATTTGCATAATTTGATCCGATTATTATACTATAAATGGCTGTAAATAAAAGATTAAATAAATATAAAAAAGTGTTTAATATCAAAGGTTAACCATGTATTCAATTTAAGGTACAATTCTGTAGCTGGACATTTAATTAAGAACAGTAAAGTAAAATGAAAAATAGAGTTAAACAGAACTAATAATCTGCAGTATTTTAATTTCTTTAACAACTTCATTTTATTACGGGTAAAATCAGTACCCAGTAGCAAAACCTTTGTTAGTAATTACCGCTTGACACCGATGTGGCATAGACATTATCAGTTTCTGACATATTTCAACAGGAATGTTTGCCCATGCCTCACAAAAAGCTTCATTAAGTTCATCTAAAGTTGTGGTACGATAAATGGCAACTTTTTTCTTAATTTCGTGCCAAAGGTGCTCGATTGGGTTGAGGTCGGGGCTATTTGCTGGCCAATCTAGCACTGATACCGACTGTCTGTTAAGAAACGACTTGACTGAACGGGCTGTATGTTTTGGGTCGTTATCATGCTGAAAAGTCCATATAATAGGAAGATGTTCCTCAGCATAGGGAAGCATAGTTTCTTCTAATATTGCCTTGTATTGATGTTGGTCTAAGTTACCCTGAACTTTCCTCACAGGTCCCACTCCACGTCCAGAAAATGATCCCCACATTTTAATGTTTCCTCCGCCATGTTTCACCTGCTTTTTTGTGAATCTTGGATTCATTTCCGCTTTTACAGGACGCCGTACGTATTGCCTTCCATCTGAAGAAATCAAATTAACCTTGGTCTCGTCAGAGAATAATACATGTTGCCATTGGTCGTAGGTCCAATGTCCATATTTACGTGCAAACGCCAAACGTGCATTTCTATGCTCTTTCTTTAACAACGGTACTTTGCGAGCCACTCTTCCGAACAACCCTGCTTCTACCAGACGTCGTCGAACTGTCCTCGCTGATACACTGACTCTTTCGTCTGCCCCAAACACTTCATGTTTAATTAAAATAGAGCCTAGAAACGGATCTTTCTTAGCTAACCTGGTTATCATTCTATCTTCTTGCGGAGTTGTTTTTCTCTATCTTTTTTTTCTGGGCACATTTAAAGTTGTGTTATTGCGCCTGAAATGTTGCACTGCATTGCATACCATAGTTTTTGAACAATTTAAATATCCTGCTATCCTTCGGTATGACCAACCACGCTCGACAAACTTCATGATAATTTTTCGTAGTGTTGCATCGCAACTTTTATTTTTGCCCATTGTTCTTCAAAATAACTCTCAAAACTTGAAATTACAAATCTAGATTGCCGCCAAAACTACCACAAAGAATAGGAGAAGAAAGAAAATAATAATTGAGATTCAGATTTTGAAACTAGAACGCAATATCTCAGTGTCCCTAATTAAATGGCCAGCCAGCATTCTTTGAACAAATAGCACTGTGATCATCTATCAGCTATACTGTAAAGAGGTTTAATGTTTAAGAAGTTGTTATTGTTTGTATAATTAGGCACATAAATGACTAATTATACTTACATGTAAAAGATGTGGAATATTGTTTAGACTCGTTGGAAAATAAAAAATAAATTCACAATTTGGATTAACTAGAGAGTGTCCCTAATTAGTTGACCACGACTGTATACAAAATATATGTATATAATACATTATATATATATAACAATAATTTTCATCTGATTCATCTGATAAATCTTCATCATCGGTAGCAGCTCCAATCTCATCTTTGTCTTCCTCTTCCTTAATTTGCTCATTGGTGGCGTCTTTGGGACCATCGAACCAATAGTATTGATATTCATTATCAATAATTGTCCATCCATAATTTTCTGGTACTTTGTCGGTGGGACTGCGCATATGTTCATTACACCCTACATTGGAAATAAATACCGTTCTTTTTATTTGTTATAGTAATTCTTGTTTTGTTGGTGGTAAACTAGAAGGATCATATCCTATAATACTTTTAAGCTACCATTTACCAACATGACTGTAAGAAAAAAGTTGGGCGTCTAGTCAAAAGGAAGCTACTCACGAAAAATCAGCTTGTTAGTAATAAATGATGAAAAGTGTACCAGGGATCCTGTACTATTATTGTTTTGAAAAACGGTTCGAACATATGAATAAATGTTTAAAATTTAAAGGAGAATACTTCGAAAAACAATGTATATATTTCTATACTTATAACTTGTTTAATTAATAAGTTACGGCCTACGTAAAATTTATATGTATGTTTAAATTTAATTAAGTATAATAAATTGGTTGAAAAAGTTTTTGATAGCGAAAAATGGGGCAAGTTTGTGTCGGACCTCGAGCTATCATATGAAATTTTGAATAAATATCCATAGTTCATTCATATTTAAAACGAAACAAATAAATTATTTCGTTTATATATCATTAAAATAAAAAGCGGTGTCAACATTTTCAAATCGGGCGCTATTATAGCAATTTAGGTACCATGTTTACCATTTTGGATTTACTAAGCACATTCTATGACTATTTTATAGTTTATTTTGAACCGTGTACTTTCAAGTTTTAAAGAAAAATATAATAAAAATAATACCGCTTATTTCAAACAAAAATAACTGGCAGTATAAAGCATATTTGTTAAATACAAAACATAACATGTATTCAATAGAACAAAAGTATATCTATAAATCTATATAAACAAAAAGTGGCTGTAGGGTTAATAATTAAGTTTTCAATGTATTATGTATCTATATACATAATACATTGAAAACTTAACTATCACTTTGTGTTTATATTTGAGTAGCTAGCTAGTTTGATGACTTTTTTTAGACAACATATAAAATAGAAGATATATGAAATAGTTTATTAGTTTTTTCTTGATTTATTTTTTTATTTATATGTTTATTATTCATTGTCAATTATTTCATTTCTGAACATCGTTACATAGTAACTCAATCTACGTAAAGAATAACTACACCAAGAAATACATGAGCTGGCTACAGCATCTTTGAAAATAGTTGTTAGTGAAATTATTTAATAAAACTTTGTCATATATTTTTTTATGTAAGCAGATAGTATATCCTAATATATCCTCTGATTTCTACTAAAAGTAAGAATATGTGTATACTATTACGTGAAGAACTTTTTTATTAATTCTTTGTAGATATTTTTTGGCAAGCTTAACTTTGGATTTGAAATACTCAAAGTTAGTATGTAGCAGTGTAGAAAGCTCAAAACTAATCAGTACATACTGATTCGGAGCTTTTATACCATTAAACTTTTATAACTTTTATTAATTTAAAAATCATGAAAGAACGGCTACAAAATTCTATTGGGGTCCTGTATTATTATGTTTACCTGTCACGGTACGAACTGCCTATATAATTACAGTTCAGCTAAAACTGAAATTTCAAAGTTAAAGCGCGCTCTTCGGTGGTCTACCAATGGGGCCATAAAGCGACGATTTCTTAGAGAAACTGACGCAATATACCGGTCATCTTGCTCAGACATGATTCGATATCTACCAGATCCTGGACGGCAAGGAAATATACAAGTTTCCTGATAGCGCTGATACACTCTATTGACAGCAGAGAGCCTAAGATACAATCGAGCACCCACAATACGCTGACTATATTGGGCGAGGTATCCATATTTGTCAAAAAAAAAACTGCTAGGATGTCAAAGAGCTTAGTTACCTAGACAGTTAACAAACACAATAAAAAAACCAATATTTTTTGCAAAAAAAGGGGTGAAATGCAGAAATTCTGACAGAAGACACATTGAAAACAATCTCTACAATCAATTATTGGATGAAGATTCAAAATTTTTAATTCTATTTGGTATTATAGTACACTGTTGTGTAGACTAAACTTAGCGTATTTTTTTTATGATATCAGTCCTCTTTTTTATTTAAATGCAGCCTAAATAGTACTTGCAATACAATTTAGTTAGTTTTGGATGAGAAGTGTATATCAAGTTATTGTAAACAGAGATAAACTAACTTGTGTGGTTTTAGTGTAGACTGTTGGCTATCGAAGGGGCACATGCAATTTCATTGTTAACCGTCACTAAATGACATCTAAAAAAACTATAACACTATCATTGCAATTCTACAATGTAAATTACTATGTCCCCGGTCTCCGAAAATTAAGCATGCAATGCAATGCATGTTTAAAAAGAAGTGTAACCGACTTTTTGAACCTAAAGCTTGAACGATATTGAAAGGCTAGGTGTGACATGGTCACCACATTTTTAGGGTTCTTTTTTTAACCGGCTATTCATTAAAACATAAAACCGGCCAAGTGCGAGTCTGACTCGCTTACCGAGGGTTCAATATACTGATGAATGTCATGTAGATACATGTACAACAAAGTACTAAGTATTTTTAAAAAGAAAATACTAAGTATTTTTTTTTATATTTGACTTTTACAAAGAATATATAACTGACTTTATCGCGCTCTTCATGATAAATAATAATTAACTGAATTTTTCATACCTTACGGAAGGTGGAATACTTCCTTCTAATTCGAACCGGACCAATCTTCAGTACAACCAATTCATTTTAAAAAACGGGGATATCTCGTGACATGTATTTTTTATTCCTTAATTTTATACCTTAGAGGTGGTCTATGATCTTCAAGCGTTAACTGAACCTACCTTGAGTATGATTAATTCAATTTAATAAATTATTGATTCACTAACGATGGAGTTATCGCGTAATACTAAAAGTTTTTAGAATATAAAAAACTGAAATATATGGAAGCCTGTTAATATTTTAATTATTTTTAGAAGTAGTCTCCGTTCCTTTTTAAGCACCGTCGCATGCCATGGAACCATTGACTCTCTTCTTTAGCGGTCTCTTTCATGCCTTTTTCAAAGGCGGCGGCATCTTCAGGGTTCATCTCTAAGTTTATCTTTTATTTTTGGAAATAAATAAAAGTCAAAAAAAGACTGTAAACAGGATGACTCACTAACCTCTCATCTTCCATAGACAAACATTCGATAGTCCGCCTGGCGAAGTGAGCTGGAGCGTTGTAGTGGTGGAGGAGGATCCAGCTTATTAGGCGCTGCTAATATTTTCCAACTGTAAAATCAATCTGCATTAAGAGCCATTTTATCTTCTAGAATGATTGTTGCAAAATGACCCGTCCGTCCAAAGAGTGAGTCCAAACATGTTTTCCCTTGACTTCTACTCTTCTTTATCTTCAAATGGAAGCATCTATTGCGCAGATTGTCTTGTTTTCGTTTTCGTAACAATGTGTCCAGCTTTCATTACCTGAGACGATGTCATATACAGCATTCGAGTCACCTCAGTCATACTTTTTAAGCATTTAGCGGCACTAATCCAAACGGCGACGTTTTTGATCTTTCGTCAAATTATGAGGTATCCATCTAGTACAAAGCTTTCTGATAAATGTTTATGTAAGAATTTTCACATTAGATTCATACCAATGCTTAAACAGCCCGAAGTTGTTGATATATGACTCTTTTATTTGCTTCGACCACGTTTAAAATGAGGTTAAGAGCAGGCTCGCTAAATTTTATGTTAGTTTACATTAATATTCTGCAACAATTACACATACAGTCAAAATAGAACTTTAGTATATGATTTATTTGTTCATTTTCTATCCATTTACAAGATAGTAACGTAATGTAAGATTTTCGCTCGATTATTTTTATATTTCAAAATCATGTCTTTTTCTGGAGATTATTCATATGAAATCAAAATTACTGGGGTTTTATGTCTAAAATAAGTATTCACATGAAAATATAGTTATTATCCAGTCACAAGATATTTTTTCTCTAAATAAATTATTACTTTAGTTATAAGCAAAATAAGATTTTAAACTTACGCCATTTAGTTTCGTGATCGAACATTATCAAAAATTGCACACGATATTCAACTTAATTGTCGAAATGTTAACGTTTAGCACAAAATGGCCTAAACGGTTCTTAATAGCTCAAAAATATTAAAATAAATAGCTTCTTTATTTAGGACTTATTTTTTTTAAATAGGTACTTTATTTATTTCTTTTAAATAAAATTCATATTATTACGTATTTCTATACAATGGGAAACAAAGACATTTTTTTATTATAAATTACTGTGCGAGGCTTCAAGGTCAGCCTTTTACAGTAACTATAAGGAGAACAGAGGAAGCTATGGAGGCGATTTGATTATTACGTATAAATGAAAATTGTGCAATAATATTATAAGTAGCTAGTACATCAGTTGTAACACCACTCTTGTCCATCCAAAATTTGCCAGGAAGAAACTGCTGTTAGCGATAAGGCCGCTCATTGTGCATTTTCTTGATTATATGTATATTTGTTCTGACATTTTCTTTTTTTATTGCATAATACACAGTATTTATTTTAATTATTTTTTATTATTATTAGTGCACGATGAGAATAGCTTAGAAACTGTAAATATATCAGATGCGCTAGTATCAAAGTGAAGCAGGCTAGATTAAAAAAAAACTGAGTTGAGAAATTGTATTTTTGTTTTATCTAGTTTAGATATTCATAACGATCACATCTGTACGGCTTACACAAAAAAAAAAAAAACAATTATCTGATATTTCGAGTACACTTCGGTTGATGACCTCAAATAAAACAAATTACTAAACTTATTTTTTTTAATCATGTTTGGATAAATACCGATACTGTCTGTGAAATCTTAAATCTCCGAAAGTTCTTCAACGACGTTCTTCTTCGAAATTGCTTTGAAATTTCGACTTATCGTTGTATTCGAATAAGATAAGATTTAATTTTCAAACTTTATCATTCGGATGGATTAATGTAGGTACATACTTATTTTTTAATCTTCAAACACTTAAAAAATAAAATTATAAAACACCAATTTGAACCTAGTTTCTAGAAAGACTTTGTCTGTATCTCCTATAGTTTCAGATTACTGCTCTAGTAAGAAAAACTATATATATAATGCGTATGTATACAGCTAATTTTTATATAACACTGACTACTGTTACATAAAAACTCATTGTTTTATTGAAAAACTAAATCATATAATGAATAAAGGAGCCTCTATTCCATCTATGTTCGCTATTCTAAAATCAAAATACATAAAGTTAGAATTTTTGCGTCGATGCTCGGGTTGCTGGCGGGACATAACGGGACATAAACAGTGGCACAAAATGGGGCTTCGTAATAAAATGCCAATCGAAGTCTACTGTAACATTGTTGACTTCGAAAGGGGGGAGGCCCTTTCTGAAGTCGGTTAAATAATATGATACCCTTTTTTTTTGTTTAACGAGGGGAATTCCTCATGGACTGTCCTCCGCCGTAGTCATCGGCGAAGGGTTGTGCCGGACCTGACCGGCTAAAACCACCACGGTGTTCCTTCCTTGCACCTGATACCGAGGGCCGCGGGAACACGACATTCTTCCGCGACCAGCAGATGACCGTCCGCCGGAGCAGACTTTGTCATTAACACTATTGAGTAGAATTAAATGATACCATATAGCTCGAAATCCATCATGCCGCTTAGGCTTCCAGGGTGTGTGACAAAGAAACATCGAATACATAGAACTTACCTCACAAACTCTTCTTGGTTTTTCTTTTGCTGATATATCTTAATTTATGTATTTTTTTGGAGAAAATGAATAATATTAATAAAACATACATACACACATACTTACATACACCTGAAAAACATAACCCAAGGTGGATTTGGCATTGGCACCCATTGGCAGTCCAAATAAGACTCATATTATATCTTAATTAACGTCAAGTCCATCTTCAAGCTGCGGGAGACGCTCTTAAGGAAAAGCCGTAATTTGTTTTCATATTTGTTACATTTAAAATTTTCGTAGTCATCGAAACAACATTGTTTACATACATACTTTAGAAGCAAATGCAATCAGTTTTACTGCTATTTAAACCGACTTCAAAAGTAACTAACTTAACGTATTTTTTTTATGAATTTTAAGCGAAATGCTAAATAATACCTAAGTAAAACAGTTTGATAAATAATAATCGGTACATAACGGATTATTATTATATATTATTAAATAGATTATGCAATATTATCCGCATGCTAAATTATATTACGGGTGTTACACATCTACACATTGTCGATATATAAGCCTATATCCCTGAAAGAGTAGGCAGAGGCGCATCAAATGCACATTTTGCATACCATAATATACTTTAGTCCCATTTACGTAAAATGCCAAGGATATTGCCGCCAAACGGTAGGGCATCCCCAAAATATACACGTAAGAATCCGTCTGTAATAAATCTTGATTTTATCAAAGCTTATTACTTTGTAAAAGAGTTATTAGAAATAGCAAGTGCTTTGTAAATCCTACTTCAATAGTAATCTAGGCGCTGTTAATAAACTGCGCTTCGCATTGAAATTACCTAGCTCTTCATCGTAGAACTTTTTAAATAAAATTTACAGAATATGAATTTCCGCAAAACAAGTTCATCTCGTACTGAAAAGAGACGAATAAAATTAGATTTTAAAAAAAAAGTCTTTGCTAAGTTACTTTCTATCCAACGGCAATTTTTTCTCAGTCGAAAGGTACTTTTTGCCTTTTCTGCACCGCTGCAATGAGTACACAAAGCCTTTATATTATTAGTCAGTACTAGCTGTGCCAGCGACTTTGTTCGCGTTTACGTAGGAAAACAATATTTCATCCATCCACAATATTATATCCAAAACAGACTCGGAAACATCGAAACTGTTAATGACAACTCATTTTCCCGGATGTCGCATTACAAACGAGACAAAATCGTGGGGATGAAATGAGACAAACTTACCAGATAATATGGCCTGGACCATAGCCCACAAAATCGTAAACCATGAAAAATTAAGTTGGCCCATTAACAGCTTCCTTCCATGTAAGGCAGCAGGACTGGATGTCATTTTTCCAGGTCTGTTAAAGGTTCTAGAGAGACTTATAGACAGGGAGATCAGGAACTCTGCACTCGTCGGCCACCCCTTGAA
The DNA here is from genome assembly GCA_947561695.1 of Tyria jacobaeae. NCBI lineage: Eukaryota > Metazoa > Arthropoda > Insecta > Lepidoptera > Erebidae > Tyria > Tyria jacobaeae. The sequence continues at coordinate 9,951,371 of OX387207.1, read as the reverse complement.
TTCCGATCAACATGCTTACTCGATGGGCAAATCAAGTCTGCCCTACATCGAGTTGTGTCATACATAGATAACAATCAAAATCAAAAAATATCAACCCTAGGCACCCTCATCGATATTGAAGGTGCCTTTGATAATACTAACTTTACCAGCATAAGCCAAGCACTGTTAAGACTTGGAGTCGAACCCAGAATCGCCGGGTGGATTGACAACATGCTTAGATACAGGGCAATACAATTTACTGTGAACAACACCACAAGAGGAGTTGTGGCCAGAGGGTGCCCGCAAGGCGGAGTCCTCTCACCCCTTCTGTGGAATATTGTGGTCAATGAGCTAATCACACAACTCAATGACCGTAGATTACTCACAGTTGGCTATGCGGACTACCTGGCAATTCTCATAAGTGGTCCCTTTGAAAGTGTGATCTGTGACCAAATGAGACAAGCATTAAAGGTTGTTGAACAATGGTGTGTAAAACACAACCTAACAGTGAACCCGTCTAAGACGGAGTTGAATATGTTCACTAGGAAACGTAGTTCAGGTGATCTTAGGCTCCCTAAACTATTTGGAACTCGTCTGGACCTAACCATAGAGGTTAAATGGAGTGATCTTAGATAGCAAACCTCTTTAAAATAAGCACCTAGATGCAAAATTTAATAAAGCCTTCTGTCAATGTAAAAGACTGCTAGGCAGAACCTGGGGGCTATCACCAAAAATAACCCTGTGTCTATATAAAACGGTCATAAGACCAATTATCACATATGGTGCTATTGCTTGGTGGCAGAGAACCGAGCTAAGCACCGTTAAAAACAAGCTGCAACAATTTCAAAGAATGGCATGCTCCGCTGTCACAGGTTGCTTTCGGACACCACCCACGCTGCACTAGAAGTGGCGCTGGATCTAGCCCCACTAGACCTGTATATACAGCAGGAAGCAGCCATGGCAGTCATTACACTAAAACATCTAAACCTATTTTAAAAACGTGAGGGGTCCCCATTTTAAAATATGGAAGCAATTAGTGGAGTACCAGCCACTAATTGCAGCCCCATGTGACAGGATCCAAAAAAAGCATATCTCTGAAAGAGGATATAAAGTGCAACTATACGAAGATGACCGAGTTCAATCCGGCACATATGAAGTCCGGATCTACACGAACGGGTCCAAGATGGGATCGATGGGAGCAAATGGGCTTATCCTACAGTGGATCAAAGGGCCTAGTGAATCACTCGGGTTCGATGCTGCCGATGAACTAGCGAGGAAGGGGTCCACATCTCCGGTGGCAGGTCCTACTACACTGCTATCGTTACCCTTTAACCAATTCCGCTACTGGGATAGGCAACGGACTAGAGAAGCACACAATAGTCGTTGGGCCTATACTCCGGGCTGTAGGCAGTCAAAAATGGTGCTGACGGGTATCTCACCAACGACTCACTGTAGACTGCTGAGCCTGAACCGACAAGATATCCGAATAGTGATAGGGACAATTACGGGCCATATGGCTCTGAATCGACACCTTTTCACCATCAATGTGACAGACAGCCCCATCAATGCCCCCACTATGTCGGGGGTGTCTCAAAGTTGAGGAAACGGCCGCCCACGTAATCCTGGAGTGCTAGGGAGTGGCTACACAACTGGCTAATATCCTCGCAGGTGCGAGGACGCTCCTAGACGCCTGCAAATGCCCCAGGAGGCTTCTGAGTTTCTGGAAGGAGCTAGCTGGCTCAGTTAGTTAGCCGGTCTGTACACATAATAGACCAATTAGAAGTGTAAATGCGGAAACAGAGTTCCATACCAATACCAATAAACGTTATGCCGACCCAGCGACAACAATTTATCACGCAACCCCCACAGGCTTCAAGCGGGCTGCGTATTAACTGGACGATGTCTTAATCGCAGTCCACTGCTGGACATAGGACTCTCCCAACTTGCGCCATAGTACCCGGTCCACCACCTTTCGCATTCAGTCTATTCCAGCAACCTTCTTCAGTTTGACAGTCTATCTGGCTGGGGATCGTCGTACATTCCTTTTATCCATTTGCGGTCTTTACTCTCTCGTTCCTAGATCTCAATCGCTCGCTGTAGCACGTTGTAATATTCAATACAAAAAGAATGCATTAAAATAAATAAAATTTAGGTTAGCACAATCTTTAGATGTGGTGTTGTTACATAATGGACATAAATGGACAAGAAATTCGTATTCACAATTTTACGTTACACAAACTTTGCCTGGTATTCAATGTGATATAATTTTTTGAATTTTGAAGATAATACGCTAACCATAAGTAAATACAACAACATTTTAATATGATTGCGAAACACTAGAATGTACAACGAAATAATAACATTGATAGAGAGGGATAGTCAGCACTATGTTTTCTCTTTTAAATTTAAATCACTTCAATGATGAAAAAAGAAACTCAATTCAGAACATATGTGCAAAATTTCAGATGTGTTTCATCTGCCTAACGATAAATTATCTACTACTAACCTTTACGACCGAAGCATGCAGTTGAAACCATATAAACAGTATAGGCTACATTTTTCACAACGTAAGGGAATTGTAACACAGATGCTTTCTGAAAATATTATTTAACCAGCAAAAAGCGTGCAGTCCAGCCGGGTCTTGCTGGTACCTAAAAAATCCGACGATTTCTCAAAGAAATGGAGTTTTGTTATTGATTTTCGTAAATTAAACTCTAGAATTTTATACTATAAATTTGACCTGTTCAATATTAATGATATTTTAGATTCTTTGTCCGGGTATGAGATAGGGGCAAACGAGCAGATTAGATTTGTCTCAATCATAGTATCAGGTGAAATTAAAACAATAAAATATACAGCATTTACTATGCCTTCAGGCCAATATCAAATGACCCGTCTACCTATGGGATTAAAGATTAGTCAAGAGTTATTAATATCTCCACCAGTATTACAATATCCCAAATTTGAAAATAATACTTTCTTTCTACAAACAGTTATGTAATCGGATCTGTGTAATGCAATAGTGATGACAGACCCACAGTTTTTTGCTAGCCAAAGTCTTAATAATGCGAAAATTAGGTATCCCACAATAGAAAAAGAGTAACGCTATTTTTTTTAAAACCTTTGCTATTACAAGAATATGATTATGTGATAGAATACGTTAATGGCACTGACAATTCAGATGCAGATGCTTTGTAACGTATCCGAATAACGGAAGAGGCATTGAAGGAAATAAATAAGCATGTGTCAATATTGACCAGAGCCCAGAAAAAGCAAATGACTGAAGTAAACAGAATGTAAGTGATAACCCTATAGTTGCTAAGCAAACTGTAAACGATTGGACTGATCACTCAAGAGTTACGGAGTTAGAGAGTTTGATTGTACTGACAGCAATAAGCTTGCCCCTTATTCTGATTAGCAAATGTGAATGTCTAATGCAACTCTACCTGCCCTTAGGGGATACAGGTGTGAGCGTATGTATGTATGATTTTATTAAGTTTTTGTACTTTAAGAATAACATAGTTTAAAATACCCAAACAATAGAAATGTCTTTAAATATGGTGCATTAAATAGTGTTTTAAAAGTAAACCCAACCCATCTTTCGAATAACAATGTGCACAAAAATGAAAATATTGTGTTAATAAAAGACTTCATTCGAGTATAAATATTTCACCTAATTGGTCCGTAAGGCTTTTATATATTTTAAAGGGTGTAAAAGTTATGAAAACCTTTAATTTTAATGATTATTGCTAAGTACCGACTAGCGGTCACGCCTGCATACGACGCATGGTAAGTAACATATAACGACTTTATTTTTGGCCAAAGTTCGAAAAAGATGTTACGGAGTTCGTAAATCCCGGCAATAAATGCAAACGTCAAAACCATTTACGTTTACACATATAAAGAGGATAGAAGAGGCAACGATCCCCACTGATACTGGGCAGCAAGTACGTCGATGCTTATCCGCTTCGAAATAAGTATACAATTGCAGTGGCAACAGTTTTCATTAGAAACTAAACAAAAATCTGATCAGTAATAAATGAAGTGTATACAATTCTTAAAATCAATTAAATAACATCGATTTATCATCACCAATCAATAGGATAGATAGGCTTTTTTTCCTTCGCATGCAAAATTGGAGTTTATGGTTACCATATTGGTGTTTTGCTTTAAATACGACCGTACGTACACACGTCAACCGGATACACTCCTTCTGAACTGTTATTTGGGAAACTGTAATTTACAGAGTATTTTAACTACAGATGTTGAACCTCTTTATAGCCACGACGACTTTCCGTAACAACTCAAATATATACAATACAAAATGATGCGAGACAAAATTTAGTTATTAGTAAACAGATTAGAAGTAGATATGATTCCTATAACCATAATACTGGTGACATGATACTACTTAAGAATGAATAATAGAAGATTGTAATCCTCATTTAAACACACTTTATTATGGTAAAGAATTAATAGGTAGTCAATAAGAACAGAACTAGATTATATAGTTTATGAAACTTCTGAAAATTTATTTTGATAATGATATGTTACCCCAAAGACATATTCAATGTTGTATGTTCTTTGTTTATTGATTTATAAAAATATTATTATAATGATTGTATATGAAACCTAAAAATAAAACACTCGGGGACTGCCGCGGTAAAACTATTGCATAGCATTTTATCAACTTATGCATTTATAATTATTTATTTTTAATTTATGCAGTATTTATTTTTTCTTTGATATTAATTCAAGTTACACTTTTTGAGCGTGGTGACCGATAAGAAAACATTTTTTTTTCTTTTATTGAATAGATGAGAAGTTAATATCGTTTAAAATATTTTTATTATCTTACAATACATGTAGGTTATTCAGGAATGTTTATCATTGAAACTATAGCTTATGATAATTGAAATAAGAAACATATGTGATAGATACCTATACACCTATATACTTTCTCACAAACAGCTGCTTACGTAATCGTCCGATTTCGGAGCAGCTCGTCTCGATCCGTGCGAGCTTCGTACAGTCGTACCATATACATACACGTTAAGCGAACCCTTGGCCGAGCTACATGGTAGGCGGAATGGGGGTTGTTAGGTTTTATTTTCGTTACGGAATTTCTTGATTCGGTCGCCGCGCTTAAAGCCTGCGATAAAAGCTATGCAATAACTTAAAACCAAATGGACCTTACCATTATTTTTATTTTATTTAGCCAGTAGGTGTGTAGTGTATATGACTTGTGTCACGTATCTGTGTATGTTTGTGAGTTGGGACAGTATTACAAGTAAGTATGGAATAACCCGCAAGAACACTGGTAGTCATATGATCGTCTAACGGTACTATTCGGAGCTAAACAAATTGCTCCTATTGAGCAATGCCATGACAATCCTTATGATAATTCTGCCAATGACTTGGCATCTAATTGTGACATTATTAATTATTTAAATTAGAAATCAAGACAACAGAGACAATCTCTAGCAATTAAGAATGGAGTAAAAAATGTTTTAAAACCAAAAAATAGTATCAACCTGGTGCACCAAAACATTCAAGGTTTTATGAATAAGGATTTAGAGATAAAATTATTCCTTAAATTTAATAATATTGATATTCTTTGTATAACTGAACATTGGCTTAAAAGCCATCAGTTTATGTTTAACTATAGTAATCACCAGGTTGGTAGTTCATTCAGCAGAGTAAATGCTATACATGGTGGCTCACTAATTTTAATAAATAATCAACTTAAGTTTAAGGACCGCAAGGATATTGTGAACCTCTCTGTTGAACGGACAATTGAAATGCCCTGTATTGAGTTGGAGCAGCTAGATATTAAGTGTGTATAGACCACCTTCAGGATTGTATGATTGTTTTGAAAAAGTAATGTAACTCAAGCAAGTCCATCATTGTTTGTGGTGACTTTAATGTTAATTTGTTAGGAACTTCTAGCTTAAGCACTAAAATTATTAGTTTGTTTCAGTCCTACAATCTTGCAAATTTATTTATGGAGCCTACTAGAATAACCCCCACTAGTGCATCATGTCTTGATAATATTTATACTGATATTTTACCTACCCACAAAAAAAATATTAATTTAATAGACTCTGATCACTGTGGACAATTGATCACTGTGCCAAATATAAAGAAAAATAAATTGAAAAAAGATATCACTGTTAACCCAAAGTCTGAATATCGCTTGGAAACATTTAAAACTAAACTTGCAAATAAAATCCAACTTTTGTCAACTAATGATGACCCTAATCAACATTATAATGATTTTTTCAAAATGTATTGCTCGCAATTTGATACTAAATTCATTCCTAAGTCAATTTTGGTAAATAGCAACACTTCCTTCAGTGACTGGGCCACCATTGGTATTTATAAAAGTAGAAAACGGCTTTATGAACTGTATGAAGAACGGCCTTATATTAACACTGTGGAATATAATTTATATGTAAAGTAAGAAGTATTATTCTAAGTTATTTAAAAAAGTTTGTTATTTGGCGAAATATCGCTACTTGAGTTCAAAAATTACAAAATAGTAGTAATATAATTAAAATGACTTGGAATATTATTAATAGCGAAACGGGAAGGTCTTGCAACCGAACTTGTGATTACAGCCTTTCTGTTGATGACAGTATCATTAAATCAGATTCGAAAGTAGCCGCAGCATTTGAAAATTTCTTTGCAGAGATTCCCGTATCGACTACAAAATGTCTAAATTCTTCACAAACTGTTGCAGAAACAATACTTAAAGAAAACGGTACATTTTGTGAATTCCAGTTTTATTTCCAATATGTAACTTGTAATGATATAATAAAAACTTTTAAAGCTTTAAATATTAAAAAGACTGCAGATCTATGGGGTAATTTTGTTGACGTTGCTAAGTCTATTATAAACATTGTAGCACCAACTTTAACAGTAATCTTTAATAATTGTATAGATTGTGGTAAGTTTCCTGATCTAATGAAATATAGTAAAATAATACCATTATTTAAATCGGGTAGTACATCAGACCCTTCTAATTATAGACCTATATCAGTGCTACCTACTTTTAGTAAAATTTTTGAGAAACTTATTTTAGATCAAATGCAAAGATATTTTACTAAACATAAATTATTACATAGCAAACAGTTTGGTTTCACAAAGGGTCGTTCAACAACTGATGCTGGTGTTGAACTTTTAGGGCACATTTATAATGCATGGGAAGATAAATGCGATGCGTTAGGCATTTTTTGCGATTTGTCTAAGGCTTTTGATTGCGTTCTCCATGATACATTGATCAGGAAGCTGCGCTACTATGGAATTCGGGGCACTTCTCTGGATCTTCTTACTTCATATTTAAGTAGGATTCAGAGAGTTGATGTGAACGGTGAAAGATCTCCCGGACCTTTAGTCAGAATGGGGGTTCCCCAAGGCTCTATTCTAGGTCCCTTTTTATTTATAATTTATATTAATGACCTGCCGTACCTCATAAAGGATAAACATGATATAGTGTTGTTTGCAGATGACACTTCACTTGTATTTAAACTCAAACGTCAGCAGGTGGTTATTGATGACGTAAATAGTGCCCTTTCAACAGTAGTTAACTGGTTTAATATCAATAATCTTCTCCTTAACGAGAAAAAAACTAAATGTATAAAGTTTACATTGCCTAATGTAACACAGGTGAACACTAGTGTGTCAATAAAGGGCGAAGTGTTAAAACCCGAAGATTCCACAGTGTTCTTAGGCTTAACTTTGGATGCAAAGCTTCAGTGGAGCCCCCATATAGATAAACTGTCCAAAAAGCTTAGTTCTGCAGCGTACGCCGTTAGGAAAATTTGTGGTTTAACTGATTTAGAGACAGCCCGTTTAGTATACTTTAGCTATTTTCATAGTGTAATGTCGTACGGTATTCTGTTGTGGGGAAATGCCGCCGATATTCAATCTATTTTTGTTTTACAAAAAAGAGCTATACGTGCAATTTATAAATTAAGTCCCAGACACTCCCTCAGAGATAAATTTAAAGAGATTAATATTATGACTGTGCCCTCTCAGTATATTTATGAAAATCTCATGTACGCACATAAAAATATTATTCTGTTTAAAAAATACAGTGATATCCATAGTGTAAATACTAGGAACAAAAACAAATTTGTTGTTCCTAAAACCAGGCTCAAGAAAATAGGTGGTTCATTTAGATGCCAAAGTATACATTTCTATAATAAGCTTCCTAGCCAAATACAAGAACTAAGCAATAATAAATTTAAATCATTTATCAAAAAAAAAAAACTAAGTCAGAAAGCTTTTTACACAATTAAAGATTACATTGAAGATAAAAAGGCTTGGGAATGAGCTGCTTCATTAATGTACATGAGCCTTTGTTTTTCGTTTATACTTTTTCTTTTTTTTTATACACAGTGACATTTTATATTTTACTTTTTGACATGAATACTTACTTTGTTAAGTATTATATTGTTTTTTTTTATTGTTTTAATCTTTGTACTTTTTGACATGAATACTTTGTTAAGTATAATATATTATATATTTGTTTCTTTTTTATAATTTATAAATTTAATTATTGTAAATGTGAGGACTATGTAGGTTATTTCTTTTTTTTTCTCTCTTTTCTCCTGTAAGTTTTTTAACGATGTCTGACTGTTTGAGTACTTTTGCGGCCTACCCAAATGTCCTTGCTTTGGTACTGTTCGTCGGTCCGTTGAGCTCCTTAAAGTTCTAAGTTGAGCTACACGATAACTGACAAATGCTTGCACTGTTTGGACGGGTCCACTCAAATGAGCGTGGTGCTTTCTTCAAAAGCTCATCTCAGACGTTAGTGTGCATGGTTCTCATATGTTTTTGACCAGTATATCTGTATGGACTTTAAAACAGACTTTGACCTCTGAGTTTGTTTCGGTGTTTCTTCTCAGGGTAGTCAGCTAGGAAACACCGGCCTCATCTAGCATAAACTAACAGAAAAAAAAATATACTGACGTGTAAAAGTGTTGTTATAACCTATTTACAAAATAAAGATTATTTATCATTTATCATTTATATCAATATTTACGTCGTCACAAAGGAAGATATTTTTGTAACAAGTTAATTTATGTAGGAGTGTATCGATAGAATTTATTAAGTGGTGTTTAATTGGCTCGAAAGGCGGTTTATTCCTGTTATACAAGTGTCCAGGCTTAATATTAAGAAAATACGTCTATAATCCGAGGTTCTTTAGGATGTATTTTTAAATGTTTGCTGTAGTAGATAACTCCTTCATTTTATGTTTTATGTGAAGCCGTTGTGGCATAGTTATAGTTGTCCAGTAAAGGTATATACTTAGCAGAGGGTAGCTAGCATTCAGATAAGACTAGTATATTCCAGGATACTTTTGATCTCAGGAGAAACATAAGGAGGTTTGGTAAGTTAGAATTAACACTATGCGGATATTTTGGGCTAAGAGATTAAGAGTGAAGCTATTTACAGGAATATGTTTATTATGGTATCTGAACTGAATCAAGTTCTGAGTTCAAATTCGATATTATGCGGACATCGAGTGACCGAAGCTGTCGGCGGTCGAAGATTCGGGAGTTAGCCGAAAATATTGGACTGCACGGCTTTGGCCAATCGCCAAAACTTATGGCTACCCGTAAGGTATGCGACGAGTTCTTGACCAAACCGTGCAATGCGCTGGGCATCAGCTCTGATGTAAGCCCTCTTGCATTCCCTAGTGGCTGTGTTAAACGCTGCTTTTAGGCGATCAACGTCTGGGTCGCATTGAGCACGGGTTCTGATCTATGTGCGGTAGGCCGACTGCTTTTGAGCGTCAGCACTCACAATTGAACCACGGACGGGTCTTTTGCTGGCGACTTCACTGTAGAGGATATAATACTCCATACCGACAGTGATTTCGTCAGCCATGTCAGACGCATTTTGTGATAGTTCCCTGTCTTTAAAGCAGCGTTGAGCCCACGGGATGGATGCAAAATAATTCCACATTTCATCAAAGTCTGCTGACGAGTAGTGCCATAACCGTCGCCTTGTTACCACAGGCCGTGGAGGGGGCAACAAGAGGCACCGAGGTGGACACCAGGCAGTGGTCGGAGGATCCCAGAGGGGCGTGAACCGATACACTGTACTGCGCTGGGTGACTCGTCAGCAGAAAGTCTAGCAAAGAGGGTGCTTGACCCGATATGTCTGGTATACTGGTGGGCTGGAGTACCAGTTGGGTAAGGTCATGCGTGAGAGCGAATATGTGGGCAGTTCGACCAACGTAGTCCGTTCTAGAAGATCCCAGCCAGGACTCATAGATATTCGTATAGCTAAAGCATTTCAAATGTGGTGAAATGCTTTGGGCATTTATGTAAATAATATTGAAGCTCTGCGGAACATCAGAAAAATGAGTCGAAATTTTATCCGTCAGTGATGGAACACTCTTGAACTTAGGGTCATCGCTGGCTACTCATCAGTGTCACTGTTTGTGGCGGATGCCGACATATTATTATGATAAAGTTAGGCACTAACTGTAATATAATATTAAATACAAATTCTGAATTAAATCTAAATAAACATATTTAAATGTACGTTTTTATAGGCTTTATAAAAAGTTATTTTATAACTATACTATATAACTCCAATATTTTATCCGTCTGCCGGTTGTATGTAAACAAAAAGAAATATAATAATACCAAGAAACAAAAAAAAAAAAAAAACAATGAATAAAAAAGTAAATACAAGAAGGGTTAATAACTATTACATTAATGTATTATATCGTTCCGAACAAATACATATGTACATACATCATTAATATGTACAAGTGTTAGATTTAAACGCAACACTAAAGGGCTAGTATTCCAATTACAGTTATGGAACGCATCCATTAATGGGATGAAACGAAACGCAATTTCCTGATCGTGAAAAGTGTGACAACTACTAGCTTAGTAATAAAATTGACATTTCAGTTGCCAGACAATTCTTAACAATAATATTATTTACATAAAATTTGGTAATATATGTTTATTTACTAATAATGGCTCTTTTCAGTAGAAGAGCTATGCTTAGGCACGAATGGGCCGGCTCGACCGGTACGATACCACGACCTCACAGAAAACCGGTTGCGAAGTAACGCTTGCGTGGCATTTCCCCGAATTGAGTGAGGTTTCCGGAGGCCCACTTCCCCCTCCCCCCTTTTCTCTCCCCTTATCTCCTTTCTCCACTTTCCCATCTCCTCATCCCTCCTCTTTTCTTTCGGCTCCCTGTACCCCCCATCCTTCATCACCCTCAAAGGCGGGCAGCGCACTTGCGACTCTTGAGTTGCAAGTGTCCATGGACGGCGGTGTCACTTACTATCAGGTGACCCGTCTGTTCGTCTGTCCCCCTATAATATAAAAAAAAAAAAAAATATGTTATGTTAGTACACCAAGCATAGAATGTTAAGTTGTAGGTGAAATATAAGTAACTGTCTGAAATTATGAATTGCACTATTAAAACATAATTTAATAACCGACTACAAACCACACAATGTTTTGTTTACTGTACGCCTGGTTTTTACCGTTTTGTTTTGGTGACTGCAACTGGCTTCACTGTATTATCACAAATAGTGTTCAATTCAACAAGTGTAGTGACTGGGTGCCGCTTGTCGCCAGGCCCCATAACAAAGACATAGCCCCGATGGCAGCTAAGGCCAGATGTCCAGCAATTGTTTATGCCGAATTTATGGCGCGAAACATAAATAAATTGTGTCGAGATTTGGAGAAGAAATAGAAATAGAAATTCCGATATGGTGACACCAGTACCCTTCAACTTGGTTTTGGCAAACCACCCGTTTATTGATTGTTTTTTTTGTTTCTTGGTATTATTATATAACCATGAAAGTGGTTGAGGACCTTTTCCCGCAACGGGTGGAGCACTCACCCCCGTCGATGGCCGGCAGATGGCAGAGACGACGAGGAGTTCGAGGAGGTATTGGTATGGGACTCTGTTGCCGCATTTAGACTCCTAATTGGTCCATTATGCGTACAGACCGGCTGACTAACTGAGCCAGCCTAGCTCGTTCCAGAAGCTCAGAATCCTGGGGCATTCGCAGGCTTCTAGGAGCGCCCTTGCACCCGCGAGGATATTAGCCCGTTGTGTAGCCACTCCCTCGCACTTCAGGATTACGTGGCGGCCGTTTCCTCAGCATTGAGACACCCCCGACATATGGGGCTGTCTGTCACGTTGATGGTGAAAAGGTGTCGATTCGTAATTGTTCCTATCACTATTCGGATATCTTGTCGGTTCAGGCTGAGCAGTCTACAGGTGAGCCGTGGCGAGATACCCGTCAGCACCATTTTTGACTGCCTTCAGCCCGGAGTATTGGTCCAACGACCATTGTGTGCTACTCTAGTCCGTTGCCTAACCCAATAGCGGAATTGGTTAAAGGGTAACGGTAGCAGTGTAGTTGGACATGGCACTAGACATCTCGATATGTATGTATGCCCTTTGATCCACTGTAGGATAACCTCATTTGCTGAAGGCGTATAATAATAATTTCATATTTAAATAAACTGTAGTAATAAGTGAAGATAGCCACAAATACTTTTCAAACGTTATTCAAAATTATATACATAATTTGAGATTTTCTCCGACCCAGCAGCAGCGCCAGCATACCCAGTTGTGATGACGCAAGGGTTCCGATGAAGTTGCGTGCTACACCAAAGGTTACATACAACCAATGCTATTTAATAATAAATGAAATCGATTTACAAATGAGGAATGACTTTATTCCGTAAAGTTAAACTTTAGAGATATACCACTTCTAAGACTGTCAAATCACTTTCTTTTAAAGTTGACATTTTCACTTTGAACACTATTCAGGAGTTAACCCCTTACTCTTAAGTTTTTATGTAAACTGTTATTTATTTATAGCTGAAAGAAGGCACTGGCAGTTGACTGTCTGTTTATCTTTAGTTGACAGCAATACGATGCGTTATGAATAACTTTTACGTATTATTCTACTTCAAAAAAGTATATAACCGCCTATAATATATGATAAATTGTAAAAAGTGGAATTTAAAAACAAACATTCGTAATGTAACTTAATTTAAAGAAGTATCCACTAACTTCTAATCGTTATGTAATTATATCTTGCACCACCACCAGCTCAGCGACATAAGACACAAAGATCATAATAGCTTTATAAAGTTTTTTTATTTCATCGGGGGGCAAACGAGTAGACGGGTTACCTGATAGTAAGTGACAACCGCCGCACATGTGCTGCCCGCCTTTTCGAGGGTAATTATGGTATCGAAAGCTGATGTTTGACAACATTTGTATGAATGCTGTTGTAGTACAGTATAGTATTTTGCCGTTTTCTATCTCTAGTCGAGCCAACCCATTCATGCCAAATTGTAGCTCTCACTCTATATGATTGACATAGAAGACCGTAGCTACAGTAGAACCTTGTTGTTACTTGTTGTTACATTGGCACCGCACAGGTGTATACTCTTTCGAACAAAATTAAATGAAAATCGGTTTATGATTGGTGGAGAAATCATGAAACATACATACCAACAATACACACAGTTGAACTTAACAATCTCCTCCTTTTCGAAGTCGATAAAGAAGCTGCGTCAATACCCACTATTCTCATTTATATTGCATTTCGCCGAAGTTAGTGAGGTTTCCGGAGACCAAACTCCCCCTTTCCTCTTTTCCCCGCCCCGCATCCCCACCCCTCTTCGCCCTCAAAGGCAGGCAGAACACTTACCACTCTTGAGTAGCAGGCTTCCATAGAAGGCGGTTGTCATTTACCATCACATGACCCGTCTGTTCGTCTGGCCCCTATTATATATAAAAAAAAAACATTAATTAGAAAACAATAACAATTAATACCTATATACATATTTAAAATTCTGGTCACTACCCTATTCTCGTTTTCCTCGGATATTAGCTATTGGTTATCTTTAGCTCTAAGAAATTTAATGAATAACGGGTGAATTTTGGTTATAAGTCGATCTGTAGTGTGCGTAGAATGTTGCATTTTGAAAACTTTTGATATAAGACAGTTTATTCCTTACGGATTTGTGCAAAAATTCTCAATACGATCGCTTCATTTACATAGCTAAGCCCGTCTCGTATGACATATATTTAAGTTTAAGCTGGTGCAAGGTAGAAATGATTTAAGCTACGACTCCGGGAGTGTACAGTAACTGCCTTGGTAAACAAGATTACGGAGTTCCTGTTGCCGCTTTCATCTCAACTAGTCGTTTGCTGCAACTTTGATCTTTCTACTTAGCTACCCCAGCCGGATGGAAAGTTAGAAATAGTGCTAGAAAATGTAATATAGTAATTATTGCTTGCACAGTATTCTTTTTCTTTTTTTTTACTTGCCGTTACCGTGACAATAACACATGTTAAGATTGTTGCCTCTTATTTGCATGGATATAATTTTGAATAAATTTAGAGAAGTATTTATCGCTCAGCTCTTATTACTACACTTTATTTGATTATAATTTATTTCTAAAAGGAAATTTTAATGCTTACAAAAATATTTCCTTTTTTATAATATTCATTTATACATTTCTGGTCATTTAAAGAAACATCTATTTGCCTATTATCAGCAGGTCCTAAAATTCGTGTATTTGGTCGTCTTATGTTTAATTTATAATTTCCTAGTCTTCCAAGTTCTATAAACGTTAGTAGTTAAAAAGTACCTTTGTTTCTATCTTTGAAGTTAAAATATAACATACAATTCAAATTTATTTTATTTTAATTTTTACTTACAATAAAATTAAATTTAAAGAAATTCGCTTTACCTCTGGTACCGCTGGTGGAGGTACATTCCTAGTGGAAAGCCTTACGTATTACTGTGGCTAGTAACAATCGTACCATTATCCAACTTAGAAGTACAATAAGAAAGAAGGATTCTACTGTCAGCCGAGGTACTTTCTTTCCAAAACGACTGCAACTCTGTACAGATTCTGAACTGAAAAGATTGTGTTAACGGCGTAACGAAGCAAATACACAGTTATCAACAATCTCTTTAAATCAGGCTTGTAAGCATGACCTTAAAACTATTAAATCCCAGACAACAATAAGAAGCACATAAACAATACGCACAGTGACTCAAATACACATCAACAGTGTAGTAAGCATACCTTACATATATAAGAAATAAATTATATTATTATTATGGGAATAAAATAGTTATCGTAACACTTACCTTAGTGTAGGCCAGGATGCGCATAGTGTAAGCCGGTAGATTTAATACGACGAATACTGAGGATACTACCAGGAGCATCCTGGTAACGCGGAGCTCGGAATGCGAACCCGGGGGCTGCGTGTGCCGCACGCAGCTCGGCCCCGGTTGTCGCTCGACTTTAAGTAAGTGTTGTCGCGCGCGTTCTATTTTCCATACACCTACCATTATCCGCGCATTTAGGAGTACAATTGCCCCCAGTGGAACGGTGAATGAAATTGCCGTGTCCACTATATTAAATCTAGCTGCATGCGCCAGATATTCGGTGTCAATGCTACAGTTATCTGCTGGTGACACAAATTTCAAAACGGGTACATTCAACAGTAGGATAGTAGAAGTTAGAAATAGTACAATGTACTTAGCTCTATTCACCGTGCAAATGCGACTTCTTTGAAGGGGGTACAATACCGCAACAAGTCTCTCAACAGTGAATGCTACCACAATCCACGTGCTCAAACAACAGGTAACGTAGGAAACGTAAACAGTTGTGTAGCAGATGGCAGGCATTAAGAAATTCCTGCTAAACTGCACTGCGTCCAACCATGGTGGGAATAATTGAAGAAGAAACAAAGTGTCTGAAAGAGCCAACGCACTGAGATAAACACTTGTTGATTGATGTCGCAACTTGCTTTTGTAAAAAACAAATATGGATAATAAATTCCCCAAACAGCCAAAAACAATGAGTATTGGGGTATAATAAATGTTTAACGTCGCCAGTAGTTCTTCTGTGGAGTGTGATGAAATGACGTTCCATTCATAATTCGTCAATGTAGTTGCATTTTCTTTAGTCGTACTAGAAGCGCTCGCGTTCCGAAAGGCACTCATTGCGTGCGTTAGACCGCGCCGGTGTCCGGACGCGACTAGCGGCGGAGGGAGGTACACCAGTTATATATCCTTGGAGTGTGGAGGCTGCGCCACCTCGTAACCCCTCTTGCTTTTCACCCATTTCACCCACTATTAGGCGTTATTATCGTCAACACGCTAGCATTCAACAAGTCTGTAAATACTTTTTCCAAAATACAAAAATTATTACATATTTAACCTCCCAAAGACCCAAAAGATACACTAGCATGTATACATGCATGCATGAGGACAATTATTGTATACCCACTTTGCCATGTGGTTTTCATTGTAGTAGAATAGGGCCAGCCCACCTCTTCCTGTTTGTGTTGTGAAAGGCGACGATGGGATAGGACTATTATTTAGCTAACAGTATGTATACAGGTCCTACAGTGCCCGGATGTCGGCAAAAGTGGGCGTTTATAGGCGCCTCTGTCTACCCCTTCCGAAATATAGGCGTTAGTATATGTATGTGTTGTATATTTTTTTACTGACTTGAAATCCAATATAGCACGACGGCGATTCTGCGTAGACCTAACCGGTCTGTTTGATTACTGCACTGTCGTCGACTGTCGTAGAACGTCTACAGCGTAGACATTCTACGACAGTCTTTCACCGCGAAATGGATTATTTTTTTTCCCGGCAGTAGATGTAATTGTGTTATGTTGTACTAGCTTTGAATGAAGCTGCTATCTAGCTAGTTAGTAGCAAAGTGAGCTTTTATTGCTATATGGAATGAAGATAGATGGAACCTTGGAGAAGTGCATTATGCTACATTTAGTTGCTAAATTAAAACTTGAAGGGTGATCTCTCTCTCTCTTGAAGGAGAAACTTTTTCTCAAGTTAAGAAATATAAAATAATCTTCGTCATGTTATACTTTTGGTAAGAAATATATTATTCGGTAGATGGCTAAGCTTAAAATAAATTATGTCTCTAAGTCGGGTAATAATTTAAGTTCACAATTGTCGTTCTATTTTACTGTAACGTTTTTATTTTATATTCATCTAATTAACAATCAAAGGGAATGATTGGACATACCCGTGACGTCACAACTATGTATATTTTCATACCAAAATGTATCAAACCTACCGTTTTGACGTTAAGTAAACAATTATGATTTTACTTGACAACCACCTAGCCTAACAACAACTACTACTACTAGTCGGAAGTACTTATTCTACGCAAATCACTATAGTCTATTTGAAGTAAGTAAAAATGTATTGCTGTTGATTTAAGTTTCATATTTCGTGTTTTATTGTATAAAGAATCTCAAATTAGAATATGAAGCCATTAAAGTGTAAATATATAAATGAATCCGAAGTAAAGCAATAAATATTAGGGTAGATTAAAAGGTGATGCATTTACCTTATCTAATATTATATATGCTATAGTATATTTGCTCTTTTCAAACAAAGCTACCAATTTAATAAATAGCGATTGAAAAATAGATAATTTAATATGAGACCTTAGAGAAACAGTCTAAATAATGTGAAAAATCGTTATATAAATAGTTAGTCTTTCCTTGTAGCTACTTCAAGCACAGTTTATTAAAAATATGTAACTTCATATAAATGAAATATTTTTTAACACATAAATTAAAATTGTCTATAATAATTCTGTACACTGTTTTCATTCACTTGAAAGCATAAATAAATAAGTTATACATATATTAATAATTATAATACCTATCGCAGAAGGCTATATTGCCGCTTTTGTAAACTTATAGAAATGATTGACAATTTAAGTTAACGATTATTTTCCCCATGTTCGCACATGATCATAATAGTTATTTAAAAAGAAATACTAACAATATATTATAAGTTTTAAATTGTCAATAACTACTTTAAAAAGTAGAAATAAAGAAATTGTCTGCCAAACATAGAATAAAATTGTTTTCATCTTTTAAATTGATAGATAGATAATACCTCATCTGTAAATGAAAAACAAATATATAACAAAATGGAAAATCCCGTAAACTTAGTATATTATGTGGAAAATACTGATAAATTCACCTCACAAATTACAAACCGGCTACACGGATGGCTTAGCGGTGTAAGTTGTCACCTCGCCAGTACGCTGCAGCGCCGAATGTTGTGGGTTCGATCCCCGAACGGGACAACACTTTATGTAATCCTCAAATTGTTATTCTTAGTCTGGGTGTTCTTTGTGTCCGTTGTTTGAATGTTTGTAAAGTCCCTCGCGACACAGGAATTAGTCCTAATGTGGGAGTTGTCTTTGAAAATTAAAACCCTGATCTGAAAGTCAATAGGCTCCTGACGACCTTCTAAATGGCGGAGCTGTCGCATTAAGTTCCTTTTGTCATACATGTGACATTTAACCTCGGAATGAGATAAATACGTATGTAGATTTTATGATTTCCGTGGACATCCTAAAAAGTCCACTATTCGTTATATTAATCAATGATGCACCTGCCAAACACGTCTCAGTATCACCGAGTTTATTGTTAGCGAATGCCTTGAGTGACATTACTTGTAATGTTCCACAATATGTATTTAATAAACCAAACCGGTATAGCCTTACGTTATCGGCAAAGGTTTCTAATTGCTTGAAAGTTACTGCAGAATGAATATCTTAAATTAGTAATTACTTTTACCGGTCAGGTTTATTAAATAAATATTGTGAAATAGTAGTAACTGCCAACAATCAAAAGTAAAAATATCCTGTTAGCAAATTCCTACGGCATTCATTCAGTAAAAACTTTACATAACAAATTAATATACATACATATTTCTTCTAATCCAGTTTCCAACTATCCTCCTTTGTTTGATCAATTGTCCGCTTGCGATGATTAAAAGGCCGTACTAACTAGTGCATCTAATCCAGTAGGAAGTGACTGTATCAGTCTAAATATGATTGTAGCTATCCTTGACGAAATCCTTCCCATCCTCTGCAATATTTTAACTCCTTGTCCAGCGGTATCTCTCGATCTGCATAGAAAGATTCACAAATTATTTCTCTACTTCACTAAAAAAATTAAACCCTCTACTTTTTCCGATTTCCGACAAATATCTATCTTACCTTTCCTAGGTCCTTGAACGCCTTATCCATTCACAATTAAGCGTCTTCCTGGTTTTCGACCTCGTCACAGTAGACTTCAGCAGTGATTAACATTACGGACGATATCAGGCTAGGCATGGGTAGTGAAAATATTATTCGATTTTAGCAATGCATTCAATACTGTCTATTTTACCTCCTACAATAGATGTACATGAGTTAAAAAGACTTATAGAAATGGATTCAAGGTTTACTTCACGTTATCTGACAGAGCAGCTTCAGTGTTGTCATACTGCAGTAGAAAAACAACTCCACGTTTTAGAAAAGACCTGGAAATATTCAGTTTGGTTGCCACATGAGTTGACGCCGTTTGACGTCATGTAGCAAAAGCGACTTGTGAAAAATTACTTTCGCTTGGTTGGGTTGTCCTTCCTCACCCACCGTTCTCAGATTATTATCTATTTCGTTCTCCAGCCCACTACTTAGCAGATAAAAAATTTAAAAATGAAGACCAGCTTAAAACTGACCTTACCACCTTTTTTGATATAAAAGCCCAAAAACATCTATTTTATTATGTCTCTGCCAGCGCGTTGGCGACAGGTGATAGAAAACGACGGTGCTTATATAGTTGAGAAATAATTTGATTTTGTATACTTAAAAAAAAAAAATAGATGGCGGGTTTATTAGTTGCCAACCTAATATTTATTGCTTTTACATATATTAATTGAATCGCCAAGACCCTTAGCACAAAAAGAGGTTAGGTTAATTATCAACTTAAATAATGCAGGAATTGACTGCTTTATTATAGTTTATATTTTATATATATACTTTCAACTACCACTGTCTCTCTGACTCATTTTCGTCTATCCTAAGGTTGCCTGGAAAAGATTGCATTATGCAGTAACGCCGCCCTTTGTATATTATCGAATTGAAAAATGTATTTGTACGAAACATCTCCTCTAAAAGTGGTGTATTTACAAATAAAGTGTTTTCTACCTATCAGTCTGTCTATAAATGTCAAGTACGTAGTTCAAACGCCTATAGGCACTTGGTGCAAGCTATTACTAGTTTGAGTTTAGATCAGTCTGTGAAAAATTATATACTACTACTATTTATATATATGTATATAAATATAATAGGTACGAATCCAAAATAATAATAATAATATTCTGAGACAAACACAAATAATCCAATAGATACAATAGAGACAAAAATAAATAGTAGTATATATATATACATCCATACATATATACTACTATTTTTATATGTACATATGTATATATATACTACTATTTTTTAACAAAGGGTAATCAATGACCTGTCAAATAGAAGGATAATTTTTAATATTTCACAAACGGTTAAAATTCCTCTTAAAAAAAACCGTTAAGTATGATCTTATAAATTTAGTAAAAACTGTGCAAGTTAACGTCATGTTTTGCATTGTCGCAGGTACTGACAAGGGTCGTGGAACACTGGACGCTCTTCTCTGTACCACCTACTGCCGTTCCCAGCTTTACCTTTCTCGACAGCTCTCGCAGTTGCACTCGGAACTCACCATGCCTATGTTCTCAGGTAAGAATGTTAAAGGGTATCGAATTTTATCGTTTAAATCATCCGGTTTGTTACTTTTGTAGTATAAATACCTAAACAGGTTGTGCTTCTTGTATAGCTCACAGCTGGCGACTAAGTTTGTGCTAAGGGCAATGGCTGGTATAAATACGTTTAGAAAAAATGCCCTCAAAATTAATTTATAAGTGTTCTCTTTCCTTTTAATGGAAGTACACTAACTAGGTCGGGATTCAACGATACGTATATGATATATATATTGATTATACCTTATGAAGGTGTCACATAGCACATCTTTGTGACCCTTTATTGTGCCGAACTGTACATTTTCTGTTTCTTAGAGCTGCATATCTATAAAACTTTCTCATATCAAATGTAAATATACAAGCAATCAAAGTGGCTTAGTGGAAGCTTTGTTTGTAGAACTATACTAACATATCGTGGAAGAGCCATGCTTACGCACGAATGAGCCGGCTGTACCGTGAGATAGATAACCACCACTTCACAGAAAACCGGTTATGAAGCAACGGCAACTGTTGTATTTTCCCGAAATTAGTGAGGCTTTCCGAGGTCCAACTCCCCTTCTCCTCTACCCCCTTCCCTCTCCCACCTCCTTTTCTATCTTATTTCGTCATTCCCCCTTTCCTTATTTCCCTCCGCATACCGCGTTCCTTATTGCCCTCAAGGGTCACTTACGACTCTTGAGTTTCAGGCGTCCATGGACGGTGGTTGTCATTTACCAGCAGGTAACCCGTCTGTTCGTCTGTCACGCTATTCTCCTCCTCCTCTTCCTCTCAAGGTAAGTGACTACCGCCGCCCATGGACACCCGCAAGTCAAAAGTCACAAGTGCGTTGCCGGCCTTTTGGGTAAGAGACTCTTTTCTTGAAGATTCTTGTTTTTCGGTTATGGTGAATGCTACAAATCATTAGCAGAGGAGCTCGGATAATCAGCTCTAAGCCCTATAATGGCTATAGCATCCAATCCTGTGAGTAAACGAGACATTCTTAAAATCAAACTGACTGGGTTAGAAATACTGAAGTGCTCCGACCCGCAAAAGTGTATGGCATAGAAGTAAGTGATGCGGCGACAGCTCCGATGGTGTGGACACGTCTCACGTATGGCTGATGAAAGGGTGTCAAAATGCATCTTCTTTTTTGAACTCCTGGCTTACTTTTACAAATACACACACTTTTCTGTATGCAAGCAAAAATATATTTACCAAAACAATTCTAAAGATAATTGTATCTGAATAAGATAAGCACCTAGAAACCAGTTGTAAAAACTTACTTGATTACTACTACGTATTTGATGAGTTGCAACGGTGTTGATATGTTGGGATAATAAAACTCTGATTTATAAGAACTATAGTTTCCACAAAATAATGAGTCCGTTTTGACATAATATGAGATTACAGTGATAGTAGAAAGTGACGAAACTTAATTTTTAAATACATTAATACCAATTTGTAAATAATCGATAACAACAATCTATGAACACACAATTTGTTCAATAATTTTAGTTACAGTTTGAACACTATTCAAAATAAAATTTTGAATATAAGCATTTTTTTATATGTGATATGGGGCAAACAGCAGACAGGTCACCTGATGGTAAATGACTACCGCCGCCCATGGACACTCGCAACTCAAGAGTCACAAGTGCGTTGCCGGCCTTTTAAGTAAGAGTACGTTTTTTTCTTGAAGGTTTGAAGGTCGTATCGGTTCGGAAATACGGCAGGCGACAATTTGTTCCATAAGCTGGTTGTGCGAGGCAAAAAGCTTCTGGAGAAGCGCACAGTGGTGGAGTGCCAATCGTCCAGGTGATGGGGATGGATATTTTGTCGCGTAGGACGATGGCGGAAACCAGCAGCCGGTATAAGTCCGAACAATTCCTCTGAACACTCCCCATGATACAAGCGATAGAGGATGCAGAGTGAAGCTACATCTCTACGCAACGCCAAGGTGTCAAGTCGATCAGAAATATCTTGGCAGTCGATGATGCGAGTCGCTCTCCGTTGAATGCGGTCAAGAGGCAGAAGTTGGTACTGGGGTGCACCTGCATAGAGATGAGAACAGTATTCCATGTGCGGCCGAACCTGCGCCTTATAAAGTTGCAGGCGGTGGGCCGGAGTAAAATACTGTCTCGATCTGTTGAGCACACCAAGCTTCTTCGAGGCATACTTATCAATCTTTATGTAAATGAAGTTTTTACTTATATATTGCTATTACAATATTTTAATGCAATAAAAAAGTTTACTGTACATATATACACACCGGGTCACTTGATTACTCTCACACAAAAAAATATATTTTTATATAGAACATTCTAGAGCTTGGCGGAGACTTATCGTTAAAATTTACCTTTATTTAGTATTACACGATATTCTGGAATACCCTTTCGATTATTTCTATTTTGAACTGGAAATTGCTAGAATAGTATGCCAGGACTATATAATGAGATGGACACTTGTTTACTCTTATTAGTTGTTTTGAAGCAATCGTTGACGTTAGACGTGTGACTTTTTTTTGCGTGAATCATTATACTGTGTCTATTCGAAACATTTTCGTGTTATAGCTAAACGTTTTAAATACGTTGCGCACAATGGGTAGAGGAAAGACCTTGAGCATAGAAGAGAGAAAAAAATATAGATATACTTGGGTTGTAAACAATTATCTGCGAGACCCAGAAAATTACGGAACAAACCGCAAAGGACGTACAAAACTGGCAACGACACCTCGCGAACGTCGTCTTATATTAAGAGAAGCATCGAATTCGGCTAGTACAGCAAGACAAATTGCGTCAAGAGTTGGTACTTCAGTAAGTATTAGAACTGTAAGGCGAATAATCGCCAAAGCGACTCATTTACAGCGCAAAAATTAAAAAAGAAGCCACCATTAACTAATCAACATCGTGTTACCCGATTGGAATTTGCTCGAATTCATATGACGTGGAATTATGAGTGGAAGAATGTGGTCTTTTCTGATGAAAAAAAGTTTAACTTGGACGGACCCGACGGATTTGCTTATTACTTTCATGATTTATGAAAAAATGAAAAACTTTTATCGAGGCGACATAGTAGCGTTGAATCTGTAATGATTTGGGGTGCCGTTTCTGTGCATGGGGCGGTAAATTTAGAGATTTTATCGGGAAGACAGACTGCTGAAAATTATAAACAAATGCTTCAGTTCAAATTTAGTGAAATTAATAAATTATTTAATGGTCAGACATGCATATTCCAACAGGACAATGCCAGCATTCACACTGCTAGGGTTGTTCAGAGCTGGTTTGACAAGAATAAAATTGATGTTCTTCAATGGCCAGCCCATTCACCTGACCTAAATATAATAGAAAATATTTGGGGGTGGCTTTCAAAACAAATATATGCTGATGGAATGCAATATAACGATAAAAAATCATTGATTTCTTCGATTAAGTTCGCTTAGTCAAAGTTACCGTTAAGTATATAATATGGTTTCAACTTGTCTAAACTCTATGAAAAGGTCACTGCTACAATTTTATTACACCGATCTGTGGGATTTATTCAATATACGATACGTATCTGCTAAGTGTATATGTTTCCTTATTTTTAATTTATTCAATTAGTATAATATACATAAATAGGTACCATATATGTTTTCAAGAATTTGATTCGATTTCACGTCATTACTTTAAAGTTAGTGTTAAATTGACAGCGAGAAACTTCAAAACATACTTTTCGATTTAGGAATACTAAAGTATTACACGTACTCTCTGATAGAAAACTATCCGATCCCTTTGTCGCCTTTTACTATACCCGGAGGAAGAGATTGGGTGGTGCTATTGTACTCCACCAACATCCACATGGCTATATTGTTATTACCTAGAAAAGGAATAGAGACACATTTAGTTTACTATTAACAGTTCATTATCCGTAGAATTAAGGCATACTTAGTACAGAAGTCGTCATTTGTCAAGTGCACGGAGAGTTCTTTTGAAGAACTTTATCAAGTTCTTGTTTGCCTATGTGTGAGTAACGCCAGCCTCATTATTTAAGCAAGTAAACAAAATTATTTGTGTGCCGAACATACAATGAAAACTTAAGAGCTACTGTTTTCAGGATAAGGTAAAGTACACCTTATAACTTATTACTGTAAATGTTATTGATTAATTTCGTTATAAATACCGATTGAAATTTAAAGCATAGTATCACTGTGACCCGTCGTTCACCTCTTGTACCTTTAAATTTCGGTACAATTAAATGTGCAAAGCCGAAATATGTATCATAGCAGCAAATAATTATGTGAAAGCGAATAGATTAATATTTAAAGGTATATAGATTTATTTAATTCATCGTTATTATTAATAGTAAATGTAAATGGACACATTAAATTTATCATTATTATTAATACTAAATGGACTCATTTAATATGACATTATTATTGATACTTTTACAAACTTCGTTATGTATCACTAAGTCTGACATTTATAAATACTGCTACTAAACTGATATATGTCTTGAACCCATGGTTCTGTAAGCGGCGCTTGAAAAAATATTTCTCGATCCCATCAAACTGAACACCACCATTATAGTACTAACAAGAAGTATTAGTAGAGTGGGTGGGTTGAGCTACTACTGATGAGCTAGTAGTAAAAAATAAGTTAAATCTTATACGAAACTTTGTTAAAGTGTGTTGTCATTAGTTGGAACATTATGAAATTGTGTCAGAATGGTTTCAGGAGAAAGTGGCCATGCAGTTACCCAAAATGCTTTTAAGTAATAACGAAGTGTCATCACCTCTCCAGGACTAACATTTAATTTGAATGTCAGATCCGAACCAAGTACAAGTATTTGAGTTTTTATAGTTAATCAGAAATCCATATACATTTAAAAATCTAATACTTGTTTATAATATTTATTCTCACGTTCCATATTGATTTTAAAGTAGTAAGGTTTGAAAAGTATTTTTGAAGGAAAACTTCTATAGGCGAATTGAACACTTTTTGGGTAAAGAAAAACTCGCGTCATCGTCACCGCAGACTTCCCATGAGCTATATGTATACTGTGTATAATCTAATAGCTCGACGATACCATTCACAAGTTACTTAGCTTTTACATCTATCAGCAGTCGCTAAAGACTGCCCGTATATATTTTTTTTATTCTTTCATACTATTATGTAGTCCCTAGCTACTGTCCCGGCTTTTGTCAATCCCCTCGGAATTCCTATATGTATGTAACTTCCATGCTAGAAATATGTATATATATATTACACATTGACGTTGGTCGTTTGTACAAAATACATAATTACATATATTATATAACACTAGCTGTTGCCCACGTCTTCGTCCGCATATACAAAATTTTATTTTTTATTCTATTTCATTTTTTTTCTATTTTAAATAATTTCGTTTTTTTAGAGCTACTGAGGATGCATAAATGGTTTCTGTCATTTTTGAATGTTGTATATATTTATAAGCTTTTGCCCACGGCTTTTCCCGATTTCATTTTGTCTATTATAAAGTGTTAGAAACACACTTTGATAGGATAGCGACATTTTATATAGCTGTAATACATATATTTTTTAAATTGAATCAAGTTGTCATACATAGTCTTTCAAACGCTGAAACTTCCATTAAAACCTGTTTAGTAAGAACAAACAGACAAACATTTAAGATTTCAAGACTCCTAGTTCAAACGCCAAAAGCAGTTTTTTTTTACTTATACTTATAGTACCTCTTTATACACTACATTAGAGGTTCTGCAATCAGGTGCTAATATAACCAGGCTGCTGCTAGCTGAACTCCCTCTTGGGCAGGCCACGTAAAACAGTCCCGCCCCTAAGATAAATTCCTGCGATCTTTAGTGACTGTTCCTCAAACTTATTAATTGTCATTGCGAAACAGATCTTAAGGGGGATCTGCAGCTTTTTAAACTCGAATTGGGATCTCGGACGGTATAAGTGGTATCCGCGGTATATAAACCGATTCACCTCGAGCACAACCAGTAATTACCATGGGCAGTGCTACCGGTTTAATGTAATGAATTCACGCGCAACCTGGTCCCATTGCACAACTTATGGGTATTGAGATTTCGCAATAGCATTACCGAAGCAAATTGATTATCAAACTGTAGGGAGGCTCCGGTTACTCTGGTGGTGGGAGCTGCACCTACAGCACTACAGCACATGCTGGACTACTGCGGCACTTGTTATTTTTGGACCCCAAGGCCTCGATGGCCTCTCACGACAACTCCCAGTACCTCTGGGAGACATAATGGCAAACTCTTACCAGTTGGCCACCACATGGCTAACAATGTGCTTGCTAACTCTATGCTCTCTGGCCATCACCCGTTTATCATACAATAGATAGATCGCTCGGTATAAACAGCCTCCAACTACAGATATAAAAATTACGTTGTGAGCCATCATAGACCCATAAATTTTCAATAATTGAATAGTCATTGTGATACGTACGAGGCATGCCTTTTAAGTTCTGTCGTTTCCATATTTCCCGGCAATTTTGAATTTGGAACTGTTTTATATTCGAATGTGTTTAAATTTTGAATCTCAAAACAGTTGACAGTATTAGGATTAATGCTATTGTTTAGTCACAGCGTCAATAGGAATCTCTCAGGTTACGTACGAAAATTATTCTTTCTAAGGAAAATATACGCGCAATTTTTTTTTTTATTTTTTTTATATTAGCCTACCATAGTGAATCCACTTTGCCTGATGGAAAGCAATAGGTGGAGTCAAAGAGTGGTGGTCACCATCCTCATTGCATGTCTAGTCAATGCAGCATGGTGACCCACACTATGGCGGCCTGGTGAGATGCTTTTTCACGCCCCGCTTAAAAGACCCGGGATCAAAGTGAGAAGGAAATACGTGCGCTGGTAGAGAACTTAAGGCTTTTACCGATCGGCACAGGAAAGAAGAACCAAACCGTTTAGTTCGGGTACGTATATTTTCTACGCACAAACGGTGACTCCAACTACAACTTTAGAAGAGGCCTTGGTGAGAGAAAGCTAGTTTGCCGTTGGTTACCGCATCTGCTTTCCGACGATCACAAGGTGGCCCGCGTCAGATGGTGTAAGTAAACTCTGCAAAGGTTCAACCGAGGAGAGTCAAATCACGTCTACGACATCATCAGTGGTGACGAATCCTGAATCTATGCCTACGATCCTGATTCCAAACAACAATCTACAATCTGGGTCTTTTAAGACGAGCCAAAGCCGACTAAAGTTGTTCGTTCTCGAAGCACTTCAAAGAAGATAGTGGCCACGTTCGTTGGAAAAACCGGCCATGTTGCGACTACTGCACTTGGAGATCATAGAACGGTTAACGCAGAGGTGTATTCCACAGTTTGTCCTCAAGTCATTGCCGAACTTCGAAAATCTAACTCAAAGCGACGCATCATCCTGCACCACGACAACGAAAGCTCACACAGCGCTCGTCAAACGATTGAGTGTTTGAAGCAGGAAAAAGTAGAAATTCTTGACCATCCTCCATATAGCCCTGACCTAAGCCCTAACGATTTTTTTACATTTCCTAAAATTAAGAAAAGTCTTCGTGGTCAAAGGTTCCAGTCCGGTGAAGAAGCAGTCGACGCTTTCAAGTCAGCCATTTAGAACACCCCCACTTTAGAGTGAATTAAATGTTATAATAACTGGTTTGAGCGAATGGAAAAGTGTATTAAGCTACGTGGTAAATACTTTGAAAAACAATAAAAAGTACTATAAGGTTCTAGTTGTGTTTTATTCTTCAAACGACAAAACCTAAAAGGCATGCCTCGTAACAAACAAAGTGTATCTAACAATGTACCTATTCTTTTGCACAAAAAATTTACCTATCTTTTTACACTAAGTTGGAGTAAATAAAAAATAAAACGATTTAGAAAAAAATATTGGTAAAAAAAGAATTGCGCACACTTTATAAAGAAGAATATTAGTTATTTAGAAAATGAAATAAATCAATTTGAATAAGAATAGAATAACAATTTTAGAAAATGAAAAATAAAGAACTCAAACGCAGTTTCAGAAAATAGTCTTGCACTAAAGTGTAGTTTAATTGTATCGGAAACGATAGCGGCGCTTGATAATTAATAATAACTTAGTCCGCTTCACGCGTTGCTTATATACTTTCCGAGGATTTAGGATTAATTGCTGGATGCTGGAGGATGCGGTATGACACAATATGTCGACTCAAAACCCATGACGACTTTCATACCCTATTTTATACGTTAAGAGTAGAATTTTGAGAAATCCTAAAATACGTTAATAACATTAATTACTAC
This sequence comes from Tyria jacobaeae, assembly GCA_947561695.1. Taxonomy (NCBI): domain Eukaryota; kingdom Metazoa; phylum Arthropoda; class Insecta; order Lepidoptera; family Erebidae; genus Tyria; species Tyria jacobaeae. The sequence goes on along the minus strand of OX387207.1, from coordinate 9,922,486 downwards.
TTTCTTACTGTAGAGTAAGAAAGTAGTAATAAATACTTCAAAAATAACGGATTTTATAACAAAGTTTCATCTAATATTTTATATATATATATAATACCATTATGGTTAGAATTTCGGAAAATCTAACCATATACAATTTTTTATGTATATTATTTTAATAATGACGACTTTCCAGTCAAACTTCCATTCCCTATTTTACCCCCTTAGGGTTCGAAGTTCAAAAAGTCCGCAAAAAGCCTTATCGCTTGTCTACGTCATTAAATGGCATTTCTGAGTAAAATTTCAGCAATCTAGGTCCAAGGGTATGGGAGGTATGGTATGGGCTGGGCGTTGATGGGTCAGTCAGTGAGTTAGGACTTTTCTTTGATTTATTAAGATATAATATATATTATAATGTAGGTTATTTTGGTGTACAAACGTTAGTATGTATTTGTGTATGTACTCGTATACTTAATGGTAAGACTTTAGCATACTCGTATAATGGTCGTAACACCCAAGTCGCTGCTTAAATCATCTGATCAAGATGTTTGTAGGCCAATGATGACGATGATAATGGTCAGTATGTCATGCAATAAAAAATTAATAAGATATATTTTCAAGACCTATCTATTATTGAAAATCCTTCAAAATATAGCTCCTTAGTAGTTAATGATGTTAATGTTTTGGCTTCCCTTATAGACAGCTTACTGTAGATTTCGGGGGCCCAAATCTTCGTATAGAATAATCAATTTTCGTAGGTCGTCCTCAGAAACTTTATACAAAACTTTATACTATAAATTTATGATTATCTAATTTTGTTGAAAATGTCAGTTGTGAGTAAATATGTATGTCAAAATATTACAAATATACTAGTATATAATACTAGTATATATTACTAGTATATAATACTAGTATTGTATTGATAAGTTTGAACAAGATGCATTAGCAGCTAAGAATTTATAACCTAATAATATTTTGATTAGTTTATTTTGTAATTTTTCAGTTTTACAAATTACTTTAGCTGCTGATCCCAACGAAGATATAAAATTATATTAGATACAGTTTCTTACGAATTTAGGCAGTACACCTAATAAGAACGTGAATTTACTTCGCATTTTCTCAATATATTATGAAACTAACATGTAAATCTGTGGTCGGAAAACCAGTCCCATATACATATATTTTTGCACTTTATTCATTATACACACTTTATACCTTTGAATTTTTGATGCATTAATATTTAAAAAAAAATATTATGAAGTTAAATATATTAAAACTATTATTATTATTCTCTTTATTCAAATAATTAAGCATAAATTAAATTTTTAAATATAAAATAAAAACAAAATATATAATATTTAAAAATATAAAAAATAGTGTCCCACCGGTATCGGGTACAGGGACCAAGTTACCAAGTTTTTAACAAGCTTTTATTAACTTAATTTGTATTGTTTTAAAATTATAATTATAAGCAAATCTCGGCAGTAATATTTTATCTTCTTCTAATCGTGGTATCGTAATAACACTTTATAACTATAGTTTGGGTGACAATACTATAATTTGGCATCTTGAAGCTGATTTGATAACGGAGCCAGGAGATGGATAGTTGAACGTTTTAATGGCTACTAGTAAACCCCTCCAGTTTGGACTCACTTTCGTTACGTTTGTTCAACTGTATGTATCTTTTTTTAAGTATGTTAAGCGGTTCCCTTCCCCCTGGACTTCTTTGGAGTGCAAACGCTCATAAGTTAACGCTATTATCGTGAATAAATAATATCAATTTAAATTAAAATTCACTAAAAAGAATTATTCCGTGTTATGACAACATTCGTTAACTTCACACTTTCACACTTTTCTATGAATAGTACACGTATACACGTGTACTATTCATAGAAAAGGACAACTAACACGATTGGTGTAGTAAACAAGGATACATAACGCAGTAAGTACAACTTATAATAAAAGTTTATTTCTATTGAGGGGTCAAGTTACGCCGGCGGAAAATCCTAGAAAATTCTCGATCGGTGACCATTGTAGTGACCCCTGCGGAACATGAGCAACGGCAACCGGGCAACATTCTCCTGCACCGGCTCCGTCTGGATGTAGTACCACGCGTCCTTTGGAAACTGCACTTCCTGCGACATTTGAAGGGTCCTGAGAATATGGTCATATTTATTCAAGATGAATTGCAAACTTTCTTTTAGATGATACGGAAGATATTTTTCTCAGATGCAGTCTTAGGATCCTTCGCAACCTGGAAGGAGGAGGAACCGCAGACCTGATGACAAAAGATTGATCTAGAAGTTGGAAGAGAAGATTGAGACAGTGGAGCACTGGACAACTGGAGATACGGATTGTTGTAAAGAGTGACAGAAAATTCCAATCCAAAGAAGATGTCACTAAAATGGTGAAAAGCTTGGCGAAGACAACAGATGTTAAAATATGTGATTGCGACATAATGAATACATTGGTCTACGCGGGCTTATATCTGCAACTCGACGTCTTCTATGAACCTGTTTTGCGTGATAACGTATACATACATACAGAGTCGCAACGTAAAAGAGTAAAGCTATCATGGTCGAGTTAAGTAGTGTGTTAAAGAAAGAAAAAATATACAAGCTTTGAAATTTAATAAAAAAAGGAAACTAATGCCAAGTTAAATACTGAACATTTTAATATACCAGGCCCAATCAAGTCATTGTATCTATATATATGTATATGAGAACGAGTTTTCCTACTGCTGGATTTCACGAGGGTTGTTATACCTTTTAAAAAACAAAAGGCGAACAACCTATCTAGATTAAAACCAAAGTGCATCTTAATAGGCTCATAATTACTATGAATTCTTATATTTTACTTCAATACTCTCCTTATTTGTCAATGATTTATATGTTAGATGCCAGTATAAATTGTAGTCCATATATTGTACTTGTACTACTACTACTACTTAAACTACTTGTAACTTAAACTAAATTACTAATAATACGAAACTAATAATAAATAAAATAATAATACTAAAATAATAATAATACGAAAACATAAACTTAACTAACATAACATTAGAATAAAAATTGTAAACAGTAAATGGTATACAAAATAGTAATATTATCCTTACAGCATAACTAAAAATTTACTTACCGTTCAATGCATCTGCAGCGTGACTATAACATAGCCATCACGCCGCTAGTCAGTGTTTCTATGTTCGTCTCATTACAGTTCGGATTATAACTTCGTACATGTAACTCTTACCACCCGGCGACCAAAGTGTTAAAAAGTTCAGTATTTTGGTTTTATTTAATAGTGGAATAATAAGTGTATCGTATATGTATGTATATATTAGTGTTAACCGAACAAATCAAAATTAGATAAGTGATATTCTTAAGTTAAGTTTACGTCTGTAGAACTGCAATATACCTCCATATTGTTATTGTGTTGTCTGCCGTTTTATTTAGACTTTTGAGAACGGATTAATTATAGGATGAATACCTATACTTTGATATAATAAAGAGTGTTTATTTTTCTTCTAAAATTTTATTAACACCTCAACTATGTTTTCCCAAAGCTTGGCTCAGCTGAACAAAAAAAGGAATTTTTCTCGGGCATTATATAATATAAATATGCCATCGGGGACCCAGCAATCATTGGATATTTGCAGTTTAACATCAGGCCATATTTATTAATTACTTTCTTCAATTTTTTTCTACACTTTCTACTTCATTGTCGCATCTGGAATTTTACCTACTAATATGTATAAGGTAAACGAGTACAAGCGTTCAATCACTTGTTTTACAATGGCTTGCTTCAAAAGCTCTGGATGCTTATTATTCGTCCATAGCTTAATTCAAGCCAAATGCTGTTATTACATTGTACCTAGTTTCTTCTTCAACTTTTTTTATTAAAAGTGTTGTTATTTGAATACTTTCAAAATGCATCAACACATTTCTCTTTAGAGTTAAATATAAGGTGATACAAGGAAATAGCTTATGTTTCACTATGACTATATATATAGTTCTGAATTTCACTCTTTCTCACCTCTTCTAAAAATTTTATAAAAGGCTTATAAGTGAGCGATTCTTCTATTAGAAATAGATTAGCAGAGCGTGAATTTGACGATAGACACCGAAAGATCACCAATCAGACCGAAGAGCGTGCCTTAACTTTGCAAGTGAGCACTTAAATTGGTCATACCTTCAATAGAGCAAAGTTTTCTTTTCTGATGAGAAAAAGGTCATGCTGTATATCATGGTAACAACGGAAGAAAAAAGGTGTATCGAAGAGGGAGAGAGCGTTTAGCAAGTTGTTGCATTGAAGAAAGAGACAATTACTGCTGCGGTTCATGGATGCTTTTTGGAGGACTAAGCACCGATGGAAAAACCGAACTTGCTTTTGTATCTGGACCTCGCCTACCGTCATTAACACGTCACGTTACATCGAAAATTGTCTGGTGCCGCATGTGTTCCCTACGCAATATGAGTAGAGTTATTTGCGAAGAGTTTATTTTTACGCAGAAAAATGCCAAAGCTTATACCGCAGGCATTGTAAATGAATACCTGAGCGAATTCGTTATTACGGTTGGGCTGGCCAGCAAGAAGCCCGAATATGACTCCTATGGAACACCTATGGGATGAGTTGAAGAGACGAGTCAGAGGGAGAATACTTACCCCAGAGACGCTTGACCAGCTCAAAACAGTTATATAAGAAGAGCAAGATTAAATCCCACAACACAAGATTGTGACTCTCACTCATCCAATCCATGAGGAATCGCATGGAAACAGTCATTATTGTCCGGGCACGAAATACGATATACTGAATAACTTGTTTAATATATTTTATCGACGTCCTTGTTTGTAACATTTTACAAAATATTTTTGAAAGCTTTTATTATTTTCATTTGAAAATAATATATAATATTCTTTGAACGAAACCTTATAATATTCGCAATTAACTGGCAACTAGTTAATATTTTTCTTTAATGCAAAAAAAATATAGCCTTGCTTTTATAGTTATGGATTATTGTAGCTACTATGGATTATTATTGAAGTTGTGTTGTGTTGGAATTAAGAGATGTCATTATATTTTATCTTCGGATTCTTCTCCATATAAACTCGAATCATCATTTGAATTCTCATTAATATTAATTTTTAGTTCTTGAATACACAGATCGTGAATCATGGGAATTTCTCGGTCCCAATCAGACAATGATAGTTTTTGTCCTTATGACGACACTCTCCCACAATTTTTAGCGTCACATTATCACACGCATTTTTTAAGAGATTTAGCACTTTCTTTGCTGTAAAAGGACGAGTTGTGTTGCACAGTATACCATTCGACCAATCTAGGTGGACGAAATGAGGAATGCTAGTATTTTACCATCATCTTATATCAATCATCTACATTGTTGTAAATGATCGATACAAGGTGTAATAATTTAATAAATACCGATGTTTATATTTTTTAAACAAAAATCTCAAATCTTTTTGCATTAGTAATAAATTTTAGTAAGCAATTTTCTTAAAAGAGATATGTACTTAATTAAATGTATAAATATACGTAATTAAATCGTAGTTGGTGCGATTTCTTGAGGTTTTGAGTGTATGACTCAATCGAACTCTTCTTATCTCCTTATTTTCATCTTCAAAAGCATCTTCAGACATCTGCCCAAGTGGTATTATAGAGTATTAAAGTTTTGTGCAAAGTTGCGGACATATTATACACATAGCATAAACTGAAATACAGTACTCTAGTTTCGAACCGTATGTTTGAAATTTATCTGGTTCTATTTCATATCCAGAAGCAATAGCGCCAAGATTGCTCCCAAACGTTTCACAAGGTTTTCATGGAGATCTGTAATTTGCACTGTTATGGGACTGTTGTGAAAAAAGTTCGTGCAGTATTTCCATCATTACTTGTTCCATATCCAGGTCTTACTCTATCAATGATGAGCTCTACTTTTTTACACTCTTTTTGAATTTCATCTTTCCTTTTCTTTTTCATGGCTTGTTTTTCAGGTCTTCTGGCTTGTAATTCAGAAAACAATGCGGTAAGTTATATTTAAGAGGCATTCCATGCGTCACACACTTTTCCATCTATCATTGAGAGGAGCATATGATGATCTATGAATATATTTTGTCATTTGTCGTGACATGAGTGGGTCACCGAAGTATTAATTTGAGTGTGTTCACTCTCTTCTTTTATTAAAGTATCTGTCTCTTTACGGTACATAAATTTATGTGATGATATAATGTAATTGTAATGATATATAAGTAGGGATGTGATCCATCACAACCCCACTTAAATATCATTGTACAATGCAAATTATTTGTCGTGTTCCGTAATACTTCTCCAATAAAATTTATAACTATTCTAGTAGATGTGTGATTTAGTAGAGCTGGAAGCAGACCTTCAGTCCATGTGTCACTGAATGAAATTAATTAAAAAGGAGCATAGCAATCCTTTTTACTCTTACAACTTGGTCGTAACAAGGGAATAATGGACATTCTCTTTACCTAGCTTCCTGCTATATAATACACTTCCTTGAAACTTAGCCATGATGCCTTTTCTTGTTTATCCATCACTGAAACAAATGTTTCATCTTTGAATAACGTCCGGATTTCCGGTCCATCAAAGATGCCTTCTCTCAATTACGCATCTGATTTGTGTTTAAACACTTGACGCAGGTATGGAAAGCACTCTCCTTCTTTATCAATAGCTTTCACAAACTGTTTTATTAACCCAAGTTTAATATGCAGAGGAGGAATGAGAATTTTGGCTGGATCAACAAGAGGTTTTCTTATTATATTGTGTGATCCAACTCTTAATGAAGATTACGAATGCCAAACTTTTTTGACGTAGTGATTTTTGCGATCTCTACTGTCAAACATACACAAATAGCATGGATACTTCGTGAATCCAGATTGTTGTCCCAGGATCATTTACAAAATCTTGAAATCACCACATACTTGCCATTTATGTTCGCTCTCATACTTAATTTTTTCCAGGACGGTTTCTAGATTTCTGTACTCTTCTTTAAGTACATTTGAGTGAGCTAAAGGTAAAGGAGCAAACTTGTTGGTGTTTTGAAGAAGAACTGCCTTAAGGATGCGTTGACACAAGTCAATGAATAACCGCCAATCTTCAGGTTTATATAAATTTGGCTTAAATTCAGCTACAGGTCCATTCACATCAGTGCAATAAAGCAAATCTTCCTCTTCTTCAAAATATTTACGGAAAGCCTCCTCTCGATTCCGATAAAATGAAACTTTAGTATCTTTTGTCAGAAGATTTCTCCTTTTCATACTCGAAGCCAATATTTCAGCCGCTTCTTTTGAAAGTTTAGCTTCTCCAAATAAATCATTAAGATGTATTTGATCGTATTTTTCTGGCTTTTTCTCTTCACCGATCGGCCTGTACTCTTCTTCACTGCTTGAACGAACTTTTTCATCAGGTTCACTGGAATCGGATTCACTACCAGTAGCAGAATCTTCCTCATTAAGAGCTACATTATCAGGATCGACGTCGACTTCCATTGTATCGAATCCACTGGTCAGGCTGTCTTTTGAGCTAAATTTTGAGTAGAACAAGCATTACAATCCATTAAAATAAACAAAACCCGCGCGCTAGAAATCCTGGCCCGTTTTTTTCGATCGAGAGGTCATGGGATGCAGTGGTCACCTTCTGTGAAACGATTATGTCACAGAAGGAGGCTGCGGAAAGGGAGAGAAAAAACACGACCACGCTCCCTATCTGCAGACGACGCACCGGACATCGGAGGAGGGCTGATAATGCCCAATTCCGGCCTCCGTTAAGGGACCCGAGGGCGGTGAACCCGGGGTTCAGTTCACCGCCCCTATCGCTTAGTCCGAGGTTGTAGGTGCGTCGTGTTCATCGCGCCTTCCTCAAGGAGTGATGGTAGGGGGAGAGGCATAATCCTTTCCCCCCCCCCTTCAAAACGAGATGGGGTCCATTCCGGTGGACGGTCACCTGCTGGCTGCGGAAGAATATCGTGTTCCCGCGGCCCTCGACAGCAGGTGCGAGGAAGGAACACTGTGGCGATTTTAGCCGGTCAAGTCCCGCACACCCCTTCGCCGATGACCCCGGCAGAGGATAGTCCATGAGGATTTCCCCACGTAAAAAAAAAAGGGTCTACCCCTTCCTGTTGACGGATTGATCTGAAATTTGGTACGCACCTTTAGTTCTGTTGATAATATAATTTAATACATTCGTTATCATTGTAAATCCAAGATGGCCGCCCCTGCAAAATGGTGGATTACATATTTTTAGACTACTTCCTTAATATGGGTATCAAATGCAAGGGCTTGATTAGCAGAAAAGAGATTGAAATGAAAATCTAATATGGCCTCCAACAAAATGGCAGGTTCATTTTTCATGTCACAACCCCTTCAATATGGGTATCAAACAAAAGTAGAATAAATTACACTATAATAAAAATTAAAATCCAATATGGCGGCCAATAAAATGGCAGGAGATTTTTTCACTACCCCTTCAATATGGGTTTCAAATGAAAGGGCTTGAGTAATAGAATACTGAATATGCTTTGACAAATTTAAAATGGCCCCCGGAAATGCCAGATTATGTATGTAAATGATATATTAAATCGTTGGACGTGACATTTCTATGTAGCCAACCGCTATATCATAATAAATGCTATTTACATATTAAAACGGGATGCGTACGCCCAACGATTTCTTTTTGTCTGATCATGATTGATGTGATGACTGGTACCTAGGACCCACCGAATTATTTTTAAGCTTTTAGTACATTTTCTACGTCATTTTATTTGATATTTTCAATAAAACCGTTTAACTTAAAAAAAATAATACTTTTTATATTTACTGAAGAAGCCTATAGTATAAAAATGAACTAAGCGTTCGTAAAGATGCTGTAATCGCCAGGATCATCATCTTCCTTAAGTATTATGTAAGAAATCTCTTAATTTATGATAGTTCTCTTTTGTTAGTTATAATTTGCGATATAATTTCTAGTTTTTGCGTTTATCAATAACCTTGTAATTCTTCTCTTCTGTTCTTTTATTTTCCTAGCATGACAAATACATATCTTTTTACAATAAAGTTATTTATTGCAGAGATCACGGCGCGGTTCCAGACAGCCCGTACGGAGGTGCGGCAACTGCTATTGCAGTACCTGCTGCCCTGGCTTGTCAACATCGAACTGGTCGACCCCAACGTACCACCAGCTAACCCACTCTCATACATTCAAGTAATAAGAACAATATTATCTTTATATTTGTTTGCTACGTATATTTATGTTTGTTTGCTAAGTATATTTGCTTTGTTAGAATCATTATGAGTACCGAGAGACGATGTGTCAACGCGGAAACTGGTATCATGATAGCTTCAATTGTGAGCACACACATCGTTTGATTTAGACTATTTTTACCCGACTGCGAAACGAAGGGTAATGTTTTTCGAGTGTATGTATGTATGTATGTATATTTCTTTGGAACGCCGTAGAGCCTAAACGGCTTTTCGTATTTTTATGTGAGTGGTGTCAATAGATTCGTCTTAGCCGTGAGAGTGACACTGGGTACATCAAAATAAAAAAAATATAAATAAATAAACACAAAAACCCCAAAACCAAAAGAGTAGTAAATTTAAATAATCTTAGTTGACTGTGTTTGTGAATAGAGTCAACTAAGATTATTCAAAACCAAAATAAAATGTTCGAATTAAAATCTTGTTTCTATCTTTTCACTTCTTCGATGAATTTAATAAAGATGCCAGATATTGACGCAGTCGTTTTTTTTTATTATTATTTAATAGAGATGTCGAATTTCGTTCATAATTCATTAGTAAGAAATTTACTGGATCTGGATCAGACAGTATTATCCAGTAGAAAAATTACTCGAAAATACAGTTTAAAAACATAAGAATAAATAAATAAGAATAAATAAATAATAATACATACATGCATAATATCACGTCTTTTTCCCATAGGGGTAGGCAGAGACCACTTCCTTCCATTTGCTACGATTCTGAAATACCTTTCTCGCTTCTTCAACTTTCATTCCGTTCCGCATAAAGGCTCGTTGATTAAAGGTACTTTTGACCTGGCGTTTGCTTAGATTATCTTGGACTTGGTCCAAGAACATTCGCCTAGGTGCCTCTTCCGACAACTCCATTTACCTCTGCCATATAAATACCTTTTGTCAACCTTCTTTCATTCACCCTTTCAAAAAAAGTATGCTGTACTGGCTAGCATGTGGCTAGCAAGTAACTATATAGCATTCTTTTTTCTATTTTAGTCACTACATCCTCTTTCACACCACACTGATCCCTTATCACACTACTCCTCACTCTATCACTCAATTTCACATCAGCTATACTCCGCAATGCTCTCATTTCTACCGCATTAATTCTACTTTCGTGCTTCTTTTGCCATACCCAACTTTCGCTGCCATACATAAGTGTTGGCACCAACACACCTCTATGCACAGCCATGCGCGCCTTCATTGAGACTCTGTGGCTGGTCATAAAAGTATGCAATGCGCCATTGATCGCATTACGCGCACTCACTCTTCGTTCTATATCACCATCATACTTTCCGTCCCTAGTAAACTTTGATCCCAGATATACAAACAAGACAAATAAGCTTATTATAGTATAATTAGCTTGTTTGTTGCTTGCTTGTTGTATAATATTATATATTTATTTTTATCACACTTTATACACGTATCGGACCGAAAAACCTCGGAGAGATGGTTTCTTGAATGAAGACCTGAACGCAAAACGCCATTTACAAAGAACTTGACCAAATCCGAAATGAAACAAGTGGCATATTTTCTAAGTCATTAGTGATTAGCTTAGTTTTGCTGGCTCTGCTACTTGCCAGGAAGAGTTTTAGGTTCGCCATCGAGAAAACCTGAAATAAATAATAATAATAATAATAAAAATAAAAGAGAACTGGCGCAAACCTGCAGTACTTAATGTTACAGACCGTCAGGAGATATGGAAGAGCAAAGCGCTGCATGGACGTTTTTATCGGGCCTTATCTGTGTCTTGGCTACGTTTCAGTGATCTCTTCGGAGAAACTGAAGGTTTTATCTGTGCAATTACAGATGAAGGTGTAATGACGAATAATTATCGGAGACATATCCTGAAGGATGGCACAATTGACATTTGTCGGGCATGTCATCGCCCCGGTGAAACCCTCAGGCATATAATTTCCGGTTGCTCGCGTCTTGCAAATGGTGACTACTTGCACAGACATAACCAAGTGGCCAGAATAGTCAATCAGCAACTTGCTCTTAGATATAACCTTGTGGATGTCGAGTTACCGTATTATAGGTATGTGCCCGACCCAGTTCTTGAAAATAGTCGTGCAACATTATATTGGGATCGTTCTATCATCACCGACAGGACTTGTTGCCAATAAACCTGATCTAGTGGTGATAGACCGACTAGAGCGCCGAGCAATGATTGTAGACATTACCATTCCACATGACGACAATCTCAGAAGGCTGAAAAAGATAAACAAATAAAATATTTGGATCTGGCCCATGATGTGGTCGACATGTGGGATGTTAGTTCTGCAATCATTGTGCCGATAGTCATATCAGCTCATGGGTTGATTGCCAAGAGCCTCGACCAACATCTGCAGAGGCTCACGTTACACAGCTGGGTTAAGGGCCTAATGCAGAAAGCAGTCCTTCTTGATACGGCACGTATTGTGAGGTGGTTCCTGTCTCTGGAGCCCTAACCAACGGTAACTTGGTCCCTGTACCCGATACCGGTGGGACACTATTTTTTATATTTTTTAATTACACTCACAGGCACAATTAACCGCCCACCTTGTATTTCTTTCAATTTTCAGTAGTCGGAAAATTTTGACCACATTTGATGGAAGTTATGTTAAAAGCAGCCATTAAGGATAAATAAAATCACAAAAGTCTTTAAACAAAACCGTTTAATAAAAAAAAATATTCCAAAAATCCCCCTGTCACGTTTACCGTGGATTTTTGTAACATCAGGGGCTTACATTCTAACCTCGACACTGTCCACCACCACCTTGAGACAGCAAAGCCGGCCTTGCTCTTTTTAACCGAGACGCAGATATCATCTCCAGCGGAAACATCCTACCTCTGCTACCCTGGGTACGGACTGGAATAAAAAGAAAACTGGAAACTGCCCCAGGCTGCCCCTCGTACTCTGGGGGGGGGGGGGCTCAACTGCGCTCTCAAAATCTGCTCGGGGCAAGAGAAGGCATACCATGTCACCTCCTTTGTTCCTAAGGCTTGTATGCGTGTACGTTAGAGATGATATCACATCTCGCTGCCTCGCCAAACTTGAAGGTAGGTAGGTATAACCTCTCCATCTTATGGCTACGTGTAGACTGCGACGACCATCCCCGCATCTACGTTTGCCTCTACAGGTCCCATAGCGGTGATGCCGAAACGGACTGACTCATCGACCACGTCCAAATGGCTACAGACTCAGTGCTGCAGCAGGTCCTATCCACAGAGATCGTGATTCTTGGCGACTTTAACGCCCATCACGCCTATGGCTTGGTTCGCGCAAAACCGATCATGCGGGAAGATCTGTTCAAGATTTCGCCTTGGCATATGGCTTGACGCAGCTAGAGAGACTAGTGTGTCTCCCTTCCGGAACTCGTGCATTCTGGTCTCTTGCCAAAGCTGTCCAGGGGAACTTTTGTAAGCCATCCCTTCCACCTCTGCACATAGGAGATAATTCGTTGGCCCACGACGCTAAAGAAATAGCCGATCTTCTGGGCAAACTCTTTGCGTCAACCTCGACCCTGGACGAGAGGGAAGCGCACCGCCGACCATGCCGCAGTGCGAGAGCCGCATGCCGGAAATCCGATTTACACAAAAGGCAGTGCGTAATGCGCTTCTATCCCTCGACGTTCTTAAGTAGAGTGGGCCCGATAGAATCTCTCCTATCATGCTGAAGACGTGTGCGCCAGAGTTGGCACCGGTTTTAACGCGCCTTTATCGGCTTTCCAACTCTCTTGGCGTAGTCCCGAACTCATGGAAGACAGCTCTAGTGCACCCAGTCCCTAAAAAAGGAGATCGCTCGGATCCGTCCAACTACAGACCCATACCCATCACCTCCTTGTCCAAGATAATGGAACCCATTATTAACTGCCAGCTCCTCCAGTACTTAGAAGACCATCAGCTCCTCAATGATCGACAATACGGCTTCCGTCGGGGTCGTTCAGCTGGTGACCTTCTCGTTTACTTGACTCACCGGTGGGCACAGGCGATCGAGACCAAGGGGAAAGCGTTGGCCGTTAGTTTGGACGTGGCGAAGCCCTTCGATCGGGTCTGACACAAAGCGCTCCTTGCGAAGCTACCTTCCCATGGGCTACCCGAGAAACTGTGCAATTGGCTCACCAGTTTTCTTACAGACAGAGGTGCATGCTCCGACTCCAAGTCTGTTAATTCTGGTGTCCCACAAGGCTGTGTGCTATCACCCACGCTGTTTCTTCTGCATATCAATGACGTGCTGCAGATTAGCAGCATCCATTGCTATACGGACGATAGCACGAGTGATGCCCTTTACACCGGCCGCGCTAACATATCTCGGGTAAACGTCATCAGAAACCCGATCCAAACTTGGTTCTGAAATCGAAACTTCTTTATCAAAAGTTTCAGATTGGGGTCGACTTAACCTAGTCCAGTTTAACCCCACGAAGACACAGACACAGGTTTTCGTGTTCACCGCTAAAAAGATGCCATTGGTCGTATCACCTCAATTTGAGAGCACTTCCCTAACTGCATCAGCCAGTATCGGAATCCTTGGCGTCGATATATCAAGCGAAGTCCAGTTTCGCGGTCACTTAGAGAGTAAGGCCATATTAGCCTCGAAGAAGCTTGGTGTGCTAAACAGATCGAGACAGTATTTTACTCCGGCCCACCGCCTGCAACTTTATAAGGCGCAGGTTCGGCCGCACATGGAATACTGTTCTCATCTCTATGCAGGTGCACCCCAGTACCAACTTCTGCCTCTTGACCGCATTCAACGGAGAGCGACTCGCATCATCGACTGCCAAGATATTTCTGATCGACTTGACACCTTGGCGTTGCGTAGAGATGTAGCTTCACTCTGCACCCTCTATCGCTTGTATCATGGTGAGGGTTCAGAGGAATTGTTCGGACTTATACCGGCTGCAGGTTTCCGCCATCGTCCTAAGCGACAAAATATCCATCCCCATCACCTGGACGATTGGCACTCCACCACTGTGCGCTACTCCAGAAGCTTTTTGCCTCGCAGAAGAACAGAAGGGATGTAGACGAAGCCACATGGTATGCAAAGAACAGTTAATTATTGATTCAACTATTCATAAACATGTCACCTCTAAGAACAAAAACCTTCATTGCACATATATAGACTACCAAAAAGCTTTTGATAGTGTCCCGCATTCCTAGTTGCTACATATATTACAAATTTATAGAATTAAACCCATAATAACAAATTTCCTGCGTGATATCAGGTCATATTGGAACACTACACTTCAAATAAATTACAATGATAAAACAGTTACAACGAGCCAGATATCCATTAAGAAAGGCATCTATCAGGGTGATTCATTGAGTCCCCTGTGGTTCTGCTTTGCCCTAAATCCCCTGTCCACTCCCCTGCAGAGATCTCAAGCTGGCTTTTCTCTCAACCATACAACAGGAAAGACAACAATATCACATCTTATTTACATTGATGTTATTAAACTTTACGCACAAACTAAAACAGACATGAATAAGTTACTCTTGAGCTGCGGGTGTCCATGGGCGGCGGTAGTCACTTACCATCAGGTGACCCGTCTGCTCGTTTGCACCATATCGCATAAAAAAAAAAAACAACGAATATACATCTGACACACAAGCATTTACACAAACGGCACACACTTCCACACAAACAGAAACTATTACATTAGTCCTTGAAAATGATATCCAGACGTTAACAGACACAGATCAAAACCTGATAAATAATATGGATACCAAAGACATCTATGATAAATTTACAAGAACCTTAGCACTATACTCTGGGATAGATCCCTTACTTAAACCAAAACTACCTAAACCGAGATAAAGACCTAATCTAAGCCGTTTAGTTAATTTATTTAATGATAACATTCTAAAACCATACATATCCGATGACACACAACTTATAGACTTACATACTCTTATTTATTGCACGGCATTAGTTATATCCGAGAACTTAACTTTAAAATCACAGATTGCACAGGAGAAACAAGAGCAAGACACGGTAGCAAACCTCCATGGCAACAGAGACTTACGCAATACATATATCAACAATAATAGGTCAAAAAAAGTAGTCAAGAGAGTTGAAGCCATATTTAAAAAGATATTAATCCACACTAGACATGAAAAAAACAATAGAAAGCCTGAAGAATTTCTGGACACCTTAAAACAAAAACTAGCACTTAAAGTTAATAGACTCAGACGATATAAAAAAGCACAGCAACGTAAAAATGATAATGCTATATTTTCTACCAACGAAAAAGTATTTTATAGGAACCTAAATAAACCGCATATTGAATCAAACGCAGAGAATAACATAGACATACCTTCCCAAGAACACTTAGAAACCTTTTGGTGTAACATTTGGTAAGAACAATCACTACATAATGCCACAGCATCCTGGATAACAGAAGAAGAAACAAAATGGGGTTCAATAAATTAAATAGAGTTTGAAGAGATAACAGAGGGTGATATCGCATACATAACAGGTAGATTACACAACTGTAAGTCACCCGGTTTAGACAAAATACACAATTTCTGGTACAAAAAATTAACTTCGTTAGAGACATAGTATTAGGCAAACAACATATATCCCAATTTATTGCAACAGGTATCACTTTCATGCTACGAAATTCAACGTACTCACGACAGCCTTCCCAATATAGACCTATAACATTCTTACCCACAATATACAAAATTTTAACATCAGCACTTACAGCAAAAATCAACTCGCATATCGTACACCATAATATAATGGCAGAAGAACAGAAGGGATGTAGACGAAGCCACATATGATGCAAAGAACAGTTAATTATTGATTCAACTATTCATAAACATGTCACCTCTAAGAACAAAAACCTTCATTGCACATATATAGACTACCAAAAAGCTTTTGATAGTGTCCCGCATTCCTAGTTGCTACATATATTAGAAATTTATAGAATTAACCCCATAATAACAAATTTCCTGCGTGATATCAGGTCATATTGGAACACTACACTTCAAATAAATTACAATGATAAAACAGTTACAACGAGCCAGATATCCATTAAGAAAGGCATCTATCATGGTGATTCATTGAGTCCCCTGTAGTTCTGCTTTGCCCTAAATCCCCTGTCCACTCCCCTGCAGAGATCTCAAGCTGGCTTTTCTCTCAACCATACAACAGGAAAGACAACAATATCACATCTTATTTACATTGATGATATTAAACTTTACGCACAAACTAAAACAGACATGAATAAGTTAGTCAAAAATTTAGTCGTGATATATGCATGCAATTTGGAATTGATAAATGCAAAACATTTTATATAGTGCGTGGCAAAATACAATCTGGTGACTATACAATAAATGACACAGAAACAATCACAGCATTGGAGCCGACTGACGTTTATAAATATTTAGGATGAAAGGTCTAGATCACGTAAAACTTAAAAATACACTTACCGTAGAATACAAGAAGAGACTTAACTCCATATGCAAAACCCAACTATCTAGTCGACATCTTATAAAAGCCATAAACACCTTTGCCATTCCTATACTTACATATTCATTCGGAGTTATTAAATGGACAAAAATAAATATTGAGCAGTTAGACCGAACCACTGGCAGTACACTGAAAAAACGTAACAACTTACACCCCAAATCAGCAATAGAAAGACTCACTATCAAACGACAATATGGAGGGAGAGGTCTTATAGATATTCAGAATCTTTGGCAAAAACAAATAAATAGACTACAAGTATTTTTCTACGCTAAATCTGGATCTAGTAACATCCATAAAGCTATAATTTCACACGATCTGAACTACACTCCACTTAACTTAAATAGGGAAACAGGCACAAAACCTACTCATAACGATGACCCGCAGATACAAAAAATTGATAACTGGAAAAAGAAAGTACTACACGGGCGGCATCCTCATGATTTAGAACAATCACATGTGAATAAAATAGCTTCAAATAAGTGGCTGAAAATAGGTAATTTGCTCCCAAAAACTGAAGGATTTATAATAGCTGTACAAGATCAGATTATTAACACCAAAAACTATAAGAAATTTATAATAATAGACACAACAATCACAAATCTCGCAGATGTCACAGTCAGTCGGAAACCATTCAACACATAACTGGAGCATGCCAAGCACTCACACAAACAGACTACACTCTCAGACATAACCAAGTAGCAAACATTATTCACCAAAAATTATTGTTCAAATGTAAACTCATACAGGACAAAAAACACCCTATTACAAATACACACCACAGACTGTCTTGGAAAATGATACCCACAAGCTCTACTATGACCGCGCTATACTCACCGACAAAACTGTAAATTACAATAGACCCGATATAACGGTATAAGATAAAATTAAGAAAATAACATACTTAATAGATATTGCAATACCCAATACACACAACTTACAGAAGACAAGAAGAAGTGACAGTTATCGTGGTATGTGTGTGAGCAGTGGAGTGCTGTAGAGTTATTGTGAGGGTGGCGTGGATCGAACCGTCGGCCAGGGAGACCCGTAGAAACGGTGGTGCCGCTGGCCGCCTGCGGCATAGAGAGGGGCCCAACCACGGCTAACTACCCTGGGAGGCTGCCCCGTCAGGTCGCGCATAATCCACGGAGTGCCTCGTCATGCCGGTTGGTGACCGGATGGTGGGACCCGGCGACCACTTCCGGGAGGGTACGGGGGCCCTTCCGTCCGACGGTTCGGTCACCGTCATGCTTCACCGATACATGATGACACAGCATTTTTAGTCTCAGTTTACATTGCCACGATGACTGTCATGCCTTTTACGTCCCCTTCCTATTCTATCATGGCAGCACAAAAAAAGAAAAGTGGGCTTACAGCGGCATCCTCCTCTCCCACCAACCCGCTTTTTGAGGTGGAGTTCACTAACATACGTGGACTCCATGCAAACCTCAGCGCCGTACACCAACACCTCGAGACGGCTCGGCCGGCCATGCTTTTTCTTATGGAGACACAAATACGCCGCCCTGCCGACACGGTATACCTCCACTATCCCGGCTACGTGCTCGAGGAGTGCTTCCTCGCAAGGGCTGGAGTGTGCCTTTTCGTCAGGGCGGATGTTTGTTGTCGCTGTCTGCACTGCCTAGAAGACAAATCCTTTTCCATCCTTTGGCTCCACGTGGATTTTGGCTCTACGAGCCGCATTTACATGTGCCTCTATCGCTCCCATTCCGGAGACTCCGATACAACTCGACTCTTTGACCACCTGAGTCAAGCAGCGGATAAAGCGCAGGAGCAGTTTCCGACCGCCGAACTGGTGTTTTTGGGAGATTTTAACGCCCACCATGAGTTCTGGCTGGGATCTTCCAAAACTGACCACGCTGGTCGAACTGCCCACGCATTTGCTCTCACGCATGTCCTTACCTAACTGGTACTCCAGCCCACCAGGATACCAGACATAACGGGTCAAGCGCCCTCTTTGCTGGACCTACTGCTGACGAATCACCCAGCGCAGTACAGCGTATCGGTTCTCGCCCCTCTGGGATCCTCCGACCACTGCCTGGTGTCGACCTCAGTGCCTCTTGTTACGCCTCCACGACCCGTGGTAACAAGGCGGCGGTTATGGCACTACTCGTCAGCAGACTGGGATGGAATGCGGGATTATTTTGCATCCATTCCGTGGGCTCAGCGCTGCTTTCAAGACAGGGATCTGTCGCAAAGTGCGTCTGCCGTGACTGACGAAATCACTGTCGGTATGGAGTATTATATCCCCTACAGTGAAGTCGCCAGCACGAAGACCCGGCCCTGGTTCAATCGCGAGTGCATCCGTGCCGTTGCTCTAAAGCAGTCGGCCTACCGCGCATGGACCTTGGCCCGCGCTCACTGTTACCCAGACATTGATCGCCTAAAAGCAGCACTAAACAGAGCCACTAGGGAATGCAAGAGGGCTTACATCAAAGCAGATGCCCAGCGCATTGCACGGTTTAGTCAAGAACTCGTCTCATACCCTACGGGGTAGCCGTAAGTTTTGGCGATTGGCCAAAGCCGTGCAGTCCAACTACTGCCAACCTTCGCTGCCGCCGTTGATCCACCCTGACGGATCACTGGCCTACGAGCCGCAAGAGAAAGCGATTCTACTAGCTGACCTCTTTGCGGCTAACTCCCGAATCGACCACCGTGGCGCGCACACGCCCACCATTGCGACCTGCGACTCCGCAATGCGGAGAAGACATCCCTCGTGCGGAGTTTCGGTCACTCGATGTCCGGAAAGCCAGTGGACCCGATGGTATTCCGGCGGTGGTTCTTAAGAACTGCGCACCTGAGTTGTATCCCGTACTGACGCGCTTGTATCGCCTGTCCTATTCTTCAGGAATTGTTCCGGAGGCCTGGAGAGAAGCGAATGTTCAACCCATTCCCAAAAAAGGCGATGATCCAGCCAATTACCGTCCTACCTACCTATAGCCGTCACTTCCATACTCTGTAAGGTGTTCGAGCGGATCATCAACACTCAACTAATCCGCCACCTAGAGGATCACTCCTTGTTAAATGATCGGCAATATGGTTTTAGGCCGAACCGATCCACGGGTGATCTTCTAGCGTACGTCACACACCTTTGGGGTGAGGCTATGGATAGGCATGGGGAGTCCTTGGCCATCAGCCTCGACATTGACACAAACTTCCTTCATTTGGTCTGCCACCCAAACTCTGCAACTGGGTTGCTGCCTGCCTCCATAAGCGCCGCATTAGGGTTCTCTGCGACGGTGCCGCCTCAAACTTCCAGGAGGTAAGCGCTGTTGTACCTCAGGGCTCCGTCCTATCGCCTACGCTGTTTCTTCTGCATATCAATGACATGTTGGCTCTTGGCAATATACTATGCAGACGATATATGTTATGCAGACGACAGCACAGTTCATGGGCGATATTTTGGACATCATGCAGCCAAGCTGGCAGACGTTGAGGGAAAACGACAGGAGCTTGTCGCTGAGCTCGACCGGGTCTTGAGCCGCATTTCCCAATGGGGCTGTGAGAATCTGGTCTAGTTCAGCGCCAAGAAAACACAAGCGTGTGCGTTCTCTACCAAAAATTCTCCATTTATTCCCCTTCCTACTCGTCAGAGCACTCAACTGCCACTACAGGATAGGCTTAGTATCCTGGGTATGGATATTTGCCGGGATCTCAATCCGCGCGATTACATCGAGAGTGTCACCAAGGCGGCCTCGCGAAAGCTCGGCGTTTTGAACAAGGTGAGACGGTTCTTCTCGCCCGAGCAACTGTGTCTTTTATACAAGACCCAGGTTCGCTTCCTGCGTAGAGTACTGCTCTCATCTCTGGGACGGCTATGCGCAATATTTGCTTGACGCTCTCGATCGGTTACAACGGCGTGCAGTCCGCATTATCGACTGTCCTGAGATCACCCAGTCTCTTGAGCCTCTGCAGTTGCGAAGAGATGTCGCCTCTATGGCAGTCCTCTATCGCCTACATCACGGGGAGTGTTCTGATGAACTCTTCCAATTGGTCCCACCTTCTCCCTTCCTCTACAGGACTACACGTGCTGGCCTGAGGAGTCACCGTTTGAGCGTCGAGAATATACGTACCCCAAATAAACGGTTTAGCTCTTCTTTCCTGTGCCGATCGGTAAAAGCCTAGAATTCTCTACCAGCGCACGTGTTTCCTTCCCATTTTGATCCCGGGTATTTTAAGCGGGGCGTGAAAAAGCATCTCACCAGGCCGCCATAGTGTGGGTCACCATGCTGCATTGACTAGACATGCAATGAGGATGGTGACCACCACTCTTTGACTCCACCTATTGCTTTCTACCAGGCAAAGTGGAGTCACTATGGTAGGCTAATATATAAAAAAAAGTCCTATATACGGCACGTATTGTGAGCAGGTTCCTGTCTCTGGAGCCCTAACCACCGGTAGCTTGGTCCCTGTACCCGATACCGGTGGGGCACTATTTTTTATATTTTTAAATATATTTTGTTTTTATTTTATATTTAAAAATGTAATTTGTATGTTTATTAATGTGAATAAAGAGAATAATAATAATAATCTTTATTTCCAAGAACACGGTCTAAATACATAAGTAGATGTTTTTATTAAAGCAACCGTTGAATGAAATAGTAGTATGTAAAAATATGTTTGTTGGAGTACTATAACTGCAACTGACTTTATTGTAAGCTTTAATATTAATAAAATTTCTTTGCCCGAAATCCGGCACGTAGGTCCGAGTGATTTGACGCAACAAATGATTTTTTTTTTTATGTTTTCGAAATACGAGTATTTATTTACATGTTCACCTTGAAAGTTCCTTGCATTTACGCACAAAAGTGTAAGTTAGAATGTACTTGCGTTGTAACAAGTGCACAAGTCTAAAGCTTCCTTTAGTTTAATTCTAATACATAAACCCACTACAGTACTAATCAGCTAACAATTATGCAACTTTCTTGCATTACTTCTTACAAGTTACTATTAGTTACAAGTAATAAACTGTGCACTATGGCATATACGAGTACATACATTTTTTTTGTAATACTTGACGATTGGAAAGTTTTTTGTAATGTGCGTTGCGTTGACTGCTTTGACGTGTTTATCAACCAATCGTTTTCCAAGAATATTGACAAACAGCGTGTAATGTTGTTAAAAATTTGTACACAGGATAGGTTATGACATACAAATGTCCAAGAAAATTGTTGGCTTAAGTCAAAGCTTTCAATCAAACTATATGTTAATTACGGATCCGTTGCTGCAAATAATGTTATGTCTGATAACTTCCATCGCTTTTTACTAGTGCTACATAGAATTGATACGTTTGCGCCAGTGTGGACTAAAAATTTTAATCCAATCATCCTGACCGTTACAGTTAGACAATTCATTGCGCAGATATTAGTTTTCCTTAATTTTCTACTGTCTGTTCCAGTTTCAGAGTGGTTCGCATTTTTTTGCTTCATTTCTATATCTCAAATGATAAAAACATAAATCCCCCCGAGGCTTGTTAAACGCGGCCCTTAATTTCATGCTAATGTTTGTATTATATACCATAATGTTTCTATTGCCGATGAAAAACACCTTGCTGACGGATGTTTTGTAAATTGCATAATCCATTTCTATTTCTGCGATCTGTGTAGTTGAGTCATTGACACGTTCGACAAGGTCGTCGTTCGTGTTGGAGCGTGAACATAATGTCACTTCAGCTGAATTTGTTTTCTCATTAACATTGTTCGCTCGTTCTGTCTAAGGTTAAGCTTTCAGCGACCGCTAACACGGATTTAAAGGAGGGTGGACGTTGACGTAACCAAAATAATTTCATGGTCTCTTCCTCTATTTTTCCTCTTGATTTGTCTTTTATTCTATCAGCTAACTAGCAGCTAACTATTCTATTCTTGATTTGGGTGTATCTTTCGGTTTCAGACGGGCTACTTATATCTCCAACTTGGGACGCTATAACTGCTTTAAACTGTATAAACCTGTATCTGGGTTGGTCCTTCCAAAACTGGAATCTTGGTGCTTGTTGAAACTGCAGCGATGATACAATGAGTGATTATACATCAAAAGAAATACAGTTTTTTAAAGTTAAAACAAATGTTATACAATTGGTGGCCTTATCGCTATTTGCGATCTCTTCTAGGCAACCATTGAACAGAGAGAAATATTAAAGATTATATGAGAAGTTGCAGTGTACGATTTATAGAACATCGATATTATGATATAAAATCTATTTAAATATAAGGTTTTACTTACGTCTCTATTTCGCGGATGACCGACTAGTTTCGGTCCCGACAGGAGATCTTTCTCAAAGAGTAAGTCTTCCAGCCGCAACGCCTTACTCCTTGAGAAAGCTCTCCTCTCAGGCATCCCGGAAATACACACGTAAGTAAAACCTTATATTTAAATGAATACACTTGTAACTCACGAAAGTTTTTATTCTAATATATACAACTATATATATCATATAATAGATACATATGTAACCATACACATAAACATGTATAGGCTTAACTGTAAAAATAAGAGATAGATACACAAACAGACGGCATGATATTAGGAACCTCATCACTCAATAACTGAAGTACTGTTCCTTTAGCATTTTTTTTAATTACGAAGCGTTTGTGCCCTTCTGAGAGTGAGTGGCAACGCATTCTACAGCTTGTATTGTAAATGATTAATCTATGAAATTCGTGGAATGCTTCGGTATTTCACGAATTTCACGAACGATCGTCAAAGAATATGATATTTCATATTCTCTGACGATCTGAGGGAACTTTAACGAGTGTCGTCTACGAACTCAAAGCGTTCTTTGAGATAAAAAGGAGTGTTGGGATTTAAAATAATACTGTATAGTAGTGCTTTTGCTTGAGCTTTTTCTGATATTCAGAAACGTGGTCAAATTTGCGTTTGTCAAGTTTATATTACTTTAGTAGTAGTTTATATTACTGCACATAAACTCTTAAAGACTTAGAATTATTAAAAAAACTACAGTGCGTCTAATAATTTGGCCAGGGACGGTATGTCATACCGTGCCCGATTGACGGCAAAAAGCTTGCCCTCCCCCCTTTTAAATTACTACTGACTAAAATTTGACTAGATATTATGGTTGGCAAACTGTAGGCGTTTCTTACTCCTCTGCCTACCCCTTCGGGATACAGGCGTGAGTGTTAGATGTCTGTACGTAATTTATATAATTCATAGCCTAAAGGGCTATTTATGTAAGATGTTTGTTTATTCTTTTATCTTACGACTTCCCAATTCATCCTCCACACGTCCCTCCCTGCATAACCTAAATTTTAAGTACCACAAATGGCATATGTTATTAGGTCCTTCTATAGAACGTTTTTGTAAGAAGTATTCTCATTTCCTTATCCTTACTGGTGGTGTACTACTGAAGTGTTAACTATAAATCTCTTATACTATTTTATGTACTAATAATAATAAAAATAACTTGACACATCTCAGACATGGCCGTCTGAGACTAGACTTGTACTATAGTAACCAGACAGCTGTATAGCAATACATACATATTATAGATAAATTACACCCAGACAGAACAATTGATCATGCTCAGCACACAAATATTTGCCCTGGGTTGGGATTGAACCCACGACCTCTGGCTTAGTCACTAACCAGTAGACCAACAGGCCCTTATTACACACAGACATTATTACTTGAACTTTTTGTATTATTATTGAATAGTGTTTTTTTTTATTTTGATTAAATATTTAAAATCAACTATCAATCAGGATTCCTATAAAAGTGTAAGGACTACGGTATTTGCGAGAGAAATGATACCAATCAATGCTCTAATTTATCTTATAAAATAACATACGATTATGTAGGCTTAGTTATAGGTGCGTAGATATTCTAACATTACATTACTGAACTACAAAAGTGCATTTTAACAAAACCATTACAATTTCTGCATCGAAACTGAAAAACAATTGCATCGATATTTAGCGACGACATAATTTGACACGAGTAGAGATTATGAGAGCCGTCGGAATGTTGCAAGCTGAGTTTAGGGCTGTTACTCTTGGCACTACACTACACACACGCCTCTGGACACGCTATCGTATCACTGACAATGTGGCCGAGCGACATGGAGGACGATCTCGCATCACCACTCGTAGACAGGACCGGTACATCAAAAATACTGCTCGGCCGAATCGTACTGTAGTGGATTAAGAGTTTACTCCTAAACCACTTACAGAGAATTGACGTGGTGGCTGCGAACGGCTTAATCTGGCGTGAAGGCGTTGTAAAGGAAATTACAAATGTAGATCGTAATTTTATTGTTGCTAATGTATGACCGAAGACTGAAGTGAACTCAACTGAACTGACTTAAAATAGATTGGCACCGCTCTTTTATACTAGAGTCCAATGTTGTTATCGCTCGCTGCATTAGGCCGCTAAAAGTTCCACTTATAGCACCCGTTTACAATAGACTCGGGAACACAGATTTTGGGAGGAAAAAGACAATGTTTGCTTTCTGTAATTGTGTGATTCGTGTCAATGGTGGAAACATTACCAGCCGCCGGTTTCTGAATTTCTTAAAATGACAAGCAGGCATCATCAGAACCGGCGTTTTGAACTGGAGGTGTGTCAGGATTGGAACTGACTAAAACCACATGTGAAAATGACACCGTGTGCTTAGAGTGAGTAAGATTCCGGCTCACGATTCCGATACGCCAATACATACCGTTATTTGTGGCGATGTTCGTGTTCCAATGTATTTGAAGACTAATAAACAATTTATATGTATGAATACTATTGATATATATAATAGAGGGGGACAGACGAATAGGCCTGATGGTAAGTGACAACCGCCGTCCATGGACACCTGCGGGGAGCGAAAGGAAAAAAGGGGGACGAAGAGATTGGAATGAAGGGAGGGGGAATTTTACCTCCAAAAATCTCACAAATTTCTGCGAAATGTAACGCAAGCGTTGGTAAACAACCGGTTTTCTGTGAGGCCGCGGTGTCGCACTGGTCGAGCCGGCCCATGCGTGTCTAAGCATGGCTCTACCACAATAAAATGTATGCTAGTAAAAGTTATATAATAATGTGTGTTCCTTATTACTTGTGTATCTAATCTGGTCCTTTCATGTGATACTAACTAGAGGTGTGCATGAAATGTAACATATTATAGACAAATATGTACATTTGTATTTAGTTAAAAATGTAAGTAATATCAAATATATCAATGTTTACAGTAGCCAGTATTAAAAGTCGGTTGTTTTATAAGTAAGGACCCAATATTTCACCGCTCAGTTACTCCTAGTGTACACTCTCCACAATGAGATCCAAACTTACTGCGGGACAAAATATCGAACCACATCAGAGTGCCACGAACGATAGGTACTTCATTACTATATCATTCGTTGTGGTTTAGCTTTCATGTTCTTCTAATTATAATTGTCAAGACACCCGTTATGACATACAAAATGGCACACCACTTTTGTACAGTATTATTTTTATATGAATGTTTGTATGGCTCTTAGAAACAAAGGCGAAGAAAAGTCTATTTCATTTATCTTTATATATGTATATAATTCTTCTGTGAGTGTGTATGTCACTGAACTACTCTCAAACGACTGGACGTATTTTGATGAAATTTTTTGTGTGTGTTCAAGGGGATCTGGGAATGGTTTAGATTCACAAATCAGCCCGGCAGATGGCGCTGCAGTCGGTATCTAGGTTATTTATCTATACTGCAACTTCAGGACAACGTCTGTCGGGCGCAGCTAGTACCCATATAACCCGTTACTCAGAGGCCGGAGGAACATTTGAGTAAAATATCCACACATTTAAGATTTAACTTTACACTAAATAAAAAAGTTGCACCACTTATACAACCGGTACAAAGTAATTAGTTAGAACCAAAACAAGAGTCCATTATTATTCATCAATATTGTGTAATTTTTGTCATAATTTTATTATAACACCAATGTGTAATTGTTAGTCTGATAAGGTTCAATTTGCTACCCAGACGAATGTCTGCATAGGACTCGGCATAGGAAAAATAACGGATTTTTGGAAGTTGACCTTAATTCTAGGAGGCCCAATTGTGGCTAATATGAATAGATTTTCTTTCATTTGGTAGTTAAAGCTGGGCGAGGTATCATCAAATATGTATAGAAGAAGAGGGGAACTTGTTTTTATTCTGCGATAAAGTCGGGACTTTTTTTTTTTTCTCTGATGGTCATATATATATGTAGATTCTAGCAAATCTTTGATCAGAAATCCATGCTCCGGCATGGTCTACCTCAACTACAGCAGCCTGTTGGTACTTTTTGTTCTCAATGGCAACCTCAATCAATGCTCAGAATAATGCATAGAGCATTGTTTTAGACGTTGTCATCCCGGTGCGAAGCCGGTTGGGTGATTCGTTTGCACGACAGTGACTAATTCACGAGAGTGCCACACACGTCCAGACTCGTAACACGCATTCTTGCCAATGCTCGTATCAACGTTTTGCCGTAGCCTCCTCTATCGCCGGCACTCAATGTTTTTTTTTTATCTTTTTGCAAAATATAGGGGTAAGTTGTTAACATAAATATAGGAATTAAAGTAACAAGCCGTTCTGCAAGACTAGATATATTAATGGGATAATTTTTATAGTTAAAAAATTATTTCATCCCTAGAAACTTTTCATGTGTGAATTTTACAAAACTCAAAATTCCCTTGAGAGTGATTTATCACTCTGATTGTGTGATTCATGCAAATGGTGAAAACACAGATTGTGTTTTTTTTATCCTTGCAATGTTTTTTTTAAAAACCCTCATTTTTGCCCTTTTGCCCTTTAATTGACGACATTAACTTAGGTTAATTTGCAGAAAAAAAAAAATTCTTAATTCTTATACAGATAAGTTGTTAACATAGGCATTAAAGTAAGAAGCCAGTCTGGAAGACTTTGGTAAATAATAATTAAATATTTTTTAAGATAAAAAATGTACTTGGTCCCTAGACACTTTTGATGTGTATATTTAAAAATATAAAAACTAGTGCGCCCCCGGTATCTGGTACAGGAACCGAGCTACCGGTAGTTAGGGCCCCGGAGACAGAAACCTCCTTACAATGCGTAAGGAGGTTTCTGTCCGTATCAATTATTATTCTTATAATTCTCTATATGACAAATATACATAGATCGATTACAGTTCCTAAAAGTGGGTTCTAATGCCTTGAATATATAAATAATAGTTATTTACTATAAATTACATTGGACAGAATTTATTCAAATAGTGAAATTCACTCAAGAGAATCAATAACGATCCAAAAAAGTTATATTAATCCTCAGTTGCGGCGATACTCTAAAACGTACTTACTCTAGACATTTTTATGTGTGTATATTTATGTATGGGAATGTATTTAAATATTTAATTTTCTGTATGTTTAATTAAATAATAATAATAACTCCACACTTCTCGGCCGCCAAATCCCAAACTAAGCAGAGCTTGTATTATGGTAACCAGACTGCTGATAAACATTATATATTTTATATATTTCAAAATATATACATATTATAGATAAATTACACCCAAACACAGAACAAACAAGTCAAGATCGCTAACCAGGCTAGGCCATAATTATGTGTATACAAATATGTGACATTTATCAATGTGGTATTTGAGTTTTCTTTTATTGTATTTTAGCTTCCTTCTGACATTTAGTCATTGATATTTTTCACGTTTATCACTGATTTTAGTGTTATAAATTTAATCATATCATCTCTTCTCTTCCTACCACCTTTATGCAGACGATTTGCAAATATACTGTCAATCCAATTTTGACATGGTGCCCCATGGCATTGATACCATCAATAAAGATTTATCTACTATAAGCAAATGGGCCACAATGTTTTGACTCAAAGTTAACCCTAAGAAGACTCAAGCAGTAATTGCCGGTAGCCCAAGATATATTGCTAAGATTAACAACTCAACACTTCCGCAAATCTCATTTGAAGGCGTTACCATTCCTGTAAGCGACAGCGTAAAGAGCTTAGGGATATACATCGACAAAACCCTCTCATGGAGTGTCCAGATCAAAACTGTCAACCGTAAAATCTTTGCCTCTGCAGCTTCTCTAAGAAGGTTACGTAATTTTCTTCCAACATCTACTAAAATTGAACTCGTGCAATCTATTCTTCTTCCCAATCTTGACTATGCCGACGTCAGCTATCTAGATCTCAATGAAGACCAACTTGATAAACTTGAGAGACTTCAGAATTTCTGTATAAGATTCATATACGGATTACGCAAATATGATCATATCTCACAATTCCGCACTAAACTCAAGTGGCTTCCGATTCGCCTTCGCCGGAATACTCATATCCTTTCTTTACTGTATAATATCTTGTTTCACCCATCTACCCCTATCTACCTAAAACAACGTATCTCATTTATATGTTACACACACAATAGGTGCTTGAGATCATCAGAAAATCTGACGTTGGAAATACCAACTCACTCTACAATGTTTTCTGATAAATCGTTCACTGTGCAAGCCGCACGCATTTGGAATGCATTGCCAGAGGATATCCGACGGGCTCAATCACTAGCTGTCTTTCAGAAACTCGTCAAGGATCACTACCTATCTCAGTAATACTTGTTTATTGCATATATTTATGTATGTGTATATGTGTATGTATGTGTATATATATGTATATGTATATATATTACCTGTTTTTAATTGTAATTTGTTTTTACTTAGTTTCTTTTTCTATCTCTAATTTTTGTTTATAAATGTTTTAGTTTTTATTTCCTTTTGTTTTTATCTTTTTTTTTTTTACTCTATGTGCACCACTATTACCTTTTCAGTATAGTCCATCAGGTTGTCTGGAAGAGATCGCAGATTGTGATAAGACCGCCATTTGTACTCACCTATTATTATGTACTTTGTTTGATACCTCACGTGTACAATAAAGAGTATATATCTATCTACATTTAAGTAAGGCTTATCAAGTTAATTTTTTGGAAAGAAAATTTTAATAACCCAAATATTGTTATTAGGGTTATTCAATTGTGTACGACGGCCCTTTATAGTTTTATCTGTAGGCCATTGTAATTTAAATATATTTCTATAAGATTTATTTCGTGAAATAAATCGAGGTGTATGATATTACCCTCTTTATGTATATAATGTATACACAAATATTTAAGAAAATATTACGCTTCGCTTTTTCTCTTCGCCGCCTGTGTAAGTTGAGCTTAAAATATTACAGACATTTTATAAGAGACTTTTTCCTATGTGACTTGGTTAAATGAAACTGACAACCAAGAAGTTAAAAGAAAATAATTATTTACATACATATATCGATTAACTGACAGAGAACCTTAACACTGGATCATTTTTACTTTTGCTTGCTTTTTTTTCTTATCATTAAATTGATAATATTACGTAAAGTGTCCATGATGTCAACTAACAACTTTTGTCATCACAATAAATTTGAATGAGCACTGATTTAAAACTGTAAGCAAACCCCATTAGGAATGTTTGGGGTGGATTGGCTCATATGCGAGGTCATGAACAGCAGAAACAGAAAACATACATACACATAACATATAAGTGACCCAAGCGTTACACCATTAGTATGCTAGTTGTATCATCAATAGACTTACCGCCGTAAAGTACCCTTTGAACCTCATAAAGCTCTTAACCGAATAGAGAAAATGTGTTTTGTTACTTTACATTTTTTAAGATCAAAAGACAACATGTATTCGAATCAGTCTTTGTAAGCAGATACCTATTTGTCCGTAAGAATAACTTTTTTATTTTTCTATTCATATATGTATGTAATTTGAATTCTTCTCTTGTTAATGTATACGTATAATAAAATTTTAACAGGCCGATGTCTGTTCATTATAGATATTGAAGAAAAACTAATATTTGCTCATAATAATCTCTTACACCGAAGTAGAGTTTAATCTTTTTACAGGTTTATTTCAGTTTTGTTTTCTATTCTCAATTTTTTTGGTGCATTACTTATAAGTTGATTTTTTGGAACCGGATATATTATTTTTAAAATTATTTATTTAATTATGGACTTCTTAGTGTCCCAGTACGCTGCTAGTGCAAATTTCAATTTTATTACATCACCTAATGTTTTTAATTTACGGCTATGATATACCGAAAAAAATGCGTAATAGAATGTCCGACACATACTTTACCAATTTTTACCCTAAAACAATAAATACAATCATTAGAACGCATTAATTGATATTCTTCGTAATTAAATGCATACATAGGACTTAAACATATTTTTGTAATCTCCTTTAACTTTTACTCATTTTTATAAATTAAAAAAATATTAACTAATTAAAATGTTGTGTCTATCCAGCCATTTAGATTTTTTTAAAAACCTATCGAGTTACACTAAGGCTTTTGAGACTAATTGATTTTTTTTTTCTCAAATATGGATCGAGCAATTTTATTCGAACCTTTTGTACACTATTGAGCATACTTTTGACAATGTTGTGTAATTTTTTTATGCATAAAGATTGAAGCATAAGCCCGTAACAGAGCTTCCCCCAGAACGTCTTGGAAAAAAAAACTATTTGCAGTATTCACTATAACTCGGCCGGAAATTGTCTGAAAATGAAAAACCATGAAAATTTAGCCAAATTATAATAAAATCTTCCCCCAACATTATGTGATGTTTTTTATTTTTTCATTAAAAAAATTTTAGCGGCCATCTTAAGTGTGAACTGTTATTTTCCACGAAAACTGCCGCCATTTTGAGGATGTGAAACACCCTTACTGAAAAAAAAAAACTAAACGTTGGGGGGAGGTATTTTATCTGTAGAAATGTGTACAAAGTTTGAAATGAATCGGTCAAGTTGTTTTTAAATGGCAGTGAACACGGACTTTGAAAAACGCGTCTAAAATATGTAAACTAAAAAAGTGAAAAAAAAAAAATTATTTCCAACTTACACAGAATCATCGATTCCAGCTCCATACAGGAGACTTCCTGCGGCATCGTCGTGTTCAGCCTCTTTTCTCTCAAGTCTTCGTTTTATTATGGCTTCTTTGCTCGGCTGCTCAGCTTGAATCTGTCAGCCCTGTCAATGCGTTTGCTATCCGTGAATGTTGCATAATCATGAGCGCTTGGGCCGACGCTGACGTTAATATCAGACAGAAAAGTTAAAAAGTACCAGCACAATCATTGAAAACGCATGCAGCTACATAAGATGCAAATTCAACAATTTGTCTGCCTGATAATTTTTTCGGTGCAATTCTTCAAATCAGCTGCTTCAAACTTTCGTTGGCATTTTAGTAAAGCCTCCAAGACACCTTTCTAGAAGTTCGTTTTTACTCAAAATCGCATCTGTCATAGAATCTTGTGGAAGTGGAGTGTAGTCATGTTTGAAATTTTCCACTCCTGTTGTGTCCAAAGCTTTTTGATATGAACACCATGAGAATATTTCAGGAATATTGCTTAGATCGGTTTAAAATTTAAGGGGCATATTCTTAAACAAAGATAAGACAAAAAAAAAACAATTTTTCGAAAATGAAAACCCTAACCCCGCCCTTAACGATACCTTAACTGTCGAAATATATCCAGACTAGGCTAACAGTAGAAATGCGGAAGCAAAATAATCGGACCGCATTTTGACTTCTAATATGTATTGTAGTAATCTTGGGCTACATTTTTACCGATATTACCAATCGCTCGCGATACCAATCGCTATTGTGGTCAGCAGTCTCCCCTCCTTGCCCCAGTTAACAGGGGTATCTATTGTGATGTATATGAATAAATTTATGGTATTTGTGTATTTTATTGTATATGGTTAACAAAAATGTGATAAACTTTTTCCGGACTGTGTACATAGATAATCACTGTGTTATTCCTGAAGTTTTAAGTGTTTGATTAAACGTCCCTTGGTTATATCAATTCATGTAAGGTCGACGGATATCAGGTTAACTATTTTAATAATTATTTATTTATATTAATATATTTATTATTGTTATTTAATTATTATTTTTTAATAAAAAATTGAATAAAAAGTATTTGAAGTAGCGCCAAAATCAGGTGGCGAAGGTTTTCAGGGGTTGAAAAAGGCTTCCCCTTCTTAGGGTATCCTAGGTTCCATGCAATAGACACACTTGGGACAGAAACCCGTGTGGTTTTAGTCGGTTCGAGTCCGACATACCTCACCCTCAGCTCCGGTGAGGTGGTGATCTGAGGGGGATACATACGAAAAAAAATTGAATTAAATGCTCGTTCTACTTTGTCAAAAGTCTACTGCAGCTAAATCTAACATTCTTAATGTATGGCCTAAATAAAATGAAATATTTTCACAATTGTGAATTGGAAATATCAGAAGTCCAGGGCATAAATACATGAACGTATGTAATTCTCTAAATACTGGTATTGTGTGAGCGAGCTAAACATTATAGTTAACGATGTTTATGCAGAGAATAAATAATACCATTAGCTTACTAATATAATAAAATAATATTAATTTAACCGTGTTCGCTTTACTATTTGCATGAAAACGTGTAACTTTTATTTTACTTCTATGAATACAAATACAATTAACTTTATTGTTTTCTCTAACACAGTTTATAATACTGTTTACAGTTAATAATCAATTGGTACAACATACGTGAATCATGAATATATATTCTGTGTGGGGGACTGGTATCTGCACTAGGATTATAAATAGACTAGAAATTGTTTGCTAAGTACTCTAAACAGATTGACTTGCAAGGAGTATACAAGCATGTCTATGTTTGCAGTATTACGCTTCGGAGGCGGGCAGAAGCGGCCGCAGAGAGGGACTCGGCTCTGCTGAGGCCACTGAGATGGTGCTAAACAACCTCTTCTACATTACCGCCAAGGTAAGAGTCAAAATGAAAACTTAGCATCAAACTTCCTTTAGTGGTACTGGTATTGATATGGATATTGTACTGGTACATTCACATTACCGCATTTCCGCTGTTTAATGTCGATGAAACCTGCGAAATTACAACATTAAACCACGACCGTTTAACCTATTCTTAGTACTCCTTATTTACAATTTTCTGAACTTTTTACATCTTTACTTAGTTATAAAGTAGTATTCCCTCATTGCGACTATACTATTTCTTCTCTATTACAAAATTTAACACCTTCGTACAGTCCTGCAATAGTCATGAGTGACTTCAACACCGGTTTACCTAAGAACGATTCTTACTTGTTTTGGAATCAAACAGTTTTTCTGTTTTTCTACTTAATCCTACACATAATATGCGAAACCGCAACTCTTCTCTTCTTGACCTCATGAAATAGCAAGATATTCAATATTATTTTAATAAAAGTAATCAGTGGTGACACCTACTTGTACATTGTTGATTTCTTCATTGTTTCATGGAATCATAGCTACATGTAGTTAACTATACAGCTTAACCTAGGAAATGGAACATTTATCTCCTCATTGCATGTCTAGTCAATGCAGCATGGGCCACCCACACTATGGCGGCCTGGTAAGATGCTTTTTCACGCCCCGCTTAAAAGACCCGGGATCAAATTGGGAAGGAAACACGTGCGCTGGTAGGGAATTCCAGGCTTTCACTGATCGGCACAGGAAAGAAGAGCCAAACCGTTTCGTTCGGGATCGCATATCTTCGACTCGCAAACGGTGACTCCTCAGGCCAGCACGTGTAGTCCTATAGAGGAAGGGAGAAGGTGGGACCAATTGGAAGAGCTCGTCAGAACACTCCCCGTGATGTAGGCGATAGAGAACTGCCATAGAGGCGACATCTCTTCGCAACTGCAGGGGCTCAAGAGACTGGGTGACCTCAGGACAGTCTATAATAAGGACTGCGCGTCGCTGCAACCCATCGAGAGCGTCAAGCAGATACTGCGCACAGCTATCCCAAAGATGAGAGCAGTACTCCACGCAGGAGCGAACCTGGGTCTTATATAAAAGACACAGATGCTCGGGCGAGAAGAACCGTCTCACCTTGTTCAATACACCGAGATTCCGCGTTGCCGCCTTAGTGACGCTCTCGATGTAATCACGCGGATTGAGATCCCGACAGATGTCCATACCCAGTATACTAAGCCTATCCTGTAGTGGCAGTTGAGTGTTCTGAAGAGTAGGAAGGGGAAGGAATGGAGACTTTTTGTTTGAAAACGCGCACGCCTGTGTTTTCTTGGCGCTGAACTCGACCAGATTTTCACAACCCCATTGAGAGATGCGGCTCAGGACCCGGTCGAGCTCAGCAACAAGCTCCTGTCGTTTTCCCTCAACGTCTGCTAGCTTGGCAGCAGGATGTCCAAAGTATCGCCCGTGTACTGTGCTGTCGTCTGCATAACAATGTATGTTGCCAAGAGCCAACATATCATTGATATGCATAAGGAACAGCGTGGGCGATAGGACGGAGCCCTGAGGTACACCAGCGCTAACCTCCTGGAAGTCTGAGGCCGCGCCGTCACAGAGAACCCTAATGCGGCGCTTGTGGAGGAAGGCAGCAACCCAGTTGCATAGCTGAGATGGCAGACCAAATGCAGGAAGTTTGGAGAGAAGCGAGCGATGCCAGACCCTATCGAAGGCCTTGGCAATGTCGAGGCTGATGGCCAAGGACTCCCCATGCCTATCCATAGCCTCACCCCAAAGGTGTGTGACGTACGCTAGAAGATCACCCGTGGATCGGTTCCGCCTAAACCCATATTGCCGATCATTTAACAAGGAGTGATCCTCTAGGTGGCGGATTAATTGGGTGTTGGTTATCCGCTCGAGCACCTTACAGAGTATGGAGGTGACGGCTATAGGACGGTAATTAGCTGGATCGGAGCGGTCGCCTTTTTTGGGAATGGGTTGGACGTTCGCCTCTCTCCAGGCCTCCGGAACAATTCCCGAGGAATAGGACAGGCGATACAGGCGCGTCAGTACAGGAGACAA
Organism: Tyria jacobaeae; assembly: GCA_947561695.1. NCBI lineage: Eukaryota > Metazoa > Arthropoda > Insecta > Lepidoptera > Erebidae > Tyria > Tyria jacobaeae. Next base: position 9,886,893 of record OX387207.1, on the reverse strand, counting down.
CTCTGGTGCACAGTTTTTAAGAACCACCGCCGGAATACCGTCGGGTCCACTGGCTTTCCGAACATCGAGTGACCGAAGCTCCGCACGGACATCCCTCTGCCGGATGCGAATATCCCGCATTGCGGAGTCGCAAGATGCAATGGTGGGCGGGTGAGCGCCACGGTCGTCGATTCGGGAGTTAGCCGCAAAGAGGTCAGCAAGTAGTTTCACTTTCTCTTGCGGCTCGTGGGCCAGTGATCCGTCAGGGTACTTCAGCGGTGGCAGCGAAGGCTGGCAGTAGTTGGACTGCACGGCTTTGGCCAATCGCCAAAACTTACGGCTACCCGTAGGGTATGCGACGAGTTCTTGACCAAACCGTGCAATGCGCTGGGCATCAGCTCTGATGTAAGACCTCTTGCATTCCTTAGTGGCTTTGTTAAACGCTGCTTTTAGGCGATCAACGTCTGGGTCACAATGAGCGTGGGCCCTGATCCATGCGCGGTAGGCTGACTGCTTTTGAGCGACAGCACGGGTGCACTCGCGATTGAACCAGGGACGGGTCTTTGTGCTGGCGACTTCACTGTAGGGGATATAGTACTCCATACCGACAGTGATTTCATCAGCCACGGCAGACGCACTTTGCGACAGATCCCTGTCTTTAAAGCAGCGTTGAGCCCACGGGATGGATGCAAAATAATCCCGCATTCCATCCCAGTCTGCTGACGAGTAGTGCCATAACCGTCGCCTTGTTACCACAGGCCGTGGTGGGGCAACAAGAGGCACCGAGGTGGACACCAGGCAGTGGTCGGAGGATCCCAGAGGGGCGTGAACCGTTACACTGTACTGCGCTGGGTGACTCGTCAGCAGAAGGTCTAGCAAAGAGGGCGCTTGACCCGATATGTCTGGTATCCTGGTGGGCTGGAGTACCAGTTGGGTAAGGTCATGCGTGAGAGCGAATGCGTGGGCAGTTCGACCAGCGTGGTCCGTTCTGGAAGATCCCAGCCAGAAGTCATGGTGGGCATTAAAGTCTCCCAAAAACACCAGTTCGGCGGTCGGGAACTGCTCCTGCGCTTTGTCCGTTGCGTGACTCATGTAGTCAAAGAGTCGAGTTGTCTCGGAGTCTCCGGAATGGGACCGATAAAGGCAAACGCAGATCCGGCTCATAGAGCCAAAATCCACGTGAAGCCAAAGGATGGAGAAGGATGCGTCTTCTAGGCAGTGCAGACGGCGACAACAAACATCCGCCCTGACGAAAAGACATACCCCAGCCCTCGCGAGGAAGCACTCAGGTAGTTACAGAAAGAAATTGTAAAAAAACAACTTGTAACGTTATGACCGTTTTAATTTTCAAATATGATCACATCCTTTTCTTTATAAATGTAGGTAGAATGTGAAGTTAATGATATTAAATCTTACGTATATTTTGTTTTGCAAGTATTCAATACGCTATTGAAAAATAAAATATTTTTTTTTTTTTTATTGAAGTTCTGAGTCTGGGTGTTCTTTGTGTCCGTTGTTTGAATGTTTGTAAAGTCTCCCGCGACACAGGAATTAAACCTAATGCAGGTGTTGTCTTTTAATAAAAAAAAAACTTTTCAAGTTAGTTTTAGCAGTATATGTATATTTTCAGTGGTTAAACTAATATTTACTAGTATTTTCTACGTCACGCTGTTTGTAGTCGTAATTAGAAATGAAATGAGCAAATAGTAATTAACTACGCCTAGTACTACTAGTAAAAACGGAGACAACATGTTCTGCAATCAGTAAATCCGTATCAGTAATCGCATACGAAATAAAATGGTGGACACCCTAGGTTATTTTTAATATTTTAGCGATTTAATTTTAGAACATTAGGTACCTTTTCTATTAGTTTCCGATTCTAACACAAACTTATTTTAAATTTATATATATTTCTCATGTGTGTATGTACAAAAAAATTAGAAAACAATAACATTTCCTAGACAATGTTCCTGGACTTATTCTTGGCAACCATTTCCTGATTAAGACATAAAATCTTATACATCTGTAGGACAAGTACGTATATATACATAAGTGTAATGTACCTTAAGCACTATTGTGTCGGAACATTGATTGCGAACGGCTCGACGTTTTGGCTGAACTAGTAAGTTTTTCAGATTCCAATTTTGTAACTACTGGGAAAATAATACTATATTAGGAATGAATATTGAGATCATCTGGATCTACTCGTGTGTTTGTGGGTGCTTAAATGGTTCTAGATACATAATTGGACACCTTAGGTAACACTGCAACTGGGTTCTAAAAAATATATTTTAAACTTTTTTAAACCAGTGTTACTATACATTTTTAAAGATTTAGTGTAATTTTTATTTATTAATATGATTTACATTTTTTTTTTTATGCGATAGGGGGCAAACGAGCAGACGGGTCACCTGATGGTAAGTGACTACCGCCGCCCATGGACACCCGCAACTCAAGAGTCATAAGTGCGTTGCCGGCCTTTTAGGTAGAGGTACGCTCTCTTCTTGAAGGTTTGAAGGTCGTATCGGTTCGGAAATACGGCAGGCGACAATTTGTTCCATAAGCTGGTTGTGCGAGGCAAAAAGCTTCTGGAGAAGCGCACAGTGGTGGAGTGCCAATCGTCCAGGTGATGGGGATGGATATTTTGTCGCGTAGGACGATGGCGGAAACCAGCAGCCGGTATAAGTCCGAACAATTCCTCTGAACACTCCCCATGATACAAGCGATAGAGGATGCAGAGACAAAAGGAAAAATAAAAAAAAGACAACATGTCAGATCCGCTAGCATACTATATGCAGGATGTTATAGAAAACTGCTGTCAAATTTTAAGAGTTCGCCCGTTGTTTGAACTATGATATATTGTTAATAGTTATTTCTTACACGTAAATACAGTAATTGAAGTTTCCGTTTCATGGCAAAAGAATAAAGGTTCTCGACTGAAAACAGATATGTAAACACCACGCCAGTGAATAGCATCGGAAACAGCTAATAATATATATGTAAATATATATATGTAGATCAAGAATGCTACTTGTTCGAATTGCGTTTCAAGTTGACATATTCGTGAATTTAACCAAAGGGTGTGTAAAGCAGTTGCGGCAGGCGCACCCCTGTTTGTCCCATCACTCATAAAGCGGAAGGCGCGACCTTGCCCTCCACCACTTGTCAATCGTGTACACATCCCGCCATCATTCCTCACTAACCATTACAATAAATAAGCAAACATCGTGAATCACTGAGACCATGACCTTATATTAAAACGAAGTAGATTTTAATGCAAATTGCTTTCTGTAAACAAATTTATATGGATAGATGCTAGAGATCGCCGGGTGGCTGAATATGACCACTATTCATTCGGTTTTATTAATGTATAATATATTATATATAATATATGTATATATACTGGACACGTTAAATTTACTGTAACCGCTTACACATAATGTTGAAACTAATAACACATATTGATAAAAAAATCACAGCTTCCTGCACTTGTTCGAGATTTGAACTATAAGTATTAATTTGACATTTCGTCGTTCTTAAAACTTACTAAATGTGGTTTTACACGTTATCTTCGCATTTGTGTATGTATAAACGTCTTAAGTACAACCTACTTCTATTACGTACCTATTTAATATATTATAGAATAAATCGTCTAGTAAAGCAAATCACATAAAAATATAGTTTTTTAAATCCTTTTTACAATTATGTTAATTAAAACGAATTATTTTGTATTTGTCGGGGAAGTAATTTTGGAATTACCCATTTTGATAGAGAATATCTACGAGTATATAACTGTAATCTAATTATTTGAAAACCATTGACAAAAGTCTGAAGGCGTCCAGTATATTATCTTAACTCATCAAGTATGGAAACTCTGTACCATGACAGTACAATTTATACTTGGCACAACATTTAAAACGTAATGAATTCATTTGCCTTTTTTGTGTTGACGTGTTACTTCATTGAACAGTTCTCTGACAACCATCCGAAGGAGATCGAGGAGTTGTGGTCAACGCTGTGTGCTTGCTGGCCTAACAACCTTAAAGTCATCATTAGGTACCTGATCATCGTGTCTGGAATGGCGCCCAATGAACTTCTTACCCATGTAAGTTACACTGTTATTTTCTTTCTTCCTCTTTAAATGGGTTGTGTTTATGTTAAGTCGCAAAGTTTCTCTGTGTGTATTTTCTACCCTACTAACATCAGTATCTACTTCTTATGGTAAAAAAATTAGTCATTGCAGAAGTGCTTGTTTACGATGAACTTAAGTTCTTCTCAAGGCTTAAAGCTACTTTGTCCATTTTCCCTGGGTTGGCGAGAAATATTAGTCTACTTATTAAAAGATTTGATGATATTTAAACTACACGCTAAATAAAGGGTTTAAAAATATATAAAAATAGAGTCAAACAAGGTTAAATACATATTTTGCATCATCATATGTTAAGGCGCTTAAATATGTGTTAAATATTTAAACGCCATGTAGGCATAACTGCTTGTGAAATACCTAAACTGTGGGAGTTGTAGACACAATTTTTATTCGTTAAAATTTCAGCAAGTACCTTACATACAAACAAACAGATTTATATCGTAAAGTATCTGACTCTTGCCAATAAAAATGTATTGGCTTTTCTCTGGTATACGTGTGTCATACTGAAAGTTTTTAGAATAGGGCCAATAAGACAAGCAGCCGATGAAAAATTTAAATTTCGAATTAGGATCTCTTTGGGAACCTGTAGATGTGTAATGAATTCATATGTCATTTGTTTTTACAAATTGGGGGCAATTTAAATAGTGTCGTGCATCGGTTTGAAATGTTCTATAGTTAAGTCAAATGGATTTGGCTATAGAACATTTTCGCTCCACAATTTATTACGACGAATTTATTACGTTGCAGTCTTACTCAACAACAATATTACGATTGGCTTCGATTAGCATTTCATCATGAAGCCCCATTTCCTGTTCACTGCTTACAACTGGTTTAATGAGTTTAAACGAGTTCGAAGCGAACTCACTGATGATTTTCGAAAAGGACGTCCTTTCACGGCAACTATTTTGTGTATAACATTAAAAATTTTAAATTATTAGCATTACACTCATGAAATTTACCTATACCGAGCGACTTTAAACTTATCTATCTCGCCTAATTCAATGTATAGCTAATAGCTTTAAATTATAAATATGTGATATATTTATAAATATAAATATGTGGTACCCTGCTAGCATGTTTTAGTTTTTAATATTCGCTCTACGTAGCACGTCATTATGCAGCTTTGTGATTTCCAGCCAGTGGCAATTTCCGTAGCTTTACTGCAGACAGCGCAACCCTAAAATAAACAACCGATACACGACATCTGTTGCATTCTAATTAGACTGTAACTAATTTACATGTTAATAGGTTAGAGGCATGGGTGTTAGGAAGGTCGATTCAGAGCAAAGTAGTCTATACTAACTGACATTTACGGTTTTGCCTCGATTTTCCAAACACCCGTATATTTAAGATAATTAAAAAAAAATGTACTTAGTTTAAAATTCATTTCAATAATTTGGGCCCCAGTTTATGCAGTATTCACTGATTTTATTATATAACCATTTGCAAGGATACAAGTAGTACCTATTATATTCCACTTCTCTCGACAGTAAGACTCGTGTCATAGACAATCTTTGTAGGTTCGACACATTTACGACATTAAAATGCCCAATTAAAACTAACAGAAATATTATTGTATATATGTTGAGAAGAACAAAAAGTTGTTATATGTAGGCAAAGCGCGTGGTGCTGTACTTGGCGCGATCCAGGCCCGAAAGACTGCTCGACGAGATGATGACTGAGCTACAGACAGTAGAGACCCTCAACTGCCTTATCGAACGCACGGAAACTCCACCCTTCTACCGGCTGACTTCAATGAGGAAAGCTACCTCCGGTCACAGCGATGGACCCGGCACTGGTTCACAGGTATTTAAAAAGATTAACAGTCACCTAACGTATTTATCCTCCTCACAGAAACTTATTAAGTCATTTATTTCAGAACAATTACTTGTGTGGAAAGTTGAAATATGAGTTAATACAATGTTATAAAACAATAATCATAATAATCACACTGTAACTAATAAAATTACGCATTATCTTATACAATGTATGTCATGAAAAAATGTCAAATTGACATTGATATTGACTTTTGTACATACATACATTGTGATTGCCATTCGACACTAGGTATTTCTCGGGGCATCCTAGGCGTTGCACTAATTCACTCTATTGTTAGTGCAAACTAAGCAGGACTAGCGCGTCGCGTCATACCAAATTGGTTGTCTATTCAATGTTGGGCTTAAGTGAGCCATACAATGGCTCAGGTAACTGATTTATCATCATACAAATCGAGTTCTTGTTCACCAACATAGTTGTATACAATGAAGTAGATATACCGCTTCGACTAGGCAGACACTAAGTAAATAGATAGTAGGCCGACGTACGTCTCTGATTTACTTTATATTTTTAGGTTTAGCAGGTTCCGATATAGTTGTGTATTTAATGTGAGCCTTTCTTAAAACCGGTGTCCGTAACTGGGCGCAAGTTAATTTTTATTTTTTGACTTGCACGTTAAATAATTCGAATCAAACAAACAACATGACAGTTATTTTCAGTTCATGCACGAATTGAAAGGTATATGTAAAAGAGTATAAAAGAATGCGTTTTTCTAGTAATCTTAGTAGCAAAACTTAAAGTACCAAGGACACTCATAGACAACATTCTGTTAAATCAGAGTAGAATAGGGCCATCGCATCTTTTCCATTAGTCTATATACGTACATACTAAGATAATATTGACCACATTTAACAATGTTCACACAGAAATATTGATATAATAATATATACATATATTCATGTTGAACACATAGTTTGAAAGGCGTATTTGACCTTTCAGAGGCTTCCTCCTTAGAGTACTCCTGTAATACTTGTGACGGAACACTGTACGGCTATAGTCAGTTTGAGGTTCGAGTCCGACATAGCATACCATTAAACGATTGGTAAGCGATAAATCGTGGAGGTTTCCACACGTTAAAAAAGACTCTTTTTCGACAGTTACAACCTCATGCTAACTGTTTTCATCAGAACTGAAAAATTAAATGATCTTTACAAATGTTAATGTAACAACATTGTCGATTATATTAAGTCACACTAAGCATAACTTGTATTGCAACTTGGGTGCAACAACACGGCAAAACATATCAAGATTTTACTATAAATCAATAAACATTATACGTAGGAACACTCTTACAGCACCGACCTACACCCGTAGCTACTTTTGGAATAGATGTACTCGTATTCATGCACACAGATATTTGTATTGAGGTGGCATCGAATCTCCGATGTGACAGTCTCTATAGCAACGCCTCACCCGTTGTCCTAGGTGACTTTGACATCTTGTTCCCGGGGGACTTACATTTAGCTAACACAAAGCTTACACATACGATTACCCTACGTAAGAACATATGTTGGTAATTATCGTAATGTTAATAAATACAAAAACATTTACAACTGTATATCATGTTCATGCATTGCATAAAACATTGTTTGTGCTACCACACTAGTAATTAAATCATCCATTACTCATCATTGTTCTGATTCACCGTCGCTTAGTCTTATCCTAATGTATGTATTAACTAAAATCGTGTATATGCCCGTACATAAATGAACTATCTACATTGACATTCTATTCAACTTTGATGCGAATTTAACTACAGAACTTTGTAATAATACCTTAAAATATTAGCTACTGTTTCAAATATATGCGTACCGTCACTGTTAAAATAATGTAATGTACATTGCGAATTATAAAACTATTACTCCTGATTAAGTTAGGTGTATATGTAACTAAAATAGAATGCATTTAAAACAAATAAATTATCTTTATAATATTATCTTCAACACTGTTATCACGACTGAAATACACATACAATGCAGAAAAGAAATAGCTAACATTAACACAACTACACAATCCTACTAAAATTATGCAATTCTACTAAGTTAAAATTGAACATTAGTGATAAACTTTGGATGATTATGGTACTGAAAAGTTATGTAGGTAGTCAACACACTAGAAACACACATATACACCCACACAACACATCCACACCTACTAACAAATAATACCGTTAACCTATTGTTGCTACTGTACTGAATTTTTTTATTGTATATTTTAAGCTATTTCTTGTTTAAAAAAATGCAATTAGAGAATATTTATGCACATATTATTATATACTTTTTATCAGGACGCAACAGGCAGGACTGGCGAACTGGCTCCCGTGGAAAAAGGTACAATACACACAAAGAGGCACAGTGGCGAGGACCCCGCTAAAGCGAGGTTAGTGTAACTAAGCAGTTTATGGTCATGTTAACAAGCATTCGAAGGTGACACCTAGGTTCAGCTATGGGAAGGCTTAGTCATAGAAGGTGACAAGTGTACTTTGTAAGAAGTAATTTATTTTTGTACTTCACGGAGACTGTAACAAAAAGTTTTAAATATGTTTAAGAAGAATAGCATTAATTCCGTTAACTATTTCAAGGCGTTTTTTTAAGTTTATAAAAAGTAAAAAAAAAAACAGACTTATGGTATTTTGTATTTGAAAAATATCATCCGCCCATTATTTACAGGACGAATGGATTTGACGAGGTCATTTATAAAGATAATATGTTTTACCCCACTTAGGCTTCTATCCTATCTAATAATAATATTCCTTTTCTTTATTGCGAAGGAGCGTCGTGTGTTGAGTGTACGTATACATATGTATACACATATATACACTAACGCCTGTATCCCAGAAGGGGTAAGCAGAGGCGTAATTAAAGTCCTCTAAACAAACATACGTCACGCTGAAGTAGGTTAAAATTTACTTTCAAGATTGTTTACATATTTTACATATATATTTGTATATTCGGTGACGCTTTGTTAGTGGCGGCATTCTTAGTTTCAAGCGTAGCTAGTAAAGAGCGTGGTGTGTGTAAAGCTAAGGAAAAGAGAAAATGAAAGAAAAATGTATCTGACATCGCGGGTTAATCATACAACCATCCTCAAAAAAGTGAGTGTTTAATACACCGCTGCCTACCCCTTCGGAGATAAAGGCGTGAGCATTTGTTAGTAATCTTAAAAAATAAAGAACTAACTAATTATGCGTATCAATATTAAATGCACTGGTAATAAAAAAAATCGACCTATCCATTATTTTACGTAGCTGTTTTTGGAATAGGTATAGTCCATTTTTATTTAAAGTCGGAAAACGAACAATGCGGCCTTTATGCAAGTCAAAGGCGTAACTAAACAATTTTTTTTTCTACTTCAATTGACATTTCATTACGAAGCGCCATCTCGTGCCACTGTTTACAATTGGTATGATGAGTTTAAAAGTAGTCGAAGCAAACTCACTGATGATTCTCGAAAGGGACATCCTTTCACGGCGACAATTGAAGAAAATGTAAGTGTTGTGCGACTGATGATAGAAGCTGCTAGAATAGAGTGACGTATCAAGAGATTCAGGCAGCTTTAGGCATTGGTATGAGTCAAGTACAAAAATTCCTTGTACTAGATGGATACCTCATAATTTGACAGAAGTTCAAAAACGCCAATACTACTCACTCCGCCAGACGGGCTATCGAATATTTGCCTATCTAAGATGTGGAGTAAGTGAGTCGTCCTGTTTACGGAGACTACTTCGAAAAACAATATAAATATGAACGGTCTTCTATCATACCGTTTTTTAATTTCTATAAACTTTCTGTGTGACCCCCGTATCATGCAGAAAATATGGACATGTCCCGTTACAAAAAGTCGTCGTCGCAAATATGATACAAAGTGTTATTGTCCGTTTTTCCGCCTTTATGAGAAACAGACTATTATTATAGACACATATCATTTAACACTATACATATGTGTTACAAATGATGCTGATTGAGGATCAGATCTCAGATAATAATCAGATAAAAATTAAAATATTAAAATAATGTATCGTATCTCGTATTCAATAGTTATTCAAAGAGAGAAAAGAGTCGTTACTGGGCCATATACCAAAAAAGATGTCTTTGCCAACTGGCATACAGAATATACATATATGTAGGTACTATAAACCTTGAAAAAAAGAAAAATAGTTCAGGATAAAGGGGCTTATCTTATTTGTTACTTGCGTGTTTCCATAAATAAACGCCTATAGAAAAACTCTTTATAAAATACGAGTCTTAAATCGTTTTTTTTCTAGACAGTGTTCCTGGAGGCTCTTTTGTATCTTGAGCTGTCTTAAATAATAAGAGAGTGCAAATGTCTTAATTATCTACATAGTAATAAAATTATTATGATACATTATTTGGACTATGTAATATTTTATAATTGGAGCGCCATGATACAGAGCACTAACATAAAAAAATGCGATATGATATGAATAGTGGTCTGTGTTTGTAATAGTCTGTTTTTTTAATAGCATTGTTGTATAATTACTTTAAATTTGTTTTTATGCATAACAATATTTAAAGAAGGCGGTGGCAGTATAATATTCAAGTTACAATCGAGTGGCTTACATGGCGGATGGGGTTCAAACCTAGGAGGGTTTGAACCTCCTAGGTTTGAACCCCATCCGCCATCTGTTAATTTATTTATTATTGACTGTAATCGCTACTAGCATTTAAAATGAAAGGAGTATATTGACTTTTATAGGGATTCACTCTTTGAATGTATTTTTGTGAAATAAATCTATATTTTATTAATAAAAAACAATATCATGAAAAATTTGAACGTATTCCTAAAACAGAATAAATGTTTGATCGGGATCAAGTCACGAATTGTATAAACAGTTTGACATACGAAAAAAGAGATTTGGTTGAGTTCTTGTTGAGTTGGAATAGAACTATAACATCGTTAGTTTTCCACCAAGTTACAGCAATTCAATGTCAATCAAAACGATAGAGCATTAACGATGTAGCAATAACCACATGACTAAATCAATCTGACCAGTGATAATCAGAACGTGTCTTCCATCGTAACGTAACTGCTGTCAAATTGACACAGCGAGTGAGGGTGGAGGTCGATGCTCTACCATGGTAGGAATTAACAACGACTGGTTAATACATATATGAAGTTATGAACAACTAAAGGTACGTTTCTTAGGCGTCAGATGTGCTTAAATTGTTAAAAGTACACAAAACGAATAACACTTGTTAAATGTTACTGGTCAAACACCAACTGACCGTTTAAAAAAATATGCACTCCGGTAGTGCCGACAGAAGTGAAAACTTATTTTGCCGAGTTAGACATTTTTTAGATGGGTACTACGGTACTACGGTAATTGGGTAATGAATTGCATTTTATCTATGAATTGTATTTTATTAATTATTAGAAACTTTAAAATACATTTAATATTCTTTTATGGATTATCGTTAACAATTTCAACAACTCTTGTATCATCATCATTATCATTAAAATTATTACAATCTAAAATATAAACTATAGGTTCATGGTAACTAAAATAAGAAATAAACAATTTTAATTCGAAGTTATTTAAATATCTCGTGAATACCGCATCAGTTGTACTTTTATATCTTGTTGTGCTAATATTGCGTTGATTGGACATATGCGTCTCGTAGCGGTGTCGCGAGTCCATAGATTTTATCTCATCTAAAAATATGCGTACCGCGCTAAAAGAACTTTTCACTTCAATAATTACAATTTGTTTTTTCTCTTCTGTAATGTAAACTGCGATCCTTAAAGTCAGTATTGTATATCTATTAGAGTAACTTCAGACTACAGCTGTCTGTCTGCGTCCATGTCTGTCAAATAAAGTGGCGCGCGCTAATCAACTTTGTTACTCTCGCTGTTCGTACTTAAAACTTAATATTTAAAATCTAAGCAATCAAATAAACCTTGAAAAGAGTGTATTAACAATACCTGTTTCTCTTCTTGTACCTGGCAACCTCTTAGTTGTACTGAAGGTAAAGTAGTCAGTAGTATTGGCGACGTTTTATCTGCACTCTAATCTTAACATTGTGAAATAAATAAATAACTTGACACATCTCACACACGGCCGTCTGATCCCAAACTAAGCAGAGCTTGTACTATGGTAACCAGACTGCTGATAAACATACTTATATACTTCTAAATACACATATATTATAGATAAATTACACCCAGACACAGAACAAATGATCATGCTCATCACATAAATATATGTCGTAAGTGGGAATCGAACCCAAGACCTCTGGCTTAGCAGTCAGGCCAGTCGAATGAGCCAACAGATTAGGTTGTTTATTTTTTGATCCCAGGCTACGAAAATAGTTATATTTTAATGTAAATAGGGCAAACCTGTGCCTCCTGGCTGAATAGGCTAGTTTATTTGTTATTAAATACCGGTAAATAAACTTAGAGAATTTCGTGTCAAATACAAAGTCACTACAATGACAGTTCAAAGAACTATACTATCAAACAAAACATTCAGGACTTAATGAATTATCTTCAAATGTCGATGAACAGGCGCCCTTTAGTAAGTGCAAATGTTTGATGAGTTTCACATCCTATAAGTTTACGTTTGCGTTTATTACATTATTATATATTTGCGTTAAATTAATTATAGATCAGTCATGACCGTTAAAATTTCGTTATGATATGTCTCTATACAATTTTATTATTAACATCCGTTTTTTTATTACTTAAAATCATGTCTAAAAGTTTAATACGTCATCGCATAATTAAAATAAGACATCGTTGCTATAGGTAAACCAGACTGATGGCAAGCAATGATGATGGGTATGTTCAAATTGCCAGTAAACAACATTCGTTAAGTTGGAATAAAACTTCTCGATAATGAATATTTTGTATTTGTAATAAAGACATAACATAACATAACATAAAATCTATGTCAAGTGTGCTTAGTTCATTTTAGGATCGAAACGTAGTAATTTAAAAAGTTAACAGAACTGGGGTGAGCTATTCACATGTATTTTATATTTTTTATTAAATTATAAAAGAAACAGAATTTTACGCATTATAAGAAAATTATTCCAAATATTCCACTTGCAAATTGCAAGCTTCATTTTATGAAGATGATGAAGATAAAGAAGTATTTATAAAAAAAAACGATCCTCCAGCTTCTCAATTTTTGATTCATTATACCCCCAAATAATTTCTACATGATTCGGGTGCAATGGTAAACTAGAAGCCGTAACACATTGTAACCATGAGATTTCAGTTTGATATCTCATGTTTGGGTGCTACTTGCTTTGTTTTACTAGCTCAAGTACTTAACTGACATTTTCGAGAGAGGTCATCAAAATTAATATTATTTATACGCAGCCATTCTATGATAACATTAACACAATTGGCGTGTATATGTTGTTTGTTCAATTGTACAGAATTATAAAATGTGTTATCAATAAAAATCAGAGGTTTTGTAAAATTTGAATTATTTTTTAGGAGAGTTCTTACCCCTATATAATCTTCCAATAAAAATCTTCATACACGATGTTCTGGTAATTTGAGAAGTACATTTAGGTCGGGAGCCAATATGCTTTTAAAAATCTGTTCACTTTAACGTAAATTGATAAGAAGGGTTACTTACAGGCTCTGTCTAACTGTAAGCAGATGTTTAGCAATTTTAGAAAAAAAAAATTATAATTATTTTAGTATACATAACAGCAAAAACGCATTTCAATATCATACGTATTTCAAGGTCAATCGCACTCGGTGCCTTCTAAGTAAATTAAGGCAATTAAGCCTCGTTAATCCTAAAAGTGAAAGCATAGGCATGTCCGGATAAACAAGGGCAATTGATCCAACTGATTCATTACGTGACTCTCTTTTTAATGAGTAGCTTCTACTATTGACCGAGTACACAATATTAGCCAACAAATTGTTTGTCCTTGTAATAATTATTACTATGTGAAATAATTACGGGTTATGTTAAGTAGACACGCACATCAAAAAAGTCTAAGCAACATGCACTATGTTACAAATTAAATTTATATTAATAAATTATTATTATATATTTTCTTCCAAGGGTATGTAGGTAGGGACCTTTTTGTTCCAGATAACATACTGGCTGGCTATAAAAAAAATTCTTATATATTTATGAATGTAAAAAAATGGCTATAAAAAAGCTTTTCAACTGTTTTGTTTTTTTTTTAATAAAATTAAACGGAATGAATTGGTTCAAATTTAAGTGGAAATGCTGAGATGTGTCAAGGAAGTTCATCCATACAACGGCTCAACAGTTACTATATGGTCGAGTATAGAGAAGCACAGACGAACTGAGCTTGTTTTTGTAAATGGAAACATGAACGCAGCAAATTAGATAGAGCATGTTTTTAGATCTTATGTCCGTCCATTTGCACAAACCCTTGGCTCCGATTTTATGTTAATGCTTGACAATGCGGGTTCACATACAGCTTGGATGGCACGGGCTTATCCGGTCAATGCCACTGTACGGTGCGGTGTGGGCGCAGGCTCTGACTGCCCAGAATAGGGCGCTTGTCGGGCACCCCCAGAAAATCATGGCAGTGAAAGCCATACGCGGATACCGCACCGTGATAACGGAGGTGGCGTGCGCATTGGGTAGTACTTCCCCGTGGGAATTGGAGGCGAAAGTTCTCGCCGAAGTTTATCGGCGGCGGCGCGTTTTTCCCCTTCCACCCGCTGTAGTGGCGAGCCTCGAGGAGGCGAAATCCGCGTGTGCCTGGACGCCGCCTAACTGAGGTTTATGCCTTTGCGGGCAGGCCTGTCTTACTAAAGTTATTCCCGGACTCCTCCTCAATATGGTGTGCCATATTGCGCCTACTACTACGCCTCGCCCTTGTTAGTCGGTTAAAAGTAGGTTAATAGTTACAACAGAACAAAGAAATTAAAACTGACTGACAATAAAACTAACCTGGCCAAAAGGGCCCAAACATCCCTTCATGGGAGACGTTGTCAAGATTTACGCCAACAAAACGTCGACAAAGTGGCAAGAGTATCTCTTCCCCGAGACTGAGGGCTTCATGATCACAGTTACAGGCAATCGTAAAAAAATTACACATCGATTTATGTAATAAATGCAATGAATTACCGGAACCAACACATAACAGGCGCATGCAAATAAATTTTCCAAACCGACTATAAACATAGAGAGTATTAAGTAGCGAAAGTCAAACATCAAAAACTTGCACACCAATATAAACTCATGAACTTTTTCACACTATATTATAAGTATAGCCCAAACAGTTCTAAAAAAATTTGCTAAGACAATTTATTTTGACATTTATTTACACAATTTATTTGACCTTACAGATCGACCTATCCACTAAAATTATAAAACCAACAATACAGGATACCCAAGGCCGTAATACTCATCACGTGCAGAGTAGGAAGGAAATCACGACTTAATACATACACTAAACGATACATCTATAATTCGGATGTATTTATGTACTTACATCCGTTGCGATTGCTTCTGAACTACCAAATACAACTAATATTGGCTTAATCCCTTGCCATAAAGTTTTTTCGGGCAACCGAGATGAAAAGAAAACTAACATAATAATAATAAACTATAGACATCTCACACACGCCCGTCTGATCCCAAATTACGCAGAGCTTGTATATGGTAACTAGACTGATGATAGACATATTATATATTTCTAAATACATACATATTATAAACACCCAGACAGAGAAAATCAAGATACATTGATATCAAAGAGAAAAAAGGGTGTGTTACTGGACAACGGAAGTGAAAACGATTTTTTTTAATCAATAAATAAGTTATGACTTGTACTTACGATAAATTGTGTTGACAGCGGCGCGAAAGCACCTGAGACACCTAATGCACGAGCGCAAGATAAACGTGCATCAGTGCCACCCTGTTCCACGCCGCCCGCTGACGAGGAACCATCGCCTCCCTCCGACGGTGATATCACTCCGGTGAGTCAATATAATTAAAATTAATTGTTATCTGACAAGTAGAATGAATGCTACAAGTGGAGTATAACAATTTAAATCTCAAACTAAATATTACGAATGTCAAAACTGTCTCGTTTTAGAACACTGTGGTACTCATTTGCACTTATTACTGTCAACACTATTAATAAATATATAGCGCTAGGTAACTATAATTATATCAATATACACTGTACTTTATTTCAACCACTGAAATTATACTACTCTATCATGCAGTTGCAAAAAAAACACTCCTGTAATAGTTATAACAGTTTTAATTTTCTGGTAAACCTCCGTTTCTCATGAATGTGTAAAGAATCGAATGTGTAAAGTTAAAGATTTCAAATCTTACGTTTTTTTTTGACTTGCAATTATACAATCCGCTATGAATAAAATACATAAAAACTAACTTAAAAAAGATTTTCTAGTTTTAAAAGTTAGGTTTTAGGGATTTCCTCAAAAGCGGATTGAGTAAATGCATAACGAAAAAACGTAAGTTTTAGAACTTTAAACTTTGCATGTCTACATGTCTACTAAATGTGTATATATTTATCTCTTGGATTGGTTTAGGACCCATGTGTAGGGGATTACACAATACACTACAATACCATCGAAAACTCCTAACACGATAACTTTAGCTTAGTTCATAAGATTATCAAAACTATTAGACGTGCAGACGTGTGTATATACATATTTTAGAAACACTGTTGCAGCTGCTGGCTTTTACTGGTTTAGGAACATTTTCTCATGACTTCGATTTCATTTAATGTAGAAGGACTTTTACTGCTATATCCTTTGAATGCATCCCCATCATTGATTAAAAAGTTTCGTTAACATTTTTGAGGTTGCAAAACATTAATTACATGTATTGAAGTGCACCGCCACTTCATGTTATCTTATTACCTGGTTTTATAGTGCATTACCCCAATGGTAATGCACTATAAACCCCGGTAAATTAGTACTTGAATATAAAAAAAAAACATAAAAATATATATATATTTCAAAACTTTTTTTCCAAAATATACGTACATAATAAGACATTGGAATGTTAACATGAGTGTACAATTAGAGTCCACGCTAGCTATGCTAGCCATGGTACAAAGTGAGAGCGCGTGGGATTCCGCCACCTCATATTGCGAGGAGGTTATGTACGCCAAAGAGGCGGCGGAAAGGGAACGCTCCAGGCGCCGTGGAGACGATCTACGGCCTCCATGATTGCTGGCCTGAAGAAGACGAAACGTGGCGTGACGCGATCTGCGCACGCCCTTCGAGCTCGGATTGGGAAGGAAATTCCGAACATGTTTCGAGACCACCTGTTTTATAAACAGGTGGTCACGTCTGTCGGGGGTCGAGGGACATCCTTCCTAGGTTATACCTTAACCCCCGACTACAGACATTTGTGTCGGAACACCGTGTGGTTTTAGTCGGTTCGATTCCGACATAGCGGTTCGATTCCGACATATCGAGTAAAACTCGATGTAGTGGTACCCGGGGAGGTTTCCACACGTTAAAAAAAAAAAGAGTCCACGCTTGCATGTTGTGTCTGTAAATAGACACAACACTTGGTATGATCAACGTTGGGTAGATGTATGCCTTTAAGTGCTATTCGATTATTTTTGTGTTTGTATAAATCTGATAAGAATTTAGTTTTATGGTGTATAAGGGGGTTTTAGGTTATAGTGTGTTTGCTTTGGAAAGTGCCAAGCGTGTTGAGTGATACGACCTCACGTCCTCCTTCACAAATTTTGGCTATTTACAGATTGAAGATTCGTACGAACGTAAACTAAGGAATTAGAAGAATATTTTTCATTTTACTTAGTGATGATTAGTTTCACTTATTCAGAATACAATTTAATGAAATAAGACGCATTCATGAAAATTAAGCAGAGCCCGAAGCCGGACGGCTTATTTAAGAGATTCAAAAAGCTCGCGAAATCTTAATATTGATGGTGGTTAGAATATAGAGGCTTCAACAGGACAAGTGGATGTATGTGTGTAAAAAAGTGTAACTGCAAATTACTGCTAGAACTAGCTTTTACCATTTTTTATCAGCGTTGACCTGTTTTTTTATTTTTAGACGGGCCTATGTCCAGAGTCAGGTCTAACACCCCTGGCGGGCAGTGCACCACAAACGCCTCAAGAGCCTCGCATGGACGTCCCTCAACCGCGACCGCTTCCAATGCCTGAATACGGCGGCTTCTTTGCTCTCCTCACCGAGTATCTACCCGATACTAGTCAACCAATCTCTGGTTTCCATCGGTAAGTCATTACTTACTTCTTTATATCCTCCCTCCCTCTGTTGTTAACAATATGTTATAAAAAATCGTTTTAATCTCTAATACGTCTGACGTGTATACATATACTATGCGATTCAAATAAGAAAATAACAGTTATATTCTTATTGCTTCGGCGTATAACAATAGGCGTGCAACTACATTGAGCAACGTACCGTTCAAAAAAAGGTACGTATGTAATATGAATTAAATGTGTGGTTTACAAAAGCTGTATTTATTTCGTTTATATTATGATACATAGCTCCCAGCCTATTTAATGTAACTGAATTCATTTTCTTTCTCTGAATTTTACTGAATAATAAAAAGTACTAATAAATATTCATAAACAACACAACAAATATAAACAACAATAAACAATTTTAACTTTTTTATACACACATTTAGATCACAATAAATCATGTTTGAATTTATATACTATGGTTACTTTATATAAATTATTTTAAATCTCATACTACACATACTTTTTTAATTAAGAATTTTTGCTAACACTACTTTTTTGACAAATCTTAAGTCAACTTGGCTCAATCGCGATTATCTTCTCATTTGAAATGCATAATCGCGTCATTTTTTATTTTTGCCCCGTATTCTTTTCTAAAATATAAATAAATTAGTTTTTTCCTTATATAGGCGCTATCTGCCAATTAAAGTCCTGTGAAAAATGGTCCTCCTGTTTCTGAAATTAGCCTAAACAATACTCTCTATCTTATTTATAATAGTAAATATTTATAATAGTAAATAATATATAAAAAGAGACACTCTTATTTACCAACGAAATGTATAGTCCTGAAAAAATAAATAGTGTGATGTGGTGGCCTGAAAATAGGCCTTTTTTCTGGAAATGCATCAGATTTATCCATACAGAGAACTTATAAAGCAAAATGTTATATAAATACAAAATCTTATCCAAGTTTTAAAGTTGATGTTGTTGCAAAAATGTTTATAACATACACTATGTACTCGTATATAAATTTATACATACCTAGTCTTGCCATAAATATTTTTACAAAGATAAATCTATTTCTTTTTCAATTTCATAAAATATGTATTACTGTAATGTGTGTAAGATTATACTAATGTATAATATAATAGTATTAAAATATATGAGCTCGTTCGTAGATATCCAACGGGATATCGGGAGCGAGCTTCATATACTTTCAACTTTATATATTTATTTATTTAACTTAATGCACATATTGTACAAGGCGGACTTAATGCCTTAGGCATTCTCTGCCAGTCATCCTTCGGGTGTTGCAGAAATAAAAGTGGTAGGTGCGAAGAATAAGGGAGAAAAAAGGAACTAGTTTAAAAGTAGTATAAATACAAGAAAAAAAATATTATACACATTATTACATATACATTGCTACTTACGTAAAAAAAAGAGAAGAACGAGAAAAAAAAAATGATGCGACAATTAAGCCAACTCATTGAGCAAGAGATCACGTACCCTTTGTTTAAACACGAAGCGGTTTGTGGACATCCTGATTTCGAGTGGGAGCGCATTCCAAAGAAGAACAGATTGGACATAGAACGAAGAGTTCACCAAGTTCGAGTTATGACGGGGAAATAAAAGAAGATTGTTGTGTGAGGAACGAAGGTTTCTGTCGTGATTTAAACGCAGTAAACGAAGATAGGGTGCTAAATAAGATGAAGGAGATGGAGCATTAAGAAAAGAGAAGAGAGAAGCCAGTGCGCGAAGATTTCGTCGCTGGCGAATCGAAAGCCATTTTAATTCAGAACGTAAAGCAGACACGTGGTCATACTTGCGAATATTAAAAATAAATCGAATGCAGTTATTAAGAAGTCGGTCAAGTTTATTAAGCAGATCTGCATTCAGGTCTACATAACATACATCACCATAGTCGTTTATAGGGATGATAAGGGACTGCATTAGGATTGTCTTGGTTTTAATAGGAAGGAAATTTTTAAGACGATATAGACTTCGGAGAGTTCCAGTCACTTTCCGACTAACGTGAGCCATCTGGGCACGCCAATTAAGAGTTGAATCAATATGTAGGCCTAGATCTTTAACCACTGAGCTTAGGGATATGACTAAACTATTAAAGACTACAGGTGAGATAGAAGTCATATCAATCCTACCCATAAGTCGTTTGCTGCCTACGATAATTGCCTGACATTTAGTGGGATTTCACGAATAATCCAAACCTTACCGACCAGCTTTTTATTAAATCTAATCCTCGTTAATTTTGTCAATGGCTTGCGGTATATCCTCACTGCTGGCCTGCGTGTACAGCTGCAAGTCATCGGCGTAAAGGCTATACGCACACTGAAGGTCCTGAGTTATGAGATTAATGTAAATTTAAAACAAAAGTGGAGATGAATTCCGCCTTGAGGGACGCCAGTGTGGAGTTCACACCAATTTGATGACAGGTCATCAACGCGAACGCACTGTTGTCGTCCCTGAAGATAAGTGGAGAACAATTCCAATGCTTCTGATGAGATTATAAGATAGGACAGGATGGATAATAAGAAATCGTGACTGACGGTATTGAAGGCATTAGAAAAGTCAATCAGGACTAGAACGGTAACCTTGGTGCCTTCCATGCCCTCCCTGATATCGCCAGTCACTTTCAGCAGTGCAGTAACTGTACTGTGACCGGGCCTGAAGCCGGATTGGAGGGGACTTAAGTGATTATTTTGGAAGATAAACTGAGAAAGCTGCTTGTGAACAAACGCCTCAAGAACTTTTGATAGAAAGGGAAGAATAGAAATGGGACGGAAGTGTTCAGGAAGGGAAGGGTTATTTTTTTTAGGCAAAGGAATGACATAAGCGTTGCGCCACAGAGAGGGGAAGGTTCCTGAATCGAAGAAAAGTTAATAATGTGAGTTATAGTCTGAAGGACGTGATCCAGGATAGTGACTATCATCCTACGGCTAAGGCCATCACAGCCCTCAGCATTGGAAAGGATGATCTTTTTGATGTCCTCCGAAAACACTGGAGGAAATTGAAAATTGGCAATGTTGGGTCTGGGTAGACCAGCAATATGGTTCAAGGTCCGACACTTGGTTTGACGATCTAGCTGAATTGTAAGTTGATATCATTCAAACCAATAGTCGATTGAGACTCGGTGCATAGTTGCCTGCCGATACCCATAGTGTTAAGAAACTTCCACATACTGGAAGGAGATGAAGTTTTTTTCTCCTAATGGGAACATGGATGTCATACAAATTGATAATGCGATTGTTAAATTGTTAAGTTTCGCGTTAACATTTGATTTATATTGATTTTTCCCATAGAGAGAGTGCGCGTTTCTATCGATAACTTGGCCTCCACGTTTAAAGGACTATATTAAATAAAGCCATTGCTTTATTATATATAATAAAGCAATGGCTTTATATTTATCTTTGCGATAAATATAAAGTAAGATATCTTCATTGCCTATCTTATGGATTGTTTTAGGGACCTTGGCGTTTAAAGCATACCATGCCTCTAAAACTGACCATGAATCATAATCCAGCGGATTAATATCGGGACTAGATGACGGCCATACTTCAGCTCTGATGAAATTAGAAACGTTCATTTCAAACCACGGTTTTATGGATTAAGCTTTATGATCCGGTGCTAAGTCTTGCGGAAAGGATCGTTCTTTTTTGTGGAACATGGTGTTGTTAAGAGGCTTAACCACCTTCTTAAGAATCGTATCTTGATACACTCACTGGAGCTGACGGTGAAATGGTATGTCGGACTCAAACTGACTAAAATCACACGGTGTTTCGTCACAAGTGGGTCTATTGCAAGGGACCTGGGTATTTAGTATATTAGTATATACCCTAGAAGGTATGCTTCATGGAACCCGGCATACACTACCGACTAACATGGAATACGAGGATCCTTGACCCCCTCCAGTTTGAGAGGCGAGCGTAGAACATGTCGCACCACCATCTCAGACCTGCTTCAGCTAGGGTATGGGTAACCCTACCTGCTACCCCCAGGCCAGCCTCATTCAAGCCGGAGTTAGTTCTGTACTCTCCGGTGTCTGTTGTGTCTTGTGCGGGACTGGAGGGTACTTGGCCTCTCCCGTATCCTCACCGCCGCCTCTTTAGCCGACATGACCTCGCAAAATGAGGTGGCTGAATTCTGAGTGTTATCGCTTCGGACCATGGACAGAACCATGATCTCTAGCGAGAGACTTCCCGCTCCGATAGCCTTCGCGAGGTTGAGGCACTGGTGCGCGCACGCTGTGCACTCCACTAAAGTGGGAAGTGCAGTGTCCTCGCGACCAGCCTCCGCAGTGATGGCATGAAGACGTTGGCTTCCGGCCTACCGGTAGGAGAGGCTGCAGTGTCGCCTCTGTGACATATCCTCCATGGCGGGCCTTACCGTCCACTCGACCAATAAGACCTTGTGGAGCGGGGACCGTTGTGCATCGACTTCACAAGGCATGGGTCGCTATCCCCTCTCCAGCGCTTCCTTGTTCCAGTTATATAGTCACGCAGAGACTTTCGCTTGCAGGACTCATGGTGCAGATCCAGTTAGGAGACTTGCCGCTTCTTGCGGTACCCTCTTATAATCCTAACGGCCAGGCTTAATAAATCCTTGATAGCTGAGATCGCCCCATACAATCACTGAAATTGGATGATGCTCACGTTGTACATTGTATTTTTCCTGGTTAGTTAAATTATTTTCTTGTTATTAAATAAACTTTTGCTTTGATTTTACAACGCTATTTATTTTTAAATTATCTGTTAAATAACGAATTTTATAGGCTGCAAGACCTAATTCATCTTTTAAAATGCGTGACATGGCTCTAGGTGCTATATTCATTTCCAGAGATAAAATGTTTTGCTTTCGGACTGAATTTATTCTAATTCAAATCAAATCTTTTTTGCACTCCATATGTTCCAAGGTTTTTTTTTATGGGATAGGGGGCAAACGAGCAGACGGGTCACCTGATGGTAAGTGACAGGAGTCACAAGTGCGTTTCCGGCCTTTTAGGTAGAAGTACGCTCTTTTCTTGAAGGTTTGAAGGTCGTATCGGTTCGGAAATACGGCAGGCGACAATTTGTTTCATATGCTGGTTGTGCGAGGCAAAAAGCTTTTGGAGAAGCGCACAGTGGTGGAGTGCCAACCAGGTGATGGGGATGGATATTTTGTCGCGTAGGACGATGGCGGAAACCTGCAGCCGGTATAAGTCCGAACAATTCCTCTGAACACTCCGACAACACAAACAACAACAACACAATCAGAACATATATCGACGCCAAGGATTCCGATACTGGCTGATGCAGTTAGGGAAGTGCTCTCAAATTGAGGTGATACGACCAATGGCATCTTTTTAGCGGTGAACGAACAACCCTGTGTCTTCGTGGGGTTAAACTGGACTAGGTTAAGTCGACCCCAATCTGAAACTTTTGAGCAAGGCCGGCTTTGCTGTCTCAAAGTGGTGGTGGACAGTGTCGAGGTTAGAATGTAAGCCGATGATGCTGATGTTACAAAAATCCACGGTAAATGTGACAGGGGATACCATGGTATGCCATCACTTGCCCCTAGCAGATTTTGAGAGCGCAGTTGAGCAATAGTACGAGGGGCAGCCTGGGCGTCCACACTCAGGTATATTCCGTACTGAGGGTGGACGTCCAGGGGGGGATTCTCCAACGCTAGCGCTGGTACCCCCTGGGGTATCCTTTTTGTTAGCAGCGCTATCATTAGAGTCGCTATCATTACCACTGTTAAAGTGTTAACAATAATACTTTTTTCACTGCTTTGGTTACAGTGAGGAGGTTTTATTGTACCTATCAATCATTTGTACACAAACATTCGACTAATACCAATCGGATGGACCCGTTTCATAAATGCATTTGGCTCCATATATACTTTGTGTAATACTATCACAAAAATTCGGTTCTTTTTATCACCCCACTCCATTTTAATATCACAAAAATGTTTAACACCAAAAATGGGAAAAGAGAATGAATATTCATATAAAAATAACAGATTCCGAATTCCAATGTAATATTGTTTTTTTGTTATTGTAACAGTATTTATGGCCAGACTAAGTATATTATAAAACGTAATTATAAAAAAAAATGCTTGTTCAAAGCATTTTTTTTATAATTACGTTTTTTGAAATATTTGTAGAATTGAGTTGTATTGCCCGATTTCGTTATCCATCGTGCAACCATTTTGTATAGGGTGGTTATGGATCGAACCCGGTCAAAAATGTAAAAATATGTACAGTAAAAAATGGTGCGTCATCGAGATTGTTGATATAAGTATAACTATATTAATATTAATACCAGCGATGTTTATAAAATCTTTAAATGTGGGAGTCAAACCACTTATAAGCTAATATTAATTTGCTACGTATAAGTTATCTTAAAATATGTATGTCCACGCCTTTCTTTAACACGTTGTCTGTTTTATTCTACGTGCAAAATATACTGAAGAAATGATTGTTAGATGACTTCTCGGCAAGAGCCACTTCTAATTGCTGGTAACCGACATTGACGTGCTCTAGCTTACTTTGCTCGAGATACTTCTCAATCCAACCGTATAAGCAATATCCTGCATTACCTTTCTATCTTACTCAGTATACTCCTATTTTTCTCAACTTTAATTCCCATAGTGGCCATTGATGGC
Source organism: Tyria jacobaeae (assembly GCA_947561695.1). Lineage (NCBI taxonomy): Eukaryota > Metazoa > Arthropoda > Insecta > Lepidoptera > Erebidae > Tyria > Tyria jacobaeae. The sequence continues at coordinate 9,862,079 of OX387207.1, read as the reverse complement.
AAGCAAAGTATAATGGAGAATGTGAAAATGTTCGTTTAATCTAGGAAACATATATGTATATACATATGTATATACATATGTATATACATATGTATATACATATGTATATACATATTTGTTTTTGTGTCTATGACATCGAGCAAGTAGTTTGGATATTGTGATAATCTCAATTTTCACTTTATCAAATCCATGTATGACGTAATATTTTAACCCATTTTTGATCTAAAGTTCATGGTCATCATGGCAATCATGGTTCAGGTGCACGCTCATAGAGACACATTTGGAATTGTAGTTTCAATAGCGGGCATCGTTCCCCTTACTAAAAGTACAATAGCGCCGAAAGTATATTACGTATCAAAAAAAATCATTTTATACTCTTTTGTTCCTTTTAAAAGTGTACTTTCAAATAAAAATCTTCTGTAAAAATGACCTCCACCTAATACACCTCCGCCAATGACTTCGGGAAAACGGGCGTAAGCGATTGTATCTTTGTGTATATGGATCAATGAAGCACGCTACGATGCTTTTAATTTCGGTATTTGTAAATTATTTGCAAACATGCATTTAGGTGCAACGTGGCTGTGATGCTGCTATGCGATGTAGTGCTAGACGGCGTGGAGCTCGACTGGTCCATACATGTACCACTGATGTTGCATATCGTATTCCTGGGTATGGACCACACCAGGTGAGCTTATTTTTAATAGAAAAGGACTATACGGTTTCGAAACCCCATACAACATAGAACCTCTATCTTTTGTTTCTACTTCAATAAATTACTATTACATTCGAGAACCAGATTTTATTCTACACTATGTTACGGAGTATATTTTATTTAAACAAAATTGATTAAAGTCCTGATATTTTTGGTTCAATATTCAGGTATTAATAGACACTTCGAATTTATTATATTAAATTAATGTGGTAGTTATGATTAAATGTACAAGTCCTCATAGAATTAAGTGTTATCTCAAGTATTGTAAATAATGAATATATGATTATTTTTTAATTCAATGACGTCACAAATTGTTATATTCTATATAAGAAGTACGTTCTTTTAGTTCGTTCGTTGATAATAAAACTAAATTGAGTAAACTAGGCAGTTGTCAAACGTATTATATGGCGAATAATGAACATATAGACACTCCTACTTCAGATGGATAGTTCACCAGCATTGCAGACAGTTGCTGCTGAACCTACTAGTAGCCGTGGCGGCACACCATGACCACCTCACGGTCGCTCGAGTGTTGCTGGCGAGTCGTTCAGCACAACTCGGTCTTGGCATATCACCACCCACGCTGTCACTGGTGCCGCATAACTTTACAGGTATACTTCCCGGTTTTTGGTGACGATAGGCCGTCCATAAAAATACTTTCTCATATAACTAATATATAACAAAATGTAAAGCAAGGCTTGAGGAAACGTAATATATGTGTAATCACACAATAACATTTTTAGATTTCCGTACGACTACATGAAGAAAGTAAACCTTTACAGTATCACTAGTGCTTTTAGCTGTCTGTCTGTCACAGATGAGTTACTGCACTGCAATCCATCTCGCGAGTCAGTCGTACTATAACTAACTACACACATTAAAACTGAAAGTGTGATAAAATATAAATTATCCAATTAATATTTTATAGTAAAAAATGTCCTTGAGCCCTGGACACTTTTTAATTTGAAATCGTTAGTATTTTTACTATAAAATGATAAAATAAGTAAATATAGTTTTCTGTATATATTACGCAAGAAATTTGGGAGTTGAATGTTAAAATTCTCGTAACTATCGAAGTGACCTAAATTGGTTATATGGAGAATGGCACCGTACTACTTAGTTTTTACAAGAGGACATTAAATCTTCTCTGAAAAGGAGCCACTATTTAACTAAGCCTTCTGAAAATGGAATACCGCAAAAGAACATTAAAAAAAAATGTCAATTACTTCAATATGTTAAATCGGTTTGTTAACGTTTTAACAGCAAGGGTGGATAATAGATATTTGTTGAAGTTTTAGTTAATTTGTAAGATAATTTCCAGAACCTGACGCCGCCTTCGACAATTACCCGCAATGTGCACACTCGCCCCGCTCGCACGCTCGCTCTCTTAGCTCCGACCCACAAGTCACACCCGACGGTACATTAATTTTATTTTGTGTATTTTATAACTTCTCGCGTGCACGTCACACTCTCGTGGATGAGACTTACCTACAAATTAATGTGATACCTGCTTGATTGATACTGACGCGAAGTATTGTATTTAAAAAGCCAAGTTTGAATAATACCTTTTATTGCTATGCTTTGAGAGTTTGACATACCTCAAAACGTTCAGTAGGAGAGACAGATTCGTCACTTCTTCATACATGAATAGACCTAATCCATAACACTCTACGCCTTAAAATCCTTTGAAATGTAAGGTTTTTAAAATATTAAGACCACGAGACAATTGCTATGTCAGCTCAACGACCTCCATGAATGAAGTGATCTGTTCGTGGTTCGCGCGTTACTTGAGATCTGGAGAAATGATTTTTGTCTGTAAAAGCAATACTGTAAGTTACTTTAAATAGAATGAAAACTTTGGTATTAAAAATATCCCATACAAAATTAGTATGAAGAAGTTTATTTCTGTTGGATCAGTTACTTTTGAATTAAAATACTTTTCATACTTGATAGGTGAATGTGAAAACTACCCGTCTCTGCCGGTGATAGTGACGGACGATTCGGAGCCGGAGACAGCCGCAGCAGAGCCGACCGCGCAGGCGGAACAGACTGAAATACCTATCGCTGACGTCATCAAATCTCTTGTACACTTCCTGGCTAACAGACCCACGCATATGCCCTTGTGGCAGTACGAAGACATTACTGCTAAAGGTAATTGTATATTTGTCTCCCTTTCTAGGTATGTCCTCTATTTTTCCATCCACCAATCCCACCCATCCATTTTTTGTTTGATCGTCTTTTGATATTTTACCCTACAAGTTAGGTACATTTTGCTCATCCCGAAACATTTAATCAGCTTACCTTCAAACTGCATGCATTCTAGTCATGCATTTCTATCTATCAGACCCCTTGCATTGGCTCCTTTTGTAGGCTAACATTGTGACCCTGAATGATTTATAGATATATTAAGCTTGTCCTTATTACAGTGTGGACTCTGCGCAGCTGCCAACAGATGTCGACACTATTACGTCACGTGTTGCGAGTGTTCCGCGAGTCTTTGCCCCACGCGCTCATCTCAGAACGATGGGCGCAGACTGCACTGCAACTTGGATTGTCTTGCCCCTCTAGACATTACGCAGGCAGATCTTTACAGGTTTGAAAATAATCTACGGTCATAAAAACTGATATTCGCAATTATACATATTATTTAGATTTAAAATTTAGTACTGACCTACAGGGTTTTCTAATTATTTTTTTTCTATATAATATAGGGGGACAGGCGAACGGACGGGTCACCACGGGTCAAGAGTCGTGTGTTTGTGTGGAATGCTCTGAGGGGAAAGAAGAGAGGGGAGATGTGGAGATGGGAAAGGGGAGAGGGAGGATGAGGGGATAGGAAAGAGCAGAGGGGGAGTTGGGCCTCCAGAAACCTCACTATTTTTTTGGAAATGCAATGCAAGCCTCGCTTCACAACCGGTTTTCTGTGAAGCTACGGTATCGCACCGGCTGTTGTCGAGCCGGCCCATTCGCGCCTAAGCATGACTACTACTATCTTTATATATATAATTCTTCTGTGAGTGTGTATGTCACTGAACTACTCTCAAACGACTTTACGGATTTTGATGAAATTTTTTGTGTGTGTTCAAGGGGATCTGGGAATGGTTTAGATTCACAAATCAGCCCGGCAGATGGCGCTGCAGTCGGTATCTAGGTTATTTATTTATATTGATCCTAATCGCTTGAAATATCATGCAGGACAACGTCTGTCGGGTCCGCTAGTTATAATATAAAATTACATTTGAAGGTATTCCGTTTCATCGGGGTGGCAATGACTGGCCGTATGGTGTCGGACATACTGTCCCGGCTTGTGGAGACTGTGGCCGAACAAGGCGAGGACATGCAAGGCTACGTCACTGAACTGCTACTCACATTAGAAGCCGCCGTCGACTCCCTCGAGTCTAATTTTAGACCGTTAGATTACATGAGAGACATATTTAAGTCTACACCTAATTTGAATAATAAAGATGGCGGCCCGCCCTCCAATGGGAGCCCCTATTCTGCTGGTAAGATTATTTAGCTATCAATGTTTTGTAACTAGTATTTTTTTTTCCAATTAATCCAACCAAACTAACTATCCAGAGAATATTGAACATTTTATCAACATTACTTTTTTAGTGATTGGAAACGCCATATACATTTTTCGTTGTTCTTATTGAATTCTACAGAGTTATAGACTATAATAGCTTGTGCAGTCTATAACTCTGTAGACATGACGTGTATATTTATACATATAATGTTTGTTTTAGGTAAACGTTCTCCGGGGGTATGTGTGGGCTGTGTCACCAACCACACTCGCAGTACTAGCTATTCAGTGTCCTACTGTATACGCAAGAATAACGCGCCGCCACCAAATAACGAGAAACAACAACACGGTGAATATATTTGATTACTTATTTACTTCTTGCCAGCCCCTGGACTCGTGCCCCCTTTCTTCCTCTTCTTTTGAGTCTTGTTTTGCATTTTTACTTCCCCTAAATTTAGATAATGTTACATCAAAAATACTAAGTAAATTTCCCTTAGACGTTCAATTTTTAGATATGATATTTTTGTTCATATATGTCATATATGTATAAGGTCATTATGTATCTGCTATACACATTTTGGAAAGGAGAATCGATGGTTTCTTTTTTAATTATTCGATAAAATATTTGTTTTCCATAAAAGAATATAATTGTACTAAAGTTGAACCACGTGCTTACTACTTGTCTATTCAATAGATGTATGTATAATAATACTAATAATGTGTAAATGCTTTACATTTTAATAATGGTTCGTCTTGAATAACGGCAGAACGTCCGCGGCCCTGCAGCGAAGCAGCTAAAGGCGTTTGTTCCAATTTATGTCGATCACGATCGGCGCAGTCCCTCAAACTGCTCGGTGATAGCGCTACACAGGTACAATCATCTCTTTCTTATTGTCTTATATTATTATATTCTTTGTGTACGTTGGTATGTAGACAAGAGAAGAGAACATTGTATTCAACAAAGACATAGTTACTTACGGTTTCGAAGTTTGAAAATATTCCTAATACCTATGTAGTACGTATGTACATACATATACAGTCGTGGTCAACTAATTAAGGACATTCAAGATAGTGGACAGCAATAACCGGCTATGTACATATAAATATAAAACCCTGTTGATTTCTCAGTAACTATTATTTGCATAATTTGATCCGATTATTATACTATAAATGGCTGTAAATAAAAGATTAAATAAATATAAAAAAGTGTTTAATATCAAAGGTTAACCATGTATTCAATTTAAGGTACAATTCTGTAGCTGGACATTTAATTAAGAACAGTAAAGTAAAATGAAAAATAGAGTTAAACAGAACTAATAATCTGCAGTATTTTAATTTCTTTAACAACTTCATTTTATTACGGGTAAAATCAGTACCCAGTAGCAAAACCTTTGTTAGTAATTACCGCCTGACACCGATGTGGCATAGACATTATCAGTTTCTGACATATTTCAACAGGAATGTTTGCCCATGCCTCACAAAAAGCTTCATTAAGTTCATCTAAAGTTGTGGTACGATAAATGGCAACTTTTTTCTTAATTTCGTGCCAAAGGTGCTCGATTGGGTTGAGGTCGGGGCTATTTGCTGGCCAATCTAGCACTGATACCGACTGTCTGTTAAGAAACGACTTGACTGAACGGGCTGTATGTTTTGGGTCGTTATCATGCTGAAAAGTCCATATAATAGGAAGATGTTCCTCAGCATAGGGAAGCATAGTTTCTTCTAATATTGCCTTGTATTGATGTTGGTCTAAGTTACCCTGAACTTTCCTCACAGGTCCCACTCCACGTCCAGAAAATGATCCCCACATTTTAATGTTTCCTCCGCCATGTTTCACCTGCTTTTTTGTGAATCTTGGATTCATTTCCGCTTTTACAGGACGCCGTACGTATTGCCTTCCATCTGAAGAAATCAAATTAACCTTGGTCTCGTCAGAGAATAATACATGTTGCCATTGGTCGTAGGTCCAATGTCCATATTTACGTGCAAACGCCAAACGTGCATTTCTATGCTCTTTCTTTAACAACGGTACTTTGCGAGCCACTCTTCCGAACAACCCTGCTTCTACCAGACGTCGTCGAACTGTCCTCGCTGATACACTGACTCTTTCGTCTGCCCCAAACACTTCATGTTTAATTAAAATAGAGCCTAGAAACGGATCTTTCTTAGCTAACCTGGTTATCATTCTATCTTCTTGCGGAGTTGTTTTTCTCGATCTTTTTTTTCTGGGCACATTTAAAGTTGTGTTATTGCGCCTGAAATGTTGCACTGCATTGCATACCATAGTTTTTGAATAATTTAAATATCCTGCTATCCTTCGGTATGACCAACCACGCTCGACAAACTTCATGATAATTTTTCGTAGTGTTGCATCGCAACTTTTATTTTTGCCCATTGTTCTTCAAAATAACTCTCAAAACTTGAAATTACAAATCTAGATTGCCGCCAAAACTACCACAAAGAATAGGAGAAGAAAGAAAATAATAATTGAGATTCAGATTTTGAAACTAGAACGCAATATCTCAGCGTCCCTAATCAAATGGCCAGCCAGCATTCTTTGAACAAATAGCACTGTGATCATCTATCAGCTATACTGTAAAGAGGTTTAATGTTTAAGAAGTTGTTATTGTTTGTATAATTAGGCACATAAATGACTAATTATACTTACATGTAAAAGATGTGGAATATTGTTTAGACTCGTTGGAAAATAAAAAATAAATTCACAATTTGGATTAACTAGAGAGTGTCCCTAATTAGTTGACCACGACTGTATATACAGGCTAACCGTTCCTTACATACCACCAACCTTAAGTCCAGTAAACGTGGATGTTATCTGTTACTCCCATGTACCATGATCACTTATTAACTGAATCATGCAATATTTATATAAACCTTATAAAAATATCAAAACCTTGTTAAGTTCTCTATCTCTATTACCTGTACTAACTCTCAGTCTGATTTGGATGAGGCTTTTTATGTTGGTTAGAGTATTCATTGAGAAATTGGTTATAAAACATCACGCAACAACCCTTAGGAGCGGAGCAACAAGTACAAACTGATGATGTTTGATCCGATTTACTTTTATATGATAGAGATATCGTTTCTTTATAATTTATCATACGATAATTATAGTTTTAAAGAAACCTCAAAAGAGAAACGCGCCCGCTTGAAGGAACAGGAAAATAAATACTAACACAGCTTTTTAACCGCGATGTATTGTGAAAGTCGTATTTATAATTTTAGTATTGATATACATATATTCATTGATGTAGATTGACTAATATATCTGCACGTTTCAGGATGACAAACTAACAATACTGGCAACCCTATTCTGGGTGGGTGCATCACTGTTAGAGTCGGACTACGAGCACGAGTTCCTGCTGGGCGTCCGGTTGTTGGCGCGTGTGATGTCTCGCCTGCCGCTCGACCGGCCCGACGCAAGAGAACGCCTGGACAGAACACAAGCGCACACCTCACCCTCCTTACACGCTTTGTTGCTAAAGGTAGGGTTCATTAAATCTTAGTCATACAAAACATACTTTAAGTTTGTACTATTGTCAAATATTAATACCGTTATCGATGCTTAGTTCGGTTTAATGGAAACTACCTACTGGGGCGCACCGACTAAACCAAGGTGTTACGTTGGGACGTTGCGCAAGGCGTTATCAAATAAATGTCATTTTTTAATTTTTATTTAAAAGTTGTTTTCTTTACGTAACAAAATTATCTTAAGGACGATTCAAACCCCTTTTAACCTATTTGAGCCTAAGCTTTTTTTGTCTTTTCCAATGTTTTTGCATTCACGAATGTTGAGAATAATCTCTGAGATAAGTAATAATTCGTAATGATAAGTGTAATAGTATATATGGTTGTATATAATAAGTACATATCGCTTGACAGCAAATGACATAAAATCACCAACGTGGCGAACAGCGTTTAAGTATGTTTGTCAAAACTTTTTATTTTTAATTAAAGTTGAAGTCGTAAAATGTGACGTTGTAAAAGTCTGGCAAATATATATTTATATATATTGGTTTCGCAGAACAATTATTTATTTAACTTAATGCACATATTGTACAAGGCGGACTTAATGCCTTAGGTATTCTCTGCCAGTCAACCTTCGGGTGTTGCAGAAATAAAAGTGATAGGTGCGAAGAATCAGGGTATAATTATATACCTCTTAAGACTATATTTAATGAAGAGTCAAGTAGCCTTTTGTGGCGTTACGGCCCATAATGAGGATTGGCTGAAGAGGCTACATGGTGCTCTCTCCTTTCGGCTGACGCAGTTGCTTACCAGACACGGGTTCACAATATAAGAACTACCGTGAGGTTACAGCACTTGACAAAGGTCAAGTCTGCCAAGATTCACAGCGATTTCCTTTCTAGAGTGGACTAGACTGGCCCCAGCCATAAGACCTGGTGATGGAACAGTGTGTGGTTTTAGTAGGTTCGAATTCGAGACATACCAACTTAATATTGGTCAAAGAGAGGTGACGACCCTGAGGAGTTGCCAAACAAAAAAAGGATAATATATATACATATACATATATATATCAACAAATCCCAAATGTTGGCCTTTTATTGATACCAAAGACTAGAATAGTATATAAGATATAGACATGCAACTATGCATTTTTTATTGATAACACAAAACTCCCACTTTTTTTTTTATACTATAGGGGGACAGACGAACAGACGGGTCACCTGATGGTAAGTGACACCGCCGTCCATGGACACTTGCAACTCAAGAGTCGCAAGTGCGCTGCCCGCCTTTGAGGGTGATGAGGGATAGGGGATGCAAGGAGCGGAAAGAAGGGAGGAGGGATGAGGAGATGGAAAAAAGGAGAAAGGAGATGAGGGGAGAGAAAAGGGGGCGGGGGAATTGGGCCTCCGGAAACCTCACTCAATTCGGGGAAATGCAACGCAAGCGTTACTTCACAACCGGTTTTCTGTGAGGCCGTGGTATAGCATCGGTCGAGCCGGCCCATTCGTGCCTAAGCATGGCTCTACCACTGGTGCACAGATATGCAACATTTATATAATTTGCATAGTTATATATACATTATAGTACAATATATACATATACATTTAAATACGTAAGTAGAGGGAAGTTTTAAGTAAGAAAAGTAATATTTTGACATTTGGAACGCAAATTTGGCTTATATTTCAATAAAATTAAACCTTTACAAACGGAAACCAAAAATAATTTATTTTGTTTTTGACATTGTTTTCGCTATCCATTTGCAATTAAGTGCTGCGCATTAATGTTATAAATTCAATTTAAAAAAAAACTGTATTTAAAAAAAGAATACTATGGATTCGAAAACAACTTTATTTCGTATAGAATTTTGAACGGTTTTGATACTATCTATGCATTTTTGTCTTTTATTTACAAATCCAGATTAAAAAAAGGTTTTATTTCATCAAAATCGTGTATTTTAGCATATAATATCATAACACAGATTTTAGTTCGTCTATCTGTCTTTGTGATGACGCTGTACTCAATAAAGAATATGTAATTTTCTTTTGTTATAAGTTGCCAGAGCATGATTTATACCTATGTACCTACATCAAAATTTAGTATTGAAATAATAATAATTTACTGAACTTGTTGAACAAGTTGTCAAACAAGCTGTGTAAGTATGTATCAAAACAATTGAATCCAAGTTACTCCCTCTCCGTTTGTTAACAACGACGATTTATTAAGATTTAAATTTTTACCATTGCTTATAAACACACATTGTTATAATTCCAGGGCTGCACACACCCCAATACGTACGAGCCTGTGGTGGGCGTCTTAGTGGACATGATCCCACTGCTGGAACTACCCGTCATAGACCCAACTCAGTCCGTCGCGTTTCCAATGACTGTAGTGGCGCTGCTGCCATATATGTTGTTACATTACGAAGACGCAAACGAACTCTGCGTACGCGCTGCTTGCCACATAGCGCAGGTAAGTCACTATATGTGCGTGTGTGTAACTGTTATAATATTTGTAATTTACCTTTATAGTATATAATAGTACTTCATACTTAATGCACAATTGATGATTAAAAGATAAAAGGTTAAAAACGAAAAGTTCAACATATTGTCACTAGACAGCACCTGAATATTTTTAAGAATCTGTTTATCGATATATAAAATACACAAAGCATAATCTATTCATAATTATGTTTCTTAACTTTGTTGGATATAAAACACACTGTTTTACAGGCACAGGAGTTTTCATGACTGTCAAAGATACAAACACTGTTATAATATTTGTAATTTACCTTTATATACTATAAAGGTAAATTACAAATATTATAATGTACTATAAAGGTAAATTACAAATATTATAACAGTGTGTTTTAAAAATTTTAATAGTTTAATGTTTGTAATTTACCTTTATAGTATATAAAGGTAAATTACAAATATTATAACAGTGTGTTTTAAAAATTTTAATAGTTTAATGTTTGTAATTTACCTTTATAGTATATAAAGGTAAATTACAAATATTATAACAATGTGTTTTATCTTTGACAGTCATGAAAACAACTGTGCCTGTAAAACAGTGTGTTTTATATCCAACAAAGTTAAGAAACATAATTATGAATAGATTATGCTTTGTGTATTTTATATATCGATAAACAGATTCTTAAAAATATTCAGGTGCTGTCTAGTGACAATATGTTGAACTTTTCGTTTTTAACCTTTTATCTTTTAATCATCAATTGTGCATTAAGTATGAAGTACTTAACATTGGCTAGAATACTAATCTAAAGTACACTATACTTAATGGTCAGTAATCGTCGGTAAGGACGCGGTTTACTTATTAGTAACGAAATCTCATAACAGATAAATAAGCATGCAAGATAGTGGAAGTAACAAGAAACAAACAGATCAAAATGAACGTCCTCGTTCAAAGTAATCCTTTCAACGAGGCCATTATATGGTATGCGTGGGTATATATTCTCGATAACCTCGACTACTACCCGACGTCTTATGCAATACTTTACTGGGCGCCAGGGTGAATGGCTCATACTGTCATCCAAACTATTTGAAGTTATTTATTAAAACCGATGACCGATGACCTAAAGAACAGTTTTGCTATTTTTAATACATATATTATCTGTATGTATTTATAATAGTAGTTAATAATCCTCCTTCTAGTGGACACAGTACAATGCTTAGTTTGGGTCTAGAAAGTAAAGCTGTCAATATATCTCAGACTGTTGTTATTAGTATATTAGTCTACAACGGTCTCATAAGAGTATGTTTGTTCAGTTCACAGCGGAGAAGAGCAAGAAACTAGAGAACCTTGGTACAGTGATGACGCTTTACTCGCGGCGCACGTTCAGCAAGGAGAGTTTCCAGTGGACCAAGTGCGTCGTCAAGTACCTATGGGACACCTACTCGCATCTCTCACAACAAATGCTTGCATTTCTCGTCGAAGTTTTAGAAAAGGTTATTATCACATAGGCTACTTTTTACCGTTTTTATGTTATAGCGGGCAAACGAGCAGACAGATCACCTGATGGCAAGTCAATTTATAGTATTGATAGTTGCCGCCGATGATCACCTTGGACTCTAGAGCCTATCCCTTCTTTCTTGGAAATGGGGTTTTAGCCTCCTGAAATCTCACTGACTCTTTGGTACGTAACGCAAGCAATGGTTCACAATTGGTTTTTTGTGAGGCCATCGTATTATTTCAGTAAACGAAACTGAAATAGACTTGACAGACACCCGGTTTCTGACGAATATTGTCCATCACACAAATTATCGATTAGTGTAAGAATGGAACCCACAGCATGGCAAGGCGGCGTATTGGCGAGGTGACCACTTTAACTAATTTCACATCTATCCAGTCGATCTTATCACTTTTTTTATGTCCAGGGATCAGCGAATCTTCAACTACCAGTGCTTTCGATACTTCATTGTATGTTGTACTACGTGGATCTGAACGCGCCCGCCGCACAACCAGTTAACGTCGACCTCTTGCGCGCCGTCGCCAAGTTCATCGACGTCACGGTCAGTTGCATACTACCAAACACTTGCAGGGGGCACTGGTGAATTACCAAAACTATATTCCCTGGAGAACTTGTATCGGTTGACTAGTTAAGGCGTGAAGCAAAATTAATACTTCAAACGATTTTGTCAGCTACATTTTATTTAGTTATTATTAATTAATTTCGTATATAGAAAAAAAAGTAATATAACATAACTTAAAAAAAAAAGGAAAGTAATAAGTCGATTTAACTTTCACTTTATTGGTAGGATTACCTTTTAGTAGAATGTAGTTAAATATGCAATTATTGCAAATAATCAAATCGGACTGAAACGTTCAAATCCGGGAAATAAATGTAATAATTTTTTAATCATTCAATGTGCCAGATGCCTCCATAGTGTATATGTTATATAAATAAATATCTAAGATGTTTAAATACTGTAATGGCAACCGCTCACGAAGGAAGTTCGCGAAAGTAGTAATAGTAATTGGCTGCAAAACCTATCTTAGCCCAACAGTTTAGCCTCCTGCAGTGCACTGCCGGACAGAGATCTCTCTTAATGTAGAATCTGGTCCTCCGCAATCTCAAACAAATCGATACTGCTATGAAACTAAAAGAAAATTCATACTTTTTCATTTATCTTACGGTTTTCATTATTCTAAAGTTCTTATCTGTGTACTTGTGCTAACTTCATAGCTCACTTTTATGTACAGTAAAAGTGTCAACAGATGACGCTATTTTCAGGATGCATTTCTAGTTCAAGTGCAGCCGCTCTGACATTGGATACTAGAAATCTAGGTCATTGGGATGTATTGATTGTATCAGGTACAGTATCAGGGTACGCAATCAATATATTCGAGTTGAACTACGAACTTAGCTTAATACGAATGTATGTACTATGTATATGTATAGAAACAGTACGTCATATTTACTCCTTTAAGGTGTCAAATAAGTGACTGAAGGACAGTATAAATAACGTTAAGAATTTTAAATTCATTAATGAGCGGTTCTTCAGAATAAAAAAGATATAATAATATTCCACTAATATAGGCATACTTTCACATATTTGTACGTTTTTGTCAGTACTGTACTGGACGGGGTTTAATCCCGCGACCACTTGGCTGCTAGTTTGATCTTTTACTTATTATGCTGAGCTCTTTTGTTATATTAAACTATAAGTACCTTTAGTACCTTTAACCGACGAGCCTGTATGCGGAACAGAATGAAAGTTGAAGAAGCGAGAAAGGTATGTCTGAATCGTAGCAAATGGAAGGAACTGGTCTCTGCATACCCCTATGGGAAAGAGGCGTGATATTATATATGTAAACTATAAGTCGTTTGTTAAGTTTTTACATATAATTACTTATATTTAAATTTAGAAGTTAAATTAACTAATATGTGTTCAAAAATTCGGTCTAAAGCCGACTGAAAGTCTTTCAAAATTCTTTCTTTCTGAACATTCTGAACATCTTTTCTGAACGAAAATATTTATGAGGTGTGTGTCGCTCTAAGATAAAGCACTGAACAATATATTTATTTACTGTCAGGTGCAAGACAGTAACAATTATAAGGAAGCTATGAAGATCTTGAAGCTGGTGGTAACACGGTGTTCCACGCTAGTTGTGCCTCCATACTGGGACAACCACGCCTCCTCCATTCTGGACACAGAACTACACGGCAAAAAGGTACCAATGTTTACAGAGGAACGGTCCTTATACACATAGGATTAATTAGCTGACAGACACGATAACGTCTGATACACGTGAAATATAACGAACAGCCCTCGGACACATTGTTTATTTACGCGTAATTATTAGGAAACAAATACAAAGAAATATGCTGCGTATAATATGTGTCAATATACCTATACTACCAATATGTATATATGTACATATGATAGTCATGTCTGTCATCTAACTTTACATTTTAAATTTACATAGAATGGCTATTTTTTCATTAAATATCGTACTTCGTATTTTCTGTTAAAATTATTATTCTCCGTAAGACAAGATAATCGTCAAAACAATATTGGAGAATAACGAATGATAAAATTTCTAGAAAGTACTCTAGATATTAATATGCTGTTTTTTCAGGAATTACCGGGACGCACAATGGATTTCACCTTCGACCTTTCCCAGACCCCTGTTATTGGAAGGAAATACCTCCCTAAAAGTGGTAGTCAACCGGCCACTGGCCCCAGTTCCCTTTCCAACACATCGACAGCCACCCCTGACAAAGGTAAATGAGAATTCTAGAATATTGTACATGAATCGAACACCCACTTTTAGGAGAAGCACGGTGAAATGGGGTCACCTGCTCTCCCCCCTATATTATAAGTGGGCTCTCAAAGGGGAGGTGGTGCGAGCGAGATACTAGCCAATATCTGTGTTGTCTTCGCACCTTTACTGTTGCTCCAGCTTTCATTAATATAAGTACAGCTTGCTCTGCCCGGGCATAACTGACATTGTTGTGTTGTTCTGCTCAATTTGATATAGGCGTAACGTTACTTAAATTTACTATGTGAGATAATAACATGGTATACGTACAGATATTACATATATGTCTCGTATAGCACACATACATATCGCTGGCCACATAGAAAGTACATATTATAGCTAGCTGTGCAGTATTTCATATACATTTTATGATTCCTAACTTTTAAACAATATTTACCCAGATCTCATTTCAGTCAAGCACTTGACAATGTCAGTGTCGGCTCTTTATGTAGTACGCTTCTATTTATATCAAACGTTTTATAACACTAATAACAACTGTGTATTTATCTTTTACGCTGTAACGTTAAAAACAAGATATGTTACTGATTTTCTTAATAGTGGTGTTACTTAATCTGCCATAAACAATGTTTTTAAATAATTTTAAATATACTGAAATATATAAATTTAAAATACTGAGGTATTTAAAATTTATTAATTTATTTCATTTTTATTTGTAGAGACTGACCAATTATGCTAAACTTCCTTTTTAGGTCGGGGATGATAAAAGTTGAATGGTAAAACATTACCTTATTAGAAGTGGAAGTTCAAACATCAACATTATAGTTTGAAACTTATTTATATGTTGTTTGTTTAACGAATGTATGTATGTATGTATGTATATATACATATACAATGTAGAGCCTAGTCAGCTTAATGGATTTTGACACGTAAGGTGTCATTTGTGGGACAAACATCAAATTGCGAGTGACTTAAGTTATAACATTTCAAGATAACGCTAAACTCCCACTAAAATAAAGATAATAACGTCGGTCGGCTTGTATATGTTTTAACTATTCAATTCATTCATCATATATTTGTTGGTAAACATACATGTTTATCAACAAATATATGATGTGTCCGAATAATAAATAACATTTTATCACACATTGTAGCCTTCACAGATAGCTATTAGTCATCTTAGCCCACAGGCACTCAACAGCGCTATGTCATCGGCGTATCTGATGTTGTTAGCACACATGTCGTCTATGTAACAGCCAACCCGCTCTCTGCTTAGTGTCTCTATCAGTTCGTTGATGTAAAGATTAAAGAGTATAGGTGAACTGAGTTCCCCCTTTCCCACCCTACACTCCAATCCGTAGGGTTCGGATAACCCTGCTGCCCGCACCTAATTGATACCAAGATTTTATTTTTAACTATAGATACAACTATAGTTTTAGTCACCTGACTAGGCAAATGCGCATAACTCACACAAAGGTTACTCACAAAAACATTGCCAACACTCCTGGTAGATGCGTACCCGCATATTGCAGATGCTTAATACTTAGACAACCGTGGCCCGACTTTGGGAAGCAGGTAGACCAGGCCCAGCGTTGAATTTGTTTGTATGTTTCCAGAAGGACCGGAAATTATTGTTTGTATTATGTGATGCCACAATATCTATTTTTATTTGCTCTAAATGTCATTGACATCATTTTAGGCGTTGAGATTAAAAAATCTTTCTGGCTAAACAGATCCCACAATATTTCGGGCCCGTAGAGGGTATGCTCATTTAATTTCTACGCATATCAAAACTGCGTCGTCATATCTTATCACAACTTACTTACTTTCTTCCATGCTATCACAACTTTATTTTTTTAAGTCTCATACGTCATCGACCCTCCACAGCGGCCTCATTTAGAGCACACGCAATGTCATAATACTATTTATCAATGTTACTTTTATGATTATGGTCATTACACACATTATCACAATAGAATTCTTAGCACACACAACACATAGCTTGCTTATGCTGTCAATAGACTGCTTTACATTTTTGCAATTAAAACTTACCTATTTATAAAAGTTTTTATCAATTACTCGTTTGAAGTTTGCCGTTATCGGAGAATAACTGTCTGGCTGAATATTTAGTATAGTATAAGTATTTTTAAAATACACGATAACGCCGATACGCTGATAAAATATAACTCTCTGCGACATGTTGTCATTTAAAAGCAAATGTTTTTTAAACTCGGACACAAATAATTTATAAGCATTATGCGTATCGTGTTTGTTTTTGAAATCTTTTCTAACTTTACTGATATTTGCCTTTTATGATAAACCTGGATCTCTTTTTCATTCATATCGACGTGCACATTCGAAATATAAACAGGTATTTCTCTGTCCGCCTCCTTAAAACTGCCGGATGGCTCATTTGCTATGCCTATTTTACTATGCATACGATTTTTAGTAAAGGTTTTTCACCTTGTCTCTAAAGACAGGATTGAAACGAGTTTCTAAGCTGTCACAGCAATTTATGTACTTTGTCGGTATCAGCCACTTTGATCGCACTTAAAATATCACTAAGCGTTTTCTTACCTTGCGCTTGAGTTTTCGCTTTTCTACCGACGATTTAAATAATAAGCCGATTTCATCACTACGAAAGTGTACTACACATATTTTCATCAGGCTTTCATCATCTATTATATATAACAGCTAGTAATACATCTGTAACTATATTACAACTATTACACTTTAATGTCACCTCCATTTTTAGATAACTACGTATACGTCGCAACTGAACACACGCACGTCACTCTGATATGCGCAAGCGAGCGAGACATGAGTAATATAAAAAAATTGTATTATGTATTGTATTATGATGTAATATAAAAAAAATGTAATGTGTATTACATTTCATTAAACATTTTCACGTTCTCTAGCAGTGGACTGCGATAGGCTGATTGAATAATATAAATTTTGTTGCAGTTGTGTGATGAGATTAGTTTTAACATATTTTACTCCAAATCGAATCCACCAAAAATGTAACAAGAGAAATTAGAATCATTAGTTACTATGTATTATTGGTGATTGGGTATTATATGAACCTTTACAATATATAGGGTCTTCAGTGTCCCAGTCAGGGTCTACGTCGACGGTGGTGGGCCAAGAAACGGGTGCGGGGAACAACGCGTCTCAGCCGCCGAGCGCTACGTCTCCGCGACGCTCTCTGTCGCTCTCGCCAGCTGACGCACTCGCCTCGGGCTGGAAGAGACCCTGGATGTCGCAAGTAATTACTAAAGTTATAACATACAACCCCATTATTTTATATTGACGTTTATAATAGTTAGTAATATGTTCAGAATACAAACTATTAATGATATTCTGGGTACAATTCAAATTCTTGCTTGACACTTAAAATAGAAGATAAATGTACCTTTAAGTACCTCACCAACTGAATTCCTATTTTATAATCTTTAGTTAAATCGCCTTTTCCAACTAAGACAATGTATATTATAAAGTTTGTATATTATTTATGTCGCATTTCTAATATACACTAACATTTCTTATAGAGCCGTGTTCGTGAGTGCCTTGTAAACTTGCTGACAACGTGCGGGCAAAGAGTCGGCCTGCCCAAGAGTCCCTCAGTAAGTATGTTAATCCTTATGCACAAGGGATTTAAATTCAAATTGTATTACAATCCGTGTATGCAAACTTAAATAATATAATATACAAGGACCGTCCTCGCTGGTGGTCCAAAGCTGCTAGGGAATCCTGGCAAAGTATCTATATATATTTGGTTTATATATTGTATTATACGACAGTGATATCGACAGCGCACGCCAGAACACCGACATTGGCCAACACAACTAATGATTGTAATGATTTCTATCCATCGCTGCGTTTAGGACGATTTAATTACCACTTTATGTTCTAAGGTAACTGTCATACATACTGTATATTATGTCGCAAACGCTTTCTTGCCCACGCAACACGCTACCGGAGACCTCGACAGCCATAGTCGGTCCCTGGACTCGCATGTCTCCATACGAGATCCTTCGACGACGAAGTTGCATACACCATTGCATTGTTGCATACCTACATATGTATATGTTCATACTCCGCTTCGCTTCTCATCTCCCAGATCATAGAACATCATTGTTACTTTGCTATAATCTCTACCTAGTGTAAACTCTCCATGACATAAGCTGTTTATTGGTTTCTTCCGCGTTATTGTTATAAATGTATTGCTTTTATTATATCTATGTACACATATCTATATATTAAGATGGCAATTGGGAAGTTTTCTATTTGGACGTCGCTGTTACTGCGCCGATACTATCTATAGATAGTTATAAACTTTTATCTGTATAATAGTTTTATTAGATTCAGGTACATACATATATGGGTGAAGAGCTTAAGTCATCCTCTGAGGCTAATGCAGCACAATCTTAACGGCATCGGTTAGGAAAAATTCGTTGTGTTGAACATTGCATTACAGTAATAAAGTATAAACAGAATAGAAATAATAGAATATGTCTAATTGATTTAATTAGCTTACTGAATATTCTTTTTTAAAACCATGTGGCTGTAGGAAAAAACTTCTGTATTTGGTATTCAGTATAAATACTTCGTAAGTTATTTATAATAATTGCTATAAGTGGCGAAATAATTAATAACATATTAAAATCGCACCAATGCAACTTACAAGCAACCATTTGATTAAAATTTTATATTAAATATTAGTGTACAGCACAGAGATTGAGACTGACATTAGTGAGGTTTCCGGGGTCCCAACTCCCCCTCTTCTCTAACCCATCTCCTGATCCTTCCTATGCTTTTTCCCCTCCCTCCCTCCCCTTCCTCTCTCCCCTCAATACCCTTTAAGCCTGTTCGTCTGTCCCCCTATATGATGAAAAAAGAAAAGGAAAAATCACCTATCCACATTATTGACAAGTACCCAGATAATACGCATATTTGTATTTTGTTAAAAAAATCTCTTCCTTTGATTGTAATACGAGATACTAAAGATTAACTGAAGACGTTATAACAGTTTCTTAAAGTAGTTTCATTTGTGTTACAATGGTGGTTGTATATATATATATATATACACTACCGTCCAAAAGTTTGGAAGCAACAAGATAAAATCAAATAAAATAAAAGTAAGCCATCTTAAATTTTTTTTATTGATACAGAATTAAAAAAATAGACAAAACACACTTCTACAACAATGAAATTAAATAAGTAATATAAAAATTAAATTAAATTTTAGCTTCATCGAAGTGTCTACCCCTCTCTTTAATTACCTTCTCGCATATTCTAGGCATCCTACTAATTAATTTCATAAAATACTGTTCATCTAACTTCTTCCATTCGCTCTGTAATAGTTGCCACAAATGTTCTGAGCTCGTAGGAGATTGATTTTTCACCCTTCTATCTAGTTCATCCCAAACAAGTTCAATGGGAGAAAGGTCAGGTGATTGAGACGGCCACTGCATGATTTTCACATCTTTTTTCTTCCTTAAAAAGTTCTGGCACAGTTTGGACGAATGTTTCGGGTCGTTATCTTGCTGAAAAACGAACCCAGGACCAATAAGATTCAGTCCACTGGGTATGGCGAAATCCTTAAGAATTTTCAAATAGCGTTCCTTGTTTAGTTTTTCGGTTATCCTCACAAGACTTCCGAGTTTATTGTTGCCGAAACACCCCCAAACCATGACATTACCACCACCATGTTTGATAGTAGGCACTGTACAAGCTTCTGAAGCTCTCTCTCCTTTAGATCGGCGCACAAAAACACGTCTATTGGACCCGAAAATCTGAAACTTCGATTCGTCACTCCAAAGAACTTTTTTCCATTGGTTTATTGTCCAGTTTTTATGTTCCTTTGCCCATTCTAGTCTGTTTTTCTTATGCCGAATTGTTAGTTTTGGTTTTTTAACTGCAACACAACCTCTTAGCCCCGCAGACAGTAGTCGTCTTTTAACTGTTGTTATTGACACGGGTGTTCCTCGCGTTTCATTCAGAGATGCGGTAATTTGTGGTGCAGTTAAGCAACGATTCCGTTTAGAAAGAACTCTGATGAAGTTATCCTCTTGACTTGTAGTGGATTTGGGCCTACCAGACCTTTTTCTATCTTCATTTTTGCCAGTTTCTTTTTTTCTAGCGAGGGTGTAGTGGACACCTTTACAAGAAATTCCGAGTTTTTTTGCGATTTGGCGTTCACTGTAGCCTTCCTCACGCAGAGTACAAATAGCGCTTCGCTGTTCAAGTGTGATTTGCTTGCGTTTTGCCATTTTCAATAAAAAAAGACGGTCAAGGAAGTAGTCGAAATCTTTTGAATACAGACGATGTTAATATCACAACCTTCGCGTTCTAATGCTCAAGTGTGACTAAATAAGGTCCAAAAAAGATAAAACTACAAAATATTTTCAATAAAACCGCATCAATGCATGAAAGAAAGTCCCCGGCGGATGAAGTAATAAAACACGTGTTTCGTCAAAATCCAGGAATTTGTTAAAACTCAAGGAATATGCACTAGTAATCCTTTTGTTTTGTGTTAAAAAATCACAAAAGGTCATAAAACTTTATTTTATTGCTATTTACCGCAGGGAGTCGGCAATCTTTTGTTTTGTTTGAAATCAGGTGTGCTTCCAAACTTTTGGACGGTAGTGTATATGTATATATATATATATATATATATATATATATATATATATATATATACACAACCACCATTGTGTATATATATATATAACTCGAACTGGCTGGTTCTGAGAAGTTCGAATCCTCTAATTTAACAACAACAATTGCGTCTTATTGTTGCATTGATTAGTATAAAAAGTTATAAAATACATACATAAAGTTAATTTGAAAATATAGAGAAAAGTAAAAGATGTAAACCAACAATCAGTTTTTGTACCTCATACGAGTGTAGTCGTACGGGAGTGTTTTATTACTTGTATTTGAATGATGAATGTCGGTGGATGTTTCTCGGTGTTTATAGGGTTCTATTGTCTGTTGTCTCAACTTCTCCGTGTTACAGGTCATCTTCAGTCAGAGTTCAGAACTGCTCGAACGCGAGTCCTCGATGGCTTCTTCTTTAGAAGAAGTATCGGGCACTCCCGGTAACGAACCTTCGGGAGGCGCTCCGCCTACTGATCACTTTGGTGTTTTCAAAGACTTTGACTTTTTGGAGTACGAGAGTGAAAGTATTGAGGTACTGTGCTTTTTTACTTTTTATTTCTGAGTGTGAGTTTTTGTTCTGAATAAATATAAAGTAGACAATATCGTTATCGACAATGTCGTTGTACAGGGTGAGAGTTCTGACAACTTCAACTGGGGTGTGCGGCGGCGCTTGCCGAGCGAGGAGCGCGACGAGCGTACGGGGCTCGAGCGCAGCCCGCCGCCGTTGCAGCCCCGACCGCCGGACTTGCACCCCGCTGGGAAACCGGTAATTATATTATAGCTATCTGTATCTGTAATGCTCACGGTGTTTTGGCTTGACATGTATAGAGATTATTAATGCGAAAATGAGTATATTTATTAAGCTTCGTAACTACTTAAACAATAATTGCCAAATTCTACAAGTCGTCTTGCAATCGAAACTTGATACAGAAAATTATTATCAACTGCAACATTTTCAATTTTTATATTACACCTTTATGTTCCATGTTTGTTTACGTCACTTGCTCACTTACACACTATATGTTATTTCTAAAATTTAAATATACTCAACATAATATGTTCATTTTTGACACCGCGCCGATAACCACTTACCATAAATTCTTGAACTTTTTTGTTAGTTTGTTTGTCTAAACGAACTAACCTATGAAACTTCGCGTCGGACTCTCTCGGATTCGGAAAATTATTTTTTATAGGATCAAATATTTATTTAGAAATAATATAAGATGTAAAACATTACACTTCAACAATAGAAGAAGTTACTATAAACTTAGGAACACATTCTTAATAAACATAATGTTAATAGGACGCATATTTACGCAGTAGACCGTGACCTACATATGGCGGCGCAGGTTGCAAAATTATGTCCTACTGCGTGCGAATGTGCATTCGACCTTCTCGGTGCCGACCTACTTTACTTCGAATATTATTTCATAACCTAGAAACCCATTTCTATTTAGATAATACATGACATGTTAAAGTGTTGTTACACTTTTAAGGGCACAGCAGGTTTCGGCTCGAATCGTGGCCTCCCAAACGGCTGTCCTTGTGAACACTACAAACGTATACGACGCATAGACTTCGCTACTAGTATACCAGTAGCTATACGTTGACTGTTTTGCTAGTAGGTATGTGCCATCGCCAGAATTCCATGCAAGGGAATGTGTTCAGCTCAAATACATTTTTAAATCGCCATTATTCTACTTGTTATTATTATTGCCTAGAGTGCCTAGTGCTGCCTCTGGGGGCCAACTAATGGTATATCAAGTATTAACAGGGTTGTACATCCTGCAACCGCGAGAAATATTCTATTGGGGAATTAAAATACGTTAAGTAGTACACGGTTGGTGGCAATTAGCAATTTCCCTTAGTTTGTAAAATCTTGAGATTATCAGATTATTTTCAATGTTACGATGACGTATACAGTAGCAGAAAATATACCCATCTGGATTATATTTCCTCGCCCAACTTTAGTTTTAAAATGTATTTGTTGAATTTAACAATGCTCGGTAACGTACCTCTGTATTACTGCACAGGTTTTCTATCTTTTAAGCATTTTGATGAGGAATATATGTTAACTTGTACTCATAAAACCCAAAATCTAAAAGTGATTTGTTTCTATTTAAAGTACGTATTTTTGTGGTCGTAGATAGGACACGAAGACTCTTCGGATGAGGAGGGTGGGTGGGACGATGGCGGAAGTGGTAGTCGTGGAGAGGGTGACACTGGCGGAGCGCCTGAACACGCCTTGCGGCCGCGCACGCATTCGTTCTCCAGCGCCTCAAGTGAGCCTGACGGTAACCACTTTTATTTATCATATTAAAACACTCATCTAAAAGACATGCCAAAAACTGTCAATAATTTTAATTTGCCATTAGGGCGCCCTTTGTACTATGCTAGTAGTGTATAATCCTTTGGCTAATGACTCTAAAGTCTAAAGTGTCACTCGGCAAACAATGGTAAGTTAGAGAATGTGGAAGACTGGTAATCAAACTCGTATAGTAAAATTGTATGTATAACTTGACACCAGGTGACAGGGGCGATGTTACCCCAGTCCCGGGCTCGGCACCTATTCTCCGTGATGCATGGCGAGCGTCTGTGACCGCTTTACTTCGGCACGCCGCGCTCATGCCGCCGCTGTCGCTTGTGCATCGGCTACATACCGTGCTTAAGGTATGTTTAAAATACTCGAGTGCCAGCAATGGTGTTGCACTAACCTTGTTTGCTATCTTTATCATATAAAGAATAACAATCTTCTTACCTTTTTCAACATACAACATACAGTTACAGAACTCGCTCAGTACTCGGTGGTAGTGCTTCTGCCCACAGGGAACTGCAGCTAAACAGCAGTAGTCGATAAAATAAGTCTCAAAACTAAATACTAGGAGGCCCGTAGATGAAATACAGTTTAAAAATTAGGTTAAAGAAAAGGGGGCGGGAAATGGGAAGTACAAAAGCCGCTTTAAACAATCGACAGGGCGAAAGCATCTCGAGCTTTATCCAACAAGCATCAACTCCACAGCCGTCAGGTTTGCTTTGCCAACCCTATCCCACTACTGGTAGAGTTAACAATCTTAATTGAATAAAATCGAAAATTGTAGTTTTTTGAAAAATCGAAATCCTGCTGTTAGTTAGTTCTTTGGTTTCTTTGACCAGAATTGCTTACTTAATGTAATAAATTATTTACCTTTTGAGAATCTACACACACTAAACATATTATTGAGATAATGGGCAGCTATAGTATCATACGTTTTTTTCTCACAATCAGTGGTTAAAAAAAGTGGTACAGAAAAAAAAATTGCTTAAAATGTTAAGTTTGATAATGTTTTACGTTTAATGTCGCCTAAAAATTTTGTTAAATTAAATAATACAAGTATTCACGAGTACGATGCCAAAAAATACACAAAAAATTCTTTTTTTTTTTAAATGGCAACCATTTGAAAGGGCAAAGAAGTGAAATTTAAACAAAAACACAAAAATGTCCTCCATTTTCACACTGTTGGCAACCCTGACATAAAAATATTATTTTCTTACAGCCTAATAACAGGTTAACCCCCAGCTAACAGGTTATCCATTATTAACGACAGACACTGTATAAGCCTGCTCGACTTGGTGAAATAATTTAACTTAAGCATAGTCATGTGCCCATTTGTCATGATAATTCTTCAAAAATCCTGATGTGTGGTTTAATGATTTACCAATTTAACAGGATCCCATTTCAAAATCTTCTCGTTAAACTCACCTTAACGAAATCTCCGTTTTGTAATTATATGACATAACATAATATTTTATAAGTCAGGCTTTGTAAGTTATTTTGTTAAAAAGGCATATTAAAACTAACGGTTAATGAACGTAGTTATTGTTTTAATGAATGGGAATCGAATCCACAATCCTTGGGGTTGCAGACGAAGGCTTTACCACCGAGTTCTCCACCATGGGTTTGAATAGAATAAGCGCATATTTACTTTACCGGGATAAATAAAGTTAGCGACAAGTGACGTATATTTCAATTAGGAAATAATTATAACCCGGCCAATTTAAAATGTGAGTCTCGTAAGAATAAAACACTGTATGTCTGACTACACTGTTTTATTGATTAATATTAGATGTTATTTTTAAAGAAATTGTTCAAGTTTTATTATTATTTTATAATAAACATTACTTCTCATAAATTACTCACAGACTTGCTGTTAGGTATGATAATTTTTTATTGAAAAGTTATATGAATGTACATACTTAATTATAATTTATGATTCTAAACTAGATAGTGTTCATTATATATGACATTATTTGCTATTTAGGCTAATTATACTAGTTAGATATGGTTGTATACTTTAAAAACTTTATGATTATGAAGAATAAATATTTCTGGTGTATTTCAATATGCCATAATATTATTTATGACACTCCTGGAGATGAGTTGATTTCCATTTGTTACATATGTATGTATTTCTTGGAAAAAAAATTTTGTTTGTTTGTTTGTGTGTCAGTGATGATATATATTAGCATCATAAGTGAATTAAATGTAACATTATAAATATGTACATAGCTACTAGTTATAATAAATAAGTCGAATATGATAAGGTGTTGTTATAAAGGGTTTGTTGCAGGAAGTGTCGTGTAAAACGGTGTCGCTGTGCGGCGAGGGCGCTTGGGGCGCGGCGGGCGCGTTGGGTGCTGGGGGCGCCGAGCTGGGCGCGGTGCTGGAGCGACTTGGCGCGGAGGAGCCGCCGCTGCTGTGGGTGGGGCCGCTGGCCGCCGACTCGCCGCGCGTCCGCGATGCCGTCAGATACGCCGCGCTCGAGATCAACGAACACCTCGAAACCTACTTTGATCGACGCGAACACGCACTCGAAGTAAACAACAATAATCCACACTAACTCGTACACATACTTAACATTACATACTATTTATCTTTCCATTAATACAAACGCAAATCAAATAAACATATTCGACAATACCTTATTAATTCCCATCCAAAAATACTTAAATATACATTTACATATATGACATATCATAATATAATAAACTTGATGACGGGTGCAATACTCCTTTAAGTTAAAAGATGTATTTATAGATTTTTTCAGCTAAATACACAAACATATTCAAAAAGAAAATCAGAATAGCCAAGTGTGGAATAACAATTTTTTTTAGAAATTCAAATAAGTTCGGCCTGCAATCCTCCCTCCTCTCGCCGTTGGCCATTCTCGCATTCAACGAGAACATATACATTGCATACAATATATGGATAATGTAAGGAATCATCAAATAATATATGAAGACTGTAATGAAGACAATGACAGGGCTTATGTTCATGTTTCTATTAAACTGTATTGCTGATTATCGCTAATAAATGTATTCTTGATCGTTCCTACAGGCCCTCGAGCTCACCAAACCTGCGGACGAATGCAGTCGCTGCTTATACAAACTCATATTTCAACTACTATTGCTTCTAGAAACCAACAATAAGATGGTAGTAGCTGTATATGGAGCCGCTCTAGACAACAAAGTGAGTTTAAATAAATACTTACGCATTTGAAGAATACAAATTGAACAGTCTTGTGTGATCGACCGCACGTCCGAGCTATACGAATAATCGTACAGACTACGCCGCCGTTTATACCTGAATTTGTTTTTAAGCTGTGACACTTTGCCACCGAATCAATGATCGCATGCGTATTAGGCTATCATCAGCACCAGAAAATCTAGAGCTCCGGCTATTTTAGGAACAGCCGAGACTCATGGCTATTATTTTATCATGTATCTCCAAACTATTACCACTATTTAGCTCTAGTTACTTATATAAAATCTCAATGAGAACTAATATCATATATGTTATTATCTTTAACTCAAGTCGCACAAAAACAACTCAGTGCTCCTGGTGGTATGCAATTGCCGGTGGCTACAGACCCGCAGAACTATTGCTGTCTGATATCCAAGTGATCCTAATCGGCAGTAAAAATAAATTTGTATACCTTGTAATTGTGTCTATAAACGATATTTCCTACATATTTTATAATTTTAATAGGTATTTTTTCAAACTTATCTCACTATGACGAGTAAATTATGTATCGATATGACATAGATATATATGTATGTTTGTGTTCAGGGCATCGAAATGAGTGGAGCTGTGTGTGCCGTAAGGAACCAGCTCGTAGCGAGCGCCAACGACTCGTGGCTGGAACACTCGCCTGCGCCCCACGACGACTCCAGGCTTCTGCACTTACTGCAGAGACAGAAGTTATTATTAACACTATACTAACCTAAACCTCCAGACACCAGACATCCTATCGAATCCATTTCCAATTTATAAAAAGAAGTATGTAGATGATAGTTACCTGCCTGAGAAAACTTCAAAGATTTACAGAACACTGACTGATACGTATTTTAAATACTGTACAATTCACAGTAAATTAACTTTATCCATTAAAACAAAAAATAAGTAAATAATTTAATTAGAATTGACCTTTAAAATGAGAAATACTTAATTTTTGAAGAGGAATATTTATTTTTGAATGCATATATTGAATCAAATGGTTGACTTAAAACATAACCCTACTTCTTGAGCAGTTGGGTAAAAAACGCAACGCCATTGAATAAAATATGGTCAATTTGGCTTTCGCTCAGCAGGCGATCTTTAGTATAATATACAAAAACAAGGTTTTTTTTTTTATACTATAGGGGGACAGACGAACAGACGGGTCACCTGATGGTAAGTGACACCGCCATCCATGGACACTTGCAACTCAAGAGTCGCAAGTGCGCTGCCCGCCTTTGAGGGTGATGAGGGATGGGGGATGCAGGGAGCGGAAAGAAGAGAGGAGGGATGAGGAGATGGAAAAAAGGAGAAAGAAGATGGAAAAAAGGAGGAATTGGGCCTCCGGAAACCTCACTCAATTCGGGGAAATGCAACGCAAGCGTTACTTCACAACCGGTTTTCTGTGAGGCCGTGGTATCGCACCGGTCGAGCCGGCCCATTCGTGCCTAAGCATGGCTCTACCACTGGCAATCACTATATGTGTATCACTATATGTGTAAGATATATAATATGTTTATGAACAGATGGAGCGCAGCTCTAAAATTAGTTCGCGAACGCAACGCCGAGCGTATCCTGGAACGAGGCGAGCTGCCCGAAGATGACGTCACCAGCCTACTGCATGTCTATTGCAAAGGGTTGGCTCAAGCACAACCAGGTAAATTGCTTCATAAAAGTACTATATTTTAGCTTACATTTGAGGGCTCCTTACCTCTAGTCTCGTAATAGTTATTGCTAATCAAGAACGTCACATACAAAATATTAAAACCTGTTTGTAGTTTCACATACATTTTTAATTTTCTTCGATTATTGGCAGAAATTACGTATCAGGAGACTACTTAGGACATATAGCATACTATAGCTAATTGTTTCCAAATAAGAGGTGTGACAGATTTAGTAACTAAATGTGTAAAATCTTTTGTTCCACAGATATGGTGGCTATCACTCGGCCAGTGCACGAACTGTCACAGAACCTCTCCTTCATGATGGAGAGCCTGTACAAGGTGTCAGTGGCGCTACAGCGGCAAGACTAAGAGTGATGCTTGTTGAGATGTGGACACCGATGTAAACACGCACGCAATATAGCTATCACCATAATATTCCATTACCGAAATATTATATATAAATAGATAAAGTAAAACAGTTAAACTTCGCATTGAATTACCATTAAATTGGTGTAGTAATATTATGACAAGTATTTTTATCCCGTAAAATACTGTTAACCTGTGTGCAATTTAATATTTTTAGGCACGGTGTACCAATTTATCACGTTTTGTGGCAATAGCACAAACTAGTGACAGAAACAGCTGAGGTAATTAAACCTCACACCGTTTGAATACTTAATTGTTCATATAATTCATTGTTTATTACTCGAAACGATATTCATTTTAAAGATACCACCAAGCGTCCATCGCTTGGTTTTACTTGACAAATTGCACGATAATTAATGTTTGACACATAATATTGATTAACCTTACATACCGAAATGACATGCTTAACTCTGGTAATATAAAGAATATGTAACCGAAATAGAATAACGTCGAGTAACGAATTTCATAAGGAAACAGGGTGGGGCTAAGCCGACACGTTGTTAAACTTTCTGGTCAATTTGTACCCACGAATATCAAAAGCTTATTGTAACATTATTTTGCTATTATTACTACAATTAGGGATTAGTTTTCATATCACGTTGACTAGTGAAACTGAACTGCGGCGGCGAAGCTGTATTGGGTAGGTAATGACACACTAATAATTTAGTGAAATATCCGTATAAATAATCGTTTAACATACAAAGTTTTCAACATAACTGATCTCATAAGTAGAATGCTAAAATAACGCTGGTCACTCGCAGGAGAAATAAATGCAATGAAACTCTTACCGAACGCTGAAAAGTCTCCTGTTAGGCAGGGTCCTCACATCACGATATTTATAATACAATACATATTATGCTCTGCGCTCATGGCCGCTTCAAAATAAACCAAATATTTGATTATAAATGTCTGTTGTAAAAGTCGCTACTGCGACACGTTAAGTTCCTAAGTGAGTCATTTTGCATGACAATGGCGACACAATTCGCACGCGACTACGTCTACTTGAGATAAGTTAATTTGTATTGTACGCTCTCAATCCGCATAATTCATAGGTTTTCTTTAATGATCGTTTGTGATATGTTTGCCTTTCGTAATAATGTTGATAATATTTATTTTTAGTTTTATCTATTTTGCTGTTGTGGAGTTTTTGTTTGTGTTAAATGGGATATGTATTAGTTACAGACTTTATCGACGACCTTGATTTTGTAAGGATTGTATTAATATTGATGATTAAAACCTGGTGTTGCAGTCTGTATGCACCTAACGTAAAGATTCTTTATATGTGTAATTTACTAATAAACGTAACTAATCTTATGTATTTAATTGAAATAAATCAGTAAATTTACGTACGTGTTTTACTTATTTCAGAATGCACATAATTTAAAACAAATCTACTCTTACATTATTTTGCATACTACTTGACCACGTGATCTTACCTTCGTCCCAAGTCAGTTCAATATTTAGTCGCACCTAAGAGTTCTCTAACTTTATTAAAATATAAAGTGGATAGGGGTACGTTCGGGTCTAAATCTGCCTAGTTGCGAAACGTGAGAACAGTTATGAGCGGGGAGTTCTAACAATGTATCTAAACTTTAGTGAATTTCATTTGAAGCATTTCACCCCGTTAAAAGACGATACCGCGATACCGTGATAACATAATTGTTTTACAGAATATATAACAAAAAATAAGATCAACTTTTAGATTTTCGTCACGTAATGCACTTGACAGATATACCTTATCACTTCTGTCAAACATTGAATTTTAAAACTTGCCACCAAAATTGATTATATAAAAATGAAACCAGGAATCTATTAAAGTAAGGAGAAAATATCTGATCTGATATCTCTCTCTTACATGCATACTCTTTACAAGCTTGGGGTTATGGATTCAATCCAACAAATAACTCCAACTTTGTGACATTGTATTTCAGTTATAACTAATGATGTAAAAATGTATATCAGCAGATAGGGACAGACTAAAATTATTTTTACTCAGTTGCAATGTCCACGAATCCACATTTAAGGATTAGTAACAGAAAATGTTTAGACTTAACAGAACGCGATCTTTTAATTTATTTAAATATACATAAAAGAGGACTCAGATTTAATCTCATTACTAGTTATAGCAGACAGTTCAATTACCTATATATTAAAAATACTGGTAACTCACTTCAATTAATACTAATAAAATAATTTGCTTAAATTCATTTTAATATTACAAAAATGTTAAATTGTACATTTAGAACACCAACCTACCTGATTGTGTACGTTTAAACAATGCTAAATAATTTTTCGTCTATATTGCTGTTACATTTGATTATTTATGATTGAATAATTTACTAACTGTATGCCGATTTAGAAATAAATAAATTCAAACCTACCACTTTTATCCTTTTTTCGTCAAATCGAGTGACAAGTGACGAATATCAGAGTACACACAAAACTGCAAGTAAAATGATACTATTTATTTAATATAACATGATCATGGATAACTGCTGAGATTGACAAATTAAAATGAAAGATTCAGCTTGCATCTCGTTCAATAATATATATATATATTCAAACTATTCGGTATCACCAGAACGTTGTTAAAAATCACTCACCTTCAGTACACTTTAAATGATCATATTTTAAAATTATAGATATTAAATAAGTAATCCTTATGTTCTAATTACTAGATCCAATGTGCTTTCACATTTGATTTTAACATTGCACACCAATATAACTAGTGTAATAAACACATATTTGTAAATTCTGTTATAAAAACGTATGCAGGCGAGCGGCGCCGCGTCGCACTCGTGTATAGCTAGTTGCAAATATTTACAAATACTAGTCAGTTACATTATTAAATCTCAGTCCATTTTATATCAAAATACATAATTATAAACAGTACAATACGTTAGGACAGCCATATAACTTATTTATCTCACACGAATGTAAAATAATGTGTGCTCATGAATATTAATATGATGATGATGATGATGAATATTAAAAAATACAAAATGAATCTGAGCTACTTGTCTTAAACATCATCAACATCGAAATGAAGCAGTTACCAAGTAATTTTCTATTGTTATTTTGTAAGATATAGCGCAGCCCTGCATTAATTTTAAATTCGACAGAGTTTCGAAGTGTCATACATAGTGTTACGTTGGCTGATCAGCCTTCGAGTTACTGTTTCCTAGGCCAGCCGAACATGTCATCAGTGTTTACAACAACACTAACATAGTACATAACTAAATGACAGGTAATTAATACAGAGACAAGCGCCAGATACCATTCGTTAGATAGGTACACATATAGTGGCATATCATCAGCCACGACACGCCATGCCAGTATTCCGCATTATATCATCCTATGTTACTACAACTAATAAAATAATTAATTGATTTTAACTTGCCAAGAGTGTAAAACATTGGCATTTTTGACGCACTGCTTCTTACTGAGCAAACTGTATTAAAATTATTTAAAGAAGCTTTGATCACAATAAGTTTGAGGCGTATTCTAGTAGCCATAAATTAATCAGATTATCTCATATCGCAATAATGTATGGAAAATCTAACAATAATTTTTCTACGCAGCGAATTTATTTCGAAATTGGTAGTGGAATGTTCTATTTATGTTTACCACTAGAGAAGAAGATAATGTGTATTTGTGTAAAAACATTCACCTATATTATATACTCCGCAAGATATGTTTTTATTTTACTTATCACCTAGAAAAAAATTGATGTTCACAATAATATTTAATAAAGAGAATAGAAAATTAAAAATACAGAAACAATAAATATGCAAATGAAACATGCCTCACTGTGAAAATGATGTTCTTTTACAGTCTGTGGAATTTTTAAAAATAATTAGAGGATAGTCTTCACGATAAGTGCTTTATTATATATATCGTATGACTGTTATTTTAACTGCTCACACCTTTAATTTGGTGGCAAACAATGGCTTCAGATACAACATATGTATATAGTATTTGGGAAGGTGAATATCATAATAGTTAGTGTACACTCCTATCTTGCCAAGTCACTGCAGATAGCTAAGTATTCTTTATTAACATTTATTTATTAAACTTTATTAAAAATATAATTGTGTGGTTATTGTATAAAAATATGTTTATTGAATAATGTCCAGAAACAACACAGCTTCTATTACCTACTACTGTGAATATCCTTATAAAATATATCGTGTGTAATTGTGAAATACAAAACCAAAGATACAATACATGTAAAACATTATACAATGTTCACTACTTCAATACTCAAAAATGATTTTATTCATAGTACAAATTATTTACATACAGTTGTGTAATGTGTAAATTACATTAAAACAAAGGAACAATAATCACATTATATACACAGGCAACCATGTAAAATTATATAAGTTACGGTATAAAATAATTGTAAATAACATTTATACAAAAAAGAAACTTAAAACGTAACGTTAATTTAGGTGATAAAACTATTAAATTGCGATTTTGCTAATACTCTTAAAATAAATAATACAAAATGTCGGTAACAAGGGATGGCCAGAGCGACAGTGCTTGATTTAATATCACCGACAATTCTTGAAAAGATATATTAGCCTGCAAGGGTGACACAGTAACTTAAAATACCATCGCCAACTACTTATTGCGAGTAGGTTCGATCCCTCAATTATATGTATCATGTCACTCCTAAGATTGTTGACCAAAGTCAGGTACCATGACGAGAGACACAAACTTTAAATAAAAATAATGGGGTTGTAAATTCGATATTAACATCTATTTATAAAAGTCAAGTATTTCATAGGTTCAATAATAAAATACATACGTAAAATAAATGTGTTTTTGTGATTAAATATAAATTATAAATGAACTGACCTTTAGTGATTCAATTGCTTAGTTGATATATTTTATAATTATAGCTTTTATTTATATATTTTATTTCGTACATTTTCACTTAAAAGTCGTTCTGTCACCGTGTAGTAAGATACAAGTCTGTATAATTGTGACTTTAAATGTGATGATAGTGTTTGAGGTACAACATTATATTATATATACATGCAATTTCAAACATATTCTGTACAGTGTTACAATATAGGAGCCAACTGCTTGCTACCTACCGCATGAAGAGAAATAATATCTCTAAATGTGTAGAACATTGTTATACATCGAAGCAAAATCGATTTATATCATGCTTAGCTTACAACTATTTCTAAAGAGATTGCATAAATGTTTAATCTTCATGCGACGCATTTTACAAGAGCGCAGTTGACCGTTAGCGCTGACCCATTCGTAACAGTAATAAGTAGTTGATAAGGCGTCAGCTCATATACATACTTTGGGGATTTGTTAAACCAATCAATTGAATAGAACAGAGCTGGGATCTTCGTTATCCATCTGTTTCACGTGACGCAATACATCCTTCTTCGTGATGACACCAAGCAGACGACTGCATGCAAAAATATTAATATATATAAAAAAGTGCCTATTTTAAACACAATCATACGGCAAGTTATAATAACATCTCCCACAAATGTAGCTACTGACTCTATTAATTCTTGCTCGAAAGCCTTGTCGTCACTGTAGACTGAATTATTTTTTGGTTTAATTATTTGGTTTAATTATTTCATTTAACTTTTATTACGTATGTTAAGTGGACTTTAATAGGCTAAACGATTGATACATACTATACTCAGGAATACAAGCACTCGGAACATGGCAAAATAAAATATTAAAACATTACTGGTTTAAGTAGTAACAAAATATAAATATACTAGCACACCTGTTAACACCCCTGTAATCAACATCCCTTGTGGGTGGAATTTAGTAAAATCCGTTCTTAGCTGACCTCTACTCGGCGTAAGGAATATTTCTACCAAATTTCAAGTCTCTACGCCTTATGGTTCCAGAGATATAGTGAAGAGTCAATATATTGGTGGAAATCTCTTATATATATATAGAATGACATAACAAGTATATAAGGCGCTCGTTAGTGTCGAGGCAGATAGGGAGTCGACATCGAAGAACATAAATTATTCAAATTGTTGATATTTTGAAGAAAAGGCAGGTCCGAATTACCAGAAAGTGGCGGGACGGTATGAAAAGTTTAATGACATTAGAGAAAGTTTGTGAAGAATATAAGAATATAAGTGTTATAGAATATGTACAAGTACTCACCCATTATGAGTGACCAGCGTTTGCCGCAGCCCGAGTTTACGGAACATATCAACAACAGTCTCCATGGGCGTTTGGTCTGTCACAGTGATGGGTGCCATGTCGAGAATACGGTTAAGGTGCAGGCACTGTGGTGGAGACGGAGGCTGGTTGCCGGTGCCCGCGAATATTACCACCGATTGCCCAGTTATGCCTTCCATTGTACGTCTTGCATTTGCTTAAAAAAAAACAATTGTTACTAAAGCTTTTACAAAATAATAAGAATGTTCAGGGACATAGCACACAGCGCTTTATAGACTCAAATGGAGCAAAACGTTGTACTTCACAGCTTCCAGAGCACATTCATAGAAAATAATTTTATTGAGCGGGATTCAAACCCACACATCCTAATGTGTCTAATGCACTATCACCAGGTCATATTGGTCTTTGAAAAAGTATCATAACTAATAAGAAAGTAGAATGTAAAATACCTATGGCGAGATTTAGGTCGCGACGCAAGACGAATCCAACCAGATACTGTGACTCCTTAGACACGACCACTGGGTAGCCATTGTGCTCGGTTTCTTTCAACAACGTCTCCACGTCATCCACCGTCATCGAGTCTTGGGTTATCACCGACAACGTCTCGTTACGCCTACGACAAGACAGATACGTTTTTAACACATGCTCTATGAATCTATGAGTCATTTCTTTTAAAATAAATGGCATAAAGAAGACAAGAAATAATAAAGTGCAGTATAAGTTAAAAATATGTATCTACATTTTTTATTAACTCTTTACAATAACAACAATAAATCGCAAAGCGAAGCTTATACTAGTATTAGCTAACTGGTATATCAATAAAAAAATGTATTTGCTAATATGTCTACACTTACACAGTACTTACACTTACAGAGCAAAAATTTCTTTGTAAACATTGACATACTACCCAATGGACATCGTGTTCACGTTCAAGTGACCGAAGCAAAAGAGAAGCAATATTCGTAAAGAGGCTAGATCGTCCTAGTTGTCGTGGAGTAGTCCTAATTTGATCGAGTTACTGTATTGTAAAAAGTTATAACAACTACCTAAATTGAATGGAAAAAAATAATGACGGTATAACATATTTCCAGTACGTAAACTATTTCTATATTATTTATATATAGTCTGAACTAAAATCAATGTTTTAATTTTCATTTAAAACTCAATTTCAATCAAAGTGTTGTTTTGAGTTTGGGTGTTCTTTGTGCCCGTTATTTGAATGTTTGTTAAGTCCCTCGAGATACTTTTTAACTTTTAAAGACCACGCCCGAGTTCTCTTTTAAAAATAACATGTATATATGTATACATAAAGCTCAGGGAAGGCGTTCGGTAACGATGACGCGTGTTCCATGTTTTTTGTTCACTCAAAAAGTGCTTAATGCGCCTCAAGAAGTTTTATCTTCAAATAAATAGAGCACCCAAAAAGTCAATAATATCGCTACAAGTGTACGCGTGAGTGGTTTGTATGTCAACCGGTAGATGGCGTTATGCGTGACATAATTTTCTGCCAGCCATTATTAAGATTCTCGCTTACAAAATAAAAAGGTCAAAGCTTTTGTAATAAAGTGATCAACTCTGCGAAGTGTCACTGTTTTATTTAGTGCACCCTGAGTGAGGTAAACAAGACTGTAGTAAACAAGGTATAAGCTTGACTGAACCTACCTGTACAACAGTCAAACCGCCATAAATATGGTTACAGTCATCCCACTAATGGTTCCTTGGAATCCAAGCATTGTCAGTGTTCAAATAAATGGAACACATTAAAAACACAAACTAGTATACATATATGTTATAGAAATAAACGGTTTCCCAAAGATGAAATCAATGTCAAGTGCAATACTAAAGCAAGCAAGGAAGCAGCTTCGCCGCGAAGAAAGGAAACAGGACCAGCTTCATGAGGAGTACCGAGAGGCGCGGAAAACTCTGACGCTGGCATTTGCCGTGCCAAAGAGAAAAGAAAGGAGATACTGGAGAGTTTCGATCGTGACCCCTGGGGTCAAAGCTCCGCGTGTTGGGCCCTCCCCCCTTACCGAGACTCTCCAGCCTAGCTTCCTGCAAGAAGTGATTGAGAGCCTTCGTGAGGGTCGTGTGGTTTTAGTCGGTACGATTCAGACACTGTTCCAATTTGTTTAGAAATCATTCAAGCAAAAAGTCTAAAATATATAATTGAAAGTATAAATGACTGTTGTAAGTCGAAACTCGATTATCCGGCCCACAGTTACACAGATTCGCGATTATCCGGATTACCAACCGCGACAAATAATATTAAATAACTACAAGTCGAATTTATGCAAGCATGAACGTGTCGGAACTGGCATTACCCCATACATTTTTGATTAAACTTATTATTTTATTTTATGATTACCAAATGCAAATTACCAAAAACATATTAAAACAAATTATACGTACATATATATTTTATTTTATGATTAAGGCTGCAGTACTTTAGAATGTATGTATGTAATCAAGATAATATGTATGTACATAAATAAGTTCATGCATCATATGTTGGAAAATGCATATTTTAATAATTTCTTAATAAACATTTATTTTCGATGACAAGTATTTGTTGTTTTTAATAAACCCAACATTAAGTACTATATATGCACAAAACCCGCTTTTCTTCATACATTTAATTGTACGGATTTTCGAATATCCGAATGAATAACGACAACAATTAGTCCTGTTAATACAGTTGCTACTGTACTTTGAAATATACATTTACGATTGAGAAGGTAGCTCTACTATTTTTTACAAGTTTTTAGTGAAGTTGGATTTGGAGTTTTATCTGCTCATTTGCATAATACATGCATAATGACTTATCGTGGCTGATTCATCAAGGAAGAGCCTGATTCAACAATGCAGAATCTAAAGACTGCAAAACTTGAGATTTTAGCAGTTGATACTTTTTATATAGTAAGCATACAATTATATATCATATAAGATATAATTATATTCCTTTGAATTTATAGTGATGTCCAGAGGACAGCCATAGTCATATTTACTTAGCCTCAAAGCTTATGATAATCGCTTGCTACTATTATAATGTATTATTTTGTTGGTAATCTTTTACAAACAAGTAACTTGCGGTAACTAGGGTAATTATAAAAAAAAACTAAAAACGCCAGCATCTGATCGTAAATAGAGCTGTTAGCTTCTAGAAACACATAACATAATAATCTAGTGCCAACTGATGATACGCAACATGCTCTTTATATTCAAAAACTTCGTTTATATGCAGAGACATAAATATAAGATATTAGGAGTCCCCGCACTGTCACTACATCGTCATTATTTCTAAGTTACTAATAGATACTAGGTTTGTTATATATCTACCCAATTATCTCAAATCTGTGTAATAGCTCTATACCATAACAAACTTTCGGCAAAAAATAAACCATTAATAATCTATGACTAAAACAGATAACTCTGTTAATATTATAATCAATGATGAGATCTTTTATATACAGAAAATGTGTGACTGCTTATGGCGGATTCGTAATAAAACACTCGATCAAATTTCATATACTGTTTAGAATTGAACTGAAATTACATGTTGTGAAAGATAAAATAGTTAAAAGGCGACCATTTTAAAATATCACCGTCACTGAGCAGTCGGATCGAGAACTTGTCGAATACCACGAATAACATCGAGTAAGTGTACATAATGAGCATATTCACAATTAAGATATAATTTTCGATAAATAGTTACAGTTAATCATTCGCGTATCTTTCAATTATTAGTATTGTAAATAAAACGTCACAATATTGATTTTGTCAAAAAATTGAGTCAAGTCAATATTGCGAACGAAAAACCAGCATTTCTCATTAACCTCTTAAATAAATTATATTTAGGAAGTAAACACATAACACATAATATTATAGACATATTATAGACGATAGAAAAAACAGACTTGTTTAAATATAAATTTTGTGGTCTTATCAAGCAATTTATTCAGAACATGACTTATATTTATTCTAACTATTGGGGTAAGTTTATTTTATGTAAATAACAACTTTTTATATACTGGTGATCACTCACAACCACCCGATAACCCTATAATTATTGTCAAATTCCTATAAATGCTTACTTTGGTTGCATAACGTCAGCCGCAAGCGATGTGTGCTGGAACTCATCCTTGCTATCCAAGAAGGGGTAACCGTTGAGAGCGATGTGCGCGTCGTAAATGCCCTGGCGGCCTAGAGCATCGCCCACCCATTTAGATGCCATTGCAGCCGCCATTAGAGGCACGATGTAACGAACGCCGCCGGTTAACTCGAACATAATCACTACCAGCGATACTATAGATAAACAAAAAAAATATATATTTTAGAAAATAAATTAACTTTTTTACTTAATAATACAAAATCGTTTTTTAATATACGTAATTGCCGATCGCCCAACAGCCCGCTTGCCTACGCTGTCTTTTTTTATAGCACGCAAAGCGACCTATACAAAATAATTTACTTTCATTTTTACTTTCATCGGAAAGCCGGTAATATGAGCTACGTCTATTCTAAAGCTGTAATCCAGGAGACATTCCAAAGTAAAGTGTAGATAAAATAATTAATGCAATGCAATTTAAGTTAAACATCTCATCAATACTTTTTTAATAATATCAACAATCAATCGCAGGGCCATCTTATACTAGTAATCGTTTATTTTTTCAGAGAGTTCCAATCCTGAACATTCAAGAGTAAAGTGAATAGAACTCTCTTGGCTAGCGTGTACAATACTCATATCTATCGTCACTAAATCATTTAATAAAATCACATTAGAAAGAGTCATTACGAAAGTTATGGAAAACGGATTTGTGAAAATTATTTATATAAAATTGAACATAACAATTATAAATATAATTGCAAATGTGTTACTCAGAAACAAAAAGCTGTGTCATTCAATAATAAAAAAGATAT
Source organism: Tyria jacobaeae (assembly GCA_947561695.1). Lineage (NCBI taxonomy): Eukaryota > Metazoa > Arthropoda > Insecta > Lepidoptera > Erebidae > Tyria > Tyria jacobaeae. The sequence goes on along the minus strand of OX387207.1, from coordinate 9,822,234 downwards.
CATTATTATAGTATAGGGGATTTGTCAATTCACCAAGAAGTAGAGCAGCCTAGGTAGTACTAAATTATAATATTAACAAACATTTTTCTTTGTTATGCTTGCCCGTCCAGGAGTACAGAAATGCTGCCTTAAGTGGATACCTTTCATCCAAAAAATAAATTTTATATTACGCGAATTGTTATTATTACGCAGGCAAAAGATAGTATAATTGTCCCTCGACAAATGATCGTTATGTACCAACCGGTCATTCTCGTAACTCCGCCGAGCACAGCGGCGGCCCCGACCATGGCGTACAGCCCCGGCGTGATGCAGTCGTCGCCCGTTGAACACTCGCCGGAGAACAACCAGATCTTCGGATAATGATAGGCCAGCTGTTCCACACCTATGCCAAGCAATAAATGGCTATGAAATATACAATACCGTTAAAACGTCAATAAACAAGAACGATATTTTAACATCAAAAAATCTTAAGCACAATATGAACTCGTATGCTATATGTTTTTCGATAACATTAAGTAGACAATGTAAAATATATATGTAACATACATACATATGTTCATACACATACGCCTGTATCTCTGAAGGGGTAAACAGAGTAAACATTTTAAAGTATATAGACAGGAAAGAAAAGATAGAAAAGTAAGGAAAGGATAATGCTTATACAGTTGGATCATAGACTATGAGCAATAGCTCGAGCAAGTCAGCTCGCATACCTGTTACTAGATCTCGCTGGCTGGTAAGTAAGTTAAAAATGTAAAAAAATAAAAAAAAATACATTGGTCAATTTACATGACAATTACTACACTTAGTGTAACAATTAAATAACTACGCTGGAGTCGGTATGGCCTGGCCTAGGTGTTAATTTTACTGGACGGCTTTAATATTTTTAGGATTAAAAATAATTTGAATTCTCAAATTAAAACATACCGATGCCAACAATTCTGCCGACTATTGCTCCCAGAGCCAAACTCGGTATGAATAGTCCGCACGGCACCTTGATGCCGAAGGTGAAGATGGTCATGACCAACTTGAGGATGAGCGCGAGGACCAGAAGCCAGATGGCGCGGTACACGCCCGGTCCAGCCGCCGCCTTCTCAATAGCAGAGTTCACATCGGTGAAGTTACGGTTGTAGTCACTATAGACAATTGTAACCACACCTTAATATTCTTACTTTATAATCACTACTATTGGTGTTTTTACAGAGTATGTCGATTATCTCGGTATAATATGCTAATAAATGTCACAAATCTATACTAATATGTATTATAAAGAGGCGTCTCTATGTTGGTTTGAAGGCGCTAATCTCAGGAACTACTAAACTCATTTGAAAAAATAATTTTGCATTAGTCTATAAGCTATTAAACATCACGCTGCCTTGGGAGTGGAGCAGTAAGCATAAACGCAGTTGAAACTGCGGGGAAAAGCTAGTTAGAACATATTATAAACTTTTTGTTAACCTCACTTTAGACGTCAAAAAATTACAAATAAAGTAAAAATTACCAAACCTTATCAATGTAAATAACAAATCTTATACCTCAAAATTATATAATTTCTAAAATGAATATTTGAGATTTAACGATAATATTATAAAATAATTGTAAATTATCAATTATTTCTTACTTAACAGTAAGTTGCAAATGGGGTAACATGGCGGTTTAACAGTTATCATATTACTTGAAAGGGATTTATTGGACGGTATAACTAGTTGTTATTTATATATTTGTTCCCTATCAAGTAAGTTGACAAGCGGTAATCGTACGATCTATAATATAACATTATAACGCCACACTTGATTCTAATTTTGAAATGATTTATATTACTAGCTGCTTGTACGCCACATTTACTTCCAATGACTTTCAATGACTTACCACAGAGGATCAGCGTTGGATATTCCACATTGGTTGAACAGCAGGTATATGAGCTCGCTCGTGTTCATTCTCGTGTACGGGTTGGGGTAAGCGATCACCGCCGTCACGAGCGTCACCACCAACACTTCTGTGACTGGATACTGACCCAACTTTGAGTACTTGCGGTAGCGGCACCAATATATGTTCGCCTTGATGAATATTGTCGCTATGCAGCCCTAAAATATTAAATTTCCTGTCTTATAACTCACGTGGAAAAAACCGATCTGTATACTACATACAGAAGGTTTAGGCATTGATGATTATAAAGCAATATATGCCGCTACTAAACTTTAATGCTCACTTACTCTCTCAACACTCTAAGTCAAGCATCGGTACGAAGTGGGTACTCTAACAGTCATTACTATCAAAAGCCTTATTTTTTCTACATGTTATTTGTTTCCGCGTAACAACAACAACGATATTGAGGTTGCTTTATTATGTTCGTGTGTATATTCTTATGAAATATTTGATAATACAAATACCTGAAACATTTCTTAGCATACTTTATATAAAACCCGATTTTAATTACAAATGACAAACGGCTATAAAACCGGTGTAATTAGTACACTTACCCCTATTATACCGAGTCCCACGAACGGGATCAGTTCAAAGAATATCCATGGCTTGTTGTACTCCACGAAAAACAGTACGGAATGTTCGTTGCCGAACGGGTTGATCGAGCGAAGGATAAACGCGGCGATAAGCGCACAGAAGAATGAACGCCAAAGTGTTTTTAACGGGAAGTAGTAAGACACCTGTAAACAATTTTACTAATAAATTATATACATTTTATATGGTATAAGAAAATCAAATTTGTTCGAGGACCTTCTCACAATGCATGACAATTAAGTGGGTTAGGCTTTGAGTTTCAATGTCGTTTATGATTTATTTCTTTAATTAATTTTATTACAACAAAGACATCAGACATAAATAGATGAACCAGGAATAAAACTTTCTATAACACTACGTACATATTCCATTTTGGAATTTGCGTTATTACTTGTGGTAAAAATAAATTGTGTTCCACTCTTCAGGAAATTAAGCGTTATACAACATTAGATTGCTATACTTTTTAAAACCTTACATTAAAAGTAAATGATGTGGAAAAGGATTATATACAAATGTTATACAGAATGTATCACGTTTAAAGAGGAACTGTCTTAGACAGTCTACTATTGCATTGTGAGTGATCACTTACCTCTTCTAAACTGAAGAGTACTCCACCGATAGGTGCGCCGAATGCGACAGATACACCTGCAGCAGCTGCCGCCGATAGTATCTCACGTTTTTTAGCCTCATTGCGACCATATTTAGGGAACAGGTACGAAAGAATATTACCTACGAGTGATAGTAAGAATCGGTTTTAGTCATAATCATTCGTAATACATAACCTGTTTAAAACTCAGAATACAATTCAACCTTAATATAATAGTGTGAACTGAAACACTATCACTAATATAATGATAAAACTTGACAATTACTACTAACTACACAAAAATAGGGAGGGAGGTAGGCAAAGGTGTATAAAATACACACATTTTGCCAATAACAACTTGGTCATACTAACGGCAAGCAAGCCTATTGCCGTAAATCAGGCACTTTCTGACTGTATACATACTGTCTCATAGAGAACAGTCCGATCCCCTAGTAGCACTTACAACACCCATGGCAACAAATGGGGTCGCTTTATTCTACTCCACCCAGAACCACATGGCAGCAAATGGACGTTAGTGGCGTTAGCGCTTTACGGGCGTCGAAATTATATCGGTAATGTATATTGAAAATGTTATTACTGATTGTTCAGTCAACTTTTTGTTTATTTGCACGCATTAGAGTTTAAATTACACTGTTTATTACGTTTTATTGTTGAATAGGTTATATTTATTTTGCAAATAAAAAAGGCAAACGTTCGTATCAAAAAGTATAGTCGCCCCAGTTACTCTAGCTCTCAACTATCAGCAAATATAACATAACATTTTAACACAAAATGTGTTTTTTTTTCTTGTTCGTGATGAGTTAATAATTAGTTATATGTGTTTTCTTTGTTTAATACAAGTTTTATGCTGTGATGATACAAAATAAAGTTCATTTTATATATTTTTTTAGCTAATCAATCTGCAGAAATTTTAAATTCCAATGAACAAATTGTCCAGAAGAAGAATAAAAAAGAGAAATTTAAAAGTAGAAAATGCTTATTTAAAAATAAAATACAAATAAAAAATTCAGTAAGTGATTATTGCATAGAATGTTTTTATAATTTAAATTTAACTAAATAGAAATCAAATATGGCACATTCAAAAACGATTGCCTGCGATGTGAAAAGTTGAAAACCCTGGCTGCTGATGATTAATTAATGCTAATGCCAAAGTTGATTGCCATAAGTATTGGTCTATCTTATTTTTTTTATTTTATGAATAACTTATGTAATTTAAAATTTGGAAGCTATTTTTATAGATCTAAAGTATTAAACTCAATAGTATTATATAAAGTTATTGGTACTTAATAAAACATTGCGGTATTACTTAAAATTATATAAATTAGTTTTTATAAAAAAAAAAACATTATAAAGCGTCTAACCCTGTACGAGGCAAGTATTCTCCGAAGCTTATTTACCGTTAGGCTACTATCCGCTAGAGTAGGCAACTATCCCTTTTTTGAGGGGTCAAATAATACAGGATTTACTCAAAACCATTACGAATTTTGTTCACTAAAAGATATAGATCTTGCAATATTATAATTAAGTACATATTTTTTTTAAATTAGAGCTTCTTAATCTGGCGTGAAGGCGTTGTAAAGGAAATTACAAATGTAGATCGCAATTTTATTGTTACTAATGTATGCGACCGAAGACAGAAGTGAACCGACGTCTACTGAACTGGCCTAAAATACATAAATATATAAATAAATTGACACCGTTCTTTTAATCAAGAGTCTAGTGTTGTTATCGCTGGCTGCATTCCTGTTGTTATCACTCGCCGCATTCCTGATGTTATCATTCGGCGCATTCCTGTTGTCACTTAATGACAGAGGATGATAAGGTTTGAATGTTGCTTTACAACACAACATTATGTTCGCTACACTACTCCCCCGCCGAGACCGTGACTACGGGCGATAGTAATCAGGAAATTTTTACTTAACGGCCACGTACGCAGGTTTCAATCGGTCAATTGAGATTCGCTATGATGTTCCTTGAATGTTTACATCATAGGTTTTCTTGTCTCGCAGTAACACAGTCTTCGAGCAGTTCCTTGGCGGACAAAGACATGGGATAAAGTAGCTAAGTCCTTTGGTATGTAGAAGGCTCTGCTTGTACTCCCGTGCCAAGATCTAGGTTGCGGCCTTAGTTTGTTGAAGTGAGAACGAAGTCGACCAGTAAGTGATGTCAGGTCATTGTCTTCATCTATAGTAGATAGGAACTGTCCAGGTAAACGGAGTGGTTCACCATAGACTAGTTCCGCTGATGACAATTGCAGGTCCTTTTCCTTCCAGGCGTTGCGGATTAAGAGTAAACCCCATGGTAATACCTCAACCCAATTTGATGAGTTATGGCAGGTGATGGCTGACTTGAGTTCACGGTGGAATCTTTCCACTAGGCCGTTGGCATCTGCTATAGTGAATCGCCAGGTAAATGCACGTCGAAGTCCCAAGTTTAATGTTAATAGCAGGTCCCCATATGTGGATATGATTGTCCCGTTGGCTGCGAACAACTCATATTTTAAATTTTTTTCGTTGCTCCCGAACAGCGGATCGCGGAAAGACGCACAGGTCTGATCCCGTATCTACAAGATATTGCACCTTCGTTTTGCGGTCCGTTACGAACAGGCGGCTTGAAATAGATAGGCAGTCGCGCACCGCTACTAATGACTGCCTGTGGAGTTTTCCGTATTCTTGTAGGTTGGTTGCATTTACGTGCACGTTCACCGAATTGGTAGTGGCACCAACAGTGTGGGTGGTCGTGGGGGCGGTTGTGTGATCGGGATCGGGATCTGCCTCTTGAAGATTTTCTACTTCTGTCGAGGCTGGTCCGTACTCATGGTCTCGACTTTACGAATGAGTTCTGCAACTGCATGCGTCAACATTTCAATTGCGTTCTGTTGTGATGGAGGTTATGCAGCACTCGCTATTTGACCTGGCATTAAGTTTGCGATAAGCATTGTTGAAGGTACAACGTCGTTGACGCGGTCCGCTAGCTCAGCTAGGTCCTCAAGGGTCATTTTCGCTTGTTGTTGAGCAGCAATGCAGGTCTGCAGATGAGGAGGTAAACGGCTGGCCCATATTGTACGAATAAAGTCGCATGGTACATTTTCGCCAGCCAGGTGTTGCAGGTGTCAAAGAAAAGTCGGTATCCAATATCTTCATGCACCAACAGCTGTTTTATTTTTCGTTCTTGAGAAGCTGAGAGTCGACGTCCAGGTCTCGAACCTCCGCTGAATGTTGCGGTTTCAGCTGTGCCAGTACGTAATAAAATTTCGTGGCGCCTGCACTTATGTTTGATAAGATGAACTGCCCCTCCAATTGAGCGAACCACAGTTCCGGGTTGCTGGAATTGAACGGGGGTGTCCGTACGCCAACGCGGCAAGTCTCCCCAAGCAGTGAGGTACTGCTTGGGGAGACTTGCCGCGTTGGCGTACGGACACTTAGAGTCTTGAGTGTCTGGCGTGACGTTTTTTTAAGTTCTGGGGTCACGTCGGCTGCAGGTCAGGAGTCACGTCGGGTGCCGGTCTTGAATGACGTCGGGTGCCGCTCTTGAATCACGTCGGGGTCACCAGTGTAGTGGGTTAAGAGTTTACTCCTAAACCCCTTACAGAGAATTGACGTGGTGGCTGCGGATGGCTTAATCTGACGTGAAGGCGTTGTAAAGGAAATTATAAATGTAGATCGTAATTTTATTGTAACTAATGTATGCGACCGAAGACAGAAGTGATCCATCGTCTACTGAACTGGCCTAAAATAGATTGACACCGTTCTTTTAATCAAGAGTCTAGTGTTGTTATCGCTGGCTGCATTTCTGTTGTTATCACTCGCCGCATTCCTGATGTTATCATTCGGCGCATTCCTGTTGTCACTTAATGACAGAGGATGATAAGGTTTGAATGTTGCTTTACAACACAACATTATGTTCGCTACACTTCTTTGAAAAGTGGGGCAACTATCCGGCTTTCACCTTTGGTAACGCATTAGGACGCAAATAATAACATAACATGAGCTCACCGAGACAGCTGGCAATATGCACCATGGGGCCCTCTTTGCCCAATGAGAGGCCAGACGACACAGACAGGATGAGGCCGACGACCTTTATTATAAGAGTCCATTTTCCCAGATATCCTCTTATAATGAACCCGCTCAGTATGGTTTTAATTTCGGGTATACCTGAAAGATGAATATACGTACATTTTATAAACAAATCAAAGTATTAAAAATAATATAAAACTAAACTGCTTTTACTAACAACTTTTATTTTATTGCTGACATTATTTCGAAATGTTACTCCCACTATTAAGACAATTAACTGACACCTTACATGTCGAAATCCATGAAGCCGTTAAGGCTCTACACCGTGACAAAGAAACATGTTATATACATGAATATACACACATAAATATACTCAAATAACGTAATCCTCTTTTTAAAGCGGTCTGGTAAAAATAACACATTTCAACAACAAAGGACCATCATCATGTGAAGACTTTCGTTTTCTCAAGTTAAACATAATTTCTTGTGTTTGACTTGCCTATTCCTGGGGAGGGTTAATAGGCTCTAATAAGGTAAAACAACGAAAACATTAAGTATGTTTATGTATAATAAACTAGCAATTTTCTTTTCTTTATAAAACTCTGTTTAATACAACGCTGAAAACGGAGCACGACCTTTCATGCTCCTGAAAGATTCAATACGCATCAATGCAATAGCAGTCGAGGTCGGTAAAATATAACATTGTCGCAGTCTTCCAATCAAATTACATCGACCGCTGAGTAAAATACATAATAGGTATGATACCTATAGTTCTCGCGCTTTATCAAAAACCTACGTGTATTTTTAACTACCAATATTCAATTGCTTATTTATTGATTCAAATATACATAATTCGTAGATAATTCTGACAACTAATTTCTTTCTACTCGATCAACATTTTACCTCGAATAGTTCTATTATTATTGACTTAGTTTTTATATTAAAACACTTATAAATATGACATATAATATTACATATAATATGAAATATATATGAAAATGAAGTGTATATACACAGTAAAGTTGTATAAAATAAAACGCCGTGAAAACTTCTCCAACAATTAGAAAGGAGCTAATGATCCTCAAATGCCTGGACAGATTTTCTTGAAACATAGCTAATAACACCAAATCAAAATCAGTCAGTTTAGGAGCTCTGATGCCACTGACATACACGTCTACTCACAGATAAAAGATACAAAACAAAGACAAACACGTTAAACTTATAACCCCTCTTTTTCGTCGGTTGTTGAATAAGGTTGTTTTATTTTAAAAACATTGTATAATTGAAAAAAAGTGAGTTCATATTTTAAATTAGTTTTTAGTGTCTACTTCGGCAATTTAGTGGTTTATATTTATAGTTACTAGCTATAAAGCATACTAAAGGAATCACTTTCTTTAATAGACATTTTTGTCTGAATGTGATTTAATTTTACGTACACTTGTAGCTTACGCCTAAATCTATTAGTGACTAAGACATAGAACTTATTTAGATTCTGTAGGTCTTCTATAGGAACATAATAGGTACTAGAGAAATCTGAATGTGTGAATGTGTGTGTGTGTGTGTGTGTGTGTGTGTGTGTGTGTGTGTGTGTGTGTGTGAGTGTGTGTGTGTGTGTGTGTGTGAGTGTGTGTGTGTGTGTGTGTGTGTGTGTGTGTGTGTGTGTGTGTGTGTGTGATATAATTTTCTGAAAACTTACTCAGTCTTAAAGTGGCAGTTTTGGATTTTGAACACAACTATTATTTTAATTTTCAATTTTGACTTAAGCTATTAATATACATATAATTTATTTTATAAACAAATTTCTTTATGGTTTGTTTAAAAGATTTCTAAATTTACCTGATCCACAAGCATAGGGTGCAAACATCCGGACTAATGAAGCGGACAGAGCAGCAAAAACGAGAGCCCATACTATGTAAAATAGGTAGCTAATAATGTAGGCACCAGGCCCTTCGCGCTTGCCACCGAGCACTTGCGGCCAAGTCAACCACTGGAACAAGATCACTGATTAGCAAAACTTTATAATAAAAGTTTACAGTCTGTAACAAAGTATTGAACATGAGACTGCTCTACAATTTTAGCACATAGAAAGGTGTGGGGAAGACATGATTCCTTAATTTGAAAAAAGTACTGCTCTTAGCATCTAACATAAATATGGCTAAAATACTAGGTAACTAATTTGAGCTCTTTACTTTTAGAGGGAAAAAACATGATGTAGTATTTGATGCATGTCACTTTTTAAAATTATTTAGAAACATGTATTGTGTAGAATATTGACTTTTATCAAAAATTGTTGATGTGCAGAATCTCTGTCAATTTCAACAAAGTTTTCAAAGTTTCTTGGATTGTATTAATCAAATAAGACAATTCTAAACATATTAATGTCATGTAATCATAAATTAAACTGGGGTTGGCCATTTTACTGTAAAGTATAAAAACATACATACATATGTATATTGTGTTGTGATTAATAAGTTCTTGCAACCTTTGGGTAGGAACCCTAAAAAGATTGGACATTCACCTGTGAACAATTTCCAGTGTTGAAAGTTGTATCTGTGTCTGACCAGCAGCACTGTTCCCTGTTAAGCCAAAAGGCTTGTGGACAGATACCAAACTTGAGATCTGTCATCCAGGAAGCTCCAATGTCTATAACTCCGGCTACCATGCCTGTGCAGACACCTACCAGTAACACACATACCCATCCAGACCACGCATCGTGTGCACCCTGTACAAAAATATCTAGTTAATAGGTTAATAGGTAAATATCTAATTAATAAAAAGGAATATTATATTGGAAAAGTTGATGAAGGGCAGAAGTAAACTATGGTTGCCAATTGTACAAGTAAAGTACCTAGCTGTTGTTGTCTATTACACACAGTAGGGTTAAGCTAGTTGGTAACTAATATACCATTGTATTTTTATCTTTATGATGGTTTATTAGTTTTTTTGTTTAGACAGGAAGAGCTTTATCCATTATTTTTCTAACTTTACAAAACATCTCATATAATAAAATGTATAAACTACAGAAACTGAACATAAGAAATATAGGGCTTCATACGAACCTTGATGAGATCCCATAATGAATCTTGCATCTTTTTAACAATGTATCTGTGACGCATGCGATCACGGGCTATGTCTCGTTGCCAGTCAATAGTGTGAAAATCATCATATTGACCAATTCCAGGAATATCATCCTCCCCTATGAATTAAAAAGTTTATATTACAAATGCACATTTCATCATCTCAGTAGGAATCAACTAACCACATGGATAAATGGATCAACTGGATGCAAAAGGCAGAGACTTGAGCATATGTCATATTATCCAGTTCTCTGCTATCCTAGAAACCCATTTCCAATAGACCATAATAGGCAGAATGGTTAATGAAGTTATGTTACATCTCTTTTAAGTCACAATTGTAGTCATAATGATTTTAAATGGAGCTAAGTTTGAAATATGAAAAAGGATAGCATGCTTTACTACTATCAACATTAGCTTTAACCAGCTTGAACAGTAAGTAAGTAAGTACTCTTTATTGTACACCAAATGTAAACAAAACTGTTATTTTTACACATAAAACATACAATATGGCAACCTTTCGATGGACAAGACTGTAATGATTTAGTATGGCTGTACTGTACTATTATAAAATATGTGCTAGTTCAACTGCACAAACACACATATATATATACAACCAACAAAAACAAGTAAATATATCATTAGTTATTAGTGAGAGAGTAGTAATAGAAATGTAAGGATGATAAACTTGAAGTAAAAAATATTGCTGAATTAATCTAAGTGGTAAAATACTTGACAAGTGTTACCAATTCAACAATAAACTTAACAAGTTCACATGAAATTATTTACATTGCAACTAGGTTGAACATCAAAGTTATTTTTTGTATGAGAAAAGCACTTTCTCTTTTTTTATGGGGTAGGGGGCAAAGAGCATTTGTTTCATTGTTTGATCAGATAATAACATTTGTATACAGATTAACAATAAATATGTACTTTATAGTTATATATACATTCATAGCAAAACAAAAAAATGATAACATATGGTAAGAATCCTGAATAATCTAAGCAAAACTCTACTACACTAAAGTATGTTCGAAATACGTAACAAAATGATATCTCCTTTTCGATCTTTATGTTTAACATTTTACAACAAAGAATAAGAGTTCATGGGTTAAATGTAGAAAAGAGTGTTACAAATAATTGTTGTATTCAATAATGTCACAGACTCATTGAACAATCAAGAGTGAAAATTGATATTGTGAGGATTGTTATAACTACGTATGTTATTTTGAATAATTAATTTAATACTCACCTTGCATTCCGGAAAATATAATAGTGTCCCCTGCAACAACAATCCAATATTGTTTATATATATCGAGAAAATTAATTATTTTTAACACTGGTAAAAAGGCTCATTTCTGTTTCCTACCTACTAAACACTTACTAAAATTAATATCACACTATTTATTGCTTATTTGTCAAATTAAATTCTACAAAATAAATAATATTACGGAGATACAATGATATGAATGAATATAACTACTTGGGTGGCGTGACGTAGATGACAGTGACAATTACAGTGTTACCATATAAAAAGTCAAACTACCAAAATATTGGAAATTATCAAGCTCAATTATTCAACAACACTTTTCGATCATATTGAAGACAACCCATCATTATTATATCACTATAGTGACTAACAATTATACAGCTGGCATGATAGAAAGCAATAAATGTATATAAATGAACAGAATATATACTGTGCTATGCTATGCTAATATATGTATGCTAATTACTTTAGAGCTACATTTAAATAAATTGGCTATTAAAAGATTATTCTAACATTTAGTAGTTTATAAAAAGAAACGTAAAACAGCCTTGAAGCTAGTGGGAGGAGTAGTGAGGACAACTATATTGATCACGTGCTGTTAGCTTAACCATTTTATTAGTTAATACATATAAAAGAATATGTTGTTTTTAAAAGAAGTTTGAGAGATTTCACTAAACACAATAACGCATGGGGAAGACATGGGGGTTTATGAAATGGATATACCTAACGCGATTTAGTTAAATATAACACATTCCTAGACATGTGTTATACATACGCTTGGTTGATTAAAGGCATAGCGATAATTTAGACGTTTGTTATTGTTACAGGCAGTTTCTAAAACACTTACGAATAATAGAGATCGAACGAAATTTGACCATAATTCTTAAGAATATACAATAGGATTTTAGTTAGAGAGCTCGGACTTTACGGCACGAGACAATCCGAGTTATTGATATGTGGCCCATCGTGTGTGATGGCACCCATGTGTGATCCCGATGATTCTATCTCATTTACTTCTTTCTGTTTTTAGGTTTCACTTTCTCAAAAGGAAAATAGGTACAATTAGAGGATCCCTCGGTTGTCCGACTCCTTGTCTGTCTGTCAAGGCCTTTTTCTCAGGAACGATTCGAGGTACCGAGATGAAATTAACATCAAATATATATGTATGCCTATAGGTTTAGATTCCCTTTGCGAGCATCAATATTTGCTATAAACGCTACATAAACGCCCTTATCTTTAGATTTCTTTGACTTGAAGTTTGATTTTTTACTGCTCAAATGGGTAGCAGACTTGAATATTTTATATTAATTTCAGCTTGATGCCTCCACGCGTTCACAAAGTGATCCTATGATTGTTTCGTGAGTATGTACTCGTTATCTTAATGATTGATAAACCGATTTCTAAGCTTTTTGTAAATGAATTGATTCTACTCAAAGTTGGTCTACTACTCAAAGTAAGGAATAAACATATCACGTGATAACTGTCATTAGTGAATCGATACCAATAGTTCTTTTCATTAATACGCTTTTCTTTTTAATTAGTTGTACTTCGGGTTGGTACAGTTTAACTTCGAAGATGTTAGGCATAGACAACTTCTAAGGTGGGAAGTTAATGAATAAAGAATACATATTACGTTCATCGTATACGTCAGGGGTGCTCAAACTTGAACTGCTGGCGATCTACCTCAATATTTTTAGACTACTTACGATCGACTTGAGAGGCTGCAAGTATGTGTGATGCAGGGTTATCGTACATACACGATACACCCTACCTACCTAGGTAGGGTGTACCGTAGCATATATAGATATTAGCTTTCCGCACAATTTACATTATCTTAGTCAAGGTTTGGGTTAGGTTTACTTAAGTTCTTCTCTACAATATCAATGAAAAAACTCCTAGTTATTCAAAATTGCGAGTTTATTCGTTGTTATAAAACAAAAGAGTTACATATGGTGTTAAACTCAACTAAGGCGTGACTTTGGATCTTGAAGCGTGGCACTGCATGTCCTCAGCATACTTTTCATAAGATGGTGCGTAACCACTGAGTGCCAATCGCAAGCATGATGACATATGCTCGTCAGTTAGTCGATTGCGATATTTTGACTTAATTATCTTCATTTCAGAAAATGCAGACTCGCACAAGTAAGTTGACCCAAACATTGCCGTCAGTTGAAGGGCGATTTGCCTTAGATTCGATAAAACACCAGAAATTTGTATCAGATGCTGTAGCTATCAGAAGATGTACTCGTTATCTTAATGATTGATAAACCGATTTCTAAGCTTTTTGTAAATGAATTGATTCTACTCAAAGTTGGTCTACTACTCAAAGTAAGGAATAAACATATCACGTGATAACTGTCATTAGTGAATCGATACCAATAGTTCTTTTCATTAATACGCTTTTCTTTTTAATTAGTTGTACTTCGGGTTGGTACAGTTTAACTTCGAAGATGTTAGGCATAGACAACTTCTAAGGTGGGAAGTTAATGAATAAAGAATACATATTACGTTCATCGTATACGTCAGGGGTGCTCAAACTTGAACTGCTGGCGATCTACCTCAATATTTTTAGACTACTTACGATCGACTTGAGAGGCTGCAAGTATGTGTGATGCAGGGTTGTCGTACATACACGATACACCCTACCTACCTAGGTAGGGTGTACCGTAGCATATATAGATATTAGCTTTCCGCACAATTTACATTATCTTAGTCAAGGTTTGGGTTAGGTTTACTTAAGTTCTTCTCTACAATATCAATGAAAAAACTCCTAGTTATTCAAAATTGCGAGTTTATTCGTTGTTATAAAACAAAAGAGTTACATATGGTGTTAAACTCAACTAAGGCGTGACTTTGGATCTTGAAGCGTGGCACTGCATGTCCTCAGCATACTTTTCATAAGATGGTGCGTAACCACTGAGTGCCAATCGCAAGCATGATGACATATGCTCGTCAGTTAGTCGATTGCGATATTTTGACTTAATTATCTTCATTTCAGAAAATGCAGACTCGCACAAGTAAGTTGACCCAAACATTGCCGTCAGTTGAAGGGCGATTTGCCTTAGATTCGATAAAACACCAGAAATTTGTATCAGATGCTGTAGCTTTGAGATGTATATCTGATATAATCTGCAAAAACTCATTTTCAACAGAACATGAGTTCATATTAAACTGACTTGCTACTTCAGTGGTTAATTCCTCAATGTTTTTACATGAAAAAGGATAACTCATAAATGATGCTATATTTGCCAATTTACTGCAATCATAAAAACGCATTTCGAATTGTCCCAAAATATTTGATAATTCAGCCTCATACGTATCATAATTCAACTGAGGAATCCTTGCTTTCAAAGACGGAAAATGTTTCAGATCCTTTCTTTTCAGTTGATCTATCATAAGTTGCAATTTACTTTTGAATGCGTTTACTGCGCTAATCATCTCAATAATAGTTTTTCCTTTACCTTGAAGCTCCAAGTTAATGGTGTTTAAGTGCATTGTGATGTCAGTCAAAAATGCCAAATCAGTCAGCCATTTTTCGTTTTTCAACATCTCAGTGTCATCACCTCTTTCGTCTAGAAAAGCTGTTATTTCGGGCAATAATTCTTGAAACCTTTCTAGGAATTTTCCGCGACTCAACCACCTGACGTCCGTGTGAAGAACTAAATCAGTGTGTTCAGCTGACTCCCTATCTTCCAACTGCAACTTAAAACTTTTGAACACAAAACTTGTTGATGTATAATGCAATGGAATGAAAAAAATGAAGGGAATTCTTCATTAGCTCGACACAATGCCACAAAACCGTTCTTGTTTCCAGTCATTGCTAGTGCTCCATCGGTTGTAATGCACACTAATTTATATATTGGTAGCTTGTAGTTTTTTACAAAATTGATGAAAACGTCATATATATGTATCTTCGCCACGGGTCTTCCCCTTCAGAGGAATGATTGTCAAAAATTCTTCCTTAGCCAACATGTCATTGAATACCATCCGAATAAAAATACACAGCTGGGCAGTGTCTGTCATATCGGTGGATTCGTCGAACTGTAAAGAAAAGTATGTACATTCCATGATATCATGTTTTAGTTTATCTGCGATGTCCTGACTCGTGACTTCAATACGCCTTGTGACAGTCGGACGAGATAACTGAAGTTCTCTAATAGCAGACATTATTTCTGTTTTATTTTTAAAATCTCCAAATAAAGTCTCACCCGCTTCAATAAATGCTTCCTTCACAACCGATCCATCTTCGAATGGTTTCTTGTGTTTCGCCAATATATGAGATATTTTAAATGACGCGATCGTAGCAGCTTTTGATTGTTTGGCTGGTCTTGTGAACATGGTTTGTTCTTTTTTCAAACAAGATATCAAATTACTTACTTTTCGTTTTCTTAATTCACTCTGTGGCGGAAAATCCTTTTCATAGTTTTTATGAACCGTTTTATGATGCCTTTTTAAGTTACCAAGCTTAGGTATTGCAACTGACGCACGACAAATAACACAAATGCACTTATCCTTCACCATACAAAAGAAAAATTCTTCCTCCCAATCGTTATTAAAATAATACGTTTTAGATTTCTTCACTGCACTCATTTCGCACTATTTAATAATAAACTTTGTATCGACGTAGTATCGCCTTCAAGTTACAATTCAGAATGACTCCAATTCCTGCAGGCGCAACATTTATATCGGCGTGAACGAAAGTCTCGAATGTTCCCGTCAAACGCGCCGCCCGAAATGGTCTAGTACAGTCTAGTCTAGAAACAACGCGGCTTTTCTTTGACAAGTAAAGCGCGTTCCTTTGATAAAGCCGCCTTTTGCCGCAAGCAGTGTTATTACGTAATAAATTTTTGTAGTTTAGTTACCTACTTATTAAAAAAATTTTTCTTCTCAAGATCTACTGAAAAAGCACTCGACTCGATCGCGATCGACCGTTTGAGCACCCCTGGTATACGTTTATCTATAATTTAATGAACTTTCCATAGCTTAGCTTTCTACACTTCTATTTAAATTAAACTTTCAAGTATTCCATTCCTTAAAAAGGGAAACAAACTAACTAAGGAATATGATCAAATATAATATCATAACATCAATAATATCATCAAATAAATTAACAGTTAAAGTCTATGTAAAGTAGCAGTCATATATCATTTCATAAACGGCTTATAATCGCAAGAGAGGCCCTTATCACCACGTTACGCACCAACAAAATATAAAACAAAACCATAAATGAAGTTTACCTACTTACATCGCCTTGGGGAACGAGAGATTCCAGTAAGTCCTTATTATCCAATTCCGTCGGTACCATAGAGGTTCCAATAAGAAACGATTCTTTGCATTGAACTCTAAAAGAATACTAGACAAGCTATTTATCTAATCAAAGCATAGGAAACAATATGCGAAACAAACAGTTTGTTATCTGGCTTTAGTCATTTTACGACACAAACTGTCGATATAATTTATAATAAACATAAAAAATACAAGAACCCACTTAAAAAGTTAATTAAGATACAAAAATATATTAAAGAAAACAGCTGTATTTAACACAATCTATGGTTATCTAAGTACATATCTATGTGTGCCTTATTCCTTACATTAATTTTGGTGGTAATTTAGGAAAAAGTTAGCATGCGTTGTGCAAGTTCGTGCAAGTGATTGAGCCCATTAATGCAGCATCCTCCGTAAGCGATCTTGCCGCGACCGCGATACAGCGAGACGAAGCGCGAAGCTAGGGAACTATCATTTGTTGTTTTTTTATTTACGCGCGAACTGGATGCCGTCGTTTATTTTGATTTTTTGACGCCCGCAACGATGCGAGACGATTCGCGAGTACGTATGAAGCACACTGTCGCTTAAGATTGCCTACGTAAAACCAATATCTTATTCTCGAGACACACCGGTGACATAATTATGTCATACTCTCTTATTAGTAAAATTTTGAACGATCTAGTGAACCCATAGAGCCAACTTGGACTCAAACTAATATCACGAAACTAATTGTACACAGACGCATACACCTCGTATTGCTTGCGTCTATTCAAAATGTCAAGCGTTAAAGTGCGTGATCGCCTTTAAAGAATGTTTTAGGATAGCTGTTCAAAAGTTTACTTAAACTTTTCCTGGCTTCTATAAGTATAGCAAGGGAAGTGTAACCAGTACCAGCAGCAAATCTTCAGTAGTCATACGTGCTTAAAGGTTTATCTGTAATCCCTTAATAAAGTTCTGCAGGGATAAATTTGAAGGAAAAAACTAAAAATAAAACCTTTATTTATATTAGTGTCAAAAAAAAAGCAAGTAATGATTTCGGATCTGAAAAAAAAAAATTATAATAGTAGCTTAGTGTAGCTATATGTACATATATATAGCGAATGAATAATCTAGCAACAATCCCTAAAGACCTCAAGTATTAAGTGCAAGTTGATCGCAGTGCTACGAGGCATGCCTTTTAAGTTCTGTCGTTTCCACATTACCCGGCAATTTTGAATTTGGAACTGTTCTATATTTGAATGTGTTTAAATTTTGAATCTCAAAACAGTTGAAAATATTAGGATGAATGCTATTGTTTAGTCACAGTGTCGATTGGAATCTGTCAGGTTAAGTACGAAAATGAATCTTTCTAAGGAAAATGTTCGCGCAATAATTTTCTACAACTTTAGAAGAGGCCTGACACGGCTTCCGTGTTTTGAAGAGCTAACATCTGTATTCAGTGATGAAGCCTCAT
Organism: Tyria jacobaeae; assembly: GCA_947561695.1. NCBI lineage: Eukaryota > Metazoa > Arthropoda > Insecta > Lepidoptera > Erebidae > Tyria > Tyria jacobaeae. The sequence goes on along the minus strand of OX387207.1, from coordinate 9,804,032 downwards.
GTCTGCGGACTGTCGAACGCTGGTATTTAGAATTCCAGCGTGGACATACTAGTGTTAGTGACAAATCTCGCGAAAGACGCCCAAAATCCGCCTTCACTGAAGATAACATCATTGATGTGAGACAAATAATTCTCGCAGATCTACAATTCAGAAGATCTTGCATGAAGCGCTTGGTGTAAGAAAGCTAGTTTGCCGTTGGATACCGCATCTGCTTTCCGACGATCACAAGGCGGCCCGCGTCAGATGGTGAAAACTCTGCAACTCATCAGTGGTGACGAATCTTGGATCTATGCCTACGATCCTGATTCCAAACAACAATCTACAATCTTGGTCTTTTAAGACGAGCCAAAGCCGACTAAAGTTGTTCGTTCTCGAAAGCACTTCAAAGAAGATGGTGGACACGTTCGTTGGAAAAACCGGCCGACTATTGCACTTGAAAATCGTAGAACGGTTAACGCAGAGTGGTATACCAGTTTGTTTACCACAAGTCATCACCGACATCGAAAGTCTAACTCAAAGCGACGCTTCATCCTGCACCACGACAACGCAAGCTCACACAGCGCTCGTCAAACGATTGAGTATTTGAAGCAGGAAAAAGTAGAAATTCTTGACCATCCTCCATACAGTCCTGACCTAAGCCCTAAAGATTTCTTTACATTTCCTAAAATTAAGAAAAGTCTTCGTGGTCAACGGTTCCAGTCCGGTGAAGAAGCAGTCGACGATTTCAAGTCAGCCATTTTGAACACCCCCACTTTAGAGTGGAATAAATGTTATAATAACTGGTTTGAGCAAATGGAAAAGCGTATTAAGCTTCGTCGTAAATACTTTGAAAAACAATAAAAAGTGCTATAAGGTTCTAGTTGTGTTTTATTCTTCAAACGACAAAACTTAAAAGGCATGCCTCGTAGTGACTCGTAATTATCAAAGTCGAATAATACCTCAGAAAGATAGATGAAGGATCCCATTTAAGTTCCACATCGCGACACCATGATGTCCATGTTCTTGATGCGATATATTTACATTTAAACCGCATGCAGATGTGCCAATGCAAAAAGAGACCTAGAGTTTAATCTCAAGTACCTACAAAGCCTTTTATCGTACGGGCCATGAGCTGGTAAATAGAAGCTGGTAATTGGTAACCTATCCTATTACATTTCAGACACTAAAAAAGTTATTGGGTTGTCTGGTAGACTATTAGTTCGTGATAAGGGTATATGATATTTTTGAACCGAACCGCACAAAGTGCACGACCAAACGAACCGATTTCAATCACAAGACTTTATAGCTTAGGTGGATATAATAACGAGAATGCAGAGTGCTAGTATTTTGAATTTACCTATTTGTCTATACACGTATGTATAATTTGTAATTTTCAAGGTCCAGTGAGAATGTCACAAGAGACTTAACTGTAACTTCAAAAATCTCAAAAAAGAAGATGTCTATCGATTCATCAATCTGTTCAGATAAGAAGTAATTAGAAGTTATCGCGGAATAAAAAAAGTCGTGTTTTTACATGACCCTAGAACCACTATACCCCTGTTTGGGCAATATCATTAAGAGACTATAATAAAATTGTATTAATTTTATTTACAACCGTGCATATAGTATTTGTGTAATTTAACAAAACAAAAGTTTTCTACTATAAATTTGATCCATATTAAAACACCTTAACACATCCATATTATATACATGTATTTCGTTTAATATTTATTACTGAAATTATTATTTTCGTAATTTGAGTAAGTCTCAAAGTATTCAGGTTAAGTCTAAAAACTAAGAGACCATAGTTAACGTTTTTTGATAAATTACTAATCTCTAATGATTTAAAAAAGAAGGACGATTTCAAATAATTGATGAATGATATGAAATAAAGATATTGAAAGTTTTCACTAAATACTTTATTTACAAATGCGTTTTGTATACATATGTATGTATGTTCTAATATTATCTTTTTACCCTTAAATTGCCAAATATACAAAAACCAAGTTTAATCACAATAATTCAGTCTACATGCACTCCTACTTCTTAACGGCTCAGTACTGTGTTCATAATTTTATTTTGGACCTATATGGCAACGTCATTATTTTTAGAGATAGAACCTCTTTTTCTTTTTTGAAAAGACAGCTCCGGCTCTAGGATTACTTCCTGTATCGCGGGAGACTTTACAAACATTCAAATAACGGATACAAAGAACACCTAGACTCAGAATATCAATTAAAGGTTTACACAAACTGTTGTCCTGTAAGGGGAACAAATCCACAACACAGCGCGACAGCGTTGTGGCGAGGTGACCACTTAAACCACTGCGCCATCCGTGCAAAACCGTATTATAAATGTATGTGTAATATACTCAAAAAAAAAATACATACGTTCATGTAAGCGGACAGAACAATGTATCGTGTAAACCTAGAGGATGGCCCAAATAAATATTTATCCAAATTATTTATTTTGTACATGCTCTTGGGTCGAACTAAAAACAGCAAATTGCAGAACAGTACAGGTAAATTAGCTTGGAGAAATTTTTGCGTTTGTAGTAGTGTATGGTCAGCAAATAAAAAAAAACAACATTTAATTTTTATTTTTTATTTTTTTAAAGGTACGTTTGTGGCTGGAGCACACCAAATGCGTACACGCCTACGCATACGCACTACGTACTAATACGGACGTGAAAATGTGTATCCACTGCATTGTAATCTATGGAACTGTATGAGGCAGACAAGCCAATTACAAACAGTGAATGCCGGTTTTCACTTCATTGAAGACGTGTATGAATTAGGTGTTCTCCGGCCATAAATGTTTTATTCTAATAGTTCATCAACCCCAGGCATATCACAATCATCCCCATCCTCGCTTTCATCAGATGAATTATTTAAATTAATTATGATTCATTCTGATATTGTGTCTAAAGCTGCGTCTCTAACCTGATATTTGTTTTCCTCCTCAATAGCATGCAGACAAACTTTTCTCCATTCCTCTACAGTTATGGCGTTCATTTTTTCTTCAGCTAATGACATTATAACCTTCATATTCATTGCGACATTCTTTTTTGCGACATATGTTTTCACTATCCCCCATATATTTTCTATAGGATTAAACTCCGGATGGTATGGTGGTAAACGCAGCACAGTATGACCGTGCTGTCGTAATATTTCGTCTATCTTGTACTCTACAAATCTCGCCTTGTTTTGCAGAATCAGTTCATATAATTGAGGCTTAAGCAACGTGGATGAATGCTCAATGTTTCGCAATGTCAGCCAGTCAAGCATTTGCTGTTTTCTAGAATTACTATTCGGTGCAGGATTTTGTATTGAGTTATGATATGGTGCGTTGTCAACAACAACAACACTATTTGGTTGTAAGTTGGGTATTAATTGAGTTTGAATCCACCTTGAATAGTTGTCATAGTTCATATTGTCGTGGTAATCTCCACTTTTTTGGTTGGCTTTAAACATAAGCAATGCATTTGGTATAAAGCCATCCATGAACAATGATTAAGCGGTTGCCTTTCGATATATATTGCTTCAAACCTGAAGTGCTTCCATCTGACCAAGATTTCGAGAGGGTATGTGATGTATGTATATATGTTTCGTCGGTGTAAACAATTGGTGGGCGTTGTTAGCGATATTCAGCAATTTTCATCAAATAATTAATTCGCAAGTATCTAATTTCGTGTTTTTCCATAAGAAGTTTCCGGTTATCTTCTGTTTGCTTCCAATTAAAACCTAATGATAGGACGTGTTTTCGTAACGTGCTGACACAACCTTTACAATCGATATCTTCTTTCAATTTTGCGTGCAAAGTTTTCAAAGTGGGAACTTCTTTATTTGTGATGTGGAAGTCATGAATTGTTCTTCTGATAACTTGCTGATCAAAGTTATCGATTACTATTGTAGGTTTACGATTCGGTTTCTTTTTAGGACATTTAAATGTTACTTCCTGATCTGAAGGACGACATTTGCTTTCTGATACTACCTTTCTGACGGATGCTATTGAAATTCCTATTGATTTAGCAACTAATTGAGTGGGGGGGACATAATACTGCTCGGGTTGTTATTACACTCATTTTCGAAATATTTGTACAAACAGTACAAAACTTCTTTAGTTTGAGAAGTCAAAGGCTTGCCTCGACCATGTTTTAACACTGGAGCCATTTTGAATTAACAATATAAAGTTACAACACTTACACACAAATTAAACACTTCAACAAATATTATAACAATAATAACAAACAATATCAACAATCAACAAATACAAAATTTAACAATTAACGTAATAATTATAATTTTTGAATGAAATGTGTGCTTTATGTTCTAACAGTACCAAGCGACTGACGCCGGACTGCACGTGGCACCTGCGGACAGCGTAAACTGGTTTATTCTGGTTTTGTGCGTGTTTCCACTTTCCACTATCAAGTGACGATTTTTTGCTTTAGATTGAAATATCTCGGAAACGGTGCGCCCTAGGCCAAAAATAACAAAAATTTTGACCCCCCCGGAGTTTTAAAAACCTAGATGAAAGGAAAAAAAATTATATATATCGGTCTCTCCTCTTTGAAGTTTCACTTCTATCGTGTGTGAATCGCACACACACCTTTTTTTTTTATAAAGTCAAAACCTTTTTCTTTAAAATAAAAACTTGTTTTTATTGAAAACAAAAATCAGAGTGTTGCTAGGGATAAGTATAAAATTAAATAGTAATGTTAGGATATCGAAACATTTTTGTATAGGCCAGAACGATATAGTGGAAACGCGCTCTAAGATCTGAGTAATATACACACCACTACATATGCAAAAATTTCTCGAGACTAATTTCACTGTACTAATATGTTTGTTAGTGCTACTATCCCTCTATTTACGTTACTTGCTAATATGGCAAGACAAAGCAAGTATGTATCACATAGTGGTGGTTTATTTAGAATGCTTACCAATAGACGTATTGAAGTATTGAGCGACGTACGCTTAAAAATAGAAAACAATGTCAACATTTTATTTAAATTCAAGATATAATAATATTGCAAAAAATTGATTGTGAAAAATATTACAGAACAGTAGTGGAAAAACCATAATACTGCTGATACAACATGGCACTTCGTCGACGTCGACGTCTGTAAAATTATACAGGTGACTATAGTCGTCTAGATAAATAATACCCACTAGGATTGCGCGTGCACATTTTGCTACATCTAGCATAACTTGAGCTACATTCAAGTCATAGTGGGAAGTCTACCCAACTGTCGCTTATAATGCTGTTACCACTGCTACTTGGAAACCTGAACATTAGTCGAGATATCTAAAATTTTGTAACAAATTTTACGTTTAAGTCTTTAGTAAGATTGCTGTCATCAAATGGGATTGGGTGAATGTATTGTTTTAATAAAAGAACTACCCATCAGAGCGACTAGAAATCGCAATTTATATTTTAAATGTCAGTCTGTTGTTGTAGTGGTTTATGTTCAATATGTTATTGCAATAGTGATTTGCAAACAAAAAACAGTTATTTTTCAAATTGCATATCAGTATATATTCCACAAATTATTATATTTTTTGCAATACTTACAGTTTGCGCTTGTTGTGGAATTCCGCTGACTATGCTCGTAGAGCTGGAACGTGCCGTGACTGGTAGGAGTAGTATTTGCACTAGTAACACCAGTTTCTTGTTGCAGACCAGCCGTGATGTCTACTAGGTCATCTTCAGTCGGCGAGTGCAAACCTCTGCCATTACTGACGTTGGCACCCTACAAACCAAAAAAATATATATAATAAAATATATACACGAGAAATAGGTTTGCCCTGGTAAAAGAAATATGCATTACTTTAGCACACGTTATCATAAAAAATATTAGTTCCGAGTAGAGGTTATTTGTAGTAAATGAACTATTTTCTACTTATCTATCTTTTTATTATGTCATCTTATTTAAGAAACTATTGAGTTTCCGAATAAGATGACACGCAAAACGAAAACATTGAATGTGGTACACGAGACAATAAAATTTGCTTACTATAAATAAGTAGTAGCTTTAGCCAAAAATTAAGAAGGACGATTCTTAGAGGGCCAGCTAGCAGCTTCATACTTCCTTGGATGCTTGGTTATGAAATGTAGGAGTAATATTTTTAGTTCCCACTATCAGTATTTAACTCGATGGTAACGGAAAAATCGGACAGAATTTTACTGCTGTTATCGCTTTTGACATTAATAGACGCAATATTTCAGGTAACGCTAACATGCAAACAATAACAAAGCTTCACTAATCATGTACAAAATGCTGTACTCAAAAATGTAATCACTTAATTGATTAAACAACATAGTAATAGATGATTGCGGAAGATAGTAGTCGATCGATTATGTTTCATTAGTTGGTAAAAAGAGACCTGGCCAATTTGTCGTCAGCTTATTTTGTTAACCAATTTAATATAAAAAAATATAGGACATTGAGAAAATGAAAAATAAAAAACACTTTCACGCCATTTTTCAATTGTTTTCTGTTTCCCAAAATTAGTGAATGTAAGGAAGAAATTTAATACATTCTAAAGTTTAATTACATAAAAGAAAAAAGCGACAAAAGCCGCAAATAAAAATTGTGACGATAAACGTCAATATGCAGTGTCAGTAAGAGTAATCCAAAGTTGGTTCAAGCGTTTACAGTCCCGGAATTTTTATGTAAGGATAAAGTTGATGCTATTTTAAAAAAATTGGAGCTTGATCGACACATTAGTAGTTACGACACAGTCGAGGAACTGACGATTGACCACATATCAGTTTTGACCTATTTTAAGAAGTTTAGCTATACTAAAAAGACCTACATTCTACATCTTTCAGTGAGTAGAAACCTAATTAGTCGTGTACTTATTTGCGATTGTCTATTGAAGCGTAATAAAATCGAACCATTTTTGTAAAGATTTTCGATTAATGGTGATGAAAAATGGATCTCCAACGATAAGAATGTGCGAAAAAGATCATGGCCAAAAAGTAGTCAAGCTCCACAGACTAGCGAAACCAGGATTAACACGCAATATGCTAATGCTGTGTGTATGGTGGGATTGGAAGGGTAACGTTCATTATGATCTTATACTGCCAGGCAAAACATTCGATTCGGATCTTTACATTCAATAACGAACTAGAGTCAAGCAAGAAATTGAGAAAAAACGGCCGGAATTGATCTACGGAAAAGGAGTGGGCATCATGATAACGCCAGACCACACATATGTTTGGCCACTCAGCAAAAGTTGAGAGAGCTTGGTTGGGAAGTGTTAATGTATCAAACATCCTCAACTTCAACAACAACAGTCCTCAACTTGCACAATCAGATTTTCATCTATTTCGGTCTCTTCAGAACTTCTTTTCCTATTTTTTTGATCAAGAAGCACAAGATTTCTATAGCAATGGTATTATGTCACTACCTACAAGATGGCAACAGTGTGCCAAAATGGCACATACATATATATGGTACTTAAATGTATTTAAACTTAAAAAGAAATTGCCTTGAATTTGTATATAAAATACGAAGAAACTTTTTTCCCAGTATTATATTTTTCATTTCATCGGTGTAACATACATATTTTCATTTAATAACTACAATAGGTCATTATAAGTTATTGTAAGCCAACAATAGAAAGATATCTTTATAGTAAAGTGTTCCAGACTCCAGAGCTGATGCTTTCAATATAATTTAATTGGTGTTAAATAGTAATTGAACGAATGACTAGTCAGACATTTAACAATCACGTCAGAATATTATGTAACAAACTGATAATTTTAAAGAAAAGTAGTCCAGTAATAAAATACACTTTTTGTAATGTTGTAACTTACTACTATCCACCCATCACTATTATGCTACCATCGCGTTGGCAACAAACCTGTTACTGTACCTCGGGGTTACTAATTGATAGTGAGGGTCACAGTTTATACTGACTGTGGTTTGTATTGGACTTAATCCATTTCATCCGTTACGATTTTTTATTGCTCGTGTATAGACCCGGGTTACGTTATAGTCTGTCTTTGCCAGAACTAGTCTACTGCACTTGAACGTGTCTTAAGACAGGATATTCACGGGATATCCCACGCGCTCCTTTTTTCTCAACTGGACTTTCACCTAATCAGATTAAACATAATAATATATAAGAAAACACAACATGCTTTAAATAGGTACCTGTCATGTCCAACTGTGGAAGGAGGGGAGTGGAGAGGAAAGAGGAGAGGGGGGATCAGGGGAGAGGAAAGAGGAGAGAGGGAGTTGGGCCTCCGGAAACCTTACTATGGTGGTATCGGACTGGTCGAGCCGGCCCATACGTGCTTAATCATGGCTCTACTAGTGTTAATGTTAATAGTAACGGTTATAGTGTATTATTAACAAAATTTAAAAAAAAACGAGCCTCAATTAATTCCCAAATTAGGTAGTCCTTGCGTATACTAATATAATACTACTACTAACTATATAATAAAAATACCAATATTGTGTCTAATTCTAAGTAACCTTCAGGATATTTGTCATTTTAATCGGCTTACTCTATAACTATAAAAAAAATAATTAAAATTTTCAAGAAAAATGTATCACTACCCAACATTAATTTCTGTAATTTATATTGTAATTCATTAACATCTTTATAATAACAAAATTTATTTATTGTATTATTTTTATATCTGTAGACGTGGAGTAAGTAGTTAGTTCACTCTACCCATAGAATAGGAGAGATTCACCTATTAAAATTAAATGATGTAAGTGTTTATGATATATATTGTACACCTCAGCTACCACTCTCTCTTGACACTATTTCTTTTTATAAATCCATCCTAAGGCTGTCTGGCAGAGATCGCTTTTAGCGATAAGACCGCCCATTGTACAATACGTTAATGTTTAATTAAGATTTATTGTAATTCCTATAGTGTATAAAAAAATAATATTCTAATGTAATCTATGTGAGTGTTGTTTATAGAGTTTTAACCTTACGACAAATGAGTTTAATACGATTTTGTTATCAAAACACGAGATTTAGTTATAGTTTCAAAATTAAAATCGTAGCTTTATTATCTGTATGTCACGTGACCGACAACGCCGACCACCATTTTCTTCTCGTGAGTGAGGTCACTATCGCAGAAACAAGTGTGTGTTTGTAAATAACAATTTAAATATATCTTTATATTGTAAATTTGTGCTTTAAATTATAGTCATTCGTTATTACATCATTAGTTTTAGAATTTAGATTTTTTAGTATTCAATAAAGGTCATCCACTATGCACAACATTTGCAGTTTCTATTTCTGCTATTATGAAAATATGAAAACTATAGTATTTTAAGGAAAAAAAAATACCAGTTGACTATCGAATCGATAAGCACCAAGCACGTAAACGTCATCGAAAGCCGATCCAAACTTGTGTCTGAAATCGAAACTTCTTTATCAAAAGTTTCAGATTGGGGTCGACTTAACCTAGTCCAATTTAACCCCACGAAGACACAGGTTTGCGCGTTCACCGCTAAAAAGATGCCATTGGTCGTATCACCTCAATTTGAGAGCACTTCCCTAACTGCATCAGCCAGTATCGGAATCCTTGGCGTCGATATATCAAGCGAAGTCCAGTTTCGCGGTCACTTAGAGAGTAAGGCCATATTAGCCTCGAAGAAGCTTGGTGTGCTAAACAGATCGAGACAGTATTTTACTCCGGCCCACCGCCTGCAACTTTATAAGGCGCAGGTTCGGCCGCACATGGAATACTGTTCTCATCTCTATGCAGGTGCACCCCAGTACCAACTTCTGCCTCTTGACCGCATTCAACGGAGAGCGACTCGCATCATCGACTGCCAAGATATTTCTGATCGACTTGACACCTTGGCGTTGCGTAGAGATGTAGCTTCACTCTGCATCCTCTATCGCTTGTATCATGGGGAGTGTTCAGAGGGAGTGCTGGTTTCCGCCATCGTCCTACGCGACAAAATATCCATCCCCATCACCTGGACGATTGGCATTCCACCACTGTGCGCTTCTCCAGAAGCTTTTTGCCTCGCACAACTAGCTTATGGAACAAATTGTCGCCTGCCGTATTTCCGAACCGATACGACCTTCAAACCTTCAAGAAGAGAGCGTACCTCTACCTAAAAGGCCGGCAACGCACTTGTGACTCTTGAGTTGCGGGTGTCCATGGGCGGCGGTAGTCACTTACCATCAGGTGACCCGTCTGCTCGTTTGCCCCCTATCGCATAAAAGAAAAAAAAAAAAACAGACAAATAAATAATACGTCTACTCGAATACAATTTTATACACATTAAGAGTAATCGATTTACATAATATATGTGCCTTACGTTACTCACGTTACAAGGTAAACTTTTGAGTTGAGAGTTGCTATTAGTTAGTTAGTTAGTTAGTTTTAGGCTTAAAGCAATTCATTAGTATTACTTCAGTCCAGTAGATATGATATGATGATGTTATAAGTACAAATTAATAGAAACGAATATACTTGATTATATATTTTTCGTGTAATAAATTATAAAATTTTCCTAAAAACATTTTTTTATTATTGAATTCATGAATATATATTTTTTATAATTAAGGAAAAGTTACAACAATGCAGTCGTGAATCATAGACATATTGTTTTATAAGCGTAATAAGTATTATTACGCCTATAAAATAACATTACGCGGGCACAGATAGTAGTAGTACATACAAATAAATAAAATTGGAGTGTCTGTTTGCAATATTAAAATAACCGCTATTAACTAAGTGCATGCAAGATGTATACACGGTACAATAACACATACACATTTATTTATAATTTTCGATTCAAAGAAGAATTACATTAAAATTAGCATAATTCCTTACGCGAAATACATAAATATTAAGTTATCGTAAACACTGCGAACTGAACATTAACTTTTTTGTTAAATACCACGCGGACGAAATCGCAGGTAACAGCTAGTTTTGAATAAAATACTTTACTTTTCTGGCTGTAAAATATCATAGGGATGTCCATTTCTGTACCTCAGGCAACGAGAATGCCATTTCATGATTATAAGAAAGCGTAACAAAAGCCCTTTGGAATTTATGATAGTACGAGTATATGAAGCAGTTTGTTAGAGGGCTCGGACTTCCCGGCACCAACCAGTTCGAGTATGCGTCCCTGACTTGCTTGAGCTTTGCTTATCATAAATATTATATGCAATCCATCTGAATAGGCAACATCTCTTTCTTTATCCTGTCAATAAATATACTACAAATTTTCCCTACTAATTCGCAAAAGTGCCCGAATGACGGCAATAGGTTTGCCCCTTTTACGTAAATAGGTCTTAATGATAATCTCCAAAATGTGGCCGTTAATAACGCCTTTGCCTAACCCTTTTGGGATACAGGCGTAAGTGTATGGTGATGATGAGATTGAACTAAATTAATATTCATTCAAAAAACTAAGAACATGATGGCAGCAATACAAAACAAAATCACCCGGATAATTGACAATCCACCACTGTGTGCTACTCCAGAAGCTTTTTGCCTAGCACGACCAGCCTGTGTAACAAATTATCGCCTTCAGTACTTCCGGACTGATATTACATTCAAACTTTTAAGGAAAGAGCGTACTCCTACCTAAAAGGCCGGCAACCGGTGGAAGTCGTTTACCATCAGATGACTCGTCTGCTCGTTTGCCCCCTTACCCATAAGAAAATGCCTACTACATTTTTGTTAATATTAATAACAGGAAATAATAAAAATAAAACACTTTAAAACTTGTATTATAATTCAACAATGCATTCAGCATTGATACAATCAACTAAATATACTACCTGAGTCCGGATGACGATTTGTCAGGGCGTGCGGATTAATCCGTTAAACAGCAGGAATAAGCTTGTTGCAGCTTGTAAAACTTGAATTTCAAGTCAATCCTAAATCACATAACACTGGAATAACTAACGGAAATGAATGAAAGCTTGAACACGCGGACGGATGCATCATGCAATAATTTCCATTGAACAGATGCATTCTAGCAACAGATAACAATACTCGAAAATATTTGCAAACAGAGGAACTGAACAGACATCAGTTTGCTCAGAAAATAAGTGCTTTAAAAACGTATTAGAAATAAAACGAGAGGAATTTGTTTGCGACACTCTACGATATGCTAAAAGTTTATGTAAAGTGCTTGAAATTTCTTTTGAACCTCCAAGATGAATCAGGAGGCATATTATTGGCGATGGAAAAGAAGATGTTGGGTTATTGGGTTACCGTACGAAAACGAATTGAAAATTTGAAATTCGTGATGCAAAATGAAGTGCAAAAATATGAGGAGAGGAGAATATGAGGAGAAATTATCCTAGATGAAGTTCCTCTGGACATCAATACAAAACAGTTCCAACTTGAAAGGGCATGTCTACGAACGTTCGTAGCTGCAACAGGCCCAGACTGTAAAAAAGAGCTTAATAATCTCTGGGTTTAATAAAATAAGCAATTGAGTTCCGACTTGAAGATAGCATAGATGACATTGTCATAATGTTGAGGAATTTTAACATCTACTGTTAGTAATGAGCGAGACTTATAAAAAGTAAATAAAAAATTCTGAGATCGACTCCACGATGAGACTACCAAATTTCGTTATTCTGGCAATTGACCATGACATACATACATTTTGATATTGACAATAGTGTAAAAGATTTTGCTTTGAAAAAAAAAACACGAAGAGTACATTTTAAACTGATAGTGACAGTAATAATTAATAACGCTAGGCACCCTGAGACATAAATATTTTATTCCATCCAAGTTGATTTCAAGTGCTGTTGATTAAGAGAATCGTTAATAACTGCTAAAAGTGGCCAATTTTGGCGGCAATCATCGATTCTCTTAATTTTTAAAAACTTTAGCTAATTCACTAGTTAAAATAACTTTTATATTTTCTAAATTTAACAGATTTAGGAATAAAAGAAATAAAATTATGTGTTAATTAAAACTTGCTATTTAAGCTCTACCCCAGTTATACTTTTTGTGCAATACCTGTAAAGGGGGCACTACGTATTATATAAGATCCTAATGCACGCTTAATTCTCAAATTAATACTTGAATAATTGTAATTATAATTTACGTAATGAGCTTAAGTAAGTAAGTTTAGTCTTGAAACATTTTGACATATTAAAAGATGTTTATCTTTTAATATGTCAAAATGTTTTTTCTGTTTCTGTTATGTTCCTACCGGAGCAGGTGGCAGTTTAACTTTCCTATTAATAAGTTGTACGGTGAACATTTATTAGGAAAAAAAAAATATACTTTAAACTAATATTTGCAATTATATACAAAAATAAGGGTGAGAGAGGCCACTTGTCGGCCCGCTAGCGCATTTAACTAATGATTTTTGTGTATGTAATATATACATAAATCACACTACATTTATAATATCAAAAGTTACTGAATTCGCAACTTTGCTTTATCATATCCATCTAAATACTGTCTAGTAGGCATCGCGTTTAGGCATAGGACTACCGACTGTTCTGTTTTAGGGAACGTTAACGTACTTTATGTTTCAGTAAGTTGTACAAAGATTGTTTCGAAATCATTACGTATAAGTATACACGTAAATATTCCTGCAGATTTTCTTCAAAAATGGTTAAGACTTGTTCTATTTTTTATTCCGGTATATCTGTCGATATTTAAAAACAATAACTTACTTATGACCCATATTGCCAATAAAGCGCTTACCGATTAAATACCTTGTAAAATATGCACCATAGTGCACCGATGTAACTAGGTTCCTACTCACTTCGCATGTACATATAATGTGTATATTCTAAACAAAACACACTCTTGATATTTAAATTTTAATAAAACTTAGTTACAAACTAACCATACTGACTATAATAGAGTTTAACTGTGTACTGTTTTTACATCAGATAGATCATTTCATTATAATCTTCTTAGGGCAATTTTAAATAGCGTGCGTCAACAATTGAAAAGAATCTTTGGAGTGTAAAAGTAATATGACAGGCTGGAGGGAAAATTTATAGAGAGCTTGAAACAGAACGCGTAAATGAATTACAAAGATTTTCCTTCGCTACAAGAATAAAGATTTTTACTTACGTATAGGGTTTCATTATAAATAATCCACTCAATTGTCACTCAAATTAGTTTGTACAAGAAAGGGAAAAGGTTTATTTTTATCGCATTACTATAACGGCAGCAGTATAGTGTGACGTAACCCAGTAGCAGACTTCTCAACTGAACGTTGAACGGCACGAGTAACAAGCGGGGGCAAAAATCAATATCGCAACTAGGGATGGGGAACACCACTTTCTAACATAGATAATTGAGACGTTTCGGGCATGAGGGAGACTACCAGTTAACAGATTTCACAAAAGTAATAATTTTAAGTGCTAATACTACACTGTGATTAGTTTTTTTAGGGATGTTTGTGTTTTGTCTTCCAGCAACGGATAACCAAATCTTTGTTATTTTTTTGGCTATGTAGTTTATATTTTCTGTATTTAAAAAAGACGTTAAAAGAAAGGTTGTAATGAAAACCGTAATCGGTGGAGAGGCTCCACCAATTGCGATATGCTGTTTATCGATAAAAGGCTAATTCGCTCAGTGGAGCTTTCAGGGAATCGTCTTATCTACAAATCGTGGTATCGGTGAAACATGTATTATTTTTTAAATTCTTTCGGCGAACCGAGCTGTTGGTAAATAAAGGGTAGCGGCTGAAAATTTTCTCTTTGTACCGATAAATGGCGAACAGTGGTTTCTATTTACAATTATATCGTGCACTGGTAATTCTATACATGAGTTCCAAAATGATAAACTGCCGCAATAAATATGAATAAGCATATCATTTATTGCTATGCCATATTTTGTGTGTAGAAAATTATGTAAGTTATAGCAGTACATGAATAATTTTGTTAACACCTTCATAGACGAGCCGTCCAATGCCAAAAGTTGGGCAAAACAGCATACATATTCCCAAAATGGCAGTTGTCAACCGTGACCGTCGCAGGTGAGATAAACTTATTCCACTTTACATTACATTACATAAGCTTTAAATGTGTAACTACGAGATAATTACTGTCATATTGAACATACCTTTTTGTAAACCGACTGATAAGTTGATCCCATTTTGGGGACAGCAGATTTCAAAGGATAACGCTCCATGGTAACATCTGCAAAAAAAAAATACCCTTATGAACATTACAAACCTTATATTAGTATATACTAGGCTACTACTATTTTCTATTATACTATAACATAATGTTATATTATGCGTCCGTTTTAATATGCAATAAGCAGATTTTCGAGTCAAATAGGTATTTAATATGAACATTAATAAGAACGAAATGTAAAGATCTATCTATATAGATATTAAAGATCTATATTAATAGTATTTTAATTAGATGTATTAAACCAGTTTGGAAGATGGTAATAAAGGCTAAACTTTCGTCACAGATTTTGTTACACGACACAAATATGGCACTTTATTTTACTGGTTTTTAAATAAGTTATTGTGTATTGATAGGTCATTATCGTGTCAGTCAAATAAAATATACAATAGAAATGTTAAGATAGATAGTAAAACACAATTTGTGTTCGAGTATCATAATGTGTGTATATCCTTTCCCTCGTTTGGAGTTTTTTTTTATATCCAACTTCAATATCTTCGAGCCTTTAATGCTTAATATGATGTGGATATTTTGACACAGCAGGGTATATAACTTCCAGCAATATTGCCTATAGCTGTATTTTAGCGACTTTAATTTTAGTATCCCGGTTTCTTTTTCTGAGGCTCTAACAAAACTAACTTTTTAATACAAAAGCCCGTCTAAATGTAAATGGTTTCATAAACCTAACACTCAAATTTAATTATATTTCTCGTGTGTTTTATGCTCATTCCACTGTTTAGCAAACTCTGCTACCCTAGTAACAAACAAAAACATTAGTTCCCTACCAAAGCAGTTACGTTACAGTTACGATTCTAACAGCTCTCTTTCGCTTTATTTGTGGAGGTACAAAATATATCGTGAATGCTTCTTGGGACCACGGTTGTAAAATAACAATAGCCTAGCCTATTTCTAATTCGAGTATTTTCAAAAACTCTCCACAGGATAGTTTAGCACATTACTGGCTAGGGTACCTATTTGGCACCCATCTTCAGACGTCAGACAGGTCAAATGTCTGTCGGGAGTAGCGGCATTTTCGCTTCCTATCATATAGGCAAGCAGAGCAACACCGAGATGGTTTTTAATTGGTAAGACTACTCAAGACATCTTCTCTTCCTCCACCGCGAATCAAAAGAAATGGTATATTTGGCACCCCTTACCACCTAAAATGATATTATGCCACGACCGTTGTTGAAGATTAATATGAATTATATTGCAACTACTATTTATTTAAAATACCAAATTTTATTAAGTGTTTAATTTCCGAATTTATATGCGTCCTAGATTGTATTGTGTAAACGTTATATCTGAGTATCCACAATACAATAAGTGATAGACGCAAACAAGTTTTGAAGATAGATACGAAAGTACTAGAACACGAAAAAGAAAGTTACTACATGAATAAACTCTAGATCAATTCATTTTCTTCGCTTGGCTGCACAACTCAACAAC
Organism: Tyria jacobaeae; assembly: GCA_947561695.1. Lineage (NCBI taxonomy): Eukaryota > Metazoa > Arthropoda > Insecta > Lepidoptera > Erebidae > Tyria > Tyria jacobaeae. The sequence goes on along the minus strand of OX387207.1, from coordinate 9,787,470 downwards.
ACAGAGTATACGATCAAGCTGAAAACGTGACGGTACTGATTAAATATAAGAGGTAACATCTGTTTCATCAAGATGTGCTACTTCATATAAGTAAGCTCGAAGATTCCTTCTACGCGAAGACGTGTTACTTTATCAAAGCATTACGATCATATACCCCTGAACAAGCACTAGCCCTGTTCATGTATATATATGTATATACATATATAATAAATCTGTGCACACAGTTTCCTTGCTTGGAATATAATAGACGTTTTCGCAATGATAACTTAGGCCGCTTGATACCAAATCAATGGGTCAGCGAAGGCGGTGATCCATTTAAAAACACGTCACGTCACGTCACGTTCACATTTTCAAATAGATAGTTCCCGAAAACTGAGCTTTTGAATTTATGGCAATAAACTACGTCATCATACTTGGACAAAGATGATTAGCATCTTAATTATGTATATCTTAGCTCTCACAGCATTTTTATCACGGAACCACCAATGGTAATTCACGCAATAAAATATAAAATATAATATAATATATAATATAAAATATAATATAATAAGGTATTATGCTCTGATCTACATACATATACTCAAGGCGGTTTTCCCGAAGCTAAGGCATATTAAATGTCTGCTTTTCTAATTCCCAAAAGAGCCCAAAGGACGGTAATAGGCTTGCCGCCTATTACATACATGGAGTAAATTATAATCGGCCACTTCCAATCCCTTCGGAATGTATGTCTGTCTAAACCAAATCCGAGGTAACCGATCCGGCATGCATCCAAAAGTGAAACCAACTTTAATGCAGTGAACTCTCTGTCGTCGTAATATCACCCTCCACTTATATTAAAGCATTTATAACACTTTTTGTGTGTGGCTGCTATCACAATTCGGGTATAATGATGTGTATTATTTATGTATTTATTTGCAAAAGGTACAGTTACAGTTACTAGTGCTTAAAATTACTTTTACATGATAACATTTATAAAACTGCACTCCAATTACTATAGTATACCGCTTCCCGGTTTATATAGCTCAGCTTCATAGGGTTGTAAAAAACTTAAAATAAGTAACAAATATATTACAGAATATGTAAAGGTGTATTTCATTTAATTACTAAAAAAATTTAATGACTATCCACAAATATTTCAAAACGAGAAAAGTATCATTATATTGTCTACACATTCGAAACAGTGGAGTATTTTGTGACAAGTTATTATTGCTTGTTGTTATGTACCTGTTGAATAAAAAAATTGCCGGTGTTCCTGTCCTAATGACTTTTTTACAGGAAATCTCTCCAGTACGCGACTATCACTTCTGAAAGCTACTGACGTCTCAGACCTGTTTCCTTTTCCAAGAGCAGTATCTCTAACCGCAAGTTCCTCCCCACAATGAGTAGAGGCGCGGACGTCTTCAAGCTATTCACTTCCCAATCCATCCATATAAGCAAAAGTAATATCCCTTTCCTTCCATTGCTTTACCTGATTCTTACTTTACCTTCAATGAACCACCAATTTTCAGATAATTAATCTGCAAGTGCCCAGTTGATAGGTGCCAGTGGCAACAGGTTATGTTAGTAGAAAAAAAAATCTAATTGGAAAGTGGCTATTTAATACATGTCTGCCTACCCCTTTAAGGATACTGGCATGAGATTATATATTCCTGTGTGTACTTATGATAATTTGACAAAAGAGTTATGTATATCTCCGGAGGGAAAGGTAGACAAGTCTGAAGCCCCCACTTTTTGCCTACCACAATTTAACCACACTTACGTCACAGGGGCAAGCCTACTCTAGTCACCTGGGCCCTGTATGACTGTATATATACTACTGTCTAATAAGCTAAGTAATATCACATTAAATTAAATTTGGCACCCTATCTCTAGACGACAAAATGTGGAACTAAAACAAATTTTAGACAGTCATCACATATGATGTTGTATAGCAACAAATAATGGTATTGCATTACTATTTCCTGAACCTAATTTCTGGAAATATAGTTATACCTAGACCTTTAAGCCTCTTGCAAATACATTCTCTTTAGTAATTTTTTTTTAATACTTTTTCCTTTCCTTGAAAACAACAACACAATACATGACAATAGGATAAGAAATAAATTGTAGGAAAAGCAGAGTTGTTCAACAGTATTTTTGGACATTCAACAGACTTTACTGTATTTTATCACACCATACTTCTTTGATATTAACACAAGGGTTCTTCAAGGTTGGAGTTCTGTACACCATCATACAGCTGATCTGCCTGTTGATTATCATTATGGTGTGACTACAATTATACTAATGTAGCAGAACTCACTTACTACTACTTACTGATACTGAGCCTTATAAATTTCTTTACATATTTGCTCTACACTCATTCATTCAACATGCCCATATCAGTGCAGAATTCCTTTCTTAATTGTTCTTACTACATCTTCTTTCAATCCACAATGTTGTGTTATTATGGAGTTTTGTATACCAAAACTCTGCTGCCATACATCAAAGTAGACACTTGAACCACCAGATGTAAACCCAATGAAACATTTTACGTTTCCTAAAAGAGAGTAGAGTACCATTCACTGACTTTCCCTTTTAGACTCATTCTTTCGATAAAGGAGAGCAGAGTACCATTCAATGACTTTCCCTTTCATTCTCATTCTTTCGATGTCTCTATGCTATGCATTATGCTTATTATTGCTTGTAAACACACTACCAAGGAAAACAACATTTACTTGTTCAATGCATTCATCCTCATTAATAACCCGTAGTAATAAATACCATTAATGCCAAACAAAATCAAAAGAGACTGCAAAACCCCCCTAATGTTTTAGCTACTATGACTCAAGCAAAAGGAAGTCATAGTAATAGACAGTGGTGAATATCAAAAAGCTTTCTCAGTGGAGAAAACATAAAACCAACCATACCATTGCACAATCTGATTACAGTGAAAATTATTGTAAAACTACTGGCCGGAAACAAGACTTCAAAGTTTGTTTTTTTTTTGATTGTTGGAAATTCTGCAAGGAGTATTAAGGGTATATTTACATGTTTGTAGTACAAATAAAAAACTGATTTAACAGTTTTATAAACCTCTTTTACTCTGTCTTATGAAATAATTAGGAATAACTAAAAATAAGACAAAATGTAACTATTACAGGTTTACATAATTAATTTCAATAACTGTTTTAGTTACTTTTTAAAAATGTAATGCATAATAATTTTCAAGCAATTGTTACAAACTTCCAGCCCAGCATATAACAGCCTCAATACAAGCAATAACTTCTACTCAAGCATATAACCAGAGTACCTAAATCGATAATGAATTATTTATTGTACTTCTATTTTATTTCATCAGGTTTACAAATAATTCTTGACTAAATATTTGCACTTAACGGTTTCCATTTGTCAGCTTCCAGCTATTCTTATTTCATTCATTAAAATAATTCGTTCTCCGTTTCTTTTTTAGGAAGAATACTAGCAATGTGGGTCACACATTACCAGTATTCCTGTTAACCTCCCCAGCTAAGCTAAACGCTTGTGTTAGGGGTGGGTTTTCGACGGCAGTGTACTGGGCAGCGTTTGAACCCACAACCACTTGATTGCAAGTCCAACGCCTCGGCCATCACGCTACTGCTGTTCTAAAGTTAATACTTATAATAATACTTCTAAATTAATTGTATTTGCTAATAATTTACATATTAAATAATTATCCAATATGTTATTGAGCACAACTGTTAATAATTAATAATTTAATCTGACACCAAAATGTATAAAAGATGGATTCAAATAATTTAAATAACTTGTTTTGTAACCACATGATTGTCAAACTACTGGATTGTGTACGCATGATAAACCAGTGTTATTGTGAAAGTGTACTGTTATTTCAACCACCCTGACTATCCATCGGTCATACAATATTGTTAGTTATATTAATATCATGTAGTATTGTTATATTAGTTAAACAGTTGCAGCTTTGAGGTTTGGATGGTAATTCCTAAGATCATATATATTGTAACTTGATGCACAACAATCTATATATATATATATAAATATAATATATCTTTGTAACATATTTTTCATTGTCACTGACATATTTTGTCACTTTCATGAGATGTATCAGATATTTGATGTATGCTTTGACTTAATGTGGTAGCCAAAAGAGTCTCTGTATAAATTTAATATGAGCACCAAATTGTAATCTAAGATAAGTCAAGGGCACCAAAGTGCCAATCAAAGCCATTTAACTGTAAGTAAACATAGTATGTATTTGAAAACTTTAATTATTCTAAAGTATTAGATCCATCGTACTCTTAATTTATCGAAATATAAACCTAGCCGCATATCTCTATCTATACATTTGGTTATTTGATTAGATCATTACATTTCTGAACTTTTAACGCATTGACAATGTATCTCTCACAATTCCATGGACATTTACTTACCCCCAATAACAATGAAGAAGTTAATACATTTAGAAGCAGTACTGGAGTCTTTCTTGGTGCACGTAACAACCAACTTCCAAATTGAAAACAAACGCCCCTTTGTCGGGAGTTTCTGCAGCAAGTTATGCTTTTTACGTTTCACTCATTGCACGCCCGGAATATGTATCGTAATCTAAATTTGATCAGAACTATTCAGTTACTATAGAAAATACAATGATACAGTCAAATGTGTATGTGTATTCTGTCCAAAAATTATAGAATTTAAAATGACAACGTATTACGAAATGACGAAAATTGTCAATCTATAAAGTGAACTAACTAACCTACTCGCAATTAGACGTTATACGTTAAATACGTAATAGCAATAATACTATATTTTTTTTGCATTTTATGGTAAGTATTAACTACACTTATGAAACAAGGAATTTTGTACAGCACGAGGCCTAGAGGAATTGCTTCGAAACAGGTTTTGCCGATCCCCCTTCGACATCATAATTTATATCAAAGGTAGGTACATAGATAATACACAAATACCTGAAAGTTATCTACCTTCCAGTATTTGTGTATGTGTATACTTCCGATTACTTCTTATTCTTAGTAAGAAAAACATTCGGATACACAAGAAAAATATGTTACAAAGATATACTATATTTATTAAAAAGGCGGCTAAGCTCGCGTATTATTTAAAAATAAATCACCAATTTACTGACTTATAAATCCCATAGGAATAAGTATTCTTTTATCTACTATAGCCCGCAGTATTTCCCGTATATCTTATAAATAAAAGAACATAATTATTCTGTAAAATAGGGGAACTGTGAAACTTTTTATGAAAAGCCGTAGTCTACACTCAGTTTTTGTGTAAATCCTTGTGCAACTTTCTTGACTTAAAGGTCTTAGTTACCAGGTCATTAAATTCTAAAAAAAAAAATTAACGTGTGTAAAGCCTGTCGGGCTGTCATCCCATCGGGGTTTTCGGTGGAACGCTGTGTTGGAATCGGACCGACTAAAACTGCACGGTGTGAATCCTTGTGCGACTTAGTCTAACCTTTTTGATTTTATTATTATCAGGTCCAACTTAATTTTTCAAAACAATTTTGGTATTTTTAGTAGGTGGCAAACAAGCAGACAATATTTTTCTCTTATACTATCCACCTTGTGCCATTTTTATGTATGCTCTGATTTCACACTTAAGGGCATCTTTAGATGTTTGTAATTGTTCCGCTCTATAAGTATCTTACTATTCATTAGCTGCACTTACGATGTCATCAATTTATACATAATCATTCATCCATGTTGGTGGTTCACGTTTTCTTTGAGGACGGGACGGTTCATAATTTCTATTTGCATTTTGATTAGGGTAATTTTCAAATATCGAGCTTTGTCTATTGGGCACCTCTTCTTATATTCAGCATCAGTATTTTATTGATGAGTGTTTAGTCGCCGCTTAATCCCTTTTTCTTTCAGATACTGATCGAACTCTGTATTTATATATTCGGCCCTATTATTAGATTGTAAATTTTGAATCTTTAGTTTATGGTAATTCTTATCTTCTGCTTGAATTCTTGAATACATAGTTAAAAACCTCATTTTTATTTCTCATACAATATATGAAAATGTATTTCGTAAAATAGTCTATTAAACTAAAATACATAATACTTCGATCCGGCCAACATTTCTATTTCGAACGGGCCACAGACATAGTATAAGTGTTTTTAGTAGTTGGGTGCTATTTACAGAACTGTTTTTGGGAAATGATAGTCATGTCATTTTGCTTTTATAATACTGCCATTGTTTGCCATTTGTTTCAGGTCTTTCTCATTGACGTGGCCTAATTTCTTGTGCCATGTCTCCGACTCGACTGTTACTGACTATATATACTACTATATACATATATTTGGATTTGTTACCTAGTAGTATAAGTCATTTAGTTTTTTTTTAGTATAAGTCATTCATTTAGTGCTTTCAGTGATACTTCGCAATTAGGTTCCACGACGTAGGCCTTGTCTTTTTTGAAAACAGCTTTGTTGCTTCTATAGCTTTCCAATAGAAAGTAGTTGTTGAGTGATTTGGCACACAGCATATAGGGTGTTTTTTAAATCGCCTAAATAGTTTATTTAGGCGTACCTGTGCCGTTCCTTTTCCTTTGACTGGCTTTAAATGGTCTTAGAATCCAATTTTACTGACCTAGTATCTTCGGAAACATTTCCAAATGTATTTTTATTGTTTGTCATGTGTGACGGACATCCACTTTTTATTATAGTAGGTAAACCGCTTAATTGTGTCCTCGCCAGTGGGTTGCGGGCGGCGGGCGCCTTGTCTATTTTGTAAAAGGCTTTTAATGAATTAAAAGAACTCATCCTTTTTAAGTTTATGATCAAAAAGGCACGTCATGCCGTCGTAGCCAGTCTTGCATAGCTGGCTTGGTAGAAGCCATAGTCGGCTTTTTCTCTTTTCGAACCGAATGCTAAGCTGCATTATCCATTACTTTGACAGAATTTGGTGGTATATTAGGCATGAGATTTCATTTATCCGTTTTCTAAAATTCACGAAATTCAAAGAATTGTGATAATCGCCTGTTTTACATTTGGATTTAAATATCCCAAGCGCTCCATCTACAAATACAGTTTGGCCTCCAAAATATACGATAGTCAAACGGTCTCCTTTACCGATATGAGATAGCACGCTTAGTTCTTCCTATTCTACGATATTTTTAAATTGATTTTAGATATTTCCACTTCCACGATATTATATTTGGCTGTTTGATAAGGAATTTCCTTTTAAAAACACATCTCTTAAATTGAAAACTTCTATGAAAATTCAAATATCAGCATTTAAAATTGGTTGGTAGAGTTGGTATTTTTTTTTTCAAATTTTGTAAGACTGAGTTACTTTTATTATTACCATGCCAATTGTGATATCGTCTACAACCACTCTTCTTATGTGAGTCTCTTTTGGTTTTGTCGGTGATTTCAATGTATTAATAACCTTTCGTTTTCTTTTAATAATTTTCCTTGTTGTACAGTTCTAGACTTTTCGGACTTTTCGGATGATCCAGGTACTTTGTTTAAAGGTGTATCTTGTCGATAGTCACCAGAATTTGCATCCAACATTTTTTTCAAAAATATTATATAAAACGCACACGTATATAATATAATAATAATAATAATATGGTAATGTGCATCGCATGAGATGGACGACATCCATAAACGAGAACGTCATGCGAGCATATTTTGTGGCTACAGAGGGAGGAACCAACCTCACTGCGTATCGTAATCGTATGCTGCCTTTGTTTCAGGAACTTGAACCAGCTGTTAATGTTTCGGCAGCGTATATAATCGTACTCTGGGGGGGGCTCAACTGCGCTCTCAAAATCTGCTCGGGGCAAAAGAAGGCACACCATGGCACCCCCTGTCACGTTTACCGTGGATTTTTGTAACATCAGGGGCTTACATTCAAACCTCGACACTGTCCACCACCACCTTGAGACAGCAAAGCCGGCCTTGCTCTTTTTAACCGAGACGCAGATATCATCTCCAGCGGACACATCCTACCTCTGCTACCCTGGGTACGGACTGGAACACTCCTTTGTTCCTAAGGCTGGTGTATGCGTGTACGTTAGAGATGATATCACTTCTCGCCGCCTCGGCAATCTTGAAGGTAGGGACCTCTCCATCTTATGGCTACGTGTAGACTGCGACGACCATCCCCGCATCTACCTATGCCTCTACAGGTCCCATAGCGGTGATGCCGAAACGGACCGACTCATCGACCACGTCCAAATGGCTACAGACTCAGTGCTCCAGCAGGTCCCATCCGCAGAGATCGTGATTCTTGGCGACTTTAACGCCCATCACGCCGAATGGCTTGGTTCGCGCAAAACCGATCATGCGGGAAGATCTGTTCACGATTTCGCCTTGGCATATGGCTTGACGCAGCTGGTAGCAACGCCTACGCGAATCCCAGATGCAGAAAGCCACGTGCCTTCACTGTTGGATCTTCTGCTGACCTCACATCCTGACGGCTACAAAGTATCCGTTGAGGCCCCTCTTGGCTCTTCGGACCATTGCCTGATTAGGAGTATAGTGCCACTCGTTCACTCGCTGCGGCCGCGAGTTACAGGCAGTCGCCGCGTATGGCACTATAGGTCAGCAGACTGGGATGGAATGCGAACATTCTTTGCATCCTACCCATGGAGGCAGGTTTGCTTCTCGCCGGATGATCCCAATGTCGTTGCTGACTCTGTCGCGGATGTTGTGCTTCAGGGTATGGAACTTTTCATTCCATTCTCCCTGATTCCCACAGGTGGCAAGTCCCAGCCTTGGTTTGGTCGAACCTGCAAAGCGGCGTCCCGCCGAAAGCAGGAATGTTACCAAGCATGGGCTAATGCAGCGACAGCACGGGATGAAAAGACCAGCACATTAAAGAAGCAATTTAACTTTGCCTCCAGGTCCCTCAAAAGAGTAATTGTTGGGGCGAAGTCGGCTCACATCGGCAGAATTGGCGAGAGACTAGTTAGTCTCCCCTCCGGAACTCGTGCATTCTGGTCTCTTGCCAAAGCTGTCCAGGGGAACTTTTGTAAGCCATCCCTTCCACCTCTGCGCATAGGAGATAATTCGTTGGCCCACGACGCTAAAGAAAAAGCCGATCTTCTGGGCAAACTCTTTGCGTCCAACTCGACCCTGGACGACGGGGGAAACGCACCGCCGACCATACCGCAGTGCGAGACCCGCATGCCGGAAGTCCGGTTTACACAAAGGGCAGTGCGTAAAGCGCTTCTTTCCCTCGACGTTCATAAGTCGAGTGGGCCCGATAGAATCTCTCCTATCGTGCTGAAGACGTGTGCTCCAGAGTTAGCACCGGTTTTAACGCGCCTTTATCGGCTTTCTTACTCTCTTGGCGTAGTCCCGAACTCATGGAAGACAGCTCTAGTGCACCCAATCCCTAAAAAAGGAGATCGCTCGGATCCGTCCAACTACAGACCCATAGCCATCACCTCCTTGTTCTCAAAGATAATGGAATCCATTGTTAACTGCCAGCTCCTCCGGTACTTAGAAGACCACCAGCTCCTCAATGATCGACAATACGGCTTCCGTCAGGGTCGTTCAGCTGGTGATCTTCTCGTATACTTGACTCACCGGTGGGCACAGGCGATCGAGACCAAGGGGGAAGCGTTGGCCGTTAGTTTGGACGTGGCGAAGGCCTTCGATCGGGTCTGGCACAAAGCGCTCCTTGCGAAGCTTCCTTCCTATGGGCTTCCCGAGAAACTGTGCAATTGGCTCACCAGTTTTCTTACAGACAGAAGCATCAAGGTCGTTGTTGACGGTGCATGCTCCGACTCCAAGTCTGTTAATTCTGGTGTCCCACAAGGCTGTGTGCTATCACCCACGCTGTTTCTTCTGCATATCAACGACATGCTGCAGATTAGCAGCATCCATTGCTATGCAGACGATAGCACGAGTGATGCCCTTTACACCGGCCGCGCTAACATTTCTCGGGTAAACGTCATCGAAAGCCGATCCAAACTTGTGTCTGAAATCGAAAATTCTTTATCAAAAGTTTCAGATTGGGGTCGACTTAACCTAGTCCAATTTAACCCCACGAAGACACAGGTTTGCGCGTTCACCGCTAAAAAGATGCCATTGGTCGTATCACCTCAATTTGAGAGCACTTCCCTAACTGCATCAGCCAGTATCGGAATCCTTGGCGTCGATATATCAAGCGAAGTCCAGTTTCGCGGTCACTTAGAGAGTAAGGCCATATTAGCCTCGAAGAAGCTTGGTGTGCTAAACAGATCGAGACAGTATTTTACTCCGGTCCACCGCCTGCAACTTTATAAGGCGCAGGTTCGGCCGCACATGGAATACTGTTCTCATCTCTATGCAGGTGCACCCCAGTACCAACTTCTGCCTCTTGACCGCATTCAACGGAGAGCGACTCGCATCATCGACTGCCAAGATATTTCTGATCGACTTGACACCTTGGCGTTGCGTAGAGATGTATCTTCACTCTCCATCCTCTATCGCTTGTATCATGGGGAGTGTTCAGAGGAATTGTTCGGACTTATACCGGCTGCTGGTTTCCGCCATCGTCCTACGCGACAAAATATCCATCCCCATCACCTGGACGATTGGCACTCCACCACTGTGCGCTTCTCGAGAAGCTTTTTGCCTCGCACAACCAGCTTATGGAACAAATTGTCGCCTGCCGTATTTCCGAACCGATACGACCTTCAAACCTTCAAGAAGAGAGCGTACCTCTACCTAAAAGGCCGGCAACGCACTTGTGACTCTTGAGTTGCGGGTGTCCATGGGCGGCGGTAGTCACTTACCATCAGGTGACCCGTCTGCTCGTTTGCCCCCTATCGCATAAAAAAAAAAAAAAAAAAAAAAACTGTAAGTAACCAATATAATGATAAAGTAAGGAACGCTTTGGAAGGTGCTATTCGAGAGTATCGGCACGTGAGTTTTGATGATAGACCACGTTTACCGCGTTTGCCGATGCATAAACGAAATAAAGCGCTAGTGTGTGCCCTTGACTCTTTATTATCTACTTATTTAGAAAATAGTGAAAACCTCAGGGATACACATTCAATTCTTTATTGTGCGGTGGTTACAGCTTGTCGAGTAGCTGGTGTTAAATTCCCACGTGTTAACACTACTCCTCGACAAAAGATTTATGTTCCGGCGTGGCAGTACAGGATTGAGTGACGTATCGTTGAGGCGAGGGCACTCATTGGCAAGCTTACCTGTTTCAGATCGGGTAATACATGCCCGAGAGTAATGCGTTTTGTGAATCGTGTTTTTTCAGGAACTGATATCAGTTCTTGTGATTATGCAGCACGTGTCACAGAGCGCATTGACTTTCTGAAGCAGAAAGTTTATGCATGGGCAAACCGCATACGTAGATTTAAAATCCGAGTAGACCGATATACTCAGAATCGTACTTTTCAAAGGGACGAGAGGTGGGTTTACAGAAGATGGGATCAGCCTGACTTACTGAGTGACACACATCTCCCAGATGTTGAACTAACTAATAAATTTTGGCGTAACATCTGGTCGATGCCTGTCGCTCATACTGAGGGTGAATGGATGCGAGATGTTAAACGTTCATATGAGTCCATTAATACTATGGAGCCAGTAGAAATATCAAGTACAGATATAGCTCGTGCGGTCCATTCGTTGCCGAACTGGAAATCAGCCGGACCGGACGGACTGCATAACTTTTGGTTAAAGTGGCTCCATAGCTCACATTTGTGTTTGGCATCTCAATTCCAATCATGCTTGGAAGCAGATTCACTGCCCGCTTTTATGACAACTGGCGTAACTCACCTACTCTATAAGTCTGGTAGTGCCATGGACCCCAAAAACTACAGACCCATTTCCTGTCTGCCAACACTTTATAAATTATTTACGTCCATTCTGAGAGTGAAGATAACAACACATGTCTCTAAGAACAATATAATGACTTTCTCTCAGAATGGATGTAGAAGTGGGGCACGTGGCACTAAAGAGTTCCTTATTATTGACACGGCTATTAACCAACAAGTTCGACGGAACCGAAAGGATTTAGCGACATGTTGGATAGATTATAAAAAAGCTTACGACTCCGTACCGCATACGTGGCTCCTAAGGGTGATGGAGTTGTATAAGATTGATACAACTTTATGCACTTTCTTGCAGGCATGTATGCAGCAAGAGAACAGTTCTTTGCTATCCAGGATGTCGACAATCTCAGGGTGACGGCGAATTTATAAATATCAAGCGGGGTATATTTCAGGGTGATAGTTTGAGCCCCTTGTGGTTCTGCTTGGCTTTGAATCCTCTTAGCACTGTGTTAGAGGGTTCGGGGCTGGGCTATCGTTTGCGGAGAAATGGTCAAGTTATATCCCACCTCCTTTTCATGGATGATTTGAAACTGTTTGCCTGCAGTAATGTCCAGTTGATAAGATTACTAGAGGTAACTGAAACCTTTAGTAAATGTATCAAGATGGAATTTGGTGTAGATAAATGTGCAGTCATGCATGTAAGCAAAGGCAGGATTGTGGAATCTGAAGGAATTGAACTTTCAGATTCCACACACCTTAGACGTCTTTCTGCAAATGAAACGTACAAGTATCTCGGTATGTCACAGGCGCTGGGTATAAATGAACTGACTATGAAGCAATCGCTAAAGGAGCGTTTCTTTGGCCGTCTGAAAAAAGTACTGAAAAGTCTTTTATCGGGCGGTAATAAGGTGTGTGCCTATAACGGTTGGGTCATACCAGTCTTAACCTACTCCTTTGGCATACTTAGATGGACTCAGACGGAATTGGACGCCCTAGATAGAAGAGTCCGTACACTGCTAACTGCGTACCGACCATCCACGTTCATCAGTAATGAGATTGTATATTCCGCGGAAATGTGGGGGTCGTGGTTTTTTAAATGCCAGGACCCTTCATAATCGCGAAATATGCAATCTTAGAGATTACTTTCTTTCTGTTAATGTGGAGGTACACCGGGATGTAGTGGCAGTTGATAACGGACTTACTCCGCTTGGTCTAGGAAAAGAGAACTGGCGCAAGCCTGCAATACTTAATGTTAAAGTCCGTCAGGAGATATGGAAGAGCAAAGAGCTGCATGGACGTTTTTATCGGGCCTTAAACGGGCCCGATGTAGATTTATTATCATCTGTGTCTTGGCTACGTTTCAGTGACCTCTTTGGAGAAACTGAAGGTTTTATCTGTGCAATTACAGATGAAGTTGTTATGACGAACAATTATAGGAGACATATCCTGAAGGATGGCACAATTGACATTTGTCGGGCATGTCATCGCCCTCAGGCATATAATTTCCGGTTGCTCTCGTCTTGCAAACGGTGAGTACTTGCACAGACATAACCAAGTGGCCAGGATAGTCCATCAGCAACTTGCTCTTAGATATAACCTTGTGGATGTCGAGTTACCGTATTATAGGTATGTGCCCGACCCAGTTCTTGAAAATAGTCGTGCAACATTATATTGGGATCGATCTATCATCACTGACAGGACTATTGTTGCCAATAAACCTGATATAGTGGTGATAGACCGACTAGAGCGCCGAGCAATGATTGTTGACATTACCATTCCACATGACGACAACCTCATAAAGGCAGAAAAAGATAAACAAATAAAATATTTGGATTTAGCCCATGAGGTGGTCGACATGTGGGATGTGAGTTCTGCAATCATTGTGCCGATAGTCATATCAGCTCATGGGTTGATTGCCAAGAGCCTCGACCAACATCTGCAGAGGCTCACGTTACACAGCTGGGTTAAGGGCCTAATGCAGAAGGCAGTCCTTCTTGATACGGCACGTATTGTGAGGAGGTTCCTGTCTCTGGAGCCCTAACCACCGGTAGCTTGGTCCCTGTACCCGATACCGGTGGGGCACTATTTTTATATTTTTAAATATATTTTGTTTTTATTTTATATTTAAAAATGTAATTTTTATGTTGAATAATGTGAATAAAGAGAATAATAATAATAATTTATTGATCCAAAAGTATTACAACAACAGTGAAACATATTAGACACAGTAGGTGTTTACAGAATTATACACTAGTATTCTAAAAAGTTACAAAACATTGTAAGCAATTAAAAAAATCGAGCTGTCTCTTAAACTAGGCTACGCCTGTATCTTAAGAGACAGGAATCGGCTATAAGGTGTAACAATAATGATTTACATAAGGCATTGAAACGAGATTGATACTGTGTTGATTGGATGATGAGCGTTTCATCATCAGTGCGATAAAACGGCTCTCTATGCAGACCTCTTAATTATGAATTTGGGCAATAGAAGCCCACAAGATTTCTATGACCATTGCCAAACACTTTAGTACTATCATGACCTATGTGTCGCTTCCATCTGAATCCATAGGCACAAAGACCGAAGCGAAGTGCGCGTTATATAAGAAAGCAACTTTACAAGCATTTGTACATGGTCTCAAAGAACAGCTGGGCAGACGCTTCTGGTGCAAACCTCCAGATTGTTTAGAGCAGGATATAAGAGTTACGTACAGGAAGAATCAAATGTAATGTATATTCAGCAACTTAGCACGTTCTACTTTGCCATCGTTAGCCTTGCCGACAACACACATGAATCACATGCCTGAATCGTTTGACTTACCACCTTCGCCGAATTGGCAAAGCCCACCACTTTCAACCACATGGTCAGCCACCCTGTGTGCATAATATGCCCACGCAGAAGCTGCAAAAATTCCGAGCATCACCACCCAATTACAACGCGCAAGGAAAGACCAGTTAGGAGCCACGATTGGAGTAAATTTGGCAACCCTCTACCATCTAATTATTTTAAGACTAAGGGAATAAACCTAAATGAATTCACTGACTACAATAACAGTTACGTTAGCTGTTATGATCATTATAATACAGACTAAAACTACTATTACAAAGATCAGACTGACTGCAGCATTCATGAGACTTATGACCATGATCCACGCATAGTTCAGTATACCCTAGATAATGACGTGGCCAACTGTAGCGAACCCCAACGGTCTACTAGTTGCAAGTCAAGTTTCCCGAAAGGCAGTAAGTCCAAATCCTCAAAATAGAGCTCAACTTGCAAACACAGCGCCAACAGGAAAAAACCAATAATTTATTAGCCGTGCAACGATATTACCATTAGACTTGGCAAGCAGATTCTACCAAGTGAAAATGAGTCCTGAGGACATCCCTGAAACTGCGTTTATTGTGGAACACGGGCATTTTGAGTTCTTAAGGATGCCGATGGGCCTCAAAAATTCACTGTCAACGTTCCAACACGTAATGGATAATGTCTTAAAGGGCTTGCAAAACGTCATCTGCTTGGTTTACTTAGATGACATAATTGTCTCCAGTACAACCCTTCAGTAACACATTAACAATTTAGATAAAGTTTTCGAGAGACTCCGAGAATCTAACTTTAAAATTCAGAAGAACAAATCTGAATTTTGAAAATTA
This sequence comes from Tyria jacobaeae, assembly GCA_947561695.1. NCBI lineage: Eukaryota > Metazoa > Arthropoda > Insecta > Lepidoptera > Erebidae > Tyria > Tyria jacobaeae. Next base: position 9,772,068 of record OX387207.1, on the reverse strand, counting down.
GAATACTAATTCGGACACATAATCAGTACTGATGGAATTTTACCAAACCCCGATAAAATTGCTGCAATAGAAAGGTACCCTATAACTAAGACAGCTAAGCAAATCAAACAGTTCCTAGGACTAATCGGCTACTACTGAAAATTTATACCGGATTATGGTCATATAACGAAACCTATGACACAATCAATAAAGAAAGGTAGGAGTGTTGTACTAAACAAAAACTGCATAGACTGTTATGAAAAATGTAAACGACTCTTGACCAATAGTCCCATATACAATACCCTAATTTTGGCAAGGACTTTATATTGACTACAGATGGCTCAAACGTAGCATTAAGAGCGATCTTATCCCTAGGCCCCTTAGGATCCAATGAACCCATAGCTTATGCATCTCGTACTCTAAATAAGAGTGAGATTAACTACAGCACCATAGAAAAAGGGCTTCCTGCCATAGTATGGGTCACAGAATATTTTAGACCGTACTTATTCCACTGAAAATTTAAAATCATAACGGATCATAAACCACTACAGTGGGTATTGAGGCTTGAGGTATCTAACTCGCGTTCAACTAGGTGGAGGTTAAAGTTTAGTGAATATATACTCATCCTGAATCGAACTCAACAACGAAGATGTAAGTTCGGTGCTATCGAATCCTTCTGAGAAAATTCCTTCAGAACACGGATCGGCTACTGACACCGGGTGGTCTCAGTAGCCAATGCGAGTAATGAAACCCAACTCTTAAAATCCCTATATCGGACGAACCTTTAAACAAGTTCCACCGACGAAATTGACATAACTGTAGTAGGAGACATCAAGAAAAGACCGATGGTCAGTAAGCCCACTCGCGTACATCGATTTAAGTATCTATGACAAATTTAGAAGTAGATGTTGTAAATACAATAAAGGTTAACCCGAAAGTCAAGATCGGTATTGTAATAAGTCTCACTTTAAGTATGTACCACATAATCCCAATTATTCAGTATAAATGTAGAAGCTCTGCCATGAACTTAGTATTGTGTAGAAGGGAACTAGAAAATGTTAAAGAATACCTCAGACAACAGGATATAATGAAGCACTACCACGAGGGTAAAACTAACTACTGCGGGATAAGCGAATGTCACCTAGCTCTCTCACAGAAGTATTATTAAAATGCGGGAACTGATAACTAAATATATTAATGAGTGCACAATATGCACTCATTAACACATTTCAATAAAGATTTAACATTGTTCCACCTGCGACAAAGCCTTTCGAAATTATTCACTTAGACTTATTCACTGTTCAAAATAAAAATGATCTAACATTCGTAGATGTCTTTTCTAAATATGGTAGATGTCTTTACTAAATATACTTGTTAGGCGACGGCTCATACTTGGATTCCCCCTTACAGTGGTAACTGATAATGGCACTGAGGTCGCTAACCAATTGTTTAAAGAATTACTAAAGCTACACAAAATTACTTTCCCACACTCTCCCAATGACAATTGTATAATCAACCGTTTCCATTTGACCTTGCTTGAATACTTTCGTATTCTGTGTTTGCAACAGAAGGGTGAACCCGCGATCTATCTCATGCCTCTTGCATATCATCATAACATACAACAGTTCGGTGCATAGTTTCACCAAATGTGGAATACTTAATATAATCGCTGGATATTTCGACCATAGAGATCCCCTTAACATCGATTCAACTACTCTTCTCCTGTAGCAATAACTTCAGTCCCTCAAACAGCAAATGCAATTAGTTTATTAAATTTTAAGTAAAACGCTTTTAGCCCATCACACAAGTCTAACTGAAAATAGGAATAAAACCTGCGAACGCGAAATTTCATATGAACCGTAATAATAGAAACAATACAAAGCGGGTTCTTTATATAATATTAATACCCCCTTCGCTTCGTGTCAAAAACTAGCACCAAGGTTAACAGAGGATGTAGTGATAGCAGACTTACCCATACATATTTATACCTCAAAGAAATGAGGCCCTGTGGCCAAATTTAGGTTAAGTCTGCCAAATTGTTACAGAATACTGATGACACTGACCTTGAACCTGACCCAGAGCCAGGAGATAAAACTTGACAACTTGGACGACGGTTAAGGACCGCTGCTGCCATTTAAATTTGGATTGACCAGACTTGTTACCCATAACGATACATCCCTTCAGTATATAATAATAGATGACTTTGAAAATAAAGTTTTAGCATCCCGGATTCATAAAAGAAGAATTTAAAATACACTTCACTAATAACACATACCACACAACCAGGGGTATTGCAGAAAGAAAACCCGAAAACCATGAGTACGCCACCCCTCGGTTAAATGCCAAAAAACGGACACACAGAAAAAATGCAACTGAGCAACATTTTCCTTAAGCAGTCGAAAATGGTTCCTGCACAAAGGTCGGAGGCGTTACGGCCCTAAGCAACACGGAAACGCTGACGCTTTGCGTTGCTGGATATTCTAATAATTAAAAAAAATGTGCATGTTGCCTCAATCTCGATTGTGTCAACATGCACGAGGTGCTGATGCAGCACAATATGACAACGCGCTGTGACTCGATGCGCCGTTGCCGTATTACTCAGCCACTTCTATTCCATCCTCGAGTAGGGTCAGTAGTAATTGACATGTATTGAAATTTTTTCTTTGCTCATTGTTATTTTTGTCCTTGTGTTTTTTCTTTGATCAACAAGATGTTATACAACTGGAGTATTTCTTGGAAAATTTGGGTGAAAATTTCTTTTTCTTGGAGGGACAATTTTCAGACCCTGTTTGCTCCACGTTTTGTCTCACATGAGATTCTTCGAATTTTTTAATTGTTAATGGCAGTGTGTCTCTCTACTTGATAGCTACCTGGAAGTTTTTATAAGAGGCATGCAAGCTATACAGAAACTTATGCTGAATGCCAGACCGATCAAATTATAATTAATTTATTTATTACTAATAATTAAAACTCAGACGTGCAAGGTAGCCCTGAATGTAAACTATGTCAATCAACCGTTATTTCACAATCTTGTATGAAATAATATGAAATCAAAAAATACATTTATCGATTACCTGCATATTTTTTTTTTTTATACTTAACTTTTATGTCAATGAAAACCGATGTTTACGTTTTGTATCGGTTTATTGCCAACGCTATCCATATCTGATGATTTGTATAAAATGGCGTCAGCCGAGTTTTTAGAGCAAGCTTTGTCTACAAACGTCGATGAGAATGCTGTAAACGCGATTGTAGGCTCATTAGAAAATCAGTTAGTCACGTCCGTTTCTTCAGTGTCTTCTCAAAATAATATTGTGAATGTTATACCGTCACAAAATTGTAATATATCGTCAAATGCGAGCTCTATTATAGGGAGTCAAAAATATATAGTGGATCAACTAAATTCTAGTGGTTTATTGAATAACATTCATTCAAGCATAGCATCAAATTCTAGTGTTTCGTATAATAATGTGCATTCATCTAACATACCGTTTACATCTCTCTCATTGACGGGTGGTATCCACAATTCTAATGAAACTTTGAAAGTGATATACTCACATGCACAACCTCTAAATAATCCTAACGGTGTCACGTTCTCTGCTCAATCGTTGGCGAACGGTTGCATCGGTCCGCCTTCGTCGCAGAGCCAGTTATATCACGCTGTGACCAGTGGTGTGTTACCTCAGCAGGGTAACAAAGCTCTGACAATGCAGCCGCCGCTCGTCATTAAGCAAGGCGCTAATACTGGCCAAGTGGGTATGCAGCCTGGAATGGTGACTGTCCCAATGACTGTGAACTCTAGCATGCCTGCTTCAATTCCTAATGTGATGACACTGAACAAGCCTGGAGGGCAGAATGTTGTTGTGACCACACAGAACCTGGGCTCTGCTCAGCCTGCTATTCTCCCTAATGTTCAAATTTTGAACATGAGGTCTGGGACCCCGGCAGTTGCTGCTCAGAAATCAGTTGCAACAGTATCACCACGAGTGGTGATCGGGACGCCTCAAGTTGTTGGTACGAGAGCAACTGCTCCAGTAAGTTAGCAGTCTGTTTAATTTACACAGACGATTTTGCTCAGTATCTTATTAATATCACAAATGGAAATACTCTTGTACAGACACGACTTGAGGCTGATTGAATATAAATGTTGCTTGGAATAATGATGGCACGTAGACTGACAAATGTCTATGTGCCACCATACTGTTTATGTTGCTAAATTATTTTATTATGTTATCTGCATTGCCAGGTTTGTTTACATGTCTCCCTCAATGTTCATGTTCTTTCAGTCTCAACTTGCACGTATAACTACTCTGTTCTTCTATATCAACACTTGCTTTGTAAATGACAGGGCTCCACAGTAAAAACTAAATAACTATAAATGTATGTTATGGTTTCTAAGCAATCAGCAAAATTATGTTTACAGTGCTGTATCATGCAATCAAGCAGTAAAGTAGCCTTAAACTTGTGCTGATTTGATTTTTCTTACTACATTTACTGATTAGTTTATGATTTTTTATTAGTATTCAGTAACATCATTACAATTCATCAGTATTAATATACACATTACTGCTCATTCCATGTTGCATGTATGGTCTGTGAATATATACTTGTATGCAAGCTGTCTCAGTGTATACCTACCAATTCAATGACATATTCAATAATATCTGCAATGCTGCTTCTAATGAAATAATCCTGCCCTTGCCATTGTAAACAGAGAGGTTGAAGGCACTTTGTACCAATGTTTAATGTTATAAGCACCTTTGTGGCACACTTCTTACTGTTGCAGTAGGGGCAAATGTAACTAAGCTTAATCATAGTTACATTAGTTCTTTTTAGTAATACTTAATAGTTCAAATTTTATTATAATACACAAATTGGCCCCAAAACTGACATTATTGATAAAGATGATAGCAACTAAACAATAATCATAACAAGTAATCATGTTTGAAATTCATTTGACCATTACATTATTTGACATATATTATTCTTTTCGAAGCTTATGGCACTGATAAGCAAATAATGGAATCCATTGCATATTGACCAAATTTATTACCATTTATAAAAATTTCAGATTTCAGATGTTCATCAACTCCATATTAATTGAACTAAGCTAATGTAAAATTGTTTCAAATCTTAAATTAATGCAATTAATTTCTTATTGCCATTATCCATAAATATCTGTTAGACAATTTGTGCTCTATGGGCTTTGACTATAATGAATTACAATGGTAAACACCTGCTTACACCATGCTAACCCTGTAACTCCATTGACTCCCATACTTTGTATATTATATGTGTTAAAGTGGCTTCCCACGGTGCCTGATAATATAGATGAGCCATCCCTCACCGGGCCAGAATGGGCTTGCAATCTCAATAAGATAATTTTAAAATAACTATAAACTATTTTCAATGCCCCTAAAAAAAACAATTCAATTAAGAAAAGAACTATTAAAATGACTTCACAAATATCAAAGATAATGTGGAACATATAGATAAAGATAAATCAGTCATATTGACCACCACTTAATTTTTAAGTCAGTCAACAATATTTAAATATATAAACATAAATATAATTCAAAAAAATAAAAATAAATGTACTGTAAAGAACATTAAAAGTCAACTACTAATTAATAATTTATTTGTTATTTTATTACTATATATTTTTCTTGTTCTTGTGGAAACCCCAGGGTTTATCACCCCACCAGAGCTGTCGGCGATAACCCCCAGGGGTTATCACCCCACCGGAGCTGACGGCGGGGTGGTATGTCGACTTGAACCGACTAAAACCACCCCTTTTGCAAGAGGCAGCCATACTGTGAACTGCAGGGGGGGCCTAACCCCCTTCAATTTAATTTATAAGGCGCGCGCGGCACACATTGCGCCACCGTCTCAGGCCTGCTTCTGCTAGGGCAACGTGCAGGCCCAATCGTTGCCCCCAGGCCAGCATTCATGGAGGCTAGATCGTTTCGTGCTCTCCGGCGCCTGGTGCGTCTTCTGCGGGTCGGGAGAGTACTTGTCCTCTCCCGCATCCTCTCCGCAGCCTCTTGGGCCAGACCTCCATCATGACCTCCATGACCTCCTCGCAAAATGAGGTAGCGAAATCCCACGCACTCTCACTTTGGACCATGGACAGAACCATGGTCTCCAGCCAGAGACTTCCCCCACCGATAGCCACTCCGTTTAGATGACAAGTGCAGTGTCCTCGCGACAGCCTCCACAGGGATTACGTTATTATATATTATAAGATAAATATTTACTTTGTAAGCTTTAAGGCTTTTTCCAGTCATTTGTCTCATCAAGAAATTTATTTGAAATAGTTTTAGTTGAAGTTAATATTTATCCTGTATTTCAATTGCAGCTGAAATATTTGTAGTATAAAGCCATTTTATCAATTCTTTGTAAACTTTATTAATATTATATGAACAAGAAGTAAGAAGTAACATAGTAAAATATATACAATATTTATTCCAAGTTTGTAGTGAAACCTATTTTAAACACATTTTTCTTTTACATACTATATTTTCTGGAGTTGTTGCTATCATTCCATAATATAAGATATGCAAAATGATCTCTATAAATCAAATCCAGTATCCAGTCATGGAGAGTGAAAAGACTGTCTGTTGGAGTTAAAAAGTCTCTCTAGGTGATGTTCAACTAGATGATTTTCATTTTTGAGGAACTTTCTTTTTGACTAGATGTCACACTCCTAGTTAATGTATAGTTTCACTTTGAATTTAATGTCGAAGTTAATATTAATTAATATCTGGGGTGTGTTATCAAATAAGTTTGTTGAATCTGTGTTGTAGTATGGGTTAATATGTGTTGTAGTTCGGTCCTTACTCTATTGTCATGAATTTCGAAACTAAGTTTTGCTTTGAATATTATAGTTACATATGTATAGTATTATACAAGAGAAGCACACTTTTTTCGTTATAAACTAGAAACTATTTATAATTGAGTAATTCTTTGGTCTAAATCAATAAATATACATAAGGTTGGTTTATATGTTGAGTAAGAAGTGATTGCTTTGCATTGTAAGACCAGTGATCATAAAGACTTCCCTTGTTTCCATAAGACGATCACTTATGTGTGCAAAAAAGATTTATCTAATTTGCCAATTCTTAATTCATTTAAGTTTAAATCTTCATCTTCTTTTCATTAAGAACTACACTCTTGTTGGTGGAGCAATCCCCACCCTTCTCTATTCCCTATCTCTTTAATCTCTTCAATAATTCACGTCTTCCAATTATTACTTGTTGCATGAAGTTTTTTCATGGTCTTCTCTTTCTCTCTATTTTTTGTTCTAATATTTTTCTGTAGAAGTTGTCGTGTCTTATCGAGTGGACCAACCATTTTTCCCCAACCCTGTTATCCAAAATTTCCAATAGCTGTCTCTCTTCCTTTACCATAATTAAGGCTTCTTCGTAAGTAATTTTGTTTTGTCCTAATGATGTTCATCATCCGTCTCCAGCACCACATCTCAAATGCTGCCAAGCTACATATCTCTGTCCCTTTGGATTAGCGTCCATGTTTCGCAGCCATAAAGTGCGATGCTCCAAATATGTCTTTATGAGCCGTTTCCTTAATTCGATATTTATTTTGGCTTTGAATAGAAATTTAATTTAAATGCTGATGTAAATTCAAATCGATATTATTTTAGAAGTTGCATGTATTTACGATTTTTTTTCCCTACAATTTCTTCGTTTTGCTGATTTCTTGAGTTATTTCAAGAAATCAGCTACATCGCCTACATAGAATATAGTAACAGCAACTCCATTTTAAACGAATAGGCATGCATATTCGTTCAGTAGACGTGTAACAACCCGCCCTAAGTATGTATACACACATTCAATTAAGACGGCAAGTTTCTTGGAAGTCCAACTTGCTCCAAATAACTTTCTTTAAAAATCCCTCATTTTTAACTCCTATTATACAAACTATAATAATAAAATAAATATTTTATGCTGCTAACCATGAACTGTATATTTAAACACTAAAAGGTGAGAAATCACATTAAAAAGAATATATTATTTGAATTATTGTTTTATAGTTATTTTATATTTTGGGAAAAAAAAATTGTAATTTAATTGCAGTACATGTATGAGTCATTTAAAACAATTAATTTTTTTATTAAATCAGTTACAAAAAAAAAGTTTTTTTGCAAGTTGCGAAAATAAATTACGCATCAGTTAAACTGACGATTTCAAAAGGATGTTGAAAACATTAATAAGGTTGTGTAGTATGGAGCATCATGGCTCCGCAAATCTATGAGGATGTAAAATGTGCTGACTTTACATTTTTTCCAAGAGGGAAGGTTATTTTATGACTAAATGGATACGAATCTCAAGACTGACACTCGCTGTTGAATGCTAAAATAATACGCTGAATCAAGTATCGTAGGAAGCCACCTCTACATTCGATGTTGCACAAAATGTTAACTGTCTATGTTATTATTTCCTACTAAATGTAATATATCTAACAAATGACCTGCTTTAGAATTCTACTCAGATTTTACTTATTGGCAAAGATATATTTGAATATTTAATCATACAAAAAATGTAACTGTCATAAATGAGTTCAGTAAAATTGAAATGAGGCGTTCATTTTTAGATAACGCTGCAAACTCTGCAGAGTCTTCAACCTGGGCAGCAGGGTCATTTGTTGTTAAAGACTGAGAATGGTCAATACCAGTTGCTGAGGGTGGGTCCCGCGCCCGCGGCCAGCACCCTCACGGCGCCGCAGGCTCAGACTATCCGGCTGTCATCCGTGCCGGCAGTAAGTAGGCATTGTCACTCTGCTACTCACCACTCGTGAGAAATTGGTCAACATTTTAGCGCTCGTAATCTCTTGGTAGAGGAGATAGTGTCTTATTTCAGGATCATGCATGTAAAAGCTAATGGTGGAGGTGCATGTACACTGTGATCGTTTAACCAGGTAAGAATGTTAATGGAAGCTCGTGACTGAATGACTGTGTAATGAAAGTACTAATTATTTTTAATTATTTTATTGGTTTTCCTGTTAGGCGCAAACATGTTAGCTAATACTTTTGTTTAAAATTACAGGATAGGCTTCATTTTCAAGCTTTAAGTATATTTACTGCTATACTGTGTTCAAAACATGCTATTTTCAAAAATGTCATACATATCAAGGATACTTCGACACGAGTATCGCCTTATATAAAAAAAGGTTTTATTTTTTTTCTATAGAGCTAGTCGATCTACTCTCAATTAGTGCCTGCCGCTTAGCCTAGCGATTAATTTAAAATATGTTAACATCGAAAGAAGGTACTCGTACCTACTCCTTATTTAGGCGGCATCACCAGTTTCTATACTTCGTAATAAATATTAGCCAGTAGCAGTCATTACAATAATCGCTTTCTCACGTAGTGCATACATTTGCTGTTACAAGTATATCTTAACCTATTGCAGCGTGTAGCGACCAATATTAAAGTTTGTACATTCGGTTCGGGAATGGCTATTTGTTTATGTGTAAAGTAGGACTGCTCACTAGTAACCTATGTGTCTATGTCTAGGACACACTGGTGAGGACCAATCAAACGATCATGTTACTTGTATTGTGCCAAACGGAGTAGACCAAAATATTAAACTTATTTGGTGCTCAGGCTCTATAAACTTAGTAGCTAAAATATATTTATAGATTATATTTCGTATCAGATTCAACAGTAGCTCACTTAAAATAGCAGTAATTTAATAAATAATTTAGCTTTTTAAAATAATAATATATGATTGTTCAAATGTATTACTATATAATCTTATTATAATGACATGTCCATGTTCTGCGCCAAACATTAAAACTTGCAAAATATATCCTTATCCTGTTCCTGCTAAGGTATGTACGCTTAGCGCATTCGTGATAGCTTTTCGAGCATGTATAGATATAATGTGAATGAGATGACATACTAAGCGTATACTATTTTTCGTAGCATCCCGGCGTTGCAACGGTGTCTACGAGCTTGGTGCCGCCCGGTCCTATGCCTGGTCAGATGCCAGCGGCGCCGGTCGCGACTCCCGTGGCCGTGTCGGCCTCCAACATCCCCAATATCGCGCCACCAACACAGACAATTCCGCATATGCCCGCCGCTGGACCAGCACATATCGTAAGTACTTCACTGTTTTGCTTTTAGGAGAAGACATAAGAATAAGATAATCAAAAGAGAAGGAAATACGCAATAATAGTTAAATAATAAGTAGTAATGATTTGTTTTGTTTTTCGAGAATAGCCAGTAATCTCTATATGATCAAAATTAGACGTTAATACGTTTCATTAGTAAATAAATGAAAGGTAAGCGTTGAACGAAAAAAATGGCTTTTCGCCGGCCCAACCCTCTGCAGAGACAAAATAAAATAACTTTGATTAACTATTGATCGGTCCCTAACCTTTAAACCCTATTTGGAAATCTTGTTCTCGTTTCTAGACTACGTACGCTAATTTATATCTTTAGGGCCCTCAGGAATACAACAAATCGAATTCTGAAGATAGTATAGTACACTTTGTCGATTACTGTATAAGCTCATCGGGTGGAGCCAGTAAAACCCACGTTATAGAAGTTGAAAATTCCCATCGTGTCATCCTTATAGTTGGTACTGGAGTTCTCATACACTTTCCATTTCACTACTTTTATATCTTACTTTATCTTTATATCTACTCTATTTATATAAAGTCAATTTATTCAACAAACTATACCCAGTCCGGGTGTACTTTACGTCCGTACGACGCAAACCGCTAAACAGTGATAGGTGGCGAGGTGAAGACGTCTTTATTGAATGAATGAACTCCTTAGTATATGCAATTAAATACAATTCTAAATCGTAAATATATACAATGAAATTGTTGCTCTCTCCCTACAGAAACCATCTGACAACACAAAAGAGAAATGTAGGAACTTTCTAGCGAATCTCCTGGACCTATCAAGTAAAGAGCCTCCCTCTGTTGAGAGAAATGTGAGAAATCTCATCCAAGAACTTATTGATGCGCAAGTGGAACCGGAAGAGTTTTGCGACAGGCTCGAACGACTCCTGAACGCCAGCCCACAGCCTTGTCTTATTGGTTTCCTTAAGGTGTGTATTTTAGGCACATTCGTAATGTCACTATTCTTCTTCCGAATTTAAAAAGACGCTGGTAATTTACATCAATGTATTTGGTTGATTTTCAATTTTCTTTACCATGCTAAAGCATAAAAAAAGCAATGAAATTTGTAAAATTGGAATTGCTAAAGCATGAAAAATTGAAAACACTAAAAAGTTCTTCTTATTTTATATTTGTAAACAGATTACATGTTTCTATTAATGTTGCTTACCCTGCTAATAGTCACTTGTCTTACAAAAGATATTTTAGCTATTAATCAATATTAACTAAAAACTATTTTTTTTTGTTATAGAAAAGTTTGCCGTTGCTGCGTCAGTCGTTAGTGACCAAAGAGTTGGTGATTGAGGGGATAAATCCACCTTCCCCTCACGTGGCCTTCACTGGCATACCGGCACTTACTCCAACTGTAATCCCAAACAGCGCTGTCCCAATTGTAAGTGTACTTAAGGTGATTTCAAACTGTTCCAACAGTATTGCAGACAAACACAATTGTTTGAAAATATAGTCTCTGGACTAAGCATAAGACAGCCTAATTAAGATTTGCTATCGTAAAGCAGGAGTTGACAGCACCAAGAGTGAACAGTCTATTAACGCCATACTAACTATAAAATAGTAATAGTAAAATCTTCTCTTAAACTGCTTTCTGTACGTTACTACGCTCCTGAAATAGATATTTAGAAATCGTGTTTTCTTTTATGTGATTTGTTAAAAGAATATTAAGAACAAATAATCCTTACTTAGCTGAACTCCTTCAAAAATAATTCTTCTTTTAGAGATAGTTTATTGACATTGGCAAAATTGTGGTGACATCTCCACAAAGGCCACAATGAAGAATTGAATTGAATTGAGATAGATTAATTTAGTTTGGTCAACCCAACTAGCAAAAGTGTGATAACGTTCAGTCCATACCATTTATTGTAGTTAATAGAAGTGAAGTGACTTAATATTGTAATATTTCAAATTGTGCTCATATATTAGCTAATTTCCTAGTTAATTTATAAAGAATCTCGTTTCCTGCTCTCACGACTGGTTTGCTTGTTGTGAGTTAAAACTGCTTTCCTCATTTCAAACACACCTTGACACTTATTCTAAAACCATCGTTTAAAATATCTCATGCACTTAAACTCAAATCGACAATAATTTTGGAATATCCTTTCGCCATTCGAATTTTGAATTCGATTCAAAAATCGAATTTGGAACAGTACACATTACAAAGCTAAATACTCTGAATATGAGTATTAACTAACTAATTTAGGTTCAATATATGTAACTGAAGTATTAAAGAGAACAGCGCTGTGTAGTAAGAGAAAAAATATATCAAGTCGATTGAGATAAGAAATGGGAGCACGTAAGGTGGTATGAAGGTCGAAATTAAATTAATTTACTTATTGACAACAATAAGCGGCGTCGGCGCTAAGAAAAATACTCTTTAGAAATGTTTTTATCGATAACTATAAATCTCGTTAATAGATATCGCACAAGAGAAAAATCGATTTACGAAGAAAGGATTAGGAGGTAGTGAACCGTTTAGACTACCAACTTATGCATATATAGAAAACCTACAGTGGAGTTCTGAGAGGAACATAGTCGCTAACAGAATATACTGAACCTCGTAACAAAATTAAGTCAGGATGACAGTTTTCTTGTCGCCTCAATAGATCTTTATAAGAATCAATAAATATAATTACTAAAAAACAAATGTAGTTATTTTATACTTACCGTTATTATGTTGCTTCTCACAAAACGAATTTTGTGGTTTTCTAAATATTGACAATTCTATTATCAAGTACGTTCTCTCTGATTTAATCATGATTGAAAGGACGTTCGTTTGATTATGAGTGGATTATAAACGTATATATTTTTTCACACGTTATTATTTTAATAATTTTAACTAAAAGAAAATAAACGTATCGTAAGTCTTAAGCATAGATTCAAGCTACAGATATAAAGGTTTAATAATTTTATTTGGGTTTATATTTATTATATAATTAATTTCAATTCCAATCAGTTAATAACTTTATCCAAAAATAAATTGATAATAAGTATTTACTGTTACAAATCATAAAATTCAAGAGTGTTACAAAGGACCCCGCCCTTTCCTTATGGAAATTGGCTTTCTGTCAAATCGGATGAAACTATGATGAATGGATAGAGGAAGTCTTCCTGAGTAAAAGTCCTCATGGGCACTAAGCCCGAAAATTGAAACTTTTAGTACTTTTGGGCATTCGAAGTTTTTGATTTTGGATTCTAGCAAAATCAATAAATCCTTGTAGAATCGGCCCAAAGTACAATTAGACATAAAAGAAAAAATACGTATCGAATATTTTTTCAAGACCTTTCGAATGACACCCTATTTGACCCCCCCACCCCCCACCTACGGGGGTGGAAGGGGAGCGGTTTTTCGCGAAAAAGTTCTTTTATAATGTTATAATGGCCTCATGATTGACGGAACACTTGAGCCGTGCCCGATTGACCCCCCCCCCCCTTTTACTCAGGAAGACTTCCTCTATCCATTCATCATAGTTTCATCCGATTTGACAGAAAGCCAATTTCCATAAGGCAAGGGCGGGGTCCTTTCCTTAGCAACAAATACCACTTAGTAATATATATATTAAATTATTGCTTGGTGCCCATATTTAATCATAACATTCAGGAATGTACAATTTTCTGTCATTCTAGTTCAAACTAAATTATATACCTACTAATCTACCATCAGCACTACGAACAAAATCAAATGACTTACAGTTGATCACATTAGTTTGTGTCAATACAATACATGGAAAGTGTGCATACCAAATTGTACCTTAAATCAATAATGACATTTCTGTTGCATATTTAGTACATCGGAAAGTTTAATTTCACTAACATCCCTTATTGCGTAATTTTCGTATACATATAATGAGGAAAGTTGTGTAACTTAATATTTTATATTGTATATAAATCGCAGCTTGACACAAGAGTAAAGTTTCCATCGACTCGTTTACACAAAACCCACAATGCTTACCACGCGCTACTCAACAATGCACTTATCGCTTTACACTTAGAATGTTAAATCGTATATAGTCGGGCGATTGCATATTGAATCTTATGTCAATCTGCGAGGACTAATAAGTTGGTGGTGTTGGGTAGCTCATCGACGATGACGACTCTAACTCAAGTGGCATCACTACTCTGACGCCCCTGTTGCCGCCTGTGTTACCTTTAACACTGGCGAGCCCCCTGCCCAACTCAATCGCTAATGGGTTTGTGTGTGCCACGCCTTCCACTGTCTCACAGGTTTGTCCCTTTAACATGTAGGGCTGCCATCTGTCTGGACCGCCTGCTACTAGTGACCCCCTGCCCACTTATGTATATCCAATAAACTTCTTTCTCATCATTATTTTAAAATAAAATTAACAGGCCTCGTTCGTCTAAAAAGATGGCGGCCCTGAAATTTATGTCCCGTATTTCGTGTTTTTCTTTATTAGTGCAATACTACCACATTGTTACGACTGTTTTGCTTGTTGGGTGTTAAAACTGCTTTCCACACTTCAAACACCTTGACACCTATTCTAAAACCATCGTTTAAAATATCTCATGCACTTAAACTCAAATCGACAATAATTTTGGAATATCCTTTCGCCATTCGAATTTTGAATGCGATTCAAAGATCGAATTTGGAACAGTACACATTACAAAGCTAAATACTCTGAATATGAGTATTAACTAACTAATTTAGGTTCAACATATGTAACTGAACTATTAAAGAGAACAGCGCTGTGTAGTAAGAGAAAAAATATATCAAGTCGATTGAGATAAGAAATGGGAGCACGTAAGGTGGTACGAAGGTCGAAATTAAATTAATTTACTTATTGAAAACAATAAGCGGCGTCGGCGCTAAGAAAAATACTCTTTAGAAATGTTTTCATCGAAAACTATAAATCTCGTAAATAGATATCGCACAAGAGAAAAATCGATTTACGAAGAAAGGATTAGGAGGTAGTGAACCGTTTAGACTACCAACTTATGCATATATAGAAAACCTACAGTGGAGTTCTGAGAGGAACATAGTCGCTAACAGAATATACTGAACCTCGTAACAAAATTAAGTCAGGATGACAGTTTTCTTGTCGCCTCAATAGATCTTTATAAGAATCAATAAATATAATTACTAAAAAACAAATGTAGTTATTTTATACTTACCGTTATTATGTTGCTTCTCACAAAACGAATTTTGTGGTTTTCTAAATATTGACAATTCTATTATCAAGTACGTTCTCTCTGATTTAATCATGATTGAAAGGACGTTCGTTTGATTATGAGTGGATTATAAACGTATATATTTTTTCACACGTTATTATTTTAATAATTTTAACTAAACGAAAATAAACGTATCGTATAAAGTCTAAGCATAGATTCAAGCTACTATATGCTATAAAGGTTTAATAATTTTGTTTGAGTTTATATTTGTTTTTTTTTTTTAAGGGAAAACTTCTTTTAGCGCGTTACGCATATTTTTAGATGAGATAAAATCTATGGACTTGCGACACCGTTACGAGACGCATATGTCCAATCAACGCAATATTAGCACAACGAGATATAAAAGTACAATTGATGCGGTATTCACGAGTTATTTAAATAACTTCGAATCAAAATTGTTTACTTCCTATTTTAGTTACCACGAACCTATAGTTTCTATTTTAGATTGTAATAATTTTAATGATAATGATGATGATACAAGATTTGTCGAAATTGTTAACGATGATTCATAAAAGGATATTAAATGTATTTTAAAGTTTCTAATAATTAATAAAATACATTTCATAAATAAAATGCAATTCATTACCCAATTACCGTAGTACCCACCTAAAAATTGTCTAACGCCCCAAAATAAGTTTTCAGTTCTGTCTGCACTCTCGGAGTGCATTATTTTTAAATGCCAGTAACGCACTTATGACTTGAGTTGCGGGTGTACGGCGGTAGTCACTTATCATCAGGTGAACCGAATGCTCGTTTGGGGACAAAAAAAAAGTATCGCATAAAAAAATCAATTCCAATCAGTTAATAACTTTATCCAAAAATAAATTGATACTAAGTATTTACTGTTACAAATCATAAAATTCAAGAGTGTTACAAATTTCCTTAGCAACAAATACCACTTAGTAATATATATATTAAATTATTGCTTGGTGCCCATATTTAATCATAACATTCAGGAATATACAATATTCTGTCATTCTAGTTCAAACTAAATTATATACCTACTAATCTACCATCAGCACTACGAACAAAATCAAATGACTTACAGTTGATCACATTAGTTTGTGTCAATACAATACATGGAAAGTGTGCATACCAAATTGTACCTTAAATCAATAATGACATTTCTGTTGCATATTTAGTACATCGGAAAGTTTAATTTCACTAACATCCCTTATTGCGTAATTTTCGTATACATATAATGAGGAAAGTTGTGTAACTTAATATTTTATATTGTATATAAATCGCAGCTTGACACAAGAGTAAAGTTTCCATCGACTCGTTTACACAAAACCCACAATGCTTACCACCCGCTACTCAACAATGCACTTATCGCTTTACACTTAGAATGTTAAATCGTATATAGTCGGGCGATTGCATATTGAATCTTATGTCAATCTGCGAGGACTAATAAGTTGGTGGTGTTGGGTAGCTCATCGACGATGACGACTCTAACTCAAGTGGCATCACTACTCTGACGCCCCTGTTGCCGCCTGTGTTACCTTTAACACTGGCGAGCCCCCTGCCCAACTCAATCGCTAATGGGTTTGTGTGTGCCACGCCTTCCACTGTCTCACAGGTTTGTCCCTTTAACATGTAGGGCTGCCATCTGTCTGGACCGCCTGCTACTAGTGACCCCCTGCCCACTTATGTATATCCAATAAACTTCTTTCTCATCATTATTTTAAATAAAATTAACAGGCCTCGTTCGTCTAAAAAGATGGCGGCCCTGAAATTTATGTCCCGTATTTCGTGTTTTTCTTTATTAGTGCCATAGTACCACATGGTTGTATATAGGATGTCTTCAGCTTTACTTTTTTTTGCTAATTTATGCATAAAGTTACTTTTGTATACATTATTTATTTAATACCTACTGGGTTTATAAAATATTATTGTTTCCTTTAATCAGAACAGTGAAATTATATTAGTGTAATGAGCTTATGGTGCCTACTGCCTATGATAATTTATAATGTGATTAACCCAGAAATGAGCTTAACTGTTTTTCTATCAGTGCAAACATACATGCAGTAAATTTTCCTGACACAGTTTAACGTTGTGTTAAGAGATTACGGCTTCCTTTTTTGTATTTATGATTGTTCTTCACTTTTGATAATGAGCGCATGAAAATAAAATATTTTTAATTTTGCATGATTGTTACTTTAAAGTTTTGAAACGTTAACATAACATAATTATAATTGAAATTTTGATGAAGAAGACTTACTTATCGTTCATTATGGTCGTTTGCATTCATAGAACCCATATTTAACGATTTCTATCTTACGCTGTTTTTTAACAGAATATGGTTAGTGAAAAAACTAGGAGCGGGAATTGGGTTACTTAGTGGCTGTATAGGCAAGCCAAGCAAAACGTTACCCTGTTGATAGAGAGAGAAAGAGAAGGAGAATGAATTTGGTACTGGCTTTTTTAAAGACGCATGAGAGTTGAGACCGGTTGCTTGATATAGGCAATGCTCATGTGTCAATAAACACTTACACTTTTTCGTATACATATTAGTCTTTTTTCTTTTTATTATAGGATAAAGATCCCAGGCAAGAGTGATTTTTTGTGTTCAATTATAATTCTCTGCAAGCAAACCCCTGCACCAGCTTATTTAAAGATCTGGCTTGAATATAGTTCAGTGTTGTTCCTCGTCGTTACACCTCTTTATATCTTTAGCCATTTTGTTTTCTTAAGTTTTTTTATTTCTTTTACGTAAGTAAGTATTCTCAGTTATTTTGATTAATGCATAATTGTTGTGTAATTGTTATTACAACTTATGTATTTACAGCTACCAGAAGTTACATATTTCAATGGTTATCTGATTAATTTTGAAATTTCATATATAAAATATAACTCATACTCGTCTTTATAGCGGTAAGCGCATCAGACTGCCAATCAAGACGTCTCGGTTCGATTCCCGAGTCTCGCCAAAAAGTGCTATTGGGTTTTTCTAATAAAAAAATATCAGTAGCAGAGCAGCTCGAAGTTTGAAAGTTGGCGGTTTTAAACCCCCGTGCCTGGAAGGGTACGTTAGGTAGGTTAGGTATAATTTTCTAATCGCATTGTATCTATAGCAGAAGCCGGTACAACAGAAACCTGGAAACACCATAGCTGTGCTGCAAAATATTCCACTCCACACTGCCAGCAAGATAAATGTGAATAAAGTCAGTAGCGGTGGAGGTAAAGCCATGACGGTCAACAGCAAAGCCAACTTCCCGCGACCCAACGTATCAGCCGGCCTATCAACCGTCCTCACCTCAGGCAAGTCGCTGCTGAAAGAGAAGGAGAAGAAGGCGACTACCTTCTCACAACCATTTGGCGATGACAAAATGGCTGGTGATGATGATATCAATGACGTAGCTGCGATGGGTGGGGTCAACTTAGCAGAAGAAACCCAAAGAATACTTGGGTCAACGGAAATGATTGGAACACAGATCAGGTACTATTTTTAACTCTTACTTTTTTAAATGATTCTGTATTTAATGAGCACCTAATATTAATTTTGTAAATTTGAAATTTCAATCTATTAACTCCAGTTCAATTACAAGCCCATTTATTACTGAAATTAAACACGAATGAAATAGCCTACTAGCTTATTAAATTAATTCCTATTGCTAACTACTGCTCTCACGTTCCTTAAAAATTAGGTATTTAAAAATCTGCTTACTGTCATGAATACCAAATAGCGATATAAACTTTTAAATCCACTTTAGGTCATGCAAGGACGAGTACTTAGTGCCTCTAGGTCTAATGCAAGCGCGGATTAAATCAATTGTAGCCAAACATAATCTGGACGAACCGCCTCCAGAAGTGGCCGGTCTGCTTACGCACGCATTACAAGAACGGCTCAAAAATCTTATAGAAAAGCTCGCCGTGGTTGCACAACACCGGATCGATCACATTATCAAGGTAATGAATTTGATTAGTTTCTTTTAAAACGAACAAATATTTATTATTCTTCAGTCAACCTTGCGAATGTTTACTTAATTGACTATTTAATATTGGTCACTACACATTGGTTTTCTATGAACGTCACTTTTTATGCCAATATTTTATTTATAATTTTATTACTAGATTGCCATCAGTGTAGTTTACTTGCTTCGTAAATGTATTCAGCGACTGTAAACATTTGCTACACAAGCGCTCAGCAAAATATTCATTATGTATTAACATGTAACGCATAGCGATATATTTAACAGATTTCTACGTAAGTATACTCAACTCGTATACTCAATAAGCGTTGTTTTTATTAAGCGATTTAGAACAGGATTTGCTGCGTGAAGCTTTCATGAAGCCACCTTCAACCCAAATAATGTATTTAGTTCTCAGTCAACATACGCAATCAAAAAAAAGGAACAAAGATATAGTGACCAATTGCAAATACATATTTATGTAGAGTCAGTATTCGATAAATAAACGACACTAAAATAGAAATCAAGTAATAACTTACAAAAGCTTTAACTGAATTTGTGATACAAATGTATCTCGTAAAAATGTTATTTATTCGTTGGTATGTTCAACTACGATGATATTAATTAATCATTCCTGCTTCTATAAGTAATTTATCTTTTTGTACAGACTGACAACCGCTACGAGGCTACGCAAGACGTGAAGGGTCAACTCAAATTCCTCGAAGAACTTGACCGCGTTGACAAGAAACGACGTGAGGACTCTGAAAGAGAAATGTTATTAAGGGCAGCCAAGTCTCGATCTAAGAACGAGGACCCGGAGCAAGCCAAGTTGAAAGCTAAGGCGAAAGAGATGCAGCGAGCTGAATTGGAAGAGCTCAGACAGCGAGAAGCTAACCTTACAGCGTTGCAGGCTATTGGGCCAAGAAAGAAACCTCGGTTAGAAATGCCAGGCGCTGCTGGTGACTCGCTAGCCAGTATCTCGGGACACTCAGGTTCAGGATTTGTAAGTATCTTCTTCAAGTTCTTCTTTTCATTCTTCTTCAAGTTTCGAATCTGGGCAAATTAGATTTCACCTCGAATCCGTACCATCCTATTCCAAGGTTAATGTTTCATTTACACCATTGGTGTTACAACTGTTGATAGGTATGTGTTGGCTACTTATTTATCTTTGTGGAGAGTAAGACTAGTAATAATGTCTTGCATTTGTATATGGAATACTTTTATTAAAAGCCGGATAAAACAAAATTCGATGACATAAGTTTCTAAAACTCGACTTTTTTGCTTGAGTATATTACTTGAGTCAATATATAGGGATAATTAAAAAATGTTGTCAATAAAAATATAAGTAATCTTAATTTTAGTATATCTATCTAATTTGTTTGTTAACAGGTTGGTCGCAGCCAGGTGGCATTGCGGACCCGACTGAAGCGCATCAACCAGCGCGATATGATGTTCCTTCTAGAACAAGAGCGTGATACTGCACACTCGCTTCTACTTTACCGAAGTTATCTTAAATAGACATTGGTTATTGACGTCGCCACAATACTGTTAATAACAATACTAAGTGCGAGAGAAAAACCTATACTAATTTCTACAGACTGAGTGACATGATCTTTCTATTTAAGTTTGTGTGACAATACACGGAAACTATGTTACTATTGTATAATAAGACCGGGTAGACAAATACCTTGTTCTTACATGTCATATTAAGTATATATATATATATATATATGTACACATGTTATATAAGTATATATAAAGTAAATACAACTACTACGTAGGTAGATGATTTTCTTTTTTCCACAGGAAGTATACCAGGTAATATATATGTTCATATAACCCCTCAAGACCAGATCGGATTCGATAAATCTAGATTGTATGAATCGAATTAATTTTTTCTCTGATTTTTCCTTACAACTGTAAGTATGTAGTTAATTGTAGACTCGTCATTACATGATTATGATAGTTTGTTCTATGTAAAGCGCCATATATATGTATGTATGTATGTCTTTATTTGTAATATATCATGTATGGCATTGTTTTGTAAATATTAGTTAGTAGAATCATCTCTCTGTTCATATATGTGTTACTTGTACAATTGGGTAGATGACTATGGTTAAATTAAATTATTTCACTAAGTCGGCCAATAAGATTACTAAAAACAACTTACAATTGTCGTTCTGTTGTACTGTATCATTTTAAATTAATTTGAAAGACGTCTGGACTATGTACAAAATTGTTTCGTAAAACGTACAATTTTGTTTGTGTCCTACCGTTTTGAAGTTTACTAAAAATATGCTAACTTGAATTGACAGTTATGTAGCCTATACCTTAGACGCTTTGAGTTATTGCCTATTGCAAACTGAGTTTTGAAAGGTTGAACCCTGAACCAATATTAATAATATTTTTTTCTCAGTACCGATATCGGCACCATACTGAGCTCAATTGCGAGCGAGGTATGACTGGCATTTACAGAATGTTGGTGGAATTTAAATAACAGTTCATTTACTATTAACTGTGTTGCTTAAGAGTTGTAATGCTGAAATATTGAGAATTAATTAATGCCCAAAACGTAACGTAACCCAGTGGTAAAGGTGATTTCAAGACTTAGGACTTACTTGCTTGTTACTATTATACTTCTTGGTAAGCAACACGCATGAAACAGTAAAATCAAGTATCAGTTCATAAACTATGTAAAAGGTAAAGCAAATAAGGGTTGCCATATCCTGAAACCAATCACATATTCATCCTTCAAAACCATGGGATATTTAATGGGTTTACAATTTCTGCGACTGAGAAAATTTTAATCATTTTGCCGCCGAGGTTACTTCTGTTCAAATTAACATTGATGCATTATCTGAATACATAAAAGTTGAAAAGTAAATTTATATAACTATACAGCTAATTCATATAAATTGTAAAAATGAATGCCTATAAGTAGTAATACATATGTTACCATTATACAAGATGGAAATGAGTTTCTATATTTCACAGACAGACAAGTCTAGACGAATATGTATACTACATTAAATTCACCACACAGATATTGACTTTGCATTTTACTGTATAACTTTTACTAATGCACGGCTACATTTGTTAGTTAGCAATTGCAACCATTAATCTTGATGTTACAATATTTTGAATTGTCATGCCTTAGTAACGATACACGTAAGTTTAAAATATATTTCTTGATGAGAGTGTTGTTTATTGATTTTTAGGTAATAGGTAGATATGATGTGAGAGTAAAAATATATTTACTAGAAATTCCTTGTAACGTTGGGAAGGCACTAACTCGCGTACTACCCTTAACTAATAGCGTAATTCGGCAAAGTTATTTAAAACCATGTATATATTAGCTTCTTTGCAAGCAATAATTTAAACGTTTCGATTGGTAGAAATATATTTTAACAATTTCTTATTATGTTATTTGCATTATTATGTTTTCTAATAAGTTTTTAAGGATATAGATATTTCTGCCAATTTAAATATATTCTAAGGAGATAATACAAAGTGCGGCGATCAGTTAGTAGGGGGGCATTTGTATAAGCAATTTTATAAGTTTCTTGGGTCTAAGTATTGCGACAATAATATAAGATTGCTAATTTAAGCTTAAAGTATAATCAGCTATTCCTTTAAGTTATATAAATAGTTTAAAACTTCTTGTTCCGATAATTACTACTATTTAAAAGTTCTTTCTTGCTCTGCCATGATGACTAATTTGTAAATCAAATAGAGAGTAACAGTTACAGGGAAATACTGTCCTCTTTCACATTACCTCTGTTCTAATTGATTAAATGTTTGTGAGTAAGTCAGCTGAGCAAGATGTTTTAAGTAATTATATGATCAAAATATATTCCTGGTAAACTTATGGAGTTTTCATAACTATTGATTCGTGATATCCATTGTTACTGCCTTAGCAATTAAAGGTTTTGTTTTTATTATAATTGTAGTGGCTGTACTCACCTGTTCATGTAAATATTTTCTATGCTAAAAGAGTGAAAGCTGTTTACTGAATAGATTAATAACGGAGTATAATATAGCCTTTTTGTACAGTGTTAAATATTTTATAGACTTGGTGTATAGTTAAAATTAGTAAAAGATATCAAATTAGTTGATTTCTAAATTATCTGTTAGACTGTTAATAAATTACATATTTTCTCGCCAATTGTGACTTGTGTTTTAGTAATTATTTTTATATTTTCATTAAGAAAGAGATTCAATTTTTCTCTATATGTAGGGTCCATTTCACACCAAACAAGGCAACATGTAAGAAAAAAATCCTTATGTAAAATCATATTTATTAAAGGTTTTCTCTTTGTATTTATAAAGGAGCACATTGAGATATAAAATCATTGTAAGATGTTGACTCACAACTTCACGACTCACGAACGACAAAGTCTTTTTAAAACTTCAATTACGCAATAATCATGTTCCACAAAAAAATTAAAACCTTATAATTATATGAATTATCTTATATTTAAAATACGGATGAATCTTGAATGATTTTATTATATCTGCTGTTCATTCTAAAAGACTTTAGTGAGTTATCACCATAATTTTAGTACATACATACATACGCTCACGCCTTATTCCGGTTCAGGGTAGACAGAAATGATAGGACACCGTTTGCCATGTTCCAGATACACAACTTTTACCTCTTCGACATTCATCAATCCTTTCATACGTGCTCGTCGGTTATGGGTGCATTTAATTTGATCCTTCTTTAGTATCTATACTGTCACTCTGGTCAGTATACGTATTTCTGGGTCTACCCGCACCAACTCTCAACTCATAGAAGCCATATAGATTCCTTTGTTTAGTATACAATACGATATATATGTATATAATATATATATAATTGCACTTTTCAGGTCTCTGTTTCTTAGTTATACATCTAGGTTTTTCGTTATAAATATAACAACTTGGTGTGGGATCATCCTTACAAAAAAAAGTTACAAGAGCACTATTTTGTAACTTGTGTTTTGAGAAGTCCACTCTGGCTTGATTGTGGCTTTTAATTTTGAACATTGCTATTGTTTTATAACCCTTGTGCCACCAGGTCATAATGAAATAATTATGAGGGCATTAGTTCACTTACGGTTCTCATCGTCTTGTCTCTTTCTTCAAATTGAACATTCAGAAGTCGGCAGGATCCGCATTGTATCCTATGAGTTTATAGAGTTACTTACATAATATATGTATATGTTCTTCAATCACTATTTTTTGTCGTACAGATCCTTGATTACATGTTTTACCTTCAACATTCTACGTATTTCCGTACACGACAGTTAGTCTGTAAATATGAAGATGAAATATTTTTTATGGTAAATAAACGAATCGTTACGTGTTGACGACGTTGACGGACGATGGTAGAAGATTATAATTAGTTGATGTTTAATGTGTATTAAGTATGTTTATATAATAATTAGAAATACTTTGTAAGACTAATTTTTCATATCTTAAAAATTAGAAAAAAATATAAGTGTAATAATATATCTCGCTTGATTTAATCTTGTTTTAATTTCTACAATAAAACCCATGAAGTTGGTTGATCTGTTGTGTTTTGTTGAATCATTATAAGACCTACCCTAATGTTCTTTGCAAATCTGAGCCTATCATATTATTTTCTTATACGAAAGCTTTTTTGACGATCGCGAAATTGAGGATAAGGTGTTATATATATATAATATATATAACACCTTATATATATATAATATATATATATATATATGTGTGTTATAAATGTGTGTATATAAATAGTTGTCAAATTTAAGATAAACAATATAAATTTTATCAAATTTACTCTCCACAGTTCACTGTATTTGTTAATCCTATCTCCTCTAAACTTATTTCATCCTAGCACGCTGATGATTTGCAAATTTACGCAAATAAACAAGGATTTAATACACTACCGCAAAGTATACGCATCAATGGGCTCTTTGAGAAGACTACGTAGCTTTCTTCTGATTAACACTAAAATTGCACTGCCCTTCTCTTTCCAGTGCTCGATTACGCCGATGTTAGCTATCTTGATCTTAATGAGGACCAAGTTAATAAACTATAGTGGATCCAAATGGTCTGAACGTCCCTTTTATACAATATTATAGCTCATTTTAACAGTATTTGTACACCTTTCGACTAACCTGTATACAAAACCATTGCATCTGTCCGTCTAGGTTGTCTGTAAGACATCGCTATTAGCGATAAGACCGCGGAGTACAATAAAGTATATTGTATTGTATAAATAAATAAATACAAATAATTTATTTTTATTTCGATAATGCTGTTTCTGCTGTATGTCTGTCTGCGAGTCTGTGATGATGACAAAGAGATCGAAAGACGACTAGAAGGTCTCTCCTTTCCAGAAATGACGCACAAGAAGCACCGGATAGTGCAATACTACCTCCGTCCTCCAGGACGTTATCTGAGAGCCACGGACGGGGCTATTCGTCGCCCTAGCAGAATAGGCCCGAGATGGTGAGACACGTCAGGACCCCCTTGCACATAATAGAGGAGTCGCCTTGTTTGACAGTCTGCCCGGGTTCTTAGGGATTTTCGTTCTAAGGCCCGGCCGGTGTATAGGGTCACCCTTATCATTTAGGGATATGAAAAAAAGGTTTTTGGTTGATTCTCATGCCTATCTGGTATGCACACAAAATTTCATATATCAAAATACATAATTTTTTATGTTCTTGTTTCAGTGTCTGTGAGTTCTGCATTGCTGGCCATCCCACCAACCATCCGTTTTTTTACGACTTTTTTACGTCGGCTTTCTGTTGGAAAGTAACACTCTACTGATGTTTTTGTGGCAATGTTTGTGATCCCGGTTTTTTTTATTGAATACTAGCTGTTACCCGCGACTTCGTCCGCGTGGTATTTAACAAAAAAGTTATTATTCAGTTCGCAGAGTTTACGATAAGTTATTAATTCTGTATTTAAGAAATACCTATACTAATTTAAATTAAATTCTTTTAATCGAATATTACAAAATTTTAATTGGTTTTAAATTTTTTTCGCGAGGTCCTATTTTTTTTATCTAAATTAAAAGTAGTAGTCACTCCTTGTTACATCAGCTATCTGCCAGTGAAAGTCCCGCCAAAATCGGTCCAGTCATTACAGATATTAGCCGGAACAAACAGACAGACAAAAATTGAAAAAAATGTTGTTTTGGTATATGTACCGTGTATACATCTATATGCAATTAGTAAAAAACTGTTATTATAATATTACAAACAGACACTCCAATTTTAGTGTCAATCCGAATTTTTGTAGCAGTTTCGTCAACAGTCAAGCCTATACTTTGCAATGCAATTTATGCAGAATTTATTTCCCGAAGAACATCATACGAGAAGAACAGGTAGCCTAAAAGTGTAGGTAAATGCACGCAACAGGTGTTTATATTTTCTTGTCCCTCAGAAAGTTCCTGGATTGCGTCTACAAGACCTTCAAAATGTTCTGTTAGTGTTTTTATTCCACGGTACGGTGAGCACTCCAATGCGTTGTTGAGAATCTTTTATTTTCTGGGTTCATAAGCACTTCCTAATGGCTAGTGGAGGTGAAAAAAAGGAAAAATCTCTCTTGTCAATATTTAAATCATCAATCAATCACCGCCTAATTTAAATGGCATATATGAATGAAATCGTTTATTTTATACGAATGCATAAAATGTACTTATGTTATAAATTAACCTTAACATTTTTTTGAATTTTTATTTTTCCTTTAACAAAAAACCATTATTCTGTTTTGAATAGTTAGATATATGCTGTCGCAGGCTTTATTGTAGATCTAGAGAAGACCAATATTTTGCCTGTACATTGTATACCTTTATAGTGAACCCTCGGTCATCATTAAAAAAGGAGCCCCTTGTAATTCGACAAATTACAAATCGGAGTGATAAGATTCTATGTGAACTATATTAACACTAGATATAGTATGTGGAATTTAGTAACTTCAACAGCACAAAAGAGAGCTTAAGTTTTATTATAAAATGAGCATCATTAATGCTAGAGAACTAACAAAAAATAATTATAATTATTTACAAATGTACTAAAATGTAAGTTTTTCAGAGGATACTAAGCGTAATATAAATTACTTATATATAAATAATACATAAATTCATAAATAACATTACTGTTCTATAGCAAATGTGAGATTTATATAATCTGTGATTAGCACCTACATTTACTATGATTGTATACTCTGTGGTAAAAAGAAAAATCAATAACCTAGGCAAGACGCGTGCTATGTGTGAATTAAATGGTTTTCATCTAATTTAATGTAAAATGTGATTAATAATAATAAAACAGCATATTATTCGTTTGAGAAAGTTTCCTTAATTAAAATACATAACAATAAGCATGTCGAATTACAAGGAGTGCCAGTATTTGGAACCGTTTGCCCAGCGCATGCCGACAAGGCATATATTTGGTTAATTTTTCTTCGACTTGGTTCACAAATATTGAAATTTTACACTGAAATAAGGCATATATCATAATAAAATATATACTATGTCACTCCGAAAGAGTCTAGCGTCTTCCGCTTCCGGAAGGCTAATGATAACCATTGCACCTAAGTAATATTTTAAAAACCATAATGATCAACATTAAATCATAAATACTGACTTTATATAGATATTTAAAGAAAGTATAATAATAAATATGCAAAACTTTGGAGAACATATTACTTTGAACATCTATAGAATTAACATAATAGATTCTTATTCAGTCAACGTTTTCGTAAATATCGAAACTTAGCCTAAACCTTTGGGTTTAGGCTACGTTTCCATAATTTCGAAAGAACTCAAATCGCCGAAAATCAATAACTTCGAAAATAGTAAATGTTACTTAAAGATAAGTCATATTATCATACAAGAGGTCATTTATATTATAAATAACAACAAAGGTTCGCTTCCCTGAGTTCCATTGTTAGTTGTACTATTACGGAAACCGACAACTATCGATATAAACATTGGTAGTAAAGACATATACAATTTAATGTTGAAAAAAGTATAAAAACGATACATTGCAACACAGATTATGATGGATTTATGCGTATCCATAATTTTTCTCAGGCATGTGGGTGTGTCGGCATCAAACCAACTAAAACCACACACGGTTTGCCATGCTGCGCTTAAAGTAGGAGGAATTTAGGAACAGCTTTACTAAGACATCCCGATCCCTACTAGCGCCTGACGCATTCAGAACCTTCCCTCAGCCTTCAGTTTCACAAAGGCAATGCTTTAATTTTTTAATGGCATAGTGAATTAAAAAAACCTATGCCATAAAGGCTTTTTTCGCTTCTTAAAAAAATATCTTTTATACACAATTATAAATTCATATTGATTTTGAAATGTAAATTTGGCAACTCTTGTAAAATGTATTATTTTAGGAATGCATCGAATAGATTTCATATATAAAATTGGTAGCTTTCAAAGTCTGGCAGCCCTGGTGACACGTCCACCCACCCTGTCAAAACTCCGCTGTTTCACTGATCCTGTATGATAAATTTTCATGTTTTAACTTTAAAAAATGGTAAGAATAACTTTTAATTGAAGATAATTATGTATCCAAAGTGTTTGTAACTGTACTTTATCATTAACGAAATTTCGCCACGTAGTTGTATATTTGTCGACAGTGTGTCATCAATAGTTTAATGTCGGCTTTTAGTTAATGTAATTTGCGTGTAATACGTATGTTTTGTGTTTAATACAGAGTGGTTAACGTAGAGCGTTTTTATGTTTTTAAAGCCGTTGCGCCTGGATATCAAGAGGAAGTTGACAGCGAGGTCGGACCGCGTCAAGTGCGTGGACCAGCATCCTACAGAACCATGGCTTCTGTGCTCTCTCTACAACGGTGACGTGAACATATGGAACTATGAAACTCACGCACAGATTAAGAGATTCGAGGTAATAACTCTCATATACCTAATTGAGTTTTTTACAGTTTGTTATAGCATTAAGAGAACCCATATTGTCCCTTGGCAAATATTTCATAATTGATAAAATTCTTATTAACTAAATACAGACTACAAAAGAAATACTTTACACTATTAGTAATAGTTTCAACATAATATGTAATTAATACTTTGGCCTAGATTCTTATGATAACATTATATAATATTATATGCATTAAAAATACATTTAGATACATCTGTACACAACATAGTGGGGTTGCCTTGCTCAAAAGGAGGCCAGGTCTGCCGGGGTACACAGGGTTTTTAGGGTGTACCTGAGGCCCTGGCCATAAGACCCATTGATGGAACACTGTGTGGTTTTAGATGGTTTGAGGCCGACATACCACCTTACCCAATTAGGGTAAGGTGATAACTCGTAAGGGTTTCCACACTCAAAAAAAACCAATTGAGTTAAAAATACATTTAGATACATCTGTAGTGTAACAGTAATACAGTTAGTAATAATACAAAAACATAAAGATGTACTGCATGCTTTACAATGTCTTAAGTGACATATACAGAAAATGACAACCCTTTGCACATCTTCTATGTTCTAGCTTAGCTTATTTAATTCTTATTTGGTTCCATTCTGGTTTGAATAAACTTAATGATACTTCATATTCTTAATCCAATTAAACACCTACATACATATGTTAATGTCATTAAGCTGTCAGTTCATAGATTTTAGTAGACAGTAGTTATGTACATTATGAATAATGTGGTTGTTATCATGTCAATGATATTTATCTGCTTACTGAAATAATGTTAATGTTATTGTTAGTAATTGTAATATAACTAGTGTTTGGCAGCAGTTAAAATTCTTATTAGTGGTCTTAGCTTATAACATTTTTTACCTGACTGTGTAAAAAGGAGGGTTGTATTTTTTGAGTATGTGTATATGGTGTTTCTTTGTCACACTCTACAGCCTAAACAGGTTAATGGATTGGAGCCTGTGAGGTGTAATTTTATATATGCATGCATACATATGGGATAATCAAAGACTTGAGTCATAAAAAGAGAGAGAGGTTAATAGTTGTTTAATATTTTTTCTTGCAGTTTGGATGCACTGTACATCTGAAACCATTCATTTTTTTACATTTAGTACATTGAACCTCTAAGTAGTAAATGTTTTAATTTTTTCATGACTACTACTGATTAAAGCTCTTTGATATCTACTAAACAAAAATATAATTTAAGCAGAACAGGGAACAGCTAGAAAATAATGGAAATCAGTTGAGAAGAATAGAAGATAATTGTTGTTGACTGTTCTGTCTTTGTATATTCATTCTGTAGTTCTTTTCTGCAACACATTTTATATCAACTTTCTAGCCATATGTTGTAACAAAATATGTTAAGTAATAAAAGATAGGTTTCTTGACATTTTTGCCTGACAGCATTCAAGGGCTTTTTATAAAATAGACAGTTTGGGATCTTGTACCCATTTGAAAAATTACAAGAGTCCTTTTTTTTTACATTTCATCAGAATAAGTTAATTATGAAATACTAATCCTGTAATGAAATGTTGTTGAAAATGATTAAATTTTACTTTTAATTAAACTTATTTCAATATTAATATTAAACAAATTCAGGATTTTAGTAACTGATTGATTTAGGCCAAACTGAATATTTCTGGATCCTGATGAAACATTTTCTGTAAACATAACAACTTAACTTTCAAAACCAAAAATCATGTAATATTGTTCACATTTATCTTCTGCCTTGAAATGATAGTAATAATGAGTATAAGGCTTGCAATGTAGTTGTACTAATGTCTCTTTAAAAACAATTTTCTACTGCATTTTTGTCAATATATATATTTAATAGATATAAGAGAATTAGTGGTATCCATCAGTTTTTCTGTTTTTTTTTTTTTCAAATTTAGTTGTTTAACTGGTGTTGTGCATATGAACAAACATGTTTTATTAAGTCTTATGGAACTGTATATGTTAACATTGAAGCACTGTTACCAGTAATTGTGGCACCAAACTTTGTAATGTGTGCATTAAACTTGCATTGTATTTACTCATATGCGAGTTGTACTTTACAAATGATGACAATTAAACTTATTCAGGTACACACAAGAATACTATACATCAAAAATTGAATTGTGTCTGATTACTCAATCGTTGTTTACTCCCATTTATTTTGTATTTCGTAACAGTTTTTTTAACTATCTATTCATACATTTATGCAGGTGTGTGATCTGCCTGTCCGAGCAGCAAAGTTCGTCCCTCGCAAAAACTGGGTCATTACTGGTTCAGATGATATGCAGATACGTGTGTTCAACTACAATACGCTGGAGAGAGTGCACGCATATGAGGCACATTCTGATTATGTCAGGTGTATTGCAATTCATCCCACACAGCCTTACATTCTAACCAGCAGTGGTAAGTACTGCAAAACACTCTAAACTTAACAGTGGGTATTATACTTGAAATGCTTCCTTACCAGAACTTTTCTTATTGAAATATTGTTGTATTTATTAAGCACTAATATTTTATAAAATAAAACTACAAACATTTTATTTAGACCATACATATAATATGAGTACATTTAATTTACAGATGATTTACTCATTAAATTGTGGAACTGGGAACGCAATTGGGCATGCCAACAAGTGTTTGAGGGTCACACTCATTATGTGATGCAGATTGTCATCAATCCAAAGGACAATAACACATTTGCTAGTGCCAGTCTTGATACTACAGTTAAAGTAAGTTTTCAAGTGCACTATTTACATGTTGACTAAAGGTCATCAATATTAAGTCACCTATATTGTGAGTTATATGTGAATTATATTGATGCTATTAATTTTTCATTTGATCACTAAACACGAGAGTAACTTAAAAATGTTTATTTAAACTAATTATATGTGAATGTGATTTTAATGGTTTATTTTTGAGTTATGCTTCCGACATTAATATATTGTGAGAGGTGCAGAAAAGTCCATTGATTTCGTCCAAAAAAGATTATTCCTAGATAGTAAATTGATGGAAATAATATATATGACTGTTAGCAAATTCAGGCAAAAGCAAGTTTCAAATATTTCATTAAATGGTTGGGGGGCAAGGAGATTGATTGAGACAACTGAGTTTTTTTAATATTGTGTGGTACTGGCTAGTGTATACTTTTATATTTGATACCTCAGTGCAAGCAAAGTGTAAATTATCTATATTATAAAAATTGAAATGTTACAGCACTGGTGCACTTATTTGATTGTATAACTCAGCTATAAACATTTCTGTTTGTTTATGTGTTGTGTTGGTTTAAATTTATCTTCTAGATTCTGCTTTTAATTTTTGTTATTTTTCAGGTGTGGCAGCTAGGTTCCTCAGTCTCTAATTTCACCCTAGAGGGTCACGAGAAGGGTGTGAACTGTGTAGACTATTATCATGGTGGAGACAAACCTTATCTCATAAGTGGTGCTGATGATCGTCTCGTCAAAATATGGGACTACCAGAATAAAACATGTGTCCAAACATTAGAAAGTAAGCTTAAGAATGTAATATACATTTACATAAATATTATTTATGAAGAAATTCTAACAAAACAAACAAACTAAAAGTATGTAAGATTGGTTATAGTTTAAGTACATACATTGTTCATTAATGGTTTTTTGTTCAGGCCATACCCAAAATGTATCAGCTGTATCATTCCACCCTGAGCTGCCAATCCTTATGACTGGTTCTGAGGACGGCAGCATTAGAATATGGCATGCTGGCACTTACAGGCTCGAGTCCTCGCTGAACTATGGCTTTGAGAGAGTTTGGACCATATCATCAATGCATAACTCCAACAATGTTGCTATTGGGTGAGTTTTTGTTTACACTACCTTAACAGACTAGTCAAATCCATGCAGATATTATAATAATTAAATGCTTTGGTTTTCTTTATTTAAATAAATTTATTATTGGTTTGTCAGTTATGATGAGGGCACAATCATGATAAAAGTGGGTCGCGAGGAGCCAGCAATATCCATGGATGTCAATGGTGGGAAGATCATCTGGGCTAAGCATTCTGAGATGCAGCAAGTCAACCTGAAGGCATTGCCAGAAGGTAATGTAAAGTCTTATGCTGATAGTGTAACTTTAAGTAATTTACTTCAAATTTAATATAGTTTTCTGGTAATCACATAGACTTACCATGAGTTCTTTCATACCATATAACCATATAATAAAAGTACACCATTACTCACAACTGCATCCCTCATTGTAGGAATTAGCGAATCAATAATTTATATGACTGGAATTAAGCTTTTTATTAATGATTTTAATAAGGCGTTTAAAAGTTTCCTTTGTAACATTTCAGGCACAGAAATTAAAGATGGTGAACGCGTTCCCGTCGTAGCTAAGGATATGGGATCTTGCGAAATCTACCCACAGACTATAGCTCACAATCCTAACGGTAGATTCGTCGTAGTATGTGGTGACGGGGAATATATAATCTATACGGCTATGGCACTCAGAAACAAAGCTTTTGGCACTGCGCAAGAATTTGTCTGGGCCTTCGACAGCTCGGAGTATGCGACACTAGAGAATTCGAGTACAATAAAGGTGTTCAAGAACTTCAAAGAGAGAAAGAGTTTCAAGCCTGAATATGGAGCTGAAGGTGAGTTGATACTGTGTACAATACTGACATATCACACCATAATATCTGCAGCCACCTCAATTGAATTTCAATGAATTTTCGAATTTAAAGTAATATCTTGTATTGGCAGGTATTTACATTATTATTGGCAAGTATAGAGTACTTAAATACTGTCTACGAATACATCCATATGTCCTATTAATTAGTTTAAAAGTGTCACTAAAGACTTAATAGTAAAAAAAAGGAAAAAAAATAGAGTTATCTATTTGTTGTGTGTATGTGCTCATTGTTTATGTGTTGTTTTATAATAAAAAAACATGTTCTATATTTAATTTATAATGGATATTACTTGAAAATCGTGTTAGGCTCTTTAATTGAGATAAAGATGGTAATTGTAATTGTTTTATTTGTCTGATTTGTCAGGTATATTCGGTGGCTGCATGCTCGGTGTCAAGTCTATCAGTGGTATGGCTTTCTCTTTCTATGACTGGGAGAACCTGGAATTAATTAGACGGTAAATTACTTTCAGTATAGTTGTATGTGAGACTTATACAAATAGTTGTAGATTGACACTTACATGTTGATATGAGACTGCTTTCAGTGAACGCTAGCGTATCTTTTAAACCTATGTATAGTGTGTCTACCAAAAGCTTATTCTGATATTGTTTTATGCTCGAAGCTATATGCGAATTATTTACGTAGCTTTTACATTATTTTAGAACATTTAATTTCTGTCTTATATTTACTTTTTATGAAGTTAATTATGTGAAATAGATTATATTTCATGTTTATGCCCAAATCTCTAATAATAGTTAAACCGTAAAAGAGAATCACAGTTATATCTTTCATAATTCTTTAGAATATTATTGCTCTGCTTATATGAAGGAGAGTGGTTATACAATTTGTTTTTTAAGATAAACTTCAATATATGTATATGTTCATAAAAAGACTGACTGTTTTTATGCTATATTGTTTTGTCTTCATTGTTTTGTTATATTTTAATGCTATTGTTTAACTTGTGGTATGATAAGAATTGCTGAGCGCATTACCTGAAATAAAAAATCTGTGTCCTATTTATTGCAACCTTGTTAACTTCTTAATTAGTTGAAAAAAAAAAACAATTTAAGGCTTTTTCCAATATTAATTCTTGGATCTTGACTTATACTACATTTCCAGGTGTAGGAAAGTCATCTCTTAACACCATGTATGTATGTCAGGTCGATTTTACATACACGATTATCATACACTGTAGTGTATGTATAGACCGAATGGATGGATGCGAAAAGGTAGCTGGATAACAAAAATCAGCTGCCTTCTCCTATCCAATTTTATCGGAATGTTCTCTTATTATCGGCATGCTGTGTCAGTTTGCTGTGTCTCTGTGTCGTGTTGAAAATGGACTCTTACTTAATACAAACACAAATAGGAAACACCCCATTCCGTTCAACTGTAATATAAGCTATATCAGCTAGCCGTTACTGATAGTGTGACTCGATCTTAGTAATACGCAGTTAATGTTGAGTATGCATGCGTCATGTTAACAGCATCGAGATTCAGCCACGTCACGTGTATTGGTCGGAGAGTGGCAACCTGGTGTGTCTCGCTACGGATGACTCCTACTACGTGCTGAAGTATAACGCAGCTATTGTCACCAGGGCAAAGGAGACAAATACTAATATCACAGAAGACGGCATTGAGGACGCTTTTGAGGTAAGCTTAAGCAACTCACTTCACTCTTTCTGCTTCTGAAAGCGACATAACGTCATTTCTCAGAACAAGTACAAATACGGATACGGATCATAAACGTCAAAATTAGCATGTTTACAGGCTCCACATGTCTAATCAGGGCACGGTGTTGCTCTTTCAAGAGTTTTTAAATCTTCTATTAATTCCAACAACCAATACTATGAAAAAACAGTTTGTTACTAAAAGTCTTGCAAATTAATATGTGGCTAAGAACAAATATGCGAATAAAGGAATACTGAAATCTACCAGGTAAAAAATACATGAGTTAACAGGTCAATACAAAACAATTCACTACTACGACGTAATACTGTTGGTTTGATAACGATCGGAACCGCCGATAAGACTAGAATAGATAGATAGAGAAATATATAGATAGAAGATAGTTATTCTTATCTAATGCCTTTCGTGTAATTGTAATTAAAGTATTTACTTCACACCTGAGGCACAGTGAAGACATTTGCGGACAGATAAGTGTTTTATAGGATATGTTACCAAATACAAATGAATAGAGCTGTTCTAGCGAAATGGCTTGACTTGTGATCGGACGGTTGCGGCCTCAAGTTTCGACCCCTAAACTGTCGATGCACGATCACTACTTAAGGATTTAGCTCAGTTGAGGGTTATCAAGTGTATTTGTAAAGTATGAACCATATTACTGGCATATAAATGACTGGTAATAAACTAAATTGTTAGTTATTAAATTTTTCGCGCTAATTGCTCACACTCATAGCTTCTTGCATAAATTTAGTAATGATACGTGTAGCTACCCAGCCGTAGATATAGTCAAATCACAAATTTACCTTGGTCTAGTAATAGACAGCAAATTTAACTAGGGGTGTCATGTCGAATATGTTTGCAATGAACTTTGTCAGTTTCTCGCCAGTAATTTTCATTTTCTAACAACGAAATTATCCTGTACATTGTAAGGTTTTGCCTGTTCATACTAAATTTAACATTGCTATTTTAATAGAAAACTTTTTTAATAGCAAATTA
Source organism: Tyria jacobaeae (assembly GCA_947561695.1). Taxonomy (NCBI): domain Eukaryota; kingdom Metazoa; phylum Arthropoda; class Insecta; order Lepidoptera; family Erebidae; genus Tyria; species Tyria jacobaeae. Next base: position 9,735,556 of record OX387207.1, on the reverse strand, counting down.
AAAAAAGTCAAAGAATACCCTATGTATACTCTAGTGGTGGCGCAAAACCAGTTATGTACGGTGCGCGCAAACAATACACGTAGGCGACAGACTACTACTACTACCTACCTAATTCCTTGACTGATAAACAAGCTAAGCTAGAACTAGGATATAAATATCTAGTTCTCATAGTGATATAATAAGCTAACAGGTTCCTAGAGGTATGTATACTTATGTAAAAATCATGTAACTATGCGATAGTGTGTGTGTAACACTCCACAAATCTTAGTGGTTTACCGTGTCATGTTTGAATAATTCTTGTATGCATAAAATATTATAAATAAAAAAAAACACTATTCAGTATTATCTACACGCATAAAATTGCACTGAAAATATTTGTTCACAACATTGCAACCTTGTATGTTTAAATAATTATTGTATGCATAAAATATCATACTTTTACATAAAAGTAAAAAAAAAAATAATCACTATTCACTATTATCTATATGAATTAAATTGAACTGAAAGTACTAATAGTTAATAACTTATACTCGAGTATAACCAGGCAGGAGCTAGTATAGTAGCCAATATTTGATATTAGTTGACATTAAGAAATAACCTATAAAAGTAGGTTAGGTGGCAGACATTCCTGTAACAGCCTGTTCGAGTTATAGGTATGTAACCCTGGTATACTGGGACTAAAGCTTACACTCCCCAATCTATCCAAATAAGCAATATCTGTTTCTATTTTAAAAATTATTAATTATAATAAGCACATCAACAGCATAATTAAATAAATTATGTACACAGCTTCTTTACGTCTAACATAACAGTAATTAATCAGGCATAAAATTCTTTGAATTTCATCGCTGAAAAGTAATTACAACCATGCCTTAGTTGTTACAGAAAGTTACAAGAAACAATACAAAAAGGAAAGTAAACCAATATACAATACTTTAATATAACTTTATAAACAGTGAGAACGCTACTGTCACAATAAGTGCCTGTATTTAATTGCGTAGAAGTCGATCGAGGTTGTTTCATTATATAACCAAGCCATACGCGTCAGAGCCATATTATTATACGTGATATTCAAGGTACATGTGGGTCCCTCAAATTAACGAGGATGTCACATAAAGCGTTTATCGTTAATTATAGGAGCGTCTATAGAACCGTTGTTTATTTTATATAAAGTCAACAGGTCAGAAATGCCACGCCTTTCGAACTCCAATTGTTATAGTTAAACACCCCACAAAACAAGCCTGAAGTGATGCTATAATATAATTAGAGGGGGAATAGAAGCATATTCCCAGTACTCCTTATATAGTATGTGTGTGCCTATAAGAGTTGTTGTTTTCAGGTGGTCGGTGCGGTGACCGAGACAGTGAAGACAGGGTTATGGGTGGGCGACTGTTTCATATACACAAATTCTGTGAACCGAATAAACTATTATGTTGGTGGCGAAATCGTGACAATATCTCACCTCGATCATACAATGTATATCCTCGGATACGTTGCTAAGGAAAACAGGTAATTATTGATATTTTAATCACTTCAAATACTTAGTAATTGTGTATATATTTTAATTATTAAGAAATTGTTATACGTAAATAAGGTACGTATATATATATAAGACAATCGAGGTAGGCAGATACAACAGACAGCTACTTGTTTCTATCCTTACATACATCACGAGCTTACTCTATGGTTATTAATATTTTTGCCTTTCATACAAGCCCATCGGATTCGTATAAAAAATATGAAATAAATTGTCAAAAAAGGGTTGTTTAAAACAAAGAGTAACAACAGAAAAGAGTATCAATTTATACAGATATACGTGCGTGCGAAACCAGTCCACAAAATGCCCGTATAAACACTATAATAATATGCTAATTACCATGGTGTGACAAAAGTCTTTGTTTTACAGACTGTACCTAAATGACAAAGAGTTGAACATTGTATCGTATTCACTTCTGCTGTCGGTGCTTGAATACCAGACGGCGGTAATGCGTGGTGACTTTGAGACGGCTGACCGTGTTCTTCCTACTATTCCTCATGAACACCGCACGAGGGTCGCTCACTTTTTAGAGAAACAAGTAAGTCTGAGTTAGGAGTTGAATAGCGGGTATTTAAAAATGATTGAATTTTATTATTCACATATAGAAGGACAAGTAAGTACCTGCTGTATTATTAGATCATATCATCGAAGCAGAACACCAATATATCGCTCCCTCTCCCACTTAGCAGTACGTTGTAAATTGTTATTAACAATTATTGTTTGTGGCAGTGAAGTTAGCAGTGAAATTAAAATAATCATATCCTGAGGGGATAAATCATATAGCAACATTTTTACGAGAGAATTCTATGCCAGACGCATCATCATTTCTTCAAGTTCTCGTTTATCGTTAACGAGCTTGCAACCTAACACTAATGTTTAAGTCTAGATAGTGTCGAGATTCATTCTAATATAGCATTATTTATGTACAGGGCTTCAAACAACAAGCTTTAGCTGTGTCCACGGAACCAGAACATCAATTCGAGTTAGCTTTATCTCTTGGAGAGTTACGGAGAGCGAAGCAGTTGGCGGAGGAAGCTGCCACGGTGGAAGGGCCCTCGCGCTCGTCTTCAGCTCGGTGGTCTAGGTTGGGTGCTGCGGCTGCCGCGGCCGCAGATACAGAACTCACCAAGATATGCTATCAAAGCGCTAAGGATTACAGCGCGTTGTTACTCTTCGCCACCAGTACCGGTACGAACATTTTATTTTTGAATCCCCATCGCAAAAGGGTTATAAGCGTAAAATAGCGTTATAAGTCGATTGCAAGTGTGTGGCTGTACATGTCTCATGATGTAACATATAACTGCAGAACGTATTTTACATTTAATATATTTATTTGTTTATACTAATATAACAATGTAGGGATACATTACTTAGTTTCTCTACTTATCTTTTCTCAACAGTCGCATCAATTACGAATCTACCGTTGAAATATCACCTAATATAATATATTATGTATATTAAAATAAACATTAACTGTTTTTATAGGCGACAAAAATCTACTGAAGAGTGTTGCAGAAACTTCTGCTGAAGAAGGGTCGGAGAACATTTCATTTGTCGCAAGTTTCATGTTAAACGATCTCGACGCGTGTTTAAAACTTCTTATCAAACGTAATAAGCTACCCGAGGCCGCTTTCTTTTCAAGGTAAGTACATCTGTAAATCTTAATATGACGTAACACAACTAAAAGTTTCCTCCGCTTTTATGCTCCTTCCCTCCTAAGCGTCTCATCGTAATAAAATAAATTATAAAGTATCTCCAGAATTGTTCAGTCAAATGCAATAAAGATTAGTGTGCCAACCAATACAAACTTCGGGTTATTTTTATTACATGACTATGATTATATCTACTAAGCAAGCATAGCTTTTAGTATGCGTGTAAATGTATGTACTTACAATGTTTTATTGATGTTTCAATCAAAATTGCTGTTGCTTACATTGTCTCATTTTTATGACTTTTCAGATCCTACATTCCATCAAAAATGTCAGAAGTGGTTAAATTATGGCGGGACTCAATAAGTACTAATTCTAATAAAAAGATCGGTCAATCGCTCGCCGACCCCGAACAATACGAAAATTTGTTCCCAGAGTTCGCGGTAAGAATATTTCTTCAATAGTGAGTCATTTAAACTAGTTTATAAGTAAGCTTGGTAACAATTTTTATACATATTTACAAAAAGCGAGATTAAAAAAACTTAAAAACCCGCTTCTTTGTTTATAAAGATGTCACGCCTTAACTAAGTATACAAAAGGACATAGGGACAGACAACAGGTAAGAAATTTAAAGTACTCAATAGTAAACACACAATAAGCTGCTTGACTTATATCAAATATTATGTAAAATGATGAAACCGTATGGTATTTGATTTAACTAACTGAATAAATGATTAACATATCTTTATAAATGATATTTAAAATTACCGTTTTTATTTATATTTTATGACTGCATACTTTGTCTGCTTAATAAGCTTTAAATAAACAATTATTGTATATATCAATCGCCTCAAGCGGTTTAAATTCAAATTTTGTATGTAGAAAGGGTTTGGCTTTTTAGGTTTTTCTATATCTTTATCTTTTCTGAAAAAAAAATTACCTGTTACTGCTATTATACGCATTTTGCTTATCTGAACACTTCGTTACAATTTTGCTATTAAAATAAATCTGCCGTACCCTAGTAATATTAGTTATACTACATATTGACTTTAAATAATAATAAATATATATAATTTGTACAGCAATCACTGGAGCTCGAAAGTTTTCAAAATGAAATAGGTTATGCAGCCAGCACGGACTTAGCCAGTCTTCCCATCAATGCAAACCTTGCGAATAGTGATAGGAATATTTTGGAAGAGAAATCTGAAGCTGAGCGTCTTGGCAAAATAATATCCCAGCCGACAGCTAAGACCTCATTATCCTCACTGATTGATTAGTAAGTTTTATTTAATGTTCTTTTTATCATTATAATAACCACGGTCGTACCGAAGGAAAGTATGCCTAGACATCCTATCAGGCTCAAAACACGCCTAGAGAGAATCCGCTGTCTGGGAGTGGGTTCTGTCAATACATAATACATGCAGGGCTCTGCGTGTATTCATACCATAGTCGAATCACCTCTTAAAGAACCCGTATTAAATATATATGTATGCACATTTTCTCCTCATTGAGACAATAAGATAAAGAATAAATTAAATTTTCCTCAGCGCCTCACCTGACAGCACTCTGGTCGAAAGCGTGTCATTAACAAGTTCCACACAAGACACACTCGTCATTAACAAGTTCAAAGACTCGGACATTATGGAAGAATTAGAGCGAGAGATCGACGACATTATTCTAGAGAGTTCAGTTGACACTGCGGTATGTTATATGCTAGCAAACCTAATCTATATAATTAACAATATACCTACGGTTTGAACTCGGACAGCCAAAGTCCAGTTATGGGTGTACGTGATCTTAACCTACTCAAGCTAATGCTTACTCTCTCCAATCCATCCGGATTTATAAGAAATAAAAAATCCATTGCCTTCCATTTTACCTATATTTCCTTATCAATATACTCCCAATTTTTCCATTTTTAATTCCCAAAGTGCCCCATTGACGCCAATAGGCTCGGCCATTGCCCCTAGTACAGTGGTGGCATTAAATAACAGTTCTAAAGATATTTTAATCCTTCGGAGATAGGGGATGGAAGAACATGAGATATTTTTGATTGAAAGTCGTATTGTGCTGATTACATGTACTCTGACACTGTCATAACGGTAAGCTGCTGTTGAAACGTGCCGTGTATTTCGACCACCGCTTTAATACAATTGCTGCTTGGATATTTACTAATAAAATGTGTTTTGTTTCAGGATATGTCGGATGAATCAGAGTTTTTAGACTAACACCTAAGTATATTTAAAAATGATTATTTTATATAACACAGACAGATCATAAAACATATTAGATTTCATAAAGTGCTAATTCCTTTTACGATTAAAGTATTATACAGTCTTATTTTGTGGTATTTTTCTGTTTTCAGTAATGTATTATAAATGATATATGTAATAATTACAATCAGCGTCTTTGTGATCATAAGAAGAATATAGTGAGTCAAACCCTTTCTAGATGACACAAATCTACATAAATTGACATCAACAAACAAATAAGTTATGTTTTTTTATCCTTTTCAAATATGCTAAGTTTTGGTGTTAGAGAAGTGGGTTCACGTCGCTAGTGCATCGGCTAGGGTACAAACCAGAAACTATTCTATCACACATGGGAAATAACTCTACTTCTGTGCTAGTGAGAATAATCCGACTTCAATAATCTTCCATAGTTGTATAACTATAGTGCTTATAATTTCATAGCATAAGTAATATTTTAATTATACATATAAATGCAAAAAAACACTTGGTTTTATTTTGCCTATATGTGTAAGAATGAAATCTTATTAATGGCTTTACTAAACAATACTTGCAATGAAAACTATACAGCAGTTTTATTCCTTAAAAGCAACTAAGTGGACTGATAAGCCTGCCTTTTTAAATCTCGTCAAATCCCATACGTCATTAATTCAGTAGAGCTAGTTAGTTGAGCAGAGAAGTTGTTTGTTAGAACCTTACCTAAAAATGGTATATACAACCCTCGTACACCCTGGAAGAGAAGAATTAGAAGACTTACCTAAGATTGAAGCCTACGGGAACCGTACCAAGGAGAGTCCGACCGGGTATCCCCGAATAACGCCGACTGACACTAAGCGGTCACCTTCGCCTACAAGGATTCTATTCTATTGGTGGTGCTGCTAATGAGATTATATTCTATTAGTGAGATCATAGGAAGCTCTAGAGGGAAAGATATAAATATCGTTATCTTTTTCATTAGGCACATAGGAGGAGCTATTTTTAAAAAGAAGAAGTGGTCACCAAAAATTTTAGGTAAGCAACTTGAGGACACTGGAGTGAAACCTCTTCTGAATGGTCTCAACCTGTTCCAAACAACTGATGCTGGTATTGAAAGATTTAAAGACAAACGAAAAGAAGTCCAAACCTCTTTCTTTTTTGTTTTAAAAAGTTTTCTGGACTTAGCAACCATTCGTTTATATTCATTTTTTCTTTATAACCATTCGTGTATAGGTATTCAACGGAGAGATTCCGTCAATGTCAAGTTTTTCGTGAGAAAAAACCAGTATAAAAATATAATCGCCAATTTGGTAAACCTTCAAAACCTCTGGTTGCTTCCTAAAAAAATATCACACTACCATATTAATTATTGATAAACTACATATATTTACAAGCAGACCTCGTACGTTACAAGGTAATTTCGCTCAGCCGAAGGTCGTGAGTTCGATTCTCACACGGGAATTATTCCTAGGCGGGAAATGTTAAAAAAAAAACAACCACAACACAATTTGATATATAAATTACTGGATTTAATTTTATAGATTATAATACATATTTCGTCATCTGCTTTTTAAACGCGCAATTTGTTTTATATTTCGTCTAGACAAACAATGATGGGTACTATGACCGGTGGATAGTCAGGGTGGTTGAAATAAAAGTACACTTTCAAAATAACAGTGATTTATCGTCGGCAGACAATCCAGTAGAGTTTCACTTTACAATCGTGACGGTTACAAATCAACTAAATCAAATTATTTGACACACCCGTCTTTTATACATTTTGCTGTCAGATCAAATTATTATCAATAGTGAATTATTATTAACAGTTGTGCTCAATAACATTTTGGATAATTATTTAATGTGTAAATTACTAGTAAATACAATTAATTTATAAGTATCATTTAAATGAATGATATAAGGATAGCCGGAAGCTGACAAACGGAAACCGTTAAGTGCCAATATTTAATCAAGAATTATTTAAAAACCCAATAAAACAGAAGTAGTATAAGTAATTCGTTATCGATTTAGGTAATCTGGTTATGTGGTTGAGTAGGAAAAGTTATTGTTCGTATTGAGGCTGGTATGTGCTGGGCCGGAACTTTGTAACAGTACGTTACCTGCACCTCGTGCTCAACCTGATAAGGTTTTTAACAGTCTGGGATGTGATTTAAGTGGTCCATTCTATATTAAAGAGAGAGAAAGAGAAAAATACGAAAGTGCATAAGGCTTATTTACACCTGTTTATTAGCTTCTCAACTAAGGTAGTGCACCTTGAAGTGTTATCTGACCTCTCGTGTGACTGTTTTTTAGCCACTTTTGACCGCTTTGTAGCGCGTCGTGATATTTGTTCTTTTTTATAGTCAAACTGCGGAACAAATTTTATAGCACCAGCAAAGTATTTAAAAGAAGTTACTACTCAATGGTTTGATTAGAGTAGATTGGCGTACAAATCTTCCAAATTCTGCTTCTATTCGTGTTCTATGAGAGGCTGCCGTCAAGTTAGCAATGTACCAATTGTCCCGAACTCTCGGTAAAAAATGTCGAGGAGTTAAGCATCTGAACGAAAGAAAAGTTCATTTCAATGAAAGAAGTTTATTAACTGACTATTCATTATTATAGAATTAAACACTTATATAACATACTTATTACGCACTTATTTAACATCACATTCATACAACATATTAAGATACCCCTCTACACCAAGGGGGCTAAAAAAATATGTTTTATTTTAACCTTTAGGAAAACTTAACCGTAAGTTTTGCTTAAAGTCAGAGGGAACTAATTGCGTTATTTTAAGCTACATTAGTCTCCGTATTCTGAAATAGAATGGTTATTTTGCGAGTGATTATTCATTTGCAATAGTAGAGAATTAGCCAATATCATACTCAGTAAATACTTTTTCATATCTGATATCAAACTTGCTACAGTACAGAAATAAGATATAAATTTTGGTTTTGCAATTTATGTCAATCTGGTTTGTAGAAAAAAAAACAATTTTCTGGTATCCTCTGCTTCTAAATCCATTTCTACACTTTCCATGATTTGATTCCTTATCATCCTTTACCGGAATCAAAGTAATAGCCGTATGCAAATCAAATAAGCCATTTTGTCTGTCGAATCGGAAGTGTGAAATAGGAACACGACTAGCTTCAGTGAAAGAAGTTTATTTACTGGACTTGACTTTTCATTATTATAAAATTAAACACTTATTCTAGATACTCAATAACACAAACACACACACATTCATAAAACATGTTAAGTGCACGCTATACTTACATATGTATTTACGAGTATACAGTCTGTATACCCCACTACAAGCACTCTTTTAAGATAGAAGCGGTAACGAATTCGCGCCCAAAGGAACTCGAACGAACTCTCGGAAAATCCGAACGAGTTTGAAGTGTGGATAGCAGGCCACTTCCTTATTGGTCAGAATTTATTGGCCGTCCTGCATATGATGTTCAAGACATACCGAGATGAGAGACAATATACTCGTATACAGCGGGTTTTTCAATCCGCTTGGCGACGCTGGTCAGATGAATATCTGCATATACTCCAACAAAGAGCAAAATTGTTTTCTTATTCATCTAAATTAAATTGTACCTAAATACTTGTGCCCGCCGTGCGTATTATGTAGCAAATCTGTATGTTTATAATTCCCAAAAATTGTCTATGGTTGTTCCGTAGGGACAAGTTGCCTTCTAGTATTAAATGCAATGGTGTTGAATCATAGAAATTGTTATTTGGAGCATCAACGGCTTGTAAAGTGACTTAATTGTGGTATCAACATACACGCTGCGCCCGTACGAGGTCTCCGGAGATGATTTTCGAACACGAAGGTGGATGGTAAAGGTTGGAGTCTTTTTTTTCGCTATTTTGAGCATTATGAGCATTTACTGCAACATACCTACAACAAAACAATTTAAAATAACAATGCGCTAACCTCTTTAAAACCCAGTGCCATCTACTGGTTAAAAGCAGCACATAATATAATACTCATTGTAGGTAGTTTGTAATGGTGTTGCAGTTTTTAAAATATTTAATATTTTTCTTTAAAATGGCAAGGTAACTGAATGTTTTTTTTTTTATGCGATGGGCAAACGAGCAGACGGGTCACCTGATGGTAAATGACTACCGCCGCCCATGGACACCCGCAACTCAAGAGTCACAAGTGCGTTGCCGGCCTTTTAGGTAGGAGTACGCTCTTTCCTTGAAGGTTTGAAGGTTGTATCGGTTCGGAAATACGTCAGGCGACAGTTTGTTCTATAAGCTGGTTGTGCGAGGCAAAAAGCTTCTGGAGAAGCGCACAGTGGTGGAGTGCCAATCGTCCAGGTGATGGGGATGGATATTTTGTCGCGTAGGACGATGGCGGAAACCAGCAGCCGGTATAAGTCCGAACAATTCCTCTGAACACTCCCCATGATACAAGCGATAGAGGATGCAGAGTGAAGCTACATCTCTACGCAACGCCAAGGTGTCAAGTCGATCAGAAATATCTTGGCAGTCGATGATGCGAGTCGCTCTCCGTTGAATTCGGTCAAGAGGGAGAAGTTGGTACTGGGGTGCACCTGCATAGAGATGAGAACAGTATTCCATGTGCGGCCGAACCTGCGCCTTATAAAGTTGCAGGCGGTGGGCCGAAGTAAAATACTGTCTCGATCTGTTTAGCACACCAAGCTTCTTCGAGGCTAATATGGCCTTACTCTCTAAGTGACCGCGAAACTGGACTTCGCTTGATATATCGACGCCAAGGATTCAGATACTGGCTGATGCAGTTAGGGAAGTGCTCTCAAATTGAGGTGATACGACCAATGGCATCTTTTTAGCGGTGAACGCGCAAATCTGTGTCTTCGTGGGGTTAAACTGGACTAGGTTAAGTCGACCCCAATCTGAAACTTTTGATAAAGAAGTTTCGATTTCAGACACAAGTTTGGATCGGATTTCGATGACGTTTACCCAAGAAATGTTAGCGCGGCCGGTGTAAAGGGCATCACTCGTGCTATCGTCTGCATAGCAATAGATGCTGCTAATCTGCAGCATGTCATTGATATGCAGAAGAAACAGCGTGGGTGATAGCACACAGCCTTGTGGGACACCAGAATTAACAGACTCGGAGTCGGAGCATGCACCGTCAACAACGACCTTGATGCTTCTGTCTGTAAGAAAACTGGTGAGCCAATTGCACAGTTTCTCGGGAAGCCCATAGGAAGGAAGCTTCACAAGGAGCGCTTTGTGCCAGACCCGATCGAAGGCCTTCGCCACGTCCAAACTAACAGCCAACGCTTCCCCCTTGGTCTCGATCGCCTGTGCCCACCGGTGAGTCAAGTAAACAAGAAGATCACCAGCTGAGCGACGACGACGGAAGCCGTATTGTCGATCATTGAGAAGCTGGTGGTCTTCTAAGTACCGGAGGAGCTGGCAGTTAATAATGGATTCCATTATCTTGGAGAACAAGGAGGTGATGGCTATGGGTCTGTAGTTGGACGGATCCGAGTGATCTCCTTTTTTAGGGATTGGGTGCACTAGAGCTGTCTTCCATGAGTTCGGGACTACGCCAAGAGAATAGGAAAGCCGATAAAGGCGCGTTAAAACCGGTGCCAACTCTGGAGCACACGTCTTCAGCACGATAGGAGAGATTCTATCGGTCGACTTAAGAACGTCGAGGGAAAGAAGCGCTTTACGCACTGCCCTTTGTGTAAACCGGACTTCCGGCATGCGGCTCTCGCACTGCGGTATGGTCGGCGGTGCGTTTCCCCCGTCGTCCAGGGTCGAGTTGGATGCAAAGAGTTTGCCCAGGAGATCGGCTTTTTCTTTAGCGTCGTAGGCCAACGAATTATCTCCTATGTGCAGAGTGCCAATTCTGCTGATGTGAGCCGACTTCGCCCCAGCAATTACTCTTTTGAGGGACCTGGAGGCAAATTTAAATTGCTTCTTTAATGTGCTGGTCTTTACATCCCGTGCTGTCGCTGCATTAGCCCATGCTTGGTAACATTCTTGCTTTCGGCGGGACGCCGCTTTGCAGGTTCGACCAAACCAGGGCTGGGACTTGACTGACAACATTGGGATCATCCGGCGAGAAGCAAACCTGCCTCCATAGGTAGAATGCAAAGAATGTTCGCATTCCATCCCAGTCCGCTGACCTATAGTGCCATACGCGGCGACTGCCTATAACTCGCGGCCGCAGCGAGTGAACGAGTGGCACCACTTTGCATCCTGTATCGCTTGTATCATGGGGAGTGTGAAAATGACTTATGCCAGCCGCGGGTTTCCGCCATCGTCCTAGGCAACAAAATATCCATCCCCATCACTTGGATGATTTGCACTCCACCACAGTGATCCCCTAAGAAGAAATGGCAAAAGTGCTATCAACACTTGTGCCATTTCTTCTTCACGGATCGCTGGCTTGCATTATTTGTAAAATTTAATTAATAAAAACAAATCTTAGAGCTATCCGAAAAATCAAATTTTGAATTTAGTTTGTAGTAAAGTCTAAATAAGTGCAATTTATTTATAGTTTTCATAATAATTTCGGCACCCATCATTATGTGTAAGCAGTCTTTCAATAAGTTAAGGTGCTCTAATGTGTCCTGAAAGATAGAGATAGCGTAGTGTGAGAGGTAATAAAATGTTTTATTTAGTATATTCGTTTATATTTTCTATTGCATACTCTGGCCATAAATCGGTGGGACCCAGGAACTTCCAACCGCACTTTTGCCCCCTCTAATTCTATTAATGACCTCCTAACTAAGCGAAGACGGCACACAATTCATAGTTTCACAGCTGGTCATTGTCCTAACTTACTCCTACCATTAACATTCAGCTTAGAGGGATTATCTAAAATACCTTCTAGAAAAGTGTGTCCAATGTTACTACATCATACGTCAGCTGTTTGCGCTTTGCATACTGATAGCCACTACGTGGGCACATACATATGTATGTACAGTATATACGTTATTTAACCGTGGTTTATCACGGTTAAATAACGGCTATATAACTATACTACGTCTTGTCGTTTTTATTCATTTACGAACCCATTAGGAATTTTACTGTAAACTATGATTTCATGTTTATTTTCATATTACCTAACAGATACTCATTATATCATCTGTTCAGTCCTTATTAAACAGAATTTGTTATTGCCAAGTGCAAAAACTCTAAGTATGAAAACTGTTATATAACTATATAACTTTACAACATTCTTCGAATAAAATGTATACAAAATTCTTAATAATTTCAGACAATCCTCGTAACCAGGAACGAAAAGGGATTTTTAGGGATATTTTAAATGACGTTGCTTGCTACCAGTAATCAATTCATGAGTCATCTGCTAGACTTAGACCTAACCCAATTTACGCCATAGCATACACTTGCGATATAGTAAAACACTAAACTACTAAATCACTTTCAGTTTTAACCATGTCTACGAACGGGTGTTGTCTTTGCTACACAAAGGTTCCTTCAAACAGATGATCATGTTAGGTCGACCGTGCTGTGTAATTTAGCTTGTCTTCTCTAAAGTCTATCGGTTTGATAACTTTCAAATCGTTATTTAGGATCAAACGACAGAGAGTAGATGGTGTTGATGTATATTTCTGCTGTATGTGGAGGATATTGCAACTGCTGCATAATTTGGCTTGTCTTCTCTACAGAGCGCTGAATTATGTTTTATTGTATGTGGATACTGCTTCATTGTAATGCCACACAGTATCACCGATGCCTATATAAATACTATTATAAAGAACCGCATAAGATGTTTCAAGTAAGTACATGATTTTCTATACTACCATGTTACACGTGAAATAATGTTTTATTTAAAGCGTGTCAGCTGTTTCGCGTTAATATATTATCATACATACCTACGTTGACTATTGTCCAGGCAGTTACACTTGGCGAGACTAATGTAGACGAAGATATGTACAGCAGCGTGTGCATTAAAGCAATGGAAATCGGTTGACAACAGGAAAGAAAAAACCGAATAGGTGCGAGTCTGACTGAATTTTGAACATGTGCTGTAAGACCCTATTTAGCTCTAGATTTGCTTGTGTAGTTATCAAATTTAAGTTGTGAAACTCGGGACTTAATCGCAATAATATTTAAATGTACTAGGTAATTTCACATCTAACATATATATATATATATATGTATGTTAGATGTGAAATATGATATATATATATATATACATATATATATATATATATATATATATATATATATATATAGAATTCACGTAAGTTTAAATGAATTATAATTTGTTTTTTAATGTTTTAATAAACTTCAGTCATCTAATTTTGAACTCGGATTCATGAAACTAAGCAAGCTAGAATTATGGTACTCAAACTGCTGATACACAAAGTTTTACACAGAACAAATCATGCTCATCTCACAATTATTGAATTTGAATTGAACAACAGGCCAGTCAAAAAATTGTGGTCCTTTAATGGTACACTTTGTTCTTTTACATATACATATAACGCAATACAACTTGAGACTTGATGACTGAGATCAATCCGGCTTAAACGAAGCCGGAATTTCTTACAAGACCTGATCATAAGAATATCACTAGCCTTTTTTTTTTTTTATTTTTTTATCGTGTGGAAATCTCCTCGGACCGTCACCCCGCCGGGGTTTGCGGCGGGGCGGTGTGTCGGAATCGAACCGACTAAAACCACACGGTGTGCCACTCTGCGCCTGAGACGGAAGGGATCCGGGAACTGCTTATATTAAGACATCCGGACACCTCCCAGCGCTTGCCCGCACTGAATCGGGCACCGTCTGCTGTTAAACTCTCTAATTAGGCGACGTACGGCACACGCGTACGTCACCCCCTCGCGGGTCGCCCCCCTGTCGCGTTGCGACGCTGGCTCCACCCAAGTTGGGCAAAAGTCGCCCAAGGGCAGAGGCAGCGTCGACCAGCTTCGGACCTAGCTGTCGGAAGTGCTCGTCGAAGAGCCACCTACCGTCGAGTATCAGGCCCAGATACCTCACCTGGGCCCGAACCGGGACGAGGACCGAGTTGACCTCGATGGAGGCACCGGCGGGTGGACCACGACGGGGCCCATGGAACAAAAGGGCCTCCGTCTTGTCCAGGGCCACCCTAAAGAAACACCCCTGGTGGCCAGGCGCGCCGCCTCTTGGAAGTTCGCCCCCCGGGCTGTGACCAATGTGTCATCAGCGTAGCAAATTACGCCCAGCCCGGGGGGAGGCGACCTCGTAGAACCCAGTCGTACCCCACGTTCCACAGGAGTGGTCCAAGGACAGACCCCTGCGGAACGCCGCACGACATGGGTCGCCGTCTCAAGACGCCCTCTCGGTCCTCGTACACGACGGTACGCTCCTCTAAATAGTCTGCCACCAGCCGCCTCAGGTACTCTGGCACCCCGTGGTATTGGAGTGCTTCCCTGATGCAGCTGAATGGCAGACTATTGAATGCGTTGGCGATGTCCAGAGACACCGCCAACAGCACGCCGCCACAGCTCACTGCCTCTCCGGTCACGGCCCTAAGGCGCACCACGGCATCGACCGTCGAACGCCCCTCCCGGAACCCGAATTGGGCGTCCGACAGGTCGGGGCCCACCTCGCTGAGGTGCCGGACGATGCGGGCAGAGAGTATCCTCTCAAAAAGTTTACCCGCCTCGTCCAGCAACACGATGGGCCTATAGGCCGCGACCGAATCGGCAGGCCGTCCCGGCTTCCTCAACAGGACCAGCTTCCCGCATTTCCAGCACTCTGGGAAGCGTCCGGACGCCAGGCTAGCGTCCAACACTTGCCTGAGGCGGTCCGACATATGGTCGAGGGCTCGGGCCATCACTCGGGCTGGTACCCCGTCCGGCCCGGGGGCGGTGTTCTTGGAACGGATCCGTAGAACAGCCGCCCCAACCTCCCCCCGTCGTCTCCGACCGCGTAGGCCATCGACGGGGGTGTGTGCTCCGCCCGCTGCGGGAAAAGGCCCTCGACCACTTCCTGCAGGAAGCTGGGCTGGAGAGTCTCGGTAAAGGGGGGGCCCGACGTGCGGAGCTTCTGACGCACCGCACGGTATGGGCGACCCCAGGGGTCACGGTCGAGACTCTCCAGCATCTCCTTTCTCTTTGCGTCCTTGGCGCGGCAAATGGCCAGCTTCAGAGTTTTCTGCGTGTCGCGGTACTCCTCGTGAAGCTGGTCCTCCTCACCGTCTCCGCGGTGACGCCGCCGGCTGTGAGTGTAGGACCTCCGGGCACGAGTACAAGCCGCACGGAGGTCCGCCAACTCCTGGGACCACCAGTAGACCTCCTTCCTTGGAGGCCGACGACTCTGGATACGGGGCATGGCCGCATCGCAAATCTGCGTAATCGCATCGCGAAAGCGGCCAGCCCCCTCATCGACCTCCTCGGTCGGGGCCTGCGGAGACAGCCAAGAGTGAATAATGGCCGCCTCCTCTAGTAGGTCCCTGTCCAGCTTGGCAACAGCCCACCGCGGAAAACGGGAATTACGCCGCGCCGCGTGACCCCTACTGGGGCCCTGGGACCGGGAGAGCTCAAATCGGATATACAGGTGATCCGAGAGCGTCTCAACCTCTTCCAGGACACGCCAGTTCCTTACTCGTGCGGCAACAGCAGGGGTAGCGAACGAAAGGTCCACTATCGACCCACCCTGCTGTCGCACGCACGTGTTGGTGGAGCCTCTGTTTAGTAAACAGAGGCCCACCGAAGCCGCCCACTCCTCGACGGCCTCGCCCTTGGCGTCCGTCCCGGGGGACCCCCGGGGGATTTTGCGTTGAAGTCCCCCAGCACGAGGACGTGCCCAGACGTAAATTGCCGCATCGAGGTCTCCAAGCCGTTAAGGAAGACCTCGAAGTCGCTCAAACTCCGGTTGGGGGAGAAGTATACACCGTAAACGGTGATCCCCCCCCACTCGGCGAGGAACGAAGTAGGGCTCCGCGACTACGGCAACACCGATCGACCACTGCGCATTGGTTTGCAGGAAGAGATCCTGCGCCGCGGCGCAGTGGTTTAGGTTCGTCTGGACAAGGAGGTTGGAGACGTGGTCCATTACTGGATCGTCTCTACAACCTCCATGGACGTCGACGTGGACACACGGACAACGTCGGAGGCAGCCTGGGCCGCTAGGCTAGTCCCCGACGTCCGCCGAGAAGCGCGGGAAGGCTTGCAGCCCCCCTGCCCCATCTGGTGATTGGCGGGCTTATTGCCCGCCGCACACATAGGGCAGTGAGGGGCGGCAGAGCACTCTGCCGCCTTGTGCCCCGGTCGACCGCAGCGGAAACATAATCCGCTGCAGTCGAAGCAGCTGTCACATTTGATGCGGGTGTGTCCCGCAACCAGGCATTTGTAACACCTCATCGGTCTCGCCGCCGGAACTGTAACTCTGGCGCTAACGAAACCGATGAGGATCCTGCCGGCGTCGCCCAAAATTTTGGCCGACGCTACGGGACAGCTGATCCACACCGCACCAAGGCCTCCCGGACCGGGGCGGATGGTGCCGACTTTGATGTTGTCCGCGTTGCACCCCGTCTTCTCCCGAATTGCAGCCCGGACATCATCGACCGTAACAGAGTCGTCCAGGCCCGAAATGCGCAGTTCCGCGCTCTTGGTGGGCCTGGTGACCTTCACTCCATCCGTCCCAGAAAATACTTCCCGCAGCTTCTCCGCTAGAACATCCGCCGTCTTTGCACCTTCGGACTCTAACACGCGAGCCCCCGTCTGGGCAAGGCGCAGCTTCACACCTGAGGTCCCGAATTGAGTGCCGAGGCTATCCCGGACCTTCTTAAAAACGGTCGCATAGGATAGCCCACCGCTGGCCGCCTCCGTCGATAATGTGACCACAACAGCCGCCGTTTTGGGTGCCTACGGTTTCTTTGCCTTCTTATTTGTGGCGGTCACTGCCATTGACGACGTCTGAGGTGGAGAGGCTCCACTTTTGGCGGCCTTCTTGTTCTTCTTTCGGGACCTCTTCTTATTGCCTCCTTCAACTTTTTGCCAGCCATCATTAGACGCGACAGACGTGGGGAGGGCAGGAACAGCTTCAGATTCAGCAAGAGCAGACGCTCGTGCTGAATAGGTGCTAATGCCTCTTGGTGTTGGTGAGGGGAGTGGGGGGAACGCCGTCGTAGCCCCTGTCCCGGCCTTAGCCGCTCGTCCGGCCTTTGCCGGTCGCCCAGCTTTAGCCGGTCGCCCGGTCTTCAATGTGGAAGCGGGTGCTAGCGCAGACGCCACTGTTGCGTATGAAACTGCGACGCGGCCACCCGTAAACGGGAGAGGCGTCGGAGCCGTTGCACCTCTTGCTTTATTTGCAGCGAGCGGTGGCCGAACAGTGGGTGCTAGAGGCAACCTAGCCTCCAGGCCTGCGAGGCGTCCGTCCATCATCCTCCACACTGCTTCAATGACATGACGCAAGTGGGAGTCCGATACATCAGGAACGTTGATGGGTGCTGGGGAGGGAACTGGTTGTCTCACAACCGGGCTTTGGCACTCTGCATTATGCGCCTGTGCTCTGAACTGTGCGAACTGTGCGCTCAGTTCAGCCACCTGCTCCGTAAGGCGGTCATTGGCTGCTTGGAGACGCACCACGTCCCCAATAAAGTTTTCAACGACCCCAGAGATGGCGGAGGAGGAGTCCTTTAAGGCTCTTACAAAGGAGCCCTTTAAGTTTGTGGACTTGGTGGCCACCTTATTAATAATAGCCACGGCTGCATTGGCTCTTTCTTTCAATGTCACCGGTGTTTGAGGAACGGAACCTCCTTCCACCGGCGGACGGATTTTAGGTAGGAGATCAATGATCTCCTCCTCCGCGACGATTTCCCCCTCTGCACGAGCTCGCGCGTACTCCCCCGCTCTAGAGAAGGCGGAAGTTGCCAAAGGCGGAGCAGGCATGCTCGATCTCGACCTTCCTCTCTGGCTGCTTGCCAATTTGGGAGGGAGCATGTCTGTGGACGGTTCCGCATCATCATCCCTCGAGCGACCACGCTTTCGATTTTCGAGCTCGCGGTCCCCAATCTCCATCTCGGAGTCAGTTTTGGAGAGTAGTCTTTCTGACCTGCGACTGCTCCCAGAAACCACCGACGTAGGCGTGGCCAATAACACATCTTCATCATTTGACGAAGTGTCGTCCGCCTTCTTCTTATTTTTCTCCTTTCTCTTCGTATTCTCCTTCTTTTTTTCCTCTATTTGGTTTTGTGTTTTTAAATATTTTTCCATAATTAGACCCACGATTGGGGGAGAACTAAAAGTCAACCCGGGCAGAGATCCCCCAATACCCGAGTAAGCGAAAATTTATGCCCAACCGAGGGGTCCGCAGGTGCCTCGGCTGGGAGTGTGCTCACGACTGAACCACCCATCAGCCATGCATTCCCTGGTCACGCACCAGAACACGGGATTCGGGGTAATTTTTTATAGAGGTTTTCTTCCTCGCAGTCCGGGCGGCTAAGCCAAGACCCTCGCCCCCGACTGGAGCCCGAGACTTAAACTCGACACTCCTTTCGGGATTACGATATGCCGGCATCGAGACAAATCTCCAAATGCCTGCTCGGTGGCAGTGCGAGTGCACGCCGAGCCCGTCCTCAGTCCTCCGCTATGGATAGCGGAGACCTTCTGTGTGACCCTTCGATGGGTCCCACAGGGTATCCTGTTTGGTCTGGAGTCTCACCCTGGGCCAATCCGGTATGAGTGGCTCTGCCGGCACAGCCCCAGGAATCACTGACCCGCGCAAGCCCCCCCACGACGACAACGTAAGGATACAGTTGGGGGGGAAGAATATCACTAGCCTTAGGTCAACACAGTTCCATTTTCCAATGTTAATATTAGGTTGGCAATTAATAAACCCGCCATCTTTGTACACAAATTTATTTATTTTTTTAAGTATACAATCAAATTATTTCTTAACTATATAAACTAATCTGTTACGCCGATGACACTCTGGTCACAGCCTGGGGATCGAACTTTCAGGAGGCGGCGCGCCTGGCCACCAGGGGAGCCTCACTGGAGGTCCAGCGCATCGAGGCGCTAGGCTTGCGGGTGGCCCTGGACAAGACGGAGACCCTTTTATTTCATGGTCCCCGTCGTGGTCCACCCGCTGGCGCTGCCATCATGGTCAACTCGGTCCTCGTACCGGTTCGGGCCCACATTAAATATCTGGGCCTGATCCTTGACGGGAGGTGGCTCTTCGACGAGCACTTCCGGCAGCTTGCTCCAAAGCTGGTCGCCGCTGCGTCCGCCCTTGGGCGACTTTTGCCCAACTTGGGTGGACCCAGCGTTGCAACAAGACGGCTGTACACGGGGGTTGTCCGGTCAATGGCACTATACGGTGCACCGGTGTGGGCGGAAGCTCTGACCGCCCAGAATAGGGCACGCCTCTGGCGCCCTCAGAGGGTCATGGCGGTTAGAGCTATACGCGGTTACCGCACCGTGTCGACGGAGGCGGCGTGCGCGTTGGCCGGAACTCCCCCATGGGATTTGGAGGCGGAAGTGCTCGCCGAAGTATATCGGCGGACGACTGATTTCCGGGCGGGTAGTGGCAATCGACCCCCGCCCGAAGAGGTACGCGAGTGGCGTGAGGCCGCTCGCCGAGTCACCATGGCTCGTTGGTCGTCCCGGCTGGAGGCTCCACGTGCTGGCTTAGCCACCGTGGAGGTGCTCCAGCCGGTCATCGTCGAGTGGGCAGGACGGCAGCACGGGACCCTTTCTTTCCGACTAACGCAGGTTCTTTCCGGGCACGGTTGCATCGGAAAGTACCTGCACTCGGTCGCTAGGAGGGAATTAACTGCCGCCTGCCACCACTGCGACTGCAGCGAGGACTCGGCTCAGCATACGCTCGCGGATTGCCCCGCCTGGGCGACGCAGCGTCGGGTCCTCACTGCAGTCATCGGAGTGGATCTCTCGCTACCGGCCGTCATACGCTCTATGGCTGGTAACGACAGGAATTTTACCGCGGTCGCAACCTTCTGTGAGGAGGTCATTTCGCAGAAGGAGACGGCGGAGCGGGCCCGGGAGGACGATCTCCATTCGGACCCAATTCGCCACCGTCGAACCGGGCCGCGTAGGCGCGCTTACCAGCGCCTCATGCCGCCCTGAGTGTGGCTGCGGGTGGTCGGGACGGGGTTTTCCCCTCCACCCGCTTTAGTGGCCAGCCGCGAGGAGGCGACGTCCTGGTGTGCCTGGACGCCGCCTAATTGAGAGTTACAAGAAGGTGGTGCCCGCGATTGCAGGCAGGCGCTAGGAGGGATCCGGATGTCTTAATAAAGCTGTTCCCGGATTCCTCCTATTTTAGGCGCAGTATGGCACACCGTGTGGTTTTAGTCGGTCCGATTCCGACATACCGTCGCACCGAAAACCCCGGTGGGATGAAGGCCCGAGGGGGTTTCCACACGTTAAAAAAAAAAAAAAAAGACTATGTTAAGTCGTCGGTCCTCGTACCGGTTCGGGCCCTCATTAATTATTTGGGCCTGACCCTTGACGGGAGGTGACTCTTCGACGAGCACTTTCGGCAGCTTGCTCCAAAGATGGTCGGTGCTGCGTCCGCTCTTGGGCGCCTTTTGCCCAACTTGGGTGGACCCAGCATCGCTACAAAGCGGCTATACACGGGGGTTGTCCAGTCAATGGCACTATACGGTGCACAGGCATACCTGTGCACACCGCCCACAGGCAGCAGCTCTGACTGCTCAGAATAGGACACGCCTCTGTCATGGCGGTTAGAGCCAGACGCGGTTACCGCACCGTGTCAACGGAGGCGGCGTGCGCGTTGGCCGGAACTCCCCCGTGGGACTTGGAGGCGGATTTGCTCGCCGAAGTTTTGTCGGTGGACGACTGATTTCCGGGCGGGTAGCTGCAATCGGCCCCCGCCCGAAGAGGTACGCGAGTGGCGTGAGGCCGCCGAGTCACGATGGCTCGTTGGTCGTCCCGGCTGGAGACTCCACGTGCTGGCTTTGCCGCCGTGGAGGCGCTCCAGCCGGTTATCGTCGAATGGGCAGAGCGGCAGCACGGGACTCTTTCTTTCCGACTGACGCAGGTCCTTTCCGGGCACGGCTGCTTCGGAAAGTACCTGCACTCGGTTGCTAGGAGGGAATTAAGTCCCGCCTGCCACCACTGTGACTGCAGCGAGTACTCGGCTCAGCATTCGCGCGGATTGCCCCACCTGGACGACGCAGCGTCGGGTCCTCACTGCAGTCATCGGAGTGGATCTCTCGCTACCGGCCGTCATACTCTCCATGGCTGGTAGCGACAGGAATTTTACCGCGGTCGCAACCGTGCTCGTTTACCGTGCTCTCGATGACGTTTGACCGGGAAATGTTAACGAGGCCAAATGGGTGATAACGCACAGCCTTGTGGGACACCAGAATTGACAGACTTGGAATCGGAACATGCACCGTCAACAACGACCTTGATGTTTCTGTCTGTAAGAAAACTGGAGAGCTAGTTGCACAGTTTATCGGGAAGTTGGTAGAAAGCACTTTGTGCCACACCCGATCGAAGGCCTTCGCTACGTCCAAACCAACGGCCAACACTTCCCCCTTGGTCTCGATCGCCTGTGCCCACCGGTGACTCAAGTAAACGAGAAGATCACCAGCTAAACGAAACCGACGGAAGCCGATTGTATCATTGAGGAGCTGGTGGTCTTCTAAGTACCGGAGGAGCTGGCAGTTGATGAAGGACTCCATTATCTTGGAGAACAATGAGTTGATGGCTATAGCATCTAGAAATTATGAAATTAAAACAACAGTTCAAAAATAATTTTATTTCTGCTTCACAAGGTTTACGATAAAGATAAAATTAACAAAAAGGGTTCATTTTAAACTTGTTTTATAACTAGCAAAATCACAAAATGGCAGAACTAAGAAAACGACATCGTTCACTGACATTAGTAAAACAATTAAAACTGTGTAAACTCGCCAATAAAACAATTTAAACCTTATGTTCATACTGAAATATTTTCAAGTTTATCGTTAATAGTTTCCTGTTTTAGTACTAAGATATAATATATTTTAAATTGTGACGTCACGAAAACCTCCCTCCCACCCCTTGTCACTTCCTCCCCCTCAACGTGTGACGTAATCATGGCCCCTTAGCAATAAACCTTCCGTCTGATACAGGAAATACGCCTCATATCTGGGAAGTATTGAAATATCTATCAATGGCTTCATTATCTAACCTAGAGAGGTTAAAATGAATGAAACCTTGCAAGTACTATTTGCAAGGTACCCTTTTGTGAAACGCTCTTGTTATGACTCCGAATTTACAACCAAGCATTTCTTGAGGTTTTCTATATCATTATACATATATATATATTGAATTTTCAGAACGTATTATTTTCATGAGAAAATAATATGTTCTGAAAATTCAATATATAGACGCTTGACAGATGCGTGTACAACGACCGTTTTGAATAAACAGTCATCACAATCCACAAATATCAGCAGATTATCCGTTAGATCATCAAGTGCTTTAGTCCATAGTGCCTCATCATCTCGGCAGTTGTGCTGTGACATTATGATAATCTTGTAAGATCCAGCTGCATTCCCCCAGCTGGTTAAGTACCAAGTACAAAACCTAATCTCACAGCACGTCGACTTATCTTTAGTACACTAAGAAGTAACTCTTTAGCAGAAACAGATTTTCTTTCAAATTAAACTTTGTAATTTATCTCATTACTTTTGACATCTGCTCACGATCTGCTCAATGATGAGTCAAATTATACATATACGTATATCCACATTCAGCACTTACATTCCTGCTTCTTTAACATTAAGGAAGATCCTATTACTCCATTATAAAATATAATTATTATTTAATGTTATTTTGAGTTAGACACTAAATAATAAAACTGACATAGGTATACCACAAAAATTTTTGGGCGTCTCGTGCTACCTGTCAGCTAAAGCGATCGGTGCGCTCACCCTATCCTATGGCAGGCCCAAGTGACTTGCTATAAACGTTGATATAATGAAGTGCTCACTGCATGCGGTTCAATTTGCGCTATTATTTAATTTGATTTGACGGCCGCATTTGAGGATTAATATTTTAATTATCTTGGATTGTAATGATTATTTTTAGAAAGTTTCGATATTTGAATAAAGAATTTTCTTTAAATTTTGATTAGAAATAGAAAGTCAACTGTCAACCCGGATTCCTATCGGACCGTCGGAATATTGCAAGCAGGCAGGCAACGTACTGTGCCTGTCGCTCTTAGCACTACAAATTATATTTTTTTTATTACATATTATATACATAATAATAATTTTGGCTTTTCTGCAATTTAATTGACGACCTTAACTTAGGTTAATTTCCCACAATTTGCAAAAATTGCAATTTTTCTTAATTTTTACCAAATATATAATAATTCATTTTGCAAAAAGGTGCCCAGAATACGTGCGCTACTTTCCCCAACAGTTATTTCTTTAACCGAAAAAAATCCCATCGAAAAACCTTGTGGAGGCTCTCTAAATGCCTTATTTGGCGAAGGTGATGTGAAGGAATCTATGGCACTGGTTTGCAATTGACTTATTTTTATCTATGTATATATGATATATACATATGTATATGATGATGTTATGATATTCACAAGCGACATTTAGAGTGGTAGGTCACATAGGGTCAATGACCATCTGTAAGACGTATCTGCTAAACATAATTTGGCTTATAATGTTTAAACACAGAGCGATATAATTACTGAGATATGTCTTTGTGACCTAGGAAAAGGTTAAGATAAACGTTCTTCCATAGAGCTCGCTGAGGTCTCTGTAACGTCAACGTTTGCCAAGCCTTTTATGTAGCTTGGAGGTTTTTTATTAAAATAATGGATTTTCATTATAACAGTGCCTCTTAAAATAGTGAGAATCAGTAGAATTTTAAAACCAAGTCCAGAGTGGTCACCCATCTCAATGCCTGTTTTTTTAAATGGTTCGAATGTAGGTTATCCATTTCTGCAGTACTTTGTAGGTTACAGGTTACCAACTTATATGTAAGTAGCCATATCTATAAGGATCCAAATACGAATTTAAATATATATATGTCTATATTCGAGTTTTGTCGCAGACGGTTCATCAATAACCGTTATTCATCTATCTATCTCTTCTGTTCCATCTTAGGATGTACGAATAATCAACAATTATCAAAGAAACAGTTTCCACAGTCATTGCGACTGCAATGCAATGTGCAATGTTTTAATACAATAAAGGCCACCTCACACTGGTCTTCTTGTCAGCCTATAGGTTTATCGTATTGTATGTACGTACGATTTAAATTCGGCTGACTAAAAATTACTAGTCGGCGAATATTAGTGCGTATATATAATATCTAGGGTCCCCTTTCCCGATCCAGCTCACAAGGTATTTGTCAGTTTTTCCTATAACTTATTGTATTAGTTATCAGACATTAAGCTAAATGAAAGTGGGTAAATGTATCGGCTAAATTGTTACCGTTAGTCCTCGAGTCGGACAAAATTACATCACACAACATACTGGCTATAAGTAATGCAGTTCTTCCTGTTTATTCTGGGATGACACTAAATCAGCCAGACGAGAATGATTTCATCTTCAGATAATGTTGGTAGGTAGGTACGGATTTGCTCTCTAAATCCGAACATAAGTTTGATGCTAATCTGTATAGTAGGAATAATTATAAGATCAAATACTGAATATTTATAACGCATAAAGATTCACAGCTTAGAATATATATTATATGACAGGTACGCTATTGAACATGCAAAGGAATAATAATAAAGTTAAAAGCTTATGCATTTGGGAGCATAATAAGACTTTATGAAAAGCGAACGATCGATATAACCAGAAACGTATGTTCCAAACAAAGGAGACAGTTTCTCGAAAATGGGAACAACCTGATCAATGTGCGACTGATTTACGCTTGCCAGATGTTTATGTTACAAATATATTAGGACGCCATGCCTACTTCACCGCACAGACAAACAATACATAGAAGTTTTCCGCAGGCAGATTGACAAGTCACGGTAGCTGAGCGGTAATGGCTACGGCTGCGAGCCGAATGCCGTGAGTTCAAGCCGCGGCGGACTCTTTGGGTTTTTGTTTGTGATTTCGGTGTTTTATAGAAAATTCATTCATTCAGTGTGGAACAGTGCTACGCGGTTCGTGCAGTACAACTCGTTATGTGCAGTGTGTTACGCTTTCGGAATATTGTGAAAGGCAAATAAATTGTTACTCTCGTCAGTGACATTAGTTTCCTTCCAATCCCTGTACCCACTTGCTTAAAATTTGGTGTCAGAAGTGGGATTGGAAGGAAAAAATGCCTATTACGCCGAAGGAAGGCGTGAGTACTCGCGCTAAAAGAGCCGCACAGCAACCACGTGGCTCTGGAGCCGAAGCTTCCGAGGAAGAGATTCCTGGACGTCAAGACAATTCTGGGGTGGCAACTTCCGACGTAGCGTGGATGAAAACCCAGGTGCCGCATCTCGGCGCCTTACTCGAACAGCTGCGCGCTATGCAAGAAGAGCAAGCCCGCCGTCAAGAGGAACAGCTGCGCGCTGTTCAGGAAGAGCAAGCCCGCCGACAGGAAGAGCAAGCAGCCATGCAAGAGGACCAAGCCAACCGGCAGAAGGAACTGCTGTGCGCTATGCAGAAAAATCTTCTGACGGCTATCACCGAAAGCACGCGGAGGGTTGAGGGTATAGAGACAACCGTGCAAAAACATGAAGACCGCCTCTCCTTCATCGAAGAAGACGTCAAGAAGATTGAGGAAGACGTCAAGACAAATGGAGTTCCGGCTTCAGCGACCATAGTAAGTGCATCCCCTTCAGGCGGAAATTTTAGAGTACCACCCTTTGATGGGACCTCCTAGGCGGCCTATAAATTACAATTTGAAGCTGTGAGAGACTTAAATAGGTGGACCAACAGCCAAGCCAAAACCGCTCTTACTTTGGGACTACGAGACAAAGCTCTAACTGTACTGGAGGCTTTAGGAAGTGAAGCTACCTATGAGCAGTTGCTAGAAGCCTAGTTATCGCGCTATGGGGACTCGCATCTGGAGCATGTCTTCCGCGCTCAACTCCGTGACCGATGCCAACGAGCAAATGAATCCTTACAACATTGGGCCCTAGAAGTGGAAAAGTTGGTCCGGAAGGCGTACCAATTATCACCACCATCAGTCATTGACAGCACACTTTTGCAGTCATTTGTCGACGGTATTTTCGACGTGGAAGTAAGGGCTGCCGTGCGCCTGGGTCATCACGGTCAGATCAAGGAAGCCGTCGCTCATGCGCTTGAAGTAGAAGCTGTCTGACGAGACCTCGTTTCTCGTCAGACAGCTTCTACTTCAAGCGCATGCGAAGCTGTCTGACGAGAAACGAGGAGTGGACGACTGGGGGAGATTAATTCAACGGAACTGGAGCGGCGAAACCAACGTAGAGCTTTCGTCCCTAGATGCTACAACTGCGGGGAGCGGGGACATCTAAATAGCGGCTGCCCGAATCAGATTGCAGAGAGACGAGGGACCGATGCTTGTGTATAAGCGTCGGAGAACCAGGAAAACTAATTAAGGCCAGGGATGCGCTGGCCGGTAGACATGAAGCCCCGAAAATTAAGATTCATCAGAGCACGGATGGAAACAGCTTAACCGTTAATGGATCAGTAAATGGAATTCCATGCCCATTAACTTTGGATACTGGTGCGTCGCGTACGGTAATTGGGACACAGCTGATAAGAAGAAACGGGAAGATAAAGTTCGGAAGGGAGCTTACCAGCTGACAACGGCTACCGGCCAACGAATACCAGTAACAGGCAACCAGAAAGTGGCTATCAAGATTGGTGATAAACTTTACTGGCAACAAGCAATTATTGCTGACATTGTGGATGATTGTATTACTGGCCTTGACTTCTTGAAGGACCATCGGTGCAAACTCGACATTAACTGCGGTATCCTGAAGTGTGGTAATGATGAAATACCAATAAGAGGCGGTGGTGAAGGCAAGGTGTATTGCATTAAGATCACAAAATTACTGCCGAGATCACAAACGCTAGTTCCAGTAAATTTCAACAAACAAAGTAAGTTGCAACAACGACGGTGGACATTATTGGAAAAAGTGAATAAAGAAACTTCGTGGTTGCCAGCACGTACAGTTGTCAACACATCTACAGAAACAGTGGTACCTGTATTAAATTTAAGTAATGAAGAACAGGTATTGAGGAAAGGTACGCTAATAGGACGGAGCGAAGAAATCGTCTGGTTGCGAAATTGTCAAGAAGCCAATAAGACGGACAGAAGTACAATCGACGTTAACAGTATTCTAGAGGGATGTAAGGATGATTTGACAACTATTGAATCTCCGATATCTTTTCAAAGAGCGATGGTGATATCGGCAGGACAAGTATGGTACAACACAAAATTAATACTGGTAATGAACGACCTATTCGAATTCCTTTTGCCAAAGAAAAAGAGGTGGACGACATGATTCAAGACATGAAGAATAATGAAGTAATTGAACCATCGTCTAGTCCGTGGTGTTCACCAGTGGTCCTGGTAAAGAAGAAGGATGTCTCAACGAGATTTTGCATTGATTATCGACGACTGAACGACGTGCCCAAAAGGACAGTTATCCAGTACCAAGGATAGATGACACTTTTAATACTCTCAACGGCATGAAATGGTTTTCTACGCTTGACCGGAAAACTGGCTATTGGCAAGTAGAGCTGGATCCTAAAGATAAGAAGTAGACCGCGTTTTCCACAGAAAAGGGTTTTTGGCAGTTCAAGGTGAAGCCGTTTGGGCTTTGCAACGCCCCGGCTACTTTTGAGAGACTAATGGAACGTGTTCTGACTGGGCTACTGTATATCTCGATGACATTCTAATAGGAGGACGAGACTTTGATGAATATTTAAAGAAGCTGGAATCCGTATTTATCAAGTTGAGAAGTGCAAATCTGAAACTAAGTCGTTGAAGTGGCTATTGCAGTTCAAGAATCCTGAAGGACAAGTCGCAAGATGGATAGAACAATTACAGGAGTACGACTTTGAGGTTGAACATCACAGTGGGGAGTCTCATGGGAATGCCGATGCTTTGTCAAGACTGCAAGCACTGTTCGAAACAAGAAGATAAAGAAAAAGCTACGGTCCGAGTTATCAGAACTGATACAATTGATGAAGAATGGAGCAATGATGCCTTGCGTAAATTACAAGAAGAAGATGAAGACTTGAAACCAATACTCAGTTGGATGAAAGACTTATCTGCACGGCCAGGATGGAGTGAAGTTGCTGGAATGAGTGGAATAACTAAGAGCTCTTGGGCGCAATGGAATAGTCTGCTCTTACATAATGGGCTTTTATGTCGAAAATGGGATAGTGCATCTGGGCAAGACAGCCATCTTCAGGCAGTTGTACCAAAGTCAAAGATTTCTGATATACTGCGAGCGTATCACGACGGAACATCAGGTGTAAAGCGGATTTCAGTGAAGATTCGTCAACGTTATTACTGGTTGCACTGCAAGGAAGATGTTGAAGACTGGTGCAGGAAATGTCTGAGCTGTTCTTCTGTCAAAGGACCACAAACAAGAAGTCGTGGAGCATTGAAGCTATACAGCGTGGGTTCTCCTTGGGAACGAATAGCTTTGGTTGTGGCCGGGTCGTTTCTAATGACAAATAGGGGAAATCGTTACATCCTAGTAGTAATGGACTACTTTACGAAGTGGCCAGAAGCTTTCGCACTACCAAATCAAGAAGCTATCACTGTGGTTAATAAATTTGTGAATGAAGTTTTCTGCCGATTTGGATTACCTCTTGAAATCCATAGTGAACAAGGCAGGAATTTCGAGTCTCAAGTCTTCCAGAAAACATGTAAAATTATGGGGATACACAAAACTCGGACTACGTCGTATCATCCGCAATCTGATGGAATGGTAGAAAGATTTAATCAAACTTAGAACGGCATTTGGCGAAAGTTTTAGAAGGCCATCAGGACAATTGGGACGAGTACATTCCTCTCTTTCTTCTGTCATATAGGACGGCAGTTCATGAAAGTACCTCTACCACTCCGGCTCGAGCGAACTTTGTTAGAGAACTTTGACTTCCAGTGGATCTACTCGCAGGTTGTCCTTCAGATACCAGCTGTATTTCGGAATACGCAGAAGAATTAAGAAGAAAGATGGAGGAGGTTCACGGGCACATGAGAGAAGAGAATCTGCAAGCTAGTGAGCGAATGAAAACGCGATACGACAGAAACATTAACTCCAAGTTCTTTGAAGAAGGTTTTGCGGGTTGGCTTCACAACCCTGTTTGACGAAAAGGGAAATCTCCAAAACTAAAACCAAGTTGGGAAGGCCCTTATGAAGTAATTACGAAGATCAATTATGTCACTTATAGAATTCGGAAAACGCCAAGAAGTACAGAGAAAGTAGTTCATGTGGATAGGTTGGCACGGTACCACGGCTCTAACGATGCTCGTATAACGGGACGAGCACGTCTAAGGAGGGAATAATGTGACGCCATGAACTGAGCGGTAGTGGCTACGGCTGCGAGCCGAATGCCGTGAGTTCAAGCCGCGGCGTACTCTTTGGGTTTTTGTTTATGATTTCGGTGTTTTATACAAAATTCTAGTAAATGGAGATGTTTCTTTACAAAATTCGAATATAATGGAAAGTAAAAATAGAAGAAAAGAATAACGAAATGACAGTCGAAATTCAACAAATTACGATTGAAATTAGGGGTATATAAAGAGCTCCAGACGCCTATAGGGCAGTTCAGTGGAAAGTGCTCTCAAGTGAAGAATAACAAGAAGAAGTGTAAAAGTAGTGAAGTGAAGTGAACAGTGAAAGTGAATAGTGGTGCAGTCCTTCCGTTGGACTGAGCTAAGTGTGGAACAGTGCTACGCGGTTCGTGCAGTACAACTCGTTCTGTGCAGTGAGTGTTACGCGTTTGGAGTATTGTGAAAGGCAAATAAATTGTTACTCTCTTCAGTGACATTAGTTTCCTTCCAATCCCTGTACCCACTTCCGTAACAATATTTTGGCTTCACATCTAATAGGTAATTGTCACTCACACAGAGGGTGATTGGATACGAGAAGTCAAGCGATCGTGTGTGCAAATATACTTGCTTTGCAAATATACGTTCTAAAAGCCTATTAAGAGTGCTTAATAGAATAACAAGTGAACGCAAGAGCAAAACAGCTACGGCTGTGTGTGGCAGTGCGAGAAACAACCGGTTGTGCCTGTGTAGTCCGGTAGCCACATACCAATAGCGTTATTTTATCATAATTTGAATTTACCACGTAAACCACCACGTTCCCTGATGACTGACAAAAGTGAGAGCGGTGGTGGATCGAATTCTAATTTGTCCACATACGATGAAGGGGATGTACAAGTCAACAAAAACGCTCGGAAAAGAAGACCGCACACCTTGGAATATGACTTTAAAGGGGATTCAGCCGAATTTCGTAGCGAAATTATGAACTTTATTAAAGAAGCGATGAATTCTCAAATACACAAATGCGGAATGAAATTAGACAAAAAATCAAAGACCTTAAACCTGCAACTAAAAAATGAACTGTTGAATATAAAAAAACTTCAAGTATCTGTGGAAGCCGTTGCAGCTGAACATAAGATAACACAAAATAAACTTATAACCATTGAAGATGAAATAAATAAACTTAAAACCAAATATGGAACACAAAATATGTCTTTTGAAATTCAACATGAGATTTACCAAGAAATTCAAGATCGACTCCAAAGATCGAAAAATATCATTATGGTAGGTTGGAAAGAGCAAAATGATTTCAGTCAATGTACAACAAACAATAGCGAGACTGAGGAAGTTCACAAGATTTTTACAGGTCCCAAGATATATCAAGATTGTACCAAGCAACTATACGATTAGGAAAACCAAATTCAACCAAACCCGCCCTTTAAAAATTATTTTTGAAACTACTGCGATACCAATATCGTTTTTAAAAAGTCACTCGAAAAAAAACTACACTTCAGTTGTTCTAACGATGCCCTAGAAAATATTACGTATCAAATCGTGAATAAATACGAAGATTTAACATTCATTCAGTCATTCAACTTATTACCTTTAAAATTGAACTAACTTTCAATTTCCTAAAATAAAAAAATAACATGATTCTAGTTGTGCAGTATATTTAAAGACTTTATATTAGTAATAATATTAACTTAGAATAATTTAAGGTATAAGGAAACTGGTTCAGACGGGGAACCTATGCCCGAACTTGCCTAGATTTGTTTTGCATTCATATTAAAAGACTTGTAAAATTTTCAAGAATTGTTTAGTGACTAAAAAATGGTTAACACGGGGAATCTATGTCCAAATTTATTCAGGATTTAATTTAATTATTCCCAAACACTTGAAAAATAGGTTGTTGATTTAAATAATATTAGTTTTCGGAGTTTAAAGACACTTGTATTTCGCAAACTAATTATTGTTTACTGTGTTAAAATTGTTTAGTCTTAAAAAATGATTCTAAATTGTTACTGCAAACAGAAACATTTAAAAACATTGTAAAAGCTGATAAAAACTTAAAAAAATGTCCAAAATCTAGGCTAACTGTAGTGTATGTAAAAATAAGGTTGGATGCTTTAGAAAGTTTGTAGCTAAAGTTCAGCTCCACTCACGAGGCATTAATAGAACAACATGAGCAAAAACTGAAGGATTTCACCCTATATAAAAGAAGATGTGGATGGTCATGCGAAAGAAATATATATAGATTATAAATCAGAGTTAAAAACAATTTTGGACTAAAGTGATAGTGACAAAGATCAGACAGATAGTAATAAACAAGATACAACTTCATATAATTCCAAAATAGATTTACCAAAAATTGTTATTCCTAAATTTTCTGGACTGTATACCAAATGGGTAACGTTCCGAGACTTATTTAAGTCATTAGTACACAAAAATACAAAATTCTGTAAGGTACAACGTATGCATTACTTAAAATGTTCCTTGACAGGAGAAGCTGAACAGTTGCTCAGGCAAATACCAATATCAGATGCTAACTATGAGCGCTGTTAGATGTTATTAACATCTAGGTACGATAATAAAAGGTCAAATAATAATCCCATCGCATATTAAAGCGATTGTTAAGTCAAAAGAATATAAGTTTAGAATCTGCAAGTAGTTTAAAAGAATTATTAGGTACCACCAATGATTGTTTGAGTGGTTTGACAAACATTAATGTAGACATTAAGAACTGGGATATCATTTTTATACATCTATTAACTCTTAAATTAGACTCAGAATCAAGAAAGCAGTGGGAATTTAAGATTACTCAAGATATTGGTACAGACGAATTGCCAACATTTGATCAATTCGAAGAATTTATTACAAATAGATATAGGGCTCTAGAGTTTCTTGATACTAAGACATCGAGTAATAGATTTCATGAGAATCATAATTCGCCTATTATAAGAATTAAATCACTACATATTTCAAAAAATGTTTGTTCTTTCTGTTCTGATGAAACTCATCGATTAAGTACTTGTAAGAAGTTTGCACAAGAAACCACTGCCCAACGACGTGATTTTGTCATGTCAAAAAATATGTTTTAATTGTTTGGGCAATAATCACGGTGCGAAGTTTTGTCGAAGTAGGCACCACTCGCTCTTATATCCTAAGTACTCAAACACTCTTGATACCACTGCTGGAAAAGCCTCGGATGATAGGCGATGAACCAACTCTGTGAGGGAGAATGAAGAAGTTAAGTCGATTCGGTCGGCTGGGAAGTCAGAAAATTCCGCTTCAGTCATTAGCTGTTTTTCAACAGGTACAAAATTTAAACCGGTTTTGTTAGCAACCGCATTAGTCAAAACCGAGTCAAAAAATGGCTACTTCAATACACTTAGAGCATTACTGGACCAAGGGTCCCATGCAAATTTCGTCACGGAGACCACAGTCCAGGATCTGAAATTAAAAAAGATTCCATTAAAAAGCAAAATTTGTGGGGTAGGTGGTGATAAAGAAGTGGTTTCAAAAGCCATAGTAAATTTGAATCTGGTGTCAAGGGTAAATCCGTAATTTAAACTTACCGTAAAGGCTCATGTTCTGACCTCCATCACTACCTTTCTTCCTGTGAGGAAAGTAGATGTATGGGAATGGCCAAAACTTGGAGGTTTAGAACTCGCGGACCCTAACTACCATCAACCTAGTAAAATTGATCTTTTACTAGGGGCGGATGTGTATAGTCAGGTTATTAAACAAGGATTATCACACAGTTCTAATGGTTCTATCATCGCGCGCGCGCAATCTACTAACCTAGGTTGGATAGTATCTGGAGTAGTAGGTTAATCAGGGATACAACCTGAAGGTGTATTGACATTACATTGCCAAGTACACGATGAAGAGGATCTACTAAAGAGATTTTGGGAATTAGAAGAAGACAATCACTTGACAGGTGTTCAAAAGTGGACTTCAGAAGAGAAACAATGTGAAGATGTATATGTGAATACTACTAGAAGAGATAAATCAGGTAGGTATATCGTTCGCTTACCATCAAAAGAAAATCCTAATTTTACAGACAGTAAAACTCAGGTTGTAGCTGAGCGAAGACTTAAGGGGTTAGAAAATAAACTTAAAAAGGATGATGATTTGAAACAAAAATATAAATAAATTATTGAAGAATATATTCAGTTGGGTCATGCAGTTGAAGTTTCAGAATCGAACATGAAAGATGAAAATGCTGCTTACTTACCTCATCACGCGGTACAACCGCGATATAATAGAAACGATAAAGACACAACAAAAGTGCGAGTAGTGTTCGATGCTTTGGCGAAGTATCAAAATGGACGATCTTTAAATGATCATCTGTTAGTTGGACCAACCATCCAACCGGATTCGAGACACTTAGTGATGCGATGGAGGTTATTCGTAATCTGCATGTTAGCAGACATAACGAAAATGTACCGACAAATTGAAGTTGATAAAAGTCAAACCAAATTTCCAAGATTTCTATGGAGAGAGAATCCGGAAGAGGTCATAAAACATTTTGAATTGTTACGGGTTACGTTCGGCACAGCATGTGCACCTTTTCTTGCGGTTCGAACATTGAAACAATTAGCTGAAGATTGCGCGTGTAAGTATCCTATTACAGCAGAAATAATCTGTAAAGAGTTCTACATGGACGATTTGATGACAGGATGTGACAGGAAATGACAAATTTACTACAAAATGAAGGATTTGAAATAAGGAAGTGAAGAAGAAAGAAAAGGAAATTGACTCAGAAGAAGGTATCAATATTAAAAGGGATAAAATTATAAAAAAATTGGGTCTTACCTGGGAGCGAAGTGCAGACATCTTTCGCTGTACGGTGAAGTTACCAGCGCTAGAACCACCTGTAACTAAAAGAAAATTCATATCAGATATCTCTCTGAATGATAATATAGTTCCTCAAGATATTATAAATGATTGGTATACTTACCGACGCAGTCTAGTCGTTTTGACCGATGTAACTATACCTCGGTGGGCAGATGAAATAAATAAAGCATTGATAATATCGGATGCTCATGCAAGAACACTTCATGGGGGCATACAGCTAGCTTTAAATTATCTTTATAATAAATTTTGTATCATAGGAGCTAAGCAACTAGTAAAGAGTCACATACGAAAATGTATTATATGTGTAAAATATAAAAGACACCGTTAATTCATTGATGGGACAGTTACCTTCTGTCCACGTTACTCCACCGTCCGCCGTTTCTTCGTAGTGGCGTTGACTTCGCAGGTCCTATTCAGATACGTACATCAAAGGGACGCGGCCATAAGTCAACAAAAGGTTGCATCTGCCTATTTGTCTGTATGTGCACGCGAGTATTTCACATAGAGGCAGTATCAGACCTGACCACTAATGGATTTTTGTAGGCGTTTAAAAGATTTGTTGCCAGGCTAGGCCATTGCCAAGAGTTGTGGAGTGACAATGGCACCAATTTCGTTGGAGTAACAACCGAGCTACGCAAATTGTTTTCAGACGAGAAAGGTAGCCTTTTAAATGGCATAGCCGATACATTAGCCACCAGCCATACTGCGTGGCGATTTATACCACCTCTGACACCGAACTTTGGTGGATTATGGGAAGCCGGAATAAAATTGTGAAACATCACTTAAAAAGAGGCATTGGTTGTTCTACTTTAACGTTTGAAGAGTTAGCCACTGTATTGTCTTAAATAGAAGCCTGTTTAAATTCCAGGCCTCTGTCTAGATTGGGAGATGAGCTGGAGGATTCTAATGTTTTAACTCCTGGACATTTCTTAGTGGGCGAACCACTATTAATGCCACCCGACCATAACTATTTAACGAGTAATATCTCGTCATTGAAACGTTGGCAATATACACAGAGGATGCTTCTAGAGTTCTGGGATAAGTGGTCTCAAGAGTATTTGAGGCAATTTTTGCATAGATACTGATGGAACACCCAGAGTTCGTATCCTAAAGTTGGAGTCATAGTTTTGATTAAAGAGGACCGACTTCCTCCTTGCCGTTGGCTGTATGGCTTAATAAAAATATTGCATCCTGGTAGTGGTTAAATATCACTCGGGTGGTTTCTATAAAAACAAAACAGTCTGTAATTAAAAGACAGGTTTCCAAATTGTGTTTATTACTGGTTACTGAGTAATTAGATTTAAGTTAAAATGTGTTCGCCAGAAGTTTGTTTAAAATTTTGTTATTTGTTTTTTTTTTTTGTTATTAAGTTCAAAACCTTTGCCCTTAATAGGGGGGATGATGTATAAAAGTGTTTTATAATTATGTTTAGCAAAATGAAAGTTTATCGGCTTGATGGATAGATGGCGTTGTGTGGTATCCGAAATCGCGTTTTTAAGATTTTTGTATCGATAGTATATAAGATCAAGTGAAAAATCTCTTTCTGTCTTCGAAATAAAACCGTTGGAGAAAATAACGTTTAGTTTATTATTAAACTACGACCTAGCATACCGAAGTAGACCAATTCCTGCGCATCCCTTCCGTTTGCCAACAAGTTGGGTGAACACACAATGTACCTCCTATAAAATGAGCATAGATAATCATATTTTGTTCTTTCTTTTATTCTTTAATATTATTACAATACAAGTACACACACACGTAGTTAAAGTGTTATATGAATTAGTCTTTTCGCATTATAATAAAAATAGAAATATAAAACTTAGTACCCATATTAACTTAAAATTATACATAATTAGTACTTACTGGTGAGTCATAATGAAGTAAACCATCAAACAAAAAAATTAAATGCTATAAGTTTTATAGACAAGCTGTCTCCCCGACTATCCCCGACTACACAGTATTGCTCGTTGCACTCACAATTGAACAAACCTCGAGAACACACACACTACCGTACAAGTCGTTTTTTTTTTCTGTCTGCTTCCGAATGACCATAACTGTTAATAAATTATAATATGCTTTTTACCTAAAACGGAAACACAAAAATTCACTTTTTGTGTTTCCGTTACTATGACAATATTATCTTGAGATATACATAATACATATACGTTAATAGGTATATAGTACCAGTGTGTGTTCATTCTGTACTTATGAACGTACGTACCTATATATGAAACAAATTACAAAATAGGCACCATAAAATAGTTTAACAACGGAAATAGACCAGAAATAAAATGATTTTAAAAAAGAAAAGAAAACTTCTAACACTTAAATATACCTTAATCAAACGTTTGTAATTTGTAGGCTACAATACTTTTTTTTAATTAGTCGGTTCAACATTACGCTCACAAAATATTTCTACACACACACTCACACACGTTCTAAATCTCCGTGCTATTTAGTTCACACATACTTATACCGGAAATCGCACTATACCAGTTAGTACAAAATATTAAAAAGTTTTACCTTAACTTACTTACTACTTAACTTTTAGTCTAATGGACTACGACGAGTCGGTGACACCAACAACTCGATCTGCTTGTTCAATTTTGGTTAAGGCGTCCTCCATAAGTTTCCACCTTTCCTATTTTCTGTTCTTCTTGTCCATGTTTCCCCTGCTGTGATCTTTATGTCTTCTAAATGTCTACCTTGATTTACCGAAATTCTATGCTTTGTTCCACTTATTGATGCCTATTATGACATGGCCAGTCAAATTCAATTTGAGTTTCTTAATTCACATCTTTTCTTAATTCTTCATTTGTTGTTAAGTTAAGGTTAGAATGGATAACTAGTAATGTCTTAATAATTAGTAGAGGACACAACGGGCAAATGAATTACTGTGTCCGACACATCGCTCTCTAATGTCGAAGTAATGTTTAAGGAATAATACAACATGAAAATGTTTGTGGAGTGAGTACCGGTATCCTCTAGCGAGTAATTAACGTACGCCAATGCCACTATAAGTGCATGCAGTGAAAACTGCTACTTAAACCTACTGAGATGGCATCGTGATCTGCAGTTGTACCTATTTACGACAGAATTTACACAAGGTGGGATATTTATTTAAAAATGTAAATTTAAGAGACACATTTTTAAGGAGAGACCCAATATTGCTGAATGTCGGGTAAGGTATTTGAAAGCCAAACGGAAATATAGAAATGAAAAAGGAAATATATACTTTCTCTACGATACCTACATTAACAATAGCCACACCTCCAATATGTGTCGGCAATCCGAATCTGAGCCTTGAATTTATGCTGATATTGGCAAAGGGCGTCGTTTGGTGATTGTTCACGGTGGAAGCCTAGACTGCATAGGTAACGGTGCTTTAATAATTTTCAAATCAAATTCGAAATATTAAATTCGATTGCCCCGTATAAGTATTTAATAATAAAACATAATATAATAATTTATCCGTTATTAAGACATTTTTTTACGTGGTAGAGCCATGCTTAGGCACGAATGGGGCGGCTCGACCGGTGCGATACCACGGCCTCACAGAAAACCGGTTGTGAAGTAACACTTGCGTTGCATTTCCCCGAAATGAGTGAGGTCTCCGGAGGCCCAATATCCCCCACCCCCCTAACGATAGCGCTGTTAACAAAAAGGATACCCCAGGGGGGTACCAGCTCTAGCTTTGGAGAATTCCCCCCTGGACGTAGACCCTCAGTACGGATAATACCTGAGCGTGGACGCCCATTCTGCCCTCCTACTCTGGGGCTCAACTGCGCTCTCAAAATCTGCTCGGGGCAAGAGAAGGCATACCATGGCACCCCCTGTCACGTTTACCGTGGATTTTTATAACATCAGGGGCTTACATTCTAACCTCGACACTGTCCACCACTACCTTGAGACAGCAAAGCCGGCCTTGCTCTTTTTAACCGAGACGAGAGATATCATCTCCAGCGGACACATCCTACCTCTGCTACCCTGGGTACGGACTGGAACACTCCTTTATTCCTAAGGCTGGTGTATGCGTGTACGTTAGAGATGATATCACTTCTCGCCGCCTCGGCAATCTTGAAGGTAGGGACCTCTCCATCTTATGGCTACGTGTAGACTGCGACGACCATCCCCGCATCTACGTATGCCTCTACAGGTCCCATAGCGGTGATGCTGAAACGGACCGACTCATTAACCACGTCCAAATGGCTACAGACTCAGTGCTCCAGCAGGTCCCATCCGCAGAGATCGTGATTCTTGGCGATTTTAACGCCCATCATGCCGAATGGCTTGGTTCGCGCAAAACCGATGATGCAGGAAGATCTGTTCACGATTTCGCCTTGGCATATGGCTTGACGCAGCTGGTAGCAACACCTACGCGAATCCCAGATGCAGAAAGCCACGTGCCTTCACTGTTGGATCTTCTGCTGACCTCACATCCTGACGGCTGCAAAGTATCCGTTGAGGCCCCTCTTGGCTCTTCGTATCATTGCCTGATTAGGAGTATGGTGCCACTCCTTCACTCGCTGCGGCCGCGAGTTACAGGCAGTCGCCGCGTATGGCACTGTAGGTCAGCAGACTGGGATGGAATGCGAACATTCTTTGCATCCTACCCATGGAGGCAGGTTTGCTTCTCGCCGGATGATCCCAATGTCGTTGCCGACTCTGTCGCGGATGTTGTGTTTCAGGGTATGGAACTTTTCATTCCATTCCCCCTGATTCCCACAGGTGGCAAGTCCCAGCCCTGGTTTGGTCGTACCTGCAAAGCGGCGTCGCCGAAAGCAGGAATGTTACCAAGCATGGGCTAATGCAGCGACAGCACGGGATGTAAATACCAGCACATTAAAGAAGCAATTTAACTTTGCCTCCAGGTCCCTCAAAAGAGTAATTGCTGCGTCGAAGTCGGCTCTCATCGGCAGAATTGGCGAGAGACTAGTGAGTCTCCCTTCCGGAACTCATGCATTCTGGTCTCTTGCCAAAGCTGTCCAGGGTAACTTTTGTAAGCCATCCCTTCCACCTCTGCACATAGGAGATAATTCGTTGGCCCACGACGCTAAAGAAAAACCGATCTTCTGAGCAAACTCTTTGTGTCCAACTCGACCCTGGACGACGGGGAAAACGCACCGCCGACCATACCGCAGTGCGAGAGCCGCATGCCGGAAGTCCGGTTTACACAAAGTGCGTAAAGCGCTTCTTTCCCTCAACGTTCTTAAGTCGAGTGGGCCCGATAGAATCTCTCCTATCGTGCTGAAGACGTGTGCTCCAGAGTTGGCACCGGTTTTAACGCGCCTTTATCGGCTTTCCTACTCTCTTGGCGTAGTCCCGAACTCATGGAAGACAGCTGCATTGGGTCCCTAAAAAAGGAGATCGCTCGGATCCGTCCAACTACAGACCATAGCCATCACCTCCTTGTTCTCCAAGATAATTGAATCCATTGTTAACTGCCAGCTCCTCCGGTACTTAGAAGATCACCAGCTCCTCAATGATCGACAATACGGCTTCCGTCAAGGTCGTTCAGCTGGTGATCTTCTTGTTTACTTGACTCAAGGGGGAAGCGTTGGCGGTAAGTTTGGACGTGACTAAGGCCTTCGATCGGTTCTGGCACAAAGCGCTCCTTGTGAAGCTTCCTTCCTATGGGCTTCCCAAGAAACTGTGCAATTGGCACACCAGTTTTCTTACAGACAGAAGCATCAAGGTCGTTGCTGACGGTGCATGCTCCGACCCCAAGTCTGTTAATTCTGGTGTACCACAAGGCTGTGTGCTATCACCCACGCTGTTTCTTCTGCATATCAATGATATGCTGCAGATTAGCAGCATCCATAGCTATGCAGACGATAGCACGAGTGATGCCTTTTACTCCGGCCGTGCTAACATTTCTCGGGTAAACGTCATCGAAAGCCGATCCAAACTTGTGTCAGAAATCGAAACTTCTTTATCAAAAGTTTCAGATTGGGGTCGACTTAACCTAGTCCAGTTTCACCCCACGAAGACACAGGTTAGCGCGTTCACCGCTAAAAAGATGCCATTGGTCGTATCACCTCAATTTGAGAGTACTTCCCTAACTGCATCAGCCAGTATCGGAATCCTTGGCGTCGATATACGAAGTCCAGTTTCGCGGTCACTTAGATAGTAAGGCCATATTAGCC
Organism: Tyria jacobaeae; assembly: GCA_947561695.1. Classification (NCBI taxonomy): domain Eukaryota; kingdom Metazoa; phylum Arthropoda; class Insecta; order Lepidoptera; family Erebidae; genus Tyria; species Tyria jacobaeae. The sequence continues at coordinate 9,694,735 of OX387207.1, read as the reverse complement.
TCGAAGAAGCTTGGTGTGCTAAACAGATCGAGACATTATTTTATTTCGGGCCACCGCCTGCAACTTTATAAGGCGCAGGTTTGGACGCACATGGAATACTGTTCTCATCTCTATGCAGGTGCACCCAGTACCAACTTCTCCCTCTTGACCGAATTCAAGGGAGAGCGACTCGCATCATCGACTGCCAAGATATTTCTGATCGACTTGACACCTAGGCGTTGCGTAGAGATGTAGCTTCACTCTGCATCCTCTATCGTTTGTATCATGGGGAGTGTTCAGAGGAATTGTTAGGACTTATACCGGCTGCAGGTTTACGCCATCGTCCTACGCGACAAAATATCCATCCCCATCACCTGGACGATTGGCACTCCACCACTGTGCGCTTCTCCAGAAGCTTTTTGCCTCGCACAACCAGCTTATTGAACAAACTGTCGCCTGCCGTATTTCCGAACCGATACGACCTTCAAACCTTCAAGAAAAGAGCGTACTCCTACCTAAAAGGCCGGCAACGCCCTTGTGACTCTTGAGTTGCGTAGTCATTTACCAGCAGGTGACCCGTCTGCTCGTTTGCCCCCTATCGCATAAAAAAATAAGTCAGTTTCTAACATGGTTATCCGGAGATTTATCTGTCCTCAAATGTCTCATGTGCGTCTTGTCAATCGCGTCCTCCCCTGTCTTACTACCTGAATAACTCAGGCGGTGACTAGTACTTAAGCGCAGACTATAGTTAGTTATTAATTGTCTGAAAGGAACCTTCATATTTGTACACCGCAGATACGGAATTATAGTAAGGTTATATCAAGGTGTGCAGACAGATTGCAACTTCCTCAAAACATGAGAAAGAAACGGTCAAATGGCTGTGGTAATTCCGTAGACGCGACCACTTTACTCATCATAATTATTCTATCAGTCGAGTAGATAGTGTATAGTAGATATTGTGTTAAAGCTAGGTTATGTTAGACAGCTCATGTAGATAAACTGAATGTTGATGCTGACAATTTTTAGCGATGAAATCCTATTGATTTTAAAAATATGGAAATTTTATTACCTTTTATTTATTACATTTGATAAAACAATTATTTTGTCGAACTTGTAATGATTGTTTGTAAGTATGTATGGTCAATCATGCAAATTAATTCATTCAATCAATCAAGTGGTTATTCTAAACCAATTAAGATGATATTTTACAAATACGTTCATTTTGAATGAAAATGCACTGTTAGCTAAGTGATATCATTCTAAATTCAATATGATGGTGGCCCAAGATGATGGACTAGTTATTTTAATGCAACTCCTACTATATAGATATCAAATGGAAGGGTTTGTCGACAACAATACGAAATACAAGTGACTGCACTCTAAATTTAATATTGCGCACCGCCAAAGATGGTGTGCTACAAATTTACTAATTTTTAAAGTACTCCCACAATATTCGTATCAAACGAAAGGGTTTTACGGTTACATTGTGAAAACTGAGATAAACACAGTGAGAAAAATTTAAGAAAATAACCTGCAGTGGGCTATGTGGGGCTGATGATAATGTTGTTGATGAACCGTTTTAGAATGAGAATGACAGTTGACCATTAGTCGTTGAGTACAGGTACAGGAGGTTGAGTCAGTTCAGTTCAGCACGCATGAATAATTTCGCAATCAATATCATTTTCCGTATTAAGGAAATGTGATTTGAATTTTAAAAGCATAAAAAATGGCTACTTATTCGGCGGCGTCGAGATATACACATAAGCGCTGTAAGTGTCTTGTTGACACAAGCAAACCTTGTCACTCCTAATCTTATGTTTCATATTCCAGCTCAAAGTTCTACTGACTACGATAATTCTTTCACTGTTTCTGTAGTGCGGCAATAAAATTCCCTTCCCCATTCTATCGGTGAATTCATTCTATTCTCTTGGTATTTTAAAAAGAAGAATCACGGATATTTCTCTCTCAGCAATAATATAATCAGACAGATAATAAGTATGTGTATATGTATGTTTAACATGTAGCTATATTATGTGTTTATATATGTACAAATAACGAGTTTTCACTTGTTATTTGAGTATACAGATAAGTTAACCTTATTCATTATATAAATGTTTATTGAATTCTTCTATGCACACCTTTCTTCACACCCAAAGTTAACTGGAAGAAAACTCAACTAATAACTCAAACAAACTGAACTACTAACTCAATAAGCTCACCTTTATGCACACTGCTTGCCTTCCTGTATGTCACTTATTATTTTTTGTTTTTCTTGTGCACCAAATGAATATCACTAACATATTCATTAAAAATATATTTATACTATTTCACATCGGAAAACATATTTTATTGCAAAAAGGTATAGCGTCCGTGAATGATGTTGATTTTACCTAAGAGAGTTCAAATTGTACTCTCGTGTGTTTAGTTAATGATGTTTTTTGATGATTGACATGATGTTTTACGAATCATTAATGTTGTTAATCAGTCATTTTAGTTCAGAATCAGTTGCCCTTTTGTACGCACCTGGACAACCAAAGTTCAATTTTGGTTTATTTAGGCAAGTCATCTTTACAGATAACCTTGAAAAGCTAAACCTCATATGAATAGAAAATGTGTTCAATTTAAAGATAGGCAAAATAACTATATGTACTCGTATTTACAAGAACAGTTTAATAGTTCGTTTAAAAATATTATACTAAGTATGTAGATCGTAATTAATCTTTAGTTCTATGCTAGTTGTAGTTTAGTTCTATACTACTTTTGTTTGAATCCGTCCGAATTGATGAGGTGTTTTTAGTTTATATAGCCCGTTACCTGAGAAAGGGTTCATCCATGCTGTGACTACATAAGAAAATTAGAAACTAGAAAATTACGTATTTATTATTGAGTATGAAGAAAAACGTTTTTTATATGGATGTGAAAATAAAAGACAAAAATATAAAATAAAAAGGATTTGTCATTTTTAATTTATATTTTAGTTGTGGTTGTTTTCAAAATAAAAAACATAAATGTAAAAAATAGATACGTAAATAGGTATCCATGGACGGAGGTTGTCACTAACCATCAGGTGACCCGTCTGTTCGTCTGTATAATATAAAAAAAGCGAGTGCCAAAGGCAATGAGAGTTAAAATATTTTGTGGTAATGCTGGCGAGTCTAAACGGTTACTTTTACCCGGGAATTACAATTACACGCCATCTGTAGAGGCACGTGGCACCTCACTTGTTTGATATTTTGCATTCAATATCTTTTCCTTATTTTTTTTATTTAATTATTAATTCAACAAATACTCCGGATATGACTCCGGCCACCTTTGTTCTCTTTCCAAAACTTAAATTTACTTCGAGGTACCCGTTTTCAGTCGATAGAAAATATCAAAGGGAATTCGCGGCGAGAACTGAAGGCCATTCCGGAAAATGCATTTAAAAATGTTTTGATAACTGGTTTATTCGTTGGCAACAGGCGCTAGGAGAGGTCTGGATGTGTGTTATCAAAGCTGCTCCCGGATTCCTCCTATGTCAGGCGATGGATGGCACACCGTGTGGTTATAGTCGGTCCGATTCCGACACACCGTTCCACCGAAAACCCCGGTGGGATGAGGGCCCGAGGGGGTTTCCACACGTAAAAAAAAGTGTATTGTTTCTGAAGGGCATACTTTGATGGTGGATCAATAAATTTAGAAGATTGGTTAACATTTTGTGTTTTATTGACGTATTCCCGGTACTTCCTTGACAGCCAGAGACAGATATATAAGTTTTGAAAATTAGATTTATAAGATTTATTTGCCAATAAACATTTTCATCTCAAAAACTGTTATTTTTGTGATAGAAGTGTCCTATAGCAATAGGGTATTTCTATCTCAAAAAATACAGTTTTTGAGATGAAAATGTCTGGCAGCAGCCTGTTGAGTTTCCCTATAGTATTAACCCGTATCGTAACACAGAAGCCACATAGCCATGATATGTCAACGTTACCATCTGCTAGGTTGATGTAGCTCTGAGCCTCGCTAGGCGGGGTCCGGATGTCTTAATGAGGCTGTTCCCGGATTCCTTCTATTTTAAGCGCGGTATGGCACACCGTGTGGTTTTAGTCAGTTCGAACAATCCTTGAACGCATGGTGCGTTTTAAATTGTACAAAGGTCGTCTTATTGATATTTGACTGTCAATTTTTCCTTGCTAGTCAATCTACAACTGATTTAATCGTTTTATTAATTTTAATATTAAATATTCCTTGGAACAATCCTTGAACGCATGGTGCGTTTTAAATTGTACAAACGTCGTCTTATTGATATTTGTCTGTCAATTTTTCCTTGCTAGTCAATCTACAACTGATTTAATCGTTTTATTAATTTTAATGTCAGGGTCATCATTTGTTAAGTTGTCATGCATATGTCAATAAGATAGCGATTTCATTGCAAATAATACATATTCATTAGGAGTAATGCTAAGTAAATCAACAACATATAGATAAGAAAATAAACGAGTACAAGTATACTTCATATCATGACAAAAAATGCTTTTGTCATTGTCCCTTTTCATGTTAATATTTATCAAAATATTATGAATTAAGTCGAATGCAGCAAGTTTTTGAAAACCTTATTGTTCCCTTTTCATTAATTTATAGTTATCCAAATATAAAATAAATCTGTCGTGCATAAGTACAGGATGATAACTGGACAGTAGGATAGCCCATAAAAGGCGCGTCCAAAGTGGTACCAACTTTGGAACACACGTCTTCAGCACGATAAGAGAGATCCTATCGGGGCCACTCTACTTATGAACAAGTCAGTGAAGTGCTTTACGCACTGACCTCTGTGTAACCCGGACTTCCGGAATAAAACTCTCGCACTGCAGCAAGGTCGGCGCTACGTTTCCCCCGTCGTCCATGATCAAATTAGGGTTTGCCCGGTAGATCGGTTTTGCTTGCTAGCGTCATGGACCAACAAATTAACTCCTACGCAGGGGTGGAAGGGGTTATTGAAACTCCCCTAGGATAGCGTTGGCAAAAGACCAGAATATACGAGTTCCAGAAGGAATATTCACCAGTCTTATACAAATTCTACCAATGTGCACAGACTTCACCCTAGTAATGCCTCTTTTCTAGGATCTGGAGGATCTGTTTTTATAAAGTACTAGTCTTTAAAGTTGGTAAAGACTAGCACCTTAAACGTAATTGCACTTCCCCAAGCTTGGTAAGCTTGGTGTGAGGCCGCTCTGAAAGCACAACCAAAACAGGGCTGCCGGGGTGTTTCAGCGTTGCCAGGGAATCAGAGAGGATGATTAGAAAATTTCCATACCATTCAACCGATCAGCCAAGGAGCCTTGGCCTAGGTTAGGGTTCAGGCATGAAAACCTCCGTGTGGTGAATCCTGGGCAACGTTGGCGATGACGTCATTGCCAACGGCTAATCTTCTGGCGAGAAGGGGTGGCCATCTTTCTTCGGCCATCCGGTCGAGGCGAGGCACACCAGAGCGGGCCTGAAAGCCGATTCTGTTGGCTCTTCGCTCGTCGGAGCTGTGAGGAAGGAAACCTCAATAAAAAATTACCACGTGGGAACCTTTCATGGGTAGGAGTTTCTCCGCTGTCCACAGTGTAGAAAGAAGACGGGCTCGGCGTGCATTCACACTGCCCCTGAACAGGCATTTGGACATTTGTCTCGATGCTACCGTTGTCCCGAAAGGAGTGTCGTGGTTAAGTCTCGGAGCTCCAATCGGAGGGTCTTGGCTTATCCGCCCCGACTATGAGGAAGAACACCTCTATAAAAAATTACTCCGAATCCCGTGTTCTGGTGCGTGACCATGGGATGCATGTCTGATGGGTAGTTTAGTCGCAAGCGCACTCCCAGCCGGGGCACCTGCGGACCCCTCGGTTGGGCATAAATTTACGTTTGCCAGGGTATTGGGAGATCTCTGCCCGGGTGGACCTTTAGTTCTCCCCTACTCGTGGTATTAAATATGGAGTCTTTACATACATTAAATAACAAAATTAAATATGAACATGACTCTGTGACGGTGAAAGATGTGAGTGTGTAACGCGGACATCATCAGGGTTGGCACCATCCGCTCCGGTCCGGGTGGTCATGGCGCGGTGTAGTGGTAGTTATCCCGTGGCGTTAACTAAAATTTTGGGTGATGCCGGGAACATCCTCGGTCATTGTCGAATGGCCAGAGCGGCAGCACAGGTTCTTTCTTTCCGGCTGACGCAGATTTTTTCAGGGCACGGCTGCTTCGGAATGTACCTGCACTCGGTCACTAGGAGGGAATTGAATCCCACCTGCCACCACTACGACTGCAGTGAGGACTCGACCCCGAAACCCCTGTGGAATGACGGCCCGAGGGGGTCTCCACACATAAAAAAAAGAGGAACAGAGAGGTTTCCTCGTCGTAACCATCTGGATGAGAAGTCGTTATAGTCTTTTCAAATGCTTCAGTTGGTTTGTTTGATTGAAAAAAATCTGTAACCTTGAATATGGCGCACAAAATCTGCTCTAATTTTTTATTATTTTAATTTCCGAAAAGTGACATTTGTGTCACCACGACAAATACACATGTCGTATACTTATATATACTTATACATTATAATAATTTTTAAAAAATGTGCGAATCACTTAAATATACATTTGTAGGAAGTGGTGATGGAACTAAACTTGTAGATTTGGCAAATTATTATCGGTCTATCCTTATTTTTTTATTTGTAGTGATTTCTGTTAAACGTCTATGGTACTAAACAATCCAACAACTAATTTTTTGGTAGGCAATCAGTTAAAGTAAGTTACAAAAGAAGATTCAAAGAAGCGCATATCAGCTCATCTGTGCGCCGGAAACAGTAACAAGAACATTTTATTATTGTACTCGTAAGTAGCATTTAGATATTCAATTCCCGTGGTCAAAGAATATCACGTTCGGTTCATAGCTGATGAATGAAGCAGTAATAATGACAGTCGTTAGCCGTAAACCTGATTGGGTGTATAGAATACTTTGTTTTATCTGCGGCGGCCGTCGCGTGCGTGGTCTCCTTCAGTCACCTGCGAACGCGCGTTAAACTCATGCGCATAACTCGGCACTGTACCGGCTAAAACGCGCTCTACATAAACAATTCACTGGGTGAGTCACTCCAACTGTTTTAAATTTTATGCAAGGTTGACAAATATTTTTATTTCTGCCAAGCGATTTTTATTCCATTTTTTTTTATAATCTGATCTATATAATCTGAGGCCATAGCTTTTTTTTAAATTATTGGTTATAATTTGTTAGTTTTTGTGCGGATGTAAAAGCATTGGTGTAATTTATTATGCAACTGAACAGGTTTCGGGTTTCCTACGGGTTATGGAATTGATTTAATAACAGCCCTTATGATGTCTTGTTATTGACATTCCAAAACCTTTTTATTTATAAAACAATACTCAACAATTTACATCCGTGATTGCATAGTGTTGCACGTCCAAAACAAAAGCGTCATTTCTCATATCATTTATTTAATTATGTTTTAATTATTACTAATAATTATCATCCAAAAGATCACTTACATTGAAATCCATTTAAAATACACCTTCCGCTCACTTCAGAAGGAGTTTATATATTATTCATTTGATAATTTTTCAGCATAACCAAATTTTAATTTACTCACATAAGTGATACAACAGTAGTTTTCTGTAAAGGTGGTTATTCACCAATAGGAGATTTAAATTCGGAAGTCTCCGATTGGAGCAGAAATCTGTTCCTACCCTTTTATATGAAATCTGTATGAACGATATTTTACACCACTCTGAATATATTTATTAAAGTCGTGTGTTGTATAAATAAATATTACGTGGTGCATGCCTCCATGTCTATCGTTACATTTTCTTCAACTCAAAACTACTCAAAATTTGAAAAAGGTATAGATATGTAAATGTGTCTGTGTCTTTTTGTTTTAAAATTCCTTTCTTTATCACATTTGCGTCATTAAAAATTTTAATCAAACATTTCTAAATCTCACCTTTAAAGACGTAAAATAAAATATATTTCTTTCTTAAGTAGGTACCTATAAGTGGTCTACTTTGTTTATATGCATTTTTGCAAAATACTAGCCAAAGGGTCACGTTACTCGAATTCATGTTAATCATGATTCGTATGAACCCGCAACCACGTGATCTCGATCGCCATAACGCCACAGTCGCTTAATGTTCATGCAAATTGTACGATAGGACTAACGTTTCTGATTTGCATACACTGGAGTTGGATTATAATTTGTTTTTTTTTTCTAACGCACGTTCACAGCATCAAATAGCATAAAATCCGAATTGAAATAAATCCAACCAATCTGAAACTAAGTAATTAAGTCTGCAATTTTCCGTTTCAATGACTTTTTTGATTATTATTAATTATTCCAAAGCAACAAGTAGAGACCTTTACTTTATCGCGTTTTTGATAGTTTATTGCATCTACTTAATAATACATATCACGTAATTTTGCCATTCATAATAAACCATAACAATTGACAATATCTTTTAAAAGATTCAACTTGTACAAAGAAGTGACACCGAAAAGCTGTATTTTTTATTACTGTAATCATATGTAAATAGTGCTTAGTCTTTATTTATTATTCTACTTCAATAAATCTTGTTTTCATAGTTTGAAACAAATAGCAAATTATTAAGACAACAGCTATGATGATATTGTTACGTTTTAAACCAAAACTATAACAAAACGTTATAAAAATTATAGATGATGATGATGAATGATAGTACCTATTATGATTGCAAATTCAATTGCGGTTATATAAGGCTTTATTGCTTGAAAATATATTTCAGACAATAATACTTGAAATTGTATACTTGGAAGCGGTTTCACGAGTTTGTTAGTAGTAAAATCATTGATATGAGAAAAATTCCTATCTAAACATATATGAGCAGCAGTTCAAGAACATTTTTTAAAGACAAATTTCTAGTGCTCTTGTCAGTATATGAAAATAAATAAGAAATATTGTTAATACGATGTTTTAATGATTCTTTTTAATCCACATTTACTTAACAATTATAGGGTACTCTATATATTCTATTTTAAATCTATTTTTTACCATCAGGTGACCCGTCTGTTCGTTTTTCGCCTATAATATAAAAAAAACACTGCACTGACATAAAAATAAATTTTTAATAATATTTATAAAAATAAAATTTTATAAATAAAGATACGAAAATTAATAGATTCTCTAAGCTAAGGTTAAGGTAAGCTTAGGAGGGCTGAGAATATGTCAAAAAAGTAAACAAAAATATGTATACATGTGTACGGTTTTGCCAAAACCAACATTTTGCTTGTAATAACTACCTATATATACATATATATGTATATGTACATCTATGATGCTCAAAATTGCTATCAATCCAAAATTGACTAAAACTATAAGTAAATATATAAAAAAAAACTGAAAAAGATCTGGAAGCCGATCATCTTAATTTAGCAATTCCGGTCAGGGAATCGCTGGTTTTCAAAGAAGTTCTTTGGTTTGGCTTCAAACTACACCCTACAATTAAATTTCATTTCTCTCCTTTCTGTATTCGAGATTTTTAATACTATACGCAATAAAGTAACTTCGTTTGTGTCAGTAACTACTAACAACATGTCATACAAAAAGAAAACATGTATTATAAGTCTATATGAAAAATGGCGCTACTTGGGGAAGGCCTTCGTTCAGCAATATCCATTGCTGAACGAAGGTCTGGGTCGATAGGCAGATGATGATGTGAAAAACTAACAATTTAACTCTTAGTTGCTGGTTTTGAACATGGAAAATTTTACATACAACGATTCATGCTTTAATATGTTGGTAAATATACAAAGTTAGAATGAAAACATTTGGGTAGCAATGTAATGATATATTTGAAGGTATGCTCTTAACAAGAAAGATAAATACTATACCGATTGGTGGGCTAGACAACATCCAGAGAAGTCACACCTGCAGATACTTATGCAGTTTCTATTTTTTTTTTATATTAGCCTATCATAGTGACTCCACTTTGCCTGATGGAAAACAATAAGTGGAGTCAAAGAGTGGTGGTCAACATCCTCATTGCATGTCTAGTCAATGCAGCATAGTGACCCACACTATGGCGGCCTGGTGAGATGCTTTTCACGCCCTGCTTAAAAGACCCGTGACGGAAGGAAACACGTGCGCTGGTAGGGAATTTCAGGCTTTCACCGATCGGCACAGGAAAGAAGAGCCAAATCGTTTCGTTCGGGTACGTATATTTTCGACGCTCAAACGGTGACTCCTCAGGCCAGCACGTGTAGTCCTGTTATGATATTTTAACTATTGTTAAATAAGAACATATGAACATACATAAATACATGCAGTGTAATACAATATTGTTTAAAAAGGAGGTTCTGCTCCTTTTCAAAGCATGTATGATTCTCCACGTTTGAAAGTAGTACTTTCCTAACCTAACTTTATATTTTAGCCTTGATCTTTCTTCGCAGACTCGTTTGCCTTGCCGAAACGGTGGTAGATGTGAATACAGGGTCGCCACCGCACCGGAACTCTTAATCTCGCATGGTGACCGATGCTTTATCACGTTACTTTGTAATCTATAGGAATATATCCACGTGCTCTAGTTAATTGACATAAATTGTGTTGGCTATATAGTTCCAAATAAAGAAAATTCGATAATGTTTAAGAGATACGATTGGTTCTCTGTCACGCTTTTCCCCTTACAAATAGCCACTCCGTCCATTACTTTATATATAAATCGGCTGTTTTACATCTACTAAAGATGCCAATTTCAAGTACTCTTTATCTGATTTCATTTTATTTATTTGATTTACCGTAGCAAACAGTCATATGTTTTGATGCATCTCCGTCATTAATATAACAAAATCTTTCAGCAGACTTGTATTGTAACATCGATGTCATTATAAGTCACGGTGGGACAGCGTGCTGTTTACTTTTAGTTAAAAAATCATTGAATACTCTTGAAGTATGTTGCTTTTTCTTATCCATAAGATCAACTTATTTAAACAAACTACTATATAATAACTATATAGTTGCCCTATGTTGATTCACGAATGACTTAGGTTTTAAAGAGCTTTATTTCCTAAAACAACATAATTATAATTCTTTTAAAATGAGATTCGTGAAGCTGAAGGATGGGAGAAAGGCACGAGTTTATGTATAATAATACATGTCAAATATAGATAGGTTACAATCTTTTTTGAAGTCATTTTTTGTTCGTACTTTGTTGGCATTTTTTTATATTTCAATAGTTTTTTTGTAATAAAATTTATGTGACCAACTAGAATACAAAGTCGTATTTGTGGTTGTTTCGCACGAATCTGTTCACATGAATCGTGTGAATCGACCCTTAATAATAAATATAATATTTTTAAAGGTTTCGATTCCCACACTCCATGTGTGACATATCTCAAACATCATATGTATTTATTAGCGTGTGAATCGATCCGCTTCAGAAAAAGAGCGAATCGCAAGTTTTTGGCAACAGATTCGGATTGATATACCAGTTAGTCTCATTCGCAATTAAATAGTCTTAATCGCATAGGCCGGTGTCCGGAAATCGGTAAACATTACACACACCTCCAAGTATCTGCTTACTGTTTCATCTAAAATTAATGAATATAAAACTTTCATGCTATTCGTGAGTAGTTCATCAATGAAATCAATCACAATGGCCATTAATTAGTCTAAGGAGGATGTTCAATGTAAATGAAAATAAATGTTGATGAGGGACGAGAGGGTTAAGAAGGAAGGTAAATATATCAGATTATAGAGCAGTAATACCGTTTTCTTAAGATTGTTTTGTCTGTGTACAATTACACCATTACTAAGAACACCATTAATAAAACTATATCCACTGTCATTTCCTCAATGCGGTTCCAATGTTCTGCACTTGAATGAAACAAATAAGTTTGAAATAACGATAGTGTAAATAATTACATGACGTTGCCTGGAATGCGTTGTTAAAGTAATTAATACCTTTATTTTAATAATACGTATATGGTACCTTTAAAGTAATAATATTAGTAGATTCTTTTGGATATGTTTATTGTCGTTTTCTATACGGAACAATATGTAATTATTATTTTGAGTTTTAATACCATAATTTGCTTATTTCTTTTTTTTGGAGTGTAAGGTGTGCAAAAATAATGATGATATGATGATGATGATGATATGATGATATGAATAATGTTATTAGAAACATTCAACTGTTTTCTACAAAAGCCTTATTTTTGCACACTTTACACTTCACAAAATAAATATTATTTTAGTACTAGGTAATACTATTTGAGAGGGTTAAACTCTGGTTGTATTTTTAGTGAGCAGAGCAGTGCATCAATAATGATTATAAATGTATAGTATGTGCCGTTTAGTTGTTAACAGAAATAAACACTATTGGAAAACTTCACTCGAACGAAAATATTTAATTAATGCCAGCAGACATGCTGTTGTATGTGTAACTACTGGAACAGCTGATCATATTTTTTTCTTTTCTATAGCTTGTCACTCTTTGAGAACACGCGCGTATTTCTAGTTTCGTTTGGAATAAACTGAAACATATTCCTTATGGCCTTGTTATTACTATACCTTAATGTTCATGTAACCCCATTTTCCACAAGTTGCGGATTAGCTCGGATAACGTATCACGTTTTTCCTTTTGTACGTCTCATATGTATTATCTCTAGTATTCAGATAATAAAAAAAACAAATTTAAAAGATAATATTGAGAGAGATATTCACACACTTGTTTGTTATTTTCAGCTGCAAGTACAAATTTGACTACATTTTTAACTTTCTTTATCATTTGTAGTCACTTACGCTTTTTTTACTTAGTTTTTTCTAAGACTGGCTATACTTATTCACCATAAACCCACAGCTACTATGCGAGGCCTATACGAATATCTAGTCACTTACTTAAACTCTTAGCTGAACGAATATAATTGTGGAACTGACTACACATAATTAACTTTCAGCCGTTTCACCATCGTTTACGTTGACTTCTTTTGTCTCTATGTTAAATGTCGTGGTGTGATTTTACTTAGACTTTAACTTTCCTCAATGAATTCTTTATCGAAAAATTACTGATACTTTCAGAGATAAGCGCAATTCACTTTTAAAAAGTATTAAATAGTCTGTCTGTCTGTAGGTATTCAACCTCCGCGAATGCAAAATTAAGGGATGAAAAATACATCTTATTACAGTTTATCTTGATAGGTTATTAGTTCGGTTATAAACCTTTTTGCAAACATTGGTAATGATTTTATGTATTACTTACTACACTTACTATTAAAATGATTTAATTATAAAATAATCTTTTTTAATAATCAATGATATAAGGTGAAGAGTGTATAAAGTGAGACAAGAGAGAGAAGTAAAATGGAATATTTCCTACAAATTATTTTGAGAATAAGTAAGAGGATTCGCTTACTGACTTGCGTGCTTCCCTTCATCAGTCAGTCTGAATTATGTACATGGAATATCACCTTGACCTGAGCTATTGCTTACACTCTCCAATCCCTGTGTGAGAAGTAAGAAATATTCCCTTCCTACCTTTCTGTCCTCCATTCCCCTTTCAATATACTCACAATTTTCCCATTTAATTCTCATAGTGCCCGATTGCAGCAGTAGGGTTACCCCAGTTGGGCCCTATTACGTAAGCGAGACAAAATTATTCACGGGAAAAATGTAGGCGTTTAATAGTCTTCTGTCTAGCCCTTTAGAGAATCAGGTGTGAGTATCTGTATGTTTATGGAAAACTTCTGATATACAACCTACGTTGAGTTTACGAACTTTTTTTGTGTTTTTTAATTATAATAAGGTATCGCAAATGAATAACGGTCTTCTTTAACGTTACTAAAAGTATGTTTTCATTTCCATAACTACGTATCATAATCATAATATCATAAACACTTACATACTTCATCATAATGTCACTATTTACATACATATATAAATCTTTAAATACGATAATTTTGCTGCCTACGCCGAAGGTAAAGAGGCGTAAGTTTTGTACATATGTACATATATGCATATAAAAATACCAAAAAATAAACACGAATGTTTTAGTGTCCAAAGTATTCCATTAGGTCTAGTACATTATTTTTATTGGAATTGAATACTCTAGTATTAACATAAAGGTTGTTTATGAAACGAAGCACTTAAATTATCATATCAAATACGCGATGGCGTTTCTGTTTTTATTAATATTACTGCTTCTAATCTTATTCCGCAGACTACAGACTATAAAATATTATAGATTAAAAGCAGCCACATAGCGCATGAGCGCCTAATACATTTACAGGCTCTAGTTTATACAATCACGGTTTTCTCATATTTTAATCGTATCTAATAAAACTAGGTATGAGATAACTAGTATTTACTGAGGAAGTCATCGTTATAATACATTTATGTTCTCCTTACAAAACACGCAAAGTAACTTATAATGACTTTTTTAATTATTACTTTTTAGATAATTTAATATAAATCTGTGGCCATAAATATGTACAGTTCTGTTATTAAGCAGGCTAAAAATTTACTGAGTTTCCTGATGACGATTCCAGGTTTATATAGATAATACATATGTATGTACGAACGCTCTTCACAAGTTGGAGTAGATACAGAAAACTTTGCATAATAGCGTAATAGGCGAACAGTGCGAAGGAAATACCGAATCTTGTAACTAATTTCTGAATGTAATCTTCAATAGTCTGCTGTCAAAGTATAATGTGTTTTAATCTAAATCTTCCTTTTTTTAGCAGAGAAGTAATGAAATATTCAAACTTATTGTTGTACGTGTTAGATTTTGGTGTAACATAGTTATAGTAATAGTTATACAAATAATGTCAAATTTACAGCTACATATATGCTACTTGCAAATTGTTTATTTTCGTAGGAATTACATGTATACGCACAATTATTATATATGTATGTATGTATAAACAATAAATGTTTGCATCAAATATTTTTTGGTAATATTAAGGAATTAAAAAAAATATGTTTGATAACTAAATGCACACAAAGTAGTTATAAATAGCGACAAATAAAGGCTCAGTAATCACTCCTTAGAAAAATTGTGTTTACCTAAAACATACTCAGGTGTAAACATTTAGGGAGATTTCAGCGTCACGTTGATATATGCACGGGTATTTAAGCGCTCCACATTCTACACACGCGTCTCACATTTAAACATTTAAAAAATAATTAACGTTAATTAAAGTAACGCACTGGTAATCGACTGTTGGTTACACATAAACGTCATTGAACCCCAAATACTGTTGTTTAAAATAGGTCTAGAGGTGGCTCTACACAAATCCGAGGCCGATTGCTACCATGGGCCTCGGACGATACATAACCACCTGTACGATCTAGGCTAACGGTAGGAGGCATCGGCATCGAACCGACAATGCAGTATCTGATACTTGCACTCGATAGCCGATGGGACTTCGGACCTCACTTCCGAAGTCTGGCTCCTAAATATGGGGGGCCCGGTGCGTCCTGCGAGAGTGACTCTACTTGGTTGTGCGATCTATGGACCTTAATAGGGCTCCAGTCTGGGCAAGAACCCTGACGGACGGCAACCTCGCATTACTTTTACGCCCGCAGTTTGTGATGTCCGTCAGGGTTATAAGGGGATATCACACGATCTCTTTTAAAGCGGCAAAGCTGTTAGCCGGCACTACGCCAT
Organism: Tyria jacobaeae; assembly: GCA_947561695.1. Classification (NCBI taxonomy): domain Eukaryota; kingdom Metazoa; phylum Arthropoda; class Insecta; order Lepidoptera; family Erebidae; genus Tyria; species Tyria jacobaeae. The sequence goes on along the minus strand of OX387207.1, from coordinate 9,679,087 downwards.
GGGACCTGGAAGCAAAAGCCCTTGCGTCCTCATACCAATGGTGAAAGGAGATGCTGGACCTGGGACTCAGACCTTTACGTGGCGTAATCAAGGCTCAGAGGTTCGCGGTCCCCCAGGTACTCATGGCTGACTGGAAAGAGCGACTTGGGTGACCAAGTGCAGGACACGCCAAAATATGGTGGTAAGGCCGGTCATGGAGGAATCGCTAGATCATGTCAGCCTCTCTTATCGGCTGACACGGGTGCTTACTGGACATGGCTGCTTCGGAAAGTACCAGTGTCTATAGGCTGGGAGCAAACGCTTGCGTGTCACCACTGAGGAGGCTGTCCTTAGGATACTGCCCTACATACACTGGCGGCCTATCCAGCGTGGAGTCAACAGCGCCACGTCCGCGAGACAGCTATACGTGGGGGAAGCCTCTTGCTAGAGACCATGGTGCTAGCCATGGTACAAAACGAGAGCGCGCTCGGATTGGGAAGCAAACTCCCAACCAGTTTCGAGTTCACCTGTTTCATAAACATGTGGTCACCTCTGTCGTGGGTCGAGGGATATCCTTCCTAGGCCTATACTTTAACCCCCGGCCACAGACAGCCGTATCGGAACACCGTGTGGTGTGACATTATAACCATTATGTCCCAAAATCCTCTTTGTTAAACTTAATTAGTTACCCCATATTGAGGGTTTTTATACTTTAGTTTGACTGAGGTCTGGTCAGAAGTGCCTAAGTAGTAGAGCCACCTTGATTTAAACAGGAACGGGGGGGCTCGACCGGGGCAGTACTTTATTCTTACAGAAAACTAACTTAAAGTGAAAACATTCCTGCTGTCGCCTTTAGTTGGTGAGTGGTATCTGTGTGAAGAGTGCTCGAGGAGTCATTATGATGGGGGCATGGATCGAACTGTTGGCCAGAGAGACCGATTCCTTCCTGTGCCGATCGGTCAAAGCCTGGAATTCATTACTTTAAATTTTTTACAATTCACTACCACGTCCGTATTTCCCTCCCACTTTGATCCCGGGTCTTTTAAGCGGGGCGTGTAACTAATTGCGATTCTGAGATATGACCGTGAGATGTATTTAGTTACGTTACGATAGTGAGTCCAAATTCTAAGTCGCAAAATGTGGTCGTTTAACTCTCTGGGGACCACCTCTCAACCCTTAGGGATACAAGCGTGAGCGTAGGTATGTACGCATTTGTTTACGTTTACTGTAATAAAATACAATTGTTTCCGACGTTTATAGGGTGTCTAATATTTATTTGGTAGTACAACACTCGTCCATGTTGCTTCTATAATTCTGTAACTCACGAGATGTTTGAATAACTAAATGAACTAAACAACTTCACAACATAAGAGATTTTGATACCTGAAACATGTAATTACTGTAAACCTGTTAAGAAGCTTCAACTTCAGATATCAAGGCTGTCGGTCAGTTACTATAAAATCTAGTTGCACATACTGTATATTCAGTATATTGTTATGTATATAGTTGCACATATAACAAACAGTGAAAAAAAAAGCAAATATGACAAATTACCATATTTGACATATTTGTTTTTTTTTTCCCTACAATGGCTCCATGAAATGTTTTTGATTGTGGTAAAACATTCGTAACAAATATGTCAAATATAAATCTATGGTAAAATGACAGTTCTACTAATAAAACTTTATAATATGTACCATAATGTACCATATGATTCCATTTCTGAGCGCTTTTGATTAAACATAAATTACTTTCTTGCAATGCTTTTTCCTTCAAATCAATCATTTTCATAGATTACAAATGAATAACATATTTGTTATTGTTATAAGTCTTCGATTTCATGTCCTTACGTTCATCCAAGGTCAGTTGAGAAGTCTACGAGAAACGCTAAAACGGGCTTGTGAATACCTACTAATAATAGGTATTTTTGGTAATGGGGTGAATTAGTCATTGTTGTAGTTCTTAAGTTAGGTATAGGTATACTCTGTGATATCACATACACATATGTACATACATACGCCTGTATCCCCTAGGGGTAAGCAGAGGTGTATTAAGCACACTGTATGACTGATAACAGTCCGATTTCTTAGTCGCTTTTTACTACACCACGAGGAAGAGATGGGGTACCCTATTCTACAAAACCGTGAACACGTTGTTGTTTGTATAACAGTGCGAGTCTATCGCGGTATGAAAACTTGAACATTGTTTGTTACGTAACGCACTGTAAATCGATATGTGTAGATCGAATATGAAAAAGACGTGTATACCGTCGGAAATTACGCAGGATCGCTATATTGCCGAAAGTAAGCATACGTTAATCTCTATGACTACCTAGCACATTTTTTCATGAACAACTATTGACGCGGATAAACTGAAAAATAAAAAACGGGAAGTAGCCGTCCAGAGCCATAATATTTACCACAACCGGCATACAAGGTATTACTTTAATTTTTAATAAAACGTATTACTTTAGAGATGGTCAATAAATAAAGAAGGATGTTTTGCCGGGATGATGAACTGGCTAGTGAGAGAGAGAGAAAAAGAGACAGAGTGTCTAGTTGTCATGGTAATGGCTCATACTGAGAATCCCATTAGTGTCGTCGATTGGTAGCAGTACTCTGGCAGCAGCTTTAACCGGTAATATCAACAATCCTACCGTCTAAGGGTATAATCATGACGGGTTTTTCTATTGTGTGAACTATTAAGTCACGAATACTTATTAGAGTTTTGCCTATTATACTTCTGTATCCCGATGGGCCATAACCTCTCAGCTCTCCCTGAATATCCCTCCCTTTCCTTATGCGAGTTTACTTTACATGCTTTCTTTATCAAGGGGATAAAGAAAGCATGTAAAGTAAACTCTGAGAGTCAATAACCTACTGCTATGGTAAACACTGGGGGAGAAGAAAATAAATACGCTAAATGAAGACTCGAATTGCAACACCAGTACTCATATTATTAAATATGTTTTGAAGAAATTATGTAGTATGTTATGTTATTTGTATTTGAAATTGTTACTTGTGTATGATAGCGCCGACAAAGAGATCTTATTTTTTTAAATAGGATTCTTCAGGATCCTCCTTATACTGTTTTTATGTGTTTATTTTGCTTTGAAGTAACTGTTACTTGTAGTTGAAATTGTTACTTGTTTTATTTTGTCTTTTGGTTGTTTTTTGACGTTGATGACCCGCTTCGCATTTCATAGAGTTATTTGACTCTAAATAGTTAACAGGTCTTTTAAATAAATTGTAAACTACTGAATATTATTTTCGAAAGGGTAGAGCCTTGCTTAGGCATGAATGGGCCGGCTCGACCGGTGCGATACCACGGCCTCAAATACGAAGTAACGCTTACGTTGTATTTCGCTGAAATGATTGAGGTCTCCGGAGGCCTAAAATCAACCACCCCCCTAATGATAGCGCTGTTAACAAAAATGAAAACTGTTGGAAAATTCCGCCCTGGACATGCACCCTCAGTACACAATATACCTGAGCGAGGACACCCAGGCTGCCCCTCGTACTCTGGGGGGGGGGGTCTGAACTGCACTCATGAAATTTGCTAGGGGCAAGAAAAGGCATACCATGGCACCCCCTGTCACGTTTACATGGATTTTTGTACAGCGGGGGATTACATTCTAACCTCGACACTGTCCACCACCACCTGGAGACAGCAAAGCCGGCCTTGCTCTTTTTTATCGAGACACAGGTATCATCTCCAGCGAACACATCTACCTCTGCTACCCTGGGTACGGACTAGTACACTCCTTTATTCCTAGAGATTTATATCCGAGATGATATCACTTCTCGCCGCCTCGGCAATCTTGAAGGTAGGGACCTCTCCATCTTATGGCTACGACGACGATCCCCGCATCTACGTATGCCTCTACAGGTCACATAGCGGTGATGCCGAAACGGACCGACTGATCGACCACGTCCAAATGGCTACAGACTTAGTGCTCCAGCAGGTCCCATCCGTAGAGATCGTGATTCTTGGCGAATTTGAACCGATCATGCAGGAAAACCTGTTCACGATATAGCTTTGGCATATAGCTTGACGCAACTGGTAGCAATGCCTACGTGAATCCCAGATGCAGAAAGTGCCTTCACTGTTGGACCTTCTGCTGACCTCACATCCTGAGTAGTATCCACATACAAAGTATCCGTTGAGGCCCCTCTTGGCTCTTCGGACCATTGCCTGATTAGGAGTATGGTGCCACTCGTTCACTCGATGCGGCCGCGAGTTACAGGCAGTCACCATAGGTCAGCAGACTGGGATGGAATATGAACATTCTTTGCAACCTTCCCATGGAGGCAAGTTTGCTTCTCGCCGGATGATCCAAACGTCGTTGCCGACTCTTTCGCTGATGTTGTGCTTCAGGGTATGGAACTTTTAATTCCATTCTCCCTGATTCCCACAGGTGGCAAGTCCCAGCCCTGGTTTTGGTCGAACCTACAAAGCGGCGTCCCGCCGAAAGCAGGAATGTTACCAAGCATGGGCAAATGCATCGACAGCACAGGATGTAAAGACTAGCACATTAAAGAAACAATTTAACTTTGCCTCCAGGTCCCTCAAAAGAGTAATTGCTGGGGCAAGTTAGCTCACATCGGCAGAATTGGCGAGATACTAGTAATCTCCCTTCCTGAACTCGTGCATTCTGGTCTCTTGCCAAAGCTGTCCAGGGGAACTTTTGTAAGCCATCCCTTCTACCTCTACACATAGGAGATAATTCGTTGGCCCACGACGCTGAAGAAAAACCTATCTTCTGGGCAAACTATTTGCGTCCAATTCGACCCTGGACGACGGGGGAAACGCACCGCCGAACATGCCGCAGTGCGAGAGCCGTATGCCGGAAGTTCGCTTTACACAAAGGGCAGTGTGTAAAGCGCTCCTTTCTCTCGACGTTTTTAAGTGGATTGGGCCCGATTGAACCCTCCTATCATGCTGAAGACGTGAGCTCCAGTGTTGGCACTTATCGGCTTTCCTACTTTCTTGGCGTCGTCCCGAACTCATGGAAGAGGAAGCTTTAGTGTACCCTATCCCTAAAAAAGGAGTTCGCTCGGATCCGTCCAACTACAGACGCATAATCATCACCTCGTTCTTCTCCAAGATACGGGGATCCATTGTTAACTGCCAGCACCTCCGGTACTTAGAAGACCACCAGCTCCTCAATGATTGAAATACGGCTTCCGTCGGGGTCGTTCAGCTGGTGATCTTCTCGTTTACTTGACGCACCGGTAGGCACCGGGGATCGAAACCAAGGGTGAAAAGTTGGCCGTTAGTTTGGACGTAGCAAAGGTCGGTCTTCGATCGTTTCTGGCACAAAGCGTTTCTTGCGAAGCTTCCTTCCTATGGGGTTCCCAAGAAACTGTGCAATTGGCTCACCAGTTTTCTTACAGACAAAAGCATCAAGGTCGTTCAATTTTAGTGTCCCACAAGCCTGTGTGCTATCACCCATTTGTTTCTTCTGCATATCAATGACATGCTGCAGATTAGCAGCATCCATTGCTATGCAGACGATAGCACAAGTGAATGCCCTTTACACCGACCGCGCTAACATTTCTCGGGTAAACGTCATCAAGAGCCGATCCAGACTTGTGTCTGAAATCGAAACTTCTTTATTAAAAGTTTCAGATTGGGGTCGATTAAACCTAGTCCAGTTTAACCCCACGAAGACACAGGTTTGCTCATTCACCGCTAAAAAGATGCCATTCGTATTCATTTGGTCGTATTCATCGTATCACCTTGCTTTGAGAGCATTCCCTAACTGCACCAGCCAGCATTGGAATACTTGGAGTCGATATATCAAGCGCAGTCCAGTTTCGCGATCACTTAGAGGGTAAGGCCAAAATAGGCTCGAAGAAGCTTGGTGTGCTAAACGGATCGAGACAGTATTTCACTCCGGCCCACCGCCTGCAACTTTATAAGGCGCAGGTTTGGGTGCACATGGAATACTGTTCTCATCTCTATGCAGGTGCACCCCAGTACCAGCTTCTCCCTCTTGACCGCATTCAACGGAGAGCGACTCGCATCATCGACTGCCAAGATATTTCTGATCGGCGTGACCTTTATTCCTTATTCGAAGCTCATTCATGCTTCTATGTGTTATAAATATTTAATCAGTTAAAAGTGTAAGGGGAGTCATTTCCGCAGTTAGGTCTTTGTTATTGCAGTACCTAAAAGATATGTAAAGGATTATATTGTGGAAAAATGTACTACAATAGTTGACTTATAGTTTTTCAACATTCATTTCCATTCCTAAAAAAAATTTGTTGTCTTTGTCTTTATCATTAGGACACTAACTAATAAAACATTTAATTTTAAGGAAGTGAAGCCTTTGTTTCTGCAGATTTAAAACATTATTAAGTTATCAGTATCGATGTACCGACCTAATAAAAACCTAAAAAACACAAGGATCGAATTCAATTGTCGTCAGAGTTTCAAATTCGTCTAGTAAGTAATTAAATTATATTGGATTAGCCGAGATTAACCAATAGGACAGAAGGTAAAATTTTTACATTCATCAATCTTTTTATTATTTGTAATCAAATAAGAAAAACGTATTTATGACGACAGAATCAGAACAAAAATGTTTATAAGCATGTTCCATAATTATTTCGTATCAAATAAAACCGCAAGTAAGTCATTTATAAATTAATGGAAAATATCCGCTAAGATCTAATGTCACTCTGTTCATTAATCTGAGCTAACGATTACACACACTTATGAAACATTACGATGATGAATAGAAAAGAGTTAGATAGAGAGTCAGTAGTAATAGTAAGTCAGATATATTCTATTTTATTCTTATTATACCCCGAAAATGCCGTTAGTATATAAACTATTCGTTATACTTATTTAGCAGATCGAAATCCAACTAAAATTTATTTACCACCATTTTAAGATCAAACGTTTTAACTTTTTAAGATACATTTTTAAGATTATAATAAAAACTTTCGTGAGTTACATTCATACATATGATCTTGTCGCTTTAGTCGGTACTGCGGGTAGTCTCGCGCTTCCGACTTTGGTTTTGTCCATAGGCCGGTCGAGGTTTAAAGTTCCTTTGATATCCTCAAAGGACGCATCGCACGCTCGTCTCTCTCTAACCGCAGAAGTTACAGAACAGTTACAGGCCTGAGAGGCATCGCGCAGTGTTCCGTGTGTACTTCTTGGTCGCATTGAGTGACGTGTTTTATTCGGTAATAGCCCTCGCACACCTCTACCTCAATGGTCCCAAATGGGCAAAAGACATCCATGAGAATCTTCCACGGTGGAAACAAAAAAAAAGGCACTAGTATCTCACAAAGACAAATATTTTTTGGTTAATTTTTGTTAAAAATTTGCTTAAGATTGTTTTGTGAAGTGAAAATAAGTTTGTTTATTATTTTATTATTTATCGCCTTTTTCTGTTTCTAGTGTTTCGTTTAAGGACAGCTGACTCTAAATCTTGAGGACGTACAAATATCTGGAGCATTCGTTTGTTACAATAATATATTATTCTTTTTAATGAAAAGATAGACGTTACTAGGCATCAATATATTAAATGACTGCCAGATCTTTTTCTGTCACAAACAGATGAGGTTTCATTGTACCTAGGAATAGCCCGGTACATAAACATTCAACTAATACCAAGTATATGGAGAGTTTGAAAAAGTTGAAATGCAACTTTATAAAACTCTCCATTAATAGTTAATTATAATAAAATAAAAACAGTGAAAACGATATATAATACATAACGTTTTTTTGATATAACAAACATGTCCAATTTTATATATTTTTAAAGATGTTCATCTTAAAAATTATCTTAGATCATCATGCAAATATGTCGACAGAAATTGATTTATCAAACGACTTGTTGTCGGTTTGACATACCAGTTTAAAATACTATTATAAGATTATGTGGCTTCCTGGTTTTTATATCCTCTGAGTGTTAATTTAACTCTCACGGTAGTCGGCGACTAAGAATAATAATATTATACAGCCTAACAACTTCATAATAAACAATGAATATTTCAGAACCTCTCCAACAGCGTTATTTACACCTGTATTGCCATAAATATTGTAACTAAGAGAAATATTTAATTTTTCTATTGCAAAAAATATTTATTACTGTAATGTGTGTAAATAAACTTACACACATAACAGTAATAAATAGTTTTTGCACATTTGTCATTCATATAATAGCATTAAAAAAATGAACTTTATTTAAAACGATCTCCATTTGCTTTAATACAGCCTTTAACTTTGAGGCTAGTTATCAATAGGAATACGCACTCTCTCCATGGGGATATTATTCACTTCCAAGCGTTTAGAGTATGCCATACTTTCTAAAACTAACCACAAATCATAATGCAGCGGATTAAGATCGGCTAGTCTTCAGCGCTGATGAAGTCTGGGGTGGAACGAACTTTATGACTCAGTGCTGAGTCTTGCTTGAAAGGACCATTCTTGGTTATGGAACATGGTTTTGTTAAGAGGCTTAACCACTTTCTCAAGAATCGTATCTTGATACACTTGTGCCGATGTTTTGACACCTTTTTTACAAAAATATGACTCAATCACACCTTGATAGCTAACACCCCACCAAACCATCACTGAAGTGGGATAGTGCCCACGCTGTACTCTGCTGACTAATTGGTAAGCTTCTTTAGAGCTTTGAGCACAAAATCGGTCATTCTGCTTGTTAAAATTAAATAGTGAGCAGTGCGTCTCTAATAAACTGCAAGCCTTAAGCTATCAGTTAAACTACGCGACATGGTTCTAGGTGACATATTCATTTCCGTAGATACAATCTTAAGCTTTCGGACAGGATTTTTTCGAATTTTATCCTTTACTGATGTGAACGGCTTTTTCGTACGAATGCTACATGGATTGCTAGATTTTTTTCTGCCACCAACAGAGGGGGTTTTATTGTACCTATTAATGGCCTGGTACAAAAACATTCGACTAATATCAAGTGGATGGAGAGTTTGAGAAATCGCATTTGGTTCCATACCTACTTTGAGTAATCATAGCAATCCAGTTCGCTTTATCACCCCACTCCATTTTAATATCACAAAAATATTTAACACCGATTGGCTCGAAAATGAGAAAACACATTAAATATATTCATATAAAAATGACAGCTTCCAAATTATTTATTGTATTTATTACTTGTAACAGTATTTTTGGCCAGACCAAGTATAGATGATAATTATTAAATAAATTGATGAATTTCTTTACATAAACCATTACATAAACCATACATACATAGTAAACAAAATTTTCCCTCATCGCCTAGATTAAAAAAAAAAATGTGTAAAGGTTTGGTATATAGTGCCAGCTTAATAAGTGGCGACAGTTTAAACTAGGAAGACAAGGTATGATATGACACGATAAAGACAGCATTAGAAACTGTCATTATATTATTGAACGTAGGAATCAACCTTGTTGTTTTAGGATGTCATTGAATGATCTTCAGTTCACTCGTAGGGTGGTAGACGATATATTTGACCGATTGTACATATGTACATACATTGTAAAACAATTCTCACCCTTTGGTACTTATTATGATTAGCCGACGAGTCGAGTTTATCTTGGTCTACGCTATTCAAAAACAATGTTCATTAATTTTATGCCTATAATATGGAAACGAATACTTTTCTATAAAAAAGGGGTTTTAGGAGTATTCATATTTTAATTCAGTTTGTAGAATTAATTAAGGATAGGTTTAGTTCTCAGTTCCTTTAGTCACCGCCTTAACGCGAAAGCGAATATGATATTGAATGTTGAATGACTTCATGAATTTTAAAGAAGGTTAAAGGTTATGTAACATCCTTTTTTTTTTTTTTTATACGTGTGGAAACCCCCTCGGGCCAACATCCCACCAGAGTTTGCGGAACGGTGGAACGGTGTACTGCGGGTAACCTATCAATAAGGCGACGTCCAGACACACTCGGACCTCACCCCTTCGCGGCTGGCCATATGGCGGATGGAAGGGAAAACCCGTCCCGACCACCCGCGGCCACACTCAGGGTGGCATGAGGCGCTGGTAAGCGCTCCTCCGCCGCCCGATTCGAGGGCGACGGATTGGGTCCGAATGGAAATCGTCCTCCCGGGCCCTCTCCGCCGCCTCCTTCTGCGAGATGACATCCTCGCAGAAGGTAGCGACCGCGGTAAAACTTCTTTCGCTACCGGCCATGGAGCGTACTACGGCCGGTAGCGAGAGATTCTCTCCGATGACTGCAGTGAGGGCCCGGCGTTGCGTCGCCCACGCAGGACAATCGGCGAGCGTATGCTGGGCCGAGTCCTGACTGCAGTCGCAGTGGTGGCAGACGGGACTCAATTCCCTCCTAGCGACCGAGTGCAGGTACTTTCCGAAGCAGCCGTGCCCGGAAAGAACCTGCGTCAGTCGGAAGGAAACAGTGGTACAGTGCCATTGACCGGACCACCCCCGTGTACAGCCGTCGCGTCGCGACACTTGGTCCACCCAAATTGGGCAAGAGACGCCCAAGGGCGGACGCAGTGCCGACCAGCTTCGGAGCTAGCTGTAGGATGTGCTCGTCGAAGCGCCACCTACCGTCAATTATCAGGCCCAAATATTTTATATGGGCCCGAATCGGTATGAGGACCGAGTTGACCACAATTGAGGCGCCGGAGGGCGGACCACGATGAGGCCCATGGAATAAGAGGGCCTCGGTCTTATCCAGGGCCACCCGTAAGCCCAGCGCCTCGATGCGCCCGACTACTAGAGATACTCCCCTAGTAGCCAGGCACGACGCCTCTTGAAAATTCACCCTCCGGGCTGTTACCAATGTGTCGTCAGCATAGCAGATTACACCCAGCCCGGGGGGGAAGGTTCCTCGAAGAGCCCAGTCGTACCCGATGTTCCACAGTAGTGGTCCAAGAACAGACCCCTGTGGAACACCGCACGTCATGGGCCGACATCTCAAATTTCCGTCTCGATCCTCATACTTGACGGTACGCTCCTTTAAATAGTCTGCCACTAGCTGCCTCAGATATTTAGGCACCCCGTGATAATGGAGTGCTTCCCTGATGCAGCTGAAAGGCAGACTATTGAATGCGTTGGCGATGTCCAGCGACACCGCCAATACCACGCCGCCACAACTCACTGCCTTTTCGGTCTCGGCCTTTAAGCGCATTATAGCACCGATGGTCGAACGCCCGGCCCGAAATCCAAATTGCGTCCGACAAATCGGGGCCGACCTCGCAAAGGTGTCTTACGATGCGGGTAGAGAGGACCCTCTCAAACAGTTTACCCGCCTCGTCCAGCAGCACGATGGGCCTGTAGGCCGCGACCAAGTCCGTATACCGTCCCGGCTTCTTGAGGACACCAGCTTCCCGCTCTTCCAGCAGCCAGGGAAGCGTCCAGACACAGGCCCAGGGGCGGTGTTCTTAGACCGGATCCGTAGAACAGCCGCCCCTAGTTCCTCCTCCGTGACGAGCGGAACAGCATCCTCCTCAACCTCTCCGTCATCTACGGCCAAGGGGGTCATTGACGGGGGAGTATGCTCCGCCCGTTGAGTTAAAAGACCCTCAACCACTTCCAGCAGGAAGCTGGGCTGGAGAGTCTCCGTAAGGGGGGGGGGGCCCATCGTGCTGAGCTTTTGTTGAGCCGCACGATAGGGACGACCCCAGGGGTCACGATCGAGACCCTCCAGCAACTCCTTCCTTTTTACCTCCTTGGCGCGGCTAATGGCCAGCTTCAGAGTTTTCCGTGCCTCACGGTACTCCTCATGAAGCTGGTCCTCCTCCCCCTCTTCGCGGTGCCGCCGCCGCCGGCATCGTGTGTAGGACCTCCGGGCACGGTATACAGTCAGCTCGGAGGTCAGCCAGCTCCTGGGACCACCAGTAGACCTCCTTCCTCGGAGGCCGACGACCTAAGGCTCGGGGCATGGCCGCATCGCAAATATGTGTCATCGCATGGCGAAAGCGCCCGCCCCAATGTCCACCTCCTCGGTTGGATGCAGCGGAGACAACCAAGAATAAATTATGGCTGCCTCCTCTAGTAAGTCCCTATTCAACTTAGTGACAGCCCACCGCGGTTAGCGGGATGTACGCCGTGCCGTGTGACCTCTACCGGGGTCCTGGATCCGGGAAAGCTAAAATCGGATATAGAGGTGATCCGAGAGCGTCTCAACCTCTTCCAGGACACGCCAGATTCTTACTCGTGCTGCGAGAATAGGGGTAGCGAACGAGAGGTCCACTATCTACCCCCCTGTTGCCGCACGCACGTGTTGGTGGAGCCTCTGTTTAGCAGACAGAGGCCCACCGATGTCGCCCACTCCTTTACCGCATCACCCCGTGCATCCGTCCTGGGGGAGCCCCAAGCAGCGGGCTTGGCGTTAAAGTCCCCCAGAACTAGGACGTGCCCAGACGCTAGTCGCCGTATCGAGGTCTCCAGGTTATTGAGGAAAACCTCGAAGCCGTTCAGACTCCGGTTGGGGGAGAAGTAGACACCGTATACGTTGATAATGATGACCCATTCGGCAGCAACATATCCAGTACCCTTGTCTCTTAACGACAAGGGCGGGGAATGAGCAGCCGTGGAGCTGACGACTGCCACGGAGCCGTCTCGGTCACCCACCCAGTTTGGCCGGGAAGGAACATAATAGGGCTCCGCGGCTACGGCCACTCCTATTGACTACTCCGCCATGGTTTGCAGGAAGAGGTCCTGCGCACCGGCGGAATGGTTTAAGTTCGTCTGGACAAGGAGGCTGGAAACGTGGTCCTTTATTGGACTGTCTCTACAGCCTCTTTCATTGGCATCGGTGACGCACGGTTCGCATCGGGGACAGCCTGGGTCGACTAACTGGACTGACTGGCACGGAGTCGTCCAGGCTCGAGAGGCGCAGTTCCGCACACTTAGTGGGCCTGGCGACCTTGACACAATCTGTTGCGGTGAAGACTACTCGCAGTTTTTCGGCAAAGGCGTCCGCAGTCTTTGCGCCTTCAGCCCCGAGGAATTCTAAAACCCGAGACCCGGTTTGAGCGAGGCGCAGCCTTACACCTGAGGCCCCAAATTCGATACCCAGGCTATCCCGGACCCTTTTAAACACGGCCGCGTAGGATAGCCCGGTGTTCGCCGCCTCTGGTGATACGGTGACCACCACAGCCGCCGTTTTGGGCGTCTCTAGTTTTCGTGGCCTTTTCGTGGGGATCACCGCTACCGAAGAAGCCTGAGGCGGAGAAGCTACACTCTTAGTGGCTTTCTTATTGCGCTTTCGGGACCTCTTTTTGCTTCCATCAACTTTCTGCCACCCGTCGTTGGAGGGGGCAGACGTTGATGGGGCCGATGCAGACGATGTGGTAGGGCCTTGCACAACTTCAGCACTAAATGGTGTTCGAGGTGCACTCGGATTTTTTGAAGAGGCAGGCGAGGGCAAATTTCTAGTTACCCTCGTCGCAGCCTTAGCCGGTCGAACGACCCCCGGGCGCCGCGGCGCGGCCGCAGGTGCCGACGCTATTGCCACATAGGAAGTGGTAACCCGGCCACCCGATGCGGGGAGAGGCGTCGACACCGATTTCGATTTATCCGCTGCAAGCGATGGCCGAGTGATGGGCGCTGGAGGCAACCTTGCCTCAAGGCCTGCAAGCCGTCCGTCCATCATTCGCCACACTGCGTCAATAATTTGACGCAGCCGCTAATCCGGGATTTCAGAGGGAGACGGGGTGGGAACAGCATGCCGCGCAACCGGGTTCGGTCGCTCACGGCAGTCCGCCCTCGCCTGAAATTGGGCGAACTGTGCGCCAAGCTCTTCTACCCGCTCCGTCAGGTGGTCATTTGTGGCTTGGAGCCTTGGCTTTCACAAAAGAGCCCTTAAGATTCTTGGACTTGGTGGCCACTTTGTTTATAATGGCCACCGCCGCGCTCACTCTCTCCTGCATGGTTACCGGTGTCTGGGGGACAGAACCTCCTTCCACCGGCACCCGAATCTTCATTAGGAGATCCTCAATTTCCTCCTCCGCTGTACTTTCGCCTTCCAGTCGAGATCGGGCATAGGAATCCGCCCTGGAGAAGACCGAGCTAAACGGGACCAGATTTCGACTACGCGGCCTCCCTCGTTGGCTGCTCGCCACTTTCGTCGTCACGTCAACGTCTTTCACGTTCGCGTCCGCGATTACGACTTGCATCGCGGAGGTCCAGGTTCCTTTTATTCCGCCGATTCTGTTGCTGTCGCCGCGACCCTTGAATATGCGCGTCCCGGCCTTGGTATGTTCCCAGGAGTCCGATTGACTTCCAGGAGCTCCTCTGCACGAGTCATCCCACATCCGAGTTCTTCGTCGGTCGACGGCACTTCAGTTGCTGACTTCTTAGCCCGCACTTTTTTTTTTTGTTTGTTTTCTGTTTCTCCGTCTTTTTTTCGTCTGTGTTTATTGTTTTTAAATTTTGTTCCATTTTGTAACCCACGAGTGGGGGAGAAATAGAAGTCCACCCGGGCAGAGATCCCCCAATACCCGGGCAAGCGTAGATTTGTGCCCAACCGAGGGGTCCGCAGGTGCCCCGGCTGGGAGTGCGCTTACGACTGAAGCACCCATCAGCCATGCATCCCCTGGTCACGCACCAGAACACGAGATTCGGGGTAATTTTTTATAGAGGTTTTCTTCCTCGCAGTCCGGGCGGTGAAGCCAAGACCCTCGCCCCCGATCGGAGCCGTGAGACTAAACCACGATACTCCTTTCGAGATTACGATATGTCGACGGCGGCAGGGAGACCAAATCTCCGTTGCCTGCTCGGCGGCAGTGAGAGTGCACGCCGAGCCCGTACTCGTTCCTCCGCTTTGACAGCGGAAAAGATCTGAGTGACCCTTGGAAGGGTCCCACAGGGTATCCTGCTTTGTCTGGAGTCTCACCCTGGGCCAATCCGGCATGAGTGGCTCTACCGGCACAGCCCCAGGGATCATTGACCCACGCAAGCATGGCGACAACGTGGGGATACAGTTGGGGGGGAGGTTATGTAACATCCTGCTATGACCCATAAGCAGTGCAATGCAAAAATTAAAAGATTATTTTTTGAGCATGCATAGTTTTAAGAGGAAAATATCCAACATCTATACTTGTATGTATGCAAGAAAAACAATAACTGTCTTGTAATAAGCTATAAGAATCAAGTTCATAAAATGAGTGCATAAAATTTAAACAAATTATTTCCTCCTACTATTCCTGAATATAATTTCCAAAAGTCTTCGTATATCTGTTTAGAAGTACATGTACATTTCTTTCTTTTTATTTATTTTCAAACGAGCAGACGGGTTACCTGATTGTAAGTGAGTACCGCCGCTCAACTTAAGAGTCATGCGTTGCCGGCCTTTTAGATACGAGTACGCTCTTTTCTTAAAGGTTTGTGTTTTTTTCTTTTTTAATAATTTTATGTATAATATAATAATAAACAAAAAAAACGAAATATGCTCACGACTGTATCCTTGAAGGAGTGGGCAGAGGTATATTAAGCGCCCACATTTTGACAATTAGAAATTGGTCCCACTAACTTTATACTTTAGGGAAAAAGTATGAAAGGGAAAGAGAAGCTATACATAGAAGCGAATATTGCTTATATGCTGGATCGGGGAATGTAAGCAATAGCTCGAGCATGTCGGGGTCGCATTCCTACAACTCGAACGAACTGGCTGTGGCCTTCAGGTTCAAGTTCTAGAGGCCGGTATAACCTATCTGTTCTGTTAATAATGTATGTATTAACAAAAAATATAAGTATAAATTCAAGGATATATATAAACCCACGCTTTTTACCTCTGGAGCAGAGAGCAGATTTAAGTTTGTTTATACATGTAGAACACATAATAGAAACTATGATTAATTTGGATCTAGAAATCGCTGTTTCTTACCATTATACACAGAGCTCCGAGAGTCACCAAAGGATCGATAGACTAGCGACCAGAATATACTCTGGGGAACATCAGAATCGTGACTCGTTTGTTGTATTTATACTTTAAATTAGTTATACTGATGGTCATTATAATCACATTGAATCTTCTTTAAATCGTTAACTTCCTGTTACACCATCATTGACTTTTTAAATTGCCGTCATTTTGTTAATGTTATCTATATTACATAATGTTATATTTTACTCGGTAATGCTTTTGATAACAGTAATATTGTGTTAGAGTTTGCATTTGTGTGTACCTGCAGTCAAAGACCAATATTCAAAATTTGATAATGTCTGTTTAATCCACATCACTTGTGATTTTTGTGAATATATTATACTCAGATATTATAATAATAGAAGTAACTTGATATTAAGCGTCCAATCGTCCGTTTCATTCCTATAATCTAGTATTGGTAAGAAGTGATTACTTTAGCAAAAACAATTTTTATGTTTTTATTATACAATAGTTGCAAGGCATCTGGTAGTTTATTTAAATTACTGTAACCAAGTAATTGTCAATTCTTTCTCCGTAAAAATGATTTCATGTAGGTAATATATATTTCTTTTTGTGTACAATTTCGCTTAGGTCTCTTGTACTGGTGTCTCGTCTTCTTAACTATGCTTTCTGAGATATTATTATCAGTAAGGATATTAAATTATATTTTTTCAAATACTTTCATTACATTACATTTTTTTTTCTTTATTCGTTGTGGTACAACCGTTTTCAATAATCGTAATACTGTCCGACGATAGTGACTAAACAATCGGCTGATTGATAATAACCCGTGTGCGTAACCTATTACATTGAGTTTTCACTTCGCAGTTCTTGTTCTGGTTCCTAATTTTTCTACGGCGTTCATTATAAGTTTCCTTTGTTCTGTTTTCTTATATGTATTTAAACGAAGTACGCATTAATTCTAATAAAATATACTTATTTTATATATTAATTAAGTAGTTCGCAGGATTTACTTAAGAGAAGTATTTTAGTGGTTAAAATTTTCTTATTATAACAAGCATGTACACTGTACAGTATATTTTTTGTTGGGGTGTAAGAGCCCGTCTACAGGGGTTAAATTATCTGGTATTTATTTATATATGGTTCTCAGTGGAATAGAATGGAATTACACAATCTCTGCCCGTAGGTGACGTAAAAGGCGGCTAGGAATCGGACTGTTATCTATCAGACAGTATATTTACAGTTATACACTGCTCAGGTGACCTTACGTACCGTATGTAATAGCCTTATATAAGTGGGATTCAATTATATTTGTCGAAAGTGGGCGTTTGTGAAGTCACTGCTTACCCCTTCGGAGTCATAGCCGTGAATGCCAGTGCGAAATCGTAACTATTTATGTACTATAAGATTTTCAAATATTTAGACATTTTATTCCAACTTAAGGCCGTGAAATACCGTCAAGGGTAATAAACTTTGTTGTCGATTTCGATTATGCCGCGCCACTGGAAATATCGATAAGACTTTATGTATTTTAATCGGATACACCTTTCAGAGCAAGTAACGAGTTGAAAACCACTTTCTCATATCCTTTGTTTATAATTTATAAAGTATGCAAATAAGTTATATTTATATATATAAGTACATCTTTATGGAAAAAGAGCAGTTTTTGAACTCATCGCTTGCATTTATGTTATTATGTTATTCCTGGTAATGATACTTTTTTCTAGATGACATTTTTGTTTTTCAAGTATTTTAACGTAAAACCTTAACAAATAAACTTCACAATAATTTAGCAATATTTATGATTTAAAAGACGAATAATTTTTTAACAAGCACATGATTTAGTTTTGTTCTGGAGACTATTCTGATTACCACAAGCATTCTCAATGGTCTGACGCAAAGAGATATTTTCATGCAATATAGTTATACCGAAGACGACTTTTATGTAAAGTAGAAGTATGCCTACTACTTCCACCCCCGACTCTAAACTTGGTAGTAAATTTTATTTATTATTTATTTATCTTTTTATTACTGATTTAGTAGTAGTTTAGATATCGTATCCCAGACATTTAGTTATAACAATCGGCGGTCTTATCACACATGGCGATTTCTTCCAGACAACCTCGGTACAGATATTTACTATAATTCAGGCTAGACTGTCTCTGTTGTCGACTCATATTAAATTTAAGAAAAAGTATGCAAATATTGGCATATTGTAGCTTTGATGCAAATGATGCAGTTTTGTATTGTATAACAGAGAAACCGACACCGACGAACTTGTATGAATGTTCATATGTAAGGATAGAAGGAGGTGGCAGCGGTGGATGAAAGCAGGTGGACTCTTGTCTCTGCCTACCCCGACGGGAGAAAGGCGTGAGCTTATGTATGTATGTACTAAAATCTTAATACATTTGTTCGAACCTATATTATATATTTTTCCCATTTCTAATTCCTCCAAGATAATCATATCTCGTGTTCTGTCAATATGATTGACGTCAATTAGTTATCAGCTTCTATACTTTTTTAGATAATGATCAGAATTTTAGATAAATATTTTCGATAAGACCTTGAACTAATTTTATTTATTGTGACGTGGAAAATAACCAGTTACCTATGTATTTATTGGTGAGATCTATGAGTACTTGCATTACGACAACACTTAAGTTACTACTTATGCGTGTTAAGTATCAATACTTTTTTATTAATCTATTGAGTTTATACTTATCAACGTCGCTACATTGAGCGATTTCGAGCGAGCGAACGATCCAAGGAGTTGCAGATTAATATTGACATTCATTTTATTTATTCAATTGAAAAATAAATTTAAATCTAAATTAACTATTAAATAAAAAAAGTTCACAAATAGCAAAGATATATATTATCATTATTTTTCATGCCTTCATTTTCCATTTTAGTTGAATATTTTCCTTCAAACTTAAGATAAATTAAAATTTTGTTCAAGTAATGGAAAAAATGCCCCGAATCCCTTGAAATGTATAGTGTATGTAATAGCATACCGTGAGTCTACTTTTTTTTTTTTAAATGTTTGCAAGAGGTAAAAGTTCTTCCAACGAGACCAAAAAGATGTCAATGACAAACGTTTTTCATAGGTTTTTAAAATACACTTTAGTCGCCCAACTCATCTAAAAATGGCGATGAAGATGGTACATGCCTATTCAAAAGGAGCCTAAAAAACAAAAAAACATACATACACATGCATATGTACACTCACGCCTGTATCTCCGAAGGCTATGCGAAGTAAGTTAGCCCCGTTCACGTAATAGGGGCCTATTGACGCCGGAATGTATCGTGTTTTAAAATATTTAAGTACAGGGTTGTACTTGAATATTTTACGTATTTTAAATTTACCTACCTGAAATCACCAATTGTTTTACCCTACACAGGTATCTACTTTCATGTAGGGTGGCTAGGAAAGTATACATACGGCCACGCCGGCACCCACTTTTTGCCAATAAGTATTTTCTATTGTCGTCAATCCGGCACTGTATAAACATATGTATGTATATAACGCTGGCGATATCAGGCACTTAACTACACGCATCAAATACTTATCCTTCAAACCTGACGACTCAACTCAATCAAGTAGTACCAAATAATTGATTTTTGTAGAAGTAGGTATTTAACCAACTTAAATGAGTATAATGAAAAATCATAAATTGCTGTATTATAATATGGTATTTTACTGAAATTTATGTTTCAAATCAAATTCATAAAATTACTGAACAATTATTTGAATCGTCAAATCGCTTATTTAAAAAAAAAATAAAAAAATATAGAGCTATACACAAAGCGTCACCGCAACTATAGGTTGCCTTGTCATATGTGAAATTAATATTAAAGATAAATAAATTGAATAACTGCCTTTTTTTTACGTGTGGAAGCCCCCTCAGGTTGTCATTCCACTGGGGTTTTCGGTGGAACGGTGTGTCGGAATCCGACCGAGTAAAACCACACGGTGTGCCATACTGTGCCTGACATAGGAGGAATCCGGGAACAGCTTTGGTAAGACATCCCGACCCCTCCTAGCGCCTGTTGTCCACTAAGTCACCCGAAGCACCTCCTTCGGGTGACATTCAATTAGGCAACGTCGAGATGACCTCCTTACAGAAGGTTGCGACCGTGGTAAAATTCCTGTCGCTACCGGCCATTTAGCGTATGACGGCCGGTAGTCAGAGATCCCTCCGATGATTGTAGTGAGGGCTCGTTGGCGTCAGTCGGAAAGAAATAATCCCCTGCTGCCGCACTGCCCATTTCATTTAATTTATTTCATAAACAAAAATACATTTTGTCCAAATATAAGAATAGGTACACCATTAAAATAATATTACTATTGTGATTACACTGTATCCAGAAGCTGCCAAGCTGTCAAAAGTGCTCGTCGAAGAGCCACCTCCCGTCAAGGATCAGGCCCAGATATTTAATGTGGCCCTGAACCCGTACAAGGACCGAGTTGACCATGACACAAACACCCTTTTACGAGAGCGTAGGTGACAGCAACATTATTTCTCTCTCTTGTAAGCTGGCTATTCCATTCTTTTGAAAAGTTAAACTTAATTTTTAAATTACAAATATATATTTGTATTACGTACGTGCCATACGTAGGTGCGTACCTATGATCAAAAACATTCCCTTCTAGGTAGGTAAGGGAGTATTGCTTAACCATAACTACCTTTCAGGCAAGTTTTTAAAGCACAACTTTAGTTTTACAGTGGACTTAAATTTATTAAAACTTAAAGTTTGTATATTGTCAGGGATTTTATTATTAGATTGCACGCATTGACCCAGAAAGGACTTGTTAGTTTTTTGCAGCCTGTTCACTTGTTTACTGCTTTTAAATTGTTCCTTTTACTTTTATTTAAAAATATTAGCCCTTCAAGAAAAAATAATGATTCTTTTGTCGCGAAAACTTAATAAACATACAAATAACGGACAAACAGAACTCTCATATTGGGATCAACTATTTGTGGAATACTAAAATATTTCTCCTATGTGGTGTTATTATGTAGCTTATTTATTAATTAGGTCTGCTCTTATGTTTTATAGGATAGCTAAGTCTTTATTTTAAAAGATAACAAAGAATATTGTCATAGTATGTTATAGTGATATATTTGAGTTGCTCTTTTTCGCTGAAACTATGTTTAACCGATTTCAAAAAGCAGCAGGTTTTAACTTCGACTCCACTTTTGTATGTGCATCTTATTGTTTTGAGACAAATGGATTTGCCTATTTTCTATCAGACAGTACATACACAGACACGGTCCCGTGGATCCCGAATTCATCGAAGCTACAGTTATCAAAACGTGGATGTTGTATTATATGCGTTTGCCTATTCCTTCTGACACTTTTTTAGCATTCTCCTCACCTCGCAGGACTAAACTTCATAATGTGTCTCTCTAATAGGTATTTCAGACCAATATTAAGCCATTGGACTAGTGTGGTTTTTGACTATTATATAGTGTGTAGTCATTTGGCTATTACGTGCTGAAACTGAGAGGGAGTAGAGTGTGTAAAACATATGTACATGAGTAGGTAATGTGTGTTGGTGATTGCAGCGAAGGTTGCTAAACAAATAACACTTAGCATTATCTTGACATCTTGACATATATATTTTATATTTGATATCTATCGAAGAGTGTATTTGTGCTTTAATATATTCGAATCAAATCGCATACATATTCTTTCGATATATCTCGTATAATAACAGTTACATTGGCAGACTAGTCTTTGCCGTGTCTTTTAGCTGTACTTAATGTCTGATAGAGCTACGGAACCCAAAAAATAAATTATATGTTAAAACATATTACTGTATGATATTAGAGTAAAACTAAGCATAATTTAAGTATGGCAAAAGTTATTTACGTCTTACACGAATAAATGACATAATCAAAAGCATTGTGACAAAATTCAAGCGGATTTGTTGGATATTTCAAGTACAGACAGCATTCAAAGAAAGTGGGATTATAGGTCATGATTCTAGTACGAAATATAAATTGAATCATTTGACGTTATTGATAATAAACCGAATAAAACCCTGAAAATAATGAGACTGTGAATCTCGCTTCAAGATAAAACGTATTAGATATGTAATTGTAATCTTAATATAAATAAACGTCAGTTAGTTCTTTATCATAAAGATTTAAAAAGGTTTCCATAATAGCCAGGTACACAATAATATGTATAGCCTTTACAAGCATCTGCATAAACATTTTTAAAACTTCCATATTTAAGTCAATATTGATATTTGGTTCGTTGTTTACTTTGACGACTCCTTGCAAACGTCTCCGTCAAATGAGTAGTCTCACATTAAATAAAATATATTTACGATGGATATTACAGCACTATGTTCTTTTTAATAACATAGAGGTAATTAGGTAATATTTACGACTGCGAAAATAGACTAAACCGCCATTTTCACTGTTCAAACTCCTCTATGGTAGTCCCCGCTCCTTAGGGTCGTATCGCAATGTTAAATTTGCCAACAATAAATAAAAAAAAAATGTTTATACTACTAGTACTTCTTTTAATAGACAAGAAATGAACTAACTGTTCCATCCTTACCAACAATACAGAGAGTTCTGTATTGTTGGTATTGGATTTACATTCTAGATCATAGTAAAATAGTACGCACCACATATTATATATGTTCATCTGAAAATGTAAATTTTCAGATGAACATATATAATTGAGAATTCAAAATCCGTAATAAATTTAGTGTATTATTCTTTGTAAGTCTCTCTACAAGTTAAAAACTTAATCAAAATTCTGTCACAGAATACAGGTAGATGAAAGGTAGGTAAGTAGTTAGGGTACTAGGGTAAAGGTAAGTTAATATCTCATGAAGGATTCTACAAAGACGGTCTAGGTCGAAACAATTATGACAAAGTAGAACTTCATCCCCCCACCTTCCCGTTCTAGACTAAACCGCGCTACTAAACATTGATGGCACTGAATGTATGTGTAGCGACTGGTAGCGACAGATATCAGGGCTCATGTCATTTACATCTTCAAGAGAAACATACATTAGTAGCATGTGTAACGCGCCTGATTATTTATTATCGCAATTCACGTCGCGATGATTTTAGACGTCAATTACGATTTATAACACAGAGACAGACAGAAATAAGCACAGTCAGTTTCACCAACGTATCGATAGATCGATACAAACACCCTTTTACGAGGGCGTAGGTGACAGCAACATTATTCCTCTCTCTTTCAAGCTGGCTATCCCATTCGTTTGAAAAATATTATCAAACCTAATTTTTTAATTACAAGTATATATTTGTATTACGTAGGTGCCATACATAGGTACCTATAATTAAAATCTTTCCCTTCTATAAATGCAACGTGACTGAAATTGAAAACCTACAAAACACTGGAGAAAACTTCGTCATCAGTTATTGTTTACTTAGAAAAATGTTATAAAGTTTTTAAAAGTTACATGAGCTTCCTTTTATAGTCTAGCTTGACGAAGGTACCATTTTTAATTTCGAAATATTGTTTCTTACGTAGGTAGATAAGGGAGTATTGCTTAACCATAACTGCCTTTCAAGCACGTTTTTAGGCATACTTGGAAATTTCCTAATCGAAAAACGTGACAAAAACTTTTTCATTCCAAACAAACACGATTTAAAGGAGTTTTTTACAACAAGGGGCTGTATTTATTAATGATTTTATTAACTTTAATGTTACTTAGTTATTAAGCCTGTTTAATTCCCTTCTTAATTTTAAACCTAGATAATGTCGTCTTCAGCTATCGACTAATGAGAGATTTTTTAAAATTTATTTTACATATTATGATCTACCGATAAAACATGGTCCCTAGAACAAATATTTTCAAATTATGTTTATTATACATATTTCTTATAAGACTATAATTATATAGATCGCTCGATTGAAAGACACTCATGGGATCGCAATGCTGACCAGCACAACTAATACTTGTATTAAACTCGCGTCAATGTTGAACGCAAAAGAAAATTGTGTCGGCCTGACGTTGCTTAGCTAAAACTATAATCTGTGATTACACTAAGATTGTGATATAGTTTTGACCTGCCTTTGGATTTCAGGTATTGATACTGCATTACCTTTGCCCCTAGATAATTAACTTGTAACTGAGGTAGGCTGTGATGGCAACGATGAACGTGAAAATAGCAGTATGGATGAATCTGATTAAATGTGGCTTTTTATGGCACCTGTAATTCTGTCTTTATCTGTATGAATTTGTTTCTAGTATGTTAAATAAACTCAATCATGGTTCATTACATATATTTTGTAAACATTAATATTCATGTTTTATTAAAACTTTTAAATCAGCTACTGCTTGCAATACTAGTTATTAATAGAAACATGTAAAAAATGCGACTTGCATTTCATTGTATATTATGTCGATACTTAGCTGTAGTTTTTTTTTAAATAAATTCACATTCAGGTCATTATTGTTATGTGTCGAAACGGCCTTCATAGCGTGCCGCTACTATAATGTGTAAAAATAATTAAATGCGTGCAACACTTTTATAAATTGGAGTTACATATATATTTTGTTAACAGGTTTTTTGGCTTAGGTGTGTTAAATAATCTGTTTCTGTAAAAAACTTTTCGTAGGAACTTTATATCGTCACAACATACAAGTTATCAGCTATCAAATGACATCAGTATCATAGCAAAAGCTGGAAATAGGGTGAACCAAATGCAATTTCGCATTTATATGCACAGGTACAGTTATGAGAGCAACAGGTTAGGAATATTCGATTAATGAGGAAAGAATTTAACATTAATTGCACAATGTGTTTCAGATAATATTATCTACAATGCAGAATCACAACGTAGTCCAAGTCAGCTACATTGGAGGGAATACCAATTTGGGATTTACTCCAGACGAGAAGTAAGTCATATTATGATGATTTTAAGTTACCATTAAAAGTTAACCTACCCATTTATATTATTGAAACTAAAAGTCAGGATTTTATCTTATCCATTATTTTGTTATTGTTTATCTTTTGTTTGTGTTTATTAGTCGAGAATAAAAAAAATGGGTGAAGTGTGACACCTACGTCTAATAATATGATGTAACACTTCTTCTCTAATCATTATCAATCTTAAAACACAATAATAGCATGAATGTAAGGTATATTAGGGTATATTAGGGTGTCTCAAGACATAAGGGTTTTTTTTCGCTAAATTTAATACGTATACCCTCTATTTTTATTCAGATTGACCTCATTGACTCAAATAATAAATATGATTGTGATTGGTGACCGATAACCCGTGCCTACTTGTTGGCAAACTTTTGACATAAAAATTTGTATAGACTTACTGTAGGAGGAATTAAGAACTTAATTTTATGACATAATTAAAACTCCAATACACTTACATAAAACAATTCACAAACAATACATTTACATTAAAAAATGTTATTATTATTAAAATTTTCTTTTTAACGTTTGTTTTTTAGAGTCAGGATAAATTTTCCAGTGTTCTTGTACGCAACGTAATAAAAATTGTTTTGTTCCTCCTTAACAGTGATTAATCCATGAGTCTTGTATTAACTTAATCGCTCCTTCGGCTACACCGTTTACTACCCTCAGTTCCGAATTTTTTTTTCTGGCTTCTTGAAACGAAGCATTATTTGACCACAAAGTTGGACATTTATGTAGAAAACTGTCTTCAATTTTAAGGCGGTTAAACAAGGACTGCTGTTAGCTTTTTACTGAAGTGAAGTCAGAGATGTTTTTTTTCTGAAACAAAATAAGATAAGAGTGTTAAGAAAATATAATTTTACAGGGTCCGAAAGTAAAAATTTATTTTACTATTAATGCCAATGTTCTTCTTTCAATCGGATGTATCGTTTTCCATGAGTTATTTCTTCCTCTTTCACAAATGCTTAGTAATCTTCTGTAAGGCTACTTTTGAGATCGTTTTATCAATTTTCTCATAAGATTTTAATTGATTTCAAAAAGCACAAATCTTGGTATGGTGATTTTATTGCTGAAGTGCATTGAAGCCATGGTTTAATGTAGGGTATTACGATGAACAAGCAAACGTCAATCAATGCCGCCTTGTCTTTGTTTGTGATTTTGAATTGAGCACTAAGTAACGATATTTTCAGGGAATAAATCGCTCTCGCCATCCATCAAGCTTGGTGCATGGTTGCACCTGGAGATCGGATTTTAATTTGTTTCTTGATATCTCCACCTGAAAATATCATAGAAAGCTTTTTTTTATGTTTACAGGGTGGAAGATCCTCATGGATGTCCTTCGCCAATTGGGGTGGACGAAGGGGTCTGTCGGACTCTTACCGACTAAAAACCACCCCGGTGTTCCTCTTCTTGCCCATGGTCGGGGGAGCGAGAATCGCAATTGCATTCTTCCGCCTCCGAGGCATTGACCCGTCTCACCCAAGACGGGTCTCGTCATCCGATGCGACCGTCGCCCTTCGGTCGCAGTCTTCCAAGAAGCACGCACGGAACACTGCGTGCTGCCTCTTAGGCCTGTAACTGATCGGATGACGAATTCCCCAAAATCGTCGCCCGCAGGCCACTTTCTAGGGTGGCCGGAGATCGACGAATGCCCTCCGGCACCCGGTGCCCCTTCTGCGGGCAGAGAGAGCTGAATGAGCCATGCCTTCTCTCACCCGTTCTGCCGCTTCCTTTGAGGATATCACCTCCTCGCAGGAGGAAGCGACGGCGCTCCATGCGCTCTCGCTCCGAACCATGGACAGAACTAAGGTCGGAAGCGAGAGACGGGTAGTCTCTCAGGGACAGAACCAATTGCCGTGAGAAGATCACGACGCTGGCTGGCCCAAGCTGGGCATTCCGCCAGCGTGTGATCTTGTTCTTGATCTTGACGGCAATTATCACAGTGATGACGTCGGCTCCCGGCCAATCCGACACAGGTACTTGCCGAAGCAACCGTGTCCGGATAGCACCTGCGTCATCCGGAAGGTGAGGAGTCCGTGTTTCCTCTCCAGCCACTCTCTTAGGATGGCTCTTAGGATGGGTCGCGCAAGTCACTGCTCCCACTCCGCCACCAAGATCTGGTGGAGCTAAGCCCGGTGTCCCTCTACTTCTCGATGCACTGGCAGCTCACGCCGATCCAGAGCATCCCTGCTACACCGATACTGTATCGCAAGGAGAACTGCATCTAGATCCCAGGGAGCGGATCCAGCAAAAAATGGTGGCCGCCTCGCAGCCATCGCACGTTGCGGCCTTCGCAAAATCGCAATATTTTTGGCTGTCAGAGTGCTTGCCCATACTGGTGCCCCATAAAGTGCCATAGAGCGTACGATCCCTATATACAGATTTCGGCAAGATGCATTGGGCCCCCCTAAGTTGGGCAATAGCCACGAGAGTGCCGCAGTGGTACTCATGAGCCTGGGGGCCAACTGCCGAAAGTGAAGCCCGAAATCCCATCGGCTATCGAGGACGAGTCCCAGGTACTTCATCGTGCGCTCGATGCCGATGCGGACGCCTCCCACCATTATGTGGGACCCTGGAGGTGCGGCCCTCCGAGGCCCATGGAAACATACGGCCTCGGATTTGTGCAGAGCTACCTCCAGGCCTAACTGCCGAATCCTATCGACTACTTGCGCAACCCCAGCTGTCGCCAGAATAGCTGCCTGGCGGTGCATCTTCCCATGCGCTGTCACAAGCGTATCGTCGGCGCAGCGATACCATGGAGAAGCGCACCACGCAGAACCCAGTCTTCAGTCAGTCAGACTGACTGAACCCTGTGGGATACCGCACGACGTCTCTCGCCAACCCCAGCCATTGCGACCCGGGTATATGACGGTCCTATCCTTCCAATAGGTCCCGACAAATTCGGCACCCCATGGTACCGAAGTGTCTCTCTAATATAGCTCCAGGGCAGGGTATTAAAGGCATTGGCGAGAGACACCGCCAAGACGACCTAACCCCTCCCAACTGAATCCTCCGCTGAAGCCCTAACACGCATTGTAGAGCGCCCTCGGCGGAACCCAAACTGGTTATCTGCCAGGTCCGGAACCACCCCAGTTATGGACTAAACGGTCTGCAATTATTCTATCGAAAAGCTTGCAGACCTCGTCCAGCAACACAATAGGGCGGTACGCTGACGGTGATTCTGCGGGGCGACCTTCCTTCCTTAGCAAGACCAGTTTTCCGGTCTTCCAACGGCTTGGAAACTGGCCTTGTTCCAAGCATGCTCTGTAGAGCCTCACCAGTCGGGGCCAAAGGAACCTCGAGGCCTGGACCTATGCACGGCCAAGAATGCCATCGGGCCCTGGGGCAGTGTTTTTGGCCTGAAGTCGTAACACCGCCGCTCGAATTTCCACCCGTGTCACTTCTGGCACGTCATCATAATCCTGTTCATCGCCAGGGTACGAAGCAGGAACCATATGCGGGGGTGTATATTGCCCCGCGAGGGGAACAGAGAGCACACTACCTCCTCCACTAGTTGAGGCCTGAGACTTTGGGTCAATGGGGAGCGAATGTGCGAAGTTTGCCCCTCACCATACGGTAGGGCGGCCCCCATGGATCTGTGTTCAAAGTCTCTATTAGCTCTTCGTGGGCCCGAATTTTGGCCCGCGAGATTTCAAACTGAAGGGCATTCTTAGCTTGTCTGTACCCCTCGTACAGTTCCGCGTCTCTTGCCTCTCGGTCATGGCCATAGTGGCTTAACCACCGGTACCTGGTGTATCGGCGGCGCTCAGCTACACAGATTCTATGCAGCCGAGCAATTTCCATTGACCACCAATACACCTGGCGTTTGGCATAAAACGACTGAACGCGGGGCATGGCAGCATCACAAATGCATGTCATGCTATCCTGGAACCATCTCGCCTCCTCTTCAATGTCTACAAGCCTGTCTGGTGCTTCTACCCAGGCCTGTACTATAGTCGCTTCCAGGAGAGCTTCCCGGTTCAGTCGCTTTAATGCCCACCGCGGTCCATCTCTAATCGGAGCCAGTCTGGCTGGCACGCTTTGGTTCTGGGTAGAGACGTTGAATCAGATGGATCGGTGATCCGATAACGTCTCCGCATCCTCTATTACACGCCAACGCTCGCCACGCTCTATTACGAGCCCCGATTGAGGAGAGTCAATCCTGACTCGACGGCCCATTCCTCGACAACCTCGCCCCATAGAAAGCTCTATTAACTCTCGATAATCATCTCTGACTATTTTTTATGTCAGTTTAGTTCGCTAAAACTCTAGCAAGTTGTCAATTTCGGGGTCAGTAAGTGTTATGTAAGCTTTTCTCTATAGTTCTGTATTTTATTAGCATTAATACTTTTCCAGTTTTCTCGCAACTTTTTAAAGAGCGGAATCAGAACTTGAAGTTACTTGACTGATTTTTGCTTCAAATACCCCTTTTAAGACCAATTCACACGTGATTTCTCTGTTCAGTTTTTGTTCAAGAAGCACACAGGCACCGTTCATACGACATATATTTGAAGCAGTAGTATCACCACAAACAATTTGCACTTTATCTTCTAAATTCCAGTCTACAATCGCGTTCCAAACTGCCTGTGCTTGTTCACTTCCTGTAGAACTTTCTAGTCTTGGTACAGCAATAAGTTGTTCTTTGTTTTCATAAGAAATTACTGTAGAAAGACGTTCTTCTTTTGATTTCCGAGCATTTAAAGCAGGCAAAAGCTTGCCGTCCCAATGAACAGCCACAACTTTCGGTACCTTATTTTGGAAATAAATTTTTATGTCTTCATTTTTCCGTTTTTCTGTGCGAATTCTTTGGATGAAAGACTTACTTATCGGAAATTCATCAATATTATATCCAAATGCTTCAATAATTGCTTCAAGAATGAACACAGAATCTCTCATACTCAATTGACACCTATCTAGCGCTACTGCTAATTTTGGAGTAATAAAATCTCTCCGCAGAGGTGTTTTGCTGGGTTGCGTGTTCTCGACAAGCGGTTTCGGTAAGTCCTCTTGTAAATCTAAGTTTTCATTAGATTCAGATGATGAGTCGTCTTGTAACGGTACATAAGATAATGACGTAAGACAACTCTTACTACATCATCTTATGTTTGCTCAGACAAATATTTAGCACGTCGTTTTACTTCTTGGATAGTTCTGAGGCGCTCTCTTTCCTCTCTATCAGTCAATTTTTATCCACTCCTGCTAAGTGAGCAGGTCGGCCTGGTTCTCTTTGACTCTGTAAAAAGATTCTATCCTCATTTATTTTTATTAATTGAAGCGCATTGGCGTGTGCAATGTCAAACAAATTATCTAAACTATTGACAAAGTCTTGAGGGCGCTGCTCAAATACGTCTTGTGTCTTTTGTACATTTTGTTGCAAGTCCCTTCAAACTTGATATAAGTTACACAATTAGGCAAAGATTTTGTAGGAATACGCGCCTTTTCCCAATAGATAATACACTCGCGAATAGTGAGATTCGCTCTATCATTGACAGTCAGATTCACTTCATGGATATTGTAAAATAAAACTGCTAGAACTTCAAATAAATTTTCAATCAGTCAACATGTCACACAAACTTCCGTCCATTAGACGGAAGTTTTGAACCGTTATTTGATGTTTTACGTCACCTATTAAAAATATACCACTTTTAGAACTGCGTGATTGCACTGACATGTTGACTGATTGAAAACAATGCGAGTTCTATATCTAAATAATGAGTAATCACAACCACATCGACACTTTAAGTCGCGTCAGCCTTAGAGAGCAAGTACTGACATGTATTGATGTAAGTCGGCACGGGTTACCGAGGTCCTACCTTCTTAAAATTTTATTTATAATTGTTATGACTTAAAAGTAAAAAAATAAGAGGGAATGCCTTAAAAAAAAACAATTTTAATTTTTTTGGAACACTAATCTATATTATAAACAACATCTTTGTATACGCATATTAAGCAGTAGTAGCAATCTACAATCTACATAATATGTATGCTGGATTCCAGCGTTCCCCGCATATACTGCATTTACAGTCACTGCTCCGCTTCTTAGGGTCGCTCTCAGCCTGACTTTATAAAGCGTACATTATCCTTCAATAAATAATAGTCTAACAGACGCAATATACATTTTTCTTAAACATTATTATATTTCTAGATTATTATTTTTATTATTATAGATAAAAGAACAAAAGTTTATTAACGTCAGGTTTAGAAAGATAAAGAATTTCCCTTTAGTTTTATGTGTTAGCCTTAGTGTGTATTAGCCTTTAGTTGTAGTTCAATGGCCTCGTTAGGGACACGAGCTCTAGCGTACTAGGTAGGTGGAGGTATGTAGTACGCTTTATACAAATGTGTGTTGATTTCTGTATCTAAGAAATAAAATGTATTTCTCCGTTTCAATGTGTTTGGGGATTTTAATTCAGTGTGTTTAAATATGATCTCGTTCCTTGTTATTTTTTAGTTCTTTAAGAATAGTAGAATTATTAATTATATGTAGGTTTAATTAGTAAGTACATAGTTTAGCTTTACTTTGAGTAAGAACGTAGGTATCTGTTTCCAGTATTGGTCACATACGATAGTGATACGTAAATTATTATTGTTATTTAAACCTAAAGGCAACTTGTATATATAACAACATTTGGGTACGAGATGTATTTAGGTCGCAAACACTGCTATATAGCGATGATAATTATGTCTATGTACCTAATTTAGCAAGTCTTACTTAGCTCATGTACTGTGACTTATTTAGAGTTTTTTTTATTACAATTTTTCAACTTTTTAATGTGTCTATTTGTCATAATTTCAACTTCTAATATAAAAAAAAAAAAACGTTTCATGCCTTGTCCATTTTATCGTGTCTAATGACCTAAACCTTACAACAAATGATGTTTTTGTAATAAACAAACCTTTTATCATTATTTTCTAATTAATTAGTAGAATACATAGAAAGTACTTTACAAAAGAAAATGTTTTTATTATTGTTTATATCAAACTGGTGACGGTACAATATATAAACTCGTACTGTTTGAATCTCAATGTGCTATTGTAATTTATATAATTCTTAATATAATATATGTACATATATATTTATTTGCACAGGAGTTTACATTTATACTTATGTACTTACATTTACAAAAATTACAGTTTACTAATTTTCAATTGACAGCGGTTCCCGTTCGTGGCTTGTATCGCAGCAGCCAAATGATTGCACGTTGTTCATTATCACTTTGTAACGGACGATGTCCTGGATAATAGAGTAGCTACAATTTAGTTGAGTTAGGCAGAATTTAAAATAAAATAAAGATTAAAATAGGTTTTTAACAGCATCATAATACAAACACTTCAAAGTAAATTAAAACTTATATAAATGTATGTAGCCGTAGTGTATATGTGTGTGTGTAGCGTAACCGTGCTCATGTGTGTGTCAGAGAGTGTGTGTAAGAATGCGTGTATGTGTTAGAGAGTGTGTGTGTTTTGCTCTGCCTTTATTGATCATGATTTGGTAGAATGAGTTCAGTTTCGTCATATGATAGGACAAATTTTGTTGAACACTTTAAGGCGGAGATAAATGGCCTGTCTTTTTATGAAAGTGGTATTTATGGTTGGAATTGGGATTCGGAGTAAACGTTGCTGGTTGGTTTTTAATTTCATCATGCATCGAAGTTATTAATTTTAAGATAAATATCTGACGCACTCCAGTACTTTACACTCATTGTATAGATCGTTTGTTGGGAACCTGAATGGTTTACGCAGCTTGACTTTTAAAACACCTCGTTGATATGAGTATATGAGCACATGGTGTGTTAAACATGATGCTATCAGTGTTAGTTATTTGTATCAATGTGCTTATTTCTTACTTGTGCTGTCATTGTCCAAGGTCACGAGGCTCAGGATCGCATTTACTACGGGTTATGCTTGCTCACGTGTAAACGCTTTGCTTATGCAACAATATAAGTAGTGTTTTTAACGTAGGTTGTAAGCGTATTGCCCAAAAAAAACTAGTCGGAATTCATTCACACGTTAGAGACTCAAACTGTGACCTAGGTATATGAAACCACTCAAGAAAAACAAAATAGAAATGTGTTGTGCAAGGTTTTACATATACCCGGTACCTAGTTAATATGAAACAAGGATTAGGAGTAGTGCCACATCGAGTATTCTAGAAACCTTACTCTATGCGTCAACATACTACCCGATAGTTTTGACTTCGTTTAAAACACTACTTCATAATAGTAAATATTTAAGACTCATAATTTTATCTGATTTAATTTAACAGACGTCTTATAAACAAAGATAATTTTTGCGGGAATAAACGGTAGGTATGTGCAGTAGGTAACTTTATAAAATGAGTTTGAGAGTTCAAGTACCCTAAGAAATATCCAAAAATTTTCCAAACCACATCCATATCGCTAGCAGATATCATCAGAAAACAAATTAGCAATCCTTTATATTAGGAATGCACAGACTTATTGTTTTAATATCTTGTGGAAACCCCCACGGGTCATCACCTCACTGGAGCTAACAGTGAAGTGGTATGTCGGTCTCGAACCGACTAAAACCACACCACGGTGTTCCGTCACGAGTGGGTCTATTGCAGAGGAACCGGGTATACTGTAAGAAGGAAGCTTCCGAGAACCCCTGTAGGTGCACAGACTCATCGGGAACGGAGGACACTCGGCAAAATTATAAGCCAAGGACGGGCCACTACAAAGATTACCTATTAACACTAAAAGTTATTTTTTTTAATATTATGCATTAGTACAAATGATAAAAAAACATTCAAAAATGTTTATTGCAATTATGTAATCTAATCATTACAATGTAATATTTTCTTTTATTATTTTTATTGCATTGAGCTAAGATTTTTTTTTTTATATTTGGCTTAACATTGGCAGTTGGCAAAACTTGTCGTCACACGTTAAAATTTTCATTTGCCGGACGGTTACGATTTTTTATTTTGATAAGTTTCATTTCTGAAAAGGTTTTACAGATATATATTTTTTTCAACATAATTGAAATTGACTTAAGTATTATTGAATTCTTCCAAAATTGTTTTGTGGATCATAAAATGGACATAAATGGCTGAATTGCTTTGTCCTGAAAAGACTCAATATGCATTGAAAGGACGAAACTTGAGAGTATAACCGCAAAATCAATTGATCTTTCCTTTGGAGTCTCGTATTTACGACATTCAAGTGATTTGTGATGTCTACAAGGAACGCGGACAAATGAATCAGGGTTGTCGAGTTCGGGGAAATATTCT
This sequence comes from Tyria jacobaeae, assembly GCA_947561695.1. Taxonomy (NCBI): domain Eukaryota; kingdom Metazoa; phylum Arthropoda; class Insecta; order Lepidoptera; family Erebidae; genus Tyria; species Tyria jacobaeae. The sequence goes on along the minus strand of OX387207.1, from coordinate 9,645,080 downwards.
GATTTCTTCAATCAAGTTATGAAACCGCTCTAATGTCAACCCATCACTTAGCCACCTTACTTTAGTGTAAAACAGGAGATCACCATATCTGCTTTAAATATCCTCGAAAAAAGGATATAGTAGGTACTACAACTCGGCAAATGACATTACATAAAACTCAAATCATTCATCCGCTCTGCATCGAGTAGTCTCATACATACAGGGCAATCTAAAATAGAAAAGATCACCCCTAGGAACCTACATCGACAACAAAGATATAAATTCTTGCTTTAACTGAAAATTACTTTATGCATTTACAAAGCGGTGATAAGGACAATAGTCACGTAAGGTGTTATTGTTTGGTGGTGGAGAACTGAGCTTAGCGCGGTTAGAAACAGGTTGTAGCAATTCCAGAGACTCGCCTGTACCGCAGTCACTGGATGCATGCAAACAACCCCTACTGCCGTCCGTGAAGTGGTCTCTTGATCTAGCATCACTAGACCTGCACATACAACAGGAGGCAGCTGCAGCGTATAGCTAGTTTATCAGATAGATAGATAGCTTGTCAGACTTAAACATCTGAGTTTGTAGCGTAACCAAAAGGGGCCCCATTCCAGTATTCGGAATCAACTAGTTGATTACTAACCTCTGATAGCTGCCCCATGACAGGATTCCAAAACAACATATTTTCGAAAGAAGATATCGTATACAAATACATGTATATATACAATAATACTGACCAGTACGGATATGGATAAATACAAAAATATCACTGGCTCTAGGCAAACACAGTTCCATATTTCCAGTGTGTTGTACAACTAACCTACACTGCCAACACGGTTATGTGAAGAGGCATCCAAGAAGTACATCATAACATATCGCTCCTGGGTAAGGCGAAAGACTCGAGAAGGCACATAACAGTCGCTGAATCAATACATCTGGCTGCAGATAATCAAAACTGGTACTGATAGATGTATCACCACGCATACCGTGTAGACTACTCAGTCTTCACCGAACAGACATCCGAATAGCGGTTGGAAGTATTACAGGCCAGCTGGCTTTTAACCGACAGCTATTTGTCATTTACGCAACCGTCAGCCCTCTGTGCAGGGAATGTCTGAACGCGGAGGAAACGGCCGGGCACGTTATTCTGGCCACTCTCTCGCATGGAATGCGTAGCTGCTAATGCGATAATTCTTCCTTGAACAGTCATCCGAATTCCTTGAATTTTCTCAAATTTCTTTGCACTTTACAGACACTTTTTTTTACAGCGTGCTTACCGAACTCACACACAATATTTAAAAGGCCGACAATTTTTCGCTATTATTCGAGATATTTCAATGTTAAGTTTAGAAGCTGTTTCAGCATCTTGAATTGGTTTTATACATTAAACATAGCTTTGTGGCCTAATAGTTCCCGTTGTAAAGTGGTTTTTTTTTTTGCGTTCGATTTTCGCCGGTTAACTTTATATAAGTAGGATATTGGGTTTCATAGTGCTTTCTTACATTATAATCGTTCGGAATAGAAACATTACTCTTGCATATGAAACAGAAAACATTGTTATACAATTAAATAGAAAAACTATTTTTCGGTCCAAATGTCTTGAAACCGTCGTTTTCATCTTCAACCTTACGTTTTTTAGTGGGCTTGGTTTATTTATATGCAAATTGATATTACATTGTTACGTAGGTTCAGTAATAACGTCAAGTTCGAACAACGAAATATTTATTCTTTACAGATAAGAACTCAATCAGTGTAATGTTCGCATGATTGCAGTTAAAACTTAACTGACTCGATAGCGGGCAATGTGTCGTAATTATACGAATTACCTAACATCAAGGCTTACCTAAAAAGAAAGAAAACATATTTTGTTTCTAAAAAAACAAGATCGCTTTCATATACAAAATTGTACATATATAAATACATTCTTTTAATCAGATACATCTACAATACAAATTAAACACAATATAAACCGTGGTTTAAACTTAATAATACAAATGGCAACCCTGCGCCATAAAAGCAACGATTCAAATGTGACATGTCACGCACGACCACGTGGTAAACTGGCAACGTGTCAAATGTGTGAAAAAAGATCTACTACAAGTCAGAAGTTGCAAATAACATAACGTTGTACTCGAATATGAACTTTAAGCTGTTGTGCTGAAGATTCTCGTCTTTTTTTTTAATTTACATTGCAATTAATAATCCGTTTAGGTACTTAAATGGTTTCGATAACCCTCCTAGCCAAGCCTAGCCATCCACATGTTTCGCGACTCATCTAATAATCTAGTTGGTTAGACAGATTTCAAGTCTGGAATGACGAGTAGAATACCCACGTTCCCACGTAGTAAACCTGAACAAGAAAGTAGTAGGTATTTAAAGATACATACTTACTAACAATTACAAAAGTTATAATAAAAAGTTTACTGCCTTTATTCAATAACAAACACAACCTAAGTACTCCGTATTGAAAATAGTAGTAACTCCGTTCCGGGCATCACGGCCTCGCTATTGCCAAACTATCATGATACAAAATGGATATATCTGTTCGTCATATTGCGTTATCATAATATTGTTACTTTGAATTCGTAACATACTTTCACTTTTCAACATCTGATTCCCTCAATTTTGCCGGTGTCGGAGTCAGTCGGTGGCGGAACACTAAGCTCTACAGCTGGGTGGATACACAATAATAAGATGGTTAGTAGATGCAATTGTTGCTTTGTTAATTTTTATTAAGTGTATTTGCATGCAGGACTTACATCCAATGACATCCTCAAAACAATGCAATACATATTCTGATCCTACCTATTCTTAGCGGTTTAAGTCTCCGATTTTAAACACTAAAGTTTTTCTTTCACTTACATCTTTAAGAGAGATGAGCTGATTTAATGTTCTTTTAAACCAACAATAAAATTATTTTTTTTACCCTTTTAGAAAATCATAATGGTGATACTCCTGCTGTACTGTACGGGTTTTTTGGCGTCAGCTGAAGAAGATACAAGAGATTTACCAATCGATGTCGGAGATGCCGAGGATTTGGAACGTAAACACCGCAAACGAAAGAAGCATGGGGGTCAAGGTGGGCCCTGTGGTTATGGTGGCTTTGGCAAAACCTTCGGGTCACACGATACCTTTGTATCAGCTCCTATCATGAACTATTTCTTGTGTGGTGTGGCTCCTGTTCCTGCTGTGCCTCAGTTCATACAACCTTATCCTATACAAGGAGGATACGGCCAAAGCGGTCATGGACACGGTGGTCACGGTAGTCACGGTAGTCACGGTGCTCACGGTGGTCACGGAGGTCACGGAGGGTACGGTGGCTACAGCAGCTATGGAGGCTTAGGAGTTCACGGAGGTCAAGGATTCTACCCCCAACAAGGGTATCCACAGAATGGTTTTAATCAATATCCGGGACAGTTAAATCGACCATTCCAGAATGCTGTATCAGCAGCAGCATCTGGTTTTGGAAACGTCCTGGCCGATTATCTGACAAGACCCAGGAAGGTTCAGAAACAAATAAGCCAACTATTGAGACCGATTTATAGATGGTTTTAGTGTTTCAGGGAAGTGAAGAAATTAGGATCAGTGGTTATTAATATTAGAAATTCTTGGATATTTCGACAGTTACAAAAGTGGACTTAATCCGGTAATATAATTTTTATTTTGCATCAGGTAATAAATGTTCTATACAAACTCCTTTGAGCAAATATTTTGAGCAAACTCCTTTGAGCATTTGTTTTTTTAGTAACAATGCCACTTGGCGTGTATTGAATATTCCATAATATAACACTACTTTTTCCCCAAGAAATCAAGTAATATAAAGGAGATGAAGAGATATGCTATTTTGAATAAGCTTAAAACAGATTAAACTTTTGTATTTTTCTTTATTTTCGTTCTTCTTCAGTATTCTCTCGAGTATTCTAGGTGCTTTCTACTGTTTTGGTAATTTACGAGTAATTCTGTTTAGTCCAACTCATCTCTACTTTTCGGTTCTTATTAGATCATCGGTGGTGCTTGCGTATATTTTCTTTCTTTTATCTACACCTACGTTGCAAAGTCACTAAAACGTTTATTATGAGGATTAGAATTAGAAAATTGATTTTGATTGATAGATTAGAAAATTAAGTTTCAAATATATTATATAGTTGTCGTTTCTCAGAAATGATAATTACGCCTATGTAAATGAAGAGAATTAATCTCAAAAGTTGACATAAAAACAAGTAGCTTTTGTTTTCTTTTGCTAATTTTTTTATTTGCCTTCTTTTTGTATTGATTTCCATATCAAATCAGTTCTTCACTCAAAAATCATGGCAGTTGGTTCACGTCTGTAATTATTAAATAGTCATGTATATTTCCTCAATTAATAGGTAAGCGTTTTAGAGTCGTCTACTCTGCAGTAGGACAAGGACGTGCTTACAACGCCATCTTACGTCATATCTTTTTTTGGGATTTTTGTTACGTTATTTTTAAATCTGGGTTAGTCACGACATATGTAGATTCTGATCGTAGTAAGGGCGTGATTATCTTTGTTACAAAGAGGTGCTTTTTTGAAATAGATATATTTTTCTACAATGCAGTACAGTTTTAGTGATTTGTTTGTTTTATAATTATTTTGCGATAAACACTGTTTTTATTACATTACTTAATGGTTTAAATATACATAAGCTTGCTGATCAAAATAATTTAAATTGTCTATGTATTGTTTTAATTTGTTTTGTTCGTTTCTCTCACTCATACATGCTGTTATACAAATGTTTATAAGGAGTTACAGAAAATATCACCTATTTGATGAACGGTTCATACGGAAAAAAATACTGTTAAAAATGGATATAGAAATAAGTTTTGCGCGACCTCATAGTAGTACCGGCCGGCGGGCAGAATTATATAATATGGTTTAATTATTTTAATACTTACCATAGTCATATGTTTAAGTTATAATGTGCTCTATATTGTAAGGAATTTTATAAACTTTTGATAGTTAAATGTTGTATTATTTTAATAACTGACAATCTTTGACAAGCGACGACAGCGAATATGATACATCGGAATCGAATTGTCTTGCATCCCTATGTCATCATTTCTAATGATGTTATGAGAACCTAAAGCAGTATACACATGCAATTTTTTTTTTGTTAGGTCTAGTTTAAAATATTGTTAACTACGCCTTATTAGACTTGCCATGCGCTATGAGTTCTAAACCATTGAAACAAAGAAACTAATCCAATCGAAAAATATAGATATTTGCGTACCAACACTTTCAACGGGAGTCGAGCTTCACAAACCAAAAGGCAAGTTGTGCTGTTATTAGATAAGATTAGTACCACTAGCAAGTGTATATGACGCTTTGTGTTTTTTAAATAGTCGCCAATGCGAAAGATAAAGTGATTACAAAGCAAACTATTATTTCAAAATATCTAGATTGGATGTGAAAGACGGCGAAACAGCTGATATGGTGCACTAAACATACATACAAACCAAAAGGCAAGTTGTGCTGTTATTAGATAAGATTAGTACCACTAGCAAGTGTATATGACGCTTTGTGTTTTTTAAATAGCCGCCAATGCGAAAGATAAAGTGATTACAAAGCAAACTATTACTTCAAAATATCTAGATTGGATGTGAAAGACGGCGAAACAGCTGATATGGTGCACTAAACATACATACATACTCACGCCTGAATTGCCGAAGGGGTAGGCAGAGGAATTGACACCCATATTTTATTAGTTACAATACTTTTGGAAATTAAATCGAAAAATTTGGAGTAGTGCTAATAAACCTCAATTATATGTTTTTAAATACCTATCTAAGGCTACTTGGGTTTATGCGAACTCTCACATAACGACTATTAACTCTCTGAGAACGACTATTAACTGCCGAAATCCGATCAGCCGTTTGGTAGATACCAGGAAATAAAGGCATTTACATACATACAATGTTGTATTAGCCGTGTGTAAGATGTTTGGAGTTATTATTATTATTCTCTTTATTTTAATTTATACACACACACATATATATATATAATATTTTTAAATATAAAAGTAAAAACTAAATTTATTTGAGAATATAAAAAAGTGTCGCACCGGTATTGGGTACAGGGACCAAGCTATTAAGAAGGACTGCTTTTTGCATCAGGCCTTTAACCCAGCTACCTAACGTGAGTCTCGGAAGATGTTCATTCAGGCTATATCAGCATCAAAACAATCGAAACAGAAAATGAAATATAATAGATTAAAATATAACTAAATTAGTTTAATTTATGTATTCTATTTTATCTAAAATTGTAATTGTTTTATTGTATTTTGTTCTATTTAGTTATATTTTAATCTATTATATTTTATTTCCTGTTTCGATGGATTTGATGCTGTATAAACGTACTGCTGTGTAAAGTACTAACCTGTTTTGAGAAACAATAAAATAATAAAAAAGAAGTGTTTACTATTTCTTAAATTCTCTTTATATTCTACAATATTCCCTTAACGAAAGTATTCTCTCGACCCATCACTAGTTGAAACGCTGGGATGGTAGCTTGCTGTTATACATTTTTGTAGGTAAATGGTGGCCTATTGAGTGAGAACACACAAGGTGAGAGAGCGTAAATAAAGAAATAGATAATCTAATAAAGCTATATTCACTTTAATAATATTAGTTAGGATTTTGTTTCAGTATTCCTGATATATTACAGACGTACATATGTATGTATTTTTGAAAAAAAAAAAAAAAAAAACTTACAGTTCTTCAATCATACAACTTCAAACTTAAAGTAATGCTTTTATTAATAAATAATTGAAAATAATATAACTAGTTGTTTTTCGGTACTTTCCTTACAAATTAAGCTCAATTACGAACAATTTAAAGGGCATAGGCAAATTTGCATGGTATTCGGACCTAGCAACTAAATTAAATTTTCTAATGTTTATCTTTCAGTCCTCTGCCAGTTAAAAAAGGCACATTTACAATATGGGAGAAACCAGAGACAAACATGCCGGAGATCAAGAAGGAGAAAGATAGGGACTGTGAAAAAGACAATGAATTCATCGATGGCCATCATCATGTCACACATCCAACTACGTAATTATATTTTTTAATCAATTTAAATATACAAGAGTCCATGTTTATGACATTATCAGGGTCGCAGATATTTAGAAATAAAAGCCCTGGATTTGCCAAAGAATACAAAAACAAAGAATAAAATAAATAATTAAATATCTAACTATTGATTTAACGGAATAATTTTCACTTACTTTACTCAACATTGGAGAGAGGTCGTTTTACTGACATTTGTAAGTAATAATACAATATTACTATTAGCTACTGTTAAATACTCGTAATATTGCTTTTGCTTCGGTGTGCGTTAGTGTGACACATTTGTATACACAGAGTATTGTTTTTATAATAATACCAAATACCAATAGTAAAGACTGCAGTTATTTTTTTTATTAAATAAAACTATTTAAATTTTATATAAGACTTTAAACTCTTGTTTCTTTATTATTTTCAAGTTTGTAACCTCTTTTGCTCGTATTTTTTTTTTCAATTTCCATGTGTAGGTAGACTGTGTAGATAACTTAATACAAGTCATTTCAGCTTTTACATCGCTGTACAGAACGCAGAAACAATTTGTGTCTTAAAGTCTTTTATCTGCTTTTTCATTTGTGATCAGTGTTGGGATCAGTTAGAAGTCCCTTTAACAATAAATTGATGTAAATGATTTCACAATGAAATTGTCCGTCTACACCAGGCGGCAGTCTAGTAACAACAACTTATATAAAGTTGTAGCTGCCGCCAAGTCTACCTGCCATAAATTTACCATTTTTTTTTGTCTTCGCCTAACATGTTACATTTAATACGAAAGAATGAACTTCTGCGATGGTTATTTTATCACTATTTTAGAATTTGATGATAAGATTCCATGGAAATCTAGTTAAACCCTCAAAGTGTATAGGCACTAACAATGTTTTTTTCATATAGGTACTATATAAAGCTATTAACATATCAGCGTCTCATGTTCCTAAGCTGACGGTGGTGGTTAACTCGTTAACGGTTAAGAGTTTTTTTTAATGTTATACAAGGCAAACGAGCAGACGGGATTGTAATATAATAAAACATAGATCTAATAATAGTAATAAATCAAGGTGGGTGATAATTCCTTAAATCGTATTCCTTATATTTTTTATGTCAATTTAATCAGTCAATTATATTTCTTGATGTTGAAAGACACAGAAAAGCACAGAAAAGTAAAGACGAATGTAAACAAATGTAAGCTATCATCGTATTTTGTTACAGATATGCGGATACAATGCTCCACTTGTTCAGAGGAAACATAGGGTCAGGTCTTCTGGCAATGGGTGACGCTTTTAGGAATGGAGGCATTGTGTTTGCTCCTATCATGACTGCTATTCTTGGAGTGCTTTGCGTGCATGCGCAACACTTATTGGTTAGTGATCCGTTTATGTATAACACAAATATTGCTGCGTCTACTTTCATCGTCGTCTCACATGTTACATCCTTTTAAGATAATATAGATGTAAAGAAAGGCAATGTATAGGATATTGTATATCTAAAATACTGGTTCAAAAACCTCAGACTTGAATAATTTAGTCGATTTTTAAGGTATAGGGGGCAATCGAAGGACAGGAACTCATTTTAGAGCCGTGTCTAGGAGAACTGCCTTCTGCAACGAAAACCTACAGGTGTGGATCGACGCTCTTGGTTGATAATCTTTGAGCAGATATGGCTGTCGGAATAATTATCGCAAAATCGATATTCCACATATCGATATCGTGAGACAAATCTAAATATTTTATTTGTTTAACCTTTTCAACTTCTATGAGATTCTTCTCATGATAAACAACGATATCAACACTTTTTGAGCGGCGCTCTAATCGGCCTATCACCACTATGAAAGGTTTATAGGCAACAATAGTCCCATCAGTTATGATAGAGCATCCCAGTATAATGTTGCACGACCATTTTCAAGAACTGGGCCTTGTGCATACCTGTAGTACGGTAACTCGACAGCTATTGTTAGTATTATATATATTATCATTTATCATTCTTCACGGCATATATTTTAGAATCGCATTTTATTATAAAAACACAAGTAAATATCTTATATTATTCTATGGTTATACGTCTATTCTTTACTGATGAATGACTTCGTAAAATTTGTTTCAGAGTGAAACAATTTTTTTCTTCCAATTCAAATTCCCAATCTGATAGTAGCTAGTCGTCGTAACCGTTGATGTTGACGGATACTTGCGCGTTTTTTTTCCTTTCTATATATAATGGTAATACATGAGAGTAGTAGGTAGACACCTATTGTGCTCACTTGCTCATTTTTTATAACAGTTAAACTGTGCGGACGAAATGCATCATCAGACTAAATGTAACAAGCCACCGGGATTCTCACAGACCGTCTATCTGGTGTTCGCACACGGTCCCACAAGCGTACGCAAGTTCGCTAAATTCATGAAGAAGACAGTGGACTCCTTCTTATGCATCACGCAGCTCGGATTCTGTTGCATATACATCGTATTCATAGCGGAAAATCTAAAAAGTGTGAGTATACCTATCAGGCAATGCAGTCAGGTTTATAGCCTAATACAAAATATAGGTACGTTTGTCCATCAATAATCTAAAAGGAGTTTAAATTAGTCACGACAAGGACCACAATTAACTACTATATACCTATACTAGTACATTCACTCGCCATCTACCGGGCACTTTGGACATGGAAAGTAATGGATTTTGTAGGAAGGTTTAATCAATAGTTTGAACAGATAAGGGCCCATAACTCTGAATCGAAATAGCTATTGTTTGATAGTCCGAGACGTGTAACGTATTTTTATTTTTCAGATCTGCGACGCGTACGGCGTCAAAATCGAGCTATCCGTTCACATGATCTTCGTCATAATACCGGTCCTACTGTCATGTATGGTCCGAAACCTTAAGTACCTTACACCATTATCCACGATCGCCAACATCTTTATGGCATGTGGCCTGGCTGCTGTGCTGTACAAAGCTACACAGGACTTGCCACCCATCAGCAGTAGGAATTACATTGCAGAGTGGCACCAACTACCTTTATACTTTGGTACTGCTGTGTACTCCTTTGAAGGTATTGGTCTGGTAAGTATAAAACTGATATCACAAATATCATTTATACGGTTGATGTCTGACCTGTGTTATATTTAATAATGTTGTAGTTATTACCAATACCTAGACGAATATAATCCTGAAGAGCATTTAATTGGGTACGATGTTTGCATGTTTGTAAAGTAAGCCCTTACTATTGATTCCTGATCATAGCTAGTGCGGTAGTAGACATTTACAAACAATAAAATGAAAAAGATAATAATACTTCGCTGAGAGAATGCTTCAAATGCATCAATATGTGGACAAGAAATACAAATAGAAGATTCAAATTTTAAAAATTCAAAAGAAGGAAAAATCTTATGTGGTGTGTATTTTACTAAAATGCACGGACATTTTAATTACAATACATTCATTTTAATTTAAATAGGTGTTGCCGTTGAAAAATGAGATGAAAAACCCTGCGCTCTTCCAAAAGCCCCTAGGTGTTCTTAACGTCGGCATGGCGGTAGTCGGTAGTATATTCATAGCTGTCGGTTTCCTTGGATACCTCAAATGGGGAGAGGAGGTAGCAAGCAGTTTGACTTTGAACCTGGACTCAAAAGATGTGTAAGTACTTACGAGTATATTTTATACAAATGGCTATACCTGATTCTTGGCAGATGGAACTAAGGTAAGACCAGATTAATACTACAACTAAAAGCAATGGGATCTTGCATAAAGATAGGATGACAGCGTGAAATAATCAGCGCTTTAATCAATTACACTGTTAAAATTGTCGCCTGCCGTATTTCCGAACCGATACGACCTTCAAACCTTCAAGAAAAGAGCGTACTCCTATCTAAAAGGCCGGCAACGCACTTGTGACTCTTGAGTTGCGGGTGTCCATGGGCGGCAGTAGGCACTTACCATCAGGTGACCCGTCTGCTCGTTTGCCCCCTATCGCATAAAAAAAAAAGTTACTTATATTTTGTAAAAGTATTTTTTATTTGTGTTGTAATTGCTACGAGTCAATAATTTAGTTTCATGATTAAAACAATAGTAGAATTATCTATATCTCTACATTATTGTATATACAAGTAAAGACACTGCATACAAAATATATTCAATGTGTCTATCAAACGGTATATATTCAGTGCACGCTTAATGGCAAAAATCATGCCCCTATTACGTAAGTGGGACAAAATGTTGGTTAGCAACATGAGGGTGTTCTATACACTCATTTCTATATTCTCCTCACGTTTATTCATATATATGTCTATCAGAGTGTAGACTGTGTATGTATGTATAAATGAAAACGCCAATTAAACTGTTGTTATTTTGTTACAAAAATTAAATAAATAAGAGAATCCAACAAAATTGTGAGGCTTTTTTGCTGAATTCTCTTTTTTAGACTTAAAAATCAACTAAAAAAAGAAACCTACATATACAGTCTGTGGCGTACATATTGGTCCTTAATAAGGGTTTAACACCCCGGTCAGTCAACTATACCATGCTACAATTTTTATCTTTTTCTGAATCCCTTGGGTCTACCAAGGGATTCAGAAAAAGATATACTGCCTTTTTTATGAAATTGATACCTTCTTCCTTCATTTGACAGTAGTTTCAACAAAAAGCTGTTTTTACTATTTCTGTTGTACTATTTATGTTCTGTGCTTCTGTTATTAATGCTGATTACATGAGCTATTATAAAATAAATGGTTATTTATTTAAATTTTAAACTATTAACAAAAAAATAACTGATCTCTATTTTTAACCCAAATTATTACCAATTATTACCAAATTATTATCACTCAAATATCCCTACGTGGTAGAGCCATGCTTAGGCACGAATGGGCCGGCTCGACCGGTGCGATACCATGGCCTTACAGAAAACCGGTTGTGAAGTAACGCTTGCGTTGCATTTCCCCGAAATGAGTGCGGTCTAAGGAGTTCAAAATCCCCCACCCCCCTAATGATAGCGCTGTTAACAAAAAAGGATACCCTAGGGGGGTATCAGCGCTAGCGTTGGAGAATCGTCGTCCACCTTCAGTACGGAATATACCTGACCGTGGACGCCCAGGCTGTCCCTCGTACTCTGGGGGGGGGGGGGGGGCTCAACTGCGCTCTCAAAATCTGCTCGGGGCAAGAGAATGCATACCATGGCACCCCCTGTCACGTTTACCGTGGATTTTTGTAACATCAGGGGCTTACATTCTAACCTCGACACTGTCCACCACCACCTTGAGACAGCAAAGCCAGCCTTGCTCTTTTTAACCGAGACGCAGATATCATCTCCAGCGGACACATCCTACCTCTGCTACCCTGGGTACGCCTCGGCAATCTTGAAAGTAGGGACCTCTCCATCTTATGGCTACGACGACGATCCCCGCATCTACGTATACCTCTACAGGTCCACATGGCTACCTCTACAGGACCATGTCCAAATGGCTACAGACTTAGTGCTCCAGCAGGTCCGTGGCGGCTTTAACGCCTATCACACTGAATGGCTTGGTTCGTGCAAAACCGATCACCGGGAAGATCTGTTAACGATTTCGCCTTGGCATATGGCTTGACGCAGCTGGTAGCAACGCCTACGCGAATCCCAGATGCAGAAAGCCACGTTCCTTCACTGTTGGATCTTTTGCTGACCTCTCATCCTGACGGCTACAAAGTATCCGTTGAGGCCCCTCTTGGCTCTTCGGACCATTGCCTGATTAGGAGTATAGTGCCACTCCTTCACTCGCTGCGGCTGCGAGTTACAGGCAGTCGCCGCGTATGGCACTATAGGTCAGCAGACTGGGATGGAATGCGAACATTCTTTGCATCCTACCCATGGAGGCAGGTTTGCTTCTCGCCGGATGATTCCAATGTCGTTGCCGTCTCTGTCGCGGATGTTGTGCTTCAGGGTATGGAACTTTTTATTCCATTCTCCCTGATTCCTACAGGTGGTAAGTCGCAGCCCTGGTTTGGTCGAACCTGCAAAGCGGCATCCCGCTGAAAGCAGGAATGTTACCAAACATGGGCTAATGCAGCGACATCACGGGATGTAAAGACCAGCACATTAAAGAAGCAAACGACGCTCCTATCGTGCTGAAGACATGTGCTCCAGAGTTGGCACCGGTTTTAACGCGCCTTTATCGGCTTTCCTACTCCCTTGGCGTAGTCCCGAACTCATGGAAGACAGCTCTAGTGCACCCAATCCCTAAAAAAGGAGTTCGCTAGGATCCGTCCAACTACAGACCCATAGCCATCACCTCCTTGTTCTCCAAGATAATGGAATCCATTGTTAACTGCCAGCTCCTCCGGTACTTAGAAGACCACCAGCTCCTCAATGATCGACAATACGGCTTCCGTCGAAGTCGTTCAGCTGGTGATCTTCTTGATTACTTGACTCAAGGGGGAAGCGTTGGCCGTTAGTTTGGACGTGACGAAGGCCTTCTATTGGGTTTGGCACAAAGGGCTCCTTGCGAAGCTTCCTTCCTATGGGCTTCCCAAGAAACTGTGCAATTGGCTCACCAGTTTTCTTACAGACAGAAGCATCAAGGTCGTTGCTGACGGTGCATGCTCCGACTCAAAGTCTGTTAATTCTGGTGTCCCACAAGGCTGTGTGCTATCACCAACGCTGTTTCTTCTGCATATCAATGACATGCTGCAGATTAGCAGCATCCATAGCTATGCAGACGATAGCACGAGTGATGCCGTTTACTCCGGCTGCGCTAATATTTCTCGGGTAAACGTCATCGAAAGCCGATCCAAACTTGTGTCTGAAATCGAAACTTCTTTATCAAAAGTTTCAGATTGGGGTCGACTTAACCTAGTTCAGTTTAACCCCACGAAGACACAGGTTTACGCGTTCACCGCTAAAAAGATGCCATTGGTCGTATCACCTCAATTTGAGAGCACTTCCCTAACTGCAACAGCCAGTATCGGAATCCTTGGCGTCGATATATCAAGCGAAGTCCAGTTTCGCGGTCACTTAGAGAGTAAGGCCATATTAGCCTCGAAGAAGCTTGGTGTGCTAAACAGATCGAGACAGTATTTTACTCCAGCCCACCGCCTGCAACTTTATAAGGCGCAGGATCGGCCGCACATGGAATACTGTTCTGATCTCTATGCAGGTGCACCCAGTACCAACTTCTAACTCTTGACCACATTCAACGGAGAGCGACTCGCATTATCGACTGCCAAGATATTTCTGATCGACTTGACACCTAGGTGTTGCGTAGAGATGTAGCTTCACTCTGCATCCTCTATCGCTTGTATCATGGGGAGTGTTTAGAGGAATTGTCCGGACTTATACCACTGTGCGCTTCTCCAGAAGCTTTTTGACTCGCACAACCAGCTTATGGAACAAATTGTCGCCTGCCGTATTTCCGAACCGATACGACCTTCAAACCTTCAAGAAAAGAGCGGCAACGCATTTGTGACTCTTGAGTTGCGGGTGTCTATGGGCGGCGGTAGTCACTTATCATCAGGTGACCCGTCTGCTCGTTTGCCCCCTATCGCATAAAAAAAAAATACAACTTCGTTTTTTGTAGAAAAAAATCCTATATTGTCAGTGCTTTATGCCATACATTTTTATAATATGCCTAATAAAATAATACCGAAATAAAAATGGTATAATAATATGGTTTCTCAAAAGTAGAAAAAAGTTATTGTCATTGTAACTGAAAACAGTTTAAGATAACACTTTTTGTTACTACTATTGCAAAATAATTTAGAGTAAACTGGTATTTAAAAATGGTATTTAAAAATTGTCAATTAACATTGTCTTTATTTATTGATATGTTCCAGACACTTTACAACCGATACTCGAAATGGCCCCCATTCGCAGCTATACTTGTTCTGCATCGTCGAATCAATGAGCGTTTAAATCGTCGAGCAAACCCGCTTTTGTTGATCTTCCTAGCTGCTGTCTGAATTCTTGTTCTCGATATTACTAATTTGCTCCTTGTTCACATCTTTCTTTAAATAATCCCAGTAAAAGAAATACAGATGATTTAGGTCTGGCAAGTATGGTGGCATTGGAACTAATCGCATTATCCACCTATTTGGATATGCCGCATTAAGTTGCTCTCGTGCTGCCACCGCATAGTGAGCGGGACAGCCATCATTCTGAAGTCACATGCTGTCTCAGAGGCTGTCCAGAACGGCCATTTTCCAAGAGCAGTGGCAATTCAGTCTAAAAATCACAGGTACCTCACAGGTTCTGCGTGTAAGTTTCTGGCAGCTCAAATGGACCGAATATTTGTCTCTGATTCCGGACCAAAGGTTTATTTTAAACTAATATTGCGAACGTTCTTGTCTTATGAGATGTTAGTTTTCTAACTGCCAGCAGTGCAGATTGTGTAAATTAACGTATCCGTCTTTTCTGCAGGATGACTCATCGCTCCATAATATTTTATAAATAAATTGCTAGTCCTCTCGTATTCTGCGCAGCATTTGTCTTGACTAATTAAGTTTAGTAACTCTTCGTCGATATGTACCTACCTGTGGTCGTCCTTCTCTAACACTGCCTACGCCTCTGCCAAGTATCTTCCTCTCGGTGTATGTGAAACTCTCCGAAAAACCCGGTGGTCTGGTTAATTGTGGCATTTCTCATTATAAATCCGAACTGCTTCTCTACAGATACCTCTACATTCACTGTAAATTAAATGCATGTCAGCATAGTCACGCGGTGTGTACTGATACATTTTTTATTTGTTACGTGTCAAAGTCAAAACACTGCATGTTTGTCCAAATCGTTATGCAAACCAAGTCCGGTACACCTAGCCAAGACAGTTAGATATCACTAAAACTTCAAATCACTAAGCAAATCAAACAGAGTCCAGGGAAATAGCAACAAGAAACAGCGGAGAGAAATATAGATAAACCACGAAACGCATACGATGCACGAGAACGTAGATGACTGAATGCTGAAACATTTATTTTCCAGAGATTTCAACGTAAGGAAGGAAAGGAATAGCAATAATAAATTACACCCCTTCCTTATCACTACATTATTGTTTAGCTACGTGATTGTTTTTCAACGAATGGGGTTTTCGTTAACGGTGGATTAACTAGCAACCCTTTTATTACCTGAGACATGTTTGTGCTAATGACATCAGTTTTTGTCAAACTCGAATCACATATCAAAAATCTGCAGTGAAGGTACATTTTTACTTTACTTTGACGGTGTGGAAGATTCTCATGGATATCCTTCGCCCATGGGGGTAGGCGAAGGGGACTCTTCTTCTTACCGACTAAAAGCCACCCCGGTGTTCCTAAACTTGCCTATGATCGGGGGAGCAAGAATCGCAATTGCATTCTTTCGCTACCCCCGACGGACATTGACTCGTCTCACCCAAGACAAGTCCCGTCACACGGTGCAACCGTAACTCTTTAGTTGACGAAATCCCCAATAATTGCGTTCTAGCAGGCCATTTTCTAAGGTGGCTGGAGATCTATTAAAGCCCTACTGCGCCCAGCGTGTCTTCTGCGGGTACGGTTACGCGCTCTCTCTCCCTTTCCGCCGCTCCCTTTGAGAACATCACCTCCTCACAGTAAGAGTGACCTCTTACTGTGAGGAGGTTCCGTCCATTCACACTCGTTCCGAACAATGGACAAGACCACGGTCGGGAGCGAGAGACTATCCGCAGAATCAACTGCCGCGACGAGATCATGACGCTGGTTGGCCCAAATTGAGCATTCCGCCAGTGTTTTCGTTGCTCTCACTCCGCTATCAGAGTCTGGTGGAGCTCAGCCCGGTGTGCCTCTTCTTCTCGAAGCTCCAGCAGCTCACCTAGATCTAGCGCATCCCTGTGCCACCAGTACAGTAACGCAAGGAGTACTGCGTCTAAATCCCAGGGCGTAGATCCGACAAATAGGCTGGCCGCCTCGAAAGAGATTGTACGGTAGCCCCTTATCACTTACTGCCATCGGGAGTTGCGGCCTTCGTGGAATCGCGATATTTTGGGCCGTTAGAAAGCCTGCCCACACTGGCGCTCGTCGAGTGCCATAGACCGTACGATCCCTGTATACAAATTTTGGCAGGATGTATTGGGCCCCTCTAAATTGGGCAAGAGCCGCGACAGTGCCACCGCAGCACCCAACAGCCTGGGGACCAGCTGCCGAAAGTGTGACAGGAAATCCCATCGGCTATTGAAGATGATTCCCGTACTTCATCGTACGCTCGATGCCGATGCGGACGCCTCCCACCACGACATGAGAACCCGAAGGTGGTGTATTCCGCGGACCGTGGAAACAGACGGCCTCGACTTATGCAATGCCACCTCGAGTTCCAACCGCCGGGTCCTTCCAACTATTTGCGCGACCACAGCCGTCGCCAGAATTGCTCCCTGCCGGTGCGTCTTTCCACGCGCTGTCACAAGCGTGTCGTCCGCATAACAAGTGATACTGACACCATGGAAAAGCGCACCGCGCAGGACCCAGTCGTAACCGATGTTCCACAGTGGCGGACCCAGGACCGATCCCTGTGGAACATCGCACGACGTCTCTCGCCGACCCCAGCTATCGCGACTCGGGTATATGACGGCCCTAACCGCTATACGATATATAATATCCGCTATATATAATAGGCCCCGACAATACGGCGGACGTGTCCGCAGGGCGACCTGGTGTCCTTAGCAGGACAAACTTTCCTGTTTTCCACTGGCTTGGAAACTGGGTTCGTTCCAAGCATGAGCTGCAGAGCCCCAGAAGTCGGGGCCATAGGAACCTTGAGGCCAAGATCCATGCACGGCCGGGGATACCGTCGGGACCCGGCGCAGTAATTCTGGACTGAAGCCGTAGCACCGCTACTCGAAGTTCCACTTGGGTCACCTCGGGCACGTCGTCGCCGCTTTGGTTGTCATAAGGGTGTCAAGCCATAGGCGGGTTGCGCCCTCAAGGGGAATAAAAAGCTCACTTCCTCCTCCACCAGCTGAGACCTGAGATTTTGGATCAATGGGGACACGTATGGGCGAAGTTTGCCCCTTACCATTCGGTAGGGCCGCCCCCACAGATCTCTGTCCAAAGTGTCTATCAGCTCCTCATGAGCTCGAATTTTGTACTCTGGGGGGATTTTTTAGCTTCTCGGTAGCCCTCGTACAGTTCCGTTTCTCGGGCCTCTGCATAAAAACCACAGTGGCGTAGTATTCTGCGCATCTGAGCGATCTCCATAGACCACCAGTACACTTGGCGTTTAGCAGTAAGCGGGTGTACGTGGGGCATGGTGGCGTCACAGATGTAAGTCATGCTCTCTCGAAACCATTACGCCTCTTCTTCAATATCAGTAGGCCTGTCTGGCGTTTCCATTCAGGCCTGAACAATAGATATAGATAGCATGTTATAGTTGACTACCTCAAACAATAAATTATGGAACACTATTTACGACACACTCTGTATGAATAAATAAATAAATAAATAAATAAAAATTAAACTAAAAAAAACAAAAAGTTTTTCCTTTATTTGTAAAGATCTATTTTGTATATTATTTATTAACGAGATTTAGTGTTAAACAAAAAGAACCTAGTATGGAAACTTCTTTCCCTATCTCTGACGGAGCTTAATTTTTTGACTGTGGAATTTTTCATTGGCCCATTACTAGCATGTTATTACATTCGTTTATTTTGTCGCTCACAGGCTCAGTAAAGTGGTCCAAAGTCTTATTCTCCTGGCGATACTGTGCACCTACCCGCTTCAGTTTTACGTCCCCGTCGCTAGCACGTGGCCGAGTATCCGCAGGCGTTGGATTACCAAATCACCTATTGCTGTGGAATTGCTGTACAGAGCGTTTTTGGTACTAATCACTTGTGAGTATATCTAAACTTGTTTATTTTCTTTATGTACGGAGAGTGTCTTAAAGTAAGAAGTCGTTAACCCCCAAAAACATAATTGTCATAAATATGTCGTCGTTTAAATAAATTAATAAACAGTTCTTTAAATGTTTTTAAATTTAAGTATAATCGATTTTTCCCCCCTTTAAGTCTTGTATAGATATAAATGTGCCAGTGGACAGACTAAATTATATAATAGACACAGTACAAGTATTTTAAAATAGATATTTTGACTAAGAATAACGTTACTCATATAACAAAATTTTAGTGAAAGAGAATTCTTCTTTTTCTTTTATTCTATGATTCGTTTCAAGAATGATATACATATATTCTATATTGCAATTGTGATTGTCATTAAGTGCGTCTACGACTAACGATATTGTAATCGTTAATAATTAATATTATTAAATAAGAGAAGACTATAAATCACTAAAGAAATAATTATTTTCACTACCTATCCTATCCTATAATCTTATGACCCTAATCCTATAATCTTATAACTATATATAAAAAAAAAATATAAGTAGAGTTTTGTAAACTAGACCGGACTAGTATGAGTCTGACTCGCGCACCGAGGCTTCCTAAAGCAAATGATCTATAGCGTATCTAATAACAGGTATAGTTTAAAAATGTAAGCTTATATACATATGTAAGCTACCTAAAAATATTTTTAAATCGGTTCCAAAATGACGAAGATATTGCGTAACAGAATAAATCTTCATTCCTTGTTTGAATTATTTCCATTTAAGAAGTTTTCCTAAAATCGGTATCGGTCGCTTACATCGGAATTCTGATCATAGGATTGCCTCACAAATGGCAGTGATATTGATGGCCAACATACAAACTCAATCTAATCGAAAAGTATCACATTTTTTAAGTCGGTTAAAAAATGTTTATTATATGAATTATTTTTTTGGGTAAGGGTTCCCTTCTTTCCTTTTGAGGAACGGAACCCTAAAAATGATGAACATATCGCTCAAATGAGCATCACTAGAGAATGGCTACACCTTTTTTTTTACGTGAGGAAATCTTCATGGACTATTCTTCACTGGATTTATCGGCGGAGGAGTGTGCCGGACTTGACCGGCCAAAATCGCCACGGTGTTCCTTCCCCGCACCTGCTGTCGAGGTGGTACTAGGTACTATGCAAAAGATGTTTATGGAAAGAAATATTGAAGTAGGTCGCATTTTTCTTGAAAACTTTTCACGTTTTTTTTTATGGATAATAATAATAAAATACGTGCTTGTAATATTTGGGTTATACCAGTTCTCACGTATTCCTTTGGGATGTTCAGATGGACTCAAACTGAACTAGATGCTATTGATAGGAGAGTCTGTACACTGATGACTGCATTTCGAATGCACCATCCACGGTCATCGGTAATGAGACTGTATATCCCGCGCAAGTTTGGAGGTCGTGGTCTTTTAAACATTAAGACCCTACACAATCGCGAGATATATAACCTCAGAAAATATTTTATTCACACCGATGTATAAATGCATCGTAATGTTGTAGCAGTGGACAATGGACTCGGTCTGGCTAAAGAGAACTGGCGCAAACCTGTAGTACTCAGTACTAATGATCGCAAGGAGGTATGGAAGGGCAAAGGGCTCCATGATCGGTTCTATCGGGCCCTAAATGGACCTGATGAAGACGTAAAAGCTTCTACATTCTGGATACGGTGTGGTGATCTGTTTGGAGAAACTGAAGGTTTTGTCTTTGCAATTATGGATGAAGTTGTTATGACGAATAACTATCGGAAATTTATTCTGAAAGACGGTACGGTCGACATATGTCGGGCATGTCACTGTCCCGGTGAATCTATCAGGCATATTATTTCTGGTTGTTCTCGTCTTGCAAACGGTGAGTATTTGCATAGACATAAACAAGTGGCCCGAATAGTACATCAACAACTTGCCCTTAAATACAGTCTTGTGAATTTAGAGGTGCCATTTTACAGGTATGTGCCCGACCCAGTTCTTGAAATTGGTCGTGCTACATTGTATTAGGATCGATCTATCAACACTGACAGGACTATTATTGCCAATAAGCCTGATATAGTCGTGATAGACCGATTAGAGCGCCGCGCAATAATTGTCGATATTGCTGTTCCTCATGATGATAATCTCGTGAAAGTTGAAAGAGAAGAAACAAATAAAATATTGGATTGGATGGATTGGATTTGTTTCACGAGAGTGTCGATATGTGGAATATCGATTCGGCGATCATTGTTCCGATAATTATATCTGCTCACGGATTAATAGCTAAGAGCCTCGACCAACACCTTAAGAGGCTCTCGTAAGATGGTTGGATCAAGGGACTGATGCAGAAGGCAGTTCTCCTTGACACGGCCCGCATTGTCGGGAGGTTCCCATCTTTGGAGCCCTAACCACCGGTGTCTTGGTCCCTGTACCCGATGTCGGTGGTCTACTATTTTTTATATTTTTAAATGTATTTTTTACTTATATGGTATATTTAAAAATGTAATTTATATGTGTGTTTAATTAGAATAAAGGGAATAATAATAATAATGATTTATTTTTCTCTCACCAAAATATAGTAAACATTACATTTTTTACAGATACATAGAATCCTGAGTATAGTATTGTGGGAGACTGGTGCCTAAACTAGGCTCAAAGCCTGTGTTTCAGGACACCAGGTCTCCTCCCTGTGTATTTTCAAATTTCAATATTAAGTATACAAATTGGACACAACAAAATTGAATACCTTACTATATTAAAAACTTATTTCTGGTTGCATAGCATATTTAGGTACATATATTGTTATTGTGTGCATGATTTTGTGTATGTGTGTGCGTGAGCGTGAGTATGTGGATGTATGAGAATGTGTGTGAGCTTGTGCGCATGGGTTTGTTTATATCCATTCTTGTCATTTAGCTTCATTGTAAACCAGTATTGAAAGCAGCATCGGTTTCGTCATAGCTTACCCCCTTCAAATAGTCAGTCAGCGTTCTTTTACACGTGGCCTTTTTTAGGCGAAATATTGGTATAATTCTGTTGACCTTATTGTTTTTTATTTTAGGATTACTTTATTAAATAATTACAGGACTAAGTTTTTTGGGTCACCCGGTTGATAAATAATTATTATTATTATGTAGAAAAGTGTGTGAACTGCATGAGGACGATAGCATCAGTGAGGCACACGCTAACAACAGCGTACAGTAAGTTGATATCAACAGATATGATGCGGCAGATGTAATATCTAAATGGCCGCAGACTTATGTACTCTAGGGCTGCTTCCAGCTCGAACCGAACGCACTCATCTGTAAACGATAAGTGGCACTGTCAGAGATCAGGTTATTAATACACTTACTATTTAATTAAGAGTTTATTTGGTTGAACGTATTTGTGTCTGGAACGATGGAGGGATTGGAGGAATGCTCAGGAAGGTTAGAGGTTTGTTAAAATCAGGCTGCGGTAGTTTGAAGCAAAGCAGTGTCCATAAACGGACCATAAATTGCGGGACACGGTTATATTTCTAGAAAATAATTATTGTTCCCTTTTTATCCTCATCAAGAAGAAATAATACATTGTGTACTTATCAATTTAGCCGCAAAAGTAAAATGAAACGCGATAAAAGAAATATATAAACTGCCTAATAATCGTATATATCTACCAAATTTATAACCTATTAAAAAGACTAAATTGCCTTAAAGTCTCCGTTAAATCAAGCATTTTCTTTGCTGAGAAAGGACTTTAGACCAGATAAGCTCAATAAGATTATAATGACATAAGTATCTAGGAGTTCTGAGGACGGTATGCTCATATTCTGTTGCCATGTCGGAGGCTGCCGTCACGGAGCCAATTTTTGATTTTATGTTTTCTGTAGGCCTGTTTTGGCGTTGTTTTGTTATTCTGTCAAAAGTATTTTGCACCTTGCATTATCTATAAATATTATCGATGGCACGCAAGCATTTCCCTGAACCACTTGGCAATTGCTGAGTCTTTCACCTTTCTCCATTGGAATTACGGAAGTGGACGCCGTGGGGTCGTCAGTCCAACCATTTGACATCGTATTATTTTGTGTTGAGCCAAGTTTCGTCTTGAACTATTTCGCTTTTAGTTAAATGTCCGTCATCGCAACAGGGAACAACAAGGCAATATCATGGTGTTTTTTGACACATGTTTCAACCCTTCTTAAAGTTAGAACCTTTTTTCTAGTCGTATATATAACGACTGTCTGACAATTGTCAACTGCTGTCACCTTACGGGGTTGACGTTTCTTCATAGGTGAAGATAACTTATTCTGTTCCATGCCACTGTTTTATTCTTTAAATATCACAGCTACCGTAAACTGTCCAGGGGAACTTTTGTAAGCCATCCCTTCCACCTCTGCGCATAGGAGATAATTCGTTGGCCCACGACGCTAAAGAAAAAGCCGATCTTCTGGGCAAACTCTTTGCGTCCAACTCGACCCTGGACGACAGGGGAAACGCACCGCCGACCATACCACAGTGCGAGACCCGCATGCCGGAAGTCCGGTTTACACAAAGGGCAGTGCGTAAAGCGCTTCTTTCCCTCGACGTTCATAAGTCGAGTGGGCCCGATAGAATCTCTCCTATCGTGCTGAAGACGTGTGCTCCAGAGTTGGCACCGGTTTTAACGCGCCTTTATCGGCTTTCTTACTCTCTTGGCGTAGTCCCGAACTCATGGAAGACAGCTCTAGTGCACCCAATCCCTAAAAAAGGAGATCGCTCGGATCCGTCCAACTACAGACCCATAGCCATCACCTCCTTGTTCTCCAAGATAATGGAATCCATTGTTAACTGCCAGCTCCTCCGGTACTTAGAAGACCACCAGCTCCTCAATGATCGACAATACGGCTTCCGTCAGGGTCGTTCAGCTGGTGATCTTCTCGTATACTTGACTCACCGGTGGGCACAGGCGATCGAGACCAAGGGGGAAGCGTTGGCCGTTAGTTTGGACGTGGCGAAGGCCTTCGATCGGGTCTGGCACAAAGCGCTCCTTGCGAAGCTTCCTTCCTATGGGCTTCCCGAGAAACTGTGCAATTGGCTCACCAGTTTTCTTACAGACAGAAGCATCAAGGTCGTTGTTGACGGTGCATGCTCCGACTCGAAGTCTGTTAATTCTGGTGTCCCACAAGGCTGTGTGCTATCACCCACGCTGTTTCTTCTGCATATCAACGACATGCTGCAGATTAGCAGCATCCATTGCTATGCAGACGATAGCACGAGTGATGCCCTTTACACCGGCCGCGCTAACATTTCTCGGGTAAACGTCATCGAAAGCCGATCCAAACTTGTGTCTGAAATCGAAACTTCTTTATCAAAAATTTCAGATTGGGGTCGACTTAACCTAGTCCAATTTAACCCCACGAAGACACAGGTTTGCGCGTTCACCGCTAAAAAGATGCCATTGGTCGTATCACCTCAATTTGAGAGCACTTCCCTAACTGCATCAGCCAGTATCGGAATCCTTGGCGTCGATATATCAAGCGAAGTCCAGTTTCGCGGTCACTTAGAGAGTAAGACTATATTAGCCTCGAAGAAGCTTGGTGTGCTAAACAGATCGAGACAGTATTTTACTCCGGCCCACCGCCTGCAACTTTATAAGGCGCAGGTTCGGCCGCACATGGAATACTGTTCTCATCTCTATGCAGGTGCACCCCAGTACCAACTTCTCCCTCTTGACCGCATTCACCGGAGAGCGACTCGCATCATCGACTGCCAAGATATCTCCGATCGACTTGACACCTTGGCGTTGCGTAGAGATGTAGCTTCACTCTGCATCCTCTATCGCTTGTATCATGGGGAGTGTTCAGAGGAATTGTTCGGACTTATACCGGCTGCTGGTTTCCGCCATCGTTCTACGCGACAAAATATCCATCCCCATCACCTGGACGATTGGCACTCCACCACTGTGCGCTTCTCCAGAAGCCTTTTGCCTCGCACAACCAGCTTATGGAACAAATTGTCGCCTGCCGTATTTCCGAACCGATACGACCTTCAAACCTTCAAGAAAAGAGCGTACTCCTACCTAAAAGGCCGGCAACGCACTTGTGACCCTTGAGTTGCGGGTGTCCATGGGCGGCGGTAGTCATTTACCATCAGGTGACCCGTCTGCTCGTTTGCCCCCTATCGTATAAAAAAAAAAAAAAAAAAAAAAAAAGCTTATTTGGCTTTATTGCACTTAATCAACTCTATCAACTCTCTCGATTGTCCTCTAATCACCATACCTTTCGGCGTTTTACAAGTATAAGAAGAAACGTTATGCTCCATACGGAGGAATATAAATATTCAACTGACAAATGTGAATGAACACTCAACGAACAGAAATGCACCGACTAGCATGGACGTCTTTGTGAGTGACAACTAAACAAAATGGAGTCGTCACCGTGTCGTTTGAGATACATGCCTGTGATCCACCTGATTGGTGCTGCCATATAATAAATACTTTTTTTTATACTATGGGGATAGACACACAGATAGGTCACTGGATGATAAGTGATAACCACCGTTCTTGGGCCTACTTAAAAAATCGCAAGAGCGCTGCCCGCCTGGATGAAGGGAAGGGGGGGGGGAGAATACAGACGAAGACAGGAGATGGGAAAGAGGAGAGGGGGATGTGGGGAGAGGAAAAAGGGGAGTATGGCATATATGTATAGTAGCATATATGTATATGTGAGGTCGTGGTATCACACAAAAATACATTTACAGTACATAGCGTTTGAAATAAATGGTTTATTTTCATTCGGAAAATATAGTCAATTAAACAATTGGTAAACATAAAATATGTTTATAAAAAAAAAAAGATTTAGAGAGATTTAGATAGATTTAGAGAGATTTAGAGTAAAAATTAAATATCAACGTGTAAATCGATTGAAACTTCTTCATAATTAAAGTCAAGTGTTTTGTGAAATCGAATAGGTAACGCATTAGGAAATTACTAATGGATAAATAATTCAGCTGTCAAAAGTAAAATAAATAGTTGGACAGGAGAATAAAACACCAATTTGATACTACGTGGGTCACGATTTTTTTCTTTTGTATTTGTTTTTACAACTTTGAGGCATTTTAAAAAGTGTCTATCATTCATGGAAATGGATTTGCCTAGAGAAAATTGCCAAAAACAAAAGGTATACTCAGAAGAATTCGTAAACCCTGAAGATGCCGTGGCTGCATTTGAGAGAGGCATGGCAGAGAACCCTAAAGAAGAGTGGGTTCACTACTTCAGTCAATGGTTTCATCGCATGCGATGGTGCTTAAAAAGGAACGGAGACTTCTAGGTATATATTTCAGTTATTTAATTTCTGAAAACTTTCTGTGTGACTCCCGTACTGTAGTTTCTATTACGAAGAGAATTCTAATTATTGGACTGCCTCACATCTATTAGGGACACACTTATTTGCCAAGTTAGATTCCAAATAGCCTAGTTGTTCTCACCTGAACATCTCAATAGCTTTTTTGATAATATTGTTTTAATTTGATCCACTTCAAATATTATTGCTTGCGCTATTGCCAGTGGCAGGGTTAGTATGTAAATTATGTATCCTAAAGAACCGATGCGATATAACAAAAGTGTTCGATAATCCTGAAAACAAAATGATTTTTAAATGAGTATTCCAATTAAGACCTGAAGACATATTCTTATTAAAAAAAAATTGACCAGAACCTGTTCTAAAGTTATACATTTTTCATTTTCTTTAATGTTTTTGTAAGTACTATATAAGAAGCAAACATATTTTCTGTAACTTCTTTGTGAATACGACGTGTTTGACAAAAGGGCTATACTAACGTCATGGGAACAAGTCTATTTCCGTCAACCGGATATTGTAGGACTGTATACACACGTCTAATAGATATCAGTCCGATCTCTTAGTCGCCTTTTGCGACATCAAAAGGGGGGGGGGGGGGCTAATATTATTCTGCAGTGAACTACACGAGATCGCAGGCAATGTGTCAGTTTTAATGTTTTTAAAGTTGTCTGCAGTATACTAGCAATTAAATTAAAACCCACAGAGTATCCGTGATTCATTAAGTATGGCAAGACTAATGTAAGTAAAGTTAGTTATTAAAGTTTTTTTACTATTATTTGTTGTAGGAGTATTTAAAAATAACTAGCCTGCCTGAGACCGCTCAAGAAGGCGGGCTAGTTATTTACTATTACAAAAAATAATTGTTTAAATGTATTTTGAAGCCTTAAGTCTATCAAATACTAAATAAGAGCTGTTCGAAATACCGATTACAAATTACATTTTTAGGAGGTCATTCAAAAACCAATACCAAACAATATTTTCATTTCAATTACGTATTTTAATAAAATATGATTCAAATACTGCTCAACCTTGGTACAGTACTTACATTTTGTAAATAGTTAAAAGATATCGCGTAAATAAGTGCAATTATTCTCGGGACACAGGCCAGTAGCAATACAATCAACTGAAACAAAGAAATTACCTAATATTAGTTTTTTATTTTTCCACCAAGCAAATGACACATTATACATCTCGTGGGCAAATCGATAATTCGGGCTAATCAAGATCTGCCTTATTTTGTCCATTATTTCATTATATGCTACATCTTAAGTTAGAGAGATCGAAGAGAGCAACTTATTATAAAACTTTGAAAAGGGTTTAATGTGATTTTAATAGATAATAATAATAACGTAAATGAACAAAGTATAACAAAATAATGTCAATTTCTCTAACTAGCCACTTAGCCACATCTAGATATCAAACAAACAAAACAAAACAAACAGCACCAGCGCTGTTTTGCGCTCTGCCAGCTATGTCATTTTAACGTAAGTAAAAACGTTTTCTTCACGCTTGTACTTATTATTCTTTTTGGTCTATAGATATAAAAATGATTTTTTTTTAATTATTGTCTAAAACGCTAGTTTTCTTATGATATAGGGGCAAACGAAAAGACACAATACCTGATAGTTAATGACAACCGCGGCTTATAGATGGAATTTAGGAAAGGTCATCTAGCCATTTTTGGGTAAAGCGCTTAACAACGAACAGCATTTAATATTTAATAAACATCATTTTTGTCTAGATTGGCCTGTCTTAACAATGTGCTTACGACATATTCATAGTATATAAAGGTCATGAGAGGTCATTCCTCATTCAATACAAAAAGAGGGTTACCATAAATCTATTCTAAATTCTAAACTCTATTCAGAAATTGTTATAGCTCGACTAGTTTTACTAAAATTAATGAAATGTCAATTACAGAAAAAAAAGCAAAAATTAATAATCATCTTATCTATATCTATCAAATTGCTAAATATAAAATGTATGATGTGACAATGTGTCTCTCCAGACGTTGTCAGTTGGTACATATTATTTATTGAAATGCTTTCACGTGTACATTATATATACCTATCTATATAAAAAAAAGAGATAACATACCAGACATTGCAGCTGCTTGTCAAAATATTGCACATCGTTCAACAGAGCATTGTAATTATATAAACCCTTTCTGATATTTTTAACGCAGGCCCCCACGCCGATTCCGCTGATGTTTATTGGAATAGAAATTCGTTCAAAGAAACCTGCCAGTAGACACATGCGGCTGTGAAGCAAACACAATATCCATACGGCTTGAAGTTGATTCATATCCAAAGATAAAGTAACCAGACAAATAGGCACTAGTCTAGAAAAAGGCTGTTCGATAATAAGGTATAAAACCATGGATAAACAAACATGGAGTAATAAGGTGAAAACGAATACAGCGATCATACTCTTTGTTATCAATGGCTTCTTAAATCCCATAATCGTGTCATTTGTTTCGATAGTATTGCAATACTGAACAAAATACTTATCCCCGAATATCAGTGACGAAATTACGTTAATGATGAATGGAAGAAAAATAAATAATTTTACATAAACCAAATGTTGTATTTTTAAGTTATCACTCCAAAAGGAATACAAATATGTAATGATATTAATTAAACCGAAACATATACAATACAGTTTGGCCAGATATCGTACAGGTTTAGAATTATTGATATCATAATAAAGGCCAAATAGCAAGCGTAAAACTAATATAGATTTGTATGAAACTGTTTCAGTGATATTTTGTGTTCCCAACATATGAGACATTTTTAGCAGTTTTGAAGAAATTGTCGTAGGAACTAATACGATAAAAACCATATATGCGTGATGTACTCTACATTAAGTTAATTGGTTTTATGCTCATTATTGCCCCGGCAGGTTTATTAATGTTATATAAATTAGTTTCAGTGTCGAACGGTCGATAATCACAGGATGCGCTATATACGAGAGTTAAAACTTGTATTTTCTTGCTATAAAAGCGTTAAAGGCGCTTTAAAGTCATTTACATGCGACTCTCTACAATAGTACTTAATGTATAATATAACAAGTACTATGTGTAACAGCACAAAAACAATTACTAATAGAAAACTTCCTTGAGTGAAGTGGATTTAGAATCGAAGGAAAATAAAGGAACACCATAGTCCGTGTGCCTTCAAATGTACATATGGTACAAGGTTGTCTACTTTAGGCGTTTATTAATTAAAAAAGGCAATAAAATTGATTAAATTTTTAACATGGTAGGCATATACTTACGTCTGATGTTATAGAAATTTGTAATCAATTTAAACTCTTTTGTTAAGCAATTGAGTAGACAAACAAGTAATATTAATAGAAATTCTATTAAACGAGATGGCATTATTAATTTCTTATTGATTTATTTTTGCTGACGTTATCTATTGACTGTATGCTAACTTTTATATGAAAATTTGCACCCTATATCACTCCTACTATTAAGACAACTCAAATGGCAACTCTCATGTCGAAATCCATCAACCCATCTAGGTTATAGTTCAAAGAAACATCAAAACAGCTACATACACTCGAAAAACTTTACCATTCCCTCTTGCGCAGTCGGGTAAAACATTACTGTGACTTCAAATGGTAAGCGGCTATTGGTAAGGTACACAACACAAACATGGTGTCACTAGACCAAAACTCCGGCAAGTCCTAACTAGGAAATAACATCATTATCATTTTACTTGAATTGAAGCCACTAAGAGTGTGGCAGTAGTGACCAGGTTTGCGATGTCATGTAAATGAGTAAATTTGGACACTTAGATGTTCAAAGGT
The DNA here is from genome assembly GCA_947561695.1 of Tyria jacobaeae. NCBI lineage: Eukaryota > Metazoa > Arthropoda > Insecta > Lepidoptera > Erebidae > Tyria > Tyria jacobaeae. The sequence goes on along the minus strand of OX387207.1, from coordinate 9,615,098 downwards.
ACAGAAATATACAAATGTAGGCATTAAGACTTATCAACGCATTAGATAACTTGCATTGAGTTCGCTTTTCTGTGTTCTTTCTTAATCGTGAGAGAGAATACGTTCTATTGAACGTACCTGCTTCATAAAATGTTGAAAACTAAGGAGTACCTAAGCACATATGACGTGCACTACTTTCCTGATATCTAAATTTCCTTTTTATAATTTTACAGTCATTCTGGCGGAGACCATACCAAAATTGGGTCTGTTCATCTCTTTGGTTGGTGCTGTGAGCAGCACAGCCCTCGCGCTCTTCTTCCCACCTCTCATCGAGCTGGTTTGCAAGGCTGCCAAACCCGACAGCATCCACCCGTTCGTATGGATGAAGAACGTACTCATCATGTCCCTAGGGCTCTTCGTATTCGTCACTGGCACTTACCAAAGCCTTGCAGCTATCATAACAGCGTTTAGTTCATAACAGGTATAGATAACTAATTGTTAACTTCATATATTTTTAGTTTCAAAGAAAGGCAATACACTGTTAAACGTAAATTAATTAAGAGTTTGCTATGTTAGGTTAAATGTAAAATATTTTTTTTCATCGATTGTAATTGTATACTATTATGAGGTTCACGTGGAATACATGTCTACAGGTCTTAGTTAAATATAAAATTGAACCCGTCTGTCATTAAGGGCTAATACATGCCAACACAACAAACTACAAGTTTTAGTTTTTGAAAACTATAATATGTATGTAAATGTAATAGTATTTTTTTGGGTACAGAACACTCACAAGAGACTTCTTCAACCGTGTTTTTTTGTTCAGCCGCGTAGTACTCTTTTTTAACCCTTGTGTTTTATCACTTTACCGTTTTGTCATAATTCTTTAGAAAATACATAGAGGGTTTAGGTTAGTAGGGTTAGACAATCGCTTTTCCATTCGAGCCTCTAACCAAAAACGGGTAGGGTAGGGAGGGGTACGGGTTTTTCACATTAAGTTGTCTGTGAGAGTTGTAAGAGAATGGAGTGGCATGGCGTTAACAATATGGTTATTGTACTATGGTGGTCAATAGTTTTTATTGTCGATGAACTGTTACAATATAAATCGTTAGTATTATATTCCAATATTTATTAAAATATACATTCTATTTCTTAGTGAGTACTGAATATGGATAGTATAAGTCAGTACTGTACCTATGTACAATGCACTTAACAGTTTACGTGTACGATTCTGTCACTTCATTATTTTAATGCTTTTCCAATACTACTTACTTTAAGTAAATATTTGCAAAAGACCAATGCTGTTAATGGTATAAGTCAATTGTGAAAACTCCAACTCAAGTAAGACAGTATTGTCTTACTTTGAAAAAGTAGTGATAGAGTTACTCGTCGTTAGTATCTATTAAAAGTTACCGTATGTAGTAAAACAGATGTGTAATAAAGTTTACCTGTATGTAATTTTTATACATAATTTTATACAAAAATGATTTTATGAAACAAATATTTACTTACAAAAAAGTATGCAGCGCATAGTATGGGCGCCAAACTCATTTATTGTATGAACACTTACAGACACTTAGCACAAAGTAAATATTCCTTTAGATTGTTTATTATTGTTAATGTTTAAGGACATCTCACATGTTAAAGCTTAAGACACCACGAGAGTGTGAGTAACGAGCATGTCACATTTTAGGTAATTGACACTACGCGGTGCCTATATACTTAAGTGCAATGAAACCCATCTTTACGGAATTATTTCAGTTTATTTTTAGAGGATTTTTGACAAATTTGTATATCTGTGGATGTAAGTTTTAATGTATAGATTGCATAACATAAGTGTAATTTAAAAACAAAAAGGTAATTTGTACAAATGTTATCTACAGAATCACATACTATTAGCCTAGAAATATGTGTATTATGTTATTTACAACATTATAGGACACACACGTTTCTTTTTAATATTTCTGGGTTTTATTAACATATAAGTTTGATAAGTATTTTGATTAAGATATGACCTTTTACGTGATCGTTTGAAGTGCAATATTGTAATATTATGTTTGCTCGTATTTAGTGCATACAATGCGTTCTTACGTTTATTATGTGTATTAATACTTTACCAATTCAGTAGAACAGTGAATGTTTCAGATCTTGTCATACTTAATAACTTCAAAACATGATAATTAAAGATTTGGCAAAGACTTTACGTCAAAAGTAACTACGTTAAAATCTACTTACGCACATAAACCTAAAACTAAGTATTGATCTAAATAATGTGGTAAATTAGTGCTTCAATGTGTAATATGTAATAATACCTACTTGTGAAGTTGATTATTTGTTAAAACGAAGATTATATAATAATATTCTGTGATACAAAGTTTGAATTAAAATCATCATCTTATTAAAAAGTTTATTATTATTTTTTGTAGAAAATATGACTCGCTTTCATAAACAATGCGTTACCGTAGACTTGTCCTTAAATTGTAAAAATAGTATTTAATCATTTTTTTTCTTCTAGAACTTGAGAAATACATTAACTGAGCATTAGGCAAAGTGAGCACCTTTAATATTCTTTTTTGTAAAATTGCATCAGCGATATATAAATAACTCTCATTATATCATATATTATTATTTTTTTTTATACTATAGGGGGACAGACTAACAGACGGGTCACCTGGTGGTAAGTCACAACCTCCATCCATGGACACCCGCAACTCAAGAGTCGCAAGTGCGCTTCCCACCTTTGAGGGTGATGGGGGATGGGGGATGTAGGGAGTGGAAAGAAGAGAGGGGGATGAGGAGATGGGAAAGAGGAGAAAGGAAATGAGGGGAGAGGAAAGGGGTGAGGGGGAGGTGGGCCTCCGGTAACCTCACTCAATTCGGGGAAATGCAACGCATGCAACTAATATAGGTACAATAAATTATGATCCAAAAATAAATATATACGTAGGTACTCACGCAATGCACTCACCTGTCAACGATCGGACCTCTAAAATAAAATTTACCTCTATTTTAAAGACGAAAAATAAAGAATTTGTCATTTTTAATTACACTCTCACAACGTAGTCTGCCTCTACTGTAGGATGTTCTGTGATTAATTGTAGTTCGATTTCTTTTTTACTTACGGTGACTTTTCTCACCTTTTATAACCTTACGCGCTCTTCAAGAACGTTCAAGAGTTGAGTGAATAGGTTTCCTTGAACGAGGGTGTACGATTTTCGTTTACACCGTCACCGCTATCGATGTTAAAGACAAGATTGTCTTCAAATACAGACATCAAAAGCGTCTAGGGATCAAGTACGCTATAGAGTAATTGTTAACTTTTTTGGAACATTATTGATTCTTTTTAGTGAATTTCACTATTTGAATAATGAACTTTCTATTTACAATTTGCTAGCTACTCTTCGCAGTGGTTCACGGTTTGGAATACTTGTCTTAAAAGTTTGGTTAGGTCTTATTTACTTCTTGACGATGTTTCTGGAGCTACGATATCCCAACTTCGATGTCATTTAGGCATATATGATCTATAATATTAGGTTGGAAACTAATAAACCCGCCATATTTGTACACAAATTTATTGATTTTTTTAAGTATACAAAATCAAATTATTTCTCAACTATATAAGCACCATCGTTTTCTATCACCTGTCGCCAAGGTCACTTTTAAGCTGGTCTTCATTTTTAAATTTTTTATCTGCTACGTAGTAGGCTAGAGAACGAAATAGATGATAATCTGAGGGCATAATGTCTGGAGAGTACGGTGGGTGAGGCAGGACAGCCCAGCCAAGCGAAAGTAATTTTCAATCACGAGTCGCTTTTGCTACAAGTGGTCGAGCAGTATAGTGCAAAAAGTATACTTTATTTTGATTTTTCGGTAATCTCGCTGCTACTATATCCAGTTGGTCACAATAAATATTGGCTTTATGATTGTAGTGTTAGATGGCAACAGCTCCCAATTCCGTTTATTCCACACCACACACTTAAAAGATCTTTTTACTCTGACAGATTTTTTTCTCCAGGTCCAAGCCACTGGCGCTTACGCGAAGAATTTATGTACATAACCCACTTTTCATCCCGTAATTACATCCCTCAACCACTCATTGGTACGATGATAACTAAGTAGTTCCATGCTAAATCGCTGTGATTTAGCATGTTTAAAATCAGTTAATCAAAATCACTAAGAATACCTATTTTTTAACACATATCTCATGCATGCTCAATTGGGTTGAGGTCTTGCGATTGAGCAGGCCAAGGCAGAACGTTGATGCAACCATCGGCAAGAGTGTGCGTTGCGATTTTAGAAGTAAGTGGATGTGCATTGACGTGCATTAGTCGAATCGATTTCACAAATTGATTATCACATCTGAAACAATCACCTTCGCTTAAATCCGGCCATATACCGAAACGAGATTCTTCAGAAAAGTAAACACAACGCCAGTCTTATGCCACCAGCCCTATGATTGCGGCTTGGAACTCTCAGTGGCCTTTGGGAATGCAGGCCTACTTCACGTAATCGATTTCAAATGGTTTGGTCGCTTATCAACAAGCCTGAAAAGCTGCTGAGCCACGTAGCCAACATCATGGGGGTCTTGGTACGATTCCGTCAAATACTGTTCTATTTTGGATGTACTGGTTCTGTCTGCGAATGGTGGTGCGAGGCTCTGCCGTAATACGATAGCGTGTCCAGAGGCGTCTTATGACCAACTGGATAAAGGTGTGGGTAGCCTCTCGCCGGTGACCATGGTTATTGCTATGGTCCAGAGCGAGAGTGCATGGGATTCCGCCGGTTCGTACTATGAGGCAGGGATGTTTGCAAAAGAAGCGGCGGAAAGGGAACGGGAGAGAGTTAGTACTCTTCCGTCTCGCAGAAGACGCACAAGGCGCTGGAGAGTGCAAAATGACCTCCGGCCTCCATGAGCGCTGGCCTGAGGGCGACAGACTGGGCTATCTATCGTCCTAGCAGAAGCAGGTCCGAGACGGCGGCATGACGTGTTCCACGGACGCCTGACTAAAATGAGGGGGGTGGGGCGGAACCCCACACATCATATTCGGGTCACCTTGCTCAAAAGGCGGTCAGGTTTGCCAGGGTACACAAGGATTTCCTTTCTAGGGTATACCTGAGGCCCCGGTCATAAAACCCGTTGACGAAACACCGTGTGGTTTCACTCGGTTCGAGTCCGACATACCACCTTACCCATTAGCCCGGTAAGGTGATGACCCGTGGGGGTTTCCACACAAAAAAAGGGTATAAGCTGTTTACTTAAATATAGGAATTAATGTTAGCCAGTATTTTTTTGTAGTTCAAAATGTACTTGATCAATTGGGGATTGAATCACGAACACATTGCTTATTATTACAAATTGAGGACTAGCCGTCTCGCAATGTTGAATTTTTTAATCCATCTCTTTAAAATATAATGAGTGAATACTACATGGGCATATAATAACAAAAAAAACATAGCTAACTACCTAGAAGACGCCCCGTTGCAACGTTGTGATGCACGGTATATTACCTAATTTTCAGGTTAGATAACGATCAAGATAGATAGATAGATATCTTGATGTATAGAAACCTAAATTGAATAAAACAAAATCAGTATATTAAATACATTTATTGACCGCTATTTTTAAAACTAAAATTGAATAAATTACAGGAGCCGACACAAACTTACACACTAACCATTTACGAAAATAAAGTAATTTGCAAGAAATCTATTTACGAAGACAATAAGAGTTTGTTTCAGCTGGAAACACGGAAGTTAAGCATTATGTTCAGCAAAGATCTGAAAGAAACAATCCGTATTTTTTTTTTGTAAATTCACTTTACACTTGTACAAATTGATCACAAACAGTAAACACAATTTTATTCATCGATAGATTTATTATTGTTACGATTTTGCTAAAAGCTATTAAAAGTTTGTGAAACAATCGTCACAACAGATTTATTTACTTATTTTACCATCTAAATTTATCTGGATGTTGCTATAACACAGTTAGACAAGTATACTGCTTGATTGTAATACAGCGTTAAGTAGCAAGTAGCATTGAAAGGTACTAGAAATTATTTAAACATTGTTAGCATATGTTGTAACAAAGTTATTCAAATATGTTCGTAATCTGCAGCCAATAAAAATATACAATATGCACTTATACCTTAACTATCTTTTTGAGTCATTCGACAAAATGCCTTGTGCATTTATCGCGAATACACACACACTCATATATGTATATACCCAGTTAAATTTTTATTTAAACCTACTTAAGTAAACCTGCATCGTCATGACAATTTTAGATCATGATTATAATTTAAAAAAATGTTTGCGATCTCACACTTCATACTATAAGTGGTCAAAACAACATTAACTTAGGTATAATTGATTTGTAATACTGTTCAAGCGGGCTCTAAAATAACTACATTTCCAATTAAGAGTATAGATTCAGCAGGCTCTATTTCACTCTAGGTGCTTAGTAAATTTACATCGTTCTTTTGTCTTCTGAAGTTACATTCGTTGTAATAATGTTACTCTAATAGATTTATTATACATACATTCATACATATCGATACGCAACACACAAAATTTGTTTAGTAGTAACGACGTATTCAGTACGTTACTCAGCCGACAGAGTAAGAATAAGCTGTTCATACTGAAATTAATGAGTATTGACAGAACATTATGCATTACTATAAGTAACGCAGTTTTAGACGGAATTTAGCAATCTTAGGTAGGAATATGTTCAAAGGGGACCGTTTGACGAAAATGGAAAATGTATGATTATTTATGCTTCCACAATTACCACATGTACAAGTATGAATGACAAAACCTATTATACTACTATTTTTTTAATACCACAAGCACCTATGTTATCCAACATTTTCGCGGTATCGTACTATTCCTAATTTGAACTTGATGTTTTTAATTAATAGCATTACTACACAAATTTTTATATATAAAACTATGGACACAAACATATTTTAAAAAGTTTAACTTTCCCTGACTGATTTCTTATTATTAATTGTTTAATACTTTTTTAGATACTTCACAAATATTCACAGCGCTTTTTTCTCACTAGACAATATCAATTATAAAAATTAAGGGGGTGAATATCTACGGGGCCAATTGTTGCCGAACATTATATTAATGGATTTAAGATTAGTTTTATTCAGTATTTCTAATAATAAGTAGATATACCTATCATAAACGTATTAAATGTTTAAAAAGACCAGTATGATAGAGATAATACAGTAGATTTGTTATAAGATAAAGAGTTTACTGGCAACATGCAATTAATGAGCAGCGACACAAAATTATGTATTGTTAAAAGTAACACAATAACATACCATCATAACATCAAAAATTTCAATTTGCTTAAATATAGAATACGACTGGTGTGACGGGGCTTTACTACCACTACTATTGTCCTATAGCGCAACGTTTATTTACTATGTTCTGACCTGTTTATTTTTTTTAATGTACTACGTGCTCTATAACTATAGACGAACGAAGAAGATATTATGTACAAACAGTTTTAAGCGACACGTTATCAATTCAATAGAGGCGGACATTTAACAGTTTACTACTTAAATTTAAGAAATATACTAACTATTATAAAGACTTACGAGCTAGTAATGGTAAGACTTTATGAACTCCCTAACAGTAGGAGTATTATTGGGGCTTGAGACATGTCCAGTGTCCAGAAATGAAGTCTTTAACTTCCGCTAACAGTGACATTGCGTATAGTAAAAGATAACACTACGGTATCGTTCCTTCCCCGTCTAGCCGTCCCGATTAGTATAGATAGACAACATTGACAGACAAATTAGCGACCAATAGTAGTCTTTGGATACGGCCAGATGGAACTCAAAGCAATGCGCTTTTCCCGTACCTGGTTTAGTGTCAACTATCATTCTATTGACCTCAGCAAAGTCAGAATGGTCTCAAATTTTACAAATTATAATAGTTTATCATTGTCCTGATTAGAACGGCTGTTAATAATCTTTATAAGTTAATTAATACAGTACCTTTTGTTCAGTTATTAACCAATCGAAAAAAGTAAATCCGAAGCACCTAAGTATGTCAGTAAAACATAACCATCTAACCCGGCACTTTCAGAATCAGTCCAAAACACACTCCACGAAATAATTAAAATATTTACACTGACAGGACCGAATGTATTAAAAACATTTTATTTTAATTTTAAAAGAGAGCTCAGAGATAATTCACACAAAAAACAATCAGACTCAGGGCAAGTATTTGTGGCCACGGTACACGGTGCTTAAAAAAAAACTGCTACATATTGGTATTTTAGAGTTATTTAAGTGTTTCAAGTCATATTTCAAGCTTTACCTTTATTTATCTACAGCCTAGAGAAAAAGAATATCTTTTTTAGTAGAAACGCTTGTATCTCACTTTTATAATCCGCAAATCTCAACTAAATTCTACAAATTATTTTTATTAACAATTTCTATTATGGATATTATGCTATATTTATTATATTTTATTACTTTTATACATGCAAATGTTTGGGAAAACGTCGTGATTATGTTGCTTTTACTAGTTAATAGTATCTTAACAGTCAACTTTGATAATCAGTCTAAGCCCAAATCTTCTAACTTCGGTGCAGGTTGAAGTAGATATTATAGAAGTAAGTTTAGGGTAAATATTATATACAGTCGTGGTCAACTAATTAGGGACACTCTCTAGTTAATCCAAATTGTGAATTTATTTTTTATTTTCCAACGAGTCTAAACAATATTCCACATCTTTTACATGTAAGTATAATTAGTCATTTATGTGCCTAATTATACAAACAATAACAACTTCTTAAACATTAAACCTCTTTACAGTATAGCTGATAGATGATCACAGTGCTATTTGTTCAAAGAATGCTGGCTGGCCATTTAATTAGGGACACTGAGATATTGCGTTCTAGTTTCAAAATCTGAATCTCAATTATTATTTTCTTTCTTCTCCTATTCTTTGTGGTAGTTTTGGCGGCAATCTAGATTTGTAATTTCAAGTTTTGAGAGTTATTTTGAAGAACAATGGGCAAAAATAAAAGTTGCGATGCAACACTACGAAAAATTATCATGAAGTTTGTCGAGCGTGGTTGGTCATACCGAAGGATAGCAGGATATTTAAATTGTTCAAAAACTATGGTATGCAATGCAGTGTAACATTTCAGGAGCAATAACACAACTTTAAATGTGCCCAGAAAAAAAAGATCGAGAAAAACAACTCCGCAAGAAGATAGAATGATAACCAGGTTAGCTAAGAAAGATCCGTTTCTAGGCTCTATTTTAATTAAACATGAAGTGTTTGGGGCAGACGAAAGAGTCAGTGTCAGGACAGTTCGACGACGTCTGGTAGAAGCAGGGTTGTTCGGAAGAGTGGCTCGCAAAGTACCGTTGTTAAAGAAAGAGCATAAGAAATGCACGTTTGGCGTTTGCACGTAAATATGGACATTGGACCTACGACCAATGGCAACATGTATTATTCTCTGACGAGACCAAGGTTAATTTGATTTCTTCAGATGGAAGGCAATACGTACGGCGTCCTGTAAAAGCGGAAATGAAACCAAGATTCACAAAAAAGCAGGTGAAACATGGCGGAGGAAACATTAAAATGTGGGGATCATTTTCTGGAAATGGAGTGGGACCTGTGAGGAAAGTTCAGGGTAACTTAGACCAACATCAATACAAGGCAATATTAGAAGAAACTATGCTTCAATATGCTGAGGAACATCTTCCTATTATATGGACTTTTCAGCATGATAACGACCCAAAACATACAGCCCGTTCAGCCAAGTCGTTTCTTAACAGACAGTCGGTATCAGTGCTAGATTGGCCAGCAAATAGCCCCGACCTCAACCCAATCGAGCACCTTTGGCACGAAATTAAGAAAAAAGTTGCCATTTATCGTACCACAACTTTAGATGAACTTAATGAAGCTTTTTGTGAGGCATGGGCAAACATTCCTGTTGAAATATGTCAGAAACTGATAATGTCTATGCCACATCGGTGTCAAGCGGTAATTACTAACAAAGGTTTTGCTACTGGGTACTGATTTTACCCGTAATAAAATGAAGTTGTTAAAGAAATTAAAATACTGCAGATTATTAGTTCTGTTTAACTCTATTTTTCATTTTACTTTACTGTTCTTAATTAAATGTCCAGCTACAGAATTGTACCTTAAATTGAATACATGGTTAACCTTTGATATTAAACACTTTTTTATATTTATTTAATCTTTTATTTACAGCCATTTATAGTATAATAATCGGATCAAATTATGCAAATAATAGTTACTGAGAAATCAACAGGGTTTTATATTTATATGTACATAGCCGGTTATTGCTGTCCACTATCTTGAATGTCCTTAATTAGTTGACCACGACTGTATCTACTTATGAATACTTCAAAATATGTATAGATAAGATAATAAGACACTGGGCGAAAAATTATAACTGAGCTTTGAGCAGTTCTTTTATAAAATTAAAAAATGAAATGAATTTCTTTTTATCACGTTTTGATTAACATTAAATATGTAAACAATTCTTGAAAGTAAATTTTAACTATTTGTAATTGTATCGAAATTAAACTTTGTAAGTATATGTAGTTAGGATGACAATAACTTGACGATTGTTTCAGAAATATGCGAAATAATAATAATATATAATAAAAATAATAATTTCGAATATATAAGTTATACGGTTCACCCGCTGAATAATATAAAGCGGAAACGATTTCTTTTTAATTTGAAACTAGTAACGGGCCTTTTAAATATAGGTTTACGTAAATCATTATTTCGTAAGAGAGACGGCTGATGAAACTATATGTATTTAATACTAATAACATTGTACATATACAAATTAATCCCAATATGTATGCATAAAAAAAATTAAATCCCTGAAAATTACAAGAAAATTCGTAGTATGTTATTTAGAACTGTGTACCACCAACACCAAGAAAAGTATTTTCTGAATTATTTTTTTTTTCAAACTGCATCAACTACAGTTACAGTAGAATAAGGTGGTGCGAGTAAAGTTACTTGGAAAACAACCATTGAAATATTCTGTCGTAGATAATAAAAAAATAAAAGATGTGCAGAAGCCAAGAAAATTGTAAATATTCGAATCGGGTAGCATAAAAAACATAAAATAATTTTGTTCGAAAGGATGGCAAAGTTTGTGCCCAAAGGGAAGAAGTACGTACACTTTATGGAAACTGCAGAAACAAAAAGGATTGTCACCACCCCTTGAGAAGGGGATGAGAATATATATACATATATATATCAAAACATCTAAGGCACAGTTTTTCTATAGACAGAAAGTTGTATATAACTATACTATTATCAGTGCTAATAACATTAAGTAGTAATTCGGCAATATATGCATTACGAAGACTCAATATTACATTTTTCAACACAGCGTGTAAATCAACTACTTATTTACACGTGTCAATAATGAATAAATAACCTAAGTCATCGCGATTCGACCAATTGTGGCTGTGACTGCTCTGACTGTATCTACTTATTTACATATTACATGTCTTTATCTAATAAACAACCTAAGTCATCTCGATTCCATTCGATCTATCTGTGGCGACTGCGTGAACTGTGTCTATTTATTTACACATGACAATAATTAATAAACAACGTAAGTCATAGCAATTCGACCTATTTGTGCAGTAACTGTATAAACTTATATTTGTATACTAAGTTATAATATAACAACGAATTAATGGCAACTGCGGCAACTACTATTTATACTACTAACTAATAGGTCGTCGCAATTCGGTATAGTCAACTCAAAGTTTTCGCAGTTACCATAGACTACTGCGGAACTATAAGTATATAGAAATAACACTGGTATAAAGGTGTAAAGTATACTATATTCCTATTTCTACATTTGATTGCTGTCATGCTTATACAACTTATTTAACGTGTATTCTTTTCATTAGTTATTTAATAAAGTGTAGCAAGTAAGCAGGTTTAACAGAGAAAGAACGAAAGAAAAGCACGAAAACCGCCAAGCCGAATTTTGCGATGCCACTTACACTTTTACTCTGACATTCATGAATTTCATCAAACCAATTTTTGTGTTGCTATGAAGTTTCATTACTCGGCCGTTTATTTGGTGATTATTAAATCGGTATTTTATTCTACTTCGTTTATAGATAAGGTAAGTGATATTCAATCACAAATATACTTAATACAAGCAGTATTGTAGAATGTTAAACCAGTGATATTTATATTTGTGTCTTTATTTAAACATTTAGTATTTTAATGTTTCTTCATGTATGAGCGTCTTCTTTACACTGCGGTTTTATAAGAAATTTTATTCTTACAATATTGATCGACACAAAATAAAAGGAACACGGCCGCTAACTAGTATTGAATTACACATGTAACTTCTGTTCTGTATTACACGAATTAAATGCCTAAAGTGGCAGTGAATTGTTTCTTTTTGAAATTTGAGTTTTTAGATATTTGTTATACCTTAAACTATGCGTTACAATAATAAATTTGTCTAATAATTAACTAATAATATTAGGGTTAGATTCGAGAGATGTAGCGACTGTCGACTATTTGAAGCATGCCTTTTAAGCTGTAATTTAAAATATACTCATGAAAAATACTTAAACTCTTATATGTGTATTGTCTCGTTACATACAATAATATTTACACATCACAAATCATGTGGATAATTTAGCAAGAATTAGTGACCCGTGTATCTAAATTTATCATAATTTTATTGATATGTTGACATTTGTTAAAAAAAACAAATATATAAAAACTTGATAATACACCTAGATACATGCCTAAATAAATAGAATGTAATGAATACTGTTAAATATATGCGCATTAAATGTATGCAAAACTGTGATTACTTTGTATTTATTAGGAATACTCAAAGAAATACTGTAAAAAAGATTAAGTAACTCTAAGTAATAACAAGAAAATACTGACGTCTCTTAATCAGGAACCACAACACCCAATAGCTTTATAGAAAAAAAAAATTGTACTTACCTTTATAAAATTGGCTAAAAATATATATTATTTAATACTTTATCATGAGTATATTAAATTAAGACGGCAAGTATAGTCGTCGTATGTAACAAGGTGCCAGTAGTCACATCTCAGGTTCTAGTACAAAAGCACTTGAATGCCAACAATAAAAATAATAAATAGTCAATACTATACTGTACATGTTACTACACTACTTAGTACCTAAATAAATACAAAATTAGCAGTTTATATTTAGAGAATTGCAAAGCATTACATTATAAGCTAAAGCTTACATGGCAAATTAGTATTTTTTTATATATTTTTTTTTATTTATTTACCAACTATGAACTACTTTCACAGGTTGTAAACCTAATACGATAGTATAGTAACGTAACTAATATTATCAACAGAACACACACACACACATACACACATGACACATATTTTCTAATTAAATTAAATAACATAATATACCTACAATATTATAAATCTCAAATTATTGAATAATAATATTAAAAACATAAAGTCAGTAAGACACTTTTGTAAATTAGCGAATTCAGTAGTCAGCAGTGAACATGTAAACAGATCAGTATGATCATATATTATATTGAGAGCCCAAAAAGCTTGGTGTCAACGGCGAGAGCTGTAAAAAATAAATTAGTGCCGTAATAACGTGCACGCGTGAACTGGTACGCCGCCCCTGTACTCATTTGGGGCACAAAAGTGCGATAAAAAAAACCCATCGACTTATTTTCACCCTATAAATTGAGCAAACCTAATGCCTATTGTGATGTTAAAAAATACAATACAAATTAAGTTGACTTAGCAACTTATTCATTCTTGGTAGGGATTTAATCTCCTGCAAAATGGTTGGGTTATGTATTTTACCACGTAAAAAATTAAATAAATAGGTGACTAGAGCTGCTCCTCTACGCACTTCTAGTTTATTATAGACTACAGTTACGATTATAAAGAGTAGGATCCTGGTAGCGTGGGGCGCGTGCACGGCTGAATGACAACATTGAGCATTCGTTGGCATTAAATTAAAGTTTCTTTTCTTGGATCCATTTCACGACTCTGTCTATATCACTCTAAAGTTTATGGCAATCCGCACCACCGATTCACTTTAGATACTAGCTTCAAATAACCGGCAAATAATAGACATGTAGATTTATTTATAACTGCCGGTGAGTCCTTTATCATCAGGATAAAAATTGTTAAAAGCTTATATTAATTTGAGTTAAATATATCGCGTGCTTAGAGGTAAAAGGACTTATAACAATTTATGCGCCCTTTTACCTTTGCAAAGGTAAAAGGGCGCATATTTTTTTTTAATGCCAATCGAGTAGTAGACACATTCTACGCTTAAAATTTAAAAAAAATTACAAAGGTAAAAGGGCTTATATCTTCAATTATACGCCCTTTTTACTTTTAAGAATTCGAAATTTTGGTGATCTAAAGGTGAAAGGGCGTATAATTTTTTTTTCGGCCAGCTCAAAAAAGAACATATTTGTAGTTTAAAAATTCGTAGTTTAAAAAAAACACTCGCTTTTTATTTTAAGAAATAGTTATTATAAAATTTATAAACATAAACTATTATTGACCATTTGGTATAAAAAATACATTTTTTTTTTATACGCCCTTTTACCTTTAAGTAGTACTTTTCTTAAAGGTGAAAGGGCCTATGTCTTGAGATACGCCCTTTCAGCTTTAGGATACCAACTTTTTTTTTCACAGATTTTTACGTTTCAGACAATTTCAAACCGAATGGCAAAAAAAAAATGTATAGGCCCTTTCAGCACAAATCCCTATTAACCCTTAGCTATAAGTCCTTTTACCTTTAAGCACACGATATATACAAAATACAAAACGAAAAGCGTAAACATATCAGCATCGACGTAAATCTGTTTAGCACTTAATAAAAACTTGACAAAGCCCCGCTTAGCGATTGTCTACCGTTACAGGACTACAAAGTTCTGCTAAAAATACACTCTACAGGGCAAGTTGTTTTTTCCTTGGTCTGACTACGGGGAACTAAATGTATCTATTAAATAACTACTTTGTACCCCACAAGCAATAGAAATTATTGACCACGTATAGGAATTTTTCAGAGATAGTACTTTCAAATGTAACCCGCACCCGTGCGTACAACTGTTTACCTTGCACGGTGATATTTGGAGTAATAGCAAAATCACTAATGTTGTTCCATTAATTTATTTATGTCTCCTTGCTTTTATCCAAAAATAGGGTATTTTTGGATAAAAGCAAGGAGACATAAGGTACGATGCTTTGTATAACCAAGTTACTACTTCCCAAATGGCAGCCTGAAAAGTACAATGTGATTTTGAAATAGCAGCTATCGACAAAATGTTGGAAGTGTTCCCACGCGTAGACGCTATTATATGCATTTTTCTAAATATTTGGATGGAGGTTAAGTTGGGACATACAAAGTTCAAACGAGGACGAATAATGTTGTTGAGTTTTCATGGCGATTTAACAAGAATACTGTCTATTTAATGAGGTTATAGCATTATTATATTATATTATTCCTCGTGAAAAAAGTAACTCAACCAAGGGACACATGACAAAGAAGCAAAAAGACAGTAATAAAAGGTCACGATATATAATGAACAATGATTATTAGTCCAGGATCCCTGGTACACTTTTCATTATTTATTACTAACAAGCTGATTATTCGTGAGTAGCTTCCTTTTGACTAGACGCCCAACTTTTTCGTTACAGTCATGTTGGTAAATGGTAGCTTAATAGGGGTAGCAAGGCTAAAATATGTTGATTTGAGAAATTAAAAAAAAATATTACTAACTGATTTTTTTTTGTTAATTATCGAGATAATTATCTAAATAACGTAAAAAAATAGTTGTCCTACAAAATATAAGGTTTTATCAAAGACTCCCCCCTCTCTAACATGTATCATAAATAAGGTCATGAAGAATAATTACTAACCAGCTGATTTTTTTTTGTTAGTTAGCTAACATTTGCATAGTTTACCACCCACATTGTCCTACAAATTGCGTGGTATGTCATATTGGTCCTACGCTCAAAAGTTGTCAGTACCGCAGGACCTTTTTTTTATTAGTAACTGTAGGACAAAGGTATCACGTGATAGGTTAATATATTTTTCGTCCAAATAAAACAATGTCCTACAAAAGAAAAGGTATGTTTTATTAGTCCTACAGGATTTGTAATTTTTAAGTATACAAAATGGAAGGAAATATATATATGTATGTATATATGTATATAATACATCATATATTTAGATTATCATAGATTTATCAGATGAATCAGATGAAAATTATTGTTATATATATACATATGTATATATATATGTATGTATATATATAACAATAATTTTCATCTGATTCATCTGATAAATCTTCATCATCGGTATCAGCTCCAATCTCATCTTCGTCTTCCTCTTCCTCAATTTGCTTATTGGTGACGTCTTTGGGACCATCAAACCAATAGTATTGATATTTATTATCAATAATTGTCCATTCATAATTTTCTGGTACTTTGTCGGTGGGACTGCGCATATGTGCATTACACCATACATTGGAAATAAATACCGTTCTTTTTATTTGTTGTAGTAATTCTTGTTTTGTTGGTGGTAAACTAGAAGGATCACATCTTATAATACTTTTTTTTACTAAATTTTCATTTTCATTCTTTGATTTATACCCTTTTTCAAACAGTTCATACCATCCTTTCTTAATGTCATTTTTTGTTTTTAAAGAGTACAATCTACACACATACTCTTCAATAATTCGAACTACTTCATTTGGACTTGTTAGAGATGTATGTTCGCTTCGTAAAAGTTTAATAAAAGCGTCTTGAAAATTTTTATTTTTCTTTAAATATATTTATATTATTAACTATTTTTTTTTAAAGAAAATGTTTAAGAAACTTTCTATAATAATTATTTAATATTAATGCAAAACTTACAGATTAATATTACTTTTCCAGATAATTATGAAAAATATGTCCTCACAAAATTATTTTTTTTTATTTCAAAAAATAAATAATACCTTTACCTATACCTTTCATATATAGATTTTACTCGAAATTCCTTGTGACAACTACAAACAACTACAAATATTTAGATTTTACTCGAAATTCCTTGTAACAAGAGGAATGATAATATATTATTTCATCACTCCAATTTTCAATATTTGTGTTTATAATGTTGCGTCTGCATTGGGAGGAGATAGGAAAAGGATTTCTTGAGTGGAGACCGCGTCTCGGCAAACGTAGCGTAGGATGCCCACAGGCCAGGTGGAGTGACGATTTGCGCAAGAAGATCGAAGTGGCGTGCAATGGGAGAGGCCTATGTCCAGCAGTGGACTGCGATAGGCTGATGATGATGATGTTTATAATGCTTTCGAGCAGATAAAAAAGTCTTACAAGAAAGCCAAATATCTCTATATTTTTTTATTTCTTCTCTTTTTTGCGAAAGTTAGATTTTTCAGATAATAAATTACACAAAAAACACTCCATTATTATTTTGCAGCACAGATTACTATACGACGACGACGAATAAAATACGAGGTTGACTAAAAACAACTTTACGTGGTTATGATCGACACCAGCATGGGCAAGCATGGAATACCTAGTCCACAGTAAACACTGCTGTGCGCTTGCGTTTGTGAGCAAGGATAAAAGTGTGCCTCAGCTCCAATAGCAAAATGTACAAAATAATATTATTTTGAATTTTATGAATTTCAACTAAGTAACTGGAGGACTGGAATAACGTACCACGCAATTTATAGGATGTGGGTGGTAAACTATGCAAATGTAGCAACTACGCAATGCAACAAAAAAAAAATCAGCTGGTTAGTAATTATTTTTCATGACCTTATTTATGATACATGTTGGAGAGGGGGGACTCTTTGATAAAACCTTATATTTTGTAGGACAAATATTTTTTTACGTTATTTAGATAATTATCTCGATAATTTACAAAAAAAAAATCGGTTAGCAATATATTTTTAAAATTCGTCAAATCAACATATTTTATCCTTGCTAACATATTTTAAGCTACCATTTACCAACATGACTGTAAGGAAAAAGTTGGGCGTCTAGTCAAAAGGAAGCTACTCACGAATAATCAGCTTGTTAGTAATGAATAATGAAAAGTGTATCAAGGATCCTGTACTATATGTAAGACATACACAATAACAGTTACTGGATGGACACATTACTATTGGCATAGGTAGATATATTTCAAAGATGTATTTTAAAATTAAATTAATATTACCTCTATTCCTTCATTCCCTGTTGTATTCACTTTGACACCTACTTTTTATTTTTTTACATAATTCTATTAAAATGATTATAAAAAAATGAACTGTTAATTGAGCTAGTGAGAATAGAGGACTTTTACATACCTACAGGGCATTCTGATGAACTTGTTAGTTCAACAGGATCTTTTTTTAAGGAAAAGTGGGCAAACGGTCAAGCGTTTTACCTCATGGTTAGTGATCCACAGCCCATAAACATCTGAGAAACCAGAGAAACCACAAATGTGCTGCCGACTTGTAAGCCCTATTTTTGGTAACTTTACTTACAAGTGGTTGAACATCGCTTTTGTATTACGGATCGGGACGAAAATTTACCCGATAACTTATACAAACAATTTTTAAAAACTGAGTACTTAAACGTTTAGCAGAAAATATCATAAATCTTTGGTTGTGGTGTTATAATTCAATTCTAAAATTTAAAAATAACATTTGAGAATTAAGCGAGAAATGAGTTCAAGTAATAGATAACCGATATCGTGTTGATTTTAACAAATTAGAAAGTATGGAAATGTTTTAGTATACAACTTAAGTAAACAAACTGACGATTCAATCAAGTAAAACTGGAGGTGGAAAAGTTAAAATGTGTAAAATAAATTACTTAATTACTACTTCTACTTATTATTACAAATCCTGTAACTTGCTATTGTAATCTGTAACGTTCTAAACGTATCTATTCCACTAAGCTTAAACGACGTCAGCAGTTCACCTTCCATATAAGATTACCTCCATATGATAGCGACGTTAGGGTCATCCTCGATGATTTGATCTAACGTGATTAAGTCAATTCTAGCGAGGCAACAAATTTCATCGGCACAATGGCGGCCGTTGAAGAGTCGCCTTATTCCCAAAACTGGATCCAAGCGGTTATTATAGCTGATAGGCCGAGGTTGGGCGCGGATAAATACCGGATACCTTTAGGAGAAAGAAAGATAACACATGTAGATAACTGCCGGCGGATACAGCATAAGGTTCAACTGGTCGGATGATTTTTTTTTATCTAGACACAACACTTGATCACTTGATCTCTAATGTAGTAGCTATATGGTAAATATCCATACCTATATAGTTTGCTGAAAATATTACTTTTCTTAAACGGGTTTATATACGTACATGTATGATTCGAAAGTTATTCTGTGTTTGAAAAGGTAAATATAATTGATAGATAAATAGATTTAGGTTACCGTTTGAGACATTTGATAAGTCCATGTAACTGTGCGTAGACGATAAGGCGGCGAATGTCGAAAGTGGGCCCTGGCGAGTTGGCGAATCGCTCACAAACCGCACGCAAAGTAGTACCTTGCTGTAATGCGCAGAGGATTTCTAACACATCTGATATTGAAATAGGCTGTGAACGAACAAAGTATATAAACATTTTATTTCATAAAGCATATGCATAATTTAACATAAGTGTTGTGTCGTTTAATAAATGTCTTACTTTGTCAGGAGCTGTTTCATGTTCTTTAGAGACAAAGGCGAGACAAGACTTCTGAAGTTCTATGTCGCTGAACAATCGACTGAGGTTGGGCGTGGCGCGGTACATGTTGCTGAACTTTAAAACCGGGATCAAAGTCACCTAGAACAAATATAATCACTAATGTGCGTGTATGTATATATATATAAATAATTGGTACGTACGTACATATGTGTATGTTAAGTTTAAAGGCATTATATAAAGGTATGTATATGTACATCTAGTATAAAC
The DNA here is from genome assembly GCA_947561695.1 of Tyria jacobaeae. Taxonomy (NCBI): domain Eukaryota; kingdom Metazoa; phylum Arthropoda; class Insecta; order Lepidoptera; family Erebidae; genus Tyria; species Tyria jacobaeae. The sequence goes on along the minus strand of OX387207.1, from coordinate 9,595,097 downwards.
ATACATGTGGGACTACTTATGTAACATTTTCTTTCTAATTAAATGATATAAAACATCACCCAAAAGTTGGTTGCTAGAAAGTCCGCCTAAAGCAATATTGTAATTGCGGGAAGTATAATAATTAAAAATTGAGTCGCAAGATTCCACCGGATAAACATACATACATTGCAAATTAGCAATTTGCAAAAGCTTGTAAAAATAAATAAATATGTTTTTATCGCAGCTTTTAATCGCATTTCCATTTAACTGTGGTAGCGGAATCGCAAAGGCATCAAACTAGCGATTCATTTATTATAGGTACCTCAACCAGTCTGCTACTAACGTGAGCTCATTTCAATGACAAGTAGTTAGTTGACTAGCTAGTAATATGCAATGACGTTTACTTTTTAAAAAGGTGATATATATTATATCTCCATTTCAAACAACTAATGGAAAGCATAATCGTTTCTTAAAATAGAAAACCAGTCAATAGCGAATTGACTGGTTTTCTATTTTACACCATGATACAGCCATCGGAATGGATTATAATATTAAAAGTGAAATATCGGTTCGAATAAAATATAATGAGGAATAGTATAGATACTTACTACACCGTAATAGGCCAGATTCTGTATGCAAGACTTGACTAGTGTCTTCTCTACGCCAGTATCGGCTGCGAGCTTCGATACGTGTCTGTACCCATCAATATGAGGTAATAGCTTAAAGGAAAATACATATTTAGAATAATTATCTCTTCAGTATTCATCATATTTCGTGAGCATTCTTCATAAATGAACATATTCAGCTAACTAAAACACAGTTAAAAGGCATGAAGTGCGCTCATACTTGGAGGAACGATCTGTAAATTACACAAGTTATTGTCCTACGCTAGTATCAAACTCGGAATACTCGTAAGAAAAGTATTGAGGCGGTTATTTTAGTCACCGTGTCATCATTATAAAAAAATCGTAAGACTGAAGACTTTTGGTTGTAATTTCCATTCCGTAAGTTCTGTACGTACTATTTTGATTGATGCAGGGTCTTCTCTTTTCTGAAAAGTGTCTGATTTATTTATAAAGGATTGTATTCAAATAAAACAAATATAGCATACAAACCTGTCTTGTAGTGAGGTCCCAGTCCGCTTCCATATCAACTTCGAAAGGCTCGTCATCTTCTACATCAAGGTGTTCTTGACTCTGAATGCCCTCGGAATTTTCTGGAGGAATGATCCTTCGTGGCCGACCGGGGCGAGGTGAACCCACTGACGAGATGAGCACGGGAACATCATGATCGTATACCGGTGGGGGATCTTTGCGGACTTCCAAAACTTTCAAATGCATGACAGTATCGCCCTCTGTCGGAGAGGTTCGGCGGTTTAGATATGCTGCTAAGTAACAAAAATAAATGTTTTTCATCAACCTAATTAGATATTATTATTACGGGTTCCCTAAAGGCCAAATGACACAGGGAATATATTTTAACTGTACTTTAAGTTAATATACATCAATTCGATTCGAATTAATAAGAAAAGAAAAATGACAAACTAAGAACGCCACTTAATAACCTAAACTTTTATAATATACTTTAACTGCTAATATTGACTGTCCTACTATACTACTAACTGCTATAAACCGTTTGGGAGATTCCTAAACTGGATTCAATGTCCGTCATCAAACCGACTACCCGTCAATCAATTTTTGTGACACTATAAAGAAAAAAAAAATATATATGACAAGAAAATATTTATTAGTTATGAAATACAATGAAAACTTAAATTTACTACACTCATTGAACTAAAAAATATCTGATATTTAACATAATTACATTTTTCAAATATTTTACTGAAATAAACATACTAAATAAAATAATAAAATATTTCACGTTTGAAACTGATGATTACATTTCGTTTAGGTTAATTTCTTGCGAAGTTGATAGAAAGCATTCTTCGTTCCGTTGGTCTTGTTCTTACGGACAATAGTGTCAAGTTAGATATGGTTGAATTTGATCTAGACGAGGATAAAATAGATGATGAAGAACTGGACGATGAACGCTCGAAGTACGTGAAGAAGATGATGTTCGTGGATGAGGAAACGATTTTATTTTTGTGTCCTTCTCACGAGCCATTTCGTAATGTAGATTTTTAACAGTCATCGGATCCTTCTCCCCAAGTAAGTCATTCTTTTATGGTACGGACTACATTCTCCCAGTTATATTATACAGGTAAATCAACAAATACACACAACAAATCAATATATACATATTTTGTTTACTTGAGTTATCAATAATTTCTATAAAAGATTTTTTCGTTTATCATCTGCCTAAAGAGTTAAGTCCTTTGTTTCTCTATTATGTTGCTCATCAGGCCCCAGGCATAAGAATAATATTTTCCTGGATCTGGACATCATTATGTAAATATCCTACCAGAACCAACCAAGACCATAATAATATGCAACCGGTTTAAAAAAACTTCAAAATAATAATAATAAAATATAATAATATTACACAAATTTTAAATTGATAGTTATAATAATGAAAAGTTCGTTAAAAACGTGTCAAACATTTTATGGCATTGTAAAATGCATTTATACTGACTTTATTCAACTTGCTACAAAAAATATGCTGCAACTGTACTAAAATCGTTTTGTAAACAATTTATTATTAATTTGAAAACCAAATAATTTTATTACCCAACATAGACAAGTACACTATCACGAGTTCATGACTCAACACGATTCAGTTTTGTTGTTTAAAACGTACGTATTTTGAGTTGATTAAAACATGAATATTGTTACATCTATGTATATGTCAGAATTTTTACTTAAAAACGAATCGTAACATCACCTTGCACAGACATGAAAATTCAGCTGTTAAACAAAAAAAAAAAAAAGAACGTGAAACTGAATAATGAAAAAGTTGAAAGCTTTTAGAAAAAAATGTACCTATAGGAAACAATTAAAAACATGTTTCAATAAAATTTCACACATACGCTTTACAATTAATTAATTATATTCAATTAGATTCGCTATGCAACACTCATCAATTTAAATCGCTTATATGCAAAAACTAGTTACCGCAAGTGTGAGTAGGAATACTAAGTACACCTAACATTTTTATGAATGCTTACCAACTAACGTCGCTTTGCGATAGGTGTTAAGATCGTGCAGTAGGTGGGCTAAAAGTGTGGGAAGCTTACTCGAAGCACCTGACACAAACCGTGTCTCTTCCTCCATGATGGTCTGTTATAAAAAACGTCTACAGTTTAATTCACGTGGTGTGGCGACGTAACTAGTGTGTCACAAGTAGTAGATTTCTGAGAATATTCTACTAGCGAGAACTTTGCTGTTAAGTTCTCGGGAACATTTACTTGGAGAGAACCTATGAGATCTTAATAATATATAGACAAAATTGTCTTGATCTAATTGGAAATAATAGTTTGGGGTCTTTCTAAATGTTTTATGAAGTGTACATAAGGTTAATGTGCTCCATTAATAAAATTTTGAGATTTTTTTTGTGATTTTGATGAGAACCATGACAAGGATGATAAGGAAGTTCATGCAAATTTTAAGCTTTCCAAAATTTTTAGAGGTTTGGTATTATTTTTGTCTTTATACCCTTTACTATGTAGCAAACACACAAATATAGTATCAGAAAAAAAATGAATATGGCTAATAACTATAAAATATAATATTCAATAACACTAGATGAGAACCAGTAATTAGTAACTGTTACTTACAAGGTGTTCACCAAGCTTTTTGACGACAGGCTCATACTGCACAGTCTTTGACCAGCTATCACACACAAAGCAGATGTTGAAAAGGTAGACATTCCGCTCATATCTTGGATTGTCAATTCGTATTGGGTAACCAACAATCTTGTGACCGAGGGCATTTCTGTAGCCAAATACCAACAATATATCATTATTCATTATAGAATTAACTTTATATAATATTACACTATTTTAGATTAATAAAAAATAATTGAAATATGATTTGAAGTTTATTCTAGTGCTAGAAATGTTTAGAAGTACTACTTGATAATGTTGAAGGTAAATTGTTATAATTTATTGTTTCCGTTTTAACAGTTAATGCAAGATTATCAAAGGCTACAACTTTTTTTTTTGTGTGGAAACCCCCACAGGTCATCATCTTACCGGGGCTTATGGGTAAGGTGGTATGTTGGACAAGAACAGTCTAAAACTTCACAGTGTTCCATCAACGGGTCTTTTGGCCGGGGTCTCAGGTGTACCCTAGAAAGGAAGTCCCTGTGTACCCCAGCAGAAAGACTACCACTAGGTAAATTTGAATATAGCTATAGACCAATGTTTTTAAAAATCAGTTTATTACTTTGAACTAAAAGTACTAATAATAATTATAATATATATGGCTCTTCCTTAGAACAGAATCCTCTCCTCTGAAGTGATATTACTTGTGTATTGCAAACCCTATTTCATCTCAATTTAAACAAGAAACTATGGATTTATATACAGTATACACACACTATACAGTAAAATAGATCCTAATAGGTCCTACTAACTTAAAAAATGACTCATCAATGACTATAAATATTCTTTACAAAAATATAATTATTGTTGAACTACAAATATCTTTACATAATAATTCACAAATATAGGCTGAATCATATTTTCTTAATCCTTATTTACAAATGAAAACATAATTTACTTACCAAATGACCAAATTGATTTCATTCCATTAAGTATATTTTAATAAAGATTGAATAATGAATTTTCAGATATACAAGGGGCAATTTCAAACCATTTACATATAATTTAGATTTTTTTAGAGATAATTTAGATTAATGAAAAATAAAAGTCTGTAATTATGGTAATTATAGTAAAAAGATATTTATGTATATAGTACTTACATTGTCATAGTGCATTTTTGAATCTGTGGCTTTGGAATGATGTAGGCACTAATTGAGTCAAACACCTCTTTAGATATATAATCCTCAGGAAACTGTAAAACAATTTTTTTTTATTGTCGAATTATTTTATATAAAATAAGATAGAAACAAGGATCGGTAAACAAAACAGCTTTACATAGGCTGCGACGGGCGGTACAATGCGTGCACCCAACACAAACCCCACTTTACTCTCACAGTCTAGACAGAGCTATATAGGTAAATATATAGGTAGACAGGTCCCAGTATAAAAATCAATAAACCATAGACGTAATATGATATAGGAACAATTTATATCTGTTCAGCCAGTGCAGTCTGCGCATAGTCAATGCAATTGCTCAAATATGCCAACACATGAAAATGTATTTTGACCTTACATAAACAATGAGTCATACCTGACAGGATATCTTCGGACCAGCTACAGGGTGAAACTCGCCGAGAAACATACATCGTATAGGCCCTTCTCGTCCGCAACCCTCATAGTATCGGGTTTCCATTATTTTCGAAGACATTAAGTCTATTTTTTCGCTTGCCCCGTCCTCATACTCTAACTGGCTCAGCACATTAAGACGTCGTTCTACTTGCATTTGATTAGATTAAGGTAGCATCATAAGATAAAAAACAATAAGTGGAAAATAGCCCATATAAATTAAGGGTAAAAAGTAGATTTGAAGACTAGAACTCTAAACGTGTTGTTGTGGTCATATTTTTGACATTTTAATTGAAGGAATGACTGGTCTTGTAGTGTTACCAGACTTAAAATAGTTGAATTGAGATGCATTAAATAGGATTATATATGTAGTTATATTGTGTTCAGTTGTTCTTACAATAACATATAAAAAGGGCGGGAAACACAAAATCAGTAAGACGCGGTTTTTGGCCCTTTTTATTTTGAATTTATTTTACATTGCATATCAATACAAATTCGTGTGTTCGTAGTATTAATATAAATTTGTATATATATATTTTTAGTTACTATTGTAGAAAAACTTATAATTCGCTTGGGACAAGTTCTCTCCAATTTTAACATGCTGCCGATATAGGGTTTACGATTACTGTTTGTCAGAACAGATGTATTTTCTAGTTTGGGCTCCAACAGTTGTAAGCAACTAACCGTTGACAGAGCATGCAGACACTGCAATAAAAAACGTAGTCATAAACATATCGCGCTCACACCGCGAGGGAAAGAAAGTCAGTAAAAATGTATGTCAATACATAAAAGAGACCACTACGAACATCTCCATCTATCTCAACACCAATAATTTTAAAGGAATCATCTTTATTGGTTACTCCAACAATATCACAGGACACAGACTCCCCTGTTCAGCCACAGACAGTAGCAAGATCTTTTCAATCTTCTGACGCAGCACCATATATCGTCCACATTATAAAAAAAAAAACACAAACTCTACATGAAAATGTTTCACTTCATACCACATTTTTTTGCTTTTTTTTTTTTTTTAATAATAATTCTATTCAGAATATCGTTAATGGAAGCCTGAAACGTATAGGTCGTAACAGGCTTGCATTAGCCTTTGCGAATTTTAATGATAAGATAGATAGACAAGATAAATAACATGAATAAGTTATTGACTATTCCGGTGTTTGAATTACAAGATTATAAAGTTTATATTCCTTAATTCTCAGTCACTCGCATGGGTGTTGTAAAGGGAGTACCAGTGGAATGGACAGATGGTGAGATAGTGGAAAATGTTAATACTCCTATTGAGTGTGGTCAAATGGATAATTATGTACTTCTTATGAGTTTTTCCTTACTAGAATTCACTTCTAAGTTTCTTAAATTTATGGCTGACTATCTTAGTGATCGTAAGCAATTTGTTATAGTGGAAAATTATAAGTCGCGCGAATAATATACACAATCAGGGGTAAGCAGGATAGTACTTTAAGACCCACCCTATTTCTGATCATGATCAATAATTTACAAAGTGTTCTCTCAAGGGCGCAATGTACGTGATTTTGGGCTAACCCTTGAGAACAAACTGAAGTTCCATGAACAGATTAAAGGAATCAGCAAGGGAGCTAGCAGATTTTTTTAGGACTTATAATCAGAACTGACTCAAATTTTGATGACGTGCACGTTATGAAACTACTATATAATGCATACGTACGTAGTATATTAGAATATAGTGCTGTTATTTGGGGTCCTCAAGAAAAAAACATACATACTGATAATTGAAAAAGTCTAGCGTAAATTTACTAGGTATTTATATACACGTGTGTTTGGATATTATCTCTTTTTATGCTCCTCAATATTTGTTTCTGGAATGGTTGGTTTGGACACTCTAGAGCTCAGATGGAAGCATATGCTTATAATGCATTACTATCTTTTATTAAATAATAAAGTGGACAATCCATTGGTACGTGAGTCTATTCATTTCTACGTGCCTGACAACTACGTGCGTGGTTGTGGTCGTAGACCACATCAACTGCTTGCGTATGCATCATGAACGATGGGACTACTAGTTTTTGTACTATGCCAGCATATTACAAAAACTTGAAGTCCCACCGTTACAGCGATCAATTTAACAAATGATGTTTTGAAAACTATTCCAAATGCAGGTATTTTTTTTGATAAGACTAGTGTCTGATATGTTTATATTTATATAATGATAAGATAATGACATACTCAAATTGCTTTGAATGACTCTATTTTTGTATTTCTCTTTTTTGTAGCATTATTTATGTATCGTGATATTGACATTTCAAGAATTTGTTTTGTCATACACCTATAAAAACTTCATATAAAAAAACAATATTTTTAAAACTAAAATCACAGCTTAACTTTTTCAAAGGCTATGATTAAGATGCTCACAGTAAAGTTATTAGTGATTAAAACGGTAATTCATCTAATAATGCTCACCACACATTATTATTTGGTTAAATCTTTGTCCCGATCCATTTTGTTCTTACCGTCCAACGCTGCTCTGCTATACTGGATATAATCACTTAAATAACGAATAGTACTAATAATGGACAACCATGTAAAGGTAATACAGTAAAATAGTCAAATTCCTATTTAAAAAAAAAAGGTTTTTGTTTATTAATTAATAAATATAAACCTTTATATTTGCTGTACAAGAAACTCGGGGTGAAAGACAAGTTCCTTGTTAAAGATCCCAGGCTATATATATATATATATAGCTCTAATGGATATGGTGGAGTAGCTCTACTTGTCAAGCGCCCTCTTCATTTTACTAATTTTCCTATCACACCTCATTCTAATGGGTTTTCTGTTTGCTGCAAATGTTAACGATATTTGTTTTACATCTTTTTATACACCACATCCCTTATTAGCTATTCTCAATGAAATTGCAAGTATTATATCCTCCCTCCCGAAACAATTTGTATTATTAGGTGACTTCAGTTGTCAACACCAGTCCTGAGGAAGTTCTGCAACTAGTTATTATGGTAATATTGTTAATGACCTCATAGACACTTATAACTTCTGCATACCTCTGTACTACTGACAGACGTACTACGTACAAGACGCTCAAGCCCTGATCGTGGACCTAGTGTACCAGATCTGAGCATATGCACTCCAAACTTATCATCCACACTAACTTGGTTTCCTCAACAATCTACCCATGGTAGTGACCCTTATCCACTGGTGCTCACTTTCCCTTTCCTTTTAATCGCTCATCTGCGCGGTCGCCACGCTTGAAGAATGAAATAAACCGTATAAACTGGGAGAAATATAAATCTATAGTTAAGGGTAATATTTCTTCTATTCCAACTGTCATAAGGATTCTGAATCACAGTATGCAGAATCTTTACAAAAACGTTAATTGAAGCAGCTCATCAAGTTTTTCCTGTAAAAATACATCCATTGGCCTCATACCTTCCCTAAGAATCAGTAAAGGAGGTAAAGTATTGATGAGAATTTTGATTATGTTTCTCAGCCTTCTGCCTTTACTGAAACTTGTTCCAATTTCATACCCACTTCTTTAACTAATATTTTCTTAGATAAATTAGCTCTATCTTTAGTTCCTTAAAGGATATTTCTTCATAAAGTAATTTGTAATGTCTGTAATTTGTCTGGTCTTAACAGTCCTTTTTCACTTTCAGAGTTAAAGGGAGTGTTGTCTTTCTCATGATCGTGATTCGGCACCAGGTTGTGACGGAATTCTTTATTTCTTTTTAGCTTTTAGTCTTAGTGATGAGTCGTTATTGTATTTTTTTAAATTATTAATTAGATTATGCCTTATGAATCTATACCGTCACCTTCGACAACACAAGACAACATCTCAATTCTTAAACCTAATAAAATCCCTTCTGAAGCTTCATTACATCGCTCTATTGCCTTATCCTCAATTTTATTAAAAATAGTTGAACATTTAATAAAAGTTCGTTTTGAGTTTTTAATAGAGAGCATTGACTTAGGACTGCGCGATTATCCACCTGAGCTATTATATCCTTGAAGATGGTGGCGAAGTTTACCTTCGTATTCTAATGATAGTGTACCAGTTTTTCATTGAAGACTGACTTGAAATTAAACCTAGCTAGATCGTTTTATCGCCCCCCCGAAACCCCCTGCAAACTAAATTTCATGAAAATCGTTGGAGCCGTTTCCAGTGAGTTTCCAGTGGGTTTCAGTGAGGACTCGGCTCAACATACGCTCGTGGATTGCTCCGCCGCTTGGGCGTCGCAGCGTCGGGTCCTCACTGCAGTCATCAGAGAAGTTCTCTCGCTACCGGCCGTCATACGCTCCATGGCTGGTAGCGACTAAAAGTTTACCGCGGTCGCAGTCTTCTGTGAGGGGTCATCTCGCAGAAGGAGGCGGCGGAGTGGGCCCGGGAGAACGATCTCCAATCGGACCCAATTCACCGCCGGCGAACCAGGCGGCGTAGGCTCGCTTACCAGCGCCTCATGCCGCCCTGAGTGTGGCCGCGGGTGGTTGGGACGGGTTTTCCCCTCCACCCGTTATAGGGGCCAGCCACGAGGAGGCAACGTCCTGGTGTGCCTGGACACTGCCTAATTGAGAGTTGCAAGAAGGTGGTGCCCGCGATTGCAGGCAGGCTCTAGGAGGGATCCGGATGTCTTAATAAAGCTGTTCCCGGATTCCTCCTATTTTAGGCGCAATTGCACACCGTGTGTTTTTAGTCGGTCCGATTCCGACACACCGTCTCACCGAAAACCCCGGTGGGATGAAGGCCCGAGGGGGTTTCCACACGAAAAAAAAAAAAAAAAAAAAAAGGCCATTCCACAATATCCTAGATACTGAACTGGAGTCCTCCATAGACACCTGCATACATGTAGCTTCACTCTGCATCCTCTATCACTTGTATCATGGGGAGTGTTCAGAGGAATTGTTCGGACTTATACCGGCTGCTGGTTTCAACTGGCACAAAATATCCATCCCCATCACCTGGACGATTGGCACTCCACCACTGTGCGCTTCTCCAGAAGCTTTTTGCCTCGCACAACCAGCTTACGGAACAAATTGTCGCCTGCCGTATTTCCGAACCGATACGACCTTCAAACCTTCAAGAAAAGAGCGTACTCCTACCTAAAAGGCCGGCAACGCACTTGTGACTCTTGAGTTGCGGGTGTCCATGGGCGGCGGTAGTCACTTACTATCAGGTGACCCGTCTGCTCGTTTGCCCCCTATCGCATAAAAAAAAAATTGCGTCTTTAAATCTTCTTGAGCAATGGCTGGAATAATGGTCTTAAAATATCTTCCACTAAAAGTTCAACTATGTTTTTTCCAGGAATAGACTTTACCTTCCAAAATTTTGCGTCTTATAATGGTCATACTATCCAGGTTAAAAGTAATGTAAAATTTTTAGGTATTGTATTAGATTCTTAACTCACGAGAGTTTCACACTGTGAGTACATTACAACTAGATGCGAACGTAATTTAAATATCTTTAGGTGCTTATCCGGCACGTGGTGGGGGTAGTCATCCATTTATCATGAAATTAATGTATAATGCATTGATTAGGAGTATCCGGGACTACGGTACTTTTATATTAGAACCCGGCAACGTAACTGCATTTATTAAGTTTAGAAATTTTGAAACGAGAGATAAAATAATTTTATGATAGATACATGGTGCTCACTCATTAAGAAATATAATAAAAGTAGTATATGATTTACATAGATATAGTGAATATTTAAAAATCATAAGTCAGTGTGTTGGTTAAATTAATCGAGTAAAACAATGTTATAAAATATAATTATTTACCAAATACAATTAGAAACCAGATTGATTTTGTCTAGACTCATTGTCCTATGGAGCAAGACCAGCATGTTTCCAAGCGTTCTTATCTTGGATATAATCCACTAATTTGTAATAAGCTTGTTTACAAAGTTTATTTTTTGATATGGGTTTTAAGGATCGAGAGTAATAAGATGAACATCGAAAATATCATAGGAGATAAAATGCCACCTTGTGGAACGCCTGTATCAATACTTTTTTTTTTTTTTTTTTCTTGTGGAAACCCCCTCGGGCCGTCATTCCACCCGGGTTTTCAGTGGAACGGTGTGTCGGAATCGAACCGACTAAAACCACACGGTGTGCCATACTGCGCTTAAAATAGGAGGAATCCGGGAACAGCTTTATTAAGACATCCGGACCCCTCCTAGCGCCTGCCCGCACTATGCGGGCACCACCTGCTGTAACCTATCAATTAGGCGGCGTCCAGACACACGCGGACGTCACCCCCTCGCGGTTAGCTATATGATGGATGGAGGGGAAAACCCGTCCCGACCACCCGCAGCCACACTCAGGGCGGCATGAGGCGTTGGTAAGCGCGCCTCCGCCGCCCGGTTCGCCGGCGGCGAATTGGGTCCGAGTGGAGATTATCCTCCCGGGCCCGCTCCGCCGCCTCCTTCTGTGAGATGACCTCCTCACAGAAGGCTGCGACCGCGGTAAAATTCCTGTCACTGCCGACCATGGAGCGTATGATGGCCGGCAGTGACAGATCCTTTCCAATGACTGAAGTGAGGGCCCGACGCTGCGTCGCCCAAGCGGGGCAATCCGCGAGCGTATGCTGGGCCGAGTCCTCACTACAGTCGCAGTGGTGACAGACGGGACTCAATTCTCTCCTAGCGACCGAGTGCAGGTACTTTCCGAAGCAACCGTGCCCGGAAAGAACCTGCGTTAGTCGGAAAGAAAGGGTCCCGTGCTGCCGCCCTGCCCACTCGACGATGACCGGCTGGAGCGCCTCCACGGTGGCTAAGCCAGCACGTGGAGCCTCCAGCTGGGACGACCAACGAGCCATAGTGACTCGGCGAACGGCTTCGCGCCACTCGCGTACCTCTTCGGGCGGGGGTCGATTGCCACTACCCGCCCGGAAATCAGTCGTGCGAGCACTTCTGCCTCCAAGTCCCACGGGGGAGTTCGGTTACCGCGTATGGCTCTAACCGCCATGACCCTCTGAGGGCGCTAGAGGCGTGCCCTATTCTGGGCGGTCAGAGCTTCCGCCCACACCGGTGCACCGTATAGTGCCATTGACCGGACAACCCCCGTGTACAGCCGGCATAAAATGGCCTCCGTCTTGTCCAGGGCCACCCGCAAGCCTAGCGCCTCTATGCGCTGGACCACCAGTGAGGCTCCCCTGGTGGCCAGGCGCGCCGCCTAATGAAAGTTCGATCCCCGGGCTGTGACCAGAGTGTCATCGGCGTAACAGATTACGCCCAACCCTGGGGGGAAGTCACTACGAAGAGCCCAGTCGTACCCCATGTTCCACAGGAGTGGTCCAAGGACAGACCCCTGCGGAACACCGCACGTCGCCTGTATCAATACTGCACCAACCTGATGATGAATCATTGATGCGGACAGACTGTTGACGTCCAAGAAGATAAGATGAGAACGATTTCACTACCTCGGAGGAGACCATATAGTGAGTGAGGATAATAGAATTTCGTGGTTTGTTGTGTTGAAGGCTTTTGAAAAGTCAATCAGCACTGAAACCGTTAATTTTATATCTTTAACGCCACTCATAACATCACTGGTCACTTTAAGAATAGCGGTGACTGTACTTCATTAATTAACAAAACAGATTTTTTTTTTTTGCTGTCTATCGCTGTTCGCCTTTAACAATATATTAACATATACAAATTTACATGATAATGGTATACGAGGTCTGCTACTAACATGGTTTCAGAACTATCATACAAATCGACACACTGCTTTTAGCGTTGCAGGTACGATAAGTGACATAATTCCGATCAACAAAGGCACGGCACATGGTTTAATCTTAGGTCCGACAGAATACCTGCCTTATGTTAATGATATGTGTAATATATTCAATTAAATTTCAGTATACCCGTTTGCTGACGACACTTACTTAATAACTGTTCATAATCTGTACGAGGTACAGAAGACAATGTAGCATAATTTCAATCTACTGCATATCTGGCCCACGATGTGGATATGGTAATAAACGCTAAAAAGACTAAACCCATGTATTTACATTCACCTTACCTGCAATCGTCCTATGTGCCATCCATAGGCCCCATGAACACTTATGTCTCCACCAACCGAGTAGCACATGTAACTGTCAAACATTACAACTAGTGTCTCAGCAGCAGTACCTAAACTTAACTAGAGGTAATAAATTCTATTTGGGACCTCACATAGACTGTGTGTAATAGACTGAGAACTACATATATTATCAAAATAATATCTATTGAAATATTAAGTGCCATATAACACAATGAGAATGAGTTACCTTGCACTTGCGGACTCCGTGATCACTTATGGTCTAAGTAGGTATTTATTGGTGCACATATAAAACCTATATTGATAACATTTAGAAGTTACAACTAAGTATGTTAAAAACCATTGTTCCCAAAAAAAAAAAACGACGACTTTTTTTTTTATTTAAACACTAAAGTATTACATATTTTTGATATATGCAGACTGTGTGTGTTTTGTGAAGAGAATTAATCTTGTCAAATATACAGCATTCAATAAAAAAAAAAAAAATGTACAGCACCGAGCCGAGACGTAAGTTTCGGAATATGTCATGGATAAACCCACGATGGTCTGTGTGACATAGTCTAATTAACCATATGTATGTAAAACTTGTATTTGGTCAATAAATAAAATAAAAAAAAAATGAACTATTCGAATGTTTAATTGCATATCTACGGGGATGAGAGATTGATGAGAGGGCAGGAAGAACAAATTATACTTATGGCCAACCAAAAAACGTTATTAATGAATAGAAATAGAAAAAATAGAACACTTTTGACATGGACACCATCAAATGTGTAAAAGTGTAACTAATAAATTTTTCCCTATTTACAGTTTTTAACCTAACGGGCGGCGTGCAGCAATAATGCAGGTGTTGTAGTCTTAAAACTCTGCAGGATCAGATCAAGCTTAGTTCATGTATGACCATCATAAATAATCACTTTCTTGACACACTTAACAATTATGTTAAAATAATAAACATATTCACTTAAAAAAATATATACATTACTGGATTCGCGTTGCCCGCAGCAATTGAAAAAAAAACAAACAAACTACTCTTGCTACCGTCAGCTACTGGTTGAAATATTCAAATCTTTATTTTATTCATAGAAGAGAACTACGGCGTCTTACCACACCTGGAAAACAAATGTACTATAATAGAACTGGCTACGTAATTGCGCTGCTACAGAACGACCTTCCCCGCTGTCAATAAGATGTCGTCGCTATAAAAGTATACGTATACTCATAGTGTACCCGCGTGACCTAAGTCAGGTGTTAGCGGACGCACCGATGTCCGTGAACCAGGAAATATGCTCAAGGTTAAAGTGGAGCATGCGCACAACTCACCCCTACAGAGGACATAACGTTGTACGAGCGTGGGGTTGCGAAATTCACCAAAGTAAAACTTTCATTTAGGATATTCAATCTAAAGTTATAAAAGAAACCCTTATAAAATAGGGTTTCTTTCTCAAACATTAGGAAATCTTTTGTTAAGTGTATGTACCTATCTGAAGGGAAGAGGTGGGAAATTTTGTTAATTTGTTTTTTAATAGTACTATTTGAATATATATAGTTCGAATTTATACTCCCCTCATGTTTCCGCAATTTCAACAAAATGATGACAATCTGGATGATTGGCACTACCCTACTGAGCGCTTCTCGGACCGATATGACCTTCAATAAAAGAGCGTTCTCCTATCTAAAAGGTACTTGTGACTCTTGAGTTACGGGTGTCCATGGTCTGCGGTAGTCACTTATCACCAGGTGACCCGTCTGCTCATTTGCCCCTACCCCATAAAAACAATTAAAATAATTACTACATCCCACTAGTCATCTATTTATTATAGTTTTCTCCATTCGTAGCTTGCTTGTATGAAATTGTTCTGCCCATAGTAGCTAGATACAATTCACGTTATATAATATTTTTACATTAAAGTTTATTTCTATTATATTTATTTATTTAACTTTATGCACATATTGTTCAAGGCGGACTTAATGGAATAATATTCCTGTATTGAAAAAAAAAAAAAAAAAAAGAAAAGTCTACATAAAAGGTTGTATCTTTCCACTCGTCACACCGTCAAAGCCTACAAAAATTCACTACCGGCGTACACTCACTAACGTAACCACAACTTTCTTCCTTGTCTAAAATGTTTTTTTTTTTTGTAAATAGTAATCGTCTCATAAATCAATATCTCAGATAGTGCTCGAAGCCTACAATCTAATTAACAAAATGAACATTTTATTACAATTATAACGGTTATTATTTAATCATTTAAATAATAATAAAATGAACGTTGAGTAGGTACATAAAGCTTTATCAGTGATGAGCAGCTCGTTGTTATCAGAAGCTACGAGTTCTTCAAATCCCGATGGTGATTTATACACGTAAGTATATTTTTAAGATTTTTATTAAGAACATGTTAATTCATGTAATTAATATATAATTCTTGCGATCGATAATAATTGTATCAACTGTTTCTCTAGTTTTAACCTTCCTTTTAACTCTGGCATACTTTAAATTATGTTCTTTCTATATATATATTCTTACATAGTTATTTATCAGTCTTTAAACATTTATTTGTATATTATGTACACAATGTATTTATAAATCATCAAACAGAGAGATGAGACAAGAAGCTGGCTATTCGAATAACTGTAATAAATATATAAAATAACTAATTAACTATATAAAATCGATCTTGTTAGAAATCTAAAAGTGTTCGTAAACGCGACACCGCATTTATTAACCAGCTCGTTTAACCTCAAAAGATCTTTTAAGGTTTATTTAGTCGTACGTAACGTTTACTTAGTCCCACTTTGGTAATAGGGGCAAACCCCATAACATAGGAATAAAATTCGTCTCAATATTAAAAACAAAAGGTTTGAGAAAACAAAAAACCTACATTTCTTTTCTTCGGCCAATTTTTTTTTTTTTGTGTAGGAACGCACTTCTTTCAACGAAATATTCATTAATAACTATCCTGTCAGTTTCAAATATTATAGTTTTTAATTACTGCATACGTTTTCAAGAAAATCCGGGTATTTTTACCAACATTGGTATTAATAAGCCAGTTTAAATCATGACATGATTTAAACTGGCTTATTAATACCAATAATGTGAGCCTTCACTCTTACAAAATAGTAACATTTCTGTAAGCCCTGCCTCTATGAGTCCTAAATTGGATTCAGAGACTGAAATGCAACAATCTCTAACCACAATAGGATTTTTTGTTAAGGGCACATAACCAAAAGGGGATAACCTGTCGTGGGTTATATGATTATTCGGAGTTCATGCTCACAAGTTGTATATATTACATACAATCCCAATGGGTGCGAGAATTTCCATTGAACGATGCGGTATTACTACTAACCGGTAGTTCAGCTGTCTATACCAAGATGGCGTTAAAGTATATTTTTGTCGTATATAGATGTCGCCACATTTTCTTTTTAGTGTCTCAATCAATTATAATTAATTTAAGATTTAATTAAAATTTTAATAAATTTAAATGATGAGTATTGTTAAATCATATCTTATAAATATTTCGTTTAAGGGAACTGAAGTACACCTACACAAGTATTAAATACATATTGAGATATGTCGTATATTATATTTCGATAGCCAGACACAGACATCTATATTTTTTTTTTAATTTTCGTCGATACCTGCAGACTTAAACTAATTTGTAAATATAATAGCAAAGACGACGGCGCGCAGTTGGCTCATTCGCTATATAAATACAGTTTTACAATTCAGATCACTTCGCGGCCTTCGTCTGCTCATGTTATCCAAAACCCGTGAATGCAAAATTCACTGATCTTGTCCTTGACCTACGAAGTATTATTAACCCACTGGTCGTTTTTTTCACATTTATGTAATACTTTTTCAGTAAACTCCCCTATTAAAATCTAATCTATTGAGATAGACGGTAATAAACATAATCATTGCTGGCCGTGTATAGCTTTTTCCTTTTGTACTTACACTTATATAATATCATCGCGCGGATGTTCGATTTTTGTAGGGGTACAGGGAGTTGGATAGTTAATCTATGTCTGGGTAAATAGATTACTCCTTTCTGTTATATCTTTCTTCAACATTAAAAATAAGCTAACACTAATAACAGCGTTAGCTTATTATTAATAAATGAAAGAATAAAATTATAGAACCCGTCTTAAATGATTAAAACAAAAGATGTTTTTCCCTAGAAAAGGTATTTCCACGTGTAGGTGCTTATTTTTAAACAATTATTAAAAATTTGCAACCTAGCAATATGTTCAAGAGTAATTTCAAAAAGTTGTTAACAGAAATTGTGTTATAAAAGAATTGTTATTGTTATGCCTTATATGATAATAATATTTCTATTTCATATTATGTCTCTTTCAAAACAAATCTACAGCCTTTATAATTGACAAGTGCGTCATTGAAACGAACTAGGGTCTTGGTTTTTTTTCTCGGGTGTGTCCTGTGACACTGTGTCCGTTCTGTAACTATTCATAATAGTTACAGAACGGACACAGTGTTCCCGTATATTTGAAAAGGTTCCACGTTGATGTTTACATCTTCATTATATTTTGATGTTTTCAATTGCAGGTTTAAGGAAGAGTCGGAGTCGCCGGTGTTTTGGCCTTCCTCAGGTAACCAATTTCTTTAACAATACTTATAATACTTATCGTATTGTTTTACATAATTAAAAAAAAAAAAAACAGTCAAGTGCGAGTCGAACTCGTGCGCCGAGGGTTTTTTACCTACCCATCATACCGCTATAATAGAATTGCTATCATTTTTATTGGAGACTCGTGCTGAACAAATTGGAAAGTACATAGTAAACAATAGCTTTAGTCTTGACTGTAAAATGTTCTGCAGAACATTGCTATAAATATTTTTTTATAAAACAATAGCACAATTTTATTTACTTACCTTACTTGAGGTTCGTACTAATTAAGCTAGTCCTCTAAATTGTATGAGCACCCATACAACTCAGAGGACTATCATAATTGTCGTCAACTATGTATGTATGGTGATACCTCTAATTTTCAACTTTTTAATTTTTTGCAATTTTTCCTTTATTTGTGTAAGTAAATTTTAAACCGTATATTTTGGTAAGGTTTGGTAAAAATCTAAATTTGCCCATATCTTTTTATCGTGTTGACTCAGGACCTTGGTTTTGATACAACTAATAGGGACTATAGACCTCAGAATGATATAAATTTCAATTTGTACTAGGTCCACCCGTTTCTGAGAAAATCGATCGTGACACACGGACAAACAGACGGACAGACGGACAAGAGGTACGGACCTTTTGAGGTACGGAACCATAAAAATGATTTTTACTCTGATGTTTAAATCTATAGGTAGGCATTTATGTCTTTAGACTTGATTTCATTCATAATGATTTTCTTGAACATTAAAATATACAGAAACTGCACCAATGCATGGTCTGTGTTGTTTGAAGGTAATGCAACTCTCTCACTGTAAGGGCGCTCATTTTTAAAGTGCAGGTATTAAGTTACATCAGGCGCTTTTATCATGCAACAAATACATTATGTCTGCTGTTGCTGTTAATCGTGTAATAATAAAAAAAATAAACAAAGTATTAACTACATTATTGCTCAGTGTATATTATGGAGGAGTAACGAAATAACTGCACTTCGATGACAATATCAATTCTTATCCCTGCTATGTCAAAAGAACATTTGGAATAATATTTTAATTCTTATAAATCTTAATCTGTTAATAATCTTAATCTGTATTTTGTCAAATACTACCTATAAAGTAATATTTTTGGGAAATCAGATATTTGATAAATAATTATTTTTTACTACGGTCCAGGATTTAAATTACAAAATATCTTTTGACGCGCATCCGTTTCTTGTATTATTGTTGCCATAAGTGACACACTTGTGGCAAATGATGAAGCTGGATGTGATGGAACTTTACAGAATATTGTTGCTGCTAAGCTGCTATTGTTTCTGTAACTTCAACGCGGTGTATATCGCTTGCCTCCACTACACCACTTCTGGAGTCGAGCAGCAACGTCAAATACAAGGCGTTTGTGGAGCGAATATCAATGTGCTATTTTCATTAACTAACTAATCCCATGTTTGGTGGTGGGGTGGTGTCGGTATTTTATTATTATATTATTATTATTATTATACTTACGCGTCCACATTCCCTATACAATTGTAAGTACGTCATCACAACCACCTCCATCAAGCGCGGGTGAACATCTTTGTTTGAAAGTAGAAGAACTAAATGGCACGAAAGTTTTACTTGGTTACTTACTACTCGCCGTCATCACGTATAAATTTCTTTTCCTCTTTCGATAATATTTTAGAAACACCACATGACAAGTGCGGGGACTGAGCCGCCTTGGAGCCGACGACGGAACCGTCCCGGGTTTAGACGGGGAGGAACGTAATAGGGCTCCACAGCTACGGCCACACCGATCGACCGCACGATTGACATCAGAGCCAGCCTGGGTTGATTGGCTAACTCCGGATGTTTGCTGAGAAGCGCGGGGCGTCTTGCAGCCCCCCTGCCCCATGCAGGGCAGTGAGGGGCGGCGGTGAGGGCGGCCGCCGCCTTGTGCCCCGGTCGACCGCACCGAAAGCAGAGTCCGCTGCAGGCAAAACCACTTCCACACTTGACGCGGGTGTGTCCCGATGCCAGGCATCTAAAACACCTTATCGTTCTCGCCGCCAGAACTGTGACTCTGACGTTCACGAAACAGACAAGGATCTTGCCGGCGTCGCCCACAATCTTGGCCAACTGATCCAAACCGCGCCAAGGCCTCCTGGACCGGGGCGAATGGTGCCGACTCTGACGTTTTCCGCATTGCATCCTGTCTTTTCCTGAATGGCAACGCGGACATCCTCCACCGTCAAAGAGTCGTCTAGGCCCGAAAGGCCCAGCTCAGCGCACTTAGCAGGCCTGGTGATCTTGACACCATCCGTCTCATGAAAAATACTCCGCAACTTCTCAGCAACAATGTCGGCCGCCTTCAGCCACGGGGAACTCTAGAACTCGAGCCCCCGTTTGGGCGAGGCGCAGCCTCACACATGAAGCCCCAAACTCACCACCTAGGCTATCCCGGGCCTTTATGAAGATGGCCGCGTAGGATAGCCCGACACTGTGACTACTACAGCCGCCGTTTTGGGTGCCTGACGACACGGCCACCGACTGCGATTTTGGTGTAGAGGCTGCTTTCTTGGCAGCCTTCTTACCACACTTTTGAGACTTCTTAGCCCTTCCGACTACTTGCCACCCATCATAAGAGGGGGCAGACCTAGTTAAGCCAGACATATCTTCAGCACCAGATGGAACGGATTGGGGAGTGGGGAGTGGAGGGAATCCAGTCGCCACTTTTGTCGCTGCCTTCACCGGTCGTCCACGTTTTGGTGTGGATGAAACCACCGGAGCGGAAGTCACTGCACGAAGCGCTCTCAGTAACTGCGTCTTGCGTCTAGTCTTATCGGCGGTCAAACACTGGGGGCTGCAGGCAGGCAGCGAGCCGCCCGTTTATCATCCTCCACACTGCTTTATCTGTTCCCTTGACAAAATACTCCAGTCACTTAATAAATTCTCAACATTCATAGTCACCGGGGATATCAACATAAACATTATGTCTGTCATAAACAGTTTGTCGTTGAAATTACGGATCATCGCATGGTAATGATGGGGTGTGGTACAGCGTTTCCCCCTGACACAAGAGTCCAAGTACGTTCACTGAATAAGTTTGACTCTCCCGCATGTATTAAGAAATTAGAAATACCGATTGGGCTGAAGTGGTATCTGAAACGGATGTAAATATTGCTACTAATACATTTCACACAATTATATATAATACATTAGATAAATATACGATTAAAAAGATAATTAGTCGCTCCAAATTCATATGGAATTACAACAGGGCTTATAAAGTGTATAAATCATAGGGATAAACTACATTTAGAGTTCAGAAAACATCCTGACGTTGTAATAAAAAAGCTTATTACACCCGGTATAGGAACTTTTTCACAAACCTAATACATAAGCTAAAACATGATTTTTATAGTAAAAAACTAAAAGAAAACAAAAATGATCCCAAAGGCTTACGGAAAACTATAAAAAACATCACCGGCCAAAACAACGGTAGAAGTAGCAACATAGATTTATTAAAATACAAGTCCACTCCACAGGAATCTGTTGATAGTTGTAATGCATACTTCTCTACTGGGGGTGAAAATCTGGCTCACATCAACACAATCACACAAAAATTGGGCGAGCCAGCAGGGACAAGTTTTTTCATGCAACCAACGGATGTATTTGAAGTCAACTCTATTATAACTAACTTAAAAACTGATACTGCGGCTGGTGCAGACGAGTTAACTTCAATGATAAAAGAAATTCGTAACGAAATTATAGTCCCACTAACTCACATTATCAATCTAATATGCCTATATTCCTATATTCACTGACAAATGAAAGGAAGTCCATATTACACCTATACACAAGGACTCGAACGGATCGAAACAAGAGCCTTCGAATTACAGACCTTTATCTTTGATAGGAGTTTTCTCCAAAGTTCTTGAAAAATAGTAAACAGGCGTCTCATCTCTTACCTTGAGTCACATAAGTTGATTTCTAGCAAACATTCGGGTTCAGACGCTGTAAATCTACCGAAGACGCTGTGAGTCTTGTAACTAACCTAGTGACTTCTCATTTAGATAAAAATGAAAAGTGCTTAGGAGTTTTTATTGATCTCGAAAGCGTTCGATACGGTTGCAATTCCCATCCTCCTGAAATGGGCATTAGTGCATGAAACAGCACAAAGCACCATGGCCAGTATAAAACAATGGCTGGAAAACAATCTGCTGTCCCTAAACATAAAAAAACGAACTATGTGTGCTCAGAGAAGAACCCAGTCTCCTTTCTGCAAAACGATCCTATGCACCTGCGAGACGATCGAACGGATAGAATTTGTGAAATACCTCGGCATACTAATTGATAGCAGACTCTCTTTCAAACCTCATATTGAATAAGTCGCCAAGAGTACTCGAGGATTGATTCATATAATGAAACTGTTACGAAACTCAGCCGACCAAAGAACTTTACATCTCGTATACAGGGAATCGATTATCTGCTACTGTATAACAGTATGGGGCGGTGTCGGTATATCCTACATGTTACATATTGAGTGAGCCCAAAGATCGATTTTGAAGATTATGTATAGAAAACCTTTCAGATTTCCCATTGACTGCTTATACAAAGAAGAGCAGAAAAAGAGCACTTAATGTTCGACAATTGTATATTTAAAAAATGGTTCTAAAGCTACACAAGCATGTAAGAAGCGTAGAATTTATAAATGTCCACAAGTGAGAGTAAAAAGTACTTTTGCCCAGCACATGCACAAATTTAATCTTAGCTTTATATATAACAGAGTAACCAAAGTTTGCGATATTAAAAACTCAGAAACAAGTAAGGCCAAAGCAACTCTTCAAAAGTTCCTGCTATCGCAATCGTACATGGAGACAGAATCTCTTATAAAAGTAATTTAGTAAAACATACACACGAAAACATACAAACAAACACACACACATAACACGCACACACACACACGCACACATTTAATATACTTACTTTAAATACTTACGTACATTGCGCATTTTGATTTTAATTCATATAACATCATTTTTCCCTTTAGTTCTTAAGAAAACTTATTTATTTTTACTAGAAATATTTGTTTTTCAATGTTCAAATTTAATTTTTACAGTCAATTGAATACGCGAACTCCACGAGACAGGCTTGACCTAGTGTGGGGTTCACAAGTCAATTCTTGCGGATATGAATACATGCTAATATCAAAAAATCTATTATCAGGTTGTAAGTAGATGTAAGTAATCATACATATATATAATTGTATTCCTTATTTGGCAAAATAAATAAACTATAAACTATAAACTGCGTCAATAATTTTACGCAGGTGGGAATCCGGAACTTCGGATAGAGCGTGAGAGGGAGCAGGCTGCCGCTCAACCTGGTTCGATCACTCAGGGCGCTCGAAATTGGGCAAACTGAGCGCTGAGTTCCGTCATCACCCGATCAGACGGGATCCCTGCCCGAGTCTTGGCCCTTCAACGCTAGCTTGGTGTCCGGACGCTTTTCTGATTGCTGGAAAAGCGGGAAGTTGGTGCTTTTAAGGAAGCCGGGACGGCCTGCCGATTCGGTCACGGCCTACAGACCAATTGTACTGCTGGACGTGGCGATTAAACTATTTGAGAGGGTACTCCCTGCCCGCATCGTCCGGCATCTGGACGAGGTCGGCCCCGATTTGTCGGACGCCCAATTCGGTTTCCGAGCGGGTCGTTCGACGGTCGGGGCTGTGTTGCGTCTGCAAGCCATGACTGAAGAGGCGGTAAGCTGTGGCGGCGTGCTGTTGGCGGTGTCGTTGGACATTGCCAACGCATTCAATAGTCTGCCATTCAGCTGCATAAGGGAAGCGCTCCGCTATAACGGGGTGCCGCGGTACCTGAGGCGGCTAGTGGCAGACTATTTAGAGGAGCGTGCCGTCATGTACCAGCACTAAAAGGGAAATCTGAGACGTCGGCCCATGTCATGCGGTGTTCCGCAGGGGTCTGTCCTTGGACCACTCCTGTGGAACATGCGATACGACTGGGCCATTCGAGGTGAATCCCCCAGGGCTAAGCGTGAATTGTTACGCTGATGACACGTTGGTCACAGCCCGGGGACTGAACTTGCAAGAAGCGGTGCGTTTGCCACCAGAGGAGCCTTACTGGTGTTCAAGCGGATCGAGGCGCTGGGCTTACGGGTGGCGCTGGACAAGACTGAGGCCCTTTTATTTCATGGGCCCCGTCGTAGTCAGCCCCCTGACGCCTCCATCATGGTCAACTCGGTCCTTAGGCCGGTGCCCACATTAAATATCTGGGCCTGATCCTTAACGGGAGGTGGCTCTTCGGCGAGCACTTTCGGCAGCTTGCTCTAAAGCTGGTCGACGCTGCGTCTGTCCTTGGGCGCCTTTTCCCAACTTGGGTGGACCCAGCATCGCTACAAGATGGCTGTACACGGGGGTTGTCCGATCATTGGCACTGTACGGTGCACGGTGACGGGTTTTCTCTTCCATCCGCCATATGGCCAGCCGCGAGGGGGTGACGTCCGCGTTTGTCTGGACGCCGCTTTATTGATAGTGCGGTCAAGCGCTAGGAGGGGTCCGGATGTCTTAATAAAGCTGTTCCCGGATTCCTCCTACTTTAAGCGCAGCGTGGCACACCGAGTGGTTTTAGTCGGTTTGATTCCGACACACTGTTCCACCGAAAACCCCGGTGGAATTACGGCCCGAGGGGGTTTCAAAGCGAAATAAAAAAAAAAGATATATAGTAGATAATTTTCAATTACTTTTTTTAATGTGAATATTAATTTATAAACTAATACACATAATTTTGTATATAATAAATGTTTTATGCAACGAAAAAAAATATTTATCCTTGTACTAATATTTATGTCAAGACTAGGTATATTCTATCTGTGATTTAAAATCTGACCTAACACTGCATGCGAGCACGACATACAATTGTAACTATACAAGGTGAAATATTTAGCTGATCCTGCATTGTAAAATGATGCATATATACATACATATATATATATTAGTAGCTACAGTCACCGTGCTTGCACAGTTGTGACATATCCGCGAACCGCGAACTTCTTACTGCTGAAGAGTAGTTTTGAAATTACTTTTGTGAAGTGATTAATATCTTTTTGAAATTATATGAGACCATTAGCTACACATTTTAACAGTATGGGGCCGTATTCAGACGAATAGTGCATGGTGAGTAACTTATTTACTTTTTATAAGACAATTCCCGCATGAAGAAAAAATCCTTTGTCGCGGGGAGCTTTACGAACACAAAGAACACGCAGACACGGGATAACTAATTGTAGATTACACAATTTTTGTCCTGTGTGGATATCGAACCCACGACCTCCGTTTTAGCAGTCAGGGTCACTAACTACTAGACAAACAGGCCCGGTAAAATGTTATTGATATGATATGAGTGACTTTTTTTTTATAATTTAAGATTGGCCACGTTGATCATATAATTTTTTTAACTGCAGAATCAATCAAAGAAGAATTGAATGGTTATAGTTTCTTTTTGTCACGTTAATTGAGTTTTTATCAAGGACTGTAGATGAGGGCATAGAGTGGGACGATAAAATGTGTTATAAATAAAGTATAAATAACATTTTTTTTTAAACACAACTAGGAAGTGTTTAAACGCAATAGGAATGAAGGAATTTATATTGCCTAAGAATATGGAATAATATTTGAATCTTTCAAACTTATTACTAATTCAGTTGAGCAATTATGCCGAGTAAATTTGTAAACTGTTCTCTGCAACTTTAAAATTCGTATTACCTACAATTCTATTGGTAAGTACGTGTATCAAAATATAATGTTATAGAAAATTATTTCAGACATATGTAGGTATTTCAACGACATTGTGGTGGAGAGTAAATTTTATTAAGTCATTTTAAATATTGAATAGTTTAAAAAAGTTGCATTTTATTGTCAAATACATTAGGGTCTTTTTTTTTCGTGAGGAGACCCATACGGGTCATCACCTCACAGTGAAGTTGTATATATCGCAATCGAACCGACTAAAACCACACGGTGTTCCGTCACAAATGGGTTTATTGCAATTACATTAAGACGGAACTGTCCGGGAACCCCTGCAGACCTTAGCCACCTGTACAGCTTAGAGGCACGCGCGACGTCACGTCACGTAATGGCCGCAGACCGTTCGGTACTCTCTGGCACCTGGTGCGTATTCTGTGTTACGGCAGAGTGCTCGTCCTCTCCCGGACCCATTCCACCACTTCGCTAGCCTATATCACTTCCTCACATGAAATCAAAATGAAGCGGCGCCATCTCGCACTCTAACTTTGGACCATGGACAGAACCATGGCCTCAAGCAAAAGGGTACCCAAACCGATAGTCGCCATGAGATCGGCACGCTGCTGCAACCACGCAGAGCTTTCCGTCAGAGTGTGGAGTGCGGTATCCTCGCAGCAGCCCTGCGCTATGCCACTCAAGTCACTTTTTCCAGTTTGCTAGCAGGACTTGGCGGAGCTGAGACCGATGCCCCTCTATGTCAGGAGAAGTGGACCTCAGCTCACGCTCCTTGCACCGTTGATATAATGACGCAAGGATCTTTGCCACAAGGTTCCACAGGGCAGTTCCGGCTAGGAGGCTCGCCGCTTCGAAGTAAACAGTGATCCCCTTATGATTCTGATGGCCATTGCCCGTTGTGGTAGCCGCAATATGACGGCATTACGGGCCGTCAGGAACGCCGCCCAAATAGGGGCCCCGTATAGAGCCTCCTTGTATGAGATGTAAATACTTAAAGGTTTCTTCAGAATAGATTAAGCGTTTTTGTTTCCATAAATTATTGCTCCACCTTAAAACCTATGTACAACATCTAAAACACCTTAAAAAAGAGGAGGATCTATGTTATTGTTATATTTTACTTAGATCCCATGAGAAATCGATTAATATACATAAATATAAGATACATGCAGTCATAGGTTTTATTCATTTTTTTTTTTAAAGATAACTCCTATATTAGGAATAATTGCTGTGTCGCGGGGGGCCTTACAAACATTCAATCAACGGACTCAAATAACACCCAGACTCGGGATAACTATTAGTGGATCACACAAAGTTTTTGTTCCGTGTGAGAATCAAACACACAAACTCCGCAGTCAAGGTCACTACACCACTACACCATAAATTAACTTATTAAATGTTAGGTATTAAAGATGCATATGTCGAGCTACATGACACTATGTATGTTATTACCCCAACCTATGACGTGTCCAATGGTATTGAGGTCACCTGTTATAAGAGTCATTTAAATAAAATAGGCAAAACTAAAGGCATGTACTTTTATTACAAGGGTTATAAAATGAGCCACAACATTATTATTTAGTTAATCAAAAGTCAGTCTTAGATACTTATGTCCTTTTATAATTTACGTTTTTCAATATATTCAATATATATCTTTTCTAGTAAATTAATAGCATTTGAAACAGACTTCATGCATCTAAATGCCCTTCACGCCACGATCTTTTCATATTGTTTTTACATAAGTCCCTTGTAGAGTACCCACACGTAAAATAACATAGTGTGGTTTTATTCGGTTCAATTCTGTCATATCAAAATAAGCTTAAATTCCATCTTCCTAATACTCATATTTATATATTTTGTATATTTTTTATACATGCGTTGCATACGGAATAACAAATTACGACTATTGCGACAATGCGTACACATTTGATGTGAATAAGCTTTTTGCAAATAGTCTATAGATGCAATATTATTGCTTATTTGTTTAAAGGTGTCATGTTTTTTTTACAAAAAAAAATAATGTTAAAGAATTTAATCGAAATACTCAAACTACTCATGAGTATTACTTAAAATTAAATTATAAATATAATAAATCAAATCAGCAAAATATACTGAAGACAGATAATATTTTTTTAAAAATATAATCTGGTAATACGACACTACACGAACACAAACAATAAACGTTACGAAACAACTCCCAAAGAGTAACTAATATAAGACACCTCAAGATATATAATAATGTTATTTTATTTTAAATTATACATATAATGTCTTTACATTATAGATATTTAAGAAAACTAATATCTATCTTTGTTAGAGCAACAGTTTTAATTTTATTTTTTCATCTTCATCGAATTGAATTGAATGCAATTTTTAAAAATTTATTCCTAAAGGTCTAACTTAAAATATTATAAAAATATATGTAGATACATACTTTGATTCCAAATTCCACGGGTACGAAGTAAAGGGTAAAAAGTAGTTGAATATAAAATTATATTTTGACGCTATATGTCCCTAGCTGTACAAGTGAATTTGTATAAAACAACTACTTTGTTAGATTGTTGTCCTCAAATATTTTTTTTACTATTACTGTTCCGGCAGTTACCTAATAAATGATATATATATACATATATATAAGAAAACAAATTAATGACCAACAAAAATTTTCAGACTTATGGTTAGGTACTCCTTAGAGATTTCAACCCTGGTTCGTTTCCTCTGTAAATACAAAACACTAACACATCATTGGCTGTCATGTTGAAATTATAATAAAATCTGTTCTATTTGGTTTATCAGAATTAGAACCTTAAGATAAACTTTGCATCAACAATCTTTGGATCATCCCTATTGCTAGTAAGTCCAGAGTTACTACCTATTATCAAGTAATAGCAAGAGACGTCCTGCGGTCCAGCCTATCTGCTAATGACACTACTTTGTGAAACCTTCTTACAATAGACCTCATCTAAAAACAACTTTACTTACTCAATATAAGTTTTTATTTCATATAACAATATTGTGAAACGTGTTCGTTACTAAGTTTGATAAGCCGATCTGTTGTGTTCTTTTTCTATAAGTTATAAGGTTAAAATTTGTTTTGCTGGTAATAGTCTAACAGCCATACCTGGTTCACCGACCTAAGGAAAGTGGTGACAGGCGGGACTTATTTCCCACCTAGCGACCGAGTGCAGGTATTTCCCGAAGCAGCCATGCCCGTAAAGAACCTGCGTCAGTCGGAAGGAAAGATTTCCGTGCTGCCGCCTTGCCCATTCGACGATGACTGGATGGAGCACCTCCACGGGGGCGAAGGCAGCATGTGGAGCCTCCAGCCGGGACGACCAACAAACTATTGTGGCTCGACGAGCGGCCTCACGCCGCTCGCGTACCTCTTCGGGCGGAGGCCGACTGCCGCCAACCGCCTGGAAATCAGCCGTTGCCGATAAACTTCGGCGAGCACTACCGCCTCTAAATCCCACGGGGTGTTTCGGCCAACGTGCATGCCGCTTCTGTTGATACGGTGCGGTTACCGCGTATGGCTCTAACCGCCATAACTCTCTAAGGTCGCCAGGCATGCCCTATTCTGGGCGGTCAGAGCCTCCGCCCACCCCGGTCTACCGTAAAGTGCCATAGATCTGACAACCCCCGTTTACAGCCATCTTGTAGCGACGCTGGGTCCTCCCAAGTTGGGCAAAACTCGCCCAAGGGCGGACGCATCGCTGACCAGCTTTGGGGCAAGCTGCCGAAAATGCTCGTCGAAGAGCCACCTCCTGTCAAGGATCAGGCCTAGATATTTTATGTGGGCCCGGACCGGTACGAGAACCGAGTTTCCCATGATGGCGACACTAGCGGGTGGACCACGACGGGGCCCATTCAATAGAAGGGCCTCCATCTTGTCCAGGGCCTTGCGGGTGGGCCCAGCGCCGCGACGCACCTGACCACCAGTGAGGCTCCTCTGGTGGCCAAACCGGGCCCGGGCCCGGGCCAAGGACGGATGGGTCCCTGTGGACCACCGCACGACATGGGCTGACGACTCAGATGTCGACGTCCCCTCCTGGCCCCCTCTTGGTCCTCGTACATGACGGTACGCTCCTCTAAATAGTCTGCCACTAGCCGCATCATGTACTGTGACACACCGTGATAGCAGAGTGCTTCCCTGATGCAGCTGAATGGCAGACTATTGAATGCGTTGGCGATGTCCAACGACACCGCCAATAGCACGCCGCTACAGCAAAATTGCCTCCTCGGTTACGGCCCTTAGATGCAACACAGTACAGATCGTCGAACGACCCACTCGGAAACCGAATTGGGAGTCCGGCAAATCGGGGTCGACCTCGTCTAGGTGCTGGATGATGCAAGTAGAGAGTACCCTCTCAAATAGTTTACCTGCCTCATCCAGCAGCACGATTGGTCTGCAGGCTACAACCAAGTCGGTAGGCCGGCTTGGCCTCCTTAAAAGCACAAGCTTCCCGCTTTTTCAGCAATCAGGAAACGCGCGGAGCTTTTGTTGTGCCGCACGATAAGGGCGATCCCAGGGGTCACGATCGAGATCTTCCAGGATCTCCTTTCTTTTCTCCTCTTTCCATCCTAGGGCATCCCCACGCAATAGACTTAGCGTTGATGTCCCCCCGCACTAGAACTTACCCAGAGACTAATCGCCGTAACGAGGTCTCCAGGTTGTTCAGGAAGACCTCGGAATCACTCAAACTCCGTTTGGGGGAGAAGTAGACACCATAAACCCCCCACTCAGCGGCAACATATCCAGTACCCTTGTTTCTTAGGAGGTTCTTTCTTCTCTCCCACGGAGCTGTCCCGGTCACCCAGTCAATTTGGACGGGGAGGAACATAATAGTCCCGGCGGGTGGCCGTAGGGCCACACTGATAAACCACTCCACCATGGTTCGCAGGAAGCACCGGCACAGTGGTTCAGGTTCGTCAGGACAAGGAAGCTGGAGACGTGGTCCATTAATGGATCGTCTCTACAGCCTCCTCCATGGGCGATGGTGACGGCGCTCTTTTGGCATCGGAGGCAGCCAGGGCCGATTGGCAAGCCACCGATGTTTGCGGAGAAGTGCGAGGAGGCCTGCAGCCCCCCTGCGACATGTGGTGATTGGCGGGCAAATTACCCGCCGCACACACTGGGC
Source organism: Tyria jacobaeae (assembly GCA_947561695.1). NCBI lineage: Eukaryota > Metazoa > Arthropoda > Insecta > Lepidoptera > Erebidae > Tyria > Tyria jacobaeae. Next base: position 9,564,216 of record OX387207.1, on the reverse strand, counting down.
ACGGGTGGCGGTACATTCCTCCACTCTGTGCCCAGGTCAACCACAACGGAAGTAACTCCTCGTACTTGTTAGCCCCTACAACTTTCACACCATCCGTCGCTGCAAAAACTCCAGCTCCAGCAACTGTTAGTAGCCTTCACAACTTCAGCCCCGTCTATCCGTCCGTCAATCGCACACCGGAGGCCCCGAATTCGGTGCCTAGGCTGTCCCGGACTCTTGAATACGGCCGCGTACTCCACGTCTTCTTTTTGGGAGCCATTACTGTCTCTGACGCTGCCCGAAGTGGAGAGTCCGCACTATTGGTTGCCTTCTTGTTACACATCCGCGACCTCCTTCAATTTTCTAAAACTCTTCGTTGGAGGGGGCAGAGGTAGAGAGTACGGAATTGGAGGGGCCAGCTACAGTTGCAGCAGCTGAAGGAGCGCAAAGTGTGTTCGCACCTGCAGGTGCCGGGGAGGGGAGTGGAGGGAACTCTGGGGCCAACCCAGTCGCAGCCTTAGCAGATCGCCCAGCCCTCGGCGCGGCCGCAGTCGATTTCACCGATGCCACCATCGCGTAGGAAACAGTGACGCGGCCACCCGACACTGGGAGTAGCTTCGATGGCGAAGCGGTTTTATTAATAGCATGGATCTAGATGTCTCTATGTTTAATATAGTTGCATAAAAGAGTGTATCTATTGTAAATATGTTTAGTATGAATCCACATGGTATACAACCCGTAGAACGTTATGCACTGTCTGGCCTTTTGGTTTAGTAGTTAGCGATCCTAACTGCTGAGCCAGAGATCTTAGGTTTGATTCGCAAACGAGACAAAAGTTTTGATTCCTAAGGCGTAAGTTGTCTTTAAAAAAATGAATTGAAGAAATTTTGTCTATTGTATGTTAAAAAAACATGGACTGAAAAATTACTATTACATACATTTCTCGCTAAATCTGAGTTGACCCCAACTGTCAGGTGAAAAAGGATTTAAAATATGTTTACTCACATATCAAGTGCGGTCACGGTCATATTGCCACCAAATATGTAAATCATTTAACATAATTTGTAGTCGGTTGTATCAATATACCATACACATACACATAACGCTATTGTAAAGACAGCTAATGTTCCATATAAAAGTTTTATATCTCAAAAGTAAAATACTTTTTAATACGTCTACTAATCGATTGAATCGAAACGTGAAACATGCGTCACTACTTTATTGCTGTACGAGTTTCATAGATATATCATGTGTACTTTATGAGAAACTTGACTTTTGGTATATATAATATAAAACGCTTATATTTACAAAGTTAAGACAGTACGTCCGGAGTCTGTAGTTCTTATAAATAGGAGGCCAGGGTCTCGGGCACTGGTATTCTTAAAGAATACACGAATTTCATGCAATAATCCCTTGTCGACAAAATACTGAGTGGTTTTACTCGGTTTTATTCCTACATACGACCTCACCGTTGGCTCAGGCCAAGTGATAAAACGTAGGGGATACCTCTAAAAAAATAGGTCACGACCCGAAAATTATTATTACATACATTTCTTGCTGAATCTGAGTTGACCCTAACTGATAGGTCAAAACAGTGTTTAGAATACTTTGACTGAAATAAGAAGCGAAATCCAGTTTCACGGTCACTTAGAGGGTAAGGCCTTATTAGCCTCGAAGAAGCTTAGTCTTCTAAACAGATTGAGACAGTATTTCACTCCGGCCCACCGCCTTCAACTCTTTAAGGCTTACGTTCGGCTGCACGTGGAATACTGTTCTCATCTCTATGCAGGTGCACCCCAGTACCAGCTTCTCCCTCTTGACCCCATTCAACAATATTTCTGATCGGCTTGACACTTTGGCATTGCGTAGAAATGTAGCTTTACTCTGCATTCTCTATCCCTTGTATCATGGGGAGTGTTCAGAGGAATTGTTCGGATTTATACCGGCCGCAGGTTTCCGCCATCCTCCTACGCGACTAAATATCAATCCCCATCACCTGGATGATTGGCACTCCACCACCGTGCGCTATTCCAGAAGTTTTTTGCCTCGCACAACCAACCTGTTTAATAAATTGTCGCCTGCCGTATTTTCGGACCGATACGATCTTCATAACTTCAAGAAAAGAACGTACTTTTACCTAAAAGGCCGGCAACGCACTTGTGACTCTTGAGTTGCGGTTGTCCATGGGCGGCGGTAGTTACTTACCATCAAGTGACCTGTCTGCTCGCTTGATCTATCGCATTATCTCCCAATCGTATAAAAAAAAATTACTTGGGTCTTACTGATGCCTGTTATGGGTATTAGTATATTATGTGACAACATGCAATGGACACTCGATAAACAGTCACTCTTGACTCCATTATTTTGTTAAGGCTTTTGTTAATTTTCAATATTATAATATAATAAAGCTGAAGCGATTAGTTTGATTGTTTGTTGATATAAGAGGGTTTATTTAAGGAATTACCAGTGTCATTCGATAAATTCTCTTTGTGTTAACTAGAGTAGTTATAGAAAAAAATATGTAAACAATAATACATCACCCTACAATACTTAGGAGCGCAGCTATGAATATCAATTTAGGATATACTGCAAGAAAACAACTACTAAAGTCTAAGTTTTCCTTGCTTCTTGCCAAATTTTAAGATCCTAAGTCAGTGGGAACTACCCTGTAGGTTTGGTCTAATTCACCAACGAAATATTGTAGTTTGTTAAAATCAAAAGCTCAAATGTTCGTATTTGATGTATTAGACACTTTTGTAGTTATGAGTACGTACATTAGAAATCGATATTATACGACCTTAAATCTACAAGGAAGAAGTAAATTAGCCTCTTTGTTTTAAACGAAAGAAGTCATAATATTTTATGCGTTTAATTTTAATCAGCCCTAACCAATAGCCCGAATGACGACGAAATCAGAACGAACATATTATTGTACATAATTTATTCGTTTCATATTAATCAGTAGGAACTAATAAGATGAAACATATGACCTAACCTAAATAAAATCACGCTCCAGCCCTACGAAGTGGAACGTTACTTCTAGTATCAGATAAATTACTAATTATTTATACACTTTAATACAGATAATTATTCTAGAAAAAACTCTCTTTAGTTACATGTTCAAGATAAGAGTAGATTATGTGCAAGTCTGGGAAATGTATTTTTATAGCACAAAATACATAAAAAGCTTGATAGCTGACAATGTTAGCTACTGTCCTGATTAGTTTTTTCGTGTAATTATTATCTTATCTCGACGAGTGGTCAGTAACACATAACTATGTCACCCGTTCATCTTGTAGAAGATTCATGGAGTTATCTGTTCTACTACTTAGATATTCAGAAAAATGAGAATATATACTTTGTGTATCTATTTGCTTGTTACATATTTACGCCTTAACTACTCTTACGGTATATATGAAATTTTGCATATATATTGTTAGAAGCACAAAAAATTCATAGGGTAGCTTTAACCTAAAATTAAGTAGGTCCTGACGTATATATACCCAAATTGATATACAATCATCACGCACCGTTAGTAAAAAAATATATGGAAAGTAATATATGTGTTACACAACTCTTATTGCCCTTAAATTAAGGACACCAGCCTTGTTTTTACGTGTGTAAACCATTTCGGACCGTCATCCCACCGGGGTTCTTGGTGTGACGGTATGTCCGAATCGGCCTCCGCCGCTGCGGACTGAATTGGGTCCTCGTTGGAAATCATCCTCACGGGCTTCTTCTACGACATGAATTCGCAGCTTTTTGCATCGCTTAAAATCTTGGCGGCTGCCACATGACAGCTGACGCACACCGTTCAAGACCTTGTTGACCGGGCCGATTGGTTTTGACCTTTGTCCAGGGTGCAACCAGTTTCCATTTGGATTTCCTCCGTTTAGCGTCACGTAATCGTCTAAGACCGAAATACGCATCTCTGTGCATTTAGTTCGCGTTTCAATTCGTGCCGTCTCTATAAATACTCCTCGCAACTTCTCAGTGAAGTCTGCCATCTTTGCGTCCTTAGCCATAGAGAATTGAAGAACTTTAGCCCCTGTGTAGGCAAGGCTCAATCAAGCACCTAAGTAGTCGTAGGCTTTCTTAAAGAGGGCTGCACAAGAGAGCATCCTATTTGCAGACGGCGTCCGGCATCACTGTAATAACGACCGCTGTCGTTTTGGGCGTTTGGAACTTTCGCGACTTCGGTGTCACCTTCACTTGCGTTGTTCCTGCCGTTGTTTGTAAAAAAAGTAAAAAAGGACCGAGATTTGTGTGCGCAACCTTTCTCGTTGTCTGCTCGGAACCTTTGGTGGCAACATGTCTTGCGACGATATATCGCTATCCTCATCTCTCGAGGGTCTGCTCTTGCAACTCTCTATGCCACAGAGCTCCCGATTCATCTCCTTGGCTTGACAGCCACTGAACTTGCGGCTCTGCAATGAATTTGATCCGACATTCTTCTCTCAAGTAAAACAACCTCGTTAAATGAGATATGGTCCACCTTCAGATTTTCTGTCATCTTACTCCTCTCTTTCTTCTTACTCTTCTTCTTCTTTTGTTCATCGTTTTTATTTTGTATATTTAATTTGTACTGAGACTCCATAACTGAATCCACGAGTGGGGGAGAAATAAAGGTCTACCTGGGAAGAAAACCCCCAATGCCCGGGTAAGCGTAGGTTTAAGCCAAACCAAGGGATCCAAAGTCCAAACCAAAGTCACTTTATATAATTTATGACCTATTTAGTTGACGAACGTAGTAGAATTTATTCCAATTCAATCCAAAAGTTTTCTCCCTTGAATATATCTATCTTGTGGAATGTAAATTATCTTAAACCAATAACAACTGTCATATAAATGTATTTACAACACAAAATACGTCAAGTTGTGCATAACAAGCTATGCTATATGTGATTTAGGTCACGATAACACGTTTTAATATGATTACATCGTAGTTAGGTAGAGGAGCATTCTCGAAAGTACTCCATATTACTTAAGTTCGTATTGCGAATAAGATGACTATACCCATAGATTTAAAGAGACAATACCGGGAAGTTGTTATTTTTCGGTAGATTTAGAGAGTTGACCTACATATATGGAAAATACTGCTGTTTCTGTTGTACTGTGGTTCAATTAGATATGATGAATTTATTTAATTGCCTTCTTCCTTTCGGTTTAGAGAAGCGATAATTACAAACAAAGCTACAAGTTAACTCTAGGCCAGAGGTCATAAAGTTGACTTGTTTTGCGCTTTCTAATGCCGGGTGCGTCTTTGTGTATATCAGTGATTCGAATAGTAGTTCTCTTATTAAAAATAACGTTGCAATATATGCTTGACATTGTCTGCATTGTGTAGTAGTTATCTATATGTATTAAAGACTAAAGAGTAATTGATGAAAAGTCATGAAAGAGAAAGAGGAGAGTCTGATAGAGCTCTGTAAATGACACCGCTGGACTGGTATTTTGAGTGTTTATAACGGCTTGCAAACAGAACGTGTGCTTGTTTAAGCATATTGATTAAATCCAAAGAACCTGACATTCATTATTGTACATCTGTTAATTTTGGAACGAAGTTCCTTATGGGGCGTTGCGGTGTTACAGACGTTTTTTGCCGGCTTGGGTTCTACCCCCTAGCCTGCAAAAAACGTCCGCAACGTAAAAAAAAAGCGTGTTTTTTTTTTGTATAGTCTATGTATGATGACTATACAGTGTCTAATGTATAGTCTACGGGATGACTGTTATTATTATTGCAGTTTGCTATTATTATTCATGTAAATAGCTGTTTCTATGTATATTATAACTATATAATTATATAAATCATTGTAAATAAAATAAAGGTGTTAAGATAATTTTGTAAAGTAGTTTTTTTTTTTCTTCTAGAACATTCGTTCCTATCTGGTGTCCCACGACACCACACAATTATTTTATTGGTTCTCGTTGACTACTCGAAATAGTATAGATGGTAAATACATCGATTTATTGGCATTATCAGAAATAAGGTAATAGTTTTCACTAGCGTTAAGCGTGAAGCTTTTTCCCCCCTCGTGCTAGCATTATAAAACATATCCGCAGTAATCGTGAGCACATCATACTCATGTATATATGTATGACCACAAAAAATACAATACCGAATCCAAAAAACTCTTAGTGTTCCGTTTAGCGGTGCGGAGCGCGGGCGCCGATAGCGTCCACTCGTTCCGGAGGCAAAGCAGTCAAGCTCGGGAAAGCTCAGTGCACGGATCGTACTGAGGGTCGGCGGACGCGAGCCGACGACACCTGAAGCACGTTGGACATGTTTGGAATATGGACGTATGGAATGGTCGACCGCCCGCGGCATGTGTGCGCGCCTCGCCCGCCTCGCCGCCTCTCAACGTAGATACCACCGACAATTTCGCGCTTACTTTTTTCGAGAACAATGATCAACCGTCGCCGCAGCCGCAACAAGGTGTGTTGTATATGTCTAGTAGTGCATGCTCGCGCCCTCTACGTTAATACATACTATAGAATACCCTCTGCGTTAATAAATACTATTCATCTACTAGCGAATGTAATCGTTGTTATTATACACTATCAGTCACCACTAACACACATTTTAATTTATATGCTAGAAAGTCAAACGAGCATAACATTAAAAAAAGTACATCAGAGTAAAGAGCTAGTTGTTTTTATGTTGGCAAATGCATTGCTTATAAAGCGGCTTAAGTTTCAATTATGTAACTAAAGGGCACCCACTAAAGTAAGTGACAATTTCACCACACTGCAACTGTTTTATCTGAATATAGGTTTTTGACTAAGTGACAATAACAAAACTTTTAATTTTACATAGAATGTGTAGAACACTCTAAAAAAAACTTAACTTAACTTGTTTATTTAATAAACTTATAATTGAGAAATGATTAGGTATACGGATATTAAATTGCCCTTTGCCCTTTTCAATAACATAACTCTTGTTTAATTCATAATGGTGTTAGAGATCACAATAACAAGTGAGTTTTGGGTGGTAAGTACACCAATTTACCTTAAGAAAATTTTCGCAACGTGTTCCAATTAATATCATAGCGTGATATTTTTTTTGTGTAACGAAAAGGTAAAAACATTGAAAGCCTAAAGATATAAACTTGAACCAATATCTTATAACAGCAAATCTGTGAATGTGAATCTACTTACACCAACGTCACGCCTCGTGTGGTACCGTTAGGAATTTATACCCCACAATATTATACTGTGACGCAAAATTTTATATTACTCCATACAATTTAAAATACACTGCTCTTTTAGCGTAGAAGGAAATAGTCACGAATTTCAGTTTATAGGGAGCAGCACTGAAATTGCAAGCTAGTTAAAGGTCGCGACATTAGATTACCAGGTGAAAGCGACGCTTATTGCATAAATTTTGTTTGAGGAAAAATAAAACTTTACTAGTTGAGTATTAGTTGTTTTAAGGTTTATTTTTAATTAAAATTATGAAGATGCAAATTAAACACTTGAAATATTAAGTATGATTGATAGTATAATTTACGAGTGTCTTACATATTTGTAGTGGCATTAGGGAGTTTTCTAGTCAGTTTTATTGAAAAAGTGGAATTCGGACTTTTTATAAAAGATAAATTAATTCACACGGTCCTGCCAGAATAACTTAACCTCAAGGAAGACTGCTTCACAATTTAAATGACTACCAGATGCTAAAATAAGTATCTTCATTTTGTGTTCATATTTAAATGTACACGTTCAATCTCTACGTGTCTATGCTATCTGAAATGAAAGGAACATTAACATTACATACTCGGTACGAAGTGTAAGACTTTCGCTGCGTTGAAATAAAATGAGTAATGACAGATGGTCCGTTTTAAAAATTACTGAATTGTCGGTAGCTTAGGCGTCTTCGCGTTTTCACAACCTATTACTTCTCAACTTAGAAGTGGTTGCATCCATGTAAGGATATGTTCTAATGCAACGGCAATTAAAATAAATGGTCGACTTATAAAGATTGTACAATAGGACTTCTAACACCAGACCCTCGGAGGATATTTGCATAAAAGTTGAGTTCATTGACATTTTTAGAGATGTGAATTTTTTTTTATGCGATACAAACGAGCAGACGGGTCACCTGATGGCAAATGACTACCGTCGCCCATGGACACCCGCAACTCAAGAGTCACAAGTGCGTTGCCGGCCTTTTAGGTAGGAGTACGCTCTTTTCTTGAAGGTTTGAAGGTCGTATCGGTTCGGAAATACGGCAGGCGACAATTTGTTCCATAAGCTGGTTGTGCGAGGCAAAAAGCTTCTGGAGAAGCGCACAGTGGTGACATTTCGCACCATCAACATTTTGTTATGATTTTTATTGAATTTCTAAAATACCTTTTAGATTATTATTTAGATAAAAATCAAAGATTTCAGATAATTTAATATTACATGGATTAATATGATCAGTGATTCTCTGTCATCATTCATTCTTCTCAGCATATTTTTACTCTCTCTGTAAACTGGAGCTGTTTTTCTGCCGGTTAGTAGGTAGGAGGACAGAGTTGGAAAAGTGTATGAGATGCCTCTGGTGTTGGAAGTGTTTAGACATCGGCAACCGCAAGGAGTAGACGTTTTGTTTTTTGTTGACCAATTTGTTTCCTTACATAAAATAGTGACATATCCATGAGCACCAGTATAGTGTTAGAGAGTACTGGATCAAACTGTTAAACAGTATATGCCAAATTTGATTAGTATGTAATTTGGTGTAACTTCTTGTTATTCCGAAACACGTTAATGTTTCAATGTTGAATTTGAGTAGGTTTATTTTATTTACTTTATTCGCTTTGGATAATTTTCAAATATACTAAATACCTTAGAGATGTTTTTTATTTACTTATTTAGAATAGATGTATTGTTTATGGATGATGATGATGATGAATATGAGTTATGATACGACGTAAGTTGTATTTTTATCTTGTAATATTTGAATAACATTATAATTTTTATAGTAACGACAATGAAAAAGTGTAGTTATATTTAAGGGTCGAATAGCATACCGTTTGGCTCACAGTTTTTGATATTGATCGGTAATTATAATCATACTTACTTAAAATTATGCGAAAGTATCTAATTTATCTCTCGGTTACCTTCTTACGGCTAAAGGGCTGAAATAATGTTGATTAAATTTTGTATACTGATATTTAGAACCGGGGGCATTGCTATATCGATATACCATACAATATAATCATTGAATGAGTTGAAATTGAAAAGACTATTCATGATCTATTATTTAAAAATGAGTACCCAATTTATTGATTTTTATTTTACACATTTATTTTTTTAGATATTGAAAAAATTTGGTAATATTTCGTAAAAAAATATCTCGTTTTTTCCGTATAATAAAAACATGTTTTTTGAGGCTTAACCAATACACATATTAAGATATGTACAAATTATATGTACAATTGTTATTCATACATGCTATATTTTTTATAAATTAATAAAAAAAAAGGCATATATTTTTTTTATAGACACCTCCCTCTCGGTATTATTCCTGTGTCGCGGTGGACATTACAAAAATACAAACAGCGGACACAAAGAACAACCAGACTCAGGACAACCATTTGTGAGTTACACAGAGTCTTGTCCCGTGTGGGAATGACTCTCTCTGGCTCAGCAGTCATGGTCACTAACCACTAGACCAATAGGCCAGTGAATGGGACCATATTTATTAAATTATTATATAAGAAGCTTTTTAACAATCTAACATTACATTTATGGACACGACCTTAACCCAAACGGCGCAGCGGGGTGCTGTATTGGCAGGAGGGGGGAGAATTCTTCCTCCCGCAGTACACGCGCCCCCGCTGCGGTCAATGACAGCACTCGTTATGCAACCGCGTCGCCGCGCTGTAAGACATTGATAAAGACGTCCACGAGATTGCAACTCGGTGTGTATTATCCGGTTGCTTGGCAACCATAGCGGGATAGTTGACGCGTTTGATGACTTCTGGTCTAGACAGTGTACTTAACACCTTTATTGAGGTGATTATATTATATGTTATAACTTTTGATGATCATTTTCCTATATGTGTGTGTATTGAATCCTTCATTAGTTTTTATAAATTAGTTCTAAACCAAAACTTAAAGGGACTTATTGGAAGAAATAAACCAAGGTAATATAAGGTATTTAATTTATAGCTAAACAATCTATCTATAGCTGTCTATGTACACTTATAAAATCTGGGCTGTCAAACGTATGAACTGACCTAGGCCACCTAAACCTGTACTAGGCGACGTCTATCGACCTCTTCGAGAAACAAAATTTAAATAATTCCGACCAATAATGTTGTGCGGTGAAAACTAAATTCACAAATGCATGTAGTTATATTATACTTAGCTAACATATACCTGTAGATGAACTAACTTACAAAACGGCAGCAACACATAACGAAATAATGTTACTTAGTTTCGACATAACATTTTAGTAAATGTAAACTTGTGCTTGTCCTGCAGCAGATTTATTCAAGTAAAACTTTTTTGACGTTATCCAAAATGTTATACCCTGTTTTAATACAAATGATACCTAACATGTCGAAATCCATCATGCCGTCTAGGCTCTCGGGCTTGGGTTACAAAGAAACGGCAAAGATAAAAACATATACGCTATACATACATCCAGTCGGCTGAAGAGAGCGAACTGTCGTATTTATTTATCTGTTTCTTTAGTTTGCTGACAGTTGTTACATTTATGTGCTGTGATATATTTTTGTTGGGGCACCTACGCACTGGTTATTTTTAATAGACTTTCAAAGTTGTGACATTCAATTGGAAACTGTATGTGATATTTAAAATCAACCTACCAAACTATGGTTAAATAACTTTAAGAAACAACACATAACCGACTTCAATCATGTTGAATTGAATATAATAAGTTGGATTTTTTTTTCGAATTTCGACTGAACCAATCTCTAGTACAATGAATTCCATTTAGAAAATAATAATTGTATTACATTCACAAACGACTCAGATATGCCTACATCCCTTATTTATCAAATTAGAAAATATATTTACCTAAAATTAAATTGCGTAGAAATAATCGTTTAAAAAAATGTATTTTGAAATCAGTTAACACACAGCGACAACATATTCTGGTTAGTGAAAATCGATTGCTAGACTGGCACTTAAAAGCTTATGTGGAAGTTCGTGGTGTGTTGTTGATGGCAGTACTATAATATGACAGAAATTCACTCTGCGTATAGTTCAATCGCAAGAACTCGGCACTTAACCTAGGTAAATCGAATACCAATATGTTATAATACTTACAATATAAAAAATGGTAGCTAATAAAAAAAAAAGTGTATTTGATGAACGAAGAAATTGATAAATTAAATATTACTACTTTAACTTAGAATGTGTTGTGGCAATAGAGCACCCTACGGCTGCAAGCCTGTATGGTAGCTATTTCTATATGTATATAAATAAGGAATACATCTTAGTATCATAGTTATCCCTGTTTCAGAACCTCCAGGACAAGGTTTGGTGTGCAAAGTAATGCAATCTATATCACATAGGGAACCTACGTTTTATGAATGCGGTTGCGGATTGTTATTACTTTAATAAAAAAGACACAGAATATTTACAGCAAATTAATTATTTTAAGTCCTAAATTCCTGTTAGCCATTCGTGTCGATGGCATAATCAATGTAATCTAAATAATACACAAAATCCATCTTTAATTCAGTCTAAATATTATAAGAAAAAAAAAAAAATAGAATCTGTAATGGTTTTCGGTCCCAACCCTATATATAGCTCCAAACTGATAGTGCAATCACTATTATCTACTATTGTACCTATTAATTATTTAAAAATAAGTCCTTACTAAGAAGTGGCATCGAAACGGACGATAGTAACAAGCTCTATAGTATACTTTATAAACTACACTTTGAACTACAATTTATCAGTACATTTACTATTCGCTGTACAATATTGAAGACGTTTATAGCTAAGAGCGATTCCCATGCTTGGTTATTAAAACAGGTGAATTGAGAACGTATTGCTTTTTGAAGACGGTTAAAACTATCACCTTTGAGGTCATGATATTTTCTGGCACGAAAGTATAAATAAGACAAAAAAATCAACGACATAATCACGCTATTGTCATTGTCATATTCCATTTAATAAAACAATAAAAGCCGACTGCGTTAAAAAAACTATTCTTCGGAACGTATTAAAAATACAGGATGTCTGGAACCAGTCTTATACATTATTCGTAGAGGTAAAATAAACCTATGTATAGAGTACATTATACATTCTAATACTCATCCTGTTATTTATTTCTGTTAGACCTGTATGTAACCACATGTTACAAGTAGTATAAAATGTTTAATAAATACAATTCAAAAAGAGAACAAGACCTGTCCCATGTAATGAGGTTACTATTAGGGGCATTAGATGCTCTCGTTCTATTTCTGTAGGTATAGGTATTTAAGTAATCTCAAAAGTATGCAACATTGACATACAGCCGAAAGTATTTATCTTTTTGTCTATTAGGTTAACACGACTAAGAGGCTAAACCAAGTTTTATTAAATTTGCTATGTCTAAGTATCCACGTGGATACTTTGAACCCTCGGGACGTGGATACTTTTTTATCGACTTACTAGGCGAAGCTGCGGTTAGTAGCTAGTATCATATGTATATTCTCATCACCGTAATATTCCTGTTTAAAAAAATAGGAAGTAAACTATTTTGAAGCTGAGAGAGGGCAGCGTGTTCGTGTATCAACATATATGTACAATACAACTACAACTCCAGTCGTTGTAAAGCAAGTTATTCATAACTTTTAAACTAGGTGGCAGTAGTAGTAACGTGCATTGTGATTTACTTCCTTCGACATTTAGGTTATAAATTAAACCTTAATTAATAAGTTCAATATTTTTTGCTACTTATTTTTACAACAATATATTTAAAAAATCTTGTTTAGATTTTGTCTCCACGGTTTTATATCATGAAATGATCCTGTTCAATGAAAAATAAGCAATAATTCGCTAGGCTATTTGCCGTGGTATCGAACCGATAAAGAAGTATCTGCAACTTGTACTCGATAGCCGATGGGACTTCGGACCTCACTGCCGAAGTCTGGCTCCCAAACTTATGGAAACGGCGCCGCACTTTCGCTTCTAACCAAACATGGGAGGGCCCAATGCCTTCTGCAGGAGGCTTTACCTGAAGATTCCGTTACAGCGTTTGCAGGAACGCTGACGGATGGCAACCTCGCATTACATCGATGCCCGCAGCATGTGATGTCCGTCATCAGTCGTTTTTTATTTAATAGTTTTCTTAATTTTTGAGATCAATTTCTTAATTTTGAGGTGGCAATAACATACTGTAATAACATGTGGCAATAACACCATTGCGTATGGTATATTTTAATTTAAGAGATATCTCAAGCTAAGCTTGATGACTCTTTTTTTTTTATCTGTACGACAATAGCTACGTGGACACTTAATCGAATCGCAATTATTTTTTTCTGTTAATAGTACCGATGCACCTTTTTAATATTTGGCACACTATAATATCATATTTTACTAAATTATAAAGAAAATTATTCATAAACTTATGTCATACATATACATTTTCCTTAGACACTTTAAAAAATCTTATGCTAGTTTATCAACTTACTATTACTTATGATTAATAGTAAGTTGATAAACTAGCATATTACTTATGATTTTCCAAGTATCTGTAATGAAAATATCCGGCTTAAATGTTGGCTGTTCGCTTAAGAAAGGCAGGATGGATTTAGCTAGGTTTATCTATACAATCGTACGAACTCGATTCGAAGTCAAAAAATGGAATGCAATCAATGACTAACAAAACTGAATAAACTTCTGTCTAGTCAGTAAGTTTAAAATATAAAAAAAATCTTCCTGCTTGGTACTTAAAATTTCTAAGCCTTTTGATTATCATCCTTTTGATCAACATACATATTTCTTTGAGCTCAAATTTAATTAAGTTGATCTTGCTAATTATTAATTAGAGCTATACGTTATTCATGGGGTCTTAATATACACCCACAAAATATGACTATGAAGTTGACTTTGCTGCAACGTCTTGTACCATCTAATATATATCACTGTTAGGCATTATTACTAGCAAGTCTAATATCACCATAAATGCATTTTTATGTGTAACATCATTGACGATTATAGCTTACAAACTGCATGCGAAAAACATTGTAAAGATTTTACTTGTGCAAGAAATGAACTGCTCCCTGAAATGTTCTCTAAAGTGTCGTAAAAGTAAAAGTACTTCAGCTCTTACTGACTAATTAGTTTTATTGCGTTAAATTTAACAATAAGTTAAGACTTTGAAGTGAGTTAAAAACTAAAGATCAGTACCTCAATTTTTTAATGCTACATGTCGTTAGTAGAGTTAGTAATGTAGTATTTATTTTTACCACGGTTATTTTAATAAGGTTTTGAATCATTGTGGTCTTCAACCATAAACACGTAAAAAAGCTTGTATAAACTTGTACTTTTTTTAGCAACTTATTTGATGGTTTATGACAAACAGACCGTAGCTGTTTTAAATATAATGAAAATGTTTTTAAACACCTATTAAAATATACAGCAATAATAATATTTTATACAAGTTATTCTCGTAGCTCGTAGCGAATATTGTCTATACTGCCATAGCGATTTATTTTTTTAAATTATGTATTTGTATTACAATGTTTATTTTTTTCATGATAATCATATCTATCTCACAACACACATATTAGGTATTCATATAGATTTATCATATGTCATATATTTAACATTTACTATAAAAATACATTTTTAATGGTTTTGGCAGCCCTACTTACCCCGCTGAACCATTTAAAGTAAGTGTTGATTTTATCTAAACTTAGGGTCGGTATTAAAAAGTCCAGCCGCTCAGTAACGTTGTGTCATACATACATATATCTACCTGTTTAGTCATTTAACATTTTATTTCCGAACTATGCTTTAAACAGATCTTTTAAAAAGTACCACTCGCCTTTGACATTGATCTGACTTCTATGTGATGTCTATGTGTGTTTACATAAGGCAATAAACTTGTTGTTATATATAAAAAGTCATGATACAGCTAATATTAAGGTATTGTAAAAGTGAGGATGCGATGTCACTCCTAGAAGTTTCTCAACGCAACGGAACAAATGTGTATTGCTTGATTAGTTGCTTTATAGTAACTAATCAAGCAATAAAAAGGAAGATGCCTTCCTTTCAGTCTCGAACGTAAAGTTTGCTGTACTTGTGAATGTTGAAGGGTCTTAGTCACATTTTTCATTTCGAAACAGATTAGTTTAACATGGGATTTTGTATGAAAATCAAAATTAATATAACAAATGACATTCTTATTATCTGTACGTCACGTGACCGAAAATGCCAAAAACCATTTTCTTCTCGGGAGTCTCAAATTTTTGTTTGTAAACAACAGCGAACAGTTTGTGTGTTGTTTTGAATTTATGGCTTTAAATTATAGTTATTCATCATATCATTTTTTGTTAGAGAAGTCAATTCAGGGGATAACCGGCCACGCCACGCTACGCCACTATGAACTACACATTTGTAACGTCTTTGTTTCTTCTATTATGACGTCTACCTTTTTGACGCGACGATCTATATTTTAAATTGGAAACTATTTTGCATTAAGCGATATTATTTTATGGAAAAAAAAAACCCTTATGAGACCACTCAATTGGAATCGAACCGGTGCTACGTAACAGATAGACGTTACGCGTACAGACACGTACCGACAGAAATATTGGCATATAGTGCGAGCTAAAACTTACTGTGAATAAAGACCTGATGAGTAAACGAAGTTACCTCACTAATAAAGGACCAGTTTAACTGCCTATTTAATAATTTGTAGTATAGTGTAGTGCCTTTCAATCAACTACTCTATTAAGTAATGCCTTGTTACACATACCTAGTACGAATTTTACCATCTTGGAATGTTTTCTAGCACCTACAAAATCTTTTTTTATCTCAGCTATGAGTTCACAATATTGATGTGTATTACGCCAACTGCTTAAAGGTTTACTCATTATTTATAATAAATTGCAGTGAATCTATAATTTAAATGACTACGTAGTTACTGCTAGAGTACTTAAAAAATAATACTATTGACATAAATTAACAGAAAAACTGCACTCCGCTTAAGCGTTCGGAATAAAAACAATTGAACATTTTGCTATGTTTAATACATGAAAGTAAAGAGAACGGACTACGTAACTTTGATTATGACCTGTTTCTAGATACAACGTACATTGCATAGTGATAGCACGAGAGTCAGCTTCCCACAAAACAATACCTTCAATGGTTACTATCGAGAAAGGTATATTGCACCGGTGAAAGAGACAGAGAGCGACAGTGTCTCGCGTGCGAAAGAGACGCGTTAACGGTTAGTGCAGGTTCAACGATCGACTCTCGCGCAGTTTGTTGAACTGCAATCATTGCTTTGGAAAATTGCTAGGGATGGCAAAAAATATTGGAAACTATCTGTGTATATAATTTCACTCATATTAGTTTGAGTTGTAAAAACAGTTTGCGAGCACAGTTTAAGATTTTTTTTTAACCTGTAGTCGATTTGATTTGATCTGATTATCGCTAGATTCTAGGTATATCTAACGATAATCAGATCAGACCAAATCGACCAGTGACCAAAAACACATTTAATTGCAAACGATTGAGTATTTTAATTGAACTAAGTGTAACAAAGTCTGAAAGATAATATAACCTATGTAGTTTATCAACTCTTTGTCTGAGGCTCTCGACCTATTTATGACTAATAAATGAACTACAGTTCAGTACGTCAAACTTTATAGTTATTAACATGTAATTAATATACAAAATGCATAACCGCACCTGGATTTGACATTTAATTAATTATACGGATGCTGTAAAAGAAAACAAAAGTTCAAAAATGTTATATTTTTTAATCAGTTAAAATGTTTATGGAAAAAAAAGGAGATGACGCTTTATTTTTCCATAAACACGTAACTGAAGTATGGGTTAGAACAGGACATCTAACGCGACGCAATTACTGTCATAAATTACTTGCTCTCGTTTAATTAATATATTACAAATAAATCTTACATATTAATCAACAGCTATCTTGTGTAAAAGCATAGCAAGATGAGGATATTGTGTTTTCTATATATTCATATGTGATTATTTCTTTGCAGCTTTAAAAAAAATACAAACGTATTGAATGTGAAATTAGGAATAATTATAATTACGGCTTTTACTTAGCTTATCTTGGTAGGGGGTAGCGGATCGGGCTGCCCTCTTATCTCTAATAAATAAAGCGGCCTAATTCTGCCAATAGCAGAAGCAGGCCTGAGACGGTAGCGCGTCTACGTCGTCGTCGCGTGGGGGCGTAGGCCCCCCGCTTTCCACGGTGTGGTCGCCTGATCAGGGGTTCTCGGAAGCTTCCTTTTTAGAGTATACTCGGGCCTGCAATAGACCTCGTGACAGAATACAGTGTGGTTTTATTAATGTGATAGTCGGTTCGAGTCCGACATACCACTTCACTGATGTAAGGTGATGACCCGTGGGTGTTTCCACACGAAAAATAAAAATCTTATCTTGGTACGTTAAGTCTATATATTATACAATGACAGTTGAACTAATACCACTAAATGAAATAAAAACAAAAAAAAAATATAAGTTACGGTAGGGTAATTCAAATCTTAGAAATAGTTAAAGGTACATTAAATATTATAAAATACCAGAAGTATGCAGGTACACATAGTAGACATTGACACACTTATTATTGATTGACAATATAAAAATTATGGTAATATGGTTAAATTTTTTTGCTTATGAGATGGGGGTAATCGCGTACCATGCGCAACAAACCTGTTGATATAGTAGTTAGTGATCCTGACTGCAAAAACAAGCCCACGATTTATTTATTTATTTATTTTGTCGTGGGTTCGATTCCATCACGGGACCAAAATTTGTGTGATCCACAAACAGTAGTCCCAAGTCTGGGTGTTATTTCAAGACGCAGGAATTATTCCTAATGCGGTAGTTATTTTTTTTAATCAAATATACCTACTTCTATTAAAAAACAACAAAGTGATAAGTTTTATGTTTATTGGTTTAAACGAGCTTATCTCTATTAGTACTAGATACAATATTTATAGAGACATAATATAGGAGCGGAGCAGTAACTATGAATGCAGGTGAAACTGCGTCTGGTATTTGATGCTATATTTTTGTTATAATAACCAAATGTAAAATAATAATAACAATATCATACCTCTTTCTTGTATACCAGTAAGCATAAAATGTATGAAAAATAAATGAAAGCTGTGGTTTATACAATTGGCCGACTTATTGCTCTAGGCACCCCGAGGTTCTCAATGAGCTCTAGAGTGAGAATCGTGCCAGAAATTAAATCTTTATTTACTGCAAAGTGGAGCTACATAATAATTTCGAAATAAAAAAAAATTACTTAAAATGTTTCAATCGCAAAAAAAAATAGAAGGGTAAGCTTTACATATATACATATACATATATGTATGTAGATACTAAGTATGAAACGTAAAACGACACTTTTTAATTAGTAAAGAATTTGTTCACTATCAAATTGTATTATACCTACTGTATACTGTTTTGACACGTCGCACGAGAACAGCAGAAATAAAAATATTGAGTATATGTATGTACATTCATTGTTTCCTAGGCTGGGCGTAATCTGTTACGCCGATGACACACTGGTCTCAGGCCAGGGGGCGAACTTTGAAGAGGCAGCACGCTTGGTCACCAGAGGAGCCTCACTGGTGGTCGGGCGCATCGAGGCGCTAGGGTTGCGGGTGGCCTTAGATAAGACGGAAGCTCTTTTATTCCATGGGCTCCATTGAGGTCCGCCCCCTGGCGTCTCCATAATGGTCAATTCGATCCTCGTACCGGTTCAGGCCCACATACGATATCTGGGCCTGATCCTCGACGGAAGATGGCGCTTCGACAAGCACTTCTTGCAGCTGGCTCCAAGGTTGGTCGGCGCTGCGTCCGCCCTTTGGCGACTTTTGCTCAACTTGGGTGGACCCAGCGTTGCTACAAGACGACTGTACACGGGGGTTGTCCGGTCAATAGCACTATACGGTGCACCGGTGTGGGTAGAGGCTCTGACCGCCCAGAATAGGGCACGCCTGTGGCGCCCTCAAAGGGTCATGGCGGTTAGAGCCATACGCGGTTACCGCACGGTGGTGCGCGGTGGCCGGAACTCCCCCGTGGGACTTGGCCGCTATGGCTCGTTGGTCATCCCGGCTGGAGGCTCCACGTGTTGGCCTAGCCAACGTAGAGGCGCTCTAGCCGGTCATCGTCGAGTGGGAAGGGCGGCAACACGGGACCCTTTCCTTCCGACTGACGCAGGTTCTTTCCGGGCATGGCTGCTTAGGAAAGTAC
This sequence comes from Tyria jacobaeae, assembly GCA_947561695.1. Taxonomy (NCBI): domain Eukaryota; kingdom Metazoa; phylum Arthropoda; class Insecta; order Lepidoptera; family Erebidae; genus Tyria; species Tyria jacobaeae. The sequence goes on along the minus strand of OX387207.1, from coordinate 9,544,821 downwards.
CTGCATTCAGTCGCTAGGAGGGAATTGAGTCCCGTCTGCCACTACTGCGACTGCAGTGAGGCTTGGGCGGCGCAGCGTCGGGCCTAGACTGCAGTAATTGGACAGGATCTGTCTCTACCGGCCATCATACGCTCCATGGACGGTAGTGACAGGAATTTTACCGCGGTCGCAACCTTCTGCGAGGAGGTCATCTCGAAGAAGAAGGAGGCGGTGGAGCGGGCCCGGGAGGACGATCTCCACTCGGACCTAATTCGCCGCCGGCGAACCAGTCGGCGGAGACGCGCTTGCCTGTGCCTCATGCCACCCTGAGTGTGGACGCGGCCGCGAGGAGGCGACGTCCTGGTGTGCCTGGACATCGCCTCCTATTTTAAGCGTAGCATGACACACCGCATAGTTTTAGTCGGTCCGATTCCGACACACCGTTCCACCGAAAACCCCGGTGGGATAACGGCCCGAGGGGGTTTCCACAGGTTTAAAAACAATGTACATACATTGTTACGTAGATTGTTGTTGTATTGTTAAGTAGGTTTATTACATATATGTTTGGTTTGTTAATGTATGTTTTGTACGTGCATATTATGTAAGTACAACATAGCACTGAATGTACCTGGATAGGATAGGAGGAGGATACCTGGAAGAGATTGCATTTAGCAATAAGGTCGCCCTTAGTACATCATGTGTGAGGCACTTTTATATAATCTAATCAAATCTGCCAACTTTTAATAAGCTTGTTTATTTTTGACAAATTACTATTATCTGTAGTGTTGATGTTATTTTAACTAAGCATCGGTCTAAATGTTAAATGAATGCATCAAAAACGTTTGAGGATTAGATACAATATTTAACTAAATAAATGTATTAAAATCAGCAGCGGTGGCATTATTACTACCAATTATTTAAAATAAAGTTTTATATTCAGAAACGTTCAGTAACGTTAGTGTCTGTATGAACCACTAGACACATTATCGTCACGCACACAAACACAAAAAGTGTACCTACGTACAAACGCAGTAGTCAGCGGTCACTAGCACATAGGAAAATATCAATGCGTTTTGTATTGATTGCGATATCAGGACCTCTTTAATCTAAATACTAGTTAGTCTTTCGTTGGCATCACTTACATCAAATGTGCATGAACATATAGCTGTATTATTATATACAAACAATCAAGACAATATCACTACCTATCTATACCTAGTCTCGAGATAAATATGTTTACAAGGAAAAAAAAACTGTTTTCTATTGCGTAAAACATTTTTACTGTAATGTGTGTCAGTTTATACATTAATAGCATTAAAATATATAAAAGGCTCATACAAAACCATCTCCATTGGTTTTTAACACAGTCTTTTGTAACGTACCGGATTAAGATCGAGATTTGATCTTGAGTCTTCACCTCTGATAAAGCCAGAACCGATCGAGCTTTATGACTCGGAGCTGAGTCTTGATGAAAGGACCATTCTTGGTCATAATCAATGAAAGGCGGTGTTATTAAGAGGCTTAACTACTTTCGCAAGAATCATATCTTGATACATTTGTACCGATATTATTACACCTTTTTCACAAAAATATGGCTTAGTCACTCATTGATAGCTATATAATGCCCATGGTGTACTCTCAGTCTTTGAGGCGGTCATGCTGATTGTTAAAATACTGCTCAGTTGTAAAAATTAAATTTGAAAATAAGAAAATACATTAAATATTCAAATAAGAATGGCCAGTCCCAAATTCAAATGTAATGTAATGTAATGTTTTTTTTATTGTAAAAGTATTTATGGCCAGACAAAGTATACATATATGTATGTATTGGCTTGTAGGTTTAGTTTTAGTGATCCTAACTGCTTAGAGGTCCTAGGATCAATTGATATCGAGGACAAGTAATCGTGTGATGAGAATGATCATTTGTTCTCTATCTGTGTGCAATTTATCTAGTGATGAACGTATTGGATATAAATTGCATATAAGTATTAAGGAAAAAATAAGTATTTTTATCAAAAGTTATGTTACGATAACACAATCTTTGCTTAGTTTGTGATCGGACGACTGTGTGAGATCAATGAAGTTATTATTATTATTAAAACACGTAATATTAATGTAGAACTTATTTTCCAAGCTATGCTTAGTTTCGATGTGATATTTAACATTAAATATTTTTTGTGCATCGCGGTGCATCCCTGAGTTCACTCTCCGGGCGGGGCGCGCACGCCATACGACGTCTCTCTCTGACATGAGACGCTCGCGGAAGAAAGCAACTATGGTTATGTAACTAGTTGCTTTATCTCCGATCACCAACCACCGCTTTTGTCAGTCTTATAATCATTTTATAGCGCTCAAAGGACAAAGGTGTAGTTTATTAGAATCTAATAATTTTATTGTATAATCGTATATTAGGTCTTCCGGTTAGTTTAGTGGGATTTATAAAAAATGAAAGACTCTTGTATTATAAAAAAGATAATTAATTAAATATTCTCCATTATTAGCTACAACCTATTGCCATTTTTTCGGCAACAAATGGCAACAAAACAAATCCATCATAAAAAAACCGATCATCTTTTGAAGCAATCCATTCATCGATCCATTTTTTGATACATTTGTAAGATTTGAGGTGCTGATCTGCAAGGCTGCATTGCATAGATCGAAATAGGTGGTAATCAGAAGGAGCACAATCTGGTGAATATGCGGGATGCGGTAACACTTCCCACTGAAGATCTGAAAGTATATCTCTTACAGCTTTTGAGATGTGTGGGCAAGCATTGTCATGCAGTAAAATGACCTTTTGTTTTCCTTGTATAATTCCTGGACGTTTTTTGGTTCAATGCATGACTCAATTCGATTAATTGATGTTGACAACGCTCAGCTGTGATAGTTTCATTTGGTTTTAACAATTCATAATAAGTAACACCTTGCATATCCCACCAAATGCATAACAATACCTTAGTTACGCTTCGGAGTCGATGTGAACGGTTCACCAGGATTTAAACATGGTTTAGTACGTTTCTGATGAAAAATGAATCTACTATGATGTAGTAGATTCATTTTTCATTGCCGGTAACGATTTGATACAAAAAATATTTCTTTTTGTGACGAGACAGTAGTGAAGCATTCGCATCGCATTTGCATCGCTAATTGATCTCGATTTAAAAGAAATTGTTGATTTACCTACATTTAATTCTTCAGCCAACTCTTGTAGTGTGCGGGCAGGGTTTTCGTCCAATAACGCCTGCAATTCACCGTCTTCAAACTTTTTTGGTTTTCCACTACGTTCTTTATCCTGTAAATCAAAACTACCACTTTTAAATCGCCGAAACCAGTATTCACAAGTTTTAACAGATGGTGCAGATTCATGATACGTATCTACAATAAGTCTGTGAGCTTCTGCTGCTGTTTTTCTTGAATCGAAAAAGTATAAATGACGATATTTATCGCGTTCCCTATTTAATAATAAACACTAAAAACTTGCGTGCGTTTACTGTGAGTTACTTCGAATAATTAAAGTGCAAGCTAAAACACGCCGCCGACCGACGTTTCGCGACAGCTACTTGACACGTTCCCTCAAAACTAACCGGAAGGCCACATTTATATTATTTAAAGTTCCTCTTTCCTAATCCTATTCCTAATGCTGTAGATATTTAATTTGTCTCGTTAGTCTGGAGGACCCTAACAGATCTTTAGTGTGAATTTAGGAAGGTAACTTCATATGTATATGGCGAATTTTAATCAAAAATATGTACGTACTACGTAATTGTATCTTCTATTTAATGCTTTTTTATGATAACTTCACAATCTGTTGAATTTGAATTATTTAGTGTCAAATGTGTGTTCACACACATTTGACACTAAATAATTCAAATTCAGTACAGTTCCAATAATATTATATAATCGTATAGATGTACTGCTCCGGTTTAGATAACTAGGATACGCCGTAGTTGGCTACTAAATTGATGTGATTATTCTGAGAACTGCGGTCGTTTTGGTCGGATCATTCTCTAGGTTCATAGTAATTTAAATATGTGCACGATGTAATGTGTTCATGTGAATATTTGCTATCCAGGGCTACTATGCAATTATAACAATATTCTGGAAAATTGCTACAAAACACTATCTAGACGCAAACTAAAGATAGTCTGTGCTATGGATTCTACATAGACTAAAGACCAAGACTGTTGTACAAGGATGGTTCATTTATACTATGTCGGTCGGCTATGTCGCTCCCATTATTAACCCATTCCTCCCGACTATCCTATTTTTAAGACACCATATTCAACATTTTTTACATGTCGTAATAAACGACGTATCGTTTATTTTTATTGTTTCTTACAAAATTCGTATTCTTGCACCGTTTTAGTGATAAAATATATTTTTTTTTATTTTGCAAAAAGTGTATCCGACACTGGGAACATGTCTATACAATTTGCCGCGAAAGCATGTTCGGACCTGCAATGCTAAGCACTAGTTCAAACGTGTCAATTGTTTGTTTCTTACGGGTTTTGCGTTTACATTAGTAGAAAGGTCTCACCGAACACTTAATTAACACACGAACACGTAATTTATTTATCGAACTAGAGTTAAAAAATAGTGATTACTCATAAGGTTGTGGAAAGGTGAGTAAAAATATTTTGATTTTTTTTCCTTATCAAATAGTGTACAATGTACCTATTAGTTGTTGGATAAACTTGTAGTGTAAGCTCTATATTTTTTATTCTTTATAGATCACGGATCCAGTAAAAAAGAAGTATAAAAAAACTTTGAAGGTGTCCGAAATCACAGACTATCTTCACTTACCATCAGGTGACCCGTCTGCTCGTTTGCCCCTATCACATAAATATATATACATATATATATATATATATATATAGAAAACTGTAGTGATGAGGAGTTACCTCCGGACGAAGTGGACGAAATGATTGACATGAAAGAAGACTCTGACGACGATATGGGAGTTGTACCAGTGTCAGATGTAGCTGGTCAAGTGGAATTTTCATGTACAATCGACAACATCGAGGAAGATCATAATACTTCATCCACGTCTCGGACAAGCAAAACAGTCACTTGGCGTAAGTGTAATCCAGTATATTCTGAAATTCAACTGGAATCTAATACTGCAAAACAATGTTTTTGAAATATGATTACGAATTTGGACGGAAAATTGTGCGAGAAACGGTAAACTACTCCAAACATTATAAAAAATGATTTGAACTTCAATATAAATGAGTTAAAAGTATTTATGGGAATTCTGTTTTTTTTCTGTTTTCGTCGTACCACCACTTGCCTCAAAGTAAACTATATTGGTGTAGAGATGAAGATGTACATGTTCCATTTGTTGAACAAGCAATGTCTCGTAATCGTTTTGATAAAATTAAATACTATTTACATTTCAATGACCACTCCTAAATTGATAGTACCGACAAAGCTTTCAAAATACGCACATTCATCAATAAAGCTAATGAATCCTTCCAAAAGTTCGAAATATTTGAATCCAATTTAGCTGTTGATGATGATCGTCAAAGTTATTTTAGGATAGTGGGTAAGACTACACTCTAGGCTGCAAGGTTATACGCCTTGAGCCTAGGGACGCCTAGAGACGTAGTGCTCATTATTGAACTTATATTTAAAAAAAGAAATGAGTGGTAAAATTAAAACATCTTCTTAAGCGGCACGCAAAGGGGGGGCACAGAAAAAAAAAATACTGACTAGAAAACTTTTACTATTGAGCAATATTGTGATAAGTAGACTGATCGACTATATATACATACATAGCTCTATAGGAGCTCCTCAATTAGTTAGCAAAGTACAACGTGGGCATTATTCGACTTCAGTGATGGTTTGGTGGAATCAATCAAGGAGTTTCTGAGCCTTATTTTTGTAAAAAATTGTTAAGCTTCTTAATACCACGTTCTATAACCATGAATGGTCCTTTTAACAAGACCAAGACTTTTGGAAGCGAAAATGAAAGCGATAAAGAAAATAAATTTCACTCTGTTCGTGGTTTGCAGAATACTGAACAAAAAATCTTTAAATCTTTTTTCTGTTTCCCTTTTTAAAGTAATGTTACATACATTACTTTATACAATAATAGATAAAAAAATAAAGCAATGTAAGTAATAGATAGATTAATAGATAGAATTTCTATAATAGATGTACATAATACAAATATATCAACTACCTGGTTACAGTTTATATTATGAGATGCGATCCGACCGGAGTGGAGTTGGAGTGTTGTTATGTGCATAATTCACTTTCGACATAAAACAATATTAAATGGTAAAACAATTTGATTTTATTATCGGTGAAATAATTATTAATTTAACATTTTACAATTGGGCTAAGCATCGTACACAGGTCACTAGCCACTACATATATATACATACATACATATATACATATATTATCCAGAAATCCGAACAAACCGCCGAGTGATAATGAAAGTGATGGCCAGTATGTAATTGACGATAGTAACCACCTCAGCGGTTTAAGCCAATGATTTAGGACACCAATACTTATTGTTAATATGCATTGTAACAGTTTGATCTAGAAAGAAAAAAACAATATCGATATTGTAAGAAAATACGGTTTAACATAGATCTAAACGATTCACCAGCGATGTGTCCATGCTTACATTTGGTTTATTTTTAGCATAATAAGCATAAGAAGTGGTTGCCGGTTCGAACCCCACCCAATGCACTACTTTTGTAAACTCATATCAGGTTCAAGCATTATTTATTTACCTTAGCAGTACGGTGAGACGGTGGCGCGATGTGTTCCTTGCGTGTCTCTCTAAACTGCAAAGGGGGCCAGGCCCCCCTCCCTGTTGAGGTGGCCAAGGTCTGCAGGGTTTTCCGGAGCCTTCCTTGTTAGGGTTTTCCCAGGTCCTTTGCAATAGACCCTTTGTGATGGATCACCGTGTGGTTTTAGTCGGTTCGAGTAAGACATACCACCTCTCCGTTAGCTCGCATCGCATTTTGCAAAGTTGGAAAGATTAACAAGTAATGTGTGACCGGCGTTGCTAGAATTCTTTGCCTAAAAAAAATATATATACAGGGAAATCTCAAAATCGATTTTTCTTAAAAACAACAATCATTATATATTAATAGATATATTTATTACTCACTAATCCACATGTAACCACACACTTAAAAAACGTTTACAAAATAATTTTACGACAGCCGCTTCTTATTCGTTTAAATGTGACATGGATGGAAACCTTCTTTTTCATTACGAAACTTCCAAAAAACTTCATCAGAGTGAATAAAAAACAAAGCCTGTTTATTTTTAAGTTCTCGCGACGAATATCAATAATAAATAATTAGTACATATTAACAAAACTTCACAACGACAGAAGTGAACCACGTGTACTTTTTAAAATCAAAGAGCCACTTAATACGATATAAAAGTATTTGTACAAGGCTTTTTAACTGTATTTCGTTAGCGGCGGATTGCAAGGTGTAAGGTGGGTCGGGTCAAAGGGGGTAGAAGCCCACCAAGCCGCCCCATGTTGTACCTAGAGCGTTCGGGCAGCCAACAGTGCATTCCCGTTTATCGTGCCACTCAGTTGACTACGTACACACTGTACTACACAATGTAAACGACTGCAAAAGTTTACGACCATGTCCCGTTTATCATGGTTAGTCGAATATATCCGCCACTTACCGCCACTACATTTTTTTGCATTCTACAATATTTTTATCCAGTTATTATTATTGATTTTTTGAGTATACTTAAAAGTTAAGGTGACGCTAGATTCATTCAATCAAGCATATATTCATTTGTAGCCACATTGTTTATTAAATGTACAATATATTAATTGATAACGGTTTTTTTTTACAGAATCAACTGTTATTGGTAATGTATATTTACCGTTGCAATACATTAATAGTAATTGCCATTAAATTGATATGATTTTATCAATATTTATAGAATGTGTTTATATTTTGAGTTAAGAAATTCATTCATTGATTAATTTTTCATATACCTTAGTCCCAAAAGAATAAAATATTTAGCTTTTTAAGTGTGTCGCCTTCACTTAAGTTAATTATCTCAAATTTTAACTTTTATTACTTTTTTAGATTTCTATTAATGTATATAACAAAATAACTATTATTTTTCTAAATCATTGTAACTTTTAGACAGATGTGAAAAACTGCAAGTGATAATATTATAGATACAAAAATAAAAAAAATAAACACAATCATGTAAGAATAACTGAGTAAAATAAATTTAATTTTAATCATTATAAATGGGTAAATTAGATCTAGTGTTAAAATTTATAATAAATATATTACCGAGGTGTTACATATACATGAGACTCGATCTTCCTTGTGTTGGAAGGAACAATTATAAGCAACCGGTCCTAATAGAGAAGTATCCTGCGTTGTAACTACGTTACTTCTAATCTGGCGTCCTCCAGGCTGCCGTCTTTTGATATATCATTCGTAAACATTGCACCTTATCATCTATTGATCGCGAAGAACTATAGGTACTCGCATAGAACCTTCGTTCAATCAGAGTCTTATGATGCGTCGGATGAGGCTTCCGACGAGGAAGGCGGGAACGAGTCCGATGATCGTAAGTTTTATCGCCCTGATGGTGTTTGAATTGTCTTGTTTTGTTTATTTATAAACAAACTGTCTTTTTTCGTTGAGTTGAGTTTTAATGTCTATATGTAATCTGGTTGTTTTATAATTATATATATTTATTTATTGATATTAGATGTGAATTATTTTTGAATGGAATTTTAATACTTTCTCTTTGGATTCTGTTTGAGCTTTGTGTATATGTGAGGTATTTGATATCTCAGCTGATTAGTAATAATTAAGTAATTCTTTGGCATGTTAGGATTTGGATGAAAAATGGACATGTGACGTCATTATTACCTTTTATGTGGTGTTTTTATTAAACCATATTTATTTTTTTGTAATCCACTACTTCTTTATATAAGTTATTAAGGACAGTTTTTATTATAATATTATGACCAATTTTAGAAGAAGTTTGTTATATCCTAAGTAAGTAGCGTTAATATAAGTGATAATGTTCACAAAAAAAGCAACCTAGGCGACCTTAGGCTTCCTGAACCATTCGGTACCCGCTCAGCCCTAACCATGGAGGTCAAGTATCTAGGAGTAATACTAGATAGCAAGCTTCTATGGAATAGGCACCTGAATACAAAAACTAAACCTGCATTATTATCTGCCAATACAAACGGCTCCTCGATAAAACAAACAAACTCCAACAATTCCAAAGATTTGTGGGCTTGTAACCGGTGGTATGCGTACAGCCCCCACGATTGCCCTTAAAGTGGTGCTTGATCTACCCCCACGTGACCTGTATATACAATACATTTTAAAATATGGACCCAATTAGTGGTATACTAGCCACTAATTGCTGCCCCATGTAACAAGATCCCTAAGCAGCATATCTTCTAAAGAAGGTATCAGGTACAATTACACGAAGATGACCAAAACCAAGGGAGTTTCACATAAGACCTAAATATAAAATATCACTAGTGTTAAGTCAATACAGTTCTATTTTCCAATGTGAGTGTGTTGCAATAACTTACGCCGCCACTACAGTAATGTCAAGAGGTACATATAAAGGAGTACGACATTGCTACCTGCCGTGTTAAAAGCCCTAGAAGACAATCCTATGAATTCTGGCCTTATATACGAATGCCACCAAATACTGGAGCTGGCCTCAGTTAATAGAGTATTAATTAAATAGATCAAAGGGCATAGTAGGTCACTCGGGAACGATGACGCCGTTGACCTGGCCTGGATGGGCTCCATAATACCTGTTGCAGGTCTAACCGTGCTGCTACCACTACCCTTAAACCAATTTCGCTACTGGGTAAGGCAACAGACGCGAGAAGCGCCGGTGGTCAGTGGACCCATACACCTGGCTGTAGACAATCAACAATACCAAGCTTATGATGTTCTCTCATCTATAAACTAAATTCCTTCTTCAACACGACTACTAAAACAATATACCCTAAGAAATTTTGATGTTATCAATAATATCATCTAATAATAGTTAGACTGAAGACTAAATCATAGTTAGATTCAAAGTATACATATATATACAGTTCCTAGAGAAATAAAATAAATGATTGAATATTAACTAAGACCACAGAATAGACAATAGCATACACATGACGACACATGATGCAAATCATTTAAGTAGTTAAATGTAATTTTTCACTTTAGCATACTAAGGACTAGTTAGTATAAGAATTCGCGTTTTCTTGATGTCTGTCTAGCATTCATTTGATATAAACAATTAATTTATAAACTAAATTAGTTTATTGTTAACTTAATTCCAAGAAGTTTACAAGAAGAACCTCGCGAGAGTAGAGAAGTACGACTCTCGCGAATTTAATATTTTATGTAATATAACAACCAGCGTTGCTCGTTGATGTCTTTTGTTACTAAATAAATAATAAGTAAAATCTAAACACTGACTATCCATGGTGATATAAAAATTACGCCGTTGCCGGCTACAGTCGTTAATCTTTCATCAAAAGTACTGATCTAACACATGGTAAGTGCATTGTCCCGCAGGTTGAATTACGCACCGACACCTCGAAAAATACCGGTCGAATGCATAGTGTCGAATATAGAAAATACAATCGCACGCAACAAGATACACCACAATGACGCGAAATGTTTACATCAAGATATATCGACACTTAATATGACTCAGCAAGAACCCCGTAACCCCGTGTTTCTCCCATACATTTACGGAGTAACCAATAAGGTAGAGTGCACATGAAGCACATAATTCAACATTAGAACAATCCTCTGTTTGCCTAAAGAGCTAAGAGGACTACAGCACTCTCCGAACGATGTTGACCCACTAGGGCCCCCGGTGTCTTCTCAATCTCGTGTGACAGTTGCTTGTGTTATGAGGGAATGACTCGACGCAGCATCGCAACTGGGCTTCAGAAACATATAAGCAGTCTGAAATACATGGACTGTGATAGGTTTGGGCCGTCACTGAACGTATACAAGACGGACGCGGCTCACCACATACGTTTCGACAAGACTTCCGTATTTGCAATGGTACTACTGTACCATTGCAAATACGAAATACTTTTCGTACCGCGGAAAGAACGTTAAGCAATCGAAATAAACCATAGTCCGAACTTCAACAGAGACAGTGATTGATCACTGCCTTCCGCCTAGCAACAGGCACTGAACTTGCGACAAACGAAACAGCTCAGGTTCAAAAAACCGACATGGTCAGTTGTTTGTGTACTGTAGCGCCTGGTAATAACAACACCGCAACACATAACGTGACAGCTACGCCACCGTCTTCGTCCGTTAGGTCCAAGATACATGATAAATATATGCTTCCGTTGCCTATTCAGTGTGACGTCCGGTACCGTTGCGGCTGGACGACTTACTCCTTGAGAAAGGTCTCCCGTCGGGGTTGAAACAAGTTGGGTATCTCCGAAATACACACTGGAGGAAAACCGCATGACGTACTTGTTACTTGTTAACACTTGATTGAGAGCTTTGACGAGATTACTTACTTACAATTTTTTTTTTATACTATAGGGGGACAGACGGGTCACCTGATAGTAAGTGACAACCGCCGTCCATGGACACTTGCAACTCTTGTCGTAAGTGCGCTGCCCGCCTTTAATCGTGATAAGAGATAGGGGATGCGAGGAGAGGAAAGAAGAGAGGGGGATGAGGGGATGTGAAAGAGGAGAGGGAGGACAAGGGGAGAGAAAAGAGGAGAGGGGGAGTTGGGTAACCTCACTCATTTAGGGGAAATGCAAGGCAAGCGTTACTTCATAACCGGTTTTCTATGAGGCCGTGATATCGTACCGGTTGAGCTGGCCCATTCATGCCTAAGCATCGCTCTACCACTGTCAAGAAAGAACGAAAAAAGAAAGAAAGTTTAATTCCCTTTGATTAGATGACTTCATCAGCAGGAATCAAATTTCTCACGATAAAGGACACATAGTGAGTAGATTTTAAGCGATCTAATGAATTAATGAGGAAATCAAACAAATATGGTTTCCTTTTTATTTAAAATGTATTAAAAAAAAAACAAATTACAACACAAAACTGAAAATCAAACTTTTTACTATCATAAAGTCAAACATTCGGTTATAGAAAATATAAACATATAGCTCTCCTAACAATTAGACTAATAATCTAACCAATAATCATCTCATTTTATATACTTACTATATGACATATACATATATAGCATACTTACTATATGACATGACATATCCCGCACTAGGTGTTCGGGATATGTCATATAGTAACTGGAACACACCACACCGCTACACAGGAACTGTTGTTCCTGTGTAGCGGGAGACTTTACAAACATACATGTAACAAAGAACACCTAAACTCAGAACAATCATTTGTTCACAACACAACACAATTTTATTTTCCTATGTGGGAATCGAACCCACGACCTCTTGCTTGGTAGTCAGGTTCACCAACCACTAGACTAATTGTAAGACGCCAGTTATTTATTTGTTTTACACTAAGCCAGTTTACTTTGGTTTAGTGGTTACTTTATATGTACATAAGTACTTATTAGTAATAGATTTATGTTGTGATGGCGCATCATATATGTATGTACATAATTATATTCATCATAATTTTCTTACCCTTATCTCAATTCACTTGAGGTCGATGCAATGTGGTCTCTTCTTCCACCCTACCATTTGGCAGAGACGTATTACACGCTCATATTTTGCCGACCATAACTTTGTCCCACTGGTAATAGAGCCATACCAATTGCCGACTACCGGGCGCTTCAGGAAGTAATTGGCGGTATACTGAAAGTTAATTTAGGATAAGAAGGAAAGAAATGGATATTGCTTATAATAATCTTTTTTTTTTTGTTTTTCCGTTGCATCATAATCAAACAAGGGATTTTAAGCATGTTTCAAGTTTCTTTATATATACATATACTATAAGGATGAATTAAGGATTAGATTATTATTTTAACTAGGATCACTAGTTGCCGCGAGTAAACTTTGTTACAGAAAAGTGTATTCATATAATCGGTAAATATTATCTTATTCAAAAAATCGTGATTAGTATACAAATCTATTTTGAAAGTAATGTAATTACAATTTAAATTAAAAAAAAATAAAGACTGTTGTAGAAAAGGGCTGTTTTGAATGAAAGTAGGAGTATTTAATGTAACTGTTGCTAGTGATGATTTTTTATAAATATTGTATACATAAAACATTTTTATTTATAACAATTCAGTAAAATCTGACCATAGTCATGTCAGTTAGGTAAATCTTTACTGTTTAAAAGACAACATTAATCGACGATATGCTTTTATGTAACACTGATTATAACCAGAATATTCTTGTTTAAAGTAAGGATATAACCGTATAGAAGTTGATTGTTACAATTTTAATTGCCTTGTTCCCCTTCAGAACAACCGCAGAATCCGTATCAGACAAGACAAGACAGCGGGAGCTCCGGCGGTGACGGCGTGACCACTAAAGCCGCGACTCCCTGCAAAGTCTGCGGTGACAAAGCTTCTGGATACCACTACGGTGTCACCTCTTGTGAAGGTTGCAAGGTAAACAAACCGCATAAATGTTATTATTTCATTTGTAATACCAACCAGGTCTACGAACGAATAAAATATTATTAGGAACTACAAGGAACTTTTTAACAAATATATTTCACAGCTGCATTAATCCGTTAACGGAAGAATAAACTTTATCAATGTTTTGTATAATTCTTCTAGCGAACGATGTGATTTTGTGTGTTCATGCACCCCGCCTACGCGCCTTGATCAAGTTGTATATTCTTATTATGCTTTTACATTTTGTAAGGATTAAAATTTATTAATAAAATGAGTGTGGCAAATATTTAGGTTACTTAAGCAAGTTTATCAAAATTAAGGTGATTAAGATTTGTTACCGTAGTTGTTAGACCAAAGCTGTACAATTAATAGCTTTAGCTTAATTTGTTAAGTATCACATATGTATCTCAAATATGTGACTTGTCTTATAAGCGAAAGCACAGGCTCGAAAACAAAGGCACCGGCTACCATGTCTTTGTTTTCGAGCAGTTTTAAGGGGCAGCAAAACCCTGAATCTTCATTTTTTTTCTCTGCGTACTTGCGTAACCGTCACTGGGAAACACCACAAGTAAGGAAATCTTTTTTAACAAACATCCTTACTGGTAACGAAATATTACGTAATTTTATTTTAGTCTCGTAACGTTTCATAGGCTTCAGCTTTTCTTCTACACATTTTTATGTCTACCGATTTTAGCAAACAACAATAAGGTTAGCGTTTTATTATAAATTAAAATAAAGCTGTGAATGTACACAGTACAAAAATACAAAAAACAAAAACATACAAAACTGGATGAAAGAGAGTAAAAAAAAAAGTGAAAGTTTGCACATGGTTTTCATAAAATCTTTTTTTCTGTATTGTTTTATTACAAGAAAATATACCTCGTGATGACCTTTGGCGTGGGAAGCCTCTCGCTAGAGACCATGGTTCAGTCCATGGTACAAAGTGTTCTGCCTCTCTAAGTTGGAGGGGGACTGGGCCCCCCTCTTTCCACGGTGTGGAACCCCTGTCCGTGTGAGAAGAAGTCCGTGTCCGTGTGAGAACCCCTGCAGACCTTGGTCGCCTGATGATCAGGCGACCAAGGTCTGCAGGGGTTCTCAGAAGCTTCCGTCTTAGGATCATTAGGGTCCTCTGAAATAGACCTCGTGACGGAACACCGTGTGGTTTTAGTCGGTTTGAGTCCGACCTACCACTTCACTGTTGGCTCCAGTGAGGTGATGACCTGATGATACAAAATAAATATATTTTCTTTCTTTCTTTCTTTCAATATAGAGCCACCCGTTTTGCAACTGTCATTCTAGAAGATAAAAGGACTGTTTATTCACTCATTCAGTTAATTATTGCCAGAAGTTCAAGAAAGGTTTCAAAGGTTGAGTGGAAACTAATTTCACAGGTCCTATTTGATGGCACTGTCATCAAAATCAGTCAAGTAGTGAAAAACTTGGGTATAAGATATAGAAGAAGTTTTTGTTCCAAAAGTACACAAACTCCTTTCAGTCGCCCTGTATTAGACGCAGTTATGTCACAGCACATTATTTGTACTTTGTCATCGATGTTCCAGTCATAAAATGCGTTTAGCTCAGCTTTAGCTTGATCCTGGCCGGAAGTGCTCTCCAGTCTGGGTCCATCTAGAAGTTATTCCTTTTCTCCAAATGAAATTAGAATTGGCAAGCTGCGTCACCAACTAAGAAAAACTTTTTTTATTGCTTCTTAATTCAACTTCCATCTTTTAAATGGAAAACAATACGTGTTAATCGCGAGAATAATTGAGAACAAATGTTAAATACCGCGAATACGCACCGCTACCATCGCGCAACATGTATGAACATGATTTGATGCAAGTCGGCATGAGTACTCCAAATAAGGTAAAAATATATTTCCGAGTGTTTTAGAGGCAAATTAACAAAACTAAGACATACGTGTTGGAAATTTGAAACTTGTTTAAAGGTGTACAATAAAGTTTATTTTATTATATTTTATATCTGGACTACCAACTCATAAAATAAGTTTAAAGGTACACGCACAGTTTACGGGTAGGTTTTTATGCGATAGTGGGCAAACGAGCAGACGGGTCACCTGATGGTAAGTGTCTACCACCGCCCATGGACACCCGTAACTCAAGAGTCACAAGTGCGTTGCCGGCCTTTTAGGTAGGAGTACGCTCTTTTCTTGGAAGTTTGAAAGTCGTATACTATACCGTCGTCGGTTAGGAAATAGGCTGGTTGTGCGAGGCAAAAAGCTTCTGGAGAAGCGCACAGTGGTGGAGTGCCAATCGTCTAGGTGATGGGGATGGATATTTTGTCAATGGATATGTTGAACAATTCCTCTGAACACTCTCCATGATACAAGCGATAGAGGATGCAGAGTGAAGCTACATCTCCAACGCCAAGGTGTCAAGCCGTTTATTGTTCAGAATCAGAAATATTGCGTTTATTGTTCGGCTGGTTGTTGTAACTAAACTCCGCATTAGAGGAAAGTTTTTCATACGAAAAGTAATATTTTGACATTTGGAATGCAAATGTGGCATATATTTCTCTAAAATGGAATCTTTAAGTTGTAAAACGGTATATGTAAAAAAATACTATGAATTTTATTTTGTGTAGAATTTTAAACGGGTTTTTTATATTTACTACGTACCACTTTTATATACACAACCAGATAAAAAAACGTTTTCCTTCATCAAAATCATATGTTTAAATATTTTAACACTGAGATATTAGTACGTCTATCTCTGATTTTGATGGCGCTGTTCCTAATTAAAAATATGTAATTTTCTTTTTTTCTAAGTTGCCACGGCAACATTCTCATCGAGTCTAATTTGTCTAACTTTTAAGATCACAGTAATGTTTAATTTAAGCCCCTAATTACATATACATGAGTATAAGAATTGTAGTAGGCAGTACTAACATGTATAATTATTATCCAGGGTTTTTTTCGACGAAGTATTAAAAAACAAATCGAGTATCGGTGTCTTCGCGACGGCAATTGCATGGTCATCAGGCTCAACAGGAACCGATGCCAGTTCTGCCGGTTCAAGAAATGTATAGCTGTGGGGATGTCACGAGACTGTAAGTCCTCCGCACTGCTCATGCTTCTACATATCCATGCTTACCCATCGAACGGCTTTTTAGATACTTGTAGTTGACCATTGCTAAAAAGTTTGGCAGCTAAAGTGTTTTTGTATAATACTAATGACTAATTATTATGTGTTCTCTATCTCTATCTGTGTTTGATGTGTATTTGTAATGAATGGCACCTGATTCGAAATGAATGAAATAAGCTTTATTTTTCTAATCCTGTTGCATGAGTTTAACGTCATAATTCAGTGTATGTATTGATATGGATTCAGTGACACTTACAAAAATTAATGTATAGAAGTCAGGTATTTTACGATTGTTTATTCGTATATTATGGAAAAAAATACTATTTCTATTTTTTTTTAATAATTGAACGTATACAAGTCACTAAATTAAAGTTACTGTTATATTTAATGACACTTGCTGAATGGCAGTTGGATATTGTTTCATAACTGGAATGATGCAAAATTAAAAAATAAATCTAAAATACAAACAACGACTATCTAAATGAAAAACTATAGTGCAATAAGCAACGTCATTTGTGTTATTCAAATCACGTGAGACCTTTTAAGGAGCTGTATGCAGTGGTGGATTTGAATCACGAAAGATGACTATTCCTGAAATATATGTATGTGAGAGTACAATGTACATCACATTGTACTCTCCCAAGATATATGTGAGAGTACAGATATATATTATTTCCAGTAGTGCTGTTTCTTGTGAAAATTCTTTAAAATCAAAATAACTACAAATGGTAAGTGGAATTTACCATTTGTAGTTATTTTGATTCCATTCGGATACACAGTCTGGTCCTCGTTAGTATTACAACATTTTTTTTTCATGTAACGGTGACATAAATGCACGTACAATATTAAAAAAAACAGCATTTCAGTTAAATATCTACAGCTTTTCCAACACAATCTATGTATCACACTTACCTTTTGTTGTTTTTTTTTGTTTTTTTTTGTTATTTTATTTTGAGAATGTTAGGAATGTTATCACATATGGTTGGCTTTAATACACCATTCCATTTTAGTATTACAATAACATTTAACAAACTTATTTCGAAAATTAGTAATATTGTTGTATTTTTTTTTGTTGGAGTATTTATGGCCAGACTGTGTAACATTTTTTGTGTAATAAGTATATCTTATTAGATCATTAGTTCTTGTGAGAACTTTTTTAAACTTTACTATTTAATTTATATCTCGGTTTTCAAACGTTTGAAATATAATGTATTTAATTTTTTGGTTTCCCTAAACACTTACAATTAAAACAGAACTGGACAACGTAACGTTCATCCGACTTGTGAATTCAGAGTGCCAATTCTAACGCCCCCTGTGACATACTTAGGATAATAATCTACAACAGGAAATTGTAATTGACACAGTTAAAACACTGAACGGTGCCAATGCGCAATAATAACGCCTATTTTCCAATTGCCGGTGGGAAGCGCATCCGAATGCACCGGGCTGCCATACTTGCACCCATTATTTAAATAGTAGCGCACGCTTTATTGTAATAAGAGACCTTCCCCAGCCGTGAGGTACGGTCGCGTGCCCAAGCGGCCCCGAGAGCCCGTAGCCGCCGAGAGTTTGCCTCACATTAACAAGACCCTCAACGCCGCTACCGTAGCACCTGGCGTTGAGGCGATGGACCAAGACTTGCTGCGCCACGACGTCGGCAAGGAATTAGTCAAACTTGTAACAGCGGCTCATCATTATAACAACAGTTACACAGAGGAGCTCAAACGGACGTTACACCATCACACCATAATGCTTAAAGACGAGGATTCTGGCAATGAAGGTACGAACTGCTCTAGAGACTTCATAGCCTTTGTAATAATATAGAACTGACTTTTTACTTTAGTAATCCTCTTTAAAACTGAAGGTGTTATAAGCAATCTGAATTGGTAACAATTTTTGATTTAAATATAAATACTAAGCCTCTTTATTTGTACTAAATGTTGTGAGTTATAAATAGTCATAAAAGTCAGTCGTAAAAATCCGAATACTTTCAGATTTAAAAAAATGGTAGCAAATAACAGTTTTAAAACCATTTTAATTTAAATGCTCTAAAAAAGAAAGATTACAGGTTTTGCTTAAGTGGCTGTTTTTACCCCCTTTATATTTTTTCTTAGATTTATACTTATACTTATGATCAAGTTACATAACTATTGTAGTGTTGTTTATCTTCGCCAATTATACTATATTTTTTATAGCATTATATACCAGCTTGTTTCTTAAACAGTTCTTTTACTTATAATTTATCAACTTATTATAAATCAAATGAACTGTGGCGACCATTTTGTTTCCTACCTTATTTTTTTTTTACCACCGCTAAAATTTGCCTAGGGTTTAGGTTGATACTAACTCTTTCATTTGATACCCAACATTTGGGAGTGCTTAAAAATAACTAGTCCTCCATCTTGGGCCGTCCATCATATTTATTAGCTTGATTACTATTGATTTAGAATGAAGTTACTTAGCTAACTATGAATTATCATTCAAACTAAATCGGCATGCAAAATTACTGCTTCAAAACTCACTTGCAAGATGTGACCCATACATACATACATATATACAAGTTTGTAATAATCATTATAATTCTATATTCAAAGTAAGACAGTCGAAAGTCTGGTTACCCTATCGACAAGCTAAGATAAAGATTTTTTCCTTTGATTGCCGAAAGTAAATACACTGCTTTATAAGCTCGTTGATACCATTATGTTTCTAAAGGCTTATATTGAGTAACAAGAAAAAACTACAATCAATGTTTAAAAAAATATTATAATTGATTAAAAAACTAAAAACACGTTTTGTCACCAAGTAGATAACGTATTAGACTCGTTAAAACAAATCAAATAAGCCCACACCTCCCAAAATCAGATCTTCGTTACCAAGCTCAATCAACAGATTAGAGTCTTAAAAATGAATCAAGTGAGCCGAAACTCGATTCAGTAGTTGATAACAAAAATTTCCGCCATTACTATCCTGGCTACATCATCAGATGAACTCCAAGATGCCAAATTATAGTATTTTTATGTAAACTACTTGATGATAGAAAGTTTAATTTATATAATACAAATAGAAGTAACTTAAAATACACTACTTCTAAGATTGAATAAAATAGTAATAATTGAATCTAAGCGTTTTACAACAAGAAGAAATCGGACATCCTTTTGTTTGGACTATACCAAAATACTTAAAGAATTTTCTACACTTTATGATGTATCTTGACTTATAAAATGTATGAAATTTAAAAAATAATACTTCACGTGCTCTCAGAAAATGGTGCCTATGAGAGCAGTAAATGAACCCTATGAGTGCAACGACTGCATGTATTCCACTGTCTTGTTGAAACCAAATTGTGAGATCCTTAGTACCTATTCATCTTTAGACACAAACTATGGATTATTATTATATGTCTATAAAGCCAAAAAATGGAACGCGTTGCTCGTAGTGCTTGTTAGGATATTCAATTTGGAATCATATATGGCGTTCGATGTTGCCAGTGTTTTATATAAATATTGCTATAAAATTTGTAGTAGACACGCTACGCGCCATTACGATACTTACCATATTAATTAAAGACTAGATATCGTTAAGTGATCGAATTTCGATAATAATTCTCTCATTGCTTGCATTGCTTTTATACGCTAGTGGATGCTCTTCTTAGAAATGCGCAAAAAGAACGTACATAAAGCATAAGTTTTACTTTGTTATTGGGTTACATGTAGGTGCGTAACTGGTCTTTCGAAACTTCCCCAGCAACACCAGAAATATAAAAATGTATGTGGGCTATTTGTGTACTGAGGTGTTATGTCAATCAAATAATAAAATAATTATAATTTGAAAAGATGAGAGTGAGAGATAATTAACACTGTAGCTAGAAACATTGATACATATCGTATTGGAACGTCACAGTTTTGGGGATATAGCTGAACTAGGTCATGTAATCAATTTTAGTGCGCATATATGAAACACATAGTGAATTATTTGTAACTATAAAAATAATTTTAATAACAATCTTAACTAATGTGTATGATATATATTATATTGTTTGCATGCCCTAAAAGTATCGATATAGTGCTTTCATAGTTTCTCTCTGTACTTTCAGTACAAGTATTAACACTACGAAGTGATCGTAGTTGTTGATGTGTGTGCCTGTATAAATATGTTGTATGTTGTTGTTAAATGTATTTTTTTTCTTGCTTTCTTGCTTTATTCTTGGAATCATTTTATAGGTTTTTGCTAAAAACATCTTCATAGCATCTTACTTAGTTTAGTTTGTATAAAACCGCCACAGAAGCTGACTTCGTCGACATTTCTTTCTCTTTGAAAAAGACAAATTTGGAAAATGTTTCTATATATGAAAGGCTATGGCTACTTCTCCAATTATTTGTTTGTCGTTAGTTCAGGATGATATGGGATTCTCTTGAGATCGGATGAACTCATCGATTGTTTAGTTGCACCCATAGCCTTTTAGGTATTCTTTATAATAACTCGTGCAACTGCTGTTATAAAGTGGTGGAAGAGATCTGACGAAAAATACTATAGAGAGCCAATGGCTCGAAAATAGTAAGTATTTTACAGGTTGCGATTCTATTATATCTATATGTTTGTTAATCAATTTATGTAGGATCAATGCGGTAAAGGAGAGATGTGACAGGGAAGAACCAGATGAACTCTTTAACATTTAATTGAGAGAAGTAATATGTTTTAAGGGAGATTTGCACAAGAAAATTATCATTAAAATAAATTATAAACCGACCCAAAGAAGCGAAAAAAAAAACCATGTAATCGTTAAGTTTCTGCTAATGCTCGCCATCTTAAGATTATTTATTATCCTTCTTAACGTCTTGACTCGGCTGAGAGCCACGATAAGCTCGTTTGAGAAGCCTCTGCCTACCTATACTTTGGGCATAAAGGCGTGAGCATATGTGTGTACTATATGTATGAAGTCAGTTATGCTATTTTTAAAACATAATTTTAGTATGTTAAACTCAAAATACGTTTAAAATGTTAAAAAGATGTGTAACAGTCAGACTAACCAGTTTCCCTTTACCTACAGCAGATTAGTTAAGTCACACTGACACAGCTCTGATACCTATTTATTTAATTAACCACCAGTTATAGTAATTTACCTAGTCTTGTCATAAATATTGTTAGAGGGATGCAACCGTAGCTTTATACAAAACCCTAGATTGCTTGCTTTCGGAATATTAATTTTGTTAATATAATATTATGTTTTTTTTTTAATTGTAACAGTATTTATGGCCAGACTAAGTATTAGAATTCGTCAATTGAAATTACACTACAGTTATAACTCTAGTGTAGTTTCATACTCAATGTGTGTGTGTAGTAGTGTGTATTATAATGTGATATGGTATGAAGTAGGAAGCCTAATCCGAACAGATGTACGGTATAGTATATTTTATACTAGTTTATTTTAGTTTAATTTAGGGTTTGTTAATAATTAATTTAGCTAGTGGAGGTGAGGAGGCCGCCAGCTTCACCACAGAGCGCACCACAGATGTCAGGTCCGTTTTATGGTACAATATGGCTCTGCGTATGACACCCGCAGTATCACAAGTAGTTGAGTTCGCGAAGAGGCTGCCTGGTTTCCACGCATTGCCTCAAGACGACCACCTGATTTTAATCAAGGTAAAGCTGGGCAATTTCGATCTGATCTGATTAAAGCTTGCGACTTTACTCAGAAATGTTGTCTCTTGCCGCTGTTTTTTTTTTTTTTATTATTTGGAATGTCATGTTTGTTATAGCTTTTAGTTTAATATGTACGTTTTTTAAAAGCTAAACATTTACATTATACATGTGAGGCTAAGGTTAGAAATATTTATAGTCATTTCCAAGTGTGTGATAAAGGCGCGACGTGTTCTGCGCATGCCTCTCTGAACTGAAGAGGGGGCCAGGCCCCCTACACAGTGTGGCCACCTGTTGAGGTGGCCAAGTTCTGCAGGGGTTCCCGGAGGCTTCCTTGTTAGGTTATTTCCGGGTCCCTTGCAATAGACTCTTTGTGACGGAACACCGTGTGGTTTTAGTCGGTTCGAGTCCGACATACCACCTGTCCGTAAGCACCGGTGAGGTGATGACCCGTGTTGGTTTCCACACGAAAAATAAAATGTGAGTGATAAAACTAACAATTCTAAGTAAGTCATTTTTCTGTTCGGCAGTTTAGCCATGGCATTGTCATTACGATAGAAAGACTCGGCATTTTAATATGATATATCATTCGAATTAAGCATATGAGATGTTTTGCGGATAGATACTATTTTAATATATCCACACACAGATAGTATATCAAAATATGTTCTGTAATAGCTAATTTCAAAATGAAACCTTGTGCCAGCTAGAGAAACGATAACAGCTTTCTTCAAGCCCCATCAAATCGTGTAATCCCATAAATAAAAAAATAATAATAATAATAGCTTGCGAAGCGCAAATAGCGGTTGTGTTCACCATAACTCATCCCTAACAAGCAAGTGTTATTGCAAACAGTTTTTGTACGTGTAATCTATTTGCAGTTGGGTTTTTGGGAAATTTGGATAACCAGGATAACCTGTCTCTCCACACCAGACTTCATCGTGTTCGACGACGGCACAGTCTTCGCACATAGTCAACTCATGATCATTTATGACGTAAGTATTTCTATTGATATTTGTTTCGTATGTAATATGAAATGTAAGTGTCTGAAAATTAACTTATATAATATATACTATATCCATTAACAGACCTTATAAAGGAGATACGAGTATGATTAGATATAGTGGCCTTCATCTGGTATATTTTCAATACCTTCGTCTTAACCGCAGTTTTATTATAAAAGGTCTTAGGGAAAGATGTTGAAGGCACGTTAATAGGGATCCCGAATTTGTTTTATTTGGAAACTCTGTTCTAAACTATGCAGTATAATTATACTACAATGAAACTAATATCTTGTGAGACAGAAGCCTATTATTATTATTAATTAAACTACATATTTATATACGGATTTCTCCTGGCCTTAAATGTTTAATTTATATAAATGTTGAAGAAATTTTTTTACTCTTCCAGGCGCAATTCGCAACAGCCGTAATGAACTATATAAGGAACATAACCAAACTTCAACTGACAGAGGAGGAAATGGCGCTTTTCACTGGTACTTTACTGCTGTGTCCCCAACGTGAGGGCCTCAGTGATCCTGAACGCATAAGCGGCTTGTACCATGCTATGAACGAAGCATTGCATAACGTTGTTAGTAATCATATTAAAAAAATATATAAAATAGATAAGTTTCATATATAATTATTTTCTTTACCTGTATTGGGTCAAAATTTGATTATAATAGAAGTTTCCGTCACAAATAGGTCTTTTGCAACGGGGTTTTTTACTTATATACTAAGAAGAAAACCTCCGGGAAAAGCCATTAGCATAATCATTGCTTAGATAATATTACCTATTTGACAGATAAGTTATTGACTACAGGTCCTCATTAATGGCAGCAGTGCAGATGGTGTCGCCGAGGCGAGTGCCCGGTATGACGCCATTGTGGTCGCGCGGAACGAGGTGCGGGCTCTTGGCACGCGGCATAACGTACTTTTAAGCTGGTGCAGAGAGCACTGGCCTCGTCTCCTATTGCCAGCGCTGTTTTCAGAGATCTTTGACATTCCAAAGATAGAAGAGGAGGAGGGCATTAGTGAAGCAGATCGTGCCGCGGCCGGTTCGAGCCAGTCCCAAGAGTAATTCTCGTAAGTTTGTGACTTCAAAACTCGCACAAGTTCTGCCAATAGAGGCATTATTGTTATGCGGATAATTGAACAGCAAACAGTATTGGTTAATAGTTTTAGCGAGCATTTGTGGAAAACAAGACTGATTGAAGTGATTCTCATGCTTTTAGGTACATGAGTGTGTTATGACTCTTTTATCATTCCGAACTACATACAAACTAATTAGTTGTATATTGGAAATGTTATTTTGTTACAGCCTGTATTTCGGTTATAAGTGAAATACAGAGGCTGTTGTTTATATAACACGATATAGTGTAAATTCTTAAATACATGATCTTTGTTGTTTAAAACTTTGACTTTAAAAATTATATATAATCAGTAGCTTATAAGAGGAAGTGTTTTTCTTGGTCGTAACAAATGTTAGTTAAGTATTATTTGAAGACGCATTAGATGACTGTGAAAATTTTTAAATATTAAATTCACCAGTACGGTATGACCGTAGAATACATACGGATGAAAATAGAGTTCCTTTTAATGATCCCGTCAATTATAATTAGCCAAATTAATACTATTTATTATATTATTTCTTTTGTTTATATTATTGAAATATATTATAAAAGATTATTTTCAAAAGTGTCAACCTCTTTAGAGATTATGTGATGTATGTGTGTATGTCACGGAGCGATGACGCAGATGGGTTCAAAGTTAGGCTTACTTAATTGTCTCTGTAATATTAATTTAGTATCTTTCATATAATTGTTCTTTGATTTTAGAAGTAAGATTACTGTATAATTGTACATACATGTTTGTGCAAATTTCTACATGAAGGATGTATCAAACTAATTACCACCCTAAATGTTCATTACTTAGTTATTATAACGACAAAGTCATTTAATGAATTGTTACTATTTAAATTTTATTTTGGTTTATGTATATATTTCTCTTCGTATAATTTAATAGTTGAAAGATTATTCGAAAGGAAAGTCGTCAAAAGGTGCCAAAATCACTGTAGTGCTACCGTGATATTTTGTCATTCGTGTTTTGATTTGCTAAATATTTGCCAAAGGTGGTCAATACACTATCATTGATGACACCCTCCTTTTTATTTTGAAGAACATATTTTACTTACCTGGTAATCAGTCCAGTAACAGGTTTCTGTCCTAAAGTATCCAAAACTTTGAATGTTCTACGGACACGTATGACAATGAGAAGTAAAATAACTTTCATATTTGCCACACCGTTCCTTGACTACTTACTTATAGGTTATATATTTAGGGTTAAGACATAAAATTACTTAACCTCAGGATTAAATCAACAAGAAATAATTTATTAATAATTTTTAATATTGAAATTTCCCTTTAACTCAACAAAAAGTTAAAGGGAAATTTCAATATTGAAAAAAAATACTTTTTCTCTTAATATTGGTGACCAGTGGTACATTATTTCTTATATCATAAATATGAACATACCGGTAAGCTTTCATTGAAATAAACGAACATGCCAGTTGTCTTTACTATTTCATGCAGACATAAGCTACATATGAGACATGAATAAACTTAAAATTAAAATTGTGTTCTAAAATGATCAGTTTTTAGGTTCTTCTACTACATAGCTAGGACAATGTGAAGTTATGGCGGTTTATTAAATTTAATTGGTGTAAAGAGGCGTGTGATATGGTGGTGATAGTTGTGTAATTAGCTTTACTGAGGTTGGTGGTGGTGGGTTATACCAACTTCATTTACGACTTTATAGTTTTGTTGATAGTATACATGTTTTCTATAACATATACAAGTATGTACATACAGGGTCGGTGGTTTGTAATTGTAAAATTATTTATGACCGTAGTATTACAATACTACGGTCATAAATAATTGTTTTATTCAGCACGACGTTTCCTCGATAAGGTTTAAAAGCATGAGGTGCAACTATATACTCGCCCTTTGTAATTTTGGTGATATAATCATAATTATCTAAAGAAATAACTCGACTTAATGAGCTAGAATATAAGATTTATCGTTTTGTTTTCATAGTGTTATTAATTATAAATATTTAATGTTGATGTTCGAGGTAAATATAAGAAAGTAGGCTTGAAGTGCATAAATGTAGTAAATGTGGATGATGTTCTGATGTTTAGTAGTAGAAAGCCAGGGAGGCAGGTGCCCTCACCTGCCCTCTCCCTCGGTACGGTCATTGTTGGAACAACTTCCATATTGAAATTCTTGTCAGTAGGTCTTGTCTTGTTTGCTTTAAAGTTTACAAGGTATATAACAGTAATTGTTCCATGTCATCACGTAAAAAACAGAGAGGAGGGCCTAATCAACTTTAAACCTTAGCTGAGAGAAAGTAACTTCACGTTGGTTACAGATGTTTTGATTTTTGCTATTTAAAGTAAATGTTTTAAACAAGGAAAATTATTAAAAGTAAAGAGTTACTAAGTACTAATAAATAGTAACTTTTTCTCTCGGAGGTACATACGTTGTAAGTACATTATTTACCTACATACATACATGCATTTTAAAAAAACGTTAGCCACTTTCTTGAGCAGTCGGGTAAAAAGGAACAGTTTTAATGAAGGAAGTGGACATTATTTGTCATTACAAACAAGAGTAGGTTCGTCTGCCTTATGATAAAATATTAACTAGTTTGTATTGTGTTTGCATTTACTCAGCATTTTGCATGTTTGTGGTTTTATTAGAATTATGATCAAATTATTAAAATGTACATATAAAATGTTTATTGTGTATAAGGTAAATACCTAGTTGAAGATTTTTATAAAAAACTATTGTGTAATATCGTTTATATACTGTTTTATATTTTAGTACAGAGAGTGTGACTTTATTGCCAGTATCGTTCCTTGTTGATTGGTTTTAAATAATACGGTCACAATCCTCCTGTCGCCGTCCACTGCAGTCCAGCAGTGGAGACGACGACCATGCAGGATAATATTTTTAATGCTTATATAGAGAGGATTTAGTAAAAAGCGCAAGTTATCACTACAACTACATTGACACAGCAATATTGCTTGAATTTGTGATACTGAAGAAAATATATTTCGATATATGTCACTGATAAATATACAGTAATATATGTGTGTGTGCAGGATGAAAATCTTTCATTATTCTTATTGACAATGTTAGTTTTACACAACATTAACATTACTTCACACAGTGTATATTGATATTTAGAAAAAAGACAGTTGTACTGGTGAGAACCATGTATTATAGTCACATATTATCCTGTGGCTGACAGTCTCATGTGCCAGATTGAAAACATTAATAAAAATGAATCCCACGATATGTCAGAATTCTTTACAAATTCATTTCTTTAAATAAAATCCATTTATAGTTTTTTCTTGTTCATTGATGCCCTAACCATCTTTTGTTCTCCCACAGATCCACAAACACAAACAGTTATTATTTTATTTACTATCATAAAATTTTAATCTATATTACTAATAAATCAACTTTCCACTTTGACGTTGGCAAAATCATCGATAAACGATGGAGCCATTGTAGGGGAAAAAAAAAAAAAAAAATCCCACGATAGTTCTGAATCCTGCTGCGATCCTTTGTTCTTTTATATTGGGTTGTTACTGCGGCTGTCCAATGAGTTAGAATTTTTCTATGCTTCCAAGATAAATAGGGGGAGGGGCACTCGTACACTCTCAATTTATACATAAAGTACGTTCAAATTTTTTGTATTATTTATGCATACAATTTTATATATCAAAGACTGTAAATAACCAATCATGTAAGGATGATTCTGGCTAAACGAACTTTATTTAATGCTATTTATGTGACATACTTCTAAAAATGTTAGCACACATTGCGTTCTTGCGATCTCACACAACGCACGTGAACTGTGCAATGTATGTGAATATAGAAACTGTAAAACATCGTTTATTTAGAATTAGCGAAAACCAATGATGTCTCGGGTGGCTTGTACTGAATCTTA
Source organism: Tyria jacobaeae (assembly GCA_947561695.1). Taxonomy (NCBI): domain Eukaryota; kingdom Metazoa; phylum Arthropoda; class Insecta; order Lepidoptera; family Erebidae; genus Tyria; species Tyria jacobaeae. The sequence continues at coordinate 9,516,494 of OX387207.1, read as the reverse complement.
TCTTACTATAAATAAGAAATATATTTTATCGTTAGTCGAAGGCGAGAGGCTTAAGACTTGTACTAAGTTGTTTAAGACCTGAACTTATAAAAATAAATAAATGTACAATAGAAAAGTATTTGATTTAAAATTTAACTCTTAAGAAAACATTACTGCATTATTTCTTTCAAAGAAAAATATATAATAACTGTGTTATCCCTTTTTGTACCACACCCACTAGAGTTGTGGGCTGACTCTCAAAATTTTAAACAGGACCATCTAAAAATTATCTTAAAAAATGCTGCCGAGTCTTGCACTCATCCGAGGCCAAAAACCTTGAGATTTTCTGTAGAGCCACATAGAGTATTCTAGATACCATTCAATGTCCGTCAATAAACTACTCGATAATTAACTTCGTTCAACAAAACACCTGATAACAGTGAATCTCTTTCTCCTTTTTTTTACAAACATTTTTATCTGACTTCACTTAATTGATTTTATTAACAAAGATAATTTATTTAACATATAATGTTTTTGATAGGAGACGGGAATATTACATCAACTAAATGTCCAAAGTATTCCTAGCCACTTTGCTGACTTGTATGAGGCGTTCCGTGATGCCAATGTTCATGCCGTTCTGATTTATGAGACTTGGCTCAAATTGCAACTACCTGGCATAAAACCTTACAGAAGGTAAGAGGTGGAGATAACTGCCACTTTTTATTCTTATCCGGTATGACCAGGAAGGGAGGGAGGGAGGTGGCGTGGCGCCACCTTCTTCTTCTAACTATTCTACCTCAGCTGAGTACATTTTGTAGTGTGCTTGGTCTACTGCCGTTCTTCTATTAACTACTTCACTGAATTCAATCAGTTCTCCAATCTTTGAGCGCAGAGTATGCTCAACACGTCATCATGGGTGATTTTCATACCTAATAATTTCTTAGCCCATAACTCCTCTCCGTCTCATAAACTCGATCGCCTTCTTGAGTCGGTCAGTTTTCATGTTTTGCCATTATAAGCCACTACACCACAATAACGTCGGCGAGGACTCTTGCCTCGACTTAATTATCCCTACCAAACCTTGATTCCTCCCATGGTCAACTTAATGCTCCCGAATTTTTACATCATGACCTCATTTTCCTTCCCTAGGTCCTTAAATCCCCAGAACCCAAAACCCTAAGTTCTCTATAGGCATATCTTTGGGTGAATGGATGTCGACAAACTGAGTGATGATGCGTCGTGTACTGACTAGGGGCCCTCTTATTGATTCTACTTCTATTGATAATATGGTGGACTTATTTAATGAAGTGGTGACTAAGCTTTACGACACTCATACACCGGATAAAAAAGGCAACCGGCTTCCTCTGTCGTGGATGAGAATGCGAGACTTGGTAGCTTTTTTTAATATAAGAACTTTGAGTTTGAATACTTTTTAAATGCAACATGTCCAAATTCAATGCAATTCTTGAATATATCTAGTCATGTTATGTCATGTCGTTGCCCTCAATTGAGTTACAGGGCGGTCGAAAATGTCGTGAAAACTCAAATACGGTGTCTGGGTCTGCACTTCTTTGCATACTGTAAAGGTGGCGACTGACTGGACTGTTTATCCTATCTATCTATCATAACTGAATATTCGAGGCATTACTTTGTGTACAAATTGGGAGTGTACGAGTGCCCCTCCCCCTATCTTTCTTGGAAGCATAGAAAAGTTCCAACTCATTGGACAGTAGCGGTAACAACCCAATATAAAAGGACAAAGGATCGCAGCAAGATTTCCAAAACTATCATGGGACTGCGTTAATCGTGCCTAAGTGTAGTTGGGTAACTTATGCTAAGATTCTGATAGACAATATAATAAATGTGATGGTTGATAAAATTTGGAACGTACAGATTTAGGATTTAAAAAGGGAATGGAATCTTTTCTTGCGCGGCGTGGTTGAAAGATGTCTGGCGAAAAACCAGAAGGTATTTTGCTTTTTCTTAGATCTAGAAAGAGCTTATGATAAGGTGAACAAAAAACAAAAAAAAAAGAACACGAGTGTCAAGTTATAAAAGCTACTATTTATGGAGGTGGACAATCACCTGATACGGGCACTGTCCATGGACGCCGGTGTCACTAACCATCAGGTGACCCGTCTGTTCGTCTGTCCCCCTATAGTATAAAAAAATATAATAATAATGAATCAATTGTGGTTTTCTTTTCCCTCTGCAATACAGGAAAGTAACATCAAGTCAATGTGAGAATATTATTATAATATAATAATGTGTTATTGAGTATCCTGGAAAATGTTAGGAATTAATTGACAGGACCCTCCAGTGAGGCATGCAATGTTACGGCCTCTGTTAATGTGGAGATGCACCAAAATGTGATGATAGTTAAAAACGATCTCACTTTGCTTTAGGTAAAGAATCTGGTGTCTCAGTATTACAGACAGTAGAGAGATATGGAAAAGCTAAGCTAAGCTAACGTTTTTAACATGCCCTAAATTGTCCTGGAGTAGTTTTATTATCATCCATCTCCTGGAAATGTATTAAAACTGGAGGTATGTGAATAATAACTCCCACAAAATATATGACGTATTTTTTTATATGTATATTATGAAAAACTTTTGAGCAATTACTTGAAGGTATCTATATTTATGGGAGTTAGGAAGCCAAACTAGGATAGCCTGTATTATGTAATCACACATCCACCTTTGTTAGATTAGAAACCAAAAGTAGTTTATAATCTGCTCGTTCTAAATAAGAAAACACTTTTAAATAGAATCAATATTTAGATTAAGGATTAGGATTTTTGTTTCATCCTCTCTAGGTGGAGATACTGTACGATAGAATTGATTTACAGAAAGACGCGTAAATATTTATTATCAATTTTCAGTTTACACCAAGCCTGAGATTTTTAAAAATGTGAATGAGTTTTCGTACTTTGACTAAATTTAAAATGTGGGCATTCAATTATAATTTTTTGTCAATTCTTATGCCTACGTATTTTATTGACATCGTTACACTTTTCTATAACTTATGCTTTCCTATAAAAAAAAATTAAATATACGGATAAACCTAAAAAAACAGGTGGTTGACAAAAGGTTTAAAACGATTCTGTACTAAAAAACGAGTGCTATATCTCAGATATCATCTTAATAAAGATAACAAAAAATATAATAAAAAAAAATTACGATAGATACTCCAAAACACTAAAACAATGTATAGTCACGTCGCAACGTATGAACAGCCAACGTTATATTACTTGTTCAAAGAACACATGCAAAGCAGCTTGGAAAATAATAAAAAATACAACAAACAGCACCTTTAATCAATCCGAAATAGAATCTCTGAACGTGGACAACAGAAATTATAATGATCCGTCACAAATATGTGAACTATTTAACAGATTTTATATTTCATTGACTAATAAAACAATAAATACTGGGACCTATAACCCTAATATAAGCATACCTAATAACACTAAAAGTATCTTTCTTACCCCTGTGGGTGAGGATGATATATATAATTTAATTAAATCACTAAAAGACACAAACTCTACAGGCTACGACGACATTTGTACAAAGGTAATAAAATCATGTGCTATATCTGTTACAGTACCTCTTACATATATCATTAATTTATCACTAGCAGAGGGTAAATTTCCATCTCGTCTCAAAATATCAATAGTTAAAACAATCCACAAAAAAGGGGTAAAAACCGACATGAACAATTACAGACCAATAACATTGATCCCTGTACTGGCTAAAATATTCGAAAATGTTATGCATAAAAAAATAGAAATATTCATAACGTCGTGCAATATCTTAAAATATCAACAGTACGGTTTAAAAAACAAAGCTCCACGTCCCTAGCCTGTTTCTCATTGATGAAAAAAATTTCAGAAAGCATTAATGAAAAGCATTGACGGCATGTATTTTCTTAGACATGACAAAGGCTTTTGACTTTGTATGCCATAATACGCTAATGTCCAAACTATACAACTATGGACTACGTGGCACTGCATACAATTGGCTTAAAAGCTATTTGAAAGGCAGGACTCAATGTGTGGAAATTACAAAAATCGATCAATATCAACAAAAACGATTCAGATCATCATACCAGCACAACAATTACGGTGTCCCACAGGGGACTATCCTAGCTCCCCTTCTGTTCCTACTTTACATTAACGACCTTCCAGATGCAGTTAATCAGGAGTGCATTCTGTTTGCTGACGACACAACACTAATAATTAAAAGCAAAGACGCAAAAACACTAGAAGACAGAGCAGAGAGAGACAGACACAACAGAAAAACACAAGTTAATATAGCTATTGATAAATCCATAGCTTGGCTGAAACAGAATAACCTACAAATAAATCTCACAAAAACAAATATCATCCAATTTCAGACATATAAAACAAATGTACCGAATTTAATTATAAAATACAATAATTACCAAATAAATAATGTCAATGAGTGTCTTTTTCTAGGCATAACCCTAGACAAATTCTGTAGCTGAGAGCCACATATCAATAAAACTCTTGATAAAATGGACAAATTTGTGTTCGTACTTAAAAAGTTAAGAGAAACAGTAAATACACAGACTGCAATGATTGCATACCACACATATGCTTCAATTCTCTTCAAGTTATGGTATCGTTATATGGGGCAACTCCGTGGAAATTACTAATTTGTTCAGCGGAACAGAAGAAATGCATTCGAGCAATGCTTGGAGCCGATTACACTGATAGTTGTAAGCCTTTCTTCAGGAAACATAAAATCCTTCCACTACCATGCTTATATATATTTGAATGTTGTACATTTGTTAAAAGATATCCAGAATTATTTAAAAAATACGGAGATATGGAAAATAGTAGAACTAGACACAAAAACAGACTTATAATGCCTAAAATTAACTTAGAGCTATTCAGAAGGAACTCATATTGTATGGTCATAAAATTGTATAACCATCTACCAGATAATATGAAAATGTTACCTTTAACACAATTTCGAAGAGAGTTATATAAAGTGCTTCAAAGAAATATATATTATACAATTAATGAATACTTGGAAGACAGGTTATCCAAATAATTTAATTTCTAGCCCTAAATATTGACACGAAGATTTGAATATTGATAAAATAACATATTGTATATTAACGTATTATATAGTAGTAGTAGTAGTTGTCTTATTTTCGGCATGGTGAATGGTTTATACATATGTTATTTGGTGCTGCTAGCGTCTGCCGAGCTATCTGTAGTTGATGATGTAATAGTATTGTATAACGTAATATATTTGCGCGCCACAAGTGGCAGAACATGCTGTGCTAGCCTATTTGTAAAAACATCTACTTATGTATTTTGACCGTGTTCTTGGAAATAAAGATTATTATTATTATATTCTTTATTCACATTAATAAATATACAAATTACATTTTTAAATATAAAATGAAAACAAAATATATTTAAAAATATAAAAAATAGTGCCCCACCGGTATCGGGTACAGGGACCAAGCTACCGGTGGTTAGGGCTCCAGAGACAGGAACCTCCTCACAATACGTGCCGTATCAAGAAGGACTGCCTTCTGCATTAGGCCCTTAACCCAGCTGTGTAACGTGAGCCTCTGCAGATGTTGTTCGAGGCTCTTGGCAATCAACCCATGACCTGATATGAGTATCGGCACAGTGACTGTAGAACTCACATCCCACATGTCGACCACCTCATGGGCTAAATCCAAATATTTTATTTGTTTATCTTTTTCTGCCTTTATGAGGTTGTCGTCATGTGGAATGGTAATGTCAACAATTATTGCTCGGCGCTCTAGTCGGTCTATCACCACTATATCAGGTTTATTGGCAACAATAGTCCTGTCAGTGGTGATAGATCGATCCCAATATAATGTTGCACGACTATTTTCAAGAACTGGGTCGGGCATATACCTATAATACGGTAACTCGACATCCACAAGGTTATATCTAAGAGCAAGTTGCTGATGGACTATCCTGGCCACTTGGTTATGACTGTGCAAGTACTCACCATTTGCAAGACGAGAGCAACCGAAAATTATATGCCTGAGGGTTTCACCAGGGCGATGACATGCCCGATAAATGTCAATTGTGCCATCCTTCAGGATATGTCTCCGATAATTGTTCGTCATAACAACTTCATCTGTAATTGCACAGATAAAACCTTCAGTTTCTCCAAAGAGGTCACTGAAACGTAGCCAAGACACAGATGATATTATTATTATTATTGAATCCGTTTTTTGGCAAGTAGTGCAGTTTGTGGTGAAAGCCTAGATGCAGATGAGAGTGTAGATTTAGACTGTGTGTTGAAAACTTTTTGAGGCGTTCAGTGTTTTGTTCAGAGCGAGCCAATGATTTTCCGTGTTGAATCCTTGCGGGCAGCATTAAAAGTTTCTTCCCAAGTGCTCCCATAAAAAGTAAGAGCAATGACAACTGCATAAGAAATAACACTACAGTTTTTTAGGGTTCCGTACCTCAAAGGGTAAAAATGTGAACCCCTATAAGATCACTCTCCTGTCCTGTCTTTCCGTCTGTCTGACCGTGTGTCACCACCGCATTTATCAGCAACGGATGGACCTAGCAAGTAAAAAAATATACCAGATTTTGAGGTCTATAGTCCCTATTACGTGTATAAAAACGCGAAAACTTGTAAGTACAAAAATTAACCTTAATTTTCAACTTTTTTCCTTGACTTGTGCTGTCAGGCCTTCCTTTTAACTAAAATTGACAATTCTAGGTCAACCGGAAGTACCCTATAGGTTTTGGGTCGAAAACCTATATGGTAGTTGCCGTTGACCTAGAATCACGAAATTCTGCAAAAAGTAAGGTCTTACAGCTCAAATAAAGGATAAACTGCAAAAAATAAAAAGTTGAAAGTTAAAGGGTGTCTCCATACATACATAGTCGCGCTAACCTCAAATAGGGCAATTAATTCAATTGTGCTATTGTGTGAAAAAAAATAATAGAAAATATTTATTGCATTATTAGGTAGCAATTTTCGAGTAGCCAGAACAGTCTCTTCAGTCAATATAAATATACGATACAATTTATTTTTTGGCTAGTCAGTAAACCACTACACAATAATCTCCTAAAGGCTAAAAAAGACAAAAGAATATAATACTTTTACTCGTCTTGCGATGTAACCATTTAGGCAATTGAATGAAGGGGCTTATGCATTAGGCAGTATTTTCGGAATACTATCGTAGGGAGATTTCTGTCTATGAAATCCTTCGCTATTCAAATTTTAGAGTGGTAGAGCCGTGGTATCACACCGGTCGGCCGTCGTCCGGCCTCACAGAAACCCGGTTGTGAAGTAACACTTGCGTTGCATTTCCCCGAAATTTCTGAGGTTTCCGGATTCCCAACTCCCCTCTCCTTATTCCTCTCCCTGATCTCCGCCCCTTTTCCCATCTCCTCATCCCCTTCTCTCCCCGCAAATCCTCATTCCTATTCACCCTCAAAGGCGAGCAGCGCACTTACGACTCTCCAGTTGCAGGTGTCCATGGACGGCGGTTGTCACTTACCATCAGGGGACCGTCTATTCGTCTGCCCCTATAATATAAAAAAAAATTGAATATTAACATTTCATCACAAACAGATGGAGTAATTGGATTTATGAGCAATGTAATAGGCCTTGTGCATTTTTTGTTTAATGAGTTTAGTCGATGATGAGTTTCATTTTAATGCAGTTCCTGACAATTCCGAAACTAAACATTTTACATTCTGAATGTTGTATTATTATTACTAGCAACAAGGCAGAGACAAGCTTTTCTATAGCTTTGAGTATTAAGATTTGTAGTTTTTAGATAGCAAACAAAAGAGGAGGCGTCCGGATGTCTAACTAAAGCTGTTCCCGGATTCCTCCTATTTTAATCGCAGTATGGCACACCGTGTGGGGGTCTTTGTTAGTCCGATTCCAACAAATCGTTCCACCGAAAACCCCGTTGGGATGACGGCCCGAGAGGGTTTCCACAAGTTAAAAAAAAAGAAAAAGGATGAATATGGCTAAGAGGTAGATTATATATAGTATATATATATATATATATAGTATATGGCGAACACCATGGACGGTACAAATTTACAGTTTACAATGTTAATTTAAAATAGAGTTAGTATATCAGTATATTTATGTTGACCATATTCTTTCCTTCGGTAACGAACAACAAAAAATAGAGATATCGAGAAGAGTACAACTTGAACCTTATTTTGAAGTTTGTTAAGGTTCTTCAGTGTCTATAACATGTGGAGCAGAGGAGTAACGGAATGGCGTCCAAGGACAGGAAAAGGAAATGGTGATATACCTAAAGGATAATGATACTTGGCTTATAAATGGTGTTAGTAGTATACAGTTCTCGGCGCGTTTTAACCTTTCACCTCAACTTGGGTGGTGTACCGCTAACGACGTATCATTTTTAGCCACCCTAACGCCACACAGTCCTCAACACGATACAAAATCTTGACTTGGGTGGTGGATTCAGGCTGGATTAATCAGATACCTAAATTACAGATTCAATTTCTAAATTTAAATCTTATTATTATACGCCATTTGGTGGCTGCGCCCATCTTAAATATTGAGGTTGTATAGTGCACTGTATTCTTCTTGTCAAGCCCTTTTATTTGATACCCATATTGGTGGGATTGATAAAAAATTGTTATCAGCCATTTGGTAGCGGCGGCCATCTTAGATTTCAATTTTGCATAGTAAATTGTATTCTACTTGTTGAGACCTTTCATTTGATACCCATGTTGATGGGATTGATAAAACCTAAGTTATCCGCCATTTTGTAGAGGCCGCCATCTTGGATTTTAATTTTATATAGTACATTGTATTATACTGGTTGAGCACTTTCATTTGATACCCATATTGATGGGATCGATAAAACCTACGTTATCCGCCATTTTGTAGCGGCCGCCATCTTGGATTTCAATTTTTTATAGTATATTGTATTCTGCTTGTTGAGCCCTTTCATTTGATACCCATATTGATGGGATTAATAAAACATAAATTATCCACCATTTTGTAGCGGCGGCCATCTTGAATTTATAATGATAATGAATAAACATAATTGTATTGTCACCAAAATCCAAAGTGTATACAAAATTTCAGATGATTAATCTGAAATTTTTTACAGGAAGAGGGTGAAATTTGAATTACTAAATTTGACCCAAGAATAATAAATAAAACAAACGGGGTGAGCTAAATAAAACCGTTTAAAAACCGTTTAAAAAAACGAAGTGTTTTGCTTTGTATACATTGATAAATAATATCTCGTTAACATCTACATACTTAGCATTAGAAATTTGGTATATACAGCACTGTTTAGTATTTACCTCAATTCTAAAACTAAAATGTAGAATATTAATTCATCAAGTTTATTGTCTTATGACCAATAGAACTTGAACTGTCATGATATTTAATTTTCCCTTACATAATAGGTCAAGATATATATTGAACACCTTTAGCATTATTGTAAAGTTTTTAAGTACTTAACTCAAGCAGAAAACATTTGATTTTTGACTTTTTCATTACTGATGTCAAATTAAAACAAAAATGAAGAAAATCGTTTATGGGTTAGCAAACATGTTTAAAAAATGGTTCTGAATTGCATATTCTTAATTGTATATAGATTTTAAGAATCCTTAAGTACTATGTATATATGGACTTTAAAATTACACGCACAGGGTGCGGGTGATGGTATATAATTATTAGACCGCGGCAGATTTTTTTTTAACTATGTACATCTAAAAAGTTTCTTTGTTAGACAAAAAAAAAACGTCTTAAAAGATGAGCTTGATACCTTGAAAATTGAGCTCTTTCAATTTTAAATTTTCAAAAATTATGCCCAGAGAAATAAACAAATAGAATCAAAGTAATATTTTTGAATTTTGAATCAACCAATGAGAGAAACCCTTTCATTGGAAAAATGAAAATGAGTCGATAGCAGCGTTTGATAACAACTTTTACGTTACTGTTTAAAGTGAATATGATTTCCGCTAGATGTCACTACATGGAAAGAAAACAGCTTTTTCGACTGTAGTATTTGGATATTGATATCTGACTATAGATCAAATGTAGATAAAATTGATTGACAGACTGAATATAGATATAATAAAGTAAAGATTTCTACGAAATAAAATAATTTGTGTGTTTTCTAATTTTAGATTTTTTATAATTTACGTTTTTTTAAGGCTTTGTAACTTTTTTCCTATGCGTTTTAGCAACAAAATGAAAGCGACCTTTTTTGTAGAGAGTTTAATGTCCTACAAGATAATGCAAAGGGAAATTTGAGAAAGATGATTCACAATAAAAATAAAGAATTTTTTATTTTTATTTTTATTGTACTTTTATTTTTTTTTGATATATATATGTCTTGAGAAGTGGTTTTGAATTTTTGACAACGGATTTTCTTTATTTCAAATAACTTAATCTATTCAAACCATTCTGACCTACTACTCCTCGAGAACTGATTTCGTGTCCTCAAAAACATAACTAATCAAAGATTTTGTCTTTAGATCTTTTGAAAACCGATTTAGATTTATGAACAGATTTTCGTTTTCTGGTTATTTTTTTTTAATAATTTAATCTATTCACATTATTTTGATTTACACAATATTGAAAATTGATTTCGGAACAATTAAGTTTACCATCTTACAAAATAATATTTTCACTGTTTGAAAACTGGCTTTCGTCTACTGATAACATGGCAATTTGATTTATGAAATATCAATAAGCGACTTTGTTCTCTTAACAACTTCGTTACCTAGGCTAATAATTTTATTTTAAACGGGTAAGTAGGTTTGTAGGAATAAAACAAGGTATATTAATACTCTTTTTTATTATTTATAAAAGATCTTACTGTATTCAGAGAAGATACATTTTATACAGCACATATTTCTAAATTTTCGTCTCGATGTTTCGATAGCTGTAGTTATTTAATAAGTAGATAGCTCATACATTTTGTTTCAATCTTCCAAGAACTGGATTTATTGCTATTGATACATGATGATAGACACAAGATAGAGATCGAGATACACCTATTTCTTAATTCTCTTACTTGTTCACCTTTTCAACTGGAAGACATTAATAGGAACCGTCGACATGTTCTGAACATGTCGAGTTTTATATAAAAGAAAAAAACTGTTTTTAAGTGACTGAAACACTTTGAAAAATAAAAAAATCTTTGAACTAACTATTAATATATAGTAATATCTTATATATTCACTGCGTACATATGTCGATAGTGATACACAGATGAGCAATGATATTTAAAGAAAGATAGGTTACTTTCATACTGGACGGCGTCCGCTTATTGTTGCTGTATGGTATCATCTCACCCCTGTTGAGGGGGGTGGGGAGACTATTTGAAGCACTGGGCTCCTTATAGTGATTTTCCTCGCAGCTCACCACTGTGAGCCGGTCATTGGAGTTAGCTCACCGGCCTCGAGGTTTGCTCGCCGATCGCTCCTCTGAAGAGGGGTCCAGCGAGCCGCCTGCGAGAGGTCGGTGGTTGGCTATCTGCATCCGATGGCGAAGCCAATGCCCCGCTCGAAGGAACTGATATGAGCTCCCGAGCGGGGCGTTTGAGTCGCCTCCGGATGAATTTGCTGTATGTCATGACGTTACTTATTTATAAGTGTATACATTACAATTGAGAACGCGAAAGATAATGCGGAATGCATGGGTGAGAAAGAGATAGCCGTATTTTGAGAATTGCACTTGAAGTACACAGTAAATTAAAGAATAGTTAGAATTGTTACAGATAAGATGTTGAATATCGCAATCTGTATGTTTCTTAATAGCTTGATTGGTAATGAGTGTTCCGTAAAAAATACATATATGTATTAAAAACAAAACAAATACTATAGATTTGTTTTCAATTAAAATATGTATGTTTCCCATAAACTCAGTATGTATTATAAATCTCTATACTGTAATAAACATGCACAGATAAATAAGGTTATATACGAGGATGATTCAAAAAGTTCTTAGAAGGGATTATATAAATAATGATTTTGTGGTAGTTTGAGTAGTTTTATTCAGTATTAGTAGTTAGTAGTATTCAGTATTCAAATTAAAATTACTTTATTTCATGAAATATATAGCCTGTATGAATTTTCTGCTATTGCTTATACTTTCCAATCCATCTGTATAAGCAATATCCTTCCTTCTCCTTCTATCCCACTTTTCCTGTCAATATACTCCAATTTTCCAATCCAATCCCAAAAGTGCCATGATGACGGCAATAGGTTTGCCCCCTCTTGTCCATTTTCGTCTACGTAAATGGTACTAAAATATAATCGGTTAAATGTGGGTGTTAATTACGCCTCTGCCTATCCATTAGGGGTACAGGCAGAGTGTATGTATGTGTACGTTATGTATGTATGAATTTACAGAAGTGATGTTACGCGGCACTTCCGGGTGTTGAGCCCGCATGAGAAGCAGCTGCTGCATAATAACAATATCAGCATATCTATGAAATAAAAAAACAGGAGAACGCGGATGCTATATATTGTGCTTACGATATTCCGTTACATTTGATTAATCTATGACGCATGCAAGGTGCCAGTTATTTGTTCTTGTCGGACTGCAGTTGCAATCGTATTCTCTATCATTTTTTACCGTAGTTTTAATAATACGGTATTTCATTTAATAATTTCGGTAAAAAGGAAACAAAACCATTACAAAATACAAATGTTACGTTCTTAAAAAATATTTAGCCGTGGTATATGTAACTCCTCCATTCTTATATAACTTGGATCCATACAACTCTTGCATTTTGGTACTAATATTAAAACTCCACGGATACTCCTTGACATTTTTTTTTTTTTTTAAATAAAGGCAACTCCCGCATTAGGATTAATTCCTGTGTCGCGGGGGACTTTACAAACATTCAAACAACGTACACAAAGAACACCCAGACTCAGAACAACAATTTGAGGATTACACAAAGTGTTGTCTCGTGCGGGGATCGAACCCACAACATACGGCGCGGCAGTGTAGTGGCGAGGTGACCACTCAAGCTACTACTCCATCAGTGCAGAAATGTGAATGTGAAATGAACATGTTTATTTGCTAGCTTCTATTAACCGACTAAATCAAATCACGACAAATGTCTACATTTGTCCTCAACAATTAATGTATAATATCTACCTTTTTTATATAATATCATTGCAAATGAGACGATTTCGGAGTTGTTGAGTTGTTGATAACAACAATATTGCTAACAACAATATTTCTTGAAGTTATGATATTTAAGAGAATATATACATATACAGTAACATACTATGGGATGGATGGGAGTAAAAAATAAATTGAACTTTCGACTATAACATAGAAATATTAATCTACATAGTTTTGCATTATTCTTATTGACAATGTTAGTTTTACACAACATTAAAATTACACAGTGTACATTGACATTGTAGATCTGATATGTTTTTATGGTTTCATTTTGAAAAAAAGACAAATGTAATGGTGAGAACCGTGTACATATGTATATATAGTCACATATTATACTGTGGCTGACAGCGTCATATGCCAGATTGAAAACTTTTATAGAAATTAATCCAGTTTTGTCAATATTATACAAAAATACGTTCGAAGTTTTCGTACGATTTGTGCTTACAATTTTATATATCAAAGACTGTAAATAACCAATGAAGTAAGGATGAGGCCGGCTATACTAAATTTATTTAATGCTATGTACCTGTATGACATGTTTCTAGAAATGTATGCATACATTGCGTTGCGGTCTGCGGCACAACGATCTCATGCAGCACACGTAAACTGTGCAATGTATGTGAACATATAAACTGTAAAACATCGTTTATTTAGAATTAGCATAAGACCAATGATGACTCGGGTGGTTTGATCGAGAAATACTGAACTTTGAGACTGGGATTTGATTGATATAATTTATCGTGCAACGAGATAAAGATTCAACAAAGAATATAATGTGCTAATCCATTCTCAAGCTTTCATGCAAATCTTTGTATTATATAGTATACTGAATCTTATCTTACTATAAATAAAAAAATATATTTCATCGTTAGTCGAATAGATGGTTAAGACTTGTACTAAGGTGTGTAAGACCTACCCTCCAACTGTATCCTTACTTTGTCGTCGTGGGGGGGGGGTTTGCGCGATTTAATGATCCCTGGGGCTGTGCCAGTAGAGCCACTCCTGCCGGATTGGTCCAGGGGAAGACTCCAGACAAAACAAACAGAGTTCCTCAGCTGTCCACAGCGGAGGAACGAGGACGGGCTTTACGTGCACTCGCACTGCCACCGAGCAGACATCTGGAGATTTGTCTCGATGCCACCGTCAGCATATCGTAATCTCGAAATGAGTTTCTCTGATCGGGGGCGAGGGTCCTGGCTTAGCCGCCCGGACTGCGACTGAGGAAGAAAACCTCTATAAAAAATTACCCCAAATCTCGTGTTCTGGTGCGTGACCATGGGATACATGGCTGATGGGTAGTTCAGTTGCCAGCGCACTCCCAGCCGGGGCATAAATTTTCGCTTGCCCTTGTATTGGGGGATCTCTGCCCGGGTGAACCTCTAGTTCTCCCCTACTCGTGGGATTAGTTATGAATAACAACAAATGGAGGACGCGGGGTATGTATTCGTTCCGTTCGCCGTGGAGAAGGCAGGTCTGGGGGGCTCTGATGCTAAAAGGTTCATGGCTGATTTGGGGAACCGACTGCAGAGTAGGGGACGGGACCCACGCTCTGCTCAATACCTGACCCAAAACATCGCTATATGCATACAACGGGGAAACGCCGCCAGCTTCATGGGTACGTTTGGTCGAGGGGACGCATTATTATAATTTAATTTTAAATATAAGTTTTTATGTTTAATTTATATAATATATATTTTCATTATGATCTTTCTTTTCGAATGCCTCAAAATTACTATACCATTATTATACATTTACGTGACATGATTTATAATCAATAATTTTCCTTTCTTGCAAACCATGGCGGAGTGGTCCATCGGAGTGGCCGTAGCCGCGGAGCCCTATTACGTTCCTCCCCGTCCAAACTGGGTGGGTGACCCGGACGGCTCCGTGGCAGTCATCAGCTCCACGGCTGCTCATTTCCCGCCCTTGTCGCTAAGAGACAAGGGTGCTGATTATGTTGCTACCGAATGGGGGGTATCACCATATACGGTGTCTACTTCTCCTCCAACCAGAGTTTGTGCGACTTCGAGGTCTTCCTTAACAACCTAGAGACCTCGATACGCACGTCCTAGTGCTGGGGGACTTCAACGCCAAGTCTGTTGCTTGGGGTTACCCCAGGACGGACGCACGGGGAGATGCGGTAGAGGAGTGGGCGACGTAGGTGGGCCTCTGTCTCCTAAACTGAGGCTCCACTAACAAGTGCGTGCGGCAGCAGGGGGGGTCGATAGTGGACCTTTCGTTCGCTACCCCTGCTCTCGCCGCACGAGTAAGGAACTGGTGTGTCCTGGAAGAGGTTGAGACGTTCTCGGATTCTCGTACCGGGTCGGGCTCACATAAAATATCTGAGCCTGATCCTCGACGGGAGGCGGCTCTTCGAGCACTTTCGGCAGCTTGCTCCCTTGGGCGGCTTTTGCCCAACTTGGGAGAACCTGCCGTCGCGACAAGACGGCTGTACACGGGGGTTTTCCGTTCAATGGCACTATACGGTGCACCGGTGTGGGCGGAGGCTCTGACCGTTCAGAATAGGGCACGCCTCCTGCGTCCTCAGAGAGTTATGGCGGTTAGAGCCATAGGTGGTTACCGCACCGTATCAACGGAGGCCGCATGCGCCTTGGCCGGAATACCGCCTTGGCATTTGGAGGCGGAAGTGCTCGCTGAAGTCTATCGGCGAACGGCTGACTTCCGAGCGGTTGACGGAAGTTGTCGCTAGGAGGGAAATAAGCCCTGTCTGTCACCACTGCGACTGCAGTGAGGACTCGGCGCAGCATACGCTTGCGGATTGCTCCGCTTGGGCGTCGCAGCGTCGCTGCTGGCTGTCATACGCTCCATGGCCAGTAGCGACACGAATTTTACCGCGGTTGCAACCTTCTGCGAGTACGTCATCTCGCAGAAGGAGGCGGCGGTTCGGGCCCGGGAGGATGACCTCCACTCGGACCCGATTCACCGCCGTCGAATCGGGCGGCGGAGGCGCGCCTACCAGCGCCTCACGCTGCCTTGAGTGTGGACGCGGGTGGTTGGGACAGGTTTTCTCCTCCACCCGCTTTAGTGGCCAGCCGCGAGGGGGTGACGTCCGCGTGTGTCTGGACGCCGCCTCATTGATAGGTTAGCTATAGGTGGTGTCCGCATAGTGAGGGAAGGCGCTATCAGGGGTCGGATGTCTTAATAAAGCTACTCCTGGATTCCTCCTAATTTAAGCGCAGTATGGCACACCGTGCGGTTTTAGTCGGGTCGATTCCAACACACCGTTCCACCGAAAACTCCGGTGAATGACGGCAGGAGGGGGTTACCACACGAAAAAAAAAGGTGTATAAGACCTAAACAAATTACATTAAATATATGTACCATAGAAAAGTGTTTGATTTCAAAGTTAACTACTAAGAAGATAAGTCTGCATTACTTCATTCAAAGAAAATCTGTAATAATTCTTTTATCGCTTCCCGTACCTTATTACCGGATGAAACCTCAAGATTAGAAACAAAACTATAGCATCAAAAACATATGTTAATAAAGCTGCCAAGTCCCGCACTCATTCGTTGCCAAAGGTTATGAGATCTTATGTACACATACTTTCTTTCTTTTATGAGAGACAAATACATTTTTTATTTCATTTTATGGTAGAAATATGCACCCATGCTATACGAGTCCTGTCATAATTAAGCTGCCTCATTCATTTCAAAATATGTACAGACATAACTTGCGCTAATCAATACTTCATTAACGAGTAATATTATATCAAACTTTATAGAGCGTGCTTGTTTTTTTTTTATTTTTTTTTTTTTAGTTTAGCCTACCATAATGACTCCACACTGCCTGATGGAAAGCAACAAGCAACAATTATCGTATAGTCATTTAATAGCATGTAATCAAAGGTTTACTGTCAAGAATTTTATTGAACAAATTTAACTATAGGATAGTGTGTTGACGGTCAATAAAATATATCTGGAATACTCGTCGTAGCTCTACATAAGATCTCACACCTTTTGACGCCGAAATAATGCGAGACTTAGCTGGTTTTTTAATTTAAGAACTATTTACTCAAAGTTTTTAAACTATATGTCCAAATTAAATGCAAATCGGTAATGGTACACCAAAAAAAATCTTTTTTATAAGTGTACAGACATTGTGTTCATACGCGAAATTTCAGTTATCGGTCTCGGTCGGTTGCTTATATTGTAATTAAAAAAAACGACAAAGACACAAAAGAAATATTATAGAAGGGTACACAAGTGGATTCCAAAAAGCAAGAATTAGTTTACAATAAATTGCTGAATGAGTTACGCACAGAATGTCATCAAGCTTATGAGAACTTCTGTAGAATGAAATCGTCTATCACTCCAGGTAAAAGATTATCATTAAAATTAAGATTTTAGCATGTCAGCTAAGGTAACGAGTTGCGGTGTATATGAAATGTTGAACCTGTTCGAAAACTTTTTAACTACACTTGACACTTGGACACAACGAATCACAAATATTGATGCATCACTAATTATCGTCACAATAAACTTCGTTCATACCGAGACACTTCGTGTATACAGTGAGAGTCCTGTGTAAAGTGTCGTAGTGTAAACTTAGCTTAAGATTGCTAGAAAAAAACCGGGAGCAGTGGTTCAGAAGTATTGATTTATTACAAATTGCAACACTAAGTATATTCTATAGCACTAAGTATAGTTATACTCATTTGAATTAGCAAACATGTAGGAGCTATGATGCCACAGACACACACACACATATACATATTAAATAAAACCCCTATGTTAAACAGTTATGCTGAGTTGTTGGAAAGTGGAAAGTTTTTCTACAAACCAATGGTTTTTGGATCAACTCAAGCTTTATGGATTACAAGTTGTTCTATCCATATTAGTTAGCGTTTATATATCGAAACAAACAATATTTATGTCACTTATAAAACAATAAGTTTGATCAGTTTTATTAATCATTCAGAGCGTATCCACAAAAATATTGTAAATAATTGAATCGCCTGCCGTATTTCCAGACCGGTACGACCTTCAAACTTTCAAGAAAAGATCGTACTCCTACCTAAAACTCTTGTGACTCCTGAGTTGCGGATGTCCATGGACGGCGGTAGTCGATTACCATCTGGTGACCCGTCCGCTCGTTTGCCCCATATCGCATAAAAAAGCTACTAATGTCTCCAAAAAACTAAATGTTTGGAAGAGGCATGGACTGCCACACCATTTTCCCAAAAACGTGACTATACTCTCTGATAAAGATGATGAAGTCTGATCCTTTAGTCGCTTATGACACCCACGGGAATGATGGGGTGGTTCTATTCTACTACACCGAGAACCACACGGCGAAGTATATGATAGCATATACGACTCTACGTATTCTGTATAAAAATTAAAATCAAATCATTTTTCGTAAATATTTTTTTGGTAAAGGCATCTAATTCCTGTTTTCTCTGTATCAGACTATTTTTTTTTTTTCATCATCACCTCATAGCAAGCTGGATAGCCAGGATCCGGCCATACATAAAGCTGTTACATCTCTAGTCAATAAGTATACATTGTGGTCTTGTCATATCTTCATCTAATACATACTGCCTTCTCTCTGTTTCTCACACTGTTTCAAATTTATAATACTACAATAATAAAAAGATAAAAGTATTGTGCTTGGTTATTTGAAATATCTTAGATAAGTAAGTTCATCTTTATCTCCGTAAACTTGGCCTATTGCCTATTGATAACGTATAAGTAGTTCTTAAACACAGGGATCTTGGATCCTGTCTGAGGAAAATATTGACCGAATTATCTTGCGGTTAAATATAGATAAATGTTATCTTAAATTATGAGCTATTTCTTTGTTTCTATTACATTTAATATAACTAATAATAGGCTTGTCTAATAATGTTAAAAAGTGTATTAATGTCAACCATTACGAAAAGCCAAAAAAAATAGGAGTACGAAACTCAAAACACTTTTTGCTTCACTAAGTAACTTCGAAGCGAGCCTTTGAAGTTTTTAGTAATGGATAAAAGCATTTTAAAGGTGATATTATTCGGTGTTGCATATACAAAATGCAGACTCGGTTGGATGATGCATTTGCGCGGGGTGGGTCGGGCGCCCGCTGTACATAGATTCCAAGCGCCTGTGGTTCGTTGTGCCAGTAGCGCGATCAGCCCCGAACGACACGCACGATGATTGCGTACAAGCACGCGCTCGCCGCCGCGCTGCTGTGCGCCCTCGCCGGCCAAATCGGAGCTGGAGCCAGTCTACATTGCGCCATGAGGAGAGAGATATCGCCTTGCACCTGCAGACGTGAAGACGCCGGCACCGGTGTCATTCTCGTCGTTTGTCAGCGCATCAACTCCTATGAAGAAATCGCACGAGCGCTAACAAACAAGTTCAGTCCTGAAACCAAAATTGGCTTGGATATCTCCTACTCACAGCTTCCGGATTTCACTGAATATAGCATCAAAGAGCTCGGTCTTTCTATCACAAGACTCAAATTAAACTACGACAATTTAAGGCAAGTTGATTCCCAAGTATTCTAACATCATCATTGGATATAAGTTTGGTTTATTGTGCAGTTTTTTATATCGTGTGCAGTTGTGAATTTACGCAATGATTGCTTAATACGTGTAAGCTCTTTGTTGTGCACAGCAGCATTAAAATTGTGATCACAATAATGACAAACAATGTGTAAGTTGAATGTGAAAACAACAGGTCTATGATAAGAGGAGCGCGCACCGATGAGAATCGGCTGTTATCGAGAGAGTGGGCGGCACCCTCGTCAGGGTTGGTAGTATATAGCTGCCTCACACCACAACATGACACACTTACAATAGGAGTTAATAAAAATAACTTCAATCAGTTATATTTTACTGGTGTTATTCCCGCCGCGTTGTAGCCGCTTGGTAAATTTCCTTAAAAATGAGTTTGTTATTGTAATGATAAGAATCATAACAATCGAGTATACGCAATCAGCTCAGTATTTATTATAAATGCCAATGAGAGAAGCGGAACACGATGCAAGTTACTGGCACTCAGTTAGGTACAGTGGCAAGTATTATTTTAGGAGGTTTGTTCCTCACGAAACAACAATTAAGTCGCCCGTGACCCGGGAGCTCGTCTTTTAATGACCACTCAATTGATCTTCACAGATTTTTTGAGTCACAGCAATTATTTATTTTTCTGGCCTATTATTAACATCCTTGTGCTCAATCAAAATTTATCGATATTTAATTAGTTTTAGATATTTCAATTGTATTAGTTTCTTATTTGCAATAGAAAATCTGTGCTTGTCTTTAGCCCTGTTATTATATATAACATACTAGGAACGACCGTTGGTTGTTGGGCTGTAGGTACAGTTATTATATGAAAGTTATAATATATATATATATATATATATGACATCTAGGAGACGTTGCTCGATAGTTTGCCCGGGTTATCTGAGGTCGCTTCTAAAGCAGTAAAATTGAATGATATCATGTTGGTCGTGGCGTATTCACAGTATTTACTCATTAATGGTGAACTAACAAATTACAGTAGTCGTTGTTTATATATTTATGTATATATATATAAACCTTACACCAAATATTTTCTTAGATGACTTTTAAAGTATGTATTTTTAAATAATTAATTTCAATTGTTGAAGATTATTAAAATGCACAAATTCAAGAAGTAATTACAGTCCATAAATAGGTCTCGTTATGTTTATCTTTCCATTGTAGGTATATGATTAAATCATTTACAACAGCAGTATGTAATTATTATCAATAATCAACATCAATTTCATGAATTCCTTATAGGAAATATTACTCCATTGCAACGCAAAGAATGATACGCGAAACTTTACTATACTGGAAAATTTAACACACATAATATTCTGGTAAAACCCAGTGTTCCGAGTTACTATCAGGATTACCAACTTATAGGTACCTGTTATGACTGTATTAATAACGAATGTTACTAGATAAACATGGAAAACTAATTATTTTTCGGTGTTTATAAGAATAACGAGATCGCTGTTTATTATAAAAATAAATTTATAAGAATATACCTTCATGACATATTTTTCTCAGTTAATGAAAACTTATTGACTAGATACCGCATCATTTGCGAATAGAGCACAATTGTAACACTTCTAACTTTTATAACAAAAAAATCTTATATTTCTATTATAAAGCTACACATAAAATTCAAATCAATTTTTTTTTTACCTGAATTACACGAAATCATTTATCCTTTTTAATCTATACTCCCTTTTCATTGCTATTAAAACATTAAACATTAAATGGCCCTAATAATAAGTTCCAAATTCTATTAAACGAATTTAGTAACATGTAAGATCTAGGTCGGCCAAAATTGTCGATTTACCCACAATATTTGTACGGTAACATTAAATTTGGTTAAACTAAGAAGTCATTAAGACTATAAGTTCCCTGACAAAACAACATATGTACATACATATATAATACTAGGCGTACCCCACGTTTGACATACGTTTACGGTCCCTGCTCCGCTCCGAGGTGTCGTAGCGTGACATTTTGTGAGATGCTCAATAATTACTCTACACTCTACCCTACACAAATAAGTATATATATATTTTTTTTTAATCGTAGGCTAGTACTTCTTCAAGTCCAGTCAGCATTTATTAGATACACGCCGCCAAGTTAGCGAAGGTAGAAAAGTGAGTTATATTATTTCCATTGTCCATTTTCCAAACAATCTGAGACTGATTGTACCTTTATATCCCGTTTACCATTAGGTACATAGTCTACACCACTATGTACCTAGCCTTCTAGTATGTAAATATTCGAGGTGCAGATGACAAAAAATAGGCCAGTTGACAGTTTTTAAAGAGAGTCTTATAAGTTAAATTATTGTTCTGCCTAACCAAAACATATATACTCGTATTTTTTTATGAGACTTTGAACATCCCAAAACTTTCAAAAATCAAGTTTTAACAAACATACAAAAACGCTGTCGGCCATATTGGATATAGATTATCTGTAATTTGCTGTCAAACGATATGTAAACAAGCATTTGTGTCATAGATAATACATTAGACTAGATATTTGTATTCATACTTGCTACTAATTCGTAAATGTTTATGTTCATAATAACTGTAATAACCATGACATTTAAGAGTTTGCACGGAAAATATAGTAATTGCCATCACTGCAACAATTTTTTGCTTCGGTTTCGGTTTAATAATTTGTTGCGTAATATTTGATATAAGTTAAGTACCCTAGTTAAAGACCTATGTTAGACTGATCTACTATAGGTATCTTACTTAACTAGATGCAATCGGATCGGATCAAACTCGGACTCTACCCGACTAAAACCACACGGTGTTCCGTCACAAATAGTCTATTGCAAGGGACCCGGGAATACCCTAACAAGGAAGCTTCCGGGAACCCCTGCAGACCTTGGTATCCTCAACAGGTGGACACACTGTGTAGGGGGGCCTGGCCCCCTCTTCAGCTTAGAAAGCGCGCGCAGAACAGGTCGCGCCACCGTCTCAGACCCGCTTCTGCTAAGGTAACGGACAGCTCCCCCGTTACCCCCGGGACAGGGCTCATGGAGGCCGGAGATCGTTCGGCGCTCACCGGCGCCTGGTGCGTCTTCTGCGGGACGAGAGAGTAATCGTACTCGTACTCTCTCGTACCCTTTCCGCCGCTTCTTTAGCCGACATCATCTCCTCGCAAAATGAAGCGACGGCATCCCACGCCCTCTCGCTTTGGACCATGGACAGAACCATGGTCTCAAGCGAGAGGCTACCAACACCGATAGCTGCCACGAGATTGGTACGCTGCTGCACCCACGCAGAGCACTCCGTCAGAGTGTGGGGTGGGGTATCCTCGCGGCAGCCCCCGCAGTGGTGGCACACAGGCGTTGGCTCCTGGCCTATACGGCACAGGTACTTCCCGAAGCAGCCGTGGCCGGTCAGTACCTGCGTTAGCCGGTAGGAGAGGCTCTCGTGTTTCCTCTCCAGCCAATGCTCCAAGATGCGCTCGGCCGCTCAAGTCGCTCTTTCCAGTCTGCCAGCAGGACCTGGCGGAGCTGAGACCGATGCCCCTCTATGTCGGAAGGAGTGGACCTCAGCTCTTGCGCCTTGCGCCACTGATATAATGACGCAAGGGACTTTGCCTCAAGGTCCCACGGGGCAGTTCCGGCTAGGAGGCTCGCTGCTTCGAAGGAAACCGTGCGGTATCCCCTTATGACCCTGACGGCCATTGCCCTTTGTGGTCACCGTAATATGGCGGCATTACGAGCCGTCAGGGACTCCGTCCAAATAGGGGCACCGTATAGCGCCATCGATCACACGATTCCTTCGTAGAGCCTCCTGCAAGAGGTGTCGGGCCCTCTCAAGTTGGGCAGCAGCCGTGAGAGTGCAGCTGCTGCCCTCATAAGCTTGGGGGCCAGATTTCGGAAATGAATTCCGAAATCCCAACGACTATCGAGCACCAGCCCAAGATATCTCATCGAGGGCTCGATGCCGATGCAAACACCTCCTACCATGAGGCTAGATCCAGCTGGAGGCCTTTTCCGTGGCCCATGAAAACAGAGGGCCTCGGATTTGTGTAAGGCCACCTCGAGACCTAGCCGCCGGATCCTGCCAACGACTTGAGCTGCACCGGCCATGGCCTTTATGGTAGCCTCACGGAGCGTCTTGCCTCGCGCCGTCAGGAGGGTGTCATCAGAGTAGCAAGTGACGGTGACACCTCCCAAGAGCACTCCGCGCAGCACTCAATCGTACCGGATGTTCCACAAGAATGGCCTTGTGGAACACCGCACGACATCTCTCTCCGACCGTGTCCTGCCCGACTCGGGTAGATTACGGCTCTCTCTGTTAGGTACGCCCCGACAATATGGCGAAGGTATAGAGGCACTCCGTGAAAAATGAGTGCCTCTCTTATGCAATTCCAGGGTAAGGTGTTGAATGCGTTGGCGATATCGAGAGACACCGCCAACATTACCTCACCCCGGGAAACCGCCTCCTCCGCCAGAGCCCTTACGCGCATGATTGCATCTACAGTGGAGCGCCCCCGGCGGAAACCAAATTGGTTATCCGCCAAATCAGGGCCCATGCTCGACAGGTGCTCGACGAGGCGTTCCACGATGATTCGCTCAAAGAGCTTGCACACCTCGTCGAGCAGTACTATTGGACGGTAAGCAGACGGCGAGTCTGCTGGGCGCCCCACGTTCTGGATCAGGACCAGTTTCCCCGTTTTCCACAATTTAGGAAACTGGCCCCTCTCTAAACATGCGCTAAAGAGTCCCGCTAGTCGGGGTACGGCCGAGAGCCATGAGGGCGAGGGAACCCACGCTCGGCTCGGGATGCCGTCGGGTCCTGGAGCGGTGCTTTTGGTCTTAAGCCGTAACACCGCTGCCCCTATTTCTACCTGAGTAACTTCGGGGGGCGTCGTCGTCTTCGTCGTTGGGTAACTGAGGCAGAGCTTTGGCGGAGGTGCATGCTCCTCCACCCGTGATGGGAACAGTGAACCAACTATTCCTTCAAGCAGCTCAGGATGGAGACAGAGGTCAACAGGGTGGCCCACGGTCGTAATTTGCCTCTCACCAATAGGTAAGGGCGCCCCCACGGATCCCGTTGGAGAGTCTCCAGTAATTCTTCGTGGGCATCTGATTTTGCCCGCTTTATTGCCGCTTGATAGCCCAAACGAAGATCTGCCTCTCGTGCTAAAGCATTATCGGGGCGGCTACGCCTTCTGCGGAACCTGGTGTACTGGCGGCGAGCCTGGATATTTAAAGCCTGGAGGTTCACGCTTTCTTTTCCCTTTTGAAGGACCTCTGCGTACCGTATACCCCTTTCTGTCGCTTCTGTCTTTCTTATTTGTTTAGCCTCCTTCTTGGCTTTGCTTCTTTTCTTCTTCTTCGCTCCCGCAATCTCCCAACCTTCTCGTGTAGGAGACTGCGCAGAGGCCGATAGAGAAGTGGCAGCAAGCGCTGCAACCTCCTTTTGTAGTTTCTGTCTCTTCACTATATCAGACTCTACAATATACGTACCTCCAGGGTTTTTTGGTGGCCGCCGCATATTTTCTAGGCTTAGGTGGTGCCAAAGCTGGCCGGATCTTAATGCTCTCCATAACAGAGATGCGCTTCATGAGGCGCTCCTCTAGGTCCGAGATAAGCCTCGCCGTATTTGTCTCTGTATGTAGCGTGGATGCAGGCTTATCTGGTGCACTGCGCTGATTTTTAATTTCTTCGCGTAGAGCACGTATCTCTTGTCGCAACTCTTCGTTCTTCTTTTCGGAGTCTGCTAGTCTCTCTTCGAGGCAAATTGTATGATGCCGAAGTTTGGCCAACTCCTCCAAAGAAGAAGACTAGGAGCGTTTCCATTGCCTGTTTAATGGCTAGGGCCGCATCTTTTAGGGCTTTTTGGTTTGCACCTTTAATGCCCTTGGAGCTTTTGGCAACTTCTTCGATACGAGACACTGCTTCTTGAATTTTGCTCTCCCAGTTAGGGTCAGAGTTAACGTCTCGTTGAGGGCTTCTTCTTGCCTGAGCTCTTTCTGCTCTCTTTGCAGCTATGTTGACGAAAAGGTTCTTGAGACGCTTTTCCTCGTCTGCCACCTGAGCAGCTTTATCAGCAGCTCGTAGAGTTGCTGCTTCCTTCCGGGCCTTAGCGGCGCCTATATAAGCACCAGTGGTTGGTGGCCGGCCTCTGCCACGTGGCGGAACCTTTGCGACTGGCATTGCATCGTCAGCCTCACTCGAGGAGATAGTTTCAGCGCCGGAGTGATTCCTACTGCGCCCTGACTCTGAAGCTCTTGAACGCATGCGCTTTTCCCCACGCCAGAGCCTTGTCGCAGCACAGCTCATCGGGCTTTTGCCTGATTGGCTATCCGACATTACGATGTCTGCCTCAGTCTCTCTAGTCTCGTGACCAGTTTTTGCGACCTCCACGTTTCTTTCGGTGGTCGATTTACAGCTGACCAACGGGCTGTTTGGGCATTGGTTGCTCCCCCCAGAATACGACTGGGAGCTGCCGGAGCCGGCTGGCTCCGGGAGGGATTCCCCAGACATAGAATGAATGGGACCCTCCTGGGTAGACATATCTGTACGGTAGTCTGAACGGTAGTCTATGTTAGACCAGCTCTGAAGTACTTCAGGGTTTGTAAACCCGTCGCCCTTTTATCATTTCTCCGAGCTGTTCCATCTGCATGAATCAGAGGGCAGACGGAGAAATGTAGAGTGACCTTTGAGGCAGGCCCCTCCATGCCAGAATATTAGCCGTTGGCGGAGAAAAGAGTAGAAGCGCCATCGCCGACGTTACCCAGAGTGCACCACGGGGAGGTTTTCAAGCAAGCACCCCAAACCTAATTAGTTACGACATTGCCTCTGCGCAAAGTACACTTAGCCCAGCCCAGCCCGGTACACTTTGCAAACGAAATTATTATATTATAATATTCAAAATTAATTTATTAATTAATTATACATCTGTGGTTTGTTCACCGTACATATATAAAGTTCACAAAACGGAATTCCATATCAATCAGTTCAGTACATGCGAGGTAAATTGGTTGTGTTAGATGGGTAAACAGAATTTTATTTAAATACAAAATAATCATTCAACTTGACAGATAGTTCCAAATATTAGCACAAACAAATAAGCAGAAAACTCTTCAGCTTTATTATAGTAGCATCGATAATCTGCGTTACGGAACGGTGTACTGCTACCTGGAGTACCTATTTTCATAAATATTCTCTTTAAGTGTGTAAGGCGTTTTGGTACAGATTATTAAAAAAATAAAATCGATATTGCTCATAGAGATGGATTGAGTTGTATAAGCAATAGTTCAAGCAAGTCAGGGTTGCATACCTTAACTCTAACTGGATGCTGCCAGGAAGTCAGAGCCATCTAAATAATTTTCGATACAAAATAATAACCAGGTTAGTTGGTCCTTAATTTATTAATTCCAAAGGCAAATTTCTAAATCGAAGGCCTCAAGTGTAGGAGATCAATTTATGTTCTGCTTTATTTGAATTGTAAATAAACATTGTAGTGTTTTGCTCCAAGGGACACTAAATGTTTATAATTTATTTTAGTAACATAAAGGATTTAAGGGCTAGGCACTTCACCATTTTCCATGAGCTATCTTAACGGAAGCAGGCCTGAGACGTGATTAGCGCACTTATCTGATCTGAAGAGAAAGGATAAGGCCTCCCAAACTCCATGGCGTAGTTGCCTACTAATCAGGTGGGCAAGGTCTGCAGGGGTTTGAAAACGCTTCCTTCGTAGCGTAAGCGTTAGGAAGCAATAGACCCACTTCGGACGTAACACCGTGTGGTTTTAGTCAGTCCGATTACGACATACCAACTCACCCTCAGTTCCGGTGAGATGAATATCCGGGGGTCTTTCCGATGGGGGGAAAAGTTATTTTTGTTAATTTAAAAAGAATTATTTGATTGATCGATTGATTACTGAACGATTGTTTGTTTATTAATTTTTTAAGAGTTAACTCTTTATACATAGTTACCTATGTTTGTATACACGGGGTTCATAGCAGGAATCTGTTTGAATTTTACTTAACCGTAAATGAAACAAACCTACTAAGTAACTCTTCTGGTTTTTGTTCAAATAATACAGGGTCTAGGTCTAACTCACGTATATTTACTTATTATATAAACTATATTTGCAGCTTATTTAAACCGAGCAAAGTACTCTACCGTACCGTACTGTAGCTCTTACCGCACAGAAGGACTCATACGTGAGAGGAGGAAACCAAACTTACAAAAACAAATTACCTTGTATTGGGAAAAGTAAAAGAATAAACATGAGTGAAATCTCTGGTATAAATTTGGTCTACCTTAAGAGTTTATTAAATAATTCGTTTACATAACGACGTACGTAACTCAATGAAAACAGTCAAGTGTAATAATAACATTTGATGAATTACAATCTATTCTCTTTTTCCGTACTAATACAACAACAACTCGATCTTTTGATACGAGGTCAAATAAACGTAAGCTGTTTAAGATTATTTTACAACATGATGTACGTACCTATTAAAAAAAAATATATATATATATTATTAGACATTTTTGTTGTTTTTTAATTTGTTACTAAGGCCGTAGGAAGGAAATGGAAGAAAGAAAAAAAAAAGATTACAACAAATTCATTCTATAATAATTTTAGATTATTTGTTATTCTTTTCTTGTACTATGACATTATATAAAGATATCCACTTAACTGAATGACTTATTTAAAGATTCCTTGCTATTCTTACCCGACAAGAAGGATGAAAATTATAGATTAATGATGTTTCTTTGTCATACTTTAGAAATTTCTCTGGCTAATAACCAATAATAATAAATAATAGCCTCGCCTGTGGTAAGTAGTTATATTTCACTTTTAAAAAGTAATTGAAAATATTTCTTTGAATTACCCCTATTTAGTGCCGTTTTATTTTGTTAAGCTTTGTTAAGGTTAAGCTGGAAAGACAAGCACCCTTATGTATTGTGAAAGATGTGTGAATAAGTGAACTTAGTTTGATGTTTCATTTACTTTTGCAGTCGTTCGCTAGTCTAAATCAAAAAATGTTTGATCATAATTACAATAGGTATTTAAAAGATTCGTAAGCCTTAAAAACATTGCTCAAAAAATCCCCGAGTAATATTCGCTATATTGTGTCCAGTAGAAATTTACTTGTAAATATGACATAATTTCATATAAATCCTAATATTTCTTCTTTTTTTCAAATTAATTTCAGATATCTCACGGGATTTATAAGATAATTATATCAGATAGGCCCATAAATATTACGTAGTTTTTCTACTAGCTTTTGCTTTTTATTTTATTTTCTGTCCCTCGAGAAAAGTAGGTACTCTTTTTCTGGATTTAAATATAATTTCGATTAAAAGTACGTTATGCCCTTTTTTAGTACGAGTATTACCCCTGACATAGAACTGATCATTTCATTACATGGCTAATCATTTCATGAAATGGTTGGTCACATCTTAATATGGCCGTGTTTATTTATTGAACAGTGTTTAGAGATATCAACAAATAAACGCATCAAGTTACAGTACCCACTGTTAGAGCCGCTGTTATCGTTATGTTTTTGTGATGCGTCATTTTGGCTGATGATTATTTTGTTTTGAATATTAATATGCAAATAGCAAATAGAGGTGTGAAATAATCTCTTTACGACTACTTAGACATTAAGAATTTGTATTAATCTTTATGAGCTGTATGTATGTTGATGTAAATTTAATCATATATACAAATGTGGATTGACATATCATCACACGTTGACGTTTAAGTGATTTTGAAATTGCGGTAGATTTCGACATATATTATAATATTATAAATGCGAAAGTAACTATTTCTATATATCTTTTAACTTTTGTCGGGGAGAGCCATAGGCTTCTTTTTATCTACATACCACGCGTGGAATCTAATTACTCATAAAACTACGACATTTTCATACTTTTACTTTATTTTGTAGCTAAATACTTTATTTATTTATTTTAATAAGCTGTAAGTACTTAGCTAAGTTAGCTAACTCTGTTGTAACTTTTTATTAAAATCATAATATTTCATTTCCCATCTTTTACATAAAATACAATGTAGTAGTGTAGGTTTTGACATTTAACTACATAAGTTATCACCTTATTTTTTGGATACCTGCATCAAACATGCACTTCAAATTTTACGTCTCTACGACCACTAGTTAAGGCTGTGAATTGAACCATAAGTCACTCAGTCAGGGCAAAGCTATTGAGGATTATAATAATATGTACGTATGTATTTTTAAATAATTTGGACATGCATTGAAATAATAATAAAATAATTCTTGATTTTATTATTCAAAGTGTTAATTTTAAACTAGATGTAGTGTTGTTTTAAAATTTATCTGAAATTATTTTTTTATATATTGCTACAGATGAACTGTACGATTTCTTATTACAGTGCAACCTCGATATAACAAATCGGAAGGGAGCACGTAAATATTCGTTATATCAAGTAATTCGTTAAACTAAGGTTTGTTATATTGAGGTTATATTTGTTTTTCCAAAAACTTACTTAACTTACTTTTAAATTGTAGCCAATGTATTTGCAGAAATCCCGAACTTATTAGCTTTGTCTAATTTTTTTCATTGTAGGATTTTCGTCAACATGATTAATGATGTTTCGCTTTTCTGCGACTGACAAGGAACACCTTTTATGTTTTTGAGCTATTGCAACTACAATCTTTAAAAATAGTGATGAGCAGCACTGTTTCATTACTTTCCATCAAACAACACTGATTGTTTTCCGTGTCGAATCCTGTCGCGACTGAATCACATACTGTGGGATTAAGGGTCATATTGGTGGGAACGTTATATAAAGGTTTTGGGTTCACAAAATTCGTTAATTAGAGGTATCCATGCTTGAAAATTCGTTATAAACCTCTTTATAACGAAAAGAAATCGCTATGTAAAAGTACGAAGAATTTGTTAAATCGAGGAAGACGTTATATTGAGGTACGTTATTAACGTTGCACTGTATAGCAAAATATTTTTGGTTTATTACGAACACTTACAACTTACACTTACGTTACTGCCCAATCTCTAAGGCGCCTTGTACGACATTTACAAACTACTCCACCGAGAATCAGATTCAAAGATTCCTTTACATAGATAGATAGATACAGGTCAAGCTTATAAAAAGTATTATATCTTATGTACAGTAAAATAACTAAAATCTTATAAAAATAACGGGAATTTATGCTTAGTAAAGATTTTTATACTTTTTACCATGAATAATTTGATTCATACATGTAGTTTCTAAATGGTTATACATTGTAATATATGTATATTACAATAGATTTTTGTATGAAAGTATATATTTATCAAATTATTAATTATATATCTATTTCTATGATTTGTTAACGTATAATTTAATACAATGACATTTGCGACCAGTCCGCTTTGTGCCCAGTTGAGCCTAGCGGTTCGTTCAATTGTATATATGCTGGTCTCGTTTTGTAATTTAATTACCCTTTGGCCTAAGCGAGTACGCCAATTATGCACTGTTCGACTCAACGCGTAGTGAACTGAGCAGGACATAAATAGGTATTTAATCCTATTGTCATTTCTAAGGACGGTTAAAAGGTAAACGACTTTAAACATATCAATTCAATAAAAAATATAGCAATAGTACACAGTAATTGTTTTTGTTTTCTTTAGACATGGGTAAAAGGTTTTTGGGCTTCCTAATCAAATCTAGACAATTTATTTGTTTAAAACATTTATAATTACCTAGGAAGTTTTGGATGTGAGTCACGAGATTAACGCAATATTATAAGCATATTTTAATAATGACCTACTTTGGAAAGGTCGTAAGACTAGGGCGAATGTAAAATCAAGATTTTCAAATTTATTGTATCTATTATATATAATTATATAAATACAATTTGGTTTGATTCAAACCATCGATATATACAATATATATATATATATATATATATATATATATATATATGTATGTATGTATATATTGTACTACGAATTTAAATAAGTGTCTAAATAAAGAAATAAATTATATTCATAACTCATAACCAATTGATTTCTAATGAAATGAACTGCTTGCGTACTTGATAATAAGTCAAGGTTACACTGATTTTGTAATCCAAAGTATTGATAAAATTATGTTTAGTTATTTTACTAAACTTTGTCTGGTTTAGGAAGGTAATAATTTGAGTGTATATATAAAATGAATTTTCTTTATAAAATGAATAACAAAGTAATCTAAGAATTCATTACTTTTTTTATTAAGTTATTTGGTCTATCACCGGGAACAGACCGGAACAGTTAAGTAGTTAAGCCGTGGAATCTAACAAACAAATAAGCACACAAACTAGCTTACGATTTACAACTTTATGATAATTTTAAACTTTGTATTATTAAAGTTATAATTTTATTTGGGTGTATTATTTATCTAAAGTAAATTCCGTAATTTAAAATATACTGCACTAAAAGCTGTCATATATGTATAAACTGAATACAATGGGCCTTTTTCTATTCAGAAACAATACATTTTTTGCTATTTATAGGGAGGGGTTATTCTTGGCCGAAATAAAACCTACCTACCTACCTAAGAGCGTTGTACCAAATCTACGAGGTTTTCGGGTTTTTGGTTTTTACCCCTCGACGTCGATTTGTGAGTGCGGGTGTGTACGTCAGTCTTCACGTAAGGCACTCATTTGCGACTTTGCGAACCTCTACTTTATTGAAGTAAAAACCAGTGTCCATTATTTTCTAGTATGTTTTTAATTAAATATATGCATAAGTACATATATGAATGAATATAACGTAAATGTAACGATGCATAATACGTGTACCTGTATCTGACGTCTCCGCTCTTACATAATTTAGCGATATTACATATCATAAGGTAATTGAATTTTAAAATTAGGTTATTACAATATTTTCATGCTGAATGAATGATTTTATGTTAATGATTTGAAGATTCGTTTTCCATCAGGGTATGATATCAAACAATAGGTAACTATAGCAAATTTTATAAATTAAAAATCAAACCAAATAAAAAAACCTGAATGCAAAGACAATGAGTAGCACGAACGCCCTCTACAGACAGGATATACAAACGCAACATCTAGTTGACCTGGCGAGAACTGCTTACGAATCATTTCAGCACTGTAATACACTCTTTTGTTCCCAGAAATGAACATCTTCATATCAAATTTAGAGCCAATCCACACCTCAAACAAACAGACATTCTTATTAGGGATGTGGAGTTGGCCTTAAACTTGATAAAACCAATCATGGTTTGTGTTCATCCACATCGTTGCGAAATAATTTTTTGCTGACAAATGCTGCTGAAAATACAAAATAAGTGATCATAAACCCAAAGTTCAGACTAATAACAACAACAATTTTTATTCACGATGTTGTACTATCGAGATTACTGGTAGGTACTAGGTGTTTCTCTGGGAGAATCTAAAGTCATACTTGGGTTGCGTTCTTAATTAACAGATATGTCCATGTTTTCAGTCCTACAAAATAAATAGTTGCTGTTAAAAAATAATAAAAAAAGAAAGTGAATATTATAAGTTGAATATTAATAATAATAATAAAAACACCTATTTTCAAATTACGCAGCAGCTTTTTTTGCCTTCTGCAAATAATTAATCAGATTAGGTTTCTTCGATCACATATTTTTATATTTCTTCGATCCATAATAATATATTTTTCTATTCTACCCCATTACAGTTAGTTAGTACAGTTAGTACAAAGTTGTTATTATTTTACTTACAGGCGTAAGTAAAATAATAACAACTTTGTACAGAAAATATTTATAAGTACATGGATCAATATTATTTAATTACAATATAACTAGTACATATTTAAATTACGCGTAGCGGTTCCCGGCGGCGGGAGAGCGAACGTAACAGACCCTGTCTCGACAAGCGCCAGAGCACGACTGATTTATCCCTACTGAAGGTCTTCAAGATACCCCGTAGGGGGCGGATGGAGGCTCTATTGGGGCGACTGTCCCCTGCCACCGGTATCTCCGCTACCCTTAAAGAAGGGTAGGTTTTTTTTTTGTGCGATAGGGAGCAAACGAACAGACGGGTCACCTGATGGCAAGTGACTACCGCCGCCCATGAACACCCGCAACTCAAGAGTCACAAGTGCGCTGCCGGCCTTTTAGGTAGGAGTACGCTCTTTTCTTGAAGGTTTGAAGGTCGTATCGGTCCGGAAATACGGCAGGCGACAATTTGTTCCATAGGCTGGTTGTGCGAGGCAAAAAGCTTCTGGAGAAGCGCATAGTGATAGAGTGCCAATTATCCAGGTAATGGGGATGGATATTTTGTCGCGTAAGACGATGGCGGAAACCTTCAACCGGTATAAATCCGAACAATTTCTCTGAACAGTCCCCATGATACAAGCGATAGAGGATGCAGAGTGAAGCTACGTCTCTAAGCAGCGCCAAGGTATCAAGCCGATCAGAAGTATCTTGGCAGTCGATGATGCGAGTCGCTCTCCGATGAATGCGGTCAAGAGGGAAAAGCTGGTACTGGGGTGCACCTGCATAGAAATGAGAAAAGTATTCCATGTGCGGCTGAACTTGCGACTTATAAAGTTGCAGGCGGTGGGCCGGAGTGAAATACTGTCTCGATCTGTTTAGCACACCTTCTTCGAGGCTAATTTGGCCTTACCCTCTAAGTCACCGTGAAACTGGTCTTCGCTTGATATATCGACTCCAAGGATTCCGATGCTAGTTAGGGAAGTACTCTCAAAGCGAGGTGATACGACTAATGGCATCTTTTTAGCGGTGAATGCGCAAAATTGTGTCTTTGTGGGGTTAAACTGGCCTAGGTTAAGTTGACCCCATCTGAAATTTTTAATAAAGAAGTTTCGATTTCAGACACAAGTTTGGATCGGCTCTTCGATGACGTTTACCCGAGAAATGTTGCCGCGGCCGGTGTAAACGGCTTCCCTCGTGCTATCGTCCGTATAGCAATGCTAATCTGCAGCATTTCATTGATATGCAGAAGAAACAGCGTACGTGATAGCACACAGCCTTTAGGGACACCAGAATTGACAGACTTGGAATCGGAGCATGCACCGTCAACAACGACCCTGATGCTTCTGTCTGTAAGAGAACTGGTGAGCCAATTGCACAGTTTCTCGGAAAGGCCATAGGAAGGTGTAGGAAGTAATAGGAAGCTTCGCAAGAAGCGCTTTGTGCCAGACCCGATCGAAGGCCTTCGCTACGTCGTCCAAACCAACGGCCAACGCTTCCCCCTTGGTCTCGATCGCCTTTACCCACCGGTGAGTTAAGTGAACCAGAAGATCACCAGCTGAACGACCCCGACGGAAGCCGTATTGTCGATCATTGAGGTGCTGGTGGTCTTCTCAGTACCGGAGGAGCTGGCAGTTAATAATGGATTCCATTCTAGCAAGAGCTAGCGTACTGAAGGTGGATGTCAAGGGGGGGACATCCACCCTCAGTACGCTAGCTCTGGTATTCCCTGGGTTATCATCTTTGTTATAACGCTATCATTGGGGGTGGGGGATTTTGGGCCTCCGGAGAACTCACTCATTCCGGGGAAATGCAACACAAGTGTTATGTCACAACCGGTTTTCTGTGAGGCCGTGGTATCGCACAGGTTGAACCGGCCCATTCGGGATTTGCTTGACTGTGGTGGTGGTGGTGGTGTTTGTTATTTAGAGGGGTCACTTCAGTCTTCACGCGGTCTAGGCAGTCTACCCGAGTCAGTTGAGATACCTGATGACACCTGGGGAGGCAACTCCGGGTGACAGATGAAACAGGCAGCGACTTACGTGAGACTCCTCGGCGTTACGTCTTGTGGTTTACTCAAACAGTCTGTGGGACTTCTTGTCTACTTATTTCCGCTATGGCGTTCACCAGCGTCCGTTCACAATACGTCTCCTTGAGCGTATGCATAGTCCGTAGGTAGTCACAACACCCCGTAGAGGCCGTGTGGAGGCTGGTTCGGAGCAATGAGCCAGCCAGCCAGTGGCATCAATAGCTACCCCTGAATAAGGCTAATAGGATTGGGTCGACTTCTTGCAGTCCAGTGGCCAAGTGTGCCACTGCGCCATGCCCCGGATGTGTCCCAGTTGTGAGACGGCGTATGTGTAATGGAAATGGTAATGGTAAAGGGCTCTGTTTCCGCATTTAGACTCATGTTCGGTCCATTATGCGTCCAGGAGGCTGACTAGTTGAGCCAGCCTAGCTCCTTCCAGAAGCGCAAAAGCCTCCTGGGGCGTTCACAGGCTTCTAGGAGCGTCCTCGCACCTGCAAGGATTTCTGCCCGTTGTGCAGCGACGCCCTCGCATTCCAGGATAACGTGGGCGGCCGTTTCCTCCGCGCTCAGACAACCCCTGCACTGGGGGCTATCGGTCGCGTTAATGACGAATAGGTATCGGTTCAGAGCCAGATGGCCTGTAATGCTTCCGACCACTATTCGGATGTCCGTTCTATGAAGACTGATGAGTCTACGCGATAAACGTGGTGATATTTCTGTTAATACCAGTTTGGATTGCCTACAGCCAGGTGTGTCAATCCATCTGCTATTGTGTACTTCTCGAGTCCTTTGCCTTACCCAGGAGCGATATAAGTTGAAGGGTAGTGGCAGGAGTGTGGTAGGGCCTGCCACTGGTGTTGTAGATCCCTTCCTAGCTAGCTCGTCGGAGGCATCGTTACCGAGTGAGTTGCTGTGCCCCCTGATCCATTGAAGAATTACCCCATTCGCCGAGGCTAAGCGTTCGAGCGACTGGTGGCATTCGTAGATAAGACCGGAGTTCATGGTGTTGCCCATTAGGGCCCATAGTACCACACTACTATCTGACAGTATGCGGATGTTATATTGCTTGAAGCCTCTAGACATAGCCGCGAGGGCTGAGTATGTTAGCGCAACACATTCGCATTGAAAAATCGAACTCTGCTTGCCTAGTGCCAACGATATTTTTATGTTAAGGTCTAGTGAGTACACCCCGGCTCCAGTACCTGACCCCATCTTGGAGCCGTCCGTGTATATTCGGACTTCATTTATGCCGGAATGATCACTATCGTTCTCCTGTAGTTGTATACAGTACCTTCTTTCGAAGATGTGTTGTTTTGGAATCCTGTCACATGGGGCAGCTATCAGAGGTTGGTAGTCCACTAGTTGATTCCAGATATTGGAGTGTGGACCCTCTTGGTTATTCCACAGACTCAGGTGTTTTAGTCTGATTGTTGCCATAGCTGCCTCCTGTTGTATGTACAGGTCTAGTGGTGCTAGATCGAGAGCCACCTCAAGGGCGGCAGTAGGGGTTGTTCGCATGCATCCAGTGACGGCCATACAAACAAGTCTCTGGAATTGCTGCAACCTGTTTCTAACCGTGCTAAGCTCAGTTCTCTGCCACCAAGCAATAGCACCGTACGTGATTATCAGCCTTATTACCGCTTTATAAAGCCATAAAGTGATTTTTGGTTAGAGACCCCAGGTTTTGCCAAGGAGCCGCTTGCATTGGTAAAAGATAATGCAGGCTTTATTAAGTTTTGCATCTAGGTGTCTATTCCATAGAAGTTTGCTGTCAAGTATGACTCCTAGATACTTGACCTCTGTGGTAAGAACCAGACTAGTGCCGAATAGTTTAGGCAGCCTTAGGTCACCTAAACTACGTTTGTTTGTTAACATTATCAACTCCGTTTTTGTTGGGTTCACTGATAGATTGTGTTTTACGCACCACTTTTCGACGACCTTTAAAGCAGACCTCATTTGGTCGCAAATTGTGCTTTCAAATAGGCCACTAATAAGAATGGTCAGGTCGTCTGCATAGCCCACTGTGAAGAACTTGCGGTCGTTGAGTTGAGTAATCAGCTCATCTACCACGATGTTCCAGAGGAGTGGTGAAAGAACTCCGCCTTGTGGGCACCCTCTCGCCACTATTCCTCTTGTTGTGTTGTTAACAGTGAATTGTATAGCTCTGCCTCTAAGCATACTGTCGATCCATCCTGTAATGGTGGAGTCGACTCCGTATCTAGACAGAGCCTGGCTTATGCTGTTGAAGTTTGTTTTATCGAAGGCACCTTCGAAATCGATGAAGGTTCCTAGAGTTGATTTTTTATATTTGAGGTTGCCATGTATGTATGAGACTACACGATGCAGAGCGGATTCTGTTGATTTACCCATCGAGTAAGCATGTTGGTGTGGGTTTTTTTTTTTTTTTATAAAAGCACCCGTCATCACAGGGTGTTTGACTCTTTGTCCCCTGATATTCGTCAAGGATTCAAACGCATTTTTTTTTTTCTTTCTTATATACTGATACATTGTTGCCTCTCTGGCTTTTATTTGTTTATACTTATTCTATTACATTTTTAAGTCTACGTACCAAATATGCTCCATATATATATATATACATATATATAGAACATATTTAGTACGTAGACTTGTATGTGAACATACATATATATATATTTATGTTTTTTATTTCCTATTTAATCTGTACTATGTGCTACTTGATTATATTACTTATATAGCTAACATGCATTAAATTTGTTTCTTAGTTCTAAATTTTATTATCTAACCTATTTCTACTTGCTTAAATATGTATAATCTTAATTATACATTACAGCAAGTTCTTACGTACTATTTCTCTTATTGACTATTCTACATATTTTTAAACAATATTCTATAAATAATTCTGTGCTACTTTTATCTACTAGGAGGCTGTGCAAGTTCTCAATTTATAGCTAATGTCTAGCTTGCTACTAATTTCATAGCGCTCGCGGTTGTGGATAGGGCATTCTGTTAGGAGGTGAGGGATTGACTCTTCGCATACTGGGTCACAGGCGCATGATGGCTTATCCCTGCACTTGAAGCGATTCAAGTACTGGGAGAACCCACCATGCCCTGTTAGAACTTGGGTGAGCAGACCTGCTGGACCTATCTTTCGGACGAACCTATATGCTTGCTCGACGTCTGGCAGGAAAAGCCTCATTATTACCTGGTGTTACATTTGCATAATGTTGCACTACGTATGATCTTTTTAACGTGCGAGATCGGACACCGGTCGTAGTCCGGTCTTCTCTTCAAGGTCAGTGCCGCCTCCTTTGCAAGGTCGTCAGCGCGCTCGTTGCCTGAAAGTCCTGCATGGGCTTTCACCCAGAACAAAGATACATGTTTGCCTTGGGTCAGTGCCGTCCCTATGTTCAGTCGTGTCTCCACTGCGAGGGGGTGAAGTGAGCCATGGTTCACGATGGTTTCCAGCGCTGCGCGTGAATCGCTGTATACGCCATAACTCTCTTTCCTACCTTTTAGGATTAAACCCGAAGCTTTCCATATAGCCAAGAGTTCCGCCTGATAAACAGTGCAGTACGCGGACAAGCATAGTTTGAGGTTACGAATCTCGGCCTCACCATTCCATACGGATAGTGCGGCTCCGACTTTCCCCTCAATCCTGCTGCCGTCGGTGAATATTCGCACCTGCTGCACATTATGCCTGTCCACAAGGTGTTGGTCTACCAGACTCACGAACTCCAAGTCTATATGTTCCGCTGGGTATGGAGCTTCTGAAAATCTCACCACACTCTCGGTTTCTCTATCTCAAAGAACTAGCGAGAGCGACCCTCTTTTTGCCTCATACAGAGCGGCTGCCTCCTGTATTCTGAGGTCGAGAGGAAGTATTCCCGCCAGAACTAGTGCCGAGTGCAGAGAAACTGTGCGATAGGATTTGCACAGCTTTTGGGCAAAACCCCTCTGTATGGTAGACAGAAGCTTGCGCACTCCCAACTTCTCTGATGCAGGGGCCCACGCCGCTGCAGCATACATCATTATAGGTTCAATTGTTGCGACATAGATCGTCCTAATTACTTCTGGATGCAAGCCCCAGTTCACCTTTGCAGCTTTTGACAGCTGCTTGTAAACATCAGTTGCCTTCTTGCATTGTGTCGCAACATGGGTGTTGAAAGTCATCTTTTGATCGATAATGATGCCTAACAGTTTAACCTCCCTCGACAGTTCAACGTTCACTCCTCCCATGGTCAGCAGCGGGTTGTCGTATTTCAGCTTCTTGGTTATAACCATTGCGCAAGTTTTATGCGGCGCAAACTTCAGCTTATTACGTACACCCCACTGCTGAACACAGACAAGAGCGGCGTTGGCCTGTCTCGAGACTTCGAGACCGGTATCCCCATCAAAAACCATTACCACATCGTCCGCGAACGCCTGCACATAGTGTCCCATGTTTTCCAAATCTTTCAATAACGGGTCAAGGAGGATGTTCCACAGGATTGGACCACCGATTGACCCCTGCACACATCCTTTGTTCGTGCTCCTTGTGCATTCTTCCCCGGCGTAACGTACTTTAACTTTTCTGTAGTCGAGATAGCTATCCAGTAGCCTCCTGATATTTACCGGACACTTTTCCTCAGCCAGACGGATTCTGATGGCAGGCCACCATGCGCTATCGAAGGCCGCCTCTATATATCCAGTGACACTAGGGTTACCAGCTTCTTCAGCCCAATCTTACCCTGGATATGGTGCATTAGTGTATAGAGGGCGTCCTCAGTGCTTTTCTGGGGCATGAACCCGTACTGTCGAGTACTAATCCGCGGTACTAGGTGCCACTTCATTCTTGCTACTGTCATCTTCTCTAGGATCTTCCCCA
This sequence comes from Tyria jacobaeae, assembly GCA_947561695.1. Classification (NCBI taxonomy): domain Eukaryota; kingdom Metazoa; phylum Arthropoda; class Insecta; order Lepidoptera; family Erebidae; genus Tyria; species Tyria jacobaeae. Next base: position 9,476,203 of record OX387207.1, on the reverse strand, counting down.
AGACTGGCAGGAGACCTATCGGTCTGTATGCTGGGGTTCGTGTAGTCTTCCTTGCCCGGTTTTCTTAGTACCAATACCGTGGCTTCCTTCCAAATGTTCGGGAAGTGCCCCAACATGAGGCACTTGTTGGCCAGAGCAAGGAATGCGTCCAGATCCAGAGAGATAGCTCGACTGCAGATATCTGCTGTGAAGCCATCCACTCCTGGGGCCTTCTTTGGATTAAAACTACCCATCGCGGTCTTTAGCTCCAGCGAAGTAAACGGTGGGTCATGCTGTTCATCATGACTCAGGTCGTTTACTCGCTCTGCCGCCATTCTGGTCTGGCGATGGTCTTCATTGTCCGTTTCCTTCAGGTCTTCTGGGTAGAATGTCTCCGCTAGTAGTCGCGCCGATTCTCTTGGGTTTAAGAATGCACCATCTTTGGTTAGGGTCAAGTCTTCTTGTCTCCTGGTGGTCCTTCTGATGACTCTGTATATACCCTCCCAGAGTCCTTCCCGATCTTGTTTTTCACAGAACGTCTCCCAACTCTCTATTTGGGCTTTCTTGGCTTGGCACTCGTAGGCTTCTTTCTTCTCTAGGTACTGGGCTAGCACTATTTCTCTGCGGTACGGTGCCGCGTTCTTTATTTTTCGCCTGAAGGTAGTGGCAACCTTTTTCAGCCTCGCGAGCTCATCATTCCACCATGGGACTCTGTACTCTTCTTGGCCGGCATGCTTTCCTTGGACGCTACCGTAATGCAATTTGTGTAATTTTGGATGATGTTTTCTATCTCTATTCTATAATTTTGGATGAGTTGAATATGTCCCAGTTTGCTTTCCTTGTATTGTAAAGTCTGGTGGTTCTTTCCACTTTCAGTCCTTTACTTCTGCGGAGATTTATGTGGAATAGGATGGTATTGTGGTCCGAGCTCGTCACAGTCTGGTCTACCCTCCAGTTTTCTACTAGGTCTAGTAGGTCTGCGGTACAGGCTGTTATGTCTACATGAGTGGTATACGCTCTTCCACCTCTGACGGTGTCAAAAGTAGGCGTATAACCATTGTTCAGTACCTGAAGCCCAGACTCTTCCAGGGTCTGTTGGTGTGGGTTCAGGGGTTGCTTGTTTAGCGCCGTGCTCCTGATTTCTCTATCTATTAGCCTCTCTAGAACCTTTAGCATGAAGGATGTGAGGCTGATAGGTCTGAATGATTTAAGTTGTGTGTAGTCTCCTTTGCCGGGTTTGGGAAGGAATACTACTTTGACTTCTCTCCAATTCGTAGATACGTAGCGGTGTGCTACGCAGCTTCTGTAGATGGACCGTAGATGATCCATCAGTGCAGCGTCACACCATTTTAGCAGACCTGGGAAAATACCATCCAGTCCTACAGCTTTGAATGAAAGGAAGCTGTTAATAGCCCACTTTAGCTTATCGTAGTTCACGATTCTGTGAGCGGTGGTCCAATCTGACTCATCTGGTAGATATACCTCACCTTCCTCCCAAATGTCATTCTCATTAAGTATGCGACACCCCGGGAAGTGAGTTGTCATTAACAGTTCCGAAGTCTCCAAATCTGTTTTGGTGAAGGTACCATCAGGTTTTTTTAGGAAGCCAAGGTCTAGCTTCCTCTCAGAGCACAGGATATTTTTAACTCTGTTAGCATGGTTGTTGGTGTCTATGTTAGTGCAGAAGCTTCGCCAGCAATCAGTTTTCCTGATTCTGATCCACTTCTTGTATTTGTGTCGGGCCTGCCTGTAAGCATCCCAGTGCTGGTCTAGTCTTGAGTTCATCGCTTTATTGAACAACTTTCTTACCTTTTGCCGCAAACTCTGCAGTTCTGGTGTCCACCATTGGTGCTCACCCCCTGGTGTGGTTCTGGGTGACGAAAGTGGGCACGTCTATTCAAAGCAGGTGATCAATGAGTTAGTGAGGTTTTTTACATGGTTATCGATCTCCACTGTGGTCTCATGAGCATTTGGCGCAGCTGAGTTTGTTAGCAGATCTGCTGTCATCCGCTTATACTGCAAGAGGTACATTTTGCGGGGATTTCGTCGGGGTTTAGGTGGTGTGAGTGACATCTTAAGGTGGAATTTAATCCAGCGATGGTCCAAGCAAGATGACTCTGCTGAGACGTGCCAGTCCGAGATGTATGATGACGCGTACTCAGTAGCTAGAGTTAGATCAATTATTGTTTGGGCTCTTGATGTGACAAATGTTGGTTCTGAGCCCTTGTTGATAACATTTAGTTTGGTTGAGAGTAAGAAAGAAACAAAATTCTCACCGCGTTGGTTGTTGGTTTTGCTACCCCATAGGGCATGATGCGCGTTGGTGTCGGCTGCGACTATCAGTTCCATTCCTTGTTGCTCACAGAAATCCACAAGCGCAGCGAGTTCAGGGGTGGGGATGTCTACGTCGCCCGGCAAGTAGGCAGACGCCATTACCACGCTGTGCAAGCCTGGGGAAGGTTCATTGAGCCTGACGGTAGTTAAGTCTCTGGAACAGAACTCGGTAATTAGGGTAGTGTTCGCGTATTTACGTGTAATAATACAAGTACGCGGGTTATCAATAGTGGTGTCTAGCTGTAGTTTACCTCCGAAGTTGCTGATGCCGCAAATCCTGCCTTTCCTAATCTACGGCTCCTGTACCGGCCGGCCACGGCCTTGGTGTTTACCTCCAGCGTTCTGCGTAGGTTAGCCGTTGCAGTCTGGCTATGCTGGAGGTTGGTTTGGATGATGGCGAGATTAGGAGCTGGGGGAGTTGGCATTGCCATCATCAGTGCTCAGCATTAGGGCCTCTTCCTCGTCAGCGTCACTTTCCATTTGAAGTTCCTCTTCTGCCCTAGTGACCCTGACGATTGGCCCTTTGCTTGGACACGGTTGGCCTACCCCTTACGTTGTTCCGCTGCCTGGGTCATCACTGGAGACCTCCTCGGGCTTGGCATCGAGGTGTTCGGCGGCGGCAGAGGGCGTTCGTCAAGGAAGCGGACGTAGAGATTACCAAGTTTATAGTAAACTCTACGCTCGCTCACCTTGAGTTTGAGCGCATCCTCTTCCGGTATAGCGGTGGTGAGCTGGGATTTCGCTCGCTTACCCTTTCCTTGTGGGGTAAGGGAATCATCCGGGCGTCTTCTCTTGGCGGGTTTGGATGGGCCCAGAGATTACCCCGTCTAATGTGACCCTGCCGTGGGGTCGCGCTAGCAGCAGCAGGCCTCATGACGGCAGATGGCACCCCCGCAGGTGCAGCTACTCCCTCGGCTAGGCAAGTGCCTTCGCCATGGGTCAGCGCGTCGCTAACGGGGGCAACGTGGGTCTTCTCAGACCCTTCAGCGGCTTCAAGTCGCTTACTGCCATCTGACGCCAGACGGACGGCGTATGTGTGCGTAAGGGCTCTCCATTTTGAGATACCTCTAGAGAGGGGCCTCTCTAGAGGTATCTCAAGATGCGCACAACTGCGCGCAGAGATGTTAGAGTTTGACAAAATTATTCGGTTAACCTTAGTAACCGATTGTCACAATAAATCTATAAAAAAAAAACTATAATATCATCATCGATACCATTATCCAATATATTGAAATTCATTCATTCATTCTTATAATTTTAATAATATATGACATTGAAAATAATTGCAACAAAACATTAGTCTTTCTTTGTTAACTTGTACACTAATCTTGAATGAACGTAGGTACCTACTGATATGATATCGAATACTCAAATGCTTAAAAAAGGTTGTTTATGAACTAAGGCAGTCAAGGTAATTTCAAAACCACAATAATGCTTGTATTTTACTTATAAACCATAAAAAACTATAATTTATCTTTTTTTTTTTTTAACGTGTGGAAACCCCCTCGGGCCGTCATCCCACCGGGGTTTTCGGTGGAACGGTGTGTCGGAATCGGACCGACTAAAACCACACGGTGTGCCATCCTGCGCCTAAAATAGGAGGAATCCGGGAACAGCTTTGGTAAGACATCCTGACCCCTCCTAGCGCCTGTTGCCCGCAACAGTGCGGGCACCACCTTCTGGTAACTCTCAATTAGGCAACGTCCAGACACACCAGGACGTCGCCTCCTCGCAGCTGGCCGTATGGCGGATGGAGGGGAAAACCCGTCTCGACCACCCGCGGCCACACTCAGGGCGGCATGAGGCGCTGGTAAGCGCGCCTACGCCGCCCGGTTCGCCGGCGGCGAGTTGGGTCCGAGTGGAGATCGTCCTCCCGGGAAATTCCTGTCGCTACCGGCCATGGAGCGTATAAAGGCAAAGGTAGCGAGAGATCCTCTCCGATGACTGCAGTGAGGACCCGACGCTGCGCCGCCCAAGCGGGGCAGTCTGCGAGCGTATGTTGAGCCCAGTCCTCACTGCAGTCGCAGTGGTGGCAGGCGGGACATAATTCTCTCCTAGCGACCGAGTGCAGGTACTTTCCGAAGCAGCCGTGCCCGGAAAGAACCTACGTTAGGCGGAAAGAAAGAGTCCCGTGCTGCCGCTCTGCCCATTCGACGATGACCGGCTGGAGCGCCTCCACAGCGGCAAAGCCAGCACGTGGAGCCTCCAGCCGGGACGACCAGTGAGCCATCGTGGCTCGATGAGCGGCTTCACGCCACTCGCGTACCTCTTCGGGCGGAGGCCGTCTGCCGCTACCCGCCCGGAACTCAGCCGTCCGCCGATAAACTTCGGCGAGCACTTCCGCCTCCAAATCCCACGGGGGAGTTCCGGCCAACGCGCACGCCGCCTCCGTCGACACGGTGCGATAACCACGTATGGCTCTAACCGCCATAACCCTCTGAGGGCGCCAAAGGCGTGCCCTATTCTGGGCGGTTAGAGCCCCCGCCCACACCGGTGCACCGTACAGTGCCATTGACCGAACAACCCCCGTGTACAGCCATCTTGTAGCGACGCTGGGTCCACCCAAGTTGGGTAAAAGGCGCCCAAGAGCGGACGCAGCGCCGACCAGCTTTGGAGCAAGCTGCCGAAAGTGCTCGTCGAAGAACCACCTCCCATCAAGAATCAGGCCCAGATATTTAATGTGGGCCCGAACCGGTACAAGGACCGAGTTGACCATGATTGAGGCGCCAGGGGGCTGACCACGACGGGGCCCATGAAATAAAAGGGCCTCCGTCTTGTCCAGGGCCACCCGTAAGCCCAGCGCCTCGTGCGCCTGACCACCAGTGAGGCTCCTCTGGTGGCCAGGCGCACAGCCTCTTGAAAGTTCACCCCCCGAGCTGTGACCAAAGTGTGATCAGCGTAACAAATTACGCCCAGCCCGGGGGGGAAGTCAGCTCGGAGGACCCAGTCATATCCCATGTTCCACAGGAGGGGTCCAAGAACAGACCCCTGTGGAACACCGCACGACATGGGCCGACGTCTCAGAATCATTTATCTTACGTTAAGTAATCCAACAGATTGTTGTTATCAGGTTCGGCACTAATAAACTTTCCTAGTGTTGAAAGAACATGAATTCAAATTCAAATTAAACATAGTTTTTTCATAAAATTCAATAATTTTAAATCGTAGTGATAAGTAAAATACAAGCGTTTTTGTGGTTTTGAAATTACCTTGACTGCCTTAGTTTATAAACAACCTTTTTTAAGCATTTATGTATTCGATATCATATCAGTAGGTACCTACCATCATTCAAGATTAGTATTCAATTTAACAATGAAAGACCGTGACAGACGTCAAAGCAGGCTCTTTATTTTGTGATTACTATAAGTATCTACATGGAGTTAATATTTACTAATTTATAGCAGCATTCAGAACTTTTTTTTAGATATAGCTATAAGGTATCAAATGCTGCTTTTTGACTTATAATAGACTTTCATGACTGGTTGGCGAATTCATTCCGACATGGCTGACTTGGCACACGGCTCATTAATGGTAACTTCAAAAGCAAATTTAATAGTCTCTAAATACCGGTCTGATCAATTAGTAAATGAGTAGGAAAATGAAGCTGTATCATAATATGATAACGAATTACCCTGTAACCAGTATCGGTCAACGAAGTTGTAGTTGCGGGCGGCAGTCGTGTCGCCGATATCTGGCGCCTGCGCTGACTACCGACCACGCGGCTGTTTGGCGCCGCCCCTGTACTGATAACCCTCGAACGTTGACCTCTTCACGTTAGTTTGTACTAAGCCTGTGTTTGTGTGCTACATTTGTATACAAACATACATCGCAATTCCTTTACTTTAATATCTTAGCATTACCTTTAAATCTCAGATCAATAAAAAAATTGTCTAAGCTTTTAAACAAGCAACTCTTGTAAAATGGATCTAACGATTTTATCAAATTTTATTGATATAGATAAGGATTTGTATTTCAAAGATATGCTTAATGTATATATCTAAATGATTTTTTTAAATTAATGTTACAATAAAAAAAACTTGAAGCAAAGCAAAAGAAAAAGCAAATGCTTAATGCCACCAAGTACAAATAATTGTTTTGTAACTGACGTATAGAACTGTTATCTATCAGACAGTGTGTATACAGTCATACAATATCTGGATGACGGCAATAGGCTTGCCCCCTATTACGTAAGTGGGACTAAATTGTAGCTGACAAAAAAAGGGCGTTTAGGACGCCTCTGCCTCTATATATGCAGGTTCTTTACCAATGAAACAATCAACAGGTCAGATCACAACACGCATTACACACCATCTCTTATTAAATATAATCTAGCGTTTTATTTATTAAATCTAAACAATCTTGTCGTAAGTTTATTTGGTAATTAAATAAATACAAGAAACAAAACTTAGACCACTAGCTTAATCATAGTTCACAAACAATTTTTGCACAATTAATAACAGTTTAAATGTAACTCAATGGTTTAAATAAACAATAGCAATACGAGATATTGCCTCCTTGAGCGATATGATTTTTGAGGTATTCGTATTTTTTCTTATAACACGGCCTTTAATAGCAAGGCGTCCTCGACTTGGTTACAACGGAGGCTTCAATGTCTGGCACAGATGGTCCGGGCGCTAACGTTTCATTGTTCGCAGGCTGCTCGAATCCAGTATCGTTTATAGTCTATTTCACTCATTCTGAAACGTGAATGAATTTGAACTGAATTAAAAACAAACATTAAAAAATCTGGGAAATAAAAATGTTTCAGGATAAGGTGTAGTGTTTTATCAGGTCCGATATAGTCTCCCGCCTCAATTATTCCTGAAGACTTTTATTGCTAATACATTGGTAGACGATCAGAGAGATTGTCAAGGCCATACGGTATCTTTGAATACTCGTGTTGGTGTTCTGGAGTGGCCTCTTTTGGATTTAATGGAAACCGGAAGCCATGTCAAGGCTGGTGAAAAAGTTATATCACCCTACTCTGTCTATATAGTCGACAATTAGCACCGTCTTTTTTTATGTCATGTAGAGAGATGCCAAGAGAGCGGTCGGTATACGATAGGGGATGTGCTGGTAGTAAAAAGACCACAGAAATATTCTTGATTGATACTAGAGTGTGGAACATAGAACCCAGAAAAAAGATGAGGATACAATTTCGTGTTCAGTAATACCTTTTAGAACACAACGTTTGGCAGGAAAGGTACTTAAAAAGGTCAGACTAAATAAGCGATATGTTACGAGCTCCGCTATATATCAGAGCATGCATCGGGATACCCAGAACATATGCACTAACGTTCTGTGAACATTGGATTTTGGATCTATAGTTAGCGGTGTTAGCAGTAGAGTTTTGTGTTGCAAGCTTGGTAATCGAAGATCTGGTTGGTTCCAAACTTGTTGTTTTTTTGAGACAGCGAATACAAAAGTATCTGCACTGATTACAAATACTAATTAAAATAAATGAAATTTATTCATTTTATAAATCGGCTCAATAATTATTTTAAATAGACCTGTTTTAAAAATGTCGAAAATTATATTTCAATACAAACAGCGACACTGCAACTATAAGATAAAGCTTTGTCTAATGTGAAAGTAATATTAAAAAGATAAAATAGTTAAATATCTGCCTGTGTTGTAACGTATAGCATACAACACAATGTATTAACATTAGTCAAAAGTAAATTAACATTAGCCTATTAATATAATGTAGTTGAAAAGCAGGGAAAAATAAGTTAAAAAGGAGGAAGAAATAAACATTGCACAAAAAGATAGAAACTGAGAAACATATTAGCTCTCATAACATTCTATTGACTACTTGAAATAGCCTATAAATCTCTAACAGTTGAATACCAAGCGCTTCTATCTCCCATGTTATCCACTGAGTAATAGCCTTTAAGGCACAACTTCCGTTTAACTGTTTTACTATGTATAGCACTTTAGCCAGTGATCATTCTAAAGGTTTGTAGACGTGGGTGCTTCCTAATCAAATTAGCTCGAGACTCGATATCGCAATATGATTTTGTATAAATAGACAAGAACGAAACTATGCTCTCGGATGTTAGGTTTTCGTTTGCTGCAGCCGCTCTAACTTGAGGATTATCGATGCCACGTATTACGATGACAATTCGTAGCTGCTGAGAGGCCATTGATAATCCGTAAACTTACATAATAATGTACGTCGCGAACTTGATGGATGTGGTCTTCATATAGTCAAAAAAGTATCTTAGTATAATCTTACTTTCAAGGGCAAAGAGGCCTGATCTCAAGTTTAAAGTTTTACCAAGTACAGTCTGTGGTCAACCTTTCGCTGAGTCAAACTCTAGCTTCGTATTTGAGACAAGAGGCTACTCACTCCAGCCATTTGCTATTATCGCATAATCGACTTCCTCACACCAGGAGTCAATGTTATGTATCTTATAGGTTTCCGGGACCTGATAGTATCACCGAGCAGACTGGATCGTTAATGAAAGCAGTTGTTGAAAAGCCCTCAGTATTATTCACGCGATCTCTACTGTTTTGACAGTTCGATGCGACCTTAAGAGCCTATCAGAACCGACTACAGCACGTTCACTGGTTTGAGGCTTTTGTAAAATAAAACAGGCAAAGCAGCAAGGCGCGTCATGATACCACTCACTACTTTTTTTGTAGCACGTTATCGGTAGGTGACGGCGGCACTACTTTGATTCTTGACGCAGACTACACAAAGAGTCACTGCTGGCAGATCTACTACGCGAATGACTTCGTGGTGGTGGTGTTTGTTGTTTAGAGGGGCTGCTTCAGTCTTCACGCCACTTAAGTGATCTACATCAATCAGATGAGACCCCAGGTGACACCTAGAGGGGTCCAGCTCTAGGTGACCAGGGACACAGGCGGTGACTTACATGCAACCCCTCGACGTCAGGTCTGGTAAGGGCCACAGACCATGCTCCATGCAGCTAGACATCTTGTCTACTTGTTTCTGTCTGGGCGGTCACTTGCGTCCGCACACGATACACCTACTTGAGCGTAGGCGTAGATGTCCGCTGGTTAAAGGATATCCGCAGAAACTCACACAAATAGCGTTTGGCCATCCAGAGGCTGCCTTTGCGGAGAAACCTATAGTTTTATAGAGGCTAAGTTGCTTAGAGTGGCATAAGATGTTGAGGGTAGTGGCCGCAGGTGTTCCATCGTTAAAATGCATCGTTAAAAAATTTCAATATTAGGTACTTTTTGTTTTGCAATTATTGAATCCGCTATTAAGATAATAAATAAACTTACGTTTTAAACTATATAACTTTTTAAGTTACTAATTATTTTAATAGTGTGACGCGGACAATGCATAGAAGTTTTTCGAAGGAAAATTGACAAGTCACGGTAGCTAAGCGGTAGAGGCTACGGCTGTGAGCCACTACTATGCCGTAAATGCAAGCTCCGGCGGACTCTATAATAGGTTTTTGTTTGTCATTTCGTTATTCTTTTCGATAGTCTTCTTCAACTTTATTTATTTATTCATTTTGCTTGATCTAGTACTTTCCATTATATTCGAATTTTCTAAAGAAAGATCTCCACTTACTGGAATTCAACAAACTACAATCGAAATTAGGGGTATATAAAGAGTTCCAGACGCGCCTACAGGGCAGTTCACTGGAAAGTGATCTCAAGTGAAGAACAAGAAGAAGAAGTGAAAAAGTAGTAAAGTGAAGTGAACAGTAAAAGTGAAAAGTGTTACAGTGCTCCCGTTGGAGTCCCCCCTGTAGTCCGCGGGGACAGTGTGGAACAGTGCTACGCGGTTTGTGCAGTGCAACTCGTTCTGTGCAGTGTTACGCGTTCTTAATATTGTTACGCGTTCAGACTGTGAAACGCAAATTAAATTGCTACTCTCGGAGACATTATTTTCTTTCCAATCCCTGTACCCACTTCCGTAACAATAGAATAAATAGTATGTCAGTGCTACAACTTTATAGAAATAATATACATATTATATATTTCATTACATAATACATAAGTACTTTTTTTGCGTGGACCACCTACGGTTCGTCATTTCACTGGAGCCAATAGTAAAATGGTATATCGGACTCAAACCAACTAAAAACGTCACAGTGTTCCATCAACACATCTTGGGCTTCAGGTACCTCTTTACCCTAGAAAAAAAGTGTACACGGGCAATACATCAGGACTTGAAGAGACTTTATTTTCAATAAAATGGTTTTAATGGTTTTTAAACATGGTATTTAATCAGTAGTTACTTTTATTTGTTTCAAAGTATTTTAGTTGCCGTCACGTCAGTACGTTTATTCAAGGTAAGTTAACGATTTAAGATGTAAAGAGTTTATTTTTAGAAAAAAGGTTACAAATACATTTACGTATTTTAGAATAGAGTTTCATAAGTTTAATTTATAACAATTGTCATCACAGTCCGTAGATAGTTTAAGGTAGAGTTTTCTTTTTGTTTCTTTGACAGAAAGAAATAAACTAGACAAGAAACCATTTTCGCAGACAATACGCGATCACACCCTGTGATTGTGGTAGCAAAGTAGAATTCATCATCTACTAACGTTACATACGTCAGTAGATGATAAATTTTACCGCCTCCAGACGTCTTAGTTTTAGTTAATTTTATAGTTAATATTCTGTTACGTGATTACTAAACATCTCGTAGCTAATCACTTGTTCAATTCCTATGTGTACTAATATAATAAAGCTGAACTATATACTCTGCGACTTCATAGAACGGAACAGTGACCATAAGTGCTGGTAAAAGCCTCTGGCTGCTAGTGTTTTTTAATTATAAAAGCAATATAACGTCATACATACGTCGACAAATATTCGTACTCTTTTGTCTGTAGTTTTAAATAAGACAAACTTACTCTTTTGTCTTTTGTGTCAAGTTAGTTTATTACGAGCTTTATTTTTTTACTTCTACTATCATAGAATCAAATCGAAGCGCAAGAAGGCTTATGTTTTATAGTGTATGCTTGTGTGATGTTTCTTTGACACGCCCTAGAGCTTAGACAGCTTAATAGATTTCAATAGCGGGAGTGAGAAGGTTTAACCACATATTTAGTATACGGATTTAACATTTAAAGATAAAGTCATTATAAAACAAAATAGACAGGAAGTTAATAATGCAGATCAGTTTTATATTTTTTTAACAATTTTAAATGTTTAAAGCAACTGCTATGCTTATTATTATATCACGCATGCATTAATAATATGCTCCTACTGTGACAATTAATGGACGTGACTGCGTTTAATTTGTAAACATATCAGACACCACACTGATTATTCTAAAAATACTTTTTATCGGATTATGTACTCACTAACAATTTCACATTTTTTAATGTTTTGTAGATACAGAAACTTGGTTCTCAAAGGAATGTTAGAAAGATAATATTATACACTATTATTATTATTTGTAATCAATTGATTAGAACTATTTAAGTGTTCTCTACATAGTGACTAGGTAAATCCATAGACGCCAATATATGTATGTATGACCAATGTATGTCTAAGGTAAGGTACTGATCATAAAAATTAGGAGTTTATAGACAAACAGCTATCGTCAATGGTCAACCAAGGATAATGCTCAAAAGAACATTTACAATGTATAAAAATATAGCGAATTAAATTTTCTTAAGCAAGTAATAGTCATCATAATTTAGATATTATTATCAGGTTTGATCATAATAATAAGCCATAGTATCTAAAAATTTATTATAGATATTTTTAACATGTATTCTGAGCAATACTATTTCAAATAAATGATATTTAAAAATCAATATCAAAATCAAAACCAATTACTTCAATTAAAACAATCACATGTATCTTTAAATTGTCAAAACAATTACCAACTTCTGCTGTTCCAATACCTGTTCCAATACGTAAATCATATGGAGAGGAACAAGATACTCCAAAGACGCTTCTTTAAATATTTTCAAAATTATGTTTATACATTTATAAGCAAGTAAAATGTGAATACAATGCAATAGACAATGCACCATTCTGTAATATAGACGACTTCTAATAATTACTACTAAGCATATTTAAGTAATAGCAGTCCGGAGCGTACGCATATTAACGGGAGCTGAACTACCCGACACGCACCATGCCCCATTAGCAGGACAACAACTCAAAAATTTCTACATAAAACATTTCATACAACCATAAAATGCCTACAATGTAAACCCATCTATAGAGAAGTATATTTTAATTTTGTTTTATTTTTGAGCAGGACTAGTAAATAATATGCTTGTTTACAAAGCGTGCTTTATATACAATTGTTAAACTTCTTATCATTTAGACGAAGAATATCAAAAGGTATTTTATTATATAGTTTAACACAGTATCCAACAAAAGATATTAGTACTTTTAATAATCTCAATTTTCGTTGGACTAATTTATTTCGTTCTCTCGTAATATATCTTTTATATTGTTTTGTAAATAGACGCTGATTTTTTCTTAGAAACGTTACGTTCAATGTTATATTTTCATAACTATTATTGATATATACTATTATGTGTTATCTATATGTTTAGACTGCATTAGTATGTTTGTTTAACTTTGTGTTTTTCTTCATTTCAGTGAATTGAAAGAAAGTGTTTTCACCAAATTAGATTTAGTGGACTACTTTAGTTTATCTGACAATTCGATAGCAGAATTGCCAAGGCATGTCTTAAAACATTTGTCACACGTAAAAACCCTTGACATGTGTAGGAACAAAATCACTAAACTTGCCGTAGAAGATTTTAAAGTAAGTATTAACAAGAAAAATAATAACTACACGATGCTTCTTGAAGACGTTTAAATCAATTATAAAATTTTATATCTGTGCCGCTAAATGGGTAGATGTAGGGAAAGGCAGTTCCCGGATTCATCCTATTTCTGGCGCCGTATGGAATCACCGTTTGATTTTAGTCAGTCCGATTCCGGACGGTGTTCCCATCCAAAACCCTGGTATGATGACGGATCGAGGGGTTTAATAAAAAAAAAGATACCTCGTTGATTCACACAAACAGGTATTCGCACCATGCCACGATGTGAACCACACAAGGACCTTTTGTATGTGTGTTTGGTTAACTTAGTTTGCGTAGTTATTTTTTTTTTAATTTTATTTATCATATCATTTAAAATATATAAGTAAAGTTATTTTGGGTCCAAGGTTTGGTTTTATTCAATAGTAGAAAGATTAGGTAATATTCTATCAGTGATCACCTGTCCACTTGTCTTTATGCAATATAAAAAGCAAAAGCTGTTAGTACATTATAATTATTTATAATCTAACAATTGCTTGCATTAGTGCAACAAAAATAGAAAATATTTTAACTACGCTTGAAATTAGAGCAAAATGTATTGGTTTTATTAATTTATTTATTATACATTACATAAAAGTTTAGCTTTATAATATATATTTCTACTGTGGTATAGCGTCAATGATGAAAACTTGTATATAGATTTCCGGTACATAAATTTAATAATGGCCGATTACTCAAGTCATACTTTATACTTTATAAGATCTATATACTTGTTGCTACTGTGACACTTCAAGATAAAACCTCGCAACTAACGGTTAACGAGATTAATTTGAAATTTTAATTGACGTAAAAGTTGCTGTTGATGTAATTTATGTTGTTGTTCGCATTTTTTTAATACTATTCCTGTATAAAGCGAACACAAAAACAACAAACGACATCTTATTTTAATGTAAAAAAGAATATTGCTACTTGAGTGATCGACCTCCATTGTTGTTTTACATTAACATGTGAAAATGATAATTAAAACTTTTATGAAGGATATTCAAGAAATAGAACATTTACTGGTAGCAGATAATCAAATTTCTAAAATTGAGAGGAATGCAGTACCTAAAGCTTTAAGACACATACATCTTGGAGTCAATAAGCTCAGTTCGTTAAATGGAGCTCTGAGAGATTTAGACTATTTAGAGTGGATATTTATTAACGCAAATAATTTAAAAACCATTGAGAATGAGTTACCCGTGGTAAGTGGTTTAATTACAACATAATTTACATAATTACGCATTATTTACAATATATTTAGCAACAAAAGTAGCTTAAAACATTTAAAATATAAATTTACTGACCTTTACGAATTTAAACAGATCTGTGAACTAATTCATTTCGTGAAAGAAATTTGTTTTGTAAGCCAGTAAAAGAAATTTTATGAATATTTCTACCGAGTCTTTGACATTGTTGGACACAGAAAACATCAAGTAATTAAGTACTTACCTACTTAATATTAGTTACTAATGTTGTGCCAACCACGATTATCATATAGAGATGTTGCTTTAAACAGAATATACCTTACTGTGATATTTTACATATGTGAAGTTTTACCGTCAACGTCGCATTGCGTCAGAACCGACGAAAGGACTTGAGAATTTATTAATTGGTCTTTTATTAAGAACCCTTGCCGCTTTTACTACCTGGTTCCATTTTTACATCTAATGACCTCCTCTATTCTCTTTCAGAAAGCCAAGAAGATCACATTTATTCATGCCGCTCAAAATGAACTAGAAAGTATGCCAAAGGATTTAAAACAAATGCCCTCTTTAGAATCGCTTTATTTCTATGACAATAATATAAAATCTTTAGATGGAGCTCTGCAGAAGTCTCGCAAATTAATGAGGATAGGACTATCATTCAACGAAATAGAAAGCGTTAGTAGTTAGTTTTGCTTAACAAAATAGTTAATCAAATAGCACTGCAATTCCTTGAAACAGAACAAATGTACTACCCGCCCATTCTTCGGAAGTCAACAATCCATTATGCCATAGCCTATGTCCCTCTAGAAATAATCTTCAAGTCGTGAAAGAATTTTAAAACATTGAGATCAGTGGTGAGAGACATGGGCGTACCCAGCTTGGCCTACACAGAGTTCGCATATTCTCCAAGAAATATTGAAAGCTTCTTATTGTCTCTAATTCATTACATAATTATCGGAGACGAACACATAAAACACATACTCAACACGGACACAGCATCAGAGATCTCTAGGCTGAGAAGTCGCCTCTATTAAATGGTGTGGGTTGTAGCAGAGTAGAGGTTTCTCAGTTACATAAGGGAAGCACTCCGCTATCACGGTGTGTCACAGTACCTGATGCGACTAGTGGCAGACTATTTAGAGGAGCATACCGTCATGTACAAGGACCGAGATGGAAACCTGAGTCATCGGCCCATGTCGTGCGGTGTTCCGCAGGGGTTTGTCCTTGGACCACTCCTGTGGAACATGGGATACGACTGGGCCCTTCATGGTGACTTCCCGCCTAGGCTGAGCGTAATCTGTTACGCCAATGACACTCTGGTCAAAGCCCGGGGGTTGAACTTTCAAGAGGCGGCGTGCCTGGCCCCCAGAGGAGCCTCCCTGCTGGTCCAGCGCATCGACGTGCTGGGCTTGCGGGTGGCCCTAAATAAGACGGAGGCCCTTTTATCTCTTGGAAACCCGTCGTGGTCCACCCGCTGGTACCGCCATCATGGTCTACTCGTTCCTCGTACCGGTTTGGGCTCACATTAAATATCTGGGCCTGACCCTTGACGGGAGGTGGCTCTTCGACGAGCACTTTCGGCAGCTTGCTTCAAAGCTGGTCGGCGCTGCGTCCGCTCTTGGACGCCTTTTGTCTAACTTGGGGGACCCAGCGTCGCAACAAGACGGCTGTACACGGGGGTTGTCCAGTCAATGGAACTATACGATGTACCGGTGTGGGCGGAGGCTCTGACCGCCCAGAATAGGGCACGCCTCTAGCGCCCTCAGAGGGTCATGGCGGTTAGAGCCATACGCGGTTACGCTATACACAACGTGTCAACGGAGGCGGCGTGAGCGTTGGCTGGAACTCCCCCGTGGGACTTGGAGGCGGAAGTGCTCGCCGAAGTTTATCGACGGACGACTGATTTCCGGGTGGGTAGCGGCAATCGGTCCCCGCCCGAAGAGGTACGTGAGTGGCGTGAAGCCGCTGAGCCACGATGGCTCGTTGGTCGTCCTGGCTGGAGGGTCTACGTACTGGCTTTTCCGCCGTGGAGACGCTCCAGCCGGTCCTCATCGAATGGGCAGAGTCGGGTCCTCACTGCAGTCATCGGAGAGGATCGCTCGCTATCGGCCGTCATACTCTCCATAAAAAGAAATGTTTAAAAAAAGTGTAGTGGTTTCTTTATACCAACCTTATAGCCGTCCTCGCTCTTCACATGACTAGCTTTCAGCTTATACAGATTTTTCATGTAAAATCATAGATATAATTTTGTTTCAACCCATTGAGACAAAAATTAAAAAGAGTATGTTTTTATAACACTGGCCTACAACGTTGTTCTATTATTTCTTGATTAAACTTATTACTTATTTCAGCTAGCGGAGGACGATTTTACAGAAGCAGAAAAACTCAGTGAATTAGACATCGCGTACAATCAATTGAAGTCATTAAATGGTTCCTTAAAAAGTTTAAAGTCTTTGAGATACTTGAATTTGACTCACAACTTTATGACAGAATTTTCACTTCAAGAAATCAAAGGCTTAAAGAGACTGTCTGTTATCGATCTTTCTCATAACAGAATCAGCCATGTTACGGGCAATATGGAAGTAAGTTTTAAACCCTTCTATTAATAATACGGTCAATATTGTTACTGAAAATATTTTTATATCACTAAGATTCAACAAAGACACGTGTTCACCCTCACACCGTAACCACAACACCAAGCAAGTACTGCTTGTTTTAGGGCGTAGCAGTTGCCAGTAACAGGCCGGTACACAGTGTTTTTAATTGTCTAAGATCTTACTTTTTACTCAAAATAGTGGCCATGAGTTAGTGTTTGGAAGATTTCGTCTCATAAATTACAAACAATTTAAACGGGGAGTGTAGATCAATTTTACATTTGACAAGGTAACCTAAAGGACCGTTGACGTGTGTATTGATCTAAAATTTTAAATATTTTTTTTTAAATAAGACATAAGAAGCAATTGTATGAAATAAACATATTTAATTTGAGTTTTAATTTAACTGTGATTCTCGAATATTAAAAACAATATCTTAAATGATGCTAGTTAGTATGGGAATCGCATTGGATTTCCAAAGAACTGCTGGTATGCTACAAATGATAGAAAATAATGATGATATGGGGAACACAATAATATCGCATAACAGTGTCGTGTATCAAATCTCAGGAAACTGGAACTAGTATAGTTTGCCTAAGTTATTTCAAACAATTTAAAAAGATACTAACTCGATGTTTTTGCCAACTGTTACAGAACTTAGTGGACGTTGAAACTCGTGTGCTTGAGTTGCGATTGGATCATAATAGAATCCTAAGCTTAGGTGGAGCCTTAATGGGCCTACATGGGCTGCTAAGATTAAATTTAAGTAATAATCTACTTCAACAAATATCACCAGACGACCTTATAGGCCTAGACGATTTAAAATTGCTCGATGTATCTCACAACCACATCACAACATTGGAAGAAACTTCAAAGGTTTGTTTGAATGTGTCTTGGAGCCGTAATAATGTACCTACTGTTAACGCTATGCGTGCTCCCGCGAGTCACCTGCACTGTGAATGTACCGCTGTAGCGATTTCGTTTTTTCCATCATAAGTGGCTTAGGACTCATGCAACTAATTCCTTTTTACAGACATTTTTGCCGTCACTTGAAGAATTGATTGCACATCATAACAATATCACTATGCTTGATAAAGATTTTCATGGATTGCCTTCTCTGTGTATAGCCGACTTGTCGTATAATCATATCAGAACTGTAAATTACGACCTTGTATCGAAATCGCGATGTACTATTAACGGGGTACCGAGCGTACTGAAGATCTACCTTCAAGGTACGTCTACTCTTTATTAAAACTAAGCTGACTAGCAGTAGCATTTTTTAAGTTTTATTTAACACACTCAGATTTTAAATAGAAAGAGCAAAGCGATTTACTTATTTATGAGTCATTACTAACTAATGTCCTGCAATTGCGACTTTCATATTTAGATACTTTTAAAACTAGGCGCTTTTGAATATTTTAGCGAAAGTGTTTTGTAACTCTATCATATAAGTTTCAGCTAAAAATATACATTTTTAGGACATTGGGTTACAGATAATCCTGTGTTATGCGACGATCACTTGTACGAGCTGATCACGGTACTGGAGAGTCTCAACGCTCGTGTCAATGGAGTATCGACATGTGTGGCACCGCAAACCACTGCACCTGTGTTGATGAGGGCAATGAACGACATCGTGCCACCCCCAGAACAATCTCCTGTTATCGTGGTTGCTCACTTGGATAGTGGAATAGGCGTAATACCTGAAGGCCCTGGACCCGAGATGATTGTACCTACGATACCCCAGCTAATGTACCGGCGAGTGGGGGCTCTACTAGGTCACATACTGCCGGAACGAGAAGGTGGCTTGCCAGTAGTTGTAGAGCCCCCTGTAACGCTGCAGTCCGATAATACCAACGTGGTAGTAAAATGGCCTGTAGAGCGAAGAGGAGAGGACTCGCATCCAGTAGCTGACCATTTACGGCTCCGCGACTTGAACAGTTCCCCGCAGTGAGCACAAATCCAGGCGCCGCGCACGCCGATGTAATCGTATTGATCGCTTCTACTGCCAATAATCTAGACTAGGACAGAGTGTCTACTCATTCGGTTGGGCGCATGGAAAGTTGAAATTAGCTAGGTATCATCTCATTCTGTTAGGACTGCGACGTATATGGGATGACAAGTACATCGACAGTGTATTTCTATTTCTAAAACGATCCTATTCTAAAAATCTCTAATAACTATATAATTTTAATTTTAGTATGTAGCAAGTATTATCTGTATGTTTTTTTTTTTTGGTGGAAATACATATGTAAAGGGCGAATATACATACACATACATATGTGATTATATAATGTAGGAGGTTGCTTGCAGTTATAAAAATAAAATATGTAAAAATATGTTGTCATATTTTGTAAATGCTGAATGCCTAAATTTTAGTAAGTATAGAGTTATAGAGTAGGTAAGTGGAAACTCAATAATAACACTGGTTTAATACCCCTAGTGCTAGTTTTCTACTGATGATACTGTTTGCTACTAATGATGATACAAAATTACTGTTTTGACACCTGAACTTGGATGAAATCAAGAGAAAAAACAACTTGAAATGTTATAAGTTACGCTTCATTCTATCTGAAACAGTAGTAATTAGAATTAATAGTAGGTATATATGTATATGTAGTAATTGCATAAGTGTAATAAAATGAATAATTTCAAGTAGTTATTCATAAATATATATGTCATTATTACTTAAGAGAAAATACCAAATATAAATGTAAATTCAAGCATAATTGAAATAGTCCTATTATTAACCTTTTTGGCCAAGTGGAACCGTCATCGACCCCAGTATAAGTCGTAGCCAGATCATAGAATTGAAACTATTTCATGAAATTGTTGTATTTTATGATATGGTCAGCTAAAATTTACCATATCGTTAAAACGTCAACGTTTAACGATATGTCAATTCACGTTTGGCCATATCGTTAATTTAGGATCTCCAACATATTAAAGACAAAATATCTAAAATAATTATCTGCCACCATAATGCATCTCAAAAACAAAAATACATCAGCACCTCTAACAGAGAATATTAGAACTATTTCATTATAGGATTATACGTTTGACTATATACTGAAATGGTCCTGCGTTTAGCTGTTCATATCGTCTATCGCTGTTTATTCTATGATCTTGTCTGACAAATCATGATGTGATCATCCATTTTATGAAAGACAACTTAAGAATGATGATTGCCCACCATAAACTGATCAATTCTATAATCTGGCCACGACATTTACACCAGGTAGAATAGGCGTCACCATACTTCCAGTCTTGTCATTCAGATAGTATATACATATATATGAGTACATGTTATGGACCAAGTGATTATTACGGCACTATTCATAATGTTCAGACAGTTCAAAATGTCAAATTGAGCGAACAATATGTATAATATTAGAAAAAAAGCTTTTAAATTAACGGTTTTACTCACGTATTTTGGGGATGCTCGACTAGTATCGGTCCCGAGTTTCCTTTCTCAAGGAGTATCCCGGACGTCATACTGAGTAGGCGAAGTCTTTCGGACCTAGCGGACGAAAACGGGCTGACCTGTCAGAGCCCATGCTTTTCACACTGCGTATGTGCGACGACTGTGGTTGTCGACCGACCGAAACCCGGTGCTGAGTGGAACTCCGTGTTCTCCCAACCATTTACATCTCAGTGAGTCACCGTTAGGATCAGGTGTACATTAAGCACAACGTTCAACATCAGAACAATCTTCCATCCACCCAAAAAGCTAAGAAGACTACTGCGCTCTCCGAAGGATGTTAATCCCCTAGGGCCCCCGGTGGATAATATTTTGGTGATTATATTTTGGTAACTACGGTCAGGCATACTCTAGCAGTCTAAAAGTTTTAGTAAAGTTTTAGACCTTTCTCTTTCTCCTGACATTATTCTAACACACTTTCATTATCTTCATTGAGATATTTCGTTTTCTTTAATAATTACTAATTATATGTTGATTGGAGACATAATAAATATAAACCGTCCGCCTTAATTACCTTTTAATTCTAATCTGAATGTAACTGTACTTGCGTTTATACAAAAATTGTGGAACTTCCCATTTTATGACATAAAAATATTGAATACAAAAATTGTAGAGAATTTTACTCTCTACAACTTATATGTCAATGCAATATACGATTTCCTGAAAGGGAAGCGTTATATTTCGATAAAACAGATTTTCAAGACCACATTTTAAAATAAAGGTTTTTACAAAAAAATCCGTGAAACTCTAATATGACTGGACTTGTAATACGACAGTGCGTGTTTGTAAATGATCATGGTCGTTTCATGCATGTTCTTGGTACTAGCTAATGTACCTTAACTCTATTATTTTATTGCCCAAGATTTCTGTAATAATATTCATAATGGCTAGGTAATGTAATAAGTCTATATAGCATTATTCACATAGCCCACTTGAAATTGCTATTATTTATATTGCTCAGGCATTATAAATAGTGCAACATTTAACAAATAATTTATAATCACCCATAACATGTATTACACATAACATTAAACCAACGTGATAATCACAAAAAATTGGTCTGAATGAGTGTAGCTATTAAGACTTGTAAGTATTGAATGTCAGTCACTTTTTTACAGTAACTACGGCTACTTTGTGCATATTTTGAAAATGGAAATTAATAACTCTAAGATTGATTTATTATTAATTGTTTAAATGGGCTAATTTCACAAAAAGAAAAAAACTTTATTTTAAAATAATAACATAACTTCAGTTAAAAAGGACCAGTCACAGAGTAGGTAATTTCTTTTATTACATTTAAAAAAATATATGAAGTATATAAAAATATATAATTCATAATAAATCTCAAACATTTAACATAAGATTACTGGTTTATATTTATAAGGTTAGGTAATTTAAACTTTAAACAACTTGAACAATATGACACATATGATTTCTGAAATCTAATGTAATGATACCACAATATTCATGTCCATTTCGATGCTAAACTGGATATCAATTTTATATATATAACATTTTAATTCTAAGTATTTTGTGTTAATAGAGATAGAGATTTAATAAATTTGATGATGTTTCTGTTTTATGATCATAAATAGTTTCATGGTAATTAAGAAATGTTAAATAGAAAACCGTACTTTATTCACATAGGTGAGTTCAATTAAAAAAACTAGCAGATGTAAGTTCAATGCAGCAATTCAGCACAAACACAACCCTAGTTTTAAGCAAAACACCGGGCAAACCAGTGTAATTATACTTGCTATCGGTCTGATTGAATGTATGCTATAATGTGTTGAAGTCTGAATTAATCTTTTTTCTTGACCGTTCTAAATATAATATAAACCGTGTACAATTCCAATGTAACTAAGTTTTAACAAAAAAGATTAGTTCAGATTAGATAAGTCTATTAATTCGTTGTCCATTTATAATGTTATGTTGTCCAACATTTTTACTAAAAATCTTTTCAAATTTGTAAATTTTCATTGTGTATTCGATATTTTAGACAACTGTTTTCAGAGAAAAATAAATTATGTAATAAACAACTATTCATTGATAAGATTTTGATATTTTAACATAATTTAAATGTCGATTAACTACTACTAATAAAAGGTAAAAAATGTTTACCATTTTCATTTATTCATTTCTGTTTCTAATGTCTTGGATTTTAAGTGATATGTTTCGTCCAACTGGAGTGTTCCTTTGTAATAATGGAAGTGCACCATTTTATTGGTTCATGTTTGTCAAGAAGTGAGGGATATGTAATAAAATTTAAGGTGTGAATAAATCTGAACCTGAGGCTTTGCTTAACGAACTTCTATTAAATTGTTTGGGAGTCGGCTTAATTCTAAGCGTAATGACCTATCCACAGTCAGAAACCGAAATAATGACAGTGTATTGACAATAATTTGCTGTGATTATTTCATAAGTGTTAATTTTTATATAAACATATACATATCTACTTTATTATGTTCTTAATATTGAAATTTTTGGGTGTGTTTAAACGAAGGGACCGGTGAATCTCGGAGTTTGTTTGCGCATTTGTAAACCATCTTTGCCGCTCTTAGGCAACATATTAGTTTCATATAGTCAAATAATCAGAGACCTGCCTACACCGCCACTTTTAGAGATGTGGATGATGTATTTTTGTCTTAGTGACTTTTTTGTTTGTCTTCTATTTGTAATTCGATTTTTTTTTGTACAAATGGAAGGCGCTTATAGACTTTTTTAATGTTTATTTTTATAAACCACTGAGGTAGGTTTTATAGTCTTATAGTGGATGGAACGGATGTTACGAGGGGAGGTCAAAAAGTTCGCGTGGTTGGCGGGGTTAGCGAGGGTGAGTTTACTCATCCAGGTAGGCGCTAATTGAATGACTTATTGTTAGTATACATACGAAGGTTCAGCCTAATCGGGTTTACTTTTGAGTTATCAACGAGAAACAAGTCAATCGGAAAGAAACTAGCCTGTATGGAGAAAATTGAATATCGTGCCGTCATTAAGTTTCTCACCAAGCAAGGAATGACATTTCAAACAATTTTTAAGAGATGTCAACTTTTAATGGGGACTCCGCTTCTGGGAAAACCATGATTTATAAATGGCACGCCCTTTTTAAACAAGGGAGGGACTCCATTGAAGACGACCCCCGACCTGGACGGCCGATTGAGGCTACCACGACAGAAATAATCGAAATAGTTGAAAAACTTGTATTGGAAGATGCACGGCTAAAGGAAAAAGAGCTTGCAGCATTTGTTGGAGTGTCAGAAACAACCATTTTGAACATCCTTTTTTTTTTTTTTTTTTTCGTGTGGAAACCCCCTCGGGCCGTCATCCCACCGGGGTTTTCGATGGAACGGTGTGTCGGAATCGAACCGACTAAAACCACACGATGTGCCAGTCTGCGCTTAAAATAGAAGGAATCCGGGAACAGCTTTATTAGGACATCCGGACCCCTCCTAGCGCCTGCCCGCACTATGCGGGCACCACCTGCTGGAAACCTATCAAAAGGTGGCGTCCAGACACACGCGGACGTTACTCCCTCGCGGCTGGCCACTAAAGCGAGTGGAAGGGAAAACCCGTCCCGACCACCCGCGGCCACACTCAGGGCGGCATGAGGCGCTGGTAGGCGCGCCTCCTCCGCCCGGTTCGCCGGCGGCGACTTGGGTCCGAGTAGAGGTCATCCTCCCGGGCCCGTTCCGCCGCCTCCTTCTGCGAGATGACCTCCTCACAGAAGTTTGCGACCGCGGTAAAATTCCTGTCACTACCGGCCATGGAGCGTATCACGGCTGGTAGTGACAGATCCTCTCTAATTACTGCAGTGAGGGCCCGACGCTGCGCCGCCCAAGATGGGCAATCCGCGAGCGTATGCTGGGCCGAGTCCTCACTGCAGTCGCAGTGGTGGCAGGCGGGACTCAATTCTCTCCTTGCGACCGAGTGCAGGTACTTTCCGAAGCAGCCGTGCCCGGAAAGAACCTGCGTCAGTCGGAAAGAAAGGGTCCCGTGCTGCCGCTCTGCCCACTCGACGATGACCGGCTGGAGCGCCTCCACGGTGGATAAGCCAGCACGTGGAGCCTCCAGCCGGGACGACCAATGAGCCATCGTGGCTCGGCGAGCGGCTTCACGCCACTCGCGTACCTCTTCGGGCGGGGGCCGATCGCCGCTATCCGCCCGGAAATCAGTCGTCCGCCGATAAACTTCGGCGAGCACTTCAGCCTCCAAATCCCACGGGGGAGTTCCGGCCAACGCACACGCCGCCTCAGTCGACACGGTGCGGTAACCACGTATGGCTCTAACCGCCATTACCCTCTGAGGGCGCCAGAGGCGTGCCTTATTCTGGGCGGTCAGAGCCTCCGCCCACACCGGTGCACCATATAGTGCCATTGACCGGACTACCCCCGTGTACAGCCGTCTTGTGGCGACGCTGGGCCCACCCAGGTTGGGCAAGAGTCGCCCAAGGGCGGACGCAGCGCCGACCAACTTTGGAGCCAGCTGCAGAAAGTGCTCGTCAAAGCGCCATCTTCCGTCCAGGATCAGGCCCAGATAGCGTATGTGGGCCCGAACCGGTACGAGAATCGAGTTGACCAATATGGAGGCGCCAGGGGGTGGACCTCGACGGGGCCCATGGAATAGAAGGGCCTCCGTCTTATCCAGGGCCACCTGCAAGCCTAGCGCCTCGATCCGCCTGACCACCAGTGAGGCTCCTCTGGTGGCCAAGCGTGCCGCCTCTTGAAAGTTCGCCCCCCGGGCTGTGACCAGAGTGTCATCGGCGTAACATATTACGCCCAGCCCAGGGGGGAAGTCACCTCGAAGGGCCCAGTCGTACCCCATGTTCCACAGGAGTGGTCCAAGGACAGAACCCTGCGGAACACCGCACGACATGGGCCGATAACTTAGATTTCGTACTCGGTCCTCGTACATGACGGTACGCTCCTCTAAATAGTCTGCCACTGAGTACCCTCTCAAACAGTTTACCCGCCTCGTCCAGCAGCACAATGGGTCTGTAGGCCGCGACCGAGTCGGCAGGCCGTCCCGGCTTCCTTAAAAGCACCAGCTTCCCGCTTTTCCAGCAATCAGGGAAGCGCCCGGACACTAGACTAGCGTCGAACACCTCCCTGAGGTGGTCTGCCATGTGGTCAAGGGCCAGGGCCAACACTCGGGCAGGAATCCCGTCTGGCCCAGGGGCTTTGTTCTTGAGCGGATCCGTAGAACCGCCGCCCCTATCTCCGCCTCCGTGACGGGTGGAACATCCTCCACTTCCAACTCCCCGTCGTCTCTAGCCAAGGGGGCCATCAACGGGGGTGAGTGCTCCACTCGTCGCGGAAAAAGACCCTCAACCACTCCCTGCAGGAAGCTGGGCTGGAGAGTCTCCGTAAGGGGGGGGGCCAGCGCGCGGAGCTTTTGTTGCGCCGCACGATAAGGGTGACCCCAGGGGTCACGATTGAGACCCTCCAGCATCTCCTTTCTTTTCTCCTCTTTGGCGCGGCAAATGGCCAGCTTCAAAGTTTTCCGGACCTCTCGGTACTCCTCTTGAAGCCGTTCCTCTTCCCCTTCTTCGCGGCGACGCCGCCGGCAGCGGGTGTAGGATCTCCGGGCACGAATACAAGCCGCACGGAGATCCGCCAACTCCTGGGACCACCAGTAGACCTCCTTCCTTGGAGGCCGACGACTTGCAACGCGGGGCATGGCTGCATCGCAGATTTGTGTGATTGCATCACGAAAGCGGCCTGCCCCCCTGTCTACCTCCTCGGCTGGAGGCTGCGGAGACAGCCAAGAGTAAATGATAGCTGCCTCCTCCAGTAGATCCCGGTCGAGCTTCGAGACAGCCCACCGCGGAAAGCGGGAAGGTCGCCGCGCCATGTGACCCCTTCTGGGGTCCTGGGTCCGGGAGAGCTCAAATCGGATGTATAGGTGATCCGAGAGCGTCTCAACCTCTTCCAGGACACGCCAGTTCCTTACTCATGCGGCAAGAGCAGGGGTAGCGAACGAAATGTCCACTATCGACCCCCCCTGCTGTCGCACGCACGTGTTGGTGGTGCCTCTGTTTAGAAGACAGAGGCCCACTGATGTTGCAAACTCCTCAACAGCGTCGCCCCGTGCGTCCGTTCTGAGGGAACCCCACGCAACGGACTTGGCGTTAAAGTCCCCCAAAACTAGAACGTGCCCAGACGCTAGTCGCCGTATCGAGGTCTCCAGGTTATTGAGGAAAACCTCGAAATCGCTCAGACTCCGATTGGGGGAGAAGTAGACACCATAAATGATGATCCCCCCCCACTCAGCGGCAACATATCCAGTACCCTTGTCTCTTAGCGACAAGGGCGGGGAATGAGCCGCCGTGGAGCCGATGACTGCCACGGAGCCGTCCCGGTCACCCAGCCAGTTTGGACGGGGAGGAACGTAATAAGGCTCCGCAGCTACGGCGACACCAATCGACCACTCCGCCATGGTTTGCAGGAAGAGGTCCTGCGCACCGGCGCAGTGGTTTAGGTTCGTCTGGACAAGAAGGCTGGAGACTGGATCCATTAGTGAACCGTCTCTACAGCCTCTACCATGGGCGACGATGACAACGCAGGAATGACCCCAGAGGCAGCATGGATCGACTTGCTAGCCCCCAACGTCATCCGAGAGGTGCGGGGAGGTTTGCATCCTCCCTGCCCCATTTGATGATTGGCAGGTAGGTTACCTGCCGCACACGCTGGGCAGTGAGGGGCAGCAGAACATGCCGCCGCCTTGTGCCCCGGTCGACCGCAGCGGAAGCAGAGTCCGCTGCAGTCAAAACAACTTTCACACTTGATGCGGGTGTGTCCTGTTGCCAGGCATTTATAGCATCTCGTCGGTCTCGCAGCCAGAATAGTTACTTTAGCGTTCACGAAACCGACGAGGATACTGCCGGTATCGCCTAGAATTTTGGCGGTTGCCACAGGGCAACTGACCCACACCGCACCAAGACCACCTTGACCGGGGCGGATGGTGCCGATCCTAATATTATCCGAGGTGCAACCCGTCTTTTGTTGGATTGCTACTCGGATATCGTCGACAGTGACGGAGTCATCCAGGCCCGATATGCGCATCTCCGCACACTTGGTGGGCCTGGCGATTCGTACTCCATCCGTTTCTGCGAACACTCCCCGCAGCCTCTCAGCGAAGATGTCTGCCGTCTTAGCGCCCTCGGCCCCGGGAAACTCGAGAACTCGAGCTCCCGTCTAGGCGAGGCGTAATCGAGCTCCAGCGCTCCCAAATTCGGAGGTGAGACAGTCTCGAGCCTTCTTAATGACGGCAGCATAATTAAGGCCGCTATTTACCGCCTCTGGAAGCACCGTCACAACTACGGCTGCCGTTTTCGGTGGCTGGAGTTTCCTTGCCTTCGTCGATGCCGTTGATCCAGACGGTGCTTGGGGTGAAGAGGGAGCGCTTTTGGTACCCTTTTTCCTCCTCGCTCGGGACCTCTTCTTGCCAGCTTCGACTCTTTGCCACCCGCCATTAGAAGGACCAGACGTGGAGAGGCCAGAGCCGGAGGGGGCAGAGTTGGAGGGGCCTGGCCCAGGTTCAGCCTGCGAGTGAACCATCGGTACGCCCACTTTGGGTGCCGGTGCTGGAAGTGGAGGGAATTCCTTCGCCACTTTTGTTGGGGCCCTATTAGTTCGCCCAGCTTTGGATGCTGGTGCTGACGTCACTGCCGCATATGTAACAGTGACGCGGCCTCCAGAGACGGGAAGCGGACTCGGCACTGATACGGCCTTAAGCCTTCCCGCGGCTAGCGGGGGCCGAACTGTAGGTGCCGGAGGCAGTCTTGATTCAAGTCCCGCCAAGCGCCCGTCCATCAGTCGCCACACTGCATCTATGATATGACGCAAGTGGGCATCAGGAACGAAGGAGGAAGAGGGGGAGGGGGTAGAAGCAGGTTGCTGTGCTGGACTCGACTGCACGGGACCATCAGAGAGCGCTCCTGCCCGAAATTGGGCGAATTGAGCACTCAACTCTGCAACCTGCTCCGTCAAGCGTTGGTTTGACGCGGTAAGACGATCGTTGGCCTCTTGAAGGCGCGAAACGTCCTCAATGAGGCTTTCCATAGCCCCCGACACGGCAGAGGAGGAGTCCTTTAGGGCTCTAACAAAGGAACCCTTCAGGTTAGTGGACTTGGTGGCCACTTTATGTATGATGGCCACCGCCGCATTTGTCCTCTCCTTCAAATCAACCGGTGTAGGAGGGACAGAACCCCCTTCCACCGGTACACGGATCTTAAGAAGAAGATCCGCGATCTCCTCCTCTGCAACGATTTCGCCCTCCGCACGCGTCCGGGCGTAATCTTTAGCCCTGGAAAAGACGGAACCCGACCCCATCGGGGCCGAGATAGGCGTGCGCGACTTCCCACGTTTGCTGCTCGCCACCTTCGGTGGCAACATTTGTAGCGATATGTCACCATCCTAATCTCGACCCCGTTTGCGACTTTCTGTGTCTCGGGAATCGAGCTCCATCTCTTCCGCAGAATCAGCCGCTGAGCTGGCTGCCCTAGAACGTACTCGTTCTGACCTTCTGCTCCCAGAAGACGCAGTTACTTCTGGGAGCTCCTGCGATATAGGCATTCCAAGCAGAACATCCTCGTCTTTAGACGAGATATTTTCCTCCTTGCTAAACTTCTCCTGAACCTTCTCCTTCTGTTCGTCCTTAGTTTTATTCATTTTATTAGAGTAATCCATAATATATCCCACGAGTGGGGGAGAAATAAAGGTCCACCCGGGCAGAGATCCCCCAGTACCCGGGCAAGCATAGATTTGTTCCCAACCGAGGGGTCCGCAGTTGCCCCGGCTGGGAGTGCGCTTGCGACTGAACCACTCATCAGCCATGCATCCCATGGTCACGCACCAGAACTCGAGATTGGGGGTAATTTTTATAGAGGTATTCTTCCTCGCAATCCGGGCGGTTAAGCCAAGACCCTCGCCCCCGATCAGAGCCGCGAGACTTAACCACGACACTCCTTTCAGGATTACGATATGCCGACGGTGGCATCGAGACAAATCTCCAGATGCCTGCTCGGTGGCAGTGCGAGTGCACGCCGAGCCCGTCCCCTTTCTTTACTGTAGACAGTGGAGAAACACCGACCCGTGAAAGGGTCCCACCTTGGTGATTTTTTATTGAGGTTTCCTTCCTCTCAGCTCCGAGGAGCGAAGAGCCAACAGAGGGATCGGCATACAAGCCCACTCTGTTGGGCCAAGCCTCGACCGAGTGGCCGAAGAAAGATAGAAACCTCTTCTAGCCAGAAGATTAGCCGTTGGCGATGACTCCCTCCTCAAAGCAGAGGAGACGGCGTCATCGCCGACGTTGCCCAGGATGCACCACGTGGAGGTTTTCTAGCCAGCACCCCATTTTGAACATCCTACATCAACACCTTGGCATGACTAAAGTCTGTGCAAGATGGGTTCCGTAAAAGCTTTCTGCGCAACAAAAAACGCGAGCTCTCGAAATTGTCACGAGTTTTTGGACCACTTTGGAGAGCAAAGGGAGGAAGTTATGGCCCGAATTGTAACTGGCAATGAAACTTGGATTCACCATTATGAACATGAGTCAAAGCATGAGTCGATGCATACCCCTCCTAAGAAGTATAAGGTGTCTCAATCGGCCGGAAGGATCATGGCGACACACTTTTGGGATACACAAGGTATCCTTTTTATGATTATAAGGAACATGGTGTTTTGGTAACGGAAAAATACTACGCTACTTTACTAGATCAATTAAAAGAAGCTATTAAAGAAAAAAAAGCGAGGAAAGCTTACAAAAGGTGTGCTCCTCTTGCACGACAATGCGCCCGTGGATATAAGCCATGTGCCAGGGGTGCTGGCATCCATTTACCGCTGCGGATTTGAACAACTACGCCCTACAGCCCAGACCTGGCCTCAAGCGACTATTATTTGTTTTCTAAAATGAAGACAGAACTGCGTGGAAAAAAATTTGGCAACGATGATGAAGTGAAGTCGCTAATTTCAGCATATTTTGGCGCCCAAGACAAATCTTTTTATTTTTTGGACGGGATTAATAAGTTTTTTGACAGATCTAATAAATGTATTAAGGTTAAGGGAGAATACATTGAAAAGGAAAAACAGTTTAGTGTTTCATTTCATTATCCTTCCCTGTCATTCCACGAACTTTTTGACCTCTTCTCGTAGGTCCCTCTAAAACAAAGGGAGGATGCTCCAAATGTAAAAATTTGCAAGCTCGAACATCAATCTGGTGAGGTGGCGTATGTGTACGTCCAGGCTATCCATCTTGAGATCCCTTTCAATAACGTTATTTCTTTGGTGCGGGCATACCATGAGGCTAGTTTGGTGTGTACACATAGTTTGTATGCATTTGTTGTATGGGCACATTTAAAATTTTATATTGCTTACTTAAATTGAAAATGAAATAGTAAAACATTTAATAGAATTATATAATAATAATAAATTAAATAACTTTGACACCTCTTACACACAGCCTCTGCTCCAAATCTAAGCAGAGCATGTACTATGGTAACTAAACTGCTGATAAACATATACTTCTGAATATATACATGTAATAGACAAATTCCTTCCTGTAAATTCCTTCCTGTCTAAAGTTCCACAGGCCTGTGTAAACAAGCAGCTTTCCCAATTTATATTTTGTCATAATCTCCTTAGTCCGTTACAATCTGGTTTAAGGCCCGGCGATAGCTCTATGTTCGCTCCTCTCAAAGTGACTGGCGATAGTAGGGAGGATGTGGATGACACTAAAGTTACCGTCTTAGTCCTGGTTGATTTCTCGAACGCCTACAATACCGTCAGTCACGAGGTCCTACTATTCATCCTTTCATATCTCACGATCTCATATGCTTTCCCTTTTATACAACATTTGTTCAACCCGTCGTTACCCTCCTACCTCAAAGAATGATTCGTGTTTCTTCACTGTACACATTCACAATCTTTAAGGTCATCAGAAAACCTACAACTGAAAGTACCTGCTCATACCACTTCGTTCCTAGAGAAATCTTTTACGGTTACTGCAATCCGTTTGTGGAATGCACTACCAGTGGAAATTAGACAACCTCAAAGTCTATGCACCTTTAAATCACTATTGAAAAAGCACTACGTAGCACTGTAAGTCTGCTCCGCTACTGTGACTTGTTGGTACCAGGTTATAACTACATACATATATATGTGTGTATCTACATGTGTGTATATGAATATATATTTGTTTATAGTTTCGTGTGTATTTATACATATTGGTATGTTTATGCATGTGAATTTAAATACTCCACGTATCTCCATGTTTGTTGTATTATGGCTCAATCCCTTAATCCCTTTCCGTTTTTTCTATACAAAGGTTGGCGCGCTTTTAGCGATAAGACCGCCCATTTTACATACATGCCGCCTTGTATCAACTGTTTTTAACTTTGCGTCTGTTTAATTTCGTGGTGTACAATAAAGAATTTTCTATCTATCTATCGATCTTCTCAAAAGCACTGGGATGGTTCTCATTTTATCTTCAGGGACTTCAACAGTGCGTTTGAGTGTATGACTCGTCATTAATCTGAGTGATCACAGATGAGACGTGGTGATAAATACGCAGTGACCAATTGTTGGAGCCGACCAATTATTAATAAAGACTTTCAAAAAAAATCTCCGAAAATTCCTGTTCCTAAATCAAGTTTAAAGATGAATTGAATGATTTCACTCTTTCAGTTATACGTCGAAAAAGTGCATAATTTATTTTATAGAAACGAATCCCCATCCTTGAACAAGGTAATGTTAATTATGTTTATTTATATTTTAAATTTAATTGGCAAGTATTATAATGTTGTTTGCAAACTGTGCTAGTTATCTACACCATTCATTAATTTTGTGTCCCTTTTAGTAGTAAATGATGACCCAAAACTTCATTTACAAGAAGTACGTTACATAAAATATTAAAACACCTTCATTTGAAGTATATGATCAGAAAAAAAGATATTTAATAAAAATAAAGCAGTACCGTATGGTCGCTATAAATATTATCAAGATAAAACCCACATTAGCATTTACTTATTTCTCGAGAACAGCGTCTTTATATTATTATTATTTATAATTTTATTTATATTTTGACGGGTACGTGTGGTAAGTGACAACCGCCGTCCACGGACACCTATAACTCAAGAGTCGACAAGTGACCCCGCAGCGGTGAAAAGACAGCGTTATGTTGCTCATGTAATTAAACATGCTCATGTAATGCCCATATGGTCAACGACGTTACTGATAGATTGAGAATATATTTTTCAGACATGGAGTCATTATCTGAATAATAGTAATGATTTATTTCTCACATTACAAATGTTCATGTACATTTATACTAAGAGAGTAGTTCTATTGTATACTATGAGTTACAGAATTATGCATTAGAGCATTAAACTTGAATGCTCTAAGGCAGTAACCGACAGAACATTTTTTTGTATAATAAGTATTTATTCAATTTTTAATTTAACGAGTAACTAAATGCTTTGGAATTGCTTGCACATATTCTAAGGCGTTTGAGGTAAATTATGGTAATATCATTACCTTTAAAAAAATACAGAAACAATGAATACCTACCGGAAATATACCAACTATATTATATTAATATA
This sequence comes from Tyria jacobaeae, assembly GCA_947561695.1. Taxonomy (NCBI): domain Eukaryota; kingdom Metazoa; phylum Arthropoda; class Insecta; order Lepidoptera; family Erebidae; genus Tyria; species Tyria jacobaeae. The sequence continues at coordinate 9,443,246 of OX387207.1, read as the reverse complement.
AATACCTACACCAATAAGGGTAAACGAAATTTGGGTCCGTAGAGTGAGAAATTATACCACTTATTTAATAACAAATGTTAATATTCTCAGAACAATACTTATGATTCTACTTAATAACAATTTCTTAAGACTATTTATACAAGTGCAACACCATATCGTGATTCAGTGGTACCTTACAACGCCATCTATCTGCCGATTTGCCAATTAACCTAAAAACTTATCTTTATACTAATCTATAATATCTTAAAAAAATATCTTATTTACTATTTTGTATTATTATATTTATTTATTTTTTCATGGTTTATCTGGACAACGGGATAGAAACGTTTAAGGTTTTGTTCTTAAAAGTGAAAACTGCAGTTTTACATAGTACCTATTTGTGTTTTATGTGTACATTGCACTAAAACCGCAAAGAAAGTGGTGAGATGAGTATTGAACACACATTTATAGAAGACTCACAATAACAGAAGATAATTCAGGAAGGTAGATTTGTAATGGAGATATTACAATAAAAACTTGTTACATTGTGCAGACGGAGGATTGGAAACAAGAAGAATGGTGCGAACTTCAGGGGCAATTATTTTGATTTGAAGCAAATTTCGTATTAAATGTACCACACAAAAGAAACTTAATAACGAAAAGAGGAACTGACTACGCAAAATCGTTGAGATTTTTTTCAATATCTGAAGGCTAACCAATAACTGAAGTAAGCAATATTAACTGAGACCGACTAGCGCCAATTTGATCCCAGAACCAAATTGAGTATTAAAAGAAAGTTTATAAAGTAGTATTTTCACAAAAATCCATATGCAGTGTACATTTGTTGTCCGTAACTCTTTTTTGAGCAAATTTTGCGCAAATCGTCACTCCACCTGGCCTGTGGGCGTCCTTCGCTACGTTTGCCAAGATGCGGTCTCCACTCAAGAACTCGTTTTCCCAACGGTCGTCGGTCGGTAGTCGTCATGAACGAGGTGTCATTTAGCTTAATGGAATGATTCTGACTTCTTCCTTCTTTCTATTCGTTCTTTCAATCTCTTTCTCTACTAAGAGTCTTCTCAACTTGTATTTTTAATATATAATTTAGTATTTAACTGAAAATCAAACCATTTTCCTTTTTATATAATCATACAATTTTCAAAAATAATAATAGTAATAATTAACCTGGCAACACTGCAGGGCAGCCGAGCTAGAATCAATTGAATTCCCACCCCAACTGTATCCCTATGTTGTCGTCGTGAGGGGGCTTGCGCGGATCAAAGATCTGGAGGCTATGCCGATAGAGCCACTCATGCCGCATTGGCCCAGAAGGAGCGAGACAGAGTGACGAGACGAGAGCAGACTAAGCAGGATTCGGACGGAGTCTGTCGTGTACTGCCGTGCAGGGCGTGGCGTTTACTTTCGGACGTCATGACGTAATAGCCTGAGAATTAGTCTCTTGCTGCCTTTGCCGTTAGATCGTAATCCCAGTAAGAACGTCGAGTTACGGTCGTGTCTCTAACTTGATTCTGGGGTCCAGGATCACGAGGAATAAACCTCTCTAAAAAACTATCTGAATCTTAAGTTCTGAATTGCGGCGAAAAGATGAATGGCTGACAGATTAAGTTTTTAACTCCCGCGAAGCATCTCTCGTGAGCGCACCCCCAGCTATGGTATCTGTGGATCCCCTAGTTGGGACACAAATTTTTCACCTGCTCAGTTATAGAGTGTGGGATTGTCTGCAGCGAGACGAGAACTGACTACAGCACAAAAAGCTGCAGAACTTGCTGAAAAAGAGGCACATGAGGAAGCAGAGCTTGCGGATCTGACTCAAAAGGTTAATGCTAGAAGGCTCGCTTTATCCTCTTCCATTCCCGTGGATCTAAGGGAGCCTGACGATCTAATCGCTCTTTGGGTGCAAGCGAGAGTGCATGACGCCGTAGCGGCAGTAAAAAAGGTAGCCAATGTGTCCAAGGGGCTTAAAGGGACCTGTCAGAAGGCCCTTAAGGACGCCTCGAGTTTAATCTTGGAACACCTAGAAGTGCTGGTCACGCGTACTTCGACAGAGGAAACGGCACGGCACCCGTAGAATCGTCGAAAATGCTTTTAAGATTAGCTTAGACGATTCTACGGGTGGATTCACGCCACTCGCGCACCTCTTCAGGGAGGCGCTACTGCCTCTGCCCATTCGAAAAAGGCTCAGAATCTCCTGCTTCAGTCTATAGCGGAGTGGTTGATACATGTCCCTGTGGTCTCCGAGCCGTACTTTATTCCATTCAGAAGTGACTGGTTGGGAGATGACGACGGCTCGGTGACCCTCATCGCCCATGTTGGGAAGCTTCCTTCGAATTTGTCCCCGGGGATAGGGATACGCTGCAGCCTTGCTGGGGGAGTTGTGATTGCGGAAGTATATTGCTCCCCTAACAGATCTCTCGCCGACCTAGACAGAGCTTTGGACAAGCTGGATACAATTGTCCGTCGCAGCCACCCTCGTCCTGTTATCGTGCTAGGGGAATTCAATGTCAAATCTATGTCAATGCGATGTGGTCGAGGAATAGGTCTAAAGTTTGCGCGTGATGGAGGATGTGGAGACGTTATCGGATCACTGAAACATCCGATTCGACATCTCTACCCAGAACAAAAGCGTGCCAGCCAGACTGGCTGCGATTAGATATGGACCGTAGTAGACACTGAAGTGGCTGAACCAGGAAGCTCTCCTGGAAGCGACTGATGCTGTCTTTGTTGCTTTATTTTTAAAATTGGAGAAGTTTTACATGTGTACTTATAAATATTTATTTGAAAAAGTTATTCCTACAGTGTGATAATCGAGTCAGAACGTTATCCTATTGAAATGAATGAAGAAATAAAATATACAAAAAACTTATAACCTAAAGTGAACTATAACTACCCTAAGGTAAAGAAGAATTTTAAGTACAGTTACATCTATTTGCACTTAGAGGGCACTATTTGTACTTATTGCTTTGAGGTTGTTCAAGTTAGTCCAAGTTATAAACGCCTTCTATCATATTTCCCGGAGACTTCTTGCTAACATGTCCAAGTGTGCAGCATGCGGTAAATTTTTAGCTACGAAAGGGGGCGCTGCATGCAAAACATGTCAAAACATATCACTTTGCCTATGCGCATTTAAAAGAATTCTCCAATACAAATACTGTGTGGAGATGCCCAGATTGTATGAGGGGGCTGCCTATACAATGGAAATCAGTTGCTCAAAATGAGGGGTCGATAATCGCCGGAGTACTTCTTCCAGCACAGCCTATATATTGCTTCTTTTGAAGATGCAGCTGAACAAAACCAACAGGTGGAACCTACAATCATTTCTAAGATCAAGAAATTAGGCTGAACAGAACGCCTATTTAAAAACTAACATAAATACTAATATTAAAACCCAAAAAAAAAATGAAATAAATCTTGGAGGCTTGGGATCAGGGGAGAGGGACATTGCTTACATACTAGATTTTTCAGGCGCTTTTGAGTCTATTAATATTTCGCTCCTCACTAAGCTCTCTGACTATGGTTGTGATTATGAAACGGTGCGCTGGTTTGACAGCTACTTAAGCAACCGCTATCAATTTGTGCAGGTGCACAATAGGGATGGCGGTAAGGTTGGTTCCTCGCTCAGACCGGTGGTCCGGGGTATCCTTCAGGACCAATTCTGGATCCACTTTTATTCATCGTTTACACTGCGGGTATAACTGCCACTTTAAATCACTCTAAATTTCATATATAAGCTGATGACCTTCAATTATACATATCCTTTAATCCGGAGGACTACCCTGGGTCTGTGATTAAATTAAATAATGATTTAAACCGAATCTCAGAGTGGGCAAAGAAAAACTCCTTAGCACTTAACCCTCACAAATCAAAGTTTTTAATCTTGGGCACCAGATACGATACCAGGACACAGTATACGGAAAATTCAGGACAGTAACCCGGATGTCAGGATTGACGGATGTCCAATAGAGGCTCGCAGCCTGGGGGTGGTTTTTTTGGCCTTCTTCAGTTTGAGACCCAGGTGGTGGAGGTCGTACGGAACTGTTTCTACCGGCTTAGACTGTTTTATCGGGTACGACCATATATGAGTGTGGAAATTCGTATAATGCTTTGCGAATCACTTGTACTATTCAAGCTAAACTACGCTGACACAGTGTATGGGTCCTGCTTACTCAGTAAATCTGATAGATTCATTCAGTGGGTGCAAAATGCATGCACGCGGTTTTGTTTCGTAGTACCACTACATTCACATATGACTCTATTTTCAAACAGTGGGAAGATGTTAAAAATGACATCTCGCTGAAGGCTTTATCTAGCCACTCTATTGTTTGGAGTTATTCTGACTAGAAGGCCTACATATATGTACAACAAAACTCGTCTGGTCTAGTGATCAAAACACCTTATTTTTTTTATTATACCTTATTTTGACACCTAGACATTGAACTATGGACTTTAGAGGGAGTTTTAAGTTGACTGCCATTTGCTGCTGGAGCAACCTGCCCCCACCTTTCCGTGCTCTAAAACCGGTGTTCAGTTTCAACAAACAATTTAAACTACATCTACTCATTGTGCAGTATCTTCAAGCCTGAACGTACCTTGTTACCTGCTACCACCAAAATGATATTTTTCGGTGCATTACTCATCTAGCGGCAATGCTTCGTAGTTTCAAAATTGAGAACCTCGCCTGAGTGGGCGTAGTCCCGAACTCATGGAAGACAGCTCTAGTGCACCCAATCCCTAAAAAAGTAGATCACTTGGATCCGTCCAACTACAGACCCATAGCCATCACCTCCTTGTTCTCCAAGATAATGGAATCCATTGTTAACTGCCAGCTCCTCCGGTACTAAGAAGACCACCAGCTCCTCCATAATCGACAATACGGCTTCCTTCGGGGTCGTTCAGCGGGTGATCTTCTTGTTTACTTGACTCACCGGTGGGCACAGGCGATCGAGACCAAGGGGGAAGCGTTGGCCGTTAGTTTGGAAGTTGCGAAGGCCTTCAATCAGGTCTGGCACAAAGCGCTCGCTTGCGAAGCTTCCTTCCTATGGGCTTCCCGAGAAACTGTGCAATTGGCTCACCAGTTTTCTTACAGACAGAAGCATTAAGGTCATTGTTGACGGTGCATGCTCCGACTCCAAGTCTGTTAATTCTGGTGTCCCACAAGGCTGTGTGCTATCACACACGCTGTTTCTTCTGCATATCAATGACATGCTGCAGATTAGCAGCATCCATTGCTATGCAGACGATAGCACGAGTGATGCCCTTTACACCGGCCGCGCTAACATTTCTCGGGTAAACGTCATCGAAAGCCTAAACTTGTGTCTGAAATCGAAACTTCTTTATCAAAGTTTCAGATTGGGGTCCACTTAACCTAGTCCAGTTTAACCCCACGAAGACACAGGTTTGCGCGTCGTATTACCTCAATTTCAGAGCAGTTCCCTAACTGCATCAGCCAGTATCGGAATCCTTGGCGTCGATATATCAAGCGAAGTCCAGTTTCGCGGTCACTTAGAGAGTAAGGCCATATTAGCCTCGAAGAAGCTTGGTGTGCTAAACAGATCGAGACAGTACTTTACTCCGGCCCACAGCCTACAACTTTATAAGGCGCAGGTTCGGCCGCACATGGAATACTCTTCTCATCTCTATGCAGGTGCACCCCAGTACCAACTTCTCCCTCTTGACGGCATTCAACGGAGAGCGACTAGCATTATCGACTGCCAAGATATTTCTAATCGGCTTCTCTGACACCTTGGCGTTGCGTAGAGATGTAGCTTCACTCTGCATCCTCTATCGCTTTTATCATGGATGGATGGATGGATGGGAGTGTTCAGAGGAATTGTTCGGATTTATACCGGCTGCAGGCTTGCAGGCCATCGTCCTACGCGATAAAATATCCATCCCCATCACCTGGACGATTGGCACTCCACCACTGTGCGCTTCTCCAGAAGCTTTTTGCCTCGCACAACCAGCTTATGGAACAAATTGTCGCCTGCCGTATTTCCGAACCGATACGACCTTCAAACCTTCAAGAAAAGAGCGTACTCCTACCTAAAAGGCCGGCAACGCACTTGTGACCCTTGAGTTGAGGGTGTCCATGGGCGGCGGTAGTCATTTACCATCAGGTGACTAACGCATAAAAAAAAAAGTTCCAGAGACCAGTTCCAGACTTCCAGAGAATGTATCACAATCTAAAGTTTAATTTTATCATTTGTTAATTTATTTTTATTCTTATTATTTTTGTATAGATTTAACATAAACAAACCGTGTTCCAGGTCAGTGTGCTCTTAGTTTATTTATTTACCTTTATTTAAAATTATATTTATACCACAGACAGAGGTATTTTTAATTTTCTGTATGAACGCCATCTATTGTAAATTAGCGTCATCACATCCGGTCTTAAAAGAACATCAGCGCCGCCTCTACTAAGAAGTGGCTCAAAGCTGCGCTAAGAACCATTTTTGTCTCCTGTTTATTTTAAGTAATCTATGTCATAATTTTAGTGTGTGTATAATTTGCTGTTTGAACAATTACTGTGTTCACTTTGTATGTAATAAAAAAAATGTATATTTTTTTCTTTCTTTTCTTCTTTCTTTCCAGGAGAGCAAGACACGCATTTGTGATATTATTATGATATTTGTGATGCTGCCATAACCCACGTTCAGTCGTTTTATGCCAAACGCCAGGTGTATTGGTGGTCGCAAGGAAGCGCAGGAAAGAGAGCTGCGACCCATGCCTTGTGAAGTCGATGCACAACGGTCCCAGCTCCACCAGGTTCTTTTGCTCCAGTGAAAAGAACGGCTTGAGCGACCGAGCGCAGGGCACGCCACAATTGCGGCGATTGGCTAGAGAGGCGACACGGCAACCTCTCTTACCGGTTGACATAGATACTCACCGGGCATGGCTGCTTCGGTAAGTATCTGTGTCGTATAGGCTGGGAGCCAACGTCTGCGTGCCATCATTCCGGAAGCTGTCGGACACTGCATTTCACACATTAAATTCAAAGTCCAAGTCGAATCATTTATTTCAAATAGGCCATACAACAACAACGTCAATATTTACATTTAAATAGAATTGATTCTAGTCGCCTATTCCAAAATGTAGTTTCGTATAGAGAAGAATGGGTAAAAAACTCCGCCGTTGCTCTTTTAAAATGTTTTGTTTACTTACAATCATTATATATAATTAAAATTATGTGTGAAAACGATGCACCCAGAACAATATCACTATACCAAAATAGGTAAAAAGAATTAAAGCAAAGCAACGATAGGTAAAATAATTTTATGATAGATACATGGTGCTCACACATTAACAAACACAATAAAAGTAGTATACGATTTACATAGATATAGAGAATATTAAAAAGTAATAAGTCAATGTGTGAGTTTAAATAATCGTGTAAAACAATGTTACAAAAATATAATTCCTTATACAATACAATTAGCAACCAGTTTGAATTTGTCTCAAAAATGTTATATGGAGCAAGACCAGCATGTTTCCAAGCGTTCTTATCTTGGATCCTCTAATCCTCTTATTTAGTACAGTGCACATCGTGGGCGCACCAGCGCCTCAACCTCTTCTGTCCAAAGCGAGAGCGCATGGGAATGCGCTCTCGCTTTGGACCATAGACAGAAGAGGTTGAGGCGGCGTAATCCCCGCCTCATTTTGCCAGGAAGTCATGTTGGCTAAAGAGAAGGCGGAGAGGATACGGAAGAGGGCAAATACCCTCCCGTCCAGGAGAATACGCTGCAGGCACCGGAGAGCACAAACTGATCTCCGGCCTCCATGAGCACTGGCCTGGGGGTAACGGATAGGGCTGCCCTTACCCTAGGCCCCCGGCCCCAGACGAGACCTGAGACGGTGGCCTGAGATGGTAGTGCGACGTGTTCCACGCTCGCCTCTTAAACTGGAGGGGGCTAGGCCCAACCCAAATGGTGGTGGTGCCTCTTGCAAAAAAGGCGACCAGGGTCTGCAGGGTTCTGAAGCATCCCTCCTAGAGTATACGCAGATCCCTTGTGACGGAACATCGTGTGGTTTTAGGCGGTTCGAGTCCGACATACCACTTCACCGTTAGCTCCGGTGAGGTGATGACCCGTGGGGATTTCCACAATAAAAAAAAGGTGTATTGGTGGTACACCAGGTACCGGAGGCTAAGCCACTGTGGCCATGGTCCAGAAGCGAGAGAAGCGGAACTGTATGAGGGGTACACACGAGCCAAGAATGTGTCAGTTATAAAATCTCGCGGGCCAAAATTCAGGCCCACGAAAAGCTGATAGAGACTTTGGACAGATATCCATGAGGGCGGCCCTACCGTATGGTTATGGTTAGGGTTCACAATCAAAAATACGCAGCTATTGTTAATTGTTATTTACATCAAAATGATCTTCACACACATATTTAGTGCTTTTAGGGTCGATTAAATCACGCTTCATTAGTTTGCACCACTTTTCCCTTGTTATATAATTTGGTACACGAAAAAATAATTGGGATTTTTAACTGTTGTGCACGACACATGGGACACACAATATAAAATTTGTAGGCATTTCTGTTTTAATTCTGCTATCGGGTAATAAACAACTACTATTGTATATAATAATAATTAATGTCAAGCTCGTTCAATACTATTTTCCCGATATTGCACAGTACAAATTTTGATGTTCCTATTTGGCATATTCTGCTATATTTATAAGTAAGGTAGACGATAATGCCACCCCAACTCCTGATCAAAAACAATTTTAGTATCTGGGAACCCTGGTTCAATAACGGCTATATATAATCTATATTCGTGAAAAAATAAAAAAGACGATTGGATTGACTAAGAAAGTCTAGTTGCGTTGTTCGAAAAGTGCGAAATACTGTTCGTTCAATCAATTATATAGCTCAGTGCGTCGATGAGAAGTTGTTATTTTACGTTTAAAAATGGACTTAATATATTTTAATACTTAAACTCATTTTCCGTGGAAAATAATGGACATGATATTATTTAGAGTCTTTTAATCTTTTTGTTACTCAACATCTTGAATCGTGCCAGTGATTGTTGATCACAATGACGTACGAACCGGAAGATGTTATATTTTCATTACATGATAGCTATCCAGATACACTATTCGATATATGTATGGACTTTATAGTAGACAATCCTAACACGATTACTGTTCTCGACCCCGTTAGTCGATGGCGAAGTCTCAGGGATGATGTTATTTTACCAACTGAAATTTGCGAAAAATTCCTTTTCAATTACCAACAAAGATTTCGTGTCAGTGATAATATTGCGAATATTTTTCGTGATAGAACCCGTACACGTTTGGACACCGTTAGACTCCGAAATTCACGTTTAACTGATGAAGGCTTACGATACTTCATGGAACACAAGCCCTATGAAGTAGAGTTAGTGCAGTGTGAATATTTGTCTCAATCGTCATTGGAGACAATTAACAACAATAGTGAAAAGCTGATTTCGCTGAAATTTGGTCCTATCACCTATTTGATATCTCAAGATGAGCGTGTTTACAGGGAACGAGGCTACATTATAAACGCACCAAAATTGCGACGGCTTACCATTCACTGTAGAGGGCTTGCTATATTCCCACTGTTACTTCTGAAACCTTTAAAGAACCTAACCCATTTAGATCTCTCTGAGTGTACATCGGCAGGATCTATTTGGGCACTCAATGAGATGAATAATCTAAAGGTTCTGGTTCTACACGGTGTCCAATGGTCCATGGATATCATTGAGTGGATTGCAAGTCTGCATACTCTTGTACATCTGGATATATCTCAATCAAATGAACGATATGGAAAGTATCCAAATCCCAATGAAGTATTATCGATGCTGGTAATGAGCCTACCATTATTGGAGTCATTAGATATATCTGGAACAAATTTGGCTGGTACTGGAGCAGCAGCTGTTTCCTTACAAGTTGATACAGAACTGCAATGTGACATTCCTGGTCTTATAACCCGTGTAGATACACCACTGGAATTTCTTGGACTTTATGGCACTCACCATGGTGCTTGTAAGAGACATGATATACCTGCCAATGTAGTAAGTTCTCATTTTTAAGTTATTCTTATCATTGTTCTCATTGCTATATTTTAATATTAGTATGGTAATGAATTTCCCTGATGGATAAGTTCACAATAAATATTTAAACTGTATATTATATAACTGGTAAATTTCTAAACCATAGATTTTGGTATGTCTACAGTAATATGACATTCATACAATGTTTTGGTACCTCTCCTACTACTACCCCAATACCCCTCACCACCCTTAAAGGTGGGCAGCATACTAACACCTCCTGAGTTGGAGGTGTCCGTGGGTGGCAGTTGTCACTTACCATCAGGTGACCCATCTGCTTGTTTTCCCCCTATACCATAAAACAAAACAGTAGGCAGTTATTTTATACAATTTAATATAATTTTCAAATATCATCATGATAGTTATTTTATTAGTTGTTTAAATTGTTCAGTTCAGTTTTCAATTGGTTAGTTGGTTTAATTTTTTTTTTGTAAGGTCCTTTTTTTTCTAAAATAAAAGTAGCCTAAGTTACTTCTTGTTACATCAGCTATCTGCAAGTGAAAGTCCCGTCAAAATCTGTCCAGCCATTTTCGAGATTAACCTGAACAAATAGAGAGACAAAAATTAAAAAAAAAATCGTTTTGGTATATGTATCATGTATACATCCATATGCACTTAGTAGAAAGTGGTTATTTTAATATTACAAACAGACACTCCAATTTTATTTATTTGTATAGATAGTCTAGTGGCTAGTATTACACAAACTAGGTATAGATATGTGAAACAAACTACATTATACATATAAAATATACAAATTCATTACAAATATATATATATATCCCTACAGTGCAGTATGCTTTCTTGAAGCACCCTGCCTTAGCAGTCCTAAATATAATAATGATCTATTTATTTATATGTTCCTATCTAAAGACACTGCCTTAATTTCGTCAACCCATCTCCTAAGTGGTCTGCCTCGTTTTCTTTTCCTGTTGCCCGTTTACCACTTCATCATCAATTTCAATTACTTGTCCATCCCTCTAGTAGTATGACCTGCCCATTTCCACTTGAGCTTTTTGATGGATAGTGTGACATCTTTTGTTCTTGTGTATTTTCTAATTGTTGTAGTTCTTGTTTGTCTTTTAGTCTTTCCCCATCATACTTCTCAGCATAGCGTTTTGACAGGTCGCAAGTTTTATACAGTGCGATTTGTTGAGAGCCCATGTTTGGCATCCATACATGAGTACGGATAGTACACATGCCTATTTCTTTATTTTTGAACACCTTCAGGCTCCAGTACTGTTTCCAGGCATTGGTTATGCGCTTATCAATTTCTTTGGAGGTTACATCTGTAGTGGAGATAATTTGGCCCAAATAGACATATTTGTTTCCATATTCGATTTTGTTGTTGTTTACATATATAGGTTCTTGCGCTCCATTGGTAATGGCCTTGGTCTTTTCTGTGTTGATGGGAACATCTATGTATGTCCAATACTGATTATTAAACTGTTAAAGACTGGAGATGAAAAATAAACATTATTATTATTGTCATTCTAAGTCTCACCACCAGCTTTGGATTCCTTGATTCTTCTAGCCCAAAACAATGTTCTTGCTTTGTAGTTTTCACTCAGGCATTGGAGGACATTTTGGTATATTTATTAGTGATCCTTACTGATTGAGAGGTTGAGGGTAAGGGCATGCAATTATCTGGTCCCATTTACTACTTGAATATTTCAGATACTACTTAAACATTGTCCAGATATATCTGCATGCTATGGATAATTTGAATACAAATTTGAAAAAGTTTAACAAGCCTTACTAATACATGCTGAACAAAGATATTAGTTAGATTATAAACATAATTATGATGCCAACAAAACTCTTAGAATCATTGTTAATAATAAATTATAATAAGAAAGTGTAGTAACAGGATAATATGTACCTAGCTTAAAGCCTAACAGCCTTTGAAAAATTGGTTAAGTGGCATTATCTATCACTTTAATATTATTTATTCTATACTATCCTATAACAAAGAGCTAAACTGCTAGCTATAACATTGTAATATGTATGTTAAAGGGCTATGTAGGTATTTATATAACCTATATATCTATCTATATGTATAAGTATTATATTTTTACTAGTTAATATAATCAAATACTGTTTCCATTAAAATTTTTAATATTATCTCTATCCTAAGGTTTGATGGTAGAACTTGGTTTTAGTGATAAGACAATGTTTTTTCAACTGTATTTTATGAATGGTGTCCATAATAGAGAATGTTCTGTCTGTCTATCTATACCTAATATATAATGTACTACTCTCAATATTGGGAGAGACTTGCACACATGTCACATTCCATCTGAATTATTAGGACTGTCCTTGTTCTTCTCCAGTGGATCTACGTGTTGGAACAGGTAACTAGCTTCAAGACTGACTTAGTCTGACCAACTTCTTCCATATATATGAGAAGTGCTATAAATATAGGAATAGTATTATATACTTTACAAAATATTTCATTTACTAATAATATGAATAGTGTCAAAAGGTGTGATAGGTATTTATTATGTATATGTGGGGGACTGGTAATGGACATACTCAAAAGTCCGTTCCTTTTGTCACTAAGTAAGTACTTCTATACTACATACTACACTCACTACACTTTCTTTCTCAACCCATAGTGCACTTTTGACATACATTTAAACAAAATGTCACTTTTATACTATGTTAAATTCCAACATATAATTTTTTTATGTGTATGTCTGTAAAATCTTTATTATAAACTTAGTGCTTTTATCTAAACACATATTATTCATTAATGAATTGATGATGAAACAATTACCTTGTGATTGTTATTATTTCAAAGATATTTCTTTTCTTGTGTTTTAGAAGACTGAAGACTTATAATAACTATCATTTTAGTATGTTTAATATGTAAATATACACAAAAGGTACTAAGTGTATCCACATAACATTATCTGGTGTTAACACTCATAGTACAAGCTGTTTAGTTTGTTTAAAAGATTGCACTGTGTAAGTACATAAGCACTGTGTAAGTTGTTCCAGGACGTTATTATTATATGGTTAATATTTACATTGTTAGATAACTGGTGATGCAAATGAAGAGCAGATTCTGATGGCAGCTGCTGCTTACATGGAGAGACCAGCAATGTTGACCAGGGTATTGAATGACCTATACTATTTGTTCCGCTATGACAACAATTCATATGTGGCCAGGTCTCTCTGTATGGTCCTTGAGGCCATGGATCAGCATGTGTCTGAAAAACATATTCAGATATCTGGAAGGTAAGTTATGTCTCAAAGCTTTTAAGATTTTTACATAGAGTAATTACTTTAATAAATACCACTGTAACTAAGAGTAAGAAGTAGTTAATCATATTATAAACAAAAAACACGAGCTTTAATAATACTATGATGAAAGGTGATCAAATCATCTGCACTATTTGAGCAGATTTCAATAATATTTTGAAATACTTGTTGCCCATAATTATAAAAGTTGCCGCCATCCAGTTAACTGCCTAATCGCTATACTAACGACGCCGTTCAAGTGTCATCCTAAATAATACTCAGCCATTCAATCAATCTAATAATCATATCTGTATGATTAATAATATTTAACTACTTGTCTAGCTCATGGGTCACATATGCGGCACAATATGGGACAATGAACATATGTACTGTTTTAACGGGGCAAGTATTTCTATGGTTCTAAAGGGCACATAAAATTACAAGCTCAAGTGATTATAAGTTCTGGAAAGTGAAAAACAGTAATTGAATATTTTTGAATGCACTAATAAATACACTATCGTGGCGGTGAAAAATATTTTTTTATTTATTTAGTTTTACTAGGTTTTTAATTCTACTTTATTTTCAAAACACTACAATTCCCACAGTATACATTTATACCTATAGGAAAGGTATGGGTGAGAATCATTTATTTTCGGATTTTCCGTCTAGTAAATTTTAACACGTATGTTGTATTTTTAAATAATTAACTACGGTTTATAATGATAAATTAACGTACAGAGCGGCGCAAGCCGACGCTCGTAATATATATTGCCATGAGTGACACACTTGTGATAAATAAGCTGCTGGCGTTCCTGAAACGGAAGCTAAATGTGATAGACGAGTTGTCCGCCATCAAGATCTGTGCTAGCAACTACAGCGAAGAATATTGCTGCTGCTAAGCTGCCAGACATCATCACGATGCCGAAGGAGGCTAATCCTAACGGCGTGCCGACGTTTGTGACAATGGACTTGCATAAGTTACCTCCAGTCACTTTCGACCGAGTCTACGTTACCTTAGCCTAATTAAGGACATCGTATTCTTAAAGGCAAGTGTGGCAGACATGCAGAGGAAGAGAGGAAGTTGGATGCATCCCAGAACACTGTTAACGTTTTGTGTACAGACCTCGATGAGTTGCGCAAGTCTGTGGCATTAACTGGGTCATCGGCGCTTGTACTCTGAAGTAATGTTACCACGCGACGAGGTGTATGCCGCCGCTATACATCGGCTGCTAGTTACGCGTCAGCAGTTTTGTCGCCTCTGTGGCAAGTCTCCTCTGGAGACCACCGTAAATGCTTGCCGCTAAGTCGAATACCTCGCCACGAAATTATTAATATTAAACATTTTAGTTCTCGTATTTTTCTAATATGGTCTGCCTAAGCATGGGATAAATATCATTTAGACCGCTTATTGAACCTCTAAGCAGTTAACTGGACGGCTAATTAAGTTCCATAGGTATAGGGATATCAACTAAATGTTTTCCATTGTATGTCAAAGGTGAATTGTTGTTTTTCTGTTAAATACAATATTTAAGTATGGTCAGTAGATAAAGCCGGCTAATCATATCCAATTGAATTCCACTTTATATTCCTTACAACTATAGGACAAGTTTGGCAACTAAAAAACCGTGTACATATTTAGTGCTTGTTGCTTTTCTCTACTCTAATGCATGAACTAAACTATTATATTTTCCTAAGAAACGGTGTTTTCGTAATAAGTTGTGTGAATTAATTGATTTAAAAATAATTACATATTATTATTAAAAATATGAAATTTTGAAGGCGCTTATCTCAAAATACAATCTGTAAAGACATTACTTACGATATGCTACAAAAAATAATGAGCAGATACAGGTGCATTGAGTAGTTTTTTGATCAACTTGATCCGGATATACGAAAATTCGTGATTAGCTGTTGTGTGGAAAGTAATACCACACCTCGATGTATCTTCCTAAATTAGATAAAGGTTAAACCTCTTACTGACTAAAAAACCTCTGATTTAAAGAACATGAGAGTTTAGCTAATATGATTCTATAGATGCGCTGTTCTTTTGCAAACGGTTTTCTTTTTTCAAATAAAATGTTTAATTCATGTGCCCACGTGCTTCATATCCAGAACAGATATAATTTTATTAAGACCGATTGAGTTGTTATTACGACTGCTAACTCATAATCTTAGAATTTTCCACAACTCGCAGTACTTAAACATAAAGTATAAAATCTCATACGGTATAGGTGTTGAACATCATATTCATACCGACCCACCACCGAGCGTTCTCATGTTCCATTAAAAAATTATCTCACGTATACCTTAGTAAATTTGTAGGTTCTGTTATAAGCAAGTTATCGCATGATCCCCTTATCGCATGTTTCCATTATAAACGTATTCACTTTTCTACAATATGAGTATGGATGATGGGTTATTATATCAGCAATATATTACTTGTATACACACTTAGAAATAAGTGTATCCACACATATTTGTACACAATCTATAAACGATGCCAATCGAAATGAGTTTGGAATGTGCTATTTAGCATTTGACACTTTCTGTGTATGGGTGCCAAATGCCCTGAATCCAACAACGGACAGCATATTAGTCCCGTCTTTAATTTTGTTATTATGAACAAATGACTTGTATCCTTAAATCATGTCAGTGTGGACTTTACGAAACATAAGTTAATTCAATAGTTTGTAAAGTCTCCCGCAACACAGGAATTAATCCTTGTGCGGAAGTTGTCTTTTTTAAATATAATAAAAATAAGAGTTAGGACTTTTTATGGACTCATTTACAGCAACAACACAACCAACACAAATAATATGTATGTAATATTGATGAACCCTCAAAATATTCACATATGTCAATTAGATGTATGTTTGTCCACGATTATTATTCAACTTAGGAAACGTTAAAGATTTCATAAAATCTTCTGATCTGGACTAATTCATGTAAGTGTAACGGCCTGACTTACCGATACGAATACATTACTGTGCCAATCCTACGTTTCCCTTCCCCCCCCCTCCCCCTTCTTCCATTATTTTCTCCTCTTTCCCCTCCTCCCTTTCCCCTACGGCGGACAGCATTCTTGTGACTCTTGAGTTGCAAGAATTCATGGACGGCGAAAGTCACTTACCAATAGGTGACCCGTCTGCTCGTTTGTTCCCATATACCATAAAAAGAAACTTCGTGGTGTGGTGGCGTGATTTCAAATACAAAATGTTACAAGACCTTGATCAAATTCTAGAGGGCCTTTTAAATAATAAAACGTAAATATATTAAATAAGTTTCACATTAGAGCTAAATAATAGCCCGGGAGCTAAATATTAAAAGCATTGAAGGGTAATTTCCCACCTGACATTGCTCCTGATGAGTCAATTTAGCAATCAATATAATGCACTCGGCATTATATTGATTGCTAAATTGACTAACAATCGTAATGTTATTGATTTTAATATAATATAAAACTTGATGCTTTATTATGTATTACGTATATATTATTATATACATATATATCACATAGCAACATTGAGACAACTATGAAAACAACGTCAACATTATTTCTTAATATGTCACTTGCATAAGCATTTTGATAGCAACTTGCTCTCTCGTGGTCACTTTGGAGAGTGTAGGGGGGGGGGGGTAAGATGAAGTCTTTGTTTTTAAATATTAATATGATTGAATTTTAGAAGTTATTTTAACACCAAGTCTTTATATCTTTCTAGTGCAACTTTGTTCTATATCGTAAAAGGAAAGGACAAAGATCGCATTGGCATAAAGCTAAAGAGGCGTATCATCACCGCTCTACTCGACGGTATGGAGGCGCACCTTGGCGATGATACCATGATGAGGAATGGGTGTCTCACGTTATGCCAATTCAAAATACCCAGTGATGTTGTAAGTATCCTTCTTAACAGTTGTAGTGTTGTCTAGGTAACAGTCTAGGGATAGAGGCAAAAACAGTTAAAAGTTACATTTTATAGCTATCTTTTACAAAATTTGTAATGCCACCGTCGGATATAACAAATGTGCTCACGACGCCACTGTCAGCAGGAAAGGACTACAACTATGAGCGACAAGATGTAAAAAAGTACTAGGGTTTAATTAAGACATATATGTATAATAAGTCGCAAAACAATGCAGTTGTGGATAGATTGTGACAAATTTTGTGTAAACATAAGACACCTGTTCTAAACTCTACTTAAAAATTGTCTTAAAACTGTCAGTTTGTCAAACTGCGGCGTTTGACTAAATAGCAGTTTAACCTCAGCTTAGTCTCATTGTTTTCTAAAATAACAAGTTTGTATATAGTTGTCCTATCAATCTCTGTACTATATGAATATGCCTACTTTAGCGAGCGAATGACTAGTAAAACTTTTAATTAAATAGGTTAACCTCACATTAATATGTGGTCCTATTTATATTAAAATATTCCTTCATTTCGAATCTTAAGTTGTTAGTGTAACTCTGTACCTATTTATATTTTCCAGTTGTTCGAGTACGAGCGTGTCGTTCAGATACTTTTAAACGGGGTGGCCGATATCAATCAAGAGGGGTTCGTGCAGCGTATCGCTATTTACTTATTAAACTCGCTGGCTTGTCAGGTTGATGGTAAACAAAAGCAATTCCTAGGCAATCACGGTGCTATCGGCGTAAGTATCCAGTATAATGTTCTATCAATAGTTACATATCAGATACATCATAAAAGCATTCTTTTTGCACCTGCCGCGAAGTGTTGCGTTTATTCATGTGTCGCTAAAATGATTATCGTTTGATACGTGTATTAGTTGACTATAAAGTATTAATTTGTTACAAGTGTCGGATACCTATATGAGTAATTGATTTAGAAATAAATGTATATTTGCGAAGTAACCTTTAACAAGCCTTGAGGCGATTGAATGCCACTGCTAGATAATTTTGTTTAAATTAATTTTGCTCGTGATTCGTAGTGCAATAATTGTGGTTGTGTGTAACATAATATAATAAGTAAATCAAGTATGACGTAAACATGTCAATAATAAGCTCTGCCTGCCCTGAATCTGAATTTGCAGTATGACAAAAAATTTAAATGCGATCCCATATGTTTTATCTAAAGTAGCGTGAATAGCTGTGGTCTCATAAAAGTATGTTTATACGACATAATTGTGTTAATTCCTACTTCTTCCAAAAAAATATAAGTTACTATTAAGTTGCTATGCGAATTATTGTGAATCATCCATATTCACTTCAGTAGATAGAATATTAAAAGAATTTACATAGTAAGGGTCAACATGTTTCGTCTTTTATCAGAGTTTAGCAAAAACTTTTATCTATTTATTAAAATTTGCCAAAAAGCTATTTTTAATCCCTACTGCACAAGCTTCTACGTGTCACATAATTTAATTACAATTCGGAAGCAAATTAATCCGCACAGATATACCACACATGTGAAGTTGGAGAGACCCAAGGTGTTGGTTAGTATACAAGTTGTCACACATGGGGAAATTTATCAATAGTAAAGCTTGCAGAACCTATGGTGAAGTACTAACATAATCTTCAAAATTAATGTAAATGCGAGGAAAAAAAGGGAATACAGCTAACCTTAAATAGAAAATAAAAAAAATGCGAACATAGCCGCAAGAGTGTGTGGGTGGGAAAGTATTTGTTTGATACTTAAAAGTTCAGTATACAGGCTAAGACCTGCATTATAAAACAGCTCTAAAATGAGTAATGATAGCAAAGGAAACCAAATTAATACTTCTTTATGTTGCTAACGCAAGATTATTTGGGTTCATCTACTAAATAAATCCCATTGCGACTGCATACATACAAACATATGTACATATGTACACTTAGAAAAAAAAAAGTAAATTTAATAAATATATCAATCGTTGTCAGAAAGTGACCAATAACTTGAAAACGTCAGGGTGCAATATAGCAGAAGACGCACAAGGCGCCGGAGAGATCAAAATGACCTTGGGCCTCCATGAGTGCTGGCCTGAGGTACGGATCGGGCTATCTATCGCCCTAGCAGAAGCAGCCCCGAGACGGCGGCACCTGTTCCGCTCTCGCCTGTAATATGAGGGGGGGAGACCCCCACACAATATTGGGTTCTCCTTGCGCAAAAGACGGCCAGGTCTGCCAGGGTACACAGGAACTTCCTTTCTAGGGTACACCTGAGTCCCCGGCCATAACACCCGATGATGGAATACTGTGTGGTTTTAGTCGGTTCGAGTCCGACATACCACCTTACCCGTTAGCCCCGCTAAGATGATGGCCCGTGGGGGTTTCCCTACAATTAAAAGAAAAACCATAGATATAATAGCAACTTCTTTGCAAATTGTCAAGCCATATTAAGAAAAGCCATATTAACAAAAAAGTCTATAACAATCGAGACAAATATTACATTACAAAAAGTGTATGTAATTTTTAGAACAGTTTTTCAAAAATATTTATTTTATTATTTTCAACGGTCATCCAGTTTCATATATTTTGTTTTACAATGAAATAATATAAATTAAAGTAAGTGTCTTGTTACCTTGGGTAATAAGATTCATCTTGTCAAGTCTATTACTACTACTATACGCACATAATAATTTTATGATGTTTGTTTGATATAGTGAATGTATACAGACACAGACAACCATTGTTACGGTGCTTAGTAATATACCACTATAAGTAAATCATAATATATTTTATATTGTCGGTGCTGCCATTGTTGTGTTATTTACACAAATCTGTACATGTGAACAATGTTACAACTGATGCGATTTTTTTTTAAATATTAACCTTTTACGTATTTATTAATGCATTTGTCAATTAAGAACTGTATCTCTTCATTTTCTTCTTTCCCTTGTACCAAGGTAGCATGATAATGAATTCTCAAACCCAAAAGCTTAATTTGCCTGTTATTATTGTATAATCCTAATATTAATAAAACTCGGTTTATTCGTCCAACCAAATTCTTTCAGTCCTTTTGATGAGAGTCACAAACATCTATCAAACCTTACAATCTTTCTCGTTTATAATATTACTTATTATTATATATAATAAAATCTATCGGCTTGTTACTAGTACATATATACTTTGGTACGAATAGTCTTTATAATGCCACGTTATAATAAATAAGGTTTTCGCTATAATTATTTATTATTGTCAAAATTGGCTACTTAGTATGTTTTTTTTTTTGTGGCGTTGGCTTTATACGTAATTTTATTTTGTTACAGAAAATGTTAAACCTCATATCTGATCGTCTCGAACGTGGCATGTGTGATGATGTTCTAGAGGTGGCTTGGTCTACCATGTGGAACGTCACAGACGAAACCCCTCAAAACTGCATGCGATTTTTAGACAACCGAGGCATGGAATTCTTCCTTGCTTGCCTCAAGGTAATTCGCCATGCACTTAACTATTTTATGATTGTAGTAAGTACTATTAATAGGCTACTTGGCTCATATAATTTATTTATACACATCAAATTGTCTAGGGATCAAGTACATCTATAACTATAAACAATTATCCAATTAAACAAGAAAAAAAATACCAAATCTGGTCTTCCAGACTGGCTTCTTACACTAATTCCTATGTTTAAGTTAAAAGACTTATCCTTATATTTTGTAAATATTGATTTTTTTCTAATTTTGTGGGCAATTAACCGAAGTTAATGTCGTCATAACTAGCAAACAATAATAATAATCTGTGTTTCCACTATTGACACGAATCACGCAATTGCAGCGATTTGGCATGCTTATCATCAGTTCATCAAATTCACTTTGAGGAATGGTCGCCCAGTTCTTTCTAGCAAGTCAAAATATTTTTGTGCGATGTCTACCATGCATCCATACTCGGCTGTGTTCTTCTTTGACCTATATCCCATGCGTGCTTAATTAGGTTGAGGTCTGGCTATTGAGCAAGCCACGGCAGAAAGTTGATGCGAGGGCAAGAGTGCATGTTACGACTCTAGCCGTGTGTGGACGTGCATTGTCATGCATTAGTCGAAACAAATCACTCAAACAGCTTCGCAAATTGATGATCACATCTGCAACAATCCTTTCCGCGTAAATGTGGGCATTAAGGTAGCCCTGATCTAAATGAGATCGGTTCTTCCACCATTCAAAAAACCGGCCCAAACCGTTATTGTTTCCCCTCCATATGAATGAACTTCCTGACAAAATTTCAAACGTTCTTGACGTCCAGAGGTCCCTCAAACTCCAGACTCCGAATAAAAAAACCAATACCAACCGATTTCGATAATGGTTTGGTCGCTTATCAACAAGCCTGAAGAGCTGTGGAGCCTTCAAGCAGAATTTATGATGTATCGGTCCTATCTGCTAGTGATGATACGAGATCGTCTTCAGTGTCGCTCGGCCACGCTGTCTGTGATATGATAGCGGGTCCAGAGGTGGCACATGACGCACTGTGTAGTGCAGCCACAAAACGTGGCCTGGAACCACTTTGCAACATTCCAACGGTTCTCATCATCTCTTCTCGTGTCAAATGTTGTCGTCGTTCCATATCAGTCTAATGATAAATACTATAATTTCTGTGCATACTAGTACATGTCATGTGTACTTTAACCAAACGTTTTGTGTTTGCAAATCGTTTGACATTGAATCACAGATAATGGCGTATAGTGTATTTATGTTTGACGATAGTTTATTTTTGAACTAAAGGTTTGTTACTCAAGATCTCGGAAAATTATAAACAAATTAATATTGGTTTCAGATACCTTACTATCTGTGCCCCGCGGTTTCAATCGTGTTATACAATAATATATGAAAGTCTGCCAGATTTGTTGACATTATGATTACTGCTCTATTCCCTTTGGTAGTAGCATGATTATATATAACCTGTACCCTTTCTCAATAAACGGGCTATCTAATGTATTTTTTTTTTCAAATCAATCTCTGCCTCTTTATAACATTACACACCTTATAAGACTTATAAAAAAGTATCGACACGTCTATTGTTACTTATTTCTTAATCAATTGTGTAAATACCACTTACTTATACTGAATAGTGAAATAACATATTTGACCTTATAATTTGGCAAAAGTTGCAATGAATTTTCACTTATCATGATTAACTGCAAAAGCCTTATACAAGATGTTTGTAGAAAACCAAAAACTAATAGAACTTCCAGTTGCATGTTGGTATGCATGTTGAATTTTCAATCAATATCAAAACTACTACGTTTTTATTGTTAGGATAATTTTTAATTATTAAAAGATTATCATTATGAAAAAAGCTAGTAAGTGTGTATAAGATCAAACGACAAGAACGTGACACAAACAAAAGGTACATGTAGTTATGGCAATGAATACTGATGACCATAGCTGCCAAAATTAATTATAAAATTACAAATGCGAGGTGTTAAATCTATAGCGCTATTGGCTAAAATAATTTAAGTAATAGAATATATGGCCACCGACAGTTTACATCTCATGTGGAGGGAATAGAGAGTTTAACGAAGTGTGACGTTATGTGACGAAGGACAATTCCTGTCATAAGCTTTGTGGCATCACATGTCTAAATAGAAAGTATTCATACAAAATATTACCTGTAATCGAAAAACTGACAAATAATATAAAAAAGAACAACCACGGCTAACCACCCTGGGAGGCTGCCCCGTCAGGTCGCGCATAATCCACGGCTTGTCGTGCCGGTTGGTGACCGGATGGTGGGACCCGGCGACCACTTCCGGGAGGGTACGGGGGCCCTTCCGTCCGGCGGTTCGGTCACCGTCATGCTTCACCGATACATGATGACACAGCATTTTTAGTCTCAGTTTACATTGCCACGATGACTGTCATGCCTTTTACGCCCCCTTCCTCTTCTATCATGGCAGCACAAAAAAAGAAAAGTGGTCCTACAGCGGCATCCTCCTCTCCCACCAACCCGCTTTTTGAGGTGGAGTTCACTAACATACGTGGACTCCATGCAAACCTCAGCGCCGTACACCAACACCTCGAGACGGCTCGGCCGGCCATGCTCTTTCTTACGGAGACACAAATACGCCGCCCTGCCGACACGGCATATCTCCACTATCCCGGCTACGTGCTCGAGGAGTGCTTCCTCGCAAGGGCTGGAGTGTGCCTTTTCATCAGGGCGGATGTTTGTTGTCGCCGTCTGCACTGCCTAGAAGACACATCCTTCTCCATCCTTTGGCTCCACGTGGATTTTGGCTCTACGAGCCGGATTTACGTGTGCCTCTATCGCTCCCATTCCGGAGACTCCGAGACAACTCGACTCTTTGACCACCTGAGTCAAGCAGCGGATAAAGCGCAGGAGCAGTTTCCGACCGCCGAACTGGTGTTTTTGGGAGATTTTAACGCCCACCATGAGTCCTGGCTGGGATCTTCCAAAACTGACCACGCTGGTCGAACTGCCCACGCATTTGCTCTCACGCATGACCTTACCCAACTGGTACTCCAGCCCACCAGGATACCAGACATAACGGGTCAAGCGCCCTCTTTGCTGGACCTACTGCTGACGAATCACCCAGCGCAGTACAGCGTATCGGTTCTCGCCCCTCTGGGATCCTCCGACCACTGCCTGGTGTCGACCTCAGTGCCTCTAGTTACGCCTCCACGACCTGTGGTAACAAGGCGGCGGTTATGGCACTACTCGTCAGCAGACTGGGATGGAATGCGGGAATATTTTGCATCCATCCTGCTGCTTTAAAGATAGGGATCTGTCGCAAAGTGTGTCTGCCGTGACTGACGAAATCACTGTCGGTATGGAGTATTATATCCCCTACAGTGAAGTCGCCAGCACGAAGACCCGTCCCTGGTTCAATCGCGAGTGCATCCGGGCCGTTGCTCAAAAGCAGTCGGCCTACCGCGCATGGATCAGGGCCCGCGCACATTGTGACCCAGACATTGATCGCCTAAAAGCAGCACTAAACAGAGCCACTAGGGAATGCAAGAGGGCTTACATCAGAGCAGATGCCCAGCGCATTGCACGGTTTGGTCAAGAACTCGTCGCGTACCCTACGGGTAGCCGTAAGTTTTGGCGATTGGCCAAAGCCGTGCAGTCCAACTATTGCCAACCTTCGCTGCCGCCGTTGAACTACCCTGACGGATCACTGGCCCACGAGCCGCAAGAGAAAGCGAATCTACTAGCTGACCTCTTTGCGGCTAACTCCCGAATCGATGACCGTTGCGCGCACACGCCCACCATTGCGTCCTGCGACTCCGCAATGCGGGATATTCGCATCCGGCAGAGGGATGTCCGTGCGGAGCTTCGGTCACTCGATGTCCGGAAAGCCAGTGGACCCGATGGTATTCCGGCGGTGGTTCTTAAGAACTGTGCACCTGAGTTGTCTCCCGTACTAACGCGCTTGTATCGCCTGTCCTATTCCTCAGGAATTGTTCCGGAGGCCTGGAGAGAAGCGAATGTTCAACCCATTCCCAAAAAAGGCGACCGCTCCGATCCAGCCAATTACCGACCTATAGCCGTCACTTCCATACTCTGTAAGGTGTTCGAGCGGATCATCAACACCCAACTAATCCGCCACCTAGAGGATCACTCCTTGTTAAATGATCGGCAATATGGTTTTCGGCCGAACCGATCCACGGGTGATCTTCTAGCGTACGTCACACACCTTTGGGGTGAGGCTATGGATAGGCATGGGGAGTCCTTGGCCATCAGCCTCGACATTGCCAAGGCCTTCGATAGGGTGTGGCACCGCTCGCTTCTCTCCAAACTTCCTGCATTTGGTCTGCCACCTAAACTCTGCAACTGGGTTGCTGCCTTCCTCGAAAAGCGCCGCATTAGGGTTCTCTGCGACGGCGCGGCCTCAGACTTCCACGAGGTAAGCGCTGGTGTACCTCAGGGCTCCGTCCTATCGCCTACGCTGTTTCTTCTGCATATCAATGACATGTTGGCCCTTGGCAATGTACATTGTTATGCAGACGACAGTACAGTGCACGGGCGATATTTCGGGCATCCTACTGCCAAGCTGGCAGACGTTGAGGAAAAACGACAGGAGCTTGTCGCTGAGCTCGACCGGGTCTTGAGCCGCATTTCCCAATGGGGCTGTGAGAATCTGGTCGAGTTCAGCGCCAAGAAAACACAAGCGTGTGTGTTCTCTAACAAAAAGTCTCCATTCCTTCCCCTTCCTACTCTTCAGAGCACTCAACTGCCACTGCAGGATAGGCTTAGTATTCTGGGTATGGATATTTGCCGGGATCTCAATCCGCGCGAGTACATCGAGAGTGTCACTAAGGCGGCCTCGCTTAAGCTCGGCGTTTTAAACAAGGTGAGACGGTTCTTCTCGCCCGAGCAACTGTGTCTTTTGTACAAGACCCAGGTTCGCTCCTGCGTGGAGTACTGCTCTCATCTCTGGGACGGCTATGCGCAGTATTTGCTTGACGCTCTCGATCGGTTGCAGCGGCGCGCAGTCCGCATTATCGACTGTCCTGAGATCACCCAGTCTCTTGAGCCTCTGCAGTTGCGAAGAGATGTCGCCTCTATGGCAGTCCTCTATCGCCTACATCACGGGGAGTGTTCTGATGAGTTCTTCCAATTGGTCCCACCTTCTCCCTTCCTCTACAGGACTACACGTGCTGGCCTGAGGAGTCACCGTTTGTGCGTCGAAAATATACGTACCCGAACTAAACGGTTTGGCTCTTCTTTCTTGTGCCGATCGGTAAAAGCCTGGAATTCTCTACCAGCGCACGTGTTTCCTTCCCACTATGATCCCGGGTCTTTTAAGCGGGGCGTGAAAAAGCATCTCACCAGGCCGCCATAGTGTGGGTCACCATGCTGCATTGACTAGACATGCAATGAGGATGGTGACCACCACTCTTTGACTCCACCTATTGCTTTCCATCAGGCAAAGTGGAGTCACTATGGTAGGCTAATATAAAAAAAAAAAAAAAAATATTCCATCTGTAGGCTGCCAGCTAGAAATAACAATGGGTTGATCTCCTCATGATTAGGTATTTCATTGACTTTTATTTATTTATTGTAGTTTAATATTATTTTTAGTTATGGTAATTCTCTAAAAACATAACACAACAGTTATTTTATTAAAAAAAATAAGAAACTACTCTTCTCTTTTATTCAGTTCTAAATTATTAAATACGTGACTTCACACCAGGGAAAGGGGGCTGTCCCATGAATGTTACCACCATTTCATCATATTTTACAAGGACGGAGGGGGAGTTTCAAAAGTCATGAAACTCGCCTAATTTAATTTATTTTGGACGCGCGTCGCCGTTTTCCTACACTCAGCGGGCCGGTGGTAAGGACTAACTTACTAAAATTTGCCCCCATGTCACGCACCCTACGGATTATTAACGCAATGGCTACATATATAGACATTTATAACTGTAGTCTGCCAAAATTTACAGAAGTATCCCAAAGTTGCATTAGTTCTGACATGTAGTTAATTTATATTCATAATTGTTATTATTTTTAATTGTTAAATGTAAGTAATCATTGTATATAATTAAATATAAGCTTGCAATATTGCCTTGGGAGATTTCCTGTAATAATGTTGTAAATGTATCTAAATAAATAAATAAATAAAATTTCTGATCCCTAAGAAAAGATCTGGACTATTTATCTTACTTTCTATTTTTCTGTGGTTATTGCTGGTGCACGGGTACGGGTCACTGTTCTAGGTGTAATGGTATGCATTTAGTTGTATTAAGTATTATGTTAGTAAGTTGTGTTAAGTATTAAGTAAGTTAGTATATATAAAATTGGTTATTGGTCACATATGTTGTACCAACATGTACACATGAATATCAGGACAGAATACATTGCATTCAATGAATCCGTGCAGCGGTGTCGGATAAGCGGAGATTGTTTCGCCTTTGTCTGGCCGGAGTGGACCGGCTCGGCTGGTGCGATATCACGGCCTCACAGAAAACCAATTGTGAAGCAAAGCTTGCGTTGTATTTCCCCGAAATTAGTGAGGTTTCACAATGTACGAAGTCTCCCCTCCACCCTCCCCTTATGAGAGAGATGTTAAAAAATATGATACTAGAACTAGAACTGAACGTGGACGCCCAGACTGCCCCTCGTACACTGGGCTTAACTGTGCTTATAAAATCGGGTTATAGCTAGAGCATGCATGCCATGGCACCCCCTCCCACGTTTACCATAGTTTTCTGTATCATCATACACTGTAACCTCGATACTGTCCACCGCCACCTCGAGATAGCAAAGCCGCCCTTGCTCTTTTACTAAGACGCAGATTTCATCTCCAGCGGA
Source organism: Tyria jacobaeae (assembly GCA_947561695.1). Lineage (NCBI taxonomy): Eukaryota > Metazoa > Arthropoda > Insecta > Lepidoptera > Erebidae > Tyria > Tyria jacobaeae. The sequence goes on along the minus strand of OX387207.1, from coordinate 9,415,738 downwards.
CACATCCTAAGTCCGTTATAATGGGTACAGACTGGAACACTCCTTTGCTCCTAAGGCTGGTGTGTGCGTGTACGTTAGAGATGATATCACTTCTCGCCGCCTCGGCAATTTTGAAGAAAGGGCCTCTCCATGTTATGGCTACGTGTAGACAGCGACGACCCTTCCCACATCTATGCATGTCCCATAGCGGTGATGCCGTAACGGATCGACGCATAGTCCACGTCCAAATAGATACAGACTATGCTCCAGCAGATCCCATCCGCCCAGATCGTGATTCTTGGCGACTTTAACGCCCACCACGCCGAATGGCTTGGTTCACGCAAAACCGATCATGCGGGAGATCTGTTTACGATTTCGCCTTGGCGTATGGCTTCACGCAATGGGCATCATCGCCTACGCAAGTCCAAGATAGGGCAAAACACGTATCTTTACTGTTTGACCTTCTGCTAGTTCAATCCAGTCTCCGTTGAGGCGCCTGATTAAGAGTGTGATGCCACTTGTTTACTCGCCGCTGCGACGCAAGTTACAAGCAGTCGCCGTGTTCGGCAGACCGGGATGGAATGCGATCATTCTTTGTGTCCTACCCATGGAGGCAGGTTTGCTTCTCGCCGGATGATCCCAACTTCGTTGCCGAATCAATCGCCGATGTCGTGCTTCATGGTATGCAACTATTAATTCATTTCATCCTAATTACCACCGGTGGCAAATCCCAGCCCTAGTTTTTTAGAACTTGTAAAGTGGCGTCCCGCCGAATGCAAGAATGTTACCAAGCAATGCAGCTACAGCACGGGATGTAAAGACCAGAAAATAAATAAGCAATGTAAGAATGCCTACAGGTCTAAAATGGGTAATTGCCAGGGCGAAGTCGGAGCACATCGGCAGAATTAATGAAAGAACCTTACGGAATTCGTGCATTGTGGCCTCTTGCCAAAGCTGTCCAGGGTTATTTATGTAAGCCATGCCTTACACCCATGCACATGGAAGATTATTACTTGGCCCATGACGCTAAAGAAAAAGCCTATCTTCTGGGCAAATTCTTTAACGCACCGCACCATCATCTCCTTGTTCTTCAAGATAAGGGAATCCATAATCAACTGCCAGCTCCACCGGTACTTAGAAGACTGCCAGCTCCTCAATGACCGACAGTACGGCTTCCAGATCAGGTCAGATCTTGATCTTCCGTGATCTTCTCATATACTTGACTCACTGGTGGGCACAGGCGATCGAGACCAATGGGGAAGCGTTGGCGGTAAGTTTAGACGTAGCGAAGGCCTTCGATCGGATCTGCAACAAGGAACTTCTTGTGAAGCTTTCTTCCCATGTGCTTCCCGAGAAACTGTGCAACTGGATCACCAGTTTGCTCACAGACAGAAGCATCAAGGTCGTTGTTGAGGGTGTACGCTCCGATTCCGAGTGTCAATGCACCAGCATTCATTAAGTATGTTAACCAACATTGATTTCATTGCGTTTCTATTATCATCGTGGGAGAACCATGCTTAGGCATGAATGTCCCGGCTCGACTGGAGTAATACAATGCGTTGTATTTACCGAGTGAGTCAGGGAATTGGAATATACTTTAAAAAATATTAAGTTTAATTAAAGTTAATACTTAAATATTAATACAGTTTGATCATGAGCCACGTTTGCCATCAGGTGACCCCATTTGTTAGTTTGCACATGCCGTAAAAATATTATGCAATACAATAATTCACACTGTTAAATTTATAACTGATTTTTTTTTATTTAAAATACACAAAAACAAAACAACTTTGAAACACTATGAGATGGATGTTGTAATATACACTCACAGGCACAATTAACCGCCCACCTTGTATTTCTTTCAATTTTCAGTAGTCGGAAAATTTTGACCACATTTGATGGAAGTTATGTTAAAAGCAGCCATTAAGGATAAATAAAATCACAAAAGTCTTTAAACAAAACCGTTTAATTAAAAAAAAATATGCCAAAAATCGATTTTGCAAAAAATTTGCATGAAAATGTGATGACTTTAATTTTGAAAAAAATCGTCCGCTTTCTTTTTATTTAAATTTTAATAATGAGTATTACTACCTCGGGCCCTGATGACTTCTTGTAGTCGGTTTGGCAAATCCATCTACGAGGTCTTGAATATCCGACTGAGGGATATTATGCCACTCCTCTATCGCAGCCGTCTTGAGCTCTTGTAAGGTCGCAGGGGCTGATATTCTTTCTCGAATACGTCTTTTTAGGTTGTCCCAAATGTGCTCGATTGGGTTAAGATCGGGACTGCGTGACGGCCATGGCAAAACTTGAATCCCGACCTAATCGAGGTATTGAGTGACGGATCTTGCGGTATGGCATCGAGCATTGTCGTGCATTAATTTAAAGTTTTCACCAATAAATGGTGCGAAAGGTATGACGTGGTCTTGTAAGACTTCCTCCACGTATCTTTGAGCAGTCACACTGCCTCTATCAAACACCACTAGATCGGTACGAGCCTCGTAATAGATACCTCCCCAAACCATTATGGATCCTCCCTGATAACCCACGGTTTCGATTATTGCACATGGAGCAAACCGTTCATTTTGGCGCCTATAAACACGCTGACGTCCATCTGGACCCCTTAAGGCTATTCTGCTCTCATCTGAGAACAGTACGTTCTTCCAATGTTCCGTTGTCCAGTCAGCATATTCTCGTGCAAAGGCAAGTCTTGCTCTACGATGCTGTGCAAGCAGCTGTGGACCGCGAGCTGGACGAAAAGCTCTCAGATTCCTTTCAGCCAGTCTTCTTCTTATCGTACGTTCACTTACAGTGACATTTCTCACCTCAAACAGACGTGTGCGCGGTTCAGTAGCGGTGCAAAAGTGATTTCTTAGCACGTTACTGACAACAAAGCGGTCATCCAGAGCCGAGGTGCACCGATGTCGGCCTTGACCTGGCCTTCTCGTGTATGAACCAGTCTCCCGAAAGCGTCTGATGGCATCCCGCACTGTAGTTCGAGGTACACCAAGCGTACGAGCGATGCGACGTTGGCTATACCCAGCGTCAGCTAAAGTCACTGCCCTAGCAGCACCAGTTGCATCCAGTGGCATTTTTTTCAGTCACAAACAATAATCGTACACTAAAAACTCAAATTAAACAATGTTCGTACACGATAGCAGACAAGAACAAGAAATGTAATCAATGTAACGTTACTGCAACAATGTCAAACAGAGACTAAATTCTAAAAACGCTTCGGCGATACAAATTTAAGGCTCGAAATAAGGGTTTTTAAGTGTTTAGTTTATTGCTAAAGTACCCACTTAACTAAAAACAATACAGTAGATAAGCCACAGTTAACATAAACAAACAGGGTGACGAAAAATATAGGTGGGCGGTTAATTGTGCCTGTGAGTGTATGTATACTTCTCATGATAAATGAGTACACAACCAATCTTTTTTCTATCCTATACTCTCTTAAACTCTCACTTGAGTCATGAGTCTTGCTGAAAGGACCATTCTTTGTTATGGAACATGGTGTTGTTAAAAGGCTTAACCACCTACTCGAGAATCGTATCTTGATGCACTTGTGGTCTTATTTATTTTTTTCATGGCTTGTTAAAATATTGCTCAAAAATAATAATTTCCCCGTCAATATGTTTTTTTCTATGACCTTCCTTTGCGTACCGCTTTAGAAGTTGTTTTGATTTTACCACCCTATTCCTTTTTAAATTATCAGTTAAATCCACCAACCAGTCATCTGCAAGAGAGACGCATGATTCTAGGTGCTATATTTATTTCCCCCAGATGAAAGGTTTTGCTTTCGGACAGGATTTCTTTAAAATTATTTCCTTCACTCCTTAAATCGCCCTTTTTGTACCCATACTACATGGATAGCTATTTCTATTTCTGTCACAAACAGAAAGGGTTTTATTGTATTTATATATAGCCGGGTACACAAACATTCGATTATTGCCAAGCGGATGGAGAGATTCAAAAAATTGCACTTGGCGCTATGTCTATCTACTTCATGTAATGCTATCATAACTATCGGTTATCTTTATCACCCTGCTCCATTTGCGTGCGCGGCATTTGCGGCGTGAAAATGAGAAAACACAATGAATATTCATATAAGAATGACAGATTCCAATTCAAATGTAATATTATTTAAGTAATATTATGTTTTTTTTTTTATTGTAACAGACCAAGTATACATGTCGATTCAAAGGCAAAATTTATTTTTTACAGATATTCCCTGACAGGGAGGAACTATTGCGCAACATGATGGGATTGTTGGGCAATGTTGCAGAAGTGGCTGAGCTACGACCGCAACTGATGAACAAGCTGTTCCTCGCTGTCTTTTATGACTTACTTGATTCATGCAGTGATGGTATTGAGGTAACTATATTGTTATTAAAAGAAATTATAAAAGGCGTCGCGTGTCCAGGCTACACACATATTTTTTTTGCACTAAACGATTCAAAATTACTAAAACTCTCGCTGGTTCTCAAGCGTGCCGAATGTGGTCGCTGAAACGTTGTCTTTAACTGAGCTCTAAAAAGGAGGTTCTATGTTGGTCTGTATGTTTTGTTATGTACGTGGGTCACACGGAAAGTTTTTACAATAAGCGAGTAAGAAAAGTAGCCAATGATGAATTTATTAAAATCTTTGGAAATCTGTAGATGTGTAGTAAATTCATATTATTCATCATTTGTGTTTATAAATTGGCGGCAATTTGAAAAGTGTTTGTCGTGCATCGAAATGGATTTGACTAGAGAAATGTTTGCTCAATGATTTATTACCACTTTCGGTCAGACGGTACGGTTGCAATCTTACTCAAAATCAATGTTACGGCAGACTATGATTGGTGTTTCATAACGAAGCCCATCTCGTGCCCCTGTTTACAAGTGGTATAATTAATCAAAGCTTTGCACTAGATGGATACCTCGTAATTTGACACGCGTCGTTTGGTCGGTTAATGCTTGAAAAGTAAGACGGAGGTGACTCGAATACTGTCATGGCATCATCACAGGTGCTAAAAGCTGTATATATTAAAAAAAAAAACTGCCCAATGGATGTTTCCACTTGAAGATTTGCAGACAAAAGTAAAGGATGGCAAGTCAAGGGAAAAGATGATTGCCTCATTCTTTAGACTGACGGGTCATTTCGCAACAAGCATTCTAGAAGATGAAGAGACTGCTGCAGATTTTTATGTCAGTCATTCTTTAACAGTTGCCTTGGAAAATATTAGACAGCAGTGCCCAAGAAGCAGGATCCTACTCCACTACGACAGCGCTCTAGATCACTTCGCTAGACGGACTATCGAATATTTGTCTATCGAAGGTGTGGAGTTAGTGAGGTATTCATTTTATAAAACCTGATGATGCCGTGGCTGCGTTTGAAAAAGGCGTGGAAGAGGTCTCTATAGAAGAGTAGGTTCTAGCAATGGTTCCATCGCATGCGACGGGTGCTTAGAAAGGAACAGAGGCTACTTCGAAAAGCAATAAAAATATTAACAGGTTCTTTTATAGCATTCCGTTTTTTATAACCCACTCCACGCCGTAAGTGTACGGTACAGGAATTAGTTTGTGTTTTGTGACTGCAAAAGTAAAAAGAAAACTTAAGTTTTGTAGTTTTATTCTACCATAGTTATAAATTTGATCTTTTTTTTTTCGTGTGGAAAACCCCCCGGGGGTCATCTCCTCACCGAAGCTGAGAGTGAGATGGTATGTCGGACTTGAACCAACTAATGTCACACGGTGTTCCGTAACAGTGGCTATATCGCAGGGGTCCCGGGATACCCTAAAAAGGAAGCCTTCGGGAACCACTGCAAGCCTTAACCACCTAATTAGCCGGTGACCAGTCTATAGAATATGGTGGGCCTTACCCCCCTCTTAATCGAAATGGCAAGCAGCGGAACGGGAACGAGAGACGACAAGTACTCTCCCGTTCCCGTTCCGCCGCTTCTTTTGCATGAATTACTATCTCACAATACAAGGCTGCGGAACCCTACGTACTCTCGCTTTGGACCATAGACATGGTTCAGCCAGCTAGAGGCTACACACTCCCGTAGCTGCCACGTGGTCGGCACGCTGCTGAGTCCATACAGAGCACTCCACGCAGACGTTGGGGCCTATACTACACAGGTACTTACCGAAACAGCCGTGTCCAGTGAGCACCTGCGTCAGCCGGCAGGAGAGAGCACCATGCTGTCTCTCGAGCCAATTCTCAATGACGGACCTTACCGCCACAATCTTGACGTGCCCTGCGCTCGGTAGCCAAAGTCGTTCTTTCCACTGAGCCATGACAGCCTGGTAGAGCTGGGACTGCAAACGTCTCGTTTTCCCGAGGTGGCAGGTCTCAGATCCAGCTCCTGCACATCCCTGCTCCAAAAATAGAATGTTGCAAGGGATTTCGCCTCCAGGTACCATGGCAGAGTTCCAGCTAGGAGACTCGCCGCTTCAAAGGAGATGACTCTTGTGACCCTGATGGCCATAGCCCGCTGTGGGCGTCGCTAGATTGCAGCACTGCAGGTGGTCAGGGTCTAGCCTGAATAGAGGCTCCGTATAGGGCCAAAGATCGCACGATCCCAACGTATAGTCTCCTACAGGAGACCCTCGTAAGCTTGGGGGCCGAACTTCGGAAGTGAGGTCCGAACTCCCATCGGCCGTCTAGTGCGAGTCTCTGATATCTAATCGAGGACTCGATACCGATGTGAATACCTCCCACTATAAGACTGGATCCTCTGGGTGGTCTCATCCGAGGCTCATGGAAGCAAATCCAAGGCAACGTGTTTAAAGCATTGGCGATATCAAGAGATACCGTCAACACCACCTCGGGACCTGCTTCCTCTACCAGAGCTTTTACTCGCATGATCGCATCCACAGTGGACCGCCCCCTGCGGAAACCAAATTGATTATCCGCCAGGTCTGGCCCCATTCCAGAGAGATGCTCAATGAGGCGACCCGCAATGATTAAAAAGCTTACTCACCTCGTCGAGCAACACTATGGGCCGATAGGTGGATGGTGAATCTATGGGGCGCCCCTCCTTACGGATTAGTACCAGTTTAGCAATTTTCCACATTTCCAAATTGACAGACTGGAATGGATCTTTAAGCAGCGTTGGGGGCAGACTCTGGGTTAGTGGAGGTGCTGAAGAGCGCAGTTTTCCCCTTACTAAGAGATAGGGGCGCCCCCACGGATCTCCATCCATCCATCGGTCTCCAACAACTGCTGACGGACCTCTTTCTAGACCCGTTTTGTAGCCGCTTGAAGAGATCTTTTGATCTCCTGTCCTGCAACATTAAGAAGGTCCGCCTCATGGGTTGCCGCATTATCTGGACGGCGTTGCCTTCTGCGGTATCTGAAATACTGGCTGCGCGCAGTTACACAATCTTCTCGCAGCTGCGCATTTTCTGCTGACCACTAATTCACCTGGCGCCTCGCAGGTCTGGTGTGAATTCTAGGCATAGCCGTAACGCAGATGTGCGATATGGCGATCTGGAACCACTGTGCCATCCACATCGACAGATCTATCTGGTGCAGATATCCAGGCCTGTACGATGGAGGCTTCCAGGAAGTTCCGATTTAAACTCTTCAGAGCTAACGAGGACCAGTATTTGCCATTGCGACCGGCGCATCAGAGGTGTCAACAGAAACGTCGCGCCGTCGTCGCCATGACGCGCCAGCCTCCGACACAGCGGGATAGAGCAGGGCTCGCAAACGAGATATCTACGATTGCACTGCCCTGCTGACACACGCACATGGCGATGGAACCCCTGTTCAAGAGGACTAGGCCTAATGATACGGCCCACTCCTCCAGTGCCGTTGACATGGCGTTGAAGTTCCCCAGTACGAGCATAGGATGATGTCGACACCCTTCAACGATAACGGCAGTCTTCGCTGAACCGTGTCCTAGCTGAGTTCGAGGAATGGCTCACTCGGCTAGGACACGGTTCAGCGAGAAATAAACGGCCACGACCGCGATCTCATCCACAGTAACCGCCACGAATCCTCGTCCCCTTGTAATGACTGCAACCCAGTTATCACCTGGAGGGACAAAATATGGCTCAGCGACGGCGGCGACGTTGATCGACCACTGGACCTCTGGAGCAGAAGGTCCTGAGCATTGGCACAGTGATTTAAGTTCCCATGAACTATGCGGAATTGGGGGTCAATTATTGGGCATCCATTTTCGCATTCCGATCCCCTCCTCGAGGGCATATCCTAGTGATTCTGTGTCACGGGGTGCAGGTTGTTTCCTCCTTGATAAGGTAACTTTAGTAACAGCACGGTGATCTGTCTGTTTGCCTTCCACTGAGCACTTAAAGCAGTGCAGCGGGGTATTGCAGGTTTCGGCTTTATGACCGGGCTGACCGCAGCGGAAGCATATGGCGAGGCTGCAGGAGTCGCACTAGCGCCTTGTGAAAGCCCGCAATGAGCAGGTTGCGAGCATCTGCGATATTCTGGGCAGCTGATTACTACTATCCTCAGACCACGAGACCGGAGTATTCCAGCTCTGATTTGTCTCGGGGTGCAGCCTCCAATATCTTCGGCAGCGGACACAATCTCATCCGGCGTCACAGAATCGTCCAGGCCCATTATGCTCACGTCTGCATATTTGGTCACACTAACTTCTGCCGCATCTTGATGCGCCAGAAGTTAGTGTGACCTTGGTATTCCCTGAGTTTGGCTGCTAGGGCGTCGGCTTTGGAGCCGCTGATAGCGCCAGAGATGTATAGAGAGATTTCGAGGAGACGGGCCACTGTTCGGGTTGTCTTACATCCTACCCCTTCAATTTCAAAATCCTTAAGAACGACTGGTTTTCTTCGTCATAGCTTCAAGGAGCTACCGTGCCTGTCCGTTGCCAGGCAGGATTACTATTGGGCCAACCGGTGGCTTACTTTAGACCAGTGTTCACTAGTACTGAGGAAATTCAGGGTTCGTGAACCCGTCGCCCAATTATTATTTCTCCATCTCCGCATGAATTAGAGGGCAGACAGAAAAATTAGAGTGACCTTAGAGCCAGGCCCCTCCTTGCCGGAATATTAGCCGTCGGTGGTGAAGCCCTCTTCAAAAGGAAAAAGCAAAGAAAGTTTCTTCGCTGACGTTGCCCAGGGTGCACCGCGGGGAGGTTTTCTAGTCCAGCATCCCACCATACAAGAAATGATCTACTAGGTTATTATTTCAATGTGTTAAGTAGTTATTAAGACCTCATGTGACAGTAAATGAGATAAAGCTATCACATTGAAAATTCCTGTTATTGTCTCAGTAAATAAAAAGTTCGTACACAGTTGGTCGTACAAGTCGGCATAGTGAATCGACCGACTGTGAACTAAGATGCTTGTATTTTTACTTTACAGAATGCTAAGGAAGCGTCCGTTATGTAGGAAATTAGGTAATAACACCTAAGAAGATATGAAAAAAGCTCTACAAGAAAAATAATATTAAGTTACAAAGATCTAATTATTATGATTCACAGGGTAGGTAAAAGCCAAAGTGCCATTAAATTGTTAAGTGGCTAAATTAATAAGTTTAAAGATGAGTGCTTTATTTTGTTTTGAAATTTATGTTTAATTGTTTCTTGATTTATTTGATAGTACAGTATCGCAAAAACAATCGCACGTCGAGTATGACTTTGAAGGCCGAGCCGTAGGTGAGGACTTCACTACGAGACACGCAATTGCCATTTCCACTGATGCCTCCAATTGCGTGTCTCGTAGTGAAGTTATTTGTATTAGTGCTTTAGTGGTATTTAGTGCTATTCTCAAAAGAATGCAAGGAAATAAAACATACTTTTTATATTATACATTTACCTTTGTCGCTAAATATATACATCTGGTGCTTTAATTAAAAATTGCCTTATGTCTTCGCCAGTAAACATTTTTGATTTTTGCTTTTGAATTCGGTCGATTGTCGTTTAAGAAAAGTAGATCAATTCCACAATTTTTAAACCTCCTGATCTTTTAGGGCACAGTGGGTCAATATATTTCTTTTTATTGTACGTGTTTTAAAACCATAAGACATTAACATTACTGTAAACAAAATGCAGCTAAGTTGTAACTTTCTACTATTAAAATTTGACATCGATTGCTTTTATAGTTTTTGAGCCACGTGACTCTTAAAAAACGCACAACGCCCCTACATTTTTAACTATAAAAAAATATATACAATTAATGTTTACCAAATCTAGTCTTCCAGGCTGGTTTCTTATTTAAATACCTAGGTTTCATCTTTGAAATGAAGAAAAAATGTAATTTTTACAAATTGTGTTAAATTTAAACTAAGTTAATGTCGTCAATTAAGTGGCAAGGATTATGGCAACTAGTGGAGCATATAACTACAGACTTATGTAATCAGGTTGTATGATAAGTGGTAGTGGATATGTAAATCAGGTTTTTTGGCTTCGTATTGTTGTTGTACTGTTACTGACTATACTTTGTGTCCAGCGTTTTTAAATTACTTTTACCCTACTATTTTTAAGTTTAAAGCAAGGCAACTGGATTGAATATTTTTTCTATGTTTATACACGATTGCTATGTGTTATTTTTAACCGTAAGCTCTTGTTCACTGTAATTATGCATATAAGTTTAGTAAACTGACCCTGTATGCGTTTTTGCTCGCAAAATCATTAAGTCATTCAATACTTAATCCCATAAACATATGCAATATGCATTCATAATTCTTTAACAGGTCTGTGTCATTGAGAGTCTCACGGAAACCAGTGACGTACGTTATTATATCAAAGTGATGGCAGATCTTGATAATCATGCTTACTCTTTATCTTTATCATATTTCACACACTGCTGTGTAGATTTTTTTTAATTATATTATTACGACTTCAAAATGGAGGAGATTCACAATTAGACTGTATTAAATTTTTTTTATGTTTTTTACCTCAAAACTTTCGACTGTGTGAACCGATTTTGATCATTCTTTTTTATTGAAGGGATGTACTTTCAAGGGTAGTCAGTTGTGACAATGGCATCCATGAGAAAACAATATTAGTCTTAAATTTTATGATAGACGCATGGAAGTCGTTTGTCTACTTTTTTAAAGTGCGATTATGTATCCGCTATACTGTTGAGTCACAATATTTCTTTAGTATTTTATAACTATACATATATATCAAGGGATATATTAACAAAAAGAATAATATATCAACAGTACGACAGTCTCACAATTTTCAAACTGTTAGACAACATAATTCCAGTCAATTATGTATGTATTATGTAATATGTAACAGGAAGGTAGACTGACGACCTGAAAAATGTATCAGAGATAGACTGGATGCGAAAGGTGGTAGACCGGATGATACGGCTCAAAAGTGTTAATTAATTATTTGCTAAATAATTACATTTGCGCATATATTATAAGTGCTGTCTATTGTTTTGCAGAATGATTTATACATATAGATTTACGAAGTTCTGTATATGGTTTTCCATCGTAATATAGCATATAGGAACGTAAAGCTATTTTTTTTACTGACCGCGGGTGTCACTCACTCCGACTTACTGCAACTGCCGACCGACCAACCGAATTATAAAATATAAAGTATTTAACTTAGAACTTCATTTCAGTAAATGTTACCGATCAAGTGACTATGTAAATATAGTTGCGAACCTGTATTTACTTATAAGGTTTTGAGCTGTAATATGTCGAACGTCCCTGAAGTAAACTGTAGCCGAAACTCGTAAAGCTACATTTATATAATGTTGCGGTATAACGGAATAACTTTTTTTTTATAAAAACTGCAAATTTCTCAAATATAATTACTAAAAACTATTCGTATCTGAATATTTCTAATTACAATTCTATTATATTCTTGTCCAAAACCTTTTCTTTCAAATATTCGCGATGTCACTCTTTCAAGTGTGTGTTTCTTTTGTGTTTTTAGTCTTTATAAAAAATTTAGACGATCGTTAATTCACTATATTAGATTTTATGACGAGCCTTGTTTGTTACCATAACGACTGATCTGAAAAAACCACCAACACACCAATACAGTGACGACGATCAATGCTACCGAGCGGCAATAACAAAGATCCATTAACCATTGATACTAAAAAATAAATAAGAATGTAATTGTTTATTTGGTCGTAGGTGAGCTACAATGCGGCTGGTGTGCTGGCGCACATAGCATCAGATGGTCCCAGCGCCTGGACAGTTGACGAGCCGCCACGGGAGATGGTGCTGCAACGCGTGGCGGTTGCTGTCGAACGCTGGGATCTGCAAGCACAGCGCAATATCAACTACCGCTCCTTTGAGCCAATACTTAGCTTGCTACATGCTCATCACACACCGCAGTGCCAACATTGGGCTGTGTGGGCACTCGCCAATCTAACCACCGTATACCGTTAGTACTACATTTTACAAAATAAATTGGACATAACACAAGTCTTGAATATAGAAAATTAAACTGCCATAAAGAAGTTTCACAAAGCATGACTTTGGTGACATTTTCTATTTGAAGTTACTCGGGATGTAGTAATGAATAAAATAGAAGTACAATATAATGTAAAAGAGTACATAAGGATAGGTAAATAGATATGACTGGTGTATTTAGGACTGTTGAAATAATTATAACAACAATGTTTTACTAGATGGATGCACTAATCAACTCTTTTTTGCGTTTCACACCGAATATATGTCAGCCCAAAAAACCAGAAAGTTCTTTGCGCATTGATATACCTGATAAATAAGTATAATTTATTCTCTCATATTTTTATAAACCGAGGACTCCAGAATCCGTCTTCGAGATTACGGTTACGTTGTTTCCGCAGACTTTATTCATATTTTGAATACCGAATGTAGCGTAACTTGTGCCCTACTTTCATTTCGTTGTGTTGTGCGCCAGTGTTCAATCGACACAGTCGCTAGGCCAGACATCGCTTGTATAATGCTACTAACTGCCATGATGACAGAAAAACTATGTCCATTATATCAGCGACTTTCCAGTATGAACGTTATATAAATGGCCCACTCTGCACTTAAGGTATGATTGCAGCTACAAGTATGGGGCGGACTACTTCAGTAGTGTGGTTTAGATAACAAAAGTTTGCTTCAAAATGAAGCAGACTTTTTTGTTTATTGCATTTTATACAAAATTTAAACGACTGAAATTCGATTTAGTCAAACTCATAATTTTTGAGAAATCGTAAAAAAATCTGTGAAAAATATGTAGCTTTGATGTCATTTTAAATATTTTATGACAACATAGCTGAATCCCTTCCAACTCCATTTTGTAATGTTTGCGCTTGTTGTTTCCAGCTGACAAGTATTGCCACTTGGTGGAGGCCGAAGGTGGACTGAAATTGCTTCACGACTTGCTGGCTCATCCCACGCCATATGAAAGGATCAAGAAGCTAGCTTGTATTGTGATCAACAATTGCGCCAATTACGCCGCTCCCGATACCGACTCGTCTCCACACGCCATCACTCCGGACAATTAACTAATGGAGTTCTTTGAGGATATCAATCCTCAACTGCGTGAATAGCGCTTGTGCAGGATACTGTTGTACGTGGCGCTCGACATCCTGTGCACCACGTTGACAATTTGCTGGTCCGTATACTACTACGGATTGTGAATTTGATTAAAATCAAATGAAATTGTCAGCGCTATTACGTATGGACATTGTGTTACACAAACAAAGAACGTTTGAAGGTTTATCATAACCTAAGATATAGTAATCACTGTGTTAGTACAATAAGTAAATTATATGGGTGGCGCGTGCCATTAATATTAAGTGATGTTTTATCTCGTTTTCATTAATGATAGTCATGCTAGTAATCATGGCTATCATTTCCGACGTAATTCAAACATAATCTTGTAACAGTCGAATCTGTCGAACGAATCGTTGACCTACTAATGTTTGTTCCTCTCATCACTATACTCTATGTATTTCGTAAAAACTCTAAAAATCGATGTTAGTATATTTAATATATTAATAAAATAAGTAAGATTATACAATATATATGTCTATCTATAGATGTCAGTCTTTTAAATTATTATTTTAGATTAATAAAAGTATATATATATATAATATATAATAATATGCACCGTAAAGTAATTTTTGAACAGGATCATATTATATTACGATAATCGTAATATAAACAGCTGCAGAAATATTTTTTTCAAGCTTCAACAAGCATTTTTTGTGACTTAGTTTATAACCTTGCACTGTGCGTGTACTTACGATATATTTATTGTCAGCACCGCTAGGATAGTAGAGTTGATATCATGTTTGAATTACAAATAGTACAGGCGGCACAAAATTTTGTCCTGAAAACCGTTCAAACCTGAAAATAAGTTATTGCTTATGGCTTCTGGTATAAAAGGGAATATAATAATTTAGAAGATATATATATATATGTATATGTAAACAGCAACGCAGTTCTTGAACTTAACTATATATTTACTTTGTTAATTTCGTGCAATAACCATTTTTCAAATTAGACTTACCGCCACACATGCTACTACATACATATATTATTCAGTAATATTTCTACAGCCTTCGAGTAAAACTACGATAATCTTTCAAAACGGTGTATTAATCACATTATTTAATACACTTTTTTGGAGACGTTTTTAATTTCATGAATATCTCTGTGTTTTACTATTTTTATATTAATAATTGGAAATTCTTTAATCATAATTAAGAGAGGTCCGTCCGTCGTATTTTGTTCGGTTGGCAAAATGTTTTAAAATATTTTGATTCTTACTTGATGGTAATACTAATCATCCCGATCTACTTTTTGTAATTGTGCTCATTGTAAACTATTGCTAAATTTATTCCACCCTATACTTGTAATCATCGTTTAGAGGCAATATCTTCTTCTCTTCTTAACTTTTTTTATGTAACAATACAATTAAAATACTGTCAATTTCTAGTAATACGTGTTGTCTTCTACACAGAAATCTTACTATAAACATGTGTAAAGGCAGCTGACGTTACAACACCGCGACTACAGGCTGCTTGATCTTGCCGAACGAATAGATATAGGGGGTATTTGACGATATTTTAACTTAGAATATTGTTCTGTTCATAGTTATTCATCGATGTCTATTTATTCATAATTAACATAATTAATAGATAAATTAATTGTAATAATAATCGTTTTATGATATAACAAGCACTCAATTAGTTAACCTTACTGCACCTCCCTACTACATTTACAGTTCGTTATGATCGATTAATCTGATAGTTATGTAAGATATATGTCTAGTTACGTCAATGGCTATTATAGAATAAATATTTATTATTATTTATTTATATATATAGATTTATTTCATCAGTGTTTATTAACTAATTTGCCAGTCAAATATATTTATTAAAACCTTGATTATAAAAATATTATTAAAGATGATTGTCAGGATACAAGTGGAAGCTTCTCTTTTAAATGTACGCTGTTAGTGTTTGCACTATTCATAGAGAAATTATAATTTACTTTTTAGTCGTAATATTTGATAAAATGAAATGATTTTAGAAATTTTCATATGATGCAAAATGCAAAATTTGTTGCCAGGAGCAGAAAATTAAAGGTCAATCCTTAAATTAAAAAAGAACAATTTATAACTTATTAAAACTGTTTAGGGAGGTATCTATGGCTATTGTTAGTCAAACACGTATTGTTTAGAAATGAGGCTAGTAATTGTAATTCACAATTTTACTATTTCGATTCAATAACTCAGTAACTTATTTATGTAAGTAAATTACTTACGATATTAGAATTACCATTGACTAGCCTAATTACAATTTACAACTATTATATTATACTAATATATATATATATAACCTCTTAATAAACAAAGTACCTTAATTTTTTCAAAACGGTCCTTTAGGACATCAGGATATTGGCACGTTTATACGTACGTACAATTACAACATATTGCAAAACGAATTTCAGGAAATGAAAATCGCAAAGTTACAACACACAGCTGATGGCCACGGGTGGTGGTACTCAGGAGCAGAAATAGTGCACAATACAATAGTTTCGCTTTATCACCATGAACTACCGAGTACGTTAGCGGGCGGCTTTTCAGGCCAACTGTAGGCTTTAGCAAAAGGCGCTCTTGAATAAGGTCCTGAGGCATGCATACCGAGAGTATGTTCTTGTATAGTAAGCAGTGGCTTAATTAACGCCGCCATTTGCGATTATAATTAAGTCCCATTTACGTCATAGAGGGTGTTACCACAGGCTTAAGCAAGTGCCGGGAAGTCCAAGCTTACCTCTAACCACTGTTTGTTTGTATTTTTCTGTAGGAGACATTTACTTACTAATAATTATAATTTCCCATACTAGCAAAATATAGCAATTCGATGCAAGAATATTATTCTTTATATCGATTGAGTTCTCTCTACAATGAAGTAGGGTCACATGTTATTCAAACTGATAAGATGATTAAGATTTAAAAATAATAAAACGTGTCTCGTCTAACGCACCGTTTTGGGAGTAAGATCGGAGCAATGTGACATTTGCACTGCAAGTCTAGTCTACCTGTTGATAAGGTATTTGGAACGGAGCATTATTTTGTTTTCAATGTATATTTGTTGCTTGTCACAATAACTTTAACGTAAAAATTAAAGGTCGATGTTTTTGATTATATTTAGACGAATAGTGTGTTACATAATCATTACTATAAATATCGGTGGTATATTTCATCCGATCAATAGTTGATTGATGTCTATCTCATATAACAATATTATGTCAACCTCGCCCACAATTATGTTTATGTCCTCTTGTATTTAATTCATTTCATTTATTTCTACAATTTATTTTGTGTATTAAAATATAGCTTTGTTACTCTGTTTAGAGACTGTGTCCTACAAAGTCCTAGGTGTTGTTTTGTTACTTACGAAGATCCCGAGTTGGTTATGTATCACTTCTAGAAAGTCTTACTTCATTTAACTGATTGTCCTTTTAGATATTAATATGTTATCAATAAATAAAATAATAAATGTGATTTTTTTTTTGTTCAGTTAACTTGTAATTATTGTTAAATATGACATGTCTACCCACCTGTAGTCCATTTCTATAGCGCTTACAATGTATTATGTTTTACAGGATAGGGGGGTAACGTTTATTAGGACTTTATGGACTGGGATGAATGGATTAGGATGACTGTGCGGTCACGCAGAGAAAACAATCTGTTTAAAAACAACACCTTGTTTGATTTGCATATTTCCGTTTTTCCGCTTGCAATGGATTCTTACAGAAAAATTTTGGTTGTTAATGCTTTAGATCTTAAATATATATTTTGATGGGTTTTATAAATTACATCTTATTTGTAAGCATATTAAACCTTAAGACAAAGGTTTGAGAGAGAGAGAAGATTTTCAAGAGCAAAAATGAATTCATCATAAATCTTTTCTTTAGGGGGCTTAAAACTTCCTTTAAAACGTTCTAGACGTTGTAAATTAAGATGACAATTATAATTAAAGGCAGTAATTAATCCACAAAGATTATTGATCAGAAACTTTGCGACAACTAGGTATATAAGTGGATCCCTTATTCCGTATTACTTGTTGAGTGGAAGCAAAGAAAAGGTGATTTTATTTCTCACTATATACACACATCAAAAGTGTCTAAGGATTAACTATTTTTTTAACTATATAAAATTATCAAATTAATATTTTCCCTATCTAGCCTTCAAGACTATCTTCTTACTTTAAATACCCATTTTTAAATTAACAACATATCCATATTTTTATACAAAATCATTAATCGAAGAAATAAAGTAATGAGGATTTTTTAATTTTATATTTCAAGATAAAAAAATATGTTGTGGGTGGTTCCACCATTGACACGAATCACACAATCGCAGCGATTTGGCATGCCCAAAATAAGTTTCTCAAATCACTGAGAAATGGCTGCCCACGTTCTTTCTAAAAAGTCAAAAAGTTATGCGGTCCATACGCGGCAGTACTCTTTTTTGGACCATGTCCCATGCGTGCTCAATATATGTTGTTGTGATGTGAGCATCGGCAAGAATGCCTGTTACGACTCTAGCTGTGTGGAAGTGCACTGTCGTGCATTAGTCTAAACCAATCAACCAACCGGCTTCACAAAGGTACAGTCACGTCTGAAACAATCCTTCCTCTACGTATAAATGTGTGCATTGAGGTTGCCCCTGATGTGTGTATTTATAATAAAACTCTCAGCCTACTACTGTATGTGTAACAAACACTGATAAACCAAAGACGAGCACAAGGTTCTTACCCATATTTCAAAAATAATCAAAATTACTACTCTTTGGAACAGACAGGTAAAAATCTTCGCGGAAGGATTCCTGAGATAGACGAATTACCTATCTGACTGCGCAAGAAGAGGGCTATGTTAGTATGTGTATATGATGTTACTTTGTCACGTCTTTGATGCCTAAACCGCTTCATGAATTTCGACGTGTTATGTGTCACTTTAATCATTTTAATAGTGATAGTGACTTAGTGCGGGTGTACATTTAAGGATGACGTCTGACAGACAATGTATTACCGTCTGGGTTTTAAATCATTTCGACCGATTTCAAAAAGTGGGAGGTTTTCAATTAAACTGAATCTATATTATTTCCCTACATCTTCGTCGTTTATGAACCGATTTAAAATAAACTGATAAGGTTTAGAGAATTTATTATAATAATAACTTACAGTTAACTTACAATGAGATACAGGGTAGATAATTTATAACTAATAGAATATTCACATCTTAGTGTATTGGAAGTTACAAAGTACATACATACTTCTTAAGCCCATTTTTAAATACATTCATACTGTCACAATCTTTTAATTCTTTTATGTCGTAAAAAACATTGCGAAGAAGTTTTAGACCTTGTTTTCCTGATATCAGAGATTTGATATTTCAAAGTCACAGGAATTTTACGTATAAGTTTAGAATTCTTTAGTAATAGCTAGTGCTTAAACAATTAAAAATAATTCTTCATTCTTGTATCTGTCTATTTCATTTAATTAAATATAATCTTCACTTATGGCAGTAAAAACATTTCATGATGGAACTTTAATTTTTTTCCTAGTTACATGGATCGTGTAAACAAAGTGGGTTTCGTGGAGTAGAGTTCTAAGGGATTGAGCTGTTATCTATCAGGCGGTTTATATAGGTAACGTGCCCAGTTGACTTTCATAACACCGCCCCCTATAAGTGGGACCAAACTGTAGTTGGCAAAATGCAAGACTACTAAATCAGTTATACCAGGAGTAGTTTATATATGGTGATAACATTGTCGCGTCATCAGATTTTTCACGGATCTGTTGTGCTATAAGATATACTTTATACAGGTTACTTTATACAGCGTGGTGTGCAACTTGGAACCTAACCTAAAATTTCCTTTTATATTATTTGCCATGCGCAATAAAGTACTATCAGCAAGCTTTGTCCACGTATCGACCTTTAATCGTGGCAGTGAGCTTGCGTACTATGCGTAATCATCTCCACGCATGCTCAGTGCCACTAAAAGGTCGATATTTAGTTACTTGTGCAAAGCTTGGCACTTGTACGGCGTGATTACAACTCAGTCTTACAAGCGTCTACAAATTTACAGTTTTGAGGTGAAAACTATGGATCCTGAGAGTTTTGCCGAAGATATTCGCGCTAAAATGATCAGATACTCGCTAATTGAGCCGGAGATTTCGCAAGCTGCAACAGCTCCACGAAAACGAAGATCTATGTTGGACTATCAACGTCGGCTGAAAGACACAAAGCTTAAAATTATAGCCACCGATGGTATGATTCGAAGAGTTCGAGCCGGAGAACTTGACTTGAAATATTTGAAGAAGCAAATGAGGGCTTGTAAGGACAAAACTCGGCGTAGTCGTCGGGAATTTGTAAAGAAATTGGAGCTTCTCGCTACGCTGGAAGAACATCAAAATGAAAACAAAATTTGCCCAGAAATGTTTGAAGCTACAGAAAACCAGAAGGCAATCGTGTTATTGAACAAGAAAAATCGATCTATTACTTTACGCAAAGAGGCTCTCATGCTAATGGAGGTTATATATAAAAAAAATATAACGCGCGAGCATTTTGACTTGTTACAGAAAGAATACCAGATCAGCAAGCCCAACAATACAAATGCCATGTAAACCTTTCTATAAATATCAGTCACGTTTAGAAATCTGTTCCAATCAGTTCTGAAACATCGTAAGGTTGTGTGGGTTTCTTCTTTTTTTCTATTGTTCTTAAAATTAAAATACTAAGTGTCTATTAATCAAACATATTATACATGTTTTAGCGTAGATTAGGTACTTACCTTTTAAGTCTATTTATATATTTACTCATAACATATAATTGTATTTAATGTTTTTGCTCATAATAAAAGCAATATTTAATCACTAGCTTGCTCTTTGATTTATTGATCTTTTCCATAACATTGTGAATAAAAAGGATATTGACTGAACAAAAGGTATGACAGTCTAAGGGTGCAACTAGTAGCATCAATTTTGACGTACATACAGGTATTTACTAATGAACTCATCTAAAAATTTATCAGATTATCAAATTATAGGGGGTGAATTAATTACTACTTTTTTGCGCATATTGCCAGAAACGCAAATGACCAGATACGCTTTTGCTGGCACAATTCTTATCCTAGTTCGAGATATTATCAGCTGAAAAGGAGCGGTAAGCTCTTTAAACTAATAAGATAATAAGAGCGAGTTCAGAATGATCTCCAGCGTTTTGCATAAGCAGAAGACAACTTTTATACTTAATAGACAATCTATATATATATACATATATATATATATATATGTGTAAATCGTATACTACTTTTACTATGTTTGTTAATGCGTGAGAGCCATGTATCTATCATAAAATTATTTTATCTGTCGTTGCTTCGATTTAATTATTTTTACCTGTTTCGGTTGTATTGTTCTGGGTGCATCGTTTTCACACATAATTTTGATTATATATAATGATTGTATGTAAACAAAACATTTTAAAAGAGTAACGGTGGAATTTCTTGCCCATTCTTCTCCCTACGAAACTACATTTTGTAATGGGCGACTAGAAACAATTCTATTTAAATGTAAATGTAGACGTTCGAAAGTGCCTTTTGGGCTTATTTCAAATAATTGCTTTGATATATCCCCGGCATTCCCGTTAGAGTAACCAAGATTAGTGTTTTAAAATTAGCAGTTTCATATAACAAGTTGTCTCCTTTGTTGTTTAGAGTTTCTACTAGGAACCAGTTCTATACTTAGTTATTCTGGGAATGGGAATTCTTTAACTATTGGGCCTACAGTGCTTTAAAATGTATATAGTATACTTTTTTGTTTTAATTGACACTTATATGTCAATACTTTATTTGTTCATATAAACAAACCAGGCCCAGAATCCAAACTATCAATTAATCATTATCACGAATATTTGTCATCAGTCTGGTTACCATAGTACAGGCTCTGCTTAGTTTGGGATAAGATGGCCGTGCGTAAGGTGTTTGAATTTACCAATTCAAGCATCGATGATCATATAAAAGATGTAATTTATAAAATGTAAATAGCGATTACAGAGTAGTTTTTATGTCCATATACATGTTAGGGTTCGTGGTTTTATTGTTTGATATATTATATAAGCTGCGGAAGGAGCCACTAAACCTATCAAGATTTTAATTTAATGCATACTATTATTATTTGTTTTGCCTTTTTAATGCATAGGATTCTTAGCAAGTATCTTTGTGTTTTCAAATACAATTGATTTTTAAAATTATATTTTTCAGAAATTGAATTCAAATATTTTTTTTGTCTACCAAAACTCGTTTAGTGAAGTGGATGTTTTCAAATGTAATGTCTTGTCCCTTTGCTTGGGTTTTAATAAGCCCTAGCCCTGTTAATGGATAATACCCACACCCCATTAGTAGCGGTATACCGAAACTTCACCAATGTTTATGGACACTATTTTTTTTTTTTTCTTTAAATCGTAGTGTGATGTCATATACAAGCTATCTCAATAGATATCAAAACATAGATGCACAAATAAGATTTGACTGATGGTGAAATCGAGTTATTAATTGTTTGAAAAAACAATTGATTGTTTGAACTTTGATCTACGTAACCGAGGGCGAGATTAAAACCGTCTAATGAGTTCTACTTCTGAAAATATTCAACGAAATACCCATTGATAGCTGTCAGACATGGTAATCGAACTGAGAATATGAATATGGTTCTGTGGCATACGTAGGGCCACCGAAGTAGCATAGGATTTAAAAATATATTATTTTTATATTGTTATTGTACCACTCACATACTGTATCAACTTACTGTGCAATACCTTTTATATGATTACAGAATATGGTACGAGGTCAGCCAAGAATAAAAGTAACTATTAGTACAACAAGGTATGTTTATTTTTCGTAATATCTCATATTTTATAACAACATTTCTTATGCATACACATACTAATTTCCAATGCATGCAAAACAAATTAAACATCTCAAAGATAAAATATATAAAATAGCATAAATAATTTTATTCGGACATTATGATTACGAATATAATATTTGTGCTCTATACAAGTGTAAAATATGGTGTGCACAATTAGACATACTTCATAATTGCTTGAACTTCAAAAGGCGTCTGCGATTACCCATTACGTTAGGTGTAATATGCAACCTGCTTTATTTGTATCGTTACCTAACTATATCTATTATAATAACAACACAATCGGTAAAGCCCATGCAACAGCTAAACTGTTCGGTCAAACATCATTTAATCTATAATGTATTATCGTTTGTTAGTACTAAGTGTTGTATCGAACATTGTTTTCGCATTCGGATTATTATTTAACTAAATCTAATGTGCAACTATATGCAATAAATGATTTTGTTAAAAATAATGATATGTGGTTATTTGTATACAATTAAACTATTAAACATCAAAATAACAATTTTTAAATATCACATAATATTCGTAGAAATATTTACCTACTTCATAATATCTTAATATCTTATGTGGTCCTTCGAAACGCACTACCTATCACGTGCCCGTTTATTATCTATGTAGGTACACATTTTTTATAGTCAGTGTCATTTTACTCTATTCAAGGAAATATTAATATAGGCCTTAACGTTACAACGTCGATATGATTAAAATCGTTATATAATTAATCGTACGAGTAGATAAGGCCAACCGCAGTCATAAAAAAAAAAAACAATGTCAGATTACTTTGTCAGTTTGACACTTTAAAAAGTATTGAAAATGAACTGGCAGCGCCTCTAGCGGTGAGAAAATGCTTTATCTCCTTTTGAGTACGTAATACTTTTACGTAGGTACAGTAATATAGTCGCCACCAAGGCACCCTGAAACAGCTAAGAGGCACAAACAGAATTAGACGGATTTGTACTGCGGGTTAACTGACACGTGGTGCGGCAGCGGCCTGGTGGGGGGAGCGCCACTGTTATTCATTTAGCATGCAAGTACGCATGAGGGCGTCGATTACAGCGTAGGGGTCGCAGTTGGAAGCCGGCCTGCGGTCTTCCAAGTACCCCTTCTTCTCCTCAGCTACATTTCGTGGTATCCTGATGCTGCTTTGACGGCTTGCAACACCTGGAGATAAAATGTTTAACACTATTAGCTTTAAAATGAGTATTGGTTTGAATTGAATACATGTTCAAAACATAAAAAAATAGGTATTCAATTATTGGTTTATTATATAACATGAGTATAAAAGATTTACTTATACATAAAATATTTTGAGTCACATCGCTCAGAAGAAAAAAGTTTAGCGCAAGTGACAGTATTTCTCATAAGTTATGCAGTTATTTATGTAAATCGTTTCAATTGTTCAATGTTTGCCAACTGTTTTTTCAGTAGGTATTACATACGAAAACGCCTAATACTTTACTTTATAATATTTATAACCATGTAAACCTTATATTAATAACAGTTTATCTAATGCTAATGTCCAACATATTCGTTTTCTTCGGTTGTGATCTTTCAAACAAGATATGTTAGGTCGTTTGTCATATGACTGAGCATGAAGGGGGGTTATGTATGATGTTTTTTGGCACGCCCTAGAGCCATAGGAGAGCCATGCCTAGGCACAAATGGGCCGGCTCGACTGGAGTATTAACACGTCCTTACAGAAAAGTGGTAGACAAACAACGCTTGCATTGTATTGTCTAGTGAGTGAGTGTATAGGAGGCAAAACTCTTACTCTGCTCATACCCTCCCCTCATAACCCCTCTCCTGTTTCTCCTCCCTCATCACCTCAAAGGCAACTTCAGAGTTCTAAGTGCGCGCCCCGACCCTCTACCAGCTTCTATCCACCCCGCGAGGGATCCGGAAATTTCAAATAATAAAAAAATTAAAGATTTAGCATGCATAGTTTATTTGTAATTACTATTAACCAGCCTAAAACTGTATTCTTTAAATGATAAAGATTTTACGATTAATAATCTTATTAAGCGTTTGCAGTGGAACGCCACTAATTAAGTCAGAAATAGTCATTAGAAAGAGACTAACAGATAAACATTCGGGAAGCCGCCCGATGACCTTGAAGTGCTCAGAGTGATGCGTAATAAGAATAACAACAGTCGGCTCTGAGCGCTCGCATTGCATATTCGTGTACGATCATGAGTACTCTAGCTGCTTATTGCAGTATTTACATAAAACCCGCGAGTGTTAACTCTTTACTTCTTAACTACTACTAAGACGCGGATATTTGCAGGCGAATACAATGCAACCTTAATATAACGTACCTCAACATAACGACTTCCTCGATTTAACAAATTCTTCATAATCCCCTTGAATTGTCCATAAGAGTCAATGTAAAATATACCTTTACATTGCGAAATTTATTTGCGAACAACCTCTTTATAACGAATTTTCAACTATCAAAAGAGAGTGTAAATACCTCTTATTACCTAATTTTGTCAACCCAACCTTTATATAACGTTCCCACCAATATGACCCTTACTCCTATAATATGTGATTCAGTCGTGACATAATTTGATAAAAATGTGTTATCATTTATTAGTAGAAGTTGTTCGCTATAACAAGATGAGTAAGTAATGTTGAGGTTGAATAAAAATATTTTTTTACCTCTTTATAACAAATTTGAGGCCAACCTAACCTCAATATAACAAACCTCAGTTTAACGAATTACTTGATATAACGAATATTTACTTGTTCCCTTCCGATTTGTTATATCGAGGTTACACTGTATTATGTAAAAAGTTTTCATAATATATGCCTGCAAATGCTGTAGGTAGGTACTCCGATTAATTTATTTTCAATAAAAAATAATTTTATTATATTATCTATGAACTATATACCAGTACTTGTACAAATCCTCCTAAAATATTGTATATTACATACATTGGCTTTTCTTTCAATAAGGGTTATTACAGGCAGATATTACAAACAAAACTTACCGGCACTAAAGTCATTAATACTGGCAGTTTCGTGAAGTCCGGTCAATCGCCTCTCATTGTCTTTTCCTCCGCGAGGATCATAGACCTTGATGTGCTTCATGTGGACTTTGGATAACTTGTCAATCGCCTTCTCTATTTCACTGCAAACAAATTAATTGATAACCTACATACATACCCTCACACCCACATATGTCCCAGAAGGGCTAAGCAGATGCATATCAAAAGCTCACATTTTGTTTATTTATTTCTACTAGGTACACAAACAGATTAGTCTTAACATTAGTAGTAAGTATGAAAGTAGTATACAAATTGGACAGTAATCCTTGGGAAGTGTACCCAACAAGAATATATTAATGCGGTTTTTTCGTGCGAAAATGCGTTATCATAATTGCTGGCGCGAGATACAAGTATATTTTATAATATTACTTTTTTTTAACTTTACAGTAAACTTACAGCTAGTGTAAACATTGAAAATAGCTATTTTAAACGGCCAGTTAAAAGTTTTCGCATGTCATTTTTAAATAAACCAGTATAAGAGTCAGTTAGGCTCCACATTATCGAAAAAAATATTGCTTAGGGTTGTTTTTAATTGGTTGATACTGGTATAGAACCAACAAAAAAATGTTGGTATAGAACAGATCGAGACCATGCGCATGATTCAAATTATACATTCCAAATACTCTGAACAAATAGGAGGATCTTTAATTACAGGTTGTCCTCTTGTTATGTTGCTGGTTAAACGCTACAACTTGGGACTCGTAAAGTTATATAATTTTTGTGCTTTACCCATACTAGGTTAGGTACCTTAGAGCGGAACTTGTACTGACATTAATGAACTCTCGGTCAAAGGGTCATACAATTGTTTACCCCAGTAAAGTAATCAGTAGCTAGTAAGTATGTGAATTAAAGAATATAAAATAAATAACTTTTTTTTTGAACGTGTAACAGTGAAATGGTATGTAGGAATCGAACCAACCAAAACCACACGGTGTTCCGTCCCAAGTGGGTCTATCGCAAAGGACCCGGGTATACCCTAAGAAGGAAGCTTTGCAGGGGCCTTGCCCCCCTCCAGATTAGAGAGGCGCGCGCAGAACACGACGCGCTACTGTCTAATCGTCATTGTTTTATTTTTATGTAATGTTATGTAAAATTCAGTGGAATATTAAAATTTTTAATTATTTATTATTTAATTTATTTAATATTGCAATGAATTTTCTTTGAATTCGGATATATTGTAAGTAGTACCATGACAATAATACTTACATAATACCATTTTCTTCCCTCATCTTCTTTGTAGAGAAGTTAGTGTGGGCACCTGATCCGTTCCAGTCTTGGACTGGCTTAGGGTCGAAAGTGACAATTACTCCGTACTCCTCAGCTAGTCTGTGCAGGATATACCTTGCGACCCAAAGATCATCACCAGCACTCACACCAACAGAAGGTCCGACTTGGAACTCCCATTGAGAAGGCATAACTTCAGCATTTGTACCAGAAATTGGTACGCCCGCATATAGGCAACATCTGTAAAAAAAAAAATGTACAGTCGACAAAGAAAATAGTCTACCAGTTTTGACAAAAGTTTCTG
Source organism: Tyria jacobaeae (assembly GCA_947561695.1). Classification (NCBI taxonomy): domain Eukaryota; kingdom Metazoa; phylum Arthropoda; class Insecta; order Lepidoptera; family Erebidae; genus Tyria; species Tyria jacobaeae. The sequence continues at coordinate 9,388,817 of OX387207.1, read as the reverse complement.
TGTAATCACAATAGCGATAAGGTTGAACCTATATAACAAAGAAAGAGGGGCACAATTATGACGTAATATTAGTTACCTACTGAAATTTGAAGTCATCAGACGTTATTATGACCTTTGTTATCAGTCCATTAGATTATTATTCAACTCTCTATTAATCAACAAGCTTCGCAATCTTTCATTCAATGGAAACATATCAATGTTTGATGAGAGTACTGTCAAACATTGATGTTCTTTATTTTATTTTTTTTTACAAATATAATTATTTATGATTATAATAATATAATCCTTTTTTAATTTTTAATGCTAATATAATATATTTTTTAAATAAAATTATTTCTGATTCGCGACTTGCCTAACATGGCGATTATATTTTTATTGACAGTTTTTTCTCTCGAAATACACTTGACTTTGACGGAACCTCTGCGTTCAATCTACACGCGAGAGAGGCTCCATAAACAACTAATAATAATAATAATAACAAAAGATTATTTCTTGTGATTTACTGATTTCTCTCTCTATGCCTCGCTAGTTATCATTTGTCTTAGGATTACACGTGAAGGAGATAAGAGAAAAACTTTAATGATCGCCTTTGAAGTGGTCGTCGGTCTGAAATCTCAGAAAATGAAAGAGCAATTATAAGACGTGAATATTTCGATTACGGTTTGATACCGACTAAACATAATGCTAAAATATTTTATGTATCTATTCAAACAGTCAGAAATCACTTGCATCACAATGGTTTGCATCACAGGCATTATAAAAAAAAAATACATATAGCTGATGCTCATGGAACTGCACGATTGAATTTTGACAGATATCACTTGAATTCCGATTTGAATAACATTGTGTTGTTGGCGGTTTTACACCCCAAGCCTCGGAGAGCACGTTGTCATGAACAGCTATGACCGTCGTTATTAAGTCGATGCCCTCAAATATCTTGACAACTTTTTTATTACGTGTGAACCACGGGCCGTCATCACACCGGGGCTTTCAGTGACTCCGTGTGTCGGAATTGAACCGACTAAAACCACACGGTTTGCCATATTGCGCCTGAAATAGGAGGAGTCCGAGAACAACTTTAGTAAGACACCCGGACACCTCCTAGCGCCTGCTCGCAAAGGTACGGACATCAACTTCGGGTAACCCTCAATTAATCGGTGGCCAGTTGACGCGCCAACCTTGGAGCGAGCTGCCAAAGGTGCTCGTTGAAGCCCACCTCCCGTCAAAGATCAATCTCATACTTCGTCTGGGCCCAAATCGGTACGAGGACCGAGTTAACATCACTTGTGCTTATCAAGTTAACTTCAATCAGACAGACTCATCTGGTGGCCAAGATTGGGAGTTGTTAGAAATTGGCCAACTGAGCTGTGGCGAGAGTATAGTCTGCGTGGCAAATGACGCCGAGCCCGGAGGGTAAAGCAACCACGAAGGGCCCAGTCGTACCCCATATTCCACAGGAGCGGTCCAAGAACAGACCCCTTTGACCACAAGATATGGGCCGATGTGTGAAATTTCCTTCTCGGTCCTCGTACATGACGGTATGCTACTTTAATTAAGCTGTCTTAGGTATTGTGGCACACCATTGTAATGGAGGGCCCCTCCGATGGAGCTAAACGGCAGAGGAGGTATAAATTAAAACAGAAAAGACTAAGCAGTGAAGGTCGGAATTAGTATCTGTTATTCCTCATATTTGTACATACTATGTATATATAATAATAGTATAACCAGGTAACAGTAAACTTGAAATCGGAATGTTACCATCGGAGATCAGATGACCTGTCTCAACAACTTTGTAAACAACGAGTAACAACGTAATATAAATAAAATATAGCAGTAACTTGAGTATGTTTTTTTACATTTTATACGAACAATTGCTAAGTTTTGATACACTTCTAAATTGAAAATGTTTAAACTGGTAATAAAAAATAGTGGATTAGGGCGACGGCAAACAAAACAACCATGAACACAACAGACCCACGGGGATTTTTGATAAACTCTCCAATTAAGATAAATGCGAATAAATGTATCAAGAGATAATTGTGTACACACAATGTTAAACCTAAAACTTCTGAACATATGTACAACCAAATTAATACGCGCTTACAAAATTGTGTAAGCAGTTGCAATGCATACTGTGTCTGTAGTTTGTATAAACTAAACTCATGTTACTACACAAATAAAGGGCTGAATAAGAAAATACTAAAACACGTTTTTATAAAATATGTCTTTCATGTGAACTGTAACGTCTATGGATCTAGTTGTAGCCTGATTACGGGCTGCCCGCATGAACTTATATACTTTTATATTAAGTAAGGTTGAGCAAGGGATAATGATCAACATTTTGTAATCTTAACATACCTGTAGTGAGCCTCGATAAGATCTCTGGCAAAAACTTTGTTAGCGCCCACGCCGCAATAGTAAGGCCCTTGTGGAGGAGGGCAGCCGCCTGGGGGCCACCCGAAGGGTCTTAGATCTGAATCCAGCAGAATGTACTCCTGCTCAATGCCGAACCATGGCTCGTCATCTTTGCATTTCTCGTAGGCCTCGAGGCACTTTATGCGGTGGTTGCTTTCTGTTATTTGGAATGGAATATTATTTTATTAACTTATTATTTTCTTTCGTTGGTCTTAAAGTATTTTGTTAGACCAAGAAGATAATTTACATTACATCATTTACATTTGCATTTATTGGCATGTTTTTAAACCGTCTTGAAGTTATGAAATATTTAAATGTTAATTTAAAATTCGTGCTGTCATAGCTTACTAATTGATTTATGTGTCACTGGGTCACATCAAATTACAACAAAAATCAAATGAATATTTTATATATTAATTTGTAAGTAGGTTCATACCGGTCGGTTCCATGTTGTACATGTAAGTATCACACATGACAAGAATATGATTGCCACGTCTGAATGGATCCTTGTAGATAGCTCGAGGGTACAAGAATGTATCGGAATTATGCCCATCTGACTGACCAGTAGAACTTCCATCGAAGTTCCAAATAGGCAGCTCTGTAAATACAAACATAATTAACTTTACATTGTAAATACATATAAAGCAAACATAATGACAATTACTATTTTATCTTTACTATGTCAATACTACAATATGGACGCTCATTTAATTTACTGTGTCACTACTTTCAAATGAACTAGGTACACTGAATGAAATCTACTGTAACATTTCTATGACTGCTGTGGATCGTTATTGCTTTGAAACCTTTCAAGTTTTCATTAAAAATGTCGATACGATCATTCGTCCGTCTTCGTCTATTGCATCGTACTTGGTAGATAGTATCCAAATCCTTCGGGCAGAAGTGAGGCGGAATGTGCTTATACAGGTGACTACAATGTAATTTTCCGATCTCTTCAAAAGACTTCGTATGCATTGCCTCCAGTAAAACTGTTAGTTTATCTAAAGGGAAATAAGTCAACAATTATCGCTTTTATGCAGCCAATTGCACTGATAACACGTATTTTGGAAACAGCATTTTGTTTACATAACATATTACAACGTCTCGCTGAAGGTCGAACTGTTCACCTAAACTGTGTTAATTACCATAGTTAATGAGGATGTAATAAAACCGAGTTCGCTTCAATGAATGTGTCATGTTTCATCAAGTTATGTTTATGAATCAATTTTATGTATTCGTTATTTTGACTTGAATAAAAAGTGGTATTTGAATGTATATAAATAACAAGCACACCTGTTGACACCCCCGCAACACAGTGGGTGGAATTTCATAAAAACCGACCTTAGTTGACCTATACTCGGGGAAAGGAATATTCCTACCAAATTTCAAGTCTCTACGCCTTATGGTTCCAGAGATATCGTGATGAGTCAGTATATCGGTGCAAATCTCTTATATATATATATAGATTTACAACAAAACAAAGAGCCACTAACTTTGCCGATATTTGCTTTAAACTCGCCCCCCTCGGAGTTTCACCTACTTTTTTGAGTTGCTCATAAGAGTCGCAGAATGATCTTTTAAAGCCTATATTATTCCTCATGAAATACTCTTCAAATCCAAGTGGTTGTTTCAGAAATTAGCGCGTTGAAACAAAAAAGCTTCCTATTAACATACATACGAATTTCTTCGTACAAACGATACTTACCCTTTGGTACTTTCGGTATGAAGTTCAATGTACGATCTTTGCATCGTAAATGCTCGCCAGTTCCATCGATCCAAATGTATGTAGCAATAATTTTGTCTGCCGGCAGCGGAAGGTCGTTGTACCTCCCTAATAGAGTCTTAGATAAGACTGCATTTGGAGAGTTAGTTAGTACCGGTCCCGATAGTATCTTCGGGTTATCTGTTAATTAAAAATATATAAAAAGTTAATTAATCTATGTATCGTTTCACATTATCAACAGCTACGTCGGAATGATACTAAATCTACAAACCGGGTCGATGATCAGTTATTTCGACTGGAGTGCTTAACATACTGGTCAAAGTAATATGGAGTTAGGAGCTAAATAATCGTAATGGGTAACTGCAGAAGTTTAAAACAAATACTACGCCACAGTTACGGTAACATTTAAACAACCAATTTATTTAGTCATGACAATCATTTGTCACAACATAACAATTTTGTTGTAGAGTATGTATTATACATCAAAGACAATAAATAATGAGGTACGGTAGCGTTATCACGCATATTGTACCTTTTTTTACAACATATACATTTTCATGTTTAACTGTGCAATATAGTATAATTAATTTCACATAATTTATCGCATTCAAAATTGTTCGAAGATATTTTAATTTCCTCTGACTGCTACGTGAGCCCTGTGGATTTATATTTTACTTGTGAGAACAACTTATTAATTATTAATATTTTGACCGAGGACTTTGTAACTGTAGGAGTCCTAAAAGTCTTATATTACTTCATTATTAACATAAAACTTTGATTGATTATATTCTTGTAGAATATGTTGCTTTCAAGCATATTTTTACTACTTTAATTTAGACAGAGGCTTCCCGGCACTAGCCAGTTCTAGCTATAGGTATGCGACCCTGATACGTATTTCATTCTCCCTTTCCTGTAAATGTACTAGAAATCTAATACTTAAAAGTGCCCGGATGACGGAAATAGACTTGCCCCCGTTTACGGTAATGGGACTTAATAATAATCAGCAGACTGTAGGCGTAAGCTACTCCTCTGCTTACCCTTTCAGAAATACAAGCGTGAGTGTATGTATCTATGTTAAATTATTTATTAAATATTTAGGTGAACAATGAAAAATGCCATCGGACTAGAATATTATATAGAGATAATTGGAAAATGTGTTTGTGATACGGGCTATTAAAAGGGGTCAACCTGGTAGGTATACATAGTCAATATAAAAGCAGCGCAAGTCTACGATATATTTAGTACTATGGTAAATACATATACAAAATGTCTAATAGACTTGCATCATAAATTCTATTCTCAGTACATTTGGCAGCACTAGTACATATGGTAACACTTTTTTTGCTATTTTATATAAAAGTTGTTCTTTAAAATACAGAAAAAGTCTGAGATTTAGGTTTTTTTTTTTCGTATTTAAATATCATTTGTGTTCGAATGAATAACATTTATGACAATGCAAATATGAACCGCAACAGTGAATATTAAACGACTTCAAATAAGTGGAGTACTATTTGCTTGCACTTCTATTTGCTTATGGAGTTTTAAAGTAAAACTTAGGTCGGGGTTCTCTCTCTCGCTAAATTACTTTTAAGAAACTTTGGGACCTTTATTTAAAACCTGACAATAAACCGTAAACTATAAAATGATCACCTTATTATGTTTATTATTATGAACTTTGTACTACTATGTTATATAAAACATGATTCACATTACACCAGTGACGTTCCAGTGTTGGATTCAGTCGCTAAGATGGTTGTAATTTTATAATGTATTATTCCATAAAATTAAGATATATTTCTTTGAGCTCAATATCCAGCTCTATATATATATTTAGCATAGTAAACACATCAAATAAAATACATACCTTCTATTTTGGGGTGTGAATTATCAGACATCTTTATGGCTTATAAAAACAGTTTATCTGAAACAAATAAAAAACTGTTTAGTTCTTATGATGATTTTTTTCTAAAAAAAAAAAACTATAGGTACTCGCTTGTGAATTTAATTTATAGTATGACATAACGCCGCTTACATAAATTTTAACTCAAAATGGCATTTATTTCGTCTTGATTGATCTTGATCTTTTGCTTTATTTATTAAAATAATATCTATCTACACTAACGCTCTTTGTTAATACTATTCTAAAATGCTAATTAGATAGAGTACTAACATACTTCGAAATCGTAAAAATAAGAGTATATGAAAATATTGAACTTATGGCACATATACATAATAATACATATATTATCCTTGACATTTTGATAGTGAATAAAGGAATTCCTATCTGTTTTGTTTTATTTACGAATCGAAACCAGTAGGCAAATATTATATGCATAGATAACAATAACACTAGTTTATTATGATCAGGATTAAGCTACAAAACAGACAGGATTTTAATCGATCTACATAATAACTTGCAAAGTCCATCTAAGGATAGGAGGTTAGTTTGTCAGGAGGAGGAAGGTAATAAGTACCTAGGGAGTATCTAACTAACAAATTGACCATGTATCGTGTGTGAAAGTAGCCAATATTATTCTTGATTGCATTAGAAAATATATCAACAAAGGATTAGCATCTGTTAGAAAGATTTATCTTACAGTCTGTAAGTCCCATAATTAAATTTTGTTATTAAACTATTTTTACTATATTTATTTTTATACTTTTAGATGTAAATACGTTATCTCTATTTAGATGTAAATATATTATCTGATAAATAATAATACACATAACGCACCTGCTAGTTAGAACTAGTTTTACGTAGTTCTGCGAAAAGTTACACGCACTTGTTTTTATAAGCTTAGCTCTCGGAAGTTGTTTTATCGCACAGTGAAAACTCATACCGGCACTACTGGTTTATTGCTTTTACGGTTAATTTAACAACGATTAATATGCTTGTGGCTGTCGATATTTTTTTCATAATATTGTTTGGAGGGTAGCTAATTCAGTGTACGAGATCGTACATATAATATTATTTTATACAAGCTTTTACAATCAGAGTCAGGTCATGCTTATCATTAAGATGCATTGTCATCGGAACTGAAAGTGTCATACAAATTTGAAATCAATTGGACCCCGGAAAGCGGGTCAAATTTAACGTGCAAGATTAGATCCGGTCAAACATACATTGTTAATGTAATAAAGGCTTATAAAATGATATCCCTTTATACATACATACATCTAGATGTAAGCACGTAAGGAAAATTGTAAAATAAAAATTAAGCTTTGTGTTTAACGCCCAACTTTTGGTGCAAATTTATATAATTTTATATCTAGGTACGTAAAAAGTACATTTAATATTTAAAAGTTCATCTCAGGTAGTCTCTAAAACAAAAATTAAACCTTTTTTTCTGTCACGCGGGGGACTTTACAAGCATTTAAATAATGGACACAAAGAAAACCCAGACTCAAAACAAAAATTTATGGTTTACACAAAATATAGACCCGTGTGGGGATCAAACCCACAACAATTGCGTGGCAGCGCAGTAACGAGGTGACCACTAAAACCACTGCGCCATCTGTGCATTCAAAAAAGTAAAAAGTAAACATTACGTAATCATTGGTAAGATATAAGATATAGCAACATGTGCACGAAGCGATCTGATAATCAAGTCGAATGAAATCTCACAAACAAAATACATTAAAAGAATCAAGATTTTATTTAATACTATTTTAAATTGAAACCTTCAGAAATTCATTTCATAACAAATATAAGGTTTTCTGGATTTTTACGCTTTCGACTTATCACAAATTATCGAGAATTCCATTGTAACATAAGTGATGTGGTGAGTATAGCTGAAATAAAGTACATTTTAGTCACACCAAGTAACAATTTCGACTTGCCCAAAGCTTCTCAAGTTTAAGGTTAATGCACTTAATACAGCATAACTAGGAATGTATTTAATTTATTTTATTGTTGCAAATCTCCTTATCTTTGTTTTTGTCTGACTTGTATGAAAACCTGACTCTCGGAGCAAATTATATAAAATAATTACAAGAACTTAACAAAAACAGAAACTTGCGAAGCCACAATGAACAATAAATTAAATATTTGTAATAATATTCCATTTCAAAGGTAAAACGTCTTGTTATTTTCCGCAATAACCGTCCGTTTCTAGCAATGTTTCTTTGTAAATTGCCCTAAGAAATAGCGGTAAGTAGTACCTATTGTTAAGATACAAAACACTAAATGGTCTTGACAACATCATCAGTTCCGATTTCAAGAGTATTCTTTGTGTGGAAATAATGTATGCAACCAGTATTTTTCTGTAAGTTACCTTCCTCTTAGTGTTTAAAAGAAATAAAACCAAACCTACGTAATCTACCTACAGATAACTTATTTCCCTCCTTTTCGTCCGGGCTTATAACTTTTTTTTTTCTAGTGTAAACAATTTTTTATGGCACACGTGCCGAAGTTAAATTTATGTGCACATATGAAATTTCAAATGAAAATGTTTTTATAATATAAATAATGAGAATAAGATTTAATGATCTTAGTTAATATACGGATAATCCTACATTTAATTAAATGTCATCATCGTCATAAGAGATTGTTCGCTTGCTTTTGGTAGTTTAGCTCCCTGTACAAGCGGCAGTCTCACATTACTAGCCATGCAATTCCATGCTTCTAGAAGGATCTTAAATAAATATGACGAAGTCGAACATGTACATACATTGTATCTAACCGTAACAAGAAGAATCGTCATTTAACAGTGTTGCTTTGTTGATATTTTCACGAAAATATAATTCAACACTCAAAATGAAATATACATACATATAAATTACAGCCTATATGTGCCCTGAAGGGCCCAGGCAGAGGCGTATGAAAGCCTATTTTTTGCCAACCATAATTGAATCCAAGTGGATTTCGGATCCGGCCCGTCGCGTCGCTCGTCCGGGTGCTATATAAGTATGTATAGTAGGTACACATTTCGGGAGGGTAGACGATGGATTGATTTAGTTTATAAAAAATGATATTATTTATTTATTTTAAATGCTTAAAAGATGTTACATTTACAATGTCTTCGTTCAAATTAACATTTAAGCCAAAGATCAATCACAATTATAAAAATTAAGATTGAACCGGCAGTCAACAATTGGATTGATAAGTTTCATATGTACATCAATACAATTAACAGACCCTTGACACTATAACAACCGCAATTATACTAAATCGATTGGCGCGCCGCCCGTCACGATGACGAGCGCGCGCCTGTGTCATACTCTCTACTTCATACGCACCACCGCCATAACTGTCAAATATCTCACACAAGCATACACGTGTAACTAGATAAACTACGTACTGCCAGCACAATGATTGTCATTCGTAGCGCTATCTGGGAAAATTCCCCTCACATTCATAAATGTACCTACATATCCATATATAAGTAAACTTATAACTTTAAGCTCTCGGTTTCTATCACGCATTGTAAACTAAATTGAATTCGTATAATTCAGATTGCTTTTTGTACTTACACTGCATACATCTTTCACAATATACTTTTTTGAAGTGAAAACTTCTTTAGGCACCTTGAACACTTTTTGGGTGAACAAAAATCATGGAACTCGCGTCATAGTCACCGCACGCTTCCCATGACCTATATGTATAGTGTGCAATTCACAAGTTACTTACTACTTATCACTTCTATAGGCAGTCCCCGAAAATTGCCCATATATTTTTTTTTTAATCAAATATATATTTATAGTACTGCGAGTACAAATCGTGAACAAAAGCGAGACAACAAGAGTCATCTGATTCTCAATTACAGGAATCAAATTAATTCTTTATACATACATCTATTTGTATTTGTATATCTATTTTCTTGTGTCTAAATGTAAAATTTTATCAATAGTAAAAGATATTTTGTGTCTGAGGCATTACCAATAAATCAAAGACGTCGTAATTCAGCGGTGGAGTGCCAATCAACCAGGTGATGGGGATGAAAATTTGGTCACTTAGGATTTAATAATTATAACGTAAGACTAAATCAAAATGGGTATTGTGATAAGTAGTCATAATAATAATGCAACGCATATGTATAATACATCGTGTAATGAAAAAATCAGGGCATGCCATTGCACTCTTTGACAATGACCATTGTTTGTGTACTTTGTGTAGCTTTCATTTATTATTGCATATTATAATATGATAACATTATATTCTTGTTGCGTTATCACATATTTATTGGCAGTTAATGAAGATATGTGTCTGGTTCGTGGCTGTTTTCTATCATATACATATATTATTAACGATAAAAAGACGCATTTTCTTTGTCAACACTGTGCGTTGTTGTCAGGTAAAAAAATACTTGTGATTTCCTTTGTTATGCTTTACATTGACGACGATACAAAGGATTACGAGTTGTTGCATGACACTTGACTGATTAGCAGCTTCTCATTAGTATTGTCACACTTGTCAAGCCTACGCGTTTGTCGCTTTAGATATAATTCTACGTGACGGTCATACAAACACTTAAGACGTACAAAGCTATGTGATGTGATAAATTCTATTGTTTTATTATTACGATTTTGAGGAAAGATACAAAATGAACGAGAGCATCGACATATAGCTTATTTATTTTTTAATTCATAATACTCACCTAAGGAGGAAATAATACTCAGAAGACAATATGTAAAGCGATAACTAGTTTTAAGATAATATTGTATCTAGTACTATATATATGATATTTTGGAATTATTAATTAAGGAATAGTAACAACGTAAATTATTCAATTTATTTATGACACGTATGTATATGAAAGGCAAAGAGAACCGCACTATCAAATATAATTACATAGCCGCCTCTTCGTTGATATAAAACATGTTATTATTATTTCGTCATCAAACGCCTGATCGATCGACGCTCTTTCGATGTCGTTTTGGAATACAACGTAATAAATAATTATCAAGGATTTTAACACAAACCATTTTGTTATGAGCCTTGGTCCACAAGTAATATATGTATATGCTTTGTGTTTGAAAGGGAAACACGTCCGCTATAGAGTATATTTTGGTCATCAAGTGTTTTATTCTTTCCATACTGTGGTACAGTGACGTTGCACTTTGCCTAAAATGCTGTGATATTTATAAAATCACATTCAGCGACTGCGTGTGAGGAAAGGGCCTATGCTATAATTAGAAAATTCCACATTATCGACGGTCGGCAACGAATTTATGTAGCTCCCAAATATTAGCTCTACGTCTACCTCACGTAGTAATATTGTATGTAATGTTTTATAAGAAAAAATGTAATGTGCCCTTTTCAAACCTATTTAAATGTACTTTCAAGAACTATATTAATTACGAGCCCACAACTTCACGTAAAATTTTAAACTGTATATTTTTCAGGGATAAAAGTAGCCTATGTGATATGTATGCTACAATCTATCTCTGTGAAAAACTCATCTAGATCTGAGCAGCTGTATAAAAAATATATTTAAACATTCGCATTTATAAGTAATTCACTTACATTCACACTACACTAAGCTTACCTACCTACCTACTTAGCTAACTAGGAAACTGATAATTTTTTACAGCAATGTACACATGAATTTCGTGCGCATGTTATTATCACCACTTGTAGGTCATTGCCGTTACATAAATAGGTCAGCGGGTGGAGTAATTATCTAATAATACGTCCAGTCTTACGAAGTTGGAAAAATACATTTTTTTTTACTTACAGTTTTGTAGTCTTAACCTATGACGATGATGATAGTCTACCACTCATCCCGACAATACGGTTTACTGTACAACAAACTACAATAACACATTTCTAGAACAGTGACCGAATAATTATAAGATAAAAGAGGTGCGTCAAACTTGCTTGATCAGAAAATATATTGTTTAAAACTATATTTATAATAATGTCCTTGACAAGCAAGCAAGTACATATATTTCTTTTGCTGAGGGGCAATGTCATCACTGAAGTAACGATACATTTATAGTAAACGATACCTAATAGTAATTTTATACTAAGCGCTGAAGTAGTTCTTAATTTTCCAACAATTGCATGGGATTCAATTATTCAATCACAGTAACAATAGATGGCGAGATATTAATCTTCACTAATAGCAACAATTTCTTTAGTAGAATAAGGTATTTTTCAGCAGATATGAATAAGCTTGGTTGACATCGTATGTTAAATAACTATGTATATAATATAATACTATAAAATATAATATCGAATCCGTGTTGTGACAATTTACGCAACATTGTTTTTAGGTCAAGTCGCGGCGTATGCGCACTCATTCTGATAAAACAATCATAACAACTTAAAACCACTCAGACCGATCTAATCATGTGTAAGATACGCATTTAGTAGGTCCGTGTCAGACCATGCAGGACCTTAGCTAACGTAAATAATTCATAGATCATAAGAACATTATTTTTGTCCACGGAATGTTCACTGTTACAATGGCATGACATGTACATATTTCTTTATTTATGTAAATTACTGAAGTTATTTTGTTATTTGATGTTGCTAAATAAAATCGACTTAGAACTCCGGAAACCCGTATTTAACGCAGCACCTTCAACCATCAAATAAAAGTAATCAACAACACTGTATAAGTAATATCGCGCGTTTGTTGAATTTATTATTATATTGCGCACCAACGCCACTTTTGAAAGGAAATATATGTGTTGTCATATTTTTAAATTACTATGTTCGTAAACCTAACAGTAAAAACTGTCATGCATTATTTTTACAGTAAAAATAAAATGTTAGGATATAGATATTTGAGTACATAGGATCAAACATAGAAAACAATAACGAAACCAATGTCGAGTTATTAATGTCCAATTACATTTGAATACTAGATCTTTGAAATGTTTGCAAGCCTCTCTTGACCTTTTTATTTTCGAAATAGTCAAGACCGGCTAGTAGTGGGTTTTAAAGTTATTTCAGTTAATATGCGAAGCTGAAAGTATGAAAGCAAGTGGTGCTGGTTTTATTAACCGGCGACCTTTCGTGACCTCTTTGCGTGAATGCTACTTTAAGTACGTGTAAATTCCCGGCCGCTGTGAAGGTTTTCTTTTTTGTATGAATTCTGTATTTTTGTTGATTTTGTGTTATTATACTTATAACTGTACGGCCTTCTGTTGTTAATATTTTCAAATTATATTTCAACGCTTGTGGATTATCATCATTCTTGTATAAACACTACTGAGGACTTCAGACACTCAGAAATTGAATTTATAAGGTATTGTGTGCCTTATATTTATGAAAATAAATATTTATTTCCTTTAGAAATACATACATAATATATAACCTCACGCCATTTTCCCTTAGAGGAGGTCGAGACAACAGCTCGCCGATTGCTTCCATCCTTACATTAAACCTTAATCACAATATTTAAAATTAAAAACGAAAAAAAATGCGTTTAAATTTTAATTTTCTGGAGGTTTTGCATTTCAGTAGGAAAGTAAGTATATACACAAGTAAGTATATATTTTTTGTAATAGTAATTTAGCATCTAATATGTTTGTAACGGCTGCGTAAGATACGCATTTTGCTGTAAATGGAAATTATAGATTTGTGCGGTTTAAATTATGTTAATAACATGTGTGTAATAAATTAACTTAGGACAAAAAACTAGGTTTTCCCGGCTTTATTTACTTATTAACATATATTATCTACCAGGTTTAATTAGAAAATGAGCAAAAAGTTAAGTTAGTGTTGACTAGATAGCTACATCTTTATTTCAAGTAGGTATTTAAATCAATGTGTCTCTATTTTAGACGATCGAATGAAACAATTTACTTGTGTAATTGTAATCAGATAAGGTCGCGTAGAAATTGCGCATTGTTCAGATAGAATGTAGTGACTACTTTACTAAGATAAATAATACTGCTAATAGACCGCCGAATATGAAACAGAATCCTGTATCGTGACTGCTCTGACAGCATCAGATCAGAGTCGTCCGTTGGTCATTTGTTGTGACCAGCAGATATGATGAGTTAACAGTAATGTATATAAAATTAACAAGCTACCCCAAATTACTTTAAGAGAAATATTTAAATAAAAAAGAATTTGACTAATAGACTGTTGTATTATTTATATCTCTCAATTATTTAGGTTTAAGTATTATGAATTAGTCCTAAATCAGGTTTCAGTTTGATGACCTACATTGACTGTGAGTAACAATGCAAAAAAATACGCAAAATTCACCTAAAGGTTTAGTACCTATTGGCATATGATTCATGTTTTTCTTTTGTTTTTACTACAGAATTCTCCAAACAGTCGGTTTATACTTGTGCGAGTGACTTATACGTACGAGTGACCTCTCGACCGTAGCTCAAATATAAACTCAAACACATTCGGATCGCAGCCACTATAAACATATGTATTTGATGCTTTATTGTTGTTACAGAAATAACAGTCTAGTGCCTTTTTTATGTACCTAACATAAAATAAATCTACTACAATGCAAGCCCTTGAGAAAATTGAAAACTTTTTGGATTTTATATATATATATTAAGCGTTGAGTTTATGATTAATGTTTAAAAATAAAGACCTACTTTACCAAAATCTAAAATAAATGACAAACCTAAATTTCACACTTGACAATGCAACCTATAGTTGCGGTGAAGCTGTGTATTAATCTACAATAGTTTTATATATTATTTAAAACAGGACGATAGCAAATAATTGTTGAGTTTCAGTAGTATATTGTATATATTGTAGTTTCATGAAGTAAAGAAATTTAATTAGTTTAATTTTACTACTTATTATACGAAGTAAGTACATATACAACATGTTTGGAAAAACTCTGTCAATTGCAACTGCACTCAATATATTATTTGAAACAAATGGAACTTTCAACTCGTTTAAGTACTCATAGGTAAAATCTTAAAAGGTTAATTAGACACTCGAAGGAAACAATTATTATTGCTTGTATAAGTCAGTTGGTTTGCATGTTCAAGCGTCAAGGCTGTGGTTTTATCTTAGATTTCATGTTATGCATGCTTCAACGGTGTGAATGGTGGCCTACTATTTACAGGACTGTTGGCGCTATTTAAATTTATATATTATTTTTTTTAAATAGACTAGTATTAAAAATGGCGTGTGTAAAAACGCGCAGCCAAAATAAAGAGTTGCATTCAATAAAACGAAGCAACTCGAAGTTATCCGAAAGTAAACATTAAGTCAAGAACTTACCTACGTTATGATGTAATTTTGTAAGTATGCAGGTTGCAACTGTGATAGGTATAAGTACTCAATGATTTTTCGTAATCATGTGGACAGTCAAGGGCTACTATACCAGTTCCAAAAATCAAGTTTCTGTTGTCTTAACTGAATATACCTAATGTACGTTCATGCAATAAACGTTGAAATGTTTTGGAACAGTTAAATATTTTTAAATTCATTATAGCGTCGTATTTGAAATGGTGTTATGATAGTGTTCAGTAAGATTAGGATGTTTGGACAGTTAATATAGGTTGCGATTATTTAAAAAAATTCGCTAGTTTAAAGTTCGCAAAGCAAAAGTTACATCGCGAGCGCATTTGGTGTCAACTAGGTACATTTATAAGATTTTGGTCGATGTTGAGGCAATTCGCAGTGTAGCCGGGTGGTGGTGATCAAGAGCGTGCACTAACACTCTGCCGGCACGTGCTATGATCGCCGGGGAGTTTCCACACCCGGCACGAGCACGACGCCTGACGTACCACCCGCCACAATGCACACCGCACACCGAACGCACTCCGATATTTTTTAAATTTAAAGCATGTTCCATTAGTAAAATATTTTATTACAATACCTTAAAGTTTATCTCCCGAAGTATACGACGCGCGAACGTGAGTGCTGATGACCGAATGCAATATATCGTTACGCTCAACCGATTCGATCACTACTGTAAGCGATCCAAGGATTGACTGATGGTCGGACGAAGCGCTGGTGAATATATGCGCGCGCATCTCCCCGCGCGTGCGCTGTGGTGGGAGCACACTGCCGTGTATTAGTGTAGTCACGAGATGGCTTACTTTAGTTTCTATTACAATAAGTTCACGTTTTAAATTTGAATAAGGGCTTCATCAGTGTGTAGTGAGAACTGCATGTTAAGCTGTCACCAATTCATTCATTTAGTGTACATACATATGTACCGAGAGGGAGCGTCACTCAGTAGTTTATCCCCCTAGTCTCCCTAGTTAGATCTTCCCTCTCAATTTATCTTACTTCACTGTTAGTACTATGAAACTAATTTAGCGCACATGTGAACTCCGACGATAATGATATATCTAGCTACAATATGTTTTATCATTTGGAGAAATAAGCGTTACGTATATTTCTATTTATTGAGAGTACCCTAAACTAATTTGCGTAGGTACTTCATGTGTATGAAAAAAGTTAGCCTGTATCCTGCACTTGTGAAAATCCCATCAATCATAGTGTCTCCAATAATTCAACTATTTTTATTGGTATAGTTAAGAGTTACTTGGCTTACTTCAACATAGTCTAAAACAATTTGAATATTCCATTATACTTACAATGTAGAGCTACTACCTTCAACTATTATCCTTATTTAAACCACTTGTGGTCGATGTACAAAAGTTTACGTTAGTTAGTTAGTTTACTAAACGGACTATCTGTTAGGGAACTATCAATACTTCCTTTCTTTGTATACCTACTAGTGAAAAACGTAGTCGATTCTCTACATTCATTATTCGTTTTTGACACAGTTATCAATAAGGGCGTGTACGACGTCGCCTTCGATACGAAGGTTAGAAAATTAAAACTTCGTCGCGTTATATTTATGACTTTATATGCTGTTCATTAACAGTATGTTATAGTTTAGGTATACTTAAGTTATTTTAATATTTTAAACTCTGAAAATACATTCAGATCTTATAAGCAGTGATTGTTGATGATAGCGATAGATATAGGTATATATGTAGTATTGTTGCGACGACAGCTCGTAATAATGAAAGCGTGGACTGTATACATAAAACTTTAATGAGACTATTTAAGTCGCGTCTGCGAACGTTACAATTTGAAATTACAGAACAATTTTAACTATGTAATGTACTAATGTCGATGCCGGCGCATGCGGCGGCGAACCGATGTCACGCTCCACACCCCTTCCTCCTCCCCAACGATGTTGGACCGTTTGAGTGAATGGAACACAACATACTCCCCCCGTTGAAGTATCTTCAACAGTTGATATAGGTAGGGGGCAAATAGTATTATATGCTCGCCGAATGATACCCTTACGTGTGCGGATGTCGGCGACTCTAGAGATGCCATCTCTGCCGGGCAAAACACGAATGACACGGCCTAGTGGCCATAGTAGAGGAGATGAACCCTTGTCTTTGATCATGACTAAGGCTCCTTCCTTAAGTTCACCTGAAGAACGGCACCATTTAGTCCTCTCAAAGGTTAGGTTTGTTAACCCTAAAATACGCCTCAGATGATGCTTTGTTGATTTCACGGCTGACTTCCATAACCCACCAAAGTGCGAGGTGTATGCCGGTATGAAAGAAAAGTTGATACCTGGGTCGGTGTCGCTAAGGTTTAAATCTTGTGTAAGAAGGACTGCCAATTCATTAAAGGCGCCTACAAAAGTAGTGCCATTGTCAGAGAAGACGTTACGCGGCTTTCCCCGGCGAGCAATGAATCGATTCATACTGGCAATAAACGCTTCTTTCGTGAGGTCTGAGACAAGTTCGAGGTGGACGGCTCTTGTCGCTAAGCACACAAATACACAAATAAAACACTTGATCAGCCTGCAACCTCTGCCTTTACGGTCAGCTATCATGATAGGGCCAGCGTAATCTACCCCTGTATCTAGAAAGGGAAATGCCAAATGCACCCGTTGCTCAGGAAGGTTACCCATAATAGGCTGTATAGTGCTAGCCTTAACCCTACAACACTTAACGCACTGGTGTACGATCTTTTTTGCTAAGTTTCTACCACCTATGGGGTAGTACCGGTGTCGAATCGTGGCAAGTAGGAGCTGAGGTCCGGCATGCAAAAGACGAAGGTGAAACATGTTGAACAAAAGAATGCAAATAATGTGTGAACTACATAAAAGAATAGGATGTTTTACATCGAAGTCATAAAATGAATTACTTAGCCTGCCACCTACACGAATTAGATTAGAGGACGAGTCTAAGAATGGCGAGAGTGACAAGAGTTTATTTCTACTTGGTAGTGGTTTATTTGAGTTTAATAAATAATATTCTTCAGAAAAAGACTCCTGTTGACTTAACTTAAGTAAGAAGTTCAATGATGCGGTCAGTTCTATATTAGTGAGCGCACTACATTGTACGGATATTTTCCTACACTTATTTGTAAATCGAATTACATATGCCACTACACGCTGCAATTGATTGAAGTTTGAATATGTTTTACGTAATGATATAAATGAATTCTCAACAATATCCGTAGTATTGATATGGTGAGAAGTTACTACTTCTGGCAAGCTCGTTTCTCCTTAATGCGGCTCAGGAAAGAGCGGCCATAAAGATTCTTCTCTATGTAAAAATGGTGGACCCGACCACCACAGAGAAGAAGATAGTAATTTATCAGCTCTAAGTCCGCGAGAAGCGAGGTCCGCCGGGTTTTTTAGCGAGGGAACATAGCGCCATTGATGTGATCCTGTAGACTCTTTTATTTCTGATACCCGATGATGAACAAAGGCCTTCAGCTGTATTGGTGATGTAGACAACCACCAAAACGTAGCCTCATCAATATGCAATGTAATTGACTGATGTACCTTGAGATAAAGACGAGTACCAAGCAGGGCAGCACAGAGTTCAAGACGGGGTATAGTTATCGGTTTGACAGGGGCAACCTTACTCTTTGCAGTGAGGAGGTGAACACTAATATCTCCACACGCTGACACACTGCGGACATAAATACAAGCTCCATAAGCCTTCTCGGATGCGTCAGTGCGACTAAATGGTTCTTCTCTTTAGGTGAACTTAAGGAAGGAGCCTTAGTCATGATCAAAGACAAGGGTTCACCTCCTCTACTATGGTCACTAGGCCGTGTCATTCGTGTTTTGCCCGGCAGCGATGGCATCTCTAGAGTCGCCGACATCCGCACACGTAAGGGTATCATCCGGCTCGAAGGACCATATGTTGCGACGACTGCTCGTAATAATGAAAGCGTGGACTGTATACATAAAACTTTAATGAGACTATTTAAGTCGCGTCTGCGAACGTTACAATTTGAAATTACAGAACAATTTTAACTATGTAATGTACTAATGTCGATGCCGGCGCATGCGGCGGCGAACCGATGTCACGCTCCACACCCCTTCCTCCTCCCCGACGATGATGGACCGGTTGAGTGAATGGAACTCAACAAGTATATACACTGTGTTTTCTTCTGCCCCTTGAGAGAATCTGCAATTAACGCTTTCGCCCACAAACTGTTTAACATATGGTTGGTTAGCTTGCAGTGCTCGAAAAGTATCCGTGTTACTGCATAGATTATGTATCTTTGGAACTCCAAGTGTTTTAGACCACCGGTGGTCTTCCATCTCTTAATGCTATATAAATATAATATTTATATACATGTATATTAGAAATTTATTGTTGAATAAGCCTGCTGTTTGGTGTTTCTACAAAATGGTGGTGTTGTACGACTCCAACGAGCTCTTCGGGATTTTCACTGCCATCGATATCTGCTATAACGATATCTTAAAATGATTCTGTTCGATTTTCGGAGTGTATTCAGTTACTTTATATATGTACTTTACTTTATAATTTTGTTAAGTCTTTTACTTTATTTTATCATTTTACACTCTACTCTCAAGTAAACTCTTCTTTTCTTTTAATTTTCTTTTTAATTAATGAAATTGAGGGATCTCAAAACATAGTACGTTACGTTACTGTGTTATTCTATAAAAAAAGCGGTATTGCACCAACGATGTACTCGAGATCGTCGTAGCAATGGCGTACCTACCTAAAGGTGTGATGTGCTATAAGTCGAAATTAATTTTACTAAATTTCTGTATAAATGCGGTTAAGTATACTGTCAAAAACTTTAAAGAGGAAAACAAATTTCAGAAAACCCTAATGATTACCTAGTACCTTCATCATCTCAACATAAAAGCGAAAAACACTCAACGTCACGTGAAATAAATACAAAGAAGTGGAATGAAAAAACCTCATTGAATTAAAAGGAAATATCACAGTAAAAAAACCTATTAAGGTACATAAATAAAAACATGGATCAAGTTATGGATCATTATTATGTGAATGATTCTAATATTATTATGTTTTAAGCGATTGCAATGGTATAATTAACGTACTAAAGAAAAGAAAAGAAAAAGCAACAAAAATTGGCAGATTTAAAAAAGTTACTTCTATGAAATTATAAAACAATTGGGTCTAGTGCAGTCTACCCGGGATACCTTGCAACTCAAGAGTCGTAAGTGTGCTGCCGCCTTTGAGGGTGATGAGGGATGGGGGAATGCGGGGAGGGGAAAGAGGACAGGGGGATAGGGAGATGGAAAAGAGGAGAGGGAAATGAGGGAAGAGACTCCGGAAACCTCACTCATTTCGGGGAAATACAACACAAACGTTACTTAACAGCCGGTTTTCTGTGAGACCGTGGTATTGCACCGGTCGGGCCGGCCCATTCGTGCCTAAGCATGGCTCTACCACTGTTAATGCAAAGCTGAAAAACATCCTATCGTGATATATATCCTATTAAAAGAAAATTGTACTGCATTTTACATACTTGAGGCTGTTGAGGTTGTAATTACTTCAAATGTGGCATTAAGTTTAATTTAAAAACAAAAACTTAAAATTAAGGAAGAAGGCCAGATTGAGGTAAGGTTACTTACCTATATAATGTCCTTGTATAATTAATAATAATGATTGTAGGATATATGAATGTTCAATTACTCTTTCCGTCTACGAACCACAAAGACGCATACGGTTAACCAGTGAATAATATTGCAACCATTTACATGTAGGTATGTAAAAGAACAAGACATAATCGCTAGGTAACTTGTCTGTCAATTTTAATTTTGAATCCATTGCTATATTGGTACTTAGTAACAAAATCACAATAAAAATAAACACGAGCGGAATGTTTACAAGCTGCATAAATAACTTGTTTTATGGTCGCTAAGAAAAGAAAAACAAAGACAACTTGTTGCAGATTGTTACAATACGTATACTTACTAAACGATTTACTTTATAACTTATTTAAGTTAAACATTATTCTGAAATACAATATTGCTTACTACTGGGTAAAATCACTTGTTGGACTACCGTCTCTAAAGCAACAGTTAAAAATAAAACCTAATATTACATAATAACTTCGCACATCTCACACAGCGCCGTCTGTACTAAGGTAACCAGAATGCTGATAAACTTAGTTATATATTTCTATATACATGTATAGACAATCAATTACGCGAAAAAAACATTTTAAGATTTTTATTATTGTTTAATTCATCACCAATTAACTACGGTAACCTTGACAGGCAGTTAAATCAAGTTTATTTTATATATTTTTGTTTTTGAACAAAAAGTCTTCTTAAAAATCGCGTGAATTCATTAATTTACGTTCGAAATAACATTCGTCCATCAAGTGTCATCAATTACTTCTGAAGATCACTATATGAAGATTTTTGATATTGGCATTACTGTTGGTATGTATACTTTACTTTAAAACTTTTTCAAATGTCTACTTACCGCAGGCCGAGCCAGTATGAGTATATGTATATGGTTGCAGTAATGTAAATTAATACAAGATTCTTCGTATACAAGGTAAGTATTACATTGAAACTAATAGAATTGTGGAACATTATAGTTGTCCATATATGTTTATACATGCTCAATATTACTGGATTTAAGCAAACTACAACTTAATAAAATCAAAATCGTTTATTTCAACTGAACCAATCATAGGTATTTTTGAATTGTCGAGAGAGGAAGTCGGTCAGATTAAGTCGGTTAGACTAAGGCAGTCGTGAAGCCAGTTGCTTGTTCTAATACGTAGATCCTATGGAGAAGAACAAGCAAAAAAACTCCAAGGACACTCTTTTTCAAATATTTCACATAAGTTTTTTGTAACAGTTAATAAGTGCACATAAAATAAAATAATATATGTGAGGACAATGCAATACATCATTCTTAAATAACGTTTATGGTAATTAATATCTCATGTTAAGTAATAACAGTATATACAGAACTCAAAGTTTGTCCTGATATAATATTCATTACATTTCAGATAAATCTTATACCCTGTGTTAGGTAAACACAGGGTATAAGATTTATATTGTTTGTTTCATATAGACATAGCTTATATATCTATTATATTTGTGTTTAACATTTACTCCAACCAACCTACAAAGAAAGCACGTACGATCTACAGTCTCTTAGCAGTGATAACTGATCTCAAAAATCACATTCAAGAACTGGCAGCTCCATATTTAAAAAAGGCAGGCAGTGTGTATTACATTTTTAAATCCAGATGTTTCAAGTGTAAGATCTTATTTAATGGAAGCATAATTTAACTGAAACCCCGATCATAGAAAAAATTACGAACTAAAGCAAGACAAGTTGAATTTTCTGAATGCAAAAAAAAGTCACGATTAAGTAAATTAAAAGCTAAATTGTCCTTACCCAATAAGTGTACGTCGGATTGGAATTAAATTTTATTATATTTAATAATATTACACAACATTTTGTGTAAATTATACTTTACTTATAAACGGCTAATGAAATTCATTGTTATAGAGAATATCTAATATAATATATATATTAATTATTTAATTAATTATAAATAAAACTCAATGAGCAGCTATAGCCACATCAGACATTTTAAACGAAAGTTGAAATTTGGAGACCAATGCGGAGGCAGATGTTATCAAATTCACTGAAAATTTACACTTATTTTTCTATAATATAATATAAGGTACACACCCAGCTACTCCTTCGTAATATAATTTGAAAAAAAAAAACTAGATAGGTAGGATTTGGTGTTTATAAAAATGTTTTGAAAGAACATGTCGGCACATTCAATTTTATTTCTATATTAGCGAAGTATGCATTAAACAGTGCATTTTACTTAATTTCCTTTTTGTGATATAATGCTTTAATTAAGTTGTTATATATGGATTAAAAATTAGCAGCATCGACGTCTTGATACACATCAGATAGTCACGGACACCAGACCAATAAGATCTTCTAAGATTTTACCTACTTTTCAAAATGCCTCAGGTAAGTCCTGTATCGGAAGAGGTGGTTAGCATTGGAACAGTTCCTACGCCAGTTGTTATGTAGGATAGCGTATTCATTTTAAAAAGAAAACACCGCTTGACCCGGAAACTGAAATGAGGACGACGGCATACAACTGTATAACAGACGCGAGATAGTCCAAAATCCAATTACAAATTGCTATCATACCATTTAATGTACACCAGTTTTAATTTGAAATATTTTTAATGAATTAATGAACCACTGTTGGTCACATAAAATATTTATAAAATTTTATAGTTTTGGGGCTAAATCGCTATAATAGTGACAACGGCAGTGAAACTCGATTTATTCTATCAAAACGTCGGGTAAACGACACAAACTGTAAGAGTAATTAAGTATTAATAATATTGATTTTAAAATTGACCACTTCATTTGGTTGGCCAACACATACGTAGGTAGATATATGTGTTATGACTATGACAATAACAACATCATAAGACTTGTCATTTAATATAGCAATGGAACTCAGAGTAACTACACTTACTAAGTTTTAAATTAGTAATTATTAACATTATTATCATTAATGATCGTTTAGCTTTACAGGGAAATAATACATTTGGCATTGTAGTACTTTAATAATAGCTTCTTAAAGGTCTTGAATAATTAATTAATACATACTCAACTAATGTGTAAGTGATTTAAGTTTTTGTATTAGGCTATTATAAGCTTTCCTTGTTTTGTGGCTTTTGTGTTATTTAAATACATTATTTGATATTATTAACTATATAGCTGCGCTTTTCTTAGTGAAGGGCACTTACTTTGATAGACCGAAGTTAATGAGTTATATAAATTATAGTTTCAGATCATCAGTAATGTGTCCATTGTCATTTACTATTCATGCCACAATTTGACAGGTATAATTTTAGTATTAATGGCTTTCATTTATTTAGGTACTTTCAACCATTAGGAGATTTTAGTTTTTTTTTTGGACTTTGGATTTAATTGGGGATAGTTAAGTTGTTGTTTTTTTTCCTAATATATAAATCCCCCAATATTAATGAGCAGATGGATCGACTGATGGTAAATGACTCCCGCCGCCCATGAACACTTGTAACTCAAGAGTGTCCGCCGCAATTCTGTCCGCCTTTTAGGGAAGGAAAAGGGTGAAAGAAGGAATTAGGTCTCCGGTAACCTCAATCACACGGTCACACAGTCCAAGCATTCTTTAACAGCCGGTTTTCTGTGAGGCCGTGGTAATACCCCGGTCGAGCCGGCCTATACGTCCCGAAGAATGGCGTTCCCACGTTAGACAGTTAGTAAATTGGACACACTGGTAGACTGCCAATTCTATATGCAAAGAGAAGAGAGAATAGAGAGAAAGAAAGACACAGAAAGTGTCAATGTGTTGTTATAAGATTTTTTAGATTATTATATTCTTGAATGGTGAGAATTGAGGTTATTTAAAATTCTTTTCAATATATATAAATAAAAAGTTATTTGATGTGAAGTTTGTCATATTCATATTACGAGATGTTATACCTATGCCGTGGGCGGTTTTATAAATCTGTTTGTTAAAATCAAGCATGTAGTGAATGAAAAACGAAGTGGTAGTTTACATGCTAACTATAACATACGCATGTTATAAAGTTTATTAAATATATTTTCCTCCTTGGATGAGCATAACTTGTAAGAAGTTTACAACTACGAGCATGTACTTAGTTCACAGGATAGTACGATCCAATTCTTTAACGTCTCAGAATTTCTAGTTGTTGTAGATGGGGCATTCGTAATGAATTAATTCATGTCATATTTACTACTAGCCGGGACTTTAATGGACGATTCACTAATACACTTCATGAATTAGTGTATCATCCGGTACCGTCGCGGCTGGACGACTTACTCCTTGAAAAAGGCCTCCTGTCAAGACCGAAACTAGTTGGGCATCCCCGAAATACACACATGAGTAAAACCGTATATTTAAATAAAAAATAATCTAATTCACAAAGTTTTAATTCTAATAGTAGTAAAGTGTCTAAATTAATAAAACTAGACTAATAGAAGAGATAATCATAGGTATGTCAATTCATTGTTTGCTTTTGAAAATTCAATACAAGAAGATGCAAATGGTTACAGAAACTATTAAGAGCTATTGAAGGATTTTTAATGAATTGTTACCGACTGATGTTAACAACTAAAGGTTATGTTTGCCCGTAGCTGTCGCGTACGTTCATGTTCACACACGGATTCTGCAGCTACCACAACGCCACCTTTTTACATGTCAGATAATCATATGTTCTTCATTTCCATTATAAGTAGAGGATTAGTGTATAAACACGAAAGTAACTGGCAAATGCAAAAAGTTCGTATAACAGTGTACCAGCTAATGAACAACGCGACAACGCCGACAGGTTACACAGTAGTGTTTACTTCAGTTACGCAAACAAACGAAAGCCTGTTTACTTATTCGAGACAAGCATTTCTAGTAATTTAGACACGGCTCTCATCGCCTGCTTACATACATATATATATATACATATGAACAGAGCGGTGTGTATATAGCACATAATCAGTTAGTTCTGATCTTGGAGTGATTCCACGAAATTGACAAATTTATTTTGCATTCGTTTTACTAATAAAATAAAGTTTGTTTTATTATAGTATAAAAATGAATACGCGTAATAGTTAAAACGTGTTATTTAACCTATTCCTCCCCACTGTTCTATTCTTAAGACACCATACTCAATTTTTTTTTTACATGTTAGGTCGTTTATTTTTATTGTTTCTGACAAAATTCGTATTCTTGCACTGTTTTTCTGATAAATGTTTTTTTTTCTTCTGCATAAAGTGTATCCGTAATTTTAATGTATTTTTTTTCAGAATATCATTTTTGTTGCATCAAAAAGAAGCATCATATTCTGATTTTATATACCATAATATAAAAAACTTGCCAACTCCAACTTACATAAAACTGACTCTTAGACCTTTACCAAATATATAAAACATACAGTCATACACATGACTAAATCCCCGAATAGCAAAACTTTTGCCTGCCCTCTTACGTTGTAGGAGGCAAGCCTATTACCGTCATCTGGGCACTACATATATGACTGTATATACATTGTCTGAAAGGTAACAATCCAATCCCTTAGTCTACTTTTACGACACCCTCGAGTAGAGATGGAATGGCTAAATACTACTCCACCGTGAACCACATGAGCGCATAACAATAAAGTGCAAACTAGCACATGCAAGAGACAAAAGCGACGTGTATAGTATATATATATATATATATGTATATACATATATATATACATATATTTGTACCTACATTAACGGCTCTCAAACTACTTAGGACGTCAGTTATAAAGTATTTTAATATAGTAAGTAATAAGCACCTACTTGTGCATATCTATTAATACATACATAAAAATACATTATTATTATTATGTTATTATTATCTATAAACACACTTTTATATTCTTTACATGATCGTTACTTTGAAGTCAGTTTCGTATAACATATAATACGTAAGTTTATATAGGTACATTACATATTATGTATATGCTGGATGTACAAATGTCGTTTATTACAACCGGGGCAATTAATTGGCAGTAAAGCCGCGTCGACCTAGTGTATCGAGATCATCAGTTATAGTTCCCTCTACTTAAATATGTCAAGAATGAAGATTTAAAACATCAAAAAAGGCCATCTTTGAGCGTATACCTACATTACTGGTTAGGGACGTTAAATATTTCGACGTCGACTGAACATTTTCTCATTTCCTGAATGGTGAATTGTTAAATATTTATTTATTTAACACTTCCTGCATTTTCATTGAACGGGGCGGACTTAATGCCAGGAGGCATTAGGAGAGGCTTCCAATCAACCCTTGGGTGGTGCAGAGAGGGTCAAGGCAGATGCATAGAAACTCTAACCGTAGCGGCGCTCCAGTCGGTCATCGTCGAATGGGCAGAGCGGCAGCACGGGACCCTTTCCTTCCGATTGACCCAGGTCCTTTCCGGATACGGCTGCTTCGGAAAGTACCTGCACTTGGTCACCAGGAGGGAATTGAGTCCCGCCTGCCACCACTGCGACTGCAATGAGGACTCGGTTCAGCATACGCTCGCGCATTGCCCAGCTTGGGCAGCGTGGCGCCGGGTCCTCACTGTAGTCATCGGAGAGGATATCTCGCTACCGACCGTCATACGCTTCATGGCCGGTAGTAACATTAATTACACCGCGGTCGCAACCTTCTGTGAGGAGGTCATCTCGCAGAAGGAGGCGGCGGAGCAGGCCCGGCCCGAGCAGGACGATCTCCAGTCGGACCCAATTCGCCGCCGGCGAACCGGGCGGCGTAGGCACGCTTACCAACGCCTCATGCCGCCCTGAGTGTGGCCGGGATGGGTTTTCCCCTCCATCTGTCATATGGCCAGCCGCGGAAGGTGACGTCCGCGTGTGTTTGGACACCGCCTTATTGATAGACGGTTAGTGTCCCTGAAGCTGGTGCCCGCATAGTGCGGGCAGGCGCTAGGAGGGGTCCGGATGTCTTAATAAAGCTGTTCCCGTATTCCTCCTACATCCTCCAACTATATACATAATGGATTATTACACATAAAACTGAAACACATAAGCTACGTGTAGTCGAGTGGTAATGGTAGGAAAAAGGGGTAAGCGGTTGTTTGAAGACCGAATATTAGAATAGTTAGATTAGATGACAGCATATGAATATGTGTGATGAGAGATAGGAAGGGGAAGTTGGGCTGTTAAGAAGAACATCATAGTCAAAACACGTAGGCTTCGTCGCTGAGGTAGCTATGATAGATGGGCTCGATGTGTGTGTCGAATGCAATTGTTGAGAAGTCGGTCAAGTTTGTTGAGCAGATCTGCATTTAGGTAGAGGAAGCATACATCAACATAATTGATGATTGGGAATATTACCCCTTGTTTAAGTTTTAACTTGGAGCTGGTTGGGAGAAAGTGTTTAAAGTGATAGTAATGCCCAAGTGACTTTTTGACTAACGCTCGCAATGTGAGGTTGCCAGTTGAGTTGAATGTTATTTAACACCTGAACCTTGCTATCAACTGTACTTACCACTACCAGAGGCATTCATGATGAGTCAAGATTGGAGGCATTGTACGAGCAAAACAACGCCTAGAGGTTGTAATTATATAGAAGACAAAAATAAGGTCATGTTGGAGAGGCTCTCGGAAGACGATTTTACGTCATCAATAGCAGCGTGAAAAGAAATATCATCTTCAGATAATAATATAAATGAAACTTTACTAATAGAAAACTATTATTATAACAAATTTATAATGTAATAAAAAAGGGTTAAAAATATAAAAAACGAATTTAAAATTAAAATAAAGCCGTTCATCTCTGAACTATCCGCCAGCTGCCACTGACTGTTATATACCTACATAAGGAAAACAAACAGAACAAAAAATAACGTCCTTCTTCGTAACCAGAACAAAGTGATATTCGAACATAAATAACATAAGATAAAAACAGAAGTGAATTATTAAGCCACAAATATTTGTCTTTCCAGTTTCGGAACCCAACCTTTGAATGGCAGTTAAGTTTAAGTCAATTGAGATCACTGTCGAAAGTCTGGAATGTGGTAATTGTACAAATCAAATTAAGAAAGTGATATAGTAGTTAAGTAGTTGGTAAAAAAGTCACAGACTATACTAAAAAGTAACTGAACATGTGTGATACGCATGTGACCATACATTACAATATGAGCTTGATAATATGGTTACCATCATACATAACCTTATATACGTAGCTTACAAGAAAAAATAAGAATATTATTTTCATAAGCTAGTCATTTTGTAATTTTTTTTAGTAAAGAATTCCCTTACAGTTACGGGGGAGCCCTTTAACTAGGTGTTTCCCCTCTAAATAGATGATACTCATCAAAACTAGAATCGTCAAAACTGGGTTGTCAGCCTATTATTTATCTAAAGACGTGTTAATTGTTGTTACTTACTTAAGACACCTCTGAAATAATATAATAGGCCCTGGAAAAAGCATCTTCGTATTTTGTATGTATATATAAGTTGATGAAACATTTTTTTATACTGTTTATATCTGGTTGGTTTCAACACCTAGAATATAATAATAAATATAGGACAGTAAGAAGAAGAAGAATAAAAAGGAATAAACAGTTTCCAGCGCCCTTTTTCAATAATTTTTCTGTACGCTAAAATAAGTGAATCTAACGTAGAAATTCAATACATCCTCAAATTATGTTACATAAAAGTGAACAATAAGACTCAAGAAAAAAAAAACGACAAAATTGGTTAAGCGTTTTAAGTCCTTGAATTTTGATGTCAGCTCGCTCTGGGTCATAAGGATAAATTCGATGTATTTTTTTAAAAGGTGGAGCAAGTTCGGCATATTAGTAGTTTTGACATAGCAGAGAACCGGAGGATTAAATACTGGTAGTGAAAAATGAATCACCTACGACAAGAACATGCGAAAAACATCAAGGTCAAAAAATAGTCAAGCTGTACAGACTGTACCGAAACCCGGATTAACACGCAATGCTGTGGTCATCGTTCTAAGCTTTTAACGCTAGGCAAAATCATCGATCTCTACTTCCAACAACTAATTAGATTCAAGCAAAAAATTAAAAAAAAGAACGGCTCGACTTGATCAACAGAGAAGGAGTTGTCTTACATCAAAAATAGAGAGATCTTAGTTGGATAGTGTTAATACATCCGATATACATATTCCTGACCTTGTTTCCTCAGTTTAGTATCTGTGTCGGTCTCTTCAGAATTCTTTGGATGGTGTTAGGTTATCGTCAAGAGAAGACTGTGAAAACTACTTGTCGAAATCGTTTGATCGAATTCTTTTGATGAAAAATCCCAAGATTCCTACAGCGGCGACGGGATTATATCACTACCTACAAAATGGCAATAGATTATTATCAACAAAATGGTACGTATGTATTATAATTAAATAAAATTACAATTTACATTTTGAAAAAAATGTATTGAATTTGTTTATACAATACGCAGTATTTTTTTCCACACCTTATAATTACACCAGATATCTCCAAGCTACAAGTTCTATATGGCGTAGAAAGTAAAGTGAGACAGTTAAGCAAATCAGTTTGCTTTTCTTTCATTTCTCTTTAGAAAGTCTTATGAAATAAGGAATCTCCTTCCAGGAAATTCTTATATTTATTGTAAATTTAGTCTTCACTAATATTTGAGATCATCGACATGTACGGTGATTTTACTTTCCAGTAGTCTACAACAAGTACGAGTATTATTTGCCTTTGTTTTCAACACTTTTAATAATTTAGTGTAAGATTATAGGAATTCTGGGAATGCATCGTAACAGTTCAACACAAGACTGTCCCTACTGTCAGACGCTGTCATGATATGCCGCGACTGAAAGTCTTCAGTGGATCCCAAGAAAAAGAGTAACTTTTATATACTATCCTACTCTTTGATTTCTTAACCGTGGTGATAGCCTTATAAGTTCTGTGTAGTTTGGTAATAGTTTATCTTGGAAATCATATAACCAATCGTTAGGCCCTTTAATAGCATAGATACAATCGGATTATACGATGACTATAAATATGTTACACTTCAATTATCAATAGGTAGATAAATAAATTCACTAAGGTTGCATTAGTCAAATTTTCAATGATCATCGTTTCCGAATATCCAATTGCAGCTAACAGCCTTGTTAGTTCAACAATAATTTGATCAGCCGTTCAGAATTGAAATGTTCGTACTCCCACTTCAAAGGTCGGCAACACATTTGCGATATTTGAGTTGCGGCGGAGCGGGCGGTAGTATTCACTTATCAATTTATCATCTAGCCACCCGCCTGCTGGATTGCCAGTCGAAAAAATCTCTTATTGTTCGCATAGACAAACCTCTCGTATCTTACACCTCTACAACTATTTACTACTTTATACTATGTAAAGCATTACTTTATACTATGTATTGTAAAGAAATGTTTTGTTTTAAATAATGAGCAATCGAAAAAAATTCACCGCAAGTTCTATTTTATTCTTAAGTTTGAAAAGATGTTTACTTGTCTTTTTAATAATGAAGTTCGTTAACTCTTTGGCACAATGTGGATCGTAAGTTTGTATACGAATTATGAACACTACTGTCTACGGAACTTATTATGAATATCAATTGAATTGTCGCCACTCAACCAATTATCACTATCTTCCTTATATTATACAAACAATTTCCTGTAATCTAAAATATTATTGTTAAACACTATCCTTCATGTCATTTATACAACATACACATATGTACGTGTATGCATGTATGCTACTATATCGAGTCACATGATATACTTAGTTTGTAAACCACAAAGACTAGCACATATTTAGAGTGATATTGGTTATATTTGATGTCAAGTGTGATCTATTTGTGTAACTAGTAATATAGCTGCAAGTCTTCTCTTTTATAACAAGACAACAATGAAGCTTCATTTAGTACTCAAGATTCAAAATATTGAACTAACTTTCACCCGCAGCTTCACCCGCGTCGTATGTAGATATTAGATAGATAGGTGGCGTTTCGACTTTTGAATTTATAATATTAGTATAGACATTTACCACACAATAGCTTTGGATTGCTAGTTTATAAAATAACGAATTTAATATTATGATAACTTTAAGTACTATGGCAGCTCATACTCTGATGCATATTGATACACATTCATTCTCATACACATGACTAAAATTATGAGCTCACTTGAATATACAGCTGTTTATCGGGTAAAACACTGGCTGAAATATGTGGATTGTAATTTTCATACTGTTGAACTGGTAAATCAGCCAGACGTCATCCCACAACAACAATTTATTATCATCACCTTACAAAACTTGCTAAAAAGATGCTGAAAGACTAATTACGCATTCAGCTTACGGACATACATATTTTACTATTGTATTAACTTTTAAATATATAAAACGCTGAAAGAAAATGTACTCCTTGAATGCTTCAACATTGCATTACATTATGCATAGATGTTGAGTGATGTAAGATGAAATGAGTTAAGTTCACAATACTTATGCTACTTTTATCCTTTTTTAACCATAGCACTATCATATACATGTGAATAGACTTGCATTAAACACAATGTCACAAGGACCCATCTTATCTCACGCTTACTTTAAAATCTAGAAAGGACAACGACCTATCTGCCCCATTTCATATGTGGCCCTTATCTTGGGGTAAATAGAGTTGAGATGCCGTAAATATTGATCCACTTTCTTTTGTTGACTCTAACGATGCTAAAGAGGTAATCTACGAAAGGCAAATTTAAAAGGTATGTAATGTCTATACGAGTATATCGCTTTATTTCCGGGTGTCTTATGTTTGTTTTATTTCATGGAACGCGAAAGTTTAAAAGTTAGTCAGAAAATAATTAATTAATTGCTGAATTATAGATTGCTTGCACTAAGACTATCTGAGAAAAGATGCTGACAGAAGACGTACTCTCATAACAAGTTAAAAATATATGTTCGAATTTATATAAACTCTACTTAAAAATTTTAAACCAACATCTTTCCGCTCTGCATTTGAGTGTTAGTTCTATGTATGTCTAAAACATTCACCAAAAATTGTAGTTGGCACTAATTGAGTGTTACTATAAATTACAAAGTTACAAAATGGTTCATAGATATTAATGAAAATATTAGAAAAATAATAATATAATTAATAAGGAACGAAATTAATTAAGGGAACGCAGACCCACTTCAGATTAACGATATAGAATGGTTTGGTCGCTTAGCAGCAAGCGTGAAGAGCTGTGAAGCCTCGTTGTCAATATCATGGCGGTCATGGTACGATTCCGTCGAGCAGTATTTTGGATATACCGGTCCTGTGATGTGCATGCCGCTCAGCCACGCTGCTTATGATACGATAGCGTGCCCAGAAGCAGCTTATTACTATATATTATTAGTTATTAGGCATATGTATATATTATTAGTTTTGTTTCAACATCTCGACTTTTGTCGGTTTTATAGATACCCTATATATACCTACGGGAAAAAGGATATTTATGTCCCTATTATAATTCAAAAATTAATAAAATTAATTATAAACGGTATGTGTGAATAAATATATAAAAATTGAATGTGTAATTTCATTATATGAGAGGAACCTAACTAGTGTGTATCTGTCGTGTGGTGTGTGTCTGTCGCGGCCCTTCTCCTTCCCCGTCCTCGTCCTCTTCCCCTTCCTCTTACACGTAGAGTGTTTAATGTCTGTTGTCTGTCCAGTGTATGAGATATGTTCAGAGGGTCATGTATGTCTGATGATTGCGATATGTTTGACGATTGTTGCGGGTCCTGTGAGTCCTGTGACTTTTCTAAATTTTTCAATTTAAATTCTTATTCTCTTTTTCTACGGTGGATCGCACTTTGGTTTTATAGTGTGTGTAGGTGTGTATGGTGTTTGATTATTGGTTATTATTAGAGTTTTAGCGGATGCATAAACTATATTGTTTATTTCGCGTAGACTAGTTTTAGTAACTAATAGGTTAGGTAGATAGCTGTCAAGAGTCTGTAGATTTTGGATGAATTGTTTATTTATTTTAGCTTTTGGGAGCAGTAAGCGTTCTGTAATTGGAGTCTCTTTTGTTTCAGCTAATATTTGAAGGTAGTGTAGAACTAATGGGTCCTGATCAACGTTTACATCTATGATGTTTGTCAACTGGTCTATTGTTTCTGCTTGTTCTGGAGAGTATTGTGCATGTAGTATGTTTTCTTGTGTATTCTGTATCGGTGATGGTTTTTCATGTCTTTCTTGGGTTGCATGTGAAATATGTTCAGAGTTCTCAGTAGAAATAGTTCCGTCTACTTGTTTTTGTATAAGATCTAGTAACTCTTGTGATATGGCATTCTGTTTTGTTACCCTGCGAGCTTGATTGGACAAAGTGTTACCATTAAACTTATGAATTTTATCGTTATTAGGGTTCCTCTATAAAAAGTGTCTGCAATCGTCCTATGTATCCTGCTCTTTCTGATCGTGCTTCAATATAGCAAAACATTAACTCCTTT
This sequence comes from Tyria jacobaeae, assembly GCA_947561695.1. Taxonomy (NCBI): domain Eukaryota; kingdom Metazoa; phylum Arthropoda; class Insecta; order Lepidoptera; family Erebidae; genus Tyria; species Tyria jacobaeae. The sequence continues at coordinate 9,354,467 of OX387207.1, read as the reverse complement.
AAGGGGACCGGTGGTCTATAAATTTCAAAAAATAGTTTTTTTTTGTATATTTCGAAAGTATAGTGTTTTAAAAATATACTGTTAAAATTTGGTGACAAAATTCCGAGTATTTGTATTTGCATGTTCTAAAACGTATTTACAAGGTTAACGCCAGAGCAGGTAGTCGACCGGCCGAGCGATTTGCTCTATTGTTCGGCAGCATGCAGATGCTCCTTTTTTTACATTTAAGTTATTATAAAGGGGAATATTTTAGTTTCGATTACTTCATGGGTTAGTATATCGTTGTGTCTGAAGGAATCAACATCACGTGCTGTCCATTAGTTTTTATAAAAGTGAAATTTTTATCATTTTTATGATTTGTTTCAACATCTCGACTTTTGTCGGTTTTATAGATACCCCGTCCCGTAACCTACGGGAAAAAGGATATTTATGTCCCTATTATTGTTCAAAAATTAATAAAATTTATTATAAACAGTATGTATGAATAAATATTTAAAAATTGAATGTGTAGTTTCATTGTATGAGAGGAATCTAACTAGTGTGTATCTGTCGTGTGGTGTGTGTCAGGCGCTGCCCTTCTCCTTCCCCGTCCTCGTCCTCTTCCCCTTCCTCTTGCCCGTAGAGTGTTCAATGTCTATTGTCTGTCCAGTGTATGAGATATGTTCAGAGGGTCCTGTATGTCTGATGATTGCGATATGTTTGACGATTGTTGCGGGTCCTGTGAGTCCTGTGACTGCTGCATGCTTTGCAGTTCCTGGGTGTTTTGTGAGTGTTGGTCCTGCATGTTGTGTATGAATACCGTATCTCCCAAAACTTTACTGAGTATGGTTACTGTGTGTATGGCTGCTTGTTTTTGAAGAATGGTAATGTCAATGGTGGTTTCTAATTTATCTATGTATTTCTTAATGTTTTTGGCAACTATTCCCGTTGCGCCTATAACTATTGGAATGACAGTCGTTTGTGTATTCCACAGACGGGTGACTTCAGTTTTGAGTAGGTGGTATTTGCTCAATTTCTCAATTTCCTTAGCGCCTATATTGTAGTCGGATGGTACAGTGATGTCTATTAAAAATGTTTTATTGCTGGTTTTATCGATATATATAAGGTCAGGTCTATTGTGCGTTACGGTGATATCTGTTTGTACTGGCATTTCCCAAAGGATTTTAGTGGATTCATTTTCTTTAACTTGTGGTTGTGTAAGTGTTTCTTTCCACCAAAGGTCAGAGACTTCTATTTTGTGTTTTTTGGCCAGACACCAGTAGACGTATTGGACAAGGTTATTATGACGTTTAACATAATAGGTCCCCGCCAGTTTTTCGCACCCCGATATGATATGCTGAGTGGTTTTATCCTTGCAGGCACATAGGCGACATTTTCCATCTACTGGTTCTTTCAGTATATCACGCTGATGCTGTCGAGTCATGATGGCCTGGTCATGTATGGCAAAAATTGATGATTCTAATTTGGGAGATATATGCTGTTTCTTAATCCATTTAAACGAAAAATCTGCATCTACGTTGGCTTGATCAAGTACTTTATGCGGAAACTGCCCGTGTAACTGTTTACTTCTCCACACTGCATTGTGTGTTTTAGTTATAGCTTTTTTAATTTCTTCATCTGTGTGTGTGTTATCCATTGGTAAATGTAGTTCGTCTTCTATTTCTTGTGCTTCCTTAATTATGGAGTATTTATCTTTATGTGAGTCGTGTTGTACTATTGCTCGAATAAGATGATCGCTTTTTGCTTTTAAGTATTGCTTATATTTAACTATCTGTGTTTTATACATATACTCTACGTTTATAAGACCCCTTCCTCCTTCTGTCAACGGTAAGTATAGTCGCTTTACTTCTGCCTGTTGCTGATGTGCCTTGTTTATTGCTAAAAGTTTTCTTGTTTTTACATCTATTTTCTTAAGATCACTGATTTTGTAATTAATAACACCAAATGAATAGAGTAGTGAAATAATGAATTTATACCTTTATAATATATACCTTTTACTATTGAACGTGAATTGAGATGTGTATTTAGTAGTTTATGTATTTATACCTTTTACTATTGAACGTGAATTGAGATGTGTATTTAGTAGCTTTTTTATCCTTTTGAGATATTCATTTGTTATTTGATCCCTAATTATACTATGTTCTATCTTTCCTGATTCATGTACTCCTAAATATTTATATCGATCTCCTATTGCCAGTTGTTGAAACATCTCTCCGCTTAATAGAATATGGCCTTCTCCTATTGTACTACTCCTATGCCACACACACACATTACATTTATCTAACCCGAATCTCATCCCTATGTCTTCTGTAAATATTTCTACACTGACTAATAATATTTTCAAGTTACTTCTATTGTTTGCATAGACTTTAAGGTCATCCATGTAAACTAAATGATTTATCCAGAAACTATTTTTAAGTTTATATCCTTTCATTTCGTATTTATTCAGTACAAATGATATAGGGTTAATAGCTAAACAAAACAATAACGGTGAAAGGGAGTCACCTTGGAAAATGCCGCGTTTAACAGAAATCCGTTCAGTAGTTATTGAAGTTTGGGAGCCACGGGCTGTCATGATCACCCCCCACGAAGGCATAACCAGCTGAAGGAACCTTTTTATGATAGATGGACATTTATAGACATCAAGTACTTTTAGAAGCCATTCATGCGATACGCTGTCAAAGGCTTTTTGATAGTCTATCCACGCCATGCTTAGGTTCTTTTGGGATTGGTGTGCATCCTCTAATATAGCTTTGTTAACCATAAGGTGATCCTTACATCCTCTGGCACCACGGCGACATCCCCGTTGTTCTACCGCCATTATGTTGTTTTCATCACAGTGGCTATACAGTAAGTTGGCTAATACGGACGTTAATAATTTGTAAATACTTGGCAAGCATGCTATCGGTCTCCAATTTCTCGGTTCTTCTGTATTTTCCTTTTTAGGAATTAATATGACTAAAATTTTATATTATATTGTATATTATTATATTATATAATATATATTTTGCTTAGAAAATAGATCATAAGCAAAATAAAACGGCATCCAGAAGGACTTATTCTAAAGGCGAAAAAGAAAATTTCATGGTAATCGTTATAGTACCGAAAATACGACCGATTATACAAGTACTTCGGCCAAAAAATTGAGCCTTGGTGGAGCATTGGAGTACAATGTAGATCCCACAATTAATTATTGTATAATTCAATTCACAGCCGTTTTTTTTTACTCTGCAGCAGTTATTAAAATGTAAAGATTGCAACAAGGAGGTGAATTTTGGGAAAAATGGACAACGTGGACAATTAAAAATAGTAATTGATATCGCAACATATTGTGCAGCTTGCATTTTTAATGAAGGCTTTACAAGCTTGTTCAAAATTTTAGATGTGATGGACATAAAAGTTGGCCCACATGCCGAACAACTTGCTCATGAACGTGACGCCCGACGAGTCTATAAGGCCGATCGTCAAATTACCAGCGACTCCAAAGAGGCCAGATCTGCTCGTAAAAAATTAACAGCTGATGAAATTCAAGAATTTGAAAGAATGGAGGGTATACTTTATGGTGCCGGAATAGCTGATTAATCGTAAGTATAAGATAAAATCAAATTTTCTTGAGAATTTCTTTCACTACAACTTTAAACGCGTTTATCTTGGAATGACTTTTTTTGACCTGGCGCAGATGAAAAAAAAAACCACTCAGCTGATTTGTCTGGAATGAAAATATATTATTATATATACTAACACCTATCGCAGGAACTAGAATAAAATTTTTGCGATGAATATTTCGATTTTTTAACATGCGAAATGTTAACAAAAAAATGCTGTTTTCGGACCTCATTTTTTGACCACGTGCCATTTCTTCAAAAATGTTTTTTTCCTTGATCCTAATTCCAGCGATAGCTATATTCGTGCTGATTAAAGTTCCCTTTTTTTTTCAGACCATCTGAAACCTGCGCCGCACGAGTCCGTTTTTTAAAAGAGAAACTTCAACGCCATCTTTAAATGTTAAAAATATTTTTATTCTTAGTTGTAATAATTTTTATAAACTAAAATAACAATAAAATAGCCCCAAAAAATTTAAAAAGGTTTGGTTGTTATTTATATAATGAAAAAAAAATCTGAAAAAGCATACAATTTTCGGGCTCTAGACCACCGGGTAACTTTAATTCATCTGTTGACCACTTTCTTCTTCTATCGGCGCTTTTTACATTATTTGTCATCATGGATGATGCTTTGCATTACCCTGCAAAGCATCATCTATGCCCTCCCCTCCCTGTTGATCGGCTGTGACATTTTCTAGATTCCCGACTCTCGCCCGCCTGTTCAGCAAAGAGCCACTAGTGGTCCGTATGCTGTCTCGTCCAGCACCAGCTCCAGACGTGCCCCGGCGGACGCAAGGTAGGAATTTGGGGGGCATATTATTAACGCTCTGTGTAGTGCCAAGAGCGACCGTGACAGTACGTTGCCTGGAACCAGCTTGAAACATTCCGACGACTCTCATCATCTCTACTCGTGCAGAAATTGTAATGGTTTTGTAAAAACATTATTACACACTTTTATAGGAATCCTGGTTGACAGATTTATTTTTATTTTTAATCAAATGATGTGAAACTTACTAAAAAGAGTCAAAAATGATGCGAAAAAGTTTAAATAGCAATACTCTAAAACGTACTTTATCCTTAGACACTTTTGATGTGTGTATTTATTTATATTTGTGACCGTAACACTAGTTCTTTTTTCAAAATAAAATTAGTTTCAGTTACTCCTCATGGAAGACCGAAAAGTTAGACAGAAAACAACACATAATAAAAATTAAAAATATAATGTTGAAATGCATTTTTGCATTTGACTTTAAAACAGAAAAAAATCGACCAAAGGCCAGATGGGCCGACGCTGGCCAGCTGGGATACACTAGACTACAGAAGGCTAATTGAACTAGAACTTCAATTGTATTTATCTGTAATTTGTGATAATTATAATGATAATAGATATACCTAAACATAAAGCTAAAAAGTTATTGCTTTTTTGTTCTCTCGCGTTAATTAATGAGAAGGTGCGTTTCCCCCGAAAATAGTGAGGTTTCCGGAGGCGAAACTACTCCTGTCCTGTTTCCCTTCCCTTCCTCTTTCCAATCTCCTCATCCTCCTTCTAGTCTTTCCTGTCCCGCAACCCTTACCACCTCAAAGGAGGGCACTTACCACTCTTGAGTTGCAGGTGTCTTTGTAAGGCGGTTGTCACTTACCATCAGGTGAGCCGCCTTTTCGTCTGCCCCCTTATATAAAATAATAAGAGATATATATGTATAATATATATAATAAATATATACTGAGTAGTACGCATAAAAGTCAGCCATCACGAAAGTTGTAGGTACTACATGATACACAATATACATAATGCGAATTAACCCCCTAGTGTTAATAAACATTTTATACATATTTTCTTATGTAACAGATATATTCTACTGTTAACTTACAGTTAACGCACAATGGTATCAACAATTTAAGTTCTTAGTATAATATTGTATGTTGTATGTCACGATTTGCAACACTAATGAAACTAACTTCTAATTGAACACTAAAAAGGTTTACAAAGAAATGTTTCAAAACGTGACTTCAAATTATTTGAAATGGAGAATTTACTTAACATTTAGTGTAGAAAATAACTCACCTGGCGACTTTTCTGACTGTCATAAAACAAGTTATCACGCGTGGTACTCGTGTGTGGGTAGATCATGATATTACAAAGTGATCTTTCATTATTTCCATGTTATCAGTAAGAACACATTCTAGAACACTGATCTAAAAGAGAGTATATATTGCACAAATGTTGACACACTTAAAGTTACTATCCTTCTCCCATATGATAGCCAAAATACCTATCCTTAATATTGAAAACAATAAAGGCATACAATATACTCAGCGACGCTCATAGTACTCAAAGAGTACAATTTGGTATAGAAAGCTGAAATACTTGTTTGCATAAGTGTAGTTGCGATTTACGTAGTTGCGTTACCTATATGACCTATATAGGTATAAATCGCAAATACAAAAAGTGCCTCGCGATGCGTTTAAAAACTACCCAAAAGGAAAATGTTATTTGTGAATAGCTTAGCCAGCGGTGCCTGAAACAGTCTGTTATTGCGTTTATTTTTAGAGCATGTCCACAGGACAAAACGAATCAGTCCATTACAGAAAGGAATGAATGAATGAATATATGCCAAATGTGGGCTATGAAACACTGTTTTTATTTCGGACTGTGCGCTATCGAATATATTTAGCTAAATTAAAGCATATATTTTTGTTGTTTTTAGTGTTTACAAAGCTGATAAAAGAGCCTCATTACCACCCCATCACCTTTGGTATGTAAATTATGATTTACAACACAAACTTCTTTAAGAAACACATTTGAGGTTTTATTAAATATTTTAGCAATAGCAATGAAAAGAAATTGATAAAAATAATATTATAAATTGCAGTTTCATAATCAATGGTCACCAATGTACAAACCAACCTAATGAGTCCAAACTTTATGTGGTAACTAGTATCCATAGTAAATATGAAGAAAAAGCTAGCGAAGAGGACTCAGTTTCCGCATTTAGACATATGTGTGTTGAGCCAGCCTAGCTTCTTCCAGAAGCGCAGAAGCCTCCTGGGGTGTTCACAGGCTTCGAGGAGCTTCCTCTGCTGAGGAATTCCTTCCGCATTCCAGGATAACGTGGTAGGCCGTTTCCACCGCGCTCGTTCTTGCAACTGTGTTTTTTGTGTGCCAAATATTTTTTTTTTTCTTTCTTTCTTCTTTCTTTCTAGTGAGTACACCCCGGCTCCAGTACCTGACCCCATCTTGGAGCCGTCCGTGTATATCCGGACTTCATTTATGCCGGAATGATCACTATCGATCTCCTGTAGTTCTATGTATAGAACTACAGGAGATCAATAGTGATAATTCCAAAACAACACATCTTCGAAAGAAGGTACTGTAGTACCTTCTTTCGAAGATGTGTTGTTTTGGAATTCTGTCTGGCAGCTGTCAGAGGTTGGTAGTCAACTAGTTGATTCCAGATATTTTAATGTGGACCCTCTTGGTTATTCCACAGACTCAGATGTTTTAGTCTCATCGTTGCCATAACTGCCTCCTGTTGTATGTACAGGTCTAGTGGTGCTAGATCGAGAGCCACCTCAAGGGCGGCAATAGGGGTTGTTCGCATGCATCCAGTGACGGCCCTACAAACGAGTCTCTGGAATTGCTGCAACCTGTTTCTAGCCGTGCTAAGCTCAGTTCTCTGCCAGCAAGCAATAGCACCGTACGTGATTATTGGCCTTATTACCGCTTTATAAAGCCATAAATTAATTTTTGTTGAGAGACCGCTTTGCCGAGGAGCCGCTTGCATTGGTAGAAGATAATGCAGGCTTTATCAACATATACAAATAAATATGCAAACTCCTGCATACAAACATAGTTTAGGTGATCTAAGGCTGCCTATACTGTTCGGCACTAGTCTGGTTCTTACCACAGAGGTCAAGTATATACTTGATCTCTGTGGTACCCTCTTGCCACTATTCGTCGTGCGTGACCATTATAAGTATGTATAGGTATTGGTCTAAAAATAAATTATTTATTTGATAGATGTGTCAATTTATTAGTGTTATTTTTCTCTTTATTTTATTTTACTAACATATAAATTTTATTTTTAAATATAAAAGAAAAACTAAATATAGGTATTTAAAAAAAAAATAGTACGCCACCGGTATCGGGTACAGGGACCAAGTTACCAGTGGTTAGGGCTCCAGAGACAGGAACCTCCCTACAATGCGTACTGTATCAAGAAGGACAGCTTTCTGCATCAGGCCCTTAACTCAGCTGTGTAAGTTGAGCCTCTGCAGATTTCGGTCGAGGCTCTTGCCAATGAAGCCATGAGCTTTATGTGACTATCGGCGCAATGATTGCTGAATCCACATCCCATATGTTGACAACCTCATTGGCCAAATTCAAATATTTCATTTTATGAAGTTATCTGTTTCAGCCTTTATGAGATTTTCATCATGCGGTATGGTAATGTCAAAAAATCATTGCTCGGCGCTGTCGTCGGTCTATCACATAGTAGTGATACCTATCACCACTATGTGATAGACCGACTAAAACCTGATCACCTGATCAGGTTGCCAATAAACCTAATCACCTGATCAGCTCTCAGATCAGATTGCACGACCATTTTTAAGAACTGGGTCGGACACACACACCTATAATACGGTAACACGACAGACGATGACATGCCCGACAAATGTTAATTGTGTCATCCTTCAGGATGTGTCTCCGATAATTGTTCATCATTACAACTTCATCTGTAATTTAAAGATAAAACGTTCAGTTCCTCCAAAGAGATCACCGAAACGTAGCCAGGACACAGATGACAATAGATCTACATTGGGACCGTTTAAGGTACGATAAAACCGTCCATGCAGCTCTTTGCTCTTCTATAACTCACGACGGTATGTAACATTAAGTACTGCAAGTATGTTAATCTCTAAAATTGTATACTTTGCGATTATGAAGGGTCCTAGCATTTAAGAAACCACGACCACCACATTTCCGCGGGATATACAATCTCGTTACAGATGAACGTGGATGGTGCAACATAATAAGAGTTTTACTATTTACCTCCTGGCTTTGCCAGTAGACCAACGTTAACAAGCCAATATCTGTTATCGGTCATAATCATATGACCTCAAACTTGAACTCGCCACTAAACCGTTTAACTATCTCCATCATCGAATCAGGTCCAAATTGACTTAAATTAATTAAAAAAAAGTATTAAATCTCATTTCGATGTACAGATATCAAGATAAACTGTAATTAGTTTAGTTACTAAGTAGTAGTTAATAAGCTGTATTTTTGATCTTCAATTTACAACTTTAGAGATAGAATATTTTTGTTAAATTGAAACTGAACTTGAGACTAATTTAATTACAAAAAGAATAACACGTATTCTTCATCCCTTAATTAGACCTAGCATTTGCCCGCGTACTTCGTACGCGTGGAATTTATGATCTAGTATCTTAATTGCTATTTATGTAGGCACGCGTCAAAATAGATCCTATGTTTAAAATTAGAGTTCTAGCAATACATCTGTGAAAACTGCATTTAATTCCATGCGGTTTTTGCGTGATGAGTGTAAGAACATACAGACAGGCAGACCAAAATTCTAAAAACTGTGCTTCTGGTCTTCTAATGATTACCCATATTAGTATTTTTTATATAAATTTACCATATGTATAGATTGTTTTTATTTTTTTATTTGTGAAGCAGTGCTGTGATCTTTGATTGTACTACCATAAAATAAAGCAGTCATAGTAGTCACAAACAGCTTTACAGGTTCTTGAACTTACTTATAAAGTACGCCTCACCAACAAAAGCCTCGACACTGTTCCAGAAATAACGCTTATAAATATTTTCGGAACACCGCCTAAAGCTTTGTTTTTGAATGTTTGCACACCGGGTTCTTTGTAAACTGAATGACGCATGCGTCAGTGATAACATTGCGATAATAGCTACGCACGAGACACATATTACCATTATTATGTATATATTATATCGTTAGCTCAGTAGGTAAGAGCGCCGATATATAAGAAGAATTGATGAAGTATATTAAAAAAAAAAACAACATGATATATATTACAGAAATAATTTTATATGCACATGTACAATTTGTTAAGTTAAACAATAGTGACGAGACTTTTTTTATTCCCTACCTATATGAAGTTTACACTTTGTGGAGAGACCAAACTATTGCGTTTTTCTTAGCACGGAGTGCATTCCTTTTTATTTGTGTATTATATCCTTCGTTTTAAAGTTACTCCGTCATTGCGCGGGTCCCATGTCGGGGCCCAGCCAGCGTACTTACTCATACTCATATACATATTTCACTGTTTCCGGTACTCTTATCGACTCTTTGTTTTGTAATGTGTATAAAATTGGATTTATTAATGACATCATTAAACAAATAAACATATATTCATCCTGAAATAAAAATGAAGTTCGCAAAAGAAAAAAATGTATTTCATGTGACGTCCACGGCCATTTGACATCCGTATTCCGGACGCCACTTTTTTAACGCTTGCACTTCCTTCCTTTTGGTCCTAGTTAATTGTAGAACAGAAATGGATAGATCTTAACAATTCATCTTAGTGGTTCTAAAAGCATAATCAAAAATTCTGGAAGGTTCCGCATCAAAATCATTACAGTACTGATCCAGCGACTGGCGCTCGGTTTGACCTACCTATTTTATTGTATTTTTATTTTATTTATTTATTTGGGAAAATAAACAGTCACGCAGATGATTACAATAAAACCTTAAAATAAATTAATAACTTTTTGAGACTAACAACATTTTCCACGTGTACCTACTAATTTAAAAAATTCAAATGTTCAAATGATTTAATCTTTGTGTCACAAGCCTTTTAAATGTTCCCGAAGATATTGCAAACATGTCTTTATAGTGAAAGTACAAGTTATAATTATTAGTAATTCAACGTAGAGGCGCTCGCAGACCAGTATTAGTACGAGAAGTCGAAACAGCAAATGTACTTTGCGCTCGTGCCTCTCGTCGTGCTGATGTTCTAGGTACTATGTAACATAATTTATTTCGAATACTAATACAGTCGTATATATTGCTACTCCTATAAAAAACATTTAAAATACATAATAAAAGTTATTGTTCTGAGTGTCGACCAGTCATTCAATATTAAATATTAGGATGTTTTATTGTAAGTTAACGTACATAAATATTTTCGTAGTAGGTACCTACTTTTATTTTGCTAAATACTTCGGTAAAAAAAATATTAAAAGAGAATGTCCAATTTGTCAGACATATTTATTACACTGTATCAATAACAAATAAATAGGAACAGGTCGTCTCCTAACCGTCAGTTTTATCTAGTTCTCCCTCTTCAATATGACCAAGAACACGCTCCGTACTTCACTACCTTATCCATTAATTAATCATAAAAAATATTTTCCGAATAATAGTAGTACTACTTTATAGATAGCAAAATGTGCTTGTTTAATCTTCTGCCTGCCCCTTCAGTATATAGGCTCGACTTCATTCTACATACATACACTTACAACTGTATTTCCGAAGGGCCTACCCCAAAGGTGTAAGAAACGCCCACATTTTTCGTATTGTAATTTAGTACCATTTACGTCATAGGGACTATTGCCTTCGTCCAGGCACTTTTGGGAATTGGATTGGAATGTTTGAAGTATATTTCAGGCAATGGAGAATAGAAAGAGAAATAAAGGGATATTGCTTATACAGATGGATAAGACGATGTGACCCTCATTTGCTTGAGCTATTGCTTAACCAATCAGGGTCGTATACTTATAACTCCAACTCTCTGTTGCCGGGAGTCCGAGCCCGCTAACTAATAAGATAATATTTACGAGATAAAAGTGTGCCAAATTTCATTTAGTTCCCTTCTAGCGCGATTGAGTAACAAACATCCATTAAAACATTCACATTTATAATAATAGTAGTATTATATATTGTGCTAGGTGTACCAATACCTGGCACTAAGACGTCTGGGTATTATGAAAACATTCTCCAGTCAATATTTGTAAAAAAGACAAATCTTTAAAGGTACGTATTCTCATAACTTTATATAAATGTCAATATTTTCGTTTTTCCTAATTCGATGAGAGGCTTCACTCTTACAAGCTCTGAAGAGGCAGTGACGGCGTTCAATCAGCACGTTGAAAACATGGCACCACACCAATGGTCATATTGTTTTGAAAAATGGTTCGAATGTATGAAAAAGTGTTTAAAGTGTAAAGGAGAATACTTCGAAACACAATGTATAAATTTATATACTTATAACTTGTTTAATTAATCAGTTACGCAACACTTTCAGTGCGGCCTACGTATATACTCTTGTATACTTGTCTTACTATTCTTACTATTACTTTGTCTTACAAATTTTTAGAGCTATTGAGCGACGGATTTACTTCTTTTTCCGAGTCAGTTTAAAAATACTGCATTTATGTCAATCTGTTTGGTTTGCATTAACTTATATATGAAGGAATCATAATGGATGTAATATTTCTTAATATTATTTGTTGTTTTTCAATCATTATACGTATACATACATATGCGTATAATGACATATATATAATGATATATGACATACAGCTCGGTTGCCAGTCACTCACCCTATTGCGTTAATGGGACAAAATTATGGTCGTCAAAACGCCTCAGTCTACGCCTTCGGGTAAATAGACATGAGAGTTAAAACAATACGTATTTACTGAGAGTAAATATTATTTTAATACTTCAAATCAAACTACTTTTCATAATCACATATTATGACAAAAAAATACATCAAGAAGAATCAAAATACAGGCTCAAAAGAATTATGACGGGTAAATTTATTATTATTCTATGATTGAAAGTTACTGCTCTAAAAATTTGTTAGGTTTAAAAATTACACATAACCAGGTATTAGTTAATAAATTTCAAAGTAAATAGGTACTTGATTATTATTTTTACTATTCTCGTACATATGTAATTACGTAACATTGATTTAAATAATTATTTTGTATATTTCAATAAGCGTCAAGCGATAAAATATTAGAGACTTTTAACAGATCCCACAGAAGATGTCCTGTTCACATGCAATAAATGCTAAAAGTGCAATCGTGAATCTTAACCATCCAGGAACCATACATACATACAAAAAAAAAAAACAAATATTGAAATAAAAATCATATAACAAGTCGTTGTCGTTTAACTCATCACTTCACCGAAGATGATGATGAGGTGGTGTGTTGGACTCGAACTAAGTAAAACCACAAGGTGTTCTGTCTCGAGAGCGTCTTTTGCTAGGGACCCGGGATACCCTCAGACGGAAGCATCCGGGAAGCAACCTTTACTTATCGGGTCCAGCCGAGAATCTAAAGCAGAAAACCACGTGCCTTCACAGGCAGTTCAGTGGCCTTCAGTATACGTGCAATGTTTGACATTAAACCAAGTGACAGTTGCAAACCTCTATTTGTAAAACATAACATACTAACTCTACCCTCATTATATATCTTGGAAGTAGTTTTATTTGTTAAAAATAATTCACACCTATTCCCAAAACTATCAGATAGTGTAGTTCGTGGTCGGCGTGATAATAACAGGCTACAGGTACATCCAGCGAAAACAGCGCTGCTTCATAAAAGTATTATATGCAGGGGTCCTGTGATTTTTAATGAGATTCCTAATAATATAAGACAACTGAATTCAAATTTATTAAAAACAAAGTTAAAAATCATATTAATTCAAACATGTTACTATTCTATTAATTATTTCTTGAATGATAAAATATGACATATTCACATAATTTTATTTAATAGCCTACTAATTGAAAAAATATACGGTAGAGAAATTCTTGAATGATACATTGTGATAATTGTAATGGAATGGAATATAATATATTTAACTAATTAATTTTAGTATTATTAGCCTTAATATTAATTTCAATACCTAATTAATGATAAATGTGACATAACTAATAATAACAATTTAATTTATATTTCAATATAACTATGCTAATTATTTGAATTGTATTTGTATGTCGTAATGGCAAAACATAGTGGACAATCGATTTATTTAAGACCTTCAATAATTTTATTTATCTATGTTTAACAAATAAATAAATGATTATGATAATGATTATGAAAACCATGCCAACACACACATACATATTAGAAGAACTTAGTTCTGGCTTAATTTCGCGTAACGTTATTCACAATTAATCAAGGCAGCAACGTTGAATTCCCATAAAAAATTCCATAAAAAAATATACAAACCATGCCCTAGAAATCAAGAGTCGGAAAATGCTGAATATAATCCAGTGGTGTTATATCACACGATCTGTATAACTGACACATACATATATTCTGAAATAATAATAAGATCGTTATGAAAATAGCTATCATATATTATATATACAAAATATTTTATTAGACTTTTACATACAATCCATTTCTATATTATGTTATTAATTTAGTATGGTTATTGATTATGACATCGGCCAATTTCGGAAAAAAATTTTAGCACAACCAACGTTATTCATTAACATATGTAGTTGTTTTTATATATAATATCTAAGATATTGGCCAAGAACCATCTTTTTTTTTTAAATTAGAGTATTTTAACAGTCGAATACGTTGTTACACTTGGTGTCTAAGCGTGATTTAATACTTTTAAACTAATATAATACATTACTTGTATGATGGATTTTATTAGTTTAAAATAGATAGAAGATAGATAGAAGATGAAGCTTTAATTTACAGCAAAGGCACGTTCGCTCTCATGAAAATAGTCTTTTAGTCCGTCATATGTTAATTTTTTATAATAACTTCGAGTTAAGGTTTCTATAAATAATATGACATAAATACCGTCACACTCATAATAATACTTTTTTAAACACGAGTGTGAGACACGATGAATATGCAGTTTCGATATTGATAATAATGGGACATACTACCGGGCTCGAAATAGATAACTAAGTTAGCAATATATTTCAAAACCCTAATGACATGTCTACTCATTTGAATGGCGGCTACTTTCTCTAATTTTTCAAAACATTACTTTACATCCTTTAAGTCTGTAGGCAATGAATTTTAACTTAGAAATTATTTGTAAGAAAACAAAAATGTATTCCATGAAAGATTTTCGTGTATTTGATCTGAAATATTCCGTTAATTATTAATATTACGCTTTCTTTAAGCTATTAATATATTATACATAAATAGCTTAAAGAAAGCTTTATATAATAATTAATTCTATGAAACCTTTCATAAAATTCATTATATCGCATAATTAGATGTGATAAATAGTGATAAGCTGTATTCTTCATCCCTGATTTTCACCATAGAGGTAGGATATTTTCTTCAGGTTGAATCGGGACGTACCTCAAGAGCAACCAACTAAACTAGAAAATAATTATTAATATCAGTACACCATGGACTAAGATATCGCTTAACATGTATTCTCCAAATTACTTACTATACAAAATATTCAATTCCTTTCTAAATAAATATTCCAAACAGTTAGCTATTTACAGAGTTACGTTATCACAAACATTTAGAATAACATACAAACGAATTGCGAGCATCATCCTTTCTGAAGTCGGTTACAAATGCCTGTCAATCAAATCCCATTTCACCGTTGGCCACGTAACTGCGACCGCCCAAGGGCCCGAGGTTTAGCTCTCGCATGGGAAATCATTGCAGATAGAATAGTCAACAAATATTCACTACATGCATATATTTTAAGATAAACAACGGTACTTTTGTGTATATAAATGTAATGGATTAAGAATTACATATTAAACAAGTACAATTGTTACAGAAAATAAAGGCTTTCTCTCTTTTATGTCGTTATCTCGAAATGTTATGCCCCACGCTACTCCCACTATTAAAATATCCAATTGATACCCTGTCGAACTCCATAAAGCCGTCTAGGCTGTCGCAATGAATTAATATTTTTTATTTAAAAATTATTACATATTAATTACGATATTTCTATTTGAAAATTCTGTTTATAATTCCTTGGTAGCTTTTTTATGCCTTGCTTTAACGGTACGGACGATACCTAATTTTCTCGACTGAAATGTGTTTGAAATTTTTTGTTTGTTATTTTTTTTTTTTGAAGTCAAAACTTATTTTAGCGCGGTACGCATATTTTTAGATAAGATAAAATCTATGGACTCGCGACACCGTTACGAGACGCATGTCCAATTAACGCAATATTAGCACAACGAGATATAAAACTACAATTGATGCGGTATTCACGAGATATCTAAATAACTTCGAATCAAAATTGTTTATTTCCTATTTTAGTTACCATGAACCTATTGTTTCTATTTTAGATTGTAATTATTTTAATGATAATGATGATGATACAAGAGTTGTCGAAATTGTTAACGATGATTCATAAAAGAATATTAAATGAATTTTAAAGTTTCTAATAATTAATAAAATACAATTCATAAATAAAACGCAATTCATTACCCAATGACTCTAGTACCCATCTAAAAAATGTCTAACGTGTCAAGTTTTCACTTCTGTCGGCATTTTTTTTAAATGTAAGTACTGAACTAACAATATAAAACAAAGAGAGACTGATCCTAGAAACTGTGCCAAACCACCAATCCAAAGAACCAAACTGCAATAAACATACTTATATATTGCTAAATATATACATATATTATAGATAAATTACATCCCGTCAGAACAAGTACTCAGTCTCATCACACAATTAATTTGTCCTGTGTAGGAATAGACCCACGACCTCTGGCTTAGCTATCAGGGTCATTACCCACTAGATGACTAGACCGACAGGCCATTCAATAATCTCCACAATTGAAGATAGTGAATATCGGATGTGTGAAATGTAAAAGGGCTCTTTATAAACAGAATATTTATAGAAAATAATACTTCATCCGTTCTTCTATCAGTGAGCACTTCACGATATGAACACGATGGTGTCAAGGTGTTGGTACTTGTCTAAGAGTTAAAACGTTTTTATAAAACGTTTACGCCCACAGGCCACTTGGAATGACGATTTGCGCATACGAGAAGCCGCAAATAGATCGAAGTGGCGTGCAATGTGAGAGGCATATGTGGCCAGCAGTGGACTGCGATAGGCTGATGATGATGATACAACCACGAAACGTATAAACCACCAAATGTATGACAATATTAAATAGACATCATTTTACATGTACTCGCACCCGATTGTGATATTATATCTACTTGTCTTATCAAGAAGTAGGTACTGTTCAAAATACACTGCCTTTTAGTGTATTTCTCCGTTGGTATTTGCCATGATATAACATTCGTTAACGTATCATATTATTTAGAAAATATTTTTTAATATTTTTGTTATTTTTTTAATATTTGTACGTATATTATTTTAAAATTAAGAAAAACTTACAGCTAGTAATGCATTATTTTCTACATCTAAAGATCTAATTAAAATCCATACTAAGTGGTGTATTAAATATAACGTGAGTTCTCTCAATAATGTCATTACAGCGGCATTTCGAGGTCGCTTTTACAATTTTAAAAACGTATTACATATTACTGGACTTATACTTTCCAACTATTAGAGTGATAACGGACAACGATAACAGCACTGTAATAGCATCCGGATGTGGACGTGATAACGGCGGCATTTAACAGAGGCGCTGTCTCAAAGATAACTCAGATCATAATGTTTCTTAAGATATGTATGTACCTACTCGTATATATATCTCGGAAATTTATAAGCCATCTAGCCATTTACTCTAGAGATTTTAAGTAAGAATTTTGTAAAGTGTTCGTGGATAACCTCTCTTTGATATGAAATCAGAGCTTGTTTCGTATAATTATTAACCGAAGTACTTAGGTGTAAACGGATTGTTAACGGTCATATCAAAGTTAGTTTAAGGGTCGACCGAATCAAAATAATCTTGATAACTACATATGTGGCAATTCCTAATCTCTGCAATAAGGTATGTAGGGAAGTACAGAACTAACATATTTTAAAATATATCTCTTCTCTCTCGTCTCTTTAAAATTTCTTAGGACTTCAGGAGTTGGAGAGTCAAAGCAATAAGTAAGTCTAAATAATGCTATATAATATCTCGACGCTTTAAATAGGCACTTCTCTTCTTCGTCTTGTTTTGATAATATCAAATCACCAATTGTAATGTTAAAAAGAGTATATTGACTATCTCCGCCAATGAACGGTCGATAACGACCACATCAGCCATAACATGATTCTCCCCATTCTTGATTTTATTCAGCCAACCATATCCAGTATTGTTAATTCTTAACCACTCCATCCCTAGCGTGATTTTCCATCTATGTGGAGAAAAGCCCAAATCATTTTCATTTCCTAAAAAACCAAAGCCCTCATCCTTTAATCAATAACGACCTATTTCTATTTTACCGTTTTTGTTTATAGGCCTGGAACGCCTTGTATATTTTCAACTGAACTGATTCTATCTAAACATAATCTTTGAAATTCTTTATAATCAGTTTTTTTTAGATTACATGCTATATTAGGATGACCATTGAAAATGTAAATCTTACACTGCTTACTTATCTAGATTTCAGTATTTGTTTCATAGTAACCTATCTGGTCGCTTTCGTCGGAGGATTCGGTTTGCTCTAGGTATGATATCTCGGTCGGTGTACCTCAGGGTGGCGTTTTATCTCCTTGACTTTTTACAATACTTATTAATATTGTTCATGTCTTATATATAATCAACAAAATGTAACATCAATTTAATTAGTAGCAACAGTTACCGCGACGCTCCCTAGGTGGCGTTGTTGGAGTTCCTGAATTGCGCTATGGTTTCATTGCCGAGACAATCATAAAAGGGTTTATTAATTTGGATTAAATGTCTACGTTCTGGGTACGTGGTGTGTTATTTTATTGCTTAAGATACCTCTACTACCAAGCGATATATGAACATAAGGTCCTACGAGTCGGGTCATTTTTGAAGTCAGCTCGAGAATTAGTAGGTAGTAAGGTGAAATTGTGGTGTGTTCCTGTGGTGCTAACTTCGAAGAAAGCAAGGGACTAGCTGAGCGAAGCAGAACGAGTACATCGCAACCTAGCAGATCGGAGTAATAAGGGCAGTGTTTAAAAAGTGATTAAAGTGAATTTAAAAAACTGTGAATACATTTTACCTTATAAATTTGGAAGTGACAGAGACTTGTAAAAATTTAACGTTAATGCATGGACTTAGAAAAATTGTGGATGTTTAGTTTGGACTTAGAATAATTGTACAATTATTGACGAGACCCCGAATCTATGCCTGATTTAGCCCAGAGTTAAAGTGCGGTTAAAACACTTAGAAAATTTTCGATACCAGACAGAAAAATAGCGATATTGTGACTTATAAAAAATACAGCAATAAAAATATTTAATTTTTAATAAAAATATTTTCAGACCGTAATCAAGCGAAAATGATGTCAGTCGCTAAATTACCTAAAATAACAATTCCTATTTTTAGTGGTGAATATCAGGAGTGGTCAACTTTTAGGGATTTGTTTCTATCATTAATTGATATCAATGAAACTCTTGATGATGTACAACGTTTACACTACTTAAGATCTCAGTTGTCAGGTGAAGCAGCACAGCTCATAAAGCACATACCCATCACGCATGCAAACTATAGCAAATGTTGGACTCTGTTAAAAAGTCGTTACGATAATAAGAGATTCTTGGCTAATTGTATTCTCAAGCGCTTACTTAAGCAAAAACAAATGATGTCTGAGTCATCTATAGCTCTCGAGGAGCTTTTAGATACGACAACCGATTGTTTACACGAGTTGTCGAGTCTAGGGGTACAGGTAGATGCTTGGGACATTATTGTTATTTATTTGATTAGCTCCAAGTTGGACGTTGAGACTCGAAAGCAGTGGGAGTTGCAGGTAAGTCAATCTTGCGATGAACTTCCTACATTCAAAGTCTTTCGGGACTTCTTGGAAAAACGCTTTCGGGCGCTGGAATTTATAGAACCGCAGAGTCGTAGGCCTAAAATTAGTACTAAAGCATTTCATATCAAAATTATCATGTCCACATTGTGCCGAGGAGCATCTTTTGTGTCATTGCAAAGAGTTTATTCAAGAGACCGTCGATCAGCGTCGACAAATAGCTAAAGCTCATGGTTTGTGTTTTAATTGCCTTCGCTCAAGTCATCTTAATATTAATTGTCGAATGAATGTTAAATGTAGTATTTGTAATAGAAAGCACCATACTCTCTTGCATTCAAAACCGGATTCAGATGTGGAAGCGAGCTCTTCCGCGTCACCAATTACCGCAAAAAAAAAAACAGAACGAGGCCACAGCTGAACCCCATATTTCAACCCATTTCGCGAAAAATGTACACGTGTCACATTGTCAGGTTTTATTGGCTACAGCTGTGATTAAGGCTAGATCGAGAAATGGATATTCTCAAGTTTTAAGAGCCCTATTAGACCAGGGTTTTCAAGCTTCTTTTATCACGGAATCTGCAGTTCAGTTATTGAAGTTAAAAAAGATAGCGGTTAAAACTACTATCTCAAGTTTGGGTGGAGGTCAGAGCGACCTAACTTCAAAATATATGGTTCAAATAAATATTCGATCATTACTTGATCCTGACTTCACTTTTCAAATAAAAGCTTATGTGCTGAGTAGGGTAACGTCTATTTTACCTGAAAGAAAGTTTTCATTGGTGGATTGGCCAGAGCTTCATAGTATTGACTTGGCTGATCCCAATTTCAATAAGCATAGCAAAATTGATATTTTGCTAGGTTCGGAAGCCTATACCAAAGTTTTGAAAGAAGGCTTAATTAAGGACCCTAGAGGTAAAACAATGGCTCAAGATACTTACCTTGGCTGGATTGTATCGGGAGAAGTCACCGGTGAAGATTGAGTACAGTGTTATCATAATATAATACTAAACAGCATGCACACTAAGGTCGAAGAAAATGAATTCCTGAAAAAATTCTGGGAATTGGAGGCAGAGCCAACAAGCTCTGAAAGGTCAATTCTTAGTCCTAAAGAGCAAACATGTGAAGATTACTTCGCGTCTACTACAGGCAGGGATGAAGGTGGTCGCTACATAGTGAAGCTGCCATTTCGATCTAGTAAATCACCCTGTAATACAAAGGAAATAGCATTAAAAAGGTTGCTTAGTCTTGAAAGGAAGCTATCAAAAAATAGTGAGCTGAAAAGACAATATACCTCAGTAATAAAGGAGTATTTATTACTAGGTCATATGGAAGAGATTTCCAATGAAGAGGAAAAGCATAAAATTGGTGCTGTTTACTTACCGCATCATGCTGTAATCCGCGAAGATAAGTCGACCACAAAATTAAGAGTGGTATTTGACGCGTCAGCCAAAGGATCTGATGGTGTTTCCTTAAATGACACTTTAATGGTTGGGACACACTTACAAGCTGACTTATGTCACACAGTTATGCGGTGGCGACAACATCCAGTATGTCTGGCAGCCGATATCATAAAAATGTATCGGCAAGTGAAGGTAGCTGATCAACACGTGGACTTTCAAAGGATTTTATGGCGAGATGACTTCAGTTCTGATATAAAGGAATATAGGCTTTTGAGAGTTACATTTGGGACCTCTAGCGCACCTTACCTGGCAGTGAAGGCTTTGCAGCAAACCGCTAGCGATGAAGGCAAATCATATCCATACGCCGCTAGTAGAGTCATGACAGATTTTTATATGGATGATCTAATGACGGGTTGTCTGACTGAAGAAGAAGCTGTAAAAATATATCATGAGTTTAATGAGCTATTAAATAAAACAGGTTTTACTTTACAAAAATGGACAAGTAACCGGGAGGAGTTGCTAAAACAGATAGAACTGGATACTGGAGGAAATCTGGAAATAAAGGAAGATGAAACTACTAGAATTTTAGGCCTTAAGTGGAATCGCAATTCAGATGAATTCCATTACACTGTAAACTTACCTCATTCAACCTTGCCGCCGTCTGCATCTGAAACGAAAAGAAGAGTTGTATCGGAGATATCACGTTTATACGACCCACTAGGTTGGATTGCACCATGCATAATTACCGCAAAAATCTTCATCTAAAAACTGTGGATCGCTGGTTTGGATTGGGATGAGGAACTATCCGAGGAGCTTCTAACTGAGTGGCAGTCGTACCGTCGTGAGTTGCAAACACTCAATAATTTTAGAATTTCAAGATGGCGGCAAAGAAAAGCCGATGATCAAACGGTGGAATGACATGGTTTCTCTGATGCGTCAAGAGTAGCATACGCCGCTGTTATTTATATCAGAGTTATCGATACTGAAGGTCGAATCCACTGTAATCTGGTAACTGCTAAAACGAAGGTGGCTCCAATAAAACAAATTTCTATACCACGTCTGGAGCTATGTGGAGCAGTTTTAGTAACTAAATTACTTTTAGAAGTGGCTCGTGTTTTGCATATTCAAAAATCTAACTTACATGCATGGACAGATTCAACGGTCGTGCTTGCTTGGTTGAGCGATCATCCCAGTCGTTGGAAAACTTTCATCGCAAACCGGACTTCGGAAATCCTTAGCTCCCTCGACTCCACTCAATGGCAGTATGTTGATACAAAAAATAATCCAGCTGATATTGCTTCGAGGGGTACGACATCAACAGCTCTGTTAAATGATTCGGTTTGGAAGTATGGACCGTCGTGGTTGCTGGCTGATACCATAGAATACTACAGACCTAAAGCTATAATGACTAAACTGGAACTAAGGTCTGTCAAAACTCATGCAGCACAGGTAGTCGACAATCCGACTGAATTGATTTGGTCTAGGTTTTCATCGTTCTGCAGATTAATAAGGTCGCTGACCTATTGTAGACGATTTCTGAAACTCAAGGTCGCCAAAGCATTACAGACGAAGTTACCATCTTACCTTACAGCTACGGAGATCGCAGACACCATACATTGTTGTCTCAAGCAATGTCAAATGGTGTGGTTTGAGACAGAAATAAACGCAATCCAAGCAGGTACAGACGTCAGCAAGGGCAGTAGTTTGTTTTCTTTGAATCCTTATCTTGATGATAAGGACTTGATGAGAGTGGGAGGTAGAATTCAAAATTCACAATTAGATGATGAAATGAAGCATCCCATTATAGTTCCTTATCAGTCTCATTAGACAAAATTGCTTATATCGGACGCTCATGAACGTGTACTGCATGATGGACCCCAGTTAACACTAAATTTTCTTCGGTCAAAATACTGGATTGTTCGAGGGAAGAATTTCATTAAGTCTCATATTCGCGACTGTGTACCGTGTATTCGTCACGCAGCTGTTACAAAAAACCAATTGATGGGGCAGTTGCCGTCATGCAGAGTGACCCCCAGCAAGCCTTTCCTCAATTCAGGCGTCGATTACGCGGGTCCGATTCAAATTAGAACAGCTAAGGGTTGCGGACATAAGTCATATAAGGGTTACATATGTCTTTTTGTGTGCATGGCAACCCGTGCTGTGCATATAGAAGCGGTCTCTGATTTGACCTCTGAAGGCTTCCTTTCAACCTTTAAACGGTTTGTAGCCAGGCGTGGTCACTGCAGTCACCTTTACAGTGGCAATGGCACAAACTTCGTGGGAGCTTCAAAAGAGCTTAAGGCAATGTTCCGCGATGAATGTGCTGCTCTTCCTCAAGAAATTGCATCTATATTGGCCAACAGTGGAACAGAATGGCATTTCATCCCACCTCATTCTCCTAACTTCGGAGGTCTCTGGGAAGCTGGAATAAAAAGCACTAAACATCACCTCAGACGGGTGACTGGTGAATCTACTTTGACTTTTGAAGAGTTGAGTACTGTGTTAACACAAATGGAGGCATGTCTGATTCCAGACCTCTATCACAGATGAGTGCGAACTCAACAGATCCAAATCCTTTGACACCGGGACATTTCTTGGTAGGTCAGCCACTGGTGACAGCACCAGATTATAATTATGAGAATGCGACGATCAGTAGCTTGAGACGTTGGCAGTTGACACAGAGAATGAGTCAGTCTTTCTGGAAACGTTGGTCTCAGGAGTATTTAACAATGTTTTTTCAACGACACAAGTGGGCTAAACGTATCCGCGATCCAAAGGTTGGGGACATTGTTCTCGTAAAAGAAGATAATTTACCCCCTGCCAAATGGTTATATGGGAGGGTAGTGGAACTACACCCTGGTACAGATAATTTAGTACGCGTAGTTACCCTGCAGTATAAGGACTACCGAGTCAAGCGTCCAACTTCTATGCATCTATGCATTGATATGATTATGCATCTTGCCTGTACATGACCAATAAGCATTATGTAAGTTTTTTTTTGCTTTATTTCTATTTTTTTTATATACAGTCCACTCAAATAGTAAGCTAGAAGGTAACTATTATTATGTTAACTTGTATGTAACCCTAATATTGTGGCGAGTAATGTAATGAATATTGTAAACGAATTAAATTGTAAACATAATTGAATATTGTAAACGCCGATCACGAAGGTTGTTCGTGCTTGTTTCTTGTAAGTACCCTTAGTTATGTCATGGTGGGCGGTTGAAAGGACTAGGTCCTTGGTGGGCGGAATGTTCATGTCTTACATATAATCGACAAAATGTAACATCAATTTAATTAGTAGCAACAGTTACCGCGACGCTTCCTAGGTGGCGTTGTTGGAGTTCCTGAATCGCGCTATGGTTTCATTGCCGAGACAATCATAAAAGGGTTTATTAATTTGGATTAAATGTCTACGTTCTGGGTACGTGGTGTGTTATTTTATTGCTTAAGATACCTCTACTACCAAGTGATACATGAACAAATATCATATCAAAAATATGGTTACTATAGTATATTATAGTCTTTCTACCCCTTTTATGCAGACGATCTTCAAATTTATATGCATACACCACTGTGCTAATTGTACCACCCCACTGTAAATTTGAAGTTAATACAGTTATAAATTGTGATTTAGAACGTATTAGTGAGTTAAGTGTTAACCACGGTCTTCAGATGAACCCCTCGAAATAAAAATACAAGACACAAAGAATATTAAAAATAAATAATCGTGTTGGGCCGTCCTACAATGATTTTATTTTAATTTTACTCAACTACCACAACCGTCAACGTTACGCCGGTAGTAATTAGCTTAAGATTTAGAGATATATGTACATTGATAGTACCTTATCCTGGGGGCCCCAACGGAAAGAGGTTTCTCACAAATTTTTTGTTGCAGCGGGATCGTTATGAACGCTGCAGAACTTTTTTCCGTCTGCTGGAAAGATTTCACTTGCACATTCTCTCTTACTTCCTATCTTACAGAGCAGCAACTCGACTGACTTGAATGGCTTCAATATTATTTCATAAAAATCATATTTCGCATATGCAACTACGATCAGGTGGCAAGTGGCTCCCGATTCGGCTTTGATGGAATACTTCAAAGTCGAATCCTTTCTATCTCTATAATATATTCTTTCAATATTTGCACTAGAACCATCCACGGTAATCCTTACATTCCTGTCCATCCTAAGATTGCCAGGGATAAACGGCACATCGTTTCATTGAAAACCCTTGGGCGGCGACGGCCCGTAGAGGTATCCACACATGAAAGAAAAAAGAAAAAGTTCATTTGAAATCAATTTACCCTAGTAAAAGTTTTTTTATGTTATAAATGTGTAATTTAACTGTATATGACTACTACCGCTTGTGGACAACTACTATTCAAAAGAAGCAAGTCGGCTGCCCACCATTATGGGGAAGAGGAGAGGAGGGGAGAGAGGGTAGAGGAAAGAAAGGAGTGTAGAGAGGGTAGGGGAAAGAGGAGAAGGGGTGTGACAACCGGTTTTCTTCATTACTTTTGTTGGTTTTGAGTTTTTTTTTTATACTATGAAGAACAGACGGGTCATCTGATGGTAAGTGGCAACTGCCGTCCACGGCTCCCTGCAACTCAAGAGTCGTAAGTGCGCTGCCCGAATTTCAGCGTGATGAGGGATGGGGGATGCGGGGAGAGAAAAGAAAAGATCGGGATCTCCTAGTTACTACAATAATAATGTGGTGATATGCATCGCATGAGATGGACAACCTCCATAAACGAGAATTTCATGCGAGCATATTTTGTGGCTACAGAAAGATAAACCAATCTCACTGCGTAGCGTAATCGTATGCTGCGTTTGTTTCAAGAATTTGACCCAGCTGTTAATGTTTCGGTGCAAAGACTATCGTATCAAATAAGGGCCATCCAGCGATGTCATCTGTTGGATAACTCCGTGCTTGGGAGGTTACGCTTGGACTTACAAAATAGCTTTGTTCCCCCCTCCATCACAAGTTGAGACTCTTGTTGACTCTGGACTACTACAACCTAGTCCTGTTGAGGGAGGGGAGGGTCCTACTGCTTTAACTGTAAATACCCAATAAAATGATAAAGTAAGGAACGCTTTGGAAGGTGCTATTCGTGAATATCGGCAAGTGAGTTTTGATGGTAGACTACGTTTACCACGTTTGCCGATGCATAAACGAAATAATGCGCTAGTTTGTGCTCTGGACTCTTAACTATCTAGTTATTTAGAAAACAGTGAAAACCTCAGGGATACGCATTCAATTTTTTATTATGCGGCGGTTGCAGTTTGTCGAGTAGCTGGTATTAAATTCCCATGAATTGACACTACTCCTCGACAAAAGATAGCGGAGGCGAGAGCACTTATTGGCAAGCTTATCTTATTCAGATCGGGTAATACACGCCCGAGAGTAATGCGTTTTGTGATTCGGGCTTTTTCAGGAACTCGAATCAGTTCCTGTGATTATGCAGCACATATCACAGAGCGCATTGACTTTCTGAACCAGAAAGTTTATGCATGGGCAAACCACATACGTAGATTTAAAATCCGAGTAGACCCGTAGAGTATCGATATACTCAGAATCGTGCTTTTCAAAGGGACGAGAGGTGTGCTTATAGAAGATGGTAGCAAACTGGCTTACTGAGCAACACACGTCCCCCGGATGTTGAACTAACTAACACATTTTGGCGTAATATCTGGTCGATGTCTGTCTCTCATACTGACCGTGAATGGATGCGAGATGTTGAACGTTCATGTGAGTCAATTAATACTATGGAGCCAGTATCAATTATCAAGTAAAGATATAGCTTGTGCGGACCGTTCGTTGCCAAACTGGAAATCTGCAGGAACAGACGGACTGCATAACTTTTGTTTAAAGTGGCTCCATAGCTCGCATGTCCGTTGGGCATATCAATTTTAATCATGCTTGGAAGCAGGTTCACTGCCCGCTTTTAAAACAGCTGGTGTAACTTACCTACTCTACAAGTCTGGTAGTGCCATGGATCCCAAAAACTACAGACCCATTACTGAGAGTGAAGATAACAACACATGTCTCTAAGAACAATATAATAGCTTTCTCCCAGAATGGATGTAAAAGTGGCACTAAAAGTTCCTTATTATTGACACGGCTATTAATCAACTAGTTCGACATAACCGAAAGGATTTGGCGACATGTTGGATAGATTATAAAAAAGCCGCCGACTCTGTGTCGCATACGTGGCTCCTAAGGGTGATGGAGTTGTATAAGATTGATACAACTTTATGCACTTTCTTGGAGGTAATCTCAGGGTAACGGCGAATTTATAAATATCAAATGGGGTATATTTCAGGGTAGCAGTTTGAGCCCCTTGTAGTTCTGTTTGGCTTTGAATCCTCTTAGCACTATGTTAGAAGGTTCGGGGCTAGGCTATTTGCGTTTGCGGAGAAATAGTCAAGTTAAATCCCACCTCCTTTTCATGGATGATTTGAAACTGTTTGCCTGCAGCAATGTCCAGTTGAAAAGTTAACTAGAGGTAACTGAAAACTTTAGTAAATGTATCAACATGGAATTTGGTGTAGATAAATGTACAGTCATGTATGTAAGCAAAGGCAGGATTGTGGAATCTAAAGCAAGTGAACTTTTAGATTCGACACACCTTAGACGTCTTTCTGCAAATTGAACATACAAGTATCTAGATATGACATAGGCATTGGGTATGAATTAATTGACTATGAAGCAATAGCCCAAGAGGTGGTCGACATGTGGGATGTGAGTTCTGCAATAATTTTGGCGATAGGGGCTCATGGGGTGATTGCCACGAGCCTCGACCAACATCTGCAGAGGCTCACAGTTCTTCTTGATACGGCACGCATTTTGAGAAGGTTCCTATCTCTGGAGCCCTAACCACAGGTAGCATGATCCCTGTACCCGATACCGGTGGCACACTATTTTTTATATTTTTAAATATATTTTCTTTGTTTTTTTATATTTAAAAATGTCATTTATATGTATTTTAAGTGGAATGAAGGAAATAATAATAATAGTAGTAGTAGTAGTTCTAGAGATTAGACTGTTTAAATAAACAAATAAAAAACTTTGTTATATACTATCGATTACTCGCTGATGAAACATTACAATTGACGTCAGAATCTTTTGTATTATGACTACTTTTTAGATTATAAAGTCATGAAAACGCCAATTATCGCTCACACCAAGTAAGCTAGTGATGAATTTCTTAGCGGTTGGCGGTTACAAGTAGACACGTATCAACAGGCCACGCTCCATCTGCGTGAAATTTCATTTGAAACAAACACATTACGACATATGTATGATAATAGCCGCCACAAACCTAGAGCGTAAACGTGATTTTCTTTGTTTTAAATTCTGTTAAACTTTGTCGCTAATCACAACTTTTTACATGTAATGTTAACAGTCTGATTGTATATATAAAACATTTAATAAAACATGAAAAAAAAAAATAGTGGTAGAGCCATGCTTAGGTACGAATGGGCCGGCTCGACCGGTGCGATACCACGGCCTCACAGAAAACCGGTTTTGAAGCAACGCGTTGTATTTCCCCGAAATGAGTGAGGTTTCCGGAGGCCCAACTCCCCTCTCCTCGTTTTTCTCCCCTCATCCCCCTCTTCTCTTTCCCATATCCGCATACTTCCTCTCTTCTTCCCCTCCCCGCATCCCCCTAAGCGCGTCCCTCATTGAGTTGCGGGTGTCCATGGACGGCGGTTTTCACTTACAACTATAGTATAAAAAAAAATCTGTAAGAACTTTATTTACCGTACGCCATTAATAACAATGCATGCATTTATGGTAAACAATGCAAGTTACTCGACCCTTATAAGCTAGGGTTATCGTGTTTCATAAGTTAAGTTCATGGTATGTAAAAGGCCGAGAGTCAAACAATAATTTTCTCTAATTAGAGTATTTCAGAAACATTCAACGGAACGCCCCATTAAAAATCAGTGCACTTTTTAAAAACTTCTTAAATTCATAACACAGAATGACAGTTGACAGCTCTAGCTTAAAATTGACTGTATCTTTAGTACATATTTCCACGGCCGCTGCCAAATGCCAATGGCCTGGCGACCTTGACCGGTTTTTTATCAATCGGCAATCTCTCTTCCGTGAATGTCCGCGAATATCGTAGTTTAATTATGTAAATCCATGATGCACACATAGTAGAAAATGATTAACCCTAATTGGAATACTTTCCCTAGTACTGATAAAGTTAGTGTTTCATATTTTGGCAACATGGATTTTCGCTGTCAACTACTTTGTCCATACGTATTCTACTAATGTAATAAAATCAGAGCCGTTTTATTTTTCTTCTACAAGTAATATCGCCAGATGTTAGTGAATGATAACCAACTAAATCATTTCTGGTATGTTTCGATTACGGGCTGAATTTAAATACTGTCCAGTTCAGTTAACAATATTATTTTTCTTTCTTATTACTACTACAGTAATGGGGCAAACCTATCCCGACTACTTATGCAGCTCTGTTGCATGCAAATGGTTGAGCTTCTTAATTTCGAAACAAATCAAGAAAATAATAAAAGTAGTGTTTCGCGCGATAGATGATTTCTTTATAAAGCTTTTAAATTGTTGTCTGAAGTAATAATGACTACACAATGCATATGACCTAAGTTGACAAGGTGCATAAAAATTTTCCCACTTACTTATTTCATTTATATATTTAAACGAGTTTGGAATAGAATAAGGTAACGTGTTCAGTAAAAATGGTTTCCTTTAGTTATATACATGCATAATAATAATAAATAAATTTTATTTTATTTTTGTAATTATCCTAGGGTTGTGAATAGTCATATACAAGTTTGATATTACTGGTAAAACTACATAACATGAAGCCAATAATTTCAAAGGAACTTACCTCGTGTTAAACAATCTATAGCTATTTTATTCATATATACCATCTATTTTATAAACTCTGTATCAATCTCTTTTTTTTTTAATAATATCATGTTTCGGCAAAAGTCGAAAAAACAGCTTTCCGTTTTTCTTTTTTAACCTTTCATTTATTGTTCCTGTTTCTTTCGCTATACTTTCCTACCCTTCCGGCAGGTTTTACGCTGTTCATAATTTATTTCCATTATTTTTAATTTATGTTGAATTACCTATGAACGAGTTTTGAAGTTTCACCTGCGCTTAAGCTCACTACTCCTCTTCTAAGGGTCGCTGCGTCATGTTTTATAGCCGTTCACAATAAATGCTATTTCCAGTATAAAAATAATAATTCAAATCCGACTTTTAGTTCTAGAAATTAGAACTTTTAAACAATAAAAAAACATGTTCCGCCTCATTAATATACATATGTGCAATATGTACATTATGCAGTTTAATAATAAAATGAGCGTTTTCGCTTATATGTTTGATGCAAAGTATTTATTGTATTCAATTTAGCAATGAGATTGTCAATAGTAACAGTAGTAAAAAAACTGCACTCATCAAAGGAGGAGGGTCATGACCGCATGATACACCTCCTGGAGCCACCCTGGAATAGAGTAGTAGCTAGAAGTTGTTATTGCTAGCACTATATACATTTGTAATAACACGACAGACGCGCATGACCACTTTGCGTGATAATGTTGGGTCACCTTTAAGAAACCGGCTGATTCTTATATAAACAAATTATTATCGACCACCCGATAAAAGATATAAAATGTTAATGACCCTTTAATTCGACTAGATGCCGTAGTGGTGCACATACTATATAATTTCCGCGACGTCACTACGTCGTTTTTTGTAGATAAACAAAAAAGTAACGAAGTTAGTATCAAGTACATACGAAGAGGATTTATTCGAGTTAAACAAAGGTATTTCAGAATTGTCTCATCATAAGTTGGAACAGTTAATTATTTAGAAATCGATTTTATTACGTAAATAAATATCTATTTATTTATTATACATCAAAGAGATTTTATAATGTCTTTTAAGTAACTGTAGCTTGTACAATTTTAGGTTATTTTTTATTAAATTGAGTAATTTATAAAAGTTTTAGTATTAGATATAGTAGTTTATCAATGATCACAAAGAAAAAAAGAATGATTGCGAGCGTTTTTAAATTGCGATATATCTGCAATTATTATTAACCCCTCTCTAAAGCACGGTATCGTTTATATTTATAGTATAATGCTACAAACCTAAATTGTAAGTATATAGAAAATAAATATTTTGATGGCCATAAGGTTGCCAGTTCAGTTCAGTGATATATAGTATTTTTCAGACTAATCTATAAAAAATATAGTACACTTAAAAACAAAATAGTATTTTATGGAGAACGCAAAAAAATAGAACAATATATGTTTGTTATTTATTTTTATAAAACCTTAATTTATTTGCACTGCTTATTTCTACTTTTCTGTCTCATAGTCATTAAATCAAACCTGTTTTAAATTATTTTTCTGCATAAGTTAAAATCAAATCATTTATTGAGACAGTCTAAACGTTTATCAACAACTAACCAAAATTCTTTTGAAATTCAGAACTTTTTGTGGGGGAAATATCTAGTAGGTCAGGAAAATTCTTGTTTAAAAAAATGATGCAAAGAATGTTAAACGTTTATTTTCGGCATGTTTAGTTTTATATTCTTTCAGTCTTTTTTTGTATTTTTCGCTTTTTAATTGTTTTTAATTGAACTTGATGAAAATATAGTATTTTTGAATACCATGTATTTCTTAACAGTACATAGTACACAGCCCTGAACTAAATTAACAATACTATATATCATAGTACGCTTGGCAACCCCAGTTGGCCACCTCCATGGGCGGAGGCGGTCACTTACCATCAGATGACCCGTCTGCTCGTTTGCCCTCTATTCAATGCAAAATAAAAACTATATGGTGCACGATTTACGAGCATTAGATCTACCACACTGGGGTTATGTGTAATGTATAGGAATCGCAGTGCTGTGTATATTTGGAAATGTCAATACTCAAAGGAACTAAACTAAACCATTCAACTTAATCTCAAAATTAAATCAAAGGAGCAATTGATTTGGGAGGCAGAATGTCTAATATTGTACTGCTGAGACCTTAATAGCAACTGTCAGGTGTAGTTTAGGTTTATATATTCAACAATTATACATATGTTCTGTCGATAGAGATATACATGTGTTATCGGTATTGGATGTTTAGGATAGTAATTACAAATTAAATGAAGTGATTTCATACGAAGTTGTTGTGCGCGACGACCGCAGATAAAAGTTCCAATCGAAAATGTTGTATAAAAATCAATAACGTTTTATTTTTACCGTAGCTTATAAGTAAATAATGATAATCATTATCTTATCAAAGAAGTAACTACATGTGTATCGACTTGAATACGATGCCTTTTATGAGAAATGGTTATAAAGCCGCGTTCTTAAACCCCTTAGAGATGATATATTGTTTCGCGAGTACAACCACTTCCACTAAAATAAGAATGTTTGAAATTGGTTCACAAATGACGAAGATATTGCGTAACAAACACAAAAATCGGCCGTATTAAAAAAACCTCCTTTGGAAGTTATCAATCCACAGAATTAAATCGATACAAATATCCGCCTCGTAACAAAAATGGTACTTAGCAAAATGATGATACACAAACGAATTCAAAACAAAATAAATTCTTTGAAAAAAATGAGTTCGCCTACCTATTCTTCTTATTCAAACAATATTTCTTAAAATGTGATATTGCTAATATAATACAAATACAATGTTATACATACATAGTCAGCTGTTTAGACCGGTTATTATGTAACCGGAGTTCAAAAAAAATAATT
Source organism: Tyria jacobaeae (assembly GCA_947561695.1). Taxonomy (NCBI): domain Eukaryota; kingdom Metazoa; phylum Arthropoda; class Insecta; order Lepidoptera; family Erebidae; genus Tyria; species Tyria jacobaeae. Next base: position 9,321,827 of record OX387207.1, on the reverse strand, counting down.
GATTTGAATTTAATTATTTTGAAGAGTAGAAACAGAATTATAAAAAACACTAAATAAGAGTTTCCAAAATTTTAATAACACGTTTTTCCACCATATGTTATGCATTCAAATTCTTATAACAAACCAAATGGACCACAATCGAGGGGTTCACTGGTAACCACTACGAGTTTACTGACTTGCTTTAGCTATTGCTTATACTCCCCAATCTTCTGTATAAGCAATTCGTATCGTTTATACAGCATCATCATCAGCATCCATTTCTTTCCCTTTCTATTGTCCCTTTCCTGTCAATATACTGTAAATTTTAACATCTCATTCCCAAAATGGCAATGGACTTGCTATTACGTAAAAGAATTCAGCACTGTAGAATTTAAACCTTTTACTAGAAAACTAAAACCAACCTAGTAATACCAACACTAAATATAAGATATAAAATAATAATAAACAATATATTAATAACCTGCAAGAGGTTGAATTGTCATAACTACGATATAATGATTTGCTACCTCATTATTGTCACTATGAGTTGATAACATCGTATCAACTGATAACAATGCATCAGTAATATCACTCACTATCACCAGCAGGTTCCAATATAAACCTAAACGGGTTACATGCTACTAACGCGTGTACCTACATATGTGTTTATATAGATAGGTAACAAACTATACAAAACGACTTGAAAGCCTACCAATTTCATAATTACTGTAGTTTGACGTCACCCCGTCGTCGGCTAAACGTTTCTTAGTAATGTAACAATATAATTTTGTATTAATTAGCTCTTAATATAGTGTGGTTACATTAGCTAATGGTTAAAATGAAGACCCTTCCTTACCTTTCTCAAGTTATAATATAAGTGACATAAATTGTATGACAGTAATAAAATAAAATAACATATAAATATTTAAATATTATATATTGGGTTTACTATGGTTACGGTCTTGTAACTCTTTTATTATTTATTTATTTATCTTCGCAAGACCAAAAGCTCTGATCCGATGGGCTCTGAATATGTGCTTCCTGTCCGTCATGATGAAGTTGATCTCATTTTTGGTCATAGCATCGGAGCTTTGCCACGTCCACTTTCTCTGAGGCTGTTTTTGAAAAATGAATTCATCAAGAAGAGCCCCCCCGTTCGAGGAATTTAACGAGCATTTGCCCCATATGATTCCTGCTTCCAAATCCATGGGATCCTACTACCGATTCGCTACAATTCTGTACTCCCACTTTAGCGTTCAAGTCACCCATAACAACGTTGTAGTGGGTCTTGGTGGTACAATGGAGGGCCCTCGATATGTCATCAAACATATCCTCCACCTTGTCATCCGAGTGTGCCGAGGTCGGTGCGTACACTTGCACAACCTTGAGGCTATACCTCTTGGTAAGCTTAACAATGAGGTACGCTACCCTGCTCGACACACTGGATATTTCCACAACGTTGTCAGAAAGGGACTTATTTACCAGAAACGACGAAATTCGGATTCATTGAAAATCCCACAAACCCATTATCGCCTTTGTGCCTTTTATGTTTAAAAACATTTTCGAATGAAGCAATGAAGCCTTCAAGACTGCAAGATCATTTGAATAAAATGCATCCAAATAAGAAAGACAAGAATGTAGCACATTTTCAAGACCTAGGGAAAAAGCATAATACTCAGACAAGTGTAGCAAAACCCTTTTCTACTTACAATATCGCTTTAATTGCTTAAAAAGGCAAACCACACAACATCAGAGAAGAGTTAATTTTGCTAGCAATAAAGGAAGTAATAACTACTGTCCTTCATAAACCGGCCGCAGATATTAACTGAATAATTCCTTTGAGTAATAATTCTGTGCAATCACAAATTGATGAAATGGCTGAAACCATTGAAGAATTATGGTGCAATCATCTGAGGACTAGTCGATTCTCAATTCAGCTCTATGAGTCCACTTTACCTACTAATGAAGCATAGTTGCTGTCTTACGTGAGGTTTATTAAAGATGAGAAATTATTTGAAGAACTATTGTCTGCTAGAAATTTAGAGACCTATACAAAAGCCGAAACCATATTTAATACATTGCAAAAGTTTTGTGATGAAAAAGAGATCCCCCTTAAAAAATATTATATTAGTTGCTACGGATGGCGCTCCGTCTATGACAGGATATAGGATATAAAGGTTTCAGCGCACTTAATATATAAAATTCCAGATGTCCTTGCACTAGACAACATTTAAACGAACACTATAAATTTAAGTGAACGACTATTTCAATCACTGCAATATGTCATCGAAGCAGTCAATAAAATCCGTAACAGCTCTTTGAATTATAGATTATTTCATCGGCTTTGTGTTACTAATGACGAAGATTTCAATCGTTTGTTGTTTTATACTGAAGTTCGTTGGCTATCAAGAGGTAAGTGTCTGACACGATTTTACAACCTGTTTGACTCTGTGATAGAGTTCTTGGAAACTAAAGATACAGAATTGCGCAACAAGCTCATTAATCTAAAAATGATATAGCTTAAATGACAGACATGTATAAATTGTTCAACGACATGAATCTCCAACTGCAAGGCGATGAACTAAATTAAATGAAAACAAAAATTATCGTTGCTGCTTTCGCAGCTTCTACACAAAAAGAATATGGTATCTTGCAGTAACGACGACTTGTTTGCCTACTGTCAACATTTGGAAAACCTCAACATTGATTTCACGGAGAGATACCAGGACATTTTGAACTTGGAAATACCGGACTGGGTGTTGGATGCGTTTTTAAATGTCAATACAGCAACATCCCCTCAGCTAGAAAAAGAACTTATAGAATTGACAACGAACGAGGAAATAAAAATCAAGTTCAAAAATAACTACCAAGAATTTCGGCTATACAAACCGATTCCGCATTGTACCCTGGATTGGGGTCAATCGTTCAACGGTTCTTGATAGCATTCCCATGGTCATATTTGTGTAAACGTGGATTTAGTGTTATGGCACCGCTGCTTATTAAAAAGAGAAATCGTTTGCCTGTTACCGAACCACATTAGTTTTTATATTAGAATCGATTATGTTTGTTTTATTTTGAATAAAAGATACTCTGTCTGAATACTAGAAAGTTGTGTTTCTATAATCATTCTCATTAGCAGGTGTTGCCTGTAAAAGTTAACTTGAGGCCTGAGCGCCAGTGTGTACTACCTACTGCGCTCAGTTCTCAATTTAACTCTTGCGGGTTATAGCAAAAGTCTCGTTTAGAATGATTGTTTAGTCTCCGCTAATATAGCTCACAATAATTAATTTTATTTGAAGTTATAGTGGTTTTTAAGTAGATTAAAAATGGGGGCGCTAAAAATTATTTATTCTCAAAGTTACAAAACTTATTTTGTCTACTGCCCAGACAAAATAAGTTTGCCGCTTTCGTATGAAATGAGTTTAAACCCTGGTGGTCTATATGGGTTTTGGTTTGTGATTTCGGTGTTTTATAAAAACATCTAGTAAAGTGGAGTGGTTTCTTTAAAAAAATGGAATACAAGAAAAGTAGAACTACAAATCTGAAACTAAGTCATAAGAAATGTTCATTCTTCAAACGGCAGGAGAATAATTTGGGACATGTAATTTTGGATGGCGTCGGAAAGGATCCAACAAAGATTTCAGCAGTTGAAGATTGGCTTATGCCCACCGACAAAACGCAAGTCCGGGAGTTTATGGGACTTTGCTCTTATTATCATCGTTTTGTCAGGGATTTTTCGGATATAGCCGAAGCCTTTACATATGTTGTCATGGGTATATTTCCTGAAATAATAGTGTATATGTGCCTATTTCGCAACCCGGTGGCAAAGCTTTTATAGCCATTTTCTCAATCAATGGTTTAATTACGTCTTACTTTTTTTATCGGTCTGCGAAACAGTCAAGTTAACAAATAAATTCTCAATTTCTTTATCATACTGTTCGATGTCCCGCTGTTTTTGATTAAAATACTTTTTTGATAATAAATATTTTTGTATCACCAACAAGGTTTTGTACTGTATCAAAACGCTGATCTAATCGCAACTTGGCAATCTCAAACAATCTAGTGTTTAATATAAAATTAATAAGAATAGGTTTTGATTATCTACACAACTAAATGGCAGAAATTAACTGTTATTTTCTGTCAATTTGTCTAATCTGTTATTAGCTTCCGTATATTTTACGAACAAAAAGAGTAAGGCGACCCCAATACGATGTTTCGCCCCAACTCCTGACTAAATGTCCTCGTATTTAGTCAGGCGCGCGTGGAACACGTTGTGCCGCCGTCTCGGGCCTGCTTCTGCTAGGGCGATAGATAGCCCAGTCAATGCACTCTCGCTCTGGACTATAGCAATAACCATGCTCTCCAGCGAGCATGCCGTCGCCGTCTTCAACATTGGGCGCTTGGGCCATCCCAATGGAGAGTGGAGCACACCCCTCCCCAGGTGGCTCATGGAGCCATCGGGGGAGGGGTGTGCTCCACCGCTTCGGATGGGAACAAGGAGCCCACAGCACTCTCAAGCAGCGCTGAGGGGAAGACTCTGGGCTAGTGGGGGCGCTGACGAGAGTAGTTTGCCCCTTAAAAAGTGCCCCTTTAAAGTGATTTTTATGTGCATATGTGAGTTGTGTGTGTATTTGTGAGTGGGTAAGTATGTGTACCTGGGTGTGTGTGTGAGGGAGGGTTTGTGGGTGGGTTTCATTATATAATAGATATGATTAAGTCTTCTGTTTCCTCATAGGTTAGGCCAAGCAGCCACTCAGTAACTCGTGATTTGCATTCTAGTATATTGTTGGGATAAATGTTTATGTTTTTATTCACTATATTATACAGCGAGGGGGCAAAAAAGTGAAAGTGTCGTTTAGCAAATTGCGTTTTACACATTTGTATTGTACAAACTCTGTCCATTCTGCTTTTTTGGTATTACTAATAAAAGGGAGCGCTGCGTTCTTACGAAGTATGACTGTTAATAGGAACAGTTTCCTGACTGTTAGGACTTTTAATTCATGGTACAGCTGAGATGTAGCGAACAAAATAGACTTAAATGACATGCCCCCAGCTGCAATACAGTATTCCGCAACCGACTGTACTAAAGCAAAAAATATAATTTTAAGAGAAGGGAAGTCTAAAACCGAGCGTAGCGTTTGAATAGATACTTAAATTTTCTAATTCAGCACTTAGTTACTTTAACAAGTTCTTTCCAAGAAAGATGATTATCGATCCAAACTCCAAAATATTTGATTTTGGATTCGCAAGATATCCGCAAACAGTTACAGATGGGTTTTATTCCACAGACGGTTCATGGGCGACACGGCTAAAAGAGAGGGGAGAAAGCGAAATTGAGTTGGTTGCGAAAGTAAGACACTTGGTTTTGTCTACATTCAGTGTCAGAAAATGCCTCGAGAGCCAGTGGGTTACTGTAGACAAAGCTGTCTCAGCATGAATTTGGGTGTCATTCCAATTTGCCCCATCCACAAGCAAAACTGTGTCATCAGCGTACGTTATTATCTTGCAATTTTTAATGGGCAATTTGCAAAGGTCGTTGATGTAAATTAGAAACAGGGTAGGTCCTAGGATAAGATAGGTCCCCAAAAAGTAAGGGTTCAGGCGCGCTAATGACACTGCCAATTTTAACGCACTGGGAACGGTTTTCAAAATAGCTTGGGAAGAAATTGTGAACGACGCCTCTAATGCCCTTCTGAGTAGGGTTGAAACAGGGACAGTGTCAAAAGCTTTTGAGAGATCTAGAAATATGGCTGATATAAGGTTTTTATTGAAATTTATGGTAATAGAATCTGTTAAAGTTAGGACAGCATCTTCAGTAGATTTACCAGCCCTGAAACCAAATTGATTATTTGTTAGTCTATTATTGATTAGTTTTTCCAATATTTTAGAGAAAGTTGTTAGAATTAAAATGGGTCTGTAATTATTTTCAATCTTGAATACATCAGGGAAAACACCCTCCGGAAGACATAGATTAAAAACATGTTCCAGTATAGGTACAAGAATAGGTCTCAACTGTTTAACAATCGATGCCGGTATATCGTCCCATCCAGTAGCTGATGTGTTTTTAAGTCCAATGATGATATTATGAATCTCATCACAGCCTGTGGCGAGAACAGTCATCGAAGCCAGAGGAGGAGTCGTGACATCGAGTTCAGGGTGAGTAGCGTCAGAAATTGAGTTTGGCGCTATTTTAGAAACCAAATTTTGACCTACGTTAGCAAAATAGTTATTTATTTTATTCGCAACAACGATCGGATACATTAGAACTTAACAGATCGTTACAAGACACTCGTTCCTTAATCATGTTCTCATGTTTCTTTATAAGTTCCCACGTAGCCTTCGAGTCCTTACCAACACATTCACTACGTTCGTACTCACTTTTAACCTTCTTCAGTAAATTATTGCAGAAATTTTTGTAGCGGTTGTAAGTTACAGATGCAATGGTATTTTTAGGATCTTTTTGTAATTTACGATATAGTTTATCACAATTTTTCATGCAACGCAGAAGGCCAGGAGTAACCCAAGGTTTTATATTTTTTTCCTGCTGGGAATAACTAACGTACGAGTATGATTTCTTACAATATCCGCAATTTTGTGTACCAATAATGACGCTGCTTCATTTGCGTTTCGACATGACAATACAAGACCGAAATTTGCAAATTCCAATTTACTTAAACAAGCATTTATGTCTAGACGCTTGTGGATTTGTTTTATCTGCTTGGATTGAATGTTAATACTACAACTCACGATTACAGGCACATGATACCACTTAGTGTTGGGACAATAGAACACTGACTCAAACGACATTCAGTTAGAACTATAATGTCCACAGGTGTTTTAATTCTTTGTAATAAAGTTTGGAATTTGTCAAAGTTACAAGAAATGCTTCTGATATTAAGCTGAATTATTTTTAGTGAAGTCACGGTATTACTTAAGTATAGATTGCACTGTTCAGGAGTACAAATATAGGACTCGGAGATTTCCATTTGTTCGATGTCATTCAATATATTTAAGCTATCCATAAACTATTTATCAAATAAAGATAACGTATGAATTTTACACTGATGGGGTATGAGTTTTTATGGTGACTGCCATGATATTGAACACATGTTAATGTAAATTGGGGCAGTATTTTTATGAATACTAGAATATTATCATGGAAAAGATAGTTCTGTCCGATGGTAATTTTGACCGCTATAAGTTTATGTGTGGTATGTGAATGAAGTGTAGTGTGATTTTTGTTTGAGTGAAAATTGTAATTTAAGAGTTGAGTGTGGAATTTATATAATAAAAAAGTTAACTTAAAGAGATATATAAAGTAATGCGAAAGATATAAGCTTATTAATATTATATTATAAGCTTATTAATTATAATACCAAAAATATTAATTACTGTAGGCAGACAATTTTCAAGCCGTAATGATCACTTCAGCGATGGTATCAAAATGTTGTAGCAATTTGAAGATAATGGTCCGAGGTTACAGTGAAGATTCATTAACAAAATTTATTTGAAACTAGTCACTTTGGCACCCTGATCAGTTCATTTTCATCCCTTACTACGCAGTGGGCGGCGCCGTCGATTTTACGTAGGTATATTTTGATGACGATATATATGTGACATGTACCTTTGCAAAATCTCGCGTCATTAAGAATAATCTTTTTATTTTTACTGATAGGTTTTCTGATACATATATCGGTTTTACAGGCCCGGTTATTTTAAGTGTTTCCGTAGTTAGTGCTGTAAACTTTTTGTACTGCTTGTATAAGGTTATAAACTTTTCCTTCATAGTAACAAAAGTGAAGTCCGCGATAATAGGCTTGTGTTCCGATCCTTTACTTTTTGTACGAAAAACATCCCTCACTTCATCTGGTTGGATAGTAACATTAATTAATTTACCTTGGCTAGTGATTGTATTTAATAATTGGGGCTTTGACTCTTGACTTGCTATAGGAACATTCCGAACTTCTATGCATGTAGCCCGAGCATAACATTCAGCCTTTACCAATTTTTCTGCTAGGATCCGGATGTAGTCGAAGTTAACCTGCCGTTCCGATTCCAATTTCTCAATTTTTTCGACTAAGGAATCGTAAGATTTAGAAAGGAAGTCAGCAGAGGAACAAATATCAGAGTTTTGTTGTTTGATTTCCGCAATAGAGGTATAAATTTGCTCAATTTTTTGCTCCTGTTGGTTCCTGAATTCTATAAACAGTTGCTTTATATCATTCACAAATTCGTAAATGGCATCCCCACCATCATCCCCCGATCTTTTGCGTTTAGTCCGAGTAGTGACATTCAGTACTTCCAAATTTAATTGTTTGTCGCTTAGGTTTGGTTCAGAACTGGTTTGGTTCTGCACAGGCAGAGATTGTTGTGGTGGCGGTATCCTATCGACCGGCATTGTGTTTATAGTTACAAGTTATCAACTTGAATACAAAGAAATAAAGTTTGTTTGCTAAGTGCCGATAATGAGGATTTGAATGCTTAGAAATTAGTCCCTTCTAATTTCTAAGCATTCTGGTCTGGTTTCGGTAATCTAGTCGGTCGCGAGGATTTGGTACAAAAGCGCTTTCCGTCAACTTTAACTTGGGCTCCGTTTAGACTCTAGATCTCTTTCTGACAGCGCTTTGCGCCACGATGTAGAAAAGGACGTAGTATAACTGCACTGCAAGTACTCACGCGACGTTGTTCTCAGGTAAGTCAACTGATTATCAATTCACTTTCGCAGTACGCAGTGGCAGTTAGGTAACTAATTTAACACACAAGAAGGATCGTTACATTTTTTGTATGCTCCCAGGTATGTATTTTAGCATGTGAGGTGTCATTAGTGGGAGGGACCAATAGGTAGGTAGGTAGGTATACTCGTATTATATTTAAAGATGAGAGAAGAAAATTATTTTTAGTTCTGTTTACTTAGTGGTACTCCAGCGTTATGTTTACATTCGTACCCACTGTGTAAATATGCAGTATTTATTTATGTAAGTAGTTCCTTTAAACTAAGACAGACATCGACATGATTAAAAAAATGTGCTTAAGCAAGTTTAATTTTTATATGTAACTTTTCTATTTTACAGTAATATTTTTGCTGTGTGGTTCTCAGTAGAGTGGAATGGAGCAATCTCCTGCATTTTCTGGGTGCCGTTATAGGCGACTCAAAGCTGTTTTTTTTATCACACAGTATATATACATTCATATAGTGCCTGGTTGACGGTATTATTCTTGCCCCTAAAATCTTAGTTCTACCAAATTTTGATTGGCAACATATATATGTTCAATACACCTCTGCCAACCCCTTAGGGCATATAGGCGGAAGCGTATGTATGTATGTTAAAATTTAATGGGATATAACTAAATCACTGCACACAAGTATTTACCTACTTCGCCCACCTGTTATTGTAGGCACTTAAGAGGCATTAGATAATATGGGTGTATTTGGTACATTACGAGTTATCTGCACGCAAGGTAAATTGTATGATAAAGGCTGTATCTACACTAGTAGACTGAAAGAGTTACCGGAAAAGTATGAAAATCAAAAATTTTATACAATTCCGAGCCTACTTAGGAAATTTGAGAGTATATGTTTTTTTAAAAGCATAGAGGGCAAATGAGCTAACTGACGGTAAGTGATTTCCACCGCCCATGAACACTTGCAACTCAAGAGTTAAAGAGTGTTGTCCACCATTTCGGGTAGGGGAAAGGGAGAAGAGGAAACCTTTGGTTCAGCTAATAGTTTCGCTTTCTCTTGCGGCTCGTGAGCCAGTGATCCGTCAGGGTTGTTCAACGGTGGCAGCGAAGATTGGCCTGCACGGCTTTGGCCAATCGCCAAAACTTACGGCTACTCGTAGGGTATGCGACGAGTTCTTGACCGAACCGTGCAAAGCGCTGGGCATCTGGCTCTTGCATTCCCTAGAGGCTTTGTTAAGTGCTGCTTTTAGGCGATCAATGTTTGGGTCACAATGAGTGCGGGCCCGGGTCCATGCGCGGTAGGCCGACTGCTTTTGAGCAACAGCACGGGTACACTCGCGATTGAACCAGGGACGGGTCTTCGTGCTGGCGACTTCACTGTAGGGGATATAATACTCCATACCGACAGTGATTACGTCAGTCACGATAGACGCACTTTGCGACAGATCCCTATCTTTAAAGCAGCGTTGAGCCCACACATATGTGCCAGTGTCTGCCAGGATATTGCACAAACAAGTAGCAAAAATCCAAAGTACTCGCCAAGACACCAAATAGCTATCTAGGTTTGGTTTAAAACTACACGACCACGGAAGAGGAAACTTTGAAAGTTTAAGAACCACCCACTTCCTAGGATCAAACCCTACAAATAACAAAGATTGCAAGCCAAAGGCAGGGTACAAAACTCCGACTGGATTCAATTCCAATTCGAAATCTAATTAAAATGGGCTATAAGTAGATTTAAAACTTTTAAATCACCCGAATTGACATTCTCTTTTCGCACCTGGTAAAAGTATTTCCAACAAGTTTCACCCAAAGAGTTATACCAGATCAATAATCAGAGGTCAAGGTACGCATCTTACCAAAAGTAGGGAATCCTTTAAACCTAGAAGTCTTACTTTCTACTAAAGACTTATATACTAGCATATCCGAACAGAGTACTTAGTAAAAAACTACACCGTCCCTGCCAACCGGCGCAAACGGATTTGCAAGCAATCTGCTCTTGTGTTTTTCTTGACATTGAGGGTGGTTTTGACAACACGCCCACGGCACCTATCTTGAGAGAAATGAATGCAAAGGGTGTTGACACTATAACTATAAAATGGGTATAAGTATGCTCTCAATTAATCATCCATTATATTCTTTATAACGCGATGGTGCCCGCAAAAAGTAGTATTATCTCCATTACTTTGGACCTTGGCTGTGGACCAACTCCTTGTAAAAATGACTAACCTCGGCTATGACACCCAGGGCTACCCAGATCACATAGTGGTCATAGTCAGAAATCTATGCCTCCACACCATCTGATCATTTACGCGTAGTGCAGATATAATGAAATGACGATTAACACAGATGATTCACTTTACAAACGTAATAAATAAAGCTAAAATGGCATTATGGATGAGAAAGAAAGATAAAATCTATACTTTGCACTCATACATAGGCTTGAGAATAAAAAAAAGAGGAATCTCTGCATGAGCCAAAAACGGTCGCTAGCTCAGCATTGTGCTCCTTCCAGACAAGTGACAGAAGAAGATGACAGTGAGCCATCGTCAGGTTCTTATACCGAGAGTATATGTATAGTTATATTAAGTAAATATCTAACAAAGTAGTTATAATAATGTAGTTGTAATAATAATGGTGATATATCGTGTATTGAATATGAAATATAAGACATATTATACTCTTATTATTTGACATGTAATCAGTTGTTGATGTTTTACTGATATACTATTTATACGATATGGACATGAGTAATTTACATTGTAAGTATTTTATGAATAATATACATTTTTGAGTTGTACATGTGAGAATTGTGTAATCAATTATTTAGGTCTTTTGTGGCAGTTCTGAGTATGTCATGCTGGCCTACAAGTCCTACGAACGGTGGCGTACGTTTCGAGTCGTTCGGCTCCCCTTGATAGGGTTGAGATGGATGTTGGCTGACGCACGCGCCATGCTCATGAACAAGTGCCGTTGATCAGGGCTGGTCATCTCCGGACTGCTATTACTTATCATAGAATAGTAATAACCATATAAGTTAGTTTAGAATGATGTAATGCATTGTCCTCACATATCTTATTTTATTTTATGTGCACTTATGAACTGTTACAAAAAACTTATGTATAATATAATACTTATATAATACGTATTGGAATAGGCAAGGTTTCATGACTCACTTAGTCTGACCCACTTCCTTTCTTGACAATTCAAATTAGCTATGATTGGTTCAGTGGAAATAAGAGATTTTGATTTGATATGATTCGATTTGTGTGTGTGATGCAACTGGAGGTTTCTCGAATTCACAAGTCTAAAGCAGTGAACTATAATCCAAGAGTGTGCCATAAAAGATCAATAATGGTCGAATTGGCATCTAGCACTCACAATATAATAATAACACATTTAAGGAACTAATAAGAATAATACATACATATACACAAACACACACATAACATATAATGAAGTATATAACAATATAAGAATTGACTGACTCTTGGAATTGATTGGCAGAGAGAAAAATAAACCATTTTTAGGGTTTTCTCGTTTGCATAGGTACTTACAGACTCACTTAAGCATTCCAATTCTAGTGTGGTGAGCGTTGAGATGTTTGGTCCATATTAGCTGATTATCTAACTGTATCCCGAGATATTTTATTGACTTGATTTGTTTTTTTGACGCCATGCATGGGTGTTGTCTTAGGTTTATCATGAGTTTGGGAGAAAATCACAACTCTCTCCAGTAATTTGGAGACAGTTGCCACCAAAGAGATTGGACGATAGTTAGATGGAGCCTTCGGATCACTACTTTTATAAATAGGAAATACGTTAGCAGTTTTGAGGCAGGTAGGGACAGTACTCGTTAACTTGTTTCTCAGCTTAAATTACACAAGAAGGTGATTGGTTGAACTAAGACCTGAGCACAGCTTTTTAGAATTCTATTACTTATGCGGTCATTGCCAAAGGTGGAAGCTATTTTTAGGTAATTATTTTGTATATTTTGACTACGTCAGTTGGGGAAAGAAATAAGGAGCTCGAGTCATTATTAGAGGCACTGAGTAGTCCAGCGTTTCTGGTGAAATCAGTTACAGTTAGTCTTAATTATTTTAGCATGTTGTCTGCCAGATTTTCACCAATAGTCGTGAAGTAGTCATTGACGTTGTTTAGTGTGAGTATAGGATTATTGCTGTTTTTAAGCGATAGGGGGCAAACGAGCAGACGGGCCACCTGATGGTAAGTGACTACCACCGCCCATGGGCACCCGCAACTCAAGAGTCACAAGTGCGTTGCCGGCCTTTTAGGTAGGAGTACGCTCTTTTCTTGAAGGTTTGAAGGTCGTATCGGTTCGGCAATACGGCAGGCGACAATTTGTTCCATAGGCTGGTTGTGCGAAGCAAAAATCTTCCGGAGAAGCGCACAGTGGTGGAGTGCCAATAGTCCAGGATGGTTTTTTGTCGCGTAGGACTATGGCGGAAACCTGCAGCCGGAATAAGTCCGAACAATTCCTCTGAACACTTCCCATGATACAAGCGATAGAGGATGCAGAGCGAAGCTACGCAACGCCAAGGTGTCAAGCCGATCAGAAATATCTTGGCAGTCGATGATGCGAGTCGCTCTCCGTTGAATGCGGTCAAGAGGGAAAAGCTGGTACTGGGATGCACCTGCATAGAGATGAGAACAGTATTCCAAGTGCGGCCGAACTTGCGCCTTATAAAGTTGCAGGCGGTGGGCCGGAGTAAAATACTGACACGATACTGTGTCTTCGTAGGGTTAAACTGGACTAAGTTAAGTCGACCCCAATCTGAAACTTTTGATAAAGAAGACATTTCATTTTTTATACTGTTTGTTGAAAAACAGTGTCGTTGCGATTTTCCTTAGCTTTCATATGCAAAGACTATCTACGTCCAATACTGAATTGCTTAAACATTTTTTTTTGTCCAGGGCTTAGTAATAGTGGTCCGTTTATTAATTTTGTCTGTAAGGCAGTTTACAAAAAGTTAAGCCGAGTTATTTATATCGCAATGGCCATAAAGCCAGCCGAAGTCTTCATACTGTATCTCATGGATTAGATTGGGGTAATACATTTTTGTAATGTTTTTATGAGTAATGCCTAAAAAGGAATGGCCTAGTATTGCCTGTGTGAGTTTTTGTGGACCCCTAAAATTACCGTCGCGTGATCTGTAATCCCAGTGTCACATACCATCACGGTAACCTCTGTTCGAGATCTTACTAAGACATGATCCCGACAGTTTTCCCCATGCATAGGGAATGCGTGTCCGGGATAGTATCCATAGTGACTTGTTAGTTCTAAATAATCCAAGGCTCGTCCATCTGTACAACTGGGCTTGGTATCCACATTCACGTCTCTCACACACACGTGCCATCGCTACAAGTCAATGGAGACTTGTAGCGGAGGCACGAGTGCTTTCAGGAGCCAGTTGCAGTAATTAGAAATGTATAGTAAAAGGAGGCAGGCCTATACAGACCGATGAGCGAAAGCTCATTATTAAACAATTGGAGTCTTGAAAGGCGGCTCCGTGATAGTTACCATTTAGCAAAAACCATGGTAATTCCATCATTTTGATTAAAGTAAATTTTAGAACAATAGTTGTTGTAGTTATCAAGTTTGTAGCACGGATAATTTGTTGTCCAGCCAACATTCTGTAAAAACTAGAATTTATGGAGTAAGGGATAGGCGACTTAGCAGGACAAGTAAAATTATCAATATTTTTTATTAATGCTTCTTATACGAAGCATTAATAAAGTGTGTAACAGTATACCGTTTCCCAGTGTCACCCAGATAGGTTTGACATTCTTCAAAGCGTTAAGATTGATCTGTGTACTATAGTTTATTGGATCGATCTCATCGATCATCTGTGTCATGTTAGCCATTAGTGTGAAAGTAAGTAGACGCTGTGAAAGTTACAGTGAAAAACAATATTTTAAACATGTCAATACTCAAATATCGTACATAACATTTACAGTATAAACCAGTGCTTAAGTACAGCACACAAACATTACTTTGAAAATCTTGAGGTTTAGACAAGATACTGCTCAAATACAATACATAAAGGAAAATTATACCATAAATATTTCATTTAGAAATTACACCGTCCAATGAATTTAGACTCAAAATATTGACTGTTAACCGTACTTAGCTACTTAGAGTAATGAAATGCAAAATCAAATGCAGTCGTTCTTATAGTAAATACACATGGAGCAACTGTGGTTATATAAATGGCAAACATTTAATACATGTAACACTGTATACATGATAATAAATACATTCGAAAAACATAAAACTGCTTCATACGCAGCCTTAAAAGAAAATACAATCCTTTAAAAACAAACTAGACGCAACGATTACATTGATTAAGTAGATATTTTGAGACACTATCTACTACTAAACTTCTTCCATCTACCTCATGCTTCATCCCGGGCTCCAAGGGTATATAACAAAGAGTTAAATAGTAGTCCAAACTCCTTCCCTATGCCTTTAGAGCTTGGAATATCGTATTGATTTTGAATAAATCACCCGACTAAACCAGATTACACCATACATACATTGTGCAGTATGTTAGGTAGACTTGATATTTACTTTGTAGAAACGTACATACGGTACTTTGTACGTACATACGGTCACGTCAGTGTCCCTTCAGTAGTAGGTAGAGGTATATTAAACACTCACTTTTAGCCAATTACAATTTGGTCCTGCTAACGTAGTAGAGGGTAAGCTTATTGCTGTCAACTGGACACTCTATGACGGTATAAATAGTGTCTGATAAATAACAATCCGATCCCTGATCCGCCTTTCACAACACCCTCGGGAAGATATGGGGTGGCCTCCACCGCGAGCAGTAGCAACGTAATTACAACAGCTGCGTCATTTGTATATACTTTGTGTATCGCTTTTATAAGTAAATACTGTCATAAATATTATTATAAACGGCATAAATAAGTAAAACTAAATAAACTAAGATTAATTGGAGTATATATAGTCTTTAATTGCTTAAGTATATTTTAGGGGTTAAGTTGAAAGTGAAGGTGAGTGTATGCCAATATGAACTGATCTCCTTAACTCCATCTCCATTTTTAAGCCCTTTTATTAGGATAGGTAGCCGAGGTAAATGAAGGGGTTTACATGTTTACACAAATAACATTGACAATAATAAAGTACATTAGCGTCAGAACATTCATGCAGATTCAGAATATGTACAACTTCTCAGCTTGCTGGTATTCATAACATTAAATTTAAAATTATTCGAAACCGGTTGCCATTTGCATAAGTGGTCATTTGGTTGCAATAGATGGATCGACGCGATATTATGAGTTACTCTGAATTTAAACGCATAAGTGAACAACCTACCAAATATGTGCATATATGTATATGTATATACATTCCGAAAATATCTAATAGGCGTTTCCGTGTGGCGTAAAATTACGTAGATAGCGGCCTCGTTTTTCTTATTGGCTATTTAACATTGAAACAAGAAACTCAACAACTAAGCAAATCAATGTTGACATTGGGGCTCCATAACTAGTTAATGTAAAATAATATGTAGATGTACCTGTTTATGTCAGAATATGAGTTTTAGTTCATATTTCTGGTATTAAAGGTTTAAAGAATAAACCAGGATTGCTATGTAAATTACTTAAACATAAAAGGTACATCAGGTACCATTTAGAGCGAGGATTTGTCTCTCTTGAGGCAAAGAATTAGCTTGATTACAATAAGAACAATAAAAATTTATTGATTATAAATTTAGATTATAACAACAACATTATTTTATTAGCACAACAACAGTCTGGCTCTAGTACCCGTATTAATAGTAAGATTTAACTTGAGTCACGAGTACCAGTTCCTCTCATGGGTACAGTAGATGAGACGTGTATGTGTGTGTGTCTGTAATGTTGTAGAATAGTCAGCCTCATCAATGTCTCGGTTTTGTTGTGAACCATGACCTGCAAGACCATCCTGGCAGCATCTCCCTAGATAGATATACAATAAGCCACTATGGACGGGCAGAGTGAGTAATAGATTTATATAATAATACATTTTAAAAGTGTCCTGTGTCGCTGAGTGTAATAGTTTTTTGAAGACGCATATAAGCTTGCGGACACGAGAGGTTAGGGTACTTATATGTCCGCCGTCTCTTTCTGCGAGCAAATTATGCTTGCCAAGGAGACGGCGGAGCGGGATCGGGAGAGGTTTAGAACTCTTCCGGCCCGCCAGGCCCGGGAACGGGCCAGGTACCACAGGCGACTCAGGCGCCGGAGATCGGAGAATGATCTCCGTCCTCCATAAGCGCAGGCCTGGGGGTGACATATGAGGCCATCTGTCACCCTAGCAGAAGCAGGCTTGGGTGGCGGCGCGGACGCTGCGGAGCGTGCGCGCCCTTGGGGGAAGTTACGGGAACATTGGGGTTCCCACACTGGAGGGGGCCGTCTACAAACCGTAGGTGGCCCGAGGTACGTCGGGGTTCCAGGGTTTTCCTTTCTAGGGTGTACCTGGTTCCCCGGCATCTAGTACCCAAGATGGCGTGCGGTTTTAGTCGGTTCGAGTCCGACATGCCACCAGAAGGTGGTATCCGAGGGGATTTCCGCACGGAGAAAAAAAAAAAAAAAAAAAAAAAGGGTACTTATATGTACATGCCAGTTTAAAAGGTTGTCAATGAGAACCCCGAGGTTCTAATATTATCAGTTCTCTTTACGGTGGGACAAATACAGGAAATTTCCGCGGTGAATTGACAATTGTGAGCTCTCAGTTTAAATACTTCGGGATTAGGGAGTGTGCTACAGGTTGGTGTAAAAGTGATGTACATTGTCTTATTGACGTAGAGAGTTTGTAGATTATTCGAGAGCCAAGCCATCACCTTTTCTAGAGCAGACTCAGCTGAAGAGAATGACTCAGACCAATTAGAACTATGAATAAGTAGAGCTGTGTCGTCTGCGAAGGTGTAGATGGAAAATTTGGTATGGAAAGGTTACAGAGTTAATTAATGTATTTAAAAAAACAATGTTGGGCCAAGAATGGAACCTTGAAAAAAGCCGGAGAAATACGTACTAAATAATGACCCTACCTTAACACCCTGCATTCTGCTATCGAGATAACTTTAAAAAATGTTTAAGGAACAGCCTCGAATGTCCAATTTCTCCGTTTAAGTAATTAGATGGGACAAAGAGACAGTGTCAAATGCCTTGGCAAGGTCAAGGAAGATACTGATACATTTCTTTTTATTATCCATCTTATCAATGATATTGTCTACAAGAGATGCAACGGTGACTTCTGTGGATTTGGTATTTCTAAAGCCGTACTGGTTACTTGGCAAAAAAATCCCCTAAGTTAAAAAGTTAATTAATCTAATACTCGATACTTTTTCCAAGACCTTAGATAGTGACACTGTCCCTATCTATTTAATTTTGGAAAGATACCTGTTTCAATGGCAATATTGCAGATATTATTTAAAGGTTGAACTAAAATGCGGCAACACATTTGAAGCAAATTAGATGAAATCCCATCATTATTAGTATTACTGTGAATAATATTTTTTACTACATTCCATGTTGCTTTAGCTTTGGATTTGGCTTTTAAAAATTCATTATTCTCATAAGCGTGTTTAAGATTTTTTAATAATTTCAGATATGCATAACGCTAGTAAAACCAGCGTCAGAAATACACATTGATACTCCTTTGAAGTCAATTTTTTTGACTTTTGATTTTGGGTTTATTAGGAGTTTAAACAGTTTTAATGCTCAACAGAATGGGAGCATGATCAGTATTGAAGGTGTCGAGAATTAACGTCGTACATCTTTTGTCTGATTTGAATAACATATGATCAAGGCAGTTTTCATTTCGTGTTGGCAGAACGTGAGTTGGGATAAAGCCGTGCGACGCTGTAAGACTTAAATATTCATGAGCATTTTAGGTCATGTTCGTTTCTACAATATTTATGTTTAAATCTCCGAGTATCACAGCATGTGCTGCCCTGCATTAATACCCTCTCTTGAGATAATTATTTATTCCTTAGCTACTATATTATTCCTTGACTCTGTAACTATGACCACGTAAGATAAAGGAATATCTTACAACTTTCGGCGAGCATTGCAAAATTATACGGTACCCTCCTCGGACTTGGAAAATGAATCACTACTGGTCGAAGGCCTCCCCGTTACTTTGACTCGAACTTTGACTAAAATATACATACATATTTTGAACAGGAATGGACAGTTGGAAGAATCAAGATTCGCAAGTGCGTTGCGACGGCTTTCGAAGTGTGAGTACGTTCTTTCCTAAAGGTCTTATCTAATTTTTGTTTCCTTTTCCACATAACATACGAGTATGTTACAGGACATTATGTTTAACTACTGGCCACTTAAAGAGAACGTAATTTGTTAACGCCCAATACATAAACAACGTATTTTATTCCACATCTAAAATACTAGCAACCTAAATAAATATAAAAAATAAAATTTTTCATTCACACTGTAAGTTAAGTGCAGGAGGGATCGCGTGTGGAGGATGAAAATCGTTTGTTGTTGCATGTCTGTTATCTGATCGGGTACTAATACTACCTATAACCACTGAAGATACTCATGACGGACTAATTCGCATACATCAACTTGATAGCATGTAATTTAAACTTGGTCCGCAATAAACGATAAGTTATTTTTAACAGAAGAAAATATTTCTAACGCATAAGGGGAGTCTTTAAATAAACAAAAAGTCTTGCCTTTTATGCTTTTATGACACCTTGCGTGATAACACGTTGCTGATGCAAAAGCAGAACATGACTGCAGGAGGTGATTTTATTTTTTCTTTGTAATATAGGTGGACTGATGAACAGTCAGGTCACCTGATGGTAAGTGATAACCGCCATCCATGGGCACCCATATACTCAAGAGTCGTAAGTGCGTTGCCCGCCTTTGAAGGTGATGAGAGATGGGGAGATGCGCGAAAGGAAAAGAAGAGAGGGGTAATATGGAGATGGGAAAGAGAGGGTTAACGAGGCCATGGGAAAGAGGAGATGGGGAGTTGGGCCTCCGGAGACCTGTCCGGTCGCTGACCGGCCCATTTGTGCCTAATCAGGGCTCTAACACTATTTACTTATAATTAGTCTTTGACTTACAAGTCACTGAACCTGCAATCCATAAATCAGCGGTTTGAGTCTGCCTGAGAGAATGTTTCAAGGAAAAAAGGGATTTTAAAAGGCGCATCGCAATTCATGAATGTTATGTTTATGAATAAAACATTCAGATGTTATCTGATATAAAAACAACAATATTTGTTAGGAACATCTACTGTGCCAGGCATACAGAAGAGACAGTTACGAAACTAGAATTTTATCGAAAAATATTCTTGTAGCAACGGGCCCTATTTTGCTTCGTTTAGTCATTTCGTATTTACAGGATCTACGCTCTGTGCCTGGGCATCACTTGCATGGTCCTCGTTACGGCACGGTAAAAAAGTATATTTATCAAGAAAGTCCCGAGGGATGGAGTACTTCATAACAATAATAAATACTGTTTTTGTGCAACAAAAAAGAAAAGAACAAAACAGGTATACATAAGCTACAAAAAATGCACAATGGTCAGCTTTATCGCTCACAGTAATTTCTTCCAGGCAACCTCTGGAACAACAGGAATGTAATGGTTTATGTCTGTAGTTTTTGTACTTAGAGGACAAAAAAGATCATTATAAAGTATAAAAGTGAATATATTCGTATCGATATTATATCTTACATCATATTAGTACTTATGATGGTCCAGAATACATACACAGAACCAAATATATATCGATGAACAGGTACATATATATTCCTTGCTTTTTCATACCTCATAAAATAAAAACATTCATAATCAGTTTGTCTATACAAGGAATCAAAATAACACAAAGCACGTTATAATCACCTATGTAGCGAGCCGGTAGTGTGAGCCAGACAACTACAAACTCACTCGGTAAATGCGACGTCAATGTTAGCAATAATGTTACAAAATTAGTGAGTTTTGTAACATTATTGCTAACATTGACGTCGCATTTACCGAGTGAGTTTGTAGTTGTCTGGCTCACACTACCGGCTCGCTACATAGGTGATTATAACGTGCTTTGTGTACTAGACTAAAAATCACTAATTAAGTTCTGCAAATTGACGTTTTATATTAAAAAATGCAAGGTTAAACTTATTTTTATTACTTATTTTCAAAATTGGTTAAGTTACGCAACTTAATCAAGTTTGCTGTGCCAGCAAAATAGCATATCTATTCGATATCTTAACCTAAGAGAATTTTAGAGAAAGTTTACTTAAGTGAGGTGTGCAGCGGAATCGGCATCAATAAGTATTGTTTGCCAACCGTCTAGTAATTCTTAGGCACTTATATACTCCTTCAAAGAACACCATAATAGTAATAATAATCTAATGCAACACTGTATAAATACTACTGTTGCCTCTCATTTCTATTTATTAGGTGAGTGTTTCTTTAATAACAACCTGTTTATTATGCAATGAAACAACACTTTATATTTAACATTTATACATAAAGTACCCGCCCTTAATGAAGCTCAGTTTAATTAACCGTTGTTAAAATATTAGTGTCATAAATTCATGTAACACATAATATTACATATGTTTAATATCCAAAATAATTTCTCACTTACCATCGGGATAGAAATCAATATGTCCACATAAAATATAATATATATGTTTGTACATATCATGTGTTTGAAGCAACTTAGCGTGTTAAAAATAATGAAACTAATCTAGAAACGAGACTTTGTTTCCATAATAGTCAATATAAAATTAAAATAGATCATTCAGTTTTGAATGATTCATTATTACTTATACCTAATCTCAGATGGAACAAAAAAAAAGAATAAATTTAAAATGTACATTTTAAAAATCATATACTTTAATTTATGGTAATTGTTAATACACACACATCAATGATAATATTATAATAATATGTGGTTAAGGAAAACTATTGGTTACTCTCTAACAGCATCAGCAAAACGGTTTTATCTGATGCACAGTCTACTTGTTTTCTTTTTCAATGTTTTGACAAAGCCAACGTCGACACTAGGTAATAATTCATGTGTCACCGGGACTTTACAAACATAATTAATTAACCCTTCAAGAACTTCCAAACACTGAGTAATTATTTGTGAATCATACAAATAACAAAATTATGTCAGTCGGCGGGGCCAAGGCCTAAGCCGCTAAAACCGATGCGTAATTATTTAATTGTATTATTTAAATAAAATATATATTATTATTTTTGGGTTGAATATCACTGACTCACAGAAAACCGTTAAACTATCATCCCGTCCCCTCATTACCCGTTCTCCTCTTTGCCCCTTTTCTCATCCCAGTTCTCCTCTTTTCCATCCGATCACCAAGCGCACTTACAACCATTGAGTTGTAGATTTATATGGGCGCCACGTTCAGGTGACCCGTCTGTTCGTCTGTCAACCTATATCATAAAAAAACTAGTCAAAACTTTTTTGCAATTGCAAAGTCCCCAACTAAATAATAGGACAAGGGTAACAAGAATGTGATGTTCAAGTCTATCAATATACATATAATTAAATCAAATACATAAAGTTAATGTAAATACATACTAATGTAAGGGCACTTAAAATAAATCAGGACAAGTGAGAATCTGATTCAGGCGCCGAGGGTTCAGTAAGCAAACAAACTTCTAATTATTTAGTAAAAAGTATCAAATCAAAGCAAATCATATTTTTTTTCTGAAACACGGGTACATTGTAAGATATTAATAATTACATATATTTGTCATATCCATGTTTTATCATGCTGGTGTGCAAATATTAAAGAATACGGATAAGATTATAACATGGGTATTAAGAGAGATACTAAGTCATATTATTATATAGTTTACAATTACAAATTTACAAAAATGTTAATAATTATACACTTATGTAAGGGTATAATTATTAACATTTTTGTTAATTATGTTGTATAATTATAAACATTGTTCATCTATCTAACATGTTTACCAATTGTCTATAAGCTTCTTACATCTATCCTGAGAGTAAAAATTACAACTTATTTAAATAAAAGTTTTATCATTTCTGTTGGCACTCACTGACTCGTGACTCGTGGCACCAAAGAGTTCTTTCATCATGGATATGGCCATTAGCCAACAAATAATCGCAAGAATCTGGTGACATGTTGGATAGATTACAAGAAGGCCAGGATGTTCGCAGATTATGATGTGCCCGAGCAAGGCATATTTCAAGGGGGATAGTCTGAGTCTCTTGTGGTTCTGTCTAGCTTTAAATCCTCTTAGCACTCTGTAAGAGGGTTCAGGGCTAGGCTTTAAGTTGCGAAAAGATGATCAAGTTATATTCCACTCTCTATATATGGATGATTTGAAACTATTTGTCCCCAGTAAATTGCAACTGACAGCATTACTAAAGGTGACTGAAAACTTTAGTAACTCTATCAAGATGGAATTTGGTGTAGACAAGTATACAGTCATGCACGTAAAGAAAGGCGTAGTAGTGGAATCTGAAGGAGTTGAACTTTCAGATTCAACTAAACTTAGATCTCTTTCTGCTGCTGAAACCTACAAGTATCTGAGTATATCACAGTCATTGGGAATACCTGAGTATAGTGTGAAACAGGCATTGCAGGACCGATTTTTTAGCCACCTGAAAAAAGTACTTAAAAGTGTTTTGTCAGCTGGACTCAGACAGAAGTAGATGTTATTGATAGAAGAGTCCGTACACTGATGATTGCATTTCGCATGCACCATCCACGGTCATCGGTAATGAGATTGTATATCCTGTAAGTAAGTTTGGAGGTCGTGGTCTTTTAAACATTAAGACCCTACACAATCGCAAGATATACAACCTCAGAGAATATTTTCTAAACATCGATGTAGAAATGCATCGTAATATAGTAGTAGTGGACAATGGATTTATTCCGCTCGGTCTGGCTAAAGAGAACTGGCGCAAACCTGTAGTACTCAGTACTAATGATTGCAGGGAGGTAGGGAAGGGCAAAGAGCTCCATGGCCGGTTTTATCGTTCCCTAAATGGGCCTGATGTAGACGTAAAAGCTTCTACATTCTGGCTAAGTTGTGGTAATCTTTTTAGAGAAACTGAAGGTCTTGTCCTTGCAATTATGGATAAAGTTGTTATGACGAAGAACTATCGGAAATTTATTCTGAAAGACGGTACCGTCGACATATGTCGGGCATGCCACCGTCCCGGTGAATCTATCAGGCACATTATTTCTGGTAGTTCTTGTCTTTCAAACGGTGAGTATTTGCATAGACATAACCAAGTGGTCAGAATAGTACATCAACAACTTGCCCTTAAATACAATCTTGCGAATTTAGAGGTGCCATATTACAGGTATGTGCCCGCCCCAGTTCTCGAAAATGGTCGTGTTACATTGTATTGGGATCGATCTATCGTTACTGACAGGACTAATATTGCCAATAAGCCTAATTTAGTCGTGATAGACCGATTAGAGCGCCGCGCAATGATTGTTGATATTGCTGTTCCTCATGACGATAATCTCGTGAAAGTTGAAAAAGATAAACAAATTAAATATTCTGATTTATCTCACGAGATTGTTGATATGTGGGATTCGGCGATCATTGCTCCGAGTCATGTCTGCTCACGGATTAATAGCTAAGAGCCTCGACCAACACCTTAAGAGGCCCTTGTTAGATGGTTGTGTCAAGGGACTAAAGTAGAAGGCAGTTCTCCTTGACACGGCCCGCATTGTCAGGAGGTTCCTATCTTTGGAGCCCTAACCACCAGTGTCTTGGTCCCTGTATCCGATGTCGGTGGTCTACTATTTTTTATATTTTTAAATGTATTTTTTATTAATATGGTATATTCAAAAATGTAATTTATATGTGTATATTAATTTGAATAAAGGAAATAATAATGAAACAAACTACAGACTTATCACCTATTTGCAAACTGTTTACCTATCATTTACGTCCAGCCATAGTAAAAATAATAACACAATACATGTAACTAATAAAAAATATATACGACTATTATCCAACAAGTTCGCCGTAACAGAAAACATTTGGTGACATGTTGAGTAAATTGTAAAAAAGGCAACGACTCTGTGCCGCATACATGGCTCCTGAAGGTAATAGAGTTGTGCAAGATTGTCACAACTCTATACACTTTCTTGGAAACATGTATGCATCAATCGAAAACGGTACTTCGCTATCCAGGAAGTCGACAATATCAAGGTAACAGCTAGTATTTAAAGATCAGGCGAGGTATGTTTTAGGTTCAAGAGCCCTCAGGTCTATACTATCGTTTGCGGAGGGACGGTCAAGTAATGTCCTTTACATGGATGATTTGAAATTGTTTGCCCGCATCAATTTCCAATTGATAAGATTACTACATGTAACCGAAACCTTTAGTAAATGTATCAGTATTAATTTTGGTGTAGATAAATGTGAATTAATGCATGCAAGTGCATGTACATTGTGGTAAATTGTAGAATCTGAAGAGGTTAAACTTTCAAATTCCGCACAGCTTAGACGTCTTTCCGCAAATCAAACATCAACAAGTATCTAAATACGACACAGACGTTGGGTATAAATGAATTGAAAGAAAAAGAACTGGAGCAAACCTGCAGTACTTAATATTACAGATCGTAATTAGATATGGAAGAGCATGTATAGTAGTATGCCTTAAACGGGCCCGATCTATATCTATTATCACCTGTGTCCTGGCTACGTTTCAGTAACCTTTTCGGGGGAACCTGAATATGTAATGATGAACAATTGTCGGAGACATATCCTTAAGGATGGCATAGTTGGCATACTTGCACAGACATAAGCATAAGCTGGGATAGTCTTAGATATAATAACCTTGTGGCTGTTGAGTTACCGTACTACAGGTATGTGTCCGACCCAGTTTTTAAAAATAGTAGTGCTACATTATACTGGGATCGATCTAGGTTCCTTGTGCCTGGTCCCTGTACCCGATATCCGGTGGGACACTATTTTTTTTTGTTGTTTATTGTTTATTTTTTTAATCATAAATTTGTAATTTATATATTGTTTAAATTGAATAAAGGAAGAAAATATTTTTCATTAAATTAAAGAAAAGGGGTGGAAGACATAGGTCATTTTCCATGACATGGATAGTACCCAAGTATTTAACCTGATTAGCGACAGGAACACAAGCGCCATTATCACCAATACAATAGTTTTTTAAAAACACAAATCTTACTCTTTGTTGAAGAAATTTCTAAACCTAGATTGCCAAATAAAAGACTAATACTATATATAATATTACGTAAATCTAAATTTAGTTCTTCCGTGGCTTCCAAAACATCTCTCCCGGATAGATACAGATCATAATCGTCATCATCAGTATAAGGGGAGATCTCAAAATTTTATATGTACATATATACACTTATAGTAGGAATGGTAAAAGGGAGGGGAGACAGTGGATCACCTTGAGTTACGCCACATCTAGTAGATGCGGAATGTTCTGCGGAAGTTATGCTAAATATTCTTTCGTTCAAATACGACGTCAAGTAAGAATAAATTTTCGAATTGACCCCCTTCTGATCCATAATTTTCAGTAGACGGGTAACGTTTACATTGTTGTATGCAGTATTAACGTTAATGAAACAAGCTACTGTAGCAAGGTTTTGTTGAAAATGCTAACTGAAAGAATGAAACAAAATGCGACATATTATCAAGACAGCATCGAGCTTTGCGGAAGCCCGTCATATTTACCGGGAACAAGTGTTTTTTTTTTTTTTTTTTTCAAAATACCACTCAATTCTCCAATTCATAATAGAGTGAAATACTTTGCAAATGCAAGATACTAACAAAATAGGACGCAATGAGGACAGAGACACGCTATCTGTGTCCCGTATGGGAATTGGAATAATTTTTACGTTTTTTCACTGTGCGGGAAGAACACCAAAGAGCAAACACCTATTGTAAATATTCAGAAAAATGGATTTACCAGTCAGTGGAAGATGTTTTATCATGGAAAGTGATATCTCATCACAGCCAGGTGTTGTGTACTTATTTTAAAACCAACTCTAATTCGTGTAAAAGGATTACCGACTGCAACTGAGTGTTGACTGAGACAAAAAGTGGATCACGAAAACTAACAGAATCTGGAGTAATGCTTAGTAATAATGCGTCAACCTCCTTTGTAACACAGACACTTTGCAAGCAGTGACCGTCGTGTCACTTCATTTTACGCCCAATTTGCAGGAGGAGTACTTAGCACTACAAATTAGCCTAAGGCTACGTGAATCTTATTTTGTAAGATATTGCTATTTGTTGATGATGGATTCGCCCAAAGCTAACCCACGGTCTACGATTGCTTTTGACAGCTCAGAAGACCAGTATCGCTTAGGGCTCAAACTATTTTTAACACGATGGGGGATTTAAGAGTATGGAATATGTTCATCTGTAGTAAAAAAAAATCATTTAAGCGTTTCGTGTAAGAGGCCGAAAAAATCTAAACCGTACTACAAGTACCATTAAGGCGGTAATTAAATAAAAGAGACTGATATTATTAAAAAAAAAATACGCCCGTAAATATACACCGAATACACATTGAACACAATCTCTACAGTAATTTGTATACCATTGTGTAAACTCAACTGCCAGACAAATTATTGTAGAGATAGTTTTCAATGTGTATTCCGTCTGAACTTCTGTGTTCTGAATAAATTCATTTTTTTGCAAAAATATTGTATTTTTTAAAAGTGATTGTTGACTTTGTAGTTAACTAAGCTCTGTGACATCCTAAAAAATCCTTTTTCTAACAAATATGGATACCTCGCCCATGCAAGCCACCCAAGTCGTACATTGCTGGATTCAGGGTATAGTCTGTGGGTTGTGGCTGCTCATTTGTATCATAACCTCTATAGAGTATATCGTTATCGGAAATCGTACCGTATCGTACTTGCCGTGCAGGATCTGGAAGATATCGAGTCATGTCTGTATAACCGGTATATTGCGTCAATTTCTCTCAGAAATCGACACTTTAACTCTGTTCAACTGCAGCAGCGGCTCCGCGAGGTTCGAGGATTGACTGTGAGCAATTCTACTAATAGAAGAAGATTAGCGATGCGTGACCTGCAACTCCATAAACCAAACAATTGCCCAAAATTGACGGTAGGCTGAAATAGTTTAATCCTAAATTGTTATAAAATGCACTTTATTAAGAGTTGCATGAATTATATAAAAAGTTGCATGAATGCTATAGGCAAGCGACCCGTAATATTGTAAAAAAAATATACTTTTGAAGTATTATTTTTTGTTTAATGTACAAAAATACATAAAACTTCTACAAACCAAACTTCAGAAGACTTTGTTTTTTTTTTTATAAGAAGTGTATATGCATATGTAGGGAACGACTGTCCTCTAAATCCTAGCCGCACTGTTTCTCTCGGCGTCCAACCTTTCTACTAGTTTCAATGTCGTGATTCCGTCAATGTAATAATTTTATAAAGACTATCTCATAGTCACAGTGATATCTAAATCGACATCTTTACCTTTATCACCACATAGGATATATCAACCTCAGAAGTCTTCTGAAATTTCCATCACAAGTCAACAAATGCTACTACACTGTAAAAAATTCCCTGCACTAGCCTCCTTATCAATGAATTGATGTACATACATCGTTAACTAGCGAAATATGAGAGGTGTTGTTTTCTTTGAAAAGTCGTGCAAGCTTAAATTGTTTTGGAATTGGATTTGCGCTTGAAACAGGAACATTTTTTTGTGCAGTATATTTGATTGAATTCGATCGCTATCTACTGAAGTTACGTCCTCATTCCACTGCAATCCATCCCCCATCCGATGAATTATCTTCTCTGTTTCCTTTCCTTCCAGACTAGCACTCCTCTAATTAGTTGTATTGTCTTCACACGTCGTAGTTGCACCTCCAACTTCGAACTAACAACTTACACTCACACTTACACTCAGGGACTCAATAGCATTATTCTCCACAGCAGATGCATTCATTGTAATTATTCATAATACGTAATGATACAACAGTGCGCCTTCAATTGTTAAGAGTGGAATGTGTTTACGCTACTACAGCGAAACAAAATTCCATTCCAAAAAATTCCAATTCCAGATATTTGTTTATTCCTTATACCTTGATCTTTCCACCACAGAGGTAGAATATTGTCTTGAAAATTAAAATAAACGAACGACCATGATTATTACCAATTTAATAAGAAGAAATGGAATTCAATTTACAGTGACGGAATTATCGCGTAATTTGTATTCTTAATTCTATAGAAGGTATATTCTATAGGTGGAATATCGTCTTCAAATTTAATTGGGACAAACCTAGAGTAACACTAATTCGAAATTCATTGGAAGCGTCACAAAGAAACATACTAGTCGAAAAAAATAAGTGCTCCTCCTCTTGCTCTTTTATGACTTTCCTGGAGCTAGGGTATCATAGCATGCCTCAGTAAGTGCAGACCTTCACTGCGAAGAACACGACGAAGGTTAGCCATACTCGAGCCATTACACCAAGAACGATTAGAAAGGAGTTGAAGAGGTCGCTGTGGAATTATTGCAGACGCAATTACAACGTTGCCATATTGTAAGAACCCCCCTAATAGACCAAAAACTATTACTTAACTTTATTTACCTTGTTTATTTTTTCTGCATCAGACATATCTCGTGCAAGGCCTGCAAATTTAGTCCAATAAGAAATTCCTGAAATTAGAGCTGATGAAGTATCATCGTACAAAAGCAAACAGCATCTGTGTCGCAGTACGACGTCAATGCAAATGATAGCATCGTGGAGTGGCGCGGGCGCGGGCGCTGAGTATTGTTGGCTGCGCGATAGTTGCACGGTAGATGCGCTTACGCGGTGGCATTAACATTGACACTATTCCTGTACTATACTGTCCCTTCAACTTTGGAGTATACTGTAAATATGTGTATATATTAATGTCATTTCTACAGATGAAAAAGCCTTTTAATAGGCGCTTAAGTTTTTAGCGACGCAATAGTACCTGATATAAATAGCTCAATAAGGAAGCAGTAAAGTTATGGGGTTGGATGAGTGCAGCTGAACCGGGTAAACTAGGCAGAGTACTCGATCGCTAGTCATATAGAAGTTCTGCAGTAGACTATGTGTCCCATCGTCCGAAAAGTGTATCCAGAGGAAAATTACCGGTGATAGGATTTGTACATGATAATCAGCGAACTCCTGACGCATTGGAGGCTCATTATTTACAAATATGGGAGAATATTCGTGGTTCCGATATATAATGGGTGGTTAGACACACTAGTTGCCTATCTATTTTGTGAAGTTATACTAGTATGGCATCTACAACAAGTCTGGGATCTTATATAAAAAAAATGTTTTAAAATGTTATTATTGCAGATTTCTTAACTACTTCTAAAAAATCTGACTGATAATTTTGTTTATACCATTGGTGTATATTTACAAATTTAGATAGAGGAATACTTCCATCCCACCAACAGAACATTACTTATTGCAAAGCTTTATTGCGTTAAAAACAACGGCAACTGTAACACCTATTTGACACCATAGTAGTAAAAAGACTTAAAAACCTTTATTCAAATTTCTTTAGTGCATCATGAACCGGAAAGTCTACCTTACAGGTATACTTATTTTGTTCGAGGTCAAAACCACACATTGCATTGGTATTTTGAGTTAGAGCAACTTTCACAGTGAACCAACCGTGGTAGTCGGATTTTTTATTGCTATGTATTTCAGCCATTTGACTATTACTTTAGCCATTTCACTATTATATTGCTATGTATTTTAGCGTTACGCCATCAACTACTAAGGAGACATTTGCAATTTTTTTTTATTTGTGTCAATAGCTTAAAAGTTCTTTAAGGAGATATACTAATAAAGGTTTACATAGGCGCTTACATTCATACGCTCACGCTTTTATCCCTGAAGGGGTAGGTAGAGGCATTTTAAAAGTTCAAATTGGGAGTACATTGAAAGTATACTCCCAATAAAATATGTTGTTTTTTAAGTATATATATAAACTGAGTAGTAACTCAGTTTGTAGTAGTAGTAACTGTAAGTACGCCCTAATTTTATGAGAAGTTAATATAAAAAACAGCAATTCTATTAGAGGCATATGTTCAAAGATTGTACTCTTAAATCATCCCTAGTGCATTTCAGGCACCAACGTGCGCCGCAACCCACCACATAAACACGTGGTTACCCAAAATTACAAAACTATATACCTACCTATCTACCTATACTAGAACTGAACTGATCACAAATTGCTCTTTTACATTGTCTATAAAGCCATTATTTATTTATGGTAGATTATATGTTTATTTCGAAGTACTGTGTGTAGCGCCAGTGGATAAAAAGTTGAGAACAAATAGATTATTGTGGTTTGGACATGTGATGCGAAGGGATGAACAAAATGTGGTGAAGAAAGTTTGATGTATGTAAATGGACTGATACAAGAGTTGGGAATAACCAAAGAAAAGATGGATGGAGTACATTAAAGAAGATATTACTAAAAAGGAAGTAAGCAGTGACTAGGATGGACCACTTATATAACGAATGATAAGAGTGACATTGCAGATTAGAACATATAAATAAAGTTGGGATAAAAGTAAGAACATGAACACTGAATTATTATTATCCATATAAGGGTGTTTTTCCTGACCATATTAATGATACTTAAATATTTTATTGTGTTCTTGGTAAACATGTGTAAGTGTCAGTAATGTTTGTAATGGATAAAAAGATAGTAACGCACACGTGTTACTTTGGTAGCATTTGTATTCCTACCTATAACCCAAGTCTAAAAAAAAAACAAAGAACATAGATATATGGTATTTTATGGTATATTCCTTCAATGGATACAAATATATTTTTATTATTTAACGGGTCCAGTGGTTAAACCGACAACTACAACAAAACTCATTCAGGAACACTACATCATATTTACAAAAATTATATTACAAGATTACTAAAATACGTCATAATGTATTCCAAATAAAACTAAAGCGTTAAGTTCAAATATGACGTAAAGCACATAAACATTAAAACTACAAATGCGTCTAACAAGAATGTCTCGTTAACATTGTAATACTCAATAGTAACAGGTTAGTCTTTACTCTATTGTCAAGTCATCCTCGCACAAGTCTAAATGAAAATCAATAAACTAAAAATCAGATGGTGTTCGTCTTAAAATAGCCTGACGCTCTTTGAAAGACATATGGGGATCATTAACATTTTGTTGATGTTGATTACCGGCAGTGACTTGTGTTGTATCGTATTTTATATTGTATGCTTTTCTTGTTTAGCAGCAAGTAGAATAATTAACACTTATTAGCTTTAATCAAGCCGAGCTAATTGTATGAGTGGTTACTTCAACGAATACTATTTACTAGCGAGATTGTCCCACTGTAATACAGTAATATAAACATAGTAATCTCGCCTTTTTAATGGTAGGTTTAACATTTCATTATTGTAATTACTTTACATAAAAAAAATATTAATTATTCCAATAATATTGAATTAATATTTATTTTCCTAATAACATGAAAGAACATTAGGGTTTGCCTGGTGGCAGTGATATTCAATTGCGATGTTTTATTAATATATTTAGGGCACTTTTAATTTCTATTATGATTAGTTAATATTATATATTCTTATTAATATAATTTTACTTTATCACTTAGTTTTCTATGATATTTCTAAATATATTTTTATAGATATCCTTTAATTTTTAAAAGAGACAGATTTTAATGTTATTTAGATACCTATGCTTGAAGCAGATTATCTAAATAATATGATTATAGAAAGGCGAGATGTTTCATAGTTTTTTTTTTTACTTTTTGGAGTACATAATCTCCACTGAATACAACAATACTCTCCACTGAATACACTGAATATAACAATCAATACAATATTGTATTGATTTTGATTGAATTTGTTATGCGGATACTGCGAAACCTGGTAAAAAATCTAAGCTACTTCTTGTCTAGATACCATACAAGCAAACAAGCAAAACCGAGGGTGAAAGTTATAATATTTAATACAATCTAATAATATTTACAAAATAAAAGAATCCTAACTTACTTCTCATAAGATCAGAAATAACCTTTGACTGTCAGCCATCTCATTCTGTAAAATCTGTCATCAACTCAACTCGTTCTGTCGTCAAATATCATAAGATTTGCTATTACATTAAAGTAATTGAGACTTGAAGCTGTTTATTATTTTGTTATTTATTATGCATTACAATATTGCATTGCATTACCTAGTGACTGAGGGTACCGGAGGCTCAACTCGCCCTTACATCTTTCCCCGCCCCTCATCATCCTCCTCAACCTCATCCACCCTCATTATCGTTAAAAGCAACGCAAGTATTGTTTGATAACCGGTTTTCTGTGAGGCCGTGGCCTTACTCCGCTCATTCGTGCCTAAGCATGGCTCTGCCACGGTGAAAACGGTGTTATAGTGTCATTACTAAGATTTTAAGAGTTCTTTTTTAAACAACTTCCGGATTACGAATTATTCCTGTGTCGGGGGACTTAACGAACAAACAAACAACGGACACAGAACACCCATGTACAAACAAAGTTGATATTTTTTTCGCCTGCAATTGACGGACTGCAATGCAGCATATTCTGGCTAAATACCAACTAACTTTAATATTTTTTACATTCACTCACGGCTTCTTATCATTAGAAGTCGTGGTCTATCGGAGAGGAACATCAGATGGCTGGCAGGAGCTGGTTGCGAGAAGCCGAAAATAGATCGAAGTAGCGTGCAATGGGAGAGATAATGATGATGATGAAACTTACATCGAGTTTGGTTATTAATTTTATAAATATGAACTGTGTGCATTTAATAAAAATTGCTTTTCAATCATACATTATAATTTATAATCAACCAATGCACTATCGGGCACCAATGCATATTTCGAATTAGTTTATTATTATTTAAATTAGAAACATATTTAAGAAGCGAGCATTAGGGGACAAGTTAGAATACGAGTATTTTAAGTGTTAGTACATGATTTATTGAAAGCTGTCTGTGCTGTCTGATTGAAGAGGTTTTCCAAGGGACTACAATATGGGATGCTTCAAGAAAAGAGTGTATAGCTTTATAAAGGATCGGTAACGTGCATGCGAGTCCTTGTATTGCCAGAGTCCTTAGGATTACGAGGCGGATGTATGCTTGTTTTCCATTTAATACTGTAAGTAGCTTTTCACCGCAGGGCCCCTAAAATTTCTATCATTGCTTATAATTAATAATTGCGTATGTGAATCTTATTATATTTTTAACTTTTTCTATTATATATGCTACTATACATATTATTCAAATTGTTTATTTTATCTACCCTTACAATTTAAATATTTGATTTTGACTATTATCTTGCATACTCTATATGTTAATCAGCTCTGACTTTATTTGATCTTGTAACTAGGTGCGTACTTCATGACGCAGCTCAAAGAACTCTGTATTTATTCATTTACTGGCATATATATGTATTCAGGACCTCATTTGATGCAATACTTTATATAAACTTGATGTCATGCCATGTAGTTTTATGCATCTTGGTTCGTCCAGAACGACACAGTAAGCGATAGGTCCATGCGAACTAATTGCGAATGTATTTGATCGTGCCCTTGATAAGTTAAGTGATGAAGCTGGATTATATGATATTTATGCTCAAAAGGAAAGTATGTAAGTAGGTTATGCATGAGAGAATACTTGCATCCCTACCAACTCTCCGTAAGAAGATGGTTTGTGCCAACGAAACATTCTGCTTACTTTTGTCTCATATGTCACCCATATTTCTTTGTACAGTTAAGGTCCTTTTTTGTATAATAGACCATTAAACGTATCCACGCTCATATATGTACTTGCATGTGTATAATTGAAACCGTTTGACGTCAGTGGGTTGGGGACGAAGTGCTAAAGTGGATTGGGAACCGGTGCATAAACTAGATGATTGCGATTCGAGGGGACGCAGTCGGCGACCTCGAACCTCCTGTTATTACGAGCAATGATGATAGCCAGCATCCGTATCTAATGCTAAATCTCTTCAGACTACAACATTAGATTAAATTATTCAAGAGGAGTGAAGTACAATCTAGTAATTGCTAAATTCGTTTTGACCTCACAATAATGTTACAAGCTTTCTGTTTTTTGTTTTTGTTTTTATTCTTTACCCAATTCCAAAAAGTTCAACCCTGATTAGGTTCGTTTTATCTGAAATTTATTGCAATTATTCTGGAGTGATGAATGGCAGTAAATACGACTTTATACTTATGTATGCATTACATCCTGCAATCTATCTTTGCCACAACGAACTTTTCCTCTTGCATGGAAAACAACAAAATTTCTACGAATCCACAAGGCTGGATCAAAATATGTACAGATCTGTGTTTACTAAAATTATGGAGTCCACAGTGTACAACATATATGTGTGAATGGTTCTGTGACTAACAGCATTTGTGACAGTAAACAATTTAATAAACATTTCAACCTTTCTAACCCACGAACTAGACGTAATAAGAGAGGTAGACGTTACATATTTAGATTTTCAAAAAGCTTTTGACCGAGTAAATAATGATGCCTTATTTAGCTAGATATCACGCATATGCTACTCCAAAAATCTTATCGACGATTACGATTTATATTGTAGTGTGTATTGTATTGTTTAAATTATAAATATGAACCATATATTGTTAACTCCCGTATTCCTATGCCGGAGTTATATATGGTAAGGCAGTTCAATCGCTATGTTATTGTTCCTAATTTAATAAATGACCTACCATCTAGAATAGAATAGAAGTGACTGCTGGATGTTCGCTGATGACTTCAGAAGTGGAGCTATTGTATGTGCTATTTAGCACATACAATAAATTTACCATCCAACTGTGCCTTATTTCGAAGCAACAATAAGAATGTTCTGTAGTAGTCATAGCACCCTAAGCCGAGTATCTGTCGTCAAAGAATTGGGTACATGTTTCGACACTTAGTCAAAGTCAGTCAGTTTAACAATCGATTAACACTGTCTCTTGTATAATACATAGGTAGGTATTTATATTATCATTACCTATATCAAACACTATTCATAGTAAGAATGGCAGACTATCGCAAGTCAATGTAATGTTACACCGATTACATACTTCTTTCGTGTTATACGCGGTTATACTACAACTGCACACTGCTGGCACTGCAACATAATCTTACATTAATTTTTAATGCATATTATTTTTATATAATGAACTTTATTTTACAATCATTTAAATTTGCATAACTTTTATTAATGTTCATGATTATTTTATTTCAAATTTTAAATTAAAATTTTATTGAATTGTACCAAATGAATTCATATTTATTTATAGTTTAGATTTTGACAAATTTATATCATTAATTTTAACCATATATAAAAATAAATAAGTATAATATCTTGTTGCGTAAGAATAATACTGTTATGGCTACATTGAGGGACGAACCACCCTCGTTGCGTATCGTATGCTCGCATGACATTCTCATTGCTGGAATGGATTATTTCGCAATACTGCAAGATTATGATAGTCATTGAACAATTAATTTATTGTGGTAGAGCAATACTTAGGCATTGTTATTTTTATTATATTATTTTTAAAACGCTTTTGGCGACCCGAGCTGTTTGGTAAAAAAATGAATAGGTCTTTGTCGTGGGAAAGACACTCATGGGCCGACTCAACCGGAATGCCACGATGTCAGATCATCATCATCATCACTTCAGAAACGAAGAAAACCGTCCTTATTCATAAATTCGGATATATCATTAATAATAATAATAAATTTCTAAGTTTACTTTTTATAATGGAAGTACTCAGTAATTTAAATGATTTTGGTAGTTTATTATTGACAGTCGGAGTCATACAGAATATGAATGCAGAGTTTCGAATTCTCACGTCTATTCCTTGGGACAAAATCAGACAAACGCTGAAACAGATTAGAATTTGACAAAATGAACATTACCGGTTCCAAAATGTATAAGGAAGGTAATGTCAATATCTTGTGTTTTACAAAATACGGTTTGCAACTCTCTGTTATTTCTAGTTTAAACATCGATCGAATGCACCTTTTTGGGCCCGAAACCCTATATCATTATCCTATTTCCCCAAAACATAATTCCATACCTAATAATTAATTCCGCTAATCCATAATAGTAGGCAGTAATTAGAGCATCTGTGTTACTAACTCGTGCAAGTTGTCTAAGAGCATATGCAGTGCTACATATTTTTTTACTAAATGCTTCAATTTGAGGTTTCCAGTCCAACTTACTGCCAATCACTAATCCTTGAAACTTTGTAATATCAGCTTCAATTATTAGCTAAACTGGTGCGATACCACGGCCTCACAGAAATCCGGTTGTGAAACAACGTTTGCGTTGCATTTCCCCGAAATTAGTGAGGTCTCCGGAGGCCCACTTCCTCATATCCTCTTTCTCCTCCTCTCATCCCCCTCTCCTCTTCCTTTCAAAGGCGGGCAGCGCACTTACGACTCTTGAGTTGCAGGTGTCCATGGACGGCGGTTGTTATTTACCATCAGATGACCCGTCTGTTCGTCTGTCCCCCTTCATTTGCATTAAAAAAAAAAAAATAGATTCGTCTCCTATAGATAGTGATATTTTAGAAGGATTATTGTCAGATTCTACTACTATTCAGATAGATAGTGATATTTTAGAAGGATTATTTGTCAGATTCTACATTTAGAGATGTTATACTACTTTGAGTCTCATTCAGTGTAACTGCAGGCTCAATGAAGCTCATATGATCTGCCCAAGCCCAATTTTGGAGTTTTTGGCGGCTTGAACATTAGTACTCTTCTTAGATTACTCATACTTTTTATGTGTCTTTTAACTTAGTCCATTTTGCTTTCAAAGCTGAAAATAACGAAATAAGACATAAATTGTATATTTTATTATAATATCAATATTATATTCATCTCAGATTCATGACTAGACAATTATCGTGTAATTTTGAGTAGGAAATTCAAAAGTTTCGAAAATAGGGACCGAAGCATCTGAGGAAATATGGAATATATTACAACCATTAGTTAT
Organism: Tyria jacobaeae; assembly: GCA_947561695.1. Lineage (NCBI taxonomy): Eukaryota > Metazoa > Arthropoda > Insecta > Lepidoptera > Erebidae > Tyria > Tyria jacobaeae. The sequence goes on along the minus strand of OX387207.1, from coordinate 9,284,083 downwards.
TCCAAAACCTCACACGTAATGTGGCTGGATACAGCAAAAGACTTCTTACGAAAATTAGGATTTCCTTATTGCTTGGGTAGTATGAATGGAAACTTCATTACCACTAAATGCCCTCCGAGTAGTGGCTCAATGTTTTATTGTTACAAATTTAAACCATACGTACCAAATGCCCAAACCATTACCAGACCGCACAGATCCTTTGCTTTTTGCTTTTTTTTTAATAAGCGATTGTTAATTAAAACTAGAAACGTTTTTGATGAGACCTTTTGTAAGAGAAGCTGCTATGCAAGATAGAGATAAAAAGAGGTTTATTCAGGCGCCTAGTCGGGCACTTGTCGTTGTGGAATGGGCTTTTGTAAGAAACACGGAAATTTAGTTTACACCGTGTTAATAACTTAATACTCAAATTGTAATTGTATCATGTGTTATTTATGTTTTTTGTTTTACTTTTGCATAACTTAATATTTCTATGCTGTTTTAATGACAAAATATACCCTATTCTTACTTGTTATCTTTTACGAATAATTGATGTGCCCCGGTGGACTGTACAAACATTAAAATAATGTACACAAAGAACACCCAGACTTTCAGAACAAAAATGTATGAATTACACAAAGTGATGTCTCGTGTAAGGATCGAACCCCCTCGCACAACACACTCACTCGGCGTGGCGTAAACCATCCGTGCAGTCAAAGTCAATCTATCATGCTTTGTACTCTATTATATGTAAATAAATATATGGTTTAATTTAAAATTAAAAAATAAGCCCGCCGTCCTCTTTCTGCTAGTAAAATTAATTCTTAGCTTTATCTTAAAAAAAATGTTTCACTTATATTTCTTTTCTTCTACCAAATACCTGTTTTGTTATCTTAGTGTGCAATTCATTACCATGAACTAGATAGCATATGTAGGTTTTCATTTCAGACAGGTTTTCAGAACAACTTATCAACATGCTTGTATTCATGAACTAAATACTAAACAAGAAATAAACTGCGAAACTACTATCGTTGTTAACAATTCTATAAACATCTTACACAATGTTTAATAAATTTAATAATTCATCAAATCACAAGCACTGGAGCATTTTTAAAGTTTTAAGTTAAAGTTTTCAAAATACTACTCCCCTTTAGGAATGATTAGACTAATTATTGCATCGTATGCATTAAAAACAAATCTATACTTAGTTTCATAGGTTTTAACTAACCTTAGCAACTCAAGACTTTAAGTAAAATAAATTAAGAGATTGTAGTTATAATTGAGAGATCCACTTTTGTACTTTGTACCTAGCCATATATTTTTTTTTTAATTTCAAAGAACTCAAAAACTTGCATTACCAAATAAGCCCGGGCCCAACAAACGAATTAGTAACCATCGAAAAGTTCCAATATTCTTCTGATTCTGAATGATTGTTGGACCTGATTGAACATAATTTCTGTATTGACATTGGTATCACGACAATTATAAGTTTTTAAACTTGACGTTCAAGATTTGTTTACATATATTTTTGAAATAAGAAGCCCATGTTGATATGTAATCTATTTCTTTTATTTAATGCTTCAAGATATACTCGTAGATATATCATTAAAAAATACGGAATAAATAGCTGACAGTTTAGTCTACACAATGGTGTACCACAATTCCAAATTTCAAATTCAATTTTCGAATTCTCATCCAATAAATAATTGAAAAGATTGTTTTCAATGTGCATTCCGTCTGAACTTCTTCATTTAATCACACTTCTTCTGCATTTAATCACAATTTTTTTTGCAAAAATATCGTTTTCTTTTAATAGTTTAATAATTAATAGTTTTTTTTAGAAAAGAGTTTTCCAAACAAATATGGATACCTCGCCCACGCAAGCCACCCAAATCGTACATTGCTGGATTCAGGGTATAGTCAGCGGTTTGGGGCTACTCAGTTGCATTTTAGCCTCTCTAGAGTGTGTCAGCGTTATCGGTAAACTGGTATGTTTATTCGCCGTCTAGGACCTGGTAGATATCGAGTCACGTATGAGCAAAATGACCGTTATATTGAGTCAGTTTCTCTGAGAAATAGTCACTTTAAGTCTATTCAAATGCACCAGCGGCTCCGTGAGGTTCGAGGATTGACTGTGTGAGTGATTCTACTATTAGAAAAAGAGTGTTGCTGGAAACCTCATAAACCAACTAAGGGCCCAAAATTTATGGCAGACCACCGAAGAACGCGCATTAACTTTGCACGTGAGCACTTAAATTGATCATACCTTCAATGGAGCAAAGTTCTCTTTAATAATAAGAGTAAGATCATACTGTATGGTAACGATGGAAGAAAGAAGGTGTATTAAAGCGAGAGAAAGCGTTTTGCAAGTTGCTGCATTGAAGTAAGAGTTAGTTACGGTGGTGGTTAATGGACGGTTTGGGGAGGCATAAGAGCTGATGGAAACACCAAACTTTCTTTTGTATTTGGATCTAGCTTACCGTCAATAAATGGATCACTTAACAATGTCTGGATCCACATGTGGTACCCTTCACACATTCTATTGGCGAAGAGTTCATTTTTATGCAGTACAATAAAGTAAAAACCAGAGCGAAGTCGGTATTTACGCTTATATGCTGGTCAGCAAGGAGCCTGATATGAATCCCATAGAACACCTAAGGGATCAGTTGAAGAGAGGGGAGAGAGGAGATTTGAGTGCAGAGGAAATACGAGAGACACTATCTCGTATAAATAGTTTTTAAACATTTTAATGTTTTACGTCCTTGTTGTTATTAATTTATCTTAAAGTGAAAACATACCTTTTTTCGATAGCTAAATAAACTTAATTTTAATTTAAAACAATAATATTCTGAACGATACGATATCATTATTTTTTTGTTTAATGTAAAGAATACATAAAACTCAGACAAATTTCAGAGGTATTTCTATTTTTTTGTTGAGAGCTGTTTATATTTGTGATAAGTTTATAAATAATCCGAAGAACTGAAGACGAGCGAGAAATATGCTCTGCATGACCTACAACCAGACTTTTGTGAGATTCTCTTTAGGTGTTTGATTGAATGGCTGAATGTCATTGGCTATTAGTTAAACGGTGCCGATTGACAAAATAGCTAAGCTATTAAAATTTATAGTTATCGGCGTAATGCAGTATCATTTGAGATGTACTAAGTGACAGACATAATAATAACTAGGTACATAAACGACACATTTACAGTAGCAGTCTTTTTTGTCATGCCCCATAATAGTTTAGTACTAAGTTATGCATCTTAACTTAATAATACGCCTCTGCCACATACGTGAGTGTATAAACGTACTTGACTTCTTTAGTTGTAGCTACCTATCACATATGTACATACATGTCCATGTCCTAAAAATGAATGTCATAGGTTTATCGTGTGACGCACGAAATTCGATACCTACAGTGCTATCATTAGACAAAAATGTTTCGTATATATTTTACTAGGGGATATAATATAAAACAAACTACTCTATACACAAAATATGCTACTATTTTCTTTTGTCTGTCGTTTACATTATTCCAGTCCAATACTGGATAATTTCGATTAGATTATTATAGTCATTAATCAAATAAACCTGTTATAAAAGTATTTATCACGAGGACATTATTAACTCTCTCGCTTTTTGCTGCCTTTATCTTATTATGTTAGACACCTCGCATGTCAAAATCCATCAAGACGTCTACGCTCTAAATATAAGAAACATATAGAAACATCATAAATACACGTACATTACAACATCAACAACATAACACCATAGCGACAATGATTAGTTAGTAGAAGACGATCTTATGGAAGGTGTTTGAAGTTACGGTGGGGGACGCATTCATTTAAGGGATAATGAACTGTGAAATGCCCAACAGCCAAGTGGCTGTGGTCGGTGTTAAACAGTGCGAGAGAGATCTTGTCTGTTCAATACATTATCTTTCTACCAGGCGGCCTCGGCGATTTCGATCCTGTTTTGCTTTTTCGAAGTGTTTTTAGTTTCAATTTTAATTTGACAATCGGAAGCTTATGATTTGAATTCAATCTACTTTAGGGAGAGTGTGCGCTTTCCGGATTGATGTTCTCAATCGAGACAGTATTTCACTCCGGCATACAAGCAGCTTTATAAGGCACAGGTTCTGCCGCACATGTAATAGTGGCTTAGGTAGTAGAGCCACGCTGACTTCAGCAGTAATGGGCCGGCTCGACCGGGGCAGTACTACCCGCTCACAGAAAACCAGCCTAAAGCGACATCATTCGTGCTGTCGTCTTTCGCTGGTGAGTGAGTGCGCCGGAGGCCCAATGATGCAGGGGTGACAGTTATCGTGGTATGTGTGTGAGCAGTGGAGTGCTCGTTGAATCATTGTGAGGTTGGCGTGGATCGAACCGTCGGCCAGGGAAACCCGTAGAAACGGTGGTGCCGTTGGCCGCCCGCGGCATAGAGAGGGGCCCAACCACGGCTAACCACCCTGGGAGGCAGCCCCGTCAGGTCGCGCATAATCCACGGAGTGGCTCGTCGTGCCGGTTGGTGACCGGACGGTGGGACCCGGCGTCCATTTCCGGGAGGGTACGGGGGCCCTTCCGTCCGGCGGTTCGGTCTCCGCCATGCCTCACCGTTACATGATGACACAGTATTTTCAGTCTCAGTTTACAGTCACGATGACTGTCATGCCTTTTACGCCCCCTTTCCCAACTCTTATCATGGCAGTACAAAAAAAGAAAAATGGTCCAACAGCGGCATCCTCCTCTCCCACCAACCCGCTTTTTGAGGTGGAGTTCACTAACATACGTGGACTCCATGCAAACCTCAGCGCCGTACACCAGCACCTTGAGACGGCTCGGCCGGCCATGCTTTTTCTTACGGAGACACAAATACGCCGCCCTGCCGACACGGCATATCTTTACTATCCCGGATACGTTCTAATGTATGTAGTATGTCTTTTCGTCAGGGCGTTTGTTGTCGCCGTCTGCACTGCCTAGAAGACGCATCCTTCTCCATCCTTTGGCTACACGTGGATTTTGGCTCTATGAGCCGGATCTACGTTTGCCTTTATCGGTCCCAATTCCGGAGACTCCGAGACAACTCGACTCTTTGACTACATGAGTCACGCAACGGACAAAGCGCAGGAGCAGTTCCCGACCGCCGAACTGGTGTTTTTGGGAGACTTTAATGCCCACCATGACTTCTGGCTGGGATCTTCCAGAACGGACCACGCTGGTCGAACTGCCCACGCATTCGCTCTCACGCATGACCTTACCCAACTGGTACTCCAGCCCACCAGGATACCAGACATATCGGGTCAAGCGCCCTCTTTGCTAGACCTTCTGCTGACGAGTCACCCAGCGCAGTACAGTGTAACGGTTCACGCCCCTCTGGGATCCTCCGACCACTGCCTGGTGTCCACCTCGGTGCCTCTTGTTGCCCCACCACGGCCTGTGGTAACAAGGCGACGGTTATGACACTACTCGTCAGCAGACTGGGATGGAATGCGGGATTATTTTGCATCCATCCCGTGGGCTCAACGCTGCTTTAAAGACAGGGATCTGTCGCAAAGTGCGTCTGCCGTGCCTGACGAAATCACTGTCGGTATGGAGTACTATATCCCCTACAGTGAAGTCGCCAGCACAAAGACCCGTCCCTGGTTCAATCGCGAGTGCACCCGTGCTGTCGCTCAAAAGCAGTCAGCCTACCGCGCATGGATCAGGGCCCGCGCTCATTGTGACCCAGACGTTGATCGCCTAAAAGCAGCGTTAAACAAAGCCACTAAGGAATGCAAGAGGGCTTACATCAGAGCTGATGCCCAGCGCATTGCACGGTTTGGTCAAGAACTCGTCGCATACCCTACGGGTAGCCGTAAGTTTTGGCGATTGGCCAAAGCCGTGCAGTCCAACTACTGCCAGCCTTCGCTGCCACCGCTGAAGTACCCTGACGGATCACTGGCCCACGAGCCGCAAGAGAAAGTGAAACTACTTGCTGACCTCTTTGCGGCTAACTCCCGAATCGACGACCGTGGCGCTCACCCGCCCACCATTGCATCTTGCGACTCCGCAATGCGGGATATTCGCATCCGGCAGAGGGATGTCCGTGCGGAGCTTCGGTCACTCGATGTTCGGAAAGCCAGTGGACCAGACGGTATTCCGGCGGTGGTTCTTAAAAACTGTGCACCAGAGTTGTCTCCTGTACTGACGCGCCTGTATCGCCTGTCCTATTCCTCGGGAATTGTTCCGGAGGCCTGGAGAGAGGCGAACGTCCAACCATTCCCAAAAAAGGCGACCGCTCCGATCCAGCTAATTACCGTCCTATAGCCGTCACCTCCATACTCTGTAAGGCGCTCGAGCGGATAATCAACACCCAATTAATCCGCCACCTAGAGGATCACTCCTTGTTAAATGATCGGCAATATGGTTTTAGGCCGAACCGATCCACGGGTGATCTTCTAGCGTACGTCACACACCTTTGGGGTGAGGCTATGGATAGGCATGGGGAGTCCTTGGCCATCAGCCTCGACATTGCCAAGGCCTTCGATAGGGTCTGGCATCGCTCGCTTCTCTCCAAACTTCCTGCATTTGGTCTGCCATCTCAGCTATGCAACTGGGTTGCTGCCTTCCTCCACAAGCGCCGCATTAGGGTTCTCTGTGACGGCGCGGCCTCTGACTTCCAGGAGATTAGCGCTGGTGTACCTCAGGGCTCCGTTCTATCGCCCACGCTGTTCCTTCTGCATATCAATGATATGCTGGCTCTTGGCAACATACATTGTTATGCAGACGACAGCACAGTACATGGGCGATACTTTGGACATCCTGCTGCCAAGCTAGCAGACGTTGAGGGAAAACGACAGGAGCTTGTTGCTGAGCTCGACCGGGTCCTGAGCCGCATCTCTCAATGGGGTTGTGAGAATCTGGTCGAGTTCAGCGCCAAGAAAACACAGGCGTGCGCGTTTTCAAACAAAAAGTCTCCATTCCTTCCCCTTCCTACTCTTCAGAACACTCAACTGCCACTACAGGATAGGCTTAGTATACTGGGTATGGACATCTGTCGGGATCTCAATCCGCGTGATTACATCGAGAGCGTCACTAAGGCGGCCTCGCGGAAGCTCGGTGTATTGAACAAGGTGAGACGGTTCTTCTCGCCCGAGCATCTGTGTCTTTTATATAAGACCCAGGTTCGCTCCTGCGTGGAGTACTGCTCTCATCTTTGGGATAGCTATGCGCAGTATCTGCTTGACGCTCTCGATCGGTTGCAGCGACGCGCAGTCCGTATTATAGACTGTCCTGAGGTCACCCAGTCTCTTGAGCCCCTGCAGTTGCGAAGAGATGTCGCCTCTATGGCAGTTCTCTATTGCCTACATCACGGGGAGTGTTCTGACGAGCTCTTCCAATTGGTCCCACCTTCTCCCTTCCTCTACAGGACTACACGTGCTGGCCTGAGGAGTCACCGTTTGCGAGTCGAAGATATGCGATCCCGAGTGAAACGATTTGGCTCTTCTTTCCTGTGACGATCAGTGAAAGCCTGGAATTACCTACCAGCGCACGTGTTTCCTTCCCAATTTGATCGCGGGTCTTTTAAGCGGGGCGTGAAAAAGCATCTCACCAGGCCGCCATAGTGTGGGTCACCATGCTGCATTGACTAGACATGCAATGAGGATGGTGACCACCACTCTTGGACTCCATTTATTGCTTACCATCAAGCAAAGTGGAGTCATTATGGTAGGCTTACGAATAAAAAAAAAAAAAAAAAAAAAAAAAGAATACTGTTCTCGTCTCTATGCAGGTGCACCCCAGTACCAAATTCTCCCTCTTGACCGCATTCAACGAAGAACGACTCGCACCATCGATCGTCAAGATATTTCGTATCGGCTTGACACCTTGGCGTTGCATAGAGATGTAGCTTCACTCTGCATTCTCTATCGCTTGTATCATGGGGAGTGTTCACAGGAATTTTTCGGTCATATAACCCGCAAGTTTTCGCTATCGTCCTACGCGACAAAATATCCATCCCCAATCACCTGGATGATTGGCACTCAGCCACTGTGCGCTTCTTCAGATGGTTTTGGCCTCGCACAACCAGCAGCCTGCGAAACAAATTGTCCTTCAAGAAAAGAGCGTACTCCTACTTAAAAGGTCGTCGACGCACTTGTGACTCTTGTTTGCCATTATGTTTTCTTTTTAATTTTTTTAACTCTAATGATATATAAACAAAAAAACGGTAACCCTTAAGTCACGTATATAGTAAAGATTTTATGACGTTTATGGTTACCATCTCGACTAGTGCGAACTAGTTTTACATATTGCTGACGACACGGATGGCGTAGCGGTTTAAGTGGTCACCTCACTACTACGCTGCCGCGCCGAGTGTTGTGGGTTCGATCCCCGCACGGGACAACACTTTGTGTAATCTTCAAATTGTTGTTCTGAGTCTGGGTGTTCTTTGTGTCCGTTTCTTAAATGTTTGTAAAGTCCCCCGCGACACAGGAATTAATCCTAGTGCGGGAGTTGTCTTTTTAAGAAAAAAAAAAAAATATTAAGATGTACTTACATTAGTAGGTACATGGTAACATTTGTCCTCTTTGTTGACACAGTTGACATAGTAAAAAATGTAGGTTGTTACTACTTAGTATTCACCTCTTGACCTTGAGTTTGTTATCAGTGATGTCAAGGTCGGATCCAGGGGGTGTCTTCGTGTCACAAGATTCTATATACTTATTTAAAACAACACATTACATTTTTAAAGTGCTAGCACAGTTCCATAAGTTCATTATCTACCGCTTATTATTAGACACAAGTAGCTGATTAACCTGATAGAAAGGACATTAGACACTCAAGAGTCGCAAGGGACTTGCCGGCCTTTTAGGTGAGAGTATGCTGTACCTGACTATATAAATTATTATTCATCTAACAATTTACCGTATTCATGCATTGTTTTTCTAGTAGAAACTTATTTACAACATGAAACCTGTCACAAGGGAAATAAAAAAACGAAACAATCGGGGAAAAGAAATGAATGGGGATGATGTCATTTGGGGAAGATAAAAAAGAAAAACTATATGTATGTTTGTATACTTAGTCCAGCCTTATGGTCTACTATAACAATTTAAAATTACATTTGAAATGGGAATCCGTCATCTTTGTATGAATATTCGTTGTGTTTTCTCATTTACACATCAATCCTTATTTCAGATAACGATTACAACGATATCATTTTCTTACCAAATGTTAAATATTTTTGTGAAATTAAAATTGAATGGCATGGTATAGAGAATCGAATTGCTGTGATAGCATTACACAAAGTAGATATGGAGCCAAGTACAATTTTTAATACTCTGCCTCTACTTGATGTTAGTAGAATTTTAGTGTACCGGGCTAATTTAGTGTATTGCTACGTATAATGAAACCTCCTCTGTATGTTGCCAGAAAAAGACTTGGCCAATAAATATAGCACCCAGATATATATTGACCAGACCAGATACATACCACAGACCAGATCTAGGATTTAGGTCTTGCAGCCTATAAAAGACGCACTGGCACATGCACTAAACTGATAATTTAAAAATGAATATCACATTAAAAAATATCACAGAAAAAAAATACTGACGAGAAAACTCACTTATGAGCAATATTTTGACAAGGAGAATAACCGAGGTTATGCTCAAAGCTCTATAGACGCTTTCCAATTAGTCAGTAGCGTATAACGTGAGCATTATCGGACTTCTTGAGAAGGTGGTTAAGCCTCTTAACAATACCAGGTCCATTACCAAGAACGGTTTCGGCAAGACTCAGCACCGGGTCATGAAGCTCGATGGTTGGAAACGAACGCTTCTGACTTCATCAGAACTGAAGACTGGATTGCAATTTATGCTCAGTTTAAGAGAGTATGGCATACTATAATTTGCCACGATAATTTGGAGTCGTTAAAACCATCCATAAGATTGGCAGTGATGAATTTGAAGACGTTTAAAGAACTGTATTCAGTTTCAAATGACTTAATATATTTTGAGATTTTTTTACCATATTATTGTGTAAACACACATTACAGTAATAAATGTTTTATGCAAAAGAAAAAATTAAGTTTTGGGGAATATATAAAAGGAAAACTTGTATATTTATACAAATACATATATATATATATATATAGAAGGGTGTGGTCAAATTTTAGGAGCATTATGTGTAGGCTATAAATAGTTATTTGAGCTTGAATATTCATCTTGAATGCTTCAAATCAAAATTTAACTTGCATTTGTAAATGTTTGATTAGATGTATTTTTTCCAAAGCAGGATTTAAAAAACTTAATTTTAAAATCTCGAGGAAATTGTTAGCCATTTACGTTATTCACGGGGTTAACTAAATGACCCTTAAATATCTACACACCTTTCAGAAACATCCTGGATATGTATTCGTTCGTATATGTGTATTTTTTTATGTATTGGTATGTATGAAACAGTGTATATATTATGTAGAAATATATATTTATAAATTGTCCGGCTTAACCATACATAAAAATCGCCTCTTTTTTCTACTCCACCCCAAAGTCGACAATCAATCTCTCCTCCATCTAGTCCTCGATTACGCCGATGCCAGCTATATTGATCTCACTGTAGACCAACTTGATAAACTTGAGCGTCTTCAAAATGTCTGTATTAGGTTTATATTTAGGTTACGCAAATATGATCACTTATCTGAATTTCGTAATAAGCTCAATTGGCTCACTAAACGGCTTCACCGAAATGCTCATATTCTCTCCCTTCTTTATAATATTTTGTTTAATCCCTCTACCCTTTCTACCTCAAGGATCGTTTCGAGTTCCTAAGTGATACACATGTGAGAACACTGAGGTCATCGGAAAACCGACGCCTGAAAATACCATCGCGCTCCACAAATTTACTCCACAAATCCTTTGCAGTGCAAGCAACTCGCTTGTGGAATGCATTGCCTGAAACAGCAGGACGTGCTAAATCGCCAGCCATTTTTTTTTAAAAGTCTCTGAACACTATTTGTCCTTATAGTTGCATGCATATATTACTGACATTATTTTCGTACATGTATATATATATATTATTTTGTGTTGTATGTATATGGTATATGTATATTTATATGTTGGTATATGTAGTGGTATGTATATTTAGTGTATGTATATAAACGTGTCAACATATTTCTTAATATAGTATTAGAGTAACCTTCTTCTGAACTTCTTCATTTGTACATCTACAAACTGCCCTACGTACTAATCCATTGCACTTGTCCATTACAAAGGTTGTCTGGAGCGATAAGACCGCCGATTGTACCAGTTGCTCGTATATACCCTGGGCATTATGTCCACCCATGTCAAGTTTGCATCAAATTTTAAATAAATAAATTATGTTATTATTTATTTCAAATTTCTTTGAAAGATAATGTTTATTACTCAATCACGCAAGAACGGCTGAACGAAGTAATGAAATGTGGGAAGAGATAGATGATAATCTGGAATATACATAGGCACATATATACTACTCATAAAGGTGATAGATAATAGGATGCAGCTGAAACTTCTACATACTATTGATATTCAGATGTACAATGACGCCGATGTTTTGACATGTACCTGGACTTCCAATTTTGATCAAAGAAAGGGTTTGCTTTATCCATAAAAGTTTTCCTCCGATATTAGAATTATTGTATGAAAAATACCTATAAATTAGGTAAGAACAGGTATGTTGCTTCAAAGCTAGCTGCTGATGTGATGTGATGATGTTGCTTCAAAGCTAGCTGCTGATGTGATGTGATGATGTTGCTTCAAAATTATATGCTGCCTTAACCAAAACTTAATTTCCTTGAGTGGTTTCTTAAATAGAAGGAAAATAAAGAATAAAATAAATATAAAATATATGTATAAAATATTCACGGAAGTCACAGTTGATAAGTTTTACTAGCCTTTTTTACCGCAGCACCTAAAAGTGGTATACAATCTAAAACGTCTCTAAAATGAGACGTAAAAGTAAGTAAGTGAGATTAAAAGCGCTTCATGATTTTCACGCTTGCTGCTTCTGTGCACTTGCGTATACACCAGCGAAACCAATAGTACAAAATAGTTGTCGAAGTGGGAAAAAAACCCGTTAGTTAAATCAAAATATTAAGTATTTTTTATCCTACGTGATATCTAGACCTGTGATTATGACCCACCCCTCCTGACATGGAAACTGGACTCGCTCCTGAGCGTTGTTCTAATACAATGCTACCTTTATCTGTGTTGAAAAAAAAAAAACGGTGATACGACCAATAACCACTTACGGTGCTATTGCCTGGTGGCTGAGAATAGAGTTAAGAGACGCTAAAAATAAACTGCAACAATTCTAGAGACGATGCGGGCTCTGCCGTCAGTGGTTGTATGTATACCCACTATTATAGACTCAAACAGTTAAATCTCTGGTAAAACCGAGAGGGCCCCCATTTTAAAATATGGAACCATTTAGTAGAATACCAACTACTACTTGCTGACCCCTGTAATAAGATCCCTAAGCAGCATATCTTCAGAAGGAGGTGTCAGTTACAATTACACAAAGATGACCGAGACCAATCTATTTTTTTTTTATGCGATAGGGGGCAAACGAGCAGACGGGTCACCCGATGGTAAGTTAGTCATTGGTGTATGTCTAAGAGTCTTTACAGTTGGTAATAAAAGTCAAAACTTTATTTTTCCTCTAATTTTAAGTCTGTCTTTTAGTCAGTGTGTTTGTATGCACATGAGGCAAAACTACTGCATGGATTGAGATACCGTTTTCACAATTATATAGCTAGAGGTATCACTTAGACAATATTTAGAACAAACAAACACCAGAGGGTGTTTGTTTGTTCTAAATATCATCTCATTGTTGCATTTGAGATGAATTGCATATATATGTATGTAAATACATGAACCGTTCACCATTGTGGTGAAATAACTGTGAATAATCCCATAGCAAGCTGAGTCTACTAATGTTACTCTCATATAAAATGGTAAGGATAATCAGAAATAATACTAATAATGTTATCTCTTCAATGCAGTCATTTTTTTTTATGCGATAGGGGGCAAATGACCAGGCTGGTCACCTGATGGTAAGTGACTACCGCCGCCCATGGACACCCGCAACTCAAGAGTCACAAGTGTGTTGCCGGCCTTTACAGAGATTCAATGAAGTCCGAATTTATACGGATGGTTCCAAGAGGGGTCAGAGAGGGTTTTTCTCACAAGACCTAAATATTACCATCGTTAGGTCAATACAGTTCCATTTTCCAATGTGAATTTGTTGCAATAACTTACTTTGCCACTACGGTTTTAATATACGTAGATTTACACGAGCTAGCGGCCACCACCATTTTTGTTTTGTTTTACCAGTTTTTGTATACTAAGCTTACGTTTAAGTTATAACCTTCTACACTTGGATTTATTTCAGTTAGAGCGTTTAGCACGCTCTAGCGTCTAGTGCGTTTTCAGCCGGACAAAAGAGTACTCCCCAGTTTCCTCTTCGCCGCTTCTTTGACACGTATGGCTAATCACTCCTTCGCAGATCGGATGCAGCAGGATGCCACTCTCGCTCTAGGGATTATTTTACTTGGACTTATTCAGTTTACTCCGTTATGTTTCTTTCACTCGATATAGATAAATGTATAATATGTATGTATTTGATATAATTTTAACAGGCTGTGTGCAAAATCGTGTACGAGACTGACTTGACATCCGATCCCACCACAGGAGGCGCCAGGTGTACTGGTGGTCAAATGAAAGGAGGCGACCATTTAGTAACTGGCAAACTTCGACCCTAGGCGCCTCCTTTAACGGAGAGTCTCCTACCACAGCTGTTGGAAGAGGTTGTTGCAGTCCTCTTTCCCGCTCGTACGACACACAGCCCACCTGCGATGACTTGCTCCACCCATAGTCGCAGAGTCTACAGAGGAACAACATGGCCCCGAGGTGATGCAACCAGACCTTTGGATTGCAGTGTTACGCCTCCGGGCGAAGAAAACCACTCCGGGGCCTGACGGTATACCTGGCCGCGCAATAGTTCTTGCCCTAAAGGAGTTAGAGCTCGACTCTGAGAGCCATCATCAGCCTCACACACACCTGTGAAACATCTGATATGACTGGGTGTTAAGGGCGGCTCTCCTCCCGAGCGGGACCCTCACATGTTACGCGGACGACACGTTGGTCACGTGTTTTGTGTTGTGTCATTGTGTTTCACGAACTACGAAACCCGCGGCCGCTAGACTTCCACATCGTTGTCAGCGAGGTATGAATGGTTGTCAAGGACACTATCAAATACCTGGGTTTGGTCCCTGATAGTCATTGGGATTTTCACTCACATTTCAGCCAGCTATCGACGAAGCTAATGAGTACTGCGGCCGCACTGTCTTCGCTGCTTCCAAATCTTAGGGGGCCGAGCGTGGCGTATTGGCGCTTATACGTGGGGGTCGTGCGGTCCATGGCCCTTTACAGGGCCACCGTTTGGGCCGACAAGCTGACGGCCTCCTCCGTCGTCATGTTGTGCAGGCCGCAGCAGGCGATGGCCGTCAGAGTCGTGAGAGGGTACCGCACAATCTCCTATGAGGTGACGTGTTTACTGGCTGGATCATGCCCTGGGACCTAGAGACGAAGGCTATCGCGTCACTACATCAGTTGCGTAAAGAAGCGTGAAAGCAAGGACACCGACCGACTCCTAGAGAGTACGAGAGGCGTTGGTTTTTTATTGATACACGTTAAGTAAAGCTGATGTCGCCTATTTTAACGGACATGCTTTTAACGTTACGAACGTGTGATCATAGACAAATATTTTGTATTTTAAATACAAAATACTTTCCTCGTACGAATACTTTTAAGAAAGTCACATAAAATTCTCTATCATATCACTGTTGCTGCATTCATTATTAGTTAAATAAAACATTAATAAACATAAAAAATTATAAGAGTTAAAATATAAACTATTTGTAAAATATAGGGCTACTTATCAGATAACCTATATACAAGTACTTTACAAGGCTCAACTAGTTAAACAACCGACCGGTTATCGATCGACATCTCTCGATCGACGCGACACGATATTATTTATTTTAAATACTTTTTTAAATATGCCATACCTAAGCCCGTGGCTTAAATAACAAACCGTCTTGCGTTTCTGCCGACGTGTCTTAGACATTTGTGGATTTTTGAGTTCATTTACACATACCATGCATCTGTTTGCACGAATATCAAATTGCATTAGTATTGAAGTATGACAAAGGATGAGTGAAGCCGTGGTTGTAAATTATCCGGGATAGTCTGGTAGGAATATAAAGTTCGGCTCATTTTTTTCATTTCGCTAACGACAAGGTATAGATAATGTGCAGACCTGCCAGTCTTATTTAATGTAAAAGTCATCAAAAGACGCATGAGAGTAATCAGTTAACACCTGGCATATTGCAGATAAAGTCGAAAATGTGTAATCTTTCCTTTTAGTCTATCTATGTGTATGTACGTGCATAAGTTCCGAACGACTGTCCCAAAAAGCATGATTATTTTATTGTTGTTCGTTATTTCAGGACAAGGTTTGTGTAAAAGATTTTAATAAATGGTACGAATAAGCTTTCAAAGTCTTTTACTACGTCAAGTCTGAATGTCTGAGTCGTACCACCGTTGTAATAAGTATCTAAGAAGACAAGCTCAAGGCACTAAGCTAAACCTAAATAAACAAGAGAATGAATGAATTATGAATGTTAACATTTGACGATTTAGAATCTCTAAAATCAACTCTAACTCTATAATCAGTTTCAGAGCTTTAAGTTGGGAGTAACCGCATTTCTACTTTTGTAAACATCGTGTTTTCTATTTTTTACAGCACTTGAAGTCTATCTTAAAAATATATTATAGTCTTTCATTTACAACCTGCAGCCATACTAAGTAAATAGTAAGTATACTGTTCATACAAAACGTCGCCATAATTAGAAACCTTTAGTTGAAGTAAGTAAATTGTAAGCGTGTTATAAACGATTATGTTTTCGATAAATTAGGATGTTGTTATGCTATGCAAAACGTTATTGATAACCGGTTCCGTAGCGATAAACGTTTTTAGGCCATGGTCCATAGACTCATACTATTTGTTTACTTGTTACTGATAAGTCTGTAACAACAACTATCGCTGTCGCTTGTAAAGCGGTGTATTTAAAACATAGTGAAGGCTCCTTAATTGTCTACCTTAAAGGTATATTTTCTTCAATATTAAACTTTTTTTTTTGTGAAAACCCCCTCCGGCCGTCATTCCACCGGGCTTTTCGGTAGAACAGTGTGTCGGAATCGAACCGACTAAAACCACACAGTGTGCCATACTGCGCTTAAAATAGGAGCTTTATTAAGCTTTATTAAGACACCCGGACCACTCCTAGCGCCAGCTCGCACTATGCGGGCACCACCTGCGGGAAACCTATTAATAAGGCGGCGTCCAGGCACACGTGAACGTCACCCACTCGCGGTTGGCCATATGGCGGATGTAGGGGAAAACCCGTCTTGACCACCCGCGGCCACACTCAGGGCGGCATGAGGCGCTGATAAGCGAGCCTACGGCGCCCGGTTCGCTGGCGGCGAATTGGGTCCGAGTGAAGATCGTCCTCCCGGGCCCGCTTCGCCCCCTCCTTCTGAGAGATGACCTCCTCACAGAAGGTTGCGACCGTAGTGAAATTCCTGTCGCTACTACTACATCTACGTCACAGTGGTGGCAGGCGGAAAGATCGAGTATTGGGGTACCTGGATCAATAGGTCCAGGTCCCCCAATACTCTCTATTCAATATGATGAATGGATTAAAATTTGTCTATTCGAAATGATAAATGCATTCAAGTTTTGTCTATTCAAAATGATAAATGCATTCAAGTTTTTGTCTATTCGAAATGATAAATGCATTCAAGTTTTTGTCTATACGATGAACTGATGGTTTATTTTTAGTTTCAAAACTGATAAATGCATTAAAGTTTTTATATATGCAAAATGAGTTTTTAGTCTAGTTTCAAAAATGATAAATGCATTCAAGTCTTTATATATGCAAATAAAGTCTTTCTTTTTCTATGCAAAATGGTGTCTACATTTTAGTTTCTCTAGTCGAAATGAAAAATGCATTGAAGTTTTATCCATGCAAAAACAACGGGCTTTTATCTATGCACAATGATGGTTACATTTGAGTGAAGCTATATTATGTCATGTTTATACTTTGTATTGGAACTAGTAGTAGTAGGAGGTTTTATTTAAGAAATTGTATTCAGTTAATATAGTATTCCTGTCCTTCATGTAATTGCCACCTAAACACAAAGTAGCCCACCCGCTTCGATTTATTGTTTACACATTACCAAGCCCGTTAAGGTAAGTGATCGCATTCCTTTCTAGTTTCTACCCATCATGTGCCTCTCAACTATAGATACTCGTATATTTGTTTTAAGAATCTATGTACCGAATAAATCACAAATGTTCTAATTAGATCATTCTAGTGTCTTTGTTAAATGATGAAAATGGTTATATTTCAAGAAGGTTCAGTCAGGAGTAATAAGGTTTTAGTTATCTACCTTTACTGCGCAATAACTCATTAATTCTATAATATATAATATCTATCTATGTAATAATATAAAATGCGCCTGGTACTTTAAAAGGAAAAAATAAAACAATTAACTTTTATAATATAAGTACGTTTATTTACATTTTTTATGCATTTTACTTATAATATCATTAGCACTTTTGTATATATCATTGCTAAATACATTATCAGCAACATATTGGGCGCATACATTAGCCTTACAATTACACGGCCCACTTTCTTTGAAGTCTTCTATGTCAAAAATATGAAAGCGAATAATTGTACATAGCAAACCTTTCTCAGGTTTTTTTTTGTGTAAGAATAAATTACATCACCTCCTCGTCTTTTATTTCTGGTGCTGCTCTCAGGTGCATCTTCGAATTTAAATGGCTGAAAAGGTCTGTCTCTTTCTAAATAGTCTACCACTTTTTGACGTAAGGTTTGTTCAGCTAGAATCGGCGATGATGGACTGTGCCATGAATTGCGAATGAACATATCACCAGATTCCTGAAACACAATAATTTAAAACACTTATATTATCACAATGTTTATCTAACATTCTTAAAGTGTACTCAATACATTACATAAAGTAATTAACTACTACATATGATAATTCACTTACGACATCTTAGAACAGCAACTTGACGTATTTTCGAGTATCAATCAATCTACTTGAATGAATTTTCGAATATTTTGCTTTGGTTTATATACTAATCTGATCCCTTTTTTCACTCAGTTGGTCGCTAAGGCTCAAAATTAAAGATTAAATGTTTATTCTGGAACAACCCTAATATGCAAAAGAAATTAATAAAAAGATACACGCAGTTCTTGTTGCCTCATCATGTCTTATTGTTTTCTTAAACCAGCGGTTTGTACACACGAGCGAGTTAAATTAAAATTAATAAAGTTAGTTCTAACACATTAATAATGGTATTAATCATGTTAAAGTTGATATTTCATGTGAAATACCAATTTTAAATTCAGCATCATCGGTTGCAACGCTCGTCTAGTTCTACTAATGTAAAGATGCAACGTTAGCAATAAACTATGAAGATTTTGACATAAATGCAATTTTAGACGATATCCATGCCTATTTAAACCAGATCGGGACAGCTATATGTATCACAATATCTCTAGAAGTAATTACCACTCCTCAGTTCTTAATCAAGTGTGTAGCAAGCAAAACTCGTCAATTTCTAAAATGTAAGTACTTTTATTTAATTAAATTATTTGTCTAGATATTGATCTTTCCCAATGACTAAACAATTACTTGTACATATATTATACCACTGCATTAAACGAGTGTTCAGTCAGTTTATATAAATACTATAATAATAATAATAAAGGACCTGGCAACACTGCATGGCAGCAGACTTGTTTTAGTAACGCGATTCTGATATTCATATTTTTTGTTACTTATAATTTACCAGTTTCTTATACCATTCAGTTACTCCAATATCCTGCTTTCCTACAAAAATGCATAAAATAGCACGAAAAACACCAAATGAAACATAAAGAAAGAACGAAAACGACATGACATTAAACGTCATGTCATATCAGGAAGTATTTTTTTTACTACAAAATATAAAACGTTAGCTGGGGACAAATACAGAGGGTGTCTCATAAGTAATGTCGGGTTTCATAACTAAAAATTTACTACGCCTCATTTTATACATGTCGCAACTTGTTAAGATATTCTCTAGTCCTGTGGAGAGTGCAATTGATTCACTTTAATTTAATCGTACTGTCTTTGTTTATTGACGTCGTAGGTCGTTTTGATACTAAAAAGTATGGAGTGTGATAAATATGAAATTCGTGTACTGTTAAGACATTATTGGAAACAAAAGTTCAAAGCAGCCGCGGCAGCAAGGAAAGTATGTGAAATTGAAGGGGAAGACATGGTTAATGAGCGAACGGCACAGCGTTGGTTTAATCGTTTTAACAGTGGAGATTTGACACTTGAAGATCGATCGCGTTCTGGTCGTCCACCTGTGTGGAATGTGGAATGTTGAGGCTACAAAGGAAGCAGTAGAAAACCAACCCAGTACCAGCACTCGTCGATTATCGGACTCGTTGGGACCATCTAAAGACACTATACATCGCCACTTAAAATTATTAGGTAAGACTTATAAAAGTTGTCGTATAGTGCCCCATGAATTAGACGAGATTCAGGCGAAACGTCGAGTAGAGGTGTGTAAACAGCTCCTTGCTCTGCCGAAAGGTGATCGTTTTATTAAACGCATTGTTACTTGCGATGAAAAATGGATTTATCTAAACAACCCAGACATGTCAAAACAGTGGTTAGACATAAGACAATTACCTGAACCTGTCGTGAAAAGAGGTCGTTTCGAGTCGAAAATCTTGTTATGTGTCTGGTGGAATTATGAAGGTTTAGTGTGCTTTGAGATAGTTCCGGATGTTCGAACTATTAATGCTGAGTTATATTGTGGACAGCTGACCCAAATGTATGAGGTTTTATCACAAAAATATCCAGTCTTAGTCAATCGAAAACGAGTGCTCTTACAACAGGATAGTGCTAGACCGCATACGGCGAAAGTTACACGGGATAAGATTAAAGAACTTGATGGAATTGAACTCCTACCACATCCAGCATTTAGTCCAGACCTTGCACCATCTGATTACTATTTATTTAGATCCATGGCGAAGTTCCTGCGTGAAAAAAAAATCGAGTCAAGAGAAGATGTTGAAAATGCAGAGCGGCAATTCTTTGCATCTAAGCCCAAGGAATGGTTTTACCAAAGACTCAAAGAGCTGGCTGAACGTTGGGTTAGGACTGTAGAATACGATGGGCTATACTTTGAATACTAAGGTTTTCTTCTTGTATGATTAATTATTAATCAAAGTGAATATTTAAAACCGACATTATTTATGAGACACCCTCTGTACATATGTTGACAAGATCCAGGTCAAAAGCACAAAAATCACCCCCGGACTCGTCGCTCTGCTCCGCTTTGCAGCTCCCGAAAACTGCAATAGCAGTTCCGCTAGCCGCTAGCTAGTGCAGAGGCGTTGAGCTCAACTTCAAGCGATGAGTTTTTTTCCCCGCCGATGTCGCCAATACCTGTAAGTAGGCAGGGGAGAAGCCGGCCACCGACATGTTTAGGACCCCGAGCCCCACTGGTTTCGAATAGGGCCCCCACTACTTTCCCGCGGAAATGTGGGGTGTCGTGGTTTTTTAAATGCCAAGACCCTCCATAATCGCGGTGTATGCAATCTTAGAGATTACTTTGTCTCTGTTAACGAGGAAGTGCACCGGGATGTGGTGGCAGTTGATAACAGACTTACTCCGCTTGGTCTAGGGAAAGAGAACTGGCGCAAACCTGCAGTACTTAATGTTACAGATCGTAGGGATGTATGGAAGAGCAAAGAGCTACATGGACGTTTTTATCGGGCTTTAAATTGGCCCGATGTAGATCTCCTATCATCTGTGTCTTGACTACGTTTCGGTGATCTCTTCGGAGAAACTGAAAGTTTTGTCTTTGCAATTACAGATGAATTTGTTCTGAAAAACAACTATCGGAAAAATATCCTGAAGGATGGCACGATTGACATTTGGCGTTCATGTCATCATCCCGGAGAATCCCTCAAGCATACTCTTGCCAACGGCGAGTAATTGCATAGACATAATCAAGTAGCCAGGATAGTCCTTCAGCAAATTGCTCTTAGATATATCCTTGTTGCTGTTGAGTTACCGTACTACAGGTAAGTGCCCGATCCAGTTCTTGAAAATAGTCGTGTAACATTATACTGGGATCGATCTATCATCACAGACAGGACTATAGTTGCCAATAAACCTGACATAGTGGTGATAGATCGTTTAGAGCACCGAGCAATGATTGTTGATATTATACCGTCCCCCATGACGACAATCTCATAAAGGATGAAAAAGAAAAACAATTAAAATATTTGGATCTGTCCCTGTGCCCATGAGGTTGTCGATATGCGGGATGTTGATTCAGCAATCATTGTACCGATAGTCATATCAGCACATGGGTTGATTGCTAAGAGCCTCGACCACCACCTTCAGAGGGTCACGTTTGGTAGCTGAGTTAAGGGCCTGATGCAGAGGGCAGTCCTTCTTGATAGCACGTATTGTGAGGAAGTTCCTGTCTCTGTAGCCCTAACCACCGGTAGCTTGGTCCCTGTACCCGATACCGGAAGGACACTATTTTTTATATTTTTAAATGTATTTTGTATTTATATGGTATATTTAAAAATGTAATTTATATATTTGTATCACAAACAAACAAAGTTTCTCTATCTTACAAACTATTTATCATTTACTCCATTCATCTATTCAATCAATTCAATTTTAAACAGTTTTTACATTATTAATCTGTTTTTGAGTAAGTAATTAGCAAATCTAATTTTACTTGTATTATTCGATCAAGAAAAGAAAAAAAAGGCTGTCCTTTAAGCACAGAGGATAAAAAATTAACTCCGCAAAATTCTTATTACACACGTAGGATTGCTAACGGCGTATGTAGACAAAGGGATGAAAAAAAAGGAAATATTATATAGAGCTAAAAGTGTACGATGTTGGAGAGATAGAACGCGTGGCAAATCAATCGTTGGAGACATGCTAAATTTTCAATTAAAAATCGTACTGATGGAGGGACGCCTGCATGGAATCGGTTAAAAGAACTCTTGAATGAAACTAGACATGAGTTTAATCACTGTGCTTTAGATTTTATAAGCAGTTATTACTAGTGTTAATTAAAAACATTCAAAATCTCTTCTCCATTCATATCGTGTAATCGTATAATAACAATATTTGGAAAACTATATAATGTAATAAGTAATTTCCGATGTATCAATATAAATATATTTTTTTATTATTAAAAATACAGAGTGTAAAATGTATAGTTGTTTAAATATCAAATATAAATATGCGTTTACGAGTAATCTAATTTGTGTTGTTATATTTTTACAGTACCACCCCTGTCTATCAATATAAATATAATTTGAGAACAAATATCCACAAGTCTAATAGTCTCTTATGAACTGAGTTTGAAAATATTTACATAATTTCAATTGCTTTTTACAGGAAACTAAATCCCTGTCACCTGAGGATTTCTTGTGTGAGAATAAAAACGATATCTTAAAACTTTTTAACAGGTCTTTATTGAGAACTGTTTGTCTCAAACTTAATTCGAAATATTTGCCAACTTTATATTAGAAAAAACCAATGAGCAAGAAGTAAAATCATTTAGGGTAAAAGTGGGAGTGACGCCATATGAGGAGAGATGCCACACACTGTCTATCTCGCTGTCAGTGAGACAGCACCATGTATTCTACTGAGTGTAACAACTGACCGCTGCCATCGAAACAAGTGAGTGCCTGTTCAACCGCGCTTGAATACGTTGCATGTTTAAGAGATATATATTTCTTCTGTGTAATTTACATTGCAAAAACTTCGGGCGTGTTTTAGTTAACTGAATCCCCTAAGTGCAGTGAAGATACTGTTGCGCCATCGAGAAAAATAGTCTGGAACAATCTACAAGACGCGAGAACGAAGGGACAACGCCATCCAGTGTCGGATAGCGCGCAACTGTAGACATTATGACGCTAGGTGGCGCTACAAGTAGCTCTAGAATAATCTATTTAGTCTAGAGCCATCGATCGAATATT
The DNA here is from genome assembly GCA_947561695.1 of Tyria jacobaeae. NCBI lineage: Eukaryota > Metazoa > Arthropoda > Insecta > Lepidoptera > Erebidae > Tyria > Tyria jacobaeae. The sequence continues at coordinate 9,260,914 of OX387207.1, read as the reverse complement.
ATCGTACATTCTAGTTATCTCGACAGCAATATAAAAACGGATCGTGTTAGCCGTAAGAGTAGTATTGATTTACGATACAGCGAATAAACATCGAAGCGATCTTTTAGTGCGACTAACGATTGATATAGTGATTTGTAATTGTAAAGAGTGTTATTAATAAATATTGTGTTGTTTTTTTGGTAATCAATCGACTACTTTAATTTATTAAATACCCAGCTCGTAACAATACATTTAAGTAAGTACTTATTTTATTCTTTGATTAGATTTGTTTTTACGTAATAAAGCAATAGTTTTCTATCCTAATTTATATTGAGTGATATTTTATCCGTATGGCATCTATCCTCCAAAATGAGGAGAGATAATGTGTGTTTTAGTGTTTAATTAAAACGAAGTTTTTTTTATGTCAGAATGTCCAGAAACTATGTAAGGAAGCAAAATACATCCAGAGGACTGGCTATAGAAAAAGTAAAAAAAAAGGCGAAATATCAAAAAATGAAGCGCAAAGACGTTATGGAATCCCGATTCGTAATTTGTCTAGAAGAATTCAGAGTGGAAATACTATCAAATCTGGATTAGGACCAAGGTATGTTATTAGTAAGATAAAGGTAAAATGAACAAAAATAAAAAAAAGCAGAGGCTTTTTACCAAGACTAAAAAAATATAGAAGTTATACCGATTCTATTTATTGCGATGACCCTAATGAACTAATTGAAAAGTTAAAACTTTTGATTGCTTCAAAAAATACTAGTAATACTAATCATGACAACGATATTCTATCAATTATAGAAGAATTAAAGGAAGCTGGTATTATAAAAGACTAAAAAGCTTTGAAATATTTTGAGTTATTAAGTCTTAGGGAAGATGAATAGACATAAATATATTAATTGTGTTCGTAGCAAGAAAACATCAGTCACAACTGATGATAGTCACATAAACGTTGAGCGTGTGGAGATTATAAATAAATTAAAAAAAAAGTAAATCTAGCAAAACCATTACAGAAGAGCAGCTTGATTTACTTAAAGGTAATATTTTTGGGAAAATAGAACAACTGAGAAAAACAATTTCAATTTTAAACGAGAGGGTAAGAAATTTTGAAAAAAATATTGCGTTGAGAGCAATTGCACGAAAATAAGCACTATGAGCAAAATAGATGTCATAAATGAAATTCATAAATGTGCCAGAGTTAACTATCCAAGAAGACAGGTCCTACTTAAAGATCTATGACCTTTGGCAAGCAGATTTCCAAAGCAAATACTGGTTACAAATACATATTGGTAGTCATTGACGCTTTTTCTAAATATGCTTGGACTGTTCTTTTGAAACAAAAAACTATGCATCAAGTATCAGTCGCTTTCAAAAAAAGTCTATTAGATAAGGGACAAGTTCCAAAAAAATCTGCAAACTGATATGGGTAAAGAATTTTATAATGATAAATTTAAGAATATTGTTAGAAAGTATAATATTAATAATTATTCCACATAGTCTACTAAAAAAAAACTCAATTGTTGAAAGGCTGATTAGAACTTTGAAGAATAAATTGTATAAAGAATTTTTTTTTTATACTATAGGGGGACAGACGAACAGACGGGTCACCTGATGGTAAGTGACACCGCCGTCCATGGACACTTGCAACTCATGAGTCGCAAGTGCGCTGCCCGCCTTTGAGGGTGATGAGGGATGGGGGATGCATGGAGCGGAAAGAAGATAGGAGGGATGAGGAGATGGAAAAAAGGAGAAAGAAGATGGAAAAAAGGAGGAATTGGGCCTCCGGAAACCTCACTCAATTCGAGGAAATGCAACGCAAGCGTTACTTCACAACCGGTTGTCTGTGAGGCCGTGGTATCGCACCGGTCGAGCCGGCCCATTCGTGCCTAAGCATGGCTCTACCACTGAAAAAATTTAATTTTAATGTCAATTACAATTAGATTGATGAAACCCTCGACAACAAGGTATACGAATACAATAATACTGCTCACAGAACTGTGGGGAAAGCACCAGCTTTTTTGAATCATGTTAATAATACAGATATTTTGCAGAGATACATTCATACGTCTAATTCAGGGGTGCTCAAACTTGAACTGCTGGCGATCTACCTCAATATTTTTAGACTACTTACGATCGACTTGAGAGGCTGCAAGTATGTGTGATGCAGGGTTGTCGTACATACACGATACACCCTACCTACCTACCTACCTAGGTAGGGTGTACCGTAGCATATATAGATATTAGCTTTCCGCACAATTTACATTATCTTAGTCAAGGTTTGGGTTAGGTTTACTTAAGTACTTCTCTACAATATCAAAGAAAAAACTCCTAGTTATTCAAAATTGCGAGTTTATTCGTTGTTACAAAACAAAAGAGTTACATATGGTGTTAAACTCAACTAAGGAGTGACTTTGGATCTTGAAGCGTGGCACTGCATGTCCTCAGCATACTTTTCATAAGATGGTGCGTAACCACTGAGTGACAATCGCAAGCATGATGACATATGATCGTCAGTTAGTCGATTGCGATATTTTGACTTAATTATCTTCATTTCAGAAAATGCAGACTCGCACAAGTAAGTTGACCCAAACATTGCCGTCAGTTGAAGGGCGATTTGCCTTAGATTCGGATATTTATCTTCAGATATAAAACACCAGAAATTTGTATCAGATGCTGTAGCTTTGAGATGTATATCTGATATAATCTGCACCAACTCATTTTCAACAGAACATGAGTTCATATTAAACTGACTTGCTACTTCAGTGGTTAATTCCTCAATGTTTTTTCATGAAAAAGGATAACTCATAAATGATGCTATATTTGCCAATTTACTGCAATCATAAAAACGCATTTCGAATTGTCCCAAAATATTTGATAATTCAGCCTCATACGTATCATAATTCAACTGAGGAATCCTTGCTTTCAAAGACGGAAAATGTTTCAGATCCTTTCTTTTCAGTTGATCTATCATAAGTTGCAATTTACTTTTGAATGCGTTTACTGCGCTAATCATCTCAATAATAGTTTTTCCTTTACCTTGAAGCTCCAAGTTAATGGTGTTTAAGTGCATTGTGATGTCAGTCAAAAATGCCAAATCAGTCAGCCATTTTTCGTTTTTCAACATCTCAGTGTCATCACCTCTTTCGTCTAGAAAAGCTGTTATTTCGGGCAATAATTCTTGAAACCTTTCTAGGAATTTTCCGCGACTCAACCACCTGACGTCCGTGTGAAGACCTAAATCAGTGTGTTCAGCTGACTCCCTATCTTCCAACTGCAACTTAAAGAGCCGCCGTTGCAAGCTACGTGCACGGATGGAATTCACAATTTTTGTTGCAATGCCCATAATTTCCTCCGTGTTTAAAACTTTTGAACACAAAACTTGTTGATGTATAATGCAATGGAAGGAAAAAAATGAAGGGAATTCTTCATTAGCTCGACACAATGCCACAAAACCGTCCTTGTTTCCAGTCATTGCTAGTGCTCCATCGGTTGTAATGCACACTAATTTATATATTGGTAGCTTGTAGTTTTTTACAAAATTGATGAAAACGTCATATATATCTTCGCCACGGGTCTTCCCCTTCAGAGGAATGATTGTCAAAAATTCTTCCTTAGCCAACATGTCATTGAATACCATCCGAATAAAAATACACAGCTGGGCAGTGTCTGTCATATCGGTGGATTCGTCGAACTGTAAAGAAAAGTATGTACATTCCATGATATCATGTTTTAGTTTATCTGCGATGTCCTGACTCATGACTTCAATACGCCTTGTGACAGTCGGACGAGATAACTGAAGTTCTCTAATAGCAGACATGATTTCTGTTTTATTTTTAAAATCTTCAAATAAAGTCTCACCCGCTTCAATAAATGCTTCCTTCACAACCGATCCATCTTCGAATGGTTTCTTGTGTTTCGCCAATATATGAGATATTTTAAATGACGCGATCGTAGCAGCTTTTGATTGTTTGGCTGGTCTTGTGAACATGGTTTGTTCTTTTTTTTCAAACAAGATATCAAATTACTTACTTTTCGTTTTCTTAATTCACTCTGTGGCGGAAAATCCTTTTCATAGTTTTTATGAACCGTTTTATGATGCCTCTCTAAGTTACCACGCTTAGGTATTGCAACTGACGCACGACAAATAACACAAATGCACTTATCCTTCACCATACAAAAGAAAAATTCTTCCTCCCAATCGTTATTAAAATAATACGTTTTAGATTTCTTCACTGCACTCATTTCGCACTATTTAATAATAAACTTTGTATCGACGTAGTGTCGCCTTCAAGTTACAATTCAGAATGACTCCAATTCCTGCAGGCGCAACATTTATATCGGCGTGAACGAAAGTCTCGAATGTTCCCGTCAAACGCGCCGCCCGAAATGGTCTAGTACAGTCTAGTCTAGAAACAACGCGGCTTTTCTTTGACAAGTACCGCGCGTTCCTTTGATAAAGCCGCCTTTTGCCGCAAGCAGTGTTATTACGTAATAATTTTTTGTAGTTTAGTTACCTACTTATTAAAAAATTTTTTCTTCTCAATATCTACTCAAAAAGCACTCGCGATCGACTGGTCGATCGCGATCGACAGTTTGAGCACCCCTGGTCTAATTCATTGGTAATTTTGTTACAATAAGTAAATACAAAGGATGTTTTGATAAAGGGTTTTACCCAAATTGGTCAACAGAAATATTTAAGATAAAAATAACCCAGGAAACTAATCCAATAACTTATTTGATAGAAGATGCAAGAATTTGCCCAATATTAGGTGCATTTTACGCTCAGGAACTTCAAAAATCCAACATCCTGATTTGTATCTAGTTGAAAAGGTATTAAAAGGAAAAGGAAATCAAGTATATGTTGAATGGCTAGGACTTCCCGCTAGTGCGAACAGCTGGATACATAAAACAAGTGTATTATAAGTATTCTTGGCAAATAGAACAAGAATATGTTCTAATGCGCATTTAGGCAAATAAACAAATTTAATTCATTCATTACGAATTAGTTATTAAAACAACAAAGACTTGTAGTGATTTATAATTGCTTTAATAATAAATAAATACCTAAATAGAAATGAAGACAAGACAAGATAATTCAGTCAAGAAAGAAACCGTTTTAACTACTTGCAAGAAACAAAGCCGGAAAGTAAAAACGAGTGCTGCTTTAAAAAAAAAGCCCTTTAAAAAATTGTAACGCATACTAAAAAACACATTAAAAAACTGAAACCGTCATGTAAGAAAGCATTAATGGAATTAGCATATTCGACAGCCAAGGACTTTGCGTCAGATTTACCCATAAAATTGCCAAGAATTATACCACTAGCAAAAACTGGTGGATTTCTGCCATTATTGTCAATATTTGCTGGATTATCCGCTGCCGGCAGTTTAACAGGAGGTGCTGCCGGAATCGCAAAAGCTTTTAATGCATATAAAATAGCTAAGAAGCAATTGCTTGAATCGGAACGGCACAACAAGGAAATGGAAGCATTATTTATTAAGACAAGGATTACAAAAATGGTTTAGTCCTTTACACAACAGAGCAAAAAAAACTATAACTGAATTCTAGGCTGCTTAATAGAGCTTTAACCAATATTGACATAATAAAATACTCAAATAACATTCCATTCTTTCGAGGTGTGTTTAGGAGAGATAAATTACCAGAAGTAACACCAACAGAATGTGGAGTTATTAATCTGGACTCTGCCGCTATGTTTATGCTAAAATAAATAACGATGTAGAATATTTTGAGTGTTACGGTAACTTAAAACCTCCAAAAGATTTTTTTGAATATGTAAGAGGAAAGAATATACGGTATAATTATGAAAATGTACAATGAAATCACGTGCATAATTGTGGGCATTGGTGTTTAAAATTTCTCAAGTCATTTTGGAAAGACATAACGAAATGGATATTTTATATCAATACCTAAGCTTACACATACATATTATTGTACCTATAATATTTCAGATGCTAAGAGAACTAGTTATAAATATTTAAACCTTAAGAGTCTACACTCATTCTTAGGTTGTATCTGATATTCACTTCTTTTTTTGTAAAGTATTAGAGTTAATTTTACTTTCTTTATACATATTGTTACGGAAGTGGGTACAGGGATTGGAAGGAAACTAATGTCACTGACGAGAGTAACAATTTATTTGCGTTCCACAATATTCCGAACGCGTAACACTCACTGCACAGAACGAGTTGAACTGCACGAACCGCGTAGCACTGTTCCACACTGTCCCCGCGAACTACACTTAAGTCCAACGGAAGCACTGCACCACTCACTATTCACTTTCACCGTTCACTTCACTTCACTGTACTACTTTTTCACTTCTTCTTCTTATTCTTCACTTAAGAGCACTTTCCACTGAACTGCCCTGTAGGCGCGTCTGGAGCTCTTTATATACCCCTAATTTCGATCGTAGTTTGTTGAATTTCGACTGTCATTACGTTATTCTTTTCGATTGTCTTCTACAACTTAATTTATTTATTCATTTTGCTTGATCTAGTACTTTCCATTATATTCGAATTTTGTAAAGAATCATCTCCATTTACAAAATTTTCTATAAAACACCGAAATCACAAATAAAAACCCATAGAGTCCGCCGGGGCTTGAACTCACGGCATTCGGCTCGCAGCCGTAGCCACTACTGCTCAGCTACCGTGACTTGTCAATGTTTTTTCGAAAAACTTTTATCTATTATTTGTCTGTGCGGTGACGTAGGCATGGCGTCACAATATAACAATGTTAGTTTTCAATAAATATTCTATCACGTAAGAAAAATATAATATTTCACTTCCTATTTCCCAAGAAGTTAGACGTATCAACTCAACAAGCATTAAAAGGATTACTAAAGAGAATAAAAAGTTTCTCCAAGATATTGGATTAAAATTAAATTAATAACAAAATGCTTCAAGTAACAGATTTATCACAACATGGCAACTCTATTGAGAGTTATGAGATCAAGTTACAATCTATATAATATATGCTTTAAAGAAAATTATGAAATACCTATTCATCAACAACATTTGTATGTATTACCCTTAAGCAGTTCAATTTTTAGAAAAGGGTATGCAAGTGTATTCACCAAAGATCCAACAGGGAAAATAATTAAAAAGGATGTCGATTTTGTTAACAACCTTATTCCATATCTGTTTCAAGATATAAGGTATGAAAAAAATGGTGTCGAAATCAATCGCATTATAAATTCGGCTATTACGATGACATTAAAATCGTATGTCTCTATGAATGAAGGTGAAAGTAAAGCTGCATCAGTTTGGGGTTGGAATTTAAATAGTACGAAAATAAAAAATGGCCAATTTAGTGTTATTATACCATTATATAGAGTACTGGGATTTGCAGAAGATTATAACAAAATAATAATCAATTGTAAACATGAACTTATTTTACAACGAAGCAGTTCTGCATTAAACTGTGTAGTAATGGACAATAATGATAACGTAGAAATAGATATACATAAAATACAATGGCGTATACCACATATTAAAGTTTCTGATCGTAATAAATGACTATTGCTTAAGAATTTGGAGGGAGATCGTTCTATACAGATAACATTCAGAACTACACCAAGAACAACATTTATGGTCGGTGAAGACAACTTCTCTCAGCTAGAGAAGCCAAGGTTTATTATTTTTGGTTTGCAGACTAACCGAAAAACAAATATAACTATAAGTTTTTTATTATTCCATCATTGCAATGTAACTAATATTATATAATTTTTAAATTCGCAGTAATATCCGTATGATTCACTTAATATAATATTTGACATAAGTAAATACAGTATATTATACAAAATGTATGCTAATTTTCGTCAGTCGTATTACAACTTAGGCACTGATCCGTTGTTTGACTTAAACAATTCAAGGAAATTGCTCCACTTTTTGTTATTGACTGTTCGAGACAAAACGATTCTCTCAAAATTGGACCAGTCGACGTGCGATCAGAAATTGAATGTTCTAAAGATTTTCCAGATAATACATCTGCTTACTGCTTAATAATAAACGATCGACTTTTCGAATTCAAACCTTTAAGTAATATTGTGAGAAAATTATCATGAATGTTGTCGTGGATGTCCAAGGGTTTAAGAGCAAAGAAAACGAATTTATTCTTAAATAAATAGCAAAAATGAGCAAAGGACGTATACAAGTCTAGTTGATAAAACCACCGCGACGGTTTTACGACTTAACAAAGAAAGAACGATTGCAAGTAGCTTGGTTTGAAAGAGACACAGGTATATACTGGAATGAAGGCTTTGTACCATATTTTAACTATAAAGCTAGCTTAGGCAATTTTTTGAAATATACATCTATATTTACAAAAGGTAATGAAAAAGTGTTATGGTTGAAAGATATATTCCAAACTGATAATGTTTATAATTTAGAAAGTAAAAACTGTCCCAGTCTAGCAGCATTATATGAAAATATTCAACTTCATATGATATTTTAACTTGCTTACATCATGCCAAAAATGTGTTTTTTTTTTAAATAAAAGGTGTGTAGAAAATAATGTTATTATATAATAAGGAGCAATAAAAGTTTACAAGTTATGTATTTTTTGTTTTATTTTGAATACGTTTTATTGTAAAATTATAAAACTATTATACAAAAACACATTCAACAGCTTTCCTAACCATGGAACAGCTCGTCACTGGTAATATGAACAGCCTATTCTTTTAGATGAACGGATGCTGTTTGTAAGCGCACACACAAATAAACACTACCTGTCCACACACAAATCACAATTCAGACTATCCATTCACATGATCTTTCCTGGTAAACTAGAGTGGTTCTCGTCATATCTACGGGGACGTCAGCAATCCGTCCGCTTCAACTAATATTCCTCAAGTTGGTGTGATCTTGGATCTGGTGTCCCTCAAGGCAGCAAACTATCGCCTCTATTATTCTCGGTATTTATCAATTTCATCAATCAGAAGCTTCAGTGTGCGTTTCATCTTAACGCCTATGACTTCCAGCTGTACTATCAAGTAACATGTTGACAGTATCTCTGACACAATTTTGATAGTATGGAATTTAATTTAATAAAAATTTTTGATAATATGGAATCTATAAGTAGTTGGTCACTTAAATTTGGAATGCCACCTGTAAGTTTTAAGGAGTCAATTATTCCTGTTAGCCCCTCTGTTAAAGATCTAGGCCTATTTATTGATACCAACCTTGACTGGCATACCCAGGTTGTAAATGTCAGCCAAAAAGTTACAGAAACACTGTGGGCGTTACATTGCCTCAAAACCTTTCTCCTACCTAAGACCAAAACAATGTTGGTTCAGACCTTGATTAACCCATTTATGAATCAATATGATGTATGCTATTACGACCTGAATGCAGACCTTCTCAACGAACCCTAAGTTTGATCACGTCTCTTTTTTCCTCTCTGATTTGAATCGGTTTTCATATCCTCCAGGCTATTCCGCGCTTTCACCACTTTATATTCAATTCTTAATTCACCCACTTCCACTTAATATCTTATCTCTATCTTTCAGTATCTCTGTTCCAATCATAACAGAAATCTCCGTTCTTCAAATAATGTTCTCCTAGTATGTCCTAGTCATCCTTACACAAGCGTAAATCCTAATTTTATTATTCAGTCTGTTTCCGTTGCAAGGCCCTGTATTTTCTTTACTTTATATTTCTTACACTGATTTGTATCCTTTACAATGCTCCTACTTCAGTCATATCTACATCACACTAAGGTAGACTTGCAGACAATGCCTTTGGCATTAATTCCGCCTGTGTGCATATAGTGCAAGAATTACATAATATATAAAATATAAACGTAGTAATCATAACTTCATTAAACTTTAGAGTTACTTTATAACTAACTTTTCAAAGAAGTAGATAACCGCCTTCAATGCGGCTATAAAAATGTAATTTAAACAAATTGGAATAAAATGTAATAAAGTGAAATTTTAACTCATCTGTTACGTAACGTTATTATAATTGTTATCTATCCCCTTACTCCTAACCGTACAGGAGTTGTACCTTCCACAATTCACAAACGTAGCCGTAGTATCCGAGTACCGGTCTAACCGGTCCATTCGTGCCTAAGCATGGCTCTGCCACCACTACTTGGACCTATCTGAATCACTTGTTTGCACTGGTTTCGCGAATTTATTGTATATATAATTATTTATAAACAATATTTTTTACTTATATTTGATTTCGAATGATGGTCACAATTCTTCTAAAAATAATTAAATAAAAATAAAATTTATTAACTATGTATATAAAAATATTAGGTAATTACTTAAATAAATTAAATGAAAAATGTACCCACGTTTTTTTGTAAAAATTACATCCTACATAGATTCATTATTTGATTCGTCAATAGCAAACTAGAAAAGGAAATAGAAACACGGATGTGTCTCTTCTTCGCAAAAGAAGTACTTTTCAGCTAACGTCTACTTTCCAAGGTGTACCCATTCCGATTGCTGACCAACTAGGACTTCAGGTCATCTCCGTCACATCACATCTTAACTTCCGCCAACAAACCAAACACATGGCACAGACGGCTTATAGGAAGTTGTAACGCCTATGCCAAATACCGGTAAAAAAAATGAGTCTTTGTATTGGGCGTAGAAATGTAAATTATATTACAAAGCACAGAATTCACGATTTCGTTGGAATTCCATATTTCTACACACGCTTCAATACACTACCCATTATAGTATGTAAAAATTGCCGGAAGTTGGGAGAATAATGATCTCTAATACAGGCCCCTACGTGGGTTACACTGAAAGATTTTAGAATAGGCCAATAAGAAAAGCAGCAGATAAAAAAATATTTAAATTTCGAATTAGGAATTCTTTGGGAATCTGTAGATGTATAATGAATTCATATGTCATTTGTTTTTACAAATTTGCAGCATTATAAAAAGTGTGGAGTCGTGCATGGAAATGAAAGTAAGTCACCTTTAACAACTACTAGCGCGTTCTGTTTCTTACATTTTTCATAATTCTTGCTTTCCTTACTCGCTTTCACTGTGAAACTGGGAACCATCGTCCTTTTTTATTCTGAAACCCTGTCAAACCCACCATTAAGTTGATTTGAATAACAGGGCGTGACGAAGAAACATTATTCTAACTAGCATACATATTCTCGAAAAACATAAATGTTTTTCTTGTGCAGTCCATTTGTACGATCTCAATTTGACTGAATTTTAACAATCTGACATTCCTTCATTTTTTCAGCCAAGAACAAGTAAAGTCTAGTTGTTTTACCCAGACCTATGGTAAAACGCTGCAGGGCTTGTCTCATTCAGCGCAGTACATTCCATGCTAGATCGTCACAATGCTATTGCCTATGAGGTAACACTAAAGTTTTTCGGTAAAAACAAATCTCCATATCAAAAGACACTATTGAAGAGAGCAACTATCGTGAATTGTCTTATAGTTTTGTCTTCTGTGAAGAGGGGTTGTTTCCGTATCCTATATGGGTTAAGGGCCTGATACAGGAGCAATGCATTCTTCTTGATACGGCACAAATTGTAAATAGGTTCCTGTCTCTGGAACCCTAACCGCTTATAGCTTGGTCCCTGTACCCGATATTTGTTTATAGGATTTTACTGTGTTTCGCGAACGTAAGCAAAACGTTATTTTAGTAAGACGGAGTATGTGGATTAAACATGATATTGTGCAAGATACATGATATGATATGAAGTCAGAATATGAATCCTATACAAAAATTCTGGAGTCTCTCTGAAGTCTCTAAAGTTTATTCAGTTGGTCCTACGTCAGAGCCGGATTATTGGCATCAGCGTAAACAAGAATGGGGAAGAGAAGGGATTGAGCAAGTGCCTACACAGGGACAGCTGTTGCAAACATTTTGCGACTGATCTCTTGCAGCTGCGGACCCCAAAAGAAGCGTTTATCGATATATATACGCATCCCCGCAATGTGAATGTTCAGAGTATATTTGCACGATTTACATAAAAAGAAGGTTTCTATCCTTACTTGTATCTTTCTCTCTTTGTGTCTAAGGCCTAAAACCCTTTCATTGCGACCCAAGTGTGCTATATTAGTATATACATTATTATTTACTTTTAAATAAATATGACTCGTTGTACGTATTAGGCAACTGTAAGTGCAATGAGTACTTAGATAAATAAAGAAATAAATAAAAATAAATTATATAGTTAACCCAAAAACTGGTATCAGAAGAAGATAATTTAATTAAGAAAATAATCGTATAGACCTGCCTACAAAAAAGCGTTCATAAAATATTATTGCAATGCTTTGAAGTTTTAAAATCAGAGAATTTCAATGCAATGCAATTGGATTTCAATTCGAAAGTAGAGCGTCCGAAGTCTGTGTTGTGACTGCTCGATAGGAACTGTTCGATAGAACAGGTCACAACATAGCAGTGGCGTTCGACATATCCTTTGATAGCAACCCAGTGTGCATGCTCTCTTACATGTGATTGACAAAGACAGCGTTAATTTATTGTTGTTATTTTGAAGCGGCTAACAATAGGCAAGGTATACCTACCAAGGCATAATCTCCAGGTTAAAAACTATTTGTTGAGACTTAATTTGTTCGGTTATGAACAGAGTAAAGGTATTGGAAAAAAAATATAATTAAAAATAGCTCTGAACACTTTTCGAACGGCAAGATATCATAGGCGTGTTAATAAGTCAAGAAAGCTTACTAAAAAATATGTCTCATCTGAGATTTTCTTCTACTAACTAAACTCTCCTCCTATATAAAATATCTCAAAAAGTCATTTAAAGAATTATTGAAGCGCACTTACCTGTAATTTTCAAAAAAGATATTAAAATATAAGAATGTAATTGTATATAATTAAATCTACTTAGAAGGCATGATAGACACCCAGATCACTCTTAGGTGAATAATATTTACGGCCATTAGATAATTGGATGGGTCATAAGATGACCCGTTCCATTTATCATTCTTACGGAGAGTGTACATACGCGTGTATGTCGTCCAACCCTAGTTTATTATATTATAATTTTACTAGTAACGCCATCTAGATATCTACATATTAAACATGGCATTAAAGTAAGTGATGATAGTATTATACAGAGGGCGGTTACCTTCTGAATATAACAATATGTACTTAGTTTGGAGTCAAATGTATAGGTGGAGACACTAAATCTATACATACAAATAAATAAAATTGGAGTGTCTGTTATTTATAGTCTGTTATTTATATTGTGAGTGTGTGTTATTTATAGTAGTCCAGTTCCTAGTCCACTACCTGCTCTGGCGTTAACCTTGTAAATACGTTTTAGAACATGAAATACTCGGAATTTCGTCACCAAATTTTAACAGTATATTTTTAAAACACTATACTTGCGAAAAAAAAAATCGATTTTCTGAAATTTCTAGACCACCGGGTCCCCTTAAATCAAATTAAAACATTAAACAAATCAGTACATCCAATAATATTATATAAAAAAATCAAAATGCACTCCAGGAGTGCCGACAGAAGTGAAAACTTATTTTGACGCGTTAGACATTTTTTAGATGGGTACTAAGGTTATTGGGTTATTGGGTAATGAATTGCATTTTATTTATGAATCGTATGTTATTAATTATTAGAAACTTTAAAATACATTTAATATTCTTTTATGAATCATCGTTAACAATTTCGACAACTCTTTATCATTATCATTAAAATTATTACAATCTAAAATAAAAACTGTAGGTACTAAAATATGAAATAAACAATTTTGATTCGAAGTTATTTAAATATCTCGTGATAACGCATCAATTGTACTTTTATATCTCGTTGTGCTAATATTGCGTTGATTGGACATATGCGTCTCATAACGGTGTCGCGATTCCATAGATTTTATCTCATCTAAAAATATGCGTATCGGCTAAAAGAAGTTTTAATTTCAAAAATCAAAAAGCTCACATCTGTTGGCTTTTTGGTATATTATTTCTTTCTTTCTTTATGAAAACAGCATTCATTATCATTTTTTGTCCCATCCATGGAGACTGTAACTATGTGTTACTATGAAATTGTAATTTCATGTACACGGCGATTGACTAGAAGTTTGTATTCTCTTGAGATACTACCAGTATATATATAATAACAGCACAATCAAAAATTCCCTTACTATAAATAACTGGAGTAAATTGAGTACTGCACTTTCTTTATAAAGTTGTGTGGTGGAATATGTACCTAAAAGATAGTTTTATATATTACTACCTGTTACCCGCGACTTCGTCCTCGTGGTATTAACAAAAAAGTTATTGTTCAATTCACAGTTTTCAATTTTATTTAATTGGTTGGTTGGTTTTAATTTTTTTTTGTGAGGTCCTATTTTTTTTTGCTAAAATAAAAGTAGTCTAAGTTACTCCTTGTTACATCAGCTATCTGCCAGTGAAAGTCCCGTCAAAATCGGTCCAGCCATTTCAGAGATAAACCGGAACAAACAGACAGACAGACAGATATGCACTTAGTAAAAAGCGGTTATTTTAATATTACAAACAGAGCCTAAGTTACTCCGCTGTTACATCAGCTATCTGCCAGTGATTCCTCCTGTTTTAAGCGCAGCATGTGCCATGCTGCACTTAAAACAGGAGGAATCCGGGAACAGCTTTATTAAGACATCCAGTACCCTCCTAGCGCCTGCCCACACCATGCGGGCACCACCTACAGGTAACGATAACACATAAGGTGGCGTCCAGACACACGCGGACGTCAACCCCTCAAGGTTAGCCACTAAAGCGGGTGGAGGGGAAAACCCGGTCCGACCACTCGGTAGGCGCGCCTCCGTCGCCCGCTTCGCCGGCGGCGAATTGGGTCCGAGTGGAGGTCATCCTCCCGGACCCACTCCGCCGCCTCCTTCTGCGAGATGACTTCCTCGCAGAAGGTTGCGACCGCGGTAAAGCTTCTGTCGCTACCGGCCATCTTACTCTCCATGGCTGATAGCGAGATCTCCGATGTCTGCAGTGAGAGCCCGACGTTGCAGCGCTCAGACGGGACAATCCGCGAGAAACATACCCGGCGGGAACTCGGCCGTCCGCCGATAAACTTCGACGAGCACTTCCACCTACCTCATTTGATATGGTGCGGTATCCGCGTATGGCTCTAACCATCATAACCCTTTGGGGACGCCAGAGGCGTGCCCTATTCTGGGTGGTCAGAGCCACCCACACCGGCGCACCATACAGGGCCAATGACCGGACAACCCGTGTGTATAGCGTGTATATATCGTCTTGTTGCGACACTGGGTCCACCCAAGTTGGGCAAAAGTCGCCCAAGGGCGGACGCAGTGCCGACCAGCTTCGGTACAAGCTGTTGGAAGTGTATGAATTTGTACCGTCAATTATCACGCCCAGATATTTTATATGGGCCTCAATCGGTACGAGGACCGAGCTGACCTCAATTTAGGAACCTGGCGACTGGCGACGGGGCCCATGGAATAAAAGGGCCTCCGTCTTGTCCAGGACCACCCGCAAGCCCAGTGCCGAAACAATAGCCTCCATGTTAACTTGGCTTAGAAATTAATTATCTTATAATAATAATTATTATATATTATCTCTTTATTGTACAACATAAAAGTAATAAAAAAAAAGATAGACATGATTGCATGTATTACGGTATAACAATTGGCGGTTTTTATCCCTCAGAGTGATTTCTTACAGACAACCTTTATACGGATATTATTAAATAAAATTAGGATTAGTATTACATAAAAGTAAGGTGTACTATTCTACTCAGAGGGTCATGGCGGTCAGAGCGGAGGCAGCGTGTGCGTTGGCCGGAACTCTATTGCTGCTCGCCGCAGTCTATCGACGGACGACTGATTTCCGGGCGTGTAGTGGCAATCGGTCCCCGCCACAAGAGGTACGCGAGTTCCGTGAGGCCGCTCGCAGAGCCACTATGGCTCGTTGGTCGTCCCGGCTGGAGGCTCCACGTGCTATCATCCGACTGACACAGGTTCTTTCCGGGCACGGCTGCTTCGAAAAGTACCTGCACTCAGTCGCTAGGAGGGAATTGAGTCCCGTCTACCATCACTGCGACTGCAGTGAGGACTCGGCCCAGCATACGCTCGCGGATTGCCCGGCTTGGGCAGCGTGGCGTCGGGCCCTCTCTGCAGTAAATGGAGAGGATCTGTCGCTACCGGCCGTCATACGCTCCATGGCCTGTAGTGACAGGAATTTTACCGTGGTGGCAACCTTCTGCGACGTCATCTCGCAGAAGGAGGCGGCTGAGCGAGCCCGGGAGGACGACCTCCACTCGGACTCAATTCGTAGCCGGCGGACCGGAAGGCGGAGCGGAGCGGAGATTCCTCCTATTTTAAGCGCAGCATAGCACACCGTGTGGTTTTAGTCGGTCCGATTCCAAAGTGCACCAAGAGGTATAAATGTTTTCAATACAAGCAACTGCTGGCGACCATACAGGTAACTACGAAACAAGTTAATTGCTGATAGAGATATGTTAAGAGAGCGTAATATAGCAAGCAAGACATCAAAGTCGACGGTGTTAAAAGCATTACTGAAATTTAGCAAGGCAAGGACCGTCAACTTTCCGTCTTCCATGTTAGACCTGATGTCCTCCGTAATATGAATAAGGGTTGAGGTTGTTCTGTGGCTGGGATGGAAACCTGATTGAAAAGGGATAAGGAGACAAGTTCAAGTAAGGAAGGAGCTCAATTGAGCGTGGATCAGACGCTCAAGGACTTTGGAAAGGCAAGGAAAGATATGGGTCGGTAATCTGAAAAAGAGGAAGGATTCCCTTTTTTAGAGAGAGGAGTCATTTGAGCCATTTTCCACGCAGTTGTAAAAACACCTTTCGACACGCAATAATTAAAATATGGCAAATCACGGGTAGGGTTTCGTCTAGGATAGGAAGTATCCTATTACGGCTGATATTATTAGTTCCTACTGCATTTGAGGTTATTAATAAAATGCTCTTCTTGACATCACAAGCAGAAATTTGACTGAAAACTAAAGGTGAACAGTCGGGAGTCGGCAGAGAAGAAAGAAAATTTAGCGTTACAATTTTAGTAGTTCCTCCAAAGGAGGAAGCAGAGAAATATGAATTGAAGGAATTTATATCAATATTCTTTGAAACAGAATTAGGGCCTGATTTTCCGATTCCTAGTGCCTTCAGAACTTCCAGATATGAACTGGATCTCCATTCCAACAGATTTGTGGATATGTCGATGTTGAGCATTCCTACACATCCTATTGCAGTGATTTCGAATAGGTAAAAATTTTTCCCAGTTCGATGTACTAGGGTGGCTATTATACCTTGAATGTGCCCTCGCTTTCGTTATCTGTAGAATCTTGATTTCATCCGTTAACCAAGGTGCGGGTAGATGTTTAACTTTTATCTCACGAATAGGAGCATGTTTGTCAAATAAGCCAATTATATTATACTAGAAAATAAGTAATCCAAATTCGTCAAGAACTGTCGATTTTCGAAGAGGTTCCGACAACATAGACGAGCTATTCACCTCTCGGTGTCTTGACGAAAAAAATACTTATTTTTCTAGTAGAGAGAATGGATAGATTGTTGGATTCCAGGACAGATCGGAGAGAAGCAAGAACGTGAATCGTTTTCAAGTAAGCAGGTGTTAAAATCATCCATGACTATGATATGTCTGTCTGTGGTATTAACTTTTCGAGGATATTTCGAGTGAAGAGAAATAGTCTACTCGTAGCGAAGGACTATAATATACATCGACAAGAATTTTTGAGTGTTGAAGTATGACTTCTACGAAAAGGTGATCGCCAGTGTTAGTGGGTGGTGGTTGAGATTACATACTAATGATGGAGAAGGGAATGTGAGATCGTATGTACATGGCAACTCCGTCGCCTCTTTCACAAGCACGATCGTTCCGTATCAGCTGAAAGCCAGGTAACGAATACGATTTAGTAAATAAGGATGGTTTAAGCCATGTTTCAGATATCAGAATTGCATGGATATTCGTAGTTAAAACTTTTCAGCATATCAGAAAAATGAGCCGGAACGTTTTAGGCATTTATGTGAACAATATCAAAGTTCCTGGGAACATCAGAAAATCTATTCGAGATTGTATCTGCTAGGGCAGGCATACTAGTAAAACTACCATTATCGCTAAATGCCGAGAAATAGTCTTCAGTGTCGCTGTTGGATGATGCAGATAGTGTCATAGCGAATGATTAGAAAAAACAAATTACTATATTTCACAAAGTAACTATAAAAAATAAGTAAATAAAATATATATTAATTTATAAAACAATTCGAAAAATATTAAATAAATTATGTTACCTTTGACATCACCAATAACTATATCCGTCTGCGGTTGTATCTTAACGGAAAAAACTAAATTTAACAACATTTGAATTGAACATTAAATAACATTTGAAAAAAAAAAGCCGAAGAACACAAAAATCAAAACATTAAAAAAACATTTGCAATTATTATAGTACTTAACTTGCTATTCTATTTTCTGAACTGTTCCAAAAAGTATGGAAGTAAAATAATAAGTATATACAATATGACAACTTAGTGCACATCTGTATAAAATTGTAATAATTTTCTGTAAGACTATTGAACTTAGAAATGAAATAAACAAAACATTAAATGCGAAAAGACTCGAACCCAAAAAAAATGCGGAGCTAAAACTAAACGGCACGCAACCCGGTTTTTTTCTGGCGCGAAAATTTTTAAATTTAATTTTTATTAAATATTCGCTATTTTTTTATATAAAAAGCCTTTTTAAAACAACTACTAGGTAGACTAACTAGTGAAAATGGTGCAAAACGAGATGGGCGGGGAAAACCCGCCCACTAGCACCGCCGCCATCGCCAACCGGTGCTGGTGAGCGTTTTGACTATTCATCATATATTAAACCTAACTACAAAAGACTATACCGGAAAATGGCACCTATTTAGAATTTAAAGTGTTTATTGAAGCTACCAACAATACGGATAGAATAGGTAATAAGAGCCCTATCTATCTCAACCATATATTTTCTAATGAAATGAAAGAGGTGACGGCGATACGATACAAGCAATTTTGAGCAAAAGAGAGTACCACTACAAACAGTTAGCATTACTTTTCTTTCGAATATACTTCCATACAATGTACAGTATCATTTATTTTCATACCGAGTTTTTGAATATATACCACCATTACAGCAATATTTCCGTTGCTATAAATTTAACACACTAAAATATGCAATGGAATAACAAAGATACTTTATTTGTGGAGGTGAACATTTGTATGAAGAATGCGATAAACCATCAACCATCTTGCAATTTCTAGATTATGTCCAATTAAGTTAAATAAAATATTAGAAAAGAAAAATAAGATAACTTATGAAAGTGCTACATTAAAGAAACAACACATGAATAAGGATAATACACAATTTCCACCTCTTCCACCTCCTTCTATCTGTAAATAATCCTGTACATCCCCTTGTCCCTCCAAAAGCAGACATCAAAACCCAAATAGTTGCCAACAACAATGTACTTATGGCCCTGGTACAGACGTTGGTGGAACTGGGTAATTAGGGGGATACTACGCCCACTACCATAAATAGTATCAAGGAAACTGTACTTAAAAATCTAAAGTACTAGATCCAAGTCATACACAGTCTAAGCTACATATTGCTCAGTCATACACAGTCTAACCTTTATTGATTCAATTCTTAGGAATACAAAATATTGACATTTGCTTGCTTAACGAAACATGGATGTAATATTTACAATATAAATTCCAATAATGCTCATAATGGTATAGCAATACTAATTAAGCCATACTTAAAGTACAAACTATTAAACACTAGATTTTATGAAGACATTCAAACTGTTGCTCTGTCCTTATCTACTGTGCATGGTAGCTTGACTATTCTTTGTGTATACTGTCCTCTTCTAGTGGACACATACATCTCAACAGACTATGTAATACAATTAATCATCTGCCAAAACCTACCTTTGTCAGTAGTGATTTTAATGCTTCACCACATTGCATTTGGTTGTCTATCCACTAAAAGTAGAGGTCTGGATTTATTTAATATCATTGACAACTTGGATTTATGTATTTTAAATGATGGTAGTTTTACATCTTATAATAAACCTTCTTCTGAACTTCTTCATTTGTACATCTGCAAACTGCCCTACTTACTAATCCATTGCACTTGGCCATTACAAAGGTTGTCTGGAAGAGATCGCAGCTAGCGATAAGACCGCCGATTGTACCAGTTGCTCGTATATTATTTGTTTCATATTGTTTATATTTTTGTGTGTGTACAATAAAGAATATTGTATTGTATTGTATTGTATTGTAAACCAAGACGAAACCCATCTGCAATTGATGTTAGCTTTATTAGTGCTAACCTTGCATCAATATGCAAGTAGTCTGTGCATGATGATGGGCAGCTACCACTTCCCTACAATAACAGAGATTTCCTACATATAGATAAATATCATATTAATCCCCCTGTTGATAGGATTATATATAAAAAAGCAGATTGGACAAAGTATAAAATTATTACCAAAACAATATTTAATGATTTAGTATTAAAATTATATGATCCTATTTCATCCTATAATGATTTTTGTTCTTGATTAAATACTTTAAAATATATGAAAATCCCTATACTCACTAAACCAAATAATTTTAAAAGCAGACCTCCAGTTCCCTGGTGGAATGACATTTGTGAAAAAAGTGTAATTGCCTCTTACAAGGCATTGAAACATTATAGAAGTGAACCTACTATGGAGAACTATTTAGATTACAAAAGAAAAGATGCACTTAAAAAAGGACTATATCAGAGCAAAAAAGAATAGGTTGGGATAACTTACGTAACTCTTTCAATAGAACTACTCCTATTAGTAAGATTTGGAATCTTCTTAAAATGTTTAAAGGTATAAGAGCTGGCAATAAATCACATAAAGATGAGTTTATTTCTCCATTTCTAGACAAATTATCGTACAATAGCAATTTAAATAATGTTGATAGTTTAGGTAATATTTTCGAATAAAATAATGAAAGTCTAAATTCTAAATTTTTGCTAGATCCTTTTACATGGTCCGAATTTAAAATTAGTTTGTTATCTCAGAAAGACACTACACCTAGATTAGATGATTTCCCCTATTGTATTATAAAAAAATTAGACCTATCTACACAAAAATTGTTTCTTAATATTCTTAATCTACTTTGGTATTGTAAATGTATTCCGCAATCATGGAAAACACAATATGTCATTCCAATACTCAAACCAAAAATACTCAAACCTACAGAGCTAGCCAGCTCTTGTAGACCAATATCACTCTCTTCATTTCTAGGTAAAATATTTGAAAACATGGTCAAAAATCATTTGGATTGGTATATACAATCAAATGGCATCATTTCACATGTACAATATGGACTTTGTTGAGGACAATGTTGTGCAGACAGCTTCACTTCTTTAATTTTGACCTGAAACATGCAAGGAATAAAGAGTTACACACTGTTTGTGTATTTCTAGATGTGCAAGGTGCATTTGACAGTCTAGATACTGAAATAATAGTACAAGTTATGTCTACGCTAGGTAATACACTACATGGTCCAAAATATGCATCTAAAGGTACAATGCAGGGTGCTACACTATCTCCTTCGCTTATACAATATTTATACAAGTGAAATCTGTAAATTTGTAAATAGTAATGTAGATATTTTAGAGTTTGCTGATGATATTGTTTTGTACAGTAGTAATTATAATGGAGAAATTGCAATTCGCAATATTAACCAAGCCTTGTCACTATTATAATGATGTACTATATTTAACAATTAACCCCTCCAAAAGCAGTATCATGATATTTGGACATGAGAATTCAAATTCAAAAGTAGTTTATAATGGAGAATTTATAACCCTGGAAAATTCAAAGAAATTTTAATAGAAATAGTAATAGTACTACGCCTAAAAATTTCTTTGAATTTACTGGGTTTATAAATTCTCCATAATAAACTACTTCTGATTACTCATTTCCAAATTCCAAATTTTGAATGATAGGATATTAACTTTTCAGGAACATATGAAATATATATCAAAGAATGCTCTAAAAGGTTTAAATATAGTTAAATGTCTTGCAGGTGTCTCATGGGGAGCGTACCCCAAAATATTGTCAAATCTATATAAAAATATAGTTAGAAGTAATTTTGATTATAGTTCACTATACACTAGTGACTACACTATAAACAGTACTTGTGTAAATAAACTAGATCAATTGCAGAATAAGGCTTTGAGAATTATTTCTGGTGCAATGTGCTCTACTCCCATAAGGGCCATGGAAGTAGAGACTAAATTGATGCCCTTAATTTTGAAATTTTCAACAAAATTGTACCTTCTGTAAGTAGAACTCCTTGACCTCTAACATTAGGAGACAATCTTTTGAATGGCAAATCTCGAACATTGTCCAAAATATTGCTAGAAATAGAGAATACTTTTACTCATATTAAAAAACAGTGCCCATGGCCATGTTACTCCTTCTCTTGTCAGTTTCTAGCAATATTTCACATTTCATCAAATTTCAAAATTTAAATAATAATAATTTAGATATGTTACAATTTTTGGCAGAAAATAATAATCATTATGTTATTTACACTGATGGCATTAAGGGGAGTGATTATGTACGTTCCGCTATTTATGATCCACATAAAAAATTCTCTCAAAGCTGTGTTCTACACAATACATGTACTATATTCATTGCAGGCATATGCCGTTTATCAGGCTTTATTGCGTATTCGCCAAATTAACAATTGTAAATACTTTTTTACTGTTTCTGATTCAACAATGTTTTTGATAAAAGACTTAACAAACCTTACACTGTCAACGAAGTCAAATATATTCTGTATTTTATCAAAGAAATAATTTATCAATATTACGTTAAGAACATAAAAAAATATTTCCTATGGGTACCTTCTCACAGAGGTATCTCGGGCAATGAAATAGTTGATAAAACCGCATATGAAGGTAATAATGCTGTTGATGTCAGAAATGCAATGGACATTCCTATGACTGATTTTCTGCATTGTATCAATGAAAATATATGTAAGTTATGGCTAGAAATGTGGAAGAATGACCAAGACATCAAAGGAAAGTAGTATGGAAGTATTCAAGAAAGATTGCCTGTTAGACCCTGGTACAATAGATTGAAAGAAGCCAGCCGAGATTTTATAACTACGATAAATAGATTGGGCTTTGGCCATAAAACTGCACCGTCACACCTTTCGACTTGGCGTTCGTTTTAGACTTGGCATTATTACAGACAATACATGCCTATATTGCGAATTCCAAGAAGGAACCCTGGAACATCTGATTTTTGACTGTCAAAAATTCTTAGTGAACTCAGTGATGAGAAAATTAAGTGTTTCTTCATCCCGCCCGCCGCCACTAGAACAGTTATTAATAGACAAAAACACTTACAAACCAATATATAAATATATTAAAAATACTATTAAAACAATTTAAAAATGAAGTAAAGTGAAAGTACAGTGTTTGATCAAAAAATAAGACGACTTAAAGGACTTAGTTACCAGGTCATTAAATTCCAAAAAAAAAAGGTACGCAACCCGTAATGACAGTTTATAACATAATGATTGAGATGATATAGAATTGGTTCCACAAAGGCCACAATGAAGAATTGAATTGAATAGAATTGGTCATGTCGGTTTTCGACCAACATGGCGATCATATTTTTATAGACTGTTTTTTTCTCTAGAAATACTTGACATTGGCAGAATCTCTGCGTTGAATATTCACGCGAGAAAGAGTCCATAAATAAATAATAATAATAAAAACTTGACATTGGCAAAATTGTGGTGACATCTCCACAAAGACCAAAAAATAAGAAGAAGAAGAGATGATATAGAGGTTAGTTAATAAATTAGATAATTAAACAGGTTACATACTTGATCAATGTAACCAAACAGATGGAAAAGAAATGCGCTAGATTAAGGTAGTTTGCAATCCAAGTATCATTCATTTGAACTTGAAGTACATGGATATAAAATATCAATCTAGGATAGGGTTGCCATCTCTAAAATTTGGAAATCAGGACAAGACGCGTGAAAACCCCGGATTTTAGAGCCCAAAACCCGGACATGTCAACAACATGTCAGTTGAAAATGATATATATATTACTTTTTATTTATTTTCAGACCTTAAAATGAAATTTAGTCATATTTTATCATCATTTTAAATGTATCGGTAATATAACGGTTGATCGCGGCGTGCGTAATATTTTAAACCCGGACTATAAATGAAGCCCTGGACGCTCCCCGAATGCCCTCTAAACTAGGACAAATCCGGGGAAACCCGGACGAATGGCAACCCTAATCTAGGATAACAAACAGCTTAGAGCTGAAAAAAAAAAACACTATGCCTTCTTACTTTTTAGCAGCACGCCTGGGCTTAGTTGCACTTATTGTCGCCGCGGCAACGGGTTTCACTGGTTCTTCAACTATAGTGGCCAACTCCATAAATGAGGAGACACGAGTCTTTAACAGAGTTGGCCACTATACGTCTATCACCAGGATTTTGTGAGGAACTCGGAAACAGTAATGCCAATGCCTTTCAATTTGGTTTTTGTAAACCATACTGCATTGCGGGTCGCCACCTGTTGGAATTTAATAAGTATGGGCCTTGGCTTACTTGTCAACGAAGTGCGGCCCATCCGCTGTCAGGTACTTATACGAGTCATTAACTATGATTACTTTATACTTTAAATGATTTTAATTATATATTAAAGCTGGAGCTAAAAAAGTTCTATGTTCAATCTATGACTACCCTCCTAAAAATAAATTAATTTACTTAGATTTATCCCCCTAATTTATAATTCTAATAATGTATTAGCTACTGAAGCTTCATTAAAATATTTTACTTAAAAATAATATTCTTTTATTCCTCAAATAATTGCCTATTAATTGATTATTATCTTATTTTTATTAATTTATTTAGTTTTGAATATTATAATGTTTTTTTAATAATTTTACTGAAAATAATAACAGTAAGGAAATATATTAATAATAGCTATACAAGACCAGATTATTAACACTAAAAACTACAATAAATTTATAATAAAAGAATCAACAACAAAAAATCACAAATGGCGCAGATGCCACACTCAGTCAGAAACAATTCAGCTCATAACTGGAGCATGCCAAGCACACAAACAGACTACACTCACCGACATAACAAAGTAACAAATGTTATTCACCAAAAATTTTAACCTAAAGATACACTCATACAGGACAAAAAAAAACATCCAATTACAAATACACACCACAGACTGTCTTGGAAAATTATACCCACAAACTCTACTATGAACGCACTATACTCACTGACAAAACAGTACATTGCAATAGACCCGATATAAAATAACATATTTGATAGATATTGCAGTACCCAACACACAACTTACAGAAGACAATCAATAAAAAAATAAGCAAATATGCAGAACTTAAAGATGAAGTCACTAGAATCTGAAAACAACAAAAAGTATTTCTCATGCCTATAGTCATCTTAACAACTGGTGTTATTCCAAACCATCTCCTCCATAGCTTAAAATTATTAGACAGTAAAAAAAATTACCTACACAAGTCTACAAAAAGCTTGGTGGTCTCCTTGGAAAAACTGAAGATTATGTCTTTGCAATTAATCTGAAATTGATCCTGTGTAAGACGGTACGGTTGAACTACTACTATTATGTCGAGCATGCCACTGTCCTGGTGAATCTAACATATTATTTCTAGTTATTGCCAACGGGGAGTATTTGCACAGATATAACCAAGTAGCCAGGATAGTATATCATACCAACAACTTGGTCTTAAATACAATCAAGTGAATTTAGAGGTGCCATATTACAGGTACGTGTGAGAACATACCTGTAATATGGCATCTCTACTCAACCCATTTGTCGAAAATGGTCATGCCACATTGCATTGGGATTAATCTATGATTACTAACAGGACTATTGTTGCCAATAAGCCTGATATAGTGGTGATAGACCATGTGTCTCACGAGATTGTCGTATTGTGTAAATAATTTAAGAAAATGTGTGAAGTATTTCTTTTCAAGTAAAATTTATAGGTGTCGTGTGGTTCACGGTGGAGTAGAAAAGACCCCTACCCCATCTCTTCCCGGTGTTGTCGTAAAGGGCGACTAAGACATCAGACTGTTATCTATTAGAGAGTATGATATCTATTGACAATAATAGGATTTCCCCCTATTACGTTAATGGATCCAAATTCTAATTCGCAAAATGTGGGTTTTTAGTACACATCTGCCTATCCCTTAAGGAATACAGGCGGTAACTTATATAAGAAAGAAACCACAAAATAAGCATAATAAACCTCTGAAAATAATGGAACATCTGACTATTCATTCATCGATTGCACGGTTACACAGATCTGCTTCTAATAACAGTTACAGCTATTTAGCATCACTTTATTTTACTACAAGTATGCGTCATTCATTTTTTAAATTTATATGGTAGGGAGGGTATGTATTGAGATATACATACCTACATAACCTCACCAACTTTAAACTGGAATATCTTTTATTCCAGACTTCTATTAATAGTTATGTCTAATGCAACATTTTATCAGGATTTTAATCTATATACTTTTGTATATTTTTCATCGCTAGACGCTAAAAGAAAATGACAAAATTTCGCCATTCTTTTCATTTTTTTAAAATTCGACTTGGTGACCGCTAACTGTATTAAAATAGCATATTATATTATCAACGCTAAGAAGACTAGACATTGATCTCACGTCAATGTCAGTGAGATCAATTGAATATACTTATCTGTTTTCTTATCAGGGCAGCATCAACTGTCTCGCTTTGTTTTTAAGACACGTTATCGTAAAAGTAGGGTATCAAATAAAACACTGCTGTTATTTATAACATTGATATTAAAAAGCACCTAAATAAGTTCACAATTATTATAATATTATGGCTATAATGGGGCACAATGTGCTAACAGAAATTATATGATATAAAATGGAATGAGAAAATAGGAAATACAGATACCCCTTTTAAATTATAGCTACCTACATATAAAATATAAATAATAATAAAATACATTAACCTCAGCATAGAATTCACATATATAACAGTTGGATATAATTCGTTCACAACACTTCGTAGGTAACACATCATTCCATAAATTTTAATTTTACTATTTAAAACATTATCTACTCCTTATCTTAAAGACCTGTAAACTCTGATGTGCACGTATACTAGGAAAATAATTGTAACGGTAAAGCTAGGAGTGGGTGATATAGTTATTTGTGACTATCGAATTGAATGTATATATCAATATTCGAAATCGGATTTGGAAACTATAGGTACATACATTTATTGACTAGTAACTCGATATGGACATAATTTTCGATAGGTACTTAAGATATTTCGATATCTATATAGATGTCGGTATCTACATATCTAATAAACAACTGTATTTAATAAATTATACATAGCCTCGTAGCGATTTGCAGTAGGTAGTATGTATAAATAGCAACTAAAACATGTATGCTTAATACTTATGTACCTCAAACGTATCCTACATAACATACTTGTAATATTGCGTATATAAGTATGCTACATAGGATACGTCATACATATTTATTTAGTAATTTTACATTTAAGGTTAGGACAAAGCAAAAAATCCCGTGTGTACCGAAATACAATAGATTAGAATAAATACCGGAGATATCTATGATTTGCCGTGAAACAGGCATAACTGTATTTGAAAAGTTGTTAGATGAAATGTGAAATGACATGTTACTCTATATATATATGACTATATTAATTAAAGAAAAATAATTTTCTTTTAAGAACCTTATATGGTGTTTCGGAAATGCAACATTCTCAACTTGTTCTAAATTATCACAACTAACAGCAATAGAGTGCGTTAAGTCAAAATGATTTCAGCTAACGCAACAGTATACAATAATAATATCGCTGTATGGTATTTTCGTCAAATATCGTCTTTTCGTCGTACCACCTAAGCGTGAGAGGTTGTTCGAATCAGTTCTGATATAATGACCAATATATAGATATACTATACTGATACAATATATAGTCTCAAAATCTATTCTACGATTTGTATCACTCACTCCTAGGTAAAGCATTTGTATGATAGTAGAGAAGTAGTAGAATAAAGAATAACTAAATTGATAGTGTTTATTTATTTCTATCAGTTATAATTATAAATAAGAGAAAACGTAATAATAGACTAGTGTTCTGGATTAATTTAGACTAGGTCGCATCTTATATTAAAAACATTTACTTATAACATTTAAAATCCTACAGATATACTATCATTCATTAGCTATAACTTTGAACTTAGCTTAGAACATAGGTAATTATACATGTACAAAATCAACTTAAAAAAAACAAACCGAATTCATGAACAATTTAAATAAATTAGCTGTATTTTTTATCCCTCAATTTGCTACCTTATAGGTAGAAAATATTCTTATACTTAAATGAGAACAAACTGGAAGCATAGGTATCCTATCACAAAATAAAGATTTAAAAAAATTAGTTACTAAATTACGAAGCTATGACGTCACATACAAAAAAACATAACTGAATTGATTGAGAACATAACAAAGAAGAATAATAAATTATTATTCGTATAACCTTTTCATAATTATAAAATATCACAGCAGCACAGGAACTAAAAAGTGTCAGGAATGTGTGCAACTTTCACCAAAACTTAATAAATCTAAGACGCTCAGGATATAAGTAGGTAGGTACTCTAGATTTGAAATACAAGTAGGTATATATATTCTACTACTTAACTGGTTTGAGGATGTAACATTATCATTGCCACGAACAACAACAACTGTAAAATGTACCTATTACATAAATGCTGAACTTTAAGAAAAACTATTTTCTCTTCATAACAGATTATTATCTTAGGTTTTTCAACGTAACCACAGCAACTTTTCAACCTCGTTTTCTTTTTATTTAATTAGTAGGTCCATATTCTATGAGATCAAATAAGTATAAACATTTATAAATAGGTATATAATATTTTGTTAAAAATAAAAAATAATATCTAATTGTTAACCAAATCAGTTTTGAAAGAACATTATCTAATTAATTTAAAAATACACCATAAATTAATCAGTCAAACATTCTTATTCCCAACAATAATTTAAATAAAACAAAAGTAAAAACGTATACAAACCCTGTTGTAAGAGAACAGCTACTAATTAATTAAAAAATCCCCTCACAAATTAATCAGTCCTTTCTATTTTTTATATACATTGCTTTAAATACATATTCTCAGCCTGAAATTGTATAAGTAAAAAAGTAATTATTATAATAGTATATTATAAACGATTTTTAATCTAACAAAGATAAAAACTAGATATATAATATTTAATAGCCCTATTTTTTTATAATTTGTAAACATAACTGGACTTGTACTTTGAAAGCACAGTTTAAGATATATCCTTAGTCTAGTTTATCACAGTTTAAATAGTCGATTATTCATTTCAAGATTCCTGAAATAGATTCTTGGAAACTAAAATAGTATGATAAACTTCTCAAACATAAGCATATTATTTAATAATAAACTCACTATTAAAAACAATCATAGCAGAATACGACTGTACTAAATATTTAGATATATTTGAGGTATATAATGTACTTACCTAAATATCCAGTCGCAAAATCTCGTCAAATATTTATTTACCACTTTTTTGTTACGATTATAAGTACAGGAACAGTGGTGACGAAATCAGAATTTATAATATGCAAACAAGTCATAGGTGCCAGGAAAAGACTATTCACTGTTAAATGTCAATGAATGATTAAAGAGTGCGCAGAATGAGATGAATCCCAGACTTAGTCTCGACTGGTTTGCTCAACTGCCAAATCTTCAACTTAAATGCCACCATTTCAAAAGCCTTTTGCATCTGGCCTCTCTTGAAACGTCCCAAGTCGCCGTGGCGTTTAGCCGACGAGCAGTCAGAAAAAACTTTAGCGATGTCTTCGAATCTACTCTCTTTGTTCATAATTTGGTTTCGAAAATCTAGAAAAAAAATATATTAAGTAGGTAGTTTACTTACTTGTTATTTACTTTGCTTACAAAATAATAGCATAAACAGAGAAAAGCGTTTAATCAGTTAACTGTTGGTGAAGTCAAGCTGCGGTTGTGGTTGAAAATGATTATGAACACGGATAAAAACAATGGTTAAAATATTTACCCTTGACAATCGCAAGGGCCTCTTCCTTTGTACGTCTGATAGTATCATAGCGCCAAGAAATTGGACGACGGCTCTCATTGTGCTTGATCAGTATATGGCTGCACCTGATCTCCTCCGGAAGTGGATGAATAGAATGACCACGGGAAGTACTAGTACGATGCATAACAGCATTAGGTGTCGAATCAGAAAGTGTAGAAGTTGATGTCGATGGAGCAGCATAAGTACTATCAGGCGAGTGCGATGGTATTCTACGAGCTGAAGGACTGCAGGCGGCCAGAGTCCAACCATTAGGGCATTTTGGTTTTGGCAACGGCCACTTCTTCGCCAGCGTGTTGATATAAAGAACGAGGTCTGTAAAAAAACAATATATTATAATTTGGCAGTGAACACGTCCACTAATGTTTGTTATAAGAACTTAACACAGAACAGGAGGCTCCTTTAATTTCGGATGGTAATTTCCAGTCGCAACTTTTTATGTGTGTCGATAGCTTAGGGTCAGCCAGCAATGGAATCGAGCATCATCTGTCAAAGTCGTGGTGGAGCTGGCTTGCAGAGATATATGTGTTAGATATTAGGAAGAACACTGATTCGCTACTGAAACACGGCGTTCTTTTAACTGAAGATAAATCAGCATCGACTAAAAATAAACTACAGTGGCACCGAAAACCAATGTGGATGGTTTTAGTTGGAATCAGTTTTGAATTTTTATTTCTGCAGTGCGTAGCTCCTAGTTTACTAATTGATGGCAAATAAATATTTCCAACTTATAGAGCTTATTTATTTTTGTGGCTATAATCGATTTTGCTATGTGAAGTATATTGTTTAGATTATTCAATTGATATTTTTAGTTCGTTTCCTGATTGTAGTAATCTACAATAACTTCAAACAATATACGTCATAAAACTCGTCCTATGGAAAAAAAGTGCGAATCAGCCTCGCGCACCGAAATTTCCGTAAGTAAATGAATCGCTTTCTACTTAATAACAAATATAATTAACTTAAAAAAGAAGTTGAAACATTTTTGGGCTAATAGTTGTATGTTTCACCATTGATTAATCAACCTCGTAAACAATCATGTACGTAAATATGTCTGAGTAAATTTAACTTCGTAAAAAAACTTGGTAGAATGATATTAAATAAAAAAAATATAATTAAATCGATACAGAAACGACGGCGTCACATGTATTCTTTAATTATTGATTTTCCACTGTAGTTAAAATAACCGTGTAGAAGATAGTAAATCGGTAAAAGGATACGGCTGATAGATAGTTTATGGCTAAATGACCGAGCTTTGCTCGTTAAAAAAATAGGGTAAAAAATATCATCTGGACTCGAACCGGGGTCTTGTGCCTGAAAACACGGATAAAACGAAGTTTTCTAATAATTAAACCTAGCTAGATCGCCCTTATCACCCCCGAAACCTCCTGCATTTATTGCTAGAACCAAGGATTTATAATGAAAGGAGTGACGGAGCACACTCGATTGCCGTTAATAGTGTTCAACGTATAATAATAATAATAAGCGAGCTAAGGCAAAAACGCTTGTTTGGCAATAGTGAATGGTTTAAACGGATTAAATAAAAAATAATGAAATTGGGTCATTAATGATAGAGTGAGCACATAATATGTATATTACTTACTTTTACAGTTTACCCCTTCAGAGTAGAAAGGATTGTCTTCAAATTTAAATTGGATCAACCTTAAGTGGAACCAATTCAATTTAAAAAGGTTTTTAAAGAAATTATTAAGATATCGAGAAACAACATAAAAATTCGATCTAATTGAGAACCTAACTACCTTTTTGAAGTCTGTTATAATTATTTAAGACCCGACTGTATTTCTTTAATTGTCTGTTTTACGTTATCTTGAAATTTTACACACACAGACTTACATACACACTTACTCATATATGTACATACCTACTTATATTCATACGTACACCCTAAAACCATAATTGTCTTTCTTGGGTAGTCGGTTAACAGTTCGTCTATGTCAGGAATCGATCCGATCGATAATGTTGGACTATAGGTAAACTTATTTTTGCAGTTCTCGTCCATACGTGACGTTGTTTTCGATCGCAAAATATAAGTTTGTAATAGCAAAAGTATTTTTCTTGATGATATAATAACAAATTACAACAATCTGGCTTTTCCTGTAGGACATTGCTTTAAGAAAAATAAAACATGATTATAAATCAATGGGAAGTGTAACCCTGAGTAATAGTTGATAATGATTGATTTACCCACGATGTGTTCAAATTTGTTTAAAACTTAGGGCTTTAATGATCTTATCTGCTGAATGCCTGACTTAGAAACGGGGTCAGCAGATTGATTTGATCATTATTTCAAATAGCAACCTGGTCGCGTTCCAGAGTGAAGAGGTCTTGATAGATAGACAGATAGACGAACAACCGGGTGACCCCGGTTTTTTTCCTTTTCAAGAACGGAACTCTAAACGTGGGACAAGTAGGTATACAATATGGTTTAAATGATCAAATAATGCGAACTTTATTTTATAAACAAGAAATCCTATACTTCATATTGAACATCATCATCAGCTAACTTCGAAATCACCACATTGATACTTATTTGCACAGTAGGTAGGGAATTAATTTTGTGTAAGCATCGTAAAGTAGAGAAATTACTAGATACATTTTAGTTATTTCTACAATAATTTGACTTTATACTTATTATTATTTTATTCTCATATTCTTCCATTAAACATTTTAAACAGTTACTCAGTTTAAAAAAAAAACATTTATTCAAAAGCAAAAGATTTCTAAAATAAAAGAAGAAAAAAGAAAAACAAATTAAAATAAATATTGAGATAAAATGTCTTGAAAAGTTAAGAGATTTTATATAGTCGCTATATCACAGCACTCTTTACTATAAAGCTGCTATTATTTTGTATTAAAAGCTTGATAAATATATAGTGTGAAAGCCTACCACAACTGCCATTATTTTTTAATGTGATGGGTCGTGCTCACCTCGAATATGCATAATATATGACAACCCTGGCAGCATTCATTTCATTTCATTATTGCCATAGAGTTATTTTACCTCTATGATTATTGCCGCGAAAATGACAGCGTGATAACGAAAATCAATCATACTTTAGAAAAGTACCTTTTCATGAAAATTCTACTGCAATGTGTTATACCTGTAGTGCCTAATTCTATATATGAAAAACAACTTTTCTAAATTAAGTATACTATAGTTATAAATAATTTTCTTTGAATGCGAACCGGCGATCCTGTTGCAAGAAACTACATGAAATCACAGGACTTTATTATTTTGGTTTAGTTTTATTTTTATATATTATATTATTATGCATTCATCGTTTTTTTGTATTACATATTAAACGCTTTCTAGTCATACAATTTTACCTGTGTAATCATTTATATTACTAATAAGGACACTTTATGTTATTAAGAGCAATAGAGAGAATAAATATTCACTTACTAGTTCCGGGCGATACGTACATCTCCCAGCCATCGGGCAAGTCGTCCTTGGCGTTCGAAGCCATTATTGATTTATCGTCCCTCTGGAAATAGGTACCGAATTGTTAGACTAAGATATACCAAAATAGTTAATGAAATCGCGCCATAGAGTAGGTACTAATTAGTTAATACCTACTTACCGAAGTTAAGATCTCAAGTTATTTTAATTCATTTAAATATTTTAATTGGGTTATACACTAATTAAAAACGTTAACAAAGTCGACCTCCTGTTTCAGTGGAAGGTGTAGCGCGATTGATTTTTACCTTTGACCTATGAGCAGTGCATTGCATTGCGCATAGTGTTCATATCATATATGTATATACATCAATTCGATGTTTATTTTATACCCTGTCGAGCAGTGTCGATCGAACTCGAAGCAATTTGGGGTGACCACACGCAATATATTGAGGTTTCAATGTAAATTGTTGTTAGGTTCGGTGTTAATAACGGCGTGGCCGCACATTTACAGCACGTAATAGAATATATTAGTATTTTAAAAATACATTGCGAAGATATAATATTTTATACGAACTGACTTAAGAAATAAGTCTTTATATAATCGATCCTTCCTTATCAACCTAATAATGAAACCCTACCAAAAAAAAATGTAACTAAGTAATTTATTTTATAAGAGAGATATCTTCAAAGAGTAATTAACATGTCATCATTATATATTGTTCATTCCTCTCAAAGTTTAAGCGTTCGCTAGTTTTTAGTTGTGTTATAGAATCTTTATCGTAATAATATAATGTAATATATATCATCCTAAAACAAATAGCGTTATAAAATTCTTCTGGCAACACCGTCCTTTTGATCGCTGCGCGCTGTCATCACCACCATACAGTAAATGCATTTTCCGATCCAATTGAAAAATATTTTAAATCGTTAGCAATTAATGTGAAAAATTCATTGTGATTGGTGAGAGTAATTATTATTCTTATAGTGCATCAACTTTATTGTGAAAGTGGACAAGCAGGTTCTGTGTAATTTTTTTTTGTGTTTTTAGGCACGCGTCAAATTATCTGCCTTGTAAGGGCGTTCATGTTTTCGTGTAAAAATGATTGAGTTTACAATAAAAACATTGGATTCTAACAACCACCGTTTCTCAGTTGACGATGAGGTAGGTTAATTTTCTTTTATTTTTAGATGCCTATTTTTTAACACTCCCATATTCACAATTAATGGAATTATCGTGTGGGCTGCTGTGTTCTAAACATTAATCGATTTTTCTCACTTTCTTAATGTCCGCATGAAAAGTGTTGAAATTGTATTTTAGTTTAATTGTGTATACCAATTTAGTTAGAAAAGCATTTCAAGACTTAACTAAATGCAATACCAGTCTAATTGTTACAATAATTGCACTAGTATGCACACTACATATACATGTAGAACTTTCTTTGTTACCACGCATCTTTCCTTCTGTGCCTTTTTTTTTAACATACTGTAGCTAATGGACACTTGCAATTCCAGATATAAACCTTTGAACACTTAGCTTACATTATACTGCTTTCTCATAAAAAAAAATGCTAGACTTAACATACATACTCCTAAACACAAAAAGAGAAATTAAGTTAAAATTTCTGCTGCCATATGGAAAAGTAATGTTTCAGGTAGAATTTGTAATAGCTGTATCATTAAAATATTAGCAAATCTATGTTTGTAGGGTTTCATTCCTTAAAAGGAAAAAGAAATACCTTTGGAAGTCATAATTGTCTGTCTGTTAAGTCAAGAGTTTTCCAGAATACATGGAAATAAATTTTGAGCATTCGCAGTATCAAAATGTCCATATCATATGTGAATAGGTTGCTAAGTCAACTTGCATGTATTTTTTTACATCATAATAGGCATTAGTATTGCCTAATTCATAGGGTGGATAGATAAGTAAGATGATGCCTATTTTTTACCAAACACACTAAACTAACTTAAGCACAGAATATATAGAATGTTACCTAAAATAGCTACCCTGAATAGTATGCCTTTTCAACTTGTTAACATATTCATGTCTGGTTCGGATATTATACTTTCAGTTGAAAAAAAACTGCTATGACAATCTTATATTTTATGGGTGGAAACTGAACATATTGGGGAGAACTACATACTTAATGTTGTTTAAAGTCTGTTTTGGCTGTTTTAAAAAATGGCCTAAATGCTTTGAGGATTGATTCTCAAGTTGCAATATATGTATACATATTGATATGATAGTGCATAGAATGACACTATCAAAAGATGGGCCTATTTCCAGCAGTGGACAGTCAGGCCGTGGATGATGATGGTATGATACATATTTAAATAAAATTCATCCAATTCTTTTCAGGGTTAAAAAGTTTTTTAGTCTGACTGACTCCTGCTCCTGATAATTCAAACACACCTATAATTGGTTACATTGAAATAAATTATTTTAATTTTATTTTATTAACCCTGGTGTACAAGAAATAATTTTACTATTAAAAAAATTTAAATATTAATAGTGCCTAATTAAATAAACTAGAAGTTGTGCTAACTGGCAAATGGTGGGTGCAAAAACATGTCTGCCTACCCCCAGATTAATCTGTATTAAATATCTTCTGTAATTATTGTCACTTTTAACTAATAATATTTTGATCATATCAAATAAAGACTTCATTGTACCCTTAAATAAAATTATATAATGTATATCCATTTTATGAATCTATTTGTCATGGACTGCTAGAAAACCGAATTGATTTTTAAAACCAGCCTTGTACATTTATTGTCTATCTTTAAAAAACAGTACTGGTATTCTTAATGACAGCTCATATAGCTCTTCTGTATCCCAGGCAATGTGTATGCAAAATTTCTCAGATTCAGATACTCACTTATATTTAGTGGGGATATAATGTATTAAGTTAGGATGTTTTGTTAATTACATAGTACAATATGCTTGCTCCCTTTCAGTTAAGTGCCTCTGCTTACCCCTTTAGAAATATAGGTATGGGTGTATGTATTAATTACCTACATACACCCATACTTACATTTACCAACCTTACCAAAGTATTTATATTTTCTGCCTTATTTTGTCATGTGTCTAGCTAGGCGAATGTTTTGCATTTGCTTTACATTGTATATATCTTTAATTCTAAATAAACTGACTGAGGTAAGTAGTGTAGTAGCCATTGCGATTTTTATCTACTTTATGTAAAGCTAGCACTCATACTTCAGTAGTTATAGTTTAGCTCAGACAACTTCATTAGTAATGATTCCTGTGTGGCTGGTGGCTTCACAAATATGTACTTTAATGTAAATTAAGAAGAAGATTGCCCTTTTGTCACAGTTTTGTTAGCTGAATTCACTATATATATATATATATATCTTGGAGCTGCTCTGATGATAGAGGTGGATAGTGGTACTCTTCAGTAACTACTAGTAGCCATCTTCAGTTTTGCTCCTTTGTTTTGTGTAAATGGGTTGAACACAACATATACAATACAAAAAACTGGTGACAAAACACATTCTTTAAAGTATAATAGTTTAGTTAGAATGATTTCCTTCAAGCAATATAATTTCTAAAATCAAATTGTACATTTAATACAGTTTAAATTATATTGCTTCTATCATTGACTCACCTGCAAATTCAATTTTATGCATTTAGATTTCCTTATTGCCTGTGTTTGCATTGCTAATTGTTATATTTAATGTACTAAAACTTAGCTAAAACAAAATATTCGAAACTTACAATAAATAAAACAAGTATATTAAACATCATAGGCACATTGAGCTTTATACTATATAAGAATATTTCAGTTTTGTGCAATATGCCATGCTGTTTGTGCAGGTATATTTTTGTACAGTTTCACAGCGCTTTTTAAAAATTATAGTTATGCGTTTCTGGTATTGCCTTGACATTACCCTTATTAAAATTAATCACAAGTTTGATTTCCATATTTTTGCTTAATTTATGCCAGGTTATATGTAATGGCTAATAGTCAAAGTGTAGTGATTTTTTGATAAAAAACCTTTTGTTCATATGTACATACATAACTCACGCCTGTATAGCCGATAGGGTAGGCAGAAGCGTTGAGTTAACCACATTGTACTAACCATAATTTGGGCCTACTAACATACATATATAGGAAGACAAGTCTCTTGAATAACTAAGAAAATTAGGTTTATATTGACAGTGAAATTTGACTATAAAAGTAAAAAAACATTGCTTATGTGGAAGAATTGGGGAATGTAAGCATTGTATTGAGTAGGTCAGGGACTGTCTGTCACTTAAAAATCCGAGCCATCTAACCTCTCAAAAACCCAGTTCTAGCTTCTTTCTCTAGGCTAACCAGAGACCTACCCATGAGATAAGAGCAAACTTACATCATCAGATTGAATAAGACAGTTGCTTCACTATAAGTTATAAGAAGTGTGTTAATTGAATTGAATTGAATGTGATAGTTGAAGTTTAATATGGAGCTGTTTCCAGAGCTTCACAAATTTAGATTCCAAATCCATTATTAAATACTGCAGTCATCAAAAACTATGTATGTGTACATATCTAGTTGTGGCAAGATAAATGAAGGCCAGACCATAAGGTTATATTGCTTATAAATGGAGTTGTACATGAGAAGAGAACATACAGTTGAATAGACACAGTTTCATTGTGTGTATATATATATATATACACATATAGCCAGTTATGATTTTTTTATTTTTTGCATATGGATTAATTATATTCCATGGGACTATAATCTTTGTTTGCATGTAGTGTAGTTTTTAGCGCTCACAGCTTTTTATGTAATGTACATGTTTTATCTTTACAGATTACGGTGCAACAACTTAAAGAAAAGGTTCTCGAGCAGATGGGGATAGAAATAAATTTGCAAAGGCTCATCTTTTGCGGCAGAGTCTTGCAAGACGAAAAGAAATTATCTGAATATGGTATGCTATAATATATGTATCAATGTAAACATAACTATACACAAACCAAAACTAAAATATAATGTACTTAAACTAAAATATACATTTACATCATGTATATTTTTATTTAAAATAAATCTGTAGATTTTAGTATCATTTACTACAGATTATCTTTATTAAGGACGCTTTCACACTTGATGCGCTCGAATTTAGGTATCTGAGCCATACCACCTTTGCACAGATTATTGAAATTATAATATTTAAATTTTTAATATTTATAATTTTAATTTGAAATTGTCACTTTTGAGTTAAAACTAGTGCAGGGCTTTATCCTGTGTAAAACCTACATCGTAATCTTAACCAATATTAAAAATTAGAAAGTGGGTTTGTATTGTCAATGTACAGAAAAGGGAACTTTTTCTTGAAAAATAAAGAAAAATGTAAGTATCTGTGACACTATTTTTAGAAATAAATTAATAGCGTAGCTAGTCTTCGAAATATTGCTTAATCTTAATTTTTTTGAAAAAATAAATTAATTCGATTTTTATTTTGGTCACTTGCTAATCTATTAAATTTAATTTGAATAAATTACAATTACTATGCAATAGGTTGCACGACTAAATACTTCGAAACAACTTCTATAAAGTAATTGAATTCATAACATTGAAAACGTACAGAATAGTCGACAGGAAAATCGAAAACAAAAGCCAGTTACATTATATCAGGGCCTTACATATGAAATTGGCGTTTTGTCGAACTGGCTACTTTGATCTCAAATATCTGGCGTTTGGTTAGGGATCCAGTAATAAATACTAACAGTTATTAGAACTATCACTTTTAGATTTTTAGATAGGTATGGTTAGAAGACTTGGACCTCCCGGACAGCCAGTCCGACTCTATGAGATACCGAGATGAGAGATGTAGGTATGCCACCTCGACTTCCTCGAGGTATTGCTTACGCTTCCCAAACAATCCATTTCCTTCTATGCGTGCTGCCGCCGGCCCTAGCCAGGACAGCCCGCCGATGTTCGTTCGTCCAATTAAAATGATTCCTATGAAATTATAGCCGGGCAAGTCGTCAGTGAGCTGTGGCCAATTTTGGATCACTTGCTGGGCTATGTGCCAGCGTAAACGAGTGGATTTGAGTCAATTCTGTGTATGGTAGGTTTTTGACCATGGGTACAGTCCATGGTCCGAAGCGAGAGTGCATGGAATTCCGCCGTCTCATTCTGCGAGGAGGTGATGCTTGTCAAAGAGGCTGTGGAAAGGAAACGGGAGAGAAAAAGCACTCCCCATCCCACAGGGGACGCACCAGACACCAAAGAGCGTTTAAGGATCTCTGGCCTCCGTGAGCGTTGACTTACACAAAAGCGGGTTCAGCAGTACCGTTTTTTGGCTATAAAACGTCCACTTTAACCACACGAAGACACAGGTTTGTGCGTTCACCCGTAAAAAGATGCCATTGGTCGTACCACCTCACTGTAAGAGCGCTTTTCTAACTGTATCAGCCAGCATCGGAATCCTTGAATTCGATATATCAAGAAAGAAAAAAAAGAAGAAGGAAAGAAAGAAGATATATTTATTTTCAAGCAAGGTCCAGTCGCGGTCACTTAGAGGATAAGGCCAAGTTAGCCTCGAAGAAGCTTGGTGTGCTAAACAGATCGAGACAGTATTTCACTCCAGCCTACCGCACTTTATAAGGCGCAGGTTCGGCCGCACATGGAATATTTTTCTCATCTCTATGCACCCCAGTACCAACTTCTCCCTCTTGACCTAATTCACCGGAGAGCGGCTCGCATCATTGATTGCCAAGGTATTTCTAATCGGCTTGACACCTTCCCGTTGCATAGATATGTAGCTTCACTCTGCATTCTCGCTAAGCGACTATATGCAGCAGTCATTGGATCCGATTTGTGATAAAAAACAATGTATTTTGAAATGATACACTCCACTTGTAAATGCCTCGGAAACTTTAGCTTCTGACTTCTGACTGATTTTTTTTACTTACTGTTTATTGAATGTTTATTTGAAATAAGTCCATCATACAATGATTTAAAATACTCATTGTGACTTAAGGGCGGTAATATTGCTTTACCCTTATAACAACATAGTGTATGCAGTTTTGTCACCTAAAGTTACTTGAGATTCAAAATGTTTCGCAATGCAAAACCTGCATTCTAAATCCACAATTATAACTATAAGAAACTTTTCATTCCAAAAGTTTCGTGCACATTTAAATGTATCTCTCAAATTCACTTCTTCATTCTGTATAATATTAACACTATTTGAATTTTCATTGCTATTATTATGTGTCCGCTAATATAGATTCCTTCTTTGTCGAGGGTCTCCTACCCTTAATGTTTTATGTTGAGGCATAATAAAAATAGAAAAAACTTTAATGAAATTACTGAAATCAAGAGGAGAAAAAGATTTTAGTAGCCACCACAATAATAAAAAATACAAAAGGGTCTTTGAACCACACTGTTAAAAAAATCTGTAGTAATTTTACAAACAAAAGTGTTGGAAGTTTTTACGCACAACAAGAAAGAAAAACTATAATTCCGTTTTGTAAATTTACTAAACTATATATTTCAACACAATTTTGAGAAATTACAAAACATTTGTAGAAATTTACCAAATGATTATCGGATATTTGCTTAGCAAAATTACAATACAAATAGTGTAATTATACAAAACAAATTCTGTTGAAAATAGTTTGTCATTTCAATATGATGTTTTGTAAATTTACTACACAATTAATTTCAACTTAGTTTACAAAAATAACAAAACATTTTTAAAAATATACCAAACGGAGAAATACATACTTTTAGTAGAATTAATGCAATGCAATGCAATTTTGAATTTGCGTTATAAAAATAATAAAATTATTAACAATTTTTTAATAATTTCATAGTAATTTCATTTTCTACATTTTTTCAAAATTTTATAAAGAAAAGTATTGAAAACCAACTTACAAACAATTTTTGTAAATTTCAAATCATTTTCTTTGGAATTAATCAACAGATATAGAAAATTACAATTCGTTTTTGAAAAATGAAAAATATTTATGAGAAATTTAAATACGTAATGCAATTTTTAATTTTGAGTTACAAAAGTAAGAAAATTATTTGTTAATTCTTAATGACTTCATACTAATTTGAGTGTCAACATTTTTTTGTAATATCACAAAAAAGTATTGTAAATAGAATTACGAACAATTCTGGTAAATTTACAACATTTCATTGGAAATTTACCAACGGTTAGGAATAATTACAGTACGTGTAGAGTTATTACAAAAATCTTTTAAAATTACAACTCATTATAGTAAATTCCTTCACATGTGTTATAATTTTACTCGAATTGTATTATGTTTTGTATTAGTATACGTTGTTTTGGAATTTTGCTCATATTTGTTTTGTAAAACAATTGTAATTTTACAAAAAAAATTAACAGTGCAGCAATAACAAATATATATTAATTCAGATTACTACTTCACAACTTTCTTTTTATATTAGATTTTTATTTGTATATTGAGCAAGCGGTTTTCACTAATAACTAATATATATATATATATATATATATATATATATATATATATATATATATATATATATTGGAATAAATGAATTTATCTATAATCTATTCTTAATTTGACCACAGACTTTAACAATAAACAAAATAGTATATATGCGCGTGTGTGTCAAATACATGGTAGTGTGTGTAATGCTTTTTTATTTTTATTGATGAATGTATTTTTATGCATAATTTAAAAAAAAAGCATTCTGCGCTCTTTCGCTATATAACCTATAAGTATGCGAAATTTCATACTCCTTCATCAATGTTCAGTTGAATTGCCATTTGAAGTTGAAGTTGTTGGGTGCCTATGGGCGGCGTTAGTCATTTAATATCAGGCGACCCGTCAGCTCATTTGCCCCCTATCGTAGAAAAAAAAAAAACATTTAAAAGTATTAAAAACTTGTAATTTTTAGTAATTAAATTATTATCGTTCCAAGATCAAAGAGTAGAAGAATCTATCTTTGGTATATGCATTAAATGCTACATTAAATTCTGTTTCATTTTGTTACAATAACATTTGAAATACTGCTTATTTTTAAATGTTATCAACTAAATTGTAAACGCGTCCTTAATAGGTTGCTAAAAGAATAAAATAAAGGCAAATAACTTATGATGGATTCTAAATATTGACATTCTTACTTACATATTATTTTTTTTCATTATTTGAATGCTTAATTTTTTTTGTATACAGATGTTCAAGGCAAAGTAGTCCACCTTGTCCAGCGCGCCCCACCAAGTCCCGAGGCTCGGCAGGGCGACAGAGCCGCACCCTCCACTACCAACGCTCCACCTTATTCGGAGACTAACACCGCTAACATGCAACAACAGATTCGACGATTGATGGTAATATTGATTTTCTACCAAATATGATTTGTATTTTTTCGTATAATTTATATTTTTGACCAATATAAGTTTTGAACAAGAGTACTGGATATACTGGTCAACGAACAATTATGCATTTCTTAATTATTCTTTTACTATTTCATTATTGGAGGCTCTGGCCGGACCACCAGACTTTATTCTCGAGCAGCAACAAGCTATGACGATGTCGCCGACTTCAGGACGTCTCGATTTCATCAGACGAATGATTATTGATATCAAAACGGCACTCGCTGCCCTTCGTGCCCACGTCGAAGGCGAGGTACGTTAATATTGAAATATTTAAATTTACTCAAATTTTATTGTTACTACCTACCGTGGTATATCATTTTCGTGATTGTTGTTTTTCTTAGCTTACAGTTAGGTAACATTTCGAGTACTGCGCATGTTGCTATCAGATAATATATTTTTATACTTTATGTTTAAAACATTGCTTATATTAACAGGATGGGAATGTCAGCTATGCCTATCTTAATAGTTAAATAGAATG
This sequence comes from Tyria jacobaeae, assembly GCA_947561695.1. NCBI lineage: Eukaryota > Metazoa > Arthropoda > Insecta > Lepidoptera > Erebidae > Tyria > Tyria jacobaeae. The sequence continues at coordinate 9,217,400 of OX387207.1, read as the reverse complement.
AATAAACTAAAAAGAATTGTTTTTAAAACAAACATTTAAGTAAGGTACCTTCATACCACATTTCTCTTTAGGTTTCTGCAATAATTATGTATTCCTTGGAGAACTTACTTTTAAATTATCCCAGGCTATACGACCGAAAAAGTTTTTCCGTATTGAGTAAGCATTCCTTCTATTTTATTACATTTGATCCTAATAACTCAAATAAATAAATATTATCTTGATTGGATAACGATAACCCGTACCGACTTGATGTCAAACTTGGAACAAGAAAATTATTATGGAAGATTCATTTTAGAACAAATTTTATTCAGTAATTAAAACAGTGTTTTAATATATAACAAATATTGCTACATTAAGGATTTTCATTTACAAAACTGTCAACCATTTTGAGTCATGTGAATAAATACTTACTTCTGATAAAACCTAATCATAATAGTTTTTTTCCTCTAAGATTAAAAAAGATAAGCTATCGTTCGATCCAAGTATTATAATGGCAGTGCGAGAATAAACTGTCGTAACGTCACTTCGCTCATCACGAAGGTAGAACGCCTTCCTCACCAAATGGATTGACAATCTGAGGAAGGTAGCAAAAGCAGCGGACCTATGTCCAGCGATAGACTGAATGATGAATGTAATCATAAAATACAATAAAGAAATGCTAATGCAATACTAATTAATGTAACAATTAGTCTGAGAAAGACTAATTAAAGTAAATCAATTTAAAGAGGCTCAGAGAGTTCTTCTTTCGATGGGGTGTAGCTTAACCTTCGGCTAATGGAGTTACTTTGGCTCAGCAAAGACTTACTGTAGTTTAGTACATCAGCGTCTAAAAAAGACAAGATAGATTGATGCTTAATCTGTCTATACCATAAATGTAGGGAGATCTTCTGCATCAAATGTTACACCTTCGTATCCTTTAAGTAGCATAGCATATTTTGAAGACGGATGTCATGACACAGTCCGAAGTGTCACAGAGCTGTCCTATCTTTATTGGAAATCTTAAAGGCATCTTTCAAAGTTTTTCGCTGCTCGCTTTTCTTTTTTTTTTGCCATATAAATTCGTTGAAAAGCGGACTTGCTTATAGAAGTTGGTCAGTGGTATGTTTAAGGTGCCTCAATAGGTAATGAAAAATATTTTTTCATACTTAAGTGACTACTTAACTGAACTACTCAGATTCTATTAGTATTGAGTTGTGGTCTCTCAAAAGGTACCTTTTTAGAAGTACAATTGTAAATCCATATTGCAGAACCAAAATATCGTTCTTTGATGGTCTATAACGATTTCAAGGCATAGTATAGATGTAGGTAAGGTTAATAATGTTAAGCATTTATTGTCTTTTATTTGCTCTTAAATTGTTTAAAGAAGCTCCTTTTCTCGCTCACTTCACAGTTTTTTTGTTCACTTCAGAGAAGTCGACTTACACGGTGTAGCCGCCTTTTTTCTTTTTTTTTTTTAACGTGTGGAAACCCCATCGGGCCGTCATCCCACCGGGGTTTTCGGTGGAACGGTGTGTCGGAATCGGACCGACTAAAACCACACGGTGCGCCATACTGCGCCTGTAATAGGAGAAATCCGGGAACAGCTTTGGTAAGACATCCGGACCCCTCCTAGCGCTTGTTGCCCGCAAAAGCGCGGGCACCACCCTTGGGTAACTCTCAATTAGGTCCAGGCACACCAGGACGTCGCCTCCTCGCGGCTGGCTATATGGCGGATTGAGGGGAAAACCCGTCCCGACCACCCGCGGCCACACTCAGGGCGGCATGAGGCGCTGGTAAGCGCGCCTACGCCGCCCGGTTCGCCGGCGGCGAATTGGGTCCGAGTGGAGATCGTCCTCCCGGGCCCGCTCCGCCTCCTCCTTCTGCGAGATGACCTCCTCACAGAAGGTTGCGACCGCGGTAAAATTCCTGTCGCTACCGGCCATGGAGCGTATGACGGCCGGTAGCGAGAGATCCTCTCCGATGACTGCAGTGAGGACCCGACGCTGCGCCACCCAAGCGGGGCAATCCGCGAGCGTATGCTGAGCTGAGTCCTCAGTGCAGTCGCAGTGGTGGCAGGCGGGACTTAATTCCTTCCTAGCGACCGAGTGCAGGTACTTTCCGAAGCAGCCGTGCCCGGAAAGAACCTGCGTCAGTCGGAAAGAAGGAGTCCCGTGCTGCCGCTCTGCCCATTCGACGATGACCGGCTGGAGCCCCTCCACGGCGGCAAAGCCAGCACGTGGAGCCTCCAGCCGGGACGACCAATGAGCCATCGTGGCTCGACGAGCTGCCTCACGCCACTCGCGTACCTCTTCGGGCGGGGGCCCTCTGCCCCAACAGCCCGAAACTCAGCCGTCCGCCGATAAACTTCGGCGAGCACTTCCGCCTCCAAGTCCCACGGGGGAGTTCCTTCAAACGCGCAAGCCGCCTCCGTCGACACGGTGCGGTAGCCACGTATGGCTCTAACCGCCATAACCCTCTTGAGGGCGCCAAAGGCGTGCCCTATTCTGGGCGGTTAGAGCACTCGCTCACACCGGTGCACCGTATAGTGCCATTGACCGGACAACCCCCGTGTACAGCCGTCTTGTAGCGACGCTGGGTCCACCCAAGTTGGGCAAAAGGCGCCCAAGGGCAGACGCAGCGCCGTCCAACCTTGGAGCCAGCTGCAAAAAGTGCTCGTCAAAGCGCCACCTTCCGTCGAGGATCAGGCCCAGATATCGTATGTGGGCCTGAACCGGTACGAGGATCGAGTTGACCATTATGGAGGCGCCAGGGGGTAGACCTCGATGGGGCCCATGGAATAAAAGGGCCCCCTATCTTATCCGTCTTATCCAAAGCCACTCGCAACCCTAGCGCCTCGATGCGCCCGACCACCAGTGAGGCTCCTCTGGTGGCCAAGCGTGCCGCCTCTTGAAAGGTCGACCCCCGGGCTGTGACCAGAGTGTCATCGGCGTAACAGATTACGCCCAGCCCAGGGGGAAAGTCAGCTCGAAGGGCCCAGTCGTACCCCATGTTCCACAGGAGTGGTCCAAGGACAGACCCCTGCGGAACACCGCACGACATGGGCTGACGACTCAAATTTCCCTCTCGATCCTCGTACACGACAGTACGCTCCTTTTTCTTCACTTCCTTGGCGCGGCTAATGGCCAGCTTCAGGGTTTTCCGTGCCTCTCGGTAGACCTCATGAAGCCGATCTTCCTCCCCCTCTTCGTGGTGACGCCGACGGCTGCGGGTGTAGGACCTCCGGGCATGAATGCAGGCCACACGGAGGTCCGCCAACTCCTGGGACCACCAGTAGACCTCCTTCCTTGGAGTTCGACGACCTTTAACAAGGGGCATAGCCGCATCGCATATCTGCGTAATCGCATCGCGAAAGCGGCCAGCCCGTATGTCTACCTCCTCGGTCGGAGGCTGCGGAAACAGCCAAGAGTAAATGATGGCTGCCTCCTCCAGGAGACAGAGGCCCACCGATGTTGCCCACTCCTCAACTGCGTCACCCCGGGCGTCAGTCCTGGGGGAACCCCACCACGTGGCCGTGGCGATAATTCAAAAAGTAGCAACCAAGTCCACTAATCTGAAGGGCACTTTTGTTAGAGTCCTGAAGGACTCCTCTTCCGCTGTGTCGGGGGCCATGGAAAGCCTCATTGAGGACGTTTCACGCCTTCAAGAGGCCAACGACCGACTTATGGCGGCAAATCAACGCCTGACGGAGCAGGTTGCAGAGCTGAGTGCTCAATTCGCCCAATTTCGGGCGGGAGTGCGCACTGACAGCCCTGCGCAGTTGTCAGCCACTCCAACCAACTCCCCCTCTCCCGTTCCTGATGCCCACTTGCTTCAAATCATAAGTGCAGTGTGGCAAATGATGGACGGGCGCCTGGCAGGACTTGAGGCAAGGCTGCCTCCGGCACCCACAGTTCGGCCGCCATTGGCCAAGGATAAGGTAAAGGCCGCTTCAGCCCCAACACCGCTTCCCGTCTCTGGTGGCCGCGCCACCTATGCGGCAGCGAGGTCGGCTCCAAGGCCCAAGACTGGGCGATCTTCTAAGGCCCCAACCAAAGTGGCGAAGGAATTGCCTCAGCTTCGATCGCCTGCACCCAAAGGGGTTGCACCTCAGGCTCATTCCCAGGCTGTACCTGAGCCAGGCCCCTCCAAACCTGGCCACTCTACTTCTGACGGATGGCATCAAGTCAAGAGAGGTAAGAATAAGTCCCGGCTGCGGAAGAAAAAAGTTACCAAAAGCGCTCCTGCAACGCCCCAAGCACCATCGGGATCAGCGGAATCTAAGAAGATACGGAAGCTCCAACCACCGAAAACGGCTGCCGTAGTGGTCACGGTGCTGCCAGAGGCAGTAAAAAGCGGCCTTTCTTATGCTGCCGTCTTTAAGAAGGCGCGAGACTGCCTCGCTTCCGAATTTGAAAGCGCAGGTATTCAATTACGCCTCGCCCAAACGGGGGCTCGTATTCTTGAGTTCCCTGGGGCAGAGGGTGCAAAGACGGCAGACATCTTTGCTGAGAAGCTGCGGGGAGTGTTTTCAGGAACGGATGGAGTACGGATCGCCAGGCCCACCGAGTGCGCGGAGCTGCGCATATCGGGTCTGGATGACTCCGTTACTGTCGACGATGTCCGAGTGGAATTCAGCAAAAGACGGGTTGCACCTCGGACAATATCCTCGTCGATTCTGTGAATGCCAGAGTTACTATTCTGGCTGCGAGGCCGATGAGGTGCTACAAATATCTGGCGACGGGGCACACCCGCATCAAGTGTAAAAGCTATTTCGACTGCAGTGGACTCTGTTTCCGCTGCGGTCGACCGGGGCACAAGGCATGTTCTGCTACTCCTCACTGTCCCGCTTGTGCGGGCGGGTAACTTACCGGCCAATCATCAGATGGGGCAGGGAGGATGTAAACCTCCCCGCATTTCTCAGACGACGTCGGGGGCTAGCCAGTCGATCCAGGCTGCCTCCAACGTCATTCGTGCGTCGTCACCGTCGCCCATGGATGAGGCTGTAGAGACGGTTCAATAATGAACCAAGTCTCCAGCATCCTTGTCCAGACGAACCTGAACCACTGCGCTAGTGCGCAGGACTTATTCCTGCAAACCATGGCGCAGTGGTCGATCGGTGTGGCCGTAGCCGCGGAGCCCTATTATGTTCCTCCCCGTCCAAGCTGGTTGGGTGACTGGGACGGCTCCGTGGCAGTCGTTGGCTCCATGGCGGCTCATTCCCCGCCCTTGTCGCTTAAAGACAAGGGTACTGGATACGTAGCTGCCGAATGGGGGGGGATCACCATATACGGTGTTAACGGTGTAGCCGCCTGTTGCAAGGGTATAACTAGGTAACTTGCAATAGGCCTACTTGTGACGGAACATTGTGGCTCTAGTCATATCGCTGTCACCTCCGGCGATCGATATTCATTAAATACGTATTTAAACTGAAAAAAAATTATCTAATTTTGTAACAAGCTGTTGTTGATACATTTACTTAAAAATTTGGTTTGTATCAGCTAGTTAGTATTTTTTGGCAAGATTGCTCTTTTACTGACACTAAATTCGCCAATATTATGGAAGAGAACATAAATAACTCATTTAGAGGGAAATTTTGAACTGGTAGGGTTTACGTACTATATTAAAACATCTTCTTCTTGGAACTTCTTAACACCACTAACATCTTAACTGAACAAAAATAAAAATACGTTTTTACTGATAAAAAAAAGAATACTAAAATACTCTGATACGTTAAGTCTCGAGAATGCAAATATTGAAATGTTTTGATGCAAGTCGTCATGGGTTGCTGTGGTTCTAAGTGCATGAAACGTTAGCTTTTTTTCTGTAAATAAAAGGGCATGTGCGTTAAAAACAGAACTATTTTTTTTGAGACAACCTACTGATCATGTTTAGTTTTATATTGTGTATATGTATTTATTAAAATAAAAATATAACTATTTGCTGCTTTAATTATTACACACATGATTCGTATGTTAAATATTTGGTTGCATTATGGCTATTATTTAAATGCTTTTAGGATGGATTAAAGATTTCGCCGCAGAAGTATTAAAAGATGATGTACCTATTATTTAGTTAAGTGCACATCAGTGAGGCATTTCGATGTAGCCTCTAACCATAACAGAGCTAACTATGCAAGAACACCGATTTTTTGGCTATACCCTGTAACTTACTAATTGGTGTTGGGTGTACCTCATTATTACAGTTTTGGTATGAGCAAATGTTCTTCGAAGTTAAGCAAAGATATTGCTCAATGAACGGGTAGATTAAGGCTTGATAGTGACACAAGTTATTAGAAACATTTTATTCCAATACTTTAAAAACAGGGTGAAGCTTCACATGATTCAAAGAGTAATAACAATGGTACCGAAATTATCATGTATGTATGTGTATGGGGTATCATGTATGTATGTATGTGCCGTGAAATTCAGAAACACATATTCGATAGATAACTGGTAAAGCGCAGCTGAATGATTAAACTATTAACTAAAGGAATAAATTAAGATGTATGTAGTTATAATCATGCCACACCGATGAAAGTGTCACAGGCTAATCGAAGAACAGTTTTTGATTCGAGTTGCTTTCGAGTCTATGGTGTAGGTACTACTAAAAATGGACACACAAATATGTATTAAATTGTATACATTTACGAGTGCATATTTATCTCTCTACAGTAATACTTAGGCCGCACTGAAAGTTTTGCGTAACCTATTAATTAAACACGCTATAATTATATAAATATATTAATTGTTTTTCGAAAAATTTTTCTTTACATTTTAAATATTTTTTCATACGTTCGAACCATTTTACAAAACAACATGACCATTGGTCTGGTGCTATGTTTTCAACGTGCTGATTAAACGCCGTCACTGCCTCTTCGGAGCTTGTAAAAGTAAAGCCGCTCATCAAATCTTTAATTTTAGGAAAAACAAAGAAATCACAGGATGCCAGGTCCGGACTTTGTCTCGAGCTCTACTTTTTCAGAGGCCAAAAACGTTTTTGTTTTAATGGCGGTGTGCGCAGAAGCATTGTAGTGGTGCAAGCAAATAGATGCAGCTTCACGGTCTTCTTTCGCTATCAAACACCCATTCTTAAGATTGTTGTTTTTTCTATGGTTCAAAACAATAAATCCAAGTTTCGTCTCCAGTGATGAAAACAGCATTAGAATGTCATGGTACCTAAGTAACCATATTTTCCTCATTGGTCGCAGTTGCGGGCTGTCCTTCACGAATTTCATCATGTAGAAAAATCCGTCCCCGCTCTAATTCGGCATACCATCGCCTCACGGTGCTCAGATGAGGTGCTTAAAATAAAAAAAAAAACATGGCTCTAAAATCTTTTCATAATTCAAAGTGCGATAAAAAACAAATGACAGATGATTTCCTGCCTATTATTTTTTTTTAATTTATCTAGGACTCGGTATGTAAAAAAATAAATCATTCCAAATTCGAACAGTTCTGAGAAACCTGAAGTGCAAAACTTTCAAGTGTGCCCCATGTATGTTAGTAGGTACATTATAATTAGACAAGTTGATAGTATATTTTGTTTCCAGTAGTTGTTTATGTTGTCAATGTGCCTACTGTAGGAAAATAGGAGTACACCAGCTAGCAGTGAAGTTCCTGGGGAACCTCTGGATAATGAACCTACAACTGGTGCGACTCAAGAGGAGGTAATGTAACTTTATAGCTAGTTGCGCTTATGGGATTTGATTGCACTTGGAGGGAGGACCGTATAGTAAACCAAAGCTCAGTTGACTGTAAATTAGACATTCTCTTGTTTCGAGAACGATGCAGTATTAAATGTAGTTCAATTGTTTTGCATGACGGTATTTAGAAAGAACTTGGTTTTGGAGTATATCCTTATTACTCGTTTTCCAAAAATACATATGCAAACGCCAAATCTAAGTATTGTTCGTTGTTTAATTACTGATCATCTCTAATCTCTGAAGTTATTATTACAAGCGAGTCAAGATCATTACATGTACTTTGTATTCTGTCGTGTACCTGCTTCGCTATTGTTAATGTTGTAGTTTACTACACTATAAGGTCCTCCTTGATACGTATACTATGCACAGCGACAAGGTTGGCCTCTGTTACGGTGATGTACTTACTGCTGTATGTGCATGATGATTCTTAGCGCGTTTTTGTCCACCTGTAGCGTAATAAAACCAATCATATAACTGAAGTTTTCGTAAAGCATCGTAATAATATAAATAAGGCAGTTTGAAAAGAACGAGACAGCGGTTTATAGTTTATTTATGTTTAATGTTGTTGGTTTGACTTGAAGTTTTAAGAGACCTTAAAAATCTTAATTAAATATTTTCTGTTTTTAATTCTGTATTAAGTATTTATCCGTAGTTCCTCAGGTATATTTCAGTCATCAAAATTATTGATGAATATTAAAGTAGTCATAATTACACTCTTTCATATAAGTAAAGGTATCTGCTTTCCTAATAGAGAAGTTCGTTTGACTTATAACTTCAACATACATACAGGTTCAAAAACTATTAATAGTCACGTGAGTGCGATATTTCTAATTAATTTACAAAATATAATATTGGTATACAATAAAGTTTATTGTATGTACCAAAAACTTACTGCTTAAAATAAATACACAAAATTTTTACAGAAATACAAAGGGCGGCCTTATATTGCTACAATTAGTAGATACTTATATAAATGAATGTGAGGGAATGTGAAAATTTTGTAATGTTTTTTCTGTTTATCCGACTGCGCAAGAAAAGTTGTTTTTCGAGTATATGTATAATTTTTTTTTACACCCTAGAGGCTAGACGTGTCACGTGATAAAAAATTGAAGATTGTCATGCGATGCAGTCGAGTTTATACATTTCTTTAAGTTTACTTGTTAACATACAGGTCGTTTAGGTGTGCCATTTGTGTGTGTATGATATCCAATCTAGAAATTGAGACTAGAATATTATGAGTGAGTGTAAGGTTATTTCATTGCATACAGAGCGAACCGCAACTTGATGATAACGGTGACGAGGCTCCAGACGTCGCTACTCGCGTATACAACGCTCGTAGGAGGTGGGTGGATCGATGATTCATTAAATTTTCTCTTTCACATTTACGTTATACTGACTTTAAATAATGTATTATGTCAATTGCTAATATTCATATTAAATGTCTTGTGACACATGATTTTATCGCTCAGTTTGGTCTTCACATGCATTCATTTTCGATAATTCATGCATTGTTTTCAATAATATAACGTGTTATACCCTGATAAATACTTTTTTTTTTTCCACATGAAAGGAGTTACAGAGCCATAAGGGCACTCCGAGCTCGTCATGCCCGGCCTCGCGACCTTGGGCAAGTGCTTGAAGAATTAGATAATCTTCAAGAGCAATTTGCTCCGTATAGGTCTAATTACATCAGGATGCTGCGAGCTGCTAATAATCCTGAGGTTAGGATTCTATCTTCTTCAATTGTTATTATTAATTTTTCCAATTCTTAGTCTTTTATAACTAGGTAAATTTGAGTAGAACAATTTATAATACGTTTCAATAGACACTGTTTCTTAATCTGTGTTATATATCTACATATATTATTAATGTTTTACAAAGACTACTGTTTCTGTCGTAAACGGTTATTTTCATCCCTAAAGACTTATCGTTTCCCGATCTTTATGCTTTATTATCACTGCAAGATATTGGAGATCTTGGTCAAACGTTTTACATATTTTGTCAGGCCAATTAATTCTAAGATTAAATATTGTCATCTAATTAATGGGTGTTTTCACAGCCGCCAACATTCACCGAAGAAGAGCGTCAAAGTGCTCAACGCACTGTGGACATGGTATCTGATATAATGCACAGCTTCGCCCATGCTTATCATGCTGTCAGTGATATAACTTTTCATGTCGGCCAGCGGAACCCGCGTCTTACTTCAGAGTCAACCATAGTTCGCCATCCAATGCCTATACAGGTATATTCCTAATATTAAAATTTGTATACACTTATGTTAATTATTAGCAACAACTATTGACCGGTACCGGTAACTTAGATATAATCTCATAAGATAATAGTGAGTAGTCTCACGTTGTCCTAAGTATAAGTTGTTTGGCGCTATACGGATTAAGTATAGCTAACTGTTGGCGATTTAAAATTTATTTATCTATTCGTAATATGCAGTGGATTACAAACCGCATCGCTTTGTTCTGTAGTATTTAGTATAATATATGACTTTGTGTATAAATTATTGGTCCAAGAGCTCGTGAAGTCTCACGGTAACGGTTCATCACTCAGGCTAAAATTTGTTCAGTGGTGAGTTATAGCATGCTAAGTATAGTAACCATGACCTGGTAGGCCTAAGCCCTGCAGACCTATATTTTTAAAGTGTCAATTAACGCTGGAAATTTTATTACCATTAAGTTTAGTGACTATACAGATAACAAATATTTGGCCAGGCCTGTACAGGTGAGTCGTAAGGTATGCAGCATATAGTATGAAATAAACTTTGTTCTGTAAACTTGAAAGAATTTAGTCGGATTGATATGGCGATTTGGCCCCGGTCTGACATCTTGGCGTTGCATAGAGATTTATCTTCACTCTGCATTCTCTATCGCTTGTATCATGGGGAGTGTTCAGAGGAATTGTTCGGACTTGTACCGGCCGCAGGTTTTCGCCATCGTCCTACTCGACACAATATCCATCCAACTTTCCAGAGAACATCCGCTTCTCCAGAAGCTTTTTGCCTCGCACAAAAAGCCTGTGGAACAAATTGTCGCATGCCGTATTTCCGGACCAATACGTCCTTTAAACCTACAAGAAAAGAGCGTACTCCTACCTAAAAGGCCGGCAACGCACTTGTGACTCTTGAGTTTCGGGTGTCCATGGGCGGCAGTAGCCACTTACAATCAGGCGATCCGTCTGTTCGTTTGCTCACTATCCCATAAAAAAAAGAAATCGAAATATAACTACTCGCTGTACAAATACGTTTCTGTATTTTTCGCAACCGGCTTCTGCTTAGACCCCGAGATATTAATAATAATAACCGTACAAAAGTTTTTCGTATTTGGCCCAAATTATGAACGATCAAAATAGTATTGTACTACATAATATGAAATCAACCAATCATCGGGTCAAAGCGGAAACGCCCTCGAAACATACATAAATCGTGTTTGGAAATACGCAACACCTACATCTGATTTTCTTCGTAGTACTACAATGCATAAAGGTGCTGCACAATAAATGTTAAATACATAAACTCGCGCCATTTTTTTAATCATTCAATTTGTTTAATCACTCTTTCTTTCCACACTACGTCTTTATTCTATCAAAATTGCTCCCTAATATGTCACTTCCTCTTTCTAGTTAGCAATCTTTACTCCACACATACTTCACAACATCATTATTCTACTTTCATCATAATTGTGCCATACCCAACTCTCGCTACCATTCCTAAAAGGGGCATAGCACGTTATTATATTATGAACTGCTAGGACCTTTTATTTAATGTTCAAAAAAATGAAGTTGAAGCAAAAAAAAACATAAAACGGAGTGATTTTAGTAAAATCGCAAAAGAGAATAAATCATCGTCACCACTAACAATTAATTCTCTTGAAATCTTTGTATGAAAGCAGGTATACAAACCTTGAAATCCACCATTAGATAAACTATCTCACTCGCACTATTGAATTTATGTTACGCTTCTTACTCTTATTCCATAGCATCTTTCTTTTCGCCTGTCGAAGGTCTTATTCAAGCCAGCACTGCCTGTCATTGTAAACCCTAATTTTAGATCCCTTACTTAAACATATATAAAAAGTTCACTTTTACAAAACAAAGTGTACAGCATGGGCAGGGTTCATGAGCTCTGTTTTTATAAAGGTACGCGCCCACAGGTCGCCCACAGGTTAAAAATTTAAATGTTGTTCATTTGATAACTCTAGAATTGTCGCTCGTGATAATCAAAAATGACGGTCAAAAAAAAATATAGAAATACTTTTTATATATTATTATAGAGTACTTTTAAGTTGTGCCTTTAACAGACTCACGTCAACGTGGTTCAATCCAATCGTCGCCCACTCCAGCAGCATCAACCTGGCAACAGTGCCACGCCGGGTAATTCAACTAACACCGGAGGTGCTTCATCTACACAGACTACCCCGGGAACACAGGCGGCTCCAAACGCAGCGCAAACTACCGACGCTTTGAACAATCAAGATGGCCAGCCTGCTCAGACCATAGCTGGTATGAATCCCGCCCAACCGACTGTCAATATAAACATACAGCCAGATCCCATTACGTATCAAGTAGAAATAGAGACCAGGGTCCCTATAGCGTTCCCCTTCGAAAATTCTCTGTACAGCGGGCTAAACGCAACGATGGTGAATAACCAGGATCAAAATCACCAAGTCTCACAGATTCAGGCCGAGCCACATACTGGCCAAACTGACTCAGCTGGTCAAACAGGTCAAGGTGGCCAACCAGGCCTAAGTAGCCAGCCAAGTCAAATAAGCCAAACACCCCAGGGGGGTCAGGCAGGTGAAGCTAGCCAGGCCAACAGACGCCAAGTTGTGCTTGGTAAGATTATTTGATATAATTAAATCTCAACTAATGGTTGTTTTTCATGTAGGCTGATAATTTAACCATTATTTTTAAATTGTTATTTAACGTTTGTGTATGGCAAACAAACATAAATTTCTGACACTGTGTAGTTTTGCATTGTCTATTCAATATTTGGCTATTACTAATTATATATAAGTGTAATTAAAATGATTCTTTGATGACCATGGTGTTTCCTACCAGTGACTCAATCTTTGAAAATGTGATGCACTTTTTTAGTAGGTATGTGTGTAATAAATTCTGTTTGTATACTTCAGTATTTTACAAAATATACTCTATAGTATAATATACGGACACAGGAACATAGTAGCTATTAAATTATAGTAATAATAATAATTGTGTGTAAACAAATGTATTAATAAATATAGCTGCTATTGTAATTATATCGAAATAATTCTACCATTTTATCGTAGATTTTGAGAATCTGCTCAGAAGATTTAATGAAGCTGGTGCTCTCGCTGGTGTAGAAGTTGTGATGAGTATGGAAGAGCTCCCTCACGTGGGGGGTACTCTAGGAGTCGGAACAATATACACAGGGAATAATAATGGAGCGGGCTCAGGTGCGGCGCCAGGCATGGGTTCAGGTTCGGGTACTGGCTCAGGCTCGGGCACGGGCTCAGGCTCGGGCACAGGCTCCGGCACGGGCTCAGGTTTGGGACCGGGCACGAGCTCAGGCTCAGGTTCTGGATCGAGCACGGCTACCAGCGCTGGTACCGGTGCAGGCACAGGTACTGGCGCTGGTACCGGGGCTACCACTGGCACCGGAACAAGCGGTGCTACAGCAACGGGCGCCACTTCAGGCCCGGCTGCAAATAGTTTCGGGCAGCCGATTACCTCCGAAGAAGGAGGTAAGCTCCATTCTCAAGAAATGTAATTTTTATATAATTTGTTTCAAAATAATAATTTTGTATCTAATTTTCACAATTTAGAACTCCCGATATATTTTATTGCTGAGCTAAAGGGCTATAGAGCTAAGAGCTAAATAAAATTGATTTTCAGGCCCAGTTTTAGTACCGCTGCAATGGGGTCCACCTGATTTACTACAGAACATTGTACAAACAGTGATGCATCAAGGTGTACCCGAGGGTGTAACTGTGCAATTCCCTGGAGGTGCACAGGTTCACCACTTACCTGGAGATACAGTGACTTTCACACCTCTACATCAGTACCTCCATCAGCACCATCTTCAGCAGATTTTCCAGGCTGGTCAGCAAGGTCAGCAAGCCCAACAGCAGAGCCCCCAGGGAAACCAGTCTGCACCTCAAACCCCAGAGCCTGATCAAACAGCTCAGGCTGTACAAGATCAAACTACTCCGAATAATCGAAGCGGACAATGTAAGTAAAAGAATAGTTTGAACATAATTATTTTGAACTGCATGAACGTGATCGCGGCAATATCAAAAGCGTATCAAATTTGTTTGTTATGGTAGCGTATGTTAAAAGATTATATTTTTCAGCACACGTACATGTTCGGCGAGCTACTGCAACAACGCGCGCTCAAGCAGTGTCTCTCGCAAATTGTATTTACGATAGATACTTACTATGCGATAGCTCCCACGCTCGCCGACGTCTACAGCGACGCAGGTGCCTTTTGTCATGTATTATACTGATTAAATGTTGCACAATAATAATAAAATAAAATATGGATCAGATGAGTAAAAAATGCGTAATTCTGTTTTACGCGTTCACCCTAACAAATTAATATGAACTGGAGTTCGAAAAGACAATAAAAATAGTTATTACAAAAAAAGTTAACACAAGCTCCTTAATGTAGCTGTAGAGTAAACAAAGAAAAGCTTGATATACAAGAATTTGGTTATCTATTTTGTCTTCACTAATCACATAATTTTTCATGAAAAATCCACTTTCAGGGAACAACATCAACAGCAAGTGGCAGCTCAGGAGCGTCTCAGGGCTGAACGGACTGCGGCTCTGAACATAGAGACCCTGAGGGAGAGGAATCTTAACCTCACTGAAGTAAGTCTAATAATAAACTCACTTGCTACAACGATGTTTCCGACGAAGACTGCATATTTTACGCTATTGATAACTGACATTGACATTTTACATTGATGAAGCTTTTTTAATGAACGCGACAGTTTTTTGACATCACATAACAGAATTACAGTAACAGTAACATGTTGCTTTAAGAAATAAATAGTGTAATTCTGTCTGTTTTTCTTTACAGAATCATATCCAGACTATGGTGCAATTGCTCAGTAGCGCACCGTCTCAGGAGGCTTGGCTCAATGCACTGTTCGTGACCGTCGTAAGTTAAAAAGACTTCTACAACTACAAAAGAAAATGAAAGATAGATAGTTCTGCTTATTTACTTGAAATATGTTTATTTAAGCAGTTATATGTATCGTTAGAAAATAAATACAAATTACATATAGGTAGCCTGTTTGTTAAAAAAATAAATATTCGAAGGAAGTTAGACGTCGTCGTTCGTATCGTTAACGAAAAACGTCATGCATTAATTTGTTTATGTCAGCAGACACTAGAAATTCTTAGTAGTTATTCAATCTTTCAGAGATTGGTCATCAGATGTATACACATTGAAGGATAAAAAATTAATTTCAATAAATCGAAGATCATCATAAAAATTTGTCTGTTACTATTAGGTACTATTAATGTCTAATACTGAAAGTATTTTTAATATTAACAATTCAGTAGTGTCACTGTTTATCATTTATATTTAACTCGTACCGTCTAATCATGCTTCGTTATCGATAAAAACTTTTATAATACAAATTGAAAAAAAAAACCATGAGCAATTTGAATGTATAATTATTATTAATATCTGGATATGATTTGGTAGACTACTTAAAAAAAACTTAAATATGTATTGCAGCACATGCATAATAAACTTACTTTTTTAGACAGTTTTTCGCTACCTTGAGTTACATATACGCATTTTTCGTAGGGATAACATTTTTTTTAATAAAGTAGTTTTTGACACTCGGTAATAATTTAGCTTCATGATTCTGTAAAAATATTCAAAATCGCTGAAGTATTCTTGGCATTTATTCACTAGAATATATAAACACACAAATAAGATTTTCTTCTTTATAATATTCGTGTATCCAGCAAATAAAACTGTAAAATAAATTTAAAAAAATACTCTCTCATACAACTTCCTCTCAAGTTTTTTTCGCTAATTGTCTTGAAATGTTATATCTGATATCTCTATCATCGAGTCGAGTCGAAAACCATTAAGTCATCTAGCCTCAAGGGCTGAATATAGAAACATCATACGTACTTACACTAGACGAGTCGAACCCTTCTTCTTGCGCAGTTGGGTAAAAATACGTCCTTTTGTCGAAACTTCCTTAGCACTTACAACAGTAAAACGGTCTTAAATTTGTTTAATTAATTTAATTTTATTTACATTTTTTTTTATTTTTATTCGTAAGCCTACCATAATGACTCCACTTTGCCTGATGGTAAGCAGTAAATGGAGTCCAAGAGTGGTGGTCACCATCCTCATTGCATGTCTAGTCAATGCAGCATGGTGACCCACACTATGGCGGCCTGGTAAGATGCTTTTTCACGCCCCGCTTAAAAGAGCCGGGATCAAATTGGGAAGGAAACACGTGCGCTGGTAGGGAATTCCAGGCTTTCACTGATCGGCACAGGAAAGAAAAACCAAACCGTTTCGTTCGGGATCGCATATCTTCGACTCGCAAACGGTGACTCCTCAGGCCAGCACGTGTAGTCCTGTAGAGGAAGGGAGAAAGTGGGACCAATTGGAAGAGCTCGTCAGAACACTCCCCGTGATGTAGGCGATAGAGAACTGTCATAGAGCCGACATCTCTTCGCAACTGCAGGGGCTCAAGAGACTGGGTGACCTCAGGACAGTCTATAATACGGACTGCGCGTCGCTGCAACCGATCGAGAGCGTCAAGCAGATACTGCGCATAGCTATCCCAAAGATGAGAGCAGTACTCCACGCAGGAGCGAACCTGGGTCTTATATAAAAGACACAGATGCTCGGGCGAGAAGAACCGTCTCACCTTGTTCAATACACCGAGCTTCCGCGAGGCCGCCTTAGTGATGCTCTCGATGTAATCACGCGGATTGAGATCCCGACAGATGTCCATACCCAGTATACTATCCTGTAGTGGCAGTTGAGTGTTCTGAAGAGTAGGAAGGGGAAGGAATGGAGACTTTTTGTTTGAAAACGCTCACGCCTGTGTTTTCTTGGCGCTGAACTCGACCAGATTCTCACAACCCCATTGAGAGATGCGGCTCAGGACCCGGTCGAGCTCAGCAACAAGCTCCTGTCGTTTTCCCTCAACGTCTGCTAGCATGGCAGCAGGATGTCCAAAGTATCGCCCGTGTACTGTGCTGTCGTCTGCATAACAATGTATGTTGCCAAGAGCCAACATATCACTGATATGCAGAAGGAACAGCGTGGGCGATAGGACGGAGCCCTGAGGTACACCAGCGCTAACCTCCTGGAAGTCAGACGCCGCGCCGTCACAGAGAAGCCTTCTTCTTCTAAGAAGCTTACATAGGGTTATCATTTCTTTTAAATATCGTTTAGATCTGTGATTAGCCGGTCTTGCCCAATATTTAATATAACTAGTATTCGCTCAACTATCCTATTTTTACAATCATTATAATGTTAAAAATTCATATGTATCTGATACTATAATCTGTTTCAGGCACGTCACTTATTTTTGGCGGACCCAATGCAAGCCGTTGCCGGCGAACCGCAGCTAGTACCCAACGAGTTCCCAACACTCCGCACGCTGCTCCGTAATTACATTCAGAATTTGCTGACGCGATCCGGTTCTGATGATGGAGAAAACGCCTTTATGGCCGTCTCTGATTACTTTGTTACTCAACATGCTGATTTCATCAATAATATGGTATTTATTATTTTCTACAGAAATAGAAATGGATTGTCGAAACGTTCCTCGTGAACGCGCATAACTTCCAAATAACTGCATCAAATTGCATTTTTTTTTTGTTGTATTCGTTATTGTCAGGAAAACATTAAATTTCTTTAAATAAACCACCATTGTGATTTCTGGGCTGGCAGTTAGTTTTATATATTTTTCAGGAGTTATTTGTATAATACAATATGAATTTAGATCCGTATGTACATATAACCTAAATGCAAATATTGTAAATGGTAATATGTAATAAACTGCACTTGGGTGTTCATTCTTTGAGGCACACTTTTCTCTCATTACATATAAAGTATTATATAGCATTAGGAGGCAAAGAAACAGAAATATATATATTGTAAACAATCTCCACAATCATTTATTGGATGAAAAATTTGAAAATTCAAATTTGGATTTGTGGTACACCCTTGTGTAGAGACTAAACTGCAAGCTATTTATTGGCGTATTTTTTTAATATTACCAGTCCTCTTTTTTGTTGAAATGCTGCCTAAATAGTACAGTACTGTTTTGTTTTTTTTTTATGATAAGTGTATTAACGACACCTATATTTGTGTAGATTTTTTATATTTAAGTTCATTAAATTACGTATTGAATCGCCCGTGCAATAGTATTTAAAGCTGCTGCCTTATCATCTGGACACATTTAACGTTTCCACCATGTATACTGATTGCAGATGTTACTTCTAAACTACATAATAAACCGTGAATTTATAAAATATGTAATTTATTCATATTTAGAATACGATACTTAAGTACAGTTCATCCCACAAATAAGAGACAATAATGTTTCAGCATAACATTACACCGGTTCGTGAGGACATTGACATTTACACATCAATTCGAGGACTTGTTCGTTCCCGGCTGCCGGCTGTTGTAGCTTGTGTTATGTGTGACGCTTCCGGGGAAATGTTCGCCGCAAGGTTTTACGCGGTCTTCTCACGACTGTTCACGGATTTCTGTGCTCTGATTAGCCAATGCCTCGAGAATGGCATGGAGGGACTGCGTCTTATATTCCGCCTATATTTGGTGAGCTAATTATATGTTTAATTAAAAAAGCTATATAAAGTTGAAAATATTAAAATAGCCGACCTACAAGAACACTTCAAACGCATACCATTTTGAGGCAAACACCTTAACATTTGGTGACATTGACATTAAAAATTGTTGTTGTTGAGTTTTTTTTTAAATATTTTATTTGTAGTTTATTTTTTAAAAATATATTTTATCTGTAGTTCCTAAAATTAGTTTCTTTCTCAGAGATATAAGTTTAAAATAAAAAGTTTAGTATATTTAATGAAAAAGTTGACTTTTTAGTAATAATACAATCTGTTCAAAATAAATGTGTGCCATGTGGTCCGGTAGTCTCGGTAGAGTAAAATAGAGCCATCGCCTCTTAGGGATTAGACTGTTTTCTATCGGACAGTATGTCACATCAAAATAATAGGCTTGACTCTTATTACATTAGTGGAACCAAATTCTAATGCAATATGTGGGTGGTTAATACACCTCTGCCTACCCGTCTGGGAATATAGGCGTGAGCGTGTATATGTTTAGAATAAATAAAGATGAGGTTTTAGATACACGCATCCATCTTTAAAACTATTTAAGTTGCAATGTTAACCATGCTTTTAGTCATGTTAAAGGCCATAGTAGTTGACACCTTACTTATATATATATACTTTTTTAATAACCAAATTCTTAATTTGTATTTTACAAGTAACTTAGGTACTTGATTGATGATATAATAATGAGTAATTATTTAACAGGAGGAAATGATAGAGAATTTCGATGAATCAGTATGTCAGTTAATGATAGCACTTGGCCAAGCTAATTTAAATGGCGTTATTAACAACTTGGGTAACAGTAACATACAACAGTATATTGAGCGACGCGAAGGAGCCTCAGTTGCATGGGTAAGTTATAATACCATACTTTAACTATTGGTTTAGTTTTTAAAGAGGTTAGTTTAAACTTAAATTGTATTTGATAAGCCACTACACATCTACATTCCAAATAAACTTGGTGGTCTTTAGTATACTCATAAATATATCTAAGAGTTAAGTTTTTGTGTGATACCAAACCTAAGCCTAGAAGTTTGTGTTTAACTAATTAAACTACTAGCTTTTGTCTATAGCTACAGTTTTACTGGATAAAGGGTACCCTATGCAGTTTTGTTTTGACATGTATGCAAAATTCCATGATGAATGCTTGAGTAGTTAAGGCATAAACTTAACTAAAAATAAGTAAAACATTTGTTTTATGTTAAACCGTTTTATTAAGAATAAAGAATAAAAGACAATGTACTAAACTAAAAGCTTAAAAATAATTCCTAGGTACCAGTCATCCCACCACTCTCATCAAGCTAGGGCATTGATCAGACATAAAAATTAAATCGTTTAAGTTTTTAATTTTTAATTTTGTATATTTATATTACTGTTAAAGTATTGACTGTCTCTCAACTCTGTGATCCATTATGCAGCTTTCGACTTAAGGGCAATTTGATATCAATCTCCCATATTGAAACAAATATTAAACATGTCATTTTCGGCGGCCATCTTAGATTTCAAATTTTTCAAAGAATATTACAGTATTCTGTAATTCAAGCCCTTTCATTTGAAACCCATATTGAAAGACTAGTGAAGAAAAAAATTCACCTGCCGTTTTGCTGGTGCCCAAATAAGATTTTCATTTTATATTCATAGAAACCTCTATTCTGCTAATCAAGCCCTTTCATTTAATAATCATATTGAGGAAGTAGTCAAAAAATATGTAATCCGCCATTTTGTAAGGGCGGCCATCTAGGATTTACAATGAAGGCGAATTGATTAAATTATGCGTACCAAATTTCAGATCAATCCGTCAACAGAAAGGGCGTTAAATTTGACCCAAATAAATACAAACAGGACAAGCTAAATAAAACTGTTTCAAAATATACTCAATCATTTATAAAATTATGTTCGACAATTTATTAAATTTAATTACAGGCACCAGAACGCGAAGGAGAATCACCAACGCCTATGGAAGAATCTCCTGGATCGGTTGCTCGTGAGGAGCCAATGCAGACTAGCCCACCTACAACTCCGGCGGTAAACGATATGCAATCATCAGCCAGCCCAGTCTCAGATGCAATTGAACCCCTGTCTGTGACATCACAGGCCTCCTCGTCTACCGTGGCATCTGCGCCTACAACCTCCGTACACACCGTTACATCTACCACTGCTCATTCGCAAACTTCCTCACCTAGTCGAACAAACGCTAGGTACGTATATTAAATCGTGTGACTCTTTTAAACACACACACACACGCACACACATACACGCACACACACTCACACACATACACGCACACACACTCACACACACTCACACACACTCACACACACTCACACACACTCACACACACACACGCACTCACACGCACACACACTCACGCACACACACTCACACACACACTCACACACACACACACACAATTTTTTTATTTTTAGCATTTACTTTTTGTGTCTATATTTGTACGATATAAATAGGAAAATATTTCATCAGGGTTAATAAGGACAAGAGTGAACCGTCAACGCCCACTCACAATGGCAACAGGGATGAAAACATTCGATTTGTAAGTATTGTTTTAATCATTAACTGATACGTTACTGTTTTATTATTTTTTTCTACAAACATGTTTGATATTATGTAACATATGGATATGAAAATCAATTGCTTGTTACAAGTGCTTTTCAACTCATTCCTGATACCATGCTGAACAACATATTTACGTTTTAATGTGATGGCCACCGTGCACTGATGACTATCCCTCAATAATTTCATTGTTTGTCATTCAGCATTCGAAGTTTTAAAATGGGTCGATCAAACTACCGAAAATATTTAAATTATATACATTTTTTTTTTTATTCGTAAGCCTACCATAATGACTCCACTTTGCCTGATGGTAAGCAATAAATGGAGTCCAAGAGTGGTGGTCACCATCCTCATTGCATGTCTAGTCAATGCAGCATGGTGACCCACACTATGGCGGCCTGGTGAGATGCTTTTTCACGCCCCGCTTAAAAAACCCGGGATCAAATTGGGAAGGAAACACGTGCGCTGGTAGGGAATTCCAGGCTTTCACTGATCGGCACAGGAAAGAAGAGCCAAACCGTTTCGTTCGGGATCGCATATCTTCGACTCGCAAACGGTGACTCCTCAGGCCAGCACGTGTAGTCCTGTAGAGGAAGGGAGAAGGTGGGACCAATTGGAAGAGCTCGTCAGAACACTCCCCGTACATATATTATGCCTCTATAATTAACTGTGGGATTTAAATCATACACCTGACTGACTGCCAGAAAATGTCTACAGCATTGCGTCTGCCTTGTGCAACAGTTGCAGAAAGTACACACATACATATATGTACATACAAACGCTAACGCCTGTATTCCTTAAAGGGTTGACAGAGGTGTATTAACCACCATCATTTTATCAATTAGAATTTGGTGTTATTAACTTAACAGGGGGCAACCCTATTGCCGTCAACCGGGCACTGACGGTATACATACTGTATGATAGATAACAGTCTGATCCTTTAGGACACCACTGGTAAGAGACGGGGATTGCAGAAAGAACATAAAAAAATAAATAAAAAATACTGTCCGACGATAGCTACTAGAGGTTGATTAAATATCACCAGTTCGCAGTATGACATTCAAGGAGGCGGACGCGGCGTACTTACCTAATTACAAATGTAATATAACAAAAAACTTTGAAAATATCTCAATTTACATGCAAAACCATTTTATTATTATAGCGTGAATAAACATTAAAACAATAAGCATTAAGTTTAAATTGGTTTAGGACTGTCGAGTGTCGGTAACAAGCCTATGCAACTTGGTAAGCAAAGACGTGATTTACGCAATCAAGCATATAAAAATACTGGAATTTGTAACAACCAGTTTTTGCAGATCAAGTGTCCGGTGTACCGCAAACAAGCAAAGGCATACAAGCTATGCTGTGCTCTAAATCTATTTCTTAAAAGGCAGGGATAGCTTTTGTAATGTTTTTGTAGACTTCGTCAGTGATTCATGATGTAACGAGTATGAATCACTGACGAAGCCTACAAAACGGATGCGGAATGGATTTACGCAATCTCCAATACACCAATTATTAGACCTTCCAGGCATCCTACATGAAACCTTCTAGGCTCCAAGAGCATTTGATTAAAATACATTCTGATAAACAGGAAAATGATTTACTCTATTTTCTAGGACTCGAAAAGAAATATTTAAAACAGCTAACTATATCAAACCATTTTGCATCGTGTTCTAAACAAGATGGTAGAGTTTCATATAATATTTCGTTATTTTTCGCAAAAGCGGGAAAACCACACACAATGGGTGAGGAATGAATTACGCTTCTGTCAAAGTGATAATCGACACTGTTCTTCGTCATAAAACGCCATCAGATGCCATAAAAAAACGGTAATTAGAGTGCAAAGAATAGGTGAAATAGAATAGGTTTAATGACGTTAATTTACAATAGCAAGGTGATGAGTTGAATTTAATAAAAACAAAAAAACGTCATAGCTGCTTTTTCCTCTACCTATATTTCGTCTAAATATAAGAAGTTTTTCTTCTTATATTTAGACGAAATATAGGTAGAGGTGAATACAGCCACTTAGACATTAGATTAGAAATTTTTAATTGCGTTTCCTTTATCACAGTTGGCTGAGTCTGGATTCAGTGCCGTAGCTAACTTACCGTCTAAGAAAATTAATAGACTGCAGATCACTGATCACAGATATTTGCAACTGATAACTAAATTGAATCACGACATTAAAAATTGTTAAAACTCCACCAGCCTCAACCACCTTTTTGATATTTATGTTTCTTTTTAAACTTTGTTTTTTTCTCATCGTGTCTTGCCTTTGCGCCCCAGTGTGGTGTGCTTCAGCTGTGTGTATTGTCTTGCATTTGTTGGTTAAGTTAGTCTTTGTCTGAATTAAATGTTTTTACGAATCACGAAGAGAGAGAGAGAGAGAGAGAGAGAGAAAGAGAGAGATTAATAGACAATAGATTGACATATAAAATTAATATAACTATTATGTAAAAGGTAGTCCATAAATGGTCGGCAACCTATGATGAATAAAATATCCGAGTGACGGCAATAGGCATGCCCCCATTTTGTTATGGGACCAAATTCTTATTGGCAAGATCACACCTCAACCACCTCTGCCTACCCCTGAAGAGATACAGGCGTGAGTCGTGTATATGTAAATCATAAAGTCATCATAGCGTATTTGCCCGTTAGACACTATTGAAGTGGGTAAATGAATAGTATTGTGGAACGATTGTATTTAAATAGTTCTGAATAATTATTATACAACATGATACAGACATTGTGCAACCTTCAGTCTTGTTGATGTTTGGAGTTATTAAGTGTTTGTTATAAGTTAAATACAGTGAAGTATTTTAATGAGTTAATTGGCGCAATAAGTAGTTTGTCAACGTCTGTTTTTATAATGCAGGTGCCGCCCTTAATGATTCTTCAACATTGGGGTGAGGAATGGGTTCCAGTATTTACCCGAGACCAACAGGCACAGAGACCCGAGCCCCAAGAGCCGTACAGCGACGCTTATCTGTCTGGTATGCCGTCGCGGAAGCGAAGATGTGTTCGCCAAACTCGTCCTCCTACTACACTTGATGGATTCATGAACGGTGTGTATCTTTAATGACATTTACCCAAATTGTTGAAATGTCGCGTGTGAAAACTCAATGGTCCCTCACCTTTCCGGAACTAAAGGTTTACATACCACACGTTGCACTAGGACCTACAAAATTACACGATGTTTCGTCGCTATGCACCAGGTTACCAAGTGAATCCTAAGAAGGAAACCCCAGAAAACCCTTAAAAAGTATACACTTATGATTTATAAATGTTTCTGCATATTGAAAAGAGAAAGTTTAACATTTTGAACCATGTTACATCATTTTTTTTTATTCTTTAGTCAACGTCAATTATTATACGACGAGGGCAGCAAGTGTTTAGTAGTGTTAAGAACAACATTTACTGCTTTCAAAAAAAACTTAAATTACGTATTACTATAATTAAATTAACGTGTTACTGTATTCGTCTTTACGGTTTTATAGGCGTTCTTATGTATTGTGTATTTTACTCAAGATGTGTAATAAGTACCGCCAAGTGCCAACAATCAACGATACGTAACGAATTAATTAATTTGATAAGCAATTTGGTCTCTCCGTCTGTAAGACCTTAACGATAGGATTAATTTAATCTGAACAAAATATTAAAGTGTTATTATAATTCAACAGAGAGCGTTCGCGAGGCGGCTGATCGTGACAGATCAAGCACAGTGGACAACAGCGCGATTCGTATTGCTTTTCGCGAACATATGCGCAATATGTCGCGGACGCGAGCCTCCAGTTCTGAGGATTATGATCCGCTGAGATACACATCAGCTGCCAGGTTCCTCAATACAACCAGGTATAAAACAGCCTAAGACTTCCGAAGTGTCTAAAAGGCTAACTTTACTTGGGCCAAGTATACAGTAAAAGTAGTGCAACATGCTTCTAAGTACAGTTTTAATTTAGTTAATTCTCAGATCCAGCATCATTTTTATTTGTTCTACTTGAATGAATAATTTACAAGGTCAATTTTTCAGTTCGAATTTCTTTGTTCAGAGGTTTTTTGTTATGGTTGCAATTGTAAAGGTGACTTAGATGTTTCCATCATGTGGTGTGTCAATTACCTGATCCGAGATCCGAACGTGTTATATTTTCTCATTTGAATACTTTTTGGATTGATATTCTAGCGATAGGGGTAATCTTAAACCTACATTGCCCTTTATTTTATAAGTGTTCGTTAAGAACTCAAAAAAGGGCCATGTCCAAGACATTACATTCCACTCTCGAGTGACTAAACCACCAGTTTGGTAATCCTAAATTGAAAACATTATTGTAACACGAATTGTATTTTGATTATTAAAAGAATTTATTGGAATATAATGAAACACCTAATTCTCGATTTCACTATCCATATAAATTGATTATATAACACAATATACATACATTCATACATACATAATATCACGCCTCTTTCCCATAGGGGTAGGCAGTGACCACTTCCTTCCATTTGCTACGATTCTGACATACCTTTCTCGCTTCTTTAAGTTTCATTCCGTTCCGCATACAGGCTCATCGGTTAAAGGTACTTTGGCCAGGCCTTTGCTTAGATTTTCTTGGAAATCTAACACAATATATTATAGTAAATATGTGTAGTTTTGTTAGTATTAAAAATGTTTTTCCTAAAAAGGTGTATCAGCATTATACTAGTAAAACATAACATTAAGGCATTCTCTGAAATTTAGTCATACAAATTTACAGAATGTCGAAAATAAAATATAATTATCGATTAATTGTATAAAAACATAACTTTTATGTATTTTTGTATTGATAGAAACTTCACATAACATTTAAGTAGGTTCCCTATCAGTTACTTAAAATGTGAAAATGAATTATCCCAAACGTGCATTATAGTCGGAGCTAACAACATTTATGTTTGTTTTGGGATGCCTAGTAACAGTGTTAATGCTTCAAATATTGGGCTGGGCGTGGACGGGACAATATCTATAACCCGTATCAGGTTCTATTATAAGAAGATGAAGAGATTTTTTGTTTGTTAAGCAATTACACGCCGGATTCGTAAAAACCTTGTTTTATTGCATATTATTTACATAGGAACATAAACTTAGGTGTAACTGCGGGGATCGAGTAGTTAGTTTTAAAAATCATTTTATTCTCTAAGTTCTTTACTATATCTTGTAGTATACTCTACGAAAAACGATTTTTTCACAGCATTTCTAACGACGGGGAGCTTTGTTTGCTTTTATTTTTATTCTGATTTGAGCGTTTTGTTGTATTTAATTTAGAGCCAGTTGAAGTGTCAGTAAGTGCACCATTTATTTAGGTCAGTATGTTTCAAAAAGAAGTTTGGTTGGCTCTTAAGATTTTCAAGTATAGTTAATTATGAAACAAAAGTACCCGTCTTGATATTTATTAGTTACTGCAAAGTAATATTTGTTTGTATTTGTATTACTCAATAAGTATTTATCTGGTTTCAGGACCAATAAACCTCAACCACAAGAAAACGGCAATGAGGATAAGGACGAAGAATGAATATTTCAAGAAGCCATTTTATTCGGATCACAATAGTAGCTTGGCTTGATAGTTATAGTAACATGTTCTTATTACATACATAATATAATCCACATTTCGATTTAATAGTTTCCATGTATCTGTATGTCACATAGTCAATGTTATTTATATTCAGTCGTGCATGCTGTTAAACCTAATTTTGCGGATTGTTTACATACAAACACAAATAAATATTATTGACAATTTAAGTAATCAATGTTCAAACGTAAATTGTTAGGGGAGTGATGTTGTCACCGTAGGTAAGAGTTATATGTATTTGAATAATTAAAATTATTCCATAAATGTTTGATAGTACTGTCTGCTAATATGGCCCGTTTTTAATCGGCACCGAAAACTTATGTAGACTTCGTCTTTCTGTAGCTAATTATTATTTAAATAATAAGGACTTTCTTTTTGAGGATCTTTGAAAGTGAACAGGAATGTTCGTCGCAAATATTTGCATATTAGTTTTGACAATGTTGCTATATATCTATAGAGCGCAAAACTTATAATCGCTATATTAACGCAAACGTATTTACATAGTTCCTTTTTACTACCCTGTTATGACTGTGTAGCTTTAGATCAGCATACATGAGTTGGCAAAGTTTTATCCCCATAGATTCTAACCTCACGTTTTACCTAAGTTCATGAATTTTATTCATTTTAAAAAGCTGACTCTCATTCGGTATATAATACTGATTTTTACGATCATTCCCTTCTCTTCGAATTTGGCGCAATTTTAGATATTAAGATGAAATAATTTTACCTCAGTATGGTCCAAGCATTGTATGAAATGCAAAAAACCCAATTTATAATTAATTTGTTAATGATTTCTACACTTTTTATATTGATACAGCAAAAAAATTGATTAAATTGAATGTAGTAAAAAATATAATATGTCCAGTTTATTTTGCAAATTTGAAAGTTAATTAACCGTTAGGGTGAAGCAAACCTCATAACTGAACTTGATTGGGTAGAGTATTGATATTTTTAATGCTATTATCTTTATATATATAATTCTTCTGTGAGTGTGTATGTCACTGAACTACTCTCAAACGAATGGACAGATTTTGATGAAATTTTTTGTGTGTGTTCAAGGGGATCTGGGAATGGTTTAGATTCACAAATCAGCCCGGCAGATGGCGCTGCAGTCGGTATCTAGGTTATTTATCTATATTGATCCTAATCGCTTGAAATATCATGCAGGACAACGTCTGTCGGGTCCGCTAGTATTAATATATAAACTAACACATTACAGTAATAATAAATGTTTTTTTTTTCTTGTAACAATATTTACGGCAGGACTAGGTATATATAATTAAAGGTACATCTCACCTTCTTTCACTGGAACTGAATGCCAATAATCTTTTTGTAAATAATCATCTGAAAAAAAAACAATAATTGACATACATATATTTTCATTTTAACATCTTCGTTTGGTTTGAATTAGTATATTGCTATAATTGTTAGTCTGTATAGAACGAAGATTATACGAATTGCTGTTTGCAAGCCTCCTGCCAAAACAATGATGACATGGCTGTAGGGGACTGTTTGCACAGTGGTAGAGCCATGCTAAGGCACAAATGGGCCGGCTCGACCGGTGCGATACCACGGCCTCACTGAAAAAAAGATTGTATTGTTGAAGCAACGCTTGCCTTTCATTTCCCCGCTAGTGCTAGTGTTGGTAAGTTCCCGAGAATATCTCGCAGTTAGAATTTGCTTTTAAGTTCTCGGGGACATTCTCTTTTGGAAGGGAATTTACGATAATTTAAAAATATCCAAAAACAGGTTGGAGTGTATCTAAAATTTTTATGAAGTTTACATAATGTTAATATTCCTCGAGAATATTTCCTAGAAAATAAATTAATCAATAAACATAAATTCTCTTACGTTTTGTATGACATTCAACTTGAATTGTTATTTATACAGTACATGGTTGAATGCAGTAGTATTAAATCAAACATAAAAAAAAAACATTTAGTTTAAAAGAAACGTAATTAATTTAAACTACCCTAAACTAAATAAAATAAAATCCTTATTTGTTAACTCAAATCTCGATTTCCATTGTAAAATATCAAAGGCTTAATCATTTTTAGAAACAATAAAGTAATAAACAGAATAATTTTAGTTTTAACAATCAATATATTGTATTGAACGTCGAATCGTCCTGTAACACATCACCGTTGACGCGATAGCCGCCACATGCGTGCCCCTCAGACATGGTCGTGCGTGAGATTGCTTGTCCCACCGTTGCAATTGCCTGCTGTTGGCGTGAGGTTACTGATTCGAGGGGTAATCCACAGTATCTGCTGGACTACGGATCCGCCCGTTGTTGTCGGTATGACTGAGAGTTTATATCTCTTACACTCTCGCAGCTCCACAAGTTCAAACAGTTAGCGTTTGATTGCATTACACGTGTTGAATAACCCTAGGGGTTATAGAGGTCGTGATCGTCCATGACGATGCGAATCTCGCTTAGCTGGTCTCCCTGTCATCTCTATGCAGATGATTCGCAGTTGTACCGTAATTTTTGGATTGACGAACTTACGGAAGCTATCACTGCTATCAATAATGATCTCATAAATATCTGCAAATGGGCGAAATCATTCGGACTGCTTAACAATTCCGCTAAATCCCAAGCTCTCATTGTTGGTAGCAGGTATATGTATGGTAAACTAATCATCCTTTCCCAAGCATTATACAAAGATACTGTTGTTCCATAGACGTCTCATGTAAAAAAAGCTTGGGTTTCGCATAGATTGCAATTTGTCCTGTCCTGTCCTGTCATGTTACTGTGAGCAAGAAGGTTTTTGCATCATATGATTCGCTTAACGTCTTCAAAATTTTCTCCGTTCTCAGTCTAAGATCTATGGCTCAATCATTTCTCCTTCCTCTTGTTGACCATGCTGATGTTTCTGTAGCAATACTTATTACTGAGAGAAAACAATCCTTGATTCTTCTTCAGGGAATTCCACTGCCGTACCGTAGAAACTGAAAGATTTGTCGTAGCGATTAGAATTATGAGGTGGAATTTGTAGTAAAAGAGAAGATGAGCGACAAGGTTTATTCCTGGGGACAAGATATTCAAAGCGCTCAGGCAAATAAAAATAGGAAAACTAGTATTGTGAAAAACGGAATAGAGTAAAAATATGAATAATTTAGCAACTTTATTAATATTTTATTTAATTCTCTTAAATACTCTATGTGCTGATAATATTCTCTCTACCTATCACTAGTAAGAGGACATTTACGAAATATATTATACATTAAAATGTATAGTATATTTTGTGTAAAATGACAAATGCAACATAAACATAATATTTTTTTTTTATATTGCAGTTGTCTTTTTGAAGGGTACCCAATTCTAGTAGGTATATAATGTATATTCTCATTCATTACATATAGACTTTCATCATTGTAGTTATAGAATACTCTGATAATTGTATACAATGCTAGATTAAACATATTTATGAATAGATGGATACTCTATTATCTACACACTTTTTATTGCTAATTCTCTGGACTGTACCAGCTCATGTATTCTGATCTATTAATTCATTTTATAAAGTAATCAATAATTTTACCTTTACAATATACTTACTATATTATTACATAATAAATAAGCGTACCGATTGATGGTCATTACTAGATACTGTAGATGTTTTGGAATTAAATGTTATATATAAACGGTGTTTCACTTAATGATGTCCTTCACATTATGAAAGTATATATGGCAAGTACCCAATTATATGGCTCGTGCTATCTGTGACATATGGTGTTAGTCTACCAGTCTCAACAGTAATATTCAACAGTTTAAATAGCTCATTATTATTCCAAGCTAAAGCTGTTATTTAACTAGCAATGTTTGTTAGTTTCCTAGATTGGGCTAATCTTAGAAGCTGAATTCAACCCACTTGCTCTTAGTAATGGTAATGGGCTCAGTTTCCGCATTTAGACTCATGTTCGATCCATTATGCGTTCAGGAGGCTGACTAGTTAAGCCAGCCTAGCTCCTTCCAGAAGCGCAAAAGCCTCCTGGGGCGTTCACAGTCTTCTAGGAGCGTTCTCGTGCCTGCGAGGATTTCTGCCCGTTGTGCAGCACGCCCTCGCATTCCAGGCTAACGTGGACGGCCGTTTCCTCCGCGCTCAGACAACCCCTGCATTGGGGGCTATCTATCGGTCGCGTTAATGACGAATAGGTGTCGGTTCACAGCCAGATGGCCTGTAATGCTGCCGACCACTATTCGGATGTCCGTTCTGTTAAAGACTGATGAGTCTACGCAATGGACGTGGTGATATTTCTGTTAATACCAGTTTGGATTGCCTGCAGCCAGGTGTGTT
Organism: Tyria jacobaeae; assembly: GCA_947561695.1. NCBI lineage: Eukaryota > Metazoa > Arthropoda > Insecta > Lepidoptera > Erebidae > Tyria > Tyria jacobaeae. The sequence goes on along the minus strand of OX387207.1, from coordinate 9,186,381 downwards.
AATCCATCGGCTATTGTGTGTTTCTCTAGTCCTTTGCCTTACCCAGGAGCGATATAAGTTGAAGGGCAGGAGTGTGGTAGGGCCTGCCGCTGATGTTGTAGATCCCTTCCTTGCTAGCTCGTCGGCGGCATCGTTACCAAGTGAGTTGGTGTGCCCCATGATCCATTGAAGAATTACCCCATTCGCCGAGGCTAAGCGTTCTAGCGACTGGTGGCATTAATAAATGAGACCGGAGTTCATGGTGTTGCCCATTAGGGCCCTTAGTACCGTCATACTATCTGACAATATGCGGATGTTATACTTCTTGATGCCTCTAGACATAGCCGCGAGGGCTGCGTATGTTAGCGCAACGCATTCGCATTGAAAAATCGAACTGTGCTTGCCTAGTGCCAGCGATATTTTTATGTTTAGGTATAGTGAGTACACCCCGGTTCCAGTACATGACCCCATCTTGGAGCCGTCCGTGTATATCCGGACTTCATTTATGCCGGAATGATCACTATCGTTCTCCGGTAGTTCTATACAGTACCTTCTTTCGAAGATGTGTTGTTTTGGAATCCTGTCACATGGGGCAGCTATCAAAGGTTGGTAGTCAACTAGTGGATTCCAGATATTGGAGTGTGGACCCTCTTGGTTATTCCACAGACTCAGGTGTTTTAGTCTGATTGTTGCCATAGCTGCCTCCTGTTGTATGTACAGGTCTAGTGGTGCTAGATCGAGAGCCACCTCAAGGGCGGCAGTAGGGGTTGTTCTAATGCATCCAGTGACGGCCGTACAAACGAGTCTCTGGAATTGTTGCAACCTGTTTCTAACCGTGCTAAGCTCAGTTCTCTGCCACATAGCAATAGCACTGTACGTGATTATTGGCCTTATTACCGCTTTATAAAGTCATAAAGTGATTTTCGGTGAGAGACGCCAGGCTTTGCCGAGGAGCCGCTTGCATTGGTAGAAGATAATGCAATGGCTTTATTAAGTTTTGCGTCCAGGTGTCTATTCCATAGGAGTTTGCTGTCAAGTATGACTCCTAGATACTTGACCTAGGTCTGTCTGTGGTAAGAACCAGACTAGTGCCGAATAGTTTAGGCAGCCTTAGATCACCTAAACTACGTTTGTTTGTGAATATTATCAATTCCGTTTTTGTTGGGTTCACTGATAGATTGTGTTTTACGCACCACTGTTCGACGACCTTTAAAGCAGACCTCAATTGGTCACAAATGTTTTTTTTAAATGGGCCACTAATAAGAACGGTCAGGTCGTCTGCATAGCCCACTGTGAAGAACTTGCGGTCGTTGAGTTGAGTAATCAGCTCATCCACCACGATGTTCCAGAGGAGTGGTGAGAGAAGTCCGCCTTGGGGGCACCCCCTTGCCACTATTCCTCTTGTTGTGTTGTTAACAGTGAATTGTATAGCTCTGCTTCTAAGCATACTGTCGATCCACCCTGTAATGGTGGAGTCGACTCCGTGTCTAGAAAGAGCCTGGTTTACGCCTCTCTAGAAACCTCTCTAGAACCTTTAGCATGAAGGATGTGAGGCTGATAGGTCTGAATGATTTAGGTTGAGTGTAGAGTCCTTTGCCGGGTTTGGGAAGGAATACTACTTTGACTTCTTTCCAATTCGTAGGTACGTAACGGTGTGCCACGCAGCTTCTGTAGATGGATCGTAGATGATCCATCAGTGCTGCGTCACACCATTTTAGCAGACCTGGTAAAATACCGTCCAGTCCTGCAGCTTTGAATGGAAGAAAGCTGTTGATAGCCCACTTTAGTTTATCTTGGTTCACGATTCTGTGAGCGGTGGTCCAATCCGAATCATCTGGTAGATATACCTCACCTTCCTCCCATGTTTTATTCTCATTAAGTATGCGACACCCCGGGAAGTGAGTTGTCGACGACTTGTTGCAGACTATTTATAGGAGCGTACCGTTAAGTATGAGGACCGAGACGCATATTTTAGATGTCGTGCCATGCAGTGCGGCGTGAAAGATGTTGGTCACAGCCCGAGGGTGTGCACTTTCAAGAAGTGTCGTGCCTGGCTACCAGGGGAGTATCTCTGGTAGTCGGGCGCACTGAGGCGCTGACCTTACGGGTGGCCCTGGATAATACCGAGGCCTATAGAGAGCCTATAGAAGAGGATAATTGACGGTGGGTGGCGCTCCGGAGAGCACTTCCTACAGCAAACTTATCCCCCTCTACTCTTTCCTATCTTCTTAGCCCCTCTCTTTTTTCCCCTCCCCCATCCCTCATCACCCTCAAAGGCGGGCAGCGTACCTACGACTCTTGAAATGCAGGTGTCCATGGACGGCGGATGTCACTTACCATCAGGTGACCCATCTGTTCGTCTGCCCCCCCCCCCTACAGTATAAAAAAAATCGTAAAAACGTTAAATTTCAAAAAAATACATCCGAAATCAGAACCCACTCCTTTCCTCCTCCTCCTTTTAAGTCAGTTAAAAAGCTTTACTTTACGCTTTTAAGTAGGTACTTTATAATTTTTTAGTTCATAAACAGCACTGAAAAGTCAGAGCCAAAGACTACAATAGTATACTCGTATATGATATAGACTAGACAAGAGACAGCTCTGCACTTGTTATTGACAACACAAAACTCCACCTGATGGACAGATATGCAACATTGATATAATATGCATTGTTATAGATATACTATATACTTATATAATATATGATTTTGTTATATTATATATACATAATAGTACAATACTCGTAAATACCTATTTAAATACAGTGTACAATTTGTTTATTGTTTGGTTGGTTGTAACTTGATTTTATACATGGCTGTAAAATGTATGTTTGTAAGTACTAACTACTCCGGTTCATATTTAAGTAGAGGAAAGTTTTACGTACAAAAGTAATTCGTACAATATTTTGACACTTGGAACGCAATATATCGTTTATATTTCAATAAAAATTTAAATTCCGTCTTAGGAACTAACCTTTAAGATGTACAATCGGCAACTGAAAATAATTTATTTTGTTTTTGACTCTTACGCAGCCATTTGCAATGCAAGTGCTGCCAATCTCATATTATAAATTCAACTATTAAAAACGATATCCTTACAAAAATACTATGGATTCGAAAACCAATTTTTTTTGTAAAGAATTTTAAACGGGTCAATACCCGTTAATTAACTACGCATTTATGTCTTTTATTTACACATAAACATAAAAAAGGTTTCGTTCATCAAAATAACGTGTTTAAAAATTATAACACAGGCATTTTAGGTCACGGTTTTAATTGTGATTGTGTAATATGTCTTAAGACCAGATTTTAGGTAGCATTTCTTTCTAAATACATCCATATATACATAAAATACATAAATACAAAACGTTTTTTTTTCAAATAAAAAATACTAACAACATGAGCCACACATTACTAGTATTTTTGTTAATGCACGTTTCAAGTGGGCAAGTCCAACGCATTGGCCATTACGCTGCCGCAATTTTTTAGATGATATGTATGGTACACAATTTTACTCGTACTACAGTGCTGTTGTCAACTCTCTGGTCACTGAATCATTTACAAAATTCATTCGAAATTATTTTTAAGTTCAAAATAAATTTATTTGATAACTAGCTGTACCCGCTAATTCATTCGCAGCTATGTCGAAAAATAAAAACAATACTTATTATGGTTATAAAACAACAGGTTTGATCAGACTGTTTTAAATTCAACTTATTAAGCGACCAGAGCGTATGCAAAAAATATTGTCATGAGTTACTATACTATACTATAATTATATACCTACGTACTATAATCGCTCGTCTGCTGTGAGTGAATGTTTGCTATTGAAACATTATGCATTAACAACTCAACTGCAACTGCACGCACTGGCTTTCGGACTTGTATGTATGGCCGGAGTACTCTCGGTCAGGTAACCTAGTTTGGCTAGTTATAAAACTGAAATGCAGTCCTAAGTATAATATTGTATATTTTACACCTAGGACTTAATAGCAGTCAGTCGGTCAGGTCTTTGCGTTGCTATATGAAGAAAATCTGCGAGAACAGAAGCAATTTAGAACTTTTCAACAATATATAGGTACAAATAATTTGCAATCCAATAGATCACACATAATAGCCAAACCAAGCAATAGCCAAGTTAATTTAAAAGAATATATAAGCAAAGGTAATTGTTTTGCAAAGAATCTAAACACTATTGAGATGTTTCATCGGAGGAAACTACCTTTATTTATTGCATATAAATACAAGTATAAACATTTGTACCCGGTCCACCGCCTTTCGCATTGAGTCATATCCCAGCTCCAGTCTGTCCATCTACCTGTGGATCTGGGATCCCTTCTTGTTACATATTACATTTTTACTTGAGATAGGAAAATGAAATATAACTGATGCAAAGAAAATGTGTATTTGCACTTTCAGAAAGTATGGAAGGAGATGTGTAGTATCCACTTTTTGTATATGTATTGTTTTTATCCAGAGTAAAATCTAATTGGATTAAAATTATACTAACATAAACATTTTGTTTAGCAAACAACGCTCTAGAACAGAGGTGCTCAAACTTGAACTGCTGGCGATCTACCTCAATATTTTTAGACTACTTACGATCGACTTGAGAGGCTGCAAGTATGTGTGATGCAGGGTTGTCGTACATACACGATACACCCTACCTACCTAGGTAGGGTGTACCGTAGCATATATAGATATTAGCTTTCCGCACAATTTACATTATCTTAGTCAAGGTTTGGGTTAGGTTTACTTAAGTTCTTCTCTACAATATCAATGAAAAAACTCCTAGTTATTCAAAATTGCGAGTTTATTCGTTGTTACAAAACAAAAGAGTTACATATGGTGTTAAACTCAACTAAGGAGTGACTTTGGATCTTGAAGCGTGGCACTGCATGTCCTCAGCATACTTTTCATAAGATGGTGCGTAACCACTGAGTGCCAATCGCAAGCATGATGACATATGATCGTCAGTTAGTCGATTGCGATATTTTGGCTTAATTATCTTCATTTCAGAAAATGCAGACTCGCACAAGTAAGTTGACCCAAACATTGCCGTCAGTTGAAGGGCGATTTGCCTTAGATTCGGATATTTATCTTCAGATATAAAACACCAGAAATTTGTATCAGATGCTGTAGCTTTGAGATGTATATCTGATATAATCTGCACCAACTCATTTTCAACAGAACATGAGTTCATATTAAACTGACTTGCTACTTCAGTGGTTAATTCCTCAATGTTTTTACATGAAAAAGGATAACTCATAAACGATGCTATATTTGCCAATTTACTGCAATCATAAAAACGCATTTCGAATTGTCCCAAAATATTTGATAATTCAGCCTCATACGTATCATAATTCAACTGAGGAATCCTTGCTTTCAAAGACGGAAAATGTTTCAGATCCTTTCTTTTCAGTTGAATCTCTTCTTCAGTTGAATCGTTCTATCATAAGTTGCAATTTACTTTTGAATGCGTTTACTGCGCTAATCATCTCAATAATAGTTTTTCCTTTACCTTGAAGCTCCAAGTTAATGGTGTTTAAGTGCATTGTGATGTCAGTCAAAAATGCCAAATCAGTCAGCCATTTTTCGTTTTTCAACATCTCAGTGTCATCACCTCTTTCGTCTAGAAAAGCTGTTATTTCGGGCAATAATTCTTGAAACCTTTCTAGGAATTTTCCGCGACTCAACCACCTGACGTCCGTGTGAAGAACTAAATCAGTGTGTTCAGCTGACTCCCTATCTTCCAACTGCAACTTAAAGAGCCGCCGTTGCAAGCTACGTGCACGGATGGAATTCACAATTTTTGTTGCAATGCCCATAATTTCCTCCGTCTTTAAAACTTTTGAACACAAAACTTGTTGATGTATAATGCAATGGAATGAAAAAAATGAAGGGAATTCTTCATTAGCTCGACACAATGCCACAAAACCGTTCTTGTTTCCAGTCATTGCTAGTGCTCCATCGGTTGTAATGCACACTAATTTAAATATTGGTAGCTTGTAGTTTTTTACAAAATTGATGAAAACGTCATATACATATATCTTCGCCACGGGTCTTCCCCTTCAGAGGAATGATTGTCAAAAATTCTTCCTTAGCCAACATGTCATTGAATACCATCCGAATAAAAATACACAGCTGGGCAGTGTCTGTCATATCGGTGGATTCGTCGAACTGTAAAGAAAAGTATGTACATTCCATGATATCATGTTTTAGTTTATCTGCGATGTCCTGACTCATGACTTCAATACGCCTTGTGACAGTCGGACGAGATAACTGAAGTTCTCTAATAGCAGACATGATTTCTGTTTTATTTTTAAAATCTCCAAATAAAGTCTCACCCGCTTCAATAAATGCTTCCTTCACAACCGATCCATCTTCGAATGGTTTCTTGTGTTTCGCCAATATATGAGATATTTTAAATGACGCGATCGTAGCAGCTTTTGATTGTTTGGCTGGTCTTGTGAACATGGTTTGTTCTTTTTTCAAACAAGATATCGAATTACTTACTTTTCGTTTTCTTAATTCACTCTGTGGCGGAAAATCCTTTTCATAGTTTTTATGAACCGTTTTATGATGCCTCTCTAAGTTACCACGCTTAGGTACTGCAACTGACGCACGACAAATAACACAAATGCACTTATCCTTCACCATACAAAAGAAAAATTCTTCGTCCCAATCGTTATTAAAATAATACGTTTTAGATTTCTTCACTGCCCTCATTTCGCACTATTTAATAATTAACTTTGTATCGACGTAGTATCGCCTTCAAGTTACAATTCAGAATGACTCCAATTCCTGCAGGCGCAACATTTATATCGGCGTGAACGAAAGTCTCGAATGTTCCCGTCAAACGCGCCGCCCGAAATGGTCTAGTACAGTCTAGTCTAGAAACAACGCGGCTTTTCTTTGACAAGTACCGCGCGTTCCTTTGATAAAGCCGCCTTTTGCCGCAAGCAGTGTTATTACGTAATAAATTTTTGTAGTTTAGTTACCTACTTATTAAAAATTTTTTTCTTCTCAAGATCTACTCAAAAAGCACTCGCGATCGACTGGTCGATCGCAATCGACCGTTTGAGCACCCCTGCTCTAGAACATTAACAAAAACACCTATTACTCATACTTTGATGTCCAAGTATTACTTTTAAACTTTTAATGTCATCTCATGATGTCAAGAGGATGATGTATATATTTACCTTTAAATATAGACATCATGCTCTTTCATTTGATACCCCACTTGGTATATTTGAAAATATTCTATTGTTCATCATCGCCTTCATCCTACATATCTTGAAACGATTGAACCGATTACACTCAAATATAGCGAAGAACACTCTCATACAAACACACAAACTAACATTTCAAACTGCTAACTGATTCACAACTGCATTGTTGACATCATTTTTGCTTAATTTAGAAAAAAATATTTATCCCTGAATACAAAAATAAACATTTAAACATAATAAAGGAAAATTTAAAATTGTTGTTACACGAAAAAACAATTACATTACACAATTAAGTATGGATCTAAATTTTACATAAACATAACATATTATTTATTCGTCTGTGAAATGGTCATACTTAGTGTCTTTGTGTTAATTTGTGTATTTTTAGTTTTAATTTTAAAAGCTTGAATTTTATTTGCATATCGTAAAATAGTTTTGATGTTCCTGTAAAAAAATTACTAATGTAAGAAAATAATTGTATTTTTATGAGAAAATAAAGTTCTCTCGTGCCCCAACTGCATTGTACTGTAATGATTTTTTTTTACATTCCCAATCATGGGCGCCTAAAACAAGGTGCACTTACCCCACTCTCTTTGCAGAACGAATATATAATAAGATAAAAACAGAAGGCGTCTAGAATAGCCACTTTGATTGCTTTAAAATCAAATTATGAAAACAACAACGGATTCATCGCTTGTTTGGTATCTTGTACCATTCACAATGTATAAATGTGTAGGTGCTTCAGCCGACCAACTTCGAATGGGCAGGGCGGCAGCACGGGGCTCTTTCCCGCGTGGGCTATCCAGATACACAAATTTAGTCTTTTTTTTAATGTGAAAAAATCGTTATTACGGACACATGATTGATTTGCTCTGGGACTATTACTATTCGGTAAAAGTCATCAGTAAATATGCGACTTGAAGAGTTCGATTTTCATTTTGATTTTGATTTTAATTTTCACCATAAAATTTTAAGTCGTTAACAAGAAATTCCATTTGTTTATAAAAAGGAAGTATATTTATTTTCGATTGGGGTTCCGTTTTTTTAAATTATCTCTTAAATAAATAATATTATTGACATAACAAAGAAAAAATAATAACAATTATATGCTCCTGACTACTACTACTTGAGTTCTAATCTGTGTTGATCAAAAGTTCATTTATAACAATTTATAAAACATTTTTTTTAGTCAGCGAATTTGAAATAGCTCGATCGACTTTTGAAACTCTACTTGGCTTCGATCATTGATGACGTCATTTACTTTCACCCAAAAACGCTATTAGTTTCAAATGAGCGTACCTTTCCAAAAAGCGTTCTTTGTGGAATAACACTATGTGACGGTGGTTTTAGTCGGTTCGAGTTCCACATACCATCGAAGCCGAAGCCATTTTGACGGTCTTATCAGCTTTTCTTAGAAACCGTTACAGTAGTTTGTTTATTTTTTGCCAAATCAGAAATATTTAGAACAGCGCTATCTGTTGATGAATAGTTGGATATTTACTTAGTAGGAAGACTACTATATTGAAGGTTCTAAAACACAAAAGAGGGAGTTTGTCAATTGAAATACGAAGCAAGTAAAAATAAGTATAATGTATATAGAAAAGCGTTTTATTAAACTCTCTTAATTTACTTTCTTCTCCAATTTTTGGTTTTCAGTTGGCATGGTATTATTCATACAATCAGTTCACAGTACCTATATTCCTTTTGTCTTAAGAACTTTCAATATATTCAAATATTTCTGTTAGGTTAACTAATTCACAACAGATGGCCCCGTCGTCTCTTATATAAATATATCCTTCGAAATAAATGATAATAAACATCGTTAAGACTGTTGAGAGATTTAGTATTCCGCAATAAAATTCCACAATAAAGAAATCTCTGAAGAATATTTGTCATTAGTAAGCTGAACATCACCTTTGTGACCTGCGAATGCAAAAAATGCAGCAGAAAATTATAAAAGATAATAATAGTTTCCACAATGCCTTTCGAGTTCAACTCTACTAAAACACCACTAATAAGTGCGCTTTCAGCTTTTCAGGGGAGGAGTAAGAAGAAAGGGGTTTGAGGCTTCTGTAATATCACTGGTTCGGTGAAACGGTACAGCGTACATAATATGTATAAATTGTATTATTATAATATGTGGGAATAAGTATCTTACAATACAAATGAGACAAACGTTGAGTAGTGATACATTTCTATACTCCTACCACTCTTTATAATTCTGAAGTGAAATTCAGAAATTTAAAAATGTAATTAAATTTCTTTATTTATTAAAATCGTTGCTTAAAAAAAAAGTTATAGATCAATACACACAGAACTCTTCCGAGAAACTCAAAGATACCAAGAATTTGAGGGTTGCTATGTTAAGTACTTTTATCCGACGTATATTATTATGGCTAGGATTTAACTGTAAATCAAAAGATCTTACATTTTATATAAAAAAGTCAAAATAAAAATAATAAAAAAACTGATTGCACAGAAAAATAATTACCTCAAAATATTATTATTATTGATTACCATTTTATCCATCATAGTTATCTGTTAAACTAATCGTTTTGTTAGTACTTATTATAGACGCTGTCCTAACCAAGTAAAATAGGTAAAATTCGGTTGTGGTCCACAGAGTAAATACGAAGTGTATTTACTTAACAGAGTAAATTTGAATTTACTCCGTGTTCTGGTCGTAGTTCTAATCAAACCTAAATCTAGTCATTTGTCAAACGTTATTTTATGCTTTGCGTTGTTTTACCATTTTTTATTATTTATAAGATGCAGATTAATTATTTTTCATGTATATACAGTTAGTATTTTTGATATTTAGTTAATGTCTTTGTTGTTTTGATGGTCAATTAATTAATTAGTTGTACAGTCATTTTTGATTTTTAAATTATTTAAATAAAAGTATTTGATGCAAGGAAATTTTTCTGGTGTTAGTTCAATAACTCCAATATTATTATTAGTTGAAGTTGTTTCCAGCCGTTATCGTATCGTTCGATTACCATATATAAAAGTATAAACAACTTAACTACAATTAAAATTTAAGGTACGTACAATTTTACCTTCCTCAATAAAAAAAGTAGACGGAGATCACATATTTGTTTATAATAATGCCATCTAGTGTCTGTTGCACAAACCATTTCGAAATCCCTACACCTTAACAACAAAATTGTTGGCAATGGCATATATATTATATTGCTTTAATTTTACGTTCCCAAGAACTTTCTAAGTTGAAACAGTCTGTACTCAGAAAAGACCAATCTAAAGTATAGCCTGTTCAGTAAAGGATTATTAAGATACCTATCGGTTTAAAGTTGGCAAGGACATCGCGCAACACAAAAAGAAATTCAATTTTTTTTTTAAGTTTACTAAGTTTGGAGGTAGAACGGAATGGAGAACATACATAAATAACTTTTAACGTCGTTCTTTTTATAGGCGGGTTAAAATGTGATGTTTTGTGCAGCTTATCAAGTACAAGTACCAGATTATTAAATCAAAAGCGCTTAGTAATTTAACTGTCAAACGTTATATTTTAAGAACATTGTATTTTTTCAGATTTATATAATACCTATAAGTTAATTAATTTTAAAGTTATATTGTTTATAATTAATAAACTAACATTCAAAGTACAAGTACTAGTAATTTCTAAGCTGTTTATACAAATATTATAAATGCGTCAAACTATCTATCTGTCTGTTACCTTTTCACGGCTAAATGACTAGACCGATTTTGATGGAATTTATTACGGTGAAGTGAATTGGAAAAGACACAGGTACTTTACATCATTATCATCATTGTCATTAAAATTATTACAATCTAAAATAGAAACTATAGGTTCATGGCAACTAAAATAGGAAATAAATAATTTTGATTCGAAGTTATTTAAATATCTCGTAAATACCGAATCAATTGTACTTTTATAACTCGTCGTGGTAATATTGCGTTGATTGGACATATGCGTCTCGTAATGGTGTCGCGAGTCCATAGATTTTATCTCATCAAAAATATGAGTACTGCGCTAAAAAAAAATACATTATATTACATTTGAATTTGGTATCTGTCATTTTTATGGTCACTAATTACAAATATTTTTAATAAGAAATAATGGTTGGGAGGCATAACATCCTTTTTTTTTTTAAACGTGTGGGAACCCCCACGTGCCGTCACCCACCGGGGCTTACAGTGGGGCGGTGTGTCGGAATCGAACCGACTAAAACCAGGCGGCGTCCTGGCACACGCGGACGTCGCCTCCTCGCGGCTGGCCACTACAGCGGGTGGAAGGGAAAACCCGTCCCGACCACCTGCGGCCACACTCAGGGCGGCATTAGGTGCTGGAAAATGCGCTTCCGCCGCCCGGTTCGCCGGCGGCGAATTGGGTCCGAGTGGAGGTTTCCTACCGGGCCCTTTCCGCCACCTCCTTCTGCGAGATGACATCCTCGCAGAAGGATGCGACCGCGGCAAACCATCTATCACTGCCGGCCATGGAGCGTACAACAGCCGGCAGTGACAGATCCTCTCCGATGACTGCAGTAAGGGCCCGGCGTTGCGTTACCCAAGCAGGGCAAGCTGCAAGCGTATGCCGGGCCGAGTCCTCACTGCAGTCGCAGTGGTGGCAGGCGGGACTCAATTCCCTCCTAGCAACCGAGTGCAGGTACTTGCCAAAGCAGCCATGGCCGGAAAGCACCTGCGTCAGTCGAAAGGAGAGGGTCCCATGCTGCCTTCCTGCCCACTCGACGATGACCGGCTGGAACGCCTCCACGCCGGCAAAGCCAGCACGTGGAGCCTCCAGCCGGGACGACCAACGAGCCATCGTGGCTCGGCGGGCGGCTTCACGCCATTCACGCACATCTTTGGGAGGAGGCCGGCTGCACCTCCTCGTCCGAAACTCAGCCGTCCGCCGATGAACTTCGGCGAGCACTTCCGCCTCCAAGTCCCACGGGGGAGTACCAGCCAATGCGCACGCCGCCTCCGTTGACACGGTGCGGTATCCGCGTATGGCTCTAACTGCCATGACTCTCTGTGGGTGCCAGAGACGTGCCCTATTCTGGGCAGACAGAGCCTGCGCCCACACCGGTGCACCGTACAGTGCCATTGACCGGATAACCCCCGTGTATAGCCGCCTGGCAGCGACGCTGGGTCCACCCAGATTTGGCAAAAGTCACCCAAGGGCTGACGCAGCGCCGACCAGCCTTGGAGCAAGCTGCCGAAAGTGCTCGTCGAAGCGCCACCTCCCGTCAAGGGTTAGACCAAGATATTTCATCTGGGCCCGAACCGGTACGAGAACCGAGTTAACTTCAATCGAGGCCCCAGGGGGTGGACCACGACGGGGCCCATGAAATAAAAGGGCCTCGGTCTTATCCAAGGCCACCCGTAGGCCCAGCGCCTCGATGCGCTCGACCACCAGATAAACTCCTCTGGTGGCCAAGCGTGCCGCTTCTAGAAAGTTCACCCCCCGGGCTGTGACAGCGTAGCAGATAACGTCAAGATTCCCGTCTCGGTCCTCGTACATGACAGTACGTTCCTCCGTATCAGCCTCAGATATCTTGGCACCCATGGTAGTGGAGGGCCTCTCTGATGCAGCTGAATGGCAGACTACCAAATGCATTGGCGATATCTAACGATACCGCTAACACCACGAGGCCGCAACTCACTGCCTCTTCGGTCACAGCTCTCAGTCTCTCAGTCGAGCGACCTGCCCGGAAACCAAACTGTGCGACAGATCGGGCCCTTTCGTGCTTAGGTGTCGGACGATGCGGGTAGAGAGTACTCTCTCTAATAACTTACCCGCCTCGTCCAGTAATACGATGGGCCTGTAGGCTGAGACCGAATCGGCAGGCCGTCCTGGTTTCGCCAAAAGCACCAGCTTCCCGCTCTTCCAGCATTCAGGGAACCGTCCGCCCACCATACTCTTGTTGATCAGTCTCCTGAAATGGTCCTGCAAATGGCCAAGGGTTAGGGCTAATACCTTGGCAGGTATGCCATCCGGCCCGGGGCAGTGTTCTTTGAACGAATTCTTAGAAAGGCCGCCCCAAGCTCTGCATCCGTGACGGGCGGAATCTCTTCTGCCTCGTCGTCCCCGTTATCAGTGAATGGAGCCATCAACGGGGGTGTGTGCTCAGCCCGGTCTGGGAAAAGACCCTCGACCACTTGCTGCAGGAAGCTGGGCTGGAGTGTTTCGGTAAGGGAGGGGGGGGGGGGGGGGCTGCGCGCGGAGCTTTTGCTGGAGGCATAACATCCTGCCCTAAGTTAGGAAACGTTCAAGGGTCGACGGATCAAACCCCTGTTTCCAGTGCAAGGTATTTTTGGTCCTTTCCTTGAAACTGATTCAAATTTGTAAGAACAATAAAAATTGTTATAAGGATAAAGTACACTTGTACGATAACAAGATTATAAACTAAGTTGAAGATAAAATTAATATAACAAATTTAGCGAAGCTAAAACATGCCTTTGGAACGTACTCCTCCGGCTTCAACTACACAGAACCTAAACAGAACTCGGGGTTATTATTACCGATGAATGATTCATTATTACAACAGCATTGTGATTCGGCACCTGACCTGCATGAACTTACATCGAATATTACGGAGCGTAAGAAGAGGAAATTTACAGATGATGATATTAACCTAACGTCAATGCTGCAAGAAATGTTTGCAGTGTTTTCTAAGGAACAGGAGAGACGTTTGGAAGAGCTCAAATCTACTATTCATAATCTCTCGGCACAAAATTGTGAACTGAAAAATAGTGTTGTGCTGATATCTGAAAAATATGATGATTTTTTAGACAAGATAAGGTCCCTTGAATCAGATCGTATACATGACAAGAAGACTATCCGACAACTGGAAGACAGGATCGACAGGACGCAAAATGAGGGAGTTGTAGTGTACTACAAATCGACCCACAATTACACTATATATGCACCTACCTTGACCGACGCTAACTGTCTAATATTTAAAATTAATACCCAAACCGTCATAGTGTGCATTTATCGTCTTAGTAAGAGATGTCTCGAAATTCATTGAATCTTTGAACAATATTTTATTAACACTATCTTCTTTTAGTAACGTTTTCCTTATGGGTAATATAAACATTGACATTTCTTTATCTACTACTGATACACGATCCGAAACTTACCTCAATCTTTTAGCTTCTCATGGTATGTTGCTTTCTGTATTCCTACGCATTCACAGACGTGTCTTGATCACGCAATTATCAAATCAAAACTCCCAGTAATAAGCTTAGTAGCTTAGTAGCTTAGCACATACTACCTTAACTGATCATTATAGTATAATTTTAAGTATTTCTCAGGCTCGTCCTCCACAATCTTATACTAAGACTATCAAGCGCATAGACTATTCGTCCCTCGACAATAAAATTTAAACATTGAATTTTGAAAGTGTTTATTCCTCACAGTGTGGCAATAAAGCTGTTACCTTCTTTCTTAATACCCTCACCACCACAATAGAAAGTGCCACCTCCCTCATTACTGTTACAAGACGTACTCGTATAATTAAGGCTTGGATTACACCTGGACTATTGCGGTGTATGCAAAACCGGGACAATCTCCACCTCAAATACAAAAAAGATCCTAATTATAATAATAAACTTATATGTATATACCAGATACCGTAACTTTTGCAATAATATCTTAAAAAATGTTAAGCGGCAATTTGATAAAGGTGAACTTACTGAATGCGGAGGTTATGCAAAAATGCTGTGGAACAAAATTAAAACAATTACGTATACCAATAGTCAGAACAACCCATCTGCAGACCTCATTAACTTAAGTAATCCTAGGACTTCTGTTAATGATATTAACACCTATTTTATAAATGTGAGCAAACTTAACACACAATCATACCCCAGCATTGCAAACTCCCCTCCTCTTACTTTACCATCAAGGCGCACATCATTTATACTTCTTTCAGCCGACATACAAGACGTAATGAATGTTATATCTTCACTAAAAATAAATTGCTCCAACAAGCGTATTAAGACAAAAGTATGTCCTTCAAAATTGTTCCGAAGTGGTCTCTCACATCGTAGCTATTGTTTCCTAAGCAATCGTCTCTGTAACAAGTTAAACTCTATTCTTAACATTTATGCCTTAACGAAATTTAAGTGTAAGAAAATTATAACTTAATATCTTTTACAACATAACTATGAGTCCACTGAAAATTTAATAGCCGTCCCAAAATAAAGACTGACCTTACGCATATAATACACACACCTCTCACACACACACACACACATATACACAAACACACACACACACACACACAGCACGCACACGAGCAATACACAAAATACCTTTAAATAATTATTTTATCTTCTATTAGCCGCTTGCCTTTGTGTCTTTTATAATACTTGCATTGTTATATAGGGGAACTGGTAATCTGTGTGACAGGGTTTCCTAGTGCAGATGCTAGTCTCTTACAAAGGACTATATTGAATGTGTATATGAATAGTACGTGAGTTTTTACGTGGTAGAGCCATGCTTAGGTACTGAGAGAGAATGGGCCGGGTCGACCGGTGCGATACCACGTCCTCACAGAAAACCGATTGTGAAGTAACGCTTGCGTTGCATTTCCCCGAAATGAGTGAGGTCTCCGGAGGCCCAAATGATAGCGCTGTTAACAAAAAGGATACCCCAGGGGGGTACAAGCGCTAGCGTTGGAGAATCCCCCCCTGGACCTCCCCCATCAGTACGGATTATACCTGAGCGTAGACGCCCAGGCTGCCCCTCGTACTCTGCGGGGGGCTCAACTGCGCTCTCATAATCTGCTCGGGGCAAGAGAAGGCATACCATGGCACCCCCTGTCACGTTTACCGTGGATTTTTGTAACATCAGGGGCTTACATTCTAACCTCGACACTGTCCACCACCACCTTGAGACAGCAAAGCCGGCCTTGCTCTTTTTAACCGAGACGCAGATATAGTAAGATAGATAGATATCATCTCCAGCGGACACATCCTACCTCTGCTACCCTGGGTACGGACTGGAATAAAAAGAAAACTGGAAACTGGTATGCGTGTACGTTAGAGATGATATCACTTCTCTCCGCCTCGGCAATCTTGAAGGTAGGGACCTCTCTATCTTATGGCTACGTGTAGACTGCGATGACCATCCCCGCATCTACCTATGCCTCTACAGGTCCCATAGCGGTGATGCCGACACGGACCGACTCTTGGACCACGTCCAAATGGCTACAGACTCAGTGCTCCAGCAGGTCCCATCCACAGAGATCGTGATTCTTGGCGACTTTAACGCCCATCACGCCGGTTCGCGCAAAACCGATCATGCGGGAAGATCTGTTCACGATTTCGCATTGGCATATGGCTTGACGCAGCTGGTAGCAACGCCTACGCAAATCCCAGATGCAGAAAGCCACGTGCCTTCACTTTTGGATCTTCTGCTGACCTCACATCCTGACGGCTACAAAGTATCCGTTGAGGCCCCTCTTGGCTCTTTGGACCATTGCCTGATTAGGAGTATAGTGCCACTCGTTCACTCGCTGCGGCCGCGAGTAACAGGCAGTCGCCGCGTATGGCACTATAGGTCAGCAGACTGGGATGGAATGCGAACATTCTTTGCATCCTACCCATGGAGGCAGGTTTGCTTCTCGCCGGATGATCCCAATGTCGTTGCCGACTCTGTCGCGGATGTTGTGCTTCAGGGTATGGAACTTTTCATTTCATTCTCCCTGATTCCCATAGGTGGCAAGTCCCAACCCTGGTTTGGTCGAACCTGCAAAGCGGCGTCCCGCCGAAAGCAGGAATGTTACCAAGCATGGGCTAATGCAGCGACAGCACGGGATGTAAAGACCAGCACATTAAAGAAACAATATAACTTTGCCTCCAGGTCCCTCAAAAGAGTAATTGCTGGGGCAAAGTCGGCTCACATCGGCAGAATTGGCGAGAGACTAGTGAGTCTCTATTCCGGAACTCGTGCATTCTGGTCTCTTGCCAAAGCTGTCCAGGGGAACTTTTGTATGCCATCCCTTTCATCTCTGCGCATAGGAGATAATTCGTTGGCTCACGACGCTAAAGAAAAAGCCGATCTTCTGGGCAAACTCTTTGCGTCCAACTCGACCCTGGACGACGGGGAAACGCAACGCCGACCATACCGCAGTGCGATACCCGCATGCCGGAAGTCCGAAGTTCAGATTGGGGTCGACTTAACCTAGTCCAGTTTAACCCCACGAAGACACAGGTTTGCGCGTTCATCGCTAAAAAGATGCCATTGGTCGTATCACTTCAATTTGAGAGCAATTCTCTAACTGCATCAACCAGTATCGGAATCCTTGGCGTCGATATATCAAGCGAAGTCCAGTTTCGCGGTCACTTAGAGAGTAAGGCCATATTAGCCTCGAAGAAGTTTGGTGTGCCAAACAGATCGTGACAGTATTTTGATCCGGCCCACCGCCTGCAACTTTATAAGGCGCAGGTTCGGCCGCACATGGAATACTGTTCTCATCTCTATGTAGGTGCACCCTAGTACCAACTTCTCCCTCTTGACCGCATTCAACGGAGAGCGACTCCCATCATCGACTGCCAAGATATTTCTGATCGACTTGACACCTTGGCGTTGCGTAGAGATGTAGCTTCACTCTGCATCCTCTATCGCTTGTATCATGGGGAGTGTTCAGAGGAATTGTTCGGACTTATACCGGCTGCTGGTTTCCGCCATCGTAATACGCGACAAAATATCCATCCCCATCACCTGGACGATTGGCACTCCACCATTGTGTCAAGCTTTTTGCCTCGCACCACCAGCTTATGGAACAAATTGTCGCCTGCCGTATTTACGAACCGATACGACCTTCAAACCTTCAAGAAAAGAGCGTACTCCTACCTAAAAGGCCTTCAACGCACTTGTGACTCTTTAGTTGCGGGTGTCCATGGGCGGCGGTAGTCACTTACCATGTGCATCTCGGTGACCCGTCTGTTCGTTTGACCCCTATCACATAAAAAAAAAATTGAAATCCATCGACTTAAGTTACCTTTGTGGAAGAGAAATAAACTATTATTATTAATTATTATTATTATGTTAAATTTGTTATTTTTTAAATATTTTTGAAATTTTAAAATGGAGTGGAGTGATAAAGAGAACCATATGGCTATAAAGCATTAAACAAAATAAGTATGGATCCAAATGCAATTTTAAAAACTCTCTTCCGCTTGGTATTAGTCGAATGTTCATGTACATATTAATATTGGGATATTGATAGATACAATGAAACCTCCTCTGTTTGTGACAGAAAATGATCTGACCATCCATGTAGTATTTTAATTTAAAGAATTTGAAGAAATCCTATCCAAAAGCAAAATATTTTATCTCACGAAATGAATATAGCACCTAGAATCATGTCGCGTATTTTAAAAGATGACTGTCAGGATCAGGATTTTTTAACCTATATTCTCAATAAATACACAATCCAATACAAAATAATAATTAAAATGGCGTATTCAATTTTTTAAGGCAAGTTGAATACCCTAAACCGAAACGTAATCTTTAGTTAAAAAGCTCGAACTTCGTGAGGCTAAAGAAGTGGCTAAAGATAGTGGCGTGTTGCCTGAGTCTAATTAGCTGTTGGCAGAGATCAAAATCGATGATTTTGCCTGGTGGTAAAAGCTCATAATGAACGATACCTGTGGTGTTGGAGGTGGTTCTTCTGAGATAGAAAGACGTTGAGACACTAATAACAAAGTTCTCTCTAACAATAATCCTTCTATAATGATATATACGTATATATACCTATATATACTAAATACAGACGTGCTTAAGCAATAATACTTTTTATTATTACAAGACTAATCATAAATTTTTCTGTCT
Source organism: Tyria jacobaeae (assembly GCA_947561695.1). Lineage (NCBI taxonomy): Eukaryota > Metazoa > Arthropoda > Insecta > Lepidoptera > Erebidae > Tyria > Tyria jacobaeae. The sequence continues at coordinate 9,167,344 of OX387207.1, read as the reverse complement.
ATAATCGTAAAGTATATGTGATGGTATGTGCTGTGAACGTGACACACACACACAAAATTTTCATTTTTTTTTTGTATATTTTACATTGTTTTTAATCAGATCTTGAACAAGTTAGTCCTATTCTTATGTATTATAAGTATTTATTCGTCTTTGATGGCCTGAAACGGACCCTCGTATATACAATTAAATGTAGTGCACATTTCATTTTGTATTAAGACTCAATCTCCTACCTTATATTTAATTGAATTTAAGTGTTTGCTATACTTATACTTTCTATTACATTTACTAAATACTAAGTTTTGCTTAGAACCAACCATGAAACCTCTGTAATCTAAACTTTAACTCTAAAGGGTTTCTAAATTATTCAAAGGATCTATTACCTGTTAAATTGTTCGGCAATCTACACAATTTTTGCAAGAACCAACTCCTACAATATACACTTGGTCATTACATTAACTGTTGTATTATAGGAAAATAACAATTAAGGTATCCACGAACTATTACAGTTTATATACGTAAATATGTAATAAATATAAATATTTTCTAAAGATAACATTTTATCATACCATCATGAGAGTAAAGGTTGGTTTCAAAATTGTATTAACTCCTACACATATTGTTACATAAGTCTATCATAACTTTAGATATAAATTCTAGACCTCGATCTGAAGCAATTTTTTTAGGAATCCCACATCTCACAATAGAATTTTCAGCTAAAGCTTGTTCTACTTAATTAGTCGACTTGGTATTCAATAGAAATTTTGTGAGTATACATTACATTACGTTAGAATATACACGTTTCCATAATTATCTTTTCTTAAACACGCATCGAAATATTGTCATTATTTACGAAAAAAGAACACACGAAGTATAGAATTCAAGGACAAAAAAATCAAATCCATTGCAGTAACGTTTTTTGAATTTGGAAAAGCTGCTTCCAGAGAAGTCAAATGAAAATACATGAAAGTATATAAAAAAAATATGAATTGGAAGAACGAGAAAAAGTGTACATATTCTCCGAAACAGTATTTTTGGCGTATTTTAACGAGATTGCTAAAACTAAAAAGCCATGGGCAATGTATTCCATGCTGAAATGTATAGTTCATGTTATTAACAGCATTAACCTGAAAAATTGTGTATATTTTACTACTTTTCTTAAACGACAATCGACCGGATTCAAAAGTAAAAAATCGAAAATGTTTACTGGCGAAATAATTATCCATTATTTATTTGAGACATTAAAGCCAAAATAGCTGAATGGATTTGGAAGAATTTTGATACACAGGATTTATGAGTTTTATTAAACATACTTTAGATATACATATATAGTTTTGTTTGTTAAAGGTTGCTATGATATTAGGCGTTAACGGAGCTTGACGGAGTATCGAACTCTAAAATATTACCACAAAAGACACAGAATTTCTTAATGACAAAGCAAGTGTCATTAAGAAATTCTGTGTCTTTGTTTAAGTGTAAACACTAAAACAAAGATTGACCGGATATTTGTAATCCGAGGAGAGTTCCTATCATATGAGAAAAAATATTATAATCTTCGTCCAGTGAACACAACAACAGATAGAAGCAGGTCATTGGAAGACACAAAATAGCTAAAACACCTAAAGAAAGAGCAACTTATTTACACTTGACAAATCCTGAATATTACACTGGACATTGTTTCCGTGGGTCTTCAGCCACTCTTCTGGCTGATTCTGGAGTGAATTTGACGACTCTGAAAAGATACGGAGGCTGGAAGTCTGATAAACAAAACTGATATAAATAATAAAATAAATAAAAACATCACATTGCAACCTAATTCAGAAACAGAATCTCATCCGCTGGCCACTTGTCAATATCTAAGTCCACAGCCATCCACCTCAAAACAGCATATTCAGCCATCTACCACTACATCCACCGGCAAACGTTATCAGAAGTTCAACAAACAAACATAAATGTAACGGGGAAATCAATAACATTTTCTTTTAGTAATTGCCCCAATATGACTAATGTAATTTTTAATATTAATTAGTACATTAAATGTATAATATAAAAAGTATGTTTTATTTCCCTGCATTCTTTGGAGAAAAGCACTAAATATGCCTCAGCAGCAGGTAAATGCCTGTCTCGTATTAGTGAAATTCTCGCCTACGGCTCGGCCTTCAAACTGATACTTGACCTGCAATTGCCTACTTGAAGGCCTTTGCAATAATGTTCCATTATCGTGAGGACCTACAATATCTAGATACATGTTTTCATAAGATTACGTTGTAGCGATCGTCATTGGTTCTCTTGTACTTCTATGATATTTTTGGTTTTGACATATACGTACGTAATCCATTTTACGTATACCAGCATTCCCACTACTTGGTAAAATATGAAAGTCATTCAGTATGACCCTCTTATCGTCCTTGTCTTCTATTCTTTGTATATTTTTTAAAACACGTACTTTAAAATCTTTAGATAATATTTTATTATTTTCCTTTAATTATCGTGCCAAATTTTAAGTTATTTATCGTCATAACAACTTTTTAATATAATATTATTATAAGCTTTAATAAGTCTTTCAACAGATCATCTTGAGAAGATACTGTTATGGAATCACATTTTATGCACATATATTTATAGCACTCGAGTTTTCTCTCAAGTACGATGAATTACGTTATTTAGGAAATATTTTCATCGTTTTTCATCGCCTCCGCAAAACTACAATACTCATAATCACTTAACAGACTAATCTCTGCGGACAGTCACACTACGAAGACTTTCTCGGAATTTATATTTAATATCCTAATCGAAATAATCCCGTTCCTAAGACTATCTCTTTCCTATGTACAATGTCCTGTTGTATTAACAGGCAAATATTTAGTAACTTTACAAAGCGGGGAATTAGTCAATAAACAGTTTTAGGCATCAATGCAATTGAAAATCGCTTCTAGACATCCTTTAAGTGATAACATAATAGTGATCTTCATAAAACCTATTATTCCATTATATTTTTGTTTAAAATCTTGGCCTAATATTCAAATCGCCTTTCAAGATAAACTAATAAAAACGTAGAACTTTTGCAAAAATGTATATTTCTCGTATCTTAATTTAAAATAAACGTAACCTATTTATTGCAACTAAACTACCTCATAGTTTCTTTAATTCCGTTGCCTATCTTTAGACATACATATACATATATATACAATTTCTTACACAAAAACCTTTTTTGTAGCCGGTTCCGGACGCTCCTGTATCGACTAGCCATACCGATTCAATGTTATTATTTATTCTAAATTTACCCAGTTGATACTATTCACATGCTAGTATATGTGCTTGCTAATGAAAAAAATCATTTAGGTTTTGTTGTTCGTCATCGGTTGAACTTGGCCGGTTATTGACTCTAGTGTTTTCTAATGAAGTGCTTTCAAGGTATGCTACTTGTTGTTTTTGCTGACCGTCGAGTTGTGAGATTATAACGTCTGCCGATGCCGCGCGTACTGCTGCTATGGCACGCGTTAGCATTTTTGCCTCTTCGGCACGCGCGCTGTTTGTCAAACAAAATATATAGTATTACATATATTTGGTATTCCTATACTTCGTGTTCCCCTGACTTTTATGAAAGTTATTTGGTCGTCGCTGAAAGCTCATCATATTTTGGTCTTAGGAAGTCCAACTTTCTTCCTCCGCTACCTTTAATGCGTCTTTTAGCGATGTTAAATTGTGTGCCAATTTTTTGATTCGTACAGCAACCGCGAAAATTTTTATGGCGTATTTTTTATTTGAAACGACCGATTTCAGATTACGCTCTTACGATTATGGTCTTTATGATTTCACAGTCATGGAAAGAGGTGATGACTCGGGATTCGACAAACCAACCACCATCGAAAATGTACACGGGCAACTGTATATTTGTAAGTCGATTAATATACCACGTGCATATGACATCAGAATTTTAATTTCTCTCTTTCCGCCACCTCATTAGTGAGCATTACCTCTTCGCAAAACGAGGCGGCGGAATCCCATGCAGTGTCGCTCAAGACCATGGACACAATCATGGTCTCTAACGAGAGGCTACCACTACCTATGGGCGTCACGAGGTCTACGCGCTGCTGCATCCACGCAGGATTCTTCACAAGTGTGTTAAGTGCGGTATCCTTGCGGCAGCTTCCGGGCCTATTCGATACAGGTATTTGCCAAAGCAGCCATGTCCAGTAAGTTCCTGCGTCATCCGGTAGAAGAGGCAACAATGTCGCCTCTACAGCGAATCCTCCACAACGGGCCTTATGCCCCATACGCGCCATTTTTGGAGTGCCCTGCATTTGGTCGTCCAAATCGTTCTTTCCACTCCGTCATGAGCACTTGGTGGAGCCGGGACCGTTGCGTCTCGATCTCATAATTGATAAGTCTCAGCTTCCCTCTTTAACCTCCTCCTAGCTCCACTGATACAAGCACGCAAGGCATTGCACATTCAGATCCCATGGCGGAGTCCCGCTTAGGAGACTCGCCGCTTTAAAGGAAATCGTGCGGTATCGTCTTATGGCCCTGACGGCCATAACTCGCTGCGGGCGCTTCTAAGTTGCAGTATTAAGGGTCGTCAGGGCCTCAAACCAAATTGGAGCCCCATAAAGAGCCATGAACCGCACGATCCCAACGTAGAGCCTCCCATAGGATAGATAGATAGGAAATACAGATAATATGTAGGAGCTACATAGTGGGAAATTTAATTTACCCAAATCTACAAACAATAAATAATATAGGTACTATCTGTAGTACAGTCCAATTCAGACCTTGGACGTCCGCGTCGGTACGGACAGCGAGAGGAATGGAGTACGCTTTATGTGTTTATATTTTCATTATTAAACTTATAAGTCCACTCGTTGTAGATAAATTAGTTGTAGTACTTTTTTTTTAACCAAACCGTTTTGTTGAGTTATTATAATTTTTATAAGTAATTGTATGTATAGATTCATGAACAAGTCTTTGAAGATTTTGGATATGGCAGACAAGATGGAGATTTTGCGATAATTCTCCACATTCTGTTTAGAGCCGGATTTATGTACATGTGTAATATTAGCAGTTTTGCACACTTCAGGAAACGTGCTCAATTATACCCCAGTTTGCAGAAAATAAAAAAATTAGAAATGGTCTGCGGTTGTCTCTATTCTCTGTCGATAGGTAGATATATTGGCGGTTTATTTTTTTGATAAGAATTTGAAATGTAACTGGAATTGTGAGATATCTACAAATACTCTTAAAGAAAAACTATTGAGAGCGTTGTGTTCAGATTCCGACATATATTTTTCCGACAATTGTTTTTAAAACACGAAGAAAATGTATTATTAAACTATTTCTATTAATCAAATATATAAAAATTATTTCAATTGAAAGTAAAAATATAATGGGTAACAGAAAAGTAGGGTTCCTCTAGCCAGATTGGATGCGAAAGGTGGTGGACAGGGTGCTATGGTACACGTTGGAGAGGGCTATGCCTATGTCCAGCAGTAGAGTGCGATAGGCTAAACGATGATGATGAAAATGTTTATTTTTTAATGCAAATTTCAGAATAAAGTAGGTATTAGGTTTCCTTCAATGAAACACATAGTGTTAGTTTATTTGCAAAATATTTATTTACGCATACATATTTATTTGGGCATATGTATTTCTTTAAATTAACTTGGCAATGGTAATCTATGTGCTGTCTGTTGCGTTGCAAAAATACTTGTACCTGTTACAAAGTACTAAACTGCTTCTGTTCTGGCTGACTTTCATTCGTAATATAGCTAATAGGAATGTAAGGAGTTTTTATCGGCTGACGTTACGTAAGAGCGACATACCAAAATTAAGTCCTAAGCATAAAATATAAAGTATTGAAAAGCCTGATTAAACTTATTATTTTGTAAGAGTAATAAGTATTGTTTTTTTTCGACATAAACGAGAACGAAGCTCATATCACTGTAAAAATACTGCAATTTTCTGTATTTTTTTCTCTTTCCTGCTACTAGATAGGAAACTCATCATCACCACACTCATCGTATCCTGTATCATATTAGTGTTACAATACGACGTCGTGTCGAGTCAATCGTCAATTCAAAGTTCTTTTTTTCTCTACCTTCACGCACTACTCTGCTTTACAGTGTAAGCATGAAAGCAGAAGGAAAGGGAGGAGGGAGAGGACTTCAATAATACGAGACAGGCAATTGAAATTTCCACCGAGGCATATATAGTGATTTTCTCAAAAGAATGCAGGGAAATAAAACATACTTTTTATATTATACATTTAATTTCCATGTTTTCAAGTTGGTGCAGTTTTTAAAACGAACTGTATATTTCAGCATGGAATAAATTGTCCATAATTGGCTTTCTAGTTATATCATCTCATTAAAATACGCCAAAAATACTGTTTTCCAATTCATAAAATTTTCATATACTTCCATGTATTTTCTTTCGTCTTCGCTGGAAGCAGGTTTTAACATTGCCAATTTTGCTTTTGATATTAAATCTGGTGGAGTACAATCAATCTCCATTTCACTCACTGACCGGTTATAACTCATTTTAATTATAAAATTTATATTTATTAAGTATGTAAATAACAAAACAATACGAATATTCAGCTTTACCGCCATTTTTTTATTTATCATCTGTGCCGAAAGGAAAAGCATTTATGGGTATACAGACACGTGAACGCAATTTGTACTAAGCACAGAGACTTACTTTTAACATTGCTCGATCGTTGTAATGTTCCAAATTCAAAAAACGCTCCTGCATTGATTTTGATTTACTTTGTTCGTAAACTCGATACTTCGCGTGTTTTTTTTCCATAAAAATAATGGCAATATTTCCATGCATGTTTGAGAAAAATATTATAAATAACATCAAAAAATTTCAATTTACTAATAATTTTCTAGAGATGCAAGCTTAACTCTTTCTTATCCTATTTACATAAAACTCCAAATGGTACGATCTCGTCTTATTAGTATATATATATATATATATATATATATATATATATACATATATATATTAGTTTTCAACGTTATTCTCATATCTATATTTATATATGTATATATTAGTATTCAACGTTATTCTCGAATGTTCTACGCTACTGATTAGTGATATAGTCAGACAGGATGTTGGTTTTATCGATATGTACACTATTAAACGTGTTATATATACTTACTTGTATTATAAATGTTGTATTTGCTTGTATTCTAAATATGAAAATTTTGTTTCTTTGCTTGCGTGGCCTTGAAAGTGAATCACACTCAAAATATATATCGGTAGCATGCAGTTGCAATCAGAATTCGTGTGTAAACTTTATAATCTTTTAAAAGTTAGTGTTCATGTATTTTTTTTAATGGCTAGACACAAATTCAAAAGAATCTTTTACACCTAGTGCTGCAGTAGAACGTCTTTTTCCTACGGGCAAAGATATTTTTAAACGATCATCACTGTCGGATGACAACTTTAATACGCTAATTTTTATGAAGGGGAACATGCACCTAAATTACCTAATGTAAAATAACGATTAATAATAGCCTTATATATACCTACTTAATTATTGAAATAAATAAGTGTGTGTTTAATTCTTCTTTCTACTTGTTATTCTTTTATTTATCTATTTCTCTTAGTTCAAAATTAGTATATATTAAACAGTTAACTTTAACTTATGTTTAATGTTCCAAAATTTAACGCTGTACCGATTATCGAAGTTAACTTTTTAACTGTGCCAACCTATAGATGTGCCAACGTAAGATATATTATCTAACGTGGGACTTATGCGGCCGATAGCACGAGTGATGTCGTTTACACCGGCAGCGCTAACATTTCTCGGGTAAACGTCATGGAGAGCAGATCATAACTTGTGTCTGACATCGAAAGCTATTTATAAAAAGTTTTAGATTCACCGCTCAAAAGATGCCACTGGTCGTATCACCCCGCTTTGAGACCGCTTCCCTGACTGCATCAGTCAGCAATGGAATCATTGACGTCGATATATCAAATGAAGTCTAGTTTCGCGGAAACTTAGAGGGTAAGGCCAAAGTACCATCGAAGAAGCTTGGTGTGCTAAACAGATCGAGACAGTATTTCACTCCAGCCCACCACTTGCAACTTTATAAGGCACAGGTTCAGCCGCACATAGAATACTGTTCTTATCTCTGTGCAGGTGCACCCTAGTATCAGCGTGAAGATGCCTCTTGACCGCATTCAACGGAGAGCGACTCGCATCATCGATTGCCAAGATATTTATGATCGGCTTGACACCTTCCCGTTGCGTAGATATGTAGCCTCACTCTGCATTCTCTGCTGCTTGTATCATGGGGAGTGTTTAGAGGAATTATACCGGTATTGCATCAGGTTTCCGTCATCGTCCTACGTGACAAAATTTCCATCCTCATCACCTGGATGATAGGCTTTCCACCAAGCTTTTTGAATGCTTATAATCAGCCTGTAGCCTGTAACACATTGTCGCAAGAAGAGAGCGTACTCCTACCTAAAAGGCCGGCAACGCACTTGTGACTCTTGAGTTGTGGGTGTCCATGGGCGGCAGTAGTCACTTAACATCGGGTGCCCGTTTGCTCGTTTGCCCCCTATCGCATAAAAAATGTATTTTTGGCTAGTTTTGAATAAAATTATTCAATTGTATATTACAAATTAATTCTGAACTACACTGTTCTTTCTGTAACCTTAACTCTTGTAATATATAATACTGTTCCACTGTTGCAGTACTAATCTACAATGTTAACAGAATATTCCCAGATTTTTGAAATAGACGTAGTTACTCCCTTCAGATTAAATAAATATATATTTCTATATTATTAAATAGATATATAATCTAGTAGTTTAAGACTTAATAACTAAGTAGGAAATAGTAAACAAAAAGTTGTGAAAATTAATAACATTAAACCGAAACAACTTTATGAGAGGCTACTCTACGTATCTCCTACAGAATACTAAAATATAAATGATAGTAGATGCTCTAAACATCTATATTGAAAAATTCTTCCTTGTCCGATCATTGGAAAAGTTCAATATAAAACCCGTCCTTGTTTAAAACAAGACTTTGCTTTTCTTGTACAATTCCACTTTTCGAATACTTAATGTAGATATACCCCTTTCATCTTTTCACGAAGTTTTGGGCTCTATTTAGATTCGTCCAGTTGAAATCATGTTTTGTAAGAGTTCAGGCGAATTAACAAAAATGGGTTTGGTGACATGACCCTGATAGGTAAATTTGGTTTGGTTGTTTGAAAATTTCAAATGTAAAACATTTATAACACATAATTAAGTTTCAAGTATAGCCTGATCGTGTGGTTGAATATTTTAGGCCACCTATATAAAGAAGCAGAGAATTAACCTGTATACATGTTTTAAAGTAAATCCGTTTAATGAACAGTCGCGGGCGATAAGACTCGATGTATGTGGCTGGACGTGAGCCCATTTCGTCTTTGGCGTAGCGTAACAAATTACAAACAATATTTCAAGGTTTAGTTACTAAACTTAATCACCTCTCGCAGGACACTTTCAAATTAAGTTTAATCGCACCAAGTGAGGGGGTCAGTTAAAAAAGAGGCCCCCTAATCAGGTCCGCGCGAGCACGCGTTAGGTACGCACTTACATAATGAAAGGGGGAAGCGAGGGGGTTAGAGGGAGCCGTTGGGGGCCGTCATCTGCGTACACCCTGTCCGGCCGCCCACGATCGATACCTATACGTGTGGACTTTATGTAAAAAGCCTCCTGCACACCCGGAGGACGCCGACCATAAGTGTCGAGGAACGAGTCGCCCCCAGGGAGAAGGCACGAAATATCTTCAATTTTCGAGAGAAAATTTTCCAATGCGGGGGCGAGAGCCTGCGGCGGAAGGGCTGCGTGGCTCGCTCCGGACGCCTGTGTCCGAAAAATGCTCGAACCTTAATTGAATTTACAGATTTGCCTTTCGGAACGCACGCCCGTACCTACGCTGTTTATTGCGGCCGCTCGTTATGACTCTTTACGAGCAGAACCGATGTGCCCGATAACTTTTTGTATACTTTAATATAACTACGGTAAAACAATTGCAGAGTATCTATGATGATGTCCATGGTTTTTGTCATTACAGCATCTTTTGAAATACCTAACTAAATTAAAAAACACAAAATTACTTACCGGTGCCTCTTAATAAATTTAGAACGCCCACTAATGTGAGTTTCGTACTTGACCTGGGGTTTTATCTTACTATTGACCTTTTTTTATCGTGGGTGAGTGACCGATATACCTCTATTCTATCGGAATTAATTGTATTTAGAGACTGTTACCACTGTTATGGTAAAGTATACAAAACATCATTAATAAAAAGCTAAAGTAACACTAGGTTTGGTTTGTGCTTGATGCTGTAAAATGGATACCTTTCAGCACGTATTGTTCCTTGACAATAATTTGGAAAGAAAACGATGTCATTCTTGATTATTAAAGTAAAGAACTAAAACAATCTTTTTAAAAGTTTTACCGTGAAGGGTAGCAAAAAAAAAAGACAGTAGTTATATTCGCCGGCCTACTTATTAGTGGGATACCCTCATTTGTGACGTCATCCCATTCTATTCTTTCGTGCGTCGTGTAAACAAAACGGTCCTATTTGTGTGAAACGGTCCTTCCGTTCAATCTACAACGGAAGGATTGGGTGATCAGAATGTTTAATTCATAATGCTATATTAATTGTCTGATTTCTTATTATTGACTACGTTATTGAAAAGGTTCTAATAAGATGTTGTCCTAAAATTAATTAATAGATAAGTTTTTCGGTATCTTATCCTAGCCTATCTTTCGATTTTATTATTCGGTTGCATAACCTTAGAAAATATCATTAGCAACACGACTGTAACTTAGATGAAGTATTTGCTAAAAATCATTAAACGACTGCCCAAAAGTGTAAGCTTTTGTTTAGAGTGTATGTTTTTTTATGATGTAATTTCTGTTCGTCAACGAATGATTGGGTCACCATGAACACCTGCAATTCATGAGTCTCAAGTTGGAGGCTCATGAATTGCGGGTGGGTAGAGGGGAGTTGGGTTTCGGTACTCTCACTCAGTCGGCAAAACAATGCAAGCATCGTTCGTCTACCGCCGTTGAGCCGATTTGAGATGAGAATGTGAATATTAATTTTTGTAATGTACCTAAGTTTTCAGTGTTTATGTTTTGGGGAGGAGCGCTCGGACCTCCCGGCTGGCTCTAGTTGCAGTTATGTATGCTCACCAACCCATCCCTTTAAGTGATATCGCTTTACTAGAAGTGAAGGCCTTCTTCTATTACCTTCTTTTCCCTTTCAGTAGACTCCTAATGGCGGTTGGCGGTTATAAGCTTGTCCTCTGTTACGTAATATATTACAAATGGCAAAATTTCGGCGCTTAGTACGCCCGTGCCGACCCCTTTGGATATACTTATATACTTCAGATAAAGTTAGCAATATTAAGGATTAAGGAGTTGCTCTGGATAGCAAACTTCTGCAAAACCAGCACACTGAGATGATCGTGAAAAAGGCTTCGAGGGCACTAGTGTTTCCAACTTCAGATCCCTAAAATCCATTAAAATACTATATTGTTCCTTTTTAAGAAGCCATTTGGCTTCACAAATGTGGAATCCTCAAGTATCAAGTACATATATAATAGGCGTAATGAAAATTTTCAGAGCGAAGAAATGTTCAGTCCACTACAACCAAAGTAAACGAAATTAGATGTCGAATTCATGATATCAGCTTTTTTTAAATATTGCAAATGGATCGGCGGACAGTCCCGAGCTTATTACTAAAATATGTCTGCGTACAAATCCGACCAGATTTCGACAGAGACCATTACTTAGTGTACCATTTACCGTAGCTTACTACAGGCGTAATACATTCTTCATTCGCAGTGCAGTAACTTTTAATAGTCTTCCTCAAGATTTAGATGTTGACCTCTTTTGCACTAGGCCAGTAAGACGGCCTTTATGCAATCACTTCTTTGGTCAATAAACTAAATTTATAGTTATTTCCTTACCGTGTCAGATGACGCATAACAGTGTTTAATTTTTATATAACACATTTTATTGATATAAAAACGGTTACAGTGGCAAGTTATAAGTGTGGATTATTTCTAATGTTTAAATGTGTGTACTTACAATAACTTTTTTTTGTATGTATATTTACAATACAATACAATACAATATTCTTTATTGTACACCACAAAAAAAAACAATATAAAACAAATAATATACAAGCAACTGGTACAATCGGCGGTTTCATCGCTAGCTCCGATCTCTTCCAGACAACCTTTGTCATGGACTAGTGCAATGGATTAGTACATAGGGCAGTTTGTAGATGTACAAATGAAGAAGAAGGTTACTCTAATACTATATTAAGAAATATGTTGACATGTTTATATACATACACTAAATATACATACAACACAAAATAATATATCTATATATATATTTAGTTGCATTGATATTTTTTATTTGTACAAATTATATATGTGTGGAGAGGCTTGTTATAAGCAATCTTGCTATATTACGTATTTATACTATATATGTTTAATTAGCTTGTAAGCCTTCTTCAATAAAAATAAATAAAAACTGATTCATGAATGTTCGTCGTTACAATCCTTACAATATCCCGACTTAAGCTATATTAAATTATTGGCAACAGTATGCGGCAGGAATCGTCTCTCAGACAGAGCACCTAGTTGAATTTTGTAATAAAAATTTGTCACTTGTTTCATAATACTATAACAATATTAGACATACTCGTCAAAATTACCAAATTAAATAGTAGGCATTAAGAAAAAAAAAACGAAATCTAAAATAAGCGATCTAACTAAGTTTCTCTCGTAAATTACATTTAAAAAAATCACCATTGTACCCGTCAACCATAGCGATTATCCTTAGCCTAAAATGTCTTCAATCAATAATTGAAGTGGCCGAAGGAAGAGGCTCTTTACATAATTTGATGAATGATTGACTTAACGCCGACTACACCTAGGCTTTATTAGAACATTATGATTCACCAGAGATCTTGTGTTTCGGATTATTTTATTCAGTAAGTTGGCAAATGAATATATAATTCACTACTCTTATCTTCCCCATATTAATTAACATACAATATTGTGAGGTGGCGGTAGCGGAAAAAGGTCGTAACGTCACACATTATTCGACATCGGTCCATAAAAAGCCACACTCGAGGGCGACTAGGTGTCTTCTCCATCGGCCGGTGAGCAGAACGGAAAAAATGATCGGTATCGAATTCTCAATATGTTTATATATATTGTGTATGTTTAAAAATTATGTTATTACGTCAGGTTTATAACAATTATACTCGGGCTTCGTCCTGAAATTAGCATTGACACATATAGTGTCAGTAGAGTTAGTTGTCGCATACCTATTTGTGTCATACGCGTTTTAGTGCTCGGCCGTTCCGCACGGCGTCGTTCTGTTCTCGTGTTTTTTCTTTTCTTTTTTCAGCAAATTACCTAAGGTTAAACATAGTGACCACGATTAAAAAACTTACAAAGAAAATTGGCACGAAGTCGACCCAAATATCGATATAAAAAAAGTTTGTTGTTATCATCAGATTTGTCATCTTAATGTTCAAACAACAGTGGTATGTAGGGTAGTTGTGGCAACAGCGTATCAAGTGGGCACACTGAGCTAGCACGATATCTTAAAAAAAGAGTGTATCTATAGTTGCGTCTCTTTCACACATAACCCACTCCGCGCTTGCCACTGCGTCACTTGGAAGCGAAGTACGGTACAGGAATTAGTTTATGTTTTGTGACAGCAAAAGTAAACAAAATACGTAAGTTTGTCGTTTTATTCTTCCAACGCTTAGAATTTTAATTACTGAATTATTATTTCAATGCATTAAGTGAATATTAAGGTATCATTTGACAGTAAATTAAAGATAGTTTTACAGTGATATTTTCTGTTCTTGCATCGTTAAATTGAAATGGAGTGGGTGGTACACAGTGAATCAACCTAAAGGTAAATCCGTTACTGAAGAAAGCTCTTTAATAATTTTCAGTTACAAAGAGCAATTATTGTGATTTATAGGGTAGGTAAAGAACCACAGTGTCGAAATTTTTTTTTTATTTCAAAATTCCTGTTTTATTTTTTGTTGATTTATTTGTAGATGTTATAAACACTTACGTGAATATTTAACAAAGATTTTTGGTTGAAAAACTAAGCTATATTCTTAAAGAAATATTTGTGTATGTAATAATACGGTAGTTATGTAAACGTAATCTAAAATAGTGATTTTAAAAAGAAAATCAAAAATATTAGCAATTACCAGTAATTTTATGTTGAAACAACCTCCTAATCCACTGTGCCCCCAGGGTTGATTCAATGTAAACTCCTCTAAGACACAGTGGATCACTATCAATTTCTTTTTAATGTATGTTTAAAAAACCATGAGATATATTTAAATGTGTTTTATACCAAAATGCAGCTAAGTAGCCTAACTTTCTTCCATTGAACACAAGCTATATTACTCTTAAGTAAGAGTGACAATAACAATGTAGCATAACATAACAATGTAGTTACTTATATATAACCTTCTTACGATGTTTACTTTTGCCATGTTGCAAAATAAATGTTCTCGAACGAACGATATCTACGTGCAGTACAGTAAAGGTTAGGCAACATATAAAATAATTGTATTTTAACAATGAATGGAATGATAAACGGACTCAAAATGAAATATCGTAGTTACCTACAAATAGTCTTGAGACTCTCGATACGTTTATTAATGGAATTAAAGATAATTTGCTGTCTTTTTTTTTTAATGTTTTAATCATTAACATGGTGAAGAGGACACTATTGAGACTGTTTCTCGTTTTCTAATATGCGTTTGCGGTTTGGCGGTGGCTCCCGACCTATGCGACACAGGTACTTCCTGAAGCAGCCATGGCCAGTAAGCACCTGTGTCAGCCGGTAAGAGAGGCTGCCATGAGGTCTCGATTGTGCGATATCCCCTTATAACCCTGAATGCCCTCACCTGCTACAGGCGTCGAAGAAATATGAGATTGCCGTCCGTCAGGGTTCCTGCCCAGACTGGAGCCAAATAAAGGTCCATAGATCGCACAATCCCCATATAGAGTCTCCTGCGGGAGGCATCGGGCCCTCTCATTTTTTAACAGCCGCGACAGTGCGGCCGCCGTCCGCATAAGTTTGGGAGCCAGACTTCGGAAGTGAGGTCCGAAGTCCCATCGGCTATCGAGTATCACATACCAAGCTTACCCTAGTGGAAAGAGTATTATCAGTAGAGCCTTTTCAGCAGAAGCGATAATTCTCCCTCAGGCAGCGACATAACCTTGAAATTAATTTCCAACCATTATTTCCAGAGATGTGATACGTCCCTTAAGAAATGTTCTGCTATTGTCGTTTAAATATAATTCAACTACTTCTCATGATTTCATTTCTTAAGAAAATATTTTATTTTTTATTTATACTTATTTAAACCTTTTTGCACTACAATATTGTGCAACGGCGGACTTAATGCCCTAGGCATTCTCTACCAGTGTACCTTAGGGTTGTGTAGAGATAAGTCACTAGGTGCACTAGAAATGACAAAACAGAAATTGTAAGAAACAGAGAAAGAAAGAAGATTTGTATGTGTGTTGAAGCTCTTTATAAAATTATAATTGAACTTCACGTACTAGTAAGTTCATTTAATCTCCAGTTATATTTTGTACTTTTATTAACTTTTCTCTCAATGTGATGTTCTTAAAAGTACGATAGCGATGGTAGTGAGATAAGAAATAATTTCCGTGTCAACGCGTCACCGCATTAGAAATGATTTAAGTGCTGCGAGAAATTCGCCGAACATTTAAATAATGAAATAAACAACACCTAGACTTGTGACAACTACGTGTAGATCACGAAAAAAAACATATTCCATAAAGGAATTGAACCCACAATCTCTGGCTCAGTAGTCGGGATCACTTACTACTACACCCACATCCCAGTCACCAAGGAGAGATATAAACTCTATACAAAATAAGTAAGTAATACTCGGCATTACGGTGTGATACTGAAAACAATATGCAACATGAATATTTTGGCTATATTCAGTGTTGAATAAGGCACAATTTATGGATTATCTATTCTTCATCTTGACCACTTTGTAATTACGAGCAATGAACATCCAAATGATTACTAATCTAAATTATTATCATAAAAAGTTAGCTTGATAAATGATACGCTATGTCCTTAACTGTAAATCTGAGCATGTTAATGCAAAAATTCGTGATGATCGGTTGATAACAAGCTAACTGTTGCTATAATAAAAGTTATGTATATGTATAGTTAGGTAGTATTTAACTCAAAATTAAAAACAAAACTACTATTTGTACTAAAGAAACAAGAATATTGCAAGTCGTTCCCACGGACCTATTGTTTAAAACTTTATTAGAAACTTGTTTGTAGATAGTCCGTCTATCCAAACTTAACTCTGCTATTCCTTAAAGAGTCTTCTATACGTTGATAGTGTCACAATTTTAAAAAGTGAAACAATAAATTTGTAGTATGCAAAACAATATTGTTATGTAAATAATGTATCAAATAATTACTTTCGAAATTAGTTAAGTGTTTTGATTCCGTTGACTTAATAGTTTGATTTTTGTACAGCTTTAGGGGATCCTAGGTATATTTTGTCACATTAGATGCGAATTTGTAGTTCATTTTCAATATAATTCCTCAACGCGTTTCTAAGAAAAAGTGGTAAGACAGGCAGACAACGAAGGGATTCAATAAGAGTTTCTTTTTTTCTTTTGAGGAATGGTATGCCTAAAAAGCCTCCATACTATTAAAAGAAAATCTATCCAATCTAGTTAGAAATTAGAAAACTAAGTTTAAGTAAGTAATCTAGGTAATTTAATCAATATCTAAATACTATGACCAGTAAGTACTAATTTTATTGCCAGGGCTTGCTTTGATTCTATTTTATTTCATTAAAAGGTTCCGTACAAGTAGCCTATGAAGAACTTTATAATATTAATAATAAAATTTAAGCAAAGATTCAATATTGTTATGTAGAAGTTTATAATTTGATTGTAAATATTTGTTATCTTCTGCAATATGCTATACTGCAATATGTAGACGCGTCGCGTCGATGTAGTCGCTGGGCTGGGGTATGTCTTTTCGTCCGGGCGGATGTTTGTTGTCGCCATCTGCACTGCCTAGAAGACGCATCCTTCTCCATCCTTTGGTTTCACGTGGATTTTGGCTCTATGAGCCGGATCTACGTTTGCCTTTATCGGTCCCATTCCGGAGACTCCGAGACAACTCGACTCTTTGACTACATGAGTCACGCAACGGAAAAGCGCAGGAGCAGATCCCGACCGCCGAACTGGTGTTTTTGGGAGACTTTAACGCCCACCATGACTTCTGGCTGGGATCTTCCAGAACGGACCACGCTGGTCGAACTGCCCACGCATTCGCTCTCACGCATGACCATCTGGTACTCCAGCCCACCAGGATACCAGACATATCGGGTCAAGCGCCCTCTTTGCTAGACCTTCTGCTGACGAGTCACCCAGCGCAGTACAGTGTAACGGTTAACGCCCCTCTGGGATCCTCCGACCACTGCCTGGTGTCCACCTCGGTGCCTCTTGTTGCCCCACCACGGCCTGTGGTAACAAGGTGACGGTTATGGCACTACTCGTCAGCAGACTGGGATGTAATGCGGGATTATTTTGCATCCATCCCGTGGGCTTAACGCTGCTTTAAATACAGGGATCTGTCGCAAAGTACGTCTGCCGTGGCTGACGAAATCACTGTCGGTATGGAGTATTATATCCCCTACAGTGAAGTCGCCAGCACAAAGACCCGTCCCTGGTTCAATCGCGAGTGCACCCGTGCTGTCGCTCAAAAGCAGTCGGCCTATCGCGCATGGATCAGGGCCCGCGCTCATTGTGACCTAGACGTTGATTGCCTAATAGCAGCGTTTAACAAAGCCACTAGGGAATGCAAGAGGGCTTACATCAGAGCTGATGCCCAGCGCATTGCACGGTTTGGTCAAGAACTTGTCGCATACCCTACGGGTTGCCGTAAGTTTTGGCGATTGGCCAAAGTGCAACTTCTGCCAGCCTTCGCTGCCACCGCTGAAGTACCCTGACGAATCACTGGGCCACGAGCCACAAGAGAAAGTAGTAGGTAGCCACTTACCATCAGGTGACCCGTCTGCTCGTTTGCCCCCTATCGCATAAAAAAAAAAAGAAAGCGAAACTACTTGCTGACCTCTTTGCGGCTAACTCCCGAATCGACGACCGTGGCGCTCACCCGCCCACCATTGTGACTTGCGACTCCGCAATGCGGGATATTCGCATGCGGCAGAGGCATGTCCGTTTTTGAACCCTTATAAAATCAATTTGGATTATACTTACCAGAAAAACAAAATTTCGGTATATTTTTTTAATATCGGATTTATTAAACATATAAAGCTTTAATTGCTCTTTTACTTCACATTTTATTGATATCGTCACTGACTCACTGATGATCATCAAAATTCTTAGGGTATTTCCTAATTTCCTAGAAAGCTGAAATTTGGTATGTAAGCATTAGTACACAAATACCAAAAAAAAAACTTGTAACTTTTATCCCCCAACCCTTTAAACTAAGGGATGGAAGTTTGTATGAAACTTCAGCAATTTTAACGCTAGAGGTCAGATAATCTATTGAGCTAGAGGTCTGAAAATTGATATAGGGAATAGGGACTCCTTGTCATTATAAATAATAATAAAAAAATGTAACAAGCAACTTACAAAAAGAAATGAAATCCCACGAAAAACATTTTCATGTTAAATGTTGCCTAGACAAGACCATATGACTCGCACTGTCAAAAAGTTATCAGGTCTCATGTAGAGCCAAGCTTCTAGCTCTACACGCCCTAACTCTACGAGATCTAACTTCACAAACTCTCTTAGTCAAAATATGTGGCTTGGCATTTAATAAATACGTTTTTTTGGCATTGCTAATAGATAGTTCTTTACTTTGACATTATTTTTGTTCAAGTATTTTTTGGGCATGCCGACTTAGGGCCAACGCATACCAATAATTTTTAATTAGCCTATAGTTCGTTGTTCTGGCATTTATTACGAATCTGTATGGGTATGCGCATTTGGTTATTGCAAATCGGACAGTTAAACCCTGCAAATTACTACTCGATGCTCAAAAATGGAATGATTTTCAGCTGTTGAATAGAGTAAGTGTATGTAAAATGAATGAGTAAGTGTAGAATGCAAACAGGCGCATTGCATTTAACTAAACTATAGGGGTAACCATTGCGTCTGCGAGCAAGTTATGCTTGCCAAGGAGACGGCGGAGCGGGATCGGGAGAGGTTTAGAACTCTTCCGGCCCGCCAGGCCCGGGAACGGGCCAGGTACCACAGGCGACTCAGGCGCCGGAGATCGGAGAATGATCTCCGTCCTCCATAAGCGCAGGCCTGGGGGTGACAGATGAGGCCATCTGTCACCCTAGCAGAAGCAGGCTTGGGTGGCGGCGCGGACGCTGCGGAGCGTGCGCGCCCTTGGGGATAGTTACGGGAACATTGGGGTTCCCACACAGGAGGGGGCCATCTACAAACCGTAGGTGGCCCGAGGTACGTCGGGGTTCCAGGGTTTTCCTTTCTAGGGTGTACCTGGTTCCCCGGCATCTAGTACCCAAGATGGCGTGCGGTTTTAGTCGGTTCGAGTCCGACATGCCACCAGAAGGTGGTATCCGAGGGGATTTCCGCACGGAGAAAAAAAAAGAAAAAAAAAAAGGGTAACCATTGCACGTTTAGTACCGTGCCATATGTGTTAAACTAAATTATAGCGGGACTATAGTTCAGTTACATGAAAAAATACTTTTTTTTGCCAGCTTCTGGCTTATACACGTTATTATTTACTCATAAATCTCAACTTTTAACTTGATAACAAAATAGTGAAGAAACTTAACTCCGATTAAAAATGGCTCTCGATTGCAGTTCATACCTTTTTGTTTTGGAGTCCTCACTTGCTCTTGATCATTAAAGCCGGCACTATAAAATGTCTTGTGACCCACACTATGGCGGCCTGGTGAGATGCTTTTTCACGATGGAATGGAGGCTGTTTGTTTGAAAACGCGCACGTCTGTGTTTTCTTGGCCCTGAACTCGACCAGATTCTCACAACCCCATTGAGAGATGCGGCTCAAGACCCGGTCGAGCTGAGCGACAAGCTCCTGTCGTTTTCCCTCAACGTCTGCTAGCTTGGCAGCAGGATTTCCAAGATATCGCCCGTGTACTGTGCTGCCGTCTGCGTAACAATGTATGTTGCCAAGAGCCAACATGTCATTGATATGCAGAAGGAACAGCGTGGGCGATAGAAGAAGAAGTTAGATCAAGCCACTAAAGCAGAAGCAGGCTGTGTATACATATATGTACATATATAAAAAGTACACCAAATGTCAAAGTAAAAAATATGGGTATATACCCATATTTTTTACTCTGACTCTTAGATGAAGTATGATTAAAAACTTTAAAAGATTGGAAAGTTTTACTAACCACTACTATAACTATACATAGTCAAGAAGAAACCGTTCAGAACCATTTTATCGATATTTATAGACCGATTTTCTTTACTTTAGTTTTGTTTGTAGCTACTGTCGAGTTTTAGTGACATCAATAAACAAGTAGAATTGAAAAACCAACTACATTATTAACTCCGTTCCATTTATTCGCTGAAGTTATTTTGAAATGTCATACCCCATATCACTCCTCAAGGTATCAAGATAAAATTAAGAAAGAATAGTATAGTATGTATATGTATGTCTGCTGTCATTTTTAGAGGCTGTTTTTCTTTTCAAAATCACTTTCTGTTAAAAAACGTAGTAACATAATATTTCAAGGCTACCTCACCTACTTCCCAAATCGAATTATTTCGAAATAGACAACGCTTTCTACAATACCTTCTTGATTTAGATAATACAGCAATGTCACGATTTTCTATCACTATTTGTAAAATGGGTCATCATTATGTTTATTGATCAAACAATGTTGGGGTGGACTCGATGTGACCGTATTAATTTTATAAAAAATCTACGAAGGAGCTTTAAACCCCCGGGGATGTTCCAGTCTGTAAATGTACCCCTTTAGAGGGTTCGATGTGTTCGATTTTTTTACTTTTAGAACTGATTTGACACTTTTATTGCAATGTTATTTTATTTACTCATTTAACACTTCATATGATAGGATATACGAGCTTTGACATCTGTATTTTGTAAGACTGTACGTACTTGTAAGGGCGTAAGGTACAAAAATTTAAGTTGTATACCTTGTCAATTTGCATTTAATCCAAAAGCTTTTCTTATTTCTATCTTAAAGAAATCAATTGAACGCCCTACCGTTGGAAACTACAACGATACTATGACTAAACCCCTTTAATACAAAACCGGTGCAGGTGAAAATGAAACCTCTTAGGTGAAAGACCGTCCGTTTTAATTACCCAACAAACTCGATCAAATGACTTTTCTTTTCCTAAAAAAAAATCGAAAGTGATTTAAGCAAAGTGATGCCTAGAACGTTTTCCATTCGAAGCAACACACGAGCTACACGGAATATATTCCAAATCGCGTTGGGATCCTACTTAGACTGGCGGTACCTACCGATAGGGCGGGCAGCTATAGTCCGCGCACATGTAAAATAGCTATGGTTCACGTGAACGTTGCTCTACTTCAATTAATGATACGATCTATTGAAGTGATAACTTCTCATGGGAGGGTAAACCTCTTCGTTACGTAACGCGTTACGGCGCTAGTCTGTCTAGCTTCCCTTTCTCTCACGCATACGGCAGCGGTAGTTTTCTTTAGTTTAAGTTGTCACTTCTGTCGGACGCCTCGTCTTTTTTTTATTATTCACGTTACAGTTAAGATAATATTGTTTATACCAGCTAAGCTATGAAACTGTTGATAATTTCAATGGCTTAAAGTACTTACTTAAATATAAACTTAAATATTTTTGTTATTTAATATTAATAAGCGTTAAACATTGTTTTAGCGATGAAGAAGATGTACTGACCATAATCAGCATAAGTCTTCTATGCTTGTGTACATTTTTTTGTTCAACACCTCTGCAAACCTTGGCCACCTGTTGCAAGCCACCGCACCGTGGGGTATGGGGGCTTTAAACCCTCTCCATAGCAGATGGTAACGCATGGAACACGTCGCGCCATCTTCTCAGACCTACTTCTGGTAGGTTAACTGTCTAGTGCGTCTTCTGCAGTACGAGAGAGTGCTTGTCCTTTTTGACATTTCCCAACCCTTTTTGCGGAATCTCAAGCGCATCCCTTTGGACCATGGCCAGAGAGGCCATTTGCCATCACGTTGTCGCGTCACTGTTGTGTCAACGTGGAGCACTCCATTAGAGTATTGAGTGCGATGTCCTCGTAGCAGCCTCCCCATTAGTGGCACGCAGACGTTCGCTCCCGGCCTATATGACAAAGGTGCTTACCAAAATAACCGTGTCGGTGTGTGTGAACATTTATGTCAGCCTGTTTAGGCTGCCATGTTTTATCCACAGTATACATATAGTATACAGGGTATACGGTATAGCTAAAAATTAGCCACATATTTAGTGTTTTTCTTTTTAGATCACTGAAGTGATAAAAAAGCCGTAAAATATATACTCTTATGTTACTGAAACTATGTCTATTAAAAAGTTCTCAATTTTATACTATTCTTAGTGGTTTGGGTGGGTACGCGTAGAGACTAGTCAAAATAAACATATTTCTTGTAAGTGTTTTTTTTTTTTTATACTATAGGGGGACAGACGAACAGACGGGTCACCTGATGGTAAGTGACACCGCCGTCCATGGACACGAGAACAGTCGCAAGTGCGCTGCCCGCCTTTGAGGGTGATGAGGGATGGGGGATGCAGGGAGCGGAAAGAAGAGAGGAGGGATGAGGAGATGGAAAAAAGGAGAAAGGAGATAAGGGGACAGAAAAGGGGGGAGGGGGAATTGGGCCTCCGGAAACCTCACTGAATGCGGGGAAATGCAACGCAAGCGTTATAACGCTGTAGTTAATTCGTTTTAGGTTAACAAATTTCCTATTAGTTTTTTACAATAAAAGCATTTTTTCTTCATGCCACTCTCGTTTTTGTCCATCCAAAGGTTGCCTGTAAGCAATTAATAATTCTTCCTTTGTACATATGTTTGAGTTAACATATGCTATCTGTTATTGTGTTTGTTAATTGTATGATGTTAAGTTTATTTCTATTTGAATCTAGATAATATAGCGATCTATACTATATCCACCTTGAGTCTTAGAAATACCACAAGTTTTGTATTTCAAGAACAAAATATTCGAATGTAATAAAATTATTGGCGAGTCTTTTCACGAGAAGGTTTTTTTTTGTAATTTTTGTGGAGTTTGTTTTGGACAACAGAAACAGTGATTCTATATGAGATACACACATATCTCACGCGCCTTATTTCCGTCAAGTGCAGAGACGGTAGAACGCCATGTGCAACGATGAATGTAGTATGTTTACAAGAGATGGCTCGCCTGACAAAGATATCGAGAGAAGAGCCTTGAAAGAGTTTAAGATGTCTACTATAATATTACAATAGGTCTTAAGATATTACTTTAAAGAGCTTGAAATTCCGGGTTTCTGCCAGTTTGAAGTAAAAGTATGTGACTTTGACCTGCTTGAACTATCGCTTTTCTTTCTCAAATGGAAATCCAATGTGTGCACCCAATCCCTAAAAAAGGGG
The DNA here is from genome assembly GCA_947561695.1 of Tyria jacobaeae. Taxonomy (NCBI): domain Eukaryota; kingdom Metazoa; phylum Arthropoda; class Insecta; order Lepidoptera; family Erebidae; genus Tyria; species Tyria jacobaeae. The sequence continues at coordinate 9,143,630 of OX387207.1, read as the reverse complement.
ATCACTCGGATCCGTCCAACTACAGACCCATAGCCATCACCTCCTTGTTCTCCAAGATAATGGAATCCATTATTAACTGCCAGCTCCTCCGGTACTTAGAAGACCATCAGCACCTCAATGATCGACAATACGGCTTCCGTCGGGGTCGTTCAGCTGGTGATCTTCTTGTTTTCTTGACTCACCGTTGGGCACAGGCGATCGAGACCAAGGGGGAGCGTTGGCCGTTAGTTTGGACGTGGCGAAGGCCTTCGATCGGGTCTGGCACTAAGCGCTCCTTGCGAAGCTTCCTTCCTATGGGCTTCCCGAGAAACTGTGCAATTGGCTCACCAGTTTTCTTACAGACAGAAGCATCAAGGTCGTTGTTGACGGTGCATGCTCCGACTCCAAGTCTGTTAATTCTGGTGTCCCACAAGGCTGTATGCTATCACCCACGCTGTTTCTTATGCATATTAATGACATCCTGCAGATTAGCAGCATCCATTGCTATACAGACGATAGCACGAGTGATGCCCTTTACACCGGCCGTGCTAACATTTCTAGGGTAAACGTCATCGAAAGCCGATCCAAACTTGTGTCTGAAATCGAAACTTCTTTATCAAAAGTTTCAGATTGGGGTCGACTTAACCTAGTCCAGTTTAACCCCACGAAGACACAGGTTTGCGCGTTCAGCGCTAAAAAGATGCCATTGGTCGTATCACCTCAATTTGAGAGCACTTCCCTAACTCCATCAGCCAGTATCGGAATCCTTGGCGTCGATATATCAAGCGAAGTCCAGTTTCGCGGTCACTTAGAGATTAAGGCCATATTAGCATCGAAGAAGCTTGGTGTGCTAAACAGATCGAGACAGTATTTTACTCCGGCCCACCGCCTGCAACTTTATAAGGCGCAGATTCGGCCGCACATGGAATACTGTTCTCATCTCTATGCAGGTGCACCCTAGTACCAACTTCTCCCTCTTGACCGCATTCAACGGAGAGCGACTCGCATCATCGACCGCCAAGATATTTCTGATCGACTTGACGCCTTGGCGTTGCGTAGAGATGTAGCTTCACTCTGCATCCTCTATCGCTTGTATCATGGGGAGTGTTCAGAGGAATTGTTCGGACTTATACCGGCTGCTGGTTTCCGCCATCGTCCTACGCGACAAAATATCCATCCCCATCACCTGGACGATTGGCACTCCACCACTGTGCGCTTCTATAGAAGCTTTTTGCCTCGCACAACCAGCTTATGGAACAAATTATCGCCTGCCGTATGTCCGAACCGATACGACCTTCAAACCTTCCAGAAAAGAGCGTACTCCTACCTAAAAGGCCGGCAACGCACTTGTGACTCTTGAGTTGCGGGTGTCCATGGGCGGCGGTAGTCATTTACAATCAGGTGACCCGTCTGCTCGTTTACCCCCTATCGCATAAAAAAAAAAAAATAGGGAGGCCCGATTTCATTCGCTTAAGTAATATCCTTTTCCCTTCTTTGCTTGGTATCCTTTATTTTCAATACATTCTCAATTTTTCTATGTTTAGTTTGTAAAGTGCCCAGTTGACAGCTTGCAGTAGGTTTGCCCCCTATTATACTGAGGGGACCAAATTATAATTGTTGTCATGTTTGTGTTTACACATCTATGCATCTTCTGAGGGATACGGGCGTAAACGTGTGTATGTTTAGTTAGTTACACACTTGACTGAGTCTTTAGGGTTAGTTTATATATATACATATGTATGTATACCTATTCGGGGGTCGATCTAAAACTTTTAATAAAATGAAAAACATAATGATATGGAACCCTGTTTATATTTTTATTGCTTTTCGAAATAGTCTCTGTTCCATTCTAAGCACCGTCCATTGGCTGAAGCAGTGAGCCCACTCTTTTTTAGGGATCCCTCTCACGCCTTTTTCAAACGCAGCCACGGTATCTTCAGGGTTCATATAACGAATTCTTCTAAATTTATCTTTTATTTTTGGAAGTAAATAAAAACCACAAGTTTCCAGGTCGGGGCTGTAAGAAGGATGACTCGCTAACTCCACACCTTCGATAAACAAATATTCGATAGTCCGTTTGCCGGGGTGAGCTGGAGCGTTGCCGTGGTGGAGAAGGATCCTGCTCCTAGGGCGCTGTTGTCTCACATATTCCAAGACAACTGGTGAAGAATGACTGACATTAAAATCTGTAGTAACAGTTCTATTCTTTTCTAGAATGTTTGTTGCGAAATAAGCCATCAGTCTAAATAATGAGGCAATAAACTCACATACGTATACTCAAACATTTTAGAATAGGCCAAAAAGAAAAGCAGACTATGAAAAATGTATTTAAATTGGAAGACTTGCCTACAAAACTAAAGAAGGGCAGATGTCATCGGAATAAGATGATTGCCTCATTCTTTGGACTGATGGCTTATTTCGCAACAAAAATTCTATAAAATAATAGAACTGTTATTGCATACTTCATAATCGCGAAGTATGCAATCTTAGAGATTACTTTCTCTCTGTCAACGTGGAGGTACACCGGGATGTAGTGGCAGTTGATAACGGACTTACTCCGCTTGGTCTAGGGAAAGAGAACTGGCGCAAACCTGCAGTACTTAATGTTACAGACCGTCGGGAGATATGGAGGAGCAAAGCGCTGCATGGACGTTTTTATCGGGCCTTAAACGGGCCCGATGTAGATCTATTATCATCTGTGTCTTGGCTAAGTTTCAGTGATCTCTTCGGAGAAACTGAAGGTTTTATCTGTGCAATTACAGATGAAGTTGTAATGTACGACTGAAGTATGGCACAATTGACATTTGTCGGGCATGTCATCGCCCCGGTGAAACCCTCAGGCTTATAATTTCCGGTTGCTCTCGTCTTGCAAATGATGAGTACTTGCACAGACATCACCAAGTTGCCAGGATAGTCCATCAGCAACTTGCTCTTAGATATAACCTTGTGGATGTCGAGTTACTGTATTATAGGTATATGTCCGATCCAGTTCTTGAAAATAGTCGTGCAACATTATATTGGGATCGATCTATCATCACTGACAGGAATATTGTTGCCAATAAACCTGATATACTGGTGATAGACCGACTAGAGCGAGCAATGATTGATTGTGGACATTACCATTCCACATGTCGACAATCTCATAAAGGCTGAAAAACATAAACAAATAAAATATTTGGATCTAGCCCTTGAGGTGGTCGACATGTGGGATGTGAGTTCTGCAATCATTGTGCCGATAGTTATATCAATCAGTTCATGGGTTGATTGCCAAGAGCCTCGACCCTTCCTCCAGAGTCCTTCTTGATACGGCACGTATTGTGAGGAGGTTCCTGTCTCTGGAGCCCTAACCACCGGTAGCTTGGTCCCTGTAGTCGATACCGGTGGGACACTATTTTTTATATTCTGAAAGATATTTTGTTTTTATTTTATATATAAAAATGTAATTTGTATGTTAATTATTGTGAATAAAGAGAATTATAATAATACTCTTTATTGTACATCAATTACTAGGGTATAGCTATTTTTATTAGTAAATTGTTTTGTCTATATTGACTTCACTTTTTGCGAAATGTATTGTTAAATGTGGATTCGGTTCTCAATAATTCGACAGTATATTTTTCTTTTTTCGTGGTAAAGCCATGCCGAATGGGCCGGCTCGACCGGTGCAATACCACAGCCTCACAGAAAACCGGTTGTGAAGCAACTATAACTACCTAAAATAAAACTCCTATAACTTCTATAACTAAACTCCTATAACTTCCTAAAATCCGATTTTAGGAAGGTTTCTGGAGGCCCAACTCTCTCTATCCTTTTTCCTCTTCCCTGCCCCCCCCTTTCCCATCTCCTCATCCCCCTCTTTCCCCTCCTCGCATACCCTCATTATTCATTTTTTTCACCTCACCTCATTATTCATCACCCTCTATTTGCAGGTGTCCATTTGGCGGTTATCACTTACCATCAGGTGACCCGTCTGTTCGACTGTCCCCTATAGTATAATAACAAAAAACTGTTGTAAAGGTTTCCTATTAAGGATGTTGTGATAAGGTAAACTATTAATTTTAAATTGTATTGATTAAGAAAAGAAGTTACGCATTCAAGGGTACTTAAATTATTTTACTCTCAAAATTTTGATAAGTATGCATTAGGTTATCATGTAGTTATAGCAATAATATATAGGGTTATGGATGCAATTTTAAGGAGCTCTATTATGTAGCAGTACATTTTATTTTGTAATTGCCTAACTTGTACACTTAAAATATGCTCACGAATTTATTTAAGTAGAGCAATATACCCAGCGTTTCAATAGAAGATTGGTACTGGGGGCTACTTCTCTGTTATATCTGCTCGTCCAAGATACATGCCTCGCATAGGCGCACTCGTGTTACCGGCCGCGTTCTGGCCAGCGGGGCAAGGGGTGCGGGGTAAAGCTCTCTTCACCGACCGCCCCGCACATCACCCCGCTTTCACTCGCCGCACCCCACTCGGCCCCTTGGCCACCCTGCGTCATCTACTACGGCGACTAGCCTGCTAGGGTTAATTCGAACTATTCAAGACTATTTAAATATTTTAAATTTTCCATTTTAAAGTTTTTTAAACCAGGAGAAGACTTTGTTTGGCATTCAAACTGTTAATTTGTTAAAGGGAAGAGTAAAATTATAAATCGTTGTTTATATTTTGGTAAATGAAAATATACTAGTAATTCTCGATAATATTCCATTTCATTACTGTCTTCTCGCACTACCTCTGTTAATGAAACGTTGTTTCGGAACCATATTATCTTAATTTTAATAGTGTAATAAGTGTTAATAACATTTATTATTATTCCAATCTTATGGACAGCCACTTGTTTCTAATAACTTAATATAATCGACCACAAATAAATATTGGGTTAAATCTTTGTAGTGAATCTTCTGATTGCTATTCGTTACCAGCACTTTTTGTAACTAAGATAAGAATAGCGTCTTTTTATTTTGAATTTAAATTGAAGAAATGTAAAGTAAGTTTCAGTTAAAGGACTTGGACTTCCCGGCACCAGCCAGTTCGAGTTATAGGTATGCGACCTTGACTTGCCTGAGCTGTTGCTTATACTCCCGCAATCCATCTTTATAAGCAATATCCCTTGCCTTCCTTTTCTATCTTCCTTTTCCTATCAATATATTCCAAAACTCTCTCATCTGATTCCCAAAAGTTCCCGAACGACGGCTACATGCTATGTAAATGAGACTAAATTATAATTAGATTAAAATTTGGGCGTTAATTACGCCTCTGCATACCCATTCGGTACAGGAAGATATGTATGTATTTATGTTGACAAAGTTAAGTGTGATAGCCCTGTGTGTCCGGCGTGCAGCCCTGATTCTGTAGAACAGAGAGCGGCGTGCGTGCCCGGCTCGCTGTAAACAGCCAACCCTCGTATGTAGGGCGGATGGACGTCCCTAACCCCCCAGAGAAAGGGGTGCCTCCGCTTCTTCCTTGTTCCTCCTTGTGCAAATTCCCTTGACGATGGAAATGTGCTCGGCCACATTTTATACAATTTCTAGTCCACGCGTGGAATTCTGTCCACACGTGTCGGCTCTCTCCTCACAATTCTACACTCTCAGTTTTAAGATCAGTTAATACACAAAAGAAAACAGTTCTACTTGAAACTTGTAATAATATATTAAGGCATACAGAAGCCCGAGATTTGATAAATTTTAACATTTACGTTTAAAAAACGTGGACACTGTATATTCTAACAAATTAATTTGAGTTTGACCTTAATACCACTTTGGTCATCAGACTACGCGTAATAAGAATAACATTTCAAATTTTGAGAAGCTAAGACAATAGTAAGAAAATGGATGCGTACTTAATTTACATTATTTCTAAAAAAAATTGAACGTAGTCAAGTGTTGTATTTTTCTTATTAGATTGATTGCGACCTTGCCAAAAGCTGTGCACTATTTGGTATAATTTAGACTAATCTGCAAAGAGGTCAATCACAATGTAAAGAAGAAAAAGATAAAAATGTTAACGTTTTTCAAATACCACGATAATAATAGCTTCAGTAAATGAAGAAAGTAAATAATTCAAAATTTGATTTATTTTGTAACTTGAGTTAGTTGAAAAGTTCTGACCTCGAAACTGATATGTTCATTAAATTTTAAATAATATTTCTAAAATTATGAAATCGGGGTTTTACATAGTGAAGTTACCCAGACGAATATTAATATTAATGTAAATATTCCACTTCTAACGTATACACGTTAAAGGTTGACTATGTTGTTAAGATTATCTATTAAGGATTTTAGCGAGATTTAAAAATACTGATTATTACAATTTATTATAATAAGCGCAGTATATACCTTTACTGTTTAAAACATCAAAGAGGAACCAGTACTTGTTTTAAGATACATAGAATTGGGTTTGCTTACGGAAACCACGTTGCGCGATACAGACTCGCACTTGTCCGGTTTTTTCGATGTCGCATTCGTTGTTCTCAGTTACTTTATTTTCGTTGTTTTGATGTTCTTCAACTTCACCTTAATAGAAATTTGACAAATTTCGTCTATGACTAAGAAACATTTGAGAGAGAAACAAGAGCACAAGAACATTTTGTTGTTTATTTTTGGTTTGAAATGTAAGTTTTTGTCTACTATATTTGACTTACATTTACTAACATTTCTAATATGCAGCAAGGACAACTACTAGATAAAGCACTAAGATTTCTGTCATATATTATTTTATACAGGGCGAAGCACAGGTAATGGTGATTATTTTTAACAGATAACTTTGTGTCTATACAGTTGAAAGGTGAAGGGCTCGCTCATCTGATGAAAGGTGTAGTGCCTTAGGAATTGAAACAAAACAAAAAACAAAAGTAAGTAGTAGTAGTAGAAGGATAACAGCAAGTGGTTTGACCTAATTCAATGTATGTATAAAGTTATATGAAAATCTATAAAAAAAATGAATGGTGCTTTCCCCGTCCTGTAGCATATCCGATAAGCAATCCAAAAAAATACTTATGAGTTACTACAGTTAAAGAGCATGCTCACCCATTACATTTTAACATTATTGACAGTGTAAAAATTTTAGACATACAGGTTCAAAGAATATGGGGTGCTGGGCTACAAAATCTCCTCGTGGTGCACCCTAGGCAAAGTTGACGACGACGCTCCTTTATTTCGGAGTGGCTAATATTCTGGCAAAGGGGATTCTACTTGTACTCACTCACTCTGCGTTTCTCCCACTGTCCTCTATTGCAAGCAGAGGACAATACGGGCAGAAAAAACAAGAGGCGACGAGTTAACTTTCATTGATTTCACTCAGTGTTAGGGTTCCTCGTTTCAGCCGTAACCCAGTTCAGTAATGAACCGGCGCGGTGGGCTGCAAGGAAGACAACCTCTCTTAAAAATTACAACACGGGCAGACGGGTTCACTGTCTTAGGCAGATGAGCATGGTCTGGCACAGACCATCGTCTGGCCAAGCCGTAACCCTGAATGGACAGGACCGTTTGCTCTTCGAAGTTGCGAGGAAGAAAAAAACTCTATAAATAATTTCCTCGGCAAGTGGATGAATGGAAGGGAATTAAGTTCCGAGGGCGTCGTAAAGCTTACACAATGGTAAAGGTAAACACCCGTATATGTACTCAGGTGGGTCCCGGACACTCCTTGTCGAAGGATTCCCACTCGGCGCCAGTCGGTGCCGACAGTCCCCACTCGTATTCTGCGGGGGGGCAACCAATGCCTTACAAGCCCTGCAGCCAGGTCTAAATCGGCTACCAACATAAACGCGATGAAGGAAACAGAAGGAAAGACCGATGGCAATTAAATACTGGCGAGCTGAAAAGCACCCACATCCCACCAAGTCAGGGTCTGGAGAGACCAGAAGTCGCTCCCGTATCGCCTCGGAGATAACGTCGACTGACGAAGTGCTGCCGGCTCCAGAGATGCCGACTACGCGTCGCGGTAGATGTTGTCTTCCTACAAGAGGCACCTACATTAGTGAAGCTGTTCCTCAATATTGCTGCTAAAAGAACGGAGCGAGTTGAAGCCAGAAGGAGCTCAGGTATTAGAGCCGAACTTAAACAGGCTTTTGTCGGAATTAAAAGAGAGGCTCATGAAGCGCATCTCAGCGTTGGAAAGTGTGAAGCTTAGACCACCATTGGCGTCACCTAGACGATGAAAAATTTATTTAAATTTCGAGTTAGGAACTCTTTATAGCCTGATTACACCTACCGAGTAGAGTGGCGAGACAGCAAAATGTCACTGGGCCGAGACAGTGCTGTGGCCGAGTGAATGTTTATATATATTTTAAAAATTACGGCGAGACAGTCAGTCATTTCAGTTTATACCCAGTACTAGGTATAAGTGAAACGCTGATATGGATCGGAAAAAAAATTATTAGAAAATCTATAAAATTACTTATACCTTTCCTTGTAGAAGAATTAGCATTTGGCCTGCCACCTAAACTCTGCAACTGGGTTGTTGTTTCAGGAGGTTAGCGCTGGTGTACCTCAGGGCTCCGTCCTATCGCCTATGCTGTTCCTTTTGCATATCAATGACATGTTGGCCCTTGGCAATATACATTATTATGCAGACGACAGCACAGTACATGGGCGATATTTTGAACATCCTGCTGCCAAGCTGGCAGATATTGAGGAAAAATGACAGGAGCTTGTCGCTGAGCTCGACCGGGTCTTGAGCCGCATTTTCCAATGGGGTTGTAAGAATCTAGTCGAAAAAGTCTCCATTCCTTCCCCTTCCTACTCTTCAGAACACTCAACTGCCACTGCAGGATAGGCTTAGTATCCTGGGTATGGATATTTGCCGGGATCTCAATCGCGGCCTCGCGAAAGCTCGGCGTATTCAACAAGGTGACACGGTTCTTCTCGCCCGAGCAACTGTATCTTTTATACAAGACCCAGGTTCGCTCCTGCGTGGAGTACTGCTCTCATCTCTGGGACGGCTATGCACAGTATTTGCTTGACGCTCTCGATCGGTTGCAGCGGCGTGCAGTCCGCATTATTGACTGTCCTGAGGTCACCCAGTCTATTGAGCCTCTGCAGTTGCGAAGAGATGTCGCCTCTATGGCAGTCCTCTATCGCCTACATCACGGGGAGTGTTCTGACGAGCTCTTCCAATTGGTCCCACCTTCTCCCTTCCTCTACAGGACTACACGTGCTGGCTTGAGGAGTCACCGTTTGAGTGTCGAAAATATACGTACCCGAACTAAACGGTTTGGCTCTTCTTTCCTGTGTCGATCGGTGAAAGCCTGGAATTGCCTGCCAGCGCACGTGTTTCCTTCCCACTTTGATCCCGGGTCTTTTAAGCGGGGCGTGAAAAAGCATCTCACCAGGCCGCCATAGTGTGGGTCACCATGCTGCATTGACTAGACATGCAATGAGGATGGTGACCACCACTCTTTGACTCCACTTATTGTATTCCATCAGGCAAAGTGGAGTCACTATGGTAGGCTGGTATATAAAAAATAAAAAAATAATAACAGAATTGTTGTCTCAAGAGAAATCTCGCATTTGGAAGAGACCATGGATTTTAAGAAGACGTGAGTTAGGTGCTGCAAGCGCTATTTTTAGTGAATTACAGTCTGAAGACCCCGATGAGTTTAGAGAAAATTTTAATACATTGCATGAGCTAAATTGCAAGTAGCATTATGCTGCATAGTAACAGGATAAGCTACCGTTATTTACAAACATTTTGTAGAAGATCTCTTGCTGCAACATCATTAGTCATCCCAGAAGTAATGGAAGCAATTTACACATATTTGGAGAGTTACTTGAAGGTTCGTAATAAATTAATTTATTTAATAAATAAAATACTAATTTTAAAAAACAACCTTTACATAATGTACCTAAATCATAATATAAAGGTTATTTTTAAAATTAGTTTTTATTTATTAAAGTAGGTACTTAAAGTTTGAACAAAAAACATTAATAATAATCTTTTTAAAATTTATTCTGGAAAGTAGAAGCCGCATTCATTGCAGCACAATGCAGCATAATTCGAATAATGTGTAGCTGTTGGTATAAATGAGTTGTGCCGGTGACGAATCCATCGCAGTGGATGAGGATGAGATTTTTTGTGTTGTTGATGTTTCTATTGTAGATGGTGTGACAAGATGATCCGTTCTGGTGCTGAAACTGGTGATGTTTGTGGTGGAGATGCAACTGATTCGCCAAGATAAATGTTAGGTGACTCGACAAAGCTAATATCAGTACCTGAAAGTGCAGAAGATTACCTGCGGTTGCTATAATTTAACATAGCAGAATGAGATGTAGTCTTTTCTCTGTGGTCTTTCGACCCAAATTCAGTCAGAATACTTTGGATTCAACATTGGGCTAACAAAGCATTCTCCACCGACATGGCTTTGAGTTGCATTACAACACTATTTCCAAAAGCGCCCCATACTGTTTCTTCCTTAGAATTGAGATTTTGTTTTTTTTTTTTTTCAGATCAGAAACAGCTGTCAGTATATATCTCTTCCTCTTTTTTGCTCGTGGCGTATTTTTAACACTGCTAGTAGTAGCTGTGGTAGGTGGTAATTCTTCATTTGTGGGTGCTTTTTGAGAAGATACTGCCCCAAAAATAGTATTACTAATGGGTACCGCAAAACCACTCGCTTGAGAATATCTGCACGAAGATTCTCTGTAAGTGCACAGTCAATATCAAAAGTAAATAATGATCTGATAGGTGAATTTCAAAATTATGTATGTGTGTGTGTGTGTAATTATGTTTCAGGTACCAAACAATGAAGAATGGAAAGAAGTAGAATCAGGCTTCAGAACTAGGTGGAATTTTTCTGGTGTTATGGAGCCAACGACGGCAAGCATGTTACAATTGGAGTCCTCCTAATTGTGGGAGTGAATACTTCAATTAGAAGGGTTCTAACAGTGATGTTCTGATGGCTGTTGTCAACTATGACTAATGTTTTCGTTATGTAAATATTGGAGCAAATAGAAGAAACTCAGATGCAGAAATTTTTAAAACCGGTAGATTACGTAATAACCTCGAGAGTAACTTGTTGCCAAAAGGTGTTTTTTTTTTGTCTTAGATGATGTCTTTCTATTAAAAACATATTTATTAAAACCTTACAGCGGCACAAACCTTACAGAAAAACAAAAAAATATTTAATTACAGATGATCCAGAGCACATAGAATTGTTGAGAAGGCTTTTGGTATTCTGGCTAGCAAGTTCAGAATTTTTCATAAGCCCATACCAACGGATGTCTCCACAACATAATTAAAAAAAATAGAAGATGCGAAATTCCAACATTAATAACACCCGCTCCAGACTTCTTGGAATGGTCACAATTTTCCGTTTTCTAGATTCGCTGTTAATAATGTTACATATTTATACATATATATGTTGTCTTAACCTCGTCTAAACATACTTTTAATCTTTGAACTCAGACAAGGGGACATCGCTAAGGAGTAAAAACTGAATCCAATTCTAAGCATAAAGTATCAAATAATTATTAAAGGAAGTATTAGGGATACAATCTAATCCCAATCCAGTATAGGTACAGATATAGTCAATCACAAGTTTATTTTTTAAATTTTCAAAGCGTTTGGTGGTTTTAGGTATTATATTTTTATTTGCCACCCTTTCGCTCCTAATGAAGAAAGTAATTTGATGACCAACATGGTGTGAATCTGATTTATTGTTTTTCTTATCTCTAATTATAATCTAATTATAATCAATATCTATATATTATCTACGCAAGTTTTTAATTTTCAATTTTTAGATTATAAAAAATAATTGATATTTCATAGAAATATTATTGTTATACTATAAATACGCGAGATTATTGTTATTCATTAGTATATAGTGATTATCTGACGGAGTGTATGTCTGTGAGGTTTCAGGTAGACGTTATATGCACGGATTTCAGCTAATGCTTCGATCGTATAGATCGAACCTTGCTGTTACGCAAGCTTTTCAAGATTGGACTTAGAAGAAACTTGTACCGTTGCTACTATACAGGAGTATACGTCACTATGTTCACAATAGGTGTCAAACAGTAGCTCTCAATAGTTACACATCCAGAGCCGTGTGGTAGATCGTCAGACGTCCATCACCACGACTATTCATCCTCTTATTCAATTTATTTATAAATGACCTCGGTCCATGCTTACAGGGCTCTAAAATCATATTTACGCTGATGACATGAAACATTGAGACAAGTAACAAGCCCCGAGGATGCCAGATCTTTGCAAGACGATTTAAACCGGTTCTCAAGCTATTGCTTTCAAAATAAATTGGACTTGAATGTTGCCACGTCTTACGCATGTACCTTTACGCGCAAACCAAATTCAATTAAAACAACTTTAATAAGCTCTGTAATCACCAGTAAAAAGAGTCAACGCCATCAAAGAGCTAGGAGTGACAATTGACGCATAGCTAATATTGATAATATTATAAGTATATAAAGAATTAGGTTTTATATTAAGGCTATCATCCGAGTTTAAGAAATTAAAAAAATGATAATTTTGTACTGTTCTTTTGTCCGTAGTCACCTCGAGAGTACAAACAATATGCTTCCAATACCTTCTGAGATAACCAACTACCTTAGTCGTTGTAGAAAGTTTCACATCCTCCCACTATACGAACGCAGAAAAATAGCGGACATTTTTATACGGCTTTATGAATCTTAGTTGATGTTCCTGAGTTGGTCAACAAGGTTTGACTACGCGTACTCACTGCACATCTACTAAGAACCAATCTCGATGTACCGAGAACAACGTGCAGACAAAATTCATATCTTGTTAGAGCATGTCATACGTTTAACGGCAAGTCGATCGATCGATCTTGACATGTGTGCATCTAGTATTGCTCATTAAAAAACATCAATTAGGTAAAATTTCTTTGACACCTAATTGTTATCTGACTGATAAATATGACTGTCAGTTAGAAAAGAAAAGAAAAGTAGAAGAATATTTCTATCAGTAGTGGGTTTTAAAAATATAGTTGAGTCTTTTTTATTAATAAGCGAATAGTCTGGTTTGTTTCCACCAGTTGAGTTAGTGAGCGATAAGAAGTAGTTGTTGAAATCATTCGCAATCTCTACTGCGTCTCGTACAGATATTCATTATATCTTTCTCGTTTGTGTTTTTTTATAATTTTCCGTGATGCTTTAAATTTATTTTGCGAATTGTTTATGTATTTTTTGTAATTTGTGTAACGTGACGTATTAGTAAAAATGAATTCTTTTATTTTTGGAAGAATCAAGAAACGCCAACACAGTTTCTTAGTTAATGATGTCAATACCCATATTACATTCTCACTCTTGAAACTAAGTCTTACATTTGACACACTTGCTTTTGTAATATAAAACCATAAAACAATAACTATTTTATTGCTGTATTGCATAGCAAGAGCTCAAAGTATTTAACTATTGGCAAATAATTCCTTTTAAAAAGTCCGTTGTCATAAAAAATATAAAAAATAAATAAGTACTTCACAGTAAAACTTCCTACATAATATTTATATAATAGCTAGCCCCTTGACTCCGTCTGTATTCCTTTCAATCACCTCTACATGTCATCTTCACCTCACTGTTAAACAATCCAAATACAATCAACCTTACTACTACAACTCAACTCACCTTTCAGTAACCACTGTAATTACATCATGCCTATGCAGACCTGTAAGACACCTACTCAAGAATTGGAGAATCAGTTGAGGGTGGCTCTCAAGGAACTGAAGGCATCAAGGAACTACTTCAGGAGAGACAGGAGAATAAAGATGAAGTTAAGACCTTGATTGAGAGAAACGGATAAGCTGCAAGCAGTAACAGATGCTTTCTCTCAGTGTAGCACAACATATGAGGAGGCTTTATGTAAAGTTAGGGATCTAGAGGAAGAAATTATGCATGCTTATATAAAAATATCCAAATTAGAAAAAGACAAGAAACAGGCTCAGGCTGATGAAATAAATTTCTTATACAATCAGTTAATAAGCAATAGTTCAAATCATATTAATACACATCCACTAGTCACTGTTGAATTATGTTAAACAAATGAGTAATTACAAATTTTGGAGATTCATTAGGATTAATAAAATTATTAAAAGATGTAATAAATTAAAAACACCTTTCACAAAACTATTCAACTCAGGAACGTGTTTCGTTAGTTACAAAATTTTACAATTTTCAAATAATGTTAGAGGACAGCGAATTAATTTACGAAAAGGACACTTACCAGTTGCAGGCTGATATGAAGTTATTAGAAGAAGAACATATTTATTATATAAGGAGTTTAGTGAGACTCCTTATATAATAAATATGTTAGGTACTTCACTGAAACAAATAGATGAACAACTAGTAGATCTGTGTAACTACAATGCTGGCCGCTTAGATTCACACACACATTACATTCACAAAGTAACTGTGTTGGGGATCCTTGTACAGATATTATTAAATGCAATTCATCTCATGGCTTAATTGCCGAGGACGAATAGGTCTAGCATCAGGAAGCACTTAACAGTGCTTAGTACAATTCTGTAGAGTTTAGACGTAGTTTAAATAGTACTATCCACTACCAAGCCACACTATTTTCTGATTATATTGGTAAATATTTTAGAGAAATATTGAGCAACATCCTCCGCCTTTCTATCCAAATTGTTGTATGCCTGGTGCAGCATATAAGCAAATAATTTCGAATGTAATTAATGATAAATATGATATACATATATAATCTTAGGTGTAAAATGAAGAATAGAACTGACAGTGTTGCTAGGTTTAAATAGTCACAAAATTATATTATGTGCATTTCCCTATCTTGACAATCTGTCTTACGAAGAACGTAATTATGTACATATACTAAATAGGCATATCAATTTCCTAGTAGTCCATCATAGTGACAAAATCTAATTTTTAACAATAACAGTTTCATAAAAAACTTGAAATTTACTACGGTAAGTTAGAAACAAAAAAAGCTTATCTATTTTCTTAAACTATTGACTCTGTTATAAATAATATGACTCATTCATTATATTTTACAAATATTAGTATATGTACTAATGTTAGGTTAGATAATAGTAGTAATAGGACGAAGCAGTATCCTCAAACTATGGGTACAGGTGCAAGCAGTTTCCTTTTGCCAGCTGGTGTTGACAAAGCCCAGGACCACAATTCGGAGATAAATTTAAACTAGTCATTACGATAATAGAAGATACTTCAATATCAGAACTTAACTATTTCAACAGGTTGATAAGTGACAATGTATCTTCTAGCATTAGTCTGCCCTGAAAATTTACTGGGGTTAAGCAGAATACTTTGACGCTCTTGTACCAAACTATTCAAGGTTTAGAAATTCTTTTAGTAAAACACATAGTTTGACCAAGTGTGTTTTACAGCAAATTAAGAACAAATGTATATTAATTATAAAAACTACAGCGTGGCTAGTTTTTTCAACCGAAAGTCTATGTTGCAAAGAGGATCTCTAATCTTAGTTAAGAATGGTATTAAATGTAAACAAAGAAAATATATAGTTAGACTTTCGGTAGAACACAGTATGAAGTTATCCTGTGTTGAGCTAGATAGGCATTTTGTAGTGTGCGTTTACAGGCCGCCAAATAATCAAAACATACCTTTGATACAACAATGGAACACGTTATGGCGACACTCTCTATTGCTGATAAGTCGGTGATCATCTGTAGTGATTTTAATGTAAATATAACGGAAAAGACTTCAAATTCATCAGTTGCTCAGCCATATTCTGATTCTGATTATATAACATGTGCATCCATAATGTTTTCTATAATTGTGATTTTCTAGAAAAATGTATTGTAAATTATCTGACATCAGATCACAGTGAACTTACTATCACCTCTAGGTCCATCACACCCTCGCAGAAGATATAAATAAGTTATAGACCTATAGCATCTGAAAACCTTCAGAGGTTTGATTCGATGTTATATAGCAAGTTGACTTTATTTAATAATAAAGTAAACAATGTAGGGGTAAAAATCAGAATTAGGAAAAGTAGATATATAAAGCTTTACGAAGTTTATGATCTACGGCCTCATGTAAAGAGTGAGTCAAATGAGTAAAGTGAGTATTTCAAACAATTCGTCACCAATTATTCAAAAACTTTTTGAAAAGCGTGTAGAATAGGCAAACCTAATTTTGTCATAAAATTAAAATATTTGAGAATAAGATAAAAACTACTTGGAAAGTAATTATTAATGAAACCGGTAGAAATAAAGTATAGAACAAAAATTATGTATTAGACACACGCCATGGTATTTTAAACTCTGACGATGAATTTATTGATTTCTTTACTAAGATCTCATTGAAAACTACTGAAGTTCTAGACTTCTCTCCTGCTTATTGTATTCTCTTCCTGATATTAAGGTGAAATTGTCTGAAGATTTATGGGGAATGTCAATCAATGCTAAGATATCATTGAAACTTTCGCTCCCTACATAGCGCTAACATTTAATTTGTGTATAGATCAAGGAATTTCCCTGATGTCATGAAACAAAGTAATGTCATACCGCTTCTTTAAGTCGGGATACACCAAACAATGCTAATAACTATAGACATGTTTTAATCCTGTCGGTAATTAGCAAGGTTTTCAAAAACATTATGCTCAATCAAATGCTGCTTTATTTTAACCCAAACAACATCCTTCACGATCAACAATACGGTTTCACTAAAAGACGTGTTGCTTTGTCACAGCCTATTTTTACCGCCTGGGATACTCGTGGTATCTTCTGTGACCACTTTGCTCCTGAAACTTGAGCATTATGGACTTTGTAAACAGGCTCCTGTTTGCTCAAATCCTACCGGACTGATAGACAACAGTAAGTTCAGAATAATGGTGTAAATTCATTCGGATGAAAAATAAAAATGGATCAATACTAAAAGAATCGTAGAAAGCTGAAGGAGCTATGTATGTTTTATTATGTTATTTAGAGTCTGGGTGTTGTCCATTGTTTGTATATTGTAAAATACCCCGCAAAACAGAAATAGTTCTTAGTGCGGGAGTTGTCTTTGGTGTACTATAATTATACGCATCGTGTAAATAACGCGCCGCCACTCTCGTAATAAACGCTTGACACGGGGCACGTCTATTATTTATTAATCGGGTAAAAATAAGTTAATTTTATTTCTGACGCAGAACTTATTATATACATTAAAGGCGTTAACCACGCTCATATGTAGTGTATGAATAAACATTTTTTTCATACCATCGCGTAGTTTTCCGTCCACATTTATAATATGACTACATCTGGTCTTGTAAATCTTGTAGACATAAAATTGTTTTAGTGAACGATTGCTGTTGGTTTGACTGCTACTTCGCGTATTTTATTTGTCACTTCAATCATTTGGTCGTCATGTTCTGTAGATAAATACACTTAATAAATACCTCTTGTCTTTCCACTTTACAATATGTACGACATTTAAAAACAATGATTTGTTTTCACATTTTCTCAGGCTAACGGTACCGAGACTACAAGAGTTTTGTTATTATTAAGCATACCGGTACAGTAAGTGTTGCTATATAATAATTTGGCAAGACCATAAGAATGATAGAAATTCCTATAATTATTAGCGAAATGTTTTACATAGTTGTCCTGAGTCTAACTTCTCCTCTAACAACTTCAAACTATTTTTTTCTGTGTGACCAGTAAATTGTGAAAAGTCAGAACGGGTCATTAAAACCTCGCCTGGCTGTTCATGAGTGAGTGCTCGCTCTAACTTATTGTATGGCAGCGAGAATTGGGCATGGCAGAAGAAACACGAGAGTAACATGAAAGCTGTGGAAACGCGTTCACTGAGAGGTATGTGTAATGTTAGATTCATTGACAGAGTGAGGATTGATGTGGTTAGAAAACGGTGTGAGTTGGAAGAAGATGTAGTGACGCAAATAGAGAAAGGAAAGCTGCGCTGTTTTGGGCATATAGAAAGGATGAGTGAAGAGCAAAATCAAATTCAAAGTCGTTTATTTTAACTAAACCAATTATAGGTATTTTTTAATCGTCAACAGAGGAAGTTGGTCAGACTAAGTCAATCGTGAATCTAGTTGCGAGCACTATCAGATGCTAGTTGTAGAGGAACTGCGTAAAGGATTTTTTAAAGCTTCTGTGAGTGGGCGAATTAGATTCAGTGTGGCTAGGCCCAGAAAGACGTATACGGACAGTATAATAAAGAAGGGCAAAATTAAAAGCACCCGTAACCGACGAGCGCGTCTGGAAGGACTGATAAATGTTAAATAAATAATTAATTAAGAGGCGAAAGTTGTGTCTAGATCATTTCAAATGACGTTTTACAGTCTCTGCGTACCCTGGACGAGAATAATTCCCACTTTTTTTGAAAGTGACGTTTAGACGCAATTAGTATTATTTTTAAATAAAAATTAGTAGTACCAAATATTACTTAAAAACTTATTTTCTTTTAATTTTAATTTAAATTTAACACAAACATGCAAATTTAAATAGAATTTGTTCAAATAAACCAGCACATATAAATTCAGCCATCGTAAAGGATCCAATCGTATACGACTTAAAATATGGATCTTGAAATACCATACACCACCATACATTGTTTTTGGCACATGCTTTTATTTTTTTGGGTACACATTTTACGACACATAACATGCCAGCCAATTTCAAATAATGTATTTATTTTTATTTTTATGAATAAATTTTCATTATATTCTGTTATTCTACCTACATCCATAATATTAAATACTAATAGTTTAATTGATGTCAGTGTTCTCTCTTACGAAATATTAGCACTCTCGATAAATTTTCAGGTTAAATTATCAGTTTCAAAATAGAGCAGCTACAGCTACAGCTCACCCTCCGTTTCCCCGAAGGCAGACTTTGGGTTAACGCAAATATTTTGCCAATCATAATTTAGTCCCATTTACGGCAGGCCTATTGCCGCCATTTTGGGAACACAGGAAAGGGAGGATAGAAAGGGAAGGAAAGAGATATTTCTTATACAGATGTAGTGTAGTGTAATGGGAGTATATGGAGTCAGGATATTATAATTTGTATATATATAATAAATCTGCAGAGAAATTTTTATTAAAAGCGCTTTACACAAACTGCTCATATTAAACGTTAGAAACTTGTTTTTTTCAGAAATATTATCTACATCTAGTTCAGTTTAGTTCTACTGTCTTTTTGTTGTAGAGCCATGTTGAGGTACGGCTCGACTGATGCGATACCACGGCCTCACAGAAAACCGGGGGTGAAGCAACGCTTGCATTTCGCCAAAATTAGTGAGGTTTCTCCCCCTCTCATTTTTCCTTTCAAACCTCCTTCCTGTCCTCTTTTCTCTATAATATAAAAAAAAATGGATTGCAATAAGGCCCTCCCTGTTTTTTAAATCAGTTCTCTATTAGAATGATTGTTTGCTGGTATGACACTCTTCATCTTTACCATTTGTGCGTCGACTTCCTATATTTTAAATTAATTTGTTCTCCCCAACGTTGGTCTCACTCGAATTTAAAGCCAATATTTCACCTCTAAGCCGCTAAGGTGGTAAAGAAAGGAATGAACAAATCATATCACGCTATAACTCCGTTATTAGTGAATCAATAATTCGATGAAAATGTAATTAAAATTTTGAATTAGGAACAATTAGGGAAATTGTGGATGTGTAATGAATTTATATGCCATTTGTTTTCACAAAATGGACGCAATTTAAAAAGTGTCTGTTGTGCATCGAAATGAATTTGTCTAAAGAAAATTTTTACGGAGATTACTTCGAAAAGCAATAAAAATATTAACAGGTTTCTATATCATACCGTTTTTTTATTTTAAATTCAAAAGGAATCTTTATATATATAATTCTTCTGTGAGTGTGTATGTCACTGAACTACTCTCAAACGACTGGACGGATTTTGATGAAATTTTTTGTGTGTGTTCAAGGGGATCTGGGAATGGTTTAGATTCACAAATCAGCCCGGCAGATGGCGCTGCAGTCGGTATCTAGGTTATTTATCTATATTGATCCTAATCGCTTGAAATATCATGCAGGACAACGTCTGTCGGGTCCGCTAGTATTATATATTTTCTTTGAAATATTATGGGTCAAGTTTGCCATAGGAAAACAGGCTTTAATGAAATAGTTTGTACAAACACGAACTTAAATCATACCAAACGTTTTAAGCAAACTGTAAGATAAAATTGGCTACAATTTAGAATTTCAATTTTAACACAAAGTTAATTAAGTCATCCGTGCCTCTTGTCCACATAATGGATTATCCAAATCACTTTTCTATTATGTCAACTCTGTGTATTTTCAAGTTAGCAACTAAACTATATAAACTCTAAGAGTCAGTCCTTGGTTTTAATTTAAACCAGATTAAATTGGAACTGCAAACCAACATTATAACAATAGAGAAATTCAGTTAACGTACACTATGTACTAGAAGAGGTCGCCGAGGTCGTAGTTGGAATACTTGTCATGAACAGAATGCTAGGCTTTTAATTAAGGCTCGAGTAATTTAGAGGGGCTGGGGTAGTACCACCACGCGTGGCCATGTATTAGGTACAATCTTCTGCATACTCATTTGGAAATGTTTAAACAGTAAGGCGGTAGGATGGGGTGGCCCCACCGGGCGATGGTTAGTTCTCCGCTACAGATAAATTAATAACGCACCTACCTAAGTATGAATAGATATAACCCCCATGTCCGTGAGCACAACAATACAGGATGTTGCGATTTTGATGGACAGTTTAATGTTCTGTTTTGAATTTTATGTACACGTTATTTGTGTCGTTTGGAAACATAATATATTTGTTTATGTTACTAATACAATAAAATCTCTACTATTGTTAATTAGTAGAGGTTTTACAATTTACTAATTTTATTTTCGCAAACGAAGCGCTGCATCCCAGTCACTCACCAGTCACTTTTAATTTTCCCACAAAACGATGCGGGAAAAATTGTTAATGGTTATCGAAATTCACTTGCAATCAACTTCAATAACAACTGTTATTGCGGAACAATTGCAGTTACTTTTATAACGAGTCATATGAACTTCTATTATCGATTAATGAAATTATTAATAAGTAGACTAGACATTGCTAGATAATGCTAATATATGTTTTTGTTGTGTATGGAGGTCACCACAAAGGCTACAAGGCTCCAAACCTATGTACACAATTTTTAGGTGTATGTTTTTATGTATGGTTTATCCTAAACTAAATACCGTATTATGACTACTTTTTATATTTGATACATTTACTTTAACTTGACAGAGCACAGTGACGACTTAATCAAAATATCGGGTGGATCCCCGAAGGCGTATTGAAACGCCCACATTTTGTAATGAAAAATTTATTTAAATTTTGAATTAGAAGCTCTAGGAATTGGGAATCTGTAGATTTGTATTGATTTCATGTGTCATTTGTTTTTACAAATTTTAGGCAATTCAAAAAGTGTTTGTCTTGCATCGACATGAATTTGACTACAAAAAAATTTCGCTCAATGATTTATTACGGCTTTCGTTGCGGTCTTACTCAACAACAATGTTACGATAGACTTAACTTGACCCAAACGACGGCGTTCTTGAACTTCCGTCTTATGAGGAGATGGACCTCATTACTTGGTGCCGCTCAATGCTTGATAAGTATGACGAAGGTGACTCGAATGTTGTATATGACGACGTCACAGTTGATGAAAGCTGGATACATTGTTACGAACTCGAAACTAAAAGACAATCTTTGTAATAGACGTTTCCATTTGAAGACTTGCCGACAGAAGTAAAGAAGTTAAAGGAAAAAGATGATGCCTCATTTTTTTGGACGGACATTTGGCAACAATCATGCTAGAAGAAAAATAACTGTTACTGGAGATTGATTTGTCAGTCATTTTTTATCAGGTGTCTCGGAAAATGAAAGATAGCAGCGCCCAAGAAATAGCATCTTCCTCCACTACAATAACGCTCTATCTCACTCCGCCAGACGGATTATCGAATATTTATCTCTCGAAGGTATGGAGTTTTTGAGTCATTCTCCTACAAGTAGTACAGAGTGTACCCTAGGTACAACTCGTGCACATTTTTTTTATTTATTATAAATAATCAATTTAAATTTTGCTTTAACAAAGTAAGGCACCCGTACGGTTAGAGGAGCACAATACGTCCGTTCGCTACGAAGGAACGATGCACTCTCAATAAACAACCAAATAATAAAAGGGGTGTTATTTATGTCTTAACAATAGTTTGAACAAAATAGGTATACTTATATATGTATAGCTTTCTATTATTCAGGAGTCCTTGTTTTTGCAACTTAAACTCAAAGATAATAACAACCAAGAATAGGAAGGGCTTGAAAAGGGGCAATGATAGGGGCTTTTCCGCTAGGTGTGCAATAATTAAAATCACCGTTGAAATAAAATAAAACAACAATTCGTAATTCAAAATATTTAAAAGCATATCATAGATACACATGTTTATTTAAACGTCAGTAAACCATCGTCAAGTAATGTTTATTAACATATATATTAGTAGATATATAATCAATTCAAAACCCAAGAAACACCCTATGTATATATGAGATGTGAGATGTAAAATTTGAGCGGAGTACAGCGCCACACCTATTATGAAATTTGTGCACTCACACAAGAATGGACAAACACACACACAATCACGCATGCTTGGAGAAAGGCCCGTATTCGGACTTAGGTGGCTATTGGGTGGCGGGTGTACGTACTTACGACGCTTTGCCGAGCTTAAATTTTGGTATTAATATGTATCTCTTATACTCGCGGATTTAGCAGCCGATGCTCGGCGTAATTATGTGGCCGACAAGGGGAGATTTAATAGCCCACGGTAAAAATACAATACGTATTAAAGTACATGTGGCAGTAAATTCTCTTTTCAAACTTTTATCGTTGTTTACTGACAGCTTGTGCAATCTCAAGGAGTTAAAAATCTAAATATGTACTTTAAGTTACGTGTGAACTAAAAGTAAATAAATATAATTATAATATTACTTTTAGTTCGTCTTCAGTCCTGTATATATGTTATGTGTATATTATCAATGTCTTATATCTTGCTGCCTAAATATTTTCATAACTTTCCTAATATGGAATAAGTAAATAAAATGAGTCCGGGAAATGGTTCATATTGGTTTATTGTTAGCCGTACATATACTGATGGTGAGGTAAAATAACTTAACTTAATTATCACAAAAGAGTTAAATCGTACTTGTTGTAAGTAAAACTCTTTTTTATCCCAATAGATGGCGTTACGTAAAGGTCATAAATTATTTTTAGTTCTTTATGGACTCTCTCGCGTGTAGATTCAACTCAGGTTCCGCCAATGTCAAGTATTTAGAGAGAAAAATCAAGTTTAGTCTAAAAAATATAAACATCATGTTGGTCAAGCTTGTTATTGTAAACTTTGTATAAATCCCAATTATGATTGGTTTTATAGACATTAAAAGTTAATAATTTTGAATTATAAAACAGAATCATAAAAAATAAGTTTATTTGGACAGATTGGTTTTATTAAGTATTTGGTAATACCCGTTACAGTAACTGGTACAGGGACCAAGCTTGAAGAAACTTGCAGGACTATTTTCAAGAACTGGGACGCTCACATACCTGTAATAATATAGCCTTGTGGCAGCAATTTGCTGATCTTGGCTGGACTTGATTATGTCTATGCAAGTAGTCACAATGATATGCCTGAGGGTTTTTCCGGACGATGACATGCCCGACAAATGTCAATTGTGCTGTCCTTTAGGATATGTGTTGCAGTATCAAACGTGGCCTCATTAGCTGTTGATCGAGGCTCTTGGCTATCAATCCATGAGCAGATATATGTAGACAAAGATTCGACATTCCACATGTCTACAATCTGGTCAGATAAATCCAAATATTTCATTTGTTTATCTCTTAATTTATTATTTTAATATTATAACTACTCCATATTACATATAGTCATATGTAATTATTATTATTTTTCTTATCAACCGAATTCACAAGTCATGCAAATTAAATTTGGGCCAATAACGGCTAAAGAATGTTTCGCACATGAGCGAACCTTTTCTACTTTTTTGTGTAAGCTTGTCCCATTAAATCTAATCTTATATTATCAACTTTTGTGTAGAATGATTTTCTGTAGATCTTGCCTCCATTTACCGTAGTAGTTTGAGGGTAACAATAACAATACGAAACCGAAGCTCGTATCATCGGGAGTGTTCAGAGAATTGTTCGGACTTATATAGGCCGCAGGTTTCCGCCACCAACCTACGCGACATTTCTATTATCATTACCTGGATGATTGGAACTCCACTAATGTGCACTTCTCCAGAAGCTTTTTGCCTTGCACAACAGCCTATGGAATAAATTGTCACTTGCCGTATTTTCAGACCGATTCGACCTTCAAACCTTCAATAGAGCGTACTCCCCTATCTAAAAGGCCGGCAACGCACTTGTGACTCTTGAGTTCGGGGTATCCATAGACGGAGGTGGTTACTTACCATCAGGTAAATCGTCTGCTCGTTTGCCACCCATGCCATAAAAAAAGTCAAACTAAGTCACATAATTTGTATGTACAATTTCATTAACATTACAATGTGTTCATAACACATTCCTATACCTCATATTTGTACGATAATTTTTTACGACATCGACAACAAAGATGCTCCTAAAAGCCTTTTAAATTTAGGTTTACCGATATATATTTAGATGTATATTATACACCTTCGTGTTATGGACATTTCGGAGCTCACTTACTTCAAAGTTTAAATCTTGGGTAGGCCTTTATGTTAGGTTTATTAATGCGACTTCAGTTCCGATGCATAAAATGTAATGGTTTTGTAAAAACGCTATTACACACTTTTATAGATATTCTACTTTACAGTTGATTTTGTAGTTTAAATAATTTTTTTATAACGATACACCGAAACTAAATGAGGATAATGCTTATCGTGTAGATGTTAGAGATTATCATGTAGATGTTAACTTTTTCATCTGAATGAACCCATCAATGAACCCATTTTAAAAATAAAATATCGGTTGTACGATCGAATGTAAAAATGTGCACTTAAAATGTTAACTCAGCATTTTGGCACTCTGTGCTACATTAAGAAATTTATGTAAATAATTAAACAACGCAAAAAGGATTGTGAATTGAGGTTGGACAGTGAAACAGCCCCAGTTTCAATGAGTAATTGAAAAGGGTACGATGTGGTTAAAAATTCAATAGGCAGCTTAACTTTTCACGTTACAGACGTAAGTGGTGACAACTTAGTAGCCATCGGAGGATATGTGGTGATGTGTATATAGTTCTCATTACTAACTACTGCTACAACCTGCATAACCATTTTAAATAAATATGAAATGTTAATAATAAAACTGCGAAGATTCTATATTCTATATTTTTACTAACTTACTTACAGTTTAGAATATACTTAAAGTTTATATATTGGTGAAATTGCAAAAAAAAACTGTATTTTGGTCAACTAGGCATGTTCCATTAGAACATCTTAAAATAGTATTTTTTTCTGACATGAGTAGGTACTAATTACATCGTGCTGTATGATTACTAATTTATATCATATAATAGGGAAATAAAAATGTCGATAATAAATAAAAACAAATAAATACGAGATGAATGAATCAGTTTCTAGTAGAAGACGTATTTTGCAGTAGAAGAAATACGTTACGAAATTTGCATCTTTTACGTGATGTTGTGTTTTTGAAGTGATTTTACTTTCATACTAACAAGAACGCATTGTGAGGAGAATAACGATTATTACCACTGTCATTGTTTATAATTTAATATTTCTTAAGCGTTATATTTTTTTAATCAAACAGTCAATCTATTATGGATTATATTTTCTACTAAATTGTTTAAATTATTTAGATAAAAATGTAAACGCTGTATAGATTTAGGTAATAGTAACAAATTAAGAAAGAAAAAAAGAACTTCCAAGAGTGTGTACAAAATCGTATTGAGACAAATATAAGACAATAATTAAATATCTTAAGTAGATATAATTATGTAATATAAGTATATATATATATATAGAAATATTGTTGAGTATGTTGACAAGAATCCTCCCTTTCCTGTCACAAAGGAATGGAAAGGGATATTGTTTTTACAGATGGACTGGGGAGTATAAGCAATAGATAAAGCAAGTCAGAGTCGCACACTTATAACTCGAACTGGGCGGGGCCGGGAAGTCTGAGCAATCTAAGTTGCAAGTGTAAATTATAACTTAGATACATCATAATAAATATGTTAACTTAGGTGGTTTTATTTGTTAGATTTTATTGCATACTTTGACTTGCATAAAATTATATGTATGATTTTAATTAATTCAGCACTTGGACATATACATAACTAATACCAAAATAGTTTTATAAAGTTTTTTTATTTTAATGACAGGCTACGAATGTTGTAAACAACATTTATACCTAGTCTTGCCATAAATATTGTTACAAGATAAACCTTAATATTGCATTAAAATGTATTAAGCTCATTCAAAATAATCTCCATTTGCTTTAATACAGTCCTTTAAATGTTGAGGCCCGTTATCAATAAAACGTGCACGCGCTCCATTTCAATAGTTGGTTTCAAAAGACTCCAAACTATCATGGCGTTTAGAGCATGCCATACGTCATTTTATGACCTCATTAATTTTTTAATTTTCAGTTGAATAATTACCAGTGCGTCTCCTATATGTTGCAAGTCCCAAGTCATCTTTTAAATACGCAATATGGTTGTAGGTGCTACATTAATTTCCCGATATAAAATCTTTTGCTTTCGGACAGGATTTCTTCGAATTCTTCAACTCACTGCTTTGATAGCCTTTTTCGTATGAATACTACGTAGATGGCCAGATCTTTTTCGGTCTGTTTAGTATTATGTTCTTTTTAATTGCCACAGTATTTACAGCCAGACTAACTATGTTGCAATTATTATCCCGTTATGATCAATTTAATTACAGTTACAACATTTAAAAAAGCTCAGGATATTTAAAAGTTGTGACCTCGTTATAAAATGCTTTGCATTTATTTATCTATTATTACTACGTCGTCCGATGTACAGACATTTTATTGCAATATATTAAATACTAATTGTTTGTTCTAAACGATACAGTTAGAAATAGCCATTTGGCTTTTGTAAAAAAATATGAAGTAAAAAGTAAGTTAAAAAGTTACCACCTGCATAGTTACATATTTTTTTTTAAACATAGTTGTAAGCTTATACAATTTAAATTATATTTTCAAGTGAATTTAGAAACTACTAAATACTTATTCGGGCCCGATCTAAGCTTATTTAAAAATTGAGTTGTAAATTAAAATATTTCTACCTCAACCGTACCTGTAGGTACTTTTAATAACATGTCGGGGGAACTTATTTTCGTTTGTTAGCAAATAAGTAAAAATGTTGTTTATATTTGACCAAGAGGAAAGGACAACCTCAAAAAATAGTCAAGTATTGGGGAAAATGTTTGGCTATTCCCAGATATAAAAGTTACGTTTTTATTATTTTTTATTAATTTTGTTTAACGTTTGACTTTGACGATATAATGTTCGACCAAGTATGAAAACAAGGTTTTGCAGGAACTATGAAGTTGAGTTAGACTTAATGTGGTTGAAATGCTATCGACGGAATATTATAGCAATATTCAAACAATTATTTTATAGCGAGTCATTTATTATAGTTTATATACTGTGTTTATACGTTTATTATACATATAATGATGTCTTGCAAAGTACAATTGACTTGAACAAAATATATGTATATTATATTGGACCATAACACAAGAAACTTCAGGCTTTCTGAATCAGGTATACAGTGACATCATCCTATATTGTTTCTGATAGCTGACACGAAAACAGATTTTAAATATTTCATTTAAATTCCGGCAAGACACATAAAGTTAAGAGAGTTAGTTACTTTATGGTAAGAGGGAGGGCCTTCGTTCAGCAGTGGCTGCCGAGGCTGGTGATGATGATAATGGTGAATGAAACTCAAAAATAATAATTATTCATTCAACTTTCGAATATTTTTATTAACTATTTTGTGTATTGATTCCGAATATAGTTGGTGAACTCTTTTTCACACGTCACATTGAAATCCCATTTACTTCAGGGTTTCTCTTCTTCTGCGGCACATATTATTCATTGAAAAATTCTAATTAAAAGGAATACTGAACCCACTTACAGAAGTTTGTCCTGATCGCTGTCGACGGCTTAATCGGATGTGAAGGCGTTATGAAGTAAATAACAGATATGGGTCGTAATTTTATTGTTATTAACTTATGCGACCGAAAACAGAAGTGAAGTCTAGTGAACTGACATAAAATAGATTGACACCGTTCTTTTATACTAGAGTCCGGTGTTGTAATCGGTCGCTGCATTCCTGTTGTTATCGCCCGCCGCATTCCTGTTGTTATCACTCGCTGCATTCCTGTTGTTATCGCTCGCCGCATTCCTGTTGTCACTTGACCTAGGTTCGGCTTACCAGAGATGATAAGGTTGGGGTGTTGCTTTACTACACTACATTATTTTCGCTACAATACAATCGTCATCTCTCGATTACTTGTTGAAACTTGCCTTCTTCGTACGGGAAAATGCTAATTATCTGGATAATAAGAAGAGGATATTCAATTGATATCTAAATAATCTTTATTTATTCACTAATCAACAAAAATAACAACTCAACTTAAACTTCGATTGCTTCTGAGTAAAATAAGTTTTAAAAAAGTGGAATAGGTAGATAGGACTTAGGTTCCTAAAATGACCCTTTATTTTCCTATATCGTACCGTATGTCGCTATATCAAATTTGAGGTCCTACAATTAATAATAAATAAATAAATATTTTTTTTTTATACTACAGCGGGACAGACGAACAGACGGGTCACCCGATGGTAAGTGACACCGCTGTCCATGGACACTTGCAACTCAAGAGTCGCAAGTGCGCTGCCCGCATTTGAGGGTGATGATGATGAAACCTCACTCATTCGGGGAAATGCAACGCAAGCATTACTTCACAACCGGTATTCTGTGAGGCCGTGGTATCGCACCGGTCGAGCCGGCCCATTCATGCCTAAGCATGGCTCTACCACTGAAAAATAAATTAACATCAGTCTCATAAAACAATTGACGTATACTAGTAATAATTATAGTTGTTGTGTAACAAATTTAATTAATTTGTGGACTCCTGTGCATCATCTCTGATATGAAACGAATATTTTAATGATGGATGGTATATATAACTGTATTTTCTTATACTTTACAATCATCACAAATAAAATAACGATTTATTTTGTCAACTCCACCACAAAGTTCGTGTATCCATGTTTTACACTATCTACACTGTGTCAAGTCTTCTTTTTTTTTCTCCTACACAAGGG
This sequence comes from Tyria jacobaeae, assembly GCA_947561695.1. NCBI lineage: Eukaryota > Metazoa > Arthropoda > Insecta > Lepidoptera > Erebidae > Tyria > Tyria jacobaeae. The sequence continues at coordinate 9,114,306 of OX387207.1, read as the reverse complement.
CAATACCAGCAATCTTCTTCATTTTTTTTTGGGGTCTCATTGGGTTTTTGTCTATCAATTTGTCTTCATCCTATTGATTTTGCAGAGTATTATAGTAAACACTGTAACTCTTGTTATACGTATATACGCTGATGATGAGCGTTAATCACGTACAGGAATGCCAAAAATCTTAATTCTAGTTCCAAAACAAGGTTAACTATGCATACATACATGCTTTGTCTAATAAGAAAAATATTTTTTTGGAATATTAATTACTTACTTACATTTAAATCTTCAATTTTTATACCCAGTGCGGAGTTTTTCCATAATGTCACATGACCCAAAATTGTATTGTATCGTTAAATAAAAAAAAATAACAATTATACCTAATACATACTGGTTCTGCCAGCGGGCTGCCACATGCAGGCCTTTGCGGACGACGTTCTCTTGATAGTCACCGCTGACAAACAAGAAGAACTGCAAACAATATCAAACACCATCCTAGCAGGTATCAGTAACTGGGGAAGTAAGTTTAGCTTAATTTCGGACCAGCGAAAACACAAGTCATAGCTTTCACGCCGAAGGCCAGGTCTGTGCAGCTCAATATGGACGGCACAAACTTGACATTCGTCCAGGAAATTAAATTATTAGACATCATAATAGATGAAAAACTCTTATTTAAACGACATCTGAAATACGTGATAGGTAAGGCCAGTGGCAATGAAAAAGGGTGCACGCAAAGAGCTGGCCAGCCTGCAGCGAGGCTTCGCGTTAAAGGCCATCCGCGCCTTCAGGACAGTGTCCACTAACGCTGCACTGGCACTGGCCCATTTAATGCCGCTTGACCTCAGAATCCTCGAGGTGCATCAAGTAGAGCAAACTCGCCTCACCAACACTACTCACTTTTTGCCGGAGGATGTTAGGCTGGAGCGACCTACACCTGTCCGCGAACTACTACACCCAGCCCTAAGAGTGTCAAAATCTGACCTAGACCACCAAGAAGCTGACGAAACACACCAAATTTACACTGACGGCAGCAAACAAGAAAGCGGCGCTGTGGGAGCTGCCTTCGTGTGCTTTGACTCAGGTGGCTCAGAACAACCGACCATAACCAAAAAATTCAAATTACACGTTTCTCACACGGTCTTCCAGGCTGAGCTCTTTGCCATCCTGGAGGCCTGCAAATGGGCGACTCACAAATATCAAAACACTGTTATCTACACAGATTCCCAAGCATCACTACTAGCAATAGCAGACAGAAGTAACACACATCCACTCGTCACACAGATACACAAAATTATACACACACACCGACAAAACAGATAACTTTAAAATGGGTCAAAGCACACAGGGGCAATGTTGGAAACGAGGCTGCCGATGCTGAGGCAAAACTGGCTACCCTGCTTCACAGGGCGCGGGACTACAGCTCGTTCCCAATGTCCTACGTAAAATATAAGCTCCGCATGCGTAGCCTGGACCTGTGGCAGGCGCGCTATACCTCCAGCGAACAAGGACAGCACACCAAAAGCATTTTCCCTAATCTAGCACACGCACACTTCTGGAAACATACAGACATACACTTCCACACAACACAGATACTCACCAACCACGGCTTCCACAAGACATACTTACACCGGTTCCACATTACACCAGATGACTGCTGTCCCTGCAACACCAACACACCCCAGACAGTGACGCACTTACTGACAGACTGTCCGAGGTTTGCTGCGCGGCGAATGGGGCACGTCTCACTCTGTATATATTGAGCCGTATAGTGTGGCAGAATTGCTCAAGAAAGAGGACGCGCTGGCAAGCTATACGGAATTTGCGAGCCATATTTACTCAAAACTAAAAGCCTACAATGGCACGTGAACTATGTATAAAGTATATTTATATTTATCGTATCTATTTAGATCAAGTTTTAATAATGCGACATCCTCGGTTGCGGCAGTAAACGTATCAAATCGCGTGAACTGTCGCAAATAAACCATAATGCGAAACAAAACCTGACTTTCTGAAAAACCAAAATTCAATAAAAAAAAAATACATACTGGTTCGAAATAAAACATAGTGATGACAAACATACGAGTTAGGGACAAGATAACTAACGATTTCAATCTTATTTGTAATGTAAGGGGAAGATCAGATAACTTGTAAAAATAACTTAACTAACTTTATTTTCGAGCTACAAAAGTTATATTAGTTGTTCTTATAAACAAATGTAGTGTAGAAAAGCTGTGAAGATCAATGAATATCGCCGAAACCGTTCTCATTTCTGAAATAAAAGTTAAATGCTGAATACCGGCCGCCCTTCAAGACTTACATTAGTAAACATGTAGCAAGGGGCCTGAAACGACTAACGAACTTCGCCCTTTACAATCATCATATACTGGTCGATTGGTGCGATACCACGGCCTCACAGATAACCAGTTGTAAAGGAACAATTGCTCTGTTTGCTCTTTCCCGTAACCGCACCCCCCACCGTCGCAAACGCGGGCAGCGCATTTACGACTCTTGGGTTGTAGGTGTCCATGGAACGGCGGTTGTCACTTACTATCAGGTGACCTATCTGTTCGTCTGTCGCCCCAATAACATAAAAAAGGTGTGTAAAAAGGCGCAACGCCAGCACATTAATTCCCCTGTAGAAAATGGAAACCCAGTCAAAGTATGGAATACTCTTAGATCACTAGGACTTGAGAAATCTCGTCACGATACAGATACAGTACTCGATAATTCAAATATTCTTTCTCCTTTGCGCTCCGCAGTTTTTATAAACTTTCTTCTGTGTACCATCTTCTATTACTAGATGAACCAACTATAGGTATCATAAATACAGTATTAAAACAAATCAGTGTTTGGAGTAATAAACTTGGCTTAAAGATGCATCCTATAAAATCACAGATCATAATTATAGATAGTTCTAGAGTGAGATCAATAATAGGTTAATAATAGGTAGGCAACCTGAGATTTTTACCATTAGTTTAATCTTTGGATTACTAAATTACAAACACGTTTCTGAATACCGGATTAGGCTCAAGAGCTTATCTTATCCTTTCAATTTTTTACAATATTTTGTTTATTTTTAGCACTCCTCTCTACCTCAAAAATCGTTTCAAATTTTTACACACTTCGCATAATATGCCCGGCAAATACCACATTGCAGTAAAGGCTGTCCGTCTGTAGAATGAATTTCCACTGGCCGTCAGACGTGCACAGATCTCAACCAATTTTGATAAACTAGCGAAAGAACACACATTTCCTCGTAACATACTTTTAGTATTGTTATGTATATATTTTTGTAGAAATATAATATACATATATGCGTATCTATGTATTAAGATATTATGTTTATATATATATATATATATATTCGAGTATATATTACACATGACTGTGAATCTAGACAGGAGACGCTTCTATTCTACTTTGCAGCCCCTCTTTTTAACATTATATCCTGCCTGCCTGTCCATTTGCGACATAGCCGCCAATTGTACATGGCATTACTTATTAAGTATTTATAAGTAAAATTTGTAATAATTTATTTATTAAATTAAATTTAAATTAAATTTATTTGTAATAAAGTATTCATTTATCTATCCATCTATGTACATACCTACTCCGCATTTTCCCATAGATACAACAAAGATTATAGGAAAACGTGACTGTTTCGTGGAGATTGATTATTAATACTGTTATTGACATCATTCCTTTGCTAAAATTCCATAACAAGTTTGTCTGAGTCTTAGTGGATTTTGGAATGTTTTTATTACAGAAGCCGTTCCTATTATTCAAGCCTTAAAGAAACTAAATTCAAGACCTTGATTTCAAGACCTAATTTGTTATGATTGTCTACTTTGTTGAATTGTAAGGATGATACCGTAATGATGGTTCGTAACCAACTCTTGAAAAGTTTGGTCGAATGTGTTTATCTTGTCAGGAAAAGACCTGATTGTCTAGATATACGAGCCTTAATGACTTGACTGGAAATGTTCTCAGGTGATCGAACTACGATTACTTATTGATTTGACTTGTAATCGAAAAAGACTAACATAACGTATGTTATTATACCTTTCCTATGTCAAATAAAGTTTTACACCTTAACCGTTGAACTATTTTTGAAAGTTTATTGGAGAGACTTAGGAGAAGAAAAAAGGCCACTTTAAGATGCGGAAAGACTACGCTGACGAAACTCTGGTCAAGCTTTTGCTTTACGATAAATAGGTAAGAAATTTATTGATATTTATTTCGAGGTATTGCGACTATGTTATAATAAAACTCACATCATAACGAATCTTTAAATTAAACGGACAAACGTGGGGCTTTTTAATAATAACAAATCTCGATTTAGAGTAATATAAAGAGGAAAGATTATTTTAACTCAATCTTCCCGCGGGATCGGGGCTATGTACCATTCTACTATACATCGCACAGCATGATTCATTCTTAAACTATATTTTATTATAAAATTATATTTATTGTAATCTCGAAGTACCTTTCACGACTAAAGTAGTACCTTAAATCACCGGGGCGAATTACGGATCCCAAGATAAACCGATTAGTAAAGCGAGCTAAGCCGCAGTATATAAGATGAAAAATTAATAAAATGTTATAACTGTATATTTACACTTATTGCTTCAATCCATATCGCAATTACGTCGTATTACCTTTACACAAACAAGTCTGGTGCCCGACAGATATTTCTACTGTAGCTGATTACGGGCCATGCAAGCGACGTTCGTCGCGAGAAAACAGAGCGAAGTATCTGCGTACGTGCAGACACACAATCATAAAAAAATAGTACTGCAAACTTATATCACTCAAGATCAAATTTGAGCTTTTTTGGTTACTTTGGATTTTGTTTTTAATTAAATAATAATATATTAGAAATAATAATTATTACAAAATAAAAGAAAAATTAACGTTGTTGTTGCATGAACAAAATACAATGAAGTATATTCCTTAATATCAATTAACCTTATAACATCGTCATATTGAGATCTATTGGACTAAAGTAATACTAATTAAATTGCCCTAAGCCTATATATAAAAGCTGATTCAAATGATAGAAATTACATTATATTGAAAATACTCCTTAATTAGGCTACAAAAATCTCTATCACACACAAATTTTAAAAGAGGGTAAATCAAACTTGAAACATGAATACATTTTTCTTATGCAAAATCTTAAAGACTAATGCGAAACTACATTATTTGCTACCAACAGAAAAACCCTCAAGAGGCCCGCTATCTGAATACTGTCAATGCTTTAAATAGATTTAGAGTCCGTAGATCTGTATTTCTCGTGGATGTATGACTTAAACTGCCAGAATTACAAACGCTACAGATCGCCCTCGTGGTGGAACGAGGTTAATTTTGAATTTCATAACACATTGTTTAAAGTTTTTTACTTGCTTTTTTTTTTATTTTTTTTTTTTCGTAAGCCTACCATAATGACTCCACTTTGCCTGATGGTAAGCAATAAATGGAGTCCAAGAGTGGTGGTCACCATCCTCATTGCATGTCTAGTCAATGCAGCATGGTGACCCACACTATGGCGGCCTGGTGAGATGCTTTTTCACGCCCCGCTTAAAAGACCCGGGATCAAATTGGGAAGGAAACACGTGCGCTGGTAGGGAATTCCAGGCTTTCACTGATCGGCACAGGAAAGAAGAGCCAAACCGTTTCGTTCGGGATCGCATATCTTCGACTCGCAAACGGTGACTCCTCAGGCCAGCACGTGTAGTCCTGTAGAGGAAGGGAGAAGGTGGGACCAATTGGAAGAGCTCGTCAGAACACTCCCCGTGATGTAGGCGATAGAGAACTGCCATAGAGGCGACATCTCTTCGCAACTGCAGGGGCTCAAGAGACTGGGTGACCTCAGGACAGTCTATAATACGGACTGCGCGTCGCTGCAACCGATCGAGAGCGTCAAGCAGATACTGCGCATAGCTATCCCAAAGATGAGAGCAGTACTCCACGCAGGAGCGAACCTGGGTCTTATATAAAGACACAGATGCTCGGGCGAGAAGAACCGTCTCAACTTGTTCAATACACCGAGCTTCCGCTTGAGATTGAGATCCCGACAGATGTCCATACCCAGTATACTAAGCCTATCCTGTAGTGGCAGTTGAGTGTTCTGAAGAGTAGGAAGGGGAAGGAATGGAGACTTTTTGTTTGAAAACGCGCACGCCTGTGTTTTCTTGGCGCTGAACTCGACCAGATTCTCACAACCCCATTGAGAGATGCGGCTTAGGACCCGGTCGAGCTCAGCAACAAGCTCCTGTCGTTTTCCCTCAACGTCTGCTAGCTTGGCGGCAGGATGTCCAAAGTATCGCCCGTGTACTGTGCTGTCATCTGCATAACAATGTATGTTGCCAAGAGCCAACATATCATTGATATGCAGAAGGAACAGCGTGGGCGATAGGACGGAGCCCTGAGGTACACCAGCGCTAACCTCCTGGAAGTCAGAGGCCGCGCCGTCACAGAGAACCCCTTGTGGAGGAAGGCAGCAACCCAGTTGCATAGCTGAGATGGCAGACCAAATGCAGGAAGTTTGGAGAGAAGCGAGCGATGCCAGACCCTATCGAAGGCCTTGGCAATGTCGAGGCTGATGGCCAAGGACTCCCCATGCCTATCCATAGTCTCACCCCAAAGGTGTGTGACGTACGCTAGAAGATCACCCGTGGATCGGTTCGGCCTAAAACCATATTGCCGATCATTTAACAAGGAGTGATCCTCTAGGTGGCGGATTAATTGGGTGTTGATTATCCGCTCGAGCACCTTACAGAGTCTGGAGGTGACGGCTATAGGACGGTAATTAGCTGGATCGGAGCGGTCGCCTTTTTTGGGAATGGGTTGGACGTTCGCCTCTCTCCAGGCCTCCAGAACAATTCCCGAGGAATAGGACAGGCGATACAGGCGCGTCAGTACAGGAGACAACTCTGGTGCACAGTTTTTAAGAACCACCGCCGGAATACCGTCGGGTCCACTGGCTTTCCGAACATCGAGTGACCGAAGCTCTGCACGGACATCCCTCTGCCGGATGCGAATATCTCGCATTGCGGAGTCGCAAGATGCAATGGTGGGCGGGTGAGCGCCACGGTCGTCGATTCGGGAGTTAGCCGCAAAGAGGGCAGCAAGTAGTTTCGCTTTCTCTTGCGGCTCGTGGGCCAGTGATCCGTCAGGGTACTTCAGCGGTGGCAGCGAAGGCTGGCAGTAGTTGGACTGCACGGCTTTGGCCAATCGCCAAAACTTACGGCTACCCGTAGGGTATGCGACGAGTTCTTGACCAAACCGTGCAATGCGCTGGGCATCAGCTCTGATGTAAGCCCTCTTGCATTCCTTAGTGGCTTTGTTAAACGCTGCTTTTAGGCGATCAATGTCTGGGTCACAATGAGCGCGGGCCCTGATCCATGCGCGGTAGGCTGACTGCTTTTGAGCGACAGCACGGGTGCACTCGCGATTGAACCAGGGACGGGTCTTTGTGCTGGCGACTTCACTGTAGGGGATATAGTACTCCATACCGACAGTGATTTCGTCAGCCACGGCAGACGCACTTTGCGACAGATCCCTGTCTTTAAAGCAGCGTTGAGCCTACGGGATGGATGCAAAATAATCCCGCATTCCATCCCAGTCTGCTGACGAGTAGTGCCATAACCGTCGCCTTGTTGCCACAGGCCGTGGTGGGGCAACAAGAGGCACCGAGGTGGACACCAGGCAGTGGTCGGAGGATCCCAGAGGGAGCGTGAACCGTTACACTGTACTGCGCTGGGTGACTCGTCAGCAGAAGATCTAGCAAAGAGGGCGCTTGACCCGATATGTCTGGTATCCTGGTGGGCTGGAGTACCAGTTGGGTAAGGTCATGCGTGAGAGCGAATGCGTGGGCAGTTCGACCAGCGTGGTCCGTTCTGGAAGATCCCAGCCAGAAGTCATGGTAGTCATTAAAGTCTCCCAAAAACACCAGTTCGGCGGTCGGGAACTGCTCCTGCGCTTTGTCCGTTGCGTGACTCTTGTAGTCAAAGAGTCGAGTTGTCTCGGAGTCTCCGGAATGGGACCGATAAAGGCAAACGTAGATCCGGCTCATAGAGCCAAAATCCACGTGTAGCCAAAGGATGGAGAAGGATGCGTCTTCTAGGCAGTGCAGACGGCGACAACAAACATCCGCCCTGACGAAAAGACATACCCTAGCCCTCGCGAGGAAGCACTCCTCTAGAACGTAGCCGGGATAGTAGAGATATGCCGTGTCGGCAGGGCAGCGTATTTGTGTCTCCGTAAGAAAAAGCATGGCCGGCCGAGCCGTCTCAAGGTGCTGGTGTACGGCGCTGAGGTTTGCATGGAGTCCACGTATGTTAGTGAACTCCACCTCAAAAAGCGGGTTGGTGGGAGAGGAGGATGCCGCTGTTGGACCATTTTTCTTTTTTTGTACTGCCATGATAAGAGTTGGGAAAGGGGGCGTAAAAGGCATGACAGTGATCGTGACTGTGTAAACTGAGACTGAAAATACTGTGTCATCATGTAATGGTGAGGCATGGCGGAGACCGAACCGCCGGACGGAAGGGCCCCCGTACCCTCCCGGAAATGGACGCCGGGTCCCACCGTCCGGTCACCAACCGGCACGACGAGCCACTCCGTGGATTATGCGCGACCTGACGGGGCAGCCTCCCAGGGTGGTTAGCCGTGGTTGGGCCCCTCTCTATGCCGCGGGTGGCCAGCGGCACCACCGTTTCTACGGGTCTCCCTGGCCGACGGTTCGATCCACGCCTACCTCACAATGATTCAACGAGCACTCCACTGCTCACACACATACCACCATAACTGTCACCCCTGCATCATTGGGCCTCCGGCGCACTCACTCACCAGCGAAAGACGACAGCACGAATGATGTCGCTTTAGGCTGGTTTTCTGTGAGTGAGTGATTACTAAGTATTCCAAATTTCATCACGCTGTAAAATACATACAAATAACTTATATTGCTATTATATTAATAATTTACATTGCTTCAAATAACGCTTGATAATCTTTAATATAATCTTTATAAGACATTAGTTATACTTTTAATATATATTTAAAATTAATAAACATCAATGTTTGTTACAAAAGACTATTAATTATAAGCCGATAAGCCTTAGCCTTAGCCATGGCTTATACATACGTAGTAGCAGTAGTTCAGTAGTAATAAACGAGAGCGTTCATGGCTTCTATTAAGGGGAACTTTATTATCCCACCATTTAGTTATTAACGAAGGTTTAACTTCCTAATTATCTTAAATTTCTCCACACACCACTTACAACCGATATGAAAGCTGTTCGAAACTTAATAGGTCGGGATAAAAATGCTTTTAGTATTTTTTTTATTTATAAAATTGAAGAAGAGTCGCTTTGGTTGTACTGTTTGTATGTAGCTATTTTTTCTATAATTAAATGTAGAACATTAAGAAAATGTAAAATATAAATACATAGTAACAAACGCTTTCCTGCATATTTTCTATTGTTTTTCTGTCCGCTTAAATTAATGAATCTAACGAAGAAATTCGATACATTCAGAAGTTTTGTTACAAAAAAAGGGAATAATGCGACTCAAACCTCTAAAAAAATTGGAAGAGTAGCACAAAGTTTGATATCAAAGAAAAGTTCAAACAAAACAAAACGTTTCAATAGAGAATTGCAAATGAGTATACGATTATTTAGGTTTCATTTAGTGCGCTCCTGCAGCACCCAAATAACGTATTTTTTTAAATAGGTCAAAACGATTTTGTGGTCAATCCTCAGTTCCCCGGCTATATCGTAACTACTAATATGCCTATCTTGAACCACTTATTGTCCAAAACGGCATCGATATTATCCGTATGAGGGCGACGAAATTGAGACAGCTTGGTTGGACATGGTTACACCATATACTCCTGACCTTGCACCCTCAGATTTTCACCGGTTTTGGTCTCTTCAGAATTTTTAGCTAGTGTTAGGTTAACATCAGGAGAGGACTGTCAAAACTATTACTTGTCGCATTCATTTGATCAAAAATCCGAAGATTTTTACAGCGACGGTATTATGTCACTATCTACAAGATGGCAACAAGATATCTATATATTTTGTAATCGGATATTACTAATCAAGCAAACTATAAAAAAAATTGCGACTCTTAAACTCTATACTTACATACTGAGCCAAGTTGCGAAATTATATATTTACGAAAGATAAGTTAACTGGCGATTATTAATAAATAAAAAAAACAAGCTGCTTAAAGTGAGAAATAATTAGTCTAAAGTAGCATATAAAATTTCAAGTGATCGATATACGCAACCTTGCGAAAAAAATAGTAACTGCAACTTTAATATGTCTTTTTATTTTATATATCCAGTTCACAGAATGTATAGATAAGGTTAGAAATTCGTGGATATTTTTATGACCAGCCGGATGTAGGAGCCCCCTTAACTTCAAGCTGTTTTCAAGTTCCAAGCAGATTACCGTTTTATTCTTCTCGTTTTATGTTATATTTAACTCAAATTAATATTTATAACTTGCTGTTTTAGAGATTTCTCGTCACTCGGACTCCCTCACTTAGTATTTTTGTAACTGAAATTCATTAATTTGAACGCTTAAAAATTTTACTCTCGTCAAATACCGTGTTATAATGAAATGTAACTAATGTTTAAAAAACAAATGTCTTATGTTTGTATGAAATATTGTATCAGATTTGGTTCCTTGCACTGTACCACATTATTTATTAATTTATTAATTAATTTATTTAATTTTCATTATCTTCCTACCGTTTTCCCAACTTTTCTGGGTTTATTAAAATATACGGTAAAACTCACGTGATATTTCGGGGATGCCCGACTACTACTATCTCGACAGGAGGCCTTTTTCGCTACCGGTTTAGTGGTACCGGACGATGCACTGATTAATCGACGCTGGCATCTGTTTTCATGTCTTTCGGACCTAGCGGACGAAGACGGTTGCGTTGCTGTTTCGCTACGTGTTGCGGTACTATTGTAACCAGGCGCTGTAGTGCATAATTTACTGACCGTGTCGATTGAATCGGAGCAGTTTTTTTAGAGCAAGTTTCAGTGCCGGTCGCCAGGCGGGAGGCAGTGACCATTCACTTTCTCTGTTGAAGTTCTGGCGACGGCTTATTTCGATTGCTTCACGTACTTTTCGCGGACGTAATACTTTTCTGTTGAAAGTACGGAAGTCTTGTCGAGTCGTATGTAGTGAGCCGTGTCCGTCTTGCATAAGTGTTCAGCGACGGCTCTTGCTCCTGAAGTCTGGTTGCAATGCTACGTCGAGTCTCTGCCACATAGCACAAACCACAGTTACATGGGAGCGAGTAGACGCCGGGGACCCTAGTTGGCCAATGTCCTTCGGCGAGCGTAGTAGTCCTCTTAACTGTCCAGGTGGGCGGAAGATTGTTCTGATGTTGAACTTTGTTTTTAATGTCCGCCCGATCTTATCAGTTACTCCGCGAATGTATGGGAGTAACACGGGGGTCCGCTCTTCACCAGATGTTCGGCGGTTGACAAACACACTTGCTTTCCGGGTACAGTCCCGCCACCGGTATCCATTACTCTCCAGTGCATGCCCAGATATTGCGGATTACAGATGTTAAGAGCTCGGTTGATTAGTGTTCGGGGCACCGAAGATAGGTGAGATGGGTGATGATGAGAGTCAGCTCTAAGGTACCTGTCAGTGAGTGTCGGTTTTTTGTGTATCGTATGTGTTAGACACCCAGTCGAGCTACGGATAACTAACACGTCTAGAAATGGTAGCACTCCGCACTACTACTCTTACCTCCTCTACGACCGTGCACTGTATCTTTTTGTGGACTGTGCTAAGGTGTTTAAGGTGTTTGTTTAGCACTTCTAGTGAATTCCTCTCGAGGATCACAAAAATGTCGTCTACATACCGCCACCAGTACCTGGGTTTTACTGTCGCTGTATTTAGCGCTCGATCTTATTTAATTTTCTGGGTTTGCTGTTTGCTGCAATGTGTTTATTGCAAGAGTTTTGACTAATCTCTTATGGTCTGTTCCCTGCCAGACGACAACCCTCATTGAGATTTTAGTCGTTTTAAGACGGGAAAGAAGGAAGAAAGGGAGATTTGTAGAAGGAAATTGGGTAGTAAGGAGGAGCTTAGAAGTAAATTATACCGCAAGGCTCGGATAAGGAAGTGGGACTAACACTGTAGCAACTCACAGAAGCCAGGGTCGAGGACACGAATGTCCTTAACTTTCACACATTTCCACATCAATTGTAACAGGTGACATTTCCCGAGCACTCCTATCGGACTGACAACTGCAAAAAAACTTTACAAAACAATAACAACACAAAAAATACATTATTGCCTAATTATTCATGCTTATTTTTTTTATGTGATAGGGGGCAAACGAGCAGACGGGTCACCTGGTAAGTGACTACCGCCGCCCATGGACACCCGCAACTCAAGAGTCACAAGTGCGTTGCCGGCCTTTTAGGCCTTAACATTGTAGCAATATGGTGTTAGCACAAAAAAAAAAAAAAAAAACAGTAGGTATGTACAAACAATTTGTCTAGCTTAGTTAAAAGAAAGCACACACTCTCTTATATTATTTATTTACACTTATAATCTATACGTGAATTTTACACCTCCACGGCCAGGGTAGGGGTTGCCGTTGCAATGACAGCTGGTTGATGTATCTGGGTCCACTTGGGCAGGGACCTGGCTATAACTATGCTTGCCATATCCTTTTGAAGCCACCTTCTCACCCTAACTTTGCATTGTCTCCATATTGCACTGCAAAAGCTATGATGATAATTAATAGATTTGTACTGACAAAAATTTAAATACCTAGGTTGGATACTTGAGTCTGTAATTGACTTCCATTTTGCGATGATATCACTTCCTCTTTACTATTTGCTTTTCATATTTCAAATGTTTAACAAAAAATATAGTGAATAACAATTCAATAATTCTACGATATAGTATCGCCATCATAAATGTAATATGACGCGTGTGTGCTTGCCTAACAATAAACAATTTATAATATCAGTTATAAAATATGATACCGCACTGCAAGTGAGTTATTTAAATCATAAAAGAATGTATCGTAACGTTTATTAACCATGCAATTATTATAAAGTGCAAATTAATGTAGAAATTAGTAAAAATGTTAAATACGTAACAAAATGACAAACATTGTAAAAATAATAGTTTACAATAAAAGTTTTAAAAAATAAATTTATAATGAAAGGAAAATAAGGTATTTTCTTTACTACTGATACTTTAATCCTTTTGTAAAAAAAGGTAACCAAATTATAAGTGACGTGTTGGTTTCTGTGCTAATCGTCCGAATCTCATATGTACACCCGAGTACCAAATTTACTATAGTTCTTTACAGGGCTTGTAGAACTTGTATTCGGCACAATATTCGGATCGTGACCTAATCTGTATTTGTTTATGATTTCACTTATTTTCACACCAGTGTTTTTGAATCATCTGCAATTCCGTAAAATTTAAAAAAATCACCAAAAAACTTAAAATGTCTAAAAAACAAAATCACGAAATATTTTTTTCGACTCTCTTCTAGATTTTCGGATCGGTTGTAACTAATCCGGTGGGGCCGCTGGACCATTGTTATCCTGTTACCCCCTTTAAGACTAATATGGTTTTCTCATGGATACCATTGTCACAACTGGACCAAATTCTCATATAACTACCCTTGAAGTACATCCTTTCCAATGAAAAAAGAATCATCGAAATCGGTTGGCGTGATATTGAGTTACTCGTCCATTTGTCGCGCACATGCATAATGCAAATTTAAAACTTATACGGTTTTCTCATGGCTTTGAAATAAAAAAAATCGATGAAAAAAAAAATCGTTGAAATAGGTTCACGCAGTCGAAAGTTCTGAGGTAACAAACATAAAAAAAATACAGTCGAATTGAGAAACTCCTCCTTTTTTGAAGTCGGTTGAAAATGCATCCAAATCGTGTGATTTACTCTTCATTTATTACTTTTCCTAATGTGTTTCCGGTCATGTCTGTGACTGGAAATACTTCAGACCATTTGGTATATCTATCCAGGAGGGTTACACAATATCTAAAGCCTTTTCGTGAGGTAGGTAGTACCTATCAAGTATTATTTTTTGGGTATACATTTTACGAGGGGTACGTATTGCAGTGTGGATCAAATTGTAAATACTGTCAAATGCTGTTCTCCAAAAAGGTTCAAGTAAGTATGGACGAACATGTTCATTCACAATATTACAGAATACTCCTTTCTCACAATCGGGTAAATAAACACGTTGTAACTGCGTACTGCTATTTGACGCTTGGCTGAAGTAATCGACGCGTTCCTGCGCTTCCGCTGATGCTGCGTAATCAATAGCTGTAAGGCATGTTATTAATAAATTCTCTTATAATACAACCTGTCGTACCCGTCTCGTCGTTTCTTTATTCGAGCCTATCTTTGCAAAGGCATAAACCAAGGGCTTGTGAAAATATATATCACTACAGGTAGTCTTCATGTTTGTATCTAAAATATTGCACTGCCAAATAAGATATATCCAAGCATATACGTGGGACACTCAGAAAGTTTTGTGAAAATAAAAAAATGTGGTATCGTGGGACACTAGATATTAACGAATTTCCTTATTATAAGGAAAGGTTCAAGTTTTCGTTGTTTGTAATACTTTTACTAGATGGCAGTGTAATATCATGTTTTGTTTAAAAACAAAAGTTCCTAAACTTCTTTGCAGTTCATAATAGAAACACTAGATGGCAGTATTATCAATAAATAAAAAATCTTACGTTACGTACGTTTTTTGCCGGCTAGGGTTTTTTGCCCCTCCGCTACGACCCATAAGAAACTTCGTTCCAAATAAAAATTGTTCTATAAGCAAATATTTTTTTAATTGTTTCAAAGTTTCCACTAGTCTCTATATAAAGTTTCTTGCGTCTGAACCAGTTTTCGATACACTTTTTTCAGTCCGCCAGTTTGTCGACCACGTTTGAATTCGTTATACCAACGATACACAGTTGCCTTGGAAGGGCCTTCATCCATGAATGCAATTTGAAGTCTATCGTATAATTCGACCGGTTTCAGGCGACACTTGAAATCGTAAAAAATCATAGCGCGATAACGTTCCCGGCGCATCCATTCATCCATTTTTTAATGAGACACGATAATTTAATTAACTTCGCAATAAAAGTCGAGGGTAATTTTGAAATTGAAATAGGTACGTTTCAATTTCTTTTTCTTCACTTATACTTTATACTATTATTTTATATTATTACTTCTTTACTTATGTACTACTACTTTTATATTATTACTTCTTTATTTACTTTATATTATTACTTGTTTATTTATAAATAATCATTATATTTTTATAGTTTATAACTGGCCAGTCTCTCATAAAAAAAAAAGAGTCACAAGTGAGTTGCAGGCTTTTTAGGTAGGAGCAAGATCACTTCTTGAAGGTTTGAAGGTCGTATCGGTCCGGGAATACAGTAGGCGACAATTTATTTCATAGATTGGTTAATGGAAGAAAAAAACCAGAAACCAGAAATATTTGCTGGTAAATAAAATGATAGAAACTTACTTAATACTTACCTCTTAGCCCGGTTTCGTGAAAAGCTGCGTCCACGATAGAGAGAGTTTCTATTTTCCTTTTATTTCTGTCACTGCTACTACCGCTTTCGATGAGCACGGTAAATTAGTACCCGGGGCGGCTACGGGAATACATAAACAATAAAATAAACATGCAGAATGTGTGTACGTGTGTGTGTGTGTGTGTGTGTGTGTGTATGTGTGTGTGTGTGTGTGTTAGTGTATGAGTGTATGTATCAATTATTAGGTTCGTAGGTAGAAATAGAATATTATTCTCAGCCATCAGTGAGATTTAGTTACATTGAACTGGCCTGCTTGAGCTATTCTTACACTACCCAATCAATCGTATAAGAAATATCCATGTCCTTTCCTCATGTTCTCCCTTTCCCTTTCAAGATAATACCAATTTTTCTATTAAATTCCTGATGACAACATATGCTTGCCCCCAACCCCCTTCCCCCCATGAGTTTTTAATACGTGTCTGTCGAAACTATACGCTAGGTATGGAATATTATTATATTGCCGGCTTTGGTGACGTAGAAGTTACTTTTCCCTCCCTGGACCAGTACCATTTTCTTTGCACACTTGTCAAAGTGAAGGCAAAATTTCATAGTGATCGGATGAACTGTACGACAGCGCCTAAATTATATTTTTTAATGGAATTGGGGCAAACGAGTAGACGGGTCATCTGATGGTAAGTAACTACCGATATGTCCTGTTATCCGATCATCATGAAATTTTGCCTTTACTTTGATTCAAGAGTCCCGGAAATTAGTAATTTACAAACACAAAAAAAGACAGACTGTCCCTAGTCTTTTATATATGTATTTTATGGGATCATAAAATTTTGTGTCCTCTCTGGGTATCAAACCTATGAACGTCCGACGACGACGACGACGTTTTAACACGAAAATCATTTGTTCGCGGTTTACTAAATACCTCAGCTAATATTAAGATTAGGTTTAATGATATAAATTTAGAGTGACAAAGAAAACTTCATAGATGAAAATCATATACGTAATAGCTTGCTTTCAAAATTCATTCAATTTTTGTTTGTTTCCAACTCAGTTTTGATCAGAAGTCACTATTAACATAAGTTAAACAAACCAAATCAAACCAAAGCTATACTATTGTATATAATATACTATTGTATAATTAAAATTCGGAAAACCTAGTCGTAGAAGTAAAAGTCTCTTCTTTTTAATAATCATTTTTCCATTTTTACATAATAGTATTCGAGGTTGCAATACTTTTTTATTA
Source organism: Tyria jacobaeae (assembly GCA_947561695.1). Taxonomy (NCBI): domain Eukaryota; kingdom Metazoa; phylum Arthropoda; class Insecta; order Lepidoptera; family Erebidae; genus Tyria; species Tyria jacobaeae. Next base: position 9,097,486 of record OX387207.1, on the reverse strand, counting down.
ATAACAAATCATAAGTATAAGTGTTTTTAAAAAGCGGACGTTTAGATACCTCTGCCTACCCCTTCGGGTAATAAGTGAGTATAAACCGAGTGTATGTATGTGTCATTCCTCCTTGTCTAAAGAAGTATAAAATTAAATACATACTAATTATTATTGTATACAATTATTTTCTATCTTTTCTTTTTTTCAAAGAATACTAACGAGTAATGTGTGACCCACGTCACTGGTATTCTTTGTACAAGTAATAAAGCTAACAGTCTGTCTCGAATTATAAGAATAGCCTTATCATGCGATCTAGTCTTTTCATTTGATTCATAATGATTAGACAGTTTTTTTCTTCTTCGTTACTCAATTGTACACATGAAACTTAATGTTGAAGCTTGGTATAGAAATAGAAGTTAATTACCGATAGTAGGTATCATGTCGTATTAATAGACTGTAAGCCATACTCTTAGCCTGAAGAAAACAGTAATTTTGTCATGTAGTCGAGAGAAACGATTGAACAAAATGAGACATCAAATAATGCCTTACCTTCGTGCCCCTTTTATATTAAAATTTTTGTTGTAGTTGTTGTAGTTTTAGTATAAAATGACACTAGTCTATTGCTAACTTCATACTCGGATATTTCTTCGATAGACAGCGACATTGTTTTCTGTCTTTTTAGTCAGTTTCGACATAATTTGTTTAGAATAGGATGGTAATTTAAATGCTATTGAGGTCTGTTTCCTCATTTAGTCTCATGTTCGGTCCATTATGTGTTCATGAGGTTGACCCAGACTAGCTCCTTCCAGAAGTACAGAAGCCTCCTGGAGCATTCGCAGGATTTCTGCCCGTTGTGTAGCTACTCTCGTTCAGACATCCCATACACATAGGGCTGTCATTCGCGTTGGTGACAACAGGTGTTGATTCAGAGTCAGGTGGCCTGTAATACTTCCGAGTATTCGACATGATAAGAGTGGTGATACTTCCGTCAGTACCAGTTAGGATTTTCTGCAGCCAGGTTTGATGATCCAGTGGCTATTGATTGGTTGAAAGATAGTGGCAGCAGTGTGGCGGGACCTGCGACTGGTGTTGTAGATCGTTGCCGAGTGAAGTACTATGCCCCCTGATCCCTTGGCGAATTACCCCTTTAGTTGATACACGGATGTTCACTACCCCACTCCTTATATTATTCGTCAATATTCTATCCATACCAAAAGCAATCAAATCTGACTGATAGTTTCAGAGATTTACGCGTTTAAACAAACAAACAGAAATACTCTTCAGATTTATTATATTAATATAGTAAGTGTAGATTTAAAGTTTTTTAACAAAAAAGAAGAATCGTCAAAAGAAGAAAGGAACTGAAAAGCGAAAAATAAATACCTAAACAAATTCGAAACATCGAAATTGGACTACGTTGTAAAAAGCATCATGTGATTGGTTGAATTGCCAAATGTACTTAAATACAGACTTGTGGTTTTCGGTGGTGTACAATATTGCCATCCCATCTCTTCACGCCGATGTCGTAATAGGCAACTAAGGGACCGGACTGTTATCTATCATACAGTATATATACAGTTATACAGTGCTCGGATCAAAGCATTAACTTGCTCCCTATTGAGTTCGTGTGATTTTTTTTATAGGGGGACAGGCGAACAGACGGATCACCAGATGGTAAGTGACAACCGCCGTCCATGGGCACCTGCAACTCAAGAGTCCGCAGCGGTCGAGCCGGCCCAATCGTGATGAAACTTTAGATGGCAAAAAGTGTACGTTTGAGACTCCTCTACCTACCCCTTCAAGTATATGGGCGTCAATTGTAAATATGTGTTTGTAAAAATTCGTGTGAAATATTTTAGGTAAAAATCAACTAAATTCACGATATTAAAAGCATCAATTCGTTAGTGTACACAAATAAAAACCATTAAAAGTAGAGCCGTGATTATGACTGACACCCTTCTTCCCCAGGGGCTACGTAACACTTACTACGCTCATTTTGTTTTGATCCAGCTTTCGTGTGACAAATTGACGTGTTTAAAACTAAACTTATTGTTACAAAACAGATTTTATACTTCGAATAATATTTGTGTAGGTCTATTTGCTTATACCTATATTATATATATATTATTACCATTGTCCATCTGTCTTGTAATAGACATTACTTAAGTTTTTACACGATGAAGTGGTATCCGTGGGGGTTTCCACACGTTAAAAAAAAGCATTAGTTAAATTAATTAATTGCTAGGTTATTAATAAATTTAATCGGAAATATTAGGATAAAATATTGTTTTATAAGTAAATGTTCTTTAATTTATATCTTTTTAAAGTTGACCGATGTTAAAATTCATCACTTTCTTACATAAATTTTTCATATCAATTTATTATATAAACACTAATTAGTAAAACTTTTTGCGTTTATAATTAACTTATAAAACTACACGTACACAATGATATAACTTTTGTTAATTTCTTTAATAAACTTTTTCAAATACCTATCAATAAAGTAGAAGTAAGATTACTGTATAATTGTATATAACTTTAATAATCAATACAATAAACGAATAAAAAAGAGGAACGCGGTCGTTTACGTTTTGCGATGACCGCTTTTCCCTTTTTACGACAAAGGGGGACAAATTTTGATCATTCTGGGACGGACGCGAAAGTCCGAGCTCGATATTAAATAAATGTAAAGAGTTAAGATTTGGACATCCTAAGCTATCTTATACATATAATAAATGTGTCATATCTGTATTAGTTAGTTCTAATTGATAGTTACGTAACGACCTAATCCATTGAACTTCGTTTATTCCACTGGACATTAATTAATAAACGCCATTTGAATTTCGGTAATTTAAATTACTTGTAAATGTTTATTAAGTTATACAAAAAATTAATGGGTTGTACTTACCTAAATCATTGTTTTCTTCTATTAAAACATTAAGACAAGTATTTGTATAATTATGATTAGTTAAAAATATGATATGTATGTGTAAATATATCACACGTGTATTTACAAAAGTAATCAATAAATAGATCTTAGTGTCCTCAACCCTTTCTTTCTCTTATTTTTACACATGACGTACACATTAAACTTATCGATATACGTACCTATGCTGCGTGGATACTCGAATCCATTTACTTCTCTAAATTATGCGTAAAACGTCCATTTGACGATCTCCCCTCTTCGCTCTTATCGCTTGGACAGAAACGGGAGCCTCGGGCGGGGTCGCCGGACTAGGGCAAATTTGGGGGGTTTACAATCCCCCCAAGTGAGGGAGTCCAAAGTCCACCTCACCCTTTAGCTACCCTGAAGTTCCATCTCTCACACCTATAAATTCGGCACACACATTTCACCCCCTGGGAGGCGAAGGGGGTCTATAACGCACCAATCCTTTCGTTTCGTCGTGTCACACTTGCCAAGCCATGGTGACCTCCACTACAAATTAATATTCACAGAAACGTTTCCGTTACAATCGTTAATCATTGCTGTTTCTGCTAGTGATCTTACTTATATATGTACACCTTGGGCTTAGGTAACGGCTATGTACACCTATTGTTCAATATTAAGAAATGATTGTGGATTGTGGAGATATGTAGCTAAAAACATATTTACTTTATGGGTGGGTCATTTAAAACGAAGGTAGCTGAAAATAAGTAAAATTTATTTCAGAGAACCTTAAAATATCACATACTAATTATATCTAATGTAATCCTAGTTACCACAAGGTTTTATTTTAATTTTAAGAATAGAATAATTAAGAATAGAAGAAAGAATCAAAAAGAACTATTGTAGTCCCCAAATCCTAGTACCTTTAATGATAATAATATATCTTTGTATTGTTATACACACACATGTTATTTTAGCTCCTTATTCTAAAGGATTTTACCATTATATTTTTGTTAAATCCAATTTAAAGGTAAACTGAAATTTAAAATTACTTAATAAAACCAATTACAAATATAGTTAACACAATTTATTACAAAAAGCACGCATACACAACGACGTTGGGACACTACTAACTTTAACCCTTTAAATATTTATACTGTTATTTTACGAAACTGCATTTGTACTGATTGGAAACATGGATATAGTATGATTATGGTCATTTTGTGGTGCAAAGTCGTTTATTTATTTAAACGGGTTCGTTGGTTACTCCATGTTTAACTTCGGGAGCTTTTTGTCTACATGTTCATAGTTATTTTCGCTGTTGACTGTACTAGCTTCTTTCATTGTGAAAATGATAGTTCTAAACTCAATCGACGAACACGTAACAAATATGTAGGACCCGTTGACCATTAATAAAACATGAACAGATCTATTTATACGTATTTGTATATAGTCTTTATACAGTCATGAGTTTCTGAAAACCAGTAGACAGTATTTAAAAACAAAACTGTAGTAAAAGTCTTAAAAGAACTAAAAATTTATTATAAACTTTCAATGATATTTGAAAATATTCTCTGATAGCCTTAAGCATTTGCGGGTAAAGGGGTTCACTCGTCTTGTTACTCACTTTTCTTTACATATGTTGTTTTCTCTCTCTAACGTTTGTCATAAATGTTGACGGATATCTTTCTAATAGTAATTACTTTAAAGTAATTCTTACTAGAAATATTTACAGTAGAAGCTAAATTTATAGAAGAGTTTAAAAGTATTCTGTATCAAACATATGAAATATTATAACATGAAATACTAATGATGGCACTGTGAATCAGATTTGCAATATCTAAATCCATTCTGGTGAGCAGAGACACACAGAGTCGAAAAACACATAGAAAACACTTGCTTGTTATGTTACGGCTTTATAAAAAAAGAAAAAACATTCTTAAGTGTACTAATATTAATGTTTTAACCCAACGAATCTATACAACTTAATTAATTTTATACATTTTATACACGTCAGATGTTACATAAGATAGGTAAGAAACATTTCTTGCTATTAGAATTTACGCCTTGCTTGAAGTTTATTGTTTAACAATACGTATTTCAAGATTATCTAACATGACTATACTCTGTAAGAGAACGTAGCAAACGATACCGCTATAGGTAAATCCGAAACGGCTCACTGTTTCCTACCGATTGATGTAATGTTGGATTAGCTATACCTACAGAGTATTTATTTTGTTATCTTAAAAAAATTATTAAAAACTTATCCAGTATTAAACTCTTATTAGATTTCCAGTGTTAAAATGTCACCAATTGTATAAGCCACCCAACATTACTGTACTTTTACTTTTGAAATGTTTACAATAAATAAGGTATGTCATTACTGTTGTTACTACATCTATACACAACCATATAAGATACTGTAATGTTAACTCATAATTCTTGGTAAAAGAACGCGTATATATCAAGTTGAAAGTCAAAATATGTCGTTAGTTAAAAATAATTTTGATTCGTACACAAAAAATCTTTAATTACGTTTCAAAGGCAGAGTTTATATATGAGTAGGGGTCAGTTGTAAAATGGCACCCTAAACTTTTGAGGCCTCATTACAAAAGATATATTAAACTGGGCATCAAATATTTTCATATTCATATTTATTGTTTGGTTATGCTTCACATTTTAGTGGTACGAATGTTCGATTTTCTAGTAAGGCGTTTTATGTTTCTGCCGAGTCAATGAATCTATAGAATAAAAATATTAGGAAATTAAAAAAAAATCTTCATTTATTTGTTTAAGTATCAGTTACACTATTAACTCTCAATTTTAGAAAGTAGCTTCTACTTGCAAAAGTTTTCTAGTTAGTAAATATAAGTTCTTAATATTATGAACTTATGTGTATGTAATTATGTATATAACGTATTTATAGTATTTTATTAATCGCTAATGTCGTGTAGTAGTATAGATATACTGTATACTGCAATGCCAATAAGCGTCTTCTAGCTCAATAAAACATATTTATTTAGTTTCATTGATTCTGAGTGTAACTAGCATAGCATACTAAATACATATACTCATTTGACTTTTTAAATGATTACTTGAGTCGTAATACTCGAGGAAGGTTAAATATATAATTTACGTGGGCTGGAATGAATAGACGAACACACACCGTCCTAAAATATTTCATTGTACTTTATGTGTTTATTTACAAAGCGTACCTATACGAATAAAACTAACTGATACAGTATTCAGTGCCAAATATGTTAAATACAGATTATTTATATATATATATTACACAGGCTTTTAAAATTTCGGTTTTATAATAATTATAATATTTTGTTATAATTTTTATATTTATAATATTTTAGACAATGCATTTCTAAAAATACTGAAGCAGTTCCCAAATAAAAGTTGCTTACCATCATTTTAAGATCATCAAGTAGAGAAATGAACATTAATGTTGGAAGATAAATTACTATAATATACTATCGATAAACCATAAACTTTCGTACATATGCGTAATCTCATTACCAAGTAGTAGTATTGACATTGACTCATGTCAATGTCAATACTACTATGTACTTGTAATTAATATACAATACTAATTATACGGCTTTAGCTCTCAAAATAGAAACGCACCTTATGGTGTTCCTACTGTTTGCAATCAAATCTCTCTTTAAGCTAAATTGCACCTCTAATGCGCGAGTGTAGCGCAAGTTTCTTCTGGTGACTTATGGTCGTGGGTTTAATTACGTAGTAGCTAACAAGTTTGGATCTTGATTTGTATTTTTAATAATAAAACATTTTTGAATAAATTGATAATACATAATAGTAATGAAAAAAAAATTGCAAAGGTTAAAAATATCCTGAACCAAGTTGAGCACAGCCAAAAGCATGTACTGTAAAGAATTGTCTCACGTAAGCTATAAGAGCATAATATATAAACACTATTCATACTTTCTATGGTTTCACTAATATCCCATTAGCTACGGTATTGGATGGTGACCCTGCCAAGTGGCACGAGAATCCGACACCGCCGGGCCTTAAAAAGATAGTACTTCATAAGCATTATGTTCTCGGGACTAGAGTTGCCAGGCATCCGGATAAAGCCGGACACAGTCAGGCTTGCGGCCAAAGTAGACAGTGTCCGGCTTGTCCGGCTTTTATTAGGCTTTTCAAATTAGTTATTTTATTAAAATTTAAGATGTTATGGCAAATAAACGTTTTGTTTTAATTTATTTAGAAATAAAGAATATTATATTTTTCCTTCCACTTTAAGATTTTATGATAAATGCACACTACAAATTTTTGATGCATTTCCTCGCAATTAGTAAGATTTACAGAGGCCCAACTCCCCCTCTCTTATTTCCTCTCCCCTCAGCCCTCCTTTCCTTCCTCTTTCCCAACCCCCTCTCTTCTTTCTCCTCCCCACATCCCCCTTCCCTCATTACCCTCAAAAGTGGCCAGCGCGCTTACGACTCTTGAGTTGCAGGTGTCCATGAACGTCGGTTGTCACTTACCATTAGGTGCCTCATTGTTCGGCTGCCACCCATTATATAAAAAAGCAAACAAGATTTTACAAAAAAATTATAGTGTTATAGTGAGAGTAAAGAATGTGCTGCCTTTTTAGTTAAATGTCCGGCTAAACCTGACCTGGCAACCTTCCTCGGGACCATTTGAAAGATGTTTTAATACTTTACATATTAACCCTCTGTGGCGTTACGATCGATTGCACTTTATCTAATAAATATTTTCAAGAAAATGTGATCCTCACAGTCTAGAGAAGAGAAGGTATATAACATAAGGATAGTACAGAATGCAGCAGACGATGTGAATAATTCTGGTGTAGAACAGATTCGGTTCCATTTGTTTACGACCAGCATATTCAGCATATCCAGTATAATGACGCTATTGGGCCTTGGAATATTAATTTCGCATTTATAGATAGTGCGATTTGAAATAGATTCGGGACGAGTTGGAAGAGCGTGCCAAAAGAGATTGTTTTACAGACGTTGCCGTCATCGTCACGTTGATGTCAAGGTTCAAAATTCCGGTGTGTGAAATTAGTGTACGATTACAGAAATACATCTATAAAGGTCAATGTTCGTAAAGTGATAAGATAAATGACTGAACACATTCAAGCTACATATAATATACATACGGCCTTCAGTGTATAGAATAGGTACCTAATCAGTCAACCTCAAGCATTTTCGCCAGTTTTGGTGAACTTTAACATAAACTATAGTTATAAATAGTATAGTATCATGTAAGTTCGAGATAATGTAATTTTTTTTATACAAATTAATTGTAATTATTTTAACTAATGTGTAATTTTACAATTTATTATTGATTGAATGCCGGAATATTTAAAGAACTTGTCCCATCAGTTACATGAAATTAGAACAAATTAAACTAAAATTGGTCCCTAACGTAGATAATGTGATATTTTATATATACAATTTAATTATGTTAATTTTATATTTGAACAATCTAGTCATTATTTAAAGAATATGTGTAGAGTAACAAGGTTCGATAAAGAAGAAGATATTTATTAGTACATATAATACAAAATTATGGTGAGGATTTTCAGAATTTATTTATTGAAATTCACGGTTTGTGTAATCGTGTAGAAAAATCTGATTGTTCAAAAAATAATAAGTTCGACCTTAAAGTTCCATTAAACTTGTTGACGGTCATACCGACGATAACACGAAACTTAACTTATTAGTTATGAGTGTCAATGTCATGTTACGGGATATGCTATTATTACATTCGATACCAAAAAAAATACTAAATGTAAGACAAAATAAAAAAATACTGTAATGGATGTGACGGTCTAAGCAACCGAAAATTAAGTACTGTTTTGGCTACTAGGAATTATACTTACTTGAAAGATCAACGGCGACTGTTCCAACAGATGTTTTTGACATGGATTAGACATTTTTTTATAATTACAGAGGCACGTTTTATATTCCAACAGATATCCTATTACTATCAAAACTGGCATTGAGAAAACTCACAAAATGATATACTATTCAAGCGATGACCGAATATCGATAATCTTCGTCATAAGCTTTGCAGTATTTGAAAGTATGTAGTTAAAAACGTTACCTATATTAAAATGTTACCTATTAACTTATTAGGACCCAAAAAATATTACAAACAATATTTTACCGGGAAAAGAATGCTTCGATGGTTGTAGCATGTTGAAAGGAGAATGAAGTGCAAATGGCTAAAGGAATCCATAAGACCTTCTGTGAGTGGGTGAGTCGGTGCGAGGAGGCAGATCGGCAGTATATTGAAGAAATGCCAAGTTAAAAACACCCGTAAACTTTAAAGGTTTGAGAGGTCTGATAAATATTTAAGAGGCATTATATATAGACATAGTCAGTCGAGGCAAATTGCGTTCTACCATATCTGTCTATTGACGGAAATAAGTAATACTTAACAATAACAATAGTAAAATATGAATGTTACAAATAAAGTACTACACTTTGATAGTTGAATTGTTGAAGTATGTTGGTCGTGGTCTTTATATTTTAACCAATATATTGTGTTATTTCAAGATATTGTCTTTCTCTTCAGGGTCAGAGAATTCGCGATTAACAAACAAATATACAAATCTTATAATCATTCCTTTAATACCATACAAGGTAGCAGGAAGCATATATGATCACGGTATGTTAGGTAAATATTCCGTAAATTGATAATTAAATATACCTACAAAGCATATCTAGTTATCTATTTACGGGAACGATATCAATAAATATCATAAAAACTAATCTCAACGAACAAGGATAATCGATCCATATAAATAATATAAGTATCAAAATATTTACAACAAATGCACACAAACAGTACACGTACATGCAACGCGTGAAAATATTATTATTAATTTTCAACAGTAAAAGTTACAGCCCATATACTCTAGATGGCGCTAGGAATGTATCTCATAAATTGTGGCATCCTCACGCAACTTGTGTAATTAAGTTACACTTTTGCGCCAAACGGTCCCGCTTGGTGACTGTCACGGAAAGCGTTCCCTTTTATTCCGATTTTTACTTAATGAGCCTCTGATTGAATAATTTGCTTCATTTTTATTTACTTTCATCACGTTCGGGTCGGGCTGGGCTGAGTACGTAAGTTTTAATTAGGAATTTTATCTTCAACGTAAGATAGCACAAAGAAGCACCCATTGACTTAATTTTAAGAAGTAATGTAAAATTATGCTTCTGCGAGTATCTGCAGTTGCATAATAGTTAAAAACTTTAAAGTTGGATAATGAGTGAAACCCACGTTGTATACTCCTTGAAAATTGAAGCTTCTTGAAGCCAATCCCAGTATAAGAAAAATCTTTCACTACCTTCAACTAAGGTAAAGAGTTAAGCTCATCTTATATTGGTGGCTAAGCAATACAATAATTCTAAATAATTAACTCAGTAACATTCATTTAGAGCTGGTGGTAACCGATTACATCGTACCTTCTCATATCCGATCTTGTCATGTTCTTCCTTATTAGATGGCCTTCTGTCTACAACTCCATGACCTTAAAGCCAGTTAGAAAATTTTGTCTAATCTAGAATAATTAGTGTATTTCTTTCTGTTAGCTTAGGCAGCTGAGAAATCTACTCTAATCTGGGAACTAATTCCGTTAGTAAAACAATTGAACGCTAGGAGAAAGGTGCATTGTTCTTTATTATATTAAATTCGAAATAACTTCCGTTTCGTTTAATATTTACTTCAATGAGACTTCCCTTCTTAGAATTTTATTTATACTGTGTTTTATTTCTGACTCCTGGCAAACAAAAAGAATTATGCATGTGTATATATACACATAAATTTGTAGATATAATTCCAGACCTAAATAATACTAATGACAACAATCACTGTCTTCATTTCCGTAGCTACATAGAAGATTGATTACAAAATGCTTTGTGTTTTTTTCGTGTTGCTGGTCCCTTGTTATATTAAACGATGTTATAGATGAAACGTCTTTTTTTATAATGCGCATCGTTTCACTAAATCACAGAGTTTGTGAAATCTATACGTAACAATTTTTTTTTGCACGTATTCCATCGGCTTCCAACCTTTAAACTACAGGTAAGGAGAGTTTAAATATTACATAAAACTAGATACTTAAGGAACACACCCGACACACAAGAAATTACATACTATAAAGATATTGAAGTGACATAATTAGGTTTTTATTTAAGGAAAAAAGAAAAAGCTCAGTTACTATCTGAGAGATAGAGATTACTTAAAAGATGAATTACTTGCTTACTACTTTAGAGACGGTTTTTAATCCGATGTTTTACAGTATGGGTTATATTTTTATTAGTTGAAATATGTTGGAAGGAAAGTAATACATAACATATTAAACTTTCAGCAATTATGAATAATTTCAAACCTTAGAACTAGTTTCAGAACGACAATGAGGATTCTCCCTATAAAACTATGATTATTTAGATTACAGGGATATACAAACTACATAATCATATTGTTACAACTAGGTATTTCCAATGTTATTTAATAAAAAATACAAGCAAATATATATATATATGTATATATACATATATCTTAATACAATATGCTTTATTTAAAAGTTTTAATAAAGTCATTGTGGTTTGCTAGAAATCTTTGAGAATCAATTGTAACGGTGGCGCCACTAAGCCGGCAGGTAAGTTATCGTCACTATACTGTCGCTGAACAGCACTAGCGTTGTGTTATAAGAAATAACAATGAAAAATATTTTATGTTTCAAAAAACCTGTGTCTTGTTTCAATTTGATGAAATTCACTTGATTTTAAGGTGTTAGACTACAACTTGTGTGTTAATATTGTAAAAATACTAGGTACCTATGTATAACAATCATCAATATGTAAAATAGGTACATATTATTATGTACGTACATCTAATAAAGTACATCTGTTTTAATTTTTAATCGTTCTAAATACAGATACTATAAGTACACAAGGTGTTCGTCCTTACCTACATTCGAATATTATATAACTTTCACATAAAATATTCGTAATAACAAGCGTACAGGTAGAACAAAACACATTAAAGTGTTAGATTATGTTAGGCTACTGACCAGTGCGTAATAATGATTTCATCGAAACAAACTAGATGGCGTTGTCTAGCTACTTAATTTGTTGGATGTTATGTATCAGTAAACAAAATTAAAAAAAACCTACTCGTGGAATATTTACGTACGAACTTTCAGCTTCAAGATATGTTAGCTCTTTATGGTACAGTTAGATGCAATTTTATTTTTAAATTAATAACTTAGTAGCTACTGATATGTACAAATGGCCTTATCGCAATTAATCTCTTCCAAGCAACGATGAGTGTCTGCTATGTGCAATATTTAAATTAAATACGAATTTATACCCTTTTGAGCCTTTCAAGAGTATAAATTCATATTCATTAGGTAAACAATTATACGTAAATTCACAAAACTTATAAAACTATGATTCGTAAATAAAAACATTCGTACAGAAATATATACATAAAAGATACATTTTAAAACGTTTTTATATATATATATATATGTATATAAGCTTTAATTGTCCTATTGCCTATAATAATGACTCCACTCTGCCTCAGGGAAAGTCGAATAAGTCGAGTCCAAGAGTGGTGGTCACTATCCTCATTGCAAGTTTAGTCAATACAGCATGGTGACCCACACTGGCGGCCTGGTAAGATGCTTTTTCACACGACGCTTAAAAGAGCCGGGATCAAAGTGGGATTGAAACACGTACGCTGGTAGTGAATCCAGGCTTCAACCGATCGACAGAGGAAGAAGGAGCCGAACCGTTAAGTTCGGGATCGTATGTCTAATAGATAAAATGATTATCTTTATCTTAATAAAAATAAGTTTTTAGATCAAATTTATTACAGTCCTTTCTTCTAGAAATTGAAAGGCAATAAATAATCAGTGTTAAGTTAGTGTAAGTATTTATTTGCGATTTTTCACTTTAATATCGTTCCTCGTGAAGTCTTTGAAGGATAGTTTTCTGTTTTTTTCGACGTAGGGCTTATCGCTTGACAGCCGATCTGATAACCTAAACGTCTTGCAAAGTAATGTTACTTTAGAACCACCGCATATACTCTCGTCTAAGGTTTTCACCGCATTGGTCAAGAGGTACTTGTTAGCAAAATGATTCCTCACATTAAAATTCTCAAGTTTTGGTGTTGATCTCATTGGAGAACCTTCAAGTTTTTTAGTGTCATACTCCGATAACATAGCGCTACTGGGATGGTTACAAACAACATCTACTCTTATTATTTGCACTGTCTCTGGGCTTTGTGTTCGAGATATAGTAAGGCTTTTCCTTCTTGCTGTGTTTTTATAGGTAATTTTTGTATTGTCTAGCGTCTTGGTCAAATCTATATTTTCCTCTTTTACTTCTTCTTTGAGACATTGCTTTGACAATCTTTTGATCTTCGGTTCTACTTTCTTTTTATCCTCAATTTTAAAGTTATCAACTTGAATTGCTTTCTTTTCTTTGATATTTGTAGTAACACTCTTCAGTAATATGCTAGATTTACCAGACGTCGGTCTAGATCTGTCACTGTTATATAAATATTTAAGATAATCGTCTAAGTAGTAATAGGTTAGCTGCGATGATGTCTCTTCATCGCTATATTCATTATCTGGAATGATTTGTTTTACGAACATTCGGTGTTTAATACCATCACTTATATTTTTATATTTGAAGCTGGTACGTGGTCTCTTTGTTTGATCCACGTCACCTTGAAACTTTAATGTCTGGACTGTGAGTACCATTTCTTCTGGATATTGTTGAACTTGGGCACTATCGGATGCATCACGAATTTGATCACGATCCAAATTGCAATGAAATCTATGACAAAAAGAAAATCTATGACGAAAAGTATCATGATGTGCTATTGTTACGGTGCCATAGGGGCTGACAAAGAGACATAATTAGAGACAAATGGATTTAAAATATTGTGACTATAGGCCGTGCTTTGAGGTAATTATATCTGAATTAGAACATAGGTAATACGCAAACTGTCTAGCGTGAATTATCTACATTATTAATTACAACAACTCATTATTATTTGATGTTTTAAGGGTTTGAAAATTTTACTTGTCATTTCGGTCAACCTGTGTGTGTGCTGTCTCTTGTCAAGTATAACTGATAGCGTAGAGTTATAATATAGATTAAAGTACAACTACACTAGAAACACTACACTTGAAATGTATGATATGTCTTATTATATGTCTTATCGGTCAAGTTGATACTAGAGATTGCCTTGTGGCGATCCATTTTAGCGGCTGGTGGTGTTGACGTTTTAATTGTTTTACTGTATTTCAAGGATCCATTTAACATGAACTTTCTTTGAACGGACGGACGGATAAGCGTTGATCTGTAAGGTTACTTTTCTTACAGATAGTATACATAAAAAAAATATAATTTACTTGGCGTATCAATAAAGCTACAGATGCCCACCTAACATTACCATATCAAGTCAAATTATAAAAATTTACCTGTCCCAGATATCCATCCATCTTGGGTCTTCTTCATGTTCGGGATTAACCAAACGTTTCTGGCAATATCTTCTTGGTTTTTCAACTTGTGTAGAAAAGTCAGTTTTAACTTTAACCTTTGGTCTTTCTTGTAAGTGGAGTCTTGCACACTTCATGTTTGTACTACATGAAGTGTGTTGTAAACGCTGAAACACAATGTTTATTTGTTACTTGAACAAGGTACTTAACAATACGGCCCTTATGAGGTTTAAAGATCACCAAAGTAAAGTGTGAAGTATTAGTTGTGAGTTGGAGTAACTACGAGAAAAGTAGTACAGATATGGTGGTAGAAAAAATGTTGAGTCCGACAATTCGCCTAATTTGGCATGCAATTATTCAGTTTCTCGAATTAGTTTAAATGATTACAATATCATATTTATGGAAATTATATTATTAGGTATATTAATAGAAATAAAAAAAAAACATTATTTTAATAAAGAGATATATAATCTCAAACTTAAATTTAAATAAATGACTAAAGTCACGCATCACATAGCAATTTGACAGTATTTGTCAGTTGTTAGCTCGTTTGGATTCCAATTTAAGTGTGTATAAAAAATAGTGTGGGGCGCGAATATATTTTGGCACTTAATTAAAAACTTTAGTGAAGCACTTACACATTCATAGAAGTTTTTACATGAAAGCATGTTTCGAAATTGTACAAACCTACAAGTTACCTACAAGTATTATTATTTTTAAATAACGATCTCGAAAACTCCAATAAATAAGAGCTCTGTGTAATGTAGGCCTACATTACACAGAGCTCTTTTACGTTTTGTCTGAAATATAAAAGTTTTATTTATTTCATAATCCATATCTTAGGACAGATTCCACGTAACTTTAGTACGCTATTAATGCCGTAGACATACCGGCAACGCCGGTTAAATTACAAAGGGCATATACAAATTTGTTAAGTATCATATAGGTATGGTAAATGTGTAATTTCCAATTACAGTGCTAATCTAGGTATAATCCTAGAGATTTTGTGTCCGCTACTTTTTCCAAATATTTACCATCGTACGCGATGTTTAATGTTTAGTGAGCAGTTTTGTAATTAAAAAAATGAATTTCTTTTTTGATATATTTACACATAGATTATTTTATGCTAACCATGTCATTATTGCTTCTATTGCGGTATTTATTAAAATGTTAAAGTTACCGTATATGTTATTCTTGGGTATAATTAATGAAATGTCATCTGTGAAAAGTATAGATTGAAATAGCGTGATCTTGGGTAGGTCATTAACCAATTTTAAATAACAGTGAGCCGAGTATGCAGCCCTGCGGCACACCATATATGTATATTGTTTAAGTATTTTTTTTTTTTTGAGTTTTGAGTTTATTTCTTGATATTTCAACGCACTGTCACCGGTTCTCTAAATAACTTGCTCACCATTTTAGTGTTGGAAAGCGGTTTCCATATCGTTCGCTATTGGACTTTTTTTAATAATTAACTCAGTTACTATTTTCATTAAGCAAAAGCTGAGAGAGATGTTTCTCTTTCTGGAATCCATTTTGTTCTCCCCGAAGAATGTTGTGCTTACACAAAAAGTTGCACACTCGCGAATACATTGTACATACCTACCTTTTCTAAACTTTAGGAGAATATTAGTATTAAGGTTATTTGGTCTGTAATTTGTGAGTTCATTACAGTCGTCTTTTGTGAATAGTTTTTTAATAATAGATAGTTTCAGTTTTTCTAGAAATGTACCTTGTGCACATGATAAGTTTATGAAATAAGTTAAAATATGTGAAATAATATCCGCACAGTTTCAACGGCATTATACCCCACTTAATATATGTTAATAGTTAAAGTTTTATTTACATAATAAGGAGTTAAGAATATGTTACATGAAACGGAATCAATGGTGTTTTAAGAGTTATTAATTTATGAATTAGGGATTAACAAACAGTAACAAATTCTGATAGTTTACAAAGCTTGATTAAAAGTATGTGTGAATGTGTACTAACTACGTTATTTTTTTTATTTTTTTTTATTCGTAAGCCTACCATAATGACTCCACTTTGCCTGATGGTAAGCAATAAATGGAGTCCAAGAGTGGTGGTCACCATCCTCATTGCATGTCTAGTCAATGCAGCATGGTGACCCACACTATGGCGGCCTGGTGAGATGCTTTTTCACGCCCCGCTTAAAAACGAAATATAACAAAAATGTTGACAATTCCGATTATTCAATGATACATATTATATTGTTTACTGAAACTAATAATATTATAAGTATACTATCGCATAATAATCTCCATAATTGATATTTACAGTTATTATAAAAATCTAAAGAAACTGATCTGTTATTTTCGAACCACCAGAATTTATTCAATCGATGTCATGTATGTATGTAGTTATAGTCTTAGTTTTTTATTATGTTCCATGTTGTTTTGCATACATTTTTAGACGTTTTTATTAAATAGTTAATTATATTTTTTTTATAGTTTATACAAGTGTTTAGGAACGTTGTGTATTTTTTATATTTATTTTTGCTGGTGACGCTTTTGCTAGAACAATAAGTATGTCTGAAGCTTCTTTTATAATTACTGGATATTTTAATAACCACCGTTAACCATTCCGGTGAAAGGATAGTTTGATATCTCTAAATCACACACCATACAGCAAACAATACATGTCTTGAAAGTTGGTAAAGCCTATATTTAGGTTATTAACAACAAAAATACTCCAGGACAGTAATTTTAACTATTAAATAAATATATTTATATATTCTATGACAAAATTTCGCATAGTTACAAATCCCATTCAGAAACGAGAGGGCATGAAAAGCTTTTTGATGTTTGGCATATATTCTGATCAAATAGATTATTAATGCTGATATTGATGACTATCTATCAACGGAACGAGTGGTGCCTTAGGATCAGGAAAGTCGACCAGGAGCAACTGGAAGTTGTGAGGTGCAAGAAAAAGAAGAAGTTACCGAAGTAAAGACGAGTGTAGCCAATTTTAATTAAAAGGCCCAATAAGGATTAGCATTAAAGTGAAATGAACAAAATCTTAGTGGCATCACCTTACTAACGGTAAAGTTAGTATCCGAATCAGGTATAATTTTCAGGAGGTACATTATATACATATATACATTTTGGTACATTCTAAAAGTGCAAAAAGAAACCTTCCGTGTAAACTCTTACTCAGGCGGTTTCTATTTGAACTTTTAGAATTTAGAAGTTGAAACTACATATACATATTTCAAGTATAATGCTAATTGAGAAGGTTTAGTGTTTGTATAGTTGAGGTATTGAACCAACATCTTGTTTTTTACATAGTGTGAACTATTTCACACTATGTCTTCTTACAGACTTCATTCAGCGTAAATTTGAGCTGTAAGGCTTGAGCTATATATATATATACATATATATATATATATATATTATATATGGGATAAGAAAACAGCTACACAAATGTTGAGTTCAATTTCATTACACATGGTGATTATATGCGCAAAGAAAATGTTTTTTATGGTTCACGATGAACAGTATTGAAATAGTACATCAGTAACTAACTGTCAGTTTCCAAAAAAAAATCATAAATTTCCCTAAAATGCCAAAAGTTAGAGTTAATCACAATACTGACTGAGTGCAGGCTAAAGGTTACTCAAGGGCAAATCCTTACAATTTGAATTAATATAGCTCTCGTGATTAAGACCTGTTTGAAATTTTACTATGTTTATGATATTCTGTGGATCATTGTTTATTAAGTCCTCGATTTTAAGCGATGCTTCAAGGACGGTCACGGAACGAATGCGTCCTTTCTATATTTCGTAGGCTTGATAACTTATTTAATTTTGTTAACAATGAGATAAGAATCGAATTTGTCGAGTTTCTTGTTATATTCCGAATGAAAAATAAAAAATTGTATCGATATCTATATTTGACACTAGCTTACACTAGCTTTTTGTCCACGTGGTATGTCGATAATAAGAAGCTTATATCCTTCCTCAATGATTCGCAATTCGCACTATATATAACTATGCAAAATGTAACGCATTAAACAAGTTAGCGCTTTTAGAAATGATAATAATGTTTCTAAAAGTCAATAATGGCATTTTCTAAATTACTTTAGTGTAAAGCTTGAATTAGCAATTGTCCTCATAAGAACTTCGCATTTTGTCATTCTGTTTTCAAACCATTGTTTAACATCTATTCATTTTAGAAGCAATTATGTTTGAAGATTCTGAGTTCCTCAGTATCCGTCTCTTTTACGCCTAAGCAAATTTAATGGCCGTTTAGAAAGAGAACGTTGCTATACAAGATTTTTTTTTGGAAAGTATTGATAAAGGAACTACAATGTCGGCAGGATGGTGTATTTGATCTAGCAACGTAGCGGTCCACATGTTCTTGGGAATGGCTTTGCCAACGATGCAGAAAAAAGTTTCTCTCTGTTTTTAATGACTACCCAAATAGTTTTGATCATTGAAGTAAAACTCATCTTATGCAGCTTCCAGCTAATAGATACATTTAAGACATTGTCCTAGTTTTAATAATATAATAACAATAATTTTACCTCTGTAAAGTCAAAAAGAAATAATAGGCAGTCATTTTCATAGTTTTACATAATTACAGAAAATACTTATACAATAGGGCCAGGTCAGACTACACTTTGAAATCAAATGACAACCTGTCACGCAAACGTACAGTACATAATAAGCTTTGGTTTTAATGTTTCTTTATCTAGCGTCAATTATTATCCCTAAAACGTATATCTAAGGTGTTCGGTGCCAGTATGACAGCGTGTACGGTAGGCGACGCCAAGTCAGGAAATATCGATAGTAAAACGACTAAAGGCTTTAATCAATTGAAAGAAATATTACAGAATCACTTTTTTATTACGTGTAGTAAAAATATGATAAAAGTATAGTTCTTTATATACTTAGTTAAAAAACGGTAAATATTTTGTATTTTGTAGAGACACTTTAAGGGTTACGAATTTTAAAAGTCATTTGAAAAGATATTATTTAGAAAAAACATTATTTAAATTATATGGTACTAAAACTCGTTCTTCTGTTGTCACGTCTGTTTATTTAACTGAATTATGCGGTATTTAAAATTTCGCATTGTTATGTCGATGAACATATTCAACTCACTAAAAAAATATATATACAAATACATGTTAATAACCTTACTACGTTATTTCATAATAACTAAAAAAAATATCAATATACTGAAGTTTAAATGTATCAAATTCTTAAAGTCACGCTATTGAAAACTCACACACAACGCCGAATAATAGGCACAGCTGCTAGACTAGACGCACACACAGACACAGATGCATCGCACACGGACATCTTGGATAACAAAAAATGCATTATTATTATGCTGCCACAAGGGCAATGCCTTGCATTGAAAGCACAGCTTTGTGTTTAGCACTGTATGGGTGAGATTAGACGGGCAAGACTTCGAAAAGTGATTAACTTGGATTTCATCCCGAATTTAAGGCTTGCATTCAATGTTCGACTGTTTTAGTTATAGGGCAGGAACCAATTTCATTTGCAATATCTTCAGGAATTCAAGTTTAATAATTGTTAAAAAAAGCTACGTATCTCATAGGCGCCAAATGCACGTTGCACGTTCTAAGATTTCTGTTGAATTTTGGGAATGAACGCGTGCGCGTGACTATGCCTTGTGTGTAGGTTATTAGGCAACTATGTTATGTAAGTTGGAATTGTTTATGTATATTAGAAGTATTTAACGTCAAAACGTAAAAACTAGTGAGATTTCAACCCGAAAATCAGGGTAGGCTGTATATATAAGGTATATTATTTGACGTCCTATTAACACTAATCTTATCAAAATGTAATCGTAAAAATAAAAATAATTGATATATTTCATACAGAATTACATAAAAGTTAAAACACATCGCTTCTCGGTTAGAATTGATTACTAATCGCGTTACATTAAGATGGCTTTACGGGGGCCCAAAACTTGGGCAAAAAGCTTTAACACTCGAACAAAAGACTTTGACTACACTCTATAAATGTTTTGATTTACAACTTCTACTAAACTTCGTTTGTTTAAAATAAAAAGGAATTAGAAACAATAGAGCTTAGATGTTATAAAAATATTAAGAGTTATTTTAGAAAATCTGCAGGCATTATCAAAAGTAAAAAAATACTTTGAATTATTTTCTTCATAACAAGAAACAGTAAACGAAATCTGTGTTAAGAAAGTCTTTATAAAAATTTAATTTCTGGAGAATTGCTAAAAAGGAACACACGGAATCCGGAAAAAGATGAAGATAGTAAAACCTTTCCTCCATTTTGTGCCAAACCTTACCTCAAATTAATTTGAGCTTCAGAAATAGTTCTACAATATTAAACAAAAACATGTGTGACCTAACAAAAAACACAAAACCTGTATTCAAAATTGTCAACCTGTGTCAGCTGGCGCTACAGGAAAGTCCACTTGCGGGGCATACAATGCAACCTGTCAGTGGGTCAACCAACAAAAGCGGGTCACAGCATAAAGTTATTGATTACCACTGCATCCTAATCTCGGACATTAGCATCACAATGGAATATCGACACTTGAGAAACACCACGCTCTGACCGTAGTAGCAATTTTGTATTCGATTCTTTTGTGTGTTTTATATCTCGGAAGTGATTTCGATAAATACAAGTTTCAACAACAATTTAAACTAAACTTTTTCAGTTTGTTTATTTGATACTATAATAGTTTTATATAATGAACTATGTCAATTTTAATTTGCAATATTTTAAGTTTGCACGCCATTGTAATTTTAAATCTATGTTCAGCATTACCTGTGTACGTTTTCAATACTCTATTATGTAAGGGAATAAAATGGTTATAATTGTGTATATATGTAAGTAAATTATTAAAATTGCCGCACTATTGCATTAGGCTTAAAACCTGCAATAATAGTTGTCGAGAATTTAATAAATAAATACGTAAGGGACTTCGTAAACTGATCCACTTCACAGAGCCTGAAGAATGCTTGGAGCGTTATTTGTTGAGAACTTTATAAATGCTCAGAGGCGTTGTTGGGGTCGAAGTATATGCCTAAGCTATTCTTTAAATGGAAATCCAAATGGATGACCCTAGGCTACTGGTCATGTACAGAGAAGCAAGTAGACCCGACCAGTGCTCTATAAAACATACGTCACCTGGTCTTTCCCTTTGTTGACGTATTTGCAGATTCGTCAACGATAGGCTTTTGGAAGGTCCTTAAAAAAAACTGGTGACTATGGAACAATCCACCTATTATCGACTTGTAGTGCCTGACACGCCACGCATGCTCAACTCAATGGTATGATGAGGGCAATCCATCCTCACGAGCAATAATCACCTTGGTACACTTTTTCGGGAATATTTTTGTACATCGTTCTTATTTCATGCATGGGTAACTTGGATTTAATGCGCCACAGCCACCTTGTGACTTTTAACGATCTGGTCCAGAACAGGGTCGACATCGGAGTCTGGTAACTTAGTACTTATGGCTTGATCGATCTTGTTGTATCTGATTTTTGCTTAAACATGGCGAAAAAAAAAATGTATATACTATTAACATTATACTGTTCTTATATTATAATAGTCGTAATTTATAACAATCGTATATAAAGTTCGATCAAGTTTTGGTCAATACCATAGTGAATAAATTTATTTGAAACATATCATTAAAATATGTTTGTATGCATAATCACCTATGTAGGTAATTTTATAGGACACGTTTGACGTTTGTTAGTCTTTAATAGATCACATTTGACATTTCTTTATAATTTGACAACTGCCTTGTATTGGAGAGGATACATCTATTTTATTGCAACTGCTTAACTTTTTTCAGTTTAAAATACAAAAGTTAATTTAAAGTAACAGACTAATAGATGTCAAATGACACCTATTAAAATAGCCATACTGTAATTATTCTGAAAACTACATTCTGAACTACTTATTATTAGTATATACATATGTACAACCTTGTGTTTCCTCGTCACGTCATGGTGTGACGTCTACTGCAGAAACACGATTCTTAATCTGTAAATTTCTGTGTCATTTTATTTTCAGCTGTAAAGGCTCAAAAAAGAAGTCTCCATAATACATAAGAAACTAATTGTTCTATCATGTTATTTACAATCTTACATAGTCAAATATTAATATTTAATCACACACCCGCTCTCGACCCCTTACTTTAAAATCTATAGCAGACAATACAGTGTGCGCGAATATGTAGCAGCGCATAGTAAATAAAGGGATGATATATTGTGAAGACTGATGTGATTAAAAAAAACATTTCCCTTAGTACTGTCAAGGTGCATTCTTTTGAGAGATGTCACTACACAATATCGATGATATAACATTAAAGAATAAGTATAAATTTATCGATATACCCTTAGTAACTGTATTATAAGTTCTTATGCTTGTTTTCCTGGGGTCGCCTTAAGATACTTGCCTAATTATTTTATTTAAATTTTCGATAAAGTGCTGATTAAATTCTATACATGTTGTTTTCTCGATTATTGTTAAGTTACAGTTTTTACAAGAAACGATTAATGTACCGTCGTAGTATTCCTAGAAGAGATAATGTCAACACTTAAGCTTAGTATGTATATACACATCGCACACAATACTGTATACAAACCATCGACAAAATGTACGATGTTTTTACCAAAAAATGTTACACTTCTCTATTAAAGACTCAGGTGAAGGTAATCGTTGTGGGAATTATTACTCCTGTCTCACATTCGAAAATATATCTGTCTCTTTCACAAATTGTTCTACACATCCTTATAGGGTTGAATGTGATATAACTTTTCAAAAGAAATATTGAAGCACTATTTGTGACAGAATAATATACGAGTAGGAGACGAAAGTCACGATATTATTATTTGATTTTCATTATTCGATTTGAATAGTGATAATTGCAAAATATGAGGGCTGTGAAAGAAGTATAAATTGCAAATGTTAAAATTGCAATACTATTAATTCTTAACGATACTAGAAATAATTTAGTTGACACATTACTTATATAAACTATATTTTTAAATTAAAGTATAAAATATGAAGTTATAAATACTGACCATAGCCTTGCTGTGTGCTTCTCGGTGGAGTAGAATGAAGCTATCCCACCTCTTACCGTGGGTGTCCCGGCGACTAAGGGATTGGACTCTTATGTACGAGTATATTTAATTACTCGTACACGATAGTAGGTATGTGTAGTTTATACAATGCCCGATTGACGGCAACAGGCTTGCTCCTTATTACGTAAGTGGGATTAAATTAAATTATTGATTGGTTTGACAACCATAATATAATTTAGTCCGTTTAACCTATCGATAACATAGGCGTGAGTATATATGTATGTAAATCCTTTTTAAATAATGTCAAAACCTTCCAAAAATACGCTCGTGTTTAATTTTTTTTTCGTTTCAATAGAGGGTCTATTAAACAGAACTAATTTAAAGATGGGCAATATCTAGACGACATACGAGATTGACATTAATTTATTATATAATTATACTTATTATTTACTTTATCTGACAATAATAATAAGTCGTTGAAAAGTCTTCGTACTTTGAATGTATAAAATTAAAGAAAAAATATCTTTGGTTGTACTGTTTGTATATGGTTGGGTTTGATAACAATAAATACAAGATATTAAGAAAAACAAAAACAAAAAATAAAAATCTTCTGTCCGCTAAAATTAGTGAAATTCGTTACATTTGGAAGTTTTATTACAAAAAGGAGAAAAATTGTGACCCTTATGGACCTGTCACAAAACTGGTTCAAGCGTTCAAGTCAGTCAGTATATGTGTCTATGAAAACATAATTTACTTTCAGAAAAATAAAGGTCAGGTTATTCAAAAAAGTAATATACACTCTTATAACACACGGAATAAACATAAATTTGTTATACCATTTGTGCCTCAAGGCTCCACAAACACTGACAAGTCGTCTCTAGAGACGACTTGTCAGTTTTTTTAGTTTGTATATTATCAGGGATTTTAAAATAAAGATATTTAATTTGAAATTTGCAAATCAAATAGTTCTGGTCACACACGTTCTGGTCACAAGTCTGGATATACAAAAAAAAACTCGATATTTGAATGTACACGACCTCACTGAAAGAAACCTAATGAGTCGTGTACTCATTTCTGATTCTTTACTGAAACGCAAACGTAAAGTAACAAAATCGAACCCTTTTTGAAAATGTTGATGATGAAAAGGTGATAAGCTGCGGATCACTGGTGATGAAAAGTGGATCTTACGGCGAGAACTTGCAAAAAGGTCACGATGAAAGGGTAGTCAAGCTCCACAGACTGTAGCAAAAGGTGATACTGTTTGTATAATGCGTTCATTATGAGCTTTTACCGCCGGTCAAAGCATCGATTTGGATCTCCACTGCCCACAACTAATTAGACTCGTGCAAGAAATTAAGAAAAAACTTCCAGGTCTTTCATCTTGATATAGTCCGTCCGTCCGTCTATCGACTACTTCTCCAGTCTCGAATCGATTCTGGAATCTTTAGGGTCTGAGCATACAAACCACATCATCATGGGCGATTTTAATACCGATCTCCTTCATCCGAATTCCGTCGTTCCCAGAAACTCCTCCAGATCATCGACTCATCCAGCCTGCACGCTCTTCCGTTATCTGCGACTCATCACAACCTTGGCACACCTGACACATGGTCAGATCTGATCCTTACCTCTTCTCTCTCCCTAGTCCGCAGTCATGGTCTATTGACCATGACTGCGGACTCCCCCCGCTCCCGGTTTTTCCCATCACGACCTCATTTATCTCTCCTATGCCCTAAAATCCGCCAAATCCCGACCTCAAATTCATTACCTTCGATGCTTTGGACGGATGGATGTGGACGAACTTTGTAGTGCTGCCTCTGAACTGAATTGGAAACCTCTATTTGAAGCTCCTACCGTTGACGAAAAAGTAAATTTATTTAGCATTATAACTAATCTCTATGATCAACACGCCCCGGTAAGGAAAGTAAGAATCAAGCGTGCTCCAGCCCCATGGCTATCTACAGACATCCGAATGGCTATGAGGCTCAGGGATAAGGCTTATGGCAACTTTCGGAGAACTAGGTGCGAAATAAATTGGTCTCTATACAAGGTTGCAAGAAATCGGTGTTATAAGATGGTGCGTAATACTAAACGCTGCCATATTCTCAAAAATGTTAATAACTCTACGGCTTCCAACATCTGGAGGTTTCTTGCTACCCTGGGGATTGGAAAATCTGGTAAATGTGACCTTGCTGCGACTTTTGACTTAGATGATATTAACCGCTATTTCGCCTCACTTTCGTCGTTTGATCATCGAATCAGGAGCTGTACTCTGGAGTACCTTGCTGGTCTAAATTGCCCTAATATAGAATCCTTTCAGTTTTCTCCAGTTGCTACGGATGAAGTCAAAAAGATAATCCTTTCCATCAAGTCTAATGCTATTGGAAGCGACAACATTAGTCGGCGGATGGTTAGTCCTATCCTCGAATATCTTCTCCCTGTGCTTACACATATTGTGAATTTTTCACTCGACTCAGGTGTTTTTCCTACCCTGTGGCGCAGCGCTTTTTTTATTCCCCTTCCCAAGATACCCAGCCCCACACTCCTGAATCACTTACGTCCAATATCCATTCTTCCTTTCCTCTCTAAAGTGTTGGAGGCCTGTGTCTACCAGCAGCTATCTCAATTCGTATTTCGGAACCACTTGTTAAGCCCTTTTCAGTCAGGGTTCAGGCCTGGTCATAGCACAACTTCCGCTCTCTTAAAAGTGACTGGAGACATCAGGTCAGGCATGGAGGGCGCCAGCAGTCCGTCCGCGTCAATGAATCCTCCTCATGCTGGCGTGCTACCTCTGCTGGTGTCCCTCAAGGCGGCATACTCTCTCCACTATTATTCTCCATATTTATCAATTTCATCACTCAAAATCTTCAGTGTGCGTATCATCTTTACGTCGATGACTCGCAGCTTTACTCGCACGCCCGTATAGAAAGCATATCTGAGTCTATTCGCAAAATAAACTGCGACCTAGAAGCTATTGGTCGCTGGTCGGACAGGTTTGGTTTGGCAGTTAACCCATCCAAATGCCAGGCTATTATCGTGGGAAGCCCACGCTTGATGATTAGGTTAGACCTAAATAATTTGCCATCGGTAACATTCAATGGATCTATTATACCTTACAGTCCATCCGTCAAGGATCTATATCCGCCGCCTTATAATCGATTCAAACTTCAGCTGGCAAACTCAGGTCACTAGTGTCAGCCAAAAAGTCACAGGAACACTACGAGCATTATACCGTCTAAAGAACTTTCTCCCTCCTAAAATCAAAGCTATGTTAGTTCAGGCTTTAATTATCCCCATTATCGACTATGGTGATGTTTGCTACTACGACCTGAATTCAGAACACCTCAATAAATACGAAATAACTGCATTCGATTTATTTTTAATCTTCGTAAGTATGATCATGTGTCCTCTTTTCGATCCGACCTAAATTGGCTTCCGATTCGTCAGCGTCGACAACTACGCGCTCTCTCTACTTTGTATTCAATTCTCAACTCTCCTACTTCTCCTTCATACCTTACCTGTATCTTTCAGTATCTTTCCTCGAATCATAATAGAGATCTTCGCTCATCCAACAATCTACTCTTATTGTGTCCAAGTCACTCTTCTGCCTGTGTCAATTCTTCTTTCACCATTCAGGTTGTCCTTCTCTGGAACGCCCTTCCGCAGGAAATTAGGATGGCACCCAGCCGGTTATCTTTTAAGAAAAAGGTACGAGCTCATCTCTTTTTTAAACTGGCAGAGTCATAGGAGCATTAGAAATATATGTATATCGATTATGTGTTTATGTATTCTATATTTATGTAAGTATATTTGTATATAATTATATGTATGTATATATTTGTGCATATATATTGTATCATTACATATTTACTGGCTTGTTCAGGATAAATTTTCTTTATTTTTACCGAGTTTAAATTCATTTAAATCAAAACATTTTGCACCTACGTCATACATTTCTGCTTCAGCCAAAGGTAGACTGGCAGAGAATGCCTATGGCATTAAGTCCGCCTCTGTACATCTTGTGCATAAAGTTTAAAATAAATAAAAAATAAATATAGCCAGATTAGAAAAAGGTGTGTCTTTGGCCACTCAGCGAAAATTGAGAGAGCTTGTTTGGGAAGTGTTAATGCATCCACCATAGTCCTGACCTTGCACCCTCAGATTTTCACCTGTTTCAGTCCTTTAGAATTCTTTGGGTAATGTTAGATTAACATCAAGAGAGGAGTGTCAAAACTACACATCTCATCTTTTTGAGATTTTTGTTGCCCGAGATTATGTCACTACCTACAAGATGGCAACAAGATATCGAACAAAATGTAATATTTAAATGTAACTTAAAAAAAACATTTTGAATTTGTATATCAAATACGAAGAAACTTTTTCCTCATCTGATATTATAATACCAAATAATTGGCCCATGTGTCTTGCCACCTAGATTTATTTATTTAACCCTCATTTTGCTTAAAAAGAGACGTAGATTGTTGTTTTTTTTGTAAATACGTAAATATACTGTTCCTTTCAGACGCTGTTTTCGTTTTGCACTTTTGTCTATATTCAATCATGTAACAATTTAGTTATTTTTCTTTTAAAACGTTGCTGATGGGATACTTGAAAAACCTAAAATGTACCACCACGGTCTGCCCCGGAATATGGACGAACTCATAAAATGTTACTCGCCATTCATACTTTTAATAATATAATCTGCTTACCTAAAGTCTGGTCAATTAGTTTATCAAAATCATGGCTATCCGAAACTCTGATTTTACGGGACATCAGCCATCAATACTTTGGATATTATTATTATACCCGTTGTGATAGCCATTTTACCCTATTATTATTGAGCGAGTTTCCACAAGTTATTGCTAAGAATGATGATCTAGTGTCGGGGTTAAGGAAACTGTTTTGTTGTGCAATACTTTATGACTTCTTACATTGAATAGTTTTTATTGCATTTCAGATACTTAATGGGTTCACTTAACTATGTAAAAATAGAACAGATATATATCTTAAAAGTCAAAATAAGTTTAATTTCAATAGTAAACCACTCTCACTCATCTAGTTACAAAAGAAACAATCATAAATAAGTACGGATATTATTTTAAAGGAAATACTTGCTTACTTCACTAGGTTAGGTTTAGTATTATCTATAAGAATTTCTTACGCTTAAATCCAGTTTAGCATTTTTCGAGAGATAGTTTCAGGAGTAATGTGATAAATGCTATTTAAGTATTTATATAAATTTTAAAACTTCTTAAACTCATTCATCTTGTCATTTTGTAAATATTTATTGTTGATAACATTTGTTATAATTAATTAATTTATTAATACAGTAATCTTGGCAATTTAGTTTAAAAATGTGATTCGTTAACATTAGCCCCATGAATGAGCAATGGTGACCATACAGAAAGGTAGAACTAGTAGCGGGTTTATGTTTCTAGGGTGCAGCTGAGGCCATAAGACCCGATGACACACTGTGTATGTTTAGTCGGTTCGAGACCTACATACAAGCTCACGGTTTGGCCCCGTTAAGATACCCGTGGGGGTTTCTACACAAAAAAGGTTTATGAATTATATTATCTTTAGAAAAACCTTCTAGCACTCAGAAGTCTCATTCTCTCAGTGACATAATTTTGATAATGATAAACTTAATCACAATTATGCCATATTATATATCTGTAGATTTTTAGTATATCCGTCCATACACGTATCTTACAGATCATGGGATTAATAATTCTATCGCCAATAGAGTTGTACTAAATCTGGCATTAAAAAGCATTTGCCAGTAACATCGTGACCGGCTGATTTTCGCATATTACCGCTAATCCCTGTTATCGTCAGAAAAATATAAATTATCAAAGTACAAATACAACATAAAATAATTGATAAGTTCAATTCAAGATTATTGATACAGTGGCTTGTCTACACTGTCATAAAACAGTTAATAACTATCGCATAAGTAATGAAAATTCAAAACGTAGTTACAAAGTGGCTCAAGTTTTGCAATAAAAGCGTTGTTTATATTTATCTGTGAATTTCCATATGTGACATCTAAGGTATTTTTGTAAGGTAAGCGTAGATTTATTGCGTCCTGTCACGATACGTGCTTCAGTCGATTCAAGAAAAAGTAAAGTTCTATAGATTGGTATGCGTGATAAGTGATAGGTTCGTTTAAGTGTGTATTATTATATCTACATCACTTACTGGTAATAAACATGCTTACTTTGTTAAGTGACATTTTGTTCATAGTAATACAGTGTTTTTTTACCATATGGTTATGATTTACTGTAGCCTGTTTACGTTTGATATTCCTTTTAATTTATCAATGTTATATTAGCCTAGTTAAACTCATTTGGACTTGTAGGGTCCTTAGATTTCCTACATCAGCCCAACTGAGAGCACTAACCAAACATGTTTTGGCAAATTTAATAATTAATCTTATAGTCATGAAAATTTGTATAATTTTGGGCAAACATATCAAATATGCTACATAAAGTTATTAATATGCCAAACCCAATTTAAAGCCATCTAACTTTGCATTTGAGTAGCAGTATTTTTTTACAAGGCAACTTCAACTACACGGGCTATTAGACAAATAGGAGCTGGGGTAAAGGGCCGTGTGGTGCTAGGTGGAATACAATAGGAGAATCCCCTTCTCTTCTAATAGTTGTCACAAAAGGCGACTAAGAGATAGAACTATTATTTATGGACAGTATATATACAGTAATATAGTGCCCGGGTGACGGTAATAGACTTGCGATCTATTACTTAAGTGGGGCTACATTATGGTTGGCAAAACGATGTCGTTGAAGACACCTCTGCCTACCCCTTCGTGAATGTAAGTAGTAAGTATGCCAGGGTACTATCACTTTCATCAATATTATATAACAAATCTTCAGAATTCTGACGTTCCTCAGTTTCAGTTTCAGCAGTGGATGTCATGACTTTATTAAATAGCGGTCTCGCTGTCTATCTTTCAAAAGAACCATGCAGTATCGACGGACGAACATTGAATACCTAATAGTGCATGGTAATGATAATCCTATCTGTATTTTTATTTTTGATAGAGGATAGATGATGGTGATGGTTTTTTTTTATGCGATACGGGGCAACCGAGCAGACGGGTCACCTGATGGTAAGTGACTACCGCCGCCCATGGACAACAGATCAAGAGTCACAAGTGCGTTGCCTACCTTTTAGCTAGGAGTACGCTCTTTTCTTGAAGGTCGTATCGGTTCGGAAATACGGCAGGTGACAATTTGTTCCATAGGCTAGTTGTGCGAGGCAAAAAGCTTCTGCCGTCGTGTGCGTCGAGTGCCAATCGTCCAGGTAGTGGGGATGGATAGTTTGTCGCGTAGGACGATGGCGGAAACCTGCAGGCGGTATAAGTCCGAACAATTCCTCTGAACACTTCACATGATACAAGCGATAGAGGATGCAGAGTGAAGCTACATCTCTACGCAACGCCAAGGTGTCAAGCCGATCAGAAATATCTTGGCAGTCGATGATGCGAGTCGCTCTCCGTTGAATGCGGTCAAGAGGGAAAAGTTGGTACTGGGCTGCACCTGCATAGAGATGAGAATAGTATTCCATGTGCGGCCGAACCTGGGCCTTTTAAAGTTGCAGGCGGTGGGCCGGAGTAAAATACTGTCTCGATCTGTTAAGCACACCAAGCTTCTTCGAGGCTAATATGGCCTTACTATCTAAGTGACAACTGTCGCCCACTGACACCTCCAACTCGAAGTTGGATTGTCCCGCCTTAAAGGTGGATGAGGGAGTGGAAAGAGGAGGGAAGGCAAAGAAGAGAGAGGAAGGGAAGGGAAGTGATAGGGGAAAGAGAGAGTTGGGCCTCCAGTACCTTCACTCAGTCGGCAATACAATGCAAGCATTGATTATCTACCAGTTTTCTGTGAACCGTGGTAATATTCCGTTCGAGCCGGCCCATTTGAGCATGGCTCTCCCACGGTAAAATATGATTGCCATTATCACAGTGTTTTGTGGTTTTTTTAAACAAAAACGTCGTTCTAACTAAAATAAAACATGTCTGTATTAATTAAGCGGTAGAATATTTTTGTTTCTTTAACCGCCCTAATCTCTGGAACTATCAGTCGCATTTAAATGATTGTTTTTGTATTGAATAGATTATTTATCATATAATAATATAGGTTATAAAACATCACGCTGTAGCCCTTAGAATATGTATTTCTAATCTTATTTACTATTCTAAATGAGAAGGTTTGAATAGATAGATTTTTTAACTCCAGTCACCCAGAACTGCTAAACGGATGTGGATAATATTACACTGCACTTTCCTTTAACTGAACATACTTTTTTATACCACTGAGGTGTCAAACGGATCGTAGGCTCAACCCTTACATATATAGATTTAGTTAATTAATTACTACTCAACCACAAGACTGGCAGTATTATTTCATTGTGCTCTTGAATTACCTCGTGCTGCTTTTTCAGCAGAGCATCTTTTTATCTTTGTAGAAAGTCATATTAATAAATACTTACCATCTATAACTTTAACTGTTCTTATATTTTAGAAAAAAGTTATAGCAAAGTTTTTGTTTTGGCACGCAAATACAATGAATATTAGTTTTACTGTTTAAGTGCCATCGTATGCTTTCAGCAAGCAATAACAAATACGACTGATTTTTTTATTATCGTTAAACGAAACTACAATGTTGTTATAAAACAATTGACAGATAATATGTTCACATTACTAAAGCTGTGGCAGAGAACGTCAGACAATAGACGCTGCAATATTCGGCACCTTTGTTGATCGACTTTGTCGGCCGCCTTTGTTGACATCAAAGGGGCCGTCGAAGCCGCTCGATACGCGTGTTTAACTAGGAGGCATTAAAATCGATTTCTATGTGAAATGTTTTAGTTGCAAATTAATGAGTCAATGGTTTATTTTGGCCATAAACTGGGTGTAAAATATTTATGAGGTTAGTTTAATACAGGAACACGCACCCTGAATTAAAGTAGGTCTTTCCTGAAAACATTCATAGACGTGACCTTTGTAAATGTTTTCATTAGTTTATACATAATAATGAAATATTAAAGTTAAAAATATAAAAGATATTGAAGTACGTTCATACCTTTCTCGCTACCTGGTAGACAGTGACAACTGGCTCGTATTAGTTACAAACATTAGTTACCAAGGCGATGTTATACGCAAATATGTACAAGCATGGAATTTAAGTAAATTAACAGTATGACTATTAAGTAACGATTGAGTAATTGTATATTATTATATATACATATGTATATTATTGCATCTGCAGAAAGCTTAAAATGGCGTAAATATACTATTTTAATTGATAATTCCGTTTAAGAGCTGTTTGGGGGGGTGACCCTATCTTACCCTAATAGTTCGTGGAGTCCGAGTGCTCGTTTCATTTATAAGTAACGACATTGAATAAGAGTTGCCATTCAACGTGGTAAATCCGCCAGTCAATAATATTATGATTCTAATTAAAAGAAAACCACTATGTGCCATATAAAGACATTATATACATAAAAAAAATAAATTTAAAAAAATAATTTAAAATATTAATAGATTTATTAAAGTTTTTGCATATTAACGATTTATTGTTTTTAAATAACATACATACATATATAGGTACAAAATGTTCAAAATTAATTAACAGGAAATAAAATATTAACCTTTATAACGGTGCAAATATAAATAATATGTTCTATGGACGGGTTATTAACCTGTCAAGTTTTAAGAACTTAACTTACATTTCAATGCATTCATTAATCGCAAATATAATGCCATAATAAATCTCATCGTATTGCCTTACAAAAGTATTTACTATAAATAATGAATCGCACAAGCATATCATAAAATGATACCTTACTTTTTAAAAACACTATTCAACACTTGAGTTACGAACAAAGTGCATTAATAACTTTAAAGTGTTATTTAATAAAGTTAATAAATAAAAGTTTACCGTTAAACACGAGGGTGGTTTTCAAGAAACGTTTTCAGTGAACCGCGCCGCGTAGCCTTCTACCGCGCCACCGCGCAAATATGCTATTATAATAGACTTTTGATCCAGCTAAGGCACGTTCATAATTTAGCTAATACACAAAATTGTTGAAAATTAATAAGGAATTAGGAAATTAAACTATCCATACCGGTTTTTCGTAGAGATTACGTAGAACCTCGTAGCTTGATTTTATTTGATTTAATGCTGTTGTGTAATTGCTACAAATTTTAACTTTAAATTCCCAGTACAATATCCCCACCCCATCTCTTTCCATGGGTGAATTAAAAGGCAACTAAGGATGAGACTGTTAACTATCAGAATGTATATATGTATACAGTAATACAATGCCCGAATGACGGTAATAGGCTTTCCCCCTATTACGTATGTATCACTAAATAATGGTTAACAAAATCACCCACGTTAGAAATACTTGTCTCTACCACTTCACATATCAAAATAATTACAATATACTGCACGATGGCTAGTTCTAAACGGTTACCTTCCACTTAAAGTGGTGTGGGCAGGCGAGATGGTACTAATCCCAACATTTTGTTTGGTTTTTGGTTGTATTGAATTTAAATGATAAAGACGAATATGACAGTATAAACTTTATTGTGGTCCAGTTTATACCGTGTAAGTGTGTAGACCGTTGTACATTAATCTCACTGGATTAGTACAGGTTGACAACGGTAAACCATAATAACAAATTTTGGGTAATGTGGAGATATTATACCGATACTACCCCTTTTGGGATCACATTCTCATAAGTAATAGAAAATTAATTCCAAATCAAGATACATAAGAAGTGTCACCATTTTAGTCACGAACTGCTCAAGTAACAGTTGCACTGTGAATACAGCGTAATAGCGTGCGAACGATAATAATTCTTATACAAGGTGTCCCACTTCTGTCGTACTTGCCATTTTTATGTTCCAGACTCGTGCGAGACTTTTTTAGTCTATATGTATGTGTCGTTTATAATATAATAAAGTAGTGGTAAACGTACTTATATATACAGATATGTACAATATTTTACATATTTTGAGATATGTATTTGAAATGTAATACTATAATAGATCTACTTTAGCGTCGTTGTATTGATGGCAGCCTCAGTGAAGTCAATTACCTCCAGGGAACGCTCTAGCTGTGGCACTAAAGCATGAGATTTTTTAAGAAAAGATTATATAGTTCTCTAAAGTACATCGCCCAAATGAGTCCCCTTTCAGGGGCCCATAAGTTCCTATAGTAAAAAGTCACCTGTCTTTACCAAGTTGATCGGGAAGAATATATTGTTACTCGGTCAACGAGACCCTGTGACTATACCATGTAGTTTTAGTCAATTGGAGTACGATTGGATTTGAGTACATCCAATGCGAGGTGAAGAAACGTACTAGTCTTCACACGTATTCTTTTTTTTATTGAACTATCTTTAAAAGCTGATTTTAGAGACAGGTACATTTACACCATCATTTGTCCCAAAATAATAAACAAAATACGATGGTTTAAATGGAATTAAATGTCCACTATTTAATTGATTGTAATCGTAAACTGTTACCTCTAAAATTGTTAGAACATAAATTGCAAAGAAAAAAATCTTCGACCACCCATCTTGTGGCAAACATATTTTGTCTCTCTCACACTCTTCTTTATTCTCATATGTCAGACTCTGTCAGTGACGTTTCAAAACCATTTGTTTGTCTATTATTAACATTGCTGTTTTGGGGTGGTCTTTTTTTATTTTCATGTAATATTAATTTACAAAATGACTTGGTGTTGTTAAAACTTTATTATTATTTTTAAATGCTTGTGATAAATGTAAATGTTTGTTTATATATTACTTATTTAATGTTACAGGATGTGCGTCATAAGGGAAAGTTATCAAGTTGCGTTTACTTTTAAAATTATTTATTAAGTAAACACTTACAACGTATATGTATTGTTCTACTATTAACTTAAAAATAAATATAGTTCGAGAGGAAACGTTGATTTTGGATGTCGATTTCAGGTCGCAATATTTTATGTGTAATCACTATCGCCAGTGAGACAATATCAGTTATCTAAACCCTCAGCTGTATTTCACCAAATGTTTATTTAGAAAAAAAAGAAAGAAAGAAGAAAGAAAATATATTTATTTTGTACTCATACAAGGCAATGATAACAAATTCATGAATCGTCAGTGCTAACACGTATGTACCACTGTATGAGACAAAAATGGTCGTTAGCTTAGCATTGTGCTACCTCGTAAGAAGCACCGCTGATATTATGCACTATCATATTTAATACTATAATATTTAATGACAAGAATAATACATATATAGCTGCTCATATAACTTTGTATGAAAAATAATTAATGTACAACAATTTCATGTTTAATAAAACAATACCGACGAGCATGTAGCATTCAGTCCTCTCAGGACTGATGAGAGTGGAAGAGGCGAAAGTTGTGTGTGTGGGTCGTTGCAAATGGCTTTAGATATCTGTTTACAGGTTTACTTGTCTATTATTGCCTCACAGCCAGCTCCCCCACAGCTTATGCAGGTGACGCTCGTTTCCATTGCTAGCTATCTCTAGACTATCGACTACACGTAACATTTTGCGAACTAACTGGAGAGTCTTCTTTGTCTAGCATTTGCTCAACATATCTCATATTGGATAGTCTCTATCTCTTTAAAAGAAGCATCTAAAAATATGCTGAAAGTATAAAGATATCTTAATTAATACCCATGAAATTTTATTTTTTTACACAATTCTAAACTGAGCTGAGACGAGGAGTCCATTTGAAAATTGAATATCGTGCTCTAAATTCAAAAACAATGTATTGTATATCTCGTTTTAAACTGCAGTATTCTTTCGAATGCAGCACTTTCATATTACTGCAATAGTTTCATCCAACTTACACTATAGCTGAATTATTCTTTTACAATCTGCATACTGAATATTGTTCATTCTTTTGGCGTGTAAAATGGCAGGCGCGCATCGCTTGCGGTTTAGATACTCGTGGCGGTAACACGAAGCTTAAAGGTAGTGGCACCGTGAGATATATTATATATATATATATATATATATATAATCATAATATTATTTTCATAGCTAGTTGTTTCTGGCAATATTACTGTTCCGCCCCTAGAAATAGTACCTTTAATATTTTATAGCTTAATTATTCCTCTATTAGATACTCTATTCAATACAAAAAGATTAAGTTAATAGTTAAACAGTATTTCATCTACATGTTCTCATCTCTATGTAGGTGCACCCCAGTACCAACTTCTCCCTCTTGATCGCATTCAATGGAGAGCGACTCGACACCTTGGCGAGATGTAGCTTCACCCTGCATCCTCTATCTCTATCTCGCCTGTGGAACAAATTGTTGCCTGCCGTACTACCGGACCGATACAACCTTCTAACCTTCAAGACCAAGGCCGGCAACGCACTTTTGAGTCTAGAGTTGCGGGTGTCGATGGGCGGCGGTAGTCACTTACCATCAAGTAACCCGTCTGCTCGTTTGTCCCTTACCAAATAAAAAAGAAATAATATAAAACATATGCTAAAGATTACATAATATGTACGAATACTATGTATTTTAATTATAAAATTATACGTTGAGTAGTAATATAAAACTGAGATAGGAGATTATTCGAATGTACATAAGTATTACGCCGGTGTTAAATCATCACATATGCATACTGAGATAAAATTTTCACCTTTAGCCGTTTACCTTTACCGGAGTTTTATCTCTGACAGCAAATGTATTTATTGATAACACGCTGATAATGATGAAAAAGGTAAAAAATAAGCATACATAATTCTAACTTTAGAAGAACGTATTTGTCTTATGTTAGAGGAATAAAAGTTTTAATAAAACAGTTTACGTTTTTAAGTAAAAGTTTAAATAAAATATTTACTTATTAACAAAGTTTCAAGTAAGAACATAGCTATATTTTGTCCTATAATTTAGTTTTCACCCGTCCAGTATAGTTTAGTTAAATTAACTAATATTCGAAATGGATAATCTATAGTCACTTTTAAAATGTTTAGTTGTTTAATGGAATTAGCGTCACAGGTAATAGTATGCAATTAAACTATACCTTTGATTTGTCTAACGTCTCGACCAAGTTGTACAAGCCGTGGTTATGGGACAATCCTATGTAACAACGTTCATCCTCGTAAAATAATTATATCATGAAAAAGTAATCATAAAGATGGGATCCCTATTGGTGTCGATCGAAGTCATCGAGTCGGAGAAGACCAGCTTAATTATTATTTTAAGGAGTTACATTAGGAATTATTAAATTTTTAATGGCAAGTACTAAACAACAAATAATATATTTGCTGTAAGTCACTAGGTCCATAAAACATATATTTCGTAGATTTTAAAATTAATATACAACATTTGATACTGTCTTATAAATCGAATTCTGTTCGGGTTTTAGAAGTTATGGCGAAATAAGGAATTCACATACATTCTTGAAAACATGACATGCCTTTTTTGGGCAATCATGTATATAATTAGCAATTACTCCCCGTGCACCTCATACCTTAGAAAATGGTTGGGTGGCACGGGCCGCGCTGCCCGTATGATACAATGGAGCCGCTGCGAGTCAGCGCCGCCATGATTCCTGTTACAAACTACACTCTATATGCTGTACACTAACTATTAATAGCTAGTAATTGACTTTGTTATGTATATTATTTATGGAATCATTCCGAGTTTAAATATATTGGTCTAGTTTAATGATGATGAGTGTTGTTTCTGGTTTGACTACATACTACAAAACAAGCGTACGCCCATCCCACCTTATGATAAGTGGTCACCTTAGCCTATATATAAATATATTAAACATATATCTCTTAAACAGGTGGTCTTAACTAGTTTATATATAAGAAAAACCACTCTTGAAGTTTCCAGAATTATAGTTTTCTAGAAAAATAAACGCAGGTAGCTCATTCCACACATTGGCGATTCGATCAAAGAGAAGCGGTAATTATTTTTATATATGCCTATACTAATACTAATATATTATTTAAATATAAGTCTTATAGCATATAAGTTTTAATTTATGTTAACAGCACCTAATGCTACCGTATATTCCAAATCTTTTGTCGCCCTTCGCAAACACCGCACACTTCGATGCGCACGTTCTGCTTATACTTATCGAAGTATATACATTACGTCACGTTACTTATGCATGACCTATTAAAAATATTTGCATATCGACATGTCATAAATATGTCTGTATTTTTTACGACTGGAATCGATAGTACATGTTGACAAGAACTACAAATGATACTGCCGTAAAGTTCTGTGTAAATTATAATAATATAATATAATAATATGTTGATTTAATGACAATTCGAATACTTCTACTAAATAGGAGGAAATTTAGGGATGTTAGCTTTTCTCCAACTGGTTTGGTAAAGTATAGGGGCCATTAATAAAGCATATCATTCAAAGTATTTTACATATATACATAATATCACGTCACTTTTCGATAGGTAGAGAACACTTCCTTCCATTTGCTATGATTCTGACATACCTTTCTCGCTTCTTCAACTTTTATTCCGTTCCTCATACAGGCTAGTCGGTTAAATTTACTTTAGCCCTGGCCTTTGCTTAGATTGTTTTGAACTTGGTCAAAGAACTTTTGCCTAGGTCTTCCTCTTCCGACAACTCTATTTACCTCTGCCATATATGTAAATACCTTTTGTCAATGTTCTTTCATTGATCCTTTCAATATGACCGAACTAGTACAGTATACCTTTATATATTTTAGTCACTACATCCTTTTTCACATCACACTGCTCCCTTATCACACTATTCATCATCTTATTCGAATTGTTCCCAATCCAAAGATAATGATTCAAAACTAAAGTAGCACCAGTTTTTGTTCTTTTATGTATGGATATACTACTATGTACTAAAAATAATTCAAATTGTTTTGAATATATTGAGTTCATTTACCGCGTTTTGTTTCTTCCGTCAATTCCATCGTGTAAGGTATCGGTCTGTGAGACTTTACAAGTTGTTTCTAAGGGATTAAGGGAGTGTGAAGACTGTTCTTTTAATACAGTGATCCGTCTACAAAATATATACCTCAAGTGGCCTGACACGCACTTGACCAGTTTTATCAATACATAATAGATTTTCCTAACATACCACGGATACAAAAAATACAAAACTTTACTAACTAATAAATAAAGACATCGTTCGTGTTGTTTTTTTATATAAAGTCGTGGCGTCATCACTTTATGATATGAACAACAATTCAATAACAATAACCCAACCAACTATACAACCAATTTAAGAAATGGGGAGCTATAACTGGGTATATCGTTAAAACATCTATGTTTGATGTTTGTCAATCTAAGATAGGTACATATTATCAATTATTTAGGATCTCACTCGTCTAAAAGTTTTATTACAAATTCTCTGTAAGCTATCCTGGCGACATTTCATTGCGCTGTTATTTGCACATTTTTTTTTGTGTTTTGCTATTTGCAAAAATCATTATACGCCGCCATGATGCATCTCACAAACAAGAGTTGTCAACCCCTCTGACTGTGGACAATGTAACTATTTTATGACATGATTACTAACGTT
Organism: Tyria jacobaeae; assembly: GCA_947561695.1. NCBI lineage: Eukaryota > Metazoa > Arthropoda > Insecta > Lepidoptera > Erebidae > Tyria > Tyria jacobaeae. The sequence continues at coordinate 9,057,409 of OX387207.1, read as the reverse complement.
TGACCACATCACAAAGTGAGCACGTGTTTTACTGTTCATATCGTTAAACGCTAATTATTAATTGATCTGGCCTGACTACGTGATATGAACGACCATTTCATGTAAAATTCCAACCATCATAAAATGATCAGTACTATGGATCTGGTAACGACATATATCTACATATACAGTCGTGGTCAACTAATTAGGGACACTCTCTAGTTAATCCAAATTGTGAATTTATTTTTTATTTTCCAACGAGTCTAAACAATATTCCACATCTTTTACATGTAAGTATAATTAGTCATTTATGTGCCTAATTATACAAACAATAACAACTTCTTAAACATTAAACCTCTTTACAGTATAGCTGATAGATGATCACAGTGCTATTTGTTCAAAGAATGCTGGCTGGCCATTTAATTAGGGACACTGAGATATTGCGTTCTAGTTTCAAAATCTGAATCTCAATTATTATTTTCTTTCTTCTCCTATTCTTTGTGGTAGTTTTGGCGGCAATCTAGATTTGTAATTTCAAGTTTTGAGAGTTATTTTGAAGAACAATGGGCAAAAATAAAAGTTGCGATGCAACACTACGAAAAATTATCATGAAGTTTGTCGAGCGTGGTTGGTCATACCGAAGGATAGCAGGATATTTAAATTGTTCAAAAACTATGGTATGCAATGCAGTGCAACATTTCAGGCGCAATAACACAACTTTAAATGTGCCCAGAAAAAAAAGATCGAGAAAAACAACTCCGCAAGAAGATAGAATGATAACCAGGTTAGCTAAGAAAGATCCGTTTCTAGGCTCTATTTTAATTAAACATGAAGTGTTTGGGGCAGACGAAAGAGTCAGTGTATCAGCGAGGACAGTTCGACGACGTCTGGTAGAAGCAGGGTTGTTCGGAAGAGTGGCTCGCAAAGTACCGTTGTTAAAGAAAGAGCATAGAAATGCACGTTTGGCGTTTGCACGTAAATATGGACATTGGACCTACGACCAATGGCAACATGTATTATTCTCTGACGAGACCAAGGTTAATTTGATTTCTTCAGATGGAAGGCAATACGTACGGCGTCCTGTAAAAGCGGAAATGAATCCAAGATTCACAAAAAAGCAGGTGAAACATGGCGGAGGAAACATTAAAATGTGGGGATCATTTTCTGGACGTGGAGTGGGACCTGTGAGGAAAGTTCAGGGTAACTTAGACCAACATCAATACAAGGCAATATTAGAAGAAACTATGCTTCCCTATGCTGAGGAACATCTTCCTATTATATGGACTTTTCAGCATGATAACGACCCAAAACATACAGCCCGTTCAGTCAAGTCGTTTCTTAACAGACAGTCGGTATCAGTGCTAGATTGGCCAGCAAATAGCCCCGACCTCAACCCAATCGAGCACCTTTGGCACGAAATTAAGAAAAAAGTTGCCATTTATCGTACCACAACTTTAGATGAACTTAATGAAGCTTTTTGTGAGGCATGGGCAAACATTCCTGTTGAAATATGTCAGAAACTGATAATGTCTATGCCACATCGGTGTCAAGCGGTAATTACTAACAAAGGTTTTGCTACTGGGTACTGATTTTACCCGTAATAAAATGAAGTTGTTAAAGAAATTAAAATACTGCAGATTATTAGTTCTGTTTAACTCTATTTTTCATTTTACTTTACTGTTCTTAATTAAATGTCCAGCTACAGAATTGTACCTTAAATTGAATACATGGTTAACCTTTGATATTAAACACTTTTTTATATTTATTTAATCTTTTATTTACAGCCATTTATAGTATAATAATCGGATCAAATTATGCAAATAATAGTTACTGAGAAATCAACAGGGTTTTATATTTATATGTACATAGCCGGTTATTGCTGTCCACTATCTTGAATGTCCTTAATTAGTTGACCACGACTGTATAATAAAGGCTCATCTTTTATACTAATATCAACTACAGTGTATGAACTTGGGACAGTAGACATGTGTTTTACGTTCTATACTACTTTCATGATAGTTTAAAATGAAAAGCTATTAGAATTGGGAGATTTAACACTCCTATGCACATTATATTCAATCCTTATACCACACAATCATATGACAAATAAAAATAATCTAGAGCAAAAATTGCATATCGTCCAGATACACGATGGCCCAGAAATGGTTGCAATTTGCAGTTAATTAATCAAAGTACAGCGATACCGAGACATCCGTCCCGAGGCAACGATTACTGCATCACGGTGCTGCACCACGCAATATCGCGTTTCTACCGTCGCGCGTCTGAAAGGGTAACCATGCTACTATCATATTGTGAATAGTCTCATTTCTGTGGAGAAGGTATCTGTAACAACCTATTTTCATATCTGAAAAGCGATATTATACTAAGAATATTGTTCGTAATAATAATTCGTACGGGATTAAAATTTTCCGATTAGCCGATATAAGTCCCATGTAAAATTCGAATGACCACATTAGTTGCTTACTACAAGTACAAAAGATAAAAGGTAATATTTAATCTATGTCAATCAAACTTAAAATACGTAGGTAATTCTTCTCTCTATTCATTGTAATTGAAGATTTTGCTGGAAGGATTTTTTTGCAAGCTGTACCGTAAATGTAACTAAAGAGCCGTAGACATTCTCATCACCTAAACTGTTGGCAAACACAAGACTTGATTAATGCTTTAATCAACTATACTGATTCAAAAGTGACAACCCAGGATCCCAGTCCGAGTGTTGACCCTAGCCTTCAAACACATATCAGACCGCCTCACATTTTTCGCCGCTAGCTTGGCGTCTTGACGCTTCCCTGACTGTTGGAAGAGCGGGAAGTAGTTTATTTTAAATAAGCCGGGATGATCTACTCACTTGCTCGTGGCCTGCAAGCCTATCTTGCTGGTAGACGAGGCGGGTAAATTGTTTGAGAGGGTCCTCTCTGCACGCATCGTCCCGTACCTCAGCGAGGTTTGGTTCAATTTGTCGCACGCTCAATTTGGTTTTCGAGTGGAGTATTCAACTATCGGTTCTGTAATGCGCTTGAGGGCCGTTACCGAAGAGATAGTGAGTTGTGGCGGCGTGCTGTTGGCAGTGTCACTGGACATCGCCAACCCATTCAATAGTCTGCAATTCAACTGTATCAGAGAAGCTTTGTATCACAATACATGAAGCGGTTAGTGGCAGACTATTTATGTTAGTGAAACATACCGCCATGTACGAAGACCGAGATGGAAATTTGAGCAGTCAGCGCATGTCCGCAGGAATCTGGTTTTGGACCACTTCTGTGGCACATGGGGTCCTTGGCCTGGACTGGGCTCTGATTCCGGTAATTCTCGGTTGGGCTTAATATGTTACAACAATGACACTCTGGTCACAGCAGCCTTGTTAGGCCTGGCTAGGGCCACCCCTGGACAAGACGGAGGTACTTTTATTCCATGGTCCCCGTCATGGACCACCCTCCGGCTCCTCTGTAGTCGTATTTTTGGTCTTCGTACTGGTTCGGGCTCACTTATTGAACGACGGATGAAGAAGGAGCGGATCCCTTGCTACCGGCTATCATAAGGCGCCTAATTGGGAGGTTACTTGGAGGTGGCGACGTGTTCAACGCTGGCAGGCGCTAGGAGGGGTGCGGATATTGAAACTTTTCCCTGATTCCTTTTATTATAAATGCAGTATGGCACACTGTTAGGTTTTAGTCAGACCGGTAGGTTCAATTCCGAAACACCGGTCCACTGAAAAATCCGGTGGTGGACGGCCAGAGGACATGAAAAAATATGGTGGGTTTACCCAATTTTCTGAATGAAATCTCCACTAACACCCAACAAATATATGTACCCGTTATAAGACAAACAATATTATGATAACAAACTATTTAACAAATACTCACCAAGTCCCATACCAGACCCATGCAAACATTACAGGATTCCGAAATCGACGATACCGAGAAAGTAATTAGATCAAGTTTAATCAATTTAATCCTATTTAATTCACATTTCAAATGTTTGCCACAACTTTTAAAGTCTTGAAACTTGTTCCTGCAACTTATTTCACACCGTAGAGGTCTGTAGCGTTGAACTTTGTGGGGCCGCTAGGTGACTTTAACTTTCTTAAACTGTTTTTGAACTTGAATTTGTGTACACCTAAAATGTTTGACGATATAACTTGATATGCTGATCATATACAGAAATACTTTTTCTTTTTTCTTTTGTAGAAAATAAAATAAATTTACTTGTAATAACAAGAAGAAGTTCCGATACACGGTTTAGTTTTAGCTATATTTATGAAATGCGTTATTTTCTGTACACATTTATTTTTTGTTAATAACAATATATTTAAGGAGTGTCGCGTATCGACCAACCATGACATTAGAAGAGGTAAGTACATAAATTAATTTTAGGTAGACAATATCTATAAAAATTGACGATGTGGTTGCCCTAACCACGAGGTTGATAGTGCTAAATTGGTTCAAATGGGTCAAACGCGGGATTTTAAAGGACTTTTAATGTAAATACGTGAAGGCGGCAATAAAATAAATCTTTACAAATACTTTTACAGTAATTTATGTACATTTAAACGATTAAATTTACAAATCACGTTTTGTAAGACCATTGACATGTCATTATGAATATTTTCACAATAGCACAGAGTGAGAACAGATGGGGTGAGATGTCATATTCTATTTCACCGAAAACCAAGATTTAAATTCAAAAACATACGTAATCTGGCCATATATACGGTTACAAAAAAAAAACACAATTACATTTGAATTTTTGTCATCTGTCATTCTTATACGAATATTCAATGTGTTTTCTCATTTTCCCACTAATCGGTGTTAAATATATTTGTAGTATTAAAATAAAGTGGTGATAAAGATAACCAAATTGATGTGAAAGCATTACACAATATAAGCACTAAGCCAATTTTTTTAAACTCCATGCGCTTATACCGTGCACCAGTTTGTGTATTGATAGGTACAATAAAACCTCCTTTGTTTAAGATACTAAATTAACTTTCTATGCAAGTAGTATTTGTATGGAAAAGGCGATCAAAGCACTTCAGGAGACAGTTCGAAGAAATCCTGTCCGAAAGCAATAGATTTTATCTCGTTAAAAGAATATATGCACCTAGAACCATTTCTCGTACTTTACTTGGTCATTATTTAACGGAAAATTTAAAAATGAGTAGGGTGGTAAAATCAAAACAACTTCTTAAGCGGTACGTCAAATGAGGTCACAAAAAAAAAACATTCTGATGAGAAAATGTTTACTATTGAGCAATATTGTAACAAGCAGAATGACCGAGTTTATGCGCAAAGTGTTAAACAAGATTCCAATTTAGTCAGCAGAGTAAAACGTATACATTATCTGACATAAGTGATTGTTTGGTGTTAGCTACCGAGGAGGGACGAAGCCATATTTTTGCGAAAAAAGTGTCAAAACATACAAGTGTATCATGATACGATACTTAAGAAGGTAGTTAAGCATCTTAACAACATCATGTGCTGTGGTCACCAAGAATGATCCTTTCAGCAAGACTCAGCACCGGGCCTTAAAGCTCGATCCACCCAAGCGTGGTTAGATAGGAGCGTTTCTGACTACATCACACCTGAAGCCGTCATCAAATCCTGGTCTCCAACCTATGGATTATTATTTATGGTTAGTTTTAAAGCCATACGATTGGCAATGAAGAATTTTCCCACGGAGAAAGTGCGTATTTATGTTGAAAACTAGCCTCATAATTTTAAGGACTGTTTAAAGCCAATAGATATATTTTTTTTATACTGTAGACGAACAGACGAACAGACGAGTCACCTGATGGGAGATGAGAGGAGGGGAAAGAAAAGAGGAGGGATGGGGGTAGAAAAGAGGAGAGCGGGGAACCTCTCTCATTTCTAGGAAATGCAACGCAAGCGTTGCTTCACAACCGGTTTTCTGGGTGTCCGTGGTATAGCACCGATCGACCCGGCCCATTCGTGCCATAATAAATGAGATCATTTTGAATGAGCTTCATATATTTTTTTATAATAATTTATAAACTAACACACATTACAGTATTATTAAATGGGCAACTAATAAACTTGCCATCTTTGTACACAGATTTATTTATTTTTTTAAGTATACAAAATCAAATTATTTCTCAAATCTATAAGCACCGTCGTTTTCTATCACCTGTCAGAGAACAGAGCGGTGCCAACGCGCCGGCAGAGACGTAATGCTTTCCTCGTAGAAGTTTTTAGGCTTTTAAACAAAAAAGGTGTTAAGGTCACTTTTAAGCTGGTCTTTATTTTTAATTTTTTTATCTGCTAAGTAGTGGGCTAGAGAACGAAATAGATGATAATCTGAGGGCATAATGTCTGGAGAGTACGGTGGGTGAGGAAGGACAGCCCAGCCAAGCGAAAGTAATTTTTCACGAGTCGCTTTTGCTACATGTGGTCGAGCATTATCGTGCAAAAAGTATACTTTATTTTGATTTTTCGGTAATCTCGCTGCTACTTTATCCAGTTGGTCACAATTATTTTTTATCGTGGTTGTAGTGTTAGATGACAACAGCTCCCAGTATATAATTCCGTTTATTCTCCACCACACAATTAAAAGAACTTTTTCACTCCTGTAGATTTGTATCGTGATCTATTGTAGGAGGTCGTCCTCGATGAGGTTCATCAGATAGGTCATAATTTCTATCCTTAAATCTTCTGAACCAATATTTGGTGGTATCGTAGGAGAGCATGCCTTCGCCAATCGTTGCACATATATTACACTGCTTCGCTTTTCGACCTAGAAATTCGTGAAGTAAAAGCAGCCGAAGTTCTCTACGAGAAATATCCATAAGTTACTATAGTTTTACCATTCGATATCCCATTGTCAACTGATCTGAAATAAAGCAAGAGTTGTATCTCTTGCTTTATTTATATACTACTCCAAGAAATTCGAGACAGTTCTATAACGTTTTAGAAACCGATCGAAAAAAGTGGCGGGTTTATTAGTTGCCAACCTAATTATATTTTATAAAATAGAAAAACAAAAGTTTTTCTTGTGACAATACTAGACGTTCCTCATTCGAATAAATAATATGTTAGTATTCTAATGACATCAAAAATTAATAGATGTTACTTATTTACGAAACTATTAAAAAATATATTTTAGTACTTGCTAGTTAGAGCTGTATATTAAAGTAATTATGAGTGATGCTATGCGTATGATGTATATTTAACAAGTTGTATGTACATATGTGGTATAGTCTAAACTAAACTACAATTGCGTAATCTTCAATACTAAACAAATCACAAAATAATATAGTTATGAAAATAAAATAAGTACTATTTAGTCATGTTTTTGCTCTGTAGTTTACGTGTATTAATCAATATTTTGGCCATTTCACTTTTTTTTTTATAAAAACTAGCTGAGAAGGTCAAAAACTAAATACTGTGGCTTTCTTTGCCAATTATCTGGCAAAGTAGTAAGGCAACGTGTATAATATTTGGAGCATTGAGCAACAAACGTTGTGCTATTCTGAGTTATAGTAGTAGCAAGAAGTAAATAAATACCGCATGCTTCCGCGTCACGTATTCAAAGCGTCATTTCGCCAGCATGTAAGAACACTCCCAGGCTTTTTATGCTAACAACGTAAAATTAGATTTATAACATGCGCATTTTTTTATTAAAAGTAACATATAAATAACTTTATTTAAAAACATGTATAAATGATCGAGTAAAAATACTAAACAACAAAATTACTTAAATGTTACATTCAAATAAATCTTATCTTTATAATATTAGTGTAGACAAATAAACAACCTCTTTCCTCTTTAGGCAAGGGGTTGTTTGTTTGTTTGTAGGGAGTAATCTCTAGATCCAAGAATTTTAGGAATCGGTAAAGCCCGTTCCTGAACATTATTTCACTGATAGGAAGCTAGACTCTTTCTAAATGACATAGGCTATATATTACTATGAATATATTAATATACCTTAAATCAGTGTAAAGTTTAGGCATTTATTTACATATTATATATACGTATACATACGTCTACATATATATTTGTATTATATATGTATACTATCTCACCCGATAGACGTTGTCCTGAAGTTGTAGTATATATAAATAACCTAGATACCGACTGCAGCGCCATCTGCCGGGTTAATATTTGAATCTAAACCATCCAGGGCGCCACCCAAAAAAATTCATTCAAATCGGTCCAGCCGTTTAGGAGGAGTTCAGTGACATACACACGTACAGTATAATTATATATTTAAAGATAAATTAATCAGTTATACGCTTTATCAGTGTGCGTTGGGTTCTGGGTTTCAAATAAAGAAATACAATGTACAGGAAAAATATTATCCTGTAGTAGATCTACAACAAAGTCCATGTATCTAAAATCTTATATTTAGCACAGACTAAGTTGCTCTGCTAAAAGAAAAATAAAAATTCTATAAAAAGGCGAAATTAAAAGCTACATATGCATTCGTATAAAATAAAGAGTTTCATTACCACGAAAACTTTATGATGATAAAGTATGACTTTTACTGCATTAAATGTGGGACAATAATTGAGATATGACTTTTATAACCATTTCGTCGCAATAATACATATAATTACACAGGTGATGTACGTGTGTGTACCTATGGTTCCTATGGACTCCAAAGCGGTTGTACCAATTTCGATGAAATTTTCAGGAAACATTCATATTGGTCTAGGTGATCCTATAAAGTTTGCTAGCGATCGGATTTTTTCAGCACCATTCAATTTATTTTAACTTACGCCCAGCAAAGAGGGCCGGGTTTACTAGTTATTAATAAATAACTTGTGAATCTTATGACTTTGTTTTGGTGTGATAATTGCATTGATCCCATTCTGACCTTTAAATTATTAATGTTGTTCGTTACGTTCACCGTCTGGTGAGTAATATGTGCGGAAAACAAACGTAAAGCCGAATGTTGTTTGAAGGTGATAGATCAAACTAGCCGCAGACCACCAGCGCGGCCGCATGACACTGGTAATATCTTAATAATGCAGTTGGGAATTAAATAAGAAATATGCACACGTGGTGTTGGATTAAAATACAGCGTGCTTTATTTATTGAAGAATATTTCCGTATTTACGTTTACTGATATTGTTAAACTGCACATCAAACGTACCGTATCCACTTAACTACCTCACAGGTATTATACAGATATAATACCTGTGAGGTAGTTAAGTGGATACGGTACGTTATATCATACCATACTGGATTAGTACATCTAAGATAAATTACAGATATTAGCGTGTGGTTCGGTGGAGTGGAATAGGGCCACTCTTTAAGTAGTTGTCTTTTAAATACTATGTTCGGCATCCAATATTCATACCTTGTTACATTGGAGTGGTAAACTATATAAAAGAAACCTAATTCAAAGTTAAACATTCAATTGAGATAAAAGTACCTAAATTTAAATATCCTCTACTAGAATATTATGTAACATAGGTAATTAAAAAACATACTTAGATGTACCAAAAAGTATATTTACTTGGTTATGATTGTAATTGTAATAGTTGTTCATAAAATTTGTTGTCCAATTTCTTAAGTGCCGGCTGCATTAAACTTCCTGTATCATGGGTGCATCAAGCAAGGTTTATTAAAAATACATTAATCTTGATTTTATAAATTTAATAAATTAAATATTTTCATGTTGTATTAATAATTAAGCAATTACAAAATTATATAACACAAAAGAATAAATATATTATAGTAAAGAATATTTTCAATACTTTTACTTTTTTCACAAGAAGGTCGAAATTTCTTCGTATTTTATATACAAATTGAAGACATTTTTTTAAAGTTATATAACATTTTATTATCACACACAGCGCCTCTAACAGTAAGCGTTTACCTCCTCTTCTAGGTCTGACTACATCATGATGGGATCGAACATTTGATGAAATGGTAGGCCACATAATGGAATGATCAATTCTAAGATCTGACCACGATACTTACACATATACAGACATGCCTGTATCGTAAAAATCCCCACTGAAATATAGTTATACTTACGTAATAGGCTGCAAGCCTATTGCCGTCATCGGGGCTCTTTGGGAATTAAGTGGGAGAATATGAGAGTATATTTAAAGGGAAAAGGAGGGCAGAAGTTAAGGAAAAAGATATTGCTTATCTGGCTAGATTGGGAAATGTACTGTAATAGCTCAAAAAAGTCTGGGTCGCATACCGTGTATCTCGAACTGGCAGATGCCGGGAAGTCCTCTAACCGTTAAGGAAGATATGTAAACAGACATTATCAGAGTCTGTGTGCAAGGGATTTGCAAACAGATACAATTAAAGAAAATAAAAAATATTTAAAGTATAATCTACATTTAAAGGTACATTGTTTAAATTGTATGCCTACTACACAAACATGATGTCTTTTGTATAAAAAACATATCCATAAAATGGATATCCAAAAAAGTTGCGAACAAATCTGGAAGCTATCTTTTAAAAGATACAGGGAATCGCGATTGGATTAGTAATTATTATAATTATAACGTGTTTTAATTAGTAATTATTATAATTGGAAGTATTATAATTATAACGTAAAACATGATGTCACCAAGATTTATAACTTCAAAATATGGGGTATCCTCAATCCTTGTCCATTGAAACATGCGAAAAGAGAGATTGCTGAAACTGACATTAATACCACAGGTTATTTTCATTTTTGTAAGTAGAAATCATCTCTAATCTTCATCTTCTTTTCTCTAAACATCTTTAACTGAATATTTTACGGATATACGTCCGTCTTACAGAATGATTTTTTAAAATAAATACAAGCATACTCGTAATAATGTTCTTTCGCTGATTGTAGTATCAAACGTGGAGTGATTGTTTTACCGAATTGGACTTTCATTAGGTTTCATGCGAAAACTATTATTTACTTGGGTTATCTTAGTATTTACACAATATAATTATCGAAGAAATACCTTTTTTTTACTTGGATAATACTTGAATACCTTTTTCTTTCTTTTTGGAGAAATCCTCATGGACAGTCCTCCGCCGAAGTCTAAAGTGCCGGACTTAACCGGCTAAAACCACCACGGTGTTCCTGCCTTACACCTGCTGCCGAGGGCCGCGGGAACACGACCTTCTTACACGACCAGCAGGTGACCATCCGCCGGAGCGGACCCTGTCTCGTTTTGAAGGGGAGAAAGAATCTTCACGTGCTCTTCCACCGCTACCACGCTCCAGCTCACTCCTCCCGATGGACTGACGAATATTAGTCTATCGAAGGTATCCTGTATATCATTCCGTTTTTTAATTTCTTAAATCTTAAATCGTAAATTTGTGTGTGTGTACATACAAAATATTACACTTCTTTTTGTAGTTCCCAGTCGTGTAAAAAGAACAGAATACTGCAGAAAGTTCTTGACCTAAAATTCCACAGTACCTTACAGGGTTGGTATAGACTTTATTTACTAGAATTAAACATATTTAAGCCGATTCCGATATAACGCTATTAAAAATTTATTTACACAATTATAAAGAATTATGGGTCGATAACTCTTAACTCTGGTTCCATATACACCAATGAAGTAAAGATTTATATCCATTATAAATATGTATATACATATAATGTTAAAAAAAAACTGACAAAACGACATTGGCCTCGCACCGCTGACCTATGAGTAACCGACACGTTTTTTACAATAAAGCTAAATATTGCAAAATTAGTATTGCCATAAGTTTTTGTGTTGAGAAGATAAGTCCTGTTATATTTTAATGGTTTTCGGTTGTAGCGTAGCGTCTGTTTTTGTTTATTCGACCGCGTATTTGATAGACATCAAATTAGTTCCGCAATTAGGAGAAGATAGCCCAAAGCTGGTTGATACTATATATTATAATATATCTGTACATTAACAGTACATCGCATTGAGTAAAAAAAAACACACGCTTATTATGTATTGTACAATCAATCTATGTATCAATCCGAGTGAAAAATAGTCTAATTCTGTGTCTACCTCTTTCTAAAGGTAATAAGAAAGTTTTATGTATTTAGTCATTTTGATCTTTTTAAGCCACTTTGTATAAACTAATACTTATAATGAGGACTGACGTTTTGTCTTAGAAATACTTATAATAACAAATTAAGTAATATAAGGATGCTCCTTCGTGCCTAAGCAGTGACTGGCCTGTAGATCTAGTAGTTAGTCACCCTGACTGCTGAGCCAGCGGTCGTGGCTTCGATTTAACCCAAGGACAAGTATTAGTCCGTTGAGCATGATTATTTGTATGCTATAAGTATGTTTATCAGCTGCCAGGTTAGTACAAGCTCTGCTTAGTTTGGGTTCAGATGGCGTGAGCGTGAGCGTGAGGGTACTGGAGGCCCTTCTTCTCCCGCTTCTTTCCCTTCTCTCCTACCTCCCCCCTTTCATCACCCTCAAAGGCGGGAACACACTTAAGACTCATGAGTTGCAGGTTTCCATGGGCGGCGGTTGTCAATTAACACCAGCTGATCCATCTGTTCGTCTATCCAACTATATTTAAAAAAAAACAGCCCTGACAGACCGGACCATTGGGTGAAGGTCACGTATCCATATGTAATTTAATTTTTAGCTGTTAGTAGTTATAGTTTTTGATAGTCATAAAACCATACTTAGGCACGAATAGGCCGATTCGACCGGTGCCACGGCCTCATAGAAAACGGTGTGAAACAACATGCATTTCCCCGCAATTAATGAGGTTTACGGAGCCCCAACTCCGCCCCTCCTCTTTCCTCTCCCCTGGTTAAACCAGTCTCTACTTTTCCAATGCCTCGCTTTTACTCAAAACCTCCCCGAAATTGATAATAACATTATAATATTTTTTGTATTACAACCGGTGATAATTGCAAATTCCTTGCATGGTCACACTATTTGCAATACCGAGAAACGCCTTAACGCACTTTCATGGTGACTACACTTTGCCGGAAATGATCGAATACTTTTCACTAATAAATCCAATTAAGAAACCTTTTGATAGCAAAATGTCCTACCAGTATACCTACCCATGATCACTATTTTTGGGACACTGGATGTGGCTTAAGTTAATACATATTGTTTATGTCAGAACTAATTGTGAGTATGTATGATTCTAGTTGCATTAACTACTTAGAATGCTGCAATAATAATGTATATTAATACTACTAATATACTTAATCACCAAATTCGCATCTACAATATCACTATAGATATATAATATCTACAGTGTGCACTAGTTGTTCTATCTTTTACCTATTTGCTTAGGTAAATTATAAGACTTTGTCTTGTGGCTTTGACGGCTGATTAGTTAGTGTTCATTGGTTTTTCAATCAGATTGTACTGTTTAAAACTATAAAAAAGCTTCTAAACGAATCAACCAATCAATTAATCAATTACTCTTCTGAAGTCCACTGCTGGCCACATAGGCCTTCTACAACGTGCGCCACAACACCCGGTCCTCCTTTCGCATCCAGTGTATTCCAGTTACGTTTCTTAATTATTTTTTTTGCTATCTCTCATCTTTCATCTATGAGGATATATACGAGTTGATCTCATCGCTGAACGGATGGAGTTAAAATTTTGTACAAAAGTTATTATTATGCGGTTGAGATACATTATATAAAGAATTAGTATTATATAAGAAAGGTTAACTAATCATTTAAAAAATCGTAGGATTATTAATATCAACTAATAAACACGTATTTCTTACTTTAAACAGGCTTTTTCAAAAGTAACCTCTTCAGTCAGTGAAATGAGGTAAAGTATTTAAAAAAGTAAATAGAAATCAACATAAGTATAATTTTGTTGGTTAGCCAGGACTTAGATCGCATAATTGTCATCACTGAAAACTGAAACGCTGAAACTCAATCAACATTAAAACTTAGCGCCAGCGTAGCGCGAGTTTAAGCTAATATAAAGTGTAAACAAATAAATAGCGTTTATTAAAACCCAATTCTAAGTTTAAGTTTATCTCTGAAATTCAGACTAAATAAAATTGCAACCTATTGCATTGAGATTCTTAGACAAACAAGTTGTTCTTAAACGATATCATCATTCAAGCTATAGTTAATAGTTGTTGAACTATACGCATTTATTAAAATTGGAACACCTACTTGAGCAAAGCAGTCCGAATCAAAAAGAAAAAAAAGCATATCCCAGACTGTAGCTAACCTTGTACCCATTTAGCGGAGTATCAACAGTTAGTTTGCTGTCGTTTTCTATAAGTCCCTTCGTCGGAAAAAATCGCGTTTCGCCCCGCTGACGTCACTCGGAACCGACCCAACCAGTTTTTGCTGTGAGCTCCAATTTAGTATTTGATTCTTTATGCATAACTCTGTCCTAAGGTCGTCTGTGATTCAAGGACAGCTATATTAATTGCTGTCTTATATGCACGAATATACCAATACTTAATTATAGTCTATTTGTGTGTATCGTCACGTTCGTTTACCTTCGGGTGAGGATAAAGGCACCGACAGACCACGACGGCACAATAATACAATTTTACTAGATGTTATATATTAATACAAGAGGACATTGAACGTCTGTTTGCTTGAATATTGAGCTTACCTTACCCAAGTCGCATTAAAATATTATAAACAGTAGGTAGTAGATTGCCCAAATGATGAGACTTTGTATTTTAACAGTTTCAATAAATTACCATATATACTACCAACCTATATATATACATATATATATATATACTTTAATGTGAATGCATGCCTGTAACATGTATATAATAAATATGACATACTATTTTATAGTATACAACTTCCCGATACCTATACTTTAGACCCTCAATCCTTCATGAGGGTCATCATCTTCAAGAGTCAAAGGATACTGACCCTCGTTCGTTAATAAAAAATAATCAAACTGCACTCGTTGTAGTCTCTAACGTCAAGTTGAAAATGGTTCTTAGCTAATTTATACAGAACTGTTCAGACCTTTGCTAATCGTCAGCTCTTTGTATATTTTTTAATTATTATATTATTATTTATTAAATAAAAAGATTAATATACCTCTGACTCGAAAACCCCTCCAAAAATGAGAGCTGATGACCATCAAAGGCGCAAACAGTTCTTGATAAATTATGTCTAAGAACAATCTAGACCTCTATCGTTTTTAAACAAAAAAATTAAAACAGGCACTCTTTGGGGCTGACAATAGAAGTGAAAACTAAGTAACTTGTGAATTGTATTGTCGAGATATTAGATTATACATAGTATGTATATATATAGCTCATAGGGAGCGTGCGTTGACGATGACGCGAGTTCGTTCTTTTGGATGAGGTACCCAAAAGAACACACTTTTAAGAGCTACGGCGCTACAGACAGACACACACACATAACGGTCGAGCTTAAATCACCCTTCCTTTAGCGTTGGAGGTTAAAAACCAATACCTAATTTACTACACTTTTAGGAAAAGTCCTAATTTTTCGTAAATATTGTGATTCCTATATTCAGCGTGTAGGGAATCGTATAGAGCTTACATGTAACGTCGATGAGGCCCACTACTGTCTTGGAAGGCACACTAGAATTATGAAGAGAACATCGTACAGACCTCTAGTGCAAGCCATAACGGCAGTCAGCATTGCATATTATGTTTTAAAGTCATGGTTTAAAACGAGTGCTTCAGGGATAATTTACTAGTAATGAAGCTACGGTTTGCTAGAATTCTTTATGGTTTCCTTCCTAAGTAAAAATTAATACCTCATCAACAGTATCCTGCGGCAGGTCATCACAAAGAAACATCATACATATAAACACAACAAAAAACCATAACCATGTCATTCCATTCGTTCTAAACATGTCTGGAGTACCCGAGCCGGCGGGCTAGTATACAATGTTTATTGACAGAACAGGAAGCTCGGTGATGGAAGGGTAGAAATATGTGTTTTCTCTAATTACCCCGAAGGAAAGAAAACTTGAGTATATTCAAGTGTGTTTGTAATATGTGTATATAGTATAACTATATTTAATAAAACATATAATCTTTCTCTATTACCGGATTATTGTATCAATGATAAAATATTCAAATAAAGCTAATGCTACGTGTATTTTCGATGGATCCCATAAACACAGAGAAAACTTAGTTTGTGAAGAAGTGAAAAGATTGTAAAATAGATCGTGTCAGTTGAATCCATTCATCCAATGAATTTAATTAAAATGCAAGAAAACACTATGTTTATCTTCAATAATAAGATCAGTAGATCCCTTCAGGATATAGTTTAGCAGAATACACTAACTCACAACTATACAAAATACAAAGTATATTTATAAATAATTATTATACACGATACTCTTCTTCCTCCTTCCTTTCGCAGGAAGTAGAGCACATACGGGTACGATGCGTCTATTGAGAACGAGTAAAATGTTATTGGTGGCTTGGTCAGGAAAGAATCAATAACCACTCGGTAGCATGACCAAGACTTATAATTATAAACATTTAAACATTCTTCACTAAAAACATTTTAGCAACACAACAGATTTCAAAATTAATTGGAGCCGTCCGATACATAGATTTCAAAAAAAATATATTATTCCCCAAGGATTTTTGAATTAATTATCAAAATCCAAGTTAACGATAGGAAAACTGAAGGCAAAAGCAATACAATTTCAACAAGTAGTTATGTCAAATTATCATGTTATGTTTTGCAAGAATTCTTACCTAGCGATTGGTTTATACTCATGACGAGAAAATAGTCTTTATTGGGACCTAGGACTGAGCGTAATTCGAAAACCGTAGAAATGGCAGACGCTGCCCAATTCGTGCAGAAACTTGCGGTGCCCTTGAGGAATCAAAACTAATAAAACATAAATAATCAACATTTAGATTAGAAGTACGTATATGAGTACATTTATACGGCAATCTGATTAATAGTCATTAGTTTCTTTCGTTCTAATAGACATTCAAACGTATACCAACGTAAACAGTTCAGACAGACAATTTGATTCATTTGAATCATAGTATTAAAACTGAAGTTTTGCTACACGGTAAGTGACTTAGGCGACGGTTAGGTTAGGTTCCCCTAAAAATCAACTTGTTCTTAAAGTGGGCATAGAAAAGCCGTCGTGCGGTCTCAATACAGGTGGTCCTCTCGTAATGTTTAACTTACTATACATAAATGTATACAAACAGACCTACATATTTAGTGTTAAGTCAAAGTGTAAATAAGTATGTGAGATGCGCAGGCGACTTCTATGTAGGTCAAGGACCGCTTCCCCTTGCAGCCTCCTTGAAGCTGCACGGCCAATCACCAGTACAAACGCAATTCTCTTTTTTTACCGAATCAAATCATTTTTATTTTACGTAGGTATTATTTGACCGAAGTTATCTGGTCATCTGTAAGGACAAATTTAAATATTACCAATTTGAATAAGGAAGGGTTCGTTCGAATATTGAATGTTTTGTACATTTTCAAAAAAAAAAAATACATATATAACTAAGTTACAATTGGACTTGATGTAAATCTTTAAAACGTTTTTACTTTTTCGAGAAAAGGCTTCATGTGACTATCGCAACAAACATACACAAACATAATATCATAATGTCATTATGTTTACCTTCCAAGTACTTATACATAAAAACATCAGACAAGACCTCATGACCGTCTGATCTCAAGCTGAGCTGGGCTTCTAGCTTTTACTATGGTATACACTTAGATTTAGAAATTTTGTAATTCTAAACTTCTATATTAAATACGAATTACACCTTCCTACAAATTTCCTTCCCACTTTGACCCCGGTTCTACTAAGCGGGGCGTGAAAAAGCATCTCACAAGGCCGCCATAGTGTGGGTCACCATGCTGCATTGACGAGACATGTAATGAGGATGGTGACCAGAACTCTTTGAAGTCACTTATTGCTTTCCATCAGGCAAAGTGGAGTCACTAGTACCGTACTGACTCCACTATATATATATATATATATATAAATACCCAGAAATAGAACTAATAATCATCACACAGTTATTTAATTTTGTCCTGGGTGGGAATCGATCTCCTTACTTCGCAGTTCAGGAGTTAATTAGGCAACTACCCAATTATTACATGTGTTTAATATGTACGACTTATTACGAATATGTTTACATTAGGACTTCTTATAAGCTGCTACAATATTATGTTCTACCATATTCCACCAATAGGCATGCAGAGAAAAATCAGACTATTTAATTACGATTTATACATAGAAATATGAAAGATATTCCATTTATTCATTATTGATCTGATGTTATCTTAGGTAAAACGGTAAAATAGGTAAAAGTTTGTTCCTTTGAGTCATGTCAAAAATTCAAATATCATATGCATACAATAATAAGTAATTGAAAATGTTAAACTGTCCTAAAATTCTATAACGTATATCGGTCAAGTATGGTGATTAAATATCCTGAAGTGGTATCAACTTATTAAATACAACAACTTATTAAATATCCTGAAGTGCTACCTACAATAGGATACCACTAATGCCAGTTACAATTAATGTTCTCATCCAAATATTCTAATAGAGAGTAATAATATTTAGCAATAAGCACTGTTAGTAGCAGCCAGACTTTTATTAAAAGATGGTGTATTTTCAATATTTTGAATACAGCATGGTTGCTTATTGTTAACATGGGGTACAAGGACACAGAAAAGCGTTTGTTATTGCGTAAATGTCGTGTTACTCTTTACTTTACATAACATCTCCGCATGGCGAGATCTAGATCGTTTTTAATCATTTATTCTTGTTAACTAATAGAGACACTAAAATAAATTAAATCTACACCATGTAAAAAGTGCATACATTACTTATGTACAAAAATGAAAGGCCTCTATTAGTTTTGATAAAAAAAAAGATAATACAGAATTTCAGATTAAAGATACAAGCATATTGTAAACTGCGCTTTAAAAAGCTCTTGGAAATATATGCGTCCTAAAGCACTCGTGAATCAGCCTGTCGTAGTATATTGGCGAACATTGGCCTCTGTTGAGGTACGCCAGAATATCCGGTTTAAAAAATATTTATAATGAGTATATAAAAGATCTACTTTTGTGTTTTTAGTTTGAGAATGCCTGTTTAATATTGCACCAGTTTTAATTCAAACTGCTATCCAATTAGAAATCTGCACTTATAATGTTGTGGAGGAACGAGTGCTGTGTCCCTCGAACACAAAAGGAGGATCCTCCAACACGGCGAGATGATCATGCCTGGTTGACCTAGAAAAAAAAATAAAAAAAATAGTATGATTACCGCTTTCTTCAACTAAAAACATTTCGTTGCTCGGTGCAACGAAAGACTAGATACAGCGGCGCGTGAGTAGACCACGGGAACGTAAGAGTGAATATATCGATACGGGGCGAAGGGTTGGAGGCTTGGAGGCGTATCAACGCGATTGACAGTCAGTGCTCATTTCTAGGTCGAGATGCGTTTACACGTTTGCGAAAAGAAAACAACAACTACAATTGAATATTTTCTTCTTACTTTAATGTAAAGTGACTCAAAATAAGAAACCGGACGCACAACAGTAGAGCAAGAAGAATTTAAATGTTAATTTTAACTTTTATTATTTTAAAATCCAAAAAGAGGAATGAAACATTTTTTTTTGCTCTTTTCATATAAAATAATATACGTTCATGTGTTCTTACTGTATAGCCACTGTTTTTAACCTAAGCTATTGGACTGGTTTAGTATCTAATATTTTTAAACAGGTATGCCATTGGTATGCTAGTCCATTGATATAATGATGTCTGATCTTACCTTATCGACTCCTAAATCACTGAAGCGATGTTTATGAAATTTTGCACAGTTATTTTACATACTACATGAAAGATTTCGAATGCTTTAAAGAGGGCACAAATAGTTAACTGGCTTACTAGACACAAAAAATATTGATGAAGACATTTTGTTTTTAGGGTTTAGGTACTTTGCTAAGGCGCAACAGAGAGAATAACAAAATGGTGACAAAGATTTAGTTCAGTGGTACGAATGCCACCTACTGTACTAAAGGTCGTGTATGACATAGGAAACACGGCTGTGTGTATCCTTTTGGATGTCGATCTATATACTTTTTATATATAGTTCCTTGATAACGACGCCACCAAACAATATCCTTAGATGAGCTGGTCAAAAAATAACTGTGATGTTATTAATAACAATATGTATGTAGTTACAAAAAGGTATTTAATGGTAAGAGTTAGCAAATCAGTAAGGTGTCGTAAATTTGTACTTAATTCGTGTTTCTGCAACATTATCCAAATACATTTATATTATACACTACTAACTATATATAAGTCAAACTATAACTATCTATAATTTTCTACGCAATAAATAAATAAATGCGCAAATCACACCAATCATTCTTTGTAGGTTTTTCTCCCAGATATCTCCCAGAACACTCAGACCCAAGCCAAGTTAGAGAATTTCGTTTTGTAAATTGACCTGACCTTGATGGATGAGTGAGTCACGTTGATTTGTACTCCAGGCAGTAGTAGAGAGCAATTAATCGAGATCAAATACCAGACCTTCGGGGAAAACATGCTAATAGAGTAGAATAGAATAATCTTTATTGTACACCTTCAAACCAAGTATTTTAGCTTATGCATTTCTGCCAGTCCTCCTTAGAATGGACCTCATAAAACGGCCAGCGAGACAGGAGTGTTATTCAACATATTCAATATTTTCCTTCGTATCGAATCTCACTGTCTTAGAAAAAATAGCAGCAGTCAATATCTATCAGAACATTTAAACATATCAAAAATGCATCGTTTGTCCAAAGATATATGTTGCGAATATGTCAATACAATAGAAGAAGGCAAATTACAGCTAAAAGAGGAGTCAGCAGAAAACTGTAGCTATCGTATTTAAAATGGTTCTTAGGCTACATACATACAATCTACTTTGGGGATTTTTTGTTAAAATTAAATTCTTTGTTTAATAAAATAGCTCAACAATTATTTGAAATAGTCTTATTTAAAATATCACACAGCGTCACTAACTATAGATTGCTATGTCAAATGTTAAGTTAATTTAAAAAAGATAAAGTAATTAAATACCCGCCTGTGTTGATCTATAACCGCTCGTTTCCAAATGGTTGACCGTTGTAAGAAGAAATCGGGCAAACAAACTCTTTTACCACTCTTTTAAATCTCCAGATAGGTACTACAAAATATAGTGCACAACATATACTATGCGATAAAATAGTATTTAGCTAAAAGTAAATAAAATAAATTAGGCCATTAGAATAAGGTAAAAAGGAAGAACAAAGAAATATAGTACAATAATTCCCTTTAAAACGCAGACACCGACTTCTATGCGTCTATCATAAAATTTAAGACTAATATGGTTTTCTCATGGATGACATTGTCACAACTGAACCGAACTTTCATCTAAATACCCTTGAAGTACATCATTTCTAATAAAAAAATAATCATCAAAATGGGAAGCAACAGCTTTCAATTAAAAAAAAAAACGTTGAAATCGGTTCACGCAGTCGAAAGTTCTAAGGTAACAAACATAGAAAAACAACAGTCGAATGAGAAACTTCTCCTTTTTAAAGTCGCTCGAAAAGATAGAAAATGAGAGACATACTAGCTCACATCACATTGTACTGATTATATATACATATACATATGTATTCGAAATACCCTGCATATAATTTCATTGTATATAATTTAATATCTCGACAAGGTTTTTATTATGTATGGCATGCAAAAATGGCTAAAAGGGGTGCAAATGAGATCGGTAGTTGCTTATTCCATTTTATTAAGTCCGAAGTTAACAGGGGTATAAATTCTACTACCCTGTACTTAAATACATGTTCAGGCCAAATCCGAAATTGGATCATTTTCTTAATGTATATTTATCTGTCGCTTGTATTTACCGTAGAAGTCCATCGCAGATTGTTACAAACCGGACATTCTCAAAACAAAGGCTACTCAATGCATGATTACATGCATCTTGTAGTAAAGTAGTACAAAAAAAACTATAATTTCTTCTGGAAATTAATGACTCAGAATGATTATTACAATTTTAAAATTCATGTAACGAAAATCAAAAATTGGTTGAGAGATACAAACATACATAAAGTATTTATTTCAGAAATAAAAGAAATCAAAACAAGTCCTGATGGCAAATGAATGATTATTTAAATATGAATTTGAAAGCAATGAATATTTGATAAAAGGCACTACAAATCGTACTTCAACGCGCACACGTAAAACAAATTATGCTAATACTGCGGATTCTGATGATCTTCCATGTGCATTATATATTTTGTTTTAATCAATGTCTTTGGTGTACAATAAAGATTATTCTTATCATATCTTATGTTAGACTTAAATTGCCTTTTTAATTATTTTATTTCCTTTTTCGCGTTAATATTCTAGTGTTCATCTTTCACCAAAAGGTCATAAAATTATTTTACCTAAGCTTTTCAAAGATTTATATGAATTTGATAATTAGGTTTCTTACTTAAAGTATGTCCCTAATAAGTAACGACTAGCTCTCTTAATTCGAATTTGTGTTTTTTTTATTATAAACTTTTTTTATGAAAATCATTACTGATCATTCCTGTGTCGCGGGGGACAAACATTCAACGGACACAAAAACCACCAGTTTGGGAATCAAACCCACGACCTGCGGTTCAGTAGTAAGGGTCACTTACCACTAAACCAACTTGAGTAGACTTTAATTACATTGATATTATGATTGAACGTAACTTTTTTTATTGTTTTTTCTATCCACTTTTACTTTTTCAGCTTGATATTCTTACATACATGAACCAGTTCGAAGTTGACTACTCTTTAAAGTTGTATGGTAAAATTTTAAATCGTTGCCTGTACTGAAATTGTGGTCTAATAAAATATTTTTAAGTCGGTATATGTAGGGAACTACTACTAACTTAGCTAGGGAACACCTAATGAGCATTTAACCGGCTACTGCAAGTTAGGTCTTTATATAGTAATTAGAATTACCTTATCTCAAGTTTAAGATAGTTCTCATAAATATTAAGTCGAAAATGGTGTATTAACTACATAACTACTTAGATATCGGAAAATTCAATTTACAGTTTTTATAACATGTACATAATGTAATAGATTTGAATTATTTGCTTTAGGAAAAGGCAATTAATAGGTATGCATTATTTTGATGAATACTAATAAGTTTAAAAACTATGAATTTATATAATATATAATTGTTAGCTTTGAGTTAGGACAATTACGGGTAATAACCCCTAATTGTTCTAACTCAAAGCTAACAATTTAGAAAATCATAGAGCAAGTTATACTTTTACAAATCTTAATAAATATTTATATTGATATTATCTTATATTATATCACAGTGCAAGTAAATATTATTTTAATTTCCCTGAAATTACCACCCACTAGGGTCACAAAAAGCAAATAGGTCTTAAAATAATATGTCATATCAAGTTTGAGTCCCGAACTCGTGTATAGATATAACACTTCCAATACGCATCAAATAACAGATACACTTCGGCCGCAGCTATCATCGTGATGGTGATTTCTGACTTGGACACCTCGCTTTAAATTTGATGTCTGGTAAACACTATTTTGTCTTCCAAACACTATTTTGATTTAAAAGAATTATATTATTTCTATATTATTATTTACCTTAGAGCTACAGAGTAAGAGCATGTAAGCCCCTCACTTTATTCAGCATTGACGTAGGTGGGAGGCCCTCTAGCCAGATGAACTAACAACCTGAGGAAGGTAGCTGGAATCGATTGAATGCGAAATGTGGTGGACCGGGTGCTATGACACACGTTGAAAGATTTTGTCCAGTACTGGACTGCCTTGGACTGAATAATGACGATCATAGCATTCATACGCAGTCACGTCTGTGAACGGGTAAGCAGTGGTGCACAGAACAAGTATTGGTGGCGCACAAAACTCTAAACCGTGTATCCTGCCTTGCCAAAAAAACTGTTTTACTTGCAAGAAGGTAAGGTTACCAAAGCTTATTTTAATCGCATTATTTAAACCACTAACATGTCTATCAGTGACAACCCGTCATAAGCGATCATCGTGGTGCAGATTCTTCAACCAGGAGTTGAGGAATCTGGACTGTTTGGTTCGAAAACTGAGAATCGCCGCACCCTGGGCAATTGCTGTAAAAATAAAACATGGAAAAGTACCTTTATAGTAGCTTGATAAAGGTACAATTGTACAGTATTTTCAATAGATAAGTGATGAGTGTGCCTTTGAATACAGGTGTTAGTGTCAATAAACTTTGGTACAGCGGTCATAGGTTTATTTTTTAATATAAAATAAAAATATTTATACAACACATGTTTACAGTTTAAAAGTTTGCTTTAAGGTAAATGCTTTACTGGTCTTAAGAATACTAGTTTTAGGGTCCTTTGTTCCTTTGCTTATCAGGTGTTTTATCTTTTTATGTATACCACTGAAATGGCGGAATTAATACGAGCCATTTGACGATTTGCGATTTCTGTTATATGTGATTGACACTCTATTAAACAGTTTTATTCAAAATTGAGAAAACTAAAGAAACTTCTAATGTTTTCAATAAATGTTTGAGAGTCAACTAAATACCGGAAAATAACCGCACGCATATCAATTAATTCAACATACACAATAGACCTATAAAATTAACTTGAAACTGAAAAGCTTGTGTAAAAACTGTGATTCTACCCCGTATTCTGGCTCTTTTGATTGAGGACATCCTCTGTTATGTTGCAAAATAATTTCTCTAATGTCCTCGGAACACGACTGAAGGGGTATGCAGAGCTGGCTCCAACGCCCACTTTTTGACAACCATAACTTAGTCCCGCTTACGTAGTAGAGGGCAATCCTATTGCCATCATCCGGGTACTGTAGTCACACAATTCCCGGATAGCGGTGATATATATACATTCTGATAGATAACAATACGATCCCCTGGCCGCATTTTAAGACATCCTTAGGAAGAGAGGGGGTGGCTCTGTTCTTTTTTTTATATTATAGGCCAGACTAACAGACGGGTCATCTGATGGTAAGTGACAACCACCGTCTACGGATACCTGCAAATAGAGAGACGTAAGTGTGCAGAGTGAGTGTAGAGGGATATATGGGGAGAGGGGAAAGAGACGGGGATGGAAATGAGAAAAGGGGCGGGAGGTCAGGGGAGAGGAATAAGGAGAGGGGAGTTGGGTCTCCGGAAACCTCACTAATTTCGGGGAATGCAACGCAACTGTTGCTCCACAACCGGTTTTCTGTGAGGCCGTGGTATCGCACCAGTCGAGCCAGCCCATTCGTGCCTAGGCATGGCTCTACCACGTATGTTCTACTTCAAGGATAGCCTAATTTGATTAATTAATAATTGATTCCAGTTTTATTTTTGAATATTAGGCAAATGGTTCTACATATAATCTGTATTATAACAAAAAAAAAAAACTAAAGGAAACCATTTTTCGCCTCTCGCTAAAGCATGTCCTGTTTGTACTATTAGTGTAGTCTAGTGGTTCCTAAGTTCCATGCGGGACAGAAATCTGTGTAATCCGAAAACAGTTTTCCCTAGTGGGGTGTTACATACATACACATACATACATACACATAAATTATTCCTTTCGTAATAATAAATCTTTGAATTTCTATTCTGTGTATGAGTTCTCTTTAAAAACATCTAGCCTTATGATATTTAAAAGATACGAAGTTACAAACATAGATTTACGAACCCTATATATGTATGTATGTATTACCGAATTTAAAGGCAGAAAGTAAAAGGCTACCATTGCTTTTATGAAATGCCTATTCCACCCTGACCATCTACACGAAAATGTAAATAGTATGTACATAAAATATATTTAAAGATTAAGCTCTCGACGTATGTAAGGATAGAAGCAAGTGGCTAGCTGCTGTTTTTGCCAACCTTAAGGGAGAATACACAAAGAGAGGGAGAGAATTATACAATATATGCTTAGAAATATTATTTGCTATTTAAATACAAAACCGAGTTGTTAACCCTATATATGTATATTGAGTGAGCGAGAGTCGCGCTCGACACAACAGCCTGTAGAAGTAGCCACTGAACTCACTACGTCATTTGTGCAAGCGAAGCGCGTTCATATCGTGTCATGAGTCGCACATGATCATGGCCGTTCTCATCTAAGCTATAATTGCAAATTACAATGGCAGTGCGACACTGACCTCTACAAGCTCAAGTACATACGGTCGTTCGCATCGACATTATACCATATTAAAAATATATACGACAATAAGAAAAAACGTTGGATTTATTCGTTATTACCGCTTTTAGTCAATAGATATCATTCGGTCCGCGGTCAATAGAGTTCAAGGCTACAATTATTTACGAAGCCAAATTTTTAAGTTAAACATCTTGGATAATTGGAATAGGTTAGTAATAAGTGTATCTTCGTGTAATATACACATATAGTGCAACTGGGCTATTTAAAGGTGAATTACATTCCTGCCGCGTTACTATTCTCAACTATATTTACTTACCCATGAGGTGGCAAACAAGAACACGGTTCCCTGTATGTGAAGAAGTCGTTGTCGATGACTATACAGGAATTGCCTCCTTCATAAATCCTTTAAAATAACTAAGAATAGGTAATTTTTCGATTTGATTGGCGTATGATGTGATCGAGTGAATGATCCCTAAGACTAATGGCTGGCATACATTCTTATATTGTATGTATTTTATGTGTTGGTTCGAACGGGATATGTCTCGACATTCTATCGACCTCCACTGCTGGACGAAGGTGAGAGGCCAACTATCCCGGTCTTAGGCGGCCCGCAATCATTCTCTGCCTGTTACCTTCTTCTACTCATTCTATCATGACACATATCACTCGTGGCTCCCGCAAACATCAGTCCTACACAGAACCTGGATAAAAAGTTATACCTATTGTTGTTTCTATATTTTTTCATACTGCTTAAATATTTTATTCATATATAAACTAGGGCGATAGTCTTAATTGTTTAAACACCTTTTCAAGCAGTAGCATATAAATGAAATAAACCTACAGAAATATATTTATAGACGTGTGACATACATTACAAAAACGATATTTTCAATACAAAACTCAACATGCATGTAATCCAGAACTTACGCCAGGGGACAAACCTAACTTTCAATTACACATTGTAACATTTACAGTGTTGCTTATGAACAGATTACAAAAATAGCCCTGTACAGGCGCCATAATAACTTATTTCACAGTAATTTTAAGTTCAGAGTTTAGTGTTTCAATTTTAATCTCCCTTTAAAGCGTTCCTGATCTCTCACCAACTTTAACTCCGTAATATTGCTGAGTTATTTAAGTGATTCTCGTAGTGTTGACAATATGTACATAGTTAAGTTTCGTAAGATTGTTTTACTTCCAAAATGTCTTATTTTTTTTTAAGTGTAGGTACATAAATATATTACGTATATTTTTGTTATATATATCTCCTTTTTTTTATGTGTGGAAACCTCCACGGGTCATCACCTTACCGGGGCCGGTAAGGTGGTATGTCGGACTCGAACCGACTAAAACCACACAGTGTTCCATAATCGTGTCTTGTAGCCGGGTCCTCAGCTATACCCCAGAAAGGAAAACCCTGTGACCCCAGCAGACTTGGCCGCCTTTTAACAAGGCGACCCCACTATGGTGTGATCCTACCTCTGATTTAGAAAGTGGCACGCGCGAAACACGTCGCGCCAACATCTCAGGCCTGCTTCTGCTAGGGCGATGGATATCCCCGTTAATCGCCCTTAGGCAAGCGTTTATGGAGGCCGGAGATCGTTTTGCTCTCTCCGGCGCCTGGTGCGTCTTCTGCGGGACGGAAGAGTACTAGCTCTCTCCCGTTCCCTTTCCGCCACTTCTTTGGCAACCATCACTGCCTCGCAATACGAGGCGGCGGAATCCCACGCACCCTCGCTTCGGACCATAGATATAATCATGGTTTGTTATATATATATCTCCTAAACAGGTGGTCTTAACTAGTTTTTATACAGAGAAACCACTCTTGAAGTTTCCAGGATTATGGTTTTCTGGAAAAATAAACGCAGGTAGCTCATTCCGAAAATCCTTTTTGATTCGAATCAAAAAGGAGCAGATTTTTTTTTTATACATGCCTTGTACTAATACTAATATGTAATAGTTAACTATGACAACTTTCTTATAATTCTAATGTTGTAATAAACATTAGTTACAAATTATTTATATGATAAACTCACCGGGCACTAGTGATTTCATACCGGCCGATTGTTTGTTCATTGTCCTCAGTTCTCGCCGCACCCCTACACAGCCTCATCCTGAATGACAAAACTATCAAATTAGTTACCAATTAAAAGTAACCACTGCTCGGTGGTCGTAACAAATATTAAACTGACAAACAGAAGAAAATTTATTAACAAATAATCATAGCATATCTGTAATGTATATGTATTTTTTATTTCTTTAAATTTTATGTAAACTCTAAGTCTACTTAGTAAAGGTAAAAGATTAAGTTGTTATTATTTTAAATAAATTAAGAGTTAAAAAAAAAGCTTTTATTTTAATGCGCTAAAAGAATGAAATAAACTTTTACTTTAAAACTTTTACTATCAACTTAAAACGTCATTACAAAATGTATTATTTAATAAAAGCTTGTCAACACCCTGGAGTTGAAACATCCTGACTCTGGACTACTATTTTAGATCCCACAATTATGTGGTGCGTGTGGGAATCACCCAGCAGTCAGGGTCGCTAAAAAGTAGACCAACAGACCAGTCATATTGTAAATTAATATGATTATAATGAATTAGTTTAAAAATAATTCACTATAAATTCTCTTTTAGGAAATGCTTGTACGAATCATAACATACCAAACATACGTGCATAACCTTTAAATTCATGGTTTTGTCCAATACGTACATATTCTGCCTATCACACACAGGGCATACCTTTTTTTTTTTTTGTTTTTTTTTTTTTTTTTTTTTTTGTTCGTGTGGAAACCCCCTCGGGCCGTCATTCCACCGGAGTTTTCGGTGGAACGGTGTGTCGGAATCGAACCGACTAAAACCACACGGTGTGCCATACTGCGCTTAAAATAGGAGGAATCCGGGAGCAGCTTCATTAAGACATCCGGACCCCTCCTAGCGCCTTCCCGCACTATGCGGGCACCACCTATGGGTAACCTATCAATGAGGCGGCGTCCAGACACACGCGGACGTCACCCCCTCGCGGCTGGCCACTAAAGCGGGTGGAGGGGAAAACCCGTCCCAACCACCCGCGGCCACACTCAGGGCGACATGAGGCGCTGGTAGGCGCGCCTCCGCCGCCCGGTTCGACGGCGGCGAATCGGGTCCGAGTGGAGGTCATCCTCCCGGGCCCGCTCCGCCACCTCCTTCTGCGAGATGACGTCCTCGCAGAAGGTTGCAACCGCGGTAAAATTCCTGTCGCTACTGGCCATGGAGCGTATGACAGCCAGCAGCGACAGATCCTCTCCGATGACTACAGCGAGGGCACGACGCTGCGACGCCCAAGCAGGGCAATCCGCAAGTGTATGCTGCGCCGAGTCCTCGCTACAGTCGCAGTGGTGACAGACAGGGCTCATTTCCCTCCTAGCGACCGAGTGCAGGTACTTCCCGAAGCAACCGTGCCCGGAAAGAACCTGCGTCAGTCGGAAGGAAAGAGTCCCATGCTGCCGCCCCGCCCATTCGACAATGACCGGCTGGAGCGCCTCCACGGCGGCAAAGCCAGCACGTGGAGCCTCCAGCCGGGATGACCAACGAACCATTGTGGCTCGGCGAGCGGCCTCACGCCACTCGCGTATCTCTTCGGGCGGGGGCCGACTGCCGCCAACCGCCCGGAAGTCAGCCGTTCGCCGATAGACCTCGGCGAGCACTTCCGCCTCCAAATCCCACGGGGGTGTTCCGGCCAACGCACATGCCGCCTCCGTTGATACGGTGCGGTAACCGCGTATGGCTCTAACCGCCATAACTCTCTGAGGACGCCAGAGGCGTGCCCTATTCTGGGCGGTCAGAGCCTCCGCCCACACCGGTGCACCGTATAGTGCCATTGAACGGACAACCCCCGTGTACAGCCGTCTTGTAGCGACGCTAGGTCCTCCCAAGTTGGGCAAAAGCCGCCCAAGGGAGGACGCAGCTCCGACAAGCTTTGGAGCAAGCTGCTGAAAGTGCTCGTCGAAGAGCCACCTCCCGTCGAGGATCAGGCCCAGATATTTTATGTAAGCCCGAACCGGTACGAGAACCGAGTTGACCATGATGGAGGCGCCAGGGGGTGGACCACGACGGGGCCCATGGAATAGAAGGGCCTCCGTCTTGTCCAGGGCCACCCGCAAGCCCAGCGCCTCGATGCGCTCGACCACCAGTGAGGCTCCTCTGGTGGCCAAACGCACCGCCTCCTGAAAGTTCACCCCCCGGGCCGTGACCAAAGTGTCATCTGCATAACAGATTACGCCCAGCCCAGGGGGGAAGTCGCCTCTTAGGGCCCAGTCGAACCCCATATTCCACAGGAGCGGTCCAAGGACAGATCCCTGTGGAACACCGCACGACATGGGCCGACGACTCAGATGTCCCTCTCGGTCCTCATACATGACGGTACGCTCCTCTAAATAGTCTGCCACTAGCCGCCTCAGGTACTGTGGCACCCCGTGATAGCGGAGTGCTTCCCTGATGCAACTGAATGGCAGACTATTGAATGCATTGGCAATGTCCAACGACACCGCCAACAGCACGCCGCCACAGCTCACCGCCTCTTCGGTCACGGCCCTCAGACGCAACACAGCACCGATCGTCGAACGACCCGCTCTGAAACCGAATTGGGCGTCCGACAAATCGGGGCCGACCTCACCCAGGTGCCGGACGATGCGGGCAGAGAGAACCCTCTCAAACAGTTTACCCGCCTCATCCAGCAGCACGATGGGTCTGTAGGCTGCAACCGAGTCGGTAGGTCGTCCCGGCTTCCTCAAAAGCACCAGCTTCCCGCTTTTCCAGCAATCAGGAAAGTGTCCGGACGATAGGCTAGTATCGAACACCTCCCTGAGGCAGTCCACCATGTGGTCAAGGGCCCGGGCCAGGATTCGGGCAGGGATCCCGTCTGGCCCAGGGGCGGTGTTTTTGGAGCGGATCCGTAGAACAACCGCCCCTATCTCCGCCGCGGTGACGGGTGGAACATCCTGCTGCTCGAACTCTCCGTCGTCTCTGGCCAAGGGGGCCATCGACGGGGGTGAATGCTCCACCCGCTGCGGGAATAGGCCCTCAACCACTTCCTGCAGGAAGCTGGGCTGGAGAGTCTCAGTAAGGGGGGGGCCCAACGCGCGGAGCTTTTGTTGCACCGCACGATAAGGGCGACCCCAGGAGTCACGATCAAGACCCTCCAGCATCTCCTTTCTTTTCGATTCTTTGGCGCGGCTAATGGCCAGCTTCAGAGTTTTCCGTGCCTCTCGGTACTCTTCATGAAGCCGGTCCTCTTCCCCCTCTTCGCGGTGACGCCGACGACTGCGGGTGTAGGACCTCCGGGCACGAATGCAGGCCGCACGGAGGTCCGCCAACTCCTGGGACCACCAGTAGACCTCCTTCCTTGGAGGCCGACGACCTGTAACGCGGGGCATGGCCGCATCGCAGATCTGCGTGATCGCATCGCGGAAGCGGCCCGCCCCTATGTCTACCCCCTCGGTTGGAGGCTTCGGAGACAGCCAGGAGTAGATGATGGCTGCCTCCTCCAGTAGATCCTTATCTAATTTCGATATAGCCCACCGCGGGAAGCGGGATGAAAGCCGCGCCGTGTGACCCCTTCTGGGGTCCTGGGTCCGGGAGAGCTCGAATCGGATATAAAGATGATCCGAGAGCGTCTCAACCTCTTCCAGGACACACCAGTTCCTTACTCGTGCGGCGAGAGCAGGGGTAGCGAACGAAAGGTCCACTATCGACCCCCCCTGCTGCCGCACGCACGTGTTGGTGGAGCCTCTGTTTAGGAGACAGAGGCCCACCGATGTCGCCCACTCTTCCACAGCGTCGCCCCGTGCGTCTGTTCTGGGGGATCCCCACGCGACGGACTTAGCATTAAAATCCCCCAGCACTAGGACGTGCCCAGACGCTAGTCGCCGTATCGAGGTCTCTAGGTTGTTAAGGAAGACCTCAAAGTCGCACAGACTCCGGTTGGGGGAGAAGTAGACACCGTATATGGTGATACCCCCCCATTCGGCAGCAACATATCCAGCACCCTTGTCTCTTAGCGACAAGGGCGGGGAATGAGCAGCCGTGGAGCTGATGACTGCCACGGAGCCGTCCCGGTCACCCACCCAGTTTGGACGGGGAGGAACGTAATAGGGCTCCGCGGCTACGGCCACTCCGATGGACCACTCCGCCATGGCTTGCAGGAAAAGGTCCTGCGCACTGGCGCAGTGGTTTAGGTTCGTCTGGACTAGGAGGCTGGAGACTTGGTCCATTATTGGATCGTCTCTACAGCCTCCATGGGCGAAGGTGACGACGCACGATTAGCATCTGAGGCAGCCCGGGCCGATTGGCTAGCCATCGATGCTTGCGGAATAGTGCGGGGAGGCTTGCAGCCGCCCTGCCCCATTTGGTGATTGGCGGGCAAATTACCCGCCGCGCACGCTGGGCAGTGTGGGGCGGCAGAACATTCCGCTGCTCTATGCCCCCCTCGACCACAGCGGAAACAAAGTCCGCTACAGTCAAAGCAGCTGCTGCACTTGACGCGGGTGTGCCCAGACCCTAGGCATTTAAAACACCTCATCGGTCTTGCCGCCAGGACTGTGACTCTGGCGTTCACAAAACCGATGAGGACCTTGCCGGCGTCACCCAAAATTTTGGCCGACGCCACGGGACAACTAGCCCACACCGCGCCAAGACCACCTGGACCTGGACGGATGGTGCCAACTCGAATGTTGTCCGCGTTGCACCCCGTCTTCTCCCGAATTGCAACCCGGACATCATCGACCGAGACGGAGTCATCCAGGCCCGATATGCGCAGCTCGGCGCACTTGGTGGGCCTGGCGACCTTCACTCCATCCGTCGCAGCAAATACTCCCCGCAACTTCTCCGCTAGGACATCCGCGGTCTTTGTACCTTCAGCCCCGGGGAACTCCAGTACTCGAGCCCCCGTCTGGGCTAGGCGCAGCCTCACACCTGAGGTCCCGAATTCAGTGCCTAGGCTATCCCGGACCTTTTTGAATACGGTGGCGTAGGATAGCCCACTACTCGCCGCCTCCGCCGAAAGGGTGACCACCACAGCCGCTGTTTTAGGCGCCTGCAATTTCCTTGCGTCCTTCTTTGTGGCAATCACTGAAACACTCGACGTTTGAGGCGGGGAGGCCGCACTTTTGGAAGCCTTTTTGTTCCGATTTCGGGACCTCTTCTTCTTACCTCCCTCAACTTTTTGCCACCCATCATTGGAGGGGGCAGACGTGGAGGGGGCATTGGCAGTTTCAGCAGGAGGATAAGTTGGACTCGGACCTCGCGGGACTGGAGAGGGGAGAGGAGGGAACTTTATTGCTGCCCCTATACCGGGTTTAGTGGCCGCTGCCGCATATGACATACCAGCACGGCCAACCGAAACCGGGAAAGGCTTTGGAGCTGTTGCCCCTTTTCTCTTATCCGCAGCGAGCGGTGGCCTTACAATGGGCGCCGGAGGCAGCCTAGCCTCCAGACCAGCGAGGCGCCCGTCTATCACCCTCATCACCGCGTCAATAACTTGACGCAGTTGGGAATCCAGTACATTAGGTACCCCAGGGGGCGTTGGGGACGGAACTGGTTGCAGTAGAACTGGTCTTTGGCGCTCAGAGTTATCTGCTTTCGCCCGAAATTGGGCGAACTGTGCACCGAGTTCGGCCACCTGCTCGGTCAGACGGTCGTTTGCCGCTTGAAGACGCGCGACGTCTGTAATCAACGACCCAACGACCCCAGAGACGGCGGAGGAGGAATCCTTAAGGGCCTTTACAAAAGAGCCCTTAAGATTTTTCGACTTGGTGGCCACTTTATGGATGATGGCCACCGCCGCGTTCGCTCGCTCCTGCATAATCGATGGTGTTTGGGGAGCAGAACCCCCTACCTCTGGCATGCGAATTTTAAGCAGGAGATCTGCAATTTCCTCCTCCGCTACATTTTCACCCTCCTCTTTAGCACGGGCGTGAACTCCCCTCCGAGAGAAGGGGGAACCTGACTGGGCCGAGATCGGTGTACGCGATCTCCCTCGCTGGCTGCTGGGAACCTTGGGTGGCAACATATCCTGGGACATGTCACCATCCGAATCTTTAGAGCGTCCACGCTTACGACTCTCGGTGTCACGGAGATCCAACTCCATTTCTTCGCTAGAGTCTACCGTTATACTAGAAGTTCTGCTAGCGGCTCTGGAACGCACTCGCTCCGAAATTCTTCTGCTCCCAGAAGGTAAATCGACTTCTGGGAGCTTCTGCGAGATGGGCGTTCCTTGTAAAATTTCCTCACCGTTAGACAAAGCGATGTCCGCCTTGTTAAACTCTTCCTTCCTCTTCTCCTTCTTTGCTTCTTCATTTGTTGTGTTTTTAATATTATTATTATCCATAACTAATCCCACGAGTAGGGGAGAACTAGAGGTCCACCCGGGCAGAGATCCCCCAATACCCGGGTAAGCGAAAATTTATGCCCAACCGAGGGGTCCGCAGGTGCCCCGGCTGGGAGTACGCTCGCGACTGAACTACCCATCAGCCATGCATCCCATGGTCACGCACCAGAACACGAGATTCGGGGTAATTTTTTATAGAGGTTTTCTTCCTCGCAGTCCGGGCAGCTAAGCCAAGACCCTCGCCCCCGATCGGAGAAACTCCTTTCGGGATTACGATATGCCGACGGTGGCATCGAGACAAATCTCCAGATGTCTGCTCGGTGGCAGTGCGAGTGCACGCCGAGCCCGTCCTCGTTCCTCCGCTGTGGACAGCGGAGCAACTCTGAGTGACCCTTGGAAGGGTCCCACAGGGTATCCTGTTTTGTCTGGAGTCTCCCCCTGGACCAATCCGGCATGAGTGGCTCTACTGGCACAGCCCCAGGGATCATTGACTCGCGCAAGCCCCCCCACGACGACAACGTAAGGATACAGTTGGGGGGGCACAGGGCATACCTACCTTATATTCAGTTCGATATTAATATTACAAGTCGGGGCAAAGGTATTTTGTCCTCTCCTCGATAAGAGAACTCTTTTCTCTAGATATGTATTTTAAGTTACCCCTAGAAACATGCACCTATCCAAAATTTCATAGTAATCGGTTAAGTGATTAAGACGTGGAACTATAAAAAAACAAACACACTTTCAAAGATATAACATTAGTTAGGATTAGGATATCAATAAGCTGTTATCGTATATATGATCAATTATGTAAAAAAAAATAAGATGTATCATTCATTTGTTTAAAATAACACACACTAATTCATATTAATATTACACACGCACACACACACGCGACATACTAAACTTAAGCAAAATTCAAACAACTTATGCAGTCATCGGCTGTCATTTGTTACCTTGAACTCAAATACAAGTTCACATGAAGAATTTAGCTTACCGATATTAACTTAACGCACTTCTGACTCTTGAGTTATGGGCTGCTCCATTTCTGCTCCCCCCCCCCCCCCCCAGAAAATATCTGTATATCAATTATAAATTAAACAATTGAGACCTTAATCGACTGTGAAAAGTAAAGTGGACACCGCAAGTTGCTTATTAATTAATCTTTAATTGCTGCTCTTTCTTTTTTTTTTTGCTGCTACATTATATTGAAATGTCACACACTATGACACTCCGACTGATCAAATGCATCAAGCCGTTTAAGCTAACATCATACATACTTACGTACATACATATGTATAAATACACTAGGAACATTCAGGTAAATAATATGTTTTGATTTATTACGAGTGTATTTTTTATAGAGGGTAATTTTTGATATTTTTTATACTATCACTAAGAGTGATATTTTTTATACTGCGTTGTCGGCTTCTTTCGGTGTAGGAATACTTGATTCCTTAACAAATTTACAACGTGAAGGGCAATAACTTATTAATGGGACGCAAGAATATAATTAAAACTTGAAAAGCACTTTTCGATGACATTTCTACTATCGATTCTGTCAATGTTCGCCTCTCGAAATTACACGTGGTATTTTCCCTATTAACCAACTAAATAACCAGATTTACCTTAAAACACGTTGCTTTCTACACACACACACATATGTATATATATATATATATATACGCTCAGTCGTTCACACATCATGTAAATGATTCTGACATCTGAGCCAGAGGTTATGGGTTCGATTCCCACACGGGATAAACATAGTTGCCCCGAGTGTGGTTGTTTTTTGTGTATGTTGGTTATATGTGGGTGAAACCCCGCAAGACACAGGAATCATTCCCGATGCCATTTTTACTTCCTCTATAGTAAAGTGTGAGATGGATCAATCAAATAAGTCAATACAAAGCGTGTAATAATAGACGAGGCACAAGAACAAGTAAATTAAATACAATATTTAATGGAAATTTCGTTGTACATTATTTTAGTTACTTTATAACTATATAAACTGTAGTTATATTTTTTTATATACTCCAGATATCATACGATTAGAGCTTCGTGTTATAGTCTAAAAATCTTGTTCAGTAACCACATCAAAGTCTGTCCGCCCACGTGCGTAATTTATGTTATCAACGCACTTCAGCCGTGAGACCGGAAATTTATTGAATACCGAATAAATTACTTTTCTGGACCGACCAATCGATACGGGGAAGAAATCGGAACTATCATGATAATAGAGACATGGTGATGTATTTTATACATATACAATGTGTTACTTAACTTGTCTCTTATGATTACTATAAAGCAACATCCGGAATGAATATATCGAAACTCACTACAACAGATAGATAGATGCAGAGTTTCCAAGAAGCAAGCAATGTATTCAATCATGTTCAAAAATAAGGATAGTGGCCTATAACGGCTTTCATATTATATTAGTAATTGCTAATTCCAGTCACAGACAGCTCTTTCTCATGTAGGAGTTGAAAAGATCTTACCGCAGAACATCTTTTCATAGTCTGTGGCACAAGATGATATATTAATATAGTAACACCTTTGGGTGCAGTTCTGTCATGAACGGGAGCATGCCGATCCCAGGATAGATAGAAAATAACATTTCAAGATGAATTAGCTACAGGCACAAATGTGTTATCAGTTATCGTGGAAGTCTCGAGAACTAATTTGGAAATGTTATAACTCAAACATAAAAAAAAGCTACTATTTTTTTACCAAAACGCTTTATTTAGAAGGTCCTTGGCCTCTGCATACAAAAAGAAAAAGTGTTGAGTACAAAAAAATAAACTAATGTATTCATGAGAGACTAAGAGTAACATAAAGGTATTGTACAGCTCTTTTTATACTTCAAAATTATTGCATTTTATCTTCTTTCCGGATTTAAGCGAAATAGGAATCTATAAAATCAAGACTAACAGTAAGCAATCAAATAGTAGAATATAAATTTTTAGTTTGGAATACGATTATTTATACTGTTCTTATGACAGTTCTTTTTTAATAATAATTTTTATTTGTAAGAATATTGTTTATAAAGGTGGAACAAATTTGTCTTACGACAAGATGCAGAATATTCTACCTAAACTGGGCATACATCATTTTTACTAGTTTGATATAAATAGAACTTTAGTGTAATTTATTATACTACGTTACGTTACGTATTTTGTAATGATAGTTAGTCGTTAGATAGATAGTAAGTAGATGCTTTTATTAATCATTCTCTAATTTATTAACCAAAGGAATTATATTATTTGCGGGTCAGATGACCCCACACGGTTATCGTGTGTGTAAACTAATCTTTCTTTATGTGCCACTAACATGTATTCTATGACTAGCCTATATGTTATTTTAGTCTATCCCTCTTCAATAGTACTTTTCTGGCCGACAAGTACTCCATGTCCTCTTCTATGCCCCTGGCAACGTGTTTGCAAAATTTCATTATATCTGAATTTTGTAGATCACAGGTTCAAATGGAAATCGAGGAAAGCCCTTATTTTATAGGAACTAACAATGTTTTGCTAACAAAACTATTTCTGAGCTGATGGAAGGTACAGCTCCTTAACGGTTAGGAGTTCGAGGATAATTCTTTAAATTACGTTACGTTACAAATAAGTCTTTATATTGTGGGAAAGGAATTGGAAAGACGCATCGAAGCCGGATATCTCCTTTTCTAAAACTTTCTCACTGTACCTAAATGTATTTGTCTTTACCAACCGATATTTTAAATTTACAAATTAAGCGTTTATTGAAAGAATATCAGTCAAACTGCTTGCTTTCATAATACACGCTCTTGTTGTTTCGCATATCGAGTTAAACGCTTACTATGCGATACTATATTTCGATACAAAAGGATAAAATATTATAGGTAATCATTATGGTTACTAGGCGATATTTTTTGATACAATAGGCTTTTTGGGCATCCTTAAAAGCGTAACTTTAAAAGTGTAAAGAAGAGATCTGGAAACCCAGTTTGATACAGAAACATTTACATGAGACTCTTTTAATACTCTAAATAACAAGGACACTTAAAAACATCGATGGTTTATAACAAGAATCGATTTTCACATTATTTTCAAAAATTTACGATATACTCAAGCCAAAATAAATTAACTAAATAACTTATGTAAATCACTAGTTAACAAAGAACTAGGTAAATCATATTACTCATAATTAAATTAAAATGTAACACGTTGTACACGTAGATACAATATAGCTCATAAAATATGTGCGTTTGTCACTGTGAGTTTGTCATGAAGATATGTTCAATTAAATAAAAAAAAAAACAATTACAGAAACGAATCTCTACATTATTTAGAGCTAGGGATGTACTAAACCCAATCTAGGGGCATCAACATAATCTAAAGATTAATATTATATAATTAATGTCCTTTGACAAGGATATTGTCTAAATTTTTTTTATTATAGGGTTACAAATGAACAGACGGGTCATCTGATGGTAAGTGACTACTGCTGGCATTATCGGCTTACACAAGTCCTTTTTCAGGTAAAAAGATTATACATTAGATGTATGTTACAAAAATCTGTTCTATAATAAAGTCAAAGAAGAAGCGCTTCACTGCAGCCGTTTTCCCCACTTCGTGAAGTGCGCTACGTGAACGCTACACTGACATTTAAAACGCAAAAGATCCAAATATTTGTCATTTCTTTTGTTTGTGCGTTTTTGAAGATTGTTGTAAATATCGACATCGTTAAAGTAAATAGAGAGCTGCACGACACTAGCCGAGTTCTGATTCAGTTGTGACCTTCGAACGAAAGCGAAACCGGTGTAGGTCATCGAGCCGCACTGCCCGTCACGCGTTCCCTTTCAAACTATGTACGTATGTATATGCATCGACTTTATTCTATATGCACAACTAATTACGAGTTTTGAGGTTTTATAGTTATTATAGCTATCATAGGTTGTAAATCTAAAATTACTTTTTATTAGGACTGCCTAAAACAATGTGAATTTAATTTTTAGGTCATCGAATTAACATACACTCAACTCATAGTGTACTGTAAAAACTCAATACAATCACAAGACAAAGATAAATAGTTTGTCAAAGGTTATTTTAATCTAATTTAGTCTTTTAATAATTAACCCGAACAAAAATAATTAATAATAACTATTACTTACATTGGTTTATCATGGGAGAGCCATGCTTAGGCACGAATGGGCCGGCTCGATCGGTGCGATACCACGACCTCACAGAACGGTTGTGAAGCAACGCTTGCGTAGCATTTCCCCAAAATTAGTGAGCTTTCTGGAGGCCCAATTCCCGCTTTCCCTTAACACCGCATCTCTCCGCCCGCCCCCTCAAAAGTGAGCAGCGCACTTACACGTCTTGAGTTGCAAGTGTCCATGGACGTCGGCAGTCACTTACCATTATTTGAGTATAAAAAGGTTTCGAAACCTTTTTTCCTCGAGGTAAAAAAATATAAGAATATGTTAAACATTAAATGAAATTATTGATAAAGTTTATTCTATCTTATTGTATTTAAGACTTAGGTTATATTACGGAGAGTAGAGGCAATGCGGGGAGCTTCTCCTTCCGGCTGACGCATATACTGACCGGCCACGGCTGCTTCGGGAAGTACCTGTTTGGTCTAGGCCGAGAGCTGGGGCGAGGGCACTCATTGGCAAGCTTATCTGTTTCAGATCGGGCAACACACGCCCAAGATTAATGCGTTTTGTGAATCGGGCTTTACTACTATTACTATATGACAAAGTTGCGGATATTAGCCCGTGTAAACCATACCATACCAAGTAATAACCATATATCATGGCATACTCACAGAATGGATGTAAAAGTGGGACCCGTAGCACATACCAACAAGTTCGCCGTAACCGTAATGATTTGGCGACATGTTAATAGATTATAAATAAGCCTATGTGTCTGTGCCGTATACGTGGCTCCTGAGAGTGATGGAGTTGTATAAAATTGACGCAACTCTATGCAATTTCTTGGATGCATGTATGCAGCAATGGAGAACAGTTTTATACTATCCAGGATTTCAACAATCTCCAAGTGACAGCGAGTATATAAAGATGAAGCGTGGTATATTTCAGGGTGATAGTTTGAGTCCCTTGTGGTTCTGTTTAGCCTTAAATCCTCTCAGTACTATTATGGAGAGCTTAGGACTGGGCTATGTCGTTTCGGCTGGGAGGTCAGGTAATTTCCCACCTTCTTTTCATGGATGACTTGAAATACATATACAATAATTTCCAATTAATTAAATTACTAGAGGTAACTGAAACCTTTAGTAAATGTATTAATATGGAATTTCGTGTAGATAAATGTGCAGTCATGGATGTAAAGAAAGGCAAGATTGTAGAATCCGAAGGGATTGAACTTTCAGATTCCACAGACCTAAGACGTCTTACCATGTCACAGGGTATAAATGAATTGACTATGAAGCAATCCCTAAAGTAAAGTTTCTTTAGCCGCCTGAAAAAAAGTATTAAAAAGTCTTTTGTAGGGTTTCGGCAATATGGTGCGGACCTATAAAGATTGGGTCATAAAAGTCCTAACGTACTCCTTTGGCGTACTTAGATGGACTCTGACTGGACGGACTGAATTGGATGCCCTGCATAGAAGAGTCCGTACACTGTTAACCGCATATGGAATGCACCATCCACGTTCATCAATGATGAGGTTGTATATCCCGCGGAAATGTGGGGGTCGTGGTTTCTTAAATGCCAGGACCCTCCATAATCACGAGGTTTTCAATCTTAGAGAGTACTTTATCTCTGTTAACGTGGAGGTGCACCGGGATGCGATAGCAGTTGATAACGGATCCACTTGGTCTAGGTAAAGAGAACTGGCGCAAACCTGCAGTACTTAATGTGACAGATCTAGAGATATATGGAAGAGCAAAGAGCTGCATGGGAGTTTTTATCGGGCTTTAAACGGGCCCTATGTAGATATATTATCATCTGTGTCTTGGCTACGTTTCGGTGATCTGTTCGGAACTGGAAACTGAAGGTTTTATCTGAGCAATTACAGATGAAGTTTTTATGACGAACAACTATCGGAGACATATCCTGAAGGTACAATTGACATTTGTCGGGCATGTCATCGTCCCGGAGAAACTTTCAGACATATAACTTCCGGTTGTTCTCGTCTTGCCAACGGTGAGTACTTGCATAGACATAACCTAGTGGCCGGGATAATCCATCAACAAATTGCTCTTAGATATAACCTTGTGGCTGTCGAGTTACCGTACTACAGGTTTGTGCCTGATCCAGTTCTTGAAAATAGTAGTGCAACATTGTACTGCGATCTGTCATCACTGACAGGAATATTGTTGCAATAAAATTGACATAGTTAGTGGTGATAGATCGTTTAGAGCGCCAAGCAATGATTGTTGGATATTACCGTTCCCCATGACGACAATCTCATAAAGGCTGAAAAAGACAAAAACAATT
This sequence comes from Tyria jacobaeae, assembly GCA_947561695.1. Classification (NCBI taxonomy): domain Eukaryota; kingdom Metazoa; phylum Arthropoda; class Insecta; order Lepidoptera; family Erebidae; genus Tyria; species Tyria jacobaeae. The sequence goes on along the minus strand of OX387207.1, from coordinate 9,015,505 downwards.
AAAATATTTAAATCTAGCCCATGAGGTTGTCGATATGTGGGATGTGGATTCAGCAACCATTGTGCTGATAGTCATATCAGCACATGGGTTGATTGCTAAGACGCTTTTTTTTGTCGTGGGGAAACCCCCTTGGGCCGTCATTCCACCGGGGTTTTCGGTGGAACGGTGTGTCGGAATCGAACCGACTAAAACCACACGGTGTGCTATGCTGCGCTTAAAATAGAAGGAATCCGGGAAAAGCTTTATTAAGACATCCGGACTCCTTCTAGTGCCTGCCCGCAATATGCGGCACCATCTGCGGGTAATCTATCCAAAAGGATGCGACGTCCAGACACACACGGACGTCACCCCCTCGCGGCTGACCATATAGCGGATGGAGGGGGAAACCTCGACCACCCGCGGCCACTTCGGTTCGCCGACCGAATTGAGTCCGAGTGGAGATCATCCTTCCGGGCCCGCTCCTCCTCCTTCTGCGAGATGCCCTCCTCACAGAAGGTTGCGACCGTGGTAAAATTCCTGAAGCTACCGGTCATGGAACGTATGATGGCCGGTAGCGAGAGATCCTCTCCGATGACTGCAGTGAGGATCCGACGCTGCGCCGCCCAAGCGGGGCACTCTGCGAGCGTATGCTGAGCCGAGTCCTCACTGCAGTCGCAGTGGTGGCATGCGCGACTCAATTAAGAGCCTCGACCAACACTTTCAGAGGCTCACGTTAGGTAACTGGATTAAGGGCCTGATGCAAAAGGCGGTCCTTCATGACACGGCACGTATTGTCTGGAGGCCTAACCACCGGTAGCTTGGTCCCTGTACCCGATACCGGTGAGACACTATTTTTTAAATATTTAAATATATTTTGTTTTTCAACTTACATTTAAAACTATAATTTATATGTTTGTTTTATTGCATAAAGAGTATAATAATAATAACTTGACACATCTCAAACATGGCAGTCTAATCCCCAACTAAGCAGAGCTTGTACTATAGTAACCAGACAGCTAATAAACATACTTATATACTTCTAAATACATACATATAATAGATAAATTACACCCAGACACAGAACAAATGATCATGCTCAACACACAAATATTTGTCCTGGGTGGAAATCGAACCCATGACGTCTGGCTTAGCAGACAGGGTCACTAACCACTAGACCAACAGACCAGTCATGCATATACTCGTATATACATATTGCATGTTACCATCAGTCTAGTTATAGGTCATCATAGCTCAGGTTCAGCCTTCCGATAGCTCATTGATCGTCCCGGCTGGAGGCTTCACGAGCTGGCTTTGCTACTGTGGAGGTGCTCCAGCCGATCACCATCGAGTGGGCAGGTGCTTTCCGGGCACGGCTGCTTCGTCAAGTACCTGCACTCGGTTGCCAGGAGGGAATTGAGTTCCGTCTGCCACCACTGCAACTACAGTGAGGACTCCGCCCAACATACCCTCGCAGTTTGCCCTACCTGAAGGAAGACTTCCTCTCGGACCAGATAAGCCGTGAGTGGTTGGGTTTTCCCTTCCACTTGCTATTGTGGCCAGCCGTGAAGCTGCAACTGCAGCCGTGAAGTGTGGGATCTGTTGATCTTTAATCTCTAGTTATTAATTCTCATTATATTTGTTTTATTGCAGTTATGTTAGTGGTTTCGATGGCGGCCTATCATTAACTGCCTTGCACAAATAATTTTTAATCATCATAAAGCCTAAGAAATTGATCCTATCGCCTGTACGGCTACGTGTGCTATCAGAACATTGCAGGTGCAACAATACAGATGACATGTCTGCTTCTTTGACCCCTATGACAAAGATAGAAATAGTTTTTTTTTAATTTTCAATATTTGCATATCATAATTAGTGTGAGGTAAATCAGTTAACTTTCACAAGGTTGAAAACTTCTTTCATATACTTACTTAAATAAAATACCTCTTCTCCGGCCACTTATTCTAAACTTACTAACTTATTAATAACTTGACATACTTACGTAAGATATGTAATTCATATAAGCAGCAGTTGACGTCACGCTGTGTTCGTTCCAATGTAATTGCTCCGAACTGATGAACTCCAGAACTAATGTTGGGTCGAAACCATTTTTACTTGATTGTACGTTTACACCATCACCAAAGTACTAATACTTACAATTTATTAAGCTGAATATCGAATTTGGATCAATCCATAAACGTTCATTTTACTTTGATATAATAACAATCTAGCGTAAAGCTCTCATCGATGTCTATTACCTCTACCATTTTCACTAATAGCAGTACTGTATTTTTTTTTCTACATCTAGAAATAAGAACTGTAAAATAACTTCATACGACTGGCCTCTTAAACCCCTATACCTCGTGGTTAGCGACTCTGACGGCTAAACCAGAGGTCGTGGGTTCGATTTTCACCTAGCACAAATATATGTGTGGTAAGCACAAGTATTTGTTCTGTGTCTGGGTGTAATTGTGTGTGTATCTGGGTGTATGTATGTATTTAGAAATAGATAAGTCTGTTTATAAACAGTCTGGTTACCATAGTACAGGGATCGTGGTAGATGACGTTCTATCGTCTCTGCCTACCCTGCAATTGTATTTCTATCCCAAAGGTATTGCAACCCCGGGCTTAAACTAGTATTTTTTTTATACTATAGGAGAATAGACGAACAGACACCTGATGTTAAGTGACAACCGCCGTCCGTGGACACCTGCAACTGGAGAGTCGTAAGTGCGCTGCCCGCCTTTGAGGGTAATGAAGAAAGAGGGATGCTGGGAGGGGAAAGAAGTGAGGGGGTATGAGGAGAGAGGAAAGGGTATAGGGGGAGGTGGGCCTCCGGAAACCTCGCTCATTTCGGGGAAGTGCAACGCTTGGCGTTACTTCGTCGAGCCGGCCCATTCTTGCCTAAGCATGACTCTACCACTGTCCGATTTATATCAAATTCACTCTTTTCTTCACTGACAGATATATTAAAAGATAGATAGATAGTAATGCTGCTTTTTTAAGTTTGCACTTTTAAGGGCATCGCTTTTTTTTAAAAAGCCGGAAGATTAAACACTTATTGTCGGTGTAGGTACTCAAAGCAACCGTTTTCGGTTGATGAGGCTAAATCGATAATTCTCAGGAGCCATCGATGCAGTTAACTCAGTATATCAAAATCGGCTATCATTATCTCATTCAAAGAATTGTATGATTGCAATTATGTATATATCATTAGTTTGCTAAACGTTTCCTTATGTATTATTATGTTTTTAGTTTTACTTAACAATTTGTTTTCATTAAAAGTTACTAATTTTTTTAAAACAATATAATAATATATAATAATAAATAAACAATATGTAAAGAAACTTCAAAACAAATGTGTTTTTTCTTTTTTCAATTTGTGCACCATTTTATAAAGTCAAGTAAATTGTTTGTTGAAGATCAGAGGGCAAGGTATTTTGAGTAACGTAAAGTATATTAAAACTGTTTTACTGGCAGATTACTTGTGATGAAATGTTAACTAAATTTTTTGAATCTACACCACTATTCTATTTCTAAAAAAAAATGTTATATAACACCCACAAACATATAAAACAACAGTCCTAAAGTGTATGTATATTTATTAAGAACAAAGCATAAAACAATACGATAAATATATTATTATTAAACTAAACTCTTATTTATTTTATTTTAACATTTACCTGCTTTGTATGTGAGAGAGTAGCCACGCAATCAGTTATTAAAAGTCTACCATTAATATTGCAAGTTGAAGTGTAAGGGATCGCTCGTTGAAGTCTTTTGTACGAACGATTTTTGATCCCAATATTTTAAAGTTATTGAACGCGTCAGCGTCATTTAGTAACAGATTATTTGTATCATTATTGTAATGTATAACAACTTTACTGAAATTGTATAGTTAAAAAAAAAAGTTTTCGCTCTTATAGTGCGATTGCTATATGTATGTATCTTACGTTAAATTTACAAAACTTCGTCATTATTATATTTTTTCTATATTGATTTCTTTTAATCTATTTTACATGGAAATGATAAAATATTTTAGTGAGCACCAAGCATCTGTATCTAAATTATCATTTGATGAGCACTGTGGTATGCTTGGGTCATTTTAAAACATTTTATGTCTTCACTACTTCCGTAGCCCAGCGGTTATGTAGCCAACTTTTTTGTATAAAGATGTTTTTTTTTGCATATAGTCTGGGGCGTTTCTTATTTATGAATGTATGATTGAAAATAAAGTATCTTACTGTGTTTATTCGTATTCTAAGACCAACAATATAAGCCATGCTTATTTTGGGTCTGGGAGTTTGTTATATTTATTTACTGAAATAGAAATTATTTCTTATTAATAATATAAATCACGAAATACGAGTTACTCTGTGAGTGTACATTCGTCTATTCGTCTCACCTCTAAGTATTAATGAAAAGAATTCGTGGTTTTGTGATGTCATCCCATACTCTGATATGAACTCCTAAAGCTCAACTGCTACTTGTCTCCAATAGAAAAGTAGCAGTTGAGCTTTAGGAGTTCATTAACTTTGAAATTACTAATTGTAATAATCAATAACTTGCATCTGTGCGGTGTCTCCGGCGCACGAAGACAGACGTATTCGTTTCTTTAAATACTAATTTATTATTCATAAATGAGTAAAAGTATCACATACATATATATCACTTGACCATGACTTTGTTCTCCTCAATCGGTAGACCGTGTTTCTCTAGGCACCATTAAGTACTGATCGCTACCCTAGCAGAAGCAGGCCCGAGACGGTGGCGTGACGTGTTCCGCGCACGCCTCTAATGTGAAGGGAGGGTATGGCCCTCAAAGTCCACGGCGTGGTCACCTACCAATCAGGCGGCCAAGGTCTGCAGGGGTCTCCCGAAGGCTTCCTTCGCAGGGTTTCCCGGGTTCCCTGCAATAGACCCAGTTGGACGGAACACCTTGTGGTTTTAGTCGGTTCGAGTCCGATATACCACCTCACCCGCAGCTCCGGTGAGGTGATGACCTGTGGGGATTTCCACACGAAAAAGAAAATATAAATGAATATAAATATAATTTACTGAAAAATGACTTTGTAATTTAAAATATTTATAGCACCAAAACAAATAAATGATTATGCCATGTCATTGTGGCGTAAAAAATAACTAAACGTAGACGCAACAGGATCTCATTAATAAATGTGCCATATTACTACTGCAACATTGTTATACTGTATAGATAAACTTCATTTACTAAATGATCACGTTCACTTGTAAACCAGTATAATGATTTATAAAGGGGAACACGAATTTGAAATTTAAGTTTCCTAACACTTAACTAAAGGCATCATAGTAGTTGGTGGTATTATACAGTATTTTCTTAGTTTTGTAATTATAGTTATTGAATGTTAAAACATTGTACATGTATTTCCTTGGTACAAATAAATATGCAACATAATAAAATGAAATTTCAAATGGGTTTAAGCGATGGTTTTATTTAAGGAGATACTGTTGCCTTAACCCTTTATACTTAAAGTTTTCAGTCATCATGTTGAGATGAGCGCTACCTACAAACACTTTCTCTGTATGTTATACTTATTTTATAGACGTCCTAAGCTGCAACGGGCGCAGTCCGCTCCAACCAACGCCAGCTTTTGAGTTGAAAGTGATAGTCATTCTGCTGTTTTAGCCTTTTTCTTTTCAGAATTCAAATTTTAACAAATAATTTTTCTACCCTATTTGCTATTTTAAAGTTAATTGAAGATGAAAATTCTGAGGGAAATTGTTTAGTGTGACAAATTACTTTACTCTGTGTTTGAAATCTATTAAGTTCTCCACTCATGAATCATTCTATATATTACTTTATATTAAATATATTTAGAAAAAACGTTGTCCGTTGGTGAAATAAAGTAACTCTAATACAATAAAGGAATGTACCAAAAACATTTTTTTTTTACAAGTTGTCTTACATAGTTTATATATATATATACAAAGGCTGTTACAGAAAGGTCACATTTTAATCAAAATCATTTATTTTACCAGTCATAGGTATTTTTGAATTGTCAAGGGAGGAAGTCGGTCATACTAAGTAATCGTGAAGCTAGTTAGTTGTCTATCGAAGGACAGGCAAGAAACTGCAAGTAAAATCTTTTTCAATTATTTTAGGATTTTAGCATCGTATAGTCAAATGCATTGACCCCGTCCCGTAGAATCCAATTTATTGATATTTAGGTCTGACATAAATTAATCCGTATGTAATTATTATTAAGAAATTTTTGAGCATATTAAGTTAAGCTAAATCATTAATTTGACGGCAACAGAAATTGATAATATAATTTAACCACATCGTTTTGTAACAGCCCATATATAATACGATTTATGATTGCTTTGAACAAGAATGATATGTGATTACAAGAATAAAATTAAAGAAGTATTCAATGAAAAATACTGAATATTTGAGGAGCTATATATAGTTACTTGATATAGGTAGTTAGCACTGTTATTGCAGACAAAGTGTTTTTACTGTCACTCCTCTCACAAAACACATTTAACGTTTATTTAAAGAAAAATAACTTATAACAAAGGTTATATAAAGTAAATACATGTACTTAAAAAAACGTTTAAAAACAAAACACGTTAATATGTGTTTATTATCATTTATAGAATGACTCTTCGTGCAGTTTATCTACTATTTTGTTTTATGAAGTCCTTAAATAATAAATAATATATGATATTAATCACTGAACAAACGTGTCAATTGCGTAGTTTTGAGTACTAAAATACAATAACGAATAATTTAGAATGTGAGCTGGGTCCAAAAATTAGCTGAAACAAATAATATATAGCGCTCAGCATGATCGCAAATTGTGTGCAATTTGGGTCGGGGAAAATGAAACAACAATTTTTCACATTAAATTTATATTAACTCACAGATCTGAGACCAATCTACTGCTACAGCGACGAGTGGAGACAAACGAGGAATTTATTAGATTTAACAGTACATCACCTACTCGTATGTTCCCGTCCAACACACTCAGGGAATTCCTCACAAATATGTATAAGGTAAATTAGCAATCGCTAGGCTGTATATTATATTATATACAAACAAAATTTCGCAATAATACATGTGTATGATTCGTTAACGCTGACTATAGAAACCACTTTACTGAAATATGACCCAATATTTTATAATGTGATTTTTAAGACTTTGAATACAGACTTTTGTAAACGTGAACGAATCAACGCAGAGCAACATAGCCTTCGCCGTAGCGGTGCAACAGATCTGTTGCCTTAAACTAGAAATATCCATAATCAAGACTTATCCTAAGTGTAGAGAACGTTGCGTGGAAACCTTTTTTAATAAACTTGGACTTATTGCAATATGACAATTTACTAAGTTTGCATACTAGTACACCGGTTGCTTCCACCCGAACGTCGCCTACTGATGTTAAATTTTGTCGCTACGCTAACAATGTCAATAATAAAAATAGAATGCATGCAATATCTGTACTACAGATATATTCTCGACTGGACGAGGGAACAATATATGTATAAAAAAAACAACATCTTATCGAATTAACTCTTCCAATTTTACTCAACTCAATGTAACAGAAATCATCTTTTAACTAATTATTAAATTAATACATTATACACAAATATAATCATCACAAAAAATCTTACATTTTATCGTCCTTAATCATATTGTTATAAACTGGAAATCTCTACGTTAAACTTATTTCAAATAAAGTCTATCGACGAGTACGATAATAGAATGTGATAAATAACAAAATTTATTGTTATTATATATTTACATACGTTAATGCCTAACTGGTACTACTATTGTGTGCTTTAAACAGTATGAGGGGAGACAAACATGCCTTCTAAAATAGGTATACATATATATATGTAGGTATACATATAACATAGTATTATATTATAAGTGTAGGAGGGGCGTACGGAGCGGGCTGCGCGCGCGCTTCGGAGCAGTGTAAAACTTATATAGCATATCTCTCTAAACGTAAACATGAAAAGGCAAGTTGAGGTATATCGAGTACGTGTGGCCCGTCGCGCGCTCCTACTCCGTGCGCCCTCTCGGCTCCCTAACCCTATTACTCGTTATTTGAGGTAGTTCGTATATTGTGTAACACTTTATTGCTATAGAAAAAGAACTTTACTGTTATACAATATTATCAACAACAACACTTGAATGTAGTATTCTTCACAACAGTTCATATAATTTATCAGAAATATTGTAAATATTTATTGATATTGTACGAAGTTTAGCCTGTAGTCGTTACACATTTGTATAATGGCAAGTAGTGTGAACGAACGCAGGCTTTTGTTACTATTAATTGTCTTACGACACTCGCACGAATCTTATATTTCATATAAAGTTAGTTTACTCTTACAAGTAGGCCATATCTGTCCGAACTGTTCACATTGTATTGCTTACTTTTATGTATAAAACATATTAATATACAGTACAAATGTTCTCGGATTGCAATTGTACATATATTTGCGCTGAGGTAGATCAACGTTGTTAAGTGTTATTCTATGTGTATAAAAATATTTCTGCAATATAATCAACATTAAAAATACAAACATTATCAAAATTAAGTCGATACAATGTTTATATTGCACTTGTTTATTTCATGTCAAATTAATATTCCGCAGTTGTTATTTCTAGACCAATGATATGTACGCGGTATTCGGCGTGTCAATATACCGTATCGAGCTAACTAATAATATGACAAAAACATTGATATGCGTTTATGATATACATGCATATCTGTGGATGCAAATCATTATCGCGATGCTCATCACAGAAAGATACTTTGTGAATATCTTGACACGTCGTCGCACGCGAAGCGCGGTCCTGATATGTTTAAAGTTAAGTACTTATACCGTTTCTCACATAATATGTACAAGTATTTCATGATTCTCTTCTAACCTGCTCAATACAAACCAATAGTTATGACCATTTAAATTTTAATACTATACAAAAAACATTTACATTATTACGTTAATTTATTGCTAGAGAATTTCATTATCATTAGGCTATAAATCATTAAGAACTAAAATCGTTTCGCAACAGACAGTTGGCGGAATCAATTTGGCAACGTTTAGGAAGACTACTCTCCTACCACTAACGAAACAGGACTGAATAATCTAAATTCGTTCAAATAACATATTGGTAACTTAATTGGATATAAATTAGTTTTATTATTTTCACGAAAAATTCATAATTTTAAACAAAGAAGTTAACTAGCTTACAATATTAAAACAAATATCAACACACAAAATAATAATAGGAAGCACCGGGAAAATATCAATATGTGTAATAATAATAATCAATAAAAACATTACACCTAGAACAAAATGTTAAGTATCTTTATAGCAGCAGGCAAGTTGCATCGCCGCTTGAGCGGCACCGCCCGCTGCCACCACTGACTTACACTACCACCCATCAATCTAATATTCATACAAATCTTGCCAACGTTATAACTATGTTTGGCAGTTTTTACTTATTCCGTGTGAATTTTTATTTGTACCCATAGTATAATTTAAAGCAATATCACTTTATGACAGTTGTATTTTCGGTTCCTATAAACAAATGTCTGGCAATAGTGTCCCAATATTTATATAAATTACCCTAAATAGTTTTCAAAATATGCAACCTATCGTTTCTAAGCTTCAACAATCATTGGAAAAACATAGAATTTTAACTAAATTAAAAATCTTAAAATTAATAATATTTTACAATAAAATACAATAGGATGTGTGATGTACGTCGCGACAAAATGATATAGTAAACGAAACTTTTCTAATAAATTTTACGAAATTTCCGAATTTCAGTGTTTAAAAATGATATGCTTCGATCTAAATGATATCGTAGAATTACTCTAACGTCATGTAATTATATGTTTAGCGCCCAGACACCAAGGCATGTAAAGTCACCTTGTACTGGCCGGACGCAAGGTTAAGTTGAATGAACACGAAAAAAACGAGCTGCGAAATGAACGCGTGCGTCGGAGTCGCGCCGCGGCATATCGCCTACAATTATATCGCTTTATTAACAAACGTCTCCAGGGATCATTTACTTTCGATTAGCTACCAAGACTAAGTAATATCATAAATATTATGAGCTGTTTGCTATTTGCATGAAATGATGATATGTGTCTGTGACACCGTATTACACAGTGTTCAATTGAACGACATATGAAATGTACGGGAGTTTGATATAGGGGACGAGGGTGATGTTGAGGACACCGGTGATGTTGATGTCGGTGATGAAGATGATCGTATCTTCTTCTTATGAGTGCCAAAATGTTTGATCATATGGTCCTTTCTTATGAACCCTTTTCCGCAGTGATCACAAGTAAACGGCATACAATCCGAATGCAAGCACATGTGCCGGCGCAAATCTGATTTGTGATTGAATGACTTAGGACATTCATTGCATTTGAACGGTTTATTGTCGGAGTGTTTAACGCAATGCCACTCATACGAAGCGTCATCCGAGAAACGCTTGCCGCACCTAATACACTTGAATGGTTTGGCGCCGGAGTGGAATGTTTTATTGTGCTGAGTTAGATAGCAACCTTTATTGAAAAGTTTATCACACTCATAACACTTATGAACTGTTGTCGGGGCGGACTTTTTCATCTGATTTCTTTCTGCAAGTGGCGTGCTCGACACGGTGGATGACACTGCAGGCGAGCGACGATTCTCGTTTTCAGCTTTAGCACTTTCAGGACTCGCGGGGGACTTCATTTGAGCCCCATAGTTTTCTTTATTTGCGTAGTCCATGATGTCCTCAATTTTTAATATTTGAATTTCACCCGAATCTGACCTTAACAAATCATCTTCGCGCTTTATGGTTTTCCCCTCTACTGTATAACCGTACGGATACATTTTTGTTTGCTCTGGGTCGTAACTAATAACACTATCTTTGATTTTTCTGGGTGAAAAGCCATAATCGTATTCTACACTTTGTCCACACAAGTCAGTATTGCCATACTGTAACGGTGAGTGGATCGGGTCTACAATAATGTAGCCAGCGGTCGACTCATCAGCAATAACTTGACCCCCCACGTTAGGTTGTGTGATATAGTTAGAAACATAAACGCTGAAACTCTGCGTTTGGAGCTGCGAGAAGCTTGGCAGTCGTCCACCTGCAGGCTCGTTCGACGTTTCTTGTTCCATAACCTCGACTTCTTCGGTTGATTCACCAAAAGTAGCCGGATTGGCTATAGGCAGATTGTTGATAGCCATATCCATAACGTGGGGGGCCATCCCGTTTGGGTAACTCGGTGCTATAGTCTGCTGAAAATTCTGACCCAAATATAAAGGGGGGTCCGGTACCGAAGGCCCCAAAGGATCCGTAGACCTCGGGCTGTACGGGTTCACACCCAAATGACTGAACGGAGGTAGAGTGTGCGCTGTAAGCGCCGGAGAGTTCTGAGTTAAAACCGGAGTTGTAATATTGCTGGTTGACACTGATAGCAGGCCCCTCATATGGTGATTTTGAGAAACAGAGGGACCTGCTTCCCCGTTTGGGGGATTCCCTGCTGTTGATATTGCTACACCTTTAGATGAATGATGGTTACTATCGGTTGGGTTTCCTATTCCCGGCGGTTGACTACCTATATTGAGCGGGTGAGAACCGACCTGGTGCTGTAAAGGGTGATTGGCTAACGGATTATTACTGTAATTATTATCTAAATTACCCTGTTGAAGATGCGTGTACGGTGATTTGGACTGCATGGTGGCCACCCGATGATGCGCTCGCTCGAAGTTCTGCGATGCGTAGGGCGACTGTAGTGCAGCCTCGTCGACGCTACGGCCGTCCTCTGACGGGACGGGGCTTTGTGTGTTCGAGTCAGCAGATTGTTGTTGCGCCCGGTTTTGCATATCACGGCTTGGATGGTGATGGCTGGAGATGGGAAGAGATGCCGGGTCTGGTTGACCCGATGATCTCACGGCATTCTTATGTAGCGTGGTATTGTAGTGCCTTTTTAAGTGGCCCGAACTCGTAAACCATTTATTGCAGGCGGTGCAGTTATACGTTTTCGGTCTTCTTGCTTCATTAGATTTCCAGTTAGCACCTTTACCTCCAATTGATGGGAGGGTTGACGATGTTGAATTAGCGGGCTGTGTGCTGGTAATTTGCGGCGCTACTGGAGAATCGTAAGGCCGATATGGTGGTTTCATGTCAGGATTAGACGAGGCGACTGACCCCGAATAATCAGTAAGAGGTGGCATTTGTACACCCGTGAATATTTTCTGCTCAACATGCATAAACGGTTTTTGATCGTGATGAACTCCTAGAAATTTATCTTGCGAATAAGCAAACTTATGTTCTGGGTGAAACATTTTTGTTTCCGATGGATAAGGTTTTTGCTCAGTAAACATTTTCTGTTCCTTGAAAAGTGATACATCTCCGTTAATCTGTGGGTTACTATATAATTTTTGCGTCTCCCACGGCATCATCGGAACTGTCCGGGTGTTAACTTCTCGAGTCTGAGACGGTGTATCTTCAAAAGGTGCCGTTGGTTGTTCACCTTCGTTTCCTTGATACACTACTTTTTGAGAATCTAAATCTAAGATATCTGATGATTCTTCATGCTCTTCTTTGACCTTTGTGTTTTCATTTCGATAGACAGAATTATTATATTGCTTACCAGAATACTGCTGGAAAGGCATAGATGCCGGTGTGGGTGTTGAACTAGCACCTGTGTGAGCAGAATTACAATGTTCATTTAGTTGAACGGCAGATTCACATACAAACCCACATTTGTCACACTGATTGGGCGAAGGCGATGGTGTTGGCTGGTTCAAAGGTTGTCCATACAGAGGACTAGATGATGACACCTGCGACACTCGTTCTTGCATATTATATGGGTGAAACCGATTCGATTTGTGGTACTCCTGGTTATACTGAGTCTGTTCCCAATTTATTTGTTCAGAGTGTTGATTTTGTGAAAACCCAGAGTGAGTATAATTATTACCAAATTGTGCCCCCGGTGAAAAGTTGGTTTGATCCGGGTTTTGGTAGGGCGATGGTGCACTATGGTAGCTCTGTGGAGTTGCTGGGTGAAGAAATTGTGCTGACGTTTCTGGTGTCGCCCGCTGCTGGAACTCAGGGCTGGGTTTGGTAATCATGTTGTCACTGGAGTCAGCTGGCGCTGACACTGTAGTCTCGGCTTTCACTTTTGCACCGTTATTGTTATCAGTATCATTTTGTGAGTTTTGCGTACCCCACTTCACGTATAAGTTCTCTTTATGATATTGCAAGTGCACTTCTAATGATTCAACAGTGTCTAAGTAGAGATCGCAAACCTTACAATGATAGTCCCTCGACGGTAATGTCGACGAAACAGCGCCGCTGTTAGCCATTTAAATCATCAATCCAAAGGAGAGCAACGTCTCCTCCAACGAAAAAAAAATAATAAAAAAATGCCACTCCTATTATCGACGTACATGTAGTCCGAGATTAATCAGGAGCTACAGGTAAAGTCATGGTCGCGGTATCACATTTCCGTTCGTAACTTCAGTTATACAACAGCAATGTTTCGGAAGAAAGTTTTTGGCGGCATTACGGCGCGCGGGCGTGCGACGCAACCACGTGTGCGCCGGTAAACACTCGCACTCGCGGAACAGTCGCGATTGTATGTATGTCGCCGCCCCCCGTTCTATCAACAACACTCGATCAGCCGCTCGCAAAATATCGCCAATGAACGCGTCACTCGAAAAAAAGTTTCATCATGCAGAAAATCTAAAAGTTATTGTCACTTGGATAAGATTAAGTAATAGTTATGTCTCTAATCAACTAAAATCACAGAAGTAGTAATTGTTTAAGAACTTGGCACTTGTTTGTAAACCGGCGCGCGATGCGTTGTAGTTTGTATTGCGGTAAATGCGGCGCTAAGGAGACATGGGTCAACCGGGTACGGACGCTGCGAACGTTTACTAGCAACTGACAGCCTTCCCGAAGTCGCCTTCGGGGGCATGACTTCAATAACAATTCGCAACGTCGTCCCCCACCGTAGCGTGCGTGCGAGCGAGACCGTTGCACAGTGATGAAGTTATCGCTCCTTCGTCCTTTTGTGTGTCCTTAGTGCGAGTGAGACGGCCGCTCCGGGGGTGACCGCGGGTCGCGGAGGACGGGCTGGTCCTACTCTTTCTCAAAATTGAAATGCCCGGTCGAAATGTCCGGTGAGGCTGCGTCCGAGTAGGATAGCGATAGCACCCACCCTTACAATGCGGGCGGACAGAGCCCTGCGACGAATTCTCTAAATTTTAAATCTCTTTTTATTTAGTTGCATGTCAAAAAAAATATGGTCGTTGATTTCTAAACTATCCAAACTTAAAAGTAAGTTATTTGAAATGTTAGACATATATTGTGTAAGGGTGACCGCATCACCTTGCTATAAAAATAGTTGCAACTTCCTTATCGACCGAGGGATTCAAGATACAAAATAAACAAATAGTTACATGTACGAACTGTTCCCATTCATTGTTATTGTATCGTACTTACTAGATGACAAGCAAATGTCATTTCCTTATTCGATGTCAATAACCGAAACATCTATACGAATTTAATAAAAGGAATAAAAACTAAGTAGTTTGAGGTCACGCTTTGGTGTGATATTATTAGAAAGCTTAAATTAAAGTTACTTTAAAATAAATTATAAGTTATAATTTAAATAAATATTATATTTTAAATAAAAAGTACCAATTTATTTTTCCAAAGACTTAAGAAAGACAGGGCAAAAACTTGTACTATCAGAATGGCCGAGCGGTGCGCAGGGCACTGAAAATTTTGCATCATAGAAGTGCGAGGGGTGAACGTTAAGGTGAGGTGAGGCGGGAGCTGTTCCTTAATTATTTTTCAAACACGTCATTAAACACTTCCCCTAGCAGTATGAATATAGAGTAATTTTGATATTAATGCTAAATATCAGTAAAATGTAAGTAAAATTTGTGAAATATATCCCGCCAGATTCTATAGCGCACTCACCGGCCGGACACGATGGCCATGCAAACTATGAGGGGAGCCGACATCGATTTTCTCGGACTGTGCCGATAGCTTCCTTCACAGAAATAAAGAGGCTTCCTTATACTCGCACACCTTGAAAAGCGATGTAACACAGACGTAGTTTTTATTTCTTTGATTGAGGGTGAAGGGTTTGTTCGGAGTTAAACTACTATAACAAGTAATTACAAGTTATTTATATTATCACAGTCCTTAATTCAAAAGGTCTTGATTTCTAGTTCCTCATTGAATTCATCAAAAGGCTGATAGTTACTTATAAAATAGTATAGTGAGTAATAAGTACCAAGTATTGTTTAGCAAGTTGAACTTTGAACCTGGAAATCAATACCCTATTCGAAATGTATAATGCCCCCTTCGTCATAACTTTTATATGTAAGAAGTAAGAAAGAAAACCTATTTATTTTTGGGATAAACACAGTTCACATACATAAAAGTGCAAAAACAAAGGAAAAAAGAAATGTATATATTTCTTTTCCTTTGTTTTTGAATGAGTGAATACCAAATACTTATATATATATATACATATATAAGTTGGGTTAAAAAGTATACGATTAAAGGCAATACAATCTTTTTATATCATAACTATGATATATATGTGCATATATTGATACCAACTATCGGAACCAAACACATTAAAAAAATAAGAATGTTATATGTATTTGAGGTAGATAAACAACAAAGTGTCATTAATTAGCTTTTGTTTTTTTTTAAAGAAAGAATACTAGCAACGCGGGTCACATATTACTAGTATTCTTGTTAACCCCCTCAGCTACGCAAAATGCTTGTGTTAGGGGTGGGTCACTATCAATTTACTCCTTAAAAAGGAATCAGGACAGACGTCATATAGATATGGCTGAAAAATATGCAAAATAAAGGTCTGAAAAACTCCCAACTAAACGTTATAATGGATACCAAACGGAGCTACTAAACGGTTAATCCCTGAACTGTATCATTCATAACATTTTACGAGGGACGAAGGCAATAAACACACTGCCTGACAAACAAAGTTGAGCATCAACAACTTTTGGGCGAGGCGAGGAACCTTTGTGCGCGAGGTTTATTTCATTCAGCGTATAATTGTTGTGATTACTAACTGTGATACTATCACGTTTAACCATATTAATTACACTATCAATTTAAGTAGGTAACATTTGAACTAAAATAATGAACACTCAAACATTTATTATTGTACAAGAAAAAGAAGTTTTTAACAATTTCTTATACTCGTATGTATATATAGTTATGTGGATTAATGTCTTGGACAGCTTAGTATTTATAAAAACAAATATTATATATTAGTTATGTACCCTCTTTTGTCACCTTATGTCGCAAAAGAGCTTAATATGAACAAGAAATATAGCGTAGAGTAAATCTATTGTGTGGAAACCAATTATTAGTGATTAGCAAAGACTGCAATAGTAGGTATATATGACAGTGATTAGCTTTCGCTCGCGGTTGTTCAATACCTTTCCATTCATTTTTGTTACAGATAAACGTCAATTTAGTCCCTACCTTTTTTCTTCATGAAAGTTATAGACAGAAAAAAAAATATATATGTAAATTTATGTGAGTTGGTAATCCTATAAATAGAGGAATAATTTATATAAAAAAACAAAGATTTATGTATTTTGCACATTATTTAACATAACTTTACGTAAACTCGTTTACAGGTTAGTGTGATAAAGTATCTATCAAATATACAAACATACTTACATAATAATTAACTTTTACTTTCCTTTATATTAAGCAAAAATATTACCCTTTCAAAAAAATGCAGGAAAACACCCAAAAATCTTCTCCATGAGAAAAATAAACATAGTCCAATGATGATCAACATGTAGTAACAGATATATTGGAGATTCATAATTTGTGTTAAGTGTTAGTGAAGCCGCATGTCAAATGGAGTGTCATAAAACTAAGACAAGGAGTTCGTTTGTACCAACTTTCCTACTGACGGGACTTTTCTAAAATACCTCAAACCGAATACCATTATTGATGGTTCATACGTTTTCTTATGATTTCTTTCCTTTTGTGTATTTCTATCTACTCTCCCGTCATGCTGACTTTCATATACTTATTTTAAAGTTAATAATGTGCAAACTACACAATCTACCAATATTCTTTGTATACTGTTGCGTTTTTTTATTGCCTAAAGTTTATTGAATCCGTATAATATTATAATTATAATATAATATTATAATTATATTTATGAATTGTAATCAATTCAAATAAAATGGGTCCCTCTTCTAAAACTATCCTTACTTTACGGTCAGATAGTTAGGTCTTACTAATGGATACAGTCAGCGAATCTTCTTCGCAAGAATACTTACGTAAGCGATGTACAATGAGGATTATACTTACGTGTTGCTCATAACAAAACGGTCAAAACGGACGCTGCATGATACCTACCACACTACCTTTTTTTTTTTTTTTTAACGTGTGGAAATCCCCTCGGACCGTCACCCCGCCGGGGTTTGCGGCGGGGCGGTGTGTCGGAATCGAACCGACTAAAACCACACGGTGTGCCACTCTGCGCCTGAGACGGAAGGGATCCGGGAACTGCTGATATTAAGACATCCGGACCCCTCCCAGCGCTTGCCCGCACTGAAGCGGGCACCGTCTGCTGTTAAACTCTCTAATTAGGCGACGTACGGCACACGCGTACGTCACCCCCTCGCGGGTGGCCACTAGAGCGGATGGAGGGGAAAACCCGTCCCGACCATCCGCGGCCACACTCAGGGCGGCATGAGGCGCTGATAGGCGCGCCTACGCCGCCCAGTTCGCCGGCGGCGGATTGGGTCCGAGTGGATATCGTCCTCCCGGGCCTTCTCCGCCGCGTCCTTCTGCGAGATGACATCTTCACAGAAGGTTGCGACCGCGGTAATACTGCTATCGCTACCGGCCATGGAGCGTATGACGGCCGGTAGCGAGAGATCTCCTCCGATGACTGCAGTGAGGGCCCGGCGCTGCGACTCCCAAGCGGGGCAGATCGCCAGCGTGTGCTGGGCCGAGTCTTCACTGCAGTCGCAGTGGTGGCAGGCGGGACTCAGTTCCCTCCTGGCGACCGAGTGCAGGTACTTCCCGAAGCAACCATGCCCGGAAAGCACCTGCATCAGTCGGAAGGAAAGGGTCCCGTGCTGCCGCCCTGCCCACTCGAGGATGACCGGCTGGAGAGCCTCCACGGCGGCAAAGCCAGCGCGCGGAGTCTCCAGCCGGAACGACCAACTAGCCATCGTGGCTCGACGGGCGGCTTCACGCCACTCGCGTACCTCTTCGGGCGGAGGGCGGAAGCCATACTCCGCCCGATATTCAGCCACCCGTCGATAAACTTCGGCGAGCACTTCCGCCTCCAAATCCCACGGGGGTGTTCCAGCCAAGGCGCACGCCGCCTCGGTGGACACCGTGCGGTATCCGCGTATGGCTCTGACCGCCAATACCCTTTGAGGCCGCCAGAGGCGCGCCTTATTCTGGGCGGTCAGAGCCGCCACCCACACCGGTGCCCCATACAGCGCCATCGACCGGACCACCCCCGTGTAGAGGTGTCGCGTTGCGACGCTGGCTCCACCCAAGTTGGGCAAAAGTCGCCCAAGGGCAGAGGCAGCGTCGACCAGCTTCGGACCAAGCTGTCGGAAGTGCTCGTCGAAGAGCCACCTACCGTCGAGTATCAGGCCCAGATACCTCATCTGGGCCCGAACCGGAACGAGGACCGAGTTGACCTCGATGGAGGCACCGGCGGGTGGACCACGACGGGGCCCATGGAACAAAAGGGCCTCCGTCTTGACCTACTACACTACCTGACCTAACAAGTTCCTAATTTATGAACATATTAAACTTGAAGGGAGGACAGTTCAGGAGTACCTATACAAACTGTCGGTCGTTTATGAAAGAATAAAGGACAATCAACGAAGTTAGCGAGTTATGTACATATGTAAGGACAGAAGAAAGTGGCGGGCTGTTGTCGCTGATAACCACAAAAGGAAAACATGTGATTTCATGTAAACAAACATTTACCTGAGACACCCTTAGTGTGGTTTTAACATTAAGAAATAATTCATTTAGGTATTAAACAATGGTAATTGAAAATTCACCATTATTTAATTTCTATTTTACACTGCACTAACACACACACTAAAATCACTCATACGTACCTACAGAGATTACATTGTAAAATATTTTTTTAATAAAAATAGACTATTATATTCCTATAGGTATAGATAATATACTTTTTATAAAAAGTCGAAGGAAGTTTATATACATAAGAAATCATAAACGGAATGAGTCAAAATTCTACAGACGTGGAACCTACAATTGTTCACACATAAGATAACACCCCAGAACAAAAGGATAGTACAATAAAAATCTTGAAAAGATTTCAACATAAAGGCTTTACGATTTCGTTAAGCTCCAAATACGGACTAATGCTTATAGAAAACTATGAAGACGATAGAACTAACTAACTACTTACTAAACAATTATAACAAAATGAAGTTGTAAGTGTTATCTTTACGAAGAAAGCAATAAACATTTCTCAGTAAACAATAAAGTCGAGAGAAAAAAAATATCATTATCTTGAACAAAACTTTTAGTTTCCAACTGTAGGGATGTTTGTTGCTGGCCTTGACTTTTGTTTGATTAATTTTGTTTTATGATCAGTATGATCACCACAATTGGTCGGTTCAGCTTTTGATGTATTTTTATTATAGTATATATTATTGTTTCTGTGTATTTGTTTGGTGTACAATAAAGAATATATTATTATTATTATTATTCTCTTTATTCACATTAATAAACATACAAATTACATTTTTAAATATAAAATAAAAACAAAATATATTTAATAATATAAAAAATATATCGGGTACAGGGACCACGTTACCGGTGGTTAGGGCTCCAGAGACAGGAACCTCCTCACAATACGTGCCGTATCAAGAAGGACTGCCTTCTGCATTAGGCCCTTAACCCAGCTGTGTAACGTGAGCCTCTGCAGATGTTGGTCGAGGCTCTTGGCAATCAACCCATGAGCTGATATGACTATCGGCACAATGATTGCTGATTGCTGAATGAATAGAACTAACATCCCACATGTCGACCATCATGGGCCATGATCCAAATATTTTATTTGTTTATCTTTTTCAGCCTTTATGAGATTGTCGTCATGTGGAATAGGAATGTCTACAATCATTGCTCGGCGCTCTAGTCGGTCTATCACCACTATCAGGTTTGTCAGGTTTTGTCAAGTTAATTGGCAACAATAGTCCTGTCAGTGATGATAGATCGATTACAATATAATGTTGCACGACTATTTTCAAGAAATGGGTCGGGCACATACCTATAATACGGTAACTCGACATCCACAAGGTTATATCTAAGAGCAAGTTGCTGATGGACTATTCTGGCCACTTGGTTATGTCTGTGCAAGTAATCACCATTTGCAAGACGAGAGCAACCGGAAATTATATGCCTGAGGGTTTCACCGGGGCGATGAAATGCCCGACAAATGTTAATTGTACCATCCTTCAGGATATGTCTCCGATAATTATTCGTCCCTACAACTTCATCTGTAATTGCACAGATAAAACCTTCAGTTTCTCCGAAGAGATCACTGAAACTTAGCCAAGACACAGATGATAATAGATCTACATCGGGCCCGTTTAAGGCCCGATAAAAACGTCCATGCAGCGCTTTGCTCTTCCATATCTCCCGACGGTCTGTAACATTAAGTACTGCAGTTTTGCGCCAGCTCTCTTTCCCTAGACCAAGCGGAGTAAGTCCGTTATCAACTGCCACTACAACCCGGTGTACCTCCACGTTGACAGAGAGAAATTTCGCGATTATGAAGGGTCCTGGCATATAAGAAACCACAACCCCCATGTTTCGGCGGGATATACAATCTCATTACTGATGAACGTGGATGGTGCATTCGGTACGCAGTTAGTAGCACGGACTCTTCTATCCAGGGCGTCCAATTCCGTCTTTGTCCATCTAAGTATGCCAAAAGAGTAGGTAAGGACCGGTATAACCCAACCGTTATAGGCACGCACCTTATTACCGCCCGACAAAAGACTTTTGAGTACTTTTCTCAGGCGGCCAAAGAAACGTTTCTTTACCCAACGCCTGTGTCATACCTAGATACTTGTACGTTTCATTAGCAGAAAGACGTCTAAAGTGTGTCGAATCTGAAAGTGCAATTCCTTCAGATTCCACAATCCCGCCTTTGCTTACATACATGACTGCACATTTATCTACACCAAATTCCATGTTGATACATTTACTAAAGGTTTCAGTTACCTCTAGTCAACTTTTCAACTGAACATTGCTGCAGACAAACAGTTTCAAATCATCCATGCAAAGGTGGTGGGATATAATTCGGCCATTTCTCCGCAAACGATAGCCTAGCCCCGAACTTTCTAACATAGTGCTAAGAGGATTCAAAGCCAAGCAGAACCACAAGGGGCTCAAACTGTCACCCTGAAATATACCCCGCTTGATATTTATAAATTCGCCGTCACCCTGAGATTGCCGACATCCTGGATAGCAAAGAACTGATCTCCATTGCTGCATACATGCCTCCAAGAAAGTGCATAAAATTGTATCAATCTTATACAACTCCATCACCCTTAGGAGCCATGTATGCGGCACAGAGTCGTAGGCTTTTTTATAATCTATCCAACATGTCGCCAAATCCTTGCTTCAAACGTCGGTTACGTCGAACTTGTTGGTTAATAGCCGTGTCAATAATAAGGAACTCTTTAGTGCCACGTGCCCCACTTTAGAGAAAGCCATTATATTGTTCTTAGAGACATGATTTGTTATCTTCACTCTCAGAATGGACGTAAATAATTTATAAACTGTTGGCAGACAGGTAATGGGTCTGTAGTTTTTAGGATCCATGGCACTACCAGACTTGTAGAGGAGATGAGTTACACCAGTTGTCATAAAAGCGGGCAGCGAACCTGCTTCCAAGCATGATTGAAATTGAGATGCCAAACACACATGTGAGCTATGGAGCCACTTTAACCAAAAGTTATGACGTCCGTCCGGTCCGGCTGATTTCCAATTTGGCAATAAACGGACCGCACAAGCTACATCTTTACTTGCTATTGATACTGGCTCCATAGTATTAATTAACTCACATGAACGTTCAACATCTCGCATCCATTCACCCTCCGTATGAGCCACAGGCATCGACCAGATGTTACGCCAAAATGTGCTAGTTAGTTCAACATCCGGGGGATGTGTGTCGCTCAGTAAGTCAGGTTGCTCCTATCTTCTATAAACCCACCTCTCCTGAGTATATCGGTCTACTCGAATTTTAAATCTACGTATGCGATTTGCCCATGCATAAACTTTCTGCTTCAGAAAGTCAATGCGCTCTGTAACATGTGCTGCATAATCACAGGAACTGATATCAGTTCCTGAAAAAGCCCGAATCACAAAACGCATTACTCTCGGGCGTGTATTACCCGATCTGAAACAGATAAGCTTGCCAACAGATGACATCGCTGGATGGTCCGTACTTGATCAGATAGTCTTTGCGCCAAAACATTAACAGCTGGTTCAAGTTCCTGAAACAAAGGCAGCATACGATTACGATACGCAGTGAGATTGGTTCCTCCCACTGTAGCCACAAAATATGCTCGCATGACATTCTCGTTTATGGATGTCGTCCATCTCATGCGATGCACATTACCACCGGTAGCGGGGGCCCTATTCGAAGCCGGCTGGCTTCGGGGTCCCAAGCAAGACGGTGGGCGGCCTCTCCCCTGCCGACGTACAGGTGTTGGCGGTGAGAAAAACTCGTCGCTTGAAGTCGAACTCGACGCCTCAGGAACAGCCGGAATGCTTGATGCGGTTTCCGGGACCAGCGAGGCGGAGCTTAGCGACGAGCCCGAAGATGGTTTGGATGCATTTCGTGCCCTGGATCTCGTTAACATAGCAGCTGCTTTATTTATTGATTTTTTTCATTATTTATAAATGATTTTTAGATTTTAGATCCTCACATTTTAGATTTAGTATTTTTTATTGATGTCCTTGTAGTTTTGCTTCTTTTTATATTGCTCCTTCATGTTGGTTTTGATATGGTATATATATGTATGTGTTGTGATTTATTATATAAAAGCTTTAAAATGTTATTTATACGAACGGAATGAAAAAAATTACAACTGCCATAGTGTTGCCAGGTGTGAACTTATTCTATGAGTATAATTAGTTTATAAATGCCAAAGTATGATAGATCAGTTGACAACTAGATCTCGAACTGAAGCAGTGCGCAATATATGTGCAACGAAGAGCGAAGGCGTTCTCTCTTAGGATACCACCAAACATTGGTTCAGAAGATTTAAGAATGGAAATTATGACCTATCTGATAAACCTCATCCAGGACGACCTCCTACAAAAGATGTAGATGAGTTAAAAAGACTCATAGAAATGGATTCATGTTGTCTGGCAGAGCAGCTTCAGTGTTCTCATACTGCAGTAGAAAAACAACTCCACTCTTTAGAAAAGACCTAAAAATATTCAGTTTGGTTGCCACATGAAATGACGCCGCTTCAACTTCAGAAGCGAGCGACGACTAATTAGCTATCATCGTACCAATGAGTGGCTGAAGGATGTAATTAAAACCAGCCTTAAAGTGACGTTACCACCTTTTTTGATCATAAGTCTAAAAACTTCTACGAGGAAGGCATTATATCTCTGCCAACGCTTTGGCGACAGGTGATAGAAAACGATGGTGTTTATATAATTGAGAAATAATTTGATTTTGTATACTTAAAAAAATTAATAAATTTGTGTACAAAGATGACGGGATTATTAGTTGCCAACCTAATATTAATAATTCAATTATAAAATACTTTGGCATTTATAAACTAATTATAATCATAGTATATTTTCTTTTTTAGTCATAGTGTATTTTAATAAGAGTGCTGTTATTTGCTTATAACTTATAGTCCTCTTGCTCTTAAATACTCTATAGTATACACAAAATAAAAAAAAAACCCTTTGACATTTCTCGTCGTCAATTTACAAGTAACCGAGAATTAACGTTAATGACATGTAATCTGAAAATGTAATCCTTGAAAATAAATAAATATTTTATTAGTTATAAACCAGGGTAGTCAATGTAATTTCAAAAATAAAACAATCATTTTTTTGGTTAATAGAACCTTAAAATGAAGAACTAATGGATCGCACATTGAAGAAATCCAATAAACGGCTGTTATAAAGTTGTGCCAATTACATTTTCTAACTTAAAGACAATATTAAATAGATTGTGTTTTCATAGAGTTATTATCGAATAATCACAGAATCGGTTAATTTTGTTAAACGAATAGTTTTATTACCCTTAATTGTCCCTGTGTACTCATGTGTCTAAACGGGCCTACTGTTTTGTAAAGACTATAGTCGTAACTAAAAGTTTATGCTAAAGAGCAAAGATTTTAGAGAAATTACTTGTAATGTAACTTAGATATGTTTTTGGTTTTGTAAGTACCTATATAAAATACTCATGTGTTTATTGTTGCTTGTATGTATGAAACTTAAACCATAAAAGAGGATGAAATAACATAATATTTTTTTGTTTGTCTGTTTTGATTCTTGTAGCTGTTAAATGTGTAATAATTAATAATAACAATAATATTCTGGTATATGTTATACATCGCTCTCTTGAACCAGCAACATTACGAGCTGTATACAAATATTCTTATCGAATGAGAAGCGGATTCGTGACCGCTGACCTTGCAGTTGCATGCGCTGCGCCAGCATGACTCCATGAATTCTTTTGGCTATGGTTCAAATGTTAACAAGGAATTTTCACCTCGTCGGGTGGTATACATTTAATTACCTCATAGAATGACATAACCAGCAAAATTATTATAAAATATGTAAAACCGGACACCATCACAAAAGGGGTAAACTTTGAGCTCTCTTTATTTTTCGCAGTCATCGTGAACTGTTATATCACTCCCACTATTTATAGTTATATTAAGGTAAGATTTATGATGTTATTAATACTATTCAAAGGACACCTTACATGTCGAAATCCATCAAGCCGGCTCTACGGCTAGGGTGTCAAAGAAACAAGTAATATACAAACACTCGAAAAACATAACCTTCCTTCTCATGTTGGTTTGAAAGATCGGCAGGCAATAATTACACAAAGCAGGCGGGGTAAACTTCACTATAAGAATGCACTTAATGAGACTTTATTTATGTACGTATAAGGTGATAGATCTTTATCTCTCACATAAATAAATGTAGGTATTCGTTATAATAACAGCTAAATGCATACGTGCAGCATCAGAAACAATCTTGGCTTATAGCTAAAAGTCCTATACTGAGAATTAGTGCTTTGGCAAAGTCAAAAGTGTTACGGAGTCAACGGTTGCCGCGAGCTATATTCGGCCCGTAAAGGACGTGTATTTATTAAACGATATACAATATATATCATTAATTTTATGATATTTTAATTTCAGTCAGTCAGGATGGTTTCTTCAAATAAGCTTTCCTAGTCTTAGGTCATTCACGAAAGCACCAAACGTATCAATTTGTGAGTTTCAAGTAGAAATTATGTACAAATTTTGAATATTTATCTTAAATATGACACTTAAATTATTACATATTGTAGAAATAAAATGTAATAATTATCAAAGGAATGTACCTACATAGCACTCTTAAGAGGTAACGTAATACATTTCATAACATCCGATATGAGAAGTAACAGTATATGCAAAATGAGTGCACGTAAAACAGTTTAAGTATTGAAGTAAGTAATCTTGATTATTTGACATTTGTATTTGTATTTCATTGTTTGTTTTAATTTTTTTTTAAAAAGGCAACTCCCGCTCTAGGATTAATACCAGTGTCGCTGGGGGGCTTTACAAACAAACATGCAAGCAACGGACACACAAAACACCCAGACTCAGAATAACAATTTAAGGATTATACAAAGTGTTGTCCCATGCGGGGACCGAACCCACAACACTTTATTAAAGATTTGCACAAAATATACATATGCACATAGTATACAACATTTCTAATATTACAATAAAAAATGTTCCATAAACAACAGTTTGAACGTGGTATTTCTTCACAATTCACAATCTGAAAGATTTTTTATAGTTTGTTAATAAAGTAATTGAAACTATATTAGATTATTATTAGATGTAAAATAGTTAACATTCCTTATTATTTAGACTTGCGAACTTTTATATACTTTATATATCACTGAAAAATAAAATGCTTGCTTGTTTATTTACTTTTGTTCTGTTTATTTATTTACTTATTATTTAGTTTATATTTTGGTAACTATTATGACATTTATTATTAAAGTATGTTTGTGTGGAAATTATAGTACCTTTTTTTTCGTGTGGAATCCCCCACGCCTCAACACCTCACCGGAGCTGACGGTGAAGTGGTATGTCGGACTCGAACCGACTAAAACCACACGGTGTTCCATCACAAGTTGGTCCATTGCAAAGGACCTGGGTATACCCTAGGAGGGATGCTTCCAGGAACCCTGCTGACCTTGGTCACCACTTTTGCAAGAGGCACCACCACCATTGAATACGGGGAGCCTAGTCCCCCTTCAGTTTGAGGCGAGCTTGGAACACGTCGCACCACCGTTTCAGGCCAGCTTCTGCTAGGGTAAGGGCAGCCCTACCCGTTACCCCTAGGCCAGCGCTCATGGAGGCTGGAGATCGTTTTGTGCTCTCCGGCACCTGCTGCGTGTTCTACGGGACGTAAGGGTACTTGCCCTCTCCCGTATCCTTTCCGCCGCATAATATATGCCGGCATCAGATGCCGCTCATGGGTGGTTTATGTAAACCCAGTGTATGCTGTGTGTCATTCGTATTTTTCATGACATTTCTGTATTATATACCGCATGTTGCTACGTCAAGAATGTAACGTCATTTTATAGGTTAGGTTCATAGAGTAAGTCGAGTAGATAATACTAAAGTTAATTTATAAAAAAATGGTTTAGAATGAAAGTGTCACTCTGTACTATTCTGTATATCACTGTCATAATTTGTTGCTTAGTAAGATATTAAATTTATTTTTTGATAAGGTATAAGTTCTATAAAGCTGTAACTGTAAACATTAATCGTTTTCATGAATCATTAATATTAATAAATAATAAATATTTATTTATAAATAAACGTTTCTTAACCCGTTACCACGAACATCTAAAAAGTAAGGACTAATGCAATACTCCAGTGAAGGCCATTGTAACAAAAACAAACATATACATATGCACTTTGGATATTATGTATAAAGAATTAATTATTAGTCTTAGTCACTTCACCGATTCGACTTTAGTTAAGGTCACATTCAAGGCGGTTCTACGAACGCTCCCGTTTTTAGTCAGCCAGACATGTTATTATTTAGCGATTACTAAAGTTCATTTTAATGTCTGTATAGTCAAAAGTGAAAAAGTTGTGATATCACGATATAAAACTAAGGTCCGTTACACACTATACATTTCACACACGTAGTTTGATAAAGTTTTGTAAAAATGTATGAAATATGGACCTACGAAATCGTTTATATCTAGTGTCTAAACGTAAGAATCAATATGATGTATACTACTAACGGCCTGTTCGTCTAGGTTAGTGATCCTTAATGCTGAGCCCTAGTTCGTAGTCGTGGTCGTAATAGAATGGAACCAGAAAAGAGGTGGGGTTGGCAGCCGGTTTTTATATCTCACTATAGTCATGGAATGCACCCTTATAAACCGTTCGTTCCTTAAGGTATCTCATTAATGCCGTATGTGAACAAGGTTCGATTGCCGATCAGAGTGTCGGGGTTTTAGAACCACCAAGTACGCGTCATTTAGTAGTCTATCACCAACAAGTTGTATTCTATTAATAATTTTAAGGTTTTATTGATGGAAGAACTATAATTGTTTGATTTCAATTATTCTTTTAATAACATAATTTAACAATATTATGTGTTCCCTATATAACGTAGTACAAATTAAGATAGCTAACTAAAGTTTTAAAAACTAAATTAAATACAATTTAATTTAGTTTAAAATTAATTTATTTTAGTAAAAATAAATTACAAACAATACATTCATAAATTAATTAATTTACTTGTTAAGTTAAGTTTTAAATTGTACATACCGGTAGGGTCATACCTATTTCGGACTCGAACCGACTAAATAAACCACACGGTGTTCCGTCACATAGTCTTATTGCCAGGGTCTCGATTGTACCCTTGAATGGAAATCCCTGTGCAACCCGGTAAACCGGGCCACCTATTAAATAACAGATGACCCCACTGTAGTGTAAATTCTTCTATTGATAGAGGTGCGCGGAACACGGCGCCGCCGTCTAGTCGAGTACTAGACCTCTATCGTTCCTTTTCGGGCGCCTCTTTGGCGATCATCACCTCCTCGCAAAACGAGATAATTGCAAATCGTACACATAAGTACGTCTATTTACAAAATACTTATTAAGGTATGAACGCTAGAAACAGAGAATTCAGAGAAAAAAATTAACCTGTTAATAATTGAAAACCTAAATATATTTAATTATAATAATAAAAAACTATTTCATGACTATATGTAATTTTAGTTCCTTCGCTCAGTGATCACTAATAGGGCAAAGCATTTTTACCCTCAATAAACTTTCTGAGTGCCTATTTCTGCTTGCAGTTAATATCAATTATTTTTTAAAGGTTTATAGGCAGGTAGCTTATGAATTTTTGCAATAGTATATGAGTGATTTGTTTGTTACCAAGCAACTATTATTTAATGTGTAGTCACTGGTCAATGTACCGATCAGATTGAATATATTGGAGCCATCTGATTGTGACAACTCCTCCTTTGGCGTATGTCTGTACTGTATATCTACTGGTTATTGATCTCCCAAATTTCATGGGTAAAAGATAAGTTAATAACATGAACCATCAATTTTTGTGAAAATATTAATATAATAATAAATATTTACATCATGAAGAAAACCACTTCATAAAAACACAACTTCAAGGTCTTTGTGTAAATATAAGAGTATAAAGTCAGTTAATGTTTGGTATAACTCTACGACTCTCCTTGACTTCATTTGAGTATTGTAACATAATGAAGTTGATCAATTTATGATCGAAGTATCTAGTATTCGCCGACTTCCTTATTAGTCAAACTACAGTGATTTATATAAATATCGAATTAAAAAAAATACACTATTTTTATTTAAAGGTTATGTCATTTAAAGATTAAAGGCAAAAACCACCTACCGCACATTTACTTTTGCATGTGTCATAAATTCATAATACGTTTTTCTAGCCTTACAACAAAGTAGGATTGAACAAAGCTCACGTGTTAAATATTACTTACAGACTGTATGTTTCAAAACTTACAATTTTCACTTTAAAATAATTCTATTCCTACAAAAGAATCTTACAGAGCCAGTGAAGCATCCAAATTGCGCGACGTTGTCAAATTTACACCACCAGCGCACCAAAAACGCATCTAGCAACATCGCATTCATCCCTATGAAAGAAAAAATACACACACACTGATACATCCGCAACAGGTGTAAAATGCACGTTGCGCTCACACATAGAAAAATTTGAACGATTCTCACGCAGGCTTTCTGAGAAATGCTACGCACACATAGGCTTTTATGGTTTTATGGGATAAGAAAAAATATAATGCTTACGCACACACTGTAAATAGAAACAGCTAGATAACAATAATGCGTCGGCGCACATTGGCTTTTGTGTTTCTCTTGCAATTTTAAGGACAACGTGAAGTTGATTCCTTCGTCATTTCTAAATATTTTGTGTTGAAGCTATTTAAATCCTGTCGAAGAAACACGTTAGTTTAAAATTTGCGGAAGCTACATTAGTAATATCTATAACGTATAGTATATTAGTAGCTTTGGATTACTTAACTAAATAATGTATTAACACATTCATAATCATATAACTGGCCTTAAAATATAGAAAATATCTTAAGCTAGATTGTCTTAACTAGCAGGGGTGATTTCATATACATATACGTACATAAATAGATGTTGACATATTTGTTTCTATATTTAATGTATTTGTAAATAGTTAATGCTTTTCTTAAGTATTAATTAATTATTTATATACATAGCTATTTTAATATCTGTAACACTGTTATGGTGTAATGGCTCAGTTTACGTGTTGTACCAAACACGTACTGTAAGTGTAACTTTACCATCTGTAAGTGCAGTGAGCATATTTGAGCTAATAATGACTAAATAGATATATATATAAATAAAACTGTCATACATTTAAATTGCCTCATGTATTAGTTCGTTTATTTCAAAATGCATCCTCTATGATGTTATACTAAATTGAATAAAAAGCGGAGATTTTGTAAGCGATGTAAAGAAGGGATGATAGGGGTGCATAGGAATGCAGTGAGCATCGTAAAAAACGATAAATACAGTTAGACGCGGGGGAGGCTGAGGATGCAACCGGTTCCAGGCAAAGGAATAACCACTGTTATTTGATACAGAACTTATTACAAGGAATGAGATAAAAATTTCAAAAAAGTATTTTGAATGTTAAATATTAAGTGGTTCATTCGATGATATTATGTTTGATTTCATTGGGTTAACAACATTTATGAATTTATAAAAGTGTTTGCCATTTCAAAAATTGAGTGTTGTTTGCTAATTGCGTGATTAATTTTTAAACTTCTCGTGTGCTTATTTATAGTATAGCGTTGCTATCAAACAAATTACGCTCAACACCCTAATTTTAAACCTGCACGGGATTGTGAGCGTGATGGGTTCGATATTTCACACTGCACAAATGGACTCTAAAATAAAATCTAATATCCTGAAGTAACTTTACCACACATTAACAGTTAAAAAAGACTATGTATGGTCCAATAACTGACATTTTTGGTTTATAATGTATCGCACCACCGCACCGCACCGCAGTGACAAGATCGAATAATTTGCTGTAAGCATATTCGATAATAGAAAAAAAGGAAGGGAAATAAAAATGTCATAAACTAACTTTTAAAATTGTCAGTTCTTAAAGAGTTTTTCCCAATAATATATTTTTAAAGGAGGAGGCTCTCAATTGGACAATTTTTGTGTGTGTATGTTGATTTCGCTAATTATTTGCTTGTAATGAAAAGGTTACACCGCTGGTGTAAGTGTCATGGTCCTGATGACTTACTAAAGCGGTTCCCGGATTCCTCCTATTTAAGTGCAGCATGGCACACCGTGTGGCTTTAGTCGGTCGATTCCGACACACTGTTCAACCGAAAACCCGGGTTTACGTTTCGATTCGGGCTTTGAAGTCATTCTATTTGGATACAAAAGCCTATGTATAAATAAATGGTGCATACACAGACTGGTTTGTTAGAATACTTATCGTCTCTCTAGAGGTGTCAGGCAAGGTCATGTTGAGTCTACATAGTTGTTCAACTTATTTATGGATAGAACACGAGTACGGTTTCCATATAGGTGGTTACATGTCAAGTGCCTCTTGTACGCTCACGATCAAACTTGCATGTTTGGCGAATGAGTTCACTAGATGATAACAACCATGAATGATAAACTTGAGACAAAGAGCTGACTGCTAACGGTTAACGTTGGGAATGAAAGAATACACTCTTTCATTCCCAACATTGGAATGTATTTTTACAAGAGAAAGCAAGCGTGACAGAGATATTGGAAACTTAGTGAACGGTGCCCTTCACTTATTTGTTAAGTATAATTAAAAGTACGTCTGGCTGTTCATGAGAGAATGTTTCCACGGCTTTAATTTTACTCTCATTTTTCTTCTGCCCAAATTCAAAGCATCCGTAACCGACTAGCGTGAATGAGCACTGATAAATGTCGAAGAGGCATAAGTTGTGTTTCAGGATCGTGGCAAATGGCGTTTAACCGTCTCTGTCTACCCTAGATGAGAATAACGCGTGAGCATTTGTATATATGTATGTGTATGTTGTACCGACTAAAGATCGGTCTCATTTTAATTTGAGGTAAATATTGGAATGGGAATGTTTAAGGGATGAAGAATACAACTTATTACAATTCACACTTTTAAACTTACTTTTTTTATGGAAAACAAGAAAATATTGCATGCTTATAAAAGTGGTATATGGTTACGTGGTTAAGAGTTACAAAGTTCTATATATGTTACACATATTAACAAACACATAATAACATACATACACATAATAATCTACTGTGTCGCGGGTACACGAATACCGACTTATTTGAAAATTTAAAAACTTATTGAATACGAAGTATTTTAACAATTTTCAAGAGAATATTAATGAGATGGGATAAGGTTCCGAACCGTTTTACTTTTAAATACGATATGTGTTAAATTTGAACAGATTCGCCTGTGGGTAGCTGGTCATCAATTTGGCGAGTGACGGGGGGCTGAGGCAGTGCGCGGGCCGGGGACGAGCTCAGCCTCGTCTAACCCCTTATTTTGCATTTCACACTCCGGGAAAATCGTTAGAGAAATCTGCGTAACGTGCATGTCCGAGACACACGCACACACGCGCGCAACCGCGTGTGAGCGAGCGGTAAGCGCGTCCGAGCCTCCCCCACCCACCCTTCTATTATATCGACGAAACTTCAAGAAATCCTCTTATACGCACATGTGTACCTAGTCACATATGTAAATCAAAATTACATATTCAATTTCACAGATCCAAATGATTGGACCGAATGAAATAATATCTAGCCGATAGGTACTTGATCTTTAGGATTTTCAAGCTTAAATCTTGCTTATTTTTTTTTATTTAACATTATTACTGTAAAGCAAGTTAGGCAACCATAAGTATACTCGTATACATACGGGTCCTCAAATACACTATCTGTTCAAAATAAAAAGGGAAACAAGTATTTTCGAGTTAAATCTTAAAATAATTATACCGTGTGTGTATTTTAAAAAGCTTAACGAGAGATGCTGTAGCAGGCGTGCGGAGATCGAAGGTTGGTATGGCGTGCGGAGGGAGAGGCACCGGGAGGCACAGAACAAGCGCCGAGGCGATCTATTGAAAGATGTCGTCGCGCCGTGGGGCGAGCCTAGTGGTCACATACATTATTACCGTACAATGTCACTATGCAAATGTATGTGGGAAGGCTTTGTGTGAACGCACTTACGCATACGGGGCGGCGGGAGTCGCCTCCACATAATCCTGGGCTCTCCCCGCGCCGCGCCGCCTGTTCTCGCCAAAGATGGTTCTACGCATGTGAGTGTACACACGCGGCACTTTCTCTTGAAGCTCGCCACTGGCTTTTAAAGAGGGTGGCGTTGGGTGGGTTGCGGGAGGGCGAGCCGTTCCGAACGGGTGACCACGGGGAGGCGCCCAATGTGTCGGATGGCCGTGCGGACTTATGTGCGCCACCTATCGACAACGTAAAGCACCGCACCGCAACGCACGCGAACGGCATGCTCACCCTAAGCACGTCGCTCCGCATCGCTATGCAACAGGTGCATATCAGGACTTCATACACATGAAGATTATAATCGACGCTAAACTTGATGTTATAGAAATAGATATACATCAAACCTTTATATCTGCTAAAAGAAATGTCAACATTGCAGAACAACTGCAATCGTAGCACGCGCTGAAACGTAGCCGTAGCACAGTGGCGTAGCTGGCGGAGAACGAGGGGTGAGGGAACTCCGGCCTAGTTTAATTGAGTGTACTCAGCGCCCTCGCCAAATGATACTCCTCTGTTCCCGAAATACCTGTAATAGATGTTAATTAGAGCGCCGGCTCGCGCACGGTGCAAAGAAAAAATAATAATTTGAACAGGTCGTAATTAGAGATGTTTACATAACTGTAAAACAAATATTTTCTTAATTTTTAATATTTTTTCCTCTTTTCGGCGCGGGGTCGGGTTTAAGCATATTTGTTTTACCTCAGGAGTTTCTCGAGGCTAAGGGAAACATCTAAAATTACATCTGAAAAAAAAAAACGGGCGCGTTTTGGGTATAATCAGACATTGTGAATGAATTAAATAAATTTTTAAATGTTTATAAGTGGTGTATGGGTTGAAACATGTACTAGGTATGCAGTGTGGCGCGATGACGTCAGCATGCATTGGCTGGGCTCGATGATAAAATTTGGCTAGAGAGTAGCGAGGGCGGCCACGGCTCGTTTGAATCGAACGCACGTCCGGGCTTGCCACCCCTAGGGTGTGTAGACTGTAGTGGACTTTTCGCTCGGCTTGATATATATTTTCCATTCCTCCCGATGTAGGCTACTGCGGCTGTAGGTTCCGGCCCGCGGCGTCGGTGCGTCGTCGCTCGCATTTACATGCGCTGCTCGGACGCCACCCTCGGCCCGCTTTCTAAGCGGACATCAACATGTCGATCGAACTTAATTAAATTTTCTATCATTTCGCATTATTTTAACTCTATCTTGTACGTGTGAAAATACAAAACAATTGAGGAATTAATTGTTATAATACACAAAAACAAACATACACTCTGATGTTGCATGTCTTAATTTTCGTTGGAGACGTACTCATAAGTGGGCAATTCTATTCTACTCTATACTTCATAAGGAACACTCAATGGCCATTTCATCTTAAATACGCTGAGCAATTCACTTGGCCACCTAAGCTTATGTTTAGCTATTGATCAGGTATATGAGTCTACCAAAAAGAATATGTTTTGTATACGTTATTATTGAACTTCTTGGGTTGTAATGTATGTGTTTTACGACTTTTCATCACTTCTTCTTCTTCTTCTTCTATTTCACTCTTTAGTTACCCATTGTTTGTTTATCAGCCTCTTCGTGATGGTTCGGTGCCATTCGCATCCAGACCCTTTCCCGCTATATGCGCGATACCGTCGACCTAGCGGACAGGCTGTCGACCTTGCACTTTCCTGTCCAGGGTCTCTACTTAGCAACCTTAAGAAACCATCTGCCATCTTTTCTGCGACCAATGTGGCCAGCCCATCTCCACTTTAATCGGGGCACTTTAAGGCTTATGTCGATCGTATAAAGTAGGACAGTACTGGACACAGGATTGTTAATAAGTTCAGGCAGGCCTGTATTTGGTGGTTAGTATTTATATAGGTTCGATTTCCACCCAGGACAAATATTAGTTTGAAGAGCATGATCATTTGTTCTGTATTTGGGAGCAATCAATCTATATATGTATGTATTTAGAAGTACATAAGTATGTTTATTAACAGTCTGTTCACCATAGTACAAGCTTTACTTAGGATCAAAGGTATCAAACGACCGTGTTTAAGATGAGTTAAGTTATTATTCTCATCATTAAAGAAAAACTTTCAATAACTGGTTTGTGCCTATTACGATTCACAAATCACAAACTAAGCTTTACTGTCTTTCTTCTTCATATTCAAGAAAAACAACATATTTTGCTATAGGTTGAAGTGAATACTGTTTGAACATCACTAACGTCGATCGTCATTGATCACACGTGAGCAACAATATTACTCGTAATTGCAAATTTTTGTAACTTTTTGGATATGGAAAGATTCAAAGGTAAATCATCGATAATTTTAATACATTTCATATATATTACTCTATTAGTTACAGAGACAGGCGTTTAAATTTGAACCTTAAGATACATCAGTAATAAGGTTCCTCCGAATTGTCGTAAGAACGCCCGTTTGTTTTTACGAGCACTTTTATTCGGCATCATTTCAACTTCAGTCCTAAAGTTGTGCTATTTTTATAACGAAATTTTTACTGGAAAATGTTTGTCACTGATCCTTTTGTGTCATGTTAAAAATAGACGAAACGGTTAATCGATGAATCTATTAATATGGTTTTATTGTAGTTCATTCGTTCAAACATCTATTAATTTAATAGTTCGAAATGCTGATTGTGATTTTAAAATGATGGGTGTGTATTAATAGTGATATTTAATTAGATTTAGTTTCCGGACCTCTAAAGTATGCTTCATTTCAATTTGTTTGCGTATTTTATTATTAATTTCTTTTCAATATACCTACTCTCAATTTTCCCAATTAATACAAAGCTCCTGCATGACGGCAATACCTTGCCCGTAACACGTAAATGGGACTATAATATAATCAGCAAAATATGGCCGTTTAATACGCTTGTGCCTTTCCCTTCGGGGATAAGGGTGTAAATATATGCATGCATTTGTCTTTACTGTCTTTTATCTGAAAAGTGAGGAAGGTAACTGGGGTCTATAGAACCTAAGGCGCCTATTGTGAGAGCCCTATGACCAGCCAGTCACTGGTCTGTTATTTCCCCTGCTTTGAGAACGGTCTATAGAAAGAATTTAGACACCTTTGACTTCCTGGACCCTTATTCTTCAAGTGATCAATGTGACCCTGACCTGCTCCTATGTAAACAATATTTATCTTTCCAAGTATCGCTCTCCTTCCACTGCCTGCCTTTCCCTTTCAATATTAACTGTAGTATTATTAGTTTTCCTATTTTTAAAACCCAAAGTTCTATTCACAGTGAAAGACAAATACATTAATATTTATTAATAATGTCAATGAGTAAATACTTGACTTAAATAAGATATAAGTAAGTACATCAGTATTTGACTGTATTTATCTTATCTTAAAAAGTACATTGGGGGTAATAGTAATATTTAATATACATTTACACCATACAAAAGTGTAATTTGTGTAACAACCAATTGTTATTTACTATTGTATTTGACAAAGAATTATTCAATCAAACAATATTTTTTATCTGATTTATGTTTTTAGCTGATTATATGTTTGTATCCCTATTGTTAAGTTAATAAGTGATGATTTAATCATACTCCTTTATTTATCTGTAGCCAGTAGTGTTCACAAAAAAATATAATGACGAACTACGTTTGTGACGGATTGAATTAGTGACGTAACGCGCTTGTGACGAACAGAGTTAATGACGTACGGCGTTCTTGATAACCAGCGATAGTGTCAAATCGCGTATTAAGACATACTACGTACGTCCTGGAGCGTGTAATCCGAATATTTTACGTACCTTACTAAGTTAATATAGACTGTTTTATAAGTGTCCCTATTTTTTACAGAATTAATACTAGGTTTCGACGTGGCGATGACAGAATCGTAATGAGTATCTTACAGGATCACATTATTGCCTTTGAAATCATTACCAAAATTCTTCTTGTCTATATGCCTATATAATAAATCTGTCGACCTTCTATATTTTAACAGGAACATCTGGCCGACTAAACTATTTCTTGATGTGCGTGAAACTAATTTGTGTACAAATTTAAAAAAAAACAAAAAGTACATTTGACAGACAAATAAATAATATGTTGGGGGTAATGTCAAATAATGTTTATTCGATACTTTACTCGAATACAATTTAACACAAATTGTGAGTTATAAATGAGTCTCACGTTAATCACGTTTCAATGTAAACTTTTAGTCTTTTATAATTTTAGCTTAGACAATACCTGAGACTTCTACTGAATATAAGATCTCCTGTAAATCCTCATTCTTAAAGTAATATTTACTAGTATTACCTTAATCCAAGAGATCTTGATATGATGATGTTATACGGCCAAATTATTATTTAAGAATATAGCTGATTCAAGCGGCGTTAACGCTGTGGCGTCGGACTTGCCATCAAGTGGTTGCGGGTTCAAACCGCACCCAGTACACTACCGTCGTAAACCCACCCCTAACACAAGCATTTTAGCTTAGCTGGGGGGGTTAACGAGAATACATCAAGAGCAGGAACACAACAATGATAAAGTTCTCCTTTATTTTATAAAAATGTTTGGTTTTCTCATGGATGCCATTGTCAAAACTGGACCAAATTAAAATTAAAATGGGACCATGGGTCAACCTTTAAAGGTATAATGTTTCAGTACTGGTGATTCACTCAGAGCAGTCAGTTTTCAGAAGACCGAAGCTAGAGCAGCTAGAAAAAAAAGATTTTTCACTGACAACTTTAAATGTATCGTTGTTTCGGGTGTAAGCAATTGTAACAATATTTCTGTGGATACGTTCTAGGTGTTTACTAAATAAAGTATAAAAAAGCCAGATCGAACCTATTTTTTAATAAGCATAATAAGTATTGATTTTTTTTGACATCAACGAGTCGTCGTCGCGGGCACAGCTAGTTTATTACTATAGCGGTACCTTGCACACAAACACAAGTTTTTAGAGTACCTATGTTGTAGATCACTGTTTCATTGTTCATTCTGTATTGTTGACTACTAATTTTTTCAAAATATTTTAAAATTCTATAAGTCTTACAAAGACTTAGTACACTTCATTAGATAACTATACAAAATAGTACTTGAATGAATCTTCAAAATAGTATGAAATGTTACTGACCGACCGTAGCCAGACAAAGTTGGGAAAAGCAAAAGGTTCACTGGCTAGTGTTAGTACTAACAGAAGCCAAATGAAACAATTCAAAACAACAATCAGCAACCGACGTCCGTTCAAATTAAATCAGCTTAAACCAAATAAAATTACATGCCAAATTGATTTAAGCTCAGTAGGTACATACGTATTTATAGTATAAAGTGGGTTCCAAATTGCGTATTTAAATAAGTACCTATCTATACAAGAACACGTATGAACCAGTTTATAGAGGCTGGCAGCAGAGTTAGTTCGCTCTCTGTATGGTGTGTACTATGCGTGAGGGGGGGTCCGAAGGGTGGCCAAAGGGGACATGGGGGTGGCCACCCGGGCGGGTGGCGTTCAGGACGCGCCTAAGGGGCCTCGTCCAGAGAAAGTAAAATATCCTGGTATGGGGGAGGCTAGTATTGTCAAGCCAATGTATAACTATAGCTTTAAACTATATATCGGGGTTCATACTATAGCCTGTGGAGTACTTATTTACATACGTATATAAGTTTATCTATTATGCAGACATAGGAAACGGAACAGGTTGGGAAAGGGACGTTGCGAAATTTGCTTACATCGGACGTAGAATGGTCCTAGTTTGGAATATTGATTTGAATTTTCAGCACACTATGTTCATGTATTGCGTAGCGAAGATTTTCGATGCAATGTAGATAAAATTCGTTGAACAGTTTGGTATGCGTAAATTATATTTTAAGTTCAAAATAGTAATAAAACAAAAATCAATATTTTAAGTTTGACTTCCACGCACATTCACATAACACAAATCTGAGACACAACTATTTTCGAAGTTATTGACTTGTGATATTGATACTTAATAGAACTATGATGAGTGTGATGACTTTGATAAAAATATCTCGGCTTAGAGTAAGTGGCAATCGGTGTTCACTTGTGCGTTGCTAAAATTTGAAAATTTATATGTTGGCTGTTGGTTTTATACTAACACTGACATCAGTTGTCGTTGGCGTTGCTTAGCAATTTACATTTGAGGAAAATCTAAACACAAAGATTTTCTCACAGAGGGTTCGTATTGTATGTATCTGTATTATTCTGTCCTTTGTTAAACTATACTCTACCCACCTTTGACTTTGTTGAACCTCAAACTGACATAAATGTAAGATTAACTTTGGTTTTGCCATAATAAAATAGGAGAAGTGCAAGTTTGATTAGTGCACCGAGGATTCCTCGAATGTATGTAGTAGATATACTTTTCGTTCGTTTCGTAATAACATCAATATAGCTCAGGCAATTTTACAACTACAAAACATAAGTTTGTAATCACAAAAACAAAAAGAGATAAAACAACAAATTTACAAGTATTCTATTTTTCTTTGCATCTATTGTAAGACCTTGCTACTTACCATCTTGGTCAATTGAAATTACTCAATAGGTTTTGGGTTAGGGACGTAAGCAATGTTAAAAACCTAATCTTTTTATTTTTTTGACTTTATCGTCGGGTTCCAGGTTAGAGAACTTGGTTATTTTTGAAGTCGGGTTTCCAAGTTATACTCGTTCCAATGATTTGCTTTCTCTGGTAAAAAAATGTCTATAGACACCTACACCAGTAACATTATATAGCCAATGACAATACAACCTCTCAAGGTCACTGCGAATCATCATCATTAATGTACATATTAATAGTTAACAATTATTTCACCTACAAGTAACAAAAGTAGTGTTCGAGAGTAAATTCTGTTAAATAAAAATAAAGTAGTACTAGAAGTAGGGATCGCAACAGTTCAAGAACAGACAACAGGTTAAGTAATCCGTGAATTTCAGTATGTTCATGACAGTATTTTCCATGAATTTCTCACTCTTTCTGTTAGATTACACTAATAATAAAAGGTTATGCGCGGCATGAAAATTTCACCTTTTTAATTACCCGCCGCGGCTCGCACGGGAAGTGATCCCCGTCTTCTTTTTCATTCACTTACACCATAGTAAAAGATTTTATAAAAACTTAGTATGATTTATTTTTCATCACTCAATTTTGCTGGTTTACCAGTATCCCGTTACATATGTACTCATATACATGCGAGTTTAAGTAGCGTTAAAAATAAAACGCACTTTTAAATTGATTCCTTAGAAATCATTTTATACGGTTTATTACTGTATTATGGTAACCCTGACATGATATTCCAAAAACATTAGGTATTAAGACGCTCATTGTTAGTTGAGATAATTCTTGTGTAACATTATATTCTCCCCTAAGCAGCACATGGATTTGCTTTCCATGAAAAATGTTGCTTGTTGCTGGATGTCCATGTCTACGTCTTTTCGTGAAGCCCTATTGAAGGTAACATGTTACAAGTACATAGTTATAAGTAATATTTATTTATAACGCGTTATTTAAAATTTCTTCACACATTGTATTCCAAAGTATATTATAGAGTAATACAGAAAACCTATTACAACTAAATACATGATACAAAATGATCTAGAACAGGGGTGCTCAAACGGTCGATCGCGATCGACCAGTCGATCGCGAGTGCTTTTTGAGTAGATCTTGAGAAGAAATTTTTTTTTAATAAGTAGGTAACTAAACTACAAAAAATTATTACGTAATAACACTGCTTGCGGCAAAAGGCGGCTTTATCAAAGGAACGCGCGGTACTTGTCAAAGAAAAGCCGTGTTGTTTCTAGACTAGACTGTACTAGACAATTTCGGGCGGCGCGTTTGACGGGAACATTCGAGACTTTCGATCACGCCGATTTAAATGTTGCGCCTGCAGGAATTGGAGTCATTCTGAATTGTAACTTGAAGGCGATACTACGTCGATACAAAGTTTATTATTAAATAGTGCGAAATGAGTGCAGTGAAGAAATCTAAAACGTATTATTTTAATAACGATTGGGAGGAAGAATTTTTCTTTTGTATGGTAAAGGATAAGTGCATTTGTGTTATTTGTCGTGCGTCAGTTGCAATACCTAAGCGTGGTAACTTAGAGAGGCATCATAAAACGGTTCATAAAAACTATGAAAAGGATTTTCCGCCACAGAGTGAATTAAGAAAACGAAAAGTAAGTAATTTGATATCTTGTTTGAAAAAAGAACAAACCATGTTCACAAGACCAGCCAAACAATCAAAAGCTGCTACGATCGCGTCATTTAAAATATCTCATATATTGGCAAAACACAAGAAACCATTCGAAGATGGATCGGTTGTGAAGGAAGCATTTATTGAAGCGGGTGAGGCTTTATTTGAAGATTTTAAAAATAAAACAGAAATCATGTCTGCTATTAGAGAACTTCAGTTATCTCGTCCGACTGTCACAAGGCGTATTGAAGTCATGAGTCAGGACATCGCAGATAAACTAAAACATGATATCATGGAATGTACATACTTTTCTTTACAGTTCGACGAATCCACCGATATGACAGACACTGCCCAGCTGTGTATTTTTATTCGGATGGTATTCAATGACATGTTGGCTAAGGAAGAATTTTTGACAATCATTCCTCTGAAGGGGAAGACCCGTGGCGAAGATATATATGACGTTTTCATCAATTTTGTAAAAAACTACAAGCTACCAATATATAAATTAGTGTGCATTACAACCGATGGAGCACTAGCAATGACTGGAAACAAGAACGGTTTTGTGGCATTGTGTCGAGCTAATGAAGAATTCCCTTCATTTTTTTCATTCCATTGCATTATACATCAACAAGTTTTGTGTTCAAAAGTTTTAAACACGGAGGAAATTATGGGCATTGCAACAAAAATTGTGAATTCCATCCGTGCACGTAGCTTGCAACGGCGGCTCTTTAAGTTGCAGTTGGAAGATAGGGAGTCAGCTGAACACACTGATTTAGTTCTTCACACGGACGTCAGGTGGTTGAGTCGCGGAAAATTCCTAGAAAGGTTTCAAGAATTATTGCCCGAAATAACAGCTTTTCTAGACGAAAGAGGTGATGACACTGAGATGTTGAAAAACGAAAAATGGCTGACTGAT
Organism: Tyria jacobaeae; assembly: GCA_947561695.1. Classification (NCBI taxonomy): domain Eukaryota; kingdom Metazoa; phylum Arthropoda; class Insecta; order Lepidoptera; family Erebidae; genus Tyria; species Tyria jacobaeae. The sequence continues at coordinate 8,973,232 of OX387207.1, read as the reverse complement.
TTGGCATTTTCGACTGACATCACAATGCACTTAAACACCATTAACTTGGAGCTTCAAGGTAAAGGAAAAACTATTATTGAGATGATTAGCGCAGTAAACGCATTCAAAAGTAAATTGCAACTTATGATAGATCAACTGAAAAGAAAGGATCTGAAACATTTTCCGTCTTTGAAAGCAAGGATTCCTCAGTTGAATTATGATACGTATGAGGCTGAATTATCAAATATTTTGGGACAATTCGAAATGCGTTTTTATGATTGCAGTAAATTGGCAAATATAGCATCATTTATGAGTTATCCTTTTTCATGTAAAAACATTGAGGAATTAACCACTGAAGTAGCAAGTCAGTTTAATATGAACTCATGTTCTGTTGAAAATGAGTTGGTGCAGATTATATCAGATATACATCTCAAAGCTACAGCATCTGATACAAATTTCTGGTGTTTTATATCTGAAGATAAATATCCGAATCTAAGGCAAATCGCCCTTCAACTGACGGCAATGTTTGGGTCAACTTACTTGTGCGAGTCTGCATTTTCTGAAATGAAGATAATTAAGTCAAAATATCGCAATCGACTAACTGACGATCATATGTCATCATGCTTGCGATTGGCACTCAGTGGTTACGCACCATCTTATGAAAAGTATGCTGAGGACATGCAGTGCCACGCTTCAAGATCCAAAGTCACTCCTTAGTTGAGTTTAACACCATATGTAACTCTTTTGTTTTGTAACAATGAATAAACTCGCAATTTTGAATAACTAGGAGTTTTTTCATTGATATTGTAGAGAAGAACTTAAGTAAACCTAACCCAAACCTTGACTAAGATAATGTAAATTGTGCGGAAAGCTAATATCTACGGTATATATGCTACGGTACACCCTACCTAGGTAGGTAGGGTGTATCGTGTATGTAGCAAGTATGTGTGTGCAACCCTGCATCACACATACTTGCAGCCCCTCAAGTCGATCGTAAGTAGTCTAAAAATATTGAGGTAGATCGCCAGCAGTTCAAGTTTGAGCACCCCTGATCTAGAACATTTGAAAATATATTTTTAACCCGAGCTGTGCCTCAATAAACGACTACGAAGCATCGAGCTAAATAATTTGAATATTTTTTCTATTACTGCAATTACAATCGTTTGGACAACTTTTAAAAAAATACGTCATCTGTAATCCACCTGAGTCTGTAACGGTAAGTAATGAAAAAATAAAAAGAAATTATTCAAACCCGAAGATTTGGGTTCCGTACCCTACAGTTACTAAGAAAACCACTGAATTTAAGGTTGTAGCGCTGCGTGTAGGCATAAATTACGTTACCGCGTTCAGAGCCAATTCAATACAGTAGTAAAGCGGCGGTAGCGTAATGGCTAAAGCGTCGGACTTGCGATCAATTTGTTGCGACAACCAACCAGCGCAACCCCACCCAGTGAACTTCCGTCGTGAGCTCACTCCTTTTTTTTTTTTTTGAACGTGTGGAAACCCTCTCGGGCCGTCATCCCACCGGGGTTTTCATTGGAACGGTGTGTTGGAATCGGACCAACGAAAACCACATGGAGTGCCAGTCTGGGTCTGATATAGGAGGTATCCGGGAACAGCTTTGGTAAGACATCCGGACCCCTCCTAGCGCATGTTGCCTGCAAAAGCGCGGGCACCACCTTTGGGTAACTCTCAATTAGGCAACGTCCAGACACACCAGGACGTCGCCTCCTCGGGGCTGGCCATATGGCGGATAGAGGGGAAAACCCGTCCCGACCTCCCGCAGCCACATTCAGGGTGGCATGAGGCGCTGGAAAGCGCGCCTACGCCGCCCGGTTCGCCGGCGGCGAATTGGGTCCGAGTGGCTGGAGTAAAAAAAATACCTCAACCTCTTCCATAAATAATACTCAAAAAAAAATTTGAACATCGAGATCATTTTTGGTAAGTGTCTTTTGACAAGTTTAAAGTTATTATCTAAAACTATGTAAACTTAGCAGTTACTTGTAAGTAACTTATTTAATAATCATCATCAAATTGTGTTACAATTGTGTTACTTTAGTATGATTAATATTTTTGTAATATTTTACAAAAACAGTTGAAGGCAAGTATATTTTTATTCCGTATCTATCTACAATAATAAAACAATTGATACGTTACATATTGCATCATTATACGATGCGCGATGCGAGCGATGTAGTAGAAACCTTCATCGGGTTAATACTACTACTACTACCACCTACTGAATTGATTTTGAAAATTATTTCACCAGTAGAAAGACATTTACATTATCGCTTAATGACATAGGTTATCAAATTATGAGCTAGGGGGGCGGAGCAGGGGGGTAAGTTCCTACGGGACAGCGAGTGAAAGTGCGTGGAAAACTTAGTGGTTCATAAATCGAATTGTTGATTTGTAGTTGCACACTTACATATGTCATCTAAAACGACCATTGAAAAATAATAAGAAATAAGTACCGTTTTTCGATATGCCTTAGATTTTAATTTTGTATATGATCTTTTATTACACATTTTTTATTTAATTTAATAATTAAACAGTAATTCTTACGATTAACAATGTAAGTACATAGGACTACTATAAAGAAGAAGCTTGGTGTGCTAAACAGATCGAGACAGTATTTTACTCCGGTGCACCGCCTGCAACTTTATAAGGCGCAGGTTCGGCCGCACGCACATGGAATACTGTTCCACTCATCTACTCATCTCCTTGCAGGTGCAGCCCAGTACCAGCTTCTCCCTCTTGACCGCATTCAACGGAGAGCGACTCGCATCATCGACTGCCAAGATATTTCTGATCGGCTTGACACCTTGGCGTTGCGTAGAGATGTAGCTTCACTCTGCATCCTCTATCGCTTGTATCATGGGGAGTGTTCAGAGGAATTGTTCTTAACAACACAACACAATACCGGCTGCAGGTTTTCGCCATCGTCCTACGCGACAAAATATGCATCCCCATCACCTGGACGATTGGCACTCCACCACTTCTCCAGAAGCTTTTCATCAAGCCAGGTAATTTATATCATTATTTATTAGTTATATCAATTTTCGATTTTTACATTGCGGTTCGATATATTTTCAATTTTAATAAAATATTTTTTCATGGCGTTCGTTCTTATTTTTGTGGATTTGCATAGTCATGGTCATAGTGGTTTAAAATTGCTACAACCTCGCCTTATATGTCAGTTAATCGGTCCTGCTGATTTTGTGGATGTCCACATCCTTATCTGCTTGCTGCCTGACGTTAAATATTGATTTTAATGTAACGAAGTGAATTTTACTACAGATATAATTTCATAGTATCGCAAAATCTATATAAATAAAAATGCGGCTGAGTTCCGTACGAGTGCACCAAATTGCATATTAATTTTGTTGTGTTCGTTATTGTTAGGACACCGTTGATATAATAGAAATTAAAAATAAATTGTAGTTATATTTTTTTTAAATCCTTACTCTGAAGAGTGTGAATGAGTGGTACAGAAGACAGTTCAATGTTTTGACAAAACATGGGCAGACTCTTGTCTCTCTTATAATTTTCAAGAAGAGAATTCATGAAAATTCTGAGAAATTTCATTTGAAATATTGTCATGAACATATTGAAAACGTTAGCTTAACCAAACCCCTAAACCAAATCCCATATAATACCTACTTTTCATTAACCTACAAGTATGTAATTCGAAAGTCTTACACCTGCAATAGATAAATAGAATTTTTGTAAATTTGTATATATCACTTTTTATTGTGATCACAAACTTGTATTTCGCGGTTGAAAAATTTTGTATTTAGTTGGAGAGTATTTTTAGAATTACGTTTGTCTTTAGTATAAAAACAGCTTAAATTTTTAAATCTTCTAGCAGCACATGAATGTGCTTTCCACAAAACATGTTGCTGGCGCGGACATTGAGCGAACTGAATTTTATTTTGAGAAAAAGTTGAAAGGGTTCCCTTGTGCTAAAAATATCGCTATCGTGGTTTAGTAAAAAATAACACAATTATTTATTTTCTTTTTTGTTTACTAGTAAAACACTAATATAAATGTATTTTTTTATAAAAAGGTTAAATAAAGCATAAGAGTTGTAAACCACATCGTTTCAAAAACTGATGCGCCAAAGGTATCACTGAGCTAAACTGATATATAGACATAATTTCGTTGTGATGATACAATATATAACTCATTTAGCTCACTTAACATCTAGCTCAATGATCAAACTAATTTTGACTACATCACTCCGCCGATCGTTAAGATTACTTACATACAACATTTTTCATTCGAACAAATCTTGCATTATTCTCATACTTCTCATGAATTAAGATTCCAAAACTTCAGGCTTCTCTAAAATTGCTAATCGTAATTTTTAAGACAATACATTACCTACATACTAAATTGATACCTTCATACTTGGACAGGACTATATATACATATATAGACCGAGACGTTACTTTTTAAACGGATTAAGGAAAGTACTAAGTAGGTACCTATATCATACAATAAATAGATAATCACCTATTAAAAGACTAGGTTTGCGTATTTAAAAATCAATTTCTACGTACTATTCAAAATAAGGCGTATTTTAGTCTGACAACCTAAATGCGTTCATACGAAATTAGCGTGTACCGTACCTACATTCGCACTCATATATTGCCTTGTCTTATTACTAGCTCTCGTTCGAGAAGGATGCGTACAAACCCACACAAAGGGAAATCATGAGCTAAATCTGAACTAGTGTGAGTGAGTGATATATATAGATCTTTTAAAGCACTCACTCAGGAGCTGTACAACACTAGTTCCAACATAGAATCGTGCGAATCGCGTGAATATTATTATAAATATTAATCAATAAATCTACGTTTACCCATAGGAAATGTTCGATACTCATCGAACATATCAGCAATTCCGAAGTATCATTTAGCACCTGGGATCGAAGCAGCTAACGCCTTACCGCACAAAATGGTTCCTCGTAACCGTTGACAACTTCAACGTCCTGTGATCCTTGGATACTGCGGCCAGAAACAATATGGCCCGACGCTTTAACTTTCATTGAATTTCTTCACTCAGTTCAGTTGTCAGGCTCCTTCTTTCCAGCTGTCCTATTCGGCAACGAACCGGTGCAGTGGCTCGTTAGGGCTGTTCAAGCAGCAAGCCTGAATGAAAGGAGCAGTGGCTCTTCGGAACCGCGAGAAAGGTAACCTTAATAAAAAATTACCCTACCCAACCAATGTGACCAATTCCAAGTTAGGGTAGCCTAACTTGGGATTGGTCAGGACACCTCACCATTTTACGAAATACAACCCGACGCAAAGATTGATTCCCGACCACTTAGGACTGGTGCCTATATTGGAGTTTGGAAGTCTCGCAAAGAGGCTGCAACTCTCCAAGCTGGTGATAAAATCGCTCAGTAGAAGGGACGAACAGCGCCTAAAAAGTCGTTCCTAGCCCTAGAATGTAGTACGTCCCCAACTTGAATCCTGACTAGATAGTCAGCGTCAGCTAGACTACGTAAGCTCATTTATATATTTAAGACCCTCAGGAATACAGCAGATCGCCGACCACTAAAGATAGTGTACTACGGTTTGTGTCAATCTATTATCGATTATTGTATAACCTCATGGGGAGGAGTCAGTAAAACCCACATTATAGACGTTGAAAGGGCCCAACGTGCCATTCTTAAAGTTGGTGCTGGACTTCCGTTCCAGTTTCCTTCTAATGACTTATACAAGGAGTGGGATATTCTCACAGTAAGACAGGCGTTCATATTACAAATAGTCTTAATGAAACACTCCCAATTATATTATGACCCAAATTTAATAACAGACAAGCGACGTAAAGACAAGGTCTGCCTACCTGAAAGATTCCGCTCCTCACATGCGCAGCAATTCTATTGTTTCCTTGGCGCTCACCTTTACAATAAACTAAACCTAGCTCTGAACATATATCCTTTAACTCGATCTCGTTGTATAATATCAGTTACTACTTATCTTAAAACGTTGAATTATCAGGATACCGAAGATCTCTTAACTATTCCTAAATAGCAAATTACTGTTGTTTACCTAGTTTAACTCTTGACGTAATTTATAACTATCCCTATGTTTGCTCTACTGCTTAGCGACTCTATATTGAAAAACCCTATGCACCTTATAAACTCACATACGCACACCCTAACTCAAACACATTTACGCTAAAATCCTAGATATATGTCATTCTTATCAATTCTTGTCTTTGGTTTAGTTTAATTTATATTGATTAAATATGTTATTTATACTTCCAGCACAATTACTTAGAAATAGACCTATATTATATGATCTGAATGCTGGCAACGGGTGAGGGCCTGGTGACCTGTAATACAGGTTTTACAAAACCTACCTCAGGCACCAGTTTCTCAAAATTGTTACGTTCACATCTGTCTTTTTTGGAGTAACTGTATAAGTCAAATTGTAACCATTGTAGAGAAAGAATAAATAAATATTATTATTATTAGTTACAACGTTCAAGTCTCGTTCAGCACCAACGATAACCTCATACAAAGAATCTCCTCTGAAAACTAGGGCTGTGTCATCTGCGAATGCTGTAATCTTTGCCGTAGAGATCCACTTCACACAGATTATTAATGTAGAAGAGACAAAGTATGTTGCCATTTGAGGTACTCCAGAATTTGGCCAAAACGACAATTTTTACCATATTAAAAGATGTCAAAAATCACGGCAAAATAGTAGTCGGTTGGAGCCAGGTCCAGCGAGTATGAAAAATGATTGTAGGTCCTGTAGTGATAATAAAGTTTCTCGAGCAATGTGGGAAAAAATTGTCATGAAGCGGTTGACGACTCGTGACTGTCTCGCTGGGAGCTTCGCCATCATTGTTTGAAATCCTGTAGTCGAAATCTCCTGTTATTGCTTCACCGGATCTTTAGAAGCTGTAATTAAATATACCTTAGTGACCACAAAACAGTTACCATTACTTTTCTATAGGACAGCTTCACTTTAGGGCGTTTGACCTAGAGTGATCCATTACGTTGGTCGCTTGCGATTATCGTAAGGAAACTTTTCATCACATGTCACATTTTGCCTCAAATTCCTTTCATTTTTGTGCCAGTTCAACAAGGTAACCATCAGTTTTAATGCGCGATTTTCTAAGCAGATCAGTTAAATCATTTCAAGCTTTTCATCTTACTATTTTGATGCAAATGATGCTTAGATCAAACCATACCGCTAATTCCTTAGTAGTTTCACACAGATAGGCTTCCACTTCCATTCATCGTTTTTAACTTAACGGCCGATCTGCCTTAGGGTTCATAGTAAAAGGCGAAGTTTCCCTTACGAAAGCGATTAAACCTAACATGCACGGCCCGTATATTAGCCGTCTATCGTTCTCTTCAAACACATATTAAATAAGAGATACTATAATTTTCAAATCTTCACAAAACCCGGAAAGTGTTAGTCTGAATCGCGCGCCGTGGGTTCTGTAAGCAAACGAAGGTCTTTGTAAATCTTATCTAATAACAAGTATACATTTCATTTAAAAATATACACATACGCTTACCATGATTAATTATATTTATTATTATTATTACACTGTTGGTGGATTTTCCACGTCTAAAGTGTAATATTTGTTCTAATTTAATATCTTCTACTTTAATCCGGACCAATGTTCATTAGAATCAATTCAACAAGAAAATATATTAAAACCTTTCCAGAAATGACTGAGTAGAATGAATTGAGATATCGAGCAACAACATAAAAATTAACTCTAATCGTGTCAGTATAAAACTATTTGAAACCCGATTATTATCTCTCTACTTTTCTTTTCAAAACGCTTACATATCATCTCGAAATCGTAATCTTATTATTACCGCTATTAAGACGATTCTATTGATACCACACGTGTCGAAATCCGTGAAACCGTATGGTCTCCTAAGGCGTAACAAATAAAGATGTACACATACATACACCCGAAAAACATAACCCTGCTTCTCGAGCAGTAGGGTAATAATTATGGTTAATAGTTAGTTTATCTCATAAATCGATTTTCTAAGCTTTTAGACCGTTATGTGGGAATGATAAATTAAAATTTGCACTTATATCCTATACCTCGATGTGGTTGTTGAAAATATGAGTTTGTATTCGCCAAAAGTATTTTTATATAATATTAAGAACAAAACCGATTTCGGAGTTTTACCGTTACTTGCGCCGTAACCCTTACTTGTACTGTAACTTTACTTCCTTAAAAATGTAATTATGTGTACGGTTTTATAATAAAACGCCTGATAATATACAAATGTTGTAAGTCTAAGTAAATGTAAGTATACCTCCCCTCATCTCCTTCCTCCTCTTTCCCATCTCCTCATCCCCCCTATCATTTTTCCGTTCCCCGCATTTACGACGCACTTACGACTCTTGAGTTGCGGGTGTCCACTTACCATCAGGTGACTCATCTGTTCGTCTGTCCCCCTATAGCAAAAAAGAAAAAAAGAAACAGTAAAACGAAAGTTGTGCCTTAAAGGTGGATTATATGGGGCATAGAAGCGTTTAAGTTTGAACTGTTAGAGATTCACAGGCTATTTCAAATAATTAAAATACAGTAATGTGAGCTAACATTTAACTCATTTTCAACTCTTATGTTTTATGTTTCTTTCTCCTTCCTTTTTACCTTTTTTTGGTGGTTTTCAGGTTTATTAGTTTTAGTAACATAATATCACACGACAAAATAATGTTGTATTACTATTCACTAAATATCCTAAACTGGTGATATATAAGAGTGGCCTTGAATTTGTTTGCCCGATTTTCCCATAAAGCCCACAAAACCCGTGGGTTCGATCCCCGCAAGGGACAACATTTTATGTAATCCTCAAATTGTTGTTCTGAGTCCGGGTGTTCTTTGACTCTCTCTCTCCGACAAAGCAACCAATAGTTGCGGTGACACTGTGAAATATTTTTAAAACAGGACGATTTCGAATAATTGTTTAATGTTTTATGAAGTATATTTTTTTTAAGATATTAATCTCAACTTAGTACTTTAATGATTTTAACTTAACATTGATTATGTTTAGTTTTACATTTTTAGTCATTATATATCACTAATATATGACCTACTAGGTTTGTTAGCACCGACTATAATAAGTTCTAAAATACTTAAGCAAAAGGATTTGGCCTCATGAAATAGGTTTGATGACCCAGTTCCCATTGAATTAACAAGTTCATTTTGTAAAATTTTAGCTTCCTTTTAACATTTACCTGAAGTCCGCGTCACGTAACCACCCAGTATGGAAAATAATTACACATATTTACGGATGCCCCACAAGACGCTCATGGGTCCTGTGTTTACATACGCAGCGCTTGCAAGCGATCAAACGTAGTCAACGTTATCTTATTCATGACGATTTATTGCGGAGTGGTCAAGGTATATTGGTAGTGGTAGTGGTAGTCGTTTTTTTTTTCTTTTTTATGCGAGGAGGAAAATCTTCAAAAAGACTGTTAGTGTGGGATTTTTACCCACTAAAAACCTCCCCTCTCTTGTACCCAGTACCGCGGGACGCGTTAGTATTACTTCGCGGTACTAGGCTCCCTCCTTGCCATGCGGCTATTCCTCCGTTTTCTCTTCTTCTTCCTTCTTCTTCTTCAGTACCTTCCTTACGAACCCCGTCATAGCTGTCCAGTTTTCGATAGTCTCCAGCATCCAAGGAATGACATCTTCTGGCCTTTGAGACGCTCCCTTCTCGCTATGCCAGCGCAGCCGTATTTCCGACCAACGTCGACATACAAAAAAGGTGTGCTCCGCAGAGTCAATATCGCCTGGGCAGTACACGTAATCAGGTATATTTAGGATCCCCATTCGATGTAAATAGGCATTGAACTGTCAGTGTCCAGTAAGGAACTGTGAGAGGTAATTATCCACTTCTCCATGTTCCCGTAGGACCCAATCACGGACTCGCTCAATAAGCTTATAAGTCCAACGCCCGGTTTCCCCAGACTCCCAGCGCCTTTGCCAGATCGTAAAGGTCTCCTCGCGTTCTCGAGCCCGAACATCCATCAAAGATTCCTCGCCGGCACGTCGAGCATCCCAAATACGCCTGCTCTCGAAACCCAGAAGGTCGATTGGAATTGAACTCGAGATGACAAGCACGGCTGCCTCCGATACCGTTCGATAGGCACAGGCTATTCTCAGCGCACCTCTACGTTGTACCGACGCAAGCCGCTTCCGATTTCTTTCAACTGTGAGTGCCTCTTCCCAGACCTCTACTCCGTAGAGCATGATCGAATTAGCGACGCTCATGAGAGCTCGTCTGCGGCTGGTCCCCGACGTTTGGCATTAACCGAGAAAGACTCGCCACCGTTTTCGCCGCTTTTGTGGCTACACTGACAATCTGTTCCTGAAACGTTAGTTTTGAGTCAATCGTCACTCCGAGGTATTTCAGGGACCCTCGACTCTCTATGTGTTGATCCACAACAAGAGCACGGAAAGGACCCGGAAACCACTTCTGAGCTGTGAGTACCACAACCTCCGTCTTCGCAGTGGCTAGTGCCATACCATGTTCATTAAACCATGCGTTGATTTTGGTTGCGACAAGTTTTGCCAATCCTTGCGCTTCGCTATAGCTCCTCGCAAGGACTAACGCCGCAACATCGTCAGCAAATCCCTCCAGCAGTATTTCCATCGGTAGGTCGAGGCGCAGAAGTGCATCATAAAGAATGACCCAAAGTTCAGGTCCAAGGACTGAACCCTGAGCCGCTCCTCCAGTGAGCTCCTTCATTTCTTCCCCCGTAGTAGTCTCATATATCAAGAAGCGATCACGTAGGTAATCACTAATGATACAGATGGGATACTCTGATAGATTTAATTTCTCTCATTATATCCGACCATCTGGCCGAATTAAATGCATTTTTCACGTCAAACGTCATCATTATGCATACTGGTCGGGACCGATGGTCACCCGTCCAAGCTCGTTTGGCAAATGTTTTTTGCCAAACGAGCGAATTTTTTAATTTTTGACGTCACTCATCTTTACAGACCTCTTTCCAGCATCTCCCCTTGCTCACTTTAACCGCCGTGACGAGTCGCTTCTTCGCCGCTTTGTACTCATCGTTCTTCTGCTGACTAATTTCTCGCTTTCGCGACCTCATTGCCTGCCTGCGAAGACACAGGCACTCAGCCCTGAGCAGCGCAATCTCAGCAGTCCACCAGTAAACCGGTTTTCTTCGTGAGCTTGCAGTCCGGCATGGCATAGCGGCATCGCACCCTGCTACAATGATATCCATCATTCGAACGACGACAATCTGCACATCTGTTCTTGACTTTTCGGAGACGTCAGGAAGAGTATTGATTTTTTCCGAGACCGCCTTTTGAAAGGCACCCTCATCCAGCTTCGACACTCCATCCCATCCGCGTCATTCGTTGCTCAGGAATAATCGGGGTTTTACTCCACAGATTATGAACCGTATATGAGATGTATTGATGGTCACTCGCTGTATATTCTTCTGAAACAACCCAGTCTGAGATTACACCAGCCAAGCGTTGAGTAGCGAACGTAATGTCTAAGATAGATTCACGCACCCCAACTCTACGGAAGGTAGATGTATTTCCCCTATTCAGAATAAGTAAGTCAAGACTTGCCATCATGTCTAGGAGTTCGTTTTCTCGCGTATCGCTGTAGTCCATGCCCCACTCTATGGACTTTGCATTAAAGTCACCACCTATCACGATTTCCCCCTCAAGATGGCGGACGACTCTCTCGAGATCGTCAATCCTTTTTCGGTAGTCAGCTATAGGCTCATTTGGGGTGAAGTAACATGACACGAATGTAACTGCTGGCGTTACAACCCATACAATGCCGTCTCCTGATCCACTGTCTTTTACGGAAAGGTTAACCCTGTCCGGAATCCAAATTGCCGCTGTCCCTAAAGAGTCACATATATAGAGAGTCGATACGGGCAGAGAGGATCCTCTCAAACAATTTACCCGCCTCGTCCAACAGCACGATGGGCCTGTAGGCCGCGACCGAATCCGTAGGCCGTCCCGGTATTCTTAAAAGAACCAGCTTCCCGCTCTTCCAGCATTCTGGGAAGCGTCCAGACGCCAAGCATGCATTGTACACCTCCCTGAGGCGGTCCGACATGTGGTTGAGGGCTAGGGCCAATATTCGGGCAGGGATCCCGTCCAGTCCGGGGGCGGTGTTCTTAGAACGGATTCGAAGGACAGCCGCCCCTATCTCTGCCTCATTGATAGGTGGAACATCCTCCTTCTCGAAGTCCCCATCGTCTCCGGCCAAGGGGGCCATCGACGGGGATGAGTGCTCCAGCCGTTGCGGGAAAAAGCCCGCTTCTGGGGTCCTGGGTCCGGGAGAGCTCAAATCGGATATAAAGGTGATCCGAGAGCGTCTCAACCTCTTCCAGGACACACCAGTTCCTTACTCGTGAGGCGAGAGCAGGGGTAGCGAACGAAAGGTCCACTATCGACCCCCCTGCTGTCGCACGCACGTGTTTGTGGTGCCTCTGTTTAGGAGACAGAGGCTCACCGATGTTGCCCACTCCTCAGCAGCGTCGCCCCGTGCTTCCGTCCTGGGGGAACCCCACGCCCGTTGCGTGGGGTTCCCCCAGGACGGAAGCACGGGCACGGGCACTTGGCGTTGAAGTCCCCCAGCACCACGTTCGATACTTGCCTCAACGAACTCAACCCCTCGACCTTGACGAGCCAACCTCACACACAGGTTGCTAGTGCTATTAAGCAACAGCAAAATCAACGGTTGGTGTCGACTTCATACCAGATGAATTGATAAAATACAGCGGTGAGATTTTGTATGTGGGAACAAGAACAGGTCCCTAACACTTTTAAAGTGCTCTATATATATTATATCTTATAAGGGCTCTATATATATTGCAATTCTTACCGCGGTATCTCTTAAATGTCAATGCCTTCTCCTAAATCGCCTTCGAAATTTAGCTAAATAGATTCTGCCCGAATACCAGTGTAGTTTCCGACCCAGTTGTCAGTGCGTCAATTTCAAGAAAAAAGTAATGACCAGAGTCGTTATATGCATCCGTTTTGTTGACCTTGAGAAATCATTGATAGCGTACCGTCAGAAGCCCTCCGAATAGTGTTGTGGAAACTTGTATGCACGGAGAAATTTGTGAGACTTCTGAGACTCCTGCATGACGATACGCTGATCAGTCAGATTTCTTCCCCGTGGAGGTCTTGTAGTGAACTTCAGTAGGAATACGCATCCGTTTCCACAACGAGGACAATATTTTTAATTTAGCTAGATTCAAAGATGATCTATGCTACGCATTTCAAGAAGTTGTGGTGTCTCTAGATATTCACGGTCAAGAGCACTGGCTATACGCCGTACTGATCTACTTAAGCAGGTCAACACTTTCCACTACCTGGGAAGTATGATTACATCAAAGTGAGTCTTGACTTGTAAAGTGTTACGTACATCATCTTGAAAAGTTTTTTTTGTTTAGTTGAAAAGTATTTATTCATACTATTACAGATTCACATTAGAAATATAAGAGAAAGTTCTTGATTGATTCCTTAAGATTATATAAGCTTTAACTAATCTCACAATAATGTATAAAACAAACTATATTTTATCAAAAAACTAGTTTACAAATGCTACAGACAACATATTGGTATTAAGTTGCATTCCTATGGGTTCCTTCACACAAAGGTAATTCTGGTAATGAAATAGCTGATAAAGCTGCATAAGATTGTATCAATTCCATCAATCTTAAAAGTGCAATGGATGTACCTATTACTGATAACTTGCAATGTAATCATCAAAATGTTGATAAGCTACCTATCCATAGATAGAAATGTACAAAAAGAACCAGGATCAAAAAATAAAATAGTATAGAAGAATTCAAAAGGGCCTTCCTCCCAAGGAAAGTTATTATTTTATCACTACTATTAACAGCTTTTGCCATAACTGTGCACCGTCACACCACAATAGGCTGTCCATGAAGAAACTACTAAACTAACTAAACTAACTACCTACTTTCTTACTTGTCAGACTAGTTTTGGTCAGTTAATCTTTGTCACTGGAACAATTGTTAAGATATAAATTAAATTGTGCAGTGGATGAACTATAGTGTATGAAATGTAAGGTTATTAAAATAAGTGGAAGAAGACTTGACTTAAAGGTAACCAGACCAAAAAATCCAAACTAAAAAGAAAATATTTCTCCTTAACATTTACTTGCAAAAAATAATCTAAAAACATACATAAGCCTTAACGCATTTCAAAACAAATTCAACAGATCCGACATTCCCACAATTATTTATGTTACAGCTTAATCATAATTCTTTCATTATCACCAGCACCATCAGCACTGCAAATTTTTGAGCAACTTTGCAAGATTTTCCGAAAAGTCTTGTATCAACCGCTGACTTAACTTTGGAAACTTTTCCTCAAACTCAGATTTTAAGCATTCTAATTCAAATGTGTTTCTTTCCAGCTCTTCAATAGTTTCTTTACAATGTTCATATTCTTGAAACTTTTGCATATCAAGGTCTGATTCTTTTATAATATTTGCCAACCCTTCAATAGCATCATTGACCGCATCTAGAAGTTGTTGATGTCCCGACGTCTCATTGTAACCAAAATCTACATTACTGAGTTCAATTTTATTTATTATTAATTGTATCGCAGTTGACAGATCTTTAAGTGTTGTCTCAGCAATTGAATTGTCAGTAATTTCATGGAACTGTTTGCAATCATAGTTTTTGATATCTAATAATCTGAAAATTCACAAATTGTATTAGTCTGTGATTTTAAAATGCATGTTTAAAGAATGAAACTAAGTAGCTGCTGAGAAACAATAATAATTATTGCTAAGTTGATTAGGTTTATGATTCTAATTAATATCATCATCATGAGCCCAACTGAAGAAGGTAGCTAGTATAGACTAGATGCAAAAGGCAGTGAATTGGGTGCTATAGCACACCTTGGGAGAGGTCTATGTCCAGCAGCGGACTGCAATGGGCTAAATGATGGAGACAGGAACATCTAAGCATATCTCCATTCACTGCACATAAACCTCCCCCAATTAGCACCAACTATCCCATTCTTAGGAAGTCTACATCCAAACAATAATATATAGGAGTTACATTATTTGTTTATAATCAAAATATTTGTAAATTGCTATTTATACTAATTTTTAATTCATTTTCTGCATGAAAAAAAAAGGCTTGTTACTATGGATTAATAAGGATGTTATTCATGTAATAATCCTTCTTTTTATTTTTAAATATAAAAGATACCTCCAGCTCTGGGAATTATTCTTATGTGCAACACAGATGGGATTGTTCAATAAATGTACACAAAACCTGGACTGAAAACAACACAACTATTTCTAGTGGAATTAAACCCACAACCTCTAATTAAACAGTAAAAATCACTAACCACTAGATGAAGAGGACAGGCTGTTAATTAATAATTTATATGTATAGTTATAAAGAGTGTAGTGAGTACAGTACAGTAAATTCAGATTATAAGCAGATAAACAAAGATGTGAAATTGTTATATAGCTGAGAAACTCTTATAATTTGAACAAAATCAGTATTATGGCTGATATAAAAATAAAGGCAAGAAAGCAAGTTTTGTGTTCAAGTAAAATAGGCCCACTGCATCCATACCCATGGGTGTCGTGAAAGGCAAGTAATAGATTGTACTGTTCTATCTATTCTATTCTGTCTATTAGACTATATAATTATAGAGTCATGCAGCCCCTATGATGTAAGCGGGACTACATTTTAGTTGGCAAGAAGTATTTTAGATGCTTCTGCCCACCCCTTAAAGGATATAGACTCGAGTGTATGGATGATTGCAATAATACTAACTATTTTGATATGTTAGAGGATAAAAATCTTTAAAGAATGATACAAGTATAAATAACTATGAAATACTCACCTCTTTTGTTCTACAACAAATGCTATTTCTTTAAGTCGGTTAATAGTTTTACAATACTGCCGCCTAATTTTTCGCAACTCGTCACCTACTAGTGCCAAATCCAACTCCATTTGATTGACAGCCCACTTAATTTTCTCATCCAAAAACCATTCACATAAAATTTGGCGCATAAACCGACCATAACTAATTTTGCGGTAATAAGGACGGAGGTCAGGGTACACCAGCTTCGTAGAAATTTTGGAAGTAATTGGTGCCCTTGTTGTCTTCGAACGAGCAACATTTGTAGTTGGCGGTCGCTTCGGTTTAACCGGGTTCCTAACGTTACCTGCCGACTTCTTTCTATCAGCCATTATTTTCAATTATTTATGAAATAATGTAATACTGCTTACGAAATGAACAAAAGATAATTATGTATCAAGTCTAGTGTATATGTGGTATCGTAGAGATATGGACGTTTATTTTAAATAACTGTCATCTGTCATGGTAGCTGATTATTTTTTTGGGATTTAAGACTTGATTACTGGGTCTTTTAAGTCAGTCTTTTTCACTTATTTTAACCATTTTACATTTTACACACTTTAGTTGGTTGACTACAATTGGAAATGGTTTTATTGTATTTTTATAAGCTTGTAAATCATTTGTCGCTATTAAATCCTCTGATTTTTGCCCGTCACAACTAACCTGCGGAACAAACGGTCGCCTGCCGTATTTTCGGTCCGATACGACCTTCTGCGTAGCATTCTGCAGTAAAAACTCAGAAGAAAATAAAATTTTTAATGAACTACTATATTGTAAATGAAACATTCCCACACCAACGTGACCCATAGTAAAATGTTTTAAAGCATTTGTGAAAATGGAATTATATTCATTACATAAATTCCCTCTAAAACGATTTTGATAAATTGATAAATGTAATATTTGACTGGGGGTCATCCTTTCTAATCGTGGCAAAAACTGGCCAGATGTGTTTGCTCGTGCGGAATAGGCTCTTAGTCATGTAATGAAGTGGCTATTAAACAATCCACTAACATTCAACCTCAAGGAAAACTACTTACATCACGTTCTCAAAAACAGAGCGCATACTTGTTCGGCATACACGTCAACTAATACCTGCGACTGCACAACTATACTGAGATCTGCCCACACGAAGTTTCTGAGAATATGTGGCGACCTCCACACATAGAAAAACACATGTTAACTCCATCTAGCGAAAGACAAGCCAAACTACGTAGCAACGACACTGATGACGTGGTAGGATGCTGAATAACGAAAATAAAGTTCTCGCAGCGATAAGTATATATGCGACTTCCCAACCTTAACCGTTGGGCCGCGGTCTGCGAGGCATGATCACCTCGTCTGGTTGGAGGATCGTCCCTTTGTATTGGAGGGACATAACACCCATTCCTCTACAAAACTAAGTATACTATAAATGAAAATACATCCCACACAGACACACACACACATACACACACAAATGTATATAGATAAACATGTCGGAGACACGTTATCTTCACGGTCGCTCATCGTTAGCATCAGCAAGATTCCGGTTGAGAAAATGTATCGTATGTTTTAATAATTTATTTCAGTACTTACAGAGAAACACGATATATAAAAAGGCACAATTCCTAGGCAAGTCCAATTTGCGACGATCAGAGCGATAATAATAAAAACTAAATAATGCACGCCATTTTACTAACGCTTCTCTTTCTTCGTTTTCTTCAATCTAGGCTCTGTACACGTCACTTTGACGTTGCATGTTGTTGACGTCCTGTACTCATGTCCCGGATGCGATACGGTCATCCTGTGTGGCGCACGTCCTCGTGTGCTAATCTGAAAGAGAACAAATTAAAGCACAGTATCATTCTCACTCGGCCATGTCTAACCTAGTCTATTCTGCCTCAATAAAACAGTACATCACTGAATATTTTTATTTTTAAACAGCAAAAAATACAGTAACATCGTTTAAAATCAAAACTACATAAAATAAGAAATTTAGTAATGGACTACTGCTGCTAACTTAATGCAATCTAAGCAAATAATAACCTCAGGTCATCCCTGTATATGGTATACACACACTTTTTTTTTTTTATCGTGTGGAAACCCCCTCGGGCCGTCATTCCACTAGGGTTTTCGGTGGAACGGTGTGTCGGAATCGAAGCGACTAACACCACACGATGTGCCATTCTGCGCTTAAAATACAAGGAATCCGGGAACAGCTTTATTAGGACATCCGGACCCCTCCTAGCGCCTGCCCGCACTATGCGGGCACGACCTGCTAGAAACCTATCAAAAGGTGGCGTCCAGAGACACGCGGACGTCACCCCCTCGCGGCTGGCCACTAAAGCGAGTGGAGGGGAAAACCCGTCCCGACCACCAGCGGCCACACTTAGGGCGGCATGAGGCGCTGGTAGGCGCGCCTTCTCCGCCCGGTTCACCGGCGGCGTTAGAGGTCATTCTCCCGGGCCCGCTCCGCCACCTCCTTCTGCGAGATGACCTCCTCACAGAAGGTTGCGACCGCGGTAAAATTTCTGTCACTACCGGCCATGGAGCGTATGACGGCCGGTAGTGACAGATCCTCTCCAATTACTGCAGTGAGGGCCCGACGCTGCGCCACCCAAGATGGGCAATCTGCGAGCGAATGCTGGGCCGAGTCCTCACTGCAGTCGCAGTGGTGGCAGACGGGACTCAATTCCCTCCTTGCGACCGAGTGCAGGAACTTTCCGAAACAGCCGTGCCCGGAGAGAACCTGCGTCAGTCGGAAAGAAAGGGTCCCGTGTTGCCGCCCTGCCCACTCGACGATGACCAGCTGGAGCGCCTCCACGGTGGATAATGAGCCATCCCATGAGCCATGAGCCTCCAATGAGCCATCGTGGCTCGGCGAGCGGCCTCACGCCACTCGCGTACCTCTTCGGGCGGGGGCCGATTGCCGCTACCCGCCCGGAAATCAGTCGTCCGCCGATAAACTTCGGCGAGCACTTCCGCCTCCAAATCCCACGGGGGAGTTCCGGCCAACGCACACGCCACCTCCGTCGACACGGTGCGGTAACCACGTATGGCTCTAACCGCCATTACCCTCTGAGGGCGCCAGAGGCGTGCCTTATTCTGGGCGGCAGAGCCTCCGCCCACACCGGTGCACCATATAGTGCCATTGTACAGCCGTCTTGTGGCGACGCTGGGCCCACCCAGGTTGGGCAAGAGTCGCCCAAGGGCGGACGCAGCGCCGACCAACTTTGGAGCCAGCTGTAGAAAGTGCTCGTCGAAGCGCCATCTTCCGTCGAGGATCAGGCCCAGATAGCGTATGTGGGTACAAGGATCGAGTTGACCAATATGGAGGCGCCAGGGGGCGGACTTCGACGGGGCCCATGGAATAGAAGGGCCTCCGTCTTATCCAGGGCCACTCGCAAGCCTAGCGCCTCGATCCGCCCGACCACCAGTGAGGCTCCTCTGGTGGCCAAGCGTGCCGCCTCTTGAAAGTTCGCCCCCCGGGCTGTGACCAGAGTGTCATCGGCGTAACATATTACGCCCAGCCCAGGGGGGAAGTCACCTCGAAGGGCCCAGTCGTACCCCATGTTCCACAGGAGTGGTCCAAGGACAGAACTTCCCACTCCCCGTCGTCTCTAGCCAATGGGGCCATCGACGGTGGTGAGTGCTCCACTCGTCGCGGAAAAAGACCCTCAACCACTCCCTGCAGGAAGCTGGGCTGGAGAGTCTCCGTAAGGGGGGGAGCTTTTTTTGCGCCGCACGATAAGGGCGACCCCGCTAAGGGGTCACGATCGAGACCCTCCAGCATCTCCTTTCTTTTCTTCTCTTTGGCGCGGCAAATGGCCAGCTTCAGAGTTTTCCGGGCCTCTCGGTACTACTCTTGAAGCCGGTCATCTTCCCCTTCTTCGCGGTGACGCCACCGGCTGCGGGTGTAGGATCTCCGGGAACGAATACACGCCGCACAGAGATCCGCCAACTTCTGGGACCACCAGTAGACCTCGTTTCTTGGAGGCCGACGACCTGTAACGCGGGGCATGGCCGCATCGCAGATTTGCGTGATTGCATCACGAAAGCGGCCTGCCCCCATGTCTACCTCCTCGGTTGGAGGCTGCGGAGACAGCCAAGAGTAAATAATAGCTGCCTCCACTAGTAGATCCCGGTCTAACTTCGAAATAGCCCACCGCGGAAAGCGGGAAGAACGCCGCGCCATGTGACACCTTCTGGGGTCCTGGGTACGGGAGAGCTAAAATCGGATATAAAGGTGATCCGAGAGCGTCTCAACCTCTTCCAGGACACGCCAGTCCCTTACTCGTGCGGCAAGAGCAGGGGTAGCGAACGAAAGGTTCACTATCGACTCCCCCTGCTGTCTCACGCACGTGTTGGTGGTGCCTCTGTTTGGGAGACAGAGGCCCACCCAAGTTGCCCACTCTTGTACAGCGTCGGCCCGTGCGTCCGTCCTGGGGGAACCCCACGCAACGGACGTAGCGTTGAAGTCCCTCAATACTAGAACGTGCCCAGACGCTAGTCCCCGTATCGAGGTTTCTAGGTGATTTAGAAAAACCTCGAAATCGCTTAGACTCCGGTTGGGGGAAAAGTAGATACCATATATGGTGAATCCCCCCCCCCCCCCACTCACCGGCAACATATCCAGTACCCTTGTCTCTTAACGACAAGGGCGGGGAATGAGCCGCTGTGGAGCCGACGACTGCCACGGAGCCGTCCCAGTCACCCAGCCAATTTGGACGGGAAGGAACGTAATAAGGCTCCGCAGCTACGGCGACACCAATCGACCACTCCGCCGTGGTTTGCAGGAAGAGGTCCTGCGCACCGGCACAGTGGTTTAAGTTCGTCTGGACAAGGAGGCTGGAGACTTGGTCCATTACTGAACCGTCTCTACAGCCTCCTCCATGGGCGACGGTGAAGACGCACGATTGGCATCTGAGGCTGTATGGGTCGACTGACTAGCCCCAGATGTTTGCTGAGAAGCGCGAGGGGGCTTGCAGCCTCCCTGTCCCACCTCGTGATTGGCGGGTAGATTAAACGCTGAACACGCCGGGCAGTGAGGAGCGGCAGAACACTCGGCTGCCTTGTGCCCTGATCGACCGCAGCGGAAACAAAGTCCACTGCAGTTGAAACAACTTCCACACTTGATGCAGGTGTGTCCCGACGCCAAACACTTATAACACCTCATCGGTCTTGCCGCCAGTATTGTAATTTTGACGTTTACAAAGCCGATGAGGATTCTCCCAGCGTCGCCTAACATTTTAGCAGCAGCCACAGGACAGCTGACCAACACTGTGCCAAGACCTCTCTTTTCGGGACGGATGGCGCCGATCCTAATGTTGTCCGAGGCACAACCCGCTTTCTGTTGGATTGTCACTCGAATGTCGACAATCGTCACTGAGTCGTCCAGGCCTGATATGCGTATCTCAGCGCATTTGGTGGGCCTGGCGATTCCTACGCCATCCGTCTCTGAAAAGCCTCCCCGCAGCTTCTCAGCGAATATGTCTGCCGCCTTCGCGCCTTCAGCCCCAGGAAACTCAAGAATTCGAGCCCCTGTCTGGGCGAGGCGTAACCGAGCACCTGCACTACCGAATTCAGAAGTGAGACAGTCCCGGGCCCTCTTGAAGACGGCAGCATAAGTAAGACCGTTATTTGCACCCTCCGGCATAACTGTTATTACTACAGCTGCCGTTTTCGGAGGTTGAAGTTTCCGCGTTTTTTTTGTCTTCGGCGTTCCTACACTAGCAGAACCAGTACTTGTGGAGAGGCGTCCTTCTGGTTACCTTTCTTTCTTTTTCGTCGGGACTTTCTGCCACCTTCAACCGTCTGCCAATCTTCGTTTGAGAAGGCAGACATGGAGGAGCCACGAGCAGGTTCAGCGCCGCTAGAGATCAGAGGCGCACTAGTCCTACCAGACGTCGGAGAAGGAAGAGGAGGTAAGTCCTCAGCCACCTTGGTAGGGGTCTTAGAAAGACGCCCAGTTTTCGGTGCTGGATGGCGCTTAGGTGGCGCGGGTGCTGATGCCACCGCCGCGTAATTAATACTGACGCAGCCACCCGAGAAGGGCAGTGGCATCGGCACCGATGCGACTTTCGGCTTGTTTGTGGCGAGTGGTGGCCGTATTGCAGGTGCTGGAGGCAGCCTCGCCTCAAGTCCTGAAAGGCGACCGTCTATCACATGCCATACTACGTCTATAATTGTACGTAACTGGGCATCAGGAACGGGGGAGGGGGAGGATGAGGCAGCAGATTGCTTAGCAGTTCGGTTCAGCTGGTCAGTGGTATGAGGGCGCGCCCCCGCCTGGAACTGGGCAAACTGGGCACTCAGCTCAGCAACCTGCTCTGTCAGTCGTTTGTTAGCCGCTGTAAGGCGATCATTCGCTTCTTGGAGATGCGAAACAGGTTTCTTCAGGTTTGTAGGCCTTGGTGGCCACTATCTGGATGATGGCCACCGCCACACTAGTTCTCTCTTTCAAAGCCACCGGTGTAGGAGGGACAGAACCCCGTTCCGCCGGCAGACGGATTTTAAGGAGGAGATCCGCGATCTCCTCCTCCGCAATGATTTCGCCCTCTGCTCTTCCCTATGCATAGCCTTGTGCTCGAAAAGACTGAACCGGTCGAAGCCGAGATCGGCGTGCGTGTCCTCCCACGCCTGCTGCTCGGCACTTTCGGCGGCAACATGTCGTGCGACGTGTCACCATCTTCATCTCGTCCACGCTTGCGACAACTCTATGTCGCGGGGTTCCACTTCCATCTCTTCGGCCGAGTCTGCCGCCGAACTGGCGGCTCGTGAACGAACTCGTTCCGACTTTCTTCTGCTCCCAGAAGTCAGACTGACTTCTGAGACCAACTTCGAGATAGGCGTTCCAGTCAAAATCTCTTCGTCGTTGGACGAGATTTCATCCGACTACTTGACCTTTCTCCTTTCCTTTACATTTCTCCTTCTTAGCATCATTATTTTTATTGTTTATATTTAAATTGAGAGACTCCATAATATAACCCACGAGTAGGGGAGAACTAAAGGTCCACCCGGGCAGAGATCCCCAATATCCCAGGGTATTGGGGATCTCTGCCCGTAAGCGTAGATTTATGCCCAACCAAGGGGTCCGCAGGTGCCTCGGCTGGGAGTGCGCTCGCGACTGAACCACCTATCAACCATGCATCCCATGGTCACGCACCAGAACACGAGATTCAGGGTAATTTTTTATAGAGGTTTTCTTCCTCGCAGTCCGGGCGGTTAAGCCAAGACCCTCGCCCCCGATTGGAGCCGCTAGACTCCTTTCGGGATTACGATATGCCGACGGTGGCATTGAGATAAAATCTCCAAATGCATGCTCGGTGGCAGTGTGAGTGCACGCCGAGCCCGTCCTCGTTCCTCCGCTGAGGACAGCGGAGCAACTCTGAGTGACTCTCCTGGAAGGATCCCACAGGATATCCTGTTTTGTCTGGATTCTCCCCCTGGGCCAATCCGGCATGAGTAGCTGTACCGGCACAGCCCCAGGGATCATTGACCAGCGCAAGCCCCCCCACGACGACAACGTAAGGATACAGTTGGGGGGAGATGGTATACACACACTTAAGTCAACCCTGTGACAATAAGTGCTCGATAATAGTCACCTCTGTGACTACCGAAATGTAACAGTTAGTCATCCCTGTGACTACAAGAGTACCAGATAGTCATCTCTGTGACTGACGGGTAGCATACAGTCATCCCCTTGACTGAAGCATAATATATATGTATATTTTTTTTTTTTATGCGATAGGGGGCAAACGAGCAGGCGGGTCACCTGATGGTAAGTGACTACCGCCGCCCATGGACACCCGCAACTCAAGAGTCACAAGTGCGTTGCCGGCCTTTTAGGTAGAGGTACGCTCTCTTCTTGAAGGTTTGAGGGTCGTATCGGTTCGGAAATACGGCAGGCGACAATTTGTTCCATAAGCTGGTTGTGCGAGGCAAAAAGCTTCTGGAGAAGCGCACATTGGTGGAGTGCCAATCGTCCAGGTGATGGGGATGGATATTTTGTCGCGTAGGACGATGGCGGAAACCAGCAGCCGGTATAAGTCCGAACAATTCCTCTGAACACTCCCCATGATACAAGCGATAGAGGATGCAGAGTGAAGCTACATCTCTACGCAACGCCAAGGTGTCAAGTCGATCAGATTTCTGATCGACTTGACACCTTGGCGGTCTTGGCAGTCGATGATGCGAGTCGCTCTCCGTTGAATGCGGTCAAGAGGCAGAAGTTGGTACTGGGGTGCACCTGCATAGAGATGAGAACAGTATTCCATGTGCGGCCGAACCTGCGCCTTATAAAGTTGCAGGCGGTGGGCCGGAGTAAAATACTGTCTCGATCTGCTTAGCACACCAAGCTTCTTCAAGGCTAATATGGCCTTACTCTCTAAGTGACCGCGAAACTGGACTTCGCTTGATATATCGACGCCAAGGATTCCGATACTGGCTGATGCAGTTAGGGAAGTGCTCTCAAATTGAGGTGATACGACCAATGGCAACTTTTTAGCGGTGATTGCGCAAACCTGTGTCTTCTTGGGGTTAAACTGGACTAGGTTAAGTCGACCCCAATCTGAAACTTTTGATAAAGAAGTTTCGATTTCAGACACAAGTTTGGATCGGCTTTCGATGACGTTTACCCGAGAAATGTTAGCGCGGCCGGTGTAAAGGGCATCACTCGTGCTATCGTCTGCATAGCAATGGATGCTGCTAATCTGCAGCATGTCGTTGATATGCAGAAGAAACAGCGTGGGTGATAGCACACAGCCTTGTGGGACACCAGAATTAATAGACTTGGAGTCGGAGCATGCACCGTCAACAACGACCTTGATGCTTCTGTCTTTAAGAAAACTGGTGAGCCAATTGCACAGTTTCTCGGGAAGCCCATAGGAAGGAAGCTTCGCAAGGAGCGCTTTGTGCCAGACCCGATCGAAGGCCTTCGCCACGTCCAAACTAACGGCCAACGCTTCCCCCTTGGTCCCGATCGCCTGTGCCCACCGGTGAGTCAAGTATACGAGAAGATCACCAGCTGAATGACCTTGACGGAAGCCGTATTGTCGATCATTGAGGAGCTGGTGGTCTTCTAAGTACCGGAGGAGCTGGCAGTTAACAATGGATTCCATTATCTTGGAGAACAAGGAGGTGATGGCTATGGGTCTGTAGTTGGACGGATCCGAACGATCTCCTTTTTTAGGGATTGGGTGCACTAGAGCTGTCATCCATGAGTTCGGGACTACGCCAAGAGAGTAGGAAAGCCGATAAAGGCGCGTTAAAACCGGTGCTAACTCTGGAGCACACGTCTTCAGCACGATAGGAGAGATTCTATCGGGCCCACTCGACTTATGAACGTCGAGGGAAAGAAGCGCTTTACGCACTGCCCTTTGTGTAAACCGGACTTCCGGCATGCGGCTCTCGCACTGCGGTATGGTCGGCGGTGCGTTTCCCCGTCGTCCAGGGTCGAGTTGGACGCAAAGAGTTTGCTCAGAAGATCGGCTTTTTCTTTAGCGTCGTGGGCCAACGAATTATCTCCTATGCGCAGAGGTGGAAGGGATGGCTTACAAAAGTTCCCCTGGAAAGCTTTGGCAAGAGACCAGAATGCACAAGTTCCGGAAGGGAGACTCACTAGTCTCTCGCCAATTCTGCCGATGTGAGCCGACTTCGCCCCAGCAATTACTCTTTTGAGGGACCTGGAGGCAAAGTTAAATTGCTTCTTTAATGTGCTGGTCTTTACATCCCGTGCTGTCGCTGCATTAGCCCATGCTTGGTAACATTCCTGCTTTCGGCGGGACGCCGCTTTGCAGGTTCAACCAAACCGGGGCTGGGACTTGCCACCTGTGGGAATCAGGGAGAATGGAATGAAAAGTTTCATACCCTGAAGCACAACATACGCGACAGAGTCAGCTACGACATTGGGATCATCCGGCGAGAAGCAAACCTGCCTCCATGGGTAGGATGCAAAGAATGTTCTCATTCCATCCCAGTCTGCTGACCTATAGTGCCATACACGGCGACTGCCTGTAACTCGCGGCCGCAGCGGGTGAACGAGTGGCACCATACTCCTAATCAGGCAATGGTCCGAAGAGCCAAGAGGGGCCTCAACGGATACTTTGTAGCCGTCAGGATGTGAGGTCAGCAGAAGATCCAACAGTGAAGGCACGTGGCTTTCTGCATCTGGGATTCGCGTAGGCGTTGCTACCAGCTGCCAGTCAAGCCATATGCCAATGCGAAATCGTGAACAGATCTTCCCGCATGATCGGTTTTGCGCGAACCAAGCCATTCGGCGTGATGGGCGTTAAAGTCGCCAAGAATCACAATCTCTGCGGATGGGACCTGCTGGAGCACTGAGTCTGTAGCCATTTGGACGTGGTCGATGAGTCGGTCCGTTTCGGCATCACCGCTATGGGACCTGTAGAGGCATAGGTAGATGCGGGGATGGTCCTCGCAGTCTACAAGTAGCCATAAGATGGAGAGGTCCCTACCTTCAAGATTGCCGAGGCGGCGAGAAGTGATATCATCTCTAACGTACACGCATACACCAGCCTTAGGAACAAAGGAGTGTTCCAGTCCGTACCCAGGGTAGCAGAGGTAGGATGTGTCCGCTGGACATGATATCTGCGTCTCGGTTAAAAAGAGCAAAGCCGGCTTTGCTCAAGGTGTGGTGGACAGTGTCGAGGTTCGAATGTAAGCCCCTGATGTTACAAAAAACCACGGTAAACGTGACAGGGGGTGCCATGGTATGCCTTCTCCTGCCCCGAGCAGATTTTGAGAGTGCAGTTGAGCCCCCCCCCCCAGAGTACGAGGGGCAGCCTGGGCGTCTACGCTCAGGCATAATCCGTACTGAGGGTGGACGTCCAGGGGGGGATTCTCCAACGCTAGCGCTGGTACCCCCCTGGGGTATCCTTTTCGTTAACAGCGCTATCATTAGGGGGGGTGGAGGATTTTGCTTAACACTGATCCCTGGTGGAGCTCTTTCCACAATATCCTAGATACTGAACTAGAGTCCTCCAGGGATACCTTAATTTTCAGTTCTGACAATATGTTTATAATCAGATTAGTTAACATACAAGGAACATATAAGGAATTCAGTTTCTTGAACAAAATGGTTAGAACGACATTACCATAAGCAGATTTTACATCTAAGATGGTAGCAACTACATTTTTAATATCAGCAATTAGTACCTAATTATATCTGAAGTTAAAATGGCAATACTGTCTATAGTGCTTTTACCTTGTGTATACCTAAACCGATGCTTACTAAACAAGTTAGTGCTCTATGAAAAACTCAAGACAAATTTTGATTAAATTTAAAAAAAATATTTTTAATTATACTGAGGATAAGGCTATAGAGCGATATAATGAAGCTTTAGAAAGGTTTTTATTGGGTTTAAGAATAGGGATGATCTCTTTTCCAAGGAGACGGAATAGATCCAAAATCATAATCGAATTTATTAATTCTAAAAAATACAATAACGACTTATCACTAAAATGAGCTAAAAAGGAATAGGGAATTCCGTCACAACCAGGCGCCGAATCCCAAACATAAGACAAAACTCCCTTTACATCAGAAAGTGAAAAGGACTATTAAGACCAGATAAATTCATTCAGCCTATACTTCAAGCCCGACGACCGGGCAGATGAGCGATTAAAAGGAAAAGGAAAGTGCGCACCAGTGGATAAGGGTCACTACCATGGGTAGACTGTTGAGGAAACCAAGTTATTGTGGATACTGTATATGCTCAGATCTGGTACACTAGGTCTTCGACTAGGGCTTAAGCGTCTTGTAGGTAATTTAGTTTTTTCTTTATTTTTTTGCGGCAAACGAGCAGATGGGTCAACTGATGGTAAGTCACAACCGCCGCCCATGGACACCTGTAATTCAAGAGCCGCAAGTGTGTTACCAGCCTTTTAGGTAGGAGTACGCCTTTTTCTTGAAGGTTTGAAGGTCGTAATCAAGTAATGCACAAATATGCAGAGGTTATAAGTGTCTATGAAGTCATAATAACAATAATTATACCATATATTTTTTTTTCTTTTTAAAATGGCTAACTGTGCCGATGTCGACAATTCTGCCAATGTCGAGTGTACGATGGAGATGTGTGTATTTCGGCAGAGAAATAAAACATAACCTCTTTAGGATATCAGTGGACTGAATGTGATCTTTTTGTTGTAATTAGTACACTGAAACAAAAGGACAAGCACAGATAAATACATAAATTATTACTGTTAGATACACATTGTAAATACTTAATTAAATAATGATTGGATATAAATAGACTCATAATAAATAAACACCAACATGCAAAGGAGTACTGGTTACAGTTTAATGGTATTGCGACGTATAAAGATCATCAAAGCTTGGAAGAGCTCTGGAGATGAATAGGTTAAGAGAGAAGAGAAGTTAATAGGGGTTGGGATACTTAAGATTCTTAGATAATCATAGAGATCTAAGGATGGGTAATTTTTTTGCAGCTAAAGAAAATATGGTCTAAATTGCCTTCATCTAATCCACATTCGCACAGTGATGAGTCTCTAACCCGAATTTTGTGCAAAAAAACGGGGGAGCAACAGTGACCTATACGAAGCCTGCAAATTGTGGAAATTGCAGGTTTGGACACTTTTTTTAAATTGTAGAACCAAGGTTTTAGTGTTACTAATGGCTGTATGGCATAATAGTGGCTGCCTTTCCTTTTAGAGGAGTGGTTCCACTGTAACTGCCAGGCTGCTAGTAACTTTTTCTGGGGAAGTCTCAGGAGGTCATAATTGTGGCAAAAATAATGTTTTAAGTCGGCAGTTTCGGAAGAGGCAGCATTTTTGGCCAATGAGTCTGCACATTAATTTCCAATAATGCCACTGTGGCTTGGAACCAATACCAATTGAACTACACTTGATTTCCTAGTGCTATATAAAGTTTTTTTAATTTCTAGGATTAATGAGCTATGTAACCTACTACGGAATGGACTTTGTAATAATGCTTTGAGGCAACTAAGGGAGTCGGTAAATATCACAGCTCTGTTGATGTTGTGAGATTTAATGAAGAGACATGCTTCAAGAATGGCAACACTCTCGCCTGTAAATACAGAAGACACTTTCGGACATCTAAATTTTAAGACAATTTTAGAATCCTGGTAGTATACTGCGGCTCCCACAGAGCTTTCATTACATACTTTAGATGCATCAGTAAAAAATTTTTTATAACCCTGCCACTGTTCTTCTACTAATGCGTTGAAGATTGTGTTAGCATGAGCAGAACCTTTGGGGATTCTGGAATCTAAAATGACATCTGGTTTAAAACATAGTATATTATATTCGAAGCAGAAGAGGGGAAGTGTTTCAAATTTTAAAGCATTACTTAGAACAGTTTGATAGTCATGAAATGATTGAAGGAGCAGCGGAATTTCCTTATGTGCCCAATACCTTGAGGTAGGACAAATAGTGTCTTAATCAGAAATCATTCTGGAGAGAGGGTGACCGGATTTACACATAACTTTTAATAAAAAGCGTGCAGACAAGAATTGTCTCCTTTTTGCTAAGGGAGGCTCAGAACATTCTACTTGCAGAGCATTGATAGGAGAGCATTTCATACAACCAGATATTATGCGTAGGCACTTAGCTTGAACTTTGTCAAGTGTTGCTAGTGCACCCTTATTACATGGGATTATCAAAAATACACCATAGTCAATTATGCTGCGTACTAAGGCATTGTAAATTAGTTTCATGGTGTATGGATGAGCCCCCCACCAGACACCAGCTAGGACCTTTAATATTGGGATGGTTCGCTCACTTTTAGAGATCAAATAATTGATGTGGTGTTTCGCAGTCAATTTGGAATCCAAGTAGACACCTAGAAATTTAAATTTTGGTAGAATAGGAATGCTGTGGTGTTCTACTTGAACATCAATTTGGGGAATTATCCTTTTACGAGAGAAAATTACAATTGCGCTCTTGGGAACAGAAAGACACAGACCATGGACAGATAGCCATTCACTTAAAGAGTTCAGAGAGAGAGAAAGAGATTTGGCTGCATCTTGGATACAAGTGTCACTAACATACAGAGCCAAGTCGTCAGCATATTGTAAGATATGATAGTTGTAATTCAAACATGAACCAATATCATATGTATAAAGATTATACAGTAATGGGCTTAGTACGGAGCCCTGCGGTAGGCCTTTCCATGTCTTCCTGTGCTATACCATAATAAAATAACTACTCTGTCCATTCGTTTTTCGTTTTGACAGTGCTAGAAAGTTGGAAATTAGTGACGCCCTCACACGTTACCGATTTGATTTGAAATAATAATTGATTTTATTTAAGAAGAACTTTCAATCGATTTAATGAAATATTTTTATTTTAAATATTAATTATTCGTTCATTAGTTTTTATTTTAATTATATGTATATGAAATATATAAATAATAAATCGGTAAAACACAAATAATTATAGAAATAAATAATATAACGTATAAGTGCATTATAAACAAATTATCATTAGAAATACTATAACGCAAAGAATCACTGACCCGGCGGCGCCATTTTGTTGTCATTTGGTACCTGTGCTTGTCACGTGACGCTCGTGTGAAATCCACTGTTTTTCGGTTTCTTTGTGTTGTGTGTTTTCGTTGAGTATTCTTTTGCAATATCATACTCTAAGTGTTGAGTATTTATATTCCTCCGTATCGATACTTAAATTCTTCAGTTGAGTACAGTAAGCTCTCAATATGGCGAATGGAACTGTGTTAAAAGGACAATCGAGGGAGTTTTTGAGATGACTTCAAGATTACTTTGAGAAGGAATTACGTAATGGTGCACTGCTACTACCAATGTCGCAGGTTCGAAACCGCATTGCTTCCGCCTTAGGAATCAGTGTTCCACCAGTTACAAAAATTGCCAGAGAAGCCTGTACCAGCAGTTGTATGGAGCAAAATAAGCTGTCTACACGGAAGAAAAAACACAAGCCCTGTAAAGTTACATGCATTAACGGTTTTGATGCCGATGCAAATCGTCATCATATATACGAGTACTACCGACGTAAGGTAATTCCGACTATAAGAAGAATGGTAATTTCACTGAAGAATAGTGATTTGTCGTCCAAAAATCGTCTCTAGATAATATGCTAAGACAAATTCGATTTTATTTCAAAAAGTTTGATAAGAGGAAAATCTAATTTGAACGCCACGATATAGTGCTGACTCGATGTGACTTCCTAAGGAAAGCCAAATAAATCGAACACTGGTCGAATGTGGTTTTCACCAGCGAGACTTGGCTCAATGCTAATCATACTTTATCAAAATCGTGGACTGAAGACACTGCAGCATCCACTTCGGCTGTGCCTATAGGCAAGAGCGAACGTCTTATAATTTGCACAGCGGGGACCGCAAAAGGATTTGTAGCAGATGCTCTACTCGCTTTCAAAAAAAAAAACTGGCAACTATCATGTAGTTTGTATAGTTTCAAGTTGTGGAAGGTTCGGTTCAGGGAAATGTGGATGTTACTGGAAGAACCTTCAATTATATTTATTGATAACGCGCCCTACCATTCATGGCAAATAAATAAAATGTCAACGCAAGCTAACACCACACACGAAATTATTAACTGGATTCGTGATAATTGCGAGGATGTGCATAATTAACTCTTTAAAGCAGAATGAATAAGAATTTTAAATTCAAAACGTCGACCTAAAAGTCGTATACGTAGTCGATGGAATGGTAGTGGAATATGGACATACTGTCATTAGAATCCAACCTTATCCCTGTCAATATAATGCCATTGAATTGATATGGCAATACAATGCCGCAATTTACAGCGAATAAAATGATGCATTTTTTTAAATAATGCGTGTGATGAAGTGACACCTGAAAACTGGGTGAGTGTCGTGGAGAGGACAAGAAAAATAATAATATCTGATCGGGATCGGGGGTTACGATTGACAATATAAATGATTGTTCATTTATATAAATAATTTATATGAATTAATTATTTATGTAACCGAGAACTGAACTGACGAGTCTAATGTAAATTATGAAGAAGAGTCTGATGGATAATTGTAATAAATCATATTTAATAATTGTACTTGTTTCATTTTTATAACCATGTTGCTAGTTTGTTAAATAAATAAGTAGGTAGGTATGTGATTTTCCAAGTATATTTTTTCTCATATTTATTACTCTTGATTTAAACGTTATTGATCACGCGTTTTAAAGTTAAATTTCACAAACGCGTGCATAGTTACTTTTAAGGCAGCCATCAAAAAACAAATGAATGAACAGAGTTGTTGTTCTTTACTCTCTATTCTTGGTTTGAACTTAAATTCCAAGATTTCGAATTAATTCCTTGCAAATAATCAATCTTAGAGTCATAGATATTATTTTTATTTACTTTTATTAATTAAATTTTGAAAATCAAATGATTTTTATCATATGATCGATTTATAGTATTTCAAGAACTGTTTTATAGTCTGGTTTGTTATGCACATGACACTTCACTAACTGACAATAAATATAATTTTGTACTAGAGTAATGTTGTACTTACTCTAGTACAAAATTCTAAATAAAAACGATAATTTATAGGCATGAGCTGTCAAAACGAAAATGAATGGACACAGTAGTTATAGACTACGACAGTTTTAGTCGTATTTATTTAAGTATTGCATCAAAGTACTTACTTGACGCTGGCAGTATTAGCTAACTTTTGTTGGGTCAGTTGCCACAACGAAGGACGGACAAGAGGGACAGAGTAGTTGCAGAACTTCCACAGGACTGGTGTTTATAACTGAAGTTATCTAATAATACAAATGGTTTTGGGAGGGATGATATAATACTTGCATTTTCATTGAGAATAGCTAATGAGGGATGTGGTTTATAAAAAGATGTAAAACAAATATTAACAATGGCAGCAATAACAGTAAACCCATTAGAATGAGGTACGATAGGAAAATGAGTAAAAGGAAGAGGCCGCTTGACAAGTAGAGCTACTCCACTATATCCATTAGAGTGGTCCTCCTTCGGCTAGCTGGCTAGCATGGCCTGGGTTCTTTAACAAGGAACTTTTCTTTAGCCCCAAGTTTCTTGTAAAGCAAATAAAAAGGTTTATATGTGTGAATAAAAAAAATGATATCTATTTTTTTTTGGGAATAACTGACTACTTCACTGATTTACTTTTGCAGGATTGTACATTCTTAGTACTATTAGTTATTTTAGTGATTGTATGTTAAGGACAAATTGGATTGGGACAGAGATTTAATCAAAATAATAATTAACTCCTTAGTACTCAGATTGTCTAAATCATCGTCTCTAATATTCAAAGCATTGCCATTTGTAGATGAATTAGTTTTATAGTCACAAATAATTTTATTGTGAGCATCTTTATCATAGCCTTTTAAAAATTTTAGCTGTGATTTTGGTTTTATAAATAGTTTTTTTATATGATGTGATGATTTAACATTAGAAGAAAGCAGGGTATCAACATAGCTTATTCTTGAAATAGGTGTATGGATCTTAGAGGCTATGAGGCTATGAGATAGTTTATAGCCATACTTTCTTTAATAGCATCTTTCTCTCATACTCTATATTTTTTGCTAGTATAGTGCAAACTTTTACATAAACAGCAAGACACATTTTCTTCTGATATAGAGCAAGTGTCCCCAGTATGACCCTGACCACATTTAAAACATTTAAGTTGTGATCAGCATTACATTTTAACATACCTAAATTGACAGCAATTATAATGTTGGATAGTTGGATAAATGTATATATCTACAAGAAAAGCACTGCAACAAAAAAAAAATTGAAAATATTTGACCATCAAATGTTATAGCCACTGTCTCAGTTGGTTTTAAAACCATTTGACCATTTACCATAGTTTTCCTATTAATTCCTCTTACTTTGAGTATTTAACCACCCCAATAGGAGTATTAACATTTTCTACTATCTCACCATATGTCCACTCCACTGCTACTCACCAACAACACCCATATGGGAGACTGAGAATGATGGAATATAAACTTTTTATTTTCCAAAAGATATGGGATGAAGTGAAAGATATTCATTTAGAGTTTGTGTGTTATTTATAATGTGGACGGTATATGGTGCTGCGTCAGAAAATTGGTAGCAAGATCTTTATACTGTCTGTGGCTAAACAGTAGAGTTTGTGTGTTATGGTATTGTTTAAGTAGCCAATAAAGATGATTCCTTTAAAATTGTTGGTATTGTAATTGACTTTGGAGTGGTCTATTTATACATTAACAATCATCTTTACTGAGTTCCGTTTTATATAGCAGTGTCTGCATGTTCTGTCCCTAGACCTTTACGACTGTTGGAGCCCAAACTAGAAGATACGTTTGTTTTCGGAACCGTAACCCCGGGATCAGGGTCTCCCGTTGCGGCATATTAAAATTAGAGATAACTTACCTACACAGCTTACCTATATCTTAACTCAATGTATAAAAGCGCCGTAAAGTAACTAAAGTAAGTCAGAGGGTTACCGGAACCCTCAGAGCATTATACTGCCTAAGAAACTTCCTAAGACTACGCTCTACTCTAATCTATAATCTCCTCTCTAATCCACTATGCTGGTGTGCTATTATGACATGAATGCAGAATTACTCGATTAGTTAGACCATCTTCTTAATAACTTCAACATGTATTCTTTTTCTATATTCGGTTTGTGTTGAAAGTAAAAACTCTCTGGGATCCCTTTTAAATAAAACTTACTTCATTTTTAGAATCTGAATTTATTTCATTATACACACATCAAAACTCGCATACAATGTATAGTTGAATAAAACATTCCGTTATAAAAATAACTTCTCTATTAAATCAAAAACCCTGACATTACAAATTTCACCACCTTCCCTCAATGTACTACAATCGATGCTTCAGTAGACAATACAATGAGCTTCACATTATAATTTTTACCATTTTAAAAACATTTGAGCAATCCAAAGGAGGCTCAATTACCAATATCTACACAAAACCTATAAAATTCCCCACCAACATCCCCTCTGAATTTTAGAACCAGACTATCCCACATCTTATCTTTATATTTTTCCCACAAAATTTCTAATTATTGACCTAAAAACCTTATGCTAAAACAGACTGAAAATTCGGAATTATCGTAAAAAAAAAAACATTACAACTACTTTAACTTCTAGTTACATCTAAGTTGAAAGAGTTCACAACAATGATTATGTTTGATCACACGAACACAATCACTGATCACTCATACATAATACACTCCGTTAATCTCAGGAACTTTGTTCTGTCTAATCCTTTTGTTAAAACGTCAGCAATATTCCTACTAGTTGGACAGTAGATAATCTCAATCGAGTTTTCTTGTATTTTCAACCGAATTCAAAAAGGAGAAGATTCTCATTCGATTTTTTTTTATTTTCATGTTTGTTACCTCAGAACTTTAGACTGCGTGAACCGATTTAGATTTTTTTTTTTATTTGAAAGCTGGTGCTTCCTGTGTGGTCCCATTTTAATTTGCTCCAGTTGTGACACGGCATCCATGAGAAAACCATATTAAGTTAAACTTTATGATAGACCCATTGAAGTCGGTTGTCTACTTTTTTAAAGTCCGATTATTTCTTTAATAAAATGTTATTTTACATCTATATGTTTACTTAGTTTATTAAGTATAGTTTCGGGATCAGCTGTTGGGGTAGCTGACCCGATAAAATGTTTCACATACTAGAGTACTTTCCCTACGTCTGTGCCAGCTGGTTGATCGAGGTGAGGATACCTGCTTAGCCGGCCAGGCTGTATAAGCCGTCGAACCGTAGCTAAGCAGATAATACTAGGAGCAGTGAAAGGTAATGTTAGACGGCCAGACTGGTTAGTCCTTGAACCGTAGCTATTGAAGTGAATGTTGTGTCACCAGGGAATGTTGGAACTGACTTTATTTCATTAAAAGTATGCCAGTTATATGTAAATTTTTGTCCAGTCCGTCAGTTTACCGCACAATACATGGATTAACCAATAAGATTTCTAATGCTATATTTATAATAATCGATGTGCAGGCAACCAATCGGATTACGTTGCTGTTTTGGTTGTCTGTGTGTGTGAGTATAAATTATGCATCGTAAAAAACGCGGTGTCGCACGAACCGAGTTTATGATGCCGCGTACTTATCAAGTTCGCGCAACGCCGCACACGCTGCACGGAAATTGTGCCCCACACTCGAAGTCCCTTCCGGGCTGGCTGAAGCGATGGAGGCTCAAGTGCTTTAGCTTTAGCTTTCAGTGTAAACTAGGGATTTACAAAACATATATCAGGTCGCGCCTAACCTACGGTGGGCCGGCCTGGTACAACTTGATAGCATCGCGCCAACGTTTGCAGGCTGTAGAAAACAGCTGCCTTCGTATGGTGGTCAACGCCCCTAGGTACCTCAGGAATACAAAAATCCACCGAGACCTCAAGTGGGAACCTCTAAACGAGTTCGTGAGCAGACTCGCCACGGGGATGTTTGAGCGGGCTGACCACTCTAATCTTCCCCACCTGGTCGGCATTGCTCCGCTCCCACATCCAGACGCAACGACTCAAACGCCCCGCTCGGGAGCTCATATCAGCTCCTTCGAGCGGGGCATTGGCTTCGCCATCGGGTATAGACAGCCAACCACCGACCACTCGCAGGCGGCTCGCTGGAACCCTCTTCGGAGGAGCGATCGGCGGGCAAGCCTCGAGGCCGGTGAACCAACCCCAATGAGCGGCTTACAGTGGTGAGCTGCGAGGAAAATTACTATAAGGAGCCCTGAGCTTCAAATAGTCTCCCCACCCCACAATAGGGGTGAGATGACACCACTATGAATCACGTTCATTGTATGCGAGCGGATGCGTGCTCCCTTGATGCATGTTTAGGTATCCCCCCTCAAGCAAAGCGTACGTTGGGTTTGACTGTTCTGCCGGTTCGGATGACGTAGGCGTCGCAGTGAGTAGGAAGCTGCTGCTGTACTTGGAACTGTGGTAGTTCGAGTCGCCGGTGATGATGTACTTACGTTTGTTGTTGTGTTTGTAGTCGAAGTATTTGTTTGTGAACCTGATTGTAATTTCTCGTCGTTGTATAGATGGCTTCAATCGGTCTATGGATATGACTGTGGTGCGGAGTTTTAATTGTATTGTGAATTGTTTACCATTTGCACTTTGTTGAATTACTTTGTAGGGTTCGTCATATGGTGGTGTTAGTAGTGGTCGTGGTTACGTTCCGTATGAACACGTGAGTGCATGTTTCAAGATCTTTATAAATTAATGTGTGCTGATTTGATTAATGCGATCTTTTTTTCGGTGAGACGATAGATGATAGAGATAGACGTCATGGTTTCGGTCAGGTGGCGTACAAATTCCGCGTCGTCCATATTCGGCTTTGTAGGCACGAATAAATCACACGGGATTTGTAGTGTTGATCCGTAGGTCATTCACGAGGGGCTTACGGAGGTGTCCTGACATAATGC
The DNA here is from genome assembly GCA_947561695.1 of Tyria jacobaeae. Classification (NCBI taxonomy): domain Eukaryota; kingdom Metazoa; phylum Arthropoda; class Insecta; order Lepidoptera; family Erebidae; genus Tyria; species Tyria jacobaeae. Next base: position 8,935,908 of record OX387207.1, on the reverse strand, counting down.
TATACGTAGTCCGAGTAAAACAGTAGGTAGTTCTTCGCTCCATTTAATACTCGCTGTTCTTGCCACCAACGCTGCCTTGAGAGTTCGTCCTGACTAAATCGTGCGATGTATCCGTCGTACACGGCTTTAGCAACTGTCTCGGCAGTGATGTCGCGAGTAGGTATGGCTTCCAGCCACTTTGTGCAGCGATCGATCATTGTTACTATGTCGAAGTGTAGATGCTCGAATCAAGAATGACTGTTGAAACTCGCCGAGCTGACTGATAACATGTGTATGAATTTTCGCGAGCTGGCAGCCGATGCATGACCTTGACCAAGTTGTTACGTCTTTGTTCAAAGACGGCCAAAATAAGTTGGAAGTTATGATTTTCTAGTTGTTCGCACGCCGGGGTGACTTAGATCGTGTTGAGCTTTGAAGCCTATAAGACGATAAGTCAGTGCTAGATATGGTCGAATGTTCGATGCTGAAATTTCGCACCATATCGGTTGTTGAACTCCGGGTAGACTCATCTGAGTGCATTTGAGATTGGATTTTTTCTTGCAGGTTTGTAACTCGGTGTCGTTTTCTTGGTCTATTGCTAACTTGTTATAAACACGTAGTGAGCCATCTTTCTTTTTGACGACGTGCAGTGGAGTTGTCCAAGGGCTGTTTGATGGTTTGCAGATACTCATGTCCATCATTCTTTCGAATCCTTACTTCGCAGCTTTGTACTTGTCAGGCGGTAGAGGGCGCAGTCTCGAATATATGGGCTGTCCGGTGGTTTCAATATGGTGCGTGACGTCATGCTTCGCTGTAGTTTGAGCGACATTGGTCATAGAACATCGGGGTATTGTTTTAGGATATCGTAGTGAGCGTGATTGTGATTAACTGTATAGATGGATTGTTCGGTACTGCACACTTTGATTGCGTTTACGCTGAGATCGCTTACAATATATAGATCGCTTACAATATTATAGTTCACCAAAACATTCATTTATAAAAAAACATTTCTCTATTAGATTAGAAACCTTAACATTACAAATTTCACCACCTTCCCTCAATGTACTACAATCAATACTTTAGTAGACAATACAATGAACTTCACATTATAATGTTTACCATTTTAAAAACATTTGGAATATTTTTTTTATGCGATAGGGGGCAAACGAGCAGACGGGTCACCAGATGGTAAGTGACTACCGCCGCCCATGGACACCCGCAACTCAAGAGTCACAAGTGCGTTGCCGGCCTTTTATACCTATACAACTTACTCGTATTTATTAAAACTGCCAGCAATGCAAAGGATATCTACATAAAACCTAAAAAATCTCCACCAACAGTTTGCACCTTTAATCTTCGTAATTATGACCATTTTCTAGTTTTCGTTGTCTATTCGTCGACGCTGCAAAATGCGCGCACTCACTACCCTTTTCACTATCCTCAATTCTCAATCTCCCTGTTTTTATTTAACCCTAAATTTCAAATTCTTATGCAATAATCATGACAGAAACCTCCATTTGTCAAGCGACCTCATCCTTTTTATTTGTTTTTATTTACGTGAGGAATCCGCCTTAGGCCGTCATCCCACCGGGGTTTGATTTGGACTAAAACCACACGGTGTGTCACATTGCACCTGAATTCAAATTGGGTCCGATTGGATGTGGTCTTCCCGGGCCCGTTCCGCCGGCTCCTCACAGAAGATTGCGACAGCGGTAAAACTTATGTCACTACTGGCCATGGAGCGTATGATGGTCGGTAGCGCCAGATACTCTCCTACGACTACAGGGACAGCCCGACGCTGCGCCGCCCAATCTGCAAGCGTTTGCTGAGCCGAGTCCTCACTGCAGTAGTGGCAGGCGGGACTCAATTCCCACCTAGTGCAGGTACAGGCAGATGTGTCCAGAAACAACCGCAAAGAGCAAGTCGTTCAAGATCCCGTGCAGCCTCCCTACCCACTCGACTATAACCGGCTCGAGAGCCTCGGCAAGGAACGCGTGGAGCCGGTGCCACATCGGAGCAGAAACAGTTCTAAAGTTGTGGATATCTGTTTCCTGAGGTACAATCTATGCAATTTCGGTGGAAAATCAATAAGAAGCACTTGCCTGTTTCTCATTTCTTTTCTCTTTAGTGTTGTCTTTTGTCGCAACAATATTTCTGAACTAAAAAAATATAATTTAAATGTTACAACATTAGATTTAATCTGTTTTGAGTAACAATAAAATAACTAACAGAATAAGTTGACAATATTAGAGTTGGAATCTATATTACACATTGGCAATATTATTTTTTATTTAAAATGTTTTCAAATTCTCTATGTTCTGAGAACGGGGCACGCCACAATTGTGGCGGTAAGACCCATCATGGAGGATTGGCTGGAGAGGCGACATGGAGTTCTCTCCTACCGGCTAGTTCAGGTACTCACCGGACACGGATGCTTCGGTAAGTACCTATATCGCATAGGCCGGGAGCCAACGCCTATGTGCCACCACTGTGGGAGCTGTCTCGAGGATACCGCACTCCACACATTAGTGGAGTGCTATGCGTGGGTGCAGCAGCTAACCTCGTGGCAGCTATTGGTGTGGGTAGCCTCTCGCTAGAGACCATAGTTATTGCTATGGTCCAGAGCGAGAGTGCATGGGAGTCCGCCGCTTCGTACTGCGAGGCAGTGATGCTTGCAAAAGAAGCGGCGGAAAGGGAACGGGAGAGAGTTAGTACTCTTCCGTCCCGCAGAAGACGCACAAGGCGCCGGAGAGTGCAAATTGACCTCCGGCCTCCTGAGTGCTGGCCTGAGGGCGACAGACTGGGCTATCTATCGCCCTAGCAGAAGCAGGCCCGTGACGGCGGCGCGACGTGTTCCACGCGCGCTCGACTAAATATGAAGGGGGGGGGGGGACAGAACCCCCACACATCATATTGGGGTCGCCTTGCTTAAAAGGCGGCTAGGTCTGGCGGGGTACACAGGGACTTCCTTTCTAGGGTACACCTGAGGCCCCGGCCACAAGACCCGTTGACGGAACACTATGTGGTTTTAGTCGGTTAGCCATTAGCCCCGGTAAGGTGATGACCCGCGGGGTATCCACACAAAAAAAAAATGTTCTGAGAATACTCTCAAAGAACAATATTATTCTTGCTATATTCTCTTATATTCTTAGTCACTTCATACAAAACTAAACATAGGTAGGTACATATTGATTTCATAAATATTTAATGTCTGTAAGATTGTAATATTTAATGTTCACGTACATAAGAACAATTAACTAAAGGTATAAGGTAAAAATTAAACGAGATTTGAGACGAGAAAGATTTAATAAATAGATATAATAATGTTAATCTTAAACAGAGTATCAGAATTTATTAGATCAATTAAAAAAAATGTTAGAAATTACAATAATTTGACTACAGAGAACAATAAATTGCCAAGACATATAATCGTTTACAAGCAACGTTGAGCCATATTGATTTTTGACATATTTCACATTCAAGTTCAACAATGGTACAATGATTGAGGGCAGGGTGCTATTAGTGAATGAAGATAACGTGTTTAATATTAAATACAGTTTCCAATAAGTTAAATAAGCAGATGTGAACGCGAAATAACACCAAGAACCGGTCGTAATACAAGCGATTGATATGTAATACACAATAATTAGGTAGTGAAAACACGCATAAGCAGACAATAGTAAACTCCGTGTCTTTACACCTATGAGGTATAACTTAGCTACTACCGCTCTTGTACATTTTGGTCCTTGAAGGTGTTCGAGAGTTCTTTGCACGTCTCTTGTGCTGGGTTAATGCTTGGCGGCGGGTTGCTATTATTTAGTTACAAAGTTTTAATTACTTGCATTTTTTTAAGTTAACAGCCTTATTTCAAATAAAAACATATATGTACGAACATAATTTCATATATATTCCTTTTTCAACATTTTAATACAGTCTGCCTCACCCGCCGCACTCATCCCGAATCAATAGCACCCTGGATTAAGATAAGAATTATCTCTAAGATACCATATACGCATTAAATAATAACTTTATACTAAACACATTAGGTATTAGTTATTGATATTCAGAAAAACCTAAAATATTTATTTTATCATTGTAACTGTAGTTTAGTGTAAGACTGGGGCTTTGGTTAAGCACCACTAATATGACTATTAGATTTTGAATAAATTTTGATGTAACGTAACAAATGACGATCATTCATATTCAATCAAGACTAGAATGTATCTAGGTGTATTTGACAGTGCAAGGGGATGACGAAGCATCTGTACCGAACTGCTTATTTTTATGTGATGTATGTAAAGTAAAGCTGTCTTTTGTAACAGTTTAATATAAACAGTTGTTTGTGATGCCAATGTAACCGTAATTTAATAGAATTCAGTTAAAGCGAAATTATGTTAAATTATGAATGAACTGAATTCTATCAAATTGTACAATGCTTTGGGGTTACTAAACTATTGCTACAGAGAACGTACTATAAGAATCCCTCAATATTTTAGGACATTTTATGTATCATAGATTAAAAGTGATATTATTTAACATTGAGTAACTAAACAGGCGTAAAAGCATTAGTGAGAAAGAGCAAAACCTCTAAAGAGATGTTAGGGACAAATAGTAAGTTTACAATTCATTACTACCGCCCTGATGCGCTGCTCAAGTAAATAGTTTCAAAGCGTTTTAGATCGTTTTAAATAATGTATAAATTAGCACCCATTTAATGCTAGCAATAAACTAGTGCGGTGCTTAATTTAACTTTTTCTTAATATTAAGTATCAACCTAAAAGAACAATTAAAACTTTATGGTTGTGTGAAAAACTGAAGACCAATTAACCACGCATCGCAGTCCTGTCAACTACTGCTTAAAATACTGGAAGACAGTAAAATAATCGTCTGCGGTATCATGTAAAATCAAATATGCGATAAATGCGATGCGGGGCAATTAGCGTTTTCAACTGAACCCTATCTAATATTGGGTATATAACCTATCTAAGCTTAAAACACAGGGTGATTTGCTAAAGTTACGTCATCATATTAACGATTGTTACTGAGCCTAAATTTTATATAAATTATAAGTTACGACTAAACATTAGGTGATTGCTCTTAGTTTTCTGACGTTAATCCTGGAAGCACTGGAGGTGGGGCGAGGAATTGCAACGTTATCGCTGTGCACGAGCGTGTCACTTGTTGTCACGCCGAGCGGCCACATTGCACACAATAGTTGTTTACAGAAGAATCTAGTAATTGTAAATTCTTTCTGCAATGTTCCTTACCCATAGATTTGTTTGCGTAAATGTATAGCAAATCACCTCATGACTATTCAAGATACTTTCAGACTGGAACATACAAAACTGTTTACGAAATCAACTGCACAGTCATAAAATGTGCTGGAGCCTGAAGAAAAAGAGATACATTATATTTAACTTTTATTAACATTCTAATTTGCTAAATCTAATTCAAAGTACAAGATAGTAAACTACATTAATTTCTTTAAACATTTAGAATAATAAAAGGCGTCGTTCGGGATGATCCGTTTACATTTAGAATATTTAAACATCTAAATACCGAAAATGACACAGATATAAAATCTGATCGAACACCTAATAACCTTTACGTAAAATATAAAAATTATATATTATAAATATTCATCTTATGTTACTTCACCCAATGTTACATTATTGTAGATACATATTTTAGCACTACTTGAGAAAGAAACCCTCTCAACATGTTTGTAACTTAGCGATATGTAAAATACTGTGAACATTTAAAATACAAAATACAATGTAATTTTTTAAAGGAAGAAATTAGCTCTGTCATTAGGATTTACTATTTAACCATTACAGGTGTGCAAATGGACCTAACGTCTGTATGACATATACCAAGAACTGTTCAACAAATCATCAATTCCTCAACAAATTTCGAGCTTTACAACGAAGTACATTGTGCGATTTTTTTTAAAGTAATTGTGCATTTGATTCAATACTCCGTTCAGTGAGATAGCTAACAAGCAAAATAAAATACCTGTCAATTAAAACATAAATAGTGTAATATATAAATAAGTGAGAATCCATCCAAATTCGTTGAGATATGTAATAAAACTGAGATAAAATATTTTAGTGCTACAAGATTAGTAATACTTAAAAGCTTAGCAATAAACCAATATATGCCACAAAGATTATGTTAGTAACATAGTGATACATCGCAAATAAAAATTAAATTAAAATATAACATACATTGTGTAATTTGTCCATAACTAATTATAATTATGTAGTAATTATAACAAAAAAGATGACAAACTCGACAGTCTGGTTTTTCACTTCACAACTCGACGATGTTTGAAATTATAAAAGCTACATAATATGTCACAAGTTTCCAAACAACAAAGTTTCCAAAATTAACTTAAGGGCAAACAATATCAGCAGGCCAGCTATTAATATGAATGAAGTTAAATACATTTTATTTAATAATAAAGGGATATCTACCAATTATTTGCGAATCATATTTTAAATGATATTTACTGGCAGTACGGGCCGCTGCTATGAAAAGGGGATAAGATATACCTGTGAGACTGTCTTCCAGATACGGTTACCTTAACGTTATGTTTAGTTGGTAGTTGTAATAAAGTGTTGAATCTGTCATTAATTAATGTCTAATAAACTACCATATGTATAATGTCCTTGCGAGTATGATATTACAGCGGCAAGATAAAAATCTCAACTGCACAAACCGGTATCTACTTCAGTCAAAGCGTCACTAAGAGCTTGATTAAGAGCTTTTGGAGTAAGACCACAGCTAATGAAGAAGCGGGGTTAACTAAACATCTATTATATATCATAACCTTTAATTGCAGTCTTACATGCTTTTGTAAAAATGTTAATTAGTAGATTTTTGCACAGCACACTCCAATGTTTAAACGTCAGTTTTATCGAATGACATCGAATGAGTGTTCCCCCTACGCCCCTGTTGCTCTAAAGCCTAATAGGCGTATTGAAAACCTAGTCACCGCAGAATTACAAACTCAATCTTCTACTACTGTCTTATGTTACATTTTATACTAACCATATTAAAACCCTTACAAATCATTTTACAACAAAATAATTGAATAATAATACTTAGGCTGACTCATGACTATAATAACAATTATGGTTTTATATATTTTTTCTTGTTCATTATAACTAAATCTTAATTATATCAGCTACGTGAATAGATCAGCATGCATATTCCTTAGAAACAGTATAAATTATTAATGACTGTATATTATTATATTTGTCTGTATCGTTTGTTGCGTAAATGTCTTCCTAAATTGTGCTATTAAGTCACTGTCTTTTCAGTACTAGGATCTATGTACAATAAACAGTTCACGTATATTTAGAACAATAACATGTGCATTTGCACCAGTGAGGCAATATTGAAAATCTTACAAATTATGTAAATTACATGGACTTCTATTTTATTTCAGTAAATTTTCTTGCATCAGTTTCAAAGTTTTCCCTGTGTAGGTCTTGAAACTAGCAGTGATAAGACAGCGGAACATTCTTATATATTATATATTGAAACATAACTAAGAAACGACATACGCACAGTGCCAAGTTTTATATAAGCCATCTAGTGGAAAAGGAACTCCATTAGTCAGCGGCGACATCTGTGCAGTAAAAGGTAAACTACATTCAGTACTAAATATTTGACGTTAACCGGAATCATGCGGATTGTCTCTGTCCTCAGTTTTTGAGTTGGTAAACATCTACAAAGGCACTGCGCGTATGATGTATCTCCTCGTTCACTTCTCAAGGCATGATGAAAACACGTCTGTAATATAATAAAGATATATGAAAGTAATTTATGTATTTAATAACTACTTCGGCGTTAACTTTAAATATGCATTGAGAATTAAGATACGAGATAGTAATGTCAAATATAATAGCAATTAATGTGTTAATATTTAAATAGAATTATTTATATTCATAAAATCCTACATTCCATACATCATCCACGTAATAATGGTTGGACCATTCAATATTTGTGGATATTATAAATCGTTATTGATAATTTAGCGAAATTGTTGGATAAAATTTAGATGCGATATAAGCAGGCTGGCGAGACTAAAGACGCATTCGTACTCTACCAAGAATGCGATCACCGCATCGCTGTTTCAATAGTAATTATTTGCACGAGTGCAAACGAATATACAATACGCAAATATCACACTTGATACAATGGTCCAAGCCTACAACAACGATACAGGCGATATATTTTCATCACATTAGTAACATTTTGATCAGTAACTGATTCGTGTTTCATAATGACGCGTGCATTTTTAACAACGACGGCGACGTTAGGGTTGATTCCGAGCCACTGCGCTCACGAGCCCGCTTATAAATTAAGCCTTAAAACTGTTGTGGGTAGACAATGTGTATTAACCTAACTAGTAATAATGGGGAATTTTAAAACACTACACATTATAGTAGTACACATTTTGTCCTGCTGTTTGATTGTTAAAACTCACAACAAGAAGTTAATATTTTACATTAGCTATTTGAGTCTATCGAAACTGTCTTTTATAAGCTGACTTAGTTGTAAATTAACTCTTGGTCACGTTTATTTCGTTTAGAAGAGATATAGTCAATTGAGAATATCACCACTTCGTTGTTTACTTTACAGTTATGCTTTAGTACTTTACAACAATACTATACTATCATTTTAATTGTTCGATCAATCTTTAATTTTTAGTTAGGTCTGGGATGCCGGCTGTTGTGACGCCACTAATAAATGGCAGCTTGCCCTCGGTCCTAAATGAATCCAGCTTGTATGAATTCTTGCTTCAGTGCCTCTAAATATCGTATAATAACCATGAGTGACGTCACATACACATGTGAAAACTGAAGTTATAAAGAACAGATATATTTATACAATTAGGCTAGTAACAAAGTTTCAGAGATTTAAGGGACCTAATCACATTCTCCAATGACAAACAAGACGATTCCCTGGTGGGAAGTCTTGTTATGAGTCGGTGTGAGAATACTAACATTGAAACATTCAAATAAATATCTCAAAGATTAACATTTTACATATCTACCAACAACTCTTTGGAATTATTGCTGAGTTACTACCACGAATATTTAAATTTCGCTTCCATTTAAAAGGGCAGCTAATTTTATTTTAGTTAAAATATTTATTACATATTACAATTAGCTGCTCTTTCAAAATTTCAAAATTGTTTCAAAAGTGGTAAGTAAAAACATTTTACTGTGGTTAAAAAAATACATATTACAATGTTTTTAGTAACCACTTTTGAAACAATTTGTTTTTCTTGTGGTATTTTGGTTATACGTACTCGATATCACGCCCTCATCTCACATACGTTTCGAACAGCAGACCTTGTTTTAAATGTACATTGTTCAACAACAACAATCTAGGCAGGTAGTACTAGTAGATTTTGGTCGTAGTATGAATAAATTTAAATTAACGGGAAAATCAATTGATGTAATTATAATTGTCAAAATGCCTACCTCTAGGGGATAAAGACGTGAGGGTATGTATGTCACTATATATTTCTTTAATTTTATGGGAATTAGCGTGTGCAGCAACAGCCAAGCAACAAGACAACCAACGGATTTAATGTGTAACCAACGCTTTACGATGCGCACTAGCTGTTACAAGCATTGTAATAAGGGTGATATTTTACAACAGCTTAATATAATTCTGGATAGACTGAGTGTTACTCAATGCGTAGTGAGATTTAATATTTAAGGTATCACTGGGACTGCGGGTCACATTGGAGCAGCCGCACAATAGAAGGGTCGCTCTTGGCCCCCTCGATGAACTCTTCGAGGGAAAGCTTCCCGTCTTTGTTCCTATCCATCTGTCGAAATATTTTGTCTGTTCGCTTTTCTGGCGTTGACTCGTCCTCGGGCATTTTCATTACAGACCCAACCATCTTGTAAATAGCCTGAAAACATTTAACTTTTTTTAAATATACAACTATTTTTTTTATATAACGATAAGACTTCCCGGCTATCAAACTCTATTGTTGACGTTTGACACACTTAAATTGATATAAAGTGCAACAGTATCCTTACTTAAAACTGATTCTTTGCTCTTGAAGCCTAACATAAGTTAATACACTATGGGCTGTGAGCCTGTGAGGGTAATATAGATGGGTGGAACAAATAAATTAGTCTTAAATAAACAACAACGTGCATGATCAATCGATCAAACAGTCAAGTAGCTCTACATAGTATTCGACAGTACACAGTCAGACAGACACCAAATATACATATACAATAAAACTGATATTTTTACACATAAAATAAACAATGGGCGGCTTAATCGCAACAAACAATATCTTCCAGGCAACCTTAGGACGGACATGACTTTAATGATTTCGTATGGATGGCTGTGGTGTACAATGATGAAATATATGTATATATATATATATGTACCTAATATACATACTTATAAATACATATATACACATACATACATATACCAACACATACAAGTCAATATATAATTATAGTTATCTTAGACATTACTTTGCAAATAGTATTCTTTTAAGATTTTTTTGAGATCCTATTGATTTGAGAACATCTGATAGATAATGGTAGGGCATTCCAGAGCCGTGCTGCTTTAGCTGTATGAGATTTATCAGTAAAATTTTTCGAATGCACCGGTATTTGCAGTTTTAAGTTTTCCGATGACTTCGAAACTCGATCAACCTCGAATTTGTGTCACATAGGAAATTAAAACGTTCCTTGAGATAAAGGGGAGTAAGGGAATTTAGAAAAATAATATGGGTATTCGGACGTCGGCGAATCGGGAGCCACTTGAGCAAATTGCTGTATTCAGAGTGGTCATACTTGCATAGGCCGACCTTATACAAAAATTGTGAAGGCGCTCAATTTTATCGAGTTGCCCCTCTGTAGGATTAAGATAACTGGCATCGGCATAGTCTAGTATTGGGAGCAGGAGCGTCTGTGCAAGCGAAATTTGTAGCAATGGGAAGTTATTCAAACTTTGTAAGGACCCCGCTGATGCGAACAATTCGCAACTTATCTTCTTTAGTTGTCGGCCCCATGACCAAGTTTAATCAATTAATACCTCCAAAGTTTTGGACGCTATCGCTGGTCGATAGCGGCATAAAATTAATCTTGTGGCAGTTATGTCCATTCAACACGGGACATCGTCCTGCGACTTCTTACCATAATAATTTAAGTTTTTGAGGGGTTCACCTGAAGACCATAGTTGATAATCAACTCACAGATACGTTCCAAACCCCTATTGATCACTAGAAAAGCGTCGTGAGTTAAGTCTGCATTAAGGTGGCAGGATGAAACTAATTCTTTGGAAATTATATTAATAAATATTGCGAAACAAGCGAGATACCACACCAAGAGGAAATCATATGCTCAATGCGGATACGTTGGCGGTTACCAGACAGGTAATAATGAAATCGCTATTGAAGATAAAAATAAAATCCCTATTGGAGATATGTTAATTGAGCGTAGTATACCAAGCAGGATACCGAAATCTACACTATTGAAGGCGTTACTAAAGTCCAGAAGAGCAAGTAGTATAATATTTCCACACTCCATGGCCATCCTAATCTAGTCGATAATATTAATTAGAACTGTAACCGTGCTATGCTCAGGACGGAAACAGGATTGATAGAAGTTTAAAAGTTTGTAGTTTGATAGAAAGGAGTTTAGTTGGGAGTGTACAAAGAGGTAGTAAAAATATCATATACTTACAGTGACAATTTCGAGCATCTCTTGCCGAGAGATGTATCCATTGCCATCGAGATCGTACATAGAGAAGGCCCACTTAAGCTTCTGTTCAAGCTTGCCGCGTGAGGTGACGCTCAAGGCACACAGGAACTCCCGGAAATCTATCGTTCCATCGCCATTTGCATCAAATGTTCGGAACACGTGTTCAGCGAACTGTGAAAAAGGCAAAATAAATTGACAAAATACCGTTAAAATTGAAATGAACCATAACTACTTGCCGGGCGTTGCTACAAAGAGTCGCAATTAAAACCCCGAAATTCATGGCCTCTCAATTTGCGTCGTAAGGGTTACATCAAATCTTTCTCAGTTGAAATTTTGAACACTTTTCAAAAACCAGTCGATGTAGTCATCTAATTGAAATATTTATCAGCGGATCTGGTGCAACTTAACAAAGAATATTTTAATGAAAACCGTTACGATACTAACTGCATTATAATGATATTTATTATTATTCTTAAATTAGAACTTTCAATATTTAGTTATGTCCACGGGTCCAGTCGGAACCAAAAATGTATAACGAGTAAAGTGGTAAGCATAAAATACTTCCGAAAAGGTAGTGATCGAACTGGATTGTTAATACCCATACCTTACTCGCATCTCCGTACGGAAAGAAATTCCCGTATATCTTTTTAAACTCTTCTACAGATAAATGTCCGCTGGGGCAATCTTTTAGAAAGCCTTTGTACCATTCTTGTATCTCTGCATCTAGAAATATATAACAACAAGACACTGTTAAAATTAAAATTATTTGTATTTTTTGTGTTTACTTTATTTATGTTTTGAATAATCACAATGTTAATTTAAAACAACCATGAAGTAACAATATCACTACAAACAAAAATTCACTTTTAAAAAAAATACAGCATTTCATTTTTTGGGTAAATAAAAAATACTGTACCTGAGAATTCAGTGTTCTGCTTCAGATCCTCTAAAACCTCTGGCTTTAGTTTACTATTTTGTTTACCCATTTTCCAAGTCTACTTATATTGTGAAATGGGACATAAAAATATTACACAACCTGGTCGCTTTTTAGTTATTAGTCAACTCTTGTGCCCTAAAACAGAGTAAAAATTTAACATATGCAAAATCCTAGAAACAGCAACATTTTGTAACAAGTTTGCAAGAAAATTGAACATGTAATCGGCTGTTCCAATAACTGTCAAAAGTTAGAACCACGACAATTTCAAAATAATACAAATTTCTTATTTATTTCAACTAGGTAAATAATGATGAATTGCATACTGCCTTGACTCATCAGACGAGATAATTGAATTTCCCCTTTAATTAATATTATATTTACTTTTCATCAAATCCTTTGCAATATTGTTACAAATAATTAGGTACTTATGAAATGCTATAACAGTTACTATAAAACACTTACTCTACTACTAGTACTACTTACAAACGTTAATAATATTTATTATTTCCATAGTGAGAAACATATTATATATCTGACAAAATAATCTAACAAATGAATATTATTAACGTTTGTTTATATAAGTCTACATGTAAAAGAGAAATGTCTGACCTTATTCCATCTGCAAAATACGGTTATCATTTTGGAGCAATTCAATGAAAAGCAAAATAGCTAATGTGTACGATACTATTTGTACTAAATTATAAAACCTTGCGGGTATTTCTATTTCTTATTCAATTGATTGATTGATCAGCAGCAAATTGACAAATATACAAAATAAACATATACTTAAGCTGCTCCCATTAACATTTCAACTTATTTTGTAATATTGAATCAAAAATGTATACTGATCCTCAATTGTCTTATTAAAAGTACAGATACAAACAATAATCTGATCTCACATTGTTTAATCTTTGCATATGAGCCAAGAGTATATTTTTTTATAAATTATATCACAACAAAAGCTACTGTAAACTCATTTCTGCCAATTTAACATAAAAATAAAGGTATGGTAATAAATGTATGTCGTTATGTTATATTCAATACCAAACGTTTATCAGGGGAATTATTAAACGTAACATTCAATTTTAAAAGTTATCAACTCTACTACATATTAAATTAATATAAAAATATAGTTTAGTTAAAAATAATATAACAGATTTTGCGGATCCAAAAATCAAGAGATATGTTGGTTGTTACGATGAGTTTATTTAAACACACTATTATTTTTGTAGCATGTTATTTAGAGCTACCGAGAATCCTAGTCCTAGGGGAAATCAATATAAATTTAAAGTGACAAAATGTCGTGCACATAATGTGATAAATGATGAACTATTAATTTTGTAATTGTATATTATATATGAATAGGCGAAATGTGAATAATTAAAAATATGTATCATAGAAATACAACGGAGAATGTAAGGGACACAATGTGGTTACTAGTGGAGAACCCATTACAGGTTTCTATTAATCTAAAAAGAACGCCACCGCAGGCGCTACAATATAAATAATGTATTCAAGTGTAAACAATGAGTATACTAACTGTAAATATTAAAAACTCTCAGACTTTACAAGTTAAAGTAAAACGGGGTCCACACGGTAGGTTTCTAATACTTTTCAACTAACACCAAGATATTAAACTTTGCTTGTGCCGCTTTGAAGTAGGACACATGCACTAGCAAATTGCACAGCGTGTAGACACCGCTCACGTACAAATAAGATCATTTTAGTAGTTTTGTCAAGACAAGTTTCAATAGACACCGGGACCCTTTTTTTAAGAGACTGTCAGTGTTTCAAGAGACAAAAATCATACTAAATACATTATGCCTGCAAAATATATAAGAACAAGGCATTGTTTGTTCTAGTACGTTTGTGCGTCTATCGCTGCTAGATACACAAATATCTTAAAAATAGAGTCTATGCTAGTACATGTAGTATAGAAACAATATGACAACAAATGATTTGTGCTTGAAGCTTATTATTAAGAGTACATCTACTTAAATTCTACAAATTATATAAACCAAAGACAACTACTCTGTTGTAATACATGAAAAAAATAATACAATACAATAAGTCATAAACAAGAAAATATCTCCTTATTGATATCTTTTGTGACTGACTCATGGTTCTTAATGTCATATATCTTTGAAGTTTATCTCCGGTTCGCAAATATTTAACAAAATATTATATAAAACATTGTTTATCAGTATCAGAAAAAAAAATACTTTAAAAGACGAGTCCGACACTGAAAAAATAAAAAAAATCTAATTAACATTTTTAATTAATTTCATTTTAGAGTAAAACAAAAGTTACAGGCTTATGTATATAAAAAGTAAATCACACAGAGTAGTTCCCTAAGTTTACAGATTGAGATTTTACATTTGAGACCAAGAAGAATGTGTTTACTTACGCCCTAACCAATGTTAAAGTATAAAAATTGGCCATAATGCACACATGGACTAGCTACAAAGGATGATCTAGCCAAAGGTGACTTTGAAAGGTATTAATCACATCCTCTCTTTCTCTTCTTTCAAGGACATTATTGCCAACTTTTTGCTCGAGATTTAATTATAATAAGAAGCACATGGCACAATATTTTCTAAATAAAATTTCAAAGCAACATACAGTAATTCACATTTATTTAAGGACTATAAAATTGAGATTTCAAAACTATTTATAAAAATTCCTTTTAGGTAACTGTTAGGTTTCCTTACTTTGGAGCTTTGTAAAGTAATTGAGGTTTCAAGTAGTTCAATAATTGAGTCCCAAAATTACACAAGTATACAAAATACCAGTACAAATTAACTGCAATTTAGACATCAGCCTGACTCATAGCCTGGGTCGCGTAACAATAAACTTATAATAATTGACTAAATTAGAAATTTTATTTCTTGTAATTTTTTTAGATATGTCCATTGGCATTGTTAGGAAACGTAGCTACTGGTGACGTGTAGACGGTCTCGCGCGGCTTTTGCGATCACGCCCGTGGCGTATTTTACATCTGTTTAAAAATTTCAATAGGAGTTATTTAATCCATTAAAATTTCCAATTGAATATCCAATTTACTGATATGTTACACAACACCCTGTCTGTGAGGCTACCTTCATGTCCAAGATAAATTATTGATCCCTCCATCATCCTCTATTTGTATAAAATTCAGTCAAATTTATGATGATGTTATACTGATTAACTAATTGGAAATTTTTGCTTATGGCGAGACGTGTCTGTCAACTAAATGGTCGGCCAGCTGTGCCGAGTACTTGCTAACATATACGCATTAACGAAAAGCAATGCAAATAATTCGTACACTGTATAATTAATTATGATTCATTCGTAACTTATAACAATTTAAAACTTAAAACATTACAATGATACCAAGCGATTGATCATCTACAAGCGACGTAGATACATTGAACACTTAAATACATAAGCACTTAAAAAACTATGCAAACGTGTAACTATATATATGGAATGTATTTATCAATTAATTTATGTGATTAGGTTTTCAGTGCACAAGAGTTTTAAAACGAGTCTCCCTAACTGCTGTGTACTGAGTGCTGAAAACTTTGCTTTATGAGTTCATTAAATAAAATAGTAGAATAAGAATCTTTTAATTTATCCGTAATTTAAAGATGAGTGTTATGAAGTTCCTACAAAATTGTGTGCGTTCTTTCCATGACATCAACTACCCTTACACCTTATCCTACTAAAATTAATTGTATGCACTGAAAACTAATGGACATTAACATAACAGGGGTTACTAGTAACAAAAATCAGTATTAAATAAAGTAGTATGGCGACCCGACTGTATTGCGGCCAGTTACTATATACGATGGTTACAATTACAATATCATTTTAATGTGTAGTGGATTACAACCTGATTTATTTATTCCAAGGTATTTTTAAAGTTATCTATTATACATATATAACTGTATGCGGCTACAGAGAAACGGGTCGGTGGAACGTGAAGTACCATAAATAAAGACCAAGGTGGTTATGTTTAAAACCCAAACACATATTATTTTGTAATATTTTTAAGTTAATTAAGAAAATTACACTACTAATAACACATCGTGTATAACAAAATATCTAGAATATAAATGATATTAATACGCGACGATTAGGGCACACAAATTTGGTTTGGTCACTGTTTGCAAAGCTAACAGAGAAATCATATCAATTAAAAAACCTAAATACGAAGAAAGATATGATCCTGAATAAATTATCTAACGGGAATGGGAAGGTACAGTAGTAGAAAAATTATGACTGATATATAAAACACATACTACACTACATAGAGAACTTACCGATAACCGAACAATGCAAGTCAAACGTGAACAAACCAAGCTTAAAAATAATAAATATTAGAAGTAAACAAGCAAAGGTTCGAGCCCGGTACAACTGAATTCGTAAAAACCGTTGACGAGTTAACGAATAACACTGAATTGTAAACAACATCAATACTGAAGAAACGATATTATTATACTTTACTCATGTAGAATATTAAGGTTACTATAACTTACATAATTTGACAGAAGTGATCAGATTGCTAGCCATGTTTCTCTGTTATTGTGGCCGAGTGCTAGTATATCCGTAATTGTTCAAGCTGCAAGATACACTGAAGGTAGACTAGTTAACTGCAAGGTAGCTTAGTCTCGGGGTGTATTTGTAAGTTCTTCAATCTGACCGTTTCTGTACTTACATTCTACACTAATCTTGTCTTAATATTAAAATTTAAGATTGACTTTAAACAATTCTTGTGCATTATTATAGTAATCCATCATAGGATAGAATAATATACAAACCAGATAGGACAAGACCACGGGTCTCAGAGGGATAGTGACAGAGCTCTTAAAATGTAATGATTTGGACACAATCTTATGCTATTAGCAAAGTGGACAATCCGACAGCGACAAAAAATCATATTTCTGATTTAGAGACATTTTCATATCTCGATGGTTCACTTTTAAAATTGTTACTCAGAAATAGCTTAATTTTACAATACTTTTTTACAATCGATAAATAGAAAATCACATGTGTCAGGAAAAAAAAAATAGACAAGCGTAGCATACATTCGTTTCGAAACAACGCCCAAAATAAATTTAAGGGGGAAATGCTGGATACGTAGAGATCAGTTTTTAGATTTCAGCTGTGTGCAAATAAAACATGCCGATAGCTGATATATCAATGGTTTGTACTTAGTACTGTTTAATTTCTCAAATACAAATGCGATACCTCGGATCGGATGTTTGAGAACGAATGCAGACTGCACTTAACGCGAGCAACCGATATTCAAACACAATAAGACACGTGCTATTCTTATGCCATGTCGACACGACAGTAACACGACGCGAACACATCGTTCACCGAAGTACTCGTACATCCGCCTTGGCATTAAAATTCCTTTCTTTACCTTAATTCACAACAGAAAACGCCACTAAAAATTAAATTAAATCGATACAATCGAAAATGTATGTTCGCTCAAGTATATAAAGGCATTTAATTTACATCTTTTTCATTTTTTTTTACATCACAAAATGCTTAATTTCTTGTTAATAATGACGACCGAGACCGTTTCATCTGGGAGACTAGACTAAACTAGAACTCCCTAAGACATTGGGATCGAAATGCTGTCGTGTGGACATGATGGCGCCGTCGGGTTATCGAGTGGTTTAAGACGGGGATAGGTGCGGTGGGGTACCGGATCATAAGTTATGGGAAAACATCTGCCAATTTAAGGGGCCAGCATTTTTGAAAGCTCCTCGTCCTGCAGACAACCCTTGAGGAACTCGTCCTGCGTCAATTGTCCATCGTTGTTTTCATCCATTTTCGCGAAAATGTTCTTAGCCCGTTCTTCGGCTGAGTCAGCTGGCCTGTTACTCGAGCAAGCACCGAGCATATCGTAGATAGCCTGTGAAATATTACAATAAAGGTTCTAAACTTAGCTAAGCACTGTATAAACCTAAATACATGCCGTCAAGACTAAAAAAAATACTAATGTACGTATATTCGGACCCCTGAAAGGTCGACATAGAAATAGTTAACTATTAAATATGTAGAGAGATACCGTTGCTGGCTACAAGGACTTCTATATGAAAATATGGAAGTTATTACCTACGCCGAGTAAAAATACCGTACTTATGCAGTCAACATATGAATAAATAAAGCGAGCGCTTCACTGAAGTGATTATTCTTACTTTATACGCCCATATATGATCGATTTATACAATTCAGGTATAACCCAAAAAAGTATTAATTATTACTATATATACCTACACTATTCGATGCGATTTTATTTTTGATAACGATTGCAACAAAAACTTGCGTCAATTCAATGATTTTCCAATCTTTTCTTCTAATATATCAGGTCTTTTCATTAACGCGTTGTTACTCGTAAAGTCGTAGTGTGATGTTTTATAGCCTATAATATTAGTCTGTAAAAATATTTTATACAATACAAAAATATTTTTTTAAGTCAGATTGGCAGTACAAACAAACAAAGAAAAAAATCTATCCGACTGATTTTTGCTTGTCATCATTCACGTTATAGGACTAAATGCTCGAAGGACCTTTATGTAGGGGGTTGTAAGTCCCCAACATAGGTGATGTTGACACACCCCACCGCACCATGGCGAGGAGTGTGTTTTGTAATGTTAAATTTTCATGTTAAATGAGTAGACAACTTGCTTGGTTTTGATTTATTGCTACTATGTATAATAATTAAAATGTGAGTGAAAACGTGACTAATTAACAATAATGCTGATCATCATTAAATAAGTTGAAAATAAGCACTTACAACTTACAAATTTCATTACACGTACAGGGTAGCTCTTACAAAAATCTTTAGCCTTTATTACATTAGTATAGACTAATAGATTAGCAGACGCTCAAGCAATACGCCGCCCTGCCGACACGGCATATCTCCAATATCCCGGCAATCTCCAATATGCCTCTATCGCTCCCATTCCGGAGACTCCGAGACAACTCGACTCTTTGACCACCTGAGTCAGGCAGCGGATAAAGCGCAAGAGCAGTTTCCGACCGCCGAACTGGTGTTTTTGGGAGATTTTAACGCCCACCATGAATCCTGGCTGGGATCTTCCAAAATTGACCACGCTGGTCGAACTGCCCACGCATTTGCTCTCACGCATGACCTTACCCAACTGGTACTCCAGCCCACCAGGATACCAGACATAACGGGTCAAGCGCCCTCTTTGCTGGACCTACTGCTGACGAATCACCCAGCGCAGTACAGCGTATCGGTTCTCGCCCCTCTGGGATCCTCCGTCCACTGCCTGGTGTCAACCTCAGTGCCTCTTGTTACGCCTCCACAACCTGTGGTAACAAGGCGGCGGTTATGGCACTACTCGTCAGCAGACTGGGATGGAATGCGGGAATATTTTGCATCCATCCCGTGGGCTCAAAGCTGCTTTAAAGACAGGGATCTGTCGCAAAGTGCGTCTGCCGTGACTCACGATATCACTGTCGGTATGGAGTATTATATCCCCTACAGTGAAGTTGCCAGCACGAAGACCCGTCCCTGGTTCAATCGCGAGTGCATACGTGCCGTTGCTCAAAAGCAGTCGGCCTACCGCGCATGGATCAGGGCCTGCGCACATTGTGACCCAGACATTGATCGCCTAAAAGCAGCACTAAACAGAGCTACTAGGGAATGCAAGAGGGCTTACTGTGCACCTGAGTTGTCTCCCGTACTGACGCGCTTGTATCGCCTGTCCTATTCTCAGGAATTGTTCCGGAGGCCTGGAGAGAAGCGAATGTTCAACCCATTCCCAAAAAGGCGACCCGCTCCGATCCAGCCAATTACCGACCTATAGCCGTCACTTCCATACTCTGTAAGGTGTTCGAGCGGATCATCAACACCCAATTAATCCGTCGATCGGCAATATGGTTTTAGGCCGAACCGATCCACGGGTGATCTTCTAGTGTACGTCACACACCTTTGGGGTGAGGCTATGGATAGGCATGGGGAGTCCTTGGCCATCAGCCTCGACATTGCCAAGGCCTTCGATAGGGTCTGGCACCGCTCACTTCTCTCCAAACTTCCTGCATTTGGTCTGCCACCTAAACTCTGCAACTGGGTTGCTGCCTTCCTCGCCGCGCCGCATTAGGGTTCTCTGCGACGGCGCGGCCTCAGACTTCCAGGAGGTAAACGCTGGTGTACCTCTGTTTCCTACGCTGTTTCTTCTGCATATCAATGACATGTTGGCCCTTGGCAATATTCATTGTTATGCAGACGACAGTACAGTACACGGGCGATATTTCGGACATCCTACTGCCAAGCTGGCAGACGTTGAGGGAAAATGACAGGAGCTTGTCGCTGAGCTCGACCAGGTCTTGAGCCGCATTTCCCAATGGGGCTGTGAGAATCTGGTCGAGTTCAGCGCCAAGAAAACACAAGCGTGTGCGTTCTCTACCAAAAAGTCTCCATTCCTTCCCCTTCCTACTCTTCAGAGCACTCAACTGCCACTGCAGGATAGGCTTAGTATCCTGGGTATGGATATTTGCCGGGATCTCAATCCGCGTGATTACATCGAGAGTGTCACCAAGGCGGCCTCGCGAAAGCTCGGCATTTTGAACAAGGTGAGACGGTTCTTCTCGCCCGAGCAACTGTGTCTTTTATACAAGACCCAGGTTCGCTCCTGCGTGGAGTACTGCTCTCATCTCTTGGACGGCTATGCGCAGTATTTGCTTGACGCTCTCGATCGGTTGCAACGGCGCGCAGTCCGCATTATCGACTGTCCTGAGATCACCCAGTCTCTTGAGCCTCTGCAGTTGCGAAGAGATGTCGCCTCTATGGCAGTCCTATATCGCCTACATCACGGGGAGTGTTCTGATGAGCTCTTCCAATTGGTCCCACCTTCTCCCTTCCTCTACAGGACTACACGTGCTGGCCTGAGGAGTCACCGTTTGTGCGTCGAAAATATACGTAGCCGAACTAAACGGTTTGGCTCTTCTTTCCTGTGCCGATCGGTAAAAGCCTGGAATTCTCTACCAGCGCACGTGTTTTCTTCCCACTTTGATCCCGGGTCTTTTAAGCGGGGCGTGAAAAGGCATCTTACCAGGCCGCCATAGTGTGGGTCACCATGCTGCATTGACTAGACATGCAATGAGGATGGTGACCACCACTATTTGACTCCACCTATTGCTTTCCATCAGGCAAAGTGGAGTCATTATGGTAGGATAATATAAAAAAAAAAGCAATTTGAAAGTTCTACCCGAACGAACCCTATAATAGGGCAATATTTTGAATAGAAAATGATTCTAAGCTAAGCCTTTCCAGCCAGTGGATTATCAGCTGTTTAAGGACTATTCAATACTGTTACTTTGAACTACAAATTCGTTGCAATTGCCAAAAACATGCGACTGATTTTATTGTTGGAAAATTTAAAAAACCTCGTATTCTCTCAACTTCAGCTTAAGCTCTTAGTAAAGCGAGTTTAAACGTTTGATAAAATCACACTGAGGTATATTTTATGAATTTATTCAGTGAACGGTACGAAGATCCAGAATAGGGTATATTGCTCTTAGGTGTGATCGGATCAGTAATATAGGTTGGATGTAACGTCTTTAACGTCTCTAATCTAGTTACTCATCGACTCGTGATTCAGGTAATATATCTACTTATCTAGGGTTTAACCATGTTAATGTCCGTGCAAAATGTTAACGGTGTATTGCAGGGTTACCTATATTCGTTATATTTATCTAGGAACTTAATTACTTTAATATTTAGTTAACCTAGTACTAAGGTAGATTTTTTTTTTGTTTTGGAGGCAGGTTCAGAATATTCCACTTATCAGTTGTAGAGTTTGTGTTTTTATTATTCACCTCAGATTTAAAACTCCGGACAAATTCCTTGCATGCTTTTTGTTTGATTTTATGATGGTTGGGTTTATCATATGATGAAATAAGTAATGTAATAATAATCAGGTAAAAAAATATTTTGATTAATGTTGCTCATATATGAACCAAAAGCAGACAGAAAACAAAACGCTAGAGTGGATGAGACCACGATTACATTTCACAAAGAAATAATTTATTAAAAAAAGACGCATGGAATGATCCCTGTGTCGCGGGGAGCTTCACAAACATTTATAATATATTTCCTATTCTAAGGGATTATTACCAAACTAGCCAGCCCCGGGGATTCACGTTGAAAAGAAATAAAAATTAGGCATGACAGAAATAAGTACCCAACTAGGTTATAAGGTTTAAAATTTAGTTTAAATACACTGTCATGCAATATGACACGACTGTGTAGTGAATGTACTTGAAAAACCGGTAATATGTTCAATTGTGTCGTTACATACAAGCACTTTGAAAAATCGATGATGAATAGGTACTTATTTCGTCAACGGTTTCAATTGTTGTACGGTAATCTATTGCAGTTAACTTCCTAAGGCCACTTTCTTTATACATTAAGGAAGCCTTTGATCAAAAAGAAATATATTTTATTATGACACTTATGAATTCCCTACACGTCAGTAGTAATTTTCGAACGATTTTAATTCCTTGCAAAGGTTGCAATTTATTTATTACAGGTATGACAGGATTTGGAAATTTACTTTTTTTAGTAACCTAATTCATTACAGACAGATGTAATGTAACGACGTGTAAGATGTAATGTAACGATGAATAACTTTTATAGTATGTTATTTGAAAAAATAATATAAGGAAGTGAATAAAAGGTACAGCTTAAAAGGGTTTAACAAAAAAATAAAATCCATTACGTACGTACATATCGAACAGTTTTTTATAGTCTGATCGATATGGGTAGGTAGGTTTCCTTATATTGTTGTAGTTACCGTTGAAGCGGATTAGCAATTACGTTTTTATTAACTACCCTTATAAATTTCGAACAATTAAATTTGTCTGGCAGTTAATCTGAGAATTTGCTAGTTCACACTATATTTATCTCCAATTGAAACAGAGGGAAAGAAACTAGAAACAAGTAATTTGTAATGAAAAAAACTAATTTTTTTTTCGAAAATAGGATACCCAAGTTTGTTGTACTGTTGTGACATATGAGACATGTTGCAATAAGCACGACACTATAGCTTTCTATAAATCTTATACCTTTATTTGGTTAATACGTCAAAGAGACAATTTATTGAGTGTTATGAATAATATATGTATCGATATGGTATCTCATTATGTAATCGATGTGCTGGAGTATGATAATCGAGGTTTTACAACACTACGTTGGCGGATCAAGGTATTAATTCCAATGTTATTGATACAAATAGGTTCTTAGTTCGGCTTTTCTCAAAGGGGTTTTTTTCTAACTAGCTGAGCAATACTGCATAATAGGCGTCTTCATCTGAAACTGAACGCACCCTGTTCGCTACGGGTAAAAATAAATAAGTGAAGTTAAAAAAGTCTCCCAGTGACCCATAGACATTAACGAAGATTTGTTGTATTTGTGAGAAACCCAAAGCATTCACGGTATGTTGAATCCTATCAATCTAGATAATATTAAGCAAGAACCCACCTGCACTATTTTCGTCATCTCCTGGATGTCTATGACACCATTGCCATCCACATCGTACATTCGGAATGCCCATTTTAGCTTCTCTTCTGGTGTCCCACTCGACGTTACATGAATCGCCTGGAGAAATTCCTACAACAAACATTACGGTGGCTTTTCACGACTAGTGTCGGGGCCAAAACAAACAAGAACTCGCAATGGGTTCTCTTGTTCGATTATCTTTACAATCAGATTGATGGTAGTCACAATCAAGATTGAAGTGTACTTAAATTCGCAACAGCTACGGTGAATATTTATCTAGTAAGCTTGGCATCGCTTAGCTGTAACCGTAAAACAGTTAATGAACGTTTATTCGAACATTCGCTATAATATTCGCATAATTAGTGTTGAGTTAACGTGATCTTGTAAAAGTGTAATAAGTATAAAAATAAATGTACAGCTGTACTACTTTAGATGACGCTAGCTGTAAGTTACCTTGAAGTCTATGTAGCCATTCTTATCCATGTCGAATGTGCGGAACACGTGATCACAGAATTCAACGGCGTTGCCGGAAGGGAAAAACATCTTGTACATGTCCACAAACTTGGCTGGGGTCAATCGGCCATTTGGGCAGTCTTGCTGTAAAATATAAAAGACAATTTTTAATGGCGACACTGAAAAGATAAACTATTTAGTAGGCATTGCGGTCATTGTACTGAAAATCAGACACATAATATTTTATTGACACATAATATTTTCTATCATAAAAAGTTACTCACAACAAGTCGATATATTTATGTACGTATTAGCAAATGTTTGTATCTACCCTCTAAAATAAGGTAACATTTTGTTTATAGAAGACATAATTAATCACAAATTATTTCATTGGTATTACTACAAAGCTTTGATTACAATTAGACTACACTGTTTATAAAAAGCAGGTATGAAGAGACTATAAAATTATGCTGTTAATAGTACAAGCACAGTATTTACAATACAAATTATACACCTTCTGACGAAATGATGTTTAAACTAAGTAACCACATTTATATACAGGGTAGAAAAAAAATATGGGTCCTGAAGGGAAACCATTTTGAAAAGAAACAAAGCTGCTTGTATTACCCGGTAATCGCAACAGCTAAACATTCAAAAAAATAACTTTGATATTTTATTAATTAATTAGAATCAATGTTTAGCATAAAATCTCTCTGATAAACATTTGGTTTTAGAGATAAAAAGTTCATGAAATCTTACATTAATTTTATATTATCACCTATTGTAATACCAATGAGAAAAGAATTACCAAACGATACTTGAACTCTTTTAAAATAATAATTTTGTTACATTTAAATATTTTAACTAATAAGTTGTTCGAAATGAGACCTATCGTTCAGGATACACACATTTAGACTTTTTTTAAATTAACTTCGTATAACCTTCTGCATGGTGTTGCGGTAAATGCTCCAATGACATTTTCTACTTCAACCCTTGGCTGTTCTACAGTCTCATAAAGCGTTTTGTAAATAACATTTCTTGCATGGCTATATTAAAAATAAGCTAGAGGCATCAGGCTTGGACTTCTTGCTAATGTTTGTACCACACATACAAATTTTTGTTAAGGTAAACCCTGGCAATTTTTCTATTGTGAACAGGATTGTCTTGTTGAAAAACTATATTTTTCCATTATTAAACAATTACAAAATGGCCAATATGTATGGCCATTCAAATTCCAAAATATCAGTCAAACTTTCTATCTTCTCTTCAGAATACCTCGTGAAACAAGTAAATGTGGACTGAATAGTTAATTTTCAAGGGTAACCTTGAAAATTTTTCTTATCTAAGTCTTCAACAAGTTAATCGTACTTAGAGATAAATTACCAAGCTTGTATTTATAGAATGTCTTTGGATGTTAAGATTAAAGTTCAAGTCTAGGTAATGTTGATTAAAGCCTTTGTGTATTAATTGTTAGATTACATGGATATATTGTATGACAGACGAGTGTAGGCTCTCATGTCTCTTGGAGACATATTATCTTTAACATAGACTGTATCGACTAGATAGAATAAAATTATTTTTGGAAATTTTAGGTATAATTTCAGGTAAACTCTTCTTAAAAAGTATTGACATTATCTCCTATAACAGCCAAGAAAAAAAATAACCTATGCCATCAAAAACTACATGGATCGACCTGACATAGTTAATTAAAGGAAGGCTTATTCGGATGGATGATAAAGTATAAGTAAAAGCAGATCAATGCAGCATACCTATAACCTTTTTTTTCGTGTTGAAACCCCCACGGGTCATCACCTCACCGGAGCTGTCGGTGAAGTGGTATGTCGGACTCGAACCGACTAAAACCACACGGTGTTCCGGCACAAGTGGGTCTATTGCAAGGGACCTGGGTATACCCTAGGAGGGATTCTTCCAGGAACCCTGCAGACCTTGGCCACCTCTTTTGCAAGAGGTACCACCACCATTGAGTACGAGGGGCCTAGCCCCCCACCAGTTTGAGAGGCGAGCGTGGAACACGTCACACCACCGTCAAAGGCCTGCTTCTGCTGGGGTAAGGGTAGCCCAGCGCTCATGGAGGCCGGAGATCGTTTTGTGCTCTCCGCCGCCTGCTGCGTGTTCTACGGGATGAGAGAGTACTTGCCCTCTCCCGTATCCTCTCCGCCGCCTCTTTAGCCAACATGACCTCTTCGCAAAATAAGGCGGCGGAATCCCACGCGCTCTCGCTTTGGACCATGGACAGAACCATGGTCTCTAGCGAGAGACTTCCTGCACCAATAGCCGCCGCGAGGTTGAGGCGCTGGTGCGCCCACGCTGTGCACTCCACTAAAGTGTGAGGTGCAGTGTCCTCGCGACAGCTTCCGCAGTGATGGCATGCAGACGTTGGCTCCCGGCCTATACGACACAGATACTTACCGAAGCAACCGTGCCCGGTGAGTATCTGTGTCAACCGGTAGGAGAGGCTGCCATGTCGCCTCTCTAGCCAATCCTCCATGACGGGCCTTACCGCCGCAATTGTGGCGTGCCCTGCGCTCGGTCGCTCAAGTCGTTCTATCCAACTGACCAAAAGGACCTGGTGGAGCTGGGACCGTTGTGCATCGACTTCACAAGCCATGGGTCGCAGCCCTCTCTCCAGCGCTTCCTTGCGCCAGTTATATAGCGACGCAAGGACTTTCGCTTCCAGGTCCCATGGTGCAGATCCAGCTAGGAGACTCGCCGCTTCGAAGGACACCGTGCGGTACCCTCTTATAATCCTAACGGCCATCACCCGCTGAGGGCGCCGTAATATTGGCGGCATTGAGGGCCGTTAGTTTTTCCGCCGATTTAGGAGCCCCGTAAAGGGCCATTGACCGCACGATTCCGATGTAGAGTCTCCTACAGGAGGTGTCGGGCCCTCTTATGTTAGGTAGCAGCCGCGACAGCGCAAGCATAATTTATATGTAGTTTTAGATATTTTTTGCTTCGCAATAATTTCTCTTCTGCTCTCGAATTTCGTTCCTTTTTAACTAACTACAAAAAGGGATATGTCAATTTGATTTGTATGTACATACATAAGTAATCGTATGAACATGTATTGGAGGTGTCTACAGAAAGAAGCAGACTTTGACTAAATCTATATATAATATTCATATTTTCTAATTTTAACTGTCATTTTAAAATATTATTATCACAGTTAAAATTAGAAAATATGATACTAACTAAAAAATGTTAATACTAACAAAAAGAAAATACTAAAAAAATTGTATCACATAACTTTTTCTTTGTTATGTTATACAAATGAGCATAATAACAATTAAAGAGGTGGCAATGATAGGTGCTTTATCAGTCTTTGGGCACTATATGTACTTTGATTATCTGATTTTTTTTTATATAAAATGGTTGTTAGAAGATTTAGGTGAGAAGCATATGTGGGCACTTAGTTCACATAATAATTATCCGTGTATCCACGTATAATCGAGACGTTCATATATACAGTTACATAGACCTACGTACACCTATAGTTAGAGTACTCGGACTTCATGGCAGTCTCGTCCCGCCCAGTCATCTTCAGTTCGCGGTTGTAAGTATTCGACTCTGAAGTACTCGAGCTATTGCTTATACACCATACTCCATCAGCATCAGCTATTTCCCTTTCTGCCATTCTTACCCAGCCTTCAATATACTTTCAATGTTCCCATCTTTCATTCTAAAAGTGTCCGATTGACGGCAGTAGGCTTGATCTTTTGACGTGAGTTCGACCAAATATACCCGTGCGAGAAAATCCCCGTCTGTTCGTTTCCCTCCTATACAATAAAAAAAAAGTATATAGACATATACATTCCTTTTGGTAAGAGCGAATGCATACTTTTGCATTAACAGTACGCGGATTTTTGCCGTTCGGAAAGATAAAACTCATTATTAAATCAATATTATAGATACAAAAGAGATTCGTACTACTTTTCGCCAGTGAATACATCCATAACAATTTCTGGTCCACTACGCGTTACATGAGGATAAAATATATTTTATATACTGACTCACAATTGTTTGCAAGTTTTTTAGAATTACAATTAAGAACTAAATATATTCTCATTGACATGTAAAACTGTAAGGCCATTAAAAGCGATATGATTACAAGACAAATTATGAAAACTCGATGCGATGATATTAATATCAAACCAACTAATGATAGTTGCGTCGGTCTTACATCGTCGTATATTGGTCACAAACCTTATAGGTCACGTCAATAGATGTCAACTATTTGTTTTCCTCGCGCCCCGTCACTGCATCGTCAAAATCATCAGGTAGGATTGAGAATAAAAATCCACCTTACACCTGCTATACTCGGTCTTACAATTTATGTTACTTTTGACAGCGGCCTGAGAACGTAACTATTCCATTACTCGTAAGAGTAAACTTTGAATTGCGAGGTAAAAGAAATATATAAACTGCCTAATCATATTTATTTACCCTAATTATAACCTACTTTTAACGGACCACTCAAAATGTTGAAATTGTATTGTGTAGGGACCGTCCTTGTATTATTTATTAAATAAAACAATAAAAATAGGAAATTTAATATTACTAATCTTCGGATTATCCATATGAAGTCGAATCGTCACTTGAATCCTCAGTTATATTTATAATTAGTTTTTGAATACACAAATTGTCAATTGCAATTGCCCGGCCTCAATCAGACAATATGATATTTTTAGACCTCTCCACGATACTTGCCCGGCATTTACTTTGCTATGATCGGTAGGTCGATTATGCGGACCATAAGAGTTGCTCTGAGTGCACGAAACACATTCCTCGTAGAACAGTAACTTATAGGCTCAGCCTTTCCATGATAAAATGTTAGACTTACCATGACAAAAATACCATGATAGGTTAACACGTCTCACGGTCCGTTATAAGGCTATGACTTTGACTAAATCCAGGCCAGTTAAGTAAAATGTACAGGAAATTAGGATGTTTTTCTTAATGTTCATGAAACAAATAAACATTTTCTTTAACAGCTCTTGGAGGGTGTACAGCCCAGAAGGCCCCAGCCGGATTATAGAAAGACCGCACGGATTGCGGGGGTGCTATTTACACCACTATCTCCGTTGTCCTTTAAAACCTCCAGAAACCTCACTAGTTTCGGGGAAACTCAACACAACCGTTGCTTCACAACTGGTTTTCTGTGAGGCCGTAGTATAGCACCGGTATTCTTGTCTTATCACAGTTCACAGTCTTAGCATTGTTTTATCACAGTTAAGGAAAAACGTTACTCTAAAAAGAATGAAAAACGTGAGTGAACACTCAGCGAACACAAATGCACTGACTAGCAAGGGCGTCTCGTTGTGAGTGACAACAAAACAAAATAGTCGGTGCCGCATCATTAGAGGTGCATGTCTATCAGCCACCTGATTGGTGTTGCCAAAGAATACGTTATAAATGGTTTAA
The DNA here is from genome assembly GCA_947561695.1 of Tyria jacobaeae. Classification (NCBI taxonomy): domain Eukaryota; kingdom Metazoa; phylum Arthropoda; class Insecta; order Lepidoptera; family Erebidae; genus Tyria; species Tyria jacobaeae. The sequence continues at coordinate 8,905,814 of OX387207.1, read as the reverse complement.
ATTAATTCGGAAAATACGATCAATTAAACACTTGGTATACAAAAAATATTTTCATAAAAAATATACGAAGTCAAGCAAAAATAAAATATCAATGTGCAGATTGACGGTTGAAACATCTTCATAAAAAGGCCGATTTTTATGTGAAATCAAATAGGTTGGACAGCATGTATGCTAAGAAAACTGCACCCCTAAAGTGACCGTTTCGTGTCGAAGCCGATTACTTTTTTTACACAATTGCTTTGTGCATAACCAACAATCACAAGACAACTGTTATAGGGTGAAATTTATGTTGTGAGACGTGTCAAGTTATTAAACATTCGGTGAGTAAAGTAGGCGATTTATCGATTTCTTATTTCATTATGCGTTAGAAGCTATCAAGAATGGCGGCTTTTCTACTCCGATCTGACGTTTTTTGTAGTTGTTGAATAGTGCCATAATGAGTGCGATAGTTTTATCACTTTACTTTATCTGTATTCAACGATTGGGTCGGTGCACCAGCAAGGACGAGTCGGGCAATAACATTACTCAAAATAGGTGAAAACTCTAAACACGCCTACTAAAATGTACCAAACCTATAGCTTGGATATTTACTGTGCAAAAAGATGTGTAAAAAGGTGCTGATTGAACTTAACAGTCATCTAGCCTATTGCACACCACCGCACGGTAAGAAATTATTAGGTACTACCAAATATCAGTTTAAAAGTAAATCCCGTTCAAAATATCGTTTTTTCCTAGTTCATATATTATATTATTTATTTTATAATTTTTAAGTTTTAAAATACAACTGGGCTGGAATTTGTTCCTGTATGGGGACTTAAACAAACCTTAAAACAGGAGTTCATATTATAATTAATTAATTAAACGAAATTGTTTGAACAATGGGCACGAAAAACACCCAGACTCAGAACTATAATTTAAGGATTATGCAAAGTGTTGTCTCGTGTGTACGAATCGTCATCGAACCCCCAGCACTCGGCGCGGCAGCGTAGTGGCGAGATGGCCAGTTAAACCACTGCGCCATTTATGTAGTCAATGTCCGTCAATAGGAGCAGACTATGCAAATGCTAAACAGATCGAGACAGTATTTTACTACTGATCTCATCTCTATGCAGGTGCACCCCAGTACCAACTTCTCCCTCTTGACCGCATTCAACGGAGAGCGACTCGCATCATCGACTGCCAAGATATTTCTGATCGACTTGACACCTTGGCGTTGCGTAGAGATGTAGCTTCACTCTGCATCCTCTATCGCTTGTATCATGGGGAGTGTTCAGAGGAATTGTTCTTAACAACACAACACAATACCGGCTGCAGGTTTTCGCCATCGTCCTACGCCACAAAATATCCATCCCCATCACCTGGACGATTGGCACTCCACCACTGTGCACTTCTCCAGAAGCTTTTTGCCTCGCACAACCAGCTTATGGAACAAATTGTCGCCTGCCGTATTTCCGAATCGATACGACCGTACTCTTACATAAAAGGCCAGCAACGCACTTGTGACTCTTGAGTTGCGGGTGTCCATGGGCAGCGGTGGTCAATTACCATCAGGTGACCCGTCTGCTCGTTTGCCCCCTATCGCATAAAAAAAAACTTTTTGGTGATAATTGCGTTTAAACATTAAAATAATTTATTTACTTTCTGGAAACACTGTAGGAATATCTTTTAAAGTCCTATTTGGCCAGTATGTTGTATTATAGCGTGTAAGGCATATGTTTCTTTGACTTATTGCACCTTATCTTAATCATTATTATCTAGGATTATATACTAATTAAGAGACCAATCAGGACTGTATATGTAAAATTAAACATTCTAGAACATTCCATAAGAAATATGATAAAAACGTTTCATCCACGAGTAAAATATAAGTAAGTCTTGTATAAAATATTATAGAAGGTGGAATTTGACTGAGTGTGGTGGTCATTGGGGAAAAACAAGGGTTATATTATGTAAGTTACAACCTTTTTTTTTTGTGTGGATACCCCCACGTTACAACCTGAATAAATATATTGATACAAGTATACAGACTAAGTGTCAACAATCCAATAATATTGCTAGTGATACTTTGTTCTTGTTAAGTACCCAGCTCAAGAGTACAGAAAGTTTTAAAACTACGGCCTCCAAAGACTCCATACTCATCGATAACTGAGTAGGTGAAACGAACCAAACCAGCTTTTTTCTCAGGAACATTTTGTTCGAGATAACAAGCAGCTTCATACTTTACTTTCAAGGTTCTCCATTGATATCTATTCACATCATTATATTGATCCGTTGCTGCACTTATAATATTGGTAAACATCTTATGTACTCTTACCTTCAACTGTTCTTTCAACTTACCTTGAAGCCTTTGTACCACTCCTTGATCGTTGTTTCATCGTAAGATGTATGAGTTTTGAGAAAGTCCATGTCCTCTTTGGTAAGTTTATCTTTACTGACGAAGCAGCCCATCTTGATAGCTGAAACAAAAATGTACATTATACTCTAAGTTCTTATTTAGGATATTTAACATTGTCTCGATGTTATTTGCTAAAAGAAATAAACCACTATTTTAGTTTTACCAAAGGCATTATTACTAATGGCGATTTATGCGACACTAGGATGTAGTTTTATAAGTATGCTTATAATTACTGTAGGCTGAGAGCTGGAATACGGTGATTTTAGCTTTTGATAAGATCTACAAATTGGTCTTTAACGCAAATTTGTTTTAATATTGGCGACCGATGACTAGTTACAAAACAATTCTATGCATACAAATCGTATAAAAAAAATTATACAATCTATTATTTAATATTTACATATATGTTACCTTAATTAATTATACACTTAAATTCAGTATTATACATAAGAATAATCGTTACTATATTGTAATAATAATGGGTGTAGGTACCTACTTACTTAATTTTTGTTTAACTTAAGTCCTGCCTAGGTTTTATTTGCAGATTTTAAGTGCTTTAAAATAAGGGACTTTTTATACGCTATAGATATCAAATTGAAATGTTTTGATTTAAAAGCTATTCAAGATTTGAATTTCTAAGTTAGATCAAAATCTATAGGGTACTTCTATCTTCTAATCTATAGGGTAGCAGGTCTCATAGCACAAGTAATGGAAAATCCAAAAGTCATTTATTTATTGTTATATCACACTAATAAAGCCATAGCGATTAGAACTTAAAAATTTGCTGGTTAACAATCAAATGCAAAAGACTTAGAATACCGATTCCCGAGATAACCGAACTGTTTAGATAAAAGTAGTTTTAGTAACAGCACTCTCGGTGAACGAGTCATCAGTTATCCTGTTTTTATATAATAGTCCTACTGCATGCGGGCCTGCAACGTACTCTGTTATAATACTGACATTATTCAAGTACGAATTGCGCTAAACCAAAACTAAAAAAAAAAAAAACAATGTCACACGTACGCTCGAGTAATATATCTAATGTCTACATTCAGGTCTGATTTATAAATCTTCCCTACATGGTATTCCAGCGATTAACTTCATGGATATTTAAATACTAACTACCTAAGTAATAAACAATACATCCATATTATATTTACAAGGACACGGCACACTAAGCCGCATGTAATAACTATTTGCCAAGTACTATGTGCTAATGTCGCGTAAGAAAAGGTTGGTCCGGCGACGACAAAAGCAAAAAGGTATATACTAGTTCAGTAGGTAGGTAGGTAGGTATGTACTGGTTCAGTTAGAATACATTTAAAAAAAATAGACTTCAATGCGTCTATCATAAAATTTAAGACCTATGTGGTTTTCTCATAGCTGCCATTGTAAGAACCCAACAAAACTCTCATCTAACTACCCTTGAAGTACATCCTTTTCAATAAAAAACAATCAAAGAAATCGGTTTGCGTGGTATTGAGTTATTTGTCTATCGGGTCAGCTACCCCAACAGCTGCTCCCGAATCCTATACTTAATAAAATAAGTAAACACATAGATGTAAAATAACATTTTATTAAAGAAATAATCGGACTTTAAAAAAGTAGACAACCGACTTCAATGGGTTTATCATAAAATTTAACACTAATAGGGTTTTCTCATTCATTGTCCATTGTCACAACTGGACCAAACTCTCATCTAACTACCCTTGAAGTACATCCTTTCCAATGAAAAAAGAATCATCAAAATCGGTTGGCGTGATATTGAATTATTCGTTCATTTGTCGCGCACACTTATATGGCTTTCTCATGGATGCCATTGTCAGAACTGGACCAAATGAAAATGGGACCACACGGGAAGCACAAGCTTTCAAATAAAAATAAAATCGAAAGTTCTGAGGTAACAAACAAAAAAATACAGTCAAATTGAGAACCTCCTCCTTTTTTGAAGTCGGTTGAAAATATAGACATCATTTTGTGGAAAACCTACGTCTAAGTGGCAAGTTCTAGAAGTGGGAGAGCCATGCTTCGGCACGTATGGGCCGGCTAGACCGGAGTGTTACCAAGACCTCATAGAAAACCGGCTGATAAACAATGCTAGCATTGTGTGACCGAGTGAGTGAGGTTTACGGAGGCCCCACCCCCTTTGAAATCCCCTCTTCTTTTCCTTTCTCCTACTCAATTGCCCCTACCCTGAAAGGCGGAGACAACTCTTATGTCTCTTTAGTTGCAAGTGTCCACGCGCGGTTAAAGTCACTTACCAACAGGTGACCTTTGTGCTCGTTTGCACCCTATATAATAAAAAAAAACACCAAAATAAAAATATAATAAACAAAAATGATTATGAAAAAACCCACATTTTACCAATATAGAATTTGGTCCCACTTCCGTAATAGGCAAGCCTATTGCCGTCAACCGGGCACTAAAATCTTGTCTGTTGACAGTTTTAATTTGATTATCTATCTTATTACTTTTCAGGCGATGTGTGATGTACATACAAGATACACTCTTTGGCGTGGTTTAGCTGAGTTGCTAAATACTTGCAAGATACATTGATTATTGTGATACATCACCTTGACCTTGGCCACCTGATGAGCAGGCCACCTTAGCCCCCTCCGGATTAGAATACGTGCGTCGGCCCGGCCGCTATCCCTACGACAGCGCTCATGGACGTCAGAGATCATTATTTGCTCTCCGACGCCTGGTGCATCTTCTGCGGGATGGGAGAGTGCTTGTCCTCTCAATTTTCCATGCCGCCATCCATAGTGCACCTCGCAACTCACTTTTTGTTCCCTGGTGGAGTTGGGACCGTTGAGCTTCAATTTCTCGAGGCGCGGGTTTTTGTGATAAGTAATGTGCAAATAGAAACTTAAAGTGAGGTGAAATATTGGTACGATAATAAAAAGAGCAAAACATATAGATTATTTTTTATTTAGGATTTATAATTCAGATCTATATAATCTAGTCTGTGCTCTTAATACTACGACGAAAATTATAAGCTTTGGCGTTTATAGTAGATGGACTTGTAAGACATCGAATAATGTCTTAATAAAATTAAGTATTTAAATAAAACTATGCAAGCAAAAAATCTACTTTTGGATAATACAGTTACGTACGGAACATACATTAGAGACTGCTGTACGGTATGGTAGTAGAACCTGATTTACCACTCATTGGATGAACTTGTTTATTGTTTTAGTGAGTAAAGGCTGGTATTTGAAACGACGGCAAGGGCTTAGGGCGCGGAAATGTCAAGGACATAAAGCCGATAAAGATAAATTGTACCCTGCACACCACTATCACCCGTGCTTCTCTCTCTTGTCTGTCTGTAGATAGACTGACAACAAAAGAAAGCATCTATCACGTAACAATCGTCGGTGTGTCACAGTTGTGTGTGTGTGTGTGTGTGTCGATGGTATGTATACAACAATGTCTTTACAAATACAAATATGTCTTTACTAATAGGCTCTATGCGTTTTATTTTATTAAGTATTGAAAATTCTCTAAAGAAATATGTATATGCAAATGTGTGAGTTTTATGACACCAGTCTTCGAAAAACTATGTACAGACCATAAGTCAAGACCCGTTATTTTCATTATTCTAAGGTCAAAACGACCTTGTTACATTTTTTAACCGTGATTGCAGATTGTGACCTGAGAGATAAAAAGTAATAAGTAGTACTTCTTTGTCATAATTATGCACTGTTAATCTAAGGACGTTAGTGCAATTTAATCCTTAGTTTGCTAACCGAAGAAACCGCGGAGTCGAAATTGATACGCTCTATACCTGGATCAATAAATCGGTCTAGGTAACCAGACATTAAAGTTTTCGAGCAAGACATTTTTAGTAAGTTTGCTGTCCCTTCTGCAATTACAAAATCGATGTTGGGAAGAAAAATACATATAACCTGCCTCAAATAGGAACAAGTATTTATTTTCGTTTTTATATATAATCTTTTAAGACACCAATTTATTTATATATAAATAATAGTTTAAAAAAACTAAAAAACACTGTCATAGAACATCCAACTAAAACCAGAAAATGAATTTTAATAATTTTGAATTAATAATAGTGTAAATAAGCAAAAAATATAATATATTGTTAAAAAATTCAAGTTAATTCGGCGTTTTGTAGGGGGTTAAAATCATCTTTTCGTTACATACTAAAATACATACATACATACCTACATACATATGAAGCTAATAAAAACGTGTTAAAAATATCGCTAAGCGTCGGACCCGATCTGGTATATGTATGTACTTTGTAAACCAACAACTTGGCTGTTTGCTTTACTTAAGGCTTAACCTACATAACTTTATTAAAAAGGATTAATATTTACCTACGAATGCCCTACACACAAAACAAAGCTCGAACAATGTGTATCAAAGCTTCTGTACACAAATTATACAATAGCAGACTTATATCGTTCGGTTGAATTGCCCGCTAGGCAAGTGTAAATATTACTTTCATTATATTGAACCAGTTACGTGAGCTCTCCAGAAAAGAAAACCTGTGTCTGCAAGGAAATATAACACCACATTATTTGCTTATTACTAACTGAGAATTGTGCTACTCTCTCAAGTTCTGTCCTACATTTTCATTGATTTCAAATAAAGCTTATATTCACTGTGGGCAGGCGACTATTTCCAATAACACGACGCGGTAATTCAACTTATCAAGCAAAAATTGTATAATAGTGATGTGATGTGATGTGATGTGAGTTGATGAACAAAATATGGTGAAGGAAGCTTAACATATGGAATTTGACGGATACAAGAGGAAGGATAAAGGACGACCAAAGAAAAGATGTATGAACTGTTTGAATGACAGAGTGGAAAGGAAGAAGAGAAAACATTGTACCTACCCCAAAAACATAGAGCAAGGTTAAAAAGACGATGATTGTATATGTATATATAAGTGTTATAATGTATTATTTGAATTTCACTAAGTTCGTTATAGAACTCCTTATTGTACTCCATCTTATGTTTGTGATTAATTTTTACTACAACTAAACTATTATATGATATGCAGTAGTATTGTTTGTAAACAACTAGAACATCGTTTTTTTTTTAAATATTGTTATTATAATTTACTTTTTAATACAATTCACTAAATAAATAAAAAATATAAATAAAATACACTGCTGTAAAATCTTAGACGATGTAAATTCAAATTATGTTGTTAATAATCAGATTATTATAGACCCAGCAATAAGAGTGTTATTTATTATTCATATCATCGCAGAAGCACTACAATAAAGATTGTGATATACTACGGCATGTACTATTTGAAAAATTGCTTGATCCCTTTTTAAATCAAGCCAGTGAACATACATTAACAATAGCTAGCTTTTACTTAGTACATAGGGGAAATTCGATATTAAAAGGCTGAGTAAGAAGGTGTTCGCCAAAACGCCAAGTCATGTAGTAAAGCTATCAAATGCCTTATTTAGACATCGGCACAAAACACAGAGTCATAAGGTGGACAGGCCTAAATAACCCGACAAGATACGGACTAATCCGGAGGCATCGCGGTATTAATTACAGTGGGGTCACACTAAAAGTTTTTAGAAAATAATAAACGGAATGATATCGTAGGCCGCAATGAAAGTTATGCGTAACTTATTAATTAAACAAGTTCTAATATATTAATTGTTTTCAAAGTATTTTTTTATCTCCTTTACATTTTAAACATCTTTTCATACGTTCGAACCATTTTTCAAAACAATATGACCATTAGTCTAGTGGCATGTTTTTAACGTGCTGATTGATCGCCGTCACTGCCTCTTCGGAGCTTGTAAAAGTGAAGCCTTTCATCAAATCTTTAATTTCAGGAAAAAAAAAGAAATCACAGGGTGCGATAAAAAATAAATCATTCGAAATTCAAACAGTTCTGAGAAACCAGAAGTGCATAACTTTTAGTGTGCCCCATGTACAAGCCTGTCAATATTTTTATTGCTTTTTGGAGTAATCTCCATTCCTTTATAAGCCCTATCGCATTCGATAAAACCATTGACTAAATCAGTAAGTAAACTTTTCTTTAGGGATCTCTTCCATGCCTTTTTCAAATGCAGGCACGGCAGCTTCAAGATTTATAAAACGATTTTTTTCAAGTTGGTGTTTTATTTTTGGAAATAAATAGTGTTGGATTATCTTGAGGTTTAATGGAAACTCAGTGCGAAGATATAAATGGTTTAATGTGTCTACTGTACAGATTCTCAAATGCAAGTGAGTCTATATAATTAAAAGCGCAATCCTTAAAGCTAAACTTATTTCTAATTAAGCTGTGTGCGTGTCGCTGCTATTCAAGTTACGCAGGCGCTTCGACATGCCCCCGGGCGTTGAAACAACTGTTTCAACCAGACTCCACAACGGGTAGAGGACAGATCCTATTGAATGCCCTGCGGATGATCCCAGTAGACGTCTTGATATCTGCTACACGAACAATACCATCGGTACCGGGATGGACAGCTACAATTCGTCCTAATTTCCACTTCAGTGGAGGAAGATTCTCCTCTTTGACGACTACCAGCGAGTTCAGCTTCAGACTATCCTTGCAGGAACGCCATTTCGTCCGAATTTGCAATTCAGCCACGTACTCCTTCATCCATCTGCTCCAAAAGTGCTGGCGGAGTTGTTCAATACGTTGGAATCGAGACAGATGGTGGGCAGAGTGATCCCGGTAGTCAGGTTGCGGCAAAGAAGTGAGAGGCCGTCCAACAAGAAAGTGTCCCGGCGTGAGCGGCGAGTAGTCTGCAGGATCCGAAGACAAAGGCGTTAACGGACGGGAGTTTAGTATTGCTTCTATCTTGGTGAGAACAGTGTATAGCTCCTCAAAAGTCAAGTTACAATTACCCAACACTCTTTGAAGGTGGTACTTGGTTGACTTCACACCTGCCTCCCAGAGTCCGCCGAAATGCGGAGTATACGCTGGTATAAAGTGGAATTTGATTCCGTCATTCGCTGCAGTTTCACTCAAGGACGTACTATTAATTTTTAAAAATTGTGCTATGTCATTGCACGCACCGACAAATGATGTACCATTACCGGAGAAAATATCTATTGGTTTTCCTCGACGAGAAATGAATCGATGCAAAGCTGATAAATAACTATTACTGGTTAAATCGCCAACGAGTTCCAAGTGAATAGCCTTGGTCGTCATACATATAAAAATCGCGACATACACCTTTACTATCCTGCATCCGCGACCTTGACGACTGGCGCTAGTAATTGGGCCGGCATAATCAACACCCGTACTCTCAAAAGGGTGCCCTGGACGAAGACGTTCAGACGGTAAGTTACCCATGATGGGAGCAAGAACCTTACCTGTCAGACGACGACATAAAACGCACTTGTGAAAACAATTCTTCGCCAAGTTGCGACCACCTATTGGCCAGTAAGTTTCCCTAATGGATGATAATAATAATAATGGGCCAGCATGCATAAGCCGTTTGTGTTCAAAATTAAATAAGAGTTTTGTAAATGGGTGAGTGGACTGTAATAAAATGGGATGTTTTTTATCATAAGAAAAAATTGAATTATCGAGCCGTCCTCCTACGCGCATAATATTCTTATTATCTAAATAAGCATTAAATTTGAGAAGGGAACTCTTCTGTGGAAGACTCTTTTTATCTAAAAGTAAATTGTATTCAGAGAATGATACAAGGTGCCAGGTCGGGACTGTAAATAGGATGACTCACTAACACCACATTTTCGATAGAGAAATATTCGATGGTCCGTCTGGAACGTTGTCGTGGTAGAGGAGGATCTTGCTTCTTAAGCTCTTCTGTTTAACATTAACCAAGACAACTGGTAACCAATGACGGCCATACCAAGTCAGAGTCCTTTAATCTTCTAGAATGATTATTGCGAAATGGCCCGTCCATCCAAAGAATGAGGCAATCGACTTAAAGGCCGGCAACACACTTGTTACTCTTTGAGTGTGTGTCAATGGGTAGCCGCACTTGCCATCAGGTGATCTGTCTGCTCGCTTGCCCCATATGGCATAAAAAACAGTCGAATTTAACCCCACGAAGACACAGGTTTGCGCGTTCACCACTAAAAAAGCGCCATCGGTCATCATTATCATCTTGCTTTGAAAGCACTTCCCTAACTGCATCAGACAGTATCGGAATCCTTGGCGTCGATATATCAGGCGAAAACCAGTTTCGCGGTAACTTAGAGGGTAAGGCTAAATTAGCCTCGAAGAAGCTTTGTGTGCTAAACAGATGGAAACCGGTTTTCACTCCAGCAACCTGCAACTTGATAAGGCGCAGGTTCAGCCGCACATAGAATACTGTTCTCAGCTCTATGCAGGGATACCCTAGTACCGGCTTCTCCCTATTGACCGCATTCAACGGAGAGCGACTCGCATCATCGGTTGCCAGGATATTTCTGATCGGCTTGACACCCTGGCGTTGCGTAGAGATGTACCTTCACTCTGCATTCTCTATCGCATGTATCATGGGGAGTGTTCAGAGGAAATTTTCAGACTTATACCAGCCGCAGGTTTCCGCCATAATCCAAGGCGACAAAATTTCCCTACCCATCACCTGGATATTTCGCACTCCACCACTGTGAGCTTCTCCAGCTTTTTGCCTCGCATAACATACCTGTGGAACAAATTGTCGTCTGCCGTATTGCCGGTCCAATACGACTTTCACACCTCCATAGAAAAGAGCGTACTCCTTACCCACTCTTGACTTCTGCCCTTTTTTACTTTTGATGGCTTCGAATGAAAATATCTATCGCACAGATTGTCTTTTGGTTTCGGGTTCTTAACAATATATCCAGCTTTCATCACCTGTGACGATATCATATAGAACATTCGAGTCAATTTCGAGAGAACACCAATCTGAGCGACGGCGTTTTTGATCTTCGGCAAAATTATGAGGTATCCATCTGGAACAAAGCTTTCTGACGCCTAATTGTTCATGTAAGATTTTTTGTACTTGACTCATACCAATGCTCCTGTTGACATGTCACCCTGTATCAGCTTCTATCGTTAGCCGTACAGCACTCACGTTTTATTTAGAAGTTGCCGTAAGAGGAGGTCCTCCTCGAGAATGACCAATGAGTTTGCTTCGATCACGTTGAAACCCATAAACCAGTTGTAAATAGTGGCCCGAGATGGGGCTTCGTAATGAAATACCAATCGAAGTATATCGTAACATTGTTGTTGAGTAAGACTATAACCAAAGTCGAATAAACCATTGAGAAAAAATTGTCTAGTCTAGTACGTAGTAGTCTAGTCTTACGTACTTAAGTAGTAGTAGTCGAGTCTAGTCAAATCCATTACGTTGCACGACAGACACGTTTTAATTTGGAGCCAATTTGTAAAAACTAATGACATATGGCTTTATTACACATCTACAGATTCCCAACGAATTTAAGAAAGAAATTTGAAATTTAAATACATTTTTCTTCGGCTGCTTTTTTTATTGGCCTATTCTAAAAACTGTCAGTAAGATCGGCGCATGCAAGTAATTGTAAAAGCTAATAATAATGACTGACCTAAAGCTGACCACAACCAATCCTATGACATATTATTTGTAATTTACAATTTTTAAATTCAATTATCGATATTTTTTGATAGGTAGAAAAAACTAATACAAATAATCAAAACGACATTAATCAGAGTGTGGATACAACCGTCCGCATCCGCATCAACAGTACGCATGGAAAATCGTTAGTCTGTGAGTCTAAGACTATTTTTTTAGATTTAATAAACAAAATTAACAGAGTAAACCAAAATAAGGTACGTTCAAATTTCACTTGACCGCTTTTTTAGAACCGAAATTCTTATTACCGAGTATACAAACATGCGATTCTCTACTACATTAGACGGTATGCTCTTCGCACGGAGTTACGTCAATAAACACAAATACCTACGTGTATGGCTATTTTGAGATGTTTCTGAACGCTAGTGAAAAATAGCATAAGTGGTTTACGTATATAAGAGTCGATATCCCAAATTAGTTACTTGTTTCGTCCAAAGAAGCGAACCTAGACAATGAACACGTACGTACGTACATACGTAGTCCTATTTTTTAGCTCTCCATTTGATATGAAGATAAATATCTTTCAAAATTGATATAAGTTGTAGACGTTGTTTTATTTCATTCAATAAAAACAAAGCCTCCTAATAAATATAACTTTTAATATTCCTTCACTTTGATGCCCATGGAAAACAGAGATCTCTTTGCGCCTTAAAACGCTTCACGTCTATAGAACAATACACTATAGAATAACTTCTTGATCATAAAAATATGAAACTTTCTATGAAAGAACTACTACGGGGACTAGGTGGACCACGGGCAATAACCAAGTAAAACATTTGATAGCCTATTTTAGGGAAATTCTAGTCTCTGTTATTCTCTAATACAATTTTGAATGTTTGGTTTTCACTGACCAGCAGCAGCTGTCAATAGTTCTTTGCGTACCATCATTAATTACTGGTGAACATGCATATGTATGTATTTATACTGGAAACTTTTTGTTGTGGCGATTTGTAGCTGGTTTCAGATATATTAAAAAGAACTATAACTAAGTATGTATATCAAATACTTTTTTTTTCAATCGTTAAAACTTGTACATGGTAAAAAAGAAATGAAAATCGGTTAAAAAACACTAGTAAAAGCAAATAACATTAAGTATTCAAAAGTATTACTTAAACATTTAAGACCTAAATGGTAAAACTCACAACAATACTCCATAAAAATTGTAATATCATTATATATTTTTTTATCACAGCAGATTTGAAAAGGGCTATGGCTTCGAAGCAAAATAACGTTCGTCAATTAAAATATAACAATCCATAGTCCAAGCAAAGTATATCATTATTCGCAACAAAAGACAAAACAACCAGTTGTTTTTGAAATCAGTTAATTCAATCCAGTGTAGAGCACTTGTCGATAGCTTCAAACAAGGTAGAACCCAAATCGATAAAAAAGTGTTAATATTCCTCGATCTAGGCAAACGCTTGAACTTCATCGAGATAAATTCGTTAGTGGTGTTATGAAGCCAAGAATTGTGACAAGTATTATTTATCTAATCAATTAATAAATCAACCTTATTGTAGAAAAAAAAACATATTTATATAGCGATACTAACCTAAATCACGCCTTCCTTTCAAAAACTTTTGTTTTTTTATACATCCTATAGAGAATTGGTTTTAAAAGCGCAGTAGAAATGCGTAAGAGCAGTCTGTCAGATACCTACTACTGAAAGCTGTAGACAATATTTCATTTCTCTAAAAATACTAACTCTTCCATCGATGTACATTTTTTACGTAGCAGTGTTCGTATATAAACACCCTAATTTGTTTTCTATGCTGAATAATAAAGAACACACGTGCTTGATTCCTATTAATCCACTTAGTACAGCACTTTGCTCCAGAAGTTTGTTACGTATGGCTCCAAGAATTACTGAAAGAAATTGAAACTGTAGATGTCTGTTTTAATTTCTTGCGGTAATTTGCACTTTAACAGTATTCAAAAGAAAGCTCATAATTTTTTTGGTGAAGAAGGCTTACTATACTATAAATAATTTTTTAACATACATAGTTGTTTGCTTGTAAATTTAGGTTATTGATTTTTTTTTTGTGTCACTATAACAAAACTATTTTTGAATATTTTTTTCTTTGCAATAATTAAAAAATTACATTAAATTAAAACATTTTTTTTTAAATCCAGCACCGAAAACACGCCGACAGCTCCCGAACAAACCCGAGTGCCTGTGAAGCCATAATGTTAGTTTTCACTTGTTTAGAATTTTAATCTATTAAATTCTGCTGTTTATTATTGTTTATTAAAAACAATATCAAAAATGTCGAACCTTAGAAGTTATCGTTCTTATTTCGTACCATTATGTACGAATACGACAAAAACAATATGAATATCATTTCGACGTAAGTATTTCATAATAATATTATAATTAATAAGTATTCATGTAAATGTTCTAATTGAATAAGTAGACTATAGTAAATGTTTCTTTTTTGGGCTGGGCTATTGGACTTGAAGGGCTGAAGCATTACAAAATTTGCTATGGATAATTTAAGATCATTAAATAATTCACTAATGATAATTTATCACCTTTAAATAATAAATTCGTAATCTTTATCTAATGAGTCACCACACCAGTTCACCTTGATATTTTTATAATTTTATAATGCGCTAGGTTATATAAATACATCAGACTGAATGAAAATTTTTAAAGTAAATATTATAATATTATTTTTTAACAAACTTACCATGATGCCTTGGAACCTCGAACTTCCTCGTCGGAAGGAAAGAGCCCCGTGTTGCCGCCCTGCCCATTCGACGATGATTGGCTGGAGAGCCTCCACGGTGGCAAAGCCAGCACGTGGAGCCTCTAGCCGAGAAGACCAATGAGCCATCGTGGTCCGGCGGGCGGCTTCGCGCCACTCGCGCACCTCTTCGGGCGGGGGTTGACCGCCGCTACCCGCCCGGAACTCAGCCGTCCGCCGATACACTTCGGCGAGCACTTCCGCCTCTAAATCCCACGGGGGAGTTCCGGCCAACGCGCACGCCGCTTCCGTGGATACGGTGCGGTAGCCGCGTATGGCCCTGACCGCCAAGACCCTCTGAGGCCGCCAAAGACGTTCCCTATTCTGGGCGGACAGAGCCTCCGCCCACACCGGTGCACCGTACAGTGCCATTGACCGGACAACCCCAGTGTACAGCCGTCGCGTCGCGACACTTGGTCCACCCAAATTGGGCAAAAGACGCCCAAGGGCGGACGCAGTGCCGACCAGCTTCGGAGCTAGCTGTAGGAAGTGCTCGTCGAAGCGCCACCTACCGTCAATTATCAGGCCCAAATATTTTATATGGGCCCGAATCGGTATGAGGACTGAGTTGACCACAATTGAGGCGCCGAAGGGCGGACCACGACGGGGCCCATGGAATAAGAGGGCTTCGGTCTTATCCAGGGCCACCCGTAAGCCAAGCGCCTCGATGCGCCCGACTACCAGAGATACTCCCCTGATAGCCAGACACGACGCCTCTTGAAAATTCACCCCTCGGGCTGTGACCAATGTGTCGTCTGCATAGCAGATCACGCCCAGCCCGAGGGGGAAGGTCCCTCGAAGAGCCCAGTCGTACCCGATGTTTCACAGTAGTGGTCCAAGAACAGACCCCTGTGGAACACCGCACGACATGGGCTGACATCTCAAATTTCCGTCTCGGTCCTCATACTTGACGGTACGCTCCTTTAAATAGTCTGCCACTAGCTGCCTCAGATATTTAGGCACCCCGTGATAATGGAGTGCTTCCCTGATGCAGCTGAATGGCAGACTATTGAACGCGTTGGCGATGTCCAGCGACACCGCTAGTACCACACCGCCACAACTCACTACCTCTTCGGTCTCGGCCCTTAGGCGCATTATAGCACCGATGGTCGAACGCCCGGCCCGAAATCCAAATTGCGCGTCCGACAAATCGGGGCCGACCTCGCAAAGGTGCCGGACGATGCGGGCAGAGAGGACCTTCTCAAACAATTTACCCGCCTCGTCCAGCAGCACGATGGGCCTGTAGGCCGAGACCAAGTCCGCAGGCCGTCCCGTCTTCTTTAAGAGCACCAGCTTCCCGCTCTTCCAGCAGTCAGGGAAGCGCCCAGACACCAAGCTTGCGTCGAACACTCCCCTGAGACTGTCTGACATATGGTTGAGGGCCAGGGCCAGCACACGGGCGGCTATCCCGTCCGGCCCAGGGGCGGTGTTCTTAGACCGGATCCGTAGAACAGCCGCCCCTAGCTCCTCCTCCATGACGGGCGGAACAGCATCCTCCTCAACCTCTCAGTCATCTACGGCCAATGGGGCCATTGACGGGGGTGTATACTCCGCCCGTTGCGGGAAAAGACCCTCAACCACTTCCAGCAGGAAGCTGGGCTGGAGAGTCTCCGTAAGGGGGATGCCCATCGTGCTGAGCTTTTGTTGAACCGCACGATAGGGACGACCTCAGGGGTCACGATCGAGACCCTCCAGCATCTCCTTCTTTTTTACCTCCTTGGCGCGGCTAATGGCCAGCTTCAGAGTTTTCCGTGCCTCACGGTACTCCTCATGAAGCTGGTCCTCCTCCCCCTCTTCGCGGTGCCGCCGTCGCCGGCATCGTGTGTAGGACCTCCGGGCACGAATACAGTCAGCTCGGAGGTCAGCCAGCTCCTGGGACCACCAGTAGACCTCCTTCCTCGGAGGCCGACGACCTAAGGCTCGGGGCATGGCCGCATCGCAAATGTGTCATCGCATGGCGAAAGCGGCCCGCCCCAATGTCCACCTCCTCGGTTGGAGGCAGGGGAGACAACCAAGAATAAATTATGGCTGCCTCCTCTAGTAGGTCCCTATTCAACTTAGTGACAGCCCGCCGCGGAAAGCGGGATGTAAGCCGCGCCGTGTGACCCCTACCGGGGTCCTGGATCCGGGAGAGCTCAAATCGAATGTAGAGGTGATCCGAGAGCGTCTCAACCTCTTCCAGGACACGCCAGTTCCTTACTCGTGCGGCTAGAACAGGGGTAGCAAACGAGAGGTCCACTATCGACCCCCCCTGTTGCCGCAAGCACGTGTTGGAGGAGCCTCTGTTTAGCAGACAGAGGCCCACCGATGTCGCCCACTCCTCTACCGCATCACGCCATGCGTCCGTCCTGGGGGAACCCCAAGCAGCGGACTTGGCGTTAAAGTCCCCAAGGATTAGAACGTGCCCAGACGCTAGTCGCCGTATCGAGGTCTCTAGGTTATTTAGGAAAACCTCGAAGTCGTTCAGACTCCGGTTGGGGGAGAAGTAGACACCGTATATGAGGATTCCCCCCCATTCGCAGCAACATATCCAGTACCCTTGTCTCTTAACGACAAGGGCGGGGAATGAGCAGCCGTGTCATGACGACTGCCACGGAGCCGTCTCGGTCACCCACCCAGTTTGGCCGGGAAGGAACATAATAGGGCTCCGCGGCTACGGCCACTCCTATTGACCACTCCGCCATGGTTTGCAGGAAGAGGTCCTGCGCACCGGCGGAATGGTTTAAGTTCGTCTGGACAAGGAGGCTGGAGACGTAGTCCATTATTGGACTGTCTCTACAGCCTCTTCCATAGGTATCGGTGATGCACGGTTGGCATCCACACACAGCCTGGGCCGACTGGCTGGCCACCGATGTTTGCGGCAATGTGCGAGGAGGCTTGCAACCGCCCTGCCCTATCTGATGATTGCCCGCCGCACACGCAGGGCAGTGAGGAGCTGAAACGCATTCAGCTGCCCTGTGCCCTGGTTGACCGCAGCGGAAGCAGAGACCGCTGCAGTCAAAACAGCTGCCACACTTGGCGCGGGTGTGTCCTGATGCCAAGCATTTGAAGCACCTCATCGGTTTTGCAGCCAGAATTGTAATTTTGGCATTCACAAAACCGATGAGGATCTTCCCAGCATCGCTTAGAATCTTGGCGGTTGCAACTGGACAGCTGACCCACACCGCACCAAGGCCACCACGACCGATGATGCCAACCCTGACGTCGTCCGCGTTGTCCCCTGACTTCTCCCTGATGGCAACGCGGACATCCTCCGCAGTCACGGAGTCGTCCAGGCCCGAGATGCGCAGTTCCGCACACTTCGTGGGCCTGGCGACCTTGACACCATCTGTTGCGGTGAATACTCCTCGCAGTTTTTCGGCAAAGGCGTCCGCTGTCTTTGCGCCTTCAGCCCCGGGGAATTCTAAAACCCGAGCGCCGGTTTGAGCAAGGCGCAGCCTTACACCTGAGGCCCCGAATTCGTTACCCAGACTATCCCGGAACTTTTTAAACACGGCCGCGTAGGATAGCCCGGTGTTCGCCGCCTCTGGTGACACGGTGACGACCACAGCCGCCGTTTTGGGCGTCTCTAATTTTCGCGGCCTTTTCGTCACCGCTACCGAAGAAGCTTGTGGCGGAGAAGCTAAACTCTTAGCGGCTTTTTTATTGCGCTTTCGGGACCTCTTTTTTTTTTGCTTCCATCAACTTTCTGCCACCCATCGTTGGAGGTGAAAGACGTCCATCCCCCTAGGCCTAGTCTGCATGGAGTTTAGATATCGTTGTGGTAGGAAATACAACATCTATTCATTTACTCCTCCGCCGTTTTTTAACCCCCGACGCAAAAAGAGGAGTGTTATAAGTTTGACGTCGTTGTCTGTCTGTTTGTGTGTGTGTCTGTCTGTGGCATCGCAGTTCTCCAACGGATGGACCGATTTCGACGCGGTTTTTATCATTTTAAAGCCAGTTTTCTTGCTGTGGTTTTTAGTTATATTTGGTTATTATGGGTTCAGCAGTGTAAGAGTATCAGCTCTTTTTCAAAATGATGTA
Organism: Tyria jacobaeae; assembly: GCA_947561695.1. NCBI lineage: Eukaryota > Metazoa > Arthropoda > Insecta > Lepidoptera > Erebidae > Tyria > Tyria jacobaeae. The sequence goes on along the minus strand of OX387207.1, from coordinate 8,887,086 downwards.
AGGCATTCTTACTTTTTAAGGGTTGTTCCTTAAACAATAACTATTTTTTTTTGCGTAGGGAGTTTATTTTAATGCATATAACTACTTAATAAAATGAGGTGGCGACATAGTGTGAATTTAAATTTACAGATCATAAAAAAACCATGTTCTCCATAGGGAACAAGGAAGAATACATATATTTTTTTTTAGTAGAGATCTGAAACAATTTTGCGCCTACCAGTTTTTTTACTGCATACAATCGTATACGCAATAAAACAAGTACTTTTAACATTTAATTTAACAGTTTTATTTTCAGTAATATAGGTAATTTATTACTGTATGTTTTTGTTGAACAACTTCGTGCACTTTGCTTATTTTTATAAGAAATTTGGATATTCTGTGGAAAAAGGCTATCTTCTTTGGAATGAAAGGTACCATGTATCCTATTCTGTACTCTTAGGGTAGATGCACTGAAGGCAAGAAATAAAGCGTGAATGTAGTAAGTAAGCCTTGCAAGCGTCACAAACAATGAAACTGACTCGCATTTTACAGTATTATTACACAGGGTAAGGGTTACGTAATAAACGGACATTTTAGTATCTTTGTTATTAGGAGCAGCCTCAAAAAGTGTCCGAGATTTTAATAATTACTCATTCCATGTTAACGAGTGCTGAATATAAACTTTCCTAAATTAAACTTGAGGTTCAATTGATCTCATCAATGGTATCGAATAATAATAATCTTATTCATTGCCCAGAGGTTCACAAGTTAACAAAATATGTAATATGTAATTACTTTAACAATTTGTCCACCTAATGTAGCTGGCAATCCGTACATGTGTTAAGGAAAGGTTGTAGTACAGCGTCTGCAATATGAGAAACGCTTAATGCAAATGGTCAGAATGCCGGTCACGTCTTCGCTCGTGCTAAGTTTCACAATTTGAAGAGTCCTAGTGCCGACTGACATTATTACTGCAATTAAGTGACCATTATAACACCACAAACACAAGACAACATATTAAATGAGATAGTAAAAATATCAGAATAAAAGAAATCAGTTTCAAACTTTACCCAAGTTTTCACTAATTTTTTTTGAAGTATTAAATTTATGTCGAACATTTCAAAAGACTAAACAGTCCAATGTGGTCCAGAAGTTGAAACTTTAATCATTGCACATGAACGCGAAAGAGAAATCACGTGTCTGTTTGCACTGCAAGTGAAGTGTTACTATCTTAGGATTCGTAAATGCTAGGCTTATCATTTCGCCGGATTCAGTACCAACGATAGTAAAAATCTTTTATTAGATAAAAATGATAATATCTTTACAGACAATATTTACAAGAGGCTGCTTTTCATGACGCAAGGTTAATAAAATTGCAAAGATCGGTTGTTTGGAGCGTTTGTTGTAGGAAAGGATAATTTATTAGGTATTTAATAATAATATATTTAATAGTTACTATTTTTGAATTCCATTTTTGCAAATAAACCCTTTAATATTAATGTACTAAGACGAAAAGGGAATCCAATCATTATGTTCAAGTGTTAAAATATGCACTAAACTAAAATTACTACAACTAAACCTATGGCGCACTTTGCGATGCATTATTACTGGTTTTCGGTGGCTTTGAGTCCCAATCAAGCGCTTAAACTACACTAGCATTCAGGTCGCGCACCTTGCTGAGGACATATGTACATATGCTTATTGTTATTCAGTTCGTCTTTTGAATCTTATAGAGCCAAAACCTTCAAAACTACAGTACCTACTTTCCCTGACCCACTCAGACCTGATAATAATATGGTTATTTTATATTAAAAGTCTCGTTCAGTGAAATGTTATTACAATAGAGAGGGAGGGAGAGTATTGAAACTCTGGACATATTATCATTTACGACATTAAACTCTCAAGTTTACAAAAACGTCCTGCTGCATGACGGAATACTTTTGATTTGAGATTTCGTATGAAACATGTGTGAACATTTATAAAGGCTTTGATGTAGATACTTAGAAAAAAAAAACAATAGGCTAGTGAATCCCGTTTAACGAAATTACAAAAACAATTACAAGGAGAAACATAACATTTTTTTATGTTCGGTAACATGTTTACGCTTTATGTTTTATTTCATAAAATCTATACTATTATAATAATGTAGAAGAGTTTATTTTTATTTATCTGAAAAGGCTAATATTTGAAAATACAAATTCAACCACTTCTTTTTCTTGTGTAGAGCACTTATTGAAGAAATAATATAGGTTATAAAACATCAGACTACGACATTTGGAAGCAGAACAGTGACACTAAACGCAGGCAAAACTACAGGGAACGGTAGTATAATATAATTTGCAATACAACATTTCGCTGTTCAAGATATGCACTGTGCACAATTGTACGTGGATTGTATTAATGTGAATCGGTCACGTACAATATCTACACGCCGTAATGATTGACGACAACGCATCTCATATGTATTTCAGGTATACGAGGTAAACAGTAGGATAGACTCCTAAATCCTAACCACAGCAATTAATGTTCAATATTAAAATGACGCAATAATAATAATACCGGTGGAGGGCGACAATAAGACTTATAAGCAGTATCAATACAAAAACAGTGTACATCCTAGGCGCTCGGATATGTGGGTTCTTTGACAGAGGCCTAATGACGTATCTGAAAACTAAAATCGTGTATAGAAAAAGCCAATTTGGGCTTCTATAGTAACGGCGGTGTTATGTGAGGGAGTTCACCTAATTAAGGTTAAAAGTTACGATCATCGTTCGGTGGTGTCGCAACAGTCAGCACTTTCCCCTCACGCCACATAAGTCAGTTCGTGACCCGAAGTCTCATAAAAAACAAATCACATGTGAAAACGTTAAATGGTGTACGTTTAGAGGTCATATACAAGGCTGTATGAATTAAAGCATTTAAGAAATGAATTAAACTTATGATCTATAAAGGGTAGAAGTATGCAAAATTCTGGCGATATTTTTGTCGGTAGGATTAAAAATGACCCTATCGATGACATCATCGATGACGATCATGGATAGTCTTCAGTTAATAATTAGATCTATCTAATCACTAACCATCTAATTATTAACTGAAGACTTACTGAAGAGAACGAACAAATATCCGTCTAGGCTCCGTTATTATGTCAGTAGATACATAAACTTTTGCTTCAATGTTAAGTTCAGTAATAATATTTTACCACGGAGCGCTAAAAGTCAAAACAAGTATCTGATATTCTCGACCTAGCGTCTGTAGTAATCTGAGTGAGGTACGTTTCATAAATTATTCCCTTTTGACACCGTAATTGCTAATCTGTCCAAGTTCATACATTTTGTGTTAATAATAAGAATGTCTTAATCATTATCATTTTCTACGTATTTCTGAACTAACTATTAACAAGTAAGTTTCCTGGAAGTGTGTAATTAATAATGCAAAAAAAAACAAACGCCAACCTTTAATTGATACAAATCCAATTAGGTTGCTTTTCTCTCACCTCATAGATGTTCTTCTAAAATAATGTACCGCGAATCCAATCTTGTTGGTATGTGACCTTAACATAGATAATCTAAGTTTCAATTAACAAGCCGCCACAATACGACTTTTAAATAATAAAGCCGTTTTTAAATCAGAAGAGATAGGTATCTAAAAACCTAACAATTCTAAATGCGGAAAGTGTGGAAATAAACACCTAAAGACTTTCACCAACGTCCATGTGTAGCATGTATGCCTAGCTATGAAATAAAAAGCATCTCACAAGGCCGCCATAGTGTGGGTCGCCGTGCTGCATTGGCTAGACATGCAATGAGGATGGTGACCACCATAACTGTTTGAAATTAATAAAGAGAATTAATCAATGATTACAAAGAAGTTGAGTTTTTGTATTTCCAATTCATAAAATTGAGACAAAAAGTTGTGCTGAATTCAATCTAAAAGAAGTAATTGAAGTTATAATTTGTAGAAATGTATTCAAGGTATTCAGTTTTAATTTTTATTTATATACAAAAATCTGCGCTTAACCCGAATATGTTCCGAGGACGTCAAAGCAACTGTTATTTTTTTCATAAAACATTATTTGACACATAATAATTATGTAACACTGTTTTAAAAAATACAATAACTCAGGCGGAAAATACGAACCGTGTACCCCTAAATTACTAGAAGAGAAGACGTTTTCCTATATAGCTACACTACAATCGAACCTAACTACCTTTCCGAGCAAAATTGATTAAGTTACGATATTGTGTTCAATTTTACAGTACCGGGTAAGTGGCAAGGTAAAAGCGTTCGATTTATATTTAAATATGCTTTAAAATAAAGGGTATCGACGAGCCTTTGGTCAAAGACATTATCGTATCACGTATCATTTCTACAATAGAATACAATTTTGGCTTAGCATAAAAAAATGAAATGTAAAGTACAATTAGTAATGTTACATGCCGATACTTTCCAAAATATTGAATTATTAAATGAGGAATTATCAGCATTAATTGCTTGTATTATACATTGTACATATCAGAATTGTCTAAATATAGGCAATAAATGAGATTAAAGTCCAAGGGTCAAGATCTATAAAATGGCTTGCAAGTATTAATAATAATGACTTCAGACAGCTCACACACGGACGGCAAAGCAAAGCTTGTAATATTAAAACGTCTCCGCAACCCGTCTCGCGGAAATTGACAACTTCCAATCGTGTAGACGCATAGTGTCAGATACATTAATAACAAGACTCAATTCGAAAATGTATTGTCATGCACATTCATTATTTAACAAATGAGCAGTTACGCAAATTGGCATAAAGGAGTAATTAGAAGGAATTACTGATTCATTCAAAACATTCTCAGAAGGTATAACAAAGTATCTAAAACATTGATCAGTTTCTGTTTCAAAGCTAATAAGCTTTAATCAATAATAATAGCATTGGCCTGATTAGACTAAATTACTGGCTAACAATAAAACAAAGCAGCTGTTGATGCATCTAAGACGCATATGTAAAACTATACCCACATGTATGTATCAAAACAAGGTGATTCAATGAATATTTGTAGGGTATCTTAAGCCGCAAAACAAAATGACAAAAACTAACTCCCAAATTAACAAAGTACTTGGAAACACGTAGCAAAATGAGCTGAAAATTAAAGTAGCTTTAACAACTGGGATACAAGCCGGCACCCATAATTGAAATAGCAATTCAAAAATAGTTTTAGTAACTGCTGCAAGAAAAGAGATTTAATTACTGGGAAATTACTAATTATGATGATGATGTAGCTGCAAAGTACATATTACTGGGAAATTACTTTATAACATTTGATGGACGTCCGTCATCATCAAATGTTATCGACATGAATCGATGTCACCGATGTGTAGTGTGCCGAAGTACAAATATAATAAAAATTATAAAAAACATGTACGGTAATGCCGCAACTGCACTTCACGGAAGCACACGTGGCTTAGCTCTCATCAGTCAATCAGTGTCTATGAAAATCGATTGAATCCTCGGGAAAACCTATCAAGTACATTATAAATATTAGCTCCATTTTCATATATATATATAAGATTTACATATTTAATAGTTATGTTTTTTGATTGAGTTCCTTATTTTGATGTAAGCCTTTGAATGCAGATATTAAAGAGTGCGACTCACTTTCTAAATAACACAGGTGTTTAGGATTCCTTCGAAGATGAGTAAGGTACAATTACTAATTTCTAAACCATATCGTACAATTGAAGACAAATATATTTGCAGTATATTGTGTGTGCAGTGCAGTAGTTCACCTAATTTTTTTGAGTGCTAAATCTGTTATCTCATTTCCCCCTTTTTGTAAGAAACTGAAATATGACAAGCACGGCTTAAAGTAGTTTTTCTTTAACTTTTGTGTCAGTACTTTTGTTTTGATTTCCAAGAAGCATTCAATATAACTAGAAATATTTTTCAACTCGTTTCATGCCGTTTTCATACATTACACATCTCACAGCTTTCCATATTTTATTTTTGGGATCAATTGTGAAAGTATTGGGTAACTTAAAAGCTTATACATCCTTTATTTATTTGTCAAAAATTGTTTCTGCCTATATGTCCGTAATAGACTTTGAAACCATCCAACCGATGTGACCCAAACTGGTTTAATGAGAAAGGCAATAATGCGAAGATGGTTTCAAACCTCTAAAACAGTTAATTAGGAATTTTATTTTAATGTAATTAGCACACGCCGGGTATCCGCTAGTAGTATAATTACATGTTTGTGGCGGAAAATTTTAATATTTTATGTTGTAGGTTGTATATGTTGCTTTTTTATTTATCGAAGTCAGCATTCGATAGAGCCAAGACACGACAAACAATTTAGATGTATATATATTTACATTTGGGCTAATTAATACGATTTCTATTACATAGTTCTCACCATTAATTAGTACTAAAATATGAAAATACATATTTGATATAAGCTAGAATACCTTCCAGCAATGTTGTTATTTTATACACGACCTCAATAAAGTGATGTAATCAACTTGGAACTTTTGTAAGGGACTAGGGACTTGGAATTATATGCATTGCCCGAACATAACTAGAAAATATGATCTCCATACGCAAAAAGAAATTACCCTTGAAAAGTTGGTTATTATTTAACTTTATTAAACAATGTTCAATAATATAATAATATACTTTGTAACAAAAACTAAATTTATTGGGAGGGGGGAGGCAGCGCCCTAAAAATAAAATGTGTAAATGGTTTCTACAAAGTTAATTATTAGTAAACAAGAAAAAATATTGTTGTTCTTTACTTGAATATATAAATGTAAAAAGGAGATACAACCAAAGGCGAGGTGAGGCAGTTAAAAAAGTCTAAGGCAACATGTGTATTATTACAAGGGGTATATACATAATTACAAATGTCTTTCCCTCTACTCTGGTGAATGTACCGTGTGTAACATATATGCAGCTAACTGACTACTATCTAATATCTGAATCGTGTATTCCCCGTACCTGTTATTGTTAATAACATCATATTTATAATTTAACGCGAGTAAAAACTGACCGCCGACGGTTCGGTGCCATTCATTTCTCGTTCAACTACGTGATGCGACCACCTTCTTTACAATAAGTAAAATAAGACAATACTATTCGGACTAGGTTTCAAAGCTGTACAGTGTTATTTAAATAAAAACTGATAAACCGCACCTAAAGCTTGAATAAGCATTAGGTTCCAAAATTGATACTTTTTAGTAAGTTAATCATAGCATGCTTGGCCCAAACCAGCAAAAAAAGCAAGAAAATGTCAAATAATTAAGGAACAATATTCGTACGTTTAAAAGTTCAGGGATCAGAGAATATTTTCCCGGGAATTAAGTATATTTAAATAAATGCTTGGATACTGTATATTGTTACCAAGAAATTATAATTTACTGATTACATATTACCTATATTATTAATGTTTAAGATACAAATTAGCTGTTATGATGCATATAAAACACAAATATCAGTTACTGAGCCCTAAATAAACAAAACGATATCACTAATCACAATGTCGTTAAATATAAAGATAAAGTGTATCTTACCTCGCTTGGAAGAACTGAAAGCGACTTGATGTCGTTCTGGGCCTAACTTAGGACACGATTGTTACCGACGGGTGCGCGAACACTTCTGCAACCCTGGACACTTGTAGCGCCCAATTGGATGGGCGGAAAAGGGGCTGGGGTATGGTGCGCGCGCATTTACCCCGCTCCTGCACTCTTGTGCACTCGATTTCTTCAAATTATTTTACGTTGACTTTCTGTATAAAGCTTGAGCGAAATAGTTATAGAGACAGTTGGCGCTCCCCGGGGGAGGGGGGGGGGTCTTTGTCAAGCGGTGGACGGCGTGGTGGCCATAGGCAGACGATGATGACTGCTAGCTATATTTTACACTTCTTTTTAATAGACGTTTATAAACGATTTGAATATGGCACAGATGAAGGCTGATTTTTTAGGACGAAACGAAACTAACTTAAAAATGGTCGAAAATAAGTTGTTAAAAATCGAAAATTATATAAAAATAAACTATTAGTCTAAGTATTATATTTTAGACAATTTACTTAAAAGTGGCCTTTTTGCCTTTGAATGAATTTTTGAATTTTAATCTTAACTCAATGCAATTTCCAAAGAAAAAATCCTGTTCGAAGGTTTCTACTCAAAATATTTGCCAAATGAATGGCGCGGAATAGCAAATTGTTAAACAAAGAGACAAATAAATATTTGAAATATGTGGATTCGAGCTAGTGATATCAAAAGGCAAACAAAAGAGCTCCAATCACGGGTATACGCTGTTGCGCTCAGCGAGTCGGTCTCTATCTAAGGTTTCCTGTATAATAACTAGTACACACTTCCGACGTGCGTTGGAACATGAGCAGGGATCGCTATCTAATACTTATAATACTAATAAAATTAATAATATAGGGTTTTCTTAAGACTCTGAGGAATACGGCAAAGTCGGATAATACCTATTAATAAAGTAAAGAAATAAACTGAAATGTTTAATATTGATCCTAGTCATATGGTGTTCTTGAAAATCTTCTTACAATGCATTTGTTTAGTGAGTGATTGGAACTCATTCTCGATGCGAACATGGGTTTCCTAATAGTATCTTTATCACTCGACAGTTATCGGAACTCAATCTTCAACGAATGATCTATGTGGTGCTGTTCTCAAAAAAAGTATCACAAATCGACGAGTTGAATGTAATAAAATTAAATTAGATAATGCATACCATGCATGCTGCATCTGCATCCATGCCTTATTATATGGTTTCGCGATCTATATATAAAAAATAAATATATAGATCGCGAAACCATATAATAAGGCAGTATTACTTTTGCATATTATTAGCACTAGCAGCATTATTAATGAAATACCACTGAATGTTTTAAGTAATGTAAGACTTAAACATTTTACATTTTAACATAATACATTATTTAATTAAGCTATAAAGTAGGTACCATTACCATGTAGACTTAATATTACACCCTTTTTTAAACAATGTTTTAATTTGATTAGTAATTTAATATTTTAGGAATGAATAACGAGGAACGGAGCTAATACATCCTCCAGCAACGATTAAACATTTCGTAATTTGGCTGAACATAAATCGGGATTTATGTTAAAAACATTAAATATAATGGAGGCGTTTATATTAAGAATATTTGTCCTTTTTACCTTTACTAAAACCGTTGTCTACTGTAATATTTAGGCTTAATATGTGGGAGAATTGACTTAGAGGAACTTACTTAGTATTTTACTAACGCGATGATGTATATATGTATTTTCGCATATTTGTGTAATAGATAAAAAAAATTAAAGCTTTGAAATGAATTACGAAATTACTAACATATTTTACGTTTTTTCCATACTCTACTTTTTTGAAATAAAATAAATATGTATGATATTTTGTAACACATATTATTACATTTCTCAACATTACTGCGGTAGGTAGTTCACTGTAATTATGCATAGAAGGGTATGAAAGGCATCCATCCATCTAGGCTTCACGAATATAATTCAGTAACCTTATTTGCTTTTAACGGTTTAACCAATAATCACATTAAACACTCCTACATATACTCGTATGTTGATTTTAAACTTATACGGTGAGAGGGGTCTATTTAAACAACGGAAACACTTTCATTGCTGTGCTTATTATATTCGGTGAATAGAGAATTAATGGAGATGCCATCCATCCATCAGTTTAGGATACAGCCCTGAAACACTGTTGAGCCAGAAGTTGTACCTTGATTATTAGGTAATACATAAAAACATATGATAGAAAATATTTGCCTCGACTTCTTAAAGTACAAGAAAAACTTAAAATAAAAATAAGCCAGTAAAAATGGTCATAAAAACGAAATATTGAAAAAGATTTACACTTGTTGAAAATGTTGGTAATAAAACAGGCACAGTAAAATTAACAAAATAAACCTAACCATAGAAAGATGCTGACTAGTGGAAACGCCATGATAAAACAGATCGGAATGGAATGTATTTTACATGACCCGTCGTAATTTTAGATAGTATAATATCCTCTGATCATATATACAGGTCAGGGTATTTTTATTTAATACTACCAATTGTATCCAAATAATCATCGGTCGATCGACAAACGATAAAGGTTTAGAGAATTGTGTGAAGCTGAAATTGTAACTTCTCAATACTAAGAACAGTAAATAAATTAATTGTGCTTATCGACAATATTTATTACATGTATTTCGTCGTTAACCGAACAATATGATACAGTGAAACCCGTCTAAGACAATTTCATAGGTATCCAGAAAAACACGCATTTTAAGCGGGAATCTTCCGATCCATTGATTGCAACTTGTTTGTCGCAGTTGGGAATAAGAAAACAAGCTTAAAGACTTAGGTGACTTAAAGATTTTGTTCACAAACTCAGTAGCTTGGATTGAACCATTAATTTTATTAGATAAAAACGATAAGTTCGTAACTTTGCGCCTTCCATATAAGGGAAGGTAATGCAATTTTTTACATCGACTTGTATAGTTGGGTAAGTATCAATTGAAACGAAAAAGTGCGTACCTTACAAATTGCCTTTGAATACTTTTTAGACTATTTATGTAGACGTCATAGCGAGGATTCCACACTTGTGAGGCGTACTTGATGTGACTACGAACCAGGGAGCAGTATAGAATGTTGATAGCTTTATTGTTTTAAAAGTTTGACGAAAATTGGCTTATGAATCCCAGCGCTTTCGTAACTCTTTTGACTACATAATCAATGTGAAAATCGAAGGTTATCGAGTCGAATACTACTCCTAAATTCGTAACTTGGTTTACTCTAGTTATAGATGTATCTTTCAGGATAGATATGAAGGATTGGATTAAGTTTGATTAAGCGTGATATAATGTTTAAAACCATGCGTCTAAGTTGCAGGTAAACATTTTAAACACTATTCATAAATATTCAAATCATTACATATAAAGAATCCAGTATCATCATTTTCATTGACTGGCATCTTACATTTAAAGCAAATGATTTGTGGCGTGTTAAGAGAAGGCATATTATAAGAAGTTTGCAATGGAAATATAAACTGATAAAATATTAATATAGTTTAGATACATAGTTTTCCGTTTGATTGACAGGGGTATAAACAAATACTCATATGTACGCATTTAAATTGTAAATTATCTCTTCATCATGCATGTGAGGACTATACCCTAGATCTGTCAATCAAGTCAAAGTAACTCTATAATAAATCACGTTGAAAACGAATAATTGTCATAACACTCATACATTTTAAACTTTATAAGATAGAGGGAATATTTTAAATTATTATCTATAAACTGAAATCAAGTTCGTTTATATTTAAAAAGTAACGAAACTGATACCTTTATTAATAAAAATTGAACGCAGTTCACCGGTAAACGGATCATTTTTTTTTTATTCTCGCCGCCGCGCGCACTAAAGCCTATAGACAGTCCTCTGACATGGCATATGGCACACCGATCAGAATTCCGGTTGATTTTCAGTCATCGCCGTAACGTCGAGCCACTTTAACTATATCATGTTTAAGCGCTAAATCCGAAGGAGATTCCGTTTTTTATAGTAGTTACATTTTTTGAGGCAATAATGTTCTTCTACTGCAGTTATTCATTTATCCCTATAATATATACGTAAAATTACAGTACAGTGTATGTGCAGTGCACTAATGCTGTAACAATGGAGGTGTTGACGTTATAAACATTCATCACAAAAGTAAATTAAAATGAATCATTTTATACAAAAAAAATACACATACTGCATTGCCATTAGAGCATATATACACAGGGTATATTTTCCGAGGTCCTAAATTTGTCTATACAGCGTGTCCCAGAAAATGAAAAACACAAAAATAATACGTAACATTTATAATCTTTACACCTTCCTCCTGCATTTTTATGAAAAGCAAGGTGACAATACCTGGAAATTAAAACGGTCATGACTTGTTATTTGGTTATCGAGATAAATAAGTGTTCGATTTTCTAGGCCATTACTGTATACTTAAAGTAATTTTAAGCATTATGTGTAATTGTTACAATGAAATAGTAAGATGAATCGGTTATTCTGGATACTGTGTATTAATCCAATTAATCAAAGCAAATCCTGTTGTTACAGTTAATTAAAGTTAACGAGAATCTAACTAGATTATGCCATAGGTAAAACAATTCTGTCCAATTAGCAAATATTCAATTCTTGGAGAGACGCCCACTGTCAGAAGCAGATGTTTCATCTTCTGTAAATTACATATATGTACATATATAAATAAGCTCTGAATTAGATGTCATTCAATATCTGAAGATATTGCTACACCTGCATATAGGTTTTACTGCATATAGGTATTCTCACAGGATTGAACAAACCGTCTTAAGTTCTATCATTTTCAGCTCAAACCCTTAGTTTAAATGATTGGGTGTATAAAGCTATGACAAGATCAGAATAATAAACTTTCGTGAGTGTTATGGGAACATACGGTTTTACCCACGTAATTATTTCAGGGATGCCTTGCAGCGCCTGACCGTCTCGGAAGAGGGCTTAATTTCTTGATAAAGGCCCCTGTGGGGTAAGATACTAGTTGGCCAACTCCGAAATACAATTATAATTATTCAATATACAATACATATATAGCAAGGTTCAATTCAAGTCTGAAGTGGGTGTTTCTAAAACTAGACAGAAACTCTTTTATGGCATTCTAAATATGAATGCAGCAGCTGCTGTTCTGTCTAGGGTTCCTATTGTGTTGGTGCAGCTGCACTCTTGTCACGAAAAACAAGTGAAAATAAAATCGGATACCGGATATTACACATTGGAAAAAAACAACGATCGGTTATTTAAGAGTTTCTACTACTTCTATTCAAGTTAGTAAATGAAAGAGTGGTTTGTCTTGATTTGGTGTCTCAGCTAAATATAAATGTGCCAAGACCATCTACTAGAATACCTACACATACACATAAACTAGAGTCGTAATAGAATGGCGTAGTTTTATCCTATACACTCAGGAAATACAATGAAGTGTTTCATATATGAGATTTCAATGTTTTTGGTTGCAGTTTGTATTCTTTTAAAAGATTGGTTATTCTGTCTTATATCTTTACAATTAGCGTCGTAAGTAGTAACTAATATTATAAATACAGTTTTGTTTATAGCTGCTATAAGTTTTACCTTCTCTGATTTTCTATGGATTAGCTACAAAATAAACTTCTCTACTTAAGTAACAACCTACACATAATTAACAAGCTAAGAAAGGAAAGGAAGTACCTCTTCAGGACAAGGTTACGAAATTTTCCGTGTACCGTGGTATTTTTCTTGAGTTAGATCTCGATTTTTTTTTTGCTTTGATTTACTTTGTGGCTTTACGGAAAGGTAATTTTAAGATTAATTTTACCTACCAAAACCATTAAGAATTAAAAGAATAAATACTTATCCAGCATTTTTCGATTACAGATATAGTATTTACGTTGGAAATGATTGTTCAAATTCTGATTATAAATTTTTAGTTAAAATGTTATGTAGCGCACACATTAAGATAACTTGTAGATACGCCTATTATCGCGAATGACTATATCCTTCTCCAAATAAGCCATTTAATGGCCGGCACCTCATCATAATAAAAATAAACATTATTTACTATATCTCTCTCACAACGAAGAGTGAACCAAATCATTTATACACTAGACCGAGGCAGTGATGGATTGGGGCACTAAGTATTTCTACTGCAATGTTAAAATCATTAGAGTCCTTCGCTCTAAAATTATAATTCTAACGAAGGTCTCAGATAATCTTAACATTGTAGGATTTAATCCACACGGCATGCTAAAATATTTAGATGTCATTGAATAAAATTGTTGTGTTTAATGTGAAAATTTTGCTTTTACTTTGATCGAAAGGCCGTTAGAGTAAGAAAATCTTTGAAATATCATAAACTAAATGGACAATCATGAGAGTGAACTTATCATTGTCCCGCAGCGATCTCTTACAGTCAGGCAACGCTATAGGCTTAGCGTAGGTTTGAAAAGGATACAGGACGCGGACAAATGTGAATCCTGGATCTCCGGTAGAAGGTGCGAGATGGAACTGACTGGTGGTTTTAGCCTGTAGGAGTCCAGCGTACCCCTCTGCCGCAACCCAGGTGGATACCAGTCCATGATGGATTTCCTCAGTATAAAAAAAGGCTTGGATTCACTTATCTTCATGATGCCAAAGACAAGACGTCAAAGTAATTGATCTTACTGGTTGGATTTGCAAAAAATACTTTTTATTGCAGAATAATATAGGCTATAAAATACGATACGACCTTAGAGGAGTAGTGACCATAAAAGCAGGTCAATTTGCGGGGAACGGTTAGTTAAAGATAAGCACTGATCAGAAAATACAAATAATAAAGTTTACTATAACTGTTTTATACCACAAAGGCGCCATGATACAAGCGATAGAGGATGCAGAGTGAAGCTACATCTCTACGCAACGCCAAGGTGTCAAGCCGATCAGAAATATCTTGGCAGTCGGTGATGCCAGTCGCTCTACATTGAATGCGGATAAATTAGATAATTATTATTATTTTGATATGATTTTTTGTATGAAATAGAAAGACAGATGAACAGTCGGAACAGAAAGTGAGTGGAAGGGAAAGGAGAGAGGGGGAATGAGGGATTGGAAAGAGGAGAGAGTTGGTTGGGCTTCAGGTATCCTCACTCTCTCGCCAATACAATGCAGGCATTGTTTGTCTACCGGATATCTGTGGTACCCCGGTATTACTCCACTTACCAAGCATGGCTTCTGCACGGAGACAATAAATGTTTAAGGTCAGTCTTATATTTCAATGTTTTACGAACCGCAATATTAACACATCCAATACATCAAAAAATCCTTTTTTTTATTTGTATGTATAATAATTGTTTATTAGCAAATAGTATGTGATAACTGCAGTTAGTTTCTTGTACATAAATTATATTAATTTTAAATATGTAATTATATAATAAGTAGAATGGCACATGAGTCAATAAGAATCGAGAGCTGGTTTACCGCCGCTTTTTCCTTCAGACAACACCTACCTTATGGCTACTCTCGTTTTCATTTCCCAGTGCCATTGCAAATACAATAGACATTCAAATTTTTTACAGAAGTTATTAATAAGTAGGAATAAAGAATACTAGTGATGAGCCATTCGGAAATATTTATCAACGAGGAATATACAGAAATAAAAATATCGAAACTTAGAACATTTACGCGTTTTGATACATGTTTGCCTACGATCGCTCATAATGTAGAATGACGTACATACATAGTTTCCTTAACGGCTGCTCTATAAAGTTCCTTATAAAGTTGAACGAGCTATTGTGTTCGGCCAACGCGCGATTGGTACTAACTTGGTAGCAAATGAATAAAATACCCTAAGATTAAACCCTTACCTATCATGAAAAATAAATATTTAAAACGTATTTCTGAGATTGCTAATATTGAGCATGTCAAGGAGTGCTCATGCGCAAAAGATTAATCAAAAGATAGAAAAGATAAGAAAATGCATAGGGACCTTCGCATTATACAGCAAAATATAAAGACCTCATTCATGAAGTAATCCTTTATTCGGAAACAATCAAACAATGCATTTTTAATTTGATATTTGTTCCAAAACATGTATTTCAAAACCGATAAGAACAAAGTTTCACTAAAACAAATATACCTTTTTTTTTTTCGACGTTAGAGCAGGTAGAAAAAAATATCACCGATACATCTGTCATTGTCTTTTTCGTTACAGGTTTTATCGATCCATAGAGTAGCGTTCAAACCTACGGCCGCTTTCTCTTTGTCCCGAGCAATATTTTTATTTAGCTCAGTCGCTCTATTCGACTGGTGAACTTTAATTCTAGGGTTCTGCCCAAATACATATTCCTCGTAAGTAGTGGTGAAACAACCCATATGTGGTTTTGCGAATGCGATCCAGCAGACTATGTTTTGTTAATACTTTTGTATTATGGCGCAAGATATCAGTTCTTTACAAATAATAAAATTGTAAAAGGTCAATGTCTTCAAAATGTCTATTCATAACATACATATACCTATATAATGATATAAATAATAAAAACAAAGGGATACAGGCGTAAGAGTGTGTGTATGTAGGTATAAGCAATAAATGTAAGAGGTAACAAAATTAGAACAATGAATAGAAATCATATTATATAGGTTAATTATATTATAATAATAAGGCCCTCATTCGACGGTGCCTGAGGTCCTGCCAAGCAGGCGAAGTCTGTCGGGGATTGACCGGTAATCCTTTTAAGGCATACTTTAACCAGCGCCTAAAAATGACACATGCAAAAAAACGGTATAATTACTACTACACACTGCACAAGACTTATAAAACAAAATGATTTATATTTCGCTATTTAGCAATATTTTACACTTGTATGGTATGCTAGTAATTATAGTACTATTTAGTATTTTAATATGCTAGCACACGCAAGGAAACTTAGTTTTACGATAAAGTTATTGCAATATTGACAGTATACACGTACATATATCAGCGATCGATTCTTCGTTTTAAAGTATAACGTTGTGTTGTAATATAATCAAACGAGTAACGTCGAGTAGCTTAGTATGAGATAAGTAGTTATCTTTAAATGATATCTTTGGCTCACAATTTTATACTCTCCATTGTTCTAAACAAGAAAGGTAATAAAACTATTATTTGATTACTCTTAAGACATAGACATTGAAGCCCCGGGGCCTCATAAAATTCGTTAAGGTTATTGCTAATAAACTAATCGACGCTGCTTGTAACCAAGTTGTTCTGCCTGTCGGGCTGTTTTTATTTTCTTAGCGCAAACATTAGGGTTTGCAATTTAAAGTTGCAGGAAAGTGGAAGGTGCAGTCTTGCAGGAAATTTTCTCAAAAACTAAGCGGAACGTTTTGAGATCGAATGGGAATCGACATTGTTGTCAATCGCCAAAAATCGTTCCTAATCATTCCTACAAAAACAACCTTAGCAAAAGTCAAGGAAAAAAAAAACAGATTAAAATTACAACCCACAATAAAGAAGGAAAGTGAAAATTGTGGCGACCTCCACATACAGAAGAGACATGTCAGCACCATCTAGCAAAGACAAGTCAAACTACGTAGTAACTACACCAATGACGTAGAACGATCCTCAATCACGAAAATAAAGTTCTCGCGCCGATTAGTATACACACGACTTCCCGACATTAACCATTGGGCCGCGGTCCGCCAGGCATGATCACCTCGCCAAGTTAGAGGATTCTCCCTTTGTGTTAGAGGGACATAACGTCCTTCCTGCACAAAATAATTAAGAGAACATAAAAGTAAGGAAGAAAACATAAAATTCTTATGCCATTTCATTGAAACATCATTAAGAACTAAATATTATTCAAAACAATATTAAGGCAATCCTTGAGATACCAAAAAATTAAAGGTTCGGTAATTAAACTTGAATTTTTGAAAGATACCTGGAGAATAAAGAGCTTTACGATATAAACAGCAATTTTTCTGGGTTGAAGAAAAAATCTATAATAATTATAGATTTTTTCTGCAGTCCTTCTATTAAAATCAATATCGTTTATTTCAACTGAACCAATCATAGGTATTTTTTAATTGTCAAGAGAGGTATTCGGTTAGACTCAGACAGTCATGAAGCTAGTTGCCTGTTCCAATACGTAGATCCTATGGAGAACAACAAGCAAGAAACTCCAAGGACACTCTTTTTTCAAATATTATTGATGTCCATAAAACCTGCATAAGCAAGTTACTTTGTATAATCGTAAAGTCATCACCTCTCGAGGAGGCCTCCCTTAAGGAGCACCAACTATCTCGATGTTGGACAGTCCGGCTCCAGCGGCAGTCCTTCTGTAGACATGACCAGCCCACTTTCACTTCAGCGTGCTGATTCTCTGAGCGATTTCGGTTACTCTAGTCCTCTGCCGAATGATTTCGTTACGAATTTTTCGACTAGAGATACATCAAGCATCGCGCGCTCCATCACTTGCTGGGCGAAATCAAAATAAATAATATTTATAGAGTAATCTGACACATTGCTTGCAATGTAATTTTTTTGTGACATCCGCCGTCCATGGACACCTGTAATTCAAGAGGCGTTGCTCGCCTTTGAGGGTAATGAGGGATGGGGAGATGCGGGGTGGGAAAAGACTAGAGGGGGGTTGAATAGATGGGGAAAAGGAGAGGGGAGTGAGGGGAAGGGAAAGGGGGATTTGGGCCTTATGAAACCTCACTAATTTCGGGAAAATGCAAGGCAACGTTGAGTCACAAGCGGTTATCTGTGAGGCAGTGGTATCGCACCGGTCGAGCCGGCCCATTCGTGTTAAAGCATGGCCTACCACAATAAAATTATTTAATAAAATTGTACTTATGTTCAGTAAACATATAAAATGTGTAAAATATATCAATAATGATATTATAACCGACATATATAGGCGGGCAGCGCACTTGCGACTCTTGTGTTGCAAGTGTCCATGGACGGCGGTGTCACTTACCATCAGATGAGCCGTCTGTTCGTCTGTCCCCCTATAGTATAAAAAATATATACATATATACATATATGTATATATATATAAATCTATAGGATGCACATAATGAGCAAGAACATCGGATACACATCGTTCAAGAGGATGGAAAGTAAATTAAAATCGGTAAGAATATCAAACAGATCAAAATAGCAAGAAGCTCTTTTTTGTTAAATAAAGTTTTTCGCACCTTGATTATTCTTAGGTACAAATTATTCCATTGACAAGGAACTGCTACGCAACTACGCACTACTAAGCAAGTCCACCTGCTCCGGTATCTTTTTGCAACCAATTTTGTGACTGATGTGAACGTGAAAAAAATTTTCATTACAACCTCAAACCTAAAAAATAAATAAATAAATAAAAAAAAAAAGAACAACCTGATAATGTAACATAATTACTATTGTTACAAAAGGGCCTTGTGAGACTACATGAGCCGCCTACTTCAGAAAACAAACGTGACCAATCTCTTGTTAACTTTGAAAGAGCTCCGGACATAGAGCTGGGTACTTCACAATACCTATTTGTGGACAAGATTTATCCCATGTCAAATCTATACCGTATATTATAAATGCGAAAGTAACGTCATTTATCTATCTATCTGTAACTAACTATCTGTATGTTATCTTTATATCTATCTGTATGTCTATAACTATCTGTATGTTAACTTTCCACGGCTAAACGGATGAAACCATTTTTATTAAATTTCGTAAATAGATACTTCGAACTCGGGGGAAGGACATAGACCACTTTAGATCTACAGCTTCAGTTTCTTACCGAATTTCATCAAATCGGTTCAGTCGTTCAGCCGTGAAAGGTAACAGACAGAGAGAGTTACTTTTGGTATTATATATGTAGATATAGATTACCCATACCCACCTATCATTTAATACGCACATGTAACTTCACACACCGCACCGCACTCCGTCGGCAATAACGTGATAATATTATATTCCCGGTACTTATAGTTTTTAGTTTAGTAATATGTTATAGGCGTAGAGCCCGTGTGGCGTAAGCCGTGGGCGTCGGTTGATATGTTAAATCTATGCTATAACGTATGCGAGTATGTATGTCTAATAATAATGTCAATTACGCTCCAATGAGGAGGTTGCGGAAGTTGTTTTGACTGCAGTGGACTGTTTCTGCTTCGGTGCGACAACAGGGGTTCGATAGCGGACTGTTCTACGGATCCGCTACAAGAACACCGCCCCTGGGCCAGACGGGATCCTTTAAGGTCGGCCGTGCCTACGGACTCGGTCATTGCCTACAGACCCATCGTGCTGCTTGTCGAGGCGGATAAATTATTGGAGGGTTCTCTCTGCCAGCATCGTCCGGTACCTGAGCGAGGTAGACCCTGATTTCTCGGACAACCAATTTGAGAGGTGCGTTCGAAGATTGGTGCTGTGTTGCGTCTGAGGGTCGTGACCGAAGAGGTAATGAATGAACTGTGGCGCCGTGCTGGTGGCGGCGTCTGTGAACATCGCCCACGCATTTAATAGTCTGCCATTCAGCTGCATCATGGAAGCGCTCCATTATCAGGGTTGCTGCAGTACCTGAGGCGGCTAGTGGCAGACTATTTGGAGGAGCGTACTGTAATCTGTTACGCTATTGACAGTATGGTATGGAACGTTCAAGTGACGGAACGTTTGGTCACCATAGGAGCCTCACTGGTGATTGAGCGCATCGAGATGTTAGATTTGTGGGTGGCCCTGGATAACACCAAGGCCCCTTTTATTCTATTTGCCCCCATCTAGATCCACCCAATGGCGCCTCTAAATGGTTAACTCTATTCTCGTGCTGGTTCAGGCCCGCATACGATATATGGCCCTGATCCTCGATGGAAATCTGTGACTGTAGTTGGCTCCAAACTTGGTTGGCGCTGCGTCCGCCTTTGAGCACTTTGTCTGGTCAATGGGACTATACCGTAAACCGGTGTGGCTGGAAGCTCTAACCGACCAGAATGAAAGAAAGCATTTATTCTGACATTCACAGGACAGCACCTATGTAATTGTTACAATGAAATAAAAACCATAAGTACATATAATGCCCTGTGCAAGGCCAGAAAAGGCCAAATCTAAGTTTAAGTTAGTTAAGTTTCCACTATTTAATAATGCGGTGACATGTGAGCGAGGAGGAATGTTGAAGCAGTATCGGGCCCATGCATTGTGTGCTCGTTGTATGAGTCTTTTGGATCTACTGAGCAAGCAGGCCCCAAACACAGTGTCAGTGTAGTTGAGCTTGGATAATATAAGAGATTCACAGAGCATTATGCGCATGTTGACACTGGTGTAGCGACAAATCCTATAGAGTAGCTTTAGTCGGTAAAAGCAGTTACATACAGCTTCGCGTACATGAGTTTCAAACCTCAGTTGCCCATCAAAAACTACTCCAAGGTTGCGAGCTTCAATTAAATGTTTTAGTGAACGGTTTTCCAACGCACAGTGTCCACAGGACAACACCTATGTAATTGTTACAATCAAATAAAAACCACCACTATAAATGATGACTAGTATTGGACCGAGTATGGAGCCCTGCAGTGCCCTCTGTTCAACTCTCGGTAAGAAGACGAGACCTTATTACTCTCGTTGTCACCAGAGACTTGTACAAACTGGTATCTGTTACTGAGAATAGGGCACTCCCTCAATGGGTCATGGCGGATAAAGCCATAAACGATTACCGCACCATATCGACGGAGGCGCACGCATTGGCCAGAACTCTCCCGTGGTACTTGGAGAAACGAACGAAATTAATCGGCGGACGACTGATTACAGGGCGGGTAGCGGCAAACGGTCCCCGTCCGAAGAGGTACTAGAGTGGATTGAGGCCGCTTTGGTTTATCGGTCGTCCCGGCTGGCGGTTCCAGGTGCTGGCTTATCCCCCGTGGAGGCGTTCCAACCGGTCATCGTCAAGTGGGCAGGGCGGCAGCACGGGATTCATTCCTTCCGACTGACGCAGGTCTTTCCAGGCCCGGCTGCTTCCGAAAGTCCCTCAACTCTGTCACTAGAAGGGAATTGAGTCCCGCCTGTCACCACTGTGACTGTAGTGAGAGAGGACTGGGCCCAGCATAAGCTCGCATGGGTAATCGTGGGGAGGATCTGTCGCTACCGGCCGTCATACGCTGCATTTACGGTCGCAATCTTCTGTGAGGAGGTCATCTTGCAGTAGGAGGTGGCGGTGGTTCACTCAGACCTAATTCACCGCCGGAGAACCTAGCGGCGGAGGCGCGATTACCAGCGCCACTGACCGCCCTGAGTTTGGCCACGGGTGGTCGGGACGGGTTTTTCCCTCCAGCCGCTATAGTTGCCCACCATGAGCAACCTCATGGTACGCCGGGCCGTTGCCTAGTTAACAGTTACCTAAAGATGCTGCCCATATTTGTGTGGGCAATGGGCGCTAGGAGGGGTCTATTTTAAATTTTTTAAAGCTGTTTAAAGCTGTTCCTGGATTCCTAATATTTGAAGAGCAGTATGGCACACCGTGTGGTTTTAGTCCGACAGATTACGACACACTCTTGCGTTTCGGCACGAGGGGGACCACGTGTATGAAAAAAGAAATGTTTGCACGTATGAGGAGATATGCCCATTTACCAACAGTAAACATATAGGTACTACATTTAGATAGAAATATTGTAAGCATAACTTTATGAAACTTTTAACCTAGAAAAGACACAACATGACGGCAATGTCTCCTGGACAGTTTGGGAGACATTTTTATCATGGTTGATACAATTTTTATAACGAGGTTAACGTATGCGCACTTCTCGCAGACTGTGATGGTTACTATACTGCTTGTAGTTAATGCAGGTTATGAAAACAATCGTCTATTGAAAATATCACGAACACAGATTCTCAGGATATCTGTTTGTACATATTTATATCAACGACATGTTATGTAATTCTGCCTTTAGTACGTACACTTAAAATAAACATTACATATGACAGTAGAAATTAGATGTATAACAGTGTCACGACTTTAAGTGAACACATGTATTTATTTTATAGTTTATTCTAAAGTAGTCTAATCACTTTGAAAATGAAATATGTAATTGCATGTAATTTAAAAATAATCAAGTAACTAAGTCAAACCATTATTTTTCATTTATTTTGTTTGCTTGACTGTATATTTGTAGATACATCACGCAAAAACTACTGCGCAGATTTGATACACAAAACAATTTTGAGCATGTTATATTATTTTACTGGTATTAATTTAATATTGTCATAATTTTCTCTGTTATATTTAAGAATAAATGATACACATATTCTTTGCGCTTCTAAACAATGTAACCAGAAATTTGTAAAATAACATGTTGAGAGATAGTGGCCATGGAGTTTCTTATCAGTTCTTCTAAATAGACTACTGCTCCTGACCACTCAAAAATATGTGTAATTGGTTTATTTGAAATAAATGATATCGATTGTAGTGTTTATATATATAATCCATACTTAATATACAAGTCCTAGACGAGCATACTGCAGCCCGTAGCCCGAAGCCGCAAACTGTAGCGACACTACTGTCTTCTGTAAATTTCTATGAAAATTATTCCGAGCCGGGTATCATCGAAACGTGTAGCCACGACACGCAAGCTTGAGGACGACCACGAGACAGCAAACAGCAGCACCAGTGGTGACGTAGACCGCTATACAAACTTATAAACGATAAATACGAAACTAGCTGTCTGTCTGCCTATTCTTAATCCACTGACCTATCTGAATAAATTTAATATCTATAGATCAACAAGACTCTTAGACGACATGTAGAAAGTATGTAGTGGTGAAAATAAACCATGAATTTGGCAAAGTAGGGGCCCACGTTGAGCATTCCTCTTACTATCGCTGACTGAAATTTCTAAGTGGAAAGATCTCCAGACGATTGGCAGGTCACCGCAACAGCAACAGATTCGGGTGAACCACGCGTTTTACCTTGCCGTTGCCCGGTAAGGTGACGATCCATAATTTCTACACTTAAAGAAAAGTGTACAAATATTGTCCCATGGCCTTTTTTCAACAAGAACTTTGTTTTTTTTTTAAACAAAATAAAACAAAGAATTTAGATGAAGATGATTAATTTTTTTATTGTATCACCTTACTGTTGGTGATACAATAAAAAATTTAATCATCTTTTGGCAATTATGAATGAAAACGGATATCTGGCAAATGTCTACCAAGCTGGCAGATGTCGATTCTTTCATCAAAATTTTTAATCACTTTTAGGCAAAATGGTGTGAAATTACGTACTTAAGCTATGCTTTTTACTTATTAACCAGTAGGCACAACTATTCTTATAAATACCTACTACTTAATAAATATAGTGATAAATTAAACCTTGTACAAAAAAAACCTCTTGAAGTAACAACTCCCAGTACTCGCTGCCACCACCAGTTAGCCGGTATATAAAACCCGAAACTTATCTTTGTTATAAGTCGGTCCTACAATGATCAACAGTTACAGGTACTATCCTACACTTAGAGGTATATATAATGCCATATAAACTTAGAAAAAGCGCATTAAAAAAAATAAATATTTCACATGTACACCATACATATATCCATACGCTCACGCCTGTATCCCCTAAGGGGAAGGCAGAGGTGCCTAAACACGCCTACATTTTGCCAATAACAATTTGGTCCCATTAACGTAATAGGGGGCAAGCCTATTGCTGTCAAATGAGTCACTAAGACTGTATACATACTGTCTGATAGATAACAATCCAACATGTACCTTTAATACATTTGTATGTGTATATTTTGGCAAGATGTATTTGACACAAAATTTCGTACATATAAGTAAAGCAACTTACGTACCTACAGTGAAACAGATGGAAAATGTTCAATGCGAGATAATATTGAACGGATTGCTAATACCTATGTTTAGATGATTCCCCGTGCTTTACGATTGTACAATCTAACTTTAGAACATAAACCAGATGGCCAGCAAGAACACTCAATAGAAATATTTGAACACACTTTAAATTCAAATCGTATTTAAAAAACGGTGCGAGGAAATCACAAAAACGTTCGACGTAGGTACGACCATATGGCCAAATAATTATTTGTTAAAATCATCATCTTAATAGTTTTAAAGTAAGAAAGAAACAATCACTGGTATAGTTTTAATGTAACACAATAATAAAATGAAGTTCCAACTCCAAGCTTTAAGAACTAGACTTACCTAAGTTTCGCTGCTCTAAATTGATCAAATACGTTAGCGGAGCCTGGTTCGGCTCGGAGTAGTGCTCACGGATGCGTGTCGCGTTATCAATTAGCTTCGGTGAGCATGATCGCGCGGTTGAAATAAATATACACGGCGCGTAAACAGTGTAGCAAGGCCGGCGCCGACGGCGACCACTGGACGAATATCCGGAGAGAACGTCGCGTCGTGCACAAGCCGGCACACGAAACTCTCAGATCGATACGGGCACTGCCGCACGTTCCCTTTCCAGTTTCTAAATATCTACGGTTGGCCTGAAGACCGTTTGCAAGTACGGGGCTAGCGGGTACAAGTCACACCGACGGCTATAAAATTGAACGCATCAGTCACTTTCTGAGTGTGACGGCGTGCTGATACAATGTACGCTACTTTGCACCGCATATCGTTTAAAACTGTGACGTAGGGGGGACGCAGGAGAACCGCACTAGGCATGCGCAATGAGCGGTAGGCGCGGCGGCGCTAACCGTGCCGAGGCGGTGGAGGCAATGGTGGCATCGACGGGCGGTATGGAACAAAGAGAAGCCACGTCACAGCGCTCTACTGGTGCTGGATGAGGGTCGCAGCGTGAGCCACGGACGTGCGCCGTCTCGTAGCCGCGTGTATCAAACGCACGCAATACCATCGATCATAGGCACGCATAGCTCGCGACCTCCACACCACATTGCTAACCTACCTACTTAGCATATCGATTTCCGTTGCTTCTTACACTTGCCACTATTAAAATTACCTTTAAGTAGTAGTTAATAGTGGTTAGGCATACATATAAACAAAAACTAAAACAAAGATTCCTCAGCATTCACACTGAACTGTTTATATCAAAGGAGAAAACGGGCCTGTTGGTCTAGCGGTTAGTGACCCTGACTGCTAAATCGGAGGTCGTGGGTTCAATTTCCACACGGGACAAAAATTTGTGTGATCCACAAATAGCTGTTTCTAGTCTGGGTGGTCTTTGTGTCCGTTGATTGAATGATTGTATAGCCCCCCGCAATACAGGAATTATTCCTAATGCAAGTTCTTTAAAAAAATCTTTTGTAATTATTGTATATAAGAAAATTATATGCTTTAAAACTGTTCTCTCTTAGTATTTTATGTACAACTTGACATTTCAAAGTAAAACAGAAATCGTAACACTAAAATCTCAATTATATCGGTATGTGTATTAAGTGATGATGACACAGTAAATTATCTTTCTCCTTCAAATGTATATATGTACATAGTTGTAATCACTCCTTGAAAAAAAATGTTAAGTATAATGGAATTGGAGTAGTTAATGTTGGGGGGGGGCACTGTTTAATTTCGAAAGTATCACGGGAAAGTACACATAATAACATATTCCGATATCTTTTAGAGCTTTTACATAAAATGGCCAGTAATATAATCCTTTGCCACCGTGATTACACTCCCTAGTAACATTAGACGGCTACGCTTTTATACCTTACTTATACTACATTTCTACTTTGAACCTAACCATAACTGTTTGGTAGATTAAATAGGTTAAAAGAGTAGGGAGGTAGGATAGAATTACCGTCTGTATTATTATTATTACATGAAAATAGTAATATCACTGATTTATTAAAACGAAATTTATAATCTACTATTTTTTTTTCCATTTAATAATGACGTGGAATGTATATATATGCGATATCCCGACTATTGCTGAGAAGCCCCAATACCACTCGACTGCTCCAGGATAGGGATTGCAATCCGGATGATCCTCCGGAAATCTGGTGGATCCAATTTTATTAGGCGTTAACCGGATCCGGTTCTATTTTACAAGATTCGGTTACCTGATCCCGCAATAGATAACCGATTTATAGAGATATAGAGCAGGCTATATTTGTATTATATTATTTATAGATGTCTATGATGATTTGTAGATATCGAAGAAGTCAATGGCAAACCATACAAGCCGTTTCTCATTTTTTTTTATGGCATAGGGAGACAAACGAGCAAACGGGTCACCTAATGGTAAGTGACTTTCTATCTGGAAGTTCTTTGCGCCTTCCCGGATAAAATATTTTTGTATTGATTACAGTATTTATTTAGGTATAATATATATACGTATAAGCATCACTAAGTAACGCTACAGCACTTAGGAACGTAGCAGTGACTATAAACGCAGGTGTTACTACGGGGAAGAGCTATTTTTATACATAAAATTACGTAACCATGGGTATCCTAAGGCGATAGAAGATGATTAAGTTTTTAGGTAACATAAGAACCTTCCATAGAAAATTCCAATAACACGATAACTTTTCACAAACTTCATGCGGGAATTCTAGGACTTAGGAACACTAAAAAAAAACAACATGCAAAAATCAACCGGATTTGGTTAGGTCCGAGCCGGATCCAGCCAGATTGACATTGTCAAATCACTGTTGCAAACTACACAAGCGTTCGGCGCTAACCTGTAGGCATTTTTGTACTTTTGTACGTCAATTGTCGCCGTCATTTAAAAAATTCATACGTAGGTATGAAAGCCAAGCCCAGTAAATATACATATTTAGGTATTTAACTGACAGATTAACTTTTAGAAGTAAAAAGGGATGTTAGACTTAATAACTTGGCTTTCATAGACAGTGTTTTTATATTACCTAAATAGTCACGACCAACTTACCTGTGATTGTGATCTAACGTTTGGCCACGTTTATAGTTAAAAGCAAGAAGACCAGAAAAAAAAATGTTTAACACGGACAAAACTAGATCTCTGTCAGCTGTATGATGAGTATGACTTTTGTTTCAATTCAGTTTAACGA
This sequence comes from Tyria jacobaeae, assembly GCA_947561695.1. Lineage (NCBI taxonomy): Eukaryota > Metazoa > Arthropoda > Insecta > Lepidoptera > Erebidae > Tyria > Tyria jacobaeae. The sequence goes on along the minus strand of OX387207.1, from coordinate 8,859,594 downwards.
TTCAATTTTTAATAAAATATGCTCAACCATTTATTTTTACCCGTTAATATACTATAATATATTTATATTATTTTTACAACTATGCATATTTATTGGTAACCAGTAATTATTGATAGTATATATATATATATATTTTAAATTAAACACCGTCACCAAATGTTTTTGACTCGAAAACTAAATAAATGAGCCCAAACTCGAGGGGTTTAGTAACCATTTAAGAACTGCATTAATGACTTCATGCTGGTATCGAATTATAGTATTGTCATACATATTTACATAATCATCATCATCATCTTTGAATCAATAAAAATAAAATAAAAATAAATAAAATCAGAATAAAAAAGAGCACATTGCTCTTGTGAAATCTTGAAATACAATTTCTTAACTACTTAATAATACACATTTCACAGCACAATGTAAAAGTCGAAAAGAAAACATAAAAATGTGGAATCAGTTAATTACTTTTTATTCAAAACTAAAATTTCTAATCTTCAAAACTCTGCAATGACGTACAGGTTTAGAAGATTTTGATCCATGTTGCAAAAATATTTAAAAGTAGGTAGATATATTTCCCGAATAATTGACAATGTATATTGTATATTATACGAATTAGCAGATTTTGTAAGGGAATAATTTAGATAAGTTTTTCCACGATTTGTATTTGTGCGTTATGACTTTCAATATATTCCATAGTTTTGAAAAGATTCCTACATTGATATCAAAGACCGCCTCTTAAAAACCTTTTGAAGGTGATTGTGTTATGTATCCATGTAAGCAATTTCGTGAAATTAAGCAATTTAAAGCTTTCTTTGCTGCTGTATACATGTATTCTTAAGGTAATTTGAATGAGGTTGACAACAATTTAATGTTGATGGAAGATTTATCTATTCATTACTATGTTATATATCGATACACATAAAAAAATTATATAATTCATATCAGTCACCGGATTTTACTAATTGCGTAACATTGTTAATATGAAACTTCATTTTTTTTTACTTTTTTTACTGTCTGTTTGCTTGTGCCGGCTAATTTCCAAAAAAGGTGGACCGTTTTGCAGGGGATCGCCACTAAGGGACACAGCATGATGTTTTTTGTTTGCAGCCTATATTATTCTTTAATAACAAATCTAAAATACAAAAAAAAATTAGAACGATTGTTATTATTGATTCTTTAAAAACTGAATCAATTCCCTGCAGTAGTTAGCAGTTAGTAGAGAGATTTCGCTTATTAAATATAGGCCCTATTTTACAGCAGGAATTGATTCTAAATTCCACCAAACTAAGTCGAGAGAGTTGTTAGGATCTAGTTTATAATAAAATCATATTATACAAGTTTAACCAGTTTTAACGAATGTCAAATTATGTTCCACCGAGTGACGTCAAATCTCTTGTAGTGCAATACAGCAATTTTTTTGAAGTTTTTAGAATAGATCTATGTATGTTTATGAATGTACTTTATTGGTGGCGTACTATGACTAAAATGATATGATGATGATGATAAAGATGAGCTCGCACTACAACTATTGAATAACAACTGAGTTATGTTGATGGATTTGGACATGTGTGGTGTCATGTGAAGTATATGAATAGTGGGAGTGACATATGGTAGTAATTTTCATCGTGAACTTACTCATACTTGTAGCTATCACACGTCTTTACTTCACCAGGGTTAGGAGGATAAATACTACGCGCAATGTATTTGATAACTAGCCTATTTGACACAAGTACTTCCCAAGCTACTCTTTTTTCCGTAAGTATCTATTTTAGTAGGGTTATAACTGACTTTAAGGTTCCGTTCTTCATATAAGGCAGATAAAGAACTCTTTTTTTATGGTACGTTATAGAGAAACAAACGAGCAGACGGTTCACCTGATGGTGATTTCCGCCTCCAATGAACACTTGCAATTTAAGAGTCACCAGAGTGTTGTTCGCCTTTCGTAAAATGTGTTGCCAGACTGTTCCGTTTTTGCTCATGTGCCTTAACAAATCCACCATGACGCCTCTGCTGCCAACTCTGCACTGCATATCAAGTATTAAAGCTATAGCGCCTCTTAACACAGATATAATTATAATCAGACAACGTAAATTACAATATTCTTTATAAATGCTCGCTCCCCTATAATGGACTTTTGTTTGGTTGGGTAGATCCAACCAAAAAAATAGGTTTCTTAGACCAATATCTTTATGTGGGAATAAAATAACTGTCATTATCATCATAATCTTCCTATCCTTGTCCCAAATTTATTTGGGATTGATTCAGCTACTTTTTTATGGCCGTTTGCTTGCCTGAAGTCAGCCGTTCTTGGGAATGTAATCATTTAAGGACGGGAAAGGACGAAAAAAGGGAGATTTGTAGAAAGAAAATGGATAGGGGGAGGATCTCGGCTCCCCCAAGGCACAGTAGTGATGAGGCCACAGGAACCCCAGTTTACACATACAAGGTACTAAGAACCAACGAGTTGTGTATGAGTTATGAGTTTTTTTATGTTTGTCACGCTTTCAAGCCGTCTACTACTCATCTGATCATCATTATCATCGCCTTTTATTAGTTTAGCACAGCCACGTAAACCAATAACGATACGTTTACCTAATATTGTGATCAAGTAACGATAACCTATACCTATTCAATAAATAAGTTCGGCTTTATTATCCGTGTATGCGCGTGCCCCTTTCAAACCGGTCCGACTGCAATTCCATATTCACTGATCAAGTTTCTTACTCCATATCGAGGATATTGTGCAAAAGTTAAGACGATAGATATTGAAATTGCTTACAAATATTTATATAAATAATGTTAACATTAGTAAGTTCATCATTATACGTCAAACCGATAATATAGAAGGGACTGCCTTATTCCTAAATGCAATATCTTCCAGACAAGCTTAGAGACAGTGGTATTTAGTGGCGTATTAAATCTAGGTAAATAGATCAAATTGATGTGACTGTTTCTAATATTTAAATAGCGGCTTTTTACTATGTACCTACTAATTTTACTTTTGACAAATTTTACTTTTGACTAGTAAAATTGTTAAGAAAACATTAAAACCCGATTGCATTATCAAAATATTAACCAATGTCACTCTCACTTGCTTAAATACACTAACCTGTCTAAGCTATTGGAAGTGACCAAGAAACATCATGCATCTATATACATGCATCTTTATATGTATATAGATACATATATACATACATACACTCGATTAACGAGTTTGGCAGAAGTTCCAGAGTAAAAACATACAACACTGTATTATTAACTTACCACTTTGTTGAACAGTCTTGTCGTAATCATTGAAAAGAAATAAAACTAAACCGCATTAAAGCAGTGCCTTGATCTTTCGATTGACTGACAAGATTCGTTTGAGTGCACATAATTATAGCTATAGTTTTGAAAATTAATACAACATTTTAACCTTTCAATGGTCATTAATCTGTATAAATCAATATAAAATAACAATAATTTGTTTGGAGGATGTTTAGATCATATTAATGAAATGATATTTCAGTGTTAAAAAAAATATCAAAAAGATTTTTTATCGTAATATATCCATTTCATTTAGTATATAACATAACACCTCCCCAGGAGGGGAGGTATCATGTTATAATGTATAAATAATAGGAGTCGTGTAAAAAAGATTGTTGAACAATGAGTTAGTCTGGTTGACTGCAACTAATGTAATCCCGGGGCCCCGGGTAGGGGAGGTGTGCACACGAGGACCAAAACCTCCCAAAGAAGTTCTCTCTTGATTAGTGATTCTGGATATCACACACGGATCCCGCGTGGCACTCAGCGGCTATAGCTTTATAGTCCATTAAGGACATATTGTCCTATAACATCTGGTTGAAATCGGTTCAACTCTGAAATACGGACCCACGAAAAACGCATTCCTTTTGCATTTTTTTTAAGTTGATTATTTTTACCAACTTTAAGCTTCCCGTTACCGCTTATTAGAAGTAGTAGCTCGAAAGCACAATCTGCTACTCTATTGTAGCGATTGTACTGGTTCTGACATATACTTGGCTGTTTTCTTACTTATTCAAATAAATGTATAAAACTTGTCAAACCCATAAGACAAGTTTAAATTAATACACAACTTAAGCGGTATTAATTTAAACTAGGATTTATTTTCTTTTAAAGAGAATAACCTTACTGACAATTTTCAGATTATAATAATAAACTAGCCAAATGGAGTGTCTCGCTAAAAGTGTAGTGACAAACCTATGTAGTGACAGGAAGTCTCTCCTCTACCATTAATTGCATTATCTAAATTTTAATACACATTGTTAAGACATTTGTCGTGTTATTTTGAGGCCATATACTTCGTTTAGGTTTTCTGCAATCCATACGTAAAGAGCTATTTTCAGCATAATTAAAAAAAGGTTATTTTTTAAAATTAAATCTATAAAACTTTCTTTGGCGGACATCTTTTATCCAGCTTTTTTATTTTTTTCAAGACCGCTCGAATTTGCCTAGGCTATAGGTTGATACTAATTAAGCTATGAATCACGACCCCCCTTAGTTTTACCGTTCCGGACAGGTAGTACACCACTTTCTCGAACATATGATAAGAGTATAAAGTATAACAGTATAAAGTGGGCGTTTGAGTCGTCTCTATCTACCCCTTCGGGGATATAGACCTTTGTGTATGTATGTGTACCAGTTGTATAGCTGTTATTATAGATTCCGACCGCAATATAGAGCTGTGATCTTTCATAAAGCATAAAAACCCAATCTCAAAAAATTACCTTTAAAGTTCCTTGGACCTGGATACAGCAGGCTGGAGACCACTTATTGAATCACTACTTCATAGACTGCTAACTGTTCTCCTTTCTATAACAAATAAAATGGTCGTTTTATGAAACTGAATAGTTTTGAAAGAAATAGATGTTTTAACAAATAAATAATACTGTCCCGGACAATGATTAAAATTAGATCAATCAAACTGAATAAAAAATAAACGTTCAAAATGTTGCCTAGTTTTTTCTAGAACTCACAATACTCACACTGAAAGTTTTTAGAATAGGCGAGTAAGTAAAGCAGACGATGCAAAATTTATTTAAATATCGTATATAATATATGTAATTTAGGAACTCTTTGGAATTTGTAGATGTATAATAAACTCATTACGAACCTACACTTCATTAAGAAGCCCTATCTTGGGCCACTGCTTACAATAATTTTAATGACTTCAAACGCGGTCGAAGCAAATTCACTAATGATTCTCCAGAAGGACGTCCGTCTACGGCGACTACTGAAGATAACGTGAATGCTGTTCGGCTAATGATAGAATGGTGATATATCAACATTCGGGCAGCTTTAGGCATTGATATGAGTCAAGTATAGAAAGTCTTACATGAACATTTAGGCGTCAGATAGCTTTGAGCTAGATAGACACCTCATAATTTGACAGAAAATCAAAAATGCCGTCTTTGGATTGGTGCAGCTCAATGCTTCAAAATTATACCACTTTTTATTGTTGATGTTGACTTGACTCCAATGTTGTGTATTGCTTCGTCCCTGTTGAAATATATCAAAATAAACGTAAACGCAGCAGCCAACGTGTTTTTATCAGTCACATATGATGAAAGCTGGATATATTGTTAAGAAACCGAAATAAAACTACTACCCGTATTTTCTTTTTCATCTTGTCTTTTTCTGTCCATCCTAAGGTTGCCTGGCAGAAACTGCATTTAGCGATAAGGCCTGGCAAATACTGTAAATTTTTGTTTCAAGGTGTACAATAAAGTATATTCTATTATATTCTATCAAAAGACAACCTGATCAATGGATGTTTCCATTCGAAAGTTTGACTACAAAGGTAAAGAAGGACAGGTTAATGGAAAAAGATGATGTCTCATTCTTTGGAAGGACTGGTCATTTCACAACTATCATTCTAGAAGGTAAAAGTACTGTTACATTTGCTCTCCAAAGCTTCTACAACAGGTAAGTAGTTAAAAAAAAACTTCAAGGTTGTTAGAATAGAAATAGAAATGTAAATTTTTGCAAAAATGGTTAAAATAGTAATATGACTATTTTAACCATTTTTGCAAATGCAAATTTCTTCAAATATTCAAGCATATGACCGGCATATACCGGTCATGCCGCTGTATATGACTATGTTAACAACCTTTTCTTTTTTTTAACTGTCTGTCTGGGCACACAGTATTTTGTTCGGTTTAGGAACAGATGAAAGGCAAAAGGTACCAAATCTGGAGAATAACACGGTAGGATTCAAAACCACAATCACGAATTTGAGCCATGGAGTGAACAAACGTGTAAACGCGTGATACTACAACACTTTCTTTCTAAGAAAACCTGGACGTTTTTCCTTAATTAAGGTTTTCGATACTTTTTCTGCCCCCAGACGGCGCTTCAAATGCGTCAGGTCCAAACAGCTGTCAGATAGCACAGATTCTTACCGAACGTATATTTTTTTAGTGAAATTCTACGTATTTGGAAGTGTTTTTGATTTTGTTATAGATTACGGCCACAGAAAGGTTGCCGAACTGAAGATTGACCCCAAAAAGATAGGTGCAAAAGTCACAGGTACTAAAGAAAAGCTCATTAAAAGGTAACATACTATTACTAGCATTTATTTCCACAATTTGATTGTTTTTTTTTTTTTTTACTACTAAATTGAAGTTATTTGTGTTTTAGTGAGTTGTTGTTGATTAATGTATATTCTATATTCCTGGCTAAATGACTATGACAGAAACAACAACTTCAAATCAAATGAAAATGATAATTCTAATCTCTCAAGTAAAATTAATTATGAAATAGAATGGCCAGAAGAAAAGTTATACAAAAGTGTGGATTCAAAAACAGTATTACCCAATTTTAACATCATTAATATAAATAGGTATTTCTTTGAATTGTATAGGAATGTCAGACTATTCTGCAGTGCACAGAAGAGGTTATAAAATGCTGCAAAACAACTACCCACTAGCATTAGCGACCGCAAATACTAGTACACATATATTTTACAAATTTTAAATAAGTACAGAATATTCTTACGTTTTTCTAATACTGAGTCCTTCGGTAGCTGGTAATAATCCGTGTAGAGGCTATTTTTCGTTGGAGTAAATTTATCTCTGCGAATGGCTACAAGCCACTGTTTTGATAGGCTTTTATCTTCTGTAGGGAACTTATGCCTTGAACACTTGCAATGAACACATGTTCACTGCACAACACTGTGGCATTTTAGAAAACAATATTCCTTTTGTAACGTTTTCAGAATAAATAAAGCAAAAAAAATGATCAAAAAATACAAATAGTGTATGTGTTTTGACAGGTGGTTGGACCTGACGCTACAGTGCTGCCATCTCACGTGGAACATTTCAGAAAACCCTCATTCACGTAAAAGGCTTAAGAATGCAATAGTATGTAAGTTTTATCATTTCACCTTTCGCCAGGTTATCGACCATGATGATCTCCCTAGCATCCAAAAAACCTGACATCATCACCTTTACAGCCGAAAAAATTGACTTCACTTTCTATGGAGTCGGTTCACCAGATTCTTTTAAATGGCTTTTAATGTTTTTTCTACTCTCGAGTATGATAATGGTTTCACGTTTCATCCATTGTTATAAATCTGTTAAAAAAAATCTTACGGATCAACTTCAAAAAACTCTAAACAATCCCGGGAATTTGTGGTTGAACTCGTTTCTGCTCAACTGAAAGCAATCTGGGGACTCATCTAGCGGAAAATCTAGAAAATTCAGGTTCATTGTAAATTATGTTTTATTTTCGTTCATACGAGATGTCTGTGATATCTGCTATCTCCCTGATAATGAATCTGCGGTCCTTCAACATGAAGTCTCACACTTTTGCGATGTTTTCTTCAGTTGACACGTTGAGGGCCGGCAGGAGCGACGGTCATCTTCAACACTCTCTCGTCCACGTTTGAATTCACCAACCTATTTTTAGAGTGAAATAAGATACAGCCGACTCCCTTAACGTTGATTTCATGTTATTGTCATTTTCTTTTTAATCAAGTATTTGATGTCAGCATGTTGTTCAATTTTCTCCTTTTTTTGAAAATAGGTACGAGTCGTCTAAATTCATAATGAAAAAAGCTGTACTAAAAAAATGACACCGTAATAACTAATATTACAACAGTATAATAAAAATTGATACCTTAGGTCGAGACTTTTCAAGCCACCTTGTATTTCTAAAATAAAAGATAAACTTAGAGGAACTCGTTTTTTGAACCGTGGCAGAGATTCATAAAGGAGAGTGGCCTCACTCATCGCATGCGACGTTGTTTAGGAAGGAACGGAGACTACTTCGAAAAGCAATAAAAATATTAACTATTTTTCAAAAACATTCAGTGTGAACCCCGTATGTTCTCGTAAATCAATAGAATTTATCAGTTTTTCGTTTAAAAAGAGTATATATAATATAGTCAGGCAATGATTAGTTAACGGCAATAGGCTTGCCCCCTATCCCAGGCACCGGTGCCCGTTTTTATGTTGTCACTACTTGGTAACTACGGCGTAGTTTTAAACATCCCATCCCTACTTGTCAGTTGAAGATTCAGATATCATTGAATATCATATAATATTTGTTTCCATATGGAAACAAAAAAAATTTGAGGGTTCAGGGCTAGGCTTTAAGTTGCGGAAAGATGATCAAGTTATATCTCACTTTCTATATATGGATGATTTGAAACTATTTGCCCCCAGTAAAATGCAACAAAATTAAAACATCCTTAGTATTTTAAAGTATTAAATAACGAAGAACTGACAAAATTAAATAATGTACCAGAATATATAATGTACAGTACTGGGCAAGAAATAATGCACTCGACCTCTAGAAAGAGAAAATCGGCTAATTTCGGCTTTGTAGAGCGTTGTCCCTTTCGCACGAAATAGTAACAGTCCGGTATCTATTAAGAGCTGTTAAAACAATTATTGTGAGTTGCTTATTTCGATTATTCAATGTTTTTTCTATAAGTGTTGTTGTGTTGATATTTATAGATGTAAATTGCGATGTGCACAGTGTCGATGCTTTGATATTAATTGGCGGCGACCGGTGTACCGACTGGCACGCTCACTACTCGTATGACAGCTTGATGACAACACTTCACACGCGCTGAAGGGTTTTGAAGTCTTTTGATGATTATGATAGATTGTAGACGGAATGCTGCTACCGCATGCTATATGTATGTACGGAACTATATTTTTCATTGTTTATTGTAGTTAAGTTAATTTTCCTGTCTTGTTAATTTTGAAACTAATGTTTTAATACTCCGCATAGCTAAGCAACTACATAATATGAAATATTAATTTTAAATTGTAATTGTTAAGGATGGTTTGAAATTAAGTCACAATATGCGTTTAAATATATTTTAATAATTTAATTGGAACCGACGTAACGAATTTCATCGTTTTCCTCTCAAAACTTCGTACTTAAGAGAAGGAAGACAAAATACGTTGACAGCTCACGAAATCGCTGGTTAAATGTCAGTGATTTTATAGGAATGTGCGAGAACTATTTTACAAAGCTGATGGTATTATATGAAGATAAGCCGAGAATGCTACGAATGCAGGCTTCCAAGAGCCACACTTATCGGGTATACACGTCGGTTATACCAGCTGTTCGAGATGCGACATACAAATATAAAATACAACTATTTCCGCAATCTCAATAGGCTTGAACGACTCTTGTGGGAACAAATCAAACCGATACCCTAAATATCAACTTATTTGTACTCTTTGTCCAACTCAAAACTAGTTTCAACACCTGTTGAATATTGATTATTACACCTTAAAAGTACCGTAATAACGAGTGCATGTTTTATGAGTAACAGAAACATTACAACTTTGAGAATAAAATTACCCATTCTTCTAATATCATAACTCTAAACTACACAATTTGGTAACCATTATTTTTTATAAACCTAACAGAACCGTATTTTGTCAACCCGTGTAACTTTTTAGCGGCACACGGATCAATGGGGGCTTTTGGGACTTTATTTAGAACCACAAGTTCATGCTAAATTCATGCTTTTCACATTTTTTTTGGAAGTGAAAATATATTGTTAGAAGAGAATGTTTTTCTTCCCCGAACTAATACAAAAGTCTGTTAGAAAGGCTACTGTGTACGGACACACTTCACACCGGAGCGGCGACATCTCTGAGCTTTTAGCCTAATAAGACTGTTTCTAATAAATATTTCCGCTGTTTTACTTATTAATAAGATGTAACATGTCTTGACGTATTCAAAGTTTTATTAATACAGTAAAAGCTTAGTTTATATCATCTAAGTCAAAAGTGCGTTGCCGGCCTATAAGGTAGTAGTAAGCTCTTTTCTTGATGGTTTGGAAATACAGTAGGTGACGAATTTGTTCTACAGACTGGTTGTGCGAGGCAAAAAGCTTCTTATAGGTCCGAACAATTCCTCTGAACACTCCCATGATACAAGTCTTCAAAATTATGTTAATAAGATTATATTTATGATATATGAAAGTTTCTAATAGAATCATACCTTAATGTTTTCAGATACTCACTCCGTTTAGTGTATATTTTAGTTAATTAAGTTTTTTTTTCTGTCCGAGACTACATCTATTGCTAGGGACCCGGGATACCCTCAGAAGGAAACATCCGGAAACCCCAGAAGACCTTGGCCACCTGACTAGCAGGCGACTACACTTTGGAATATGGGGGCCTTCCGCCCCCCACATCAAATAGGCACGCGTGGAACAGGTACGTCATGCCACCGTCTCAGGCCTTCTTCTGCTGGGATAACGGTCAGCCTAGCCCGATACGACCAAGCCAGCGCTCATGGAAGTCGGAGATCAGTGTTTGTAGAGTACTTGTCCTCACCCTTTTCCATTCTGCCGCCTCTTTAGCTATTAGTTTATTACTTGGTGTTATTAACTTAATCTACAAATTGCTTTAATGGTTGCTTTTCCTTTTAAGTAGAAATGCTTCGGAAAGTCTTAAATTTGTTCTTATACGACTGACCTCGTAGGTACATAGTACTTTTGATACGATGTTTACTTGTACCTTTTTCGGATTTTACTCTGCTTCCTTTCTTTTTTTTCTTCTGATTCTTTTCATATTTTCCAAAATAATTTCATAATAAATTCACAGTTTATATCGCTCGTATTTACATAAAATCATTTATTCAAACTCAACAAGAGACGACGACGGAAGTTCACGATCAAGATAATTTTATTTAAACAAGTGAAAATTAGCGTACGCGTATAAGAAGTAACTCTTCACTCCTTACAATATCACTAAAGTACCATCAGGAGGACGAGTTTTCTTTTAAAAAAATCCAGCATATCTAACTTAAAATAATAGTATGAATAAGATACTGTCACCTCGACAACTGTTCACAGGATCTGGGTGACATAGGACTGGCATATACAAAAGCCTGTTGTGGATAATAGGCATTATAACAACTATAAACACCGTGGAGCTTTGAATAGGGTGCCATCCTCAGTGCCATATTTCAGTGGTAGAGCCATGCTTTTGCACGAATGGGCCGGCTCGACCGGTGCGATACCACGGCCTCACAGAAAACCGGTTGTGAAGTAACTTGCGTTGCATTTCCCCGAATTGAGTGAGGTTTCCGGAGGCCCAATTCCTCCTCCCCCCTTTTCTCTCCCATATCTCCTTTCTCCTTTTTTCCATCTCCTCATCCCTCCTCTCTTCTTTCCGCTCCCTGCATCCCCCATCCCTCATCACCCTCAAAGGCGGGCAGCGCACTTGCGACTCTTGAGTTGCAAGTGTCCATGGACGGCGGTGTCACTTACCATCAGGTGACCCGTCTGTTCGTCTGTCCCCCTATAGTATAAAAAAAAAAATCCTAAGTTTCACAAGATATCGATTTAGGACTGCGATTCGTTCACCCACGCTTGAGCGTTTGGACGGCGCCAGGCGCTTAATGATTTGTAAATGTTTGTCTTTCCACGCAATACACTTTGTAGAACCGTCAGATCGGGATACAGTGCATAATACACTGCATTACATTGATAGGAAAGTTGTTCGACATGACTTTAAATAATCGAACGCTTAGATATAATTAAAGCTATTTATTGAATTCCAATTTACAGAACATAGCAGCAGTATTTTGTTTTTAAATAAATATTAGCGCCATAAGGCGATATAAGGCGATGCAGTGAAGCATAGCAATGTATTAGTCAACAGTCAACACTCGCTATAATTAAATATAGGTCATGTATATGTACATATATATATATATTCTGTACAATATACATACGAGTATATACCAAATCATAATTTGTAAAAGTTTACGTTATGTAAAGTTAAGACCTTGATAGACACTTGGAAGTTAAACGCAGATTTAAAGAAGTGTAAATTTGTTTAAGTTATGTTGATTTGAAGATAAAGCACTATATAAACACAACTCCAAAAGAAAAGAGAAATCACAGATTAACGACAAGTAGTTAAGTTGAACGAAAACCTCATTAATGGCTTATCGGAAGTAGCTTGGGCTGTAGCTAAGTTACTAAGGCCTTAGAGGAATTAAACTAACGAAGAAGCTCACAAGTGCACTCATATACGATAACGTAAATGTAGACATATAGGTACTGCAAATTGTTTGAAAGCTGTTCAATTTATCGAGGAAGGTTGGAACATTTTATTTAAAATGATGGCTTCCTGGTTCACGTTGGTCCTGGTAAGTAAGCGTTAGAAGAATGTTAGACTCATTTTAAAAGGTAACAAAAATAAGATTACGAATGAACAGCACAAACAAATTTTTAAGGATTGCAGTCTAAATTCCCCGTCATGTGAAGTTATAAATTTTGTCTATAAAGAACTTCTACTAATTTACGTAGCGACAATTCCATCAACAACAAATAATCAAAAATCCAATCAACTCAAAGTAACATACGACATTAACAAGCAATTATAATTGTAAAAAATAAAGCAAACGTTGCGTACCCCAGGAATGTATATTTATAAAATTCATAGCTTCTCAAGACGGGAACTTTAAACAGTATTTCATTAATTAATTAGGTAATGATTTAATTTAATTTAATTTAAGTATTTAATTAATTCATTTTGAGTGTGCTTCGGAGAAATAAAATGGGTGAACATCTCTTGAACAAATGTTTTTTCCTGACTGTAGGTAGCAATTATTGCCTATAATGTTCCTTAGCTAAAGGTAGCTTTTTCCTAGTATAGTCAACACTAAGTAGCCATAAAAAGGGCAAGAGTCAACAGTGACACTTCGGCAATTATTGTTCATTACTTTGTCATAAAGGTGAGGTCGATTAATCAAATATTCTTAGTAGTTAATTTGTACACTTGTTATTTGAAATATTGGATTGCACGTGGAATATTCTTGGCTCTCAAAAAAGGATTGACAGCAAAGTATCATTTTTTATTAAATACATGTAAAGTTAATTTGTAATAAACTCGTTCAATTCCGGTGCATAATACGAATGTATCTAATAAAGTGACCTTAATTGATTTATTTTACAACATATATGTATACACATCTTTCATCCCCTTAAGGCATAAAGGAGTGAGCGTATGTACATATATACTCTATATCTATACTATGTATGTATGTACATATATACTCACTCGGTCGCGAATAGGGAACTGCGCAAAAATACTGAAATACAATTTGGCACATGTACATTTGATCAATATCTCTAACGATTTAAAAGGTTCGAGGGCTAGATTGAATAGCGTGCACGTTTACATCGCAGTATGTCGGTACAGTCAGCCTCAAAAAGATGTGGACATAGTTCCACTACAAGGTGTACATCCACTATGCCAAAATATTGTAATCCACCATAATGACAAAACAAAGTATATACATTAACTTGCCAATTATTAGTACATACATGGTTCAAAACTTGATAAACTTGTCTGTTTCATAACTTTGTATACACCTAGTCGTCCAAAATTATGTATACAGCTATTGTTTAATAACAGGTATAAACTAATATGCGATAAGTCGAGTCGGGTGAACGTGCACCGCTACACTACTTTAATTGATGTGCATATAAGGCAATATACTAAAATGTTATAGTGGTAGAGCCATGCTTAAGCACGAATGGGCCGGCTCGACCGGTGCGATACCACGGCCTAACAGAAAACCGGTTGTGAAGTAACGCTTGCGTTGCATTTCCCCGAAATGAGTGAGGTCTCCGGAGGCCCAAAATCCCCCACCCCCCCTAATGATAGCGCTGTTAACAAAAAGGATACCCCAGGGGGTTACCAGCGCTAGCGTTGGAGAATCCCCCCCTGGACGTCCACCCTCAGTACGGATTATGCCTGAGCGTGGACGCCCAGGCTGCCCCTCGTACTCTGGGGGGGGCTCAACTGCGCTCTCAAAATCTGCTCGGGGCAAGAGAAGGCATACCATGGCACCCCCTGTCACGTTTACCGTGGATTTTTGTAACATCAGGGGCTTACATTCGAACCTCGACACTGTCCACCACCACCTTGAGACAGCAAAGCCGGCCTTGCTCTTTTTAACAGAGACGCAGATATCATCTCCAGCGGACACATCCTACCTCTGCAACCCTGGGTACGGACTGGAACACTCCTTTGTTCCTAAGGCTGGTGTATGCGTGTACGTTAGAGATGATATCACTTCTCGCCGCCTCGGCAATCTTGAAGGTAGGGACCTCTCCATCTTATGGCTACGTGTAGACTGCGACGACCATCCCCGCATCTACCTATGCCTCTACAGGTCCCATAGCGGTGATGCCGAAACGGACCGACTCCCGCAGAGGTCCCATCCGCAGAGATTGTGATTCTTGGCGACTTTAACGCCCATCACTCCGAATGGCTTGGTTCGCGCAAAACCGATCATGCGGGAAGATCTGTTCACGATTTCGCCTTGGCATATGGCTTGACGCAGCTGGTAGCAACGCCTACGCGAATCCCAGATGCAGAAAGCCACGTGCCTTCACTGTTGGATCTTCTGCTGACCTCACATCCTGACGGCTACAAAGTATCCGTTGAGGCCCCTCTTGGCTCTTCGGACCATTGCCTGATTAGGAGTATGGTGCCACTCGTTCACCCGCTGCGGCCGCGAGTTACAGGCAGTCGCCGCGTATGGCACTATAGGTCAGCAGACTGGGATGGAATGAGAACATTCTTTGCATCCTACCCATGGAGGCAGGTTTGCTTCTCGCCGGATGTCCCATGATCCCAATGTCGTTGCTGACTCTGTCGCGGATGTTGTGCTTCAGGGTATGGAACTTTTCATTCCATTCTCCCTGATTCCCACAGGTGGCAAGTCCCAGCCTTGGTTTGGTCGAACCTGCAAAGCGGCGTCCCGCCGAAAGCAGGAATGTTACCAAGCATGGGCTAATGCAGCGACAACACGAGATGTAAAGACCAGCACATTAAAGAAGCAATTTAACTTTGCCTCCAGGTCCTTCAAAAGAGTAATTGCTGGGGCGAAGTCGGCTCACATCGGCAGAATTGGCGAGAGACTAGCGAGTCTCCCCTCCGGAACTCGTGCATTTTGGTCTCTTGCCAAAGCTGTCCAGGGGAACTTTCGTAAGCCATCCCTTCCACCTCTGCGCATAGCAGATAATTCGTTGGCCCACGACGCTAAAGAAAAAGCCGATCTTTTGGGCAAACTCTTTGCGTCCAACTCGACCCTGGACGACGGGGGAAACGCACCGCCGACCATACCGCAGTGCGAGACCCGCATGCCGGAAGTCCGTGTCCAGCACTTGGTCGCCCAAGTCGCTCTTTACACTCAGCCATGAGTACCTGGTGGACCTGGAACCTCTGAGCCTTGATTACGCCGGGTAAAGGTCTGAGTCCAAGGTCCAGCATCTCCTTTCGCCATTGGTATGAGGATGCAATGCTTTTGCTTCCAGGTCCGATGGCATAGCGGCGGCTAGAAGACTCGCCGCTTCAAAAAAGATCGTGCGATATCCCCTTATAACCCTGACGGACATCAACCGCTGCGGGCGTCAAAGTAATGCGAGGTTACCGTCCGTCAGGGTTCTTGTCCAGACTGGAGCCCCATAAAGGGCTATAGATCGCACAATCCCCAGGTAGAGTCTCCTGCAGGAGGCATCGGGCCCTCTTATGTTTGGTAGCAGCAGCGAGAGAGCGGCCGCCGTCCCCATAAGTTTGGGAGTCAGACTTCGGAAGTGAGGTCCGAAGTTCCATCGGCTATCGAGTAAAAGTCCCAGATACTTAATTGTCAGTTCGATGCCGATGCTGATGCCTCCTACCTAGATCCTACAGGTGGCTTATTCCGAGGCCCATGGAAGCAAACGGCCTTGCATTTGTGTAAAGCCACCTCAAGACCTAGTCGCCGTATTCTTAGAACGACATGGGCGACTCCGGCCGCGGCCTTAATAGCTGCTTCGCGGTGCGTTTTGCCCCTTGCTGTCACGAGCGTGTCGTCAGCGTAACATATTACAGCGACCCTATTGAGAAACGCACCGCGCAGCATCCAGTCATAGCCGATGTTCCAGAGGATTGGGCCTAATACCGATCCCTGTTAATCTTTGGAGCCCTAACCACCGGTAGCTTGGTCCCTGTACCGGATACCGGCGGCGCACTATTTTTTTATATTTTTAAATACATTTTCTTTGTTTTTTTTTTAATATTTAAAAATGTAATTTATGTGTATTTTAAGTGAATTAAAGAGATAATAATAATAACTATCTCACACACGGCCGTCTGATCCCAAACTAAGCAGAGCTTGTACTATGGTAACCAGACAGCTGATAAACAACTTATATACTTCTAAATACAACATCCAGACACAAACAAAGTGATCATGCTCATCAGACAAATATTTGTCCTGTGTAGGAATCGAACCCACTACCTCTAGCTTAGCAGTCAGGGTCACTAACCACTAGACCAACAGGCTAGTCATTCATAAAACTCTATTTACCACATTTTGTTCTTCTCGTTTTACATGTCCATAGCACGACAATTTATTGAGCTTCATCTTTTCATTCAATATTTCATTCACATTAGCTACATGCAGGCGTCTCATGGCCGTTCTCTTTGTGGGCCAACTTGCAGGAGAAATATTAATTATTTCTAAGTCAACTTTCTGCATCTAGACATCAGATAGCACAAACTGTCACGAATTGGCTATGATTATATAGCTACTTTTAAAAAGGTATCTACAAATATGACTAAATGCCACTTTGCAGGGGCACCCTGCAAAGTGGCATTTAGTCATATTTGTAGATACCTAATGGCATTTAAATATTAAAAAAAACAAAGAAAACAAAGTATTTTCATACATAACCCAAATTATTATTAATCAAATAATTGTTTTAAAACATTTTGGTAACTAAAAATATAAGATCACGTCCACCCTCCAACGTCCCTTTTGCGATTGTAAAAGCAAAGATAGTTTTACGAATGAAAAGGTGTATCGTGAAAGTTGAAGTTTCACATCTCAGTGAATCCCTTTTTGATCCCAAATCTACTTTATATCGAAAGTTCTTGTCATAAAAATAACAAGCTTTGTGGCTGTCACTCTAATGTCCTCCAAAATAGTTTCTAAGCGAATGTCTCGTTAACTTGACCTTTTTAGGTAAAATAACAACGGTATTTGTATCAATCAACGCACACACAGCAATGTTGTCAATTTAACTATAAATACTTTCCTTTTCTCTTTACCTCTAATTTTTTTCTATTTTTATGTTATGTCTAAAACCCCGCGCTACCTTAATGCTGATAAACTTAATTAACACGCCCAAAGTTGGGCACAGTAGTTAGGTTGAGCAGTGGCCGCCTCGGTAAAATTCTGATAACTTTCAATAACTGACAATGTTTCCCCGTTAGGCTAGTCTCATTTGGTGGTCAAACTATTGGAAAGTGATTCGGGAGATTCGAAAATTTATAATAATACTAGCTGCGCCCGACAGACGTTGTCCTGAAGTTGCAGTATAGATAAATAACCTAGATACCGACTGCAGCGCCATCTGCCTGGCTGATTTGTGAATCTAAACCATTCCCAGATCCCCTTGAACACACACAAAAAATTTCATCAAAATCCGTCCAGTCGTTTGAGAGTAGTTCAGTGACATACACACTCACAGAAGAATTATATACATATATAAAGATATATACAATTTAGGCTTGCTCCTTGGGACTTTCTACTTCACTACGTAAGAAAATAAATGACTTCAACTAGTGACTACTGTGTGTGTAATGTATATTTTTTTTATACGTGTGGAAACCCCCTCGGGTCTTCATCCCACCGGGGTTTTCAGTGGAACGGTGTGTAGGAATCGGAGCGACTAAAACCACATGGTGTGCCATGCTGCGCTTAAAATAGGAGGAATCCGGGAACAGCTTTATTAAGACATCCGGAACCTTCCTAGTACCTGCCCGCACTATGCGGGCACCACCTGCGGGTAACCTATCAATAAGGCGGCGCCCACAAGCGGACGTCACCCCCTCCCGGCTAGCTATATGGCGGATGGAAGGAAAAACCTGTCCCGACCACCCGCAGCCACACTCAGGGCGGCATAAGGCGCTGGTAAGCGCGCCTACACCGCCCGGTTCGCAAGCGGCGAATCGGGTCAGAGTGGATTTCATCCTCTCGGGCCCGCTCCGCCGCCTCCTTCTGCGAGATGACGTCCTCGCAGAAGGTTGCCACCGCGGTAAAACTCCTGTCACTACTGGCCATGGAGCGTATAACAGCCAGTAGCGACAGATCCTCTCCGATGACTGCAGTGAGGGCCCCACGCTGCGTTGCCCAAGAGGGGCAAACAGCAAGCGTGTTCTGAGCTGAGTCCTCACTGCAATCGCAGTGGTGACAGATGGGGCTCATTTCCCTTCTAGCGACCGAGTGCAGGTACTTTCCGAAGCAGCCGTGCCCGGAAAGAACCTGCGTCAGTCGAAAGTAAAGAGTCCCGTGCTGCCGCTCTGCCCGTTCGACAATGACCGGCTGGAGCGCCTCCACGGCGGCAAAGCCAGCACGTGGAGACGACCAACGAACCACTGTGGCTCGGCGTGCGGCCTCACGCCACTCGCGTACCTCTTCGGGCTGGGGCCGACTACCGCCAACCGCCCGGAAGTCAGCCGTTCGCCGATAAACTTCGGCGAGCACTTCCGCCTCCAAATAACACGGGGGTGCTCCAGGCAACACGCATGCCGCTTCCGTGGATACGGTTCGGTAACCGCGTATGGCTCTAACCGCCATAACTCTCTGAGGACGCCAGAGGCGTGCCCTATTCTGGGCGGTCAGAGCCTCCACCCACGGGAAAGAGCACCCCTTCTCGAAAAGGCTGATCCCGCCATAGCCGAAACCGGCGTGCGAGACCTCCCTCTTTGGCTACCACTTTAGGAGGTAGCATCTCCTGGATCACCTCACCATCCGACTCCTTGGAGCGTCCACGTTTGCGGCTCTCAGTGTCGCGGAGCTCCACCTCCTCGACTGAGCCAGCCCCTGTACTGACAGTTCTGGAGCGACTTTGCTTCGACATTCTTCTGCTTTCCCTCATTCCCAGGAGTCAGGTTTTCTTCTGGGAGCTCCACCGAACAAGTGGTCTCGCGAGAGACTTCTTCGTCGGTCGACGAAGCCTCTGCCGCCAACCTTCTGCTCCTTCTCCTTCCTTCCTTAATTTCTTTCTCCTTCTTTTTTTTCATCATTATTTATTTCTTTCTGTATAATTTTAATGTATTCCATAATTAATCCCACGAGGGGAGAAATAAATGTCCGCCCGGGCAGAGATCCCCCAATACCCGGGTAAGCGAAGATTTATAAACAACCGAGGGGTCCGCAGGTGCCCCGGCTGGGAGTGCGCTCGCGACTGAACCACCCATCAGCCATGCATCCCATGGTCACGCACCAGAACACGAGATTCGGGGTAATTTTTTATAGAGGTTTTCTTCCTCGAAGGCCGGGCGGCTGAGCCAAGACCCTCGCCCCCGATCGAAGCTGCGAGACTTAACCACGACGCTCCTTTCGGGATTACGATATGCCAACGGTGGCATCGAGACAAATCTCCAAATGCCTGCTCGGTGGCAGTGCGAGTGCACGCCGAGCCCGTACTCGTTCCTCAACTCTGAGTGACCCTTGGAAGGGTCCCACAGGGTATCCTGTTTCGTCTGGAGTCTCCACCTTGGCCAATCCAGCATGAGTAGCTCTACCAGCACAGCCCCAGGGATCATTGACCGGCGCAAGCCCCCCCACGACGAAGTGACTACTATGCCTGGGGTAGCTTCTCAGCCAACATTATCAAAGGGTTGCTAGTAAATATTCAGAAAATTACATCCAAATTACCATATAAAATATTTCCTACTACAAGGTCTCAAAGCACAATCTGTGTCATGGTACGAATTTCGTTGAATTTTGGTGCGGAACGTAACAAGATCGATGACGGCGTGTAGCGTACTTATATACAACTAGATATTGCTGACTTCTACATTTCACAGTTCAATCTAACGAACAAAGGGGAATGCAGACTTTTTGGAAGATTATTAATTACTTATTTGAAAATGATGAATGATGAAATATAATTAATAATATTTCAGATAGTTTTTAATATATTTATTTTGGATGTTGAAATTTACTATATAAACCTATGTATTTGAACAGAAACTGAGATGATTATTAAAAATATAACCAATTGTAACTGGTTAAATATGTATACAATTTGATTAATCGTTAGTACGAATATAGGTAAATACATAGAATATGTTATCTGGTTTGTTGTTTTAGTGGTTAGTGATCATAACTGTTGAGCCAGGAATCGTAGGCTCGATTCGATTCGATAAAACTTGTGTGACAAATATTTGCTCCGAGTCGGGGGCGTTCTTTGTGTCCGTTGTTTTAATGTTTGTGACATAGTAATAATTCTTAATGCGATAGTTGTCTTTTAAGTTTTAAATTTTAGAGAATATAATCATCGTACAAAATTAGATATAGTTAAATAGAATTTTAATTATGTTACAATATTTTAGTGTACACACCAAAGTCACAGCGTTGGTCTAGAAATCGACCTTTTTAACAAACGTCTAGCTTACATAAGGTTAGTTAGTTAGGTAGGTTAGTTAAGTTTGCTAAAAGTTAAGTTTATACCTTCCAAGAACTGCAATTACTTGGCGATACCGTTCTTGACATGCTCGCTAGCCCTCTGAGATCAACGACACCAACGAACTAGAGTTCAAAATTATTTTTCTCAACTATATAAGCACTGTCGTTTTCTATCACCTGTCGCCAACGCGCTGGCAGAGACATAATGCCTTACTCGTAGAAGTTTTTAGGCTTTTGATCAAAAAAGGTGTTAAGGTCACTTTTAAGCTGGTCTTTATTTTTATTTTTTTTATCTGCTAAGTAGTACGCTAGAGAACGCAATAGATAATAAACTGAGGGCATAATGTCTGGAGAGTACGGTGGGTGAGGAAGGACAGCCCAGCCAAGCGAAAGTAATTTTTCACGAGTCGCTTTTGCTACATGTGGTCGAGCATTATCGTACAAAAAGAATACATTATTTAGATTTTTCGGTAATCTCGTTGCTACTTTATTTAGTTGGTCACAATAAAAATTGGCCGTGATTGTAGTGTTAGATGACAACAGCTCCCAGTATATAATTCCGTTTATTACCCACCACACACTTAAAAGAACTTTTTTACTCGTGTCAGATTTTGGCGTCGGTACTCCTGCTTCTCCAGGTCAAAAAATTATGTACATAACCCACTTTTCATCCCCCATAATTACATCCCTCAGCCACTCATTGGTACGATGATAACTTAGTAGTTCCATGCACACGTTAGCTCTCTTCTGAAGTGGATAGGACGTCAACTCATGTGGCAACCAAACTGAATATTTCCAGGTCTTTTCTAAAGCGTGGAGTTGTTTTTCTACTGCAGTATGAGAAGACTGAAGCTGCTCTGCCAGACAACGTGAAGTGAACCTGGGATCTATTTCTATGAGTCTTGTTAACTCATCCTACATCTATTGTAGGAGGTCATCCTGGATGAGGTTCATCAGATAGGTCATAATTTCCATCCTGAAGTCTTCTGAATCAATGTTTGGTGATATCACTTGGTATCACTTTTCGACCTAAGCGAAATTCGCGAAGGAAAAGTTCTCTACGAGAAATATCCATAATTTACTGTAGTTTGACTATTCGAGATCCAGTTGTCAACTGATCTGTTATACAACTCTTTCTTTATTTATATACTACTCCAAGAAATTCGAGATAGTTCTATAACGTTTTAGAAACTGATCGAAAAAAGTGGCGGGTTTATTAGTTGCCAACCTAATATGGCAAAAGTAAACCATTTTCGTTTGGCGGCTGTTTTGAAAAAGCGTTTGAACGAAGCTGTTAAAATTTCGAGGCAAAAAACCTGAGTTTTAGGTAAGTTTGCATGCAAATTTCTATTAATTTAATCCGTTTACTTATTTAAAGCGTGTTAGACGTTATTTTAGCTTTGCAAAATAAATACATCAGCTTTTTTATCTGTGCCAATGACTATAGTTTTATTTGTTTGACTAATTAATTATTGGCATACGTGCCAATCACTATACTTTTTAACTTTTTATTATTTATTTATCTCTTTATTGTACACCATACAAGTAATGGAATATATACATATATATATATATAGACGCATGTATTACGGTATAACAATTGGCGGTCTTATCACTTACGGTGATTTCTTACAGACAACCTTTATACGGATATTATTACATCATATTAGGGGTAGTCTAAGCCTTTTGTGTGTTACTAGTCAAATTCTTAGACAAACAACATGTTAATCGATTTTAAACTATCTATTACTAGTTCAAATATGTTTTTGTTCAAAATTGAATCTTAGCACTGCCAATCACTATTTAGATAGTGCCATTGATTGTGCCTAACCTTTTCTTTTTTTAGAGAAAAATGCCCAAGATTTAGATAGGGACAAAGTATTCGAAAGGATATTCGGAGGCAAATCTGAAAAAAGCTTTAGAAGCTATAAAAAAAGGTATTGCAAAGAAACAAAGTGCTGGACCAACTAAACCACTTCCGATAAAGAGCTACTAAGAAAATCAGAAGATTAGGTCTAATTGATTATACATGAGAGTATACTTATCAATTCTTAAGACTGAAAATAGTGCCAATGATTATACTTAATTTATAGTGCCATTTACTATGCTCAAGTGCCAATAGTTGTGCAAATTCGTAGATATAAGTAAAATTTCATTTTTAAGTTTATAAAACGTTTATTTTTAAATTGAATGCTTCATTTTATTTATGCATGTATAAACTAGTACCAGAAAATACAACTACGAATATTAACAAAATTGTTTATATTTGAGAATTAGTCACTTGCTAGTAAAAGTCTATACTGCCACTTATTATACGGTTTACCCTACTTTGTCTCACTTTAGTCGAAATATCAATCAATGTTTAGATCAATAACAAAACACGTATAGAAAATTTTAAAATAAAAAAATACAATAAATAAAAATCCGACGCGATGGCGAAATTCTAGTCTTAAATTTAGCTTCAGCATTAGCATTTCACCCAGGATACAATACTTTCGTTTCTGATGCGAACCAAAGCTGTGTTTATGTGATCATTGTGTCGGCCTTAAGCCGTTAGGGCATACCATTAAATAACATTTACTTAATCGAACGACGAGAAAGACGACTAGATTGATGAAAGCAACTGTATGATTATAATAGCTTTTAAATGTTGTCGCAAGATAGAAATTCAAGCCTTTAACATTTCCCTTTACTGTACGCATGCTAACCGTATTAATTCGTAGGATCTATCCCTATCAATAAGCGTAATATGAATGAGCTCGCGTGTTGCTCGCGTTGTGGACTATGAACTACTACCGAGACAGAGTATCAGAAACTGCTGGGCTATAGTAAAACAAGATGGCTTGCGTTAGTGCCAGCGCTTGAGAGAGTTATAAAAATGTTTCAGCCTTTAAAACTATTTTCTGAGTCTCGACAAATGCCCAAATATTTTAAAAACGTTTTTCGCAAATCCCAGCTCAGAATTATGGTTATATTTTTTGCACGCACAAGCAGCGACAGCGACAGCGAAAATCGAAGGGCAAAATGTGTCGGCCATAGTCAGCCAAAGAAATTAATCGTCTCCGAGATAACCTGGTACTTAGAATACGGAAGAGAATACGGTTTTCCTTCCCCACATCGTCCGTAACCTACTTGTAAAATTACAAGAAAGAGAAGGTGCTGTTGACCAGCAGAATGTAAAAACAGCGGTGGCTGAGTTTTATAAAACAAGTAAAGAATACTTGGAGCAGTGGTCAGTTCAAAACAGAACTAGAAATGTTTGAATGGACAAATTTAACAAAAGTACCTACGTGGGAAGAGGTACAGAAAGTGCTGGATTTACTCATCATGCAAGGATTTATTAGCAGCAGCCAAGATACGAGTCTTTGACGAGTTTTCACTTATTTCAAACTTTGTAACAGATGAAAAAATCTCTTTCAGTAGAAACATTCTCGGCATTCCATTCGGCATGGAATGCCGAGAATGTTTCTACTGAAAACCGTTGGGTACTGAATTCCAGCACTTTCGTACCAACAATCTTCATAAAACAAACTTTTCCACAATTATTGAGTACATTATTTGTCTGCCTGGAAGTAACGCACCTGTCGAAAGAGTTTTTTTCTCAAATTAACAAAATATGGACGAGTGATAAAACACAGTTAAGTGTCGCAGTAATGAAAGCTATTTTGATTACGAAGATAAATATAAATAAATCATGTACTGAGTTCCACACTTATCTTAAAACAAAGCCCGATATTTTGAAACAAATTTGTTCAGCCGACAAATACAAAAATAAGACTTAGAAGTCACGCCATTACTGGGGCTTATCGACGTGCCTACTTTACTATTTTGTTTTCAGTAATTTGATTATATTGTGTTATTCTATCTTCTATCTATAATAAAAAACTTGTATAACACATTTTTTTTAAGAAGTAATCCGCAGATGTCCCGCTCTGGTAAAAAAAATAAATGGTTACGTTAAGTATACATACTTAACGTGACCATTTATTTTTTTGTGACCTAATTTTTGTACCCGCTGAAGATGACGATAATTTTAACAAATACACTATCGATATTATTGAGATAAATTATTACTAAATTTTAATAACAAAAGAAAAACAAAATGTTAATTTGTAATAAGAAACCTAAGAATTTACATTCATATCGATTTATGGATTGAGAACATGTCCAAAGTATAAGATTTGAAGATGACTATGTAATCGATACACCAAAAAATAGTAGGAACGAAGATATACAATTTTATATTGATTTAAAGGAATGGAAGACTTTTATTTATTAACTTATATAAAACAGGAACTTAGCGTGACACCCAATTGCCCAGAATGCGAAGTAGGATCGATGAACTTTAGCTAATCACTTTTAGTTACACTCCTGAAAGAAAATGCCGCATTAAGTCCAACCAAACCAAACAATTGCTGTGCCATTGCTTCACTGCAGTTTTCTTTTGGAGCAGACATTATTTCTGCTTCACTAAGTAGTTGGAATAAGGCTGGCAGTAACCCACGAGATCTTACAGGCCACGATATGGAGAGACAACGTAATTCATATGTTTGATAACTTGGTTGCACAAAGAAAAACAGCAATCAAATAGATGTTGTCAATTTAAAATTCTAAATAGATCATTTTGCCTCAAAATCAAGGAAAAGCAGGAGTCGGATTCTTTTTTAGTCCTCTAAAAATATAGTTCCTGGTAGGCACAGTCATCCCAGGTCGTACCTTCATTGCATCGAAAATCAGAATAGAATAAATAGGCTAACAGCGTGGTGACATTGATAGTGTGTTGTCAGATTCATCATAATCATCAGTCTATCATGGTTAGTTAGTAATATTAGTTGTTAAAATGACAAAATAAAGATAAGGAGAAATATATGTCAAATTTATGAGGTGCAAAGAGGAAATCAAACTTTTTGTCTACTTGTCAAAGTAAAGACAGCTTCTCCTTACATTGAAGAGAAGATATATGTGTAAAGGATTTTTTAAATGTGAAATGTACTAATAAACTAATTTTCAATAATAACACCCTAAGATACAAAAGTACCATGTTTTACAATTGAAAACTAGCTTGCCGGGATTGTTTAAGTAAAAAACTTTTAGCCCTATTATGTAGGGCTTACACTTCTTAAATTAAATAGCACCCGGAATGTTCCGTTTAATACCGATATCATTCATACATACCACCATGTAGGCATCAGGGTCGCAATCGCCCACCAATGTCCTAACTTTATAAAATTCACTCTTTGTGTTTTGTTGGTGATTTAGATGACAAAGAAGACTCGAATAATACTACATGCACTCCATGGGTTTCTATCAGAGGCAAGAACCACATTAAATACTTTACGAAATTTTATAGAGCAAACCAGAAACTTTGAAAAACAAGAATTTTCTGCTCTTTATACCTTAGACAATGCTATAAATAGAGAACAACCGAATTATCTAAAGCCAAAAAAAAAACTGTTTTTTTTTTAATGCCATATTTTTCACCTTAACGATATAGATATGAAATAATGTTGATTTATAATAAATAAAAGTGTTTGTCACTCCTGCAACTTGAATTTTTTTTCTCGATTTTTTTTGTTTTCCCTTGATGTTCGACTTATATAGAGATTCTACTTTATTAATAATAATGGTCGTCTCATGGAAAATCACAACATGTACATAATAATAATAGTCACCTTGGACTACAGGCTAATTGATTGATGGATTGATCTGTAACATGATGACCAATTAGTGATCTCTTTTTATTATTAGTTAACACCTACGTAATACAGAGCTGGCCATTAATTAGCGTAATAAAAAAATGTAGGAAACAAAAATATATAAGAAAAAAAATCGAGTACGTCTTAAAGATCTAATAAGGATCAAAGACCCAGTGTGGTATGCCGTTGTTCAAAACGTCCTGGAATCATTCCTTGAAATCAAAAAACTCAGCTGTGGGTTAAGCTCGTCTTTGTACATACTATTTTCCTTCTTATGTATAATTTGTTATCTCTGTATTATATGTGTGTACAATAAAGAATATGAATATTAAATAATAATAATAATAACTTATTTTATTTTTTTCTCTCACACAGACTGATACACAGGTAGTACTTAAACTAATAGGTGTAGTCATTAGAAGAATAACAGATTATAATTATCTATGTGAGAGACTGGTGTCTGTTCTAGGAGACCTGTATGACAGATTACCAGTCTCTCCAAGACTCTGAACAATTGAGGTCAAGGATGTAACATTCTATTACTAAACATTAGCTGACATTGTGTGTGAGAAGTTCGATGAGATGCGTGCGTACGTAAGTGCGCGCGCGCGTGTGTGTATGTGAGTGTGTGTCTAAGTACCCACATTAAGTAAATTTTCAGTTTGTTAATAATTCATGGACTTTAGCCATGCTGTTAGAATTTGCTTGCATTTAAATTTAGTTAAATGGTAAATTGTAATCAACTTATTAATTTCATTATATAGGTATCCTCCCAAAAAACCAAAATATTTGCTTGAGAAGTTAGTGGACCATTGTTTACCCGACAACAGACTTTATGTTTTAGCCGTTTATTCTGGTTTGATGAGGGATTGAATTTGATGAAAGAGTGTTGCTTGAGGATAGAGTATAAAATGTAAAGTTGCCGTACCGTTAGAACATCTACAAGTTTATACAAATCATTTGTGGGGAACATAAAAGACAATGATAGACTAACTGTTAATACCGCTCTTTGGGCTCTTTCAACTTTTATCAAGTAAGTCTTGCATGCGCCACCCCATGGGAGGGGTCCCCTCACTGATCATCACCTCTCCGGAGCTGCCGGTAAAGTGGCATGTAGTACTCGAACTGACTGAAACCACCCGGTGTTCCGGCGACACTACCATGGAATACGGGAAGCCTTGGCCTCCTCTGGTTTGAGAGGCAAGTCGCATCACCGTCTCAGGCCTGCTTCTCTAGCAGCAGGTATGGGCAGCGCTACCCGTTACCCCCAAGCCACCGCTCATGGAGACCGGAGATAGTTCTGTGCTCTCCGGCCCTGGTGCGTCTCGGAACAGTATCGTATCCTTACTCGTATCCTCTCCTCCGCCACTTTAGCCAAAAAGACCTCCTCATAAAAAGAGGCGGCGGAATCCCTGGTGCTCTCTATTCGGTCCATGGACAGAACCATGATCCCTAGCGAGAGACTTTCCGCACCAAATAGACGTCGCGAGGTTGAGGAGCTCGTGCGCCCACACTCCATTAAAGTGTGAAGAAGAAGTGCAGTGTCCTCGCACAGCCTCCGCAGTGATAGCACGCAGACGTTGGCTCCCGGCCTATACGACACAGATGCACATTATTGAGAACGATCAATAAAGGCAAATAAAAAGAACGCGCACTAAAGACGACATTTAAATACGGGTTTGTCCTCAAGAGTTTATCTCTTCTAGTTGTAGAACCGTCGCTCTATACTGATACTATTCATACACTATATTACTATTCATACAATAAGAAGTACCGTTCACTACAGCGGTCACATGACAAAAATATTGTTGTAAGTCCAACGCAGTAGTAGACCCTGATCGAGCGTAGCATAACCTTGTGATAACTGCGCATTAAGTATTACTAGTAATTATGACTTGAGTGCTTCGATTAGACTAGATAATGTGGAATGCGATAGATAATACTTTCCCGATATATATGTTTATATAGGTACGATTGATTGACACTACTTTGGACTCACATGTAACTAGTACTGACAATCTGCTTACGTGATATAAAGATTGAAAGTTTTTTTTAAAGGATACTAGCAACGTGGATACATCTTACTAGTATTCGTGTTAACCCTTCCAGGTAAGCTAAATAAGTGTGCTAGGAGGGGGTTCACGACGGTAGTGCAGACGGAATGCGCTATCTATCGCCCTAACAGAAGCAGGCCCGAGAAGGCGGCACAACGTGCTTCGCTTCTCTAAATATGAGATATAAGGATTACCGACATACCACCTCACCCACTACCCCCAGTAAGATGATGTGATGATAGTGTGACCCGCGGTTTCCACACAAAAAAAAATTTTGATTGCAAATCCGACACCTTAGCTATACTCGTATATATAACATAACATGCCCACTTTCAAAACCCAGAACCTGTCCAGGTGCACAACATTGGTGGGGACCGGAACTGGGGAAAATACGCCGAAAGATAAGTAAGTTGTTCAATACTCGGACAACCATTGGGATGCTTACAAGCGAGCTCCAGCAATATAAAAAGAGAATTAGAATTAGGAAATCTGAGACAAATAGAGGCAAAAACACCGTGTTGAACGGGGTACAACCTCGGCTATCTAAAAAAGCCTGATGGGACATACACCAAAAACAGATTCAGAAACCTCGGAACTGTTAATGACAACTCCTTTTCCAGGATATCGTATAGTAAACGAGACAAACTCATGGGAGGAAGATGAGATAAACTTCCCAGAAAACCTAGACTGGACCATAGACACACCACCAAAATCACTTAGACCAATTAGCCTCTCATCTTTCATGCTAAAGGTTCTAGAGAGACTCATAGACAGGAGTTCAGGAACACTGCACTTGTCAGCAGCCCCTTGAATCCCGATCAACATGCTTATTCAATGGGCAAGTCAACAAAATCTGCTCTACATCGAGTTGTGTCATACATAGAGAGCAATCAAAATCTAAAAATGTAATGTTCCCTAGTAACCTTCATCGACATTGAAGGCGCCTTTAATAAAATTAACTTTACCAGCATAAGCCAAGCACTGTCAAAACATGAAGTTGAACCCACTATCGCCGAGTGGATCGACCACATACTTAGATACAGGGCCATACAATTTACTGTGAATAACACTTCAAGAGGAGTTGTGGCCAGAAGAGGAGAATTTGTTGTAATAAAAAAATGTAAGCTATTCGATTATAAGCTCATGGCTTAAAGAGTATTACACTGAAATAGATAGTAGCAGATGCCAATTACATTACAAGCTACATATCAAATTAACTATTTATTTAATTAATAATAATAAATATACATCACGTCCCGGTGAATTTATGAAGCATAGTATTACTAGTTGTACTCGCCTTACCAACAGTTGAATATTTGCTGAAACACAACCGACTGGCCACAATTGTCCGGCTCAACAACTTGCTCTGAAATATAATCTTGCGAATTTAGAGATAGTATACAGATACATGCGCCCGGCCCCGTCCTGGAAGATTATTGAGTCACATTTAATTAGAGTTCGTTCTATCATCATTGCCTGGACTACTGTTGGTTTGCCTACAACTGTTACACTTTTTCTTACAATTAATAAAATTTTCTGAGATATGTGATAAATGGGTACAATATAAACCTGCAAACACAGCTTTCTCAAAACATATAGGGACTTAAAATATTAGTGCCTCATGCTCATGTTAACAATTAATACGGAATAATGAGTTAGAGAACTCACGATTTCCCAGCATCAGCTAGTTCGAGTTTAAGGTATACGACCTGACTTGCTTGAGCTATTCCTTCTACTCTCCAATCCATTTGGATAAGTAATATCCTTCCTTCCCTTTCTATCATACCTTTCCTTTCAATATATCCAAATTTTCCCATCCAATCCCCAAGTGTCCGGGACGGCAACAGGCTTACCATCTATTACGTAAATCGGACTAAATTAAAATCTGCAAAATGTGGGTGTTAATTACACCTCTACTACCCTTTCAGAAATATAGGCGTGAGTGTGTGTATGTATGTAATATTGATGCATAAAAAAACAACAAAGAGAAAATAACATATTTTTTTTTAAGAATACAAGCAACGTAGGTCACACATTATATAATAATTATCAATTTTAAATACATTTAGATATAAGAGTAATGTATAATAATTAAATATAAATATATATATATATATATATATATATATATACATATATATATATATATATATATATATATATATTAGTAGTATAGTAGTAGTTTTATTTATACTTAGCCTGTTAGCCGATTCCAATTTGACGTCGACTTCCTTCTGGGACACCATAGTTGGCCAACAGCATATCTGATGGCAAACCGTCACAGAGTATCGACAACTTAAATATGTGTTGAGAACTGAGAGCTAGCAAGGAAGGGATCTACAACACCAGTGGCAGGCCCTACCACACTCCTGCCACTACCCTTAAACTTATATCGCTCCTGGGTAAGGCAAAGGACTCGAGAAGTACACAATAGCAGATGGATTGACACACCTGGCTGTAGGCAATCCAAACTGGTATTAACAGAAATATCACCACGTTTATCGCGAAGACTCATCAGTCTTCATAGAACGGACATCCGAATAGTGGTCGGAAGCATTACAGGCCATCTGGCTCTGAACCGACACCTATTCGTCATTAACGCGACCGATAGCCCCCAGTGCAGGGGTTGTCTGAGCGCGGAGGAAACGGTCGCCCACGTTATCCTGGAATGCGAGGGCGTG
Source organism: Tyria jacobaeae (assembly GCA_947561695.1). Taxonomy (NCBI): domain Eukaryota; kingdom Metazoa; phylum Arthropoda; class Insecta; order Lepidoptera; family Erebidae; genus Tyria; species Tyria jacobaeae. Next base: position 8,828,187 of record OX387207.1, on the reverse strand, counting down.
GCTGCACAACGGGCAGAAATCCTTGCAGGCGCGAGGACGCTCCTAGAAGCCTGTGAACACCCCAGGAGGCTTCTGCTCTTCTGGAAGGAGCTAGGCTGGCTCAACTAGTCAGCCTCCTGGACGCATAATGGACCGAACATGAGTCTAAATGCGGAAACAGAGCCCTTTATCATTACCATTACCATTATGTGTTGAGAACCTCCTCTTTTTGAAATTTATTCAAATATAAAACCAATAGAGAACAATGAGAATTGACCAAAGTGAACTAGCAATGTGTCATGTTACAAAACCAAAATAATATAAAAAATATTTTATTATTTTTACAATCTTTTCACTTAAGGAATTTTATTGTAATATCGGGAATTATGAATAAAAGAACAGTAAATTAACGCATTATTTCCGTATAAAGTCATGATTTTGACATTTCTTACCTTCATTTGTACGAGTTACGTAAGTATGTCTTTAGTTTAGACAATGCGCTCGTGTAACAACGGCAGTTTGGTTCTTGAACTGGGGTTATTATAATGATACAACTGATCCAGCTTTGTACTTAGACATTTTTTTTATGGTGAATAATAAAGGACATTGGTACCTAACACAAGTATATTCAGGCTGATTTTACATACTAAATACGTAGGACATCTGTACATACACTTGTTCTGACATTAACGACTACATGAAAAGTCAGTATGTTCATAATTATTTGATCGATACCTTTATATGCATTAGGTAACTTATTTATTTGTGTATAGACTGTATGTTTTCTGTTTCAAATAACAACTAAATCGTGTGTCACGTTGTCTTATTACTTATAAAAATTGGTAAAAAAACTTTTTAAGCTAAACGGTTTTATGTTAAACATACATTGCAATGTTTAAGATAAATGTACTAAAAACCAAAAAATAATAAAATAGATACAGTCGTGGGAATTATAAACATATGCATAGACTAGACTAAAATAAAACCGTGGGGCACGTCAATTGTCTACAATCGTTGATTAAAATGTTTGTTTTGTAATGTTACACTATAATTAGGCAGTTGTTCAACCAACAACGATGGACGTGTGATAAGTAGGGCTAGAATGTGGAAACAAGCTAGCAAGCTCGATTATAAGCGAGTTTTAGGGTTTCATAGTGGTGAGCGAGTAGTACTTTTATCATATGTTTTGTCGATTAAAGACAAACTACGAGCAGTGAAACGATTCCTCGCCAGCCAGCAGTGTGAATGTCCAACGATAAACTAGTTGAAACATCTCTTTTATTTACATGGAGTGTATAACTATTGGAATTTCCATGAGCAAGAAAATAGTAAGTAATTTCCTCACCGTCTGCGGGCCAACTGCCTATTTTAACGACGAATTAAACGATTCTTCTATCGCACATTAAGTCGATAATTTGTAGACAATTGACGTACCCCACGGTTTTATTTTAGTCTAGTCTGCTTATGTTTATAATTCCCACGACTGTATCTATTTTATTATTTTTTGGTTTTTAGTACATTTATCTTAAACATTGCAATGTATGTTTAACATAAAACCGTTTAACTTAAAAAGTTTTTTTACCTATTTTTATTTTCTAGTTTTTAGTTTTTTTTATATTTTTTTTTACCATTTTGTTCCCACGAGTAATGGACATTTAAAAGGTCGACCCCCCAGAGGTCCAATAAAGGGGCAAGGCTATGTACAACAAGATGCGCCTGAGTCTTGAGGGGAAAACGCTAACGACATATCATTTTTATCCACCCTAATGCCATACAGTTCTCGGCGCGTTTTAACCTTTCACCTTAACTTGGGTGGTGTACCGCTAACGACGTATCATTTTTAGCCACCCTAACGCCACACAGTCCTCAACACTATACAAAATCTTGACTTGGGTGGTAGATTCAGGCTGGATTAATTAGATACCTAAATTACAGATTCAATTTCTAAATTTAAATCTTATTATTATACGCCATTTGGTGGCTGCGCCCATCTTAAATATTGAGGTTGTATAGTGCACTGTATTCTTCTTGTCAAGCCCTTTTATTTGATACCCATATTGGTGGGATTGATAAAAAATTGTTATCAGCCATTTGGTAGCGGCGGCCATCTTAGATTTCAATTTTGCATAGTAAATTGTATTCTACTTGTTGAGACCTTTCATTTGATACCCATGTTGATGGGATTGATAAAACCTAAGTTATCCGCCATTTTGTAGAGGCCGCCATCTTGGATTTTAACTTTATATAGTACATTGTATTATACTGGTTGAGCACTTTCATTTGATACCCATATTGATGGGATCGATAAAACCTACGTTATCCGCCATTTTGTAGCGGCCGCCATCTTGGATTTCAATTTTTTATAGTATATTGTAATCTGCTTGTTGAGCCCTTTCATTTGATACCCATATTGATGGGATTAATAAAACATAAATTATCCGCCATTTTGTAGCGGCGGCCATCTTGAATTTATAATGATAATGAATAAACATAATTGTAATGTCACCAAAATCCAAAGTGTATACAAAATTTCAGATTAATCAGTTGACAGGAAGAGGGTGAAATTTGAATTACTAAATTTGACCCAAGAATAATAAATAAAACAAACGCGGTGAGCTAAATAAAACCGTTTAAAAACTCGGGTATTTGTGAGAAAATTAACACTTATTTGATTAAAAATAAAACGTAGTCCATAATAAATAAAGATTTATTATACAATAACAATTTCATACGTACGTGGTCCCTTGTGGGTCCAAAAAACTTATCGAAAACAGTATCGATAAGTTTTTTAAGACCCACAAGGGACTTTACTACTTAAAAATGAGTACAGACTCATTTTTAAATAGTAAGTATGTGTATAATAAAAATAACAGTGAATCTATAAATAAAGTAAATGTTAAATTTTTAGGGACATATTCATCGAGTAGGGGTAGTAGGGACTTAAGGATACCGGCGTGGGTACAGGGAACTAGCGAATTCACGTAAATGAACGTAATTACCTTGCGACCTAGCTTTAAGGGGTGGGTGAACACTTAACATATGGAACGTTGTAAATTAACTAAATTAGAGCATGTTTGAATACTACCATCAGATGTTGTCGTCATCTAAATTTGTTCTGAAATTAGTATTTTTAAATAACTTGGTTATCATTTATTGTCTTATTTTTATTTCTTTTCCTTTCCTTTTAAAAAGGTAACTCAAGCACTAAGAAGTATGCCTGTATAGTACATGAAGTATTTTAATAAGAAAACGGATTAGAAGTTAGATAGGAAGATATATTATCTCTTCTGATAGCGTCTCGATGGTCTGTAATTTAAGTTGCATAACATTGGATTATAGATATTCTATCAAAACATAATTTATATTCAAAATTTATAATGGCAATCAAAACTTAAAAAATGACATATAGGTTACAGAAAAAGTGTTAACCACCGGTACCTACTTAGATTGGGAAATTACATCTACTGTATATGTTGGACGTTCAAGATTCTTATTCTGTCCTATTTTTCAGTAGATGTTTGAATTTACAAATACCTTTCCCGTTACACATACACCGTTACACGCGCATGTGGCAATAGATCGTTCATGCAATCAAATTTGAATCATGTAATGTATGTATGTACATGTATGTGCGTATGTTTTCAACTTATTTTTTTTATTGCTTTCTATAAGTATTACATGTTGTTGCAGAATAATAATATAATAGACCAAACATGGACCCTGTCGTGCCGGCAAAATAGACAGAAGAGAAGGAAGGAGGCAACCACTGGTATAATTTATATTATATTGCATCAATAATTTAACGCAAATAAGAAATCAAAATTGAAATGTACCTAGATTTTAGCTTTTTTATTTTTTTTATACATTAATATTATATATATATAATTTTCTTATATATATATATTTATAATAATGTAATTTAAATATATATAAATTTATATTGTTTTTATTGTTTAAAGTTTAGTAAGTTATTTAATATTTAAAGTTTGTCATAACGAATCTCTTTAATAAATCAGAAACTATGAATATAGTACTGGACCCCAGTTTTACAAAATATTCTTACAAAAATCTTCGATTGATAACAATATTGATAAATAGAAAACATCAGTTTATAAGGAAATGAAAATCTCAAAGCTTTAGAACAGACAAAACGTATTTTAATGCCGAATGCCGATGCTTCTACTTTGGAGAACATGGGCTTAAAGCAGGTGCATGCACCGCACCGCCCCACTGTTTTAATTGCACAACGGAAAGAAAAACCGGCTAACCACCGGGCAGGAACCAAAGCCTGCGTCTCATCAAAGATGAAACCAGGAGACAAATCTGACCCCCGGTCTATAGAAAAATCAGATGAGGCCTCCGTAGAGCGACCTAGTCTACGACGAGGTGTAGAAATGGATATCCAATAATGGACTAAAAGCTCCGCATCCTCCAGGGGAACTTAAATCATTGCGCCAATGCTCTGGATCTTCCGCTTCAGAGCATGGCGCAGTGGTCAATGAATGTCGGCGTTGTCACTGAGCCATATTATGTCCCTCCCCCTCCCGGTGATGTCTGGGCCTTGACGGCTTGGCGGCTTTAGTTCGAGGTACCGCAGCTAGTTGTCCTCCCTTTGCGATTATCACAAAGGGTCGCGGATGTGTGGCAGTTGCTGTTGATGGGGTGGCAGTTGCTGTTGATGGGGTTGCGGTTGGCCGTTTATTTCTTGCCGAACCGTATATTAGCTGAGTTCAAGGATTAGCTAATCCAGCTAGCCGTCGTCGTAGAAAGGTGTCAACCTCACCCAGTTTTCATCCTGGGGGACTTCAACGCTCAGTCAATAGGTTGGGGTTCTCTAGTCACTAACGCGAGGGGTGAAGCACTGGAGGAGTGGGCCGTATCATACGGCCTAACCCTCCTGAACCGGGGTTATGTTGCAACTTGCGTGCGTCAGCAGGGCAGTTCGATCGTGGACACATTGTTCGCAAGCCCTGCTCTAGCACGCCTTGACCGAGGCTGGCGCGTCATGAAGTAGGTGAAGACGTTGTCCGATCACAGGTACATTCGGTTCGACGTCTCTACTGAGACCTCTGATGCGCCTGTCACGTTGGTTCCTACCGGTCCGCGTTGGGCGCTCAAACACAAATATAAAACTTTCAAATATATAATAAAAACTAGCTGACCCGGCAAATGTTGTTCTGCCATAAAAATTCTGTATAGGGTCACCCTTATCATTTAGGGGTATGAATAATAATAGATGTTGGCCGATAGCAGACCTACCCGATATGCATACAAAATTTCATAAAAATCGGTCTAGCCGCTTCGCAGGAGTAAATATTTTATTGACGCATATATTACATTATACTTTTAACACTCTATATATACTATCTTAGTAGTAAGTAGTGAAGTATTGTACGTAAGAAATACTTAGAAAAATGTTTTAAGAGAGCAACAAGAGGAAAAAGATTGCTAACAGTTTTATAAACGCTACCAACTGGTATCTAAAAGTATGTATGACACCAGATTGAATTTGGCACAACTGTATTATTGTATGTCATTGTGTTTACAATGGGGTTCTTTGAACAAGGTTTATTTCAGAATATGTGTTATTCTAGAAATTATTCTATAAAGCAGTCGTAGACTTTATTAAACAAAGTCTCTTTAATAAAAACAATGAAACGGGTTGCGAAAACATACAATTCTATGACAGTTTACAGATTGCAAAATTATTTGTTAGCATTTTTATATTTTTACATGGAAAAAAATTATACTTTCTAACTAAAACTTGTACAATCCTTGTCAAATTATAAATAAATAGATAGTATAACATTAGTATGCGATACCCTAAAATTCAACCAACCTACTTACACGCATGAATTGACACGAGATACACGTACTTGGTAAAAAAAAAAACTCAACAACCACTAGATCTGAGGGCCGAACAACCTTTCGACGAGAAACCATGAATAAGATATTATATTCCCCAGCGTATTAATATAACTTTTGGTTAAGTCAACAAGGAGGTGATCTATAGACCGACACTATCATCTATGTGGGATCAGCAAAAGTATTCAATTTATAAGTCTATGGGAGATCAGTGAGGGAAATAAACATTAGCATTAGAATATTATATTACTTTTAATGTTTAATGCAGGCTCTGCATTAAATAACAAGTGTGGAACATAACCTAGTTATGTTTATCGATTATTTACAACATAAAAAAAAAAATCGATAAAGGTGGCAAGGGCACGTGTTGCGGTACTATACGAGGTCTGCCTCGGCGTCGTAGTAGCATTAGTTTGGTCTTATCACGGTAGGATAATATAGTGTTCCTGTTCAAATTTGTTTTTAATATATATGAATCATATTCTAATCAAAAGTACGTGCAGATCAAAGCTGATACTAGATTTATTTAATATGTTATTCTGTCTTCGTGCTTACCGTATTATTTATATTATCGTATTATTTTAAAAAAATATTTAAAAGTATTTACTAATAGCTTTGTAAAACTTTCAACGGCAGAATATTTTTAAATAAAAAGAATAATTAATATGCAAGCGGTTGCTTACCATCCCTCACAGTTATGTTCATGAATCATTTTTCGGGTCGCTTCTTATTATACCGACCAGCATCTAGAAACATTCTCTCATTTTATAGTAACAATAGAAATATACTTAATAGAAATAGAAAAATATACTTCTGAGTAAGATTATGGTAATATCAAGTATAGTTTATAATATATAATAATTATGTTTAAAGTGATGTACAATAAATACCTCGTTCATATTGCCATCCCCGTTTGCTCTGGGATTTATTTGCACTAGTAGGAAGACTAATTTATATTTTTACTCATATTAGATTTATATACTCTTAAATGCAAATTCAATATCTAATAATATTTAATAGTCTTTTGAACAAAATGTCTTGATGATTAAGTTATTTTAGTTTCGGGGACTCAATATTTTCCTATTTATTGCAGTTTTGGCACAACTAGTGTGACCTTTGTGCGTCGGCGGATAGGCGAAGAATTTAAGCTGAGTGCATATGGATGCATGGAGCATGGAGCCTAATGGTCTAGGGCTGCATGGCTGATACTGGAGCTCACGAATTATTCATATGCGAGGGCTGCATGAACTCTACTATATACATAAACGTACTAGAATCTGCGTTGCTGTCAACATTTACTGCACTTTTCTCGGATACGAACATGGATGGCATAAAATTCCAGCAGGATAACGCGCCATGTCATAAAGAAACATTAATTGTTGAATTTGCTAATGCCATGGCGTCATTAGCGTCAGTATATACACATAATAGATACTACTCAATAGGTATTGAAAATGGTTAATTTTCATGATTTCTGTCAATGAATCTAGTGCGGTTTATGGGTGAAATTGTATTAGGATCGGAATTTAAGTTTAAATGTTGCTGTATTTGTACTGAATTTTGATCCTTTGAGGTCAATAATACTGAAATAGTTTGATATATGTATAGTAAACAGTTTAAGTTGATTTATATGTAGGTATATTTAAGAAGGCGAATGTTCTTGGACCAAGTCCAAGAAAATCTAAGCAAAGGCCAGGTCATTAAAGTACATTAAACCGACGACATTTAACCATTTATGTATATTTAAGATGATATAATAGTAACGGTTCACATATTTACAAATATATGCCAATATTTTAAGTGCATAATAAGGATTGTAGTTCATTTCTCATTTATGGACAAAAATCATACATACGTACATATCGTATAACACCTTTCCCCTTCGGGGTAGGCAGATATAACAGCCAGCCTTGCTTGCTTGCTTGCAACTTGCTTCTTTCTTTTTGTCATTCGTTCTTCACTCATTATTTGCACATGCCTAAATCAATCGTCAGCGTGTACTACTTTCAATTTTCGTCACTACGCACCAATTCGTTAGTGCTTTTAGACAAGTACTTAGTCGGTACCAAATGTCTAATATTTTATAGAAAATAATACAGGTACTAAAGGAAAATGAGAATCGACAGTGTATCGCATGTGTTACAGCATTGTACTGCCGCGTTCGCAAATCGACAGCGCGGCAAAATCTTAGCTTGCAAGTAACTTATAATGATATACGCCCTATACGCCTCTTATTACCTATTTGCAATAAACCTTATCACGATACACGTGGTAGTCAGAGTATTTTGATTTCGGAATGTATTATTTAATTTTATTGGTGCTATCGATCTTATGACAACTCTTTCGAGTTACTCGCAGTTTTAAAATATTATTTTTATGGATATATTTTTAGCGTCTTTTTTTTAAGGGGGAGGGGGGATGAGGATCCTTTTTTCCTTTCCCCTATCCGCATACCCCTTCCCTAACCACCATCAAAGGCGGGCGGTGCACTTACTACTTTTAAGTTGCAGATGGCCTTGGCGGTTGTCACTTACCATCAGGTGACCCGTCTGTTCATCTGTTCCCTTATTTTATACAAAAAAGAAGATTTTGGTATAGGTACCTATCCTATAAATACGCACAGCGAACCTTTAAGCCTGAGCCGCCAAGATGAAAGATGTCTGTTTAGATTTCAACCAAAATGTTCAATAACTTACATAAATAATAGGAGAGGTATCGTAGTTTCAGTCAGACTGCTTCAGACAGTGAGACGCGAAAGGTACTTTACTAACGATATTGTTGGTTTGGTATGAGACTTGTGTTCATAAAAAAATCATTTCATAAAAAATATTTTTAGCATTAAAATTGTTATCTCATGTGTTTCGAGGTAAGGTTACTGTAGTTACTAATATTACGATAGTTTTAATGATTCACTTCAAAAAAAGTAGACAACTGACTTCAATGCATCTATCATAAAATTTGAGACTTATATGGTTTTCTCATGGATGCCACTGTCAGAACCTACCCAAACTCTCATCTACCCTTGAAGTACGTCCTTTTCAATAAAAAAGAATCATCGAAATCGGTTTACGTGATATTGAGTTATTCGTCCAGTTGTCGCGCACACACTTAATGCAAGTTTAAGACTTAACTGGTTTGCTCATGGATGCCGTTGTCAGAACTGGACCAAATTGAAATAGGACCACGCGGGAAGCACCAGCTTAAAAATAAATAAAACCCGTCGAATCCAGTACCTCATCCTTTTTGAAGTCTGTTGAAAATCTTATTTATCATTTCACCACTGGTCATTTCATTTCAGTCACTTTTTTGTAGGCACAGTTGTGATATAAATAATCATTTCAACTTAAAACCTATTTTTACTTTGAGGTCGAAATCTTTATACCTACATTTCATTTTATTTGATTTGATATACTTAGTGCAAAACAACTGGGTTCATGGGTTTGTTCCCGTTCACTAACACTAAGATGCGCAACAGTGTGACTTTTAACTTTTTTTTAGTCACACTGTTAAACATTATTGTTATTTGGTGTTACTTATTAGGAAAAAAAAGTCGCATTGATTTAATCGTAATTTTTTCACGTCCATGGCGTGGATATAATATATACGCTAAATGATACATTTTGAACAATGTTTTTAATTATTTTTTTTTTCGATTACTGAGTGCTTAATTGTTATAAATCGTTGCTTACTTCTGAAAGTAATAAATACGTCTAAGGAACGATACGAAAAAGAAACACTAAAACTACGTTTTTTTATTTTTATTTTACACCATAAAAAGAGTTCTATTGTCGACGTGCAATGCCATCGATTGTGTAGTAAGCAACATTTTTATGCAATGGCAGTTGTTAACATTTATATTTTTGCCCGGAACCAGAGTTTAATTTTTACACATATAGGTAGGAAAAGCTTTTTCAGCCGTTTAATAGTTCTCGGTGCAGTAGAATGGGAAGACCCCATCTCTTCGAGTGGATTTTGTAAAAGGCGACTAAGGTATCTATCAGACAGTATATGTACATGGTCGTTGATGGCAATTGGCTTGTCCCCTTTTTCATAAGTGTGACTATATTATAATTGTCAAAGTGTGGGGGTTTTATACACCTCTGCACACCTATTCAGGAATACATCAGATACTTGCCAGACTGTATGATTGTTTGTTATTTTAACATTACAAACATATGCAGACTTTTTTTATTTATTTCTATAAAACCCTAATTGATAGAAGTGAGATTTCGAAAACTGAATTGATGACAAATGAGTAGAGATTCTAGAAAACAAAATTTTTTACTCTTTTCTTTTCTGAAATTGTTAATTATGATACTTTAATACTTTTATCGAAATTAGTCCTGTTTTTACTTCATTTGTTTATTGTATCAGCTTAGAGCCCATTACCACAGATGGCTGAATGATTATTATTTTGATATACAGTTTTTATAGTAACCTCACATAATCATAGTGTTTGGTTGTTATCCATAGAAAGTTATATTAGCATTGATCTTTCTAACTGTTTAATGATAAAAAAATTGGGGGCAATACAACTGGTACCATTTATAGGCTTACTTGACAAAGACTGCACATTTTATTGATTCTCTCAACAATCTTAGTGTTAACTAGTGCACAAACATTATTTTGGTCGGAGATATAAATATTGTTATAGTGGAAAACAATTAAGATATGTATCAAGTCTTCCGTCTATCTCAACCTCCTAGTTTCACATTTTCGCTTTCTGGCCCAAAGAAAAACGTTTTGCTATGTTCTCGAAATATCTCTTGCAAACCATGACTCCCTATTCCTTGTTCTTGAACATCAAGTAAAACCAATTAAGCATACCTAGTACGAAAAATAAATGACCTTAATTTATATTACAAATTTGTCATATCTATAGAGAAGGACCTCGCTGAAAAAGCACATAGTTCTGATTTTTGTACGAGAACCTGCACGGCAGTTACCTTATTATCTTTTATGCTGGACCCCACTCATAAACTTAAAGTCCTTACTAACATTTTGAACTAAGAAAAGAAAAACTATCTGACTTGATAATATCTCTGGTGCACTTTTTAAACGCTACCATCCAATACTAGTCCCTCCTCTTACTCACATATTCAACACGATATTCTCAACGGTTATCATCCCAAATGATTTCAAACTTGCCGACGTTGTTCCCATACAAAGGACGGTGTCAGACGCTGGCAACTACCAACCAATCTCTGAGCTTTTTACCATGTATAAACTATTCGAAAAACGTCTGCATAAGAGACTAATGAAGTATTTAGAAAGCAAAGGCCTCTCTTCTTAACAGTATGGGTTTAGATTTGGTATTTCAACGTTCCCGATCTGACAAAACTACCACATTGCTTACAAACTTGATCGAAAGAAAAAGTAACAGGTATATTTTTAGATTAAAAATAAAAAAAAAAGAGTAAAAATGGGAGAACTTACAAGCGAAGACGTATCTTTTAATTTGGCATAACGGCCTAAATTTATATCATATTAATAATTAGGCACATAAGTATGTGTTATTACAAACACTATGTGTGTACTTGCTTTAATAGATAATATTTACTTGTATAACATTATTATGATATAATTATGTATGTACTAACTACATTCCCTACACTACACTTAGCTACTTAACATTAAATCCTTCCTAAACTTGTCAGGTAGAGATCGTTTCAAGCAATAAGACCACACATTATACAATCATCGTCAAATAGTTAGTGACTCTTAGGGTATTCAAATAAATAAGACGCAACCAAAAAGTCAGTAATATTGGTACAAAACAAAGTTTATATAGTCGCTCAAAAGGTAGAGACGTTTCAAATGTCATATAGATAGGTTCCGTCAAACCACCATAAATATAGTTACAGCCATCCCGCCAATGGTATCCAAGCATTCTAAGTGTTATAGAAATAAACGGTTCCCCAAAGATGATAACCTCTTTTCTCAATTTAGTGGTGTTTGCATGTCATTCTATTATCTATCACTCATATCAGTGTCAAGTGCAACATTAAACTAAACTAGAAATAATATAATATCAATAATAGTTCCATGCTTAAATTTGGCTACATATCCCATTAGTGATACTACAAAACATCGAATTATATATTTGAGGGACGAAGTGTCTCCGTAACAGATATTTCAAATGAACTGGGAATATCCGTAATCCGTATGGCTTTAGATGAGTTAACTATCAAATTACCCGCACCTCTTCAGATTCTCATTTCCGCATATTCGTACTTTTTCGGATTCGCACTACTTCAGATTAGCATTTCTTAGGATTCTCATTTCTTCGGAAACTCTTTTCACCATAATAGTACAGACGACAGTAATCCGATAGATTTCTCGCTTTTTTTTTTACTATGCACTTACGCTCTCTCTCTCTCTCTGTAACCCTGCAAATAATAGTAGGATACGCCTGATGGTAAGCAGTCGAAAACAAAAGAAAATTAAAGAAAAGAAAGAAAACAAAACATAGTTGGATTTCATTATTTAAAAAATAGGGCAAGAGACTTCCCAGCCTTATCGACATCATTTTTATTGCTTGTTACCCATTACCTTATTGTATTACCTATTTTTTGCAAGCACTATCGCTGTCTGATTACTTTTCGATAGTCTTTAGTGTTGTCGATTCATTTGTTAATTTTCTTTTTTTTTTCGAATCCGAAAAAGTGCGATTATACGGAAATGAGAATATGAAGAGGTGCTACAATTCGAACGAAATTATTTAAATTTAAATTCTGATAATGTGATTTGTAGTTGAAAAAAACTTCTTGTTCATTGTCCAGGGACGTTTATCCCTATACCGAACCTCCCTAACAATCGCAGTGATCGAATCACCTTAGGATTTTGTGGCTGACTTACCCAAAGCGGACCAGGGGAGCTAGTCGAGGTGAGTGGAAGAATGAGTGGCCCGCGATACAAAGACATCCTCGAAAACCATTTCATGAAAGGATTAGGTTTGTTCAAGATAACATTACCGTACACAAGTCCAGAATTGTTCAAAATTACTTGGAAGGTAACAGGGAACTGGAGTTAATTTCGATGCCGCCTCATAGTCTCCACCTAAACTCGAACGAAAATTGAGGGGCAAAATGTTTCAGGTATGAGACAGTACTCGGGCACGAACCAACGCAAATTTAAGGACTCACGTCGAAGAAATTTGGGTGTCCGTGAGAGGGGACAATTGTTGCAACAATTGCTGCAATCCATGCAGACTTCTTTCTGCCGTACTTCTAGCAGACGGTGGCTATACATGATTTTAGTTACAAAAATAAAGATAATTAGAGTAAAAAAAAAATTGTTTATTGGTACACCAGATGATTTTTTAGTGTTCTGTCTGTGTATGTAAAATCGTAGATACGCACTCTTGCTCTATGAGACATATACTCATTATAAATGAGGTTTACATTATATTTTCATTTCACCAATTATTTATTTTAAATACAATTTTAAAACAACACTCCTCGACTACATACGACCCCTCCCAAACTGCTAGCGAGCGACTCAAACACAAAGTGTGTCATCCAAACACACAGAGGACTACAGCATTTTTACGAAAGTTCTTCGGCTGCTTAGGTAGTTATTTTTAAGATGGAACCCGGGGGAGGGGGTCATGGGGGTTATGAACCCAACTAACTTTAAATCTGGAATTATCAATTCAAAATTTTGTTCAAAAACTTAGTCGAGAGTAACAGTAATGTTTTAACCGATTTTTTACTGATTTTCAAACTCGTGGTGGTCCCATTGTAATCATCACAGGAATTGATCATGGGATACCAATGAGGTTACGAAATAAGTTTTTTACTTAAAAGTATTGCCGCAAACTAATTGGAAAGGCGCATTGAGGGCAGGTATCTACTTTTTTTAAAGTCAATTATTTACGATTAAAACTACTTATACTATTTTGATTCGATAAAAGTGTTTGATGTTGATGTTTCAATGCAACGTTTCCGGATTCAGAACCGGAAGTCAATGTACATGCACCCTGCATTCAATGCATGCCTCATGGACATTGTCTTCCGGTTCTGATGAAAGGGTTTTCTTTCATTTATCCATTATTTTGGATAAATGAAATTTGGATTTCTATACATTTATTTAACAAGAGGTATATCCCTTCAAAATTATAAGCTGTCTCTCCAAAAGTAGACAACCAACTTTAATGCGTCTATGATAAAATTTAAGAAAACTCTCATCATAATAACCTTGAGTACATCCTTTCCCATAAAAAAAAAACTTAAAAATCAGTTCACCCAGTCAACAGTTATGAGGTAAAACTAGATTGAGAACCTCCTCCTTTTTGAAGTCGGTTGAAAATAATGCGAACAATATGCATTGAATTTTGTTAAAATTAAATTTATTATTTCCAGTAAATTGGTGGCTAAAGAATCAGGCAATCGCAGTGTGCCATCTGATATTGAAAAATTTAACAGCTCTTTTGAAATTATGTATAAAATGTAGTTTTGTTTTTTATTTTTTGTTTTAAAAGTCTAGTGAAACTAGATCAGCATCAATAAGACACGCACTGCTTATTGCTTATTGTTAGCTATGTAGTCCTACTTTTAAGCGATGACATGGAACCTGGATCCGCTACTGATAGCTTCTTACATTTCGACATTTATACAATCCTTTCAAAAATAATAACAACCTAAGAAAGAAATAAATTTAAAATACCCCTGGTTTCAAAATCTATACAATTTCTATATTATCAAAATGATGATGATCACAATATTCATAAAATCTTTAATAAGGATTGCTTAGATTAGGTAATCTCGCACATATAAACCTTTTGAGGTGCTACGTGAACAGAAGTACTTTTTGTTGCAATTCAGTAAAAAAATATGAATATTGCAGATTTACAATGCATTTCAAATAAAACAACTGTCTAACCGCTATATACGCCATTTGAATGCAATTTTCTTAAATATACATATATGTATATATATTTGATAAAGTACAATCTTATAAAATTAATTTTATATCTAACATATAAAACAAATTCTTAACTAGATTCATAGCTATGATAGCTCAGCGAGAGTTCAGCGATTAAGTAACCTTTCAAATACAACCAATTAAATCCAAATCGGTCTATCACCACACACAACTACACACGTTATAATCATAACAACTCTCTTTTTTGCGTCGAGGATTAAAAACATAATACTTTGGTGAAACAAGTTTACAACAGTTTACTATTAATAAATTATCTAAAGTATAAAAATTACTATACATCAGATACATACATTTTTGAAGTTATAACTAGAGATCACCTTGTGGCAATTTCGAACAAATAAAATTTATTCTTGTCACCTTTTCATATACTCGTATAGAAGGTATTCAATTTGGCAATAAGTATTTTTGCGAGTTATATAGGCATCTTTTAATTCTCTTAATAATCCTTCTTATTTTTAATCTGTATACAAACGTAACGGCACGAAAACAGCATTCCTATAGACTAGATGAGTAATTTATTTTAGAAATAGCAATGGAAAGGTTAAATATATAATAAACTGCATATTCGTACGTTGTCCCTTCCTTAGCACAACTACCAAAAATCAAATAGCTAACGCCATCTACTCGAATTTCCCGAAACTCTTAGTTGTTACCTTTGAACAAGAACGTTCTACCCAGCACGGATAGAGGGCAGTTATAAGATTGGTTTAAAAGAAAAACCGTAATAATATAGTTAATACATAACCTAGAGCTTCATTCCGTTACTAGATGGTGTTAAAATCAGTAAATTCAAATTCTTACATATTGAAGGCAAAATAATAATAATTAGTATTTGCTACCAAAATATGTACAATGTGGTATTATAAATTATATTAAAGTATAATAATATTAACCTAGAAATAAAACAGGGTCATACGTCAACAAAGATTATTGTTCTAAATTAAACTATTAAGCAGTGAGTTTGTAATCCAGTTGAAACTCCCACCCTGACCTTGAGTTTGTAACAGAAAAAAGTATTATGTATCGATTACTTGGCGCGTAGCCCATTTCTACTTTCCACCAAATTTATGAAATCAACAAACTTTGTGATACAGTCATTATACTTCAAATTGTATTTATTAGACACTGTTAGACGTAATTCTCTGATTACATATAACAAAATTCCGTACCTAATAAAGTCGAAGAGTGTTATTACAATCAGATTACCTTTTAGCTTTCTGTCTTGTTTTTATCAACCCTTTTATTGTATTAAAAATTTAATACGTTTGTACTACGAGAACTTAGGTCACGTCGTACTTATATACAAAAAACTATTTTCATCATTCATAATCAAACAGAAATTTGACAGTCAATATAAATCGAAGTAAGTATTGTATTATTCACGTTTAATGCGCATTTGTGTCTTTTAATTGTCGAATAACAGTAAGTACCTACATACTTCTAATTTATTGGCGTTCAGAATACAAGTAAAACATACCGAAATATTGAACGTGGATTTAATATTTAAATATTTTTATACTTATATACATACAATACATACATATATCCAAAAATATAATTAAAGGGGGTTGGTAACATGGCTGCCTTGGTGTACGCGGCGGGCGCTTGTCCCCTTGGCTTTAGAATGTATAAAGAACTTGCTATGCTTAAAAAAAATCCTAAAAAAAATACTTATTGCTATCACCGTATGTACCAGCATGTTCACTAATATTAATTCTGCGCATTATTTGTATATACTTATGACACCTGTTACCTGTATTTAATTAAGTTACGTATTTTAGTAAGAATATTAGGTACATTCTTACGAACGTTTACATTTTGAATCTATCAACCTCAGGTTTTAGAAAGATATAAATATGTACATAAACATGTAAATGTGTGTGTGTGATGTGTGTCTGCAGAAGTGACATATTAAACAGCTTTATCTTTATATTTCACGTGGTAGAAACGTAATTCAATTGTACACGTGGTATCTTCTAACCCCAGCTTCCATTACAAGCATTGCTTTGACAGTCGTCAACCCTTTCACTACGAGTGACAGAATTAGCACAAGCTTAACACTTGTAGAATGGCGGCGTTTTCATCCTAACTGAATTGCAGCTTTGCTAAGTAATCAAACCATATAACGCCAGCCTAAGCTCTTCAATGGTCCGGGTGGCACAACATATTGAGGGCCCACTTTGATTTGTTGTTCGTTTATCCGATCATTAATGTCATGCTTCGATATTGCATAAGAATATATTGAACGGAAGGATTAAAATACTAAACTTTTCAAAAATGTTTTTGTATTTTTTATTTTCTACTCCTTCAGTATTAAAATTTAAACTAAACTAAATTTTTGCGTTACGTTACGTAATAATATGTTGTATAGACCCGGATCCCTTTAAGTCATTGAAACCAACAAACTGTTAGTAGACGTAGACAGAATATAAATAATACTATTAACTTACTTGGCAATTACTAAGTGAAGCAAAATAATGCAGTGGAATAAAAAATTTAAACGTAAGGTCAATGTAATTCAGCCTATGTTAGGGTTAATTACAACGTATAAATATTTGTTATCTAAAAGCAGTTTACTAAACTTAGAATATATGTATATAACGAGCTATAAAAACAATGTGAGATTATTTACGATGCCTGCTGAAAGGCTAAGCCGATAAAGCTTTTCGGCTTACCGTTTTTTCATTAAAAAAACGGCAGTATAATAATCTAGTTGTATAACATGTGAATATATTAACTATCTATAGACACATACTATTGTAATTATTCTGTATAGTTAAGTCACCGAAGCTCGACAAATTAGTGTGTACAATAGAAAGTACCAATATTAATACTAAATTGTCAATTGCTCGGATAGCCCTCTTCTGCAGCAAATAGACATACTGAATATCAGAGGCTTTGCCCCCGCAGTAAAATACATGGTATGCCATATGAAAATAAGAAAAGTACACTATTCGGGCTGTTTCAATATGAGTCAGTTCACATTTTGTTTTAAACTGCCTATGCTGCAGAGCTGATTAATAGAATGTTAATAGATTAGAACTATGTGAATAGAACACCTATCAGTACTTAACAGGGTTGGGTTAACGTGCCCAAGGAAATACTTCGTATCAACCGAAAAATAACCCTAAATATATACGAGAAGTTACAAGACACAGATGTATCCTTAACACACAGAATGACCTGCCTCAAACTCTTATGGTTGAGTTTCACAGCAGCTATTAAGCTTATGAACGTAGGACACCCACAGCATATTAGTCATTTGTATCTACAATCCAAAGTATAATTACCCACTTTCTATTTTTATAATTACAAGTACAGGAACAGAGATAAATATAAGTAATTGATTCTCGTAATTTGTTCTAAAATAGAAAGTAACCACGTGTCAAAAATACAGAACTAGATTTATTAATAAGATTTGTAGTTTATAATAAGAGGTTAAAAATATTTTTAAAGATTTTAGTTCTAATAATAAACATCAATAAAAAAGGACGAACAAGCACTAACATTCACGAGTGTTGGACGCGACGATTGGTTTTAATTCATTGTATGTATTTAATGACTAACCAAGGAAGAAACTACTGCCGATACAGAGTGAAAATCTTTTAATCAAAATAATTGTACTATAATTACCTATAACAAAACCGTT
Organism: Tyria jacobaeae; assembly: GCA_947561695.1. Classification (NCBI taxonomy): domain Eukaryota; kingdom Metazoa; phylum Arthropoda; class Insecta; order Lepidoptera; family Erebidae; genus Tyria; species Tyria jacobaeae. Next base: position 8,809,748 of record OX387207.1, on the reverse strand, counting down.
TGAGTTGAGTAATAGAAGTATAGCCTGCATTTGCCAACATGTAACATACGAGTTAAAAATACAGCGTGTCTATTCCGTTCGGATGAAAATAGGCGTGCGATGCGTATATATGTGGAGTAAAGGTCATCATAAATATTAGAAGTCCACATTTAATCCCAGTCAGTGAACCACACTTCAAACTAGACATAATAAACCTGTAATATGCAAATATAGAACAGTAACATTGAAAACTAAATTTATTAGTTAGAGTATAGAGATGCAGTGCATAGTTAATTAGAGCTAATGCTTCGGAAATACATAACGCCAGGAAAATTATGGTGAGATTAAATGTTCGAACGCTGCGTTCTTTATTTTACACAACTTATATATATAATAATAAATCAGAAGGGGCGTTTTTATTGTACGCGCACCACTTAGTGTTCAAATTATGCATAGAAACTTTTTATGCAATAATATATAATGTAATCTCGTGTAACATTTAAGATATGTTTTATCACGACTTATTTACTCTATACTGAGAAAAGTTATTATTTTAAAGTGGTGCATTCACCTCTGCCTACCCTTCCGGAAAATACGCGTGAGTAAATGTAGTTCCTAAGACTTATTGACTACCTACTTATAACACCTATCGCAACCAAACTATTTTATCACAGTGGTCATAAAAAAAATAAGATGAGATGACACTTATCACCCGGTATAGTATCACATCCAAATATGAATGAAGGATTGACAGAATGCCATTAAATGGTTATAACTAAAAATCTTATGAAACATGTTCTTTGTTACTAGAAATAACCACCTCGGAACTAGGAGAAATTTAAAAATAAAAGGAGCAAGGGATACGAGTCTGTCATAAATTAGCCGCATTTGAAAGGTGGCCGTTATAGAACAAAAGACGTTGAGTAATAATAACCGGAAAGCAATGAAAACGTACATGCAGCTGTCGCTATGAACAGATCAATAAAATTCTTTAAAATGTCAGAAGTATGAAGTGTATGAAATCGTATTTTGTAATTCAAACAGTTTTATATCTCTTAAATATTCAAACTGGTATCGAATTTAAAAATACAGAAAATGGTCCACCAGTTGTGACAAGTTTCTATGTAATCACAATTACGATAAGGTTGATCCGATCTAACAATGAAACAGATAAGAATTACGACTTAATATTTGTTGCCTACTGACATCTGACGTCATCAGATGTTACAAAAATAATATTCTAATGCACTGATAACAAAGGTCATTCCTTTGTTATCAGTGCATTAGTATATTATTAACAATCTTCATAACCTTTCATTCAATGGAAACCGTGTTTTTGTTTAATGAAATTAAACTCTTCTTATTGACTAAAAAAGAAAATACAACTGTCAAACATTTGTCATCTTATTATTATAATTTTTACAAATTCAACATTGGCGAAACTGTGTTGGCTAATTTAATTGAATTGAAGATTATTTTTTGTGATTTAATGAGTTCTCAGCAACGCCTCACAATTGATCAATTACTGTGTTATTGCTAGACGGTTTAATGCATCGCGACAAGCTGATTACTAAGGAGTGAAGGGAAACTATAATGTTTGCCGTCGAAGTGGTCGTTACGGTCTGAAATCTCAGAAAATGAAAGAGCAACTATATGAAACGTGAATTTTTAAATTACGGTTATACACCGACTAAATATTTTGCCGAAATGTTTCTACTCAATCAGAATATCTATAAACATTTATGATTGGATGTCTGCTGAAAATGTTAGGTAGCTGTCCTGTTTGCTACTACGAGCATCAGCATTGGATTATGTATGTCCTCCAAAATGCAAAATTGCCAACCGTCAGTATTTTTTACCCAGAGTGATATTGTCCTTGACAAACAGCAAGGGTGACGCGTGCCTGGTTCAATACACATCTGAAAATATGTTTAATACCTTGGCCTGCAAAATCGCCAATCCACAACGAAAGAACACAGAACATCGAAAATTAAATCGAAATATGGGAGTAAACAAGCAAATCTGATATTTGTTCAAGGATTGGGTTCAATGAGAGACCGTCTCCAAACTGTTATAGTCACAAATGGTGTTTACACAAAATATGAATATTTGTATCGTTACAATTATTATAGTTTCATTTAAGGATGTGTGGATGTTTTCCTTCTTTAAGTACTGTTATAACTATTATAAACTATGATACGAGTCGACGAGTCTGCCTTTTTTATTTTAACAAAAAAGCATTATTTACATAAATATGGTATCTTAATGATACTTTTTTACATTAAAAAGTTTTATTTACATAAAAAATTGGATATTTCAATCTAGTGTGTGAGATAATGATAATGATATGACAGATATTTAATTTCAATAAGTAGCGACAATTTAAACTAAGGACACATGGCACCGATGACGTTACCTACCATATAAGTAATAAATGATAAAGGACAGCATTAGAAGCTGTCAGAATATTATTGCACGGGAAAATCAACTTTGTAGTTTCATGATGTCAAATGATCTTTAACTGTAGGGTTATAGACTGATATATTATATTTGGCCGACTGTACATACTGCTGTAACTCATTATTTATTTAGAGTGTTAACAGTCCTAAATCATTACCAACTACCACACTAATTGAAGAAGAAATTGGATACAATTCTCTATTTCATGAGTTTTACAATTGTTAAAAAATTACGTCCGAGGAGCGATCACAAAAGTTTCCAGCATTCGATATTTGAAACTGTTATTTGATGTTAATTAATTTTTTATGTCATTTTGACTGTCTTTGGTAGACCATAAAGTGTAAAATTGCAATTGCTTTCTATGTTTCACAATTTTTTTTTGTTCCGTGAATAGTCGCTCTAAACCAAAAATATGAAAATCCGAAATACCAAAGACATTTTTAATGAAATTCCAAGTACTTTAGAAGAAGATGCTCCGTCATATAAACATGGTTCAATTTTAGTGTTCCGAATTCTAACGTGGAAGAACAAGCTGGACGGACGTCAACTCCTTGCACCGGCGGAGGGGAAAAAACCCGTCCTTACCAAAACGTGGAAACACTCAGGGCCGCATGGGGCGCTGGTAAGGACGCCCACCGCCGACCGGTTATTCGGTGGCGGTGGGCGCCAATTGATGACTTCCAATTTGGGTCCAAGTGGATGTCATCCTCCCGAGTCCGTTTCGCCGCCGCCTTCTAGGAGATGACGTCCCAGAAGGTTGCAACCGCGGTAAAATTCCTGTCACTGTCGGCAAGTAGCGGTAGATTCTCCCCGACAACAGCAGTAAGGCCCAACACTGCAACTGCGAAATAAAAGGTCCCGTGGTGCCTCTTTGCGTCTTCGATGAATACCGCCTGGAGCGCCGCGAAGACGGCAAAACCAGCACGTGGAGCCTCCGATCGAGGAGACCAACGAACTATTGTGTGTCGAACCATTCCGCCACTCGCTTAACTCTTCAGGCGGGGGCCGACTGCCACCAACCGCCCGGAAGTCAGATATTGACTGATAAACTTCTGCGAGCAAATCCTACGGAGATATTCCGGCCTACGCGCATGATTTACCATACATGGGAGTAAAAACAAAAGAACAAAAAAAAAATAAAAGTTAATCTGTTTCCTACAGATTAACTAGCCAGATTGAAAAAAGAAAATCGTAAAATACGTATTCATCGGTATAAGATCACTTAGATCTTTTACGTAGCCGTTAGATTTACGTAGCCGAATTGAAAATTTCTCGGCCTAATGTATAATCATTTGATAGCTTGATTCTTTATTTAATCGTATGTCAAGTGCCACTGTGATAGGTAGGCTAAATTATTTTTGTACGAATTTTTATTAGAGCGAATATGCTGCTCTTCCGGAAAATGGAAAAACGAAATAAGAAAAGTGAAATAAAAGCCGTATCGTCCAAAAATAACGGATAACACATTAGGTGAATCTGCGCCTTCGTATTTTACAGCAAAAAAGTGGGCAGCTTTGCTCGAACGAGACAGAGAAAGCGCCGAGGACAGCCGGGAAGCAAAAGTCTGTCCTTCGATGGCCAGAAATCATCGATCAAATCCTCAAAATAGTTTTAGAAGACCGAAGATTGAAAGTGCATGAAATAAGTGACATTATAGGGATTTCAACTGAGCGGGTGATTCATATTATAACTTACAAACTAGGAACGAAAAAGGTGTAAGCAAGATGGATGCCGCTTGTTTTGACCGCCGCACACAAACTCAACCGGGATGAAATTTCAATAAAACGCTAGCGACTTTTTAAAAAGATTTATAACCACTTGATAAAACTTGGATTCAACCACTATATTCCTGAGATAAAACAACAGTAGAAACAGTTTAAACATAGCTATTCTCGGCCACCTAAGAAAGTCAAGTCGCAAAAGTCGGCGGGAAAAGTAATGGCATCAGCGATTATGGATTACAATGTAATTATTTTTCTTGACTACCTTCCCAAAGGACAGACTGTAAAAGACCCATACTAACGCTAATCTATTAGATAAATTAGCCAACAAAATTAGCGAAAAGAGGCCGGGACTGGCCAAAAAGAAAATCTGTTTTAATCAGAATAACAAGTCGAACGACATCAACAACATCGACGAACAAGTTGTTGCAATGCTTCATGAACTCCGTTTCGAAGTATTAAACTATCCCCCATATTCGCCTGAAATAGCACCATCAGTTTATTTCCTGCTCCCTACATTGAAAAAACACATGACTGCAAGAAAGTTTTACACAAATGAAAGGGTGATTTCCTGAAGAGGCGGAGCGGTTTTCTGAAGAGTTGGAAGAATCCGCCTATTGAATAAGTGTATTGAGGGCAAGGCAAGCAATTTAAATTTCATTTTCTACTCTATAAGCTTTCTAGATGTGGATTTAATTAATAAAGTATCATCGTTTCTTGGAAAACCTGAAACCTAAACAGATTTACATGAAATAAAGCGATAAAATGGTAATAATTTTCGTACATAAATATAGAGTCAAGCCCTATACAATTCCGGATTGAACCGTAAAAGTATACATAAACTATACCAAGTAGGGTACCAATTAATGTGTTTTTTTTTGTAGTCACTAGAGAATGTTATCCGCTAAATAAATATAGAAAAGTATGGCCATGTTCTAAAATAGTTGTCAAAAAATGGTATATAAAATAAAAGAATTTCAACATCTTACTTGCTAAATTTACTATTTTACATAAAAGTCTACATTATTAATAATTGTTTTAGTATGTTCAAGTTTTTCTTTATGCGATAGGGGCAAACGAGCAGACGGGTCATCTGTTGGCAAGTGATTACCGCCGCCCATTGGACATCCGCAACTCAAAAGGTACATATAAAGAGATTTTTATTTGATCCTAGATCCACCTACGCCTATAAGTAGAATCGCTCTCTACGTGTTCCGCTATTATTCGCTAGAAGCATAGACACTTCGCGTAAATAGCTACTCTTGCCAAATCTATGTTAGTGAACTTTACATTTGGCACCCGGGAGTGTCTGCGTTGTTTGTTACGTTAAAAATATGCGGCGTCATGAACGAGTCACAGTAATTGTGAGTGTCTGAGTAGGCTGGCCTCAGTCCAGACTAGACACGTAGCAGTTATTCTCAACGACTCCGATTATCCCCAGTGCAACAGCTCGAGTGAAACATTAATGCAATTTAACTACAACAGTTAACCTTCAAATGTCAGCTTGTGAAGCCCGCATGGCGGAAGGGCGCGCGGCCGAGTGCACGGCAGATTGTTGTCACAAAATTAGATGCACTTAGATACTGAGAGCTAACATCTAACATCCATACTATTGGCTCTTGTTAAAAGAAATAACATAAACGACAATCCAGTGTACATGTCTTTGAGAGAGAATAGGCGGTCAACTATTATTATAGTTGACCGCCTATTCTCAACATGATACTTATGACTGAAATTAGTTTTAAAGTCTTCCTCAGTTTGTAAAATTAACAATATTTTTAAATGATTAAAAGAAGGCACATGTTCTACATAGTGGAAAATAACATTAAGTTTATCCTCTAAGGGCGTACAGTGGTTATTCACTATCCACTGTCCACACCAAGTTATGTAAAAAAAGTTACGATGAAGCAAAAACGTGACAACTTGATTATAATAGACGTAATTTAGTGCGTGTAACATAAACATTGAATAACTGTTTAACAGTGTAGAACAACTGTTAAACAGTTTTTATCTGGAAAAATAGATTTAAACTCAGTAACTAGGTATTAACTGATGCTAATGGTTTATCCAACGACATCCTGCTAAAATCATTTAATATTCGTTCTATAAAAAAATGTGAATCATAAATGGTGGGAACAGTGATAATAATTCAACAGGCGAGCAGATGATCGTGTCGAGCAAACTGATGTCATACTCGGATGCGTGTCGGTTGAGTACGTAACAATTTTCATGACATCACACTGGCGAATTTATTTTTAGTGTTCTTTCGAGCCTTAATTTCGATTCGTCACTTCTGAAGACCGTCTTCGTTTCTTGCTCACGCACATATAATCCTTCTAGTGTCGCAATTACTACGTATATACATATGTATATATATATGTATATAATTAATTGTTGGTACTACGGTAATGAATAAATGTATTATTCTGTACTTTTATAGCAAAGCATCTAGCCAGGAATGCAATACTATGTTTACTAATTTTAACAAGCGGAAACTCATATCTCATATCACATTTTATATATTAGTACTTACAGTCAAATAGTTTAATTGGATTCTAACTATAGAATCCAATTAAACTCTTTGACTGTATGGAAAAACAATTACTACCGCCTAATATTGGGCTATACACCGAGCTGTTGATTTCGAACATTTGATGAAATTAATTAAAATAAAATTGAATAATAGATTTTAATTGATTATTTCCTTTCTTAAGACTGTGTATTTCATTAATATTGCAACAATAGAATGTTATATAACTATTAGGTACCTATTTAAATGCAGATGCCAATCCAAATGGATTTATACATTTATAGCGGAAATTACGACGAAAGTTTAATGCGCCATAGACACGCAATATACCTTACCGAGAACATCATTAATGACTGAAAACTATACAAATAATATATGCAAGCTGTGCTTGTAATCTTTTCCAACGGCTCCCTTTAGTGTAAAAAGAGTACGATGCCTAGATCGAAAGACCTAATCACATATCTTGAGAAAAGACCAGTAGCCAAGAAATTAAAGATCCCCGCTGTAGAGTTCGTAAACGTTATACTGAATCACTAATATCACTGAAAATGATTATGCTGCTTGATTTCGAGACGATAATAATATTATACTGAATATTTACCAATTTAAAGAGTTTTCTGAATGGAACTCTTTTCAGTTACGGCACAAATAGACATTTAAAGGTGTAAAGGATACAGCTGGAAATATATTCAAAACATTCGCTTAATAAAATCATACATATATAAAATCACACACGTCTCAATACCTCATATTTGGCCAATCACAATTTAATCCCACTTACGTAATAGTGAGCAAGTCTATTACTGTTAACCAGGCACTGTATAAATACCTACTTTTACCATAAATATTGATACAAGGATTCTTTTTTCTATTACATAAAACATGCATTACTATCATGTGTGTTAGTTTATATTATAATATAATAGCATTAAAAATATATTAAGCTATATCTATGAAGCATTCAAAATTATCTCCATTGGCTAAAACTGACTACAAATGATAATCCAGCGGATTAAGATCGGGACTAAATGACGGCCAGTCAACAGCTCTGATAAAGTCAGAAACGTTCCAAACAGACCATTCTTGGTTATGGAAGATAGGGTGTTGTTAAGAGGCTGAACCGCCTTCCCAAGATCATTCCTTGGTACACTTGTGCCGATGTTTTGACAAGATTTCACAAAAATATGGCTGTCACTCCTTGATAGCTTACACCCCACCAAACCATTACTGAAGACGGATAATGCCCACGTTGTACTCTGTTGACTAATTGGGGAGCTTTGAGCATAAACTCGATCGTTCAGCTTGTTAAAATATTGATCAATAGTATAAAAATCTCATCAGTAAATAACGTTATTTCTGTGACCTCCCTTTGCGTACCGTTTAAGATGTTGTTTTGATTTTAGCACCCTATTAATTTTTGAATTATCAGTTAAATAATGACCAGTGCGTCTCTTATAGGCCACGACTAAGACATTCTTCTAAAATACGCGTCATGTTTATAGGCGGTACATTTTTACATTCATTTCCGAAGATTAAATCTTTTGCGCTCGGACAGGATTTCTTCAAATTCTTTCCTTCACTGTTTTTAACATATTTGTTTTGTGTTTTTTTTTTTTTTTTTATTTTTCACATTAATATATTATATTTTTTATCATTTAATTATGTATTTTGTATTTAGCTGAAATTAAATTCATCATTTCAAGCACTTGAAATTTAATTAAAAATATCTTTGTTTGATTTTTTTTTTATATGAAGTATTTTATCACAGCACGTATTTAAGATTATCACAATATATTTTAAGCATAGTTAAAGGTCATCTATATACTGTATAAATTTAGTGTAACAAGAATGTTGTTTATTTGCCTTGTTTTATTTCAATATAGAACATACTTAAACACCATTGTTATGACTTTATGACAGACCTAACACAGTACAGGAAATAAATTACACAATTACGCTGCCTTGTTAGATACAAGTAGATACGAACAGTGATAGCATGCTTTACCTCTACAAAGCCGCTTCACCAAGGCTTCGAAGTAATTGGAATAAACGCAGTCAATCTTCAATGTGTTGAGATAGATATGCCATACCACACCAGAAGCAACGGCAATATCTATACAACGGGCCTGCAGATTCTAAATTGCTTTATATGATCTTATTTGAAATTAAAGTTAAGCCTTGTACACAGTAAGACTACTATGTATTCAAGTAATAATTAATAGTTAAAAAAAAACAAAAAAACACGCTTTATATAGAAAACCAAACTAAGAAATAGAAAAATTTTTTTAATAATTTTGAATTAAGAATATAATCAAAATTATTAAAATTTATTTTCTATTTTTTTAGTTTGGTTTTCTATATAAAAGCGTGTTTTTTAAATTTTTAAACTATTTTTTTTTTCTTTTTTGTTGAATTTTCTATTAAAGCGTGTACCATAAGAGTCCCTACGCGGTTGTGCTAAGCTGAATGCCCGATCAAAGAGTAAATCTCTGAAACTGCACGCATGCGTAGTTCACGTACTCGCTCTATCTTTCTTACTCTCATGCAAAGGATACGGAAAGAAATTGATGAATCCTGGCGAATCTTATCAGGATAATCTGATATTTTAATCGAATTATTGCATTGTCATCGGTATTCGACAGTTGAGCAAAATTTGAATAAAAGCTGGCCGTTTAAAGTGGGTCAAAATCGCGCTCTAAGGAGCGGTTACATATAAACTAACAAACAAATATACAAGTGAAGCTAATATAAATCGTGTAAAAAGATAAGTGTGTAGCCACCATATGCCTCGCAAGCACAAAAAATAATGATAAAGTAGAATAACCTGTTTTATTAATTTAAATCTCAAATAAAAATAATATTTTTTAGGTATAATTTAATTGCCAATATTTATAAAGGCATTTTTTTGACAAGCCCCAAATTAAGTTAGCGATAATCTTCTGGTTTGAATCGCCTATTAGGTACAAGGTATATCTATATTTCTCAGTCAGTTAATCGAAGACCCAATATTTTAGTACTCTCTTTTAGTACTTACACAGCTGTAAGCCTTAAAAAGATATAGCTACAAGCCGCATATAAGTACACGCAACAAGCAACTACATTTTATTTCTCTTGTGTTAATATCGTCTCCCTGCCAAGCAAGTACTCTCAAAAAAGTGGGTTAAGTATCTCAATAGTGTAGTACAATTTATGAGACAAAAAAAATGCATGTGTTAGTAAGTACTTAATAAATATCATATTCTGTCTACTGTAGTGTAATTCCCATTTTGGCATAAGAATGAGTGAGATGCAACGCAGGCTGTTATGGAATCTCAATTGTACAGGCATCTTTGGCACTGTTGTTATAAGATCAAAGATGACAATGTCCATCAAATTGAATACTGACTGATGCCCAAAAACCATCAGTGTGCCGTGTTTATATTTGAACTACTTAAATAAATATGAAAGAAATGACAGACTGTGTAATATAATTGGGAATACTTAAAACATTTTTTTATTTTATTTACTTTATGCACATGTCTCGTATACACACCGACTTAATGCATATCTTCTTTCTTTGGCAGTGCACAGAAAACAGGCTATAGGTGGGTTTTAGCAAAAAAAAAATTAAGGAAAATGTATTTTAATTTTAGTCCACATCTATCGTAGACTTACATTCACACATATATACATAAGTACAATATGCATATATACATACATAAACCTACATTAACATGATGACAAATGAAGAATCAAACAACAAAATGAACAAGACAACTGAAGAAACTTATTTGTGTTCCTGAACGCGATCAAAAAGACGATGAAGATTAACGTTATAATCTCAGAGATAGAAGTACTCTCAGACGCCCTAAGAGATCTGACGATTACACCTGCTTCTTGGATAATGCACATTTTCAGAGACCTCGAAGAGAGCTGAATATCAAGAGCGGACATAAACGATGATAAGTAAAATGGAGTACTTAAATATATTTACGTTAGGACGCTCACTTGCCACCCAATCGAAAACTAGTTTCTTTTTAAATGGGAACAGGATAAAACGGAAACCTAATGGAACAGTTAACAAATCTGACGCGTTTATTCGTAAATGACTTTTAAACAACGCATAGGAAGGAAGAAGGAAGTGAGAGCAAGAGAAAGATTATCATCGTCATATAATAAAACAACAAAATTATAACAATCACCGGCACAAGGCAGCGATGGGCCGGCTCGACCGGAGTAAAATCACGGCTTCACCGAAAACCGGTTATCAAACAATGCTTGTATTTACCGGGTGGGTGAGGGTACAGGAAGCCCAAACCCACATCACTTCTTTCCTATCCCCTGACCCGCAACCCCCCTCATCACCTTCAAAGGCAGACAGCGCATCTACAATTATTGAGTTGCCTGGTGACTACGTCATAATAATACAATTAAAAAACCATAATATTGTATTTGAATTTGGAATCTGTCATTCTTATATGAAAATTAATTGTTTTCTCATTTTCGTACAAATCAGTTTTGAATATTTTTGTGATATTAAAATGGAGTGGGGTTATAAAGATACCCGAATGCAATTTTTAAAACTCCCCATCTGCTCGGTATTAATTGAATGTTTGCGTACCGGGCTATTGGTAGATACAAAGAAACCTCCTCGGCTTCTGACAGAAAAGATCTCCATGTAGTACGAAAATGGCGACCAAAGTAGTGAAGGAAAGATTTCCAAGAAATCGTGAGAAAGAAAAAGATTTTATCTCGGAAAATGAATATAGTACCTAAAACCATGTTTTAAAAGATGACTTAGGTCTTGCAGCCTATATAAGAGACACAATGGTCATTATTTAACTGGTAATTTAAAACTGAATAGGGTTGTAAAATTAAAGGGAGGTCGCGGAAAAAAAAAATTACCGTTCGACAATTTTTTTACTACGGTGCAATCAATTTAACAAGCAGAAGATCGAGGTTATATTCAAAGCTCTATAGAAGCTGTTCAAGTAGTCAGCAAAATACAACGTGGGCATTATCCGACATCAGTGATGGTTTGGTGGGTGTTAGCTATAAAGGAGTGACTGAACCATATTTTTGAATTAGGTGTCAAAACATCGGCACAATCCATTGGCATAGCTATCAAACTATTTGGGATTGTTGTGATAGATCACAGATAACAGTGTCTATCAAATTGAATATTGACTGATGTACAAAAAACATTAGTGTGTCGTTTTAATATTTGGCCTAAATAAATATTAAATAAATATTATTCGAGACTGAAAATTACAGACTGTATCACGTATTCCTAGGCTACTCTTATTTTCTAATAAGAGAGACATTGTTTATAAAACAATTCTAAGATTAATTTGTCATCATTTAAAACAATTGAAAAATAACATTGAGAATTTAGTCTTCCGTGAAGAAGTTATCGAACAAAGATATATCGTAACTCTGCCTTATTCGACAACTGGCGTAGACGTATGCATTAAGGTTAATTTAGTATTTCACAAAAAGCGGGCTGTCACAAACTACAGCAGTTAAGACCTCTAGATCGAACTATGTGGACACTGGTATGGTTTAATACGAGAGAAACGTGTTTTACACTAAACGTTAAATTATAATGCCATGGATCGAGACGGTGCGAAGCATTACGACCTGTTTGAAAAAATAGGACTTTCTCATCACATAAGCCATTGATCACAAAGACGTATATATACGATACGACACCAACATTTTGCCATATCGGCGAATCAATTTGATGCAGTCATATTTACAGATTCTAGTTTTGTGATATGTGTATCTAATTTTCAAAAGAGACGGATGCAATATTATAACACATAAAGTCACGCTAGATCTCTACTATAGAGTAGAGAGTAGAGATCTACCGTGACTTTATGTGTTAAAAATATCGCGAGTATTGTTTATTTTAAAATATACGAGCGAAATCTGGGATAGCGAAAGATATCGTATCGGTTAAAGCAAAAAGGCTTTAATACTGTTACTGTTGCTCAGGGTTACGGTGCTCAAACTGATAAGTGGATCATTGAACTAAGACCGAGATTATGACGTAATTTTCTAATTTATATGAACTTCATGCACCATAACGCTCACTAAACTACACACAGTAAACACCAAACCACGTCTCACACTAACTTGAAAAACTGCGTCAAATTTTAGGTCAATAAAAATAATCAAATGAAACTCAATTTTGATTAGCTTAACGCAACTACGATTCCGAACCATCTGATTTAGACCTTATTTCTGTACAAAAGAATAAGTTATGTTTACAATCAATAATATGCGTAGTCTATGTTTTTCAAAGCAAAGGTGCACCAGATGGTTATTTACGACAGCACAACACATAAGCGGCTTTTCTGACGTTTGTTTATAGGAATGTAAATGCGTTCTTGCAGTAAAAAATAATTAGTAAAAGAATTAACAGACAAAATGCTTTAAAAATTATAATACAAAGTTATAATTTTTAAAGCATTTTGTCTAAAAGGGTTACTCTTCGCATTTCTAAGATTTTTTATTGGAAAGGAGGAATGTGAAAAGAACCAGAAGAAAGTGGTCTGTCATGATAGCGAATGTCAATAAAATGACTGTTGAAGTTATGGCCCAAATGTTGTCTTGAAAGAAAATTGGGTGACAAACAGAGGACAAAAGGGTCACAACTGACTGACAGACTACTACACTGTTTTGATCAGTTTAGAATCAGATCAGTTGACAAGTGGATCTAGAATAGTAAAACTACAGTAAATTATGGATATTTCTCGTAGAGAACTTCGGCTGCTTTTACTTAGGTCGAAAAGCGACTGAAGCAGTGCGCAATATATATGAATGATGGGTGAAATGATGGGTAAAGGCGTGCTCTTTTACGATACCACCAAAAATTAGTTCAGAAGACTTAAGGATGGGAGTTATAACCTATCTGATGAACCTTATCCAGAAGACCTACAATAGATGTAGATGTAGATATAGATTTAAAAAGACTCATAAAAATGGATACCAGGTTCACTTCACGTAGCCTGGCAGAGCAGCCTCAGAGTTCTCATACTGCAGTAGAAAAACAGCTCCACGCTTTAGAAAAGACCTGGAAATATTCAGTTTGGTTGCCACATCAGAAGACGCCGTTTCAACTTCAGAAGAGAGCTAACGTATGCATGGAACTACGTAGTTATCATCGTACCAATGAGTGGCTGAAGGATGTAATTACGCGGGATGAAAAGTGGGTTATATACATAATTTTTTCGCGTAAGCTCCAGTGGCTTGGACCTAGAGAAGCAGGAGTACCGACGCCAAAATCTGACACGAGTAAGAGTTCTTTAAAGTGTGTGGTAGGGAATAAACGGAATTATATACTGGGAGCTGTTGCCATCTAACACTACAATCACTGCCAATATTTAAGCTGTTGCCATCTAACACTACAATCACAGCCAATATTTATTTTGACCAACTGGATAAAGTAGCAGCGAGATTACCGAAAAATCCAAACAATGACTCCTGAAAAACTACTTTCTCTTGGCTGGGCTGTCCTACCTCACCCACCATACTCTCCAGACATTATGCCCTCAGATTATCATCTATTTTGTTCTCTAGCCCACTACTTAGCAGATAAAAAATTTAAAAATGAAGACCAGCTTAAAAGTGACCTTACCACCTTTTTTGATCAAAAGCCTAAAAACTTCTACGAGGAAGGCATTATGTCTCTGCCAGCGCGTTGACGAAACTTTCTAATATTTCATCTAAAACATTTATTTAGTGAGGGCAACAGAGGCACATTGGACATTGGACCAGTTAATTTAGACCAAAAAATACGGGTACCCTTATATTAAGTCAAAATGTGGCAAAAACTGACATGAATGTTAATAATATCAACCCGTATATTGGAAACACATTCAGGTAAATAAATTAACATATTTACAAATTTGGCACTTAAAAAATGTATATGCAAGTCTCTTTTATTTTATTTTGTTTTTCTGAATAACTGACACAAGCTATATATCAGTAGCTAAGTATTTTTCCTTAATGTACACACACAATGTTTGTTAATAGCATCATCAATGAAAGATAATTGTCCTATCTTTTGTTCTGTTAATGTTCTCCCATTTGCATTATAATATGTCCTGGGACCATCATGGGTAAAAATGACTAGCACAATTAGAGACCTTATCAGTATCATTGTAATGAAACCTGAACATTTCATATGTTCAGGTTTCATTACAATTAGCAAAAAATGTTGTATATGTATACAAATGCCACCTCTTATGTATTTAAAAAAATCAAAAGCTATAAACAACTTCAGTTTACATGTAAAAACTTTAGTAGAAATTGGTTAACCAGAATATAACCCTATTAAAAAAGGAAACATAATGGGTTATAAAGAGCTCAGATACCAACTGTTAATACACTTATATGTTTGAAAAATAATAAATTAGGAAACAACAACAGATACTCACCAACAAACTTCGATATATTAAGTTGAGAATATGATTCTTCTTTTCTGGATGCCTTGCTTTGATAACTTATAGTCCATATCACATTAAACTATTTTAACAAACATGTTTATATCTCAAGAAATATACATTGCAGTCCGAAAATCAAAGTTAAAGTATAGTAGGTACTATGTTATTAATAATAAAGCATTTCCAATAATAAGTTATCATAAACTATTTCTATTAAAACTTAACATTACAGACATTATATCAAAACCTCAGATACTAGCCAACTGATGTTATCAAAACCTGTCTTGACAAAACTGTATAAACTTATGGTACAAACAATGAACCTGTGGTCCCCATGCAAAAGCCATACGTCAATACGTAAACAAGCGATCGTTTTACTAAAAACAAACCACTCGATAGCATATAGATAAGACTTAAAACTCCTTATTTTGAAATTAAAATTATTTGATCCGGAAGTTGTACCTACATAGCGTTAAATTCACATTTCACTGTTAAGACTCGGCTATCTCACTATGACCGATTGCAAAAAGTTTTATTCTATGTACATGTCTTTTTTAAGAAAATTCAGAATTGACATGTCTCCCACTCGTTCAACTCTACGCCATATTTGCAAAGTAGTTAAGTGTGCTGCCAATTTCAAAATATGAATCTACTAAGAGTACTGTTATACTAATATATCTGAAAGTAAAACAACCTCATTAATATTCATGTCTGTTCACCAGAAAATTAAGATGAACACAACCAGATAAATAATTCTTTTAAACTATTTGCGAAGTTTTTTCATAATTCATACTTTTTTTTAATTGTTATAAATGGTAACACAGTTAAAAAAACTGTCAATGCAGTAGTGTTTGACATCGATTTTTAATAAAATCGATATAGAAGAATCTTCTGAAAGAAGCAACTAAAACAAAGATAAACCTTTTTCGTGGTATAGATCTTGCCTACCTTCGCAGGCATCTCTATGCCTGCTGTATATATTGGAGACCACTCGTAGATTCTCGGTCAATTGAAGAGCAAGTTCAATTGACCACGGACAACTTGAATACCTTATACGATGTATGTACATGCTCCTATTTATCGTATAATAAGGTACAACATCATTACTCATCTTGGCTAACTACTGAAATTAAAACGCTCCTTTTAAAGAAATTAATAGCCAAGTCCAAATATAAAAGACGTCAAACTAATCCGAACTGGGACAAACATGTAGCCATTTCAAATCACTGGAATGAGATGTGTAGGAACGCTCAACGCCGACATATCCATGCCTCTTTTCAAAATGGGATTCAGCCTAAGTCTGCAAAATTCTCAAGATTACTGGGAGTTGATAAGTTACGACAAGATTCTATCCACAACAACATCGACTATAACTCACTATATCAAGATAACTGTGCTCCGTCATTCAATTACGCAGAAATTAAGACAAAAACATTATTATTAGTGGGGATCGTACAAGGCGAGTAAGGGATCGGAATGTTATCTATCAGAAAGCATGTATAGAGTCATAAAGTACCCGATGAACGACAATAGGCTCCCAATCCCCTAGTTGTGATGATAAGAAGAGCACAATGCCTATCACTTTGACTGCAATTGGAACCGACTTTATTAGCCGTACAACAAAATCCTTCTCATCACCTGTCGCATTTTTCATTTCTTTAAAACTAACAGCATTTTTCCAGCTGCATCGAAAGAGAGCCCAAAGCTCCAGAGAGCTCGTGCCTTATCAAGAAGAACTGCTTTCTGCTTTAGACATCTCACCCAGCTACTTAATGGGAGGCTCTAAAGGCGTTGGTCAAGGGTCTTAGCAATCAACCCATTGGCTGATAGGACTTCAAAGGAAAAATAAGAATCATTATAACAATCTTTTGAATATGACTGGCCTGATGGTCTAGTGGTTAGTGACCGAGGCTGCTCAGTAGGAGGTTGCAGGTTCGATTTACACACAGGACAAAAATTTGGTGTGATCCACAAACAGCTGTCCCGAGCCTGGGTGTCTTTTGTGTCTAGCTTGTATACAGAGGAATAATTCCTGGTTGTTATTTTTAGGATTTTTTTTTTAAATTTACAAGTTAATATCATGAACGTTTAAATTTTAATTATGTTGTTTGACCAAGTAATGGTGGTAAGATAATTTCAGGGTTCAAAATAAGGAGACAAATACAAAACGGTCGAAAAAAATGGGGTGTAAGTTCGTCGCGAATCCATTCGTGGTTCTTGCGTCTACTTAATAGATTATATTTCTGTGCTATTAATACACTTGGATGGATTTCCTTTGAACATTCGTTCCCTCTGGAGTAAAATAGTTTTACTGGGTGGCTATTGAGAAGTCCTCTCCTATCGTATATTATATCTACATTTCGATTTGACCTGTTTAGTATTGGGCCACATAATAATTAATTAAAATTTTTAATTTTTATGCTTTCATTACAATCCATTTTCTTTATTTCTGGCAACTAGCTGTAGCTTGAGACTTTCTTAAATTAGAAATTTGGAACCCTATACTATTTTCGGTATGAATGGTAGCCTATGTTCTTAATCAATAATAGTCTAAGTATATTATTTATCTCTGTACCGTATATGGAATTATTAAGTTACAAAAAATACACCCAAAACTACACATCTATAATATAAGTTAGAATTAAAATATAAGTAGTTGAAAGTTTGCGTATACCTCGAATTAAAAAGTGTTTTTGGACTCCGGATAGAATTATGGGGTCTAAATATGTTCAGGTGTGATCACAACAGAATAACATCATACTCTTTTTATCCAAAAGGTAAGTGGAGGTCAAAAGCACTTACTATTGTTGATTAAAAACAAATTGAGGGCTTTGAACTAGGTGGTCTCACAGTTGGACCTTTCTTGAGCTGAATAGTGTTTTCATACCGGATTTCTATAAAAACTTTAATAACCTATAAAAATAATAGATGGGATGAGAAATTTTCACTTTTTCTTCTTGCTCTTCACTCAAATATCATTAAAAGTTTTAATTTTCTTTATTACTTATTACAAGAACTAGCTGATTAACACAAAAAACATAGACATGCATTTAATTAAAGTAAGTTGTAAGTAAATTGTACATTTTTGAATAACTTTCTTATTCGATCAGTTATCTAACATGTATGACGAGCATTAATAATTATAGTTGTTTTTTTTTTAGTAAGAAGAACTTAAACGTAGTCGATTTGTATATATTGCTCTACTGCACGGAATCGATTTTACACCTAAACTTGTGGTATCTTTTTTTACTTTTTTTTTGTACAGTGAGTGAGTTCTCAAAACGCTGAGGAGCTGTAGTTGTACACATTTGTGTGTTTTTTATTCATATTATATTTGATCAATTGTTTCTTCCTATGATATTCCTTGTTTATTTTTATGTGTGATGGGTAAGTCTGTGAATTTAATGATTTGGTTGATATAACACTCCTTCCTGGCCAATTCTACGACAGTTGTTTATTTTATTTTTTCAGAAAATATGGTCAAGCATCGTCATAATTTAAATGATTTTCTGGAAGAAGCAGAACTACTACAATATTCTGAATTATTTAGGTAAATATGTTATTTTTAGCATCTCCATATTGTGTAAACATACAGTAATTTTGCTGGCGTTTTGTGAATTGGTCATTCAAAAGTTTGTGTTCACTTTAGCTACCAATGCGTCTATGTTTTCTGTTGCTCAGTGCGATTGTTTTAACACCTTTACAGCCAGGCGGATTGTATTATTAATCACAAATTAGTTATCATAACCAATATGCCTCCCACAAATTCTATAAGTGCATTTTGATATACATAGGTAAAATACTTCTGATTTTGTTCAGGCCCGTATACTACATATTACTCAAAATTTATCAGTAATAAATTGCCTAAACAAACCTTTTGCAAATTTGTTGAGTTGTAATGTTTGCTCAGAGATATTTGCAAATATTATTCTCAAATGCTTATTTTGTATGTTCCTTTTTTTTCTACTTCAATTGGTGAATAGTAATTTTTCTATAATTAGTTTTTTTTTTTGGATTAAATATGCAACAGATTGATTGAACCCATGTCATTTTATTTAATATTTATTCAATAAAATGACATGGGTTCAAGTTATATGTATGTGTAGGTAACACAAGAATTAAGTTTTATGAAAATATTATTGATTCTCTTCAGATTCACTCATGTATAGCATGTTGTTTAAAACTCTATAACCTTTTTTAAATCTGCCTGATAGTTCCATAATGATACATCATCATCAGTTACATCATACATCAGCAACTAAACAAATATACTCTTGAGCTTTGTTATGGTAAATAGTAGCCTTTTTTAGTAGCGAAGTCATTAATCTCTGGTTTTCCT
This sequence comes from Tyria jacobaeae, assembly GCA_947561695.1. Classification (NCBI taxonomy): domain Eukaryota; kingdom Metazoa; phylum Arthropoda; class Insecta; order Lepidoptera; family Erebidae; genus Tyria; species Tyria jacobaeae. Next base: position 8,790,290 of record OX387207.1, on the reverse strand, counting down.
TTTATAAATAATCAGATTGAACTTGTGCATAGGGTTCACAAATAACACTGAAAGGAAAAATCTTAATCAATGAACCTTCATGGATTTTTTTTTTGTTTTAAAAATATAACTCCCGCTCTAGGAAAAAATCCTGTTTTGCAGGGGGACATTACAAACATACATACAACAAATACAAATAACACCCAGGTCCGGGACAACTACTTGTGGATAACACAAATTTTTGACCACATGGAAATTGAACCCACAATCTCTGGCTTGGCAGTCGGGTTCCGCCAAACTGGCCAGTAAAATTTAATAAAAAATCACTGTAACTACAATTATATATTAATAAATAATTATGTATGACTCAAGAAATAGTAGACATGAGGCATCAGATATTATAGTTAAGGCAATCATCATTGCTTGGCTTATTCATTGCTGGGATGAATGTTCCAGTGTAGCATATGCTACTTATTTTTAACTTAAATAATGGTGGGCCAGCAGAGATATTATATAAAATAACATAACAAACACTGCATGCAATGTACTTGCTGTCTTTGCCTTAGAAAATTGCCCAGATAGTTTATCTAGCTGAACATTTTGAATCCAAGTGTAAAAATACTTATTCTCTCTCATATAAATGTTGTTGAGTTCTTCAACAATTAAATTGTCAACTCAGTGTTTATATAGTGATAAACATGATACTTGTTAGTAAAAAGCACAAGTCGGCTCCTTACAGGCAAACAGGGTTAAACATGTAATGTTACACTACTGAGTAATGGAATGGATTCTAAAATGTATCTTGAGCAAAATTTTAAAACATTAATGAGTAAAGAAGTGTATTATTTTAAAAAGGTTTTTTTACCCTTATTATTTTTATTTTCCCCAAATTTGAAAAAGTAAAAAAAACTTGCAATTCCTAAAGAAAAACTTTGTAAATTTCTATATTTCTCTCTCAAATTCAAAATAGCAAGCAGTAAATTTCTAGTAACTTATGTTAGGTTTGCACGGGCTGGGTCCAGATGTCTTAATAAAGCTGTTCCCGGATTCCTCCTATTTGAAGCGCAGAATGGCACACTGTGTGGTTTTAATCGGTTCAACTCCGACACACTGTTCCACCGAAAACTCCGGTGGAATGACGGCCCGAGGGGGTTTCCACACGAGGAAAAAAAAAGATTTGCACGGGCTATTTCCGCAACTCCACGTCAAAGCGCGTATTTTGCGTTGGTAGGAAAAAAATAGGCTATTCGAGCCACTCTAACTCCCCAAAGAATCCCAGCAACCCCTTAATGTTACCGACTTCCTGGTGAACCCAGGTACTTAGCCCGGTATACTGCAACCACCTGACAGTCCGTCAGTACATGGGCTGCTGTTTCATCCGCTCCCACGCATGCGCTCTGCACAGTGGGCTGTCCGTAGCACCTATGGCAAGGAGTTGTTTGTTAAAAGAGCCATGTCCAATAATGACGCCAGTTACCATACGCAGCTGCCTCTTATCCAGCCGGAGTAGTAGCCTCGTCAGTCGGCTGTTGATGGCGGGTAGTGCCGCCCTCGACTGTCCGCAGTTTTCATGGCTTGTCCATATAGTGTTGAACTCTGGGCCCACAGCGCATAACTCCGATCCTCTCTTAGCCAATTCGTCCACGGCATCGTTGCCTCTAGAGTCGCTGTAACGCTTGATCCATTGCAGGGTTAGTTTGTTGGAAGTGCATACCTCGTTCAAACGCTGGTGGCACTCGTAAATAAGTCCTGTATTTATGACTTTATCACCGAGGGCTTGTAGTACTGCCATACTGTCGGATAGGATGCGGATCGATTGATCGCTTACCTTCCTGGCGATGACAGTAGTTGCAGCCATTGAGATAACCAGACATTCGGCCTGGAAAACTGTGTTGTGAGTACCTAGAGCAGCTGTCGTTTTTATATTTAGGTACTCTGAGAATACCCCAGAGCCAGTGCCATACCTTGTTTTGGAGCCGTCTGTAAAGATTCTGAGCTCATGAGGATCCAAACTCTCACAGCGGTGGTCCTCATACAATTGTTTTTTTTTTTTTTTCGAATACATACTGTTTCGGGATCCGGTCGTTTATGGCCATCGCAATCGGAATGTCCCTGAATATCTCATCCAGTATCACCGTATGCGGGCTCCCGTTGTCCATCTACAGATGCATTGTTCTTAGCCTTGACGCAGCTAGTGCTGCTTCCTGCTGTGTAAATAAGGGCAAAGGTGTCAAATCCAGCATTACTTCTAGGGCCGCAGTCAGGGTAGTCCTCATGCAGCCCGTAATAGCCATGGCTAACCTCTGAAATTTTTGTAGTTGATTCCCAACGCTGGTAAGCCTAGTACAATCTTAGGAGTAACTTCTCATGCATAACTAAAATGTTGTACATGAAGAACTTTGAGTGTTCCAAATATGTTCATCTAGTCGTTGTCGTCGTCATTGAACAACTTAATTTCAAGCATCTAAAAGTTTTATCTGTATAAGCAATTTGTTTGATTTTATTTTGTGAGAGAGTTTACCAATTTTTTTATAATAGTTTAAATGAAATAATTGTGTACAGTTGCTATTTTGACTGGTACAAGTGTAAGCCTTTTCTTACAAGCAACCAATAGTGAAAATTACACTTACATCTTTTTAACACTTATCAAAGTAAACCTGGCCATGTGACAGAAGCTTTTTGTTTATTGAAATATTATTATTATTTTATAATATATGGGGACAGACGAACAGACGGGTCACCTGATGGTATTTGATAACCATCCATAGACACTTAAGAGATACATAACACTTCAGAGTCGTAAGTGCGCTATCCGCCTTTGAGAGTTATGAGGAATATAGGGGAGAGAAAGATCAGAGGGGAGGGGAAGAGGAGAGGGACCTCCGGGGGCCTCCGGAAACCCTCAATGTGTTGCTTCACAAGCAGTTTTCTGCGGAACTATGCTATCGCACCGATCGTGCGGGCCCATTAAATTTGCATCCCAATAGCTTAAAAGGATAAATAAAAAGAAAAATCAAATCTAAACAAATATACAAATAAAACATTTAACGTCCCCCTACCCACCCGCATATTATAATTTTATAATATTTTTTTTCTTTTTATTGGTTAATTATTTATTAATTAATATGCATGCACTTGTCATTAAATGCCATTAATGAAATTTAACATGAACATATTTGGTAGTAATTAATTTGCACCGAAATAATGTTTCGATATTTAAAATAATAATAATATATGAGATATATATATATCTCATTAATTATTAAAAATTACTTTTTAAATCTAATGAGATATATATATATATATATATATATATATATATATATCTCATTAGATTTAAAAATGTAATTTAAATGTTTGTATTAATTTAAATAAAGAGAATAATAATAATAATCTTGACACATCTCACACACTGCCCAAACTAAGCAGAGCTTGTACTACGATAACCAGACAGCTGATAAACATTCTTATATACTTCTAAATACATACATATTATGGATAAATTATACCCAGACACAGAACAATGATCATCTTCACTTTAATTCTGTAAATAATCTGTATTTTATTTAATCATATTTGATTAAATAAAAGTATTGTTATACATTGTTATTTGTCAATTTTTTTTGCTTAAATTTTTAATTTACTTTTTGATCTTGTTACAGAGATGTATTGAAAATTTCAAAAGTTTCTCAATTAAAATTTGTAGTGACAGAAGATTTAGATCAAATTGGTCTGTCTAAACCGGAACAGAGACGTTATAAGAAGATATTTTCGAAGTATTTTCCAAACCCTTATATCTACAAGCTGAGAAAGTTATTGAGCTCACATAAAAAACATGAACCTGTAAGTATAAAGTATAAATATAGTTTTAGAGAAAAAATATTCTGATTGCAAAGGTTCCACTTTTGCCAAAGGAAGGTATACTTAATAATAATAATGTTTTATAGGCTTAAAAAATCATCTTCACTTAGAAATACCACTTTTAACACTATTAGCTGTGCCAAGCTACAACGGCCGTCAAGGCTAGTCCATCCTTTTTTATGTTATAGGGGCCGAAAAAGCAGGCAGGTTGAGGATAATCACAACACAGTGACAGCCATCACAAACCAGTACTAGTTTGTATTGTATTTTTTGATTTACTGAGTCCCCAAACTATTTATCTCATATAAATAGTTACACAACATGCTTAATAGGAAAATAATAAAAAAAAATGTTACCACACTCGTACATCTGCTTACACCTTCAAACCGTTTAAATGACATGTTACGAAATACGATGGCAGCAATCGCGGGTTATTTGCTGTCATTATTGAAGAGTCCCACTGTCCATCTCCGAAGATCTTTGAAGCTTTCCGATGCCTAAATGTTCATGTAAGACTTTTTGTACTTTACTCATACCAATGCCTGAAGCGGCTGATACCCTACTATCATGACTCGCACAGCATCCACGTTATCTTCAGTAGTGGCCGTACAAGGACATCCTTCTCGAGAATCATCAGTGATATTGCTTCGACCACGTTTAAACCAGTTTTAAACATTAGCACGAGATGTGGCTTCGTAATAAAATGCCAATCGAAGTGTTGTTGTTACTGAGTAAGACCGCAACGATAGTCGTAATAAATCAGTGAGCGAAAATGTCAGGTTTAAGATATATTTATTTTTCAAAAGAATACATGCTATTCACTTACATGAGAAATTAACACTAAATTGCATTGTGCAATTTAAGAAATTATTTCTGTGATAGTGGGGACAGCTAATTAAATAGTGATTACATATAAAACACACTAAAAACACCAAGAACAAGCTTGAGCACGACAACTTATAAATAGAAATAGTGGTTAACTTAAAAATGTTTGATTCAACTTTGGTAACAGCTTTGCATTAGTTTATGTAAACAGACATGGACTAAGCGTATCTAGATGTGTCAATGTCAGAGTCGAGTGTAGTTATCAATGTATGTTAGTGTTGTCTAATATATGGTTTTTAAGTATTTACATACATAGAGTTAATGTTTTTTATAGGTTTTGGTAACTTAGCATATATTCGTGCACCCTCATACATTATGCTTTCTTTTTCGTAATTAGTTTTTTTACAATTATTTTTTTTCACAACTTTGTTTGTGCTATCTATAAAGGTTCTAAGTTTTTTTTTTTGCTGCTGTGCCCCATATCTCTATTCAATAATCCACATATGGGTTTAAAAGAGAATTCTATATGCTATAGCGTATTTGGCGCGGAAGGCACCTGATGATACCATGAATCATGCCTGTGAAAGAAGTTAACTTTTTTTTTATATTTAGCAGCAGAGAACATTATTTTAGTTTTTAATTAATATAATTTGTTTTTGATCTAGATCATGTTGCGCGTCTACCATTTCTGTATCAATTCAGTGACCGAAATAAACTAATTATGTATCGTCAGCGTACAAAGTGAGGTCACCTTTAAGACCAAGGTGATGTATACTAGTGTAGACGAGGAATAAAAGTGGGCCAAGTATTGAAAGTATTCCGAAAATTATGGTTTTAGGGTTACTTTGTGTTTGTCCTATTTTGATGACCTGACGACGATTGTAAAGATTAGATTTTAACATCTCATGTGCTACCCCTTCGATACCTATATCTTTAGGCTTTCGCAATAAATATCGTGACTAATTGTATCAAAAACCTTCTTTAGATCTATGAAGATACCAAGGGTTATTTGCTTATTATCTATGTTAGTTTTTATTTTTGTTACTAAATCTATTGTTGCTGAGAAGGTGTTAGACTTTGGTCTAAAACCATACTGTTTTGGGTAAATAAAAATGTTGTTCAGTTAAATACTTTCTATCAAAGTACAACCTTTTAAACTCTTATCAATCTGGTTTCCGTCCTGGGCACAGCACGGTTACAGCTCTTATTAATATTACCGACGACATAAGGATGGCCATGGAGAATGGAAATATTACACTACTTGCACTTCTTGACTTTAGTAACGCCTTCAATAGTGTAGATTTCGGTATCCTGCTTGGTATACTACGCTCAATTAACATATCTCCAATAGTGATTGATTGGTTTCATAATTATCTGTCTGGTCGCCGCCAACGTATCCGCATTGAGGATTCGTATTCCTCTTGGTGTGATATCTCACTCGGTGTACCGCAGGGTGGCGTTTTATCCCCTTTACTTTTCGCAATATTTATTAATACCATTTCCAAAGAATTAGTCTCATCCTACCACCTTTATGCAGACGATCTCCAAATCTACACACAAGCTCCATTAAATAGAATTCACGAAGCATTTCTCGTTATCAATGGTGATTTGGAACGTATCTGTGAGTGGAGTACCAACTATGGACTTCAGGTGAACCCCTCAAAAACCCAAGTTATTATGGTGGGAAGTCCCGGGATGATGTCCCGTATTAAACTGACACAACTGCCACAAATTAATTTGAATGGCATGCCGGTACCGATTAGCGATAGCGTCAAAAAATTGGGGATATTAATAGATAAAACTTTGTCATGGGGCCCACAACTCAAAGAGGTAAGTCGCAAATTGTTTGCATCTGCAGGCTCCTTACGAAGATTGCGTAACTTTCTTCCGACTGCTACAAAGATTTCGCTTGCACAGACGCTCCTGCTCCCAATACTGGACTACGCCGATGCCAGCTATCTTGATCTCACAGAGGAGCAACTCGATAAGCTTGAGCGCCTTCAAAATTTTTGTATAAGGTTTATATTTGGCCTACGCAAATATGACCACGTATCCGAATACCGCAATTTGCTCAAGTGGCTCCCGATTCGCCTTCGTCGGAATACTCATATTCTTTCTCTACTTTATAACATATTGTTCAGTCCCCTTACTCCACCTTATCTCAAGCAACGTTTTAATTTCCTATGTGACACACATTCGAGGTTGTTGCGATCATCGGAAAGCTTAAAACTGCAAATACCAGTGCATTCGACAAAGTTTGCTGGCAAATCATACACAGTTGAAGCAGCACGGCTCTGGAATGCCCTACCTTTACCTATCAGACGAGCTCAATCATTAGGATCCTTCAAAAAAATGTTAAAAGACTACTATTTGCAAGGTAATGTCTAAGATAACTATAGGTATATATTTACTTGTATTTGTGGTTATATGTATGTATGTTTCTATATATATGTATTTATATCTAAGTACTTATATTGGTATTTATATATATTTGGCATTAAACTAGCATACATTACATGACTGTACACCACAGCCACCCATAAGAGATCATTAAAGTCCTGTCCATCCAAAGGTTGCCTGTAAGATATTGCTTATTGTGATAAGGCCGCCCATTGTACATTTTATGTGAAAATATCAGATGTTTTTTATATGTATATTTGGTGTACAATAAAGAGTACTTACTTACTTACTTACTTACTTTTATAGTACTCAGTGACTTAAAATCACTTTTAAATCACGCTTGCGCGGAACTTAACTATCCGATTATTGCACGCGTTCCTTTGCTTAAACCACGCACTTACTTACTTCACGGAATCGTATATAAAGACAATAAACTATTGTTTTTTTAAACATACAAATAAGCAGAAAAAGGAGAAATATCATGTAATTATTCAAAGGAGCACCCGAAAATATTATAATACTAATGTCAGTCAAACATGTATCAACATACATACCGGCTGAAGTAAGCATTAAATAAATCAGTGTAGTATTTTCTTTTGTTTTGATAAATTTAGAGTAGTATATTAACTTGTATTGTATATTTTATTTGAAGAAATTTGAAAACTTTTTTTTAATATATGGAAACCAATGTTTATTGAAACACGATAAAATTACATCAATAATTAATACAAAAACATAAAAATTTTAATTAGTAATATCTATTAGAATATCTTAAATTATAAACAAAACATTAGATTATGTTATGAACATTATTGAAATATTTTATAAAAAATTATATACAAAATATTAAAGTTATTTATAAAGAAACATGTAGGAAAATACTAAAATAAAAGAATTTAGTTTTTTTGTATATTTTTAGCTTGAACTGCATTTTCTACAGTGCAATTATTAAAAACACCATTTCCATTACTATTTACGGTAACATTGCAATTGCTAAAAACATAAGATAGATTTGAATGGATACTTAGTGGATCGTATACGAATAAACCAACGTCTGGATCATATAAAACTTCTGTGTATTGAGTTTGGTTGCACATTTGGTCCGGATAAATTAAATTTTTGGATTGCGATTTTAATTTCGGAATTGAAAAAATTTCTTGATTTTCTTCATTAACTAAAAAATCTTCTTCACCCTGATATGATGTTGAGATTTTAGAATTCGAATTTTGAGAAAGAATATTATTTTTTGTTTTTAATTTTAAACCCCGTTTTTTCTTGAACTGGAGAAGACGAACTTAAATCGGTAGATAACAGAGATGGAGTTTGAACTGGTGCTACTACAGTTGCTGGATTAGTTATTATCTTAGAAATAGAGATTGGATGTTTAACTTGATTACTTAGTTCGATTCCACTGCTAATTTGTTAACAATTTTTTTTTTTGCTATTCAAAGAGTCAGCAACGTAACCAAAAGCAACCCCACTGGATTTCCATCCACCATGCCTTTGGAGCATAGTTAAATCACCACCAGCATCAACTAATAATGTTGCGGAAGTTCTACGAAAGGCGTGGCCAGTAAATCCTTCAAAATTAGGCAAATTTAAAAAAACTGCTATATCTTTTGCAATTTTAGGAATCATATTAACACCAATTGGTTGGTTGACATCTTCCATTGGAATATTTCAAGAAAAATCTATTCGTCTTACTAACTTCTGGCCTGCATTCTATGTACTTGATACACACCTTATAAAATTCACCTGTTATAGTGAATGATCGTGGCACATTATTTTTAGTGTCGTTAATTTTAACAAAAAGCACAGATTGATCCAAATTTCTAACATCATCTACTGTTAAATTAACAAACTCTGCTCGTCTAAGCGCACCGGCTATTCCAAAAATAAGGACAGTCTGCAATAAATAATTTAAATTAATCAATGAATCGATGACTTAAAAAATACAAAATTGTACTTACCTTATAGCCTAAGTAAACATCATCAGGCGCTTCATTTAAAAATTTATTAATATCTTCTTTAGAAAATATTTGAGATTTTTTAGATTTGTATCCTGTAGACTTTTTCTTCAAAAACATCGTTAACCGTTTATACTTGCCAATTTCTTTTTTATTTATTGTATTAATGATACATTTGTACATCGAATAAGTAGCCCATAAGCTAGATGGTGCATAACTTTTCTCAAGATGGAAAAAGAAAACGACTAAAACATGCTCACAAAACGAATTTGTCTTGCCTTTACACCACTTCTTAAACAAGTTATAACGTGCTACATACAATCTTTTAGATTTGGCAGGCAATAAATCCAATGTAACATTTTTTGCAGTCTCTCTAATTTCATTAGAAACAATATCGCCACTATCACTAAATTCACTTTCTGAGCTGCTCATTGTACATACAAAATACTTTTAACATAAAATTATCATTAATATTTTAGTACGATGTGAATAACAAATATAATTGCTCCAAAAACAAAATAAAAACGCATCACCACAGTGACTGTCTAAATAAACCACACGATCGACGGATTTTGTTTGACAATAGACAGAGAGAGAGAGATAAAAAAAAGAGAAGTCACTCATACTATAAAATAGTGTACGATACGTGGGACTTAATTAACCGATAATTGAACCGTGTAAAGTTATCGCACTCGCTTCGCTAACTTCCTACGGTTCAATAATCGGCTACTTAAGTCCCTCATATCGTAATGTACTATTAAAGGCGATTGTATAACACTCTCTTAAAGACCTGTAATAAGACTGGTAGCACAGAAATTGGCCGGTAATTGCTAGGGTCTATTTTACAGCCGGATTTATGAATAGGATTAACTTTAGCTACTTTAAGACTGTCGGGGAAGAATCCTTATTCTAAACACTTATTAATGCAGTTTGTTAGTCTTCTACTATTAAAGGAGCCACACATTTAAGAGATTTAGTATTGAAACCGTCTAGCTCCGAACTAGTGTTGTTATCGTTCGTATTGTTTCGTTGTGACGCATTGAAGGCGGTTGTCACTTTTTTAAAGTCCAATTTTTATTTTGGCGATCTCGTTTACGGTGGTTGGTTTGAGTTTGAGTGAGTGTATGAGTATTGTCATAAGATATGCATATTTTTGTTATTGTATTGTATATAGATTTATCATGGTACTGTTGTTATATGTTGCTGATTTGACTCGCTAGTTGAACCATTATTAGAAAAATAATCATTAAAATGATTACTAACTTCTTTCTCGCTTGTCCTGTCCTGTTAGGGTTTGGAGTTTATTAGGAATTGTGGTTGCTTTGTATTTATTGCTGGAAAGGCTATTAATAAGACTCCACATCTTTTTGTGATTCTTTTTACATCAAAAACCTTTTTATAATATTGGGATTTATATATCTGTATGTTATCAGAGACTTAAGTTTCATTTCTCCGTATAATTTTCCTTTTTAGTTAGTTTTTTCTATAGTTCATTCCTTGATCTCCTGTATGATATCTTTGTTTATCCAATCTTGTCTGGGATCTGTATTTTTGTGGATCCTGTATTTTTATTGTAGTTTCTTTATACTACATGTATTTTTTTCTTCTAACAACAATAAAGTAACAACAAAATCGATACAAGTGGTCTTCGTTATTGAGTTTACTTTCTTTGTAGTTGTATATAATGTATCGTAATTTATTGCTTCATACTTGATTTTTATAGGACGTTGTAGCTGTCGTTATTTTATTTCTAAGTTGTTTGTTTGTGGTCAGACGTTGGTGTCTCAATAATAGCGAAATGAAATTTGTTTTCGATCATGTCAGAACACACGTGATCTAGAATGCTTTTAGAAGTAGATGTTTCTCGCGTACAGTAGTCTTTCTTGATACTGTTTATAATTTTAAAGTAATTTTCTTCTAAGGTATCTTCATAAGATATATTTGTTCGTGCATCACCTAGTAGATTTATATTGAAGTCACCGAATATAGTACTTCTTTTACTTTTGTGCAGATATCGATTGAAAGTGCTGAGAAAGGCGTTTATATTTGTAGTCTTAGGTTTTCTATATATGGCACCAATGTTTAGGCAGTAATTTTTAAATGTATCCATAGATAGTGGTTGTCATTCAAGCATTGTTTTTCAATTTCGTAGTGCTGTAGATTAGTAATAATAGATGTTGTTGACTCAGGTACTCCAATGACAACAATATTTTTGTATCTTATTTCACTCTTAGCTCGGTGACTATGTCCTCAGACGTGGTGACACTGTGTAGGGAAAGTGATGGCTGATGACCGTTCTTTGTAGAACCGTTCTTTTGTTTTGAAGTTTTACAATATCAGATTTTATCGAGTTTTGTTCAGAATTAATGCTATTTATTGTAATTTTTATGTCACAGACCTGTTCCTTGATGGAACTAACATCGTCAGTTATTTTTGAAATGAATTCCTTTTGGTTGGCATCAAAAGATTTCTTCCACCAAATCCACCATTTGACTGATTTGTTGACGCATTTAATTTATTTCACCTTTTATATTGGTCATCATGCATATGCTTCCGTTTATTTCGGGTGCATATAGCATTGCGTAAGTCAGATGAGGATTCAACAGGCGTTTGGTTAGTAACAGTTGACAGATTAGAATGCGAGCCACTTCGAGTTGTATTGAGGCCACTTCCAGTACATACGAGATTCATTGTAGTTCTGTGTTATATTCGCTGAAAATTTGCAATATATAAAGTATCGCGATCTGTTTCTGAGTAAAAGGGTAAGAGAATAAAGAGCCCGTCTCTGTCCCTCGCGGAGGTGAAGAGCGGTTACCTCGTTGATGTACGGGTGATTAGATTAGATTTATTATTTTTATGTTAATATTTAATTTGAGACAGAATTTGCAACAAGACTGCGCTGTCCGTGCTACCACACTTGCCATTGCCACTTCGATGCACGACAGACAATTTTGAATTTGCCGCCAATTTATAAAAAAAAAAATGACATGACTTTATTACACATCGACATATTCCTAAAGAGTTCCTAACATGAAAAATTAAATAATTGAATAAATGTTCCATGGGCTCTTTTTCTAACTGGTTCTAAAGACGGTTAGTGTGACCCACGTATATACGTTGTATACTAAATACCTTTTTTGAAAATAAAAGAAAGAAGTAAATCATTTACATATGTACGTATGTATGTACATATATACCACCTTTTTGAGTCGGTTAGTGAATAAATTTATTTTATTTCCATAACCAGCCTACCTTTTATACCTATACCTTTTATAACTACTACTACTACTAAAACAAAACTCTTTTTAACCAAAAGAAAAAAAATTCAAGTCCTCGATTTAAACACATTTATTTTCTCAATAAAGAATAATACTGTTCATAATGAGAAAATGTAATAACATATAAAAAATTAAGTAACTGTGGTCACAATACTCTATACGTTAATATAAAACTAAAGGTATGAGGACAATTTTATTGGTTTTAGCTTTTTTTCTATCTTCTAAACTCTTTTAATTTTTTTACAAGCTATCACATTTGATTATAAAGTTTTACACCTTCATAAAATATACTGTTCTTACCTTAGTCGGTTCTAGGCTTTCTTACTTTTAGCTTACACCTGTTGAGATGGCCAAGGTCTGCAGGGGTTCCCAGAGGAATAGACACATTTTGCAATAGACACATTTGGGACAGAACACTGTGTGGTTTTAGTCGCTTCGAGTCCGAAATACCACTTCTAGATCCGGTGAAGTGTTGACCCGTGGGGGTTTCCACACGATTAAAAAAAGGCTTTCTTACTTACTTCTATTTTTCTTCGTTTCCTTGCGTTGTATGTATAGTTTTTTTAGTAAAGGCTTAATTGTGTACCTATGTTTTAATTTAATATATCAGTATACAAGTTTTATGTATGAATAGTTGTTTAATTGTTAGGATTTTAGTATCTTTGAAGATTTTAAGGATTGGTGTTAGGTAGTGGTAGTTATAAGAGTGTTTTTATTGCTTTATTTTGCAAGAATTGAGGTTCTTGTATATTCGATTTCGAAGCAGTGCCCCATATCTCAACTAGGTATTCTATATAATGTCTAACTAGTGCGTTAAAGATCATTCTTAGTTGAGCAGGTAAACTTTCAATGAATTTCAATTTTTACTACTTGCGTCAGGTTTTCTATGTGTCGTACTTCAGAATTTATATTCTATTCCTGATATAACTACACCTAAAACATATTTTATATTTTATTTCTAGCATTTTTAGTTTTTGCTGTTAAGATCTATAGTTGCCTTGGAAACATAATTCCAAGATGCAATTGTTCCTCTCTTTCATTCCAACATTAATCTCATCATAATCATGAGCCTATCGTCTTCCAATGCTGGACCTGCCCGCCCCTAGAAACGCCTATTGTTATAACACATATTTTAAAAAATATCTTGCGACTTTTCGCAAGATATTTTTTAAAATATGATGATGATAATCCAATTTACTTAGCATTATACTAACTGACATGGAATTATATACATATATATGTTGTTAATTATATACATATATACATATATATGTATATATGTATATATATTGTATTTATTATATCTTTTGATTAAAAAATTGACAGAATTATATGCCAATTATCTTTTTGACTTAAAGTTTATAATAATAATGATTTAGTTTTTTTTTTTTTTATACTATTGGGGGACAGACGAACAGACGGGTCACCTGATGGTAAGTGACACCGCCGTCCATGGACCCTTGCAACTCAAGTGCGCTGCCCGCCTTTGAGGGTGATGAGGGATGGGGAATGCAGGGAGTGGAAAGAAGAGAGGAGGGATGAGGAGATGGTAAAAAGGAGAAAGGAGAAGAGGGGAGAGAAAAGGGGGGAGGGGGAATTGGGCCTTCGGAAACCTCACTCAATTCGGGGAAATGCAACGCAAGCGTTACTTCACAACCGGTTTTGTGTGAGGCCGTGGTATCGCACCGGTCGAGCCGGCCCATTCGTGCCTAAGCATGGCTCTACCACAAGCATTATATATTATTAGTTAGTTTCGATTTTGGCCATTTAATTAGGGACACTGAGATATTGCGTTCTAGTTTCAAAATCTGAATCTCAATTATTATTTTCTTTCTTCTCCTATTCTTTGTGGTAGTTTTGGCGGCAATCTAGATTTGTAATTTCAAGTTTTGAGAGTTATTTTGAAGAACAATGGGCAAAAATAAAAGTTGCGATGCAACACTACGAAAAATTATCATGAAGTTTGTCGAGCGTGGTTGGTCATACCGAAGGATAGCAGGATATTTAAATTGTTCAAAAACTATGGTATGCAATGCAGTGCAACATTTCAGGCGCAATAACACAACTTTAAATGTGCCCAGAAAAAAAAGATCGAGAAAAACAACTCCGCAAGAAGATAGAATGATAACCAGGTTAGCTAAGAAAGATCCGTTTCTAGGCTCTATTTTAATTAAACATGAAGTGTTTGGGGCAGGCGAAAGAGTCAGTGTATCAGCGAGGACAGTTCGACGACGTCTGGTAGAAGCAGGGTTGTTCGGAAGAGTGGCTCGCAAAGTACCGTTGTTAAAGAAAGAGCATAGAAATGCACGTTTGGCGTTTGCACGTAAATATGGACATTGGACCTACGACCAATGGCAACATGTATTATTCTCTGACGAGACCAAGGTTAATTTGATTTCTTCAGATGGAAGGCAATACGTACGGCGTCCTGTAAAAGCGGAAATGAATCCAAGATTCACAAAAAAGCAGGTGAAACATGGCGGAGGAAACATTAAAATGTGGGGATCATTTTCTGGACGTGGAGTGGGACCTGTGAGGAAAGTTCAGGGTAACTTAGACCAACATCAATACAAGGCAATATTAGAAGAAACTATGCTTCCCTATGCTGAGGAACATCTTCCTATTATATGGACTTTTCAGCATGATAACGACCCAAAACATACAGCCCGTTGAGTCAAGTCGTTTCTTAACAGACAGTCGGTATCAGTGCTAGATTGGCCAGCAAATAGCCCCGACCTCAACCCAATCGAGCACCTTTGGCAAGAAATTAAGAAAAAAGTTGCCATTTATCGTACCACAACTTTAGATGAACTTAATGAAGCTTTTTGTGAGGCATGGGCAAACATTCCTGTTGAAATATGTCAGAAACTGATAATGTCTATGCCACATCGGTGTCAAGCGGTAATTACTAACAAAGGTTTTGCTACTGGGTACTGATTTTACCCGTAATAAAATGAAGTTGTTAAAGAAATTAAAATACTGCAGATTATTAGTTCTGTTTAACTCTATTTTTCATTTTACTTTACTGTTCTTAATTAAATGTCCAGCTACAGAATTGTACCTTAAATTGAATACATGGTTAACCTTTGATATTAAACACTTTTTTATATTTATTTAATCTTTTATTTACAGCCATTTATAGTATAATAATCGGATCAAATTATGCAAATAATAGTTACTGAGAAATCAACAGGGTTTTATATTTATATGTACATAGCCGGTTATTGCTGTCCACTATCTTGAATGTCCTTAATTAGTTGACCACGACTGTATATTTCATTTAGATCGGATTTTTCTGTTTCACGGGTATATTTATTTTTAACAAATTATGCTTAATAAAACATATTTTTATCCAATTTCAGAATTCACAGGGACAAACATCCATTCCATTGGAATTTCAACCTTTGAACGACAACAATGTGAAGGTCCCTACAAAACATATAATATGTATTGAAGACATAACTATAAACAAAGAGCTAGGAAAAGGTCAGTTTGGTGTGGTGCAACAAGGAACATGGACCACAGGAAACCAAAGAGTAAGGACCAGATAATTTTTACATATAAACAATTTTAGGTGCAGAAGATACGCCGGCAAGGTCCCTCTCAAGTTAAATTCATCAATTACATTGGATATGTAAATTTTAATTATTATTGCACCTCTGTTGAAGTGAGTTGTCAATCATCGTTGTGACAATCCTGCATATTGACGACGACGTATGGAATGGAACCTATGAAAAATCAATGGATTCTTATCAGTACTAATTTTGAAGGATCTAAATTTCGTTCACTTATTACTGTACTCGTGTATGGACGTGGGTCACACTGAAAGTTTTTAGAAAATAAAAAACAAAAAAGAACGAGGAAATCATCTTATTCTCTTGACTTCTGCCCTTCTTTACTTTTGTCGGTTCTTTACCTTTGAGTGGAAACATTTCGTGTCTTTTGGTTTCGGGTTCTTAAGAATATGTAAACAAAAAATTCAACTGCGAGTGCAAAACGTGTATATACTAAAAAATTGAAATGACTTAGATGTTTACTTTTTCGTATGTATGTTACATCTGTTGAAATCATAAATACATTATATATAACAAATTACATTTATTGAGACAGCGAATGTTGCAAACTAGTCTCGTAAGGTTTTTTAAACTGTACAACTGTCTGTAATAAATTGTATATACATAGCTGTGTAACCCAAAACATATCATTTCCCACTTACCTACGTCGAAACAAGTAAAATGGTTAAATAATAAATAAATCAGCATTATGATCTTCCTCTCTATTTATTCTCTGCCGCTATCTCGAAAGGTTTATCTTATGAGTATATCACCTCCCACTGTTAGACTACATAATCGTCGAAATCCACCAGGCCGTTGAGGTTGTAGGCTGCGACAAAATAACATTGTACATACATACATACATACACCAATAAAAAATACCTGTCCTTAGCAGTCGTGTAAAAATACGTCCCAGAAACTGAACATACTCGTACATTCTTGTCCTCTTCACTTCTTATGAAGTATCCTGCTTCAGTTTTTAATGAGGTATTTATTTCTTCTTCTACATGAACTATGGTATGGTAAATCGTATTTTCTTCGTATATATGTATCAATGGCAATCTTGTATGTATTTTATTGAAATACTTTTTTTATATTACAGCTACAAGTGGCTATTAAATGCTTGGGCCAAGAGCGCATGACGTCAAACTCGGCTGAATTCCTTAAGGAAGCGGCTGTAATGCACAGTATTGAACACCCGAATATAGTGCGATTATATGGAGTTGTTTTGCATTCGGATTCCTTGATGTTGGTAAGTATTTATATATTATAATTATATATGATAGTAAGTGAGGCACTTTGAATTTGCCCTAGTACATGTATGTTGATGAGTTACCCGTACCATATTAGTAAATCTTGTAATGAAAATGACGATATACAGTCGTGGTCAACTAATTAGGGACACTCTCTAGTTTATCCAAATTGTGAATTTATTTTTTATTTTCCAACGAGTCTAAACAATATTCCACATCTTTTACATGTAAGTATAATTAGTCATTTATGTGCCTAATTATACAAACAATAACAACTTCTTAAACATTAAACCTCTTTACACTATAGCTGATAGATGATCACAGTGCTATTTGTTCAAAGAATGCTGGCTGGCCATTTAATTAGGGACACTGAGATATTGCGTTCTACTTTCAAAATCTGAATCTCAATTATTATTTTCTTTCTTCTCCTATTCTTTGTGGTAGT
This sequence comes from Tyria jacobaeae, assembly GCA_947561695.1. NCBI lineage: Eukaryota > Metazoa > Arthropoda > Insecta > Lepidoptera > Erebidae > Tyria > Tyria jacobaeae. Next base: position 8,772,728 of record OX387207.1, on the reverse strand, counting down.
TTTGGCGGCAATCTAGATTTGTAATTTCAAGTTTTGAGAGTTATTTTGAAGAACAATGGGCAAAAATAAAAGTTGCGATGCAACACTACGAAAAATTATCATGAAGTTTGTCGAGCGTGGTTGGTCATACCGAAGGATAGCAGGATATTTAAATTGTTCAAAAACTATGGTATGCAATGCAGTGCAACATTTCAGGCGCAATAACACAACTTTAAATGTGCCCAGAAAAAAAAGATCGAGAAAAACATCTCCGCAAGAAGATAGAATGATAACCAGGTTAGCTAAGAAAGATCCGTTTCTAGGCTCTATTTTAATTAAACATGAAGTGTTTGGGGCAGACGAAAGAGTCAGTGTATCAGCGAGGACAGTTCGACGACGTCTGGTAGAAGCAGGGTTGTTCGGAAGAGTGGCTCGCAAAGTACCGTTGTTAAAGAAAGAGCATAGAAATGCACGTTTGGCGTTTGCACGTAAATATGGACATTGGACCTACGACCAATGGCAACATGTATTATTCTCTGACGAGACCAAGGTTAATTTGATTTCTTCAGATGGAAGGCAATACGTACGGCGTCCTGTAAAAGCGGAAATGAATCCAAGATTCACAAAAAAGCAGGTGAAACATGGCGGAGGAAACATTAAAATGTGGGGATCATTTTCTGGACGTGGAGTGGGACCTGTGAGGAAAGTTCAGGGTAACTTGGACCAACATCAATACAAGGCAATATTAGAAGAAACTATGCTTCCCTATGCTGAGGAACATCTTCCTATTATATGGACTTTTCAGCATGATAACGACCCAAAACATACAGCCCGTTCAGTCAAGTCGTTTCTTAACAGACAGTCGGTATTAGTGCTAGATTGGCCAGCAAATAGCCCCGACCTCAACCCAATCGAGCACCTTTGGCACGAAATTAAGAAAAAAGTTGCTATTTATCGTACCACAACTTTAGATGAACTTAATGAAGCTTTTTGTGAGGCATGGGCAAACATTCCTGTTGAAATATGTCAGAAACTGATAATGTCTATGCCACATCGGTGTCAAGCGGTAATTACTAACAAAGGTTTTGCTACTGGGTACTGATTTTACCCGTAATAAAATGAAGTTGTTAAAGAAATTAAAATACTGCAGATTATTAGTTCTGTTTAACTCTATTTTTCATTTTACTTTACTGTTCTTAATTAAATGTCCAGCTACAGAATTGTACCTTAAATTGAATACATGGTTAACCTTTGATATTAAACACTTTTTTTATATTTATTTAATCTTTTATTTACAGCCATTTATAGTATAATAATCGGATCAAATTATGCAAATAATAGTTACTGAGAAATCAACAGAATTTTATATTTATATGTACATAGCCGGTTATTGCTGTCCACTATCTTGAATGTCCTTAATTAGTTGACCACGACTGTATATATATATATATATATATATATATATGTGTGTGTGTGTGTGTGTGTGTGTGTGTGTGTGTGTGTGTGTGGGGCCCTACCGACTATTCCACTAACGCTCGCTTAGATATTTGTTGTTGTCTTTTTAATTTTATTCATTATAATTGTTGTTATAATTCTCGTCCTTAGGTAACAGAGCTGGCTTCTCTCCGTTCGCTCCTAGAATGCCTCCGTGAAGTATCGCTTCGGGGTCACTTTCTTGTACCTAGCTTATGCGAATTCGCAGAGCAAATATGTGATGGGATGAATTACTTAGAAAACAAAAGACTGATTCACAGGTATGTTCTGTATCTCAACACTGTTATTTCATAATCAAGTGTTTTCTATGCGTTTAACATAAGAATATAACTGTCAACGTCCATATTGCTGCGCAGTTGGCATGCAACTTTATTTAAAAGTATAGTATATTCTTGAAGGATCTTACAATATAAATTAAGATATACTATATATAATAAATACATATATTCAGGAATAGAACAAAAGTTTAAAATACTTGTTCAAATGTAATCTACTTTTACCACATCAGCGGCCTACATGCCTCCAGCTGTAAATAGCGAATAGTTTAGATTAACATACTTATATTCTAAGAACCTAAGAAATATAAAAAAATGATCCTATATTTTTTGAATATACAATAATATAATTGTATATTGGGTCTTGGACATGAAAATTGTAACTGGCTCGTAGACAAAGACCAGTGTTTTATAGCAATATAATATCTCAAAATAAAAAGTGAACATAAATAATGAAACATTTTAAGTTATTTATAATTATAACAAAAAAGTGAAGTCGGTAAATATTAAATTTTAAAATTTCATGTTGTAAATGTTTAATTTTGGACTAAAACGAGTATTTATTTCAGGGATTTGGCGGCAAGGAATATATTAGTTTTTAGCAAAGATAGAGTAAAAATATCTGATTTTGGTTTATCGCGGGCGTTGGGCGTGGGAAAGGATTATTACCAAACAAATTACAATGTGAATCTCAAATTGCCTGTAGCATGGTAAGTTATATCGTGTGACGTAGCTTTTTATTTCGGAAACTTTTTAACTGAGTTACAACTGAAAACTCACTAAAATGTTAAAATTAGAGGGGTAGGTTGACTCTTAGGGGCACGAAATGGAGCGGCTCAAAAGGGAAAAGAATTGTGGGTAGACCACAAAAACGATAATGACTACATAATAGCGACGGCAGGGGAAGAACTGTGTAAAACTACTAACTGGCTAAATGCTTGTGTTAGGGGTGAGTTTACGACGGTAGTCTACTGGGCGGGTTTTGAACCCGCAATCACTTGATCGCATGGTCGATGCCTCAGCCATCACGCTACCGCCGATTAATACTATCATACATATACGTGATAGCTGAATTACTTAGAACATAGTTTTGGAGGTGTCTATTAATCACGTGAGGCTCGATAGGGGGGAGGAGGGCTTTGGCAAAAATCACAGAATCTCACAAGGGGGGAGGGGGGTGTACTCAGATATAACGTGTATTTATTTTTTCGTCAAATGTGAAAACCGTTCTAAACTGAAAAGCAGCGTGTAGTGTGACCTTGACTCGCCGTTGCCAGGCAACGAACGAAGTCCCCGCGCGACTCGCCACGCGACGACCGCCCGGCTCGGCTTGCCAGTCGACAGTGCCAACTACTGACTTGCAAGATGCTTAATTGCTTATCCAGTTGTTAGTGTTGAAGAAAGTCATGCTAATCCGTGGTCAAAGGACAAAAACTTACTAAATATGTTTCGCAGCATTACACCATTCCTTTAATATTATTTTTATGCCAGTCAAAAACAACCTGAAACCTTTCTGTATAGGCATTTTTATCATGGTCCTTAATTTCAGAATAGAATTGGATTACACTTTATACCTGTGTTTAAAAATAATATTCTAAAATTTTTAAGATTGTAGGTATTAAAAAATTGTGAAAATGAATATCTTAATTGCCCCCAGGTGTGCACCGGAGTGTATATTATATTTGCGTTTTACTTCATCAAGTGACGTATGGGCTTTTGGCGTTTGCCTTTGGGAAATGTTCACCTACGGCTTTCAACCGTGGGCGGGTTTCTCCGGGCAGCAAATACTGGAAGCTATTGATAATCCCAATTTCCAGGTATGTAATATGGTCAATATATATATAGTCTATATCTATTTTTATTATAAACAAAACAGTATTTTTACACAAACACAACACGATCTTTTAACTTATCAAAATGTATGCCACTGCTGAGTTTAGGCCCTCGATGACTGAATACTGTTCTTTGTTTGTTTCTCTCATTCTTAACTAATAGTAGTAATAAACTCTAGAAGTACCACACTGAAATCGATTTCGATCTTGATTTTTAATTGATCTACAGTTCCATTTTCTCCTTTGTTTATTTTTTATTTTATTTTAGCTAAATAAAGGAATAAAAATATACTTTATCGTTGTTAATTATTAAAAGAAGTGGTTGATAATCCACTACATTACTATTTAGATACACTATTACAGATACAGCACAGGTAAGCTCTCTCGCTCCATGTACTTGGACACGTTATGTGACGCGTGCAGTGGGTTGAATAACCTACTGCACGTGACTCTGCATGGCACGTACATGCTTTTGTGCATGCTAGGGGTTGTAAGTCCCAACATAGGTGATGCTGGCACACACCACCATACTATTGGATTGGGGTGTTTTGTAATGTTAAATTTTCATGTTAAATGAGTAGACAACCAATTTGCATGATTTTAATTTCATGCTACTAAATATAATAATTACAATGTTATAAAGGTAAGCTAATTAACAATAATGCTGATCATCATTAAATAAGTAAAACATATGCACTTACAACTTACAAGGTTCATTGTATTGTAAAGCGCTGCTCATGCAAAAGTAAAATTCACTGTAAAAATTGACATGGTTTCTTTTAATGTATTAATTGTATGTGAATGCCGATCCAGTAAGAGAATTACTGTTAAAAAAGTAGATAACTGCCTTATATGTTACTATTTAAAACTTATTCGTAATTACCTGGTATCCCATGATCAAATCCTGATTTGGTTACAATGAAACCAGGAGGAGTATACTACATCGCAGGAGTATACTACATAAAAAAATTAACATGCAGTCTACCATAAAACCTCCTTTGAAGTCTCTAAAAAAATAATTTGGAAATATATATTTTTTTCTATTTACCTTTCAGGAATTATTTTGTTTTAAACATTTGAAATGAAAAATGAACGTTACTTATTTTTTATGCTAGTATTTGCCATGAGAATAGATATTGAATATTACGTCAATATAGGTTAAATTAGGCTTAGTCAATCCTATACTTACTCATCTGAGGCAATTAGAACGTTAGGTTCGATTTTGTAGGGAGTGATTTATCCGTTACGAAGTATCTATTCAGTAATCTGTGCACCAGGTCTCCATCGACGTGAGGTACTCAGTACTTGATAACTAGATTAATTATAGACAACGTTTGGGAAACAAGAATTTTATCTATCGTTGGTACTTAGCTTCATTGGTCATGGAATTAAAGAATCTGATAGACATAATAGAATGTTTTTAGCTGTATATTTTGTTTCCATATTTGTCATTAATGTGTTGTTTCAGAGATTAGAACGTCCTCAATGCTGTCCCGAAGCGTACTATTCAACGATGTTAGAATGTTGGTCGCATGAGCCCAACAATCGTCCTAAGTTCAGAGAGCTTGGAGCTAAATTACGTGCTATTCGTCCAGAACAGGTAGTTTCACTGGTTTCAAAGAACTCATACTTACTTTTACATACACTGACTCCTTTTTTCCCGGCACATGCCCATTTCCGTTACACGGGCTCTATATACTGTATCATAGAAAACAATCCAATCGTTTAGTTGTCTGTGGAAATGCTATCATATGTATGTATATAATTCCATTGTAGAACTAACCGTAATTTATTTCACACTTAGTTTTAACCTGTAAGTGGTTGTTACAGTCAAACATGCTTAGTTTATGTCGTAATACATTACAATAAACCTAACCAAAACAAATCTAATAAAATAAATAAATTATAATTTACCTAATTTAAAATTTATTATGAGCTTGTAAATCAATATCTCGGTGTGACTTGTATTTCACATTTGGTTTTCTATGATTTGTTAATTATTGTACAGTTGATAAAACTTTATAATAAATGCACTTTAGCAAGAACGGTGCTCTTGTTGCTGGTAATTGGCATACATGTGACACAGTTATGATATCTGCCCAACGCCGCTTTATCTGATTATTGTCACCACCACATAACTACCACACAATAACTTCTCTCTGGTGATCAAACAGTTCGTAGAAATGCCTTTGTCTTTAATAAACAAGATCTTTGTCGAAATACGGAGAATGCAGTTTTTTTTTATGCGATAGGGGGCAAAAGAGCAGACGGGTCACCTGATGGTAAGTGACTACTGCCGCCCATGGACACCCGCAACTCAAGAGTCACAAATGCGTTGCCGGCCTTTAAAGTTTGACATCACGCCTACATTAAAGGGGACCCTGGAGGTATTTGAGGTACTCCGGTCACTGATTGCCCACAAAAGTTTTATACGAACACATCGATGACAACAAAACATACATTAAATTCAAATACAAGTTTGCAGTAAAGTTCGTTTTACTCGTACTTAAAGGTTTTGTGAGATGTGATCTGGAACCACAGGGGATTTGAAACCGTAAATGCCATACATGGTATTATCTCGCGCTGCCTAATGCTAACCTTATGAAGTTTCCCTTATTAAGTTAATATATTGTAGTTGTCATGTATATAATATTTTGCTTTATACTCAGGTACAAACGACGACAAACTTTAAGAAATCAGAAGATGCACGACGTAACAATTTTCTTGAATACAATGCTGGACAAACAATTACTGTTTTGGGAAAAGAGTAAGATTTTGAAATTATCTTTATTCCTCGAAATACCCAACTATTTAGATCACTCTGAATAATGATGTACACTCATTTGTGATCAGCAGTATTTTTACAGTAACTTGCTAATTGAATGATAGTAGTATGATGGTATGTTCAGTAGAATGAACGTAATTACAGACTTAATAACTGAAAATAGATTTTTTGAGTTATGCTCCATTTGTTAGAGAATGATGTGTGTTCTTAGGAAAACTGGAACTATTTTATTTTTAATATAATATAATAATATGTTTTATAAGCGTCAACTTGCCTTTTGGTCTAGTGATTAGTGATCCTCACTGCTAAGTGGACACTGGTCGTGGGTCCAATTAACACAAAAGACAAATCATTTTGTCATGTGCATGATCATTTGTTCTGTGCCAGAGCTTTTAATTTAACTATAATATGAAAGGTCTGGGAAAAATATGCTTTTTTTTTCAAATTTAATTACATTTGATTATATTATATCCATGTGCCATTTGATTCGATAAGTCGTTACCATCTTGTAGGTAGTGCCATAATCCCGTCGCTGTAGAAATCTCTCTAAATGGCAAAGAATTCTAAAGAGAGCGAAACAGAAACAGAAAATATGTGGGTGCAAGGTCAGGACTATGTGGTGGATGCATTAACACTTCCCAACCAAGCTCTTTCATTGTTTGCCGAGTAGGCAAAGGTGTGTGTGGTGTGGCGCTATTATGATAAAAGACTTGGAAGTTTTTTTCTCAATTTCTTGTTTAAGTCTTATTAGTTGTTGGCAGTAGAGTTCCGAATCGATGGTTTTGCCTGCCGGTTAAAGCTCATAGTGAACGATGCCCTTCTAATTCTACCATACACACAGTATCCCTTATAACCTTTTTTGGTATAGCATTTTTCAAATGGGTCAAAACTGTATTTTGATCAATCCTCAGTTCTCAGTAGTTGACTAATAGTCAAGGAACTGAGGATTGAAATCAAATAAAAAGCCGATAATTGCTCCATTTTTTTCAATAATGGCATCTACAGTATCCGTACGAGGGCAACCGGAACGAGTTGCATCTTTGACATCAAAATTCCTGAACTGAAATTGCTTGTAATAACTTTGTACTACTCTTACTGACATTGCATTAGGTCCATAAATGTCAAAATTCTTTAGAATGTATCGAATTTCTTCGTTAAAATCTCGTTTTGGCGGACAGAAAAACAATTAAAAATAGCAAGAAAGTGTTTATTACTTTTTATTTTTCTCTTTTTTTTAATGTCTTATAATTATTGATATTTAAACCAGCCAGATGCAAGCAGTACAACCAAAGAGATTTTTCTTCGATTGTACACATAGAAAATACGAAAAGGCTTTTTCCCTAACCTGTTATGTATGTAAAAATATATACATATGTATATCTGGTTACCAAAGTATTTTGGAATCAGAAGGTCGTATATGATGACATAAAGATATTATTATTATTATATATTATTAATTTACACGGAGCTTATACTGTGTATGCAAATATTATATTTATACGTACCTAATAACCCTTAATTATATATTGAGCTTATACTGTGTATACAAATATTATATTTATACGTACCTAATAACCCTTAATTATATATTGAGCTTATACTGTGTATGCAAATATTATATTTATACGTACCTAATAACCCTTAATTATATATTGAGCTTATACTGTGTATGCAAATATTATATTTATACGTACCTAATAACCCTTAATTATATATTGAGCTTATACTGTGTATGCAAATATTATATTTATACGTACCTAATAACCCTTAATTATATATTGAGCTTATACTGTGTATGCAAATATTATATTTATACGTACCTAATAACCCTTAATTATATATTGAGCTTATACTGTGTATGCAAATATTATATTTATACGTACCTAATAACTCTTAATTATTATAGGAGTATGACCCATTCGCCTCTTTGGTACGGCGTGGCATCGGGAGGTGCATGCGGTGTTTTCGACCCGAGTCATACAAAACCCTATGTCCCACCAGATGTAAGTACACATGTAATTTTAGGTTTATGTGTTCTTAACCTCTTTGTTGTGTGAATATGATTAACGATGCCAGCTTTCATTATTGCGACATCTTTCAGTGCTAGAATGTATCATTTTTTAATTAGCTACACTAGAAAAAAATGGTGTATATTCAGGACTGATTTATTTTAAACGGCTATATATTGTATATGGCTATATAGTTTGTGGGTTGGTATTTAATTCTTGTATAGTTAGGATTATGATAAGTTAACTATATTTATAATTACAAAACCATGACAAATCTCATACATCTACCTTAACATATAAATTAGAACGCAAAAGTTATCATCTCTATGCGATAACTTTTTGTGTAACTAAGCCATGGATAATACAATTAACCTTCAATGCCCCTAAATCATGATAATTTGTAATGATTGTTATTTTGTTTTCCATCCTTAGGTGTGAAATATTTTCCTTAAATTTAAACTATAATATCAATCTTCAGTAATAGAAACCGTATATCGCGTAACTTTCTCACAAAAAAAAAATTGTCGGGATGGGAACCTTCTTGTTTTTGAAGTCGGTTAATAACGATGAATATATATTATGTTGAATGTGGAATTGGCCTACTCCTTCGGGAGATACAGGCGTGATTGTATTTATATACAGTACTGGTCATGTAGAGAATAATTGTTTAACAATTTGTTCAAGAGTAGGTTAAATAAATAATTCATATTATATTATTCCCGATTTCGTGAGTTTTTTATACATTTCATATATTACCTCACGAAATGCGGTCTTATCCACTTCATGGCCACAGAGCCACACGATATAAGCTGGATGTAGGCCTACAATGTTTAATAAGAAAAGTTTTTGATAACAAAAAGAATTACATTGTGAAAATCAAAGATGATATAATTAATCAATATTCAGATGTTGCAATTCTCAATTGAACAATAATATAGTCAGCCAGCCAGTGATACAACAAGTGATAGTGTGAATAGGTTTCTCTTTGATAGGCGTGCACCATCTTTGTCATCATCGGCACTTTCCATCAGGTGAGTTGAAGTACAAACGCCTATTCCTATAACAAAAAAATATACCTCTTTTTAGGCGAAGGTGTTATAGTAGATATTTGAATTATTTAGGATGTATTCTAGCATTGAAGCCGCATTGGGCTCTAACATATTCTTTTTCATTCTTGTCATTGGAGATGTCTTTGCTGTCGAAGCTGTTGTTGTTGTTTTTAAACTAATGGAAATAAATTACGTCAGTCATATTACATCATCAATCATCAGAAATTATGCACATGATTGAGGACGAATTTATGTGCAGAAAGTAACATGCACATGCTATTTTCAAATTTTTTGTCAACAACATGAAGCTTCTATTGCCATTTTTCATCAGAAATGTCTATCATCTGTGCCGTCGCTATCACCGAATCCTACACGACACTCCGCCCGTTCAATTCGCTCATCACTACTGCGTTGTGATGTCAAAAGACACACTTACACGGGCAAGAGGACGATACAACGCAGTATGATATCTTCACCGCAAGGCGATGTGAAACATACCGGTCATGTTGGGCTCGATGGGGCTTACTTCGGTGATATATCATTCTTGGATCCGGCAGGATGTGTAAGTATAAATTATGACAAGGTACTATAACTAATACATGCATCAATCCTAACAACCTAGTGCAGTATAAGCGGATTATTAATGTGTAACATTGGTCATTTTACACGTGTATAATGAAAATCACTGCATTTACGGGAATGTGTTAAAACATATTATTTTTGACTAATAGTTTTATTTCTAATGAAAAACTAAATGATAAATGATCTTTATTTTGTAAATAGGTTACAACAACACTTTTACACGTCAATATATTATTTTTTTCTGTTAGTTTATGCTAGATGAGGCCGGTGTTTCCTAGCTGACTACCCTGAGAAGAAACACCGAAACAAACTCAGAGGTCAAAGTCTGTTTTAAAGTCCATACAGATGTAAAAACATATGAGAACCATGCACGCTAACGTCTGAGATGAGCTTTTGAAGAAAGCACCACGCTCATTTGAGTGGACCCGTCCAAACAGTGCAAGCATTTGTCAGTTATCGTGTAGCTCAACTTACTACTAATATTAGTAATTCTGCCCCAAAAACGATTATTTTTCATCTCCCAATCATGACTCTTAAATAAAATTATATCGAAGTACAAAAGAGATCTAAAAGCGGCAGATGCAGTAGCCATTTTAGAAGGTGACTAAATTGAAATAAAAAATAAATTAATCATTAAATTCAATGGAAAACGCTATCGCTATTCTGCATAAGTTAAGTTAAAATAAGGAATAATGAAAACGCACATAGTGAAATCAGTCAGTTATATTAACTTAATTTTATAGCTACACGTTATTCATAGTTATTGTACTTATGTCTCAATACAGTTTTGCTTGTTTTATGTTTTAAGTGCATGCAAGGGGACTAAAACTATATCTACTAGAAATTGTATGTATACCTATGTCTCCATTATTTGTGACTAATAAAAATATTAAAATTAACCCACTCTAACCGCACTGCAGTTTTGACAGCAGGCAGTACTTTTGACCTGAGACTTACTGAGAGACTTTCTTTTTATGACCGTTGTAAGCCAAGCTGTAAAAGAGGGTATGTAATTTATTTTATGTAAGCGGGTACTCTTTTGCCTCAGATAACTTTGTATGGCGGTTTTTGCCTTTACAAAAATCAATTCTTGGACACTAATCCCTTAACGAAACCAGTGTTTTACCAAAAACTTGGACTTGATGGACCTACTGAATTGCGTGCTCACTTATTTGCGTACTTTGACCCCAATAATCAAGGTTTTGCACAACCCCTTCCGTCTCTATATAGAAGATCGTTATCCTTTGATATTTAAAGCTACTACGACGGTACTACAAACACTTTTGGGATAACCTTCCTAACTTTATATAAAAAATGTAGAAACAAAAGCTCGTGACAGCGCATAAAGTACCTGCAAAATATGTATTGGCAAAATGGAAGAAGCAACTATTCTACAATCTGTTTTTTTATTTACTTGTCCTATCTGAAAAACAAACACGGTAACTAACAACCAAATCAACGTACTGATAACCAACGATATTTAGGGCTGGGAAATTATCGACTAGACTCTCAGACGGTCCCTTTTGCGTTCAGACAGGATGACTAGTTGAGCCAGCCAGATCCTTCCAAAACCGCAGAAGCCTCCTAAGGCATTCACAAGCTACTAGGAGTGACCTCACATCCGCGACAATATTTGCCAATTGTGTCGCCAATTCTCCAATCGCTCTCCAGGATAACGTGCCGTTTCCTCCGCAGTGAATTTACCGGACGATCAGTGACCTCGTCCAACACTTCGCTAGGAGTGTACGACTGAGCAGAAAAATAATGACTAAACCAAATATTCCTTTAAAAAATCATGTCCAATATGGCCTAGAATAGTTGGCGCTTTTTGGGGGGAGCTGTGGACGTCGATAGGCTGTTCCCTATAACACTACCACAACAACTTACGACAAATTAATTTATGTAAAAGTTGTATTTCAACAAACCATTTTTAATATTATCATTATTTGGAAAATTCACTCGATACATCACCTTTAACATATAAATAATGTGTTTATTTATTAAATAGTATACAGTCGTGGTCAACTAATTAGGGACACTCTCTAGTTAATCCAAATTGTGAATTTATTTTTTATTTTCCAACGAGTCTAAACAATATTCCACATCTTTTACATGTAAGTATAATTAGTCATTTATGTGCCTAATTATACAAACAATAACAACTTCTTAAACATTAAACCTCTTTACAGTATAGCTGATAGATGATCACAGTGCTATTTGTTCAAAGAATGCTGGCTGGCCATTTAATTAGGGACACTGAGATATTGCGTTCTAGTTTCAAAATCTGAATCTCAATTATTATTTTCTTTCTTCTCCTATTCTTTGTGGTAGTTTTGGCGGCAATCTAGATTTGTAATTTCAAGTTTTGAGAGTTATTTTGAAGAACAATGGGCAAAAATAAAAGTTGCGATGCAACACTACGAAAAATTATCATGAAGTTTGTCGAGCGTGGTTGGTCATACCGAAGGATAGCAGGATATTTAAATTGTTCAAAAACTATGGTATGCAATGCAGTGCAACATTTCAGGCGCAATAACACAACTTTAAATGTGCCCAGAAAAAAAAGATCGAGAAAAACAACTCCGCAAGAAGATAGAATGATAACCAGGTTAGCTAAGAAAGATCCGTTTCTAGGCTCTATTTTAATTAAACATGAAGTGTTTGGGGCAGACGAAAGAGTCAGTGTATCAGCGAGGACAGTTCGACGACGTCTGGTAGAAGCAGGGTTGTTCGGAAGAGTGGCTCGCAAAGTACCGTTGTTAAAGAAAGAGCATAGAAATGCACGTTTGGCGTTTGCACGTAAATATGGACATTGGACCTACGACCAATGGCAACATGTATTATTCTCTGACGAGACCAAGGTTAATTTGATTTCTTCAGATGGAAGGCAATACGTACGGCGTCCTGTAAAAGCGGAAATGAATCCAAGATTCACAAAAAAGCAGGTGAAACATGGCGGAGGAAACATTAAAATGTGGGGATCATTTTCTGGACGTGGAGTGGGACCTGTGAGGAAAGTTCAGGGTAACTTAGACCAACATCAATACAAGGCAATATTAGAAGAAACTATGCTTCCCTATGCTGAGGAACATCTTCCTATTATATGGACTTTTCAGCATGATAACGACCCAAAACATACAGCCCGTTGAGTCAAGTCGTTTCTTAACAGACAGTCGGTATCAGTGCTAGATTGGCCAGCAAATAGCCCCGACCTCAACCCAATCGAGCACCTTTGGCACGAAATTAAGAAAAAAGTTGCCATTTATCGTACCACAACTTTAGATGAACTTAATGAAGCTTTTTGTGAGGCATGGGCAAACATTCCTGTTGAAATATGTCAGAAACTGATAATGTCTATGCCACATCGGTGTCAAGCGGTAATTACTAACAAAGGTTTTGCTACTGGGTACTGATTTTACCCGTAATAAAATGAAGTTGTTAAAGAAATTAAAATACTGCAGATTATTAGTTCTGTTTAACTCTATTTTTCATTTTACTTTACTGTTCTTAATTAAATGTCCAGCTACAGAATTGTACCTTAAATTGAATACATGGTTAACCTTTGATATTAAACACTTTTTTATATTTATTTAATCTTTTATTTACAGCCATTTATAGTATAATAATCGGATCAAATTATGCAAATAATAGTTACTGAGAAATCAACAGGGTTTTATATTTATATGTACATAGCCGGTTATTGCTGTCCACTATCTTGAATGTCCTTAATTAGTTGACCACGACTGTATATATTAATATGCATTTATTAAATATTTTTGCAATGTTTTTGATATCTTCTTAAATTGTTGTAGCCAGTAATCTCGAGCCAAAAACGTTACTATCCGAGAATTAGTGATTATCGTTCCGTGTTGTTTGTTTATCAAATTGGACAGCTTAGGAAAAATACACTATTCCTACAAAATAAAGTCATTCATGGTGAATTTAATATCCCAGGGTTACGAGATTTTCTCGCTCATCTGTCTGTATATCTTAGTTGTACGAAAACATGAAAATTTGTCAGTTATCTACTACTAATGAACTTACCTAATTTAACTATTAATAAAAGGTATAAATCTTCCAGCCTCCGCGTCAGATCGTCACCCCGTACAAGCCGTCTGAGGACTTAGAACATGTTCCTTTGATCAACCCCAACTCACCGTCGCACCTTACTGGCGCTTCGGGAACTACACCATACCCTATGCTTGCGTCCAATAGGTCAGATATGACTGATCGGGATAATACATCTGGTAAGTATTTTATATAAAGACAGTTCATTGTTAAACAATTTTAACCCTGGGATAGCCATGCGGTACATATGGGCCGGCTCGACCGGAGTAATACATTGCTTGCGTTGTACTTACATACACTTACAACTCTTAAACTGGATGGGACATGGGCGGTGATTGTCACTTTCCATCAGGTAAATCGTTTGTTCTCTTGAAATATAAATGTTTATTTTTCTATGATGAATTACATATTATAATGTAAACGTTCTCTTATAAAATAGAAATGCTTAAATTGATCTGCTTGGCAATAGTCACGGACGAGCTTTGTAGGTTTGATCCTATATGGATTATTATTTTGTCAGTTACACATAGGTAGATTGTAAGTATATCCCCAATGATACATGGCGTGTCGCCGCCGTATAAAAAATAAATAAAAAAACTAACTAAAGTAACTGTTTTGCTAATCAACTTTTCTTTTAAATAGGTGACAAAAGTAATCTACGAAAATCAGGCCAGAGGTCCTTATCGGAATCAACTGTTACTAGCCATGGTCTTCTTCACAGGGTTCGTATTACAAATTTTTCATCTTGTTTTAACAAAATTTATTAGAGATTAATGTTCGCTATTTAAAACACTGCTGAGTTATAGAGTTATATCGATTAAACGATATGGTTGTACCCCATGACAGTAGCTCAATTTAGTTCAATTTCCCGTTCAACCCTCTCAATTTAATTTCCCGTTGTTATTCAATATACAAATTGTATCGATTAACAATAACAAGTATTGTCAAATTATTCTGAGATATTTAGGAGCAGGGGACAGACGTACGAGCTTTATAAAGTACTCGTTACCTGGCTCGATATCGACTACAGACGATAAACTTGCTGCGCACTGACGAATTTGCTTGTGTGTATAAAGTACAAGTATGCGTGCTCACTCGTGCGTCTGTTATCCGCTACATGAAGTTACTTGATGTTCTCAGGTTAAGTATGCGACGCTTGGTAGACATTCCAAGACTGAGTGTGGCGCAGTACTTAATACTGAAGAAGTCCACGAGTATCACGAAATATCTGACAATGACGTTGTAAGCTAATTTTTATTTATTTTTAAACATCTAAAGTGTAATATTAACCAATCGGCCTAAACACTCTTTACTAATACATATATAATAAATGCGAAAGTGCTTTTTATTTGTTGTTTTTCAAGTTTAACTAAATCGATCATCATTATATTTTGTATACATGTTGCCGAAATGTTTAAAGAAAAAGACTTGGAGTACCTTTAATCCACAAAAAGAACTGTGACCTAGTGATAGGCATAACCAATTTTACGCGAGCGGAGACTCGGGAAAAAGCAAGTAATAAATATGTGTTCTCTTTAAAATGTATATCCCGACCGATTATTTCTAAGTAAATGATGTATAAATATTAAAAAATCATGGCAACCACCTTAGAAAATTGGTAATGCTTTCAATATTATATCGCGAAATCATTAACACGCCTCCAAATATCCAGTGTACGAGATACAAACATATCATAAGAATTGTAAAGAGTAAATTAAAACAATTAATAAAAGATTCAAGATAACAGACAAGGCGACTTCAATCTCTGAACACTCATATAAGTCAATGACTAGTTGTTTATGCTCAAAATAATTTGTTTTGTTAAGTCGTGCAATAAAATAAAAATAAAATTAAAAAACTAAATTAAAATTAACTGAAAATTTACTACTTCTACTTTAACGTTTTTAGTTTATTATATAATGGTTAAATTGACATTTAAAGGTCATAAAAGTCAAAAGGTTAAAAAAAGGTTGACATGTCCTCATGTCAAAAATGACAGAATCTGGTTGAAGTTTACTAAAATAAGCCTTTTTTGACTATCAGTCGTCTAACTTATTATAGAGTACTAAAATCGCACTCTGGTTTGCTTTTTTAAATTCGTTTGTAACATTTTTATAACAAAGTTATTGTCATAAATATGGGTAAAATAAATAATCAGTAATAATAGACATATCTGCAAAATTGTCTCATTGGTGCATCAGCCATATGTAGTTGTTGTTGTGACATTGTTTAACCTATGTAAATATTAATCTAAGTTGTGTCATGATATGGATAAAGCGTAATTAGAATATTCACTTTAATATTTTAGACGGAGAGCACCTCAACGAAATCAGTATTGAAGAACGAAGATCTTCCAACTGCTGTAAGGACGTACCATATTTTAATAAATAATTAATACTTGTAAAGTACAGTGTAATTTATCAATCGTGTGTATTTGGAATTTACATTAATTTTATGTTTGTCTGTCATGGTACGGAAAGTCTATATAATGAAAGTTCAAGTTTTACTGGTCAGTGAAATAAAACATTCAGTACTTAATGAATGATGATTATGCTCGAAATTCAAGTACCAGGCAATCGCTAGTAACAAATTGTTTATTTCAGAAGAGCTCCGCCGACTTTAGCCAGAGTTTGATCGATGAGATGGAGTCCTTGTTCCGTAATCTCGACACTGCGAGGCGAAGGGATGAGCCAGTATGTATTTATTATATATGTATATATTATTTTTTGTCTTTATATTGTTTTATATATTTTTTTTAACAAAGTAATTAAATGTTTTCTACTATTTTTACGCTATTTTGTTTTTTTTTTGTGGGATTGCAACTCGACTAAATTATAATATCGTCGTTTAATAGAAGCTTTTTATAACTATTTATCTAAACATGTATTTATGTCTGCATCATAAATCAAATCTTTTATAAATCACATCTTTTATAAATAATGTTCAACTGACGACATAGATTTTTAGATCTCCAATTTGTGATGAACACGTTACAACTCAGAGATACGAAAATGAATATTTTAAGCCAAATTTACAAATTATATATCCGATCAAAATACCTAATTGTGTTTACAGGATTTGCCTGATGACCAACGATCTCTCCCCTAAATAAGATCATGAATACTATTGGCTTATTTGCTATAACGGTGTTTGGAATATTTAATTTATTCGGATGGAACGGTGAGAGTAGGTTTTGTAGCAGAGTAGATTTTACGTAGATGTCACACGTCACTTTAATAGTCAAATTGTTTTTTTTTTTAACTAATTGTGTTTGAGTACGTTGTATGTAAGTTAGTAATTTGTATGTTTCATTCTTCGGTATAGCTTATAATGTATAATGTAAGGGTTCTAACTTCCATAAAGACGGCAATAGGCCTGCCCTCTATTATGTTAGTGGGACCATTTTCTTATTGGCAAATGTATGTGGTCTATACACTACTAGCCCGTAGGGGATACAGGATAAATATATATTTATTTATTTATAAAAATATGGATAAAGTACATCATTGATGTATGTAATTATTATATAAAAGCGTATTGTCCTACAAATATATATGTATTTATTTAAAATTACGGATTGAGTACATCATTGTAATTGAAAACTACATTATATATATGTATATATAAGTTAATATATTTACATTAAAAATAAAATAAAAATTGTAAATATAAAAAATAAGTCGTTTATCATTTAGATATCCATAGAGGATGTATAAATGGTTCATGCATTTATCATATTCCTCGTGTTAATTATTTCTATATATAAGGGACAAAGTTTAAGCAGCAATTAGATAAGTTATTAGTTATTCTAAAATAGCTGTTGAAATCTCAATGCTAATAAAAATACCCATAGATACACAATACACTGTAGTTGAGGGTAGTTAATAAAGCGTAATTAGACACACAACATCACAGTAAACTGTACATTATTATTTGATTTTATGTTGTATTTTTTTCGTTTATAATTTATCGCCTATTAGGAACACTTATTACGTCACATTTGTAGTGGAGTTCAGAGCTCCGCTTCCAACTCGCGCGCTTGTTGTAGTTTGTATTGTTGTAATTTGTATTTGTGTTTTGCTTCGTATTAAATTATATTTTCTTATTTTCAGAGTACATCCACAAAGAACTCCGAAGGAACCATGACAAGTAAAAAGTAATGTTTTTTATACCAATATATATCAACAATTACTAAAGTACATGTTAATATGCATACTAGAGGATAACAATATATTTTTAGTTTTTATTGTACGTTCCAATTGGAGAACTAATTAACTGACTAATTAAAAAATACGTTACTATGGTGGTGCTCTTTTCATTATTCAATTGTTAAATTCTCAAGACTTGGGCGTGTCATATGGTTGTATCAAGTTTTCGCAATCTAAACTTCCACCAAGTCACAGGTGGTGGTGGTGTCATAAGTTGCTGGATTTATTAAAAAAAAATCCGTTAAATAGAAAAAAAAAGATCTATAAATATCGTCTGATAACATAGCTTACCAAAATTATATATATACGTAGTCTTCCTATAAATATTGTTACAAGGACAAATCTTTTTTTTTCTGTTGCATAAAATATTTATTTCTGTAATGTGTGTTAGTTCATACATTAATGAAATATAATTCAAATGATCTCCATTGGCTTAATACAGTCCTTTAATTGAGACCAGTTATCAATAGAGAAATGCATACCTACACTCTAAAAGTGACCATAAGTCATTCTGCTTATTAAAACACAGCACATCAGCCACATTGATTCGGCTCTCCACATTCCACTCCATTTTAATATCGCATAAATATTTAACACCGATTTGCGCAGTAATGAGAAAACACGATGAATATTCATAAAACAATGACAGATGCCAAATTGAAATATAATTTTGTTTTTTTATTTATTAAGTTTATGGCCAGACTTAGTATACCTATTTTAAATATTTATTAATTTGAACGACATAAAAGTGGGTTCAGTATTTTCAATACTCAGTCTCACTTAGGTATTTAAAAGAAAACATGTTTTTGAAGTGTATAATTTAACTGTCACATACTTTTAGTTAAGCTGACAAATTTTTTGCCAATCTGTTATATTAAAAACATAATATCTACAGAACTCAAACTCTTACGAAGTCAGACAAAAAGAAAATTTCTCCAACAAGCACCATGAAACTTATGTCAGCACACGACGAAAAAACTCTAAATACAGCCGTCGCTCTTGCCAACGAGATCACATCCAAGTAAGTTCAAGTAATTATTGATTAATATAAGAAACAGATTTATTGATTTCCTGTCTAGGGTGCACCTGTGTGGTTTTAGTCGGTTCGAGTCCGACGAATGATCTCACCTTGCGGCTCCGGTGAGGTGACCACCCATGGAGGTTTCCACACAATTTCCACACAAAGGCATATATTTATGGAATTAAAATTTACAATTTAAATAAAATAACCATCTGAATGGTGCAGAGTGATCCCACTAATAGTTATATAATACTTATATTTTGAATATATCTGGAATGTCAAGAATAATTTTTAACACTAAAACTTTTTAAATATTATAAATTACAGATCCATGAATGACCTGGGCACAGAAAGACCTAAACACCCACATTCGCCTAACGACCGCTCAAAGTTCCATTTCAAATTTCCACTGTCGCTTCACCAACACGGGCATCATACCCACGAGCTTGAGAGAGAGAGAGACCATACAGGTACAAAATCTAACCATTTACAGTAGGGGAGTTTTGTCTACATATATATTTATTTATTTATTTCGACTTATAGCACATTTTGTACAAAGGCGGACTTAATGCCTCAGGCATTCTCTCCCAGTCAACCTTGGGGTGTGGCAAAAATAAATGGTAGTAGGTGCAAATAGATGAGAGAGGTACCTGTTTAATTATTATAAAATATCATCTAATTATATACATATATTACTTTCATACATCATATACTAATATATACCTATATACATATATATAAATAAATACAAACTTATATACATATAATTACATACAACGCATATAATAAACACAATATATATATGCAGCATAGATAAGTAACCTAGATACCGACTGCATCGCCATCTATCGGGCTGATTTGTGAATCTAAACCATCCAGGGTGCCACCCAAACGCATAAAAAAAAAACATTCATATCGGTCCAGCTGTTTAAGAGAAGTTCAGTGACATACACACGTACAGTAGAATTATATATATATACTAGCGGACCCGACAGACGTTGTCCTGCATGATATTTCAAGCGATTAGGATCAATATAGATAAATAACCTAGATACCGACTGCAGCGCCATCTGCCGGGCTGATTTGTGAATCTAAACCATTCCCAGATCCCCTTGAACACACACAAAAAAATTCATCAAAATCCGTCCAGTCGTTTGAGAGTAGTTCAGTGACATACACACTCACAGAAGAATTATATATATAAAGAAAGATATATGTATATTCAAATTTAAATTATGAAAGTGTGTTATAAGTATATAGAGTTTTATCATAAGAAAAACGAATTTAATACTACTTTATTATCAAACCACGACATTTATTTTTATTTTCAAAATTTAAATTGTTGTTTTATTATCTGTACGTCTCGTTACCGAAAACGCCGGCCACAATTTCTTCTTGGAAGTGCGTCACTATAGCAGAAAAAGGTTTTGTTTGTAACCAACAATGAAGTTATATATTTTTGTTCTGAATTTGTGGCTTTAATTATAGTTATTCGTATTTAATTTTTAGTTTTAGAAAAATCAATAAAGGTCAAGCACTATGCACTGGACATTTGAGGTTTCTTTGATTCTGTTATTATGACGTCAATATAATGATGACTACCCTCTTGGCGCGACTATTTATAGTTCATTGTTTTTTTCTGCATAGATCGATATTATGTTGACTATCGAATTTATACAATAATCAAAAAAGAATAGTATATAGTAGTAGTATAGAATATTCAATATTATTATCTAGGTTTGCTGCAGTTAGTAGCGAACCTGGATGCTCAAACTGCCTTAATTCAGTTTGCTACTAACTGCGGGAAACATACATACATATGTACTTACACTCACTCAGTATCCCCGTTTTCGTAGAAAGATGCTGGATAAACGCCCACACTTTACTATAATTTCATCAGGAAATCTGTATGCTTCAATAAAACTTGTCGTTGAAAAAGGATTACCATACGACCAACAAACCATATTCTCGAAATTAAAACAGTACGACAGTATTAGTAACAGTAGATTATATTTAAAAAATATCTACAGTTATAATAAAAAATATTATTACAAAGAATTTATGTAGACCTGTAGTGTTTCCTTAAAGCTTTTATTTTGTGTCCATGTTGTATAAAGTTGTGTGATATATATTTTGCAGGCAAGCAAGAGCGCCGTAATTTTAGCGAAGAAGCTAAAAGTGTTCCCGACATACAGGTATCAACAATCTTATTTTTTTCTGGTATTTTATATATTATACGCCCTCGTAATTAATGAAAGGTAATGCATATATATATGCATTATATATGCTTCTTTTCTCTTTTCATTGTATACGGAGAAAAGAAGCCTTCATATTAGGCGCTATCAAGGATTGCAGCAGGGAATAGGAACGGATTATTTGATAAGTGACGATGATGAAAATGGTTTGTAATAATTACGAAGGCGTATAATATTAGTAATAAGTTATATTATATAAGTTAATTATATAATATTAGTAATAAGTATTCTACATCCATTGCATTAGGTGAAGTTTTACCCGTAATGATGGATGTACAAATGTGTTACTAAGTAAATAAATAAATAGATATTACATTTATCTACTAAGCTAGATTCATATTATTGTGTATTTTTCGCGCAGAAGCATAGTGGTTTCAAAAATTTTGTGTCGTTTAGAAACACTTGCTACAAGGTGCCATGTCGCCACAAATGTAGTAATGTATATTTAACAATATTAAATGAATGAAATCGACTATTGTTATGCATAACCAAAAAGTATACAAAGTAAATAATGATAATACATATTTTGATAAGACTGCTCTGACAAATGCATACAAAGAAGTTTACGGTACAGTATACGAAATGCACCGTAGTTAGTGCTAAGACTACAAAACTAGAGTAGTTAAAACCAACAACATTTTGGTAATTTGTCAATTGTTCTAAGGTTTACTTAATTTTAACATAACTTATATAGAATAGTTTTACTTCTTAATAAAACACATATTTTATTTTATGAGAATTTTAAATGTTTTGTATACATTAAAGTAATTCTTGCGTATTATTGCACCAATCTAAAAGATTGTACCATAATCAATACCATCAAAATCATATCATAACGTAATATCAATAAACCATATTGTTAAATGAAAAAAAAAATACAATCTCCTCATCATTAGGTATCCTCACGTTATAATAACTGTGACATGTTGGGAAACAAAGACTAACAATTATATTCTATGAGGAGACTAGAAAAATATAAAAAAATATTTTATAGTTCATTTAAAATGTAAATATAAAAATATACATTTTAAATGAACATAATCTATGTTGCTACCAACATGGGATTGAAATTAATATATTTAAATGATTTCAATTTACATTATATTCCATTAAGAATAGATGATATACCTATTATAATAACTATCAGGTATGTCGAGGAATAAAATACAATTTGTCTAAAACTACATAATACTACTCACGTAATAGGGGGTACATAATGTGAGCCCGTCATCCTGGCACTGTAAGGATATATAATATACTGTGTCATAGATTACAGTCCGGTCCCTTGTCGTGTGGTTCTCGACGGAGTAGAATGCCACCTCCTACTTCATATAAACAAGGCAACTTAGAAACCTATAAATAACTTAAGGCAATTATTAAAACATATATACGTAATATAATTATGTAAATATCACCCATTACGTCACTTATATAAAATTTCTTTTTCCGTCGAATGTAAAAAATCAAATAGGCTGTGGTTCTCTTAGTGCAATACACTACGGTGGTTTGAACCATGCCTTATCGTGTCCGAAACTTTATGTAAATTAACAACTGTCATTTTGATGATGACTGATCGCCTTATTAAGTTAAGGACAGTCTCATTGTCGGTTCAATATTAAAATTACAAATTTTCCAAAACATATTATTATTATTTTTTCTTCTTTTTTTCAGTCGACTTTGACAGCAGAAAGTAAAATGGCATATACGAGCCTAATAGAAGAGCCGACGCCGTCAACGTCACTAATATCCTATTTGGCAAAAGAGTCCACGATGAAGCCATCTACCATCCCGAAGCCAGGATCACATTCGTCACATGTACACTTTCATTCCCTACAGAAAAATATGCAAAAACCCAACAGGTCAGTTTTCTTTCGTTTTTAGAACTATTAAATAAATTTAGAGGAATTACTGTGAAAACCTGCTGTACTGCAATGTGTTAAATAGATGAAAGTGCTTATCTTTGTGAGCTTCATTTATATGTAAAATAGAATAAGACCTATGTTAAATATTTTAGTTTATATATAATGGTTAAAACAGATAAATACAACTAAGACGTTGGTAATAAAACTAAGAAGTTGGTTTTTCTTTAATTTTCATAGTTCATACAATTGTTATATAGGCATACATATTTCATTAAACTATACAAGCATTACATGTTGATTATGTAAGTTAGGTTTGACTATTAAATTATTTAAGATTTACAAAGATTACAGCATTTTTATTAAGTATAAACTTTTAAATTGTAATAACTCAAAACTAACTTGACAGCATTTAGCTGACTTTCGCAGTAAATCCTCGTTATCTTTTATAGAATTATGTTACTAGCTATCCCAGTAAATATCAGTAGCTAATTTATATTTTTATTTTGCTCCAGGCCCCATGTCAATCGTGATAAGGAGTTCCAACAATATGTAAGTTTTTATTATCAATGTATTCTCTATAATACCACCATTTTTATAATACTACATTACATGATAAGTACGTTCACAGCCTCAAATATATGTATGTGTTTACCTTTACTTTAACTTATCTCACTAATTAACAATTTAAGAATAAAAATGTTACGTGGTACCTAGAACACTAGGAATGCGAGGAGTACCGCACGCCTCTACATTCCAAACTACAAAGTGTCGAACAAAACTACGGAGCAAGCACCTCTCTCTTATTTCTGATTGTCGATTACCATTTAAAAATAATGCTATATCTTTGTTGTGAACCCATTGTCCTCAGAATTCTCTTTAATGCTTACCTCTAAAGTTGAAGCGTAGGTAATTTTCGGGAATGCACGGACGTATATATGACGTTGATGTTTCGCAATGTAGTTCTATGTCGGTGTTAGGTTCTTGCGCGCTGTTGCTGTGTCGCTGCAGTCGCTTGAGGATAGGCACGATATGCTTTCAACGCGGAATACGCGCGACGAACTTCAGTGAAAAATTTTGCTAATAAACGAGAGTAGCCTTGTTCGCGTCGGTGTATGAGTGGTTGAGTTGATCTTAGTAATAATGAATTTTAGCGACTTGTTATCCGTGAATATACTGAGATGACGTCATTCAATTATTTTTGGTAGTAGGTTGAATTTATTTAAAAAATATCCGGGCATCTGCCATTTTTCTTAGAAATATTGTGTCGGATGCATTCAGAATAATGCTAGTGAAGCATAGTGATATGGGTAAGCAAGTCAACTTGCCAGTCGGTCGCGCTGACCACGTGATATGTTTTATCTCTCTTCTTAACGTTGTGTAGGGATGATCTTCTTAGTTCTTCGAAGCTCTGCTCTCGGGCTTGGGGTATTCTATTGTAGCCATTATTTTTTGTTCGGGACACTTGATACCTGTGTAGTACAGACAGCACAAACAGACTTGCCTAGGTTGCATTTAGATTTGCAGGCTTGATAGTGATGTCATGTTCTTCTAACCTTTTGAGGATAATGTAGAGGTGCCCTCGTTGCTGAATCTCGTGTTCTGCTGCAATTAATATGTCGTCGATAGAAGGATATACGAAATCTATCCTCGCATTACTTCATGAATGTAGCGTTGAAACGTTTCTATACACCGTGGCAGATACTGGGAATCCGAATTATCCCATTGGTTTTATGATAGCGGTCTTCTTGATAACCTCTTCCCTTATGAGGACTTGCTAATAAGCTCTGTTTAGGTCTTTTGTTGAAAGAGTCTTTCCTAAGAGCTGGTGTGTGAAGACTCATGGAACGGGATGGCGGTCGGGTTTTGTGATGGCGTTTAGTCGGCGATAGTCGATTACCATGGACTCTTGCTTGACCTGAATAATTCTTGTTCTATCATGTTCTTCAGCTCTTTTTAAACGATTTCGTAACGGTGAACTTTCAGTTTCAATGTACTGTTGCACTTTGATACTTTGTTGCATTGAAGTAAGTCGTGTCATATCGGGATATTGCGCTAAGATGTTATGATAAGACTACGGCACGTCGATAGTACAAACTTTAGGGATGTTTGGCATTTGTACGCGTTGGTTTTTTGGTTTATGACGCCGTCGATTAATCTTGACGATAAGTTAGTGATGTTTTAGAAAGTCGGCACTGGGTCACACAGAAAGTTTTAAGAATAGACCCGTAATCGAAGCAGCCGATGAAAAATGTATTAAAATGTTGAAAAAGGAACTCTTTGGGAATCTGTAAATTTAAATGAATTCATATGTAATTTGTGTTACGTTAGACTTCGATTGGCTTCATTACGACGCTCCATCTCGTGCCACTGTTTACAACTGGGTGAATGAGTTAAGACGTGGTTAAGGCGAAGTCACGGATGTGAAAAGGATGTCCTTCAACGGCGACTACTGAAGATAAGGTGATTGCTATGCGGTGAATGGTAGAAGCTGATAGAAGCGTGACATATCAACAGATTCGGGCATCTTCAGTTATTAGGAGGAATCAAGTACAAAAGGTCATACATGTACATTTAGACGTCAGAAAGCTTTATACTACATGGATATGCCGCTCAATGCTTGATAATTATGATGCAGGTTACTCGAATGCTGTATATAACATCGTCAGGTGATGAAAGCTGAATATATTGTTATGAACCTGAAACCAAAAGGCAATGTGCGCAATAAGAGTAATTTGCCGAGAAAAGTAGAGAAGCGCAGAAGTCAAGGGAAAAAATCTTACTAGATGATAAAAGGACTGTTACTGCAGATTCGTATATCTATGGAATATTTATCTATCGAAGATGTGGAGTTAGTGAGTCGTCCTTCTTACAGTGTCGACCAGGCAACTTGCGACTTTTATTTACTTCCAATAATAAAAGATAAACTTAGAGGAATCCGTTTTATGAACGCTGAAAGTGCCGTGGCTGCGTTTGAAAAAGAGATCCTAAAAAAGAGTGGGCTCACTATCCAGTCGCAGTCGCCGCCTCTGATAATGTTCTATCTAGTTTCGAGAAGGCGATGTGGTCTTGAAAACGCAATCCTCCTATCCCATAAAAAAGAAATGTGGTCCATCACGCCAGAAGGGTGGGATGCGAATAGAAATTGATATGCCGCCAACATCGGCGTTATTATCGGTGGTTATCGTGGATATTTTTAATGAGCTGAAGCAGAGATTCGAATTGGAGATTTGGTCCGAGTTTTATTTTTGGTGGCTTGGGCAGAACTTCGTTCTTGATTGTTGCTTGTTGTGTGCCAGAGAGGGTGTCACCTCTTCTAACCTATTAGTTGTACTAAGTAACTTTTTAATTATACAGATCAAGCGACAACGTTTACATACCACAATCAAATGTAAAATATTCTCGGACAATGATGGGAGTTGCATGTGTCGTAAAACTAATTTTGTCGCAAATCAATTAACTGTAGGGTTGGATATTTTAATTCTATAAGATATGCCGTATTTAACATAAATTTCTAACATTACATGGAAAAAAAAATTATTTTAAAATAAATTATTATATTTTCCATGTTGACTGTTTTTATTTGCAGGCAGATAATCCTCTTCCACTTCCTCCGCGAACAACAAAACCGAAGTTGATCGATAAGCCACGACACATACGAAAATATCCTTTAAAAATTCCTGGCGAATATAAACCCACAGTGGAACCCAGTGAACCGCCACCAATTATATATCAAAACACAGCACACCCATTAAAACGAGGACTGAAACCACTATCGCAGTCAGTTAAAGTAAAGAGTATTGATGTCCACGATGGGCCGGATCCATCGAAACTTTATACGAATCCGTTTACAAATGTTTCGGGACCTGTTCCTAAACAAGGTGTGTCTGATCTCGTGGTACCTGGCCCCAGTGGAGCGAATCCCTTCTCCAGCTATTCGTTAGATGATGTAGACGATATTGATATCAATCTGGATGTAGACAGTGAGGAGAGTAGCCAAGAGACTGAGGGAGCTGGTGCTTTACTAAAAGGTAACACTTTAATATAATTTTGCTTAATACAGGGCCATTTAATCTGTGAAACTGTTATGTTTTATTTTTTTTTATCCAGAATGCGCTAGATGGACGGTTATGCTTTTCGAGGTTATGTATGTACGAGGGGCGGTTTGGTTTCTTTTTCCTTTTTAGGGAGCGAGGAGGAGCTAGGGAGTTGTATTGATTGATTACTAATCTCAGGGGATGCTAGTTTACTGAATCAGGCACGTGATGCATTCGTACCTAACAGAAAAGACAGTTAACGCACGTTGCATTGAAAGCTACGAGATTCACAAAATGTGACCACGCGCTCGCACGCACGTGAGTGAAAATATAGATGATTGTATAGTTGTTTACCATTTTATAAAGAATTTTACCTATTCTTCTAAGTCATATAGTGTAAAACTAAATTAGTTCACGTCGTACCTTAAGCCGTCCAAGTCGGTCTTATTATCGGTTATGATAAAATTTACACTATGAGTTGTTAAATCTGCGATAGACCTATTATTCTAATGATAGGTCTTTCACTAATTCAATGTCTGAATGTATGTATATAAATAATAATAATATATTTTTAGACTGCAAGGACCACGTATCGGTGGAAGATTTACTCGAGTTCGCTGATCAGAAGCCCTGTGGACGTCAGCGAGGTGTTGAATCAGATGAAGTCAGGATTATGAGTAAAGTTTTCAAAAAGCAGGTCAGTTTGCCGAATGTCATGTAATTATGTTAGGTAGGTAAAACGCCGGGAATACAAATAATATAGGAAAAAAAATGTGCTCATACGCATAGAGAATAATTGTTGCCTCTTTGAAATTTTGAAAAAAAAAAACAAAGCTTTGGAATTTATATGTTTTCAGATGTGATCTTCACCCCTCTGTCTCTCCTTCATACATCTGTGGCAGCGACAGATGGACTACTAAAACTAATATAAAATTTGATCTTGTCTGTCTTTGTTTTAGGTATCACCTGAGGAATGTCTGGAGGCGTTAGAATTAAGTGACTGGAATGTTCATAACGCTATCAAGTTAGTTCGTGTTAGTGTGTCTGTCGGCACGGAGGTGTCTCTTGAAGATTGTAGTTCAGAGCTCGCTAAAGCCAACGGGGACATTACTAAAGCGTCAGCCGTTCTCATGTTGTGTAGACAGAAATCCTAAACTATGTGTAGTAAGTAGTGACGAAAATATACTTTACTGTAGGAATTTGTTTGTTTCATTTTTATACTAATCCAATTTAAATATAGAGTTAAGATACTGCAACTGCTTACTCTTCGGCTTGCTTGCAGTAATAGACTGGCCTGTTGGTCTAGTAAGTGACCCTGACTGTTAAAATAAAGGTCTTGGGTTCGATTCCCAGACGGGAAAAATTTGTGTGATCCTCAAATAGTTGTGCCAAGTCTTATTGTTGTCTGTGCCCGTTGTTTATATGTTTGTCAAGTCCCTTTACAACACAGGAATCAATCCTGGTGAGGGTCTAGGCTTTAATAGAAAAATAAATACTAGTACTGTGGCTATTGCCTGTTATTATTTATAATAATGGCACAGAGCGATGACCCTCATTCACCCCTTTTTTGTGTTGTGACGATCCATTGCTAGCTTACATGATGTCCAGTAGAGATGCAATATTTCAGTCACCTGATTGTAGGTTAGGTTAGCATTTAATGCCTGAAGGTCGAACTTTTGCTTTGCCAGCCACACATAGTGGGATGTTTAGTAAATATAAATAGGTGTAATCTTCTATTAAATCCTATTAAAATTAACTGTAGTCATAAAGATTTTGTTTAGCTAACGTATTTCCATCAGGCACAGTCTTGGTACAATCCATTTAAAGGCCAAAGTGCGAAATGTGCACGAAGTGTTAAATATAGTAGTAATTCGTATGCGTGAAATTTAGGATCAAGTACCTATATATATTTTTATTTATGCAGAGACGCAGTAAAATGGGCCTATATTTTAAATTAGACCTAGCAATACATCTGTGAAAAGTGCATTCATTTCCATACAGTAGTTATTGGGGGATACGATACGGACAGAAAGACAAACGTTGTGTTGTTTTGACTTCCGTTGCTCCAGTAAAGATTACACAAGTTTTTCTTCAATATCTATATTAAACAGACATCGGCCTGTTACAATTTCATTAAAATATTGTTTCAGAATAATGTTTATGCACATGCATTGTCCTCAAATTTCATATTCGCTTATAAACTATGTAATAAGAAAATTATCGTATAAAGAATGTCGTTGGAGTTTCTTGAATATTCTTCTCCATATGATCTACTACATATTGTATCTTTTAACAATATTCACGACTGACGTAGTCTGGCTGACTCCTACACCTGACGATTAAAAAAATACCTGCAGTTGGTTTACTTGTAATAAACTATTTTAAGTGGAATTGACTTTTGTAAACCTTATTTTTGTTTGTGTGAAAACCACAAGCCGTCACTGTCTTTACAGATCATTTTGATTCATCCTTAGGATGCATCGTAAAGATATTTTTTACCTGTAAGACCTGTTGAATATTTCTACATTGAAAATGATATATAAATAAAGTCTTAACTATCTATCTATAAGTAGTGGGATTTACCAGCACCATTTTGTAAACGTATACCTAATTGTTCATTTAGTGCTCATTTTAAGAACTGCTGTCAATGATGCTCTAACTCGACACTCATTAGTCGCAGTCCAAGCGATTTAAAACAATATTGTTGTACATTTGTTTAAGTTAAGCTATAAACACGCTTATATCAAATATAACGCAGTAAAACTGTAACAAATGACAATGTGACTAAACGTAATCTTGTTTTAGTATGTCAAAATTCCTTAATAAATTATTAGTAAATCTTTTTATTTCACACACGAGTTGTGTAGTGACGCCATTACAAGCTAGTAATTGTACCGCAAATATTACTATCTATCCTGTGCGAATTTTGGGAACTATCTACACGGACACTTAGACTAGCTATATTATTGTCAAACATATGTTTGATGATAATATAGCTAGCATAAATGAGTCACATTCTCCTCATACGCTTAGCCATACAACAATAAGTATAGAAAGTTATAATATTCAAGTGCAAGTGGATACAAAATCATATGAATTTTATTTTTTTAATAGTGTTCTGATATCTGGCTAGTGAAGCTGCTTAATGTTTTTAAGTCGACTTTCTATCTGAAACTGTTATTTTTTTTTTTTATAGTCCTACCTTTGCACCCGATTTTCCTCTATTCCTGGTACAGTAAGC
The DNA here is from genome assembly GCA_947561695.1 of Tyria jacobaeae. Classification (NCBI taxonomy): domain Eukaryota; kingdom Metazoa; phylum Arthropoda; class Insecta; order Lepidoptera; family Erebidae; genus Tyria; species Tyria jacobaeae. The sequence continues at coordinate 8,742,034 of OX387207.1, read as the reverse complement.
TAAACAATGTTAAACAGTGTTTAACAGTGTGCATTCAAAATCTGTGTTACTCCCTTCGCTTGTAAAATGTTAACCTGAGCACTTTATAATTCAGCAACAGCAATACGCTAGATGCAATCAAGTCAAATTGCATATTTTTTGTAATCGTCAAAACAGTAGGTTTGCTACATTTTTGTATGAAATACATAAGCCTAACGTCAAAGCATTCCTTTTAATGTTAAAATTGATGAAACAAAAAAAAACGTAATGTAAAGCAGAGCGACATTATGTCAACTATTCTACGTTTATTTTTTAATCCTATTGCCTGACTTAGTGAAATAATTTAATTTCTCTAGTTATCTACCCAATTTCGATAGCAATACACATTTTGACAAATATAATTAGATTGTTAACTTCAAATGACATAAATCCAGATGAGCAAGTCTAAAACCCGTATAAACATTAGTGTCAGGTCAGTCGATGCCGAGGATCGGATAGGGTCACTGCATTCCCTTCGCTTTTGCTGATCCTCGGTAGACACTTAAAGTGATAAGCAACCGAATAAATATAAGGCTCTGTGACTAAAACTACTTTAACGGAGCTGAACTGAGCTTTTTATTACTACACTTAGACAAATATTGTTCATTAAAGGATACACATATTACACAGCATTCCCTGTTTGACTTTAGTAATCCCTTTATTATATTTCTCCGTCAAACAGGTACCTTAGAATAGTTTATAATGGAAATAAATAAATAATTCAACTATGCAGACAGGTTACTTAATTAACGCATACCTAGACATGAGATAATTAAGCCGTCTTCTCAATAGTACAGTGGGAGCTTATGATTTAAACGCACTGTCAGCATAACTTTATAAGATACATCCATATAGGTAATGAGTAATAACTTATGCGTTCGTTAGTAATAACTATAACCGCTATTAACAGTTGTTCATACCTAATTAATCTTGGGCTTGAACATGAAATTATCATATATCACTGAGCGAACTGATAGATACATATCATTTCGCTGTGAAGATATATATCACTAGTTCACCTGTCACTAACGTCTAGTTCAATTATCAAAATCTGTCAATTTTGACTCCACTCTGTCGCTCGTTAAAATCACTGCAACCTGTATCATTTAATCAAATCTTTCACTGCACTCCTTCTTATAAATGAAGGTTCGTACCTTAATTCACTTCAAGGTTTCGTTGTTTTTGTTTATCGTATTTTTTAAGACATTTCATTAGAAATTCATACATAGTAAATCGATTTTCCTTCTTGACTGGCTAGGACTGTCAACCTAGGCGTTGCTTTTTAACCGTTTTTAACGTTGCCGTGCTTCGGGTCAGATTTGACCCAGTAGTAGAATGAAACTGAAAAATTAACAAAAAAATATAAGCATATGTGTATTGGATTTGTTTGACATATTATATTTATTTCTACAGAATTACTATTATTTTTTATATAAATTTTAATTTAATACATCTAATATAAAAATAATATATAATGTTGTTTGTCGCCTTTTTGCTAGGCAGCCTTCCTTCCAGCTGCTATTGGCAGCCGTGAATAATATAAAAGCATTGTAGACTGATATGTCTACCATGTTACTAAATACCACTTGAGGCCATCGTTTTGTTTTTCTTTTGCAACTGTAACAGGAGACAGCTTTATCCAGTGTATCCACGACACCCTTACATTTGTTGTAGTCTAAAATTATAACAGGCTTTTTATTTAGTCACTTCTAAGCTGTGATGCAAAGTGCTGAGAAGAATCTTCTACTTATTTTATTTGGATATGTATGAAACAAGTGTAGTATCTTTGGCAAAAACAAAAAATGATGAATATAACGGTCTTCCCTTTGTTGCTACTATTTCTGGAGGTAATTCCGGCTTATTCTTACGTATGGTTCCTACTACAGTGACATGTTTTTCTAACAGTTTTTGTCCAAGTTGATAGGATGTAAAAAAGTTATCCACCGTAAGATTATGCCCTTTCAGGCCGCGATTCAAATCAAGGACTACACGCATGCCTTTTTTTCAGGCACACCTCTTAATTCTTTGCCCGTGTAGGGTTGGTATTCCAAACGTAACTTGTGGCAGAATCACATAGAACCCAAAATTTGATACCATATTTAGCTGGTTTCGATGGCATGTACTGTCGCAATGGACATCTCCCTCTGAATGCAACAAGCTGCTCATCTACAGTAACATTTTCAAAAGGATTATAAAATTTTGGTAAAAAGTCAACGCACTGATTCCACAGATTTCGAATTAGAGTAAACTTATCCAACAGTCGCCGTTCGGATCGAGTTTCTTTATTGTCAAACCTAATCAACCTTGATATTTTTTTGAAATATTTAAGTGGCATGACTGCCCCAAATACACTAGATAGTAATAGCAGCCCAATGTATGCGAGCAGATCAATATCATGTATGTTATTCCAATTATCAGCCAAAACACGGTTACCTTCCAAATTGGTGGAGGGAAAAATAAATCAAAACTGGATTTTCTTCTGAGGTGATCCTTGAGTAAGAATAGCGTATCAATCCTGGTGTCAAGTTTATTATGTTTTCTCTGGAAGCTTTGCCACAAGACTGTGTGACAGGGTTTCTGGAATATTGTATTTGCCCATTCATAGACTTCATTGAAGGTGCAATCACTGATTCACTGTCACTATCCGAGCTATCAGATGGTTTAGCTTCTTCGATATAATTTTCTGTTTCAGAACATGATTCATTACTATCCGACATTTCATCCAATAACACCGCTTCTATCTTCCGTCACCTCCGAAGACCCTTAGAGTAAAAAAAAAACATATGTGGAATATTTTAACCATTTTTTAATAAACTTATTCCAATATTAAGCAAATTGAAGCGAATAATTTCTGATAAAATTACATTTTTATACCAAAATGGGTCAAGATTGACCCGAAGACCTTATGAAGGTTAAACGGATAAGGGAAAAGTACTAAGTAGGTAATAACGCACTAAAAGACCAGGTTGTCGCATTTAAACATCAATTTCTTTGGACAATAATTTTTACATAACTTCATTTACTTCTGATTGCCACTCATTCAGTATTACATCTTATAAAAAGTAAGTGCGTTATTTTTTTTTTTGTATTAACCTCGGACGACGCTTGTTCAACGTGTAACTGGCATTCGAGATGATCCGCTCACATGGTATATGGTACGTCGGATGGTGGAATGGTAATAACAGGTAGATAATGTAAATTTGGGTGTATATAAATGAGGCGTATTTTCCCATGACCCATACACATTAGCGTGTGCCGTACCTAACATTACCCGACTACGGGAGTCACCTTTCTCGCTCTCACTCATGCATTGTCTTGTTTTATCACTAGCTCTCGTTCGAGTCGCACGCGTAGTAACCACCACAAAGAGGCAGAGCGTTGAGATAGTGAGTAAAATGATGAGCTACTGACATATTCTAAACTAGTCATACTAGTCTTCGTATTTGTACATTGTCGATGTGAGTTATAAAGATTTTTTAGATCACTCACTCAGGAGCACTACTCTTATACTAATCAATAACATAAATTGTGGCATAAATCCTTGATCGATTCTCCGAGACATTCTTATTTAGTCGATATTTTTATGTGTCGTAAAACACCGTCTTTTAAGCCTGAAAGAGCAAGTAACGAACACTATTATTAGAAGCGTTGCGCCTACCCCTGCTAAATAATGAATTTGAGAGAATGTAGGTCAGACGAGATACTTTTGCTACCTATTATATAGAGTAGGTACACTTTGCTCGTCAACCGTATGATAAACTTTTGACCCGGATTGTGGAAATATAAACTATGTTTCTAATGTTGTAACTATATTTGTAACTGACATACTCTTCCAGGAAAATAGTGCCTTTTTGCGCAAGTCTTATATCTTTATATTTTCCGGGTTCGATTGTTGCGATGTTTCACGGGAATTAATCTTTGCTTCCTTAAATACTTTTTCATGCTATGTATTCTCCACACATGTCTACACATTTTAGGTATCATATCAGAACATTGAAGAATTATTGCTAGCTAACCCGCTAAAGTCCACCCCAAATTTTTGATTTGATAATAGAACTTAGAGTTTTATCAAATTTACAACTTCTACTCTTCAACCATTTTTGAATTTATTTCTTCCTAAAAAGGGAAGGAGTACCTAACATGGTATTCTAACATTCTATGCTCTCTACCTCGGACCTTGGCAGATAAGTACAGTAGTACTACTGTACTTATCTGCCAAGGTCCGAGGTAGAGAGCATAGAATGTTCGTGTGTTTCTAGATTTTGTATAGCAAAGTGGTTTGTGTATAGATAATATAATTCTTACAGATTACTACACGTACACTTGTTTATGTTCCGTATCTATATCTTACTTCTTAGGGTAACGCACAGGAAGACTTGTGGGATGAGTTAGTAACCTTAGCTTGTTACATTTTTTCGTCGGTCAGCACAGGTATATTGAGTCTTCCAATGAAGTATTTTAGTATAATACCTAATAACGCGTGCGATCCTCCGACTAAAGCAGGCGATTATGTGTTAAATGCTGGCGTTGTTCTGGATGAGTAAACCACAGGTGTGTGATGAGTAAACCATAGTATTACTATCCAGACCGAACTGTGTCCACTTTTCCGTTAGTCTTCACGCACGTATTTGTATAGAAGAATCTTCTATTTCTTAATTTATCAGCATAAACTACATGTATAAAGTTGTAGTAAGACAGGGTCAGTAATCCGGGTCATTCGATACGGGAAGAATTAGGTCAATGGAAGTAGATCGTAGGCCGCGGTGCCACCCTTCCACCCTGCCACCATCGTATTTCGAAAGAAAAGAACCGCAACAAATATTTATAATACATATGAGTAATTCAATACAATCGGTCTTCACACCCCGATGTATCTTATAAAGTATTCGGCTATTTGTAGTGGTTCCCTTGTTTTAGGTACATATAAATTTCGAAATCTTATTTTATGAAAATCTAATTTAAAAGTGTCAAAATTAATAACCAACACTAAATATCTAGTGGTCCATGTAGCTGCCTACTAGGAGCTGGCTCTGACTTCGGCTATGTGGTGTCTTTTATTCGTAGATCAGGTTTCTTTAAGAGGCCGCTAATGCGTTAGAACTACAGTTTAATATTTTTAGGTCAGTGCTGAAAATTCTCAAACCAATCCATTTAAGAGGCTTCATTCATAACTGTGCTTACAAAGGATCCTTTTGTTTTGAGTACTGCTGTTTAATCCTCCCGTTCACATTATATGAAAAATGTATATACATATATATGTACATTATAATATAGGGGGACCGACGAACAGACTGGTCACCTGATGGTAAGTGACACTCGCGGTTCATGGACACCTGCAACTCAAGTGCGCTAGAACGAGGTTTGTGGGGAAGGAAAAAAGAGAGGGGATGAGAGGAGAAGAAAGGGGAGAGGGGAGTTGGACCTCCGGAAACCTCACTAATCTCGGGAAAATTGCTTCATAACCGGTTTTCCGTGAGGCCGTGGTATCACACCAGTCAAGCCGGCCCATTCGTGCCTAAGCATGGCTCTACCACTGTTAAAGTATATACATATGTATAGTAGTAGAGCAATTTAGGAAGCAATGATCGTACATTGTTATATTTTATTTGATTTTATTTGTATTGATTCTATCATTAGTTGTAACTAAAGAACAGTACATCTTTAATAAAGGTCAGCAGGTTCGAGTTATTTTTTGGTAACACGACCCTGAGCTGGGACGTGACTCCCCAGCTTTCTACTTACTCACGCTTCAATATCTATAAATTTTACCATCATTAAGTGGCTGACGGCATTAGGCTTGCCTCGTATTATGTGACTGGGGCCTATTTATGACGGGTAAAATGTATGCGCTTAATTCGTCTCTGCGTACGCTTTCTTCGGGAAATAAATACAATACGTATTTGGTTATCATTTAGGAGGGGTATTTCGTTTGAAATAATACAATGAAAGAATCACACTGAGACCATTTATTAGAGATACAGAGTTACAGATTATATGTTAGTTAAGTTAAAGTAGGCGAGTGTTGTATAGCTTTGTATAATAATAAGTACCCATACATACAGAGTGTGCAGTGAAAGTAATAGGTATATTACGATTTCTACGCTTTAACCTCTGCAAACAAATACAATATTTGTCGAAATAACAATCATTCTTCTTTTTCTTTGTGTGTGAATAGAGCGGCTTCATTTAGGGTTTTCAATCAGTTGATTCTAATGGATAGAGCCTTTTCTTTTATTTAATTAATTCACTTAGAAGAAAGAACCCTTACTTACATTTTTCGAATGACGAAGTAAATAATAATTAGGCAGAAGATATTCATGAAATTACTAATTAGACCTATTAAGATACTCAGATCTACCTGATATGTAACGTCTAGCGTTTTCTATAAGTTATGTTATGCCAAACTTTTTAAGAGATTGGTTGTACTCAAAGTTGATTGATTTATATTTTAAAATAAAAAAAATCTTCCTCCAAGGTATTATTTCATTACGGGTTAAAAATACATATTACAAATCAATATACTTATTAAAAGAACAGTATTAAAACTTTTGTCCATCGCTTCGAAATTTTAATACAATTTAGTGTTGAGTCGGTACTAATGATATTTGTCAAAAAGCTCTTCTTAATTTGGCTGATGTGTCTTGAATATTCTAAATATGGCCAAATTTTCGTGGTCCCTTATTTATTTAAAAGGATTTATAAAATATATCATAATTTGTTCCTAACTACTGGAATTTTCTGTTTAAGAATTTTGAAGTTAGATATCTCTTTTTTATCAAATATAATAATCCTCTGCTAACTTAAAAACTTAATTATCTGATTTTATCTGTATGGATCTTATATAATAATAATTTTATGATGATACAATATTAATGAAAACATAGTTTTGTCACTCAGGATACATATATATATAAATCTAATTGCCTGAAGTAAATCTTTTTACCTACAAGGTTATTTCGTTTATGTACATAATAAAAACATTTCTATATTTTTGTTCCATGTGTTACATGATACACAATACTGTACTACTAATATACTACATATATCGTAGACAAAAAATGATATAGTATTACTTATTTTAGCCTATAATTGATTAGCGTACTTGCAGTCGGCAACGATAAAGGGTTGCTTTAATAATAGTAAACCTGTCCACAGTGTAACCTAGACGACGAACTATAGAATGAAATCATCCAACACCACTACCCAGAACTATACTATATGCACGTTTCCACCAAGTAGAATGTGTAACTGAATGACTAATACACCTTTAACGCTAATAAAATGCAATATACTTTTAGGTACTAGTACATGACCTTGAACTTTACGTTTTAAACGGTGCCATTTAAATAGATCCGAATACCTAATGTTTACTTGAGAACATTTCTAATTTGATGCATTAAATCATATAAAAATTCTATGTTTGGCTATTGATATTTTTATATTATATAATTAGGTCAAAAAACATTAACTAGAAAACACGTCATGTCTCATAGGTAATTTTTTCAGCAACACTGATTTCAGTCATGAAAATTTTGAATGGAGTTTTGACAGTTACCTTGCCTTAACTTTCATTTTACATTAATCGAATCTTCAGTATTTGTGTGTTATAGAGCAATAACAATTCCGTCCCAATCTGCCCCATTTAGGATGGGATGTGTTCTCAAACAAGAGGAGACGAATGAAAATTTTGGAAAATTTCACCTTAGATTCATTTCTAGATGAGATCCATTAGATTTTAGAATATTTACATTACTATGCACAGTTTTACTGAAATGAATAACTCGATTCGCATCTAAAGCCTGAAAAGGAAAAATTACTAATTTGCCTATCGGTAGCCCTGAATATATCTAAAAGTTTTATTTATATTGATTTTGCGTTGATAACATTGTTTTGGTCCCACAAGAACATAATAGAATAGGTAAGTGATCGTTGTTATCGACAAAAAGTGGTCTCATTCTCACAAAGTGACTTCATGGAACTGGTTTATTGGAAACCAAAAGATGAGAACTATTCATGAACATGCGACATTCTATGCAAATAATTTGCCATTTTTCAATGATCATGGCATTAAACAAGAAGACATTACGTTGCTTAGAAGAACACCATAATTTATTATCTTCGGACAATCAAAAAGTCGTGAAAAGTATACAAAAACAGCTGTTCTCGAAATTTCAAGATCGCTGAAACAAAACATGATGCGAAGCTCTAGTAGAGACGAAAAAAGACCATAAAGAACAAATGATTTCATGAAACCATCAATTTAACCAGTTTCTCTGCAGATGAAGCTTTGGTCCTCGCAAATTTAGATCTGTCAACATCCAGTACGCATACATATATAAGGTTCAAATTTATAAAAAAGAACTCCGACATGTTGCCGTCTTATAACATTTTGAATAATGCTAAGAAAATGTGCTAGCATTCTTCGAGTATACAAGTAACAGACATATGTATGTGAGTGCTAAAGTAAGGCTACTAGATTTTTTGGATCATATTATTAGCCGTATTTGATGATAGAAGGTGTTTACAGATCTACACAAAGACGTCGCAAGTTGTGTAGCAAATGGGGGTATGATGGTTCATTAGGACAAAGCGAATACAAACAAGTTCTACAATAGGAAAGTGACTTAATTTCAGACGCTAACATAAGCTAAATTATTTAAAAGTTCATTGGTTCCTTTGAAGCTGACAGATGAAGAAATAAATGAGGTATTTTGGTATAATCATGCCTGTTTGCTGCCCTATATTAATGGAATTTTCTGAAGAAACGCCTGAGAAAACTCGGTCTGTAGTGAATAACATTAACAGATCCCAGATTATTAAGCTACAGAACTCACTTATAAATATGTACATAATAATTAGCAGATTGCTGAAATGAATCATGATCAAGCATAGGGAGATTGAGTGATGTTGACATTGCCGGCTAACCATCTGATCTGATCTGATCTGAAGCAGAAGAGACCCACCTTTAGGGTCAGATGCCGAATGTGTTTCGTTCGTCACGTATCCCAAAATCAATCATCCAATTATTCGGAGCTTGGAAGGTTCCTCACAGATCTGGCGCAACTCTGACTGGCAACAGACAGGAACGGAGGCCCATTGGAGTTAAAGAAAAAGCTATCAAATCCGGGTAGTTTAACTACCTCAGTAAGTATTTAAAGTGTGCCCAATGCGGGGACATTATGGGGACTTCGATGAACAATCCATAGGAAAAACTGTTCCAGATGGCCCGAGTGTAACGGTAGCGAGCCGAGACACCCAATCTTACCACACGTGGATAATTTTTGACCGAATATTATGAAAAAATATATGTATAAGTTTGACGAGAAGCATAGTTCAATTTTACGATTCGATGCACATAATTCGTATTCGTACCTAATAAAATACCGATTGTAAATTACATAAATAGATAAAATTACAGAATTTACCTTGGTATTTATTATATTATATCTATATCTATTACTAGTCGGTTGGCATGCATTACATTAAGTTTAGGTGCTTATATTTCCAGAGTTGAACTTAAACAGCAGTATCTATGTGGCAGTGTATTGTTCAATGTCATGTTGTGCGATGACTCAAAGTATGCACAAAAATGTTTATTATTTATTTTTAAGATCCCTGCAAATTTAATCGTATAGGTTTGACATGATACGAGATCAACAATTTTAATTTTAATCCAATTGTTTTATTACAAATGACAACATAAACACTGAAATATCATGCATTCCTTGCTGTTAATCTACTCTATGCTTAAATTAAAGATGGCCTCTTTAATCTATGCCTCTCTGCACAAAATCATAGGTCGTGAAGTAAGTTATTAAGCAAAACACTTATCACAAAACAATTATCATAATACTACGTACTTATGAAGTACTTATGAGTATTTGCGTTAGGATTACATCCCTTACAGACAATACAATAAGTTTACTTTTTAATACAAGTGTATTCGTGCATTAAGTGCACGTAAAATAAATGACGTATTTTTTTTTTTTCATTTATATCTTATGGTGGCTTAAAACACGAGTTTGACTTTGACACAGAATAACACTTCTTAACTACAAATACCTAATGGTACATCACTAAATAATGTTTTTTTGTTTCCGACTGCGCAAGATGGTGTTTTTCAAGAGAAGAATGAAGTTTCTTCGTCACGCCCTAAAGCCTAGACGGCCTGAAGGTTTTTAACATATGCGGTGTCATTTCAATTGTCTCAGTGAAAGAAGATAGACAAGAAGTTAATAATGCAGTCAGATTTTATATATTTTTTAAATAAATCCCCATCCAAGTTTACAGAACGGTCCGATGATATAGTAGCTGGGTCTCTTTGAACAGGCTCAAAAACTCGACACCGGTGGTGTAACACATGTGCTAACCCTGTTGTCCTTCTCCTCAATGAGCCCTGATCAGCCCAGTACTAATATTTTACCCTAACCTGCTCCTGTCTACTATAGCCTATACCAATTACACAATAGTCACACATAAAAGGTAATTATATACCTACTCACATTACGTCACCCGAATATGTACCAACATTAAATGTAATGAACACGAATAAACTCTTTCGTTTACAAATGTTAATACCTTAGTAACAATACAGTCCAAATACAATTTTTGACAAATCCACTGCGTGTATCACTGACAATTCCCAAGGGATAATAAAAAAGTGATTGTGTAGTGAGTACACTTGTCACAAATTCATTACATGATGCTTATAAAATCTACACATTAAATATACATAGACCTTAAAATGTTCGGTGCTAATATAACATATTTAAAAAACACTTGGCATGTATTATTTACGGTCATAATGTTAATAAGCCCTCCCTTAGGTCGTTGTTGACAAATATTGCCAATTTGAGCATACGTATTCAATAATATAGATAGTACTGTTATATCTTTCTACCCATAAGGTGCCTCTCGTCCACACTACTAGAGCAGCGAACGTCAATTAGGCACCCGCCTTACTGCATAGACTAACAAAGTCACTAACAATCAGTCGATTCAACCACAGCCAGACACATCGTTGGCTACTGCTCAATTAATGCCGATAGTGCTATAAGCTAATATACAGCTGAGCCATTTTAGCAAAAAAAAAATTAAATCTGATTCAATTTACACTAAATATTTTACTTTATACTAAAACCATTTCATCAAAATCTTTACATACATATATTGTTAAGAATATGACACAAAAGTACCTAACCTCAATTAAAATAGATGTGTAATACACCTCTGGCCCTTGGCTATACTATACTATATATAGCCGTGAACGTACTTATGTAACAAAATGCAGAAGTTTTATTTCTCAGTCGTCACACACTAGCGAAGCCATGTACAAATTAGTTTCCTCATTTGTTTCCGAAATGTAGGTCGTAGAGAACATTTTAAGACTAGTGCTAGAGATTGCCAGTAACCGTGACGAGGAATAATCTTCTGCTGGGTTATAAATACTACTTACTTCTATCACAATATATTCATTACTATGCTAGAAGTAGGTCAGTTGCTGACAAATATAGGAACTATACAAAGATATCCATATTTTACTTTGATATTTTTTAATACCAAAAATCTATCGAATTTCCCAATGCCATCGAAAATATATTCGTAGCTTCATATCCAATTAATGAATTAATGTAAAGTGGTACCCTCTAGGACTTTCGTGTTTATAAAGTGTAAAGTTAAAGAGTAAAATTACAAAACATTCTAATGTTTTTCCTACGATATAAACGATAGCAGACATTCAGCAGCGTAGAGGGCATGCGCTAGTTTTTCGGCCTACTTCTCATACAGCGTCAAGCCAATACAAGCCGACACGACACTGGTGTGCGTGCCGGTTTGTATTTGTGTGAGCCTGTGTCTGATGGCACTGTACTCATAGGTTAATTAAATGTTTAGTTTTATAATTTTCTAATTAGTTATAGTAGAATCATTATTCAAAAGTAATAAAAGAGATAAACTCAGCTCTAAGCGGGACTGGAAGGTTCTATGGTATCCTCATCCTCAGTTTCATTATCTGGGTTGTCTGTTGGGCATTCAGCGCCAACAAAAGCCTTTTGTCATTTACATGTAAGTTTTATCTGGTTATTCATATCAATTACTTCTTTCATGCACATCTCATCAGCCAATATGTTTGCTAGCTTGCATATAGTGTCGAGAACAAGGGTGGAGGAACAATTCATAAATTTGCATATAAGTTCAAATATTTCTATGAGATCTTTATGAAGGTTACAACGATCTGCAAAGTCTTTAAAGTAATATTTAGCCCTGGCTTGACCCCCAATAAAGACCGTAATTGTAGCAGTTGTGAAATCTGCTGTCAACGGGAAGTAAAGCCCAGCGACTACGTTTCCTCTCGTGTCCCGCTTTACTAAACTCTTTATTATGTAAACTAAATTTCTTTTTTCTGTTACTTGAACAGCAGTTAGGTAAGGCCGATCCGCATAAATTAATGATGTTTGATATTTTTGTTTCCGATTTTTATATGTTCTTTCATGCCATTCTATATAGTTTTTATTGTCTCTATTAAAGCGGTAATCAAATTGCTTCAAAGATACGATGCTGTTGTTATGAATGAACGTACCTGTATGTGGGGACATTTGATCTTTCATTATAGTAATAACTTTCTCCAAATGATAGCCAGGGTCTGCTATCAATACTCCCTCACGACCATCAATTTTAATTCTAATGCCAACAACGACGTGTTCTTTTTCAGCGGAAGCAAAAGGGAACTTATGCGGTCCTTCAACACTTGTGACGTACTCGAGATCCTCCGCATTAATTGACTCCTCACAAGATAACAGCGATGTTGAATCCGATAAACCAGGAAAACTGTTATTGAGAGCTTTAATGTGATGAATTAGCATAAGACCTAAGCCTACGCACGTGTGTTTCCCTGAACAAATTGGAGGGTGATAACTACGGAAGAAATCTGGCAATGTCAGGGTACTTTGTTTATACTGGTCATAAAAGTAAATAAAATTACTAACTGAATCGTAATTGTACTTGATGAGTATATTTGCCAATTTTTTTTTTATTTGCTCTGTCAGTAAAGTGTGATCTAACTGACTTAACTTATAATGGGGAAGCTGGTCTCCCCAGCGAGCGCGCGGCAAAGGTTGGTTGGGACTTGACAAATTATCTTCACTATTGAGCCGCGCTTGTTCCAATAGTCAACTAGTTTTGTCCATTTCACGATTCGTGCAATCGGGAGAGATTGTCACGGCCTCATCGTTGCTTACTAGTCAATCCTTTTGAACCTAAAAATAAATAAAAAAAAAACATCATTGCATCTGTACAGATTTTTAAATAATTAATATTTTATTAAACATTATAAGCTATATTTATTTTTATACACAACTGAAAACGTGCCAAAAATTTAAGAATGTAATTTAGACACAGAACTACAGTACTGTATTTACGAGTATTTATTTTTGTTTCTAAATTACATAAGAGCAGTTTTAATCCAACGGCTGAGCTAAGTCATTACACGAGCAGGTAAGAATTACACTTAAGGTTTCAAGTTTTTGAACCTTACTCTTCTACGTATCAATATGCTAAGAATAAACAAAAGAAAAAGGGTTTTTTAATTAATATTTTAATACATAGATATTGTGTGTGATGGTATTTCTAGGTGAAGGTGTACGGTACTGCTGATTCGTATATACCCATCAAGGGCAATTAAAATAATCTATTTTTATAGAGCTAAAAAGCTTAATGGTTGAAAAACCAAAAAAAAAATTAATTAAATGGTTTTATATGTTTATGATTCCTATAAAAAATAATATCTGTGCAAAAATAGCTTCTAGAGATAGTTTTGCGTCGCCTTCCTCCAAAACCGCTGTTATGTGTCTAGCTAATACTCGTAGAAGGAGATTCATTTGGGATAGTACTCTCTTCTATCCGTGGTCGCCATTCTAAAAAAGGTACATGTATAGCCTTGTAAATTTAATATATTTGACGATTACGATGACGCTAGAACCTACAAGTACTCTACAAAACTTTTACGAAAGGGAATGACATAATAATTATACATACTAGAGATCACCTGGTAGTTGAATTTCGACATAATTTTTTTCATTGACAAGTGTAACTTGATAATTGTACAGGTCGGACAGGACTTTCGGTACATACAGTCACATGACCTATTTTATTTATTTACGGGATGGAAGATCCTCATGAATGTCCTTCGCCCATTGGGGAGGGTGAAGCGGTCTGCCGGATTCTTACCGACTAAAAACGACCCCGGTGTTCCTCTGCTTCCCATTGGTTAGGGAAACAAGAATCACAATAGCATTCTACCGCCACGTACATGACCATGACAAACATACACTGGACGCGTGTAGCTTCACGTAGCCGTTTTCACTTAATTATAAAATCTTGGGCCAAATTGTATTTTTTTTTCCTTTTTAATTGAGGGCATGACTTATTTTTTTTAATTATAACATTAACTCTGTCAAATTCATATTGGAGTAATAGAGTCCCTAAATTTTTTTTATATGCCTACGATAGGGGGACTGACGAACAAACGGGTCACCTGATGGTAAGTGACAACCTTCGTCCATGGACACCCTAAACTCAAGAGTCGTAAGTGCGCTGCATGCTTTTGAGGGGGATGCGGGGAGGGGAAAGAAGAGGGATGAGGGGATTGGAAAGAGGATATGAGGAGGTGGGCCTTTGGGAACCTCACTCATTTCGGGGAAATGCAACGCAAGCGTTATTTCACAACCGGTTTTCTGTGAGGCCGTGGTATGGTATTGGTTGAGCCGGTCCATTCGTGCGTAAGCATGGCTCTACCACTGTTAAATATATACTTATGCGTCGATTACATAGACGAATTTAGTCATTAGTTGACGCAGAATACCACTTTTGAAAATTCGTAACCGTTTATAAAAGTCGGATACTATGTGAACGCTTGAAATGTATGAAATTACTAAAAAAAAATAATGCTTCTACATTTCGATATGTTTAAATTTTTTGTTTTAAGAGGAAAAACGGTTACAAAAAGATTGAAGGGCTTCTCTTATACCTACTTAATGTTTATATATATGTAAAATTTAGGTACGTGTACGTGGAACAGAAAAGTATGGTCACGTTCTAGAATCATTGTGAATAAATGGCATACGAGTAGAATAATAGATTTTCAACATCTAACTTGCTAAATTTTAACTAACTAAGATGCGTACATTTTTTTATATGACTGTTTACTATTTCACATAATAGTCTACATTAACAATAATTGTTTTAGTATGTTCAAGTTTTTTTTACGGGATAGGGGTCAAACGAGCAGACGGTTCACTAGATAGTAAGTGACCACCGCCGCCCGTGGACACACACAAGTCAAGAGTTACTAGTTTTAAGTTTCTCTGTGCATTTACACAATTGAAGAAGGAAACAAAAAAGTCTAGATACAGAACACAGTAACAATGCAGTACCTTTATGGGTGGCATGTAAAATATATGTTAAACAACTCTACTCGTAATAAGAAAGAACCAAGGTATATTCAAATATATGTAATTTTGTTTTAGCTATATTTTTATTATAGAATTATTTTTTTGAATTGAGATGTGGGCACGTTGAAAGGATGAATGCGGAACGAATGACAAATCAAGCACATATGTATATAAAACAAACGCGAATGGGATTGCAGGGGTCACCTCGCAGAACATTGTATTTTGCCCCCTTTCTTTTTTATTATATGACGTTTATGTTCTTACACAGGACGTCGCAAATTATGCTATTCTACAATTCTGACTAACAGGTAAATATGTTACAATTTTCTAAAAGAATAATCTATTTTTAAACTCGCCATCGTCATAATATTTCCAGCATAGCAATTTACACGCGCAGCATAAAAATCGCATAGGTGGCAAAATTCTCTTCATATTATTTATTATACCTGTTCATAATGAACGTTTCTGGGTCGCGGTTGCTTATCTCACGCTCCCCTCTCAACAGGACGGTCGCGTGAACACCGAGCGGGATGACACTTGGTGCATTTCTTCAGTTCGTTGACGACCGGGCTACAGAAATGGCCCATGTCGGGCGATGTCTTCTTTCTAGTAATGCTTCTCTGTGGGATATGTTGTGTCCAATACAGGACAAAATCCGGATGATTACATTTTTTTATATAAAAAGATATCAATTTTTTTTATACTTATTAGTAATAACTTTTGTTTGGATTACAAAATGTTTCTTTCAGAAAGTAAAAGCAAAAACTCGTCAATTATGATAAGGCTAACATAGGCTTCAAAGAAAAAAAAAAAAC
This sequence comes from Tyria jacobaeae, assembly GCA_947561695.1. NCBI lineage: Eukaryota > Metazoa > Arthropoda > Insecta > Lepidoptera > Erebidae > Tyria > Tyria jacobaeae. The sequence goes on along the minus strand of OX387207.1, from coordinate 8,725,755 downwards.
AAAGAGGACTTTGCACTAGTCTCAGAATTATGATTGGAGACTAGACTAAAGATTCGGTTGAAAGAAAAAGATCGCAGAATTGCTCGCATTTTATGTTATACAGTATATTTATCAATTTTTATATAAGTTAAAAGAAGGCTCCGGCTTAAAAGCAGGCAGTTCGAGTTATAGGTATGCGACCCTGACTTGCGTGAGCTATTTTATACTCCCGATCCCATCTCCATCAGCGATATCCCTTCCCTTCCCTTTCTGTGCTCCCTTTACTATCAATATGCTCCAAATTTTCCCAAATAATTCCAAAAAGTGCCCAGACGACTGCAATAGGCTTTTTCTATGAAGTAAATGGGACTAAATTAAAAAGTGCCCGGACGACTGGAATAGGCTTCTACTATAAAGTAAATGGGACTAAATTAAAAAGTGCCCGGACGACTGGAATAGGCTTCTACTATGAAGTTAATGTGACTAAGACGGTGTAAGAATTTCTAATAAGTATATCCTAGACCACAAATAAATACTTTATATTTTACAGGGGAACAGCGATAGTAGCGATGGGTCTCTGATTTAGTGATTACCGTAATCTTAAATAAGGTGGACCTACAAAAATATTTTTAGAATAAAGATGGTTTAAAGAATACTTCAAGGACATAACTTTCGTAACTTAACTGCCTAATATTAATTTTAAACATAAGAAGTTTATTAATCTTGTCTTGTAAATTAATTTTAATATCTTACATCAAACACGCGAATGAATCATTCAAGGTGGGGATACTTTTCACGCTGAATTTAATTTATGTGATAAGATAATACCCAATATTAATATTTAAATCATTCAGTATACAACTTAAAACAAAAACATTGATAATTAAATTTGACAAATTTATATAAGGGTATGACCTTATTTACGTCAACAACAATACGCGGTTACAACTCGCTTTACTATGAACAAGATTTTTTTTTATTTATCACAATCAATTATATAAATTCTGAACTAATATGACTCCTACCCCAGGCAGCTCTTATTCTACTTACATTTCATTTATAATTTAATTAAAAAATAAATTCAATTAATCAATAATTACGTGTTTATGTACCTATTCTATTATTTCTGACTACCAATTAATTAAATAATATATTAATATTATATTTTTAATAATTTCAATATATTCCATGTGAGTAGTAGTAGACTTTTACTTTCTGAACGCTAAATATTTAAAATGATTGCTTTTCGGAATAAACTCGACAGCCCTTGAGAAATCTCAAGCAAACAATCGAGCAAGCGAGCAATCTTCTGATACCGTAAGTACCTATGTATGTATAGTTAGTAACGCCCAATAACAAAAAAGAAATAATTATAAATCTTCTTCGCGCGTAGAAATCTAAACGGGGAACACGAAAATTGTACTCAAATTACGACTCTGTTATACTCGTAGGCATAGCTGTAGATCACAAAAGGGAATCATAATAGAGACACAGTTCAATCTTCCAGTTCTACTTGTGGTGACTTTTTATTATTGATCGTGGGATTATAGTGTAATTTCTGGATCAACAGAATAGACCACATATTTACTCAGACTTATTGGGGGCACTAGATTCGTAACGGTGTCAAGGGGACCTTTGTGCCTATCCGAGTTACTTTATCTATAGGAACACGTGTGCGATTCAAGATGAAACTTCAGAAGGGGAGAAGCAATTCTGAATTATTACTTACGAGGGTATAAACGACAAAGGATTTGAGCCCTATGGACGAATAAAGTTCCTGAATTACCTAACCTAACCTTTAAAATAAATGTATGTGGATTGGTCTCATCACTGCATTTTTGCTAGATTATGATTTAAAGCCACTTGTAACAGCTCCAGCGCACTCCCCTCCAGTGCCCCAGTTTTCTCGTTTATCTAGATAGGTACCCACTTTCGCAATATGCTTCAGTTTATTTTTAATGTCAGATGTCAAATTATAAATAATGTAAATTATCTAAAAGTCAAACGAAGAGTTATTGTTAAGCGGTCTCACAATTAGCGTCTCTGCAATAGAGTTCAATTGTACGTTGCCTCTTGTCAGCTGTACGTTTGTTCGTTCGTTAGTTTGTACTTTTGACTTAACTTGGAATTTATTTTGTTGTCTGGGGCTAGTCTACTGGCTAACCCCAACACTGAGATGTAAATATATATTAAACAGAGTGATTAAGGTGACTTTTCTATAGTACAGCATTCTTCGCGGATAGATAACACAGAGTCACAGGCCACTTTCAGTCAAAGTAAAGTGTTACTTTGACTGAAAGTCCACCAATCGGTAGCACGCGTTATTATATACCCGCGCTTGTATATTTTGATGTAATGTATATACAAATTCAGATTATGATGACACAGTGATGTTTTGACTATCGAATGGAAGTAGTGTTTCTTAAGATAAAATTTACTGAGTCTTATTGTCATGACTCTCTTTTTAAAGTCGAAGTGAATTGCATTACGATAAACGAGTTCCCTCAAAACAGTAATTACTCATGTAAAAGAAAAATGTTTGACAAAATATTACAACGTATTTATAAATTTAATGTAGATTTTTGTATATTTTGTATTTTAAAAAGACAACTATCGCAGCAGGATTGATTTCTGTGTCGCGGGGTGTGTGTGACCAACACAAAGAACACCCAGACTCAGAACAACAACGTAAGCATTACACTAAGTGTTGTCCCGTTCGCGATCGAACCCACAAACCTCGGCGCGGCTGTGTGGTGGCGGGGTGTCCACTTAAACCGCTGCGCTGTCCGTTATTTAATCATCTTTATAGAGACCTTGAAAAATACATAAGTATCGAAAGTAGTCGTATAGATTTTCTAGTCAGAAGTACTTAGTGTATGTCTAAAATAACTGTTAGTTTTTCGACATACGGCAAAAATAAAAAATAAATCCATTCCATTTTTTTCTGTTTAATTGTGACATCGGAGATGTTGCAATAGAGACACTGCTACAGGTAGTTATACGGTTTATTATTAGCTGTAGGTTTTTAATTATACAACTGAAATGCTATGAATCGAATTATCATTTAGATCTACATATTATAACTGGTAATAAAAATAAATTGTAAAAACCGACGAAAGAAATACTCAACGCCTTGATGGTATACGTGTAAAATAACGGGGGGTGTATGTGTGCCGCAGGCGGGGTCCTCGAATAATTCATTTACAGCGGTATGGCTTCATTGAAAAAGCGCTGTGCAGCGGAGCGGCGTCTGTGCACATGTAGGCCACCTAGTTTGTAGAGCCCCCTTCTCGTCTTTCTCGTACTATCCAAGCCATATCCACACCCCGTGCCCTCCCCACACCAACCGGAACATCGTCCCCCCTCAAGGGATCCAGTGCCAACGCGACCTATTTATTCCTGCTTTATATAAGCGGCATCCGCGACCGGTGTCGGTAAGCACTTTACTATGTTCGTTCTCCAGTTATAATGTTCTCATTTATTTGCAAACTCATAAATTCACTACGTAGTTTACAGCATACATAAAAATACACTACGTGCTAGTATTACGTAGAGACAGGGAAACCTTGTACTACATAAATATCGTAGTTTACACGTCGAAACAATATTTACAGCTGTCTTGTATTGAGCGTAGGGGAAAGTGAAATAGATGAATGTTGAAATTCGGTTTGTGAACTAGATAGGAACTTTCTCTTTCAAACGTACACCGAAAACTAACGTTTGATGTTGACCTCGAGAGAAACAAATAGGTAATTGAGTGTTGTTTTTTCACGTGTACCGTCAGTACCGTGTAAGAATTGTCTACTAGATAAAGGGCATATGACTGGGTCTTGGGCCTGATGCAAAAAAAAAAAAAGGTCGAAAGACCTTTTGTTGTGGAGAGCTTAGGAGAGTTTTACGCCTATAGATTGTGTTCTGGTTCATAGCACATAGGCTAAATGTACTGTTCTCAATTTTCAGCCAACGAAGTCGCGGTCAATGGCTGGTATAGAATTTAATGAAAGCATTTTTATCATTCAACAACTTAAGCAACCCTCCGAATAAAGCTTACTGAACGAATCACATTTTAACTGAATATACTATCCTAACCGATATCGGAGTACTATATGTTAAGGATTGTGTCTGATTAATCACGACCACGAGGTCATGATTGCAAATAGGCATTCGTCAATCTTCTCCTTCTTACAGGAAATTTTCACTATTGTAATGTAAAAAGATACTAATGTCCTAGCTACTTTTCTTTTTATCTTAAATCACCTAATCTATGAAGCGTTCGAGAGCAGATTGATATACCAAAGGTTGAAGTGAAGATATCATGACATGATGCTATAACTTCTATTGCAGAAGAAAAAAATAAATGTAACGCCTACGGATAGACTTACACGTATGTATATCCTTGGATACTGTAAACAGTAGTGAGTTTTAAAAATAAATTACTGGTTTTATAAGATATAATAAAGCATTTGAATTCCTCACCTTATATAACATTAAAAATAATATTACATTACAATCTTATCGTAAGTAGGCTGTGACGGATTGAAACGGCAATATCGTTCGCCTCTTACTCTATGAAATTAGCTTCAAAACTCAAATAGAAAGCAAATGGGTATGTCTGTATGACTGAATTTGCAATCTGAGGATGGAATCTTTATGAATCATTATTTTTGGATTGACTGAAAGTGTTTTAAATGAAGCAGAGAACATAACTAATTGTTTGTCCAGGTAACTCATGATATGGTCGAAGTGGGAGGAGAGCGTATACCTTCCTACCGTTGCCGATTAAATTTTCCCACAGTTGAATGATCTTGTTGTCCATCTTTAACCTGTTTTTGAACTTTCTTTCATACGTATTGTGGAGTGTTTAGAATATTATAAATAGAAACCTCTACATTTTATAAGAAAGTTCTACATGAGTGTTCAATGTGTTTAAATTATGCATTTTATTACTGCTTACACTTCTCAATCAATCCGTTTAAATATATTATTCAATATATTTCTTTAGGGTTGACGTCAATTATACAATACAATTATTAGAAAAATAAATTGTATATTTTTTTTTATTATTTTACCTCTTATTTTAAAGACACCTTAATACTACTGGTAGTCAAAGAAAGTGTTGATTGTAATTAACTAAAAATGATCAAAGTGTCTTAGTGTGTGTACAATAACGTAGTAGGTAAGGAAAAAGTTAAAGCTATCACTCCATTTTACCAAAAAAGATTTACTGAAGCAGTTGGTATTAATTAGAAGGAGAAGGATTTACCTTTAAGCTAGAGCAATAAAATAAATTGAGGTAAAGTATTGTGTAGCGATTTTTAGCTCCCTCTTAAGCCTCTTAAGCCAGATGTTTAACATTTTAAATATATTACTCAGTAACTAAGTGGCATTCTCTTCGAACTCCGTTTAACAATTACTTAATCGAACCGGTTACGGAATCATTTCGGTAACTCTTATTTGGCAATTCTAATAGAAGAGAAACTCAAGGGAAAAACTCGCTTTGTTGAGAAAAATATTTTATGTGACGTATCATATTACATGGATATAAAAAAGATCAGAGACTGAAATGAAATTAAAAAAAACAAAGTATACTCGTAGTAAGCATACTTTGTTCTTAAACTTTTAATAATAATTTTATGACTACTAGTATATTTTTTTTCAATTTCAGTACTTTGCAGTGTCTCTTTGTGATTGAGGAGTGTTTTTCTTATTGTTTACTAACGTAAAAACAGACCTAATAATCGTGCAACGCACTTGTGACTCTTGAGTTGCGAATGTCCATGGGCGGCGGTAGTGGCTTAACATAATGTGACCCTTCTACTCGTTTGTCACCTATCCCATAAAATATCAAATATATACTTATGTACATACAAAGGCACATGCCTATATCCGAATACCTTTAGTTACAATAAAGAATTTATTATTGTTGTTATTACTTTAGTTTTATAACAGTTTCTAAAATGTATTATAAGGTACTCTATCTGCTCGCATATTCTGTAAATTTATTTTTACACAGACGCTACTTACACTCGAATTGTTGAGGGCCGATGAGGCAAGAACAGTGTTGAACTTATTAAAAAAAAACAACTGCAACACGTTATATATATATATGTATAACGTATATATGGATATATACGTATGCATGGTATGCAGCCTTTCGGAGAGAGCGGCGCTGTTGAACAATACGTTACGCAATGAGCAATATTTGTCAGCCATTTGTCCCGTCATGGGATTCCGCCTGCCTATCGCGTCCGTTAAATCGTCGTTTTAATATTTTACGTAGCTCTACAATATTTCCTTAACTAATGAGACGTAGTACAAGACAATTAATTATTGTTGACGAATCCAACTTTATTGTTTAGCACTTGCCATTACTAAACTGGCAAATGTTACGCCATAAAGCCAATGGATTTCTAGAATGGTGACCACAGATTATAAACCGTAGCATTAAATGTTCTCCTACTAGATGGATTGATCAGCTAGTAATAAAAATAAGAGGACGTCGGTTAGAAATATGTTTGCATCTATATAATGCTTATATAATGCAATATATCTATATAATATCTATATATTATAAATCAGAGCTTAAAACTCTTAAATGAGTGTCGTGATGGATTAGTAGAGTTTATACAAATTTTATTCAAATTGCAATGACCATCAGTAAATTAGTTGCAATGCTGTTACTGTTATTCTTTTCATTTAAACACAACGCGATTGCTTTGAGTTAACACGAATTGTACAATGCTAGACAGGGAATGTTTATTTCTTTAATTGCAATCAAAAATCAAAAATGCATAAATGCGCATACATATGTATATAAAACTGTCTTCTTGTCTACAGGAATGTCATTAAAATTGCAAATATGTCTTAAATAATTTTAATTGAAAATAAGACCTAGTAAAGAAGGTCATTCGTTAGGCATTTACCCCATTGTTAATGCAGTCATATGTTTTTGTTACTATGTATGACAAAGGTTTTTTTTGTTTTTCAATTAATCGACATTCTCATTCCATTCATAAAAAAATGAATGTTAAATATAGGCCAAGGTCCAATCATCGCACTCATAAATAGTTAGTTAAGGAATCAAAACTTTGACTATTGTATTTAAATCGACCATTTAAAATGTCATTGAAAGATACAGTAAAAATTTACAATGTGATATAAAATCACATCAGTTTAAAAAAAAAACATATACCTAAATATATTTCAGGTATTTGAATGCAAAAATAAAAATACTTGATGAATTTCTGAATACTAACATGTACATTGTAGAAGTTGGGCGCAGCTTGCTGTTGTGCCGTCTCGGTAAGGCATGGCATCTAAAAAATCAAACGTAATTATATTTGCTGTAGGTGTGTGTATGTAGGTATATGTTTTTAAATCTAACTAAGAGGGAAGTATGATATACAGTCGTGGTCAGCTAATTAGGGACACTCTCTAGTTAATCCAAATTGTGAATTTATTTTTTATTTTCCAACGAGTCTAAACAATATTCCACATCTTTAACATGTAAGTATAATTAGTCATTTATGTGCCTAATTATACAAACAATAACAACTTCTTAAACATTAAACCTCTTTACAGTATAGCTGATAGATGATCACAGTGCTATTTGTTCAAAGAATGCTGGCTGGCCATTTAATTAGGGACACTGAGATATTGCGTTCTAGTTTCAAAATCTGAATCTCAATTATTATTTTCTTTCTTCTCCTATTCTTTGTGGTAGTTTTGGCGGCAATCTAGATTTGTAATTTCAAGTTTTGAGAGTTATTTTGAAAAACAATGGGCAAAAATAAATGTTGCGATGCAACACTACGAAAAATTATCATGAAGTTTGTCGAGCGTGGTTGGTCATACCGAAGGATAGCAGGATATTTAAATTGTTCAAAAACTATGGTATGCAATGCAGTGCAACATTTCAGGCGCAATAACACAACTTTAAATGTGCCCAGAAAAAAAAGATCGAGAAAAACAACTCCGCAAGAAGATAGAATGATAACCAGGTTAGCTAAGAAAGATCCGTTTCTAGGCTCTATTTTAATTAAACATGAAGTGTTTGGGGCAGACGAAAGAGTCAGTGTATCAGCGAGGACAGTTCGACGACGTCTGGTAGAAGCAGGGTTGTTCGGAAGAGTGGCTCGCAAAGTACCGTTGTTAAAGAAAGAGCATAGAAATGCACGTTTGGCGTTTGCACGTAAATATGGACATTGTACCTACGACCAATGGCAACATGTATTATTCTCTGACGAGACCAAGGTTAATTTGATTTCTTCAGATGGAAGGCAATACGTACGGCGTCCTGTAAAAGCGGAAATGAATCCAAGATTCACAAAAAAGCAGGTGAAACATGGCGGAGGAAACATTAAAATGTGGGGATCATTTTCTGGACGTGGAGTGGGACCTGTGAGGAAAGTTCAGGGTAACTTAGACCAACATCAATACAAGGCAATATTAGAAGAAACTATGCTTCCCTATGCTGAGGAACATCTTCCTATTATATGGACTTTTCAGCATGATAACGACCCAAAACATACAGCCCGTTCAGTCCAGTCGTTTCTTAACAGACAGTCGGTATCAGTGCTAGATTGGCCAGCAAATAGCCCCGACCTCAACCCAATCGAGCACCTTTGGCACGAAATTAAGAAAAAAGTTGCCATTTATCGTACCACAACTTTAGATGAAGCTTTTTGTGAGGCATGGGCAAACATTCCTGTTGAAATATGTCAGAAACTGATAATGTCTATGCCACATCGGTGTCAAGCGGTAATTACTAACAAAGGTTTTGCTACTGGGTACTGATTTTACCCGTAATAAAATGAAGTTGTTAAAGAAATTAAAATACTGCAGATTATTAGTTCTGTTTAACTCTATTTTTCATTTTACTTTACTGTTCTTAATTAAATGTCCAGCTACAGAATTGTACCTTAAATTGAATACATGGTTAACCTTTGATATTAAACACTTTTTTATATTTATTTAATCTTTTATTTACAGCCATTTATAGTATAATAATCGGATCAAATTATGCAAATAATAGTTACTGAGAAATCAACAGGGTTTTATATTTATATGTACATAGCCGGTTATTGCTGTCCACTATCTTGAATGTCCTTAATTAGTTGACCACGACTGTAAATAGTTTTCTCCAAGTGTAGAAATTACAGACAGTAAAGTTAATAACTAAAGGTCTTTTGATAAAGATCATTAGATATATAAATATATATATATATATATATATATATATACAGTTTAATAAATACATTAATATAGAAGTTTCGGTAAAGTTTATGGTATTGTATTAAAGACTGATTCTTATACGTTACTAAGAGTAATTACACTGTTTGTGTAATTACTCTTAGGTTAATATAATATACTAACGCTTGAGGTAGAGGGGCCGGTTGCGTATCTAAAGCCCATTTCAAAGTCTCGATAATTATGCTCATAGTCAGAATCGTATCCAGGTTCCTCTTCGGACTCCATGTCTTCTAAATCTTTTATTATCTACGAACCGAAAGATAATGCATTTCAACACCATTGAAAATTAAATTTAATATTGTATAAGAATAAATTTGGTGGTTAGTTATTCAGATACAGTTAAAAGTTAACACGACATAAAAAGTTCATTTAATCAAATCAATTATCAGCCTGTCGCTCCACTGCTTGGCGAAGGCTTTCACCAAGGAGTGACAACTATCCTACTACATAGGACTTCGCTTCGCTAAATTCCTATGTAGTAGGATAGTAAGTTGAAAAAAACAAAAAAAAGTTAAAAAAGGCTATCAATCATACATTTAAATGATAATAAATAATTTAAAAAAAAAATGCGGTAGATGTTATCTAACGGTGGTGTAGCAAAAAGTGTAATTTTTTTCGTAACAAAAAATGTAAAACGTTTTTAATTGTTACCTCTTGTATTGAGCTCGGTATATTTTTTCCTCCTTGTTGTTCAGGATCTGCAGGTGGTGGCTTTGGAAACGCCAGCGTGGCTGATGTAATACCGTATTTTCGTTCATCAAAAAATACCGTCGCCGGATTTATAGGCTTAGACGTGTTTTCATTGTTTGAACGCTTAGAGCGTTGTATTTTCTTTGATTTATTCAGATTGCCCATGTCTTTTAATCTTTTTCTCTGTGGGTAATTTAAGTGGCAGATGAATTGATGATCTAGGTAGGTTATTAAGGAAAATTTATCCTTATACTCTTTATCTTCAGTTTTGTCCTGCACATAGAAAAATATTAATTTAATATTTAAGATAATAATATAGAAAGTGTTCTTATAATATCGTTCGTATAGTATAGTATATATGTTGAATATATTAACTTAAACGCCACACACCTACATATATTTTGTTTTCCGATTCATGCCACAGGGAATTCTGCATAAAAATATTTTTTCAAATTCAGTTCAGTCGGTCAAAGATATTACTAAAAAGTAAAAAAATAAATTGTAGTTTTAAAAACCTACGAAGGCTATAGTTATTTTTCTTAATATAATAGTAGTGTATAATATATATATAATATATAGTGTTAGTATCTTCTGATGAAATAGGTATGTTGTTTTAAGAATAAACATTAATATAAAACCTTAAGTTTCGTAGATTATATCGGGAAGTAATGCATTTAGTAAATTAAAGTTCAAAATACCTAGTTTTTGACAGTTCCTTCATACGGTAAAAATATTATAAAAGTACTTAATCCCTCCTTTTAAGTACGAATTTTAATTTCAGTGGATCAGGTCGGCTAGGAAGTCATACCTTGCCAGCTTAACATAAATGAGAGTTGCTTGAAGACGCCTCAGAACCTACGCTATGGTAGGCTACGAAAGACGAAAATCTTTTGAAGCCTCCCATAGCGTAATAAATTAAACTTTTTTAACAATTCTTTCAATCTTTTTGTAGTTGCGTAATAAATTATAAGTTAAATTAAATTACGTTAAATTAGTAACAAACGACTGCTTCCAAGTCATATCTAGGTGAAAGTACTATCACGAAACTGTAAGAAAGAGTCTGTTGGTCGGGAAGATTTTTTAACTAAGTAGTTGACGTAGTGTAAAATTGTAGTTAAATATGTTTTTCGCCACCGAACAACATCAAAACAAAATTTCCTAAATTACAAAGAAAAATTGTATAAATATAATAATATTAATTTTAAGTTCATAATGTTCACGAAAAATTTATGAAAAATCTTCTTGGAACGATCACGACAAAGCATCTGGCGGTCTCCTCGCTTGGGGAGTGTTCAAAGGAATATTTCGGACTTATACCAGATGCAGGTTTCCGCCATCGTCCTACGCGACAAAATATCCATCCCCATCACCTGGACGATTGGCACTCCACAATTGTCGCCTGCCGTATTTCCGAACCGGTCGTAGGTCGTATGACCTTCAAACCTTCAAGAAAAGAAGAACTCAAGAGTCACTTGTGACTCTTGAGTTGCGGGTGTCCATGGGCCGCGATAGTCACTTACCATCAGGTGACCCGTCTGCTCGTTTGCCCCCTATCGCATAAAAAAAAAGATAACAAGTTACATTGTACAAAAACTCAATAGAGAAACTGAAAGGCTGATACCTCGTACAATATAAACTTCGCACCAACACTTTTGTTCTTTTTATTGAGAAACTTTTATAATCGGCGAAAAGACAAAAGTGCAAGACTAGAGAATTACTATTAAATCACTTTACAAGTCTAGCCAAACTTTTTTTATAAAGCTCTCAAGCTACAAAGATAATATAAATAATTTTAAAGTATATATAATAAATAATGTTCGTAGAATACAGAAAATTATTTTACATCGATGTAAATATCAAATTTTAAATTCAAATTAACTATCTTTATTTCATAAAACAGCACACAACAAACTCATAATCATTCTTTTAAATTACCAGACAGATATTACAATACTTGGTGTACAACGTATACTATTCAAAGAAACCCAATTTTATCGTGTGCTGTATGTTGCTAAGAGTAAATAAACAAATTAGGCTATTAACAATGTATGCAGGCAGGGAAAACTAAGTAAAAAGGAAAGAAGACATAAAATGAAAAACATATTATTTCTAATTACATTGTACTGTATTACATATAATATGGTAATATTAGGATATGATTTTCAGTTCATCTTCGACAATTAACAAAAACCCTATATTTTTTAGAATATGAACAGTGGAAATAATGTCATGTAATATTAAGAATGATATTTATAACAACTTGCTGTTTTATAATAGTAGGAAAGAAACGTATACAGGATCAGTGATATATAGATTCCCTATAGATTTACAACCCATACATATCAAAAGTTGTAGTACCCAACTATTTTGCAACAGCAATTACGGCAGCTGTATTAATTGAATTGATCAATATCCCGCGAACGACGCGATCCATTCAGTCTGACCTACATAACGTAGACCGTTCTTTGACAACCCCTAAAATATTCAAATAATACCATGACGTCTTCAAAAGTAGTCGTACACAGAGTGAAATATTGTGTTTGGACCAGAATTGTCCTTATTTACTCTTTTAAACTTTTGTGTAGGTAAGGAAACTATATCTCTTGGATGTTTATTGGAAGACCTCCCAAAAACATTAATGTAAATTGTCCTCTAACTATTTTTTTTATGCAAGTTATAAACTGTCAGTAATTTTAAAAGAAGTGTACATATATATCAGTTCTTAACATAGTTGCTTTTATAATTACGTGTGCCTATTTTACACAATAATTCATTCAAAAACAATAGTATCGTATAGGTTGTTCACTAAGTCAATATTAATTAGGTCAGTAGGTCCTACCCTACGCCACTTGAGTTGGCACATTATGTGTTAACGTTATCAATGAACTTATCCGATGATAACGTGCCTTACTTAAATTTACCAATGGGAAGTAATTTAATGTAATGTGAAAGAATATTAGAATATTATAAAGACTGTTTTGAAATGTCGTTATAAATTGTAGGGCACGAAACCGTTAACCGACACAACCGTTGCAACGTCGTCTATTGATTAAGGTAGTTTAGTTTAGTACAGGGTTCCCTATCCATTTTCATAAAATTTTAAGACATATATAACATAACATGGCATACGTTTGTTTATCCTAATTATATTTACACATAACAGGTAACTAATAATTTGTAATTATTTTATTTTAAAGCATAATTTTTCTAATCAATACAATGTTTATGCATAACATTCAAAATTTTTTTTTAACCTATTAAAATTACATCACAATAATTTAGCCTCAAATTTAAAAACACCATTGTCTATGGTACAGTTAGCATAAAAGATAATTATGTCAACATAAACTAAAAAAAAACCTTATGCGAAAAGAAGGCGTGACTAGAAATAACGTCGTTTTGAACGTCTTTCATGTCTCAAGAGTCTATTTTTGAATAGGCATGTAGTGTTAGCGGTTACGTCGTTTCGTTTGCGAGGGAGAAGAGGCGGAGAAGTGTTCAGCGCGGGGGGGGGGGGTCCTTAGACTCCTCAGGCCCGCATACGTATAGAGTATAGAACACACTGCGACACCGCTCTGCGACGACGTGGCCTGCGCGCCAGCGTACTAGCCGCTGCCATTGCCATAAATATACTTAACATAGCATCCGTCACTGGCACAACATCACTGACTGAACTGAGGGATACCACGTTCCATTCCCCGCCAGGTAAGTTCCGCTGTGCGATAAACTTTTTATTTTATAGGCAATATTTTTGCTGGCGGTTTTTTTTTTATTTTTATGTTAAAGGTTTCTTATTAGTCTCTTCTTAGCCCGCATTTTTAATAAAAATATTATTGTCAACAGTTTTGTAGTTTAAAACTTTGTGTACGAACTTCAAAACTTTTGACATGTTGGTCGTTACGTTCTTTGAAGTGAAAAACTCAAGCGATAACTTGATCCTGGTAACTAGTTAGCTACATTCTAATGGCAACCTTTTAAATATAATCAAATTACGTTCATATTGGTAGCTAGTATTATGGAGAAGTGACTGACAAGTCGAATGTCTCTGCACTCGATGTGGTACGTATGTCACGTGTACCATATACGCGACTTTGAGCCTTATCTCTTTACTCCGTATATCGATATTTCTGTATTTATTATACGCGTAGGACAAATATTTAACACTGACGTAAACTTTTATTAACTTTTAAAGTTTCTTAGTTTAATGATAAATAATATTTGCCTAAAAGCAAAGTACTTACATGTCTACATGATAACTATTTAGAGTTTTAATGAATACTTTAACTTATTTCTACATTTTTGCATTATCCAAATCTGAAATAAGTATGTTCATTAATAGTTAGTATGACTTACTCGATGCATGTTTACAAGGTTGAATATCTTGAATGGCAAAGTAACTTTATTTCCGGTAATTGTCATTAGTTTCTTTATTTTATTCTTTATTGTAGCCATCAAGTTTTTTGTATTCAAACTTTTAAAGTTAATAAAATAGTTTGTATTAGCTAGCAACTATAATTAAATATATATATATGTATACATATATATATATATTTAATGTTATTAGAACATTTCGAAACAGCCTGTTAGAAATTCCGAGGCTCGGAATTCGGCTGTGGCATAGTTGAATTCCGTGCCAAGAAGTTTAATAAAGCTCACTCTTATTAGTCCCATATTGATAGTCTAAATGCTACCAGGGTCTAGTTTATCATCGGTAACAAACCACAAAGTTAAAGTGTCTACATAATTCTTAACAATTAAAGTTTGAAATTGAGGTTGGTTAATTATTTTATTATAACTGAAACTTGACACACAAAATGACCCGCCATTGAACCAAGTCAGTTTACAGTACACAACAACAAATAACTCTCATCATAAGTCATAATCATAACATTCTCTGAACTACACAGGTTTGACCTAATTATTACCAATATAGATCAATCAGAAATGTATATATTTAGGAAGATAATTGACTTGAAATCGATACCTATTCATATATATCAGTAACAAAACTGAAGAGTGTTTTCCCTGGGTGACCAACCAGTTGGATTAGAAAGTAGGTTAAATGATAACAGATCTTTTACTTAGGGTTTGGCTTATGAAATGGCTAGCTATCTTTGGTAAAAGATACTGGTACTTCACTGTAGGTTGCAAATAAAACTAAATTGTCCATTATTAATTATGATAATGGACTACTACCTACCTACTTCATTGCATAGTGAAATTAATAATATGCTTATTCTACATAAGCATATTATTTATTAGACTTTGTCATCTGAAAAGTACAACATATCCTTAGTGAAAGTAATCTCTATGGTCCTATAAGTAACGGGAATACCGAAAGTGAATAAAAATTTATTAAACCAGGTTCTAAGAAGTGTTACAATATTATTTAAAAAATATTCTTCATATAAGGTCTATGGTAGTAGTAATATGGTAAAATGATACCTA
This sequence comes from Tyria jacobaeae, assembly GCA_947561695.1. Taxonomy (NCBI): domain Eukaryota; kingdom Metazoa; phylum Arthropoda; class Insecta; order Lepidoptera; family Erebidae; genus Tyria; species Tyria jacobaeae. The sequence continues at coordinate 8,710,386 of OX387207.1, read as the reverse complement.
TGCTGCTCTTTGGTTATCCACATTAAGTATTTCTGGTAAAAATGTAGGTAAATTTGGTTTAAAGTAATAATAGTGGCTCTGAGCTACTCTATTTTAAAGTTATATAAGCTACTAAAATTGAATGATGTTGAAATAATAAACTAGGTTCTAACAAGTCTGTTAGAATATTATTAAAGAAGTATTCATTATATGATATCTATGGTAGTAGTAATATGGTATATCAAATAAAATCCTGTTCTTTGGTAAGTACGTTAAGTTTCTGTAGAATGTAGATAGAGAATAATAGCAATAGTTAAAATATTTTTTCAAATATCTACAAATACTAAATTGCACAAAAGTAATTTCTTCTAGACATTTACATATATTGCTTCTATGTGAGAGACTTTTATTTGTAATAGGAGACCTGTATGACATATTACCAACCTCTCCAGGCACTGGACTCGTGTAGTACAAGTATGTCAGGTATGTTTGTAAGAGTACTTGGTTGAAAGTAGGTATAGCATGCCACTTCAGAATGATCCCTAAAACAACCAGTTACCCCACTGACAGGACGTCGGTAAACTGGTGCAGGTAGGAAAATTAAATGGCAATAACCAACTAACCTTCAGGACTGCTCTTTTGCGCTCTCTCTAATTTAAGCTGTTCTCACATGCTCCGCGCCACACAGTGATACAATAAATTATGACTGTTTGGCAGAGGGCCAAATAAATCATTTTGATGACCTGTGCGTCCGCTGTGTGTCGCATGTTTTTGAATTTGAACATCAATTTCCGCGTTCTGGAGGAAAGTAAGCCCAGATGTTGACTGAAACTTAGCGATTCGTCTTATACTGCTCCCAGGTACTTAAAGTTGGAGGCTACATTAAGATGAGTACAAGAGGAGGGATGACTGAGTGAGTAAGTATGTATGATATATGTGGCTGTAAATTATTGGCAATGATTTGCTCTTGATATAAAATTCATTTTTCCAACGTTAAGAGTGAATCCTTCTGGTGAAAGCCCTATGATTACCTTACTAAAGCCTAGCTGTGCAGGTACAAAAGCATCATTAGAAGAATCATGTCAACATATTGAGGTATGTTACTATCTTTCCGTTTCTGACAGGACTACTGCACAGTCCAATTATGAAGGTGAGAAAGAGCGTAGGTCCTAGAACGCAAGCTTGGAGCACCTCGCAATCAATCAGAAGATAATAGCTGATGATATCATCAAACCCTGACCCTTTGCTGCCTGCCAGTTAGGTGCTCTTTAAATAATTTATGTTGGATGCCTTTAATTCCCATTTTATCAAGTTAAGATAATAGGAATAGGACACGGTCAAAAGACGTTGTCAAGTCTAAAAACACTGCCACCACCTTCTTTTGTTGGTTAGGTTTTCGAACAATATGATCAGTCAGTTTGTTAACATGCCAGGACAAAATTCCAGTCAGTTTCAGAACGATCGACGGGTGATAAGAAGTTTCAAAAATTAACACTACCAATATTTTGGTGAATAATTTTCAGGAATGTGTTAGGTTTAACTATTAATTTCGGGCAATCCTCTATTTCGCAAGTGGAAGATGATGCAATGTCGGATCCATCTACTTCGCTACTTGTTTTAATGTTAATATTATCGAATTTTAAATTTAGTAGTACAAGTGGATGAAATCATGTATGATAAATATTCAGCTAGAATGGGTGTGATAAACTATATTATATATTTAAAGAATGTTGGAAATAAATATCTATTGAAAGTACTTATATAGGGTTGGTACAAATGTCGGTAAAAAAAAGTCGGTGTAAAAGACAGTGCGTGCTAGTGGAGGTAAACGAGAGACGTGTATGTAATGTATGCGTGTAGAACTGTGTGGTTTAAAAAGACTTAATGTGAGTGATTGAGAGTGAGTGTTTGTGGGGAATAGTAAGTATAGTGTTCAGTGTTATTGAATATGTAAATTTGATTTATAACAATTTTAGTAGATATTAGCTAATAACGTTGTTTTGAAGCAGGTTAAGACAAGTTAAGTTTATAGATAAAATAAATTTGGACCGTTTAGCCGTAAATTCTAAAATCAGGATAAACAGAAACAGTTTATGTATAGCATGCAAACAATGACAAATGTGATGAGCAGATATGTCTTGTCAGCTAGTATATAATAATATATACAGAGCATTCGTGCGCCGTTCAATGAAGTTTGTTTCACAAGTATACACTAAGACAACATGTGAGACTTTTTAATTATTCTGGCATGATCCCCTAAAACTGATCCAATAGTGGATCATTTTACTTTAATAATAACAATACATCTAAATAGATAAATAAAAACCAATGGTTGATATAAAGGATAATCTTTAGAACTTACTGACAAAATTTATAAATTATAATTACCTACGTTATTTATACATAATTTATTTTTTATTTTATCTCTTGAAAAGAAAAGAATCTGCTACATTTCGTATGTATTAGACAGAAGTAGGTACAGTCATAGGTTTACTTAAACACATTTTTTCTTTTTTTTTTAATGCCCCTCTTGTATATTTCGACTGCGTACAATAGTCCTAAACCTATGACTATACATACTTTTTTGTAACAAATACAAAGTGTGGCACATTCTTTTCTTTTCAAGAAATAAACAAAAAAAAATTACATGCAAAACAAAATTGGAAGTTTAATATATATATATATAAGTGAGAATAAGAGATAAAGTTAAACTAAGAGAAACTAATAATCCTACATTAATTTAACTGTTCCCATACTAATACTAAAATAACTATTTCAAAATAAGGTGTTTTACTAAAAAAAAAATAGTATTCTTTTTTACTAAAGAGATTCAAATAGATGAAGTCTATTAGTAAAAAGTAGTTAAAGGTGAGATAGTTTTATTTATGTACATTCTTTACAGTTAAACAGTTTTTTCATTGATGCCGTGGGGGTCAACATTTTTTTTGAATAAGAGCGTCGTTCAAAACCATTTTTGTCAATAATTTTAGATTAAGAAAATAACTATTTAAACCTTGATTTTTAGATAAAAAAAAAAAACACTTTTAAATAACCAGTTCAACTAAAAGTACTTTTGACTGTTATTTCACTTACTTGTTAAAAGTACTCTGCACAGTAAAACATTTCAATTATTGTAATGTTCTACTTAGCAACACTACAAGTAGAAAAACGTTTTTCTCACAATTTCATAGGTAACCCAATAAATTTGTATACCTATATTATAAAGAAAAATAAGTTTAATAAATTTAACACTTTTCATTAGCTTTTTTTTTTGCATATATACGCTCACGCACGCTTTTTTGTCAATATTAAAAATAAATTATAATATTTTACTGCTATAAAAAATTTAAAAATTATTATTTTTTTAGGATTATTTTCCATATCTTTTTACTAGATCTTGAGCGCGGCTTTGCCTCAGTATCCCCTGCTAAACATTTTATGATGATCAGATAAACGATACGGCAGCGCACAGAATACGAACAAAGAAACGTTTATTTTGATATTGTATAGAGATTTGAAGTTATTCTAGTCACAATTTTTTAAAGAAATAGTAATATATGTACATACATGAGGGTAATTTTGTAAGCCATAATAAGAAGCGATAATTCTTATAGAAACGTAAAGTCAGTCTTATTTATTTACCAGTACATGATATGGTCAGGCATTGTTACAATACAATATATATCTATGATCTGAACATCGTATGTGTAAACAAAGATTCATCTAAATCTTAAATAAGTTTGTTTTATTCTCAATAGTTAACATTTCTTCTGTTATTAAGCAATTCAATCATAGATTCCATTAAAATATGTCTCATTGTGCAAGAGGTGTGCGCGGTACGGCATTAAAACACCTAGGTGAACCATTGTAACACATTAACATGAACTACCAACGTTATATGTAGAAAAAATTATAAGCGCGGTTACCTTATGTCGTAGATAGGTTGTGTTGGAGCTATTCAATTACAGCAGTTACTCAATTCACATATCCGCGTAGCCATTAGCCATTTATTAGAGAGAACGTACGCTTCCTGAGAGAGGTCGATTTCGGCAACTGAACGCACCAGTTTATCGCGATCTCCCCTGGCCCCACTTCGTGTCGGTTGATATATCCGTCAGTAGCGGAACGCGCGAACGACGCAATTTGACGCGGGTCTTGTTATATTGGACGATTCCACAAGCTGTGCTTAGCGGCTGCGCAGTAACGGTGCCCTAGTTATTTCGGGTGCCGTCCTAAATTCGAACGAGGCCGAAACGCTGTTTTCATCAACAGCATCGAGTTTTATTCAATGGGGCCACATTGGGCTGTTCGACCTCGTAGATACTGACTTTAGGTAGGTACCGCGTCGCGTTGCCGCTCACTTCGCCAAAACCGCGGACAGCTCAACACAGCTAACCGAAACGACAGGAGAAAACACGCCACTGCGGCACTGCGGCTGCGTGAAATGCCGTACGATAACAGCGCCATCACGTGTCAACACTACTGTTACTGTTAACGTACTATTAGCAATACGTCGTAACTTCCTGTCACTCATAAAACATGGAAAAACATGCATTATGACGTCGCTACGCCACTTACTAACGTCCTTAGGAAAAAATATCGTTAAAAGGCAAATCGATCCGCCCCACGATCCAATCCTTGTGGTGATGGAGTTTACGGTCGAAAAATAATACATAACGTAAATAATATTTATTGTTTCGCGGTTTCCAATTAAGAGTATATAGTATTAATAGTAATACTATGTGTAATAATCATTAATAAAATTACATGACAATATAACAATTACTTAAGTATTTAGGATAAAGACAAGTATAATTGAAAGTATTAAGTAGCTAACAAAAAAAAAATTAAGGCAATTTATGTTCTTTACGCGATAATATTTCTTAAAATACTATTTATAACAAGACAAACATTTTTGGTTAAACAAACTTGGTATTTTTTTGTGTTCATTGTTTTAATTATTTAATACTAGTGTAGATGAAAAGCACCGAGAGAGAGAGAGCTTTTCTTTGTGACAAATACTTATTTAACTAATATTTCAAAAAGTTTGTACTTAATTACGAATAAAGAAAAGACGGCAGCGGTGCGCAGTGCTCGCGGAGAAGGGGAGGTGCCATGTCATTTGACCCAAAGTAAGCCAAGGCCGGTTTGGTGGGGATAACGTTTACACGTGTGACCTACATAGAAGTTGAGGGACCGAAGAGCCACGGAAACGCACGACTAAGCCCGAGCGGCAGAACCGCTCGCTAACATACTCTGATCGATACCTAATGAATATTAGCACACTGGTATCCGACATGGCATTCTCCTATGAGGGACTTGTTTTTAAGTCTTTTCTTGACTAACTTCTAGTGACTAACAAACCTGGCAACCAAACAAAACTGTCAATGAGCACATCGTATCGCATAATTCTGAACTAAATCGTATAGTTTAAATTGCATTTCAGGTTGTTACTTCATTTACGAAGGAGAATTGAGGCCAGTGAACTTTTTATGATCTTTATGATATTTTCTTTATCACATTTTTTTCCGTCTATTGATGAATTTCAATAAGTCTTTCGTGTGAGAGGAGTGTAGCGTCGTCTCGTGTGAGTGACGAGAAGTATGTTCGCGTTACGCGGACTTACGCGGCCAGTCGTCTCCAGTACGGGGAACGTGGCACACGCTAACGCACAACGGTGCATCGATCGATGAACGTAAACGTTACATCACCCCCCGCGACCTTTCTCTGCGTGCGCAGCACTGCTCACGCCCCCCTGCCCCGACCCGCCGCCGCGCCCCTCTCGCACCAATCCGCCATGGATCTTCGCTACGTTACGTGCTGCCATTCGCACTTCGGTCGCCCTTAGCATCGGTCGCTCTCTTAGAACTTATAAAACTAGTGCAAGTTAACTTTAGTTCAGAATTTACAAACTTAGTTTGTTTCGCGCGGTTAATGTAGCTCGTGTTAGGGAATTGTAGTGATTATAATTAACAATGAAGTGAATTAAACGAACATTAGCTTGCTTTAAATACTTATGGGATGTTCGCGACCTAGTTTTTTAACTTCCGTAAAATTGTTTAGAAACTTTGAATTTTTGTCAATTGTTTAAAAAGTTTTAAAAATAAGAATTTTGAAGCGCGTGAATTCTTGCTCTGTTACCTAGTAATATTTTTCCGTTTGCTTGGTCTTAGACTCACGTCTCATAGCAAAAGTAACTTCAACTTAACCGCTCGCACGTGTCGCATTTACGTTTAAGTATTATTCCAATTGCAGCTGAACATTCTCCAACAATGAAAATAGAAGACTAGAAAAAGAAGATTTTATAATGCCAGCCGTGTCGGGGGCAGAAATTGACTTGGCTGTTTTATATATCAGTCAGTCTTTTTCTCTCTCCTATATGATTGGCATACAATCGCCGTTGCCGACCGCGTGCTAGCGTCGCGTCGGTTGCTCTCTGCATGGCTAAGTCTGCAGTGACGTCGAGGATTACGCAAGCTGTTATGATATTCGGCTGCGAAACCCTTGAATTTTCTGCTTAAGACAGCCGTTGTATGTAACATAGGTTATCGGAGTTAAAAAGACTTGACATATTTTATCTACTGTACTGTTTTTTGTGTCGTAAGAGTTCGTTTTGAGTCGCTTGCTGCACCTGTATAGCGGTATGATGAAATCGAAATAATCGTCAGCGAGGTGGTCGGTGTACTCGGCGTGAATTGGGCAATCTGCGAGCGAGCGGATGCCTCGTCCCGCGCGCCGCCACGCCCCCGCTACCTAACATTTCAACTCCTGCGCCGAAGACATGTGAACAGAACCGACATGTTACGAATTTAAACTGGTTAATTTTCTTTTCTGTTCCAGCCTGTTTGGAGGGCGTATGCTTCATTAATATTTGTTGCTAAGCGATTCGTTTAATTTTTTTGCATCTTATTTATTACCGTTCGCATTGCGATTTATTGATTAAAATTATTTTATTGGAGCGTAACCTATTCTATCATACTTTTATTTGACTTGCATGCTTTTTCAACTGATCATAAATTTTATTATACCTCTAACACAAGATGCACGTACACCCATAAATACACATCTGTAAAAAAAACATAGCCCCAAACGTATAAGAGTGTGGGTGGCACCCTTTGGCCCGCCTCCCTAAGTTTAGCCCAATAGGAGTCGTATTTCCTCTTGATGACCTTCGGATCCGGGGCTCACTTTATCACATAGGTACTTCGTTTAGAAAAAAATGGGCACAATGGCTAAGCGAATAGAATCATAAGTTTATTGTCCCATTATTGGCAACGAACAACACATAGTTTACTATTATTTAATCAAAATAACAATAATTGATATAATGCTTGAAGCGAATTGCAGTTGAATATTGACAAAAAGTACAATGCATACCGACATATGGGAAAATCAATCAAATTACTCGGCCTGTTCTTGTTAAAACATTCAATTCATTGTTTCATGAATACAGTAACGGCAATGTCCAATCGATTTATCTGTCATATATTTAGTCGAACTATTCGTAGTTTAGGGCACAGGTACTTCACAAACAAAATTAAATAAAATATTTTTATAAAATAAAAAACTAGAAACAAAACAATAAATCAATTGTTTTTTTAATTGAACATTACATACATAGTAATAATATATTATTTATTTTAATTTGTGCATGTTTGTATATTAGATTAATAAATATTGGACATCACCAAAAACCTGGTTTAAATATAAAAATACATACATCTATAACAATACATTAAAAGCGTGCATCTCTACATTTTTAAAATTGAGGGATTCAATATCTTCCTTATGCGTTTAATCAGGCTTAGTTTAACACAATAACAATCTAAAACTCTACCTACTACACTTTGAAATTCTTTATTCTTAGGCGATAAAATAAAAGAAAATAAATTAAATAATAAATTTAAAGTGTTCAAATCTGTCTCTACAGTTACAAAATTAAAGGTATGATTGGAATCGGGCTACGGTATACCACCTTTATTTATGTAAATACATTACTAATGATAATTTTGAACTCTCCCTATAAACAAGTCTTATAAACAAGATAGCATCTATTAGAATCTTATAAAACTTGCAAGTTTTAAGTACATACAAATTAAATTACAGTTCATTGATTGTTGAACTGATATACGATGGAATAGATAGACAGTTCTGTTTTTATATTTTTATAAAAATAATAAAGCTTCAAGAGCGGGAGTTAACGTGATACCGGGAATTATTTTTCAAATGTCGGTATTATATACGGAAAAGATATACAGAAAAATATAATTTATTAAAAAATAATTTATAAATATAACGATTTTGTATTTTTTTATGGGTCTGTGACACCAAATATGGGTTCTATCTTAGGAAAACTGTTACTAACGTAACGCCATAAAATTGAAGAGTGAACTTTGGAGATGATATCTGAAACTTAGTCTTTCTTGCCATGAGGCTTTCAACCGCAATGCTCTTTTTATAGCCAAGATTATATCGGTAGAATATTTTTACTCACCAAACGGCCATGTGTACCCACTACCCAAGCGCAGCTGAAAATTAAGCAGATAGGGCTTAATTCATTTAAAATTGTTTTTTTCTTAATCATGACTCTACAAACGCTTTTTTACGTGTAGAAACCCCACCAGGGTTTTTGGATGGAACGGTGTGTCGGAATCAGGCCGACTAAAACCACACAATGTACTATCCTGCGCCCGAAGTAGGAGGAATCCGGGAACAACTAAACGTTGAAGTGAGATTTCCTTTTTATAAATAACAAGTGGTTCCCCTGACTCACCTGCTTTTATGGACATTGCTCCCCTTTGTCGTAGGGTTTCTTATAGTCAATATTGTTTTCGTCAATAAACACTTTACTACTATTATAGTTTTTTGAATTCGACTGTAAGTTCCATAGAGTAAACCGTTCAAACGAACCTACAAACAAACAAAAATCTCTTCTGTTCTGTTATGTTAATATATATACATATTTTTTATACATTATTTATATGTGATATAAAAAGGAAATTAGTATAGGTATTTTTTAGTAATTAAATTAAAACATTTTCTAGTCATCAGAAGACGCAGAGACCTAATGTTGCAAAGATAAAGGTAAGCTCTTAAAGTATGCCCTATTAATTTTTACTAAACTGGTAATTTTTTTAAAAGGTGTAATCTCTGTTATCTTTTAAAAACAACCACCCGACTACATTAAATTGAAATATTATATAGTCTATGCCTATGATTATGTCCACTACTAAGACGATTTAAGACGATTCAAATGAAGCCTCACATGTCGAAATCCATGCCGTTGCTGGTTGACACCTGTGAGGAGAAGTAATAAGTTACCTAGGAAATCATTTTTATTTCTCTGTAAAATGGACAGTAAGTGTATCGTGAACCAAACTGGACGTAAAGAGGGTGAATCTATTATAGGTTGTATACTAGCTCAACGTGAAGAACAATATTCCATACAACCTAAAAGACTATTATAATATAGTTTAATGAAATATTTTACAAAAAAGTGACAAATTATTTTAAGCTTAACCTATTTTATGATGTTCTATAGATGATCGGGATAAGAGGGTTACTAAACAAATAAGAATACGAAAGTATATATGTATATTCTTATATTACTAAACAGCTGCTGATTAAGTACGGAAAACCATACATACATTATTATTTGATTAAAAAAGTAACTAAAGGCATGGAAAGAGGGGGGAATTTACAAGGCTTTATGTACTGTTGGTTGCGATTAATAGCTTCTCTTTCTGACGATTATATTGGTGGTAAACGCTTTGATACCAATAGTTTCTATTAGTACTACCATATCGATTTGTGTTTTGAGTGTTACATTTAATTCATTTATTTATGCACGAAAATAAATCAATACATTAGTAGTCGACTAAATATGATTTTTGTGGAGCAGCACTCTAGATAGCTTTAGATATTATTCTTCTTCTTTTTCGTGCATCTTCATTCCATTATTCTACACACATACATGCACTGACGTCTATATCCCGAAAGGGGTAAGCAGAGGCGCATTAAACGTCAACCTTTTGCGAAACATAATTTAGTTACAGTGTCATAATGGGATCCACTATACATACATATGTAAACAGTCTCAATGATAACTGTTTCATTAATCTGTTTGTCGCCTGTTAAGGAAGATCTGGTGGCCCTTCTCTACTCCACGCAGCTTAATAATATTAATCCATTATTATATATTTATTTATTATTATTATCAACAGATGCGATAAGCATGCATGACCACATTTTCGGATTGTTTGTCAAATTCCAACCAATTGACAGATTGAAAATTACGAATTACATTGTGTATGTGCAGTAAATTTAACAAGTTTAAAGTAATAAGGATTACTATGTTATAATTTATAATTGCTATTTGAAATACCTCCTTGGTATTGGTATTGATAAGAACTTGGACAAAGCCAAGGTTATGTTCAATAAACATGTCACGTCCAGACCGATCGATGTTCGACGCGAGATCGACGCTCGAAATTGTTCAAGAATATGCCTACATTGGGCTGGCTATCCAGCCGGGTAGAAACCACTTCGAGAAAGAAGTCACCAGGAGGATCCAGTTGGGGTGGGTAGCATTGGTATACTACTTCGAGTTTTCCTATCACCTTTACTGCAATGCAAAAAAAGAACCTCAGAACGAAGGTCTTCGAACGACGTGGACACTAACGGTGGAGCTAATCCATGAACTGAAAGTCACGCATAAATAGCAGTAGTAGTAGTAGTACTTGCGAGTAAGTTACGTTCGGAGTTTCTTTAAATGATGAAATCTATATTGTGGTGATTCAACAAAGAATCAAAGTTACCAACATTGTCGCAGAATAAGCACGTTGAAGTGGCAACTTCACATTTAATACAACTTTAGAATCACGAAATTTGGTAAAATCTTTCACACCACTTGAAAGGGAAAGTTGTTATTTTCTAATTAGAATATCACATAAAACGTGGCATTGGCCGTGTTCAATGTCGATGTGTTAGACAGCAGTTTCAAACTCAAAAGTAAGTTTAGTTGATTTATATTAGAATTTGATTAAGTTAATTAGAATTGCAATTCCTTTGTCTGCAATTCCATATAAAATATCCATATAATTAACTACATACTAAACCTTCAAGCAGTAAGTACAACTCGCACTTGACCAGGTATATTTTATTTAATTATTGTTGGAGTATTTTCATATATATATGTAAAGTAAAGTGAAAAGGTCGGCAACGCATTTGTGACTCTTCAGTTGCAGGCGTCCAAGAAAGGTGGTGCTCACTTACGAGTACGATCAGGTGACCCGTCTGCTCGCTCGCCCTCTGTCTCACAAAAGTGACTTTAAAAAACCCTATCAGTGTCATTTTACTAAGTCTATTTAACGATTCGAACTTCGGCTATATAACGATTAATTTTAAAGAACGCAAAATTCATAACTCTTATTAATTTTTTAAAGATATGAATATTTTAACAAAAAAAAAAACATAATTCTGTGTTAATATAAGTTTGACATATGACTCTATTGATGGACTCTATTGTAGATCTACTAAGAACTAATGTTTTTCCTGTACATTGTATTCCTTTATTTGGAACCATTTGTCCAGCGCACGCCGATAAAACGTAAAACTGGTTAATTTTAATTCGACTTGGTTTACAAATGGTTTACAAATACTAAAAAATAGGAAAATAAATTATAATGAGAAATAAACTATTTTCATTTATTTTATTATTTGTAGCTTAATATCAGTGAATGAATTTTTAGAATAAATTTAGTGGATCTAGAAATTAGCCCCCACAAACAAAAAAACAAATTTTACCTCTTTATGGTATAAGTGTAAATTACCAAAACCCTTAGTTTATGTATGTCAATGGAAATGTCAATTTAGATTTTAATTAGATATTGCTTGTTGTTTTATATTTATATTGCAAACAAAAGACGTCAGTGTTTTCAAATTCAGTAATGTAACAGATTTATTCTCACAACTCATTACAGATCGTCAGTTTATATGACGCATGTTTAATACGGCGCCGGCCGCGGCGTGTCACTTCTTTGTATCGACGTCAGCGTCTTATCTTTTGCTTCAAATTACATAACTTAAGAGCGAAAGCAACTTGACGTAGTGACGTCAGGAGCTGTCGAATAAACTTATCAGATTCTTAATAAGCAGTGTTTATATGGAAGTGTTTATGAACCAATCCACCTTTTAATTTCTTAACTAGTCTATACTCTCTAAGAGTTATTCTAAATGCTTAATGTCAAGAGAAAGATTGATTGAGACTAGATTGAAAGGCACTTGACAGACGCATGGGATGCCATATGTAGGTACGCTATGTAGTTAGATATTGTAGAATGCACTCAGCACATATACTCGTAGACATACTCTGTGGTCATGATATGAATGTATATTAATTTCTTTTATAGTAGACTACTCATAAAATCAAAAGGAAATAGCGTCAAAGTAAAATGAAGTGTATAAAACCAATAGGAATGTATTCCTATTAATTAACTAAGTAGGATAGACTGAACAGAATACTGGTAGATAATATCATAGACAAGATTGGTTACCAATATAACTTTAAATAGTTAAAACGATACCGAATCAGTGTTACATGCGCGCTATCGTGACGATTGATAATAACGTAACGATAAGGACGTAGTCAAATTCAATATTTTTAATAAAATAACTTTTTCTTTAGTTCGGTTTTTTTTGCAGAGTTCAATTTATTGTAGATTACGCCCAGCGAAGCGGGCCAGGTTTGCTAGTTTAGTATAAGCAACTCAAAGAAAGGTGGAGCACTAGCCTGAGGGTACTGCTGTCATTGATGGGACGTTGACGGCGGAGGATCAAGTAACATGGAGGCACCTTGGACAGACTGATGCCTGATCAGTGATTAAACTTTTTCATTTATTTATTTTAGAAGTTATTTAATCAACTATATTTTACTGAAAACTAAAGCCTTTTCACAGGTTATAGTGGGTAAAATGATTGAAGTTCTAGCTAAAAATATAGAATAAAACACCTGCACCCGACAATCCCAATGTCTTCTTTGTGCGATTTGGTAATATAATTTGCAACAGAAATATACATTTTCTGATGGGGCTGAAGAGTTTCCTTACAAAGCTAGGCACCAGCCGTCTGCACCAATGTTGTATATATATGTACATATACTTATGATTATGAATAACAATAATCAAAACGAACATGTGTCCCGTACAAGTAAACTGGCCTGTTGGTAAATCGGTTAGTGACCCTGACTGCTGGGCTTGGAAGTCGTGGGTTCGATATACACACGGGATAAAAATTTGTGCGACCCACAAATTGTTGTCTCGAGTCTGGATGTTCTTTATGTCTGTTGTTTGTATGTTCGTAAAATACCTATTTACCTACTCCTAGTGTGAGAGTTATCTTTTTTCTAAGAAACACAAATAAAGTAAAGGAGTAATAAATTAAAAAAAAAAACTTTGTGGCAATGAGAAAACTAGAATTTTAATTAAAACTTAGAGGATACGGATATTTGAAAATGGCACTTACAGCTTTGTATTAGAACTGTTGGATAAATATTTATTAAATAAAATACCTAACTGTGTTTTTCTATGTAGAGTTTAAGTTTCAGAGAAGGATTTTAATTAATTCCTGTTTGAAATGTAAGAGTTAATCTGTAGTGTAATGTTATGATATTAATTAAGTTTGGGTATTTGGGATTGATTAATACGATAGTAAAAGGATATAATAAAGTAAAGCTATGTACTATGAATTGAAGCTTGGAGGAGATCACGGTTATCCTCATTTACTAGAGTATTGTAGTCCACTGATGAGTAACGCTTATGCGCATGATACTTTGTTAACATATTTTAATAGAAACATGTGTTTCCAGTAAAATCCGTGGCCTACAGAAAATTTATAAATTTGTTATTAAAAATTGGTGTTTTAATTGCAAGGGTATCTTGTGTATTTAAAATTTAAACCGTGGTAGAGCCATGCTTAGGCACGAGGACGACCGGAGTAATACCACGGAATCGCAAAAAAAAATCAAACAATCATTGCGTTGTATTTATCGAGTGAGTGGGGATGCTGAAGTTCAAAATTGTCTTTTTTTTCCCTCCCCTCATCCCCTTTTATGAACCTAAATGGCGATCAGCGGATTTTAAATTTTGGAGTTGGAGGTGTTGATGGGCGGAGGTTGCCACTTACCATCATGTGACTGTCCCTCTATATTACATAAAACATATCAATAAAGCATTAAATTACCAAGGTGTAGCATTTATGGAAAATACTTCTACGATAAGAAGTAGGCGACATACAAGTGTTTGACAGAGATGTTTTTATTTAATTCGGATAAATTTTGGGCACCGTATAATCTAGAATTTAGCATATATCCTAAATGTCATGCAATCAGAACAATTGTAGGCGTGAAGTTACAATAGTAACCTTAATTTAAGGCTATAGGACAACATTTTGTAAATGATAAATAATAAAAACCTCGTGAACATTACATTAGCTTTTTTTAAATCCTAGACTTGCTATTCAAGTCGTTCTGGTCCAATGGTAAAACTCGCTCACGTCGCTCAGTAACCTAAGTCGATAATTTTAAATTAAAAATAGAATTGGTCAAAGGATTTGCTCAATGATGGAGAAAATGATAATATATCGGTTTAAAAAACTTTATTTCTCAAAAAGAATTTACATAAATTCACTTGCTGAAAAACCTTTACTTTATAAAGTAAATTAATTCTAACATTAATGACATCGTTATGAATAACTGTAATAAATAAATATATAAACAAAAGGTTGATAATTCATAAATAAATACTCCAGCCGCATCAACCTATCAACGCTAGTCGACCGAAACACAGATGTAAGATTCCATGTTGTGACTAGATGTGATATGTATCATAGGGGAGTAGTTATTGTATTTGAGTTCATTGAGTAGTTATGTATCGATAAATATGTTAGTTTAGTTATTTTAAATTATTTCTGTATGGTACAGTTTTTGAAATATAAATATTTATTTAAAAAAACTTCAACATTTTTGCAAGAAAATATAGAAGATATAGTTTAAAAAACAGTTTTTATGACATAGGTTGAATATTGGTTTACTTCTTAAAATATAGCCATGTTCACAATTATACGATAAGCCCTATTACTTACACAAGGAATCAACCTGTAGCATTAGTGTCAGTGATTAGTCATTATGTACCCCCCTCATATAATTTATATATATATATATATATATATGTGCATGTGTGTATTTGTAAATGTTTGTGAGGGCGAGGGTGTGTGTATGTTTTGTGATGAATATCAGTACTCTACTTGCTTAAATCTAAATAATTTTTGTAGCTTTCCTGGGATAAGATCTCCTTAGTTTGGGATCACACTGTCGTGTTTGAGATGTCTAAAAATATAATACAATTTTAATTACTTATATATTATAGTATTATTATATTTATTTCATGTGCTATCATAATATATCTAGCTATCATATTAGAAACTGCATAAGCACAGTTTTGTGTATATGCAAACTATTACAAATTATTTTAAAAATGTAGTATGTTTGTATATCTGGATTAGAATAAAATCATAATCGATTTACTGCACACAAAATATACCTACGACAAATTGACAGAGTGAAGCACATTGGAAAATGAATTCTATCTCAGCATGAGACATCGATTGGTTGCGCTTATCCTACGTAAAAGAAATAAAGCCTAACCGTTGACACTTTTTTATACTATTTTTCATATTGAGCGTTTGGGGAGCGAGCAGTGTAAATAAATTTGTCAATCTTTTGCAAATAACATACCTATTAGGATTCGGGCATTCGATTTGATTCAATATTTTTTAAAGTATACTCGTATAAAGAGGGTGCTCGCTAAGACCTATAAACTTAACCGTATGCTTGATTAGTGTTAGTCCTTAGTGTTTTGTAAAAATATTGTGTGTCGTGTTTAATCTCTTCTTGGACTCTAATAGAGTGGTTATATATACTACTGTGATACTTCTGTTAAAATAAAATCAATGAAATCAAAATAATAATGACGGAACCATGTAAATGTTAAATTTATTTTTTTAATTCAAAGCGTATCCTTAATTTTTCAATTCATTGCACTCTCTTCTTCTTATCGGTTCATAGTGGCATTAAATTATTGAGAACCCGAACTTGGCGTATTGACCGCATATTCGGTGGCTCTAAATCTTCCCTCGTGCACAAAGAGCCATCGTTTGTTTTGTAGCGCACAAGCAACTCAAATCGGTACCATCAATCTCCACTTTCACATATTTTCTTTATTTCCTATTTTATTTCATTTATTCCATCGCATCCATACGTACCTTTACTCAAATTCACATTAATACATTTTCAGACTCACACAAAACTAATCAGATATTATGCTGAAATTCGACAAACATGGCTAACTTTGCAAAACGGGGTTATTAAGCGACTATTGAGCCTTTGAATGTAGAAGTTAGAAGTACCAAATATTCAAGATTGTACATTGCAGCCGTTATGAGTTCAGGACAACCTACACAACACAATTTTTATTAAAAGGAGATGTTTTAAATCTTATAAAACATCTCTTATTTCATATGGTTCCACCTCTTAACTTTAATATTTTTCTACTTCTTTTCCTCTTTTTATACTGTTTACTTGAAAAAAGCTAGAGCCGCACAAGAATTGGGGTCTCGAATCCACAACCTTTGGTTCAGCAGTCAGGGTCACTAACCACTAGACCGGCAGGACGATTTCATCAGATCTCAGTCTTATCTTTTTTATTTAAGTCAAATTAAATTAACCGAAATATTGATGCATTTCCAATTTTTGATTCTTTCTGGTACTCATATCTTAGAGTATGATTAGAATAATAGTGAGCTAAAGTAGTGTCAGTGAGTTTTTATTATCCACAAATATGGTAGTAGGTATTATCAGTTTCTGTTACCATTTAATTATTGAACATCAATCTCTCTTCGTAATCCTATTGATCTCCCATATAAACATTTGTATATTAGTTTTGGTTATATATACGTTTTTGCCTATTATTTCCTATTTCATTTCTGTGACATACTTAACTATAGCGGGAGTCTCGTCTAACTTGATGAGGCTGTCAATCGGTGTCTGCTACGCTCTCATTAATTTACTTATTGTTTTCCTAACATTTCTCAATTGCCACACAAAGTATTGAAGTATATAGTAGGTTAAGTTAATTTGATTGTATACTAGATTCTCCGGCGATACCTAATTTTCTTCTCGTAATTTATGTACTTTCCTTATAGTAACTAGTTTATTTGAAGGGTCTGACTGTATCAGAGGTGGTTATATTATGGTTATCCAATGTTTATATTATATCCAATTATAAAAAATACATATATATCTAGACTAGTCTACGCGAGGGCGTTACAACGTCCGAAGCCATATACAAATACATGTATCTTATCTGTATTAGATATATATAGGTATTTTTCTGTACTAGGCACACCAACAACACCAACGACTGTTGTAAACACTGCTTAACTAATGAAGCATTCAATACTTAAAGAATATCTACAAAAAATATACGCAGTCACTGTGGTTCATCCGCACGACGCCGAAAAAGACATTATCTACAAAAGAACCGCAATATTCCGCTAGAGTTAACACTTTCACTTGCGACACAAATTCCCTCCCATGACTTTTAAATGAGTGCCGAACTATTAGAGAGTGACGGTTCTTAATATTTCGTGTTACTACCAGTAGGTGTGTCTCTAATATTATGAATAGTATTCGTGAAAATGTATGTTTTAACTATAGATGCCCTGTGTAGTAGATAAGATTTGAATAATATTGTTTCTTCTTTCTTTAAGAACTACATATGATAGCTATCTATTGGAGAGGGGATTGTATCTTCTGGTAACCATTTTAGGCAGTTTGGACAGCCTAATGGTACCAAAAAAATAAAAGGAGTGAAGCATAATACACTCACTATACAGTATAATTAGATGAAGAGAAACAGTATTTTTGTTAGAAATTTCCACGTGCTGTGGCCTCTATATTATATTAAATGTATTATGTGAAATGTACATGAATGGTTGAATTTAATATCTATTTCTTGAAGTAGATCTTAAACTTAAACTTTTAGATTTAGAATGTTCTGAGTCGATGCGCAGTTGGTGCAGTAATATGCATCTCATTGGAATTTCATGATTTGTTTATAGAAGACATAGCATTTCAAGTATGGTTTCCATGAATACGTTATTAATTGTTTTGTTTAGAAATAAAACGATGTTTTCACGTTTTCTTAGTGCTGTAAAATATGATTAAAGAATATTGGATCTCTATAAAGGTATCATAGAATGCTTACTAAATTTAGATTTACTAATTAAGTTATAATGTGTTTTGGATTGTAATTTTGAATACGATTTCAGGAAAATCTCTTAACCATAAAGGTATATAAAATGGTGGGTTTCTTAGTTTTGACAAGAAAGTGGCTAGCAGGAACATAACCTACTTTTAGTTAATGGTTATGGTAGAGTAAAAAGGACTATAGAGGGTTACGGCGGTTAGAGCCATACGCGGATACCGCACCATATCAGCAGAGGCGGCGTGCGCGTTGGCCGGAACTCTCCCGTGGGATTTGGAGGCGGAAGTGCTCGCCGAAGTTTATCGGCGGACGGCTGAATTCCGGGCGGATAGTGGCAGTCGACCCCCGCCCGAAGATGTACGCGAGTGGCGTGAGGCTGCCCGCCTAGCCACGATGGCTCGTTGGTCGTCCCGGCTGGAGGCTCCACGTGCTGGCTTTGCCACCGTGGAGGCACTCCAGCCGGTCATCATCGAGTGGGCAGGGAGGCAGCACGGGACCCTTTACGTAGGTACGAAGTACCTGCACACCTGCAGTGAGGACTCCGCATGGCATACGCTCGCAGATTGCCCCGCCTGGGCACCGCAGCGTCGGGCTCTCACTGCAGGCATCGAAGAGGATCTCTCACTACCTGCCATCATACGCGCCAAGGCGGGTAGCGACATAAGTTTACCGCGGTCGCAACCTACTGCGAGGAGGTCATCTCGCAGAATGAGGCGGTGGATCCGGCCCGGGAGGATGATATCCACTCGGACCAATTCGAGTGTAGCCGCGGGTGGTCGGGACGGGTTTTCCCCTCCACTCGCTTTACTGGCCAACCGCGAGGGGGTGACGTCCTCGTGTGTCTGGACGCCGCCTTATTGACAGGTTACCCGTAGGTGGTGCCCGCATAGTGTGGGCAGGCGCTAGGAGGGGTCCGGATGTCTTAATGAAACTGTTCCCGGATTCCTCCTATTTGAAGCGCAGAACGGCACACCGTGTGGTTTTACTCGTGGTCGGTTCAATTCCGACACACCGTTCCACCGAAAACCCCGGTGGAATGACAGCCCGAGGGGGTTTCCACACGAAAAAAAAAGAGTAAAAAGGACTAGAGAATATCAGAAATACAGATGAACTTCACTTAGTCCATTGTTTTTACTGAGAGTTAAGGGTTTAGTAGACGTGGATAACACAACACAATATACAAATCTATTATTTTAATATCATAATGTATCTATTAGCTGACAAGAATTACTCATTGCCAGTATATCCATTTTAGTCGATAATTGTACTATGCACGGTGACTAAATAATATGATATAAATTTTTTGTCAAGGTTTAAAAATCTATTTCAATATAATATTGTGTAAGGATGTGTCTGTACTTGAAAAATATCGAGTTACGTAACACATCATCTTATATCGGTGCATAAAAAGCCGCACTGGGGACCATCCATGGGACCGCGAGCAGAACGGACGAACGTGACCAATATATTTATATTATACGTGTTGTTTATAACAATAGGTATAATATTGACTTTAGTATTAACGATTTAAAAAATCATTTTCCTGTCACCTGATGGTACACAAGTCACAAGAGCCTCAACACCTCATCCCTCAGACTCTAGAGTTGTAAGTGAGCCTCCTAGCTTTGAGTGTCACCCTCACTCACTCGGTGAATACAACGCTAGCATTGTTTGACAACGGGTTTTCTGTTAGGGCTTCCCACGGTCATGCCCCGGCTATAAAATAATAATAAAAAAATGGAATGAAGTATATAATGAACATCATCATATGACTACTAAAGTAGGTATAATAATAGTTTAACGGCAAGGCACCATTATAACATGCTGCATGTAATAAAATGCTATTATCAAATGTGTTACAGAAGGTCAACCTTCAATCGCCTAGACCGTTATCGACAGGATAACGAGCTACAAACTCATTAGAATTTTAAAAGTTCAAAAGGTATAGGAACTGCTAACACCTTTACGGATATTTGAAATTTGTTTAAAATACTCGTTTATATGGAGTTTAAGTAATCAATTTTCTCCAACACAAAGGAAGGATGGTGATCATGCCTGGCAGACTGCGGCCCAACGGTTGATGTTAGGAAGTTGTATATGTACTAATCGGCGCGAGAACTTTATTATCGTGATTTAGGATCTTCTTACGTTATGATTATGATGTTATGAAGGAAGGCGCATCACTATTAAGTCTGCAGGCCTCAGTTCGACGTTATCATTTGGATTTTTTTTTTCTAGAAAAACATTTATGTATATTTATGTTTACCTAAAATCATAAAGAAAAAATAAATAAAGAATGCAACATTTTATTAACATTTCCGTTTTCTGTGTGTACGTACGCTCACACGATCTAAAGCGTTAAACAAGTAATTCATATACGAGTATATACATGGTCTTGGAATTAATACTGTTTGTTACAAGGAAAAATCTTCTTTTTTTCTATTGAATTCAAAATGTATTACTATAATGTGTGTTAGATTACATATTAATATAGTAGTATTAAAAATATATGAAGCTCATTCATAATCCTCTTCATTCTTTAATAATTGAATACAGTTCATAGTCAGTTCATCAATAGAAACATGCCCTCTCTCCATGGGACAATTCTTCACAGCCAATGTTATGGTACTCCGAACGGCCAGTCTTCAGCTCTGATGAAGTCAGAAACGTTCGGTTCCAACTACGCTTGGGTGGATCGAGCTTTATGCTGGTTTCATTCTTGGTTATGAAACATGGTGTTGTTAAGAGGCTAACCACCTTCTCAAGAATCGTATCTTGATACACTTGTTGTAATACCTTTTTCACAAAATATGGCTCAGTCACGCGTAAATAGCTAACACCAAACCAAATCATCTCTGAAGTTGGGTAATGCCCATTTTTGGGTAATTGGTCATTCTGCATGACCGAGCATTGGTGTTAAAATATTGCGAAGCAGTAAAAATTTTCTCGGAAATATAAATATATTGTTTTGTCTATGAATTATCCCATAGAGCAGAATGCAAGAGATTTGCCCATGATATGCTGTTATGAGTGCATCTCTATTCATGCCTTTTTAAGTTTATATAGACCTAATGTAGACTGATTGACTTACTTACAGACATCTTCAATATGTATTTTCCAGTTCATTGTTTAGGGCAAATGAAGACCAAAAATTTCGTGACATCCTCTTCTATTAGTGTACCCTTAAAATTAATATTAATACAATTACTTGCAGTAGTAGGCATTGGTCTCTGTTTAAAGTTAATAGTAAGTTGTGGTTTTAACTAATTACCGTTACTATAGGTTTATATTATATTACGATAGGCTTTTTTTTGTTA
Source organism: Tyria jacobaeae (assembly GCA_947561695.1). Lineage (NCBI taxonomy): Eukaryota > Metazoa > Arthropoda > Insecta > Lepidoptera > Erebidae > Tyria > Tyria jacobaeae. Next base: position 8,688,770 of record OX387207.1, on the reverse strand, counting down.
CGTTAACAATCCATACTTTTACAGCACCAAAAAGTTTCCCTGGTCCCAAATAACGTAAATTCGTATTCAAATGAATTTATTTCCAGAGAAAGTTTACTCCAGGTTAATATGTCTTACTCACGTATCTCAATAATACCAACAACCCCATTTACATGAATACAAATTTTGTTACGGTTAACATGAATACGAATTGCTATACCGTAAACATGAATATCATTTAAATGAAGGCACGTGGTTTTAATAGAAGATTTCATTATTTCAGAAATAGAACAAATATTAAATTATTCGGAGGTTCCGATGTTTTCACTACTTTTTATAGCGTTTCTGCTTATTTTCAAGAGAGAGTGAGAGAGTTGAGTAAAAATTCTCATTCTAGTTATTTGGAAGCCACGCCATGAATTCTTCGAACATCCTGAGTGTATATTTCTTGAAATTAATTAGTGTTTGTTGTGTTGCATTTTTTTTTTATAATAGACAATGTTACATGCCAAATCAAATATCTGTTCAGTAACACAGTTCAGTGACGCAGGGCTGTTACTTACTTTAAGTTACTTTTTTCAGGTTGGTTATAAAGAATTTCCACTTATGTTTTTTTTTGTATTAACAGACATACATGTATTTTGTTGTAAATAAATTGCAAAATGGTAATACATTAGTATCACGAGACATTAGCATAGTTTTCTCCGGCGCCTCATCAGCATAACCGAGTGGTCGATTAGACTTTGAACAGTATATCTGTACTACCTATGAATTAAAAATGAGTCTTATTAAGTATCTAACGTGGTACATAACACTTTTTATCCTTAAGTACTCTTTTCAATATATCAGTATATTATTTCTTCAGATTTTTCCTTTACTTCGTCACGTATATTTTTAGTCAGAAGAGTAGGGGCACTTCAATCTCTCGTACAATTTTCTTTTTATGGTTTTTCATAATTTATAATAAAATTTCCGTTTGACAAATTGTACCCTGACGGGTTTTACACTGTGATGTAATTTACATTACATTTACATTTAATAAATTACTTGTAGCAATATCGCTTATTCAGAAGAAAAGAGACTAAGTTCAAAAATTATTTAACTTCATTTTTATGAAACTTATCTTAAATTTACATACATATATACGTGGGTCATACTGAAAATTTTAAGAATAGGCCTGTGAGAAAAGCAGCTCTCGTGCGTGTCGTAATGTTTACAACTTGTTTAATGAGTTTAAACGTGGTCGAAGCAAACTCACTGATGATTATCGAGAAGGACGTCCTTCCACGGCGACTGATGAAGATAACGTGAGTGCTGCGCGTCTAATGATAGAAGCTAGTAGTAGAAAATAAAAGAACTGTTACTGCAGATGTGTATGTCATTCATTGTTCATGAGTTGTCTTGGAAAATGTTAGACAGCAGCGCCCAAGGAGCAGAATCTTCTCCACCACGCCAACGCTCTAGCTATTCGATTATTATTTAATAGTCCATCTGGCGGAATGAACGAGGAAATGAAATATTGAAAGAAATCAAGTAAGCTTGGAAGACAATAAAAGCGATGAAATGTATGAAAGTAGGAAAAGCTGCAAGGTATAAAAAAGGTGATTGCAATTCTGAGGGCTGGTGAAGAACTCACTGTAGACCATTATACAAAATTAAAGGATCTCAGTAGGAGTGTAAAAACTATCGCAGTATCAGTCTTCTAACTATGGTTGGAACAATGTATGCTAGAATGTTGATAGAAAGATTGATAGGTGGAACAGATAGTAAAACTTGGGACGTGCAAGCAGGCTTCAGAATAGGAACTGGATATCCGTACATCCATTTCTTTCCCTTAAGATGCATCACTGAAAAGTTTTTATCAAAAAACCCACAAGGTGTTTTGAGCCGTTTTAGATTTAGATAATTGTTTAGAATGACAGAAGTATGTTTATAAGAGATGGCAAGCATGATAGAGATATCGATAAATGAGTTTAAAAGGGAAACTCAGTGAACGGTGAATTCCGTTTCACTCCTTTACGAAAAAGTCAGAACATGTCATTAAAAGCACGTTTGGCTTTTCACGAACTTGGCTGTGCTGGCTGCAACTTTGGTGTATTTCAGGGAGAATTGGGATTTGCAGTAGAAACATGAAAACAAAATTAATTCCGTGGCGTGGCGAGTTGGTTGGGGTAGGCAAAGAAAGACGTGTACTGACCAGATCGGTAGTATAAAAGAAAACTAAGAAGAAGCGCTAAATTAAAAGCTCTCGTAACCGACGAGGTAGTATGAAAGGTCTGATGAATGTCGAAGAGGCGAAAGTTGTGTCCGGATTGTGGCAAATGGCGTTCTCCGTCTCTGCCTACCCTGGAGGGGAATAAGGCGTGAGCTTAATCATAAGGAGAAGGTACCACGATGATTTAATTAAATTTATGATTAACACAGTTCATTGGATTTAAAAGCCGATAGTGTTACTCTTGCTTTGCTATACCTTTAAAAATGTAGTTTCTTTTATAGTAGTGGTATATACACTTGCAAATTTATGCAGAAATCAGGCGTGTAATCGCTCAACATGAGAAATTACCTTGCAACACTTTTTTTATACTATAGGGCGACAGACGAACAGACGGGTCACCTGATGGTAAGTGACTACCGCCGCCCATGGACACCCGCAACTCAAGAGTCACAAGTGCGTTGCCGGCCTTTTAGGTAGAGGTACGCTCTCTTCTTGAAGGTTTGAAGGTCGTATCGGTTCGGAAATACGGCGGGCGACAATTTGTTCCATAAGCTGGTTGTGCGAGGCAAAAAGCTTCTGGAGAAGCGCACAGTGGTGGAGTGCCAATTGTCCAGGTGATGGGGATGGATATTTTGTCGCGTAGGACGATGGCGGAAACCAGCAGCCGGTATATATATGCATAAGTCCGAACAATTCCTCTGAACACTCCCCATGATACAAGCGATAGAGGATGCAGAGTGAAGCTACATCTCTACGCAACGCCAAGGCGTCAAGTCGATCAGAAATATCTTGGCGGTCGATGATGCGAGTTGCTCTCCGTTGAATGCGGTCAAGAGGCAGAAGTTGGTACTGGGGTGCACCTGCATAGAGATGAGAACAGTATTGTGCCACCATGTGCGGCCGAACCTGCGCCTTATAAAGTTGCAGGCGGTGGGCCGGAGTAAAATACTGTCTCGATCTGTTTAGCACACCAAGCTTCTTCGAGGCTAATATGGCCTTACTCTCTAAGTGACCGCGAAACCGGACTTCGCTTGATATGTCGACGCCAAGGATTCCGATACTGGCTGATGCAGTTAGGGAAGTGCTCTCAAATTGAGGTGATACGACCAATGGCATCTTTTTAGCGGTGAACGCGCAAACCTGTGTCTTCGTGGGGTTAAATTGGACTAGGTTAAGTCGACCCCAATCTGAAACTTTTGATAAAGAAGTTTCGATTTCAGACACAAGTTTGGATCGGCTTACGATGACGTTTACCCGAGAAATGTTAGCGCGGCCGGTGTAAAGGGGATCACTCGTGCTATCGTCTGCATAGCAATGGATGCTGCTAATCTGCAGCATGTCGTTGATATGCAGAAGAAACAGCGTGGGGCACACAGCCTTGTGGGACACCAGAATTAACAGACTTGGAGTCGGAGCATGCACCGTCAACAACGACCTTGATGCTTCTGTCTGTAAGAAAACTGGTGACCCAATTGCACAGTTTCTCGGGAAGCCCATAGGAAGGAAGCTTCGCAAGGAGCGCTTTGTGCCAGACCCGATCGAAGGCCTTCGCCACGTCCAAACTAACGGCCAACGCTTCCCCCTTGGTCTCGATCGCCTGTGCCCACCGGTGAGTCAAGTATACGAGAAGATCACCAGCTGAACGACCCTGACGGAAGCCGTATTGTCGATCATTGAGGAGCTGGTGGTCTTCTAAGTACCGGAGGAGCTGGCAGTTGACAATGGATTCCATTATCTTGGAGAACAAGGAGGTGATGGCTATGGGTCTGTAGTTGGACGGATCCGAGCGATCTCCTTTTTTAGGGATTGGGTGCACTAGAGCTGTCTTCCATGAGTTCGGGAGACGAGGTACGCCAAGAGAGTAGGAAAGCCGATAAAGGCGCGTTAAAACCGGTGCTAACTCTGGAGCACACGTCTTCAGCACGATAGGAGAGATTCTATCGGGCCCACTCGACTTATGAACGTCGAGGGAAAGAAGCGCTTTACGCACTGCCCTTTGTGTAAACCGGACTTCCGGCATGCGGGTCTCGCACTGCGGTATGGTCGGCGGTGCGTTTCCCCCATCGTCCAGGGTCGAGTTGGACGCAAAGAGTTTGCCCAGAAGATCGGCTTTTTCTTTAGCGTCGTGGGCCAACGAATTATCTCCTATGCGCAGAGGTGGAAGGGATGGCTTTCAAAAGTTCCCCTGGACAGCTTTGGCAAGAGACCAGAATGTACGAGTTCCGGAGGGGAGACTAACTAGTCTCTCGCCAATTCTGCCGATGTGAGCCGACATCGCCCCAGCAATTACTCTTTTGAGGGACCTGGAGGCAAAGTTAAATTGCTTCTTTAATGTGCTGGTCTTTACATCCCGTGCTGTCGCTGCATTAGCCCATGCTTGGTAACATTCCTGCTTTCGGCGGGACGCCGCTTTGCAGGTTCGACCAAACCAAGGCTGGGACTTGCCACCTGTGGGAATCAGGGAGAATGGAATGAAAAGTTCCATACCCTGAAGCACAACATCCGCGACAGAGTCAGCAACGACATTGGGATCATCCGGCGAGAAGCAAACCTGCCTCCATGGGTAGGATGCAAAGAATGTTCTCATTCCATCCCAGTCTGCTGACCTATAGTGCCATACGCGGCGACTGCCTGTAACTCGCGGCCGCAGCGGGTGAACGAGTGGCACCATACTCCTAATCAGGCAATGGTCCGAAGAGCCAAGAGGGGCCTCAACGGATACTTTGTAGCCGTCAGGATGTGAGGTCAGCAGAAGATCCAACAGTGAAGGCACGTGGCTTTCTGCATCTGGGATTCGCGTAGGCATTGCTACCAGCTGCGTCAAGCCATATGCCAAGTATGCCAAGTATGCCAAAATCGTGAACAGATCTTCCCGCATGATCGGTTTTGCGTGAATCGGTGATGGGCGTTAAAGTCGCCAAGAATCACGATCTCTGCGGATGGGACCTGCTGGAGCACTGAGTCTGTAGCCATTTGGACGTGGTCGATGAGTCGGTCCGTGTCCGCTGGAGATGATATCTGCGTCTCGGTTAAAAAGAGCAAGGCCGGCTTTGTTGTCTCAAGGTGGTGGTGGACAGTGTCGAGGTTCGAATGTAAGCCCCTGATGTTACAAAAATCCACGGTAAACGTGACAGGGGGTGCATTGGGTTGCCTTCTCTTGCCCCGAGCAGATTTTGAGAGCGCAGTTGAGCCCCCGCCCCAGAGTACGAGGGGCAGCCTGGGCGTCCACGCTCAGGCATAATCCGTACTGAGGGTGGACGTCCAGGGGGGGATTCTCCAACGCTAGCGCTGGTACCCCCCTGGGGTATCCTTTTCGTTAACAGCGCTATCATTAGGGGGGTGGGGGATTTTGAGCCTCCGGAGACCTCACTCATTTCGGGGAAATGCAACGCAAGCGTTACTTCACAACCGGTTTTCTGTGAGGCTTCCAGAAACCTTACTGATTTCCTCACTAAAATGCAACGCAAGATTTTGTTTGTTGCTTCACATCCGGTTTTATGTGAGGCCGTGATATCGCACCGGTCGAGCCGGCCCATTTGTACCTAAGCATGGCTCTACCACTATTATAATTTAACATTAGGATATCATATCTGATAAGTACTTACTACCACCTAATGAACCTACGTGCATGTCGGACAACAGCTATTATTCACTTGCTCCGTCTATATTAGGCTGAATTAGATACCGTCATTTCCTACCGCCGTTACGTCACTTCCTTCCGTCCGCCGTTACGTAACTTTTGATTAGTAGATGGAACTTGGTTCTAACTTGGTTGGTTAGAATATAATAAAAAAATAGATAGAAATTGATTTATGAGAACGAATGCTTAGTTTAATGAAATAATCAAAATGGAGAAAAAAAAATAGCTAAATTTAGGTAGAAAAATATCAGCAACAATGATAAATACAAAACTATGTTGTCTCGACGATAGCTGGCGACGAAGTATGACACAGCAACCAGTGCCCGCTGCCTTTTATACCCTCGGTGAAGGCGTGTAGGGATGTAATAAAAAACACGGCCTCTGCTAACTGGAGAACGTCTTCGTACTCCTATGTCTCACGCTGCTGGACATCCCACCGGAGGTGCAACTGAGAACTCAGAAAGAAAATTTAATCGGGACGCTGGTTAACACCAAAGACGCGTTGACCCATAGTTAATCACAATTACTAACACCAGCGAGGAAGGACTTCGGTGGCTGTCTCCGACCGTAAGAATCATATTAACATAGAGTGGCAAGACGTCTACAGAAGTTTACGCTCAAAGACAAATACGCTCAAAAAACACATCCACTACCCTCGTTGTAAGGCCAACTGCTACGTCAATTACCGATTAAAAAAAAACTCAGCTAGAGCCTGAGCATATGTATGTATGTATGTATAGTCAACAATTTTTTGTAACAATAAAAGTGCTGCCTAATTTGAAATGACCTACCTACTCCCATTCTAAAAGCATATATGTTTTGACCTGTCTGGTTTTTGTGTTCTTCACTTTCAGTTGAATTTTCACATTCAGAGTAAAGATTTACTTAAAAGGGAGCAGTTTTTCTTTACCGAGTCAATTAGTTCTTAAACATTGTCAAGATAGTTTCAAAATAATGTTGACAAGTTCTGTTATATCATCGTTACTCTACCTCAGCTAAAAAATTTCATTCAATTTCAATTTCATTTCAATTTCATTTATCATAGTCTTCTTCAGGGATTCCTTCCACGCCTTTGTCAAACACAGGTACGGCTTCTTCAGGGTTCATAAAACGAATCCCTCCAAGTTTATATTTTATTATTAGAAATAAATAAATGTTACAAAATGCCTGGTCAGGACTGTAAATATGACTCAGTAACTCCACATCTTCGACATACAAATATTCGTTAAATATTCTTGCGGAGTAAGCTGAAACGTTGTCGTGGTGGAGGAGGATCCTGCTTCTTAGGCGCCGCTGTCTAACATTTTCCAAGACAACTTGTAAATAATGACTGACATACCAATATGCAGTAACAGTCCTCCTATTTTCTAGAATGATTAATGCGAAATGAATCCATACAAAGAACGAGGCAATCATCCATTCCTCTCTACGTTTGTCGGCAAATCTTCGAAACAGCCTTCGGAAACAGCCATTCCGCAGATTGTCTTTTGGTTTCGGGTTTGTAACAATATATCCAGCTTTCGTCCCTGTAATGATATCATATATATATATTTTAATGCGATAGGGGGCAAACGTAAGACGGGTGACCTGATGGTAAGTGACCACCGCTGCCCATGAACATCCGCTACTCAAGAGTCACAAGTTCGTTGCCGGCTTTTTAGGTAGGAGTACATTCTTTACTTCGAGGTTTGTAGTTCGTATCGATCCGGAAATACGGCAGGCGACAATTTCATTAACAGGCTGGTTGTGCAAAAAATTAAAATTTGGTAACCTGAACTAAACAGTAATATAAAAAAAAACATTCGTGAAAGCCATGGACAAAGGTAGGGATGGTATGGATGGATGGCAGTCATACAAAAATTTAAAAGGCATATTTGTTTATCTCCTACGTCAGGCAATTGATAAAAGTCGAAAAATTTAAAGAAATACTTAGGGATTCTACTTTTCAGCAGCAGCAGCAGATTACTAATCAGATGACTAAAAAAGTATTGTCGTAGAACTCTTATCTAGCTTTAAGTATTTCTACGGTAACAAGTCGTTGTAAAAGACCTTTTCCACGTCCCTATTTGTTTTTTTCATTTAAATAAAAATTGGGTGCTATGAACGAAAAACACAGTGAAAGGACAACCTGTTATGTCTGCACATATTATTATGTCTTGGTTTCTGTCATTCTCTTAAACTAAGTTTTAAGTTCTTACCTTAAACCTTAGTTCCTAAAGTTTGACGGGTTTGTCCAATAGGTTTGCCCCCGATAACTTTAGTGTGACCAAATTATAATTGCCGAAACGTTGGTGTCATACACTTCTGCCTTCAGGTGTGAGCGTACGTCTGTGTACTCGTAAATAGCAAGACGAATCAAATCGGTTGAGGCAACAGGCAGGTATGCAATATTCGTTTGTCGTGGTGCATGGTGATTGGTAGCGCTTGTTCAGACTCAATTCTGCGATAACAGAAAACAAATATACTTAATAACATACAGAAATACACTTGATAACATTCAGATTGGATAATCATCAATCCTTCCTTTTTTTTTAACATTGACTTTACATACAGCGAGCCTGGAAGTAGATTAATCTAAATATTTTTGGGTGTTTAACACAATAGCTAGCAGTGTGGCATATTTCCAGGTCTAACAATCTGTCATACTCTACCGTACTGCCGGCTTCTGAACCATTGACTTTAAAATAAAATGAAAAATGATGACGTAGGATGCATCAGCGTATATGAAGAATTATTGTTATGAAGAATGAGTAATAAGAACAAAGTAATTTAAATGTCTACAAAAGGCTAAGTTTATATAAATTAACAAATAATAAAATTACACTGCAGATATCATAAATTAACAAACCTTTTTTTTTACGTGGGGAAATCCTCATGGACTATCCTACTTATCGGCGGAGGGGTGTGCCGGACTTGACCGGCTAAAACCGCCACGGTGTTCCTTCCTCGCACCTGCTGTCGAGGCTCCGGGAACACGACATTCTTCCGCCACCAGCAGGTGACCGTCGGCCGGGACGGACCCCATCTCGATTTGAAGGGGGAAGAGGATTATGCTTCTCCCCCCACCATAATTCCTTGAGGGATGCACGAGGAACACTGCGTGCCTCCAAACTCGGACCCGCTAAGCGATCGGGGCGGTGAACTGAACCCCAGGTTCACCGCCCTCGGGTCCATTTACGGAGGCCGGAGTTGGGCATTGTCGGCCCTTTTTTTTTTTTCTTTTTTTTTTCGTGTGGAAACCCCCTCGGGCCGTCATTCCATCCGGGTTTCGGTGGAACGGTGTGTCGGAATCGAACCTACTAAAACTAAACGGTGTGCCATACTGCGCCTAAAATAGGAGGAATCCGGGAATAGCTTTATTAAGACATCCGGACCCCTCCTAGCGCCTGCCCGAGCATTGTTGGCCTTCCTCCGACGTCCGGTGTGCGTCTGCGTATGGGGAGAGTAGTAGTGTTTTGCCTCTCCCTTTCCGCAGCCTTCTTCTGTGAGATAATTGTTTCATAGAAGGTTACCACTGCATCCCATGACCTCTCACTCCCGACCATAGCGCGCACAAGCGCTGTGAGCGAGAGGTCAGCCCCTATTTCAGTTTGTAAGGCACGGCGCGTCTCTTTACATGCAGTACACTCTTGTATTGTATGCTGTATGCTTACTCGGAATTGACGCAGTAACAATTAACAAACCTGCTTTAATACGCATTACATTTCTACCCATACCCAATCCTTTCAAACATAGGTACTATCAGAATTTTCTTATTCGTATTCGTACCCTTCGTAGTTGTTAAAATGTAATCGATTAATTCTGTTCAGGCTCTCGCAGCCCCGAGGCGACTGCACGGCGTCAGGTGGTGACGTCAGCGGCAATCATAGTTTGTAGACCTAAGCAAACATATGAAGAAACTAAATCGATAAATAAATCATTTAATAAATTCGACTACTTTAATGAAAGTTTTAATTAATATCATATTTTACACTAAAATAAAAGCCATGTGCGATATAAATTAAAAACTTTCAACTAATTGTCAGTAGAATATTTTATTTAGTTGCCTGGTATTCAATTCGTTAACTATTAAATTGTGCGACCGATCGGTAATGAAATTTTTATATTGAACATATACGCGGCTGCCGCCGCGCCGCCGGGAATACAGAACTACAGAACAATTTGTTTAAATATTGCGTTCGAATTTTCTGTTGGTATTTTTTTTTATTTCATACTTTATGCACGAAATATACATAGGTGGACTTAATGCCAAAGGCATTTTCTATCAGTCTACCTTAGGGTGGTGTGAAATGAGTGAGGCAGGTGCACTAAAAAGCATGATAATAGCTATGCTAAAATAAGTTGTACAAAAGAAAAATAGTAGTATAAACATAATATATGGACATTATATACAAACATACATAAATTATAAATATATACAATAATATATAAATATTTATAAAGATATACAGAGTCATAGGGTACTAACGTTCTGATAACTCTGCCAGCTTACGAGAAGAGCACGAACCCTGGTATTGAAAGAAAGCGACTTGGTGCCATCCTGATTTCCTGCGGCAGGGCGTTGCAGATGGGGACAGACTGTACAATGAAAGAGGAATTAACTCCAGTAGAAGAATGACTGAGATAATAGAAAAAGATTATTTGAAGAACGGAAAACTCTGTTATGATTAGAGCAAAGATACTGGAATATAGTGGTAAGATAGTAATAGTGGAAAGTAAGCTAAGGTATATAAGGGAGAAGTAGGCGAATTAAGAATTGAGTCTGTAGTGGTGAGGGCGTGCAAGTGACGGCGTGCACGAATCGGAAGCCAATTCAGATCAGAACGGAAGGAAGAAACGTGGTCGTACTTACGAAGATTAAAGATGAATCGAATGCAGTTATTAAGAAGACGGTCATATTTGTTGAGGTGGTCTGCATTCAGGTCGTAATAACACCATCATAGTCCATAATGGGGATGATCAAGATTTGAACCAACATGCTTTTAGTCTTAGGTGGGAGAAAGTTCTTGAGCCGGTATAACGCCCGCAGTGACTCAGTGACGCGGTGGCTGACACTTGTAACCTGGGTGTGCCAGTTAAGGTTGGTATCGATAAATAGGCCCAGATCTTTGACAGAGGAACTAATCCGGATTATTGATCCGTTAAAAGTCACAGGTGGCAGTCTGTCCAGATCTAATCTCCTAATCATGCGTTGACTGCCTACAATGATGGCTTGGCATTTGGAGGGGTTCACCGTAAGCAAAATCAGACGAACCAATCACTGATAGCTCCCAAGTCTCGATTTACCATCAAATTTGCCTCAGATATGTCTTCTACAGTGGCTTGATAGTACAGATGCAAGTCATCGGCGTAAAGATGATACGCACACTGAAGAGTTTTTGTGATGAAATTGATAAATATAGAGAATAATAGAGGGGATAGAATGCCGCCTTGTAGAACACCAGAGTCAAGATCACGCCAACTTGAGGAGGATTCATTGTATAAATACTGTGACTTTGGAGTTCTCTATGCCTGTCCTGATGTCATTAGTCACTTTCAGAAAGGTGGAAGTAGTGCTATGACCAGGCCTAAACCCTGATTAAAAAGGGCTTAGTAGGTTGTTAAATAAATTGTGATAGTTGTTTGTTGACACAGTCAGCACTTTGGAAAGGAAAGAAAGTATGTAAATTGGTAGTAAGTGATTCAGGTGGAAAGGATTAGGGACCTTGGGTAGAGGAATGACAAAGGCGTTGAAGTGAAAAATTCACTATATCGCACTGTTATTAAAAGGGTGTATCAACTCAAAATGAAGCTTTTTTCAGAGACTATTGAAAACTGGTTAAGTTTTCTAACAATCAGTTTTCTATAAATATATATTTTACATCAATATATCTATAACAACATTATTAATATTTTTTTTTTATGTGTATATGTGTTAAACGATAGAAAACTTACCCAGATTTCTATTGTTACTGAAAAAAAGCTTAATTTTGAGTTGATACACTCTTCTAATAGCAGTGAGATATGTGTAAGCACAGTGAGAAGATGATCGAGGATGAGAATGACCAATTGATGTGATCGCTTCCCATAGCGTTACACTTAATAGGAAGGATTATCTTTTTGACATCACCTGGTGCAACTAGAGTCAATATTAGGGTGGGGTATATCAGCCAGGTGTTTTAAAATACGACTCTTGATTAGAGGATCAAACAAAGGAACATACGTGAAATAGCGGTTGATGTCATTTAGAGCAAAAGTAGTAGCAATGTTTCTATTGCCTGATTTCCCTATACCCAAGGTGCCAAGAAACCTCCAGTTGTTTAAGGCAGAAGAACAGTTAATATAATTTAGAATATGGCAGCGTTTAGCCTTACGCATTACTTGTCTCTGTGCCTCATTGCAACTCGTATGTCAGCAGACAACCATGGTGCTGGTGGATGCTTTATTCTAACTTTCCTCAAAGGGACATGTTGATCATAAAGTTTAATTGGCTTTGAAGGTTTCAGGGCGTAGGAAAGGTAAATGAGGTCGTGGTAGGAAAAGGCAGGTGCAGGGTATTGACCATGATTGTGGACAAGGGAAGGGGATGAGGCAAGGATTAAGTCAAGTATGTCAGGTCGTATTACTGACAGGTGTTATTGATAAGCCTTTGAGTAAGTACGTAACGATCTGTCTTTTATTCTGTATGCATATCAAACACGGCGTTCAGACTTTCTAGATCTAACCGTAAGAATAGCATTGTTCAAGTATTTAAAAATATAGCAGGTGCGTGAAACTTATGTATAAGCATTACATAATTTATCCTATGACCTTTTTTATTTGAAAATGACTTGAGCAACTTATACTTTTAAGTCCGTGATATGTGCATTTTAAAAGAACGGGACAGTGTCTATACTGTGTTTACTGAATAATTATATTATAATTACTAAACTATCTTCTGTGTTACAGTAAATATAATTTTGCTTCTTGCTCCCCAATCACCCTTATATTACTGAGAATATGTTCGTATGAGCTAAAATAAAAAGTCGAAATCAATTAGGTGGCAAGCATTGGAAAAGTCCTACACCCATAGTCTTGTAGAGCCAGTCTACAATACCTACGTATCCGAGTCTATACTGAGTCTAGAATTTCCATAAACTCATTTGAATTATAAGTTATTGAAGTTAATGTATTTAACGTAAAATATCTTATGAGTGCTTTGGCTGTCTCAATTTATTGGTCCGGTATTAGTGTAATGAATATGATTGATGAGAGGCCTTCGTTGTTTAGTTTAGGAGTTGTGGACACGAATAACAAGTAAGTTATCCACTTAAACCTCTGTCATGAATACAGTTACCTGTGGAGTTCGCTAAAATAAGTAGCTCAACCATTTGTTAACGACGAATATAGATCAACACAGGGAGTTATTTAAGTATGCCATCTTTTTAATATTAATTTTACTATTGACAGAGTATCCTATAGTTGCGGTAACGCTGTGTCTATAATTTTTATTTAAATAGGATGATTTCAAAAATAATTCCATTGTTTTTTCAGCTGTTTTATGCTATAAATAAACATGTATAAACATTCGACTAATGTCAAGCGGATGGAGAGTTTCAAAAATTGCATTTGGTCAATACCTGCATTGTGTAATGCTATCAAAGCAATTTGGTTCTCTTTATCACCCCACTCCATTTTAATATCACAAAAATGTTTTACATCGAAAATAAGAAAACAATGAATATTCATATAAGAATGAAACATTCCAAATTCAAATGTAATATTATATTTTTTTTTATATATCAGTATTTATGACAGGACGAAATACATTGGCTCATCCTTATATCCTTGACGGAGTAGCCAGAGGTGTATGAAACCCCACATTTTGCTAGTTAAAATTTGTGGTATTGCTTAAATTGTATGTATGTAAACTAAATAAAAAAATGCTTATATGATATTTTTGTGTATAAGATATTGTCTTATACTACTACTTATACGATAACGACGACGTACTGTTTGTCAATATTAAGGTTATTCTGTATCCTATATTCTGAGAAACAGCTCTAACAGGAACGGCTCAACAACTCACGGACACAGATAAGTAGTCGTACGATAAATTTAGTAAATGTCTGGTTTATTAACTTTCCCCAGCATGGGTATGTCCTGTTTTCGAAAGAGTATATCGTCATTAGTAAGAATAACAATAAAATAATTAGAATGTTCCTATCTAATATGGATACTCTCTGAATTATTTAACTTCTTAAATTTAAATTTCACGACATTCGTAATGCGTTCCAATTTAACTTTATCAGCGTATCGCCGATCACAGTTATAGATGCGAATGTACAGCACTTAGAGAAGTTTGAGTGAAGTAGGAATTAGTAAAAAAATCGTACCGGAAAATCAAACTCAGGATGGAACTCAGCAAAGTTTAATGAACAAGTTCTTCAAATTAATCAAAGCAGAGCTCTCGTAACTCAAGCCATCTTTGGAACTGGCACTTTTAGTAGATTGCTTATTGAATGAACTATCGAGTGAAATATCACAACTTTTGAATATTCAATTTTATTTACTAAATAAACTCTACTACTTAAATAAGAACTTTACTGAAATAAAATTGCCTAATTTAAATTTTAAGTTTTTATAGCACGTAATGAAGTGGCTAACCGCTATATTATTCTAAAATCGAAACCTTTATCAAAAACAACTCCCGTCACCATAATTCCTATAGTAAAAAAAATCATAAGGTACATTAAAAAATAAGATATATTTTTTTATTTCTTGTATGGCCATGACAAAACTGTAAGGGCTGCTTGTTGACTACGGAACCCTAAGTAGCTGAATATTGTAGAAAATCTTGAAAGGAAAAATAAACAGCCGGTTTTGCCTTTCAAATAAAACAACAATGTACAGTTTATCTAGCATAGTCAAATTAATTAAAATACTAAACTTTTATATAGAATTGTAGTTGCGAAAAACAATAACAAGAATTTTACAAATGAGACTCGCAGTCTTTGAGGAATGAGTACAGATGGAATTTTCAACAGTATATGTTATATAGTTGACTTGATGATAATTGTTAGGTTAATGTACTGTTCCGTCCAAAACGACATATAGCAGTAATTTATTATATGTTTATTACATTGGTGTACTTAACTATTCTAAACAACTATGATGTCCCGCTGGTCAGGGATTACAACTACTAAATGTAAATGAAAAACAAATTTATCTATCAAGATTAGAATTTATTATTTATGCTGTTGGGTGTAAATATCATGCCAAAAATATATATGGTTTGAAACTAAAATCCTTAGCGTGTTTGTTGGGTAAACTACAGGTGCAAGTTGCTTGCTCAGCTAATTGACTAACTATTAATTACCTAGGCATTTATCATTTATGGCAATATCTTATAAATCTTGTAAATCTCGCAGTTTCTAGCAATGTGTTGTAAATTTAGTAATCTTTTAGTTACCAGCAATACCTAGTAAATCTTGTAAATCTCATAGTTCCCAGCAATATCTTGTAAAACAGATTGCAACAATTCTAAAGTTTGTAGTCCAGAGTCTTGTGCTCTTATTAATGTATATGTATATTTATATATACTTTATCAAACACAATTAAATTACTTGCTATATACATATATATATTTATTTATTATTCTGTTTTTTTAGGGTGTTCAACTTCTTCAGTTAGGCATATATCGGATCGATCGATCGATCGGATCGGATACGATTTAGAATAGGGTGGATATATTTTAGAGTATTTTACTTTTTTTAACTTCAATTCAAATTTAACTTCAATCACATCACACATATTCAAATCATCTTCCGATCTCAATGCAGTTATTGTCAAAACCTAAGTAACTTTTAACTGGTCATTTTAGTATGTTTTTATTGATGTATCTTAATGCTCTATATATCACAGATATTTCAGCTTATGTTTTAGGTCCCAGGACTAATAATTACATACAGATGTACCTATATGCCCACACATATATTCCCGTAGGAGCAAGCAGAGGCGTATCAAATACCTACTTTTTGATAAAGACAATTAAGTCCGACTTAATAGGGGGCAAGCCTTCAACTGAGCACTGTATAGATACATAGGTACATATATAGTTGCACGATACGATAATGTTACTTATTAATAATGGGATCAGTTATAATGTTTTAATTAAATTGTGAATGTTATACTACCACTTAACAGCATTATTAAACATTTGCAATAGTTATATTTTCGGTCGTGTGCTTGCAATAATTTTAATCATTTACTATTTAACATGTCAATAGACTATGATGACCGTTAGCTGACATCAGTTGCTAAGTGTTTATATACCTTTTGCTTTTCAGTTGCTATAACCTACTAGCAGTACTTCCTGCGAAGGGTGTCTAGTAAAGGGGACGCTATTGTAAGTGAACAAGCCGCACATAAGTGTATAGCAAAATTTAAATGATTTAACCATTTTTTTTTTTATTTAAACAGCAAGAGGATAGGGAGAAGAAATATTAAAAGTTCATGTTAGTTTAATATTACAACTCCTATAATTTGTATTTCTACTCCTATAATGTATTATTCTTATTAGTCTATGATGGTATTAAAAAGGTATTTAGTTAGTAGTTAAAGATATTACTTCGTAGTCAGTAACTTTAGTCCTATTAAAATTAAAACGTAAACAAATTTTGAATATATTATTACACTAAAGATAATGGTTATAATGATTCATGATACAATAATTAATAAGTTATATACTAACTTCGTTCTTCGGTATTACAGCACGTGTGGCCTACCATTTCTCGTGGTAGTAAACCATGATATAAGATGCCTTGGAGTTACTATATACCTAGGCAGAAAATAAAGCTAAATTTTAGATGTTGATTTTATAGCCGTGTTTGGAAGTCAAGTTTTATGTTTTACTTTACTGCAATCTCAGTCATATTGGTAGTCAAAGTCGCCGATTGCAGCTATTATCTTGACATTTTTGTTAATCTTGAAGTATATGGTAATGTTTCTTACAAAATGTAATTTGAATTCTTACTTTACTAGTACCGACCAGTAAAATAACACATTAGTTACAACGATAAAGGTGGAAAACATCAAACAATAAAAAAAATATAACGAAAATATTTATAATGAGAAAGTAGTGAAGTAAACAAGTATGCAGCCTATCTGATGGAAAATACCGTAGCACTCCACAGAGGTCAGGTCACAGTCACAGCTCAAATAATTATGAGTTACGAGGTAGATTTGACTAATATAAATCTAAAGTAGTACCTATCTAGCTACCTAGGACCCTGTTAAACAATTAAAAATAAACTTTTAATAACATGAGGTTCATCAGATAGGTTATAATTTCCATCCGTAATTTTCTGAACCAATGTTTGGTGGTATCATAAGAAAGCACGCCTTCGCCCATCGTTGCACATATATTGCGCACTGCTTCAGTCGCTTTTCGACATAAGCGAAATTCGTGAAGTAAAAGCAGCCGAAGTTCTCTACGAGAAATATCCTTTTACTATTCGAGATCCAGCTGTCAACTGATCTGACATACAACTCTTGCTTTATTTATATACTACTTTCGAGAAGAAATTCGAGATCGTTCTATAACGTTTTAGAAACTGATCGAAAAAAGTGGCGGGTTTATTAGTTGCCAACCTAACATGAACGAAAATACTTTTTAGAAATATAAGTACAGAAGGTGTTAGTTTCATTTTTACCACATTCTTCTGTTTCTTCAAAATATGCCAAAAATCGATTTAGCAAAAAATTTGCATGAAAATGTGATGACTTTAATTTTGAAAAAAATCGTCCGCTTTCTTTTTATTTAAATTTTAATAATGAGTATTACTACCTCGGGCCCTGATGACTTCTTGTAGTCGGTTTGGCAATCCATCTACGAGGTCTTGAATATCCGACTGAGGGATATTATGCCACTCCTCTATCGCAGCCGTCTTGAGCTCTTGTAAGGTCGCAGGGGCTGATATTCTTGGAATACGTCTTTTTAGGTTGTCCCAAATGTGCTCAATTGGGTTAAGATCGGGACTGCGTGACGGCCATCGCAAAACTTGAATCCCGACCTCATCGAGGTATTGAGTGACGGTTATATGCATATGTGAAGCCGCAGTGTAAAATAGCTATTTACGTCTTGAGTATTATTCCTATGTATATTATAGGTAGATAGTGTGGTCCTACTTTAATTATTGGTATCATACATATATACACTCTCACCTATATCCCCGAAGGAAAAGGCAGGAGCGTTTTAAACGCTCCCTTTTTGCCAACCATAATAGTTAATTAGTATTTTTTGGTAACACGACGACGCCTGACATCAATCACACTTAGTCCTTTCCTACTCTGTGTCTAAACAAACTATAAGATGAGATACGATAAGACAGGAAATAAGATAACTAATGACGTTACAGTTACGTTTTTATATAAATGCTGTTTTTTTTTACTATAATGAAAAAAAATGTGACCATATAATTTGTTTCTGAATAAATGACTACGACTAAGAGTAACTAACCACCGAATTTATATGAAAACTGGACAACTACAAACTATGGTCCTATTAATATACTGCTTGTATATTACTTACTCTGTTCTATAGGCAACCTACTCACACAGATTACCAGGACCCCGCTCGGTTATCTGCATGGCAAGGTTTACTTAATGCAGATCTATACCAGTCTCCCACAAAGGTCTCTATTGACTCTGTATACTAATTCATCGTCTGTCTGCGCTCTCGACAGAGGACGGGTTATGTACGTAGAAAGATTGTTGACGATCGTATAACGACATCTTATTGCACGTTTATGAGTTCATGGAACTAGCTATACCAAACTTATTATAATTTCCTCGTATTCAGTTTTAGAAACGCCAAATGACGTCATTATTGAAGTTTTGCGAAAAATATACGGGATTTAGCATTTTCGTACGCTACATTGTGCCTTGTAGTATCTGAGCCCAGAATTTTATTACATAAAGCCCCCAGAAAAGTAATTATAAACATACATTTTGATTTTGATTGTATTGGTTTATCTAATACCATTTATTTTAGTATGAAGTTCTAGTAGCAGAGTAGCACTCCACGTTGTTCTTAGGTTAAGTTATTGCCCAGAGTCGTGTGTATCTGTAGTTATACAAAATTTCATAGAGACTGTTTTAGCCGTTATGAAAGCGTGACGGACAGACAGATAGAATAACTTTCGCTTTTATAATATTAGTACTTATGGATATCACTAAAGCTCATAAAAATAAAGAACATAATCTAATTGTCGTATCGTAATGAAACTCTGTATGAATTTGTCGTTTAAATGTACTATTGCATATTTGTAATTTATATTTGATATCTGAGAGTAGGTATGACTATGTATTATTTATGTACTTTGTTTTGTTATTATAATTTTCTCTAGTAGCAGCGGGAAAAATCATCTTTAATGATTTTTCTTGTCTATTACAAGAGTAATATTTCATATATTTTACGCCTCGAATATATGTTAGTTTTTCCTTTGTCTTGTATACAAATGTTGTGAAAAAATACATTATATTAACAGGTTTACCAAACAATAACGGCGTTTATTATTTTTATTTACGCTCAACGCCCTCTAACACCTACTTTTTGCTAACAATAATTTAGTCCCATTTAGTGAATAGGTGGCAAGCCTATTGTTGGACTGTATATAAGTACAAGTATATACTGTCTGATAGATAACAGTCCGATCCCTTTGTTACCTTTTATGACGCCCACGGGACAAGATGGGCGCCTCTATTCTACTCCACCGCTCATATTCATCTTTATAATTAAAAATATTTTGATGTGAGTAAATTTGAAATGAATAATGACCCATCGGTGCCGATTTTTAATAATTGCACACTATAGGCGCTGTGATGAAGCATAGCCCCTCTTCACTTTGGAACAACCAAAGATAAAGATCGCACATAAATCCGCTGTTCCAAAATAAATAAAGGCTCATAGATGTTGTGCTTGAAGTATACCTTTTAATATAGAACGGCTTTGTTAAATTGTACCTCGAAATGTCGTAGACTCACATCATTTTAATTTATACACTGCTAAAGATAAACCTTATTATCTCAGCATCTAAGGCATTTAATGTGTGCATATCCTTAATAACATTTAGTTAAGTGTGTACTTTCCTAACATTAAATGCATTGACCAAGAAAACTGTTAATCCCAACAAGTTTAAATTAATATAAAGTGGTAGAACAGGAAGTTATAATAATTTCGCTACCAAAAATATCCTCATATAGACCGATGCTTTGACATTGTACTACCAAAATATTAATAATTAGCTCATCATTAAAAAAACAACACTTTGAAATAGACGAAATTTCGAGACGGAGGCTAACAGACACGAAGTACATGTAATTGACTGATTGATAATCAAAAAATTTCACCGCAATAGGTACATTTGTATGGCTCACTTTATCGCAGTGCCGTGTAGTTTTATCATAGTTGATAAATCCAACCACTTATCAGAGCTATTATCGTTGGTTCATGCAGTCTGTATTTGCTTAAAACAAGTTCACATCGTTAGTAATGAATAAAACTGCACAAAAATCGATTATTGAATGTTGTGAGATGAATGAAATGAGAGAACTACAGCCGGTAAAGGGTCAGAGGTATGAGTGGTGAAGGGTACCGGCAACCAATACAAACTTATGATGATTCATGAATACTTCTCCCTTCAACACAATGCTTGTACATAAACTTTTTGTATATGTTCTGCCAAATTATATTAAAAGGTTTCAATACAAAATTGTAATCCAAAGTAGAAAAGAATCCGCAGTGAATGAAAACAGACCTTATACCGCCAATCGAACCTGTTCGATCCTGTTCCAAACAGCTTTTTATTAACAGCACTGAACTGTGCTTGAATAAAAATTCGGCAACGGCCGCCAAGTACTATGAAGGGCCCCACAAAGCAATTACACAGAAATGTATTAAGTAAAAAGCATGCCTATGCAGTCCCAACTCAGTATCGTCCATTAGTCACAAAGATCGAAGCTATATATGGTTAAATTTCTATACAGGAGACTTATTATTCCTTTTTTATTTCCCTTCCACGGGATATCCATTAGCGGTGCAAGTACTCATGGGCGATGCGAGCTACATTCAAATCGAAATCGTTGTCAACCGACAGCTCTGAATGTAGCGCTGCATTGAATGAGATTATTTCAACAGAGGTGTCTATAGTTACGATCTTTATTGTATATTTATTCGATGGCTTTATGTCTATGAATTGTTGTTGATTCTGACGTCATTTTAGAATATCTCTTCAATGAAGAACATTGATTTTATTGTTTTCCTCAACAAAATTGGTTACAGGATAATACTTAAAACATTAGCATTGAACTGCAAAGGGGGCTGTATAAATTTATATTGAAGTTCTCATGAACTTGCATCGAGCGTGTATTATATTATACCATCATAAGAACATTAAAAGATAGTAAAGGATCGCGAACTGAGGTGAGCATGCCGGTCAAACAATTAAGTTACACATGCCAGTGGACCTTAGGCTATTCTCAAAAAATCGGCCATTTCCGCTATTTTTAGAAACCTGTCCAACAACTTGGCCATGTCTGGAACCAAATAGCATTTTGGAGGTGAAACGTGTCGGAATGAGATGAACGTACGATTGTAATAAGCAGAAATAGGACGGGAGATCGGCAAAATTCTTTCGTCCTCATATATTCATTGTGGCGGACCGTGTCCTGGTGGACGAGCTATGCTGTGCGGTCACCGCTTGCGCCTACCAACATAATATAACGAACTTTCCAATTTATATTCCCGTTAATGTCTTACTACATCACTATTTAAAGTGAGCTAATTATAAACTCTTTGCAGCAGTACATAAGTGCCTGATAAATAATTATATACACTTTATAGTTTGAGGCTTTAAAATGAGGTACGAATATATTATAAGGATGACGCACACACAATGATATGCGTCCCACTGTAATAAAATTTGTTGATTGTAATGAATATTAGATATTAGTTTTAATTGATAACACTCGACTAACTATTTTTTTGAGTTGATATTGTATGTAATATATTACGTATGTTCTCAGAAAAGCAATTTTTGCCACGAACATATGTTAGGCATGCTATTTGTTAACGCCAAAATATGCCTCGCTTGCAACTTGTGAAAAGGCTATAGATCAAATAAATGAAAAGACAGACAATCTCGTCCGACTGCGCAAAAAGGAGGTTTATGATTTTGTCTATTGGTCTAAATTCTGAGCAAGATTTTAAGTTATACAAAGGACTACAAAAACAGTAATACCAGCATTATTTTTTTTATTTTATTTTTAATTAATTTTTTAAACCAAACATTTTACGAAACTTTATTTTTGCAACGACTCAAAATTGTGGGAAGTAATTTGGAATATAATAATATTATAAAAAATTACCATTACATTACAGCCTTGTCAATTAGTTGCTTGGTCCATCTTTTTAGTTAAACAAACGACATGCGTTAGTTACTCATTTTTCGTCACACAAAACATAGATATCGCAAGCTTTTTGTGCTGTTAGAAACACGCCTGACTTCGTAACCGGTGATCTTACTAAAAGGCTATATAATAAGTATGTATTGCCTGTATAATGTGAATATGCATGGACTAGACTAGCAACGTGAGTTATCCGTAATGATTGATTGCCTTGTGTAGTCAAACAACTCTTACATGTCACAAAATAGCATCAGTCTTAGAGAGCGATCATACCTCAACGGACAGTACATCAAAATTGGATTTACATTTTACACACTTGCTTTTGTAATATAAAAGATATATAAAAAGCTCAAAGTACTGTAAAGTTAGCCTAATTGTACCCTGACAAAAAAAAAAAGGAAAATAAGTACTAAACAATAATACTTCTTTACAGAAATATATAGATGAACATATTCTTGCAGCCTATCAACTGGTAGATCTGTGTAACAACAACGCTGACCGCTTAGACGCTCTCACATTACATTCATAAATAATTGTTTTGGGGGATCCTTGTACAAATAATATTAAATGTAATTCAAAATCTAATTGCTTAATTGCCGAGGACAAACACGTTCTGAAGGGGTTCAGGAAGCTCCTAACAGTGCTCAGTATTATCCTGTTGAGTATAGAAGTAGCTTAAATATTACTATCCACTATCAATCAAGACTATTTTCTGATGTTGGTGAAGGTTTTGGTGAAATATTGAGCAACAACCTCGGCCTTTCTATCCAAAATTGTTGTAAGCCATGTGCAACATATAAGCAAATAATTTCGAATGTAATTAATGATAAATATGATACGTTTACAAACTAGGGCGGATTGCAACGAAGGAGGGTCCTCAACCTATGGGTACTAATGAATGGTACTATGGGAATGGGTACTATGGGATCTATATATATCATGCAAATCAATATAGTGACAGTGACGTGACGTAACATACTCATAACAAAGTGCAGTTCCTCCTTTGATACCAATTAATTCAACAAGAAAGCGTGTCGCGGTTGAATTACAAACATGGTTCATAGAATTTGGAATATTTTTGCTATTATAATATACTGAATAGGTTTATGGCACCATGGCATGTCAACGTATACATGTATAATGTGTAGCTTGAGGCAATTGTTTAAGAAATTTCTTAAAGTTATGACATAACACAATAAAATAAAAAACAATTATTTTCTTTCTGAACTTCGATATACAAGTTTTAAATATTTCATATTTTAGGTTGCAGGAGATGTAAAAAGATGTATCTTCATATATTATATGTATATAATAAAATAAACCGTGTTATACCCAATTCTGTACAATTTCATTATTTATTTATTTTTAATTGTACAAGAACATTGTATATAAAAAATAGGAGTAACATTTTAGACCACTTCTCTTAACTCTTAATCTTTTAAAAATTGCGGTTATACAAGCATATAATTATGTACATATGACGAGCACAGATAACACCCATACTTGGAACAACTATTTGTGAATCACATCTTACAGCTTAGCAGTTATATTCTCTAACCACTTAACTAACAGGCCAGGTGCATTAACTCTTAAAACAATAAAAATAGAAGCTAATAACGTCATACGTAACTTAATACCTAGGCAATCTCGGGAAAAATATTTAAAGGCCTATGACAATTTCATACTATGGAAAAATAGAAAAGAAGCGAAGACATTTTCGAAAAGTGTATTTTTTGCCTATTTTCGAGAATTAGCCATAACTAAACAACCTTCTACTCTTTGGGGTATATACTCAATGTTTAAATCTACAGTTAATGTCAATAAACATATTAAAATTGACAGCTATTCAGAATTAGTAGCTTATCTGAAGAGACTGTCTGAAGGACACAAACCAATGAAATCAAAAGTATTTTCCGGACAAAATGTTGAAACTTTCTTGAATGACGCGGCTGATAACGAGTTTCTCGCTATAAAATTAGGCATATTTTAGTTATTCCATTATAAACTATAAAGAGTGTTTTATAACGTGTACGTATACGTACTGTACCTACTCGTCTGATTCCCTTTCTGTTTTGTTACAGGTGGCTTTAATATTCGGCGTACATGGAGCTTGTCGTGGTTACGAACTTCTGAAAATAACGGTCAATGATATCGAAAATCAATCAGATCAGTTACTTTTAGTAAAATAACTGACCAGAAATTAGATTGAACAAAAACTGATAGATCGTTCATCATTCGTGGACAGTATAAACAAATTGTGGAAAAATACCAGAGCCAGCGTCTTTCTGATATAAAATCTAATAGATTTTTCATTAGGTATCAAAAGTGAGAAAGTGCTTTAAACAGGTTAAAGGAATAAATAAAATATCTTTATTGCCTGATAGCAAGCTGTACACAGGACATTGTTTTCGCCGTACGTCCGCTACACTTTTGGCAGATTCTGGAGCGGACTTTACTGTTTTGAAGCGGCACGGAGGGTGGAAATCCATAAAAAAAAACTTTGTAGAAAATATTAAATTAAGAGCTGCAGATAATTCGCCCATACCATTGTCGCTATGCCTTTCTACATCAAAGGAATCAGTGCTTTTTCCTGAGCACTAGCCACATACTGAGATTACAAATACTCCACAACTAAATCAATCCCAAATAAAACAGTGACAATAAATTTTCAAAATTGTGCCACTGTATTAAATATAAATTTGTAATTGACATTTTTACATTCATACCGTTTTTTTTAAATGAAGTTATTCATTAATTACCTAAAAGTGTATCTTATTTATTTTCTCATAGAAGGGGATGAAAAGTAGAGTATATGACTCGAAAGCAAAAATATTTTTCCCTCAGGCGATGTACCTTGAATCCCTTGCTACGCTCAAGATTCTATTTTAAAATCCCTCGCTATGCTCGGGGTTCTATTCTAGAATCCTCCGCTTCGCTCTGGATTCAAAATTGCGCCCTCGCCATAAAAATATTATTTTGCTCCCTTGTCATACAATCTACTATTATTACAATGTTAAGGTTAGCTTCTACCATAAAATGTGTTACTTTGTGACCTAAATGGGAAAACATTTTTTTAAAACACAGAGGTCTTTCGCATCTATCATAAAGCTACAACATAAGTATTGTGTCGCAATTCAAGCTAGTTTCTAATGACGTGACATGCGAAGGCTCCACAGCCTACGGCTAACGGGTCTTGAGGTACGACTCGAAGGTAATGATCTCCGCAATGCAGACGACCTGTGTACTTAGATTTTTATATCTGTGAACTTAGAGTTTTGTTTCTATGTTTAAACGGTCAAGTCTCACACACAATGGAAGTGTCAGTCGGAATTGAAATTTTGAGTAATAATATACTTAGGCTATAAAACATGACGGGTCGGGTGACCATAAAAGGAGGTTCAACTGCGGGGAAAGTGATCGAGAGAAAAGTTTAAAGTAAAATTAATAGAGACAAGGTTTTATTATTAATTTCACTTATTGACTTACTTACATTTACTTACTTTTATAGCACAAATTTCTAGAACAGATGCTAGCGAACAATACAACATTATTCAACTCAATCCGAAGACTTAAACAGGGCGCATGTCAAAACTCATTAGTACATTCATTTTTACAGTTATGTTACAATTTCTTTATCATCTATTACTTACAAAGTAGGTAATAAATAACAACAAAGTACAAGACTCTGTATGTAGGTACATTATAATGATGTTTATCTCGAATAAATATAGTTTTTGAAATAAATGTACTTAGTGTTGGATTTATTTGAAATAATAAGTTTTCTGAGAACTGACTGTGACTACGAATATAACAAAGCTTTTATAAATCCTGAGATAATTGGAAGCAATAACTAAGATAAACAAAACATTTAGCCGGAATATCCAATTAGTTAAAGAACAAAGGCATCCAAGTGTTAACGACAATAATGTATAAAAAAGTTCTTATGTTATTGTTTAACTCAATCGCCGTTTAATGCTAAAAGTAAATAGCAAGTAAAACGAATAAAATAATTTTAGATTTTTATTTTTAAAAATAACTCTTACACTAGGATTTATTTACAACCTAGGGACTTTACAAACATTAAAAACTATGTAAATAAAAACCGCATTAACTTCCTCTTTATTTTTTTGCTAACGTTACCTCGTTACCATATGTCACTCCAACTATTAAGTCGATTCAAATGACAGTTCACATGTCAAAATCCATCAAGCATAGGCTCTAGGCACTTTTCCACCTAACTATATCGTTAAGCTGTTGCCTTGGGGGGGGTCAATGATCCCTGGACCTTTACTTCTCCCCCACTCGTGGGTATTGCTATGGAAAATGACAACAATATTAATCAAACGAATAATGATCATCATCATCATCATCAGCCTATCGCTGTCCACTGCTAGACATCGACTTCTCGCATCCAGATCTAGAATAATGATGATCAGAAGGTAAACCAAACAAGGCTGAAGAAGGAGTAGAAGGTTACCGACAGAGGCGTCCAAGGATATAGATGGGGAGTTCCAGTCACTGCGAGTCGCAAGCGCGGAAGCTCCAAGACGTCAGATGGCCAGACATTTGATGCTACCCCCTAAAGTGGTTAATAGCTAAAGGGGGAGGTCAAGCACGCTGGTCTCACCTTTTCTGAAGCAGCCATCTCAAGAAAGAGTGCTTGCGAAAGCACCTACGGCGTGTCGAAGGTTGTGAGACCTGTTAAGTCTCCGACGGGTCTGGCCATGGAGGTCCCTCCATTTCCCTCCCTGGCTCCTACAGGTGCGAACGCACTTGGCGTTCTAACTGGACACTCGTTGCCCTGAAAGGTTACCAGCTGACTCAAGATGCTGAAACAGAGGCATGTTACGATCACAATACGGAGTGAGGTTGGTTCCTCCCTCTGTAACCACAAAATATGCTCGCGTGTAAACATTCATCGATGTCGTCAATCACATGCGACGCACATTACCACGGGCAGTGAGGACTCTATTCGAAGCCAGTGGGTCTCGGAGTCCTAAGCCATTCGGTGGCCGGGCCTTCCCCTGTCGACACACAGGTCTTGGCGACGTAAGCGGGTAGAAAAACTCGTCACCGTGAAGTTGAGCTGAACGCCTCAGTAATAGCTGGTATGCTTGATACGGTATCTGGCGGTAGTGATGGTGAGCTTAGCGACTCGTCCGGGAATGGTACTGGTGCATATCTCACCCTAGACCTTGTTAACATTCCACAGTTGCTTTATAATTGTATTTTTTTTCTATTTGTCTCGTATGAAACGTCATGCCTCACATTTTACATTACGAATTTATAATTAATATTATAATAAATTATTTATAAATTTACTTCTTGTAATGGTTTTTCTATATATACATGTTGTTTACGATAAATATATGGTTGTTATTTGTAATATAACAAAATGGAAAATTTTATTTATAGGAACGTAATGAAAAAAATATTTTTTATTAATATTATTATTCAATATATTAAAGTCAAAAACCATACTTTTCAGAATATTATGTAGGTTTAAATGTGTGGTTACATATATTACTAATACTACTAGGAATGTTGAAGTAATAATTGATTTTATTGTGATAATAGTTTATTACTTGTATTATTAGAACCAACATGCCTGAAAAACGGCAACTATCTAACAGTAACTAAGATAATAATTTAGTTATTTGCGAATTTACTCCATGTTTTATTATATTTTCCCAAGAACCTGACGTGGGTTTAAAACCTAGAATATTTTGTTTAGTTGATTTCTTACTATTAAAAACTCAAGCAAAAATAGAATAAAAATACAAAAATCGTACAATAAAATACATTCTCCTTGTGTTAGTCGGAGACGTTGTTTAACGACTAAATAGTGATATGTTTAATAAACATCGTATAACATTATTTACAAAGATATTACCGAAATAGCTATAATAATGTTCTTATAAAATACAAATAATTACATAGATGCTCTCTTTGGCAAAAGTGTATTAAAAAGCCACATTTTGCCAATTAGAATTTGATATATTGCCAGTTAGAATTTAGCATATTGCCAGTTAGAATTTGGCATATTGCCAATTAGAATTTGGCATATTGCCAATAAGAATTTGATCACACCAGCGTAATAGTCGGCAAACCTTCTGCCGGGCACGGTTCGACTTATGAACCTTAGTTGCCTTTTACGTCACTAGCGGTAAGAGATGGGGTGACCCTATTCTACTACACCGTCAACCACAAGGCATAAAATAAAATGTTATATATTTTGTTTTATGCTACCTGAATATAATACGAAGATAAAATAAAAATAATCTGAAGGAAACTAGTATAAATAAGGTTTCATTTATCTCAATCAGGGGTGACGAAGAACATATTTTCTATATATAACTATCGTGTAAGTCTAGAGATTACAGAGGATTTTATTCAATTATTGGAATCTTATTCAGTCCGGTGCATTAGCATTAGTAACTAATTGTTACATGAACCGTATGAGTTTATTTACCGTCTTTGTAATTCGTTACTGATATCGACTTGGTATTACTGTAATTTAATACTACTGTACTCACGCTGTAGATAATTTATCGCACGTACATATTTAGCCATAACAACTTCCTGCACAACACAGCTTATTGATAAGCTATACCTATACCTATAATACATATACCTACTTCTGTTTACAAAACCAAATTTACATAATCTCATGACATTGTAGTAAGTTTTAATTACTATACAAGAAGACTCACAATTACAATGTTTTATAAAAAAAAAAAACTATAAGTAATTGACTCCATTAAATATATTTTGTATTTATAATTCTAAACATGGTTGCCAATAATAAGTTATTTACACTTTTTTAGATATTTTTTTATTATTATTATATTTTTTTATGGTATGGCATAATAGTGGGACAAACGAGTAGACGACTTTCCCAAAGTATTCGAAAGAAATTTGCATAGTATTAGTTGAAGTGTGCTTTAAATAACATATTTTGGAAACCGGGAAGCCGGACTATTTACATCAAACACTGTCATGGTCCAAAGATCATAATCAATATGATACCAAAGCATCGTCTTACCTCATGAGTACACCGATACACAGGACTGCTGCTTTTAGAAGCAGTTTCAAACTCGACACAACCTGCCACCTCCCACTTCGTACCCTAAAATCAGTTTACAATTTTAGTATTAGATACAAAATTTAGTTACTTAACCTTCAAAATCAACATATTTGATATCATACCTTTCTCTGTAGCTACACGTCATAAACTTATACGGTTTATGAAGCAGAGGCAGCAAACTCCGCAAATTTTCCTCCATGACGACATATTGTACAACAAGTTAAATCGTATTTACATTTTACCGTCACATGTTAGAGTGATATTTTTTTTAATTTTAGCTGCTTATGGTTGCGTCCACAAATATGGAAAATAGGCTCGTGACGTCACCGTTTTATTTCATTGTAACTATTAAGTGCTCTCCAGTGAATCTCAGATCATAATCATCTCTTTCTTTCTTTCTACATGTTACTTGAAGTCTGAAATATTATTAAAGACTACTTATTCTACAAAATTCCTCTTAATTAATCGAATTCAACAATACATTATATTATTTAGAAAATCAACCGAAATAGTCGTTCTAAATTCCAGTTATCAAAGCAATGATTATGCGTAGCTCAAACTCCATTATCGTGGGGTGTCACAGTGCATATGTTGTTTTACTCGGCCTACTACCAATTTATCTTTAATAACTACTTCTATTATATTTAATTAAAAGCAACAAAATATATGTACCATCCTTAGCGTCTTTTTTACGACTGGTAGATTAAAACTTCTCTGAGTTTTCTTATAGTGACGGACCTATATATACTATATAATAAACATTGCGAAGAGAAGAAGATTCATGAAATAGAATATTATTATTATTATGATATATCTATACTGTTACAGTCGTTTAAATTTAAAGCAATGTACAGTTGTGTTTATAGGAACCATAGAGATGATTTTGTGTCCGTTGGTGTTAGTACTAAAGTAAAATGTGTCGACTGCGTTCTGTCTAACTTTGAGCAATAGGCGTTATAGATTACGTTTGGTGTCTATACAGAGACACACCTAAACATTTAAATTCAAACTGATACCAACCGTTCTTTAATCACCATACCGTAATCTATTTATTTGTCCCTCCCTAATGATTTGGTGAAAAATTAGACAGAGGCATGTCAAACGCCAGCTTTTTGCCAACCCTAACTTAGTCCCACTTACGTATATATGCCCCCTATGGCAAGCTTATTGCCGTCATATGTATACAAACATCACATCACATTACTATCTATTACTTCGATTTTCTTACTCGCTGTCCCGAAAAGCAGCGGTTCTTATTCATTGCTAATTAAGACTTCTTATATGCATATAGTTACAAAAACCCTTTAACACATGTACAGAAACTGTCTCTTATTTGCCAATACGACCGTGCCTTGCTGTTTTAGTAACTGGAAGCTATGGTGATAACTGGTCATAGATAAATAAAAGAAATGCTACAGTCTAACAAAACTGTTAAAGTATCAATATGCAACAACGTCTAAGCTTTTATGGCTATGGCACAATTCGAATTTCAAAATCTCCTTCATAAAATGTCAGTGGATGTTAGTTCGTTTAAATATAAAATTGGAGTTAAGCCAACCAGCAGCGCAAGCGACGTCCCCGTTCCCGTGAAAATTATAATTAGGAAATTTATATTTACAGTCTTACTCAATTCGGGTATCGTATCATTATGCTCTATTACGCCCCAGCTGCGGTCTTAATAAAAGCTTAAAGACGTTCCACATGAATAGATTGATTTCTATCAAATTATTCCTCGGGATAATTACGTTTATTGAAAGGATTCTGCTACGTGGAAAGTTATTGTCTACTTTAACTTTAGAGTAGAGTAGACTTAGACTTACGGTATTATATAGCTGGTGGTCACAAAAATGGTTACAACATATTGAAAAGCATAAGTACCTACTACTTTTAATCTCGACTATTTTAAATCATGATTTAGTTATGATGATGAATAAGTAGTCGATGACTTGAGGGCCCGTTCTGGTAACAGTGCACTGTAGTCTAAAATAGTAATATAATGTTGGTTGATTTTTATTCTATCTTTCTTTAACTTACATATCTTTAAACTAGCGAGTAATGAAGAAACATTACGAGTGTGAGTCAAATTAGATCTTAAAAATGTACCAAGTCGCCAAAACTATGGTATTGGTTACTAAAATCTCGTAAAATAGCAAACACAGCGTAGCATGAACATTGACTGTTTCTAATTCCTTAAGAGTATGAATTCTCTTCTTATTACTGCTCACATCAGCAAAAAAAATGTTTCACTAAAGTTGAACTAGTAATTAAAAGGAAGTCGGACCGGAATCAAAAGCGAACATATTATAGATACAAAACATTTGCAGAGTGTAAATTTTCGTAGAATTTTTTGTGGTTTGAGAAAATTGTAGGATAGGATAGGGTATTCGTTATTGTACATCATACAAATCAAAATTAATCCTAAATTTATCAATTAAGTAAGGTACAAATTGCAGGCTTACTTAAAAGCGATTATTAGAAGCCTGCTAAGCAGTTAAGTTATGCTACCGTACGTATGTTTATTTTAGACGCCTCTGCTTACTTCTTCGAGGACATAGACGTGAGGGTATGTATGTAGGTTAGTTGAAGCTTATTTTTCCATATTTACTATTAGTGAAACTCTGTGGTTTCTCTGTCTATAACAAAGTAAGAGGTTATCGATAAAGGCGCACTTATGAAAAAAGTGTAAATAAGTATTAGTTAAAAGTTAAGTCGATACAGAGCAAACCAACATAATGTATGTTTAAAACTTTGAAACTTCTAACAAATATGTAATTTGAAGAATTAATCCTTATAATATTAGGTTAAAGTTTGAATGGTAGGACTATCTGCGAGTTTTTTTCTTAGTTACTAGAAAACAGCAAATAGTTTATTCTTTTCTTACCCGACTTCACAAAAGGTAAGGTTGTATTTTGTGAGTATGACATAGGTGATATATGTAAGTGTGGTTCACGGTGAAGTAACTGCATCTAATCCCAGTGGTGTCGAAAAAGGCGAATAAGGGATCGGACTTTTATCTATCAGATATTACGTATACAGTCACTCAGTGCCCGGTTGACCTTAGGATCCCCTAACAGGCGTGAGCGTATGTATGTATGTATGTGAACCGGCCACTGTATACAGAGAAAGATTACAAATTATTATAATAATTTGACAGTGTGTATATTTATTGTGAGGAGTTCAGAAAATACTTCGTCATAGATCGCATAGTTAGTAAGCAGTAAGATCTATCGGTCCATGGGTCTATGGAGCATGAGAGCAATCACTATTGCAAAACGCGCTGTTTTGCTGATCTTGCTATTGGCACACTTCTTATTGATGCTCTGGACATTGGTATGCGCCGATATGAAGATATTTGCAGACGACAAAATTTATAATTATTCTGTATTTATTAAAAATAGCTTTAGACTGGAATATAAAAAAGAAAACAAATAGTGTTTTTTATTGTTATTTCTATAAAATATATTACATATAATAAATTAAGCTATTAATGACATTATACATTATGTTGTGAATTTTATGATACTAAAAATATTTTCACTTTAATAACAAGTGAATCGTAAAGAAATTGCATGGTCTCTTTTATAACCATTTTGGAAAGAAATGCGTGGCAAATGCAATTATTTAAGTAAATTTCAACTAACTTAATTTACGTTAAAGACTCCATTAAAGAGGAAGGCTTATCTCCAAAATGTGAATAGGGTAGCAATTAATTGGAGCAGAAAATCAACAGACATGTAGACACATATTCATTATCGTCAGGTGCAACGTGACTGTTTGGAAAAACCGTAACGAAACGTTGCAACCTCCCTTTATTACATCGAATGCAAAGGGACAAGTGGGAAATTTTATATGCAGTATACATATGAATGTATTATAGAGGATAAGTAATTTTTGTTCAAGTGGTTAGTTTGCAAGGCGTTAGGCGTGATTTAATAAAATTTATTTTAGTAATTAACGCCATTTCTTATTAAAAAATTAAGTTCATTAAAAAAG
This sequence comes from Tyria jacobaeae, assembly GCA_947561695.1. Taxonomy (NCBI): domain Eukaryota; kingdom Metazoa; phylum Arthropoda; class Insecta; order Lepidoptera; family Erebidae; genus Tyria; species Tyria jacobaeae. Next base: position 8,655,431 of record OX387207.1, on the reverse strand, counting down.
ACTGAAATTTTTAATAGTCGTTATACTTCTTTTTTTATTTAAAAAAACAGTAATACACCCTATTACTAAACTATTATGCAAGGATTTACAAAATAAAAAGAAAAAATAAAATATTCTTAGTTATAGGGTTTAAGTCAATTAGTCGTCAACATACGCTCAGCTTACATAGGGGGTAGAAATTGTAATAAGAGATGTTTCCCATTACAATTTGGTACCAATAACGTAACAGACGGCAAATGGGGGATAAACGAGCAGACGGGTCACCTGATGGTAAGTGACCACCTCCGCCCATGGACACCCGTAACTAAAGAGTCATAAGTGCGTTGCCGTTTAGATGGGAGTACGCTCTTTTTTTAAAGGTTTGAAGGTCGTATCGGTTCGGAAATACGGCAGGCGACAATTTGTTCCATAGGCTGGTTGTGCGAGGCAAAAACCTGCACCTTATAAAATTGCAGGCGTTGGGCTGGAGTGAAATACTGTATTGATCTGTTTAGCACACCAAGCTTTTTGAAGGCTAATTTGGCCTAGCACGATATATCGAAGCCAAGGATTCCGATGCTGTCTGTTCTCAAAGCGTGGCGATACGACCAATGGTATCTTTTTAGCGGTGAATGCGGAAACCTATGTCTTCGTGGAGTTAAATTGGACTAAATTAAGTTGACTCCAATCTGAAACTTTTTCTGAAGTGGTACCGATTTCAGACACGTTGGATCTCCCCAAAAAATTTTATGGTGGCTGGTGTAAAGACTCATACTATCATACTATTACTCATACTATCATACGCATAGCAATGGATCCTGCTAATCTGCAGCATATCATTGATATGCAGAAGAAATAGCACACAGCCATGGAGCATGCAAAAACGACCTCAATGCTACAGTCTGTGAGAAAACTCTTGTGTCAGTTCCACAGCTTGCCCAGTAGATCGGTTTTTTTACTAGCGTCATGGGCCAACGAATTATCTTCTATGTGCAGGGGTGGATTTGAAGGTTTATAGAAGTTCCTCTGGACAGCTTTGACAAGAGACCAGAAGTCTCTTACCAATTCTGCCGATATGCCGACTTGGCCCTTTCATTTACTCCTACGTAGGACCTGGACGCAAAGTTAAATTACTTCTTTAGTGCGCCGGTCTTTACATCACGTTCTGACGCTGCATTTGACCATGCTTGGTGACATTCCTGCTTTCATCGGACGGCTCTTTGCAGGTTCGATCAAACAAGGGCTTTGATTTGTCACCGATGGGAATCAGGGGAATGGAATGAAAAGTTCCATAGCCTGAAGCACGTCATAGCGGACAGATTCAGCAACGACCTTAGGATCATCCATTCGTAAACTTCAGGAATTTATCGAACTTGGATTTTATTATTAACAAACTATTTTGTGTATATTATTAACAAATTATTTATGCTAGGGATAAAACTGTTTTTTTTTTTAATTTCGTAGTAATCGTAGTAATAGTAGTAGTGTCATATTAGTAAAATTCTAAAAGAGGTAATGAAACAACAGTATTTAAGTTTTTTTTTGTATTTAAAGACTATTGTTATAAAAACTAGTATGTAGAATGATGATAAATGTATAAATAACTATTGTTTATACCTGTCAAGAATTTTATAGTTTCTAATACACAAACCAAACAAACCTATTATTACCTAAGCATAGTTTTTATAATAACACTTTTTACAAGATCCTTCTATGCTTATCTAGTTTCATTTATCATGACACCAAGACACGGAAGAAATGATCGTGTTCACCACACAATTATTATTGTCCTAGGTGAAAATCCAGTTCCTTTGAAAAAACAGTTAGGATTTGATTCGATTCGCTACGACCTTCATACCTTCAAGAAAAGACCATACTCCCGCCTAAACGACTGGCAACGCACTTGTGACTCTTGAGTTGCAGGTGTCCATGGGCGGCGATAGTCATTTTACATCAGGTGACCCGTCTACTCATTTGGACCAAGTAAAAAGTAAAAAAAAGAACGTGTCAATTAGTCATCAAAATTCAGTATTTCCTAAAGTTCATGTTCGGGTTTAATAATTTGATCCAGATAAAAATTACAGACCCTGTACTGTTCAGGGTCAAACGATGGAGCTTAAAGATAGCCGTTTACTTTGTATTATGTGTAAACAATGTGTTCAATCGAATTATAAAACTGGTTTCGGTTAATTGGAGATCCAATCCATATCAATCATGCTACGTATGTATTGGCACCACTGACTTCCCTTTAATTAAAACTGGATTCAGATTGGAATTTCAACCTGTCGAGAGTTGGCGACAGTTAGGACTACGAGACGTTGAAAATATGTCTCAGAGATAAATAATATCGTCTTGCTTCTTAAACAGATTGGGTAAAGAAACCCTCCTTCACCTAGGTTTTTGTATATATTTCAGTGTTTTGTAAGTATGGAATAATGACGAATGTAAATATAAGTTTGGGTATACTATAGCACAATTAAGTTTAATCGCTTACGGCATTATTAAAACAAAGGGAACCATTGTTTCTTTGTTACGTCTAGTAGTTAACCATTATAATGCCTGCTTCTAATAGTATTACGTAGAAGTAGCTATTATAATATTACCTATTTAAATTATAGTATGTATTACACACTAATAGTGTTTATTATAATATAGACGGTAGCTTGATGCAGCTTTTCAGTAGATTAGTTCCAAGATGCTGAAGGTACACAAGAACGTACGCCACTAAAGCTTCTTCAGAAAAATCTTTCTTTAAAACTACTTTGGTAATTATTATATGTTACTTTGGTAATTATTATTGTATGTATATGTTTTCGACAAGTGAGGTGTCTTTTGTGCCATACCGTATAGAAAAAAAAGAGAGGTAATCAATAACGCAGACGGTTTTTATAATTAATTAAATCTATATAGTTTTTTAACACAAGAAACACGAATTTTATATTATTTATTTTACTAAAACGTGAGATTTATTTATATTTTTAAAATTAAAATATTAGTTTGGTTACTGTGACCGCATACTCCCAACACCATTTTTTTCTTGTGAGTAAAGTCACTATAGCCGACACAAGTTTATGTTTGTAAACAACTAAAATAAACGTATTTATTACTACTATTACTATTTTATTAAAAATAAACTTACAATTAACTAAAAACATTCAAACTGTTCGGCAGTTTGAATATTTTTAGTTAATTGTAAGTAAAATTTTAATTTTAGAAACTACTACTACTACTACTGCTACTACTTACTAAAGGTCTTGCTGGTATTTCTTAAAGGTATTTCTGCTATTATGACGTCACGATAATGGAGGCTTACTTTTTTGGCTTGACTATTTATCGTTTCAATTTTAAAGAATATTTCTTTGTATAAAGCAATATTATTTCAAGGTAATAACATTATCAGTTGACTATTAAATCTATACGATCATTTTAAAATATATATAAAATGGTTTTCAGGTTAATGTTTTTTTTTATGCGATAAGGGGCAAACGTGCAGACGGGTCACCTGATGGTAAGTGACTACTGCCGCCCATGGACACCCACAACTCAAGAATAGTGCGTTGTTGGCCTTTTAGGTAGGAGTACGCTCTTTTGTTGAAGTTTCGAAGGTCGTATTGGTCCGACAATTTGTTCCATAGGCTGGATGTTCGAGGCAAAAAGCTTCTGGAGAAGTGCACAGTGGTGGAATGCCAATCATCCAGGTGATAGGGATGGATATTTTGTCGCGTAGAACGATGGCGGAAACCTGCGGCTGGTATAAGTCCGAACAATTCCTCTAAACACTCCCCATGATACAAGCGATAGAGAATGTAGAGTGAAGCTACGTCTCTATGCAACGCCAAGGTGTCAATCCGATCAGAAATATCTTGGCAATCGATGATGCTAGTCTCTCTACGTTGAATGCGGGGAGAAGCTGGTACTGGGGTGCACCTGCATAGAGCTAGGCTTTTTCAAGGCTGATTTGGCCTTACCCTCTAAGTGACCGCAAAACTGGACTTTGCTTGATATATCGACGCCAATGTCACTTATCAATATTATATCTCACAGCTTACTGTTGCTTTCGTAACTAAACCAGTAGCTTATTATTAATGTACTAAATTAGCCTTTTATTGCACAGAATGAATTTTCTAATTAAATGTCAATTTCCGTGACCCTGTTCACACATCCATTAAGGTACATGCATACTAACCACTGCAATTACTGTGATATAAATACTCAGATGATGATAATACTCAAAGCATCTCTATATAGAATCTATACATAACGTATTGATATTTTAAGCAAACTTTGCCCACGGAGGAATGTAGACTTTGTAATACGTAATTCAGTGTTTCTAAACGACTACAAAAGGCTACAGAGGTCCGAGGCATGGGAGGTATATATGTATGTTGATCTGTTACAATAGTTAGTTATACTAGTCAAATTAAATGACGCCCCATTTAAATATTAATTAATTAGAATAAACTTCCCACTAGAGGAGAAAAGACTCTTCTAACTCAGTAGTTAAGCATTCGCCTACAATATCGTTTGTAACGAATTCGTTTCCTGCTCAGCGCAAGTATTTGTGAGGAATTAGCATTGCCAGGAAGCAAACATGGCCAACAGGCTACGACGCGGAGAAATTTTATGACGTTTGTTTGTAATAATATTCTCATTATTTTAGTTATAGGCGTTTACAAGCATAATTTAAAATGTATATGTATAATTTGTATGCTTGAATATATACACATAACATTCATCGTGCTACATAAATAAAATCACGTTTGAGATGGGCGAGACAACAGCCTGCTACTTGCTTCAATCCTTACACATGACTACAAAGACAAAGACCCTTAATAATCCGTGACAGTTAATTTGGCTATTAATAGCGCTGTTCGACACGTACTGTAATATTAATATAATTTTATAAGCAGAAAACAAAATCGTTGGGGTAGTGACACCAATTCGTATTGCAAATGCTTAAAAGTAAATTATTATAAATATGTAATATCTATGTAATAACTAAATATGTAATATTGAATGTATAACAATGAATTAAATCATCAGACCTTTCCATTTCAAAATGTAAAGTACATACAAATATGTATATATGTACATACATACATATGTTCTGAAGTTGCCTCTATAATTTGGACTTTCCTCATCATTTCAACCACTAAAAGTTGACTTTTAAAATGTTTTTAAATAAATCATGTCTTGGTTAGGACATTATTTTAAAATTTATTTAATTTACTAGAATGATAAGTTTTGTGAGTAGGTACGTATACACCTATAGTTATTATAGTCACTGACTGGGTTTCCCAAAACAAACTGGTATCCTTAATAGCTATGTTTTATATTTATTCCATTGTACTGTATATATTCATATAATATTATTATTCATTTATACTTATAACATTTTTCATTCTGAATCAGATCAGAATTAGAATGCTTTATTTGTAAACATAGGTCTAATGACAAGACAGTGTGATATGTTACAGATATGTATGTTGTAGATCCTCTATGTTTCGCCAGGCGGCATATAAATATATTTAATTAACATTTTATTAACTTTTTAACACACATTTTACTTTAAGAAGTCATAAAGTAATAAAGTCAATATTAATAGGCACATGCATATGAATTCAAATTTAAAATACAATCAATTTCAATATAAAATAGTCTAAATAGGTGACGTGATTTTCAATTTTCGGAACCAGTAATTATAGAATTGTCGCCCATATAGTGAGTAATAGTATTTATCAAATTTCTTAATAATTCTTTTTGAAATCTTCCAGATTTAACTTATCCTTTTTTAGGTAGTTTGTTAAATATTTTGTTGGCCATAACGAAGGTACTTTTATTCATTAGTGCAGTTTTGCCATAAGACATTTCAAGTTCTTACTTATTTTTATCGCGTAGTTTTCTGTAGTAACTTATAGCAGCTATTTTGTATCTTTAAATGTTAGATTTGCAAACACGTTTGTTTTTTATATGTATAAGCTCTATGCTTTTAAGGCAACACGTAGCTCTGACACGTCTTTTTTGGAGTTCTCTATCTACGGAATTGTTTAAGTATATTATGCCATATCTAAGTGTTATAGGCTGTTAGTACGGATTCTAAGCTCACTATTTTTGATAGTTTATAGAAAAAAATAGTAGCCTATGTTTTCTATATTAATGAAGTTTTTTACATATTTCGTCTCTCTGGGATCTCCAAGTCAAATTGTTGTCTAAAGTAATACCTAGAAATGTAATGGTAGTAGTTGATCCTATTTTGTCCTTAAATAACCAAAGTCAAGGATTTCATTTGGCATTCCTTCATAAAAATGCACAATTTTAGGTTTTTTAAGTTTATAATCAGATTATTGTTGTCAAACCATGATATAATTCTATATATTCTTACATTTGTTTAATTTTTATAAGTATTTGGATCATCACACTTAATGACTACTGTGTTATCATCAGCGAATGGTAGCATATCTTACTCTCAATATCAACCTGGATTCGTATAATCTCAAAAAAGTATTTATATATTTGAGGTATGTACATATGTATTCATACATACGCATATTATTTATTTTCTAAGTTGCCGTTTTTCTTAGTTTATAACAGTATCTAGTAACTTTTGCCTTAAATACTTGGGAGTATTTAAGGCAAAAGTTACTTCAAAAACAGTATAACTTGTGAATTACTTTAATGCGCTAGTGTTGTTTGAGGTGATGATGGTGGTATGTTGAGACGTTTGAACATTAGTATATTGAATCATTGGTACATCAGAACATTGGTAGGTATATTGGAACATTGGAAGAAGCAGAATGTGAAGACATGACTGTGGTAACTTCACTTCATTTACTTCTTTTTTAATTATTATTGATTTCGTTACAGTGCTGTAGTAGAGGTAAAATATAACATGCCAAAACTTTTTTTTTATCAAAACTTGTTATGCTAAGTGGACGACAATCTCATCAAACAAATATAGACATAAAACAGGATACTGATAGTAAATAAAATAAGAATAGAAAGTCTACAATGTTACTTTTATCATCTTGCACTAAGGAGGTTAGGCAGAAAATACAAAAATTGAATGTGATTGACTGTGGTTTTTTTTATATTCATAGAATTTATATACATATATAATTAATACATATATTATATTCATAAATAAAATCAAGGTTACCCAGCACATACAGTGTCATGTTATCCTGGTGTATATAAAGAGTTGAGAGAATTGAGTTAAGAAGTAATCTCTCATCATTTATTCTTATATTGTTATAACCTTAATGTAAGAAGTCTAGCCACTTGAACTAACTTGAACGAACTTAGTGACAAGTGCCTGCACCCCATTCTGCCCATACAGAATGGGGTGAAGGCACTCTTGACAAAGTCAGTCATCCAGGATCAGTGTTGCACTGCATGTTTTAGGGTTGCCAGATTTTTTTGGCTAGCTGCAAAATAAATTTAATTAGGTACAAAATAAATGCTTAAAATAAAAGTTAATTTATTTTAAGCATTTATTATTACTCTAATAAAAATTACTCACCACTTATAAACCATTTTTTTTAAATGAATTGGTTTTATTTCTGGTTGATTCCATTTAAGCTTAAAGATACTATCCACCTGTAAGTCTCTAAAGTTGTAAAGTAAGGAATGAATAATACATATTACGCGATAACTCCGTCATTACTCAGTAGTGAATCGATTTCAATAATTCATTACTCATTTCAGTTTAAATTAGAAGACCATATTCCACCTCTAAGGTGGAGAATCAATGAGGAATACTGTTTATTAAGATTGATTATGAGAAGCGCAGAATTTATACTTGTTATCAGATATATAGAAGTACATACGTTTCCGTAAGGAATACACGGTGCGCAGATCAGACTCACACTTAGAGGCTTTTTAGTATAAAAACTTTTACTTACTGTCTGAGAAATTCTATTAGGATATTATAAGAATGTATTGTAAAACTATAGAAAAAAAGCAAATCGAAAACGTTTGTAATACAGGACAGAGTCAGTACCGCTTTGACATTCAAATTATGCCTAGAACGTCCTTTGAAATACGGGACATGATTTTAAATATTGTAATGTCCGTTCAAAGAAAAAGTGTTAACTTCGACTAAGCATAGTGGCTGTTTGCTTTCGCTTACAATTTCACAAGGCATATTCATAGTATGTGACGTGCATGTTGCTATATATGCATGGCCTTGTTGCCTCAAAATTAGTTGTAAAAGTTTCAAGACGTTTGATTGGTTTAAAATAAGACAGAGAAACTCTCCAGGCAGGACATAGGCATCAAAAGGTTTCATGTCAATACATTTAAATACATTTTAAAGTAGTTTTTTTAAATAAATCTATGTTCAAATATGTAATAACTTGTAATTAAGGCTGCTTACATTGTTCTTTATATATTAAACACTTTACATATTAAAATGGAGTTTTTAGTTTTTAGTTACGTTTAAACCCAGTACTGAGTTGAGTTCGAGTCTCTTTCTTAACCTGTTTTGTATTACTATTTGGTGTGTTATAATTATGCTATGAATAAATAAAATACACAAAATATATACGCAAGATAACTCACTCAATTGTAAGACTTCTCTACGCATTATTTTCAGCGTGTTCATAGCATTTAATTATAGGATAGGAAGTTGCCATCAAAAACCATTGTTAAATATACAAAACTGCAAAACGGTTTAAAAGGTATTATGTGTAAGGTTGGTAGACACTGATTCGGTAATTAATTTTAAAACCCTTTAAATTTTCTTTAGATACACCTACAATAAACTCATTACAGTATTTACTTCTAATTCTAGTCATGAACCACCGAATAAATAACATGGATTGACTAATGCTTCCTTCGGCGTTGTTTCTTGAACGTATTTTGAATGTATGACATAGCAAGTGAAGCGATTGAAGTATATCGAATTCATGATTAATGTTATTTTGATTATCAAACGCAATACGATGAAATTTCTAATTAATTGAATTGAATGAATACTACTTACAAGTACAATCTTTTTTCTTTGTGTATCCAAACGTCTCATATAACTTACCAGTTTGTACATTGTAGTTTACATTCTTGTGTCACACACACGTCATTTGGTTTGAGATACTAGGGATGTGACCCTGACCAACTTCAGCTATAACTCATCCCTTTCCTACTGTGGCCTTTCCTTCGTACTTACATATTTGACAATTGGGGCGTTTAATATACATACATCTGCCTACCCCTTCAAAGCTATAGTCGTGAGTGAATGTATGTATAAAAATAAACAAAAAATTGCTTTATAAGTATAAAAGAAATACACGTAAAATCTAGATGCTATATGTAACGCTCAACTATAAGTATTTAAACATACATATGACAGTATTATAGTAGTACAGTAGAACCCATTAGCTAGAAGTCGCAGGATTCTCTTCCAAACCTATAACCGGCGCGCGGCGCGTGCGTAAACTACAAAATTCTAGATTTCATTCGTCCCTTACTGATCATTTAACAAGAAAATAATTTCGGTATTAGTACTTCACAGTAAGAGAGAACAATGAGTAGGACGGTTTTAAGCCGATTGACATTCTAAGTTAAGACTAAATCATGTCTAACGTGTTTATGATGTGTATGTGTTTTATAACTCTTTAAATAGCTCTTTATATATTTTTTATTGCTCTTGCTGCTCCCTTAGTGCATACTGTGTGCATTTAATTATTAACTATGCATATTTTTGCCTAAAAGGAGTACCCGTAGATTTGAATTTAAGATAAAATCAAGATTTACCTAGCTCTCAAAATGTTTTATGCCAGCGCTGTGCAAGTTTTACTTAAAAAAGAATTAGGTTTAAAACTCATTCTATATAGCTTTGGAACTTCGAATTGTACATGTTTAAGTACACGTAGGTATTGTTCAGAAACCATTGTTCTTGAATTCGGCAGTACACGGTTTGGGCTCACATTAACAGTACAACGTATAGTAGTGAACGTTATCGCTAGGAGCCCGCGTCACGACGAATTTCGTCGATGTCATTGCACTCGAGTAGCCTACATTCGACGATATTTCGATAGAAGTCCCCACCAACGTTTCTTCCTACTACCAACGCGAATTTCGACAGTTATTACAGATGTGTATTTTAAAACTAACGGTATATAAATATCGCTCAACAGTATGTATTTTAGATTTGAAAGCTACCAAGAATTTATATTTTAAGTATGTTTTATTTCTTTGTTATAGCAAGTACGAATAAATTAGGTATTGTTTTCACAGGTACAGTTTGATTTGTTAAATCTATACCATTTCTTCGAATAAGTTTTGTAATCTCTTTATCTTTCTCTCTTCTTTATAATTTTGTAAACTGTTATGTAACTCTAATCTCTCTCATCTCTTTAATAAAATAGTAAGTTGTGGCAGTGATGAAAAGTGTATAAATTAGTCATGTGCTTCACGGTGGAGTAATAGGCGATATATGTATTAGGACATACAATATATTTTTACGTGGTAGAGCCATGCTTAGGCACGAATGGGCCGGCTCGACCGGTTCGATACCACGGCCTCACAGAAAACCGGTTGTGAAGTAACGCTTGCGTTACATTTCCCCGAAATGAGTGAGGTCTCCGGAGGCCCAAAATCCCCCACCCCCCCCTAATGATAGCGCTGTTAACAAAAAGGATACCCCAGGGGGGTACCAGCGCTAGCGTTGGAGAATCTCCCCCTGGAAGTCCACCCTCACTACGGATTATACCTGAGCGTGGACGCCCAGGCTGCCCCTCGTACTCTGGGGGGGGCTCAACTGCGCTCTCAAAATCTGCTCGGGGCAAGAGAAGGCATACCCCTGTCACGTTTACCGTGGATTTTTGTAACATCAGGGGCTTACATTCTAACCTCGACACTGTCCACCACCACCTTGAGACAGCAAAGCCGGCCTTGCTCTTTTTAACCGAGACGCAGATATCATCTCCAGCGGACACATCCTACCTCTGACAATAAGTCTTCTTTGTTCCTAAGGCTGGTGTATGCGTGTACGTTAGAGATGATATCACTTCTCGCTTATCACTTGAAGGTAGGGACCTCTCCATCTTATGGCTACGTGTAGACTGCGACGACCATCCCCGCATCTACGTATGCCTCTACAGGTCCCATAGCGGTGATGCCGAAACGGACCGACTCATCGACCACGTCCAAATGGCTACAAACTCAGTGCTCCAGCAGGTCCCATCCGCAGAGATCGTGATTCTTGACGACTTTAACGCCCATCATTTATTTATCCGGCTTGGTTCGCGCAAAACCGATCATGCGGGAAGATCTGTTCACGATATCGCCTTGGTATATGACTTGACGCATCTGGTAGCAACGCCTACGCGAATCCCAGATGCAGAAAGCCACGTGCCTTCACTGTTGGATCTTCTGCTGACCTCACATCCTGACGGCTACAAAGTATCCGTTGAGGCCCCTCTTGGCTCTTCGGACCATTGCCTGATTAGGAGTATAGTGCCACTCGTTCACTCGCTGCGGCCGCGAGTTACAGGCAGTCGCCGCGTATGGTACTATAGGTCAGCAGACTGGGATGGAATGCGAACATTCTTTGCATCCTACCCATGGAGGCAGGTTTGCTTCTCGCCGGATGATCCCAATGTCGTTGCCGACTCTGTCGCGGATGTTGTGCTTCAGGGTATGGAACTTTTCATTCCATTCTCCCTGATTCCCACAGGTGGCAAGTCCCAGCCCTGGTTTGGTCGAACCTGCAAAGCGGTGTCCCGCCGAAAGCAGGAATGTTACCAAGCATGGGCTAATGCAGTGACAGCACGGGATGTAAAGACCAGCACATTAAAGAAGCAATTTAACTTTGCCTCCAGGTGACTCAAAAGAGTAATTGCTGGGGCGAAATCGGCTCACATAGGCAGAATTGGCGAGAGACTAGTGAGTGTCCCTTCCGGAACTCATGCATTCTGGTCTCTTGCCAAAGCTGTCCAGGGGAACTTTTGTAAGCCATCCCTTCCACCTCTGCACATAGGAGATAATTCGTTGGCCCACGACGCTAAAGAAAAAGCCGATCTTCTGGGCAAACTCTTTGCATCCAACTCGACCCTGGACGACGGGGGAAACGCACCGCCGACCATACCGCAGTGCGAGAGCCGCATGCCGGAAGTCCGGTTTACACAAAGGGCTAGTGCGTAAAGTCTAGTCTTTCCCTCGACGTTCTTAAGTCGAGTGGGCCCGATAGAATCTCTCCTATCGTGCTGAAGACGTGTGCTCCAGAGTTGGCACCGGTTTTAACGCGCCTTTATCGGCTTTCCTACTCTCTTGGCGTAGTCCCGAACTCATGGAAGACAGCTCTAGTGCACCCAATCCCTAAAAAAGGAGATCACTCGGATCCGTCCAACTACAGACCCATAGCCATCACCTTCTTGTTCTCCAAGATAATGGAATCCATTATTAACTGCCAGCTCCTCCCGTACTTAGAAGACCAATAGCTCCTCAATGATCGACAATACGGCTTCCATCGGGGTCGTTCAGCTGGTGATCTTCTAGTTTAATTGACTCACCGGTGGGCACAGGCGATCGAGACCAAGGAGGAAGCGTTGGCCGTTAGTTTTGACGTGGCGAAGGCCTTCGATCGGGTCTGGCACAAAGCGCTCCTTGCGAAGCTTCCTTCCTATGGGCTTCCCGAGAAACTGTGCAATTGGCTCACCAGTATTCTTACAGACAGAAGCATCAAGGTCGTTGTTGACGGTGCATGCTCCGACTCCAAGTCTGTTAACTCTGGTGTCCCACAAGGCTGTGTGCTATCACCCACGCTGTTTCTTCTGCATATCAATGACATGCTGCAGATTAGCAGCATCCATTGCTATGCAGACGATAGCACGAGTGATGCCCTTTACACCGGCCGCGCTAACATTTCTCGGGTAAACGTCATCGAAAGCCGATCCAAACTTGTGTCTGAAATCGAAACTTCTTTATTAAAAGTTTCAGATTGGGGTCGACTTAACCTAGCCCAGTTTAACCCCACGAAGACACAGGTTTGCGCGTTCACCGCTTAAAAGATGCCATTGGTCGTATCACCTCAATTTGAGAGCACTTCCCTAACTGCATCAGCTAGTATCGGAATCCTTGGCGTCGATATATCAAGCGAAGTCCAGTTTCGCGGTCACTTAGAGAGTAAAGACATATTAGCCTCGAAGAAGCTTGGTATGCTAAACAGATCGAGACAGTATTTTACTCCGGCCCACCGCCTGCAACTTTATAAGGCGCAGGTTCGGCCGCACATGGAATACTGTTCTCATCTCTATGAAGGTGCACCCTGGTACCAACTTCTCCCTCTTGACCGCATTCAACGGAGAGCGACTCGCATCATTGACTGCCAAGATATTTCTGATCGACTTGACACCTTGGCGTTGCGTAGAGATGTAGCTTCACTCTGCATCCTCTATCGCTTGTATCATGGGGAGTGTTCAGAGGAATTGTTCGGACTTATACCGGCTGCTGGTTTTCGCCATCGTCCTACGCGACAAAATATCCATCCCCATCACCTGAACGATTGGCACTCCACCACTTTGCGCTTCTCCAGAAGCTTTTTGCCTCGCACAACCAGCTTATGGAACAAATTGTCGCCTGCCGTATTTCCGAACCGATACGACCTTCAAGAATAGAGCGTACTCCTACCTAAAAGGCCGGCAACGCACTTGTGACTCTTGAGTTGCGGGTGTCCATGGGCGGCGGTAGTCACTTACCATCAGGTGACCCGTCTGCTCGTTTGCCCCCAATCGCATAAAAAAAAATGTGGTGCCCGGTGGACGGACATACAATAGTACTATTAAGTTTGTTAGGACTAACTAAAAGTTAGTTAGTTAGGACTATTAAGTTAGTGGGACCAAATTCTAATTGACAAAATAAAGATATTTAATTTGAGATAATCGAGTGTGTATATTTGTTTGCTATATTACAAGAAAATCTGCTCAGCCATTTATAGATCAGCTATTTTCTTTTCTATCGTTGGAAGGTTATCAAGTTTTAATTTATTCTTACCTGTTTACTTTAAATACGTATATTGATTACTTAAGCATAAACAGCTCGTAAGATGACGTGAAAATACTAAATTTGATGTCGAAATTTTTATTTATACAAACTATTTAATGTATTTTTATAACCGTATTTGTAAATACTCTAGCGTCTATTTAGTCGATATACATACATGTACATAGACTAAATAATAGTGTATATTTCAATTTCTAAATGTGACCTTTACAACACCACAAAGTGCACTGGAGAGTACCGCGTCCAACAGGGCACACCGAGGAATTTTAGCAAAATCTTCTACACCATAGGTTGTTATATCTGAATCTGATAAATCTGTTTCGCAAAATAGGCGCATAGATGTCGGGTTGCGAACATTAGTCATACCACACCATACCACACTTTACCAAAACCAGGCCTTGCCAGGATTTCCTATCTTTGAATGTTTTATAGCGAAACAATAAATGTAATATAGATTCAAACTGTTGTGTTCAAACTAATTTCGCCCGGCCGCGTTACATTTGAAATGTCTGCTGTTACTATATTGGAAGTTGTTTATAGTAACAGCTGTGACACTAATGGATAATAGATTCATCACAATATGATATGTATGTAGGTATGTGATGTGAAAGTAAAACCAAAGGCATAAAATCGATGGTTGATTTTAAATTTCTCGTGTCTTTTCAAGGTAATGTAAGTTTTCTAGTGGCAGGGAAATCACCAATATATAACCATCTACTACTATACAGATTTTACAGTTCAAATCCAAAGCACGCATGTCTGTCTCGTCGAAGTCATGTTAGTATTACTAACCAAGTATCCGTGACTATAAAAGTAAAAGAAAACGTAAAAAACTAAAATATTGTCAGGCCAATGCTACGTCACCGCGCAAACAAACAATGCATAGACGTTTTTCGAAGAAAACTGACACGTCACGGTAGCTAAGCGTTAGTGGCTATGGTTGCGAGCCGAATGCCGTGAGTTCAAGCCCCGGCGGACTCTTATGGGCTTTTGTTTGTGAATTCGGTGTTCGGTAGAAAATTCCAGTACCTAAGTGATGTTTCTTTACAAAATTCCAATATAATGGAAAGTACCAGATCAAGCAAAATGAATAAATAAATAAAGTTGTAGAAGACAATCGAAAAGAATAACGAAATGACAGTCGAAATTCAACAAATTACGATCGAAATTAGGGGTATAAAAAGATCTCCAGACGCGCCTACAGGGCAGTTCAGTGGAAAGTGCTCTCAATTGAAGTATAAGTAGAAGCAAAAAAGTAGTAAAGTGAAGTGAACAGTGAAAGTGAATAGTGGTGCAGTGCTCCCGTTGGACTCAGCTACTTGTAGTCCGCGGGGACAGTGTGGAACAGTGATACTCGGTTCGTGCAGTACAACTCGTTCTGTGCAGTGAGTGTTACGCGTTCGGAATATTGTTACGCGTTCAGACTGTGAAACGCAATTAAATTGTTACTCTCGTCAGTGACATTAGTTTCCTTTCAATCCCTGTACCCACTTCCATAACATTCTGTAGAGAAAACCGTGCAGAAACATGAAGACCGCCTCTCCTCAATCGAATAAGATGTCAAGAAGATTGAGGAAGACGTCAAGAGGATAAAATATATGGATTTCCGGCTTCAGTAACCATAGTAAGTAAATGGCAGAAATTTTAAAGTGCTGCCCTTTGATGGGACCTCTTCAAATTATATATAAATTATAAATAAATTATAATTGTAAATAAATTACAATTTGAAGCTGTGAGAGACTTAAATAGGTGGACCAACAGCCAAGCCAAAACCGCTGTTACTTTGGGACTACGAGACAAAGCCCTGACTGTACTGGAGGCTTTAGGAAGTGAAGCTACCTATGAGCAGTTGCTAGAAGCCTTGGAATTGCGCTACGGGGACTCGCATCTCTAGCATGTCTTCCGCGCTCAACTCCGTGATCGATGCCAACTAGCGAATGAATCCTTACAACAGTGGGCCCTAGAAGTGGAAAAGTTGGTCCAGAAGGCGTACCAAACATCACCACCATCAATCATTGACAGCATACTTTTGCAGTCGTTTGTTGTCGGTATTTTTAACGCGGAAGTAAGGGCTGCCATGTGCCTGGGTCATCACGGTCAGATCAAAGAAGCCGTCGCACATGCGCTTGAAGTAGAAGCTGTCCGACGAGACCCGAGGAGTGGACGACTGAGGGAGATTAATTCAATGGAACTGGAGCGGCGAAACTAACGTAGAGCTTTCGTCCCTAGATGCTACAACTGTGGGGTGCGGGGACATCTAAGAAGCGGCTGCCAGAATCGGATTGCAGAGAGACGAGGGAACGATGCTTGTGTACAAGCGTCGGAGAACCAGGAAAACTAATTAAGGCCAGGGCTGAGGGGTGGGCGCTGGCCGGTAGACATGAAGCCCCGAAAATTAAGATTTATCAGAGCATGGATGGAAACAGCTTAACCGTTAATGAATCAGAAAATGGAATTCCATGCCCATTGACTTTGGATGCTGGTGCGTCACGTACGGTAAATGGGACACAGCTGATAAGAAGAAACGGGAAGATAAATGTTCAGAAGGGAGCTTACCAGCTGACAAAGGCTACCGGCCAGCGAATACCAGTAACAGGCAACCAGAAAGTGGATATCAAGATTGGTGATAAACTTTACTGGTAACAAGCAATCATTGCTGACATTGTGGTTGATTGTATTATTGGCCTTGACTTCTTGAAGGACCATCGGTGCAAACTCGACATTAACTGCGGTATCCTGATGTTTGCAGATGATAAAATACCAATAAGAGGCGGCAAAGGCAAGGTGTAAGTGTAATGCATTAAGTACACAAAATTATTGCCGAGATCACAAACGCTAGTTTCAGTAAATTTCAACAAACAAAGTAATTTGCAACAACGAACGAACATTATTGGAAAAAGTAAATAATGAAACTTCGTGGTTGCCAACAGTTTTCAACACATCTACAGAAACGGTGGTATCTGTATTAAAGTAATGAAGAACAGGTATTGAGGAAAGGTACGCTAATAGGACGGAGCGAAGAAATCGTCTGGTAGCGAAATTGTCAAGAAGCCAAAAAGACGGACAGAAGTACAATCGACGTAAACAGTATACTAGAGGGATGTAAGGAAGATTTGACAACTATTGAATTATTGAAGGCGAAGAATTTGCTGCGTCGGTTCTCCGATATCTTTTCAAAAAGCGATGGATATCGGCAGGACAAGTATGGTACAACACAAAACTCAACGAGATTTTGCATTGATTATCGCCGACTGAACGACGTGACCAAAAAGGACAATTATCCATTACCAAGGATAGATGACACTTTGAGTACTCTCAACGGCATGAAATGGTTTTCTATGCTGGACCTGAAAACTGGCTATTGGTAAGTAGAGCTAGACTGTAAAGATAAGGAGAAGACCGCGTTTTCCACAGGCATCACCTTGAACTGCCAAAGACCCTTTGTCTTTGGCAGATCAAGGTGATGCCGTTTGGGATTTACAACGCCCCGGCTACTTTTTAGAGATTAATGGAACGTGTTCTGACTGGGCTATTGGGAGAAACTTGCTTGGTATTTTTTTTTTATTAGCCTACCATAGTGACTCCACTTTGCCTGATGGAAAGCAATAGGTGGAGTCAAAGAGTGGTGGTCACCATCCTCATTGCATGTCTAGTCAATGCAGCATGGTGACCCACACTATGGCGGCCTGGTGAGATGCTTTTTCACGCCCCGCTTAAAAGACCCGGGATCAAAGTGAGAAGGAAACACGTGCGCTGGTAGAGAATTCCAGGCTTTTACCGATCGGCACAAGAAAGAAGAGCCAAACCGTTTAGTTCGGGGACGTATATTTTCAGCGCACAAACGGTGACTCCTCAGGCCAGCATGTGTAGTCCTGTAGAGGAAGAGAGAAGGTGGGACCAATTGGAAGAGCTCATCAGAACACTCCCCGTGATGTAGGCGATAGAGGACTGCCATAGAGGCGACATCTCTTCGCAACTGCAGAGGCTCAAGAGACTGGGTGATCTCAGGACAACCGATAATGCGGACTGCGCGCCGCTGCAACCTATCGAGAGCGTCAAGCAAATACTGCGCATAGCCGTCCCAGAGATGAGAGCAGTACTCCACGCAGGAGCAAACCTGGGTCTTGTACAAAAGACACAGTTGCTCGGGCGAGAAGAACCGTCTCACCTTGTTCAAAACGCCGAGCTTTCGCGAGGCCGCCTTAGTGACACTCTCGATGTAATCGTGCGGATTGAGATCCCGGCAAATATCCATACCCAGAATACTAAGCCTATCCTGCAGAATCAGTTGAGTGCTCTGAAGAGTAGGAAGGGGTATATCTTGATGACATTATAATAGTGGGGCGAGACTTAGATGACCATTTAAAGAAGCTGGAATCCGTATTTAACAAGTTGAGAAGTGCAAATCTGAAAGTAAGTCATAAGAAATGTTCATTCTTCAAACGGGAGGTGAATTATTTGGGACATGTAATTTCGGAAAAAGGCGTCGAAATAGATCCAACAAAAATTTCAGCAGTTAAAGATTGGCCTGTGCCCACCGACAAAAAACGAGTCCAGGCGTTTATTTGACTTTGCTCTTATTATCTTCATTTTGTCAGGAATTTTTCGGATATAGCGAAGCCTTTACATCGACTTACAGAAAAAAACCGACCCCTCATTTGGGATCAACAATGCCAGACAGCTTTCGAAGATCTCAAGAGTCGGTTATGTGAAACGCCCGTTCTCGGATATCCGGATCAAAGCAATGAATTTATAGTTGACACAGATGCAAGTAGCACAGGGAGGAACACTCTCATAAAAGAAAGAGGATCAAGAAGTTGTGATAGCCTATTACAGTAAATCACTGTCGAAATCAGAACGTAATTATTGTCACCCGAAGAGAGCTCCTGGCAGTGGTCAAAACGCTTCAGAATTTTAAAAAATACTTGTTGGGTCGGAAATTTCTAGACATAACAGATCATGCAGCGTTGAAGTGGCTATTGCAGTTCAAGAATCCTTAAGGATAAGTCGCACGATGGATATAATACTTGTAAGTATTCTTCTTTAAGGAGTACGACTTTGAGGTTCAACATCACAGTGGGGAGTCTCATGGGAATGCCGATGCTTTGTCAAGACTGCAAGCACTGTTCGAAACAAGAAGATAAAGAAAAAGCTACGGTCCGAGTTATCAGAACTGATACAATTGGTGAAGAATGGAGCAATGATGCCTTGCGTAAATTACAAGAAGAAGATAAAGACTTGAAACCAATACTTAGTTGGATGAAAGATTTATCTGCACGACCAGGATGGAGTTAAGTTGCTGGAATGAGTGCAACTAAGAGCTATTGGGCGCAATGGAATTGTCTGCTCTTACATAATGGCCTTTTATGTCCAAAATGGGAGAGTGCATCTGGGAAAAACAATCATCTTCAGACAGTTGTACCAAAGTCAAAGATTTCTGATATACTGCGAGCGTATCACGACGGAACATCAGGCGGTCATTTTGGTGTGAAGCGGACTTTAGTGAAGATTCGTCAACGTTATTACTGGTTGCACTGCAAGGCAGATGTTGAAGACGGGTGCGTACATTTACGAGCTGTTCTTCTGTCAAAGGTCCACAAATAAGAAGTCGTGGAGCATTAAAGCTATACAACGTGGGTGTTCCTTGGGAACGAATAGCTTAGGATGTGGCCATGCCGTTTCCAATGACAAATAGTGGAAATCGTTACATTCTAGTAATAATGGACTACTTTACGAAGTGGCCAGAAGCGTTCGCACTACCAAATCAAGAAGCTATCACTGTGGCTGATAAACTTGTGAATGAAGTTTTCTACCGATTTGGATTACCTCTTGAAATCAATCTGATGGAATGGTAGAAAGAGTTAATCAAACTTTGGAATGGCATTTGGCTAAAGTTGTGGATAGTCATCAGGACAAGGTTGACCTCCAGATACGCCCAGCTGTATTTCGGAATACGCAGAAGAATTAAGAAGAAAGATGAAGGAGGTTCACGGGCAAATGAGAGAAGAGAATCTGCTTGTTAGAGAGCGAAAGAAAACGCGATACGACAGAAGCATTAACTCCAACTCCTTCGAAGAAGATTCTGCGGTTTGGCTTCACAACCCTGTTCGACGAAAAGGGAAATCTCCAAAACTACAACCAAGTTGGAAAGGCCCTTATGAAGTAATTACGAAGATTATTGATGTCACTTATAAAATTCGGAAAACGCCAAGAAGTACAGCTAAAGTAGTTCATGTGGATAGGTTGGCACGGTACCACGGTTCTAACGATGCTCGGGATGAGCACGTCTAAGGAGGGGATAATGTGACGCCATGAGCCATGACGCCAGACAAACTATGCATAGACGTTTTTCGAAGGAAATTGACAAGTCACGGTAGCTAAGCGGTAGTGGCTACGGCTGCGAGCCGAATGCCGTGAGCTAAAGCCCCGGCGGACTCTATGGGTTTTTGTTTGTGAATTCGGTGTTTTATAGAAAATCCCAGTAAGTGGAGATGTTTCTTTACAAAATTCGAATATAATGGAAAGTACTAGATCAAGCAAAATTAATAAATAAATAAAGTTGTAGAAGACTATCGAAAAGAATAACGAAATGACAGTCAAAATTCAACAAATTACGATCGAAATTAGGGGTATAAAAAGAGCTCCAGACGCGCCTTTACTTCCAATTCCCTGTACCCACTTCTGTACTAATATTAAACAACAACTCAAACATGATGATGGCTTATGTAGTCGTTGACGATGTGTACCAGTCGTATTAGTTTAAACATAGAAGGAACGGAACAGAGCTGATAACCTTTATGGAGGACTAGTCCCTGGTCACCGAAAAAAATTTCGTTCTTTAGTAAAACATTTTTTTTTTTGCATTAGTTACATATTAAGTTAAACCGGTTGTGAAGTAACGCTTGCGTTGCATTTCCCCGAAATGAGTGTTGTCTCCGGAGGCCCAAAATCCCCCACCCCCCTAATGATAGCGCTGTTAACGAAAAGGATACCCCAGGGGGGTACCAGCGCTAGCGTTGGAGAATCCCCCCCTGGACGTCCACCCTCAGTACGGATTATGCCTGAGCGTGGACGCCCAGGCTGCCCCTCGTACTCTGGGGGGGGCTCAACTGCGCTCTCAAAATCTGCTCGGGACAAGAGAAGGCATACCATGGCACCCCCTGTCACGTTTACCGTGGATTTTTGCAACATTAGGGGCTTACATTCGAACCTCGACACTGTCCACCACCACCTTGAGACAGCAAAGCCGGCCTTGCTCTTTTTAACCGAGACGCAGATATCATCTCCGGCGGACACATCCTACCTCTGCTACCCTGGGTACGGACTGGAACACTCCTTTGTTCTTAAGGCTGGTGTATGCGTGTACGTTAGAGATGATATCACTTCTCGCCGCCTCGGCAATCTTGAAGGTAGGGACCTCTCCATCTTATGGCTACGTGTAGACTGCGACGACCATCCCCGCATCTACCTATGCCTCTACAGGTCCCATAGCGGTGATGCCGAAACGGACCGACTCATCGACCACGTCCAAATGGCTACAGACTCAGTGCTCCAGCAGGTCCCATCCGCAGAGATCGTGATTCTTGGCGACTTTAACGCCCATCACGCCGAATGGCTTGGTTCGCGCAAAACCGATCATGCGGGAAGATCTGTTCACGATTTCGCCTTGGCATATGGCTTGACGCAGCTGGTAGCAACGCCTACGCGAATCCCAGATGCAGAAAGCCACGTGCCTTCACTGTTGGATCTTCTGCTGACCTCACATCCTGACGGCTACAAAGTATCCGTTGAGGCCCCTCTTGGCTCTTCGGACCATTGCCTGATTAGGAGTATGGTGCCACTCGTTCACTCGCTGCGGCCGCGTGTTACAGGCAGTCGCCGCGTATGGCACTATAGGTCAGCAGACTGGGATGGAATGAGAACATTCTTTGCATCCTACCCATGGAGGCAGGTTTGCTTCTCGCCGGATGTCCCATGATCCCAATGTCGTTGCTGACTCTGTCGCGGATGTTGTGCTTCAGGGTATGGAACTTTTCATTCCATTCTCCCTGATTCCCACAGGTGGCAAGTCCCAGCCTTGGTTTGGTCGAACCTGCAAAGCGGCGTCCCGCCGAAAGCAGGAATGTTACCAAGCATGGGCTAATGCAGCGACAGCACGGGATGTAAAGACCAGCACATTAAAGAAGCAATTTAACTTTGCCTCCAGGTCCCTCAAAAGAGTAATTGCTGGGGCGAAGTCGGCTCACATAGGCAGAATTGGCGAGAGACTAGTTAGTCTCCCCTCCGGAACTCGTGCATTCTGGTCTCTTGCCAAAGCTGTCCAGGGGAACTTTTGTAAGCCATCCCTTCCACCTCTGCACATAGGAGATAATTCGTTGGCCCACGACGCTAAAGAAAAAGCCGATCTTCTGGGCAAACTCTTTGCATCCAACTCGACCCTGGACGACGGGGGAAACGCACCGCCGACCATACCGCAGTGCGAGAGCCGCATGCCGGAAGTCCGGTTTACACAAAGGGCAGTGCGTAAAGCGCTTCTTTCCCTCGACGTTCATAAGTCGAGTGGGCCCGATAGAATCTCTCCTATCGTGCTGGAGACGTGTGCTCCAGAGTTAGCACCGGTTTTAACGCGCCTTTATCGGCTTTTCTACTCTCTTGGCGTAGTCCCGAACTCATGGAAGACAGCTCTAGTGCACCCAATCCCTAAAAAAGGAGATCGCTCGGATCCGTCCAACTACAGACCCATAGCCATCACCTCCTTGTTCTCCAAGATAACGGAATCCATTGTTAACTGCCAGCTCCTCCGGTACTTAGAAGACCACCAGCTCCTCAATGATCGACAATACGGCTTCCGTCAGGGTCGTTCAGCTGGTGATCTTGTCGTATACTTGACTCACCGGTGGGCACAGGCGATCGAGACCAAGGGGGAAGCGTTGGCCGTTAGTTTGGACGCGGCGAAGGCCTTCGATCGGGTCTGGCACAAAGCGCTCCTTGCGAAGCTTCCTTCCTATGGGCTTCCCGAGAAACTGTGCAATTGGCTCACCAGTTTTCTTACAGACAGAAGCATCAAGGTCGTTGTTGACAGTGCATGCTCCGACTCGAAGTCTGTTAATTCTGGTGTCCCACAAGGCTGTGTGCTATCACCCACGCTGTTTCTTCTGCACATCAACGACATGCTGCAGATTAGCAGCATCCATTGCTATGCAGACACCGGCCGCGCTAACATTTCTCGGGTAAACGTCATCGAAAGCCGATCCAAACTTGTGTCTGAAATCGAAACTTCTTTATCAAAAGTTTCAGATTGGGGTCGACTTAACCTAGTCCAATTTAACCCCACGAAGACACAGGTTTGAGCGTTCACCGCTAAAAAGATGCCATTGGTCGTATCACCTCAATTTGAGAGCACTTCCCTAACTGCATCAACCAGTATCGGAATCCTTGGCGTCGATATATCAAGCGAAGTCCAGTTTCGCGGTCACTTAGAGAGTAAGGCCATATTAGCCTCAAAGAAGCTTGGTGTGCTAAACAGATCGAGACAGTATTTTACTCCGGCCCACCGCCTGCAACTTTATAACGTCGCAGGTTCGGCCGCACATGGAATACTGTTCTCATCTCTATGCAGGTGCACCCCAGTACCAACTTCTGCCTCTTGACCGCATTCAACGGAGAGCGACTCGCATCATCGACTACCAAGATATTTCTGATCGACTTGACACCTTGGCGTTGCGTAGAGATGTAGCTTCACTCTGCATCCTCTATCGCTTGTATCATGGAGAGTGTTCAGAGGAATTGTTCGGACTTAACAGCGACAAAATATCCATCCCCATCACCTGGACGATTGGCACTCCACCACTGTGCGCTTCTCCAGAAGCTTTTTGCCTCGCACAACCAGCTTATGGAACAAATTGTCGCCTGCCGTGTTTCCGAACCGATACGACCTTCAAACCTTCAAGAAAAGAGCGTACCTCTACCTAAAAGGCTGGCAACGCACTTGTGACTCTTGAGTTGCGGGTGTCCATGGGCGGCGGTAGTCACTTACCATCAGGTGACCCGTCTGCTCGTTTGCTATCGCATAAAAAAAAAAAAAAAAAAATATTCAAAATCTGGTTTTTATATACAATATCCTATTTACAATTCGGTTCCGTTGTAGTAATCATGATGATTTGAAAAGTTTTGGAATAAATATAATTTGTATGATATTTGATACATTATGACAAGTTAAGTCGAGTTAGTTTTAACTGGCATTACCCTGTGGCGACCTCCTCCTACAGAAGAAACATATTAACACCATCAATTACACCCCAATAGCAATGAATGGTAATCAAGTCTCAGCCAGCTAGCATCTTCGGCCTCAACAGGGAATACCACCCACTTGCAGCTACCGCTCCAGCCTGGTTACCCTACTGCCTCATCAACGTCAAGGCACAGCATACTGCACCTACGGTACTTGTAAGCAGAGTATGTTTCACCCGTCTACGCAGCAGCCAGCACTACGCAGTAAACACCCTGATTAACTGGGGACTTCACCGCAACGCAACAACGACTCCCTGGTCCAGCGGACTTCAGCCTCGACTCAGTGAGACCAGCGGAAGACAATTCCGACTCACTGAGACTTGCGGAAACCGTAAATAATTATCAGACTTTCTTCTCTTTTATGCAAGCAGCTGAATCAATACAGAACTAAACACGCTACGTGTAAAAGAAAATAATAATCTCGATACGTCAACGTAAGTTGTTACAACTTAATTGAATATGTGTCCCGAAAGAAACAATTTTAAAGCAGAGCGTTTTAAAGGGATAAATAGAAATAAATCATCATTTATCTTAACATCATCATAACGTTACATCACTTACATCTCCTTACACTGAAGGCATTGGCTGAATTTCATTGTATCATTACTTATTAATATTAATATCGGATTCAGAGTAAAAAGGCTTGTGTGTAATATTATTTATTTCTTCCATAATTATCAAACATATTTTTTTTTAATATTACAACTGCGCACAAAACAGGAATTTATGCGGACAAGAACAGATCAAAGAAATTTTTTTGTGGTCAAAATAAAATTTTAATATAAGTATATAAGTAATATCATCAATAAGGGGTTTCGTTGTGATAGTTTCGATGTAGTGAATTAAAACTCTGAGTACCTAGGTAATTTAGATGTTTTATTACTGAAATTATCTTTCTCTAAAAGTAATTTCTAAAAACTGCATCGTAATTTTATGGCAGACTTACTTCAATCGCTCTAGAAAATAAGAACTTTTGCAAACCTATTTTACTACCTACCGCATTTAGTACTAATGTTCACCGGGAGGAATGAAAGGGTAAAGAGGTTCATGGTGGGTTCTATAGAGCATTAAATGGGCCTGATGAGAATAGTACATCAACAACTTGCCCTTAAATACAATCTTGTGAATTTAGAGGTGCCATATTACAAGTATGAGGCCGACCCAGTTCTTGAAAACGATCGATTACCATTGTATCGGGATCGATCTGTCATCGTTGTACGTTGTAGAAAAAAATAATTACGTTTAAATTTTTTGTGAACCAGTGCGAGTAGGCCATTGACTTAATAATGATACGACTTTATACGTCTCGTAAGTATATGAAAAAATATTGTTTTTATAATATGTGTTTTTACAAATACATAACATTTTTAAGTACTATACACAACAACTAAAATATACAACTTATAAAGCAGGTGAAAATAGTGATGATAGGTAACGAGAACACGAATTATGTGGGATACCACAACTTACGTGGATCCACCATTACCATCCACTATATTAGTTAAAATACAAGGTCAAAATCGAATGTATTTCGATGGTAAGGTACGATAACGATATATGAAAAAACATGAATGTCTGTAGCTGTATTTTGTTAAGAACGGTGCCTTGAAGGTTGCACGAAAAATGTGGTCCCGATCAATACTTAACTTAGTGCCTCGGGAACCACAACTAATGCATACGAATAAAAACTCTATGTTCAGCACAATACCGACCCAAACAGATTACCTTTAAATAACCAAATTAAGCCATTTTTTAAATTTTTAAATATTACGAGTACTAACAATAACCTTTTATTTTTTATTATTTCATACCAATCCACAAGTTAACTACTAAATAAAATATACTTTACTAAGCTCAGTACTTAACAAACCATACTGTTTCTTGGCCTGTATTAGTTTGCGGTTTAATTAGTGGCGATTTCCTCAACGATAAAAATTATCATTTCCTCTTCATTGTTAATACAAAGTTTTAATTGTAAAGAATTTCCAAATGTACGCGTGAGAGTGCCAAAAGCAGACATTACAACCATTTGACTAAGAACAGGCCTTGACCAAGTTTTTACTCCTCTACGAGTCGACAGCCTTGAGCAACATCTAACTACTTATGAACCAACCAACAATACCTATAGCTACACCGTTTGACTACCTTAATTTGCTGAGTTTAAGGATCATTTTTATGGACACAACTGTCTGTGCCGCCGTGTCGTGTCCGCCATAAATATATTAACTTGAAATTTTGGTCCTTATATATGAAGGAGCTCATACGATGTCGTATATCAAACCTTAAATAAAGAACGAAACGCTATGATGGGGACAATATTTAAAAAAAATGACAGTGCTCTCAAATCCTCCCGTACTTAATGATAAAAGAAAATAGGAGATCAACTTTTTACAGATAAGAACTCAGTAATTTCAAGCAGTTTTAAACTAATCTAACGGATATGCTTTATGAAGTACCCAACAGTCAACTTAAATAAACATAAAATATTTTTTCCAACTTAAAATTTATTGCTAATGATGGCTTCACTTATTTTGTCCTATAAGTGCTTACATCAGCAACATGATTACTCGATAAGCCGCAACCACAGTAACAATGAACATGTTTTGGTACAACTCTTATCAGTACCTATATGTCGCATTACAATTGCATTTTACTAGGCAAAGATATATTTATCACGTAAATTCTTGGCTTCATTCCGGCGTCCTAAAGGTATTTGACCTAGTTTTTTCACCAAGCTCTTTGATTGAAAGATATGTGATAGGTACATAAGCGTATAATACTTGGTTCATGATTTGTTAATTATCTACAAGTAATGCTAGATTATTTCAATACTGTTGGTGTATTTATTCATTAGATGTGATTTAAAAAATTCAATGCTACATGTATATGCTTTTGTAGATTTCATAAAACGCTTTAACACGAAAGTATTTACCTATAGTTGAATTGAAGAAGTGTTATGAAAATAAAATGGCCCTCACTTAGCCAAATTTTCAATTTGATGGCTATAAACCTGCTACATGTAAAATATACTACTAAAAACATAGTAAATCCTATCTAACATTTGTGTGACCGTTGATTTTAAACCATGTTATATTAAACCCTTATCACTATTCAGGGATGATTATATTGTGGATAAAGAAATAAAACATATTATGTACTATATATTCCTATGCAAATGTAGATAGAGATGTGTGTGTATATATCTTTACTAGCAATACACGATGTGTATGACTACCAAAAACTTCTTCTACTTTAACAAAGTATGTACTTAACGTGATTCTAGCGTGTACTAGTTTATTACAAGGAACATTAAATAGACGTGAACGTTTAGAGGACAGAGCCGACAACACGTTGGCGGCTCGACCTAGCCTCTGGTGCGACCATGTACACGATGAACCTAGTCGTTTTAGTATCAAGGTTATTGATAGAGTAAATACGCATAGCGAACTTTAACCATGATAAGATTGTGTTATTATGGTAAATAAGTATGATAGTTTCAAAACTAAAAACATGCTTTGTCTTACTGTCAAGTGTTCGGCTATAAAAAGCAAACCAAATTAGTCAAACGACGGTTTTATTAGTAACCACTGAAGAGGTTGACGATTCACCTTTTGGCTTTATCATAAAATGAACTAAAGATGCTGAATTATAGTTTTATTATCTAAACTATATAATATGTTTATTACATATATAATTTCGTGTCGACAAGTCCATCAGAGGTAGGTAAGAATTGACTTCTAAGATTTATTTATATTATTATTTAATTACAAGTGAAGCTAATACATATAAGCGTGTTAATAATAATAACTCATGTTAATTTACATTTACGATATGAGTTTATAACAAGTGTATTATGAACTCAAAGCGTAAATATGTATATTACGGGCTCTACTAGAAACAACTTCTAGAAAACATTAACCTTGTAAACCTCATGACAATATTGTATTCATTTACCCGTTAGCAACAATATATGTATTTAGTCTTCAGGAAATCTTACCGTATCCAGTTTAATTCATAAATCTTATACTGTTATGGTGTTAAGGATTTAAAATAAATAGGTACAAATTACTGACAGTTCAGACATTTAATATACACTATACAACACACTCATACAAATATAACATAAAAGAAGGCACGAAAGAAGTAAGAAGTTACTTCGACTACCACCTACCGTGTGATTTATAATCTAAATAAATAAATATGTAATATATAAATACATAGAAAGATAACGTATATAGTTAAATGTAGGTATTGTTATATATATTGTATAATGAGCCTACATAACCACCCTCCATAGACCATCCAGAGCAACTCAAAATGAATCTGACCTGGCGGCAGCGACCGCATCGCGTATCGCACTTATTTCGAACCTCCGGTAGGGGTTCTTTTGATAGTTCAGAGAATATAAAGGTCGGTTTCAGACTGTCAATCTACTTCTTAAGTAGTCGAGTAGTCTCCTTGCAGTTAAGCAAAATTCTAAAAATTTTATCATCGTGGGCAGCTCCTAGTAAACGAATATTCTGTTATTACCATGCCAAATGTTAGAGCAAACTTTGAGCTGAAAAATCTGTGAAATCTATGGTACCACCGGGGAAAGTTTCGAAAATTTGGCCTGGAAGTCTTAATCGTTTCCCATATACTAAGGTAACTAGTTTGTAAGTCCTCTTTAAAGAATTTTCCTATCCCCAGAAAGACAAGCATAAATAATTGGTTTGTGGTCAGTATACACCACAAAATGCAGGACCTCTAGCATATGCCTAAAGTATTTGACGCCTTCATAGATAGCCTCTCTAGCCAACTCCTTGTCAGAAGGTAAACAAGTGAAGAAAAATGAAAAGGCCTGCACGCGTCCTCTTTAAATTGTTGTTGAGCTGCCACGATTGCCGTATCACACATGGCTGGAGGCGTGATAAGGCATGATGGGTAGGGCTCTCAGGATACTCAAAAAATTATAATCCTGTTTCTGCAGGATTGAAAAACTGTTATGGCCTCATCATCTAATTTAAATGATTTTGAACCATTTTTAGACCCTATCAGTAGTGCAATAGTACTTGTATTTACTACTATAAAAACCGATCCTGCCCAGAAAACCTTTGAGATGACGAACTGTGGAAGGAATGCGGAAATCTTTTACAAGTTGAAACTTTGTAGCAGGTTTTCAAGGTGCTGGTTTTCGTCCCGGGAATAGTAAAATGTCATCAATACACGAAATGCAGCTCTCTAGGTACCTCATCATTGAACCTTTGGAAAGTTTGAATGGCATTCCTCAGGTCAACGGTCATGACTGTGTGTGGTCAAGAGTGATTATCGTTTTAAGTGTGTCTTAAGTGCTGACAGATGTTTGATTAAGCCTTCGACAAATCAAGATTGCTACAGAGTTTGTATCATCAGTAATAGACATTCATATAGCAAGCAGCAAGTCGAAGTGGATTGCATGAAACTGGTAGCCTTGTAGTGGTTCGGATATGATGGACAGCTTTGTGTTATACAAAGCGGTGTGTATCAGTTGGTCGGTTAATCTCGGGCAATTCGCCAAGAATTTTGTGGAACCGAGTTACACCAGAAATAACTTTTAGAGAAAAATGTTGCCTATTAGGCATTTGTTACGGCAATCGACTATTAAATGGTAGAAGTTAATCAAATTTTGCTTGGTTACGTCAGCGACCACAAATTTAAATTAAAATATAATTTTACGTTTACGTTGATGTTTGCTGCACAAAGCTTGTATTTCTAATGCAGTCTCTGCTTCTTTAAATTTAAACAAATAATCTATAAAAAATCGAGGCCACTAAGTAAGTCTTAGTGACATCTCCAATCCAGCCCAGTCATCATACCGGTATCGTATGCGTGGGTTCTAGGTACCAGTCATCACACCACTCTCCTTAAGATTAAATTTTTTTGTCTGATCAATGCCCTAGATGATGAGGAGAGTAGTGTGATGACCTGGTACCTAGGACCCACCGAAAAATATTTAAGCTTTTAGTAAATTGTCTACATCATTTTATTCCTTAATTTCAATAAAACCGTTAAACTTTAAAACATTTTTCATATTTTTATTTTTAAGTCTTTAGTTTTTAATTTTGTTCATTTATATAACTGTTAAAATATTGGCTGTCTCTAAACTCTGCGATCCACTATGCAGCTTTCGACTTGCCCTTTCATTCAACCATCTTAGATTTTAATTTTATCAAGCATATTACAGTATCCTATTACTCAAGCTCATTTGAAACCCATACTGAAGTGGTAATTAAAAAAAAACACCTGCCATTTTCTTGATGGCCATATTATATTTTCAATTCTTTTATAGTATAATATATTCTACTAGTCAAAACCTTATGGTTGATACCCACATTGAAGGGGTTGTAAAAAGAAAATGAACCTGCCATTTTATTGGGGGCCATATTGGATTTTCATTTTATTTTTATAGATAGCTGTATTTTGCTAATCAAGCCTTCTCATTAGATACCTATATTGAGGCAGAAGTAAAAACATATATACTCCGTCATTTTGTAGGGGCGGCCACCTTGGATTTACAATGACAACAAATGTATTAAATTATATTGTCATCAGAGCTAAAGGTGCTTACCAAAATTCAGATTAATTCGTCAATAGGAAGAGGGGCAAAATTCAATTACTAGATTTGACCCAAATAAATAAATAAACAAACAGCTAAATAAAACTTTTAAATAACAGTTAGGAAGAAGGAAAACCCACTACTTTGGCTGCATATGGTGTTATTTAAAATATCATTCAGAGCTTAGAAAATAAACAATTGATAGTGTAATTACATTTCCGTTCCGTTATAACATTTCTTTTATACAGTTATAATGCATAATACATTTGTTGTTAAAATCCTTTGGGAAATGCCAGTACAAACAGATATCACCGTAACGCACAATGGACCTGACCTTATATATATCGATAAAACCAGCAATAAAACATTTTTAATAGACGCCTAGGAAATTGAGCAAATACCACCTGCTGAAATGTGAACTGTGGAATACACAAACGACTGTCATTCCAATAGTCATAGGCGCAACGGGAATAGTTGCCAAAACATTAAGAAATACATACATACATTATAAACCACCATTGACATTACTATTCTTCAAAAATAAGCAGCCATACACACAGTAACCATAAAGTAAAGTTTTGGGAGATACGGTATTCATACACAACATGCAGGACCAACACTAACAAAACACCCAGAAATCGCAAAACATGCATCAGTCAACCATCAGACACACCAAATCCTCTGAACATATCTCATACATTGGACAGACCACAGACATTAAACACTCGACGGGTAAGAGGAAGGGGAAGAGGACGAGGACGGGGAAGGAGAAGGGCTGCGACTGACACACTCCACACGACAGATACACATTACTTAGGTTCCTCTTATACAATAAAACTACACATTATTTTTTTATATATTTATTCATACATACCGTTTATAATTAACTTTATATTTTTTTAAATAATAGGGACATAAATATCCTTTTTCCCATAGGTTACGGGACGGGGTATCGATCGAGATGTTGAAACAAAACAAATATAATACATTTGTGCTAATAATAGCAAATGTTAATTGGTTTCAAGTTTAAAATAATCCAACTAAACAACCGTTGTTCTTATTGTCAATCTATCCTTTTGTTACTTTGCACGCAGTTCACAGCTCCTGTAGTCTGCCAGTACGTAACCTCGTGCACTCGCTCGCCCAGCATTGCCAAACACTGTTAAGTCAGAACCTCACTAATATGAATTCAATAAAATATAACTACTTCTTCTTTGTGTCTAATCATTGTATCATACGCAAGTCTTAACTATGCCCTTGATAAAAAGGCCACCAAATAACAAGCCATTGTTATTAAATGGGAAAGTTTCGAGTCTGTTTAACAAACGAGTTTTTTTTAGTTTGAAAGCGTTCATGTTCTGAAGTATATCTGTTCTTTGTTTCAAAGAAGCAACTATAAGATGTTCTTCTTGCAAATTAGTCTTTTCTGTAGAAAGTAGGACATGGCAGATTTTTTGTTTGTGTTACAGTTAGAGCATCATCAGTCAGCTCTTACCTTAAGGCGAGAAAAGATGCACTTATGACAATATTATAGAAAATGTAATAAGAAGTTCTCTTTCATTAAGGAAGACTACAAACATACAATTAACACACACAAAGAAAACCTTGAAACGGTATAATGGCCGATGCGTTTTCTGTGCGCTCATTGACGACGAGTATTAAACAACTCGAATATACAAAATGGGGTTCGTGACGTACTATTATTATACATATTATTACTTCACTTTATGATGTTCGGGTTTTTTCCCATATTGTTAGTAATGTTTTGAGGGTTGTAAGTATAAGTTTAGGCAAAGATAATATTGATTTATTTTTAATGTTTTTAAAATTAATCTTGTTGTAGGTAAGTATCTAAGCATAATTATTTATTTTTTTGTTATCATAGTGATCGACTAAAATGTGTACACAAATACACTTGAGAGCAATGAATCCGAGTCAGTTAAAGAAGTCTGAGTCCCGATGCTGCGTGCTGGCCAATTCATATAGTTAATGTTTGTTATCAAGGCGGCATCCTCACCTTAGTGGGCCATATTTTTTTATGATTTTTACTAATTGAATTTGAATTTGACTAATTTTATTAAACGTTATCTATAATCACTAACTCTACACAATCTCTGAAGTAAGACTAGGCCAGACAAGTCCAAATCCACTGCCATAGAACACTTTCTCTTCGATGCTTGCATTTGCTTTTTTATTTGTATTGTTGTTCGGTTCATCATTCTTGTTCTTCTCCTTATTATTTATTCTTTACTAATCGTTCACCTATTCACCCATTCAATGCCATCATAATATGCTATAGCAAAGTACACAATCGTTATGACTAGTTTGCTTCAAGTTATCTCATTCAGAATTAAAATAACTTGTCTATTCATTTAATACCCGTTTTGTGCAAGAATATAATGTACATTTGAGATTGCAACCAGATGTAATAATAACGAATATTTATTAATGTCTTCAATTACGTTATGAACGGCTAGGAAGCAATGAAATCAAACATAATAACAAAACAAAATATATAACTTATCGACCTGAGACTTGCTGTTTCAATCGTTTTAAATTTAAACAAATTGAATAAGATTAATTTAAGATTATGGTTTTCATGATGTGTAGCTTGGAGTTATTTATTATTTCTTGCAAATTATAAAATATAAGCTTAAACTTAACCAAATAGCTTATATGTTAATTGACGCTATAAAATAAAATAATAGAAACTTAGAGAAACGAAAAATTTAAAATAAAATATTTAATAACCAATAAATAAAATAAGATTTGAATTCTATTTTGTTTTAATCTTTTTGGTTTAATTTAATTTAATAAAACCGAATACTAGTAGAACGTACATATCTATATCATAATTATTTTTGCATTGCACAATCGCACCTTTATTTTTTTAATTTTTAATCTAAATGGTAATTTCCTATACA
Source organism: Tyria jacobaeae (assembly GCA_947561695.1). Taxonomy (NCBI): domain Eukaryota; kingdom Metazoa; phylum Arthropoda; class Insecta; order Lepidoptera; family Erebidae; genus Tyria; species Tyria jacobaeae. The sequence goes on along the minus strand of OX387207.1, from coordinate 8,621,666 downwards.
TGCTTCTAGACTGTTGGGCTGTTTCTAACAAATAATGTGTATACAAGATGTAGGTTTGCTTTTAAATACTTTTCGTTCCAATTTTCCTTTGGCTGTTCACTAATCCTTAGAACCAAAAACTTACAGCCGGTTCTGCCACTGTATAGTTTTGTAAATAAAATTATATTTATATCAATAGTAAATTTATTTTACTTCACCCACTTAATGTACAAAGACGGACTTAATTTCTGAGGCGTTCTCTCCTAGTCAACCGAAAGTAGGGATCTAAATAAGATGGTGGAGATGAAGAGTTAAAAAAAGAGAAGATCGATGTTAGTGATAGACAGGTTACGGTCATACGAGCGAAGATTGTAAATAAAATGAATGCTATTATTAAAAAGATGGTTTAGAAGTTTATCTAGTTAGTTTAGAAAGATTACATTCAGGTCGAAATAACACATATCATATAGTTGGCTATAGGAATAATTACGGAAGTTATATTAGGATAGCATGGGGAAGAATTTCTTTAACATTCATAAGGTTCGGATAGTTCCAGTAACATTCCGGCTTACACAGTTACCTACTTGGCCACACGCCACTCAAGGCTTGCGTCAATACAAGCGGTATGACTATGTCATTGAAAACAACCGGCGAGATAGACATGGTATCAATCGTACACATAATTCGTTTGGTGCCTCCAACACTCGCCTGGCATTTGGTTGGGTTTACGGATAAACCAAACCTCTTCAAGCTTCAAATACAAGCTGCTTCGATTCGCACACTGGGTTTTGAATTATGAGATTAATTTACATTAAAGTAAATGATTCAGAATATGATAACAATAGCAAGAGTCTTTTATTCTACGTAACTATAAACTTATATTATAAAAGTCTTTTGGTATTTTCCGCTTCGTGAGTTGTCTTTTATGCAAACAAGTATTTATTTAATTTCACTAGGAATGCTTACCGAAGTTGCTATTTACAACTAATGTTATTTGTTGGAGAAAACTGTGGATTCCCTTGTGTTACTCTGCATTTAGTGAAAACAGTACCTGTCTTGTTAGTCAGTAACTAATAATTTAAACTATTTAATTTATTGTTTCAATTGAATTCTTTTGGGAAAGAGTAAAGTAGTTTTGTGTAATAATGGCAAGGTCATGTTGCAAAATAATATTTAATGGCTTAGCTAGCTTAGCTTAGTTTATTTCTTTTATCCATACAGAACCGGGCTACGTTCAACAAAGAAATCAAAAACCTCTTCCTCCTTGTTACCTATATAGTATAAGTTACACGCTTCTCAATCACCTAAAAAGAATTTAATATAAATATTACTCAATAGAAATTCAATAGTATTCTAAAATGTATTATTGACTTAGCCTTGTTGTATATACCTACAAATTTCTAGAAAAAAAAAATGCTTAAAAAATAGGTCATACTTTATCAAAAATTGAATAAGGATATCATGATAAAAATAATATGAACTAATTCAAAAGAGAAGTTTATGTAAATTGTAATTATATAGAAAACATGTATTATATTCTGTTATAGTAGTAGAATAAAATTATAAGAGACTGAACTGGAAAGAACCACAAAAAGAATGTTTCTACTAGGTGTAAAAACATTCTTTTTAATGTTTGTTGATAAGTACGAAGTTAACAATCATATTCCTTTGTGGCTTGGACAGATGTATGCATCATACAATACTTGTATCGTTACCCGTACAACTTTGCTTGTTACTACTACTTAAAGAATTATATTAACTTTTTTATTTTAAGCCATTCACAATATTTCAAATTTAAATTTCAGCTGCAGTTTACAATGCTTTATTGAACAAGCTAAGGCTTGCTCACCAGACAGATTTCACTAACTGAATTGTACAATGAATAGCGGTTTTCATATTTTATAATGCTCTCTGAAATTCAATAAATTTTTGACTGCTATTCAGTCCAATGCTCACTAAACTGCATCGATTCAACCAACAGTCTTTTGTACCATCAAACAAATATTTAACTGAAAAACTAACCGTAATACCTTGGTATTTAGATATTGTTTCGTAACTTCCACCTCTAGCCGAATTTCTAAAAAAACGGTTTCAGATTAAAATGCCTTGGCAACAGCTGTGTCGCTTCCAACTCGTATATCATAACCAACGTAAATTCAAACATTACTTCACGTTATGCAGTTCACTTAAGATCTATTTTGGCGTGTGTCAGATGTATTGACATGGTTTCTCTTTGTTTAACGTAACCAGTGAATCATTATCTTCCACAGCCCCCTTTCCTCCGATAAATGTGGGCGACTGAGGGTGTTACAAGTATTTTTGGGAGATACACAATTAACTGGATGTATTCAAGGCACGAACGCCACGCCAAAACTTCGTAACGGAATAATGATTCACAAAATTATATTTTATGTTCAACACATTATGTTGAATTTAAATAGAATCAAGATTTTTGACCTAGTTCAATGGTGTGTGTGTAAGAGTCGAATATTTGTCGCTTATACATCGACATACATATAGTATAGATATATATATATATATATATTGGAATACAGGCTAACATTAAAAACGACAACATTGATTATATTGATTTTTAGCATTAGCATATATTGACTTATATATTAGCATAGCATTAATTTAAAGTACGACTTCTTACTCAGCTCAACGTTGACGAAATTTCTCGAAGAGCTGATGAACATGCTCGGCAGTTTTTAAGTACGTGTACGTTAGATGACCCCACACACAGGCAAAGTAAGCTAGCCTCTCGAACGCGTTTTATCGTGCGTCTGTCACCCACGAATTCTACGAATTTCTAACGGTCACTACATTTTAAAATTGCTAACGTATTCATTCTCTATAAATCTATAAGTGTTGTATTGATTGTAAAAATTAAACAAAGTAAGAAGGACAGGTAAAAAGGAAGGAAGGAAGGACTTTAACATTTATTTTAGTAGTTGGGGATAAAGTACAGAATTACTAGATATCTAAAAACAGTTAAAGTTACCCCTGCATAAAACAAAGCTACAAAAAATTAATATTATACCCTTATAAGTTTTTATATTGAATTCTCCTTCTGCGAGATGACATCCTCGCAAAAGGTTGCGACGGCAGTAATACTTCTCTCCAGCCATAGAGCGTATGATGGCTGGTAGTGAGAAATCCTCTCCAAAAATTGCAGGGAGGGCCCGACGCTCCACCACACAAGCGCAGCAATCCTCAAATGTGTACTAGGCCGTGTCATCACCGCAGTCGCAGTGGTGACTTGCGGGACTCGTTTCCCTCCTTGCGAGTGCCTGTACTACCCAAAGCAGACATGCCTGGAAAGAACCTGTCTTTCTTTCCGTGAGCAGGGTAGCAGCACGGATATAACGCCTCAGTAGAGCCTTCAACCGGGACGACCAACGATGCATAGCGGCTCGGCGGGCGGCCACACGCTAATTGCGTAACATAAGCCTCCACCTACACAAGTGCACCGTACAGCGCTATTGACCGCCCGTCAGAAAACCAATTTGGGTGTCCGCGAAATTGGCCGACTACACAAAGGAGCCAAACGATGCGGGCAGAGAGGACCCACGCAAATAATGTACCCACCTCGTCCAGCAGCACGATGGGTCTGTAGGCCGAGTCGAACTCGGTAGGCAGGCCTGGCTTTAAGAAGCACCAGCTTACCGCTCTTCCAGCAGTCAGGCAAGGGTTAAAAACTGTTGTTTAAAATTGGTAAGAGAGCCATGCTGAGGCACATGCAATTATGTATGTGGCGGATCGAAAAGAGTAATACGAAGACCCCCATAAAACCGCTTATGAAGCTCTCTTGGAACTCAGATGTCCGCGGGCAGCAGTAGTCATTTACCATCAAGAACCATAAAGCCCACCTATATCTGTAAAACCCCAAGTTTTAGAACAATCGAAAAACTTTATTAGGTTCACTACCAAATATAACTATTATAACCCGGTCATTTTTTATACTTATATTATAATATTAAACAAATTTAGCACGTTTGATAAAAAGTGGTTGGTATTTTAAAAAGTCCTCATAGAAAATAATACTGTACGTCTATGACGATCACTTTGTTGTACTTAACTATAGGTATATGAGTTTGGATGGATTATAATTTGCAAGTGTTTATTTTATTAGTACTTCCAAATGCAAAATAATTATGTTGAGGAATAGAGAGAACATACAAAATCGCGCCACCGGAAATTGACGCGATATCTAGATATGGCATCATCGTAATCGTAAGCGGAAACCCAATTCTGTAAATGAAGTGATGCTAAAAGCATATTATAAATTTTTACCACAACCAAGGGATTGGTAGGATTATTAATTTAGTCCCATTTACGTAAAAGCTTACGTAGCAGGCCTACTGCTGTCATTCCGGCACTTTTGGAAATTAGATGGGTAACGTACTCCAAATGAGTACGTAGACCGGAAAGGGAGGATACAGTGGGAAGGAAAGGGATATAGCTTATACATATTGGGGAATTGGGGAGTCTAACCAATGGCTCGAGCATGTCAGGGTCTGCATGTATGTTTTTATATAAGTACAATAATTCAAAATTCATTAATAAAGCTTCGGACAGTAGCCTTCGGGTTTGAGAAGCAAAAACCGCAGCGCAAAAATGATTACGGCAAGCACCATGTTTACTACTATACTCGTATGCTGTTCGAAATTCAAACAATTTTATTTAAGTGTAGAGATTTTTTTACATTGTCATTTTTTAACTTGAAATATTAATTTAAAATAAAATCATAAAAATAAAGTGGTTTTCAAAATGTATCGTCGCGGCTGGACGACTTGCTCTTTAAGAAAAGTCGGGACCGAATCTAGTCGATTATCCCTGAAATACACACGTGAGTAAAACCATATATTAAATTTAAAAAACAACCTGCCTAAATATTTTATTGATTGAGCACTAACGCTTGTGAGCAGCTGCTAATAAAAACGAAATGACGAGACCATGGTTCTGTCCATGGTCCAAAGCGGGAGCGCGTGGGATTCCGCCGCCTTATTTTGCGAAGAGGTCATACTGGCTAAAGAGGCGGCGGAAAGGATACGGGAGAGGGCAAGTACTCTCTCGTCCCGCAGAACACGCAGCAGGCGCCGGAGAGCACAAAACGATCCCCGGCCTCCATGAGCGCTGGCCTGGGGGTAACGGTTAGGGCTGCCCTTACCCTAGCAGAAGCAGGCCTGAGACGGTGGTGCGACGTGTTCCACGATCGTCTCTCAAAATGGAGGGGGGCTAGGCCCCTCGTATTCAATGGTGGTGGTGCCTCTTGCAAAAGAGGTGGCCAAGGTCTGCAGGTTTTCTAGAAGCATCCCTTCTAGGGTATACCCAGGTCCCTTGCAATAGACCCACTTGTGATGGAACACCGTGTGGTTTTAGTCGGTTCGAGTCTGACATACCACTTCACCGTCAGCTCCGGTGAGGTGATGACCCGGGTTTCCACACGAAAAAAAAAAGTAGCCACTGTTACACATATATACATATATTGCTGCTGACGATGACAAGATGGTGTTGTCACCGTGAGTGTGGTGTCTTTATAGACATCGCTCTCACTTCTAGCCAAACCCATTCCTTTCCAGCTATGACGAGGCATTTTAAAAGCTGCAATATATAGTATGTAATATCTCCTTTCAAAACATTTCTAAGTTGTATCTGTCTGTGCATAACTTCCCACCTTATGTTCTTACCCTTTTGAAAAAATATTTGCTGTCACCATATCGGTACAATATGTTTTCTTCCGCCATTCTTTAACTCGTAGTTTCCTGGAATAGCCATCTATACTATGGCCGTCCTTTACTCTTGTGTCTTTCAACTTCCAAAAATACAAAAAAATGCAATTGAATTGTAGCTCACGTCGTCGTACTCGCGGTGAATCAATGAAAATGTGTCACGCATAGTCAGTTTTCAGATCGGCTTCAGTTTAATATGCTTGGCCCTATGCCAAGTGTAGACGGATATAAAACTGAGTGACATGCTGTACCTGGGCTAGTAATTCTATCGTTGCTAATATTTTCCTTATTGTTTCGATAATGAATTAAACTAATTGCTGTCCAGAACCAGGCCACTTTGAACACATTGTAAGAGGCATGCTTAAATATTCCTATGTGCAGCTGTTAGGGCACACAGAGCACGATATCAGATGTGTCAGCCTTTGGATTGTACCACACAAGCAGCTCAAATTTGTAGCTAATATCACTGAATCCCCACATGAATATAGAAGAAAATCTAAACCGCTCTTTAGTATTTTTGTTTTATTGGAGATAAATCCAATCAAACAAAAATACTAAAGAGCGGTTCCTCTCCATAGCGCAGAATAACTATTAAAACTTTTAAGACAATATTTGAAGAAAATGGATCCTCAAGCTTTATCAAGTTGGCAGGGTCAGTTTAAATAATATTATTAATCTGAAACTGACTTTATTTGTTTTAGGAATGTGACTACCGCCGCCTATCACCTTCAACTCAGAAGTCGCAGGTACGTTGCCGGCCTTTGAGGTTGGAGTGCGCAAAGGTTAGATAAATAACATTAACGTGAGTTGATACACATAACTTCACTCGTAACTGACTAACTACCCCGACTACTACTCCAACTACAAATCTTGAAAGGCAATTAAAATTTAAATTTTCTGAATTTCGTAGTGAAGTGAAACTTTCTAACTTCCTTCTAACTTTCTTCTCTGATGATGCATGCAGAAAGTGGCTAGTGGAACTCTCCGGCTATTAGGAAACCTCTCGAGCTTATGCTGCCATGATTCGTTTGGGCTTGGTAACGATTATCTGATCCTGAAACCAGGACTGGTGGAAAATGGAATTATTTAATGGTTGTAAACCTATTGATCATATTTGTTTATCTTAAGGAGTCAATACATTGCCATGAAATGACGAAGCATGTTCTTTCGATCCAGTGGATTAAGATCGGGTTTAGATGACGGCCATTCTTGAGCTCTGATGAAATCCCGGTGCTGAGTCTTACTAAAAGAAACATTCTTGGTTATCGAACATGGTGTTGAATAGGCTTAACCACCTTCTCAAGAATTGTATCTTGATACACATGTGGTGATGTTTTGACAACTTATTGCCAAAAATATAGCTTAGTCACTCCTTGTTAGCGAACATCCCACCAAACTATCACTGAAATTGGATAATACCCACGTTGTACTGGCTAATTTGAAGCTTCTATAGAGCTTTGAGCATAAACTCGGTCATTCTGCTTGTTAAAATATTGCTCAGTACTAACAATTTTCTTGTCAGTAAAAAAACTTTCCTGTGACCTTCCTTTGCGTACCGCTTCATAAGTGGTTTTGATTTTACTACCCTATTCATTTTTAGATTATCAGTGAAATAATAACCAGTGTGCCTCTAATAGGCTGCAAGTTCTAAGTTTCCAAAATTTGCATTTGGCTCCATATCTACTTTGTGTTATGCTATCACAGCAATTCGGTTCTCTTTATCACCCCACTCCATTTGCTTATCACAAAAATATTTAAGAATGAAAATTGTAAAATACAATGAATATTCATATGAGGATGACAGATTCAAATATTATATTATATTTTTTTATTTACATAAGTAAAAAATAGCTCTTGTTTATTGTAATTTCTTAAACTTTTGATTCGATTTGTAAGTAAAATATTTATTAACCTGTGAAGCTCATGGTCAATATGACACGAAGGTCAAAGAATAAACTTTATCTACTTTTTTTTTATATATGTAAGCCTACTATAATGACTCCACTAAAAAATAATGTCATGTCTAAGCAGTGAAATAAAAATAAAACCTCTATATTTCATTAGGCGAATTCTACCTTTCACCATATACAATGTAGACGAACTAGTTACTGAAAGCACATGTAGGGACGCCACGACCAGGGACGTTAATGTTAAGAAGTTCTCGCAGTACTCAGCTATCAGCTTCACTTTATTGTAATATGCATTTGATCACCAAAAAACGAGACAATAATCAAGGCGTAACTAAAAACGTAAAATACTTAATATTAAGTAGTTGTGTTGGCCTGACTGAGTAAATCTAGAATTTCAGTATCAATTCCTCTGCATGAGTTACCAAAAATACCCAAATCACTCGAGTTCCTTTGATTTCTCCAGGATCCCATCATCAGACTCTGACTTGATAGCAACGGGGCCAACTGAAAATATATCTTACAAACAAAAAAGATCTTTCCAACTCAGAACAGCTGCCTTCTGGGTAACATACATTTAAAAAGATTGGTCTTTTTCTTGAGGTTGATAAAAAAGTATTTAATCTTGATATAAAACCGCAGAAACTATATGAACCGTTACAAAGGTCAAGTTGTATCTTTAAATTAAACTAAAAAAATATAAATATAATATAAACATGAAATAAATATTTATTTTAAGCTACAGCATTTACGACAATTCTATTTATTTTCATTGACATTCAACTGTTATCTGATCTCGGGTTCTCCCTCGTAGGCAGAACAAATCAAGGCATTCATGTCTCGGGCTCTATGATCAGGTGTTGTACATACATATGTATGTATATATCATGTAGTTTTAGGAGGTTACGATTCTGACACATTCCGCTGTGGTCTTGTAGAATAGTTTCCACAGATAATTCTGTATTACTGTAAAAACATAAAATTATAAAATTTATTTCATTTGACTTGTAAAAGGAAAATGAAAAATGACCGTTACTCGGTATAAACTTGGATAATTAGGAGTTTATTGAAAGGACGGGCCAACCCTCCCCTAATAAGGTACAGCAACTGAAAGAAAAGGATGTCGCTCATGCTAATGGATTGGTAAGTGTAAACAATAGATTAAGTATATCTAAAGTTTTTCAATTATTTTACGATGCAATGACATCATTTGGATTTGGGAAAACTACAAAAGGAAATCAATAGCAGAACAGTAAATTAAGGCTAACGGCAGTTAAAGGGATGAAAAACTATATTGTAATAACGATTTAGGCAATCTGTTATGCATTGTCGTGGACATAATTAGTTCAGTCCTCTATATTCGAAATATAAAGAGAAGAGAAGACTAACTAATTTTAAGTAATATTTTGTTTTGTTATCAAAATTAAATTATATTAGGTTCATTATCATTAAGAAAGGCAGTTCGAGTTACAAGTCATCGTGACTAGATTATAGTCTGTGGGTAAGCGTCAGCCTTCCCCTTCGGGGGTGCCGGCGTGGGCGTATGTATGTATATAAAATTTATAATGTATAATGAAAAATAAAATATTTTCTGTAACATGACGTCCTATTATCTGTATACAAGATCTCAATACTTGAGTGAAATTTTTACAATACAAAACGCGCCGTAGTGTTTAATGTTCTACCACTATCAGTAATAGTCGTCACGTTATAGCTCTTAATGATTCAAGTCTAAAAGAAATATATATTTATTACTATACGTCATCGCCTTGAAAAAGTGGTTACGTTTTTATACCCGCGATAAAGAGGTTTGCATATCCAGTGTCCAGCTGTTTATTACAGTAGTACAATTAGACCTCGTCGAGGGTCGTGACATTAGTATGTGTGTTAGTACCATAGTGTAGGTAATGCCATAAGCTGTTGCGTGAAGCAGTAGCAATCACGACTGTAAATACGACAGACGTTATTTATCATGCACATTGCATACTGTTTATGGAATTTAAATTATACTGAGATTATCTGTTTATAGCTTAAATTTTATACAATATAAAAAGTGCCCTTAAAAGTAAACTACGTCTGAGCTATATGCGGGCCTTTGTACACCAATGTCCCAATGTCCCATGTCCACCAATGTCTACAGTATACGATATATTAACCTTTTTGAGTGAAGGAATTTTATGTATCAGATAAATCAACAGCAGTACATCAACGTAGCTTTTAATTTTATAGACTATTCTTAAATAACAGTATTTTTTAGCCATGTGGTTCTCGGTAGAATGGGGTAGAATAGTTATCTTGTGGATGTCGTAAAAGGACTCATCTATTAGACAGTAAATATATATACAGGGTGAACCGAAATTCAACGTCCAACGGCAAGTGCGGGGTAGGTGACTGTATGACACCTTTAAATAAAATATTAAAAAAAATCCATTTTAATTTTTTTTAGATACGAACGATTTTTGATTTATTTTTTGTGTTGTGTCTGGTGGTAATTATACTTTTGGTCGATAGAGCAGTTAACTACGCAATGAATATAAAAAAACCCGTCGCCGAAACTTGCAGATTTGTCGTTATGGTGCATAAAAATGTCAAGTTCGGAATTTTTCACCATTTTAAGCAAAATACTCATATCTAAAAAGAAATTGAAAGAGTTTTTTTTATATTTTATTTGGACGTTGAATTTCGGGACACCTTGTATATATACATACAGTACCCGGATGACGTACATAGATTTGCCCCATTTGTGGTAGAGAGCCTTAGGCACGAATGGGCCAGCTCGACCGGTGCGATACTGAAATTAGTGAGGTTTCCGGAGGCCCAACTCATCCTCCTTCCTCTCACCTCATCCCTCCTCCCCATATCCTCCTTCCACTATCACCCTCAAAGGCGGGCAGCGCTCTTACGACTCTTGAGTTCCAGGTATCCTTGGACGGCGGTTGTCACTTACCATCAGTTACTCGTGTTCGTCTGTCCCCCATAATATAAAAAATGTTTTTTGTGATTTATAAAAGAGTAGACCAGTTAATTACATACTTAAAGTTTTAATTACGGGATTCTAACTCGTCAATATGGCGACAATATTTTAGTGGAGTAAGTAGATTGAGTAACTATAGTGTTATTTTATATTTTATCGTGTAGGTCATATTCGTTAACGTGTGGGAGTAGGCTTGGTGAAGCAGGGCAAGGCTAGCGCGGCCGATAAGACTATAGTTATATTTATCATGCTATTAAATATTTATCACATATGAACGCTTTACTAATTATTCCAACAAAAATGTAATTCATCCGACTATTAAACCATTTTTTTTAATTGAATATTTATAGAGAGGTTGCGTTTGCTTAAAAAACAATAAATGAAATTAAAGAAGATTATATTTAAGATTATATTGAAGATTATAGATAAGTAGATAGGTTAACAAAACAAATAATAATAACAAAGCATCGAAAAATATGCTGTCTGTTCTTATTCCACTTCCATTATTGTTGGATTTGTCTTTGATATTCAGAGCACTTCTGATTTTCCTATAGGTTAAAAGAATTCCTTAGGGCGAATAGGTTTTAACACTGACCAGAACAATTTACTAACTACTGTTTATGTTGATACCCCAGTTTGCTGAGTGACCTTGAGAAAACTATTCAACAACAACAGCTTAAAATTATCCCTGAAACCTGAGGCCCAAACTCCCGACCTCCTTCCCGTCAAAAGTGGGCAGAGCACTTACAACTCCCAAGTTGAAGGTGTCCATGGGTATGTGGTGGATTGTCACTTACCATCAGGTAACCCCGTTTGCACATTCGCCCCCTTATGTCATTAAATATACATATATAACATAGGGTCCCTAGGGAGAGAAAAAATGCAAAAGGTAGAAGCACCCAGGTACATTTTAATTCAATCAAATCTTCAATCTTGCTGTAAGTACTTTCCTAACTCCATACATTAGCATTTAATCAAATAAAGAATATTATTCATAATGGTTCTAGGTAAAAAGTTTAAAAGAACCATCACAAACATAATATGTGTAGCCCGTTCAGTAGCAATTCAGTACTCAATTGAGCCTGATTGAAATGCTCCAGATTTCAACGTGAACATTTGTGTCTGTCGTTACGTCATGACACGTCTAGAACGATCTAATACCTGAGTACCGGTTATTACTAAGAATGAGTCCTCGTCCCCCTACAGCTTCAATTGCTACGACTTATTTATACGCATTATAAACGTTATATTGCAAATATTGTATTTTTCACGTTTTTACGTGAACAGTGTATTAACTTCAGAAATAAACTAAATGTTTTTACGCACTTAGTACTTTAGTTACACAGTAGTAAAGAAGGTTAATTTTTTTCTCAATAAGTTCGACATGGACAGCTACAGTCTCTCCTCCGAATAGTTATAATACTTTTAGACTTAATGAGAGATAGCTTGTTGGGTTATTTACATAATATATAATATTCAACTCTAATGAATTGAGTAAATATATGAAGTGTTTCTTGAATGTTTTGTTTTATTTACGTAATTGAATGATATAATTTGAACTGTTATTATATGGGCTTTATATACAGTACTTATGTATATACTTTTTGTTACAGATTTTTTTTCTAGTAAAGTCGAAAACAGCTTGAGAAGACGGGTCACCCGATTGTAAACGACTTCCGTCGCCCAAGGCCAATTGAAATTCAAGAGTCTCAATTGTATTGCCTGCCTGTTAGGTGGGATTACGCCATTTTCTTGGAGATCGTATCAGTCCGGAAATACGGTAGGTGAAAATGTGTTCTTGAGGCTGGTTATGCGATTCAAAAAACTTCTGGAGACGCGCACAGTGGTGGAGTGTCAATGGCGATGGTAGTTTTGTCGCGCTGGATAGCGGAAACTTGCTGTATACAAGAAAATCACCAGCTGAGCGATTCCGACATGGCTTGCAAATTCTATATAAACTATTTTTGTTATTATTGTTTTTTTTTATAGCCAGCCATCGCAGAACGAATCTTCGAATTCTACTAATTCTAGATCCTATAAGCTAATATATTTTCATAAAAAAAAGAATGCATAAAACCAACTTCATTGGCCCTTTCACGATATATTTATTATATCCTGTATTGTTCATATCTTAATTTTCTACCTTATAGTTGGTACATTTGATTCAAATTTAAGCTAGACCAAACAACCTCGATTAAAAACTAAATTATTAACATCCATTTACAAGTGACGAAGATATTGTGTAACTTGTAGTCTGCAAACCTTATAAAGAGGTGTAATATTTTCTTCAAATATGACTATACCAACTTTGGGTAAAATGACAAAGATATCGAGTAGCACACACACACAATAAAAACAGTCGAATTTAGAATCTCCTTCTTTTTTAAAGCTGTTTAAAAAGCAAATGTATCTACTATCCACATAGAGTGTTCCATAATCTATTTGCTTTCAATTATGAATGAATACCAAGCGAATTACGTCACTCAATATTATGATTGCAGACACTATTGCTACTCTTAGTGCCTGTTTTCTTGACTCCTTGAATAAAGCAACTAAGTAGGTACCTACAATTTGGTTACTACAGAACTAAAATTCTTATATTTGATTATTTACTAAGTAATCGAGAATAAAGGATGAATAAAGATCTCAACAACAAAAACAAATAATAATATTTTTAAATTAGTGTAATAATCATTATTCTACCAAATAATTTAGAACACCTTCTTCAATAAGAATTTAAAGAAGCCTAGAAAGGTACCCAGTTTATATGTTAATCTGTTCTTTTATCTACATAGTAGATATGGCCGCGCTTGTAGAGATACGGTCGTGTCGGCTTTGGTACCACGGTACCACCGAACTGGGTCAAGATGATTTTAGATCAATACTAAGGCGTCGCTTTGCGCGAGCTCTCCTTTTGGTACACGTAAGGTAACAAACAAAAAATATTGCTAGTGGCTCTCTTAAAACAGGATTATTTTATCAACAAAATTATATTAAAAATACTACATAGTATGATTCGCAATTATCGAGCATCGTATCTACATTTACTATATTATAACGTTGTAGAGGGCTGATAACTGCTTCGCGATGACCCATTGTATGTGGGTCACCTAATAATCTACGCACGTAAGTATCATGTTATTAGATAGCGACGACCGCTTTTGCCTTGCCAGTCGTATACTGCCATATTATGAATTAGTATTTATTAGCATCGTTGCTCATGTTATTTTTACAATCCATTTATATTAATAAGTCGGAGCTAACTTTAATAGATTTATACAAATGTACCGAGTACATTGAGTGTGGTTAACAATAATATCTTAACAATGAAATGAAATGAAAGCAAATTTGGTTATATCTGTTTAATTTTTTAATGTTTCAATTGTTTCTAATATGTATGAATAGCTTATGATGAAGATGCGAAAAAAGTATAATTTGCAGTAAAATCTTGAATGGTGTCTTCGCAGTTGTGCTTATAGAATGACATGGATACCGTCGGAAATTGATAACGTCCATTGCGATGCTTCTAGTTATAACATGATATTGGCACGTGGTCAACGTAGCAGATACTTACGGTGTACAGGAACGGTGTCACCAATTCTTACTAATAGGTTTAAATTTAATAAGTCTTTGATGTGCTACCCTTTGTGTTAACTATTAGAGAAGGAAAAAAACAGACGGCAAATTTCTACATCGAATTATTTGTGTTTTTATTACTGTATCAGTTCAGAGTTGTTTGAGTCTTACAGGTTTAGAATACTCACTTAGACTTCTGCTTTTGCCTTTTTCCAGCTAACAACGCTATATACTGCTATATACTACTATATATATATTAGACGTTATTAAGTTTTGATAAGCGATTGAGTAACCTTTCCTTTCATCATCAGCCTATCGCTATCTACTGCTAGACGAAGGCCTCTCCCAAGGAATTGGAAAACCTACACTATAGGTCAAAGTCAACAGGGCTACACGTGGAATAAATCATCTATATGGTATATTGATAAGTCATTCATATAATTAGCGTAATTCATCCACAAAGTAAATATATCCCCAGAGAAGTCTAAAACGCCTTGTGCCAGTTGGTTTTGATCGGTAGGAGAATGCGCGGGTCCGGCCTTCTGACATCAGCGCATTACGTCACCCCATCGCACATGGTCACATGAACTATAAACACATGTGGCTGTGTGGATCACGCCCTACAACTTTATACAGGGTTATTATGTAGTTACCGTACTACACATGGACAATACGCGGTCCACTGAAGGCTTTGAGCCTTTTGTATGACGTTGATAGATGATCATACTTCCTGTTGAAGTTTAATAATTTATGTTAACGGGTTTAATGACTAGTGTCACAAGGAGACTGCCTATTTTCAAAGTAGCTAGGTAGGTAGTTAACAAGTTACTATGTTGTTGTGCGTGTTCCTATATAATCTATGACGTTAATTGTTATATGTAAGTGTAAATATATGTGGGTAGGTACTACAGATAAAAAATGTGTTGACTATCTCGTAATTGTGATAAAAGTTGATAGTACCTCCTTATAGGAAAATGAAGGCAGATTGCTAGACCTAGACTAGATACATATGTACATAAATTGAAATCATAAAAATACGACTGAGAATTCAATGAAAATAATTATTTGTTTACCCTATAAAAATAAAGAGGAAAAGGTGCTTTAAAAGTGTCAAGTTTTGAGGATTAATTTAGATCTACCAATCTAGCTGGTTTGTTTTTTGTTTCTGTTGATTAAGACAGTTTATCTTTTCTAAACCTTAATTTGTTTTTCTACTATTATCGGGAACCTATTTTTACAGCATATTTATATAAACAAGCAATGTATCCGAAGTAGGTGATGATATGAAGGTGCACGCCTAAACACACGCTTAATTACTCCCTGCCATAAAAATAACCTTGCGATAGTAGTTATGTTGCTCAAAAATGTTCTAAAAGGCCATAGAATTTTATATAATATATTCGAAACACGTACATTAAAGAAGTTTAAAAAAAACATACGAAAAGTAATAGTAGTAAAGAATTATTTTTTTTAGATTAGAAGCTGACAATAATTCAGGCAGGGAACATGGGGTAGGTATGATTGCATGAAAATAGTTAAAATAACAGTAATATGTTTGTTTTTATTATGAAAGATATTTACTTTTGAATTTGAATAGGAATCAAGTGTTGGGTATCCTTTAACAGCGTTAAGCCATGGACAGGCCATAATTATATTATTTTTTTTATATCCTAAGTTCTATGAGTTTACGGTTAACTTGTTTTTAGTGACTATGGTTCTATTATTATATAGCATAACCCTATTAATAGATACTTATAAGTAGGAACTTCTTACTATACTTAAAAGTATATTTTATAGTTAAATCAGTGGTAAAACCTATGTATACCTCTATATTATCCAAGGGCTATATATTTTCTAACTAAAGCATCACAACTAAAGACAACTTTCATCTATATTTTTTTTTTTTTTAAGTACCCCACTACCCCACAAAGTAACCCACTTTCAATGAACCTTTCCAATTCCTTGCGTATTACTTTAAATCAAAAAAACGTCAATGTTAAAACTCATTCGTAATAACCCTGGTATTCTTTATCCTGGTATTTTCGTTACAAGGAGATGACCAAAAAAGTTTACTGTTCCGAATAAAAAAAAATTAAAAGGAAATTGGCCGAGTCAATTAACATACAGAAAAAAAAAACAAAAGATACATACTGTCGAGCATAGAGTTTGATGGGACGGATCTGGATGCAATTTGGCATAGTGATACATGTAATTTACGCAAGATATACGGTTCAAATTTTCCACACGAACAATATTGCGTGTAACTAAATTCTTATTCTTAGAGATGAGACCTACTAAAATAATGGAATTCCAAATACTAGAACTCTAGAACAGTGCCCGTTAGACAAACATGCCGATATAGTCTAATATCGGATAAAAATAGATCCTTACTTCCAATTCATGATGATGTTACTGAATGATGTCATTTGTAATCTACATACTAATATAAAACTTCTTCCTATACATATGTTATTTTAGTCATTACAGAGACCAGTGTCACCATCTATGAATAGTGAAGAGAATGTTTTAGAAGTACCAGTACTGTAGGCTTTTAAATAGACGGTAGATAGATAGATGATCGGTGTCTGATATGATATATACTTATTTTTTGGTATACTATGGTGAGTTTAAATAATTTTCTAATAAATCTAAGTATCTCAGATAAAACCTTAATAAATGCGAATTGTGTATTAAGTTTCTAACAGTTAATATGTGTTCTTAGTTAATAAAGACAAGTTGATAAACTGCCTTTGCTTACAACCTCTTCATCCAATAACTTTCCCCGTCTGATTTAAAAATAATACCAGGTTTTGT
Organism: Tyria jacobaeae; assembly: GCA_947561695.1. Classification (NCBI taxonomy): domain Eukaryota; kingdom Metazoa; phylum Arthropoda; class Insecta; order Lepidoptera; family Erebidae; genus Tyria; species Tyria jacobaeae. Next base: position 8,604,681 of record OX387207.1, on the reverse strand, counting down.
AAAATACAAGATCGTTAATCGTCACAATACCTATACGATAACAAAATATAAAACTAAAGTTATTTATTCACCTACTGTATGTCTTATGCAAAAATTTTAACATTTATATATATAGAATAGCTACGTGCCCATCTAATGTATTGTTGTAAGGTTCTGTATTTTTGTCTAAAAATATAGCTCTTACTTGAAGTACACATACTGCAGATGGACTACTTTTATCGTGATAAACTGTTTTCCAAAAATCACCTACTAAATCATATACATGGTCATAGATAAGGTACTATTTAGTGTATATCGTTAGGTATATATACATTTTGCTGATTATTCGCTTTTGCATTATTAAACAATTGTCGTTTTAAAACTAGTGGCGCAATCTAGGTGCGTTAAGAGACGACTAGTCCAAGGTTCTTTACTCGACTCAACTGTGACCGCGCGTCGACTGACCTATTTACTTATTACAAATTAGGAGCAGAAAGTCGGTTTATAAAATTTGGTTATAAGAATGAATATGTTACAGTTAGGGATAATTATGTTTGCCATTACTATTTTTGGCAGTCATTTTCATTGCATTTTAATGCAATGCTCCTAATAAAATAATAAAAGATTTTTTAAATGTTTCCTTCATAGTTCATGTATTAATGTACAAGTTTGAGACTAATCTAGATTTCAAATACAAATTTGGTTTAAAAACCTTAAAAACGGTAAACCGTTTAAGAACAAAATCGCCGATTTAAAATATATATTTATTAGAATATTTACATATACGATACGGATTCTTTTCAACTACTCAGCTAAAAGAAATCATACATAAGTTTCTTAGCTGACTTTGAACTTAGAAATAAACTTGTGACCTTTAAGACGATACTTAAAGCTTTATTTCAACTACATTTTTCAAACAAATTGCGATACTTTCCTGAATTTTATTGAATAAAAAGTTGCGACTAGTAATCGCAACCATTTCATTCATAACACACAATACAGAAGTATGTTTGACTTGTTTATAACTTCAATAGCAATATTTTCAATTCCGGGTTCAAGTTTCCACTATAACTATATTCTTAAACAATTCGGCCAAGTTCGGCTTAAACATTTAGTAGGCAGTTATTGCGCGAAAGGGTTTACGTTGCAATTAATTAAATGATCCAAATTATTGTACAAAGTCACCGATTTATTAGGTGTAATGCGAGAACGAAATAACTAGATTTAACCATGATTATCTCTTATTTTAAGAAGGATTGAACTTTTTGCAAGTTTTTATTTAACTTTCATTATGTTTGTCCTTCGTGGAGCTGAAATTTTGCATATATCGTGGCCAGATCTTAAAACGCTTAGTGACCGTTGATCGTTAAAACGTCAACGTTTGATGATATGTCAATCAACATTTAGACATTATCATTAACTGTACTTGTACTGATTACGTACTAAATCAATATGTTTTTAATAAATTAAAAAAACCTCCGTTACTCTTCCTCATATCTTGTTTTTTTAAACGTGCGGAAACCCCCACTGGCGACAGATATATGCCATAATCATGGTCTCCAACGAGAGGCTACCCACACCTATGGCCACCGTGAAGTCCACACGCTCCTGCATTGACGCAAGGCACTCCCACTAGAGTGTGCAGTGCAGTCATGTCCTCTTAGTACCTCATCCGGTAGGAGAGGTTACCATGTCGCCTCTCCAGCCAATCCTCCATAATGGCTCTTATTCCTCTTCATACCTAACATCGACAAGACAAAATAGAAAACTAATAAAAATCTTATATTATACCCTAGGGCTAGCTAGGGTTTGTAATACGTTCAATCGACGGTTTTAAAGAAGCCAAAAGTTTTAAGGTTTCATACTGTAATTCGCGATATAATATACGCATCTTTTGTATCGAAAATATCTGACGAAAATTCATATTTTTTTTATGTTACAAACTAATCATTAAATAGGAATCTGTCAAATATTTAAATCTTTGCAAGAGATTCAATATCCTTCCCTTAACTAATCGCCTTGTAATATGTGACTTACCTAGTAAATATAATATCCGGTTCGATTCATTGCCCTGACATTCTACCAAAATTAATTTTAACGTACCGTCTAAAAGTGTAAGACATTATATGCTTATTCACCTTCCTTTAGCATCCACAAATTATCGTCAAAACGCGTTTCTTTGGCAAGCGAAAGCCAGCAAGTGTTTGAAATATGGTATTAAAAACCCCTACCGACATTTCTCTTTTTTTCTTTTTTTTTTATGCGATATTTTTTTTTTTTATTATATATGCCATATGCGAAACGAGCAGACGGGTCACCTGATGGTAAGTGACTACCGCCGCCCATGGACACCCGCAACTCAAGAGTCACAAGTGCGTTGCCGGCCTTTTAGGTAGAGGTACGCTCTCTTCTTGAAGGTTTGAAGGTCGTATCGGTTCGGAAATACGCAGGCGACAATTTGTTCCATAAGCTGGTTGTGCGAGGCAAAAAGCTTCTCGAGAAGCGCACAGTGGTGGAGTGCCAATCGTCCAGGTGATGGGGATGGATATTTTGTCGCGTAGGACGATGGCGGAAACCAGCAGCCGGTATAAGTCCGAACAATTCCTCTGAACACTCCCCATGATACAAGCGATAGAGGATGCAGAGTGAAGCTACATCTCTACGCAACGCCAAGGTGTCAAGTCGATCAGAAATATCTTGGCAGTCGATGATGCGAGTCGCTCTCCGTTGAATGCGGTCAAGAGGCAGAAGTTGGTACTGGGGTGCACCTGCATAGAGATGAGAACAGTATTCCATGTGCGGCCGAACCTGCGCCTTATAAAGTTGCAGGCGGTGGGCCGGAGTAAAATACTGTCTCGATCTGTTTAGCACACCAAGCTTCTTCGAGGCTAATATGGCCTTACTCTCTAAGTGACCGCGAAACTGGACTTATATATCGACGCCAAGGATTCCGATACTGGCTGATGCAGTTAGGGAAGTGCTCTCAAATTGAGGTGATACGACCAATGGCATCTTTTTAGCGGTGAACGCGCAAACCTGTGTCTTCGTGGGGTTAAATTGGACTAGGTTAAGTTGACCCCAATCTGAAACTTTTGATAAAGAAGTTTCGATTTCAGACACAAGTTTGGATCGGCTTTCGATGACGTTTACCCGAGAAATGTTAGCGCGGCCGGTGTAAAGGGCATCACTCGTGCTATCGTCTGCATAGCAATGGATGCTGCTAATCTGCAGCATGTCGTTGATATGCAGAAGAAACAGCGTGGGTGATAGCACACAGCCTTGTGGGACACCAGAATTAACAGACTTCGAGTCGGAGCATGCACCGTCAACAACGACCTTGATGCTTCTGTCTGTAAGAAAACTGGTGAGCCAATTGCACAGTTTCTCGGGAAGCCCATAGGAAGGAAGCTTCGCAAGGAGCGCTTTGTGCCAGACCCGATCGAAGGCCTTCGCCACGTCCAAACTAACGGCCAACGCTTCCCCCTTGGTCTCGATCGCCTGTGCCCACCGGTGAGTCAAGTATACGAGAAGATCACCAGCTGAACGACCCTGACGGAAGCCGTATTGTCGATCATTGAGGAGGTGGTGGTCTTCTAAGTACCGGAGGAGCTGGCAGTTAACAATGGATTCCATTATCTTGGAGAACAAGGAGGTGATGGCTATGGGTCTGTAGTTGGACGGATCCGAGCGATCTCCTTTTTTAGGGATTGGGTGCACTAGAGCTGTCTTCCATGAGTTCGGGACTACGCCAAGAGAGTAGGAAAGCCGATAAAGGCGCGTTAAAACCGGTGCTAACTCTGGAGCACACGTCTTCAGCACGATAGGAGAGATTCTATCGGGCCCACTCGACTTATGAACGTCGAGGGAAAGAAGCGCTTTACGCACTGCCCTTTGTGTAAACCGGACTTCCGGCATGCGGGTCTCGCACTGCGGTATGGTCGGCGGTGCGTTTCCCCCGTCGTCCAGCGTCGAGTTGGACGCAAAGAGTTTGCCCAGAAGATCGGCTTTTTCTTTAGCGTCGTGGGCCAACGAATTATCTCCTATGCGCAGAGGTGGAAGGGATGGCTTTCAAAAGTTCCCCTGGACAGCTTTGGCAAGAGACCAGAATGCACGAGTTCCGGAGGGGAGACTAACTAGTCTCTCGCCAATTCTGCCGATGTGAGCCGACTTCGCCCCAGCAATTACTCTGTTGAGGGACCTGGAGGCAAAGTTAAATTGCTTCTTTAATGTGCTGGTCTTTACATCCCGTGCTGTCGCTGCATTAGCCCATGCTTGGTAACATTCCTGCTTTCGGCGGGACGCGGCTTTGCAGGTTCGACCAAACCAAGGCTGGGACTTGCCACCTGTGGGAATCAGGGAGAATGGAATGAAAAGTTCCATACCCTGAAGCACAACATCCGCGACAGAGTCAGCAACGACACTGAGATCATCCGGCGAGAAGCAAACCTGCCACCATGGGTAGGATGCAAAGAATGTTCGCATTCCATCCCAGTCTGCTGACCTATAGTGCCATACGCGGCGACTGCCTGTAACTCGCGGTCGCAGCGAGTGAACGAGTGGCACCATACTCCTAATTAGGCAATGGTCCGAAGAGCCAAGAGGGGCCTCAACGGATACTTTGTAGTTTGTGTCTTTTGTGTTTGTGTGTTTTGTGTCAGCAGAAGATCCAACAGTGAAGGCACTTGGCTTTCTGCATCTGGGATTCGCGTAGGCGTTGCTACCAGCTGCGTCAAGCCATATGCTAAGGCGAAATCGTGAACAGATCTTCCCGCATGATCGGTTTTGCGCGAACCAAGCCATTCGGCGTGATGGGCGTTAAAGTCGCCAAGAATCACGATCTCTGCGGATGGGACCTGCTGGAGCACTGAGTCTGTAGCCATTTGGACGTGGTCGATGAGTCGGTCCGTTTCGGCATCACCGCTTTTTGACCTGTAGAGGCATAGGTAGATGCGGGGATGGTCGTCGCAGTCTACACGTAGCCATAGATGGAGAGGTCCCTACCTTCAAGTGATAAGCGAGAAGTGATATCATCTCTAACGTACACGCATACACCAGCCTTAGGAACAAAGAAGACTTATTGTCAGAGGTAGGATGTGTCCGCTGGAGATGATATCTGCGTGCTTTGCTGTCTCAAGGTGGTGGTGGACAGTGTCGAGGTTCGAATGTAAGCCCCTGATGTTACAAAAATCCACGGTAAACGTGACAGGGGGTGCCATGGTGTGCCTTCTCTTGCCCCGAGCAGATTTTAAGAGCGCAGTTGAGCCCCCCCCCAGAGTACGAGGGGCAGCCTGGGCGTCCACGCTCAGGCATAATCCGTACTGAGGGTGGACGTCCAGGGGGGGATTCTCCAGCGCTAGCGCTGGTACCCCCCTGGGGTATCCTTTTCGTTAACAGCGCTATCATTAGGGGGGTGGGGGATTTTGGGCCTCCGGAGACCTCACTCATTTCGGGGAAATGCAACGCAAGCGTTAAGTCACAACCGGTTTTCTGTGAGGCCGTGGTATCGCACCGGTCGAGCCGGCCCATTCGTGCTTAAGCAAGCATGGCTCTACCACTACAGATATCATATCAGATAAACATTATATCACTATACAACCTAAGTACTACCGGGATTTGCTCTGGAGTAAATAGCTAATTTCTGCAATATGGAATGTATTACCTAAGCAACAGTTTTTAATTTGAACAGGTAGTTTGATGTCCCATTTCTCTAACATGTTATTATTTCAAAGTAAATCATACATCAACGTTAACCAAACGGCGCATTCAGTATTAACGACGAAATTGTGAAACATAATAAAACAATATTCATCATTAACATATCTGCACCTGTTCAATGCAAGACAGGTTGCGAGTAGCCAACGATGTAATGTGAAAGCCAATACGCATATGTTTAGAAAGCCAGTACAAAATATTACGAATGGTAAACAGCTTACGTTATAATAGCCAGTTTGCTTTTTTCGTTTAAACTTTTAGTATCAAGTAGATAACACTACTCATGCCCAAGTTTCTTTACAATTTCTAATTTTCCGAAATCAATACATAGGTATTTGTAAGGATGACATGTAATGTGTACGCTAGCTTTGAACCTATTTTTTTATTGTTTAGACATGTCAACCATATGTTAATATAAGCTTTATGGATAGTATTATAACCGATTTAAAGTTTAAGTACGGACTTTAACTAATTTATGTAATAATGTTATTTTTATTTTAACGTGAATCTTTAATTATGAATTAATTAACGTAAACCTTTATCGTGACTACTATCAATGAGTTCTTCTTACTTTTCATTTTTATTCTTTATATTTAAAGATGTAAATGTGTGTACGTTTGCTTGTGTATCAATATGCATATGCGTTTGCCTATGTATCTACGAATAAGTGTGTGAATTTATATGTATATATACTCGTATTACGTATGCGTGATTTTCGGGATTTTAATTTTGTGTGTAATATATTGTTATCCAACTATTTTAAGTAATCTATTGCAGTCGAGTGAGTTTTTCTTTGTCATTAGAAATGCACAGATACACCGGATTACGGATTACGGATACTATAGGTCGTGCACTAAAATGCAAACAGTTCTGATCTGCTATGTTTTCGAGATTATCGCCAATTAATTATGTTATTTGTTTCTTTCAGGATTTGTTCTTTTGTTTAAAGAAAGCCGTGTGGTATTGTGGGACACCAAATAGGAACAAAGTTCCTTATTATAAGGAAAGGTTCAAGTTTTCGTTGTTTGTAATACTTTTACTAGATGGCAGTGTTACACAATGTTTTGTTTAAAAAAAACCCTAAACTTCTTTGCAGTTCATAATAGAAACACTAGATGGCAGTATTATCAATAAATAAAAGAAAATTACGCTTTTCTTTAACGTTGAGGACGTTTTTTTCCGGCTAAGGTACCCCTCCGCAACGAACGCCCATAAGGAACTTCTTTCCAAAAACGGGTATAATAATTTACTTTTATAATTTTCACATCGAAACGATCCTAAGCCGATGGAAGTTTTTAGTTAAGTTGATGCTTTTCATGTAACAGGTCGCTTAACTTTTATAACCGATTTACAATACCATGTGTACGTGTTTTTTTTTTATAAATATGGGTCACAGTACAGATGATTTTTCTCGGGACGAACATGTATTACTTACGCTACGTATGCTATAGAACGAAGACCAGTCATAGTAGTATTTAGAATCTGGGCCTTACCGACTATAACCACATGGTGCGCCATACTCTTCAAAAATGAAGTAGAACGTCAGTAATGTAAGTTGCCTACAAGTCCTATCTTCAAAGAGAACATAACACACACGCACATACATCGTTATTTTATTTTAGGTAAAACACCTAAAATAAAATAACGATGGAAACGGCGTCACCAGTACAGCGTAACCTTCTGTTTGTATGAAGCCAGGAAAAGAGAGACAACTGTATCTACAAATCTATTCAAATAATTGAAATAATAAGTAGGTACACAGGAATGAAGTCATATTTATTGCCCTTAAATAAATGATGTTATTACTCTTATTAAATACTTTATGTTCGCAGTCTGATTTCAACTGGAAATACCTGGTAAGTATTTTAGTTGTCACGTTATTGTCGAAACATAAAATCAAATAATGTCCGTCCGTCCACCTGCCTTTGCACCTTACAAACTATAGAAAGTGTAGAATTGGAGTCGGTAAAATTTGTGCACCTTTTCACATACACCTGTTTCTATTTCAAAAAAAATATTACAAGTAATAAATAAGTAAATTTTATTAATGTCACTGTAGGTGAAAAAAATTAGCTTACTTGATAAAAACCGAATGCTGGATTTCCGAATTAATGTGTAAACCACAGGTTTGGTATAACTTGCGCATTCCGTATTTATCCTCAGTGGCCTTTTTGAAACCCTTTAGTATCGATTTGCAAGCTCGTGATCATGAGATTGCAGGTTCGAACTACACCCAGTACATTGCCGTCGTGAGCCTATTAGCTTTTGGTATTAAGCTCTAGCTATGACCGCTAACAAGAACATTAATCTGCTAAAAATATGATAATGATGGTTCTAGTGTTCTTTCAGAAATAAAAACATACGATGCTGATGACTATGACTTTTCCCGAAAATTTATGCAGTAATCTGTTTTCGCCCAGGTGTCGAGAAATTACTCGCTTAACGCGAAGCTATTTTTAAACATGCGCTCTCAAGAAATGCAGTGAATTAAAAAAGGTTAACCACATTTGAGTACGATTTGGGATGAATAACGCGGCGTCTTAACTTTAGACGGCGACGTTCATAAATTTATAAGACCGTTAAATCATTATAACGACTATTATCTAAATCGAATGTAGAATCGAGATTTAATACCTTTTTTCCAATGTGAATCTTTCAAACCATACCTACGCTCTTAATTTCACTTGCTTTCAAATTTTATTTAGCAAAGCTCGTTACTAGCAGGAAATACAAACTGATAAATTTTGAAACATATCTCGTATTAAGTTGACATCGAATAAACTTTTTAGCAAGAAATACATTTTTTTTTTTTGCTTTTTAAAGACTTGGTATATCTCAGTATTTATTTTATTACAACATTCACTCGTCTTTTAATGATTGGGAATTTTACTTTTAAACAGTATTTCCTATGTTGTGATACATGATTATTGTACATACAAGCAACTTGTTGGTCTAAACAGTTTCCAATTGTTGTCAAAGTGAGGTCTAGATAGAAAAGATTGCAGCTTTCTTTCGATAAAAGCTAGGGAAAATAGTTTGACTCTTACTTACAAAAGGTTGATTAATTATGGACGCGTAATCGTTGCTTGACAATCTTTAGTGTGACGATGTAATAGCCATTAAGTTTTTAAGTAGCAATACGACTACGCCAAATCAAAATGAGTTCAAGACTGTGTAAGGAGACTGCATTATCTATTTGGCATATATCGATATCGATATAACCATATCGATGGTACAGCTAGCCATCTAAGGAGATGATTAACGTTAGGGTCGACCAAAAACTAACCACTGAAGATAACATCGCTTAAATACCCCGAATGGTTTTCGCTTTGGGTGCCACGTTTGTTTCACGTTATTGGATAATGTCTTCGAATACACTCTTGCAATACTCTGTTTTCGGATTTTTACTCACATTTAATCAGAGTCTTTGAGGCCGGTATTTATACCGCAGATAAAATGTTGACAAAGACAAAAGTGAATCTCAGTCCTGTTGCCTCATTTGAGAACTTCATTCTACAAATCTTTTGCATTCTACAAATCTCCCTTTCTTCCTTCTTTCCAGTCTTAAAACGACTACATTCCTAAGGGTTGGCGTCAGGCATGGTACCGGCCATAAAAAAAATTGCTAAAACAAGATGGGAGAGGATGGAAGGAAGATTATGACGATGGGTATCTTGTTGTGATATGTATTGATATCAAATTAAAAGGATGTACTTGAGAGTTTACACAGTCAAGAACTTCAGAATCGTTCCATCACCAGAGCAACTTTCACATGTAGATCGTGGATCGATAAAGAAATATAGATATTTGCGCTAGAATTACATAATGTTAACTGTAACAATAACCCTTTATAGTCTTAGACATAAATCGCATAGGATAATATTAAAGATATGTATAGGAAAAAAAACAGTTAATGGTTTTATACTTACTCTTTTATTTACAGCTTTATGCTTAAATGGCTTGAAATATAACAAATATATACATGGATAAGTAGATATGTACATACATATGTAAATAAGTTAATATTGCTTGTCAAGTAAATATACATATGAAACATTTGACAATAACTAAACAGTCCAATTTTAAGGTTAGAAATATTGTGAAATAATAGATACTAGTAGCTTCTTTTTAGAAACTATTTTAATAACAGTACACATATAAAAAACAAAGAGAACCTACTCCAATAATTACTGAATATATTTGTTGTTACAGAGACAATGGCATGACCATGAGAATGACACAATACTAAGAAAAAAAGTACCTAAACTTTTAAATATTAAATATTACTTGACTACTTATTACTATATTGTTTGAACGTTTGGGTAGATGACTATGTACAAAATAAATTATTTCGCCAAGTTGTGCAATAAAATAACTTAAAATATTGCATTTTTGCAATTTAACGTTTTCAATTTATTTTACAATCGTCAAATGACCGTTGTAAGTTAATGAATTGACAACATTAAGGGGTAACGGCATGTCTCGGTATTTCATAACAAAAAATGTATCTGATCTGACTTGACAGTCACCTTCCCCACTGAATAACGAGTTTCTTCAGTGGGGAAGAGCATTTTCTACTTACCTTAGAACTAAGAAAATTTCAAACTGATACAGTTTAATACGTTATCAGTGAGTTTTGTTAATTTTATATTTTTGTTAATTGTTATCCGTTTCCCTTAAGAGGATAAATGTCAACCCGGCATATGCCTGAGCAATTGGCGGGAACTTCACTAAGAAACGTACGGTTGATAAACAAACAAACAGGTGTAGAGGCAATATACAGGTACATATTGTAACACATCAACCTCTTAGATATGTGAGAAGAAGCTGAACTGTTCAAAGATGAGCAGAACATTATTTTTGAAATGTATAAAAAAAATATAGAAGTGTTGACAGCCGTTTACGATGGTTACTATAAATATTTAATTATTGAAATTGTATAATCTTCAGTGTCGGAGTACCGTTACAGATATATATAGAAAATATTTGTATTTGATTCCAGCTCCCCCATATTCAGATTTCCGATCCCTATATGAAAGATATCAGCGAGCTAGTCAAACCAAACCAAGTGCTACATTATTTAACCATATTAATAAATGTGGTTCGTGTGAGGAAAGAAGGACAAAACAAATTTATAAAGTGAAGCAAACAAATATGTTAACGGAATGACCGGTAGAGATCGACCGCAAAGAACATATTCTGCTTAGATCGGTTTCTGCTTAATTCTAAAAGAACTGCAGGTCAGAAGGACCCGACATCAGTGGGTGGTGGGGGGACATGAAAGGTATATGTAATGGCAGTAGATGAAACTCGTGAGGTATGTAAGGCTAGCAGAAAGTGGAAGGCTGTTGTCTCTGGCTACCCCGAAGGGGCTGAAGGAAAAGGACTGAGTTTTCGTGTGTATGTATTGTGATTTATGGTTAGGTCGGCTTATAAAAACGGTTCCTATTTATTTATATATTATCATAGGTGGCTCTCGGGCACTTAAATGTAACGTAGTCCCTTTAATTTTTATTTGTTTTTTTTTTTAAGTGAAGTTGACGCGGTCACGACTATCCCCTATTTAAAACGCCCAGTACAAATAGCACGGGAGGCAACGTTGGTTCCGGGTGATGATTGAGAAAAAATCAGCTGAAAATATGATAGGTACTGCATAAGTTTCATTGAACCCCTATGGATCATAGGGGTTCAATGAAACTTATGAACCGCTTCATTGAACCCCTATGGTCCATAGGGGTTCAATGAAACTTATGCAGTAAGTTATTTATTTTATTACAATTATAAAAGCAATCGTCTATCATCCTTTCCACTCCACTACTCCATCCACTCTACAACCACTCTGACAACTGATTCTCGTTTTCATTACTAAGTCTCTTTTGTCTATCGACTACACTTGAAATCTTATGACCTAAAATTACCATCCGAAACCAAAGCTACCCCCGTACTGTTACAGATCGGAAATATTTTAGGATTACATATTTAGATGTAAATTTTCAAAACATGAACATTTTTAACCGATAGAGATGAAATATATCTTTACTTGTTAAAAATGTTCCAATTTTCAAAACTTAGTTTGGTTAATTTATACTGTTAAGAATTTTATTTTAAATCCAATGATCAAAAAATACCGACCCTGTTTTAAAAGTAAGACTACCACTGGATTGCAAGCTCTAACTCAATCACTTGTAGAAGACTCATGATTCTATTTTATAGGTGTGTTTATTATGAATATTGAACAATTGGAGGTGCGTGATAAAATTCAAACTCTATGTAAGAAGGCATTGCAATTCTTTGATAAAGATAAAACTCATGAATATCAAGTTTTTGGTACGTCATAAGGTACACGTATCTTAGAGTACCTTGGCAGTAGTAAATAGGATAACGTCCTCTCAAAAAAAGATATCTCCTGGGTACAAGAATCTTCATCACAACGCACTGTACACGAAATCTTATCGATGCATTGGCCTCAATCAACTGTAACAGGAAAAAATATATTAAAATTATATTATATAAAAAAGCACTCAAGGAAAAAATATTGTTGGCTTTGAATTTGAATCTATCGTTTGCTAAAGATCGGAGATAAACAAAGCGGTGTTCTGTTCTTTTGACACAACAACTTTCTTTCTTTCGTTGTTGAGTACTGTGGCTGGAAATATAATATAAGAAAAAAAATGGACTGTGCATTGTACGGGATGATGATGTATATTCATGAGATGAGAGATAACTTTGGTACCCTAGAGATACGTAGACTGAATACTGAATTGAAAATTGTCATAAAGGTATTATAGTAAAATCATGATATGCAGATGTAACACAAGCAAAAAAATACGTACATAAATGTAGTTTGCGTCAGAGGATTTAACATCTATCAAAGTTATATTAGCTCGCCTGCTTAAAAAAGATCTCTTCAGCATTGCAGGAGGACAGTAGCCATATTTAAAAATACTGTGGTAATATGCTGTAATTATAATTATTTATAATTCAGATGCGTTATTGTATAATATCTTTAAGGATAACAAAGATATTAATATTAGGTTGGCAACTAATAAACCCGCCATCTTTGTAGACAAATTAATTTAATTTTTTAAGTATACAAAATCAAATTATTTCTCAACTATATAAGCAACGTTGTTTTCTATCACCTATCGCCAACGCGCTGGCAGAGACATAATGCCTTCCTCGTAGAAGTTTTTAGGCTTTTGATCAAAAAATTTGGTAAAGTCACGTTTAAGCTGGTCTTCATTTTTTAATTTGTTATCTGCTAAGTAGTGGGCTAGAGAACGAAATAGATGATAATTTAAGGCATATTGTCTGGAGAGTACGGTGCGTGAGGAAGGACAGCCCAGCCATGCGAAAGTAATTTTTCACGAGTCGCTTTTGCTACATGTGGTCGAGAATTATGGTGCAAAAACTATACTTTATTTAGATTTTTTGGTAATCTCGCTGCTACTTTATGCAGTTGTAGTGTTAGATGGCAACAGCTCCCAGTATATAATTCCGTTTGTTACCCACCACACACTTAAAATAACTTATTTACTCGTGTCAGATTTTGGCGTCGGTACTCCTGCTTCTCCAGGTCCAAGACACTGGCGCTTACGCGAAAAAAATATGTACATAACCCACTTTTCATCCCCCGTAATTACATCCTTCAGCCACTCATTGGTACGGTAATAACTAAGTAGTTTCATGTACACGTTAGCTCTCTTCTGAAGTTGAAACGGCGTCAACTCATGTGGCAACCAAAGTGAATATTTTCAGGTCTTTTTTTTTCTGTTTTTCTACTGCAGTATGAGAACACTGAAGCTGCTCTGCTAGACAATGTAAAGTGAACCTGGGATCCATTTCTATTAGTCTTTTTAACTCATCTACATCTATTGTAGGAGGTCGTCCTAGATGAGGTTCATAAGGTAGGTCATAATTTCCATCCTTAAATCTTCTGAACCAATATTTGGTGGTATCGTAAGAGAACGCGCCTTCAGCCATCGTTGCACATATATTGGGCACTGCTTCAGTCGCTTTTCGACCTAAGCGAAATTCGTGAAGTAAAAGCACCCGAAGTTCTCTACGAGAATATCCATAATTTACTGTAGTTTTACTATTCGAGATCCAGTTGTCAACTGATCTGACATACAACTCTTGCTTTATTTATATACTACTTCAAAAAAATCGAGATAGTTCTATAACGTTTTAGAAACTGATCGAAAAAAGTGGCGTTTTTATGAGTTGCCAACCTAATAGAAAACAGTGAATTTAGAAATTACAATAAGTATACATATATGTATGCAATTGTAATTTTGATAATTTTGCAGTATTTCTGCACAGCACAAGCATAACGTGTGATATAATTATCTTAACTGAGTGTTGGTTATATGGAGTCTCGACAGTCTGAAGTCTCGAAAGACTTACTCTAAAAATAATGGATCAAACACTACATATACAATTCTAGCTAATTACCGATTTCTACTACTACTCTGAGGACAATTTGATTTGCGCTGTGTCAATCCTTATCCTATACTACCCCTGTAGAGGAGCCTGGGGGGCTCACAAGACTCATCTCAAATTGACCGGCTCAAAAAACTGTCTTAAAAGTCTAAACTTTATAGATATCCTACTGAAATCCTTTAACCTATTGTGTCAACCTTTAGCACGATATATGCTTAATTTTTTTCAAAACGTTTGTCGGATATGCGGGGTCCGTCTTAGACAACGAACGACAAACGACAACGAACAGACGGGTCACCTGATGGTAATTGATAACTGCCGTCCATGGACACCTGCAACTGGAGAGTCGTAAGTGCGCTGCCCGCTTTTGAGGGTGAAGAGGGATGAGGCTATATGTGGTGGGATAAGAAACGGGGATGAGGAGATAGGAAAACCTCAGTAATTTCGGGGAAATGCAACGCAAGTGTTACTTCGCAACCGGTTTTCTGTGAGGCCGTGGTATCGCACCGGTCGAGCCGGCCCATTCGTGCCTAAGAGTGGATCTACAACGTAAAACCTTCCTAATTTCGATGTTATATTTATTAATGTCGGTTTTTCTTTAAAACAATATTAAAACTTAACAGGTACAGAAAGGAGGAGAATAAAGAAAGGAAGCATATAGGTATTTCGTTGATTTGAAACAATATGTGTATTATTACAGTATAAAGAAGCTATTAAAGAAAAACCTTAATGTATTTTATGTACGTCGTGTTATATGTACTTACTTCTTGGGTAATATCCTTCATGTTCAAATTTCCCTCGTTTGTAGGGGTCTCTTTCACCATATTTCTGTAGAATGGCAGGGTAGAGAACGTGATCCGCATCTACAGGTTCAGGCTTGTGTCTAATCCATGGTAAATCATTGTCACTGACACTATATTCAAAAAATAACCCTGCAAGTACATGAGTAAATTACGTCGGCATGTAGCTTGGAATCGCAGGATGGGCTGGATCTGTAATTGTGACGCACATTGTGAGAGGCCTGTGTAGGTGGACGATACGAACGATATGCTGATACGCTGTAAGAAACTTTGCTTTCACTTCGATTGTGCATAATATACGTACGTCTGAGAGAAGAAAATAATATTTATTTATTTGACTTTATGCACATGTTGTACAAGGCGGACTTAATGCCACAGCCATTCTCTTCCAGTCAACCTTAGGTTGTGCCAGAAATAAATATTAGTAGGTGCTTTCTGAAGTTATATATAGACAGTTAATAATTAAACTAAGATCGAATTACATATATGTATATTTATATATATACATATATATAATACCTATTATATACTAATATATATATAAATAAACAAATACAAAGATATATACATATGCACACATACGGTGCACGTAAACTCTATACAAGTCTGGTAAGTATGTACTAGCGCTGTGACATTTCTGCCAACTCATTATACTGGAGGTCACGTACCCTTTTCTTAAAGATAAAGCGATTTATTCCAGAGTAGGACTGATTGGACATATAAGGAGGAGTTCACAAAGTCAGAGCTATGAGGGGGACACAAGAGAAGATTGTTGTGAGTAGAACGAAGATTTCTATCGTGATTTGGCCGAAGGTAGGGTGCTAAATAAGACGATGGAGACGGAGAGTTTAGAAAAGAGGAGAGGGAAGTTAATGCTCGTAGGGTTCGGTGTTGGCGTACAGGAAGCCATTTTAACTCGGAGCTTAAGGCAGACACGTGGCCATACTTGCGAATATTGAAAATAAACCGAATGCAGTTATTAAGAAGACCGTCCAGTTTATTGAGAATGTCTGCATTCAGAGCAAAATAGCACACATTACCATAGTTGATTACAGGAATGATAAGGGACTGCATTGGAATAGTTTTGGTCTTTGTAGGAAGGAAATGGTTTAACTGGTATAAATTTCGGAGACTTTCTGACTCACATGAGTTACTTGGACTCGCCAATAAAGCGTTGTGTCAATATGCAACCTCAGGTCTTTAACTACCGAGTTCAGGGGTATGCTGAGCCATTAAAAACAATAGGCGAGATGGAAGTGGTATCGATCCTACACATGATACATTTGCTGCCTACCACGATCGCCTGGCATTTGGTAGGGTTTACGGATAAACCAAACCTCATCGACCAGCATTGAATAAATTCCAAGTCGTTGTTGATTTTATCAATGGTTTGCGATATCTTTTCGAAGCTGGCACGTAGAGGTGATACGCACACCGAAGGTCTAGAGTGATGAGATTAATATACATTAAAAACAATAGTGGAGATAAAATACCGCCTTGAGGGACGACAGTGTAAAGATCACACCAATTCGATGACATGTCGTCAACGCGTATGCACTGTTGTCGTCCCTGAAGATAAGTGGAGAAACATTCCAAACCTTCTGAGGAGGTCAAGTGTTTTAGGATGGACTTCGTGACTGACGGTATTGAAGGCATTTGAAAAGTCAATCAAGACCAAAACAGTGAACTTGGTGCTTTCCGTGCTCTCCCTAATATCGCCTGGCACTTTAAGGAGTGCAGTAATAGTGTTGTGACCTGGTCTGAAGCCCAACTGTAGAGGACTTAGGAGATTGTGCTTGAAGACAAACTGTGAGAGCTGTTGTACACAGGTTTCCAGGACTTTGGATAAAAAGGGAAGATTAGAAATAGGTCTGAAATGCTCAGGAAGAGATGGATTTTCTTTTAGGCAATAGGATAATGTAAGCTTTACGCCAGACAGAAGGGAAGGTTCCAGAGTTGAGAAAAAAGTTAATGATGTAAGCTATGACTTCAATCCAGTATAGTGACTATTATCCTATGGCTAATATCATTACAGCCCATGGCACTGATAGGATAATCTTTTTGATGTCCTCAGAAGCAACTGGATAAAATATGATGTTGTCAATATTGGGTCTGGTAAGACCAGCAATATAGTACAAGGTCTGACATTTGGTTTGACGATCAAGTTGAGTTGCTCATTAGAAGTGATGATTTATATCATTTAAACCAACTCTCGATTGAAAATCAGTGTTCTGCCAATACCCAACGTGTTAAGATACTTCCAGATACTAGAAGGAGATGATACCTCTATATTTTGTAGAATGTACCGGCGTTTTGCGTAATTATGTGCAATAATGTCTATTTGCATCTAAAAAATAGGTAGAAAGCTAGCGAAATGAAATGGGACATGGGATAAACCTGTATCTACATACAAGTTTGCACGGAATCTTCTTTCGCAATTTTAACAAAATTTTGAATTTTGTAAAAATTTAAAAGAAGATTCCGAAGACTGATCAAGATGTAAATCTCGAATTGATTCTAGAACATTTTTAGTAATTTATTCTCATTACGTCCCCGTTCACTATACTAAAGATGAATCTACATGAATATAATAATGAGGCTATCTTCTAATTGCTTTGACTTAGAGTAGACTTACATAGATGCTACACTGTAGAGCTAATCGTCAATCATATAGTTCGTATTTATATTGCAAACTTAGATCGCCCTTAATAATAATAATAGTGACTTATGACATCTCACACATGGCCGCTTTATTCAAAAACTAATCAGACCTTTTACATTACTAACCAGGCTGCTGATAAACATACTTATATAATTCTAAATACATATATATTATAGATAAATTACAAATTGACAAGAAAAAACAAAAAAAAACTTTTTGAAGACAAATCCCGCACTAGGATTAATTTCTGTGTCGCGGGGGACTTTACAAACATTCAAGCAAAGGACACAAAGAACACCCAGACTCCGAACAACAATTTGAGGATTACAAAAAGTGTTGTCCCGTGCGGGGTCGAACCCACAACGCTCGGCGCGGCAGTGTAGTGGCGAGATGACCACTTAAACCGCTACGCTATCCGTGCAGTCAAAAATTATTTGTCCTGGATGGGATCCGAACATCCGAACTCTAGTTTAGCAGTAAGGATCACCATCAATTAGAACCACATGCCAGTTCCATTTTGTCGTTTTTGTCAGTATAATGTCTTTTAACGTTCCAATTCGGCAACAGTACGCGATATACACTCACATCTATATCTCCAGAGGTGTGGACAGGGGGATGTCGAAAACCTACATTTAGCTAAAACTAATTTAGTCCTACATTATAAATAGGTCATTCAACTAAACTTTTTTGAATTTATGAAATCCTAATTATACTGTCTGCTGAATCCTGACAGAATGTGTCAAATTAAGCATTCTTTTCCAACACATGTAAAAGAACAACGTAAGCGGAAAATGAATATGGTAATTAAAATCATAAGTATCAAAAACATAAATGTGAACGTAATAAGGTTCAATGTTACTAATAAATAAAATATATCACCATGTAACTGGCATAAGCTTGTCTTACCGTCAAGTCCTGTGATTAATATAAGTGAATTAGACGCTATTTTATTTAAAACTAGATAAGAACATTTGAATTAAACACTGCACTTGAACGGCACTGGATGGGGTGCTTTGGATTTGAGAATTTTCCCTCGCACAACCGTGTACACATATCATCTATTTGTGATCATCTCTGGACCAATCTATTGTTTTGTTTTGAAAACTTACCTGTATATAAGATCAAATTCCAATAACGAAATACGTGGTTGGACATAATGAGTTCCAGATAAAACTATTTCAAGCGATGAGCCAAGAACAGTTTACGTAGCAATCGGGGTGACTTGCAAGACCACACTGATAGGAGTATGTAATCTTCATACCAA
Source organism: Tyria jacobaeae (assembly GCA_947561695.1). NCBI lineage: Eukaryota > Metazoa > Arthropoda > Insecta > Lepidoptera > Erebidae > Tyria > Tyria jacobaeae. The sequence goes on along the minus strand of OX387207.1, from coordinate 8,585,822 downwards.
ATGTGAATTCTTTTCAACACACATCAACATTCAATTAGAAAAAAAACAGGATGTTAACCACAAACAAAAGAATTCCCTTCGGTCAATGTGTGGTGAATTAGTAAAAACAAATGACTGTTAAGAAACTCTTATGAAAAAGAGTTCTTTAACTGAAGAAAACACAGTTGTAGGACAAATACCTTACGGAGACGGTATTCTTTTTCATAAAAAATACTCATTATCACTTGGCTTGGTGGATTTTGACTGTGAGGTGATTGAGTTTGCAGTGTAATTTGAAACATCAGTGAGAACAATCGTGTGAGTGACATAGGGCTTAAGATTTCGAGATTAAGTCCTTCAAAGTTCTCAACTGTGACCGAGCCAGAACTTTGAATTGAAAACTTCATCACTTTTTTTTAATGGTGTGTTTTTTACTGTATGGCTATTTGTTCCGTAAACAGTAAGCCACAAGCTCTTCCACTGTCTCAGTCAAAATCTCCAGGCGAGACCAGATACCTTGTCTATTCGAACGGGCGTACCGAAAACCTCCTTTACCACTAAGAGACTGGGCAAGTTCGTTGGATCCAATTCGCCAGGTATGACTAAGAATTTTAAAATCTAGTATTATTAAAAGAAACTACTTTAACCGCTCTTTAGTGTAGGGATTATTGGAAAAGATTTGTTCAAATATTTTAAATATAAAAATATACATGTTAAGTACGGACGTGGCAATCCATAACTCTATTGCAAATACCATATATTTTATTGCACTGATGTTACAAAGAATTGTACTGTAGACCTAAGGGAAAACTAATTACATAGCCTATGGAGATGAAAAGATTACTCATGAAGTAGGTATGATGTGTTTAAAAACTAAAAGGAAACTATTATTTGGTTTTAGGAGTTGTTGTTGAATGTCTATTCATATTTTAGAGTTTTTAAGAAAGGTAATATTCTTCTTCTGTAAATGGTGGCCACCATGATAACCAACCTACCTAGTGTTATAAAGACCCTAACCGTAGTTAGTCCCGCGCCTGCAGTTATTTTCTGCAGGAAATTAATTTTGAAGTCCGATTTGTCGCATTCACAAGATATCAGGCGCTTTACAACTTCTATCTATATAATTAGTGGGGCTTAAGGTAAAAGATTTATTTGCAGACTTATAAATAAAATACATTAATTGAGAATTTAAAAGTCCTGTAAAAACGCTCTGTTACTTCGTGAAATAATTTAAGAATAATGTAAATATACATAACACTAATAACAAACATATTTAAAAAATATCAGACATATTTTAGACTGTTCAAAATACATTTCAGTTTTGCAATAATTTGCATGGCTAAAGAATGGTACAGACGTTAAATATACCATTTTAATATTTAATTACAAAGTTCTTGTAGATCCTGTTTCTGCAGAACAACATTTCGATCGCATTACCATTCTTTTGAGATAATATAGACCTATATCGATTTAGTGTATATTTTATTTCACAATGTTTCCCGATCTACGCCTAGTTATTTCATGATCTAAAGCAATAAAAACAAAAAGATACCTAGTCATTCACTGACTTATAGAAATCCCCGAAACTATTTGCCCTATGAAGTTGAAATTTGGCAGGGAGGTAGTTTATAAGGTTTCCTGACAACTGCGAACGGATTTACCGCCAGAGATTAAAGTTCGCTTATGTGCTATTGACATATATATCAACATACATATATAGATAACTTAAAGTTGTCAGAATATATATTATGTTTCATTTGGATTCATTAATTTTTTATAAACCTAATTTTATATTTGACTTTATTGAAGAAGTCATATAAAAACGAATTTTGCTGCTACTGCTCTATATAAATAACTAAATGTGATAAAGGTGAACTGAACGTGACAATGGGAAAGAGTAATAGGTAGGTACCATTTGTTCATAGTTATAATTCCGAATATGTTTCAACTTCTCAACCGATAGATAGACAGATACATAGATAACCCTTTGTTTGTATGCCATTGTTACAGTAAAATATATACGTGTGTGTATATTTAATGTACAAAGGGCGGCCTTATTGCTATCATGAAGTTTATATTATACAAGTCGGATCGTCAAGGAAACAGAAAAGAAAATAGTGTACCTCTTATCCAGATGTAAAACACAGAGACCGAGAATTTGAAAAATTATTGTAGACCAAAACCGCGGCAACGTGAGCGACACCAGAAAAAAGCGGACTTATTACTAATAAAAAGTATTCGAAATACTAAATCTTTATTTGTTCAAATTTGTAGCTGGAAACCTTAAATACTCAACCGATCATATGTATATATAGTATAAAAACTTTTGGATGGTTGAAAAAAAAAATATACTCACGCAGTTGAAGCCGCGTTCAAATCCTAGTTGGTAACAGTTATAACAATATATAATTAAAAGAGCGTTTTTTTTATATTATAGGAGGACAGACGAACAGACAGGTTAGCTGATAGTAAGTGACAACCGCCGTCCATGGACACCTGCAACTCGACAGCTGTAAGTGCGCTGCCAGCCTTTGGGGGATGAAGGGAGGGGCAAGAAGAGAGGGGGATGAGGAGATGGGAAAACGGGAAGGGACGACAAGGATGGGGGAAAGGGAGAGGGGGAGTTGTTGTCCGGAAACCTCTCTATTTTCGGGGAATTGCAAAGCAAGCGTTGCTTCACAACCGGTTTTCTGAGAAGTTGTGGTATCGCATTCGTGCCTAAGCATGGCTCTACCATGATAAAGACCGTACCTGGTTGTAAAAGGCCGGAGAGGTGCCCTCCAGAGCCTGGTGTGTATTTTGCTGGACGGGTGGATACTCGTTCCACTCTACTCTACAACACACTACTATTTAAAGTAGTAGTAGATATTTTTGTTATTAAACTAACTTTCTTTTTGTTCCATTCTGTCGAACTGTGGTACTACTACTGCTACTGCTCTATAAAAGGTTGAAGGAACTATATTCAAAAACTTTCAATAATAATATATTTAAAATTTTGTTAACGAGACAAAATTTCCATCCTCATCACCTAGCTGATTGGCACTCCACCACTGTGCTCTTTTTAAGAAACTTTTTGCTTCGGGCAACCAGCTTGTGGAACAAATTGTTACCTGCCGTATTACTGCAACGATACGTCTTAAAACCTTCAAGAAAAGAGCGTACTCCTACCTAAAAGGCCGGCAACGCACTTGTGACTCTTGAGTTGAGGGTGTCCATGGGCGGCGGTAGTCACTTACCATGAGGTGACCCGTCTGCTCGTTTACCCCTATCCCATTTCAAACAATATTGAAAGCTGCGTCGTTGTATTAGTGTAGTGTCAAAAAGTATATTCAAGTCACGAAATTTTGATTCATATAACATCGTTTTTAAGCACCTCCAAATTGCTTTGTGGTTCGTGGCCGTTGACGCTCATCGTACTCGGACATCGCATGCCACTTTTAGATTATTTCGTAAGAAAGACAAAGATAGAAAATTACTAGTAAATTTACATAAGGTTCAGACAACTTGTTAGGAATGGGGAGCATTATTAAAGGGCATTAGACACTAATTGGCAATGCTATCAATCATAATAAACGACTGTAATTAAGTAGGTTGATATTTTATAGAGGAAGATGTTTCAGAGCTAGGTGGACAGTAAAATATCAACCTTATACTTGGAAAGATATGTCTCTCATTGCGGTTCTGTAGATATTGACTGTATGTCTGGCCAGTTCGCCTCTCTGGTCCGACAACTTATTAGATTAGAAAACCTTACCATTTGGTTCAGCGAGTTCATATTTTCACATATATAGTGGTCAACAGTAGAGACTTGCAACTCAAGAGTCGTAAGTGCATTGTCCGCCTTGAGGGTGACGAGGGATGGGGGAATGCGTTTGTCAACTATGAAAGAATCTTAAAATATCTTTATTTATTACCTTCAGTTATAACTCTACTTCAAATAGTTACACAACTCCCATCCTTAGATCTTCAGCATCTATTGCCTATACGAAATCATAAACGATAGGTTTGTGGGTATAGATTTGTAACCCGTTCCCAACATAAGTAACAGACATATATAAGAAACATGAAAAGAAACGCTCTCAGTGTTGACAAACATACTTATATCAAGCAATATCCAAGCAAAGTTGGAAATCCGTAGTGGAAATATAGCATTATGATCCACCAGAAACATACTGTCGATAACATTTTGAAATGAAAATTAAATAGGTAGGTAATTCCAAATTTATTTTATATATTATACATACATACATGTATATGCAAAACAATATGCAGAGGCGAGTACTTCAGAACAATATTCGCGTATGTTTATCAACCACATTTTATTATTAGTTATATATTTTTAGTACATTTGTTTTGCTGTATACGATGCTGTAACACAAACAAGAAACAATGGGGTATATGAAAACATCGTGTTCAAAGTTCAAAGTGCGACGAACACATAGCTGCTGTAATACACAAACAAGAGAATTTGGGGAACAAAGACTATGGTTAGGTATATGGGGCACGGTCCGCCCTGAGTGGAGACAACTTAAGGGATCGATATGTTCAAGAGTGGTTACCATGGTGATGAGGCCTCCGTGACCGACTTTAAACAGCTACATAAACCACCCTACCTACATTGACCACCTTCATATCCAAATAACAAACCACACAATTTTTTACAATTGATATTGTAACTTCAGAATGCATTATTTTAGTTTAAGATAGAAGAATAATAATAAATAAAATAAATAAATAATAAGAATTTTTTTATTATTAATAATGTTGTTTTAAAAAACCTTGTGTTATGCCCATTAAAAGTTCAACTAAACTTTACGAAAACAGTTACAGTACAATAAAGTAATCTAAAAATAATATCGATGAATCTAATTATTTTTTTCCAACAATGGATCCTAGGTTTCAAATAAGAAGCATGAAAGTATTATATATACAATATCTATTAAGGCCTAGTAATTGGGTTGTGGTGTTCTAATTGCAGTCGCTGCATGTAAAATATCGAAGTTCAGCCATTTCGTGGTTACACTGAAAGACGACCTATTCGATCATATTCAATTTTATACCTAATAATTTGTTTATTAAAGTATTTTTTACTACTTGTACGTAGTGAAAACAAATAAACAATTAAAATAAAATGACATATTAACAAACATAAAACCTGACTACTTACTTACCTATTAACTTACTCTCCTTTTTTTGCTGACTTGTTCTCAAATACGTCAGTGCCCTCCAACCTCCCATTATAAACACACAAAAAGTCATCATACACGCAAAAAGCAATTAAAAGATCGGACTTTTATTTATCAGACGCCTTATGTTAGTGGGACCAAATTCTAATTAGCAATATGTGGGTGTTTAATACACCTCTGCCTCTCATTCTGTAAATTAAGTATTTATCAAATTTTATAAAATTCCCTTTATCAAATTCCCCCGGATGTTGTGTTTATAGCATTTATTACGAAGTATTATTAAATTATTTACGAAACAAGTACCTTGAAAATTAGAAGCTTTCATGAGAGGTATTAACTGACACGCTCTTCACACACCGTTAGCAAAATAGTTGACATTTTGATTAAACCCTTCAGGAATTCAATTGAGAATACTGGCTTTGATGTTAGACATTTTTATAGGTCTCGATTTACATACGTTAGGAAAGGGTTTCGATCGATTAAAACGTTAGGGGTTGATGACTTGGTATTTGATAGGATAAAATACAAGTTATTAACTTGCAAGTTTGTGTTTTTGGAATTTATTCGATGTTTAAAACTAATACGTGTGTCTATAGATTCCCTTCAAGTTTTCAGCTTTGAATTTCTTTGATACAACGACCTATATTATTCAGAAAATAAGAAGATTGTTTTGACGTGTCACCTGAACTAATCTTTATTAAAAATACTGACTGACATGAACTCGAAAACTCAAATACTTTAAGACATATGAAAATTAAGTATTTGTAAACCAGCGCAGTCAAAAACCAATAAAATAATTTCATTTATATTAAACTCTTACATTGAAAATCCAATAGATCGCTAAATGTTATATAGATAATAAATTTTAACAGAATATATAGATATTGTTATTATTGTTTGTTAACTTATAATATGTCTACGTTAATATTTTACAAACAAAAATTAGTTCTTTTGTCAAGTTATAACTTTATAAGTGAAACAAATATTTTGCATGCCCGTGTGTTGTGTTTTGATTATGGGTTGGTTATAAATTATATATATATGTACATACATACCTACCTGTACCTAACACCTTTATTATGTGTACTCATATTAGCACAATAAATGATTTGATTGTTTGTATAGAGTTAATCGCCTAAAAGCAGCGTTTAACAAAGCCACTAAGGAATGCAAGAGGGCTTACATCAGAGCTGATGCCCAGCGCATTGCACGGTTTGGTCAAGAACTCGTCGCATACGGGTACCCGTAAGTATTGGCCAAAGCTGTGCAGTCCAACTACTGCCAGCCTTCGCTGCCACCGCTGAAGTACCCTGGCGGATCACTGGCCCACGAGCCGCAAGAGAAAGCGAAACTACTTGCTGACCTCTTTGAAAACACAGGCGTGCGCGTTTTCAAACAAAAAGTCTCCATTCCTTCCCCTTCCTACTCTTCAGATCACTCAACTGCCACTACAGGATAGGCTTAGTATACTGGGTATGGACATCTGTCGGGATCTCAATCCGCGTGATTACATCGAGAGCGTCACTAAGGCGACCTCGCGGAAGCTCGGTGTATTGAACAAGGTGAGACGGTTCTTCTCGCCCGAGCATCTGTGTCTTTTATACAAGACCCAGGTTCGCTCCTGTGTGGAGTACTGCTCTCATCTTTGGGATGGCTATGCGCAGTATCTGCTTGACGCTCTGGATCGGTTGCAGCGACGCGCAGGCCCTTGAGGCCCTGCAGTTGCGAAGAGATGTCGCCTTTATGGCAGTTCTCTATCGCCTACATCACGGGGAGTGTTCTGACGAGCTCTTACAATTGGTCCCACCTTCTCCCTTGCTCTACAGGACTACACGTGCTGGCCTGAGGAGTCACCGTTTGCGAGTCGAAGGTATGCGATCCCGAACGAAACGGTTTGGCTCTTTTTTCCTGTGCCGATCAGTGAAAGCCTGGAATTCCCTACCAGCGCACGTGTTTCCTTCCTACTTTGATCCCGGGTCTTTTAAGCGGGGCGTGAAAAAGCATCTCACCACGCCGCCATAGGTCCACACCTACCTCGCCATGCTGCATTGACTAGACATGCAATGAGGATGGTGACCACCACTCTTGAAAATTAAAAGAAAACATTCAATTAGAACTGTTAAACTTTTATGGATGAGTAAATACCTACTAAAGTTATTTACCATATTGAGTGTGAGTTGTTAAAGTGAACTTGTGATATATTTTGTGTTTTTGTTTTCTTAATGTTAGACACGGAGATCTTAGTAAGCCGGTGACCAATGATGAAATACTTTAAATGCTTTCTTTGAAAGGCGATAATTTCTTTTAAATTTGGGCTCTGGAAGATGTGAAAGCGAATTATCTGCGGAAATGCGAGCCTCTCCACGAACACTGGCTAAGTGATTACATTCAGTAGTGTTTGCATTCTCTTTGATCGGGATTGACGAACCCCGGTCGTGGTAGATTAAGCGGTACTCAGATGTCACAGGTCCTATTAAACATCGAGAAACCATATCAAGTACAACCTACAACCGGAAAACGTGATAAATACAAGATAATTATCTTGTTAGCCCTTTTCAAAAGCGGCGCAATCGTCTGTCATTGTTGTTTTTAATAGCTGTAGTATACCAATTCTTATTGTTTATTCTATTAATTGAAAAGTGACAACCGCCTTTTTTTGGTTTGGTCACCCCCTCCGGCCGTCATTCCACCGGGGTTTTCCAAACCGACTAAAACCACACGGTGTTCCATGCTGCGCTTAAAATAGGAGTAATCCGGGAACAGCTTTATTCAGAAATCCGGACCCCTCCTAGCGTACCACAGAAGCTGTCTAGATTATTCTATTTGTTTAAAAATAATCCGTATTTGTTATTTACGTGTAATTTCTTTGTATTAATAATTAATATTTGAGTTATGATCAGTGCGTATCTTATAAGCTCCAAGTACTAGGTAGAGACACGGAGAAAATATCGAATAACTTATTTATTAGTATCGAGTACTCTTCTTGTTTGAATAGTTTATGGCCCGAATCGCATTTTTTTCGTACTATTTGTTAACTAGCGCCATCTAGCACATTTTTTCGTAACTAGCAGCATTACAAGACAATGCTGTAGTCTGATTAATTCCTTTAGCTTAGGCTTAAAATGTAGAAAAAAGAAGAATGTTTGGATTACCTTTTTGTAACATTTATTTGCAACATTTTTAAAAGTTTTCCATTTTCTTTTCCTTAGATTACACCATTGTTAAATACATATAAATCTTTAAAGAAATTCATACACTGCATAAGGTGTCAAATTGATAAACTCCTTTTTGTCAGTCAGTTAAAAATGGCAAACACAAACATTCGACTACATATCTAGATACCAATCAAATGGAAAAAAATGCATTTTGGCTCGTTACCTACTTTGTGGAGGGCTATCACAGCACTTCGGTTAGTATTTTCGGTTCTGTTCAGAAATGTACGTGTAACAAATTCGAACATTTAAAAATTAAGGTAAAATCTGTATTGCCCATTTAACCAGACCATTACACAAACATATTAATATTGATAATAACGTATGAATGAGACATTAAAATCATTTCCTTAGTTTACACTACTAAAATCATAACCCTCCCTTTTGGCTTTACCGTCGTCGCCGCGTCAGGTTTAAGTATAATCATTTCAATTTGGTTCAACTACTGCCACCTACTTGACCTACCTTAAACGTGAAAAGACAGTTTACAAAACTAATATATTACCAGTTCAATTGTAATGTAATTGTGTAATAGATCCATCTGTTGACTAAGTTACATTTCATATATATAATAATTTGCATATTATTGTGGTCTTTACAAAATACGTCAGATGTCGCTATAGTATTTTTTTAAAAGCTGGTTGTTTTGTAACTGTTGCTAATTTTCAAATCACTGGGAGGACTTTCAGTGTTTGTTGGCATACACCGAAGCATCTTAACATTTCACATCTGAAGTCAGACTTAAGAAAATGTTTGCATTGCGTGTAATGAAGCACAGCAGTACTAGATATAAAAAGACCCAATATTAATACAATGAATTTCAATGATAGGTACAAATGAAAATATATATATTATGTATTATAGGTACTATTATTGAAACCAAAATATATTTATTATTTGCACTTAAACTCCAGTTTAATCACAACATCACAATTTAGCCAATTTGGACATCACAAAAATTTTAGTAATGTAATATTTTTCAGCTGGTGGTAAGGAGTACATTTTCAAACCATTCTACTTTCGAAAGATGTGTAGGCTGATATGTAAGTAAATAGGAATGAACATATTAATTTAGATGGAGATTAGGATTATAATATTAATACATTCATGTACATACAGATTTTATTGAATACTTTATTTATATACTAAAATAACAACTGTTCACAAGATATTACGTAGTTGAACGTAAATATCGAGATTTTACACCAATACAGCATAATTATTTCCACACTCATACACAATCAAGTTTAATGCTTGTCTTATAAATTGACCAAAACATTTAAATCACCATGCATTTTGAGTTTGAGTTACAAAAAAGTTACCAGTTGGCTATGTATTAAATTATCAAACAGATAGTGAGACTAATTCCAATTCAATTCCTTTGTTTCTTACAATTAGATGAAACTCAATTGAAATTGTTGACCAACATTTGTTTGAGATTGTGATGGTTACAATGTTACATTAAAATTTGTGTACAAATATTTAAAATGCACCTCATCAATCATTACTATTTTTCTGTTTGATTTGATCTAACCACCAGTGACAAATATTTTGTTTCTTTATTGCTATTATTTCCAACATTGGTGTTATTTTATTTATAAATGAAAAAAACATAATTCCTGCATAGCGATACATTAAGCTATTTGGAATATCATCATGTGATGATGCTCTCTGCAATACATCTAATACTGTAGTATAGACAACAGATTGTCGAGTAGCTGGCTTGCATAATGATAAATGGTCCAGAGGTAGCTGATAAAATACTCCACGTCCTAAATCGGCGGAGTGAGATTCAACAAAATGTATAGGAACTTTAAATGCTGTGACTAATGTAGGCATTGTTTCTGCAAAACTAATGGTCTCCCACTTAAAAAGGTCAGCAGTTTTAATAAATTCTTTATGAAGTTTAAGCAAAATTGGAGAGTTTACTTGTAATTGTTTGACATCAGTAGAAGGCCATATTACAGCTGCTGCAGCACGTGGCAATGTAGCTAAGCCACTGCCTCTATGCGGAGTACCAAAGAAAAGTACTGCTTTAGTGTTTTCTGATAGCTGTCTTAATTTTTTGTCTTCGCTTTGTGCAGATCTAACAAGAGCTTCTTTGACAATTAGTCCACCCATTGAATGAGCTATCCAAACTACATTTGTATTTTTAGCACCCACACCAGCCTCAGCAAGAGCAGGCACCATTTCAGAAGCTCGTGTTGCTATGTCTGCTGACAATGCTGGGCACGTCTCCAGCCACTCTGATAATGAACTCCAATAATTAAGACCCAGAATCCTTAAGTTATTACAATCTTTTGGTAACCAATCTTTTGGCCAACAAAATGTATAACTGCATTTATCTTGTTGTTCTTGTATTAACGCTAATCTTTTTTTTTGAGCCATGTATGATTTGGTAGATTGTGGTTCCCTTAAGGCTTTTATAGGTACATCATGAAGGACAACATCAAAGTCACTCAGCAATGCTTCATCATCACTTTCAACTAAATCCTTCATAACTTGTCTGACGTCAGGTTCAATATATCTTGTTGCTGTTGCAGAATGTCCTTCATAGGGTTGCTCTAGACAGTCAGTGTCAGACATGGTTACTTCCATGATTCCAAGTGGTTCAGCATATTTTCTGTCTCTCTGTCTCCATGTGACAAAGACACCACCTCTCAGTCCATGCACTAGTAAGGTATCGCAAGTTTGAGGTTTTGTGGTTCTATATATAGGATGTAGAAGGTACAGGCCAGGTCGGTAACAATACTCTCCTGATAGATTTGCTAGGCATACTGCAGCAGAACTTGACAAACGTACATCTTCTGACCTTAACAACCTTGATAATTCTCTTAACAAACCATTTTGAAAAAAATCTGTAAGCAAATTAGTATGTACACTTAAAATGTTGAGCACTTTAAGTACTGCAAAATCAAGTTCAGGATCATTTTTAAATCTTAACATAGCTTCTGCTAACTTAGGAAATAATCCCATGTTCACTAAGTTAACAGTAGATAAATCATCCTTATAGTCAGGGAGATGAAAGAGGGTGAGGTGATGATGTAACGCATCCAGGCACAAAATACACAGTTCTTTCTCACTAATACTGTCTGGTTTTGAAGGAATACAGTCTGTTTCTAGGGCTTCCATATCTTGTTCCTGAACATTGATAAAATGTTTATATATGAAGTGTTGAATGCAATAGTGTGGATTGATATTTTGTAGAGACATTATTAAATCTCTTAATTTGTATGACAGGAGTTCAGAAGATAATGCTGCTCGTCGAACGTGAATGGGAGGAGGCAGAAAGTAACGCAGATCAGCGCCGCACGTTCGTGCTAAAAGCACAGCCGTATTTTTATCCAAGGCCTGAGCAAGTTTACAGCAGTCCCAGATCTTATTATTTTTGAAAGCAGCCAGTTGCTCTAAGGCAATATTTTTTTGATCTTTGTTCCCATGACGGCATAACCACAGTAGTTTCCATGCTAAAGAGTGTTTGAGGCTTTTCCAAACACGTGCCACACCAAATGCCTGTTTTAGCTCTTTGTCTTGTTCTAATCTTAACGTTAAACTGTACAAAGGATCATCAATGTAAATATATTCGGGTTGCTGTTTCTCTCTGTCGAGGACTTTGGGGTTAACAATCTTGTATATTGAATTGTAAGTTTGTCCGATGTGATAATAAATGAATAGTCCAGTACTACTGATCATTAAAGATTTTTTGAGTATTTTAAGAATGTGCCTGAATCTATCGGGCATTATTTTCTGAACTCCACAATACCAAACATGGATACAAAAACCAGTTTTGTGGTAACCGAAATAATTTGGTAAACACTAAACAGAGCATTGTTATGTCAGTCACTGACAACTTTGCTGTCAACTCTGACAACTGAGATAATTGAATGTGTTGCCTGTTACATTTAATATTTGAATTAGACTCGGGTAATTTTTGAATGCTTTTAGGTATAGGTAAACTAGAATCTGATTGCCAATGGAGCAGATAATTTTTTTTAGTAAGCAACACCCTCAATAATAAGTATGCGGGTGTCCATGGGCGGCGATGATCACTTACCATATGCTAGTTTGCCCATTATCCCATAAAAAAAAGAATGAAACTTCTTGATAATTCATATTTTTATATTATAATAACACACCATGTAATCTATGGCAAGTGTGTAATTGACATTGTTTATAATGGAGTTTGAATTACTAAAAATACATACTCGCAAAATATATTTGCAGTATACTTACACCTTTCGGTTTCTATTTGGCACAAAATTATACTTTGCGAAGCCTTCATTTTCGTATTCTGCATATCTTACAAACATATAAATGCCAAATAATTATAGAAAATATTGTCGTCTAAAAAAATACTCAGAAGCTTTTTTCAATTGATAGAGATATATAATATGATATAACTGAACAGAAGGTTTAATAACTTCACTTTCAACGTTAAAAATTAATCTTTAATTATCATAAATTGCCAATAAACCTAACAAACAAAAATAATTAACTTACTAATAGGGCTTGGCTTTTCATAGGGAACTTACCGGAACTTAAAAACTGTGAATAATTTAATATTTACTGTCGATAAAATTATCGTTTTCACCAATTTCTCTAAGTTAATTTTATATAACAATCCCTTCATGTAATAGTAGAGTACTTATTGCCAAGTTTATATTTTAAAATTCCAACTTAACTAGCTCTACTTTTTTTTTTTCAACTATAATATATAACACTTAATCCAATTTTTAATTTGTACCGTGATACGTCCACTACATCTCGATATTTGGTAAGTAAAATATTGTAATATTATTTTTGCTAGCGTATATTTTTTTAACAAACTTTTTTTTTATGATTAGGGGGCAAACGAGCAGACGAGTCACCTGATGGTAAGTGACTACCGCCGCCCATGGACACCCGTAACTCAAGAGTCACAAGTACGTTGCCGGCCTTTTAGGTAGAAGTACGCTTTTTTCCTGAAGTATCGGTTCGGAAATATGGCAGGCGACAATTTGTTTCTTCACTGGTTGTACGAGGCCAAAAGCTTCTGGATTAGCGCACAGTGGTGGAGTGCCAATCGTCCAGGTGATGGGGATGGGGATGGATATTTTGTCGCGTAGAACGATGGCGGAAACCTGCAGCCGGTATAAGTCCAAACAATTCCTCTGAACACTCCCCATGATACAAGCGATAGAGGATGCAGAGGTGAAGCTACATCTCTACTCAACGCCAAGGTCCAGAAATATCTTGGCAGTCGATGATGCGATGCGAGTCGCTCTCCGTTGAATGTGGTCAAAAGGGGGAAGCTGGTACTGGGGTGCACCTGCATAGAGATGAGAACAGTATTCCCTGTGCGGCCGAACCTGCGTCTTACTTTTATTTAACTTGCTTTTTTGTATGCATGTACATAGCAAGAAGAAACTGTTTATGGATTACTTACTCTCCGATTAAGCTGAAATTTCGAATACTAATTTACGTTTGGTGATGATTTTTTTTATTGTTTTGGTGATGATTTATTTTATTCAAGCTGATCTGATTTACAACATTAACTAAAATATATATAAAAATATTTAACAAAAACAACATTTAATCTGTACATAACGTAAAATAAAGTCGCTTCGCACTGTCTGTACGTTCAGATCTTACAAACTAGGGAACGGATTTTAATGCGGATTAAAGAGGAATGTTTGTAGTAAAATCATATTCTTGTGTGCTTACATAGCCAACGCTATTTCAAACTTAGGAGATAGATCAATATAATGAACAACAGAATTGTAAATCTTAAAAAGATCTTCAAAAGCGACCGCCATGGTATTTCTATCTCATATCTTGTACATATATATACTTAATCACTCCACACTGACACCACATCTATATTGCACATTACATGTCGCTAGAGATTCCTTAATGTGGACGTAAGATAATATAGTCTCATAACATTTCTTTAAATCATATGAAACCTTGATAAATCAATAGGCTTTTGTGACAAGACAATCTAAACAATTCCAGAACAAGAGCACTGTTCTAATGCTTTAATCTTATGTGCATATGTGCATATGTTGGAATATAATTCCATAATCTATGACCCACATGAAGTGCTACGGAAGCTGTCGCGAGGACACTGCACTTCACACTTTAGTGGAGTGCACAGCGTGGGCGCACCAGCGCCTCAACCTCACGGCTGCTATTGGTTCAGGAAGTCTCTCGCTAGAGACCATGGTTCTGTCCATGGTCCAAAGCGAGAGCGCGTGGGATTCCGCCGCCTTATTTTGCGAAGAGGTCATGTTGGCTAAAGAGGCGGCGGAGAGGATACGGGAGAGGGCAAGTACTCTCTCATCCCGTAGAACACGCAGCAGGCGCCGGAGAGCACAAAACGATCTCCGGCCTTCATGAGCGCTGGCCTGGGGGTAACGGGTAGGGCTGCCCTTACCCCAGCAGAAGCAGGCCTTTGACGGTGGTGTGACGTGTTCCACGCTCGCCTCTCAAACTTGTGGGGGGCTAGGCCCCTCGTACTCAATGGTGGTGGTACCTCTTGCAAAAGAGGTGGCCAAGGTCTGCAGGGTTCCTGGAAGAATCCCTCCTAGGGATACCCTATACCAGGTCCATACCCAGGTCCCTTGCAATAGACCCACTTGTGCCGGAACACCGTGTGGTTTTAGTCGGTTCGAGTCCGACATACCACTTCACCGTCAGCTCCGGTGAGGTGATGACCCGTGGGGGTTTCCACACGAAAAAAATAAAATAAATAAAAAATGACCCACATGAATTAAAGTATAGTATTATACTATGGTAGAATGTTTTCAGAGCAAATTTGCACGACTTTTACTTTTATATAAAAAGATGTATCCTTCTGTCTTTGTGTCAGGTATGGTAAGCCTAAACACCCTTTCATTGCGACGTAAGTCTGCTATATTAGTACATTATTATTTGCTTTAAAATAATAAAATTGTCAAAAATGCAAATACATTGGCTGCTGTACGTTGTAAGCAGCGCTGTGTCACTGGCACCAATGTATACAGTACAATCCTCAACTCCTTGATTGCTTTCTATTAAGAAGTTGGCATATTTTTTTCTAAGACTGGTATATTTATGAAATTATGAATGTTATTCTTACATTGTACGTATTGGGCAACTGTAAGTGCAATAAGTACTTGAATAAATAAATCAAAAAACTAAGTAATTATGAATATTTCTAATTTATTTATTTAGAAATGAGTTAACTAACAATACCTTAAAAAAAATGTTGTTTTGTACTTTTTCTTCAAGATATATATATATTCTTGCTTTCGAATAACAATGTGTAAATAAATTAAACAACCATTATATGGTTATTCTCCAGAAAATGTAAAATCGCAAAGAGATGAGCATAATAGAGAAGAAAAGGTAGTTTGAAGTCATTATTTTAAGTTTCCCATTTTGGATTGCCGATATTACACACTGGTGCTCTTTTGTGATTGTTAATTGTTTTGATTTTGGTCGAAGAAATACATTGTTTAACTAAGTAGGCGTACATATGTATGTATGTCAAATAATATTCTTTTTCAAATTTTCACTTTTATATTGTATACGCAAATAAATAAGAGTAAAAAGTAATAAATTGTTTTATTTCAATATGGTAACATATAGACTTAAATCCATGATGTATATCAATTTTCATAAACTACATAAAAGTAGGTATATCATTAAGTCAGTTATTCATACTAGTTAACACCCACACTTTTAATAAATTAACTTTAAAAGCTCAAAGGTATTAAATGTTGTTTAGTCGACTCTAAAGCATGAGAATGCGTCGCTTGTGTGTTGAGTGAAATACATACTTACGCTTGGAATTGCCTAAACTTGACGGCTAGCGCCATAAGTAAATGCTAGAAAGTTAGCATGTAGACAAGTATATATCATATTAGACCTCATTGCCTTCAACGACAACACCCAAACTTAATCCTATATGTCTTAAACAAAAACAATGTTTCCGACGAGGAACCGCTTAAATTTTACACGGTAAGAAATCTTATAAAAAATATTGTTTTTTTTTATTTGTGTTGTTAATTATGTAGCTAGACTCATACCAATTGATATTATGTGAACTGCTCACTATTTATTTCATGCATATTACCATAAAATCACAAAATAGAACACTAGTTTTAAGGTTTAAAAGACATAACAACCTCCGCGCTACGCCATATCATGACACAATGTTGCAGATAGTATCTAATGAAGCACTAATATCGATCTCTACAGAAACGTAAGTTATCTTTAAATTGCTTTAAATTATGCTACAGCTACAATAAATGTATAAATCTTACAATTATCAACTTTTATGATTGCTAATCGCGTATACTAGCATAATAGATACCAAACTATGCGATCAGAAAAAGTCAGCGACAGTTGATCATCGATAAATCGTAATTACTGTAATGCCCATCTCACACTGTCACATTATCTGCCTAGCCTGTCACGCCACAGTCATGCAATAATGACAATCTCACTACGTCACGGCCATTTTTAAATAGAGCTGGTCCTCTCCTATTATAATATTAATATGGGATGACATTAATATGAGCACTCAACTGAGATATTAAATATGTACATATATTGCAAGGAGTCGTCAATGATACATTTTCGAAGGAATACAATGCGATAGTCCTAGATTGCGAAGATTTTGCTGTACGATTACTATAATTTAATGGGACAGGAAGGAAGAATGATAGCTACTAAAGGAATTACACTAAGTAAACATTACTATCATTGCATAGAGAGAAACCAAGAAATCAATAGACATTCCTTTTGCCAACCACTAGTTCCGTTATAATAATAGGACAACATTACTAGAAACTATCGTACTGCATCATATATAACTAATAACAGTACAAAATCCTATTGGCCGCTAGTACGGCCGTAGTACATGGGGATAAAAGAAAAAATCCGAACCAAACTATAAAAACTTTCGTCATCAACATGGATGTCGTACTTACTCCATATGTTAATAAGGACATAACAGCGTTGACACTGTATTTAAATTACCAAACTATAAGTAGAAAATACCTATTATTATTTCGATGTAATAATAATTAGTGGTTTCACACTTCTAGAGCAGAAGCGAGCAATTTAAAAAAGTCCGTGTTAGACACGTCATGATATAGTCAGCAGATGTACTATTTGACAAGGCAACATTTTAGCACATAATTATGTATCTCGCTTTTGACGAAATACTATTAGATGAACTTGCAATATTTTTGTTTTGCCAACATTTGTTCACCGACATGATCCCTTTATATAGGTTTCGTCTAAATCAATCGGTTCTTCATTATATGCTCCAAATATAATGTATTTTTGTCATGCCACTCCATCAAAATAGTTCTTTATGATTGGCACTTAACATATTCAAATCCAATTTCATTTAGATGTAATTTAGACCACTTTACAGTATCATACACAGGTAAATTTAAAATGTACAAAGGGCTGCCTTATTGCTAAGAGCAATATCTACCAGGCAACCTTAGGGTGGACCAAATGATGCGGAGAGACAGTGGTATTTGAAGGTGCATTTCTATTTAAAAACTACTACTAATGAACATATATACATATTCTGTATACAGCAAACTTATCTAACTATATATACCTACACATCCATATAAAACCATATACGTAAACATTACCTATATGAATTATACATGGAGCAAACTGAAAGTTTTGCATATCTGGCTTCTCAGATCTGTTTGAATTTCGATTTTTTTATTCTGAAGGCCCGCAACTGGACCACTGAGAAAAATGTGGCTACTATGAAGAAGCTAATTGAAGAAAACAGACGCATTGCCTATGAGACGATTCGTGGACATTTGGGGATTGGTTTGAGTCAAATTCAAAAAATTCTAAATGAAGAATTAAAAGTTAAAAAACTTTGTTGTCGTTGGATTCCCCATGAACTGACCTCAGAACAAAAACAGGCTCGTGTAAATTGGTGCTAAAAGATGTTACTTAGGTACGACCATGGACATTCTAATGCTGTATACGACATCACCACAGGAGACGAAACTTGGATTTATTATTTGAACCAGAGACAATACAACAATCTTGTGAATGGGTGTTTCAAAGCGAGAACAGACCGACAAAATTTGAGCAGGCGAGGAAAGTGGGAAAATAAATGATTGTATTTTTTCTCAGTCTCATTTGAAGATCAAAGAAGTGTTAATGACGAGTGGTACTCCACCATTTGTTTACCCGCCGTTGTACCGAGAAGCCGCATCTTCTTGCACAACGACAATGCTTCTTTGCACACCGCCAATAAAACAAAAACATTTTTGGCCTCTGAAAAAGTAAAAGTTAGTAAATTAAAAGTCTGAAAAAGTCATTGATCGCTTAGCTAATAAGATAGTACAATTTGAAGTTGCATTTCCATATGTCAATTACTGCCATGACATGGCTTTAACTTGGCATGATCCAGACAAGGATTCTTCCAAAGCCTTGGTTTAGCTAATTAATTTACAATAAGCTTACTACAAGTTCACTCATTAGAAGAGAGAGAGCAGACTTTGGAGGTATCTGTTATCTACTCCAGCCCACTTTGCCAGATTCCAAACTGTTGATAGTGATCTATCTGACTACGATGAAGTGGATGACTTGAATCATGTTTCATTCATTCTACTTCTTTCATCTATTCCTGAACTTTTGTCTTCCAATAATCCTGATGTATGTAAAATCCCTGCCCCTTTATCTCCCCATGAGTCTCTAAAAATTTAAGTTTAGAAGTGTATTAATTTATGTAGCTTTGGTCCAGATTCTAACAAAATTCAAAACTACTTTCTTTTATATTGTTTCCCCACCTTTAATTTATTTGTTAGTGGTTCTACGAACAGTAAGACATGAAAAAAATACATTCATTATTCTTTACTTCAAAAACCGAACGAAAAATCTAGAGAAAGTCAAACAATCGAAATAAATATTTTTCAAATTATGAATGTTATAGTTATGCTTTGAAAAAGTTTTAACTCTGGAATCGCATACCTTGCAGGTTTAACTTTAGAGTGGCCTTTAAGTTAAAACTGCAACTTCATATTCTAACCCCTATTATTAAAGTAATCAAATAGCATCCATTAAGAAACGTATTATTTACCATGTTCATCTGGGCATTATTTCAAACTTTTATTTCAATTTTTTATTATATAACAACATTTTATTATTACTAACATAAAAAATAAACCTTCATTAAGCCAAGTTCATTTGTCTATTAGTTTTATACGTCACAACAGTATCTCTCAATAACTCCACTCTTGCATACAGTTTGAACTGTCAAATGTCAAAACTGTACTTTCTTCAGTAACTTATATTCAATAAAAAAAAACTTATAAAATGTTATTCTTATGTAATTAGGCAACGAGTTACCTGCATTTATAGCTTCCAGTACCTTATCCATGGTAGGCAGTTCATTCTTGAAATAGAAAATATGTACCCAAATCCATGTGATCTACATTTTTAATCAGCGGTGTTCTCGACTGTGCTAGTGACTTTGAGCACCCAGCTGTTGTTTTTCCTTTAATAAATCTATAAACAGTGTAAACAAAAAAAAAAAAAAACACTTATAACCATTTTTGTTTTGTGCGGAAACCATTTCTTATGCCACGTTTCCTTAAAATGTTTAAAAACATTAATGACTCCTTTTCCGTAAAAAACAGCTGGGTTTATTTTTAATCGCTTTTCTTTTAGGAAAAAAAAAATGCAAAAATACTGCTTGGTCCAGATTCATTCATGTTCGGGCTAAAGCAAGTTTAGTTTTTCCACCACTGTAACTAACTCTTTCTTCAATGCAGCAACTTGCAGAATGCTCTCAATCTCTCTTCGATGCACCTTTTTTCTTCCGTCGTTAATATACAGCATGATCTTACCCTCATCAAAAAAGAGAACTTTGCTCCATTGAAGGTATGACCAATTTATGTTATACCATCAATACCAAACTTGACGGGCTCTACCATCAATTGGGTTTCATTAGCTGGTTTATGAGGTTTCATCCCACACTTTGCTAATCTTTTTCTAATAATAGAATAGCTCATAATCAATCCTCAAACCTCACAGAGCTACTGCTGCAGTTGAATAGAGTTAAAGTTGCTCAGGTCTGACTAGATACCAGTAAACACACCAGTTTCTCGATAACACTGATACACTCGATTGACACCAGAGAGGCTAATTTGCAATCGAGCAGGCACAATCTGCTGACTATACCCTGAATGCAGCAACGCCACAATTTGGGCGGCTTCCGTTGGCAAGGTACTTGGTTAACTACTGAGTTACTATTTAAAAAAGAAAAAAAATAAATGTGATTAAATGCAGAAATACAGACTTAATACACGTTGAAAACTAGTCTTTACAATCATTTATTGTATTAAAATTTCGAAAATATAAATTCAAATTTGTAATTGTGGTACACCATTGTGTAGACTAAACCTATTTATTATTATTATTATTTATTGTAGTATTTTTTAATGATATCACCTCGCCTTTTATTAAAATGCCGCCTAAATAGTACTCGCAGTACTGTTCCGTTTTTTTAATGAGGAGTGTGTTTATTACATAACTTTTTTAAACGGAAGGTAATAACTACAAGTAGATATGATGGTCAAATTCAATTTATTTTGAAAATATTGTACATTTTTGAAGCATAGTATTAAAATACCTAATTACAAAGTCGTTAACATATTTTTTTTTTTATATTTTTACATTTTAATCGTGACCTTTCAAATACACATTTTATGGTTTATTAATTTAGACGTGTCTTTGTCATCATTTCAACTTTACCAAATAGTGTTTTACTAAAGCAAATACACGAGCTACTTTAGAAAATACCCAAATCTCTGTAGGTGTGACTACAATATAATAAACAAGACAAAAATAATTCCCTTGACTTCCTTGAGATCCGCCTTAAGATCCTGATTTGATATCACTAAAATCAACAGGTAAGTATACCATTTTGGATATAAAAAATCGGTGCATAAAAGATTGAGAAGCACTTCCTTATTTGACAGACTTCATAAAAGAGGATTTTTATTCCTTGATTTTTTAAGTAGGTTAAAAAATCAACTCTTTAAATATGTAATCAAAATAGAAGATTTTTGATGTGCGGAGTCTTCTTTTAGATAGTATAGCTGTCCTCAAAGTTATTTTGTTCAAAAACATCACTTTCTATGCACCGTATGAAGATAATTGAAAAAAAAAAACGAGTTGATCGTTCCTGTAACACTGACGTTTGTGATTTACTTTGTGGCTTACTTACATATATAATTGATGAAAGACGCATAAAGTTTCATTGCATCCACTATAAACATAGCATAAAAACTAACAGTGGTTTATTAACTTTCATATGCCGAAATGCCGCCTACGTCTAGTAGAAATACATAATCAGGTTCAGAATCAGCATTACATTCATACATTCTTATTCTGATTCCGATTCTGATTATTATCGTAGGGTTGTCACATTTATTTTATTTTGTTACTTAATTTGAGTAGTATTTGTTTAACCTCTAATTAGGGCATCTTTGTGGATCAGCCATATTGCATTCCTGCTCACACGAGGCACGTCAACTCACGTTAATCTAGACAAAGCATGCTAAATATAAACAATAGCATCAGGATCAACGTTGTATGATAGCTACTTATAAAATTTTACATTCGATTAATACAATCATAATTACATTGTTAAATACAATTAGTAATTAGATTGTTTTGTTAGAATAAAAACCACAATAATTACACATACGAAATCAGCATAACTACTATAAATCACTAACATGTTAATCATTATTATGTAGATTACCCATTTATTCCTGATAGGTTCAGGAAACTAAAGTATAGAAATCTACAAATGCGATGTGTATATAAATGTCACGCGGTTTAGATTTATTTATTGTGTAAGGGGACAGATGAACAACGGGTCACCTGATGGTAAGAAACAACCGCCGCGCAGTATTTTGTGTGACATCCCTGTTACATCCCTGCCCCCAAAGTGACATCCCTGTTTTATTCAAGATTTCGTTAGTTTCAACCAATACAAATACGAGAGTAGAACACCCGCGTGTCAAATATTCTTTGCTGAAAAAAAAAATTGTGAATCTCGAATTTTTTTTTTGTATTTTTTTTTTATGCTCTAGGGGGCAAACAAGCAGACGGGTCACCTGATGGTAAGTGACTACCGCCGCCCATGGACACCCGCAACTCAAGAGTCACAAGTGCGTTGCCGGCCTTTTAGGTAGGAGTACGCTCTTTTCTTGAAGGTTTGAAGGTCGTATCGGTTCGGAAATACGGCAGGCGACAATGGAGATTTTTTTTTTAATTATAATTATGATATCAACTTAACTTTTATATGCTAAGATCAATGACGCGTATTTTAAAGCAATGTTGCAAAATTTAACATCATTTTTAAAAAGTTATAATTTGATTGATTTTCAGTTATTATTTTTTTACTCGTAGAGTCCGCCGTATTAGGACGCGATATTTCACCAAGTGATTGCTTAGGATGTTTACTATGAGCCCTAAAATTATCTTAGCCTAATTCCATGGACTATTGAAATTATGTCCAATTTTTTATTTATGTTAGGGTTGTCACGTTGCGTATCAGAAAAATTGTGATTTAAAATTTTTAGATATGAATATGTAACAGTACACAGAGTCACATACAGTTATGGTTAATTTTTATAAATATTATAAGACAAAAAAGCAATATAAATAACAACGATTAAAATGTACACAATAATCATACATATACGTACTTTTTTGGTGTTTGTGACTGCCTCGATAGCGCAAGTGGTAGTGTGAGCGACTGCTGTGCTTGAGGTCTCAGGTTCGATTCCCGGGTCGAACCAAATGTTTGTATGATCTGCAAATATTTGTTTAGGAGTTTGGGTGTTTTCTATGTATAATATGGATTTACAAAAAAGTATATATGTATTTATATCAGTTGTCTAGTACCCATAACACAAGCTTTGCTTAGCTTGAGACTAGACGGCGTTTGTGTTAGATGTCCCAAATATTTATTTATTATTTATTTATTTATTCGTACCAGAAACCCATTAAATATTGAATAACGTTTAGATTGTATTTATAATGTATCTTCTGTTACGAGACATTCGGATTGATACTGTATTTCATCAAAATCTTCGTAATTTGACTGACTTGAACTACTATTACCTGAATCAGATGTTAATAATTCGTCCATAGATATCTGTTTAAGTAAAGCTAAGGCTCTAGAAGGCAAGGGATATTTTTTTAGATTTTTGTGTCTTTCCCTGATTTTTTTGACGTGAACTTAAATTTGAGAACTGTTTACTGAATTAAAACTTGAGTGTTCTCTCTGTGTGTTAACATTGGCGCTGACAAAAGTTTCGCTTAGCCAAATTTTGTGCTTTTTAGTAAAAAATACCAAATTGTATTTACAGCTTCGGTACATTTTCTCACATTTAGCTAAAATACTGGGTAAAATAGTGCTAATTTCTTCCTTCGATTGTTTTCCCTGGAATAGTTTGAAACTATCCAGCCTTGTCAAGATCTTAGTTCTGGATGTATTAGCCACATCTAATCTCTCTCCTAATGTATTTGCGGTCATTCCCGGAGGTTGAAGAATGCCGGTTGTGGCGTTATCCACAACTTCACTCGCCGCTCGCTGACCAGCGTGAGGGTTGGCGCCCTCATTAAGTCCTAGCATTAAGTCCCCCGGTCGGAGCCCGGAAGGACATCCCCCAGCAGGTTGGGTCAATTCCTGCTGAGGCGAAGTGGCATCATAGGTCTGGAATGGCTCCATGATGCCTCAACCTAACTTGGGGTTTTAGTATATACCTAATGAGGGTGGACCTCTTCCCTTGTCACACGTAACCCTTCGTTGGATTATAAATTCAAATAAATCACACACAGCGCAGGCTCAGCCACATGTCAACACATTCCTACGCTCACTTGCCACCTACATATTATACAGCTAGTGGTTACAGGAGACAAATAGTAGCCTATGTGTTATTCTGGTGTATAAGCTATATTACTGTAAAGTTTCATCCAAATCCGTTCAGTAGTTTTTGCGTGAAAGAATAACAAACATCCAACCATCCATCCATACATCCATCCATCCATACTTACAAAGTACAAATAAGTACTTAAATACAATATTTATTTTAAATTAATACATTCAATTTATCATTAATTTTAAGGGTTTACGTCAAAACATTATATGAAAGGAAATAAATTTCCTTCGAACGAACAAGTGGATCGACAAGTCGTCCTAGGACAGACGCAGAACTGACCAACCTTGGAGCCAGCTGCAGAAAGTCCTTGTCGAAGCACCATCTTCCGTCGAGGATCAGGCCCAGATATCGTATGTGGGCCTGTACCGCCCTGAACCCTTTCTGTAACATCTTGTATATACCTACATATATTGTGCAATATGAGGTCCTCAAAGAAGGACAATATGGCCAAGAGAAGTAGCCACTTTAAACTCTTATGTTAATGAGCAGGAACCAAAAACAGAGGTCAATGCAATTCCAAACTCATATCGTCTCTGCTCTACGGAAACAATGACATTATTTAATGTTCAAAAAGCTAAAACTCTACCTGAAATTGTCTCTGATTTGTCCATTAAATGTGTCAAAAAGTAGCCTAAATCTCGTCTGCTGAATTAATTAAATGGCTTACTCAAAACCAAATAGTGACTATTTCCAACACTTTTGCATACTTAACCTCTAATAGGTATGTGGAATCATATGTGCCTAAACACTTAACTATTAAAAGTCAATACTAGGTATTAGCAGATGATGGATCCTTTCACTGAAACTTTTTTATGTAAAGTGGTAAAAAGTGGGAAAGAACAGACAATTTTGGAATCAGAGCCTGAAACTCCAGACTATAAGTGGAAACCCAGTGACACTGAATATACAACATTCGACGTGGCTTGCTATGCAAGAATTTGTAAGAAATCTATCGCTATACAAACAAGATTCAATCGTTGTGGCACAAATTTTAGACACGTATACACCAATACCACCGATTTCAAAGAATATGAACCTCTACAAACCCAAAGGACACGTGTGTTGAAACTCTCGTCTGTGGAAACAACAACTCATGACGTAGCTATAAAGACGCTTAAGCACAGAGATTTTGCTGAGGCTCCTGTTCCTAATACGTACACACAAAAAAGCAACAAATGTGTTGCAGTTGGTCACTTGCAATTAACTAATGATAGGCCCTACGAAAAACCGTCTCCTTTGATAATGATGTATAATAAGTCTGTATGTACTGAAAAGCGATTGTTAGAAAAGTGTGTGGAAACGCTTATAGCTCCGTGTAAGAGAGATTCCTTATATACGCCCACCTTCACTTTGGGTACGGCCGAGCACCGTAAAAGTCAAAGAAATAGCTGTTCAACTAGACTGATCGGAGGTTATCGTGTACCTGTGTGTAATATCGCAAGGTTTTAACTCTTTGAATGTACCTATTTTTATTAATATTTATCTACTGAAATATACATACACTACAGTTTTATAATATTTTAATCTTACTGTTTTAATGCATACCTGAATTTGGTGATAAGTAAGACAAATACATTAGTTATAAATAAGTTTGTTTTATAGTAGTTGTTAGTAAGCGTTAACGCAATGTTTCCGCGGTGTATTCACCATAACTTCTTAGGAAGACAAAAATAAGTGTTTAATACGTTTCTGTATAACTTACTATTCATACATAAAATAATAAATAAAAGTTAAAAGACTTCTACTAGAAATTATTTTAACCAGTCCGTGATATTCTCAAAACTGGCTGATTTGATTTCAATAGGGTTTACAATATTTGAATGTACATTTTACAGCGAAGGATTAAGTATATAATAAAGATCTGATAAAGATTTCAGAGATCTATCTGAGAGAGAGAGATTTCTTCAATAACGAATTGACAAGTCTATTTTATTCCACTGCATAATTTGTAAAAGTATAATGTATATAGTGCATTAGGATCTCATGAAGACCTTCAGAGGAAGATGTTGAACCTCTTCAGTTAATAATAATAAACTTGTCGTAAATGTCTGAAGGTAATGTTACCAATCCGGATATCTTCCTAAAGGATCCCTCTGGAAAAAAAAAAAACAAAAAAAGATAATGTTCCCAATCAGAATTTAAAGCGACTTCAACGAAATTTCGTTAAAGTCGGTTTAAATTTTGTCAAAACTGTTTTTTTCTTAATTATACGAGGTGTAGTGGAGGTTTTACCGATTTTTATGTTGTGCAATATATTCGCCAAAATCGCATAAAAAAAAATTATTGGGTTGTTTTTACTCACATAAGCCTAGATCGGTCCCAGCAACGATGATTGTCAAAGACGGGTAAGCAAGGGTTAGGAGTTCACAACGAGAATGGAAAGAGGTTCCTAGAGTTTTCTCAGGATAATGACCAATATTGCCATTGTATATGGGCACTGTCTATAATTGTCTGATAGATAACAGTCCAATCCCTTACTCGTCTCTTAGGACACTTACGGTAAGAGATGGTTTGTCCCTATTCTATTTTACAAAATAACTCCTAATATTTGATGCAATATTTGGTTGATTAATTAAAAAGTAAAATTCCAAAGCAAAATTAAATAAAGAGTTTATTTAAAATAGAAACAGCTTATAACTACACAATAAATCATATCTAGTTGGGGCTAAATAATTAGGTACATAGAACAAAATAAAACTATCATTAGATACGTATATTAAGTGTAATACTTAGAACTAATAGTTTTATTAATTCTAGCAATTCACTAATGACTGATTGATTTATTTACCTACTAAGTAGAGACTATATAGGGAATATTAAATCGGATGAAGTTAGTGTAGCTACCCGCCACCTAAATCCGGCCAGCAAGTTCAAAAAGGTGTCAGTTTTGCTTCTTTAATTAGGTCGTAGAAAAATGTTATAGATTTTGGTATCACATTACAATAATTAACACATTAACAATGTGATAATAAGAACTAACTAACTATCCAAATCTATGTACACCGTGGGTGTAATAATACATTTAATATTATTAGTGCCTACATGTTTTTTTGTGACTCCAATCAAACTGAAACATAGTCAAGACATTTATCAGTTTATGAGATATATTTAAAACTGTTATAAATTTTCTTTCAATCAAACAATCCTTTTTAATTCTTTTCATGCATATTTTAAACTTTCCACAATGTACATTTCAACCTGGCATTAACAATCATTTTAAACTAATGAATGAACTACGTAACAAAATATTTCAAGAACACTTTTAGAAACGGTGTTATTTCGTTATTCTCCTGGTCTTATATAAGTATATAATTTTTAGCTTTGAAATAATGTTCAGTATTAACTATATAACTCAACTACTAACTAAACTTATTTGCAATTATTTAAAAGCTTCCCATATAAACTAAAGTTAAGGTAGATACTACAATTATTACGTATTCATCTACATTATACATTTTACTTAGAATAGCTTTTATAACAACTTAACTAATTAAAATCTTATTCTCTATAAAATCCTTTGGTCAACAGTTCTTTCTAAGTAAGTCATTGCCTACGTAGATAGTGTTTTCTGACATTTATTTGGCATTAATCATTATTAGCTATGTTTGTAGGTAAATCGACTATAGTGTGTCATAAAATTATATAAAACGTATGTTAATTGTGTGTGTCAATTGTTTCGTGAAAATAATATCCAATGTCGTGAAATCAACAGATTTGCTCAGATTATGGCTCTGTCAACATCGAAGCATCATCAGCAGTGCTGGCGCTTTCGCGACACTAGTTTTGTGTCACGTGCACCGTAAAATTAACTATTCCAGTGTCATAAATTGAATGGAGGCATTGTAAAACTTGATAGACGTTTACACGTGTAATTGTTTGTGAAAGTAAATTCGTAATGCAAATTAGGCTGTGTAGGTAGTTAAATATTTTTACTATAAGGAATATATCACGCATGAAGTTCGCATAAAATTTAATAGATATTTCACCAGTAGTATATGCGAATATTTCATAAAGTGTAAACAATGGAAACATGCGCTCATTATTAAATTACTGCAATACAATTATAATATGAAATAAATTATAGTGGTAGGTAGTTATGTATAGATACAAATACAGAGGTGATTCTCTGAAGTGGAAGATATGTTTTAAAAAATCTAAGTGTAAACCAAAAAAGCGGTATAGCTGGAAACACTAAAGTGAGGTTTTACATATACGAGTACAATGGCACAAGTACATAATCTATGGGCACACGTCCAAAGATCTTTGTCGAAAATAACAGAGATTCGTTTTATTTTTGAAAATGTACCGATGTAATAGGATGGGTAGTTAAATATTGCCAGAGAACTTATATATAAGCAGTAACACTAAATTTACACGTTTTTTGGCTAATATAAACTTGTTACTATTACAGTATTTTTTATTGTCACAGTTTATTGTGAAACTAAAAGAAGTACACACATACATACATACGAAATACTTATTAAATATCACCAAATCTAATCATTTCTCACTGTGGAAACCAAATGAAGACATTCTACCACGACGCCCGATCGTTAGTACTTCAGATAAACAATTTTGTCACCTGTGACGTCACTCCTAGACTGCTAGATATAGCAACGAATTAAATTGTGATTTATGAAAGTTCAATTTTGCAATTTTAGACATGTTACATGTTTTTAAAAAGGTGTCATAGGACGGTGTTCGTCGGGTTTTCCGTCCTTACAAAGTCGTGACGATTGCTTATAGAGAACATGCTTCTGCCCGCGCCTTCCCCCAATAGCCTATGGTATGTCTATAAAAAGTAGTCTAGTCTTCTCCAGGGCTCGACGTATCATGATACAAAATTAGTAAAGATAATTAAATATTAGTAAAGATGATGTCTATGACACTCGTTTATGAGTATCTTAACCTCATTCTATAATTACACTTGACATAAAGAGAAGGACGAGACAGGTCATATCTTAACATACTCGTACAAAATTTTGTAATGACAGCTTTAATATCTGCAAGTCTTCACAATCAGATAAACAGTATTTTATAGATTAATTATCTAAAAATACTAAATTCAAACATAATTTACTAAGTCTACTGATAGTAAGTGTGAACAGATGTTGATGTTGCTGGAGGTGGAACTGATGACACGGAGGGCGACGAGAGTGTCGGCAGCGGTGTTGGAGAGGGCGTAGAGTACACCTTGCGGTCCGGTGGTAACGTTGGGAGAGGAGAAGATAATCCGAAACCTCCCAAACCGGTGATGGAAGACCCTCCGGACAGCATCTGCCCATGGACACTGCGCATCCCGAACATAGGCGTCGTGCCTGTGGAATAATAATTAAAATTTTATGTTTTTTGTCAGGAAAGTATTTTTACATATTGAAATACAGTTGCATCTGCAGTGTTAACAGTGTGTATCAAATAAATTAACATGAATGATTAACATTGAAAAAAAAAAACTCAGCAACATTTAAAGTATTACTCTAAATTTCAGGGTTAAATCGACGAATTATAGGTTATAGAGAGTTAATCAATTGTGTTTTTTTGGTTCAGATCTTGGTGGCGGAGTGGGAGCAGCGGCTTGCGCGACCCAGTGCAGGGCACGCTGCTATAGCGGTGGTAAGACCCGTCTTACGAGAGTGGCCGGAGAGGAAACACGGAGTCCTCACCTTCCGGATGACGCAGGTGCTTTCCGGACACGGTTGCTTCGGCAAGTACCTGTGTCGGATCGGCTGGGAGCCGACGTCACGGTGCCATCACTGTGATAATTGCCCTGACGATACGGCGCTTCACACGCCGGCGGAATGCCCAGCTTGGGCCAGCCAGCATCGTGATCTTGTCGCGGCAGTTGGTTCTGCGGGTAGTATCTCGCTTCCGACCTTGGTTCTGTCCATGGTTCGGAGCGAGAGCTCATGGAGCGCCGTCGCTTCCTCATGCGAGGTGGTGATATCCTCAAAGGAAGCGGCGGAACGGGCGAGAGAACGCATGGCACGTACAGCGCTCTCTGGCCGCAGAAGGGGCACCGGGCGCCGGAGGGCATTCGTCGATCTCCGGCCACCCTAGAAAGTGGCCTGCGGGCGACGATTTTGGGGAATTCGTCGTCCAATCAGTTACAGGCCTAAGAGGCAGTACGGTGACGGTCGCACCAGGTGACGAGACCCGTCTTGCGCGAGACGGGTCAATGCCTTGGGAGTGGCGGAAGAATACAATTGTGATTCTCGTCGGTAAGAGTCCGACAGAACCCTTCGCCGTCCTGAATGGGCGAAGGACATCCCTGAGGATCTTCCACCCCGAAAACAAAAAATAATAAATAAAAATGTGTTTTTATATAAAATATTGGCTTACGGTAAAGTAAAAAACCTCTGTTATCTAAACGGAAACTCCAGCAATGATATTTTTATGCATCAGGTCCATATGAAAAAACTAATCAAACCATGTCATGAAAAGGCTAAACTAACCTTATTTAGTTTTAATAGAAATTCTATATGTATAAATCGGCTCTCTAAGTCATCTTCGTGATCTTTCTATGAATGACATAATGCGTCGTGAGCGTTTTCACACAAACCATACCACGATTACACAAAGGCAGTGTAGGGCACCCTGCGGCACGATAGACCGACTATTTAATAAAAGTGCCTGGTCACGGATTGAGATGGACAGCCTAAGACCGGGATAGTTTGCGCTCCTTGAGAGAGGTCTACGTCCAGCAATGCCATCCACTATAGGCTATGAAGATATAACACACTAACATACTACTAGGCATATGAAGATATAACACGAATTACACAGTGTGAATGTTTTACAGTTTACAGTTTTTTTTTCATATGTATGCAAACGAAGCTTAAGGTTTCGTTAGTGATGCTAAAATTGTGCATCTGAAAACTGCCAATTGCCCATGCCCATGGATTACCATTGCATTTCTCCATCTCAAAGGTTGTCTTGAAATGCAAGCGAATTGGTACATAAGACATGTACTGAACAGCATTCAAGCGTGGATTAGAAAGCTCTTGTATGTGGAATTTTCGAATAATAGGACCAATTATCGAAAGTAACGACTGGACAGAGGCAATGTTTATACTCAAGATTATATGATTATATATAGTAGGTGCCGACACTTAAATCTGCACTTACTGCAAAAATATTTCTCTAGTACCTATATCTCCCTTTCATTAATATTTTGAAATAATTAATTAAAATATAATAAATACATAATCAACTCTACACATTTTAGAAACCACAAACTCCTAGAGAAAAACAACGTCTAAACCGCTGCTGACAACGCGTTGATATAATAAATGTGAAGACGGTGTTAAACCTCACATACAACAACATGCCTGAGATAAAATATGTAGATGTGCGGCTATAATTGCACATTGCGCGAGTTCCCGTCGACCGCGCCTCGCCTGTTGCTCGTCTGTTGTCGGTCACATGCACGCCAGCCTAATCACTATAATTTAAACAAAACCCAACAACAGCTCCCAATTGGTCGATTTTAGGAATAAACTCTTGAGATACAATCTTTCGAGAATATTCTACTTATTCGATACGCACACAAACGTTTTACACAGAATTAAATCCCATTGTTTATAAAAAAAAAATAAAAAATAAAATGAATTTATTAAAATATCGTTCACCATTTCACTATGTGAGGTAAGAGAATTTTACATATGTAATGGCTTGATATTGTCCTGTTATATTACAATATACGCTACAATTCTAATTCTAAACTTATTAAACTTTATTTAATTATATAAATATAGTACTCATAATTTAAAATAAATGTGTTACGTGCACTCCACTGTTTCATAAGCTAACGTTCTGGTAGTTGTCATCGCTGTTTAAAGCCCATAGATCACGCAAGGGAGAGGGCCTCGCAGCGCCGATGGGATAAATTGCTTTCAAGTTGGCAGGCGACGAGAGACGTGCGCCGGAGCAGCTCGCCAGCCGTCCGCGCTTCTTTTTATCGAAAGTTACTTTAACTGTTCAACTACAGATTTATTGCATTATAAGTACCTACGAAGAAACTACATCCAAAATACTATTTCAGAGGCAATTTAAAACAATTCGCTAAGGCGCAGAGCATTGGTACCTACTTACATAAAATACATTTTACAGGATGTTAAAACTTCGCCAGCGAATTATGTGAATCCTGAATGCCGGAAATTTACGACGGTAGGTAATCAAAATATTTTTATGTCATTATGGCAATAAAACTGGATAATTTGATTTATATTAGTATGTACACGTTTCCCTAATTACGTTCATTTACGACTCTAAAAATGTATGTGGATGCGAATGAATGATTAGTTTAGAGATGGATGTAGCTTTGTGACTGGCATTAAGGATTCACGACGACGCAATATTCCAGAAAATAAATAACATGATCATCTGTGTACACTGAACAAATAACCAAGTTTAATTATCACAAATTTAAAGCAGAAACATAAGCCATTTACCAAGCATTTTTTAACGGAACAGTGTACATTAATGAAATCGCGTTACTATTTCACATATTAACACATTCGCGGTAAAAATATGAGTTCAAATTATTAATACCTGATTGGAAACAATGATCGATGAGTAAAACTTTCAAGTGACAAGCCGATAATCTGGTATTGCGCCATCGATCCTCCCTAAATCAAGGAAAATCATGTTTCGGTTAACAACTTTTAAATATTACAAATTTATGTTTAATGACACGAAGCAATATGGAATAGATGGAATTTAATGTATTGGCTCTCCGAAGTGACCACTGATTGGCACACACACACACATATATTTGCTGTACATTACCCGTTCTCGCAGATTTACCAATGTTTTATGCTCATTGTTCAGTTAGTGGGGATCAGTTACAAAGATCTACATCCATCTTCAAACTAAAAGGACTATGCAGCACACAAAAAGACAACTTTTTACATGACTGACTCGGGAGGAATGTTTTACGCGCGTATGTACATACATATGTATGTAGATACGCGCGATCAACATTCCTCCTGTGACCTCCTGTAGTGTAAACCTGACTTTTTACAGACTACTACTTAGCCGGTTTCGTTTCAATATTTTTTTTTATTTTACAAAGAATACTTCAAATTAGGTCCAAATTTTTTTTAATCAACCCTACAGGTACAAAAAATATACTTAATAATTGCAGTAAGTAATAATATAAAATCACACATTTTCGACAGGGTTCATGATAAAACTCTGCTGAATCTATTGTTTTTATGGTTAATTTTTAATAACAGTTGTTTACAGCATTTATTGTATTTAAGGGAATATTTCTTCCCTCAAATGAAAATACAAAATAATCATTTAAAGCAAAACATTCGACGTCAGTAATTCAAAGATAGCGAAAATATTTTTTGTGACTAAAGTCTCAAGTCGCGCAAAGACTTTTTTTCTTAGGTTGTCATGTGGAAGGGTTAACTTTTTATCCGTTTCGAACTGGGTCGAACAAGAAGGGATGTTGAGGTTCTTACTTTTTTAGAATTACGTGTTTATAATAGGAACTAGAGATCCTTCCTCAAATAAGGTTAAGGACTACACACCAACTACGCCACACTAAATGTCATTAGATGTATGTATTTTCAACGTATTATGTGAAGTAGCAAGAATGTTATCTAAGCTTACAATCTCATCGTAAAGAATTATCAAATAATGCGACTCGTTTAGGGTATTCCTATATTTACCAATAACTTTTTTTTTATACTATAGAGGGACAGACGAACAGACGGGTCACCTGATGGTAAGTGACACCGCCGTCCATGGACACTTGCAACTCAAGAGTCGCAAGTGCGCTGCCCGCCTTTGAGGGTGATGAGGGATGGGGGATGCAGGGGGCGGAAAAAAGAGAGGAGGGATGAGGAGATGGAAACGCTAAAAGTGCAACCTTAAAATACCTCCTACTAAAAAACCCGCTTAAAACTCGAAGAGCAGATTTTATTCAAATGGCTCAGAAAAATTTCATAAAACATAACTAAGAACAACGAAGAAAAGTTAATCAAAATCGTTTAGCTGTTGAGAAGCTAATGTGCCACGGAGAGACACAAATACGCAATATTAACTTAAAAACATGATTGGTATTTTATAAGATAAGTGTGTTCGTCGGGGGCTAAAATACTCAAACTCATGGTTTATAGCGAAAGTAGGTATTATTAAAATACAAGATAATGCCACTATTTATTAAACTTACGCATGGTTTCTGGGTGCTCCCTAACCGAGTGTAAAAGTCAACTCTGAGAGTAGCCCGCACACATCGTCTGAAATGCATCGATCTGTGTCAATTACACACGCTATTTATATCCAGTACAAAATAGAACAATACTGACAACGTGTTTATTTAAAACATATTACCGTTCATGTCTGTGGAATTGAAATAGTTTTTTAAACATGTATCCAATACATATAATTAGTAAAAGCACTGGTAATTAATGGAAATGGAATGAGAAGGTTGCGGGTTTAAATCAATACCTTATACAGAAGTTAAGAGACTCTTCAAGTTAAAAAAGAACATAAGAGTTTTGATTTGTTAAAATGTCTGTCGATTACTGTTATTCTTTTTTGAACAGAACAAATCGGGGATGAAGCCCATGTGCTATTCCAGGCTATAATCTCTCTGTCTGCCAAATTTCATACAGATCCGTTTTGCCGTTCTTTTGTGATTGAGTAACGACTTTAATTCATATTTTCGACTTAATAATTGTAAGTAAGGTGACATAGGATTGAGAGTAGCTATACCTTACTAATTATTGTTATGCGTAGTAAAAAAGTACATATACAATAGACATGGGATGTAGATGCCCATACATCTGATTTCTATTGTACATGTATGTACATTTTTAAGAAGATAATACGTCTAAAATCATTTGACATACCTACACGTTTTGTTTTAAGTAACACACTCGTGTATTTCTTGGTAATAAAAAGAAATTTAAATTGCGTTAGGTAGTAGTTTTCAGGACGAGATAATCAGCTATACTAAGTTTTTATCTTTCTGTTTATATTAGTGGAACAATCTTAAGAGTTAGTAATTTGCCGAGGGCCTATCACAAAGTCCCTGGATCTCGGTGCTTCCCGTGCTCGTATTTTTTTTATATAATTTGTGAAGAAAAATCAAATAAATGAAGGACTGTATAATGTAAATATAAATTTACTTCTTGGAATATCAAAGTAATCGTAAAAGCAAACCTCTGGATGCCAGTCGTAAATAAAAAAAACACCTCATCTTTGTTGAAGCCAGGCTTGCTCACGTTTTAAGAAGCATGTTAAAATGCCGATAGGGACGCTGTGCCTTCTGTACAAAAATACAATTTTCAAACAGACGTCAGTTATGTTAAATCAAAAAATGCTCATAAACTGAGCACCTATAGACGAAGATAAACACAGCATCAAGGTTGTCGTTCTAAAAACCATTCTCGATTTTTTTTTATTACGGCTTGCGTTAAAGTTCCGCCGACGGCGATATTTTTGAAATACCTATTGCATTTATAAAGATCAAACGGTTTGAACAAACGGGCGTTTGTGTAAACACATCATACTTGTACCGCGTAGAGCGCGCGCGCCGCGCCGCTTCATACTTACTAGACAGCGTACGCAGCGTAATGCGCCATTATCTCCACGTAAACTAAAATTCACCACACTACGGTTAATCTACTTTTAGAGCTTCGTTATATTTTGATATTAATATAAATATAAATTTGGTATCCACGCACTAATTTGGCTCTTATCTTGTTGATCCTTACTTTGTTAATTTGTCGAAATTGCAACTACTAGTCGTTTTCTTTGTCAGAAATTTTACAATCGAATATATAAGGAGATAGGATGCGAAAACATTTAATTTAAGAAACGAACAAACGTTAAGTGACTCTAAGTAGTGCAATAATAAATATTTGTAACTTTATAAAGAGTCTATTCCACACGTTCCTAGCGTGGAATAGCAAATGTGTCAGTAGGTATGCCACTCCAACAAAATTTTCAAATAGTGCATCCTACAAATGTCGTCTGAAAGAGATTTTTTTTTAAAGTCTTAGTATGCCAGCTCTCCTATTATTTGCTAAGGACAACAATGGAAATTAATGTATAACAAAACTTCGTGGTTTTAGATTAGATAGTTTCTGCTCTCCGTATGTAGATAGGTCAATCAGGCAAAAAATACCGTCTTCTTTATAATACTACAGATTGTTTGTTGATTGACCGTGGGAGAGCCATGCTTAGGCACGAATGGGCAAGCTCGACCGGAGTAACGCCACAGGTAAATCGCTATGGCCGTCATCCGAGCACTGTACGACTGATTACACTCTCTGATAGATAATTAATTATTACAATATTTAAATAGATAAAATATTGAATTAATAAGAAACTTTTACATTATTAAGAAGCGGGAGTTAAATAATTAGATTTATTTACTTAATTCTAATCTAACAAGTGCTTTTGGTATTTTTTATTTATTAAACATGAGTTACAAATACTAGATCTATACAGATAAAAGTTTGGGGTGGCCTTTGCTTAACCTACGACGACAACACCACGGCATACGATTGAATTCTTACTCAATTGAAAAAATATTTATATAGAAGAAAGACCATTTGCTACATATTAAACCACTAAATTTTGTTTTAGTTTCAAGGGTATTGAGAATGGGCTTCTACAATGATAGCCTTTTAATTTTAACAGGAATAAACCAATTAACTTCCAACTTTAATTGAATTTATTTCTAAACTACGTACTATATATCTGTAAACTACAGCGATCATTAGATATGTATTATGTATGTATATATGTAGGTTTGCGGTCACTTCAGCTATCCAAAATATTTAGATTAAAAAACTTATAAAATGTGTCATTTGGTTGAGTTTTTTGGCAATTTTATTTTACTACAAGACCAATTTCAGCAATAAACAAAAAACTATGTAACAACATTTATTATTTGCCGAATTTAATTTAGTCATCTACACAATTCATAATCGTTTTTCTCTGTAACCTGAAACACAGATACACAATAACAAAGATTGTACCACGTAAACGGCTTTATATCCTTCTATGTTCGTTTGGTATCTTTAAAGTGTATGAACATCACGGCTCTTCTGCTGCAGGCAGCCATTACACATGTTACCACAGCTTTTATGACCGTCGTAAGGGAGTGTTGGAACTTCTCAGAAACGGGCCGATGCGCACATGGGAGGCAATAAATTGTCGATTATCCGGCCTGCTCCGGTCTCATCTATTTATTAATCCGCTATGTACATCCCACTTTATATTTGGTGTTATATTGGCAACGCTACTGTGATTCAAGTGAAGATGTTATACGCATTTGTGCATTACGAAGAGTGCATACACCTACTTACAGACAGTTCGAAAATCAATAAGATATTTAATGAGGATAATCTTTTTACCAGTCAACTGGTAATCTTTTAATTTAATTATTTATTTTTAAAGTGAATATATAACTAAATATTCTGAGTATTTCAAGCGTCTACCTGTTGCCGTTATAAATATCAAGCAAATACTAGCAAAACGTTTGTTGTATAGGAGCCCCCTTAAATATTTATTTTATTCAGTTTTTTACTATTTGTTGCTATAGCGGCAATCTGTAAAAATTTCTACTGTCTAAATATCGGTTCATGAGTATCGGTTCACGGTTCATGAGACGGACAGAAGACAGACGGACAGTGGAGTCTCAGTAATAGGGTCCCGTTTTAGCCTTTGGGTACCGAACCCTAATGAGTACAAAGATCCGATTTGATTACAC
This sequence comes from Tyria jacobaeae, assembly GCA_947561695.1. NCBI lineage: Eukaryota > Metazoa > Arthropoda > Insecta > Lepidoptera > Erebidae > Tyria > Tyria jacobaeae. The sequence continues at coordinate 8,547,730 of OX387207.1, read as the reverse complement.
ACAATTGCAGGGCATAAGTTAAAGGAAACTAGATATCAAAGTTACATCGTTTCATGTAGGTATCATATAAATTTCATCATCCGAGTTAAACAAGTACATTAAACTCTTTGGTGTTTGACAATTAATTGAAAATAACCGACTAAAACCACACGTTGTTCCATAACAACTGGGTCTATTGCAAGGGACCTGGGAATACCTTAGGAGAGAGGCGGCAACACCGTGAAGTGCGGGGGCCTCACCCCCCCCTCTCAATTTTTTTTAACCTCCTTGCCATCGTCTCAGGCTTGCTTCTGCTAGAGTAACGGGCAGCCCCACTTGTTGCCCCCAGGCCAGCGCTCATGGAGGCCGGAGAAGGTTTCGCGCTCTCCGCGCGCTGCGGGTCGGGAGAGTACTTGTCCTCTCCGCCGCCTCTTTGGTCAGCATGACCTCTTCTCAAAACGAGGCAGCGAAATTCCATGCACTCTCGTTTTCGACCATGGGCAGAACCATGGTCTCCAGCGAGGGACTTCCCGCACCGATAGTCATCGCGAGATCTAGGCGCTGAGCTGGCTGGCGCCCACGCTGTGCACTCTTTTAAGGCGTGAAGTGCAGTGTCCTCACGACAGCCTATGCAGTGATGGCACGCAGACGTTGATTCCCGGCCTATACGGCACAGATATTTACCAAAGCAGCCGTGTCCAGTAAGTATCTGCGTCAACCGGTAGGAGAGGCTGCCATGTCGCCTGTCTAGTCAATCCTCCATGACGGGTCTCACCGCTGCAATTGCGGTGTGCCCTGCGCTCGGTTGCTCAAGTCGTTCTTTCCACTTGACCAATAAGACCTGGCGGAGGTGAGACCGTTGTGTCTCGATTTCACAAGGCGTGGATCCCAGACCTCTCCCCACTGCTTCCTTGCGCCAAATGTATAATGACGCAAGGACTTTCGCTTCCAGGTCCCATGTTGCAGTTCCAGCTAGAAGACTTCGAAGGATACCGTGCGATACCCTCTTATTATCCTGACGGCCATCACCCGCAGCAGGCACCGCAGTATCGCTGCATTGAGGGCCGTCCGCCCTTATTGGGGCCCCATATAGGGCCATGGACCGCACGATTCAGAGTAACAGAGACGGATGCACTTTGATACAAAAAAGAAGTCGTCATTGATCCGTCTAGGTAACCTGAAGCACGCATGCCCTAAAAAACTAATCAATAGCAGGAGCATTGGCGATTGTGCACCATGGCTGGTTTGGTGCACGGTCCCATCGCTCGTGAAATTAAATGATTTCCTTTTTCGGTTTAGAAGCCGTTTGTATCCAACAACCTCGATACCTCGATACAGACAAGGAACTGACGAAACTATTAAAACAAAACTGGGCTACGTATTATATGCAATATTGCACAAATATGTGAAGACAAAGGTTCTATCAGCACAAAGCGAGTACGAATTGTAGTGAAGCGGAGGAAGGAAGATGGAGTGTTTGTAACAGTGGAATCCTGTAACTGTTGATTCATCATTCAACAGTTACAGGATTCCACTGTTACATCATCATTGGATCAGCATCATACGGCCGGTGCTTAAATAACTGCACAGGTATTTTAAAATACTTAATTAATTTATTGAGGTAAATAAGTTGAGGAACAACAATACTTGTTTTACATCTTTTTATTCAATGTTAAGTATTTGAAGGAAACGACAATGTGAAAATTCAGTTTGACAATTTGTTCCCAGCCTCTTATTTTTAATCATTGTATTTGTGTATATTATGTATACACTATATTATGATAACCAAAGTCGTTGTCAGTAGGTACGGCATTATTGACGGTAGATGTTGTCTTATTTTGTGTTTGTATATATTGTCAATGTTTTAAATGTTTATAAGATGATATGTAAAAACCATGTATTCTGATATTGTAGTATATATTCATATTCAAAAAATCCTTTAATAAAAATGTGTGTTAATTAATAGCTAAAAATAAGTTGATCAACTCTTTGGTTTTACCTAAATGTTTTTAAAATTTAATATGACAAAATGTTAAAAATATAAATATTATTTTTGAACAAATTTAAGTTATTTTCAGGAACTTTCATCATTTAAGATATAAAATAATATAAATAACATAATATTAAAATAACCGCTTTTTACTAAGTACATACACGATAACATCTCACAGTGCTAGAGCCATGCTTATGCACGAATTGGCAGGCTCGACCAGTGCGATGCCACGGCCTCACAGAAAACCGCTTGTGAAGCAACCTTGCGTTGCATTTCCCCGAAATGAGTGAGGTTTCCGGAGGCCCAATTCCCCCCTCATCTTTCCTCGCCCCTCATCCCCCCTCTCCTCTTTCCCATCTCCTCATCTCCCCTCTCTTCTTTCCACTCCCCGTATCCCCCAGCCCTCATCACCCTCAAAGGCCGGCAGCGCACTAACGACTCTTGAGTTGAAGGTGTCCATGGACGGAGTTGCCACTGACCATCAGGTGACCCGTCTGTTCGTCTGCCCCCCATAAAATAAAAAAACAAAATTTTTAACATTTTTGTCTGTTTGTCTGTCTGTCTGTTCCGGCTAATCTCTGAATTGGCTGGACCGATTTTGACGGGACTTTCACCGGCAGATGGCTGATGTAAGTAACTTAGGCTACTTTTATTTTAGAAAAAAATAGGACCTCACGAAAAAAATTAAAACCAACTAAAAGTTTTATAATATTCGATTAAAGAAGAATTTCGTTAAAATTAGAATAGGTATTACTTTACGCGAAATACAGAATTAATAAGTTATCGTAAACTCGTCAATATTAGCTAGCTAGTATATAATCAATGTGTTTATTATAGGTAAAAAAAGGGAATGAAATCATCTTATTGTCGTTTTATTTCCACAAGTAATACTCATTAACACATAGTAACACTAACGTCATTTATGAACTTGCTTTATTTCAAGCAGAATGTTTGCCTGTCTACACTTTTGCCACTGACTCTCAACATTAGGTAAGACTGCTTGATTATTGTGTAATTGGAAGAGTAGCTATAGTAAAAAATATTCATATAAAGAAAAGCGTTTGCTAAAGTCCCTTAATTAACTTTCTCCTCCAATTTTTGCTCTTGTTTTGTAAAGTAATAATCTAAACTACTGTTTAAACCGTACTAACTATTTTCTTCTACAAAACTCGCTAACTACTCTGAGCATTACATCAACGTAGCTCTCGGGAAGATTGAGCGCATGTCTCTGCTGTTAAATACGACAGCAACCCGAGTTTCAGTGCGATCTACTTTTTAATACCCATCAAAGGCCGTAACTCTCCTGAATTACTTTACGAAGTGCATGGTACTTTTGTGTCTTATTTTAGTTGTTTATTAGAGATGATGCGAAAATATTCCATTTTTAATTTAACTTAGTTTTTACGTTTTTGTTGTATACGGTCTTCAATACAGTATTAAATAGTGGATGAAACTAAAACTCGGAAATAGGGTTGTCGTGCGTACTCGTGACGTGTTTAACAATGGAAACACGCGTTCCATTACGCGAGCTCAGACCGACTAAATTTCACTAGGAGAACATAACCATAAAGGAGGTGTTACAAATATTTCAATCAATAAATGAGCGCGAATGAAAGTAAAATTTTAACAGTGCATTCCTTGTTCGACCCGTCATGAGAAATAAATAATCATAATTGTTGCTTTTTTTTTTTAGATAGAAGCTTCAGTAATACATATTCGCAATTTAAACATTGCTGTAACAGTTGTACCGCAAGGAGTTAAAAGAAGACGTTAAAATTTGGTACCTACTTAACGATATCTCTACATGTGGCCAACCAGATGTGTAACGTAAATAGAAGAATATTCTCCACAAATAAATAAAATTTAAGTTTCTGTTACCGAAGTTAAGTAAGTTAAGTTACCGTTAAGTTATTGTTGTCGAAACCATAGGTTTTACTCAATGCATCTGAATGTTTACAAATTATAAATAGCCAAAAAAAATATATATATACTGTTTGTCTATGTGTTTTGGCTAATCACCGGAATCACTGGCCCGTGATTAGCCAAAACACAATGTATGTATAATAAACTATACTTTGCCACACACGGAGATTTGATCACCTGCCAAACCCGTGCATGCCATGCAACCTGGCATCCAATTTGCTTATTTCGGTCGTTTTTATTTTATTAAATACATATAAACAACATGAACGCATATTGCCGACATACTTTGCATTTTCCGAACTGACTGAACGGCCCATGACATACAATATAGTAAATAATAATGTAGTTTTGTTCTTTAGTAAGCACGTTGTTTAAAAATGGCTGGACCGGATTTACTAACTCTTTCTTTTATACAATGCAAAGAAATTCTTAACGCTTAAAGCGTTGCTTGCGATGCTTTGTTCGATGCAGTATTAAATAGTGGATAACGTTAAAATTCAGGGATATGGTTTCGTATGTATTCGTATATCGTTTCGTCGTGTTTAACAGAGGAAACACGTAATCCATTCCAAGAGGTTTGACTAAATTTGACTAGGAGGACGTTCCCGTAAAAAAAGTCAATAAACGAATCTGCGCAATAGAAAGTAAAAGTTGTACTTACTGCGCATTCCATGTTAAACGAGAATTAAATAAGCATTTTGTTAGGAATGTTGACAATGAAACGAGATTTTCAACAATATATAATTAAAAAGGAAGTATTGTTTGTAGGCGAGTGTGTTACTTGATAATGATTTGACTGTTTGGAACAAATCATATTGTATTATAGTCCAAATGGGGTTTCGATGTAAAAAAAAAAAAAAAAGTTGCCTGGAAAATGGGGAGAAATGAAAATGCCAAGTAATATATATATATATATATATATATATAAATATATAAATAAAAACAAAGATACTGAAAATTTCGGCTTTAGATGCGGTCTTCGATACAGTATTAAAAAGTGGATAGCATTGAGATCCGGGAATATGGTTTCGTACATATTCGTGACGTGTTTAACAGTGGAAACACACGCTCCATTCCGCGAACTCCAAACGACAAAATTTCACTAGGAGCACATGCCCGTAAAGGAGGTGTTTCAATCAATCAATCTGCGCTATAGAAAGTGAAAGTTCCACTGCGCATTCCTTGTTAAACCCGGCACGAGTAATAAATAATTTATTATTTTATTTTTTCTGATTCTTTTTATTTTTGTTTTATTTTTTCTGATAGTAGATTCAGAAATAGTCGCAATTAAAACCTAAATTATAATCTGTTTCTTTTTCGCAATCATAATCTGATGACATCAAAATTATACTAGAAAATTTAAAACCCGTCTGCTTTACAAACTTGTTTTTTTTTTGGTGACATTATCTATTCTATTATTTGTGTGAATTCGCTGTTAAACCATGTCACGAATACGAATATCTTATTCCCAGGTTTTAATGCGATACACTTTCTTACATCTAAAACCTAAACTAGTTTTAGTATTGAAAAGACTTATTTTGCCATTGAAATTATAATAATTTCTTAATTAAAAAAACTAGAGACATGGCGGTGGCCCTCCAAGTTAGGGAAAAAACAAAAGAAACAAGAATACCACCGCTTTCGTGAAGCCATTCATGACATCTTTGATCCCTTGTATCTTCTATATCACTAACTTATGCACTCAGCAATAGAGTAGGTGTTGTTAGCGCTCTGAGCGATTTATTTATAGTATTTGTTTAGGCATTTGGTCTTCTAGCGTTATGTTCATTTCACGTTTGCTAAGTCATTCTATTTGTTTGAGAAATAAAGATGTGTTTAGCAAACTAAAAATTAATATCTATAGGTATTCTAAAACTATGGCACAATACACATTAATTTCAAATGTTTCTTAGTTTTAAGTTCTGATTTCTTTCTAAAATTTAACCGTAATTAATCATCCTATGTCCAGCAGCAGCAGCTAAATAATTTATGGCGAGAAAATCATGACGGAATAGTTTCAAATTTTAAAAACATGTATGAGGATATGCGTGTATGTATGTGTGTTGTTTACCTTAATCGTAATCGTAAGGGAAAAAAAATATTATCATTCAAATGTCGTAGTATAATGAATTCGGTACTAAGAATAAATCGATGTTAGTCGAACGCCTATTATGGCTTATATCCTAGTATTGTAACCTGCTAACGCGCACACGATGTCAATACATTCGAGTGGCGCAGAGACCAAATATTTAGTCACACCAAGGAAGGTATTGATTTATTATAACGTGAGGGACTCAGTACACTAGGGGATAAGATAAAAGTAGGAGATCTTTTGAGATATCATGTAAATATGTGTGTTAGATGCATGTTACATCGAATGTACTCACTCACACGTCTATAAATTATGTAGGTTACACAAGCTCAAGAGGAAATTTAATATTTCTTGCATTTAAATCAGAAGAATAGCATTGCATTACATTTATTTTTATTTTGCATGAATGTTTTTTGACATCTTTGCCACTAGTGAATCGATTTCTGAAAATATGTTTTAATTGAATTATTCTGTTTTGAATTGAATTATTTGCACTTAAGATTGGTACAATTTAAATATGAAGAAACTATTCCACTTCTAAGACATAAATATACAGCTCATTAAATGTATCATGCGTGTTGCCTACGTTTGAGGTGGAAGTAAACTATTTTCTTGAACGTCGTAGCGGTTCAGCTATATCGTAATTATTTTTTTTTATATTATTGGGGGACAGACGAACAGACTGGTCATCTGATGGTAAGTGACACTTGCAACGCGAGAGTCGTAAGTGCGCTGCCAGCCTTTGAGGGTGGAAGGGGAAAGAGGGGGATGAGGAGATGGGAAAAAGGGGGGCAGGGAAGAGGAAAAATGAGAGGGGAGTTGGGTCTCCGATAACCTCACTAATTTCGGGGAAATGCAACTCAAGTATTGCTTTTCAACCGGTCTTCTGTGAGGCCCTGGTATCGCACCGGTCGAGCCGGACCATTCATGCCTAAGCATGGCCCTGCCACGTAACTAACCATTAATAGTTTTTTTTTAAGGGATAGGGGGACAAACAAGCAGACAGGTCACGCAAGATTTAAAGTGACCACCTCTACCTCTGGACACCCGCAACTCAAGAGTCACAAGTGCGTTGTCGGCCTTTTAGGTAAGAGTAGACTCTTTTCTTGAAGGTTTGAAGGTCGTATCGGTCTGGAAATACGGAATGCGACAATTTGTTCCACTGATGAACTAATGTTGTTAAGTAAAAATGTATACCTAAAATAATTATAAACTGTATAAGATTAATATAATAATGTTATGGTATATTATAATTACGTTCGCTTCTTTACGTTAAGTAACTGATAACTTATCGTTATATTATAAATACTATAATATAAGCAATAGCTACTGTCTGCATACATACGTTAGCATGGCTCTCCCACATTAAAGGTCCACTCATGTTTAAAGTATCTACGTACCAAATTTAATCAAAATCGATTCAGCTATGTGGAATTACATTATTGGACTTTAAAAAAGTAGACAACCGACTTCAAGCATCTATCATAAAATTTAAGACTAATATGGTTTTCTCTTGGATGCCATTGTCAGAACTGGACCAAACTCTCATCAAACTACATGAAGTACATCCTTTCCAATAAAAAAATAATCATCAAAATCGGTTGACGTGATATTGAGTTATTCGTCCATTTGTCGCGCACATGCTTAATTTAAATTTAAGACTTATATGGTCTTCTCATGGATACCATTGTCAGAACTGGGAAAATTAAAATGGGACCACACGGGAAGCAACAGCTTTCAAATAAAAAAAACATCAGAATCGGTTCACCAAGTCGAAAGTTATGAGGTAACAAACATAAAAAAAAATACAGTCGAATTGAGAACCTCCTCCTTTTTGAACTCGATTGAAAAGTAACGGTCAGATAAATAGATAGCGTTACTACTACTACGAATAGGTTTTTTTTCAACATTTATATATAAAATGATGATATTCTCCAGGATTTTCAGCCGACAGGTATGAAGTATGGGGATTGTCGTCACATTATTTTTGTAAACACTCAAGTAACCTCTTGAAAGCATGACGTGACCCAGGAGAGTAATGTCAGCATCACGATATCTCAAGTGGGTCGGTGGACGGATTTGTTCCTGATTTAGTATGTGATAACTGATAAATGAAGCCAATGCGTGTGGGACACTTTGTTTTGCTACTTAACGTACCTTAATTAGATGGATTTGAAGATAAACCGCTTATGAAAAAAATGGTTCCCACGGTTAGAAATAATACTTTTAAATCGAAGTGCGGGGCTTCAAAAATATTGTGATATTTTATTTTTTCTGCAGGTATCAACCTACATATCTAAAACATTACTTAATATTTATAAATGAGGTATAAAAACTTCTTTATGTGTCTAAGTAGCTAGGTACTTGACACTTTGATCGAATTGCCCGATCTTGGTACAGAGAACCTAGGCACTCGTTTTTAAACAATTAGAATTGGCGACAGCCGACTTCTTTATTGTGAATAGGGTTTATTTCTGCAATGACATGGGGAAATTTCCTTTAGTGTGGCAAATATACTAATAATAACTTAATACATCTCACACACGATCGTCTAATGCCACTAAGCCAGAGCCTGTCCTATGTTAACTAGACTGCTTATAGAAATATCTATAGATAGATATACTTATTAATAAATACATATTCTAGAAAAAAAATACTAGGTATAATTTACAGAGAATAAATGATTATGCTCACAACACAATGATTTGTGGGGATCGAACCAACGTCCTCTGGCTTAGCAGTTAGCCAATAAGTGTTTTATAGATCAACAAACAGTCTACTACAATGCGTGCTTCTTTGCCAAAATAGAGGTACATATACAAAAGAAGTTCAACGGCCCTAATTCTAGCAATACTTTGGTTTAGGTACATTTCATACTCACTGTTCAAATAATAGATAGAGCTGTATAATCAGGAGCTAATTAAACAACAGTAGATGTATATCGTGTAGAAGAAATCTGTCAAATATTTTTTTAATAAAAACATATTATTTCTAGTTAATATTTCTTGTCTAATATAAAAGATAAGGCACAGGACTCTCTAAAATGCATTGCAAATATATTTAAGACAGTGCTGTAACTATTTTTTCATAATAAATCAACATCTAACAGTGCAACTGTTACCATGAGATGCATAACGTTTGGGAAAAAAGATAAGTAACCTTTACATAATTTGCTATCGTATCGTATCGTGCGTATCGCTATCGAACGATATTTGAAACCTTAAAAGACACCTACAGCTTTGATAAGGATGTCTACCAAAGTAGTGGTAAGTAGTTTTTTTTATTTATCTAAAGAATAATGTAAAAAATTAAATATTTTTAAATGAGGGTATGTGTAGATTTCAAATTATATTCACATAATAGGTAGGCATTTACATTTAGGAAAGAGTTTGTTTTATTTAATACTAATACCCTTTTTTATTTTTATTTTTTACACTACATTGTATTATATTACTTGCCTACGTCATATATCGTATAAATATTTTAACATGGGTTTTTAAATCATGTTTATTTAACGCAGTCAGAAAATAATTAGATACTAGCTTGTTTTTTTTTATTTATTTACCAAACTGAGCTGTTTAAGCCTTGGGCAACTTCACTCGCTGTATTTTAAATACTTAGGGAACATTAATTCACCAACGACACGACGTACAAGAATCCTTTCTTTATAGATACAATAAGTTAAAACGCCCATTTTTTGCCAACAATAATTTAGTCCAACTTAACAAGGGGCAAACCTACTAGCGTTATTCGGGCAATTCGTTTCTAGTAAATTAAATATGTAAAACTTTAATTTAAAAATAAACTTTTGACAGAAAAACAAAAAAGCTGTTCGCCATGGCGTATTATGTATGTATTATTATGTATCTGTAATAAACAGTCAATCGATTTGTAAACTGACAATATTGATATTTGAGTTCCACATCAACGGTGCTAATTAGGTAGATGGCATTTAAATACCCTTTTTTTCGTTCGTGGTGGGTAGAGACAACTTATGGAAACAATTTTGTCAAGTCGGGCAATAAAATAACTTAAAATAGTGTTAAAAGTTGTCAAATATGAGACGGCGAAATTTATCGAATTAGTTTTTTTTGACTTTTACGAAAAATATGTCGTGTTTAATAATGTTTTAAATATATGTGTAACAGGAGGTGTCATGGTGAGCATGAAGCTTATGTCCAGCAGTGGACTACATTGGGGTAATTGATTGATTGATTCATATATTATTTTCACAATTAATCCTACTTTCTTCAAGTCTCTTTAGATATAAAACAATATTTAAATGTCATTATATATGACGAATATACTTCTTTTTTCAATATGTGACTATTTATTAATTGTAACTTTAGAATATTGTAAACAAATATTGAATTTAATACAAAGTTTTGATGTAAATTGTGTTACTTTGGTTTCAAGTTGTCTCAATACTATGAAAATATATACAGCAATCTGTTAGATTAGTCAAAGTGCGATAAAATAATTTTGGAAAAGATTTTAGTTTTATTTATTTTATATAGCTTTTTTTTTATTTTATTAGCTTTTTATGGTTTGTGGCAAGTATACATATAATTGTTTTAAAGCTTTTAAGTTTCCGCCGAAACAATAACATTGCAGTGAGTACTATGCTGCAATGACAGACTAATGTATGTATGTATGTATATTATGCATACCTAAGTATATTTCATATTAGACGCTCCAGATGAATTTGAATAAGAAATAAAGTTGAACACTCACCATGTTCATTGGCAACGGCGTACTGGTAGTTCGGTATGAGATCCGGCAACTCGTGGTGCGACGGTGGAGATGCCGGCGGCGGTCGGTAGCCGGACTCCACGGCACCGTAAGCCAGTGGCCACTCACGCTCGTTGATGGCTCCGTACGTGCAGTATTCACCCCCGTACGTCAGCTGCTGACTCGCACTACTCGTGTGAGAGTATGCACAAGCACCATAGTCTATAGGACCTCCTCCACTTGTCCCTGGACCACCGCCACCTGCTAATTCGTACCCCGTTGGCTGCGGAGGCGGCAGCGCCGGAACTCCACCACCGCACAAATAACTTCCGCTCCCAAATTGTGGCTTCAGCGCCTGACACTTTCGCCGAAAACCACGAGGTCTTCTTCTAAACGATCCTTCCTCGAACATGAACTCAGATGAAGGGTCGATCGTCCAATAGTGACCTTTCCCTGGTCTCCCGAGGCCTTTGGGCAATTTCACAAAACATTCGTTTAAGCTTAAGTTATGTCGTACCGAGTTCTTCCAGCCTTGGTAAGAGCTCCTAAAAAAGGGGAACTGCTGTTGGAGAAAAGCGTAGATTTCACTTAGTGTGAGACGTTTATTTGGAGAGTGTCGAATAGCCATGACTATTAGGGCTATATAAGAGAAGGGTGGTTTTTCTTGGCGGCGGGTGGCAGGCGCGCGGCGCGCCGCTTCTTCGGTGGTTTGGTCTTCGGTCTTCATCCGTACGCGTGCGTGCGCGTCGAAGCGCGAGTTGGACAATAGTGCGCGCGCGCAGCCACGCACCGCCCCGATGCCGCGCCCGCTGCCGCCCCACCGCTCTTCGCTACCACACCCACATCTCACGTCCGCCTTATAGCTTATAGCACCGTATCGGCAAACTGGCACTCGCTAAAACACTACACCAAATGATCTATACACAAATCTATATCTTAGGAGGAACAACTTTTGTGTATCTGCTCACTGAGTGTAGCAAGTTTTGAAGTGGGGGCAAAATGTATCTAAGAAACATTAAAAAATAACATGTTTTGTGTAGGTACAACGTATACCTACTGATACTGCAGCTTGTCTTTGCTTGTACTACTTCTTCTAACAGGTACTGAGTATAATACCTAGGTAAATAATAAATAAATTAGTAATACTTACTTATAGATGGGTGCACCACTATTCACACGTGTATATATATGGGATCAATGCACTCGCGGATCCCTGTCTGTATTATCCACAAACTCATACAAACACCCAAACAGCGGAAAACCCGCTTAGACAATAATATTTACCCGTCGCAAGGACGGCTGTCGAACGGCCGCTCTTGACCTAGCACAATTAAACCAAACATTTTACTAGAACTATAAAACAGTTATACGACGTACACCAAATATTTACCATAAAGCGTAAACCAAAAGTTTTGCATTAAACTTGCCTTGGATTTATTTACTCATACTCGATTCAAATGAAGCGGTTATTCCAAAATGAGCTTTACTACACTAAGCCATGAGTCTATTTGGCAAATCTTGAGACCATTGAAGAAAATGAACAGGAAGACATTTTATGTAAGTATAACATTTATTTACACAAATTACAACTTTATTCGCGGTTTACAAGTTACACAGTCGCTTCCATAAAATTGTTATTGTTATGTATACAATTTACCTATAAACATAAAGACGGACCAGTCCAGTAATCTTTCTTTGATTACGTTCAGTCTTCATGTTTGTGTTCACTTCTGTCTAATATTTGCAGAATGTATAGATGCGTTTCGTTGTGTTTATACCGAAAGTACGTTAAGTGGCTTGAAATAAAATATGTACCTACGTAAATAAACTATTTTGTTTTGAAATGTAATGGTAAGAAGAAGACGTAGTGTAATAGTCAGATATATGTTAAAATTACAAACAATGTTTACCTACAAGCGTTTAGATTTTACATAAAAGGGTCAAGAGAGGTCAAGGTTCAGTCACTTTTGAACAGTTCAAATAATTAGGTGCCCTTGCGTAAAGTGTACCCATTAAAATGACGTCATGTTTAATGTAGTGACAAATAAATAAATCGTCATTATTTCATGACGCTATAAATACGAGTCGTGTGAGCGTTTGCGCCCGCGCCCGCGTCGGCGGATCGCTGATCTTTTTTATAAACAATCACCACCACTGTAGTAAACAATCATAGTACCGCTCGCTGTTGTAAAAATATTATGACACTTAAACAACTTTATACAAGGACAAAATATTATTGAATATTTAAAATCGATATTCAAGACTATTTAAAACATACTCATACATAGGCTTCCCCCGTCCCCGTCTTAAGGCTATACGTGAAAATGATGTATCTCACACTACACGAAGAGATTACACTGGTAGCTCCTGCTCAAAAAAACTAAGTAGTAAGTAGGTAGTTATTACAAATTTTGAGCTCAAATAGACTTAGTTTCTAAATCGAATAGAGCTGAAAATACCATATCTACACAAAATAATATAATTCCCATTTAGGACAAATGGAAATACTTTGTTTGACGGAGTAATATGACTTTCATTGAAAACTACATTCGAAAACATCGCATATAAACACTTTAATTTTTAATAAATTCAGCTCTCCCGCAAATGGAAATACTGATAAGACGTTCAATTTCTGACAAATATGCGTATGAGATAGGTACTAACCATTTCGAATCTACTGTTCTCTTTCTAACACAGTGTTTTCAGGGAATACAAAGTTAAAAGGAAGATGCGCTCGGTCTCGAAGCGTTATAAGCTCCGCCTACAACATGGCGCGGGCTCCAAGACGCGCGCGCATGCGGCGTGGATCATTGCCTGATCTTGAACCCTCCATTCATCACCTTTTACGATCTACTGATGTTTGCTTTGAGGTTTTTACGGTTTCGCCTTAATTTTTGGTATGTAATTAGATACTTTATTACTCTAGTTTAATTGATTTCCATGCCATTACAACAAACCAAAAATTCTAGAAATGGCGTATTGTGACTTTTAACGATTTATTAGACGGGTTACATTGTTGCTACAATAAACTTAGACATTTATGTCGTACCGATTAGCATGTACCTAACGTTAGCTGTGACTCACTAGTGAAGTCGGCGATACATAATCATTTATTATATACTGATAAGAACATCCTTTCCGCTGGTAGTGAACATAATAATATAGCCTCCAGGAAATGGTTTAGCAACCATTAGCAACTTTAAATTACTCTTATTTATTTGGAATGAAGGATGTTTAATATTTATATATTTGGTGGTTGGTACTAAATGTATTATTTTTAATAATACATTTAGTACCAACCATATTTATGGTTATTTTTAATAATACCACAGATCGTATGTCATAGATCGCTGACAAGCGCCGTCTTTAAGTTTGAACTATTATGATTTTGACAGAGCAGTATGTTTTAAGAATAGACAAAGGAAGTAGACAACATTTCAACAGACTCATATCATGTATGATATCATGTATCAAAATTAAAATTAAAATCAAAACCATTTAATTCAATTAAACCAATCATATGTAGTTTTGAAATGGCAAGAGAAGAAGTCGATCGACTAAAGACAGTCGTGAAGCTTGCCTGTTCAAATACGTAGATCCTATGGAGAAGAACAGGCAAGAAATTAAAAGGACACTCTTTTTCAAATATTTTATAAAATTTTCGTGTTACAGTTACAGTTACAAAAAGTATATAATAAAATGTGAGGACAATGCAATACACATTACTACCCGGTATATTTTAAGTAATAGCAGTCCGAAGATGAACATCCCCGATCAACGGTACTCGTTCACGAGCATGACGGCCAACGTCGCAGTCGATCATATTGAAGAAAGCCGAACATCCCGCCAAATAATAATAATATTAATAATGAAAACTTCAATAAATAAGTAAATGTCAAAGAATATGAAAAAAAAAACTGAATACCTAGTGATTTACAGTGTCTGTGGAGCAGGAGCAGCAAGATGCCAAGCATTTTGTCAGCCAAATAATCATCTACTTTGTAATATGATTTTTGACAAATCGTGCGTCTTATGCAATTTTTTAATTTCTTCTCATTTAGATGAAGATTATCACAAGGTATATTATTATATAATTTAACACAGTACCCCATTAAAGATGTTTGTACTTTTGTTAATCTAAATTTTGGTTGTACTAATTTATTTTATCTCTCGTAATATAATTATGTCTTTCACATCGTTAAGTAAATAGATGCAGATTTTTTCTTACATACCCGTACATAATGTTTTTATAAATATACTGACATGGCACCGTCAGATTGTTAATTTCTTTATAAAGTTCCTTCCCTTTAAATGGTTTCAATAGCTCTCTTTTACAGAATGAAAATTGATTCTATATTTGCACCACCCCCCTACAATAAAATACCATAGAATATGATACTGTAACTGCCAATAACTAAAGTAAACGTGTCGTGCAGTATGTATGCTGTTAATTGGCGGACTTTCCCTGCGGTATATGCGGCAGAACTGAGCCTCTTTGGAAAAGATCTTAAATGAGGGGCCCATTTTAGTCTAGAATCTAGCGTTATCCCTAAGAAAATAGTTTCATTTATAAATTCTAACTTTACGTTATTCGTTAAGATTTCACATTCACTTTGTCTGACGTTTGGCAAAGAAAATGTCACGATGTTCGTTCTATTTTTTTTTTGTTTTCATTTTAAACTAAATTATTGGCAGAAAACCAACCCTGAACTCGATCGATACCATATCACAATACACATTGTAGATACTTAAGATCGTCAGAAAACCCAGAGTAAAAATACTATTGCATTCCACAACATTTGTTAACAAATCCTTCACTATCGTGACACCAAACAAATCATTCCACGGCTGTGGAATGCACTGTCTCTTGCAATAAGAAAAGCTCAAACCATACTAACGTTCAAAACGATGGTTAAAAGTCATTTTTTTATTTAGAATAATGTAACTATTTAATTTACTGCTTAGCTGACTACTTGCTATCTATGTATATGTATTATCGTCTTGTATAGTTATTATATTTCGTATTAGATTATTATCATTTAATGTAGATAAGTATATATCTTATGTGCGTATTTGCATTCCCAGGTAAAAATGTATATAAATATTTATAAATGTTGTATGAAATTATTATGATAGGTATATGTTGTACATCTCAACTACCACTCTCTCTTAAATTGAAGTCCACCCTAAGGTTGTCTGATAGAGATCGTTTTTAGCGATAAGACCGTCCATTCTACACGTTAAAGTGTGATTAAAATTTATTGTAATTACTATAGTGTACAACAAAGAATATTCTAATCCGATCTAGTCTTGGTATATAAGTACATATCTCAGCCAGAGTTAATACTTGAAATACTTAAAACATTTTTTGATAGGAAGACAAATAAGTATTGTTAATAAACTATTTTCTCACATAAAAGATCTGGGCTTCATAAAAAAAGTATCTCATATTGTGCAAGTTCCCATCACCAAGTCCTTATCTTTGGTATCCAACGAGTGAAGAATAAACTCATGTTACATTTTACTACTTTGTAATGACGAATGCCGACGCAATACTTTCGACGACATAACAAATCTCATTATCTTGTAAGTACATGCTTCGGCTCGCCAATTGACATTTGACGCTTTTGTATTCTGTGAACTCCAAGCGATTACGAGTGTCGTAACGTCTTGATTTATGAAACACACGTGTCCCTTGTAATAAGGTTATGCCTATCAGATTTTCAGCCTCTAGCATATTTTTATTACTTTTTTATTGATAGCCCGTCGCGGCTTCAACAAATGGAAATCTTAACTGTTTTTCGAAAAAAAAAGTAGAATACTAACTTACTCCTTAATACATCAGCTATGTACCAGTGAAAGACCTGTGAAAATCAGTACAGTAGTTCCGGAGAAAAGCAGCAACAAAAACAAATTAAAATTAGATATCTTGGTGTAAGTACCTACCGTGTAAATAAAACAATGATATGCAGTAAGTAAGAAGCTCTTATTTTGACATTACAAGCAGACACTTTTGTGGCAACGCATGATTCTTATTGGTACATACCATGTACCAATAAGAATAATCCCCATCTTGGGTTTATCTTCCTTAATCTATTCGGCATGGATATTAAAGTGTGGTGAACCCTCGCTAAGCTTATTAGATTAGTCTTACGGTCAGTCGGGGAGAGAGACCAAGTCTCCCACCATTCGAACAGTTTTGATACAGGTTGTCTCCGTTTAATAGAATATGACTTAGCTATTTTATTTTATAATATAGGGGAACAGACGAACAGACGGATCCCCTGATGGCAAGTGACAACCGCCGTGGACACTGCCCGCCTTGAGGGTGATGAGAGATGGGGTTAATGCGGGAATAGGTAAGAAGTGAAGGGTATGATCAGGGGAGGGGAAAGAGGAGAGGGGGGATGGGTGGCGAGGAAAGATGAGAGGGGAATTGGGCCTCCGGAAACCTCACTTATTTCGAGGAAATACAACGATAGCATTGCTTCACAACCTGTTTTCTGTGATGCCGTGGTATCGCACCGGTCGAGCCGGCCCATTCGTGCCTAAGCATGGCTCTACCACTGTTAAAATATATACTTAAGATGATTATTCGTAGGAATAAACGTTGTGTGACAATGGTCTAGAAGACTAGGGTAACAATACTGCCAGCGTATTAACTGCGAATGATATGGATGTATACAACGGTAACTGTATCGGATATACAAGTTTCGGATAGGATTTCGGATAGCGCAGTCTAAGATGAGTCACGTTATGAACTTATGACAGGTTTTCTCTCACTCGAACTGTCACGCGTACCAGTCCCTCAAATTGTTTAAATAGTTTTTATTATTGTTACCTATTGATTATGTTTCAGGTCGTGATTTACATGGGTCTGGTGAAACGTTCTCATTTATTTTTGATAAAAACGCCAAATGCCTAGATTTTTCACCTCTTATTCTGTAGTTACTTTAGAAAAACCATCACACTAAGCTTTGTCAATCTGAATTGTCTTGGAAACAAGACTTTACCGTGTTTTTGCGAAGCTAATTATATAAGTAATTAGGATTTAAAAAGGCTTCTCTAAGTACCTATTGAAAGTACTGAAATTTAACTCAATTAACTGAATTGAAGCAAAGAAATACAACTAAGATAAACAATTGTAAAGGGAATCTGATGATTCTTATATAAATCAAATCGAATTATCATTCGTCACTTGTCTAAGCTGTTGTAGGTTACGTAACTTACTCAAGATTTAGTTTTTAACCTTTCTATAACACTGCAATATGTGAGCGTCCATTCTTTAGTATATTAAAATTTTAGAAATATAACAGATAAACATTTCTCAAATAATCATTAGTGTCAATTAAAAAACCTGCAAATAAAGTTCATCTCTTTACCCGTTCTGTGGTTTCCTTTTACAATTCTATAAAAATATAACATCCGTTACTCCTTAACCGAAACCATCTGATAAATAGAATATATGTATATACATTCCGAAATACTGCTTAGCTTTATTTGTGCACCACAAGCTGTCATATTATGTACTAATCCATTGTACCTACTTGTCGGTTTGTACAAAAATTGTAGAAGAAATGTCAACTACCGATAAGACCGCCGACTGCACCAGCAATCTATATTTTATTGTAGGCACTTACCGTAACCCAAATTTTAAGAACAGCCAAAACATTTTAAATCTTTTTTTTATATTTAATAGGCTTAGTTGGCGCTTGCTTGGAGCTCTGTGATGCCGAGAATTCGGACACAAGTGAAACGACCGAAAATTGATATTAGACTCCCTATTACTACACCAAAAACGAATCAGTCGTTTGACACATAAGAGTCAATGGTAACATGTATACGTTTCAATTTTGGAAATTAAAATATCTTCTATCTATCCTACATACATGTAAATATGCTTTTCATATATATATATATATTCGAAAGACGTTGTCCTGCATGATATTTCAAGATATTAGAATCATTATAGATAAATAACCTAGATACCCACTGCAGTGCCATCTGCCGGGCTGATTTGTGAATCTAAACCATCCAGGGCGCCACCCAAACGCATACAAAAAAAAAAACATTCAAATAGGTCCAGCCGTTTAGGACGAGTTTTTTTTTAGTTTCTTTTAAAATATTATGTCCCTATTCGGACCGATAAAGATGCAAGTAATAGAAAAATTTAAAAAAACGGCGACCCGCATGTTATTTCATGCGCAGTGTTTGGTTCCGTAATCGCTAGTTACAAAATGCGTACTTAGAAAGGGGATATGTATGTTTATTATTTATTTTAAAACTTAAAGGACGGTAAATGCTAACTATAGTACTGTGTAATAATATGACAAATATGTATATAATTATATAAAAATATAAAATATTGTTAGAGAGCTCGAACCTCCCGACTACGGCCGGCTTGAATTACAGCCCCGACTTCTTTGAGTCGAGAGCCTACAATTCCATATCCATCAGTATTAGCAATATACATTTCCTTCCATTGCAATCCACCCTTTTCTGTACCTGTACATTTCCCTTTCAATATATGTACCTCCAATTTCCAAATTGACGTAAACAGGGTTGTCCTCTATTACGTTAGTGAGATCAAATTCTAATAATCTAATAGGCAAAATGTAAGTGTTTAATACATGTCTGCTGATCCTTTCAGGGACACATACGTAATACAGACGACGTATGTAAGTAAAAACATAAATTGATATACAACAAAATATGTAAATTAATATTTTTTTGATTAAGAATATTAATTCCGATAATAATTAACATAATATAAATTCACCTCCACCTTACGGAAACGCTTTGCCATTTTACCTCTTTGCACTTGAAAAGTATGTATATCGTGGTGTATACTAGAGAAGTATTAAGATTTCGGATGTCAGCTTTAATTTTTTTTTTCTTTTTATAGATATTTGATGCCGAGTGGCTCTCAATGGAGTAGAATAGGGTCACCCCATCTCCTCCCGAAGATATCGTAAAAGGCGACCCAGGGATTGGAATTTTATCTGTACAATAGTTTATACAGGGACTGTTCGAAGCCAATTTTTTTTCTATGCGATAGGGGGCCAACGAGCAGTCGGGTCACCTGATGGTAAGTGACTACCGCCGCCCATGGACACCCGCAACTTAAGTGTCACAAGTGCGTGTGCACAGTGGTGGAGTGCCAATCATCCAGGTGATGGGGATCAATATTTTGTGGCGTAAGAAGCTGGCGGAAACCTGCAGCCGGTATAAGTCCGAACAATTCCTCTGAACACTCATGACACAAGCGATACAGGATGCAGAGTGAAGCTACATCTCTACGCAACGCCAAGGTGCCGATCAGAAATATCTTGGCAGTTGATGATGCGGTCGTTGTATGCGGTCAAGAGGGAGAAGCTGGTACTGGGGTGCACCTGCATAGAGATGAGAACAGTATTCCATGTGCGGCCGAACCTGCGCCTTATAAAGTTGCAGGCGGTGGGCCGTGTTGAAATACTGTCTCGATCTGTTTAAGACACCAAGATTGTTCGAGGCTAATTATATTATGCTTGGGAAAATGAGTATATTGAAAAATAATAATAATAATCTTAAAATAAATCTTTCAGTAATGCACTTTTAACGACTATTATTTATATAATTATTAAAGTAATAAGGTAATTTTTTCATATAATTTTAGGGCAAGTTAACCCTTTACAACAATTTTGTACTGATAGTCTCTAAGCTAATTCGCAGATGGAGTGACAGATAAAAATAGCATACATAATGGTTTCTTTATAAGAGGACTTTGGAAGCCTAAAAACCTCAGTACTAAATGCCCGTCAATCGCACTGAAAATCGGCATTTTCAATAATGACGCACTCATTAAAATCTATACCTGTTCAGAACTTGGTTGTTATCTACTAGGAGATCATGATACAGTAGGAACTCTTGATAGCTCCATATCTAACTAACCGATACTTGTGTTACTTGTAGTTTATTTTGTTGTAGTCAGAGTTACCTTTATAGTATAAAACCACCCCCCTAATCCTGTAATCAATAAGTTTATAAACATTTTGGTAGATGATACATAAAATTATCAGCAGCAAAAACATGTTTAACTTAACCAATCAAACATTACTTACTGGTATACTTATCTCTCTTTCACACTAAACGTAACATTTGTGTAAATTGGAGAAGACAAACACGTATATCTATAAACCAACTCCATGTGAATAAACTAAAGTACCGATAAAGTACCCTTAGATTAAGAATACACATAATTTATCCTTAATTGAGAACTATACGAGGCTCTTGTCATCTCCAATCCAAGATAAATTATGTACGAGACACATTAACATAATTTAATAAAAATAAATTAGGTTGATGGTGGTCTTCATATATTCCTTCGAAACTCAGTTGAAAACTTGAAAACCTCTTGCAAAATTGAAACATCGACTACCAAGATAATATAATTACGACACCAGTGCAGTACAGCCTCAGCCAGTTAGTAAGTACAATTTTGTATTAATTCTTATTGGTCTTGGAGTTTGATGAAAGAATGTCAGGGTTGATTTCTTTTTTATAAATGTATTTGCCTGAAATGCTTGAATGACTGTGAGATTTGGTATATACGATCTTTTCACATGCCTCATATTATGAAAATCCCTTTCTATTGTAATTGCTATTATAAATGTTCAATTGCTATTTTATTTTTACATAAAATGACGTCACACACAACACGACATTGGGTGATAAATTATTATTACACATACATAGACAGACAACCCTGCTAGACTGTAAGCCTGCCCTGGTAGACCTTAGCTCTGGTAAACCTGGTAAGTTTTTGTGATGAAGCCCCCACGGTTCGCCGACTCACCAGGGCCAATGATCTAGTCAAAGTCAAAGCGTTTATTGAATCTCAGTGTACATTTTGAGTGTTAACCTTTAAGTACTTACTTAAAGTACTTAAAACTTAGTGCCTTTTTCAAGCATTTCAATACTGAGGGCTTAACAATATTGCAAATTACAGTTATTTATGATTATTCTTATTCTTATAAATAATATTATATAATGAAATGCTTAGAACTAATTCAGTTTGCCTATACAGCCACATAAGTAATAATAAACAACATTAAATTTAAATTAAATTAAAGAACGTGTACTATATTGTTTTGTTTTATTTATGCAGGTGGTAGAGAATAGTATCATTGATATATGTAAAATTTTGTAAATAGAGTTATATTAATTGTTATTTACATATAACATTTATTTATTTATTAAGTTACTCATTGAAAATAGACTTCTTAGTGTCTGTGGTTTATTCCTAAAATGAGTAGAAACATTTATGGCATAAATATACGTCTAATCTTTTAGTAAATGATATTATTCAGTTTAATTTTTGATGGCTTTTGGCAACGTCTCATAAATGTTTACTGCCATAATATAGGGGTCTTTCATTTAGCAATGTATGCCTGATTGTGATAGATGTAGTCTATATCGGTTACGGTCTCAATATTTAAAAAATGTGCATACGTATTATATATCTAATATACACACATCAAAAGTATGTGTGTAAGTGTAGTGGATCAAGGATAGTTTTAACTATAAAAAAATAACAAACTAATAGGAAATTAAGCTAAGTTAATGTCGTCAATTAAAAGGCAAGAAAGGCAAAAATTAGTCTTTTTTCATTTTTATTGTAAAGATAAAAAAAAACACTATATCCACCATTGACACGAATCACACAATCACAGCGATTTGGCATGCTTCCAATCAGTTCATCAAGATCATTTTGATGAATGGCCGCCCACTTTCTTTCTAATAAGTCTATAAGTCAAAGTCAAGTTATTGTGAGGTATGCACGGCATTCATACTCGATAGTACTGTTTTTGGACCATATCCCATTCGTGTTCAACATGGTAGACGTCTGGCGATTGAGCAGGCCACAGCAGAACGTCGATGTGAACATCGGCAAGAGTGCGTGTTACGGCTCTAGCCGTGTGTGGACATTCGTTCGTATCGTGGATTATTGGAAACAAATCACCCAACCGGCTTCACACAGGGATGATCACGTCTGAAGCGATGCACTTCACAAACCATTATTGTTCCCCCTCCATATGAATGAACTTCTTTCAAACGGCTTGACGTCCAGAGCTCCTCCTAACTCAAGTGCGACTTGTATCCGGCTTTATATTGAAACGAGATTCATCGCAAGATTCATGTTCGCGAGCCCATTGTAAACAGGCCTTACGATGGTGGCGTTCTATAAGTGAAAACCTCAGTGGCCTGCGGGACTGCTGACCCACTTCACGTACACGATTCCGGATGGTTTGGTCGTTTATCAGCAAGCCTGAAGAGCTGTCGAGCCTCGTAGAAAACATAATGGCGGTCATGGTACGATTCCGTCGCGCAGTATTTTGGATGTACCGGTCCTGTCTGCGAGTGGTGGTGAGATCGTCTTCAATGTCACACAGCTTGCAACCTTACAACAACTTCTGCACTAGTTAATAATTTAATTTAATTAAAAGTGGTAATTTTTCGTCAAAGAGAATATTGTTACGATTAATCCAACTCAAAATTAAGATATTTTTGAAAATGTTATTGGAATCAAAAAGACAACAAACACCACTGCACGTCTTGTCTGCAAGGATGGTGCAGTGGTTTAAGTGGTCACTTCGACACCGAGCTGCCGAGTGTGGAGTGGTGGGTCCGATACCCACACGGGACCTCAAATTGTTTTTCTGAGTCTCGGTGTGTCTCTGTGTCCATTATTAAAGTTCCCCGCGACACAGGAATTATTCCTATTGTCTTTAAATTTTGAATTGTGTTAAAAAAAAACATCTACCCTATCCGAGTAATTTTACCCGATCGATTCACCTGTTGCATCGACGGTCTAGACTCTGTCTACCAGGGCGCCAAACTTTTACAATAGTTAGAGTTACAAAAGTTGTTTTTTATACCGTCGAATTACGACCTCTACGTTCACATGTTAGCCTGGTAATACAAGTTATTTTATGCTGGTCCTGTATGTGGAAAGAAAACTGTAGTCTGCATGGACAAGCACAAAACACAAAGTGAAAACAGTAATAAATTGAGGCTGCACACAATAAACAAGTAGCCTTAAATTATAACTGACAATGAAGTGCCCATAAAAATATATTTATAGTTATTAGCAATAATAGAAAAGCAATATTCCATCCATTCGTACTTGGAATATCCCTTTTCTTTCATTGCCCTACTTGCCTACCCTTAATATTCTCTAAATTTTCCCGTCTTAAATTCTTAAATGCCCTGTCAATGGAAACAGGCTTGCTTGCTTGATTGCGTGAGACTAACCAATTTATAGTGCGCATAATGTGAACGCCTTATAAACTTATTTCTGCATAGCTCTATGCGGGCTCGCTGTAGCGATATACAAATAGATGACAAGACCTCTCTAATGTCTGTTCTCCACCCTATACAACATTGCTTTGCTACTAAAAAGGGTCGCCAGAGCCCCGTAATGGGCTCATGTGCTCATTGGGAGTTATTACATTCTACAAAAAAGCTGCTTCTGTTCCATATAAAACTACTTCAGTATTCTTGTGCGAAGTTGAAACATATTAGTTTACTAAGATCGTCTGAATACCCACAGCTGAATGTACGAAATCTGCCAGTATGACTATCAAAATTCAATTAGATTACTATATTACACATAGATGTCGCCAAATTACGGTACGCTCAGGGCTTGCGGTACCGTCGGTAAAGTAGAGTACTAGGCTAGGAAAGCAGGTATCCGGGGCTGAATCAATAGTCCACTATCTGTCAGGTGCATTACTTAGAAAGCTGTCTTCATGTATTGGAGCGCAATATGCATACGCGCATATGCATGTTATGCATACAGCGATACTATGGAAACATTAGTCCTTGGACAGAACACGGTAATGCTACTAATTATGATGCACACCTAATGGTCTTTCAAAAACTAAATTATTTCGGATTTAGGTAGTAAGGAAACGCAATGCGAATTAATATCTGCTGAGGCGTCCGTTATACCCATTTGTTTGTATGCATTAGTTTTAGCTCAGACCATTGCGAATCAATGCTATTCATAATATTTTTCTTTTGAAACAGATACCTACATATTTACTGTTCTAAGAATACAAAGTCTATATAAAACAAAAAGAAGAGGAAGAAGAATACTTAAAGGGGAGCACATAGGTCGTGATCCATCACGGTGTTTTATTTGTTCTCAGGGCTCATCTACTCTCTGCCTAAGGCCTGGGGTCAGATATAAAGAAATGCTTTATACCTGTATAAATATGTATATCAGAATAAAGTTTACTAAAGAAGTCGCATAAGAGGGAGGTAGGAATAATGAAATAAAATTAGTCAGTTTTACTAATAATTACATTAATTTCAGTTCAGTTACTATTATTGTTTTTAAAATACCTGCACTACTCCATAGAATTATTCTAGTAGTCCATTTTTCAGTAGGCTCTACCAGCCATGCTTAGGCACGAATGGGCCGGCTCGACCGGTGCGATACCACGGCCTCACAGAAAACCGGTTGTGAAGTAACGCTTGCGTTGCATTTCCCCGAATTAAGTGAGGTTTCCGGAGGCCCAGTTCCTCCTTTTTTCCATCTTCTTTCTCCTTTTTTCCATCTCCTCATCCCTCCTCTCTTCTTTCCGCTCCCTGCATCCCCCATCCCTCATCACCCTCAAAGGCGGGCAGCGCACTTGCGACTCTTGAGTTGCAAGTGTCCATGGACGGCGGTGTCACTTACCATCAGGTGACCCGTCTGTTAGTCTGTCCCCCTATAGTATAAAAACAAAAAAAAAAAAATAGATGAAAAACTATTTACAGGTACTGGGTCATGAAAAGAATATTACTTTTAAACTTTATACACAACAATGTACATCACGCGGGCAGTTACATATGTAGTAGAATTACAAATAAATAAATAACTTCAGACATCCCACACACGGCCTAGTGCTCATCACACTAACATTTGTTCCGTGTGCGCACCGAACACACAACCTCTGGCTTAGCAGTTGGAGTCACTAACCACTAGACCAACAGGCCAGTCGAATTTGAATATATGAACTGTTACAAGTAAAGAAAACGAATGGTTGCAAAATGTCTTGACCAGCTTGACCAGTACATGATTACTGTTAGATATCGGGAAGTTTTCTACTCGTAATCATACTTGTTTTAACATATGTATTTGTACACTCATAGGTTGAATCGAAAAGCATTAAAATATCCCTCATTGCTAAATTTCAAACTTACAAATCTGCTTACCCTTGAAAGCCCAGCATCAAGTCTAGAGGGCAAATGTGTTTAATTAATACACAACATTTTAGTTTGTTCGTTTATTCAGATTAAATATTCATAAATACTATTACATAGACATTCAGAGTACATTTTAAATGTAAAAAACTTATCTAAGTTTTACACTGTAATATTCATGATCCATCAAAATTAAATTGAGAGTAATAATAGTCTTAATATTTAGTGATTACAACATATCAAAGATGGGAAATAGCAAAAAAGACATATAATTAAATAAATTCAAGATCAGACTTTGTTCTTTAGAAAGAAATACTCAAATGTATTGTTTAACAATAACAATTGAAGGTTGGTTTCTTACTTTAACAGGTCAGATAAAATAAAACTACAGAGATTCGTATATTTACATAATACACGTAATATGACCTGCTTAGTGCAACTAACCATTATCAACAAATGTAATATTAGTATAGTTAAAAGTCATAGTTCCATTTACATTTTTTGAGAACTAAATAAATAGGGGTTCTAAAACAATTCTATCAAAAATGAAATATTATCAAAAACCAATTTTATAAATTGGCTGAATTAACCGTACGTCTCCGACTATTTCAATAATACGCTAAAATCTATATAAGTAATTTATCGATTTTTTAAATCACTTTTGATTAAATTCCAAATTCGATCAAACCCTGCGTCTCCACGTCTCATCGTTATTGTCCCTTTCTATTTTTTGGGCACAAATCTATCAACTATAAGAGAAATATAAAGGCCATGGTCCTTCATTACGTATCTAAAGTGTGGCACACACATAGTCTTTATCATACATTTCATGTCTGACATAGTCTGACATTCTTAAAAATTTTCGTCAAAAATTTGATATGCAAAACATAGCATATACTAATCTAATTCAATTTAATTATCAAATCAATAATTCAGTCCTTAAAACTAAGCATCTGTATATTTTTATAAAATGACGTACAAAACTAAGAGAAATATTGTAGAAAACTGGTACAATAAAAACGGTAAACAATATCAAGTCACAAAGAAAACTAGTGCGAAAAGAAAATGTTTTAGATAGCTACTTGATTACATTGAAAATTTTGCAACCACTACAATATGTTCACAGAGCACTACATAGGCAAGTCATAGAAGTTACATCGAAATCGAATCTTCGAAATGTTAATGAATATGAATATGAATGCTCTAGATTTCATTATCCACTGTTTATATGATAGGTACCTAGAGAAATAATTACATTTGCCCTAGGTGTTACATTCCTGTGGCATAAAATCTAACGACTATGTTCCAGAGTAGATAGACGCGGAAAAGCATTTTCCGTACTGAAAATAACCACATCCCGTTGATACGACAAGTATGCCTTCATTTTATTACTGTATATCAAAATAACTATCAGTAACCTAGTTTTAGAGGCATCCACGTCCTCTTGCGACATTAATTGCAAACCCGCTTGGAAGCAAGACACGGTTACCTTATTAGACCCCTGTGAAAGATAAATCTTTTTAAAAACGTTTCTGTACGTTATCAGTCTCAAATTCTCTATGGCTATAAAGAGACCCATATCTACGAAGTATCTGCGATTATCTTCAAAGACTTCTTCAAACACCTTCAGATTTCCTTGCTTCACGGCAAGTAACAAGTCCCAAAATAGCGGTAATTCGTATTTATCTATCAATGCTTTAGGTGGCATAAAACCAAGAAGCATTTTCACTGGTAACAAGTATGTAAGAATTATTCGCTTATTTCTGATGCTGTCGGGATGGCATTGTTTAAATGCAATCAGTAAATTCTGGTTTGCAACGATGAAATCCCCTTCGAGCACTGCCAAGCGTCCAACAAAAAATCTAAAGGTAACCTGTTGCGCCAAAGTGCAGGGCACTTGTAAAGATTTAGGTTCAATGGCTCTCATCATTGCCTGACATAAATTAAATTTGTGCGTTCTGAAGTATATATTAATAAGATGATTCACAGGGCTCGTGAGCCTATTTACTTGAAAATTGGCTGCATCTCCAATACAGACTCGATAACAAGCCATCAAAATGTCTGTAGCCTTTTCCAGGATAACACCGCGACTATCACTTACAGAATCGGCTTTCTGGGCAATTATACGAAGATCGGAGGAGACGGCGTACAAGACCGGCAACATCCAATTCGAGCCTTGTTGGCTTCGTAACAGCGTGACGACATCAGTCACACAAGCGCTTTGGTAATTAAACGCCACAACAAGGTTGCGCATGTTCATTGCTTTTACACATAATAAATGGCTCAAGATGATACCGTCTATAGGTGCAATGCAGTTGCACTGTATAAGAGCAGTTAAATCACTTTTCCACAGGTTTTCGTTAGGAACATGCATATCACTTAGGGATAACGCATGTGACAGAAGCAGCCCCTGAGAAGTATGGTACATGTGCTCTGCGTATTGAACGTATTGATTTAATGTGCAATTGGCGAACATGGTTCTTGAGAGCATTTCGAAGAGCCTGTTTGTGTAAATAACTTTATGCAGCACGCATTACACTTATCTTACTTCAACAATTTGCGGAACACTAAATTATATATATACAGTTTGAGCATTTAATAATGAATTCCTAAAGGGTTAGTCTTTGTGACTATCCACGAAGAGCTTGGGATGTAGACTGGAATCAAAACGCATGCGTCAATCGATCTTCCACTTGCCTAGGATGCCTACATGTTTGTTTGTCGTACCTATGATTCTGTTACAAGATCCAGAAGTCAACTTATCCAAAAACTTTTAACAAATAATTCTATTAGGTATCAAAAATGACTTGTTATGATAATACATATGTATATATATAGCTACTTAGTATACTGAAACAGAAGATTCTCCAACTCAAACTACCGAGTTAGTTAAGTAAATAATCATTTTATTTTAACACTAAATTGACGTTTGCAAGTATTAATATGTTGTTAGTTGTATGGCTCCATAGGAGATAATGCTAAAAGAAAGGATTGTAGTACGAATATGTGTAACTTTTTAGCTATTTAATACTTTGGATTAATAATATTGTGGTCATTTATTGCAAGATACTAGCACCAACCTATAATACGTTCCCTGAAGAAACGAGTCAATAGGTTATCTATTTTAAGCCCCATAATAATTGAAAAAAACATTAATAAATTTTCAGGATTTTCATATGCACCCTAAAACTGATGGAGTTAGTGTAGTACATAATCTGGGCGTTGTAAAATCGATGGGGCTGTACCACGCATGCGTCAATCCGGAAAATACTTATGCTATTTTCAATTTGTTACCTGCAAAGGATAATTATATACGCATAATTCCTTCCAATATCGTTGAATGTAAGTTAACGCCCTAATATTCTAATTTAAGTGGCTCATCAAGTAAAAACCCCTTGTGTTGCACCTATAAAACTATGTGAGACATCTAGTGTGACTACGAATGATAATAAAGCTTATTTCAAACACAGAGGGTTCAATTTGTATCGCATGATTGAAATAAACTACCTTACGATCCACCTTCATCGCTTTATGTTATCTTGGTAGTAGAGGCATCCGACGAGAATGAAGTATGAATTACATGTTAGCATTTGGGCAGAAGCATCGTGGTATGGCCGTCGTTGTTGCCATGCTCGTAGTAAGCAAGGCGCCAATAGTGGCTTATGATAAAATAAAATATACTCAATGACTTCTATTGGTTACGTTTATTGCCAATTTGTCAACCGATTTTCGAATATTTTATTTTGTTCGAAAGAGTACACTCCTGATGTGGTCCCATTGTAACCAATTCAAGATTAGATAATGAAATCAAGGGGAAATCAGGGTATTCCCTTAAAATTTATAGTTAATAACCATGTTTTACTCATTTTCTAACGGTATTAAGATATTTGCTTTCACCTGATGAATCGATTTTTGAATACACCTTCACAAACCCATATATTACATGAATAAATACGATTTTGTAAATTCTCTTAACATATACCAGTAGCAGTAAGCAATCTCTAGCTATCGTAAAAGGCTAAAGAAGCATTATTGACTTCCTCTCATCATAAATAAAATGGTTAATCCATGCGAATATGAGTACCCTTGTTTTTGACATAGACTCTCAAATTATGTCAATAACACGATTAATTAATTTCTTTAGATTTCTTTTTTTTTTTGTCTTAGGTGTGGGTAGCCTCTCGTTGGAGACCATGATTATGTCCTCGTTTTGCGAGGAGGTGATGCTGAACGCAAGCTCATTTCCGGCCTCCATAAGCGCTGACCTGGGGACCGGCTAGCCACTGCTCTAGCAGAAGCAGAAGAAGAAGCAGGGGGGGTTTCCACACGTTAAAAAAAAGTAGTTTTTTGTCTTATCTGGTTGTCGTGCAAAGATTTCTTTATGATTTTCTACAGTTTCCCACAAAACATCAAGATACACGAACTCATTACAATTTCAAGATATTTTTATTAAAAGATCCCATTAACGGTAAAACTTTTAGAGTTGGTATTGATACAGTGACACTTAAGGTTAAGGTAATGGTTTAAATCCAAAATTCGTTAATCATTGTTCGTTTCAAACTTTTATTATCATCGCTCGGTTAACTTTAACATACATACGACTGAGCTAAGGTAATAATTTAATGATAGTATAGGCATAATTTAACTTGTATATTTATTATGCGCTGTTCTAACTGAGCCTCTATCCAAAAATATATTTTTAGTTAATGTTTATGATTTTAATTATTTATTTATGAATTTAATTGCTTGGCCTAAAGGAAGTTTAATGTGGATTAGGTACTATTTATAAATGTGCTTTTAGACCATACTTATTCTTTATTTCCTTCTTAGTAAAATTATCGAATTATTTTTCTTTCGCAACGAATGGATGATGCTAGAAATAGGTTTCATCAACGCATGTCTTTTCTGTCATTTGTACCAGGGTGACATAAAATACCTATAGGTGGCTATGATGCCAACCGAAACAGAATTATGTATAATATATTTATGTACATTTTTGTTCCAATCAAATTATTTGGTATTCAAATTTATGCCTACATCTTAGGAATTGTCTTCTATATAGCGTATGTAGGTGTAAATATGATTTTAATGAACGCATAATCTCGAATCAGATGTCACAGACATTTGTAAGGAATGGGTGAATCGCAAAAGCGCACATCTTAGTAACAAATCTTAGTAGATGTCTTTTGTATCAAAACAACAGAAACACTAATTATGTAGTACTATTCAGCTATTTATGCTCACATGAGATGCAAATTAAGCTCTATAGTGTAATTACTTTACCTTAATTTCTAAGGCATTTATTTCATTCAGTCTTCAGCCGTGCACCTGTTGAATCTATAATTCGGCCGCCGTTCACTAGGATATCAGTAATGCATAGCAGATGGTATGTTTAAAACTTGGACGCGATAAATAAGTTTTTCAGTCGTAGTGGTTGACTTCTGCATACTTTAACTACTTATTTGTTTGTTAAAAAACTTTTATATGTTATGTAAGTATATTTTATATACATAAGTACTAACTTTCTCTCTTACTTCTTGTTTCTTTTTTAGACCCTAAGACAGATGCCGTATAATTATAGTAAGTGAGTGGTCAATTAACCAACAAAATGATGAAAATATGAAAAATTAATGAAAAAATGATAATGAATGAGTGATCAATGACGTATTTTTTAATCAACAATAAAGTCAACTACCCCGTCGTGCGTCGTCCGTACGAAATTTTAAAACCAATTCTAAGAAAATTAATCTAAGAAAAGTCTCCTACGAGTTTTGAATCACTGAAAAATAGAGATTATTACCTAATACCGCTTAGGTTGCTTATGTATAAACTTAATAATATACATATTTGTAATGTGGGGTAAATAGCTATACATGGAACTATCGCCCTGGATATTATTATTTACATATTCATTATTACATTCGCAGAAAAGATATTAGAACTTTATTATATATTGTTTCTTGATATGAAAGGAATCTCAAGAGTTCAAAATCACATTATTGTTATTATATGACGGAGGCATGCTAAATAAATATAATACATACATGTAATATTTACAAAGTTAAATGCCACTGGTCTACACTACAAACATTGTAAAATAAACATTATAGAAAAGCTTAATCAGTCTGAGTGTAAGGAATTTCATTGTGAACCAACTTCACTATCTGTCTGGCCGAAGTATGTCAAAGAGGCTGCTGGAAGAAACAACTATTGTACTCATGTCCTGTGAGAAATGACTATAGTACTTCTGTCGCGTAGACCACGCTTCGCGCACTATGGTACGCGTTGATTTAACATGAGTGCTTTTGTCTATAAAGACAATTTCTCTCTGACAAACTAGGCCCGTAAGAAAGCATCACTCAATAACGGTCCATGCCGTGTGGTTGATGCCAGTTCGGGTGCTATCGGAAAACGACGCAACTACCATCACGTTGTTTCTGCTGTTATATTCATTATTTAGAGTTCAATTATTGTAATTATCTGTATGTACATATGTGTCAGGTTTTCGAGGATTCATGGATTTCGAGGTTGTAGTGCAAAGTTTTTTTAACGGAAAGCCCTAAGTCTTTAAAAGTACAGAATAGGGCTCAGAATGGCAACATATGACTAAGAATCTGGACATTGCGATTACCAAAGAATTGAGGGATCTGGAGGCAAAGTTAAATTGCTTCTTTAATGTGCTGGTCTTTACATCCCGTGCTGTCGCTGCATTAGCCCATGCTTGGTAACATTCCTGCTTTCGGCGGGACGCCGCTTTGCAGGTTCGACCAAACCAGGGCTGGGACTTGCCACCTGTGGGAATCAGGGAGAATGGAATGAAAAGTTCCATACCCTGAAGAACAACATCCGCGACAGAGTCGGCAACGACATTGGGATCATCCGGCGAGAAACAAACCTGCCTCCATGGGTAGAATGCAAAGAATGTTCGCATTCCATTCCAGTCTGCTGACCTATAGTGCCATACGCGGCGACTGCCTGTAACTCGCGGCCGCAGCGAGTGAACGAGTGGGACCATACTCCTAATGAGGCAATGGTCCGAAGAACCAAGAGGGGCCTCAACGGATACTTTGTAGCCGTCAGGATGTGAGGTCAGCAGAAGATCCAACAGTGAAGGCACATGGCTTTCTGCATCCGGGATTCGCGTAGGCGTTGCTACCAGCTGCGTCAAGCCATATGCCAAGGCGAAATCGTGAACAGATCTTCCCGTATGATCGGTTTTGCGCGAACCAAGCCATTCGGCGTGATGGGCGTTAAAGTCACCAAGAATCACGATCTCTGCGGATGGGACCTGCTGGAGCACTGAGTCTGTAGCCATTTGGACGTGGTCGATGAGTCGGTCCGTTTCGGCATCACCGCTATGGGACCTGTAGAGGCATACGTAGATGCGGGGATGGTCGTCGCAGTCTACACGTAGCCATAAGATGGAGAGGTCCCTACCTTCAAGATTGCCGAGGCGGCGATATCATCTCTAACGTACACGCATACACCAGCCTTAGGAATAAATGAGTGTTCCAGTCCGTACCCAGGGTAGCAGAGGTAGGATGTGTCCGCTGGAGATGATAACTGCAGTTTTCTTACAGACAGAAGCATCAAGGTCGTTGTTGACGGTGCATGCTCCAACTCCAAGTCTGTTAATTCTGGTGTCCCACAAGGCTGTGTGCTATCACCCACGCTGTTTCTTCTGCATATCAATGACATGCTGCAGATTAGCAGCATCCATTGCTATGCAGACGATAGCACAAGTGATGCCCTTTACACCGGCCGCGCTAACATTTCTCGGGTAAACGTCATCGAAAGCCGATCCAAACTTGTGTCTGAAATCGAAACTTCTTTATCAAAAGTTTCAGATTGAGGTCGACTTAACCTAGTCCAGTTTAACCCTACGAAGACACAGGTTTGCGCGTTCACCGCTAAAAAGATGCCATTGGTCGTATCACCTCAATTTGAGAGCACTTCCCTAACTGCATCAGCCAGTATCGGAATCCTTGGCGTCGATATAGTCCAGTTTCGCGGTCACCTAGAGAGTAAGACCATATTAGCCTCGAAGTAGCTTGGTGTGCTAAACAGATCGAGACAGTATTTTACTCCGGCCCACCGTCTGGAACTTTATAAGGCGCAGGTTCGGCCGCACATGGAATACTGTTCTCATCTCTATGCAGGTGCACCCCAGTACCAGCTTCTCCCTCTTGACCGCATTCAACGGAGAGCGACTCGCATCATCGACTGCCAAGATATCTCTGATCGACTTGACACCTTGGCGTTGCGTAGAGATGTAGCTTCACTCTGCATCCTCTATCGCTTGTATCATGGGGAGTGTTCAGAGGAATTGTTCGGACTTATACTGGCTGCTGGTTTCCGCCATCGTACTACGCGACAAAATATCCATCCCCATCACCTGGACGATTGGCACTCCACCACTGTGCGCTTCTCCAGAAGCTTTTTGCCTCGCACAACCAGCTTATGGAACAAATTGTCGTCTGCGGTATTTCCGAACCGATACGACCTTCAAACCTTCAAGAAAAGAGCGTACTCCTACCTAAAAGGCCGGCAACGCACTTGTCACCCTTGAGTTGCGGGTGTCCATGGGCGGCGGTAGTCATTTACCATCAGGTGACCCGTCTGCTCGTTTGCCCCCTATCGCATAACAAAAAAAAAAAAAAAAAAACAATATTTCAACTCTGTTCGTCTGTTCATTTGGTCAACACATGCAATAATTTATATAAAACGACACCATAGAATTGGATATGGAAATTATACAGAGAGAGATATGAATTTCTTTTACCCAAGTACCAGGGTAAAAGATGAGCTTAGTAGTAAACCGTGAGACTGTAGTAAAAACCTGTGTGATAGACATAGTGAAAATTAAACCTTTTCTAACCAAAACGGATCATCACATCTGAGAATCAACCTAGTCACAGCACGTCATCAGTCGTCAGATCATTTAATCCGACAAGTCGATGCACAAATATTTATGACGTCGTAACATTTCCTAAAATCAAAAACATAAAACAACACAATATATACATTCCTGCTATAGGACCTAAGAACAACCACTATTGTCACATAGAATTAACGTCCAGTATAAAGCACTCAATAACAAATGCAGGTTCAGTGATTACTAGCACTTAATGTATGCTATGAAAGCACGAAAATTTAGACAGAGATAATATTATTAAAGCAAACATGAAATAAAAGAGCAGTAAGTAATTGTCAAATTAATTATTCAATGACGAATGGACGTCAAATTATTTATCAAATTCCAAAGAATATTGCACGGGCAAAGAGGTAGGCAGAGCTATTTAATTTATCTATTAGCTTAAAGGGTGACATGTCTTATTAATTTATTTATACTTATATATTGTTTTTTGTTAACGCGTACTTCTCGGTGAAGGTGAATATGGCCACACATTCTCCTCCCGCGGGTATCGTGAAAGAAACTAAGGGAGTGCAATGTTATCTATCCGACTGTACATATACTGTATATACATGTACCTGTACTGTATATGTTGACGGCAAAAGTTTTTTTTTTTTTTTTTTTGTTTACGGGGTGGAAGATCCTCATGGATGTCCTTCGCCCATTGGGGTGGACGAAGGGGTCTGTCGGACTCTTACCGACTAAAAACCACCCCGGTGTTCCTCTTCTTGCCCATGGTCGGGGGAGCGAGAATCGCAATTGCATTCTTCCGCCTCCCCGAGGCATTGACCCGTCTCACCCAAGACGGGTCTCGTCACCCGATGCAACTGTCACCCTTCGGTCGCAGTCTTCCAAGAAGCACGCACGGAACACTGCGTGCTGCCTCTTAGGCCTGTAACTGATCGGACGACGAATTCCCCAAAATCGTCGCCCGCAGGCCACTTTCTAGGGTGGCCGGAGATCGACGAATGCTCTCCGGCGCCCGGTGCCCCTTCTGCGGGCAGAGAGAGCCGAATGAGCCATGCGTTCTCTCACCCGTTCCGCCGCTTCCTTTGAGGATATCACCTCCTCACAGAAGGAAGCGACGGCACTCCATGCGCTCTCGCTCCGAACCATGGACAGAACCAAGGTCGGAAGCGAAAGACTACCCGCAGAACCAATTGCCGCGATAAGATCACGACGCTGGCTTGCCCAAGCTGGGCATTCCGCCAGCGTATGAAGCGACGTGTCGTCAGGGCAATTATCACAGTGATGGCACCGTGACGTCGGCTCCCGGCCGATCCGACACAGGTACTTGCCGAAGCAATAAATAAACTATGCACTAACATGTATTAAAATATAGTGTACTTAATCCATTCTTTACAGAGCCTCAATCAGCATAATAATTGGCTATTAAATTTTTAACGGATATTTTTCTATTTAATTATTGATCGCAAATAGAAATACCTGTAATAGAATAAAACAAAGGAACTTAAAGAAAATCAAATAGTTACATAATCTAACATAAAAGCTATCTAAGAGTTCTGAGACCAAAGGCATGCATAAAACGTGGCAGTAAATTACATTTTATGACGCGCTGGCCATGTGTGTATCGTCCGTCAACAACGGGAAGCTACGCGCAGACAAATTTGCGAGACTGAATGCTCCTTACAAACGGGGTAATGAGAAACAGACAAAGTTAGACGCATCGCTGGAACGTTTCGATCATTATTTCTCATACAATGTTTTTGGTAACCATCATAGTCGATTATTTTGTGCGGGCTAGAAATACTCTTTAATCCCGGTAAGTGCTATAGGAGTCAATCTCTTTCTTCAGACTAAATGATGCCTAGTATAGTACAGAGTGAAAAATCGTATAGAATTCGATTTAAATTAATATGGGTAATTTAATTTCTATTGAAACCAATGCTACAAAATTCTATATATTTCATCGTTCGTTCCTGTGTTAGTCGTCATTATTTTTTTATGCATTACTTTATGTGATAGTAAGATCTTAATAAATCGCTTCTTTTCTTCTATATACCTACACAACTAATTAATTGCCCACCTTCAAATTTCTAGGTCTTCTACAAATGAGTTAGGTTTTGGATATTTTTAAATTTTTATGACAGCTGAATAAATAACCAGACGGGTCATCTGAGGGTAAATGGCAACCGCCTCCGATAGACACCTACCACAAAATTCAAAAGTGCGATGTCCGCCTTTGACGGTGATGGGGGCTGAGGCAGGGGAAAAAGGAGAGTGGGGTTGAAGGTAGGGAAAGAAGAGAGGAGGGATGGGGGAGAGAAAAAAAAAGACGGGCAGTTGGGCCTCCGATACCCTCACTTAATCGGCAATGCAATGTAGGGGGAAAGGAGGTTGGGTCTCCGGTAACCTCACTCACTCGATCACACATTGCAAGCAACGTTTAACAGCCGGTTTTGTGTGAGGCCGTGGTAATTCTCCGGTCTAGCTGGCCCATTCGTACCTTGGCATGGCTCTCCCGCGGTAAATCTACATTGATCTTTTTAATGTCTCTGTGTGATTTACAAATGTCGATTTTTGGAGTTTAGATATCTCAATAGACGTTTGAGCTGTATTTAGAGTATTAGCTAATCTTAAATTAATAATAAAAATAACACAAATATTTGTGAAAAATATTTGTGAAAAATATTTGTTATCGTCGTAAAAATATCGTCATAGACGTTGAGTTCTTAGCAGTGGTCAATAAACGAACAACTTGGAGCAACTGCCACACTTTAATGTGGTAGAGCTTCGATACGTATTGGCCGACTCGACGGGGGAATTTGACATGAAAATAATTAACTATATAGACAATAAATACCGATGTGCTTTTTGTGTAATTGTGCACCAAGCTTGATTTTTGGTGCTGCTGATATTTGAAATCATATTCATAACTTTTTTACTAGCATAAGTTGCCCCAAATATTGATCTATTTGCCTAAACTGAAAATATGTCACAATTAAATCTGAATAAAAAATTTAAGGTACCATGGGTGGTCTTATCGCTACAAGGGACTCTGTCATATAACCTTAGGGTGTATTTAGTGTTAAGAGAGAGTGGTAGCTGAGGTTTACATCATGTCATAATAATTTTATAGAACTAAACATATAAATATTTCCTATGAATGCAAATACACATAATATATACAAAATGTCCGGTGGAACGTTGGACATACGAAAATTAGGAGTAGATGCGGTTACTCAGTACCATAGATTTAACCTAGGCTCCAAATTTTTTTTTATTTAATTTCTTTTTTATTTTTGGAATAGCATCCCTTTCATACCTTTAGACCTTTAGTCTAGAGGGTAGACCTCTTTTTGAAGTATAAGTTTTTGATGGCTTATTCGACAGTTTTTAAAGGAGAGTCATAGTAATTTGAAGAGTGCCTACCAGTCCATGTCAAATACTATATCGTCCAGATTGTAAGGAACTGAACAGAAAAACAGAGACAATATTATGCTCACTGTATAGACTCTTTTATTTAAAACTTGAATATATGTATTTACATACAAACAAAAAAAAAAGTATCATTGATAATGCAGGAATTAATTTTAAAAAGGATATGTTCCATGTGCCCTTATAGAAAAGGCAGAAAACTTACTGTAAATATTTAAATATTCCTTAGAACTTAGAAATAGGAGTGGAACCCACCAACTCAGTTTATTCTTCCAAAAGCAGTTAATTAATTATTATTTTTTTTTTATCTGTAGACATTTATTTTTTTGTTAAAGAAAATAAAATAGTCGTCTGCCACAAAATAATCAACCCTGCCACCACATTTTATGAATGGGTGAATATGGACAAAGTCCGTATGCACAGATAATACATAGGCACTATTAGTACTAACAAACCCGAAGGGTGGACTCACATCTGTCAATTACATTCTATCAACCGTATCCTGAAAGGTACCTCACCTTGATCGTATAAAATAAAATTACGGATAATAAAATTATAAACTATAACAAAATGATTATGAATCAAAAAATGTGCAAAATGAAACAAACTAAACTTGACGCTAGGCATAATAGGGCTAACACAGAGTAACATTAGACGTACTTCTATCACTATGCCTGCATTTGCATGGGACAGGATCCATTAACGAACGGCGAATGTAAACAACACCATCGGCAGACGGCGACTTAAAAGGCGTTAGGGGAATTTAATCTTTCAAAATGCTTTTTGTATCCGCCGCACAAGCAGATCAAAACAATGAGAAATAGTTTTATTTTAGTGTTACATAATATAAGTAATTAATTGTTTATAAAAGTTGCTTTTGGCAATAATTTGAATCGGACTGTGTCTACTTTACTTTTTTAACTGACAGGTTTGTGCATTTTTGTTAACACTTTCTCTGCTTACATTAGTTTACGTTTTTACTTTATTTTTCTTTCTATCTTATTTGAAGAGTTCTTATTTTTTATTATGTTAGGTAAAGTAAACATAATATTTTGATTTTAGTCTTATTTAGTGTAAGGTACTACGTGTAGAGTTACTTAGGGTGTTTTTTTTTTTACATAAATAATAAAAGAAAAATGGAAGACGTCAGAAGAATGTTAAAATTAAAAGCACAACTTAAGTCAGAAGTTAAATTATATAGTGAATAAACGCTACGGTTTTGTAACCATATACTAGTTATATATTTATGTATGTATACCTACGTAAGTGTGTAAGTGAACCTTACAGCAAGAAAGATAGACTGAGGATAGTTTTACACTATTAATTTGTATACTAGGTACCACAAATGGAGCACAAGCAGGCCTGAGACTGCGGGGCGACGAATTCTGCGTCATCAGGAGATACGGCAAAGCCACGCACTCCACGGTTATGCCACCTGCTGTTCAGGC
Source organism: Tyria jacobaeae (assembly GCA_947561695.1). Lineage (NCBI taxonomy): Eukaryota > Metazoa > Arthropoda > Insecta > Lepidoptera > Erebidae > Tyria > Tyria jacobaeae. The sequence continues at coordinate 8,508,020 of OX387207.1, read as the reverse complement.
GACCAACGACTGCAGGGGTTCTTGAAAGCTTCTTTCCTTCATATGTTGACTGTCCATACCAAGGCAGATACGATCTATCGAGTAATTTTTAAATTTGTAACATATTGTTGATTTTTTTTTGTCTTTCTACACTTCTTCTATATATGTATATATAACCTTTAAGGATTCCGAATTGCATGTTAATCGGTTAGGGATTTTTTTTATGCAGATACCTACAGGGTTATCTCAATATAGTAATATACCTACATAGGATATTACTATAAAACTATAATAACTTCCGCAGGAATATTATCGGATACTTCTTCATTTAGTTAATTTATTATACTTACAATTACGTATAAACGTACTTACGTATACGAAATAGGAGAAAGAACAACATAGTATTTATTATATAATGGTATTTCTATGTTATAAGAATAGTGCCGTTCATATAAAATTTCCTATTCCTTATCAATAATGAGGTTTTCGTGATCCGTCGTAGTACAGTATAAGAGTATAACTGACTACAGGCAAGGAAGAGTGGTCATGTTAGTGAAGGAAGCGAACTGTACCTATCGGAAAACCATGTTTAAGGAGCGCATATATTTAAATAAGATACATAGTTAAACTCAACCCTTACACGTTTAACCCTCGGACGGCGGATGTAAACAAATGTAAATTACGGCTAACGTAACTACCACATGTGCGTTGTTCGAGGTAAAAAACTTCCTAATTGCTATCTGAATTGGGGATAAAAAAATCGGTTTTACAACACGTCTGGTAAAAGATAAGTTCGAAACGGGTGTGAACGCAGAAAAACCAAATGTATAATTTGCAAGCAAAAACTAACGTGAAACACCACTCGGACCGCGCCGTTCTATTGTAATTCGGTGCGATCGTTGAATATTTTATGAACAAACAAACGTTATGTAACTTTGTAGTCACAAGAAGAGCTAAGCTATTTTTTTAAACACTTAAAAGCTAAACGAAAAAGGAACATGTGATCAATGATCATTGAGCTATTATTACTACGTAGTAGTAATGTATTCTCTATTAAAACAAAAACATGTCACTTAAGTATTTGAGACATGAATTTTTCACCTAAATTTATATGTAGACTTGAATAGATATGTTTTTAGAAGTTCGTCACTCTTAATTGTTCAGTGCATTCTGAGTGTTTGCAATAAGTAAATATTTAGTTCAGACGAAAATGCATTCATCGAGCTTACGTAGTTTTTCAATTGAAAGGGAATTGGTTGTAAATCTTTGTTCTCCTTCAAACTAAAACATAATCTAAACTATAAAGGCACGAGGGGCACGTGGCCAGGGCCCCCCCGTAAGTGTGATGGTACAATTTAATCTGATACTTCTAACGCAGATATGGTGTGATATTTCAGGGGTTATTAATAAAACTGATTTCAATTTCCAGACAAGTAGTAAATGACTAAGAATATGCTCTTTATGCGATTAATAAGAAAATCAAAATAAAATTTAAATGCTGATTTTATAGTAGGTACATAATAATAATTAAGATAGGCACATAGCGTTGTTAGTGTGAAGGCTGGTTTTGTGCCAAAAAAGTTGTCACTCCATAGGTACATGTAATTTGGTGCAATTTGTACCAATATGATGTCTTCTTACCTTTTAAGCTTTGAATTTAAGCTATTGAATGAAACGTTATTGAATCTGGTGACTTTGATGTTTCTATGTATTTTAGTAATTTGTAGTAAGCAAAGGATACCAGTAATGATACCGTATTAATTGAATGAAAGTGAAATATGTGCCTACCTACAGTCCAATAGGTACCAGGAACATTAAGAATTATCTTACTTTATAATAATATTAGTACTCTAAATATTATTATAGATATACCATATAAATATCCATACACCAACCATTGAAATAAGTACAGTGTATTTGCTCTATATTCGTAAATATATTTCGTGGCAGTAGACATGCCTTCTACTCGTACTACTATCGAAACACAAATTAAGAGATTTCTATACTATATAGATTACAGAAGTGTAACAATGTCATTTAAAAACAAAAAGCTCGCGTCTCGGTTCGGGCGGGCAGTCAGGATGCAGCCATCACTGATCCCTTTGTTTTCTCTGGCGTGCCATACGCGGCTCTAACAAAATATACAAAAGACCGAAATGTAACCGACACGCCGCGCCCACACGCTACGGAATACATGTTTTGACGACTCGTCATCGAACCAAAGACGCCTTTGTCCAAACGGATGGCCGACTCTAATCATAACAACTGTAAGTTTTAGCAAATAGCTACTATAGATCTTATTTTTTTTTTTATGTTGTTTGGGACAAACGGCAAGTGACTACCGCCGCCCATGGACACCTGCAACTCAGAAGTCGCTAGTTCGTTACCGGCCTTTGAAGGGGGTATACACTCTTCTTGAAAGTTTGAAGGACGTTAGCTAGCTTTATTAGTTCCAAGATGTCCAAGTACTTACCTTTATATTATGTTACCCGGATTCATTGCTCTCGAGTGTACCTAATAAATAATCTTGAAATGTCTGTCGTAATGTCAAAAGTACCAGTTTTTCTACGCGTTTAAAATCAATCAGCTTGCACCTTCAGAGACACTCAGGGCGAATTAGATCTGAGTCTATGTATGTATGTCTCGTTTTTAGTTTTTTTTAGTTATTAAGTCTTTTAAACGATACCTTGCGTTACAGACTGCGTGTATGTGGCTACGAATATATTAATAAATAAATAGTCGGTTTTCTATGTGTTTCTTTTGCGTGCCGTTTTGTGGAAATATACTAAAGTCTTGAGTATGACAAGGTATTCTGGATGAAATCGCTGTGTTATAAGAAAACTGATTGTTATGCCTTTATTTGTAACATGTTTATACTGTATTTCATATGAAAGGTATTACAATACACCTTTTATAAGGAATAACCCAACAATGGAAGAATCCAACAAAATTGAATTCGGATTTGGAAATAAATAAAATTGGATTCGTATTAATCCCCAAAATCAAGTTAAAGTATAGACACGAAGTTGTTTGCTCTTTAATATGGAACGTATGGGAGTTTAATAAAAGTGCAATAACCTAGATTAGAAAAAAAAAACGACTAGTACTAGTATCAGCTACTTCTACTATTACACGTAAGTCACTACAGCTTCCTCAGATCCGGACAACCAGTAACAACAGATAGTCTACAATCAAAAAATAAAAATCAAAATCATTAATTTCAACTGAACCATATCATAGGTATTTTTGAAATGTTAAAAGAGGAAGTCGTTCAGACTGAGTCAGTTGTGAAACTAGTAGCTTGTATCCTGTACCAATACGTAGATTCTATGGAGAAGAACAAGCAAGGATTTGGACAATTTCTTACATAATTACAAAACTCTTTCCAGTAAGCAATATATAAATCCTTCAGACAGTTTGTTGAGAGTCATCGCAGTTCTATCGCAAAGGCATAAATGACTTTCCCATGAGTGGCCGAAATGTATAGACAAAGAGGGTACATTAATACTGTAATTAATTAAATATATGTATAATATTAGTGAATAAAAACATAGTAAAAAACTATAAAATGTGCGTAGAATGTAATGTAAATATATAAAAAACGACAGTTTTATACTTTACCCCTAATGTTATTTATGTGGAAGTGAATTCGTTTGTTACTCACGTTTTCACACCTACTTAATTTTTATTTTATTTTTTTATATCATAGTAGGACAGACGAAAAGATGAGCCTATTGGTAAGTGACAACCACCGTCCATGGACACCTGCAACTTAAAAGTCGCAAGAGCGCTGTCCGCCTCTGAGGGTGATGAGAGATGGGGAAGGAAAAGAGGAGGGGGGATGACGAGATGGGAAAGAAGATTTTTTACTCAGCCTACCCAGCCGATCACCTTGAATTCTTTGTATACACATTGGTCAGGGGTGTAGAAAAGAACAGGCTGGGTTCTCAAGAGATTTGGCAATAGCTAAGTTAAATATAGAATTGTTTGTTAAACGGGTCACGTTCTCGCGTCTATGTCGCTATCGCTACAAAACTTTGTAACGAGACAGTCCCGATTTTAATTTGATTCGATTTTAAGCTTGAAAAGTCTTGCGAGTAGTATGTAGGTTATACGTTTTATTCCTATATATAGGCGAGTGGTTCTCGGTGGAGTGGAATAGGACCACCCCATCACACTCACATTTTACTATGTACATGTCGTTTCTCGTACAATGCAGTTGACTTTAGTAAACGCCAGGTACGAAGCTCAATACGCCATGTAAGTACTGTTTACTCATATATATACTCTTATAATTTGCTGGTCCTATTTGATTATTTTCCTCAAGAACTCAAGTCACAGTCCAAAGACACCCTTCCGTCGATTAGATAAATTATTTAGAATACATTAATACTATTTGGTAGTTAAAGCTTGTACCGACTGCCTGCAATGATAGAAGCGAATGAGACTAGTGAAAATTCTGAATGTATCCACCCACTGACCCATTCCACAATTCAATCGTATCCAATGACAATCCAGTGCAAGCAGGAAGGTAACAAAACTAAACTTCGTAGGTGAGAGCGGGAAGGTGTACCTATATGAGTTTGAAGTTGAAAACTGCATCAGATTGCTCTTGAACGTTGATGTTTCCCTAGTACTGTAGGGGCTATGGTTGAGCCAATTCGCAGATGTAGTTATAGGTAGACGCAGTGCTAAATTGAGTAAGAAATATGGAGTATTAAAAATATACAACAGTGGTAGAGCCATGCTTAGGCACGAATGGGCAGGCTCAATCAGTGCGATACCAAGGGTACACAAAAGAAATTGGTGAGGTTTCCGGAGGCCCAACTCCCCCTCTTTTGTCTCCTTGTCCCCCCTCTCCTCACCCCTTTTCAGTTCTTTCCCCTCTCCGCATCTTCTCATCTCTCATAACCCTCAAAGACGGACAGCGCACTTACGACTCTTGAGTTGCAGCTGTCCATGGACTGTCACTTACCATCAGGTGATATTATAAAAAAAAGTCTGTCGATCGTGTATTTTTTTTTATGAAAGAACAATTTTTTAACTACACTTACACGTGGTTTGTGCTGTGTTTGAACCTCTTTACCTTAGCACTTGGCGCAGCAGTAATAAATACAAACGACGACTGCTGAAGTTGCGGTCGAACGGTTTACCGCACAAATATTTGTATGAATCGACATACCGTTTTAGCATTTATCTCAGGGTTACTTACCATACGACATACTTCAGAAAAATGACATAATTATCAACTTAGTAAAACTATAAAGTCATCATCATGTTTCTTTATTCCATTACTATTTTACTTTCATAAAACAATTACGACTTACAACAGTATTATTTTGTTCAACTCGAGCCTCCCTTTATATTATATAGGTACTATACTAGGTCAAAGTAAATATTCGTCAAAGTGAAGAAGATAGCTTCTTGCGCAATAATTCTAACCTACCCGCGATACAAAACAATCCTACACATAAAAGCAGACCAAAATAATTGGTTGAACGACCTATTTATTATGAATTTCTATCATATAAATTTTAAACTTTAACTAAATAGCAAAACTACTATATTTTCTTATAATTTACATAAAGAAAGAAAAACATTGTGCTTAAAAGTTAACTAATATATTTTACAACCATGCATGCGACGCTCAATACCTAGGTTTCACAAGGATTCACACACTCAATATTTTATTTTCTAGTCAGTACACGTATGAGTTTTGATGCGTTGTTGGTCCTGTTGCCAACTCAGCCGCATAATACAAAGTCTCACCATCTTGCACCTGTTGCAAGTTCGCTAAGTTTAGGAAATCTATTTGATCATGTTGCCCTCCTTGTGTATAGTTCTCCATACTTAACGACCCATCGCCGACATGCGAACGCATGTGGAAATTTAGATGACTGCTTTGCTTAAATTTTCTACAGCATACAGAACATTCAAACGGTTGTATATTCGTATGCGTACGCATATGCTGTCGTAAGTGCACTGATTGAGAAAAACATTTGCTACATATAACACATTTAAAAGGCTTTACTTTAGTATGCGTTCGGAGATGTTGGTCCAATCCAGCTTTTTGAGTAAAAGCTTTCGTGCAGAATGTGCATACAAAGGGTCGAATGCCTGTGTGCATTCTCATATGCTGTTGTAGACCGCCTTGTTGAGTAAACCGTTTTGAACAAATTGAACATTGGTGCGGTTTAATTTTTGCATGCACCAGGCGGTTATGTTCATCATATTCTGTACTATCTAGAAAGGTTTGTGCGCAAATACGACAGGAAAACGTGATTCTATTTAAAGCGTTAGATTGAGCAGTTATTGGATCACTCGGGTAAAAGTCTCGGTCAAGACGTCTTTCGCACACTTGGCAGCGCAACGCAGCTTTGCGCCTCTTTGTATGCTCTTGTCGATAGTGTAGGGAATAATCACAGCAGTTGAAAAATATTTGACGACATTGCAGATCCGGCCGCATCGTTGAAGGGAAAGTGCAGGTAAAGGGACCCCTGGTTATAAAAGAATTATTACATTAGATTATATATTAATATCAAATATCACTTTAGGTATTATAGTATGTAACACATTTATTTACAACTAATATACATTTATCTACATATTACAAACAAGAATTAAGCAAAATTTATATTTGATAAAAATTGATATCCCTTAAACACACACACACCTCACGGCTTGCGCGCGCGCACACACATGAAAATACGTCAATGAACACGCATGCACACACGCGGCGCACGCGCTTGCACACGTACGTACGTACGTGTGCAAGCGCATACATACATACATATAACATTATTATACAGTAAAACTCATTCACACAATATGATGTAATTTGTGGAAGCGAAATAAACATTTTTATTATTAAAAAAGAAAATTATCGATACCTTACGAAACTTGCTACTTACTTACCTTACAAAAATTAGTAGGACGTAACTTGATCGGGGATATAAATATTTGTTTTTAGATTATCTCTGACCTTAAAACGATTTGCGTATTCTTAGTGTATGTAGTAATTTTTGTAAGGTAAGTAAGTAGCAAGTTTCGTAAGGTATCGATAATTTTCTTTATGTGACATGTTTTCATTTCCAATGCAATTAAGCAATTCTAAGACGGTGGCGCCTGCCTGATGATGTCTCAAAGCAGGCAACCACTGTATGCATTCCCCAGTGTGGTCTGCATATAGGGCATACTGGGCAGCTGCATACTGTGCAGTCGGTCATCAAGAGGCAACCAAGAATTGCAGAGGTGGTTGTTACCGAAGGATCCCTTCTTAAGGTAAACCCATTTCCGTTAGAAAGGACTCACTTGGGACTCGTGCTTTTAGTCGGTGCGAAGTGCTATGCCAACATACCGCTTTACAATTTGCCACGGTAATGTGATAACCCGAGGGGGTTGGCACACAATAAGAATGATATTTGATGGTTGTCCGTCTCAAAATAACAGAAAACTTGAATAAGTGAGCAATAAGCAACTCACGGGTAATGACAATGAAAGATTATCTAACAACGATTAAAACGTAGTAAAAATGTTCGAATGCTAGTGAGTACAGATTGGGTAGTCTAGGCATAGAAGAATACGTCTTCCGCTTAGTTCAACTTCGGTACATCAAAAGTCAAGAACTAATTATTTTTTACTGTAGTGGAAATGGCTTAATAGTTTGTCTAGATATTAGAACTAATATTTTACCTTAAATCAATGGGCTGTTTTGGTTTGATCGGAGCCTTTTTAGCGAACCCATCTAAACGAGATCTTTTTAACGCGTCACAGTCTATTTCATCGTCTTCAATAGTAACGATTAAGTACGTAGTGTCCTCAGAATATGTTCGAGTAATCAAACCGTCATGAACTGTAGTGGTATCCCGTTCCCTGTTCTTCATTAGGGGGATGAACTCGAAACCACAAGGGTTGTTTGTGGTTATCTATTTACAATAAAACAATTTTAGTATTTGAAGAATTTGTAGGATCATCGATAGCACGAAAATATGAAGCCTAAAACTTATTAGTTACTTAAAAAGGCATATAGTAGTCATCGCCTAATGCTACAAAGGGATGGATAACAATGACTTGTCCTAGTTTCAATGTGTTGTCGTAACACTGTTAGGTATGCTAAAGCCCTACCATGTAGGTAAAGAAGTAGTTCTCTTATCACACAATTTCTTCAATTACTTGTCATTCCACCAAATACAAGTGGGAGAATACCTACATATGTAGGTACAACATGTAATAAAGATATAAATTAGGGTTACTTGAATGATGTTTTGTAACCAATAAAATATTAATCATCTCCAATGTATAATGACCCACTTGTGACATTGTATGGTTTCAGTCGGTTCGAGTCTGACATATCACCTCACCGTCATCTTTGGTGAGGTGACGATAAGTGGAAAGACACGTTTTTACACAGGGAAAAAAAATGTATATGGTAACATGAGTATATAAATGTATGTTGTATAATTAAGAGACATTAGCATATTACGTTTTCTTGAGCTGTTTGTAGAGCTGGACGAGAGCCAGTCTCCCACTCCCTGTCTGCAACCTCCCCGTCGTGCTGCGTATTTTTATGATTCTGCAATGCAATTGCGTTATAAAACGTTTTCATGCATAATGTGCATATGAACTTCGCTGTTAGTTCTTCTTCACATGGTGTCGAGAAAAACTGCAACAGTATAACCGGGACTTAAGAAAAAACATGAAGATTTTAAATAAATAATCAAATAACACTACAATTATATCGCTCCACTTTAATAAAAAGAAATATGGTACAGTCTGACAAGCGAGCAGACAGGTCGAGAAAGCTGACGCTTATGGACACCTTTTTTTTTTTTTTACGTGTGGAAACCCCCACGGGCCGTCACCCCACCGGGGCTTTCAGTGGGGTGGTGTGTCGGAATTGAACCGACTAAAACCACACGGTGTGCGACACCGCGCCTAAAATAGGAGGAATCCGGGAACAACTTTGGTAGGACATCAGGATCAGGATCCTAGCGCTATGCCCGTCAACAGCGGGCACCACCTTAGGGTAACTCTCATTTCGGCGGCAGTTGCAGTGGTGGCAGGCGGGACTCAGTTCCCTCCTGGCAACCGAGTGCAGGTACTTGCCAGCTTGAGCAGCAACCATGCCCGGAAAGCACCTGCGTCAGCCGGAAGGAAAGAGTCCCGTGCTGCCTCCCCGCCCACTCGAAGATGACCGGCTAGAGCGCCTCCACGGCGGCAAAGCCAGCACGTGGAGCCTCCAGCCGGGACGACCAACGAGCCATCGTGCCTCGGCGGGCGGCTTCGCGACGCTCGCGCACCTCTTCGGGGGGGGCCCTACTGCCCCTGCCCATTCGAAACTCAGCCGTCCGCCGATAAATTTCGGCGAGCACTTCCGCCTGCAAGTCCCACGGGAGAGAACCAGCCAATGCGCACGCTGCCTCCGTTGACACGGTGCGGTATCCGCGTATGGCTCTAACCGCCATTACTCTCTGAGGGCGCCATAGGCGCGCCCTATTCTGGGCAGTTAGAGCCTCCGCCCACACCGGTGGCACCATATAGTGCCATTGACCGGATTACCCCCATGTATAGAAGTCTTGTAGCGATGCTAGGCCCACCCAAATTGGGCAAAAGTCGCCGAAGGGCGGACGCAGCACCGACCAACCTTGGAGCGAGTTGCCGGAAGTGCTCGTCGAAGCGCCACCTACCGTCAAGCATCAGACCCAGATATCCATCTGGGCCCGAATTGGTACGAGGACCGAGTTTACTTCGATCGAGGCACCAGGGGGTGGACCACGACGGGGCCCGTGAAATAAAAGGCCCTCCGTGTTATCCAGGGCCACCCGTAGGCCCAGTGCCTCGATGCGCTCGACCACCAGGCAGACTCCTATGGTGGCCAAGCGTGCCGCCTGTTGAAAGTTTGCCCCCCGGGCTGTGACGAGGGTATCGTCGGCGTAACAAATTACGCCCAGCCCAGAGGGGAGGTCACCACGCAGGGCCCAGTCGTAACCCATGTTCTACAGGAGTGAGCCCAGAACAGAACCCTGCGGAACACCGCACGACATGGCCCGACGTCTTAAATTCCCCTCTCGATCCTCGTACATGACGGTACGCTCCTGTAAGTAGTCTGCCACCAGCCGCCGCAGGTATTGGGGCACCCCATGGTAGTGGAGAGCACCTCTGATGCAGCTAAATAGCAGACTACCAAATGCGTTGGCGATGTCCAGCGACACCGCCAACAGAACGTCCCCATTACTCACAGCCTCTTCGGTCACAACCCTTAGGCGCAACACAGCGTCGATCGTCGAGCGCCCCGCCCCTAAACCAAACTGGGCGCACGACAGATCGGGCCCTACCGTGTTCATGTGCTGGACGACGCGAGCAGAGAGAACTCTCTCAAATAGTTTACCCGCCTCGACCAGCAATACAATGGGCCTGTAGGCCGTGACCGAATCAGCTGGCCGTCCCGGCTTCGCCAAAAGGACCAGCTTCCCGCTTTTCCAGCATTCAGGGAACCGTCCGTCTAGCATACTCTTGTTAAGCAGTCCCCTGAAGTGGTCCTCCAAATAGCCGAGGGTCAGAGCCAACACTCTGGCAGGTATGCCATCCGGCCCGGGGGCAGTGTTCTTTGCACGAATTCGTAGAATGGCTGCCCCCAGCTCTGCATCCGTGACAGGCGGAATATCTTCTTCTTGGACGCCCCCGACCTCGGTAAATCGGGCCATTGATCGGGGCGTATGCTCCGCCCGTTCCGGGAAAAGACCCTCGACCACCTGCTGCAGGAAGCTGGGCTGGAGAGTTTCGGTAAGGGGGGGCTGACGCGCGGAGCCTTAGCTGCGCAGCGCGATACGGGCGTCCCCAGGGGTCACGATCGAGACCCTCTAGCATCTCCTTTCTTTTATCCTCTTTGGCACGGCTTATGGCCAGCTTCAGAGTCCTCCGCGCTTCGCGGTACTGCTCGTAAAGCCGGTCCTCCGCCTCAAGGTTTCGGCGATGCCACCGGCTGCGGGTATAGGACCTCCGGGCACGAATGCAGGCCGTTCGGAGGTCCGCTAGCTCTTGGGACCACCAATAAACCCCCTTTCTAGGAGGACGAAAACCTCGAATTCGGGGCATGGCCGCATCGCATACCTGTGTAATCGCATTACGGATGCGGTTAGCCCCGACGTCCATCCCCTCAGTCGGGGGTGGGGGAAGGGATAGCCAAGACTGAACAATGGCCTCCTCCTCCAGACGGTCCCTATTCAGTTTACCTACAGCCCATCGCGGAAACCGCGGAGATCGCCGCGCCAAGTGACCCCTTCTGGGGTCCTGGGTCCGGGAGAGCTCAAATCGGATGTAGCGGTGATCCGAGAGAGTCTCAACCTCTTCCAGGACACCCCAGTTCCTTACTCGTACGGCTAGAGCAGGGGTAGCGAACGAAAGGTCCACTATCGACCCCCCCTGCTGTCGCACGCTCGTGTTGATGGAGCCTCTGTTGAGGAGACAGAGGCCCATTGATGCTGCCCACTCTTCCACCGCCTCGCCTCGGGCGTCCGTCCTGGGGGACCCCCATTCAGTAGACTTTGCATTGAAGTCCCCCAGCACGAGCGCGTGTTCAGGTGATTGACGCCGCATCGAGGTCTCCAAGGAGTTCAGGAAGACCTCGAAATCGGCTAGACTCCGGTTGGGGGAAAAATATACTCCGTAGAGCGTGACTCCCCCCATTCAACAGCAACATATCCCGAGCCCTTGTCTCTTAACGACAAGGGCGGGGAATAAGGCGCTGAGGAGCTGACGATCACCACGGAGCCGTCCCGGTCCCCTACCCAGTTCGGGAGGGGAGGAACGAAGTAGGGCTCCGCGGCTACGGACGCTTATGGACACCTCCTCCAACTCAAGAGAGAAACACTCAGCTGTGCCCTGCGAGCCTTTAAAATGATGATGAGGGAAGAAGTAAGAGTAGAGGAGGAGTTTGGGCCTCCGGTATCGTTAACCGCACAGTAAATATAACGAAAGCATTATTTGACAACCTGTTTTCTGTGAAACCGTGGTACAACTTCGGTCGAAATATTTTTTTATGAGTTTTCAAATTTCGGTTACCCAGATAGGTGACATCTTTATTACAATATAGCAACGAAACTAAGCTCCTATCTACCTCCTACCTTCTTTATACTACCTATTTTTTGACGAACTCCTATTAGATGTTATGTATACTATACATATTTCTTTGACCGTAGAGAATGAATGAATATGGGATGACCTGCGGGCTGTATCATGAGTGATCATAAGAATGAATACTTATGATGCTTTTCCTTGCCATACTTAACTCACTCTCTTTATTAAAACCAACAATTTTATTAAGCTCTGTATCTCACATCTGAATTTTGCATATAGTAGGACCAACATCCTTCATTAAAATTTTAATAGAAATGCTGAAGGCTTACTTACCTGAACATTAATTGAATTAACAGGATGTTCAAAAGAATCTAATGAGAGCATATTTTCTCCTGTTTGTTCCATCACAAGTTAGTAATAGTTACAATTTTTAACAAACTTTAAAACTTTCGTGCAATATTATTATCAGTTGTTTATGGATTCTCTCTCGCGTGTATATTCAACGCAGAGATTCCGCCAATGTCAAGTATTTAGAGAGAAAAAACAGTCTATAAAAATATGATCGCCATCAATAAACATTGCATTTCTAAACACATAGCTGACAAACCATAATGGTTTAAAAACTCCGCCATTCTACTTTTGTTTTGTATTAACCACAGATAAAAAAACAAGCATGAAATAAGGCCCTCCATTCTATAATATTCATATTAACATAAAAAGGAACTCTGAGCAAATTTACTGTGTCTCGTGTTATATTACAAGATTATTTAAATATGATTTTAATGAAACTGATTACATTTCGTGAAATAATACATGAATCAGTGCGAGATATAAGAATGACTAAAATGTTAATAAGTTAAATAATTTCCCAACCTGTAACATAGCCTATTTCAATACATATTTTAATTAGTGGCTGGTGGTGGTGGTGACTATGAATTATAGTCGTAATCGAACTACTTACTATTAATATGTAACTAATAATCGATCATGAGATTAGTAACTAATCTATTTTTATTTTAAATGAAGTTAGTTTTGTTCTTGGTGCAATATTAATTGACGTTGATCTCAAATGATTATGTTTTATTATTACGAAGTACAAAGTTGATATACAAATAGTAATCAATTTCCCCTAGATTATATACAGTTTATGATATAAGTGCCTACCTACAAGTAAACCAAAAACAACGACAACCTACAAGTTTTCATAACAAAATATATTTTTTATTTTCTTGCTATATCTATTTAAAAATGTTTTTATTAAAGTATTATTTATGTAAAACATCGCTTTTGAAATGGGTAGGTAAAATATGTTAATCGTTTGATCCGAGATTGATAGTGAATTTAAATTACTAAATTTAAAAATGCTTTATATAGTTATAAAAATATTAATTACCACTTAAAGGCATAGTCTAGTTAGCCACTTAAAGAATATTTTTGAGGGAATGAGTAAAAAGATACATATACGGGTACGACGTTTTCATATAAATTTCATCCACGTGTATACAAATTACTCATTTTCCGTAATTATTTCTGTCTGTGCTGGTAATTTAAAAAAGATAGGGACAAAATTGTTGTACACTGCTATGACGATTGACATGTGTGAGCAGCTCGAGCTTGACGAGCAACTGCCAGTTGGCAAGCATGTATCGAATTTCGTTGACCTACTACTACTTACTAAATTAATAACTAGTAAACTGCTATAATCGAAACGTCCCATAATCGATAGAATTCATTAGTAAATCTCCTAATCGCCCACCGCTAATTTTGATGACATTTCTATCTGTCATAGCTGTGATTTTGACTTCAAGAAGTTCAATGAAAGTAATTAATTATAAGTGCTACAACAAAATTAAATGATGGCCGGATCAGCACTTCGACGGCTTATGGCCGAGTATAAACGTAAGTATAATAGTACGTTGACCGTTTAAAAGTTGCGAGATTTTTAGATTTAAATTGTTCAAAATTATCAGAGTATTTAGATACACGACAATCACATCAACACTGACTTGGCAATTATCTTTATTTCACCATTTAGCTGCACTCATTCACAGCATAACACATTGTCATATAATTTCATTTACTAAACTGCTTATCAAAGTGAAACACATATTTATAACTCCTGTTCTATTAGCAGCTACAGCTCAAATGAGCATACTCAAACTACAAAATGTTGTGAAGGCTCCTAACCAAAAGCCTGGGATTGCCCTAGAAAGAAATGGTAATATATGATTGCTGTTTGATTGGGAATACTAATAGCAACCTTGTAAAAACTAATAGGTATAGTACACTTACATGTTGCCTGAGTTTCTATTTTTGTTTTAATTGCTATATATACTATATTGCAAATATACATAGCATATGATGAACACACAAGTGAATAAAAAATAAATGTTTTATTATTATAAGTTTTTATAGACATTATGAATATCACTCATCACATTGCCTTTAACAAAAAAATACCATTTCAGAACTGACACTAAATCCTCCAGAAGGAATTATTGCTGGTCCAATAAATGAAGAAAATTTTTTTGAATGGGAGGCACTGATTACGTAAGTATTGTTTTCCACATCATATTTCTAAGGATCATCAACTTCACGGGGTGTTAGGTTTACAAATTATACAAAGACATTATTTTACTGATTTTAAATTTCAGATTATGTTTATAAGTTCATTATAGGAAGGACTCCATCTAAAACACTTGTTTTAAATTGCTTTGTTGTCTTAGCAGCAGTATAATTAATTTCAATTATTACTATGCACATACAATTAAAGTTCTGCAGAGATTGACACCAAACTAGATGCAATTAACTTATAATAACAGTACAATTACTTAGGATCGTAATTTGATCTGACAGTCCCTGTGATTAATTATTTTAATATACCTCCCATGAGGATTTCTTTCTATAAAGCTATGTCATCCCCAACAATTTTTTATTTTGTGTCTGTTTATAATATTTGCGTATGTGAGACCTATGCATCCGGTGAAACATCCAAAATGTATCAATAGCTGCTTGCTAGTTTTGTATTGAGTCCTCTAGTATTCTGTGCTTAAATCTGCAGGGTTCTGTACATTAAAACATTCTTGTCTTGGGAGATTTAACAGATTTATTTATTTCTTTCTTTATGTTGGGGATATTTAGGTTGTGATAAAAAGCTTCATTTAAAACATACCATTGGGCATTTACTATATAGCTTATATAAAACCTTTGAATGATTACCACATTTGAGTGTGATACTGTCTTAATAATGACTTTGTATAACAGCACAATATTCTTTATCTTCAAGTATTTTGTGGATTTCATTGATGAGCCCATATACAGTTTGGTGAATCAGCTTTTCTAATTAGGAATGCAAACTTTGGCGATGGATTGTCTCCTGAACAAAGTCTTAAAATTAATTTAACAATATATCTACTTAATGTAGTATTTCACAACCGGGGTATACACAAAGGATAATTTTTTATGGTGCTGTACCATATGCCCTTGAGACTTATGCAGGGAGGAGGGAGGGAAGTCTTTTTAAAACACAAGCGTGCGCATTTTGAAACACAAAGTCTCCATCCTTTCCTCTTCCTACTCTTCAGAACATTCAACTGCCACTACAGGATAGGCTTAGTATACTGGGTATGGACATTTGTAGGTATCTCAATCGGTGTGATTACATCGAGAGCGTCACTAAGGCGGCATCGCGGAAGCTCGGTGTATTGAACAAGGTTAGACGGTTCTTCTCGCCCGAGCATCTGTGTCTTTTATACAAGACCCAAGTTCGCTCCTGCGTGGAGTAGTGCTCTCATCTCTCGATCGGTTGCAGCGAAGCGCAGTCCGCATTATAGACTGTCCTGAGGTCACCCAGTCTCTTGAGCCTCTGCAGTTGCGAAAAGATGTCGCCTCTATGGCAGTCCTCTATCGCCTACTTCACGGAGAGTGTTCTGACGAGCTCTTCCAATTGGTCCCACCTTCTCCCTTCCTCTACAGGACTACACGTGCTGACCTGAGGAGTCACCGTTTGAGAGTCGAAGGTATGTGATCCTGAACGAAACGGTTTTGACTCGGGACAGGAAAATCCTGTCCCGATCGGTCGGTATCGGTGAAAGATTGGAATTCACTACCAGCGCACGTGTTTCCTTCCCACTTTGGGTCCTGGGTCTTTTAAGCGAGCCGTGAAAAAGCATCTCACCAGGCCGCCATAGTGTGGGTCACCATACTACATTGACTAGACTAGACTAGACATGCAATGAGGATGGTGACCACCACTCTTGGACTCCATTTATTGCTTACCATCAGGCAAAGTGGAGTCATTATGGTAGGCTTACACATAAAAAAAAGAAACTGTTTTCCATACCTTCTGGCATATTGTTTTATATTTAGAAATATACTCAAAGTAGTCAGGTTTCTAGCTATGTCTACAGCGGCAAGTTTACTAAGACGGTCAGCTTCTTTCCCTGTACTTGGTGCCTAAGGAAAGTTTTAGAATATCCGAGGCAAATGTAAACTCTTAAGACATAGTAATAAACTCTCTCATATAGCTAATTGCATATCATATTGATTACATTATTGACTCTGTAACTGGTATCTTAATTAATATATTGTTTTATAATTACTTTTCTCGTTAGCAATGTCATATTTATTCACAAGGCAGGTCACTATAGGTTATCTATAGATTTTTTTAATGTTGGTGCTCTGGACAAAGGTGCCATAATTATATTATAATCTAGCATTTTAGGCTGGTAAATAATTTTAATTTACATAAATGGTATATAAGGAATTTGTTATGTGTAGGTCAGGGAGAATATCTTCCTATTAACAAATACAAACATTACCTACAGAATTCATTTCTTTGTAATGTAGACTAAATGCTGCAATTGTAGTTAAAATAGCATTACCATAACTTTATAGAGTACTAGCGGACCCGACAGACGTTGTCCTGCATGATATTTCAAGCGATTAGGATCAATATAGATAAATAACCTAGATACCGACTGCAGCGCCATCTGCCGGGCTGATTTGTGAATCTAAACCATTCCCAAATCCCCTTGAACACACACAAAAAATTTCATCAAAATCCGTCCAGTCGTTTGAGAGTAGTTCAGTGACATACACACTCACAGAAGAATTATATATATAAAGATTAATTAACTTTCCTACTTAAAAAAAAAAATAATGTTTGAAATATACTGAGTATAATGTAAACATTAAACTTTTACTTACTATCAATACTTATATCAATACTTTTTTGATTATAAATGAGTATATTTTTCTATTCCAGAGGCCCAGAGGGAACTTGCTTTGAAGGCGGAATTTTTCCAGCAAAATTGGTTTTCCCTCCTGATTATCCGTTAAGTCCACCAAAAATGCAATTTATATGCGAAATGTTTCACCCAAATAGTAAGTATAGGTAGTTTTAAAGTTTATCAACCATTTCACCACACTGTTCTTTACTAGCAACCGAAAATATCGAAAACTACATCTATTAACTTCCTTAAATTATGCTGTTGTTAGTATGTACAATATACTGTGTTTGAAAAACTATTTCAAAGTTAATCAGTCTGAAAGACAGTTGAAGATATACAGTTGATGAATTCAACAATCAATGTAATTTAATAAGCATTATGTACTACTTTTTTTTTGTGTGGAAACCCCCACGGGTCATCACCTCATGTCTGTCTGACTCGAACCGAGTAATTTTGCGCTCTCCGGCATCTAGTGCGTTTACTGCGGGACGGAAGAGTGCTAGTTCTCTCCCGTTTCCTTTCCGCCGCTTTCTTGGCCTGCATCACTACCTCACAGAACGAGGCTGTGGAATCGTCACTCCTGCACCCACGCAGAGCATTCATTTAACTTATTGAGTGCGGTATCCTATCCTCCAATATCGCCTCTCCAACCAATCCCCCAATGACGGGTCTTACCGCCACAATAG
Organism: Tyria jacobaeae; assembly: GCA_947561695.1. Lineage (NCBI taxonomy): Eukaryota > Metazoa > Arthropoda > Insecta > Lepidoptera > Erebidae > Tyria > Tyria jacobaeae. The sequence goes on along the minus strand of OX387207.1, from coordinate 8,490,049 downwards.
TGACTGACGACCTGTCTGGTACCCACAACCTCACCATACCCAATATATCTGGATTGTGTTTCTTGCCTCTAATAATCTTAAATAAATATTTTATTAGCGTGGACTCTCTGCTGACCCTTAACTCATTGCTTCCAACCATGCCCTTTTTTTCGTGTGGAAACCTCCTCGGGCCGTTCTTCCACCTATCCAACAATGTCTAGAACAAACAACGTGGTAGAAACGATACACTCCATATAGGCGTAGATATAAAAACCTCACGAATTCGTTTTGTACACGCTCTAAAATGAGACTGTATTTAGTTTCATGTGGAGCCCAGATGACTACGTTGCATTCCAATTGACTCCTCACCACTGCAATATATATAAAGCAAAAATATTTGTTTTAATAGTTTTATAGTTGCGAGGAGTACGTATTATAAAACCTTAATTTCTGAAAGCTTTCTAATAGAACTTGACAATACGATTACGAAACGTTAGCTCTGTGTTAAAATAACTCCTATATGTCTGACTTTAGTGACCCTAGTGTTCCTGTGCCCTAGGCACACCATCAACACTATAATTGAAAGTGATTGGGTAGTGGGCGTGGAGAAAGTGATCGTCACGCATTTTTTTATATTGAATTGTAATCCATATCTATAGATCATGGACCTACGCGTAGGGAGAGTGCTTATCCACCTTAACTATGCAAAACATCATAGCATAATATTTCTAATGTAAATACTCATTTCTTTCAGTTTATGCAGATGGACGAGTATGCATATCAATTTTACATGCACCGGGAGATGATCCAATGGGTTATGAGAGCAGTGCAGAACGTTGGTCACCTGTACAAAGTGTTGAGAAAATATTGCTCTCAGTTGTCAGTATGTTGGCTGGTAAGTAATTTAAACTATAATATGTATGTATACTCTACATATATATATTCTTTAAAAACTTACTTAACCCACGTAAAAAACTATTACTAAAAATGAAAAACTACAACCATGCACAGCATTAAATAAAAGTAATTTCCATCTGAAGACCTTTATGGTTCTATGGGACAGAAAGCAACCGCAGCAGAGATCATGGGACAGTAGATAACTCTTAACACCATGGCCTTTTCAACTAGTTTCATAAAAGTTGAGAACATGTACCGTATCAGTACATTTCTACATTACGAGTATTAGAATATCCTGATTTACAGTTTATTGCAATGTAAGGAAAAAATGAGTACAAAGCACATCTATAACAATGTTTGGTTGTAATGATTAATACTCTTACTAAAGTGATTATCCATTATTTCCAGAGCCAAATGATGAAAGTGGTGCTAACGTGGACGCAGCAAAAATGTGGAGAGAGGACAGAGATCAGTTTAACAAAGTCGCGGAGCGGCTCGTCCGAAAAACTTTAGGTTTGCCACCGCCATAATTAAATCCTCCTAAATATCTTATGTAAATGTGCTATTTCTGTGGGCGGATATAGAAGTCATGTTCATTTTTACTCGTCTTCCAATAGTACGAGTTCACCTCGTCTACTTGCTGCATATTTTATTCAAATGTTATTCGTAAAACTTGTATTGACCTTACCAATTTAATATTCTAGATAGTGTGTGCTTCATACTGAAAGAATATTAAATCATAAGAAAATTACAACAATGTAAATCAGGAATCACCTGATTTACATTGTTGTAATTTTCTTTTTAAATATTGAAATCTAATGAATATATTATAATTCGAACTAGCGGCATTAGTATATGCTGTGTTATTTTAGTAAAGTTTGGGGAATATATGGTAGGAAAATGTATATTGAAAGTTTAATGTTGTACCGCTATCACAATTGATGCAACGCTGTTGTATTTCGCGATAATTTAATAATTCAAAACTCTTAGTAAAGCCATGCAGGATATTGGTCGAAAGCTGTAGAGTCATTATTATTCACATACATACATAGTATATGTAGATATATATACATATAGATTTAGTTTACGAATTTGTGCTATGATTCAACATACCGTCTTACTGTAGTACAATTTTTACATATAATATCACCTTGCAGAATATTAAACATAATTACAAACATTAGAATAATAAAAATAGAAATGAATACTACAGTTTGTACGTTACATATTAGTGAAGTACAAAGGTTAACATCGTCCTTGTATTAATGGATTTACAAAGTTGTTGTCTATTATGAAAAATGATAGGTGATATTATTAAGCGTAGAAAATTATGTATATTTTGTCACTTCTAGCAGGTATATCTCGGTGAACAAGGCTTATATTCAAAATTATTCAATTATAACTTTACATGTACTCACAGAATGCACTGGACTAAACTAACTTCATAGGTCCCAAAGTCCCCCCCATATATTTAAAAATTAAAAGCAATAGTCATTGCCAAGTGCTCGCTATCCAAGCCCTTGCTTAGTGGTAATTTATCTATGTTGATAGTATAGAAAATTAGAGAGCAATACAAAGTGCCTGCTTATAAGTTATTTAGATAGTGATATTAATGTTAGATTTGAGTAATAATCTCTCCAACATTGAAACACCAATGAGGTAGTACATATGTACATTACTTACGTTGGTGTACCCAAAGGCATTCACTGCCTAGGAGGTTTATTTATACAATCATTTACTTACTAAAAGAACTTCTCAATAAATAGATTTAATGTGATCTATAAGATAAGATATATAATGTTACATACTGAGACCTGTCTCAACCACATAAATCAATCTGCAGCTGGGAGGTATTTTGCTGTTGCTTTGTTACCCACTGTGAGATTATATATTCCTAGGTAGTTTTTAAATATTTTAAGGTAATACATACCGTATTTACTATATATCTATAGTGGTTTCACTTAGGCTAATATGCCTAGTTTAACTAATATAACTGTAGACTCCAATCCGTTTTACAGAATGTACATTTACCTCGCCTAGAATTATCAAGAATGCCTTGTCAGTGATTTGAACAGAGCAATATTATATATTAGGTTTTAAGGATGTATCCTAAGTACTTAAAGTCATTACAACACATCTGAGCCCTCTCTAACTTTTAAAATGGCTATAGCTGTTGTTACAATAATTAGTTATTTGTTGAAAATCCATCACAGAAACGATAGCCGTGCCTTATCCACCAACCTCATATTAAGTATTTTGTATTTATACCTCGTATTCTATAGTATAACATATATTGGTTTTATATACATAGCAGAATATAAAATAAACATATCATTTTTCATAAATGGACAACGTGATAGCAGTACCTACTTAGTATGTAGACAAAACAGTACCTAATTGTATAAAGATATTTATAATGTAGAACCAGATAACCTTTTGAGATGTTCAAATGCCTAACTGGCTTCTTGGAATCGTTGATTTAGATATTTGTGCACCGTCAGTACATATCTATATGAGTGGCTCATGCTCATATGGGTGAACTTACCTAATATGCAATTAGCGCCTACTATTCAGTAGTGTCACACTAACTTACTCCAAACCTGAAAAATAGCTAAATGTATACTAATAATAAAGCTCACAACGAAGTAACTGGTTGACCACAGTCTGCCTTCAATTCTTAGTGACCATAAATGTGGTGAGCATCTAAGGTCAAGAATTAAGGGCAGACAGTGTTCAACCAGTTACAGAGGGGAAAAATAATAATGAAAGTTTACGGCATACAAAATATGTAATATTTTGATATTGCATCGTGCATCCAAAGTATAATTCTTTAATACATATATGCAGGAAATAGACATTACTGTGACGTTAATATTTACATGTGTTTGTACATAAACAAATAAGATTGCTTATAAATAGAACTTAGACTCAATTTTAAGATTGTCACATAGCATAACCAGTAATACACTACACTTACTTAGTAAGTGTTTAGCAGAAAATAAATACATCTATTATAAAAATATCCTTTTATCAAACCATAGAATTGTTTTTCTTTTTTTGTATTTATAAGACAAGATGATTATGAATATTATTTTCAATAAATTTTATCAAACGTTTTAGAGTATTTGATTTAACATATCCTGTGTTTTAGAACAAAGAATCATGTACTATAATGGTATTTCATATTAACAGTATCTTTATCGTTTGCGAAATTTTACAACACAACTCTTTGTTAACACTATAAAAAATAGACATTCCAAAAGTAAACCGACAACTCCATATACGGTACATACGGTCACGCTTGCATGCCCTGAGGGGTAGACAGAGGTGTAAACTCGCTATAGCTATGCTTACACAAGCGAATGGATATTCACCCACTCATCTGCTAAATAATCACGAAATCCGAAATACTACTAAACTTATGGACATAAAATTTAGCAGGGAGGTAAGTAACCTATAAGCAGGAGACGTCAGCCAAGAACTGATTTTGTGATGGGACCGGATTAAGAACCCTAATATACATACATTAGATCTAATTATTATGATTTGTAGTAAGATTTTACTTCAAAGGAATGGCAAGTTCAAAACTACAACAGACCTGAAGATAGGCAAAAAGATAGTTTATAAGTAGGATACGTCTATCCATATCTAATGGTAAGCTCACTGTACTTAAACATGTACTAAATGAAAGCTAGGTATTTTAAGCGTACAAAGCCGGATAACACCTCGTATAACAAAATAGGTCCCAAGTATCCACAAGCTGTTAGGTTTACGTATATATAAGACTAATGTAGGTCTTAACTCGCCATTAGCCAGAATGACCAAATCGTACAACGAACTTTCGCGTCTATTAATATATATAATATACTGCCTAACTTGAAAAAAAAAACACGGAATATAACTTAAGTCTAAGCTTTGGCAAGTGAATGCTTACCTTGGGATTTTAAAAGTCCGTGGTGTGTTATCGCCGTTAAATACTTATACTATACCTAATTAATATTAATTTACAATTTTACCTTAAACTTTCACACGTGTTTCATCTGAATTTAGTATAGTACAAGTTTTACTTACTTAGATGTAGTTACCTATAATTGAATGAGCACAAAGCACGTATTTATATTTTTGTATTTATATAAGATATGTGTATCATTTGTTGCCGATGAAAATAAATTAAACAAAATAATAGCAAATGGATTCGACGATAGCGGGATACTCATCTACCGACGAATTATGAACTTTATCTTTAAACTTGAAATTTATCAGGGAGGTAGTTTAACAGTAGGAAATGTCTGTTAGCAAGCTGATGAATTAACGGGTTTTAAGTTTGTATGCCATTTCTAAGTTCTTCGTTTTTTTAACATAAACTTAAATTTGCTGGAGGCAGCTTTTCATCATACAAAGAAAGAAAATATATTTATATTGTACTAACTTTATTAACCTTTTCCATTTGATAATAGTGTTTTTATGAAACAATATCGTACTAGTTTGACTCTTTCCTGAGAGTCTGTAATCGAAATCGAAGGTTAATCTGACTGGTCCTAAGTTTGCGCCTCATGTTATTTACACGATGGCGGAAGCTAAGAAAAATAAGCTACAAGTTACATTTAAAGACAAAATAAAATTAAAAGCACATAGGCCAAACAAAGTTGGTAAAAAAGTAAAGTTATGACAAAATGTGAAGGCTTTCTATGACATGTTACAATAGGAATCGTAGTTGTAAAAATATTTTTTGTTGTGCCACTATCCAACGTTACAATTTAAACAATAAAATTCAAGATTAAGATACTGCCGAGAAATTTGACAATTTACCTACACGGAACAAAAAAGAAAGGTCTAGAAGTAACATTATTCTTTTGTGGAAGTCGGTAGATATATACATATATTAAAGTACTCTGTGGTCGGTAGTCATTACCTACCCAGGCCTAAGTACCTATTGGTATGTGGTTTTGTGAAATTGTGAGTTTCTAGCTAAATCTTTCTAAATAATTTGAATTGAATTATTCATTGTGGCCTTTGTGGGTCTGTTACTCAATAATTTCATTTAGTGCACCAAAGCGAGCTATCAGATTGGTGGACTATCGTATTAATTTTAGTCTGTGGTAGATCAAAAGGCCCAAAGGAAACGTTTTGCTTCTGAGAAAGATATTAATAATTGTTTATTAATAAGACATATCACAACAGACATAGAAAATACTATATAAATAAGAGTATACATTATCAATATAATTGCATAAAAAAAATAACAAATCAAGAACAAACTTATTTTGTTATTAGCTATATACATAAAACTTTTTAACATCAACGCTTAGAACGGAACGTAGAACAGATTATAATCCAATAGGTCTTCTTTTGTAAATTATTTCATCCAATCAGATAATCTGATATCTCTAACAAGTGACAAATAGAACATAAGGTTTTCGTAAAGTTTTGTGAATCTGACTGAATAAGATTTCTTATTAATCGGTGGCGTTCGCCTGTTCACTAACGTTTTATCTGCTCATGATTACGTTTATTGTTATCAAAATTAAGATTTAAACAAATTAATTTGATTTATTTTATGTAGTTACAGTTTATGTTTACTATTTGGTACTAGTAATTTTAACCATGCTGTTTTTATACGTTCCTAGTTTTGTTTTTATCGCTGCGTAAATGATCGAAATAACATAAAATTGTCGCTCTCTTTGTAATAAATGATAAGAAAATGGCATCTTCTAACGCAGATTTACAAGAAAAGTACAAGTTGTACTACAAGTTTACAAAGGTATTAACCCTGAAAGTGGCGCAAATTGTTGTTCAGAGCAGACAAGGCAAGAAAATAACTCACGAATGTAATGCGGAGCTACCCGAAAATGGTGCAGATTCCTCGCCGCAATGGGTAAGTTTAATATATTTAATTTAAATGGCTTATTTAGTAATCCATAGTTACAATATTTTACTATATGTATATATATATATCCAATATACACAACAATACATTAATAATTTCTTTATAAAAATCTTAATTTAATTAAATTTCTTAATTTAATTGTGTTACCCTCTATTTTGTGTTTTATAAAATTGTTCAATACATGTGCTTTTATAATCATGTAGGCTAATAGCACAAATCATTTGTATGTGTATAGTCTTTTATTTTTAAAATAATTGTCTACAGTTTTCTATGCAACAACATTAATCTGCATGGTGCACTAAAGATTTTATTAACACAATTTGCCAATCCTTGTGATGCTTTGGATTTGGTGCCTTTATTATTTATTAATAATTCTTATTTGGACAAAAACTTATGGCTCTGAAGGCATCTTAAACACTCACATTTTGCCAATGTTAATTTGCAATAGTGTGTTTAGTGTGTGTGAAATATATATAATTTATTGTTAAATATATATAAATAATTAATTATATGAGTGATATTCAAAAAAAAAATGGTCAAATTGATTAATTAAACCTCACAAAATGCTTGTGTTCTACCCTCATAAAATAATGTTTTGACTGATTTGAACAGATCAAAACAGCAAATCTTTGCAAATTTAATTAATCTCATAAATTTTATATATATAATATAGTCAAAAACTAAACATCTAAAAAGTTTTTAAATGATTACTAATATATTTTTGAATTCTATTGTATAATAAAAATTATAGATTAACAACTATACATCCAGGGACACCTGTATACTTGCATCATATAGTTTAGCAGTTACTGTTAAATATTTTTTCTTTTTAATTTGTCTAATGTATTTTATTGTCATTTTTTCAAAGTTTATTATGCTGGTTATATATTCCTCTGGCTGTTATATATCCAAATGGTACACTTGGATACTGATATATACCCATGTGTATGCCCTTTGCATATAAAAAAATGTAATTGTAGGAATCTTGCAATTTAACATATCTTTACTAATCAAAGATAAAGTGAAATTTCCCCCTTTTTTTTGGCGTACAATGTGGTTTAAAAGCAGAAATTATTTTATACTTATGATTGATCATTCTAACACTAATATAATATTAAGTAAATTAAAGCAATAACTTCTGTTAAGATACAAAATATCTAATTAGCCATAAAATTTTAGGATGACAAGTTAGAAGGTAGTTAAAAATTTTTAGGCATTGAACTACATTTCAGTCCTCAAATTTTTTATGAAGATTGTTTAAAGTTGTGGCCATAGTTATGACTGCAGCTTGCTAAATGGGGTGTCGTTTATATACTGTAATAGTGTAATTTTAATTATCACTTTTAACAGTGTCTTTTTTTGAATTATTGACATATGTTGGGAGTAGGACTTAACTTTGTCAGTAATTGAAAGTGTTTATAACACAACAATTGTAATGAAAATAAGAGGGCTTAAAGAAAAAGTGACCGAATCCGAATCATGTGGCTCATCTGGTTGTTTGCCCCCTATAGCATAAAATAGCTCTTGGTTTTCCTAGGTTTATACTTTTGCAGTTCAAATCTTTTAGTTGCTAACATTAACTTGTCATGCTATAGATAAAGACCACTTGGTATGTGTGTATTCTAATAATGATATATACATACTAACATAAAGATATTAATTTATGAAAACACCCCTATTTTTTACATGTATAATATGAGAGAAGTGTGTGTGTGTTGGCCAGCTTCATTTATGATGTTTATTTATTTGCATACTACAATGTAATTGTAAATTACTTTTATGTCATTGATGTTCTGTATTACTTGCCTTGTAAAATATACAATTGAAATATAAAATACCATTAGCAGCTGTGCGATCAATCTTTTGTTTTATTTGCAAATGTTATGTTTTTGTTGGAAGCATGTGCTAATGTATATTAGAATTGTTGTGTGTCCTCTGGTTATATTATATGGTTGGTGCTTAGTGTCAAGTGAAGTGGTTTGCTGACAGTACAGGAAATCTAGGAATCAGGCTCTAAAGGTATGTAAGGATAGCAGCAAGTGACTGACTATTTTCTGTGCCTACCCCCATGGGTTAAAAGTGTGAGCTTATGTATGTACCTATATAAGCGTATAATAAATTGAAGCAAGCAAATAATAGGTTGTATTACCCTTTCACACAATTTCACTCTTGTCATAATTGTTTGAGACATTTGTCAAATAGGGAGGGTAGGCATGATAATAAATATATTATTAACAGTTAAGTCCTATTCTGTAACAGTCTCTACCTAATAAACTTCTGCTCTTTTAAATACTCAATTAAACATGCCCTTATCTTGTGTATTGCCATTTTTATTACATTTTCCAAATTAAGATTTTACTTCATCTACAATTAAAATTATTTCCATACAGTTACCAACAAAATTAATGTTCTTTTTAATAATTCTTTTGAATAGGCCTTCATTAATAGTTCACTTTCTTTGATTCAGTTTAACTTATCGATCCCTGACGAGCCGGCCGTGACCGAGGATACAAAACGTGTATTGAACGGCGAAGTAGTAGATGCGCTCACCAAGGTGTTATGCATTGAAATCTCGCTTCACACTGTTGACGGCGATGACATGGTCTTAGAACTCTGGACGGTGAAACTGGCGCCGGGCAGCGAGGTCTGTTCCCCATCGACGGTGTACTATCGAATGAGCGTTATGTTGAAATCTGCACTGACCATATCCAGAATAACGCCAGCTTACAAGCTTTCGAGAACTCAGCACAACGAGACTTATAAGATCTCGCACAAGATTTACGGTGGTGAACCTGACTACAATATTCTAGGTAATATTTAGTTTTGTTTTTGGTGCTTTGTTATTAATACTTATTGTATGCTTAGATATAAGCGGTGGCCATTTCAGTTTTATTGACCAACTATTATTTGTGACAATTTCAAATCTAACAACGTAAAGATTGTATGAAGTGGGTCGCCATTATGAAGTCACAAGCAGCTGGATATCGTATCATGGTGTAATGTTTAAAAATCTTATTTATCAGGAGAGAAACGCAAGACCGTGAAAGTGAGCGAATTGCACACACCGATTGGTACTTTGATCATAGAAGTAGTGTACAGGACAAAAATGACAATAATGCCAGAATCAAGGCAGAAGATTGAGTACCCAACAACTGCCACCAATGACATAATGGTCAAAAGTGACCATTTTTTGACAGAAAGTCCTAAGTAAGTTTTTTATTATCGCCGTTAAGACCCTTTGTTATTGGAAGTAAATTAGCATTAACTTCACATAAAAACATAGGATAATGAATGGCAGGGTTTTAATTTACACTGTTACATTAAATTAAAGGAAAAATCGTCATGACAAGAAGGACTTGGATTTGTCCAAACCACTGACAGCTGGTGCATTTGTTGACACTGTAAAGATCAAGGAGCTACATGACACTCTCACCCAGCGACTACCACCAGAACCACCTATGGCATGGCTGCTTGCTGAGAAAGAAAAAATGGAAGATGTAAGTACTTTTGTTCTGCCAATATAAAAATATTAACTTATATATTAACTTATATATATATAATTGAGAATGATATATGTTACTCACGAAATCCTGTTGACCATGATATCTGATGATGAATTGGAATGGTTCTCCTCCTATCTTCGAGGTAGCCAGCAGTCTGTCAGGACCGATGAGACTTCATCTAACTGGTGTGACTGAGCCTGGCTGGTGTTCCACAAGGCGGCATTCCCTCACCACTTTTCCATATTAATTAATTTCATATACTTCGGTGTGCGTTAAAGATCTTGGTCTGTACATTGACATTACGCAAAACTGGGCATACCTTAACAACACACGTCAGCCGGGGGGTAACTAACATCTTGCGAAGCCTTTGCTGTTTGATTTTTTCTTCTATCAACAAAGACGTAGCTTGTACAGACGAAATTCCCAGTTCTCGCCTATGGTGATGTTTGCTATCTCATGATGATGCATATTCAACTTGCGAATATATGATCGTGTATCTACTTGTCTTGGTACATGAGACAGCGTCGCATTTTATACTGTACTCCCTTCTCCACTCTCCTAATTCACCTTTTTACCTAACTTCTCATTTTCTATCTCTCATTACCTATCCTCAAATATTCCCAGGAATCTACTCTCTTCAAGTAATCTGCTTCTTTCTCCCTCCCATATTTCGAATATAGTTCATTTCCTCCTTTACTGTCCAAGCTGGGAACCTCTGGAATGCCCTCCCACTAGAAATCAAGATGCCCTCTAGCCGCTAAACTAAACTAGCTCAACTTTTCATGGAATCATCCGAATAATACTTTAGTGAATATGTATGTGTGTGTGTGTGTGTATGTTATAATGCATTACGTAGCTCTAATAATGTATTATATTATTACTTTGTTAATCACTTTTTTTATAGTGTAATGAATAAATAAATATGTTCGCAGAGCTCACTGCGTGCGACATAAAACTGTCCTTATGAGACATAGACCTCACTTAATCGATGCCGGTCATTTACAGTGACTGGCCTTGGGAATTATTAATTATCTTTCAATTACCTGTGTAATAGAAATTGAGCTGTCATCGGTTATATATATGTGAAAAGCTATTCGTAAATCGGTTAGAGGGCTCGTACCTCCCGGTAACAGCCAGTTCGAGTTAAATGTATACGAACCTGACCTGCCTTCTCTTGTTTTCACATTTCCCTTTTAATATAATCCCGTTTTTTTTGATTTTGATTAATTTTAACCCAGTTCCTGTAGTCAAGTCCTAGTTATTAAATTGGTACATTTAAGAATAGACGACTGCTTGAAAGGGGATAACGCTACAAGAGTAGTAAGCAGCAAAATTAATGAAAGAAGAAAACACATTCTGCTGATGCGCTAAAAATACGAAGTAGGCCAGAGGATGATGATGACAGGTCCATAACATACATATGACAGGTACTTACGGGTCAAATACAGGGGCCCTGGTGATCTGTAGGACAGGCATAAATGCATATAGCAGACACCAGCTCTTCACATATACAAAAAGAAAAAGATAAAAATCTCTAACAAACCATATATTTTATCATATTACAGAAAATGAAAACTCTTACAACTTCGGACCATGAGAACGCAAATCGACCTGGTTGTAGTAATGCTGCAGACAGTTCCTCAGCACACGCCGTCAGCAGAGCCATCGAAGTACCCAAGAAAAACACTGATAAATATTCTGGATTGATGGTAAAATTCAAGTTATATCCTTTTTTGTCATATTTATTCACTCATATAGTAAATAAGGTTTGAAATATTTAATATAGTTGTCTAATCTCATAAAAAGTCGAAGTGGCAATGTTTCATTATGCTTAGTGTCTTGCTACAACAAATTTATTTCATAATTAGACTAAGATATATGGTTCATTAGATTTTCTTACTTTTCAGTTATAGAAACTGGTTTAAAATTAATTAGTAGTATTAGTAAGTCCCAAAGAGCAGTGACAACTTGTCATTTTAGTGTTACTTGTCTTGCTCGTCCTTAATAGAGAACATAGAAACAAACTCATTCTCTCATCAATGAAAGATATAGGTATTTTCTTTAGTCAGTCTACTCAGAATAACAAACAAGTAAGAAACATTCGACTTGTAACAAGGCATATTAAGCAGTTCTCTCTTACAGAATGAATGTTACTCAGTTTAAGTGTAAGTGATGTAAGTACTCAACTGAAACTAACAGATCACCCTTATTTACACATACATTCATTTATTGCCGTTCTATTTTCTATTAGTCATAGTCCACCTCACTGTCTTGGTGAGGAGTGGTAGAATTCACTTAACTGACAATATTCGGATCTTTCGGTCTGCATGTTTCTTTATGTTTTCCTTTTATAGTATCTGATTATTATTCATACCCACTTATTTCATGATTCGTTGTCTGATCATGATATAAATTAGGTGTTTCCTTGTGTGTATTTTTTGGGACACTTGAACTGAGCTCTTGGCTTGTATTTCAGGAGCCCGAAGCTTCGCCCTCGCAGGTTACATTTACTTTATTTTTTCTTAGTTTCTTTAATGTAATGTTACATTTATACTAACTACGATATATTACTACGATATGCTAACACCTAGGTATGGGTGCAGATGAAGTTAGTTTTAGATTGGTGTTGGTGGTTATAGTTGTGTGGAGATATAATGCGTGTATGTGTGGAGTTACTTGGATAAATTGTGTATTCAGCTGTTGTATCAAATAGTTTATACAGGAAGACAATATGTATTTTTACTGTCATATTAAGTTTGGATCAGGATTTAGAACTCGAAATAATCCCTGTATATATTTACAGACATAAGTACTTTTGATATTTCTTCTACTCACTCATTTTTAATAGTCTGATTCATTAAATTGATGACTAAAATTTATATGAAAAATTATCATACTACATATTGAAAGGATTAATAAATCCGACGACATGAGAATACCCAAACTACAGCTATTAGTGGATGAAATATTGATGTACTGTGCGACAATCGAATTCAAGCTAAAGTATTGGCGAGTCGATCACTATTACCATTGTGCGCCACCCATGTTGTGAAATAGTAGTTTAGTAGTAGTGAATGGTACTTTTAACAATTCAGTAGAGCTTGGACTGAATCGTTAAAGTTTTAAGTTGATGTAAAGAGATTGTATTATATCTCATAAGTGGTACTTCTTTTATGGCTAATTTTTATTTAGTTCTTTTAAAATTTATTCCTTACCACAAATTTGATTTACATGTCTGTACTAAACTACCCAGTTGTAGAGAACTTAGTTTTTTATGATATTTGATATGAGAAATGAGGGTTGAATTGAGAACTAATTGAAGTGCATTTGATAACCACATAAATTTGCATAGCAACCTAATATCACTTAAAATTAATTGAAAAAAAAAAAAGGTTTTGTATGTCCTTGTATTGTCCCTTTATAACATACTAGTTGGTAGTTAATTATATAATCATTATAAGGAGCATTTTTGTGCACGAAGTAGGGCATACAATAAAGGTTTAAAAAGCAATGTTGATGGTGTTAATCTATTATGTCTAAGAATGTTCTGATAAATGTTAGGAGGCCTCACCAAGAAATATATTGACATCATCATATTTCAATTCATTTCCCGTGGTCCACATGTGCGGTTCGCTTAGGTGTTTCACATTTTGTACATTTTTTCCTTGAGGTGAACAAAACATGACAGTGAATAAGAGGGGTCGAAGGGTATATTGTATTACTCACAGCAGCACAGAACGCCTAGGTAGTCCACCGATACATTGTATTTGTCATTTACCCATAACATACCACCTATTTGTTTCACGGATATTTTGGATGACCTATGACACCTGGGTGAACCACGGGTATAAAATGTTAACCGTGGAACATCTTATTGAACCATACAGGTAGACCACAGGTAATAAACCCATATGTCAGCTATAATTTTAAAGGAATTTCTTCAGCGCCGGTAGCTTTATGGCTAAAGAGTCGGACTTGCGTGCAAGTTAAGCCTGTTGGCGAGTTCGTACCCATCATGTATACTACCGACGTGAACCCACTGCTAACACAACAATTTATGTAGTTTAACTGGAGGGGATATTAGAACATAAAGAATGTGTGAACCACGTTACTGTTCTTTAAAACCAATTTATAAGATTTTACAAAAAAAGCACTGAAATATGACTTATTCAATTGCCTAGAAAAATGTAATATACGATTACGTTACTTGTTTTAATTAATAACTAAGCATTTTGTTATAAAATGTGGTCTTAAACTTGATTGTTAGCTCATTTTATAATGCTATCATATCTACTTAAAATGTCATAAATCGTATTTTACTGTTTCTGATTAAAGTCTATAGTGTTTAATTCATCAATATCACAGCAAAACATTCTTCTTACATATACTTTATTAATTGCAGGAGTTTCCCTTTGCTGATGGAAGTCCTATTGCCGAGTTGGCGAACTTTTATCAAGAATGTCTACAAGCTCGATCTATAAGCGAGGAGTGGACGGACATAGTGATAGACTCAACTTCAACAGAATCGGAGTCCCTCTCCAAGCAATTGAAGATGTTTGAAGACGCCGTTCCTGAGTTCGACAACATGGTCGCTTCCATGTTCAGCAACTCTGAGACGGGCTCTGACCGCTCTTAGACTGGATGTAAGACTGTGTGATTGTAGTATAAGGTTCTGTTCTAAAGCGATCGCGTAGTGCGAGTAATGCTAGCGAGTATTCAGTACAGGAATGATATGAATAAGATATGGTAATACTTTGTTTTACGCCCGTTATAATAGAAACTGGCACATTTTTATAATATTTTAAAGACTGTTGAAAAAACATAATTGAGAACACAATCAATGATTGAAACAAAATCTTTTGCCCTACAGCGTTAAATCGAGTTTTACTGTATCATTTCTTTTAACGTAATGCTGAGCGAGCTGCATTATCTCGTTGCAAATTGGCGTATATCGACGTAATCTTCATTCTTTATCATTCTTCGCTCGACTGTCCGAGCGCTATCGCATTATCCGCACTGCACCGTTACTTCAGATCTGTAATAGTACTTGGGTTGCAAATATATATATATATATAAATATATGTGTATATTTTTACGGTTGGTTGGTTTATCGTGTTCTACTACTACTCTTGAAATTCATTTTAAAGATGCCAGTCCCCAACTGGTTTAGAAATATTTTAGAAGTATTATAATTAGTTTTAACAGTATTAAAGCCAAGTTTTAAATTTCGAAATAATTAATCGGCCACTCTCACTACATATAAAAAACAGAAATGTTCGTGCACTCCACATGTTTAGTCTAACCTTAAAAACATATCATATGCAATAAGGACGCATTTGCGAATATTAATTTTATTTTTGAAGATATTGATAAAATTACTTTATATTAAATTTAAAAAATTAACGCAAGCAAGGACAAGGTACCTGTCAATTAAGTTTAACGACAAAGTCAATAAATTATAATAATTTTACAGCATTCCAAATAGCCAAATGTAACAATTGTCACATTGTAATAATAATTGGTCACGTTAATTACTAAAAATTAATTATTAGATTTTAATTTAATACGTAAATGCGTTCTTAAAAATAATAATTTCTTATCTACACTGTTCAAAATCTTCGTTGGGTATACTTGTTTCTATGGCCACTACACATTAATGAGATATTAATATTCAGGTAAACAATGCTTATATTATAATGACTGATGCTTTTTAGGATAGTATTGTACGATAGTTTATAAATATACATAATAGGCAAAGACGACAACAACCACAACTTTAATGTTATATGTACATTAATGTTTCGTTGGATTAAGTTTTTGCTTTAAAAGCGCGACCTTGTCTTTAATCGAGGAGAATGATATGGAAGTACCACGTACTTGTAGATATATTTATACATTATTACTTCTTATATAAAAGCAGAATCAGCACATGAATAAAATATTAAATACTTAGATAACTGTAACTTAAGACTCTGTTTATCGCCTCTGAAATAAGTAGCTAGTCGCTGTTAAATATATTTAAGTTTAAATACCCTCTAAAATAATACAACTTAGGCAAATAATTGTGCTATATTTTTTACAAATAATAACTAAAATATAAATAAAACTTCATCTAAACCTTTCAGGTATTGTTGACAATGTGTTTTAATGTTTTTAACTTGTACACAGACAGACAATACTTATAAGCGTATTTATCAAAATTATATTAAATTTATAGAAAAATGTTAACATTATAACTTTTTTTATTCTATGTTAATGGTAAGAATCATAAAGCTTTCTTTTTGGAGATTGTTAACTGTATACCAATGTTGCGTAAATATTGTAAGGTAAGCTACTTATTTCCGTTGATAAAAAGGTCTCGATATGGAGATAAATACCCGCACAGGCACAAGTAACCGCCCCTGTAATTATTATAGTTTGCCAAAACTGTCGAAATTTTGCCTTTATTTCATTAATGGTGTTAAAAGCAATTTTTAATAATTAAAAACAAATTAAGGAAATACAGCAAAAATCTTTATTAACATAATATTCTACAAAATCATTGTTATTCAAATTTTTCCAGTGATTCTTTTTTTTAATGAATTAAAAATATAATTTTTGACATTGATTTCAAATTTAATAATTGGTGTTACTGCTTTGCGCTTCAATAACTTAGACGTGGTTTAGAAGATGCATGACATCCTGAATGTCCGACTGAGATCTTCGACTGTAGACACAAATTTGACAACTTTTAGACATCACTTGAGTTTAACAATTACAAGAAATACTAATGCGACACAATTTAATGAATCAGCTGGAGACTAAATGTTTTTTTTTTAAGTACCCACCTGATACAAAACAAAGACTGCCCATAAGCTTTAGTCGAACCCAAAGAGACAGGGCGACAAAAAGTGTTGTGGGTGGTTAATTGTGCTTGTAAGTGCATTAGTTTATATCAGGATTCAGGAATGATATTCGAAAAGTATAGGAAATTAATCAAATAGACATAGATAAATCATAAATCAATAAAATGCGGAAAACCCCATCAAAATGCTTCTTGAATAGAGTGCAGTTCCATATTTACCATTGTGTATATCATATTTTACCCATTAACTCAAAAAAGTCAGTAATTCAAACATTGTGGAGCTCAAAACGAGAGTTTATTTAATTAAACAAATTGTGTTATTACCGGTGCCGTCTAAGAGATCTAAAGTCGTTTTATTAAGTCACCTCACTTTAATGTAAAATTTTCTTCATTGACCATATAAACCACTTAACATTACCGGTGACTGTTGGAGCTCCATATGCTTTTTTGAAATCTCATTGAAATTGGTCCTTGGCTGTAAAATCACTGCAAAATTTTTGTTAAATCTTTAAAATGATTTTAATCGTGGACGGTTTAAGCACTTGCACTCTTAAACGCTGCGGTGACGTAGTAAAACCCACTGACTTATCTTGATTTACAAAACTATAAGATCACTCGCTAATTTTATTGAGCATATACTGCACAACGTGAGAAATATTGAAAAAAGGAATATTTAGAATGTTACTTTATTCAGGCTATATCTCATAGTTATTAATGTACACATAAAAATAATTTAACTATATAAGCTTAGTAGAGAGGCGACTATATTTTCACGTTGGTAGTAATGTACTCGAAGTCATTCACTGCATCTTTTTCTGTCCCTGAGAATCATAACAGATGTGATTGTGTTCAAACACATTACTAATATCGTGGACTTATGGAATTATGGTACTGATTCGTCCTTAAATTGTTGACAGCCCTTATCTTGCAATAATCACAATTAGTTTTTTTCTATATGACATAATATTAGTGACTTCAATAATAATAGAGACTGTATGTTATAATAAACTTTGGCATCATCAGAGGCCTTTGCAAATGTAGTTACACATAAATAGATATAATAGAATGAAACTAAGCGCAGTGCCTTGTAAACCAATGGTTAAGATCTATGTCTCACAGATGTGCCAACTTCATTTTGACTTACTTTGTTATGAGGCTCGCGTCACATCTGGCTACATCACACACCTTAGTTATTAATCGAGTGCAGGAATTATTGAACTTAGCTAAAATATAACATAAATTTCTGATATTCACAATGTTTAATGCAAATTTGAACTGCTGCAATTACTTTTATTATAAATATTATATATCTGATATTATTATGTATATTATATTGAAAGAGTTTCTTGACAACAAACAAGAAACTGAATAAATTGAGAATTGATAATAAATTGATTATCCAGGGTAATTTCTGATAAAACAGATGTGACCAATGCCATAAGTATAGGATTCCAACGTTAGTTTGTTTTTTATTAATTGTAATTTAAGCCTAATATACGATTAACTTTAAAATACATTTTGACTTAAGCGATTTTTTTCGTGTCGCTAGTCAGACGTTAGATAGTGGTTGATAATTTTGCGTAGAATATTACAATTGTAACTTAAAATTTATGTATACTTCGTTAATTAGTTTTGCCTTGTCTTTATACCGTGTTATAATACCTTATACATTTAAATTATTTTCTATATACAAAGTTTTGTATAAAGAATGATAACATTTTTACCATTTACAATTCACAGTGCTATAGAAATTAGCTAGGCTTTTATACGTCTGAATAAAGAAAAATTACCTGTCCACATTAAAGATTTACACATACATCTAAGTGGTAGGTAGAAGTTCACCCTCATCAAATGTTTAAGTATAAAGTAGTTAGGTACGGTACAGTCTGCCACTTCCGCCCTTATAAAATCCTTTATGCACAATCACAACCTACAAACAATCGGTCTATGGACATAAAATTTATAATATTTTTTTATTCTTAATTTTTTAAACCGAGTTAGTACTCGCAATTTACCCTTTTCATGTATTGTCCATTATTTTAAAATTACTTTTGAATACGTTTTACTATGAAATAACTGTATTAAATCTTGTTCGCATATTTTTTGGGAATGTTTTATAATAACCATAATATTTTTTCTTTATCAGGATCTATTGTTTTAAATAAATATAACGATCCACCTTAGTATCTTATCCGACTGTCGCTCTCTAATGTATAATATGCCTGCGTCCTATAAATGTTTTTATCTCGGCGGCATATAGCAAATTATCTTAACAATTAGATTTTTGTTTAAGGGGAGAAAAGTAAGACCTATTTATATATAAGATTCTCGACCTAAATGGATACTGGGTGTGCTACGTACTTGTTTGTATAATTAAATAAATTTTTTAATTACATCTTTAACAGTTATTTGTAGTATGACGTACATATTATGAATATCAAAAATTGTCTTTTAAAAGTGTTTTTTTCTTCTATTAAATATGATGATGACTTTTGACCAATAACAATCCTTGTTAGTTGTAGTAGTTACTTTAAATCACGTTCCGAGGTTTTTGTGATGGGCTATGTTTGTTATATTCGCGTCTTAAGTTTCGGAACTCGCCATATTAATAAGTTATAGATAATAAGTTCTTAGGTTGTAATTTGACTTACTATCACTATCGCAAAGATAGTTTTTAATTGACGTATGTTTTAACGTTATGGGTTATTTCTGTAACGCTTACAAATCGTATTTTTATAAACCATTCACTCATTATCTGTTAAGGTACATAGCCATACCAATTGGGGAAAGATATTTCGCCCCAGAAGAGCTTTGTCCTAGTATTTCAACAACTTATGGTTAACTTTTACTCGAACCTCTTGAGCTTCTTGGACTTGCTATTGATGAGCCTTTTAAGTTGTCTTTTATCTCTACGTGTGGCACGTAGAGCTTCTAAATGTTATATAGCTTCAATCATATTTAGCTGACCTTTCACTCAAAAATTTTACTTAAACTAAGATTTCCTAAATTACACATTTGATAATAATGTATATAACAGTAAGCACAATAAATAAATATACTGTTATATGATCATTAATATTCTACAAATAATAATATTGATTGAATTGAAGCTTCATATTAATAATAGTTTGGTTGTTTGTTAACATTTTTACACTTATTTGAAATAGTTCATTTTAATTTGATATTTGAAATAATTTAGCCAAATACATAATACTGCTCTATAATTTATATAGTAAGTCATGGTGAATCTTTATTTTGAATACAAAAGCTGGCTTGAATGATCTGTCAAAAGTGACATCAAACCTTCTGTAGTTTTAATTTACACCTCGTGTGTCTAGGCCGGCAGTTGAACTTTTTTTTAATTGTCCGCAGAAGCAACTGAAAACCATTTTTACATATAACTGTGACGTTGACCTGCGCTCGTAAATGAGCAAACAAATTACACTTATTCAATCATGTCCTTCCAATTCTAACCCTTGTGGCTCTTAATGTTCAGTCATGTAAATCGATTTGTTTCCACTTCAATGATCACTGTAAATATTCATTAACTTAATTTAACAATGTATAGTTCATTGAAAAATGTAAAAGTTCATTTAAAATATTAATGTTAGCATTTTTGTGCCATTGTCAATTCATGTTTGTTGGGAATATATGTGTATCTATTTTAAAGCAAATAAACTAATGTTCAATGCCATTCTCTGTAGATCCGTTGCCCACTGAGCGAAATTTATTTCTTGTAGACGACATCCATGTTGCAGAAAACATCGTATTAGATTCAATTTGCGTTTATATTTGCATTGTTATAAAAGCATGTATTGAAAATAATTCATGTGCCTGGAACAATTATGGCTTTGTGCAAAAGACCTATACAGAATGGTAATATCTTCGAATTCATATAAGTAGATAGAATATATTTTTCGCTGTTACTGGTTACACAAGAGCATCTAGAGGGTTAACAACAAAAAATAAATCATACGTGTGACATGATTGTTTAATTTATTACATAAATAATGTAAGTTATTTATGAAAACTGTATTTATGTAGCAGTTATAAGTGTAAGTTATATTTTCATTAACGGCTTCTGAAATAAAATACAGATGTTTTCAAGCAAATTTTATTTTATTTGTTGAACCTATAAAAAAAAACGAACGTATAGCAGCATCTTTTTAAACGTACTTATTAGTCCAAGATCCCAGGATTACCAGACGTCACGTATTTTCTGACGAACGAAATGTGGACGATTGCGTAGTGTTAGTATGTATTTCGATCGCATGCCTGCCTGCTAGCTTGCTTAGACAGCTAATTTCAGATATTAAGTAATCAATGTACATAAAAACACTTATCTCACGTAAATTATCCAAGCTGATTTTCACGTATGTCTTAGACAATATGGTTAAAAATAAGTCGTCAATACTCCTAAACACTCCGCGCGCCGTATTGCTTCGCAGACGCTTTAAAGCTCTCAAAATAGTTACTTAACTTCACGTAAATTCTGATGCTCCATTTTTATATATGTTCGCCAGACAACTATTGTAAAACCTTTTACTCAATTTTAATGCTTCTGTGGGTAGGATCAATTAATTATTAATATTTATATTTATTTCGCGAAAGAGTTAAAAAACGTCAATTTCAAACAGTCTCTTATAATTCTTTTTACACTACGCCCAGTGTACTACCTGATGAGATGATTCCATTTATTGACAATAATCTAATAATTTATTAATTTTCGACAATGCCACTCTTTCACCATCATTATTAATACAGTCAATCCATGAAGATTTATAGTGTTCTGAGCATGAGAAAGCTGATACAAAGATCACATACCATGTTTGCAACATCGATGCCGAGACTAATTTTGTGATACGATGTTTATATAGCATATAGCAGCGATATTGGTGGGAAATATGCATCATTAGAAAAATGTAAGTAAGTCAAGTAATTATTTTGGGAGCTTTAAAGCGTCTGCAAAGCAATACAGCCGACGGACAGTGTCTTTTACGTTTATTTACGCTCACGTAAATAAACGTAAAAGACACTTACCTCAGTAAGTAATGATTTTTTGTACATTGATTACCTGATACCTGGAAATTGGCCGTCTAAGCAAGCTCGCAGGTACACATGCGATCGTGGTACATACTAACACTACTCAATCGTCCACATTTCGATCGTCAGAAAATACGTGACGTGTCTGGTGGCCCTGGAATCTTGCTCTGTATCTACATACGTATGCTTCTTTAAACGCGTCTAATATTTTTTCTCGATTTGCACATAACCATGATATGAGCGTATTATAGTCTAAAATATTAGAATTTTACAACAATCGATGAAATTTTTGGGGTTACCTTTCTAAAAACGAAAAAAGGAGACTTATGGGATTACTCAGTTATCCGTCTGTCTGTCGGTCTATCGGTCTGTTACGTGTGGCTGTCCCTAGAAGCTGTAAAATAAATCAAGATGGTGATAAAAGCTATTAACACATCTTTATTATTTAATTATTAAAACCTTTAAAGTATTTTTTTCAATTGTATTATATACCAAGATTTAAAGAGGTTCTGCCATTGGGGACAGATAGCCCTGTCCGTCACCCTCTGGTAAGCGCGTTTTCTCTGGGACGGAACAGTACTATTTGTCTCTCGTTCCCTTTCCACTGCAAATTTGGCATGCATCACTGCCTTACAGAACGAGGCAGAAGCATCCCACGCACTCTTGCTCTGAACCATATTCATAATCGTGGCGAGAGGCTATCTACACCGATAACAGCACTAAGCACTCTACCAAAATGTAGACTACGGTATCCTGGTTGTAGCCCTCTCAGTAGGGGCATACAGAACTTTTCCGACATATGTGACACACGAAGCACGCGACTTCCTGAAGCACCCGTGTCCGGTGAGCACTTGGGTCAGCCGGTAAGAGATAGAATTATGTTGCTTTTCCAGCCAAATCTCTATGACAGGTTTTACCATCAGTATCGTGGTGTGCCCACCGCTTGGTCTAACAAGTCATTTTTTCCACTAAGCCCACCACCGGGCGGTGTTGGGACCGTTGCGCCTAGAATTCACGAAATACAGGTCTCAGGCCCAGCCCCTGGGTCTGCTGGAGTTCCGGTTAGGAGACGGTACGATATCCTCTTATGACTCTGACGGCCCCTGAAAGTTAGGATAAAAGTTTCGTCATAGGACTCTTTCTCGTGTATTATTTGTTCTCTGTCTCAAGTATTGTAATAATCAGATAGACAGTTGCTTGTTGTCCTAGTGGCCTGTCTAGTCACAGGAATATAAAGACATTGTGGACGGACGGACCAACTAAAACCACACGGTGTGCCATACTGTGCCTGACCGAGGACGAATCCGGGAACAGCTTTGGTAAGACAATCGGACCCCTCCTAGCGTCAGTTAACTCTCAATTAGGCAACGTCCAGGCACACCAGAACGGCCACTATAGCGGGTGGAAAGGAAAGCTCCTCCCGACCACCCGCAGCCGCACTTAGGGCGGCATAAGGCACGAGGCCTCCGCCACCCGGTATGCCGGCGGCGAAATTATTCCGAGTGGAGATAGTCCTCCCGGACCCACGCCGCCACCTCCTGTGCGATGACCTCCTCACTTGCAGTACCACGTATGGCTCTAACCGCCATGTCCCTTTGAGGGCGCCGGAGGCGTGCCCTATTCTGACCGGTCAGAGCCTCCGCCCACACCGGTGCACCGTACAGTGCCATTAACCGGACACCCCGTGTACAGCCGTCTTGTAGCGACGCTGGGTTTACTTAAGTTGGGTAAAAGGCGCCCAAGGGCGGACGCAGCGCCGACCAGTTTTGAAGCAAGCTGCCGAAAGTGCTCGTCGAAGAGCCACCTGAAAACGTATACAATGCACCGACTCCAAAGACATTCGGGACAAGGTTAGAAAGATGATGATAATTGTTTCTTACGCTTTCACGCCGCACCCCTTAATCTTTTTTGGCAGTGCCAATAAGTAGTACAATTAGATAGGATAGTGACATCGACAAATACAACAGAGTATTCTAGGTAACTACTCTTCAACCGACTCACCAAAACTTAGCTTTAACAGGCTGTTCACATTCAGGATCATGCAAAAGTCATGGAAGTTCACGGTGGTCAGATAAGTCGGTGAAATTGAGTGGCCACCTAAAAGGTCTGTGAAAAATGAGCTTAAATTGTATCTGATAACTCCTTAATACCTTGTTATTGTAGTAATATGTTTCATTTATTTTAGGTCAGCATAATATTCGAGTATAAAAAATTCATAAACGGCCGGGCCCATGTTGTCCGTCAAGTTTGGTATGATTTTAATATATTACGACCTAAAATACTGTAAATGTAAAAGCATGTAACATAAATATAAATATAGCTGGTCAGGGAATTTGAAAAAATAATCATTGTCAGGATTATTTTTACATTAGCTGTGGACACTGGTAAACGAATTGCGTACCCTTTCATGCGTTGTATTAATTTTATACTAGTACTTACTTAATTAAAGAGGAAAATACAGCATTTGGAGAAAGATAGAGGCAATCATATCTATTTCACTCGAAATGTTGATTTTAGTTTATTTTTATTGTTCATTGAAATAGGAGTTTGTCTTCCAACTAACCTGTTGAGAAGTGACGGTGGCGAAGATGGTCCACACCAATCCAAGATAAACCTATTCACCCTACTGAAAGTAAATAAGCGCTACGTATTAAATAACTTGAAAAAAAAAATATCATTGCTTTGGTTTTTTTTAACTTCAAAGGGGACTTACCTTGTGTACAACCAAATTCAAATAGGATTATACTAGAAAACGGTTTACAAATGGCGATGATATTGCCAACATTTACACAAAAAAAGGTCAATGTGGAGCTACTAGGTATTTATGTTATTGCAGAAAAGCTTCTACGTAGATTTAGTTTTAACTGAAAGGTTTCTTTACAAAAGAAAAAGGAAAGTGATATGTAACGTATGCCCATATAATGTAATAATCATACTTACATATTAATAACTCATTAGATGACTCATTAACCTGTAGGCGAAGATGCGAATGAATTTTACGATGCATGTTTGCGAATTGTCCCTATTTTTCTTTTTAGTTTTAGGAATATGTATAACTTTATTCTTTTTAATTGTGTTAGAAGTAAGATTACTGTATAATTTTACATACATGTTATAACAAATAAAAAAACTAAAATGTACGAGTGTGACCTGAAACCTTTATTCCAGATTATACCTAGTGCATAAGCGTATCTAGAATACTAGGCGCTCAGACGAATGGTGGAGTTAGTAAGTATTTCCGTTCCAGAATATGACTTTTGGTAGTATATGTGAAGTGCTGAGTTACGACCCAAATCATTTTAATTATGTGCATATCTACAGTTTTAAAACAAATTTCTGCTAGGTTATCTCGGGTTAATATATCCTACGTATGCATGAATTACTGATAAAGTATTTGCATATAAACATTAACAAACAAGATGCGCATTAAAATTTGCAGTAAATATTAAAAAGTTTTCTTAGTTACATTGCCTCTGAAATAACGTAAAAAAGCATCTTTTCAATAACCGTACGACTTATTGACTGCAAAAGTGTTGGTACCCGACTGACCTAATATATCTAACTACAAAACGTTCATATATAATAACTCAGTTGCTAATCAAATTATAATGCATATACTATCATTAAGAACAATAATGGACTCGATTTTAAGGTGTACTTTATAGACAACAATCAAATACTGGTGACATTAATCAGTTGACCTAAATTATAGGACTATACCCATATTTGTTAACAAGTAACGCAACATGCATCGCATTCAACATTAACATCAGCAAAAGTGCAACCATTGCATCCCCATATACTAGGAGACCAGATTTTACAGGAGAAACGCCGCTGCACTCTTCAATACAGAAAATTAGTAGGTACTATAAGTATATACAGTCGTGGAAATGCTCTTTCCCGCTTCCTCTTACTGCCGATAGTTTTATTACCTTTCCGCTTGCACTAGACCGTTCTGCTATTGGATGGATTGGATGCAACTGAAGCTATGAAACGGGTGGAAAGGTTTCAGTTTTCAGTTTCCAGTCGTCACAACACATTTACGGAGTGCATTCTATGAACTTCGTTATTTTCTAGTGTGTTCCTTGTACGTAACAATTGTGTACAAATGTATGTTCGTCTTTCGTTATCTTCTTTATAATTATAATAACTTCTTTATAATTACAAATAATATTGTGTATCAAAATTCAAGCAAGAAGTAGTAACATTTATGACAAATTCTTAGTATTAAATACGTTTGGGTGTTAGCTTGATAGATAGATCACTATGTAAATTCTCAGGACACGGCTAAACGCGTAGATGTTTTTGTTCGATATTCTTGTCGCTATGTCGTATTTAGGAGTGACCTTCACAACCAAAACTACGTTATCGAATATTAAGTAAGTATTAATATTAAATTTTCAATGGAAAATCAAAAACAATATTCTGCGTTAAAGGTGTGATCGTTTATTTGCGCCGTGCCTCCCTACTAATCTTTGATATAGTACGAGCCCCGATGCAAAATAGTTCGTCTAGTGTGAAATTTTCTCTGTGAGATTTTTTCTAACTTCATTGTTTTTGTATATCTATATAAAATATTAAGCTGTTCTACTATCACGTGTCGCGTTACTTATGCCATTTTTAATTATGAACCAATAAACTATTTTAGCTTTTTAGATTTATACATATCCTGTTATTCTTTTAGATTTATATATATCCTGTATTAGTTTTCAAATAACAATGGGTCATGGTAAACCCGTGTGTGAAGAGCTTCGAAAGCGAATAGTTTGTGGGGTCGATGCTGGTCGATCAAGTTACCAAATATCTAAAGACTTGATACTTCCCAGGTCTACAGTCCAATCTATCATTCAGCACTATAAAAAGAATAGAAAGACTTCTTGTTTGAAGAAAACTGACCACGCATCACAAGTGCAGTAGAAAACCGAATCCTAAAGAAAATTATCAAAAATAATCGTCATGCTCGAGCTGGAGAACTCACGGTGCAATGGAAGGACATGTGGCTACTGGCGAAAAGCATCCCTAGAATAAAATGGCCATCTAACAGCCCGGACTTGTCGCCGATCGAAACCCTATGGTGGAAAATGAAAAAAGTTCTCCTTAAAAATCCATCAAGATCGAAGAGCGACTTAAAGGCTAAAGTCTTGGCTGTCTGGGAGTCAATTACGCCTGAGGAGTGTGCAGCGTTGGTTGCAACCATGCCTCTTCGCATTAAAGCTGTCATTGAGAGCAAAGGCGACGCAACTAAGTGGTAGTCGAACTATTTTGCGTGAGTGACAAGGGTAGACGAATACTTTTGCGTTATGTTTTTTTAGAATATTTTTTAATTTTTTATGTTATGTAAAGTCATGAAAGAATTTCAGTTATGTTAAAATAAACTTTAAAATGTTCCTCAAATTGTGGTTTACTTTTTATTAAACGTTCTTAATTATTTTACCAATATTTACTTTTTATATTTTACGCTTTGCACTACTTTCCATACTAGACGAACTATTTTGCATCGGGGCTCGTATATAGCTACATTTTATTTTTACATAGGTACTTAAATTATAAGTTTAAATGTCAGGGAGTTTGCATACCCAAGTAAAGTTCAGTTGTGTAAAAAAATATTTATGTAGAAGTGTCGTAAGTCCGTAAAGTAATCAATTACTACAGGGGTGCTCAAACGGTCGATCGCGATCGACCAGTCGATCGCGAGTGCTTTTTGAGTAGATCTTGAGAAGAAAAAAATTTTTAATAAGTAGGTAACTAAACTACAAAAATTTATTACGTAATAACACTGCTTGTATAAATAACGGCAAAAGGCGGCTTTATCAAAGGAACGCGCGGTACTTGTCAAAGAAAAGCCGCGTTGTTTCTAGACTAGACTGTACTAGACCATTTCGGGCGGCGCGTTTGACGGGAACATTCGAGACTTTCGTTCACGCCGATATAAATGTTGCGCCTGCAGGAATTGGAGTCATTCTGAATTGTAACTTGAAGGCGATACTACGTCGATACAAAGTTTATTATTAAATAGTGCGAAATGAGTGCAGTGAAGAAATCTAAAACGTATTATTTTAATAACGATTGGGAGGAAGAATTTTTCTTTTGTATGGTGAAGGATAAGTGCATTTGTGTTATTTGTCGTGCTTCAGTTGCAATACCTAAGCGTGGTAACTTAGAGAGGCATCATAAAACGGTTCATAAAAACTATGAAAAGGATTTTCCGCCACAGAGTGAATTAAGAAAACGAAAAGTAAGTAATTTGATATCTTGTTTGAAAAAGAACAAACCATGTTCACAAGACCAGCCAAACAATCAAAAGCTGCTACGATCGCGTCATTTAAAATATCTCATATATTGGCGAAACACAAGAAACCATTCGAAGATGGATCGGTTGTGAAGGAAGCATTTATTGAAGCGGGTGAGACTTTATTTGGAGATTTTAAAAATAAAACAGAAATCATGTCTGCTATTAGAGAACTCCAGTTATCTCGTCCGACTGTCACAAGGCGTATTGAAGTCATGAGTCAGGACATCGCAGATAAACTAAAACATGATATCATGGAATGTACATACTTTTCTTTACAGTTCGACGAATCCACCGATATGACACACTGCCCAGCTGTGTATTTTTATTCGGATGGTATTCAATGACATGTTGGCTAAGGAAGAATTTTTGACAATCATTCCTCTGAAGGGGAAGATATATATGACGTTTTCATCAATTTTGTAAAAAACTACAAGCTACCAATATATAAATTAGTGTGCATTACAACCGATGGAGCACTAGCAATGACTGGAAACAAGAACGGTTTTGTGGCATTGTGTCGAGCTAATGAAGAATTCCCTTCATTTTTTTCATTCCATTGCATTATACATCAACAAGTTTTGTGTTCAAAAGTTTTAAACACTGAGGAAATTATGGGCATTGCAACAAAAATTGTGAATTCCATCCGTGCACGTAGCTTGCAACGGCGGCTCTTTAAGTTGCAGTTGGAAGATAGGGAGTCAGCTGAACACACTGATTTAGTTCTTCACACGGACGTCAGGTGGTTGAGTCGCGGAAAATTCCTAGAAAGGTTTCAAGAATTATTGCCCGAAATAACAGCTTTTCTAGACGAAAGAGGTGATGACACTGAGATGTTGAAAAACGAAAAATGGCTGACTGATTTGGCATTTTTGACTGACATCACAATGCACTTAAACACCATTAACTTGGAGCTTCAAGGTAAAGGAAAAACTATTATTGAGATGATTAGCGCAGTAAACGCATTCAAAAGTAAATTGCAACTTATGATAGATCAACTGAAAAGAAAGGATCTGAAACATTTTCCGTCTTTGAAAGCAAGGATTCCTCAGTTGAATTATGATACACATGAGGCTGAATTATCAAATATTTTGGGACAATTCGAAATGCGTTTTTATGATTGCAGTAAATTGGCAATAATTTATGAGTTATCCTTTTTCATGTAAAAACATTGAGGAATTAACCACTGAAGTAGCAAGTCAGTTTAATATGAACTCATGTTCTGTTGAAAATGAGTTGGTGCAGATTATATCAGATATACATCTCAAAGCTACAGCATCTGATACAAATTTCTGGTGTTTTATATCTGAAGATAAATATCCGAATCTAAGGTCCTTCAACTGACGGCAATGTTTGGGTCAACTTACTTGTGCGAGTCTGCATTTTCTGAAATGAAGATAATTAATTCAAAATATCGCAATCGACTAACTGACGATCATATGTCATCATGCTTGCGATTGGCACTCAGTGGTTACGCACCATCTTATGAAAAGTATGCTGAGGACATGCAGTGCCACGCTTCAAGATCCAAAGTCACTCCTTAGTTGAGTTTAACACCATATGTAACTCTTTTGTTTTGTAGCAACGAATAAACTCGCAATTTTGAATAACTAGGAGTTTTTTCATTGATATTGTAGAGAAGAACTTAAGTAAACCTAACCCAAACCTTGACTAAGATAATGTAAATTGTGCGGAAAGCTAATATCTATATATGCTACGGTACACCCTACCTAGGTAGGTAGGGTGTATCGTGTATGTACGACAACCCTGCACCACACATACTTGCAGCCTCTCAAGTCGATCGTAAGTAGTCTAAAAATATTGAGGTAGATCGCCAGCAGTTCAAGTTTGAGCACCCCTGAATTACTACTTCGACCCGTGTCCTGGCTGGCGCAAGGTCGTAAATATTATAAACGTATTTTAAATTAAATAACTATATAATAATATATATCTTAAATAAATCAGACTGTTATCTTAGAATAATATAAGTTAGTGTTGTGTGTATCGTAGTTCAAGTAGGTATCACAATAGTCACTAATCCGATCTGAAGAACATAAGAAATAGTTACAAAAGAAAAGAAGATATTACAAAATTATTACCTTTTAATAATTCTATCTAAGATATACAAATAAGGTTTGTGTAATAATGCATGATAATAATTCATTTAGTAAAACATTACATGTACATAACATCTTATATATTATAATAATATGTGCGAAGATATATGTAACATAAATATATGTAATAATTTTCTGTCAACCTTTTTTTTAGACTACAATTATTTAAACAATGGGACTTCACCAGATTCGGGACAACTATTCGTGGATCACAACATTTTGTTGTCCCGTGTGGGCATACACCAGGATA
Organism: Tyria jacobaeae; assembly: GCA_947561695.1. Taxonomy (NCBI): domain Eukaryota; kingdom Metazoa; phylum Arthropoda; class Insecta; order Lepidoptera; family Erebidae; genus Tyria; species Tyria jacobaeae. Next base: position 8,459,240 of record OX387207.1, on the reverse strand, counting down.
GTTGGAGCTCCATGAGAGAGGCTTTCGTCCAGCAGTGGATGGCGATAAGCTTATGAAGATGTGGGAATCGAATCCACGTCTTCCGGCTCAGCAGTCAGGGTCACTAACAACTAGGCCTAGGCCAGACTTGTTTTCATCTTTGTCCTCTTTTTAACGAATATTACATTAGGTTTTTATTTATGATAAGCGTAATTAAAATTATTCCTTTAAGTTTAACATTTAAAACTGTAATGAAAAACGTTTGACAAATTTATTAAAGATAAATTATTCATTGCTATATATTTCAGACTCTGTGCTCAGTGTATCCATATCGTTAACCTGCTCTTTCCGAAGTATGCTGTAGACCTTAACATTCTGGCCCGTCATGTTCTGAAAGAAAGATCGACATAAAATTTCTATGATAGTGCTGTAAATGACTCGTTTGGTGAGATTATTAGTTTTGAGAGTATCAAGGTACTGATAACTTCTAGAGAAGATTATCTAAATAGGTTTACTTCTACCTGGCGTGGCTTTTTCGGTGTAATAAAATATAGGCACCCCATGTCTTTCCGTTGGTGTATAAAACGACTTAGGCATCGAACTTTTATGGATCAGACAGTAAGTAAACATTAATATTATTGAACGGTTATGCCCTTTTATGTACGTGGGACTAAATTTGTTGATTTCATCCAGCCAAAAGGTACTGATCACACGGCTTGAGCTAATATGGCACTAACAGGAATCAGGAACTCTCTCTCTCTAGATGTTTTATAGGCAAAACCCCTTGAGCCCTTGTTCGGTTTACTACAGATTCGCATTACGGCAGACTCGCTTTAAAGCAGAAATTGTACAGTCGGTCGTGTTGACATTGTCATTTTCAAATGCTTGCAACTTTTTTTTATTATATGTATATATTGACCACCATAAAATTAGGTGCAAGGTGTATTTTAACGTATTTACCCGTTATAATTCCGATTGTAGATACTCATAATTATGATCCTGAACATAGACCTTATGTTATTGATTTGTCTTTACTTTTTTGTTTTTACCGATCTTCATTTGTTTATCATTTGCGTATTATCCTTTATTTTTTTCAAGTCGCATCCCTATTTCTGATCTGGTGGTATCGGGTATCGTTTTTGACCCACCTTATCATCTGTGATATGGGAGGAGGTACGGTGTGTCTGAGATGTTATTACGTCATAAGTACAATAAACTCGATATAGATATGTCGAGTTCACTGTACTTCTGCCGTGAAGCGAAACTTTCCTAAAGCGAACAAGGGCTTTGGCAACCTCCATCAATATAATACACTTAAGTACGTGCATTAATTGCTGGAACCGTACGAATAAATACTAGAGAATTCGTTCTGAGATTCACTGTGGTGTAATGTGATGTACACTATGAATACATAAACATTTTAAAAGGGAATAAAAGTTTAAAACTACTCCAAATAATAATATGTGCTAGCTCCTTTGTCTAATACTACTATTACGACTAGTATGACTGGCACAAAAAGCTATTGGTATTCTACTAAGATCAAGGTGCTCTACAGTGTCGTCTAAAGGCGCCGAGTATGTCCGGAGCACTTGTGCTCCGAGTTTTTTTGCGAAAATACTGCGCCGATGATGGCCCGACACTGCATCGTGCAGCAATGCATGAGTCATTCGGTGCTGGTCCGCCGATCGTGAAACACATCGAACTGTCTTTAGTGCGTCCAGGGCAATGTTTAGTCGGATACGTCCAAGGAAGGCGTACAGAGAGTTTTCTTCATCGCGTTCCTGATTAAATTAGAAAAACATCACTTTCATTTAAACATGACTGCAACAATTCTTTCTCCTACCCTCATCCCTCCCCATCACCCCCTCTTAAGTTATAATTGTTCATGGGCGGCGGCTGTCAATTACCATCAGGTGAACCATCTCGTTTGCCCCCTATACCATAATTAATCATTAAATAAACGTTATTAAACACGTGATATAGCTCTCTACAAGGGGGTGGACTTCTGATATAAAAGGTAGATAAACAAACAGTATTACAACAACCAATTTAAACTTCAAAATACCCTAGACATGAAGACATTAAAACCTTGTCCACAATTAAAAACATAGTAAGTATTAGCTTTATAAGCCATTTAATTTCACTCATCATGCTCTTTCATGTGATACCTGAATATTATTATTTGTAAAATCTCTCGTCATCGACATATTTGAAAAAAAATCAATTGTTCATTCCCCTGCACCCAACAAATACATATAGCTAAGATCACTCTCAATTTAATTACCCAACCAAACTCTGTAATGCATCAAAATCTGTATAGCCGTATGGGAGCTACGGTGCCACACCAAACAGACATGTCAAACATAAACACCCAGCTTTTAGCGCCGGGGTAGTGGCGGATTAACACATTTGCCGCCAGTAGGCTATTAAAATTTTGCCGTCCCTAGTGACCTCTGTTATTCGATACTCTTTTAGATTACAATCATATTAATACCATTATTTAAAAAAAAAGTAAATATAATTAAATTTATAATTATGTTAGTAGTATGATTGTAAACTAGGGGTAAGATGTGTAAGTTACTAGATTATATTTTTAGTGAAGATTACACAAATAATTTTTGGCTATATTTATGAGACAGTAAATACTCAAATATATACATATAACTTATAAGATAGGATACGGTTCCTCCACCTACAATACATGAACTCACCTTATACGACATAATGTATATTCGGTAATCGATCTTAAATATTTTTGTTGTACTAACAATAGTATTACACTTACAGTTTAAAAACAATATCCTTATTAAAATATTTATTAACAGTCCGGTTGATGATATATACATACATACATACCTACATACATGGTGATACTTATATACTTTTCAATGATTCAGAATCTGGTTCCGTCTAAGATTTAGTGTGTTATATGTACATGTGTACTCCATATTTCTATTATTATTATACAGGTTTGTATAATCATAATATGTCGTAGGTGGTAGGTAGGTACATTATTGTCCCGTGTCCGAAAGATTTATTAAAGCGTGACCTTATCTCGTATTTGAACTCTTATAATTTTGGAGAATATAAATATTACCGTCTTCGTATTTTGTTTCTTTGTTATTTAAAAGATATTGTGTATATACGCTTTACTACTATATAACTACTCGTCGATATTAATTATCAATTTGTAACGGAACTAAGCCACCGTCAGCTGTGAGGTTCTCTGTAAAGTAGAATATAGACAGCCCCTCTCTTCCCATGGGTCTCGTATAAAGCGGCTATGGGATCGGATTGTTTTCTATGAGGTAGTATGTATAGTCACATAGTGCTCAGTTGACGGCAATATGTTTACCCACTATTACTTTGGTGGGACTACATTATAATTGGCAAAGTATGGGTGTATAATACACCTCTGCCTACCTCGTAGGAGATATGTATGTATGAACGAAATAAATAAATGTAATACCAGTATATACTAATTAAATTAAATAAATTTTATATACGGACTATAAAGCCGTAGCGGTGGATTTAGGTTGCAGTCGAGTCGTAAGTGCGCTTCCCGCCTTTGAGGATGATGGGGGAGGGGGGGAGGGGAAATATGAGAGGGGGGGGGGTGACGTAAGGGGAATCTACTTGTACTTTGCTTTTTGTAATTTTATAATTCTAGGGCAATGGGAAGTACGCTATAGCTTTTGATTCCCATGCGAGTGTAAAGATAGGGCCATTTATGCTCCGTTTATGGCGCATATTTAGATGGCTCCACATTTTGGTACCTTTCCGAAATAGTTATTAATTAAGTTAACTATACTATTAACTATACAATTACTTACCTACACGTTTGTATTGTATGCACTGGTCATGAAACTATTAATACCATCCACAAAACATTGTAAAATTATAGGACACCATCAGATAAATGTGTATTAGAAATTGCAGGACGTAATTATACCTTTATATACGATATGATGTTTCTTTTTTGACAAACATTATTGGGTCACCCCCAAAAAACTTCCGCTTGGTAAATCCGACACTGGGGTTTCAAATGAGTTTGAAGGCAGAATATTTCTGTTTTGTCATTTTTTGAAGGATATAGACTTGCATTTAAACACATCTGAACTATTAGCCAAATATGGTGTGTGCATAAATTTTATTTAATCAGGAATTTAATCATATACATATATTACCTTATTCACATGACGTTCAATGACATCCTCTTGCTGTTGTTTTATTTCCTTCGCCCAGCCCCTAAAATAAAAGTGGTATTCGAAGTCCATTTTTTTTTTTAAAAACATTAATAGTACATTATAGTACAAGTGTGTAATGTTGGTGATTACTGCTGAGGGGCCATTGAGACCCGAGCCGTTAGGTGAGGGTCTTAAGATAGTCGAGGACGGTAATCATCAATACACACGTGTATTATACGACGTTTTTTAACACACTTGTGAAGAAAATAATACTAAAAAAACATTTTGTTTAGTAGATAAAAAGTTTATTTAGAGAAACAATTAGTAAATGTGCATTTAGTAAAATTATAATTAACTGTTTTTGATCGCATAGCGGTCTCATCATATAGATTATTTACTGAAATACTTTCATGTTCTATTGTTATTTGAGATAGTACAGTATTCGTGTAGGTAGGTAAAATCCAATCATTGGATGTACTTGATGTTTCGCCAGTAGTATGCGCCTCAGAATCAATTCTAATTCTTTTTATAATTTTAGCACAAATTTCCCTCTTGTTTAGTATCTAATAATCTTCTACGTATGATTCTGCTACATTGCTACATTATATCAGCTCCTGAATTAGCCAGCAATGTAGCTGAAGTTCTTCTGAAACTATGTCCAGTGTAGCTCTCAGCATCTGCTAAACCTAAGCTAAACTTAGCGATTTTTTTAGGCATAGAACCAAATTTGTTTATACCTATAGGCTGACGGGTACATTTATCATTCTGGTAATATAGAAAGAAACGGTCATTTTTTGCTTTTGGTGAACGCAAACTTTCATACTACTTAACAATTTCATAGAATGGACCGTGTATAGTGAACGACCTCGGTATTTTATTTTTCGTGATAGGTATCTTCACTAAAAGCATCTGGCCATGGTTCTCTACGTCTTTTACAGTTATATTTGTTAATTCTTGTATCCTACAAGTACCAGTTACACAGAATATTAAAGCGACAATAATAAAGTTCAACACAACACAGGCTGAAGTCGTGTAGATATTTAAAATTATTTTAACTAACCTTAGTAGCCAGATATTGGTTACTTGTAGCATCTTTTATAATTTTTTCAATATCTTCAGACTATAAAACCTTTGAATTCTTGCTTCTAAATCCATCAGATAGTGTCTTTAGATAAGCTGACTAATTAGAGTATGTTTTTAAGTCCACTCCATTATTCGTTCAGACTGTACTTTTTAATATTGAGTATGTACACCACAAAGAGCTAGATTTGTACTTAGAAGATTCTTTAAACGACGCCATGAACACATTTTCTGAAAATGACTGCGTATTCTTGTTGTTTTGCCATTGTATGAAAATTTTGATACGCTAATAGATATTTTTCCTTGGAGTTTTCAGGTAGTAAACTTTCCATAACGTTAACATTACGGTCTTCACGTCTTATCGGGCGGTGTACAACATAAATAATTTTCTTCATAATTAGTACTTGTAGACATTTAAATTAATAAATAACTAATTTTAACAGTGAAAACGAGTTGTGAATTTTTTTATGCAATGGCGGGAAAAATTATCAGTTTTCTTATGCGCAGGCATTTTACAATGGCGATCGGCCATAGACTAAAAGAATGAGGTTTCTTTTTTTTGGCTTTTCGCGGATAGCGTTTTAGTGACGTACAAAATGGGGAATTTGAAGTTTTCTTTATTACAGAAAAAACAAAAGTTATATTTGAGTGAAAGTTTTATTTATTAAACACATTGATTATTGAAACTATCTATTTAAATACGAAGTTGCATAAAATGAGCAAGTAATAGGTACATTGATTTATTTGTACTATTGAATACTATATTTTTGTATCAAAACTATTTTAATAACAAAGCAACTCTACCCATAAAAAAATAAAAACTATAACTCACTTGTGCATAATAGCAATGAAAAAGTCACAGTTTGATTATAGATGTCATTACGCTAGCCAGTTTATGAGCAAGTGTGTTGAAAATAAATTTATGGGCCCGCTCTTACCACGGCCTCATAGAAAACAGGTTGTTAAGCAATTCTCACATTGTATTTCACCGAGTGCCCAACCTTCTCTCTCCTCTTTCACTTCCCTCTTTCTTACCCTTTTTCTTACAATCAGGTCAACAGTCTGCTCGTTTATTCCCCTATACTATAAACGATCAATCAATTATATGCAAACGAAACATGAGGTCAGGTTTGAATTTCTCCAGTACTTCTATTGGGTTGTGGAGCATCGAAACCATTTAGTATATATATTTACTAAAGCATTGCGAAAGTTTTTCTGATGAAAGTATATCTAGGCATTGTCACTAATCACTAGGTTCACCTATCAGCTTTTACTTAATTTTAAAGGAACTTGCCTGCCGATGCTCAGAAATTCATCAAGTATAATTTCGTCTTCACACGTGAATCCCGAACTTTGAACCTTAGTTTCTGTCCAGGCCTCGTTGAGTTTCAACGTCAAATAATGGGAGCAGAGTACCAATATTGACTATAAAAATATAATATTATATCATATAATTTATATAGGTAGTTCTCTTCTTACGTGGAGAATATATGTCAAACTGCTGTCCTCAATGGATTCTTCTCACGTGCTAGGAGTGTTCCTTCTGAAATTCCTCAGGGTTCTTTGCTCGGACCCTTATTGTTAAATATTTTCTTACCGAACTTCGATGTAGAAAATTCCACGTACTCCCACTGTACGAACGTAGGTCAATAGCTGATGTTACCTTTTTATTACATTTAAACTAGTGAACAATTCTATGGACTGTTCCGAACTACTTTGTAAAATTAGATTGTGCGTATCGCCAGTAAATCTAAGTAAACTGGACTTACTATACGTACCGAGGACAAAATGTAATTATATACGTAACTCCTACTTGTTCAGAGTATGTGGAATGTAATTAGATCGATGACTCGTTCTGTTCTATACCAAATCAACCAATTAAAAACAACCCTAAGCAATAATTTTTTCAATATTTTTTTTTCGATAATGTGTTATAGAAACATTGAGATATGTGCGTTTTTTCTGAGTTTTGTTTTTCATTATTTACTACCATTATTTTGAACTGTTCTTTTTTTATACTTGGCATACTGTTTACTGACTTCAAAATTAACATGCAAAAACTTTTAATTGGCTGTTTTAAACTAGTCATTTTCAATGTTTACACTAACTGTAAGTATTCTGTAAAGTTAAATAAAAATAAAATAAAATAGATTTTAAAATATCTTACCAAACTTCAATATTGTTTTACTAATTGATGCTGTAAAACTGACAAACCAGGCTACAATACTGCTATTGTTTACAAATAAGCTTGTAAAAGAGGAAGCTTACCTCATCCTCCATAGTTAGCGCTATATTTTTATATAAATTATATGCTTCATCGGCGAGGTTTACTTTGAATGCCAAGTCTTCAGATAACATATGAAGTAAAGCAAAAGCCTGGAATATCATCGATGCACTATAGTGTGTTTAGTGTGTAATGCTTAGATATATGTAATCAGTAGCTAACCCTATGTTAATGGCTGTTTGACGCGGATATTCGTATAGATTCACGTATAAATTCACGGTATAATGTGTAACGATGGATGTTGGCGACTACTGCATGGAGGAGGGGGAGGGGGCTTGCAATTGCTGCACTTGCACTTTCTGTACACTTCAAATAAAGAAATGATGTTTTATTGCTCTTTTGTTTCTTTTTTTTGCGACATACATTTTTTTCTATCGTTGCTGATCATAATACGACGGGTCATCATACTTTTTCCGCCTACAATAGCAATCCTCTAATAGTTGCTCATTTTCCTCTCGTACTTGGTATTATACTTCACATATTTATGCATGGAATCAATCCTGTACCTTCGACATTCGGGAACCGGCCATGCCGCCCGTAGAAATAGTAGCTGGAGTGCGATGGGAACGCATATGCGGATCATGGCGTTCTTGGTTTCGAAACACTTCGGATTCTAACTCTGCCATGATGGGATATTCCATATCTGTTGGGTCATTCATAATCTAACAATAGATGCATGCCATGAAGATAAAGATGGGTAATCCTACTGTTATATCAGACAATGATACTTCTAGATTCAGTTTTCTAGATTCAGTAGAGTTATCAAAATTACAGCTTAACCGGACCCCGGGAAGCGGGTCCAATTCAACGTGCAACATTTGAGCCGGTCAAAGATACTATGTACGTTAAATAAAAGCTTGTAAAAATCACACGAATGAAGTCGAATATATTTATGAAGTATAATGCACTTAATAAATAACTTCGAAATGCAAAAACATGCCAAGAAGTACCTTGCAAAACACCTTTTTCACTTAATAGTATGCCCTGTAACTGACATTCACTACGAAACACAGCCGCCATCAATGCGGCAACTGTCGCTCCACGCTTTACTAGAATAGGGTTCTGAAATAGTTATTGTTATCATCATTTAAAGGATATTTTTTTAAATATAAGCAATGTTGAATTTATTAACTGTTATTAGAAATCTTAAGCGTATATGAGTACAAAGAACCGATATACCGACCACATTCGAGGCTCCGAGGCAAGCACGCCAAGTTACAAGATGGCCCACAGCATTATCGGCGCGAACGACGTCACAGATCAGAGCTAGCGCAATGCATTGTACTGGTGGACGCGTCATCTGTATTATAAGTTTAATAGTAAGAAGATTATTAAACAAAGTTGTCCCAAATATTTGAACCGAAAAAGAATATTATTTTTGTTTAATTCAAATTAAAAGCCAATACGGCTTTTAATTTGAATACCCACCTAATGTAGCAAAATAAAAAGGATAGGAAGAACCTAAATTTTTAATCTCAGACGAAAAAGATGATAAGAGCTTCTCGCTTCCCCAATGAAGCCACGTAAATTAAGCTAATTCGAGAATAGGAATTATGGAAAAACGCCTCTTGTGTCAAATGTGTCATAAAAACATGTTAAACAATTCTTTACTAAAATAATGGCAGTGTGGGATAACACTTTACTTGATCAACACTGAACGAACAACATGCACAATTTTTTAGACCAAAGATAAATTATAACCAAATTGTATATAACAAGATGAAAATATTCTCAAAAAGTGGGTGTCCTTTAGGTGTAGTCGTTGATTATAAATTTATTATTAGATTTAGTGGTTATAAATTTGGAATAACTTAATTTTAATCAACTTATATACATACATATTTCTATCAATACGAATATACAATCAGCTGCCTAAGCTTAAATTTTTTTTTTATTCATGTAACTTTATTGAATTCTAACATCTACGAAATAAACTTTGGCTTAGTTTCTGTTTCGATTCCCAGAGAAGCAAGCAAAAATATAAAATCTTGGAGGCGTTGAAATTGTTTAGTATATATTTTGTTTTGAAAATGCAATCAAATATGTGTTTATTTACTTATATCACATAATTACAATTACATATTTACTATCCTGAAATAGCGCAAATAGTATGACGGTGGTAAGACTTTAGGCTTGGCCCAACTATGCTTTACATATGTAAGTGTGCGTTATCGTAAGACTGGCAAGTATTGCAGAAGTTTAGTGATATAATCTATCAATTGAGATTCGAGTATTTTAGTTATTTTTATCTATGGGGTATCTATGGGGTAGTTATGTCTGCTCTGTTCTGACTACCTTGTAATTACTTGCCCAAATAACATTCCATTAGAGATTAAGAAATTGCTAATTCTAGTAGCCTGTGCACTCAAAGGAGCTGATAAGGTATGTAAGGAGATAAATTATGTATAATCCGGACAGATATAAAGACGTGACTTCAAGTATGCCTATATACATATGTCAAACTTATGCTACGAGCTATTTACTTAAGGAGCAAGGTTCAGATTTTGAACTTACAGTAACCATGTCCAAGAGATTATAGACGCCGTTATCACGCACAAACTTTTCTCTGTATTCCTGCCTCCATATGACACCTTCCCAGATAAAGTTTAATAGTGCAACCAACCATCTATGGAGAATACATTTCGGAACTAAAACTTGACTACGGATCAATTGCCACTTTAAAAAGGACATAACTTGAAAATAGAAAGAACTAAAGCCTTTTTTAAACGGTTTTATTTAGCTCACCCCGTTTGTTTTTAAATAGATAAATTCATGTCACAAATAGATAGCTTAAATAAAGTTTGTAATTTTCGGTAGTGCCCTTTTTATTGGAAAGGTAATAAATATAATTGTCCTATAACGGTACTTTTTTGTCAAAATTTTCAGTAGTATGTGTTCCTTAAGGTTCTGTGGCACAGCTAGTCTACGATCTACATAATTTTGACCCACCAGTTACTATAAGTTTGAGATGGCTGGATTAGATAGATAGCCGCGCGACCGCGGCCACTTTGTTCTAAGGATTTCTTTCTGCACAGAATCTTCTGGGGCTCTTGCGTGTTTACTTATGATACGTTCTATGATTACCACAGAAAGCCAACACAAGATTGTTGTTGACACAACCTGTTAAGATCTTGTCTGTTGTTCTCAGATGCTAGCAAAGACAAACGGCGTAAGGCTTAAATAAAAGTTTACTAACCTATCGCTAACCATATAATTCTTCTCGAGACAGTACATAACATCATCCAGAATATCTTTACCTAGAGCGTTGATACTTTTGGGCCATTTGATATTGGGATACACCTTACAATTTACCGAACGATTTATATCTGAATGCGCAGAGCTGGTCAGTAGTCGAAGACAAAGAGCAATAACTGCTTGACTTTTCTCGACAGGAGGCATCTTTTGGTACAGAATTGTGTTGCAGAGATCTGTAAGAAATAATAATGATCAATGAGCATTAAATATTTATCAGCATGTCTAAAAATTCATTTGGTAATATTGGTTTTATTCATTAAACAACTTCAGGTCACGTTTTTAAGAGCCGTCCTAAGAGTTGATTAGATCTAATTTAATAAAAAATCCCTTGTAACTGAGATGCTATATGGGATTCTATAAACTAAAGTCGTTTACTATGACTAATTTAAGAGTTTCGTTCTGCAAAAGGAAAAAAGGAATCCCCATAGAATCATTTTGTTGTGCGCCTGTCTCTGTGTATAAAGAGTCTTTTCGGTGTGTATAAAGAGTCTTTTCGCGCGTAAAAGAATGAAGTTGTAATTAGCACCAAATACGTACATATGTCTACGGTCCCATTAATCTGGAAAAAATCAAGCTTTATAAGGAAGGTAACGCAATCAAAAGATACGGCCATTTAAGCTCTAATTTTCCAGAACTTCAATAATTTCCCAGGTAAATCAAAACCCACAGATTTAATTTGGCGAGGTCTTATAGCACAAGTAAAGAAAAACAATGCAAAAGCCGTTAATTTTCTGTAACATCTTTTTATTTAATATAATATAGGGGGATAGAAGATTAGACGGGTCACTTGATGATAAGTGACAACACCTGCAACTCAAGAGTCGTAAGTGCGCTGCCCGCCTTTGAGGGTAATGAGGGATAGGGGAATGCGGGGAGGGAAAAGAGGAGAGGCAGGATGAGGGGAAGAGAAATGGGGATATGCAACACAAGATTTGCATCACAACCGGTTTTCTGCGAGGCCGTGATACCGCCCCGGTCAGCCGGTCCACTTGTACCTAAGCATGGCTCTGCCACGATAATCACATATATTTTGTGATTTTGTAATTATATTGATGTTCGGTCTTAAAACGGACTATCTGGAATGGAAAAAAGTGCAAAAATCATAAAATTTTCAAGAATCCATTTACAAGATAGACGAACTATCTATCTACATACAACTTTTATTGCTTACGAACCCTCGGTGTCGATCAGACTCGCACCTGTTCGGCATTATTTTTAACGAATTAAAAAAAAATATTAGCAAGCGTGGCATTGAATCGCAAATATTTCGTCTTGCGGTGTAAGATATATACAACAAAAGTACAGTTGGACTCGCTGGGCATGTGGGACCTATAATACTCCAATCGGCAGCAGTGGTAAGGCAGGATACGTTAATTAGTAATTAAGCTACTATGAGGAACGAGGTTTTTCACCTTTGAGCGAAGTAGTGAGTAAAATTATAATAAGTATTTAATTAGTAAATCATATCGCACAAGACACGAATAATCACTGCTTTTAATTATTTGTGCTACAAATAACTAAACTAACACATGATTTCAAGTGATTACTATGGTTGAAATCGGACGAGGATAATCATCAAACTAACTAAAACTAATAGGTATGCTGATATGCGACCCTGCCCTGATTATTTAACAAGAAATTTCACATTATCATGACATATCCCTAAAACAAAAAACAATGTAACTAAAAATTTGAAACAAAAAAAAAATGCTGGAAAGGAGTGTCCATAGGGTTCCTGCCTGTTCTTCTTTGATTGGATCTACGTATTAACAGGTAACTAGCTTCATAACTTACTGCAACTGACTCCTAGTCCTGATAATTGAAAAATACCTGTTATTGGTTAAATTATAATTGATTTTAATTTTTTAATTTGACTTGATCAGCTCAATATTGTTTATGCTTCAGAAATATATGTGTATAAATATACACATTTCGAAAAGTTCCCGGCAATTTGTGGGTGTTGAATACGTCTTACCCCTTCTTGAATACCAGTAGGAGTGTATGTAAGTTTTTAAAGAGGCATGACCAATGTTTTCTAGTATTAAAACCTTCAAAGAGATAGCTCATATTTCTTCTTCTTAATGCAAAAGAAAATTAGAACTAAAAAACTTACGCATAAGTATTATTATGCCGTGGGTATCAAATAGGTCTTGAATCGAAGTTTTGCGGATTAAGTTACTTCTGTGATAGACAGCGACCTGTAGAAGTCTCACACACCAATATAAAGTTGACACTTCGTAGGGAAATTCTGTATACCATTCAATATACCACATGATCCTAGAAAACATGTCATTGCATATTACACTGTACCCAGTAACTGTGCACTAACTGGCAGCAGAAATATACTGAAAGGCAAATCACCTTCTAATCAATTCATATTCCTTGACCCAATTTGGATCACACAAAGGTAGAGTGCAAACCAAGGCTTGAATAGCAGTCTTCCGTATTTCTGCAAACAGTGCTGATGACCATCGGGATCTTAGTTGACCAAGACCAGGATCTATTAAATATATTAAACCCAGGAGCCAGTGTCTCGATTTCAACATCTAGAAATCATAATTTTTAGTTAATTCCTTGTTTATTATAGCAATAAGACCTTTCCATTTTTATCGTGTCTAAGAACAAATTAGAAAGTATAATAGAACAAATAATTAATTATACATATATATTGTTAATTTCCATTTTCGCCGTTTTCGAAATAATAATTTATTTCGAAAACGGCTAATTTTTATAACGTATCGAAATATTTAAATGAAAAATTAAATTAATATATTTAACAAATATGTCATGCTGACTATGGAACCCAGTCAACTTGACAAAAAGATATTTGAACACCACTCAAAGGCAGATTAGAATTATTAAGACCCATTGTATGCCATATTATGTGCTGCTTTACCACTAATACTTTTTTTTAAATATTTTATGCGATCATTAATTAAACTAGTCCTTCTAACAAAAAAAGAGTCTATAACATTAGAAACATGGTATGTTAAACAACACGTTTCTGGCGCGGAGAAAACTCTGTTCCTTTTTGAAAGCTATTAAAAAAGTAGTCGAATCTTTATGTCTACAATTATAACTTAGAACGATACGACAGCATACATAGCATATGCACATATCGAAATAATTGATTTCATTTCAAACACAGGAGTTATTCCCAATGCGGGACTTGTCTTAAAAAAAAAGAATAATAATATTGTAATTGAATATTCTAAAGCGTGGGACTTTAAAAAAGTTTTAAGTCGATGTTAAGCTATAATCAAATAATATTTATGTGAACTATCCTTTGCTTTGCCTAATTATGATAATATAGGTAAGACGTGAATGCGGCGTCATTTAAGCACTATGAAACAGAAAGACTTACAGATTTATTGAATGGGAACACCTTAATCAAATCAACAACGAACTTAATCAGTATTTTCTTAAATTGAACATCCTGTTGCATGAGATTAAAGTTGACTGTTTTAGTCCAATCATTTCTTGGTGGGATTTCAGTCAGTACTGAGAGTGTTATGATATCTGCAAAAGTCATAGTGATAATGATGCTGTGCAATTGCAATGCAATTCTATTAAAACCCTATCGATCAACCTCAAAGTCAATTCTTAAAATACCTAATGAATAATAAGACGGTTGTAAGCATTTTGCTAAAACTCCTAATACTTGATATGAGACTGAAATTAACTATAAAGCGTGATTTATATATAAGAACACTAGTGAACTGAGAAATTTTAATCTGCCTTAACGACAGTGGGACCACCCAGACGTTTGGTCACAAACATACAAAATCATATGTTTGTAGTTTGGTTAAGAATCCTACCACTACTATATTCCAAATAATATTACATATCTATGTATTTTTTTTCTCTTGCATGTACATACCTACTTCTTTGTGAATAACGTCAATAAATGAAATTTAACAAGGAATAAAATTGCAAAGTCTTGGATTACGGGTTGTATCCCTGTTTGTTCTATTATCTGTCTGGAACTGGAAAAAAAAACACTAAGGTTTTCGAAATAAATCGGGGCTCTTGGTGTTTAGTAGCTATGAAGCTTTTTTTATATATAAGCCTACCATAGTAACTCAACTTTGCCTGATGGAAAACAAAAAGTGGAGTCTAAGAGTGGCAGTCGACTATTGGTATAAAACAAGAAAGCGCACGTCGGCCATGCCAAATACCTACTCCTTTTTTATAAATGATTTACCTACCGCGCAAAATATGACATTCTAATTAGTGATAAGATTGAAATCAGTAACCTGTTTACCTGGCATAAGAGTAGATAAACCAGTCAAGCGAGTGCCGAAACACTTCAGCAAGGCAGCAGCTATAACCGTAAGGGTTATCCTTTCATGACTATGATTCCTGGCACGGCACTCATAGCGGTATGCCCAGTTGAAGCAACTAAGAAATTAATACTTATATAAGTATGTTGTAAAACGTTCTAGCTTTCGTCTATAACTCTTACAGAACGTAAGTCTATATATAAATCATCATGTATAAATTATTCGAAGCCTCAACGATTTTTTTTATTCATGCTATCGTTAAGGCTAAGAGGAGTCTGACATTTCCTAAGGTAGACGTCGTGCTGTTTGAAAATAAATATTGCAGGGACCAGATTTAAACGAGTATCTCGATATAATTCTGGTTTTTGGTATAAGTGGTTCTTAGTACAGAGTTTATAGTTTTTGGTCAAAGGTTTCATAAAAGAGAATAATATATTAAGACTAGGATCCTGGGGATCCTATTCTACGTAACATGAACTCATTTTGAGAAATATGCTGTTGGAATACATTACTAAACTAAAATTTTATGGCTAGCTAGGCTTATTATGACTGGGTGTTTAGGCACAAGATTGGAGTTTCTTTAGTAAAAGTCGGTGGATGTTGCGATAACTGTGTAATAGCTTAAAAACTTCTACTGAAAAATTTCTACCGACAATTACAGTTTATAAAAAAGTATAAATTTCATAGCAACCAATTGACGGTGGGTCGTTGCTCTGTAATACGTACAGACGCTTGTATACAACCATCCCCCGTTGAGAGGAGGAGACTCTTCAAATTCTTCTGAAGTAGGAAGCCGACAGAGACGAACCAGCGAACGACGTACGCAGCCCTTGGTTGTGTTAATATATGCAATAGGCATATGCAACTCGAACAATACCATCAGATCCGGGGAAAAGTCTAACGACACGTCCAAGTCACCAGTTTAGTGGTGGAAGTTCTCTTCATCAAGAAGAACAAGATCTCCGATCTTCAAGTTCGGTGCGTTAGTCCGCCATTTTGTGCTGTTTTGTAATTCCGATATATATGCCACTTGCCAGCGAGACCAGAAATGTTACCTTATTTGCTCAAGGCGAGCGTATCGCTGCAGATTTATCTGATATTCTCAATAACTGGAGTTGGTAAGGCTTTCAACGGCCTACCAAAAATGAAACGCCCTGGGGCTAAGGAAAGGAAATCGTTGAGGGATGTTGACATGGAGCATAATGGATGACCATTTAGAATTGCTTCTACCTGTGTAAATAATGTACTTAATTCTTCAATACTAAGGTGGGTGTTTCCCATAATACGTTTTAGGTGATATCGAAAGCCTTGACTCCAGCTTCGCAAATAACCCCGAAATGAGGAGTGTAAGCAGGTATAAAAGAAAATTTGATTTCTTCTCCTGATACAAATTCACAAAGAGTTTTATTATTATTTTTAAGAAATTTAAAGATATCTTTAGCAACTGCAACGGAAAGTGTCCATTATCTGAAAATATTTAAACTGGTTTACCACGGCGAGTAATGAACTTGCGTATTGTCATTGTGAAGGCCTCTTTTGGTAGGTCACTGACGGGTTCTAAATGAACATTTGAAATGCATACATATAAATATACACATGTAACGTTTTATCAATTTAGCATCGCGTCCCTTTCGATTTAAGATAGAAAATGGTCATGCATAATCGTCTCGCACTGATTTAAAAGGAAAATCAAATGAAACTCGATTTATTCGTAATTTACCCATTTTCGGAGTTAAGAATTGGCCACGAACTCGAGCACATACTATTAATAAGCCAACACTCTCTTCCGGTTGCCAGCAATAATTGAGGGCCAGCATGTAAATTATGTTTTTGTTACATGATTCGAGGCATCTAGTAATATGGGATGACGTTTTTCATACAACTCTAATCAGAATTAGATAACCTCCCCCTACCCTTTAATTTAGTTGTGGGATCTGAAATAGGAAACAAACACAATAATTTAGATTTTGGTTTGAAATTTGTATTTAAAATAAGTTGTATGTAGTCAACGGTAAGAGACTGCCATTGTGACAAATGGACAATTGCGACAAATAAAATGGAAAGAATCAATTAATTTGCTTGATGTTAAAATGCCTATAAGTTTATTGTTTTTATGTGACACTTTAGAATTATGTACAAAACGTACAACAGATGCAAATATTTATTATAGAAAATATGTTAAAATCAAAGGTAGGGTAAGTAAGTCTGCCTTGTTTTGAATTTGATGCATAATTGACCATTGAGATTCATCAATACATAGATATGACGGACCTTTCCATTATAGATTATAATAATTACAGAGCTGCTTCGCGTTCATACCTCTAGAAATCAAAACCGCGGGATTAGCACCTATAGAACCATAACGCCATGATTTTTTAGTAGTAATATCTATAATTTATATTATTCTATTTGCTACAAATGTTTTAAGTTTACTTAGCTCACCATTAATCCAGCATAACACAATTTGTAAATTATACCATTATACAATTCTATTGTAAGTAAACCTTATTGAGTTTGTAACAGACTTGCACAGTTTAATAGCTGATAATAGGATTGCACAGAGCTCGAGGCAAGGTATAGTAGTTGGCTTTAAAGGGGTGATTAATTTCACACACAACAAATTAATAGTTAACTCATTGTTATCATTAAAGAACCGTATATAGGCACAGGCTCCATAAGCCAATTGTTACGCGTCGCTAAACAAGTGTAACTCAACAGAAGTTGGTGAATCACACAGGACTCTACGGGGAACGTGAAAACTTGTTTGTTTTAAAACTTATTAAATAATCTCTGAATCAATATTTTTGGTTGAATTATTAAAAAGGGCTTAAAATACCCAAAGGATCAAAAAAAATTTCCCAAAGTCTGTGATGTTATAAATCTTTTTGTTATCTTGTCATTAAAGGGATTATTTTCACAGGAATATGGTAGTTATGATGGTTAGGATCCATGCCTAAACCATGAGTGTTAAAAGATTCACTTAAGGTAAGTTTCTCGTTCGTACTTTCTTTTAAATCATGACATAAATTTGGTAAGTTACTTTTATACTTTGGGAAAGCAAGCTGAATTTAGAATTGTTGAAACCCCTTTTGTATGTACGAGGGTTGATTGAAAAGTTCGCGGCATCATATAGACATTATTAAAAAAATTATATCTTTCTGCTTTCATTATATTCAGTAACTCTTTAGTTGTCATTTTGTGAAGTTTCATTTTAGTCTTACTTTGGTTTAGAGTTTACTGTGTTTTATTTAGCGTTAAGTGAAGCGATTTTTTAAAAAGGGAGAAGATCGATGATCCCGCCGTTTTCAAGTATCTGTTCAAGAAAGGCTTTACGCCTAAACAGATTCACGAAGATATGGTGGCGACTTTAGTAGAATTAACTCCATCGTATACAACCGTTAAAAAGTGGCAGAACCGTTGAAGATGACATAAACACTGAACGGCCATCAACTTCGACTACTGAAGAAGACATCGAAAAAATTTGCGATTTGATACTGGGGGACCGTAAATAGAAAATCAGAGAGATAGTGAGGTCATAGGCATATCGTATGAACGAACTCAAAATATAATTCATAAAGAATTGGGGTTTTCAAAGGTTTTTGCAAGATAGGTTCGAAGCTCCTTTCAGCCGAACATAAACGCAACCGACTTATGATTTCCCGCGATTGTTTGGAGTTGTTTGAAGACGATCCACAAAACTTTTTAGAGAGATTTCTTACTACTGATGAAACTTGTGTTTATTACAATACTCCTGAGTCAAAACAACAATCAAAATAATGAAGGAGAGAAAATGTGGGTTCGAATTACTTCCACACCCCGCTTATTCGCCTGATTTGGCACCATCTGAATTCTACCTCTTTCCCAATCTAACTCTAAAAAACATTTAGGAAGACAGAATTTATTTTTATGAAGCGAATAGACTGAAGCTGCCGTTAATGCCTATTTTAAGGGGCCAAGATAAGGCATTTTTCACCCGGATGTAGTGGGAGCTAAACCATCAAATACTAATCATATTTTGGTCGACTGGCCGATGAACGGTGTTCTTCATTTGAATTTTAATGAATAAATACAACATATTATATTATATTGCCTCTAGTAATGAATGTTTTCTAAATCTACTTTCAAAATTAAAGAGGATTTCTTAAGCCTGATTATACGAGTCGCCGAGACAGTCAGGTGTATTTATATTGACTGTACAATAAAGAGTCATTCAATTAATAAGAATTCTTATATTATCATAACGCTTGCGAATCAGTTTCCTAGCCTCTGTGTAATTAACCGAAGAGACTTCAAGGTTTGTTACGAGACGTGCAGCATCTCCCTCAAGATATGGAAGCAAATACAGTCGACTCTCGATAATTTGACACTCGTTAATTTGAATCTCTCAATAATTTTTTTTTCCGGTACCTTGAAAAATACTCCATAAATTGAATAAATTCAATGTTAATTGATCCCTTCGGTAATTTGAAGTTGAAGGAATATTGTCTTGCTCGCCAACATACGATGATTTGAAGTCTGGGCTTCCCTACTCTCTATAATTTGAAGCGTTTATCATGCACATCATTGTTCTCATAAATGAGATATGAATAAGTTCGCATTCCAGTCTTCTTTCAAACGTTAATGAGTCATGTTAATGCTTGATTTGTGCTATTAAAATTAATCCAAGAAAGAACAAATGTCTTTCCATAAGTTTAAAAAAAAACGTGTGATTCAAGCTGTGGAGGATGGACAATTAAAAAAGGATGTCTCCAAACAGTGGACATTGTCAATGATTTTGAAGAAGAAAGATTACATTACGGGAAGTGACTTAATTGCAAGAAAAAGATCACGCCAGGGTGAATTTCCTCGTCTTGAAGAGTGCTTGCTTCAGTGGATTCGTCAGTGTAGAGGGCAAAACGTTCCCATGGACGGTTTTATGTTGTAGGAAAAAGCCAAGTCTTTTGCACAGTCTCTTGGAATTAAAGGACTTGTGGCAAGCGAGGGTTGGCTCTCAAATTTCAAAATCGTCATGGCATCGACATTTAAAAAAACCTTTGGAGAAAGCGCCAGCGTGGAAATTTCCATTTGTTCTCAATGGATTGACAAATTTATCCAGATTTTGAATGGGTATGACCCAAGGGACATATTCACGAAACCGGGCTTTTTTATAAATGTCTTCCTGATTCTTTCACCTTTAAAGAAGAAAAGTGTCATGGCGGGAAACTAAGCATGGATAGATTGACCGTTCTTTTAGCTAGCAACTTGGACGGTTCTCAAAAATTGAAACCACTTGTTATAGGAAAATCTGCGAACCCACGCTGTTTTTAAGGAATAAAATCGCTGCCCACAGCTTATCGATCAAACAAAAAAGCGTGGATGACAACAGCGTTAAATAATGAATGGCTCATCTCAGTGAACAGTGACATGAAAAAGGCAAAACGCAAAATCTTACTGTTTTTGACAACTGCACCGTGCATAATAACCCACCACAATTAGACCACGAAAAATTTATATTCTTTCCTGCCAACATCACCTCAAGATTGCAACCACTGGACCAAGGCATAATTCAAAATTTTAAAACTGCCGTAGAGAAATTATTTTTCTTGTTCTACATAGTATTGAAAAAGGTGAAAAGGCAAACATAACAGTTTTGACCGCAATAATCATGATTGATAAGGCCTGGAAAAATGTCAACCCTTTTTTTTTTTTTTTTTTTTTTTTTTACGTGGGGAAATCCTCATGGACTATCCTCCGCCGGGGGCATCAGCGGAGGGGTGTGCCGGACTTGACCGGCTAAAACCACCACGGTGTTCCTTCCTCGCACCTGCTGCCGAGGGCCGCGGGAACACGACATTCTTCCGCAGCCAGCAGGTGACCGTCCGGAGCAGACCCCATCTCGTTTTGAAGGGGGGAAAAGTGCCACTCCCCCCACCATCACTCCCTGAGGGAGGCGCGCGGAACACTACACGCCTGCAACCTCGGACCTGCTAAACGATTTGGGCGGTGGACTGTACCCCACGTACACCGCCCTCGGGTCCATTTACGGAGGCCGGAATTGGGCATTGTCGGCCCTCCTCCGACGTCCGGTGCGTCGTCTACGGATGGGGAGGGTAGTCGTGCTTTCCCTCTCCCTTTCCGCAGCCTCCTTCTGTGTCATAACAGTTTCACAGAAGGTGACCACTGCATCCCATGACCTCTCGCTCCCGACCATGGCGCGCACAAGCGCTGTGAGCGAGAGGTCAGTTCCTATCTCTGTTACTAAGGCACGGCGCGGCTCAACCCAAGCAGTACACTCTTTTACCGTATGCCGCGCCGTGTCTACCTCGCAGGTGACGCAGTGGTGGCACCGGGCGTCCGGCTCCCTGCGAATATCCCGCAGGTACTTCCCAAAACATCCGTGACCGGTAAGCACCTGCGTCACCCTATATGACAGGGAGCCGTGCTTCCGTTCGACCCAGTCGCTGAATACTGGCCGGATGGCCTCGATGGTGTTGAGGCCATATGACGGACGCAGTAGTCGCACCCGCCATTCCGCCACTAGGACCCCCCTCACTTCGTACCTACGCCTCTCGTACTCTCTAGGCGTCGGTTGGTGTCCTCTCTCTCGCGCCTCTTCACGCCACTGATGTAGCGACGCGAGAATGTCAACGAAAAATGTCAACCCTACCATTATTTGAACTGCTTCAGAAAGTGCGAGTTTAAGCACACCGGAAATGTAGCACAGTCATAAGAGCTGCCCAAAATTACAAATTCTTACTCAGAATGGGGTCTTCTACCTAACTGTAGAGAATTAACATTTGAGGATTATACTCATGTCACGGTGTACTAACCGATACCGAATTGATGAGTATGGTCTCTCTAGACGAGGATGAGAAAGAAAACGAAGAAGAAGAACAGCCAACTCCAGTCACATTGAGTGAGGCAAGGAAATGTTTTATTACCCTACGCTTCTACGCCCTCTCACCACTATCGAAAATTTTTCAGACGACTCAAAAAGGATTACAAACTTCTTTTCGAAATATTTTTTTTTTAATTATAATATTGAATTTAATTGTTAATCCATAATAATAATATAGAAATAATAAATGAAGAATTCTGATATAACTCTTATTTAGTTGAGTCCCCCCTTTTTATTTGAGATGAATCCAACGAATCTGATATTCAAAATCTGAATGAATAATAACAGACTAGCGACGTTTACTGTCATATAAACTGAACTCAGCCTTAGCTTTAGCAATAACTCTGTATTATATGACGAAAATTTTATAAATATTCAAGAGGAACTTGATGAAAGAGAACGCGTTGAACTGTTGTTCAACGCGTTCTCTTTCATCAAGTTCCTCTTGAATATTTATAAAATTTTAAACCTCAATCTCAATCTGCAAAATCATCAAACTTTGCCGATAATAAAATTTACTTAATCCCAAGTTTGGTTCATCTAGTTGTACAGTTAAAAGTTGAAGCAATTGACTAATATGGTGTATATAGTTCTTAATTTTGGTAATTTGACCTTTAATTGAACTTCTTTTTACAAGACATTAACAATAATTTATCGCCTTACGTTGTTATCGTAAATAATTGATTGTATAGAGGCAGCTGAAATTAATCCGTTAATACCTTTAATAATTATATTACATAATATAAAATATTACTGCACTTCACACAGCAATGGCAGAAATTTTTGGTATAATCACTTAAGTATTGATGTATATATATATGTATATACATATATATACCTGCCTTCCTAAAAGGGAAGGCAGAGGTACAAACACTAACACTTCGCTGGAAACGACTATTGATTTAAACAAATATTTTTTACTTTGTTTTAGACGGTGTGAAGGTACTTTTAACACTTTGTTTAATGGTAAATGTTATAAAATTTACACATATATGTGTCTTGTAAACGCGATATCCGACGATTACTGTTTTTAGTCCTGTCACAGTCGTCAATTTTCTTGTTTTGGAACAAGATTGGAGTTTCTTTAGTAAAACTCGGTGGATGTTACAATTGTATAATATCTTAAAAACTTAAGAATGTTCGATGCAGACGCAATGAATTAACAATTAACAATGTTAAATGCAAAAATTTCCACCGACACACACACACATTTTTAAGGAAAAGTATTAATTTCCTAGCAACCAATTGACGGACGGCGGTTGCTCCGTAATAGGTACAGGCGCTTGTACACTGGTTGTGTCGAAGTATTGGAATTACTTTCACTACCGCAACTTACCTTATACTGTAAATGTCGGGACATGGAAGAAGTGCAATATGCTGCGGATTCTCTTCTAAGAATTTTTTGGTAGTCTTCAACAGAATGAGCAGGAGCGTCAAGACTTTATTTATGTGCACACTGCTATCACCTGTAAAAATAGATAAATTAATAAACTCTTTATTGTATAATCAGATACAATATTTTGCTTATGAATACTAACTGACTTATGTGATTGACTAAGCGCAATTAATGAATATCACTAAAATACAAAAGGCCTTTACGGAGTAATGTTTAGAAATAAAGTCAAGTAAACATAACTAAAGTTAATTGATAAGCAAAATACGTTTGACCTATACCGAAATAAATAAAAGCATCGATTATTTAGCTTTGACTAGTTGACTACGACAGCTCATATTGATTATTCGATAGTACAATCAATATGCATCGCGTTGTTTATGAGTCTGCGTGTCCAAGTATCTCCTGGAAAATACTATCTAAAAAAGCTAGCGCTTCTGCTAAGGATAAGGGTCACTGTAGTTGTAGAAGTATTTATATGCTCTGTTTAAGATATCACCGCTAACGTTTAAATACATATGTATGAATATAGACGTCTATCATGTTTGTCTCCGTAGCCGTATTAGGATCTGTGACCCAATCCCGAAACATTTTATTGCTAATTAACACGCAACTATATAACTATTTATGCAGTGGTAATATTCCATTAAAATTTCGGCGTAAATTAGGGTTAAATTAAAGTACCTACCTTTTCTTTTCATTTTTCAAAAAGGATTTGTTTATACTTAAAAAAATACTTACCCAGTTTCACGTTTATATCTTGACAATTGGCTGGATTAATATCGTAATTGGGCAAATCGTCATAGGGGAAGTATGGATTAAAACGATAGAATATGTTTTCTATAATGTTCTCCTTCATCATATCAATACCTGAAATACATTAGTCTTTTTTAAGGATCGTCAGTACGCAGTTTTTTTTATTTTTTTTTATTGTTAATGCCAGTTTTAAAAAAAGCATATCGCTAAAAGACGAATTCAAGTGATTTTAGTTGACTACCAAGGCAGTAAGGCGAATAGTGCTCATATTATTAACAATGTTGTTAGTACTGTAACCAGCTATAACTATTACAATGATTCAAAAGTAGTTTAAATCAGATTTCACCTCCAATTGCTTTATAAAATATAAACACTCCTAAGTAAATATAAATTCTGAAAGCACTTACAATTTGCTTCAGTATCGCAAGCCAGCAGTAAAGCAATCTGCAAATAGGTTGGAAATCTGTGTGATGACGCTATTGCCAGCATTCTGACTGTGGGCTCGATAAGTATATCTGCTGCGGCTAAAGAGTGACGTTGATGTACAGAGTTTTGACCCCTGTCTACGTCAGAAGCAGACAGATGAAATAAAATAGCTTTGGATATAATGTCGAAATGATTATCTTCTTCTAAAGACATTAAAAGATACGCTGAAAAATTATTCTCATTTACTTACTTTGATATTTCATTAAAAATATGTATTTACGAGTATAATTATAAATATAAATTCTTATGAATTAAGTAGTAATATGTAAAATCCTACCTAGAAATCGGTCATGTTAGCAACGGAATTGAAACTATATATATTTTATTCCATATCTGTATTTTTTTCTGTGATTAAGTTTTTCACATTTATAAAGAACCACTTTCCTGACCGTAGTCAATTAGTATTCCGATAAAAAAATACTTCCGCCATATACGGATAACTTAAGAGAGGATGCATTTTTCACAGCTAAATTATAACTAATATCTTTTTCCCACAGTTTGACGTCCGTTTCAGGTCACTGCTTCTAAGGGCAGTAGCGTGTATTAAATGGCCTATGTTGTTTCTCAATAAGTACGCTATCCACTACAAAAATATTTATTTTTGATTACTGGATTTCAGAGATTAGCAGGCACTTATAAACAAAGAAACGAAAAATCTACAACTTTTTAGTATTACTAGCATTAGTGTTAGTATAGATTAGGGCTGCTATTGGCAATAGACGAAGGTGAATAATATGTAGGTTTTTACGTAGATTGTAATTGGATACCCAGAAAGGAAACTTAAGATTCAAATGGCAATGTTTAGTCGGAGACAGTATCGTGATCGCGGTTTCGTATTTCTGATAGTGTTCTGATTGTTTTCTGTGTTGTCAAGGCTCTCCTCAACATTTGAAGTAAATGTGAGTGCAATTAATTTACAAAATGTTGAAAGAAAAAAGCCGCTTTTTTTTAAGAATACTAAAAAGAAAGCAATGCATATAATTATAATATAATGATCATTAATTCTTAACTTTGACCATACAGACATATTAAGGTTTTAAATATTAAATTGGCGTTTTGTCAAACAGCAAATACTTAGATCTCAAATTATATAATACGAGTAATATCTTGATTATTACTATTCTTATATAGTGTAAGATACATGGTCGCCTGATCAAAAACTAGTCAAAGCTTGAATGTGCTATGGTAACCAGACTGTTGATAAACATAGTTATATATTTCTGAATACAAACATATTATAGATAAATTATTTTTAGTATCTGTCTATCTGTCCATCAAATTTATTTCAAATTTAGGCTTGTGTATGTATTTCGTATTTAGTGATAATTTGTCTTCACGCCATTTCATTACTTTTTGACACCGCTCTGTTAAAAAATGGACAACTTAAAATATCATGTTAATACGGATTCGAGTTACTTCGTGGCACCAGCATCGCTAAAACCGCTCTAAGGATGAATGATGTGTGTGGGAAAGCTGTCACTGAATACTGTAAAAGAAAGCAAGGTATGTTTTTGGTTCCAACGTTTCGTTCTGGAATTTTTTATTGGAACCTCCTCGGAACTTGATTGGAATTACAACTTTTTTAGAAATTTGTACAATTTCAAGCTAGGAAAAAACACAATTCCGATGAGGCAGTCCAAACCGCATTTAAAGATTTTATCGATACTCGTTCCTACATTTTTTTCTGAAATGGAATCAGTGAACTACTTATGAAATGGCGGAAGTGCATAGACTATAATGGTAAATACTTTCGATTAATTAAATATGTAATGACATCATATATTTTTTTTGTTTTACTTTTTCTATGTAAAACGCTAATTTCATATGTAAAGACCTAAAAAATCTTGAGACCTTTGCGGCGAAATAAATGTCGCTTGTTGGTTGGTTTGAAAATATTACCTATAGATGTTATTTTTTAATATCGTAAATAGTTGTTTTTTTTTTTTTTTATTTATATTAGTCTATTCCTATTGAGTATTCAAATTGCTATTTTAATTTTTACATTTTTAGGCTATTTTGTGTTACAGTGTAAGAAGTGCATTGTGGGTGCCGCCATGATTTCTGTATGTAGGTGCATCCATATGTACATACGTAATATTGTATAGATAAGCGGAGTCACTTGTAACACACACCTGCTACATTTGAAGTCAGTTGGGGACGATACGAGCAAAAACTTATGGTACGTTAAATTCAAAACTAATTGAAATTTGGGTCCCGTAAACAAATGAACTCCTATATTTTTGAACAAAGGAAAAGAAAGAATAACCAACAAATAAAAAGAAACAAACTTGAATTTGCAGTTCTCTACCATAGTGTCATGAATATAACGATTATAACGGTAAAGTATAAGTTTTTATGTGATATAACAATAAATGAACGACCTTCGGATTTTTTTCCTTCAATGGGAAGTACCCTATAGGTTTTGATTTAACTACCAACAAAATGCTTAAATTTATTAGAATCCAATTAATAAATGTTAAATGATGAGATATATTGTATTGTTGTAATGAGTTTGTTGCTAGGAAATTCTTGTTGGCTTTTTTTTATTATTTTTAGAATGATCTGTTTTATCTGAGTATTTCTTTTTTTGCCAAGGGGTGCAAGTACACCTTCTCCCTCCCGCTCTCCTGCCGGCGCTCGTGTTTGTGTTATTTGTTTTCTATTTCACAGTATGTTCTAAGATCGTTGTCGTTTGTAGCAAGCGGTTCCCAATGCACTTCACAATACTGGGTAGGTTGCGCCCTGGCTATAATACCTACACACATTACTTAACTCATTATAATGTTAGGCAACGTTTAGTCTATAAACAATAACTCCACGAAAGGAGGAAAAATCCCTCGTGTATAGATGACATTGTCCTCTTTACTACCTCGCCATGGCATGGCGTGCCGCTATCGTCTTGGCCTCAATTAAATCACGAAACTGTATAATACTATTGTAGATCAAATTACTGAGAAAGTTATTAAAAAGACCAGTTAATTAATTCATGAGGTTTAACTGGTTTATAGTCAATGTTTGAAAAAAAGCTTATGTTGGTTTTTAAAACTAGGAAATGTGAATTCGGGTCTACATCCATAATTGCGCTTCAAAGGCGCGTTCGTATGAACATAAGCGTATCACGTGTGATGTACTTCATTTTGCATCTAGTAAAATTTATGAAGTAAGAAAAGTGCAACAGCTGCTAAACAATGTTTTATTTATTATTATTTATTTATGGACTCTCTCTCGCGTGTATATTTAACGCAGAGATTCTGCCAATGTCAAGTATTTCTAGAGAAAAAAAAACAGTCTATAAAAATATCAATTGCATAGTAAAACCCTAAACAATGTTATTCGTTAAGATCTATATAAGTCGTATTGACTTAAGAGTTACTATAGTGACGCAAGACACAGAAGATAAAATAGACAACGCAGTCTGTGCCTCTGCAAACGACCCAGTGTAGAATCAATGTTTGCCTCATTAGTACTTATTCTATTTTATGTTTAAATAAAGCGTTCCTGCGTAACAAAAACGACGGCGACGTTAACTTACTTTCAATTGCAATATTTGCGATATTGCAATTGCTATAAGTACATAAAAGCTAGTAGAACATATAAGTTTACCCATGAAACCTAGGTAACTACGGATCGTATCAAAATATTTGACGACATCGGATGCTCCAATCAACAGCAATGGTTTTGCAATGTTATTTAGCAGCTCTACAAAATTCTCTTTCAAGGGTGTCATTTGATTATTTGTATCCAGTAAAAAGTCCATTATAACGTACAAACTATTCAATGTATCAATTCTCTGCGTAAGTAGGTAAAGGAAAGTATTATTTATAAAATAGTTAAGAAAGTTTCTGAATGCTCTGAAAGGCTTGAATAAAATATGTATGTATATCAGTCTCTGAAACATCTACCACCAGATAAAATATCAATTCTGCTATTCCTGCATTACTGCAGTAGGTACATTGCATACTACGAGGAGTGGTTGTGATTCTAATAACCCTGACGCTTTTGAGATGTAGTTTTAACCGAAGATCGATAGGTACCCCTTCTACTTGAGACTAACAACCTCAAGCTTCTTTTTTTTATAGTAAATTATAGTTTAAATACAGTAGTCAATGCCAGCGACATTTTAATAGATTAATTTTGTTAACCAGCCCAACAAAACTAAAGGGAGAAATGTTTGAAGTGTTCGAATCCTGAATCACTCGCTACGCTACTACGCCAAAAAGGATACATATCCGTTGCGGCTGGTAGAGGCAAATTCTCGAAGGAGGTCTTGAAAACGATCTAATTGCTGCATGGGTTGCGTATCTTGGATCAGGAACTCAATCTTCTCAGCAATATCCCAACCGAACGATGGAGAACATTCATCGTTCCACTTGCGAGCTGAAGAACAAGTTTTGAATAACTATACACAATTACATATTTTTCTGGCTTGACTTGGTTGTTATTACTTGTTTAACCTTTATGCGGGCTTCTGATGCAAAGCCCTACAAAAGTACTTGACACAATAATTTGAAATCAGTATACAAGCCACAAGAAATACTATACTATTTTGTATTTAAATATGAAATATAAATACATAGAATCGAGAGTACATTTATCTAATAAAATAACTTTCTAATACGATTTCTTTCAACATATTGAATTTTAATACACCTTGTCATGTTACAAGAATTGATAAAAAGAAAAAGAAATTGAATATGATAATAATTTTTTTATTATTATTACTGTGGTTGTTATAATGTATTATTTGTATTATTATATAATATTTTATTTCCAAAACAAAAAAAATGTTTATTGGAATGGGCTTTCACTTTCCAACTCCCTTGGTGAGAGGTGTCGACGAGTAACGATATGGTACACACCTTCAAAAAAAAACATATTCACTCTACTAATATACTTATTTATTACAATCTCTTCAAACGTCTTTCAGTTTTATATAATTTCTTAGTATTAATGCATAATAATACCTATGTAGGTACCTACAACATTGTGTATTTTTTTTTGGTTTCCACAAATTTATTTACATAATAATATTTAAAATAAATATATTAAAACGACCAAAAAACTTTAATATCTTTTACGTTAATCAACGTCCAATATACATAATATAGACTTTAAGATAATAAATATCACAGACTAGCAAATTCATTCGTATACTAATTTCTCTACGATGAAAGTTTCGTGGTCGCAACTCGTAGACGTATGCCATTTAGCTTCTTCTGTATAAATTCTAGTTAGCTAGCTTTTATCTACGGAATCCCACCCTATGTGATGTCTGTATAACCTGATATAACGTGTATGCAAAATTTCATGATGATCGGTTATGTACTTGAAGCGTGTACAAAAAAAAGGACAAAAATATTCCCATTTATACGATTAGTTAGGACCAGCTGCTCGCCTCGGTTTAAAATAAGTTAAATATTTAGGTTTGCGACAACTTTGATTGCTTTACGCTTTTTGTGCAACTAGCATCTTTCTAATTTAGCGGTCTAGTTACTATTGCTATTATTTCTAATACAATTTTATTTATCTACTGCATATGTACATACATATATTCCTGTCTCCCTGAATAGTTAGGTAGAGGCGTTATTAACGCCCACATTTAGGCGTTAGACAGGTGTTAAACTGTAGCGTTTCATGCTTTTGAAACAGCGTTGTTTACATCGTCTATCATCGTCGTAGTTTATACTTGACGATGTAAACCGCGCTTTTTCGAAAGTGGTGCACTTGTTTAACGCTAACAACTTACTTCTTAATGGAAAAAACCGAATGTATACGATTTACTACTCTAAACGTTAGATTAATTAGAACTAGTGGAAACCACAAAACTCTTAGGTATTACTTTTGGGTCTTCAATTGTGGGTCTTCAATTGATAAAGTTAAATTGATAAATTTGATAAATTGTCGAATAGACTTAAGTCTGCAACATATGCAGTTATAAAAATTTATAATCTGACTGACATTGAAACAGCCTGATGAGTCTATTTTGATAGTATAATATCGTATGGCGACATTGCCCCATAGCACTGATGTCACTGGTACTCAATCTGTCTTCCTGGTGCAGAAGAGGGCTATCGGAGCAATTTATGATATAGATGATTGTTATTCGCTGAGGCAGAAATTTAAAGAAATAAACGACTTTTTTAATTTATTACAAGATAAAAATCAGTTAATTAAGACACGAACTGTTACATTAAATAACACAATACTAACTAACTCAAACTACTTTGTTTTAAATAATTAATATAAATACTTGAAACATATACTATATAAATATTAATATTAGGTACTTTTAAATTGGGCCGGTTCGAACCGCCTATTTACAACGCTCTCACTAAACACTGACTTGAAACAGCAGTAAATATATTAATGTTGCTGTAATTCATTTGGTGAGAAGTCTGAAAGCTCCTGGAAGTAGATAGGTGTGTATATCGAGCCGGTTAGCAACCGGTTGGAGGACCTCCTCCGAAAGTCGTCACCCAATTGGACCCAACGGTTTCGGCTTCAACGCGGTCTCATAACGAGTCCCCGAACGGTAATCCCGGGCTGCTTGGTTCCAAATGTACAGTTATGTCAACTAAGAACCAGAGAGACCGAACTTACTGTTTTAAACGGAGACGTAGATCTGTAATCCGTCTGTAATCTCTGTCGCGCAGGATATATCTTGGAGTACAAATTCCCAGCAACAGTTGCAGCTTCGCTGCTGAAAAGCGTAAGCGGGAAGCATATTTGGCAGGGGCTTATGCTCGTAGCCGCTTTATCTTCTTGTCAAGAATAGTGAATAATGTTCAGTGGTGTATCAGTTTTGACCACAGGCTGTATTGGGGACAAGTTGGCAGCCCTTTGGCAGCCTTTGGGAAGCTACGCCGAGTCTTCTCATCGCCAATCCTACAGTGCCTTAAGACGAAAGTCTTCAATGAGTGTGTCCTACCCGTCATGACATACGGAGCCGAAACATGGACACTTACGGTACGGCTGGTCCACAAGCTCAAAGTTGCTCAGCGTGCTATGGAAAGGGCTATGCTCGGTGTTTCTTTAAGGGATCGCATCAGGAATGAGGTGATCCGGCAGAAAAACAGAGTAATCGACATAGCCCACCGGATCAGAAGGTTGAAGTGGCAATGGGCTGGCCATATTAGCCGCAGAACCAACAACCGTTGGGGAAAACGAGTTCTTGAGTGGAGACCGCGTCTCGGCAAATGTAGCGTAGGACGCCCACAGGCCAGGTGGAGTGACGATTTGTGCAAGATGGCTGGCAGGAGCTGGATGCGAGAAGCCGAAAATAGATCGAACTTAACTTTAATAGATTGGCGTGCAATGGGAGAGGCCTATGTCCAGCAGTGGTCTACGATAGGCTGATGATGATGATGATGAAGATGGCTTCCAATCCATCAGGGAGAACAGCTTTCTGTCGTCCATCGCTACCACCATTGCAAAAACCAGACGGCTACAACCCATAATTACGTAACCCTTAGAGCTAAAGACAAAGCAGACCTATTTGCTAATCTTTTTACTGGGTATTCTCGTCTTAACATAAGTAGCAAGTAAATGTCCACTCCATCTACCTCCATTGGCTCTGAAATGAGAGCTATTCAAATTCACTACAAAAAGAGGTGCTTAAAAGTTTGTAACATTTACGTGAATAAAGCTAGTGGATTTTCATTCCTGCAGTGGTTCTGAAGCACTGCTCAGCCTAGTTATCTTCTATCTCGACACGCATCTATAGACTCTTATTGGAGACAAGCAAGGTCCCGAAACCTTGTAAGCTTGCTAACGTACAACAGGACGGTACCTAACGGTACCTAAGGAACGAATCCGTGCAGACCCGGTCAGTTATCAACCTTATGCGATCACCCCCATAATATGAAAGTTATGCCCACAAATCTTGACACAACGAGCTCCTCAGTGACAGCCAATATAGTTTTCGCACAGGATGCTCGACTGTTGACCTTTTAATTTATGTCACCTACCTACGGAGCGACGCTTTGGAAGATCATGGAAAGACAACCGCCGTATCAGCAAACATTTTCAAGGCTATTGACCGGCTCTGGCGCGAAGCTCTTGAAAGTAAGCTTCCATTTATGGCATATCTACTAATCTCTGCGTCTGGATATCCGATATCTTGAGGGAACGCTCGATTCGAGTATGTTATCTCTGCAACCATGTTCCTGCTCCACATTAACGACCTTTTGAGACCTGACATTATTGGCTACGCCAATGACAGCACCGCTGTGTTGACTTATGTCAACACAGCGGTGCTGTCATTGGCGTATGTCGGTTGACTTATGTCAAAAATGGGACACCTCTATTATTAGAGGTGTCCCATTTTTCAAGGTATGTACAAGCTTAGTACCACATCCTAGCTTAACTTCTACCAAAGGTTGGAGGTATGGAGCAGCTGTGCAATTTCTATTCAGCGCAACTTGGATCTTGCATGGAGCTTTAGTCTCAATTTTGTAAGGCTCAGCCAAATACATCCTTGAAGCTCTGAAAGAGCAAGTAGTCTTATAAACGACGACATGTTCACTTACAGTAAGTTACACAGTTTGGACCATCGTCGTAAAGTGACCGGATTATCGGTTGTTATAGGTTTCACTTTGCAGTGTGTGTGAAGGAAATAGACATAGGCAGCGAGTTGTAGCTGCTCGATTGCATCTTAGCCTCTATTCTTTCAATAGAGGATATCAGCTTTATCGGGAAACTGGTATGTGTACTGACCAGATCGTCCAGAATCTGGTAGATATCGAGTCACGTCTGAGCAAGATGACCGATATATTACGTCAGTTTCTCTAAAAAATCGTCACTAACTCTATTCAACTGAGGTTCGAGGATTTACTGTGAGTGATTCTACTATTAGAAGAAAATTGGCGGAGAGTGGCTTGAAACCTCATAAACCAGCTAATAGCCCAAAGTTGACGGTTATACAGTTATACATAAAGCTTACACAAAACCAAACTTCAAAAGTGTTGCCATTTTAAATGAGAAGTGTAGTTAAATGTTCTATTGTAAGTTTAACCGTTTGGTAATAACATAACGTTGAAATATTGCTGATTTCGTATTAGCATTGAATAGTTTTTTTATGCTCTAATTTCAAGTTTTGTTCCGAATAAACGTGATATCCTTGAGATTTACTTTTTTATTTTGAAGAAATAATATTTCATTTTATTGTTTCTAGAGGCATAGGGTGAGGCTGCTTTTAAGTGAGAGTACTTGTCAAGTTTTTTTTCCGAAGTCTAAAAAGGACTAGTGTGATGTGGAATACACAGCCTATGAAAACACGGAATGTGAAGCAATAATGCTACCAGTCGGAGAAAGATGCATTCCAACGGAAAAAGGAACTTGCACGTAACCCAACAAGCATCCTATCGTTAAAAATCGTTGGGAATTATTAAAATACAAGGAAATTCGGTTCCTTATGCATTGAAGTTGCGATTCTTTGAACGTCGACTTGCATACTACATGAGTACAATGCTGCTTACCTAATATAACAAAGAGAGTTCTTTGTATCCTATAGTCACTGATAACGTAAAATGTATTAGCTTCGATATCCCAAAGATGAAAAATGATGAAGGATTTAAAGCTTAACTTTATTGGGAAGTTCTACCCCAACTACTGTATTGGCCAGACATTATTGCCCCTTTAGAATATATTTTTTCTGGTCTTTGTCACATGATATGTATGAGTAGTATTCACATCATAAAAATATTCAAAATATGGGGTCGATTTGTGAATAGCTACCAAAAATGAAGAGTTTTTGAAAAAGTGTTAAATAATAATGGACAACACTTGGAATAAAAATAACTATACCGTTTTGTCGGATATACGTATTACATGCAGTTTTAAACACTTCAAATTAATGTTAAGGTAAATAGCTTGTCTTTTTGTGACCTGAGGTACATTTACATAATAATTGTGATTTCTCAAAGAAGCTCGAGACGAATCACTAGATGTAGGCATTATGGAGAAAATGCATTCAACAGATATTCCGGTCGATGACATTTTTACTAATACTAAGCACTGTCGTAATTGTTTAACTGCCGCGTCTTAGAACACTGTCTAAATTCAATGAGTAATGAATAGTGAAATGTACTATGAAAATAAATCTTTTAAAAAGTAGATAGCCTTCAGTGCGCCTTTCCCATTCCTTTTTACAACAAGATTTGATTGATTGGTGGACTGATTTGGATACAATGGGTCCACCATAGAAGTACTCCTTCAAATTATAAAAAGCGAAAATCGGTCTATCATTGGACACATACAATTGAACACATCTAGTACGTTTTAAAGTCCCAAGATCCCAACGCTTTGCACTAACGATCTTATATGTTTATACAAACACCTTTGTCTAAGAATGTCAGTAGAAATGCTTCATTCATCTGCTTTATTAAACTGTTTCTAGTAAAAATATAAATAAAGCTGTATTGATACGCCGTGTTTTACTATGACAAACGTCTATTCTTTAACCAAAACATAACAAACAATAATGGTATTAATGTTTAGAATACAAGGATGAACAAAATCATATGTTTTAGAAATTCAGTCATCAGTTAAAAAGTATAAAGACCAAAATAGTTTATTAATAGATATTATAATCATTGTTCATTTGTATAAATTATTTAGGTACCGTCAGCCGTTTTGAATGTCAATAGACGAGAATCGGTCGTATAACATGCAGCCCATTGGCATTTTCAGTTAATGTGTGTAAATGTGGTAATAAACTGTCCCAAGGATATACAGTAAAATCCGATGTCAGCTAAAGAACTTATTAAGGTTATTTTAATATTGAGCGCAATAATTCTAAAACGATGTACCTAATCGATATATATGTGCGGGGGTAGTACATTCGCCCGTTACGACGCGGGTTCGAGACTCACTAATTGTCAGTCTGTATTTTTCTACACATTTATAAAAAAAATGGTATAAGTGTTGAGGAAAAAGTATTTTCGTTTTTTGTATATATAAAATTGAAGAAAAACCTCTTTGGTTGTACTGTTTGTATTTGGCTGGTTTGAATATGAATCAATAAATATAGGACATTAAGAAAACATTAAGAACACTAAAAAGTCAAAACCTTTTTCTCGTCACTATTTAACTGTTTGAAAGAAATCTAATGAATCGTGTACTCATTTGCGATTCTCTATTGAAATACAATGAAACCAAATCATTCTTGAAAATATTGATAACTGGGGATAAATAGTGGATCCGCTACGACAAGAACGTGCAAAAAAACATGACCAAAAGGTAGTCAACTTATATAGATAGCCATAGCCACAGACTGTAGCGAAACCCGGATTAACTCGCAATAAGGTGATGCTGTGTGTATGGTGGGATTGAAAGAGCATTGTTCATTACGAGCACAACAACTAATTAGACTCAAGCAAGAAAATGAGAAAAAAAGGCCAGAATTGATAAACAGAAAAGGACAGGTCTTTTATCATGACGCCAGACCTCTTTGGCTACTCAGCAAAAATTGAGAGAACTTGGTTGGGCAGTGTTAATGCATCCACCATATATTCCTGACTTTGCACCCTCAGATTTTCACCAGTTTCTGTCTCTTCAGAATTCGAACGAAACTAAATTTAGATAGTGTTAGGTTAAAATCAAGAGAGGTCAGTCAAAACTACTTGTCGCATCTTTCTGATCAAAAATCCCAAGATTTCTGCAGCAACAGGATTATGTCACTGTCTTCAAGATGGCAACCAGTTATCGAATAAAATGGCAGATATAATAGTCGTATTATAATTAAATGTAATTAAACGTTGAAATAAATATATCTTAGGGCATTATTAAATTATTAATAAATAAAGTACAAAAATAGTAAGTAATATTGTTGAAAGACATGTTAGAGTGCAAGCAATGAAACAATACCAGCACTTTGAGGTTAAATCGACAGTACACGAGAAATTTTTAATCGATTGAAACGGAAAGTGGGCTAGGGAAAGTTCACTTTAGTTTAATAAAAGGACAAACGTCCTATATATTGGTGCACTTTCATAAATACCGTGCCATTGTCTATTTAAAGGCACAGCCATAATTTATGAAACTATAAAATATAATATAAGTAGCGCTCGACTTTTCGAAGTGGATACAACTACACTCATCGGCACCACCCTGCTAAGGTGTCTTCCTACACACACATATATATATAGATACGAAGGGGGTAGGTAGACGTAGGTAGTCGTGTATTGTCTTTTTACTTAGTAAAAATAATGTGAGAGAGTATAAGTAAGTAAAGAGTTAATTGTGTCGGCAAATGTAAATATTGTAAATTCTGCTATTGGCGGGGAATCCTTCAAGTATGCAACTCCGGGAACAATAACCGAAGACCAAAAATTACATTTATTTAAACGGGATTCCGCTTCACCTTTCGCTTAATAGCATTTATTAGCAGTAAATAGTTGCTGGTACATAAATGTTTTTAGTAACGTTGTAGTAGCAGCTAGCAGAGGACATTACTAAACCTATGCCATTTGACTAATATAAAATTTGTAGGACAATGCCAACTATAGCCACGAAGGGAGTGTTTGGAAGGCCACTCCCAATTAGCTACATATACTAATAAAGAAGGAAGGCAACTAATAGCCTTAGCAAGTGAATTTCACTCTATAGAGTTCCTAAGGCTTGAGTATTACATAGATATTCTGTAACGTGTTCCTATAGTCACTACTTACCTTCCAATGGGCCCTACACTTGTTGTTCACCGTTCAAAAACAAACAATACCAGATACTAACTTTATTACTCGAAGACGCTATTATAGGAGGTTAATAATAATAATGGATAACACTCGGACTATATTGCTCTACTGATTACATAACGTTTAAATAATCCAAAATGTGTCGCATTAGCGCCTCCTGCTTACTCGAGCTTAAGAAGCCTAACGGGAACTAAGTCTAGTAACAACGATCTAAATTTTCTGGTTTTGCGTAACAGTTCATACTTCTAAAATATAGAGCCACTACACTCAAAGAAAACTTAGCGACCCGTAAATAGTTTATCCGCTCCGAACATCGATTGCCACAATCGATTACCGCTCAATGCTTACTTGATTATGAAACCAGTTACGAAATAAAAACTACGATCAGCTGGTTTATTCGAAATAAATATTATCTGATCGTGATTGTTTTTGTACAGACTTAATCTAACCCATACAGCAACTAATAGTTTGAAACCCCATCTGTTCCCGGTGGTATCGTGAATGGCGACTAAGGGATCAGACTGTTATCTATCAGGTAGTATGTATACAGTCATAGTGCCCGGTTGACCGCAATAGGCTAGCCTCCTATTACGTTGATGGGACCTAATTCTAATTTGCAAAATGTGGGTGTTTAATGCATCTCTGCCTGGGAATCCTAAGGGCCTAAGGAGTCAGTCTTAGGCGACACAGGCAGACGTGCATTAAACACCCACATTTTGCAAATTA
The DNA here is from genome assembly GCA_947561695.1 of Tyria jacobaeae. NCBI lineage: Eukaryota > Metazoa > Arthropoda > Insecta > Lepidoptera > Erebidae > Tyria > Tyria jacobaeae. Next base: position 8,421,242 of record OX387207.1, on the reverse strand, counting down.
GAATTTGGTCCCATCAACGTAATAGGGGGCTAGCCTATTGCGGTCAACCGGGCACTATGACTGTGAGCATATGTATGAAATTAACAAATAGTAAATATAATCAGACATAAGGGTAGCTTACGGGGACGATAATAATACCTCCAGACAATTCACAGACGGTGGCCTGATCCGAAACTAAGCAGAGTTTGTACTTTACCATAGTACAAGCTAGCCGGACTGCTGATAAATATAATTATATATTTCAAGTACCTATGTAGGTACTTGGAAAGGTTAAATAGCTACATATTATAAATAAATTCGATTTACACACACATCATCACAACCCCCTTGCAGCTACACACTGTACACAAGAACTAACATTATTTTCCTTGGTATACTACGTCTTTGTAAATCATGTCTGACACATATTGTAATGCTAACAATATTACAAATTGCTAATTAATAATTGAACAATACTAACGAATGGTTAATGGATCCACTTCTTTAAATAAATTTCTTTTTAACAATGTCTCTGAATCGTACTGTATCCCTTCAGGTCCATGAACGCACCCAAATGTATCTGAAGAAGAAATCGTTGGTGATATGTCATTATATTGGTTTCTAGTGATTTGTTTGAAATCGTCTTCATGTCTCGGTTTCCTAAAAAATTTTGTATGGGATGAACTCTCAGAAAAAGTGCAGGTGATCTCTTTTTTCTTCTTAGTTTTTGCTGATTGTCCACTTATTTTTTTAGTACTACTGGACGGTAATGAAGATACTGGACTATTCATATTAAAACAATTTAAATCCTATTATCTGCAGATAGAAACGATTCAAAATAAACCATATTGTTTAGTATATTATAAAATAACTTCAAATGTCAATCGAAGACAGACAAATTTTGACGTGAGCGAACCTAATTACATAAATTGCAAAAAAAAAGGTTTAAATGTGCCTCAATTGTCTTTGCAGCTTCATAGTCAAAAATTAAAATTAATCTAAATATTATAACAATATTTATATTGTGACATATTGCTGTGTGACCCCGCGGGTGAGGCAAATCGGTCAGGTGGTTGGTCCCCTGCGCGACCGATCGGACCAACGCGACGGAAAGACGAATAGATACATTCACTCAGTCGCGCTTCCACGCTCGCCTACGTCGGATGCGTGTTTCGTATTTGCACTTACGGTAGTAACTACTATACGATAATTCATTAGTTTTCCTAACGAGAAAACAAAGTGAAATATTATTATATTAAACACCTCAGTGGACAAGTTGTGAGTGGATTTGTTGCTTGTGTTTGTTTGGTTTCGTAACCATACCGGTGAGTGCTACCACAAGTTTTTCTTGAAATTGCGACCAATCATTTGTTTTGTTGACATTGTTACGTGGATATGATAATGGAAATTTTGCTAATGGTAAATGTTACAGCATGTTATAATATTATATTAACTGATTCCTTGTTATGACGGTATAATAAAAGTTAAAGTTATAAAAATTGTGTCCTAGTCTACGTTTTGTTTATTTAGGTAAACGTACAAAAACTTCGATGGAGAACATCACAAGATTCACAAGTATTTAACGTACAAATAGGCTTGAACACAGCAGTTATCAGTCATTGTAGTTTGAATGACAGGAGTATGAATAGGCCGAGCGACTCCGTGACGCAAGTACCTATCTCATTTTGTACATGTTACCGAACAGATCTAGCACCTGACACGGCAAATTTGGATTATGCCTTTATTTGGTGTTTTGGTCAACAAAATTCATTTGGTTTTTAATCCCGGATTAAACCTCTGCTCTGCTCACCTCTGGTCTCAGCTATATTACGTATGTAAAATTGTTAATAGATGTTAATTGACAGTGTCTATAGTTGAAAAACATTTTATTGTGATATCAACCTACGTGCTCTTTTGAAATATGTGGTAACCTACCTGTCCATCATAGGTTATCGATAATTAAAAGTTATGTAAAACGGTTAAACGTTTAACTACTACCTATGTATTGCATTAGTTATGGATGCTGTCGGATCTACTCGCTAAATGTGCAAAAAGATGATACCTAGGTATTCAGATGACACGAAGCTATGCAATTAGAGCTTATTATTTAATTAAAATATTACATTGGTACACGAAATTTGCCATTTATGTTAATATCGAATCAATTATTTAAACAAATTGTGACTAATTTGATACTATATCTAGACAGGTATTTATGACTTTATATTAAAATTTGCAATCACTACTAGTAACAAGTAGATCTGTAAATATCCAGTAAACGTGAGGCATGATACGTCTCGTACTGCACTGAGGTAGTTTTGCCTTAAAGCCTTTGCAAAGAAAGAAAGAGCTTTAGAGAAAGAAGACAAAATTATTATTTAACCGTACTTACATTCGTATACCTAGTCATTAACAGAGTCTTATCTAACACTTCGCAATCTTACAACCTGTGCATACTTTCTTTTTTATTTCATGACAGACACGTAAATGGCTAGTAGGTAAATTACAGACATGTTGAAAATGTAATTGTTTGCAGGTAAATAGCAAGGTCTGAAGTTCATATATAAAATACTTAGGCATCGCAGTTTTTTATTCCGCACCTGAGGGTCGCATCGTGATATTTATAGCATATTAATACTCAATAAATACTCTATCCAATACAAAAAGAAACATACCAATCCAGAGATTAAGGGGTTAAAACAACAAACAAACAACTCTTTACCTAAATTAAATTAATATACATACATACTGTCACACCTATACCCTTGAAGGAGTAGGCCGAGGTGTCCAAAACGTCCACTTTCGTTCAAAAATAATTTATTCATACATACATACATATGTACGCTCGCGCCTGTATGACCTTAGGGGGTAGGCAGAGGTGTATAAAACACTTACGTTTAACCAATTAGAATTTAGTCACACTAATGTAATAGGCGTAAACCTATTCCCGTCAACCGGCCCCTGCATGCCTGTATATATGTACATATGTCTGATAGATAACAGTCCGATCTTTTAACCGCCCTGGTCTACTGCACCAAGAACCGCACGGCTGATAATATTGGTATAAACATATGTATATATAAATAGTCTAGATATGTAGCACTGAGTCGGACATTCCAAAATTTTAAATAACTAAAATTTTAATATTTAAATGAATTAAGAAAACATATACATGTTAGACTGAAAAGTTTTATATAAGTTACGTCTTCAAATTTTTAACACCTATATTTTAATTGTTTCATTCATGCTGATCCCGGTGTACAAGAATAATGCCTATCAATCAACCTATTTAACCGTTATCGCTTAATAAATATAGAGGAGCACACACCTTTTCAGGTTACTAAATTAGGTATTGTTGTATTTTGCCTTTTAACTGAACGTTTTTCAAAGCGTTTCAAAAATGAAATAATCAGATATCATGGCTACGCGGCGGCGTTTCTTAAGCTAGACTACACTTTCACACTACTCGTTAGTTAATGTCTTATTATCGCTCTTACGTTCGATAAACCATTGCGTTTCATCGCTTCCAAAGTGGAAGCGATTAAACGCAATAGGAGTTACAAATAACATATTAACTTTTTGGATGTGCATGGGATGTCTGTTTTGGTACTCTACATTTGTCACTTATTTCGGTATCTGGTACTCATATCATTTGTAGACATTTCGTAATCAGTAAACCGAAACCAATCTTGTAAGTTAAGATTACGCTTACAGTACGCTTTCCTTAGTACCAGAAGTCATCGAGAGAGTGACAGTAGATAAATACAAGGGTTGTAAAACTTGGGAATATAATTCTATACTAATGGTTTTCTATAAAACTGCCAAACGTAATAAGATCTCTTTGGGTAAATATTAGCTTAAAACAAAAGTTGTAACATGCCGTAGTTCCAGAGTTCTATCTAAAGCTATAAATACAAATATATAGCTGAAAAAAATAATTATTCGCTCAAAAGCTATCCAAAAACTGCCTTGCGATAGTATCCCAAGCTTTTGTAGGGGTCATGCTCAGAGGAAGACGAAGGATAAAACACAACAGTAGAAAAACATCTGTAAACAAGAAAGAGATGGATTCAGACTCTATTTATAAATTGGTTCACTAGTGCTCTTTTTTTCTTTTATAGTATAGGGGGACAAATGAGCAAACGGATCACCTGACGGTAAGTGTTCCGCCGCCCACGAACACTTGCTACTCAAGAGTCACAAGAGTGCTATTCTATCACAGCTATAGAGATGGGCACATGGTGAGGAGAAAGAGGGGAAGGGAAAGGGGGTTTGCCTGCAAGAATTGTTTAACAACTGGTTTTCTGTGACGACTTTGAAATACTTGGGTCAAGTCGATCCGTGCCGAAGTGTGTCTCTCCAGCGTGAAAATAAAAAGCTTTGGATGTTAACAAATAATGCGAAAACAGTTTTTCATGTCCATTTATGCTAACGATTGTCTGAACTCCTTCGACCGTACCGTAAGATGGGGCACATTGTAAGTTAAGGCCAGAAGCTCACTAGAAGCGATGTTCTAATGTCGTGCTTTATTGCAGATTTTGTTACTAAGTACATCTAATGACAGTCGCCAGCTTAATGATTGTAGTGCACGATGATGCTAATATTTTCTAGTAACCTCAATTTATTTGAAAGAAATTCATATTTCTTTTGAAATATCAAGTTAGGCAGTTCATACACTGATTGCTTATGCTACATTTGTCAATTTAGTAATTTGATACATTCGGTGACTGCTCAATACGTAACGTAATCGTAATCTGTAAAAGCTTTTATGTAAAGTACTGGCATCAAATAGCTTCGAAAATGTATGTGTATTACACCCACATTTCGAAATAGATTTTTAACAGTAGGAAATTCTAATAACATTTTAGTATTTCCTAAACAGTTAACTTGTATATTTTGTAAGACCATGCAATTCGATTACATTACAATACAGTGTCATATTAATTATCGTGTCTTTCTCCATGTGTTTCGACATTTAATACCTCTGCTCAATAATTTAATTTGTATAATAAAATACCGTTTTTGCTGATTTATACATTGTTGTGCAAAAATACATAGGTAGACCTTCATTTGTCAATTTAATAATTGATTCTATCAATTCTTTATCAATTATTTTTCCTTCGCATTTAACATTAAAATGTAACGATTCGTGGCAATGCAGAAGTTTGAGAGAAAGCGTACTCCATGTAAGAATAGATTGAGCGGGTAAAGAAGAACCAACGAACCAAATACTAATATATCATTTCCGGATCATTTGTAAAAGTTTTATATTAGATATTGCAAAAACGCCCCTTAAATTGGACTTTTACCGTTCTGGCTACAAGAAATTAGATCATTAAGTAGTATGGTTTGTAGATATTAATATAAAGCTTAATATACAAACATTTTTATAAACATAAGTCGTAAATCTATCTCAATTATGTTGAATAACTTCAACAAAACGTTTTGAGTTATCTTAAAACTATAACAAAAATGAACAAGAGGAGTAAACAGAACATTACACAACATACATTCAATGTACGTATGTATTCTTGCATTTCGCTCTATCGCGCCTTTTCTAAGTGTTTTGTTGGAACCGCGCCAGTGCGATTTGTTTTTGTTACGTAATCAGTAATAATCTAATTGATTTTAATATACATTTGCTAACAATACACTCACTACATAGTTTCTACTTGTTTGTTTTAATTATCTTATGCGGTAACATTGAAAACCTATTGTACTAGTTGCAAGTCAAATGTCAATTGGAGTGTTTATGAATGTTATCCTTCTTAGTTTAGTGTCTCGCTGAATGTTTGTAGTATACATCATACACACACTCACCAGAGGCCTGTATCCCCAAAGGGGAAGAGAGAAGGTTCTCAAAAACCCACTTTATGCAAACCATTATTTAATCCTTTATTCCATTACTTATGACTTAGACACTGTATAAATACTGTCTGAGAGATGACAGTTCAATCTGTTAGTCGCCTTATCATAGAAGCATGTTATTATAGTAACTTAGCTAGGTATGACCCAGCTAAGTACATACTGACGAGGTCAGCGTAGCAATAGGTACAGACTGGGGAATTGGTGAAGACTCGTGTGCGTGGTGTATATTATAAATACATTTTCTAACCCTAGACCATCACTAAAATTAAAGTATTTGATAGAGTAATAAACTTTTCACTCAAATATCTTTATTTTAAGTTTAATATCTAGATAGAAACTGATTTGACTGTGTGAATCAACATTCAATAGCATGTCCAGTCTTGTCCACCCGCAACCAACGTCTCTGTGCAATTCGATCGAAAAGTCGGGTAAACAAGGGTATATTTTTAAATATGATTTATCGATTTAGTCTCGAGCTTATACTCAATTACCCTCAAAAAGTTGGCAATATTGATTTGGAATATTGGTTAACAATGTTGTAGGATACTTAAAAATACTTTAGACGCACATTGTGAGGTATAAACTACATATATAAATATTTTTTATATTGTGTATTAACTGCCTCAGGCCTTCATCCCACCGGGGTTTTCGGTGGAACGGTGTGTCGAAATCGGACTGACTAAAACCAGACGGTGTACCATACTGCGCTTAAAATAGGAGGAATCCGGGAACAGGTTTACTAAGACGTCCAGACCCCTCCTAGCGCCTGTTGCCCGCAAAAGCTAACTCACAATTTGGCAATGTCCAGGCACACTAGGACATCGCCCCCTCGCGGTTGGCCACTAAACTACATATAACTCAACCTAGATTACGTCCCTTGTTTACAATTTCGTTGCCGTTGCAGCTATTGTATTAAAATAAATATTTTCAATGAAACGGGTTATAAAGTAATGCACATTTTTATACAAAGAGCATTGTAGTGACCTCAACAAAACCTTCACGGCCAGAACGAAGGCAGGCACGTACTAAAATGCTGACTTACCATTAACTGGGAAATAATTGGAATAATAGCGCCATTTATACATAATAAGTGAGTATTTTTGTTCGCTTGTTAATAGTAAACTAATTTCTATTTCGACAATCGTATGTTATTATTTGTACAGTGCTGCGCTCGACTCAGGTCAGTATATTGATCTAAATAAGATATACCGAATATCTAGCAAGTCAGTCTATGTGCTATTCGCTTTCTTGTGTAAATATTTCTGCATGTATTCCTGAATATTTGTGGATATGAAGAATGTGGTATTTGTTAAGAAAAGTAATCCTGTGATTGTGGATAGCATCCAAAAAGATGTTGGAAAAATACTTATATATGTACAGGTAATTAATTGAAAGATATTCTTAGGCACGTACTTGTTTTTCAAAGATCATAGGACGGCCTGACAATTTTGAAGGCATAACCAATGTAACAAAAACTAGAATATATGTATATATATATCTATATATATATCGAACTATTATCATATACGTAAAAATTGTGTTTTTACGTTGCTTATAATTTACGTAGCTTCACGCTGCACGCTTCTGCGGGCCGAAACAAAGTTCCTTCCTATTTCAAAACAGATGGCTCAAAATAACTTTATAATAGACATTTGGTTTAGACAGTTGTATTTGTGGCAAACAAAAGACAGAACAATAGAACACTTTACCACACTAGGCTACGCTGCAACGAGACTTCCAATATCAAGGGAGATAAGCGACACATCAAGATTGATATGTTGTTTCAAGATTATGATGATAATGTCTTATGAGTATCGCGATCTGTCATGATAACACATCCTCTTTATCTTCATCAGAGTGGTTCAGTGGTAACACATAGACAAATGTGTAGACTTTGTGATCAATTTCTTCTTTTATAAGTAATTAGTGTGCGGATTAATTCATCAGCAGCCATGTCCAATTTATTAAAAAGGTATATTTTTTTTATTTATTTAGTAATATATGAATTATGTTTTAAATGTCTGACCTACATAGCTGTTTATAATAGTTTCGGTTAATATTTTTGGCTTAATTATTGATTATTTAATGGTACATGGTGATTTGTCCAAGGTACTGTTATTTGAAACAGTTAATTTACTCAGAGAGAGAAGGAAGTAAGTCAGTTAATGCAACAAAGTAGAAATATTATACAAGGATTCCTTAAAATCGTTCAAGTGGAATAATTATTTTAAGTACCAGAAACAATTTATATCCTATCTATTTCACATTGACATTACATAGTATTAACATGATGCTTAGATAGAGATTTGTGTGATATTCATATGACCTTAACGAATAAATTAATAATAGTTTATTACTAAAATGACACACACATTCATATAGTGGCTAAGTATAAGATATTATTTGTGTACAGTATAGCCTCAAACTTATCAGACTAATGTTTTATTGATTTTGAAACTGGTTTAAGTCCATCCAGTCGTTTCTCTTCGTTTCAATAATGCTTGTATCCATATTTAAATAAAACATTGTTCTTCAAATAAAACGTATTTAATGCTTGCCACCAGATAATGTTAAAAAAACCTCTTACCTATCTCTAAGATAAAAATACCTAGTCTTAAAGGAAATAAATAATGTACTAAGTTTAATTGTGTTTGTATGTGATTGCATTGTATCGAGATGTTTTTAAAATGTTGAATTAATCAAAAAATATTATATTTACCTATTTAATGGAAAGTTAATGTTATACCTGAATGCCACCTCTAGTAATTTCCATTAATATCTAGATGTTCCTGGTCACAGAGAAAAAAGTAAAAATATAATGATTCTAATTTTATGGCCTTGATTAAAGTCCATGAAATCCTGCTCGAAAGTAGGTATAACATTCAAACGAGTAGTGATAGAAGATCCTAAGTGTAAGACTTTTTATCAAGGATTTGATATGAAATTTATTATTTGTGACAAAATGTGTCATATGTCAGATGCGATATCAACAACTCGCTTATTATTGTTTACTTTATCAACTTAAGTCACAGTGGATCCTAGTTAATTTAAAAAGGTAAGACATTAAAGTAAGTCTGTAATTTGTGATCATTAATCAGATTTTCATAAAAAGTGGAAATAGGAAAGACGAAATATATATATATATATAGTACAAAAAATGTACGCATTGTATACATATGTATATTGGATTGACGGTAGATTTAAATGTAATGTCAGTCGCTTTACAACCCTGCGCTAGATGGCTGGTGACATTACTACTGTCATACATATTCAAATTACTTATTATCCATAAATTTGTGATATTACTAGGTGCTACATTTTGGATTTAGGTCTAACACCATTTCGCCATATTTATTATCTTGAAACACTTTTTTATTACAAGTTACAGACACAGTTCACTGTTTACATACATACTTCGTCATAACAGCTATTTTGAAAGGTAATAAGAAAAATATTGTTAGGGTACAATCTTACTTGATTCAGTTCGAAAAACTAAGTATAATATTTAAAATATGTTCAGGAGCATTAGGAAATGTGAGTGTCTCATTTCCGGAGCCTTTAATATCAAGTTGCTTGATTAAGTACGCGAAGCTTCAAGGCCAGGTGACTGAGTGATATTTGGAACGTACGAAAAATAATACATGAACTCATAAAATTAATTTCCGACACTTAATCCTAACGTGATAGGGACCTTGGTTTTAAATTTACAAGGAAATTGCTTCAGTTTATCAATCAGCATTATAATTAGTATTATTCTTATATAACTAAATTGACTTTCCAATACCATGTTCACGGTAACAGTTACATGGATGCCAGGTGGATTTAAGATTGATACTGTATAACACTATAATTTGCGGTACATTTTCCGGATAAGAATGGAGCTGGATGGCACCTGCAGACAGGCTTTTATTTATTCAAATATAATATTTTTTGTTCGTTGTTTGTTTAGAGTATTTACAAGGGAATAATATAGGATATAAAACATCACGCTACCGCCTCTAGGAACGGAGCTGGGACCATAAATGCAGGTGTTACAGCAGGTAACTACTTCTGAATAAGATTATTACCAGTAAACGTGTCTATATAATAAAGTAAATATTATGATTTATAAGAAAGGTTCACTTCAATGATAACAGTTTTTCTTGAATAAATAGCTCACTGACAAACGGACAGACATATCTTATAAATTGTAAGAAAATAATGTTGTTGTGAATATAATGTTTTTTTAAACCCAGAAGAAGTTCGGTTAATTTACTTTTATGTGTTATTTATATATTTCTTATGGTTCTTAATACTAGTACAGTAAAAGATGAGCCGTGATGTTTGTAGTCGTTTTATTGTATTTATCGTTTTATATCTTGTTACTGTTTTTACCAGTCTATGTAGGTCTAGTTAGAGTATCGGGGGGTGTCAAGATGTCTATTTTGAAAATAAAAAAAAAATCCTTTTAATATACAACCGGTATATACATATATAACATGTGTATGAGCGTCACTGTCGGTGAAATCGTAGAAAAAATAAAAACATTTACAAAAGCATTAAGGAATTATTAAGACACAGTACCGATTAAAATGAAAATTTACATACAAATTAGATGCCTGAGAACAGGCTGTTGACAATACTTACGCAATAATACTATGTATGTATTGCTTTCACTACGAAGGCGGTTACCAAACATTAATTATTATTAAGTTGATATTTAACTCTATTACGAACACTGCCAGGTACTAGTTGTGTGATATTTGAAATACCCCCATTTGTAAGTATATGGTCAGAGAAATCAGCATGGAAATGGTTTGAATAATCATTACTTTTCGCTCGACTACACCGACCAAGGAAATTCGAAGTTAAATAAAATCTCTGTTTCCTTGTTTTATTAAAGTTCAATAACAATCGGTTGACTTAGGTGTTACTGGCAATGAGCCTTATTATTGTTCAAACATTTTAGATGTCTCTTTCAAATTTACATTTAAATTTTTGCCAGTGGTTGTGTTGTGTTCTAGTCCGTTTGTTTAATCTGTTTCCCAGGTTTTCTCTTGCATTGTTACGAGTCTCTTTTTACTGTTGTACTTTGATGAAGTCAAATGAAATGAATCGCTCATGCTTTGAGTTGTTTTGTCATTGTTATATCAATAAATTTCTATTTCGTAACTAATCCTATTATCTTTGTTGTATGTATTATGGATTTGGTGAAATTTGTGCAAGTGTACTGCTATAAAGAACTTATAAGTGATTACTGTCTGAATACGGGATAAGAACTATGTTAGCTTCCCGTCGTTTTCAGTCAGTCTTAGAATAACAATGTTTTTAAAATTCGGCAACACTAAACCAACACGACGTAAGTGAAGTGTAAAACTCTGTTAAAAACTGTAACGATTATTAAACTTTTCATTCGACAATCAAGATTTATTTTATATGAATTAATAATAACTAAACTTGAAATTATAACAATCAAACCAATGATCAAATAACATTTAACTTATGTATATATTTGTAGTTCCTATAAGTGTTACTCAAAAGTAACTAACAAACGAAACAGCTCTCTAGACTAGAGTAAGTAGGAAACCAACAATAACTGTACTGTATTGACACAATTGTAGTTGTAATACATCGGAATTCAGAAGGTAAATATTACGCAACGTCTAGTAGACAGTTTACCTGTGGCTATTAGACAATAGGTATTATTTGAAAAGGGCACTTGTGTACATTTCATTGACCCGTTGAAACAGAATACGGCTATAAGTACTGCCTGCTGCTCTGTTGTTTACTTGCTTAACGATAAGCCATAATTATATCTTGTTAAAATAGACCACGTAACTTATTTTATCTTCTATTACATTAAGATCAATTACATAAATGTTTAAAGGCAGCCCCCTTTACAATATAAATAATAATAACAATGTATTATATGTACTTTCCAGCTTCGCCATCAACTATCGGAAACCTGTATATATTTTCTTCCGTGTCAAGAACGTCCGAGTACATTCGAACAACTGGAATAGGGATTCATTCTCTTGAAATGGTTACATTAAGTAAAATTAACTTATGTTTACATTGATATATATGTATATAGGATGTTTGTTGAGATAGACAAGCTGACAAGTAACGTTTGACAGTATCTATTAAAACAGCAATGATCACACTGACTGCAAGGATGGCGTAGTGGTTTAAGTGGTCACCTCGCCATTACGCTGCCGCGCCGAGTGCTGTGGGTTCGATCCCCGCACGGGACAACACTTTGCGTAATCTAGTCTGGGTGTTTTATGTGTCCGTTGTTTGAATGTTTGTAAAGTCCCCCGCAACACAGGAATTAATACTAGAGCGGGAGATGCCTTAAAAAAAACAGTATGGACTCGAAGCTATACCTAGTCGTGCCATAAATATTTCTATTGCATGAAACATTTATTGCTGTAGTGTGTGTAAGTTTATAAGTACTTTAGTTCATTCCAAACAATCTCTATTGGATTTAATACAGTTCTTTAAACGTTGAGGCTAGATCATAGAAACACGCACTCTCTCCATGGGAACATTCTTCACTGACGACTTATGGATTGTTTTAGGGACTTCTAAAAACATAGCGCTTAGAGCATGCCATACTCTCTGAAATTGATAAATCATAATCCAGCGGATCGGGACTAGATGACGGCCAGTCTTCACCTCTGATAAAGTCAGGATTGTTCGTTTCCAACCACGCTTGGGTGGATCAAGCTTTATGACCCGGTGCTGGGTCTTGCTGAAAGTAAATTCTTGCTTATGGAACATGGTGTTGATAAGAGGCTTAATCACCTTCTCAAGAGTCGTATCTTGATACACTTGTGCTTATGTTTTGACACCTTTTTCACAAAAATATGACTCAGTCACATACACTAAATCATCACTGAAGTCGGATAATGCCCACGTTGTACTCTGCTAACTAATTGACATTTTTTTCTCTAATGTACATAATAGAATGGTTTAAAGTTTTTTCGTAAAAGCAAAAAAAGTAAGTTTTTAAATTATTTACGTCTTCCTGTTAATACAGTTATGAAAAGTATTTTATTTATTGATGGGTTGCGTAAAGTTTGCCAATAGAGGCAATACAAACACACTTACGTATACAAATTAACCTTATTTAAGATTTTATGAAATATAATTAAACAAAATATTTTTTTTAGAAGTTTATATCACAAAATGATATGTTCCTTCATTAAAATACTTTACTAATTCACGACCTCAAGTTTTTACATAGAGATAAATATACAAATGAAATGAAAATGTTACGTAAGCATGATTTATTACTTTACGCCCTGCGTGTTACTAGGCCCTGTATACTTAGTTCCATTTGGTTCTATCGAAGTTCGAAGTGAATCTAGTGGCCAGCACAAACCTGGCTAGATATTCGTTCTAAGATCTGCCGTTTTGAACGAGATGAAGTTAAACAGTTTGGATGTTTATATACTCAGTCTCTTCCTTGCGCTTCACTACAATTGTGCTAACCCTAACAAACACTATAAATAATGTAATCTGAATAGAAACTTCTCGTTCCATTAATTGGCTCAGCAGTCCATGATGGTGCGTAGTTGGAGCGCAGTGGACCATGGAAGTATGCTATTTATAAACACCGTATACTGACATGTAGGTTCGTAATATTTCCCGTGATGGGCAATACGAGAACCGCTGTATTTATAACTGTAAGATTGTCCAATAATCAATAAGTAAATTACCTTGCGGGCGATGTTTTTTTTTTCTTATATCATACGCGCTGAGTACTCTCTATAATTACTAAACAAAATATAAAATAACTAAACAGTTCGCAAATAACGATCCATACAAACAAAGGGTCTACCTATTACAAGAATTTGTTAACGTGGACTATATTTTTGAGTGGTAGAGCCATGCTTGCTTAAGCACGAATGGGCCGGCTCGACCGGTGCGATACCACGGCCTCACAGAAAACCGGTTGTGAAGTAACGCTTGCGTTGCATTTCCCCGAAATGAGTGAGGTCTCCGGAGGCCCAAAATCCCCCCACCCCCCTAATGATAGCGCTGTTAACGAAAAGGATACCCCAGGGGGGTACCAGCGCTAGCGTTGGAGAATCCCCCCCTGGACGTCCACCCTCAGTACGGACTATGTCTGAGCGTGGACGCCCAGGCTGCCCCTCGTACTCTGGGGGGGGCTCAACTGCGCTCTCAAAATCTGCTCGGGGCAAGAGAAGGCATACCATGGCACCCCCTGTCACGTTTACCGTGGATTTTTGCAACATTAGGGGCTTACATTCGAACCTCGACACTGTCCACCACCACCTTGAGACAGCAAAGCCGGCCTTGCTCTTTTTAACCGAGACGCAGATATCATCTCCAGCGGACACATCCTACCTCTGCTACCCTGGGTACGGACTGGAACACTCCTTTGTTCCTAAGGCTGGTGTATGCGTGTACGTTAGAGATGATATCACTTCTCGCCGCCTCGGCAATCTTGAAGGTAGGGACCTCTCCATCTTATGGCTACGTGTAGACTGCGACGACCATCCCCGCATCTACCTATGCCTCTACAGGTCCCATAGCGGTGATGCCGAAACGGACCGACTCATCGACCACGTCCAAATGGCTACAGACTCAGTGCTCCAGCAGGTCCCATCCGCAGAGATCGTGATTCTTGGCGACTTTAACGCCCATCACGCCGAATGGCTTGGTTCGCGCAAAACCGATCATGCGGGAAGATCTGTTCACGATTTCGCCTTGGCATATGGCTTGACGCAGCTGGTAGCAACGCCTACGCGAATCCCAGATGCAGAAAGCCACGTGCCTTCACTGTTGGATCTTCTGCTGACCTCACATCCTGACGGCTACAAAGTATCCGTTGAGGCCCCTCTTGGCTCTTCGGACCATTGCCTGATTAGGAGTATGGTGCCACTTGTTCACTCGCTGCGGCCGCGTGTTACAGGCAGTCGCCGCGTATGGCACTATAGGTCAGCAGACTGGGATGGAATGCGAACATTCTTTGCATCCTACCCATGGAGGCAGGTTTGCTTCTCGCCGGATGATCCCAATGTCGTTGCTGACTCTGTCGCGGATGTTGTGCTTCAGGGTATGGAACTTTTCATTCCATTCTCCCTGATTCCCACAGGTGGCAAGTCCCAGCCTTGGTTTGGTCGAACCTGCAAAGCGGCGTCCCGCCGAAAGCAGGAATGTTACCAAGCATGGGCTAATGCAGCGACAGCACGGGATGTAAAGACCAGCACATTAAAGAAGCAATTTAACTTTGCCTCCAGGTCCCTCAAAAGAGTAATTGCTGGGGCGAAGTCGGCTCACATCGGCAGAATTGGCGAGAGACTAGTTAGTCTCCCCTCCGGAACTCGTGCATTCTGGTCTCTTGCCAAAGCTGTCCAGGGGAACTTTTGTAAGCCATCCCTTCCACCTCTGCGCATAGGAGATAATTCGTTGGCCCACGACGCTAAAGAAAAAGCCGATCTTCTGGGCAAACTCTTTGCGTCCAACTCGACCCTGGACGACGGGGGAAACGCACCGCCGACCATACCGCAGTGCGAGACCCGCATGCCGGAAGTCCGGTTTACACAAAGGGCAGTGCGTAAAGCGCTTCTTTCCCTCGACGTTCATAAGTCGAGTGGGCCCGATAGAATCTCTCCTATCGTGCTGAAGACGTGTGCTCCAGAGTTAGCACCGGTTTTAACGCGCCTTTATCGGCTTTCCTACTCTCTTGGCGTAGTCCCGAACTCATGGAAGACAGCTCTAGTGCACCCAATCCCTAAAAAAGGAGATCGCTCGGATCCGTCCAACTACAGACCCATAGCCATCACCTCCTTGTTCTCCAAGATAATGGAATCCATTGTTAACTGCCAGCTCCTCCGGTACTTAGAAGACCACCAGCTCCTCAATGATCGACAATACGGCTTCCGTCAGGGTCGTTCAGCTGGTGATCTTCTCGTATACTTGACTCACCGGTGGGCACAGGCAATCGAGACCAAGGGGGAAGCGTTGGCCGTTAGTTTGGACGTGGCGAAGGCCTTCGATCGGGTCTGGCACAAAGCGCTCCTTGCGAAGCTTCCTTCCTATGGGCTTCCCGAGAAACTGTGCAATTGGCTTACCAGTTTTCTTACAGACAGAAGCATCAAGGTCGTTGTTGACGGTGCATGCTCCGACTCGAAGTCTGTTAATTCTGGTGTCCCACAAGGCTGTGTGCTATCACCCACGCTGTTTCTTCTGCATATCAACGACATGCTGCAGATTAGCAGCATCCATTGCTATGCAGACGATAGCACGAGTGATGCCCTTTACACCGGCCGCGCTAACATTTCTCGGGTAAACGTCATCGAAAGCCGATCCAAACTTGTGTCTGAAATCGAAACTTCTTTATCAAAAGTTTCAGATTGGGGTCGACTTAACCTAGTCCAATTTAACCCCACGAAGACACAGGTTTGCGCGTTCACCGCTAAAAAGATGCCATTGGTCGTATCACCTCAATTTGAGAGCACTTCCCTAACTGCATCAGCCAGTATCGGAATCCTTGGCGTCGATATATCAAGCGAAGTCCAGTTTCGCGGTCACTTAGAGAGTAAGGCCATATTAGCCTCGAAGAAGCTTGGTGTGCTAAACAGATCGAGACAGTATTTTACTCCGGCCCACCGCCTGCAACTTTATAAGGCGCAGGTTCGGCCGCACATGGAATACTGTTCTCATCTCTATGCAGGTGCACCCCAGTACCAACTTCTCCCTCTTGACCGCATTCAACGGAGAGCGACTCGCATCATCGACTGCCAAGATATCTCTGATCGACTTGACACCTTGGCGTTGCGTAGAGATGTAGCTTCACTCTGCATCCTCTATCGCTTGTATCATGGGGAGTGTTCAGAGGAATTGTTCGGACTTATACCGGCTGCTGGTTTCCGCCATCGTTCTACGCGACAAAATATCCATCCCCATCACCTGGACGATTGGCACTCCACCACTGTGCGCTTCTCCAGAAGCTTTTTGCCTCGCACAACCAGCTTATGGAACAAATTGTCGCCTGCCGTATTTCCGAACCGATACGACCTTCAAACCTTCAAGAAAAGAGCGTACTCCTACCTAAAAGGCCGGCAACGCACTTGTGACCCTTGAGTTGCAGGTGTCCATGGGCGGCGGTAGTCATTTACCATCAGGTGACCCGTCTGCTCGTTTGCCCCCTATCGCATAAAAAAAAAAAAAAAAAAAAATATCGATAAATCAATATATTTAATATTATTTAAAACTAGAAATTATTTCATCCAGATACATTCAGCTGTTTTGACTCGATTGAGTAACAATCATCTAATCTATCCAAACTTTTACATCTTTAACCGTAGTAAGAATATAAAGTAGTGTTTACCATCTCCTGGGATTATTGATAACTCATAGTCTGAGAATGAAACTAGGTGAACAGTATAGATGCCCCATAATCTTCAGCTAGAAAGGGGGAAAATCAATTTCACTGCTTCTCGGCCTGTTCTAGTGGCCTCTGACAAATGATTACGTCACTTATTTATTACAGCTTCGAGTATTATAAGTATCTCGAAACAAAAAACCGTTAGTAAAAGATAAATTTTACCGTCAAATTTATGGTTTGTGTTTAAAGTTACGCAATTAATGCAAATACGGTGTTAAATTATAATTCGTGACGGAGAAATCGTTATTTTGTGATATTTTTCATTTTATATTGATTCTTTCTTTGAATTAATATCCGGGTTGCTATAGAATGTTTATAACATATGTATGTTTATCACATCATAACTATAGGAGAGAAGATTAAAAAAATAGATAGTCTTTCTTTATGCGCGGAACGCTAATTATGATTTTATAAATAAAAGTAGACTTAGTTACTCTATGTAACACTAGGAAACCACTGAAAGTCCCATAGAAATCGGATCACCCATTTCGGAGATTAGCCGGAGTAAATAGACAGACATAAATTAAGAAAATTGACGTTTTGGTATAATTACCTTGTATACAATCATATGCATGTATGTGAAAAGCAGTTACTTTGATATATACTCATAGACATTTTTTTCCTCTATTTGTATAATAAATATGAGCAGACAATAAAAGAGGACCTTTACTTCATTTTACAATAATAGATATGTTACACAATGTGTCAGAGAGCTAGAGAGTTTATCGCAATATCATGACTTTGTGAGTATAATTATAATCTTTCAATAATAACTATACTTTTAAAGAAATTGGTGCAGCCGTTTAAATGTAAAAATTTAGTGCGTGAAGTAAAATATTCATATAAACTGAAGTCTAGATGTATTCGATGTTTAAACTAATAATACTAACAGCTTCCACAAGCTACATTTCTAGACCTCAATATATATTTGGTTAGTCTTCATTTTATTTTTATTCTAACTTTTGTTTGCGACGTTTGTACGGAATTTAGAATCATTTCGTGCAGTAAAATGGATCTATATTTTAAGTAAGACCTCTGGCATTATTCTATCTGTGAAAACTGCATTCAATTCTATGCAGTAGATTTTGCGTGAAGCTTGTACAAACAAACAGACGGATAAAAATTCTAAAAACTGTTGTGTTGGTAGTTTTTCTTTAATATCTATAATGTTGAGACACTGGCCTGTTACAACTTTATTATGTATAGATTATTACGTATGAGATATCTTCATCGATCAATATCGAAGGTTATCTTCAATCTAATAATCAAATGTTTATAACACGTGACACGTATTCGTAAAAGTGCCGATCTGTAATTATATGCGTTGTCACCATAACAAATGTATGTTAGATAATATGTAAAACAAATTAAGAAGTTACATATAAACATAAATATGTATATGTATATATTATAATCATGTCAAAGACTGATCGGTCATAAGAACTTTTGACTAAACTGGTCGGTCAAAAGTCAATAATTACTTTCACTAAAGTTCTTTATCATAAGTCCTTTTAACCACTACAGGCAAAATATATATTTTTTAAATTTGGTATATAAAAATATTTAACTTATCTAATAAGTTTTATTTTACTCCTCATAGGGGCAAAGTTAATTTTGACGAAAATTTCAGTGGAAACTACTTTTGACCGCAGGCACTCGTCATAGTTCTAAGTATTACTCATAGCGTTAAGGGCTTTGCGCCGACTTCGAACAGACCAGTGGGTACATAGTGCCGTTATAATGCTGCCTTTTAGATTTAAAGTGTCACATGTGTAGAAATTTCAGTTATGTTAGTCTGTTATCAATTATACCTTCAATAATTTTGTTTATGTTATTTAAAGGCTGTTTAATTTTAAGTGTTTATATCCTTTTTTTTAGTTAAAAATACGTATGAACGTACTTACGATTAAATTGGTACATGTACAAATATGAGTAAATTTGAATAACACTACTTCACACGCAGCGTGTAAATTATGCGATAGCATGTTCTTAGGAACCAGCCTAAACAGGCGGGAATATCTTTTAGCCGTCTTATATAAACTTTTTACTTCTAAATATGTCCATTGTATGCACCTATAACATGTTTGTATTTAGAAATAAATAGGTCTGTTTGTCAGCAGTTTGGTTACCAACGTACAAGCTCTTTTTAGTTTGGGATCAGACAGCCGTGTGTGAGATGTCTGAAACTATTATTATTTGTAAGTGTTGTAGAAGTGACAAATAATTGAATAAACATTCTTAGTAATGAATTTCACGCGCTATCGTTTGTGAGTTGGTGACAATGTTTGTCTAGTAAAACATGTTAGTCTATTATTGACTTAGCTTATGTTGTCAAGTGGTTAGTTCGTACGACACACTAATTACTTACTAGTGAGCAATAAAGTGACTTCGTGTTATTAGAAAAGATTACACTTTGTATGCACATTGATACTTTGGTTTGCATATTTTTCAGATCGCGGAATGTTTTGGCTATATCTTATGTTTCTTCATTTATTTTCTTGTTTATTTACTTATATATTCGAAGGAGTAAACAGCGGCGTCTTAAAAGCCCAATTTTTGCCAGCTATAATTTAGTCTATAATGTATGACTGTATATATGATTGACAGCAGTCCGATCCTTAGGCGCCGTTTACCACACTATATTTAAAATGCCTTCCACATTCATAATTATAAGCTTGACTTGGCAGTCCTCTTACCATACCTCTTACTATCGTATTGAAGTTATATGATAGAACTATAATTGGGTAGATGATTATGCGTAAATTAAATTATTTAACTGAGGCGGGCTTTCATAAGATTACTAAAAATTGTCGTTCCGTTTTACTTAATATATTTTTAATTATCTTATTACATTAAAAGGGAATGATTTGATAATACTATGACTATGTTTGTCATACAATAATGAACAAATCCTACCAAACGCTACCAAAACCTTCGTTTACAAAAAAATGCTTTTTTTACTTCACAGTCATCTCTTCTATTTGTATATTATTTGTAATCCAAACAACCATGACATTTTTTCAATGCATTGAGATAAAGTCGTCCTTATTCTTTCATATATTCTTTACTGCTAATTATGAATAGTGTAAAATAAAGTTTATTTATCAATTAATTCTGTTCTATTTTATGTTAAGCCTGCAATCCTTAGTGATGGTTAAAAAAACTATGGTTTGACCAATAAAAACACCGCCATTTGTTTAGTGGACAGCACATGCCTATGTAATAATTACGTAGTATATGTGTATAGGTATATATATATAAACATGATTATGAAGGAAGTATGTGTAATGAGTAAGTCTACAAAAATGTCTACTCAGACAGCATAAAAATCTCTTATTTATAAATAGATGCAGTGGGTACGGGATTGCTGCGTCTGTTGCGGTCTAGGCATGTTCTACTTTTTATTTATTCCAATATATTATATATATCTGAGATTTGTGTATTTGTACTAAATATTTAGACCGATATAAAAATATACTGACCTAGTCTACGGAGAGGGTCTAGTCTTATCTAAAGAGAGAAGATTTTGTGTATTATGTGTAGTGAACGAAGAATATAGAAATCCATTTGATTTGCACCTTTCTCATGGAATAGTAAAACAAAAACTGCAATTTTAAACCTCGTAGTTTTTCCGAAGTATTTTGGTATACGTACCGTCATGAAAGTTAATTTTTAACAACACTGGACAGAGCATGGACTCAACAAGTATTTTATTTATATTCTTATAATATAATATTAACTTTACTTGTTTATGTAAGAGTTACACGCATCCTAGTAAACTAAACACCTGAATAATCTCATGAGTTTTCTTAATACCTGCTGACATGGCTACGTATAAATGAAATTCAATTACATTAAAATATGTTGTACCACTTCTCTGTCCTAAGCCCATTAATCGTTTTTTTATTTATTAGACAAGCAGTATAAGTAATAATCTATGAGTATTGGATGCCTTAGTTAGAATAGTTAGAGGGCTCGATTTCTCGGCACCAGTCTCGGTGAATAGAAACTCAGATAGGAAATAATATTGCCGCATCACAAATTTTTGAAAAAGTTTGTTGTTTTGTGTGTGTGAAAGTTTTTGATTTTGATATGAAATACCTGGCTGCAAGGTGGTAAAAGAGAAGCCGACGAAGCATATTATACCTACATAATATATACAGGTTCTTTCATAAAACTAGAAAGAACTTAGACGAAAAGAAAGTAATAACCATTGCTATATTAAGAATAATAACTGCTAACTGTTCTAATAACCTTTTCTATTAAAATATGGTTAAGTATATCAAAAATTTTTTTAAACAAGTAGAAGTAACTTTCTTGTAGATAATCTCTTACAGTACAGCTCAATAGGCATGCTCTAATTGCCTCTAATACATTAAATATATTTTTTCTGCAAGGTTATCTGAAAGGAACAGCCGTTCCTAATAGTACTATTCTTAAAAAAAAATGATCGACAGCAAATATAGGACAAAAAAACTCACTAGTTCAATGCTGAATCTGCTAGCCTTAAAAACTTAAATATATAAAAACGATAAGGTGAAAAGTTGCACATTATAAATTTAAAAATGTTAAAAATTGAAAGTTACTAACTGTGCTTACCGTATACCAATGTATAATATAATTTGGATGCTGCACACGCAAATCCATCGTATCGTGGTCAAAGAATTCCTAATCGAATCATTTTAAACATATAATAAATAGGAGTACGGGATATAAGGTAATTGATAATAAGAATATTTTAACTATTTATAAGATTTATGTCATGGCAATAAATATCTACTTATGTATTTTTATTATAGAACGGTCAAAGGAAACGGGTAAGCATTCTCTATTCCATTACATATGCTTGTAAAAAGTTATTGATCATAGAATTACATTCTGTTTAAAAGTTAAAGCCGCAAAGGAGGAAATAGGTTACGTCATTGGCATACGTATTGGATTTTGTTTTACAAGCTGCTTTAATATCTTACAAACTCTAATTAAAAATATGCGGTACTATAGATTTTATTCACTAAAATAAATTAAACGAACATGTTTTATATTATCCAGTTCGGTACGTAGCTTAACATTGAAACATCACTATTGGCACTGACATTTAAGAAACCAGTAGTCGATAGAAGCTGTTAAGATAATGGTAGAAAAATATTTTTTATGAAAAAAAATAAAACTTCAAGACTATACCTATATGTAGAAAATTAAACAAGAAAGTAGAAAATAATATTCTTATTACTTCAAAGCAAGAGCATTAAAGGACAGGAAATTATTCATACAGAATAATGAACATACAGTTGAATTGAGAACCTCCTTCATTTTTGAAGTCGCTTAAAAAGGAGTGGGAATGTGAAATGTCGTTTCACCTACATTTTATATTCGATAAAATGATGTTTAGATATTGCAATTCTCAGTTTAAGCTTCGAAGTGCAGGAATACAGGCATACAGCATGGAACTATTGATGCATGTTACATACAGTTTTAATGAAGTCGAGTGACACTTTTTTAATTCTTTTTTTTTTGGTTTTAAAGTAAGGTACATTAAAACCAAAAAATACCACATACTTACTGTACCATTTCATACCTTAATATTTCTTTTCATGCCTCAGAAGAATGCTCGCCTATAAAATACAATTACTCATTCTCTGATAGCGTACAAAATAAGTAATTATATTTATTTTCCCGCCAAAACCGAAAACGTGTAAATTGCAGCTAGTGCAACCACTATAATGCAACCACTGTTATACGCCTAATGCAGAGACACTACCGTTTATCTTACATTTTGTATGTTTTTCATTACATTGAGTTTCACTTGCCAGTTCGGCATTACACGCCCTGTGAGATTTATTTATCTAATATCTATAAAGTTGATTTCTCTTTGGTACTCGTAGTTCAAATTGAGTTTGCGGCACAGTTGTAATACATTGCATTACTTGACTAGAAATGTATTTCGCCTTTTGGAAAAAGAGCTTACAATTCCTTCCTTTTTTGGGGGGTGACATTTGTTATTTGTTGGTAATAATTTAATGACTGATTTTAAAGTGGCTAACGTTTTGAGCTGCACTTCCTGTCACAGTCATTATATATGCATATAAAAGATTAACACGAATAAAATAACTCTAATAATCGCAGCTGATGGTAAATCACCCGTTTCACCCATAATTCTTTCCGATGACGGTTTATGTTTACATTTCTCGAAATAGACTGGGGCATCGAAGGAAGGATAGGATTTGCTGAACAGTGGTAACCATAAAGAGTGAAACTATATTTAATATTTCATCTTGCCTCAAACTGCTTCTCTTTATCAAAGGCAATGTAGCAAAACTCACATATACATGTTTTAAAAAAATCATAAAAGCATTAAATATTATAGCTTTGATATCGCCGTGGTCGCAAATACGTATACCAAATACGTTATATGCTGGTCTTGGACAGGTCTGGACCACTAGATATTTTATTCACCAGCAAAAATAGCTCGTTAGTGGGCTCGGACTAATCGGCACCAGCTAGTTTGAGTTATGCGACCTTGACTTGCTTCAGCTATTGCTTATACTACTCAATCCATCTGCATAAGTAATATTCCCTCTCCTTTCTATCCTCCCATTTTCTGTTAACATACTCTAAATTTTCTTCGACTCTAAATCTAATTCCTCAAATCTCCAGGATGACGGCCATATACTTGCCACTATTACGTAAATGGTACTAAATTATAATCGGCTAAATGTGGGCGTTGATTATGCATCTGACTACCCTTTCGGTGATACAGGCGTGAGTGTATGTATGTATAAAAAAGTAAGTTATTATTAGTACAGGCGTTATCCCGTATATGATGTGTACTTTATACTGGAACGACAAATAAACGAAGACCTAAATTCGATATTATTGTAGGTACATTTTCCGTTCGACCATTCACCTTGTTCAAAACAGCACGCTTCTCGTCATTAAAAGCAAATAACCGTAAGCATTGTTACAAACAACAGAAAATTGTAGTAAGACAAACGTATTCAGTGTTTCGTGTGAGTCATGGACGTCTAATAGGGCCACAATTATTAAAAATTGCCTCAAACTGATTTATAAAACTTTGTCTAATGATACAACATTACCTACTCCTCACTATTCCTTCTTGAATCACTATTTTCTCATAGGCGTTGAAAAAATATTTATTTATGTGCTAAACTAGGTCTGCAATGAAGAAAAAATAAATAGCATAAGTAACTGCATTTTTCAAACCATAAAAGCCAATGGCGATTAAATATACATAAATATTGTTTGGAACGTTCATTGCGAATGTTTGTTGTTGTGTGAAAGAATGACAAACCAATAAACATCGTCACACGTTAGCCAAAAATGAGTATGAAATGCACAAACTACTTTCTCGACCTTTCCAGTCAAACGCACTTGAGTCTATAATTGGAACATAAATGAACGTAAAGTCCAATATTGAGAGAAAAAAACATTGTTTAACTTGAATATGCAGATTTGTTTTGATCTCTCTTTAAAATCTTTCTTCTCTCTATAATTTAACCCACCCCCCCCAAGCAGCAGCAATCATGTGTGGTTTCTTAAGCGAGCAATGTTATTGGTAGGAACTGATGCTCTTGAAAGGAAAGCCCTCGACGCTCCAGGGCGCACAGTTTGGGAAGTCCTGCCCTAGTACATTGGTTTGTCAGGTTTGTCTAAATATCCGTTCAATTATAATTTTCTATATACTTTGGAGTGAGCGGAGACCACAGTTTTATGTTTGTTAATCTATAAAGACCACAATCTCCTTATTATACAATATAGTGAAGCTAACTCCGACACAATGAAGATAAGTTATCATTTTATCAAGCGTCAACCAAGCAGCAAGGTTGTACCACGTTTGTTTTGTAAACACGATCTCACAAACCCCTCATTGTCCAACATTTTCATTGTATTGTACACAGGAAACGTGTGTCCATTTTGGCGCATTCGCACGACTGACGGCTGGATCGAATAAAACATGATAAACTATATCTTTAATTTTTGGCAACGAAGCCGTACACCCTTATCTGTATTGACATCATTTGACTTTTACAAACTAATTTACACTTTTATTTATTCAAGTTCCAAGTGGTAGTTGTTGACCCACGCCGCAGGTTCTACTGACCCAGTTTAAAGTATTAACGTCTCCACGGCGTCAGCTATCCGTCAACTGGCTCTTAGTACTGTTACATTGTAAGCATTGTAACCGCTGAGGGATCGGAAACCAGATTTAAGCCAACTGATATAATGATACCATGAGATACTCCTGGACAACTTTCCATTCACGAAATGAATGCTTCTATAAATATTTTCTCGGTGTACTAGATTTTTGTGTTCTCATCGACATTTAGTAAACAATGAAAATTGTTACCAAGTTACTTCTTCTTTCTTATTTACGGAGATAAATCGCCTTTCTCCATTTTTTTACGCCTGGCAGCGCATATCATGACTTCGGTCAGTGTTACACATTAGGAGAACGACGCTAATATAATTACCGCGACCTTTCTATTAAAGTCAATTGGGTACTACAGTACGACGCACTAAAAATATTATATATTTTACTAAACATATTAAGCATTTCATTAAACACTCATTTTGCCAGTTAGAATTTGGTAGTGGTAACGTAATAGGGGCAAGAATATTGCCGTCAGACGGGCAAATGTAAAGGATTACAAAATTGGAAGTAAATTGAAAGAGAAAGTTAAGAACAAGGAAAATAATATATATACAATAATAATATATACAATAGGTAGGAAAGGGACATTGCTTACATGGATGGATTGGGAAATGTGAGCAATAAAGCTCGAGGGCGTCTGTAACTCTAACTGGCTGTAGCCGGGGGTAGTAGCGCTCTAACCATTATAGTTTTTTATGTTATTGTGAAATTTACCGTCATTGGACATAGCGCATGCTGCATGTCGTCATTGACTGTCTATTATACATATTTGCTGATAATTACCGGGGCGGCAGTATTCGAGTAATCGATTGTAAAAAGTCGTCGCAGAGCCGCTATTAATATTTGCTATGGTTACGTAAAGACAGCTGAAATAATACCTTGAATAATTCAATTTAACGTGGGCATCTCCATTTACATAAAACGAACTGCGCAGAACTCGAGCAATGTAATAATGTAGGTATAATTGGAGAGCGCCCGACGGTACCCAATTAATTTTGCATTAAAATACTTTCCCCTAACGCAGATATTATTCGAGTTTCATAATGAGACATGTGAGAAAGAATAGTGAAAGCATTTGCTTTATTACCTTCTCGAAAATAGACGTTTGGTAGATGTGATGAGGCAGAGTGACGTGAAAATATCAGTCAACAAGTAATTGATGCAATAAGAGACGATAATCTAGAATAATTCATTTGCAATGTATCCCTAACACATTCGAAATATGCTTCACGTTTGGTTAAAATTGTAGTTTACTATAATGAACCTTACATAATACATAGAAGCGGAAATGTTGCCGAGCTGTGTATCTAAACTTTACTTATCTCCATACAAATACGCAGTATCGCATGCAGACCGCAGACAAACTAGGTAACCGCGAAATGAAAGTCATTGAAGAAAATAAGTTTCCTGGCTACGCAACATATAGCCCTTATTTATTTTTTTAAACAATACAAGTATTTGGACTTTTACAACACTTTACATATGTGGTATTCAGTGTATTTAATGTAGGCAGATATAGTACTCGTGTCATTTATATTATAAAACTGTGTATACATATGTTCACAATTTTCAATACAAGTAGTCTCCATTATTATAACGTTTGTGACTGTAATCGGTAACGAGCAAGGCGCGCTGGAAATTAATGAGATCAAGTGTTATAAATGGGTCATCAGCTGCTCTCCTGGTCAATTGGAGTGTACTCTAAGTCAATCTAATTAAACTGATCCTCACTGTTACTCACCACCATTCATTAATCGGTATCAGAGGGTTTTTCTGTCGCCCTTCATTATTTTAAGTGTATTAGGTATTATGAAATTATTCATAATTCAAAATTTAAGATTAAATGTACACAAAAATAGACGTCATGCTCAAAGTACGTTTTAGCTAATGTAACACTCCGTAACATACCCACATCACCCACAAAGGCGGGCAGCACACTTACGACTCTTGAGTTGAAGGATTCCATGGACGGTGGTTGTTACTTACGATCAGATGACCCACCTGTTCGGCTGTATTATATTTTTTTTTTATAAAAAACCGTAAGCTATAATGGATTAAATAATTACCTTAACGCACAAGCAAAATCAATATGTACAACAAAAGCTTAATTGCAGCAACTGACAAAGTATACCACAAACTAAAACGTCCTCAATCTCAAGAACATTGTATTCTAATTAATGTAATCTAATCCACATACTCGTCACCCCAAAATCCACGTTGCAACGCTAAATAAAGCGAGCCCAATGCGTACTTAAGCCATAATCAATATATCGACTGCTCCAGTGTGAAGAAAGTTCAAAAGGCGATAAGGACACTCAATATATCGACCCCTTTAGATGACCCGATTACGCAAAGAGCAATCAATAATATCGACCGCCAGGCGCAGACTCCCTTCTGAGTTCATTAATTCGTCACCCCAAAGTCCACGTTGCAACGCTAACTAAAGCGAGCCCAATGCGTACTTAAGCCATAATCAATATATCGACTGTTCCAGTGAGAATAAAGTTCAAAAGGTGATTAGGACACTCAATATACGGACCCCTCAGGTGACCCGGTTCTGCAAAGAGCAATCAATAATATCGACCGCCACGCGCAGACTCCCTCCGGAGTTCATAGTCAAGGTCAGAAGGGATGTTCGGAAATGGGCTCTATGATAGACTCGATACTGATTCAGCTCTGTTACGTAAGCAGAAAGATGAATATAGCTTGACAAATAAAATTTTAAGTAGGAAGATTTAGTCGAACTATAATTGAGTTTCTTTTTTAAGCAAGAGTGGTAACAGTACATTTACTTAATTAATTATTTAATTAATCATAATAAAATTATGTACTTACGCTCGGGTAAATATACAACAAGTACATTTCGGTATCTGTTATCATCGAGGCCAATATGAACTGTCGGTACTGATCCCACGTCTTTGTGTTTTCGTTTCTTGTATTGCCAAGGCCATTTGCTGTTCACGTAGGCGGCCAGGTTTTACCTTATATAGTTTTGTTCCAAAACTATGTATTGGTTTTCTTTAACGAATATGTTTTAATATCGTACGAGGTAAACCTTTTATTATGTTTTATTTATGAAAGAACTTGTTATGCTAATACTAGCTCCTCTTAAACGTTTTTAGATCTTTTGGCTGCTGACAAATTTTGGATCACTATTTCGTATAAGTAATAATGCTTTCGATAAGGAACTGCTTACTGTAGGTAATATTTTCAAGTGAAAACCAGTGTGCCGCCGCCTATCCCTTAATTATAATACGTCACATGTGTTTTTAAAGATTGTAGCTTCAAAATGTATACGTCAAAATATATGCCTAATTTCTCTTCTCTTATTCTTTTCGCAATGTACAATTTTTAAAGGGTATTCCAAAAATGCTATCGACCGGAACTCTATATGATTGAACTACAGGAAGCTCGCTATTGTTATAATTAAAACCTTGCGAATAAAGTGGCACTAGTGTCAAAAACCTCGCAGCCATCGAGGCATTACATTGACACATTTGTCTATGATGGCGTTCGCATGCGTCCCTGAGCGTGCAGCAACAATGAGACGTAATTGTTTGATATTCAAAACCTTTCTTAAATTAACTCATTTTTTTTATTTTGATCTAGTAACATGGCCAATGTTTAAAGAAATTTAAGCTACTTTTTGTGTTTTTAAACGAAGGGTTGAAAGGAAAGCGGCCGTAGCGTGATCGCTTAGGCCTCGGACTTGCTATCAAGTGGTTGCGGGTTCAGACCCCGCCCAGTACACTACCGTCGTAAACCCACCTCTAACACAAGCATTTAGCTTAGCCGGGGGAGTTAACAAAATAATACTAGTAATGTGTGACCCACGTTGCTAGTATCCTGTTTTTAAATTAAAAGTTTTTCACAAATATGTATTTATACCAATTAATGTTTATAACAATTAGATATTTATAACAATTAATGTTTACCAATATTCATCTGTGTCAGTTTGTATTTTTTATGGCAAAAGAATATTGGCATTTAGTATGAGTGTAATAATACTTCTTAACTTATTATGGCCACATTTATAGGCGTGGGTCTTGGTGGAGTGGAATAGGATCACACCATCTCTTAAGGGATGCTATATATATGTATTCTTTTTTCGTTTTATTTATTTATTTCATATCAAAATACAATTGTGTTTAAATATGATCATGCACTTTATAGAATTGAAGAAAATTAATACTAAGTAGATAATTCAAATTTTTAAAGAGAAGATCATTTTTCAAGAAGATATTTACAATTAGATTCCATGTAAATTGCAAGACCACATATATTATTAAATATAATAATTACAACACAATTATTCAAATTTTAAGTCACACTTAGCTGAGGTATAATTCGGTAACTAGTACGGAGTTGGGCAATAGAAAAGACATCTCTAATAGTTCTTATAACGCAACACGCACTACCTACTGCATTCCTAATTTCTGTCTTCCACTTTAAAGCGAAAAACGGTGCCAATACTGAACCTTGGGAGACGCCTCTAGTGACCGTAAATAATTTTGAATTATGAATATTCTCTGCATCTTTTACAACCTTACTCTTCAATATACTGTTTTCTATTTGTCAAATAAGAACCGGAAAAATTGGAGGCATTATCTCTGATACCGTAGAGTTCTGGTTTTTCCATTAAATGCGATGTTCTACTGTATCAAAGGCGGAACTTAGGTCTGAGAATAAACCTGCAACTATCAGACAGTATACATATCATACAGTCATACAGGGCTAGTGGGACTAAATTAGTGGTTGGCAAAAAAGTGGGTGTTTGAGCAGTCTCTGACTACCGTTGATTGAAGTAGTTAATAGGTAACTTATGAAGATAATTATATGTTGTATATATACATATATACTTAAAGTTATCGTTCACCTAATATAGAAAAAATATATAATGTACGTATACAACTTCCCTTTTTGAATCGAATATTATAAAATTTTTCATTGGTTTTAATTTTTTTTTTGTGAGGTCCTTTTTCTAAAATAAAAGTAGCCTAAGTTACTCCTTGTTACATCAGCTATCTGCCAGTGAAAGTCCCGCCGAAATCGGTAAAGCCATTTCAGAGATTAGCCGGAACAAACAGACAGACAGACAAAAAATTAAAAAAAAAAGTTATTTTGGTATATGTACCGTGTATGCATCCATATGCACTTAGTAAGAAGCGGTTATTTTAATATTACAAACAGACCGTCCAATTTTATTTATTTGTATAGATAATACTTCATTGTGCATCAAAGAGAAAATACAATTTTTTATCGTTATTAGCATAGTTGCACGACAGATTAAGCCTAAAAACAACAAAATAAAATAACCTTTTTTGCTTCAATTTTAGTAACGTACATCAGTTATTAATTTTCCATACTGAAACATTTTATTTCATGTCGTTTTATTCAATTCTTATTTTAATATCATCATTTAGCCAACAGTTACCTCCCTATACTAACTCTCTGTATCTGTTACCTATTTATTTTTTACGGACATACCTATATAGAAGTACATACATACTTACATATATGTAGAAAACAATAGTCACAAATTTAAGTTTAGTTCACTGAGTGGGTCTTATACATTATTTAACCAATGAAAAAATAACCCACGCACAGGGCTTTGTTGTACCATTTCCGAAACAAAGCAAATCATTTGCAGTGTATTATATTTTATTAATCAATTTCGTTTTTTCAGGTAAGAGCCAAACTAGCTAGCAGGAGATAAATGCTGCAATAAGTGGTAAGCTAAAAAATGTCGCCACCGAAAACTAAATTTATTTTATTAAAGCTTATTTACCATAAATAGTTGTCATTAAACGGGAATAGCAAATAATCATACGCCCATCATCAACACAAAAGGAAATTGGTATAACTAAAAGATTTTATTATAGTTTATGTTCTTATTTTCAAAAACTAGTTAAGAGAATTAAATAATAAAAGTTACTAGCACATAGCCTAAGGTACTTCTCATGTAGTTGTTTGAATGTTTTTAATCTGATATTATAATGTAAAATAGTTATGCTACGATTTACTGTTTGCTTCCGAAGTATCTAATACTTATAACATATTTCAAATCTATCTAGCTTTAAAATAGTGAATGAACACGTTTTACCCCAGAAAAAAATATGAGTTTTGCTCAGGTACATCAGCGTAACTTATAAAAATTATTGTCGGCTTTGTCCATCCAAAGATTGCTTGTAAAAAATCGCATTGAGCGATTAAGCGTATTTTTCTGTTGTATCTCTTGCTAACAATTTCTTTAGGTGTACAATAAAGTACATACATTTCCAATATATTCTATTCCACTTACATGATATACTTCTATCTTTTTTTTGTATGATTTAGATTCCATCATTCTAAAATATACACTAGGACTCTTAGATCGAAAATTCTATAAATGCGAACTAAAAAACATATCAACACTTATTTTCATTTATTACAATGTAACTCTCTACACATTTATCATTTATCTATCAGTGATCGTTTAATAAAGTGATAAGAAAGTTATACACGTACATATGTGACACTTCTTAAGTCAAGTACTCTGTACAAAGTACTATGTTTATTCTATTTTTTTATTATATTCATGTTAAGAATTATATATGTTTATAATGAATGTGTCTTAATGCTTTTATCAGGGAAAAGTATATATTATCTTCTGATCTCCTTACCCTGTTCCTCTAGATTGTGATACCTACTTTCTAAGAGGAAAATTGTGCCACGTTATATGTAGTACGGTAATATCTACCGTTGGACTGTGTCCTGGCAGGCGCATAGGTATGAATGACTGAATGAATCCCTTCACAATTATAGGGATGCGCCACCTCATCCTGGAGCTATTGCTTACACTTTCCAACCCATTAGTATAAGCAATATCCTTTTCCTTCTATTGCCTTCCCTTGTTTCTATCCCCTTCAATATAATCCCCATCTTCCTAAAGTGCACGGTGACGGCCATATGGGCAATGTGGATGCCTAATGCACATCTGCCTACCTCTTTGGAAATACGCGTGAGCATATTTATGTATATATTTATGTAAATACATTCCGTCGGGCACGTACAGACTGATTGTAAGAATCTGGTCGAGTTGAGACGGTTCTTCTCGCCCGAGCATCTGTGTCTTTTATACAAGACCCAGGTTCATTCCTGCGTGGAGTACTGCTCTCATCTTTGGGTTGGCTTTGCGCAGTAATTACTTGACGCTCTCGATCGGTATCAGCAGTGCGCAGTCCGAATTATCGACTGTCCTGAGATCACCCAGTCTCTCTACAGTTGCGAAAAGATGTCGCCTCTATGGCAGTCCTCTATCGCCTACATCACGGAAAGTGTTCCGACAGCTCTTCCAATTTATTCCACCTTCTCCCTTTCTCTACACGACAACACTGGCCTAAGGAGTCACCGTTTGAGAGTCGAAAATATACGATCCCGAACTAAACGGTTCGGCTCTTCTTTCCTGTGCCGATCGGTGAAAGCCTGGAATTCACTACCAGCACAAGTGTTTCCTTCCCACTTTGATCCCGGGTCTTTTAAGCGGGGTGTAAAAAAACATCTCACCAGGCCGCCATAGTTTGGGTCACCATGCTGCATTGACTACACTTGCAATGAGGATGGTGACCACCACTCTTGGACCCCACTTATTGGTTACCATCAGATAGAGTGGAATCACCATAATGGCTTATATAAAAAAGGAAAACATAAAAGAAAACATTACGCAAGCTAACCAAGCTTGAAAATCAAGTTCAAAAAAACTACTAAAAACAGAAATAAAATGTTTGTAATGTTTAGAGTAACGGTTGAGATGCTGCCTGATGAGCTATCATGACGGCTTACTATGTGCTTGTTTGCTCCTTATTTCCACAAAACTCACACTTGTCTAGAACTTTACTTACAATCAGCGTGCTTATGTTCGTTCAAGGATACGTTATTAATAGTCTAACAGTAACTACAAACCTATGCGTATTGATAGTTAGTTGTGGTTTGGAAATTTCCTTCTTTTACTAACTTGACCCAAAAGATAACACTATTGTTGATTGGAAACGCCACCAAAGGCTTGTCCTTGAGCTGGTAGTATTTCGTTATGAAATTTATTTTGTCTATTTGGGACTAGCAAGCACACGACACACGACTGTTGTACAGCTTGAAACTGTGTTGGGAGCGTGGTGGTGAGGTGACCCACTACGCTATTCATACAGTCGTTATTGCAATAAAGTGGCAATAAAAGAACCGATAGCTGTTGGAGCAAACGGGTCCTATGGAGACTACGAAACGACATTGGAGGTAAGGCGCCCCCTTGCTACACGTACTGAAGACCTGAGGATGTGTGTTAGGATGAATTTGTTACGAAAGTGGTGGACCATGTCTTCGTCTAGCAGCGGACTGTGATAGTCGGTAGATAGGCGATCTATTTCAAATAATCAGTGCAATATAATATGAGGTAATATGTTGTGTGTTGTGTCATTTTCTGTCTTCTTTTAACATATTTCTTTGTTCTTCCTTTTTACCTTTTTTTCCCTGCCTAACTACGTTACTTTAATAGCCTAATTTTAGATTATTTACTTTTAGCAACATAATAGCACACGATAAAATAGTGTAAAATATTGTAATATCGATCTGATAATTTAAAAGAGCGGCCATGAGTTTGTTTATTCGATTTCTTCTCAATAGGCTCAACCATTTACCAACAGGCGGTTATAGATCAACACAGGAAGGTATATAATTATTTTATCTTTTTAATACTAATTTCACATTTGACAAGGCAACCTATAGTTGCAGTGATGCCGTGTGTATTGATCTATAACTTAAAATTATTTTTTAAATAAGACGATTTCAAATAATTGTTGAGTAATTTTATAAAAGAAAAATATTTAATTTAAACTTGATTTTGAATTTGAAATTGAATTTGAAATTTGAATATCTATGATGATTCATTATGCCAAATAAGTCTTATCGTCTATGGTGACATAACATAGCATATAATATAGTAACTTAAAAATCAAGTAAACATCGGGTCCTAAACATATATGTATTTGTTCAATTACGTAAATAAGTCTCTGTGCGCCCATAATTCACAAGGTAAAATAACTTTCCTTCTTGCACATTCGGGTAATAAAATTTGACCGCTTTTTAAGGTTGACTGGCTTATTGTACCTATTAGGATATATTTGAAATCGTTGCAAGACGACGAAGCACGAGAACTGTCTCGGTACAGAGGAATAACGATTCCATGACAACAACAAACAGAAGCCAACGTCTTATGTCGGTCATTTCTCGTATGACAAAAATACCTTAATAAATATTCAAAGTATCGCTGCACGTATCATATGTTCTCTTTCATGAGTAGAAGTTCCTATGACAATAACCAGAGTTTGTATACAAAACTCACACCTTTCTAGACCTTTACGTACAATTCTGGATGCATGTTAAGCCAGAGTTCAAGAAGCACGTTATGAAATACTCTAACGGTAACTGCTATATTGGTTTTTACATATTGATGCTGATTAGAGTGATAGTACGAGTATACAGAACACATTCGTATCAATAAATCACACCTCTCATACAGTTATTCTTCTAACCATGTAAATAACTGCTGAATAAAAGGGCCCTCTCAGATTATTTCCAGATAAAGAAAATTATCACATTCAGTTGTCACAGAGTAGATAGGTGGCACATTTAACATTTAATTTAAAATTAGAATGTAGAACTATTCTCTGTTTTTTTTTTTAATATAAGAAGAGTCCAAATATGGGCTAAAGAAAATAACTGAATAAGTGGCTTGATTATCACAGTAACCGTTCTATCTAAACGATCATACTCCGACTTAAATAAAATAAATATTTAGAATTCTAAATCTCGGAAGGTATCATTTTTTATAAGGTGGTTGGTGTCAGGATTTACATCATTTTAATTTCTCATAAATCACACAATTTACGAATCATTTTGGATAAAGTAATTTCTCCTCTTCTTTCATACTATAATTAATTCAGCTCGGTGACAAAAATGTAATAGGGGCTGAAATAGAGCACTCAAGTTTTTGAGATTACTTTATTATGCACATTATAATCATTATGAAGTTATTTCCATACGAAGAGCGTAAAATAATAGCAAACGCCATTTAATATGAATGAGGCCGCTCGAGAGGGAATTAGCATAAAAACAATATAGATATAACTGCGGCGCTCGCACGCTTAAAAACACCATGTTAAGTGACGTCACCTCACAAACAATGCGCCATTGAAAAATAATCGCTTGATTGACGAGACAACACTTTACGGCACTTGCATTCTATTTTATTTCAATGTTAAATAGGTACTTTTTAGATTACGAATACTGCATACATGCACATTTAGCGCCATACAACGGATTATGTTCTAAAAGACATAGACTCTTACTCAAAATGGTTGGTCGGTTTGACATGAGCAGCAGCTTCATACTACAAAATACCACTATTTACTAAGGACCATTGTATACCTACTTCGTCTTTAAGAATCAAAAGCCACAGGACAGGCGTGCAGTTTAGCAGCGGCTCTACTCACGCATATCAAGGAATTCGGGCCCTTCAGTGCAAAATTTAAATCTCATTATGATAATTGTTTGAACACTTAACGACAAGTATGTTTCGAGTAACCGCTTTTTTGTCACACTGGCACTTAAATTTATTGTATTTGATTGATGATAGATCCATTGAATGGTATACTCCAAAACAGATAATAAACAAAACACCGCTTGGATAGTTATTAGATCGCTTTCATAGATCCTTAATTTTTTTTTCGTCATTCACTCTCTTATTGAGTCAATTTCTTTACTCATGCTTCTAATAAAATCTTGGAAAGATGGCAGTGCGGTTAGTAGCGAACCTGTACATCAATTTTTACCAATGATCC
The DNA here is from genome assembly GCA_947561695.1 of Tyria jacobaeae. NCBI lineage: Eukaryota > Metazoa > Arthropoda > Insecta > Lepidoptera > Erebidae > Tyria > Tyria jacobaeae. The sequence continues at coordinate 8,384,953 of OX387207.1, read as the reverse complement.
TATTTCGCATAAGATGTAGAACAAAAGGCAAATGACATTAATGGTTTGATTTATTTAAAGCTTTGGAGTGGAGAACCCAAGGTAAGACAAATTAAAATCATTGCGTACCGAGCTCTGTACAATAATATCTATAATAATAATAATATTAAATAAGTTTTTTTTTTATTTTTAGTAATATATGTATTGTTAATAGTAAATTCTTATCTGCACCAACTTTATTATCCCATTTGCTTTATAACTAGATTTCTTATCGTCTAACTATAAAGTGACTGACGTACTGGGTGTATTAGGAGAAATTTAAAAATAATCAGATTTCAAGTATTACTGTTCATATATTATAGTAATCATTGTTTAACATACATATGTACATACCTGACGCCTGTATCCTCGAAGAGCAGGTAGCGGCGTCTCAAGCGCCTACTTTATGCCAAGCAACAAAATATTTTAGAGAATATTTAATCCAACTTACGTAATAGGGGCACTGTATGAACGTGTGTATATATATACTATTTGATTGTTAACAGTCCAATCCGATCCGATCCGATTCCTTAGTCGCCTCTTACGACAAACTAGGAAGAGATAGGTTAGTTTCTACTCCACAGGCGCACTACTCCGCGAACCTAGGCTTTCATTGTTTAAATATTATAAAAAGGAGGTTACACGTAGAACAAGAGATTAAATTGGCTATACATTAGAACATTAATTACCGTACCCCAAAAGGAATAAATGAATGCTTATGGGATTACAATGTTGTTCTCAAAAACTTCTTCCTCCGAAATGCGTGTAGTTATCAAATTAAATTTACCCTTCTTCTTATTAGTTCATCGACAAACTTAAATTTGAAATTAAAAATTAAAGTTTGTGGCCCAGATCTTGGTGACTCTGACTGCAGCATTGGTGGCACAAACGTTGTCTGTTTAAGGAATTCCAGACTAGAAATAACCTTTGAATGAAATCAAGCCATTGCATTCAAAAGATAAATTAATATAAGAGCATTTCGAAAGTAAATGAAAACCAATAGGTTACTTCCCATTCACCTACAAGTTTCCTAGAAAGTTGACAACTTTCAAGATTTCGTGGTCTTAAAAATTACACACAATTGTGTTTTTTTTTTGTTGTTATATATATGTGTTATAAAAAAGAAACTAAAATTTAATGTTAGAAAATCGGCTATGACGTTCATCGATGTAAAAAATCCCAAACGTGTTTGAGGATCGTCTCCTAAAATTTCCAGCTATTAATATAGAAATTAGAGTTTGTTTGCTTACGGTCTTGTCTCCAGTTTTTAATTACGATCTCGATATCGAAATATCTGAATTTAAAGTGAGGATTTATGTAACTAGAAACTACCGGTCTGTGTTTATCCAATGAATATTCAGAAATCCTATACTGTCTCTCGAGATACTAGTTTCTTTATGTATTTTTATACAAGAAATTTAAAATATATCAAGAAAAACTTATTGTATATACTTTAAAAATAAGTAACTACTTATCATCCGCCACATTTCGCTAACCATTTTCACGCCATTATTTACAGTCATTTACACTCTAGACTCTTCGGTTGAGCGTCTATCTATTAATTTTACTGCATTTCACAGTAAATAAGTATATTTTCGAAACATTTTTCGAAATTCCATACAGCCGATGAATGTAATAACATAACTAGTACGAACGTAACTTCGTCATCATTTCAGAAAGTTGCAGAATATAATGTCATTTGGCAATATATAATATAATATCCCTTCACGGAACGCTGGGCAGACATAAACCGACCGCCCTTGAGTTGCTGATAAAAATAATGTACGCTGAGACACTTGAACTTTCACGTTGAAATTATGTATGTGCGTCATTTCCTTCTGAATTGCTACATTGCTCATTATTACACGATTGCCTAAAAACCGAGTGTAATGATTTAAAAGTACATACGTCTGGGTTTTTATTCCCTCATATCTTCTAAATAACATATTTTTAGAATAGAATCCTTACATATACCGAGTAAATATATTACAATATTTAGTTTATTTTTGGGTATTAAATAATATATATATGTAGTTTTAATTTTACAAGCGCACACATATGACCTTGTAAAAAAATCTTTTAACCTACATTCATCCTTCGTTCGCTAAAGTTTGTATAACAAATAAATAGTTTTAAACCTAACATAAATTTTAATAACCAGATACCATCGAATAAATAGATATTATAAATATCATATAGTCAATAATAGTGTTATCAACATTACACCTGTCAATTACTATCAAGAAATGTGTATCGAGATTTTTCACGATCGTATCGCATTTAGTATCGGTATGATCAACCTTCGCTTCGTTAATATCGGATCGATTTTTCGAGTTACGAAACCTTATAGGGAAGGTTGTTCTGACAATATGTGTAACTACAGATCGACACTCGATTAACGAGAAATAACAGGTTAATTAGTATCGGTGAATAATTCTTATAGTGCACCATAGTCTGTATATTTATCGAGAGTTAGTAATACATTGATCTTCTACAAAGTGTCTACTGTCTATTTATTTTTGGTCTGTCAACTTGGCTATATTGTTATGAATTTCCAGTGGTAGGCGAAAGTGGTTATGATCTGTTTCATGGTATAGTTAGTTAGTAGTAATATATGTGTGGAAACTTATTAAACCCGAAATCGTTTTATAAATTATATTATTAAAAAAATTCACGCGTGTGTCTTCAGACCACGGGTCTAAATAATCCGAAATAAAGTTGTATTAGATACTTAACCTTACTAGATTTTGAAAACGTTAACGATATATTATGGTCTGTAAGCCGGCAAAATCAAGTGTCAAACGTTAGTCAGAAGGAAACGAACATTTTGCGTTGTCTTTATCGTTTTAAAGTTTTCTTCCGACCGAGACAAAGACGTTGCTTGAATGCAGATTGACTCAACAAGCTAGACCAGCTTCTCAATAATTGCATTTGATTCACATTCATCCTGAGTAAGTATGATCACATATCTAGTTCTCGCAACCAACTGTCATGGCTACCCATTAAGGAAGGACTCAGTTTAAGGGCTTTGACTATGCTGTACCCTCGCCTACAATCTCTTAATCTTCTTATCTAAATGTTTCATATTCAATACCTGCCTCGAACCACGCTAGAAATCTCCGCTCATCTAATAATCGTCTGCTCCTCTGTCCTACCCATAATTCTAGTAAGGTTCATTATTCCTTTACGATACAAGCTAAAAACCTCTGGAATGCGCTCCGAATGCGCTCTGGAATGAAAGTAATATGCTAAAGTAGGACAGCTCTACACTTTTTTGGCAGTATTTGTAACTACCGTAATTTGTTATTATATTTTATAATTTTATTGTGTTTTTATAAATAACGTCTAAATATGATTGATACACCTGTCGCACTCGTCTCCGTATCACCCAAAGGTTACTGTTAGAGGATGTCTACGGCACTAAGTCCGCTGCATGCTGTTTATCTGCAGGATGTTCAAATAAATAAATATAGGAAATATATGAGTTACGGAAAACGTAAGCTCTGATTGAAGTTGATTTGAATTTGTAACTCTCAATTGAAACAGCATTGAATACCTCGCATTTTTCCTCAAAATGATTCTTTTTACAAAACATCATCTGAAAGACTTTCGTTTTCATAACTTCAACGCGATTAAACATTATATGATGCGACTGTGTTGGACAATTGAGCATTGAAATTACGTGACGAACGTAAAGAAACCTTGCGTAATTCGTGTGTAATTATTTTGCCATTGATCATATATCAGAAAAATCTTTGAGAACTTATGTAATATTAGGTATCAGTAAGACGTATATCAGGGGGCTATGCGTGAATCACACGAAGGCAAAAAAAAAGAAATATTTCACAATTATTACAGCTTTAATCTAGGAAGAAATTATTTCAGTAAAATAGCTTCAGTTAAGTGACTCGTGTACACCTCGAATCCCTAATAGAGTAAGAGCTCAGAGACCCCCGACACAATTTATTTTCTAAAAAACAAAAGGGGGTCTCGACTAGTGTGCATACGTACATTGAATGCCAGCATAAATAGGTTGGTTAGACGTCTGATTTACCTCCAGATAAGAAAGGTCTACATTTTTGCTGCACGTGGAATGCGCGTTTTTCAGGATATAACAATGTTAACTTTTGTTCTTTATTTTTAATGAATGTGTAAACGTGTGTAACTCACCTTTATATGCACCATCTCAAAACCAGCGCTGAACATGTGCAGTATTTATGTTAAGACGGTGACCGTTTCAGGGCTGCACAAAACTCAGCTCTAAAGCATTCACCATATTCATGTATTTATTGTTATTATTATTATTTTTTTCTCTTTTTTTTCTTTCTTTATTCAAAAGCTAGACAGCTAAAACCATTGACATCACCTTATAAAAGGAGGGTGCTGTCATTTGTTTACGAAAATATAAACTGCTGTGTTGTTTGTGCAATATATTGTTTCATTAAGTAGATAAGACATCATAATAATTTAAATCAGTGAATGTCATGTACGTATACAAAATGAAGTCAATTAGAAATGAGGTAGAGAATTTTTAAATAATTAATTAATTATTAGGAATTTAGTATGACACCATCACATCATACACACCCTGTGAAGTTTAAAAAATAGAATAAAGACTGAATAATCTAAAAGTTACTTAGGTAAACATCATCCTAACTTTGACTTACTACTTAACGTGTACTTAGGCAAAATTGACAAACTAAGTACAATATGATAAAGAATTTCTTAAGAACATGACGAAAACAAAACGAAACGAAGTTCATTCATCTTACAAAATACTATTGTGGGAATATATGACGGCCAATTTAAACATAATAAAAACAATTGCGTTAGACAAGTCCATGAATTTAATGACGTATATCCTCAGTGCTACCGCGCAGGATGCGATGCTACGGACACACACTTGACTGCACACATGGGCCCAACTTTTTAGTTTTTTTTTGTTTTTGTTTCTGACTGTACATATATCCGGACTCAGTGTAGTTTTCTATGTAGTCGTGAGTTTTTACATTCACTAATGAATGATTTGTTACATTGATATGATGTAATATACCACGATGGTAGGTAAAGACCTTTAACTAAATAATGTGATATAATTATGTGAATAGTGATAACATCGCATTTCTTTTCATAGTTAACTATTTGCATATTTATGCCATTATGGTAATAAAACGTTTTAGTTGCAAGCAGTTGTTGATGACTAGTTCGTTTGATGCTGACATGAACGTGATGACTGTCACATGTTGAGCAATAAAGTTCTCCCACTGCATCACTTGTTGCTGTGTCTCAATAGTCTTCTACGTTTAAATCATCAAGTGTTTCTGCACTTCAATTATCACCCGGCTTTTATGCAACTGTCGTATATTAGCTCCTTTAGTTTAAATTTACGTACATCATATACAGACTTTTACTACAATTGAACAGTATCTCTTTTAAGTGACTTCGCCACCTCTTAATCGCAGGCACTTAGATATTTGTATAGTTCTATGTCCCAGTGCTCTGCTGAGACCTATGCTGTAACTAGTGTTTCTCAGTCTGGTCACCACTTTTCTTCTTGGCGACTTGTGTACTTCTTAAAACAATGCCTGACAAAGTTAATAGAAACAATCACAGTTCAATACCTGTCCCCCGCCTCTCGAAGAGTTATTCAGAGGTGTCTCAAATATGGTAAATAGGGGACAAGCCTATTGCCGTCATTGTGCCAGTTTTTCTTGAGTGGAAACCCCCACGTGTCTTCACCTCACCGGAGTTGACTGTGAAGTGGAGTGTCAGGTATGGTCTATTGCATGCAGGGGATCCGGGATGCCCTCAGAAGAAAGCCTATGGGAACCACACTGTATATACATATACTGTGTGGTAGATAACAGTCCGATCCCTTATAATAATTAAATAATAATGAATTTGATTTATACTTTGTAAAAAACAAATTATCAAACCTCATAACATTTGATCTTGAATAATTGAGGCAATTTCCCCTATCATATCATTTAACGGATTCCTTTCGTATAAAAATTAGCAGTACTGTATAAATTCAAGCGTGACGATATGTGTGTTATTACGTAACTTGTTACATCTGAACGATTTCTTGGACCGGACAGCAGGAAAGTCTATTATTTTGTAATACAGTCAGTAACGAAACTTAAGTCTAGTATTGCAAGCGTTCGTGTTTTTATATTATTATTATATTTTTTTATTTATATTTTTATTAGTATATTGATAAAAGTAAAAGCAGTCGATAATTTTATTCTAACACATAACTTTAACTAACAGAATTAAGGATAGGTCTGCTTATACATAATAATAGGACATACATAATAGGGGGAAGGCTGTTGCAGTCAACCGTGCACTGTATGACTGTATATATACTGTCTGATACATAACAAGCTATTCTTGTACATACTATTTATTGTTGTACATGACTTGGTTCTAGAAATGGGTGAGGTCCCAAACAATCTCAAGAAAGCTCTCATGAAGCCATTATATAAGAAAGGATCTTCACATGACATAAATAATTATAGACCAATTACCATGGTAACAAGTACATCAAAAATCTTCAACAAGTTCCTTTAAATTAACCATATTTTAAATGTAAATCAATTTGGATGTCAAAAGAAAATCCACCTCTCTAGCAATATTATACGTTGTTTGATACTATTTGGAGTAATATTCATTATAAAAAACAACGAGCTGCTCTTTTTGTTGATATGACAAAAGCTTTTGACTGTGTCAAATATGACATTTATGACATTCGGCTGAAACAGCTGGAATGAATTGCTATAAGAGGAATAGCACCTGAATTGATTGTAGGGATTCGATTTTCAACAGGGGGAGACGGAAGCTGAGTGACAGCTAGCAAATGATTTTTTTGTGTTAAATAGTTTCAGGGTAATATTTAATAGTTTATTGGTCTTAGGCCTGTATATTATGTGGTATATATTATTTATATATTAATATTTTCTGGTAGGTGCATCCCTTTTATATAAATAGTTAATAACAGTTAGTAACAATTTATAAAACAAGCCTCTGGATCCCCAGGATCCTCCTAACTTCCGCCTACTCATATTAATTATTATGAATGCTCTTAATTATTACCAAAATATCTTTCTCACGATTGTCAGATGGACGATTTGACAGAAACAGCTGAAGGGCTAAAATGAAAAAGATCGAACCCTTCTTCGCCTCCGCTAGAAAACATTCCTCCAAAATTATCAAGATTAGAATTATTAACTCTAACTTGGTCTTGGCAGACAAAAATACAGAATAAGAAAGATCTTTCCCCTATTGTAATATTGGTTTCTAGAACCAAAACTGACAAGCTACTGGGTTACCACACTGCAGCCCGTAAAATTTGGCTCATTGCATTCAATCAGTATAATATAATATAATAATAATTGGAGTGCAGTAGTAAAATCATTTTAATAGATAGTATTAAACGTCTTGGCCGTAAACAAGTATCAGTTAATTTTGAGTCCCATCAGGATGCTAACAGTTTTCTACTGAACCCGATTGTTTCTAATCACGGATATTCGGCATATATTCCTCAGTATAATGTTACCCGTATGAGTAGTGTACGTGTCATCCCAGTAGAATGGTCAGAAGGGGACATAATCGTAAATATTTCAATTCTAACAGGATGCGAGCCTATTATAAAAGCACATAATAATAATTTCTGAAGGCATTCCTGAGTTGTAGCCTACTCAAACTGTTGTGCTGTTGTATTGTTGTTTTTCGGCCTTGCGGGTAGAAAAATATGTAAAATACCCAACCATCCAGTGTTTTAATTGTTGCCGTTTTGGCCATAAACTATTAAAATGCAGATCCAATAATTTATATAATTTCTCCTCAGTTGTTACTCAATCTTAGTTCGATGCAACTAAGTTCAATATTTCTCCTCCTCTGTTTAGTTTACCCCAGACTCAGAATTCAGCAACAAACAAACAGTATTTTATTCTCCAAAACCTCGTGTTTCTCTCCCAAAAAGTTACGTTAAAAAGACCCACCAGGCCGTTGTTCAAGATAATTCGTTTATCCTTACAAAATGGGTGTGCCTACCCTTCTAATCCAAGTCATGACGCCCCCCACTTTTAACTCTTCAAACAACCTCTTAAATATCATCACTTTATTAACCTCACTGGATGATGAAGGCTGTGGTAACAGCTTTATCTAACTGCCTCTCAACTATAACAATACAATTTTAAATATTAATTATGACATTCCCGCCCCTGAAATCCATGCAATCGAAAGTGAGGAGTGCTCCTCACAAAAAATATGAACTTATCTTCCTTTTAAATAAACTAAATAATAATATTAAACTTTAGAATAATTTATATATATTTCTATGTATTATCTAAATATTTGAGGGTTCTGATATGAAGGTTAACAAATTATCAATGCTGCTTTACCGTGCTCGTCACCGTCTCATACGATAAAGTTTTAGACGTATATATTTAAGTATTTCATCAAAGTACTTACTCGACGCTGGCAGTATTAGCTAACTTTTATTGGCTCGGTGCCACAACGAACAAAAGAAGAAGAAGAATTGATTGCAAGTTATGTAAGTAGCAGGTATGCAGGCATGCAAGCAGGTACGACTAAAACAGTGAATATAGTGCTATCCAAATGTAGTGATAGGTGTGCCTCAGGATAGTATATTGGGCCTTTATTGGTCTATATATATGTATATTAACCAGCTTCCTGACATAGTTAACCATGTTTGTGTAAGTTATGCCGATGATGCAACCCTAATTATTTTGTATAAGGAAAATCTTTCAAAATATGAAAATTAAGTAAATGAAACATTAAACCTTTTGAAGACAAAATTGGCAATTTAGAAATTTTACAAAGTAATTTCTCTGAACCTAAAATAACAATGTCCAGATTGAAGAGTTAAAGGATATAAATTTCCTTGGTGTTACAATCGATCAACAATTAAATTGGAAAGCACACATTGTAAAAATAAATAAAAATATATCCCGTAATTGTTACGCACTATCAGTCTTAACAGAAACCACAAAGTGTTGTTGGAAATGCCTATTTTGGAACCATTTATCCATTATTAAATTATTGAATATCGTATTTGCACTGCACGTTTTGCATTGCATTTGCATTGCACGTTTGTTGATTAAATACGCTATTTAATCATAATTTAATCTATATAAATAAAAATAATCACCGAAATGTATGTATGTGAATAACTTCCGAACGACAGCACTAAATTAGATATTTTTAATGTTATGTTCGATATTTTGAAATGTAGATATTTATAAGCGGTTTTCGTTGTTGACTGTATCTGTAAGCGAATAGTAAAGGTATAAATCATATCCAATTCGCATTCACTCAGTCTTTCTACACTGCTCTATGCTTACAACACGAATTACTAAAACATATATTATATAAAAAGTTCGTACTCGTTTAGTAATTTTCGGTTGCCGCTTCTCAGCAAATTATTTAACTACAATAATTTAGATCGTTTGTGTCGCGTTGCAAAATTGTACACCTACTTACTTAGATTTAATTTAATTTCACAAGTATATTGTTTATTTAATATATGGTGTACCTACACGTAACTTACAGAAACGCAGTATTTATTCGAGTAGAGAATATAACTTCTTCGATATTCGGTATTCACTTTTATAACACTATTACGCTGTGCCGTGTGGTTCTCCTCCGTGGTAGAACAGACCCATCTTTTTTCTCGCTTGTGTTATAAAAGCCAACTAAGGGATTGCCCTTTTTTTATATCAAAAATTTTATACAAATATGTAAAAAAGTATGGCGGATGGCAGCTAAAATATGATCGGCAAAAGGTAGGCGTATGATACGCTTCTGGCTACCCCTTAGGGAATATAGGCGAGGGTGTACGTATGCATGTATTTCGTAAAACTACTCCCATATACGTCTGTACATACGTACAATACATAAAATAAAGATAATAATACAGGCTTTTTATTTGGATAACAGATATACAATTGTGTTTATTTCACTATTATACTGTTATTATATATCTACGTATATTTTAAACAATTATTCAAGTATTTGGTGCTTCTTTACTCTCTGTAAGTCCGTTTGTTTAAATCTCAATGCGCATGAACGTTATATTATTACGAGCAATCGTTTTTATTTCGAGATCTTTCGAAATGTTACAATGTTCAGCATCCCTTACAACATAAACGTATAAGTTATGTTGATCCAGAAGCTCCTTAGATGTGGCCTTTACTTGACCAACTAACGCAGTGTGAATAAAGCATTGTTCAACAAACTTAACGACTTTTCAACGCACATCAAAGTACTTTAGTACTCAACATATTAACGAACACAACAAATTAGTGCTATTTCACACTATTCTACTTCTCATTTTCAATGCGAAGACTTTAAATAAGAATGTATGTATATAACCAAAATTCAAATTTTATCGATCAATCGATGCAAATGTTACGTTGACATATATTAGGTTAGTTAGTGATATTTTTTATATTTTTTTATTTTACTGCATTTCATTACATGGGGCGGACTTAATGCCAGGAGGCATTGTCTTCCAGTCAACCATTGGGTGGTGCAGAGAGGGTCAAGACAGGCGTATACACACAAATTTAATGAAGAGCCAACTGAAAGTTATATACATAGTTAATTATTACACATAAAACTATAGACATACATATTGAGTACAGTTGCCAGTCGGCAATGTACAAGTTTTTGTATATATATATATACATATATATATATATATATAGTACTAATACGTCAATAAACTTCAAATGTTTTAACATTAAAACAAATATACAATCTCAAAGACGAACAGCCAAGTGAAGTGAGTGAAGTCATTACAAGCCTATACAGATTATGATCTAACAAAGTTTCTCTTGATCAATGAAAGCACAAAAACTTGTACATCAAGAGCAGTATTCTTGTCACTTCCAGTTTTCCGTACCATCCCCTTCACACGCCGGCCATGATTGCCGACTGGCAACTGTACTCAGTACCTTGCTTCATACTTAATGAGTCTTGCGCCACTTAATAATGTACAAATCAATTCGTTGAAGCCTTTTTAGCAAGCTTCCAAATATAGGCTTCGGTCTTAAGTGACTCACAAAATAAAGGTCTTCAAACTATGCGGTTTGCCGTCATTGGTCTTGTTTTATAATAACACACGTTATATCAATATGCGTAAAAATCTTCGAGCTTTTTACTTTAATTTAATTACAATCATACATAAAATCTTTTTTTATTGTCCGTCAACTAGTTTTTGTGAGATTTTCATGTTTGTATGTATAAACATGAAAATCTCTTAAGATCTACTACGGCTATAATCTAGTTACCTTGCTGCTGAATTAATTTATTCCGATGCAAGTGCAATGTTTTCGTCAGTTACTTCTGTTCATACTATCTGTATAGGAGTAACAACAAAGAGAGCATTCTGGCAGGATCAGTCAATATATTACATGGCATGTCACTAGCGAACGAAGCTGCATATTTTGGTGCTACCAATTAAACAACGCTTTCATTAACATCGCTTTCAAAAACGGTCATTTTAAAGATCTACTAAATTTGGTTTAGTAAAGAGTTGGTGTTGCAGACCCCACTACCTACCCCTTCGTGGATATAGGCGTGAGTATATGCATGTATGTTAAAATATAAATATCGTTATATAATAATCACGCGCCAGGAACTACTCTCAAAAAAAAAAAAATATAATGCTTCTAAACATCAGACTCCTCATAATGACAGCTTATTTTACTGTTCTAGTCTACCGAGTTGTCGCTAATAACAATTTGTACTACTTTCTTGTCACGTTCGCTAACACGGCCAGAGGTGTTAATAATAAAACCTGACTTCGTGACGTTGAAATCATCATGACGGATACATTTAGTATAATTGTAATATTGGCCGTGTCATCGGTTTCTGCATGAATATTTACAATTCTAATAAGCTGTACTGTAGCTGCTTCTAATATATACGTTAATAACTACAATAAATTATTACAAGGCTTGAAAACCGTTGTGGAGCAATGCTAACGTTGTGATTCTCTGAGTGAGTGCGGATACTCGAGTTCTAACCTCTGCCTCACTCCTTTGGTTTTTTTTGAGCTGCCGGTTTCCAATGGTGGTATAAGTCACATAATATCAAGTGATCCAGCTGCTATTTTGATTGTTTTTATATTATTATAACATGAAATTTTGTAGGTTCTGGATGCGTGCAACCGATTCCAACGCTTAAGTTGACACTTTTTAGAAGGGAAAGCAAGGGTTAACTTAGTAAAATCCAAGTAATAAAAAAAAAGAAAATTAACAATAACATAATCTATTGCACTAAAAGAGAAAGGAACAACCATGTGGAGCCATAACTCAAAGTAAACAGAACAACGGTTTAACTGACTGACTCTTTATTGACGAACATTGCAATAAAAAGATATATACAATAATAAGATAATATACGTCTTCATACATAATACCTATTTTAATAAATTGATGATGTCCAATAACACAAATACAAAATAATTGTCTAGTGGTTTTTACTTCCGACAAAAAAGGATCGACATGACTGAGTCTTTGGCATGGCTTTGTTTAAGAATCCAGTGTTCATCCTTAAGAAATAAAAAAGATATTGCAAAAGCTATTTAGAAGATTAACTAGTGTAGATGAGAATCAGATGGACGACGAGTGGAACCAATCAAATGATCGTTAAATACGGCATTTTTCTGCTCAATATCAACGATGACACGACATGTCATGCGCATTTCTCAGAACAGTTTTAATTTCAAATTGGTACGAAGATTAATTTCTTATGTCTGAAGAAATAGAAAGGATTTATTGGAACAATTTATTTAACAATACAAATACATTGAAAGTTTGACGTTTTAGTGTAATGATTCAATGATCGATCAATAACATATAATTAAAACAAACAAATTCAAATGTTCATACTCTAATATCACTCTTCTACCACTCAAATAATTGTTTACATTATGTATGGTAACAATTCTTGAAAATTTTAACCAACTACTAATTCTTATCAATATGAATTTTTAAATGTATAGGTATTTTGTTTGAATGTATTTATTATAATTGTTGTATTTTGACAACTAGGTGCAAATGTGCTGATGGAGCCAGGAGGTGGATAGTTTAACTATTCGAAGTTTCTACTGTAAACCCCTTGAATTTTGGATCATTTGGTTTCTTTTAACGAGTTGATAAGTGTTTTATTAGTTTATTCAACTATTATTGCGCTTAAAACTTTTATTGTTTAGCAATATGTCAAAACATGATACGCATATAAATACATAAAAACATATTAGATAAATACGAACAAATTATTACATTAATGCAGTTTATTAATGGAATACCGTTTAACATCAGAAGATAGGTAGGTAGGTACCTCCTCTTTCTGGGTTGCTCGCACAACTTTGCCAAAATAATCAAGTAGGTAATATGTTTACATTACACAACTGAAACTAACTAATACGCAGAAGAAAGTTTTAGTTCCGAAATACATTTGTCTCCAAAAGTATTAATGCACGGATAGTTTATCTACTAAATCTAAACATACATTTGATGACTGTGAAAATAGTGTAGCACAATGCTCAGTACAAATGTTTAAATTGAAAGTGCGAATGGGAAATAGTCGCACAATCCTAAGACCATCAGATGAAATTACAGTGGTTAAATATAAAAACAAACTACAAAACCATTTATTCAGAGCCACATAACTTTTACAATTAGTTAAGTATTCTTGAATGTGAAGAGGTCAATCATAATTTGTGTGTTTTTTAATTATTCTTGCCGGGGTCTTATCAGCTATTGTTTCTTTACCGCAGAGTGCAATTGATTATGTAACAAATATGAAGTTGAGATCAGTTATTTTATTTTCATCATTTACACAAAACTTTATTAGAGTACATACATAAATAAGGACATCATTTTTAATTGTGACATACTGTTCATTATTATACAGACCGTTAAACCAAACTAGTTTTTTTTATAAAAATGAGTACCTATTTAATGTCTATTTAGTGTAATTGTACATTGTTTTGCGAAGCTTCCTTCCTATGGGCTTCCCGAGAAACTGTGCAATTGGCTCACCAGTTCTCTTACAGACAGAAGCATCAAGGTCGTTGTTGACGGTGCATGCTCCGACTCCAAGTCTGTCAATTCTGATGTCCCACAAGGCTGTAAAGGGCATCACGCGTTTCTTCTTCATATCAATGACATGCTGCAGATTAGCAGCATCCATTGCTATGCGGAAGATAGCACGAGTGATGCCCTTTACACCGGCCGCGCTAACATTTCTCGGGTAAACGTCATCGAAAGCCGATCCTAACTTGTGTCTGAAATCGAAACTGCTTTATTAAAAGTTTCAGATTGGGGTCGACTTAACTTAGTACAGTTTAACGCCACGAAGACACAGGTTTGCGCGTTCACCGCTAAAAAGATTAAATGGGTCCTATCACCTCAATTTGAGAGCACTTTCCTAACTACATCAGCCAGTATCGGAATCCTTTTCGTTGACATATCAAGCGAAGTTCAGTTTCGCAGTCACTTAGAGACAGAATTTCACTCCGGCCCACCGCCTGCAACTTTATAAGGCGCAGGTTCGGCCGCACATGGAATACTGTTCTCATCTCTATGCAGGTGCACCCCAGTACCAGCTTCTCCCTCTTGACCGCATTCAACGGAGAGCGACGCGCATCATCAACTGCCAAGATATTTCTGATCGGCTTGACACCTTGGCGGGAATGGGAAAGGGGATGTATTCTTGAACCAAAATGCAGCTGGCGGCGACAACAGCGAGACTCTGAAGGACATTAAAGGCCAGGCCAGAGAGGCTGAGCTTCACCACATTCTTCATCCTCTTATTAACTTGAAATTACACTTTATTAACAACAAAAAAATACGTGTAAAACTTTCTTTTTGATACGTAATATACTTTCGGAGATATATTTTTTTTTAGTATGGCGTACGATGCCCGCTGCTGTGCCTTCACTTTACAACGGTTGCTAAGAGCGCGCACACGCTCCAGGCTAGGCTGTATGAACTTTGTTCTAAATGAGTTAAAATATTGATGATAAAAACTTGAAGTGTTATTTTTATTAAACATAGGGAATATTCGTAAGTCCTGAGATGTTTACACGTTCATTACGAGTGAAACATTGCAGTGAGAGCGTCGACTGTTGTAAAGTGAAAATTATCCTAATATATAAACAACTTGCTTGATTTTAATGAAACGAGAACAGATATGTTTTTAGACAATTAGGCTACACTGTTACGTTTCAATGGACTAAACGAATATTTTAATATTATCCGTTGCTCTTTTTCTAAAATGCCATTGCAAATGGATACAAGACGAGATGGGACTTCAGGCTATTAAGCGCATTCTAACATATCTTCGAGGACTTCCTCCCGTGGCAGACACATCAACATGATAATGCGGGTAAAGTAAAAAATGGTGGTTAGAAAAATCTTAGTTGTATTTTCTTTTTCTTTTTTTTAGATAGGTTCCATTTATCGGTTTATTGTTATTAAGTAAAATAGTCTATGATTTTGTTTTAACACATTTAAATAGGTATTCACTTTTATTCTGTAATCTTAAATGTAAGACAGTGTATAGAGATAGAGTACTATACAGATTAGCCTTTAATTAGTTTATAATGCAATAATTGAAACAAATGGAATCGTGCACAAGCACACTGCGAATTTGATATCTCACGGTAAAAATGCAAGCTGTGACGTTCTTCGTGTCGTCACATTACACTAAGATTATTTGATTCTCATGTAATTAACTAAGATTAATGAAAAAAAGGATATGATTTTCATGTGTTATAATAATTTCACATTATGATTGAATGTTTAATAGAAAGTTATGATAATTTAGTAATTATTTCGCAAAATTTAGTGAAAAAAGGTAAAACTCGACATCTAAGCACCATTTCTGATAGATGCGTTGAAAATAATATCTCTTGTAGAACAAGATAGTATTTATTGAAATCATCTGCAAATATATGTAATTGATATAATTGAAAAAATATTATATGAGGAAATAAATAATTTATCTATTTTTCCTGAACCTAAGACAAAGTTTGCGAAAATGGCGTGCAGTGAATAATAAAGAATAACGAGATGATAATAATAATAATAATAATACCAGCTATGGACGGTAATGAGGAGATTACTAGGCAATTAATAGACTCGGTCGAGATGCCGACATAATTGATGATATAGATAAAGTTTTGCTAATCACGTCTGTCTTTAAAAGTACTGAGACAGGACTATTGCAAATTTACGCATATCTAATTGTCTTAACTCCAAAATATTAAACAAGGTTCAGAGTCTTCTGATGATTATGGTACTGAGATCGAAAAATTATGAAATGATATGACTATTTTCCAAGCCGATGACAACCCAACGCTCTTTCAGTATTGGAACCGTTGAATGAAAAAGTGGTCCTTGAAATCTCTCAAAGTCTATGCAGCTCGAGGATTGGTATTATATTAATATAGCTAAATTATAGTAGCCGAAGTTGAAGAGGTATTTTAGGGTTAGATTTTCTTTGCAAATTTCAAGGTTATATTACTTTAGTTTCAAATATGTTAACCCTTACAATCAGATTTAAGAGTTATGTTTGAAGTTTAAATTTTAATCATTTAAACGAAGAAGAGAATGTTAGATGGCATGCAGATGCTGTATGGGGAGTGTGTGTTACGTCAAATGAAGAGTGTGCATGAAGAAGTTATGGCTGTGATGACAAGATGGCAAAAGAAGCGCATAAAGAAAATAAGTGAAAGGGACACTAACTTTATGGAAGCGGATATTAATAAATCAATAGACCAAAGGCTGGTTGATCAGCAACCACTTTTCGTCGATATATTAAGAAAACCGCGGGATTCAGTAATTTTTGCCTATCAAGTGTAGTGAATTAGAAAATAAATGGAATAGTAAAATGATGGAATGGATGAAACTATCTTCAACTGCCTATCATCATCAATCAATCGGTGAACTCTGGAAATGCTCAAAAAATCTTGGTGCATTTTTGAGAGTACAGTGTGAAAATCATACTGGTGTTTTAGTTTCTCCAATACTGTTAATTCTGTTACGTATTATAAGCCATATAATGTAGATCCATTACAACTAAAATAAAGACTGTAATTAGCTGACGCAGATGCCAAGAAAAAATTATGATGTTATAAGTTATAAAACCGTTTAAAAAGGAAAGAAGTTTATGATATAAATGTTAATTCCATTGTAAGTATGATAAGAATGGTTTAATTATATTAAATAATGAGACAGGTCGAAAATCAGATTACCCATATGAAGGTCCTTATGTAATAATAGGAGATTTAGGTTATAATGTTAAAATATGTAAAAATAATAAAAGTAATGTAGTAAATAAATAAAAGAACAAGACCATTTGATCAGTAAATAAAGTATTTTTTGTTTTTTTTTTACTTTAGTGTCATTAAAATGTTACTTTTGCTTTGTATTGTAACAGTATAGGTACTTAAACTTCTATGTCTTTTATACTTTATTACGTTTGTAGTAATTTTTTAAAAGAATGTTATTTTAAATGTTCATAATTTTATTTCTTTTTGCTTTCATTTTGCATGGTTCTTAATAACAGTAAGAGTGCTGACTGTGTAGTTTACGTGTATTGCGCATTACTTTATTGTACACTTTTATTGTGGCATTCAATAAATATAGCTTAACCGATGTGGTTGTCTTATTCGATGTTAACCCCAACTTCTAGCGACTACCTAGGTCAATTAAATATAGATTAAATCTAAGACCGATGCCAATAACGTGGCCGAATTATCTGAAATAATAATCGCTGTCTATTCCAGTATAATATTTCAAGGTTGCAAGTCTAATTTCACTGCGTGATCACTAAGATCACTACGTGATCGTCGATCGTTAACGAATATATTTTCTAATCATCTTTATGTTTTCATGGATGCCGTGATGCTGAAGAAAGTGGAACCACTCTTGCCGACGCGACGGTAAAACATACTTTTTTACTACGGCACTCGACATACGTGATCCCGATTTGAATAGTTCTTGCAAAGTATTAGGATTACAGAATAAAGAATGCCCACGATTGTTCTCAATCAATCACTCTCAATATGATGAGTGATGACGTGCCACAACGTCACTCCGGTCACTGGCACTTAGTGAAAGTCACCAAATCGATGCCACTCAGGCATCAATCTGCAACACTTTCGTCGCACTAAATCGATTGTCATTCGGAGCCCGATCCTCGCGTCCGATTTCCCTCAACTAGATCGGACCAGATAATTCAGAGCTATTTAAAGTTTACCTACCATATAAGTCGAGGCTCTAACAACGATGGACGTGAGTGACATACGTTGTAACGCACAATGGATACATGTGCCGAGCGACGACGGCGCTTTGTAGGGAGGATATAAGAATTGAATAAATTTTAAGTACGCTTTAATTGTTTTTTTTTTTATACTATAGGGGGGCAAACTAACAGATGGGTCCTCTGATGGTAAGTGACAACTGCCATCCATAGACCCCTTCAACTCAAGATTCGTAAGTGCGCTGCCCGCCTTTGACGGTGATGAGGAATAGGAGGATGCGGGTAGGATAAAGAAGAGACGGAGGATTAGGATATGGGAAAGAGGAGAGGGGGATTAGGATATAGAAAAAAGGAGAGGGGGATTTGGGCCGCCGGAAAGCTCACTCATTTCGGGGAAATGCAACGCAAGCGTTACTTCACAACCGGGTTTCTGTGAGGTCGTGGTATCGCACCGGTCGAGCCGACCCATGCGTGCCTAAGCATGACTACCACTGGCGCTAGGCTCTAAAATGCGTAAACTATTAAAACATTGTCTATTATTATATTGTGTACACTATTAAAACATTGTCTATTATTGTACTTATAATATCATTGATTGTGTATCGTATATCCCATACTCAAACCATTTCAGACGGTTTATGTTTCTAACATTGCACGGTTACAACATGTATCAATACTTACTGGTCTAAGTTAGACACATATATTCATATTGATTGTCTGTGGTGTATATTAAAGTATAAATTTAATATTTTATGTAAGTATATTCTTTAAACGGTTACCCAGCAAAGGTAGTTCATTAAAAATTCAGTACGAATATCAAATGTCATCATTTAAGTGAATTAATCTGTTCCACTTACTTTATTAATTTATGTCGTTTGAATAGAAAAATTACAGACAGGACTCCGTTAACGCTGTATTAGTCGTGAAAATTTGTAATCAAATCAAATTAAGAAAATATAATATGTATCACTACTAAAAATCTCTTTTATATAGTACTTTAATATTTGATTATTACTTATTGTTAATTGCAATTTAGTAATTACTATCGCAATATCATGATTGCCAATCTTTATAAACACGAAACAAAATAAAAAAAACTGATAATGTCAAGACTACTTGCAAAACTGACCATAACAAGATTGTTTAACATTTAACCATTTGACTTTAAACTGTATTGTTAAACAAATTACGATGTTATTTGTTTGTATTGTGTACAAGTATCTTGATTTACCCATACGAAATAGTTGATTCTATGCACTTATTGATGTCGCATCTATTTTTACACCGTTTCGTTACCAGGACTTTCTGATCCTACCAACTTAGGATCTAGCTAGGACATGCTAAAATAAGTACGATACATATTATTTTATTTCTAAATTAGCTGTTGCCCGCGACTTTATTAGAAAGTAGTCGCTGTACTTCCAGAAGCCATTTTTTTTTACTTTAAACTTTTGTCAATCTCTACCTCCATAATGTCTACTTTACCATTGCTTCGTCAAAAATACACGCACAAAGAACCTACATGTAAATATATCCCGAATCTTAAAAAAATATATAGGTGTCCATTACCAATTTTATGCCTTATTTCTCACCTTTAAGTTATAATTCGAGACTATAAAATCTTTTAGGTCGCATCTATCTCAATATACCTATATAATACGAGTACTAACAGTTATTAAAATCGCTCAAGCGGTTTAGACGTGAAAACGTAACATACGGCCAAATAGATACGTAGATAATAGATATATCACTTTCTCATTTACAATATTGTTAGATATACCGCGCGTAAGCGCGTAAACACGTTTTCTTAAAGCAACTCCTTTCTGTCTATCTAGAGGAAGCTGTCATATCTAAAAAAGGCTTAGAAATACGATTTCGCTTGCCGTCTTAAAAGCTTCCTGTTCAACTATAATTTTCTCGCAAATTACAGTATGACACGTACCTAGAGGTGGGAAGTATTATGTTCGTATTTTGATGTTTTTATATATCAATAGAGAACTGTTATCGAGGTACTAATAAATCCGTTGCAGATAGCAAGTACATAGACACGTATAAATAAATTATTTTTCTCAGAGAACTAAATTAGAATCATTTATCGTTATTATTGTATGAAATATAAAAAATGTTAATTCGCAATGTCATAAACTTATTGGCATGTAGCGATATTTACAACTCGCGGCGGCCATTTTTTCGCTCTCAAGGTCACATACATTTTGACGTCAGCTTAAAAGTATTACCTGTACGTACAAATTATCTTTTGAAATGATGTTGTTTATCGTTGCAAGTCCGAGACTTTGTTGTAATCGTACTTACGTACGTACTAGTACTGAGGGGGTAGGCTTTGGAACCCTATGGGTGGTTTCTCTATGTACATATATTGTAAAGATCAAACTGTAAACTGGTCTTATAGTAGGTACATAGCAAGCGATGAAGACACACATAATGTAATGTTCGTTTAAATATTGTGAAAAAACTAGCGATTGCATGAATGGACTTGCCGGTTAGTGCCGCCTAAAGACACAAAACTTTTAAGATTGCTTCGGACATTTCACTCACATTATTTGCTCAGGGATTAAATAACTGTTTGGTTGTCAATGACGAAACAGCGAGACTGTAATCGGCCTTTTACTCTGTTAACGTAACTTGAAGCCTAAAGCATAATTAACTTATTCCTATATTATTATTATTATATTTATTTATATATATACTAGTTGCCGCCTGAGGCTTCGCGTGGAATGTCTTTAGTCTTCCCCAATGTTCGAAGTATCATTGCCCTACCAAATTTCATCGTAATCGTTTCAGCCGTCAGAAGGTTTCTGAGAGAGAGATACAATTATTTTTACTTTATAAGTTTTAAATTTTAAACGTTTTTATATGTTTTGAAAAACCCGTTGTTGACCGTGGCTGTGTTCTTGAAGAATTTCTATAATTTGCTTTTTACTAACATGTATTAACTTTAAATATTTTTAATGAATTATTTTGAAGTTTTAACAAGGCAGTGAAAGCTTGGAAATCATCTTCAGAGATGAGCACTCGCTTTATCGAACAAGAGCTGGTAAAATTAAGATAATCTGTGTGTAAAGATAAGTATTTGTGGATTTTTTAGATAATGCTATTGGTGGTCAACGGTTTCCGTTAAACATCCAACTATTGTTCTGCAACTAAGGTAGTAACAAAGTAGCATACAGAAAGTCTAACGGACGGTTGTCACCCTTAATTCTGAAAGGTAGCAACAATAGAATACATATCATCTATAATTCTGTAAATAAACACTATTTCATTACCTGGTTCGTAAACCTCTCTTAGATTTACTAATAACAATAAGTAATTTATTATACCGCTTTATTCTCAAGCTCGTTACATCTGAATCCAAGTTAATAAGAAGTCATCATCAACGGTATAAATTGGAAATTAATGATGTGAATGACTGGCGTGATAACAAGATTTACTTTGTGTCAAGAATACCTCATTAATTACTTAATTTAATGTATTTAGGACCATCCAAGAATATCTAAATATGTAATCGGTAATTTATAATATAAGCACGTAACACATTAAAAATAATTTTACATCCTTAAACTACAGACATTCCTAGGGAAGTAAAATTACCGGCAAATACTAGGAAATGAAAAGACCATAAAAGCGGTAAATACTACTGCTTAAATAAGCAAGCGAAACATTTACTATTGCCATGCGTAAGATAAACAAGTTTGTATATTTATATCAAACGGAATGACAACGCACAAAATGGAACTGTTTGAATTTACTTTTCATAAAAATCATAAATAGTTATAAGGAATGACTTTAGTATACATTTAATACTTTAGTAGCGATTTTAAATCAGGTTTTAAATACCGCGTGATGATGAAAGATTAACTTGTAGACGGGGTGATAGGACTTGAACCAGGGTTGTCCCTTGTGAAAGTAGCTTAAAAACTGATAAACTGCAATAATTTACTAATTTCATTTGAGGGTTTCGATTATAACGCTTGGTAAAAATATTATTTAAAAAATATGTAAAATATAAGAAGACAATTTCAAACTCGGATGGATTCTAATAAGTAGGTCACGAGTTCAAGGTTTGCGCGGAAGTTCTGTTTTGTCTTATTTATAATACTAATATATAATACTGAAACTAAAATATTAAACTAATAATTAATATATACAATAACCAAGCCAGTGTCTCTCATGATGTTAGATTGTTTTACATTTCCTATCTACTAGTCACAATTAGCTCTTGCGTATAAATACAAAGCTCATTGTCTATTGCTATTTGCTATTCTATTTTTGTATTAAATTTATCACTTCAAGTTGTTTTGTAATGTTTTAATTTCTCATCTTCATTTAAAATAATAAGGGAAGCAATTGCATCAGATTGTGATAGGTTTCACAATGTAAAATATATTAAAGTGGGGTTAGGCATGCATATTTTGGCAATTAGAATTTGGCCATCCAAGCCTATTGCCGCCAATCTAGCACTGTATGACTGTATGCATACTGTCTGATAGAAAACAGTCCGATCCGCTTTTTAAGACATCCATGGGAAGAAATAGGTGTCTCTATTCTAATCCATCGAGAAACACATGGCTAACTTTACTTTACCTAAAAATGTATAGGAGATCGGGTGATTTAGTAAAGATAGTAAATACTTTCTGATTGGTTACATAAATATTAATAGTAAGTAATTAACATACATATGCTTCTGTGATTGTCATATGGGTCTAACTTTCTGCAGAGACTTATTCTGTTTCACCCTTGGAAAGATAAAGAAAATAAGACTATTATAGACACAAAATAGAAACCAACCTGGGTGCTTAACGCCTTGGTAAGGCGTGAACCAGGCAATCAAACCAGAAACGCAATATATGTACATATATATCTGTTACAAGACAAATTATAAAAACTCTTCTTACAATTTTCATTTTTTTTTATTTTATTACAAAAACAGTGGCAGCCCTAAGATCAAGTGATAAATTGTGGCCAGTGACGTAGTTATTGCCAACGGTCGAGCGAGTCGGTTAGGTGATGTAACGGACGTCGGTGCGGGCACACGTTCCTACGAAATCTACTAGCAATAGCGTAGCTTCGTTTTAGCTGATATGTAGTAAGTTGGTTTCCAGGTACGTATACTAAAAAAAATTTACTATATTGTCTTCTAGATTAAACTAAATGTGGTTTGTACATACATACATACGCTCCCGCCTGCATGCCTGAATTAGTATGTAGATGTGTATTAAATACTAAAAATGTTATAAGGAACAAGCTTATTGGCGTCTACCGGGCTTTTCAAGAAAAAAAATATTGTAGTACATTAAAAGGGAAAGCACAAGGGAAGGCAAAGACGGAAAAGGATAGCTTATACGGATAGATTGTGCAGTGTAAGCATTCAAGCTCAAGGACGTCAGGGTCGCATATTTGTAACTCAAACTGATTGTCGCTGGGAGGTCCGAGCCCTGCCATCCTGCCATCATTAATTTGTTTTATCAAAATGTCGCATAAAATGTTGCAGAACGGGAGCAGCAAGTAACGGTTAAGAAAGAAATGTGTGGTTAGGAATGCCCTTCTCTCTAGCACAAGCGTGAGCTTACCTCCGAGGTGGAACTAGAAACTGCCGATATCGATGTATGCGTATCACTGGATGCTTGGGGTGCCGTTATATTAGCTGTTCCGAAATTCTTCTGTTACTAGAAGTCAATTCGTCTTCTTTCATGCTCCTGCCACATAGACATTTCAAGTGGAGTTTACTATCTTTTTCTACCTTGTTCGACTCCTCTTTTCTCTGCTCCTTCTTTCTTTCTTTTTAATATCCATAACTTAGACTTATGTGACGCACCAAGTAACAGAATTCGGGGTAATTTTCTATGACGATTTTCTTCCTCGCAGCCCAGGCGGCTCAGCCAAGACCCCCGCCTTCGACCGGAGCTGCGAGACTTAACCATGAGACTGATTACGATACGGGACACGGATTACGATATGATCGGTGGTATCGAGATAAATCTCTAAATGTCTTCTCGGTGGCAGTGTGAGTGCACACCGAGACCGTCCTCTTTCCTCCAGCATCTCTGAGTGACCCTTGGAAGGGTCGCACAGGGCATCCTGCTTTTCCTGGAGTCCCCCCATAGGTCAATTGGCTCTACCGGCACATCATTGACCCACGCAAACCTGCCTAAGCGACAACGTCATAACACAGTTAGGGGGAAGCACCCTTGCCTTTAGCCTTGCCTATATATAAAAGTAATAGATACATCTAAGTTATTTGCAATTATCTATCTCTAGAAGCAATCATTGAAAGTCATAAACATTTTTCTATCATTAGGAGTTTCGCTATAATTAAGGTCACGGCTACTTTCATACTTATCTCTAAGTTTAATGTTCAGCCATTAACTAAGTAACTATTTGTACACGCGTGTCTATAACCAACAACGATAAAATTGTTGTAATATCTAGGTAATTCTCAAGTTTGAGTGAGACAGCGATATACTTATTAGACAGGACTGGGCTGGGACTGGGATCCAGAAATCTGCAACTTAAATAAGACACCAGTTCGTGACTTTTGACAGGAACATCGTGTTAATATTGTTATATCGGATATCATTATCATTGGCCTACGAGATGATTTTAATCAGCGACTTGGGTGTTACGGCACTTTTGCTGTTAGCTATATAGACCAATACGGAAATCAGGTTGCTATACCCCCCCTTCCTATCAACATACTCCAAAATTTCCCATCTATTTTCCAAAAGTGGCAATAGGCAATTATAATCTGCAAAATTTAAGCGTAAGTTACGCCTCTACCTACCCCCTTAAGGATAAAGGCGTGAGTGTATGTCCTTTCATAATTCTTAAATATAGCATTTGAGTTTATTTTGAAATACATTTTATTTTGTATATATGTATATTAGTGACTGTATAGTGTTTAATTTTTGATAATATTTACATTATATTTGACAATGGCAATTTGCAAACAGTTCATAATCATTATCGGCTTGAATCAATTATTGAAGTATTATCCTTTAAGGTGTCAAATAACAAAAATGCCGCACTTTGTACAATAAGTGTCTTAACCTTCTATGTATAAATAATTAATTCTACCAATGTGTACAAATAAAGTTGTCATCTATCTATTTATCTATCAAAGTATAGAAGCTTGTTTGATTGATAACCTGACTTAATAAGTGATGATAAAATCTATGAGGACCAACGACCCTACAATGCAAACGAATAATAATAATAATAATAAATCACTTTCTATATATGGATGATTTGAAACTATTTGCCCCCAGTAAATTACAACTGACAGCGTTACTAAAGGTGACTGAAAACTTTAGTAAATCTATCAAGATGGAATTTGGTGTAGACAAGTGTGCAGTCATGCACGTAAAGAAAGGCGTAGTAGTAGAATCTGAAGGAGTTGAACTTTCAGATTCAACTAAACTTAGATCTCTTTCTGCTGCTGAAACCTACAAGTATCTGGGTATATCACAGTCATTGGGAATACCTGAGTCTAGTGTGAAACAGGCATTGCGGGACCGATTTTTTGGCCGCCTGAAAAAAGTACTCAAAAGTCTTTTATCGGGCGCTAACAAGATACGCGCCTGCAATAGTTGGGTTATACCAGTTCTCACGTATTCCTTTGGTATGCTCAGATGGACTCAGACTGAACTAGATGCTATTGATAGGCGAGTTCGTACACTGATGACTGCATTTCGAATGCACCATCCGCGGTCATCGGTAATGAGATTGTATATCCCGCGAAAGTTTGGAGGTCGTGGTCTTTTAAACATTAAGACCCTACAAAATCGCGAGATATACAACCTCAGAGAATATTTTCTTCATACCGATGTAGAAGTGCATCGTAATGTTGTAGCAGTGGACAAAGGACTTACTCCGCTCGGTCTGGCTAAAGAGAACTGGCGCAAACCTGTAGTACTCAGCACTAATGATCGCACGGAGGTATGGAAGGGCAAAGAGCTCCATGGTCGGTTCTATCGGGCCCTAAATGGGCCTGATGTAGACGTAAAAGCTTCTACATTCTGGCTACAGTGTGGTGATCTTTTTGGAGAAACTGAAGGTTTTGTCTTTGCAATTATGGATGAAGTTGTTATGACGAATAACTATCGGAAATTTATTCTGAAAGACGGTACGGTCGACATATGTCGGGCATGCCACCGTCCCGGTGAATCTATCAGGCATATTATTTCTGGTTGTTCTCGTCTTGCAAACGGTGAGTATTTGCATAGACATAACCAAGTGGCCAGAATAGTACATCAACAACTTGCCCTTAAATACAATCTTGTGAGTTTAGAGGTGCCATATTACAGGTATGTGCCCGACCCAGTTCTCGAAAATGGTCGTGCTACATTGTATTGGGATCGATCTATCATCACTGACAGGACTATAATTGCCAATAAGCCTGATATAGTCTTGATAGACCGATTAGAGCGCCGCGCAATGATTGTCGATATTGCTGTTCCTCATGATGATAATCTCGTGAAAGTTGAAAAAGATAAACAATTAAAATATTTGGATTTGTCTCACGAGATTGTCGATATGTGGAATATCGATTCGGCGATCATTGTTCCGATAATCATATCTGCTCATGGATTAATAGCTAAGAGCCTCGACCAACACCTTAAGAGGCTCTCGTTAGATGGTTGGATCAAGGGACTGATGCAGAAGGCAGTTCTCCTTGACACGGCCCGCATTGTCAGGAGGTTCCTATCTTTGGAGCCCTAACCACCGGTGTCTTGGTCCCTGTACCCGGTGTCGGTGGTCTACTATTTTTATATTTTTAAATGTATTTTATATTTATATTGTATATTTAAAAATGTAAGTTATATGTTTATTAAGAGAATAAAGAGATAATAATAATAAATAAAATTTTCCAGCTTTTATATTTCAAATTAAAATCACATATACATATATATCGGAAGCAATATGCATATAAAGGCAACAAATAACAAGAAGAAAAACCACAAGAAAAACAATATGTAAAAACTTAAATATAAAATGTGAGGCATGACATTTCAAATGTCATGTCATCTTTTACAAAAATGAAAAAATTCAAGCTGTTCAATGATAACAAGATCCAGGGCACGAAATGCACCAAAACCATCTCCGGACTCGTCGCTAAGCTCCGCCTCGCTGCCCCCGGAAACCGCATCAAGCATTCCGGCTGTTGTTGAGGCGTCGAGCTCGACATCAAGCGACGAGTTTTTCTCACCGCCGACGTCACCAACACCAGTACGCCGGCAGGGGAGAGGCCGGCCACCGACTTGCTTGGGACCCCGAGGCCAGCCGGCTTCGAATAGGGCCCCCGCTACCGGTGGTAATGTGCATCGCATGAGATGGACGACATCCATAAACGAGAACGTCATGCGAGCATATTTTGTGGCTACAGAGGGAGGAACCAACCTCACTGCGTATCGTAATCGTATGCTGCCTTTGTTTCAGGAACTTGAACCAGCTGTTAATATTTCGGCACAAAGACTATCGGATCAAGTACGGGCCATTCAGCGATGTCATCTGTTGGATGATTCCGTGCTTGAGAGGCTACGCTTGGACTTACAAAATAGCCTTGTTGCCCCCCCTCCATCACAAATGGAGACTTATTGACGCTGGACTATTACCACCTAGTCCTATTGAGGGAGGGGAGGATAATACTGCTTTAACTGTAAGTACCCAATATAATGATAAAGTAAGGAACGCTTTGGAAGGTGCTATTCGAGAGTATCGGCACGTGAGTTTTGATGATAGACCACGTTTACCGCGTTTGCCGATGCATAAACGAAATAAAGCGCTAGTGTGTGCCCTTGACTCTTTATTATCTACTTAATTAGAAAATAGTGAAAACCTCAGGGATACACATTCAATTCTTTATTGTGCGGCGGTTACAGCTTGTCGAGTAGCTGGTGTTAAATTCCCACGTGTTAACACTACTCCTCGACAAAAGATTTATGTTCCGGCGTGGCAGTACAGGATTGAGCGACGTATCGTTGAGGCGAGGGCACTCATTGGCAAGCTTACCTGTTTCAGATCGGGTAATACACGCCCGAGAGTAATGCGTTTTGTGAATCGTGCTTTTTCAGGAACTGATATCAGTTCTTGTGATTATGCAGCACGTGTCACAGAGCGCATTGACTTTCTGAAGCAGAAAGTTTATGCATGGGCAAACCGCATACGTAGATTTAAAATCCGAGTAGACCGATATACTCAGAATCGTACTTTTCAAAGGGACGAGAGGTGGGTTTACAGAAGATGGGATCAGCCTGACTTACTGAGTGACACACATCTCCCAGATGTTGAACTAACTAATACATTTTGGCGTAACATCTGGTCGATGCCTGTCGCTCATACTGAGGGTGAATGGATGCGAGATGTTAAACGTTCATGTGAGTCCATTAATACTATGGAGCCAGTAGAAATATCAAGTACAGATATAGCTCGTGCGGTCCGTTCGTTGCCGAACTGGAAATCAGCCGGACCGGACGGACTGCATAACTTTTGGTTAAAGTGGCTCCATAGCTCACATGTGTGTTTGGCATCTCAATTCCAATCATGCTTGGAAGCAGGTTCACTGCCCGCTTTTATGACAACTGGCGTAACTCACCTACTCTATAAGTCTGGTAGTGCCATGGACCCCAAAAACTACAGACCCATTACCTGTCTGCCAACACTTTATAAATTATTTACGTCCATTCTGAGAGTGAAGATAACAACACATGTCTCTAAGAACAATATAATGACTTTCTCTCAGAATGGATGTAGAAGTGGGGCACGTGGCACTAAAGAGTTCCTTATTATTGACACGGCTATTAACCAACAAGTTCGACGGAACCGAAAGGATTTAGCGACATGTTGGATAGATTATAAAAAGCTTACGACTCCGTGCCGCATACGTGGCTCCTAAGGGTGATGGAGTTGTATAAGATTGATACAACTTTATGCACTTTCTTGGAGGCATGTATGCAGCAATGGAGAACAGTTCTTTGCTATCCAGGATGTCGAAAATCTCAGGGTGACGGCGAATTTATAAATATCAAGCGGGGTATATTTCAGGGTGATAGTTTGAGCCCCTTGTGGTTCTGCTTGGCTTTGAATCCTCTTAGCACTGTGTTAGAGGGTTCGGGGCTGGGCTTTCGTTTGCGGAGAAATGGTCAAGTTATATCCCACCTCCTTTTCATGGATGATTTGAAACTGTTTGCCTGCAGTAATGTCCAGTTGATAAGATTACTAGAGGTAACTGAAACCTTTAGTAAATGTATCAAGATGGAATTTGGTGTAGATAAATGTGCAGTCATGCATGTAAGCAAAGGCAGGATTGTGGAATCTGAAGGAATTGAACTTTCAGATTCCACACACCTTAGACGTCTTTCTGCAAATGAAACGTACAAGTATCTCGGTATGTCACAGGCGCTGGGTATAAATGAACTGACTATGAAGCAATCGCTAAAGGAGCGTTTCTTTGGCCGTCTGAAAAAAGTACTGAAAAGTCTTTTATCGGGCGGAAATAAGGTGCGTGCCTATAACGGTTGGGTCATACCAGTCTTAACCTACTCCTTTGGCATACTTAGATGGACTCAGACGGAATTGGACGCCCTAGATAGAAGAGTCCGTACACTGCTAACTGCGTACCGAATGCACCATCCACGTTCATCAGTAATGAGATTGTATATTCCGCGGAAATGTGGGGGTCGTGGTTTCTTAAATGCCAGGACCCTTCATAATCGCGAAATATGCAATCTTAGAGATTACTTTCTTTCTGTTAATGTGGAGGTACACCTGGATGTAGTGGCAGTTGATAACGGACTTACTCCGCTTGGTCTAGGAAAAGAGAACTGGCGCAAGCCTGCAATACTTAATGTTAAAGACCGTCAGGAGATATGGAAGAGCAAAGAGCTGCATGGACGTTTTTATCGGGCCTTAAACGGGCCCGATGTAGATTTATTATCATCTGTGGCTACGTTTCAGTGACCTCTTTGGAGAAACTGAAGGTTTTATCTGTGCAATTACAGATGAAGTTGTTATGACGAACAATTATAGGAGACATATCCTGAAGGATGGCATAATTGACATTTGTCGGGCATGTCATCGCCCTGGTGAAACCCTCAGGCATATAATTTCCGGTTGCTCTCGTCTTGCAAACGGTGAGTACTTGCACAGACATAACCAAGTGGCCAGGATAGTCCATCAGCAACTTGCTCTTAGATATAACCTTGTGGATGTCGAGTTACCGTATTATAGGTATGTGCCCGACCCAGTTCTTGAAAATAGTCGTGCAACATTATATTGGGATCGATCTATCATCACTGACAGGACTATTGTTGCCAATAAACCTAATATAGTGGTGATAGACCGACTAGAGCGCCGAGCAATGATTGTTGACATTACCATTCCACATGACGACAACCTCATAAAGGCAGAAAAAGATAAACAAATAAAATATTTGGATTTAGCCCATGAGGTGGTCGACATGTGGGATGTGAGTTCTGCAATCATTGTGCCGATAGTCA
The DNA here is from genome assembly GCA_947561695.1 of Tyria jacobaeae. Taxonomy (NCBI): domain Eukaryota; kingdom Metazoa; phylum Arthropoda; class Insecta; order Lepidoptera; family Erebidae; genus Tyria; species Tyria jacobaeae. The sequence continues at coordinate 8,354,120 of OX387207.1, read as the reverse complement.
TATCAGCTCATGGGTTGATTGCCAAGAGCCTCGACCAACATCTGCAGAGGCTCACGTTACACAGCTGGGTTAAGGGCCTAATGCAGAAGGCAGTCCTTCTTGATACGGCACGTATTGTGAGGAGGTTCCTGTCTCTGGAGCCCTAACCACCGGTAGCTTGGTCCCTGTACCCGATACCGGTGGGGCACTATTTTTTATATTTTTAAATATATTTTGTTTTTATTTTATATTTAAAAATGTAATTTGTATGTTGAATAATGTGAATAAAGAGAATAATAATAATAATATAATGCCGGGATAATAATAACCACGTGTGTTTAATACGTTTCTGCAGACACCTATTCACAGATACAGGGGTAACAGTATATATGTGTAAAAATATAAAAATGAGTAGGTATAAAAATGACTAACAACATACTTTAATAAGGGGGCTTGCATCAATGCTAAAATCCATTTAAAATGAAGTGAATAATCTTGCCATGATTATAGGAATAATGGTAATGGCATTCGGCCTTCGAGTTGATGGATATAGTGTATACGATGTGCATCTGTATATCTGGGCTAAGTGCTATTATACATCATTATGAGGTTGTGTATGTTGGTTACGAAATTGGAGAACCCGATTATACTGGCCATATTTTGTGTTACATATGTTACATATATGTGACTATTTTTATATGTGTTTTTATATAAGTATTTATTTTCGAAAAGAAAATAGATATGAATACATAATTAACATATGTACATATATAGAAGTGCGACTAAAACATTAGTGTTGTATTGTAGTAGAAGAATACCTCCGTAAACTAGTTCTAAATTACTCTAATGACATTTGAAAGTGCTCGTTGAAATGATACATATTAATGTATACCTTGCTTTGGGTATACTTTTTTCATCGCTCAAAGACTAAGAAGGTACTTTTATATTTATGTTTTATTTTTATATACGTAACTTTACCTTGCTTTTATAATTTTAAAAGTAGTTTCATCTCATTCCATGTGGTGGCATTTTAAATAAAATATGTATAATACATGTATCGATACTTCTAACTACCGTACTGTATGTAACTAAGAATAAAATGTTACTAGATTCAAAATAGATCATCTTTTGAAAATCAACTTATTAATTACATTAAACTGTCATTTCAAGTAGTTACATTTAGTAAGTGCGCACATAAATCGGATGATAAATTATGCAGCCCACAGATGTGCAAATACATACATATGAAACCAAATATGGGTGAAAGATCACACGCTGAGAGCGGGCGCAGTAGCTTTCATACGGCTAATAATGTTATCATCGTGTGATTTTTTGCACGTTTTTTTTACATTTATTAATAAAGTGTAGGATTCTGTTTAGTAACAGAACGGGTGAGGTATTCACAATCTTGCAGGTTGCAACGATTTCAGAAGATTTAGTAAGGAAATGAGTTAGTTCGTTTTGTGCTCTCATATTTTTACCTGTGTTCAAAGCTGCATGAATAAGCTTAGACCTTTCGATTGTGAGATCGAGACACATCGGTACCACCTTTGACAGGTGCTTATGACCGAGTGGAGAGATCGATTTGGGCGACCAAGCGCAGGGCACGCCACAGAAGTCTATGGGATCTTACCAGACCCCGTAGACTTCGCGACGGCCATAGCTGTGGGTAGAGTCTCGTTGGAGACCATGATTATGGCGTGGGATTCCGCCGCCTCGTTTAGGCAGGAGGTGGTGCTCGCCTAGGAGGTGGCGGAAAGGGAACGGCAGAGGTGTAGTACTCTCCCATGCCGCAGAAGACGCACCAGACGCCGGAGAGCGCAAGCTGATATCCAGGCTCCATAAGCGCTGGTCTGAGGGCGACGGACAGGCCTATCTGCCGCTCTGGCAGAAGCAGGCCCAAGACGCCGCCTCATGCGCGCCTAATAAATAGTGGAGTTACACAACAGCGGGGACGCCTCTTGTCCCAGGATGCCGGGGTCTCCACACGTTAAAAAAAAAGGTGGACTATAAGATAGTGACAAAACAATGATGGAATCCAAACCGTTAATATACCTCCATGTAAACATAATTGAAGCAAACTTAAAATGTGTTCTACAACTTAACTGCCGGACGTTGTCACGCACTTCATACGTATATGTACATACACATGTAGAACTCGACGATCCCACGGCATGTCGACTGGCTGCACGTCCTAATTCATAAAAAAAAACAAGCCAAAGAAAGAAGTGTTATAAGTTTATAAGAAGAAATGGCTTACCAGACTTGAGTTGATTTGGTTCAAAATGTTTTTCTAGTAAAACAATAAGTGAGTATAATATAGTATATTTTGATTGTTTAAAATAATAAAACATATCAGCAGTCGGCATCTCAAAGCATTCCTATCTTCGAGCGTTCCAGTTTTGATTGCGGTAATAGTGAGGAACCCGTGTTTCAGAAAATTTTGTCGTGTACAACTTTTGTTGTCACCAAATAACATCTGAATTACATCATTAGCTACAGTAACTTAAAGTGTGTAATAATTGCCTAATTTACCAAACATAGCTTCTTTCAAAGCGATTACAAGTGTTCATATAGTGAAATAAACGTGTGTTCCAAAATTCTATTGTTTAACTGTTTAATATAATATCATATTATTAAATATCTTAATTTGTAGTCTGAAAATCAGATCTAACCTTGATCAGCTTAGTAGCAGTTAGTAAGTACATACCGCTCTAAAAACACCTTCCCCGTCAGAAGACATCAATAAAGCAACAGACCTAGTGTTGAGCATGTTAGAGAACTTGGGCTTCTAGGCCAGAAGCAATTTGAGTAAGAACACTCTTTATGCTTACACTCCATATAGACAGCATTCGTTTCATTCCATCTTCTTGCCTTCCCTTCTAATATTAAGGGAAAACCTTGCAATATACGTACTTCCAGTTTTTTAAGTTTCGATTCCTATAGTGCCCATTAGTCTTGCCCCTTACTACAAGTGTGGGACGAAATCCCAGTTGGATGGCAGATTCCAAATTCAAATGTAATATTATTTTTTTTTTATTATAACAGTATTTATGGCCAGACTAAGTATATGAGTCACATTGTGTAAACGTCCAAAGTATATAATTAAAATTCTCGTGACATTGATGGTTTATTGCACAAAAGAATAGAGTTACCGCATCACTTCTTTTGTGTTTATAGATTCTAATTTTTAAGTCTTTGTCTCTATTTCATTACTATAGGTATCTACCACTACAAACATTTACTTATTTTAATTATCTAGCCGCTAGCTGATCTATCCCAATGGCTCAATATTAGTGTCCGACATATACAGCGCCTACAAACGTCTTAAAGTTATGCTAATAACATTTCACTTACGAAATTTCAAAGTAGGCACTTTCGACACTTCAATAATTTTAGTATCATTATTCGGAATAGGTACCTGTATCGTGTTTGGCATAATGCGTAAGTAAATAGCGGAATAAATTAACAGTGATGCTCACGCTGTTCTTGTAATAAACAACAATGCATCCTAAAATAAACTGAAACAGTAAATAGGTATGTGTAAAATTATTATCGTTTATTTAATTTATTTATACAATATTGTTAAATTATACGAAACATACTTTATACAATATGGCATACTTTTTCAGTATTTTTCTTTAACAGATCTGATTCTGAAGAGTTTTTGTACAAGTGTTATTATATATAAACGCACTTACTTAAATAACAAATGATTTAGTAATTATTTGAGTAGTAATAACAATGTCTTAGAAACTTACTGAGACTGACCTTAGTTTATGGGCTAATCGGTGAAAAAGATTATTGGGAAATGCTGTCAGGGTGTTTGGCAAATATCCCTTAGTATTAACACAAATGGAAAATGGATCAAACCAGTTTTTGATAAATTTACATTGTAGTTTGCTTTTGTTGTATATTTTAACCTGCGAATGTTCGAAGGTCGTCCGCATATACATAAATGTTACGTTTACACTGAAGATCGAGAGTAACTATTGAGATTTATGAACATAACTTCGCCATGGTAAAAATCTACAGCATGAACATTCTTAACCATGTCCCAAATTCTAATGTCAGGCTATCACTAAACTACTCCAAAGCATAAATACAATTCAATGAAAGTAAAATGGTTATCCTCGTTTGGACTCCAACAGGGTGAAGGCGGTGAAGTGTTTTAGGACACATAAGAAAGAATCTCCCGAAGCGTTCTACTCTTTAAAATTCCACATAACTTGCTTACTAACAACCTTTCTACATCCTGAAATCCGCATGACAATACTTTGAGTTAAACATAAGATAAGATGGAAAATTAGGAGTAGGTATTTGATCAATCGCTGTTTATATGATGATTCACGTATTACGTATGACGCCTGAAGCACTATAACAAGTAAAATGGAAAACCGTTAATGGTTAATGGCTAACATGAGACGTAATTGAGATGGCATTCTACCCTTTTATCCGGTAACGTCCGTAGGGAAGGTATGTTTAGACAAATCTTTTCAACTGTCAACTTCCACCGTATTTTTTTTATACATATTTGGTCGAACCAGGAGTTCATTATTGATACAATATTACTTATCAGGTATAGCAATTATTAGGTACTAAGTATATTCTTTTTCTAAATATATATAAATAAGAAAATTGTGAATACGCATAACTACACGGCGATTATTATGTATTTGCTAACACTTTATATTAAACAACAGCGTCATCCTATAGTGAAATCTCGATAGAGCCAATAATTTTATAAAGCAATAAAAGTAGTGACAATAAATTATTTTCTAATGGTTCATATAGTTTATTACAGTATATAAGACTTAGAACGGAGAATTTCTAAACTATTTGTAATTATTTTGAATGTCAAATCAAACATTCAAAGTAAAATCATTTGAAGGTAGGAATAGTATTGTATGACGTCACTAGCCGTTATTGTATACACATTTGTACTGAACGGCTTAAAAGTTCGATAAAGAAAAACTGATTGTTGTGACAGACAATAACTGCACTAACGGGTTTTATTATTATACTAGCACTTTTTTGTTAAATACCCCGCGACTTCGTCCGCGTGGTATTTAACAAAAAAGTTATTGTTCACAGTTTTCAATTTGGTTTTAATTGGTTGGTTGGTTTTAATTTTTTTTGTGAGGTCCTATTTTTTTTCAAAAATAAAAGTAGCCTAAGTTACTCCTTGTTACATCAGCTATCTGCCAGTGAAAGTCCCGACAAAATCGGTCCAGCCATTTCAGAGATTAACCGAACAAACAGACAGACAGACAAAAATTAAAAAAAAATCGTTTTGGTATATGTACCTTGTATACGTCCATATGCACTTAGTAAAAAGCGGTTATTTTAATATTACAAACAGACACTCCAATTTTATTTATTTGTGTAGATAAGGCATAATATAATTCTTGTCAAAAAATTATCTTTTCGAGATCTTATATCGATATTTTTGTGTAATACAATTTCTGCTTTATTTTAAAGGTGTACTTGGTTACAAAGTTTCAGAAGAAACTATTGAGAAAGAAGAAACAACCTTCAAGAAATAAACTTTCCTTTCCTAAGGAACTATTGGCCGATTATCTCGAAAAAAGTTACGGTTCAAAATTTCCAAGCTAACGATGTCACGGGCAATAGCCTAAACAATACATACAAAAATAACTAAGCGATTTGGCAAATTAAAATAACATCGTTAAATATATAGAATTATACATATAAGTGTTCGAAACTGCATAAAATATTTGTTTAATCTAGTAGGTGGATAGACGTTCTTAATTATAGGAAACGGTGAGTAAGAGGTGTGTTACGCATACGCGATAGGAAGTTGAAATGAATCATATGTATTCGTAACAAGCTTCAAAGTGGTTGTGTATACTATTAAACCAATATTAATAAGTGATGTGATACGGTAAATAAAAAATGTTGTATTATCATTAACTAATTATTAATTAAATTATGAGTCCCAATTAAGTAATAGGGTCTGCGGCTATTTGACAGCAATATACAAGTATACCTACATAGTGTCTGATAGATAACAGTCGTATCTGTTAGTCGACATTTACGACACCCGTGGGAAGAGATGGGGTGACCCTATTCTATTCTACCGAGAACCACTCGGTTTTTATAAAGTTATGTGCTGTTAAATTCCTAACTAGTCTGTAATTGTAAGGTGCAGATACTAAAAGTGTCCGCGGCTTAGCCCGTGTCCAGCTAGACTACTAGATTTTACTATAATACAATGACGTGACTTGTTGCTAATACTCCTTTTCCTTCCGAACGGCTTGTGATGAATAATTAAAATACATTCAAAATTGACTTTTAAATAGTTCAATGCGCATTACTTTAAATTAACTAGAACGTGCAATTTCCTCGGATATCAAGAGCCTTTTACCAGCAGGTTAAGTTAACTAAAAACTTATTAAAGCAGAAACAATACCATATGTTTTACAATACCAGCTGTAACTTAACTAAATATTTGGCATTACTTCCCAAAAAAAAAAAACAACCAATCTAATAGTACTATTTTTATAACAATTTGAACCTGACATCTCCTACTAAAATTACTATGAAAAAATGGAAATAAGTTGTAATAACTTATTCTTTTTCTTTTCCAGAACGTTCAGTGCTATCGGTCGTGAGAGCAGTAAGGAGACTAACTCAAGTCCTAAAGAAGGCTCCTCGGCGGGGCACGAGGGGGCCACGGTTAGCAGCAGTGATGCTATTCCATCTGCTCACCACGAGGAAGGCGAAGCAACCATGAATAGGGAAAACGTGTCTAACAAAATAGCCGCTGGCATGGACCGGTGGCAAACCACTCTAGAAGACATGATAAACCTCAGATCTTCTAACAACCAAGTGTTTAAGGACTACTATTGGGTGAGTGTTATTGTATATTTTTGTCGACAGCTGGAACTGTGGTAGCTTAGAAACTTAATCGGCAGAATATTAACAAATATACCGGTGGAGTAGTAGTAGTGTAGTTACACAGAGAAGCTAGAAATCTAGTACGAGTATGTTTAATAACTGCAGGTAATATGTAATCAATGTATAAAAAATGGTCAGTGTGCACTCGAAACGTATAAAAAAATGGTCACTGTGCACTCCTACGAGTCTCAGTGTGATATTTTAGCTGTATTTTTAACATGAGAGAACCATTCTTAGGCTAGATCGGAATTAATACAAACAATGCTTCATCACCCTCGATGGCGGGCATCGCACTTACGACTCTTGAGTTGCAGGGGTCCATTGACATGAGGTGACCCATCTGTTCATCTGTCAAATATATTACTGCTGAATAAATTGTTCGTTCTACTTTTTCTTCGTTCGGGTGGGAATTTTGACGCTTATATTTCTTGGGGATAGCAAGATACCCATGTACTATTCCAGACTATAATCTATATGTTTGCCGAATTTCATCCAGATCCGTGCCGTCTTTCCGCCGTGATTACGTAATAAACATCTATTCAAACTTCCGCATTTACAATAACAGTAAGATATAAGGAACACTGTAATTGCATAAAACGAAAGCCCCAAGCAATTAATCATAAAAAAAGCAGTATGAAATCAAGGTATTTTAAAGGGCAAGTCTATTGCCGTTAATCGGTCTTTTTATTGATCTTAAATGGGAATATTTCTGTGGCAGTGCTTTTAGCAAATATGCGTGCATTCACGACCAACTGATCGTTTTAAAATTGAAAACATATACGACCATAAATGAACACAGTTGTGAAAACACAGGAAATAACTGCATATTTTTATGGTAATTTTAACTAATAGAATGTCTGTGTTAATTATTTAAAATTTATTTAAAATTATTTATAAATGAACATATAATTTTTTTTCTCAGCACGTATTTATAGGAGTATTTACGCATTATGTGATACAGTATTAACTCGACGACTAATTAGTATACCTACATAGTTACGGCATGTTTTTCCCTCTGCTCATTTTCAATCCAATACTGTGAAGTATTAATATTTATTTGTAAGAAGAAATCGTTAAAGGATTCATGTTGTTTTTTTTTTATATTTGAATATCTGTTTATTTTTATGTAATGTACCTAGTATCTCAATTTTGGGTTACTTACCTATCAATAAATATTTTGATCAAAAAATTCTGATTATACTAGAACAAGTGAGATTCTTGTTCAACCTATTACTTTGCAATATCACATATCACATATCCAATATCTTTGGTCATTTATGTAACTCCGGTGTTGATGATGCATTACTACTAAGTTAGTCGAAAATTACTTACATGTAAGTATGAAAAAATAAAGTGGATTGGACTGCTGACCTAAAGTATCAATAACAGTAATGCGCAATAATCAATAGAAATTAAATGTTGTTAAGTGTAAGTAAGGAGCACTCAGTCCTGAATCTCGATCGTCGTTTATAGTATTTACGTATGTAGTATATACATACATCATTTATACGTATTAGGTACATTACAGTTTACGAATAACATTTGAGTTATTCCCGAGGGGCAGTGTATGGTTATTCAAGAAAGGCATGTAGTGGTTTGTAACAAACTATTTTTTTATCCTCTGCTCTGCATATCTATACATGCGAAGTTTATTTTTAATTATTCTTGTTTGATGATGGAGCGATAGGTGAAAGCAAGGTAGGAATCGTATGATTCGTTGAGGTTTTCTCAAGTCCAACAGATTGGATTTCGTAACGATTGTATGATGATAAAGCCAGTAATATGCGGAACTCTTCAGTAGTCACTGGTAAATCCAACGAATTTGGACACATTTCGCTGGTTTTAAGAAATCAAATACATTTAAGATTTGGTGACAAAGCGAGTATTTTAGTTTATAAACTATTATAGAGTCTCCTTCATAAAAGCCAGAGAAAATCAGGCCGACGGTTAATCGTATGTATATTTGCTACTGTCACGTTATAACAACCAACATTAAGTAAATTACTTCACTGTTCTATAGTGTATATTTTTGTTGGTTGCGATTGGTTACTTACAAATAATACGTAATAAAGAACATAAACAACACTTAATATTGTCATTACGATTGGGGTTTTGCGGCCGCAATACCATTGTAGGTGAAAGCGAAATCAGTTGAAGGTAATTGGGGTAATAGGAAAAAGTGAATTATTTTTTACTTGATTACCTAAAAAACTCCTGGTGAAAGTTTTATTACAATTGACGTTATAATAACTGTAACTTACTAATTGTTATAGTTTTTAAAAATAAAAAAAAAATCTTAAAAACTTTCAAATGTTCGATTCCCACACGGATCTAAAATTTGTGTGGTGTTCTTGGGGTCCATTTTTTCAAGATGTGTAACGACACGCATAGTGAAGCCCTCCGCGACACAGGAATTTCACAGTCCTAATGCGAAAATATAAATTGTATATTATATAATAATTAATATATGTATATAATTATATAATATAGTAATAATTGGTCGAGGAGAAAGTCTTTTCGTATTTTGTATGTAAATAATTAAAGACAATTGTCTTTGGTTATAGTGTTTCTGTTTGGCTGGTTTTAATATCAATAGTTTTAGGACATTAAGAAAAAAAAAATAAAAAAGGAAAAAGCACTCTCCCGCCATTTTTCAATTGTTTTTCTGTCCGCCAAAATTAGTGAAACTAACGAAGAAATTCGATTCATTTTGAAGTTTTATTAAGTTAAGCTTAAGCTACGAAAAGAATTCGAGAAATTTATGGACCTAATGCAGTGTCAGTAAGAGTAGCACAAAATTGGTTTAGCCTTTTTCAGTCCGGGAACTTTGATGTCAAAGATGCAGCTCGCTCTGTTCACCCTCATATGGATAAATTCGATGCCGTTTTTTAAAAAGGGGAACAGATCGGCATATTAGTAGTTAAGACATAACTGAGGATTGACCACAAAACAGTTTTGACCCATTTGAAAAGGTCTGGCTGCAAAACAATTGGATATTTGGGTGCCGCACGAGCTCACTGAGAGATACCTAATGAATCCTGTACTCATTTGCGAGTCTCTTTTGAAACGTAATGAAATCGAACCATTTTTAAGAGGATTGATCACTAGTGATGAGAAGTGGATCACCTACGACAAAAACGTGCGAAAAAAAACATTGGTCAAAGGATAGTCATTCTCCACAGACTGTAGCGAAACCCGGATTTACTCGCAATAAGGAGATGCTGTGTGTATGGTGAGATTTAGAGGACAACGCTCATTATGAGCTTGAACCCTACTGCCAACAACTAGACTAAACCAAGAAACTATAAAAAAAAAAAGTCCCAGGATAAATGTATATACAATATCTCCTACAAGATGGCACCACGTTATCGAACAAAGTTGTTCATTTATATTATAATTAAATCGAATTAAATTTTAAGTATATATTTTTTATTTATATATAAAGTACGAAGACAGTGGTGGTTTAACAGATGTAGAGCCATGCTTAGGCACTAATGGGCCGGCTCGACCGGTGCGATACCACGCCCTCACAGAAAACCGGTTGTGAGGTAACGCTTGCGTTGCATTTCCCCGAAATGCGTGAGGTTTCAGTAGGTCCAACTCCCCCTCTCCTCTTTCCTCTCCCCTCATCCCCCCTCTTTTCCTTCCCATCCCCGCATCCATCTATCCCTCATCACCCTCAAAGGCGGCCAGCCAACTTACGACTCTTGAGTTACAGATGTCCATGGAAGGAGGTTGTCACTTACCATCAGGTGAGCCGTTTGTTCGTTTGTATATAATATAAAAGTAATTGGACTGTAGAAAAGGTAGACAACCGACTTTAATGCGTCTATCATAAAATTTAAGACTTATATGGAAACTTCTCTTTCTCTCTCTTTCAACTTTCTCATGATTTCCATTGTCAGAACTGGACCAAATTGAAATTGGACCACACGAGAAGCACCAGCTTTCAAATAAAAGAAATCTTCAAAGTTAGTTCACCCAGTAGAAAGTTCTCAGGTAAGAAAAATAAAAAAACCAGTCGAATTGAGAACCTCCTCGTTTTTGAAGTCGGTTGCAAAAGAAGACAGTTTTTCGAAGCTACCCTATAACCATATTTCCTTATATCTGATATATAGCAGACCATATATTCTTATTGCATATTTGTCTGTTTATTATATAACTGCAAGAGTACAAACCTGATAAAAATATAGTTTAACTACACTGCCAACTTCACCTGTTTCGGTACGGTTAGATCAATACGCGCACTTCCCGGGTCGAACGGATGCGCGTGCGCACATTCATCGACATTCAAATCATGCGTCCCTAACTTCCATAATGAACTCAACATAAAAAAAAATCTATGATAATTTTAAACTCTATTTAATGTTGAGAACTGATTTGAATGTGGTGAAAGCTGCAGTCTATAGAAAGTTATTGTGTTTTTACGCTTATGGTTATAGATAAGTACAGTTTAATCCATTGATGTACACCATTGTGGCACGTGACTTGTAGATGAAAACTATTTGTCGAGGTCTGAGGTGAATACGTTGACAAATGGTTTTGTAACGATCTGATAGAAAATGGTGACATAACAGTTATTTAAAAAACGAGATGTAGCTTTGACTAGCTAGAAGATCCGATTCTGTCTACGGTTAAATGTACATATATTATTTACATACATAATAAGTATATGCTTGGACTTTTCCACGGTATTTTCTTTCTAGAAAGTAATTTAATTCTGCTTTTACTCGGTAGTACTCATTTTCATTCAGCCTGTTCTGGGTTCTATTCTGGGTCTCTTTTTTGGTGAAGCGTCGGAATCAGTAATAATAAATTAATGATTACTGACATTTTACGTCTTATTTTATTTTACATAGTTCTTTTATTTTTTATATTTTCCAAACAAGCAGCAAACTAACTAATACGTTCTTTGTATTATCATTTTATATCATAACTATAATAGGTTATCTTATTAGTATAATTTTTTTATATGAGGCAAATATTTAGTCTTCCCGTTTTATTACTATACGCTAATGTCTTTACCTCTTTTTCTTTTACCGCTTCATATAATCGATTTACTGGTACTCATTTACTAATGGTTTTTGGATGATCAAGCGGCTTTAACATGCACGAAACCGCATAAATGCAATGGAACGATGCATCGATATATTATGATCAACAAAGACATATATATGTAAACAATTTTTTTATTTCTTCTCAAACCTTATTTTCGTTTCTCTCTATCCGACACCAGGGGACAGAATGTTGTGATTTATATTCTTCAAACTGGATAATTTTATTTTGTTTTCACTTTCATCATGAATGGAATTTTTTGACATATTTTTCTCATATCTACTCGTGATAATTAAAAATGAATCTGAGTTCTTCGTTCTTGTAACTCAAGTGTCAATACTTTTTGTTTTCTTTGGAGGTTTTATTATCTTAGTTAGCCATCATCATCCTATGCGTCTTTCCGTGGAGGTCTTATATTAATAAATTTAAAAACGAAAAAGTTAACCAGACGATTAACCAGGTTCTCAGTGTAATATATTTGCCTTGGCTTTTTAAAGGGGATTGTTCGTGCACTTGTCACCATTTGCAAGCCCGCGCCGCGATTTCGATTCATACCATAGCTATCAATATGGTCTTCTCACAAATATAGCAGTCTTGAAGCCGAGTGCCAATGCTTTATACTCTACTTCGACGTCCCGTCTGGTACCGGCCACACCTGCCATACAGGTACTTCCGGAAGCACACGTGCCTGGTCAGCGCCTATTTCAGCCAGTAATACAGGCTGCCATGACGCCATTCTAGCCTGGTCTTAATGATGAACGAAATTCGATCTCGATTGCCATCACTATCCACTTGTGGAGCTGGTAAGGCTGTGCTACAGTTCCGTTCGCTGTTCGCAACGGAAAACTCGATAGAAGTAATCCTAATCCCAGCCCCGCTAAGAGATTCATGCAATATGCATTTAGCAAGGCAAACAGAAAATATTTGTACATGTCGGTTATCACTACACAATATTTATGTAAATTACATGAATTTCTAACACCTGATGCGCTAGCTAAACAAACTTGTATGTATTATATGATTTGATATTGCGTAGCCTAGTGGTTAACGTATCAAACAGAACGGCAGGAATTTGAGAGGTGCAATCTCGTTTAATGTCACTGCACACTAAAAGAGGTGAGTAATCTTAAATTAATTAATTAAATCGGGGAACTTATTTAAACATATTGACATTTGATAGTGATTCCTTCTCGAACGTAGAATTACTCTTGTAAATACAAGTTCGACAATTTGCGGTTAGGTTCTGAATTATTGCGTTTAGCTTTGTTTACAAAATCTACAACCTAGACATTGAACATTGAAGTTCATTTTCATTAGCGGAAACGTTAAAGGGTCATAATTATACAAACATTCAAATTTGAGTCAATTAAACTTTGATAGTGTTAATTCACACTTCCTGGTAGTCATCAACGATACGTAATAGTATATATCGTTTAAAAATTATGAAAGGAGGCTAAACATGGAGGTTTAATTAATGAATTAATGATTAATTAATTGATGATTTTTGATCTTGCACTTGTAGGCACTGCTCCAGTTGCGTCGTGTTCTGCGTGCGCCTCTCTAAGTTGGAGGGGGGCTAGGCTCCCCGCTTTCCACGATGTGGTTGCCTGAGCATCAGGCGTACAGGTCTGCAGGGGTTCTCGGAAGCTTCCTTCTTAGGGTATACCTGGGTCCTCTGCAATAGACCTCGTGACGGAACACCGTGTGGTTTTAGTCGGTTCGAGTCCGACATACCACTTAACTGTTGGCTCCAGTGAGGTGATGACCCGTGGGGGTTTCCACACAAATAAAAAATAAAAGTCCTCCAGTCGACATGTATTGTTTTCTAAATATTTATCATTTAGTACAGTCAGACTCGAAGCGAAAGCTCTTAATAATTATACCGAAAAGTACTGTTTAAATCGTATAAGGAGATTAAAAGCAGACGTATGGTTAGGAAAATTAAACCATATAAAACCTGACCAGCCAATGAAGACCACCACTATTAATGTGTTGTACTTCTGCTGATGAAGAGGGTTGCCAGAGATGCTAAGGAAGAATGTAGTTAGCGGGTGTTCATAAGCATCGGTAACTGCATTTAGTGAATGCGATCTGAAATGTAGGTAGGACATAGAAAAATATTCCATTTTGTTTTCCATAATAATATGAAACCACGGAAGTGTATCTCCATGTTATTAAGTACCGAGGAGTTATATTTATTGTATATATAAATATCGCAGACACCATCGTTACAGGCTTTAATGGTAGTACCTAGATGACCGAGCGTGGCTCAGTATTTTTTTTAAATCGTGCTTTTTAGAAATTATATTTAGATACGAATTACTTACTGATAAAATATGGAATAATGTTTTTCCCAATAATAGTTTTTCTCACAAAAGAAGAAACTTTAAAAAAAAGGGAAAAAAATAATCATCTGGACTCGAACCGGGTTCTTTTGGTTTCGGGGCCGCCCGAGCGAATTCCGCACCTGAGCTTCGTATTCTATTCTAATGATATTGTAGCAGGTTATCATTAAACGACATTTTCTAAAAATTAAACCTAGCTAGATCGATTTATCGTCCCGGAAACCCCCTGCATACTAAATTTCATGGAAATCGTTTGGAGCCGTTCCCGAGATTTAGATTATATATAATCTGAAAATATATTAATCTATCTAATACCTTTCAATAAGCAATTCTTGTATTGCTCGTTGAAAGGTATTAGATAGATTTAATTTTCATTGGATGCCAGATTTGTAATTCACGGAAGTTAAAAATAATACACCCGGGAAAATAAACATACACACTCAAAATTGTGGTCGACGCTATTTAACTTGATAATAATTAAAATAACGGCATTATTTATTAAGATCTGGAGGCACGTTTAGTTAAATAAATGTATTTTATATGACATTGTCATTAATGGCAAAAGTGCAAGTTAAGGACTATTTAAAGCAGTAAACTTTCTTAGAAAATTTATGTTTTTCAATAAAAAATATTATTATATTTATTATTTCGCTTTGATGAAGTAACTTATTCACAACTTAATCCGCTATCTGGGGCAAAGATCTGTAAATAGTTTAGTTTCATGGTCCAAGATCGACTGATTCAGATAATACATAAATGTGGTTTATTCTGACCGCATCTCTTTCGGATTATATTACAAACAAATAATATCTAAGAGGTATCAGTATACGATTTCCGATGTTTTAATAATAATATTTATCGAAGATAGAAGTATTAAAAAATTCAGCCTCTAAAAACACCCAATTATAATAATACTTTTGACCAATGGATCTGTGCTGTTTTGTTTCTAATGACAAGACAAATCATGAATACACTACAAGACATGGCGGCAGAACTGTTTAAAACTGATGTACTGATTTCTCTAACAATAATATATTTAAATATTCATTCGCCTTGAGCTCGGTTTTGGGTAAATTATAAGCATTAAATGTTATCGTGATGTTTTTGTAATTTCAGGCCCAGAATGGCTTTGATGAGCTGCGTCGTTACGTGAAACAAGGCAGCGACTTCAGCAAGGAACTAGCAGCCATATTACAGGAAAGGTAATGTACAATGTTGATACCGACTCCTAGTATAAACTTAAGAATCCTTTCTCCCGAATGAAAGAAAAGTGTGGACGTATGTATGTACATATATTATAAGAGGTATCTATTTCTACTGCTAATTTTAAAAAAATGTGCTTTTAGTGCTGATGTACGAATTGGTAATAAACTAAAGCGATAATAAACTGATTAATGCTGCTAATCAATGTATGCACATACCAGAATTATCAGTTTTTTCTTATAACTATTAAAATCCATTAGAATGATTTGATCAGGCAACTCGCCACGCTCCGTAAATCCAGCCTCAATGCTTACGCTGCAGATAAGAAATCTTATCGACGTTTTATCGTACCATTAAGTTTGCCGACTTAAATATAAAACAATACCTATTGTTTACCAGCTATTCGATTGAACGACGCTTCCTTCTCCAAATTATAACCAATAGTCCAAGGATAAAACGAAAGTTTTGACATGCTTTTTAATTAATGTTTATATTGTATACACTCACGCCCATAGCTTTCGCCGATGAACCGATATCGTAAGTTGTAAAATAATGTAACATACGAAAGTAAGGGCACGGCAATGGCCACAAAATCAAAAATAGCTCGTCGCGAGGTTCCACCAAGTAGGCCAACGCGTGAGACACAAATAACGCGTGCTCTAAAAATTTATATATCTCCTCATTGACCGAGAGTGCATTTATACAACCGAGACTTGATATTAATACAACATGTCCCTGGTCCCTTTTGTCTTGTTGTAAACGTAAGCAATTTTATTTATTTTTTTATTTTTAGGATTGAAGCAGAAATATACTATTCAAAATGCCTATCAAAGCTTGGTACGAAGCTGACGAAAGCTTGCAAGGAGAGCGTGGGCTCTTGTACTGAGGCTTGGAAACATGTTGCTATGGAGATGGAGAAACGTTCGGAGATTCACAGGTTATTACTCAATAATAAAAAAAAACACTAGTGTTGTAGTAGTCACTTAGTGCTAAAATATTTCGTAAATATATAAATGGAACTATAATTGCTTAATTTCAGAAATTACTCAAGCGCTTTATCGGAGGAGCTGGTGAAACCAATGAAACATGTAATCGACAATCAGTTGAAACTCAGAAAGAAGGTGAGACTTACACAAGATGTTCAAAGTTACTGACCGATATTACAGTTTTATATGTATATATAAAAATAAAATTGTAATATAATTAAAATATTTGTACCATTGCAGATCGAAGGCAACGTTGATAAAACTACAAGGTCTTTAGCAGAATGGAGAACGGCGGAAGCGAAATCAAAGAAACAATCACACACAGCCGCGAGAGAGAATGAAAAGTTACAAGACGCCTCATTGGAGATTAGGTCTGCTTCTTGCGATTCTCTTGACGATGCTAATGTCCTCTTATTATTGACAAAAAGTAGACTACCCGGACATTAGATCGCTCAAGTCCTTACGGAAGGATCCTTCAGTTTTTGCTACAGCGACTAGCTCTGCGAATTGTACTTTTTTGCGAACGTCGCCTTGTGTAAAGAATCGTTGCGAATGAGTCTTCACCTATTATTATTATTTGTTTACAGTTCTCGCCTTTCACGCAGTTCAAGTGTAGGCCACATCCCTCATGCACACTCAATTCTGAGTGCAGCTCGGGCCGAGCGTTTACCTCACGCTACCAGTGAGAAGGATGCAGCTAAGCTTCAAGTCAAAAAGAGAAAGACGGAGGATGCTGTTAAAAAAACTGAAGTTGAATATTACAATGTCTGCGTACATGCTGAAAGAGCCAGGTAACTAGGTTATTTTGTAAAACGTCAATAGTGATAAGCTATAGTCTACTGTAGGGACTAAAGGAGTGACCAGCGGCTCATCTTTTATTTTTTTCTAGACTGGAATGGGAGTCAAGCGTGGTTAAGGGTGCTGGCATGCTGGAATCGCTCGAAGAAGAGAGATTGGCTCAGCTTAAAACTGCTGCTGATTGCTATCTCAGATTGACGGCCGCAGTACCATCACAATTAGCAGAGGTTAATCTCCTTTAGTAACACATCGATACTTAAATTTGTAAATAATAAATTAATGAACAGTTGCAATGAGATAGCAAAACCTGAATGAGGATTGAATAGTTGAGGGTTACATGTTAAGTGCCTTTTGTAGGCGGATGATCAAGTCATAATTGTTAGAAGCAAGAATGAGCCTTGAAAGATAATGGCATGAAGGTGAACGCAATAAGGCGAATGTTACGGTTTTGGAGAAGAAGTAAGAAATTACTGAATCAAATGTTGATTGATAGTGAAGAATATTATTAGATTTTTTAATGAAAGTAGTATAAATCAATATTTAGATGTGTATGCTTTTGGAGATATTGCATTTTTTTATTCAGGCGTACTATGCCCGCTGCGGTGACGTCACTTTCCAACGGTCTCTAAGAGCGTGTTGGGTGCCTCCTCCTGCCTTGCGTGTATGAACTTTTGGTAAAAATGGGTTAAAATATTGATGCCTCAAAGTGGAAACGATATTATGATTAAACATAGGGAATATTCGTTTACAGTAAATGAGTTAGACATTACAGTAAGAGCTGTCATGTTGTAAAGTGACGTCACACGTTGATCTGAAAAAGAAAAAAAAAACTACTTGCTCGATTTTAATTAACGAAAAACAAATATATTTCTATTAGGGTGCATTTACATTATTCAAAGACAGCATAATATACAGCCACAATATGGCTAAGATAATGTTTAACAGATTCCAAGTCCAAAACTATTCTTTACAACCAATAATATTTTGAACTGCGACAGATATTACAAGGAATGAAAGAGTTGATTCCATAAAAAAAGAGGGAAAAATTATGCTTTTAGGCTTATGTGTCACGCTCCGATTTTTATCTTTCCTAGAAAAAGGATAACTCCACGCAAAGACGGTCCAGCAGGAGCTATATAGAAATCCAACACTTAGTGTGTGGGTGGTCAATGAAAATCTATCATAGTAGGTGGATTCTACGCTAATTATACCAAGCCAGCAGCCTGTTTTATTAATACTTGACAAACACTGCAGCAGCCTGTTTTATTAATACTTGACAAACACTGCAGCAGCCTGTTTTATTAATACTTGACAAACACTGCAGCAGCCTGTTTTATTAATACTTGACAAACACGCCAGTCACACTTATTTAATGGTTTATGATTTCTGTATATCAAATAATATTCATATACTGTCACTTTGCCTAAACATACATGAAACAGGATGTAACCTTTAGATCTCACATTTTTTCACGATTCTGTGGTCTATGATTTGTAGATATTATCATAGACTTAAATAAAGTATGTTTTAGTTACATGTCTATATTCGTAAGAGATCTAATCTGTCTGTAGTAACGCAACACGCCTGTAATACATTTTAATTACTGTATCTTTAATCAAAAATATTTAAAAACATATATTATTAGATCTTTTTTTTTCCGGGTAATATAGGTACTCGATCAAGTTAATAATGGTAAATTTACTTATTTACTTATCAAACTTCTGTTATATTTATTCGCAGGCCACTAATACATTAGTGAATCCAATAAAGAACGCAAACGCGAACACTGACATGATGGTGGTTCGCGGCGTGCGATCTACTCCGACTGGAGCCAGTGAACAATTGTTGCCGGACTTCTACTGCGAACACACCACCCTCGCTATGAACAAAGAACGGCGTAAACAGGTACCATCCAAACCAATATTATAAATGTATAAGTCTGCTATAAATATGTTTATTTATTTTTATTTAATCAACCAAAAAAAAAAATGAAAAGAAACCATGTAAAAGCAGTGTCTTCCAAATCTATTAATGGATTGAAAATATTAGCCACGTATCGTCAACAATTAGGTACAGTAGACAAAACAAAGCATCAAGGTCGTTGTTGACGGTGCATGCTCCGACTCGAAGTCTGTTAATTCTGGTGTCCCACAAGGCTGTGTGCTATCACCCACGCTGTTTCTTCTGCATATCAACGACATGCTGCAGATTAGCAGCATCCATTGCTATGCAGACGATAGCACGAGTGATGCCCTTTACACCGGCCGCGCCAACATTTCTCGGGTAAACGTCATCGAAAGCCGATCCAAACTTGTGTCTGAAATCGAAACTTCTTTATCAAAAGTTTCAGATTGGGGTCGACTTAACCTAGTCCAATTTAACCCCACGAAGACACAGGTTTGCGCGTTCACCGCTAAAAAGATGCCATTGGTCGTATCACCTCAATTTGAGAGCACTTCCCTAACTGCATCAGCCAGTATCGGAATCCTTGGCGTCGATATATCAAGCGAAGTCCAGTTTCGCGGTCACTTAGAGAGTAAGGCCATATTAGCCTCGAAGAAGCTTGGTGTGCTAAACAGATCGAGACAGTATTTTACTCCGGCCCACCGCCTGCAACTTTATAAGGCGCAGGTTCGGCCGCACATGGAATACTGTTCTCATCTCTATGCAGGTGCACCCCAGTACCAACTTCTCCCTCTTGACCGCATTCAACGGAGAGCGACTCGCATCATCGACTGCCAAGATATCTCTGATCGACTTGACACCTTGGCGTTGCGTAGAGATGTAGCTTCACTCTGCATCCTCTATCGCTTGTATCATGGGGAGTGTTCAGAGGAATTGTTCGGACTTATACCGGCTGCTGGTTTCCGCCATCGTTCTACGCGACAAAATATCCATCCCCATCACCTGGACGATTGGCACTCCACCACTGTGCGCTTCTCGAGAAGCTTTTTGCCTCGCACAACCAGCTTATGGAACAAATTGTCGCCTGCCGTATTTCCGAACCGATACGACCTTCAAACCTTCAAGAAAAGAGCGTACTCCTACCTAAAAGGCCGGCAACGCACTTGTGACCCTTGAGTTGCGGGTGTCCATGGGCGGCGGTAGTCATTTACCATCAGGTGACCCGTCTGCTCGTTTGCCCCCTATCGCATAAAAAAAAAAAAAAAAAAAAAAAAAAAAAACAATCTCTTATAAATGTTTTCTTAAAAAAGTGTAATTCTTATGTATGTTAAGTAAGTATTCTTTTCGGCAAATTGTCTCGTTGGTCTAGCGGTTAGGCGACTGCCAATCAAGAGGCCTCGTTTTCGATTTCCTGGTCAAAAAGTGCTACCTATCGGGCTTTCTAATAGGGGGACAGATGCCAGTCGCTCCGTAGAAAAACTGATATACAGGCAATTACTGGTTGGACTAGAAGCCAACCCCAAAAGACATGGGAATAATAAGGCTAGGAAGAATAAGAGATTAAGGAAGTATTCTTTGTATGTTTCAGGCGCTCATAAAGATCCTCCAGTTAGTGAAACAGGATATTGAAAGAGAACGTAAATCCAAGCAAGGTTTGGAGAAGCTCTCAATGGCTATCAAACAGACACCAACCTTTGGCAACGATGATTCACAACAAAACGTAGCTGATAAACTTTATCATGTAGGTATTCCTGTGCTTGGTTAACTTTGTTATTGACGTTCCACGTACAATATCATTAGGAATAATCATTAAGAGTTTTAATTTCATCTATTTCATTTCATCATTATTTTTACAAAATTGGACGACATCGACAACTTTATTTTGGGACTTTCGTCAAGGCACAAACACTTTCTTATTGCAAAGGCAATAATACATATACACTTCTGCCTATGTCCCCGTAGGGGCAGGCAGAGGCCTCTCAACTTTTATACTATGTATCTTGAGCTATGATCCCATGAACCAATAATATAATTAGTATGATCCAAATAAGCAGTTCCATGCAGTTTCACACTGTTCAGTGTTTAATGATCCCTGTTTCTATCTTAAGGGTTGCCGCTATACGTTTTATGGCCTATATTAAAAAAAAACATCCATACAATAAGTAAACAAACTAGTCTTCTGCATTATTAAGTTTTAAAAGCTATCTAAATTGAAAAGAAAAATACTTATAATTTGCTGTTGCATCAATTGAAGTATAACAACTATAAAATGCATGTATCCACCAGGTGAAATTGGATAATTCACATTCAGGCCTTTGAAAGTCAAATCAGCATATTTTTTGTAAACGTCCAAGCGGTAGGTTTTGTACATTTTGGACGTCGTATCGTCGACGTATTGTCAAATCATTCTCTATTGATGTTAATTGGATGAATAAAAAATAAATACAGTAAAACAGAATGACAATTTTTAGTAATATTGTTGCCCGATTTAGCACTACTACGTGACTATGTACCCAATTCAAGCGCAAGTCATACTCGTATAGCGGGTAAACCAATCCAAAGACAGGTTACGTCTAAGTTTAAACTGAGTACTAGATTTTACGAACGAAATCCATATTGGTTATTAATAAATATCAATGAATGATATTTATTAATAACTAATGCCGATTTCTTTTAAACTGCATAGATGTTTATTCACATGACAGCGTGTGCCATGACTGTCAATGACATATTAGTCAAGTATTAATCTCTCTCTCACTCTCTTCTAAGATAGGTATCCCACATAGTGGTGGGGCCAGCTTTCTGCTTACGAAACTCGTATCCTTAAAACACTATTTTGTTAATAAAAAAAGTATTTTATCTTAAATAATACAAAGTAAACAAGAAAAAAGTATATAAAATATATATTTGCAGGCAATTTAGTCATGAGATAATCGAATAATCACTACAAGGATACGTTTTAATAAACGTAAGTCGGGTGGCGACTTACGTTAAAACGTATCCTTGTAGTGATTTGTATAGCAATTTGTTTTAATGTAATTATTTATTTTTAAAGTATATTTGTCTATATTTATTTTTACTTAATATATATATATATAAAAATTATCTTTTTGTTTCTCTTTGAATAGCTAATGTTTATATAAAATGTATGAAAAGCAAATTCAGTAATTTGTACGTAACATTCTTTTTTTTTCTTAAAAAATCGTTTTTAAATGAAATAAATGGTGCCATAATCAAAGCAAACAAATTATTTTAAATTCTATGCCAAACTGTTGTTCAGCCGTTGGTATATGGTATAGTATGGTTATAATAATATTTTGAAAATAATGTTCCTGCGTTTCAGATGAGAAGTATGCTGACTTACTTAGAGGCGGTGCGCTATAAGATCACAGCGAGTCTGAACGAGCTAGATAACAGGCCCATCGTGCACCACCCGCTTGCCTCTCATATACAGATAATCAGAGATAAACAGGGACTGCAACAGAGTATACTCAAAGTAAGTGTGATTGACAAGTTACGTTAGTTGATATTCCACCAGCTAGATCTCATTTCTCAGCATTTATTGAAAATGATAATTCAAGTCAAGTTCTTGTGCACCATTTTTTTAAAGAACATGGGTATTATTTGAAAAGTGTACGACTGGTAAACTCGTATATATTATGTGTTATCTTGTAAAATTACATACATATTTCAGGTTCCTCCATGGCTTCAATCGAACTACCAGGAT
The DNA here is from genome assembly GCA_947561695.1 of Tyria jacobaeae. Taxonomy (NCBI): domain Eukaryota; kingdom Metazoa; phylum Arthropoda; class Insecta; order Lepidoptera; family Erebidae; genus Tyria; species Tyria jacobaeae. The sequence goes on along the minus strand of OX387207.1, from coordinate 8,331,201 downwards.
GAAGTGAACAAAAACTTGCAACCCAATTACACAGCGTTGACAAAGAGCATTAACGGTGGGGAAGAAAGAGAGAGGCGGGATTCCATCATGAGCAGGGCCTCAAGCAAACTTAGAATAGAACACCTTTCTTTTAGAAAAAACACTGAACACAAGAGCGCACCTGTTACACCTGTAGTGGATTTACCGACTCCAGTATTGCAAACACAGATGATAGAAGCCTCTGTTCCGCCAGAAAGTCCTTTGTATTGGAGTGAGCGCGGTGCTGGAGATGGACTCTCCAATCAACAGGATAGTGATTTTGGTACGAATATATTAATATATTAATATCTACTATTTCATTCACGTTAATCTAGTTCGTAGAAGTTCTAGCCTCTTATCCTTAAACCCTGAAGCTGTTCATTAAACCCGCACTTCAATAAGATATTTAATAGATCACTCCTCCTCTGTTAGGAATTAATTCTAAAAGGGGAGTTCGTTTGCCCGATTTCTTCTCATAAGGTTTAACTATTTGGAAACGGGCAGTTATAGATCAACACAGGCAGGTATTTAAAAATATTATCTTTTTAATATTAATTAAAAATTATATACCTATATTAACAAAAAAATATTTACAGCGTCACCCAGACGGTTATTGGTTTACCAGACGTGATAAGTTCTACAAGTTCTCACAAGTTTTCGCATATCATACCCCACATGATAGTAGGTTGTTTATCGTATGACACAGTTTTCTAGTGCTATATTTGGGTGTATTGTTATTAAGATTACAGTGTAGAATAACCTACTTACTACAAAACTGAGTACAATGTAGTACATGTCGCACCCCTTCTCCTCTATTAACTTTCTTCTTATCTATTAACTTGCCAATCGTGTATATTCCAGACGAGTTTTCATCTCAGAGTGGTAGCTCTACTGATTTGACTGATATAATGAAGAATGAGGTCGGCGATGGAGTTGCGCAGCCGACGTCTTTGGGCAAGTGTCGTGCCCTTTACACTTACGAAGCGAGGCTCAACGATGAACTCACTTTATCTCCTGGTAAGGCGACCTCTGTCTGACGATCCGTGATCCCATTATGATTTCTGTGTTGTTTAGAAAACTGCTGGCTATATTTGATACAGATGTAGGGTTTTAGGATTATAAAACATGTTCCAATTTATTGAACAGATTGAAGTCTATAGTATATAGTTATATAATTAATATATGTATACTACTAATAAATATATGCACAAGCTCACGCCTTTCTCCCATCTGGATAGGCAGAGACAACTGCCCGCCACTTACTTTTATCCTTACATTGTTTATGTACATCACGAGCTTCATCAAATGTCATTAAACTTGCATACAAGATCGGTGTGTTCTGCGTGAGGAACCTAAAAAAACTTCATATTATTTATTTTATTCATTATAAAAACAGAAGGTGCAGGAGGTGAAGCACAATTAATGCCTGTGCAGTTCGTTAGCATATCGCTTTTATTTCACTGAAACTACTTATGTTACTGTACGACATCGATATTGTATATTTTATTGCAGTTTATTGTTTATTATATCATGTTTTTTTGAGACAGTAAATTACCTGAATGAGTAGTTAGGTGGCACAGCGACTGTCTATTTTACTTACCTGTATACATGTTTTTATATATGTATATAAAAAAACAACAAAAAAAAATCTAGTTCTTTTTCCGAAATAACACTTATATTTTTGTATTTCTTTCTACTACTAATTCTTACGTTGTAATTCCAATTCTTGAAGCTATGATATGTTTACAGGCGATATTATTATTATCCATGAGAAGCAAGACGATGGTTGGTGGAGCGGCGACTTAAACGGCATATACGGAATCTTCCCATCCTCCTACGTTGAAGAAATAACTACCTGTATTTAGTATACTTTACCTATGTAAAGCCTTGAACTGAGCATATGATAACGTATAAATTGATTGATATTATTCAGTTTGGCAATATGCTACATCATATTGACCGAAACTGGATTATAAATTAAAGACTCTTGAAGAAAACCCTGTCTATTTCACCAAAACAACGATATTCAGAATTAGGTTCTATTGAATTAGTGATTAAAAACCTTTTGTGATAACACTATATTTACCTATGTAGACCGGTATAAAGTTAGCCACAGAGTAGGATATGAATGGGAAAAGTTTTTATTGTTATTAATTTAAAATATCGTTATTTAATTATTAGATAAGTCTTCCATAGTTAATTTATACCATATAAAAATATATCGAAATTATAATAAATGTAAATATTCAAAGATGTAATAATTTCTTGCATGTAAGCATGATGTTATCCAAGTCATCTCATTTTTTAATATTAACTTTGCTTAAACGTGACTGCCAAATAATAATTTCTAGCCCAGCCTCTAGAACTGTATAAGAAGTTCTTAAATACAATATAATGTTGACAAAAAAAAAACATGGAATTATTTAAAACAAGTAATGAATTTAATATACATAGTAAAATATTCCCGATTGAAACACAGTAGCAATTTTAAATCTGTAAATAAATACTGAAAGGCCTAATACATATTCGTTATGTGTATGTTTAACACTGAATTTGTCGTTAATAAGAGTTTGTGTTCAAGAAAGACTTATTATAGAAAATAAACGCTATATAAATGTCTATGATTGTAATCAAACCAATTTAATTCAGAAAGGCTATCATAATAATAAATATAACTTTGCACTGTCTTTTTATGAACTACACGAGGTATTTAAAGCAATATTTAAATGCTCACGGGACATTAGAATTATAACTAAGTTGAATTTAGACAATTACTATAATGTAATCTATTAATTAAGTTTAATAAAAATAAATATACGGTATACCCTAGAAAGTAAATTATACAATATATAAAATTAAACCAAAGTGTTGTTGAATAATAAAATATTTAAGAATTTTAATTATGTTTTACTAACAATTTTTTTAGGTATGGATTGTGTAACTAGTGTGTGAATATAGGAGACAGCGTGACTTTCTAATACTTACCTCTTTAGGTTAGGTATGTATTCAATTCATAATGGTTTCCGTTCTTACCCATGACGGCATAGTATTTTGTTTTAGTTGGCTCGATGCCGTTATAGATTGCTTGTTGGAAAGAGGGTCGAATATTTCATCATTCCATATTTATTATTATAGCTGTAAAAAATGAGCATCATAATTGATTTTTAAGATAAATGAAACCAACATACTTTGGAGATGACAACAAATTATATATTAAAATAACTTTCTAGATTACAGTTTTGGCAAGAAAGGATAAGACTAAAATATGTATTACTATAGACCCACATTACATTCCTTTTTTCTAAAAAACCTTTTTTTTACTCTTTCTCCGTCAGGTTTTGGTTTAATTTACTTTCTTAGCCGATTATTTTTTATAATAATAAAAATCATACAAAATAATCGAGTTTGTCGGTGGTCAGTGGTCGGGAATGTTATACTAATACCTAAATAGGTTATTATAAATTAAGTGACAAAACATAGAGTTGTCTTACGGAACAAACATTTCGATCCGGGAGGGCCGAAGCATTAGATGGCTTCACTTATTTTTACAAAAAAATATTTTAAGAAATGTACATATTTTAATTCCAGTAAGAAACTGTAGAAAACCACACACATTAACAGCGAGAATACAAAAAACGACGTCAAAATCTATGTGTATGTTCCTCTTCATTATGTAGTTCTCAAGGAAGTCTTGTTCGTCTGGAGACTAGCACGATAAACCGCAGCAAAGACCTGGTATGGAAGACATACAACAGGAGAAAAGAATAACTACACAGCTACATATTTAAAACAAAACGTATTTTCAACTTTGAATTTTGCAATTGTGTCGACACCCAATCACCCAACCCAAAATCCCATGTAGATTATTTACAAAACCTAATCCTAAAAAAAATAACGAGAATTATGACATTAATCAATCAGCTAAGAAGTTCACAATTCGGAGCATGTAGTTCCTCACGGTGTATAATATTTTGCAAACAGTGCTTAGTGCGAGTTTCATAAAACAAATCGAGTGACTTAACCACCGCGTACATCTAGTTTACGTCAAACGGATCGACAACCGAATACTAGCTAGTGTGAGTACTTACAGTCTTTCGCCTCGATTGGCGTAGTCTCACCATGACAACGTAAACTTTTTGTCAATGTTGGTAGTGCTTTAGCGTCTATGTGATAAACCAACCAAAATAATGATTTTCGACCGCTATTAGTATGGAGGCGTTGTATTATCAAAAAGTCGGGTTACGCTTGTCGTATTTGTACTTGTTCGATTTTGTTCATTGTTACGTCAACAAACTCGGCGTGTATCAAATTATTATTGTTTATCTCAACGATGAAATAAAATGAAAACAAGTAATATTCAATTTAAACTGTTAAACTTTTGTAGAAGAGTAAGTACCTACTTATTTACCATATTGAATGTGATTTGTCGAAGTGAACTCATATATTTTGTATTTTTGTTTTTGCTAGACACGGAGATCTTAGTAAGCCGGTGACCAATGATGAAATACTTTAAATACTTTCTTCGAAAGGGTATAATTTCTTTTAAATTTGGTCTCTGGAAGATATGAAAGCGAATTATGTGCTGAAATGCGAGCCTCTCCAAGAACACTGGCTAAGTGATTACGCTCGACAACCGTGCCATTGGAGGATTCCAAGTGGAAAAAATACGAGCTGCCATTTTTTTCTCGAATTAACTTTGTCACTTAGCTTTTGGTAGCGTTAAATGTTAATTTTTTACAAAGTTTCTTATATGATATTTGTGTTTGTTTTAACATGCTCGCAAGTGTAGAAGCGTCATTCGAGCTCGATTAAATGCTCACTTCGATAAAGTTACTCGACGGTCACGATCGAGATAACTTCTCGCAATCGCGAGTCGCACAAGCAATCTCGCACTCACAAAATATACTACCCGTTAGGTGGCGCTGATCTAACTCTATACAAATTGGAGATATTACTTTAACGCGATCAAGTAGTTAAACAAACTCACACTAAGCACACAATAGTATATGATACAATTACTGATAACCACCTACTTTTTTAAGTCTCTGTTCTAATAAGTAGAAGTTTGATGATTTTTTTTTCAAGTTCTGGACATTTATTAGTTTGTGGTTTTCAGAATTAAGTCACACCATACGTTATTACAATGTGTTATAGCGGTTTGTCATTACAATATATCGAGTTTTATACAATAAAAAAAGGGCTTATTCGAATAAGTATGTGGTGAAGTCTAGCAGTTACAGTAAAACCAGCAGTATCGTTCGTAAATGATATCATAAACGTACCTTGTAGGTTGTGTTATCGTTATTTGTATTTGCATCATTTTAGTATTGATGCGATGTAGCCAGTGTCTGTTATAACAGTTTGTTACTAGCGGTAGTTAATCTAATAGATTTGGTATATTTTAGAAAATCACGATACGATACTGTGTTGTTGCTAAAATAAGGAATTAAACGAGAAGATAGATGGAATATCCACGCGGTATTCGAACAGACCTTTATAGGTACGTATGTATATAAGAAAATCATTTATAAAGTAAATTAGCCAACATTCGTTAAACACTCCATTTGTTTATTATATAGCGTATTTTATACAAAAGTTGATTTCTACGACATTTATCTAAACTTATTTACATTGAATAGTTCCGACATTTTGGACCGGCTTTTATGTATAGGTACTCTACACAAGTCATTTACAAGTTATTTGTTACCAGTAATATACTTTCAGCAGAATTCATAACTTTTATGAATAAATTTTGAGCGAAATGAGATGAGCCATAAACATGCAGGCTATTAATTAAATTATACCTACCTATTTAAATTATGTTTGGCTCTTCAGGCCCTTTTGAGATATTTTATTTAAAAAGTAACAAGATATAAAATAAAAATTCCAAGGCAAATGCCGAAATCAACCTTAAACCTTACTAACCTAATGGATATTATTGAGTAGTAGACTTTAAATAAACTTCTAAATTTATCACGTAGTTGCGAATGTGCCCAAATTTACTCGAAAATATCATTTTGTTCCGTCTATCTCTTTCTATGTACAAAAATAGCATTCAATACATGTTATTCTATCTTAAGTCCTGCGTTGAGCACAGTTCGACTATTGGTGCGCTGAATACTTTCTTAGGTGACTGTAATATTTGCAGTTACGTTAGGTTTGTATGACAGTAATAAGCTGGACATAATCTATTAAGGGCGGGTTTTAAAGATAGTTAGTTCTATTTCTACGAATATGAGTTGCTTCAAAAAGTGGCCTTAACGTACGTAAAAATTAACGGTCACCGGTAACATAGTTTGACATGTGGTTAACATATTTGTGTGAACAATGTCAAATAATGCTTAATATGGACTCTCCGAAAAATGGAAATGTCAACAATTATACATTGACTTGTTTTTTTAAATAATTCTATTCATGACCATAGAGGTATTTTAGTCATAAACATTGATAGAAGGTGGAACCATAATTTAACGTGATCAATGAAATATTGCCTGTTTGAACCGCCCTTTACCTTATGGATTTAGGCATTATATCCAGCTATTAAATATTAGACTAAAATGGAAACTCGAGTTTTATGAGACGTCTGTACGCATGTGTTAACTACACTAAAATATTAAGCAAGCAAATCGAATAGATTTTTGAATCACCAGGCATCTTAAGTTCCTTAATATGTTACGGCACAACTAAAGTTAACAGTTATGCTTTATAATAATGTAACTTGCTATTTTATGTAGTATCCTCGGAACTTTAGAGTACTCGTAAAACGATTACAAACTATTAAACAATTATCGAAAATACGTTGTTCTTACACCTACTGCATATAAAAATAAATATTTTTGAACAAAAAAACGTCGTTGTCATGGGACATCACAGAATCCTTATATTTAATTATTATTATTATTAGTTGTTTCTGGACTCTCTTATATTTAAATAAAGTAAGAATACTGACTTGCTCTGGTTACTCGATTAATTTTATCCAAAAAAGCTGCTGGGTTAATGGGTGTTCAAACAATACGATAAGACCAATCCAATCATTCCAACTGACTTCAAAACATAACTTTCTATTGTTTACTATGGATTCGTCATATCTCCTGAATCTTTTAGCCACTAAGTACATAAGAAAGTATTACAACGCTTCATTATCCCATATTTTTTGGCGCTAAATCAAACTACACTGTTGATTTCTACCGACATTTATCACAAGTGTCCTACCCATATAGCTTATCCTAGCGTACTAGCTGTAGGCTATCTAGATAACCTGAGATCCTTTATTATCTCAAGCTGTATCATTTTAATATCATAGGCAGGGAATGGATAATACCAGTTAGTTGATACCGGTAGCTTTGGTTCTTTGTCGGACCTCATTTCAAATTTTATCCTTTAAAGAAACTTATGTTGTCTACAATTTAGAAATAAGCAATCTTCGTCTCGGCGCGGCGGCTCGGTCGGCTTAAAATATGTCGAGAATTTGTACAACAGAAGATTCACGCTCAAGAATTTACACCACTGATAACAAACAAGAATTTTTGCCACTGTTAGGATTACCAAAGACAAGATTAATAGAAAGCGTGAAAGAGCATAGGTACTTATAGCTAGAAAATAACTGCTAAGTTATTTTCAGTGCAGCAGCAGTGAAATGATAGATGGGACGAATAAAAACATATTGCTATGCGATATGATAACGATGATATGATTATCATTCAAATTGCAATAACCTATGTACGTACGTGTCATTATTGAATAGTTGTTCTATTCATTATTTTCTATATTCTGCTTCAGATGGTAACAATTTTATTAAGAGTAATACATGGTTGGGAGTTCTATCAGTTGCAATATATCGTTACCTATAATCAAGTCTGCTGTAAACAGTAAATCACGACACACAATTTAGAGAAAAAGACTCGTTCCGTAGAAACATGTATGACTCAAAGCGGTCTTATATATTATACACACGTAATTGAATAACATATTTTATTATAAGTAGCGGTCTATTTAATTGTAATGTAATATATTTAGATTAAGAAACTTGGCAGTGTTCGTTTTAGGCGAATTTGATGTAGTCTTACTGTTTCTTAATTGTTACTTTAACTGGCGAAACTTAAACACTATGAAGCTGAACTAAAACTAAGTTAAGAGTACTTACTGCATGTAAAATTATTTAAATATAGATCAATCGCAATATATTGTGCACGAAATAATCTCGAGAGCAATAAATCACAAAGAGTTCTGCGTCTGGGTGAATGAATTCGTCTCAATTGCAAATTAAGTTTCGCTAGGTAGTTAGCGGTCTTCCAGGTCCCTTGCACTAGACCCACTTGTGACGGAACACCGTTTGGTTTTAGTCGGTTCGCGTCTGACATACTTACTACTTCAACGTCAGCTCAGGTGATGATTTAATTGTCTATTAAACACTATATATTTCCCTAAGGTATCATTATTAGTTCCCGAGGTTTTCCGGTATTTCGGATTAATTGCTCCCGAGAGTATAATTCGCATCACAAATACGTGCAGTTTTAAGGCCTAAGCTTAATGTAAGTGGTCTAATCCACATGTTTCGAGTATCTACAAGTGTAGGCATTAATAGCTTTATGGGTTTAAAGAGTTTAGAGCCGGGCTGGATGGTCACGAGAAAAAAATCTTTTAGTAAAAAGTTTAACTTGCGCAAGTAGCCTCCCCTTAAGCGAGAACGGTTAATACTCGTCTATTCTTTCTGAAACTGTGAAGTGATATACAAACCAGAATGTCACAGACTGTAGTACTATGTTTTTCTGAGAACACCTCTCAAACGGAGTAAGGCAAGGCGGGGTCACAAGGCCTAGCTAGATTTAGGGTAAGATTGCTGGCAATTTAAAATCAACAGGCCAGCCAACAGGCAGTTACGACATGACATGCTGTTTGTTAAAATCGGACTACTTTTTTCCAGTTTCCACGATCCGTATGCGGTCTAAACACACGGCACTGTCCGTGCATTTTGTACATCAATCTAGCAAATATACTGGGAATTATCAATGCATCTAGTTCAAGGGGATTGTTAAAGCAAACGACTTAGATATTTATGTATGTGTGTGTGTGTCTGTGACTTTCTTTTAAATATCTATAATGCTTAACTGAGAATATTTGAGTAAGGATTGTATTGACAATATTTATACATCTCTTATAAGTATAGTTGCTAAGGAAAGAGATGCCTGAGGATATAAAATAAAACAAAAAACTTTATAAAAACATAGAATATCGATTACAAAACTATAATATAAAACATAACAGAAATAAAATTTAATTATTAAATTAAATTAATTCAATATATATATACATCCAAAAATAATCTATCGATATAAATGATATAATTTAACTAACCAACAAACATAAAAAAATCTCATAACAATGGATAGGAATATGACATGTAGGTAGTGGATAACAGTTAAGTCGTATGTGAAACCACACGAAACAAAGACTAGAAATTGAGCGATCAAGTCGGCCATGTTTAGAGATTGAAAGGGAAAGGCAATGAAACATATCTCTTAAACAAACCACAATCTCTTAAGCTATTAATGTAAATATAGAGACTTGTCCTTCTCCGCAATCTACCTAAGTAATCTTACTTTAATTTCGAAATAAAAAATACAGTACTTACTACATATGTATATCACTATCACGCTCGACTGTTTCCTTCTCAAACAATACAGTGTCTATGTGATGATGATTAAAGTGACTTATTAAAATACAGTTCATACAAGAATGCACTGCTTTTTAACTTCACTTTCAATTGCAATGCAAACAATAAGTAATAAAAGATTATTATCACTTAGCCTGCCTTTATAAAAAGATAGTAAATTGTTATACTATAAAATCTAAATCAAGACAATAGATACCGGCTTTTACATACAAAAATAATAGGCGAATGTTCAGTACAATAAAATATTTAAAATGAAACTCACTTCAAGCTGTACAACAACTAAAATAAACTTTGGCGAAACATTAAATTATCACACTGGAAAGAATATACGTTGCTTAAAATTGATAATTTGAGCAGACTATTTGCTTTGAGCAAAAAACTTATTATGCATAAAACCGTTTCCAACAAATTCAAAGTTACGTCCCCTAACAGTATCACATTTTCATGCTATTTAATGCTCAAACGATTATTTAAACGAACAAATATCATAAAAACATCTTTACAATCAAACATTACAGCTTTGCATTGACGTGCCGCCGCCAAGAAAATTTACAAACGAAAAACAACATTTTTAAGAAATTCGCTTTCTACTCAATACACTTTTAGTATAATCAGTATCTATCTTAAAATACACCCTTTTAAAGAGTTTACCCGTTCATTATATCCAAATCGCATTGCGCTTAAAGATTTACCTTAACATGCATAAAATACTTAAGAAATGGACAGTTCAAACGTTTTTTCCTGTATTCTGGCAAGAAACGACTGTTAAAGGTACAATTCACGCAACTGGTTAAGTATTATTATGTTGCATTGCATGTTTATTGTGTGCAATTGTATTGTTGTGATGGGTACTTACATTGTGATATTATAGAAAGACTATGGCAGTTATTAGCATTTAGTACTTTGTATCTTATAAGTATATTTACAAAGTTCAATGCACCTAGATACGGAACAAATAATATATGTGCTACAGATAAATGCCAATGATCTATCTATTTCTGTCTATTCATATATCGACATCTAATCAATAGCGTTATTTTACAAGTTATCTATCCATACTTCTAGATAGCTTAGCATATCTTACACCAATCGCATTAAAAACATTAATATGTGCATCAATCATTATTTGCGCTTCGGTTTGCTATGTCAAATCCAAATATTATATAATGACACAACCATATCGCAAGGAGTCCAAGACCGTTGTAAAGATAGGACAGAAATTTATTGTTGGCAGTGATAGTAGAGTACAAATTGTTTATTTTAAATACCTGTTTAATAAACAAAAATTCTAGTATATATTGCCCCTGGATTATTAATACTTACTAAACTAACAAACTTATTCAACTAACTTTGGAATGTTCAGTGTTCATTCTACTTCAATGTTTAAATATTCAATTAAAACGAATCACAGCTTTAAATATAAATTCTTCAAAAAGTTGCCAAAATTGACACATACTTAATACTAAAATTTTTGGCAATAAATAAACGTAGGCCTTGAACTCCGTCACATACACAAAACCAATAACAATGGTAGTAAAGTCACAATTAATTAAAATGTATGATTACTTATAACGATAAACACTAAGATATAATAATGATGAGTGGCTTCGCTTACAATAATACTGGATACAAAGAAAGAAAATAAAGTGCTTTTTTCTCAACTCCAGCTGTATTTTTAATTCCATTGACAACCTGAAAAGAAATATCGGTACACATCAACAACTGATATTCAAAGAATCCAATGTCGTTGTTATTGTAAGAGAAAGTAGGGTTATTGTTAACTACTGCTATGGCCACGGAAAAAGTGGAGCAGGAGCAAGTTGTCTAAAGATTAATTGAGATTATCGAATAGATAAGGGTCAGAGCATATATTTATATATTTATATATGCCATAAAAAATCAACTATAAGAGACTAAAATATTACTACTATCTTACTCCCTCCCTCCCCCCACATTCTGCACACCACGTTTATACCAAAACAGGACTCTTTTTGAAAGTGATTATTCTAGCACGTTGGGTAAAAGGATTTATTGTGCAGTGTCAAGGACATGAATCTCTATGAGTTCATAAGTGTCATAGGCAAATACAACTCCTCTAAAAAAGTATGTACTGTCGCTATAGGGTGGCCGCATACACACGTTTTCCGTATTCGATTTCCTAATGCGGATTTTCGATTTGGAATTCCGTGAGATTAGCGCAAACGTTCCTTTTCCTTCATTCGGAATGTATACAGTCAGTACCATACTATAATATACACAAATTGGGTGCGATACTGAATAAATATTTCCGAACAAGTGCGCTGGCACCAACAAAATGTATGCAAGCGCTGCGTTCCGCATGACGTCATTAGGTTTTTTCAAGATGGTTTCTCCGAACGCACCGGCTTGCATTCGAAACGTACGTATTGAATTTGTTCCGTTCGGAAAGAAAGTGGACATGTGCGATAGTTAAAGTATTCGTTATATTGATTCCATGCATTCTGATGTCCGAATACGGAAAACGAATTCGGAAATCAAATACGGAAAACGTGTGTATGCGTCCACCCGGCCAGGGAGGAGAAAACCATGCCGACAAACTTTTTAACCTCTCGTATTTTGGGTTTGGTAAAGTACTTACAAATGCCAGTCGTTTAATGGGCAGCTCTGATCTGATTCAGTTCATCATCAGAGTCTGTAGGCGGAGCGTGTTCGGATCCTGCCAGCACAGTAAGATGAGTGGAGTCGCTCTGTAGCGTACTACACTCCCCACCACCACTGCCACCCCAGTTTCCACATTGGGCTTTCTTTTGTAGAGCTTGTACGTATGACTGTAAAGAAAACGATACTAAAAAAATAACATCCTATTTGCCATGGATGTTTCTTTTTAATACAACAAAATTACGCGATCAAAGGCATCTCTATGATATCTGATAGCTTGTTTATAAAAATAATCACAAAACCCTACAAATCCAATAATCACGTACAAAATAAAAATCTAAGCCAACCCAAGAAATAACTAAAAGTAACTTATTTGAAGATAAAATAAATTAATGAATAAATAAATAATTAAAGTCAATACCTGTGATATAACGTCCCCATGTGCAGTGCGCACCTGATAGAGATATCTATATTTGCGCTGTTTCATTTCAGCGCGTTGCTCACGAGTAATTGGGCGCGACTGCTGCGCTTTCAGCCGACGCTTTTGTGCGCTTATGCCTATAACATAAGACATTATTTTATACAATTTTAAAGAAATAACCATACCATAGAGTACTTTTTTATAATATAGAAGCTCAGACGAACAGACGGGTCACCTGATGGTAAGTGACAACCGCCATCGTAAGTGCGCTGCCCGCTTTTGATGGGTGATGAGGGATGTTAGGATGCGGGGAGGGGAAAGAAGAAAGGGGGATGAGGGGACAAGAAAGAGGAGAGGGAGAGTTGGTCTTCCAGAAACCACAAATTTCAGGGAATTTTTTTAAAGATTTACAACCGGTTTTCTGAGCCTGGCCGGCCTATTCATGCCCAACGAAGCGTGACTCTATCACTGTCAAAATTATCCATAAATAATTTTAGAACCATCAGATAATATAGTTGATGAAATATCCACAAACTACTAGTTACAGGTAGTTTAGTTAAGTAGTTAACTAAGAAAAACTCTAATTTTATATTGTTTTGGAAAGTGTAGTTGCTTTAGGGCAATGAAGACGTTTTAAATATACATCAGTGTTTGGCTTCGTATGACCACAGAATAGTAAAGAAAATCATTATGGACATTATTTTGACCGATTAAGAGTTGACAGTAACATTAATATAAGTTCCTGTCAACGCTTAATCGGTCAAACGTTACGAGCTAGTAGTAATGAAAAGCTGGTGTAATACATACTTTGTTCATGGTATATGCCGGTGGCGGTGAGTGCACATTGTGCCGTGAGACCCACTATGGCGGCGGCTGGCCATGCGGCTAACGTCAGCCACGAGAAGCGACAAGGCGGAGCGACAGGCGGCTCCAGTTTTGCTCGCTCCCAGAGCTAGAACAATAACGGAGAATTACCGTAACACACAATTTTATACCATAAGTACATGCTAATCAAAAATTACAAAAAAGTACGTATTTCTTTTACTTTTCTAGAAGTTGTTGTTCGACATAGTTCTTCAGCGGTTTCCTTAACGAAAACTTTTCAATTAATGAGGAAAAGGAAGGTTCAAAAAATGGAGTAGTTTAATAAAGCTAGCTAACTTTAAAACTAAAACATTCTACAACTTCAGAAAATTTCATAGGAAATCTTATATTTACGAAAAACAATGAAAATTTAAATGCTGTTAATTTTATTATTATACAAATATGTGCATATACATATATACATGTCATTGATTTTTTGAGCTGTTTTAAAGACTCTGCGTCATCTTTATTAAACTGTTAATGTACAATGATAAATAGGATGATTTTTATTAATTAGAAATTAAAGTCATTAATAATATTATATTAAGAATGGTTATTGCTTCATTTTAAAAATTATTAACAATACAATATTGTAAAATATAAATATATTAATAGTATTAAACATATATGAAGTTCATTCAAAATGACATCTTCTAAATCGAATATTGATATATTTGTTTTGATGTTTTGACACCTTTTTTACAAAAATATGGCTCAGTCACTCCTTGATAGCTAACACACTACCAAACTATCACTGAAGTCGGAGTGGGCATTAGCCCACGTTGTACTTTGATAAGTAATTGGGATGCTTCTATAGATCTTTGAGTATAAACTTAGTCATTCTGCATGTTAGAATAAGTGAAAACTTTCTATTCAGTAAATATTTCTTTTCTGTGACCTCACTATGCCTACCGCTTTAGAAGTTGTTTTTAATTTACCACCCTGTTCATTTTTAAATTATCAGTAAAATAAATACCAATGCGTATCTCATAGGCCACAAAATACTGGGCATGGTTCTCTCGAGTTAAAATCTTTTGCTTTCGGATAGGATTTCTTCGAATTCTTTTTGACTCTGCTTTGATCGCCTTTTTCGAACGATTACTATGTGGACGGCCAGATCTTTTTCTGTCACAAACAGAGGCAGTTTCATTGTACACTCATCAGTAGCCTGGTGCACAAACATTCCACTAATACCAAGCGTATAGAGTTTCAAAAATTGAATTTGGATCCAAACCTATTTTGTGTAATGCTATCACTACAATTACCCCACACATTTTAATATCAAAAATTATTATATTCCTTTTGGTGGTGCGAAAATGAGAAATCACAATGAATATTCAAATATGAAAAAAAAATGAAAAACTGAAGTAATCATAAAAAAAAAACCTTTTAGCAAGCAGGTGACAATCGTGAAAAAATAGATAAACATTCTATAGAAACAGATAAAGTTTTAACAAAAATAAGAATGCTTGTCAAGAATATAAACAATTTTCATAGATTTCACCAAATGGTTTGGTGTATAAAAGAAAGGGAATAAATATTGCTAGCTTTATTTGAGTGCATGCATTCAGCTATGTTAACTTTACATCTGCTTTGAGTAAGTACAAAATGTCAGATGCCATAACAATAGCACAAGATTGATCAAAGAAAGCGTTATTACTGACCCATTTAAGCATCATCATTCTTTCTAAAAAATAGTCAAGGGAAGTCGCGATGACTGCGCCGCCGTACACGCTGGTACCGAAGATAGTTAGCGCTGAAACAGAACACAAATCAATTGTAATACTAAACAATAACAAAATGGTGTTTGAAGTATTGCTAATCTTGCAAGTCTAAGTTAAGAGTCTGTCAAGGATATGACTAATTAATGCCGGAGGAGGATGATATATACACATGAACGCAATACATTGCAACTAACTTACAAAACTTACTAGCTACCATCTGACAAACTCATCCACTTGAATAGACCCAGCTTTCTTCTAGAGAATAGTACCTAGGTATACGAGAGGTCCTGGATCAAGTGACATGATTCTTTCATCAAGACATAGTTATGGGTCAGTGGATGACCGTGCCGCAATGTTGTTGCTTGGTATTCAGAAAGGTAGCAAAGGAACCGTTTAACCCTAATGTAAGACCCTTCTACCAAGCAGAATATTAGCCAGAAGTAAACCGATTTTGGATACTATTTGATTAAAATATACATAGGTAACAATATTTCGATACTGTCACTGCATTGCAGTCCGTATTTATTTTCATGATAAAACGTGTACAGAGTGAATAAACATTGGGTATAGGTATTATCGATAGTGACATTTATGTAAAAAATTACATAATAAAATACCAGTCTATAATTATTAAGTACCTACTAATTATAGACAAAATAAAAAATATTGAAGATATTGGCATCTATATTTGCATCCTTCTTTGCCTTAAGGGCATAGGTTGGCAAAAAAAATGCTTCAACTAATTCAGAACCACATACAGCATTAAATTCCAAACGCGTCATAAAAGTATTGGAGAGTGGTCGTCGGAAAAACTCTCCTCTTTTACAAAGAATGACCCAGAAGTCATCTCTCGTATTGTTTTCGGGCTATGTATATTTCAAACCACTATTATAACAAATATATTTACATATAACTAAACAACTTATTGTCAGAGTTATCATAACGTTATCGATGCGATTAGATAGCAGGCATACCTTTCTTCCAGTAAAGGTTGATGACTGCGAAGAATATGCCCGAACATAGCAACACAATTACACACAGCCAATACTGCAACAAATAAAATAACCTGGTGTTATCATTATCACACAAGCCAACAAAATTCATTTTGCTTAATATACAATAACTGTGTAACGTGTATACAAGAACGAGAGAGCGGTACTGTCAAATCCGATTCATGACATCGCAATGGTCTCGACAAAGCTGTTAACGACATGTATATCAATTAATTATATACATACATGCATGTACTCCTATTTACTCTTACGTATAACATAGTATTTATAAAAAAATATTATGATCGATGTATTAATAGCGAAAAAGCGTGTTAAAAATATGTATCAGAATATTACATATTAAATACCATAAATATATAAGATTTTTATTCAGTTTAGTACCACGTACTTAATAGGGGGCACATTTTAAGTTAGCGACACAAAAATGACGGCCTCATAATATCAAAGTAGATGTTATTCTTGTATTTACATTCCCTTTCTGTAAAACCTTCTAGCGATGGTATGGCTAGTAGCTTGTATAAATTACAGAATATATTATGTATATCTATAAATTTTAAGTCCAGTATGGCACACCGTGTGGCTTTAGTCGGTCCAATTTTGATACACCGTTCCACCGAAAACCCCGGTGAGATGACGGCCCGAGGGGGTCTCCCCACGTAAAAAAAAAGGTACGATGCGATGCCATTTTATATTCTATTATCAATACAATTTTTAACGACATATTAATACTTAATGCGATATTTTCGAAATAATTATTCATAGTTTGATAGTGGAAAATACCAAACCAAAAATATTGTAAAAGAAAATCATTAAGGACTACGTTAAAGTGCTTTTAATTTATACATTTATAATAATTATTAAAACATAATAAAAATAATCATGACGATATTTAACGTAAATAATCATGCATTATTAAAATGAATACAATTTTATTTAAAATATACTTGCACTAATCATTTACCTACTAAATATAAAATCTCATTAAGATGTATAACGTGTTGAATTACTAATTCAGAGATATTCTTTGTTGTCTAACTCTAAACAAAAGCATGTAGGTATTGCAGTTTAAACTCTTTAGTCAAAAAGAAAATTAGGCTCACGTCTTTCTACTCGAGCAATCTCGAGCAATAATAGTTTTACAATGGGTACTAACTGAAACGTTATATAACAAGGTATAGAATGAAAACTGTGTTACTGACGAAGTCAGACATGTTGCTATATCAGGTGAGTATTCATGAACAACGCCAGCATTGAGTTAATAACCAGGTGAGTAAATTTACTCTAACTTGAATTTTTAGGACCTAGGATCTTTTTATTCGACTCTCCAAGTCGAGTTATTTTGTAGCACTACAGATTTATTTAGATTTTTATAATAATATTTCAATATCCAAAAAAAAACTAACATTATAAATAATAGTCATCACAAAAACGTGAACAGTCATTCGCAATGAGTTGACAATGCGACGCTATAATACAATTCGCCAGGTTTATCATACAATTCAAAACATTATATTTTCTGTTATATGGACAATAGTCAAGAATGGAAACAATCGCAGAGCAAAACATCACAAGGTAATATAGAAATCATACTGTCTGTCAACACTCCCATATTTGTTTATGTCATGATGATGACAGATAAACCCTGAATTCGTTAAACTCTACACAACAGTAAACTGAAGTACATAGATGATAAGATATAATAATATTTAACAAAAATGCTCAGCAACTAATATAATATACACATAACCACAGAGCGTAAACACGACGCTGTAACTATGGTATGGTTACACTAACAATTATAAATCGGTTGGTATAGCCCCGGTAACAAAAGATCGCTGTTCGACAGCAAGTCATCAGCTATCCATGGAGGAATAGAGTTAGCAACGCATACGTGACATCACTCATTACACTGATAGCCTCTTCTTAACATAAAGACGAATATGTACTTATTTGTCAATTTAGATTTTATTACGACAGTCGAATACGCCATATCATCCATGATTTTCAGCATCGTTTCCAAAGAAATAATGTTTTCATATAATTGAATAACTGCAACGACCTTAAAACATAACAAAGCATGTCAAGCTATATTTAACATAAAGCTCTTTCTACGATATTTCTTCTTATTCCATCGTATGTAGGTACACTTTATTCACTGTTGACCTATTTCACGAAGCAGCGAGAGTTCTGTCAAGTACAATCTAACAATTCTGGGAATTCTTGATATTCCAGTGCAATTCACGTGACTCAAGATTACAAACCTAGATTTTCACGGTAACGCAGACTTTACAAAGTACTGTAAAGTCTGCGTTACCGGCTACTGAGAACCACACGCGGCTAATCCTTTCAACAATTCTTACATTTAATTCGCGTAGAACACGTACAGATTATGTATTTTAATTGAATTTAGCTAAATCAACAGAGATTGTCAAGTAATCGTAAGTAGTTGCAATGAGGATGGTAACCACCACTCTTGGACTCCACTTATTGCTTTCCATCAGACAAAGTGGAGTCACAATGGTAGGCTGATATAAAAAAAAAATGCAATAAACTTTTGAACATGCGGCTCAATATCGCATGAATGCATGTACACATCAAAAGGATCATTATTGTTGCGAGTTTATACCCAGTTCTTTACTGACACCCATATAGGCACACTAAATGAGTTTGCTCATCCAGCCTGTCCATAGCCCTTCGGTTAACGACATCATCGGGTAGTGATTCGCTTCTCTGTTATCAGCTGCAGGATACAATCAAAGAACATACGGCTAATCTACAGATAACTGATTAAGATAGCTTAAATATATATTTAAAAGTACTTTCACTTCTCATGTGTTTGTTAATCGGCGGACTGGAGTGGCTAAAAACGTGTTTATTAATAAATCATTGAGTTGATTTCACTATCGTTTGACTTTCACCGAACTTGTCTAGTTTATCTACTCAGGTTTATAGGTATTCATTTTGTAAATATATACTATAAATAATAAACATATACTATATATATTTATAACATAATTTAACGCAGATGGAATTTAGGAATGCATTTAAGCGTAGGTACAAAGCAAAAATAAACAAGGAGCGCATCTGCAATAATTAGTAGATAAACGAGTATAGCCAGTGGATGGTGGTACATACCTAGCAAGTAGCCAGTGTAATCATTTTTATATCAAAATATTTATGTATAAAAATTCCACAGTGTGATTCTCGGTGAGTAGAATAGGGCCACCCCCATCTCTTCCTGTGGGTGTATTTAAAGGTGTCTATGGGATCAGACTTATCTTATCTTATTTGAAAAACCATTGGTTCTGTCTACTCGGCACTGGGAAGTTTGAAATATAGGTATGCGACCCTGACTTGCTTGACTATTACTTATACTAATAAGAGATGATTAGAAAGGTAAAAAAATGCTTATATGGATGGATTGGATCCATATAAGCATTTTTTTACCTTGAAAATTGAGAGTATATTGAAAAGGTTTTCAATATACTCTCAATTTTCAATTCTAATGAGAAGTAAAAATATGGGTGTTAATTTCACCTCTGTCTACCCTTCCGGGACACAGGCGTAAGTGTATATGTATGTATATAATAAAATTAGTAAGTACTAAGTCTAGTGTGTCTAGATTATTTAAACCGGGCTAATAAATATTATTCTCGAAAAAAATATTTACTAAAGCAAGTATTCTCTCTCCCTTTAATGTGTTATGGGACTTACATGTTAGCGTAGACAAGGCAAGTCTATAATTAATGTCGACCTCATTTCGCCATTGCGGTTCTTGGCGATAATATGTCTTCGTTGATTTCTTTTATTCAATAATTTTAAGCAATCCATTTGGTGTTAATTTTACACCGTCACTAGTTCGATCATAAGCGGAAAATGTGTTCGGCGTTGTCCAAAAGTTAGGCTAATTCGATTATATTTTCATGAGGTACCTGATCAAAGAATGTGGTTAAAAATAGAAAACTAATAGACACTTCATATGTAGAGAACCAGGTCTAGCAGTTCTCGACTATCAACGTAGTAATATGTACTTTGTTGTAATGAAAACAGTACTTTGATAACTACAGTCAACAAAGTTAGGCGATGAAAAAAAAAATTAAGAATTAATTGGCTAAAGGTGCTAATTAACTTCATAGAAACTAATGAAGCCTAGATCAGAGAAAAGCTTTGTGACATAGTCTGAATTAATATGAGTCACATAATATTAACATTTTGTATCGCCATGTAGCTGACAAAATGACTATGTTAAGTATGTATTAGGTACGTTGATAATGCGCAAAGGGAGGTTTGAACTAGCAACCTTAATTACATAATACTTATGATGACTTCGACGTTCGTCGGTTAACTAATATAACTAAGTATTTAGTGTTTAAGAGGTGACCAATAAGCCGGATATATATATGTTGTTAAAATTTTACAGCAGCAAAAACAAAGCCTGAAGTCATATTTTTTGCTCCAAACGATAGTTGCTAACAATTTACTAAAGAAATTATTTACGCTACTACTTTCTTCTACGATTTTCATTTCAATAAAATAATACGCTTGTTACATCATATGCGTAGCCCTTGCTCATTGACAGTACAGCACTTAAACTAAGTACATATTCGGCAAATATACACGCCTACATACATACAAAATAATATAACAACACAACACCGGTTAAAAAACAGTTGGAGAACGACAAGCCGTGTATCGTATCAACTATGCATCTCCCAGTGGAACACATTGGAACATACAATTGAGGTCACTCTTTATTGTTTGACTTTAACCTGCAGCTAACAACACATCCTACTGATTTAATCGATATTACATGTACTGACGAGCCGTGTCGGAAAATTAAATAGATAATTTAATTCATCGTATACCAGACTATTTATGGACTAAAATAATGCATAAATAGCATGTAATTTAATTTGACTGACTAAAATATTCATGCAGATCATGAAATTGTATTTTTTACAGAAAATGAAAGGAAGGTATGACTGCCACTGGACTGACAGACAGACAGACTGACTGGTGTGTTTATATCATTGTTGCACTCGTTTAACACATACCCTTCGATAAATATTATTCATTTCCATAGTATTCAAAGGGTGCTTAGCCTAAAATACCACCAGGTGCAAAGGCGATATTCTTGCATGCATCAGTTGCCTTCCCGATTCATATAGATTTTAGATAAACCCGGTAAAGCTTTATTTAATAAATGTATGTCAAACTGCGGCCGAGTTCGCACCCACTGACACGAGATAACAATGAATCACTAACACAGAATCGATGACTGCGCTACAGAACATTCATTAGCTTTTACATTTGAATATTTATTAGGATTGGTTGCAATTTAATTTACGAGACAACCACCAACGATATGAATAGTACGAACATAAGGGTATTTTAACTATACTGGGTTTTACCTGACATAATTTTTAAAACTGTAAATGATTGTGCTGATTGTGTATGGTGAAAAATTATATCCGACTGTTGTTTCAACAAAGTTCCTACTGCCAAACTAGTACACAACACACAACAAAACATATTTTGTTTTTTCTTCTACATTTGACTTCTGAACACGCGTATGCCATAACGGGCTCAATAAGTTTTTATGTAATTGGTATGAGAAATAAATATCACATATATCATATAATCACATAATCAATATTGTCAATTGATTGAAAGGAAGCACTTATGTCATTAAAAAATGTATATATACGCCATAGTGAAATTTACTGTTAGTCATTGATAAACTATAATTTCTAGTTTATTTTATTATAAAAACTAACACACCTGTTGACACCCCCGCATCACCCGTTGTGGGTGGAATTTCGTAAAATCCGTTCTTAGCTGACCTCTACTCGGCGAAAGGAATATTCCTACCAAATTTCAAGTCTCTACGCCTTATGGTTCCAGAGATATCGTGATGAGTCAGTATATCGGTGGAATCTTTATATATACATATATAGAATAATTAGTTCTTACATGATTTTTACATGAAATTCGTAATAGTAGAACATTGGCAGATTAAAAATTAAAAAGGTTTTCTCTTTGTTAATCCACAATTGCGGTTGAAGGAAATTACATGTACTCACTGTAGTGGGGCGAGAGTCCAGAAAATGGTCGTAGATGGCCAGACCAGCACAAGCCAGCAACACGCCGGTATGAAAACCGGTCATAAACAAGCCCACATATTGAATCAGCATGGTGATCAAGCCAAATAGAAGACCAGCGCACAAGGCTACACCTGAATACGAAAATTATATATTTATAGTAAATTGTAACTAAAAGAACAAATTAAATTTTATAAACTATGGTGTTGGTTAAAAGAGAGAATAAATTAAAATTACATGTTAATAAATAAGTATGACATGACATGTTAATAAAGAAGTACTAATATGTCATTTCATTAAATTTACACAACTTAAATATAAAAATAACAGCGCTAAGAATGTAAAAAAACCTTTAATTCCATTGTTTTATAACAAAACACTAGAATATTGAAATATGACGGTCAAACTATTAGAGATGTCACGTCTTTACTTCATATACAGTGCCAGTAAATGACCTGGTACGAAAGAAGGAACAGAAGAACATAATATTAAGAAGCCCCAAGAGTTTACTTGAATTACGTAAGTACACTTACCAACATTACCATACGGTGGCATCAGGTACTCCTGCAGGCATATTAGATACACGATAGCCGAACCAAAAGTGAAACCAGTCAAAAACATGCTTGCTTTGAAACACCGATACCCTAAAATATAATCACAAATCAAGATATTTAATAAATTTAATGTACGAGTACTGCTCCTATACTGATTTGGAGGAATGTCGTAGTCATTAATTTTATCTGGAGCCAAAATCTAAGAGAATAGAACGGTCATTCAATGATAATATAACGTAAGTATTGGGATTTTATAAACAATAAAGTAATAACAATTCTTACACAGTTGATGAAAAATTATTATATTATAACAATAATTTGCTCTTAAAAATGTAGATAACCGCCTTCAATGCAGTTGGCAATTATCATGATAAATGGTAAAAAGTTAATAGTAAACTTCAATTTAAAGACTTAATAGTAAACTACGTAATTTTAAGAATTATGACTTTACTCCTAACCGTTAATTTGAAGTTTTCATTTTCTGATATAAATAATATTTATTAATTGTAAAACCTTTCCGATTCCAAGAGTGCTCATTTCTTGGAATTGGACGGGAATAAATTATTCACATTTAATAAGTGTGCTCAATATTTTATTAAATTTAAGTAAAGCTTACTTTTATTTTTGAGTATACTATACTCTTATAGTCCATTCTTTATTTATCTTATTCTATTTTTCAATTAAAATAAAGTTTCAAATAATTTGAAATTGTTAATGTACATTTCTTTGAAACTTTTCTTTTTATATTTAAGCTATAGAAGCAAATGTTACAAAAACTTAGTAAGAAAAAGTTTTAATGTCAAGGATTAATATTTGTATATGTATTTGTATTCGAGATGTTTTTATGTATGTCCTTACTTACAAGGTTTTACAACAGATCGAACTTTATATTACGATTTGATTGCAAATATATATTTTATAAGGTTTCCATAAAATTGTGATCTACAACCTACTAGGTGTAGTGTAGATGTCAACATGTTGGGCTTTAATGAGGACTTTAAACTTGCCTGGCCATAGATATTAAACCGCGATCTTCTTAAAATATAAATTTTTGTTATTTGTTGAACCTACTAAACAAAGTGTAAAAGCAATGGTTTAAAGTTTCAAACAAAAAATTATCAAAAATGGCACACAGCCGGTATCTCTCAGTTGTTGTTTTTATCCTTATTGTGTCAATTAAGGCAATCTCAGGCGATATCAACGCCCAACTTGTAAGTATTATGTTAATTATATCAAAAATATGTACGTACATCATAACAGGTTAATCAAGTTGTTACTGTTTAAAGAACGTAGTTACATATTTTAATAAATTATAATTAGCAAGCATCCCAAATAATTCCGTTGAAATGTAACCCAAAGATGATTTCAAAATACTTTAATCTTTATAACATTATACACATCTTATGCAAAAGTTTGCTTTAGAAGTAACAATTTAAAAACGAGTTTATTATTAAGATTTAATTATTTTCATCACAGTCATAGGAATCAATTCTTTTAAATTGCGCACATTCATTGTAACCAATTTTAAACCTATATTCATTATAAAAATAATAGGTCCGTAAAGTAACGTACGTAGCCGAGCAGCCAAATTAATTGTATAATTTGAGCAATTGTTTTCAATTGGTACTTTTTACTTTGTTAAGCGAGAGACATTTAATTGGGCAGAACCGTTAAGTCGGACGTGCATTCAAAGATAGTGTCCATATACCTTAATCCTGTGATTATATAGACACTATCTTTGAATGAATGGGCATGGCAAGGGTAAATAGGTAATATACTATCAGTATCGGTAAAATGGAGGCTTCATATTTTATATTTAAACCTATAGCAATACATTTCATGCAGTTGTTTTTCCGTGATGTGTGTATAAGCATACAGAAAAAAAATCTAAAAACTTGTTTTCGCTCTGGAAGTGCTCTAGGAAATCAGCTTTCTTTAATATGAAATGTACTGACATCGGCCTGTTACGATGTTATTTAATGTATACACGAGTTAACCTTATTTATAAAGTTTTTTACGACAAACACATCAAAGACATTTCTCGTTATCTTATTGTAATACTTCTAAGCACTTCGATAAAATAACGTGGGCAAAATATCTTATTTGTAGTTTGGAGTTTTAGGATACGTACTCCTCCTTCTTTAAAATAAACGAGAAAAAAAGAAAAAGTATTCAATAGTGGTTTGCGTCGTCTTGGGTCAGTACTATTAATTTTGAGGCTTTCCTTTAAAAATGGTATGAGAAAGAGACTCATGAGTATGTGTTAATGATTCCTTACACGGTTTTCTTTAAACGCATATATACTGCAGATATAAGATAACATTTATTAAAAAGCAGACTTACCAAATAACGTGTAAACAATTCCAAAAGCGATATACATGGAGCATATTACGCTTATTATTGGATCGTATTTATAATCGATGGAAGTACAGAATGACCCCTCGATGTGGGGCCCATTGAATTTAATCGTCATGTTAGGAGGTCTCCTCGTCACTTGCGGCACCAGCTGGCCCACTGATGACATGTTTATATTTCTAATTGGTAGTACTTAATTTGAGAGAAGTAACATGATCTGTGGACAAATAATGGCGACTTTAAAATTGCTCGTGTGTTAGTATTCTAGTAAATTTTCGCATTTCGCAAATATAATTTGATGGGAAGGGTAGGGGGAGGTAGGGCCTCCCCCTTCCCTTCCCCCTTATGGTGCGGGGAAAACTAAGACGACGAGCCAATCCACTGACCCAGACATTCCAGACTCAGTTGCTTGAGGGAGTCATTTGATCCCTGTTTCCGTCGCGGGAGGAACCAATACCTCCATGGATGGCTCCAGAAGTACCCGACGCGGAGGATAACTACGACGTGCCCGAAGTCACTGGGATAGTTCTAAGGCCGGCGGTACAGCGGCTTCAAGCTAAGGATACCGCCTCAGGACCCGAGTGCATACCTGGCCGAGCATGGGTCTTAGCACTTCAAGGTCTCGGGCCCCGATTTCAAGGGCTCTTCAGCGCATGCTTAAAGTGGGGACAGTTTCCGAGAATCTGGAAGACCGGAAATTTGGTCCACATTCGAAAAGTAGGGCGTCCGGCGGACTCACCTTCCGCCTACCGACCCCTTGTATTACTCGACGAGGTGTGTAAGCTCTTCGAGCGCATCCTTGTAAACCGTCTCGTCGAGCATCTTTCTAGTATGGGTGTGGACCCAGCGGATAACCAATTAGGTTTCCGCAGGGGGCGCTCTGCCATAGATATAGCTATGCGCGTTAGAGCTCTGGCGGAGGAAGCCGTGTACTGGGGTGAGGTGATGTAAGCAGTGTCTCTCGACATTGCCAACGCTTTTAACACCTTGCCCTGGAGTTCTATTAGGGAGGCACATCGTTATCACAATCTGCCCCCGTACCTCCACTGCATTGTCGGGGCATACCTAACAGAGAGAGCTGTGACCTACTCTAGTCGGGCAGGACACGGTCGGCGAGAGATGTCGTGCTGTGTTCCACAGAGATCGGTATAAGGCCCAATCCTTTGGAACATCGTCTATGACTGGGTGCTACGCCGTGCGTTTCTCAATGGGGTCGCTGTTATATGTTACGCCGATGACACCCTCGTGACAGCAAGGGGCAAGACGCACCGCAAAACAGCTATTAAGGCCACGGCCGGTCTTTCATATCGTTCTAAGAATACGGCGCCTAGGTCTTGAAGGGCTTTACACAAATCCGAGGCCGTTTGCTTCCATGGGCCTCGGAATAAGCCACCTGTAGGATCTAGGCTAACAGTAGGAGGCATCAGTAACCTTATTTATAAAGTTTTTTACGACAAACCCATCAAAGATATTTCTCGTTATCTTATTGTAATACTTCTAAGCACTTCGATAAAATAATGTGGGCAAAATATCTTATTTGTAGTTTGGAGTTTTAGGATACGTACTCCTTCTTTAAAATAAACGAGAAAAAAAGAAAAAGTATTCAATAGTGGTTTGCGTCGTCTTGGGTCGGTACTATTAATTTTAAGGCTTTCCTTTAAAAATGGTATGATAATCGAACTCTATCGGCATCGCACCGACAATGAAGTATCTGGGACTTGTACTCGATAGCCGATGGGACTTCGGACCACACTTCCAAAGTCTGGCTCCCAAAATTATAGGTCGGCGGCCGCAATTTCGCGGCTGCTACTAAACATGGGAGAGCCCAATGCCTCCTGCAGGTGACACCTGGGAGTTATGCAATTTATGACCCTTTATGGGTCTCCAGTCTGGGCAGGAACCCTGACGGACGGCAACCTCGCATTACTTCGACCCCGCAGCCCGACAGGGTTATAAGGGGATATCGCTCGATCTCTGTTGAAGCGGCGAATCTTCTAGCCGGCACTATGCAAGCAATAGTGCCGGCTAGAAGATTCACCGCTAATAATGGGACCTGGAAGCAAAAGCCCTAGCGTAATCAAGGCTCGGAGGTTCCAGGTCCACCAGATGCTCATGGCTGAGTGGCTCATGGCTGAGTTGGGCGACCAAGTGCAGGACACGCCGCAATTCTGGCTATAAGGGTGGTCATGGAGGAATGGCTTCAGAGGCATCATGGCAGCCTCTCTTACCGGCTGACACAGGTACTTATTGGCCATAGCTGCTTCGGGAAGTACCTGTGTCGCATAGGCCGGGAGCCAACGTCTACGTGCCAATATTGCAGAGCCTGTCCCGAAGATAACTGACCTACACACACTGCCGGCCTGTCCAGCGTGGACCCAACAACGCCACATCCTCGAGACAGCTATAGGTGTGGGAAGCCTCTCGCTGGTCTCGAGACCATGGTTCAAATCGAGAGCGCGTGGGATTCCGCTGCCTTATATTGCGAGGAGGTGATGTACGCAAAAGAGGCGGCGGAAAGGGAAAGGAAGAGAGGGCTAGCACTCTTCCGTCCCGCAGTAGACGCTCCAAGTGCCGTAGAGACGATCTACGGCCTCCGTGATCGCTGGCCTGAGAAGACGGTGGCGTGACGCGATCCGAGTACGCCCTTCGATCTCAGATTGGGAAGCAAATTCCCAACCAGTTTCGAAACCACCTGTTTTATAAACAGGTGGTCACGTCTGTCGAGGGTCGAGGGAGATCCTTACTGGGCTATACATCGGCCACAGACAGCCGTGTCGGAACACCGTGTGGTTTTGTCGGTTTGATCCGACATAGCCACTTCATTGAGTTTTACCTGGGGGTTTCCACACAGTAAAAAAAAAACAAAGTTGGGTACTGTGCCAAAAAAAAATCCTACCTTAAATAAACCTTTATATTTTTGTAAACAAACCATTTATGCAAGACTTCTTTTCTAATCTAATTTGATTTCCCATCTGGGTGTGTTATCAACATTATTTGTTTTTTTGTTCCTATATAACAAGTTTTAACTATAATTCAATCACATCTAATCTATCAGTTCATACATACATGTGCTATGCCGAGGGCAATCAATGGCCTTCTTCTGATAGAGGCAACATGATTCATAGTGATTTGAAACAATTTTGCAAATTTAATGAAAGTAAAAAAAAATACCACTTTGTAAAAAATAAATAACACAAAACACTTTAGAGGCTGAGCAGCCAGTTACTTGTTCCAATAGCAATCAATACACACACTTTTTTATTTTTATTAATTTCATAATCCTAATCTGTTATATGTGTATATTGATGGTTTTAACAACAATCAACAAACTGATATCAATGCTGAAGCTGAGCTGAGCTGAAGCTCCAATTCATTCTCTATCTACACACACTTTACAGTAAAGGATCTTTCTGCACTTACAGTAGTTATTTTAAGACAGTCCCCTTACATAATAGGTACAAGTAAACTATCTATACTTTGTTTTCGTTACGGAATAAAAGGTCAGTAGTTTTTTTTAAACAGAAACAGTAGCTTTGTAAAATTAAAAAGCCCCAACATAGAATTAGGAAATTACCTGTGTTTTGTGACATGAACACTAAATGTTTTAAATATTATTGAAATAAAAATAGCAGATTCAGGAAAATTTATTTGCTCTCGCTTGTTTTCTAAGTGTGAGAGTAGCGACACACTCCTTTTATTATTTAAATAAAAAATATAATAGAAAAGCGCGACATTTCTCTTACTGATACTGAAACTTAAATTTAAATGAGTTGATTGAATTGTATATATGTTCATTTATAAATCCTGCTATAATACCAGAACACATATTTGCTTACTATTTACGTGACTAAGTGACAAAAAAACACTCACCGTCCTACGTCAAGTGTAGATTTCACATAGTAAATTTATAATTTCCGTAGCACAAATTGTCTACTCAATAAAGTATAAACTTAAATAATCAATTACAGCTTATTAGCGAATAATATCATTGTTCCAAGGTAGTGCGTAAAGAACAGTTCTTCGCATTCGAGACTATCTACATAAAAAGAAATATATATAACTAACAAAGGTTTTACAGTTTTCTCTCCAACTTCGACATTGACTTCTTTTATTAGTGCTGTCTGGCAGCACAGATAAAGAAACCGAAGTCGATGAAAAATACTCGATTGACACCAACTGTCAAAACCGATAATATTAAAATAAATCATTGAAATATTATAATATAAAAAAATTGTATATTGTATATATATCTTCATAAACGAAGTTTTAATTAACTGATTAAAAGATTCAAAATGAAGACCAAAAACAAAATACCGTTATCCAAACGCAAAACGTAGAAAGCAGAGGATACAACGCGTGGGCTCTTGAAACAACTCTAGCAGCGGGACAAGTAGAGTTAGATTAGAGTACACTTTTGAGCGTATTCTATTTATCGCGGAGGACGGATCGAGTGTTTTAACGTTCACATTTTGTGCTTGTGTTAGTGTCCGTAGAACGTGTGTATTTCCAAAAGACTTGTAAAACATCTAAAATGTTTTGGATAGTCATTGTCGAAATATAAATCAAACAAGACGCATCTGCCTCCGTGAACATATTTCGTCCAAACACGGCACATCATCCAAATTTCACAATGAAAGTTACAGTTACTACTCTCAACGATGAAATCTTTGTCCTGGACGTATCTGAGGACTTAGAACTAGAAAATTTTAAAGCATTTTGTGAAATAGAATCCGGGTTCCCTGCTAAAGACATCATTCTTAATTTTAACGGTAAGCCGCTTTTGGACGACAAAAAATCACTCAAACAACACGGTGTACACGATGGAGACGTTGTTGTACTTCTTCACATGCTCCAGTCAGCTTCTAGCCTCAATCAAACCGACTCCAGTCAAGGTACGTTTACGTGAACGTAAATAGTTTATTATTAGTTGCTTATGGACTCTTTTTGTCATGTTGATTTAACGCATAGAATCCGCGAATATCGGATAATTCGCGAGAAAACAAACCAACAGTTTATAAAAATATAATCGCCATGTTGGTCAAAACCAACACAAAAACCCGTAAATATTTTCATTGTAAATTTTGTGAAACTGCATTGTCACGCCTGTTGTCATTAATGACACTGGTGTCATTTCCTAAAAAGAATTACTGGTCATCTAGATGCAGACAAAGAAAAGTCACCAGTAGAAAAAAACAATGACATTTGTCAAACATTATAATTTTAATTTTTGAGATACACATATACTTTTTTAGTGAAATTAAACAAAAAATATCCCTTACAGCTTTGCCAACAGGCTTAGCAAGTTTAGACTTCAGTAGCATCAAAGTACCATCAAATACAGGACAAGCTAGCACTAGTGCTTCAATGGCAGCAAGGAACCCACCTGTGGAAGAGGATCCTCGTATCATTAGGGAAATGTTTTTAGCTAATCCAGATCAACTTGCACTATTAAAGCAAAATAATCCAAGATTAGCAGACGCCCTCCTCAGTGGTAATCTAGGTATGTATATGTGAAGCAAATAGAATAGATGTGATATAAAAGTACATTTTGTAAACTGAAATCCTCTCCCTATAGATACCTTTGCATCTGTGCTACGTGAACAAATTTTGGCCAGGACAGAACGCCAACAACAGAGAATAAGGTAATAATACCATGAGGTTTGGTTTGTTTTTTATTTTTTTTACTCTAGAGATGTTATATGTAAAAAACAAGATTGGATAATTACAGAATGATGAATTCTGATCCCTTTGATACTGAAGCTCAAAGAATGATTGCTGAAGAAATAAGACAGAAGAATATTGAGGCCAATATGGAGGCGGCAATGGAGTATAATCCTGAGACATTTGGCACTGTAGTCATGTTGTATATCAATTGTCATGTTAATGGGTAAGCACCCAAGATAATTTTTTTGGTCTTATTTTTAATTATATATCTTTATCTGACTTTATCTTTATTAAGAGTGTTTGGATGTGACAGTAATTTATTAACTTTGGCTTACTCTGTGTCCTCTGTTTACCATATAGGTACCACTTTTAAAAAGCTGATATGTCTTAAAATTTATACATATATACATACATTCATACCCTTATTTACAGGCATACCCCTTAGAGGATACAGATACAGTAGGCACAAGTGTTTAAAACAATCAATAACCAATAAGAACTTGGTCCCACTAACATAATATGGTGCATGCCAATCGGCACAATGACTGTATACATACTATCTGATAGATAACACTCTGATCCCTCAGT
The DNA here is from genome assembly GCA_947561695.1 of Tyria jacobaeae. Taxonomy (NCBI): domain Eukaryota; kingdom Metazoa; phylum Arthropoda; class Insecta; order Lepidoptera; family Erebidae; genus Tyria; species Tyria jacobaeae. The sequence goes on along the minus strand of OX387207.1, from coordinate 8,299,589 downwards.
TGAATTCGACTCCACCAAGGACTACTATTAAAATGTATACTGATCTACTAATAATTTATTAATAAGAATATTGTGTATAAGTTATTAAGAAGTATATTATTCTGTTGTCTATAGATAAATTCTCTTACAAAAGGTTTTCTTAAATGCTTACCTCCCATGTGTATTTATTATTCACGGAATGTACTTTATTTACTATTAATATATAAAATTGTTATATGTAGTTTGGCTCATCTTCAAATGAAGAATTTTACACTCCTCCATGGTTTTCATAATGGCATGAGTGTTTTTTTCCACTAAAAAGAATTGAAGAATGTTAAATCTTTTGAAATTGCTGAGAATACAAATGTTATATGCATGTCTTATATCAGATCATAAACAAAAGATTTAATATATAAATGGTTAATATTAGATGTAGTTAGACTGTACTAAATGAAAATTGAGATATCCTGATTATTGTCCAGGTTCCCAGTCAAGGCATTTATAGACTCTGGGGCACAAACAACCATTATGTCAGCTGCCTGTGCTGAGAGGTGTAATATTATGCGGCTGGTGGACACAAGGTAAGTTTCTTTACAGCACCATCATTTCCCAGTTAAACCTAAATATGTAGCTAATTATTCTTTGGTTTTTTATGATATCTACTTATGAACAAACACTTAGAAAAAAGCCAAGCTAGTCAGGGTTACATATGTTGCATTGTTACATTGCTATAACTCGAATTGGCGGTGCTGGAAAGTCTGAGCTATCTTACATCATCATAAAATAATGTAATACCAATTTAAAAAGATTTACCTGTGTTATTCTGTAGGTGTTTTTACTGTGTGAATGTATGTAGGAGGTAACAACCTTTAAACTTATACTTTGCCATTGCCAATTAATTTACTTTTATTGTCCAGGTTAATTAGACATATGAAAAAAAAAATACTGTAGCAAATTGTTCAGTTGTATATTTATACCATTTAGTTTATTAGTACTGTTAATTTTTTTTATTTAAGGATAAAAGCCTACTATCATAGCTTTACTACTATCCTGTAACTACTGCATCCTGCCACAATAAATTATATAATTCAATATGTAAGCTTAGTGTAAGTATTTGTCAATCTAGAGATAAAGATCCACAAATAGTGTTCTGGACAAAGAACTCAATTTCTTATGCTCTTATTTAAATCACATGGCCCACCTGGCATGTTTTATTATAAACAGTGACTAAATTACTTATATGAATATTTTCATAGGACCAACTGTATCTACTGTTTATAAATATAAATGAGATTTTGTGTCTAGGATAACATTTTGCAAAATGTTTTATTTAGTATATGTTTACAAATCATTAGGTAGCAGACATTCTATAAAAGAACATCAAAGATAACATTAAATCATATTACTTAAGTATTTCATAAAATCCATGAAAAACAATAGTCTTTTATAACGAAAAACCATAGATCAACACTGTCAAAAGATATATATATATATATATGCACATATGTATATATAATAATATCTTTGTGTAATCTGTTTAAGACTGCTATCTACTTGTGTAGTCCATGTTATCCATTTTCAAATAGTTGAGCCTTGTGAGATGAAATAAAAAAACCCACGAGAACCATAGATTTCGTATTTCTACTAGTTATATTATGTGTTATTGTTGTGGAGTTTTAATAAAACTATACTCACAATTAAACGGCTAAAACGATTTTTGTGATATTTGGTACGGGTAATACTTCAAACCCATTGAAAAGATGTATGTAGGTTTGCTGAACAATAAAATACCAGATATGTTGTAATGTAATTCGTGACGTACGTAAGTCAACACGATATAACAAAACGGATTAAATTTAAATATATATTAATAAATGACTGACTTATAGATTTAAATACAGTTTTTTACTCGCACTTGGATTCTCCCGTTGTTTGTTCTTGTTTATGTGGACACAATAATACATAGCAAATTCCTCGAATTAAAAACTAGTCTAGGAGGGCCCACCTTACAGGCCATTAATCGTTTTTTTTTAATATATATGTTGTATAGGGACAGAAGAACAGACGGGTCAGCCGATGGTAAGCGACACCCGCCGTCCATGGACACCTACAACTCGGAGAGTAGTAATTGCTTTGCCCGCCTTTGAGCGTCATGAGGGATAAGGGGATGCTAGGAAGGGAAAGAAGAGAGGGAGATGGGAGAGGAAAAAGGAGAGGGGGAGTTGGGCCTCCGGAAACCTCATTAATTTCTCTACCTCTGTCAAAAATAACAATTGTAAATTTGTATCTATATACTTTTTTAGATGGGCAGGCATTGCTAAAGGCGTTGGCGTACAGAGGATCATTGGACGTATTCATATGGTTCAGATGCGAATTGAGAAAGACTTCTTAACAACATCCTTCTCCGTGCTTGAAGAACAGCCCATGGATATGCTCCTCGGTCTTGACATGCTCAAAAGACATCAGGTAATAATTAGTGTTATTGCTATGGTTGCTTACATTCAGATATAAAATATATATATATATTATATAAAAGCAGCTACCTGCCAAATGAATAGTTTGACTTTCAATTGAAACACAATCAATGGAAAGTAGTAGATGCAACTAAGATCTGAATTGTTATAACTTTTCTAATGAGATAGTAACTCTTATCTATCTGTTGCATTGTCACGGCTGAACCGATTTAAATCAAATTTGGTGTGTGGATACTTTGAACCTTGAGGAAAGCAAGCAAAGCCGCAGGCGGAAGATATTTATATTATAAACACTTCAAAAGTCTACTTCATAATAGTATTACTTAATATGTTTGTTCAACAGTGTAACATCGATCTAAAACGGAACGTACTGCGCATTGGTACAACAGGCACTGAGACACCTTTCTTGCCTGAATCAGATTTGCCCGAATGCGCACGACTCTCCGGATATTCTGAAGACGAGATCGTCAACCAATCCATGAGAGACCACGAAGATCGTCAAGTGAAGGAAGCACTTGAGAAATCCAAACAAGGTGGGCGTGGGAAAAAAAAATAAAGGCAAATTTTGTATTTTAAAAAATTGTGTGTTTTTCACCGTAATAAAAACCGTAACGTATTTCAAAGACAATAAAAATCGTAAAACTAATTCCTTGTTTTTGTGTAGACGATTGCTTGCATGGAACGTAATATAACGGCTTAGTTACATACACGTGCATATTTGTCGTGAAAGTTCGGTCAGTGAATGGAAATGTAATGAAATGACCAGTGTAAACTAAATGAGGCGGGTACTCATAGAGAATATCATTTATGAGCTGTGCTCAATCGTTATGGTTTTTCTGAGGATATTTCTAATTGCCGGTATGTTTTATATTGTTTAAATATCTTCATTCATTGTCTGTAATTTTGTTCGAATATTCATCGGTCACGTATTTAGTGCACGTAAATAAACGAATTTGTTGCTTTTCACAGTGCATCGGAAATATTCTTATAGTTATGTATTGCTTGTAACAAACATTTGTATTAATCTACAGTAATTTGGTTTAGTACTAAAATCGTATATTTTATAACGCATTACAATTTTGTACGAGTTGAAATAAAAGACATAAATAAAGTAAGTAATTATATTTAATTAACATGAAATATTTACAGATGCTAGTCAACCCGGCTTACGGCCCTCCTCAAGTGGACAACAAGCACCTGTACCTATGCAGACTAATAATAGCAGCCAGAGAGTGGGTAAGTGTAACTTTCTTCCCTTAAAACTATACATATAATATACACTTCTCATAAAAAAAACGATACAGTACTGCAAGTACTATTTAGGCGGCACTTAAATAAAAAAGCGAAATGATTTCATAAAAAAAAAATTGTGAGAAGTGTATATATCTTCAAGGAGTATTTATTATTTATTTAAATGAACGGTTTTACTCACGTGTATTTCGGGGATGCCCGACTAGTTTCTATTTATTCTAGTATTTATTATAATATTATTACATACGAATGTCCACATTGTACAAAGTAAGTATGCCTCCTCCAAAATCTGTTTGTCTTTCAGTAAATGATACTACTGGCTGACTTAATTTATTTCATTTACATAAAATATAAGCTTGCTGACAGATTTGCTTATTTTCAATACTATGTTTGGAAAACAAGGACACAGTCCACCTAATGACACTTGTTTACTCAAGCCTACAGACTACATGGTAAAAAATAACTTCTTATTTTATTTAGGATGATGATTTAGGAATTCTAAACTTAGGAGCTCTGCTTTAATTAAACATATTTTAAAGGTATGACCTTTTGACTTATTCTTAATTGTTATAGCTCTTGGTGATCCCAGCCAAATAATTTTACCAACTGATGTATTTGGAGAATCAGAAGTGGAAGAAATTGTGTCTCTTGGATTCACCAGGGAACAGGTATATTTTAACTGTTTATTAATATTAGTAAAGGATAAAATATAGGATCCTATATTGTGTATATGTGCCCATGTATTTAATTAGATTAAACAAATTATAAACATGTAAACATAATGTGTGCACTCACTACGTCTCTACGTATATAATAAGTACTGTTTTTATTTTTTCAGTGCATTTGTACTCAGATGTATTATAGTGATATTATATTTACATACACTAAGGCCCGCATTTTGCCAATCAGAATTTGGTCCCATTTACGTAATCGGGGGCAAGCCTGTTTCTTTATATTCTATATGTATATACATTCTGATAGACAACATTTCATTCCCTTAATAGTATTTTACGGAACCCACCAGAAGAGATGGGTTAGCATTTTTCTTATCAGAACCACACAAAAATATAAGAAAAGCTTAATCAACAAATTTTCTTAGTATTCAACTCATTACTATCCACCGCACTAAATAATCACTAATCATTATGAAATAAATAACAAAATATCTGGTAGATCAGTCTAGTCTGGTCTAGTCATTCAGGTCTCCCACGTTTATATGAAACTTCATGTAAAACTATCAATCCCTTTTAATTGTTTTAGGCTATCGTGGAGTTAAGACGTTTCAACGGTGACAAGACGCAAGCCACTGTAGCCCTCTTCGCAAAATGCCTTAAATTTTGAGAGTACTCTTACCATCAAAATGAAGACTGTCAAACTATTTGATTAACACAAGTTTATTATTTAAGACCAATTACTAAATACTTTAGTTACCCCTGAATTTGTAAATCGCTTTGAAGGAATATTTTTATCAAAATATTTTGAAGACTAATTATTTTTAATTTATTATAGAAAAGTATACCTATAGAAATATAATGATTAATATAACTTACATCCTCCGTTTCTACCGTTATTTTTTATCCAAATATTAATCCAGCTTTATTTTAACTAGATACTGTAACTGCTTATGCAATTTTATAGCTAGATGATATATGCGGCCGAGAATCGAAGTTGTAATCAAATGATTCATTAATTTAAGTCAAGGTGTTTGAGCTTACACGCGTAGGTTCAGGGGATAGTTGCGTATTAGAGAGTAATGTGTTCTATATTTATTTAGCTGTATGTATAATTTGTAGGAATATGAAAATATCGCGTAAGCTCTATTTTCATACTAAAGTTTCGTATATAATAGTTTCATATACCTTCACTAAGTAATGACTTGATATAGATATATGCTTATTATTATTGTTATATATTCATGAAATCCTTATATTTTTCAAAGGTTTATTTACGCTATAATAAGAGTCTAGTTTCTCTTTTTCGTTTTTATATTAATTAATAATATACAAATTAAACGAAAATGCAAAAAAAAACCATAACTATCTTTGTTCCAAGGTGTTCAATGTAAAAGAATGTTCTGCTAATATACAGCCTTTGACGCTGGCAATGTCAACTTAAATATAAAAAATGTTTAAGCCTATAAGAAACAGTTTTGGTAGATACTGAAGATTGTATATTGAATGAAATACTAGCACAGAAATTTGAACTTACGAGATACTTGAAGCCATTTAGAACTCCTTTGCATAATAATTTCTACACGTCTGTTCAAAACAAAAAGTAATATTTAAGAGGATTCGTTTATTGTTAGTTGTAAGTAATAAAATTGAATTAAACATGAATGCTTTACTGATCTGTCTTGACAATATTCTATATATTTTAGCTATTCAGCCTTCAAATTAATATTTATTATAACAGACAAAAGTCCGTATAACATTGTCTCGTTCTTATTTCTTATTGGGAGAAGTTGACATTCATACCTTGGCTTAGGTCGAATAGCAACTATACTACACATAATTTTTTATTAAATATTATATTACTAATTCCTTCACAATATTTGATATTTGAAATTACAGCCATACTAGACTATATCCTGACTAAAGCGATTTGCGTATGCGATTGGACGTGATATAATGCGGAGTTGACTAAACACAGATGTAGTTGACTAAGTAAAACTGCTTGCGTTACGCAACGTATTTAAACATAGTTGTCAAAATATATATATACATATATACTAACCGTATGGATTTTTAAACTTAATCTTTAGCGTGACTTAAACTACAGAAAGTATTCGGACTTTTGTCTGTAAATTATGTTTTAGTCAGTACTACGATTGTCTTTAACTTAAATATTTTATTCAAGAGACCTGTTCGGTTTTCATATTTTTATTCGGGGGTGCCGGTTTTGTGATTTTATTTATCAAAAAAATGGAAGTTTAAACTATTATATGATTTTATAAGTAATTTAATTTTATATTTTGTATGTTTTCATTATTGAAATGATTAAAATTTCTACGGCATTATTTCGTTTTACTTTGTAATTACCCTTACTAGCTTTTGTTATGAGAACAGTGTCCTTCGTTCAAACGTTTTCATTTCCTTAAAACGTAGAATGTGATTTTCAAAGGAGCTAGGATGTTAGTGCAGGTTTAAGAAAAAGAAACCTGACTCCACCGCATAGTTTCCGTAGACGACCAGAGGAGTACGGTACTTGGCAACTCGTGTTAATAATAGATTTACTGAGTACATTAGTTATTTAACTACTAGTTGTTGAGTGCGGCTAAAGTCAATTTGTGTACTTCAATATTACTAAGAGGTCACGTAGTCCCATCCGATCGATCTGCTTAGGTTGCTTAACTTCAGTGATCGACAGCAGTTGGCAATAAGTGTTTTCAATAATGTCGACAATGCAAAACTGTATAACAATGTATAGCGGCTAGTAAAACAAAGATCAATCTCAAAGTACAATATATACGAGTATGTCGGTACAACAAATGTTGTTCATTCTAATTAAAAAAATATTTAAAATTATAGTTGCCTTGGTTTAAATTAATTTTAAATAGATGTGACCTGTCTGTGTTGCCGCCCGTTTCCAAGTTGTTGAGCCTTATGAGAAGAAATCGAGCAAACAATCTCATGGCTACTTTTTTAAATCACCAGATGGGTATTACAAAATGTAGTGTACAACATATACTATACAGTAAAACACTATTTTATCGTGTGCTTTTATGTTGCTAAAAGCAATTAAACTTAAATTAGGATTTTAAAATAAGGTAAGTGATAATCTGGGAAAAGAAGTTAAAATGGAAGAAGAAAGAAATATAATACAAGATGGAAAATGACACCCACATTAGCTGACATTACATTGTACTGATTATTTGAAATAGTCTGTGAATCTCTAACAGTTCACAACCGCTTCTATCTTGCATGTAATGTACCACTGATTAATAACCTTTAAGGCACATCTTTCATTTTACAGTGGCCTTAAATTGATGTAGACTTAACGTTAGCATATTATCAGGGATTTTATTTTAAAATCGCACACATCGACCTAGAAACGACTTATTAGTATTTTGGAGGTAGGTACAAAATGTATGTTTATTTCATAATGTCTAATTATGTATATCACTTTTTTTTATAAACCGATCTTTATTTTTGTAAAAGTAAAATTCATAAATGTATATTGACATGCCATTTTTGTCATGTTATATAAATTTCTCGGAAAGGCCTCTTCTGCAGTCAATCAGTCAGTTCATGATTTTTCTAACTGCGTATGCTGCAGAGCTCAGTCTAATCGACACTTTATCAATATGTGGGCCCCATTGCAGCTTGAATCGATAGTAATGCCAAAAAATGTTATGATATCCATTAGTTCCAATTCGTCTTTATTAGATATCGTACTTTTTACCTGTTTATCGTTTGGAGTAGTGAACCGAACATTTGGTTTTCTGTCCATTAAGAAGTAAATTTTTAACGTTAAACCTGTAAACCACTTACGAAACTGCGCGGTTTACATCGTCGAAGTTTGTAGACATGTTTCAGTCTAAATAAAAGTGAAGTATCACCTGCAAAAAGCACTATCTCCTGCCGAGTCTTAACAAGATGAGGTAGATCGTTAAATAAATTAAGAATAAAAAGGTCCTGGTATAGAACCCTGTGGAATTCCCACGTTAACCACAGAACCTGGAGATAGCTTACCATTAATATCGACTTTCTGTATCCTATTACTTAGATAAGAAGTAAGATACTCAAGCGCCGTGTCTCTAATACCGTAGTGATATAATTTCCTTATCAGAGTTTCATGAACATCACAATCAACAGCTTATGATAAATCGCAAAAAATACCAAGGGTATCGTGAGAATACTCCCAGGCATGGTATGTTTTACAAGCTCTGCCTGCATCGGCATCCCAGTCCTAGTTATTTAGAATAAATTTGACAGATAACCAGTATTGTTAGTATAATGTGTTATATAAACTAATAGGAAAAACAGGGCATCGCAATAAAACGAAAAAAAATGTTTGTTATATTTTTACCTTTTACAAATGTGAAACAAAGCTGCCTTATTATTTATCTTAGTTGGGTAAACACAATGGATAATTAATTACTGTAGATGTTTTTACTAACTCTATTGCTACTTTTTGAATTGCAAATGCTGCAAATATAATAAAAAGAGTTACCATCAAAATCGCAGAAATAAGTAGGCTCTTACTCGTAATAAGTACATTCCGCTAGAACAAGACAATGATTATTAAAACAAGGTTATTCACAAATCACAAAGTCATTCGACACACGAAATCGGGCACTAGATTTGCATATGTCAAGATATGAGTATTAACATCAAATTAAAATATTGATATCGCTGTTCACTAATGTCGCAATAGCGGCACTTTTGGAAGATTGTGTATTACCTATTTATTACACAATTGCTATTTTTATCAGTAGTATAGTATAATGTGCTAAAATACTTTCAGACACTGTCGTCTGCGTCGAGAGGTTGGTTGGCTAATTTGTTGGCCATAGCTGTCAGAATATCGGTTAGTCGAGCAAACCTTTGGTATGGTGTTGTGAGAGCTCCTCTTTCTCCCCATAGAAAATTTATGTGGAACTCTGTTCTAAACAACTCTAGCAGTGTGGGATCAAAAACAGGTCCTAATGATGACTTCTCCTGTACCACCGTCCTCGAGTTACGTTTAAACATTTCTATTTGGTTAGTGAAGTGACGAGCAGCATCCAAGTGCGCTGCAGTCGCGTTAAAATCAAACTCTAGACTGTTTATCAAACTGCTGGGGAAAACATCAGGTTGCATTACGCCTTCGCCGTCTAAAATGAAAAAAAAAAGTATAGATATGTAATAATAATCCTAATGGATTAAAAATATATCATTCAGTTTGAAATTAAACTTACCGAATAAATGAAAGCACAAGACTGGTGGAAGTATATACGGTGTTGTTGTATTAGGAGGTAAAGGATTAGTGCCTTCGTTCATACTCTTAAAGCAGGGCCTTAACTTCGCTTCAAACATAAAAGCGTTGTCCGTGTAAAGTCGTCTTAAAATATTCCACGCATTTTCCAAACACTCAATCTAAAAGAAAAAAAAAACAGTAACAAAATAATGCCCGAGTGGGATCAAAATTTGACATTCATTCTATTTGTTGCAATTAATTGTACACAAATTTATGTTTCTTTCTACCTGAGGCATACACAATCCGAACATAATTGCAGAAAACCCGTATAGGTTTCCTAATGCAGTTTTAGTTTCGACTGCAAGAAGTATCCAGTCATTAATAGTATCTGCTCGTTGTCTGTCCGTCTGACATGTTAATATCGTAACTGCTATCAAAAGCCGGAAGGTCTCGATCCTGTCGACAAGAAAAAAGAAAATCGTCACCGTAATCTTGTTTTGGTACTTTTACGATATGAGATATACCTTACCTTTCAATCACATCCAAACGCAGATGACGACCTTGAGGTAGAAACACCAATTCTAATCCAGATGCTTTTTTTTCAAGTCCTTCAATTTGTATAGCATCATCAAACAAAAAATACAAATCAACTTTGGTCATATGATTTGCTAAAATTCTTGGCCCTGATGTACGCAACAATAGCTTTATTGTATGAAGAATTTCCGACTCCAGGGGTTTCGTTAATCCTGTTGGTATTATTTGCGATTGGAAATTTTCAAGATGTATTCTCGATTCTACAACATAGTCTAAATTTTCTGACTGCAAGAGTTTCGCTTCAGAAAGTTCATAATCAAATTGTTGCTTTATTGTAGGCGTCACCAAGTGGTAATCGGAATCTATTCTTGATTTATTGGGATCACTGTGGGCAGAGCTTTGCGTAGAATCACCGGACCCGTTACCTGAGTCCGATCCTGAGACATGGTATAATCTTTGCAGTTCCAGTCGCCTTTCATCAGCTTTTGGACCATCATATCTTGCAGGTTTAGCAGGAGGACTGGTTGGAAGATTAGCATCCCAGGTGCTAGAGCTGGAGTTAGAATCGCTACAGAAGACTTTTCCATGCTTGTTGGTTTGACTTTGGATTACTCCATCAGCACTAGCACTTTTGCCATGCGTGATATGCTGGCCCATATCTATTGGTGTAAGAGAATGAGATCGTTGTTTTTTAAATGGCACTCGCAGTTGCATACCTGGTTTTGCTGCAAAATGACTATATAAACTGTAAGGGTTGCAATAAGATCCATCACCAACAGGTGACACAACTAAGTTCATGTCTTCATTCTGAATGTAGTTTGTTAAAGGTGTCACTCGATTCGCTGGGTATTGTATTCGTGCCCCAGATGCCGCTGATATTGGCTTCCCTGAGCCTACATATGAAGTTATCAAATCTGCAACAGTATCGTAGGCTTCATCTTCAAATTGATATTGACGTCTTTCGTAAACAGTATCAGGGTGCACAACAATCTGAAAATTGATTATTTTACTAAGTAAATGTAAGTATTTTATTAGATAATTATTTAGGACGTCGACGACTCTTCTCACCTTTTGTATTACGAAATGTAAATGTTGTCCATTAGATCGACAGCTGAGTACATAGTTATCAGGCTGAGATGAAGAGTCCCGCACTAAAAACTCTCGATCCTGTTGGAGAAGATTTTCAGCTGCCGTTCTGCTAAGGGCACCGTGATACCATCCATGAGAGATAATTTGGTCCGAAGGTAGTGAAAACTCCCATTCTAACAACCCTGAGTTGGTCATAGCATTTGGATCCTAAAAGAAATGTAAGGTCAAATAATGGGTATTTTAAATAAATGGTTATTACACACATTTATACGAGTTCTACATATGTATATTCAACATACATAGGTATACGTAGTACATAAAATCACTCAATATTCGCTAAGTAGTAAGTGAATACCAAAGAGAAAACTTAAAAGAAAGGTCTCCTACTATCGGGATTAACAGCAAAGCACACGTCCCTAATAATTAAGTCCAATGTCGACAAAAAATTAATAAAATAAATTAACACTCAATTCGCAATGCACAAGCAGGTATAAAGGTAGAGATACATATGTATATACGTTATAATAATGTAATATTTATAAATTTACCATAACTGTAAAGATATCCGTCTTACTTCATGTAAAATGTAATAATAAACGTTAAGCAAATACACGCTTTTGCTATAACCGGCTTAGGGTGCTAAGTTTAGGGTTGGTTTGGATCGATAACCTCTAACCCGCCCATTTGTAGATGAACGTTTGTAGTATCCTATACGAACTTCGTGGTACTTAAATGACGCGCAGGCGCGAAACTGCCTAGTTTCATTGGGGTTTATATGCTGACTTTTGTGTAGGTACGTAGATTACTAACTTGATTTAGAACCTAAGGTGAAATTGGGAATACTAAAATAATATAATATACTAGCGGACCCGACAGACGTCCTGCATGATATTTCAAGCGATTAGGATCAATATAGATAAATAACCTAGATACCGACTGCAGCGCCATCTGCCGGGCTGATTTGTGAATCTAAACCATTCCCAGATCCCCTTGAACACACACAAAAAATTTCATCAAAATCCGTCCAGTCGTTTGAGAGTAGTTCAGTGACATACACACTCACAGAAGAATTATATATATAAAGATATAAGTACTTACCCAGATAGCTATTTAAACTAGCTACTGACTCAAGTTTGGACACTCCGTTGTTTATTTTTTATAGTACCTATACGTAAAATTTAATAAGAAAGTTTCTTAAAATATTTTAACTTTGAAGCGATTTTGCGGAAATCTTCGAAGTAGCGAATCCCGAAGTATTTTCTGAAGAAACAGCTAACAGTGCTTATTGTTGTCCCAAATATTGTCGACCTCGTTGACCTGGAGCAGTATTACATCCACTCTCGCCTTTAGACTCTAAAAGGATACGCGACGTATGTATGGGTCGCGTATCCTTCACGCCTCTTTGGCTGAGCTTTCCAACTCTACCAGGCCATCAGAGTCATCTTATAAGATAATAATATTATGTATAATAATAATTATGTAAGTATATCGAAAGTAAAGAAATATGAAAATTCTTTGGGATTTACTCATCGTAATACTTCTTACACAATAACAATGTCTTTACCAAACATAAATGTTTCAAATATGTATGTATGTCGTTCTCAACACACTCTTGAGAATTGAACATGAAATTTGAACATGCACGTTATTTATCAAACAAGCTACACTAACGACCGTGATGAATATACCTTGTGTCTCGTAAATCTGTAGAACATACTTTTTTTATATTTTGATTTCCACACGAAAACAATTGGAAAAGTTTCCGATTTTTTTTTAAAATCTGTATAAACTGAAACAGGTTTTACGTAATATTATTTTGATTCCCTAAATCAACATCGGTTCGGATCCCATTGCTTGCTTGCTTGCTTGACTGACGACGACTTGAATCGTAACCTGCCGTGTAGACAGGCTTCATTTCGGCAAGAATAAAGCTATGGACTTAAATGAAATGTGACTCTTGATGGAGTTCGACATTTAACGTTTCATTTAAATCATCTTAATATAGTATTAAAGTTTTAGGTGACGTAGGCAAGAAATACACATCGAATGTTGAAAATTGTGAAATGTAAGTAACTTTTCTTGTTGCGAGTTTCTTTTACCGGTACCAACGTGTATAAATAATACGAGTATGCAATAATATAGAAAATATATGTATGTGATAGACGATTTGATTTAATCGCTTTCTTTGTTGCAATTTGAGATCCCATAATAAACCGTGTGTCCAACCGGAGACAAGAGTAGCTAACGATGAATTGAAATTTATTTTGGAAGGAGATTTATCTTTATGGATTTCTTGACAAAAACAAAAATGTTGAAGCCTCCTAGTAAATAATAACAGTTATTATTAATGTGTATCACTATTAGTCACCCCTCGACCTTTCTTTAAACATCAGTATTTTACAATCAACAATGTTTGCAAACAATACAGACTGAAAGTGTTAATCGGTAATTGGATAAACATTGACAATGATGTTGAACAAATATTTCTCACGCACACCTGTAATTAATAGATACAAGAAATTAGTTTGCTTGTGACGATGGCCCGTATCTTCCGTGTGTGGTGCTCGTTACTTATAGTTTTAATTTTATCTACAAAGGTTACAAGCTATGAAAAAAGTAAGAATATCGTAATTTTTTTATAGATTGTTTAATGAATTTGTCAATTAATAAATCAATTAATAATCTTTTTTTTTCAATTCATTTAAAATTTAGAATGATAAAGCAAAGAGATATGTACCTAACTCATAATTCTTTTTAAGAAAAAAAATTAGGATTATAAACCCGTAGCCTCATGGTATGGATTGTTATACTGTAGTTTAGGTTCAATTGCGTTCATGCTTATCGCTTCATCTCATAGGGTCTGTGAAATTCAGGTTATTCATTGAAATAAATGAATATCTCATCTAAATACCAAATATAAGGCTACATATCAATGTAAGTACATATCTAATTATTTTTAGCACTTCGTAAAATTGTTCGGAACCAATCTAAAATGATACAAAGACCATTTAGTGAGAATGTTGCGCCAGCAGCATGGAAAAACATATCTGCATATTCAGCCAGCTATAACAACGGAAATCCATTTAGTGGTGCCTCACAAGTGAAAACATTGTATAAAAATCAACAGAGATCAAAATTATCATCATTAAAGGCAGGCAGAAGCGCACCTACATTTTCAAAAGTCAAAGTTATGAATGCTGATTCAGTAAACGACAGGTTAACTAGAAACTCAATATCGGAAGGAAATGTGACAAGCGTGCCTCAGACGAGTGAAGTACTGGACCAGATTATACGTTATTCGAGGATAAATTCGATTAACAACAACAACATGACAATCAAAAACTTCTACCAAATACCGACACCTTCAAAGTATTTTCCTTCTATGGATGAGCGAAGTAGTTTTGAACAAGGAAGTAGTAAGGAAAATTCTGAAAACTCCATTAAATTTGACAGTCCTGAAAAAACTATAAAATACAATGACACTCTTCAAGTTGAGGCTGTTGTAACTGCCAAATCCCAACGACCCAGGGAAGCTAAGAGTTTGAACGTAACACACAGTGTTATAGATATAGACTCTACCAATGAAAAGCTCGATTTTTATATCGAAGGTTATCCGATGGATAGTCGTAAATTCAGTTATAATATTACAGTAGATCCCTTTAGTTGCACAGTTATTAAGGAGGTGAAAGCGGATATTGATGCACAAGATTATTTTGCAAATTTTAACATAGAGGTAACATTTATTTGAAAGACTATTACATTATTCAAATTTATTTCTTATTACTTACTGTAGTGTAGCACCTGAAGTAGCCGTACTCGCTTGTGGGAGGTAGGTAAGGTGGAAATGGTGAATTTAGGGTATCCGATGTAATGAAAAATTTCCTTTGACATAAATCTGTATTGGTAATTCTTCAGAAATATTCATTACAATTGTCTTCATCATCTTCTTTTTTATATTTTTACTTATATCAATTTATATCATATATATATATCAATGAAGAATAAAGTTCAGCCTCTACTCACACACCGAAGAGGTTAATGTGCTTCTTATATGTGCTATAATAGATGGGGACTAAATAAGCCCGATCACGGAAGGGTAAGCGGTAGAAACTCAGGCGTGACTGCTATAAAAATCATTTGAAATTCTACTAAAATATTTCAACCAAGAAAAATAAAAACAAGAACGGCCGACGATTGTGGCGGTTATAAAGGCAAGGAAGACGAATTTGATTTCGCTATTCACATATAAAAAGCGTATCATTCTGTTATACAAGCTAATAACTTATCATTCTTATATTTAACAGAATGATACGTTATAAGCTTATCTTAATCACGTTCTGTCCGGTTACAAAC
The DNA here is from genome assembly GCA_947561695.1 of Tyria jacobaeae. Lineage (NCBI taxonomy): Eukaryota > Metazoa > Arthropoda > Insecta > Lepidoptera > Erebidae > Tyria > Tyria jacobaeae. Next base: position 8,284,011 of record OX387207.1, on the reverse strand, counting down.
GGAGTAACGTTTTTAACCTACCTCGACCGAGCTTAGTTACTTTCCGTGTGTGTGCAGGTATAAGAAAGTAGATTAACAAAATTTGAGGAATATTGTAACATGTAGGTACTAATCTGCATGTCAATGGCTATTTAGCTTTATGTCATATGTGTTTCAGCCCTGGTGGACAAAAAATAAACATTTTTGGAATAACATATTTGACAGCCGTTACGAGTCGCTTATGAGAAATCCGAAATGGCCAGCATTGAAGGTAAAATTAAACTAAAAAAAAAACCTTATTTAATTTGGGAATTATAACATACCTTAAAATCGGCTATTTTAAACGCTTTATTTTTTTATTAATTTTTTACAGGTCATTTTATTGCCCCGGGTTAATGTCGACTCAATATGGAAAAAATCTTTCGAAGAATATCATAAGCAATCTGTTAGTAAAATCTTGACAAACATGGTGAAAAAACTCCAATTTTATGATCGACTTACATTTAATTGGAACGAAATATCTCATTTAAGTCATTGGTGGAAAACGGCTACACATCGAACTCGATCAGTAAGTTAATGTTCTATAAAGTAAGAGCTAGCCTATGTACATATGTTGTTCGGTCAAGGTATCTTCACAAGTCATTTAAAACATCTTCATCGTTCAGGACCCTAAGTAAATAGGTACTAAGTAAATCCTAAAAAATGTCAATCAGAACTAAATTTGAAAAATAATAAAAATGGTTGTAAGTAATATACTAAACTATAATATAATAAACGATTGAAAATAATGCCAAAAGCCCCCAAAACATTACATATATTCAGCCTTTTGTCCTTAGACTGGAATATTGTAGATAAGTTAAGGGTGACACTATAATATACTTACATATTATATAATTTTAGGCTGCACTGGGACGCTAGTAAAAATCTTTGAAGATTGCACGTCCCAATATCCTAGTTAATTTATTGTTATGAACGATGTTGATTTATTTCTAAAAAATGGAGTTACAGCGACTTCACTAATTTTCGAAATATTATCGCTGTAGACTCTCTTCTGTTAAGGCAGTTTAACTACAGTAAAAATATTCACCAACAAACCCCAGAGAACCAAATGAGGCGGCTAAGGGTTGAGGTAACGTGCGTCGCCGGCCGCCGCTATAGTTAATCAAAGGTGAATAAGAACTGACCTAGTTTTAAACTTGTATGAACGTGTAAATGAATACTTTCCGTAAACAAATATATAACATTCAAATATAAATTAAAATACGTAGGCATAAAAACCACCGTTAAATAATCAAAACCTTGCAATGGCAGGCTCTAAAACTTATTCAGTTCGCATGTCATCTTATGCCTTTAGTATTATTTTATTCAATGGTACTCTTTCATTGCTAGGTAGTTATTAAAGGGCTCTACGTATTCTGAATTTGACGTGATTATAAATACATATTAAAGTCACAAAAAAATATCGGTTTTATTTTTACTGTCAGATTTATTTGCACTGACTGAAATGTGTCAATTCTATCATGAATTTGATATGTAAAATGTATTTTTTTATAATTAAATCGTCTTTGTTTATCATTATAACTCCTGTATGCTCTTAAAATATGTATAAGAACCTACTTTTATTTTGAATTTAATTAACTTAAAAAATAAGTACATACAAAAATAATAATTGTACCAAAAAATAATTATAATAAAAAAAAACACGGAGGTTGTCCCTCTATAATTTATGGGAAATTTCAAAACTTAGGTAAATTGATATATATCAGCGGAGTGCTCAGCATGGACGCAACAGCGGCATGACCTCGTGACGGCTATTGGTATGGTGGTTCAGTCCATGGTACAAAGTGAGAGTGCATGGGAATCCGCCGCCTCCTTCTGCGAAGAGGTGATGCTGATCAAAAAGGCGGCGGAACGGGAACGGGCGAGGACTAACACTCTCTCTTCCCGCAGAATGACCTCCGACCTCCATGAGCGCTGGCCTGGGGGTAGCAGATCGGGCTCCCCGCTACCCTAGCAGAAGCAGGCCTGAGACGGTAGCGCGTCGCGTGAGTTCGCCTGAGCATCAGGCGACCAAGGTCTGCAGGGGTTCTCGGAAGCTTCCTTCTTAGGGCATACCCGGGTCCTCTGCAATGGACCTCGTGACGGAACACCGTGTGGTTTTAGTCGGTTCGAGTCCGACATACCACTTCACTCTTGGCTCCAGTGAGGTGATGACCCATGGGGGTTTACACACGAAAAAAAAAAAGTTTAATTGATATTATAAAGCAAATTAATAAAAAAAAAGTCATACAAGATATAAACTTAAGTATCTAAATCTATCATTATATGGTTTAAATTATAATTAAATGTAACTCAGAATAGGTGGTCGATATGAAACAACTATAATAACGGAGCGACTGGCAACTGACCACATCGACCTTGAGGGCTAACTGAATTCGATAGTTGGAATAGTTGTCAGGATATTTTAGGGCGCTGACTTCCTAATATCGACTGTCATAGGTGTTCACAGCCGTGACCGACGGCTTAACGTGCAGATACGCGATTGCAACACCCCAAACTTCCAAACTCCGATCTGTTACTGAGAATTTCCTATTAGAAAAGCCCAAGAGCGCTTTTTAGCCCGATCCGGGAAATGAAACCGAGGCCGCTTGATCGACAGTCGCAGGCGCTTACCGCTAGACCAACGAGGCGTATTAATAGTATTATTGTATTGTATTGTGTAGTGCAACATAAAAATAATAATATTGTATATTATTTTTATGTTGCAGTATTAATAGTATTTATTATTTATTAGTGTTTACATAGTATTGTCGTATTTGCTTGAGTTTATCAAATATCATTATAACTGCTCACGCATTTAATAACACAAAGAGTTATTGTTAGATAAAAAAAATAAAATTACTTTTTGATAAATATAGCAATGATCTGATCTTTCACAAATATAATAATTTATTTATTTTACTATAGCTTGGCTAAAAACTTAAAAAATATCTCTGCCTGACTTTTTGTTCTATAGTTCAGACTTCTTTTCATCCTAAATTTATTATTTTTTAGCTATTTTACAAAATTTACGTTTGTTATTCAACTTGAATTACAGCTTTCAAACAATAATATTTTTTTTTTTTGCTATTTAGATTTTCCGAAAATTGGTTAAAGGAGGTCGCCTTGAAATCACCACTGGAGGATGGGTTGAACCTGACGAGGCTACAACACATGTATTTGGACTCACTCATCAGTTGATAGAAGGTATTAAATCCGTCTACAAAAACAGTAGCGCCATATAGGATGTAAATAGGCATATTTATAATCTCTATATATTTTCAGGACACCAGTGGTTAAAACTACATTTAAACTATACCCCAAAAGTGGCATGGCTGACAAACAGTGTTACCCATAGCCCTACAATTGCTTACCTTCTATCAACAGCAGATATAAATCAAATGGTGCTTACAAATCTACACTACTCGTGGGAACAGTATTTAGCAGAATATCAGTATACTGACTTTATTTGGTTACAAAACTGGGATCATGACAAATCATTTCCATCAAAATTGAATGAAGACTTTTTTAAAATGGGTAACGACAGATATCCAAAGCATGCTGTCCTCAGTCATTATCTACAGTACAATTCGGACGGATTTGAAGCGTGTGGTCCTGATCGGGCCCTGTGTGCCTCATACAATTTTGCTAATTCACATAAAAATCTTGATATTAACTCATATAATATAAAAGAGAGAGCTGAAAAGCTTCTCGAGCAATATTCTAAAACAGGAACTATAACTTCCCATAATACAATAATTGCACCTATAGGCGGCGCGTATCATTACCAATTGCAGTCAGAGTTTGATTTCCAGTTTAATAATTATTTAAAAATCGCTGATTTTGTAAACTTTAACAAAGATTTATATAAAGCAACGATTGATTTCGGTACAGTGCAAGATTATTTCAAAAGTATAAAAGGTACAAACAAAAACTACCCCACATTAAAGGGCGACTTTCTTAACTACGCCGATATAAATACAGGACAACCTGCATATTGGGCAGGTTTCTATACATCGCGGCCATTTACAAAAATTTTACTAAGACGTCTAGAGTCTACGCTTCGTACCACAGAAATTTTATTTTCCTTCGCCTGTAATTATAACGTTTTTCGGGGATTTAACCTTTCAGCGGTTTTTGAGCTTCTTCTTAAAGCTCGAGAAAATGTTGCACGACTCCTTGACCGTAATGTTGTAACCGGTACAGTAACAGCCAACATTCTCAAGTATGTTCATAATCTGATTCTAACAACGGTTAAAGACTGTTGGTATATACAAGAGTTATCGGCAAGTTTTTTGACATTAAAACCGGATACAAATACTCCACACCTCCAAAAGTACGTTTATAGAGACGGAGAATTCATTTCCGTGTTCCGATCCATCTCCCCAGGAGATTACATTTATATTTTCAACTCAATGAGTCATGACACAACTGAAATTGTGGATATTATTACAAGGTACCCAAATATTAGAGTTATCGACCATAATAAAAACGATGTAACTATTCAGATTAATCCTATTTGGAAACTTACTTCAGACAACCTCATCAAAATATCTCGTAAGTTCTTCAAAATAAGTTTTGCAGTAATGGTACCACCTTTGACGTTGGTACTTTATAAGGTTAAGGATACTTACGACGCGTCGAATAATGCGGCTGCAATCTACTGTTTAGCTTGCATAGTGGAAGAAGCAGGAAATGATAAAACAATATTTCCTTTTTATATCCATCCAATACAAACAGGTGATATACAGCTCGAAAGTTATAAACATCGACTCATATTCGATGAATTGACTGGGTTTTTAAGGACAGTTGCTGAGAAAGAAACGAGCAAAATGAAACAAGTCTCTATTGACTACGGTGCATTTAGAGGTTCCATGTTTAATTCAGGAATGTTCTTGTTTAATACAAACACTACAAAGCCGCTGTATGATATGTTGGCAAGCTATAGGACTGGCAATAAATCAAGGGTGCTGTTTATAGTGTCAGGGCAAGTAACCACAGAACTGACTACAATTTATGGTAGATTGTTACAACATACAACAAAAATATTTAACATATTAAACAGTCCATTATCAAATGCAATTTACGTTGAAAGTAAAGTCGATTATGACGTATCACCCATGAACAGAGAATTAGAAATGTTTCTTTCTATACAGACTGATATTACAAACGGTAACCCACCACAGCTATTTATAGACAACAATAGCTTTCAATACACATCTCGTGTTTTAAATATTAGTAGACGTATAGAATCTAACATGTATCCTATAACAAGCATGGCTTACATACAAGACAAAGAGAGTCGTTTGTCAATAATGACAGATCATGCTCAGGGAGTAACTGCCTTACAGGAAGGACAAATAGTTGTTATGTTGGACAGACGCATTCTATTTAGTGACGGCCGTGGGACAGAAGAGGGTTTAGCCGATAATACTGCAACTTGCCATCGTCATTACATATTATTGGAAAATTTTATTAAATCTAGTACTGGTTATAATCAAATCCTATCCAAAGATGAATTACAATTGCCTAGTTTGAACGCATTATATTTGGCAAATTCTTTAAATTATATATTGGATACATTTCTTGTAGATAAAAATCACACTGATCTCTGCTACTTCATGTCATTACCTTTAATTAAGACCCCTTTTCCATGTGATGTATTCATTTTAAATTATAGAATAATTTTCAGTAAAGTTAATTTAAATTATTATACTCCGACTGCTGCGCTTATGATTTTGCATAGGCAAAGCTTTTCATGTCAAATAGTTAGCTCTTCAAGCTTACTTTGTCATGCAGATAGTTCCTTTAACTTAAACGAGATGTTCCGTGACATAAAATCAGTGTACAAAACTAATTTAGCAGGCACCAACGAAGGCGAACTTATATCTAAATTTAACCTTATCAATTTTCCATCTATGGAAATAGTGTCTCTGCGGGTATTTTTTTAAAGTAATCTGCACCATTTGACACGTTGATACCATCAAAGTTAAATACATACACCTGTAATGCAAATTAAAACATTAATGCATTTTGCTAACCATATTTTGTGAGTATATCTACCCACAAAATGCATTTAGTTGCTGAGATCATGACTCCCTTAGTTTTGTACGTTATTTCTTATGATATGACATGAGTACATGTCCGGTAGATAACAGGTACTAATAAAACATAGTAAATCTTTACTGTACATAATGATGGCTTCACACATTTAAACTGATCTTATAAAAAGTTGTAAAGTGATTTTAAAGAAATAAAGGCTATAATTTTATTATCTTTTATTTTTTAAGCCCCAATCATTTATATTTTTGAGGTTGCAGCCGTACTGTAAATTTTAATCTGTAACCCTAATAGCTAAGCTAAGACAAGAAACGATAACAGTAAATAAGTAATACCACCAGAGAGATACAGCAGACTTCAACAGAGAGAGACAGAGAAAGACATTTCTTTTTGTGTACATCCAATTTCTAGTGATGAGCTACGTACATACATACACTCACTCCTATATTTGTAGGATGAGGGGAGAGGAAAGGGGGAGTTGGGCCTCTGGAAATTTCCCTACTTTCGGGGAAATTAATTGCTTCATAACCGGTTTACTGTGGGACCATGGTATCGCACCGGTCGAACTGGCCCAATTGTATGTAAGCATGGCTCTACCACAAATATGAAATAGCTGCCGTAACCGTGGCTGGATTCCCCTGACTGGCTTCCAAATCCGTCATCGAATTCCTAAAAGCTCTCCATCGTGTTGTAGTTGTGGTGAACTATACGATATATATACATAAATATATACGATATGAAATGATTACTTCATATTATTATTATTTTTTTTATTATGCGGGACAATTATATATTAAGAAATCGAATAATAATGTGCAAAGAGCAAATAAAAGTGCCATGAAATATCGTTACGAACGCCTAGGCATACTGTCCACAGAGACGTAGCTTCATATACGCTTCAAAACACACATATCTTGAGTAGCTTAGCGTATATCTACGAGGCGTATTGCACGCGTACTCTACCAGTCATTCGTCACAATGACGTCAGTCGATCAAGATGTTATATTGGCTTATTAGTACATTCGAAGTCTCCGAATTCACTGTTATATTGGGTGCATCCTTTCATAGAAAAAATATCACCCGCAAATTATCCGTACCGGTTAGGAAATTGGTAGAAGACAATAGTGTATTTCACTTATTCTATAAAATGAGTAAAACTACTTAAAATTTAGTGCAAACCTTAGCACGATTATTACAAAACCAAAACACCAATATGCGAGAATGAGGTAGCACAGATGAAAGGATATTAATAACAGGTCGTCTTTTTTTAAATATGCACAATGAAATCAAAATTTTTATTGTATTGTAAATCCTATTTTATGCGATAGGGTGCAAACGAGCAGACGGGTCACCTGATGGTAAGTGAGTACCGCCGGCGCCGCGCAATTACCAAGGCGGCGAGAAGTGATATCATCTCAAACGTACACGCATACACCAGCCTTAGGAACAAAGAAGTGTTCCAGTCCGTACCCAGGGTAGCAGAGGATGTGTCCGCTGGAGATGATATCTGCGTCTCGGTTAAAAAGTGCAAGGCCGGCTTTGCTGTCTCCAGGCGGTGTCGTGGTTAGAATGTTAGCATCTGATGTTACAAAAATCCACGCTTAAAGTGACAGGGGGCGCCATGGTATGCCTTCTCTTGCCCCGAGCAGATTTTGGGAGCGCAGTTGAGCCCCCCCCAGAGTACGAGCGGCAGCCTGGGTGTCCACGCTCAGGTATATTGCGTAATGAGGGTGGACGTCCATGAGGGGATTCTCCAACGCTAGCGCTGGTACCCCCTGGGGTATCCTTTTTGTTAACAGCGCTATCATAAGGGGCGGCTTTTGGGCCTCCGAAGACCTCACACATTTCGGGGAAATGCAACGCAAGCGTTACTTCACAACCGGTTTTCTGTGAGGCCGTGGTATCGCACCGGTCGAGCCAGCCCATTCGTAGGTAGGTATTCTAGGCATGGCTCTACCACTGGCGAATCTGTGTATTGTACTTCCTATCTATTATAATTGGGGTAATAATAAATAAGGTCGAATGTCGAACCTTGGCGGCTTGAGCTGAGAGAGCTTGTGAGTTAGATAGAATATTTTTTTTGGAAAAGGCGTGGATGCTAGAGCTAATGATCTTTGAGTATTAAAGGAGGATATCGTAGAAAAGTGTCTGTATTGGTCCACCTGTGCCTGGGTAACTAACGACGCTGTTTTTTATATGAATAAGTGTTGATACGGTCATTTGTAAGACTTTATATTTGTCGTAGCAGGCTCAGAAAGGAACATTTTTCGTAGATCATTTTCATTAGGTTTTTTGTTTTTAGCCAGTATACAAAAGCTTTATTAGAATCATTTTATTTTGTTTTTGAAACGACAGTCTCACAACATGAGAATGATTTTGATGAAAAAATGTCTTCCGTGATATTCCCGTTAGAATCGACATATTGCTTTTCGATGGACGCAGGTGTCTGACTAGTTGATTATTCAGGAATTGCTAGATTTCCACTTTCTTTCTCGTGGTTGATTGGTTTTACGCAGGCTAATATAAGCAGCACCTCATCGTGCAATTAGTATATTTTATCTTGTTGTTGCCGATTCACTAGGTTTTGATTTTAAACTATGAATTAAAAGATTTTTAATATTTATAATTTTTTTTTTAGTATCGTTAACCGTAAAATAAACCGATTTTATACAAATAAACTTTCATAGAAATATTGACAAGCACGGTTATTTCGTAAATCAGTCAAGAATAAAAGCGATAGTCACTCACTACACCTAAATTACGCAGTGCGAATTGTGCCCCACAACAGCTGAGGGTGTGAGTGAGTGAGTGAATAAGTAAATAAACAATAGTTCAACTTGATTAATACAAGTTATCACTACTGTAGGGCGTCCCGAGACGCACACATTTTTTTATTATTATCTTTCTTCAGGTATTCGGCTACAGGATGTTCGTTTAGAGCATTAGGACTTTAAACTGCCCTAGGAGAATGTACAGCGTCACGCATAATATCAGAAACAATTAGAATGATATGAAATGCATTGAAGGATACGTACATATCTGAACCACCTACTGATGAATACAAACAAATTGCCAAAAGTATTATGAACTTTGGTATCTACCACAATTACTTCGGTTCTAGGAGGTAGGCTTCAGGATACTGAAATTTTCAAATGCAGGTTCGGCCATCTTCAATTAAAAATTATTCATTTTACTATTTGCTCGGATGCTGTGATGCAGATTAATATTTTACAGGGCTGTATACTGGGCGATACAGTGACGGGGGCGTGTTCCAAGTATCTATTAGGCACTAGTTGGAAACAGAAGGTTTAAACGTTCTAACTGAATAAACACCATTGCAAATACCGCCACTTTCAATCGTGTTCCTTATTACTTTGTCGAAGATATACCTATATACCCTTGGAGGAGTAATTTATTGAGACCATTTTCAATTCCGCCAATTAACAGACATAGATACTGCAAGACTAGTTTATTTTAGTTATGTCCACAGTATTGTGTCTTATGGTATTTTACTGTGGGGGCTTGCTTCATATATATAATCAATTTTCATTTTGCAATAGAATGCTATTAGAGCCCTTTGTAATCTACGTAGTCGGGAATCCCTTAGGGAACTTTTTAAGGAGATTAACGTCCTGACGGTGCCTTGTCAGTATTTTTATGTATAAGAAAAAATCTGCATCTATTTACTAAACGATGTGAAAGACATAAGTATATTACGAGAGATAGAAATTGTTGTTGTTGACGGTGCATGCTCCGACTCGAAATCTGTTAATTCTGGTGTCCCACAAGTCTGTGTGCTATGCGCACTGCCGATGCCGTTTACACCGGCCGCGCTAACATTTCTCGGGTAAACGTCATCGAAAGCCGATCCAAAGTTGTGTCTGAAATCGAAACTTCTTTCGAAGTTTCAGATTGGGGTCGATTTAACCTAGTCCAGTTTAACCCTACGAAGACACAGGTTTGCGCGTTCACCGCTAAAAAGATGCCATTCGTCGTATCACCTCAATTTGAGAGCACTTCCTTAACTGCATCAGCCAGTATCGGAATCTTGGGCGTCGATATATCAAGCGGAGTCCAGTTTCGCGGTCACTTAGAGAGTAAGGCCATATTAGCCTCGAAGAAGCTTGGTGTGCTAAACAGATCGAGACAGTATTTTACTCCGGCCCACCGCCTGCAACTTTATAAGGCGCAGGTTCGGCCGCACATAGAATACTGTTCTCATCTCTATTCAGGTGCACCCCAGTACCAGCTTCTCCCTCTTGACCGCATTCAACGGAGAACGACTCGCATCATCGACGGCCGAGATATTTCTGATCGACTTGACACCTTGGCGTTGCGTAGAGATGTAGCTTCACTCTGCATCCTCTATCGCTTGTATCATGGGGAGTGTTCAGAGGAATTGTTCAGACTTATACCGGCTGCAGGTTTCCGCCATCGTCCTACGCGACAAAATATCCATCCCCATCACCTGGACGATTGGCACTCCACCACTGTGCGTTTCTCCAGAAGCTTTTTGCCTCGCACAACCAGCTTATGAAACAAATTGTCGCCTGCCGTATTTCCGAACCGATACGACCTTCAAACCTTCAAGAAAAGAGCGTACTCTTACCTAAAAGGCTGGCAACGCACTTGTGACTCTTGAGTTGCGGGTGTCTATGGGCGGCGGTAGTCACTTACCATCAGGTGACCCGTCTGCTCGTTTGCACCCTATCGCATAAAAACAAAAAAAAAAAAAAATTTGTTGAACCAAAATTTATATTAAGAAATGTACAAACATCTTTTATGGGGTACTGTGTTAAACTATACAATAAAATACCTTGTGATATTCTTCATGCAAATGAGAAGAAATATAAAGATTGCATAAAACGCATGCTTTGTATCAAGCATATTACAAAGTAGTTGCTCACTGTACATAAGAAATTTCTCTTGGTTTTATTATTTGACATGTAATCAGTTCTTGATGTTTTCAATTATTATTACTGACATATATGTATATACTATTTATACATATGGACATGAGTAATTTAATTTACATTTTAGGTATTTTATGAATAATATAAAATTGTACTTGTGAGAACTGTGTTGTCAATTATTAAGGTTTATCTTCTGTGTGTCTTGGTTCTGAGAATATCATGCTCGCCTAGAAGTCCGGTTGTGTATGTTTCTGGTCATTCGGCTCCCTTTAATATGCGCCATGCTCGTGAACTAATGCCGGTAATCGAGGCTGGTCATAAAGAAAACTACAATAAATGTTATTGTCAGTTGCGAGGTATTTTTCTCTTTTTAGAGGGGGGGGAGGGGCTCTATTCTTTCCCATCTCCTCATCCCAACTCTCTTCTTTCCCCTCCCTGCATCCCCCTATCCCTCACCACCCTCAAAGGCGGGCAGCGCAGACTCTTGAGTTGCAGTTGTCCATGTACGGTGGTCGTGACACCGTCCATGGACACGTGACACATGATCTTTAAGAAAACGATCCCTGTTCTATCATATTTTTTTCCCAGTTACAAAGATAAGACTCCCAAATGCTGACTTAATAGAAATTATCTTGTAAAACATCGACTTCAACACGCCTAACGCTCATTTTTACTTTTGCCACCCTAACTACTAACCTTCAGAGTTCCATTTTACCAAACGGTGTTTTCCGGGAGTAAAACAACAGGTTTAGAATAACAAAACATTATAGAAAAAATCCCTAGATTTCCCCAGGATCCCATCACTAGATCCTGACCTGCTGACAGTGGGACCAAATGGACAAAATGCAATTTGAAACAAAAAGATAATACTATAAATGTCTCTGAGTAATTAGGGCACATACATAAACAAATCAACAAATTGTATCACCTCCTCTTTAGTTGAAGTCTTTTGAAAATATGTATTTAGATATTTTATATACATACACACACTGCTGCATATATCTCCGAAGGGTAAGGCTGAGGCTTACCTAACGCCAACTTTTTGCCAACCTTAACTTACAACAACAACAAAGGAACAATCCTTTACCGTCATCCGGCCCCTGTATAAATGTATATATATATGTATATATATACATATATATATACTGTGTTATAGATAACAGTCCCATACCTTAGTTACATTTTACGACAGTTTAGTTGCCTTGTACGACACCTACAGAAAGAGATGGGGTGGCCTTAATCTACTCTACCTAGAACCACACGTTTTTTTGCGGATTCGATCACTGTAAGTTTTATTCTAGAAATTTCTTTATAACCCCAAAAGATTACACACTATCTAATTGTGAAAAATACATAATATACCTAGTCCGCATTTTATTGGCGCCTGACTGAGGTCGAGGGCCATTGTGGTAAAGACTATACTACAAGTGTGACAATTCTAAGTGTACCTGAGTCCTCAATTACTCAACTGCGCAAGAAGAAAGATTATATTTTTAGCATATTTTTCATATTTATACTTGTTTTATTCCTACTTTGAAGTAGACGCCATGAATGGGTAATCTAAATACTTATAATACTTACTCAAAATTCTAACCTAGCTCAAATATTAACACTCGGCTACAATTAATAGGTATTCACTTTCTTTTCTTTTGAATTTTTTCAATCACTATTTGAGTAGAGAAATCTACCACATTTTAGCAACTTTACCAAGATTCCCGCCAATCTTGGTTTTAGCTGATCCCTTACACGAAGTTACATTGAAATTTTCAGTTTAGTTCAATAACTTTTAGTGCATATGTAATAATTAATAATGTAATAAAAGCAAACTGATATGTAGTTGTAATAAACTGCGATTAGTTTATTTTTATATTCGTACCTACATATCAGTTTTATTTATCAAGACTTAGCCACTTATTACCTTACCTTAGAACTACCACAAAGCGTAATGCGGAACGTTTAGAGGCGGTTATTCTCGTGTACTTACCAAAGAACTAAAATCATTATATGTATTTCTTTTTGTTTTTGTGTAATTTTTATTATTTTGAAATGATTTACAAAATTAGTACTATGTTTATATTATAAACATTATCACAGTTTTAAATATCAATGTTATACTTATATCCGTAAGGTTTTGCTCATAATGTCTATTGCCATGTTAATAGACCTCGTCAGAGATTTATACTCTGAGACTTCATTTCTATAGATATTATTCGGTGTGTGGCCCCGTGGCCCGTCCCGTACGATTTAATTCGTGTTCTGTGTGTGTGGCTGTTCGAGTCTGTCTTGTCTCTTACTCTATAAACATTAAGACTATTGTGTGTCGTCGCTGACTGTTGTAGAGAAATGTGTAAAGACGCGTATTAGCACTACCCCTATACATTTAGTAATAAAAATGTTTAAATGTGTCAAACTACAGTGTGATCAGAGTATACAAAGTATTGTGTAATGATTTTTTATTCATATCACAACAAACTCGATAATGAGATTAATTAAGTAGTTTACCTTACATTCATTGTCTCCTTGATCGCTTTAACTGTAGTTTGCATATAATGGGTTTGCTGATATCAAAGATTTGGAGTTTGTTCGGAAATGAGGGTGAGTATTGTTTATTATAAAATAACTGAAGAAAACGTAATGATAAGATAATGTATGATTATTGCGAAAACCAAAGTCACAAACAGACTGATAAAGCAAATTAAATCTGACTTCCTTGTTGTCATACTGTTTCATTAATACTTTAATGACATACCCAGTTTTTTCATAGCAAAATAGTTATGATTTGACTTAGAATCCATTTCTAACAAAGTTGGAACTTCAACTTTGTGGTGTTACATTTCATTTATTCAACTTCTAAATAGCAATACAAAATAATCCAAGTACCTACTATTGTTAATTATCATAGTTAGTGAATGTCATTTATGTTTTTGAACATTATTGTTATGAACCCTAAAACAGAATGTTATGTTTTGTAGGTATGAAGGTTTTACTTCTGTTGAACCATTCTGTAAAAAGAATGATATCTAGTTCAGAGTAACTGTAGCTTGTAAACATTCATATTATGGTAACTACTGTTCGGTTTCAAGGTTCATATGTGGTAAGTATGTATATAAGTTTAGAATAGAATAGAATAGAATAGAATAGAATAGAATATAAGTTTATTTATTTATTCCATCATAGCTTCATGCCTGAACAGATTCAGATGTATATGAAATATCATTACAATCCTGATATAATCTTGAGGGTCACTGGCTAATAATATAAGTAGATAAAAGAAATAAAAGTTAAGTATGGTAGCTCTATGGCATACAATTATTTATTATGTGAAGGTAGTTATGTTTTCTCTTTTTTTAATAAGAACCTGCTGACTGCATTTGATTTTTTATGCTCTAAATAATTTAATATCAAATATTACAACAGTATTAGTGTAGCAGTGTTTCTTAGCCAATAATAGTTACATCCAGTATTATATAATAATATTTTCTTGCCTTAATCAGATTATTATTTCCTGTCTTAATAGTGTGAATAGATTATGTAAATTAATGTGTATAGCTGGTATAGGTGTAGCTCCCACATAATAAAGTTGTCTAATAACATTCTGGATAGAAAATTCATACTCTTTATTTTACTGTTTAACCTACTTTGAAATACTGTATATGCTCTGCTCCCTATTCCTAATATAATCTGATGTATTTCTTGTGAATATGATGTTTGTCTTTAGTAACTGGGACTGTGATCATTGGTTTTTTTTACATCCAATTAAAGCTTTTAACTGTTGTGAATACAATCCCCAGTTGTATTAAATCATAATAACAATATTGCATGTCCATTGAAATAAGAATTCATTGTGATAGTGATTCATCACAATTAGAGATCACCTGGTGGTCAAACATCAACCACAATTCTATTAAGTTTTCAATGTTTTGATTTCTTGACTCATAACTCAACTCAATCATTTTTCAAGTAAGTGTAGCCTAATGACATTCATATTTGTATTCTCTACCAGTCAAGTCAGTCAGTATATACATGTATATTAATTTACCTATGTATATGTATATTTTACCAGGAGCACAGTTTTAAAGTTACTCAGAGATAAAATGAAAATTACTTTACTAAGTAATTTAATTTTATGAGAAGTCCATAGGATAAGGTCACTTTACTTTACTTTAGAATTTAATTTAGAATGTTTCAAAAGAACCATTAACTGAAGGAGAAAATAAAAACTTGTAATAATATTCTACTACATCTGATAGTGCATTGAAAATAAGGACCATGCAAAAATTACATAGTATTAGTGTGCATAGTTAGAATAAAACAGTATATAATGTCTATTTAAAATTTTATTGTTTATTATATTTGCTGGAATATACTAGCAGTTGGTTTTCATTTTCAAGTAAAAGAGTTGTATTAATAATATCCTGTTTGTTCACGGTTGTAATTGATTCAGTATAGAGGTTTGTTGCAAGCTTTGTTACATATTCCAAAGGTGTCCAAGAAGCAGTGACTCCTTATATCCTGTAGGCACTACTTCACTGTAACCTCTGTTAAACAAAAGGACTAGCCTAAATTTTGTCTTTAACCATAAAACCCCACTAAAATAATATGAGTAGTTCTTAATGTAAACCAGCCTTTCCCAAAGTATGCGATAACGCACCCTTGTCGGCGCTGCAGGCCTAAAGGGGGGTGGTAAGAGACCCAGAAAAAAAAAATAGGGGCATTGTGTAGAGGCTTAGGGTACGATTTGTAATTTCATCTTTGAGGACTCTTAGACACCGACTTAGCTCTCGACTCTCGACTACAGCTTGTACATCAACTAATATTAATAAGACATTGCTCAAAATAACTCTGTTCGATATTTCTCTTTGTGTAATTCAGTTAGAATGAATGTTTAATCTCCACTAATATAGCTCACAATCACTAATTAAATGAAATGAAAAAATAAATCAACGTTTAAGGCACGATTACCAGGAAACGGCTTGTTTTACATTAATTTACTAAGAGAACTTTTTTCTAGGAAATTTAATTTCCTATAAGAATACGCATCGCTCAAATTTTTCAGATTGATAATTGACGAGTTTTGAGTAAAAAATGCGATTACTGTCGAAAAATCTATAGTCGTAACGATACACCCCTTAATAATATTATTAAGGACTCAAACTTACACAATATTTTTTTTTCATCATCATGAATGATATTTTCACAGTATCGTTAAAAAAAAATGTGTTTTTTTTGGCCCAGTCTAGTATTTATACTACAGGTATTTACAAGTTAGCAAAAACTCAATTACTTTACAAAGCTTAGAAATCTATTGAAAACATTAGTGACTTATTTCTTTACCTAATTAAATTATTATGTTTAACTGCATCACTCCACTCTCACAAGTTAAAGAAAGAGATAGAACAGTGTAAAGTACAGTTGAAGTTCTCAAACTTGCCACCTCATTTCTTAACGTGAATGTCGTAAAAGGCGGCTAATGGATCTATCAGACAGTATGTATACAGACATAAAGGGACATTGACGGCAATAGGCTTGCCCCATTGGCTTACGTTAGTACACCTCTGCCTACTCCTTAGGGGTTGCAGGCGTGAGCCTATGTTTGTAATTATATATGTATGTAACATTTTCATTATACGCTTTGCGTAAAATTGGGTCACACGAACGACGTCGTGCGGCTGGCGACATGCTGAACTTTGGATTTTAACTAAATAAAAATAATTTCTTATTGTTTGCTGAGCTGGTTCCGGCACCTCATAAGTATGTGTGCGAAACAAGTATACAATGCGAATGTTAAGGGGATTACCAGTAGGGGTCTGCCATGAAGAACATACCTGAAACATACATGAAATGGCGATGTTATGAAAAACAAGCAGGTCCGAAGTAACAGAAACCGGCGCGTAGGAAAGGTTTAAAGACAATTAGGGATACTCGTGGGGTATGTTAGGATAGAAGCAAGTTGTGGGCTGTTGTCTCTGTTTGCCTCGAAAGGAATAAGGCGTGCGTTTATGTATCATTCGTGAAATTTGTTATCATCGTAATTTAAGGTACTTTATGTATGAGCCGCAGCAATAGGTTTTTTACTTCGATTTTGTTCAAACAGATGCTCATGGCGGAAAATAAGAGATGTAGAACTGAAGTAGGATAATTGTTCTTAAACTTTTAATTAAAATTTAAATGTTTATTGCATAGTTTAACCGATGGCCAAATTTTTTAATAAAACGATATAATTGTATGCATAATATTATTCTATATTTTTTTTTCTTTCTACTGCAGAACACAAATTGGTTCTCGTGGGCTTGGACAATGCAGGCAAAACGACGATACTATACCAGCTATTATTGGGAGAAGCTGTCCACACACGGCCCACTATAGGTTCCAATGTTGAAGAGGTTGTCTGGAGGAATCTTCGCTTTGTCATGTGGGACCTTGGTGGACAGCAGAGTTTGAGATCTGCATGGAATACTTACTACACTAACAGCGAGGTATGTTTCTCTGCAAGTGGCAGTGTTGTAGCTATCACAAAAAATAGATTTCTAACGACAGGGTTGTGACTGACCCAGTCTGGCCATAAATATTGTTTCTTTAGAGGAAAACTATAATATTACATTTGAATAAGGAAACTATCCTTAAGATGATGATGTAAATATTCATTGTGTTTTCACATTTTTGAGCAAAACTTTGTTAAATATTCCTTGCTGCAATAGCATTGTACAAAGTAGGCATACATACTTTAGAGATGGAGTTTATAAATTGCATTTAACCTTATGAAGTTAAATGCAATTTTTAAAGTCTTTTCACTTAGTATTCCGTGGAATTATTTTTTAAAATTATGTTTACTTTATCAAGTTATATTATACTACTTATTCATGTACTGATAAGGTTTATATTACTAGACTCTATTTACCATTGATAAATTGCAATTACAAAGTTACATATACATACAAATAGTATATAACTATATTTTTTTATTGAAGGCTAGATATTACTGCACAAATGAATGCTAAAAATTGACAGAGGTGCTTAGAGCGGGCATCCAGCAGGCCAAAGCTTCTGTTGCTTTAATAAAATATTAAAATTATGTAGAAAATATGGACACTGCGTCATGTTACATGCGAAGGTTGTTCCATGTTGTAATCTATAATGGTTTTAAATGGGCATTAAAATGTTCTTATCATCATTGAAGTTGTTTAAACATAAGAATTCAACGTTGTTTACACATTTAAATACTTATCATGTTTTCTTCTATCTTACTAACAAAATTTCTCAAAACATGAATTTAACTAGAAAATAATGTACTCTCTGATATTGATTGAGGCTATGAACGAGCAAATTGTACTATTTCTTTTGGCGAATAATTATCTATAAAGACTTAATATTAAAAGTGATTTGTTAGTTATACTTTAACTGGCGGGTTTTAACGTGTATGCATTTCATGATGATCTGTTCTGTACCACTTACCTATTTATTTATATATAATATAAAGAAGGATGAGGATACACTACGCCAAACATTATGCTAATTATATATATATATATATTTATAGCTAGTGTTATTTCAACTAATGATAAGTCTTACTGTTTTATTATAATACAATTATTGCTTCGACATTTTTTCCTCTTCTGATGGCTAATTATTTAGATTAAACACATTAGGTATAATTGCTTTATTACTTGCTCTATTAATCGGGAACCGAGAGGTTAAAGCGGGACAAACAAATAAAAAAACTCACTTTCACTGTACAACACTCATTCAGCTACAGGTCGTAAACATATGTCATCGACATGACTTTAAGTTATGGTGAAAACAAGACACTCAAACAAAGAAACATAAACCCCAAAAAATGTTGCTCTCTTTTTTTGTTCTGTCCTGTAAAAACAGTGAAGTCTCCTCTCTTAATTTCGGTTCCATAAAAAGTTTAGGGCTGATAAAAATAATAATAATCACTTGTATTAAGGTTATAAGACTGCTGATAAACATACTTCTACATTTCTAAATACATACATATTATAAATAAATTATACCCAGACGCAGCACAAAATATCGTGCTCATCTTACAAATATATGTCGTGTATTCAATCATTATGCTTATTGTCTGAGAGAACGTGTCTAGTAATGATTGACTTACAAAAAAGAACTAGTGCTTACTAAAACAAATGCCCGTGATTAACCACGTTTAGGTAAGTTACCTTGTTACAATAACGTATAGGCATAAACCGATGTTAATGAAAGTATTAGATATGTAGTTTAATTTTGTATATACAGTAAAGCATAAGCAAAATATGAGATGACCTTGAACCCATTCATACTCTCAGAGAAAAAAAAACGAGAGATTAGAACCATATACATATTTTACTCGTAAAGCAAAGCATAATAATGATTTAAAAATACATTTACAACGCTATATACATATGTATGTGTTAAAAGATAGAAACCATAAAATATCATCAGGCACTGTACCCTCTTATCTGATTTTTATTGAAGGCAACAAGCGAATGACAACTTGTTTCTTTATACAGATTTTCAGTACTTTAAAAACTTGTGGAAAGCGTGTGACAATACTGAGCTTGTACTTACAGCAGTACTTTACTAAGAATTGTACAGTTACTAAGAAAAAAAAATGAAGATGGCTCGCGTCGCATAATTCTTTTTCTATCAATTCGTGCACCATACTGCTGGCTTCTGTTTATGATTTAGCGAAAGTATTAACCATGTCTTAGACTTGTTTTCTTGTTTAATTTAACCGGTTTGGGAGCTATATCAAACATAATTGTAATTGTTTTTTTTTTCACAAATATAGTGATAACTGGGCTGAGCGGTTGTAATTACACTGCAATAGTTGACCTTACGGCAAACGCAAATAATTTTGCAGCTATAGTTCCGGCAATCGCAAAATTAACGTAATTGAAGGCAACTTATATTCTTCTTATTCAGTTCGTGATAATGGTGATTGACTCGACGGATCGTCAGCGGTTGAGCATCAGTCGCGACGAGCTTCATCAAATGCTGAAGCATGAAGAATTGAGCCGGGCTTGTCTACTAGTGTACGCTAACAAACAGGTATGCATAGCTGTATGTGCACTTATTTCTATACTGGAACCTTGAAGTTTCACATAGTGGAATGTGAAAGTACAGCCTTCAATATTTCTGACTCGAAACTAAGTACCGGTAGTTATTTTGTTGAATTGAATTTAAAACTGTATTTACAAAATTATGTAAATGTATATATAAACTACAGATCTTCGCTGGTGTTTTTTTAATATTTATCAACATCGCTAAATCAATTTCAGCATAATAACATCTGACCGCCGTATAAGGGCAGTGTTTATACTGTATGTACCTACATATGTACTTGAGCTAATAGTCTTAGTCAAATCTTCTTAGTATTTATCGTAACTTTTAGAGCAATTGTATCTTTTAAGTTCGTGAGTAACCTTTTACTGCTCGTTTTCATTGAGCTGTGGCGTGGTGTTGTATTGCTAGTTGGTGTGAGTATATTATTATTTATCTTAGCTATACGATTACCAAATCAGTGCAATAGACAGTCATGTCATAAATACTGTTACAATCAAGATATTCTCTAAATATTCTACTCTAGTCTTTTGCTGTGACAAGGAAGATGTTATCTACAACCATGTCGAATATTTCAATAATTTCGCTTATTTACAAAAATATTTTCGAATACGGTAGGAAAAGAGGAGACCACGATATATTTTTATTATTATCAATATATCAATATTATTATTACAAAAAATCGAGTTTATGCTCAAAACTCTACAGAACCTCTCGAAGTAATCATGTCGAAATGTTCACATAGTTTTTATCAAAGTACATAATGTGCCGCACGTGTGCAATACGTTATCAACATTATGTAAACGTTGAGCCTCCACCTGTGTCAATGTCGTCATCGTTATTTATATTTCCCAGCATAATAATGACGTCTAGTCACAATCACCTGCTAACGTTTCGTGTGTCGATGTGAGGTATATTAAATAACTAAAATTCATGATTAAATGTTACTTATGTATACAAATTGAGATATGAGCAAGATCACGTCAAGTGGACCCCCCATTTACCACTTGATCATAATAATTTAATCTATATATATTTTTCATAAGTACTTATGATGGAAAAATGATCCCCCAAACGATTTTTAAAAATTTTGATTTTAACAACATTTTTTTTTACAATGAAAATTTTAAGCACTTTTAATTAAAAAATGGATTAAAAATCAACCGTTTGTTAACTAAAGATGGAGTGTTGACTAGAAAATTCAAAAATAATAATTTACTGAATGACCTAAAAAAGTGAATATAGACCATAACAGTTTTAAGAATTTTTAATTGATTATTTATTTTTAAATTTAGGCTGTTTGGTAAAAATAATAAAAAAATTTGATTATATTCTTTATGATATTGTTAACAAAAAATAAAATTTTATTGATAATAATTATAATAATATAACGTAAATAATAATAAAATTTGTTTTATAATAATATTTTGTATTATTATTTTAAATTATCACTGATAAAAGCTTCAATGCAGTACGAGACGCTCGGTAGCGCGGCGCTTCCACAGCGCTCGGCGGCTGGCGCGCTGTCATAAATAAATTCATTTTGTTTAAACTAATGGCGAGCAGTGAAATTTTCTTCCGGAATCTTAAACTTAAATGAATAAAGCATGTGACCGATGAAAAAAAAATGCATTTTTTTTTACCAAGAAATGAGTTAAATTTTCATTTGTTAACTTAAAAGTTAGTTAAGAATACGAAAATGAACAAATAATCTTAAGTCGTTAATATATTCTTAAAGTATAGACATTTGACCATGGATGCTGAAAATTTCATAAATTTATCTCTTACGGTTGATTTTTAATCCATTTTTTAATTAAAAGTGCTTAAAATTTTCATTGTAAAAAAAAATGTTGTTAAAATCAAAATTTTTAAAAATCGTTTGGGGGATCATTTTTCCATCATAAGTACTTATGAAAAATATATATAGATTAAATTATTATGATCAAGTGGTAAATGGGGGGTCCACTTGACGTGATCTTGCTCATATATACTTTCAACTTATTATTTTTTCATAACGAAATCTTTGGTTCTGCAATTTTGTTTTATGAGAATTTTAATTTTAAGTATTTTCTTATAGTAACTATACTTAGTCCTGCCATAAAACAATCCGCTAAGTGCATACGATTAGCAGTGAAGAATTTTCCCATGGAGATAGTGCGTGTTTCTATTGATAACTTTAAAGGACTGTATTAAAGCCAATGGAAATCATTTTGAATGACCTTCATATATTTTAAATGCTATTATATTAATGTATAAACAAACACACATTACAATAATATATGTTTTATGCTAGCAAAATATGGGTGTGCGTGTATATACATACATACGTAGGTAATAAGCAAATGTTTATTTACCCCTAAAATTAAAACTAATAAGTTGAAACGATTTTGAGTAAAACACAAATATAAGTAAGTATGATGTAGTCGACCAGTGGTAGGGGAAGGTGTAACTACTATTATAAGCCAGTGAGATCAACATGATTGGCGTGCGACACAAGGGAGCCGTCCCGGTAGTTTTAATTGGACCTACTGCATGTAACCTATTTTGGATTTTGTATGTCACTCATGACATGTGTCCTTCCTGTGCCTCAAATTTTAATATTTTTTTTATTTTACTGACCTACTGCCTATCTACTTACACTCTTGACTAGCAATTTATACAATAAGATTAGTTTGAGCGGATTTTAAGTTTCCTATTGTTTAATAATAATTCTTCTACTTAATAAAAAAAACTATACCCTCGATGAATGACATGGCAATCGATATTATTAGACAACCACTGTTTTTGTTTTGGTACCTCTCTTTTGTTTGAATACATCATCTCTATGTTAAATAATGTCAAATGTTTAAATTTTTAAGCTGCATGTTTACATGTGACGAATTAGAAAGAACTATTATTTTGTTTTGTGACATGGCATTAACGATATTTAAATTGTGCACTATCCCAAAGTAACATGAATGCTTCAAAAACGTTTTTGACAATGTAAAAAAACATTTTAGAAAAGGTACCAAATTAAACAAATATAATACCTGAAATATATTATCTTGAAAGCCTATAATACCTTATTTATGCCTTTCTCACCTATGATACTCACTATCAAGGCGATTCAAATGACACCTTACATATCGAAAACCATCAAGACACCTAGGCGTGGCAAAAACCTGGCACCTAGGACCACGTCGCGTATTTTTAAAGACGACTTAGGGCTTTCAGCCCACAAGAGACGCACTGGTCATTATTTAACATATACATATACACAGAGGTGTATTAAACACCCATATTTTGCAATTTTGAATTTGATTTTGATTCCACTTACGTAATAGGGGGTAAGCCCATTGCTGTCAACTTTGGCACTATATGACTGTATACATATTATCTGATAGAAAACAGCCCGATCCCTTAGTTGCCTATTACGATACCCATGGGAAGAGAGAGGATGGCTATGTGGTACTTTACCGAGAACAGAACCACACAGCTTCTTAAGCGGTGCGTAAAGGGACTGAGCCATATTTTGGGAAAAAGATGTCAAAACATCGGCACAAGTGTATCAAGATATGATTCTTGAGAGGGTGCTGAGCCTCTTAACAACAACAAGTTCTTTAACCAAGAATGGTCCTTTCAGCAAGACTCAGCACCGTGTCATGAAGCTCGATCGACCCAAGCGTGGTAGGCAACGGTCGTTTCGTCGTCAGCGTCGTAGTCAACGTCAGCTAGACCCGGTCTTAATCCGCTGGATTATGATTTATGGTCACTTTTAGAGAGTACGCCATGCTCTAAACGCCGTGATAATTTGAAGTCCCTAAAATAATCCATAAGATTGACAGTGTAGAATTTTCCCATGGAGAGCGAGTGTTTCTATTGATAAGTAGCCTCAACTTAAACGTTAGGACTGTAATAAAGGCAGTAAAGGATTTTGAATGAGCTTCATATATTTTTAATGTTTTTATATTAATGTATAAACTAGACTACATATATACATATTACAATAGAAAAAAAATATACACATAATTGTGACTCAAGAAATTGATTTGGTGTGATGAATTATTGCAATGTTTGTATTTTTAATGATTTATTATTCACATTTTAACTAGGACAATAATGTTCAATTAATTATATTTTATTAATATTGATTGATTACACTTTTATTATATTTCATTTTGTTTTCGGGCTAACTTATATGTCTTATAATTATGTCTTGAACATTACTGGAAAAGATTATGAATTATTTAGTCTTCTTCACAAGAGACTTTTCTAGACGCTTAATAATTCCTCGATTATTTCGTACCTGTTCATTGACAAGTGACAAATGAAAGCAGCAGCAAATGAGCAAGTCATGCAAATTATTAAAATAAGGATATAAAATTTGATATTCATATGTTTGTATAAACATATCTCAGTTATAAAGTTAGATGAAAGCACATTTATCTAGCATCAAAATATTTAAACAGCCATTTTTCAAGTTTACATTTATTTAACTAAGCTATTGGAAGAAAGATGTTTGAAAAAAAAACTTTTATTAATAAAATAACTTGAATAGTAAATTGTAAACTGCAAACCACTGAAGGTTTTCTGTAGTGTCCGTTCCATTATCTGTTATTAAGCTACATCGAGGTATTAGGCCAACAGGCATGGGGCAACGTCATCCCAACTTGACAGATTGTAGATGTGTGGCATATTTCCTGATCGTTATGGTTCACGAGGAAACTAGTTTTTTTCTTAAAACTGAATTGCCGTAACTCAATCAAAATAAGTATGATAGTTTTTATATTAATATGTGCAATTTCCATTGATTTCAGGATGTGAAGGGCTCGATGACTGCGGCGGAGATATCAGAACAGTTAGATTTAACGTCGATAAAACAGCATCCGTGGCATATACAAGCTTGCTGCGCGCTCACCGGGGAAGGGTACTAGTTTTTTTTACAACTAATCAGATATTGTACATACTTTATCCTCAGACTGCGAAACGGTTTAAATTATTTATTTATTTATTTATTTATTTATATCTTTATTGTATACATACAAAATTACAAAGAGAAAAACAAAGGATGAGTTACAAAATATGCAAATGTTACAATAGGCGGTCTTATCGCTCACGGCGATCTCTTCCAGACAACCATGACACGGATTTTCGGCATTCAAAAATTTTTGGGTTGCTTACATACAAGTAACACACCTAATCCTCTACGTAAATGGTTAAAATATCATTTAGACAATTATAAACAAAAATAGCACCTACTCACTTTCACATTACACACATACATACATTGTATATTCATACCCTACATATACATATATACAATTTTTATTTATATACATACAATACATATACAATCTAAATATTATAATATGCTAAAAAGAGGATTTAATATTTCTATATATCCATTTAATATATCATAATGACAAATAATGGTCCTTCACTAGCTTTTTAAAAACGGGCAAATTTTTTGCTTGTCGAATTGTCTCAGGCAAGTTGTTCCAAAGTCTTACAGCTTGCACAGTGAAAGACTTGTCTGCAAACTGAGTTGAGTGTTTCGGCATTTTCAATATTAAATTCTCCGATGACCTCAGATTCCTGCAATGTGTGTTTTTTAAGAACTGAAAACGTTCTTTGAGATAAAGAGGTGTGTGAGGATGAAACAGAACACTGTATAGAAGAGAAACAATATGTAGATTCCGGCGAAAGCGTATTGGTAGCCACCTGAGCTTGGAACGAAATTCAGAAATATGATCATACTTGCGTAATCCAAATATGAATCTAATGCAGAGATTTTGAAGTCGCTCAAGTTTATTTAGTTGGTCTTCGGTGAGATCCAGATAGCTGACATCAGCATAGTCAAGGATAGGAAGTAGAAGAGATTGTGCAAGCGCAATTTTAGTGTTAATAGGAAGAAAATTCCTTAGCCTTCGCATAGATCCTGCTGCTGCAAACAATTTACGGCTAACTTCCCCAATCTGTGGGCCCCAGGATAGATAGCTATCCATATAGATCCCTAAGTTTTTAACTTTATCGCTATATGGAATGACCGAGCCGTTGCAACAAACATCTGGTATCTGCTCAAAGTCTATTGTACGTAGTAACCTGGAGCTACCCACGATCATTACTTGTGTTTTGTTTGGGTTTACATTTATTCCATATTCCGTGCTCCAGTGGCATATCTGCTGTAAATCTCTATTAATGACATCCACTGCCTGCGTTATACTGTCCGGAGTGGCTTGTGTGTAAATTTGGAGATCATCTGCATAAAGATGGTAGGAAGAAAGTAATTGTTTAGTGATTGAGTTAATAAAAATTGCAAAAAGTAACGGTGATAGCACGCCGCCCTGAGGTACACCTGCAGATGTTGTACGCCAAGAGGAGTAAACATAATCGATACAAGCACGCTGCTGGCGACCGTACAGGTAACTACGAAACCAGTCAATTGCCGATGGAGATATGTTAAGTGAACACAATATACCTAGTAAGACATCAAAGTCAACGGTGTTAAAGGCATTGCTGAAGTCCAGCAAAGTGAAAACCGTTAACTTACCTTCGTCCATACCTGACCTTACATCATCCGTAATGTGGACTAAAGCTGTGGTGGTGCTATGACCTGGACGAAAACCAGATTGGAAAGGATTAAGGAAACAATTTCTCCTAAGAAATGAGCTTAGTTGAGAGTAAATGAGACGCTCGAGGACTTTGGAGAAGAAAGGAAGGATTGATATGGGGCGATAATCAGAGATCGAGGACGGATTGCGTTTTTTTGGGAGAGGAATAATTTGGGCCATTTTCCATGCAGATGGAAATGTATGGCTGGATATGGAATAATTAAAAATATGACAAATTATGGGAAGGATTACATCCAGGATAGGGAGTACCATGTTACGGCTGATGCCATCGCTTCCTACGGCATTAGAGGTTATTGATACTATGCTCTTCCTAACATCACATGCAGCAAATTGACTTAAAATAAATTGGGAACAGTCAGGAGTCGGCAGAGAAGAAAGATTATTCAGAGTTGTAGTCTTGATAGCTCCTCCATAGTTAGAGGAAGCAGAAAAATATGAAATTAGGGATTCGATATCAACATCTTTTGAAGCACAGGCAGGACGTGACTTGCCGATCCCCAGTGACTTGAGAAATTTCCAGACCTTAACTGGGTCACCATCTTCAACAGATTTGTGGATATGTCGGCGCTGAGCATTCCTACACATCTTGTTGCAGTGATTTCTAACAAATGTAAATTTTTCCCAGTTTGATGCTGTCGGGTTTTTTTTATATTTCGATTGAGCCCTTGCTTTCCTTTTCTGAACCTCCCTTATTTCCTCAGTAAGCCAGGGTGCAGGCAGATGTTTCACTTTAATTTGTCGCATCGGCGCATGTTTGTCGTACAAGCTTATCAGATTTTTGGTGAACAAATCAAGTTTTTCATCGACACATTGAGAATTAAAAACAGGAGTCCAGTCGATGTTTTCGATATCTCTGCAAAGATTTTTGACATTCATATCACGAAAATTACGCTGCGAAATTATTTTAGATCTAGGTTTAGGAGTGCGAGTTAGATAGGAAAGAAAGAGAAGGTCGTGGTAGGAAAATGAATCTGCAGGGCATTGACCATGTTTGGCAACATGCTCCACAGAGGACACAAGGATTAGGTCTAAGAGAGATGGATTGTGGTGTGGGAGATTATGTGTAGGATTTAATGGAAGAATGGAGAGATTACTGGATTCAGTAACAGATCGAAGGTTGACAGAACGGGAATCATTTTTCAGTAAACAAGTGTTAAAGTCACCCATGACTATAATATGACTGTACGAAGGAGTTAGATTTTCTAACAGTATTTCGAATGAGGAAAAGTAGTCTACTCGTAAGGAGGGACTGTAAAATACACCGAGAAGTAGTTTTGTATTGTGAAGAACGATTTCAATGAATAAATGCTCGCCAGCATTTGTGAGTGGGGGCTGAGAAGACATATTCACTATGGAGAAGGGAATGTGAGATCGGATATATATGGCAACTCCACCGCCACGTCCACAGGTTCTATCATTCCTTACCAGCTGAAAGCCTGGCAACGAGTACGATACCGTGGACAGGCATGGCTTGAGCCACGATTCCGATACAAGAATTGCGTGGACATTCGTACAGTCGAAGGTTGTCAGCATATCAGAGAAATGTGCCGGAATGCTTTGGGCGTTCAAATGAACGACATTGAAATTCCTTGGAACATCAGAGAATTGATTCGAGATGGTATCTGCCAGTGAAGGTAGACTAGAGAAGCTGGCATCATCGCTGGATGCCGAAAAATATTCATCAGTGTCACTATGAAGCATGGTTGACATTATCAATATAATATATAAAAATATGGTTAAATTTAAATAATATGTTAATAAATACAATATAACTATTAATAAATGCTAAATGGCTCTTTTTGTGTACAATAACTTGCATATAATACCAGAATGTTCCAATTCATATAATCCGTCTGCCGGTTGTATGTTATTTACTTATATTATATTTTAGTGATTGAAAAGTTTTGCTGAACTGAAACATAATTAAAAGCTGATTGCGATACATAACAAATCACAAATCATAAAATTAAAATCAATTTAAAACTATGAAGAAAGATTAGATTCAAAATACATAATTTATAAAGGTTATCTAAAAGGCCAGTATCCAAATCACATTAATGCAACGATTCACTATATCACGTAAACAGGAACGCAGTCCCGTTGTCACACATGTCATTCATGACAGCTTAATAAATCCAACCCGAGGCACCTACATTAACTACACTCGCGTTGAATTTGAAATTAATAATTATATGGAATAGGGTAATAACAATCATATTCTATGCATACAGTGTGTAGGCAAGGTACTCGTAAGTGCATGCTATGTGACAACCAGACACGCTATGTACAAAGCTATTGTGACGGCAGTGATGATGAAAATGCTATTACAAACAACATTGTTAGGTACTATTTCTTAGCGGCACGCCTGGTCTTAATCGCAGTTGTTTTGGCAGCTGCTACCGGCTTTACTACATTATCGCTAATGGCGTAAAGTTCACGTAGTGTTGTTATACGATGCTTTTTATCGTCAGGACCTGTAACGTGGATCACTCCCTCCCGGGTCCAGCATCCGGCAATGCCAAACCTTTGACGCGCACACATGAAGACATTGTGTCTAGATTTGGTTAAAAACTCAGAAATGGTTATCCCGGTGCCCTTCAAATTTGTTTTAGCGTACCATACAGAATCTCTAGTTGTGACTTGTTGAAATTTTACTAATATAGGCCTGGGCTTACCAGATGATGAAACTCGACCCATCCTTTGACTCCTTTTTATGTGTTGGGTAGAAAGACCACTCAACTTACACTTCTCGTTAAGGAGTTTACTAGCCACTGATGTAACATCTTCATTTTTCTCCTCGGGTACACCATGAAATAGTAGTATCTTCCGGCGGTTACGGGTTTCTAAGTTGTCTGCAGATTGAGCCAGTATCTGAACCTGCTGCTGGAGGTCATTGAGGGCCTGAATCACAAATTTTTTAAATGTTGTAAACTCTGACTCCAGACTGGTGGGTGGTGTCAATGAGGTGGTTTCCTTTTGCAGCCTGTCTCTTGATTCAAACTCTGCCATACGGGTGTTGAACAGCTCATTCATGTCAGTGATGGCCTTTAGCAGGGACTCCATAGTACTTGTGTAAATATTAAAACTTGTATTGGATGGATAAATAACACTTGCACCGGCAGATGGTAATGTCAGTTAGTTATGCAAGTCATAAGATTTGCATAAAATATATTTAAAACAATTTTAAATGTAATTTAAAATAGAGCTTTAAATTTTAGATGTGCACAGCAGTACTACCCACCCCCAGTTATTGTTTGTTTGGTTACTCTTATCGCAACACTTTAGATGCAAACCAGTCGCATACTGTATTATCTAATAATTTCAAATACTTATTTTTATTTTTACTTTAAAATACTAATATTATTTCGAATTTGGTAAAAATCGTATTTCTCTACAGCAATATTTTTGCTATAACACTGTACGTTCTAATAAAAATATCATTTCAAATGAGCATACTTTCGATTTATGCTTGAGTTTATATAGCTATTATAGAATATAATATAGCTTTGATATTTATATAGCCTGAATATCGGTCTGCTTGTGCTAGGATAATATAGGCCGCCCTACCCGTTACTCGAAGGTCAAAGGTAAATATCTATCTATCAAATTTTCATCTGTAAATAAAAAAAAAAAAATATCGAATACACAATATTCATTGTAGTTTATAATTAACAAGAATGACTTTAACAAATGTTTAACAACTGATTGTATGATCGAATTAATCACTATAAAAAGCGCTCGTTGTCTCTATTTTATTAAGAAAACGAGTTCCATGCAGTTTTTATATTAAAATACAATTGGGCATTTATAAAAAGACTAAGAGTTCCATGAAGTATAGGCATTACACTGAAAAATCTGTACTAAACTGTAGCGCTCTAGTCGAGTTGCTCTCTTCTACACGTAGGATATTATATCTCAACAACACTCAATCTTCTTAGCTACCCTACATGTTTTTTGGTTACAAGGACACAAATTGATATTATGGTTAATAATTTTTGTAACTCATCTTCTGACGTTTGTATTAAACAGTCCCAGTTTAATATTACATGTTAAACTTGACCTGGCATCCGTCGGTGCGTTATTTAATGGACTCTCGTTTGATGTTTATCAGTAGTCGTTATTACTTCTATCCGTATTTGAATCCTATATCATTATCTCTTATTTTTCAAGTCGAAGTTTTCAATACATCATTGATTAAACGATATTGCAATAGTTCGTTGATCGTCTCTCTCTTTTTGCTACGTTGGAACCGCTTGAAAATCAAAAAATGATTTAATTTAATATTTTTTTTTTTTTTTTTTTTTTTATGCGATAGGGGGCAAACGAGCAGACGGGTCACCTGATGGTAAATGACTACCGCCGCCCATGGACACCCGCAACTCAAGGGTCACAAGTGCGTTGCCGGCCTTTTAGGTAGGAGTACGCTCTTTTCTTGAAGGTTTGAAGGTCGTATCGGTTCGGAAATACGGCAGGCGACAATTTTAGAGTATTTCTATTCAATACTCTACATTTTCAGGTCTCTGTGTACAACATACTCAGTTTAAGTACTTGAAGCCAAGTCATAGACAATAACATATTTTAATTTTGGGTTTTATAATTGATTGATTTTAATTATTGCTTTGCTTAAGAATCGTAGGCTTGCTTATACAAAGATTTATAACGAGTGGTGAGTTTATAATGTATACACTACATTTCAAGGGTCGAATATGTTACCTTACTGAGATGTAAAATAATATTACCGTGTACGTGGCGTGCTCAAAATACCTTATAGTAAAGCAAGACCTTCATAACTTTGCATCGTATGTCGTGACAATATTTTATTGAGAATGACGCGTAAAGAAAAGATAAGACGTATAAAGTTGGTTCTGTGATATGTAAAATTTGGATAAACCATTTAAATTACTAAATATGCAGAGTACAAGCTACCACTTACTGATGTTTTGAATAATAGGTTTCGTTAATTGGAGACTGTAAAATTTGTACCAAAATTCTGTGCATTATTAAATGAATTAATATATTATTTAAGTCATATCTGTGAGGTATTTCTTTAAACTATAACATAACCACTTTGCACATTTTATTAATGTACCTACTGTGTAGAACTATGAACCTATTATTATTATTTTAGGTTCTTTAATTGGATTCCTAGACAATTGGGTAGAAAGAGTATGCTTATATTAAATTATTTCACTAAGTCGGGCAATAAGATTACTAAAAATAGTTTACAATTGTCGTTTTGTTTTTAATTTATTTCTTATTAATGAAATTAACATTTGTTGAAAGTAACTTTAGCCGCCTGTCTCAGATATTTTACACAGATGTACATGTTGCTTCGCTAATCTCAAGAAATGCTCTGTTCAAAAATAATATTTCATTTCATCAGACGGGCCTAGCTAGCTCTAGTCCATTATTTAGCGTCGTTTTCTATTATTAGAAGCATAACCTCAAAAGTAGATACCGGTTAGCGCGAGTTTAACGTTACCTATTTAAAAAAAAACAATGAATAACAATACAACTATGACTATTTCCAAACTGACGGAATGAGATAATCGATCTACTTGGCGCTTTGCGTTAAAAGCGTATTTACAGCATGAAGAGTTGTATAACTATATACTATCATAACCAACTATCCAAAATCCATAAAGGATGATGTGAAAGCACACAACACAACTAATATTATTAGCAGAACCAATTCTTTGTTCACGTTCAACACGCAGAAAGTGGGTTAAATAGGCTTATTAAAGGACCTGATAAACATAACACTAGAGACGAGTGAAAGTGTAGAATAGTATGTCAACAAGATAATTTCTTCTGTCCACAAGCTGAGAAACTTCCTCTTCAATGTAATCAGTGAGTGGCTTGGAGCACTCACGTTAGCTGGCTTGTAGAATTCTACAAGCCAATGATAATAGCCATTGAAAGCTCAGGTATAAAGATTAGTGCCAACTTGATAAAGGCATAATTGCTTGCTGCAAAAGTGTTTTGTTGTGTTTTGATTACATAAAAAGATAATCCTGTCATTAATAAAGTTATATGATTTCAAAATTACAAAATAAATTTTATTTTAGCATGTCCATTGTATCTATTTAGAGGCACACAAATTCTTACTGTTTACTGTAGACGGCTCTGATCTACCGGCTACCAGCCGTATTGCTTATATTTCCTAATCCATCCATGTATGCAATGTCCCTTTCCTACCATTGCCTTTCTTCCAAATTTTCCCATCTTTAATTCCCAAAGGGCCCAGTTTAGGACAATACTTACCCCGTATTTCGTTAGTGGAAGATAAAGTGTAGTTAGCAACATGCTGGTGCTTAATACACCTTTGCTTAGTCGTGAGTGTGTATGAGATTTTTGTTATTAAGTTCTGTGAAACATTATCTTGGAAGAACTTACGAGAAATTAAAGTAATTCAGACAAAATGTTCTCCACAAATTAAATTTTCAATAGGTGATCATAGGATCAGGTTATACTACTAAATGTGTTGTAAAGTTTTTTTTTCTTTCTGTTCACAGGTTGCATTTAGGATTAGAATGGATCGCAAGTAGGATAAAGAAGAAATGACATGACGTTTTGATTGTTGATGAATAATTTATAGATACCTTATAGTTAGTTACATAAAATTCTTATTCCTGATTACTGTGTTTGCATAAATTTTATTATATTCTACGAAGAGACCTATCAGGATCCATGTCCGTTGTTTTGCATAAATGGGATATCATAATAAACATTTTCTTGTATATTTTCATTCATTTTATTTCACCTACTTTTTTCCAACAAAAAATTAGCATATAATTTAATTAGTCGATAAATTATTATTATACTTAAATTATGACAAGTACAGCCACATGATATAAATAAACAGAAACACCATTATACTACTCCAAGAACACTGGTTAGGTGAGTTTGTTTACAATTGAGTTTCTATTCCATTGTTCTTGTGTATGTTACAGCTAATTTAGTGCTGATTAATAATTCTACATTATCATCTTATGATATAAAATCATATACAGCTGTACTTTTTCAAACATTGATAGGTAATTTATAAACATAAATCTTAAAAAAAAATGTGCACAGTCATGTTGTGGATAAACAAACAAATAATATTAATAATCTTAGCAGAAAATGAGATTCTTACTAATTAAACTAGATTAAATTAGAAGAAAAATTAGATTTACAACTAAAAAAAAATAATGTTTGGTCCATGAAATGCACACATAAATTAATCTTATAAAGAAATTTATTTAATTATTCAAACCTTGAAACAAAACTGCACTTCTGTGTTCTTAAAGTACTGTTTGTTGTTTGTAAATAAAATATGAAAGCTAATTGAGATTACATACAGTTGGTTACTGATTACACAAAACATATTAAATGAATTAACTTATAGCTAACTATATAAATATATGTAACTCAAATATCACTTTGAACTTAATTATAAATAACTTCAAACAACACAACCTAATTACATGGTCAGATATATTATATAGATTAAAACCGAATTAAAATAAGTCGTGACTTTAATAGTAAAATGTACTT
Source organism: Tyria jacobaeae (assembly GCA_947561695.1). Classification (NCBI taxonomy): domain Eukaryota; kingdom Metazoa; phylum Arthropoda; class Insecta; order Lepidoptera; family Erebidae; genus Tyria; species Tyria jacobaeae. The sequence continues at coordinate 8,249,807 of OX387207.1, read as the reverse complement.
ATTCATGTTATATGATTTAAACCATATTTAAAAGTAATATTTCAAATTTATTATAGTATATTAAACATTTAATTTTAATCAAACCGTTAGGAGTTAAAAAAATCTAGTGTATTATATTTTAAGAGACTCAAATATACAAGGGCCTTAAATAATTATTATGCCTCTTTTCATGTATCAAGTATGACGGTACATGAAAAGAGACATAATAATACATGGTGTTCCGTCACAAGTGGGTCTATTGCAAGGGACCTGGGTATATCCTAGGAAGGATGCTTCCAGGAACCCTGCAGACTTTGGCCTCCATGAGCGCTGGCCTGGGGGTAACGGGTAGGGCTGCCCTTACCCTGGTGCGACGGTTTCCACGGTCGCCTCTCAAACTGAAGGGGGGCTAGGCCCCTCGTATTCAATGGTGGTGATGCCTCTTGCAAAAGAGGTGGCCAAGGTCTGCAGGGTTCCTCGAAGCATCCCTCCTAGGGTATACCCAGGTCCCTTGCAATAGACCCCCTCTTGACGGAACACCGTGCGGTGTTAGTCGAGTTTTAGAGAGAGTATGATATACCACTTCACCGTCAAAAAATAAGGATAAATGACGGTGGTTGTCACATTTGTTCCATCTAAGTTGAATACTATACTTCGTTGAAACTATTGTTAAAATCTTTGTAGCTGCCAGAGTAGTATTTAATTTGACCGTTAAAGTACAACGAATACGGTAACAAAAATATACTAACGTAATAATAATAAATTGTTAAGGTCTTGTACACTATCACAGCAACTTAATAGTTGTTTATTATGTACATTACTATTATGAAAAAAAAGATCTATCATATTCTTATAACTATTGGATAATTGGACTGTTTTAGTTAGTAAACTATAATATGTAATAATTAAATTAACTAGTTATAACAATTAATTTGTTATAAAATCAATAGATGAACATATATAACATTTGGTCCTGAGGTAGCTTTATCAAGGAGTTCTAAATTTCCATTGAACATGGACTATTGGGCTCTTAAATTATTTATTAAAATAATATTAATATTCAGTATTTATGCAGAATTAGATCAAAGTTATGGCTCACAGAAAGTGCGGAACGTAACATAAAATAATATCTGCGACATGGTCTATTCTAATAAAGGAGAGTGCCTCGTAAATAGTAGCCAATAAATATACGAGTATATCAAGGTTTTCCGGAGCGTGTTCTTGGCAAGTCAGATTACCTAAGTTTTAAACTATTATAAAATTACAAACTTAAGATCTATTTACCACTAACAGTCTTTAAAACCGGATCTTATAAGTTTTAACTTCCATTGGATCCAAGTGGATGTCGCTCAGGCCCATCAGAGAGTTGAATGTCTTTAGGCCTGTCAAACTAACCGCAGCAATGTTCTTAATGTCCAGACCGTTGAATTTAGTGTTTGATGTGAACTTGGTAGTTATGTTTTTTGGCTTTTCACCGACGTTGCAACTAACGCCCGGTCTTTGGAGTACCATGTAAGCTTCTGTACTAGGAAACAGTTCTAACGCGTCATCAGTGATCGTACGAAGATTAACCAAATGAATACCATTTGGAAAATTTGACAAAAAAGATTGCGATGACTTCACCTCGATGTCGCCCACTTCACTCGTATCCAACAAATAAACGTTTACGGGATAATTGAGCGTCCTACTTAGATAGTCGGCAGTTTGCGATGGTAATTCATATTTGGTCTCGGTCTCAGTAGGATCAAAATGACGCTCGTTTACGAATTTGAACATTTTCTCGCTTGTTTCTCTCTTATTTCGGATTGCATCAGGCATTGCTTCTAGTAATAACCAATTTTGGAATATTGTTGGTTTGTTATCTACTAATCCTTCACCTATACCTCTGAAATCATCATACAAAGTTCGACGCTCAAGCATTACTTCAAGCCGTCCGGGCTCAAATGCTGCTGCGCCTTGAGCGTGGTTAGTTATCAGAGTCAGTCTGGCTTGATCGTCCTGCAACCAAGCCATAGTCGTGATGGGATAATAGTTAGCCTCGATACCTAATTTATCAATCTTTACTCTCTTCTGATACTGGAAGCCATTTTGATCAGTGTAAAACTCTGGGATGTCCCCGTTTTGGATATCAGTCTGTATTCTCATAAATAATTCTGTCTCTCTGTTCTCGGGTGGATTTCCAAAATCTACAATATTTTCTATATAAACGGCACGCGAAAGCACCGGATCTTCTATATTAAAAAGCCTAATAGTATGTTGCAGCAATGGCATATACATAGTTGTGATTTCCGTAGTTATAGGACCGGAAACTATAATGATGTTGTCGTCTTGTAGTGCATCCCAGTTCGAATAAGGATGTAATACATTTTTCTCTGGTGCGTCATAGTCCGGCATAAACAGGTAAGCTCCCGAATGCCTCTGAGCACTTTGGTATGCACTAAAGTGCATTTCAACTATATTCCTTCTCCTAATATCTTTCCGGTATATTTGCCGCAAAAATCCAGTATTCCTATTAACAAGCAGCTTGAGTACGTGGTTCTCCAACTGAATATCTCCGGGCATCATTTTCTTAGTCTTGAATGGAAGTTTATTTGTATTGCAATTGTTGCAGAAAACGACACAATGATTTGACGTGTTTGTGTGCTCTTCTATGTTAAAAGTGACCGCTGTTAGAGGCGGTATTGTAGCCAGGAACAAAATATCGAAGTTATCATCGCTAATACTGCGAGTTCCGTCATTATGCACATCAATGATTGGTGTGACCTGGTATACAGTATATTCTTTTAAGCGGGTATCGTATACTCGGACGTTGGAGGTGTTCGAACAAAGTGTGACTACCTCAGTACGAGTTTCAGCCAAGGGATTAAAAACAATAACTTTCTTTTTGTCAATAAAACTTATTTGAAGTTTTTTGATTGGTTTACCGTATGTTTCCCACTCAGTTTCACTTTGCAGGATGCTTTGCTTGTGCAGCGTTGTATCGGGTATCATGATAGTTGCTAGAGCAGTTTCTTGTAAGCGAATGCAATGATACAAGCTAGTGAATAACTTAGTTCCGTAATCATACATAACGCTCGCCTTGGATGTACCAGTTATAGCATCGTGATGTTGGAAGAGACCCATGTTCCTACGCGCGTCGATAAGCTGCTCGTAATACCTTTCTAACTTTTTCTCAGAAGCTGATAAGTTAGGGTACCCTATCTGTTTGATATGGTTGGATATTAGTGTAAACATGATCTCGGCACTTCGTAACTGATGTTCCACTTGACGGGCGAGAATTTTGACGTACGGCCTTGTTGTATAATACCCAGACCAGTAAGCTGGTTTTCCCTCGCTAAAGATGTCGGAATAGACGAAAAAATCACCCTTTAATGTCGGTATGTTGTGGTGTCTTTCCTTCACGGCATTAAAGTAGTCGAGAGGTGTCCCAAAGTGAACGTCTGCATTGAACTGATCATTATGGCTGTTAATGTAGGTGAACATCTTCATATAATTTGTATACTGAGCGTCAAATTCTTCGGCGTATTCGTAACGGAAATCATCGCCTAAGGGAACCAACACCACATTGTGCGGCGTCAAAGACCCGATACGGTCGTACTCCTCGATTAGAGTCTTTGATTTGCTTTGTAAGTTCTGATCTGTAATGTCTTCGTGTTTAGCTGTGTACTCAGAATATTCACCTGGTATTTTTCTAAAGTCGAAACTGAGACAGATAGACGGATGAGGTCCGCATGTACTTTTAATCGAATAGATATCAAAAGGTAGGTTATGAACGATCATGGAAGGTTTCTTCGTGTTCCATCCTGTCACCCAATAGAACTCCTCGATTTGTAGCCGGGCAAGCCACTGCTTCCAAGCGTAATGGATTCTTTGAATGATGGAACCTTCGAGACCGCTTTTATCCAACAAGTATGGTACAGTAGGACCATGTCCGAAGGGATCAATAGACCAACCTGTTTTCGGTGAGATGCCGAGATTCGTTTTGACCCAGTGATGTCCTGCACATAAAATTAAAAACATTTGTATATTAAAATTATATAGGTGGTCCTCTTTTTGAAAACCTCGCACTAGGATTAGGGACTTTACAGCACCCAGACTCAGAACAACATTTTAAGGTTTACACAAAATGTTGTTCCGTGTGGGGATCGAACCCACAACAGTCGACGCGGCAGCGTAGTGACGAGGCAACCATTTAAACTACTGCGCCAGCCAATGACCTGTTATTACCAGTTTTTAAAAGAGCCCATTAATTACCTTCAATGAACTGGTCAATTAAAGAGTAGATGTGCGTGCATGCTTCATCGGGCATCACCCAGCCACCTGTGGTTATCTCGAGACGACCTTCTTTGATTAACTTTTTCAGTGCCTAAAAGAAATCGTTTCTCATTAAAACAATAATAATTTGTTATAATATTAATAGTTACTTTATTAAACTAGTATATCTAATATAAAAAAAAATATTAAAAGAAATTATGAAAACAAAATTTTGTGCATTTATATTAAATAATTTCTAGAATCAATTATGAGAAATCTTCAGTGTTAGAGCCATGCTTAGGCACGAATGGGCCGGCTCGACCGGTGCGATACCACGGCCTCACAGAAAACCGGTTGTAAAGTAACGCTTGCGTTGCATTTCCCCGAATTGAGTGAGGTTTCCGGAGGCCCAATTCCCGCTCCCCCCCTTTCTCTACCTCATCTCCTTTCTCCTTTTTTCCATCTCCTCATCCCTCTTCTCTTCTTTCCGCTCCCTGCATCCCCCATCCCTCATCACCCTCAAAGGCGGGCAGCGCACTTGCGACTCTTGAGTTGTAGGTGTCCATGGACGGCGTTGTCACTTACCATCAGGTGACCCGTCTGTTCGTCTGTCCCCCTATAGTATAAAAAAAAAAAAATTATTGAGATTTCGATTTATTTCATGCTTGCATGCATATAATCTATATATAAGAGATTTCCACCGATTTATTGACTCATCACGATATCTCTGGAACCATAAGGCGTAGAGATTTGAAATTTGGTAGGAATAATAATAATAATAACAGGAAATTCCACCCACAAGGGGTGTTGCGGGGGTGTCAACAGGTGTGCTTGTATGACAAGCACACCTGTTGACATCCCCGCAATTATTAGAACATCAATATATTATATATCAGAAAGAATCCTAGCAACGTGGGTTCATAACGATAGTGATTGACAGCAAGTCCGACTTAGACATTACGCTACCACTGCTTGTATATTATAATTACTAATTTAACTATATTCCAGGGGGCACACTGAAAGTTTTATATTCTGGTTTCTCAGAACTGTTTGATTTTTTTTACCCGGAGTCCTTAATAAATAAAAAAAATAGGCGGGAAATTATCTGTCATTTGTTTTTTATCGCACTTTGAATTTCGTCATCTGCATTGAAAATGGAATTAACGCGAATAGATTTTGGAGTGATGATGATTTTAAAAGTGCTCTTTCTCCGTAAGATTGAGCCGTTCGCTTTCAAAATACTTATGGAAGGGAAGGACCTCATATGAGCACCGTGAGGCGATGGTATGCCGATTTTGAGTAGGGACGGATTTTTCTACATGATGAAATTCGTGAAGGACAGCCTTCAACCGCGACCACTGACGAAAATGTGGCTACTGTGAAGAAGATAATTGAAGAAAACAGATGCATCCATTTGGGGATTGGTATGAGTAAAATTAAAAAAATTCTACATGAAGAATTAAAAGTTAGAAAACTTTGTTGTCTTTGGATTCCCCATGAACTGACATCAGAACAAAAACAGGCTCGTGTGGATTGGTGCAAAATTGAAGCAGGCGAGGAACGTTGGACAAAAAATGATTGCATTTTTTTCCGCACGCGGTTCCCATTGACACAGTCCCACTTGAAGATCAAAGAAGTGTTAATGCCGAGTGGCACACCACCATTTGTTTACCCGCTGTTCTTGAAAAAGTACGAGAAAGAAGACCGAGAAGCCGCATCTTCTTGCACCACGACAATGCTTCTTCGCACACCGCCAATAAAATAAAAACATTTTTCAATCAGCACGTTGAAAACATGCCAGAAGACCAATGGTCATATTGTTTTAAGAAATGGTTCGAACGTATGAAAAAATGTCTAATATGTAAAGGAGAATACTTCGAAAAACAATGAATATATTTATATACTTATAACTTGTTTAATTAATAAGTTACGCAAAACTTTCAGTGCAGCCTACGTATAATAAAAAGCAGGAAAAATATTAGTCGGTAGTAGTAGTAAGTAGTTAAATAATAGATGTTAATGAACAATGTACTTTTTGTTTGATAGGGTGCGACCTTTCCCACCACGCGTTCAGAAATGATATCTCCGTCCAAATGAAGGTCATGTTCGGATACTGATGCAATTTTTCAACTATATTGTTGATAATGTTCTGTGTCTTCCAATCGAAGTATTGTTCGAAGGTTTTCAGCCATCCTGGATCGTTGTGCGAATGAGGTACGACGATAACCTGTATGTTAATGAGATATACATATATATAATATCATCATATCGTAAATCATAACGTAAGCATCTTAAAATATAGGTAAGTGACACGTCTGCAAGTGTCACAAAAGACCATATTGTTACGAGTATTGGTATAAACAGAAATCAGTATAATTTGAAATGTTTACCTTCAGTCTTGGACGTTGGGTGTCATTGCGTATCTTTTCATAGCGGTCCTCAAAGGACTTGTCCCAAAATTCCTTTGTGCGTAACCAACTCGGCTGAAAAAAATCTTTGTTTTAGAAAGTACAAAGTTTTGGTGTTTTACGTAGATAACTGGCATTATAGATTAGCTTTCATTATAATATTATACGAGGTCTGTTCAAAAAATAAGGTGAATTTTCAAATTTCGCGGGCTACGTACATTCGATTATCAATTTTTTTATTTTTTTATGTTGGTACACTCGTCTCGAATATATGTTCACAGTTTTAGGTATATAGCACATTTAGTTTGTTTGTGAGAGGCATTAAAATGTGAAGTGTTTTGCGTGTTCGACGATTTTCTGCTGTCGAAAAACATGGATGAAAGAGTTTGCATAAAATTTTGTGTGAAAAATGGAATCAAGTGCTCCAAAATACTTGAAATGTTGAAAGTGGCATACGGTGAGTCTACTTTAAGCCAAAAAAATCTTTACAAGGGGTACAAGCTTTTCACAGAAGGTCGAGAAGATGTGAATGACGACGCTCGTCCTGCGTCCTGGACACCCCACCCCAAGTGAAGAAAATTGTTATGGAGTTGTATGGAGCACTATTAGAGAAGTTGCTGAGGATGTCTGCATATCGGTTGGCTCATGCCATGCATTTTTTCGGAAATTTAAAGCGAGAGCGAGAAGCGTATGGCAGCGAAGTTTGTTCCAAAATTGCTGAATTTTGACCAAGAAAATCTTCGCTTGAGCATAGCTCAGGAATTGTTGAATGACGTCAACGGCGGTCCAGATTTGCTTGAAATGGTCATAACTGCTGCCGAATCATGGGTATATGGTTATGACATCGAAACCAAAGTCCAATCGTCTCAATGGAAGAGCCCAGGAGAACCAAGGCCAAAAAAAAGGCAAGGCAAGGTGAAGGTTTTGCTGGCTGTTTTTTTCGATTACCGTGGCGTAGTGCATCAGAAGTTCTTACCACATGGTCGTACTGCCAATAAGGAGTATTATATTGAAGTTATGCGCCGCTTGCGAAAAGCAATACGAAGAAAACGTCCGGAATTGTGGAAAAACAATTCATGGCTTTCATGCTACTCATTTATAAGTTAATGCTTCATAAGTTCAAAATGCAATATAATATTTTTAAAAATTGCGTAAAAGTGTACTGTTTAAATTTCTATTTATCTGTTTATAATGATCAGATTTGCGTTTTACCATTCCTCGAGCGTAGTGAACACCTATGACAGTTGCTATTGGGTAGTCATTGCCCTCAAATATCCCGACAACTAGTCCAAATATCGAATTCAGTTAGTACTCAGGGTTGCGGAGGTCAGATGATGAGTCGCTCCGTGGAAAAACTGATAACAAGCAATAAATAGCTAACTCACTAACCCCAATCGACATGGGAACAATAAGGCTAGGAAGAAGAAGAAGAGTGTAGTGTTTCTTTTCTGAATATAACAAAATTTAATATACATATTAAATATGTGTAAAAACAGATTTTTGTTTTTTTTTTTAATTTTAGATTAACATAAAGAACACCAGTGAAAACACCAGTCGTGCTCCGACTTTAACCAAGATAGTTATGAGTAACAGATATGTAACTTTCATCGGAAGTGGGTGAGCATTACAGAAAGTGAGCGCGAAATTAACGTCAATGGCAATACACATCAGACGGCGGAAAGGAGAAAAACGTGTAACCTATACTTTATAAATAAAGACAAGCTACTGTAGCTTGTCGCTATTTACAAAGTATTGGTTACACGTCGTTTTCCTTGCAACTGTGAATAATCCCTGCAACAAACGTTGTTTAAAGTGAAACAAAGTATTAAATATCGATAATTTGGAGACGATTAAGTAATGGTGTTAAAATAACATAATTAGTCATAGTTTGTAAAATCCTAACAACCTACTCTTTCCTCCTGTTGAGCAATTTCTAATGCATTTTGTTGATTTAATAAATATATGAAAAATAACCTCTCTTTAATTTGGCAACATCTAATAACAAACTAAACGGGTAAGTCGGATAGATAGGTAATCACTGCTACTGACATAGCAACAAACGGTCACTCCAACTAATCGTCACTTCAAATCACATCAAATCTGTACAACCAGTACAAGTATTTTAGTATATTTAATCAATATGAGTGACCTGACGTCTTTTTAAACATCGATTTATCAGAGATAATGAATAAGTTAGTTGTAAGCTGACTGATTATAACTAATACTAGAGTAACATACCTAGACGACGCAGTGCCGTTGAGATGTGAATAATAGAATGCTCGGTGCGAGAAAGTAATTGGCGCTCTACCGTCTCAGTAGCGATAACTTATCTTTATATGGATATTAATTAGGTATATGATGTAGATATATTGCTGCAGAACCCGCCATTGACTGATTTCAACACAAAAAGCATAAATTCGCTGTTTCTTTATTAAGAGTTTTTGACCACCCTTAAGAGTAAAAATAATATTAACATTAAAAACTGACACGTATAATGAAATGATTAGGTCCTTCAAAGCGTTGTTTATCGCTAACTGGTTATTAAATTTTTCCATGAATAAACATTTTCTTTTCCAATTTAACGAACTGATACTACTTACTTGTAAATGTTTACCATAAGAGCACTATTGTTCGTTTACATTGCAACGATTACAATAACGACTTCATGGAATAAATTTAAGCAGACGCATCAGTGGACTTCAATGATGGTAGTTTTTTTCGGATTCACTCTTAAACCATATAACAGCAAGTCCTACATATTATTATACCAAAAGAGGGAGTTTTAAAAAACGCGATGTTATGTGAAATTTCATTAATCATGTTCCTTAGATTTTATATAAAAAATATAAAATGTGCCGTACAGTCTAGCACGATCATTTCGACACAATATATGTACATATATAACAAGTTCATTTCTAACGTAGTAAATAAAGAAAATCTTGTATAAAGTTTTTCGAAAGTCTAGTCTAGTTTCTCTATAAATACAACCAGAAAACTTATGTATTTTTACGATATTTCCTAAATTAACTCACTCCAGGTGGAATTAGAGGCGCCGAAATCAGTACAACCTTCACCTAACAGAATACTACAACTAATTATTTTTGATTTGGTGAATAAAGAATGAGAAACGAAGTACATAGGTAATTAATAATGGCAGTCGGGTTTTAAATTTTGTCAAGTGATTTATAATTTATAATACTATTTTACAGCATATTTGAGTAAAAAAAAAGAAAACTGTTTAGTTAACGTAAATAAATACCAGGTCATTAGCTTTATTAAACTAAGCGTGGAATACCTATGTATATAAAACTATTTCATTCAAGAGGGGAAAACCGATATCGGATACACCACTTAGTGATGCATTGTGTTACGGGGAACTGTTACGGGGAAACTATAAACCTCTTAGAGTATACAGGTTTTAAACTAATGGACTGGAATTATTGAACATATATGAAATATATTGTAGTATGTATATATAGTATTGCATAGTTGTATTGCACTTTGTTTTTAAATAATGTGTGGCGCCGACTCAAAATTGTTTATTTAGATATTTATATTAGTGTAGTGTAAACTTATTTTTCGTAATTCAATTCCTTCTTCAGTGTTATTGTTTGTTAAAAAAAGGTTTATGTACTATATGCCTAAAATTACGATTACGATCGTAAGATAGATGAATAAGAACAAACACGTGATAGCTGCTTTAAATACCTGGACTGATTGTCCATTGTCCTCATGAACTTAACTACAGGTCTCTGTCATGTTGTAGTGACAATATATTTACGTACATCTGTATGCCAAGTTTCAACAGAAGATGTTCACAGATGAAAAGTCTGTGGGTTAACAAACGTTTATTATACAGTTTTTTAACCTTAGTTGAAATTCTGTATTGAAATTGAACTAAATTCGGTATGTCATTTGCCTACACTTTAACGATTATTTTTTAAAGGTCTTATATCGATTTGAAGCATCCATATAAGCCCTTTAAAAAATATCGAAATCCGACTATTTTTTTAAAAAGCTATGCGATACTTAAGAGACTTGATTATTCCAAAACGATATATTCACATTTTAAACACGTAAAATAAGCTCGATTATTATTAATGAGCAACAGTAAAAGGAATCATCGTTAAAGTGTAGGCAAATGACATACCGATATTAATTATACCAATATTACTGAAATAATATGTACACTATTAACTTGATCGTTTTGAAACTGGAAATGCAAACGTAGGCTACTGATACATGCCTAAATTACGAAACAAGTTATCATATTAGCTTTCAATATCCCTTTCATAGACATGAAAGGATTGGGAAAGATGTGATTTTGACTTTTGACCTTTGACATTTGACTCCACCTATTGCTTTCCATCAGGCAAAGTGGAGTCACTATGGTAGGCTAATATAAAAAAAAAAGTACTCATTTTTCTTTTTTGTTACTTAACATGGGTTTAATTAACTGTCGACTGACGCATACATATTTTGCAGTCTCAGTGACTATGCTATGTTATACATATTTGTAGGGTTTTGTACCTCAACGATACGTAATGGACTCCATAGGATTAATTTGTGTTCGGTGGTCTGTTAAAATCAGTTTCAAAGGAAAGGGTGTCTAAGGTATAAAATAGAATATATCTTCAATGATGTGTTAAATATTTATATTTGTGTTATTTTGAATTCTCAATTATTTTCTATGTTTTCTCGATAATACATATAAACAATGGACAATTTACAATAATGAATAATGCGTAATTTTTTTTTCAGTAGTTCTCTTCATGTTTCAGTAACGCGCGGGTCGAACTTACTGCCGAACAAAGCTGAAGCCGAAGTCAATTTTTTTATCCCATCCTGGTCGCGATTGTATATTGTGACGTATTATAACAGGTAGTTTACTCGGTAGACATTTATTGACTAAAACAGCGGCGGATGGTTAACGGTATTTATATAATGTCGAAACACAACTTAATCATACCCTACATTACTTTATAAGGATTGATTGGTAATTTTAAATTATGAATGAATGAGGTAGTTCTTTAGTAGTGTAGTAGCATAATAGAGCTACTATTTACAAACGACTAGTACTTTGAAATATGTTATATATATTATTAAAAGCAAGCCATAACTTGCCCGAACCTAAAATAGAACCTAGGATCTCACACGTCGATATAGATGTTGTAGCATATTTATAAAACTGTGACATTTACATGACATATACAAAATATTTTAGTCATAATTAAACTATTATGTATATAATTCCGCTGATATAAACAAGACAAGTTAAACATATGTAAAATAATGTATTCTTCTGAAGTCTGTGATAAGGACAGAGTGTTTGTATTGTTGTTTAGACTACCGTGATGATACAGTAGTTAAATGTACCTTTGAGATATGATAATGACTATGTCCTTAGTAGTAGTATTGATTTTGTTTAAACTTGTATTATTTTCTATACATAGAGTAACTCATTACTGAGACCGTTTCATAGAGGAATGCATGCATTGTAGTATTTGAGTAACGAAGGTCTAACATGGAACAGTAAATTTTTGGTCTGATTTGAACATCTCCTTCTGAAGACTGAAGATACTTCCCAATAAACTTACAAGACCGACTTGCGGAGAAGCATTTCTTATTCAACTGACAAGTATTGGTTGCAATAAGTCTACATCTACTTATATATAACTAGGCAAGACAAAACAGTTAAGTAACCGATATTTTTTATATTCTTTTCTGTTTTGTAGCTATTGACTTGACATCGATGGGTAAATAATAAAGTACATGTTTGTCACCAGATATGCTTGTTTCTGTTTAGCGGTTATTGATGAGCTTCAGTAAAACTTTATGCGCCTGGTTAGTTGAACGGATTTTCTTTTTTGATTGAGTAGGCTGAATAGGCAAGTCTATTGTGACTACGGTACACTTTGTTAATAATTTATTATATAGGCATAAAGGATGGACGCATTATCCACTGCAGGTATAAAGATGAGCACCACTGTGATATTCCCATAATTACTCAGACAGGGACTAAAATGATCATCACTTAATTGATAGAAACGGAAAACTCTATAGGTACCTGAAATTCGAAAGTTGGATATATAGTATTGGTGTCGATGTCCGCTGCGCTTGCCTTCAATACTGTGCACTGTTCTTGAGGTACCTGTTGACAATATTGCATATCATTAGTGCAGAAGCATTCTGAGTCAGTCCGAATCTTCATATCAAATGCAGTTGAGCATATTTATTCCATAGAAGCGACAAGTTTTAATACTACATATATGACGATACTTGTATATGAGTGTAAATTAAATAATTACAATGAAAACAAGACTTATTTGTGAAATCACATCAGTACAAAATATAATCATTTTTATTAAATATATACTGTCCTATGTCTCTATTATAGCTTCCCTATTTTTAAGAAAATAAACTAACTAGGTTTTGATGTGGCGATAACACTTCGGTATTGTATCGACATCTTTTTTTTTTAATATACTATAGGGGGACAGACGAACAGACGGGTCACCTGATGGTAAGTGACAACCGCCGTCCATGGACACTTGCAACTCTTGTCGTAAGTGCGCTGCCCGCCTTTAAGGGTGATAAGGGCTATCCCTTATCACCCTTAAAGGCGGGCAGCGCACGGGATTCGGGGAAGGGAAAGAAGAGAGGGGGGATTAGGGGATGTGAAAGAGGAGAGGAAAGGGGAAAAGGGGAGTTGGGCCTCCAGGAACCTCACTCATTTCGGGGAAATGCAACGCAAGCGTTACTTCACAAACGGTTTTCTGTGAGGCCGTGGTATCGCACCGGTCGAGCCGGCCCATTCGTGCCTAAGCATGGCTCTACCACGGTGAGAACATCTACTATGAACTATATGTACTTTAAAATGTGTACTATCTACAGGGTAGATAGATAGATATATTTAACAATCACTTCCAAATATTAATGATTGTCAAGGTGTATATTGGATGCGTTTAAGAAGATATAAATACACATTGTAAATGCCCACCAAAAATGTTTGATCAAACACTAACCACCCGCTAAATTTCAGGTTTCTTTCGTCTTTTATTCTTAACTCACGTTATAAAAGAACCTAACATTTGACGGAGAGGTAATTTATATTAGTTTTCTTATAGTTTATAGAATATAATTTGAGACGGGGTTAAATTAAAATTCTAATAAGATACTTAGTCCTTTTATAAACAAGATGCCGTGGCGCCTTTAATTAAGGCTACACTATAAAATGTAAAAATATAGTCACGTTAACATGTATTTATGTATATGCTTTGTTGTGTAAACTTAAATAAATAAATAAAAAAAATATATAAACATTTGAGAGTTGAGACAACATTGAGACCTTTATCTTTTTAAGTGTGGTAGATTTCTAGATTTCGTGAGTATACAGTAGACGAGTGAGCGTGTATCTTATTTCATATATTTAGTTTTTTATTCAATCTTACGTAACACAAAATTGTTAGCTGTGTAAACTTCTTCAATTGGGTTGTTCTTATTATTGTCATAGAATGGTGCTACAAAGTATTTTCCAAGGAATCCTTTTATATCGATAATCTCATATACGACACCAATTATTTAGTATTTTACATTTTTATGGCATTGAAATGGCTTAAGATATGTATTTATAAAGTTTATGTGACTTACATCTTTTTGGTGTGTAAGTTCCCGGAACAGCGATGACTTCGAGTCGTTATCTTCGAGACCATTGCCTGTAACAAAAAAGTTTGGTTTTATTTTATTAAGGTTGGCTATGATGAGTTCAGATATTGATTCTAACAAAGTAATTACATATATGTTTGTAGTGTGTTGTGCCGGTGGGTTTCCATCTAACGAATTATTCTTTCGTATTCGTCGCTTAAAGAAATGTCAATTTAGGAAAATTATTTACACACAAAAAATCTACAAACTTTTATTAGAAATCCTGTAGATAATTAACAGAAATTTGTAGATGTTTAATGTAGAGACAACTTTCATTGGTCTCTAATAGTAGTCTAATACTAAACTGAATATATGTATTTGAACATAATAACACCATTTTATCTGGGTTTCCTATGACATGCAGTTTGCATTGATTTGCAGTTGTTACATTGATAGTATAGATCTAATACATTATGCGAGCATTACGTACGTGTGTCTGGCTTCCTGCATGGATGCTGCAATATGGGAAATTCTCAATGCACATCCGGTCCAATATCACGAGTAAGGATCAATCGACAATACCTTTTTGAAGATTAAATCAAATTTCCGAAACCGTTGATGCAATAATATCAATAAGTCCTGACAGTACAATATTTTTATAACTCTTAAGTTCTATAACAACAAACAAATACAACTGCAAAGCACACCTTCTTAGTTTTTTTAAATACATGTGTGCTACATGGGCCTAATCGTGGTATTTGAAAAGAATGTAATTACTAAAATACCAATAAATTAATTAATTTATAGTTATGGCATGTGTACCGTAGGATAATAATACACACCGATATTAAGGCAACTTCTCTTAATTAAATGATTTGATCACCATTAAAGAAATGTTTCATAAATGAAATAATACACACATCAAAAGTGTCTAGGGATCAAGTACATTTTTAACCATAAAAAAAAATCCAATTAATATTTACCAAATCTAGTGTTACAGACACAGGACTGGCTTCTAACTTTAATGAATGTGACTTGGACTTAAACTTGAATGAAAAATATTTAAGTTAACAAGTTATCCCTTTTTTTATACTATAGGGGGACAGACGAACAGACGGGTTACCACCGTTCATAGACACCTTCACCTCAAGAGTTGTAAGTGTGCTGCCCGCTTTTGAGGGTGATGAGGGATAAGGGGAAAGAGGAGAGGGGAGTGTGGAGATGGGAATGAGAAAATGGGCAAGAGGACAGAGGGGATGAGGGGTGGGGAAAAGGAGAGGGGAAGTTGGACCTCCGGAAACCTCACTAATTTCAGGGAATTAATTTCACACGGGTTGAGCCCACACATTCGTGCCTAAGCATGGCTCTTTTGGGGTTACAAGAAGGTTACAGGAAAGAAGATAAACAAACTGAACTTACTCTGTTGATTGGAGTTTAAATACACAGACTGAAAATGCAACGAATGAATGTTATGTTCAAAATATATTAATTTTACAATCACAAAATTAGACAGAAACTTAGGTAGGTAGATGAAATAAAAGTGGTTCAGGCGAGAAGCCCTAGCGTGTATTTATTTCCATGTAGATTGTAGGTATTTCTTTCAAGGACAGGGCCGAGTTACAATACTGACAGATAACATTAATGTGTTGACATCGTTTCAGAGCAAAAATAGAACCTAATAAATACTGTAAAAACAGTTTTAACTTTTATAGCGCATTAAATATAATATTGTTGGTACATACATATGTAATATATATTTTCTATTACATTTAAGCAAGAGCATAAAATCGTAGACACATCAATTCCTAGATCGAATGCTGGATATAGTCCTGCAGACGACAACGAAGAACACAATGTCGACGAGATAGATAGATAGTACTAGTTTCTATTCTTATTTGTAACATATATCATTGTGTTCATGTCATGGAAACTGTTTAAACGTAAACACCTTTGATTTGTCAAATATTTAGAAATTAACGATTTTTTTTTTTATGCGATAAAACGAGCAGAAGGGTCACCTGATGGTAAGTGACTACCGCCGCCCATGGACACCCGCAACTCAAGAGTCACAAGTGCGTTGCCGGCCTTTTAGGTAGAAGTACGCTCTCTTCTTGAAGGTTTGAAGGTCGCATCGGTTCGGAAATACGGCAGGCGACAATTTGTTCCATAAGCTGGTTGTGCGAGGCAAAAAGCTTCTGGAAGCGCACAGTGGTGGAGTGCCAATCGTCCAGGTGATGGGGATGGATATTTTGTCGCGTAGGACGATGGCGGAAACCAGCAGCCGGTATAAGTCCGAACAATTCCTCTGAACACTCCCCATGATACAAGCGATAGAGGATGCAGAGTGAAGCTACATCTCTACGCAACGCCAAGGTGTCAAGTCGATCAGAAATATCTTGGCAGTCGATGATGCGAGTCGCTCTCCATTGAATGCGGTCAAGAGGGAGAAGTTGGTACTGGGGTGCACCTGCATAGAGATGAGAACAGTATTCCATGTGCGGCCGAACCTGCGCCTTATAAAGTTGCAGGCGGTGGGCCGGAGTAAAATACTGTCTCGATCTGTTTAGCACACTAAGCTTCTTCGAGGCTAATATGGCCTTACTCTCTAAGTGACCGCGAAACTGGACTTCGCTTGATATATCGACGCAAAGGATTCCGAGACTGGCTGATGCAGTTAGGGAAGTGCTCTCAAATTGAGGTGATACGACCAATGGCATCTTTTTAGCGGTGAACGCGCAAACCTGTGTCTTCGTGGGGTTAAACTGGACTAGGTTAAGTCGACCCCAATCTGAAACTTTTGATAAAGAAGTTTCGATTTCAGACACAAGTTTGGATCGGCTTTCGATGACGTTTACCCGAGAAATGTTAGCGCGGCCGGTGTAAAGGGCATCACTCGTGCTATCGTCCGCATAGCAATGGATGCTGCTAATCTGCAGCATGTCGTTGATATGCACAAGAAACAGCGTGGGTGATAGCACACAGCCTTGCGGGACACCAGAATTAACAGACTTGGAGTCGGAGCATACACCGTCAACAACGACCTTGATGCTTCTGTCTGTAAGAAAACTGGTGAGCCAATTGCAGTTTCTCGGGAAGCCCATAGGAAGGAAGCTTCGCAAGGAGCGCTTTGTGCCAGACCCGATCGAAGGCCTTCGCCATGTCATAACTAACGGCCAACGCTTCCCCCTTAGTCTCGATCGCCTGTGCCCACCGGTGAGTCAAGTATACGAGAAGATCACCAGCTGAACGACCCTGACGGAAGCCGTATTGTCGATCATTGAGGAGCTGGTGGTCTTCTAAGTACCGGAGGAACTGGCAGTTAACAATGGATTCCATTATCTTGGAGAACAAGGAGGTGATGGCTATGGGTCTGTAGTTGGACGGATCCGAGCGATCTCCTTTTTTAGGGATTGGGTGCACTAGAGCTGTCTTCCATGAGTTCGGGACTACGCCAATAGAGTAGGAAAGCCGATAAAGGCGCGTTAAAACCGGTGCCAACTCTGGAGCACACGTCTTCAGCACAATAGGAGAGATTCTATCGGGCCCACTCGACTTATGAACGTCGAGGGAAAGAAGCGCTTTACGCACTGCCCTTTGTGTAAACCGGCATGCGGGTCTCGCACTGCGGTATGGTCGGCGGTGCGTTTCCCCTGTCGTCCAGGGTCGAGTTGGACGCAAAGAGTTTGCCCAGAAGATCGCTTTTTCTTTAGCGTCGTGGGCCAACGAATTATCTTCTATGCGCAGAGGTGGAAGGGATGGCTTTCAAAAGTTCCCCTGGACAGCTTTGGCAAGAGACCAGAATGCACGAGTTCCGGAGGGGAGACTCACTAGTCTCTCGCCAATTCTGCCGATGTGAGCCGACTTCGCCCCAGCAATTACTCTTTTGAGGGACCTGGAGGCAAAGTTAAATTGCTTCTTTAATGTGCTGGTCTTTACATCCCGTGCTGTCGCTGCATTAGCCCATGCTTGGTAACATTCCTGCTTTCGGCGGGACGCCGCTTTGCAGGTTCGACCAAACCAAGGCTGGGACTTGCCACCTGTGGGAATCAGGGAAAATGGAATGAAAAGTTCCATACCCTGAAGCACAACATCCGCGACAGAGTCAGCAACGACATTGGGATCTTCCGGCGAGAAGCAAACCTGCCTCCATGGGTAGGATGCAAAGAATGTTCTCATTCCATCCCAGTCTGCTGACCTATAGTGCCATACGCGGCGACTGCCTGTAACTCGCGGCCGCAGCGAGTGAACGAGTGGCACCATACTCCTAATCAGGCAATGGTCCGAAGAGCCAAGAGGGGCCTCAACGGATACTTTGTAGCCGTCAGGATGTGAGGTCAGCAGAAGATCTAACAGTGAAGGCACGTGGCTTTCTGCATCTGGGATTCGCGTAGGCGTTGCTACCAGCTGCGTCAAGCCATATGCCAAGGCGAAATCTTGAACAGATCTTCCCGCATGATCGGTTTTGCGCGAACCAAGCCATTCGGCGTGATGGGCGTTAAAGTCGCCAAGAATCACAATCTCTGCGGATGGGACCTGCTGGAGCACTGAGTCTGTAGCCATTTGGACGTAGTCGATGAGTCGGTCCGTTTCGGCGTCACCGCTATGGGACCTGTAGAGGCATAGGTAGATGCGGGGATGGTCGTCGCAGTCTACACGTAGCCATAAGATGGAGAGGTCCCTACCTTCAAGATTGTCGAGGCGGCGAGAAGTGATATCATCTCTAACGTACACGCATACACCAGCCTTAGGAACAAAGGAGTGGGGGATAATGAATGTAGATAACTCAATCATTGACACATTAGTACACATGCGTACTAATATATCAATAACGTAGTTGGCTCACCGTTGTGATTTTGAGAGGAAATAATTATTTAATTTATATAGTTAAACACAAAAGGTGTTTGAAGAAAAAAAGAAAAAAAATCGTTTAGATTGTTTTTGAACAGTATAACTAACTGCCAACAGCAGTTCATAAACTGTGACGTTTGAAGATAATAAAATTTGTCCAAAAGGTATATATATTTACGAATCATTACTTCATAGAGCAGTTATATAAATAACTTTCTGTTTGTTCGTTAGAGTGAAATGAACAATTAAGATAAAATTAAAAAAAAAGTAGCGTTAGCAACAAAATACTAATTACATCATTAGAAAAGTTTAAATATAAACTATTATAAACGTATACTTGTACTATGTAAATTATATGATTAACTAAAATACATTTATATTCATTTAAATGTATCTACAAAATAATTAAAATAGATACTTGTTAATTTGTTGTTCAGTAGGTAACAGTGTATTTGTCTTATAAGTGTATTCAAATCTATTACGTTAATTTTCAACCAGCTGCAAAAAAACGAGGGGGTTCTATGTTAAAGTGTACGTATTTTTTTACGCCAATGGTCGACCAGATTCATTTTTTTTTTTGAAAGAGTAGTTTAGCTGTTGTCCCATTGTAACTAAATCAATTTAAGTTTTAAATTATACGATTTTATTTAAGTCTATTAAAAAAAAAAGCCAACTATTGATACTTTGCATTGCTTATTTATTGTTTCAATATGTAGAAGAAAATAAATCAGTTACATACATTCAAGAGCCAGGGAGTCAACAATAATAAAGAGGAATGCAAAAAAGTAGTTCTTGTAATAAAGGTGAACTAACCATAAATCACATTATATCAGTTTATTCCTTATAATGTTATATTACTATATACATATTACACCTACACTACCGCACCTGCTTATTTATTGTCTATCAGTACGTTCTCAATTGCAAACTAATATGACGGTTTGACAGTTGTCTCCTCAAACCCTCCTTTTCGGGCATACGTAGAGTCAAAATCAGAATCAAAACCATTTAGTTCTATAAAACTAATCGTAGGTATTTTTGGATTGTCAAAAGCCAGCCAGACTAAGTCAATCGTGAAGCTAGTTGCCTGTTCCAATACGTTCAATCCTATCAAGAAGAAATTATCAGCCCTTCGTAAATTAGCAGCCATATTGTAGAGTATGAAAAATTGGTTGATTTGTGAATTGGTCAACTATTAGATACGAAAACATCTTATCATTAGATACTGAAACATCAAAAATTAAGAGCAGCGATTCAAAATAAAGAAGAATTTCTGCAGAATGCACATATATGTTTTCAGTTCAAGTATCGCTGCTATAAACTACCTCCTTCCTAAATTTCAAGTCTCTAGTAGAAAAACCACGACCTTGCCTACAATCTTTCCAGGGCCCTTTGACATCCTAAATCCGTCTGCTGATATCTCCTATTAATAAACTACCTCTGTCAAATTTCATCATGATAAATCTGGTAGTTTTTTTAAACTGCCGTTGGTCGGGCTGGTCCTCCGATGGACTGACGTTACTAAATTAATAATATACTATATTGTCCTCACATTTCGTACAGGTTACAAGTGAACTTATTAAAACAATTTGAGAAAGTAAGTCAGGATTTCCTGCTTATTCGTTTCGGTATGAATTATGTATTGGAGCAGGCTGACTGACTCCTACTACTCGTACACACAATTTAAAATACATCTGGTTTCGATGATCTTGTCTTAGATCTACTTACTAGAAATATCTTTTCGGTCTCAGTGATACAAATATTATGTTAAATACGTGCAGCTATGAAAAATACTTTCATAAAATAAATAAGAGCAGTGTAAACATAATTTAAAAGTAAGTACACTTTAAACCCCTTCACCGTTTAATAGCATAGAGATGAGTTGTTAAAGCAAAAACCGCTGCCCGATATTACGTTCCCCGCGGCTGCACGATATAGCTACGAAAAGTGGACTAAACAAAGTGAAGTATGTATATGTATTCTTTTAATGAAACTTCTAAGTGCATTAATTTGTGTTATTTGTCGTTAAGAAAATGTGTTGTACTTGTTTCCGGATCCCAATTTATCAGTATGATACAAACTTAGTCTATGTCGTCGTCGTCGTCATGATAGTCTAAGTTTTAATTTGTCATTAATAACATTTTAATTTTGATACCTTCATTTAACTCCAAGGCCTATTTCAGCGCTTGCTAGCACCTATTTTATGTTTCAATCAGGTATATACCACAGATGCTAAACTAATGAAATATTTGCTTAAAATAGGGTTATTTACAGACATGCATAATTTCGAACCTATATAACTCAACAAAGGAGTGGGCAGGGGCAGAGGCGTCTCAATCGCCCGTATCATTTGGTTCCACTTACGTAATAGGCGGCAAGCCTATTGCCGTCTTTTGGGACTTGTATTACTATGCTGATCGCTAATATTGGGGTCGGCTTGTAGTGGATGACTTTTAACAACGGAAACCCATTATTTAGAGAATAAGATGACATCTGGCACAGGCTAACCGTATTTTAGAAAAAAAAACCCTAAAATATGTACATGTAGCGGTGTTCGACCTGTTAAACTCGTCGCCTAATGGTATCCGATAATGAATCGAAATATCTATCTAATATATTCTAAGCTATTATCAAATTAACAGCTCAATTATATGGATCAATATGTTACATAGTATATGTGTATATAAGGGTTATAGTAAACAAGACAGCAAACAGAATTATTCAAGCATATGTACAGCGCCAAGCGAGAATTCAATTAGAACTCTGACATCCATTGTAACTAAGCTTGGTATGTGTAGGGTCATAATACAATTGACTAAGATATACGAGAACTAAACGAAAATTGAGTGGACGATCTATCCGACCTCTGTCTTCAGCTGTTTCAACTGCATGTAAATAAATGTAAGTAGCTATTTTTTAATGTAGAACGAAAGGTTATAATTATGATGTATTAAAACTGGAAAAGTTTGTTACTAAATTTCCTTGTCTAAATATGTGTAAAGTCCTTTACAACTACTTAGGTTTCAACGCCTTCATGTCCATCAAAGCGTTAAATACTATATAACCTCGCCACGAACTATTATGTCGGTGCTTATTATATAAATATATATATATATATATCATAATAATATAGTTACTGGTCATTACTTAATAAGATATGTACAGATTCAGAAATTAAAGTAAACACACAGGGGGCAAAATAACACTATGTCATCGAGTTGTGAAATAATTTATAACTAGGTATTGTAATATAAAATACGGTACATTTTACACCAATTCAACCAGTCTCTTGTAGTTAGGCAAGTGTAGCCGATGCGTATTGGTAACTTTGGAATCACATAGTAACATTATAATATTAAAGCTTATAATTAATAAAATATCCGGACATAAACTTATTTTAGTGAATTATTTCAATAAAAATAGCTATACCGTTATATAGTTACAGCAGAGATACAAGAAGAGTAAATGTAGTTAAGACACTGGAAGAGAGTGAGACTATTTGCATATCCACTGAACTCGAGCGTAGCACTGCAACTATTGTTGAAAATAACGACTGAGTATCTTATAACATTGCAATTCCTTATTCATACAAAAAGAAAGTATCAATAAAAGTACTACTATTATTCATACCTACTACTTCTTGTCTGTAGCTTCGTTGTGGTGTACGGGTCTCCGGTTTTGTCAAATAAATCACTATCTCTAGCGACTGTGTATTATTTCTGAATGAATGATATCTTATAATCTTTCCTTTAATCCTGACAATATGTATGTAAAATTTAATGAAGCTCGATTGAGTAGTCTAGACAGACGGAGTTATTTTTGCATTTATAAATTAGTTGGAATATGTGGATGATAAAAGGTAATAGACCCTCGATAGCAGTTGGTATCTTCCGTTTCCTAATGGATAGAATGGTTAGAATTGCCACGCAGGGGATCGACGTACCCACTTACCAGATCGAAAACTCAGACGTATTTGATTTATTTGTTATACGGGAGACACATTTATCTAAAGTTGATGCGCTCTAGAAATGCATGACAGTCAGATAAGCACAACATATTTACTTTTTATCGCGGTATTCAGCAAAGCGGTGACGCTTCCACATTCGAACTCATTACAAAAATAAGGCTCAGTAAATAACATATCAATATCTGTTGTGCCCTACTTTATTAACAATGGTTTTAAACTTTAATAAATGAACATTTTAATGACATTTACAATACAAATTTATAATGAAGAATATACAGCAGTAGCACATTTAATAATGTGTAAATGTGGCAATATAGAGGCGCTTTTTGCAGAAACTTGCAATCTCTGCAAACTGGAATGCACTAATTGAATACAGAACACGCTTCAACTTGTTTAATTACACATAGGCCAATGAACACAATCACAAATTGATCCTTTCTGAAATTATAATAACAATCGCAAAAAAAAACGATACAACTGGTACCAAGAAAGAAACTTCTCCACTAACTGTTAAATAATATGCCATTTGTTTTTTGATACTGTATTGACTCAGTAAGGAACGTAGTTTCGTTTGATATCCTTAAAAATGTATATAAAAGGAATACTAAAACAAGTACAAATATTCTAGATGAAACAAATATTTCATCATCCAACTCTTTATAATATTGGTAAAACGACTTACTTATCAATAAAATTCTTTCTGTGGTAATTTTAAAATTCTTTTATATTATCCTTTTCTTATGATAGAATATTAGTATACGGATTATATTTTGTCGTATACTTATTTCACTGATTTAACCCTGTGTCACTAACCAAAAATGACGACGCGTACCTTGCGCATTGCTAGTGACCCGCAATCACTCATTGCGGACGGACGCTTATTAGATCGGGATATATCGTGCATAGAAAACTATACAAAATGGTATAAGCCAGGTTGTTACATAACTGTGGACGAACAATTGGTCGGATTTAGAGGACGCTGTCCCTTTCGCATGTACATAGGGAATAAGCCCAACAAATATAACTTGAAGCTTATGACGATGGCTGATTCTAGTACAAAGTATATGTGCAATAGGAAAAACCACGAACACAGGTAACGAGCCATTAGCAAATTACTTTGTGAAGGAGCTATATAAACCGTTCCATGGGTCGAACTGGAATATAACCATGGATAATTGGTTTACATCGGTTCCTCTGGCTGCTGAACTGTAGAAACTGCCATATAAGCTTACAGTGGTAGGTGCTCTACGAAGCAATAAGCGAGAGATCCTCAAACAAATGACGAATTCTAGAAATAGACGAGTAGGTACTTCGATTTTTGGTTTCGATAAAGAAATGACTTTGGTGTCTTATAAACCTAAGTCAAATAAGGACGTTCGCCTTCTTTCTACCATACATGATCAACCTGCCATCAATATCGATACAAAAAAAAATATTGAAATTATTACCGATACCGATACCGAAATTATTGAATTCTACAATTTCACGAAGGGTGCAATTGATACTGTAGACCAGAGGTGCTCGATCATGAGTACCAGTTGTAAGACCAATCGATCGCCCAGGCTGCCCCTCGTACTCTGGGGGGGGCTCAACTGCGCTCTCAAAATCTGCTCGGGGCAAGAGAAGGCACACCATGGCACCCCCTGTCATGTTTACCGTGGATTTTTGTAACATCAGGGGCTTACATTCTAACCTCGACACTGTCCACCACCACCTTGAGACAGCAAAGCCGGCCTTGCTCTTTTTAACCGAGACGCAGATATCATCTCCAGCGGACACATCCTACCTCTGCTACCCTGGGTACGGACTGGCACACTCCTTTATTCCTAAGGCTGGTGTATGTGTGTACGTTAGAGATGATATCACTTCTCGCCGCCTCGGCAATCTTGAAGGTAGGGACCTCTCCATCTTATGGCTACGTGTAGACTGCGATGACCATCTCCGCATCTACGTATGCCTCTACAGGTCCCATAGCGGTGATGCCGAAACGGACCGACTCATCGACCACGTCCAAATGGCTACAGACTTAGTGCTCCAGCAGGTCCCATCCGCAGAGATCGTGATTCTTGGCGACTTTAACGCCCATCACGCCGAATGGCTTGGTTCGCGCAAAACCGATCATGCGGGAAGATCTCTTCAAGATTTCGCCTTGGCATATGGCTTGACGCAGCTGGTAGCAACGCCTACGCGAATCCCAGATGCAGAAAGCCACGTGCCTTCACTGTTAGATCTTCTGCTGACCTCAAATCCTGACGGCTACAAAGTATCCGTTGAGGCCCCTCTTGGCTCTTCGGACCATTGCCTGATTAGGAGTATGGGGCCACTCGTTCACTCGCTGCACGTACGTACGTATGGCACTATAAGTCAGCAGACTGGGATGGAATGAGAACATTCTTTGCATCCTACCCATGGAGGCAGGTTTGCTTCTCGCCGGATGATCCCAATGAACTTTTCATTCCATTCTCCCTGATTCCCACAGGTGGCAAGTCCCAGCCTTGGTTTGGTCGAACTTGCAAAGCGGCGTCCCGCCGAAAGCAGGAATGTTACCAAGCATGGGCTAATGCAGCGACAGCACGGGATGTAAAGACCAGCACATTAAAGAAGCAATTTAACTTTGCCTCCAGGTCCCTCAAAAGAGTAATTGCTGGGGCGAAGTCGGCTCACATCGGCAGAATCGGCGAGAGACTAGTGAGTCTCCCCTCCGGAACTCGTGCATTCTGGTCTCTTGCCAAAGCTGTCCAGGGGAACTTTTGTAAGCCATCCCTTCCACCTCTGCGCATAGGAGATAATTCGTTGGCCCACGACGCTAAAGAAAAAGCCGATCTTCTGGGCAAACTCTTTGCGTCTAACTCGACCCTGGACGACGGGGGAAACGCACCGCCGACCATACCGCGGTGCGAGAGCCGCATGCCGGAAGTCCGGTTTACACAAAGGGCAGTGCGTAAAGCGCTTCTTTCCCTCGACGTTCTCAAGTCGAGTGTGCCCGATAGAATCTCTTCTATCGTGCTGAAGACGTGTGCTCCAGAGTTGGCACCGGTTTTAACGCGCCTTTATCGGTTTTCCTATTCTCTTGGCGTAGTCCCGAACTCATGGAAGACAGCTCTAGTGCATCCAATCCCTAAAAAAGGAGATCACTCGGATCCGTCCAACTACAGACCCATAGCCATCACCTCCTTGTTCTCCAAGATAATAGAATCCATTATTAACTGTCAGCTCCTCCGGTACTTAGAAGACCACCAGCTCCTCAATGATCAACAATACGGCTTCCGTCAGGGTCGTTCAGCTGGTGATCTTCTCGTATACTTGACTCACCGGTGGGCACAGGCGATCGAGACCAAGGGGGAAGCGTTGGCCGTTAGTTATGACATGGCGAAGGCCTTCGATCGGATCTGGCACAAAGCGCTCCTTGCGAAGCTTCCTTCCTATGGGCTTCCCGAGAAACTGTGCAATTGGCTCACCAGTTTTCTTACAGACAGAAGCATCAAGGTCGTTGTTGACGGTGTATGCTCCGACTCCAAGTCTGTTAATTCTGGTGTCCCACAAGGCTGTGTGCTATCACCCACGCTGTTTCTTCTGCATATCAATGACATGCTGCAGATTAGCAGCATCCATTGCTATGCAGACGATAGCACGAGTGATGCCCTTTACACCGGCCGCGCTAACATTTCTCGGGTAAACGTCATCGAAAGCCGATCCAAACTTGTGTCTGAAATCGAAACTTCTTTATCAAAAGTTTCAGATTGGGGTCGACTTAACCTAGTCCAGTTTAACCCCACGAAGACACAGGTTTGCGCGTTCACCGTTAAAAAGATGCTATTGGTCGTATCACCTCAATTTGAGAGCACTTCCCTAACTGCATCAGCCAGTATCGGAATCCTTGGCGTCGATATATCAAGCGAAGTCCAGTTTCGAGGTCACTTAGAGAGTAAGGCCATATTAGCCTCGAAGAAGCTTGGTGTGCTAAACAGATCGAGACAGTATTTTACTCCGGCCCACCGCCTGCAACTTTATAAGGCGCAGGTTCGGCCGCACATGGAATACTGTTCTCATCTCTATGCAGGTGCACCCCAGTACCAACTTCTCCCTCTTGACCGCATTCAACGGAGAGCAACTCGCATCATCGACTGCCAAGATATCTCTGATCGACTTGACACCTTGGCGTTGCGTAGAGATGTAGCTTCACTCTGCATCCTCTATCGCTTGTATCATGGGGAGTGTTCAGAGGAATTGTTCGGACTTATACCGGCAGCTGGTTTCCGCCATCGTTCTACGCGACAAAATATCCATCCCCATCATCTGGACGATTGGCACTCCACCACTGTGCGCTTCTCCAGAAGCTTTTTGCCTCGCACAACCAGCTTATGGAATAAATTGTCGCCTGCCGTATTTCCGAACCGATACGACCTTCAAACCTTCAAGAAAATAGCGTACTCCTACCTAAAAGGCCGGCAACGCACTTGTGACTCTTGAGTTGCGGGTGTCCATGGGAGGCGGTAGTCACTTACCATCAGGTGACCCGTCTGCTCGTTTGCTATGCCTATCGCATAAAAAAAAGCGATATGCAGGGAGCATATTGTTTCTATGTGCAATCATTGTTCAGTGTAGCTAATTTCTAAAACAGATTGTTATTTGATTAAGAGAAAAGTCAGACTGCTAATAAGTTTCATTTTGTGTCATAAATAAAGTTGATTAAAGAAATATTGACGTTTAATCCGGCGTAAAATTTATGATATAAGATATTAAGGTTAGTGAGCTAGGGTTAATAAAGTTGCGTAGAGGAGCCAGAGAGCGGAGCCAGATCATTATTTCTAGCCATGAACAAATGTATGCACAATGCATAATTTTACATTTTATTTTACCTCGCACAACCAGTCTGTGGAACAAATTGTTTCCGGACCGATACTATCTTCAAGAAAAGAGCGTACTTCTACCTAAAAGGCTGGCAATGCACTTGTGACTCTTGAGTTGCGGGTGTCCATAGGCCGCGGTAGTCACTTACCATCAGGTGCTCGTCTCCCTTATCCCATCAAAGAAAGCTGAATTGACTTATAAAACGTAAAATAAGGTGTTAATTTCCAAAATTTTCAAAAATATTCCTGTTATCACTGATCTTTGTAACATTTAACTTTTATTGTTTTGTCAGAACTGTACTACCTAGCCTATCGCCACGTTCAGTTTTGGGACATCCTATATATCGCTAGTCGCTATAAGTCAATTTGTTTGTTATGTACTCTTTGTCAATTTCAATTAAATAATGCTAACGGTCCTCGGTCGTTAATTCAAGAAGATATTCAATGTTAATATGATTCTAAGTATAATATTATATGATACTAAATATATAAATGGAATAGGTTTCCTATGGCTCACTTCCAATGAATTTATGATTAGTATGCATCTAAATATATAACAGACTTATATCATATGTATATATATGTCTATCGCTAGCAAATTTCAGAAATTGAATATAAAATACATATGCAAACTATAGGTACACACACCCGGAGTTTTATTCTAAAACTTCCTAATCTCTTCTTATTAAACACAATTTAAAAATAGATTTCTCAACAATCTCAATGTCTTCCTAAATCTAGTTTAATCATAATCCAATTTTACAAAATTCAACTTGAGTTAGGTTTTATTGAAATAGTTTGAAAATCGGTTTATAAATACATATTTTATGCTCTAAGTACCTACAAAGCAGAATTACATATATAGGTCATACAAAACCAAATCTGAAGTTATTAACCACAAATTCTAACTATTTGTTTCAAAGTTAAGTTCTGTTTAAAATTTTAGACCCAATCTTTTGTGTATTTAAACAAATCGTGTAAGACTGTTTTGAAATTATAACTACAAAAGTTATAATTTCAAAGCAGTCTTTATAGTACAAAAATAGAGATTTATAATTCATCATCATATTTCTAATTTAAAGGATATGTTTGATACTTGTGAAGATACGTAGTCGACTGTGGTTACTAGTCCAGTTGTTAGCTGATGAAATACATAATGTAATGTCCTTATAACCACGAGGGAATAAAGTTACGCATCAAATTCTCTAGAAGCTTTTTCAAACTTTATGTTTGCCCCTAAAATTTCTTTTCGTCATTTTTAAGACATTACATTATAGATTCGTACATACTAAATAGACTTTTCTTATTAATTGATAGGCTTAAAACTGTTAACCTAGACCTTACTTTTTATACTGATAAAGGTAAAGTAGCAAAAGAAAAGTAGATAATTACCTACTAAAAGATAGGTTGGCTTATTTATCAATTTGTATGTATAATCATTTTTACATAATCAATACCTCATCTACATCGGATTACCACACATTCGGTATCACTATTTATAAAAAGTAAACGAGATAGCTTTTTGTTTTTAGCCTCGGACGACGCTCGTTCAATGTATTTTAATTGAAATTTGTATTTAACTAACTAACTTTGAAGTAGAACAATATTATTATTTTCCGCTGACGACCTAAATACATTAATACGAAATTTGAGAAATTACCTGCCATCACTCGACAACGGGATGCATCTTTATTGTTCTCACCCATGCATTGTCTTGTTATTTATCACTAACTCTCGTTCGAGTCCCACGCGTACCAATGCCAACCAACACAAAGAGCCGGAGCGCTGAGCTAGTGAGTTAGTGAGCTAAATGATGAGCGACTGATACTCGTATATTCTTAACTAGAGTAAGTGATACGTTAAGTCGATGTGAGTGATATAGCTCTTATAGATCACTCAGGAGTTATACAACACCACTATACGGTATTTATAACCTAATTTTAACTGTAAAAGTTAAAATTTATATATATATTTATATAACTGTAAAAGTTAAAATTTTGCTGTAAAAGTTAAAATTTAACTTATAAAAAACAAACCATAGACTATCTTTTAAGACATAAATACTCATCTATTAGATTACTCCACATTACAACTTGATTGACAAGGTATTTTAAATATTTTTTTGCATTTAATATTTTTACTTTATATTTACCCATGCCTAACAAAAATAAAATGGTATAGTTTATTTCTCCCCTTTCTAAACCATACTAACACGTCTATGAAATTAAACTGTAGTAATCAGAAGGATACTCTCAACAAATAAGTAATTTAGTAGCTTTAGTAAGATACCGTTTCCATTCTGAGAATTTAATGAAGAAACCAAAATGGTTGATAATTGATTTGCGAAATAACCTTAGTCGATTAGAACGTTTGGTCAAGACAAAACACATTTTAGAATTTGTAGATCAAAGTAGTAATACTAATTAAATTGTTAAATCATACTAATGGTTTCGAATCGATAGTACTACAAACATTAAACTACATTTTGATAGTTAGTGGTAGTTTATAGTCGTGTCTAGGTAAAGATAATGTCAATAGATTATTTTAGATCTTTTCTTTTTATTACCTTTACGACTACATTAAGTTGGAAAAAAGTAAATGAAGGGTAATTCGAAACAGTAAGTTTAGAGTATTTGAACTTATTTTAAAATAAGGATATGTGTTATACATACAACACATCACACAACAACAAATATTTCTAACTTGAGTTGATTATTGATATAGATCGTCTTGAAGGTCACTGTGGTTCAGAGTACTCGTACCAAAATCACGAACAGAGTTCAACGCCAAGACGGGTCATCAACCCTTTGATGGGTCGTCTGCAGCCCCTCCTCTGGATTCAGATAAGGTAAAAGGTTTGTAAAACTACACATTGGTGTAATTGAATTAAACATATTAAGGGCACGATGGAAGATTAAAAGTGCTACATAGGAACTACTATTTTTATTTATTGAGTTACCTTAGTAAAAAAACTTCGTACATTTACATTTCAAGATTTGGAAAGGCTGAAATGCTTTAACTTTGAAGTTAGGGTCAAAGTCGGTAGGCGTACATATATTACTACTAGCCGCCGCCCGCAACTTCGCTCGCGGGGTATGTCAATAAAAAGTAGCCTATGTTCTTCCCACGGGTTTGAAGTATGCATATATCAAATTTAATCAAATTCGGTTCTGCCGTTTACTTGAAATATAAATGTGATATCTTTCGGCTGAGGCTTCATTTTTAAAGCCGTTTTAAAATAAATGGGATAGGAAACCCAAATCGAGGAAAGGGTAAGGGTGTAGGGTATCTAATGAAATAAACATTTATCTTCTTTTATTTTTACGGTTTCAGCTTACAGTGCTCTTCATGTGAAATTAGAATTGAAATATATACATGAATTCATTCGACCGCTAAAAGCACTATCGTGGTAGAGCTCTGCTTAGGCACGAATGGGTCAGCTCCACTGGTGCGATACCACAGCCTAACATAAAACCGGTTGTGAAACAACGCTTGAGTTACATTTCCCCGAATTTAGTGAGGTTTCCGTAGGTCCAACTCCCTCTCTCCTCTTTTCATTCACCTCACCCTCCACCCCTCATTCTTCTCCCCGTATCCCCCCATCCCTTATCACTCCAAAGGCGGGCAGCGCACTTACAACTCTTGAGTTGCAGGTGTCCATGGACTGTGGTTGTCTCTTACTATCAAGGGACCCGTCTGTTCGTCTGTCCTCGTATCGAATAAAAAAAATCAAGATTATCTACTATGTATCATCAAGGAATCACGAACATAAAGTAGTGTAAGTCATATTAAATACTACCTACCTATATATATTAAATATGATTTTAGTGCTCTTTTATTTAAATATCGATTGATCTTGTAATAAGTTTGGTTATATTTTTTTTTTTACATTCAACATAATTAAAAAAAACTTGAAAATGGCTTAAAAATATTAGTTTGAATTAAACCTTCCGTAAGCCCTTTAGGACAGAGCTGATAAAAAAATAAGTATATTGTACTTCTTAAAAATATATTAATTGTACAAAAATTCTAACAAACAACATTGTTAAGAATAGATGTATAGCCTTGGGCTAACTGGTTTGATCTCATGAAACATTACCTTACTTAGCTTAAATAAAGTACGAAAATTATATAAGTTATAAAAATTGTTTAAAAAAAATGGCGGATATTTAAAAAGTGTCTGTCGTGCATCAAAATGGATTTGACTAGCGAAAATTGATGATTTATTACGACTTTTATTGCGGTCTTACGAAATAACAATGTTACTATAGACTTGGCATTTCATTACGAAGCCACATCTGGTGCCACTGTTTACCCCTAGTTTAATGAGTTTAAACGTGGTTGAAACGACACACAGATGATTCTTAATTCTACGGAGACTACTGAAGATAACGTGAGTGCTATGCGGCTACTGATAGAAGTTGATAGAAGGATGATATATCAACAGATTCGGGCAGCTTTAGGCATTGGTATGAGTCAAGTACGAAAATTTTTACATGAGATTTAAGCATCAGGAAGCTTTGTGCTAGAGGGATACCTATAATTTGACGGAAGATCAAAAACGGCGTCGTTTGGATTAGAAATATTAGAGAGCTGCGCCCAAGAAGCAGGATCCTATTCCACCACGACAACGCTCTAGCTCACTCCACTAGAAGGACTATCGAATATTTGTGTATCGAAGGTGAGGAGTTACTGAGTCATCCTCCTTACAGTCCCGACCTGGCACTTGCCACTGTTTCAGTCAATGATTCCATCGCATGCGATGCGTACGTTGCTTATAAAGAAAAGGAGACTACTTCGAAAAGCAATAAAAATATTAACAGGCTTCTTTCTTCTTTTCCAAAAACTTAGTATGACCCCGTATGTTATACTTCTTGTAATAAATTGAAGTATTGAAATGAAACATTGTATAATAATGTGTAGTTTAGCACATTGCAGTTGATTTAATATAAGAGTTAAATAGTTTCAATGTAATAAATTCACCTTGACCATTTTTGTTGTGTGGGAATTCAACTTAAGTTTTACATAGCTCGCTTCGTCTGTTAATATTACCTTTTATATTATTCGACTCAGTTTCTTAAATTTATTAACATTCACCTGTCTGTAGATGATTCAATGACTAATTAATCAGATTAGGAAGGTGTTTACTTAAAAGAGAACTTTGCTTCAAAGAGGCAAAATGTTATTTCTTAGAGCGGAAATATAGGGATAAATACAACTTGCTGGGTTACATTTGGTTACATAAAGAAATATATGTGTTCAAACTCGGGGGTTTGAAAAGGTATATATATATATATATATATATTTGTAACAAAGGACGCGTGCTTATTTTAAATTTTCGCATACCAAAGAAAGGTAAATTACATACATACTATCACGTCTCTTTTCCATAGCCTACCCGGCAGAAACCACTTCCTTCCATTTGCTACGATTCTGACATACCTTTCTCGCTTCTTCGACTTTCATTCCGTTCCGTATAAAGGCTCGTCGGTTAAAGGTACTTTTAACCTGGCCTTTGCTTAGATTTTCTTGGACTTGGTCCGAGAATATTCGCCTAGGTCTTCCTCTTCCGACAACTCCATTTACCTCTGCCATATAAATACCTTTAGTCAACCTTCTTTCATTCATCCTTTCGATATACAGCATAATTTTTTCTATTTTAGTAACTACATCCTCTTTCACACCACACTGATCCCTTATCACACTATTCCTCACTCTGTCACTCAATTTCACATCAGCTATACTCCGCAATGCTCTCATTTCTACCGCATTAATTCTTCTTTCGTGCTTCTTCTGCCATACCCAACTTTCGCTGCCATACATAAGTGTTGGCACCAACACACCTCTATGCACAGCCATGCGAGCCTTCATTTAGACTCTGTGGCTGGTCATAAAAGTATGCAATGCGCCATTTATCTCATTACCCGCATAAATTACAATTATTAATAAATATTATTATAAACAGACCCTTCGCACATTTTGTATTGTGAACCTAAAAGTAAGTACTTGCTACTTAAACCGCTTTTAAGAGCTTGTCATATCATGCCAAAACATAATTAATAATTAGTGTGGCCAAATAACCAACGTAATCAAACTGGCGGACGTAAAAAATATGAGAATCAAGATATTATTAATAATATAAAAGTAAATAAATATTACCCTAGCCTCCATGCCGTTCCGCAGAATTGCTTAAAGGTTGTCTTTTTTTTTCAGGCTTTCACTACAAGATCAAAAGCGTCGTGCTACTGTATATGTTCTTTTTATACTATGCTAGTACTCATAAGAAGGTAAAACACATTTTTATATAATAAAAAATATTCTCAGTGTAGAAAGCGATGTTTAATGTACGCAGAAATTGAAACCAGCACTTGATACAAGAAGCGATGTGAAGCACCTCATTAATGGGGATCAGAGAACCGTTTACCAATAATCTAATATAATTACACTTCGTCGATTTGATGCCGATTGATCATGTAATATTTCAAAGAGGACTTTAATGTGATTTCAGCATCACTTATGAAGAGAAAGGAATATTTCCTAACCTGGGTTCCTGGGTGTTCTGTAAGTATTCAATATTTTTATAATCAATGACGCAAAAGCAGGGATGTTATAAGTTTAACGTGCATATCTGTCTGTGGCATAGGAGCTCTTTAGCATATGAACGATTTTTATTTAGTTTTTCCTTACAAGGTAATTAAATTGAGTATGGGCTATGAGTTCTAAAATTCAAAAACATGGGTTCGAAAAGCCGTGTGAGCCGTTTGAAAATCATAGGCTCTTATCTAATGGTTGAAGGGTTATTCGTGTCGGATTTATTTGAAACTTTTATCTATACAAGCATTATTTTAATCTAATTCGCTATTATTTTATATTTAATAAAGCTGAATAAACAAATTCTACCTAAGTTTAAGTAGCCCTCATCAAGTCGCCGAACAAAGGAAGTTCTTAATGACGAATCATTAACCAACGACTTTGAGGACATCTCATCGAGCTACATCTCTTTTATAATTAAATGCCAGATTATTTATATTACTTTTTAATATTTAATTGTAATATTTTATGTCAATAATATTGATTCCAAATCGGAGCTGAAATTTCCAACATTTGTTTCAACAAAGTACGATACTAAGTTATGGTTACAATAAATTAAAATAAACAGTTCTCAACAAAATAAGTATATATGTTTTATTGTATTATTTGGTAAAATTAGTAAATAAATAGTTACAAAGTCACAGGTTGATAATTACCGTATCGCATGCTGTCAATAGAATTCAAAGAACAAGGAAATAGTTCTAATTCGTTAAAATTATCTAAGTCACACATTGTCAAGAGCTGTAGTAGTAAGTAATAAGTAAGTGTATAGAAGATCAGGCTATAATTCGTGAATTAGTACTAAGCTCGTCCTGGACATACTCCAAAACAAGAAGAGTTGAATCTGCAGCATGCAAGCATTGGTCTAAAATAACAGCAGCACTACAACTGAAAAGCTAGCTGTACTATACATATATAATACATATCTTGCCGAAGAAGAAGAAATAATTTGTCCAGGACAAAGATACTTAAAAAAAATACTAAAACGCGATGTTGTTTGCGATTCTAACATTGATTTTAGTTACAAAGTAAATTCAAAAACCAGATGTTGCTCTGGTTGGCCATTATTTGAAGTGTTTTAAAAGTACGCCTTGGCAGTAATTTGTTGTGTTAGGTCTTAAGAAAGTATAACGAACAATGCTGTCAGCGCTATGATTCAATTCGCGTTTGGAACAATCTGTTGGTGGTTAGTTAGTTCACACGGTGCTGACTTTCCAAGATTTTCTAGCTGTATCGTTGAATCACTTAAGTTTAATACACTGTAAATTTCAACGTGGTTAGATAGTAATTTGCTACGACGAACTGAAAGCCATAGTGATGCCTCGTTATCAACCTTAATTTCCGTTCGGCAACGGGACTCATTGCCGAGATGAAAATTCCATAAACGAAGCCGATCTAATCAATAGGGCACTGTACGTTTACTTATGTATTATAATATTATTGCGAGGCCTCTCCATTGCGTTGGAACTGCAAGGTGTTGGTAACTCGTATTCAAAAACACACACACACAATTTCGATAGAATCTCACAGAAACCGCAACAACAAATCATTTAAAAGCGTGACAGCAAATTAACAACCGGTTTTCAGACAACGGTCGATAACGGGCTAATAGCCCAATATAGTGCAAAGCTGGACATAGGCCTCTCCTAATGTGCGCAATAGCACCCAGTTCTCCGCCTTTCTTTTTCATTTCATCATTTTATTATTGTAATTTTAAGAGTAGACCAGTATGTATAAACGTAGTAAAATTGTTAATTTATGTAATATTTCTATTTCATACGTACATATATAAATCGCACACTCGGCAAACTTCAACTTACTTTGACCTAGACTTAAAAACTCAACAAACACACATTTAATGTAGAAGCAAAAGTTTTAAAATTTTAGGCTCGGTAGTTGCTGAGGGAAGTAAGCGGATGGGAGGGGGATGTTATCAAAAATCCAGGAGATTTAGAGAAAACTGGTTGTGAGAAACGGGCAGACAGATGGAAGTTTGACCAGACAGACAAATTTTGTGGATAATATCAATTCAGATGATCATGTTTATATGACCTGTTGTGGGAATTGAACCCTCAACCTCTAATCAGTAGTAAAAGTTAAGTCATCATTAACTCCTAAACTAATATGGCCAGGCCAAATTTATGTGTGTTGTGGAACAAATCATGATGGAATCAACAGACAGAAGCTGTAAACTTGGTCAGACTGAAAACTGGTCGACCTCGTTTTAAAATTGTATCTGTATAATTTTCTCTAACTACACAAAGGCATTCCAGCCCCTGTTATACGTTCTGTCGAACACAGTACTAGTGCAAGCAAGCAATCAAATTGAACCGTACTGTAATTTAGTGCTAGTGTTTTTAACAGGTACTTTAGGGCGTATGATTTAGAGTAAGTGTAAGTTAGATAAAATAAATAAAGTAGTCGTTCTAAGAAGTTTAGACCGTGTATGATCCGGTCAGATCGCTAAGTTGCACTAATATTTCTTAAATTAAAAGGGTAGTACTAAATCTGAACCATTCTGAGAAATAAAAGTCACAAAAAAGTCAAAATATATGCTGACTGCTGCGTGCAGTCAGAGATAGATGTCTTAATCGGCGAATATCGCCAGGCTAGTATATGCGCTACGTCAAACAAAAAGCTTTTATTCAACTAAATCAGGGTGTTATTTACACAGCATCTAATATCTCCGCTATAAGAACATTGGCAGATATTAATTAAGTTACTCTTAATATTGGTCATGATTCGTTTTATTGATCGTATTTATGTAGTTAATAATAGTGACATTTCATTATTAATTCAAATGATGAATAATAAAATGTAACTTTTCTTATTAATGTTACAAGTTCAATTTTGAAGAAATGTCTAATTGGTTGTCTTGTTTCCGAATCTTGTTGTTTGTTGTTAAGTTCGCTTATATTTTTGGCAAGAATTATGAATGAATGTAACGAGTCTGGGTAATGTTGAGTTCTGTTCGAATGATAGAACTCCACAACTCTAATATCACTAAAAGATAATTTTAGATTAAAAAAAAATCTATTGATATTTATATGAGATGTTGTTTTGGTATTCATATGTCATCTACCATTGTTATTATGTTAAAAAGAAGAAGTTATTGCACGAAAGAGTTACACGATCTTGTTGACAAATCTAAAATGGACTAAAACTTAAATCAGATTTGGGTATGGAAACTGAGCGATGTATTCAACATTCAGCAATGAATCAACATACAGGAGCTTACTAAACGTCAAAGCAAATTGCATTTATAGATGTAGTTCCGTATTCCAATTACACGAACGATCGACGCACGAAAAGAGACATCAACTGGCGCACAGTCAGTTACAGCTTGTGAAGTCATAAGGACATTACAAGTTACTTATTAGGAATAAATATATTAATGACTACATTATCAGTTCGATACAAAGTCTAGTAAATTAAGCCGAACTACTCAGAGCCTGTATTCCGACTACCAGTGCTAACTCCAAACTATATAATACTGTTAACCTTCTTATTGGTCAAGTACACTTATAATCCAGGCACAAGAATCTTAGAATAAATAAATGAAAAAATAATAGGTACTAGTCATTTTTTGAACAATGTAAAGGTGAAGGTAGTTGAGACTCTACATAGCTAAGTTTTTTATTGAATATTCAATTAATTTAAATATTCAATGAATTGCTTCGTAAATCATTTTATTAACTTTTATTATATAAGTAAGTAGTAAGTTCAAATGCAATTTGCCACTTAATATCATTTTATCGGTGATTTCATTATTTACCATTATTATAAATCTTTAAAGGACAAATCATAAAGTAGATAACCACTCAGTGGAAGTTGTATATTTTATTTTATTTTAATAAATATAAAAAGTATACCTTCATGAAAACTGCACAACATATAAAGAAAGTCAGAAACGACACGGAAAAGGTAAGGAAAGGAATCTAACGAGGAATTTTTTTTTTAATGGAATATTTGTGATGTCTAAGCCTATGATACCAAAATGGTAATTTTCTTGGAAAATTCTAGTTTTAAAACATTTATTATGAATAGGTTTTTGTATAAAAAGTAATACCCACTACCATTTTTTTCTTTAAATGTCTTTTACATTCAATTTTATCAAATAGTACAGTGGCAAAATGATCCTGAAAGTTATATTTAAAGAACGTAACCGAAAATGTTGCATATTACAGTTGTTAATATTTAAAATCACAAAATGCTCGACATTAATTATTGTCTTTTACGTAGACTACTATTAAAATATTAAATATGAACGTCAACGCAAGCTAAAATTTGAAATGCGTATGTGCCGTTCTTAATTTAATATACAGAACTAACATTTTATTTCAGTAACCAACTAAACGGACTAATTCGAGCATCTAAATGCGCAGCTTGAGGTTAACTTGTCAAAATAAAATTAGCTTACTCTGACCATTTCTTTATTTTATTTCTGAGAATGTAACTGTGCACGAGTTTGTGAGTTATACTTTAAAACGCTGATTCTATTGTAAATACGTAGTCACGAGAATAAATGTTTCTACTACAGAATATATTTATAAATGAATATTAACTATTTCTCTGTATAAAAAATATTTCATTAATAGTAAATGAATAGGTATATTTTTTGATATTAACAATAAACAAAACAAAAATGTTGAATTTCAAATTAAAGCTGGACGTAATAAGTCGGATCACATATATTATCTAAAAAAGAAAGAGGATTTATTAAAACTCCGCAAGAGCTTTAAACTATACGAGACATTAGGAATCAACACCACTACTATATACATTGAAAAGTCGCCATCGACTCATATCTCTTATTTTTGAACTTTTAACCGTGAATAACTTATCCTGCATACATGGGTCATGGTCATCATTGGGTAGTTACTACCTAGCTAAGAATTACTTGCTTCCACCGGATTCTTATTTGTAATAGTGTTACTAAGGTCTCTACATTATTTTTTTCAGAATTTTCAGAATTTCAGATGAAGATACTAAATTCGTTACAAACGTAAATACTTTAAGTTAATCTGTTTAAAAGTGCAGAAATCAACAATTTATTATTAATATCAAAACTACTTGACAACAGCTCCATCTAGCTACACGAGTCCAGTCTAAGCCTGTCATGATACAAATGAAATAAATAACGGTCGAAATTCAACCATCAGGTTATTAAAATATGTAACATTAAAAAATATATGAAGAAATAGTCAATCACTGTATTTCTTCAAGGTTAGAGCAATTTATATTTTAAATTATGTTTTAATGTGTCGATCAGGCGAGCATTTTCCACGGTCACATTTACTGTTTTACTCATTAAGTTTTTAAACTATGTAGTTAATAACATGGTATAATGAAACTAGACATAACTTTTTACTCCAGACAGATAGATGTACCTTAAACAACTTTATCGAGCATCGAATCGAACTATCTAAGGAAACAAATACACGTTTAAGAAATACAGTTACACAATATTTTGTTAAGCAAAAATTATTTTTTGTTATCAGTTACCAAATAAAACTAATTAATCCGGATGGGTTTCAAAAATGAATGATCGATCCGCTTGCAAAAGTTCGCATCACATAGCTCTTATTGAGGCTTTGAGTGAATTGGGAGGCACTCAGTCAAATGTGAAACTGAATGTATATTTTTTGATGTGAAAAATTGTTGGTGTTAAAATTTGTTATTCGTTCGTCTTCGTTCGATCGTAACCATATTGTTATTATAAACGATTTACGGGCTATTATAAATAATTACGACAATTATTGGCATCATATTTTTAAAAAGCAATCTTGTTTTTTTTTAAATATAACTACCGCCACACTAGGATTAATTCCTTTGTCGTGGGGAACTTTACAAACATTCGAATAACGGACACAAAGCCATGATATAACGAATTTAAAGAATATAAGAATATAAAGAAGAAATAGGAGTGCACAGAAGTGACTCCCTCCCACAGTCTCATGTAAACCGTCACCGTATAGGCACACGCTTTGACCATGCGAGAGAAAAATTTCGACGTGAGTTGAAATTATATTGATAAGTAAGTAAAAATAAAATAAAATAAACTGAAAACAGGTCAACGACAAATAAAGATTTTGAGACGCTAAAAAACAAACCGGACGGTAAAAAGCTAGTGGTCAGAAAATCATTGTTAAGAAAAGAGGCCAACTCCAAAAAAATAAAAAAGGCCTAAAAATTTATCGGTATTAAAAAAGTGAAACTGAATCTGATAATCTGATCCGATTTAAGGCAGAGAAGAAAACAATATACAGCTCTGACAGTGAAAAAAACATTTTTTAATCTACAAAATATCCAAAAGGAATAAGATGAAAAATTGGTAAAAAAAAAAATGCTGATTGAAAACAAAAATATATAAATAAAAAAGATTCAGGTAATAATTACTGCGTAGAATATAATAATAATAATATAATAATAATAATTTGTTTCTCTTCCACAAAGGTAACTTAAGTCTATGATTGTCAATACTATTCATATACATGTTCAATATAGTCCTTTGTGAGAGACTGGCATCTGCATTAGGAAACCCTGTCACACAGATTACCAAGCCCCCTATATAACAATGCAAGTATTATAAAAGTCACAAAGGCAAGCGGCTAATATAAGATAAAATAATTATTTAAAGGTATTTGTCTGTATATAGTATTTGTCTGTAAATAGTCTGTGCGTGTATATTGGAGTGTCTGTGTGAGTGTGTGAGAGATGTGTGTATTATATGCATAAGGTCAGTCTTTATTTTGGGAATGTTATTTAATTTTCAGTGGACTCATAGTTATGTGCTAAAAGATATGAAGTTATAATTTTCTTACACTTAAATTTCGTTGAGGCATAGATGTTAAGAACAGAGTTTAACTTGTTATAGAGACGATTGCTTAGGAAACAATAGCTACGATCTGAGAGAACACTTTAGAATAATTTTGAAGGACATTCTTTTGTCTTAATACGCTTGCTGCAGCGTAAGGATGAGTTATATGAAATCTCTGAGTGTTTGCGGAGTACAGTCTGGATGATAAAAAGTTGTCAAACCGATAGTACCTTGCACTTTAGGTAGAGTTCAGAAGAAAGGAAGACGATGCGCAACTTTGAGCACTACTCTTTGAGCTCTTTCAAGCTTGAGCATATGGGTCTTGGAGGCTCCACTTCATGTTATTATACAATATGATAATAGGGATTGGCACAATGCTAAGTATACAATGCTAAAAACCAACGTGACGTAGGTTCTTAAAAATGTAGATGAGTTTCCTTATTCAGTTTGTCAGTAAGTCGATGTGCACATTAAAGTTTAAGTTTTTATCAATGATAACACCGAGGTACATAATTGAGTTTACTTGTTGAAGCTTAGGGCAAGAGCAAATGTTAGAAGAGTGGTTATCACAGGAGTGAGTTAATATTTTTAGGTAAGGATTAATGCGAAGGCGATTGTGTAAGAGGGAAAATGTGATGTATTTAGTTTTTGCCGTGTTAAGTTTGAGAGAGTTATTTTTTAAACAGGTTACAACCTGTGAGAAATCAATTTGAGCCGATTGAAAAACCTCTTCCTAGGTGTTGCCATAGAAAAGAAGAGCTGTGTCGTCCGCAAAAGTAATAATATTTCCATTAGATAGTTTAAGCGCGTAGAGGTCATTAATAAAAGTGAAAAAGAGGGTAGGTCCTAAAATACTACATTGAGGAATAGAGGAATTAGTGATTGGACACTCGTCGCTAATCCATTCTCCAACCTTGACACGCTGCGTTCTGTCTCTTAAGTAGCTACTGAATAGTTCTAGTTGAATACCACGGACTCCAAGGTGTTCTAATTTTCTTAGTAAGAGTGGCGCAGGGACTGTATCAAAAGCTTCCCATATCCAGGAACATCGTAAGAACCTTTTTCTTGTCATCTAATTTCCCTACTATAGTATCGATTAGCTGGTGTACTGCATCATTAGTAGATCTGCAATTTCTGAAGCCATATTGGATGTCTGACAATAGGTTGTTATCTTCTAGAAATTTGGTGAATTGTTTATTAATAATTTTTACAGTATTTTAGGTAGGTAGGTAATTTCGATATGGGGCGATAGTTGTTGACACTGTCCCTACTGCCATTCTTGTAGATTGGATGAACGAGAGATTTTTTGAGTTCCTTTGGAAATACTCCTGTAGAAAGACAGGTATTGCATATATACTGAATAGGTACAACTAGAATACTTGCATATCTCTTTAATATTGCACTTAAAATATCGTCAATTCCCAACGCGCAATTACTGTTTAGTGAAGATATAACATTCTTTACGTCTTGTATGTCGGCTGAAAGAAGTACAAATGATGAGCGCCTTGATGGTAAAGTAAGAGGAGGGGAGTGTGCAATGGGGTATGATTGTGTGTTTTGTTTGCTCACATTTATAAAACAGGTGTAAATATCATTAACAGGATTCCTAGGATTACTTAAGTTAATGAGGTCTGCAGATGGGTTTTTCTGACTATTGATATACGTAATTTTTTCATTTTGTTCCACAGCATTTTTGCATTACTTCGACATTCAGTAAGTTCACCTTTATCAAATTGCCGCTTAACATTTTTTTAAGATATTATTGCAAAAGTTACGCTATCTGGTATATATAAGCTTATTATTATAATTAGGATCTTTTTTTGTATTTGAGATGGAGATTGTCCCGGTTTCGCACACATCGCTATAGTCCTGGTGTAATCCAAGCCTTAATTATACGTTTACGTCTTGAAATAGTATACATAGATCAGTAACTTAACGATATATATATACATACCTTTAGGTTACTTATCTATAGGCTATGGAGTAGGTAACTATCCCTTTTTTGAGAGGTCAAAAAATAAAACAGGATTTGCTTAAAACCAGTATTAATTATATTTCAAAACAGGCTAGTCTAATAGATCAAAACATATGTTTGTATGTACATATATCTTGCATTATTCTAATTAAGCACATGTTTTCATAAATTAGAGCTTTTTTGAAAAGTGGGGCAACTATCCGGCTTCTACCCTTAATACAATATACACTGATGTGACTGATGAGGAGGGGTTAGGGTAAAAGAATAGAGGAAAGAGGAGATGGGTGGGGTTGGTCTTCTGTTACCTTCACCCCCTCGGTGAAAAACAACGCAACCATTGCTTCTAAAACAGTTTTCCGTGAGGCCGTATTAGTGTATAGTAGTATTATTGTCGGCCCACGCGTCCCTAAGCATGGCATGGTTTGGCAGAGTAGTTGATCTACAACTACTAATATATTAATAGATATTCATTTTTCCCGATTTACAAAATCATTGGTACGTACGGGCTGTACACATTTAATTAATTTATAACATTTAATATAAGTACTACAGGTAGCGTATTAATTACATGCAGCTAAACATAATGTATTATAAAGCATTAGCGGCATTGGCTAACAGTCTTTTCATATGAAAAAATAAATAATTTTCTTAATCTTAAACGTGTGTATGTTTGCCTAAGATTTAAGGAAATATTTGAACCAGTTATATCTATCTATGAGAAGTATAAATTACTTAATAAGAAGAATAAAATCAACTCACCTCCTACTTACTCGGTAAAAATTTCTTATTTTGTTAAACGGTTTTTATATTATTATGTCGGGACAAATATTATCTGCGTTTTGTGACGGCGCAATGTACGAATACAGTTAAAAATGCGAATATAGGAAACAAATTAAATAGTAATGAACATCAATGAATTATGTTTAATTCCATAACGTTTTCCCACAACCCCAGGCGACCATTGCCGCTAAGCATACACTACTACTTACGTACTGCGTACTTTATTTCCGTTTATTGGTTCAAGCTAGACTATCATTCATTCATTCTGTCTTACCTGAAATGGCAAGACCACTGGTATCTGACACATTAAAACCACTTATGTATAAATTAGCAGGGAATCTACTCAATTTCAAGCCTGGGACTTCAGATCCGGACTTTAAGTCAGGTTAAACCTGGCAGTAGACTGTAACAGATAA
Organism: Tyria jacobaeae; assembly: GCA_947561695.1. Classification (NCBI taxonomy): domain Eukaryota; kingdom Metazoa; phylum Arthropoda; class Insecta; order Lepidoptera; family Erebidae; genus Tyria; species Tyria jacobaeae. The sequence continues at coordinate 8,205,275 of OX387207.1, read as the reverse complement.
CAGACGCTCGATGACAGTGACCGTGATAGATACTTTAGAAATATTGTAATATACATTACGTCGTAGTTAGACACTGAAAAAATAAGATCACCCGATTTAAAATGCTCAAGATATCTCTATAATAACTGGACAGAATTAGTATTCTCTTAAACTTTATGAGAATAGACAAAGATAACATAGATAACCGATCATGGCTCTCAGACGTTAAAATTTTCTCATGCTTATTGCTTTTTAAGATTTATAGATAGACCCCTATTTTCAATGTCGGCTAAGTAACACCTCTGTTTAATCGTTTGGTTCTTTCTCACCTTACTGACTTAAACAAAGCGCATGCTATTTACTATTCAAATTTCTGTTATTTATTTAAGTCAGTATCTGTGGAGTTGTTATTTATTGTACAGAGACGAGGTCAAGCACGGATTTGCTCAAGATCACTTTATCAGAGTTCAAACGATAACCCTTCTATCTCCTTCTCTGCACTATTGTCTCACTATTGGTTTGATTAAACTCGTTATAGACTTAACATGTTACATGACATTACGAACGTCACATTGTAAGTTGGAAGATAACATACATTAAAATAAAACTTTTATGAGTGGTAATTATAATTATAAAAATATACCGTTTTACTTACATTTACATTAGTTTATAATTTCTATTTTATAGTTATAAATATACGTGAATATGTATGTATGTATTTCAGTATTATCGATGGGGTGCCACCAGTATCGATGAGTAAAACCGTACATATTAATACACAGTACACCACAGCCTAAGAAACTCAATATGTAGCAGTTGGCTGGAAAGCTCATAGAAATTTTGGGACATTTGGGACAAAGAATTTTGTAGATCGGTTATAAGGCAAAAGGTGTTTCTTTAACCGGAGAATGCTACGCTCCAATTTAAAAGCAGTTAAAAGTGGCTATCAGAGAAAAGAAGAGTAAAATTAACCAAAGATGTCCGGTTGTACAAAAATGCTCCTTTTAACAGGAGTCGAATCACGCTGTCTGCTTTGCACTATGTGGGCTTGGATATCATTGATAACTCACCTTATATCCAAGACAATATTATCTCCAAAAGAAAAAAAGCTTCGAGGAAATAATTGAAAATGCATTTTCAGTGTATTTTCAGAGACTTATAAATCATTTTTTATGAAGATAATTCAAAGATCAGAGAAATGTATTAAGGTTGCAGGAGAATATACTGAAAAAGAAATATAATTTTGTAACATTATTGCAGCGCCTTTTATTACATTCCGCATACAATTTAATAACGTACATCGTAAGTTTGGATTACTGAAGAACTATACCGTAATAACAAAAACTACTTATGTTGTCTCCATATTTAAGAAATTTGATGTAATCTATTTTTTCTTTTCTATAAAATGCTTGTTGGTCAACTTGGACTTCTTCTCCATGAGCTAGACTGCAGTCACAGCCAATGTCTAATCAAATGCAAAACGGTGTCCACAATAATTATTCTTTAATTTTAAAGTGTAATCAATTACTGGCATTGCTTTCAACTGCAGCTATACACATGCAGAGCATTGCTTGGCATATTAATTAAGGGCGGAAGGCAATGACATACACGTATATAAAATTGTATATACCATTCGATTTAGGACATAGATTAAATTCTTTTATAATTAATTAGCAAACAAACTATATTTCATATAATCAATATCGATGTTATATTATCGATGTATTTATAGATAGATAGATAGATAATACTCTTTATTTGTACACCATTCTTACAGTTAAATACAATAGATACAGTACAAGTGTCAACTATATAATGAACAAATGGCGCCCTTATTGCTATATGCAATCTCTTCCAGGCAACCTTAGAATGGATTATAATCATTCGGAGAGACAGAGGTAGTTGCAGGATCACTTCTTGAAAACTATACTAACTTATGTTCAAATATAAAACTTGTATAAAAAAAACTAAACATATTTATGTACAACATATAACATACATACTAATACAAATACAGATAAGCATACATACATACTAACACACATACAGATAAAAATACATACATACGCATATAAATATATACAACAATACATACATACATACCATTAATATGGAAATAATAGATACTAGATAACAGAACTAAATTGATAGATAATAGTCATGAACCATTTTCTTAAAAATATTTAATGATTCCGCTAGCCTAATGTTCTTTGGCAACGCATTCCATAAGCGTACAGCTTCAACAGTGAAAGATTTGTCATAAAACCTTGTGGAATGCAATGGCATCTCCACCCTCAAATTTTCCGATGACCTTAGATATTTGTCATGTGTGTCATGAAGGAACTTGAACCGTTCTTTGAGATAAAAAGGGGCTTTAGGATTGAATAAGATGTTATAAAGAAAAGTTAGAATGTGAGTATTCCGGCGAAAACGAATTGGAAGCCACTTGAGCTTTTGACGGAATTCAGAAACGTGATCATATTTTCGTAGCCCAAATATAAATCTTATACAAACATTTTGAAGTCGCTCAAGCTTATTAAGTTGTACTTCAGTGAGATTCAGATAGCTGACATCGGCATAGTCAATAATTGGAAGAAGAAGCGATTGTGCAAGTGCAACCTTAGTGGCAGTTGGAAGAAAATTGCGTAGCCTTCGTAGAGACCCTGCTGAAGCAAAGACCTTGCGGCTGACTTCTTGCAGCTGTGTACCCCAAGATAAGGTACTATCCATATAGATTCCTAAGTTTTTGACAGTATTGCTGATTTTTAAAGTTGTGTCGTTAAACTTAATTTGGGGCAGTTGTGACCAGTCAATCCTTGAAACCAACATAGGACTGCCAATAACACATACCTGAGTTTTTAAGGGATTAACTTGGAGTCCATAATGTTGACTCCATTGGACAATGTGTGATGATGTTAATGGCTTCCGATAACCTGTTAAGTGGAGCTTGTGTATATATCTGTAAATCATCTGCGTAAAGATGGTAGAACGAACGTAATTGTTTGGAAATGGAGTTTATAAAAATAGCGAAGAGTAAAGGAGATAGAACGCCACCCTGCGGTACACCAGCAGAAATACCACACCAAGAAGAGACCGAGTCTTCAATGCGTATACGCTGTCGGCGACCAGACAGGTAACTATGAAACCAATCAACTGTCCTTGGAGATATGCCAAGAGACCGCAATATACTAATAAGAATCTGAAAATCTACAGCATTGAAAGCATTACTGAAATCAAGTAATGTAAGTACTGTAATATTTCCAGCATCCATGCCTAGTCTAATATCGTCTGTGATGTGAACCAGTGCAGAAGTCGTGCTGTAACCAGGGCGAAAGCCAGATTGGAAGGGGTTTAGTAGGGAATTCTTGGACAAAAAGTTACTGAGTTGAGAGTGAATAAGACGTTCGAGGACTTTGGAAAGGAAAGGTAAAATGGATATTGGATGGTAATCAGAAAAGGTAGAGGGTTTTCCTTTTTTTGGTAGAGGAGTCAGTTGAGCGTCTTTCCAGGCAGTTGGAAAAACACCACTTGAGAGGGAGGAATTCAGGATATTACATAAAATGGGTAGGATTTCGTCAAGGATAGGGAGTATCATGTTTCGGCTGATACAGTCACTTCCTACTGCATTTGACGAAATTTCTAATATAGTCTTCTTAACATCACAATCTGACAGCTGATCAAAGACAAAAGGAGTATAGTTGGGAGTTGGGATAGTAGAAATATGTCTAAGAGTATTAGCTTTAATTGTCTTATTAAAATAAGACGAAGAAGAGAAATGTTTATTAAGTGAATCGATATCAATATTTTTAGGAATAAAGTCCTGGCGCGACTTTCCAACTCCCAATGTTCTTAGAAATTTCCAGACTTTGGCTGGGTCTCCGTTCTCTACGGAAGAATGGATATGTTGGCGTTGTGCATTTCCACACATCTTATTGCAGTGATTCCTCAGTAATACATATTTATTCCAATTAGTGTCCGTAGGTCGGCACTTGTACCTATTTTTAGCTGCAGACTTTTTAGTCATAATCTGCCGTATCTCTTCAGTAAGCCACGGCGCCGGTAAGTGCTTTATTTTAATCGTTCGCAAGGGCGCATGCAAGTTGTAGAGTTCTAATAAACTTTCAGACAGACATTTGGACTTTCTCATTAACACACTGCGTGTTTAAGAGAGCTAACCAGTTGATGTTACTGGCATCCTCTCTGAGTTTGGTAATATCCATTCCACTAAAGTTGCGTTGAACAAGAATTTTCGACTTTGCCTTGGGTGTGCGGATAGCATAGGATAGAAACACCAAATCGTGATAAGAAAATGCATCAGCTGGATATTGACCATGTTTGATGACATGATCGGTGGAGGAGACAAGAATAAGATCAAGAAGAGAAGGAGTACAGTTCGGAAAATGATGTGTTGCATCTAGTGATAAAAGAGTTAAGTTACTACTTTCTACTACACTGCGCAGCAAAGAAGAGCGAGAGTCGTTTTTTTGTAAACAAGTATTGTATAGGGAATGTGGACGCGTAAATATACACCGACACCACCCCCACTACAAAACACGCGATCGTTCCTAATAAGTTGGAAACCTGGGATAGTATAAGCTACAGATGGTAAACAAGGTTTCAACCATGTCTCAGAAATTAAAATGGCATGTATGTGGCAACAGTCAAAAGAAGCCAGCATATCAGGGAAATGAGCAGGAATACTCTGAGCATTGATATGGACTACATTAAAATTTCTTGGAGTATCGGAAAACTGGAACTGAAGATTTTCTTGGAGCGAAGGTAGGCTATGAAAACTGTCATTATGACTATTTGTGGAAAGAAAACTGTCGTTATCACTATTGTCAACATCAGACATTATTATGTAATATTGAAAATATATATATCTAAATAATTAATATATAATATAATATATATAAAAAAAAATATATTAAAAAGTGTATAAGACTTGCAAATATACTTGTTTATGAAAAGCAATAAATCAATTTTCATTATAATCCACCCACCAGTTGAGTGTTGAGAAATAAGAATACACAAAAAAAAACTAATAACAAAACAACAAGAGAATATACAGCTTCCAAACAAAACCTATATGTGTTATAACATCACGAATATCAGGGTAAATATTTCCATTGCCAAAAGCCTATGTTCCAATATAACAGCTAATGCCAAGACTAAGATTCAGGTACGTATAAGTCTGGAACGCAACTTTGACAGATAAAAAGTTCGTATTTCGACTAAAATCATAATTATTTTACGTGAGGTAGATACTAATATTGCATAAATAAACAATAACAGTTCATTGTAGCTGCAAGTAATTAAACAAATTAAATATATATCGGAAGTAGTTACTGGAACCGTATTAAAAATACTATCTACCCAAACAGTGTCATGTAAACACATTGTTTGAAAAAGTTAAACAAATCCACTTATTTCTTGGACCCAGCAGCTGCTCTTCTTGGTTTGGACGTGATGTTTTTAGAAGCAGTCGGCTTCTCAATATCCACCGACTTGATTTTGCTGAGATCGGACAGACATGTTATACGATGGCGTGAACCATCGGGGCCCAAAACATAAACAGCACCCTCTCTGGTCCAACTATTGGTGATTCCATATGCCTCACGCGCCGCCATGAACGCAGCGTGTCGCGACCGGGTCAAGAACTCAGAAAGGGGCACACCGGTACCCTTTAACTTAGTCTTAGATGTCCAAACCTTGTCCCTCACTGTGATTGTCCTAAATTTTACAAGAATGGGCCTTGGCTTCTCACCTGATTGTCGACCCATCCTGTGACAGCGGCTTATATCATCAGCAGAGAAGAAGTCAAGCTTGAGGTTCTTCTTAGCCACCTCCAATATCAACAGAGAAGCGTCCTCATCCTTCTTCTCTTCAACGCCATGAAGCAGCAGAATCTTGCGACGGCTACGAGTCTCCATATGATCTACTTCGCGTGAGATAGCATCGATTTGACTTTTAAAAGATTTCAAAGTTTTAAGTATGAGAATCTTGAAAGAGGCAAATTCTTCAGCAAGACCAGCCAAGCTCGTAGAATTGGAAGATTTCTTCAACAGGTCTGCTTCGAAACTTGCCATCCTCTTCTCAAAACAGTCCTGGATCTCCTGAATATTCTTCATCATGGACATGTGTGTTATTTTTGTGATGTTGATGTTGATGTTTTGTTAGCAATTATTTAATTATGGAAATAACACTAAGCTGGCAGGTATTTTTATTGCTACCAACTTGTTTTAATCATTTAAATGATATAAATTACATTTATTGTATTTTAATTAAATTATATTATTGAGAGCTGTAAAATTTAAAGTTGACCTTACAACTACCCACAATTGTATATTATATTTTTTTTTTTCAGTTCCGATGCATAAATTGTGATTGTTTTGTTTTGAAACGCTATTAAACTCTTATATATTACAAAAAATACTGACGAAACAAACGTAAACGTTATTAAACCATGACTGTATTTGTCTCTTTTTCTCTCTTCAATTTTAGGGGAATTTAGAATAAATATATTATGATGCCAAGGAAATTGAGAGCTACATGAATTGCAATTAAACTTGGTCATGAAGCTTTCTAATTATATTTAATTTTTATATCTCACATCCATTTCTAAATATATCTAACCTTTTCACCTATATATATATATGATATGCATATAGGTGAAAAGTGAAGGGCTTCAAGTCACATTTTATAAAGTATTCAGTAGAGCTCATTAAAGATGTCCATACCCGAAATTAGATATTAAAATCGACCGTGAATAAAAATTGTCGAATAAACAGATTATTACGGTTTCTTAAGCAATTATATTGTAATATTTTTTGACAAATATGGATCTTAAGGCTGTATTATCGGACATAAGGTCCTTTAACTTTGAAGTTCTACTAAATATCTTATAATAATACGATAGTTATGTCCCTCCTCTATCAATAATGTATAGTAATTTTAATTAGTTTATAACTTAGGTATGATACAAATTCTTAGAAACATATATTAAAAAGATTTAATTACTTTAGAAATGAAATAACATTATAGATAATATTTTTATTTAATAAAAACAAAAATCTTAAAACATTGAAAACTTCAGTAAAATCAATGAAATTAAACAAAAACACTTTATTTTATTCTGGTAAGTCACATGTTGTGCCATCGTGGGTCTTATGTCAACGACTTCGCTTGCCGTCTTATTACGTGGCTCTCTCTTTCCTCTTCTATCTTCTTCTATAATACTATAATTATCAGATTTTTTGATTGAATTTCTGACCAATGTCTTGCAAAGAATAATTTATTTCTTTAAACCAATAAAATTGTATTTTAAAATACGGTACTCTTAAGTCTTTCAATAGGTTTTTTCAAACACGTGCTTTTCTTTTGACGTGGCACGTTCCAGGTTTTAATTTATTCCAATAATTTTCGATGTGTTTTGTTACCGCAAGTTTTCTTACAAAAACATGAACTCTTCATAGTCTTCTTGATCATCATTTTTATGTCGTATGTGATTTGTGCACAAATAGTTTTTTAACACCTTATATTACACTTCCACGTTTCTGGTCTCTTTAACCGTTTATTGGTATTTAATTCGTTTAAATTAGTATCTGTGTCTGAACCTGTTTCTGAGCTTTCGTTTATTGTAATGGAACATGTGAAATTAGCTCTACGCTTAGATTTCATATAATTGCTTGAACAATCTTCTCTTGTATGAGGAATGTAATCATCATCATCATCTGTTGAACATAAACCGTCTGAATTATAAAAATGTTCGTCTATTATAGTGTTCTCCTTATCAGATGATTAAATATATTACACAAAGAACGTGAGAATATATCCTGGAACTTCGGAATTGTGATCAGGAGTGTGGGTTATGATATCATCTATAGGTTCTACTAAAACATTTCAGCAATCAATGTATCTGGCCATGTAGAGCATTGTATTTCAGCTAACTGTTAAACTCGTTCCATTTCGACATCGACACCATCTTCTAGTTTTGTATGAAACACAAACTATATTGATACTAAACGGGAGATATAACGCCGCGGTGAGGATAGTATGTACTGCACCTGCTCAAATCCAACCTGCGCGTAATGGTAAAAAATAGTAAGCCCCTTATACTATCTTTTAACATTTATCTTGATTTATTGTTTAAATAGTTTACAATATTAAGTAAGCATACAATCATTCACTTTTTCACGTTTAGGGACTTCAGGTTATTTATAATTTTACATCTGCGATATTAGTGGATGTAGGACTTAGACTTAGACTTAGACTGTAGGACTTAATGTCTTTGACTATTCGATAAAGTATCGGGTAATATGCATTAGAATCCTTAAAAACAAAAAATGACAAAAAATGGATTTAAGGACTCCAACGATTTTCATGAAATTTAGGCAGAGGGTTTCGGGGGCGATAAATCAATCTAGCTAGGTTTCACTTTAGAAAACGTTGTTTTATCCCTGTTTTCAGGCAATGAGAAACTGCTACAAATACATTAAAATACGAAGGTAAATTTCGTCACCATCTACAAGGTGATAATGGTTCAGGTAAGAAATCGGGGGTCCCGAAACCAGAAGACCCTGGTTCGAGTCTAGATGATTATTTCTTTCCCTTTTGCTTAAATGTTAAACTAATTGCACTCAGATTTATTGTTTAAATAACCAATTCATATTTTCTTATTATTACGTCGGTAAGATCGAAAAATATAATTCATATTTCATCAGTAAGTAATTCATATCTTAATATAATTTCCAAAGAAAATACCGGTCATCCAGGTATACTTCTAAATTAATCGAACAATTAATCAATCAATTAACAAGAATATCTACGACACAGATAAGGACACTGCATAAGTTTGAAAAAGTAATAATTATTTTTCATTTATTATTCTTTAAATCCTACCAACTGTTCAAAGTAAACAACTAATCAAATACACACAACAGGTCATAGAATATATATAAATGGAGAAATATGTGTGGTGACTCAAACGAACATATTGATTATAGTTTTAAACCCAAGTAAGGTCCTACTGGTTACGTTATTGTGAAATTTAAAGGAGAAATTTTACTAAAAATAGTAACAATAAATATTATTTATAAGCACTGCGCGTAGCGTGGTGGTGGTAGCGAAATGCAATATTGTTGTTGTTGCACCTGTTTATTAGCTCAATATGTATGTACCAACTCCGACTGTATGATGATTGGTCAATTCAATTCTTATTCAGCTCTAGACATTCGACTTAATTGAAAATTTGAGCACGTATAGAATCTATGGATTTACCATATATAGCTAATAGTATAACACTGACCCGGTTTTTCACAAAGATCATTGGTTTGTAGATAAAATAATCCCCTTCTTTATACTAGACTATTAAATTGCTAAACAGTGTATTGTACATCTGCGATATGCTGTATGCCTTAAGAATATCTTGTTGCTTCCTTTCTAAGCAGGTAGACACGGCTTTGATTTTCATCTACATAGTAAAGACAGGATGTAATCTACTGTAAGATTCTAGTTATCGTAGACACTTTTCTTCGCAATGATTTAAACTAAGAGTGATGGATGAAAACACTTACGTGTTCTTGCCTATACGTTACAATTTTTAAAGAAATAAGCAGCATGTGATGAATTAATTAACTCAAAATACACACAAGCATAGATATATCGTCGTGCAAATAAATTACGCATATCAAAGTAATAGACTCAGACTCTGTATGAGACCACTGACTGAGTATTGGTGAATTTTAAACTTCATTGAAATTATGCCAGATTGAATAAAGTCTATACTCTTTTAATATTTTTTTAAGTCTGTTCCAAGATGAAAGATTAAAAAATTGCAATAACATTTCATTCAATCATTGGTTAGGTAAAAAAGGAACATAATCTTCTGCTTTGGTAAACTCGCACTTTTTATACATAGTATAAGCTATAAGAATCGCTTTTGAATGGGTAAATGACATAAACGGCAAATAAAATATATAAAAGTTAGACATATGGCTTCACAAATTGCTTTCGCAAAGGTTGCTTAAATAAACACAATCACAAAAGAAAACATGCAATTCAGGCAGAAATAAAATGATGCATTCGACGTTTATATCTAATCTAATATCTATATCTTAGCTTGACATTTATTTATTTAGTCTATCATTTACGCATGTCTAAAGAGTATCTGTAATAACATGATAATAACAGCTTCTTACGAAATGCATTTTAATGTAATAAATATAATAATAATTATAAAATAACTACTTTTCTCAAACGCTGAATATCATACAAATAAGAATTAAAATAAATATTACCTTTATCTGCAGACATAGGCAATGTCTCAAACAGAAGCAAAAAAGAAACTCGCAGAGCAATTTTCCGAGAACAATTAATAAAGCGAAATCTACAATGTACAAGAAACATTCGCATATACTTGTAATATAATGGAAATTGCAATACAATGAACACGGTAAATGATAATACTCTCGAAGCGAAACTGCTGCTTCTTTGCCAGTGATGGCGAATTTATCTCCTTTTATAAATTGCAACGTTCCATATTATATTAGACAAAATAGGTCAGGATGATGAATACAAACAAAATGAAGAGATGGTTAGATGAATACTCCCGACAAACGAAAACCTACACTGGGCACTCGGACACAGCCCGCCTTCACCAATACATCAACGAGAACAGCGATATTTTAAACAGAATTAAAGATGCCGATGATATAGATGACCTCTATGCATTCAGCCTTATATCGCCGGTCAGATGACAGGAGAGCAACTAACAGTAGTTATAAAAGTACAGTTTCGTACTTCTTCAGCACGAGTAAATCCTTCTTGGTGATGTGCTGGTGACGGCGACAAATAGCACCATGTTATATTATGTTTAATAAATATAATGTTTAAAACATAGGAAACTATGGATTTACATAACTTGAGGTATATGAAACTCACGATTCTTAAAATTATATTAGGCCCCATGTAAAATATGTATAACTTATTTCCATGTATATGGCTTTTCATGACTAAAATAACAACTAAAAGCCAAACCACTAAAAATGTAAAAAACTTTGGACGCGCTTTCGAGCAGATTTAGCCGTACATGTCTATTTCCCGTTTTCTCCATAAAACATAGTATAATACATACATTTATGTATGAGATACAGAGGATAAAATTCCTCTGTATCATTGCTAACTTTGAATATTATTGTAGGAGTATGAAATATTTAAAGTTTTCTATTTACTGATTCGTTGGAATCAGTGCCCATCAAGCGTGGTGTCTGATACTGACGGAGAAAGTCGCACACCCCTTGATAAAATGCCATTGTTGAATTTGAAACCAGTAAGGTATTCCTGAAATACACGCATGAGTAATTTTTTTTTAAGACTTTAAAACAACGGACACGTAGAACACCCAGACTCAGAACAACAATTTGAGAATTAGACAAAGTGTTGTCCCGTCCGGGATCGTACCCACAACACTTGGTGACTACTTAAACCGCTACGCTATCCGTGCAGTGAAATATATATCTATAATTAATGTGAATAGCAACTTTTTCAGAGGCAGCCGCGGTTTTTTAAATTTTAATATACATATTATCCAAATGGTTCTCAAACCATTGAACACAATTTGATAAAATTTGGTATATAGTCCTATTTTAAAATCACGAGAACGAAACCAGAAAAAACATTGTATGTCTGTAATGGGTAATTAGGATTGGTTAATAGTATTCATATTTATAATAGCAGAAGCTGCACTAAAGGCTATTTTGGTAAACATTAAATACAAATTAATAACGTATTTATACCATGTTGATAAAAACACCTTCGCAAATAATGCATTATTTTACAACTAATTTGTTTACCATAAAAAAGGTTATAATATCACCTATAAGAGGGAGACATTATGTTGTCTGAGTCACATGAGAGGGAGAGAGGGGAGGGTTAGTTATAGTGACTCAACTTCAAAAGACAGACCATATGCTAGCGCTAAATATTTTTTTAAATTTATAAGAGGAGCAATTTTCGTCATACATGATTGGTGCGAAGTTTAACCGTAACCGCAGCTGTCAAAAGACAACTTTTCCCGGTTCTTGCAACATTTTTCTTTTTCTGTAAGATTTGAACAACGACATTATTCACCCGTCAGGCATTTTAGGTCCCAATCAAATTTGACATAAACCGAAGCTCTGCACAGTTATTAGTGTAGTTAAATATATTTTTATACAATTCAAATGAATTTTATAGACCAACACATAACATTTCACGTTCATAAGGTTATCGCCGTTTACAGTGTGTAATAAAAAATATTAATAACGTGAACAAAGGCTTAATTGGGTATATTAGCGTCAACACTATTAAGACAATCAGCGGCTTTATATATAGTCTTTATATATAAGATATGCATAAATGTAATTTGAACATCATTCAACTGTAATGGTTATTTATATATTTTTGATTATTTAGTAGGAAGTAATGTAAATATGGCTGGATCTGTGATATGTTTCAATTTGCAAGGTACAGGTGAGTTCTAGAATTAAAGCGTATTGTAGTAAATTAGCAAAGACTCTAAGAAGTCAGCCAACCAGCCTCTCCTCTATTATAACAGAACGTATAAAGAACAGACTGCTGGAAACCCGACTTTTGAAATAAACTCGATGGATATTATCTATATTTTGATCATTTTTACACATGAGAAGCTAGGAGTTTATAAAAATTATCAAATTCTCATTTGGAAACAATTTTACGGAGATTGTGGTGACAAAGATTTTATTTATAAAGTTTCATATGGCATATCTTAAATCAGAATATTTCAACATATATGATATTGACTTGACATCATTAAATATTTAATAAAACGAAAGGATAAAACGATGGCTCATCTCACATCTCGCAGGAAGATATAATGTCTACCACCGACAATGCGGTCAAAGTCGTCAAGTTCATGGTCGCAAAAATTTAATTACATTGTAGTTTGTCGACGAACGAATGAAATGAAATATTTATTTATTTTTATTTTATCTCTTTATTGTACACCATACAAGTAATGGAAAAAATATATACATATATAGACATGATTGCATGTATTACAGTATAACAATTGGCGGTCTTATCACTCACGGTGATTTCTTAAAGACAACCTTTATAGGGAAATTTTTGTATAAAATTAGGGGTAGTCTAAGGTGTACTATTCTAACAACATGAATATATGTACTTATAATGATATATAATACTAACATATAAGTAAATAAATATATACATATAATATATATATTATATATATATATATATATATATATATATAATATATATATATATTATATATATATATATATATATATATATATATAATATATATATATATATATATATTATATTTATATAAACGGGAACATACATATTTATAATGAAAAGTAGTTTACCACTTCCTGACTGCTTGCACCGAGAACGATTTGTCAGTGAATTGTGTGGTATGTCTGGGCATTTTCTCTGATGATCTCAGGTTCCTGCAATGTGTGTTATGTAAGAACTCAAAACGTTCTTTAAGATAAGAGGGAGTATGTAGATGGAACAGAGTACTGTAAAGAAGAGAAAGAATATGAACATTCCGGCGAAGGCGTATAGGTAGCCACTTGAGCTTTGAACGATACTGTGAGATATGATCATATTTCCGTAACCCGAATATGAATCTTATGCAGACGTTTTGGAGTCGCTCAAGTTTGTTCAGTTGGTCAACGGTGAGATCTAGATAGCTGACGTCACCATAGTCATGAATAGGAGGGAGAAGAGATTGTGCTAAAGAAATTTTGGTATTTATAGGAAGAAAGATATTTAATATATTAAATATTGTCAAGTCTACACAAGTCTTAAATAATTATATTTTTAAGTGTATAAAATACTATTCAAAATCGTTGCGTTGCTATACAACACTTAAATTAACAAAAGATTGCCTTTTCAACTGTAAAATGATTAAAAAGTGTATCTATAATAGAATACCGTATCTGCCTGTGTCAATCTACAATACAACCACCCGTTTCTAAATGGTTGAGCCAGCAAATAAACAAATGATTTGTTTTCAGTTCTAAGAATGTTTTTAACTTTAAAATTAAAGTAAGTACTACTCGTATACTAAACTACATATATAGTAAATATGAAAACTCTCAAAATTAGTGGACGAACAAGGGCTTAAGACTTTTATTATTGTAAATGAAGTAGGTATATTTGTGCCCCACAGTAAGATTGACGTGGCTGCGACGTAAGTTTTATCTTAAAACTGTTCTTATGTACAAATACTTTTAACATTTATATTGACTTATGTACTAGATGTAATAACAAGGTCGGAATAATGTTTTGGAGATCGGACTAGACTATATCCTGACATATTAAAAAAAACTGAAATATCGTGCCTCTTATATAAAAACTAATTTCTCGTAATGAAGAAATTGCATGCTTTAAGAGGTAAAATTTGTAAACGTTAAAGTGTCCATTTCCAACAATGTGTTTGTAAATTAAATAAACAGGGGAAGAGCAAAGAAATATTGTGTATATTAAAAAAGAACTTTAAATAAGTGTATAGTCGATGACAAATCTATATTGTTCATCCATTAATTTTAGCCATTAGAGGTAGAATATCTTATTTATATTAAAGGGGACCGAATTTGCAATTAAAAAAACAATGGTTGAAATAACTTTAGAACTGGCGAAGATATCACGTATCATAGATAAAAAACAGTCAAATTGAGAACCGAAATAGGTTCTCAACTTTGAAGTCCGTTTAATTTCATCGTTCACTGCTGAACAAAGGTCTCTCACAATATACGCCACAAAGTTCGATCGTCAGCTCTCCTCATTGAATTATTCCCCACCGTTATGTGCAGATTCACTTAATCTTTGATATATATGTACATACTATTGAAAAAAATATTATTGAAAGTTATTGAATGATGTTGAGGACGTTCTGTCTAGCTCTGAACTACGAATGTGAACACTCATGTTATTGCGACAATAAATAAGGACAAAAAATATCTCAACCTTCTTTCGAGACTAAGAGTTATTTGAATATCGTTTCGGCTTCTTACAACTAGAATACCACGTAAGAACTTATAAAATGATTTAGTGGTAATTTAATGTTTTACGATAAACAAAATATATAATATATTTGATAAATTATACTTTAATAGTAATGGCAGACAGTTTTAATTTTTTATTTGAGCCTTTCATGAATTCTATCAGCAATTAGATATCTTGAAAATATCAAATAATATATTTCTTGGAAAACAATTACGCTCTAAAAACGCTCTTTTCTTTTTGAGAAAGATCTTTAAGCAAACATTGCTTTTATAAAATTAAAGAAAGCCTTTGTTTACTTGCTACTTTTGAATAGAAATTAATCAAAAGTTATATGAACTTCGAGAAAATTCCTACTACTTCAATTGGAGGTAATTTCAAAGATAACGTATTTCCTATCAACCCACCATAGCTACCTGACTTCAATTCTTTCAATGTTAAACTCTTTCTTAAGTGGAATGGAGTCTTGTGTTAGTATATATACTCGTATATACATATATATACATATTATTATTACCCTTTTAGAATAGCAATTAGATGACATTTTTCGTACGTTACACCTTTGCCAACTATTTAATATAAAACAATCAAAAGACTTCCATTATTGAGATTTTTGTCTATTGTATGAAATATTGTACACTTATGTGTCTGAAATGAACGGTATGCAGTAGGTTTAAAAAGTTTATGATAAAAATTAAAGCTTCACTGGATTGATTGAACGGAGTTGTATTTGAAGCATTTACCTCATACACCACTTACGCATTAGATATATTATTATATACGATTCATGAGATAATTTTAGTTTTTGTAACTTTAATGTTCTTTCTTGAAATTTCTCAGAAAAAAAAACTGATAATCTCTCTGGCTATGGCGCAACACACCTAACTTTTAAAGCTGCGTTCATATGCTCTAAATGAAATAATAAAGACAAATATAATTAGTACGATGTAATAAAAAATGAAAAAAATAAACAAACAATTTTAATATACAGTTATAAAAATAAACTCGTCTTTAGATTCTCTATCAACGTTTGAAAAGATGGATTTTTCAGTCAGATAAAATAGAATTACTTTGGGTCATGTTACAAATAATTAAGTGATGATGATGTCTGTTGCATTATATAAATATGTTTATGAGCATTACCATTTTTTTATCGTGTAGCAACAGCCTCAGGCAGTCATTCCACCGTGGTTTTAGGTGGAACGGTGTGACGGAATCTAACCAACTAAATCCACGCGGTGTTTAAAACGACCGTGCTTAAAATAGATGGCTTAAAACAGCTTTATTAAGACATCTGGATCCCTGCTAGCGCCTGTGCGCATTATGCACGGGCACCACCTATGGGTACGGGTAATCTATCTCCGTCTAGACACACGCGTAAAACCCGTCCCGACCACCCGCGATCACACTGACCATCGCGTCTGAGCCTCTTTGTGAATATTTATTTAAATATAAGATTTTACTCAGGTTTGTATTTCGGGGATGCCCGATTGGTTTCAGTCCTGACAGTAGACTTTTCTTAAGGAGTAAGTCGTCCCCAACCGCAAAAGTACCATACGAAGTATTGTCACACCAAAAGTCTCCGTATATTTAAATAAATATGAATGTAACTCATGAAAGTTTTTATCCTCTTTGTGAAGGTTGTAACCGAGGTAAACTTGCTGTCGCTACCGGCCATGAGGCGTATAACGGTCAGTAGTGACAGATCCTCTCGGATGACTGCAGCGAGGGTCCGCCGCTGCGACGCTCAAGCGGGGCAATCCGCAAGCGTATGCTGAGTACTTGCTACAGTCGCAGTGGTGAAAGACGGGACTCATTTCCCTTCTAGCGATTGAGTGCAGGTTCTTTTCGAAGCAGTAATAGAACCTGCATCAGTCGGAATGAAAGGGCAAATGCTGCCACCCTGCCCATCCGACGATGGGCGGTTAGAGGCTCCACTCACAGCAGTGCACCGTACAATGCCAATTAACCGGAGAACCCCCGTGTACAGTCATCTTGTTGCGATGCTGGGTCCACACAAGTAGAGCAAAAGCCGTGCAAGGGGGGACGCAGCGACCAGCTTTGGAGCTCGCTATCAAAGAGCTTCCTACCCGTCAGTGCCCGAATCGGTACGAGGACCGAATTGAGAAAAAAAAGAAAGCATTTTCTAAACAGCTGTCTAGCGCTGGTTTTCATCCAGACCATTATGGTTCACGAATGAAACTCGGCGTCTTTTCTTTGACAAGTACTAATATGTCTAATACTAAGATGAAAAAATAAAAAAAACCATCACAATCATTGTCCATCCACAGCCTACCAGCTCACACAACCAAAGTTGACAATGATAGAGAACCAAACCAAAGTAGACCACGACGGGGCCTATAAAATAAAAGGCATCCATCTTGTTCAGGGCAACATCAGAAGTAGGTATGTAAACATCGGTGAGTCCAACACCAATGTTTTCATACCATTATATAAATTTCCCAGTTGTTAAGAGAAAGAATAAAAGAAAGAAAAAATATACATATATATATCGTATTTACACAAAGGCAAGGTTAATATAAAATATTACATGTTTGTACAAACAAGTACCTCTTTATAAGATTAAAATGGCCATTAGATCAGCATTGCGCTACTTCGTAAGAAGCAGCGCTGGTATTATGCTAACACATAGAGAGAATATAACAGCCATTCTCTGGATTAAAAAAAAAGAGTGAATGAACGAGATAGAGGAGCAACATACATAAAATGTAATACAAAAATACCCAAAAAGATAAGTAACTTATAATAAATCTTCATAATGAAAACAGAAAGTATAAGCAAAATTATAAATGTATACATATATTGTATGTAATTTTACACATATAGTGTATCATGAAATAAAAACAAATATTTTAATAAATATGATTTCCAACACTTTCGTATTGCGTGCAGACTAAACGCAACATTGTGCCATTTTTATTTAATCTGTTTTTTAAGTGCCCTCCTTACGCGGGGTTTTTTTATTAGTTTTAAAATAAGAGGCTTATTTGTTATTTCGGACTGAGGACATTTTAAACTACACTCACAGGCACAATTAACCGCCCACCTTGTATTTCTTTCAATTTTCAGTAGTCGGAAAATTTTGACCACATTTGATGGAAGTTATGTTAAAAGCAGCCATTAAGGATAAATAAAATCACAAGTCTTTAAACAAAACCGTTTAATAAAAAAAAATCTGCCAAAAATCGATTTTGCAAAAAATTTGCATAAAAATGTGATGACTTTAATTTTGAAAAAAATCGTCCGCTTTCTTTTTATTTAAATTTTAATAATGAGTATTACTACCTCGGGTCCTGATGACTTCTTGTAGTCGGTTTGGCAATCCATCTACGAGGTCTTGAATATCCGACTGAGGGATATTATGCCACTCCTCTATCGCAGCCGTCTTGAGCTCTTGTAAGGTCGCAGGGGCTGATATTCTTGCTCGAATACGTCTTTTTAGGTTGTCCCAAATGTGCTCAATTGGGTTAAGATCGGGACTACGTGACGGCCATGGCAAAACTTGAATCCCGACCTCATCGAGGTATTGAGTGACGGATCTTGCGGTATGGCATCGAGCATTGTCGTGCATTAATTTAAAGTTTTCACCAATAAATGGTGCGAAAGGTATGACGTGGTCTTGTAAGACTTCCTCCACGTATCTTTGAGCAGTCGCACTGCCTCTATCAAACACCACTAGATCGGTACGAGCCTCGTAAGAGATACCTCCCCAAACCATTATGGATTCTCCCTGATAACCCACGGTTTCGATTATTGCACATGGAGCAAACCGTTCATTTTGGCGTCTATAAACACGCTGACGTCCATCTGGACCCCTTAAGGCTATTCTGCTCTCATCTGAGAACAGTACGTTCTTTCATTGTTCCGTAGTCCAGTCAGCATATTCTCGTGCAAAGGCAAGTCTTGCTCTACGATGCTGTGCAAGCAGCTGTGGACCGCGAGCTGGACGAAAAGCTCTCAGATTCCTTTCAGCCAGTCTTCTTCTTATCGTACGTTCACTTACAGTGACATTTCTCACCTCAAACAGACGTGTGCGCGCTTCAGTAGCGGTGCAAAAGCGATTTCTTAGCATGTTACTGACAACAAAGCGGTCATCCAGAGCCGAGGTGCACCAATGTCGGCCTAGACCTGGCCTTCTCGTGTATGAACCAGTCTCCCGAAAACGTCTGATGGCATCCCGCACTGTAGTTCGAGGTACACCAAGCGTACGAGCGATGCGACGTTGGCTATACCCAGCGTCAGCTAAAGTCACTGCCCTAGCAGCACCAGTTGCATCCAGTGGCATTTTTTTCAGTCACAAACAATAATCGTACACTAAAAACTCAAATTAAACAATGTTCGTACACGATAGCAGACAAGAACAAGAAATGTAATCAATGTAACGTTACTGCAACAATGTCAAACAGAGACTAAATTCTAAAAACGCTTCGGCGATACAAGTTTAAGGGTCGAAATAAGGGTTTTTAAGTCTTTAGTTTATTGCTAAAGTACCCACTTAACTAAAAACAAAACAGTAGATAAGCCACAGTTAACATAAACAAACAGGGTGACGAAAAATATAGGTGGGCGGTTAATTGTGCCTGTGAGTGTAGTTAATCCGTAATCGACGAAAAATATACCAATAAAAGTTAAACTAGTCGTGCAAAACAGGGTTTAATTGATATCAACTTTAACTTTGACACGTTTTGGGCTACTTTAACCGAGGGTCAAGTTACGGTCCAAATCATGTGACCCTTCCGTAGCTCATCTAACTTTGGAGATACAGCAGCAGTGGGTCCTGAAGAGATTGATGAATGCTTTAGCTCCTAATAAAAGTTTTTACAGATCACCCACACAGTCCTGTTCAACTTTCTTTTATTTAGATTAGCAGATTCTATGGGCTCTTGTCTGTTGGTTTATTGATTTGTGATCCTGACTGTTGAGCATGGAGTCATGTTTCCCACAAGGGACAAATAATTGTTGATCCTTGCGTCCAGGCCACCAGATTGTAAATATGACTAACATAACAGTACGTTGGTACTGTTATATTAGGCAAGGTGCAATTTGTCTGTACGTAGCATCATCATGTCGTATTCTTAAATATCATCTGTAGATGTAATACATATACATAAATGTGTATATTCGATTAGACATCTGAATATTTACTTTTGCAAATAATAGGTATCGTTATTTTTCCTATTTTAGCTAGAACCCAAATAAGATGCATAAATTAAGTTTATTCTATAACTTCATTCTGTCCTAAAATGATATTTTTTTATTGTTTGAGTTTGTGTCAATAAAACATTAATTTATTACTGAAATGACTTTATCGACGCAGTGTTTGAAGTTTTACATAAAAAACGATACTTGATGATAAGAGGGATACATATACCTAACTATAAATAAACTGAATTAAACCAATTTTGTAGAAAATTTTAATATCTGACTTCAGAATTTAGCAATAGTTGGTTTGAAGACTTTGGAGTTTAGTTAAGTTACGTGCTACCATTATCCATACACAGTGCAATTAAAGCGTATTTAACTAACTCTATTAACTAAGATACGCTAGCTAACGGGAGAAACGCATGCTCCCAAAGTTTTATTTATCTCTAGGGAGCGCAGTGCAAACCTTCCTTTCAAGAATTTAACATTATATTATACAATCAACCCAAATATTCGTTTGGATAAAATATTTTTTATGTAACTCATCACAAAATGAACATGACATGCACAGATTAATTATTAACATTTCATATTCAAAAATCAAGTAATTTCATTTTTAATATTGGTGAAATTTTAACCTTCGCATATTTGCTAGTTGAAAGTGCACAGTGCATATTTACGAGTATGTTTTTGATGACCGCTTCCAATAGTTTATAACTCAATGTATATTGTATAGAACACCTAGGTTTCTCGTTTTTCTAGGTAAATTCTATATTCACTACCCATTTGCTATATAAATTTTAAAATGTGTATGTAGCAGCCAAAATGATTTACGAATACTTAGAATCATTCATATTCAAATGATGGAGGAGATTAAACGAGTTTATGTTCGTGTAAATTATTTAAGCTATTTCAAAATAAAACAGTAATATCTTAATTTAATGGTATTCATTGACTTTGTATTAAATTCTTTACTTTGGAAAGTTTAATCATCACATCACTATATAAAATAATTGACAAAATGTACTTAAAAAGAAAGAAAGAAAATATATGTATTTTGTACTCATACAAGGCAAGGATAGCAAATTCATTAAAACGTCAGTACTAACAAGTACCACTGTATGAGACAAAAATGGCCGTTAGCTAAGTTTTGTGATACCTCGTAAGAAGCAGCGCTGGTATTATGCTAACACCTAGTGAATATCACGCACAGAGGGCCATCTTTTAATATATATATATATATATAAGAGTGAATTCAGTCTAAAGTCTAAATATGAGGTACAATATAGTAGACTGGTGTATCCAATCAATACGTCTAGAACATTTAAATTTTTACATATCGTCTGCAATAAATGCGTCTAGAACGTTTAAATATGTACTAAAGGCAAGGTATTAAAGAAATGAGTAATTTCTCTCATGTCACCCACCAGACATGCAAGTATATAATCACCTGGTTGACTCATTTGGAATATTCGATCACAATTATGAAATTCACATCACAGGGCGCAATAATTTCCTGAACCAAACGGTTCGTGCATGCGCGTAATTAAGTCGGTGCAGCAAAGGCACATACTCTGTTGTTTGATTTGTTGCTAGACTGCACGGGTGGCGCAGCGGTTAAAATGGTCACTCAATAAATAGTTGGCGGTAAGCTTTGTTATTTACTATTAAAAATCATTGAATTTAAGTTTATAAATTTTGTAACAATTTTATAAAAACAATGCACATACCGCTTTACAAGTGCTACTATATAAAGAGTTAATTTACTCATTTCTATATAACAAATTTAAAGAAGCCAGTAAATAAACGTTTAGTAATTAATAAGGTTAATTACTTGGTTTTTTCACCATTTTAAAGTCTAGTCTCTGTTTTATCGTCAGTGATATTCGAAGGCATATATTTTATTCCCATTTTTCAACACCATTGCAGCAAGTTTAACGGAAAATAAATTTTTACAGAAGAACAGTAATTGGCTGCAATCAGAATATTCAGTGACTATCAAACTTTAAAGATGTTACAGTCCATTCCATGCCATTTACATATTTTAGAAACCGCGGGAGATTAAGAATAAAAAAAAGCCATTGATTATCGCTTTTCAAGGCTCATTTTTTTTTTTATGCAAACGAGCAGACGGGTCACCTGATGGTAAGTGACTACCGCCGCCCATGGACACCCGCAACTCAAGAGTCACAAGTACGTTGCCGGCCTTTTAGGTAGAGGTACACTCTCTTCTTAATAATTAATTAATTCTAATTCTACATCATTGTTATTAAAATAAGTATTAAATTAAATTATACAAAAAATATTTTATTCGAAGCCACACACACCACTTTACAATTGTGAAAAAGTTCAATACTGTATCTCAATAATTAAATAAGTTTCGTCGAAGTCGTTTTTGATGCGAAACAGGTCTATACGTTTTTTGGACTGCGCGGTGATTAGGACAAATAATAAAGTCAAATGGCTGTATTATCGGCACTTCAAACAGATGTAAAGTATGTACACATTTAAAGGCAGTTTTATTTATTCGGAACATATAATAATATTTTTATATATATACATATTTTTGTATTTGGTGAGTTAAACTCTCCTGCAATGCACACATTGCACAGACCCCAAAGAAATTTAAGACAAGGGTAGAAAGATGATGGCGAGATGAGAACGGGGAGGTCTGTAGCTTTTTTTGTACATCTTAACAAGTGCTTATTCATGTGTTGATCATTCCTAATATAAGTGTTTTAATCAAATACACTTTGATAGAATTGATGATTATTTGACTAAGCAAGTATGTATTACATACCTCTGATATCACAGTAAAAAGGCAAATAAGTAAGTCGGAGTAAGACGGAGTTAAGTTTCCGATTACCTAGGTAGGTACTTGTGCGGTGATGCAAGGTTAGTCAAATCTATAGATGGGTAACCGGTAATCATTTGAATTCACTGGCTTTAACGACCATTACAGCAGGTATAGCTTTCATTGTATATAATATATGCGAGTATATATTATCACTATAAGGCGTCGTAGCTCACGTGGTCTGTTTATCGAATGAATAGGCTTCGTTGCAATCTAACAAATTTAACTGTCATAGCTCCTACAATGTTTCTCGAACCGAATATTCCATTTTGTTGCGGAACTACATACATGCATTGTTCATGGCACAACCGCTCCGTTTTCTGATCTAAATATAAGTGAAAAGCAAATTGCGAATTCAGGCATCGAATTTGCCAACATGAAGAATGTTAAATGTTGAATGGCATTTTTGTAATGGTTTTGTTCTGTTTTATCCTTATTTTATATAAAGAAGTAGACAAACCTTACGAGGTTTAGTAGATTTCTCTCAATCGTGTAAGGATTGATGGAAGGAAGGAAACTGCTGTTGGCAAATAAGTAGGAACTACATAGGGAACTATCGAAACAATCGATGTATTTTTATATTTAAGGATTACTTAGAAATAATCACTTTGCGTTGAGACCTTAATTAAGTTAACCTGATTTATTGAATCAACAATACTCGTACCAAAACAAATAAGTTTAAAGTCAAAAATCCTTTTTCTTGGCCGATCTAAGCAGAAATATGTATGTAAATTGGTGTGAACGGTACGTTAAAATTCCTTCGAAAATGTGAGTAATAGGAAAACGGTAATTTATCGTTCTATTAACATTTAACCTTATTAGCTGGTCTTAAAGCACATTTAACTAACAAACTTAGTAACATAATACATATTAACCAGCATATATAACTTGATTGAGTTCATTTAGATTTGTGATATTAAACATATAATTGAACTTTGTACGTAGCTTTCATATATATTTAAATACTCTGCATGATTAAATAAATCTGATGGTGATTGGAGCTACTTAGTAGTAGTACATTTAACATCTGTAGCTAAGAAAACTATTTTTTCATTGACATTGTAAGTGACATGAAGAATCCTTGATGTTATTTAAACAGCCAAAAACAATTTTAATATACCAAAAACAATATTCAAAATATAATTTTAGCTAGGTAACCTCTTAATATACGAACGAAAGTATTAGGAAAAGTAAGAAAATACTATACGAACTATATGGAATAAAGCCTTAAGTAAACAACCCATCCACATTTTTTGTTTCAGATGATCCATTTCACCGCTATGTGGGTCACCGCAAACCTTGTACATAAAATCATTATTTCATTTCATTGACGGCCATTTGCCACTATACAATGTAATATTTTTCAATAAAAAAATTACTGAAAGTTCTTTAAGATGAAATATTGATCGATTAAAAAAGTTTTGTAGTTTTCTTCAAAAAAAATCATGAAAAGGGATTTTCATCAAGTGGGGGTAACCTCTTAAGTAAAGAGTAAGCCTTTCGTCAATACATCGTCACTTATTCTAAATAATTTACAAAAATATGTAAGATAGTTAATTCTTAATATACTAGAAGTAAAATAAAATTATGTGATGATAATATTGATGCTACTTAGAATGTAACTAAAACTTATACGAATCAAATATAGAAAAAAAATACTATAAGTCTGACAAGGGCAAAGGAAAGTTGTTATCAACAAATTCCTGACCTTGTCAGTATTCCCTAACATTCCAATTAAAAATACTGAAACCCAAGCTTAAAAAACTTACTGTAGTATTATAATTTTTTTTTATATATGAAGATTTTTGCCCAGTTGTAAAACTAAACCATACATGCAAATCAAATGCAGACTGATTTAGACTGATTGAAACTCTTATATGTTCACTGTTATTCAACGAAAGTTGAAACAAAGTACATGATGGAAATTGGATTTTACTTTGATTACACTAGCAATACTATGGGAATGCAGTGATTCAATATAACACAAATAAAGAGCAATTATTATTCAATGACATCGCTGTAGTAGAAAGTCCGCGTTTGTAAAACCAAAAGGTGGTTCGAATGATACATGAACTTTAAGATTACACTTCAATTAAACAACAAAACACTACTACTACCACTTTAAGACTATTATATAAACATATAAATACCTATATAACACTACATAACCTAGTGGAGTCGGCGGAGTGTGCCGGACTTGACCGGCTAAAACCGCGGTGTTCCTTCCTCGCAAAGGCTGTCGAGGGCCACGGGAACACGACATTCTTCCGCGAACAGCAGGTGAGCCTCCGCCGAAGCGCACTCCAATCTCATTTTGAAGGAAGGAAAGGATGTTGCTTTCCCCTCTACCATCACTCCTTGAGGCAGGCGCAGGAACACTACGCGCCTCCAACCTCGGACCCACTGAGCGATTGCAGCGGTGAACTGAACCCCAGGTTCACCACCCTCGGATCCAACGCCTGTATCTCCTAAGGCATAGTTTGTGTATTATAATATTATAGGTTCTTGAATACCTAAACTGTTTTGTAGTTTCTGTCTGATTGTAGTTTTCTAAGAACTTTAATACAAGGACTCAATGGGACGTTAACATCTGTGTAATTCAAGTTGTTAACTGGATGATTGCTCATGTTGCAGACGACTTATGACCTACTGTAATTCTGTCAAGTTAAAGGTTAAACAAGGTACGGGAGTGTCTATCTATAATTACGTGTCAACTACAGATGTTTACTGCCAATCCAGTAATTAATACAAACATTTATTTATGATATAATTTATATAGAATACGGTTTACGGTCTTTGATCAAGCAAAAATTGCCTGAAACCTATATCTCTTGTATATAACGAATAGTTTAAATGGAATTCTGATTACTGACCGTAAACTCCGCATTTTTTTTTCAATATTTTCCTATTTTCTATTTATCTTCTATTTTTAATCAAGTTTTTGTTGAAGAATTATATTTGTAGATAGCATTTTTTAACATGTGTTTGTCGTAATTTAAAAAAAATATGTCAATTCAGCAAGCATTATGAAGACTTCTTAAGTTACACATATATGCTGACCTTCCATAATTATGGAAATTGTATACAATGACAGTTCAACTTCTTTTGGAAAATAAAATCTCGATACGAATAACAAATAGGTATAAATAAAATTAATTATGATCGAAATTCAACCAACAATCATTAAACAATTCAAGTTCTGAGTCTCTAAGAGGCCGAGAGACAATAGTCAATGCTACAATATAACACAAAATTGTTTGGGCTGCACAGTAACTCCAGGGTAACTTATTTACATGGCTGGGTAGCTCCAATTAAAAAAATATACTATAAATTTAGTTTTCATACAAGTTTTTTTGTACATGCTTAGAGAAATAGATTCCACCCAAGAAAAACTAACATCGACTTTTCAGAAAATGTTGAATAAAGTAATTGGGTTGTACTTTTTACGGCCATGGTATTAAGATTGCGTTTCATTGTTAATTGCTTTTTGTTTGCGATATATGTAGTTTTATCTTACATATTCGCAAAAAGAGTTGCACCAAGAAGTGTTATGTTCGGCGACTGGTCTAGTATACTATATATAGTACAGGTTATGATATTATTCAGTCTAATAACAGTATCAGCCCCATCAATCTGATTTTATTGTCTAATGATTTTCAAACAGACTTTTTGTTTTAACTCCGTACAGATAACACGTATAGTGATTGATTTTAATTTTTTTTTTCTGAAGTATAGCTACAAAATCATTAATTTCTAAACAGAATATCGTTTCAGTGAGACAAGTGACTACAAATCCATATATATAGGGTTGCGTGGCAGCTTGTTTGTATTGAGCATGATTGTTTACATCTCATGGTCGGAAAAGGAGATTTTAAATTGGTAATCTAGATTGATATTACACACATTTTTCGTATTTTAACTACCTTTCTTTATTTTATTTTTCGTGTGAAAACCCTATATCGCAGGGGACCCGGGATACCCAAACAAGGAAGCCTTCGGGAACCCCTGCAAGCGTTGACTCCCTGATTAGCAGATGACCACTCTATAAAATATGCCTTATCCCCCTCCAAATCGAAAAGTAACACGTCGCGCTACCGTCTCGGGCCTGCTTCAGCTAGGGTAAGGATAAGCCCGACCTGTTACCCCCGTTATTTTAACTACCTTAATAGTACAACAAATTTCTGCATACCTCTGCTATCGGTCAGTGATCCTATCAGGTACAAAAAGTCCATTTACCCATTTAAATTATCGACATTTCAAATTTACGAAAAACCTGAACAAATCAATTTACAGAGCGTTCTACCACCTACCTACCTTGGACGAGAATAAGGCGGGAGTATGCATTATGTAGGTACCAACTGTATTTAAGTCATCTTATAGTACATAGCTAAGTGTTCAAGAAACATAATTCTCTAAACTATGTTCGTAACTTTGCCCTGCGCAACTTAAACATACTAAGAGTTAGTGATGCGAGGTACGCGCATTATTCCATATATTAGAAATATTTAGTCTTGAGATCAACATCAAAGACGTCAGCTCCTGCGTTCGCCAACGTAATAAAAGAAAAATCAAAAGCCCCCATTTCAAAGTATAGCATGAAACTGCGGCGCTAGTGGGTACATATTTCAGTAGTTTACTTCAGGTGTAGAAAAATACTTCAACAAAATCATCGTTAACATGTAATAAGAAATATATTGTGAGATGGTATCAGATATACCAAACAAACTGTACTAAGTTACTAAAATTTAAAATACGATATGTTGTATCTAACCTATAAAAATATTTCGACATACTAGATGTTTTCCGTATGAACTGTCTTCCATCACTACATAAATTCGTAAATTTCAGTGACTGCAGTATTGTAAATAAAAAAAGGATCGACTTTTTTGCAAGTATAACCTTTTTCTTGTTATTACTTATGTAAAAGGTAACGATCTCTCTAATATTTTACACACGCCTGTGCTCGAGTTTACATGTTTTGTGTGGAAATGTATTCATTTTCTACAGTAAAAGTAGCCTAAGTTACTCCTTATAACATCAGATATCTACTGTGGAAACTTGTGAAAATTGATTTTTTTAATGTTACAAACATGGGGCACACTAGCAGACGGGTTACATGAATGTTCATCCGTTAAGGAGATTAGATATATATAAGTACAAACTACGTAAAATCGTACTTAAAGAGAACAACTACAGAATTCACAAAAGTACTACATCATACATCACCACGCTCTCTAAACTTTAACTGTATAAGTACTTATTAGCCCAAAGTTGGCATTGAATATAATTAATTAAAAAACAACAAATATGTCAGTGCCATTTCCCGACTGGATCGGAGCATCTTCTATACATAAATACATATGTATATTCTGCGACTGCGCC
Source organism: Tyria jacobaeae (assembly GCA_947561695.1). Classification (NCBI taxonomy): domain Eukaryota; kingdom Metazoa; phylum Arthropoda; class Insecta; order Lepidoptera; family Erebidae; genus Tyria; species Tyria jacobaeae. Next base: position 8,176,843 of record OX387207.1, on the reverse strand, counting down.
TTCTTTTTTATTTCACTCCAGTCGTCTCGGTAGAGTACGAGTATTAGTCGGAATCAGTGCCGATGGGGCGTTGTAATTCCGTTCCCCGTTGCGGACTCTTTGGGCGGTTTGGCTATAGACGTACGAATGCCGAAAAAGTAATGTTTTCAAAATATAGCTCCACATCCTAACTAATAAAACATTAATGCGAAAATGAGTTTTATGGTTAATTTGTTTGTTACGATTTCGCGCCTTAACTTCCCAGGCCAGGAGTAAAGAAATGAGGTTGCTGAGAGCAATAGCTAGTACTTTATATTTTATGGCCTTCAATCTCTGGTAGTATACGTTGCCGTATCTCCATGTATAAAACATGTACATGTATCTGTAGCTAGGTAGAATATTCTTTAAGAAGTAATGTAAACGAGAACAGAAACAGTAATTGAGGACGCTGTGCGACAGTAGAGATTATAAAATGATTAATTAAAATTGAGTTGCTTACCAACTACGCAAGTTTTAATTGACTTTCAAAAAAGTCTAGAAAATGTAATACGCATACGTACATAAGGTCACGCATTTTCTTCAATCTGGGTAGGCAGAGACAACAGACCGGCACCTACTTCCATCCTTACATACATCATGAGCTTTCTCTACTGTCATTAAACCTTTCATACAAGCCACAATTTTATCGTTGTACGTTCAGCGTGTTCGACCTATGACCTGATTTTTCTTTCAACATGCCCAAACCAGCTCAATACGCCTATGATGATATTCGCCTATATAAGTATATTAGAGATTCACGTTATACACTTTTTATTGAACAAAAAAAAAACAAACTAGGAAAACAAAATAGCAAACGTTTTACGAAGGTTCTTTTGTCGTTTTTTCGTGATGAATCAGAAAGAGAGATCAGATATCAAGGAGATATGCGTACTGAGAAATATATTTCGTGGGGCAGTGTAAAATTTTTGATACACGCTCCTGAAATCCAGAAAAAAGTAAGGGGAGATGGTCGGTTACAACAAAACAGTTATAAATAACATTAAAAAGATAACATTAAACAAATTATGATGAAAATTGGGTTTCGGACGATTGAGGCTTGAGGCTAAAGTTGTCAAATATAGGGCACGCAACAATCGTGACGGTAAGACCCGTTATGGAGGATTGGCTGAGAGGCGACATGGTAGCTACTTACCGGACATGGCTGCTTCGGGAAGTACCTGCGTCGAATAAGCTTATTGTCGTCATTCCGGCAATTTTGGAAATTAGATGGGGAAATTGGAAGTATATTGAATAGAAAAAGAGGATATAAAGGAAAGGGAAATTGCTTGTACAGATGGATTAGGGGAAAATAAGTAATAGTTCAAGTAAGTCAGAGTCCCATACCTATTCTTTTTTTTTTAAGACAGCTCCAGCACTAGGATTAATTCCTGTGTCGCGGGGGACTTTACAAACATTCAAGCAACGGACTCAAAGAACTTAAGAATAGACGGAAACTTATGGCCGAGACTGGCAAAAAAATCCTATTGGCGGCTCTGGCACCTAACAATACTAATCCTATATGAAGCGCAAAAACTAACAGTACTGACAAAAAAAAAACACATAAAATATTAGACATAAATTCGTGTAAGGGATAAAGCTAATAATAAAAATTATAAAATACTTCCCTCGTTAAGTTGTTACGGTCTAAAATTTGATTACTATAGCTTTTGTCATTATAAAGTTAAAGCAAGTTAAGTGCCGACTCGTACCGATTAAAAATAAAATGAGCAAATTGAACAACCATTCACAATTACATGAAATCAACGTTAGGGGATTCGCATCCATCTTATTCCACTGTGAAAAAAGGTTATGTGAAATCGGGGACGAGGGAGTATTGAAGATGACCCTCGCTTCGACCGGCCCACGACGTCTTCAACAGAAGAAAATGTCGCCAATGTGTGTTATCTCTTATCGACAGATTAACTATGACTGAGATAGCAGACATCATAGGCATCTCGTATGAATGAACACTAAACATCATTGTCTTGGATTTCCTAAAGTTTTCTCTAGGTGGGTCCCCAGATTGCTTTCAGTTAAGCAGAAACGAGTTCGAGTCACAAATTCCCGGGATTGTTTTAGAGTTGTTTGAAGTTGATCCACATATTTTTTAAGAGATTTGTAACATGGATCAAATGTAAGTTTATCACTATACTCCAGAGTCAAAACAACAATCAAAGCAATGGGAAAAATCTGGTGGTTCACCAGATTTTTAGACCCCTAAGAAAGTGGAAATTTTGGTCGGTCAATTTTGTCGGCTGGGAAGGTGATGGCGTCAGTTTTTTTGGAGCCAGGGGGATTTTCATTTCATGAGGATTACCTCGCGAAAGGTGCATACTCGTTCAAGTTTACTCAGAACGAAAGTGTTGACTTATCGGGATAATGCTCGCGTTCCCACTCAAAATTTCCAAGGCTCAAATTGGTGGTTTGGAATTACTGCCCCTTATTCTCCAGATTTGACACCTTCAGACTTTTGTCTGTTCCCAAACCTAAAAGCAACACCTGGATGGCCAGAAATTTTCTTTTAATTAAGAGGTAATTGCTGCTTTTTATAATATTTTAACAACCTTCAAGAATCTTTTTAAAAACTGTTGTCGAAACTTTGGATAGCAGATGGAAGAAGTGCATAGAGGTAGGTGCAGATTATGTTAAAAATAAAAATATTGTATCTTCTTGTCTTATCTAGGCAGAGAACTTTTCAATTCACCCCGTACTAACCTTTGCCGTAGTTATAATTTACGTAGTGTGGTTACCATATTGAAAGGTTTGACGCAGTCACGCAACACAATGTATTTAATCATAGATTGAGAGGTATGTAAACCATTTTACGAACACGTATATGTACGTAGCATGTACATGTCGCACGTTTATGTCTGAGTTAATTGCGTGCTTAATTGAGAACATAACACTTAATACGCCTATTCCTAGTGTTTTTATTTAACCATAGGCAACATATTTAGCTTAAGTAACTGTTGATGTTATTGATTCCTGTATACGATTTATGTGACATCATTCATCTACGCTTGATCGACATTTTGAGGCAGGACAGAGGAAAAGCAAAATTGAGTGATGCATAGCTAATAATAAGTATCACAGCTGGAATACTTTAAAATGATCTAATTTTGTCACCATCCTAAAACCACTTTCTTTTTAATTACAAAGTTTACAACGATGGGGTGAGGAGTAGAAGTTCATCTAGACATTCAGGTAGATTTTTATTCTTTTTTAAATACGCACGTCAGCATCTGCACAGTAAGGTCATATATATGTTAACAAACTGTTTCCTGCCATAGTTCCGGGCCGATATGATCTTCAGACCTTCAAGAAAAGATCATACTCAAACCTAAATAGCCTAGCAACGCACGTGCGTCTCTTGAATTGCAAATGTCCCGCTTGCTTGTTTGTGTTGTTTGCCCAATATATGATGTAAAAATATATCAAATTATATCAAATACATATATATATATATATTTGTTTAATATATGTTATGTATGTTTAATATAACTGCCATTGGAATAGAAACCAATACTAATGTCTCCCAAGCAAGCAGTACTTTTTTAATAGCCTCACAGCAAATTCACAAGTTTTTAACCAAACGGATTTCTTAAATGTAAAAATGATGAATATTTGTGCATAATTTAAAAAACCTGCCCAATCTTTCCACCCTTCAATATTGCCATATTTTTCACATACAACCGAGTTCCGCTACAAGATGTGTTATTGGTACACTGATATTTTAATTATATTATAGGTGACCGGGTGGTTCCGACAATTTAGAAACTCTACCGGATACAGTGTTGAATTTTCTGATTTTTAACTATCTGTTTATATATGTATGTATATTAGTTATATACCAATATTAGATACTTGTAATGAAACATGTTTGTCAACTAATTGTACTCGATTTTTAGACGGGGCATGGACAAACATTGCTTTATGGCATAGGTTATTATCGGAGTGGTTTCTGACATCTGTGAAACCACAGCTCCCATATTAAAACAATGGTATACTTCACATCGGCCTATTAACAGCAACATTCTTATTTCTCTCTTTCTCTTTCTTTTATTGAGATTTTATATATTTATAATACATATAAGTTTTGCTGTAACGCACCGCTCTAAAGTTTCCAGCTGGTGTGATGATGTGCGACGCTCTCGAACATTTGATAACTATGATCCCCGTTTAGCGGAAATCCGTACTTTCTATTTTTCAATGCTCGAGTTCTGCTATAGGTTTACAGTCGTAACTTGAATATGTTATTCATTTCTTAAAGCCTTGATAGGTTTAAATAAACAGCGGTACAAAATACGAAAGCCCTGATTTCGTTCTAATAGCGGGGTGATCGAACTTTCCACTCAAACAATTAATCGCATACTATACAAACGGGTAGAGTTAGTTCCAGCCAGTTTGTGTTACAGAAAGCATTTCAAACATAAATAGAATAGAATAGAGAATAGACGATATAGCTAGATAGAAAGCAACGTAACAACGTTGATCATGCCTAACTAAACAAAGAATGCTTAGGACTATATAATATACGAGTATATGTTTTTTATGTTAAACACTAAAATTATTGTTGTCACTTGGCAGCAAAATTATAAACAGAATTTTCCATATTCAACACGGCCATTCAAAATTTCAATACCTAATGTTATAATTAATTTATTAAATATCAACTACTTGTTCCTTACTCTTCTATTCATTTTGATCGAAACCTTATCGTCATATGAAAACAAAACTTTTTAATTTTTCTTTAATATACTTAGCGAATGGTCGGAGCATTTAATTCAGATTGTAGAAATACCATAACGCGATTCTTGTAGCTTTTATTTTGTTCTTTTTTACCACTTCAACTGTTTGGAGAGCATTGAGCTCTTTGATTTGGTAGGATTCGATACTGAATCAGTGGCAAATTAGATGTAATTAGTTAGATTTTATTTGCACTATTTTAATAAATGTTATTAGTCAATACCAAATTAAACGTACCAAAGTCTAAATTCAGAGAAAATTACTGACATGAACATGACGGACGTGAATGATGACAGACAAAAAACTTATAATATTGTTGTGCTAGTTTTAATTAAGTATAATTAACAGACATATATTACAAAGTATAAGCTACTCTATAGCAATAATATAATTCTTGTAATGTTAGATATAAGCATGAGTGAATAAATAAATAAAATAAACTTTAATAAGCATAATACAAACCTAGAAGTAAACTAAATATAAAATAGTATCTGGGACATAGCGTAGGGACCTGTACTTTCTTAGGCGTCTCCCGTGCAATAATCATGGTCGCGGGGCAGGTCGTGAGTGAAGGTCAGTTCAAGGAGTTATCAACCGGTCACAAAATGGAATTTGCACTGTATACTTCTTGACGTTACTTCGCGATAACAGAAATCTTACAGGTTGCATACATTCTTATTCCTTTATAAGACCAAATTTATTCTTCCTTTACCTTTTCATCCTATCGGTCCTACAGATAACGAAACTTTTACAGCTAAAACATTAGTATTATTCTTTCTTTCGTAATATCAATGTTAAAAGTTCTGTTAGTGTCTGTTTTTCTGTTTCAGTGAAAATATTTATACTTAAAGATTTTATACAGTGAATAAATTTTTATTCAGAAAATAAATTTTTATTTGAATGTAGGCAGGGCTTTATATGTATATGTAGGTATAAAATATGGTCGGGATACCACTTCATTGTTGAAACACACATTTTTTTACAATTGTGACACGTGCCACCATTCTTACAATTCGTAATTTAAAGTTTGCATACATAAATGCAGTTTTAATGAAGTATGGCAGTTTGTAAATTCCTATTGGAAAACGGCCAGATATCTTAGATACCGTTGCTCACACAGGTTTGTAAAAATTATACGTAAATTTAGCACGAGCTTAGAATCTTGGACCTCCCTAGTGCGTGGATAGTTTTAGATAGTATTAAAAGAATGAGATTATGCACAAAAATAAACAGATCCATATTCACTTTTTCACTTCACATGCGAGAGACTTAGACGACGCTTAGCTGCGGGCGGGTAGGCGTAAAGTGAAGACCCTCGTGTGTACTAATTAGAACTTTCTTCACTATGTGTATTCTTGATCGAGGTCACATACGTATGTCTAGTCTAAATTATCACTGGGAAGAATACATGTAATGTGCAATATTGACGGATTATCACTACATTTTATAAGCTATTGAAGGTTGTCGAATGGGGAGGATTAGAATCGTCCATTAAAATCATCGTTTTTGTTTAAAATATTTCCTAACAGAGTGGTAACAAAATAACTGGCTAATATATAACAATTAAAAAATTGCTTACTTAGATAGACAAGTAGCAACAAATACATGGGCTCTTTAGCTGGCTAAAATTATGATATTAGGTTGGACTAGAGAACGAAATAGATGAGGGCATCATCATCTAAAGGCATCATGTCTGGAGAGTACGGGGGGTAAGGAAGGACAGCCCAGCCAAGCAAAATAAATTTTTGACGAGTCGCTTTTGCTTTATGTATTATCATGCAAAAAGTATACTTTATTTTGATTTTTCGGTAATCTCGCTGCTACTTTATCCAGTTGGTCACAATAAATATTGGCCGTGATTGTAGTGTGAGATGGCAACAACTCCCAGTATATTATTCCGATTATTCCCCACCACACACTTAAAATAACTTTTTTACTGTCAGATTTTGGCGTCGGTACTCCTGCTTCTCCACGTCCAAGCCACTGGAGCTTACGCGAAAAATTTATGTACATAACCCACTTTTCATCCCCCGTAATTACATCCCTCAGACACTCATTGGTACGATGATAACTAAGTAGTTCCATACACACTTTAGCTCTCTTCTGAAGTTGAAACGGCGTCAACTCATGTGGCAACCAAACTGAATATTTCCAGGTCTTTTCTAAAGCGTGGAGTTGTTTTTCTTCGAGAACACTGAAGCTGCTCTGCCAGACAACGTGAAGTGAACCTGGGATCCATTTCCATGAGCCTTTTTAAGTCATCTACATCTATTGTATGAGGTTGTCTTGGATAAGGTTCATCAGATAGGTCATATTTTGGTGGTATCGTAAGAGAGTACACCTTCGCCCATCGTTGCACATATTTATTTATTGCACACTGCTTCAATCGCTTTTCGACCTAAGCTAAATTCGTGAAGTAAAAGCAGCCGAAGTTCTCTACGAGAAATATCCATAATTTACTGTAGTTTTACTATTCGAGATCCAGTTGTCAACTGATCTGACATACAACTCTTGCTTTATTTATATAATACTCCAAGAAATTCGAGATAGTTCTATAACGTTTTAGAAACTGATCGAATAAAGTGGCGGGTTTATTAGTTGCCAACCTAATATTTAAATTTTAAGGAGGCATACTAGCAAGTGGTAATGATTAAGCATAACTTTCAAATGAAATTTAAAGGGTGTATGTGAACCTGACACTATTAAAAATAATTATACAATATGGCACACATATTACAATGGCTAACAATGAGTGTTTAATTGTTTTTATTTTTTTGACTTATTTAAAGAGAGACATACTTAACTTTTAGGTTTCATAATATAACTGTTATATAACTAAAATGTTTATATGAATAACTGATAAAAAATAGTTTTTCATTATAATAAATATGTGGCAACATTTCTTTAACTTAATTTAATGTATTGTGCCTATATGTATACATATAGTAGCATCCTTTAGACTCTTCAAAGTTAAATCTGCCAGAGCAAATGAACATGTCATGGTAAATACATATGTTTAGTCAAAACTTGTAGCAAATGGAGTACAATTTTGGAAATTTTTAGTGACTTACTTGGCTTGGTGTAGTTTTGAGTTGATGCATTATAGTAGTAGCAGTAGGCTCCAAACCCAAGAACCAGCAGCAATAGTGCCAAGATACGGATGGAGAATGGCCGGCAACGTAGGACTCTTCCAGCCCTCATTGTAGATTCTAAAAAATACATATTTTTTTAGTATTATGATTAGTGATCTTTAAATTAAAAATATATTTTAAGCCCTCAACAAAAAATTAAGGGTGTCACAGTACAGTTGTAGCGTGTATATGTATATACATATATGTGTCTGTTGCCATCACAGCTCCTGAAGGGATAAACCAATTTTGATTAAGTTGTTTTTGTTTAAAAGGTGTCAATTATGAGTATTCTCACTTACATGAAATTATACTCAGCAGCTTTAAGATAATTAGATCTTTTCTAATTCTTAAAGGCATTTTTTAATCAGGGGTGTTTTAACTTTAATATTTATACTGAATACCATACATCCATGAGCATTTTCAAATATATAGTATAATATGATGAATTTGGTCAGCATAATACAATCAACTCAAGATATAAATCATACATTTGATCTGAAGAATACAATTTTAAGTCAATTGTATAACAAGTTATTTCTTACTACATGATTTTATTAATTTGAACAAAAATATAAGTAGGGTTTCCCCATTCAAACAAAGGTGTTAGAAAACAGTTTTGCTTTTTTAAAATATTATTTAGCATAACCGAAATGTATGTTATGACACTTAATTTGAGTAACAACAAATAAATAAATACTGTTATTGGTTCATTAAGATAAAGTAAGTTAATTCACAAACACAAAACTCTAATTTATAGAAAACACAGTGACAACCACTTCTATTTCAATAATTAAGAGAATACTTTTTCAAATTAACTAAAACTTAATGAAAAATCAATTCATAAAAGTTTGTTGTCAAATAAGTCTTCACAAAATGATGAGCTATTCAATGGACTTCGTGTAAACAATAAACAAGTGAGATGCAATAAGCATTTGTGACACAGTTTAAAAATAAATTTACTCACATTTTATTCAAAACAATTTCAGAATAAGCATTGGTTACATTTTATTTATTAGCGTTAAACTCGTGAGTTATTTTTTAAAGTCTTAAATACAAGCAAACGCCTCCTGATAGTAGCGCAACGCCACTGCGTGTTCTACTTCTAGTACTAGGTAGTACCGATTGGCAGCTTGACGTATGGGGTGCCAGTACAAGATGTTTTAGGATTCTACTATTTTCTACTACATTGATAGATTTTTCAATTAAAATTTATCATAAACCCTGTGAACAGTGATATCTGTGCATATGCTAACAATTTGTTATTTGCTATTTGTACAATAGTTCAGAATTGAATTCCTTCTCTTGATTCTACGTTTCATTTTCCTCAATTATTTATGTATTTCAGTCTTGTAAATTGTCTGGATGTACTTATTTATATAATATTTTTTTTATATATCTATACGCTTATATATATAATTTTCCTTTATTCACTACAAATTAACACCGGAGCAATATTTCCTTGACAACCTTTTTTACTTTATATATACATAGCATGAATGTGTCAAATACAATAATAAAATTATCATAATATATAACATAATAATATGAACATATACTTCAATTCCACTCTTATATTTAATTTGTTGGTTTTGTTATAGGTAATCTGTAAAGGTAACTCATCTGTGTGTACGCCATTGTTTGTGTTAATTAAGGTTTTCGATACTTTTTCTGCCACCAGACGGCGCTTCGTATGCGTCAGGTCCAAACAGCTGTCAGATAGCACAGATTCTTACCGACGTATATTATTTTAGTGAAATTCTACGTATTTGGAAGTGTTATTGATTTTGTTATAGATTACGGCCACAGAAAGGTTGCCGAACTGAAGATTGACCTCAAAAAGGTAGGTGCAAAATTCGCAGGTACTAAAGAAAAGCTCATTAAAAGGTAACATACTACTACCAGCATTTGTTTCCACAATTTGATTGTTTTTTTTTTTTACTACTAAATTGAAGTTATTTGTGTTTTAGAGAGTTGTTGTTGATTAATGTATATTCTATATTCCTGGCTAAATGACTATGACAGAAACAACAACTTCAAATCAAATGAAAATGATAATTCTAATCTCTCAAGTAAAATTAATTATGAGATAGAATGGCCAGAAGAAAAGTTATACAAAAGTGTGGATTCAAAAACAGTATTACCCAATTTTAACATCATTAATATAAATAAGTATTTCTTTGAATTGTATAGGAATGTCAGACTATTCTGCAGTGCACAGAAGAGGTTATAAAATGCTGCAAAACAACTACCTACTAGCATTAGCGACCGCAAATACTAGTACACATATATTTTACAAATTTTAAATAAGTACAGAATATTCTTACGTTTCTCTAATACTGAGTCCTTCGGTAGCTGGTAATAATCCGTGTAGAGGCTATTTTTCGTTGGAGTAAATTTATCTCTGCGAATGGCAACAAGCCACTGTTTTGATAGGCTTTTATCTTCTGTAGGGAACTTATGCCTTGAACACTTGCAATGAACACATGTTCACTGCACAACACTGTGGCATTTTAGAAAACAATATTCCTTTTGTAACGTTTTTCAGAATAAATAAAGCAAAAAAAATGATCGAAAAATACAAATCGTGTATGTGTTTTGACAGATGGTTGGACCTGACGCTACAGTGCTGCCATCTCAAGACAACCCTCATTTGTGGATTATAACTGCAATTACACCTATTGTATCAAATATCAGTGATGATTACGGTTACAATAGTAACATCATACTAGGAGTACTTAATAAGTATCTATATGAGATATCACTATATTCTTTACATTTTTTAAAGATAATGGCATAAAAATAGGCATAGGATATCTCGGGATACGGCTGACCCCTTTGAACCATCTACAAATCGAGCAAAAAAAGGCACTGAAGTAAAATATTTTCTTCAAGCAAAGCAGTGTAATGTTGGCAAAGATACACAGACAACAGACTTTCGACAGCGAATGAGGTTTTGATGAAATGGTCAAAGTTGAACCCTAACATAATCATGAACTAATTCGAGAATTTATTTCAATTAGAAAACTAAGCCTCGTCAAACTACTTAAGAATTAAAAGGTAAAAAGATCGGTTGAAAAACTGTAGAAAATATTTTATAGATTCATTTTTTTTTATATTAAAAAAAAAACGCAATCCTGATGTAATGCATTAATTATAAGCTAACCTCTCTTCTAACTTTCAGACACATTCGGAACTAATTTAAAGGTTATTTCTTAAAAAAAGTTGTTGCAGATTCATATGCAATTTAACTTTTAAAGTGCAATACTTTACAGAAAATTTGGTTTTTGTTATTTCTGATCAACAAAACATAGATCTACAAAAATAACAGAATATTAATAATTGCCAGCTGTAAACATTAACTACCAAATTAGTAGTTTCTTTATTGGTACACCTACAGAGTTATATTTTGTAAATTTTTCTTCAGTACTACACTGAATATTTCTTACTTAGTTATTAGAATTACCCTATAACTATATACAACATTTTAGTGTTTCTATACTACATTTTATGATAAGTACCTCACTCTTTCATAAATTGGTACAAGACACTATTAACAAAACTGAGTGTATGGCAACCAGCTAGTAAATATTAGTATCTGTGATATAATAAAAAGTACCTACTCTGTAATGTGTGATAAGCAAGTTGCATTTGTGACTCGTCGTATCGTGTATACAGTAGTTTGTGACTTTGTGATTTGCCAGAATGAAATTTAATGAGCTGGGCAATACAAGAATGAAAGTGTCCCATATTAGCATGGGTGGTGCTGCGTTCAGTAATATCTATGGGTAATTTTATTTTAAGCATTTACGTATTTCATTCAAATTACTGGTTATGGCTAATATACTTGCTTGTAGTAAACATTGTTATTAACAGTTGTTGAGTCCACTAAATGATTACAACAGTGTCACCTTGAACTTGATTGTGGTTTATTCTTCGTCCCGGCTATTTATAGACGTGGATATTATTTTTCCATCTTTATTTAAGGACCTAATAAAGTAATAGGTAATTAATATGAAAATCGTACTTTGTGAACGACGGCGCTTCTTAGCCTAGTTATTTTTGACAATAGATAAGTAGCTACCTACTGTATCTAGGGTGGCCAGATGGTCGGGATTCGTCTGGATTCTCCCGATATTTTCAGTGATCTCCAGACTCCTGACAAATCTCAAAATCTCCAGATAAAAGGCTTCTATGAAAGTTATTTAGCAAACAATGATTTAAATAGCCTACGTTCGCCCGATTCACAGTGTTTACTTCGTTGGCGCTCGCTAACTATTTCATAGCTTTTTTAACGTCTAACAGTAACGTAGGTATCAGAATTGGAAGAATATTAGTGTTACGGAAGTGGGTACAGGTATTAAGGTCAGGGCTGAGGGGTGGGCGCTGGCCGGTAGACATGAAGCCTCGAAAATTAATATTCATCAGAGCACGGATGGAACAGCTTAACCGTCAATGGATCAGTAAATGGAATTCCATGCTCATTAACTTTGAATACTGGAGCGTCACGTACGGTAATTGGGACACAGCTGATAATCAGAAACGGGAAGATAAACATTCGGAAGGGAGCTTACCAGCTGACAACGGCTACCGGCCAGCGAATACCAGTAACAGGAAACAGAAAGTGGATATCAAGATTGGTGACAAACTTTACTGGCAACAAGCAGTCATTGCTGACATTGTGGATGACTGTATTATTGCTCTTGACTTCGTGAGGGATCATCGGTGCAAACTCGACATTAACTGCAGTATCCTAAAGTGTGGAGAAGATGAAATACCAATGAGAGTATTGAAGAAAGGTACTTTAATAGGACGGAGCGAAGAAATCGTCTGGTTGCGAAATTGTCAAGAAGCCAAAAAGACGGACAGAAGTACAATCGACGTTAACAGTATACTGGAGGGATGTAAGTAAGTTTTTGCAACAATTGAATTATTGAAGGCGAAGAATTTGTTATGTCGGTTCTCCGAAATGCTTTCAAACAACGATGATGACACCGACTGGACTGCTGGCAAAATTAATACTGTTCTTTTATTATATAGGGTAAGGACGAACAGAAGGGTCACCTGATGTAAGTGACAACCGCCGTCTATATACACCTCAACTCAAGAGTCGTAAATGCGCAGAGAGGGGGATGAGGAGATGGGAAAGAGAAGAGTGGGGATGAGGGGAGAAGAAAAAGGAGAGGAGGATTATCTACAACAAAAACTTTGTATCTTGGTAGAGCCATGCTTAGGCACAAATGGATTGGCTCGACCGGTGCGAAACCACGGCCTTACAGATAACCAATTGTGAAACAACACTGGCGTTGCATTTCCACGAAATTAGTGAGGTTTCAGGGTCATTACAACTGCCCCTCTCCTTTTTCCTCTCCCCTGAACCCCCGCCCCTTTTCTCATCTGCTCATCCCCCTCTCTTTCCCCCCCAGCATGCCTTCATCCCTCATCACCCTCAAAGGCGGGCAACGCACTTACGACTCTCGAGTGGCAGGTGTTCATGGATTGTCACTTACCATCAGGGGACCCGACTGTTCGTCTGTCCACAATACAGAAAAAAAAGGAATGTATAAATAAGTAAGTACTTAACAGATTAGAACTTACACATACTCTTCCACATTGAAAGAAGAAGAAAGATGCACGAGACGCCAGAGAGTAAAATATCAGGCTCATGGAGATGACAGCCTCTACACAAATAGTAGGGCAGCCCAGTGGGGGATTTCCTCAAACGTATCGGTAAGGTTAAGAAAATCTTTCGAAATAATTGTTTGATTATTGGCCAGCATGTCTAGGGTATTAAACTGTATCGTCAATTTTTGAATAAGAGGTTCTCCCAGGTTCACTTAACTTCATCTTTGAATAGCTGATGCCCTCGAAAAGGCTACTTGACTTATATCAAATATTACCCAACACATGGTTAAATCCTACGTTATTTGTTCTAGGATACCGAAATAAATCAATTTTATTGAACAAAAATCCAAGATTTCTTTACAAATTCAATTTAAAATATCTGTTATTTCTTTTTAACTTGAAACGTTGAAAACGCTGTCGGCCATAATGTGACGTTGCCATTCTTATTTCTAAAACCTTCAATTTTTGTTAAAAAAAAAAATATCAAAATTATCTGGAAGAAGTCTCAGGATCACTTATAACCAGTTAAAGGATTTTTTTTTTACTTTTAAGCACTTAGAGTTCTCTGCCCATTGTAACCGACAACTTTCCAGGAATCTTTTCAGAGAAATTTTTGCATTCGCGAATACTGCATTACGATAAATACTATATTTTCCGTGCAAACTAGTTAAAGTCACTTTTACTACACTTGTTATAAACATATATACTTTGAGGAATTAGTCGTCAGTATGAAAAAAAAAAATGCTTGTTTACATATTGCTTTACAGCAAATTAGAGATAATCTATACACCAACATGGCGGACAGCGTTTTACTGTGCTTATCAAAACTGGATTTTTGTATTGAAGTTTTGTATTGTTTAAAGTCTCAAAAAATTTTTTTTTTTTTTTTGTTTTGGTGAAAAAATATATACCTTATAATACTATAATCAAAAAAGTGACAACTAGCCTATTACAGGCGGACGTGTTAAGGGGTTTACAGTGATTAACTGTCTGAATTTTTTTTTTATTTTCTTTCTGGCAACATCTTTTTTTAACAGGCACAAAGAAGAGCCTACGCGACTGCTTGAAAAGGAGTGTAGTTTTTTCAGAGTTCATGTAAGTATGTATGCGAAGCAGGTGACAGACGCGTGGGTACGCCTAGATTCACATTGCATTGACCTTAAGAAGAACTTATAACGTTTCGTAATCGAAAAAACTAAAGGTACTGCATTACAAGGAACTCAACAACAGCGTTGCAATAGGTTGTGTCATAGTCGCGTTGTGTCGTGTCAACGCTGCACCAAATCAATCGTCAATTGAAAGTTCTTTTTTTTCGTCACAATGCTGAACTGCTTAGGATGTTTTATCGAGATGCATACTATTAAACGTGTTTTATATACCTACTACAATATTATAAATATGAGATTTTATTTGTTTGGTTGCGTGGTTAACCACTGAAAATACAAACCATTAGCATGCAGTTGCATAAAGAATTGGTGTGTAAACTTTATAAAACTTAGTTTTCATGGATTTTCTCATTGGTTTGATTGGATAAGACCAGCACGTATGTTCATTCGTTTGTTGTTGTCGTATTGAGTTTTATGTGAATGGGATAAGGAAGAGTTTAGCTTACATCTCTTGTCAATCATTATTAAATTGCTACCTCCATTACTAAGGGGTTACCTTCTGATATCATTTATCAATGTAATACAGAGCAGTACGGCATTGTGACGAAGCAAAGAACTTTCAATTGACGATTGACTGGACTCAGTTGTAACACGACTATGACACAAGATACCTATAACTCTTAAAGGTACTCGTTACAACGCGTGGCAGTGGTAAGCATGTTACGCCTACTATCCAGTTTTACCGATATATTTGTTTTGTGATGTCATACGTTTTAATCGAACAGCAACCGAACAAGCGTACATGAGCATCTTTGGGTATTTTATTTCGTTATTTCAAATTGGTTTGCTGAACTGCTATAGATATTGACTTTGACGGGCCTGTTGGTCTAGAAGATAGTGACCCTGACTGCTGAACCAGATGTGGATTCCCATATGGGACAAAACTTTGCGCTATTCTCAAATAGTTGTCACGAGTCTGGTGTTCTTTGTGCCGGTTGACTGAATGTTTGTAAAGCCCCCCGCGAAACAGGAATTATTCCTAATGCGAGAATTGTCTTAAAAAAATATACACATTAATTTCTTTAGTGGAACAAATTCCCGTTTTATTAGATAAAACTACGGAACTTAAACAAAAATGGCGCCGCAACTCAAGCTGCTTGGAAGAAAATAATTATAATATTTGAATGATCAAATTTCGAAACCAAACAAAAAAAGACAAGGCAAGCTTTCGGTATGTATATTTTATTAATAATGATTGTTTTACAGCATGTTGTACTTAAATTTATTATATTTATGTTTTACTTGGTTCTAAATATATTCATTTTGCCATGGACAGATCCTGCATTTCTAAAAAAATTGTCAGCAATAGTAGATCTTCGCTTTATACTTTCAAACTGACATACTTTGAGTATTTTCAAATAATATAAAATTTGCCACATCTTCAATATTGTTGTATGTGAGAGATAGTAAGCAATGTTATTACCAACAATAAGCAAGACCAAAAACAAATAACAAGCAAGAATCTAAAAACAAGGGAAATAATACTGAAGCAAACCAAATATTCGAATACGAATTCTATACAGACACATTATAATATGTCGACTATGAACCCAAAACCTAAACATATACCCAATATACCTATGACGAATGATGTTTGTCCTCTAGATGCGAAGATGATGAAATTTATGGATTCTTATACAAATATTTAACCTAAAACAATGAGTCTGTATCTTTCATTTTTAATGGGATAATACCACCTTTAGAGAAGTTTAACGAAGACGAAGTCATTGAACTGCAAATATTACAAACAGTCTCCAAAATTGTGAGTCGTCATCTTTCAGTCTCCCATCAATTCAAAGTCGCTATTTTACCCCCTCTCCCTCTTCGCATCGTTTTCCTCATTGCTGAGGGGCGTGATTCCCAGGATATGTTGTAAGTTTCTCCCTGATTATCTGCAGATCACAGAAATACCAAAATAACAGTGTACAACAAGCTACAAACTATCAGTGTAAACATGACCACAAAAACTTCTGTTCAAAGTCCTGCCTCTAGTAAATTCTCCTATTCTGACTACACAGATATCGATTTTCATGACTTAATAAGAATACATATTTTGCCCAAATAAAGATTTTTGATTATTACATTTAACAAAAATTAAATATTATATTATACCTGTGTATTTTTGTTCATGAACTCACCTATTTATCGAATGGCTTGAATTTTCCAGTCCATTTAATAAAACTAGTCATATTAGAAAATAATAATAATAAAAAAAAAACATTTTACGCACTGATTCATGATTTATAGGATGTACCCAAAAACCTTCTGTTTTGTCGGCGGTGAAACCGTTGATACCTTTGATACTAATATAGAAGTACAACCAAGCGGGGAACATCACTTACGTCTTTTCATTTGTAAATTTTTTTTTTACACGAATGAAAATCGTGTGGACAAGAAACGTGCAGGACAGTGCCGTGTGAACCCAGCCTAAGTGCGCGAATTATTGGCTCGAAGATTTTGCTCCCACAAGTGACGTCAAATTTTAAAGAACGCGTGCTTTACACTCGAGGAAATTCACGTCGTCAGTGTCGGTTAGTGTTCGGTGTTAGTGGACTAGTGAATCAGTAGCCAGATCGTAGATTTGATTCCCGCCCAGGTCCACTAATAACTGTGTGCGAATCACGATCATTTGTTCTATGCCTAGATTTAATTTATTTATACTAATACGATAAAGCTGAAGAAGTTTCTTTTTTGTTTATATTTTGCGCTGATCTCTGAAACTATCGGTAGTCAGTGTTGGGTCAGCGAATTTCACCCCCCTCTGACTGACAGATAGTTCCAGAGATCAGAGCGTTTAAACCGATCTTCAGACGCCGTACTCTAACGAAAATTAAAAAAACAAATAAAACAGTTATGAAACACTAAGTACCTAACACAAAACACGAACACTGAAGTATATATTTACTGCTTATGCATTCAGGCACTCTATATTCATTTTAGTATTATGTTTTTTGGAACTAAGGGCTTAAAGGTCATATTAATTTTGCGTCACTTTTACGTATATACAATGCATTTATTAGTATTTAATACTTATTTTTTACAGGGTTATTTGTTGAAAATTATATACTTAAGGAGCATAAAAATATACATTTTATAACCTATAAATTATATATACCAACTAAAAAATATTTTGCTGAATTTAATACCTACTATATATAACATTCGCTCTATACCATTCTGGCCTTATTACATCTGTAATAAGAATGACTAAACAGTAAAATAGAAAAGTGTATACTCGTAGCTACAACAATTTAACAATATGAATAAAAGAGCTATAACTAAACTAAACACAAATTTGAAGGCAGGATAATGAAAAATAAAACTAGAACAACAACAAAAAATCAAAAGGGATTTAAAATAAAGTTTTTTCACACTTTTCCAAAGTCTACTTACTCTTTTCGATTGTTTTAGAGCATATGAAGAACAACGGTGTTTGGAACTATTAAGAGAAGCTCTCAAATGCGGGGTGAATTACTTCGAAACTGGCCCCTGGTACGGCCAGGGTTCCTCTGAAAGGACTTTTGGCAAGGTGATTTGTAAGCCTCAGTTCTGACGAAAGGCGTAACTCCAGTTTAAACCTTTATACCTGCAATATAATTTGCAAATCAATTTAACATATTGCGTACTTGTACAACTAGTATCTCTTATTTGTTTCTCAACTTGCTACTGCAATCAAATGATTTGTTTTTATGGAAAAATAAATGAAGGTCATAAAGGTTTCATCAACCTTTATTGTAGTCCACCTAACTTTTCTCTATTTGTACATCCCAAATTATAAAGCAATTTAGATTGAGTCCATACATACATATGATATTGACAATACTTTAATATTTCAGGGTTTGATAGGAGTCCCAAGGGATTCATATTATATCGCAAGTAAAGTGGGAAGATATGAGTTGGACCCAGCCAAAATGTTCGACTTCTCCGCTGAGAAGACTGAAGCGGCTGTAGACAACACCCTGGATCTGCTTTGTTTGGATTATGTGGATTTGATACAGGTGAGGTTATACGGGTGATCATGCTATCACACTATCTATGGTTGGACCTTACTGTTGGATTTTAAAGCGCTGGAATATACGGAACTAAATTTCCGTTGTTTGGTTATCCGGTACCGGGAATTGTGATACCCAAGACGTAGCAAACATTAATATTCTAGTTTAAGTAGTCGTAGTAATAATTACGTTTTGCCTACAACGAATAAACTATAAAGTAGCAAAACCTAAAATGGGTGGCCACACCCTCGAGGCTGTGATCTGTGACTTTGATGACCTTTCCCTTACTTTAATGATGGGATAGACATAGACTGTCTCTTTGCCCACCACCAGACTCGCTACACAGGAACAATTCCTAGTGCGGGAGTTTTCTTTAAAACATGATAAGTCTTCCTACTCACGCACTGAGACGTTTCATGCCTGTCCATGTATCTCTTCAATGTTATATATAACCTATTATTAGTTACATACCACTATAAATTAACTGTGGTCTGTGATTTTTGACAAAGCTTTGATAATTTAAGACAAACGTAATGGCGACTTATGGAGCAGTCTTTTTAGTTGATAAGAAAGGGGGCTACGGGCACATATTTCTGAATGGTTAGATTATAGAATAACTACCTACAAAAAATCCAATACCTACTGCTTTAATCGCCGCGCCGCCGCCCGCCCGACCACTTCATGAAAAATTTAACTTAAATATTTTTATTCTTACGATTAAGTAAGTGGAATTCAATTACTGCTTACCCCTTCAAGGGTATAGGCGTGAGTGTATGTTAAAGACGCTAAGGTAAATTAGTCTAATTAACTTTGAAATATATATAAATATAACTATACATATTTTTAGTACTGTATTCTTCATCCCTTAATTATACGAATAGAGGTGGACAATTCTTCAAATGAATAGGACTTACCATTAGACACACCACATCAATTAAAAAATTATATAACTTCGGGTGATGTCATAGGTAGCACTCCCGCGGGTGCTGAAAAACTTACAACTTTGCAATAAATGAGTTCGGTTCCAATCGTCTTTCTTTGTTCTTACTACATACTGATTACGCTATAAGGGCTACCCTGCCTGGCAGTCCTTAGTCCCAGGCCTAGTCTAGCTACGGTTCGACGGCCTGGCCGGTCTGGAGTAGGTATACTAATGCCATAGTCAGCCATGTAGCACAGTAGTAGGGCCAGTATTCACGCTAAACATCGTATCAGAAACACCAAACACCGAAAGAAGTACAAACAGTACCTACGAACACCGCCGCTCGTCGTACATATTGCACCGCACAGCTGACCGCTGCTACCTACCTCCTGCTCGACTGCCAAACCATCATGCCAAATGACGATACACACACACACACACACACACAAAACACAAAAGTCACCGCAAAATCGGTAAAGAATAGAAATTTAACTTAGTCGTCCGTCCGACTATGAACAAATAGCGGACATAATACTAAACTTACCAGCTGCTGGTACAAAATCCTTGAAGATCGACTTATAAGTACCTATCAAGAATCCGATCACCGTCCACTTCAAAAGCTACTTAGTGGTCCAGAACTTGGTGATTCAAAACCTACTACGAAAGATGCGTGACCTAAGCGAGAAGCTACTTACCGACGAAGCGCTACGAATCATATAACTAAACCTAATATTCAATAAATACGTTATCGCCCTCGAAGTCTTAGTGGCAGTGGCAAAATTATAGAACACTTAGAACCCGCTAAACCCGCCGCTACCACTACAACTGCAGTGCCCAGCTCGTCGAGTCCACAAGTATATAATGAAATCTTATAACTTAATTTAATAACAAGACAGAAAAAATAATTGTCAATAGAAATAGCCCAACTCCGTACCAACCAACAACGCCCGACTCACTACCCGTCTCGCCGTCCCCTGTACCACAAGCGCTTTTAAGGCACTAATCGCAAGTCGTGCGACGATGAGTGACTGTGTACCACAGAACTCAATCAGGATAGTAACATCATCTCCATATGTAGACACTAATACTAATTAACTATAGATAAAGTAATTACGTGACACACTTCAGGATCCTGAGAATTTGGCACCGACCGACAGTGACCGTTTGCGTAATATTAAATCTAAATTGGGAGTCAAAAAGTGCACGACCATACTTAAAATATTTTTATGTAATGTCATTATCTGCTCAAGTTATGATATTTTTGAATACCTTTGGAACGAAAATAACATTCTCAGTAAATGTTTATTATCTTTCAGAGATCACAATAATGCGCGATATGTGGTGTAATACAAAATTCAAGTAGGAATGTAATTTGATCTTTTGTTTCAGGTTCATGACTTCTCTTTCGCGTTAGACCCGTCTGTCATACTAAAGGAAACTCTGCCTGCCCTAGAAAAGGCTGTGAGGAATGGCAAAGCGAGGTTCATTGGACTAGCAGACTATGATCTTGACCTCATGAAAGAGGTTATTGAAGAATCCGATGTAAAGATATCTTCGGTCCTGTCTTTCGCAAAATCCACGTTGCATGACAACAGGCTTCAAAACTACGCTAAGTATTTTAAGGTAGGTGATGAGGAGGAACCATTCAAAACAGGCCTCTCTTCTTTGACCTGACAATTTTTTTTTAGTTTGAAGCGTAAACAAATGGCTTGCATAAGTTATTTGTCTGAACAAAAAAATACTTGTCATAGTTTACTCAGGAGAGGACAAAGGGGACAGCAGCTGTCCCCCCCCCCCCCCCGCCTATAGTGTGCATAAGTTAGAATGTTACGATTGATTCACGTTTCGACTTACTTTATAATACGTTAGTTTATAGAGCGTCCTGGCGACACAAGCGCAGTCCTGATTTAGAAGATTGTTCAAGTACAATTTACAATTGGCCGAAAAGAAAATTGATATACAGCTTCAGTCATTTTTGATTCGCCTCTCTCCTTTGACCCCAAAACGGTAGTAGCAAGTAAAGTAGAATATCATTCAACAAAAAAATGCAATATTTTTATACTCAGGGAAGCAAACATTATTATGAATTACTTCATCTGAGCATACATCATACTACGCGACACAGTGTTTAGTTCATGTTTTTAATTATCGTAATTGCGCGTCGACGTGCATAATAAAATTCAAGGTCTGAATACAATACGACCAAGTCCTGACCTGGTCGTTGTACGGATTGGAGTTTTAATTAGAACGTCTTAGTAGTACATAAGTATATTAATGTAACTTGTATATAGACATATTCATGAATATAAGTAAATATGTATATAGCTCAGACGTGGCAATCAAGTGCTTTGCCGCATTACGCCACTTAAGCTATTTCTAGACTTCACATACAAGACGTTTCTCTAGATGAGGTCTTATATGATGTATTTATCCGTAAATCTATTTACATAATGACATCTTTAAAGAGATTAGTTATGAAGTGACCCGGTTGAATATTGTACTAAGCAGGTACTTACAGAATCTGAAAATCACCAATTTTTGCTTACAGTACTCTTCATTTAGTTAAGTTATTGAACTAACTTGGATTCCATTCAAACGTATAATTGACTAGTTTAAGTAGCAGTCGAGCAGAACTAGAGGACAGAAATAAACCAAAATTATCAAAATAATGATAACAAATAAAATTATAGGATGTCTTTTTGTCATTTCCTTTTGGAAAAAAATAAAATCGTCAACCTGTAAGCTCAGTGCTATGATTAACACTCAACTCACACACTCACACTTAACACTCCGGCGTGGATCACATCAAACAAGCAAGTAAAAGGTGTAAAGTCTCGCAACCGTACGGTCCTTGTAAAAAATAGATAAACTGTTATGAAACCTTACAGAGTCATGGTGTTGGAGTAATAAATGCTGCAGCCACAGGCATGGGTCTACTATCCAACAAAGGTCCACAGCCCTGGCACCCAGCCAGCGACGATATTAAAGCTATCTGTAAGAAAGCCTCCGACTATTGTAAGGTATAACTCATCTTCAAATCATTGTTTTAAATATATGTACATCGTTCCTATTAGGGCTGATAGATAAGAGATGTCTCGTTTATGTCTCTTATAGTTTACTCTTCTATGTCTAGTCGAGGGGTAGCCATTTTTATGATGGATTATGTCCTAAACACTGTCAAGGTACTCCATTTTTAATACGTATTGAAATTTATGTCAAAGACTACTAATAGTATTATATTTTTTTCATATTGCACCGCAGTCCGTACCGAAGTGTTGTTCATTTTTAACGTTGAACTGCGTGCCTAGTGCTAATTATTAAAGATTATTCGAATGACTTCACCATCGCGTTCATCAAGTAATCGTTAAATGTGACCTACAAATTGTCGCCTGCCGTATTGCCGAACCGATACGACCTTCAAACCTTCAAGAAAAGAGCGTACTCCTACCTAAAAGGCCGGCAACGCACTTGTGACTCTTGAGTTGGTGTCCATGGGCGGCGGTAGTCATTTACCATCAGGTGACCCGTCTGCTCGTTTGCCCCCTATCGCAAAAAAAAAAAATTTACCATCGGTGCGTTTGCAATGCTTTGTAAGTAAGTGAGTGTGAGTCATAATCGAGGCTAACTATTTGGTACGCTATCACTCACCGTGAATAACGAACATTATTTTTCTTAGCTTGGTGTCACGTTTGGTGTCGTGAGTTAAATCAACTAAATTTAAAATTATATTCCTGTCAGGTGTGATGGCACGCAAGCAACTGTTTATCAAAATTGTTGGGATTATAAGTATTATAACATCTTTATTTATGTTTTGTGTTTGTTAGAGAAGCTATTGTGATTTTATGTTGTTTATTTTTTTTATATTGTGTTGACCAACATGGTGATACTATTTTTATAGGCTGTTTATTTTTTTTACTCGAAATACCTAATTGACATTGGCGGAATCTCTGCTTTGAATCTACACGCGAGTCCATAAACAACTAACAATAATAAAAATAAGTTATTGTGATTTGCTTTTAATTTGAAAAGTATTCAAGTAAAATTAATAAAAACTAAGACAAGTTCCTCTTAATTCGATTTGAATGTGACATTTATGGAGCAGTAAGTGGAATTTGAGTTATTTGTTGATTATACGTCAATTAATAAATAAATTGATTAAATAAATAGTTAAAAGCACATTCATACAATTTTTATTTCATTTCAGTGCCTCAACATGGAAATGTGCCAGCACAAGCATGTTGAAACATTTCCTCACTCCTGCTACCATCACAAACAAGTGCTATATCTTCTCTACCTCATATCTTTGTGGAGAAACAAGTGCATATTTTTCTAGATAAATAAGAACTATTAATTAAAACATTCATTAAATAAAATTACTCACTTGTTTTGCAAGCAGGATGTTCATATTGATAAATCCTTATTATAATTATTTAATATTATAAATGCAGAAATCAATATTCTTTTATGTGGCTGCATAAAATAAAATTATTATTGTACCCATGCACGGTCACCGCCTCAGGCAAGGCTTGCAACGACTCCACATCTTTTATATTTTGTGGAGGCACAATTTGTAGGTAAATTTTTCTTTGAAGATTTGTAAAGATGACAATTTGTTTTAAAATAATTATAATAACTGTTATAACATATTTTTTCAGATACCTAAACGCTCTCTCCATTTAGACCCTCATTTCAAATCCACGTATTTCAGCCAAAGCCTGCTTGGTCTTGGCAAACTACAGCAGTGGAAAACACCACTACACAGTGTAAAACTTTCTCAAAGCAGAAGAATTTTGATGAAAATTTGAAATGCAGCAAAATAGAGATTACATAAACATGACAAAAGAGCAAAATAGAACTAGAGAGATGGCAATACAGGCTCAGAGGGAGTGGCAAGCAGTCGGATTTAGATTTTTTTTTGTGCGGAAACCCCTACGGTTCATCACCTCACCGGGGCCTTTCGGTGAGATGGTATGTCGGACTCGAACCGACTAAAACCACACAGTGTTCCGGCATGGAGTCTTCTGGCCGGGGCCTCAGGTGTACCCTAAAAAGGAAATACCTGTGAACCCTGACATACTTGATCGCTTGTTAGAGGCGACCCCTCTATGGTGTGATCCAAGCTGTGATTTAAAGAGGCGCGCGCGGAACTTGAACTTGCTTCTGCTAGGACGACGGATAGCCCTGTTCGTCCCTTTTTGCGCTCTCCGGCGCCTAGTGCGTCTACTGGGGGACGGAAGAGTGCTAGTTCCCTCCCGTTCCTTTTCCACCAAGAACTTTAGATATGACAGATAAATTATTTACTGAGTATTGTGAAGATTAGTTGTTTAAGCCATGTTTTCTGTGCGTGTATTATTTTAGTATAACTGTTTATTTTTTTATATAATATATAACAGTTTCTGGTTTAATTGACCGCTTATTTTCTTAATAAAATAATGCTTTAATCTTATTAAAATTCGTTTACTTATTAACATAGGACATAATAGACTTATTCACTTAGATGACATACATATTACATACACTGCAACAATTATTTTTTATTAAATAATAACAGAAAAAACTATAATTAGAAATATTTCGTTAAAAAAGCTTATTTACTATGCAACCTTCTTAGTAAATGTTCTTTCAATATTCTACCTCCAATTCAATCAGAGGTAACTTCTCTTTCCATATAGCTGATTTGACCACATTCACTGCTTACCTTTGTAATTCCAGACTTAGAAATATTTTTTTATAATTTATTATCATAGAACAGTTAATATAAAATATTATATTTAAAATTAAAATACCTACCCATATCTATAATATTATCTTCCTCTGTGTCCTCAATTCCCATTTTAATAATTATGATAAGAAATAAGAAGCACGCGAGAATGATTCGTTAATATTTTTATGGCATAATGTAGTACTCGATCCTTGTACAGACAACACCACCGATTTTTCAGCCTTGAGAATATGCTTTGGATGACTACCCTAGCTCTCTCATGTATGTCAATAAAATTGGGTTCTGGTGTGCTAGTGGTAGCATTTAAAATCGGCTTCATAAGCCAAGATATTCGGAGTCTCTTAGAATATTAAATATTTGTATTATTATTTTATACTGGCATAAATGAAGGTTATTTTCAACATTCATCATCAGCCTATCGCCGTCCACTGCTGTACGAAGGCACTAATGAGACCTCCTTAGAGCACTAATGAAAATGTAGCAAAATCAAAGTAATTATCGTACATATTACTTATCAAAGCATTTATTTCAAAAGATTGATTGATGAATTAAACTGAGGATACTCACCATATGTAATCCTTATTATTACAATTATAAGGATAAGTTTAAAAATTACTAATTGTCACAACGATAGTCTGTGAAGGGAACATTAATTGTCAATATTTAGCGCGTGAGCTTAAATTACCAAACCGCGGAATGACGCCACGGATGAGCTAACAAGGGATCTTCAACAACGGTGGCGGGTCTAAGCCACCACTAACGTTAAAAAATATTCGCTCTTGAACAGGACCCTCAGAAATTGAATCAGTGTAACAACCGCCTTAAATGCCTGTGACACAAGATTAACCCTCACATATCTGGTCCTTATTCTAATCGTCAGATAGTTTAATAAGCCTGATTTGATAAGCAGGCTTATTAAACTATCTGACGATTAGAAATAGGGACCAGATATGTGAGGGTTAATCTTGTTCTCGTGCTCCGAACCTCAGAAAAAAAAACTAACTAATATTCTTGAATGTAGTTGGGATTTTTTCTAAAACGCTTTCTATTAAGAAAAAACCATATTAGATGTGCCTCGATGATATATTATAATCCAATATGGTTGGTTGTTGCTTCTCCGTTTAACTATCTACTAACATACATACATTGAGTTAATATTTATTTACCTCGTAAGCAATTTTATGAGTTAAGACTTAATATAATCTAATTTCAGTCTAAGAACGTCGAGTTAGCTCGTTTGGCGACCTGGTTCACTCTCAATCAGCCCGACATTGACACCAATATGTGTGGATTCTTTAACATTGAGCAACTGAAAGACACAATTGATGTACTAGAGAAAGGATTAACTGAACATGAGCAACGCGTCTTAAAGGATGTTCAACTTAAGTAAGTACTTAAATATGTCGTTTCTAGCTTTCACTTAAAGTTATATTATTTACTAATTATAAATTTTATGCATTCATTGCACAGAGGTCGACTTAATGCCTAAGGCATTCTCTACCAGTCAACCTTTGGAAGGTACAGAGAAAGTGTAGTGAAGTGTAGAAAGTGTATAGTAAATAAGATAGGAGTGCTATAGTGCGGTCGCGATAGAGGAAAAATATTGTACATACTCCTCTTAACACCTGTCTCTATTACTCCCGCGTAAACTTATTGCCATCGCGCTAGCCCATATTCAGTGGCCGCCGTCTAAAAGGATTGCAAACCTTTTACATTTTTTTGTAACCAAAAGACAATGCATTCGGATGCGCTAGTTATCGCTCAGTTTTCTAACGAAGTCAAATAGTTTATGTCGTTTTTAGTGTTTGTTTGTATTGTTTAAATTGTTAATGGTTTCATTGTCTTGTTATGTTCCTTGTTGTACACTCGCCGTAATACACTTATAACGTTACGGACCCTTATAACACGATTATTTTAACTGTAGGTTTGTATTTCTGGCCCTTTACCCAGAACACCCAGACGCAAAGTAATTTAGTAAAATTCGTTTATCAAATTTTCCCGACTGGTAATTGAATCCAAATCCTTACACTCACAAAGCAAACGCACTACGGACTGAAGCTTCGCGTACACTCTGCTCAGTGCGTGTGTGTGATCTGCAAAATAATCATAAGTTGAAATAGATTTTTTTACTAATAAATATATCATATAAGCTCGTACTTATTACAAAAAAAAATGTTTGTAACTTCTGTCAGTAGGCAAAGACGTCATTGTACGAAACTACTCAATGTTATTATTGTAATTCTCAACATACTTCACTATGAGTGACTATATACACTATTTCCAAGTTCCTGGAATTCCTAGAGACGGAAGCGTTATTATATAAAGTTCTAATATAGGTACATCAATGAACATCTTGGACATTAACATTTTTTTTAAATATAATTCTTAAAGATAACGGTGCATAACTTATCAAACATGCAAAATCCTAAAGTACACAGAGCAATAAGGTATATAATAAAATAATGACATGAACAATAATTACCTAGTCAAACAAAATTGAATGTAACACAGTGGTGGTGCGCGAACTTAGTGAGGGGAACCAGTACCGCACTATGCAATCAGATGAATTGTCCATTTATAAAAGTGATTTATTATATATTTCAATCAGATTTGTCCTCCCGCATCGCCTGGACAGGAGCGACTGGTATAGAATTGCATCACAGGATCCTAGTAATATGGCTAGAGGCTACTACGACTATATCGTATCAATTCATATAAGCCGATTTACTTCAATAAAAAATACGAATCAAAATAAATACCATCCGCTTCTGGTCAGTTCTTACTCGTTAGTCTTCTTTGTACAGGGATGCAACCGCTCGCATCATCTGTGAAAAGGAGACTGGCAGGTCCTAATCAGTATTGTCTACTCTTAACTCATTGGATAACTAAAATGCTTTCTGAAATAAAATACAACATACAACAAGCGATACACACAGGGGTTTTTGGTCGAAACTCGAGAAATATTTTAGTTGGGATACAATTTACGTCTCACGATATTTGTCTTGCTGGGGTTCAACTACGAGTCGGCAACACCGAACGTCGTAAATTTTAGAAATTGGAAAATTATCCACCTGAGTATTGATGGTACAAGATCGCTCCTACCATCTAGTGTTTACGAACTGCAATAACGATGTGAAGCAGTCCATCTAAGTCAAAGTGCAAGTTTACATATTAGTTAATTTACCAGCGCATAGATGGATGCAAAGTTTCTGAGACTGCCTATTGGTCCATAAGTGCCCTGAAGGACGCATGTCATAACTCTCAATACAAACCAATCAATAACGTCAGATGACCCCACATTGGCGTCTCCGTCGCACTATCAAAAACATTTATTAGTGCTTTCTCTTGATTACAGATATTTTGACAGAGGAACACTACACTGGGATGACGTTGAACCGGTGCTTCACAAGAGCAAAATACAATCTCTCGAGAGAATACCTCAATAACTACTGGCGTCGCATGTTTTAGTATAATAACTAGCTTTATAATAAATGTATCTACCTATAAGTAAGCCATGTCGTAATATAATGAATTAATTGTATTGTAATAGTTAAGCTCTCGTATCATACTCGTATTACATCATCCAATTAACAAACCGGATTAGATTTTCTTGAAGATGCTAATCAATTGATAATATTTAACGATGTTTATTAATTGATATTTATACCTATATACAATAGCAGTCAGGAGACTGCTACTACTTTAATACTGTAATAATTTGCGTGTCTGATATATTTTAAATTAAATGTTACACTGTCCTCATATCTTACTTGCACTTGTAAACATTATAACCAGGATTTTGTAGAAAATATATTTAAAAAGTGGCCATAGTGTTTATTTTCTGTTCTTCTCCTAAAAAAAAAGATCAACTTATTAGAATAGGCAAGCAGCTTCATGACTGATTTAGTCTGACTGACTCCTACTCATTTACATTCGAAAATAACTGGAATTGGTTCAATTGAAATAATAAATTTTAATGAAATTTTCATTTGGTCTCTACGTAATCTGTATACATCATTTTTGGAGATGATTCAAAAATACATCTAAATATTAAAAAAATGTTTGTAATTAAAAAATGTGAAAAGTGTCAATTCTTATTTCTTTTTCTCAAGGCAAGGTAATTTGCCGTCTTAACGGTCGGTTAGGAACGTTAGGGATCTGGGCTCACAAACTGCCTCATCAAACCTGTGTAAAGACACACACACTGACTCATCAAACCTGTGTAGTCTCCATCAGGTTGTCTGGAAGAGATCGCAGATTGTGATAAGACCGCCATTTGTACTCACCTATTATTATGTTTTTTTTTGTTTGATACCTCACGTGTACAATAAAGAGTACCTATCTATCTATCTATCTAAAGACATATTATTGTATTGTTTCCTGTAAAATTGTCCCAATCCCGGATCGAACAGTGTGAGGTGTTGTGTTATCATAGAGAAATAGCGGTGACGATTCGGGGCTGTCTCATTGTAAGTTTCACCATCATTATTTGAAGTTCTGTAGAGTATACATATGCTGCTAATGGTTGTAGTGGGGCGGCGAAAAGAAAATACGGGGGCTTTTTTTTTAAGTAGTCGGTTTTAAATATTTTTTAACCGACTTAAGGTTCTAAATTCGACAGATTTTTTTTTGTATGTTACTCGATATCTTCGCAATATCAGAATTAGTTTAAAAAATCTTTTTAATCGATTTTGTTCTACTCAAGGTTGGTCTCATTTAAGTTTGAAGACCTTTAGAGTCATTCGTGAATTAATTTCAATATTTTTTTAAATTAATTGTTTGTACTCAACATTGGTACAGCTCATTACAATTTTAATCGTTCTCAAAGTAGGCGCTGGTCTTTCTTTCGATTTCCCCACAGTCGATCTTAACAAAAAGTGTAACGTCATTACGGTTAGACAAACGTTTATCCTGAATACGGTTTCTGCCTCAAAGATAAGCGTCAAAAGGCAACAGCTTGTCAAGTCAAAATTTTTAACACACAAGTTTTTTTTTAAATTATTATATCGGGGGATCATTGACAACCACCATCTATGGACACCTGCAACTCTAGGGTCGTAAGTGCGCTGGGTGTTGCGAGGAGGAGGGATGAGGAGATAGGAAAGTGGAGAGTTGGGATGAGGGGGTCAGGTGGGCCTCTGGAAACCTCACTAATTTCAGGAAAATGGTTCACAACCGTTTTTCCGTGAGGCCGTGGTATGGTAGCGAGCCGGCCTATTCGTGCCTAAGCATGGCTCTACCACAATGGTTCTCACTCCAAAGACTATACACACTCAAACACTCTTTTTTCATCTAAGCGCCCTACTAATACAGAAATAGCCTTATATAGATTCATAGCTGCGGAAGGGACCTGGTGACCTGTAATTATAGGTTTATTAAACTACTTCTGGCACCAGTCTGTCAGTCACAAAGTAAGGGATAAATGGATTTTATTATTATTATATAATTATTATAGGCGTGAACACGACACAAATACGATAGTAAAGTCGGTTGCATACTTTTTAAAGTTATTTGTACTTGTTATTATTGAGATACCTCCGAGTACATCGACTACATCAGAAATTTCTTGACAACCAAGAAAGCGTAAGGAATGAGTATAGCGAACGTTTCATTCAAAAGTTAAAGTGGTTTGACGGGAAGTACCTACCCTACTTATGTTTTTGGCAGCAATAATATTCTCTGATTTGCTTTGATTGATCTGAAATTAAACAGCATAGAGGTGAAGTACTTATTGACTGACTATGAGTAATTTTGTTGTTTTCTTTTATGTAATTAATCTGAAATTTCGTAAATCTCTCACCTCATTGCTTGACGTGCACTTTTTCAACATACTCCTCAGATCTACATTATCACACACAGAAAAATTACTCCCTCTTCAAGAGTGAGGTATTTTTCTTGTATCATTAATAAAAATTACTCATTTAAGGACATTGGACACTGACAGCAAAGTCAAGTCAGACAGAAGTCAACAAGTCAGACAGAAGTTGTGACATAACTTAATTTTTATGGCAAAAAATTAAGTTATGTCACAACTTCAATAAATGCCTAATATTTTTTTAAGTATGTCATAATTCTGCAGTAAATATATTTCTTTTAACAGTTAATTGATCCATTTTTTACATTGAAATATTAACAATCAATCAATTAAAATAATTTGAAAAAATAGTTTTTTTTTTAATAAATTGGTGTGTTTAACTATAAATGTAGTCACTTATTTTGCTTAGGTTCTAGTTAAGATAATTATTTTGTAAGTAATAACATTAATAATATCGTTTATTTCTCACCTAATGCAAAATACAATAAAAAATAAACATAAGCTTTATAAACATTAGACAAATTTCGGTTGTTTTTCGCTCGTCCCTGAGGTAGGTATAAAAACCTGTGGTACAGGTCTCCAGTCGAAACACATTTTGAGCTTTTAAAATACCTTATTTAAATAACTACAATATTGCTATGAAAAGATAATATAATAACTAATAGAAAAATGAAACAAGAAAATGGTAGCAGTGATCAATGAAACATTAACAAATTAGGATGAGCGTGAGTATCTATGAGTGTGTTTATGTGTGTTGTGGGTTTGGAGTGAATATGTATACAGGCTCTGTGTCTGCTGTCTGCTATGTCTGATAGCCCTACGACATGGTCTTGGAATCGGATTTATCATACAAAGTTAAGTAAGTTTTAAATAATGCATTTGTGTTTGGAAATGTGTGCGCAGATGTTTTACTCTAGTACTATTAGGAGGCCTTCCGTTTTCTTATATGATTGCTTTAACAGTTAATTCTAAGATGATGATTTTCCATTGGTACACATTTAATAGAGACCACATTTTGTGCATTTTTTTATACAGGTAAGGCCCAAGAAATTAAAGAACCTACGACTAAATAAAGATTTAACATCACAAGATCGTATCGATCGTACAGTCGCAGGGATGTAGTAAGTTATAGAGTATTATTTGAGAACGGTAGCATTTACTAATAGTTGGCTAACAGTGAAGACTTGGCAAAATTCATAGTCTATTAGTAGGATACAACTAAAGCTTGAAGTAGCAAACTTTTAGCACAGCTCATTGGGCACGCCATGTGGTAATGCAATGGTTTAAGATGGATTGATATATTGATGGAGTGATATAGTATAGACCGTTTCGATACGTGAGTATCAGCAGATTTTTGAAGTTATTTAAGTATATAAATAAGTTTGGGTATTCTATTAGACAGATGGTCAATATGATTTTTAGGTTATTATCAATGAAATAGGGGTCACAGCCAGGTGCATAGGCTTAAGCCTACCTGATAATTCCGATTGACTGACAATTGATGATTCGGATTGATTGACTGATTTGGGGAGCGGATAGCGAAGTCAACTACGTTTGATGAGAAAACCAGAGTAAATTGCTCCTTGGTCAAATCCAATGTTATGTAAATTAAAAATAAAAATGGGCCCAGAATGCTGCTTTGGCTGGATATGATACTATATAGACGTTTGAGTACTAGTATAAAAACCGATTTTTACTAACTGTTGCTGCCTGATAAATAACTACGAAATAAAGATAGTGAATACGAGATAAAGTTAGTAGTAGATAAAAATTCTTGTGAACATTGAGTATGAGAGGGACTCCCCTCTCATACTCAATGTTTCGAGCTTATTCAAAAGAATTTTTATCGAGACGGTGTCAAAAGCTTTCGCGAGATTTACGAATAAAGCGACGCATTTCTGATTTTCGTCAAGTTTTCTGACTATAAAGTCCACCAAATTGCGTACAGCATCATCGGTGGATAAATTCTTTCGTCTTGTGGCCGAGGTTTTAGGTATACCCTAGAAAGTTAAACCGTCACCGCGGTAGACTTGGTCGCTTATTGATCAAGTCAACCCCACCATGTTATATCCCATACTTAGAGAGGCGCTAAACGTCGCGCCACCGTCTTAGGCCTGCTTCTGGGTGACAGATAGCCCCGTTCATCGCCCTCAAGCAAGATCGGACCCCGGAGATCATTTTGCCCTCTCCGGCGCGTGGTGCATTATCTGTGGGACGGAAGAGTATTAGCTTTCTCCCGTTCCCTTTCCACCACTGCCTCGCAGGACGAGGCGATAGAATCCCACGCACTCTCGCTTTGGACCTACACATAACCAGTACGTTTGCCGGCTCTGCTCCATGGAGCAGAGCCGGCTAGGAGACTTGCCGCTTTG
Organism: Tyria jacobaeae; assembly: GCA_947561695.1. NCBI lineage: Eukaryota > Metazoa > Arthropoda > Insecta > Lepidoptera > Erebidae > Tyria > Tyria jacobaeae. The sequence goes on along the minus strand of OX387207.1, from coordinate 8,143,337 downwards.
AAGGATATCGTGCGGTATCCTCTTATGACTCTAACGGCCATCGCCCTATGCGGTCGCCGCAGTATCGCAGATCAGAGTCTCCGCCCATATTGGCGACCCATATAAGGCCATGGACCGCACGATTCCGACATAAAGTCTCCTGCAGGAGGCGTCGGGCCCTCCTAAGTTTGGCAGCAAACGCGATAGTGCAGCTGCCGTCCTCATGAGCTTAGGGGCCAGATTTCGGAAGTGATAACCGAAATCCCATCGGCTATCGAGTGTAAGACCAAGGTATCTCATCGAAATCTCGATGACGATGCGAACACCTCCCATGACAAGACTGGATCCGACTGGTGGCCTCTTTCGAAGCCCATGGAAGAAAAGGGCCTCCGATTTATGCAGGGCCACCTCAAGACCTAGCTGAATCGAATCCTTTCAACGACTTGAGCGACCCCGGCCGTGGCTTTTATGGTTGCCTCACGGTATGTTTGACCTCGCGCCGTTACGAGGGTGTCATCGGCATAGCAGGTGACAGAAACACCTCCCAGAAACACACCGCGAAGCACCCAGTCATATCCGATGTTCGTTCGTTTCTCAATTTTTTTATTCGCTCTGTTTTGCGAATATGAATGCGAACACTAAATTTATGCGAATATTATGCTTAAGTAACATTACAATATTGGTTACATGGCATGCTTAAACGTTTTTGTAAACAGACAAAGCGTTCTGGTCAGTATCAGTTTCAGATTGGAGTTATCTTACTTCCCCTAAAGCATAGTCAATCCCACTCTGTCAAATGTCGAAATTAAACTTTGTAAGAAGTATAACATACGGACATTTTTATAACTTTTCTATTCGATACTATTCACTTAGCTTTAATAATTTTGTAAGAAAAAAATAACAAAATACAACCGTAGGACTTAAAAACTAAGCAGCATATTTTAAGGAGGTCAGACAACACCAAGTTGATTGTAGAACAATCCGCTGAACCTATGTGATGTCTCCCTCCATCTATTGACGACGAACTGCAATCAATCAACGATGTAAGGTAATGCATCTGTAAAGTGCAAGCTTGCTTTTAGTTTTCAAAGCATCGGATAGATGGGTGCATCCTACAATTGGTTTATACAGGTCTTGAATGACGCATGCCATAACTGACTATCCGACAATGAAGAATCAATAACGTCAGCCTGTGCCTCTCTGGCATGGCTCCGCCACTACCAAGCTTACTAATATTGTTTTCTGTTTACAGATTTTTAGCCAGAGATAGATGCCACTGGGATGACGTTGAATAGGCGCTTTACTAAATTGAAATATAATCTCTTCAGCAGGCACTTCAATTACTATACCTATGAGTATTAAACAGGAATCAACATATAGGAACATTTTAATATAATACAATAAATCTTAAGTAATTGTACCATTTTTTCGTTTTCTTATTTTTATGTATTTACTGTTAAATGTACTTAAATAAATGTATGATATATATTCTTGTTTTTTTTTGACTAAAATAAAATTAGTATTACATTGTTATCAAATGAAACACCACACTGACCACCGACGTTTCCACTATTAAGTACTTATAACGATTTTTAATGTAATTTACGCAATAAAATTACACATCTGACGATAAGAAAAAAATATAACTATAAATTTATAATTTAATTTCTAAAAAATTATGCTGCACTAAGCATTCTTTTCTAACGTGAAAATATCAATTGTATTATATAATAGTAGCTACCATGGTGTATGTATGTAATAAGCTGTATCTTGAAATGTGTAACAATTTGTAATTGTAAATTTATAATAATAAATAATTGAAGTAAGAAGCCAGTCTGAAGATTTAGTACGTACTCGTATAATATTTTTTTTACAGTAAAAATGTAGCTAGTTGATCCCTAGACACTGATGTGTGTTTCTATTATGAAATCGTAACGGGCCGATGTCTGTACGTTATAGATATTGAAGAAAAACTAAGACATTTATTAGAGCAACAGAAGACAAAACAACTCCCAACACGCTTGTCTGCGTGTTTGTACACGTAAAGCAGTTTTCAGTTACTATATTATTTACTGCTAGAGATCTATCTAAAAATATACTCCATTTTACTTTTCTATTTTTGACCTGAGAGAAGCTGACGTTCTACCAAGATGGCAAATGTTAGTCGGGTTCGAGTTCAATCGAAGAAATGCTCCACACATCTCAAACTGATCCCGAACTAAACAGAGCTTGTACTATGGTAATCAGATTGCTGATAAACATACTTATATATTTCTATATACATAACATACATACCTTACACCCATACACAGAACAAATGATCGGGCTTATCACACAAATATTTGTCCAAGGTGGGAATCGAACCCACGATCTCGGCTTAGCAGTCAGGATCGCAAACCACTAGACGAGTAGGCCAGTCAAATGGTGGTGGTTTCCACAAGTAAAAAAAAAATAATCAGGTGTGGATTTTTGTCCATAAAAATAAAAAAACTGTAATTGCACAGATTTTATTTATTCATTAACATAATTTATGAATAATTTGTATTAACAATGTCCGAAATATGTCAACATTTATGTGTTTAAATACATCATAAGTAACTAAGTATATCTATTTTACAACTGACATTACGATTATTATGTAACACCTGGCCACATTCCACATTATATACTTGCGTCACGCTGCCTCCTATTACGTTAGTGGGACTGAATGTTAAATGGCAAAATGTAGGTGTTTGATACACCTCTGCCTACCCCTGAAGGTATACAGGCGTGAGCGTATGTATGTATGTTATAACTTCTTCAAAAATGTTTATTATAATATTGTATACTGGACATGATGATGATGAGAAATCACCGTGAGTGATAAGACCTCCAATTGTTATACCGTAATACATGCATGTCTATATATATATATATATATTTCCATTACTTGTATGGTGTACAATAAAGAGATAAATAAATAAATGATACAAGAAAAATACACAGTATGAAGCTGTAGTGTATTTAATTAGTTCTTCTTTTGCGGATGCTTTTTATATACCTACTGAGTTGTTGATATCTTCTTTATTGGATTTTATTATTGATATATTATGCCGGAATATGCAAGTGCTTTATATAATATCTATATTTTTATGCATAAGTATTTAAAAAGAATATAAGCGATGATTACTTTTTGTACACAAAGCTCACAAAGTCGAAGTCTAGTTTTTGTAATTAGTTAACAAAGTAGTAAAAAAATCTATAAATTACAGCTACCTAAAGGCTTTTGAAACTTTTTTACAACACAGTGTAAAATAAAATCGGTGCATTTTCATTGATTCTTGTTTAGGAAATCCAGTGATTAAGTTTATTTATGCTACTCAGTGTGTGACTACTTTATAGTGTTATCAATCAGTGACGCAACAACAATCTCTAGCTCCTGTTGTAACACAGATTCATCAGTAGCTCGCTATTTAACTTATCTTTTATAGGGCTATGGCCCTCTAAATTATGTGAAGCAAAACTAAACTTGTATTGACAAATTTCAATACTTGAAAAGAGTTCGCAGTAGTAGTTAAACATGTAGCGGCTAGCAAACTTTATTTATTACATATCCTGATACATGATATGAGACATCAATATTTTTTTAAAGAAATTTAAAATCTATATAATTATATCCTTTGGGGTGTAAGCTTTGGCAAAATGAACTTAATACTATTCTAACATATGACGTATCAACTTTAATATAAAGTAGAATTTCTATCAACTGGGTAAATAATTTAATTAATAGGGAACTTGAGTAGGTAATTACATATTTTTATCTAACTAAAAATTTAAGGAATGATACCAAAGATGCCAATATAAAAAAGATTGGGTAATCTAATCGTCGTTTACCCAATCACAACAGCTGACTTAGACAGGGATATCACTTAGCCGTTTGGTCCATCTATTGCTCCTAAAGTATATCCCCCAATACATATACATATCTAAGTAAAGTAAGTAAATTGGATCATCATCATCACTGACAGGACTGTTGTTTCAAAAGCCTGATATAGTGGTGATAGACTGATTAGAGCGCTGCGCAAATGATTGTCGACATCGATGTTCCTCATGACGAGAATCTTTGAATTGTCTCGCGAGATTACTAATATGTGGAAAGTAGAGCAGGTGATCATTATTTCAGTAGTCATATCTAATCACGGATTGATAGCCAAGAGCCGGGATCAACACCTTAAGGGCTAGCTAAACACCAATAATAATAATTAAACATTTTATATATATATGTATATAGCTTATACTAAATTATCTCCATTGCTTTTAATACAATACTTTAAACGTTGGATTGTTAGTACCATGGTGTTGCTAAGTTTCTAAATAACCTTCTCATGGTCCGTAACTTGATACACCTACGCAGACGGTTTGATACCCATTTCACAACCACAAGGTTAAAAGTTATATCACTCTTTGATAACTGACACCCAACAAAACGTTCACTATGGCCGAATAATGTCAACATTGTATCCATCTTACTTATTGAGCAGCTTTATTAGAGCTTCGAGAAATAACTCGGTCACTCTGCTTAGTTAAATATTGCTAGATGATAAAAAAATCTCGTTAAGGCAAAGATACCTAAGTACGAAAAACTCAGACCTCCGTTTGCTTACCGCCTAAGAAGTTGTTTTAATTGCACCATAACTCACATAATCAAATATCGGTCTAGTAGGTCACTTTTAACTTGCGTTTTACACCTTTTTGTACGAGCTATATTCATTTCCTCGGATTGTTTTCTTCATGGCTTTGATGTATTTTTTTAGTATGGACGTCCATATCTTTTTCATTAACAATTACTTATAATTACTTACACTTATAAATAAAGAGCAGGCGTGATTTCAAAAATGACCTATTACATCATTTGTGTCATGCTATCACAACTTACACTATATTTTTATATCATACAATTTTTTTAAACAGATTGACACTAAAATTTAAACATAATGTACCTAACGTTGACAAAGAATATTTGCTAGGGATAAATAAATTGAAAAAAAAAAAAAGGTTATGAAAATATCCAAGATACAAATTGTTATATTATTAATTATTATTATTATTTTATTATTAATTATTATTATTTTATTATTAATATATTTTTTTATTATTGCTATTGTTGCTAGTCATCTAAAAATCGTTAGTTATAAAAAATCATTATTTGATTATTATGTTTATAACAAAAAATGTCTTATCAGATATACACCTAAAAAACACTGGGAAATGAAGCGCTTTTTATTATTTTTCAAAATTCTAGATGGGGATCAACTCTTTAATTTTGTTAAACATATATTATTTATTATATTTTATTAATAAAAAAATAAGAAATAAGCTAAAAGATAAAAAAGCTTGATTGCGGATATCTCCTAAAATATATTATGTTTTGTTTCAAAATTTCACTTCTTTGTTTTAACTTACATATATACAATATATATATATATATATATACATATATATATAAATACGATATATATATATATATACATATATATGTACTAATACATAAACTTAGTATACAGCGTAATGGACAAACAGTCTCTTCATTACATCGTGACTGAAACTAAAATGTTTGTATTCGCATACGCAAACATTTCAGATTCGGTTCCGCTTTTAAAGATATGTTATTATAATAATGAATACACGTGACGTTAGAATTAAATAGGTATGTCAAAAATATCATAATACAAACATTTTTAGAGACTAAACCGACTCATCCAAATCGTAGCAGCAATATTATTATATAAGGTTATGAATGGAGAAAAAAAACAAAGTCATAATTCCTCATTATGTATTTTTATTAATATTATTCGGGGTTTTTGTAGTATATATTATATATAATATATATATATATATATATAATATATATATATATATATTATATAGTATATATTATATATAACCCCGAAACATGAATTCAAATAACGAAATATTTGACCAATTTGAATGAGACGGGTAATAACGTTGACAATTAAGTAAGATAAGACTTAGACTAGGATATTTATTCTAGAAAGTTATCCCTGGGCAATTCATTTTGTGGAACGACTGCTAAATAACAATGAATTTAAAAATAGGTTCTTAATTCAAATGCAATATTTCTTGAATTTCAAATTATATTTTATTAAAACAATATTATTTGCAGGATTGTTTTCACATGTCCCTTGACTAAAACTTAATTTTCCGTTGATTTATGTTTATTTATTTGAAGAGCACAAGCAGCAAAAAAACCGCAAAAAGTGCTAGTTTGTGTTTTGTGAGAAGTATAACTGTACGCAAATTGTATTAGATTATAGTACCTATTAATAATATTACTCAGCATTTTGTAAATGAACTGCTTTTAAATGTTACCTACTTTTTTAACAAACCATATACCACCACACTCTCCCCTAGTAAGTGGGAATCTAATGTACGAGAACTTCTTTACCGAATCAGTCGGAAATGATTTTATTCCGCCTAGCCTCTGCACATATTTTGCTTACTTGTGAAAAACTAATTGACCACTTCATTTCGTCTATGTAATAGTTAATATTATATTTTTAATATAAAGGAGCATCTCTTGGTGATTTATATCTAATCTAACCTCTCCTATCTAATATTATGTTTTTTTTTATTATTCTATCACAAGATATACAGAAAGATTATATACGATAATACTAATTTCTCAGCTAGCGAATCAGCTAATATGAAATAGCATGAAAGTGATCATAACTTCGATCGTACTTATGCCGTGTCATTTATAGTTGGTGAACGACTGAAGGCAACCGAACAAAAAACATGTTTCTGCAACAGTTTCGGAGTTATACGTAGTTACATTATCCCCGGTAACACAAAAGAAACCTAAGTACTCATAAGTAAGAGAGCGCCATATTTTTATTCCAATTCGATGATATTTGCAAATATATTATTCCCTAGTGTAGCACCGCCAATTAAGCTAAGAGCTTATAAAAAAGTTCACAGCAGTATTAAAATTGCAATATCACGATCGCCAATTCGTCTTAGAAATAATTAATCTATAAATAGCTATGAAACAATAATGGGTTTAAATACAATAATAATAATAATAATAGAATAATGAAAGAACAAAATAAGAATGATAGAATTACAGCGTCTTGACAACTTACATTTTCTAGAATATTTTGAAGGCGTATATTGTATTTACTGTAGCACACTGAGAATGGATAAATTAAATGCAATTTACCGAAATACATATATATTATGTAATAGTGATCTGTGGGGTGTATCTAGGGAATATTATACATATTTTTTTCTTGACTTAAATTAAGAAAATATAAGTCCGTATACAAAAAATACAAGACTTATGACAACTTATCACCACCCTGCAGTTGCCAAGATCGTTCTTAGTAAACATATTTCTCATTAAATCAATGATAATTTGTTCCTCAATTTGTTCCTCAACCTTAATCTTTGTATACCCTATTAAACATTACTTTAAGAAAATAAAAATATAATCGCTCTTCGAATCGAAACGAATACTAGACGTTTCACCTCGGAATTTGTACAGCAGATATTTTTTTTTAAGTATTTTCTATCCGATAACTGTTTTCAACTCAGCCACATACACGCCACATAGCATAGTGTAACGCCAGGTCTAAATCAACAGATAAATAATATTTCGTATAAAATTACTAAATATTGACATTAAAAAATAAATTTCGTATAAGTATTCAATTAAAACAAATGACCCCAATCTTCATAGCTGCCTACTCTTCCTTTCTCTGTTGGCCATATGAGCAAAAAACTTTAGACACACTTTTATTCTGTGAGCTCATTATTGTTACCGAATTGGAACTTATTTATTTTTATATATATAATAAAACTTTAATACAAATCGAGATCTAAAAAATCCAATATAGTTAAAATTTGTTTAAAATTATGCCAAATATCACAAAAAAAAATATATCACAAAGAATAGAAAAAAAAAAACAGTCAGATTCAGAATATTCTTCTCTTTTTTTTTAGAATACCTACTGAAAGTATAATAAATACAATCAGACCTCAAAAATGTTGAATTTTGGTGATATGTCCAAATCATGACCATTCACCGTCACCATACTTTCGGGAGATCATTTATCATCATTCGGAATAGAAGTGGCAAAAGAGCATTGACCCCATCAACTGCGGAGCCTGAGTGGAAACAAGCTTTCTATTTCTAAAACTATAATATAATTATATTAAGGTCCTACACCTACGCAGCAGCAGAATATGAAGTTCATTAACCTGTTAAATCATCTTCAGAAATCAAAATATTAACTCTACTACCCACTAACACACTAATAACAAGCGATATTTTAAAACAACCAAATTCCTACTTTTATTAAAAGGATTCATTCTATATAGGTGTGTAATACATATTTCTTAAGTATATTCAAAACCTGCTCTTGATATATTTTACAGAGAACATGACTTGCACCACTTTAAGCGCTATCAATGTACACTTTTAATTTTTACATACATATACCTACCAGCCAGTAATCGATATAGCAGTAAGTCAGAAATAGACCGGGCGCTGGATGGAGTTGAGTGTGCAAAATGTGAGGACCGCATTCGGTGAATGGTTTGAACTCAGAAAAGCATGCAGATTATGATTCTGGATGTTGCCAGGAGCCATATTGGTCCATTTTTTTTACACCCCACCCCATTAGACATCTAGTAAATGGACTGAACACATACTTTGATATCATTATAACGATTGTTTTAGTGAGAATATCCAATTGATTTTTATGATTAAAGATACTTACAGCTAGTCAAGTGAAAAAACAACAGGAAAATTAAAAATAAAAACAATTATTATTGATAAAAAAAAAACAAAAAAATCAAATTTTAATATAGTAACTGTCCCAAAATATCGGTTTTGGCTTAAATTTATTAATAGTTATTTGCTCATCAGATGCTCTACATTTACATCTATTAAGAGCTTCAGCACAAACATATGTATGGATAAATGCTGACCAAACTCAACTACAGCCAATTGATTACACCTGTAAAACAATGGCTTGCTCTTGTAAAAATTACATATTTATTGTATTTCTTTATGCAAATGCATAAATAACGATTATCAGAATAAAAAAGATTGATAATTATCATTTTCTCATTTATAATATATTAAAATTTGATTTTTTTGAATTATTTTTTTTTATCAATAATAATTGTTTTTATTTTTAATTTTCCTGTTGTTTTTTCACTTGACTAGCTATAAGTATCTTTAATCATCATCATCAATCATCTTTAATCGATATTTTGGGACAGTTACTATATTAAAATTTGATTTTTTTGTTTTTTTTTTTTTATCAATAATAATTGTTTTTATTTTTAATTTTCCTGTTGTTTTTTCACTTGACTAGCTATAAGTATCTTTAATCATAAAAATCAATTGGATATTCTCACTAAAACAATCGTTATAATGATATCAAAGTATGTGTTCAGTCCATTTACTAGATGTCTAAGGGGGTGGGGTGTAAAAAAAATGGACCAATATGGCTCCTGGCAACATCCAGAATCATAATCTGCATGCTTTTCTGAGTTCAAAACCATTCACCGAATGCGGTCCTCACATTTTGCATACTCAACTCCATCCAGCGTCTGGACTAAAAGGCGGTATCCAGAACACAGGGCTAAAAGATTTTGTTACGTTTGTGTATAATAAACGCTCGATTTTATGTTCTTTATGTAAAAAAGGGAAATATATGATTTTTTTAAGAAAAGAATTTTATTGTTTTACTATTTATGTTAGGGTTATCGTAAAACGTAACAAGCGCTGTCTCCATTAATATCAATATTTAGGTAAGAGGCCAGTGACTGCCATAGATAAGGCACTCTTGGTTAGTATTATTTCATACCGCTATAGTGGTGACTGAATTCAAAATAATAAATTTAAATTACTACTTAAAACAGCAGTAAGGAAACATTATACTGCCCATTACCTTAGATCTTGTAAATATTTTAGACTATTTCTCCTTGGAGTAAAGAACGTTACTGCTTTTTAGAGTAGTGCTTTAAGATAGGTGTTATCAGCATTTCATGAACAGTTCGCAGTATGGATTGAAAAGTTCTCAGCTTAGATCATCATGATCATCATCATCATCATGAGAAAATATAATACATACAAAAATATTTTCATTTTTCCATCTAGTTCAAAAGCTCAAAGCTTCGACAACAGTTTAAAAAAAAAAATTCAACGTTGTTAAAATATTCATTTACAGCGGTATTTAAAAAAAATCTGGCCACTCAGGTGTTTTCTTTTTTAGGTTTGAGAACAGATGAAAGTCAGTAGTCGTTGGCAAATCTGGAGAATAAGGCGTTTGGGGTTAGTAGTTTAAAACCACAATCACGAATGTGATCCTTGGATTCAACAAACAACACTTTCTTTCTGAGCAAACCTTGACGTTTTTTCTTAATTTCTTGACGTACACAGCGCAAAAGAGTTTCACCTTTCGTTAGGTAATCCACCATGATAATACCTCTATTTTATGGTGTGGAAACCCCCACGGGTCATTACCTGACTGTAGCTAACAGTGAAGTGGTATGTCGGACTCGAACCCACCAAAACCACACGGTGTTCCGTCACGAGTCGGGCTATTGCACAGGACCCGGGTAAACCCTAAGAAGGAAGCTTTCGAGAAACCCTACAGACACTGGTCGCATGACCATCGCGCGACTTAATCATGATGACACCTCTAGCATCCACAGCCCACAAAATTGACTTCTCTTCCTTGGAGTTAATACACTAGATTTTTTCCATTGCTTTAACTGTTGTTTTGACTATGGAGTAAAGTGATGGACCCACGTTTTATCCATTGTTACAAATCTGTTACAAAAATCCTGCGGATCAACAACAAATAACTCTAAACAATCATGGGAATTGGTAAGTCGAACTCGTTTCTGGTCAACTGAAAGTAATCTGGGGACCCAAGTTCAATGAGGATTTGTGTTCGTTTATACGAGATGCTTATGATGTCTGCTATCTCTCTGATAGTTAATCTGATCTGAGGTCTTTTTATTAAAAGACCTCAGATTAACTATCTATATAGCAGACTAAATATGAGATCACACAGTTTAGATATATATTCTTCAGTTAAAGACGTCGTGGGCCGGCCGGAGATGGGGTTCATTTAAAATACTCTCTTGTTTGGATTCACCAATTCATTTTTTCACTGCGGTATAAGATGGAGGTGACTGTTGATTTCATCTTAATGTGAATCTCATTCATCGTCATTTTCTTTTGAAATAAGTATTTGATGACAGACCGTTGTTCAATATTGTCCATTTTTTAACAATAGCGCGAGTCGTCTCACTTAACTTGGTCTAACTTAATACACGACATATATAGTATGACAAAAGCTATAGTAATAAAATTTTACACGGTAACAACTAAAGTATATATGAATCTAATGAGACTAGTATTACAACAATATAATAATGATTTATATCTTAGGCCGAGAACTTTTCAATCCACCCTCGTAAAAATGTTATGGAAAATAACAAAAGCAAAACATTGAAAATAAAATCTTAAACTCGTTTTAATTATTAAATATAATCAAAGAGATCTACAATGTTAGTCTTTGTCATTTGGCATAATTGTTTAATACTTAGTAGGGGAAGATATTGTGTTTATATTTGTGTATTTATAAGACATTCATTATAATTACTATCTCAAAAGAGCAGTATATCTCTACACTGTAGATGCTCAAACTGTGTAATTTACCTTATAATACTTTACTGCTCTTTTATTAATCAATTTGTGACTACAAATGAAATGGGTACTATGTTAATAAAATACTGCTCTTTTGCTAGTTAACTATTTTTTTTGTATTGTCTTACCGTACTTACTACTCTTTATTAAACAATATTTATTAAATTTATTTCTAATTTATGTAGATGTATGAAACCTAGGATAGGTAGAAAGCTCGTTTGACGTGCATTCCAAATCAGTAATAAAAATGCCCTTCTTTGACTTACTGCTCTGTCGATTACCTCGGCAGTATTCCTCTATAACAATATGTTATTTTTAGTACATTATTTGTTTATAAATATAAATTAATTAATAAATATCACTAAAAAATTTAATGAAGCTTTTATCTTTCATTTTAATATATTTCATTTCTAACTGTCCCAGCTAAAAACAAAAACATATAGTCCCCTACAAATGTGTCAAACATTATGATACTTGTACGATTACGTACGATTTGAAATAATTTAAATATATAAAATAACGTCACTAAAACAAGAAGCGATGAAACTACGTATTTCAAAAATTAATTATTAACATACGTAGACTATACGTTATCTATATAATCCTAGACTAATTAGACCAAAATATGTTAATTATTATTGAAAAATCACTTGTCATAATCGTCGTAATGGCGTTATTAATGTCAATTTTTTATCACATCGACATTACTAGTGTGGGAAATTTCTACTTTGTTCAGAAACAAATTCTATTATGCAATGTATATGTAAACCTGTTCTAGATATATATATACATATTTTGTAAACACGAAATAATTTATTACTTTTGAGCAGGAATTACTACAGTGTTATTACTGCATTCACTGCTTAAATATGTATAATGCACTTTGAGATGACTTAAAATCTAAGAGTCGGTTCAAATATTTCTCACTTAAACATTATTAATTGCACAGTAATGGTCGTTTTATGGCATTTAAAATAAATAAATAACATGTTATATAAAAACACCGCAATTCAAATTCGCGGAAAGAAACTGATATTGCGTTATAACTTCTATAACCGGTCTGTAATCATAGAGGTGTTTGAAAAGAAAATAGCTTCCTATTAATAACAGGTTCCCATAATAATTATTATTCATTCACTCAGTATTACAATATACTGAGTGAACATATAAAAAATAAGTGTGATAGTAAAACAATATAAAAAGACTATAAAATAAGTTATCTAAGTCTACAAAATTATTTGACGTTTTTTAATGAAGGCTGATCTTTTATAAAGCTCATTACTATATCTAAACAACTACGTATAGTATAAGTAAATTAACTTAATCCAATCAGAAAGTTACTTCTATCTCACTAACTTTGTTTTAGTAAAAACGAAGACCTTTAGATCTCCACGATTTTACAAATTGATCAAATAAGTAACATTTCCAGTTATGTTTTTCTTTATATATTGTTTTTGTTTTAAGTATCGACAACTTTGATTTATTGTGCTTGTACTTTTTTAGTTTTTCAAAGCACTGTTATAACTGGTATTGATAAGGGAATTAGTTAAAAGTATAATAGTGAAGTCACAGTATTTAATGTACTGCACCTAAAAATGATTTCGGGAATACTATTTAGTACTAAGCTTTTCCCTCCTACCTCGGTCTGTCGGGCTGTATATATTATATATAATAGATAGATAACATTTCAGTGGGTATTGCTTAGTCCAATTCCATTGCGGTTAAAAATAGAAAATGTTGCAGGAGGTAAAACAGGAATTGACCTTTATGTATTATAAAGTGCGCCACTAAATATTAAAGATAATATTTAGTGGCGCACTTTATAGTACAGAGAGGGCGAGTGTGCGGTAATGCCAAGAAACGAAACTTTAAAAAAGTTTGGTTACCCCTAGGTTAGCATAAAGGTTGTTGTGTTTATCGTCGCTATCATATTACTACAATAAGTTCTTCTTTATAGTATGTTTACGGAAGATATTGTAGTATTATGTTAGCGGCGATAAACACAACGGGTCATAGGCACTTTTTCCACCTACATGTCTATAATTTGCTATAACAAAAAAAAAGTACTATTAATATTATCTCATGTTTTTGATAGTGTTAAAATTTTGATATATTTCTAAACGCTATTAATATGACTAGCTGACCCAACAGACGTATTCCTGTCAAAAATTAGCAATAGTATTTAAATTACATGGAAAATTTAAGCGATACGTTTACCAATGAACCGCATTTAATGCTATCTATGGATGACCTTCCCTTACCTCTAAACCAATTACACATGTTTATAGTGAATATAGCAAATGTTAATTGACCCTTAGGAAACAACCGCTACTTAATATAACAAGGAGATCACAAGGGATTTGAATCTTAATACTTAATTACAAAAGTACAAAGTAAATTTTGTAAGTAATTGATTATAATATGTAACTGCATATCGCGTGCTTTGTTAGTAAGGGACGCTCGACTGACTTGCAGTTTTTTTTATTAGTGTTTACAAACACTCAAAAATCGTGCTAACAAATTTTGCCTAATATATTTATCCGTTATAGGAAAATAATATTTGACTGTTGGATACCACCACACCTAAAATGATGAAGAATGATGAAGAAGAAGATTCTGTTATCGTGGTAGCGTTTTAAAGATCATTATAGTTTCTTTGGAAAAATGCCATCAAGACGTCAAAATTTCCGATTATAATAATATAATAAGTGATGAGTCAATGCAATCTGTTTCATAGATTACATTTCTAATAAACAGTTGGACCGATTGAGAAGATGATTTGACAAACGAAAAGCCAATGGTCGGTAAGGACAACGCCTATCGGGTCCGCCAAAACTGACGTGACTTGGTGCTCACTTAACGTGTGTCAGCACTTTACCATTTCAATACAATGTATTCATAGCTGTACGTTTCGGAAATTGATCACTTTAAGGGGTTTACCTAAGCTATATACCTATTTTTACTAATCACAAGACTGTATAATATTATACGTTTTAATACACGTAACGCCTTGAGCATAATGGCGCATATTACATTCCAGACTTCTAGTTCCTTTAAAAAGTAAATTTTATAAGTACCTACCTAGTTAGGTTGCAATACATAACTTGAAGATTGTAAAATAAGCTAAGCATAATTTTACCCACATAAACAATCCATGATCGTATGTCTTTAAGAAATAAAACAATGTAGTAACGAATATTATTAGACTAGAGTAATAGGAGTAAAAATATCCTATGTTGAGATTCCTGTTAGTTTTTAGATAATACAACCGAAAATAAAATAACATTGAACGACGCGTCATTAGAAGATAAGATTTTGTCTACCTATGAGTTTATGTAAGTGTAGAAAATAAATTAAAAGGGTTAGTTCTCAAGGCCACTTACAAGATACCACTGAGATTCTCATACACCTTACGATTTCTTATGTAAAATGGTATAATCCCGTTCGATGGACCGATATTCGCCATGCCTAACCTAGAAGTTTCTTTGAGCAAATTGATAAAATTTTTGTACCTAGTTATGTTGTCATTTTTTTCTATATTAATTCTTAACGATGGTTTTTGATATTTCGCGGTTCTGGTGTGCCAGACTAGAATTTTAGAGCAGTTATCCGCTAATGGTTCAATATCCTCGAGTTTGATACCTAGGCTAACAAGGAACCTGTCCTCTTCGTGGCCGGCGATGTACGGCATAGTGGCAGCGGGGTTGAGAAACTCGATGTTGACTGCGAAACCTGCCATGTCCACAGGGAATGTTCTATGAGCGGGCCAAGAGTCGAAGAACCCGACAACCTGTAAATATATTTGTAAGTTTTATTTCTAATATGGCAAGAATAAAACACAGTATAATCTGACCTGCTTAGAGTCTTCTCAATTTTATTTCCCTCTTATGTTAATATATTAGATAGAGAGCTCTACTAGATACCGTTAATTGTGGACGAATTGTATTTTTTTTCTGTTTGAAAGAATATATTCCTGCGGTGATCCCATTATCACCAAGTCAGCATTTGATGATGGGATGGCTGTCGCGAGGACACGGCACTCCAAACCTTAGTAGAGTGCACAGCGCGGGCGCACCAGCACCTCAACCTCGCGGCGACTACCAGTATACGTACGGGAAATCTATCGCTGGAAACCATGGTTCTGCCCATGCTCTCTCCAGCACCTGGTGCGTCTTGCATGCTATTTAATCTACCTATTTATTTTATTTAGCTACACAAAACTGAACATAATATAACAGTTACGTTTTTAACTAGGTCCCTAACTGTGTGTACACAGTATGATCACATAAGATTCTATTGCTGATAAAGACATAATGAAATTTAGTGCAGGAAACCAGCAAGGAGTAAGCGGCGATAGTGTAATGGCTAAGGCGTCGGACTTACGATCAAGTGGTTGCGGGTTCGAACCCAACGCAGTGCTCTTACACCATAAGCATTTAGCTTATATATAGCTATTTTAATGATACCTATAATTATTTGAATGCCTTAATGACACAGTAACTAAAGATAGTTCTTTTATATGCAGTACTTTGAATTGCGTAGTAAACAAAATCATTTTTTTATTATATACAGTCTAAAAAAACACACACAGTGGGGACAGGTACAACTTCTTAACGGTAAATAGTTACGGAATAATTTATATTAGGTACGTTACAAATGAGTCTTTGAATTAAACTTTTTAGGATTTATGATGATAGGCGCATTAAATGCAGTTAAGTATATACTTTTTGTTTAAGTCAATTAATAAAAAAAGCCCGTTAAAAGTACCTCACTTCTAATGGGCATTTTTTATTAACAGTTTACCACATCCGTGCATCAGAATCTACTAGATATAAAGACTTTTAAGCTATCTCTTAGTTGTTGTGTGGAAAATTTAGTTTCTATAGCAATACAGGGTTCATATAAACAGCTACGGGGTATTCATAAATACTTTAGTGTTACCTAATAAAATCTATTTCTTGGAAAAAAATTTAAATCACTGAAATTCACTATTTTTTTTTCCTTTGCATACACACAATTACCTAGCTGGATACCAAATTTAAACTTTCTAGGTCATCTGGAAATGGGTTAGGTTATTGAACTATATGTCAGTGAGTCATAAAAATGACAATTTTTGGACTGTAATATCTATATAACCGTTTGAGCTGTGTTTATGAAATTTAGGATACTAGTTTTTTTTTTATACTATAGGGGGACAGACGAACAGACGGGTCACCTGATGGTAAGTGACAACCGCCGTCCATGGACACCCGCATCTCAAGAGTCGCAAGTGCGCTGCCCGCCTTTGAGGGTGATGAGGGATGGGGGATGCAGGGAGCGGAAAGAAGAGAAGGGGGATGAGGACAAAGGAGATGAGGGGAGAGGAAAAGGGAGAGGGGGAGTTGGGCCTCCGGAAACCTCACTCATTTCCGGGAAATGCAACGCAAGCGTTACTTCACAACCGGTTTTCTGTGAGGCCGTGATATCGCACCGGTCGAGCCGGCCCATTCGTGCCTATGCATGGCTCTACCACTGTTAACCCAATCTGTTTATCACTGTTTATCTAGAGTCTCAATATTTTTACCAAATTTGGTATGTTTATGTTAAACAGATTTTGAGTAATGAAGGGGTCACACACGTTGCTGCTCGCCAATTCTTTTTTCTTAAACTTGGTTAGACGCGCTACTGCGTGTCCAGATAGTTTGATGTTTTACATCTACACATCTCATTTAAATGTCGTCTCAAACGAAGCATAATTCGATATTATGTCGATTACATTTATGGAATATTGACAAACTTAGATATTTATATAAATATACATATAATATATAAAATATATTTATATATAATTTTGAGTATATTGATCGGAACTGGAGGATAGGAAGGGTAGAAAAGGAAAATGCTTATACAGATAGATTGAGGAGTATAAGAAATAGCTCAAATGGTTCAGAAAACACATAAGTATTTATTAGTATGAATATCACGCAAAAGGTCAACTCTTTTTCAGTTATAAGCAGAGGACGTGTAGCTATTAAATCAAGAAAATTTAGTTATGTTAATTGCATTTGGCTTCATGCCTACTTTGATGATATCATATGATATCATACCATAAAGATAATAAAAGAAGATTACAGCATACCCTAAATGACCTCTGTAGGAATATGAGCTATCATAATATATGATAAATAATAACAAATTTGTGTTACCTTTCCTTCTTTCACAATTGGTGTTGAGACTCCATAGCTGCCAATCAATCCCACAGGAAACATAGAAACTTTTCGAGTTCGTCTTATTTCGTCAAAAAGCTGTAAATCTACTGTGTTGTCATCATCGCCAAAGTACAAAACTCCTTCGAGCACATTCTCTCTAAGCCAAGATAAAGCAGCTCTGCGATTTGCTACTCCACGAGGAAAATTAGTAGAATTGTAAGCAGTTGGCGGTTTTGGACTGACTATGTGTGTGAATGGCAAACCTGAACGCCTGCAATTAGAAATGTTGTATTATATGAATTGGATACGTATTCACAACAGGGAAAGGCATATTCAGAACAAATATGTGACGCTTTAGCAACGTTTCCCGTTGGTTAGATTGTTGGTATGACTAGTCTGGGCAATGCGAATTCCTTTTCCCATTGTTTAGATTGATTTGACAGCGGCCGGTTCACAAAGAAAACGAGTATAATCAAAGTCATATATTTTTATGGAAAGATAAGTAGTTTTAGTAATTTGATATCTTTATTAAATGGGCCATTCTTTTAAATATATTGCATATTTTTAATAAAGTGCTAAAATTAATATACAACTTTTATTACACGCTTTTTATTAGCTTAACCTGTATGTTTGTAACCAACTTCTTTGGACTTCATTTTGACCCACTTCAAATGTTCAGATTTCATTTAAACTTAATAGATTTATCGAGGACCGATGACAATACACTAATTTGGATAAGATTATTTGTACTAAACTCAATATGAATTATTGGAACTAAAATATTAAAAAAAAATACTGATCACAGTCCCTTTTTCATTACGTGTACCGGTGTGCGGGAACCCCCACGGGTATCACCATTCATCGATTAAACGATGACTTATTTATGTCAAACTCATACCGAATAAAACCACCTTACATTATATAGTCGGGAGTCAAGGTAATGCCCTAAGAGGATTGCCACTCAACCCCCGAAAGATTTCACCTCCTGGCCAGGTGGCTAGCTTATGCTGCCGAATATATGTATGTCTGGTGCGTCTCCTACGGGATGGAAGAGTGAGACTCATTCTCTCCCGTTCCCTTTCCACTGCTTCTTTGGCAAGCATCACCTCCTCGCAGTATGAGACGGCAGAAGTCCACGAGCTCTCATGGAATATATGGAAGCTGGATCCACCCTTGTTTATTAGAAGACTTTATAATAAGTGTGTGGTTACGAGACACCTTCACCAATTATGAACAATTTTTTATGTTTTTTTCTTATTCAATACTATTTCATTTAGTCACATGTTTAAGGTTCTGGGATTTTCAGTATGAGAACACATTTTATAGATAGTTTTATACCTACGACTTTTAGACAATTTCAAATCCTGGAAATAATTAGAAACGCAATGTATTATGTATATTTAATTAAAGCGCGTACAATGTTTAAGGAATGACTGCACGGGTGGCGGGTAATTTAAGAGTTTCGCCGAAATCTATCGGCGGACGACTGATTTCCGGGCGGGTAGTTGCAATCGACCCCCGCCAGAAGAGGTACGCGAGTGGCGTGAGGCCGCTCGCAGAGCCACTATGGCTCGTTGGTCATCCCGGTTGGAGGCTTCACGTGCTGGCTTAGCCACCGTGGAGGCGCTCCAGCCGGTCATCATCAAGTGGGCAGGACGGCAGCACGGGACCCTTTTTTTCCGACTAACGCATGTTTTTTCCGGGCACGGTTGCTTTGGAAAGTACCTGCACTCGGTCGCTAGGAAAGAATTGGTGGTGTCGTCCACGTGTGTCTGGACACTGCCTTATTGATATGTTACCCGTAGGTTGTTCCCGCATAATGCGGGCAGGCGCTAGGAGGGGTCCGGATGTCCTAAAACTGTTCCCGGATTCCTCCTATTTTAAGCGCAGCATGGCACACCGTGTGGTTTTAGTCGGTTCGATTCCGACACACCATTCCACCGAAAACCCGGGTAGAATGACGGCCCGAGGGGGTTTCCGCACGAAAAATAAAAGAAAAAGAAAGTGGTTGAAGTGTTCTTTGTGTCCGTTCTTTGAATGTTTTTAAAGTCCCCTACGACACAGGAGTTAATCAATATTACTATTAATATTTACTAATTATTTGATTGCGATTCCTTAAAGATCGTCAGCGCTTTCATTTATTTTTTATTGAGTATTTCAAATACCATATACGAAATAGCCTTTTCTGAATCCAAATAATTCAATCTTACCCTTACATTTGTCTATACACAATATAATTTTATATAAAATAGTATATGTATATGGCCTGAAGTCGAAACGGCTTGGAGTTGTAACTTGTACGTACAAAGCATACACAAAATGAAAAAGCTCACATTCCTAGACTTGTTAAATGAATTAAGTAATATTGTTAAAACATACTTGAGTATATCGAATACGGTGTCAGAGCATTGTGGTTGATCGTCAGCAATAATCCAATGTATCCGTGGTACATGCATCAGAGTGTGGGCGAGCCTCGTGAGTTCAGGCACTTGCTCCGGTCGTGGGTACGTAGGCGTTACATAGTATATCATCTTTAGATCTGATGTCTTGTTGATATAACTTCTATCATCATTTAATTTAACAAAACATAGTATCTTTTTCACGTTTCGAGGGGTGGCTTTATGAAGATGTAGAGATTGCGGTCCACTGAGACTGTCCTCTATACTGTAATAAAAAAATTAAACTTTAATACATATTAATTTTTTTTTTTATACTATAGGGGGACAGACGAACAGACGGGTCACCCGATGGTAAGTGACACCGCCGTCCATGGACACCCGCAACCCAAGAGTCGCAAGTGCGCTGCCCGCCTTTGAGGGTGATGAGGGATGGGGGATGCAGGGAGCGGAAAGAAGAGAGGAGGGATGAGATGGAAAAAAGGAGAAAGAAGATGGAAAAAAGGAGGAATTGGGCCTCCGGAAACCTCACTCAATTCGGGGAAATGCAACGCAAGTGTTACTTCACAACCGGTTTTCTGTGAGGCCGGGGTATCGCACCGGTCGAGCCGGCCCATTCGTGCCTAAGCATGGCTCTACCACTGCAAAATAAATATAAAACAAATAATAAATATTTAATAAAATATTTAATAAATAATAAATTTGTAACAAATATTTCAAGTACCATAAGGGCACAGGCAAATAAGTTCTAATACAAATAAAAAAATACGAGCTAACATATGAAATGTACGTAATTAGCGTCTCAAAAATCTTAATAACACTATGCTGATTTATTGATCTTCTCGCAAAACCAGAAGGAATCGTTTTTGAAAAAGAAAGAAGCATATCTATATTTACTTGTTGACCGGAGTCATTCTACAAATTTCTAAATATCTCTATATGATTGCTTAATACACATTTTAACTCCTAATTTGCCACTATATGGATATAATTTTCTAAAATGCATTAACGTCACGACAACTAACTATCTGTATGAGGAATTTCAATTCAATCTTAGGCAATCTCATTCTATATATGTAGTTTCTTTGAACGTATTAAACGTTGCCGACGCTTTATCCAGGGCAAGCTTTTACATTTACATTAGAAGTGTGTAGGTATGGAACCGTTTTTTTTTTTAATTGAATGACTAAGCCAGATTCAATATAGAGGAAGGTATTAGTCCGCCCAATTAACTTGTCTGTAGTATTCATTGACAAAACATGGGTAGATCATCAATAATTTTCCATTTACAGAATGTTTGCCATCTAAATTATTATCTACTGTGTATGTCGTTTAACTTGTTTACAAAGCGTGCGTTTATGCAATTTTTAGAAGGTATTTTACTGTACGAGTATAATTTAACACAGTATGTACTAAATATGTATGTAAAAAAGAATTTGTTTTTGTACTTTTGAAAGCGCGCATTAGTCCTGTAATTGTCATGGGACAGCAAATAGAACATACATACACATACATATGAGACGAGATGTTTGGGTATTATTATGGATATGGAGCTTCGTTATAGGCTGAAGATTTTGTATGGCGCCCCATACAAAATCTTCAGCTTCCACATCTTAGCAAGGAGAGACTTATGTTGCTTATACATAGAATTATTGGTACTCTCTAAACTGACTTACGCCGACACAGTTTATGGTCCCGGGCTGCTGTCCACGGCTGGGCAAAATATGTTAAAAATGAAGGAGTGTCAAAAGTAATAATTTTGTAACAGTCTATCTGTTAATCCAATGTGTTTTGTTTTCAATTTCCATTTAGGCTTAATAGCAATTTCGATTAGGTTAACCCTACGCAATATAACCCTCATTCTGTTACATAATATTTTTTAATAAGACGGTCGAGTGCCACGCCATCTAGGAATAAGTTTAGGTTATTTTATATGATGTGCTGTATGTACACTACAACAATTATTTTACACTAGTTTTTGATACTATCATTGTTGATATAGTATTGTTAGTGTGTTGTATATTTGAAGTTTTTATGCATACTCCTTTCAATTACAATACACAATGAGTCTTCAAGTTATCATTTAAGAAAACAATTACCTATCTAAACATGTTTATATAAATAAACAGCATAAACGAAACTTGATTAGTCATGTCCATATTTTATTAATAAATAATATAATAGGATTCTTATCAGTTAAGCAAATATACAAAGTTGCTTTTGCAGTATATTGCTCCACTTTTTACTAATATTAGAATAATAGACAGATAGAGTATACTTTATTGAACACCAAAATGTGGGACACATAGATGAAATACATATTAAGTACGTAGTAATACAATGACCAGTCTTATGACAGAGGCCTCAGGTGTACCCTAGAAAGGAAGTCCCTGTATACCCTGTAATACCTGGCCGCCTTTTGAGCAAAGCGACCCCAATATACTCGTAGTTTGGGTCCCAACCCTCCCGGAATCTATGCACTTTCGCTCTGGATCATAGAAATAAACATGGTCTCCAGCGAGAGGCTACCTACACCGATAGCTGCAACGAGATCAGCACACTGCTGCACCCACGCAAAGAACTCCACTAACGTGTTAATGCGGTATCCTCGCGACAGCCCCCGCACTGATGGCACACAGGTGTGGTCTCCCGGCCTATACGACACAGGTACATACTACATAATATATGTATATAACTTTCATTTAATAATTTGTTCACGCAGGAGATCCATGCTTAGGCAGGAATGAATTCCATGTTAAATTTAATTTAATTTCTTTATTTCTTAAAACTGCTTAACAATTATTGAAATGAAAATTGATATTGCCTTGATTAAAAATACTTAAAATTTTAGATCAATACACACAGTGTGGAAAATGGTTGAGCCTTATTGGAAGAAATCGGGCAAACAAACTCATGGCCACTCTTTTCAATTATAAGATAGATATGATAATATCTTGTGTGTGTTATATAGTATACAATAGAACACTATTTTGATGTGTACTATTAAGTTGTTTAAAGTAAATTAAAATTAGGCTATTAAAATAGGGTAACTGATAAGAAGGTAAAAGGATGATGCAGAATGCAAGGAACAGTGTTCTGATTCGAGAAAGACACAAATTACTGAATGTTAAATATGTATTTATCCATACAGGCATGAACTACATGAACCACGAAAAATAATAATAATTATTAAAATTTATTTAATAACTTAGTTATAAATTCAACTTCTTTATTCCAGTATAAAGTCCTGAAAATTATAAATTCATATCTGGCAGCTCTAACTGCACCCCAATACTATAAAATTGTCTTCTAGAAACATCATTTTAAAAACTTTGAAGAACTTAATACCTAAATACATGAAGAACTAATACAACATATTTGCTACCATTAGCTCTAAATTGTTCTCATAACCTTTTTATATTTTTTTAACCAATCAAGTGTTTAAAATACTGAACAGTATCATCTAATTACTAGACACAGGAGAAGAGATATTCATCCATATGCAACTAAATAGGTTTAAATCAAGGACAAAGTAATTAATTGATAATCATTATATATCATATATATAATTTTTAAATTTTCAAATCAGACCTTTCAATAAGGAGTTACAATGGAATTAAGAAAAATACTACAATTCATATTTTATTTGTTTGCAAAGAAGTTGCAATTGGTGTTTGTAACAATACTTTGTTTTAACCCTTGCCTGATTAAGCTAAATTCTTATACCAAATTGTTAATATAGGTTATAAAAATAGAGGTCCTTGATTTATGTCCATCAAGCGCGGGTGAACATCTTTTTTTGGAAGTAGAACTAAATTGTACGAAGGTTTTGCTTGGTGTTTACTACTCGCCATCATCACATATAAACTTTTTTTCCTCTTTCGAAAATATTTTAGAAATTTTAACTCCATTATATAATCACACAATAATAATGGGCGACTTCAATACTTGTTTACAAAAAACGCGCGACTCTCGCTCTTCTTTGCTGCGCAGTTTAGTAGAACTTAACTCTTTTATCACTAGATGCAATCATTTTCCAAACTGCACTGATTCTCTTCTTGATCATATTCTTGTCTCCTCCACTGATCATATCATCAAACATGGTCAATACCCAGCTGATGCATTTTCTTTTCACGATTTGGTGTTTCTATCCTATGCAGTATGCGGTGTGCGCAAGGCAGTCGAAAATTCTTGTCAAACGCAACTTTAGTCGAATGGATATTGCCAAACCCAGAGAGGATGCTACTAATATCAACTGGTTAGCTCTCATAAACTCGCAGTGTGTTAATGAGATAGTCAATATTAGTAGTATGTTATATGTTATAAAAATATGTTTAGTTTTTATATAAGTTTTTATATAATTTTGAATTTGTATTTTGAAAATATTTGATAATATGTTGGCATAGTATATACAGTCGTGGTCAACTAATTAGGGACACTCTCTAGTTAATCCAAATTGTGAATTTATTTTTTATTTTCCAACGAGTCTAAACAATATTCCACATCTTTTACATGTAAGTATAATTAGTCATTTATGTGCCTAATTATACAAACAATAACAACTTCTTAAACATTAAACCTCTTTACAGTATAGCTGATAGATGATCACAGTGCTATTTGTTCAAAGAATGCTGGCTGGCCATTTAATTAGGGACACTGAGATATTGCGTTCTAGTTTCAAAATCTGAATCTCAATTATTATTTTCTTTCTTCTCCTATTCTTTGTGGTAGTTTTGGCGGCAATCTAGATTTGTAATTTCAAGTTTTGAGAGTTATTTTGAAGAACAATGGGCAAAAATAAAAGTTGCGATGCAACACTACGAAAAATTATCATGAAGTTTGTCGAGCGTGGTTGGTCATACCGAAGGATAGCAGGATATTTAAATTGTTCAAAAACTATGGTATGCAATGCAGTGCAACATTTCAGGCGCAATAACACAACTTTAAATGTGCCCAGAAAAAAAAGATCGAGAAAAACAACTCCGCAAGAAGATAGAATGATAACCAGGTTAGCTAAGATAGATCCGTTTCTAGGCTCTATTTTAATTAAACATGAAGTGTTTGGGGCAGACGAAAGAGTCAGTGTATCAGCGAGGACAGTTCGACGACGTCTGGTAGAAGCAGGGTTGTTCGGAAGAGTGGCTCGCAAAGTACCGTTGTTAAAGAAAGAGCATAGAAATGCACGTTTGGCGTTTGCACGTAAATATGGACATTGGACCTACGACCAATGGCAACATGTATTATTCTCTGACGAGACCAAGGTTAATTTGATTTCTTCAGATGGAAGGCAATACGTACGGCGTCCTGTAAAAGCGGAAATGAATCCAAGATTCACAAAAAAGCAGGTGAAACATGGCGGAGGAAACATTAAAATGTGGGGATCATTTTCTGGACGTGGAGTGGGACCTGTGAGGAAAGTTCAGGGTAACTTAGACCAACATCAATACAAGGCAATATTAGAAGAAACTATGCTTCCCTATGCTGAGGAACATCTTCCTATTATATGGACTTTTCAGCATGATAACGACCCAAAACATACAGCCCGTTCAGTCAAGTTGTTTCTTAACAGACAGTCGGTATCAGTGCTAGATTGGCCAGCAAATAGCCCCGACCTCAACCCAATCGAGCACCTTTGGCACGAAATTAAGAAAAAAGTTGCCATTTATCGTACCACAACTTTAGATGAACTTAATGAAGCTTTTTGTGAGGCATGGGCAAACATTCCTGTTGAAATATGTCAGAAACTGATAATGTCTATGCCACATCGGTGTCAAGCGGTAATTACTAACAAAGGTTTTGCTACTGGGTACTGATTTTACCCGTAATAAAATGAAGTTGTTAAAGAAATTAAAATACTGCAGATTATTAGTTCTGTTTAACTCTATTTTTCATTTTACTTTACTGTTCTTAATTAAATGTCCAGCTACAGAATTGTACCTTAAATTGAATACATGGTTAACCTTTGATATTAAACACTTTTTTATATTTATTTAATCTTTTATTTACAGCCATTTATAGTTTAATAATCGGATCAAATTATGCAAATAATAGTTACTGAGAAATCAACAGGGTTTTATATTTATATGTACATAGCCGGTTATTGCTGTCCACTATCTTGAATGTCCTTAATTAGTTGACCACGACTGTATATATAATTTGACATGTGAACATGTATTGTAATTTACTGTAAGAATGGTGTACAAATAAAGAGTTTTCTATCTATCTGTCTACATATGTGCAACTTCCGATAGGGGTGACATGATACTTGTGATTCAAGCCACTGGCCTTTAATAATTAAATAAAAAAGAAAGTTATAACTGAGTAACAGTTTGTAACATGTAATGTGTGTAATGTGTTTGTCTGTTTCAGACATACACTCACGCCTGTATCCCCAAGCAGTAAGCAGAGGCACATTAAAAACCCACATTTTGCCAACATGAATTAGGTCCCACTAACATTATAGGCGACAATCCTGTTGCCATCAACTGAGCACTGTATGACTGTAAACATACTATCTGTAAGATAACAGTCCAATCCCTTAGTCGCCTTTTACAACACAACTGGGAAGAAATATTATAGTCCTGTTCTACTACACTGTGAACTCACAGTTGTAATTTGAATATTGTCTATATATTATATTACACTTTCATACACTGTAAAAAATAAAGCAGATGTGGTGTCCTTCAAACCCGGAATGTAAAAGTGAAAATACTGTTACTTGCATGGGCAAAATAATCTTATACCACAATAAAATCTTACTAAAAAAAAATATTCTTTACTTGAAGACAAAACCGTTTAAGGTCTAATAAAAAACATATTATTGCACAATATAACTAAATATTTTATTAGTTGTAATTATCAGCAAAGTCTGTTTTCTATGACTTGATTTATTGTTTAAATATGCTATACACATTTTACACATCTTTAAATTTAAGTAAAACTTTGGCATATATATGTACATATAGTTTTAATCAGAAAATAGTAATGCGTCATATTCAATTTTACCTGATACTATGATCCATGTTAACCCAGAAGACCACAAACAGTATAGCACTGACAATAACAGCGACCACAAACGCTTTTTTAAATATGTTTACAGATTTCATTATTAAGATTTTGAATGCTACTAACACAACTTTAAATTTGCTCTAACATTTTTGTTAATATAGTGATAAAATGCGGGCGACCACATTAGAACTGCTCTAATACTAATTTAAAAATTAAAATGAGGTTCAAAGTGCTATAGAAACTTCAACAACTGACTAATGAAGTTTAGTCATGACTGACAGTCTGAAAGCTTTGACAAACCCACACAGTGTTGCCAAAATATTAATTTAAGTTTTCAGAAAAACTGTGTCCCTACTACAAAACATGCAAACAGAAATGTACAGAAAAAGACAGAACAAATTGTATCACTGTACCTTAAGAGTTACAATGTGAGGAAAAAATTACCCCTTAGCGTGAATGAAGAATGGCTTATGATATCAATCACTATAGCAATTACCAGTACTAGCATAGAATGAGGTACACACCGACAGATTCCGTCTTTTCTGGGTCGGAAGGATACACCAGAGGGCGAAAAGAGGGTGAAATCGTTGCCAAGGAGGAGATCACAGATCTCCTTAAAATCCGTCCGCCGGGAGAAAGGGGTTCCGACCGTCTTACTCCGGTGGATTTAAAGGAGAGGACGAATGGCGTTGGCCATCATCCAGAAAGTATCCTCCAAGTCCACCAACCTAAGAGCTCCTTTGTCAGGGCCCTGAAGGTCTCCTCTTCGGCCGTCTCGGCGGCTATGGAAGGCCTCATTCAAGATGTCTCGAAATTACTAAGGCTAACGATCGCCTAACGGTGGCTAACAGACGCTTGACGTAGGTTGCTGAGCTTAGTGCTCAGTTCGCCCAGTTCGCTGGGACGAGCGCTGCTAGCCCACAGGATGCAAATCCTGTTGCAGAGCACCCTGCTACCTCACTCTCTCCATCCCCAGTATCTGATGCCCACTTGCGTCAAATTACAGACGTAGTGTGATGGATTATGGACGGGCGCCTGGAGGGACTGGAAGCAAGGCTGCCTTCAGCGCCCATTGTTCGGCCATCCATCGCTGCGGGGAAAACAAACAAAAAGGCCACACACAGGCAGCGTCGCGATCTTATACGCTGCAGTCACGTCTGCGTTAGTGCTTGCAACCGCACCGAGGATAAGGCAAACAAGGCAAGCTAGTACGGAGTTCCCTCCGCTAATCTCTCTAGCACCTAGAAGTTAGAGCGCCCCTAGCGCTCCCTCTGTCGCTGCAATTGTCTCTGTTTCCTCCACGTCTGCCTGTTCCAATGATGGGTGGCAAAAAGCTAAGAGCAAGAAGAAGTAGCCCTGAAACCTTAAGAAGAAGGCCTCCAAAAGTACAGCCTCTGCTCCTCGGGCATCTCCGGTGGCAGTCACCGCCATAAAAAAGGCTAGAAAACTGCAGGGGCCCAAAATGGCAGCTGTGGTTGTCACCGTGTTGCCAGAGGCGGCCAGCAATGGACTATCCTAACTGTGTTCAAGAAAGCCCAGAAAAGTCTAGGTGGTGAATTCGGGATTCCATGCCTCCCCCCCCCCTGGCGCCTCCATAATGGTCCACTCGATTCTCGTACCGGTTCAGGGCCACTTACGATATCTGGGCCTGATCCTTGACGGAAGATGGCGCTTCGACAAGCACTTTCTGCAGCTGGCTGGCGGAAGCTCTGACCACCCAGAATAGGGCACATCATTGGCGCCCTCAGAGGGTCATGGTGGTTAGAGCCATACGCGGCTACCGCACTGTGTCGACGGTGGCAGGGTGCGCATTGGACGGAACTCTCCTGTGGAACTTGGAGGTGGAAGTGCTCGCCGAAGTCTATCGGCGGACGACTGATTTCTGGGCGGGTAGAGGCAATCGGCCCCCGCCCGAAGAGGTACGCGAGTGGCATGAGGTCGCTCGCTGAGCCATTATGGCTCGTTGATCGTCCCGGCTGGGGGCATCACTTACTGGTTTTGCCACTGTGGAGGCGCTTCAGCTGGTCATCGTCGAATAGGCAGGGCGGCAGCACGGGACCCTTTCCTTCCGACTGACACAGGTTCTTTCGGGGAACGGTTGCTTCGGAAAGTACCTGCACTCAGTCGCTAGGAGGGAATTGAGTCCAGTCTGCCACCACTGCGACTGCATTGAGCACTTATTGATAGGTTACCCGCAGGTGGTGCCGCATAGTGCGGGCAGGCGCACACTGGTCCGAGTTTACGAAATGAGGGACATAGGGGTCAAGTCAATTTCAAGTAGATTTTTTAAATCGATGTATTTAGTTCATTCTAAACCACTTTTAATAGTTACCTTTTCTTGATATACCTGCCAGTTTCCAAGAAAAAAAATATTGTAATATTTTTGTATGGAAAAATCAGTTTTTTAATGTTTTTTCGGAATAATGCAGAGATCTTAAAAGCAAACCTAGTAGATATTGTAGAGGGCATAATACTTAACGTTTCTTCAAAAGACACTTACTTAATAAGTCTGCCTGTTCAGAAACGGCAGGCGTTCAAACTTTCAAATAATGGTTTGATTTTTTCTTTGTGATGGTGAACATTGAAAGTAATTTACGGAAGTCGACGGACAGTAAGGAGGATCTGGAAGTTTGTGTTTATCCATTATTACTTACTGTTTTCAACTATTTATATAAAATGAACTGCAAAAAAATAAACAAAAATTAACATTTCTGTCATATGAAATTTTACATACCCTACATGAAAAATCCTCGAATGTTTAGAAAAGAGGTGATACTTCTATACGTCAACGATACAGCGATATGAGCTGATTTCTTTCCATTACTAATTTTAGTTTAATTTTTTTTTTTTCTTTAATGGCTTTCCGTCACTAATTTTAGTGCCCAGCACAGCATAGACACACTTACACGCAGTCACAGCCATGTCAAACATAGGGCTCGCCACGATTGTGGCGGTAAGACCCGTCATGGAGGATTGGCTGGAGAGGAGACATGGTTTTCTCTCCTACCGGATGACACAGGGGCTTAACGGACAAAGTTGCTTCGAGAAGTACCTGTGTCTCATAAGCCGCGAGCTAACGCCGGCTGAACAGATTTTTATCAAATGTAGCTAAGAACACTGTCGATTGAATTACCTTTCAAACACAAAATCTGCATCAAAAACGGTTCAGCCGTTTCGGAGCTATGATGCCACAGACAGTCCTTTATTAGTATATTCCTTAATATTAGTTTGGTCTTATAACATCATCATCAATTTACATCTATTGGACTAGAGTAACATTAAATTAATTGCCCTAAGCCCTACAACTTAAAAGCACAAACGACTATTACAGTTTATCTATAGATATTTAAAAAAGTGCTAAACATTATAATTACGAATGAAGCTACTACTAAAACGTGAAAAACGGAAGACACATTACGACGTATAATTTGTATTCCAAAAGTATCGAACCTCATCATCATTGGCCTACAAACAACTTGATCAGATGATTTAAGCAGCGACTTGGGTGTTACGACACTTTTGCCAGTGGCTATATAGACCAATATGGGAACCGCAGCAGCGCCCACAGTACGGGCAAGATAGGATTTGGCTACCCGAAGATGACGCCGAAACCATTCTTCTCTCGTGCCTGCTTATTCGCTTACGAGCCAGCATCTCCAAAGAAGCTTCATCATGGTTTTTGATGCCGTCCGAGATGACTCTTTTCCACTGATAACGCTCCTTTGCGAGGTCTTCCCATTGGGAAAAGTTAATGTCGAATGTCATCCTAGAAACCTCAATTTTGGATGTCCCACAGGTCTCCTTGTGTAAGTGTAAAAATCATATCTGTTGTCGGTCGCTGAGCACGAAACCCGCATTGGGACGCGATCTGCAAGTTTATGAAGCTTCGCCAAGATAATACGGCCATATGTAGACCAATACGGTAACCACAGCAGCGCCCACAGTACGGGCAAGATAGGATTTGGCTACCCGAAGATGACGCCGAAACCATTCTTCTCTCGTGCCTGCTTATTCGCTTACGAGCCAGCATCTCCAAAGAAGCTTCATCATGGGTTTTAATGCCGTCCGAGATGACTCTTTTCCACTGATGACGCTCCTTTGCGATGTCTTCCCATTGGGAAAAGTTAATGTCGAATGTCATCCTAGAAACTTCAATTTTGGATGTCCCACAGGTCTCCTTGTGTAAGTGTAAAAATCATATCTGTTGTTGGTCGCTGAGCACGAAACCCGCATTGGGACGCGATCTGCAAGTTTCGCCAAGATGATACGGCCCAGCAACTCGCCGACATGCTAAGAGAGGAGATGCCACGATAGCAATTGCAATTTGTACAAGATAATCATATTAATAGCCTGCATATCCCGAAGTATAAATACTTTAACCCAAAATTTTGCAAACAGATTGTACAAAACCGGTGCAAAGTATTTTAATTTTAACACCTCAGATGTGATACAGTCACTACCCGGACTCTTACGCGATTCGAGCTGATGTAAAGCTGTGTGCAACTCTGCAACTGATGGTGGCGCATCAAGTTCGTCCCAAGTTGGAAAAATGGGGAGTTTATTTACTCGGAGCCTGTAAACATTCAAGGAGGTGAATGTTTACAGGCTCCGAGTAGACCTGTGTGTAAATCTGGTTGACAATACAAACTGTCAAGCAAGATGTGATGACAGTTCCGTCAACGTCCTTCAATGGTGCCGTCTTTCTAGGCAAAGGACCCAGCGCCCTTCTCATTCCCGCATACAAACTGATTGCTGGTTGAGGCGCATGCTTGGATTCTGTTGTAGATTTCAGACCATTAGGTGTTTTCTAGGTGACGTGCATAACGCCTGCAAATCTGCTGGTCGTCACTGATGATCGTTTTTGGATGTGCTCGATGCTTTGCGTTTGGTAACCAATCATTCTTAGCACTGCGTTGTTTTGCATTTTATCCAAAATCCTTTGTCTCTGCATCAATCGATACCCGTCTGACTGACACCATTTGGCGGCAGATGAACTAGGGTCAAAGAAACCCACTTCACTGCGAACTATGTCTGTGAATAGCTTGACCGACTCACTATTTTCGGAGGAAGGAAGATTTATTCTCCTATTGCCACGAGACCGAGAAGAGTGGAGCGCTATCGGAGTCAATCGAACAGCGGCCACAACAAGAGAGTGGTCAATGTCACAGTCAGCGCCATGAAATAGACGATATCTTTCAGGTCCCTTCTTCTCGTCAAAACCAGATCCAGTTGGTGCCAGTGATCAGAACGAGGGTGCTTCCAAGAAACCTTGCGCATTAATTTTCCTTTGAAATAGGTGTTGGTAACGCACATTTATTAACGAGAGCAGAATTTTAAAAGTCTCTGACCAAGATTTGTCACTTCCTACGCGGGCATTAAAATCAACCAAAAGAATGATACGATCATCTTGAACTGTTTTTGACAGCTGATAGTAAAATGTCTTTTGATTCCGAGGAAGAGTTTAGCGGTGCATAAGCCGCAATTATGCTAACGAAACCGCAATCTGTGTTAAGGCGTAATACCATTACACGCTCAGATACACCCCGAAGAGACTCCACGGATAGCATTTCGGACTGCGAACCCTACTCCATGTTCTCTAACAGCTGACGAGTTTTTTCCTTTCCAGAAAAAGTGAAATTTTATTCACGTATGTATCCTTCGGCGGGCAACCGGAATATGGAATCCAGTGACAGAGATAATGGCACCGCCTATCTAGGTGGAACTAGTGCCCCCTTCACCCCAAGGGAACAAGACAGCAGCAGCGAGGCGGGCACGTACCCTACTGACCGGGGGCTGACCGGATTGAAACGGGCGGTAATGTGTCAGTGGGTCTACGAAGGACCCTCCCACTGTCGAGAGTAACCCCTGGCGCCTCCACCTTCGCCTGTCTGTGCGGGTTTATAACCGGTCACTGCCACTCTCCGTGTTGTTTTCCACTCAGTAGCACTGTAGTGGGTGAAGTGCCCTCTCCATGGATGCTGCCTTGCCTGGGACGCAATTTTTGTGTCGATTTCCTTCTTTGTGACAGCGTTGCAGAAGATGTAAATCTTCAGGAGGTTTTTACAACGCTAAGTACATCAGGCGCAAATTCCGTCAACTCAAACGGGGGGAGAGGCCGCTCCTAAAGGAGGTTTTAGCCTATTAGACCACGCTGGTTGGTATTTTCTAGTTTTTCTTCTCTCTGCATGTTTTCGACATTATTATAACATAAATATGTTCCCTCTGGCGGCTCTTACGACACCAACGGGATGACATGGGTTGATGACCTTCCGTATCTTTAATCAGTCACCACACGGATATCGAACCTACATTATTTCATATTACCCACAATTTATTAGGTATTTATTGTTCTGTGAAATGTACTTGTTTCATTTATATTAATTTGTGTAGTAGTTTAAATTATATTACAACTCTTTAAATACTTTTAATTTTTCTGTAAAACTATTGGTTACCTAAGTGAATAATTGTATTGTTATGAGAAATAGTACTGTGAAGATTTTTTTTTTACATTCCAACTTTTATGGATAAAAACGAAGTCATATTACTACACTCGCTGAGTCCGTTGCCGCTCTTCCGGACTATGGCCCTACGTTTCACAAAAAAATATAAATATTTCTTAAAATGTCAAATCCAAATACTAGAAAATCAGGTGTTGTGCCAAAATATACAAATACGTTGTTAATAATGTCGACGTCAATAAAAAAAGTTGTTGTTTCTTGTTCCTATGGAAGTCCAATTGAGAAAGAAACTGTTATAAGCTATATAGAGGTTAGATCGATATATAGATCGAGATAGAAGTTTATTGTTGTGAAGATCACTTTGATGTTAGTACTGATAATCTTCTATTTGCTTATTATTTGTAATCTTTTATAGTTTGCATTTGTTTGGCAGATATAAACATAAAATCAGCTCAACGGTCAAAACCTTTGTTGTACAAGTTACAAATCCATTATGTTTATACATAATTACTAATCTTGAGAACAATATAACAGTTCTGCGCTACCTTTTATTTGTATATGCTACCGTAAAATTGTGAACTCTGTCACTTTATATTCTAACGTCGTTCAATCTAACCTAACCTATTAGTCTATACTAGCCTGTGCCTGCAACTCTACTTGCGTAGATTTCTGCCTATTAAGATTTTTCTTGTTTTAGATTAAGAATGATATGGAGAACGATATTAAATATAAGCTCCCTCATAACTTCATATTACAACAAGAAAAGAAAGATCAATCTGTAAGATCTGCAAAAGCTCTTAAACCAAGACGAAGCTTGACGTTACATGTTGTTGAAAATCTTAATAGGCATTTGTTGCTTGCTGTGAAGACGAAACAGTAATAAAAAATCCATTAAGATTTGGAAATAATTAGCCGTGTTTGGAAATATAAAAAAAATGCAAAGGAGTGCAAGTAAATCTGAAAGATGCTGTTGAACAGATTTGATATCAATTGTCATTTTATTTATTTATTATTTAGTTAATTTATATAAGTTAACTTCAGAACACTCAACTGCCACTACAGGATAGGCTTAGTATACTGGGTATGGACATTTGTCGAAATCTCAATCCGCGGAATTACATCGAGAGCGTCACTAAGGCGGCTTCGCGGAGGCTCGGTGTATTGAAGGTGAGACGGTTCTTCTCGCCCGAGCATCTGTGTCTTTTATACAAGACCCAGGTTCGCTCCTGCGTGGAGTACTGCTCTCATCTTTTGGACGGCTATGCGCAGTATATGCTTGACGCTCTCGATCGGTTGCAGCGACGCGCAGTCCGCATTATAGGCTGTCCTGAGGTCACCCAGTCTCTTGAGCCCCTGCAGTTACGAAAAGGTGTCGCCTCTATGGCAGTTCTCTATCGCCTACATCAGGGAGAGTTGTTCTGACGAGCTCTACCAATTGGTCCCACCTTCTCCCTTCCTCTACAGGACTACGCGTGCTGGCCTGAGGAGTCATTCTTTGAGAGTCGATGGTATGCGTATATTTATTGCTTACCATCGGGCAAAGTGGAGCCATTATGGTAGGCTTACAAATAAATAAAAAAAGAAAGATAACCCTTCCCATAGTAGGTATCTACATACTTATTGTCTAACATTTAAAAGGTTTTGCACTTCTACCTACCTCCATTGCAATATGAAATTAGTTAGGTATTTTAGGTAAATAAAATAATTTAGGACAAATACATCTATTGTTGAAATAGCTATATTAGCAAGGCTAACCTGCCTTTGCATTTTTACTCCTCGTATTTCGGTGGCAACGATATCACTATTTGTTGATAAATAATGGGCAACCATAAAGTCATCTATTTGAGGTAGATTATCCGATTGCCCTTTTTCGAATCCTTCATCCATTTAATTAATAGAATACACACACTGTAAACGTAATGCACGGATAAAATAAAATAAATTACCTACTGCTTAAGATACCTACTACCACTCTGCTGGTGCTTTGCGACGAAGTGGAGTTGGAAAATGATGTCACTCTGCGGTCACGTGACTGTTCGCGAG
This sequence comes from Tyria jacobaeae, assembly GCA_947561695.1. NCBI lineage: Eukaryota > Metazoa > Arthropoda > Insecta > Lepidoptera > Erebidae > Tyria > Tyria jacobaeae. The sequence goes on along the minus strand of OX387207.1, from coordinate 8,107,534 downwards.
ATTGAATATTTATTCAAATTTTTAATGCCTGTAAAATTATAACTATTTGGTATTTTTGAATAAAACATAATTAGGTGTATTTGTATACATATAAGCTTTACTTTGACAACAGCTTTGAAACGATTAAATACACAAAATATAAATGCTTAAAGAATTGCTAGATACAAAAAAAAAATATTATGTGATACGTAATACTCAACAAATTCGGGACTACAGATTTATATATAGATAGACCTACATATAATATAATAAGAGCTAGTAATATATATGTATATCAACTAGCGGACCCAACAGACGTTGTCCTGCATGATATTTCAAGAGATTAGGATCAATATAGATAAATAACCTAGATACCGACTGCAGCGCCATTTGCCGGGCTGATTTGTGAATCTAAACCATTCCCAGATCCCCTTGAACACACACAAAAAATTTCATCAAAATCCGTCCAGTCGTTTGAGAGTAGTTCAGTGACATACACACTCACAGAAGAATTATATATATATAAAGATAAACAAGTAACTTAAGAGCCTAAAATATGACATCTAATTATGTAACATTACAACATAGATAGTGTTCATTGCATTCGAATTGAAATCAAAAATATAGAAAAGTAAAATAATTTCAGTTTCAAAACGATCTCATTTCAACCTCTGGAAATCAATAATAAGGAGCATGCGTATGAATGTCTGAAATTCATTAAAAGTGCATGGGTTGACTACGGATTGTGCTGTGCGTTTTGAATTTTAACTCAGATTAAATTCAATGAACTTTTGAATAATATGCCTTATTATGATAAAATTATCATGTAGTAGCTGTGCAGTACGAAGTAACTCTATAATAATTGATGTATTTTGTCTGTCATGTTGGTTGTATTGATTTGCTGTCAACAACTTCAGTATGGTGGACCGTGAGTGCTATTGCGTGTAGTGTTATTGTTTTGTGGAAAATACTGTGAATCTTAACTAAATCATATACGATCAGTGTTTAATTTCAATATAGTTTAGTTCTATCTTTGACTTTATTCATTTTATTTCTGGAATATGCCCTTCCCAAGTGTGGTAAGTTCACTTTTATACTACATCAACATCAGCGTAGGGCGGTACGATCGTGTGGCAATTGACAGATTTTTTTATCTTGGAACAATTTTTATCAATAAAATTATTTGTATTTCTCTTATAATCGACGTAAACAGCTTTTCGAAATATTTTACATACAAGATTTGTGAGAGTTTTTAAAAGATTTCTGATATGCATCCTCCATATTTTACTGCTACGTGCATGGTACCAACTACATAATATAAGTAGCTATAGAGGCTTTTTTTGCTTGTGTGCCCAATATTTGGTTCATTTCACTTGCATTTATGAAGAAACGAACACAAATGAATCTATTTGTGTGTAATATAACAAGTACATATGTAAACATTACTTCCATAAAATTAATTGTATTTTATCAAACATTTGAGACTCATTTTTAAAAACAAAATGTATTTTTGTAACAAGGCCAATAACATCAGACTTAGCAGGTCTACTTTTATAAGGTCAAAAAACAATTATTGATTAAATTTATGAAATTGATAAATTCAAGCATTTGTATCAGTCCTTACAATCAAGACCATCAAACATTACTGTTTTTATTTGTAAAAAAATACCAATTATTACAATAGTTATCCATCAATCATACTAATTAGCATCTTAAGAGTACCTCTATTGTCCAGTGTTATTGCCTGAATCTGTATATGGTCATTACTGCTATAAAATATGATAAAATACCTAAATTATTCAGATCCTGTACAATTTCATGATACCTGGTCTATACTAATTTAGGTTGTACTTACTAGATGGCGCTAGTCACCTAGTATCCTAAGAGGTATTACATCCTACCAATATTTGGGCACAGCAAGCAACATTAAGAATACAGACAGCAAAATGTCAGTTTCATAACAATTTATTTATGTTTTGTGTGAATATGTGATTGTCAGCTTTATAACTGATAAAAAAAAATATGGCCTTAGAGTAAATAATCTTTTTGTTTTGAAACAGAGGTAGCCAATGTCGCTAAATCAGTTAAAATATTAAGTATAAGTTGACTACACAATAGTAAGCATATATATAATGGTAGTAATGTTTTGCTCACCAGTATACTTGATTTGATGAATATGCACATGATGAAATTTTTTAACCTTTGGCAAATACACTTTGTTGTTGTTGCACAAACTACTGACTGCTATACTGAATCAACAAATTTGGGCTTTAATTAATCCAGCTAGCATCCAGTGGTATCAGCAAAAATACAATCAAATAGCAACATTTCAGAAGTTACAACCATTTTGACTGACCTGTTAGTGTATGGGTTAGTGATTCTTACTATTGAAACAAAGGTTGTGGGTTTGATTACACAATGAAAACACAAATAGTTGTCCCCTCTTTGGGTCTTCTTTGTGGCTGTTGTTTGAATGTGTCCTACTGCAACACATTAACAATTTTAAGTGTGAGCTACCATTTAAACAATAACTATTGGAAAAAAAAATCTGAATATTTCATAAAAAAATTGTAGATCATGTTTGAGATGAATATGTGATAATCATTACTCTGAATTTTTACGCAATATTCTTGAGTTATTTATCTTGGGGGAGCCATGCTCAGACACGAATAAGGCATCTTGACTGGCACAATACCACAGTCTCACAGAAAACCGCTTGTGAAGCAACACTGCTTTGCATTTACCTGAACTTTGTAAGATTTATGGAGGCCCAACTCCTCCTCTACCCTTCCCCCTCCCGTTATCCCCTTCCCGTCTTTCCTATGTCCCCATCTCTAATCATCCTCAAAGGTGGGCACTTACATTGCAAGTGTACATGGACAGCAGTTGTCAATTACCATCAGATGACCAGTCTGTTTGTTTGTCCCCTTACATTATAAAGAAAAATATATATATATTCTTTTCCACATTATTTGATTGAGAGCCAACCCCAACTTCAACAGTAATAGGGAAGGCGAGGACAGTAGCTTGATACTTGTCCTATTCTCACATATTTTATCAGGTTTCCCTTTTATTCATTTATGTGCCTAAATAAATAAACTAATTGGTTGATCAACAGAAGCAGAATGCTTCTTTATGGAAGATATCATCTTTATGGATCTATTCATATTATAATATTCTAAAAATTCATGTAACATCCTATACTACATATAACTCATAGAAATAGTTTGAAATAAATTATCTTTTTTTTTATTGTTCATTAATGGGAAAACAAGTAGATTACTCACCTGGTGTTAGTTAGTACTTTTGGGGTTTAATGATACAACATCAAGCAATCTCAACACGAGTCAACAAAGTCTGGGAAGAACACTGTGTTGCTAGTTTAGGATTAAAAAATCTAATAACCCAATGACATCAATATTCATAAAAATGTTAGTTCAACTGTATATAGAATTACTATTGAACAATATAATTGGGAGTAGAAATCATTGTTCATCGTTTATTGGTACAAAGATAAGCCTCTACCTGTTTTTAGTGACAGCTAAGTTCACCAAAAGAATATTGAAAATATTATATGTTTCATCTACACAATTAGCAGATGAAGTGATTAGCTGAAAGCTCCACTGAGTGAATTAGCCTTTTATCGATAGACAGCATTGCAGAAAGCACTATAATATACAAGTTAGACTGCATTCTAATTTGCGATTTAAAAAAATGTTAGTTCAGTTACTGCAGCTGCTCTAACCAATTAAAATAGGTAGAATTCAGTACTGGTGGTCTGGTAGCAGTTACATGACCCATCTGTGCACTTTTCTTAAATCTAGTCTAAGTTAATCTTACAATACACCAAGTCCGAGATACTTTAAAACTCTTCCCTATTTAATATGCTTCTGATTTTTCTGAATATTTCTAAGTCCAATAAATTGTAAACTCTTCACAGTAATCAGTAATGTACACACAGTTGTCCTATGGACCCTCACTCCCAACTCCCAATACCCACTGATGCTTGTAAATCCACATAACACATAAACATCTTATTTAACATTATCATTTAAGAATTAAGTGCAGCAACATATAATTGAGATTATAGTGTAGGACAAGTTCTGTTTAGTTTTGAAACACACAGCTGTGTGTAAGATGTCTTAAGATATTATTGTTATGATTATTATTTTATTAGTTTAGTAGTGTAGTGATATCACAATAAGTTTATGTGAATCAAGATACTGTCTAGTAGTAGTTTTCATTCAAAATATCAAAACCATCCAATGAATTGCCTGACTTGTGCATTATTTATCTTTATGAGCATTTAGTTAGTGCTGAAGAATGTGTGTCTGGTAATTCAATTTTTTATCTTGACTACGGCATAGCCAATAGGCAGGCGGTGGGTGCTATTAAAATATGGTAATTTTTTAATGTTTATTTTGATTTCTGCTTGCTATTTTCTTGTTTCGTGCTTTTGATATACTTAATTTTATTGAATGTGTGTTATCCTGACTTGGATATGGCAAAATAAAGATTAAAGTAGAAAAATACTGTTGAGTATATAAATACTGGTCACTGCGAAATGTGATTGAATTACCGGGTAAGATTAGGTGTTAGATAAATATCGCCAGTATTCGGGAGGAACGTGAAGGACGTAGTGACAAAGTTTGAAAATGGTAGGCGAAATGACTTGGTCATGTAAATTCTTTCAGACCGAGTTCTAGTGCGAAACAAATGGCAAAACAAATATATGTATAGAGCTAGTTAGCTAAGTAGGGCTCGGCCTATTGGTGATATTCTAAAGAACGGCAGGCGACAAGAACCTAGAATCAGGCTTCAGGTCAGTCAGGTTCAAGTTTGGGACTCAAAATAACGCATGCGCCTATCGATCGGCCAACGCCCGGTTTCTGAAGTTCTCAGTTCTCTACTGGTTTACTAAACATTATTTAGATATACTTCAGGTCACTATAACTGAATCTATTATCTTGATTTTTGAGACAGTTGATATGTATGTATATATATAATAGATGTAGCTTTACCAGTTTGAAAATTTAAAGTGTATATTACACACACAGTCACGAGAAGACGTTCACGTCTGTATCCCTGAATGGTTAGGCAGAGGTGTATTGAATACCCACATTTAGCCAATTAAAATTAGTACCACTAACGTGTATAGCCATATAGTCAGCCATAGCCATAGCTATAGTCGCCTTTTACAACACGCACGGGAAAAGATGAGATGACCCTATTCTACTCCAGCGTGAACCACTCGGAGAATTTATATTATTAGATACTTTAATCATTCATAAAAGACAACTTCAACATCTATACAAATAGATAAAATTGGAGTGTCTGTTTGTAATATTAAAATAACCGTTTTTTACTAATAGCATGTGGATGTATACACGGTACTTATTCCAAAACAACATTTTTTTACTATTTTTGTCTGTCTGTTTGTTCCAGCTAATTTCTGAAATGGCTGGACCGATTTTGGCGGGACTTTCACTGGCAGATAGCTGATGTAGCAAGGAGTAACTTAGGCTACTTTTAATTTAAAAAAATAGGACCTTATGAAAAAAAAATTAAACCAATTAAAATTGTATAATATTCGATTAAAAGAAGAATTTCATTAAAATTAGTATAGGTATTTCTTAAATACAGAATTAATAAGTTATCGTAAACTCTGCGAAATGAACAATAACTTTTTTGTTAAATACCACGCGGACGAAGTCGCGGGTAACAGCTAGTTATAAATATAATTATTGTTAAGTAAAAGTAAGTGATCTGGAAACAGTTCGCTAACAAATTCTTGAGCGTCATTAATTGTCATAAGTCGTTATTTTAAAAGAAACGTGAAATTAAGTTATGTTGTTATTAACCTCACACATTGGTGCGTGCAAAATTAAGTGAGATATATTTTCGACTTCAAATGTTTAAAACAATAAATGTTAACAGGTAAATTGAAAAAAGAAATATGTTCATTATATTCTTAGAAACAACAAGTAAATTAAAAGAAACCATGTCAACTTCAATAGTGAATCTATTAAAGAGTACGATTTTGATTTCGTACACTTTTAAGATGTCTATCCGTTAAGTAAAGGGTAGCCGTTACTCATAACAAGAAACGCCTATTCATTTTGGTGTGTTGGATACCCAGCGTGGTCCCGACATTCCTTTACATACATAATATAAAAGAAATCATGCGTTTTAAGGATATCTATCAAGATTAAAGTTTGGCACAGTATGTCTGCTATCGTTAGATGGGTTTATATTTTGGAATTATATTTTGCTTAGTTATATTTACTACAGATGATATTATATAATCTATTATTATTATAATATTATCTAATTTGGAAAACTTTTCTCAGTTGTTTATTAGTTTGTTGGTGTGATATTCAGTAATATTTGAAAATATACTCGTATACCTCACGGATTCGTCGTTTCATGAATCTATAAAAGGAGGATCAGATGGAAGATATACTATGTAAAATCTAAGGTTTAGCAGGCACCTTCACCCAGAGTAGACGTAATCCTGACAAATGACTATTCGAACTGACTATGACAACTTTTTAAGAGTTTAATTAATTATTAATACTGTAATAAATAAATGTAATATACTTTCTAAACTTAGGTTAACTTAACGCGCCATTGTGTTAGGTTAATAACATCATAACTTTATTTCACGTTTCTTTTAAATTAACGACATATGACAATGAATGACGCTCAAGAATTTGTTAGCGAAATGTTTCCAGATCACTTACTTTTACTTAACAATGACTATATTTATAATGTAAGTAAACTTGTCTTTTATGAATGATTAAAGTATCTAATAATATAAATTCTCCGAGTGGTTCACGCTGGAGTAGAATAGGGTCACCTCATCTTTTCCCGTGCGTGTTGTAAAAGGCGACTATGGCTTGCCATCTGTTACGTTAGTGGTACTAATTTTAATTGGCTAAATGTGGGTATTCAATACACCTCTGCCTAACCATTCGGGGATACAGACGTGAGCGTCTTCTCGTGACTGTGTGTGTAATATACACTTTAAATTTTCAAACTGGTAAAGCTACATCTACTATATATAAATACATAAAATGGAAAAAAACATACATGTCAACTGTCATTACGTTTGCGTCTCAAAAATCAAGATGATAGATTTAGTTATAGTTACCTGAAGTATTCATTCCTGTGGGTTTCGCCGGATAGGTCGAGAGGGTAATGCAAGTTCTGGGCATGCTTACACCCTCTAAATTGCGTCCCAGGCGATGCAACGATGACGTATACTTTTTTTATGAATTGTATTGAATTGACAAACAAGAAAAATGTATTTATACTAAATACGGACCGCTTATAGAAAATATTATAGTTTCACAAGTCTGAGCAATCTTAAAATAATGGTCATGTTTCATTTCCTAAAAAGATTTTTGTTAATGCAGTTTAACATTTTGTCAAGAAGAACATTGTAATTTATTTTAAAGCATTGTGATCAGAACGTTCATATAAGTAAGAGCGTATTATTTCTGTTAGTGCCGTGACGTATGACGATGACTACATTGTAATAGATTTATCAAATTGTACTAGTTTGCGGTCACCATAGATGAAGTTACTCTAATTATAACTCCATTATCAGGCTATGGAATTGTTTACTAATCGCTTTCGTATTTCGGTAGTTCATAGGCTTCATATTTCGATTTTGTTTTTGGATAGTTCTCAAGGGGTAGGTCTTCGTTTTTATCGATGATGATGATGGTCATATACCTGGAAGCTTTTGTAGTATTAGCTATTGTATAGTAGTTCTATTTCCGTTTAGAGTGTGTTCCCTGCTCTGCTCCGCTCATTGCCACTCTATCTCAATAAGGCGCATGAAAGTGCGCGAGAAAGGTCTCGTGCTTAAATAATTGTAACATTAACAATTATATATTTACCCAAACATATAGATAGATTCATACATACATACAGATAGAGCTTTCTACAGACTTCCTCTAACTCATTGGTTAATCCTATTGAAATTACGCTGTTTTATATACGTGGTAAGGGCCTTGTTACTGCACCTATGCGAATTTCATTAAAAACACACCAACTTTAATAGCTAACGAGAAATTAGCTTGTGATAAGTTTTAGGGAAGTTATCGGTAGCGTGTTGAGAAGATTATATTTCAAAAATCTGCAGGAGCAGCAAAATGTAGTTTTATTTATTTAATGTAGAAATTCAGGTATCCTGAAAGTTCTGAGGATGAGAAATCAATTGGCATTGTGTTCTTAGTTTTGTGCAGAAACCTTCTATATAGAGCGGGGTGAGAGATAGGGAGACAATCGCCCAGTGCCGGCGTCGCCTAGTAGTGGCTATATCATAGGAAGAATAACAGGCCGGTATTATAATAATAATAATAATGGGCAATGGAGAACGGTTCTACGTTATCCAAGATGTCGGCAGATTGTAAACAATGATGTACCATTAAAGATCGAGCGAGGCATATTTCAAGGGGATAGTCTGAGTCCCTTGTGGTTCTGTCTAGCTTTAAATTCTCTCAGCACTCTGTTAGAAGGTTCTGGGCTAAGCTTTATGTTGTTCAAGTTATATCTCACTTTCTATATATGGATGATTTGAAACTATTTGCCCCCAGTACATTGCAACTGACAGCGTTACTAAAGGTGACTGAAAACTTTAGTAACTCTATTAAGATGGAATTTGGTGTAGACAAGTGTGCAGTCATGCACGTAAAGAAAGGCGTAGTGGTAGAATCTGAAGGAGTTGAACTTTCAGATTCAACTAAACTTAGATCTCTTTCTGTTGCTGAAACCTACAAGTATCTGGGTATATCACAGTCATTGGGAATACCTGAGTCTAGTGTGAAACAGGCATTGCAGTATCGATTTTTTTGCTGCCTGAAAAAAGTACTTAAAAGTCTTTTGTCAGGCGGTAGGTAACAAGATAAGCGCCTGCAATAGTTTGGTTATACCAGTTCTCACGTATTCCGTATATGACTGACTGTAATAATATGTTTACATATATAATTTCATATATCGGGCATGCCACCGTCCCGGTGAATCTATTGGGCATATTATTTCTGGTGGTTCTCGTCTTGCAAACGGTGAGTATTTGTATAGACATAATCAAGTGGCCCGAATAGTACATCACCAACTTGCCCTTAAATAATCTTGTGAATTTAGAGGTGCCATATTATAGGTATATGCCCTAACCAATTCTCGAAAATGGTCGTGCTACATTGTATTGTGATCTATCTATCATCACTGACAGGACTATTGTTGCCAATAAGCCTGATATAGTCGTGATAGACCGATTAGAGTCCCGCGCATTGATTGTCGATATTGCTGTTCCTCATGATGATAATCTCGTGAGAGTTGAAAAACATAAACAAATAATATATTTGGATTTGTCACACGACATTGTCGATATGTGGAATATCGATTCGGCGATCATTGTTCCAATAGTCACATCTGCTCTGGGATTAATAGCTAATCGTCTCGACCAATACCTTAAAAGGTTTTCGTTAGATGGTTGGATCAAGGGACTGATGCAGAAGGCAGTTCTCCTTGACACGGCCGGATGTCGGTGGCCTACTATTTTTTTTATTTTTAAATATATCCATTTTAAATTTATTTTCATTGAGATGACACCTTTAATTTATTTTTTAAATATTTTTTTTTGCTGCTAATCATATCGTCATAAATCCGCCCATGTGGAGGACAACCACAGAAGTTCCATATTGTATAACATCGCCTAGCTATATCATGGCACTCCCTGACGTGGTAGTTCCAGCCGACCACGGTTTTCCGATGCTCATATGATTTGTTCTTACAGGAGAGCTTAGTTGCTTTAGTGATACAATTCACAATTTGAGCATAAGTATTTTCGATAAGAATATGATGACTATTTACTTTACATGTACTTTCGCAAGGGAAATTCGGCCAACTATATAAATTCAGAAATAACTTACATAATTCAGAATATTTAAAGTTTTATAGATATTACGATTTAATTTATTTTTTAAATATTTTTTTGCTGCTAATCATATCGTCATAAATCCGCCCATGTGGAGGACAACCACAGAAGTTCCATATTGTATAACATCGCCTAGCTATATCATGGCACTCCCTGACGTGGTAGTTCCAGCCGACCACGGTTTTCCGATGCTCATATGATTTGTTCTTACAGGAGAGCTTAGTTGCTTTAGTGATACAATTCACAATTTGAGCTTAAGTATTTTCGATAAGAATAGGATGACTATTTACTTTACATGTACTTTCGCAAGGGAAATTTGGCCAACTATATAAATTCAGAAATAACTTACATAAATCAGAATATTTAAAGTTTTATAGATATTACGATAGATTTCAATTTTTTAAAAATATTTTTTCTGTTTAACATTTTGTTTTAGTCGATATTGATTATACAACTGGAATTAGATAAATTCCAATAGTTTTTTTTTTATTTGTTGTTTTGTTTTGGTCTAATTTAATTGTGGTGGTAACTGTTAAATCTTGTATATGGTTTCTTGTAAATGGTTTAATGCAAGTTTGACTAGTTTTTTATTGTGCATATCGATATTCATACCTGCTTAATTATATCTGCTTATTTATACGCATTCATATTTTTAGTCAGATATCATAATATATAAAATCATAATAATTACTCTAATGCAATGTAAATTTTATAATATCTTGGTGATCTTCTATCAATTGCCACACATTTCGTCATCTCAGTGACGCTCGATATTTTACCGTTACTGTTAATGGTTCTACTAATCCAAACTTTTAAATGTTACTTTTCCGTGATTTATTAGAAATAGATTTTCTTGACAGACTACTTGTCAGCACCTCCCTCTGTTAGGGCAATATATATAATAGCAGAACACAGGTACCATGAACCTAAGAAGCAATTTAATAATTATTTAGAAACAACGGTCTCGGCTCTGTTTCAGTTGAGGAATGATAACTGCAAATGGATATATAAACAGGTCTGTCTCAAACATACATTTATAGCGGTAGTATTATAAACACTAAAACTGCTATTAGTCGTCGTACTATTAGTTAGGAATAGAACAGAATAAGCTGAAGAAAGAAAGAACCTCCTTTTGTGAATTTGTGAAGAGGAGAGGTTAATAATTCATTTAATTAAGTACTACGAGTATGTTGTTTTTGTAACAAAGTAATATGAAATGTCTATTTGATTTATATGCACATTTTGAAACTATTTGTTAAATACACTCACAGGCACAATTAACCGCCCACCTTGTATTTCTTTCAATTTTCAGTAGTCTGAAAATTTTGACCACATTTGATGGAAGTTATGTTAAAAGCAGCCATTAAGGATAAATAAAATCACAAAAGTCTTTAAACAAAACCGTTTAATAAAAAAAAATATGCCAAAAATCGATTTTGCAAAAAAATTGCACGAAAATCTGTTGACTTTAATTATGAAAAAAATCGTCCGCTTTCTTTTTATTTAAATTTTAATAATGAGTATTACTACCTCGGGTCCTGATGACTTCTTGTAGTCGGTTTGGCAATCCATCTACGAGGTCTTGAATATCCGACTGAGGGATATTATGCCACTCCTCTATCGCAGCCGTCTTGAGCTCGTGTAAGGTCGCAGGGGCTGATATTCTTGCTCGAATACGTCTTTTTAGGTTGTCCCAAATGTGCTCAATTGGGTTAAGATCGGGACTGCGTGACGGCCATGGCAAAACTTGAATCCCGACCTCATCGAGGTATTGAGTGACGGATCTTGCGGTATGGCATCGAGCATTGTCGTGCATTAATTTAAAGTTTTCACCAATAAATGGTGCGAAAGGTATGATGTGGTCTTGTAAGATTTCCTCCACGTATCTTTGAGCAGTCACACTGCCTCTATCAAACACCACTAGATCGGTACGAGCCTCGTAAGAGATACCTCCCCAAACCATTATGGATCCTCCCTGATAACCCACGGTTTCGATTATTGCACATGGAGCAAACCATTCATTTTGGCGCCTATAAACACGCTGACGTCCATCTGGACCCCTTAAGGCTATTCTGCTCTCATCTGAGAACAGTACGTTCTTCCATTGTTCCGTAGTCCAGTCAGCATATTCTCGTGCAAACGCAAGTCTTGCTCTACGATGCTGTGCAAGCAGCTGTGGACCGCGAGCTGGACGAAAAGCTCTCAGATTCCTTTCAGCCAGTCTTCTTCTTATCGTACGTTCACCTACAGTGACATTTCTCACCTCAAACAGACGTATGCGCGTTTCAGTAGCGGTGCAAAAGCGATTTCTTAGCACGTTACTGACAACAAAGCGGTCATCCAGAGCCGAGGTGCACCGATGTCGGCCTTGACCTGGCCTTCTCGTGTATGAACCAGTCTCCCGAAAGCGTCTGATGGCATCCCACACTGTAGTTCGAGGTACACCAAGCGTACGAGCGATGCGACGTTGGCTATACCCAGCGTCAGCTAAAGTCACTGCCCTAGCAGCACCAGTTGCATCCAGTGGCATTTTTTTCAGTCACAAACAATAATCGTACACTAAAAACTCAAATTAAACAATGTTCGTACACGATAGCAGACAAGAATAAGAAATGTAATCAATGTAACGTTACTGCAACAATGTCAAACAGAGACTAAATTCTAAAAACGCTTCGGCGATACAAGTTTAAGGTGTATGTTTAATATAGGTGGGTGGTTAATTGTGCCTGTGAGTGTAGTTTCTAATAGACAATACCAAAATAAAAGTTTATACTAAAATTCATTCCAAGGCTGACCCCTTTCTTTTTAGCTTTTTTTCTTTATTACCTATATGGGTAATTTATATGCTGGTCACTAAAAGTTTTTGGAATAGGCCAGTAAGAAAACCAGCCGATGAAAAATGTAATTACATAAAATAAATTTAGTGCTTATTTCTTGGAAATGTGATATACGTTAAGGTTTTTGAGTAAAGGGCAGCTTTATGCCTTACCAAACAACCGTATATACATTCACGCCTCTGTATCTCCGAAAAGGAAGGCAGAGACGTATTAAACGCCCTCATTTTATAGACTAATTTGTACCCACTTACATAATGCCACCTGATGACGCCCCCAAGCGTATAGACGTCATCTGGGCTCTGCCAGCCTACACACTCAGCCTTACAGCCTGGTGATGAATAATATAATACAAACGACAAATAATAAAATCACAATCTTTATTGGTAGTATTTTTTCCCTGCACATGTCTTTTGTAATAATTTTAATAGTGTGCAATAGTTTTAAAATTTCGAGAACTGCAGGTATCTCTTTTTTGATAAATCCTTATTTTCAAAGATAGATAATATATCGGAGTTGACCGGGTCATATAATTAAAGGAGTGAAATACAGTGTCCTTCCAATGGCCATCTTAAGTCTTGTCGACTTCATCATCACTTACAACTCACGTAAGCAAGGAAAGCTTTTTGCTTTTTAAGGGCTTGGTGTTTAGTAAATAGTGCATTTAGTTTGTAAAAATACCAGAAAATTTATAAGATCAATCTATTCGAAAAACATGTAGAATAATCAAGTTATGAATAAAGAAATAAACAAATTATATTTTGAAATATTATGCGTATCAAAATTATTCATTAGACTAAAAGAAACGACACACAGATAACATTTGTTTTTTTATTTAATTCCTATTTTAGTAAAAATAGTTGTCACCGGATGTCGCTTGATTAGCACAGTTCAAGAAAAGCATATGATGATTATATGTCCTAGGGGCTATATTTACTTTCTTTTTAATGAACAAATAGCCTAAAATGTAATAAAACTCCTAAACAATGCCTCCTACTTACTAACTCTTTTTTGGAAGATGTTAGGTATTATAGTGATTGTTGAGAGAGGCCTATATTCAGTGGACTGCGATAAGCTGAATGACGATGATGATTCGATTTGCAACTTAAGTCTTGTCCTGTCTTGGTGTCTGACTAACAATTATGTGATAATTATAATCTGTTCCTATATTACAGCACGAGTAAAAAGGAAACAAAACAAATATGGATATTGGATACGTTAACTATTATTTTTTAAATTCGCCAGTAAAACTGGCAACATTGCAAAACGAGTACGAAAGCTTTGTGTTTGTATACACACAAATAGAAAATCAATAAAAACCATTCGGTTTAAACCTATTAGGTATTATTTCTGTCCAGTAGCCGATTACGTGATTGAGTGTTTACAGTAGCTGTTATAATCCGAATCGAAACGATTCGAAAATAAGCTCATGACACAAGTTTTTATTTAAAAAGGGTTAGAAAAAAGAACTAGATTAGTACTGCCTAATTAGCCTAATTATCGGTTAGTGAGATAGAATTATCTTCTTTTTCGTTTTGTGATTGGATTTACATAAAATCTTTTTATAAACTCGTCTTATAAAAAACTAAGTGGTAACTGCATAAGTACATACATACACATGCCTGCGTCTTGGAAGGGGTAGACAGATTCGTAATTAACGCCCACTATAATTAAGTCCCATTTATAACTCAAACAGTACGGGCTCTCTATACATACATATGCTCAGGGCTTATCCCGGTCTCAGAGACAGACTATAGAACTCGATTTGCCGCGATCCTTATATACAACTCAAGCCTCTTCTACATTAATCATCTTCAATACATACTCGCCGGTTACGGGTGGCTTCAACTTCAATCTGTCGATTAACTTGGCCCTTCTTTATAGTGAAGAAGGGCCAAGTTAATCGACAGATCTGGTCAGTATACGGTTTTGATAGTAATACAAGAGTAGCAGGAACTCCTACTCTTGTACCTACATTGAACTATTTTCTTTAGGTAAAAGAGATCAAATGAAAAAAAAATATTCATGTTCAAATTTGGGAATCATTGTGCTCTTGACTGCTAATACCTTATTTAATTTTAAGAAAATAGTGAGATGAAAATAGTGTTGTTTATTCCAATTACAAAAGTTATTGACTAGTTTACGAACTAAAAAAAAGGATTAGCGGTTTCTTCCAAATAATTTATTAAAATGACTTTAGGAACAGTAATAGGTAATTATTTTTTAATGTCTTTATTTCATAAAATTCTTAACTACCTCTTTCGCTCTCTTTTCTATAAAATAAAAATTAGGATTATTTAGACAGACACATATAAGGAAGCACCAGTATTGAATAGCAGTTTTTTTTAAATAAGTCCTTAATTATAAATAGTGCAATAGACTATTTGCAACTTAAACTTCAAACAAACATGTTTTATCGTGCTCAATTTCCCTATTGGTTCATAAATTTAATAAAGTTTTTCCAATCTTTGACCTATTGTGCTTTTTCATTTGGCTTGATTGACCGGAAAGCAATGTTACACAAAAAAATCATTAACAATCTATGAATACCATTATAGATCCAGATAAAATCCTTTTAAATATCCGTTTTTTATAATGTTCCTTTCCTTTGTGTAAAAGATTTTTTTCCATAATTGTCAATTTTTCACTTTTACTTCAGCCTGATTTCATAGTTTGTAAACATATTAACAATGATATGTTTTAACAGCAATTAAAATGAACCACAACACTACAGATAGTAATCGATAATAAGGCAATTCCAAACCTGAACTAAACTCTCCACTTAACCTACGGCTACACAAATCCTATATGTATATAATATTTATCTGTAATTGACCACGACATTAAGAAATCTATTAGACTAAATTCATAATTGTATTGAACATTCCAAAATCTCATTTGTATGGATGGAAACTCGAACGTATTTCACGTCTTCACATATACATATAATATATATATATATATTTTATTTTATGCGATACATGCAGGGGCAAACGAGCAGACGGGGCACCTGATGGTAAGTGACTACCGCCGCCCATGCCCACCCGCAACTCAAGAGTCACAAGTGCGTTGCCGGCCTTTTAAGGTAGGAGTACGCTCTTTTCTTGAAGGTTTGAAGGTCATATCGGTTCGGAAATACGGCAGGCCACAATTTGTTCCATAAGCTGGTTGTGCTAGGCAAAACGCTTCCGGAGAAGCGCACAGTGGTGGAGTGCCAATCGTCCAGGTGACGGGAATGGATATTTTGTCGCGTAGGACGATGGTGGAAACCTGCAGCCGGTATAAGTCCGAACAATGCCTCTGAACACTCCCCATGATACAAGCGATAGAGGATGCAGAGTGAAGCTATATCCCTACGCAACGCCAAGGTGTCAAGTCGATCAGAAATATCTTGGCAGTCGATGATGCGAGTCGCTCTCTGTTGAATGCGGTCAAGAGGGAGAAGCTGGTACTGGGGTGCACCTGCATAGAGATGAGAACAGTATTCCATGTGCGGCCGAACCTGCGCCTTATAAAGTTGCAGGCGGTGGGCCGGAGTAAAATACTGTCTCGATCTCTTAAGCACACCAAGCTTCTTCGAGGCTAATATGGCCTTACTCTCTAAGTGACCGCGAAACTGCACTTCGCTTGATATATCGACGCCAAGGCTTCCGATACTGGCTGATGCAGTTAGGGAAGTGCTCTCAAATTGAGGTGATACGACCAATGGCAACTTTTTAGCGGTGAACGCGCAAACCTGTGTCTTCTTGGGACTAGGTTAAGTCGATCCCAATCTGAAACTTTTGATAAAGAAGTTTCGATTTCAGACACAAGTTTGGATCGGCTTTCGATGACGTTTACCCGAGAAATTTTAGCGCGGCCGGTGTAAAGGGCATCACTCGTGCTATCGTCTGCATAGCAATGGATGCTGCTAATGTGCAGCATGTCATTGATATGCAGAAGAAACAGTGTGCGTGATAGCACACAGCCTTGTGGGACAACAGAATTAACAGACTTGGAGTCGGAGCATGCACAGTTTCTCGGGAAGCCCATAGGAAGGAAGCTTCGCGAAGAGAGCTTTGTGCCAGACTCGATCGAAGGCCTTCGCCACGTCTAAACTAACGGCCAACGAATCACCCTTGGTCTCGATCGCCTGTGCCCACCGGTGAGTCAAGTAAACAAGAAGATCACCAGCTGAACGACCCCGACGGAAGCCGTATTGTGGATCATTGAGGAGCTGGTGGTCTTCTATGTACCGGAGGAGCTGGCAGTTAACAATGGATTCCATTATCTTGTAGAACAAGGAGGTGATGGCTATGGGTCTGTAGTTGGACGGATCCGAGTGATCTCCTTTTTTAGGGATTGGGTGCACTAGAGCTGTCTTCCATGAGTTCGGGACTACGCCAAGAGAGTAGGTAAGCCGATAAAGGCGCGTTAAAACCGGTGCCAACTCTGGAGCACACGTCTTCAGCACGATAGGAGAGATTCTATTCACTGCGGTATTGTCGGCGGTGCATTTTCCCCGTCGTCCAGGGTTGAGTTGGACGCAAAGAGTTTGCCCAGAAGATCGGCTTTTTCTTTAGCGTCGTGGGCCAACGAATTATCTCCTATGCGCAGAGGTGGAAGGGATGGCTTACAAAAGTTCCCCTGGACAGCTTTGGCAAGAGACCAGAATGCACGAGTTCCGGAAGGGAGACTCACTAGTCTCTCGCCAATTCTGCCGATGTGAGCCGACTTCGCCCCAGTAATTACTCTTTTGAGAGACCTGGAGGCAAAGTTTAATTGCTTCTTTAATGTGCTGGTCTTTACATCCCGTGCTGTCGCTGCATTAGCCCATGCTTGGTAACATTCCTGCTTTCGGCGGGACGCCGCTTTGCAGGTTCGACTAAACCAGGGCTGGGACTTGCCACCTGTGGGAATCAGGGAGAATGGAAAGAAAAGTTCTATACCCTGAAGCACAACATCCGCGACAGAGTCCGCAACGACATTGGGATCATCCGGCGAGAAGCAAACCTGCCTCCATGGGTAGGATGCAAAGAATGTTCGCATTCCATCCCAGTCTGCTGACCTATAGTGCCATACGCGGCGACTGCCTGTAACTCGCGGCCGCAGCGAGTGAACGAGTGGCACTAAACTCCTAATCAGGCAATGGTCCGAAGAGCCAAGAGGGGCTTCAAGGGATACTTTGTAGCCGTCAGGATGTGAGGTCAGCAGAAGATCCAATAGTGTTAATGTGTAATGTTTTGAGTACATTAATTGCAAGAATAAATATATTAAAATATAAATGACCACTTTAAGCCATCTGTTGGTGCATGAGGATCTTCCACCACGCGGCCAACTGTTGTCGTTTTTACAAAATATTTCAGGTTATGAAAATGATACATTCTTCTTGATTTTTTTTTTAGATTGAGTGAAATAAGTAATATAAAATATAACTTAAAATGTAACATTAGTACAGACAGATATTTTATTCCACGTAGATTTATTCATCGACAAATCCCTTTCTTTGTGGTCAAACTAAGTAGTCAAACTGATTTGACCACGAGGAATTTTAACTTTCTTCGTGGTCAAACTATTACATCTTTTAAAAGTTTAGCTTATTCTTGAAATAAAGTGGTCCAGTTATAACTCAAAGTTTTGTTTAACGTAATTTATATAAAAAGTAACCTTAACTTATAGGTATTGCCATGCACAAATTCCATTTGACACTTAATAAAAATTCGTCTCGGAATATTTGTTCTTGGCGTCGAGGACACGGTTTTGGATCAGTATTTTGTTTTTTCAATAAAATTGCCAGTAAACGAGCAACCGTGATTGAATGATATCATTTTATCGATTTATTCAGTTGTCCATTCCATGATTCAACTATGTTGTTTGTATGATGTCTCTGACCATGTACTGGCCATTGTTTTCTAAATGTTTTATTCTTCATCCACCAATCTCAAAATATTTTAGTTTTCGCGATGTTGGGACTATCAGATTTAATATACTCCCATCTTTTCTCTATTTTGTCTGGAGTTAAAAAGGCGAGTGCCGCACATAAATATAATACAATGAGTCTGTTCTAAATTCCAACGCAATCTCACTAACGAAATAAATGACAATCTGACACAATGGAAGTTAGGTAGTTTAAATAAGAGTGCAATAGCCAGTTCGAGTTACATTTTTTTTATGCGATAGGAGACAAACGAGCAGACCGGTCACCTGATGGTAAGTGACTACCCCCGCCCATGGAAACCCGCAACTCAAAAATCACACGTGCGTTGTCGGCCTTTTAGGAAGGAGTACGCTCTTTTCTTGAAGGTTTGTAGGTCGTATCGGTCCGGTAATACGGCAGGCGACAATTTGTTCCATATGCGGGTTGGGCGACCCTGACGTATTGCTGTGTAAGCAATGTCCCTTACCTTCCCTTTTATCCTCCTTTTCCCTTTTGAGATTGGCTTGTTGGTCTAATGGTTAGTGATCCTGGCAGCTAAGCCAAAGTCATGGGTTCGATTCTTAACTGAGACTAATAATGGTGTTATGAGCACAAGGATTTGTTACGTATCTTGGTGTAATTTATCCATAACATTTAGTATTTATATATATGTATGTATAAGAAGGTAAATCAGCAGCAAGCTTTGCTTAGTTTGTTCAGACGGCCGAGTATGATTTGTCTGAAGGTATTTTATAGATATTATATTAATAAATAAATGGCAATAGTATAGTCCCAATTTGTCCCATTTAATTTCCAGCGTGTCCTGATGACGGCAATAGTCTTGCCTTTGTTACGTAAGTTGGACTAAATTATAGTCTGCAAAATATTGTCGTTTAAGTCGCCTCTGCCTACCCTTTTAGGGATACAAGCAGGAGTGCGTGTTATGTATTTTTCTTTATAAATATATTAATGTATAAGACTTCTCAGTTCTTAATCGGTCTAATATTGTTTACTTTTTGAACAAGTTCTGGAGTTGTTTAGTAGGCCGCCTCTCGATCGTTGGTTGTCTTCAAGTGACTCTCTGACTTGCTTAAAAGACTACGCTACTTGTAAATGATAGTATTTACCAGTCAAGATTCCTCGAAGATGACATATCTTCAAGATGATTGTATAATATTTTGCTAGCTTTGTAAGGAAATACATAATGACATGGTATGTTATTTTCTTTCCATTCCACACTTCATGTATATCAAGCCCGCATATCCACTTTGGACCACTTTGAAAATCTATCTTTTTAATAAAATAAGTGATAGGCATAATTCTAATACTAGATGCAAAGAAAAATTAGATCAACCATTTTTCAGATTAGCTAAAATACATACATCTTTTGTGGGGTACTGTGTTAAATGTTATAACAAAATTCCTTGTGATATATTGCAATTAAATGAAAGGGAATTTAAAACCCATATCAAAAATACACTTTGTAAACAAGCTTATTACAATTTAGAGGATTATATCCAAGATAAGAACGCTTGGAAAAATGCTGGTCCTGCTCCATATGACAATTTTGAGTCTAGACAAAATCAAACTGGTTGCTGTATTGTATTGTATAAGGAATTATATTTTTGTAACATTGTTTTACACGATTATTTTAACTCACACACTGACTTATTACTTGTTAATATTCTCTATATGTATGTTAATCGTATACTACTTTCACTATGTTTGTTAATGTGTGACACCATGTATCTATCATAAAAATAATTTATCTGTCGTTGCTTAGCTTTAATTATTTTTACATATTTCGTATAGTGAAATTGTTCTGGGTGCATCGTTTTCACACACAATCTTATTTATATTAGGTGTCCAAGTACAACTCGGCTTTTAGTTGGTTACATGAAACAAAATACTTGAACGCGTCCAATTCGTCCGGCATTTTGGATATGTGTATCGTGGCCACTGCAGTAGTTATATCAGTCGTTTTCAAGTAGTCATTTCATGTGTATCAATTTTATAAGATGGATTTCGTTAAGCAACATTTACGCCATTGCATTCTGTTCTGTTTTCAAATGAATGAAAATGCTGCTCAAGCTACGGAATTGATTAATTCGGTATTGGGTGAACATTATGTCAGCCATTCAACAGTGAAAATATGAAAATCCATGTCAAACTCAAGAAGAGCTTGCAGAACAGTTAGGAGTTACTCGCCAAGCAATTTCACTTCGATTGCATGCATTGGAAAAAAATACAGAAGGAAGCAAAATGGGTTCCTCATAAACTGACAGAAGAAAACAAAAAACAAAGAGTTGCCATTTGCATGAATTTGCTTTCTCGGTTAAAAAAAAAGACGTTTCTTTATAAAATCATTACGGGTGATGAAAAATGGATTTTGTACGACAATCCTAAATGTAGAAAAGCATGGGTTGATCCACGCCAGCCATCCACATCAGTTGCAAAACCGAATATTCATGCAAAAAAAGTTTTACTCTGTGTCTGGTGGGATTGGAAAGGAATCATTTAATCATTTCTAGCTTCTCGAACCTGGCCAAACTGTTACAGCTGAGCGTAACCAGGCCCAGCTGATCAAATTAAGTGATGCTCTGGAGGAAAAAAAGACCGTTTACCGGACAAGGAAGGCGAAAAGTGATGTTGCTGCATGTTAATGCACGTCCACATACAGCAAAATCAACCCAGGAAATCATCTTCAATTTAGGCTGGGAAGTTGATCATCATGCGGCATATTCACCAGACTTAGCTCCTTCTGATTATTACTTATTCAGATGAATGTCGTCATATTTAAAGGAGCAGCAATTCATTAATGTCGAAGATGTCCGAAAATGGCTGGATAAATGTTTTGTTTCAAAACCGCCAATTTTCTATCGTGAAGGCATTTGTCTACTACCCAATAAATGGCAAAGAACTGTAGATCATAATGGCGAATATTTTGATTAATAATTCTTGTAAGAAGTATTTTTTTAATAAAGTTGAATTTGACAAAAAGCCGAGTTTCTACTTGCACACTTAATATGATATGATTGTATGTAAACAAAATATTTTAAAAGAGTAACGGTGGAGTTTTTGCCCATTCTTCTCCATACGAAAGTACATTTCGGAATGGGCGATTAGAATTAATTCTATTTAAATGTTAGTATTGACGTTCAAAAGTGCCTTTTAGGCCTATTTGGAATAAATGCTTTGACTTTGACTGATTTTGACCTCCGGGTCAGGGTCCGCTCTAAACTGGAAATTGGTAGCTAATTTGTAGTAAATTTGTAGTGAAAGAATTAGTTTTGTAGAGCCTGGATATCGCCAGATACGCATAGGTGTGTCAACTTGATATCAAGCTAGCACATCCTTCGCTATGCAGGTCTTACAAGGGGATGAAAAAAAAACACGATATATTTTGTAGCTAATTTATAGCTGTCAAATGCATATGACGAATTTGGTCCAAAACCCACTCCTGATTAAGCTTGACAATTTATCTAAGGAGAAGAGGTTACTTGAGAGGCTTAGCTTTTGATTAGTACAGACGCGTAAGAAAGACTGTTTGATAGTACTGAAACATAGTCAGCTATGGCTGCTGTCAAAGTTTTTCAATATTATTAGTAGTATCCTACCTAAGGTATTTTAGTTCTTGCGACGTAACTTAGTACACGGTTAATATTTAATCTAAATGTTAACTTCTAAACCAAAAGGATTTGATCTCCTCTTTGTTTGAGTAAATTGTCGCTTAACTGAAGATCTCGGTATAAAATTATAAAATATGAGGTATGTCACCAACAGATAGCTGCTCATCTCACCACCACACAAATCTGACACTAAGTTAAGATTTCACATGTGTCTATTTCTATGAGATTATGTCATGGAAACGTATTTGAAAATTAAATGAAATAATAAAGCTTATTTTAAGCTTGGTGAAAATAAAATTTGAAGACCAGTAACTATGTTTAGAAAAAAATAAATCTAAATGCTGTTGCGGGACCGCTAAGTCAACGCATGTCGCTTGTTCCACAGAGCTACCCCACTTATAGCCTATTATGTATTAGTTCATTTTGATATAATGTTTTTAATCATTTAATAAAATAAAAAAGGCTAATAAAAAAAAATAAAAAATCATATATAAAATTAAAACTTAAGGCATATCGAAAAATTATACTTCAAAAATGATACCTATTTCTTATTATTATTCTATTTTAATGGTCGTTTTAGATGAAATATGTGTGCAATTATAAGTCAACCATTCGATTAACGAAACACCAGCTTTTCCCCGCCGGTTCCCCCGCGTTCCAGTAGGAATTTACCACACTGCTCCTTCCCCGTAGCTCGCAGGGTGATTAGCCTATGCCGCTCAGGGATAATTTAGCTTTCTACTGGTGAAAGAGTTTTGAAAATCAGTTCAGTAGGATTAGCCCTTGCAAACCTACATGTAACCACAGTGCCACAGTGTAAGGTATCATATTGTTTTATTATTGTAGTTAGATAAGGAATAAAAATATCCTTGCCTTCATAATTTGTATGTTTGTTTTTGTAAAATATTACAATATTCTAAAATTGAGTGTTATTATATGACATTCGTAGTATTAGACAACTCCGTCTAATACTACGAATACTACGCTAGCTAAATTAATCTAAAAGCGCCCGTTGACTGATTTGACTAAAATATCGGAAGGGTGGTTGCCTGATCTAAACGGGATAAAACAATTATACATTTCCCGTGACATGTATCATATAAAAGAGTTTTAAAAATCGTTTTATTGTCTCAGTTCATCCATTAAAGTATTTACCATGCAACATTGGTAGGCAATCAGTTTTGGGTACTCAGAATAAGTGGTCCGCTAAACATTTATAAATAGTAGAAAACAATGCTGAACTAGTTTTATTAAAGTTAACTTTTATTCGTATTTTTTTTTCTGGAATGTACATCCAGTAGCTTGGCCAAAGGAAACCCCTAGTAGTCCGCTTTAAATTAGATGATCGGATAGTCACCATTATCTCATTCATTGTTCATTAGAGTATGTATCTAATAATTTCTACGTCATGAAGGTTTTAATAAACTTAATAATAATAAATGAATAATAGATTTCATTAATGAAACTATAAACATGGATTTCATGAAAAATTTAATACAATACAAAAAATACTACTCACAACTTATTAACTTATTTTTAACTTTTTACACTACTTGGTTAGTACTTGAGGCTTCTATGCTATACGTACCTAATACTTAAGCGTCTTAATAAAAAAAAACATATGAAAACCCCGAATATGGAAGCACTGTTAAAATATTTTAAATTACTTTTTTACATATATTAATTTTTGGCATATGTATTATACGTTTCATATTAAATACATAACATTACCACCATTATTATTACTTACTTTATTAATTACCTTGTTAGATATTTACTTGTTTTTCTTTCGCTATAGGAACTTGATGATGGTTCACTGTCCGTGGACACTTATTTTGGTATTGGCATAATAATAATACCTGCGCTTCTTTTCAGGAAGGAGCACAATACTAAGCTAACGACCATTTTTGGCTCATGCAGAGGTTCCTTTTTTTTGTATACGTGTTAAGATTAGTTTCAATTACATGCCTTTGTACGAATGCACAATAAACATATTTTATTTCTTTCTAAAAGTAGAAAATGTGAAAGACAAGATACCTAATAAGATAAAAATAACAGGAGGAGCAACAAATACGAAAATTTGGCCTAGTCGTTGGTATAGCGGTTAGTAAGCTAGTGGTTGTAGGCTCGATTCCCACAAAAATGAAATGATCCGTAAATGGATGTTCTTTGTGGTCATTGTATGTATGTTTGTCTAGTCCCACGCGATACTGAACTTATTCCTAATGCTATGGTTGTCGTATAAAGAAATTAAAACAACATATGTTATATTTTCCGTTTACTTGAAATAGTACCCAGCTGGTAGATACAAAATGTACTATGGTGATCTTAATTAAGCGTTTTGCCAAAAAAAAACATATCGAATCGGTTTAGCTGAATACTATATATATATGTTAGTAGTACACCATGAGCAGAGGGCTAATTAAATGATATCAATCATGTAATTTGCCCTCTGCAGAGTCCACTGCCACACTGAACCTCTTTGTATAATATAACAATATGGAAATATTCACTTATAAGTTGTCTCACGATGTTCTTATGAACCGTTGAAACGGATGATGTTTATTATGTAGCTGTTTGTTATTCCTCTCAATTAAAATAAAATCTATCTATCTATCTACACCCCTCCCCCCAACCGCTACCACTCTTTCTTTCCATATATCTCGTGTGTATAATTTTTAAGTCACAAGCTCTAATAATGTTAAATAGACCCTTTGTGTACCGTTTGTGGCAGATACATGTACATATATATAAATGTGATATTTTGTAGTCGCACAGGAAGGTGACACTTTCACAATCAATTGCAGTTGCGGCGTCAATCATGTGTGAGCAGCTCTTACATATATAAATTAGTGGTTGTCATTGATTCAGACAAAGGGTTCGTTTATACTATATATATATATACCACGTTATAGACCACGTTAATATATATATATACTATAAACAAACCCCTATATATATAAATATCTTTTAAATTGGCATTATTGGGCTGTTAACGTGGTCTTATACTGTATCGGCCTACCTGCCTACCGACCATGTATATTAATTTGAGTCTCAAAACCAAATACTGTTGTCTGTTGTTGTCGTCTCCGTGTTGTCTCTTATCGTGGTAGAGCCATGATTAGGCACGAATGGGCCGAGCTTGAGCTTTCTTGAGACCCAAGTCCTCATCCCCTTCCCGCATCCCCCCATCCCTCGTCACTCTCCAAGGCGGTCAGCGCACTTGCGACTCTTGAGTTGTAGGAACCATGACGGTACAGTACAAAATACGGCGTACAGTCAGTCTGGCTGATACCGATAGCAAACATATTTTGCGTTGAGGTCAGGGAGAGAACTAGAAAGCTTAGTTTGCCTTTTGGAAAAAATGGTTAAATTGTTCCAAGGTGATTAGATTTTGGATTATCCGAAGATAGAAAAACCCAACTGCGCAAGAAAGATTGTTATATTTTTCAGGAGTATACTATAACATCCGCCGAAAAGAAAAATATAGAGACAGTTAATGTATTCAGTCAGTCGGGTTTTAAACATTTTAAACGACTTCAAAAAGTGGAAGGTTCTCATTAGACTGCATTTTATGTTGTTATTTAACTTCGCTATTTGTTAACCGATTTCGAGACAACATTTTGAATTTAATTTAATATTTAAATAAGAAGACAATATTTCACCTCTACCACCTTCCTTGCCCGAATGTGTTTTAGTGAGTAGATACATTAGTGAATTCCAATTTATTTTATCGAGTACCCGGCACTCCTGGTTGATCTAGCTCAAATTTGAAGACCATATTCTGCTTCCAAGGTGGAAATCATGTTACGAAATATGTTCCGTTATTTGGGATTTTTGTTTCTATTTGAATTGTTATTCAAGGTTGGTCCGGTTTAATTATATATAAGAAATTATACCATCTTTGAAACTACGTTATCTCAACTAAATAAAGGCATATTCTAAGTAGCTGTATATGTATGTATAAATACATTATTATGTTTATCTTAAAAATATATATTAAATTATTCTTGTATTATCTTCATTCTAGGTTGTCTGGTAGAGATCCATTTTAGCGAAAAGACCGCCCATTAAACTAATTTGTAAGATAATATTTCTTTGTCATCTATACTTTATTAGTAGTATATAATAGACAATATTCTATCTATCTGTCTAAAGTGTCAAATTAAGGGATAAAAAACCGGCCGGTCGGTGGGTTGTCGTCGGTTATGCTTGTTATTAGTTATAGACAAATTTCTTTGCTTACAAAACCCTAAGTGCGCGAGTGAGACTCCCACTTTTACCAGTTTTTTTGCCTTAAGTCCATTTCGCGTTATGGAAGTATTAACGTTTTAGTATTGAATTACTAGTAAATCCGAGGAAGTGACGATTAGTGGCGGTTTCCATATGATAAAAAAGGTGTAGATCATTTAAGATAATGATACCAGATAAAGACAATGTAAGCTTTGTTATTAGGTCAACTTATTTATGTTTGGTGACGACGTTAGCGTCTCTTGTTTATATATCGTGTCTTAAAGAAGATTACAAATAGTTGAGACTTAGGGAGGTGCTGCTCGGGGCCTGGTCTTCTAAAGATAGACCTTATTAAGATTTCTGGGTGGAAGGAGGCAAAATTCCACCTCTTCTCGGCCGCGGCCTAGTTTCAACTGGTCGAGGTGATAATTTTTTCATGTTATTTCAGGTGATATTGACTGATATGAGTTTGCGGCTGCATCAACTTGACTGTTACATCGAGAGCCCTCTGTGAGAGAAGCCTTAGTCCTTGTTTGCGTGTTGGTCAAACCGAGGAAAAGGCGCCACGTGTGGGCCTGCCTACAACCGGGGGCGGGCGCACCGCGCCGCCCCGCAATTGCACATGTTAGTAGATGGGTATATGTATGAAGAGTACGGCAAATAGCTTATTTACAATGCGCACGCCCCAGCCGGGTTGTCTCTATGGTGATTGATTCCTCCCAGCCAACCCTTACCTGCCATTGCGATCGCCGTTATTCGTGCCGCGACCGTTCCCGACGTCGGACGTCGACGGGACCGATCATAACTTATATGTATCCACTTTTGTTCTGGTGCTCGGAGCCTAACATATTCTCGTTATTCGTACCAATTTCGGTAATTGGTTTTGAACATGAAGTATATATTACAAATTATGCGGGAAAATACTTAGTTTCCAGCGAGAAATTTCTTCATATTTTTTTTGTTTTCTTTTTTTTTATTGTGAAAAAGACTATTAATCAAGATGTACATCGATCTGCCGCAAGGGCGGATTAAATTATATCAACTGTGCGCATTCAGAGGGTATGTCTTTCAATCTAAAACGGCGAATGCATTTACCTGTTGAATGTAGCTGAGCTCTACGGGTCTAAGTTTATTAATTTTGTTTGTTTTGTTTGCGAATACTTATTTTTGTTTTGTTTAATTATATCTTACTAACAGTTTATTTTATTTTCAGTATTTATATTTTACTAACCGTTTACTATATTTTTTATTTGCTGAGCGACCTATGCCGCAATTATTTCTCCAGTGCGGTGGAGATGCATACATTATGCCAAAATAAATCTACTTGATTTATATTTGATTAATCGCTTAAAAAAAATAAAAACTTATCACCTAAATCTAACTTAACATAGAAATAGAGGTACCAAAAATTAATTTTAGTGTCAATGTTAGATTTATTAATACAGTACCAATTAAAAATACTATAAAATAATAACAAGACTCTTTTAATCATACATTATTGCGTCGTTTGATAGTGTAAAAATAGATCGAGCCTGGTACAACGGGACCTGATGGGTGGTGAGAGGTGGCGGGAGTTCACCCACTCTCTTCTGTTGCGTTTTAGCGTTTCATTATTTCACGCCTTCACTAGATCTAAAAATAAAATGAAATTATTTGGAATGTATTATTATATATTATATGTAATATTATAACATTTAATTTATTTCTCACTCTAAAGACTCGGTATGTAAGCAAAGTTTAGTCAAATATTTCAATAATTTATGACCGAATAACCTTTTTACTTTATTTTATCTTATCTTGTATTGTCCCTTTATTATTTTATTATGTTTTGTTAAAGCTATATATATGTACATATAATGCACATACTCACCCTCGTATAAATTGTTTTTGAAGCCAGATGCAAATATTAATGTGTGGTTAGTTACTATTTTGCTTCATTTACTTAAAGTTTGCCGATTGTAGGAAAATTATTTAAATCGGTCAATAGGAGTCTTATTGTTACACTTGGGTTTGGATGTTGTTATAACTTACCTACTCGTCACCAAATGTTATGCTATTAATCGTTGACGACAAGCAGAGGACATTCCAAAATATTAGTCGTTTTCCGCACCCCTAATAACGTATAGACATTGTTAGACTAGATAATAATGTATTAAAGTGATAGAGAAAGAAAGCAATAAATAAGCCCCGTGGCTCTCGAAGTAGGATTGGGCCACCCCATCCCTTCCCTTGCCCCTTAGTCGCCTTTTGCGACATCCACGTGTTTGACGCCTATAGGCTTGCCCCCTATAATATTAATTACGTAGTATAACGACCATAATATAATCCACTTACGTAGGATTAAATTATGGTCGTCAAAATGATGATGAAATGATGACGTTAAATGCACCTCTGCCTATGGCCTCGGAAATATAGGCGTAAAAATAAAAAAAAACAAGTAAAGGATTATTGTTTGTATCTTTATAAATACTGATTTATATTATTGTGTATATATATATATATATATATATATATATATATATATATATATATATATATATATATATTTGTGTATGTAGGTATAAATATATATATATATATATATATATATATATATATATATATTTGTGTATGTAGGTATGTATGTATATGTATTTATTATAAGTAAGTTAATCTGTTTACAGTAAACCTTTTATTACACCACAGGTTACCTTCCCTCAAGATTATCCGTATCAAAGTTGTCTGGAAGAAATCACCGTGTGTGATAAGACAGCCGATTGTTATACCTTACTATTTGTAACATGTTTATATGTATAAAAGGTGTAGTTGTTTTTGTACCCTGAAGTCGCATAAAATTCCAATGGTTTCGATGATATTAGTAGTCCTTACAAATTTGCTGCTCTTAGGAAGAATCTTAGGAAAAGGTTTTTACTAATCCCATTTATTTCTTGCATGATATTGCTATAGAGAATTCTTAACCATTTTACTTTAATATATTTTAATTGAAATTCAGTGTGATACAGTTATTTTCATTGTACTATATTAGATTTAACTATTTATTGTTATATTTTCACTTCTTAGTCATTATAAGTACAAAATAAGTGAAACACAATCTTGCTTTACTAAAATCAAAATCTTTCACGATGTTGAATGTTGAGTTAGTTTTGTTGACGAAATCTTTTTTAGTCTCTAACACGGTATCGTTCGCAACCCATTGAGATCTGCATTGTTAATAGGTGAGGACACCACAAAAGCACAACGTGATTTAAAGTATCAGATCAATCATCAATCAAATCAGATTTAACACTTTTTAAACGGTTTTATTTTAGCTTGCCTTGTTTGTTTATGCATTTTGGTCAAATCTAGTAATTGAAATTTGACCCCCTTCCCGTTGACGGATTGATCTGAAATTTGGTACGCATCTTTAGTTCTGGTGACATATAATTAATTACTTTCGTTGTCATTGTAAATCCAAGATGGCCGCCCCTACAAAATGGCGGAATTCATATTTTTTTGACTATTCTTCAATATCAGTATTAAATGAATGGGCTTGATTAGCAGAATACAGGTCTCTATGAAAATAAAATGAAAATCCAATATAGCCGCCAAAACCCCTTCAATATGTGTATTAAACAAAAGGTCTTGATTAAGGTATGTCATAGTGGTAGAGCCATGCTTAAGCACGAATGGGCCGGCTCGACCGGTGCGATACCACGGCCTCACAGAAAACCGGTTGTGAAGTAACGCTTGCGTTGCATTTCCCCGAAATGAGTGAGGTCTCCGGAGGCCTAAAATCCCCCATCCCCCCTAATGATAGCGCTGTTAACAAAAAGGATACCCCAGGGGGGTACCAGCGCTAGCGTTGGAGAATCCCCCCCCTGGACGTCCACCCTCAGTACGGATTATGCCTGACCGTGGACGCCCAGGCTGCCCCTCGTACTCTGGGGGGGGCTCAACTGCGCTCTCAAAATCTGCTCGGGGCAAGAGAAGGCATACCATGGCACCCCCTGTCACGTTTACCGTGGATTTTTGTAACATCAGGGGCTTACATTCGAACCTCGATACTGTCCACCACCACCTTGAGACAGCAAAGCCGGCCTTGCTCTTTTTAACCGAGACGCAGATATCATCTCCAGCGGACACATCCTACCTCTGCTACCCTGCGTATGGACTGGAACACTCCTTTGTTCCTAAGGCTGGTGTATGCGTGTACGTTAGAGATGATATCACTTCTCGCCGCCTCGGCAATCTTGAAGGTCGGGACCTCTCCATCTTATGGCTACGTGTAGACTGCGACGACCATCCCCGCATCTACCTGTGCCTCTACAGGTCCCATAGCGGTGATGCCGAAACGGACCGACTCATCGACCACGTCCAAATGACTACAGACTCAGTGTTCCAGCAGGTCCCATCCGCAGAAATTGTGATTCTTGGCGACTTTAACGCCCATCACGCCGAATGGCTTGGTTCGCGCAAAACCGATCATGCGGGAAGATCTGTTCACGATTTCGCCTTGGCATATGGCTTGACGCAGTTGGTAGCAACGCCTACGCGAATCCCAGATGCAGAAAGCCACGTGCCTTCACTGTTGGATCTTCTGCTGACCTCACATCCTGACGGCTACAAAGTATCCGTTGAGGCCCCTCTTGGCTCTTCGGACCATTGCCTGATTAGGAGTATGGTGCCACTCGTTCACTCGCTGCGGCCGCGAGTTACAGGCAGTCGCCGCGTATGGCACTATAGGTCAGCAGACTGGGATGGAATGAGAACATTCTTTGCATCCTACCCATGGAGGCAGGTTTGCTTCTCGCCGGATGATCCCAATGTCGTTGCTGGCTCTGTCGCGGATGTTGTGCTTCAGGGTATGGAACTTTTCATTCCATTCTCCCTGATTCCCACAGGTGGCAAGTCCCAGCCTTGGTTTGGTCGAACCTGCAAAGCGGCGTCCCGCCGAAAGCAGGAATGTTACCAAGCATGGGTTAATGCAGCGACAGCACGGGATGTAAAGACCAGCACATTAAAGAAGCAATTTAACTTTACCTCCAGGTCCCTCAAAAGAGTAATTGCTGGGGCGAAGTCGGCTCACATCGGCAGAATTGGCGAGAGACTAGTGAGTCTCCCCTCCGGAACTCGTGCATTCTGGTCTCTTGCCAAAGCTGTCCAGGGGAACTTTTGTAAGCCATCCCTTCCACCTCTGCGCATAGGAGATAATTCGTTGGCCCACGACGCTAAAGAAAAAGCCGATCTTCTGGGCAAACTCTTTGCGTCCAACTCGACCCTGGACGACGGGGGAAACGTACAGCCGACCATACCGCAGTGCGAGACCCGCATGCCGGAAGTCCGGTTTACACAAAGGGCAGTGCGTGAAGCGCTTCTTTCCCTCGACGTTCATAAGTCGAGTGGGCCCGATAGAATTTCTCCTATCGTGCTGAAGACGTGTGCTCCAAAGTTAGCACCGGTTTTAACGCGCCTTTATCGGCTTTCCTACTCTCTTGGCGTAGTCCCGAACTCATGGAAGACAGCTCTAGTGCACCCAATCCCTAAAAAAGGAAATGTCCAACTACAAACCCAAAGCCATCACCTCCTTGTTCTCCAAGATAATGGAATCCATTGTTAACTGCCAGCTCCTCCGGTACTAAGAAGACCACCAGCTCCTCAATGATCGACAATACGGCTTCCGTCAGGGTCGTTCAGCTGGTGATCTGCTCATATGCTTGACTCACCGGTGGGCACAGGCGATCGAGACCAAGGGGGAAGCGTTGGCCGTTAGTTTTGACGTGGCGAAGGCCTTCGATCGGGTCTGGCACAAAGCGCTCGTTGCGAAGCTTCCTTCCTATGGGCTTCCCGAGAAACTGTGCAATTAGCTCACCAGTTTTCTTACAGACAGAAGCATCAAGGTCGTTGTTGACGGCGCATGCTCCGACTCCAAGTCTATTAATTCTGGTGTCCCACAAGGCTGTGTGCTATCACCCACGCTGTTTCTTCTGCATATCAACGACATGCTGCAGATTAGCAGCATCCATTGCTATGCGGACGATAGCACGAGTGATGCCCTTTACACCGGCCGCGCTAACATTTCTCGGGTAAACGTCATCGAAAGCCGATCCAAACTTGTGTCTGAAATCGAAACTTCTTTATGAAAAGTTTCAGATTGGGGTCGACTTAACCTAGTCCAGTTTAACCCCAAGAAGACACAGGTTTGCGCGTTCACCGCTAAAAAGTTGCCATTGGTCGTATCACCTCAATTTGAGAGCACTTCCCTAACTGCATCAGCCAGTATCGGAAGCCTTGGCGTCGATATATCAAGCGAAGTGCAGTTTCGCAGTCACTTAGAGAGTAAGGCCATATTAGCCTCGAAGAAGCTTGGTGTGCTAAACAGATCGAGACAGTATTTTACTCCGGCCCACCGCCTGCAACTTTATAAGGCGCAGGTTCGGCCGCACATTGAATACTGTTCTCATCTCTATGCAGGTGCACCCCAGTACCAACTTCTCCCTCTTGACCGCATTCAACGGAGAGCGACTCGCATCATCGACTGCCAAGATATTTCTGATCGACTTGGCACCTTAGCGTTGCGTAGAGATGTAGCTTCACTCTGCATCCTCTATCGCTTGTATCATGGGGAGTGTTCAGAGGAATTGTTCGGACTTATACCGGCTGCTGGTTTCCGCCATCGTCCTACGCGACAAAATATCCATCCCCATCACCTGGACGATTGGCACTCCACCACTGTGCGCTTCTCCAGAAGCTTTTTGCCTCGCACAACCAGCTTATGGAACAAATTGTCGCCTGCCGTATTTCCGAACCGATACGACCTTCAAACCTTCAAGAAGAGAGCGTACCTCTACCTAAAAGGCCGGCAACGCACTTGTGACTCTTGAGTTGCGGGTGTCCATGGGCGGCGGTAGTCACTTACCATCAGATGACCCGTCTGCTCGTTTGCCCCCTATCGCACAAAAAAAAATTAGTAGAATAGATTACACTATAAAAGAAATGAAGATCTAATTTGACCGCCAACAAAATGGCATGGGATTTTTCTTTTTTCACTACCCTTTCAATATGGGTCTCAAATGAAAGGGCTTCAGTAATTGAATACTGTAATATGCTTCGACAAATTAAAATTTAAGATGGGCGGCGGAAATGCCAGATTTCATATTTATTTCAATCATTCATCTCCCATAGATGGATATCAATTGAAAGGGCAAGTCGAAAGCTGCATAGTGGATCGCAATTTATAGAGACAGTCAATACTTTAACTGTAATATAAATGAACAAAGTTAAAAACTAAAAACTTAAAAATAAAAATAAGTAAAAAAGTAAGTAAAACGGTTTTATTGAAATTAAAGAATAAAGTTTTAAAAAATCGTTGAGCGTGAGAAATTTCTATCTGGTCAACCGCTATATCATAATAAATGTTATTTACATATTAACGCAGGTTACGCGATTCTATTTTTTTGTCTGATCAATGCCCTAGATTGATGAGGGAAGTGGTGTTATGACTGGTACCTAGGACCTTGCGAATTATTTTTAAGCTTTTAACACATTGTCTACATCAGGGGTGCTCAAACTTGAACTGCTGGCGATCTACCTCAATATTTTTAGACTACTTACGATCGACTTGAGAGGCTGCAAGTATGTGTGATGCAGGGTTGTCGTACATACACGATACACCCTACCTACCTAGGTAGGGTGTACCGTAGCATATATAGATATTAGCTTTCCGCACAATTTACATTATCTTAGTCAAGGTTTGGGTTAGGTTTACTTAAGTTCTTCTCTACAATATCAATGAAAAAACTCCTAGTTATTCAAAATTGCGAGTTTATTCATTGTTACAAAACAAAAGAGTTACATATGGTGTTAAA
This sequence comes from Tyria jacobaeae, assembly GCA_947561695.1. Classification (NCBI taxonomy): domain Eukaryota; kingdom Metazoa; phylum Arthropoda; class Insecta; order Lepidoptera; family Erebidae; genus Tyria; species Tyria jacobaeae. The sequence goes on along the minus strand of OX387207.1, from coordinate 8,073,173 downwards.
CTCAACTAAGGAGTGACTTTGGATCTTGAAGCGTGGCACTGCATGTCCTCAGCATACTTTTCATAAGATGGTGCGTAACCACTGAGTGCCAATCGCAAGCATGATGACATATGATCGTCAGTTAGTCGATTGCGATATTTTGACTTAATTATCTTCATTTCAGAAAATGCAGACTCGCACAAGTAAGTTGACCCAAACATTGCCGTCAGTTGAAGGGCGATTTGCCTTAGATTCGGATATTTATCTTCAGATATAAAACACCAGAAATTTGTATCAGATGCTGTAGCTTTGAGATGTATATCTGATATAATCTGCACCAACTCATTTTCAACAGAACATGAGTTCATATTAAACTGACTTGCTACTTCAGTGGTTAATTCCTCAATGTTTTTACATGAAAAAGGATAACTCATAAATGATGCTATATTTGCCAATTTACTGCAATCATAAAAACGCATTTCGAATTGTCCCAAAATATTTGATAATTCAGCCTCATACGTATCATAATTCAACTGAGGAATCCTTGCTTTCAAAGACGGAAAATGTTTCAGATCCTTTCTTTTCAGTTGATCTATCATAAGTTGCACTTTACTTTTGAATGCGTTTACTGCGCTAATCATCTCAATAATAGTTTTTCCTTTACCTTGAAGCTCCAAGTTAATGGTGTTTAAGTGCATTGTGATGTCAGTCAAAAATGCCAAATCAGTCAGCCATTTTTCGTTTTTCAACATCTCAGTGTCATCACCTCTTTCGTCTAGAAAAGCTGTTATTTCGGGCAATAATTCTTGAAACCTTTCTAGGAATTTTCCGCGACTCAACCACCTGACGTCCGTGTGAAGAACTAAATCAGTGTGTTCAGCTGACTCCCTATCTTCCAACTGCAACTTAAAGAGCCGCCGTTGCAAGCTACGTGCACGGATGGAATTCACCATTTTTGTTGCAATGCCCATAATTTCCTCCGTGTTTAAAACTTTTGAACACAAAACTTGTTGATGTATAATGCAATGGAATGAAAAAAATGAAGGGAATTCTTCATTAGCTCGACACAATGCCACAAAACCGTTCTTGTTTCCAGTCATTGCTAGTGCTCTATCGGTTGTAATGCACACTAATTTATATATTGGTAGCTTGTAGTTTTTTACAAAATTGATGAAAACGTCATATATATCTTCGCCACGGGTCTTCCCCTTCAGAGGAATGATTGTCAAAAATTCTTCCTTAGCCAACATGTCATTGAATACCATCCGAATAAAAATACACAGCTGGGCAGTGTCTGTCATATCGGTGGATTCGTCGAACTGTAAAGAAAAGTATGTACATTCCATGATATCATGTTTTAGTTTATCTGCGATGTCCTGACTCATGACTTCAATACGCCTTGTGACAGTCGGACGAGATAACTGAAGTTCTCTAATAGCAGACATGATTTCTGTTTTATTTTTAAAATCTCCAAATAAAGTCTCACCCGCTTCAATAAATGCTTCCTTCACAACCGATCCATCTTCGAATGGTTTCTTGTGTTTCGCCAATATATGAGATATTTTAAATGACGCGATCGTAGCAGCTTTTGATTGTTTGGCTGGTCTTGTGAACATGGTTTGTTCTTTTTTCAAACAAGATATCAAATTACTTACTTTTCGTTTTCTTAATTCACTCTGTGGCGGAAAATCCTTTTCATAGTTTTTATGAACCGTTTTATGATGCCTCTCTAAGTTACCACGCTTAGGTATTGCAACTGACGCACGACAAATAACACAAATGCACTTATCCTTCACCATACAAAAGAAAAATTCTTCCTCCCAATCGTTATTAAAATAATACGTTTTAGATTTCTTCACTGCACTCATTTCGCACTATTTAATAATAAACTTTGTATCGACGTAGTATCGCCTTCAAGTTACAATTCAGAATGACTCCAATTCCTGCAGGCGCAACATTTATATCGGCGTGAACGAAAGTCTCGAATGTTCCCGTCAAACGCGCCGCCCGAAATGGTCTAGTACAGTCTAGTCTAGAAACAACGCGGCTTTTCTTTGACAAGTACCGCGCGTTCCTTTGATAAAGCCGCCTTTTGCCGCAAGCAGTGTTATTACGTAATAAATTTTTGTGGTTTAGTTACCTACTTATTAAAAATTTTTTTCTTCTCTAGATCTACTCAAAAAGCACTCGCAGCAGCGATCGACCGTTTGAGCACCCCTGGTCTACATCATTTTATTCTTTCATTTCAATAAAACCGTTTAAGTTTTTTTTTAACTTTTTTGTTGTTAAGTTCTGTACCAATATCACTGGATTTCTTCGTTGTCGTTTTACCTGTTGAGTTGAATTCGTAGAGTGAACCAATAATGCCATTGTTTTTTATTAAAATAGGATATATTTTTAAGTGCAAAGTAGGTATTTTATTTTAAACTCAATTTAACCAAACGCGCTCCTCAAGGAAATCGGTTCTAATGTAATATTTATGATGTTTGATTTGAGTGAAACTGCTTACTACCCATTTGTCATTGAGCACCTATGAATTTGCAGCTATCATACTTCTGAATACTATATGTCTATGCGAGGTCACAATTACCTCATTTGTCTCATATGTGTGTTATCTCGATTTTTCATTTTAATGCTTGTTAATTTTTCCTAGATATTCTACTCCAACCAATAGTTTATTGACGACGGCGAGGCAGAGCCATGATGTAGAGCTAGCATTGGACGCACATCTCATTGAACCGGATCCGTTCTACTCAAAGGATAATATAGATGTCTTTTCTTCGCGGGATCTGCTTCCACTGACCAGGTAGGTGAAAGTGTAGTATATGTATATTTGTTAATGCATGCATATCAAACACTTTTTTGTACCTACATTAAAAGATAGTGACAGATAGTTTATTAGTCTTGATATAACAATAAAGCTCATTTATGTACCATTTCCGATTGTATTAGATGTTTTATTATCCAACTGTGCAAGAAGGGTTATTTTTCGAGTGTCATCATCGAATAATGAACCTATCGCAATGTCAATGAATTTAAGAATGTATACATATACACATGTATGGGTGTCATCTCTTTTTACGTCCTAGAGCCATAACGGCTTAATGGATTTCGACGTCACTTGAATAATCTTAATAGCAGCAGTAACATAGGGTGCTCTTGCACCCGTTCAAGATTTCAAAATAACCTCCTGCGAATAAAATCTTTAGTTAATTAGTAAGTTAATAAATTTTATATATAGTTTTAAATATTACTTGTTTATTTAACAAATCTCAGCCCTACTTACCGGATCCAATCATGTATCCGAATAGTCTATAGACACACTCAAAGAATAGAATAGTACAATTCGTCTGCAGCAGAAATTACCGGGTAAACCCTCAGGCATAATCGATTCCCACTCAGGACAAAAATTTGTGTGGTCCACCAATAGTTATCCCTCGTCTGGGTGTTCTTTGTGTCCGTTGATTGAATGTTTGTGAAGGCTCCTTTCACTGGAATTATTCCTAATGCAGTAGTTGTCTTAAAATAGAAAAAAAAAAGAATTCCAAGCTTACCACTCAAACACAAAAAATAAATAAAAGTCAGTCACTACCTGATTACATAACACAACACTGACCATTTTCATAATCAATTTTCAATGCTAAGAATAATAAATTTCTTCAGCTTTGTTAGCTGAAGAAATTTATTATATCATCATTACCTGCCTATGTAGCAAGCACCAATGCAGTAGGGTAGCGAGATTATCGTTGAATTTTTAGAGTGAAAAACATGTATGGTTGAACTAGCTGGTTATAAGGACACCCCCCAAACTGTATCCTTCCGTTGACGACATGGGGGGGCTTGAGCGGGTCAATGATCCGTGGGCCTGTGCCGATAGAGCCACTCATGCCGGATTGGCCCAGGGTGAGACTCCAGACTAAGCAGGATACCCTGTGGGACTCTTCCAAGGGTCACTCAGAGTTACTCCGCAGTCCTCAGCGGAGGCGGAGCACCAAAAGGAGCAGTCCAAGCGCAGACGCAGTCGCGGAAGCTTCAACCGCCGAAAACGGCAGCCGTAGTAATTACGGTCAGGCCGGAGCAAGTAGCGGCCTTTCTGACGCTGCCGTCTTCAACAGGGTACGAGACTGCCTCACTTCTGAATTCGGTAGTGCAGGAGCTCGTTTAGGCCTTGCCCAGACGGGGGCTCGGGTTCTCGAGTTCCCTGGGGCTGCCGGTGCGAAGACGGCAGATACCTTCGCTGAGAAGTTGCTTGGAGTCTTTGCAGAGACTGATGGGGTACGGATCGCCAGGCCCACTAAATACGCAGAGATACGCGTATCGGCCTTGGACGACTCCGTCACGATCAACGACGTTCGAGGGGCAATCCAACAAAAAACATGTTGCACCTCGGACAACATGAGGATTGGCACCATCCGCCCTGGAAAGGGAGGACTTGGTACTAGTCACCCGCAGCCGTCGGCATCACCGCGGAGAAGGGAAAGAGGACCGGCTTCATGAGAAGTACAGAGAGGCACCGAAAACTCTGAAGCTGGCTATTTGCCGCGCCAAAGAGGAGAAAAGAAAGGAGATGCTGGAGGGTCTCGATCGTGACCCCTGGGGTCGCCCTTATCGTGCGGCGCAACAAAAGCTCCGCGCGTGGCCCCCCCCTTACCGAGACTCTCCAGCCCAGCTTCTTGCGAGAAGTGGTTGAGGGCCTTTTCCCGCAACGGGTGTAGCACTTACCCCCGTCGATGGCCCCCTTGGCCGGTAACGACGGGGAGTTAGAACAGGAGGATGTTTCAGCCGTCACGGAGGCGGAGATTGAGGCGGCTGTTCTCTCCAAGACGGATTCGCTCCAAGAACACCGCTCCCGGGCCAGACGGGATCCCTGCCCGAGTCCTGTCTCTGGCCCTTGACCACATGGCGGACCGCCTCAGGGAGGTGTTCGACGCTAGCCTGTCGTCCGAACGCTTTCCTGATTGCTGGAAAAGCGGGAAGCCGGTGATTTTAAAGAAGCCGGGACGGCCTGCCAGACCCATCGTGCTGCTGGATGAGGCGGGTAAACTGTTTGAGAGGGTACTCTCTGCCCGCATCGTCCGGCACCTGGACGAGGTCGGCCCCAATTTGTCGGACGCTCAATTCGGTTTTCGAGCGGGTCGTTCGACGATCGGTGCTGTGTTACGTCTGCGGGCTGTAACCGAAGAGGCAGTGAGCTGTTGCGGCGTGCTGTTGGCGGTGTCGTTGGACATCGCCAATGCATTCAATAGTCTGCCATTCAGTTGCATCAGGGAAGCACTCCGCTATCATATGTGCCAAAGTACCTGAGGCGACTAGTGGCAGACTATTTAGAGGAGCGTACCGTCTTGTACGAGGACCGAGAGGGACATCTGAGTCGTCGGCCCATGTCGTGCGTTGTTCTGCAGGGATCTGTCCTTAGACCGCTCTTGTGGAACATGGGGTACGACTGGGCCCTTCGAGGTGACTTTCCTCCCTGGGCTTGGTTGGGCTGGGCGGCTGGGCGTAATCTGTTACGCTGATGACATTTTGGTCACGGCTCGGGGGGCGAACTTTCAGTAGGCGGTGCGTGTGGCCATCAGAGGAGCCTCACTGGTGGTCAGGCGCATCGAGGCGCTGGGCCTGCGGGTGGCCCTGGACAAGACGGAGGCCCTTCTATTCCATGGGCCCCGTCGTGGTCCGCCCCCTGGCGCCTCAATCATGGTCAACTCGGTTCTCGTACCGGTTCGGGCCTGATCCTTGACGGGAGGTGGCTCTTCGACAAGCACTTTCGGCAGCTTGCTCCAAAGCTGGTCGGCGCTGCGTCCGCCCTTGGGCAACTTGTGAGGATCCAGCGTCGCAACAAGACGGCTGTATGTGGTTGTCCGGTCAATGGCACTATACAGTGCACCGGTGGGCGGAGGCTCTGACCGCCCAGAATAGGTCACGCCTCTGGCGTCCTCAGAGAGTTATGGCGCTTAGAGCCTTACGCGGTTACCTCACCGTATCCACGGAGGAGGCATGCGCGTTGGCCGTAACACCCCCGTGGGATTTGGAGGCGGAAGTGCTCGCAGAGGTCTATCGGCGAACGACTGATTTTCGGGCTTTTGGTGGCAGTCGGCCCCCGCCCGAAGAGGTATGCGAGTGGCGTGAGGCCGCGCGCCGAGCCACAATAGTTCGTTGGTCGTCCCGGCTGGAGGCTCCACGTGCTGGCTTTGCCGCCGTGAAGGCGCTCCAGCCGGTCATTGTCGAATGGGCAGGGCGGCAGCATGGGACCCTTTCCTTCCGACTGACGCAGGTTCTTTCTGGGCACGGCTGCTTCGGGAAATACCTGCACTCAGTTGCTAGAAGGGAAATGAGCCCCGTCTGTCACCACTGCGACTGCAGTGAGGACTCGGCTCAGCATACGCTTGCGGACTGCCCCGCTTGGGCGTCGCAGCGTCGGGCCCTCGCTGCAGTCATCCGAGAGGATCTGTCACTACTGGCTGTTATACGCTCCATGGCCAGTAGCGACAGGAATTTTACCGCGGTTGCAACCTTCTGCGAAGACGTCATCTTGCAGAAGAAGGCGGCGGAGCGGGCCCGGGAGGATGACTTCCACTCGGACCCAATTCGCCGCCGGCGAACCGTCGGAGGAGGCGCGCCTAGCAGCGCCTCATGCTGCCCTGGTTTTCCCCTCCACCCGCTTTAGGCCAGCCGCGAGGAGGCGATGTCCGCGTGTGTTCGAACGCCGCCTTATAGATAGGTTACCCGTAGGTGGTGCCCGCATAGTGCGGGCAGGCGCTAGGAGGAGTCCGGATGTCTTAATAAAGCTGTTCCCGGATTCCTCCTATTTTAAGCGCAGCATGGCACACCGTGTGGTTTTAGTCGGTTCGATTTCGACACACCGTTCCACCGAAAACCCTGGTGGAATGACGGCCCGAGGGGGTTTCCACAGGAAAAAAAAAAAACAAAAGATGGTTATAAGGAAGTTATCAGTAGCGAATATGCATGAGATTTAATGAAGACTAAAAATATATAAAAAAAATTACTTACTTCGACTACGATTTATCCCTCCACCAAATTGTTTGATTTTAACTTTCATATTTACAAGTACTCACATAATAAAAACACGACGTAAAAGTCGACAACAATAAATGTCAATGTCATCGCCTAGGAGTGTTTGTAAGTGTTGTAGACGAAGCGCGCGACTCTTCACAAATTGCGGTCGTTTAAGGGGGGAGCCTGCTTTAGAAGCTTCAAAAAATCGATTTTTTTGGGAAGGAAAAAAATAATCGATTAAAAAGAAACTTTCAGGTTTTATTATTATATATTTCAACAGTCTTCTCAAATTTTTTCATTAAAATACACTTCATATTATGCTTGGTACAAGCATTTCGCCGAGGCGCCTCGAGTGTGCATGTGTCGTGCGGCGGGAAAGATGCAGGTCGCAATTTTCATCTGAAACAAAAAAATAAAAAAAAAATCCATTTTCAATAGTATAGCTTCTCGTTAAACCAAGAAAATTCAACAAAAAGTCAGAAATTCAACAATTTTTCGCAAATTAAAAAAAAAATCATTTTTTTGGAAAAAAAAAATTACTTTAGATTGTTTAAAAAGTGGGTTAATCATAACTTTTTTGAGGTTTTTTAGGTTCAACTAGAAGAGAATTTAATCCCGATTACAATCAATTTTGTCTCGTTTCGATAGGACGTTTCGTTTTTTTCCTATCTTTCCCGCCAATTAGGAAAAATCGTAAAAATGAAAAACCGAGAAATCGCGCGTCAAAGTTTTCGTATATAAAAAATCGTAATTTTCTTGAACTTACCGCAATAATATGCTAATCAGCGATTCCTGGTCCATACAGTTGCCCTTCAGACTCTTCAAAAAACTGGTTTTCGCCCTGATTTTTGAGTCTGCGGGCTGTTCTGGCCTCTTTACTTTCAAATGAATCGCGCCAGTTTTGTCGGGTGACGCGCTCCTTGTCGGCTCCCTTGGCGAAATTGTTGCATTGCTGTCCAATTTTTAAATCTAGCAACTGCATATTTTTCAATGCTGCACTGTAGCCTTCATTGAACATTCCTCCAGCGATGTAAGCAGCAATCTCGACGATTTAAAAGCGTGAGTTAAGGTGTTTAGGTACGATGCGCCACACAGTGGAATTGAACGACTCGTTCGCATTTTGTGTGTGTCCACCTAAACATCTCGTTAGCAGATCGTCCTTAGATAATTCCTCGTACACAGGACGAATGTGCTCCTCGACATGTTCGTCAATTACACGTGGTGGATGTTTAAAAGCAGCCAGGGTGTTTGACGCTTCAGCTTTGCGCCACTCACACCAGCTTTCAACGCCTTCCGGGCATTTATCGTGGCGAGGTAATTCATCTCTAGAGCAATAATGATCAAGTGTCGCCATTATTGCATTTCTCATATCTTCTACAGAATTCAAATTTCTTCGAATCGCCAGACCGTAATAAATTGTTAATTTTTTTATCAAAGCCTCGGTGAGCCGCTTCTTTCCACCGAGCTTCTCTTCTTTCCTCTTGTTGCGGAGACGAGTACCCATACGCTTTTGTACATGTCCCACGCACTCGTTTTTGGTCACTGTGCACTCGTCGCCGTATGGATCACTGTTCAGGATGCCAAGAAATGTTTTGGAGTCGCCGTCGCCAATGTAATTACTATACATTACTCCAAATTTCTCGATGGACCTTGAGAACATTTCCACAATCGAATCAACTTCCATTTTCCCGGCCGAACCTGCGTGATTCGAAGAACAATTTTCTTTATGGCTTCCATACCAATCTTCAAACTCGTCGTCGTTTAATGTATTTTTCTTGAGGGTACAGGTATGACAATATCAACTTTTAACGTTGAGATCGATCACTTTGCCACTGTAGTACCCAATAAGTGTAGTTACACCGTACAATGACGTATATCCACGTTTCTTCCACGATCCATCGCCCGAAACTTTCAAACGGTCAGCTGGTCTTTCATTTTGTATGTTGAGTTCTTTTTCCTCTCCGACGGCTTTTTTGCAGACGCTCTCAAACATTGTTTTCGACGCTGTATACAAGTGTTGCACGATTTGGTCATACGTCGATTTTGCTAAGCCCTGAGATATATCCATAAGGCCACATAAAATGTTAATGCCTTCTCGAGCGACACCCAAAAGCCTCATGACGAACACAATTCTTCTGTTGATTTCGTAGCCGGTGTGAATGAGCGGTCCGGATGGAATTTCTCGTTTACCGCATTTACACGACAAAACGATTTTGAATCCTACACCTCGATGGCCGCTTTCGGCAAACGTTATTCTCTGCTTACACGAATTACAAATAATTAACTGAGAAATTGATAAAAACACAGAGACAAACTCGATTATCCGATAGCAATGAGACGAATAAATTATAACATCGTCTGTAGTTGCTGACGCCAATTTTTTTTCACTACGGCTAGTATTAGCCTCTCCATCATCCGATGACGAAACATTAACAAACTGATTGCCGTGGAATCTGCGCTTCCGTGGTTTTCCTGTCCGTTCACTTGAAGATTTTGTCACTTTTGGATAGCTCTGCATGATTTCGAGATGCTCACGTGCCGAAAAACAAATCAAAACTGAACTTAAATGCTAAATATAGCTTTGCTCAAGCCAACGCAGCTGACTAATATATATATAGTTATAATACATACTTTTATCCCTACCATAGCTCCACAATGACCTTCTATGAATAGTCAGTAGAGTCTCGAAGGACGTTTAGTCCCTTTGGATACTTAAAATGGTTAAAATGGGTACAATACATACAATAGATCGAGGGACGGAGCGTGGGGACTTCGAGCGATCCGGCCGCTCGTATACCTGCTCGACGCTTGCTTACTATTTCTTCTGTAACTCCGAAAATAATTTGAATTTGCTTTTGAAATTTTAGGGACACATTCTTGGATAGTTTGGGAAGACATTTATGAAAAAAAAAAAATACATTTTTTGAAGCCTCTAAAGCAGGCTCCCCCCTTAAAGTGGTCTCATGGGCTATTTTATGCTTTATTGTCAAATAGTTTAAATCGATATATGGCGTAATTGGTAATATTTGTTTCAGAGTCGAACTCTATTTAATTCGTTATTCTGTTTTCATCGGTCACATTGGCTCGACGATGACGTATGCCTCTTGCGTTGCGCGTTGGACGTCCGATACTAGGGAACTTTCTTAGTTATGACACAATTATGTATTACACGCGATCAATAATTCGATATGCCTATTACAAAAAATCTCTCTCTCACTTATGTTTTTTTACGGTATTTTAGATTCATTAAGTATTGTATGTACTGCCTGGCGTATGCGAAGGCGCAGGTAGACCGCTGGAGGCGAGGATAAGCACGGGCGCAGGCGCGGGCGGTCAGCCAAGAGAGGTATGTCGCGGCATAGCGAGCGCCAACCCTGGATCATGCGTAACAGTTCCTAGATTCTGTTCGCACGTATACCGAAATACGTCAAATTTCTCAAATTTTACGCACTTAATTGACTTTCATAATAATTTTACTGTTTGTTGCATTTAAAGTTTTTTCACAAATCTATACTCCGAAATATATGGTTACAGTTAATTTAACCGTTAACGAATTTTTTTCAGGATTTTAATCCCCCCGATGGGAGTTCTTTATTCCATGGTATATATTTTTCAATTTATAATTCATTAAATTTTGAAAAACTCAAACAATGTGAGCAACAATAGTTAACTATATTTATAATAAATTGGTAAGAGTTTGAGATGTATGCAAGCAATGCTTGGGAGATCCCTCCTGTTCACGCCTAATGCACAAAGTTAAGATGCTCCATGAGCAGCAAGCAGGTCATTTGTTCCCAGCGAGATTCCAAGTGCACGAACGTAATACATGTATTGTGAGGGGTCTATTCTGCAGGGAAGGATATCCAATAAAACATTTACTTTTTCTGGTAATTTGTCACATTTGTGACATTATGATTTTTTTCGCCATAAGATTCAAGATGTAACAAATGTGGTCGTCCAAAAAAATCTAAAAAATCGCGCACACAACAAGTAATTGAAGTAGAGATGTTATATTATGGTTAATTTCGAAAAATCCTATTAATGAATATATTACTTAACATATATTGGGTTATTCTACCTATTACCCAGTAATAGTCAAATAATAGTTACCGATTCGCTACCTACATAATATTAGGTTGGCAACTAATAAACCCGCCATCTTTGTACACAAATTTATATATTTTTTTAAGTATACAAAATCAAATTATTTCTCAACTATATACGCTCCGTCGTTTTCTTTCACCTGTCGCCAACGCGCTGGCAGAGACATAATGCTTTCCTCATAGAAGTTATAAGGCTTTTGATCGAAAAAGGCGGAAGGGTCGCTTTTAAGCTGGTCCTTATTTTTAAAATTTTTATCTGCTAAGTAGTGGGCTAGAGAACGAAATAGATGATAATCTGAAGGCATAATGTCTGGAAAGTACGATGGGTGAGAAAGGATAACCCAGCCAAGCGAAAGTAATTGTTCACGAGTCGCTTTTGTTGCATGTGGTCGAGCATTACCGTGCAAAAAGTATACTTTAATTAGATTTTTCGGTAATCTCGCTGCTACTTTATCCAGTTGTAGTGTTAGATGGCAACAGCTCCCAGTATATAATTCCGTTTGTTACCCACCACACACTTAAAATAACTTATTTACTCGTATCAGATTTTCGCGTCGGTTCTACTGCTTCTCCAGGTCCACTGGCGCTTACGCGAAAAATTTATGTACATAACCCACTTTTCATCCCGCGTAATTACATCCCTCAGGTACTCATTGGTACGATGATAACTAAGTAGTTCCATGCACACGTTAGCTTTCTTCTTTTTCTACTGCAGTATGAGAACACTGAAGCTGCTCTGCCAGACAACTTGAAGTAAACCTGGGTTCTATTTCTATGATTTTCTTTTTAACTCATCTACATCTATTGTAGGAGGTCGTCGTGGATGAGGTTCATCAAATAGGTCATAATTTCCATCCTTAAGTCCTCTGAACCAATGTTTTGTGGTATCGTAAGAGAGCACGTCTTCACCTTTCATTGCACATACATATATTGCGCACTGCTTCAGTCGCTTTTCAATCTAAGCGAAATTCGTGAAGTAAAAGCAGCCGAAGTTCTCTACGAGAAATATCCATAATTTACTGTAGTTTTACTATTCGAGATCCAGTTGTTAACTGATCTGACATACAACTCAATTTATATACTACTCCAAGAAATTCGAGATAGTTCTATAACGTTTTAGAAACTGATCGAAAAAAGTGGCGGGTTTATTAGTTGCCAATCTAATATGTATTCAAACTAATATTGAAACCATCGACTATTTAATTTTGTTAGATATTAACATTAACGTGAAATAGTCAATAACTTTTCCTTAATACTTTAACAGGCTTAGGACTGTCAACGATCAACATAATAGATTATTAACTTTAATTAAATGAAAAGGGAACTTGATCGCTGGCGTATTCAAAAAGGTAATCACTGTATGTATAATAATTCAATTATTGTTGATTTCTATACAAAGTGAAATAATCAAATGAGTTTTTTATGGTATTATATTTACACGTACTCCATAAACTCTCATAAAGTAAAAACTTGTCATTCTTGTCGGAACTTAGAACCAACAACGAGATAGTAACATCGCATCGAAATGAAAACATTGACATTACATCCTTTTTGGTCTCTGTTCATTGCTTGCTTAATTCTTACTTGTCCAAACCGATCGCATACAACATGTATACTTGTAAACTTAGCAATGTCTATATATTACACACACACTAAGGCAGCAGCAGATGCAGCACTCGGTCAGTAAGTACCTTCAAGAGCTTTTGATTCACATTAACTATCTTGCTCACACATGCGACAATACGAAAAACATAAATTACCTCGTTTTTACCTTGCCACCGCCAGCCATAATTATGCACACATTGATGATGTCCCCGACAGGCTAATGCCTGTGCCGGGTCAATACCCGTCTCACCCAGACACACAAGAACACTGTGCGCTGCCTCTTAGGTCTGTAACTGTTCGGACGATGAATTCCCCAAAATTGTTGCCTGCAGGCCTCTTCCTAAGTGGCCGGAGATCGACGAATGCGCCCCAGCACCCAGTGCAGAGAGGGCTGTGCGTGACGGCGCACGTGACCATGGACACAACCAAGGTCGGAAGCGAGAGACTACCGGCAGAACCGACTGCCGCGACAAGATCACGACGCTGGCTGGCCCATTGGCCAAGCTGGGCATTCCGCCAGCGTGTGAAGTGCTGTGTCGTTAGGGCAATCATCACAGTGATAGAACCGTGACGTCGGCTCCCGGCCGATACGACACAGGTACTTGACGACGCAACCGTGTGGAGTTCGAGAGGACTCCGTGTTTCCTCTCCAGCCACTCTCGTAGGACAGGTCTTACCGCCGCTATGATGCCGTGCCCAGCACTGGACCGCGCAAGCCGTTGCTCCCACTTCGCCACCGAGATCTGGCGGAGCTCAGCCAGGTGTGCCTCTACTTCTCGAGGCAATTGCAGCTCACGCGCTCCAGAGCATTCCTGCGACACTGATACTGTATCGCAAGGAGTACTGCATTTAGAACCCATTGCGCGGATCCGGCAAGTAGGGTGGCCGCCTCGTAGGAGATCGTAGTACCCTCTTATCACTCTGACAGCTATCGGCGGCAAGGCAGGACCCTGTCGTAACCAGGACTAAACCCTGTGGAACACCGCACGAAGTGTCTAGCTGACCGCAGCCATGGCGACGCAGATATATGATGGTCCTATCCGTGAAATAGGCCTAGACAATTTGAAGGAGGCATTTATTAACCCCATGGTACCGAGGTGCCTCTCTAATACAGCTCCAGGGTGACGTATGTTATTAAAAGGTGTTGGCGATATCGAGAGACACTGCCAAGACTACTTCATCCCGCCCAACTGCATCCTCCGCTGAGGCCCTAACTCACATGATGTAGAGGTTCTCGACTCAACCCAAACTGGTTATCTGCCACGCCCGGACCCACCCTTGTTATGTGGCGGACTAAACGGTTTCGTCCAGCAACACAATAGGGCAGTACGCTGACGGTGATTCGCCCTTCCTTTCTTAGCAAGACCATTTTCCGGTCTTCCAATGACCTGGAAACTGGTCTTGTTCCAAGCAAGCCTTGTTTCACTGTTGAGCTTTACCAGTTGGGGCCAAAGGAACCTCGAGGCCTTGACCCATGCACATCCAGGAATGCCGTCAGGCCCCGGGGCGGGACTTTTGGCTTGAAGTAGCAAAGCCGCCGCTCGAAGTTCGATCCGATTCACTTCCGTCACGTCATCATCGTCTTGGTCGTCGCCAGGGTACTAAGCCGGAACCATAGGTGGGGGTTTATATTGCCCCTGCGAGGAAAACAGAGAGCACACTACCTCCTCCACCAGCTGAAGCCTGAGGCTTTAGGTCAATGGGGAGCGAATTTGTGTAGTTTGCCCGGCACCATACGGTAGGGCCGCCACCATAGATCTCTGTCCAAAGTCTCTCTAAAACGACTTAACGCGCGGCATATCGGCTGCCCACTGTCGCACGCACGTCTGTACTGAGCCCCGATTGAGGAGAGTCAATCCTGACTCGACTGCCAATTCCTCGACTACCTCGTAGCCGGTTAACCCCTAGCTCGACAACGGGACGAGGGTGGCTGCGACGGACTGTTGTACCCAGCTCTTCCAGCTCATCTCTAGGCCGGCGAGAGACCTGTTAGGGGAGCAATATACTCCCACAACCTCTAACTCCCCCAGCAAGGCTGCAATGTATCTCCGGTCCCGGGTGACGAATTCAAAGGATGGAGAACCATTCACAACATGGGTGATGAGGATCACCGAGCCGTCGTCATCTCCCAACCAGTCACATCACAGGAATGAAGTACGGCTCGGAGATCACAGTGACATCAACCACTCCGCCATAGACTGAAGCAGGAGATCCTGAACCCTGGCACAGTGGTTGATAATAACCTGCAGAAATTGGATGGTACGGACAGCCATTATTGGGTGTCCATCTCATTGGTGCCCTCTTCAACGTTTTCGCATGTCGCTGTTTGCTGCTTTTCCTTTACTGGGTCTTTTATTTTGTTTCCTGAGTATGGAACAAGCATTGCCGATTCTATTCTCGGCTTATTTGCCCATCGCCGCACATACCACGCATTGTGGTATGGCACTGCACGAGCCAGCTTTGTGACCGGGCTTACCGCATTGAAGACATAGTTCGGTGGTCGACCCCGGGCGGTTAATTTGGCCCTAACATGACCGATCTCTGGGCAACGAAAGCACCTTAGGCCTTGGCGTTAGGAGCTTGACTTGTGCTAAAACCCTTCCCACTAGCAGACGTTGGCTGATTTTAATTAGGTTGGCCGCTGTAACTGCATAACTCACCACTATTGTGCCCAGGCCAGTAAAGTCGGTACGGATTGGACCGGCCTTTACCTTTTCCAAAGAGCACCCTCAAGCCTTTGCTTTTTGGCTTTAGCAAGGACTTTGGCGTAGCTAAGACAACGCTCTTCAGCTCCAGTCGGTTATGTGATGATCACGGATGTAGAGCGTCGGGTTTGTTTGAACGATTTTTCACACTGAGACTTTAACAGACGCACTACTTATGTGTACATGCGTATGCATGAAATACTGCCACAGCTTGCTTCTATCATAATATACCTCACAAGCTTTCTCTGCTGTCATAAAACTTTCATACGTAGACCTGGGGACCAATTCCCATAAAAACGAATCTCAGTTTAAAGGTGGACCTAAGACCTATGAGCTTGCTACCCTGCTTATCATAGATTCTGAAAAGGTGGTGTGTGACTATTAAAATATGTTAAGAAAATAATGATATTACCCGAAAAACGATCTGGTTTTCGTACAGGCGACAGTACTACCAATGCCTTAAGTGATGTAGTAAACAACATCTTTGAGGCCCGGGATCAAGGAATGGGTCATTGCTCACTTTACTGTATTTTTACTATATTGTAACCAGAAGCTATTCGTTAGTTTGACAATTACCAACGCTATTGTTCAATCTTTTTACTGTAGACATAACTAGATCAAGAACAAACTGCAATTAATGAACTTTTTTTTTTAATCGTGTGGGCCCTCAGGCCGTCATTCCACCGGGGTTCCAAACCGACTACCACGATGTGCCATGCGGTGCTTAAAATAGGAGGAATCCAGGAACAGTTTTATTAAGACATCCGGATCCCTTCTATTGCCTGCCCGCTCTATGCGGGCACCACCTACGGGTAACCTATCAATTAGGCGTCATCCAGACACACGCGGACGTCACCTCGACGCGAATGGCTGATGATTGAAGCGGGTGCAGGGGAAAACCCCTTCCCGCCCGTCCGCGGGCCACACTTGGGGCGGCATGAGGCGCTGGTAGGCGCACCTCCGCCACCCGGTTCGTCGGCAGCGAATCGGGTCCGAGTTTACGTCATCCTCCCGGACCCGCTCCGCCGCCTCCTTCTGCGAGATGACGTCCTCGCAGACCAAATTCGCCGTAGGTGAAATTTGCTGAGATTAAAGTCTAGTAGATGAGGTTTCTTTTTGACATCTCTGGGCCAGAAAGTTGTTTCACCTGTAAGATAACACTTTGAGGTTGACTTTGTACATTGTTTTTTTTTTTTTAATGAGTTCACGGTTTTTAGAGGTTACGAGTCAGTGTGCTTCGCATTATAATCACATTTCAGCAATTAACTTTTCGCCCAGCGTTTTGAAGAACGATATTCTCATTTTTACGGTTGTCCCAAGGAGGCATGTAGAAGACTGATATTGGTAATGGTCCTTTTGGGCGTTTGATTATCATGTTAACAATGTGTAGTGTTTAATATTTTCTTTGATTAATATAGATGAGCCATCATGGGATGTGTGGGAACCAGGATGGTTCAAATTGTACATTTTGTGTTTGAGCATTTTAAAGAACGTTTTGGCCGTAAAATTAGTCTCAGATATGTCTATATTGTGAGGGTTCAGGAACATTTCTACTTCTAAAGCATGATTCGACAGCCCATTGGCGCGCCACAAAGCAATTTTTAATGGTTTTTAAAGATGGCGGTGAATGTAATTTGGGACATGATGTTAATAGGTAGGTTTGTCATAGTAGTGATTTTTTGCATCATTTCTTGGGATAATTTAAGACTTGTTTGAAGGTACGTGAGGTAATGTTAATAAAAAAGTTTGGTTGGTTAACTGCTTCTTTGGATCTGTATTTTTTTTGCAGTGTTTATTTATTTTGATTTTTAGTTTTTCTTGTTATTTCTCATTTCTGCATAAGTTTGTCTTTGGCGAGTAGATTCGTAAGGCCGGAACTTCACTTTGGGGCGTTTATTGTACTTTGCCATCTATTTGCTGCGAACCGGCGGTCATTTTTGTTTTTGGTGGTCTTTAGGGCCACACCACTGAATATGAGTTGCCTAGCTCCCCCTCCAGTTTGAGAGGCGTGGGTGGAACACAGGCCTGTAACATTTAACATCTGGATAAAAGAAACTTATTGATCCACCTGACATTTTTTATACATTAATAGTAAAATATAAAGTGGGTATAATAAAATATTTTTTCATACTTTTTTTCGATCGATGCATCTCTGTCAGCGCAGTGGTAATTTTTTAATGCCCTTTTTGAAGAACAACACAGCATCAATAACTCTTGAAAGGCATTTTGTACTACTTATATGTATGGAACTTTTCTGGCCAAGTTTTGGAAAAAGCAGAGGTCTGTCTGTTCAAGTCCTAGCTCTTGTAGCTTAGAAACCGTCTGTAATACTGTCTGTGTGAGTTTGAGGGTTGTTATGCAGAAGCTGCGAGCGATTAACCAAGGCAAGATTTTCAAGATGTCCATCATTGTATCCTGTTACTTTAGAACACATCAATGCTCATGCATTTGGTAAGAAGCTGTGGTGAATGAGATTAGTAAAGCAATAAAAAAAATTGGATAATTCGTGATTCTATAGAAACCTTATTTTGAAACTAAGAATGATTTGTTTTTTAACTTTTACACTATATATTGGCACTATTGGCAAAAAGACTCCATTTTTTATCGCAAGTAACATGCGGTTTAAAATTCCTTCTTATCGATTCGATCTGCACTCACTTATCAAGCTTTTTTTACTTTTGTAGAATGCACCAATTTATTTCACTGTGGTATAACATGACCCATAAGACGCATTACATTATGTTGGATATCTAATTAAGAAGATATCTTCAACACATAGACACATCGCGTAAGTCACTATCTTTTAATGAGCTTTTATTGAGAGACCCTAAGTAAATTATTAGTAACTTTCATTTTAGGTCTGAAGATATCGACACAATGAATACAAGTGAAGATGAACCATTATCTGGTTTAAATGTAAGGCTGAGACCAAGGAAGTCAAATGTACCCAGTCTTCAGACTAAAATTACTAGAAAAGTTTCTCTGGACAAACCTAAGAAAACTAGTACCCCGTCAAACAAACCAGATGATCTCGCAACTAAGTCTGACTCTATATCAGCACTGCAATTTCTATGTCCGTACTGCGACAGAAAATTCGCTTCTAAACAGGCTATGTCAAAACATTCTAGGCGTATTCATCTATCTGCCTTTAAAGAACTCTCCTCGATTGCATGTCTTTTTTGTAACCATCATGAGGCTGAATCTAATGACATTATTAGTCATATGGTTGATAGCCATCCAAACCAATATTTTGCCTGTCTCGATTGCCACACCCGATTTTTCTCAACTTCTGAATTGGCCGAACATAAACTCAATGTTTGTGAGAAACAAAAACCTTATCGTAGCAAGTTGCGCCAAAAGGCTTTACCGTGTTCAAAAATAGGGCCAAAAACCCTTAGAAAGAATGACTACCTGACTGACAAACAATATTCTGAAGGTCACGGCTTTAATGGCATTGTTATTTCCTGCGAATTGAAACCGTCGCAAATTCACGATGAAGCCGATATTGAAGATAACATTACAACGAATCTAATATTGCCGCCCAGCAAGAATCTAGGTAATAGTTCAGTAATGGAAAAGAATGCGGTTATTGTATTAGACGACATACAGTGGACCAAACGAATCCCTTCGAATTTTTCCTTCCACAACACGGATGCCGATCAGATTCTGTCAAGGTTAGGTGTTGTCCATAGATCACCGAGAACTGGAGAGTCGACAAGAAGGGATTGGTTAAAAAATACCGATGATATTACTCAAAAATTTGAGAAATGCTTTGACACTAGCTTCTACTCGAAGGTAGCGAGTAATGTCCAGGAAAATTTAGCAAAATGTCTTGATGGCTCGTTTAATTTTAATCCAGATTCAGAGAATACCATAAAAACACGTAAATCGAAAAATAGCGTCGTTATTAATACAGCAGAAGGCTTCCCGGTGTTGTTGGCCTTCGAACAATACTCCCGTAATCTATTTGAAAGTTACATGCCTCGTGGCATTGCACCTAAACACAAGTGGAAGTGGGACAATCTTGAAAGTGATAGAAGTTTAATTAACCCCGATCAAATTAAACGAGATTCCCATGCAAATAATTGTATCATTACACTTGTTTCGAGTTTAGACATATGGACTCAATTGTGTATGAGACAAAAATATGAACAGAAGTTTCGCATTTCTCACGTAGAAAAAAAGACTGAAAAACAAAATACTGTCGATAAAGAACTGAAAGATATATTGGAGAGCCGAGAAATTCCTACGACATCGTCCCAAGTAGTTAAATACACGGGAGAACCCATTACAACACGATTCTCATCGGATTTTCCATCTTATCTTGGACTAATGCCCTCGCTACCGGCTTATGATTTAGAACCGGCAGTACTTAGCGGTGAGTGGGTGCGACCCAGGTGCTACGTATGTTGTGCTTGTGGTGCTCAAACACGAGATTCTCGAGCGCTCTCTTCGCATATTTCCATTCAACATCCCAATGCCCAAGTACAGCATTATGAAATTGTCGGCGAACCTCTTTTAAACGCAGATATTTTAAAACATTTGTATGTACCTCCAAGCCAGGTTACTAACAGAACCAGGCCACTAAGAGGTTTCAGAGATTGCACGAAATGTAAGAAATCTGTAACTTTAGAGGAGTTACATCAGCATATGTTAGATTGTGCTGGAGATACGCCCGCTGTTCGTCGCAAGTGCCGCTATCGACCATTTGGAGTTCGAAAACGACGACCACGCTTGCCAGATAATATGTTGCGAAGAAAATTGCGCAAAGACATAAGAAATCGTCACAAACAAAAAGCTGCCTTGAGACCACGACCGAAAATAAGGACTGAAGTTGGCGATGGTAAGTGTTTATATATTTAAATTATATATTCTTTGTAGTTTAAACATATTTTTGCATCGATTTGTTTACTTTGTTATAGCTGAAACGATTCGCAAGATGATTGCTGATTTACCTGCCAAGCGTCATCGTGTTGTGATTAATCCAATGAATTCTTCATTGCGGTCGCGTAGTAAGCATGACAAACAGAGAAGCAAGTTAATGATAAAACGTCGAACTTCGGAAGATCCAAAAAGCAGGAGACTCCGTGCGATAAAAGAGCTAAATTTAAACATTGATGTGGATTCTGTATCTGCTAATAAAAATGAACTAAATAATACTTCACCCACAATGGACGAAGATGATATACCCTTAAAACCGAAAAAACGTATTCCAGAAAAAAATAAACGTCATAATGATGCCTTAAAGCGAAAAACCGCGATAAATAGACCTAAACGAAAAATTCAAATGAAAAAACCTAATGCTGGCAAATTACCGGATTCAGACAATGATAGAAGCAGCAATTCACAAAAAAAAGATGTTTGCGACAGCGATCCTTCTGACGTAATTGATGGTAACAATGGTCAGGATAATAAAGGTCGCCAACATACTGGACAAGGAGGAAACTTAAATTGCGGCAATGGTAGTGGTAATGAACATGGAAACAATCATGGAAATGAAGGTGGGGACGATCATGGAAACGAACGTGGAGACGATCGTGGAAACGACCGTGGAAACGACCGTGGAAACGAACGTGGAGCCGATCGTAGAAACAATCGTGGAAATGATAGTGGAAATGATCGTGAAAACGATCGTGGAAAAGATCGTGGAAATGATAGTGCTAATGATCGTACAAATGGTCGTAAGAATGAATCTGGAGATGGTAGACAAAATCGTAGCTTAAATAATAATGAGGGTGGTCCCGGTCTAAATACACCTGCTCCACTTAAACACTCAATAGCAAGTTTGACAGCTGACACTGAAACTCATTACAAGTCTGCACAGTTTCGTAATTTTTTTTGGTTGCAACAGAAATACGGTACCTGTACAGAAGCGCAATATCAAACATCGGAGCAAATGCAGCTATTTGAAAACGAAGAAACGGAATCAAGGTTAGAGAATCCACCCTTAACCAGTAAGCAAAATGTGGCTCTAGATCCCTCTTTACTTAAATTTGACCCAAAGAATAAATCAAATAAACCGCGCAAGGGATTGAATGATTGTATAGCTATGTTAAAAAATAAATTAGTAGAGCCAGAGATAAACACGTCGTTAACTGAACATATTTCTGTCCAATGTGGGAGGGACGATACTCTTGGTTCAGATCCTGGACTTCACTTAAGAGCATCTGTTATCGATAGTAGCATTGACCCAAAACCGGCAAAGGTATTCTCTCGTTCGGTTTTTCCACACGAAGATGCACCAGAGAATCAATGTGAAAGTAATCAACATCCGCCAATATTGGGCGATGTATGTAATCACCCAATTCCTCCTAATGAAGTAATGCCATTGTCACAACCAGAAGACGGTAGTTTAAATATCATTCCAACTATAATTAATAAAGATGAAGCACCCATGAAACGCAAATCAACAAGGTTGAGATCAAATGTTCGGAATGGCGCACCGCAAAAATTGCCTGCTCAGGCTGAATTTATCTCGCAAACAGATTTAGAACATAATAGAAGTCTTAACGCTTCATTAGGTCTTTCACAACATCCTACAACTGCAGTCAGTGAAGTGCGCGAACAGGAAACGCAAGCCCTTAAAGTCCAAACTGGTTCTCTTGATAATAAGCATATCGAACTTGCTAAAGAAGCAAAATCTCCTCAAAAAGTAGTAAAATATAATCGCAAACGTAATATGTCAGGTGGAGGGATCGTTGATCAGAATGTAATCCAACTTGGCCCTTATGGAGAAAAAATGCCGTTGATAGACCATGGACTTATGATTACATCACCGTCTTTTAGTAACGTAGGTAATATCTCTATTCAAGAACCTTTAAATGAACACATCGATCTTAAAGAACAAGGTGCTGTACTTGAAAAACGAATTTTACGAGAACAAAGCTTATTAATACCTGAACAACTCTCGTTTCAAGATCAGCGACTAGAATATAGATCACTTACTGAACAGATTGCACTCGCAGGGCAAAGGGGTTTGATAGAACAGAGAGTGGTTCCAGAGGTCAGAACATTTTTGGAACAAAGACTTTATCCAGAAACCATGTTATTTTCTGGACAGATGGCATACTCAGAAGCAAGATCTCTCTCGGAACAAAGATCTGTGCCGGATCCTGCGACTTATCCAGAGCTGATGTCACTTGATCAATTTTCATACGCTGAACGAAGGTTGTATGCTGAGCAGATGTCATTTCTTGAATCGAGACTATTTAACGAGCAAAGGTTTTTCACGGATCAGCGATATGCCGAACAAAGAATTTACCCTAGTCAAAAATCATTTTCAGACCTTAGAGCGTACCCAGAATATACACCGCTACCTGGAAAGAAGGCATTAAAATCTAGAAAGTTATCAGAACAGAGACCGTTGAAAAATCGTAAGTCTTCCAAAGAACAAAAACCTTTACCAGAACCTGAACGCAGAATATCCATTGAAAATTGGCAGCAAAATGATCAAAGGCCCATTAAAAAACGTAAATCAAAAGATGCTAGAGTAGCCCCTGAACAAATGTCACTGTATGAAAAATCTTCACATGAGTTAAGGTCATCACACGAACTCAATATGACACAAGATCAAAAACATGGCAAAAGACGTAGAATGTCTTTGCGCGAAGAACACTGGCCAGTACATGAATACGGGTCATCTCTGGAACAAGCCCCATCTTTTGAATCAAGTGCGATGGAAGGTCGCAAGGCTTCTCATGAATTACAAATGGGACAAAAACGCAGGCAGTCCCGTGAACATAGGTCCTCTCAGGATCTATTACAAGTACAGGTACAGACTATGACCCACGATCATAGAGCGTTACATGACCCTAGACCATGTCTTGATCAAAGATCTCCTCGTGAGAGAGTTGAAGATATTAGAGTTCATCATGAACTAAGAGCTCTCCACGAGCAAAGGATGTTACATGAACAAATGACTTTATATGAACAGCAAACCTTACAAGACCAGACTCATTTACGAGAACAACTTTCTAGTAACGAGAACAGGACTCAATGTGAACATCTATCTCTCTTTGAACAGAGAGAAAAGGAAAAACGTTTACTTCAAGACCAGTTTATTACACTGGAGCAAAGGGCTCAGTATCTTGAACAGATACAGGCTAGTCAACAAACTCAAATAGAAATACATAATCAACACGAAATTAGAACAATCCAAGAAAAAAGCGTTTCCAATGATCATACAAATCATCTAGAACAGAATAGTGAGCATGAACATAGGGGTCAGCAAAAAAATAATACTCCGCACGTACCAACCGTTCACCTTGGACAAATGGTCGGGCAGGATCAGGCCAGTCTCGAAGAGGAGCTGCCTCAACCGGAAAAGAGAGCTCGACGAGAGCAGTTAGCTTCTGAAGAACAAACTATTCAATATGATCAGCTCTCTATTCAGTATGAACATATGGTTGAGAGTAACACTGAGATAATCGAAAAAAGAGCAACCAATGAACGTCTGTCCCTAAATAGAGAAAGATTGTTGAGTAAAGAAGTTGATGAACCTGAATCATTTAATGAAAGGTTGTCTGAACATAGTTACATAAGTGAACAGAAGCTGATTCAACCAAATTTAGAAATAGAAGAGATTATCAGACATGAAGAGCCAATGTCACAAGAACATACTTGTCAACATCAACAAAAATTAACACAAGATAATTGCACGAATAGACATGTTTTTCCGCACCAAAAACCTAGCCAGTATTCTGACAATTCATCGCTGCAACCAAATTTACCACCACCACTACCATTAAATGATGTGAATGCAGATCAGGAACTTGTCTGCGATATATCTGAAAATGTTTATCTTAAGAAAAATTACAATGTGATTCCTACTGAAATACCATGTGCTCATGTTAAATCAACTATGGAAATTGACATACCACTTGCGCATACCAATACCAAGGGGACTACTACTTCTGACGTGAACAGCGTCGAACCCTTAGATCTATCTGGCAAAATTGCAGATGTATCAAAACATGATAGTGCCGCTTCATTGAGTAATTGCAACCCATACAAAACAAATTTATCTCATGAAAATACCGATTTAGATGGCATTATGGACTTGCGAGTTAAAACTGCTAATCCACCTACCCCGTCTTTAAAAAAAAGTAGCGGAGTTTCAAATGAAACTGCAAGCCAAACTAAAAACCTTACCGATGTATCAGTTAATGAAAGCGTGGATTTCGGTTCTAGTGATCTGTCACTAAATACTATAAGAAGGGATTTAAAAGATGACTTAAACCTCCACAGGGAAATTGCAACTGCTTGTAATGAATTTTCTACATTGGATGATTCTAGGGCAAAACCACCAACAGGTAATCCTAAAGAGATGTTACTGAAGATCACTTTAGATAACGATAACATAGAAGTGATCGATACTAAGGATACTTGTGTTTCGATTGATTTGAATAAAGAAGGCATTGTTATAAATAATAAGAAAGTAGAAAGTGAGCAGCAAGCTGGTACTTTTAGCCAGTCGTTTTTGGAGACGCTACCTACTGAAACCATAATAATGACAGATAATCAAACACCCATAAATAAAACTTCTCTGGCACACGAAAGTCAGGATCTTGGAGCCATCATTCACGATCCGTATGATTCCATGCTAAATGTGCCGAAGGTTACAATACAAGGAACCAGTACTATTTCAGATAAAGATGACCTACGAACAACTTCACCGGTACCAAGTACTGATGCCATGAAGAACTCAGAACCTTTGACACCACCCACTTGTGAAGTTTTTACTAGCGTTACACACGTGGCGACTTTGTCACAGTCTCTATACGTTCAGACGTCTGTTAACACGTCTACTTCAGATAATTTGACGTATGGCATTTCAGAACAGCCCTTAAGTATAGAGAAAACACTCGCTGTATGTGCACTACCTAACACTGCCTGTATTTCTGTTACAAAAATTGGCTCCACTGCGTCGACCACATTGACTAATTCCTTACTCAGTATAGCAGATACGACTTTAGCAAATGCTAAATCGTTACATACATCAGCTATTGCAGCATCCGAGAATTATGACTCCTCGATTGAACAAGGTCCAAGTGTTAGTGATGATACTGTTTCACTAAGTAAAAACAAAAAAAGTAATGGTAATCCTGTTTCTCTCCTTGAGACTAATGAAGATCCAGAAACAGCAAGAAAAATTGCATTGCTGCCTAAAGAACTCGTAGAAATTTTGGGTACAATGCCCGAAGATCACAGGAAACAACTTTTAGATGTTCTACCACAATATGTCTCCACCTCAGCTGGTTCTCATGTACAGAGAAGAAGCGACACAGATAACATGTCATATTCAAAATCTACAACACCAGCCAAACAACCTTCGAATGTACATGTTTCGCCTTCGGGAAATATGTATGTGTATTCAGAACATCAAGCAATATCAGCTATAAACGCATATGCACCAAATTACCGTCTTCCATTAAATATGTTTCAATGTTCATCCCAATATGTCGACATCAGACATTCTATGCCTTTTTTATTTACTGCTCCCCCTCCACCTCCACCACCTATTCCACCTACACATATTATAACTCAACCTCCACCACCACCACCACCACCATTGTCACCCCCAACCTCACTGCTATTAGCGCTTGCGCCGCCACCGCCACCTCCTCCCGAACAAGAGTCTGGGCCGTCGGAACAGCCACCTTTACCACCTTCACGAGTTAACAATCAGTCATTGCAACAATCTTCTCAGTTGCTCCAACAGCCACCTCGACCACAACAGCCGTGTTTGACTCCTCAACAACTCCAGCAAGTGTCACATCAACCACCGCCACCACCACCACTACCTATGAATCAGTCTTCTAGGTTGCTCCAACAGCAACCGCCGCCGCACCCTCCAATTCCGCTCTCATCAGAAGCAATCCTTAAGCCCGTTGATCGTCCAGACCAGCAATTACCACCACCGCTCTCACAACAACAGTATCAGTTACGACAGTTACAACA
This sequence comes from Tyria jacobaeae, assembly GCA_947561695.1. Classification (NCBI taxonomy): domain Eukaryota; kingdom Metazoa; phylum Arthropoda; class Insecta; order Lepidoptera; family Erebidae; genus Tyria; species Tyria jacobaeae. The sequence continues at coordinate 8,046,808 of OX387207.1, read as the reverse complement.
ATCACCACTGGCAAGAGTACTACAAGAAGCACGGGCAAGACTTCAAGCCCTATCACAACAACAAGCTCTATCACAACAACCGCCATTACCTCCACCGCTTCCAACGACATCACCGCCACCATTCCTAGACGAGGACATTAAACCAATTATAATAACGAAACAAGAAAATCTTACTGAAGACATAGATCCTGTTGTTGATGAAAAACCTGTTTCAATAGAAAAAATCTTTAATGTATACAAGGAAAGCACAAGTGCCCAAAACAATATTATAGACAATAAAATAATTGATTTAACTGAAGATTACATCAACCCTGTGTTTAACAACTTGGAGATATTGCCAGATGTTATTAAACAGTTAGATATGAATCCTGAAGATAATGCAAGTCCTCCCTTAGTTGTAAAATCAACTAAGCAAAAAGCTGTTAATGATAAAACGGCTAGTTTGAGAGCTGTGCGAATAAAAGCCCCATCAGAAAGAAATAAATCAGTATCAGCAGAATCACAAGCGCTTACTAAAACTGAGATGCAATTAGTTACTAAAACAGAGCACCAAAATAAAATAGAAACACCAACGCACAGTAAAATGCATGAACGAAAAGACGAAAATACTGCGAAAGAAGTAACAAAATCAGAAGCATTCATAGATACTGTAACTGAAGGGGATACTCAGTTGACTAAAACAGCAGTCGATTTAGCGACACAATTACTTACAAAAATTGTTGCATCTACGAAGTCGGTGTCAGTTACACAGCAAGTTCAGAATCAAGGTACTGAAGATATAAAGACATTGGAACTACGCAATTTTTTGGCTATTCAACAAGCTGAAGTTAGCAGTACTCAACATAATAATAAAAAAAATATAGTTTCTTCTGCGGTTTCTCCAACAACAATTAAAGCGAGCACTTCTGCTAGTGCATCAAGTATATTAAATCCAGTTAAAGAGAAAATTGCATTGCAAGAAGATCTGGAAGTAGTTGAAACACCAAAGTTAAAAATAATTGAATTGGCGTCATCTAATAATAATTCCAGTTCTAAAGAATCAACTGAAAAAAATATTTTAGAAGGTTGTCCTGGACTAGATTTAGACGACAGTGAAGAAAAATCTGTAGGTCCATATGTTTTGTCTGAAAGAATATTAGATGAAAAGACGTCATTAGATGACTTACCCGAACAAGACAATGTTTCTAAAGAAAATTGTATCGCTACTGAGGAAGTTCGTAGCATCACTGAAACAGTTACATTAAAACAAAATGAAAATATTCTCGAAGAAGATTCTGAGGATGATATTTCACTTGCTGTTATAGTAAAGCAGCGCGATTTGCAACAAAATTTGACAACTCACCCTGTGGGTTCTGACAGTGATTCACTTCATAACGTCAACTCTTTCTACTCTTCTGATACAGTTAAGAGCATTTCATCGCATGATCAATGTGAAGATCATTTAAAACCCCATGATAGACAAAATGACAACGAAAATGTAAAGAACTCGGGACCAAAAACTTTCACATCTGATATAATCAAAAGAAATAAAAAGAAAAGAAAAGCCGTAACCGTGACAGAAATTCTAAAAAAGAAAAATAAGAGGAAGATGGAACGTTTTCAAACCATCTCAAAGCACACGAGCCCATTAGTAGTAAGTGTTGAAAAAAAAGTTGACTCAGATATCAAAATTCAATTCGAAGATCAGAGAGGATCCGAGCAGGAAAATTTTAATGTAGTATTTGGTTCTAGTAAAAAGTCGACTCATTTTTTTTGTAGAAATGTTGGAAATACTCTAGACGAACCTCAAGTCCCTAAGGTTAATGTGGTTTTAGATACCAAAGAAGTCGTTGCTACAGAACAAGAGCAATGTTTTATTTCACGTAAAACTGAAAATGACATTTTACCTACAGCTTCTTGTTCTGATACAAATAACGTAGAAAACATGGACATAAATGATAATACTCAACATTTTAAAGATAAACGTATAGTCGAAACTATAATCCAAAAAACAGAAACCAATGTAGAAGCGCAAACACTAAAGAATGCTCACGAAACTGTAAGCAGCTTAGATAAGTCACAGTTGTCGGTGGCAAATGTTCAAAATAACATAAAAAAGGAAGTGCGAAAATTGAAAATTTCTGAGTCGTTTGAAGTAATCCCAGCTCAAGATTTGCAAAGTATTAGTGTTGAAGATAATGAAGTAACTTCTTTACGGCGAAGTAGACGTGGTAAGTCAATGTTTGTAGACAACGTTTTTGCCGAACATGAAAATATCGTTATAGCAGAAGCACCAATTGAATCAAAAACACCATTGACTAAAAAACAATTAATATTTTCGAAATTATTACTAGATGGAGAGCATCATACCAATACTCCGGCACATTCCACACCTGAGAAAGATACAACTTTTACTCAAGACGATATTTTTGCCCATAATAGTACAACAAACAACTTAGCTGCGCAGACTAGTGAAGTTGATATTGCGCTTAAAAAAGATAAAGATAAAGTTACAATCAAGAGAAAAAAGTTGCCACAGATTAAAATAAAATTCAAGAATAAGAAAATATTTTATGATAGTTCAAATACCGTTGAAAATGAGATAAACATTGAAAGCTTTACAACTAAATACTGCGAAGGTACTGACACTATTTTACGTTCCGATTCTTCGGATAAAAAATCGGTATCGCTTATAGATAATAATAAGAATATTGATGTAATGGTAGACAAAGGAGCGAGTAAAATAGAGCCCGATAAAGTACTCAGGTCCGACGAAGACACCGTTATCAGCGATTTGAAGTTAACTGCTGAACTGGTTAAGTCTAAAAATGAGTACGCATTCCACGAAATGCTAACGCTGACCGCAGAAAAAAGAAAACATACAATTTTAATTCACGAGTGTGACGATAAAAAGTTGAAACCTAAAAAAACCAAAGGCAGCCTAAAATCGGAAAGTGATGCTAAGGATAAATTGAAAAATGTGACATTAAAAAAAGAAAGGACAAATCTAATATCAGAAACACGTACAACCTGTTACATGCCCGCAGCAGCACGAAGAACTCGATCGAAATCTGTTATTGTGAAATCCTCATCAGCTGACTTATATGATCCATACGACATCGATTTAGATGATATGATTGAAAAAACAGAACCTTTTGAACGAAAAAAAAATGGCTCGGATAAGCACACGAGTCATAACCAAAAGTATGTTAAAAACTCGTTTATTAATAAAACTTCTAAAATTCAAAACTTATCAAATGACGCGAATATAGCCACTTGCTCTAAAAAAGACAAAGAAACTTTAAGTGATTCGGACGAATCTTCAAAAAGTGACGTGCCGTTAAAGAAATTAGTTGAAGAAAAGGAAAGAAAAAATTCTAATTCAAGACATCTCTCATTAGAAAAAACTATCAATAAAGAACCAAAAAAAGGTAGAAATACTGTTGCTGCTTTTAATAATGTTGAAAAGTCTGGTGTTTCTAATGAAACTGAGGAACAGTTACGGTCGGAGCAATTTATGGAAAGCTTTGGATTTTTTTCAGAAAGGAAACCACGCAAGTCTAACCTATTGGCGTCTAAAAAAATTTCAGAAACTTTTCACGTAATTGATAAAGATGACAAATATTGTAGTCGTCAGCGACCCAATAAACGATCTCTTCAAATTGAACACAAAAAGTTTAAAAGTTGTGGCCCGTCTCGAGTACATCATCGTGCTGCTGTCAAAAGAAACATCAAACGCGGTCGTGTAACAAAAAAGAAAGCTTTGATTAAAGCCGCACCATGTGTTTGTGGCATATGTAAAAAAGAATTTTGTCGCGCAGACAATTATTTACGACATCAAATGACGCTACTGCATGTATCAAAATTATCAGAAATAGGAAACGACTCTAAAACAAATCCAGTGTACGAAGAGCCTAACTATCTGATAATATATAAACAGCAATTAGACCGGCTTAAAATACTAATCAAAAATTTTGCTAAAGATAAAAAGAAGAATCCAAAATCTAAGTCTAAATTTAAATTGCCGACATTAGATGAAATTCTAGAGGCAGTGAAGCAAACTGTAAGGGACCAGCAGCTTTCTCAAAGACGTCTTAGCCGGGAAGAGGCACTGTTTATAGACTGTTGCAAATTATTAAAATCTAACAATAAAGACGTCACTGCTGTTGAAGCAACGGCGGTAAACGGTGCGGAAGATAAATTTTCCTGTTCGACGGAAATGGCTGTTAAAGAATTCGATTTGTTGGATAAACCAACTAAAGGCGATGGTGACGTTGATTCTATCACAGCTAAAAATATACTGGAAAGTGAAGAGGTTCGAAACTTAGAGAACGATCTTATCTCCGGTTTGAAGGAAGCAGCCAATGCCAATACTCTTAAAACTCAGAATCCTATTCAACGAAGTGTCAGTGATATTGAGCTAAATAACTCTGAAGACGCTAGTGTTAGCTATCATTGTCCGACTGTACCTGTCGCACCTACATATGATACTATGGCGAGTTACGAAGTCGGTCAAGAATCAAATGATACAAAAGTTAAAAAAATACCAGAGGTCAAAGAGAAAATGTATCCGGACATAGAACCGATAGACATGTTTGAAGACAAATTTGATAAAATTAAGCGGAAATGTAGATCACAAGCAGCAGCGGCAAAACAAACGCAGGCTGTTATTGAGCCCAAGATTAGGTAAGTAATCAAAAGTAGTAGTAAGAACAAGATTTAATATTTTGAAAAATATTTTGGAGGTCTTAGTAAGTATGAATAAAATATATTTATAATTTCATTTTAACACTTGCTTTTGAACGAATATGTACTTACAAAAATAGATCATGCCCTGCAAAAATAATAATGTATGATATTGTCAGCATTTTATGAAATGTATATTGTCGTTTACAAAGTTTTATTTACACAAAATGTCTGTCTGTCTAGCTGTCACGTGACCTTAAACGTCAGATAGCTGATCTTTTAAGAAAAAAATTAGGTTAAGGTTAGGCCGTGGCAGGCACAACTAGCTCAATGCAATAGAAAATATGTGACATATGGCCAAATATTCAAATTAGTCAATCAGAACGTCTATAAGTCCAAAAACTAAACACACAACTTCAATGTGTTTAAAATTTGTTTGAGTGTTGGGACAGAGAAGTAGGTTTACGCTAACCAAAATTATAAAGATTATAACAGTTAAATATTTTTCAGTCACAAAGGGCGTCGAAAGAATGAAAAGAAGAGAGCTACGAAAAACTCGCTAAAGAATATGCTGTCTAACCAAGTTCCTACTAAGGCTGCTTTGAAAGGATTTGATGGTATTAAAGTGTCCATACCTACGACCGATATAAATATGTCCGCTATTGTACCATCTATAGAAGCTACACCTAAAAAGAAAAAGAGAAGTAGTTCAAAAAAGAAGAAAAATAAAAGAGAATTAGATGCTAGTGCTAAATATGAAGTACATGGTCGTGCTAAAGATCACTCAACCCAAGAAAAGAAATTAGATGTTTATGAATTTATGGACAACGAAGATGCTGAACTCTTTGAATTCCGACCTTCCACACTTATGGAAAGATTCAAAAGCATCTCTAAAAACGATACACCCAGCACTTCAAAATGTAATCCTGTCTTAGACGAAGTGAACAGTGAAAGCGTTTCTGATGGGGACGATTTTGTTTACATGTCGGATGATTATGTGTGCAGTGACGATGAAACTGATAACAGTATTTCATCTTGGGAAATGAGTAAGAATGGAATTAGCACTAAGAAATATACATCACCTTTAAAACGAAAAGACGCAGTAGAAAAAAATGCTGTTATGGGTAAAATATTTAAAAATAACGCATTGCGTACAGATAAAAAAAGTAAAAAAGCTAAGGAGTCTGTGAAACCTAAAGCCAATTTGGATCAGTTATTCGACAGTTTACTCGAAGAGGAACCAAATGTATCTACTTTGAACAACGATATTTTGTCGCCACTAAGAAATGAATTTATAACACCTAAAAAACTTGAGATACCTTCTAAATATGAAAAAAGTAACCAACGTATGTATTCAAGCAAAGACGACTTTTCTTCAATCACGAAAAATAATAGTCTGTCTTCCAAACGTGATTCAATATCTTCACCCAGAGTATATGATAATTCTACTCAAATTGACTACGGTCCATCAACATCAAAAAAATATGATGATTTTACCCCATCAACTGAGTTTGGACTAAGTATGACAAGGAAACGTGATACCACGCCAAAAGATTTTAGAGATTTCTCACCAAAGAAATATGATTCCACATTGACAAAGAGACAGGGTACAACTGACATTTCAACGGCTAAGCATACTGATACATCGCTTACGAAAGAAGAGTTTTTATATAAGGGTCGCGACTCAAAGAACAAGCCTCTAAAAGAAAAATCACCGAGCTCAATATTCGACGAAGGTATCAGCACAAGCTACGACTTCACCGCTGACGTTTACGAACATGTCACTTATGATGATATGGGTGTTGCTAGGCGAAGGGCCCGCCGTAAGTGTACAGTCGGTAAACAAAATGTATTAGCCGAGACATGGAGCTCAGAATCGGAGCCGGATGGTCTACCACCGCGACCAACGAGCGCTGAATCGGTCGTTCTGAGCTCTGCTCGCAGAAAGAAAAATAAAAAGAGAGATTGCGCACTTTCGGGTTCCCGACGTGGTAGTTCGCGACATGTCACGTTTAAAAAACAGGACGCTGAGAGCAGAGTAAACAGTCGTAATAGAAGTTCATCAAGCGCTGGGGGAAGCCGAGTGGAGGGCGATAGTGATGAGACAGCGAAGAGTGATGTAAATCCGTACGATGAACCGGTGCCATCGACGTCACACTGTTTGGTAGCACCGCCGGCGCCTCGGATACGTCCTCGCTCCATTAACTACTACTGGTCATCAGAGGGCGATGACGAGCAAGAGCACATGCAGCAGCACGGCTGGATCGTTGGCGACAGCCATAAAAAACTGGTAACGATGCTCGCACATGCTAAGGGGCGAAAACGGCATGACGAAAAGCGTAATTTAATAGATTAAGTTTAGTTACTTCTTGTATATAGTCTGTATATAGCACTTTCCGAAGTGTCATTTTTCATGACATTTTGACCAGAAATCTTTCAAGCTAAAATGTTATTAATTCAATTATGTACATATTGTAAATCTATAGATTATTTAGTTAATTTTAGTTAATTATTATATTTTTAATCTAATTGAAATGAGCCCTTTTATTTTATCTTTTTAATTAATTTAATCGAAATGAAAACAACTCTTGCTAGTGCAATTCTTGTGTGTAATTACTGTTTTTTTCTTTAACTGGGTTTAACTGCATCGGCATTGCTAGGTAGGCGGGGCATTGTTAGTGTTTACGAGGAACTGTTGTAGATTTTGTGTTAATTATCTTAAATGGTGTATGTATTCCCGGTACACTAATAAATGTATCGGGTTAGTTGTATAATTACGTATTTGTATACCATGTGTAATATTTGTTCTCTCAGCACTTAAATCCAGTACATTTATAATTAATAAATAGAGATATAAATGTTAGGTGTTTCCCCTGCGACCTTGCGAGTCAAGTCACATGATTACTACTACAGTGTTGACTTTATCATTCCTAGCTGAAACATGTTATAGTCGATTTAGTCGTTCGTGTGCATAGGATAAATCATATTAATAATTATGTCAGTGTTAAAATTAATGATTGTTAACAATAATATATTCACTATATTGATGTCAAAGTAAACGTAATACTCAGTATAAATTACAAATAAATATTTTAACTAAAAATGCCTCTGCCTTGTATTTCGTACAGTGTTATTAGTCAAAAACACAAATGCGATGCAGTCTTCATGCATAATAAATACTTCTTTTGTGTTTAATTTAGTTGCTCCTGAAATTGTGATAGGTGTATTTTAATTTGAAAATTATCGTATAACATGGTCATGACTGAGACTTTGGTTCTTCTTCTTCTCCTTCTTCTTCTTCGATATTAGTAAGGTTCAATGTTGTAGTGTCACTGTGGGGCTGGCAACGTGGTCTGTGGCGTCAGTGCGAGGATTAACAGGAGTTAACTGTCATTTTGAAAACTATTATTAAAAATTAGTTATTCTTGTATAGTCAGTGTTTACATAATTATGAAATCTCATCGCATTCGTTTTGTTTATCTAGTCCAATAAGAAGGAGTAAGAACCCCTTGTCAGCCTCGGATGTATGTCAAATAATTTTCCATTATAAATCAAGGAAGACTTTTATTTTCACTTTATTATAACACAAGTAATGTTAATCTTAATAGAAAACATACATATGTTTGTAACAAATTTAAATTTCTTGAATAAAGCTCAATGTTTAAAAGGTATTTTTGAATATTTGTTATTTAATGAACCCTTACCCTTGTACATAGTATTAATAGAAATAATAGCATTTGTTGTTCCTATATTACAAGTACATACTATGCAGTTTATTTACACTGTGAGCGTTGGTGCTTGTTGAAGGTTTATGTAAACCTGTATGTAGTGTTTACTATATAGGAGGTAGTTGCAGAAATGCACAAGTCGTGGCTGTTGCTGGTTGGAAACAGCATGTCTTTAACATAGTCCCATATTCAGCTGGGGACATTTTATGTTGGAAACGAGTGTCCTTCGAAATTATTGCAATTATACCTACTCCATAGGATCTGCGCATTAGAACAAGCAACTTGGTAGCTCCACGACTATGTAAATCTAGACTTGTAATAATTCAAAAACTTAATTGGCTTAACTGCTATAAATGATTTTGATTTGGCCGAGATGACTATAGATTGATTACACGACTCTGCTACTAATTACAGTGATACAATGATTGGACTACCCACACTTGAGTTATAAATGGTGTAACTAATCTACCTGTTTTAAAAGTACCTATAGAAAATACGTGAACTATTCTTATATATACACTACCGTCCAAAAGTTTGGAAGCACACCTGATTTCAAACAAAACAAAAGATTGCCGACTCCCTGCGGTAAATAATAGCAATAAAATAAAGTTTTATGACCTTTTGTGATTTTTTAACACAAAACAAAAGGATTACTAGTGCATATTCCTTGAGTTTTAACAAATTCCTGGATTTTGACGAAACACGTGTTTTATTACTTCATCCGCCGGGGACTTTCTTTCATGCATTGATGCGGTTTTATTGAAAATATTTTGTAGTTTTATCTTTTTTGGACCTTATTTAGTCACACTTGAGCATTAGAACGCGAAGGTTGTGATATTAACATCGTCTGTATTCAAAAGATTTCGACTACTTCCTTGACCGTCTTTTTTTATTGAAAATGGCAAAACGCAAGCAAATCACACTTGAACAGCGAAGCGCTATTTGTACTCTGCGTGAGGAAGGCTACAGTGAACGCCAAATCGCAAAAAAACTCGGAATTTCTTGTAAAGGTGTCCACTACACCCTCGCTAGAAAAAAAGAAACTGGCAAAAATGAAGATAGAAAAAGGTCTGGTAGGCCCAAATCCACTACAAGTCAAGAGGATAACTTCATCAGAGTTCTTTCTAAACGGAATCGTCGCTTAACTGCACCACAAATTACCGCATCTCTGAATGAAACGCGAGGAACACCTGTGTCAATAACAACAGTTAAAAGACGACTACTGTCTGCGGGGCTAAGAGGTTGTGTTGCAGTTAAAAAACCAAAACTAACAATTCGGCGTAAGAAAAACAGACTAGAATGGGCAAAGGAACATAAAAACTGGACAATAAACCAATGGAAAAAAGTTCTTTGGAGTGACGAATCGAAGTTTCAGATTTTCGGGTCCAATAGACGTGTTTTTGTGCGCCGATCTAAAGGAGAGAGAGCTTCAGAAGCTTGTACAGTGCCTACTATCAAACATGGTGGTGGTAATGTCATGGTTTGGGGGTGTTTCGGCAACAATAAACTCGGAAGTCTTGTGAGGATAACCGAAAAACTAAACAAGGAACGCTATTTGAAAATTCTTAAGGATTTCGCCATACCCAGTGGACTGAATCTTATTGGTCCTGGGTTCGTTTTTCAGCAAGATAACGACCCGAAACATTCGTCCAAACTGTGCCAGAACTTTTTAAGGAAGAAAAAAGATGTGAAAATCATGCAGTGGCCGTCTCAATCACCTGACCTTTCTCCCATTGAACTTGTTTGGGATGAACTAGATAGAAGGGTGAAAAATCAATCTCCTACGAGCTCAGAACATTTGTGGCAACTATTACAGAGCGAATGGAAGAAGTTAGATGAACAGTATTTTATGAAATTAATTAGTAGGATGCCTAGAATATGCGAGAAGGTAATTAAAGAGAGGGGTGGACACTTCGATGAAGCTAAAATTTAATTTAATTTTTATATTACTTATTTAATTTCATTGTTGTAGAAGTGTGTTTTGTCTATTTTTTTAATTCTGTATCAATAAAAAAAATTTAAGATGGCTTACTTTTATTTTATTTGATTTTATCTTGTTGCTTCCAAACTTTTGGACGGTAGTGTATATATATATATACTTTCAAAGAAGTGTTAGCCAATGTCATTGGGGTGCTGTGCAAAACTGTTTAGGAATTAGAAGTTACTTTTTATATACATATATATGTATACCTACCATAATGACTCCACTCTGCCTGATGGGAAGCAATAAGTGGAGTCCAAGAATGGTAGTCACATTCCTCAATGCAAATGTAGTCAATAGAGCATGGTGACCCACACTATGGCGGCCTGGTGAGATGCTTTTTCACGCCCTGCTTAAAAGACCCGGGATCAGAGGGAGGGAAACACGTGCTCTGGTAGTGAATTCCAGGCTTGTAACTGATCGGCACAGGAGGGAGTAGTCGGACCGCTTAGTTCGGGATCATATGTTTTCCATTCTCATACAATGACTATTCAGTTAGAATAGATAAGAGCCTCCTCGGTTAGAATAAACTTACTCATATCAATGAACCCCTATTGAAAACTTTCCATTAAGTCCGGCTGATCGTTTGCTACCAAATGCCATAAAAAAATACGCTATTGTGTTTCATGCTGACCTATCCGAAGCCATAGCTATCTTACATTATAAATACACTTCTAATAAAAAAAATCAAAACACTTCTGAAGTTTGCTTTTGTATGAGTTTTATGTATTTTTTTACATAAAACAAAAAATATAATCCCAGTTAATTGCGGATATAATAAGGTGTCGTTTAACGAATATTAATGTTTTAAATTTATTTAGCTATCGTGCTTTGTTTAATGTTTTTACACTTTATAAAGAATTTGTAAAATATTAGAAAAAAATACGTAAATAAAAAATGTTAAATAAAAGTTAATTCAGTATTTCGTATTTCCTCACAGGGCCCTAATGACTGCTTCCATGCAACCGCATGGAACCCCTTATGAAACTGATGAGAGTCAAAATCTTGTACTGCCGGATGTTATCCCACTCTTCTTGTATAGCTGTTATTAGCTGGCCAAGCATCTCCGCATTATGAGAGCTGGATCTCTCACTGTAACTAGTTTCTTCAACTCGTCTCATTGGTATTCTATGGGATTCATGTCCTTGCTTCTTGCTGGCTAGCCCCAAACCGTGATACAGACTTCGTTCAGGTATTCATTTACACTGCCTGCGGTATGAACCCTTGCATTGCATCCTGCATAAAAATGAACTCTTCACCAACAAAATGAGCGTACGTTATCACATACGGCTCTAGACACTTTTTGATGTAACAAGACAAGTCTTATGACGGTAAGCGAGGTCCAGATACAAAAGCAAGTTCGGTTTCTCCAACTGCGCCCCTCCCCGAACCACCCATGAACCGCCGTAACTGAATCTTTTTTCAATGCAGCAACTTGCAAAATGCTCTCCCTCTCTTCGATAAACCTTCTTTTTTCCGTCGTTGCCATACACCATGATCTTTCATCAAAAAATTTTACTTTGCTCCATTGAAAGTATCAACAATTTAAGTGCTTACGTGGTCAATTTTGGGCCATTTGCTGGTTTATTAGATTTCAACCTACGCTCCGCAATTTTTTTTCTAATAGTAGAATCGCTTACAGATAATCCTCGAACCTCACGGAGCCGCTGTTCCAGTTGAACAGAGTGAAAGTGACGATTTCTTAGAGAAACTGACACAATATACCGGTAATCTTGCTCAGACGTGATTCGTTATCTACCAGATCCTGGACGACGAGTAAACACAACAGTTTCCTGATAACGTTGATAAACTATTGACAGCAGGGGGGCTAAGATGCAATCGAGCAGCCACAAAACGCTAACTTTACCCTGAATCCAGCAGCGCTACGACTTCGGCGGCTTCCGTTTGCCAGGTATCCATATTTGTTAGGTAAAAAATTCTTGGATGTCACGGAGCTTAGTTATAGCTCTGTGACATCCTAGCAAAGATTTTTTTTTTTAGCAAAATTCACAAGATTTATTAATAGTGATTGTTGAACTAAGTAATTATTTACTTAACAATCACTATTAATCGGTCGAGCATTACCGTGCAAAAAGTATACTTTATTTAGATTTTTCGGTAATCTCGCTGCTACTTTATCCAGTTGTAGTGTTAGATGGCAACAGCTCCCAGTATATAATTCCGTTTGTTACCCACCACACACTTAAAATTACTTTTTTACTCGTGTCAGATTTTCGCGTCGGTACTACTGCTTCTCAAGGTCCAAGCCACTGGCGCTTACGCGAAAAATTTATGTACATAACCCACTTTTCATCCCGCGTTATTACATCCCTCAGACACTCATTGGTACGATGATAACTAAGTAGTTCCTTGCACACGTTAGCTCTCTTCTGAAGTTGAAACGGCTTTAACTCATGTGGCAACCAAACTGAATATTTCCAGGTCATTTCTAAAGCGTGGAGTAGTTTTTCTACTACAGTATGAGAACAATGAAGCTGCTCTGCCAGGCAACTTGAAGTAAAGCTGGGTTCCATTTCTATGAGTCTTTTTAACTCATCTACATCTATTGTAGGAGGTCGTCCTGGATGAGGTTCATCAGATAGGTCATAATTTCCATCCCTAAATTTTCTAAACCATTGTTTGGTGGTATCGTAATAGAGCAAACCTTAGCCCATCGTTCAGTGCTTCAGCTTCGCTTTTCGACATAAGCGAAATTCGTGAAGTAAAAGCAGCCGGTGTTCTCTACGATAAAATATCCATAATTTACTGTAGTTTTACTATTCGAGATCGTTTATAGAGAAGGTTTATAAAAATTAATAAAAAAATGATTTGAAGAATCATATTCCAATTTGTTTTATTTTGTTTTAAATAGGTAATATATATTTAAAATATACTTAATACTATAATACTTATAATTAAACTTTGTTGTTTTGTTGTGTGATTTTACGGACTCGCTGATTACTTACTTGATTTAATTTAGATTTTGTTAATCACTGGAATGGCAAGTACAACCACTACCCATTGGGTTTATTTATATAGTGACTTCCCTTTGCATGATGGAAAGCAATAACTGGAGTCAAAGAGTGGTGGTCACCATCTTCATTGCATGTCTAGTCAATGCAGCATGGTGACCCACACTATGGCCGCCTGGTGAGATGCTTTTTCACGCCCCGCTTAAAAAATCCGGGATCAAAGTGGGAAGGAAACATGTTCGTTGGAAGGGAATTCCAGGCTTTCACCGATCGGCACAGGAAAGAACAGCCGAACCGTTTAGTTCTGGTACGTATATTTTCGAAGCTCAAACGGTGACTCCTCAGGCCAGCACGTGTAGTCCTGTAGAGGAAGGGAGAAAGTGGGACCAATTGGAAGAGCTCGTCAGAACACTCCCCGTGATGTAGGTGGTAGAGGACTGCTATAGAGGCGACATCTCTTCGCAACTGCAGAGGCTCAAGAGACTGGGTGACCTCAGGACAGTCGATAATGCGGACTGCACGCCGCTGCAACCGATCGAGAGCGTCAAGCAAATACTGCGCATAGCCATATTCTTTTATTATTGCTTTCTTCTTCTGTCTGTTTCTAGTAGTGCTTGTCTTAACTTGATCATGAATAGATTTCCAGGGGTAGCATTCATAGAAATCTTTTATAAGCCGCTACCATTATTATAATAAATACCTTCCGGAGTGGCTGCTAACTTCGTTAAAAAACACTTTATGCCAAATGTAATTTCTTAGGTCAATCCTAGGGGTAGGCCAACGGCCCACAAGAGACGTCTTCCAACTGACAAATCAGTCAGTTATGCTTGTTTTAAACTATTTAAATAAATCAAAATATATAAAATGATATGATTTTATAATTGTATTTCCGTTGTAAGTATATTATAGCTGAATTAGTTCAAAGCTGGATTGTAAATAACCCAGAGCCAATTTATGATCACGAAAGTGTTTATGTTCTGGACAAAATGTGAAACTTGAACTAACTAACTTGTTGAACTTTTAATATCAAATAAATAGTTTTGTTTGAAAAATTGTTAATTGGTTAAAAAAAAAAACCCGGAATCATTACTACAGAAAAAAATATTTAGAATCCTTTTTCAAAATTAAAATTCATGATGCTATCGGAGATAACTGCCTTTGGATTTCACTTGATGTAACAAAATATGTTTTATTTATTTATTTTCGACTTATAGCACATTTTGTACAAAGGCGGACTTAATGCCTCAGGCATTCTCTTCCAGTCAACCTTGGGGTGTGGCAAAAATAAATGGTAGTAGGTGCAAATAGATGAGAGAGGTACCAGTTTAATTATTATAAAATATGATCTAATTATATACATATATTACTTTCATACATCATATACTAATATATACCTATATACATATATATAAATAAATACAAACTTTTATACATATACCTACATACAACGCATATAATAAACACTATAAAAGTCTGTTAAATATGTACTAACGGTGTGAAATTACTGCCAACTGATTATACAGGAGGTCACGTACCCTCCTCTTAAAAGTGTAGCGGTTAGTGGACATCCTGATTTCGAGTGGTAGTGCATTCCAGAGTAGGACTGATTGGAAATAGAAGGAAGAGTTAACAAAGTCAGAGTTATGAGTATGTCCCCACATATGAGAAGATTGTTGTGAGTGGAACGAAGATTTCTGTCGTGATTTGATGATAGAAACCGAATGTAGGGAGCCAAATAATATGGTGGAGACGGAGAGTTAAGAAAAGAGAAGAGGGAAGTTAATGCACGTAGATTTCGCCGTTGCCGAATAGAGAGCCATTTTAACTCGGAGCGTAAAGCAGACACGTGGTCATACTTGCGAAGATTGAAAATAAATCGAATGCAGTCATTAAGAAGACGGTCTAGTTTGTTGAGAAGGTCTGCATTCAGGTCGAAATAGCACACATCACCATAGTCGATTATAGGAATAATATGAGATTGCACTAGAATAGTTTTGGTCTTAGTGGGAAGGAAATTTCTGAGACGGTATAAATTTCGGAGACTTCTAGTAACTTTCTGACTTACATAAGTTACTTGGGCTCGCCGCGTTGTGTCAATATGCAACCCCAGATCTTTAACTACCGAGTTCAAGGGTATGACTGAGCCATTGAGAACAATAGGCGAGATGGAGGTGGTATCAATCCTACACATAAAGCGTTTGCTGCCTTGCATTTCGTAGGGTTTACGGATAAAGCGAACCTCTTTGACCAACATTTTATGAATTCTAAGTCATTGTTGATTTTATTAATGGCTTGCGGTATCTCTTAAACGCTGGCATGTGTGTAAAGCTGCAAGTCGTCAGCGTAAAGGTGATATGCACATTGAAGGTCTAGAGTAATGAGATTAATATATGTACATTGAAAACAATAGTGGAGATAGAATACCGCCTTGAGGGACGCCAGTGTAAAGATCACACCAATCTGATGACCTGTCATCAACGCGTATGCACTGTTGTCGTCCTTGAAGATAAGTGGAGAACACTTCCAGAGCTTCCGAGGAGATCATCAAGTGTTTAAGGATAGACAGCAGGACTTCGTGACTGACGGTATTGAAGGCATTTGAAAAGTCAATCAAGACTAAAACAGTGACCTTGGTGCCTTCCATGCCCTCCCTAATATCGCCAGTCACTTTAAGGAGTGCAGAAGTAGTGCTGTGACCGGGTCTGAAGCCCGACTGTAGAGGACTTAGGAGGTTGTGTTTGAAGACAAACTGTGAGAGCTGTTTATGTACACAGGCTTCCAGGACTTTGGATAAAATGGGAAGAATAGAAATAGGTCTGTAAAAGCGGAAGAGATGGGTTATTTTTTTTAGGCAACGGAATAATGTAAGTTTTACGCCAGACAGAAGGGAAGGTTCCAGAGTCGAGAGAAAAGTTAATGATGTAAGCTATGACTTCAATGACATGATCCAGTATAGTGACTATCATCCTTCGGCTAATGTCATCACAGCCCATGACATTGGAACGGATGGATAGGATAATCTTTTTGATGTCCTCAGAAGCAACTGGAGAAAATATGATGTTGTCAATATTGGGTCAGGCAAGACCAGCAATATGGTCCAGGGTCCGTCATTTGGTTTGACGATTAAGTTGAGTTGTAGATGAGAAATGATGATTGATATCATTCAAACCAACTGACGTCTGAAACTCAGTGCGCTGTGTTCTGCCAATACCCAACGTGTTAAGAAACTTCCAGATACTAGAAGGAGATGAAGCCGCTATATTTTGTAGAATGTGTCGGCGTTTTGCATTGCGTATCACCTGGTTACACCGATTCCTGGCAGTCTTATAGATATTCCATTTGTCCTCACAGCGATTCTTTTTGAATTTTATAAAAGTCCGGTCCCTGCGTCTCATCGCCATTCGTACTTCCATGGTCATCCACGGAGCTGGCGGACGCTTCAATTTTACCCTCTTAATAGGAGCATGGGTGTCATAAAGGTTAATTATAGTGTTATTAAAAATGCTGATTTTGTCATCCAGATTGGTAGCCTCTACGACGTTCTTCCAGTCTAGCTTAGAAGCATCCGTGCATCCGAGGGGATATGTAATCCCTATAATTTAACAGTTTAATACAAAAGTCTAAAAACATAATAAGATTCTTAAGTACAATCATTTCGTTCAAATGTATACAAATCGTAATAAGTAATTAGCTATTTCTGAACTACCGGGATTTCATCGTACTTTACTTACTTCCTTAAAAACTTAATTATGTAAATATACTCTACCTATTCCGATATCTGCTTAGTACGTTCTTATTATTTAGGAGGAGGTTCTGCGTTCGCTGTATGTATCGTTTTTTATGCATGCATGATTTGAATATGAGACACCCAGAAAATTGAGAATAGGTTTTTAAATTAGAAGTTTTACGATTGAAAGTATTGCGCAAAACTGGATGCGGTTTTAAAATAACCTCATTCGATATAAAAAAAAAAGAATTGATGCCGGCCTTCATGAGATTAGCGCGTCGAAACAAACAAAAACATATGTTCTTCCGCTTTATTAATATGTACTATTTTTTCTCTAACGCTCACGGGTGTTTTAACTCGTCTCTCATATAATTTCAGGTATACAATTACCTACTATTAAGTAATGTTACGTTTTCGGCGTCTGCGTCGTCTAATTATTAATTTAGCCAAAGTAACCGATTCTCGCGAAGAATCGATAAAAACATCTACGAACTCATATTGTTCAATTATTTTGGTTGCATATTTTAAAAAATATTCAAAATTATAATTTCAATATATACACTTCTTATAAAAAGAAACGAAATACTACTGCAAGTACTATTTAGGCGGCATTTAAATAAAAAAGAGTAATGATATCATAACAAAAAATACGCCCATAAATAGGTGGTAGTTTAATATACACAATGGTGTACCACAATTCCAAATTTGAATATATTTTTTAATTTTTTTACTGTAGAGATTGTTTTGAATGTCTATTCTACAAATTCAAAACAACTTCTGTCTAAATTTCTACATTTAACACATTTTTGCAAGAAAGTTTGTTTTTGCTTTATTGTGATTGTTAACTATGTAGTTAACTAAGCTCTATAGCATCATAGCAAAGTTTTGTTTTACGTCCTTATTTCTAACATTTTACAAATTCTTCTTAAAAGGTTTTTTTTTTTATTTTGGTTTAATGTAAAAAAAAAAACAAACATCATACAAAAGCAAACTTCAGAAGTGTTACGACTTTTCTTTCATTTTGTATTTAAAAAAATATGTCGACTGTATTTTCACTTGGTTTTATAAGAGATCTGGTCTTTTAGAATTATTGCAGTTACAATAAGAAATGTAGTTAAAATTCGGTAAACTTCTAGAAAAAATTAAGTTATGTGGAAAAAATAGCATTTTATAATATTGAATTAAAAGGAAAAACAAAGGGAGCATATTCGTCGATACCAATAAAATACCGCGTTATGTGTAAAATGATTAATTCCTACAGTATTTGGTCTCCGACATATATAATTTAAGATTTCAAGTCAAGATTTCTTATAAGTTAAATTAATTTGAATTAGTTTTATTTTGAAATTCGGAAAACGCTATCGGTCAATATGCGACGTTGCACAATTCATAAAGAAATAAACAACATCCCTTTGTACTTCTGAAGTACATAACGGTATCCTTTTTTCCTCAAATTCCTTACTCTACATAAAAGCGCGTTTTTAGACATATGGCGAGGAAGATCCAGTTTAAGCGTACCATTCATTGCGTATAAATAATTAGATACATATTTCTCTGCCCACTGTGTCTAATTGCCTTCCAGGAGTCTATTTTGTGTTTTTGCAATTGCAAATAATGCACTAATGATAATTACTATATTTTTCGTGAAAACTAGTACAAGTTATCTTTATTTGTACTATAAATACAAACTTTGAGCAATTAACAATAATTATGAGTGGAAATGCTTGATTACAATCAGAGGTAATTTAGTCTCTATAATTCGCAAATATATAAACACCCTAAAATTTAAATCCCACTTACAAATACCTTAAAATCTAGGAGAAATGCGACACTGACGCTGTATCGCAATTCCAGTTGCCACTTGGTTGGCTCAGTGTTATCGTAACTAATGCCAGGTCAGGTGTTCCTTTATTATTGCATGTGTTCCTGCATTATTGCAAAACAAAATTAAACTAACTGTTCTAGTTTAGTTATTTTAACTATTGCTTTTAAAAGGCGCCAGCAAAGCGGACGTATCAAGTCAAATGTTTTAATATAACATATTGAAAAAATGTCAAGAGAAACTATTCATAGATTTTTTTTCGAGTTACAATTTATATAAAACAATTTTAAAATATATACGATTAAATATTTACGTAATACTGGATATATTTGTTTGGATATTTCTTAAATTTGAGAAACTATATGAATCTTAAAATATTGTGAATTTAATATGGATTTTAATACTTATAATGTTTCGATTTTGGTTGGGTTACGTCTTGTCGATTTTAAGTTGTCTCAATGAGTGAAAATATGTGCATATATTAGAGTTACAACTTAAATTAGTGATCTGTTGGTTCGCCTTAAAACATGATAAAGTTTTTTAGTTTCTTAAACGATTTTAATAAAAATAAAATGCTATTTATTGCTTTTCATTTAATTTACACCGACTGTACTGGTTTATACGTATGATACATTTACTTGTTTTAAAGTATTTGGGTTTTAGATTTCATGTCGATCTCAACTTCAATTTTGATTCAATTCAATTCAATATTTTATTGTGGTCTTTGAGGAACAATTTTGATTAATAGTAGGTACGTTCATTTGTCAGTTGAAAATTGACAGTGACAGACCGTGAAAGATGTCAAAACGCGCTTTTTTTTTAAGTTATTTAATAAATGAGAATATCTTGATAGCCGTTATTATTAAATTACTGATCAGAGAGTCTAGTTAGTCCTGTGAAAAGAAAAATATGATGGGTAGAGCCTCCTAAAAATCGAAGACACCTGTATATAGATAACACAATTTGTAACACTTAGCTTATCCAAAACCTTAGGTGTGTCCTCTGTAGTACTGTCATATTTATAGTTACATTCAAACTCACCGGCAGGGCTGTCTAACGCTCTTGATAAAGAGGTAATTAAATAATAAAATGTATATATTATATTGTTTATAATTGTTAACTGCATATATTTACTATCAAATAGCTAAAATACATATTCACTTTACTATTAAAACAACAGGTACGAGAAGTCTTTTACTTGTTACCATTACCTTGACTTAAATATAAATATTAATATAGAATATACCTAAGGCCTGCAGTAAACTTGAACACAGTTGCATGATTTTGCTTCACAATATACTTAAGTTTTATTAATTAGTGAACATCTTATTAGTAGGTTTTCTACGTATTGCTATGATAATGAGTACTCCGCCTAGTAACAAGACGGCGGCACTGACAGCTATTATAACTGGTATGATAATGTCCACTATTCTAAGTCTTCCCAATAGTCTTGTCTTGAGTTCGTCTAATATGTCTTCTGGCAAAGATACTCCCTGAAAATTAAAAAGATTGATTAAAAAGTTACATAAACACCTACATACTGTGAGTTAATTATCTCCTGTGCTAGAGATGTCTTGAGCACCTTTCAAATTCAATTGGATAATCTGAAAACAATTACCGATAGCTTCGATCACTGAATACGTGCACTACTAATGAATAGCAAATCAATTTTACTTTTCCCCTTAACAAACGAAATCTGCTTAATTTTCTAACAACTATTGACGTACAAAACGTCAGGACACTACCGACAGTTTTCAATGGCAGAAATTTTAATATCAAGTTTATGAAGATCATCCTTTTAGGTAACATTCTCACCTTCGAAATCTTCCACTACGAACTGTCCTGTCCTACCTAACCATAAACACGTGTACACAGCTTTCTGTCCTAGCTAATTAGTTGTCATCGGATACTAAAAACACTTCCAATTTCTAGAACTATTTCTATTCGATTCATTCATTTTAATTACATTACCACACAATGTGTATATGTATCCACTTTTTATAAGGCGCTTCATTACTATTATTATTTGAGTAATTTTATTCATACCATATAGATATATGTTTTTAAGAATAATATTACTCCTATGAACGTTGAACAACGTTAAATTAATGTATATAATAAACTATAATGACATTACAGTTTCAACGAAACGGTATCACGAAGTACACAGTATCAAATACATTTTCCAGTTACAGTGATGGTTTGGTGAGATTTTAGTATTACGGAAAATTTCAAAATTTCTATCCCCATCACTTGACTGATTGGCACTCCACCACTGTGCGCACCTCCAGAAGCTTTTGCCTCGCACAACCAGCCTGTGTAACAAATTGTCGCCTGCCGTATTTCCGGACCGATACGACCTTCAACCTCCTAGAAAGAGCGTACTTCTACCTAAAAGGCAGGCAAAGCAGTTGAGACTCTTAAGTTCAGGGTGTCCATGGGCGTCGGTAGTCACTTACCATTAGGTGACCCGTGTGCTCGCTTGCCCCCTATCCCTTAAAACAAAGGAGCGACTGAACTATATTTTGGCGACCTCTTAACAATGTTCATATATCACCATGTTTCATAACCAAGACGGCGTTTCAGCAAAACACAGCACTGGGTAAAACTCGATCACACGAGCATTCCAATCTTAAAGGTCTCTTTAGAAAGTATGGCATACTTTATTAAAGCCATAATAATTTGAGTCTCTAAAAAAATCCAATGAGAATGGGCATTGGCGAATTTTCCGATGTAGAAAGTATTTCAATCGATAACTGGAATGTATAACATTTAAAGGATTGTATTAAGGCTAATAGATGCACGGTATAAATTGCCTCGTAACAAATGTGCTTCTAAAGATTGATAAGGGAACTAGTATACCAGTATCATTACCTCCTCAACCCAAAAGATGGGTACAAGTGTTGTCGTGATGTTCTGAGTTTCAGATATTCCGCTGACGGGTCGTGCAAAGATGTTGAATTGAGCCCTCTTATAGCCCCTAATAGGTGTTCCAGTATTCTGACGGAAATTGAAAAAAATAATATACCGTTGTAATAATTAGTATTTGATATTCATGAACCATTTCATTTCAAAAGAAATGAAAATATAAATTATAATTTAATGAATTTTTGGTACAAGTGGAATTATTGGTACATAGCCGTGTCTTTTCATCTTCCTCTTCGATTGAACCTTTACTATGCATGCTATGATAAATAATCCAAAATAGCACTGGAAATGAAGAGGCAAGGCATACCAATACTTAGCTTTGTTCTTTTATTAAATTAAGGATAAGACACCCTTGATGAAAAAACATTTATTAATAAGTTTTCCAGAGGTGGAAGTGTCTTAGAAAACAGTCCTGACTTTAAAACGCAAACATGAACTATCTATGACAGGCCTGTAGGTCTAGTGGTTAGTGACCCGGACTGCTGAGCCGGTTTCGATTTCCACTCGGGGCAAACATTTGTGTGATCCACAATCAGTTGTTTCGAGTCTGGGAGTTCTTTGTGTCTGTTGGTTAACATACTTATGTCCCCAGACCCCCAACCCAAAATTTAGGAGTGTAATTTTCAACTTAAATTATATTAAGTTGAAAATTATTCATAAGAAAGTGCGATTAGAAGGAATCTCCTTACGCGCACAAACCCGGACTGAAAAAATGTGTCTCTCTTAAGTAGACGTAACGGTTTCCACGCAGCTCTCACTGATGCAGACAGTACCACTGGTACATAGGCACTCACTGCTTTTCTTGTAAATCTGTTCTGAGATCGAATCTAAAACTAAGTTAAACTAAGTCTTGTCTATCCTGTTTACAGTTGGGGATTGCCACAGATTGCGGCTGACAGAGAGTTGACAGCCATTTGATTTTCTACTTTTCCAAAATCAGTTACTTTCCAATAACGTTGAATTTACTTAAAAATGTATAACCGCAAATTATGAATAAACAGTAGTTAGGTATCATATACCTAACATAGTGTGTAGTTTCTTCTCAGAAATCTCCATGATTTTTAACGCGTTCTATACCTCTTTTTAATTTTACTATTGAAAAGCAACTTCTTGTTGTGGTAACATTGTCGGTGGTGATGTATATATGTATGTATAAAATTATTTTTAATTCAAATAATTGTTGAGCAATTTTATTAAATAAAGGTATTGAATTTGAAATTATAGTACCTAAATCTAAATTAATAGTATTAGCGGCTATATTTTAGCGATTGCTGCTGTGTTGTCTTTTACTATCATGTATCTAAAATGTTACATCATTAAGTTTGGAAATGCAGGTGAAAAAATCCAGAACATACTAAAAATCTAAATTCGATTGAATACGAAAAAACAAATTGTTAATGGCACTATAACCATGTAAACACTGCTGCCAGCCAGCTTATGATGACGTTTCGGAAGTCTATTATTATTACAAGTCTATTAACGACTACGTCTATCCGCGCTCGCTCAAATCATGTGCTTAATAATATGCTGTATTGACGGTAGCATGGGTAATTGGTTATGAAGTTAATTTGCTCCTGCTGTCGAGGGCCGCGGGAACACGACATTCTTTCGCTACCAGCAGGTGACGGTCCACCGGAGTGGAATCCATCTCGTATTGAAGGGGAGAAAGGATAATACCTCTCCCCTCCCTCATCACTCCTTAAGGGAGGCGTGAGGAACACTACGCGCCTACAACCTCGGACCCGCTAAGCGGTTGGGGCGGTGAACTGAACCCTGGGTTCACCGCCCTCGGGTCCATTAACGGAGGACATTCCGGACGCCAGTCGATGCCTTTTATTAATTTTCAATTTATGCCAATCGAAAAAATGCTTTTAAAATGTTATTTGTACTGCACCTGCTGGATTGTAATTTTGTAAATTGTACATAGATACTCACGACTGTATCTCTACAGGCGTGAGCGTATCTAAAAGGCATCGACTGGCGTACGTATCCTTGACTTCGAAACCTAAAAAACTGATGTAGATGCGACATACCTATCGAATTACAGATATGTAAATGACTATATTTAATACGGGTAATATCTTAGTACACAATCATGTGACAGCCGTATCGATTTACTTGAAGAACCTTTTGCTACACACCATTATTGATTTGATGTAATTTTCAGGTTTTTAGATGTAATGTACTTCCGCGGATCTAAAAACCTGAAAATATTATGGACAACTTAACCAGAAAAATACAACACACGGCGTAAATGCACACTTTTTGGCTAATCGTTGTCTCTATAACCCGAGGAACGGCGAATTAATATCCAAACTTTTGACCATAATTTACAAATTGTTTTAGACCTCTCTCTTTTTTTATAAAGAACCCTCGACCTCCAGTTCAGCAGTTAGGTACACTAACTACTAGACCAGTTTAAACATATTAACGGAAACAGTTTCCATATATTTTATTATAGATCATTTTTGTCTATGTTTACAGGTTTACGAGTATGTGAAATATGTTACAAAACTTCAGAACTTCAGACTTCAGAAGCATAAAAAATAATCGATACAACGATGATTATGATATTTTATTTGTTCTTACCGGTTCCAATTCCATATAAATCTTATGATCATTTTCGACGGGATTCATCCCAATCACACCGCTTCTGTATTTTTCATCGGCGAACAGGAAGTGAGGGTAAGACAACACTAAGAATGCACCTGAAACAAAAGAGAAAATTTTAATGAAATATTACCAGAAGTAAATAAAATAAATAGAAGTGATATTACGGTGAAGCTATTTATTAGTTAAATTAAAAGTCTGCTCCCTGTCTACTTGGAGAGAAACTACCACATACGAGTATCTCTATACTCGTATGTGGGAGCTTCTGTGAATGTGTTCATGTCATTTCAGTTCAACGGTCGTGCGAAAAAGTTAGATATTGCTAACAGCTCACAGAACAATAAGTGCGTGAAGTAGATGCCAAATTGATTGATCTTGATTAGTCTCGCGACCTCCCCCCCAGCCCACAACGATTTCTAACAGCCCTACAGCGCAGTTTGGCAGTGAACTCGTTGAATTTATTATGTTAAGGCATAACTAAGAACTTTAACTTTTGTAGTCCACCAGTGCAATTCAATCGAAACGTCCGGTAAACAAAAGTACCTTTTAAATATTGGCACGATAAGTAATACAAAGAGTGAAACAGAAGATTATCCATAAAGAAGACGACCTAAGCGACATTAAGCTTAGAATGTTGCTAAAACTGTTAAGGAACGATATGGGACATGAAAGGGATAATAAAGTCCTTTAGATAATTATTTATTTAGTTGAGTCTCACGGCGTAAACGTTAATTTTTAATGTTTAAAATAACACTTAAGTATATACATGATAGAAAAGAAAGAACAAGAAAGAAAGAGAACTTATTTCCTGAGAAATACGCATTCACCGATAACTTTAAGCTGGTAAAATAATATACACGACCATTAGTTATTCTGTAGATTTCATGTAAAATCAGTTACTAAATTAAGAAGCTTGTCAGAATAAATGCTTTTGTGAGGGTTACTCATGTTTCATATACATTCATTTGGGTCAACCTTGCAATAGACGAGCATTTTTGCGTTGTGGGTGGAGGCTCTGACCGCCCAGAATAGGGCACGCCTTTGGCGCCCTCATAGGGTTAAGGCGGTTAGAGCCATACGTAGTTACCGTACCGTGTCGACGGAGGCGACGTGCGCGTTGGCCGGAACTCCCCCTTGGGACTTGGAGGCGAAAGTGCTCGCCGAAGCTTATCGGTGGACGGCTGAGTTCCGGGCGGGTAGCGGCAAAAGTCCCCCGCCCGAAGAGGTACGCGAGTGGTGTGAGACCGCTCCTCGAGCCACGATGGCTCGTTGGTCTGTTTGGTCTTGTTGGTCGACCAACCACCAGCCACGTATAGACGTGCTGGCTTTGCCGCCATGGAGACGCTCCAGCCGATCATCGTCGAATGGGCAGAGTGGCAGCACGGGACTCTTTCTTTCCGACTGATGCAGGTCCTTTCCTGGCACGGCTGCTTCTGAAAGTACTTGCACTCGGTCGCTAAGAGGGAATTGAGGCCCGCCTGCCACCACTGCGACTGCAGTGAGGACTCGGCTCAACATACGCTTACGGATTGCCCTGCTTGGGCTGCGCAGCGTCGGGTCCCCACTGCAGTAATCGGAGAGGATCTCCCACTACGGGCCGTCATACGCTCCATGGCCGGTAGCGACAGGAATTTCACCGCGGTCGCATTCTATGAGGAGGTGATGCGGCGGCGGCAGGCGGCGGAGCGGGCCCGGGAGGACGATCTCCACTCGGACTGAATTCCCCTGCCCTGAGTGTGGCCGTGTGTGGTCGGGACGGGTTTTTCCCCTCCATCCGCCATATGGCCAGCAGTGTCTGGACGCTGCCTTATTGATAGGTTACCTGCAGGTGGTGTCCGCATAGTGCGGGCTGGCGCTGAGAGGGATCCAGATGTCTTAATAAAGCTGTTAACGGATTCCTCCTATTTTAATCGCTGCAATGCACACCGAGTGGTTTTAGTCAGTTCGATTCCGACACACTGGTGTCCGGTGGAATGATGGCCCGAGAGGGTTTCCACACGACAAAAAAAAAAAACAAGACTAGCATTATTGAGTAATGGCTGTCTCTATTAAAGGACATAACATGATTATATGAGGCAACTTAAGACTTGTTTTGTTTCCCTTCTCAGAAAACATAGTGGTGTATTTCTAGCTTACATTTTAAGATAGTAGGTACACAAATTCCGTCAATGACAACATTGGAATAGTGGAAATGCGGTTCCACTGGTAAGGAATCCCGAATAGAATTTTCCAAATTAGTATACACCTTCAAAATAATCAACTTCATGTAAAGTTATTTTCTGATTATTATACAACTACTTCATAAACGTATTCCTAATAATTCCCACGTTCAAAAATTTCTGGATTCTCTATTGTTAAGAGTAGCAGTTCACCTCTAGTAAAATGACTTTTAAGCATTGTGTATGGTTTTTAAACTAAAACTAATGAATTATGTAATATGAAAAACAGGCATAGACATGAAATTAAACCCTAATTAACACCTCTAATAGAAACATTGATTTTTGCTAGTCGCATATATGTGACAATGGCATTGAAAAAGCCAAAGTATTAAGTTTGTTTTAAAAACACGCCAGAAATATATTGTATATATATAATTTCCTTCTGCTTCTGCTCGGATGAAATTAGAAGCTTACACTTAAACCGCAGGCAAACACACACACTAGCAAACCTACAACGGAATAAGTATAGGTTTAGTGGTCGCTTCGCATTAATCGTGTCAAAAAAATTTTTTTTTGAGAGATCGCTTGTTCGATATTTGACGTATAAATGTCCTATTGTTATTTTATTTATAGACGTTGCTTTTTTTATTTTGTGTTTCTAGTTGGCTGGTTTTGTAAGAAACTATTAAGTACATGACAGTATATTTCCTATTTTTAATCAAAATTTTAAGAAAATTTCTGCTTAGTTCACTAAAAAGAACCATAATAACGATCCAAAAAGTTTAAATAATAATACTCAAAACGTACTTGATCCCTAGACACTTTCGATGTGTGTATGACAGATTACGCTTGTCATATACTCACTTCTCCTTCAGCTCTCCTTCAGCTTCAAACTACACAATAAGTTACTAAAAGTAACAGAGTATTTATATTGATACACACGATTCCTTTGTAAGGTTTTGTAAGCGATGATAATATTATAAAAAACTCTGTCGTTTTATCTGTTAAGGTATGGTTTAAGAGGTCATGATGTAATGGAATGACCAGGATGATTAAAAAGGAAGATTAAAATATTCAATATATAAGTTTTATGACGTCATGAAAGAAAAAACTAAAATATAAACTGTACAACAATAAGTACAATTCTCAAGAAAATAAATGTGATTGACACATTTTTATAACAATTAAAACAGCTCGCGGGGCTACCGTTGAAAGAATTATTAGCAAAGTTTATAATGTTTTGTTAAAAAAAATCTTATTTTTTGTACTTTCAATGAGTGTATTTTAATGGCCCAGGGTACGTAATTAAATACTTTGTCAATAACACTAGAAGGTATCGATAGAACTGTTTCAAAATTAATTATTTTGATAACATCGATCGTCGAAATACTCAAAAAAAAAACATTCACAGATTTGGATAAATTGATGAACTGTTTTTTTGGTTAAATATTGGTTAAAAATTGAGGTTTAATATTTAATAGAAATATATGTATATTTAATGAA
Source organism: Tyria jacobaeae (assembly GCA_947561695.1). NCBI lineage: Eukaryota > Metazoa > Arthropoda > Insecta > Lepidoptera > Erebidae > Tyria > Tyria jacobaeae. The sequence continues at coordinate 8,018,713 of OX387207.1, read as the reverse complement.
TCTTAACTCAAAAAACTGTGTTAATTCATTAAGCAACACTTTTCCAAGATATTGTATCGATGTAAATAAAGATGAATTGCATCCGATATTAGAAGCCGATGGTCAGTCTTCTTCAGGATTTATTCTTCAAGCCGAAGTTTACACTACGGAAGCGATTAAAACCAAAAACGCACGGTGCATTCATCAGCCGTATCCCCTTGCAACACAGGATTGATATTAAGAGCTGTTTTAGCTGCTTTAGTTCCACGTCGGAAGTCGTATTCAAAAATTACTCTGATTATCAATGTCCACAGTTACTTTAAAACCTTGTAGAAACAATGGAAGGACAAACAAACAGATGATGATCATTTTCAAACGACTTCAAAAAGAAGGAGGTTCTCAATTCGACTGTTTTTTTTGTTTGTTACCTCATAACTTTCGACTGGGTGAACCCATTCTGATGATTTGATGAAGCTGGTGCTTTCCGTCCCATTTCAATTTGGTCCAGTTCTGACAATGGCATCCATGAGAAAACCTTATAAGTTTTAAACTTGCATTAAGCATGTGCGCGACAGATGGACGAATAACTCAATATCGCGCCAACCGATTTCGATAATTATTTTTTTATTACAAATGGTACATAACTTCTTCAGAATTCAAGGGTAGTTAGATGAGAGTTTGGTAAGGTTCTGACAATGGCATCCATGAGAAAGCCATGTAAGTCTTAAATTTTATGATAGACGCTTTGAAGTCGGTTGCCTATTTTTTTGAGTGAATTAATACAATTTTGCGTGTCTCACACCGTAAAGCTGATGTTAAAACGTTGTCAGTATGTTAAAACGGAAATTTCATATTTAAAGAATTATTAGTTAAAGATTATCAAGACTATTAGGTAATTGTTATCTGACTGTTAAATTTAGTTACGAATTAACCCATCCCAGCTCGTTGCTAGAGTGAAAATTAATATACAAGCCCTATAAAATCAGAGTAGACACGGCAGCCGTGCAATATTAACTCAAATACAGGCCGGGTACGGGGGCCCCTAGTACCCCACCTACCTCGGTATGCACGGTTTCTACAGACAAATACCAATATGGGAAACTACTAACAGTAATTGTAATTTAATTAGTTTTCAACACAAAGTCTAAGTTCCTTTGCACGTCTGACTTGTAACATTTCTGTAAGACACAAAGGAAACTTTCGCTTTGTAGTCTATTATAAGTCAAAAGCTGGTATGAATTTTACGGTATTAATTTAGTTCTGGTTTGTGCAGGAACAGTAGTTCTATTAATATGGTAAATTGTATATTTTCTTGAGTTATTAAGATATTATCATTTCAAGTTGCTGAGCTGATGGTAGAAGGTACTACTCCATCATGGTAATGACTCAGAGGAAAGTTCTTTAAATTACCTTCGTTACGTTAAAAATGAGTCTTTTAATTTCACGTTATTACAATTTAAAGAAATTGTGCATTTGCACACAATTGTGAATCATCATGGCGCATTGACGGCCATTACCTAATTTGTTTTAAAGTCAGTTATTTTATTTAATATAGCCTTTAACACGGCCTCACAGAAAACCGGTAGTGAAGCAACGCTTGCTTTGCATTTCCCCAAAAGGAATGAGGTTTCCGGAGGCCTAACTCCTCCTCTCCTCTTTCTCTCCCCTCACCCCCCTCTTTTTTCCCCATCTCCTCATCCCTCCTCTCTTTCTATCCTCATCCCTCCTCTCTTTTCTCCTCGGTTGGCAGCGGATGGATGCGGACTGCCCAAGACCGGGATAGTTGGCGCTCCTTGCTTAAGGACTTTGTGCAGCAGTGGACGGCGAAAGATGATGTTGCTGATAGATAATTTAGTTCTATTTCACATGCATCCAAATAAAGCAAGCATACTAAACGATTACAAATTAAACAAATGTCTAGTCTATTTTGTCATAAATTATCAATCATTATTATATTCGTTCGTATCACTAATGAAATCAACCAGTAAAACACAATACTTAATACATACATATTTATACAAAGAAAGTAATAATGTCCTTCTACTCGTAAGGCTAATGTAATGTTGGGTTGTTCTTTGACGCATTGTTGATCTAAATCGCTCCCGGGTTATACAACAAAGTTAATAAAATAATACACATCTATCCATACCTACCAAAAGAAGGTAATTGGTATGCATTTTTCTTCTTATAAATAAAGATTATTCTTATTATTATTAATATTATCATATACATATAATTTCTTCTTCTTATTTTTTGTGGCCTTTGTGGAGATGTCGCCACAATTTTGCCAATGTCAAGTTTTTATTATTATTATTTATTTATGGACTCTTTCTCGCGTGTATATTCAACGCAGAGATTCTGCCAATGTCAAGTATTTCTAGAGAAAAAAACAGTCTATAAAAATATGATCGCCATGTTGGTCGAAAACCGACATGACAATCCTATACATATAACATTTCGCACACTACATGCAGTGTGACCAGATTAAATATTTTAATACTTTTTGAGTATATTTTAGTAAGTTTTCCAAGAGTCAGTATTTTTAAAGGTATATTGGCGGAAGCCAGTATTTTTGGGTATATTTTGGAAAAAAGTTATGGAATACCATAGCCATGTCAGAAAATTATTATAAAAAAAACTGCGTACATTGATGTTCAGGGGAATTTCCGGATTTAGTCTATATTTCACTTTGGAGCAAATATCAGTAATTTACAGATAGGACATGACAGGTGGGCCCCCTAGAATCACAAATAGTATCGAATCATCTAGTCACAAAATTATTTTCTGTTCTGCTTAATCTTTGAAGGTTTGGTTTCAAACTTTCAAATTGAAACTTAAGGAAATTCCCGAATTATTGACCGACCGTATATTCAATTTGACTATGTGACCGTATTTCAATTCAGAATTCAGAAAACATGTCTAGTTTTCAGCAAAGTTATTTGGCTAAATGGGAACAAATTCCGGAGTTTTTTTCGTGGCTTTCACGTTATAAAGATGACGAGTACGCTGCGTTTGGTAAAGCGTGCAGTGCGAATCTCCAAAGTAGATTAGCATCTATAAAACAACATGCAAATACTGAAAAGCATAAATCGAACTTGATCAAATATAAAGGACAGTCAAAGGTAAGCTTAACTTGTTTTTAGTTTTTAGTAAAATTAGAATTACTGTACCTAAAGTCGAGAAGTTCGGAAGTACTTTATTTAGTGTATGATCATAATGTAAAACTTTATGTTTTTACTTGTTGGCACATTTTTCAAAAAGGCACCACTGAAAGACGAAGTCAAGAAAGCGGAGCAGCGTTTATGCGGTTTTCTTTCAGAACACAACATCTCTTTTAGAGCTATGGGTCATCTTAGTGATGTTCTAGTGAAATGTTTTCCTGACTCCGAAATTGCAAAAGAAATTTCCTGCAAGAGAACTAAAGCAGCAGCAATTACCTATAACGTTTTAGGATCCGAATTTGAAAAAGTTATGATTGAAGATATACTCCGTACTGTATCTCCGTCAGGTAAACCAGTATATTCTATAGTAATCGATGAAAGTACAGATGTCACCACAATCAAAGTGTTGGCGATAGTAATCAAATACTTCTCTGAAACCAAATGTAAAGCACAAACCAAATTCCTTGATTTAGTTTATTTAAGTGGTAAGACTGCAGATCATTTATTAGATGCTTTGTCATCAAAGTTATCCGAGTTAGGTTTAGATATGAAACACGTGATGGGGTTCGCTGCTGATAATACGAATGTGATGTTTGGTCAACACTCTCGCATTGTTACAAAAATTAAAGAAGTGAACACAAAGTGCTTATTCATAAAATGTGTTTGTCATTGCATTAAGTGTTAGTCATGCTTGCAAAATACTACCTAGAAATTTAGAACAGATAGTAAAAGAAGTATATGGATGTAGTGCCAGCCATGCTTGCTTAAGCACGAATGGGCCGGCTCGACCGGTGCGATACCACGGCCTCACAGAAAACCGGTTGTGAAGTAACGCTTGCGTTGCATTTCCCCGAAATGAGTGAGGTCTCCGGAGGCCCAAAACCCCCCACCCCCCTAATGATAGCGCTGTTAACGAAAAGGATACCCCAGGGGGGTACCAGCGCTAGCGTTGGAGAATCCCCCCCTGGACGTCCACCCTCAGTACGGATTATGCCTGAGCGTGGACGCCCAGGCTGCCCCTCGTACTCTGGGGGGGGCTCAACTGCGCTCTCAAAATCTGCTCGGGGCAAGAGAAGGCACACCATGGCACCCCCTGTCACGTTTACCGTGGATTTTTGTAACATCAGGGGCTTACATTCGAACCTCGACACTGTCCACCACCACCTTGAGACAGCAAAGCCGGCCTTGCTCTTTTTAACCGAGACGCAGATATCATCTCCAGCGGACACATCCTACCTCTGCTACCCTGGGTACGGACTGGAACACTCCTTTGTTCCTAAGGCTGGTGTATGCGTGTACGTTAGAGATGATATCACTTCTCGCCGCCTCGGCAATCTTGAAGGTAGGGACCTCTCCATCTTATGGCTACGTGTAGACTGCGACGACCATCCCCGCATCTACCTATGCCTCTACAGGTCCCATAGCGGTGATGCCGAAACGGACCGACTCATCGACCACGTCCAAATGGCTACAGACTCAGTGCTCCAGCAGGTCCCATCCGCAGAGATCGTGATTCTTGGCGACTTTAACGCCCATCACGCCGAATGGCTTGGTTCGCGCAAAACCGATCATGCGGGAAGATCTGTTCACGATTTCGCCTTGGCATATGGCTTGACGCAGCTGGTAGCAACGCCTACGCGAATCCCAGATGCAGAAAGCCACGTGCCTTCACTGTTGGATCTTCTGCTGACCTCACATCCTGACGGCTACAAAGTATCCGTTGAGGCCCCTCTTGGCTCTTCGGACCATTGCCTGATTAGGAGTATAGTGCCACTCGTTCACTCGCTGCGGCCGCGAGTTACAGGCAGTCGCCGCGTATGGCACTATAGGTCAGCAGACTGGGATGGAATGCGAACATTCTTTGCATCCTACCCATGGAGGCAGGTTTGCTTCTCGCCGGATGATCCCAATGTCGTTGCTGACTCTGTCGCGGATGTTGTGCTTCAGGGTATGGAACTTTTCATTCCATTCTCCCTGATTCCCACAGGTGGCAAGTCCCAGCCTTGGTTTGGTCGAACCTGCAAAGCGGCGTCCCGCCGAAAGCAGGAATGTTACCAAGCATGGGCTAATGCAGCGACAGCACGGGATGAAAAGACCAGCACATTAAAGAAGCAATTTAACTTTGCCTCCAGGTCCCTCAAAAGAGTAATTGCTTCGGCGAACTCGGCTCACATCGGCAGAATTGGCGAGAGACTAGTTAGTCTCCCCTCCGGAACTCGTGCATTCTGGTCTCTTGCCAAAGGTGTCCAGGGGAACTTTTGTAAGCCATCCCTTCCACCTCTGCGCATAGAAGATAATTCGTTGGGCCACGACGCTAAAGAAAAAGCCGATCTTCTGGGCAAACTCTTTGCGTCCAACTCGACCCTGGACGACGGGGGAAACGCACCGCCCGCATGCCGGAAGTCCGGTTTACACAAAGGGCAGTGCGTAAAGCGCTTCTTTCCCTCGACGTTCATAAGTCGAGTGGGCCCGATAGAATCTCTCCTATCGTGCTGAAGACGTGTGCTCCAGAGTTAGCACCGGTTTTAACGCGCCTTTATCGGCTTTCTTACTCTCTTGGCGTAGTCCCGAACTCATGGAAGACAGCTCTAGTGCACCCAATCCCTAAAAAAGGAGATCGCTCGGATCCGTCCAACTACAGACCCATAGCCATCACCTCCTTGTTCTCAAAGATAATGGAATCCATTGTTAACTGCCAGCTCCTCCGGTACTTAGAAGACCACCAGCTCCTCAATGATCGACAATACGGCTTCCGTCAGGGTCGTTCAGCTGGTGATCTTCTCGTATACTTGACTCACCGGTGGGCACAGGCGATCGAGACCAAGGGGGAAGCGTTGGCCGTTAGTTTGGACGTGGCGAAGGCCTTCGATCGGGTCTGGCACAAAGCGCTCCTTGCGAAGCTTCCTTCCTATGGGCTTCCCGAGAAACTGTGCAATTGGCTCACCAGTTTTCTTACAGACAGAAGCATCAAGGTCGTTGTTGACGGTGCATGCTCCGACTCGAAGTCTGTTAATTCTGGTGTCCCACAAGGCTGTGTGCTATCACCCACGCTGTTTCTTCTGCATATCAACGACATGCTGCAGATTAGCAGCATCCATTGCTATGCAGACGATAGCACGAGTGATGCCCTTTACACCGGCCGCGCTAACATTTCTCGGGTAAACGTCATCGAAAGCCGATCCAAACTTGTGTCTGAAATCGAAACTTCTTTATCAAAAGTTTCAGATTGGGGTCGACTTAACCTAGTCCAATTTAACCCCACGAAGACACAGGTTTGCGCGTTCACCGCTAAAAAGATGCCATTGGTCGTATCACCTCAATTTGAGAGCACTTCCCTAACTGCATCAGCCAGTATCGGAATCCTTGGCGTCGATATATCAAGCGAAGTCCAGTTTCGCGGTCACTTAGAGAGTAAGGCCATATTAGCCTCGAAGAAGCTTGGTGTGCTAAACAGATCGAGACAGTATTTTACTCCGGCCCACCGCCTGCAACTTTATAAGGCGCAGGTTCGGCCGCACATGGAATACTGTTCTCATCTCTATGCAGGTGCACCCCAGTACCAACTTCTGCCTCTTGACCGCATTCAACGGAGAGCGACTCGCATCATCGACTGCCAAGATATTTCTGATCGACTTGACACCTTGGCGTTGCGTAGAGATGTATCTTCACTCTGCATCCTCTATCGCTTGTATCATGGGGAGTGTTCAGAGGAATTGTTCGGACTTATACCGGCTGCTGGTTTCCGCCATCGTCCTACGCGACAAAATATCCATCCCCATCACCTGGACGATTGGCACTCCACCACTGTGCGCTTCTCGAGAAGCTTTTTGCCTCGCACAACCAGCTTATGGAACAAATTGTCGCCTGTCGTATTTCCGAACCGATACGACCTTCAAACCTTCAAGAAGAGAGCGTACCTCTACCTAAAAGGCCGGCAACGCACTTGTGACTCTTGAGTTGCGGGTGTCCATGGGCGGCGGTAGTCACTTACCATCAGGTGACCCGTCTGCTCGTTTGCCCCCTATCGCATAAAAAAAAAAAAAAAAAAAATGGATATTTTTCTTAAAGCAGCAAGCGTCAAAGAGAATTTGTTGAGTTCCAAAATTTCACTGACACTGAAAAACATAGACTAGACACCGTATTTACATTAGACCCAAAATCTAATGTGAATTATTTGCCATTGAATAATATGTACTTAGGGATTCAAGTGGGTCAAGAATTAATTAAACATAGGGGAAACATAAACATGAAAGAACAAATTGCTGATTTTTTCAGAAAGTGCCAATCTTTTTTAATTGAATTGAGCACGCAATATAAAACACGTTTGCCTTTTGAAGATCAAATTTTCCGAGAACTGAAATTTCTTGACTCACACACTGCCGTGAATAAAGAATTTAGTAGTTTAAGAAATGTTATGGAAACTTTCCCATACGAAGTACAGCCAGAACAAATGCAGATAATTGACGAAGAATGTAGAACACTCAAACTTGATCGTGAAGTAAGTAATTTATTACAATCTTCGAGTACTGGCTCACCCCTTTCTTGTGCACAATTTTGGTTGGAAGTTGGGAAAATTTCTAACAGTGATGGTACATTAAAATACAAGAATATATCTAGTTTCAGTAAATCTCTGTTATGTTTACCAGTGTCGAATGCTGCATGCGAGCGCATATTTTCACAGATTAATTTAATAAAAACGGAACAAAGAAACAGATTCATAAACAAAAATGTATCTGCAATTTTAAAAAACCAAACAAGATATAAAAGATAAAGGAGGCTGTGTGAATTTTAACCCATCAAACAGAATTTTAAAATATAATTCTAATATTTATTGCGATGATGATGATGATTAATAAATAAAAATATGTTTTGAAAATCAGTATTTTTATTGGTATATTTTCCCTGTGCAAGTTGGTATATTCCAGTATTTTTTTAAGTAGCTTCGGTTTTCTTGTAAAATTTAAACTGGTCGCACCGACTACATGTGTTACGTTTTGTCAGTCGTTCGACAAATGCAGTGGAATATGGTCGCAGAATATATATAGAGAGTTGTTAACACCACCAAATTTAAATGATTTAGAATTATACTATGGCATCTTTAGCGAAATTGAAAATATTTTTTAACTGAAGCCGACAAATTTAAAAATCATGAAGATAAAGACGTATGTAACATTTTTAAGAAGGTACAAAAGCGTTGTTGCAAATGCCAGTGGAATTTCAAGAAGGACTTTGAACAATATATTAAAGAAAGTCATTACTGAAACAGATTCGACTGCAGTTAAGTTCAGTACCCCGAAAAAAGGTAGACCAAAACAGCAATTTCGTTTAGATTTTGATTATGATGTTGTGCGAAGAATGGTGTATGATTTTCACTTACGATTTTATGAACTGCCCACAGTAAAATCATTGAAAGCTAAACTATTGGAGGCTATTAATTATAATACAATGGATCTGAAAAGACGTTGAGAAAAATACTTCATGAGATGGGATTTCGGTTCACTAAAATAGAAGATAATAGAAAAGTTCTAATGGAAAAGCACGATTTAAGTCTCAAGCGAATGGAATACCTTGATAAAATACGCGAATTTTTGCGAAACAGGAATAAAAATAATCTATATGGATGAGTCTTACATACATACATCACACACTATAAAAAAACTTTGGAGTGATGATAAGAAAAAAGGTGTAAAAAAGCCAATTTCAAAAGGTCAACGTTTGATAATGTACAATTAATTTATTTCAACTGTATTTTTCAATTGTCAAGAGAGAAAGTCGTAGTATCTTATGAAAAAAATACATACTTTTCTGGTTACAGTTCATAAGTGTATATAAAATAAAATAAGATGTGAGTACAATGCAATATATCATCCTGAAATAATGTTTATGATAATTACTACTCTATGATAAGTAATAGTAGTCTGGGAATGACCAGCCCCGATCAACGACGCTCGTTACCGAGCATGACACGTGCCAGCCATCAACCATTTCAAAGGAAGCCGAACCTCCTGACACGTACGCTACTATTGGCAGGACTTCTAGGCCAGTATGACATACTCAGAATTGCCAGGAAACAAACCTAAATAATTTACTACACGGTTCTCACATGTACAACTCAAAAAAACATATCATTGCGGGTGGCCCTGGCGGCGGGCTTGCGGGTGGCCCTGGACAAGACGGAGGCCCTTTTTATTTCATGGGCCCCGTCGTGGTTCACCCGCTGGTGCCGCCATCATGGTCAACTCGGTCCTCATACCGGTTCAGGCCCATATTAAATATCTGGGCCTGACCCATGACGAGAGGTGGCTCTTCGACGAGCACTTTCGCAGCTTGCTCCAAAGCTAGATGGCGCTGCGTCCGCTCTTTGGATGCCTTTTGCACAACTTAGGTTAATCCAGCGTCGCTACAAGACGGCTGTACACGGGGTTTGTTCGGTCAATGACATTATACGTGCGCGTTGGCCCGAACTCTCTCCTGGGGCTTGGAGGCGGAAGTGCTCGCCGAAGTTTATCAGCGGACGACTGATTTCCGGGCGGGGAGTGGCAATCGGCCCCTGCCCGGAAACAAAAAGGTACGCGAGTGGCGTGAGGCCACACGCTGAGCCACGATGGCTCGTTGGTCGTACTGGCTTGAGGCTCCACGTACTGGCTTTGCCACCATGGAGACGCTCATCCGGTCATTGTCGAATGGGCAATAGAGTATTGGTACACTGGGGAATAGAGTAGCAGCACGGGACTTTTTCTTTCCGACTGACACAGGTCTTTTTCAGACACGGCTGCTTCGGAAAGTACCTGCACTCAGACGCTTGGAGGGAATTGAGTCCCGCCTGCCACCACTGCGACTGCAGTGAGGATTTGCCTCAGCATACGCTTGCGGATTGCCCCTCTTGGGCGGCCCAGCGTCGGGTCCTCAATGCAGTCATCGGCGAGGATCTCTCGCTACCGGCCGTTATACGCTCCATGGCCGGTAGCGACACGAATTTTACCTGGCGAAATTCTTATATTTATCAATTCCTTAATAATCATAAATAAATATAAATTAATAATAATCGTCTCTACCTCTGATATCATGTATGTACATTACTCTTGAGTTGCGGGTGTCCATGGGCGGCGGCAGTCACTTACCATCAGGTGACCCTTCTGTTCGTTTGTACCCTATCCCTAGTATAAAAAAAAACACGTGAACAACTTCATTAAAGTGATTTTGAGCGATGTATGTATGAATATCAGTTACCTTGTAACTTCAATACAAGTCATAATTTGACAAATGAGGTTTTGTTGCAGCGTCTTGTTAGTCAGCTAATCACAAACTTACAGTAATGATAACAATAATATTTCGTTTGTTTGGTGTATATTGCAGTAGAACTCTAGCCTATTAATATTAATAGCCTAATAATTTTATTAATTGATTTATTGATCTATCATGAAATATCTTCGCCTAGAAATGGTTTTGATAATAACACTCCGTTGGATAATAATCACTAACTGTGTCTTATGCCTGAGACAGTAGGCAAACTGAATGTACAGATTATCTTGATATTTTTAGATAATTACAGATTTCCTTAGAAATGCACATCCAACTACCAATGTCTGTCTGGATAGTTTTGATTCACCCTAAGGTAGAGGTTGCATTTAGCAATAAGGCCACCTTTTGTGCGTTATGTGTGTGACACTTTTATATCTTTTTTTTTTTCTTCTACTAATGATGTAAACACAAATTTGTTATCAATCTAATTATAATATTTGCCGAATTGATGTCTTACGTCACATGATTATATATCCGTGTTTGGGTATTTTTGAAATTTGACGAAATAGTTGTTAAGTGTAACAAATAGCAGCATACTTGAACAAAAAATTCGCTTGATTACCCTATCTCAAAAATAGTAATATTTTATATACACTATATATGTATATAAAATATAATCGACATCAGATCCCAAATACGAATCAATTGAAGTGCGATAGTAAAACAAATAGCCATTTAGTTTTAGAAAAAAACGTTACTATGTACTAGATAATATTTGGCGAATATTGGGCATATGATTCACCTCTGCCTTCTCCTACGCCCATTTTTTGCCTACGCCTGTAAAAGAATGAAGGAAAAGTTGTTTACTATTTCATTTTTAAAATGTTCATATTATACATTTAAATGTTTTTTTTTAATGAGCAGAATTCGTGCTAATGCAGACACATAGCATAGTTACATACCTGTTATACATCGTTTTAACATTCGCCATTTATCATTCACGTTTTAGTAAGTATTTGAAGTGTTAGTTTAAAAGTTTTCAAAAATCAATTTTACATTTTTATTTTATTTCGTTATTTACCTTTTGGGTGCATTACGCAACGCGGAGCTACTGATCCTCCTTTTTACAAATATATGTTTTGTAGAAACACAGAAATGTGTGTTTGTACTATTATTATTTTCTATTATTATTATTTTATCAAGCGATCATTCCCGTTGCTCTGACCGGTGTGTAGTGTTGCATTATATAGCATATTCATATTCAATATCTTTATTACAATAAATAACAAGACAGACACCACAGGACCTATTGTTGCGGTGACACACGATGTCGACGAACGCTTTACAACGGGCGGCGCGGTCGTACGAATACAGCGTCTGCGTCGGAGACTACAAAGAAACATGACGAAGGAAAGTATTCGTTTCTCAAATGGCCCCGAACCGTCTCTAAAAAGCCAAAACTGATACACGTTAAGTTGCTCGAACATCTAAGAAAAGGAAAAGCGCCTCCTTTGTAACACGCTATTACTAACTTCACCAGTAAGTAACCAAGTGTTCCTCCAACCAACCAACCTCTTCCAGTTCAGGTTCATTTGGTTATTTTGTAAGTTCGGGATACAATAAAAGCGTGTTCGTGTAGTGTTTTAACTGAAATTTATTATTAAAAACTTGATAGTAGTGTGTTGTGTTTGAACCTGTTTACCTGATTGGACTTTGTATTCATTTGAAGCAGTTAACATATGCAGGCATAAGGGGCAAAATGAACCCAATACAAAATTAAAAATAAATCACATTCTACTGCGATTAGTGAATATTCCTAGAACATACCTTATAATATAATTTATCTCTGTATAAACTCAAACTGGCATAAACATATCTAGATTTTTAAAACCAATGTTATTAAAGCGGACCATCCATTGTTCATTATTCAGTTAATAGTTTATTAACCGACCTATTCCTGATATTATTTTATCTGGTATCTTGTCTTGGGAACATAAATAATTAAAAACATGTTATAGTTAAAAATATTATGAATAAAAAAAGATCAATGGTTCGTCTTAGGCATTGAAAATTTCTTTACTAACGACTCATGGTACGTCAAAAGCTACAAAGGTAAATGCACCAAAAAGAACAATTAAAATGTATAAATTTTTTGAAAGATGGGTGAAATGCACATATATGGTAACTGATTATCATATTGGATCTCTGGGGTACTCACAGAGAACGAAATTCGATCGTTATTCACAAAACTATCGATAACAATCAATTCCCTTTCAATGTAGGGCATGCTACATAGTATGTAGGGCCAAACGTCCAGAAAAGTGTTGACAATTAAATAACATGACGATACGCCTCATAAGAGGTTTTCTTATGTCTGTGATGTTTTATGGCTTTCTGTAAAGAAACTAAGAGGCAAGGCTAAGGACACAGATCGAACCACTGAGAGCTGCATTAAAATTATTCCCAATTAAATAGTCAGTTAACATCACAGTACATCGCAGTGTAAGGAATAATTAATATATTCTTTGTATCAATTTCAAGGAGTTTTATCATTATTTAATATTTTCTCTTAACAACTTGCGATACAGGAAAAGTTTGATATGTCAAAGCCAGTTATAGAAAACATGCGCGTGCATAAAACTTTACATATATTATTTATAACCAGCTTAAGTTTGCAACACCCGACGATAACTAACATACTTATGAAATAATGACTTCCGCATTGTTCAACTAGCAATAACTTTTTTTTCACCTGATGGTAAGTGACTACCGCCGCCCATGGACAACCGCAACTCAGGAGTCACAAGTGCGTTGCCGGCATTTAAGGTAAGAGTACGCTGTTTTCTTGAAGGTCGGAAGGTTGTATCGGTCCGGAAATACCATATTATATATTTTATATTTTGTGAAGCAGATGTAGTTTGTTTTTAACGCATTTAATTTGATATTTGTGTCAGACTTACCTCAGTAAGTCTATGTACGTCATGCCGTCGTCACAGCTGCCAGATTTATTAGCAAGCACTATACCTGTTTCATCTACATAAGAAAAAAATTTTCCACCTTTTTATTATCATCTAACACAGGTTATTTATATACAGTAGAAAAAGCGTCGGCCAAGAACACTCCCTTGCCTCACACCGTACAACACTACTTCCTCTGAGCTGTTGAAATCATCTAGTTTGACGTGTGGTTTTCGGTCACTGAGGTACTCCTTCTATAACTGTAGTGGTGAACCTTCCTATATTTTCTAGCCTGTCTAAAAGAATAGAGACAGACACCGTGTCAAATACCTTTTTCAGGTCTAGAAAGACAGCCAAGCACTTATACCCGTTGTTAGCTTTTTTCTTTACAGTACAAGTAATCGCCAGAACTGCATGTTCTGTGGACAGACACTGTCTGAAGCCGAGCTGTATTGGATTTCGAAAATTACTATTTTTTCTATTATTTTTGAAATTTATGGTAGCACAGATATCGGCCTATATTAAATACATATTTTAAGATAAAACTATAATTTAAGTTAAATGCACACGGGGGATATATCAATGTGGACAAACTAATAGACCCCAGTCTGTCCAGTAACAGTAACGGCAGATATGAATACCTACAAGTGACTAAAGTCAGTAGTTATACACTGACGCTTTAATTAAAAAAAGAAAAACGAGTAAAAAAAATTAACACAGCTCTCGAATTTTGCCATCCGTTAAAAAAATAGACTACTTGACCTTTACGAAACAAGTTCAAAACATGAAATATGATGTTTTATAAGTAATGTTTTAGTACCTACGCAAGATACACAATTTGACCACGTCTGTTTGAGGTTTCCGTTGAAAGTTTCCAAGAAATAGAATGTTGTCATTGAGAGTATATGTATTTGGGTGCAGGTGTTCACTATGTTTGCATATTGAATAAACTGAGCTCGTTTATTTATTTCTACTTTTAGAATATTATTTGTTCATGTCTGTTAATTAGTATATAGCGCTAATAAAACTTATCACTAAGCTTCATTTTTATTTAATAACACTGTTCGCCGTACAGGCGTTTCAAAACAAGAACTACATATATTACTTGAAAAATATTTGATATGTATTTACTTAGGAACATGTGAGAACACGGTGGTTTAAAATAAATAATATTATTTCAGTCAATTTGTAATCGTTGGGTGTCTCCCAGTAGATATTACAGTACATAGCAAATACAACATTTTGTAGAAAGACAAAAACTAGACATTCTAGCGAAAAAAAAAATTAAAGATGTTGAAATACATGTATAGTTGATGAAAATATGTATCAGAGACCAATTCTCAAATTCATTTTATCTATATTTATCATTTTATCTTAAAATTCATTTTATCTATATTTTTTAGTAGAAATAAAAAATGTTTGATTAAAAACATGCTCCTCGGATCGAAATACATACTAACTTTACTCAGACGAAGTCGTGGGTACCGACTAGTATTATATAAGACAATTTTTTGTTATATAGTTAACGTGATGCAATATTAAATGTCAATAATGAGTTTGATCGTTAATCGTAAATATGGATGTTAATTTATTATGCAACTCTTATATCTATATTTAAAACAACTCACAAATCTCAAAATATTCTAATAATAAGCAATGCTTAATACACAAGATTTAAGTCCGATTATTATTTAAACTATTCGTGCAGGTTCTTATGCCACTAATGTTTTCTTCTACTTACACCACTTTTTTCCACAGTGGTACTACTTACTAATAAAATCAATAACTTGATAATGAAAGCAAATATTTGATTTCACGATATCAATTCGGGAATGAAATCAGCAACTCTTAACTTCTGTCTTTGGTCCATTTTAAAATGTTGACGTGTTCATTTACTTTGGATAACATTGTAAATCGCCATTTTTATCTTAATTAATTAACCCCGTATCGTCCAAATTTTGACGCACTCTATTAATAAATACGATTAATAAATTTGCATAATGTTGTTTTTGACAGCCCTAACACAAAACCGGCTTGCCGAAAAGTGTCGTTGATCAACTCACTTTTCATGGATGTCACATTATGAATATTAATAACCCACATGTTAATTTGATCTTTATATAGCCCTCGCTATCGGTCCGATGTTAGGATTAAGTTATTTTATTACCTAGGTAGAGTTAATTGACTTTTTAGTGATTGAATTCATATCATATATATACACTCCGTCTTCGTAGCTACTAACTACTCGTTTGTTAAACGATATTGTATATACATACATATATACCAGACATAGTAGGAATTGTTAAACGGTAAGAAAATAGACGACTCAGTCAAGGAAGAAAGTCAAGAGAAGTTAGGAACACACTTAAATGATTATCTAAAAATGGAAACATACAGAATATACGTCTAGGTTTGCATTTTAACTATTTTTATTTTTGAATATTCTAATAAAATAGCACCTGTGATGTAAAATCTAATCTAATCTATGTAACGTCTTCATTTTTCATTTCAAATTTAGATACTGTATTATTTTCTATAATTATATGTAAATATATGTATAATTAGGCAACAAATAATAGGAAGTTAGACACACATATATTTTATTTCTATACACAATGCTTGATAAATGCTTTGTAACTTAATACTATACTATAACACACATTAGCAAAAGGTTCGCAACTGTTTATATGTAAAGAGTAATACCGCCGCATTAGCGTCCGTTACATGATTAGTGTTCATAACCACATAACATTTGTGTAGTCTTAAACTATAGAAGACCTAAACATAAACAACAGATCTCATTATTTCAGAATTACGAACTTACTGAAAGATGTCAGTAAATAATAATAAACTTATTAACAATAATAATCAAGGCATATCAAGTTTATCGTCTAGTCGGATACCTCTAGAAGCTTTCGGAATCACATGTGTGGGAGCAGGAGTTGTTGTCCCGTTGGCAAAAATTTTTAGTCTGAATGGATTTTTTGCAACAAAAATAAATCCGGATAAAGGTAATTTAGGTGGTTTTGTTGGATTTAAATAGAGATCGAATATTGACTGTGTTGCTCGTGGCTTTTGGGTTGCGGTTGGCATTGTTGCTGTCGTAGTACCCGTAGTGGAGGAGCTGAATGGGCGGAACGTTGTTGTTTGTACAACTGCTTCTAATTTCGTGCTGGCAGGTGATAAAGTTTTACTCGTAGTTCGGTCGGTGAAAGTGTACCATGAATAGTTTATTTTTGGTTTACTCGTTGTTGTCAAGGTTGTTGAGGTCGTTTGGTCGTATGTGGTTCGTGTAGGTTTCCTATTGATAGGTAAGACACTAGGAGGGGGCGAGGAAATTAATGGAGTAGTAGATTTGGAAGCAGTCCATTCGGTACCAGCCCATGTGGATATGGTAGGTGTAGAGGCCCTCGTAACTGTTGGTGGTGGTGAAGAGTACCATATCGTAGTTGGTGTTCTTATAGTAGTAATATTAAAATTTCTTGTTGGGAGCAAAAGTTTTGTATCGTTTATTGACACACTTGGCCGTTCACTAGTATTCGATGAATATAATGGCTTCGGCGATGTACTGGTCGTGGTTGTAGGTCGCCACCTGTATGTAATTCTTGAAGATATCGGACTTTTTATTGCAAATGCTGCAGTTGTACTTGAAGTAGGTAGCTGAGAATCCAACATTAAATTAGTTGTTTGATTCAATGT
The DNA here is from genome assembly GCA_947561695.1 of Tyria jacobaeae. Classification (NCBI taxonomy): domain Eukaryota; kingdom Metazoa; phylum Arthropoda; class Insecta; order Lepidoptera; family Erebidae; genus Tyria; species Tyria jacobaeae. Next base: position 8,001,675 of record OX387207.1, on the reverse strand, counting down.
TGTCGTAACAGTACTTGGTGTTTTTATTCCGTTACTACTTGTCGGTAACTGTGTAGTCGCACTGTTTAAAAGAACAGTTATATATTTCTTTTGGGTGGTAGATTCCGTAGTAGTTTCAGTTGCGTATATATTCTTATGCCTGAATTGATTTGTTTCTATGGTCCGCCACGGAACCACAGGTGGAATATATTCTGTAGTCTCTTTGATTGTAGTGGTTATCGGAGGATTGATTTTTTGTTGCGGTTGCTTGATAAAAGATGTCAGTAATTTAAGGTCATCAATATTATTGAGTTTGTAACTGTACCAATCAACTTTGTTTTTATTAAGGTCCAGAACTTTACCATAATTTGCTCTAATAATGTTGCCAATTGATAAATACGGCGGCAATAAGTCTTCCACGTTATGTGGGCGATAATCGTAATTATAACTAGGGAAATACCTGTTTTCGTACATGAACACGCGAGACTTGGTCATCGGCACAGAGTTTTTTACACTAATATCACAATCAACAAGATATTTCTTTGTATTATGCTTGCAATGTTGAGGGTAAACAACCCACGCCAGAAACCCGTTTCCCTGAAGTCGTGTGTGTTCTTCGTGTATTTGAAGTGCACACTTCAAATCATTAGATATATCTTCATCCCGAAGCAAAGAACACGATAATCCGCATGCTTTCCCGGGGCCGCACCAATATAACTCACTGATTTGAAAGATGCCATGGTCTCCACTGTAAGGATTGTTGGCGCTAGTATCGAATCGGGACTCGTGATATGCGATGCACACCCATGTAGCTATATCCTCAGGTTCTACTCCGAGGGCCAGTAAGTCGCGCGCGAGGTCGCATTTTTCGTAGATACGGCCGTGTGCGATCGCGAGAAGCGTGTACGTGAGCCACACGACGCGGTTCATCGCAGCGTGCGTTTGACCGCCCTGTCACACGCGCACTCTTTTTTACGTAGATAAATACCTCCCGCCGCGCGCTCACTACCTTTATGTTTGTCGCGCTCGTATTTCAATTATTGTAATCTTGATTGTTTGGTAAATATTTACCTTGCATTTTAGAGCATCACCAGGTTAGTATTCCAAAGGCAATATTTTTATTATTTAAGTCATCGCCTTGGTACAGCCGACGAGTATGTGCTGCTAGCATGCAAGTTTACCTTGGCGGAACGCGTCAGCAACACTGTTGGTCCAGCAGCGCTCAACTCGGCGCATGCAACGTATCTAAGTATTATTGTTTATGACATTCACGTTCAATTGCCGATGCTACTACATACATACGTGTGCAATATGCAATATTGGGTAAGTATACTTTTGTTTGTGCTAATAAAAATCAAGCACTGCCATTGAATGCCAGCTTCTGTACGAGGTCAGCTATGAGATCGACATAATAAAAAAAATATGTCTTTTACTCATGTTGTGGTGTCGTGAGTGTCAAAGCTTTTTTTAACGTTACTGTGATTGTACATTTAGTACAGGTAACACCATTTAATTACAGCATAAGCATAATAAGAAAAAAATAAGTAATACTTGTTTTTATTTTAGAATCCATGTAGTTGGTCGCACAGGGTTGAGCAGCCCTGGTCACTGGCGTGTATGTAAACAAATGGCATAGTTTGATTTCCTCAGCGGACAAGCAAGTGAGATTTATTTGATAACAGGATCGTCTATAGTGCCACATTGCTGCTGTAACGTATAGAAAAACCGCTCTGTCATCGAGTAAAAATAAAATATAAAATGTCATTAAATATTATTATAAAGTAATGTCATTCGTATTCTAGCGTTCCCATTGCTGTTTTGACGCATATACATTTGTAAAATAAAAACACTGTGTTATATTGTATGTATTATAATTTTCAAATTATATACGATTACTTAAGTAGATATTTTTAACAAATTCTTAAAGTTTAAGATTCCTCATTAATAATATATTTCTAATGCTAGAAAATGACGATTTTAATAGTATATTTCAATCTTTATTATTTACACTGGTTTTAAATTGTCTCAACTCTAAGATATTTCTAAAACATAAACTGCCCTGGTTTACAAATATTTACATACATATTTATTTGTTTTTGAGCATTTTATGTCAGGATACATTTAAGTTTATTCGATGCTTCGACAGAAACGTCTAACCGTGCTTCTTATTAAGTCAATACAGTAATGTCTTTAGTGTCTTTAGACCTTTGAAATTATTGTATGGTTGACAGCAAATTAAATACATCGGTCAATATGTTATTAGATTAATTACTAACTAATAAATTCGGCTGTCCGGTTCAACATTCGTTTATCGATATTTTTTAAGTCAAAAATTTACTGACATTTACTTTTGCTGTTACTTGCACAAAGGTCAAGGAACCGGTCAAGTGCGGGTGCGACCGGCGGCGCCCAGAGCGATCCGTACGCTGTAATTTTGTATGTCATTCGGCCATAATGTAACCTTCCTATACTATTACGGCAAAACTTGTTTTATTATAAATTTTGTGTCATTATGTCAAAAATAAGTAGTGTTAAATAAGTTTAGCATTATGATTGAAATATCAAGTCTATGTATCTACAGACAAACATATATAGTCGGAGATGCCATGGTCTCCACTGGAAAGATTGTTGGCGCTAGTATCGAATCGGTACGCGTAGGAGGCAATGCACACGCATGAAGCTATATCATCAGGATCCACTCCGAGGCCCAGTAAGTCACGAGGTCGCATCTGTCGTAGATACAGCTGTGTATATATGTATGTATATCATCTTTGATAGATCTTTACATAGCTAGCAGAGTATTGCAATCAATCAAAATCAAATATATGACCAAAGTCTGGTATTCTTAGTCCTATACAAGTTGTCATAAATAAATACTATATGTCGGGCGTAATATTTGTAAAGGATGTCAAACACTAGTTTTTCGTATTTAATAATTTATTATAAAATACGAATGGTTCTTGGTGATGAAGTCACAATGCTATTTTAGATATGCGTATTTTGTGTCGGACAACTTGATTCAGTCATAATTTTTGCGGTGATTTATATATGAATCATTGGTAGTAGTAATTAACGCCCACATTTTGTCATTTATAATTTGGTCCTAATTACTTAATAGGGGGAAAGTCTATTGCCGTCATCTGGTCACTTCGCTGAATTGGAGGGGAAAATTTGGAGTACGTTGACATGAAAGGAAGGATAGAATGAGAAGGAAAGGGATAATGAAGCGGCGGTAGCGTGATGGCTGAGGCGTCGGACTTGCGATCAAGTGGTTGCGGGTTCAAACCCCGCCCAGTATACTATCGTCGTAAGCCCACCCTTAACACAAACATTTATCTTAGCTGGGGAGGGGGGGGGGGGGGGGGGTAATAAAAGAATACTAGTAATGTGTAACCCACGTTGCTAGTATTCTTGTAAAAAAATGGTTGTAAGAGTGAAACGAGAAAAGAGAAGTGTAAACACTATACAATAATATACGAGTCCCACAAGTATAGCAATATATGTGTGTTACGTATAGTTGTAAGAGTTTTCTTAAGGTAGGTAGCGTGTAATGTAAAAAAAGGTGTTGAGTAATTTAAGTAAAATAATGCATCTGTCTACAACATTTGATCAATATCCTTAATGTTCATAGTTAAGACAACTTTCTTTTTAAACGGTTTTATTTAGCTCACCCCGTTTGTTTTATTAAGAATAATAATTCTTGGGTCAAATTTAGTAATTCAAATTTCACCCTCTTCCTGTCAACCGATTAATCTGAAATTTTGTATACACTTTGGATTTTGGTGACAATACAATTATGTTTATTCATTATCATTATAAATTCAAGATGGCCGCCGCTACAAAATGGCGGATAATTTATGTTTTATTAATCCCATCAATATGGGTATCAAATGAAAGGGCTCAACAAGCAGAATACAATATACTATAAAAAATTGAAATCCAAGATGGTGGCCGCTACAAAATGGCGGATAACGTAGGTTTTATCGATCCCATCAATATGGGTATCAAATGAAAGTGCTCAACCAGTATAATACAATGTACTATATAAAATTAAAATCCAAGATGGCGGCCTCTACAAAATGGCGGATAACTTAGGTTTTATCAAACCCATCAACATGGGTATCAAATGAAAGGTCTCAACAAGTAGAATACAATTTACTATGCAAAATTGAAATCTAAGATGGCCGCCGCTACCAAATGGCTGATAACAATTTTTTATCAATCCCACCAATATGGGTATCAAATAAAAGGGCTTGACAAGAAAAATACAGTGCACTATACAACCTCAATATTTAAGATGGGCGCAGCCACCAAATGGCGTATAATAATAAGATTTAAATTTAGAAATTGAATCTGTAATTTAGGTATCTGATTAATCCAGCCTGAATTCACCACCCAAGTCAAGATTTTGTATCGTGTTGAGGACTGTGTGGCGTTAGGGTGGCTAAAAATGATACGTGGTTAGCGGTACACCACCCAAGTTAAGGTGAAAGGTTAAAACGCGCCGAGAACTGTATGGCATTAGGGTGGATAAAAATGATATGTCGTTAGCGTTTTCCCCTCAAGACTCAGGCGCATCTTGTTGTACATAGCCTTGCCCCTTTATTGGACCTCTGGGGGGGTCGACCGTTTAAATGTCCATTATTCGTGGGAACAAAATGGTAAAAAAAAATATAAAAAAAAACTAAAAACTAGAAAATAAAAATAGGTAAAAAAACTTTTTAAGTTAAACGGTTTTATGTTAAACATACATTGCAATGTTTAAGATAAATGTACTAAAAACCAAAAAATAATAAAATAGATACAGTCGTGGGAATTATAAACATATGCATAGACTAGACTAAAATAAAACCGTGGGGCACGTCAATTGTCTACAAATTATCGACTTAATGTGCGATAGAAGAATCGTGTAATTCGTCGTTAAAATAGGCAGTTGGCCCGCAGACGGTGAGGACATTACTTACTACTTTCTTGCTCATGGAAATTCCAATAGTTATACACTCCATGTAAATAAAAGAGATGTTTCAACTAGTTTATCGTTGGACATTCACACTGCTGGCTGGCGAGGAATCGTTTCACTGCTCGTAGTTTGTCTTTAATCGACAAAACATATGATAGAAGTACTACTCGCTCACCACTATGAAACCCTAAAACTCGCTTATAATCGAGCTTGCTAGCTTGTTTCCACATTCTAGCCCTACTTATCACACGTCCATCGTTGTCGGTTGAACAACTGCCTAATTATAGTGTAACATTACAAAACAAACATTTTAATCAACGATTGTAGACAATTGACGTGCCCCACGGTTTTATTTTAGTCTAGTCTATGCATATGTTTATAATTCCCACGACTGTATCTATTTTATTATTTTTTGGTTTTTAGTACATTTATCTTAAACATTGCAATGTATGTTTAACATAAAACCGTTTAACTTAAAAAGTTTTTTTTACCTATTTTTATTTAAATATAAAGGTTCTGACGACCCGGGGAGTCGTCAGAAAAAAAGTTATTTGAAAGCGAAGCGACTAGACTATAAACGATGCACTCTGCAGCATTGAAACTGTAGCTAGCATTCTCTATGTAAATAAGTGTCAAATATCAAAATTTGCTATTAATTAGAAAGTAAAACTAATATTTTCATTTTTAATAACTTCAATATAAAAACAAGTATTTACTAAAATACATATGTATATCCGCTATCTAGTCGGTATACTTCTCACATTATGGTTGAAAATATTAATTAATTGAAGAAATGTTTGAGTGCGTGTGTTTTTGCAATCACATTGTTTACTATCATTTATGCGATACCACGGCCTATTTAAAAAAAAATATAGTGAGGTTTCCGGAGGCCCTCTTTTCCGTCCTATCTACTCATCACCTGTTTCCTATTTTCCCTCCCGCATCCTCCAACCCATCACGCTCATGAGTTGCAGGTGTTCATAGACGGCGGCGGCGACCATCAAGTACTCCCCCCCCGTCTGTTCGTCTTTTCACCTATATTATAAAAAGAAAGAATCACAGTCCTTTTTCTGGATGAAAACCTATATCTTTTCCATATCTACCCTTGGCCGTAATGTGATTTAACATTTGGGCATGATGTGTAAAGAATTAAAAAAATACATTCATATATACATACACACATATACATAAATAAATTCTGAATTGTACATTTTTCTTAGTTCAAATTAGCATATGTTCTATTCTAGACCGTACCGTACCCTACTATTTTAAAATAGAGGAATGAATCATGTGTAAAAAAACCTCTCTTAAACTTATTGGTCGTTTTCCTTAATCTTTATATTTTTTTACTTGTTTAACTAACGTTTCATAGTCTTGCTCCTCATACAGTGAAAAGCTCTTAGAGTATTGTGCTTAATTAAATACTCTTTGTGTAAACAACAAAGTATAATCTGCACAAAGGGAACCTAACTTGTAAAAGATTTGCAATATTCATATTGTAATTGTGTTGCTACATTAAAACAAAATGTATTCAGAAACTATATTCTTGCCGCCTTAAGAAAATAGTAGGTAAGTAGTCACGTTTGTCGAGGGAAATAATTCCGTTCTGTCGTTGCCAACCTATTCGAACTACAGAGAAAACTGTCTACTGAATAACAGGTAATGAGGAGAACTCAGTACAGTGCAGCATTGACTCCCACTACCAACTAACATTCATTGTAAGTTTCAATGATATGTAATATATAAATTAAGCAAGTTTAGTTTTTTATGGTTATGCTCTTATAGGGTAATTATGCAACAAGGACATGTCTGCTACTTTATACAATTATTGTATATATTCATCTGTCTTAAGTCGGTTGTTCAGATTTTAGCCTAATTTTACTAATCACATTTTTTTAAGCATGTTACTTATAATAACACTCAACATATAGAAACAACAACTCAACATATAGAAGGCATATAATCTATATTTTGAAGTAGACATTTCGCATGTGACCCAGTTGTCTTACATTTTAAAAATATTGAATGTAAGTCTGCTTCAGCCATAACAACTTCTCACTACTGTCTCACAATAATGTTACATATTGTTTTGAAAGAACTGTTACACATTTACATTCGTATATTCTCATGGTAATTTTCCCAGAGACCTTGTTTTTCACCATATCATAATTTGTTATTTCTTCCGTCCCTCAAAAGGAGCTATTTTAGGATCACTTTATTGCCCATCTGTCTGTCCGTCAATCAAAAAACTTTTTCTATGGAACACGTGGAGATATAAAGTTAAAATTGTCACCGTATTTCTTATGTCTGCTTTCTCTTAAAGTTATATATGATCAACATGCTTGCTTCTATGTTAATATTGTCTAAAGATACCGCGATTTAAGTTCAAAATCTTACAATTTTTGAACTTTTAGCAGTTAATCCGTCCACAATATCTTACAGGTCTCCCCAATCTACAATATTTTTGAGCAAAGACAAAGACTTGATAGTGGCGCCCTCTCCAGTGCTTAAAATAAAATTCTTCAATAAAGGTTCTAGAAACGAATTGATAACAAATATTTTGAAATTGACGGTAGCCAGCCATTATTAGGTACTTACCTAAACTTGTGCTGGTCTACTTGGCGACAGTTTCAGAAGTCTTTGATTTGTTACATCACACAAAAAATATTGTTTGCGACTTCAAACGTAAACTATGCAGACGGAAAAGTTACTGTGACCTATATCGATGTATGAGAGAGTATTTTTATAATTACAAGTTAAGTTTGGAAAAATGTGAAAAGTCTTTATATTTTCAGGGATAGAATAGCGAGATGGACGAACTATCTACATACAAGTTTGGTTGCTTACGGAAACCTCAGTGTCGGGGCGCGTGTATGTGTCGGCTGTCTAGTTTCTATTACGTTCAATACAAAATAAAAATATGTTAACTCATACGCAACCCGGAATGACCGTTAATTACCTGAAATTGACAGCGAGTACCTTGTAGTTCAAAATTTATATTTGTAATACCTATTTTATGCAATTCATAAAAAATAATTTATATTTTTATTATATGTTGTCATAGCGGCACAATAAACACTCCCTGAAAATGGCAATTGTAATCTATTACAGACCGCTGACATACAGACGGAGCCTTAACACTGGGAATTCAATAATATCCCCTATGTAATGTCCCTCAAAATAAAGTAGAAATGACAAACAGAACACATTGACTTTGACTTATGAAGTCACTCTTGTTTTTATAAATTAAATGTGCTCAATTAATTTATACCACTTTAACTGAACATAATGGTCATGTTAGAATAAAAACGCTAAATGACAATAGGACAAGGACTTGTTATCGTGACACGGTATGATCATTATTTTCATAAATCAATAGTTCCTGTATAATACGAGTTTAGCTTAAGTAAAACAAAGCCCGTGTTGTATTGTTTATTTTATATTTTTCATAATAATAATGCAGTATTATGAGGACAGCAATAATTCTTAGCCTAAAAAAATAATCATGTTTATATTTTATGACCTTAGCCTATATAATATAAGTTTATACCTTATTATTTCACAACAAACAATTGTGTCGCATCTTTTGCCGAGCTATGCGCTATTATTTTGTAAAGAGCAGACGATGCAACGGAAATTACTGGAAAATTGCTCCTCTATTCATTTATTACTGACGATAAACATTGAAGCCACACAATATCTTAACTTACCCAACCCTTTATTTATGTATATATTAGAAAAAATGTTTATATTATATATACTGTGGTTCACCTTTTTTTAAATAACTAAGTTCGCAATAAAGTAGGTTTATTCGTCCTTTCAATGGGTTTACTTTCTATTGTAAATTACTAAAATTTTATTATGTAGAATAGCATATTTCGTAAAAAGCTACATTTTTTTAAATATATTACTACTTGGTATAGTATTTGGTCGCCATCGCAGAAGTCAAGTCACAGAGTAATAAGCTGCCATATATTCAGTTAAGCATTGTCAAATGTAACACGTTGCTGTCCTAAGAAAATTTATTGGTACTACAGCTCAAGTGACTTCCTACACGTCCTCGTCATGTTCATATTCTATCTCTCTTGTACCGTACTGTGTTCCATTTGTTTACTCCCTCTTACTTAAAGAATTTGAAGCTGTAGATGCCCAAACATTATACACATTTAGCAGAGAAGTCTTTTTCGTTGCAAGCTGCTAGGCTTTGAAACGACTTATGTTTAGCAATCAGACAAACCAAAACATTGCATAATAAAGCAAGTCTAAGACAAGTCATTGTCATTGTTAATGCTGGTTTTTTTATACGTACATCCATATGAACATACGCTCAAGCCTGTATACCCCAAGGGGTAAGATGAGATGTATTATTTTTATTTTATTTTTTTTATTTAAAACTTAATGCACAAAATGCACACAGGCGGACTTAATGCCAAAGGCATTCTCTGCCAGTCTACCTTAGGGTGATGTAGAAATGACTGAAGTAGGTGCATTACACAGTAATAGCAAATAAATTAAAGAAAATAAAGGAGTAGGATACGGGTATAATTATCATATCAGAAATAAACATAAACATATGTTAAATATATCTACACATACACACTATATATATATATAGTCTATCGTTGAGATGTATCTGCCAGTTTATGGAAGAGAAGAGCTCGAACCTTAGTCTTAAACGACAGGCGACTAGTCTTACACACCTTGCCAATTATAATTATGTCCCACTAACGTAATGAGGGGAAAACCTATTGCCGTCATCTGGGCACTGTATGATTGTATATATACTGCCTGATCGATAACGGGAAGAGATGGGGTGGCCGTATTCTACTCTGCCGTGAACCACATGGCATATTGATTTACTTTATCTCTATGTTATTATGTGCATTAAATGCTCATATAAAATATATACATACAGGATATATAGATATATATATATATATATACATATGTATATATATATATATCGTTATATATTTTTTCGACTTGCTTGCTAGCTGAGATGGTGAAGGTACACAAATTGAGAAGCGGATGTATCTATTGCAAAGTAGGACATCTTAGTTTATTAAAATCATTGCGAAAATATCAAAAATCATTTTGCTTTGAACGTGAACAGACAAGATAGATTTTCCTACCAGATCAAAATGAGACCTACCTATGTTGTTTAAATGTGACCATAATAGAAAATGTTGTATTATGTTCACTATGACTTACCAACGCAGGAATACAGTTCCATAACACCCTTTAACAAGCAGCCGTTCTCCTGGTTGATTCCCGTTGTGACATTGAGGCAGAAGCATCCTTCATCGTTGTTTAAAAACCATTCATTTGCAGCAAATCGAACTGTTGGTACTCCTTCGTACTCCGAATCATACTCGTAACGAAGTTCCACTGACCTAAAATGGAATGTATTGGTCTAATTATATTGTTACGCTTTAACGACTTCACGAGTAAATGGATAGTAAAAGATTAGCATCCACATTGACGATGTTACAGAAAAGAACATAACATATATTCCATTTATTCCTCCAACATTCAATTAAAAATGTTGACACTGTACCCGAAGGATGATCCATGAAATCCGTTCAAACAGTTTTGCAGGAAAATTGTCTTGAAAGAAAATGCCTTTTTTAAAGTTACTGGCAATTTTTCTAATTAACATAGTTCAAAGATAGCGTTGCATATTGTTTAAAGGCCCTTAGAACCATTTAGAGCGATATAAGTGTACTGTTTACAAAGTAATTTGTCGTTGAAACTTTGAAAAAACAAAGGCTATCTATCGGAAATCACGCATTCAAAAGAATATGAAATTCTACCAATAAATTGAAGGTTCCATCAGGTTTATGATGATTAATTCACCATGTGCAGACTTGAAAATATACTTGGTGATTCGATCTGTATACTTGTTACTTTCTGTTACTACTTGTGTCATAACTTCATTTTCAGTTCGCTTTAGTTTATTTGCCATTAAAATTTGTGCAGAAAAAAAAGCGCTTCAGCAATTTGATCGCATAAGGCAGCGATTAGTACCTTGTCAATTTGTTTATATATTTATTTAGCGTTCGAACAATAGCTGACTGGCACGTTCACTCATTGTCCTGTTTGAAGAAGTCAATACGGTAAGGATACAATTGTAACGCTATATGCTGCAGGGCGTTTCATACAGAATGTTCAGAAGTGAAATCAACTATTAAGATGACTTAGATTTAAAAATGTCTTTTTATATATATATATATATATATATATATTCTTGACCTGTGCCGGTGCCATACACCTTGTATTTATACAGACATAATTTTATTATAAACAATCAAGATGTTTTACACAAGGATAATTTTAATTCACAATTTGTGACTCTTTAAAACAAGATAATGAAAAAAATATAATTAAACATAAAAAAAAAACAATAACCAATCCAATAACGGATGCTTTCAAGTATGTAAAAACGTATCTCTCTATAGTCAGCAAATACCGAGTCTGCGATTACTATCAACGGGGCTAGATAAAACCACAATCTGTCCATGTTTGTTAGGTATTGTTTTCAAACGTATAGAAAACTCTATGGAAGACGACATAAGGCAGTCTATAAAATTATATTGTACGGTGACGTATTTAGGATGAACTGTAAAAACAAGAGCTGAGCTTGCTTTTTCTTGGTAAAGTTTTCCTAATAATTTACTGAGAAAACACTATGTTTGCCATTACATCTCTTGTTCATTTACCAAGGACAGCTATTTGATGCAGGCGTTTATTTATTGATTATAAATGTTATTTTTATCAATAGTATAAATATTCTTTGTAGCATATGCAAATTGTCATATGAGTAGAAAGATCGGATCTACCGGCAACAGCGAGGAACAGGTACGCGATCTTCGAGCTTTTATTTTCTTTTGTTACACTTCCCAATCCATCCGATTAAATAATATCCTCTTTTTTCATATCTCTAATTACTAAACTTTTACTAAAGTGACCGGTGGACGGTAAATTGGCGAGAATAAATTCTAATTGACAAAATGTGGTATTTAATACATCATTGCCTACACCTTCAAAGATACAGGCGTGAGTTTATGCATGTTAGTGTTTGCATTATATTATTATACTTTTTTCGTATGCGGTTTCACTCGCTTTTATATAGTAGCAGTCTTTTCACTGTATGTAGCATACGGTTACGTTCACTGTGTATGTGTACTTTTTGGGGGTAGAAATTATTACGCCCTTTTCATCAAACTAAGTGTTACAATGTTTCATGATGATCAGTATTAAGTATATAAGGCGTAATAGGAAATAAAGGAATTCACTTTTCGCATTTATAATATTAGTAAAGAACATAAACGTATGATAAACATTTCATCCAAAGTAAAATTGATACTTGGTTAGACTTAATTCTCACGTCATGTCCCTCCCTCGTTTTCTGTCATGGCCAACATCCTGCCGGGTCTCTCTCACCACGATCTTATCATCCTATCCTATACCCTAAAAACCCACGGGGAAAGTGCTCTTTAGGCGTTGTTTCCCTAATATGATTGTAGCTGAATTGCGTGTTGACGCTACTGTTATTATTTGGGCCTCGTACTGTCGATGACAAGGTACAGTTATTTAATGAAATTGTTCGTAAGTTATACACATAAAATTTAAAAAAAAAGTTAAGATGAAAATCCGCCTGCGCCTTGGCTAACGAGTAAGATTCGTTTGACGATACTCCGTAGGGATCATACTTTTTACAATTTTGTTGTCAATGCTAAGCGCCACCACGTTCTTAAAAACATTTCGAATTCCTCCCCTGCCAATATTCGGAAATATCTTAGGACCTTGGGTGTCGGTAATGTTCAGCAGCCCTGTATATCGATGACTTTAGGATTGGACGACATGAACAGTCATTTCATTACATCAGCGTCAATACTGTCAAATACTAAAGTCAAACACTTAGTTATGTCACAGAGCTTCCTCGCCGTAATATCAAAACTTTCTGTTTTTCTACAGCTGCGTCAGACGATATTAAAAAGACCATTATATCCATAAAAACAAAAGCTGTGGGTTGTGATAACATAAGTCGGTTTATGACAGTCGCTATTTTAGACCAGCATCTATCATTCACCCCCTCCCAAAGATTCCTAACCCTTCCCTTCCAAATAATTTAGGACCCATATCAATCCTCCCCTTCCTATCCAAAGTACCTTGAGGCCTACGTTCACAAGCAACTTCCAAGTTTACGCATCAAAATAATATCCTTAGTCCTTGTCAATCGGGATTCAGACCTGAGCATAGCACCGTCACTGCTACGCTTAAAATGACACTAGCCATTTTAAGCGTAGCAGTGACGGATATGAGGAGGGACATAGAGAACGCAAAACTAACCGCTTTAGTCCTAATCGCCCTAATAAATTCCTCAAACGCGTTCAATACTGTCAACCATGATATCCTAGCATCTATCCTCACTCATTATATGGTCTCCCACGAATCTCTGGAATGGTATTCATCTTATCTTCGTGGACGTCAACAGTCAGTACGAATGATGAAACATCATCTAGTTGGTGTGAATACTGGCAATACTGGCGTTCCACAACAGTGTTAATCCCTCCAAGTGCCAGGAAATAATTATCGGTAGTCAGCAAACGATTAGCAGAATTGACAAGTCAATACTGCCATCAGTGATTTATCACGGATCCATTTTGCTTATGAACTCTTCTGTCTAGGACCTCGGCCTATTTATTGATTCCACTCTAACATGGCAACCTCAAAGAGCGTAAGTCAGTCAGAAAGTCATCGGGACCTTAAGATCACTCTATCGACTTAAGAACCTTCTCCCTACCAGCATCAAGTTGATGCTTGTACAGGCACTAATCTTTCACAAAATTGACTATAGAGATCTATGCTACCTCGACCTGAATACAGATCTGCTCAACGAGCTTGACCGACTTCTCAATAATTGCATTCGGTTCATTTTCAATCTTCGTAAGTACGACCGTGTCTTCTTATCGTACCCAACTGTCGTGGTTACCTATACGTCAGCGTCGTAGACTACGTGCCTTAACTACTCTTTTTTCTCTTCTTCATATCCCCACAGCCTCCATGATCTTACCGCACAATTTAGTCTTTTAGGTTCTAACCATGACAGATCTCCGCTCCACAAATTATTATTACTTGTAAAATGGTATTGTGGCAAGGGGCTGACTTATTTACTTGTTGAGACCATATTTTAGATTGTATTAAACATTATTACCATGACTCTCTTATTATCTTAATTTCTAAGGTTTTTGTTTTAATAAGTTTTGTATCAAATAGATGACGATGAGTGAATATTGTTCAAAAGAAAGAAAAGGCAACAATTGTATTAACTGAAACAATGTAACGAAATATAAAAAAGGCATGAGAATCCCTAAATATTATTTCTACAAAGGTACCTACCTAAATGCCCAATACACAAATCTATTGCATTTGTCCATCTAAATGTAAAGGTTGTTTGTAAGAGATCGCAACTCAAGTGTTAAGATCGTCGTTTGTACCATTATGTCTTTGCAAATACTATAAACTGTCCTTAACGATGAAGCATGAAGAGTCTTGTGTTATAATAATATATTGTATTCTACTTATTAAAAATTATGCTTCTATAACAAGGAAATCAATTATTATAGTTAATACATTTTTAATCACCAACATTTGTAAACGCGTCTTTAGTTATTCTTTTCCCCGTCTATATATAAACTCAATAGTAAATTTAAATTATTTTACTAACCGATAAATACTAGAAACAACATTTATTCTAGAATTTAGAATTGACATTCAATTTACCTTGTAAAACTGTAACATAATTGGTATTTGCACCAACAAGAATAAATACGAGTCTAGTTGCGAAGTTCCAACATCCAATTAACCCAGACAATTTAAAATAAGTTCGTTTGACCTGAATTTTCAATCATTTTTGGTTTTGATCGGTACGTTATTGTTTTATTACTCAATTCATTTTATTTCTGTCTTAAACATAGTATGTAAAATAGCATGACTGATCTTTTCTTTTGTAGTACCTACAACAGTTCGCAGTACCTGATTCTTAAGAAGGAGAAGAAAGGTCGACTGTTTGTCACATTTAAATGTAGATTCATTCAATTTCCGACCGTTGTGTTGGCGTCATGGAATTTTTTTAACTGAGACTTTGATTTTTCACATGAATTATTAATTGATATCGAGGACAGTTTCTCCAGTGCTTTTTATGGAAACAACTGATTAGTAACTATGAAAAATAGTAGGCTTGCCAAGTCTCATTTCGCTTTTAAAATTTCATGTTAGATTTACAAATAATTGGCTGTGTGATATATCTCTTGATATTCCAAAGGTATATAATATCGATAAAGGAAGTTAAAACAGATTTAAGCTCGAAAATTCACTGCATAGTTCTGAAAATGAAACCCAATTTGTCTTTCTATAGAAATCCCTATGCTTTTGACTGAGTCCGCCTGCGTTAATGTACAAAAAGCTTAGTTAGTACCTAGTATTGAGCCCCGTCTACCTTTGTACCTGTCGAAATTAAGTTAAAGTTGGCAGCTATGTTTTTGAACCACCTTTATTTATCGCTTTGTATAAATACATGCAGTAAAAGGGAATGTTTAGGTAAAGAAAAAAATATATAATAGACGTTATTGGAACAATTCTAAGCCTTTAGCTGAAAAAAAAATAAAAAAAAACTTTGTCATCAAAAATTTACAAAAACATTTATTGTGTCGACTAATACATTAGTGATCACAGGGGTTCATTTCTCTGCATAGGAAAATAGATTATGCATAGATTCTGGATATAAAACTTGATTAATTTTAGAATGTTTTCCTTAAATATTACTATTAGGAGGTACCTACCTTGTTTAGTATCGTTGTATCTACTACTACTTAAGACAACTCAATCAATGTTACAACAAAACGTCTAAAAAGATTTTTTTAAACACAAGTTGGAATATTAAATTTCATTTTTGATACTTAATTTCTCTGTACTAAATTATAATTCCTCGTCACAACTACAATGGTGTCCGCCGTGACAAAAAATATTTGTTGAATAGATTTAAACCGGGCTTCGCGTTAATGTAGATTTAATAATCAATTCTCTCCCATTCCTCCATATCACTCACGATCCCTTAAAAACAATACTTATTCAGGATGAAGGATACCCTTTTTGCGTATGTATGTACATGTCTGTGCTCGGTCATGTGTATGTTGAATTCCAGGACTATTATATACATATATACATATGACGAATCAATGACCGATCCATTCGACATAAATAATAGTCTTATAACAGCTATACATACATACAGGTCATAATGCACAATAGTTTCGTTTTGTCTCCCCTGGTTCCATGCAAGAGCGAGTACAAATAAAAAAATAATTACTTTCCACCTACAAATAATTTTAATTAAGTCTGTTTAAAAATATTCGCGTTTATTATAATAAAGCAAAAGCAGCTGCCCAGCCTTCTTTGACACACACGTTTAATTAGTGCATGGTATTCGAATGTATTTTACTGAAATACGTTCTAACTAGGGCAATACTGAATAAACTTTTGCTACTGATGTGTAAAAAGTGTGAACCTCATTTAATTGTTCTCATTATTCATGTCCTTTTTGATTTACAGAGAGAATTCAATGTACGGTAGTAATTTAGATATAGGACATAAGACTTTAAAGATGATCATTTTCGCGCTACTGTCTATCAGACAGTACATGCAGCGGTGTACGGTGTTCCGATGAAAGAAAGTAAAATGGGACTAAATTATGTTTGGCTAAGAGTGACCGTTTGAGACGTGTCTGTCTGTCTGCTTACCTATTCGGGGATATAAGTGTAAGTGTATGTATGCATTATTTTCGCATTAAGTAGATTTGAAAATAAAACCGTAGTGTTATTTTCTTGCTACGACAATTATTTGAAAGATGCAGATAACTTAAGTCCCGGTGCGATATAAAATAGCATAATTTGTCGATTTTCGAACTTGTAGCAACTCTTTTTTTTACAAAGACTTTCAGCTAACTACGTACAAATGAGGTTTAATCCGTTACAGAACTTGTTAATTGTCAATGTGGAAAGAATAATTTCACAATAGTTGGAAGGGAGTATTATATAAATATTTAATGTACTTATCCAGAGTTTTTTGTAAAACTACATAAGGTTTTACTAAAATTTACTTTATAAATTAATAATAAACAGAGTTTCTGTTGTACAGTATTACACAGAAACTCTATATATGAAATTTATTTACTTCATGTCTGTACACGTAAGAGCAAAAGGAAATTTGTGCTATTTCGTGGGCCATAACAAACAAAATATTATTTGAAATTGCAGTGAAAACTTCTCGGAAACGGTCTAAATCTACAAACAATGAATAGTATTTTGTTTTATAAAAGTCTGGCTGTTATCAAACAAAGTATTATTTCATAACGTACGTTCTAGGAGTGAAGATGTAAAGTCTACACGTCTTTTCGGCCATATTTACATGTTATTTAAAATCAATAACTTACCTGCATATATCTGTATTTATTGCGTATTGTGGTTTGTCGGTGTCAACAAACGGTGCATATATAGCTGAATCAGTTCCATTTATCATGTTGCAAACGCTCACTTGCGGAACTCCTTCCTCCTCCTCGATTTCAAAGTTGTCGGCCCAGTTCGTGAAATGTGAGGAGCGATTAAATGTGATGATCTCTCCAAGCTGGGTGTGGTCGTTCAGACCACGGAATATCGTGTATTCCTTGCTCGGCTTCTCTTGTTTCTGTAACAAATCAGCTTACATTAAATGGTTTTTGCTATTTGAGTTTCTTATAAAACTTTAAAAAATTAGAAACTTTTCATGATTTAATTAAGGCTGAAAGTGAGTTTTTAAGAATATTTAACATCGAGAGATCTTAATTTTTATTCGAGCGAACCTTTAATCATAGGTATACTACTGTCATAATAGAAACGTTTTGTAGCCTAGAACATTTTTTTTATATTAATGGCCTCTTGCTTTTATACATAGTAAAAGCTTATGTTATTTTGGCATAACCCGCTATGTTCTTGTCGCATCCTATCACATTTCCAACCTAGTGAAATTAAACCCGAGCCGACGCGGCCACCTATGTTTGTGCAACAGGTTGCGGAGTCAGTCGGGCTTAAAGACATTCAACTATAAACACACCCAAGACCCCGGTGAGTAGGAGTCCATAACAGGACATCACGTGGTTTTACTCGGTCCGAGTCCAACGGCTGACCCATAGAAATGAAAAAACAAAAATTTGTTAAACTAAGCTTTACTTTTAATATTATTTTTTTACTTATATCAATATTTTTTTAATGAACTAACGAAGAGATTGATGAAAAATTTGACAAAAATGAACTACCTGTACTTATTCGATGCACACAAAGTAGCACCAACTAGTGAAAAATGTTAAATTTGAATCAGATAACAATACAATAATGAATACTAAAGTATAAAAAATATTTTAATACACTCGTGACTAGTAACTTATGTATCCCAATGCGAACCTGTCTCGGGCAGCAGACCCTCATTATATATATTGCTCTACTTAACTTAGATTAAGTAAAAATAAACAATTTGTACCTGTATTCTTTAAATTTTAACTGGATCATCCTTGAGTACTAACCCTTTAAATTTTATAAATCGGTTAACAAATGCCGAAGAAACTGCGTAATATACACACATAAAACTGCTGTATTGTACCCTTCTCCCTGAAGTCGACTAAGAAATTCTATAAAAACGACTGACTTTATATTTCATTCAGTACTAACTGACTGCCAACAACATTCCAGGGATAGGCTAGGCTTTTTTTTTATGGACGTAGGGCTTCTCGTACCTAGCAGAAATTGGCCTGGACGCATCTTAAACTAAAAGGGGTGGGTGGAAAGGCTTCAGGCTAAATGATACAGGGATCTCTCCAAATTGGATCCTGATTCAGAATTTGATGAACACAGACTGACCCTTCAACTGTTAAAATACTGAAAAAACAGGAAGACTACCTACTAGGGGAAAAAGGAAAATAGTACTAAATGAAAGTCGATTGCCTACCTCGTATCCCTACTCAAATGTGTGCTATTCGAATATTAAAAAAGGGTGGATATTAAAGATTGGAGGAATACTAAATAGTATTAAAAATATGTATTGAATCCTTCTAGATAGATTCTTAGTAGCCACGATTTTTTTATTATGACATAGTATGTCGAGTATATACAAAAGTATGAATCGTGTACTTTCTCGTAGTTTAAAGTGTATTACCGACATAAGAGGATAGCTAGTTTATTTTAAAATGTAAATTTAAATACTCTTTCCAGCTACATTTATTATTCAAATAAGTTCATCTTTTTCTCTCAAACATAAATAGGATATAAATCACTTAGACTAGCGATTCGAGCAGCAAAGGATGCGACATAATTTTTTATATTGAATTAAGTCTTTTTACGTGCATTTCTCTTAAGAGCGACATTTAGTTTTTATATTCTTTTTCCTTGTAATAATTTCAAAGGAACCATATTTTCTTCATTTATATTTCATTTCAACATTGCAAAATCTGTTCTAGAAAATTTCCTATAAATTTCATTCATCACTGTGAGGAAGTCGCTGGCAGTAATTTAATTGGATTGAAAAATCGAACAACGTATTGCACTAGCCTCGTATTGAAGTTTGTCTCGCAGTTGTTGCACGGTTACCGCTCGCATTGATGTACCTTTACAGTACGCATTTATAATACTAACTATGAATTTATAAAAACAGTAACAATATAAAGAAAACAAAAATACTTATTACAAGTACCCGCCTTTGGCCAAGCTTTGATGAAAATGATGTAATAACTCGTTGGAATATTATTTTACTTCATACATCCTGTTTACTTTGAGGACACTTTATCAGGACAGAGCTCGGGGTGGAAACGCTGTGGAATGGGGTGGGTGGCATAGTTCTCTACATGTGATAGGAATTCACATGAATATGAGTTGTTGCTGCCGTGATATACGTTGCACACTATTGCACAATATAACCCAATGAAACATGAATGTTTAGTGACGATACACAACTGTAACCACGTCACAACAGAACTTGATGAGCTTCTAGAGTTTGTATCAAATGTGAGGTTATAGCAACGAGTGGATTTGAACGATTTAATTTCATTGTTTAGATGTGTTGTATTTTCATACAAAATGCTTAAAACAAAATTTGTATATACATATTTAACTTTTTTTTATTAATATTAATACATTTTGAGGAACAAAAAGGCGAGATATTTAAAAAAAAAAACAGCTTTTCTCAATTTCTATTGCGTTATCTACACGTGACATCATGCGTCTCTTAAGAAAATATTTAGAATTACAAAATAAAGGTTAAATCAAAAATTTTGCCTATTCCGTTTCATTCCGAGGTTGCCCGTTTTGTTAGCCAAAGTGGCTGTATTACCGTACCGTAGTACCGTTGATTAAAAGTTTATCTATATGAGTGTGAACGTGAACAATTACAGCGAGATCCCCGAGCGCCTGACCTTACTTATTTTCTAAGGCACAAAATATGTTGTGTGTGTATGTTGGGGACTATTAGTAGAGAATCAATAGGTATGCATATTTTTAGTTAAACATCATTATAAGTTATTTTAAATATTGCCTACTTATTTACACTGTAACTATGGACTAGCTGGTGCAAGTAAGCATTTTTGTTAGCTAAATAATTATCTACTTCATCATGTGCTTGTTTAAAAAGGAGGGTTCAGTCTGTATGTATACAATCATAAAGTATAAGTGTTTAGGTGTATTATCTCTCTCACATCGTTTTGTAAATAAAAGCATTTTTTTCTTACGTAGATAAGCATTTCTTACTTAAATATATATATATATATATATATATTGACTGGTTTCTTACTATGATTCCTGTTTAAATTAACAGCTTATCCTCATATTTAGATAAAATTTGATTTTTTATGTTGTGAAAAGTTAACTTCACGTAAACGATTTCAGATGATTTGGTCGCTTATCAGCAAGCGCGAAGAGCTGTGGAGCCTCGTAACTAACATCATGACGATCATGGTACCATTCCGTCGAGTAGTATTTTGGATGTACCGGTCCTGTCTACGAGTGGTGATGCTAGATTCTTCTCCATGTAGCTCAGCCATGCTGTTCGTGATACGAGAGCGAGTCCAGAGGCGACTCAGCATCTCTTCTGACTTCAAATGATGTCGTGCTCCATATCGATGCAATTTTTTCAGTCACGTTGTAGAAATTGTAATGGTTTTGTAAAAACGCTATTAGAAACCTTATAAAGGTTTCTAATAGCGTTTTTCCTAATCCTGAACTGAATCCTGACTAATACTTCATTTCATTTATTATTTTATTTTTAATCAAAATTTGAAGATAACGCTTTATTCGAATAGTGAAATTCATTGAAAAGATTCATTGAAATATTAAGATGACGATCCAAGAAAGTTAAAATAATAATCATAAAGTGCGGCGATACTCTAAAACGTACTTGATCCCTAGACACTTTAATGTGGTTGCTAATGACAAGGCACCGTCAGGATGTTAATTTCCTTAAATAGGTCCCTAAGGGGTTTGTGACTACGTAGTTTACAAATGGCTCTTTTAGTTCTCTTTTGCAGAATGAAAATAGATTCTATATCTGTAGCACACCCCCACATTCAATCCCATAAGACATAATACTGTGTAAATAACTAAAGTAAAGTAGTCTTGCAGTTTCCGTGTTTATTAATTAGCAGAATTTCCCGGTGGAACATGCTAAACAACTGAGCCTCTTTGAAAAATTGTTAAGTGCTCCCATTGTAATCTAGCCTTATCCCTAAGGAAACCGTTTCATTTACAAACTCTATTTTTCGTTTTTCAATGAGACTTAACTTTCGTCTTACGTTAGGCAAAGATAACCAAACAATTTTCATTTATTTCTCATTTAGTAATAAATTATTGGCAATAAACCAGCCATCTACTAGTTGCATAACATAATTTACATCGTCAAAGTTACTGTCGTGTATATCTTTAAGAATTAATAAAGTATCATCAGCAAATAATACTATGTTAGGTTGATTATCTACGTTAGGTTGACTCCACACCTACAGAAGATTCGACTGGCGGACTGAGCTGGAGCGTTCTCGTGGAGGAGGAGGATCCTGCTACTAATATTTTCAAAGACAACTGGTAAACAATGACTGACATACCAATCTGCAGTAAGTCCTTTTATCTTCTAGAGTGATAGTTGCGAGATCACCCGTCCGTCTTAAGAATGAGGAAATGCAGTTTTCCCATGACTTCTGCCCTTCTTTACTTTTGTCGACAAATCTTCGAATGGAAACATCCATTGCGCAGATCGTTTTTTGGTTTCGTTTTCGTAACAATATATCTAGCTTTCATTACTCATGGCGTTGTCATATACAGCATTCAAGTCACCTCTATCATAGTTTTCAAGCATTCTTATGCAAAGTCTTATTACGCGTAAATGTTCATGTAAGACTTTTTGTACTTTACTCATACCAACGCCTAAAGCTGTCAGAATCTGTTGATATGTGACCCTTCTATCAGCTTCTATCATAAGCCACAGCACTCACGGTATCTTGTTACCTTAATATCTATAAAAGCTTTTAATACGCGGGGTTAATTAATGTTTAAAACTAAAATACCTAGATTTTTTCTTAGAAAAGCGACAGAACAAGCAGGAGGGAAGTCTAAACTTTCATTTTATTTTAATTGGGATCTCAGTAAAGAAATCAACTAACTCCTTTGCTATGTTAATTGTCAATTTTATTTAATACTCATAAAGTTAGTTACTCTACATGCTTTCCTAAAAGTGAATAATTGGCGACGTACTGGTTCACAACTCACAACATAACTCACAACAACTCACTATTTTTTACGTGTGGCTTCAGTTCATTAAGTTCGTAAAGCTTATTACTACTTTTCCTAAAGGCGATAATTGCCCAATCACTAAAGTAAATAAATCGGAGGAACACCTTCTTACATCTATTAGCTTTACTTTAGCTCTCTCTCTTTCTCTCACTCTCTCTCTCTCTCTCTCTCTCTATCTCTAATTAATTACTCTGTGCGCGCATTATGCTCAAAGGTCAGTTGCTTCCACGCGTATTAAAACATATAATCTGTCTTTAAGACATTTGACGGGGATAGAATGAGAAGCAATGCATCTGAAACATCATTAACCATGCTAGAGTGCTCTTTGATTCGTTTTCTTACAGATATGATGCACAATAACTTTTCCAATCTGCACATCAAGATTTTTGCGCTTTAGCGCTTTATATCTTATAAATATTTCGAATAATGATAATGATAATGAATGAATAATCATAATGATTTCGAAAATCAAATGGAAACATGAAGGCTTCGAAAAAAAAAATGAACGTCAATGCAAACTCAAGCTTGTAATGAGAAACTTACGTAATTCAAAACTGAGAAAAGCAACGATCCATCCTCTTGTTGCTCCAGATTCTGCGAGTTTGCCCCAACTTCTCTGATTATGTCACAGGCAATGTCACCGAAGACTCCACCACTGTCGACACAAAGGGGGATGCCACTAAACAGCAACTGTTGGACTGGTAACGTGGCCAATGGAGCGTTGAACTTCCCGTATATAGCGTCCATAACTACGGGCAACACCGATAACATGTCTGGATAGAGTGCCTCGGCGACTTGGAGTATAGCCTGCAAATTATTAATGTTTTTTTAGTAAATTAATCATCTTTAAGTTTTCTTCAAGTTTTATTAAAAAAGCTTGCTATTGTCTGCGATTTCCTTGATAAGTTTGTGTATTATATTTATAAACTAAGAACCAGAGTGCTAAGAACTTGGTCAAAGGATTAAATCGTAGCGCGTGTCGCTGTGGGTGTACAACTTGAATAGCGGCTGCGAGGGTTTTTAAAATATTACAGCACAGATGTCTGACTCACGATATAATGAAATGTCTAGAAAGAATTTTCCTTATTATTATTTCTACGCTACATCATGTATGAGTACCGTGTTACTTGCAATACGTAATAGCAAATAATTAACAAGACATCACTTTGTATACGTTACATAATGAATACTTTGCACACATTTATTTTAGGAGATGTAGTTTGTATTTATATATTTTTACCATTATATGATTGTTTACGCTTCAACATATCTGATGACATCCCTGTCAGCACCGGACCACGTAGTAGTAATAAACGGTGGGAAAGATGAGACTTTGTGCTCCATGTATGAGCTAATTACTTAATCAATAACTGTATGGTTTGTGAAAACACCATCAATAGTATTATAGCAAAAGACATATTCCGTGTTACCAGTAGTCAAAGTCACTAACCATTAGACTTTAGATTTTTTTACGTTTGGAAATTCCCTCGATCATCCCACCGGGGTTTTCGGTGGAACGGTATGTAGGAATAAGACAGACTAAAACCACTCGGTGTGCCATAGTGTGCTTAAAATAGGAGGAATCTGGGAACAGCTTCCGGACCCCTCCATCTCCTATATCGCAACTTCGGCGAGCACCGCTTTCAAGTCCGACGGGGGAGTTCTGACCAACGCACACGCCGCCTTTGTCGATACGGTACGGTAACCGCGTAAGGCTCTAACCACCATGACCCTCTGAGGGCGCTGGCTGGCTGTTATCTATCAGACGGTATACATACGGTCATAGTACATACGGTCATAATTGAGATGCATATATGTATTGTTCGTTTTTGTGTCACGTCTTAACCTAACGTAATATAATTTTCCATACAAGTTGTCAGTCGGACAGAAAATTCATGGGGTACCTTTAATTTCCAATAAAAATATTTTTCCGAGGGATGGACATTAGCTTTTATGTTCAACAGAGGCCTTATGCCGTACATGTTTTTAAATGTATATCATGTTTATGTATTTATAATAGCCCACTTGACATCAATACAAGCCCTGTAACAAAATTAGGTCGTCATGTCTTAAAAGAAAGATGTAGAATATTATACTATCAATATTCTAAGTACCATCTGATGCTGGTAATATTATTGGGCTGATCATTCGAGCATTTTATAACTATCCAGGGAAGTACGTTTCAAGTTTTAGGCAGATTTAATTTAAAAAAATAGTTTTAGACAGAAGTGACTAACCATCTTGTAATTAAAAATCACCAGTACCCGCTCGCTCTAAATATCATCAATATTTCAAATATCGAACATTACAAAAAACTTTTTTAGTTTATTAAGTTCTATGAATAAGTACAAATAAAGTTTTCATCATCATCAATATCAGTATATCGCTGTCCACTGCTGAAAGAAGGCCTTCGACAAGGAGCGCCTACTATCCCAGTTTTGAGCACCTGCGGCACACATATGTAATTCGAGGGTCTATCGTGATGCAGGGCGCCCTACACTACGTTTGCCTGATCGCGGTCTCCACTCTAACACGTGTTAATATTATGAATATTTATTTTTAATTTAAAAATATAATTCATTTAAAAGGACATCATATGTATGACACTCATTGTTTTAGTAGCTTTATTTTTAACATTCACCATAAGAGTTGACAGATATTAACTGTTCCTTCCTTCTAAATATCAATGACTTGTTGGCCCTTGGCAACATACATTGTTATGCACACAGCACAGAACACGGGCGCTATCTTGCACATCCTACTGCCAAACTAGCAGACGTTGAGGGAAAACGACAGGAGCTTGTCGCTGAACTCGACCGAGTCTTAATCTGCATTTCTCAATGGGGATGTGAGAACCTGGTCGAGTTTAGCGCCAAGAAAACACAAGCGTGCTCGTTTTCTAACAAGAAGTCTCCGTTCCTTCACCTTACTACTCTTCAGAACACTCAACTGCCACTACAGGATAGGCTTAGTGTCTTGGGTGGACATTTGCCGGGATCTCAATCCGCGCGATTATGTCGAGAGCGTCACTAAGGCAGCCTTGCGAAAACTCGGTGTATTAAACAAGGTGTGACGGTTCTTCTTGTCCGAGCAACTGTGTCTTTTATACAAGACCCAGGTTCGCTCCTGCGTGGAGTACTGCTCTCATCTTTGGGACGCTTTGCTTGACGCTCTCGATCGGTTGCAGCGGCGCGCAGTCTATGACGCGCGCAGATGATCTCGCCTCTATGGCAGTCCTCTATCGCCTACATCACGGAGAGTGTTCTGACGAGCTCTTCCGATTGGTCCTACCTTCTCCCTTCCTCTACACGACTACACGTGCTGGCCTGAGAAGTCAAGTCAAGTCACCGTTTGAGAGTCGAAAATAAAATATAAGCCTGAAATACACTACCATCGCACGTGTTTCCTTCCCACTTTACTCCCACATATAAAATATCATTCACAATTAAAATCATTTTTGATTTTAAAACGGGGTCCGTAAACGGGTCAGACTTGTAGATTACACTCCTTTTATGAGCAGTCGTGTAATAAATAACTTATTCATAGTCATTTCGACCAAATCATATTTTAAACGCAAGACTCACGGACCAACGTTTTATTCCGGAAGTAAACAAATTAAATTATTATGTCGTTAGTTTGTCCACCTCGGCAATCGATCCTCAAAAGTTTTGGGATTTTTCATTGGAGTCTTTTACGAAAGACAAACTTAACTTTACCGTTCTAAAAATAATCTCGAATTCGATATATGTATGTCACACTCAATTTTGCAACCGTAGTATATATTTTTATGTGATAATAATTTGTTTTTGGAAATGGATTCTAAGTCAATGAGAATACCCAATAGGTATGTATGAATTTACAAGCGATACGTTCAACTTTCTTAAAAGTTCAGAATGAAGTTGTTGCATCTTGCTCTACAGCTACAAGGGCAGGCAGACACAATGGTACTACTTTTAACTTGATACCCTCAAGCATTCATGGCAAAAGGGTCTAGACAGACATCAAGATAAATGGAAAAGTAATCCCATATTAGGCTTACTTGGACACGGGAAAAGTAGCAAAATTCAGAATTTCAGGACAATTTAGAATTTCTCAACCAAATGGCAAGCCTAACTGTGGACGTGCGTTAAATATAAACTGCACTATGACTTGTATCAACTCAGCCTGTAGCTGACCGCAGTTAGACATCTTAATCAATTTGGTGTACATGGGTGGTCCCTGTACGTCAATCACTTGCAACGTTGTCGTCTGTTTAAACTGACGACACTAGGCATTTAATAAGTAGTGGGTATAAAGAATAACGCATCTGAAATATATGTATGTATAGCCGTAGAAGAAGTTTAATGGATAATTATATAAAAGTTAGTGTAGGACAGTTACAGGTAATTAACATTTTTTATTAAATTTATTCATGATGCACGCATGCTTATGCTGAGTTTGGGATAAGACGGCCGTGTGAGAGATGTCTGAAATTATAATTATTATTTATTCCATTCTTCTTTAGATAGCTAGGCAAACAAGCGGAGACGGGTCATCTGATGGTAAACGACTAAAGCCTCTTACTCAACACGATTCGTAATTATCACATCTCAACAGTAGGCTTAACTCTCTCTACTCAACATTAAACTGGACGCGCCTTCTCATACACTGACTAAAACCTCATTGAGACGTATAGCGCACTATTCACACGATTACCCATGTTTACTCTTATAACAATATCCTATTTACATCTTCAATCACACACATACGATATACGATATACGAGTATATTTATCCATATGTTATTTAGAGTTAAACAGTTTATTTCCTTCGCATTTGTAGCTGGGAAAACAAAATATTTTATAATTGAACAAACAAATTTATATGTACTTCTTTTGCTTTCCTAATTGAAAAGAAAAAAATTGTGAAGGTCTCTTCCTTAACAAAAATAAATCTTTTATATACCATTTACAACAGACAAGCAAGCTACCGCTATTCTTAGATTACTAATTTCTTTTTCCTTTTAAACGTGTTTAGCGATTCTGCATTCCAGCAGTGATACAATATTTCTTTTTAGTCATTGGTGTTTGGTTTGTGAGCCTTTAATGTGCAGTGCAATTGAACGCAGTGCATCGGTGGTGCATGCAAGTGCAGTTCAAGTGATTGATTGTCGCGTCTGTTAGTATCAAGATTGCCCATATCCGTCCCGTGATTGTAAAATGATTGTAAAATTAAGGACAACAAAGGTCTTAGGGTTACCTTTAAAGTATATCAATATAGAGTTCTGTACATATGTATATAAAATGAAGCTATTATTTTATTTTGATAGCACCTGCCATTCAGAGACTATTTAGCATAACTTATTTTGATTGAAAATTATACTCTTCTTTCAGTCCTTAATCTTAAGGGCAGCATAGTTCAAAGTATTTAAAAATAATACTGAATGTACGTATTTGAAACTTATACACAAATCAGTTTGAAAGTAAATTATTATACAAACATGAACACCTGGTTAACACCTGATACAATAGGTACCCGTGAAATTTATTTTTCAGTAATAGGAAAATTTACTGTTATGTATATAGGTCACCCTTTTTTATTTTATAGGTGACCCGTCTGGTAACCTGATGGTAAGTGACAACCTCCGTCCATGGACACCTGCAACTCGAGAGTTGTAAGTGCGCTGCCCGCCTTTGAGGGTGATGAGGGATGGGGAAATGCGGGGAGGGGAAATAAGAGAGCGGGATTAGGAGATGGGAAAGAGGAGAGAGGTAATGAGGGGATAGGAATGAGGAGAGGGGGAGTTGGGCCTCCGGAAACGGAATTTAATTTGGAAAAATGCAATTGCTTTACAACTGGTATTCCTTGAGGACACGCCGATCGAGCTGGAACAGTCGTGCCTAAGCATGGCTCTACTACTGTTAAAATCTGGTTGAAGATGCGTTTTCTCTGTCTTCTTTCTCGTACTTTTTCAAGATCTACGAGTAATCAAATGGTGGTGTACCACTCGGCATTAACACTTCTTTTATCTTCAAGTGGGCTGTGTCAAAGGGACCCGTGCGCGAGAACAAAAAAAGCAATCATTTCTTTTTTCTTACGTTCCTCCCTGCTTCAATGTTGACGGTCTAGTCTCGTTTTCAAACACAATTGTTGTTTTTTCTCTCTGATTCAAAACAATAAATCCAAGTTTCGTCTCCTGTGGTGATGTCGTACACAGCATTAGAATGACCATGGTCGTGCCTAAGTAACGTCTTTTTGCACCAATCGACACGAGCCTGTTATGTTCTGAAGTCAGTTCATGGGAAATCAAACGACAACAAAGTTTTCTAATGCATTTTGAAGGTGAACGGTACAATCTTGCGGATAAAGCGCACTTTTAAAATCATAAAAATCATCGCCCTAAAATCTTTCATCCATTTTCACTGCGGAATTCGCACTCACTCACGAAATTCAAAATGCGACAAAAAACAATTATAATAGATGATTTCCCGCCAATTTTTTTTTAATTTATCAAGGACTCGTGTGTAAAAAATAAATCATTTGAAATTCAAACAATTTTGCATTTCTGGTTTAAGAAACCAGAAATGCAAAACTTTCAGTGTGCCCCATGCAATCAAAGGCAGTAAACAAATAAAATATAGCACAAGTCCTTGAGCGACACCTTAAATTAGAATTAAGTGGCATGTATATGACTACTGAGGGAATTTATATTGAAATGCCAAACTATTTTTATGAATAAATTAGGTTCGGACCTCTTGACTACAGCCAGTTCGAGTTAAGGTATGCGGCCGCGACGTTCTCGATCTGTTGCTGACTACTTCCTAATCCATCCGTATAATCAACACCTCCCTCCATTACCTTCCCTTGTTTGAACCAATTGAATCCCTATCATTCCTGAAGGGGCCGGTTGACTGCAATAGGCTTTGGCAAAATAAGGATGTTTAATACACCACTACCTACCCTACCCGTGCAGTACGGTACTAGGAATACACGTAAACTTACAGTACTAGGATTTTTTTTCTTTAAAGAGAATACCAGCAACCTGCCTCACACATTACTAGTATTCTTGTTAACCCCCCAGCTACGCTAAATGCTTGTGTTAGGGGTGGGTTTACGACGATAGTATACTGGCTGGGGTTTGAACCCGCAACCATTTGATCGCAAGTCCGACGCCTCAGCCATCACGCTACCGCCGCCGACAACCTATAGCTATAATTAACTTAATTATATCTATAATTAACTTAATTATAGCTATAATTTACTTAATTATAGCTATCGGTTGTCAAGATTAATTTATTAAATGGATACATATGGACTGCTTATTAGATAAGTGGATTTGTCATGTTCCACTATCGCGAATAAGTATGAGCTAGCAACAAGTGTTGGGTGGCCACGCCTAGTCCTTACAGAAATAACATCTATTCGAAATCTACTCAAGTATATTATTTCGCAGGAAACTCCAACGCTGACCGAGTATTAAACATCAGACAAAGTATTAGTAAAACGATTGTTTAATGAGTAGTTAGGAGCTTTTAATGAGTCAAGTTAGGAGCTAGAAAATGTTCACCATTTTAAAACTCTTAAAACAAGTAGCGACAGCCCCCAAAAATGTATCCCGACTACTAACACGGTGGCGTGGGTAGCTCGGGCTCGCTCTTCCCGAGGCTCGCCCCTTCCTCCCGCACCCTTGACCTGTCTACACGCTTTCGCCAAACTACTGTATGGATTATTAGACTGTAGTTGGATAAACAAAGTGATACATATAATGAATATTCGTCATCTTAACAAGTGTCACAAAATGGATGCAACCATGATGGGTGACTAAAAACATTACCAAGAGTTAGCAATTATCAACAAGAATTAGCTATATTATCAGAGCTTGTTTTGGCAATCAAAATAACAGGACATTACGAGTACATTCTGTATCATACGTACGCAAATCACGTGTCGATAACATTTCTTTCAACAAAATATTAACAGCCAGCCATGCTAAGGCAAGAATGGACCAGCACTACCGGTGCGATACTACGGCCTCAGAGAAAACCGGTGTTGCATTTCACCACGAGTACCAGTTTGATAAAACATTCGTCAAGGCCCTTCTACTTTACCAACAAAGACGTTTAGATTAATATATCATATTGTTCATCAAATTGTTATTTCTACCCGGGGGGTCAGCCATATTATATAGTTATATAATATGTACATATGTTTGTTTTAATAAAAAATGAAACATGAAAAGTTGTTACACTATTGGTGTACAATAAAGTTTAGAAAGAAGAATTAAATTTAACTAAAAGTATTTAGTTTAGTAAAAATATTTGATAGTACATCGGTCGAGCATTAACTTGACAAGAATTAAAACAATTCAATTTCATCCCGTGTAATAGATAAAGTATACTATATTGTACTTGTCGTGCTCTTATTTACTATACTATAGTAGGAACAAGACAAGTACAATATAATAATTAAGGTAACCAATCTGGTTCTCAAATATTTAATTATGACCAGATTTTAATTTAGAACAATAAGCCTACTAAACTACAGTGTCGGGCAGAAATGGAAGCTTATTATTAGTATATCTATATACATGTTTATAGTTCCTCATTAAATATTTAAATACATTTTTTATAGGCTGCTTTTCTTACTGACCTGTTCCAATAAGTTTCAGTGTGGACGTATGTTTAGGCTTTTTATAATGCTGTAAAAAGCCTAAACATACGTGGGCCACATTTTTAAATTAGGAACTCGGTGCGAATAAGTGAACGAGTAATGAATTCACGTGTCATTTGTTTTTACAAATTGTAGGCAATTCAAAAAGTGTCGATCGTGTATCGAAATGGATTTGACTGGAGAAAATTTTGCTCATTGATTTGTTACAACTTTCGTTGCGATCTTACTCAACAACAATCTTACAATAGGCTTATATTAGCATTTTATTACCATCTCGTGAAACTGTTTACAATTGGTTTATGTAATCACAGAGACATATATATGTTTTGCACAACCAAGCAAACATTGTCCTTGTATTAATCGTGACAATAAATCTCATCTGACCACCTAAGCAATGCAATGTTTGTCAGTTCCAAACTTTTACATCGATAAATACATAAATGCATTTTTCTGTGAAATTCTTGTTAAATATAATATGTCAATATTCAGCTAAAAGCTAAACCAAGACATAAAATATGTGTAAGGGGTGAGCAGTCAAGCATATTACGTTTATATGTATCTTCAGTCATTTTATTAATATCTAAACAATAAATGTTCATCATCATCATCTACAGAAAGAAAAATAGTAATTCGTTCGTTTCGCGGATAGTAGATATTGACGACGTAATTCAATGAAATCAGACGAAAGTTCAGCGACGAATTAATTAACAATACGTGTATTGCGAAAAAATCCTAGCATGTTCATCAGTGTTCAAGAACTCAAAGCACTAGTTTCCTACTTATGTAAAATGTAGTTTATGTAGGTGTCAAAGAATAGATATCCTTATTATTTGTGGTGGTCATTCCCAAAAAACCATAGCATAATATAGTATATGAGAATTAGTGTTTATACACGTTTATTATTTATCCAAATAATACACTTATACGATTAACTAACAAAAATATACCTATCACGTACGATAAAAAACAAGTTGTAGGAGTAGGTACTTCATCCTACGTGTGCTAAATAGCAGAATGAACGTTTCTTATACACGTGAAAAACTATTCGTCGCTTGTTGTCTACCCTGTTCTAATCACCAGCTAATGGGTCAAAAGTTCCATTCATAATTGACACTTTACTTTTCAGCTAACTTCTAGTAAAGTCGTGAGTAGAGCTACTAAATAAAATATATATAAATATAGCTACTTATATAAATGCTTTGAAATTGTAAACTATTAATTTAAACTATCGCTAATAAATAACTGAGAACAATACGAGAAAAATCAACGTCCATACTAAATCCCAAAACAACAAAACAATCCACATGCAAAATATCGAGGGGAAAAATATTTGTAAAACATCCAACAAACGTTGTGAGAGCTGTTATGAAATAGTCTATTTTAAGCTCCATGCCCGTCACCCTGCGAGACCTAACTACGCAGTCTACGTAGGTATATGCCTACAGTGCACTATTGATTTTCATCCGAGCCCTTTGCCCGGGGAAATGCGCTTATTGCGCAATACTACGCAGGTTGTCAGTAATTTTAGACTTTAATCCGATTTCGTGTTGCATTCACTAGATGTGAGACTCTAATTTAAGAGGACAAGCGTTAGTAGCGAACGTAACGGCGGTATAGATTGCTATATAGTATCGTAATTAAAATCACTCACCCTGACTTCAAGGTATTGAGGAAAATGTTTTTTTGTTAATATAACAGTGGATAATTATCTTCCCTACAGAATGCTATCTAGTAAATAATTGGAGTGACTGAGAAGAATTTATAACGTAATATTGACAATTATATGCACGACTTGTGTCATTATAAAGAAGCAAAAAACTATACAATGAAAGGAAGGCTCATTAATTATTCCTTGTGGAAGTACAATGTTACGTTGACTCTTCGGTTACCAAGTTCGATATTAGAACACTTTAGTATAGGTAAATAAATAAATGAGCATGAGTATAAAGGTGCGTCAGGGGGCAGCACATTATCACCCTTGTGGGTAGTTGGGCGAGGACCAGGAAGTGTTAATCACTAAAATACTTTCAAATATAATCGACACTCGTTTAATCAATCACTAAATCAATCTTCAATACTCTTAATTATAAAGGATTACAATGATCTAGTCGGATTTCAAGACATTTCACCAGAACAGCTGGGGTGTTTTCCCGCTCTCTCACCACTCGAATTACAATGGCCGCCTCCCCAGCACTCGGTGTTATTTATGTCGTATGTCAACCGTCAATTGTTAGTTCCAAAACTACCCACTAAATAAATGCGTGACTGACTATTGCACGTCCTCGTGCGATTAGTAGTCTCGTGCAGAATCACCTGAAAAGTTACAACAACGTATTAGTGTCCGCTGGTCCATGCTGACATGAAGCTTGCTTTTAATGCTTAGCCGATGTTAACTTCACCAGTCCACAAAGGGCACAATACTTTTGGACCAACAAAATACTTCTCTGTGGTACGGACCGGGCGCATCAGGCGCATCAGGCCCCTTCGACCAGCCTTCACTACACGCACTGTTAGGACCGGGTGTACGTGACCCTTTCGACCTCAAATCAATTCCCCATGGCGTGAACCGGGTGCGTAAGGTCCTTGCGATCAGCCTACAACTACCCAGGGGGCGTGGACCGGGCGCACTAATCCTTTGCCGACCAGGCAACCTTGGGCCCTGGACCGGGCATAGTAGGCCCGTTCCGACCATTCATTCAGGCGTGATTCAGGCGTTCGGGGCCTTTTCAACCAGCCATTATAAGTACTAAGACGTGACTGTGTATGGGACCTTTTCAGTCAATCTTCACTCTGGCTCCCTATTCTCGGTACTGATTTCAGTTCTACAAATAAAGGATGAACAGACGAAATAAAACTTGCTTTCATTTAGTTAAGTTAAGCGCGGCCGCTTGGCCAGTCTCATTTTCATGTTCATCATGATGTCTTTCGAGAGAAATGCTGCTGAGTATTCTGCATAGCTGGGCTCTTGTAGTAATAAGGTGAGAAATCAGCTCTATGTGTATCAAGACATCAACAGAAATCGCGAATCCCGTGATAACATCTTCGCCCATCTCAACCTTGGGTATGAGGTCAATGAAATTCCAAAGCTGCACAGCTGCTTCACAAGCGGTTTCCCTACTTTCATTTGAAATTTCATTATATTATGGAAGAAATCTTGCATCAACATAGGACGCCCAAACTTGGCAAGTAACATTTCTTTTATGTGAGGCCACGTTGTCTCTGAGCCGCATAATTTGGTCAAACATTTAGCAGCACGACCTGTTAATGCATGAATAAGTGAAAGAAGCAGCTCGGGTCCAGCCAATTTTCGACTATTTACAATAATTTCGGTTAATTTTCACCAACCTTTCATATCCGAATCAGTTTCGTCTGGGTCAAACTTAACGTGATGAGGCGGTGAAGACCTAGTTGAAGCACTTTGCGCCGCTGCAAGTAGGCGAGATAAAAGCACCTCCATGCTGGTCAGAAGACTTGCACTCTCACCGCTCCTGTTTGATTGGCCAGCGGTTTCGTCGCTGTTCCCCTCCAGGTTAGGCCCTCGGCATCCCACTTTTGATAAAGGCGCGTCAGGGGGCAGCACATTATCACTCTTTGATTTGTCAGTCATAATACAGATGTTGTTAGTTGGGCGAGGAGACCAGGAAGTGTTAATCACTAAAATACTTGAAATGTAATCGACACTCGTTTAATCAATCACCAAATCAATCTTCAACACTCTTAATTATAAAGGATTACACTGATTTAGTCGGATTTTAAGACATTCCACCAGAACACGTGGGTGTGTGTACGCTGTCTCACCGCTCGAATTACAATGGCCGCCTCCCCAGCGCTCGGTTTTATGTCGTATGTCAACCGTCAATTGTTAGTTCAAAAACTACCCACTAAATAAATGTGTGCGCCGTCAAGTATATTTTCAACTGTATCATGTTTTAGAGATGATAACATACCGATGCCTACTTCGATTTTGCTTTAGAATTTCCAAGTACTATTGAAATAAAAATTGTATCTGAATGAATTACCTGTACCTACCCTGTAATTAGAACATGGAGCAGATGTCATAGTTATAATTCATCTCTTTTATTTTAACTATTTGATGTATACTATGTATATTCTACATGTTCTTACATTTGTCTAAATATTTTTCATATAACACACACACTTTTTAAATTAGGTTATGGTGATTCAAAACGCTCATTTAACGGTGAAGAATTTACAAAAAAAAAACCTAACGTCCTGAGAATAGAAATATATTAAAAGTATAGGATACGTAAAACTTCGAAGTGAAAATACAAAAGTTGTAAGCATTCCTTTGGTTGAAACTTATCTATTCACTGTGTTAGACTCCTAACTCTTGAAGAGCCGATAGGCTTATTTTATATCGTGGTATTTTCTTTGCTCCGATTGTGTATCTTATTGCAAAATTAATTTTAAAGGAAATCTTTTTTTATCACGGCTCAAGTTCTACTATATTTACAAGGGAGATTTAATTATACTTTATGTACAAGGGAGAGTGTGATTTTTTGCAAAGCAAATGATGTTGTCTAGCTGTTAATAGATTGCATTCTTCGTATAACATCTTAGTAGAGTATTTCAATGGACAAGCGAGCACTACTTTAAAACTGCTCTCAGTACGCACTCTAGTCGCCGTCTATTTTCCCGAAATAATGAAAATAGGTAGCTTTAGGATAAATTAGTTGAACAGTATAATTAAGTAATTAGTACCAGTTAAACTATTTAAAATTATATATAGTAAATTTTAATATTATTTACTGTAACAGAAAACTACAAAAATATACTTATATATATATATATAAACTGGGTTTTGCAATGGTATTTTAATTAGTTCCGACTTAAGGTATCTAAGTAATATGTACTTACATACAAAACTTTATATGTCAATTTTTATGACAGGTATAATACGAAAAAATAAGAATATGCGTAATTATGTAAATGGCTCAATATTTTATCAAGATTAAACAATTTTTTTGTCTATTTTTTAACTTACTTATGGTAAAACCTACAAAGGGCGCGCCACCATTGTGGCAATAAGACCCGTCATGGACAGGCTGGAAAGGCTGCAAGGCTTCCTCTCTTTTTGGCTGACTCGGGTGTTTCCGGAAGTACCTGTGTCGCATAGGAAGAGAGCGAACGCCTGCGTGCCACCAATGCGGAGGCTGCCGTGGCACACTGCACTCTATACCTTGGATGAGATCCCAGCATTTCCTAAACAACCTCGTGACCTTGTTAAGTGGTCATCTCGCCACTACGCTGCCGCATAAAGTGTTGTTGGTTCGCACGGGACAACACTTTGTGTATTCCTCAAATTGTTCTGAGTCTGGGCGTTCTTTGTGTCCGTTGTTCGAATGTCTGTAAAGTCTCCCGCGACACAGGAATTAATCCTAGTGCGGTTGTCTCTTCATAACAAAAAAAAAAAAAACAAATAAAAAACCTTGACTCCCTGGATATCCCTCCTGATTATAGGCTGTATTACGTAAGCTGTGTGGTTTTAGTCGGTTCGAGTCCGACATAACCGCGACATCGTTTACCCGATAAAGTGGTACCCGTGGGGGTTTCCACACGTTAAAAAAAATAAAAAATAGTAAGTAGTACAAACTTCTTATTTTGTTTATTTTACCTACAAAAATTGTATTTTAAATAACTATTCGACGAAAATAAGATATCTTCAATTATTTCTGATCCCTTCTACCGGCAGATTTCTGTAAGATCTCCTACACAAATACAAAATAAAGTAGAATAAAACTGATCCGTCAGTTGATCAGTTTAAGGGAATCAGTCCGGAATAATTTCTCTAGCACGACCTACCGCGTTAAAGAAGTTACGACAGCCTGATTACCTAGCCCAGATAAGGAGTAAATAAAAATGATTTAAACAAGATTTCTCAACCTCATTGCAGATTTGAAAAATGAAAAATGGTTCATAAAAAACTAGTAAACGTTTACACAATTTCCAAACATTCAACTAGACGAGTTGTTAGTTATTAAAAGCCCTTCAGTAGAAACCAATTAAATTTTGACAGCGATATGTAGGTAGTCCGTGTATGCTTTGTACTTGTTCTTTGTATGTTTGTGAAGATGCCACATTTATAAACAATATACTTAGAAATAGATACATAGAATACTAATTTAAACATATTGTTTGTTTAGTACTGGTTAAATAACAAACAACGTCTATTTTACTATTAATTGAAATTCAATTCAATATCAACTGAAGTTGAATAGATGTATATTATAGTAAATAAATAGCTTTATAATTACTTTGTATAATAATGATCAGGTGTGTGATAACAGCTAATTAATAATTAACATGTTGATTGTAATTTGGTGTCTGAACCCAAT
The DNA here is from genome assembly GCA_947561695.1 of Tyria jacobaeae. Taxonomy (NCBI): domain Eukaryota; kingdom Metazoa; phylum Arthropoda; class Insecta; order Lepidoptera; family Erebidae; genus Tyria; species Tyria jacobaeae. Next base: position 7,963,873 of record OX387207.1, on the reverse strand, counting down.
TAGTTATTTGAGCCGGAATACAATGCAACTAACTGTATAGCCTCGTTGAAACGTACGAGGAGCGACGGGCGTCGCGTCGTGCTGCTTAATCAAACATTGTTCGTATTGACGTGACAGGTAAACCTTATCTCTGATCTTCCATTCTAAAGAAGAAGACTGACAGATAGCCGGTCGCACCGCGTGTCCCTGAACGAGGTCTAAGGGTAGTCAGCCTGTTAGAAGACAGATATTAGCCCGTCGACCCTTGGCGTCGGTACAACGTGTGTGTATGTCCGTATGGTGTTGATTGCTAATTAGGGGCATATGCACTGGTGTCTATATGATTTGTATTATGTTACGATATTCCATTGAAATTGTTGGTTTGTTGAAATTATTGAAAAAGAGTGTCTTTGTATTTTCTTGGCTGTTCCTCTCCATAGGATGTAAATGAATACGTATTGAAACAAGCAACTAGCTTCACGACTGACTTTACTTTACATGTTATTGGGGGCAAACAAGCAGAAGGGTCACCTAATGGTAAGTGACTACCACCGCCTATGCCACTTAGGAGTACAATCTTTTCTTGAAAGTTTGCAGGTCGATATATTTAGGTATAGATAACAGTATGATAGATAACAGTCTGAACCCAACGGCAAAACGTAACAGAAAGATACGAAAAGATATTAATTAAACGAAATACCCAGTGAAAATTTCTTCTTATCGTTTGCATGACAACATTCAAATTGTTGGATTTCCAAAACATATTTTTTTAAACAAACCTATAATTGGTTTAGTTGAAAGAAATGAATTTAGTTTTGTATTAAAAACAAAGGATATTAGAAGTAGACTACTATTTTAAACTGAAAAGGTATATTTATAAACATTCACAATTACTTTGTATCAGCTAAAAAGCTATCTAATTTAGTTGACTTAGAGGTTATATTTTATTCTCTCCTTATAGACTGCATTATAAAAATATACGTTTAGTGACTGATCGATTAATTGGCAAATATCTCTAACTTCAGCAAGTTACTAATTAAAAGGACTCACTTGTAAAAAAAAAACTAATAACTTTATTGATTAAAAACACTCGAGATGATTTAGGATTCTAACAATACCTTATACTATTGTCGAATACACAACACCTTTTTCTGAGCTGTTGTGTAAACATACATATGTTCGTGGGAACTGCACACGAGTGCGATTGGTACCCGTTTAAAGGCTTATATAAAACATAATTAATATCGTATAATATTTCGGAACCCATGAAAAGGTGTAAGTCATTTGCTTGCCTTATGTGTGTTTATTCAACATTCAGAAAAACCCTCAAACCTTAACCCTTCACCCTCATATTTCAAGTACTAGTCTTTGAGATCATATTTTTAATTACACTGAAAGTTATAAAATATAATCAGTTACTCGGGGAGATGGGATGTAATTAAACAAAGTCTTTATGAAGAATGTACCTAGGATCATAATACATCTGCAAAATATTACGAGTTATAAAACAAGATGCGGCTGTTATAAGAAATTAGGAGATTATTTTTTGCGATTCATATAATTATTTAAAATCTTATGTTGTGATATAACATTTATTAAATACTTATTTTTAGAATATTATCCAACCTATTAATTAATAACTAAAATAAAGAAAAAACGATATTAAAATAAACATAGAGACTATACGTATGTATCGTAAAAGTTGCCTGTTGGTAACGTTCTCAAGAGGCTGGCAGCATATAATGGCAATGCTTATTCGCTCAGCAAAGAAAAGGCCAGCCTTTTGTTCACGACAAGTGTTGATCAGTCGTTTATGTCTTGAGTTGCGGGTGGCGGTAGTCACGGGCACTCAGACCCCGTATAACTACCATCTTAACCCCAAACGGCTCAAAAACTAACAACAAAGCAAGCAACAAGCCTCGTCAAGTATATTTTTTGCAACACCTGTAAACACATTCATCCCCAATGGCAAAGGGATGCACCATAAGACATGTAGTTATTCTATTGGAATTTATTACATTTGAGTCTATTGTGAATTTAAATATTTTCGGCAAGTATTTATTCGGCAAAATTATGAATATATGCATATAAAAAGTCCATAGAAACAGATTTTTCACAAATTGCAAAACAGATATAAAAAGCCTTGTTTTTAATATTATTATCACATGCTTATGATTTTGAAGAAAGGCGCAGGTGACAGATAATTTATTGTCTTTAAGACTCACAATCGGAAGGGTTTGTATTTCAAGGAATATTGTCAATATTGCGCATAAGACATCCAATGAAACAAAGTTCTTGCATCCAAACAATGTAACTTAGTGTTAGTCTTCATTGACAAAGCTGAAACTACTATCTATCATTAACCTATATGTACTATTAGAATATTCTCGATCTCGCAAGTAGGGCCCGTCTGTTACTGCGGAACGTAAGACTTTAATTAAGAGTTTAAACCATTTGTACCATAAATATCTAAGTCGTTACAAAATTTTGTCTTCTCCTTCATCGGGGGAAAAGGTTTTTGTTTATCAATTCTATACACAGAGTTGCGACCATTTTCTGCCTCAACGAGTAGTTACTACCGAATCACCACTACGACTGGTGCGAACGAAAACAATATTAAAGAAGCTTAAATAAATAAAATTTTAGCGAATACTGTATCATTTTATTTATAGCTGTTTAAATCAAGGGTGCAAATTGAGACTTTTCTCACTTACCAAGTACTCGATTTACAATTACTACATCCTATAGAAACAAAGTCCCCTCGCTGCGTCTGTCTATGTATTTCTCTTAACGCGGTAGGCTTTAAAAGTACTAACAGCATTTTCATAGGGCTTTCACTAGTGTGTTAACTATACACACTGCTTAATGCAAGAAACTAATAATACATGTAAAAACGCTTTTTAAAATAGGGCAGCCATGTTTTTGATTCTACTACTATCATACGATACCAATCAACAATGTCATGAGCTATTATCAAGTCTTCTAATTTATCAAAATATACAGAACATAAAACAGTATAATATAGCCAAAGAACTAAAATAATACTTTACTTGTGTGTGTTTCTGTATGTACTTATCGTAATAAATCTAATTTTAATACATCTTTATAATATACATTTTCACTCGCGTCGCCAGGTACACATGCACTCTTGCTTGGTTGGTTGGTCTTTGTAATAAGTTATTCCATTTTAGATTAACTCGAAATTATGAAGGGGAATAAAGGAATGTGATGCAAGTATATTATTCTATTAAAGAATTCCATACTTTATCTAGTGCGTAGAAGTTAGAAGTGCATGAACAATAACATTTAATATCTTGAAAGGGGCACAAATTCAGCTTTGAATGTCTGACGACTAAGATTTGACGACAATGACACTAAATATAAAAGAGAAAATGTCTTCTCATCTCTTACAAGTAACTGAAAGGCATTTCTAAAATAATGGCCATTTCATAACCTAACTTATATTATAAATTGCGAACGTAAATTTGTTAAGCTTTCATTTATTTACTACTAAACCGATCATGATAGTTCAACTACTTTAAAAGTGAACAAAATCTATCTAATATGTTCAATGGGTTAAACAGTCTGTTGAACGTATTGGTATAGAGTGAAGGCTCATCGACCAGAGAGTGAAAGCTCCAAGAGCAAAAGCTAGATAGAAATACTTTTATAGTATTGATTGCATTCACACAAACGTACATTAATGCATACCTGCACCCCATCTGTCTCCACATGCCACCCTTCACTCACACCTCTCACTGCATAACTCACTACACATGCATGTCAGGTGAGCACACAACTACAATTATGTTCAACATTGCTTCTCCCTCGCAAATCTCATATACAACAGTTGAAGTGATAGTAAACGTTAGGTTCACATTCCACTTCGACTTCCACTTTAATTTAAATTCATCGGAATTAACTTTAATGGGCAGACTAGGTGTCCTAAAACAGAAGCTTAGGTTTATTGAAGGCGCCAATCTTCCACAAATTAAAACTTTGTATCATATTGTATATGCATACACTCACGCCTGTATACTTCAAGGAGTAGACAGACAGTACATTTTGCTGCCTACTATAATTATTAAATCAAACTGTGTACCATCTTCGTATCATCGTTACTTCCCGTAAGGCGTATTAGAAGACAAACGCCTTCACAAATAAACTAATGCCACGAACTGGGCACTTTGGGAATTGAATATGAAGCAAAGGAAAGGCATGTTGCTTTTACCGAGAGATTTTAGAGTATAAGCATTAGCTCAAGGCTAAGGTCAGTCATTTACTTTCTAAACGCGTGTCTCTTACTATTTTCCTTTGTTTGAGTCTACATAGCATGTTAACTAGCAAGTGTTTAGTGGTAAGCCGTTGCCAAATTCTTAATCAACAATAGTACTACAATATTATACCCGTATTGTTTTATACAATATGAGTAGCTCCTCTTATATCATACGTATTCTACACGCAGTTTTATATTAACAGTTCAAACGGCACGTTGTAGGATTAACTGAAAATCTATATTTGGGAACGCATCAAAGGGATACTTGTCATTATTTTATAGTGTGTATACACATGCATGTTGTATCTATGGACACGGTTAACACGATTTGTGGCCGAAATACACGTATTATTACACATGTATTATAATTAAGAGTACTCCACTTAGTTAGAGGACTTGGACTTCTCGGCACCAGCCAGTTTGAGTAATAGGTGCATACCTCGCATGACCCTTACTTGCTTGAGCTATTGCTTATACTCCCCAATCTACCAAATTGTCGCCGGCCGTATTTCCGGACCGATACGACCTTCAAACCTTCAAGAAAAGAGCGTACACCTACCTAAAAGGCCGGCAACGCACTTGTGACTCTTGAGTTGCGTGTGTCCATAGGCGACGGTAGTCACTTACCATCAGATGACCCGTCTGCTCGTTTGCTCCCTATCGCATATAAAAAACTATCTATATAAGCTTCCAATCCTTTCCATTCTCTCTTTCCTGACCACATATTAAAAATATTCTTTCTAATTCCCAAAGTAAAAGGATGAATGGGATTAAATTGTTATGGTCAAAATGTGGGGTCATAGAATTACGGCTTTGAATACACCTTCGGGTAAATTAGCGTATGTATGTTAGTATGTAAGCAGTACACAGTAAACAAGTATTTCATTTAGTATATAAGGAAATTTGCTACAAGTTTTTGTACTTCATTATTTGAGTAAATAGAAATCAACTCTTACATAGATCTCATCAAGTACTAATTTCCAATCTGACAGAAATAGGAGTGAAAATAATAAAAACAACAAAGGGTAATTAAAATTGCGTAACCTGTGTTTAGTGAATTATAGTGATAGTTTTTACTGCGACCAATTTAGGATAAATACTACTTATCCAGGTTCCGTGAAACAGGTCAAACTCGTTCTCGCAAAATTAATAAGGACGGGAGTGCCTTAATGCCTTTTCCACTGACTGTTTCATAAGGACGATACAGTTAAAACTATTGGTTTATGAGACTTTCCTTAGTATGAAGAATGTTTAACGTAAAATATATGTACTATTTATTACTTGATCGCTTGATTTGTACTGGTCTATTCTATCCTGATTTTTTGCAATATTCCACTGTATTGTAACACAGTATTAATCAAATGAATACTGTATTACTGCGGCATTGCAATTATTAACTGTTTTTCTTATCTTTCTTCAGTAGTTACGAAGAAAGATAAAATAGGTAAAGGCCTAACCTTTCAGTATGTATTACGGAGATCAGTTTGGTTTGCAACCCCAAAAATAGCTAGTCAGTTGTTTTTTATTTTACAAACAGCACCGTTGGTAAATCTGTTTATTTGTAAAGTTGGAAGTAACACCCATGAATTTTATTAAGTCCAGGTTTAATGAGGTTCTGTTATAGAATTTGTCATACAAACAGATTCTTTTATTATTAATACGACTGAAGAATAGTGAATATTTATTTTTGTTCAGCTTTGCTGCTGAATGTACTTGTTACTAAAAATAATGGAAACTATAATTTGTACGCAAGCTTCTTTCTTTTACTAGTATTTATTCTCTAAAATATAGTCCTTGGTAGGTAACGCTGCCGTTGCGCTATGATTGATAGAGAAGCGGCTTTGTTATCAAGATAGATTTAATCAATTACTCCAATTAAGACGATTACTAACTCATCCGCCTGTAAATACAGTATTTATACATATATACTGTCTGTAACACCAATGAGCTTACGAATCAAACTAGATTTAAACTGAGCTACGCTACGCGGCTTAATGTAGAATTTGACAACGGATTCACTATCTCCCAGGAGCAGTCATTTTATCCAGGTGAAAGGTTTGTGTTTTCTGTTACCTTGATAACGTGTATGCAAAATTTTAGGAAACAAACTTTCTTTTTTTTATATTCATTAAATAAAAATGAATCGTTTATATGTATATACGCGCAAAACTTCCGAACGACTGCACCAAATTGGGTTATTGAAGCTGCATGCTACATGTAAAAATATTATATTCCTCCTTAAAGCACATATTTATAATGGTTAATTAATTTGTTATTTATTATTAATTAATTTAGTTGATATATTTATTTATATTTATCTATACACTACCTAGTAATAGATAAAAATAAATAAACTATAAATATACTACCATGCATATCCTTTAAAGAGCAAACATATCCCAGACACAGCGTGTGTTATTTTATTTCATAGTTATGTATGTAAGTACATGAATACATATTTTTGAATGACAAGTAAAATTATCACTTTAAAAATACAATTCAAAGAACCCTCGCTGTGGTAGGAACTAAATTTATAAAATAAATCCTAGAGTTGAAATCGCTGTCGCAATGACAAATATCGCCATAGCAGTATGCATAAGTGCTATGCAATGTATATTTGGTATTCTTTTTTAAATTACTGGTTCAACATTAGGTGGTAATCACAGAATATCTTAAATAATAAGAATATCGTATATTAGGAAAATAAAAGTTAAATATCACTTACGTGGTAAGGTACATTGATGACCGTCACAATATCACTTTCGGTCAACGGAAAGGAAGCTTCCGCGTCAAACTCAAAACGTTCGATCCGTTGGTATGTAAGTGTGTCTTCTTCCTGGTTTAAAATATCTCTAATCGGGTACAATCTGAAACAATGAAATTTTGTGTAGACACCGTGTCTTACAGTAAACTAATTCATTGAGTCAAATTGCTAGTTGCAAGCCCTTGCATCGAACTTAATACAACATGTTAATAGGATGCATGGATGTTGGCTATTGAGACTGAAATACTCAGTAGATAAGTCCAATAAAATGAATCCATTGCCATTGTCAACTTTATTATAATTTTTTTAAAAGGTGTTCAAAAATACTATGAATTTGTTCAAACTCTAAGTAATTGGAATAAAAACGACATGAGTATATATTATAGACGAGGTGCTAAATATGAATTCATAATTAGTTCAATCATCTTGGTATAAATAAGGTGAAAGTAAAGGTATTGCTATCGCAACATGTGAATGCAAGTAAAGTTATATAGGTACTGTGTTGTACTTGAATAGCTGTACTAAAGCTGTATCCTAGTACTTACTTATATACATAAGGTCCAATTTCATCTAAAACCGGGACACCACCGGCCAAAAATTCCTCTGGATTGCTAACGTTGAAAATTCTCACTGCAAATTTTAGAGGAAATGGAACCTCCATGAACCTTTCCAATTGAATTGTGTCATTTTTTAGCACTGTTTCCTAAAATTAAATAAATATAGGAGTAACCAAATGTTGTATAGCTTCCATATATATTATTTACATATACTTAGTAAAATACAACCGCTCCAATCTCTCATAAAGAGGTTAGGAAATATAGTAATGCATTATACGCATGCTTCCGTCTGAGCTCTAGAGAGTCCAAACCAACCATTCTAGAAACAAATATTGAGGGATATAAAAAGGGATAATATCTACACGCAAGTTTATATAAATACCTAGTAAATGTACGCTGTACTTTTTCTACTATGAGTATTTTTATTATAATTTTTCTTGGGGAGCCCAAATAACAGCATTATATCCTAATTTACTACGTACGTATGCATTATATAGTAGTTTCATAATGTGCACATTATTAGAATTTTTGGCAGTTCTGATTATAAACCCTAAACATCTGCTAGCGTCCTTTCTGATTCCTTTAATATGTTCATGGAAGTTTGCTGTCAAGGGTTAGCCCAAGATCCCGTACTGTTGTGACACGTTCGAGCGGAGCACCCAATACTTCATATGTCGATGTAATCGTGGACCGAGACCGATTAAAGGTTATTGCTTTGCACTTTAATGTGTTATATTGCAATTTGTTTTCTTTGCTCCACTCAACCACTGCATTCATTTCGTGCAGTAATGTGACACAATAGTTTCACATTTCGGTGATTGTTAGAAATAACTTGAGTTCATCAGCGAACAGGGGACATTGCGCCATTGGATATACTGGGGTAGATTCCCTGTTTAAGTGACAGGTTGTACAAATAGAAAAGAGGCTCATCTAAGACCGATGAGCAGTCTGTGGCTAAGAATGGTGGTATGTTATCGGGACCATATGGTTTAAGACTAGATAGTGCGCGCTCACTTCAGATAAGTTAATATGATCTACTTTTATTTGTGTCTCGCAATGTCTGTTGCTGCCAGTTCAGCTACATCAGGATCTAACGTCGGAACATTGTTATGGAAAACAGAACTAAACTAACTAACTTTAACTGCATGTGTAAACCCTATATTCATATTAGACTAGTCTGATCATTTTAAAAAGAAATTATATTTTTCTTTTTTTTACAAGTCACTACGTCCGTTTATTAAAAGCTATTCCATAATTCGATTTTACATATAAATAGGTTAAAAAAGTAATTTTACGACTATTTATGCATTAGGATAGGATTATGCGGCTACGGGCACTCATATGCAAGCATTGACGAAGGGCTACTTATAAAGCCCCCTATTAGCGTTCTGGTCATGTCTTCATTAATAGAGTTAATATAAAAGATAAGCCTAACAGAAAGTAACTTTTCATTTTTTATTTTTTATTTCACCTATCTTTTTTTTTTCTATATCCCTTTTTTTATTGTTTAATAAGAACACTGACAACTAGGATCACTATATTATTATTGATAACTCCTTTAGATAAGCTGAATTCTACTGATAGGAGTATGGTCCCGACTGTAATGCACTGAGTAGGGTTCAAACCCGCAACCACATGATCGAACAAAATCGGACACAATTGTTATTTTTCGACATAACCGCTAACAAAATCCCAGGCAATCAATAAAACAATAAATGAAATACGATTATGAAATAAACATTGAAGAAGTATTTATATCCACTTACTTTTCTTATTAGCTCAGATGTTATAAACTTCACATTACTGCCATCAAAGGCATCAACATTTGAAGCTCTAATGAAAGCAGCATTGAGAAAAGCGTTTTATAGAAAATTAACAATTAAATCAAGAGAATTTGTATTCTAAATTGCAAGAAAGATTAATAGTATTTGCTGATACTTACACTGATAATCGTGTTTTTAACGATATTGGGAATAACAACGAAACTTATAACACAACTAACTATAACCAGAATGCAGCCAAGAACGGCTGTTGTGATGCTCCATTTTATGCCACACATTTGTTAGCTTTTAATAAAAAGCCTTGACGAAGTATACTCCACAGACGCCCGACCCCACGTACAAATACGACTTTACAATGGCAAACATATTGGTCTTAACATGAACATTGCATATCTATTTCATGATAACATTATCAAAGACTTCTAATTAGGGTTCTGTTACGTATAGAACAATAAAATTAAACAGTTAGTAATTTCTTTTTTGTAATTACTAAACCTACAATTAAGATTAATGATTGTTAGTCACTTTTATACAGCCTTGCCTTAATATGTTCATACTATTTATATAAATAAGTAAAAAAATGATTTTAAGTGAAACGGTTTTATTGAAAATAAAAATAATAATGATGTACCGATATAGAGATAATATACTAAAAGTTAAAAAATAATTTGGTAGGTCCTAGGTACTAGTCATCACACCTGTCTCCACATCAATCTAGGGTATTGATCAGAGAAAAAATAAAGTGAGGTGCATGAAATTTTATTTTTTTGTCTGAGTAATGCCCTGACTGGTACCTAGGACCTACCGCATTAGATACATCAGTACATTATCTACATCATTATTATCTTATTTTAATATTATATTAATCATCAATCCTTTAAATGAAATCTATCATTTTGTGGTGCCCGTCATTTTACAATTTGTCAGTGTTAAGTATTCTACTAGTAAAGCCCTATTGGATTTGCATTTCCATCATGTATTAAATTGTATTCAAAATCAAAAATCAATCGAAATAAAAACCACTTATTTCACTTAAATTATAGCAAATTTGTCATAATAACATATATTTCGGGTATCCTACTGCCAAGCTGGCAGACGTTGAGGAAAAACGACAGGAGCTTGTCGCTGAGCTCGACCGGGTCTTGAGCCGCATTTCCCAATGGGGCTGTGAGAATCTGGTCGAGTTCAGCGCCAAGAAAACACAAGCGTGTGTGTTCTCTAACAAAAAGTCTCCATTCCTTCCTCTTCCTACTCTTCAGAGCACTCAACTGCCACTGCAGGATAGGCTTAGTATTCTGGGTATGGATATTTGCCGGGATCTCAATCCGCGCGATTACATCGAGAGTGTCACTAAGGCGGCCTCGCGTAAGCTCGGCGTTTTGAACAAGGTGAGACGGTTCTTCTCGCCCGAGCAACTGTGTCTTTTGTACAAGACCCAGGTTCGCTCCTGCGTGGAGTACTGCTCTCATCTCTGGGACGGCTATGCGCAGTATTTGCTTGACGCTCTCGATCGGTTGCAGCGGCGCGCAGTCCGCATTATCGACTGTCCTGAGATCACCCAGTCTCTTGAGCCTCTGCAGTTGCGAAGAGATGTCGCCTCTATGGCAGTCCTCTATCGCCTACATCACGGGGAGTGTTCTGATGAGCTCTTCCAATTGGTCCCACCTTCTCCCTTCCTCTACAGGACTACACGTGCTGGCCTGAGGAGTCACCGTTTGTGCGTCGAAAATATACGTACCCGAACTAAACGGTTTGGCTCTTCTTTCTTGTGCCGATCGGTAAAAGCCTGGAATTCTCTACCAGCGCACGTGTTTCCTTCCCACTATGATCCCGGGTCTTTTAAGCGGGGCGTGAAAAAGCATCTCACCAGGCCGCCATAGTGTGGGTCACCATGCTGCATTGACTACACATGCAATGAGGATGGTGACCACCACTCTTTGACTCCACCTATTGCTTTCCATCAGGCAAAGTGGAGTCACTATGGTAGGCTAATATAAAAAAAAAAAAAAAAATTGCAACCCGATTCATATATATTCTATATTGTACTGGAAAAAATGTGTAGTATATATATATGTATATATATAGATTATGCTTTTATGACACAAATAAACTGTTGTTATTAATTATTTTAGTAGTAGTGTATCACTATTATAATATAGGTCTATACAATTATTTGAGAAACTGTGAATCGATTAGTCTTGATGTGTATTTTTATATTTAATTTATTTAAATTAAAAAGTTTTGCTTTTCTTTCCTGGGCCGATCGGTAAAAGCCTGGAATTTACTACCAGCGCACGTGCTTCCTTCCCACTTTGATTCAGGGTCTTTTAAGCGGGGCGTGAAAAAGCATCTCACCAGACCGCCATAGTGTAAGTCACGATGCTACATTTACTAGACATGCAATGAGGATGGTGACCACCATTCTTGGACTCCACTTATTGCTTTCCATCAGGCAAAGTGAAGTCACTATGGAAGCCAAAAATGGTAACTAAAAAAAAAAAAAAATTTCTGAATTGGTAAACCTATATAAGTCACAATACTGTTCGCAGATTAACAATATATAAATAGGAGATGGCCAGATTGTGATTACGAAAGATCACTAAACACCAGACAACAGTTGAATGACCTGTCTTTTAAATTTTTGTTTAGAAAATGGAAGAATATAAATAGATTGTGTGTTGCTAGGCTCCACGGGACGACGAAGGTGGAGGTGCTCTGATCCCCCCGGCGTCGTATTACATGTACCTGTGTGAGACAGGCAGGGCGCGCGCACTTTCTTTCTATGAACAGTTTTAGGCACTCAATAACATATCGATTGCTAAGAGCTTCGAAAAAACACCTTTAAAGGCTCACGTTAGGTGGCTGCTTAAAGGTCGTGATGCAGAAGGCAGTCCTACCTGATACGGCACGTATTTTGAGGAGGTTCCTGCCTTTGGAGCCCTAACTACCGCCTCCTCCCTGTACCCTATACCAGTGGGACACATTTTTTTTTATATTGAAAAATGTAATTTATATGATAATTAAGTTAAATAAAGGAAATGATGATAATAACTAAGCAGATGTATTATGGTCACCCAATTGCTAATAAACACACTTACATATTTCTAAATGCATACATACATATTATAGATAAATAACGCTCAGACACAGAACCACTATCTTAAATCAACGTCGCCTCCTGGATTTTATATAGTGTTTAGTTGTTTTAACCTAAGTCTTCTTCTTCGTCTTTACCATTTCCCACTTTAAACGGGGTGGATGCAGTATGTACTTTTCCTCCATACATCTCTACGATACGTCATCTCTGTTGTAACCCGGCTCGTGTTCATATCATCCCTAACACAATTCATCCATACTTTATTGGGTCGTCCACTATCAACTCGTCTATTCACTTCCATGCTCATCATCGTTTTGGTTACCTAGGTTGTAGTACCTAGATGCCCAGTAAAAACAAACAAGAATTGCATTGCTAATAAAGCCACAGATTAGCTGATACTTCTTTTGGATTTTGCTAGCCAGATGTACAGCACAAATTTGCGCTTACTGATTCCATTTTTTTATAAATTCAACTCGGATGTTGAAGCAAACCATTTATTGCACACTAGCTGTTAACCGTGACTTCATACCAACTCTATATAAAATAGTAAATTGACGTATGAGAAATATTGTTCTCTTTGTATTCTGTTACACCATCAGGCAAGTAAGAAGTGCATCTAAGTCGTATAAAGAAAACCTAAAATATAGATATTGTACTTCATCAATAATTGTCATCGATAGACGTCTCTAAAGACTTGTGCCTATTAAATGTAGGTATCTTATTAAAAATAATATATATATTTATCTTTTTAAAAATAATTATCTAAGTGAACCGAATCCATTAAAAATATTATTACTAAACCGATGGCGAAACTAATCTCGACTTTTTTACAACATAAGCTGTTCTTATCATTAAGTAATTTAATCTAAGATACCAATAGGTCACTGGCATTATGACGTTACCTTATTTTTCCAATATCTCTTATTATCTACATTTATTTCACCCCAGATATCGTCAATAAAACTTTGATTACACTCGTTGATTTGATTTGCGCATAGCTAAAACGCGTATCTTCTTATCATCACTTTAATTTGTTTATTCAAACTTGATCTAAAAGTAATAATGACATCGTATGTTTACGCGCCAAAAGAAAACACGTTGAGAAAAAAAAGTAGCGTTTAGAGTTTTTTAGAGTTCTCTATATGCTCACAAAGGTGCACTAGCATACCTCATAATGGGAGAGTGATAGATGAAAATTATATTACACTTTTTGCATTAATTTTACACTAACGTGAATCTAAACTCTGAATTGTGAATTTTACATTTATAATTAACATCCGAAAAAAGAGACAGTAAAGATAAGTAATGGATACGATTTTTAAGGCATTGATAGGCAGAGACAATAAGGAAAAACAGGTACGCCGTTGTATTTGCACTATCACGTAATATTGCTCGAGAATCAAATATGTATGTTGTAACTATTAATGAGTTTTTGAGAATATGCACTACTCCCAATACAGTGCATGTACTTTCTGAAGTAATACATGTACTTATTGTTATATAATCGCCGGGACTTAGTAGGTACATATATAACTATAATAAATTAGTATTAAATTTATACATATAGCTATACAATGTTACTAACTTCAGAGATCTCACACGCCACCAAAACTAGAACTAAGTAATGCTTGTACTACGGTAATCAGATTGTTGAGACATAAACTTATATATTTCGAAATACATACATATTTCAGATAAATTAGACGCCACACACAAATATTTATCCTGGGTGGAAAAAGAACCAACGGCCTCTGATTTAGCGGTCAGGATCACATCCTTAAGTAAATAATTACAATATAGTTCCCACCAAGAACTACTAAATTAGCCTCTAAGGCTAGGCCTCCTTAAGATAATATTATAAACGAGAAAGTGTATTTGTTTGATTGTTAGTAACATTAACTAAGATAAAAATAATTTATAACAATTGTTAGAAAAAATAAGTTTCACGGCGGCGGCTGGCAGAGCCGTGAGCCATAGCTAATAAGGCAATGAAGTAAAGTAGTCTGGCCGAGCGTGGGTTCTTGCCCTTAAGGCTCTCGAGCCCTGACTTACAGGGCTCTTCAGCGAATGTCTCGAGAGGGGCCAGTTTCCGAAACTATGGAAGACAGGGAAACTGGTGCTCATCAGGAAGAATAGGCGCCCCGCTGACTCATTGTCTGCCTATCGGCCCATCGTGTTGCTCGTCGAGGTATGTAAGCTCTTTGAGCGCGTTATTGTGGAGCGCCTCGTCGGGCACCTTTCGAGAGTGGGGCCGGACCTGGCGGACAATCAATTTAGTTTCCGCCGGGGCTCTCTACCGTTGATCGATTTTAACACCTTACCCTGGAGTTGCATTAGAGAGGCGCTAGTGTTTCACAGAGTGCCTCTTTACCTCCGTTGTACTGTCGTGGCATATTTATCAGAGAGTACCCTACCCGAGTCGGGCAGAATATGGTCAGCGAGAAATGTCGTACGGTGTTCCATAGGGATCGGTGCTAGGACCACTCTTATGGAACATCGGATATGACTGGATGCTTCGTGGTGTGTTTCTGGGAGGTGTTGCTGTCACCTGCGCTATGTCGATAACACCCTCGTAACGGCGCGAGGTCAAATATACCGTGAGGCAACCATAAAAGCGAAGCCTGGGGTCGCTCAAGTCGTTGGAAGGATTCGGCGGCTGGGTCTTGAGGTGGCCCTGCGTAAATCGAAGGCCCGTTCTTCTTTGGGCCTCGAAAGAGGCCACCAGCCGGACGTTGATCTCACATACGACAACCGATTATCACTTCCGGAATCTAGCCACTAAGCTCATGAGGATGGCAGCTGCACTCTCGCGATTGCTGTCAAACTTTGGAGAGCCCGACGCCTCCTGCAGGAGACTTTATGCCAGAATCGTGCTGTCCATGGCCTTATATAGGTCGCCAATATGGGCGGAGACTCTGACAGCCCGCAATACTACGATTCTGCGGCGACTGCATAGGGCGATGGCTGTTAGAGTCATACGAGGATACCGCATGATATCCTTCGAAGCGGCAAGCTCAAAGTGAAATCGAGGCGCAACGGTCCCAGCTCCACCAGTTCCTAATGGCAGAGTAGATACAATGACTGGAGTGACTAACCGCAGGGCACTCCACAAATTTGGTGGTAAAACCCATCATGGAGGATTGGCTAGAGGGGCAATATGACTCCCACCGGCTGACGCAGGTGCTCACCGGACACGGCTGCTTCGGTAAGTTCCTGTGTCGCATAGGCCGGGAGACAACGTCTGCGTGCCATCACTGCGGAGGCTGTCGCGAGAACACTGCCCTCCCTACTCTAGTGGAGTACTCAGCATGGACGCAACAGTGTCATGACTTCGTGATGACCATTGGCGTGGGATGCCTCTCGCTAGAGGCCATGGTTCAGTCCATTGTACAAAGTGAGAGTGCGTGGGAATCCGCCGTCTCTTTCTGCGAAGAGGTGATGCTGATCAAAGAGGCGGGAAGCGGGAGCGGAAGGATAACGGGAACGGGAGGGGACTAGCACTCTCTCGTCCCACAGAGGACGCACCAGGCGCCGGAGGGCGCAGAATAACCTCCGACGTCCATGAGGGCTGGCCAGGCCCACCGCTTTCCATGGTGTGGTCGCCCGACGGTCAGACGACCAAGGTCTGCAGGGGTTCTCGGAAGCTTCCTTCTGTCCATTCCCTTCATTCCCTCCCAATCTGTGGATTCCCTATTTAACCCTAAAAGGCGAGCAAGCGCACTTGCCGCAGTGCATGTCCATCTGTTTTTGTCGTATATGTTCAATCGTAGGCGTATCTTTTTATATTTTCAATTTCGAAATGTTTTACTATAGACGGGATGGAAACATTCTATGTTGTATTTTGCAAACTCCGTATTATACTCGTACACATACTCCGATGATATTGTTACAATGCGTAATAACTTAACGTAGTCTACTTAACGGTAGACTTAACGTAACGGCTATGCATTTAATATATAATCTACGACATGTTTAAACCTATAATCATGTTTTAAAGTATGTGCTTCCTAAGTAAGTATGTATATATGTAGGTACCTAATGTATATACTATACTATTATCACTTTCCAGAGATAAGTATGAATGATTACAATACGCGATGTTTATTTAATAATTCATATCTCCGATACTAGTTATATATTGATAGCAGTAGTAATATTGATTTAGGTTGCCTAACAATTTTGTTTGAAACGCTTCTTTTTAGTTTCATCTGTTTTCTTCAAAATATCCAAGCTTAATGTAGTTCAGAGACTTTTACGAATCAGAAAAGTGAATCGATTCAAGACAAACAAATGGCATTGTCTTGCTTCTTACGGCAACGATAGGTATGTGTTCGTAGTTAGACCTTGTACGTAGATCAACGTAGAAGGCAAGTTGTCAAATTTGAACATGTAACGTTGAATAACGTATTTTGCTAAATCTCAATAACCTATCTCAGAACTTAGATCGGATTGTAATTCTTTAAATGAACTTTATCTCCCGATTGGATTTACCGGTAAGGCCGCCCTTTGTACTGTGTGACACTTTCTACTTGTGTACAATTCATACTGCGAAATGGTGAGCAAATCAAGTTAGTACCAATCCCCTTTTCACAAAGAGAGTTTCAACACTTCACATTCCACGCTTCGGACGAACACTCATGCTAACTATGACGGAATTAAAAATCCGAGTGCTGTCGTGTGCTGGCGCCCGCTGTTTTTTATTTTCTTTTTCAGCAGTTTGAGAGCCGTGCTCATTTCGCATAGGTTGAGCTCCGAAACAGATTCGGTATAGAAGGGATAATTTGACTGGTGGATTATTGGCTCGTAGATCAAGTTTGTAGCGATAGCGTATAACCTTTACTGTATTGTAAATGTATAAATACAAAAAAATATTATTTAGGCAGTGCTTTTACCAGTGCACCTTTTTTCTTTTGTCGGTCTATCTGTTCGTCGGTCTGTCTGTTTTGTTCAACTAATCTCGGTGGGAGTAAAAATGATTAATATAATAAATATATAGACTGATGTTACAGCAAGTAACTGAAGAATTTTATTATGGAAAGAAACAATAGGGTTACTTACACTAATATAGAAATATACATGCGAGGAAAGGCGCGGCGGGTTTAATATTTAAAATAAACAAGTAGTCAATTTTGTTTTTACCAATAAACCTACTGAATAAAAAAACATGGATAATGTACAAAGAGAGGAAAAGAAGTTACAGAAATACTTCGCTTGTGTTAATTATGTTTAGATTCCTATCAGTAAATGAGCATTTACTATAAATTTAATTTTGTACCTACCTTGAGCTTGTAAAATGAGGAGATATAGTGGCGATTGCAGCAAACAGCTACATTCATAAGAAATGGAAACGTATGCTTTGCTGAAGCAAAAAAGATTGCTTTGAGGAAAGAGGGCACACACTTGTACCTCAATAATGACGTATATGTTAGTGGTCAGCACGGGGGTTGATCGTGTCAGAAGCACTCATCTTCTGCTCAATATGTTGCTATTTGCAGTAATTGCGCTTTATTTATTTCTAATTGCTATTGTAAAACACACCTTAAGGGCAAACAGTAGTATTTTGAATAGATACGCTACCAAATGTAATATATAAATGTATGAGACGTAAATATAGGTGGTAACTCACTAGCATTTACGTCTCGACTGTGTCCAGTGGAGTTTTTTGATTAAGGGTCAAAAAGTGGGACTTGAACGCAAGCGTTTACTTACTACATCAATACTAAATAAGGATTATTACCACTTAAAATTAAAACTACTGAGAAATCATATTTAAGCAAATCTACATCCACATATAATACCTGCCTACGTAAAAGAAAATAATCAAAGAGATACTAAATAATAGTTGAATTGTCATGAACTAAGTACATAGTGGGAAGCCGTGGCAATCGAACAGCATTATGACATTCATTATCAAATAATGTAAGATAAAATAAATAAATACGTGAGTATTAGGTTTCTGTTTTACTGAAAAATAAATAGCAAGTTCAGTCATTTAAAGCACGGAGAAACCGCGAATCTGTGTAACAATCAGATCAGTTTTTTTTTTTTTTTGACTAATTTGGTAATCAACCAGATTAACGGTACCGATTAACGGTTGTGACTGTGATTACCGTTTCCCAGTGAGGCGACTACATAGTAACAAAGTTACAATACAAGGTCAAAGGATTAAGGTAGACATTTTAATTTTTTTCGACTCGACGAATATTATATATGTTAAATTAAAATAATATAAAATGACATTAGCAGGCGCCGTTATCGTAAAATAAACACATTCATCATACATCATAGTTTACTCTTAAATAATCCAACAGCTAAAAACAGTAGTACACATTACGCGTAATGAACATAAAAGTACCTACTTTATACATCTTTAAGGTGCCGATTACTTACATTTTATTGTAAAGCTCTACCGAAATTAATGTAATAACAACAACTTATATAAAAATAAATAGCGACTTCAAAGTTGTGATACAAAGATCGATGCTCAAAGATACGTACAAAAGTAAGTGGAGCTTAGTATCAGAATAAAATTTAACAAGCCAGTGAAGCCACCGCTGTGGAAAATTTTACATGACGTCATCGCCGCCCTGGAAAATTGTAGGCGAATGCGCTCTGTTGAACATTAAGGAGATAATATTTATCTAGACAATAAACATAAGTCTACTGTAGGGATTTCCTACACAAGTAGCGCAAAGTTATGCCATTAAAAACAAATATTTGAATGTGTGTAGCAATCATGAATCAAATTATCATGATTGTTATACTTTTTTAAAGTTAATAATTTTGAAGGCGATGAAGTAGTAGAGAAGACACTGCATTCTAACATTGTTGATCATGAGGCTAAAGGCTGAAAAATAATTTTGTTTTCTTATATTGGTAAAAAATAACATTTAAGTATGTATATTTGCCGCATTTTACGATGTATGTGACTCGCTCCGCTCGAAAATTGGCGACCGTGGCGTTCATGTAACATTACTATATGATGATAGATTATTGATAATAGATAACTCGACCCAATTCCCGAATTTCGAAGATTATCCTTTTACATTTTGATATGGCCCTGTTCAACTGTATTTGTTTCTAGGTGGTCTTAATGTGGAGAACTGTTTTTTTTTGATGATCAGTCAGGAAATTAGCGAACAGAAATATGTTTTCAGACGTTAATTTTTTCTAAACTAATTCAAGTTGAGGATAAACATTGTTATTTTTGTAATTGTTTTTTATTAGGCATATGCATAGCATACTGTAGAGTGAGAAGTAACTTACGTTGTATGCAACATTTCGCGATCACAGTAATATATTATATAGTATTTACTCGTACATGACGGTACTATTTTAGGTACTATTTTCGGAAAATGTTAGAGACTAGTGCTTAGGAGTTGAGTTGCGGTTGTCCATCATCGAAGGTGGCTACCTACCATCCGGTGACCCCTCTGCTCGTATGGCCCCTATTCCTTACTTCTATACCTTATTTGTTGATTGACGGTTTTTTAATTGAATGAAACAATGTTATTTTATTTCGTTAAACCTTTTTTGCTTCTCAATTCCCTAACAGCGGTGACCAAGCTCAGGGTGCAGAACCTGGAGAGGAACAAGTGACCCAACCGGACCATATTAAGATCATGCATGGTAGTAGCATAATGTGAATAATGTCTAGTCTAGCGAGTTTGTCGATTTAATGACGTACCTACGGACTTTGCCGTATAAAAATTACAGAAACGAGTACATACGTTCATAAAATTATATACTTTTTTTATAATTTTATAATTACAGTGTAAACTCCATGTAACGTCACTCTATTTAACGACAAACTCCCTTAAGCGTCGAAATCAATTGGCTTTGGTTGGTTTAGCTTGTCTTTCATACAATGTTTCACTCTACATAGCATTACACCCACTCTCAATAACGACAACAATTGAGTAATAAAAAGTACCTTTTAAGTTGCTAAAATTAGTAAAAACTGCGCAGCTGTGTACGATCTATTGTCCCTTTATTATCCTAGCCCGCAATAAAGCAATAAACTCGACTGTCGGCATCATGCATACCTAAGAAATTCGTTCTTTTGTTTACAAATTGGGATTGCTTGTACGTGTAGACTGTTGTTGACCATGACTCATAAGTAGGAGTCATGGATTATCTATACCTTATCAAATTCTTAGTTACTCACAAACTTTCAAACTGTAAACATGGCTAATAAAAGAAAATCACTGTGTATTGACGAAAAAGTTTTACTGATACGCGCAATAGAAACGGGAGAGAAGATAAGTGATGTTGGCAAACGCTTGGGATTCAGTCGCTCTACCGTGTCCACAATATGGAAAAACAAAGAAAAAATCCTCCACGCTGAGGGCGAGGGAAAATCTTCCAAAAAATTAAAGAAACCTATATACGAAGATTTGGATCAAGCTGTACTATCATGGTTTCACCGACAGCGCCAGAATAATATGCCTATCTCGGGGCCGCTCGTGAAAGCTAAGGCGGAGAATTTTGCTGAAGAACTTGGTTTAACTTCTTTCAAAGCATCAGAAGGATGGCTCGGAAAATTCAAGCAGCGTCATCATATCAACTATGGTAAAATAAGTGGGGAAGCACGAAGTGTTGATACAAATGTGACTCATGATTGGTTTAACAGAGTGTGGTCAAAATTCATAGAAAAATACGCTCCAAGTGACATTTTCAATGCTGATGAAAATTCCTGCATTTTCTATAAGTTGACTCCAGATAAAACTCTAAAATTTAAAGGGGAAAAGTGTGTGGGAGGAAAGCTTTCCAAGGAACGTATTACGGTGCTTGTGGCTGCTAATATGGATGGCACAGAAAAAAAAAAGCTAATGATAATAGGCAAATCGAAAAATCCGCGCTGTTTTAAGAACATTAAAAAATTGCCAGTGACGTATAAAGCTAATAAATCAGCTTGGATGACCAGTCAACTTTTTGAAGAAGAAATAAAGGGACGAAACATTTTACTTCTTGTTGACAACTGCCCTGCCCACCCGTTTATATCAAACCTTCAAAACATAGAGTTGGCATTTCTTCCTCCAAATACGACTAGTGTCTTACAGCCAATGGACCAGAGTGTAATTAAAAGCCTCAAGGGTCACTACAGAAGGAAATTATTGATGGAGCTAGTCGAATCTGAGGGTAAAACTTCTGTTAATATGCTGCATGCAGTAAATTTTTTATCTAAAGCCTGGGAAGAAGCACTCTTTTCGACATTCTGGAAATTTGTACCAATTCTACGAGTGATGAGGTGGAAACAGAACCTGAGTTTGAAAGCGACGACGACCTTCCATTAACTGAGTGGATTCAACAGTTCAACATGGCAGGAAATACGGTAAATTTTCAAACCTACATCGAAGTAGACGACCGCCTGCTTACAACGGCTTCACTCACAGACGAAGAAATTTTGGATTCAGTGAGAAAAACTGAGGATCAAGAACAAGGCGATGAAGAAGATGAGACGGATGAGCCTGAGCCTCCGCCGAGCATTAAAGAAGCTCTGGAAGCAGCTAAATTATTGGAAAAATACTTCCTTTATAACCAAGATGCCTCAATATTGCTAGATATGAATAAAATAAGTAAAAAATTACAACAAAATTACTGGTGCAGCAAAAGACGTCAGACAAAAATAACAGACTATACGCAATAGCGTTCAAATAACATTCTTTTTTATGCACATAACTACTAACAATAGTCGGAAATAAACTTTTTCTTTTTCTAATTCTGATGTTTCTTCTCTCCATTTAACGACAACTCTCTATAACGCCATAAAATGCACAGTCCCTTCAGTGTCGCTATATAGAGTTTACACTGTATATACGACTTAGTTTGCAGGCACTGCTCCAAGGGATCGCCAGAATAGTTTTAGGCAAGCGACGACGCGAACTAACATAATTTTTCAAAGTTATTTAGTAAGTTAAGTTATTTTTAAATATCTCCGATTTTCTCCGCTGCACTTGGCTCTTTGAAAATCTACAGGACATCAGATTTTACTTATAATAGAGCTTGTTATAGCGTGTGTTCATTTTTGTAATAATCGTTTTTAATCGTTCTAGGCGTTCATCGCGGCCCAACAATTCATGTTAGGATGTTCTCTAATTATGCAACCTACTAATACCTACCTACCAACAAACGGGGCGAGATCTTTAACTTCGCCATTCGGAATTAGTAGTTGCTACGTAGTTCGGAAGTACATATGTTTTTTCGGCAAGTCGAGGCCTCCAAACCTAACCAGCTACTACCTTGAATAAAGCTTTACGTGAGTTATTTTGAAAAGGTGAGTACAACAATATTTGAACCCAAGGCACTAGCCAGTATAAAATATTTATTAACTTGCACGGCTTCTATCGTCTCGTCAGAACCTTACAAACTTTTTTCTTTTGTCCGCTAGCTATAGCGGACAGAGGAAAATTAAAAAGTAACTCACAACAACATTACTGCAGTAAGTACTTTCTACGAGTGCTTCTTAGTTTGTTTACCGATATGAAACGAAAAAAAAGAAGTATTATAGAGTACGAGTAGGATATACTTATACTTTATTCGAGAGAAAAGCTTGACAGGCTAGCATAATATTTTACATTATATATTAATATTATTATTTATGCTATGACGCACGGTTTTGATTGGGAAAAGTTCATTTTACACCTGTATTAAGCTTCATTCATAAATAACGCGCTGGTCAGTGTACTTCGTAGAAAATATGATGTCGTTCAAAAAATACAATTGAGGTGTATCGATTTATATATTTATCGTACCTTCGGTACTTAGATAGCAAGTGTCAATTGCGATAATTGGGTTTAGTAATGTTAAAGTGGAGACATATTTCTATCATGAAATAGCTTCATTCACCATTAAAAGTCTACTGGTAAAAATAAGGGGCACTTGACGATATATTTGTAGACTATATATAGGTATAAAATAAAGAAGCCGAAGGCAGGATGAAAATATTACGTCAAGTTTCATTGTTATCATCATTCGAGCTATCGAAGTTCACTGCTTTGACATTCGATAGGTTTGAGGCCTAGTCTCGCTAATCGCCGCAGTTTCTTTCATAATAATAATACGGCACATAAAATGCAATTCAGTTTTACAAGGGGTAGCTCCACCACAGATTAGAGCTTGTAAAACATATATTTGGTGCCTGGGAGGATTCCCACAATATAGTCCGGTCAATTTAGACATTCCAAGCTATTTAAATTGCTTTTATCTTTCTAATCTCTGCTAATATCCAATTATTTGCAATAGTTTCAAATTAAACAGGATCACAATTGACCACGGAATAAACTAAACGAATAAACTACTGGGGAAAAAACGTCAAAAAAAAAACGCGCTAAGTACACCTACCTTATAGGTGGCGTGGAAACGTGTGCATATTATGACTATTACAACTTTTACAACTTTTTGAATCGTTATATCTCAAAAACAGTGGCTCGTAGGAAAAAAAGTATTGATACATTTTTTGTAGATAATTTTATGATCCACAATTTTTAAACAGCATTAGAATGTCCAAGGTCGTAACATCTTTTTGCACCAATCCACACGATCCTGTTTTTGTTCTGAAGAATTATTTGAATTTGACTCATACCAATCCCCGAATCGTCTCATGGATGATGCGTCTGTTTTCTTTTATTAGCTTCTTCAGCTCAGTGGTAGCAGTTGCGGGCCGTCTTTCACGAATTTCATCACGTAGATAAAACCCGTCCCTTCTCAAATTCGGCATACCATCCCCTCACGGTGCTCAGATGAGGTGATTCCCTCCCAAAAGCATTTTGAAGGCGAACGGCACAATCTTGCGGAGAAATATCACTTTTAAAATCATAAAAAAATCACCGCTCTAAAATCTTTTCGCATTAATTCCATTTTCACTGCGAATGACGAAACTCAAAGTGCGATAAAAAACAAATGACATATGAATTCTCGCCTATTTTTTTTTTTAATTTATCAAGGACTCGTGTTTAAAAAAATAAATCATTCGAAATTCAGACAGTTCTGAGAAACCAGGAGTTCAAAACTTCACACACACAGCACACTGAAAGATATATATAAAGATATATAAGACGTTTAAAAGTAATTGTTAAGCAATTTTATGAAATAAATATTTTTTTTTTTGAAGTTTGAAATATTGTCTCGTTAGCCATAAGATACTCATGACTAACGAGTCTTCTTTTTCTTCTATTTAACACTCCTTCATGAAAAACTATTTAGTAAATTCTCAATTTCATCAGCCAAATATGACTTGTAATAAAAGTATATGAAAGTGTAAATGTTTTTAAAAAAGTCGTTTGATATTTAAAAAGAATAGTCAAATCATTTCGTGAATTGGAAAATACGAGTAGTAAATACGAATAGTGAACGATTTATAACAGTGACAGGTTTGATGCCCTTACTTTGGTACCTTTCAGATACCTATTCTTAATTTGAAACAACAAAAAATTCTGACTTATATGTAGAAGTAACAAATCATAGCCTTTAGTTTTTACTTTAATTTCTTTATTTAGAGCATGTCCTGAATGGGCCGTTTGAAGTTATGTGACTATTCTGATAAATTGTTAGAAGCCATATTCTTTAAGCTTTTATTAATTTTCCCCCTTAAAGGTGGAATATTTTCTTCGAATAGAAATGTTACTAACGTTGTATACCACCATTACATTTACCTATTTATATCTGTAAAGTCACACTAATATTTACAATTGTTATACGTCCTTATAAAAAGTTCAGGCTATCTCCTACTTTACATTACAAAAATGTCACGTTCTCAAAGTAAAAACATATGAAAGCGTAACGGCCCTATATACCTAGTACCCCACAGAAAAACAGAACCTCGTGATCTATATTCCTACAAATATCTCAATGGGACAAGCTACACTGGGGAGGGTTATGTATACGTGTGTGCGTTTCGTCTAGACGCGTTAACATGTTTAGACATGCCACTGCGAAAGAGGCAATGATCGTTGGATAAGAAACAAAAGAGAGCTATTTATAAATCCCGGTTGTCGGAAGAAAGTTCGCCATCCTTATTTGCAATCAATTCTTTATAGTACCTTACTTCTGTATACTTCGGTCGAAATCTTAAGCGGTGATGAACACGGCTGGCACAGTTTTAACATACACCAAATTAAACTGCAATTACAAGCAAATTCTTTTGAGTAAATTTGTGTTTGGAACATAGAATCTGATAAATTGGGTTCAGAATACCGTACCTTGACTTCTTTCAATAAGTTAAAGCAAGCGCGGATGATATTTTGTTGTTGTTGTTGTTCAGTGAGTTTATGTGGTGCCTACCATTTTTTTTTATTTTCTTATTTTTGAATAATAAATAAAAGGAAACAAGTACCTACAGTTGTATTACTTTGCTGATAAAATCCGTCGTGATTTGACATGATTCTGTTTGACTTTCGTCTCCCGTCGGCAACGAAATATAGACGCACAGTTTTAAAAGGAAAGGCCTATGCATAATACAACTATAATAAATTAATCTTAATTCATTATTATTAATTATTTTACCCATAAATTAAAGAAAAATTAATTCAACAAAATATATTTCTTGTGGCCTCCGGTACCCTCCAGTCACTGTCACAATACCATGCAAGCATTGTTTGTCTACCGGATTTATGTGAGGCTGTAGTGATACTCCGGTCGAGCCGGCCCATTCGTGCTTAAGCATGGCTCTCCGACGGTAATTTTTATGGTTTTACTCATCCTTAATAATCGCAGTTACTCTTGCACTATTATTCAGTCATAACACTTTTCTTAAATATTCCTACCAGAAAAATCATTTGGAAAACATATTTGAAGTTTTGTTGGCAAACTGTTACAGGATCTTAACAATCTTTTTTTCAGACATGCTAATATGTATTTTTAGTGATTATTTCTACGCGGTGCAGGCATTAATAAATAACGTAGGAGACAACTCTCTTGAGAAAAGCTGAGTTGTGGGCCCTACTGTGGTCCAAGGTACACCTTCGACAGAGATGCTTTTATTATTTACTTAAAAATAAGTCTGTCTGATTATAAAATTAAAACAATATGTGTAAAAATATCAAATCTCGTTATAAATCAAAATATTTTTTCACATAATAACTTTTCTCAAGCCCGTTAACAATGATTAATATTTAAACAGCATTTTGATCATCTGTACTAAAATATTCCGTTATTCACATAAAAGCTCAAAATACCACAAACAGAGAACACAAAATGCCTGACTTTTTTTTACTGTTCTTTGACTACTGGCGACATCTTAAAAACAAGCAAGTAAAGAATATAGTTCGCAAAGCGGACGAGAGATGACGAGAGTGCCTGAAAGTATTGATCTCTTCCCAGGGTGGCAACCTCACACTCGCAGGCTGATTTGTACACGCCCCCAAGCCACGCCCATTCCCTCCCTTTCCACATACAACCCACACTTCGTTCAGAAATATTTTAATATAATACTAGCAACAATTCAAGCTGCAATTTTAAAGTCACAATTTACTTACATGTAATAAATGATTTTAAATACCTCTTTGAGTTTAATCTTAACATCTTCCATATTAACTTTACACGTCTTGTCAGTGAAAAGAACTATCGCGAGGTGGTCCGCATGGCTCCTAGAGAGAAGACCCTCTGAGAACCTATGTACATGTGGTGACGTGAAGGTTTTTACTTAGCATAACATGGTAAAACAAGTCCACGTTTTCAGAACAGAGATTTGGTTAAAGCTAAATAGATATCATACAGCGGTTGGCATGCACGTTGATAAGAGGAAAATACAATAACAAACTCAATGTGAAATGGATAACAGAATTAAAAAGAAAATACACCTCACTCTCCCACATCATAGTTAAACGGCTGAAATGGTATGATGGATATTTTTACTCTATTTTATTCCTTATCAAAACCCACAGAGCACCCAGACTCGGGACAACTATTTGTTGATAACACTTATGTTGGTCCTGGATGGGAATCTCTCTGGTATCTGGTACTCGGCATAGCGTTACAACGTCGCGCCATTTTAAACATCGTTCTTGCTATTGATAAATTTTATCGAAGCATGTATTATACATATAGCATTATTGTATCATATAGTACGACAGCTTTGCCTTAATGCCATTGCCTCTACTATATACTAACGCTATATTTTAATACTTTGAGGTCTACGCTCAAACAATATCTACAGCTGCTAAATATTTGCCGACGGCTAACGATTACTCTGGTCCGTTCCAACCTCGTTTTTATTTTGAGGATATAGCTTTAACCATTAGTACTTTAGTTGATTATTGATATTTACTTTTATTACATATACCTAAAAACCTACCTACCTACCTACTTAAGAATATTTTAGATTATATTAAAAGAAAACCTATAATTGTCGCCCCTTTTTGCGTACTCATACGAACTTATGTACAAATATTTTGTCCCTTTATAACATTCGTTGATATCTTGTATCTCTGTAGTGGGTATACTTCGAGTTAATTGTATTATAATTTAGCTAAGCTAACTGACACATAAATAAATAACGAAAAATATTTAAAAAAAAATTGCGCTATTTTGCTCACTTATCGACCACCGATTTTTTTTTTATATAATATAGGAGGGGAACAGACGGGTCACCTAATGGTAAGTGACAACCGCCGTCCATGGACACCTGCAATCTGAGAGTAGTATGTGCACTGCCAGCTTTTGAGGATGATGGTATGTAGGGAGGGGAAAGAGAGGGGGATGAGGATATGGGATAAGGGGCGGGGGTCAGGGTAGAGGAGAAAGGCCAGGGGGAGTTAGAACTCTGGAAACCTCACTAATGTCGAGAAAATGCAACGCAAGTGTTGCTCCACAACCTATTTTCTGTGTGTTCATGGTATTCATTCTATCATAGCTAAGATTACTACAAAACTATACTAAGATTTTTTGTTACTATACAAACAGGTGTCGTTACAAATATAGTGAAATGTTTGAGACATTTCAAAACGTCTTCTAAAAAAATATTGTAAAATATTTGTAAACATTCAACAATCATTTGTTATTTTGACCATTTAATATCTTACATAATAAATTACCGATTAATGATGATTATAAGCTTAAATTGTCGGTAAAATCAAAACTCTAATCACTCATCACAACTCTGAATATAGTTTTGTAGTAATACACTTCTCATCAAAAAATCTAAACAATTCTGGAGTTTGGTTTTGATCGAGTTTTATGTATTTTTTTACATAAAACGAAATATTAATAATGCCAGTTAATTGCGGATATTATAGGACATATTATATATGTCATTCCACGAATATTAATGTTTGAAATGAAAATTAAATTTATTTAGCTATCGTGTTTTTTTAACAGGTTAGTATGTTTTAACCCATATAAAAAGAATTTAAAAAATGTTGGAAACAAGGACGAAAAAGAATACAAAATTAAAAAAAAAAGTTTAATCAGTATCTCGATTTTCCTCCTCATGCCCTTATGACTACTTCCATGTGATTTCTCATGGAACGACTTAGAATCACAAGCATGTGTAATGATGTAATCCCACTCTTCTTGTTTAGCTGTTTTAAGTGTTCATATGCAAAATTATAGCGCGTTCTTCGGTGTTAAGCCGTCAATTTTAGGCCATTAGCTGGTTTATGAAGTTTCAGGCCACGCTCCGCTCATCTTCTTCTAATAGTAGAATCGCTCACAGTCAATTCTCGAACCTCACGGAGCCCCTACAGCAGTTGAATAGGGTTAAAGTGACGATTTCTTAGATAAACTAACGCAATATACCGGTCGGACTCGACATCTACCAGATCCTGGACGGCGAGTAAACATACCAGTATTCCCATAACGCTGGTACACTCTGTTATACTATAGGTCCATTGTCAAATGTGAACTTATAACTTTGACTGATATATAGACGTATGTAGCAGGTATATCAATACAATAAAAGACACAACAAAGCTTTAAATCTAATACATAAAATTATCGTGTCAAAGTGTTTGTTGCCTAACTCCTCCGAAACGGCTTAACCGATTCTTATAAAAAAAAAATTGTGCATATTTGGTAGATCTGAGAATAGGTCGTAAAGTATATTTCATACCGCTTGGTGATCAGGGTGCCCCATTCAGATTTTTTATGGTAGAACAACGTTTGCCGGGTCAGCTAGTATACCTAAATATATAATATTTGTTTATAGGAGCATAGCATGTATTCATGCTTTTAGAAAATTAATTTGTTATTTATTATTTATTTTGGTAGTATCAGGCACTTAAGTATAGTAAATTGACACTTTTCTTTTCACGTAGCTAATCATAAATGCCGCGTGTAGAATGCCGCTTTCGAACTAGAAACCAAACAACACACAAAGCCTGTCTAATAACATCGAAGAAGAATTCTTACCCTCAGTGTGTGAGTGTGTGTTTATATGTAAATATTTACATTCATCTATACTTAATATAAAGACAAAAATACGTGCATCGCAAAATTCCTCTGCAACGTCACATCGTAGGTAGTGTTCCCAGGAGGCTGATAGGTTTAAATACATTGATTGTACTGTTATAGGTATACATATATACAATATTGTTATCCAATATAAACGGGTTCGAATTCGCCGGCACAGCTACTTAAAAAAAAATCTGGCCGCTGCTCCTAAATTATTATTCATTGGTCAGAAGCCGCGTTGTCATAGAAAACATAGCCTTTTGTCACTCTATGCGTAGCAAGTAGTTTGGTACGAAATCACATCGCGCGTTGTCAGTTAGAAAAGAAATGTACTTATATTTGTTTTTTGACGTGTCATGAGGCTAAGCTACCGTTAAACAAATCACGGTACATATTTGGTTCCAACGTTTTCGTTTTGCGAAAATAATATACAAAACAAACCCTGTAGACGGCCGGAGACCCTAGTCGACAATAAAGAATTAAAGGTTATCATCGCAAACTACGTCTGTGTTAGCTGCTGGCAGGGGCAGGTGTGAATTATAAAAAATATTAATTAACTTGGAACAAATTGGAAAAGTGAAAAAGCTCGAGAAATGGGTACATAATAATATACTGCCAACTTTTCAATTTAGTGACGGCAATACGGCTTGCCACAAAACCACAAACCCAAACGTAGGCATTTAGTTATCTGCCTATCCCTACGGAGATTTAAGAGCGTGTGTAAGTATTTATAAATTAAACAGATGTAAGGTAGGTGTAACGATCTGTAACGAATAAACAGTTTTTATTAGTTTATTTACTACCCAATTCATGAAGTGGCCAATTCTATGATCTGGCCACGATAGATACCTATACTGAATAACCTTGACAAATAAATGGTCTCCCATACAAACTGTAATCACTTATTTTTCAACTTTTAAAGTTTATTTTTGCGACATCACATACATAGGCTCACGCCTGTACCCCTAAGGGGTAGACGGAGGTTTATTAAATACCCACATTTTGCCAATTATAATTATGTTCACTAACGTAATAAGGGGCAAGCCTATTGCCGTCACCTACCACCACCGGGAAGAGATGGGGTTCCCCTTGTCCGTTATCGTGGTAGTGTCAGCTTAGGCACGAATGGGGCGGCTCGACCGGTGCGTTACCAGGGCCTCACAAAAAAACCTGTTGTGAAGCAAAGTTTGCGTTGCATTTCGCCAAAATTAGTGAGGTTTCCTTTCCTCTCGATTCTGACAAATACAATACAATTTTTGATATGAATGATGAATGACTCTCATAAGGATAAAAATGCTAGAAATAAAAAAACAGATCGATTGGATTATAATTTATTTAAGTAGTTGCATTACGTATGGTAATTGACTGAAGATGATAGGTAGATGATAAACGCGTTGAATCTGTACTCATTAATCACATACAACATGACCATGATACAGTTCCAATAAAATATATAAAATCAAAATACCGAAATAATTAAAAACTAATTACATAAAATCAGTCATATTTTATATTCATTACGATTCGCACCGTCATGAAATATTAACATATTGTTAAAATTAGAATATTATAATAAAATTACATATTTAATTGATAAAAGACAATCAATTGACAATCATGAAATAAATAAAACTATAGAATTAAAAACTCCAATGTATACATAATATATTAAGTTATAATGCAGGTGTCAAAGAAAAGCACAATACAGTAAGAAACATATAGTAACGCGCGTGTCAAAGTACTGTTCTTTACTGTACTGTGAGAAAGATGTGGTCAAATTTAGGAGCGTTTGTTTATATTGCTTTAAAACCCCAGTACGATACCACGACCTCACACATAAACCCGGTGAAGCAACACTTGCGTTGCATTTCATCGAAATCAGTGAAGTTTGTAGAGGCTCAACTCCCCCTCTTCTCTTTCCCATCTTCTTATAACCTCTTATATCCCCACCCTGATTCCCCCTTCCTTATCACCCTCAAAGGCGGGCAGAGCACTTACGACTCTTTGAGTTGCAGGTGTCAATGGACGGTGGCCGTCTGTTCGTCTGCCCCTTTATATTATAAAAAAAAATGTTTACATTCAGATTTGATCTCTCTTACACAATAACCGCTTTATTACTCATAAAAAAAAATGAAGTTCAATTTACCAATTCAAAGTACATGTATTGATATGATACGATATCTATCGAACATATAGAATTTTCCTACAGATGACTGTCAAACAGCATGTTGGTATGCATTTTTATATGATAGATCTAGACATGATGACATGCCTTACTATTCTTAAACCATTTTCTTTAAATTCATTTTGACGATAAAAAATAAAACCTTTAATGTACAATTGGATGGAAAATTTACACAATGATTTTTTGGCTTTTGTGGCTAAATAATTAATTTTGAGCACAGACAGGTACCATTTTTCACTGGACCTACTATAAAGCCCTAAAATATGACCACAACTTTAGTATCAACCTGTATAATAACATACAGACTTACATGAGAAACGTCAGACAAAATTGTTGTATATTTGGTTACTTCTTATTTTCAGAGAAGTCCGAAAAACGCCTGAGAAATTATGTATAAATGTAAAATAATTTTAGATACAGAAATTAAATAACAAAGTTTGTCAGTTATTGGGTGACAATCTCATTAACAGGTCGTCAATTGACTGCTGTGATTGCAATCATTTTAACACAAGAAAAATACAAACTCGGTTTAACAGTACAACAGTAAACAGTACTACAAACTGAGATCACTTTGTATGAAGTTTACAATGGTCTAAAAATTAAAAACACTCTTAAACACAATGTTTATTACCAGTTTGTCGGAAACAGGCTAGAAGTTTTTTGGTTTATATAAATAGATTTATTTAAGTATAAACTTCTGTAATCTTAAATAAAATTGATTAAAAGTAGCAAAATCAAAGCTACAATAAAACAATGTTTGCGTAGATTAATTATTATTTACCTAATTAATTAATTAGCCGACTAGTCAAATTTAAATTCATAACTAATTTTATATTTTGTATTAAGTGATATGTAATGATTAACCTGAATCCATACCAAACTGTAATAAAACAACTAACACATAATATACCTAAACAATTACTTAAAAATATATATAAGTAATAAGTTTCAAGGAATAATCTTCATTTTGGAATTGTAACATAATATTTACATTGCTGCAATGCCTCTTAATTATAAATTTTGATTAAACTCGCATTATATATATAAAACAGAAGATAACGTAAGATTTAGAGATATAATGGCTTATAAATTACACGTGATGATCAATATGTTTATACAATAGTGCGCACCGTCTTTTTGCAGTCAAATATTCTTATGTTTATTAATATTAATATGGACACAGCTTTAATGAAATGTATGTATACAATATATTTATCAAAAACATATGCCACGCTTTTATAATAAGAATTATTTTTAAATCATTGGAAATACATTACAAAAATACAGTTTATTTTCAAAATACATTTTTGAAATTGGTGTGAATTATAAAGATATAGTTAATAATTATGTAGTTTTTAGTAGCGCGTAACATACAATGTGTTGTTGAATAACATTATCTTCGAGGGGATGGCAAGGTTGTTAAGGATAGACGTGGACCATTTTATTTTAGACAAATACTATTGTGTATCTCTATATAATCAGTAGTAGATAATCATATACTGTTATCTATAATTATACACAGACTTTGTACACATAGTATATTTATATGTAAAAAAGAGAATGTGAAAGGATTGGATAATGATGACATATTGTTTTATAACCTTGACGTCTTAAGGGTTCGAGGGTTAAATTCGCTGTCCATTCAATCATGGTATGCAAGTTTGTCTTTTGCATAAGTCTGGTTGTTTCTGTGAGTATCTATGAAGTTTAAAAAATGTGTGAATTGAAGTTTGTTGTCAAATTGTCAGGATTTTTTTTTTAATTATTACGTACTACTTTTGCAGACAAAGGAACTTTGTAGGTACTTTATATAAAATGATCATAAATAATATAATCAAATTATTAACTAATTATTACTTTTAGGGATTTTTGAACATGCACCATAGTTTATATAATGTATAAATCTCAGGTGTACAAATAACTTCCAGCACCGTTTTAGATGGGGCGTTAGCAAGTAATCACTGGTAACGAAGATTGAAACCACTATGACCCAAAGAAGATAACAAATTGGGACCATCTGGAAATGCTTTTACATGAAGAGCTTAACCCCACATTCATGGGAAAAAGGGCATGCTTTGCATTTGGTGAGATCAACTTAATGAACACAGTTAACGAGATTACCACTCCAGACCCCAGAAAATTACTCTACCACCCGATAATTAATTTTTGCATTATATTGAGAATCTTAAAACCCAACCTCATTCGGCAGCAACCCATTCACCTTATTCGCTAGACATTGGCCCTTCAGATTATGATTTGTTCCGGTCCATGGCACATGATCTGTCCGAGCTCTACCTCAAATCATATTATGATACGAAAAAGTTCTTTTGAATTGGGATCAGAATGCTATGAGCACAATGTTAGAGTGTGCAAAATTAATGGAAACTACAATAACGAATTAATACAATGTATCATTCATTAAAATATTTTTTTATTGTTTGTTAAAAAACGGCAAGAACTCATTGGTATTTCTATATATATTTACCGGCAGTCAGAGGCAGAAAGTCAATCTACCATTTGCGCTTTGTACAGATTTATCCTTCCTTTGACTACGAAAGTAGACTTAAAAGTATTAAGTGAGTAGGTACATACATTTTCAATACACCAATGAAAGCATGCAGAAATTATAAATACTCATTATTAAGAGACATGAATTATTACAAGAATATATACCTAAATACATATATATATATTACAAAACTTTGTGCGTTACAATAACATTTTATCGTGTTTTATAATTACAATGATACAACTATTTAGTGTAATAAGTAGACTCAAGGAGAACAGTAAAGTAATAATGTGAACCTGCTTTTAATTTGCTAGCGAAAGAAATAGAATTAGCTGGATTTACTTAACTTTATGCTCTTCGTCCCGCAGAGTTACAGCACATTTTCTGATTTAGACAGGGTTATTACTAGAACCTATATCAAACTTTTATGAGTGATTTACAGACTAAAATAAAAGCGTTATTAAAAGCTGTAGCTTTTGCATAGTATCGATCTTCTTAAATTGTCTGAACTATATTTCAGTACATAAGTGTGGAGAAAATGTAACTTAAATAGTGGCAGAGAATTGGAGAACTATACATAATAATTCAAGGATATAAATATATTGTAGTGTTAACGAGACGGGTCCGTCATTAGTTACAATATAGCCAGCTTTCGATAATTTATTGGTTTAGATATATACTATATGCCTTGATAAAGGCCTCGAAAGGAGTTGTTTTTTTTTGCTTTTCTATAATAAACACTTACGTGACTGATGTTCATATTAATGACATATATACGATTGTTTAGTTGTATGTAATATGTATTCTAAATTTCCAATGAATCTACAATGTTGTGATCCTTTATTATATATATTATAATATTATATGATAATTGATACTTTATAAAATATCGTATTCCAAAACTATGCAATTGCAGAAAAATAGGTGAGTATAATAAACGTATTCTTGACACAAATGTATTTTTCGATAGGAACTTGCTTATTGTTAGAGCAAGATGCAAAACTTTAAAATTTCAGGCTCATTTGTAAATCATTACATATTGTGTGTGAAATATTAGCAATCATTGAATAAGTGTCACAGGTCACATTAAAATTATATATTAAATAATTTCATGAAAATAACTTCTGTGCGTGTAATTATTTACTCAGTACTTTGTCCTCATGTCAGAAAATATAACATTTTCAAGCAGATCGGTTTAAAATATGTACGTCTCTCCATTATCCGATTTTCCATTACGTTCAGTAGCGTAAACATCAAAATATAATCCAGTCTCGAGTTGATGAGAATTATTCCATTGAAGTATCAACACCTATAACTAGTTGAACATTGATAACAACATTGAGATTAAAGTACCAATTACAATTAAAACCGACACTTTTACTGTTATCGTTACCGTCGCCACAGTACGATTTTCCATTATAGAAATAGTATCTTAAACATTAAGTCATCTCGTTCAGGACATCAAGTCCCTGTCGAGTGTCAACATTCCACACAACGACTAACTCGACCTGCAATTCTCAACACCTCGTTCTCAACACTAGACAGGAGTGAATTTATTACTTCTGAGCGTCGTACATAATGTAGTTCCGCCACAAAAACATGTCAATATTTGAATGTAAAACTTAAAAGAACGTAGTATATCACATCGTGAATATATAATACTGAAAATATTTGACTATTATAAAATAATTATTAATACAGCACAATATTATTTAAATTTTACAGAACATATGTTGTGTTAGTCAAAACATGTATGAGTTTCACGTTGACATTGTGATTATTATGTTCATACATTAATTACAATATCATTACGTTAACACCTAAGTATATTAAATAGTAAATGAAACATATTTCCACAACATGTGAATCCATCCTTTTATAATTAATTACGTCTCAAATGTTCCCAGGGCATTATTTCTTACTATTTAATAAACAGTGTGTCATTTTCCAAGTAATTTACACAGTAATTATACTATAGTATTACATTTACTTGAGTATCCCTCAGTAAATACACTGTAACGTAGCTTTGGATTCTAGCTGAGGCAGTCGAAATGTTGCTACCTAATATCTTTCATACATAAAGAAACATACAGAAAGTTTACTTCAAACAGCACACCATTTTTGTTGTAACCTATACAATATACATGGTGTATCAGAAAGGTGTGGTCTCAATTTATGGTCGTATAGTAGGTCGTATAGTAGTATCTTTTAGGAAATTCTTGAGAGAGAGAGAAAGAGAGAGAGAGAGAGAGCTGACACGAATTAAACTATAGGTATTGAATACCAGGGAACATTTTAAATAATAATATAAAATTAAAATATTTGAAATTGACAGAAAAAAAAAATGAAAAGGTTATGAAAAATGTGTACAAAACATTTCAAAATCCATTTCCTAAAACTTAATCACACCTTTTTGAAACACCTGGTATATTTTGATATTCCTAATGCTAAGAGTAAACATTGAAGACATTGGCGTCCTTCAAAAGATCAAGATGTTGATCTAGTCCTTTATATTATAAAAGTTAATAGATAGATTGCACTCTTCGTTATATTCTTAGGCGATGGTGAGGGTCACTGGAGTCACTACCAAAGTACGAACGTCACACTTGACAAGCTTTAACACTTTAATTGTCTTTCGTTACTACTAAATTAAGTCTTTTTTAATAAGCATCACTGAAATCGCATAATAAAAGAAATAGTGCACGCATTACAAATATTATAATACTGCTTAAGACAGTTTCTAAAGAAAAAAACGGAAAAATTAGAATTTAGAACGATCGTTTTAAACTTTTGTAAATTGTTAAAATAACCTCGACGCGAATATGCAATATTTTATTTAATATACTTATTAAATTGTAGACTGAAAAAACGTCGCCTTTAAGCTGAGAAGAGCACTGGTTATAGTTCGTTAATAGCTAGGGAGAAGGCGACGCCACTCGACAACGCTTAGTTCTAGTATCGAGTGGTGGCAACGAGATGGAGCCGCGCAAACGTCAATGCATAATTCGTCCATAAGCTCTCCAACGCAATCACGACATTTGCGTACTAAAATCGTCTTAGGTTAAAATAGTGTCAAATCAATATATAAGCCATATTTCCGAGAGCAAATAATGTCCATGACATTGTGGTAACACCGGGGATGATTTAATGATCGAACTTTAGTATGGAATCGATGGAGAAATCTGCCCGGCGTCTTTGCTCGAGCATGATGAACGTTTGGACAGTGCGCAGTGCGTCCGGGTCGGCTGAGGAAGGCCCCGGGGTGGCCGAAGGATGGCCACCGCCTCCACCGCCACCCGACTCCTTTCAGCTGGGCTTTTGTTGTACTTCTCGCATTATTAGCTGTTAACACATAGTGTGTTTGTCAAATATTACGCATACAAAAATATATGTTACATAAACGTAGATTAAATTGTTATCTTTTATTTCTTCTATTTAACAAGAGTAAAACTACAATACCTGGTGTGAGCGTTCGGAGGTAATAGTTTCGGCAGCGCGAACTGGTGGTGGTGGCGGTGGCCGAACCTGCGCCCCATTCTCTCGTTGCATCTGACAGCGACTTGGCTCTGGGGGTCCACTCGTCACTGAAGTAATATCTACATTGTACAAATCTTATCTTGTACTCTTTACATAAATGCAATGACGTCAAAACAATATATGATTTTTACCAATTTTTTAGCAACTATATTTAGGGTTCAGCAAAATAGAACTGTTAAGGACATGAGTATGTACACATTTCTTTCTATATTAAACAGAGATCTGTATTATAATATTTATTTTCAGATTAAAATTTACCAAATACAAAATGTCAACAGGGATGGATATCTGCACTTCGCTTCTTTTCATTACCAAGCAATGACATAGCACTACGCGAACACATACGACATTTGCTTATAAATTAGGGCCCAAACAAGAAACAGGTAAAATAAAATGTTTTTCTTTTTTCTATTCATTCAAGACATACCAGTGGTGAGGGGTATAGCGAGACGAGCATTAACAGCAAGGAGATGATCACGGCGTAACTGCAGGTTTCCTACGTGATCCTCGAGACGAACGTTTTCAGTTCGTAGTTGGTGCAGGCACGACAGCAGCGAAGCGACTGTGCATAATATGTTGTCAGCAATGCGTATACCACATATCATATATTAACCAGACTTCCAGGAAGAACCGTTTTCTGAACAGCATGACTAAAAAAGACAGGTTATGTCTTTTCCGTCGTGATAGATTCGGTCGTCTGGTCCGACTCATCGACTACATAACCAGGTAGTTTATTATTTGCGTATTGCTAAGGTATCGCAGTCTGTCTGTCGTAGTCAATAACAAAAATGAATTGCATTAATAATGATTTATAATACAAGATTACATAGACTTCGTTCAAAACGTAACTATTTTACTTTAAAATTGTTTTATGTGGCTATGTTTTATTGCTGACAGATCACAGCTTTTTGTGCAAATGTTTACCATTTAGAACCAATATCAACATTATTCTTTTTTTATTACCACAAATACGCTACGTAAATTATCAGCAACAGATTATGACTTTTAGTTCTCTGAATTCGTTTATAAAAGAAACAACATAAAGTACGCAGCACAACTGTGCTTATTAAATATATATATTTGTATAACTATATAAGGAGATATATTTTATTTCATAGTTATTGCTCTAATCTCGTCTTGTACTCTCGTACAGACATTCTAGTCTGACTGTAATCTGAAATATTTTTCTGGTTTAATAGTATTGATTTAATCTTCGTTAATTAATAAAGGATACGTATTTCCTTATACAGCAATAGATGAAAAAGGTCGAGAATACGATAACGAATTGAAACACAAATCCAATTTTTGTTTAGTCAAGCAAATTGATTGAGTATTACACTGGTATTACACTGGTATTCCACTGGTTATATTTTCGATGGCCTATCCTAAAATGATGTCTAGCGGTATACGCATTTTATCAAAAGATATTTAAGGTCATGAACATTTTTAACAACATTTACCTTAGTGAAAAGTATTATTGATTATCAGGTCTGACTTTTAATAGACGAGCATCCTGAGAGACATGTTTTTTAGGTGCACTAATGCAGAAATGTCTAAAGTTTAGGATAATCTTTAAGTAATCGATTAGGAGTTATTATTTTCTAAATTTAAGTAATCAATCCCAACTCGATACGAAGGTTTGAGAGACATAATGGAATCAATAATGCTTTATACCGTATTTTAATATAATAAAACAGCCCATTACCGTCCCACTGCTGGGTACGGGCCTCCTCTAAGGCCCCACCTCCACGGGCGCATATCTCGTGGCGATACGCTCGTTGTGTCACTAAAATGAACAGTAATTACTATATAAAACCAATTCCACGTCGAGTCCACGAATCCGTACTGGTTCTTGGCCTCGAGACGCGTCTACTTTATCATTGACTACTCTTACAGTTAGTTGCACCGAGGTGAATTTTGGAAGGAAATTCAATTATTCCAAGGCATCAAGTCCCCATGTGGTCTACATCCATGTAGAAATTAGCGGAATAATCGTCATCTCGAGATAGAAAAATGGCTTCGAAGGACTCGTCCGTGTTGGTGACACGCTACATTTAGAGGGAATAAGGCAGGCTACCATGCTAATGAAGTTCTTATCGCCCGGCTGAACATACCTTTGAACGTTTGGATCCAGGCATGCAGGTTGCAGGATAATTAAGGTTTAATACGCACATATAGACGCGTATGTAACTTGTCTAAGGTCGTTACTGCCTTGAAAGGCTAACGTACCATTAGACTCAGGATTATTAAAATTTGTTAAAAATATTCTAAATGACCTTAATTATCTTCTTTTCACGCCTTGTTTGAACGTAAAACATACATTATATAAAATGCAGGGGTACAATGAATCAATAAGGCATACATCAGCAACTTTAAACACATCAAATGACAAAATAGTTGACAAACGCGTTAGCTACTTTTTTTACCAAAACAATGACGGACTTAGTAATAGAGAATATTAATGACACGATATTAGTGGCAACTTAGTAAAGGCATTTAATTGTCACAATAACATTTCTTACCCGAATATAGAAAAAATATGTTTCAGCTAGATTATTTACGAAGAAAAATACTTTTTATAGATTTCACGGACAGCATTATAAGAAATTATATTATTAGTTAAAAAGGATTGTCGGGTCAGGGGTGTCAGTCATAATAACGCTTTTTTTTTTCAGAG
Organism: Tyria jacobaeae; assembly: GCA_947561695.1. NCBI lineage: Eukaryota > Metazoa > Arthropoda > Insecta > Lepidoptera > Erebidae > Tyria > Tyria jacobaeae. Next base: position 7,923,123 of record OX387207.1, on the reverse strand, counting down.
TATCCTAGCGTGACTTTTTTAATATACTATAACAAAAAAACTGATACAAATTTCGCAGTCACGATTCTAACAATAAGAATAAATTATCCATTAAATTATGAAGTAACTTTTCAGAAGTTTTTGACGTCATTCAAATACATAAAGCTTGCGACAAGAGGATTGTACTTTCAGCAGGTTTTTGTCTGCTTAACGAAATCCATAGAATCGCATGCATTGATACATAAATGGCATGCAACAGAACTAACATCAAAATTTAACAAAAACATCAATAAGTCTACACATCGTAACAGAGAAGGAACTCGACGTTTGAAACTTCACCTTGTTTGAGCATCTCAAGTAAAACTATGTCCGAACCGTAGGCACCTTCTAGGCTTCAAGAAATGAAGACTTTATTATCAGTTGTAGCTTAGAAACACAATTATGTTCCACTTCCTTATTTATCGCCAAAATACAGTATTCTCTCAGCACCATCTCATTTTAAATAAATTAAAATGTACGCATATAAATTCTTCTATACCGACAAATATAAAGTTGTAGAAAATAGTTTTTCTTAATCCGGTAGTAAATATAATAATTTTATAAAATATGCAAGTACTTACTATCAAAATGCTGTGCTTGTTCCATGAGGAACTGTGAGCCTTGTTCCCACTGCCTCTCTAATAGTTGATCAAGACTTTGGGCACCCGAGGATCCTCGCCCGGAACTATTACTGGCTCCCTAGGTAATTGTTGAACAACATCGTTATCTCTGGTACTATTTAAGTTATTTATATAATAAGTTTTTTTTTTTATTTCATCGACTTCTTTTAAATATTTTCTATTTATATAGTAATTTTACAATGACAGTTGTTGACATCGAATTCCCCTCACGTATTAATAAAATGAGCACTAGTGAACCTAATCAGTAATACTTACAGGTACCGCTTTATTGATAAGTGGTGGTGGGATTAGGGGATCAACCCCAGCGGTGTTTGCAGCGTGAGCAGCTAGTTCAGCACTAAGTTGCTCTTGCAGGCATGCCGCCGCACCACTCTCAGGATTTAACTCGTTGCCAAGCATGTGAGGAGCAGTACACGAGGATCCCATTCTTTAAAAACCAAAATCTAGTTTCAATATTACCCCGTTACAAAGCTGATTTTAGAGTTATTAAGAACTAGCTGTTGCCCGAGACTTCGTCCGCGTGGTATTTAACAAAAAAGTTATTGTTCAGATCAGTTTTCAATTTGGTTTTAATTGGTTGGTTGGTTTTAATTTTTTTTTGAGGTTTTTCCAAAAATAAAAGTAGCCTAAGTTACTCCTTGTTACATCAGCTATCTGCCAGTAAAAGTTCCATCAAAATCGGTCCAGCCATTTCAGAGATTAACCGGAACAAACAGACAGACATACAGACAGGCAAAAATTAAAAAAAAAATCGTTTTGGTATATGTACCGTGTATACGTCCATATCCACTTAGTAAAAAGCGGTTATTTTAATATTACAAACAGACACTCCAATTTTATTTATTTGTATAGATAATCTTGAAGGTAATATACTAAATAAATAAACAAAAGAAACAACTAATCAAGGGTGTACTTCATATCTAAATATAAAATATATTATTACGATTCATCAGCTAATTCAGAATTTGTTGAATTGTAATTATGTTATAGTTATATTTATATTATAACTTATCTATATATGTATACATAATTTACATAAGTTTAAGAATAGACGCAGCCTTAAAGAATAGAGGCAACTTACTTCGACGATTCCATTTTAGATTTGAGTGGACGTTCAGAGCCTGAAAGTAAAAAAAAAATTACAATAACAAATAATTCAACTTGAATAACACACCTCTCACTGTTTCCAAGTATGTTTATATGAATAAATGTATTATAAAATATAATCAGCGGTTTACCGAAACGACCGTACACGTTTCCTGGGTATGATTTAAAAATAAACATCAAAGTCTGAGCAACATGTTACAAATTCTACAAATTACAAATTATTTTAATCAATTATATTATACATATTTTTTGGGCCATATAAGAGACTGACTGTTTGTAAAAAAACACTGAGCTCGTTTTAGTAAATAGAAACATGAACTCTAAAAATTATGTATGTCCGTCCATTTCCACAAACCCTTGGCTCCGATTTCACATTAATGCATGACAGTGCACGTTCACCCACTGCTTTGTTGGCAAGTGAGTATTTGGTAATAGAAAACATCCGGCACTGGCCTGCACGATCGCCAGACCTAAAACTCCACTTAGCACGTATGGGACATACTCCAGAGTTTTAGAAGTCTCGGGCGGAGTGACAACAACCCAATAGCGGAAGGATTTCTTAGAATTCCATTGAGAGCAATTGCCGCAGGATAACATATACTCATCAATTTAATGAATAAATAGGTGCCAACAACTATAAAACAATTATTGAGGAAGCCACATACTTTGTATTAAATAATCTAATGTAAATTAGAATTTAACTTTTATTTATTATTATATTAAAATTTAACTTGTTTTAATAAGGTTTAGTTGCTTAGCTACCTTAGTTTGTACTACGAATGACACAGTATAAGTAAAAGTTCTTGTTTTTACATCAATAAGACACTGAAAGTATTATTTTAATAATAAAATACACATTATAATGTGTAAAACCATTCTAGAATTCACATTACTACATGTTGCTTAGACTTTTTTATGTGTGTATATTTATAAATTTTGAACAATTTTCAGAGTGTAGTTACAAGAAAAAAAAAATTAATAAGAGTTTGCGCGTTTCCTTAACTCGCTTACAAAAAAAATACAAACTCATCTGCTCTTATTCTGTTATTGCTAAAGAGCCATTCAACAAATCTTAAATTGTTCAGTCAAGCTCTTACATCCTACTATATATCTAAGCCCGGTCGCGGTAGGTTAAGCTATACCCGGTGTGACCGGTACAAAATTCAGATGAACTTTCTCCAAAGTATTTCATACTCTACTGACAAATAACAATGACAGCTTTGCCAAAGATTGTAGCGGTTGTAAAGTCACGGCAAACGCTTTTGAAATATTATTTCTTTTCATATTGAAGAAGTATTTTAACAAACCTCAATTTCAAATATTTCATTTTGAATAGTATCATAAGCTAATAAGGTTATATTTATCACGCTTCGTTTGTTTTAACAAGTCGGTTGATGTGACAGGACTTGTAGGGCTTAGTCCCCGTCTTATGCCTACTGTACAGTAGGCATAAGAGAGCAGATGGATAAAATTTGGGTTTTGATGAAATATGTATGTAGTATCTTTCTTTTCTGTGGTAGTATCTGCCTTTCAGTTGTTTTTAGACTATTATACCATTGGTGATGATGAAAACTACTTACTTTACTTTTTGCAAGCGGCTTTGAGCACTTTTGTCTATTTTTTTATTTAATTTAAATTTCCTGTACTCTTAAATCATTAATGCAAATCATCTTTTGAGTAGTATCAAACAAAGTAATTAACATTCGCATATACCTACATATTAAGATATTTTGTTGTCTTATCTATTTTGCTACATTTATATGCCCCCTTCCGGATCCCTGACGAAGTGTATTAAATTTTTCATGATGAAGAACACTTATGTAAGAAGTAAGAAACTCAGTTTCGTATGTATAATATCAGTTAGGATCACTAGAGAGGATCATTCAGTATAAATGTATAAAAGTACTGTATAGACTAGTGTGCTTGAGGTACTTACTAGGAGAACTCGGCGGTGAATCTTTAATCGTTTCTTGATATATAGGCGGTGGAGTCGGCTGAGGTTGACGGCGAACACTCGCCAAGCTTTGCGTTGTCACGGTTTCTATAGTGAATTAAAGAAGTTATAAGTACTGCATACACGCCAACCATCTTCCAAACTGCAGGTAAATACTAATTCTCATTTTTTCCGCAAGATACCCTTTTTGGTAAATTCTCTTCATAGTAAATGATAATGTAAACCCCACCACCTTTCCCCTAGACTTCTATTTTGGCCACAATGAATTAAGGCTGGGAATCAATAAATAAATAAAAAAATCTCCACCTATATGAGAAAGATAAATTACAGCTGAGTACTTACGCATAGCAGTCGGAGCATTGGCCATAGCTACAACCGAACTCATGGCAGCTCGCTTTTTATTGCGAATTGTAGTTGGTGGCATTGCATTCATGTTAGGGCCCAAATCCTTGCTAGTACCAGCTATACCACTCAGACTGTAGACAAGGAGAATACTGATATAGAAACTGTTTATTATAAACAGAGTAATCTATCACATAGAACTGAGATATTTTTTTTTTCGCTTTACTACTATATAATAATAAAAATCTCATGTTCATAGTTTATGCAAAAATTATAATAAATTTGTTTATAGCATGGCACACAGTAGAATTTGTTTGTTTATAGGATTTTAATGTATCTTTATACTATGTTATATTATGTTGTATCAGAATGATTGGTGTTTAAATTTATATCTTAATATCTTTGCTATCTCCTGCTTAATAAATAAAATCTTGACATATATATTTTTATATTCTACTAACTTATGACTTGCACTACCGTGTGAATTCAATACATATAAAATTTATTACAACATTTATTTTTCAGATTATTATGTACTAGATTAAGTAAAAAAGCAAATCTTTCGTGGTCGGCAATGCTCAAATGAAAAAATTATACACCTTGTTACTAGATAAGTGCAGAACAGGAGGTACATTATAGTCAAAAATTCTCTCATGGCACTAGTTTTTGTAGTGTACTTATGTTGAATATATGAGATACCGTTCAGGTTTTTACATAAACGTAAATCTCCCACCTACTTGTTATTTAGGTAAAAATCAATTGTGTAAATTTAAAGCGTTTGAATGGCTATTTCAAAACCCAATAAATACAATCCAAGGCAAAATTTGAATACCGTTCAAGGTAAATAAATTTACACAGCTCTGTTTTGTATTTAAGGTTGAGTAATTTTAATATAGTTGTGAGTAATAAACACTTTAAGCCTATTGATTGAATGCATTATAAAACTGGCCATTTTCATGCTGAGCTGCGCTATTAACACAATTATTGAAAAAACATAATCTTTAGTCATATACATAAACTTTCGCTCGCATTGGCTTGTCAACACAGCGACATCTACAATTTGTTTAAACATCTAACAAGTATATTTTTGCTTGGATATTAGTAATTATAATACGATCAGGTACATATAAGTTCTGACGACGCAAAAGAAGAAGCTGATTTGTGCATTACTTTTTAATTAAACTATAAGTTATATTTAAACAAACGGGCTATTATAATAACCAAGATATGATGAGATATGATGATGTCGAGCTAGGGATTAAGTTGTAAGAGGTTCAAAACACATGAAGAAACACTTGATGCAAACATATAGTGACGCATTCAATAACCATTTATTTGTTTAAATACATATTTTGATAGAAGTTATGGTGGTATAGCGTGTTTTTTCCTTGTTAATATTGAGATGGTTATGTAATATTTACCCAGGTTTGTTGGGATCTTGCTGCATTTCATAGGTAACATTAAGTCCGCCCCAGGATCGGCTGGGAAGAGTATGCGGTGAATGTCCTGTCATGCTAGTATCCATCGCCGCCTGAAAGTTACAACAAAACTATTTCAGATTACTTATATTTTTGGTGGCCGATGATATTGGTCAAGGCAAGGCATATATTATAAAGCAAGAGTGTAAAATAAGTTATATTACAATCTAATAATACAGGCTCTAAAATTAAACATTACGCATACAGCAAATTTAAACAGTTCTAAGTTAATACTACACATACTACCAATGCTTGATGTTAAAGGGCAATAAACACACACAACTTTTGAAAACAAAAGTACATACTTGTTCCCAAGTTACCTCTATGAGGTTTGAGTTCGCAGAATTTCAAGACTGTTTTCGTACCGTTTATAAATAATAAATACGAACCCTATGGAGACTTGACTCTCCACGGATTTTGATAGTTCGGTAATGGTAGGAGGCCAATTCATATTTTCTTATTTGAAATAAAATTAATCCCGGTTTGAAGTGGTAAATAGTAGTAGCAGAAAAAGATTGACGTTTCAACAATTTTTCATCTATGCTATTAACAGTTTATTTTTTTATCAAGCAAATCAGATATTTCTCGGCAAACTAACTTAGTTCTGAATGAAAGTTACTCTATGTCCTATTTGTACTCCTGACAACGACAATTAAGTGAGAATCATTAGGAAGTGTCACAAAGAAACAAACTCACACTTTCACATTAATAATAGATACAATTTTAATAACAAATGTTATTACGACTCCTCTACGCAAATATCATTTAGAGTGATCCATGAAAATGCCAAGAGCGAGGCGCGGTAAGAGGAACAGTAAAACTGGGGTAAGCCTGTTCATCCAAGACCAAAAACCGAAATTTGAAAAACAGCCAAATTCAAAAATCATCTTGCCTGAAAGAAATTATGATGAGCAAATAAATTCAACACATAACTGATGATATGACCAGCTTAAACGACTGTAGCATGCTAAGTTACCAGCTACTAAGCTAGTAGAAATATGCAGTAAGCTATGCTATCTCTGATATTGAAAATCAACATTGATCATTGAAATATGAATATCTTATCATTATGACAACTAGACTGAGTAAAAGGTAAGCGATTAGTATCAAGCTGACCATTATGCTTGTTTGTCAACGAGGTGGTACAAAAATAGTTAAATATATATCTTTTATAGTTACCGAATTTTTTTTTTTTTATGCGATAGGGGGCAATTAATTATACGAAAACCGATTTTTTTACTAGCATAGCATATGAAAAATAAAAGTTAAATAGCGTATTTTTAGAGTTTTCATCTGAATTGCGAAAATGTTTTTATTATTTTATATTTCAGATATTATCTGAGTCAATGTAACAAATATTTTGTATAGACAGCACAAATGTCCGCCAAGTGTCAACATATGTTCTGCAACTGTATTTACTGTACAAGACGGGCCGCCGTTATTATTAACAAATTACCTAAAGAATTATGTATGTATATATCCTTATAAAACATATTCGTTCCACACCAACAGTAGTTCAAATTTTAAACGTTAAATGGGTAACATACGGATGCCATCACTTCATATCTAAAGGTAGAGAGGTGGCGCAATATACGGCTATAGCCGAATATACTGATTTCGATTGGATGAATCAGATTGTTATGTTATGAAAGATTTGCCATATTTATTAAACACTTATAAAAATAAACATCTATTGAAGACGTAACAAACACAATTGAACAATTGTAAATTGAGTCAGTAGAAGCTATGCGGATACTGCTAAATGTCTTAATGAAACTGAAAATAACGGTGACTGTTTGGTGTTACAGAGTTAATAATCGTCTAAAACATTTCATTATATTTTAAATGCATACACAAGGGAAACAAAACATCTCAGTGATAATTCGCGGGAGACTAACACATGTAACATTTGATAAAACCTCACCAAATATCTCACTTATTCCTTACCATTATACATTAAAATTTGTTTTAGGCAATATATTTATCACACGCGAGTTGTTCACCAGTTTAAATAGCAGATGTGTTCTCAGCCAGCGCCGTTGTTTGACTGAATGGGTCTATAGGGATGACGAGTCAACATGTGGTGTACAATAAGCAGGTAGGTAAGAGGTTGGGATCAGGTATAAGAATTGCAATACTTAACTTCGCTAGGGCGATAGACACGCGGAATACAATTCTCGGAAACGATGTAATTTTAAATGTATTGCTGTTTTCGCTGTCTGTTATTTTCGAATAAAAGAAAGTTTGTTTAACTTAGTACTTAGTAGATACAACACATTTTGCCATCCTTATCATTCCCTAGTATTAAGGAGTTGACGTAAAGTTTAACAAGGATTTGTTGGTTATTTAACAAAGCTAGTTATTTCGAAGTGAATATGGTAAGTTGCAGAGTGGCATTAGACTAATATTATTATTACTGGTATGAAAGGTACGCTATTATTAAAACAAAACATTGAAATGACACAATCGCGTTGTAATGATTGACACACAGTTGCAGCACATCATGTCAAAGCGCCTGTTATGTCTTTATAATTGCGACATTGGCTAAATTCTACAATCCTATCTTAAAGGGTTTTAAAATGATTTCAAATAAGATCTCTAACCATTATGGCGTGTTGTTGTTTCATTCATCAAAAATTCATCAAAAAAAGAAATTAAAAACAAAGTCTAATTTGGTTTTTAGAACAGTGCGTGGTGTTTTTTATTGTAACCGTTAAAAGATATAAAAGTTTAAAATATACTTAAAGTTTTAGTAATTTTGTTATGACAAGTATTTGTTATGGGCACATGTGTTATGTGTTACTACTGAGTTGTTAGCTTTGGTGTAAAACATATTATGAACGAAACCAAGTTGTATGATTCATATGAGTGGCCTAATCAATTGATTTGATTGATCGAAGAATCAATTGCCTGAAATAACATAATATGACGAAATACCTACTGGACTTGTAACATTAAGGAAAAAAAAAAACAGTTTTATATACTCTAAGAGTTCGGGAGTTTAAATAACAAGCATTAAACTGTTATTAATTTCTTCACGAATTGTTTCCTTGAACGTTATTGAGACGAACATGAGCCAAGCCACAAATTTAAAGAATCCTTAGACGTATTCTACCAGCGAGCGATTAGACATGACAAATATTGCTTAAATAACTCAGTAATCAAAATACTATCCTTAAATTCGACCGTTTTCTGTGTGTAGTTTCTGTGAGTGTAACACATGTAATATCGCATTAGGCGTTCTCCATATCGGACTGCCAAGGGTTAAGGACATTCACAATATTTTTTTCTAGACAACCCATACAAACAAAGAAAAGTAGTCAGTAGTCATCTTTCGAGAACAGCGTCTGATCCTTCTTTGGGTGGATATATAATCTAGAGCAGGTTGTGGTTCGTTTGGTAGAAGAGTTTAAACGAAACCAGAAATAGGAAAACCACCGGCCCCGGTAATGAATCCTTTGCCAAAAATATTGAAAAAATATTATGATTTGGAATTAATCCCACTTATCCCATGTACCCAAGGTATCAAATCAAATAAAACTAACTTCATCGTATATTGAACCACAAAACAGGCTATCCCATAAAAGACAATGACAAGTACTAATTTCCTTACAGTTTAGAGTGAAACCACGAGGAACAAGCAGTAGTTTTAGACGGCCATCACTGATTGTAAAAAACCAACATGAAATAACTGATATAATTGTATTTGTCCAAAAAGGTCTAATAGTAACAGATTTGTGCAAATCTATTTCTGCAGTTACTATTTCTTTACTAACTTGCTTTTGAGGTTGATGGAATATGTGCGGTGAAGGTCCAGGCATCTCGTTTTGACCTCCCATCTAAAGGATATAAGCGAAGTTAAGACAATTGACCGCCTTGTGATGATAATAAATACTAGTTGCGATGTGAGCGTTAAGTGAGCATTAGGGACTGTTGTTCATCCCCTATAGGACATTTCATATAGGACGGTGCGGGTGACGTATCATTGTGATAAATGTAAAGAATATTATAATATTATACATGATTTGCACCCGTTACACGCGCGCGCGCTAAATGGTAAATGAATTTAATTGCCATGGACTTCAACGTTTACCACTGTAGTCTGCTGAAATTAACAGAAGCTGCAGCAAGAGGTGTAGTTACGTCATTATGTAAAATGTTTATTGAAAAATGTAAAATATTAATGTTATTTGTCACTTAATTGACTGAAATGTACTGAGATTAATAACATTAAAATATGGGAATCTTGACTGTTATTATTATCGATATGTTGTATTGGTAATAGAATTAAGAAAAGTTTTTATTAAAGTACTAATATAAGGATCAAAAGTGTACGTTTACGTTTTAGACTAAAATTTTGTATTTTTTCTAACATATTGTAAAAGAAAAGGACATCTACGATGTAAAGGGGCTTTCCGCAGGTATCGATATTGGGCCCAAAATAGTATAATTTGCTGATGACACTTCATTAACTTTTAAAGTAGATAGACACGGGAATAACTTTGACGATGTAAATAATATTATTCAACGAGTGCATGCAATCATGCACTCGTTGAATAATATTTACTAGTTTACTGCCAATAATTTAGTTCTCAATGAGACAATTAAATCGTTAAGATTCTACGAAAAAGAAATAACGAAAAACTTGAATTTGTAAATGAAGCGGTTTTCTTAGGAGTAACGCTAGATTCTAGATTACAATAGAGCCCACACTTAAAATATATTTCAAAGGTCCGCCAATTAACAGACATGGATACTGCAAGACTAATTTACTTTAGTTATTTCCATAGTATCATGTCTTATGGCATTTTATTACGGGGGCGGGCTGCAGATATAGAATCAATTTTCAGTCTGCATTATATACCTATTAGAGCCATTAATAATCGTGCCTTGTCAGTATATTTATGAAAACATTATATATGTAAGAAAAAATCTGCATCTATTTACAAAACGATGTGAAAGACAATTATATTATGAGATAGAAATAAATTATTTTAACCAGAATTTAGATAAGCAAAAGTACAACCATCTTTTATAGGGTCCTGTATTATAATATAATAATAAAATACCTTCTGATATTCTTCAACTTAATAAGATAAAAAAAACTTAAAATTCACGCTTTGTAAACAAGCATATTACAAAGTAGACGATTGTCTAGCTGACAAAAATGTACTGTACATAAGTATTTCACTGATGTATTATTTTTTATTTAATTCTCGGTTTTATTATTTGACATGTAATTATTTGTTGTTTTTACTTATTATTATTACTAATATAATATATACTATTTATACCATATGCATATAAGTAATTTACATTATAGGTATTTTATGAATAATTTAATTGCAGTTCTGAGTATGTCATGTTCGCCTAGAAGTCCTGCCAGCGGTGACGTATGTTCGGCTCCCTTTAATATGTTTGAGATGGATGATGGCTGGCGCATGCGGCATGCTCGTGAACGAGTGCCGTCGATCGGGGCTTGTCATCTCCGGACTGCTATTATTTAACATAGAATAGTAATAACTATAAGCGTTATTTCAGAATGATGTATTGCATTGTCCTCACATATCTTATTTTATTTTATGTGCACTTACAAAATGTTACAAGATTTTTTTGTAATATATGTCAAAAAGAGTGTCCTTGGAGTTTCTTGCTAGTTCTTATCTATAGGATATATGTACTGGAACAGACAACCAGCTTTAAGGGTGACTTAATCTGAGCGACTGTCTGTCTCGACAAAAGTACAGTCAGTTGAAATAAACAATTTTGATTTTGTCTACGCCTTTGATAAACAATAGACAGAGGATTCTATTGACATGAAACGTGCATTGCAATACTTAAGCTTCCCGAATCGCATTTTAAATTGGCTGTTATTTGGATCTGCTAAACATGTCGTAAGACTTGTCACTCGCACCATTCTGTATGAAATACTTCTTTTTAATTTGGACTAGTAGTCTGATAATAGCATACAATAAATAATTAATGACCTAATAAACTGTTGCAAGACTGAAAATTATGTTGTTTTATAACGAATGTATTAGTAGTAGTAAACTTGGGAAAAGCCACATCTAACAAAAATAAATACGTACATAATAATCATCGTTATATAAACATAAGCAGGAGTAGGCATGTGTGTGCGTCTATTATAGAAATCTGGGCTAACACACACACAAGCTAGCTAACAGTGAACCTTTACAATTTAACCATGCATCTATCTATACCTACATTATATTGTCGCGACACATAGGTATGAAGCTTTCGCTGTTAGTATAATTTTAAGTAAAGCAAATGTATTAGTGGACGCACAACTGTTTCTGAGAAGATACAATAGAAAATCTGCAGGCCGGCTGAATATTACATAATTATTGTACTTGAGCTCTTTACCGTATTCCGTATTTCCGGACCGATATGACCCTCAAACCTTGAATCTTGGGTGTCCATGGCCGGAGGTGGTCACTTACCATCAGATGATCTGTCTGCTTGTTTGCCCCCGATTCCATAAAAAATACAGTTTCTCTCTGTAAGTACTTAAAATTACCTTAAAACGCACTGGAGATTAATGAATTCGGGTCACATAAAGATTGACAATTGACATGACAATTTCGAAACCCAGCTATACCTACTGTAGATATTTCGGATGCTTGATTAGTGAAATGAATTGTTTAATAAACAATTAAATACCCCTTAACTGGAAGTATTGAAACTCATAGGTCATTTTAAATTTTATTCATAAAAAATTAATAAAGTAAAAAATAACCAATCTCATCTTAAAACGAAACTAATTTAAACAAAAAAGTTTTTGGTCGCTCTAATATTTTTAATGGGATCGGGGGCGCAAACGAGCAGACAGGACGACTATTTATTTTTAATGACTAGTAACTAATTCATCTATGATAAATATATGCAAGCGCATTTACTCGCAAAGAAGAAACAAGAACGCGTCAAATGGCCATTTGACGCGTTCTTGTTTCTTCTAACATAACAATATAGATTTTAATTATGCTTACTATGGATTTCAATAGTTGACAGTGAATATTCAAATTATAACTACTCACTATGCCTAAGGCATAAACGATGTATTGCAACACAACAAATAAATTCTCCACAAAACACTTTTTTATATAGCAAGAGACATATGTGCGTCCACTTGTAAGTTATGAACCTGTGAGTGTAGCGTGAGGTTGAGCCCGTGGCTGGTCGAAGGTAACGGCACAGAAACCAGGAGCGAGGCGGCCCCGTTTCGGTCGCCTTTCCCCTATACAGCCCTTCGCATTAGTATGCACGATATGGCCTAATGTCGCATGCAGTTCGAATCAAGACGCTATGATTAACGCGTTACCTTTATCTCGTTTCACTACTCATACACATTTATCTACTTAGAATAGATATTATCGAATAGATGACTGATTTGCATACAGAGGACTTTTTTAGCTAACAAGCTTGTCCCTCTAAATAGTTCCTTTATCTATCGGTTCTCGAAGATTATTGTCAGTTTTTCTAGAATGACTAAGTAGGTAAACTACATTTGCAGTTTTCTCCTATACATGAACGTTGTTTTTAACGACAAAATATAATTTGAAAATTATGAAAAAAAAAATAGCTCATTCAGTTCATGTTACGTTAGTGGGACCAAATGATAATTGGCAAAATGTGGGTGTTTATTAATACACCTCTCCCCCTTCAGGAATACGGGCGTGAGCATACATGTATGAAAAATTACTCCTTGACTTTCCTGTAATACCTACTACATATTTGTGCTTGTGACAACAAACTAAAACGCGCGTGGCAAACGCGCGTTTTAGTTTGTTATGTTGAGAAACGAAACCCTAAACAATAAATATATTATATTATATATTAAACATACATATACATGTATATGTATGTTTAATATGTAATATAATAACATAACAGTTAACAGTAATAATAACAATTAAAAGTTTATAAATATATTCTGTTCATCATAGCGTCTCAATAACTCTTTAGATGAAGATTTGCACTCTGTGCATACGAAGTTTAGGCCACATAGAATGATTTCTTTAATATATTTTTTTTTAAATTTATACCCATGCAGCAATTGCAAAATAAAGATTATTTAAATATCGAACTTATGCAAATATTTTCTGAATAAAGTAATGATAATTCTGATACAATTTTAAATCAATTTTTATCTTGTCGATAAGCAGGATTGAAGCATAAAGCATGTTTTCTTTAATTATCTTAATGCAAAGGCGTCTTTGGTGGCATAAGCAGAAGTTTAAGTAAAAAACGAGATTGTAATATAAACTTTGGAAACTGGGGACTCTGTAAATGCTTATTTTGTTGTATATAGTAACAAGTAAAGTTATTATATCGTAAATCATTCGCACTTACCTGCGGCTGTGATGGTGAGCGCATATTAGGCACTTGATTTAGCCCACTAGGGCCCGGCATGGGGCTTGGTAGATGCCTATAGAGTGGTAATATCTATTAAAAACAGTACATTCGTCTAAATTTCGACCATACCTTTGTTCACACACTGTGTTTGGCATGCACTCAAAAACTGATAAAATATGTTAATCAATATCTATAAAAGCGAAAGGATAGTCACTCACTCATTCGCTTATTCACTCAATCGCTTGCGAACTGCATCAATTACTGCCTAATCACGAAATCTATAAAACCAGACCTATGAAGATGAATTTTGACAGGGAGATAGTTTATAACTTCTTACTTTCTGTTATGTCCAGTACAAAATAACAAGTTTGAATACTATCTATTTACCATAACCGTTTACATTTACCAATTGCATTAAAGTCCCTATTGCAATTTCTTTAAAGATAGAAGTATTTTATTTGAAGCTACCACAAATCGTCCGCGATTCCGTCCTTACCGCCGGGCCGGAATACAGTCCGCTTTAAGCACTTAAATGTGGGTCTTGGTCACCCGAGTTTGCCAGCGATGCCAAGCCCAAGCCGAGATTCGTACCTCACAGGAGGTGCAACAGGTGTTGGGCAACGTCGCTTACTAAGACCAGTCGAGAGCCCTCAGCGTTCACCGAAAGCCAGGCTGTGTTGTCAAGGTTATCTGCAGCCAACAACCATACATCCACAAAAAGTGACCATTGTCCATAAACTATTTTAAAAAGACGATAATAATTGTTTAGTGTAAATTGTTGTCTGGATAACCCTAAGCCCTGTCTAGGAGGCGGAGAAAAAGAAGGGTTTCCAAGTTGTAGTTACTTATCTAGTCATAGGTATCAGTATCAAGCTGGTTTGTGTGTTTGCCATACGGCAAAAGATTTTATTTCAACCTACGGCGACAAACGAAATTTTTCGTAGTGCTAGTTTTATCATTGTTAACTCATCCTACTTTCGACCTTTCAAACCGTTAGACTGTTCAAACCTTTTTACTAGTTTGTAGTATCGGTACCTAGGGCTGGGGTGTGAAGCGGGACTGTGCGCGGGGGGCGGAGGCGGCGGCGGTGGCGCTGGACTCATACTTGCAAAGTGTGATTGCGGCGCTGGTGCAGCTACTTCAACGTTATCAGTCTTTGCCTGCACAGAAAATCACACAATAAATATGTAAAAAGATCTAAAAAAAAAACAACAATATTTCATCCGACCTTTCCTATATAAGAGTCTGAAATCTGATGTGTGATAAAATAATTTTAATAAACCGACAGGACCGATATTTATACATTGCATAAGTTACAAAAATACACTTTGTCAATAAATTTATATCAAGTTCTATACATCATTCGAGAAGTGTTTACTATTTTAAATACATATATAAACTTGTAACATTCAGCGCAAAAAAAATAGCAGAATAGCTTGCCTTGCGATTGCTTTTCTTTCAAGGTCTAACGTGAATATTCTACACACACAAGCTATAATGTCCAAATACAATACCTTTTTGATGACTTTGTCGGGTGTTTCCATGTGAACATCTTGCCCGCTATTTCCGTGGTTGCCTTCCCAAGCGGCGGAAGCTTGAGATGGGGGCGCCTCGTTCATCTGCATCGACGTATAATTCAGTCTTAACGACCTTAATCATCCAAGGCTATAAGGACAAACCGAAACCAACTTACGTCGAATAGCTATCGACTTTCGCAAAGGGATTACAAATCGCCACCAAGCTATAACGGTCGCCCCTGCTATAATCATATCAAAAAACATCTAAAAACAGTAAGTTTGGCGATGCGTGCAGTGATAACACAAATATGTTCTTTCAACTCTTCCTTTTCTAATAAAATGTTGAGCTTACTGGGAATAAGTTCCGGACTCTATGCACTGAAGATAAATATAAGAAAGCAATTACCGAAACCGTTGGTGTGGTGGACATATATTCGACGGCAGCGTTCATGTTAGCAGCATTCACTGCCTTTCTCTTCTTTGTTTGTTTGGTCTCCATCGATTCGACGTTAGTGATCACGGACTCCTGGTAAGTTGCCTTTTGAGTAGGCACTTGAACTACAGACGTGGTCACCGTAACACTAAACAAAATTACAACTATACTTTATGGATGAATAAAAAACTGCTTAGAATGCTAAAATCTATCAGCATGCGTAGTGGAGTTTCATATTTCGATAAATTGCGTTTTTGTTAAGGCTGCATCGTTGTTTTACCAAAGATTTAAATGCGAGGCAGACAATATATGAGCATCCTTTATGATTTTGCAATAATTTTAGACCATCGCAGCAATAAACAAGGTTATTTAGAATGCAAATATATATATTTATGATTTAATTTACTTACTTAAAAACACAACAAAGTATATTTAGGTACAGGTAGCTAAACAATAGTAGCTCATATGTATATTGAAACGCGTATTTAATGTTTCCTCCTGTAGCACCCTTCATTAAAGTGTTATATTGTGTTCGTTTATTTTTAACCGACTTTAGCAAGGAGGAGGTCGTCATTTCAGTTTTTTTTGTGTATGTTATTCGACATCTTCGATTTGTGAATCGATTTCCCAAAGGCTTTTTTGTAGAATAGGAGGTTCTATTCATTTAAAATAGAAGAAAATTTTCACCCTCTTAGTTGGATGTAAAATATATGCAAGAAAAAATATATGATACACGACTTCTTTATTTTGGAACCTCGTGAGCGTAATTAGTTTAAATCTGGAGTTGAAAGAGAAAACGGTCACATACTTTTTTAAAGTTAATTATCTGGTTAGATTTAGACACGAAAAGAATAACTTTTTTCGTTTGGAAGCTTCTTATATAAGTATTTGGGCTATTGGAATTGCCACAAAGTTTTCAAATAGTAAATAAGACCGGTTCAGGTTATCTTACCTGGTTGGTGGGACGGTAGTTGTAGTGGTAGCACTAGCAGCAACAGCTGAAGCCACTGAACTGATCACCCCAATGTTCTCGACTGGTTTATTTCCGATAGGTGAAGCGGCTGGAGGTGTCACTTTTGCTGCACTGGGTGTAGAGCTCCCAGAACCTATTAATCGAAAAACAACTTGGTAAATAATAGGCTTACACAAATCAAATTATACAATAAATTATAAAGGTATACGATTATTTTGTACGGTATTAAATTTAGGAAACCGAAATATGTCGATTTTGTATAGATTCAAGTTTTTTTTTAATTTAATTTAGAACTGATAACACAACTATCTGTAGGCCAATATCGAGACGACGTTCGTTAATACAAATAAACTTTATCTGCATGTTCTGAAGTACATATAGGGGTCTTTTTTATATACTACTTTTAAAGTATAATAAAGTCAGTGCCAAGATCAAGTCAGTGTCAGTGTCAAGATGAGAATGACGAAGATTCAGGATCCTTTTTAGCCAGTTTAGGTAATTTATAAGTACTTACATATTTCTCTGCCCATTGTAATCCACAACTTTCGAGGAGTCTATCTATGTGTTTGACTTTTTACACACACACACACACACAAACTATAAGATTTATATACCATTCGATCCATACCTAGTTAGTTATAGCTCAGCAGTCAGTTTTATTTCTTCAGATATCCTAACACCATGTTACCATATATCGTTCAGCGTATTGGTATCTTTGTCAAAACTTTTAAAATTAACTATCAGCTGCTGCTATTTGCTCAAAGTCATTTTGTTTCGCAGAACAATTATTATAAGTATAAGACTTCTTTTATAATTCAGTCATCTACATTCAGTGCAACCTACAGGGAACGTCATGTAAATCAAAGGTTATGAATATTAAGTGATTACATAAATCTCCAACTTTTTTTTTTATGCGATAGGGGCAAACGAGCAGACGGGTCACCTGATGGTAAGTGACTATCGCCGCCCTTTTAGGTAGGAGTACGTTCTTTTCTTGAAGGTTAGAAGGTCGTATCGGTTCGGAAATACGGCAGGCGACAATTTGTTCCATAGGCTGGTTGTGCGAGGCAAAAAGCTTCTGGAGAAGCGCACAGTGGTGGAGTGCCAATCTACATAAATATATATCAAGAATCTGGGTCTGGGTCTATGTGGGTCTTTATAGAAAAATACGTTTCGAGTTCAATAGCAAAAAGGGGAAAATGCAAGACATTCCAACACATTTCAATGTCAGCATACCATCTCATATAACCCATCCTGGGTTATATGTTAGAGATAAGATATTATATCAATTTTGCGTAAGCAGTTATTTGAACAAACGGTAGGAGCGTCTCTTAGTAGTAATAAAAAAAGCAGTAACTTCGTGCCAATCATAAGAACCAAAATAGAATAGGATTAGCCATACTTCTCCCAGACTGTGGCTGCGCCTGCGTAGTCTCAGTATTTGTAGTAGTATGCTGTGGTGAGGGAGCTGGTGTGTTTGTCTTGCTGCCGGAGCCACCGTCACCAGCCGAAGAGCCACGACGTGATGGAGAAGGTGACGGTTTCTTCTTATCTGATGAATAATGCATTTTGAAATATACAAGAAATTTGTGTAAAAACCTGTTTGTATTTCAATTTAAGTTTTTTAATTTAATTTAATTTAATTTAATATCTAAGATTAACTTCCTGAGACAAACCGACGCTTCACTAGTAGTTCCAGATTAGTAAAGTAATAAATGAAACTTTTAACGTAAGCACACCCTGATAAACTTCCATTTAAAAGTTATTTTTACTTTTAAAATCTCTTTTTTACTTTGTTTTACAGAAAAATATAAGATGCTCAAGATATAAAACAGAGCAAGCCTTTAGATAAAAATATTAAAGCGAAATAATATAACGAGTGGATAAATACAGTAGGGTCGCATTACCAGCTTATACACATCATCGGTCTATCTTCAGTGGGATGCGGCGCTAAAAGATATGACGAGATGGCGACACGACGTCCAAGCGGTCACTCCGTATTTTTTAATATTACTAATAATTATGAGCTTATGATCAATTACATATCAAATGATATTACCGTTCAGAGTAATCAATATTCCTTCAGTAAGCAAGATAATAACTTTCTGATATCTGTCAATTGTTTATATAAGTCTTGATTCTAAGGTTCAATGTTATTAGGATGAGAAATTCTTACTCTATCTGCCTCTCAATTCCTCTAATTTTCATTACAATTATTTTAATGAAGTACAGGTACAAAGGTTTGAATAAACCTTTACTTTGGCTTTCTGGACGTCTTAGTTACATCATTTATTGTTACTTAGCAAGATAACGCTTAAAATAAAAATTACTTCAAATATTATTATTTTTGTAAGAAAATGTATATTTTTCGAAATCCGCGGGGTCAGCTAGTACTGTATTAAACATAAAATAAACATTTAACATTACTTACATTCGTTTTTCAAATAAATAATGAAGTAATTAAGTGAGTTATTGTGAAACCATAAGATAAATGGAGAACTACTGCTTAGTATTGGAATGTAATTGTTGTTACCTTAAAAGCTGTAGCCGTTATATAGGTACGCAAATTTACACGACTCTATTGTATTTATTCCATTAAATAATAGATTGTAAGGAGATGACGTTTGTCAAGAATAAATGAAATACACATTTAATTGACAGTGTATGAATACTACAGCTATATGGTGTGCGGCTCATGCATTACATTATGATTGTCGTTGTAACCTCTAGAAGAAGATGATTAGATGATTGCTTATTAGAACGTACAACGTGGAAGCAAAGTAATTCTTATATTCTTACTGGTATATCATTAATAATTAAAGAATAAACACATAAGTAAGATTGATAATTAAAAGTTCTTCACTTTTATTCCTATCGGCACAGTCATTAAAGATAAATAGATAGATGATAGATTAACATAATATCGGTAACTTCCTTGTGTTTTTTTTCCTATGAGTGGAATATCAGGGGTTTATAAAAAAAAAGTTTATAAAAACAAAGAACATACACCCAACGTATGAACTAAGGTACAGAAATGTATAACTAGGACGGATTGACCGTTGATGTAGGTCTGGAAGCCGCGAAATATAGATTGCTTGATTAAGTTTTGCTATACGAATCTATTTGAAGAACTCCATATTATAGATCTCACTTCAATTGTACGAAAGTGCATAAAATAGGTACATAGATGGTAACAACATCTACCATGCTACGATGTCTAATACATTTAACGAACTTTTGTCAGACGATTTGTGTTTACGGCTGAACCGTGGATTCTCAACAGGATCAATATCTGCAGATCGCAAAACGCAACATATATCACATCAGTAATTTTATTCCTACTTACTCTTTCGAATATCAATGTCACTTTAATTATATAAACTTTCTAAGTTTCTGAACAAGTTATTTATATCAGTATGTAAATATTTATAAAAAATTGAATTATATCTAATAATAACTTTTAATCTTTAAAGGTTAGGTCTTTAAAAAACACCTTTTGTTACCAAGTGTAATAATAATAACACATCTTATACACCGTCAGATCAAAAACTAAGCTGAGCTAACTATGGTAACCAGACTGCTGATAACCATACTCATATATTTCTAAATAAATACATACATACATATAATAGACAAATAAAACTAAGATACAGAAAAAATGATCACGCTCTTTACGCAATCCTGGGTGTAAATCGAACAAAAAGTCTCAAGTTTAGCAGTCAGTATCGCTAGACGACAGGACAATCAAACGAAAACAAACCAAATAATCTGAAGACTGAAGAAGAAACAATTCTCTCGAACAATTACTTAAAGTTTTTAGAATAAACGTCGTTCTTAAAACACGCCAAGGTCAATTTGCTGGAGAAGCGACATGTAATTACTGAACCGCAACCCACCTTCGTTAATTAGGCCGTGTGCAACTCCACTCTCTAGTCGTGCTAGTAGAGCTTCGAGATGACACACTTTCTTGGTTTTTACCCGGCCTTCAATTATGGACTCATACATAAAGAAAAATACCGTGTCCTTTTAATCCATTCGATTCTGACACGGAGCCCTGAGGTTAAGCCTGCTTGATAACACCTGACTGAAGATAAACCCGCGAGATATTACTCACGTCACAAACAGGGCCCTTAAAATAAATGAAATCGTTTCATGTGTTAAAGCCTTTCTCTTTGGAAAATTGCACCGATATTTTAAAGGTAAGATGATCACTGCAAATTTCAAGCACTACTTTCATATATACATAAGTCGATTCTTAAGCGCAGTCACCGCGTTTTTGGAATATTAAAATCGTCTTAGGATAGCTAGCGTAATGTTCTGATTACAAATCAGATGTCTTTGTCAAACACATAATATTTCTTTTACATAAGTACATACATGCATACGCTCACACCTGTATCTCCTAAGGGGTAGGCAGAAGTTTATAAACACCCACGTTTTGCCATTAACAAATTGGTCCCACTAAAGTAATAGGGTACAAGCCTACCGTCTGATAAATAACATAATAATAAATAAATAAATTAAATAATTAATACAACCCTTTAATAACATATGTATCAAACCTAGATATACGCCTAATGCGGAGGAATTTCACATTCATATATTTTTAATCCTTTTTGAAATGTAATTAAACGCAATTTAGTAATAATTACGTTTGCAGATTTTAGTTATAGTTGCAAGGAACTTTAATAATACAATACAAAATAACTCACAATATTATTAACGAGAACAAAAGTCCTTTTCCATTAATACAGTAAGGTACTTGTGATAATAAACCAAAGACCTTGGTCCTTAATGTATTGATATTATGTATAAACTTACCCATAGGTTGACTTGTGTTGGTGGGGGTTTTGGATGAAGTAGGTGTGTTTTTTCCTGATCCCGATACCACTGTGCTTGTAGCGTGCGACGACTTGCGCCCGGGCTATAATAACAAAAAGAAATATACAATTAAAATACGAATAGGGCTACAAACGAATATGGCCAGATCTTAGAATTGACCATTTCATAATGTGTAAGACAATTTCATGATAAGGCCTGCTACAGCTGACTGCATCGTTTAAACATCAATCTACGTTTGGTCATATCATTAATAATATTTCTAAATAAAACAAAAACTTATAAATGGCCCTTATATTCCTGAACGACATTTTCTTTTTTTTTATATATAAATAGACAGACGAAGAGACGGATCATCCGATGATAAGTGACAACCACCTTCCCTGGACACCTGCAAGTCAAGAGTCGTAAGTGCGCGGGAAAGGAAAGAGGAGCGAGGGGATTTTTTTTATTTCACTGCACTTTTTTAAAAACAATTTGCATATTATTATTCGCTTTTAAAACGATACAAACTTAAGGACACCAACGCCTCTAACAGTGAACAATGTTACTATTTTAGGATATGATCACTAATATTTGAACACACCATGAAGTAGTCGTGCGTTTAGTAGTTCGTTTCGTCAAACGCTGATTATTCGTTGATCTGGCCAGACCGTATCGTGATGTTAGCAGCGTTCATTTTCCGTTTAATATGTTCAAATTGCCGTTACATCATGAAGTGATAAATTTTAAAATCTGGCCACGACGGTTTCGGTTGCAAAAATTGTATACAAATACACAATTTTAAACTTATAAATATAACACAAAATAAATAAATAGTATAACTTAAAAATTACGTCAAATACGAATACTATTTACTGACACAAACATCAAATTGGGTTGATTGAGATACGAATACTGACAAATTAATAAATTTCACCTTGAACTAATTCACTTAGTCATTTCATTTCATCTACTTTTCATTAAATCATATAAAAAGTAAAGCACTTTGACACTTAATAAAAACGCCGGTTCATAATATTGATAGTAAAAAGCATAAGCTGATCGGGTAATAATGGCTTGACAGATGGTAAGTAGATAATGAGCCACACGTGTTTGTAAGGTGTGGTGGATATCTGGTGTAGTTGTATTGTAAGGCTCGTAAAGTACGTACCCCTTTAGACTTGCCGGCGTGGGTAGGCGTCACACTCCCGCTAGTCATTGGAGAGGGCTCTCCCTCCTTCTCGCAGCTCGAGTCGCTCGACTGACTATCGTGCGACACCGGCTTGTACGGCGGGATGGTCTTTACGTTACCACCTTTTTTCTGCACAGTTAACGTTCGTCACCGTATCACACACCGCTCATTAGCGCCTACCAATAGCGTCAGTCTCAAATTAAAACGAGTTTACTCTATGAAACAGGATATTTAATTCAATAATTGATAAGCCTTTAGGTTTAGTCAGTTAGACATGTACACACTATGAACTTTAATTTAAATACAACATCATATTTGTTATTAATTTATTAATATGAAATGGTTTAGTACCTTTGCGATGATGGTGACATCATGATTGGTGAACTAAAAAAATGATAATTGATGGATGAATAAAGTTTCATGCAAAACATGTAGGCGATATAACGCAATTATTAGATGCAGAGTAGGCCGACATGATAACAAAATGACAAAGTGAAAATGTTATACAACGCGTACTCAACACAATAATCAGCTTTTATGAATGAACGTGGTGCTCCAAATGCTAGCGCATATTATAGGAAGTGTCGCAACTCTTTACGTTACACTCACACTTTACGCTAGATAAACATTTTGAACCTTGTATACTTGGGCCTTAGTAACATAGCAAATGTTGTTTACTCTTGAATAACTAATAAACAGAAAAAAACAGCAAATGGACGCATTTACAGATGCTGACTTCATAGTGTATTTAAAGAATTTATATTAATATAAATATATAATAACAAATTCTTTTCTATAAGTACAAAATAGTAATCATGCCTTTAAATAGGACCATGCATTAATTCACCAGAAAATGCCGTTAACTTATCTATACAGCAATATGACATTATATACAAAAATCAATAAATCGTATTTTTTGAAGAAATCAGCATTATACTGTAAATGCGCCCATAAATTATGCAAGTGTCCCTCTCTATATACTTTCCAAATTTAACTTTATGTACAAAAACTAAGGAAGATGTTAAAATATTTATTAGGAGCTTTTTTATTCTTGCACGACGTTTCACCGCGAGCAGTCAACATATATTTTAGAAGTGCAACTCTTGAATGTAGTAACTAAAATGTAGACAGGTGCTAAATAACAAGAACGAGGTAAAATAATAGAAACAAGGGCATAAAAGGGCATCGGTAAAAAAACAAGGGCAACATGGTTGCAGGATATGAGTGAAAATTTGATGATATGAATTAATTCAATGTAACTAAATGAATTCATTGACTTCTACGAAAACCCCTTGTAATAAGCGCCAGCGAGTCTTGATACATTTACCAAAACTAGAAAAAAAAAAGACAATGATCCCTAACACATATGATATTATAAGGCTGTTTCTACTAAATACATTTTTATTTAAAATCATATAATAATATCAGAAATTTACGTATACAGAGTATACAATATAAATTATGAAATATAAATATTTTTTAAATAAAAAAAACTCCTTAAAACAGGAACTAAAAACCAAAAAATTAATCATATTTACATATAATTTCCTACCCAAACCTATAAATCAAATTTATATTACAATCCATTACAAAAAACAACTAAACTAAACACTCACTTATAAACAGTGATCTTAATTACTATACCTACGATCAACCACCTACTTCAAAAACATCAGGTGACTAGCACACATAATATTTTATTTAAATTAATAGATAACAGGTTTAGACAAGAAATGTCACATTGTAATTGTGCAAATAGATCATTATAAATTGTAATTAGGTAATAATATAGTTTATGGTAGGCATAGTAATTATATTATATATAGATAAGTTAGTGTTTAGTTTAGTAGATTTTTGTACTGGAACTGTATTATAAATTTGATTTATACGTTTGGGTAGGAAATACAAATGTGTTTTTGTGTGAGCTTTTAAAGGAAGTTTTTCTTTAATGGATGTTTTTTTTTTGCTTTTTAGTGCCTTTTTATAAAATAGGTGCGTAGTTTAGAGTAGGTGGTACATGGTGGAGAGGCTTTCCTTGGGTGCATCTCGTATAAGAAAACACAGCTGTCTGAAAATGACAAAAATGAGATTGCCCCAATGTGTGCTAATGTTACCTCTTATTTTATCCTCGATAGAGAGCTGTCATAGAAAAGGAATGGGACAAGAATACGTAGCTCTCAGCAGAGTCAAAACTTTAGAAGGAATAGCTCTATCTGATTAACCCTCTAAACTGTTAAGTAAACCCTATGATGAACGAGCATTAACAGGAATGCACCGATTGAGAAATCTATTTATTTATTTTTTTTATACTATAGGGGGACAGACGAACAGACGGGTCACCTGATGGTAAGTGACAACCGCCGTCCATGGACACCCGCTTCTCAAGAGTCGCAAGTGCGCTGCCCGCCTTTGAGGGTGATGAGGGATGGGGGATGCAGGGAGCGGAAAGAAGAGAGGGGGGATGAGGAGAAAGGAGATGAGGGGAGAGGAAAGGGGAGAGGGGGATTTGGGCCTCCGGAAACCTCACTCATTTCGGGGAAATGCAACGCAAGCGTTACTTCACAACCGATTTTCTGTGAGGCCGTGGTATAGCACCGGTCGAGCCGGCCCATTCGTGCCTAAGCATGGCTCTACCACTGTTAAAATTTCTGACGAAAGGTAGACGCCGGGAGAGAACCTTCTCCATTTTTTGTAGGTATTAATTTTTAATTATTTTTTTTTAGTGGCCAGTAGATGATTTTGTTTATATTTAGTATGCACACTGCTCTAATGAGACAGCGAGGTTTATGAGTTAAACGAAAATGTCTTCGATGTATACAATTTTCTGATTTTTGTTGATTTTTTTTAAACCTCTCGACCGATTTCGATATAGTAAATATTTAAAATTTATAAATTAAATATTTATTTTATTCTGTTTTTGTATGTGTATGTATTTTATTTTTAGTATTTGTTGTTATAGCGGCAACAGAAATACATCCTATGTGAAAATTTTAACTGTCTAACTATTACGGTTCATGAGATACAGCCTGGTGACAGACAGATAGACGGACAGCGGAGTCTTAGTAATAGGTCCCGTTTAACCCTTTGGGTAAGGAACCCTAAAAAAGATTCCGACGAATTGAGAACCTCCTCCTTTCTTGAAGTCGTTTAAAAAAAGATTTATGATGCCTAACGATTTGTGATAAGTTTGTTTCGTGTTAATTATTGCTAGTTTTGTTTCGGTAAAATAATAAGAATAATTTGACATACCTCACACAAGAGCATCTGATCCATAACTGAGCAGATCTTGTACTGTGGTAACCAGACTGTTTAAGCTCGCAACTTCGTAATTTCAAAATAATTAGATATATGATATTTTTTTTGATTTTCCGCAGTTAAAAGTAGTATAATATATATATAAGTCTATGCATAGTATAATAATTTGCCCGAATGAAAAGTGAAAAATGTATTTAAAAATGAGAACCTCCTCCTTTTTGAATTAGGTTAATAATAATAGACATTATTGAATTATTTGAAAATGCACAACTGCATTATACAGGGTGTTACAGGAAGGTCGTCAACGCGGTGCGTCAGGTGTCTACGCATACAAACAAGCAGGTACACATATTGTTATATCCCAATTTACATAGCTTAGGAAAATGCTTTTCTTGCGTACATATCTCTTATATAATATTATGAATTTTTGTTATTTTCAACGTTTTTGTATTTCATTTTTTGGGTATAGATTCTCAGTAATATCCGGTTATCAATTTATGTCGGTCAATCTGTGGTACCAAAACTTGCATTCATGTCACCTCTCTCTCGTAAGAAATATTAGTTTATAGATGAATTTTGGGGTCAAATTGTCTGAATCAAATACCAGTCAGGTGCGAGTAGCATTGAGGTTTCCAGTAGCAAAACAAACTTTAATGTACATAGTTCGTCCATCTCAAGCTGCTAAAATCATTAAAATTATGGGATACTCGGTAATTGCAACATTTTTGCACGTTTTTGCCGGAAGACAAACTTGTTATATAAAAACTTTCCCATAAATCACTATAGGTTTCGAAGAAGTTATAAAAATAAATTACAACTTTTCTTTATTTCTGCAATGAGACCTTACCTTTTTGCTAAATTTCATGGTTCTATATCAATAAGAAGTACCTACCAAATATAGAACGAAATACAGCTGCAAGATTGTCATATATTTCATCAAAATTAAATGTTATAGTGTTGTTAGGGAAATGCTCTCGAAAACGAAGGTAGGCGATACTACTAATTATGACACTTGATGTTGGGTTAGAAAAAAAAACGATTCCAATGAAAAAAAAAACATCATGTTACAGCGTATCATCATGTTAGTACAGCTAAATGAAACATTGTTTTATAGAAAAAAGATATGAGCAAATGTGTTAACGAGGTTTATAGTCATCTCTTACAGCGCAAGATTCTATACAAACGCAAGGACATCACGATCAACTTACCAGCTCTGAAGAAAGCCTTGAGGAATCCTTGAGCGAGTTCTGAAACTACTACAAAAAGAGGAAGGAAAGACTTTATCACGCCTAAGTTAGTTGCAGCTTTAGATAGATGTCAATTTAGCATAATTCTGTCAATATACTTCAGGCAGCGATGCATCATGCAAGGTGGATGGCTAGAGCTATTTACTCTTTAAACATATGTTTGTTGCAATTCCAGTTAAAAATTAGCGCTAACGATAATCGAGACCTTCAAGACGTCTGTTTATTCATTGCGGTTATGTATCCGAAACCATGGCTTTGACGTAGTCTAGCGGTGAAGGCACCTAATCGAGATTTGTGCTTTTTAAAGAGGCTTAAGGAGTATGAAACTGTTGACAAATTGATCTCCACAGCAGCCCTGAGCAAGTTTAGTCAACATCTTTGATACGTGTCAGCAGAAATTGACGTTTTATCACTCTTTGATGATGAAGTTAATGAACATACCAAGACGAACCTTTTAGTGAACTTACAAAGAGAGAATTTGTGTAATTCTGGGAAGAGGTTCATTCCATCCGAAGAAGATGTGTGATTATTTGTATTATTATATATATATTATACTGTTTTCAATAAATCGATAATAATACTGCCTTATTTATTGTTGCAGGAAATTCATTAAATGATTTTGTGTCTGAATTGTGTCAAGAGCATAAATTTATTTAAAAATTGATAAGAATTTCCTCCAGAGACCCGTTTCTACATGGGGAGAAGATGTTGCCTATTTAGAGGCAAAAAGAAAAGGGCTTTGTTTAAGGGCAGTTAATGATACCGCTGAAATAGCTGAAAAAACTTATGCAAGATTGTCATGGTTTGAACACTGCAAAGGATTAAGAAAAGCAATTTTTGCATAGTTGCTGTTTAGGAGCATAGAAACCCAGATTAATCCAAGACCCTCAAAGGAAAATATCCTGCCTGATCTGCAATTTTAACTTCTTTCAATAATTATTTTATGGAATTTAAATATTTTAATTGATGTAGCGTATAGATAACGTAAAAGGTATAAACAGCAATTTTCAAAATCTTCAGAGTTCTGTCGGCACAGGTTAATGTTACCGTAGGAAGATAAAATTTTGTACAGTACTGGACAAGAAATAATGCACATCGACCTCTATTTAAGTAAGTCTGGGTAGTTTAAAAAGAAATAGTATGCATATCGATATCTAAAAAATAAATTCACCCATGTACCCTAAACAACATGATGCGAGTGTGAATAGCGCTAATAAAACGTTGTAAAAAGATTTTTTTTCATCATGATTTTGTTTTTTTTTTTTTGGCCAATCATTAAATGTATCATTGGGACTCGTCAGTCTGCGTTATAAGGAGCGTTTTCCAAATAATGTGTATACTATTATAAAGCAGCAGCCGTCGCAGGGCAATATATGTGTTGACTTAAAAGATTGTTTATTTACAGATTTGTGGGACAGCAGACATGCGTAATTGATTTAAATTTCAACTTGTTTCCAAAAAGAGTTCTTGTTATCTTTTGAGCAAACGGGATCCTAAAATCCGGCTTTTCCAAGAACAAAACATCAGAAACAAAATAATGTATCATACAAAGTGTATACAATGACAGTTTGAGTTACATTTGTCAATTATTGTAGAACAACTCTTCTCTCTCGTCTTAATAGATTATAACGATTTGTAATGGCACTGTTAAAACGAAAAAAAAAAAAAACACCTTTTTTTGTTATTTATTCCAAGTTCAAAAGATCGTATTGGCTTTGAAATAAATAGCGCGATGGTTGTTGTAGCATCCTGTGTAACCATATTAATTCCACTAATTATTTTTCTTTTGCGTGAAAAGTTGCATACACTTGTTCGGGTAGTACGTTTTTTTAAGCAAGCTCTTAAAACTGTGGCGGAGTCCTAATGAATAAACTATTTCATATTATTAATTTTAATTAGGAGTCTACTATATCTACTACTACAATTTTTGTCTTTCCTACGAGAAAACAGGTCAGACTTAATTGTGATTATTTTCCAATTACAAGGTATACTTAGCGTTATTTGCTTGTAGTAGCTTTTTATTCAACTAAATCCTAAGACTATGTGTAATGAAGGTACCATTTCTATCTCAAACAATATATGTTATGGTGTAAAGAATGAAATATTCTATATTCTGAAATACACTTGAAAGGCAGTAATAAATTGAAATTAAAAAACAATATTTATCTAATTTCTAAATATCATGATTATGTAATTTGGAATTTTGCTTAAAATATTCCCTAGATTATCCGTAATTGGAGTGAACAAATAAGATAGACCTTAAATATACGTAGTGGAGTGATTTCTACAAGCCTACAAAACATCTTATTAGTACGTAAGTTCCCATAATACACGTCACAAACTAGTTTTTCTTATACTCAAAAAAAAAATTGGTTAGTTATGCATACGTAGGAATACTCACCAGTTTACTGTAGTGATGCTGACAGTATCCGCAGTATTTGACGTTGTCCAAGTAGTTGCCAGCCTCTTCGCATAGAAGCCCTAAACCTTGGGCGCACGTCACGTGGAACTGCTGCTTACAACCTGCCACGTACAATTATAGAAAAATTAATGAAATAATATTTTTTCAAAAATATTTCTTAATTAAAAAAAAATATAAAAATATTTTGTGATTGTTTTAAGAAAAAACCCTATGCTGTCTTGAAACAACCTAAGAAACTCTCAAACATAATGGCGTGACGGAACAACTTCTAAGTATGGTGTGATTCTTCTGTATATAAAGAAAATTAATGGAAAAAAGGAAAGAAACAGAAAAATGTGATAAAAATTAAAGAGTATCTGTAGTGGACTGAAGTAGTTATTTCGCTTTAAAACAAAATAGATTATGAAAGAGAAGAGGTTAACGTTAGGCATAAAATATTAAAAAAAAAAAATACTTTTTGATTTGCTACTTACAAATGTGTGCTAACACCATAAGAAACAAAAAAAATATTTTTAGCTAAATCAACTTTTTGTCGGCTACGCAACGCTCCTAAAATATGAAAATACCTTTTCCACCCAGTATAGTTTATATTTAAATGGTATATTGTGTAGTGTACAGTGTACGTTTTACTAGTTTAAAAATATTCTATATGACTTGTGAGTTTCCCTTGTATTTCTATAGATCAATTATTATTGTAGTTATTGTGATTAATTTAAAAATATAAAGATATTATTTAAAAGATATATAACAAATATATACAATATAGGTAGTACAAATTTAAATTACCAGATTTATTGCATTGCATGCAAGCTCCAGCGTTTGCACGATGAGTTTTACCCTGGTCGGCGCAAATGTAGCAAGTCTGTAATATTAAATCATTTATTTTGTATAATTATTTTTAATTGTTTTAATACGACAACAGACTTGACAAAAGTTATATCAACGGACCGGGCACAAAGACCACCCAGACACGGAAAAACTATATATTTCTGGTACACACAATTTTTTATACAATGTAGGCTGATGCTCACAAAAACTGTGTGAACCCACGCCCTCTGGCTCAGCAGTTTAAATCATCTACAGTTAGACCAATAGACCAGACAATCATCATCAATCAGTTTATATTAGAACACATCAGAGACTAAAAATAATTAAAGACTGAAATAATACCTTATTGTATCGCTCAGGGGGAATCAGGCGCAATACAATCGGTTCCATTGATGTGACATTACCAAACCGGACTTCCGGAATGTACAACGCGCAGACGACGTGAGCCCAGCCTCCAGTGTCGGAGCGTTTCAATGCACCTGACTTCGAAGGGCACAACTCGCATCGCTACAACACAGCATAATATGTATCAATTTACTTCATTGTTCGTTAATTGTACTATTCCCCACTTACTGACATATAATCTGTTTATGCTGTGTATACGTGACATCCTTACTTAATAAACAATCTCGTGATATTATAAACTAATAGAAAATTCTTAACTGCAACCAAACATTTACGATTTAAGGTTTGGTTGCAGTGGTGTCTATGCATACTAACTAACCCCGTTAAATGTACAGAGACTGGCTGATCTCTAGTTTTCAGTCTTGGATTGAATCAAATAGGAATCGTTAGATAGGCATTATACGTCCGATTCATATCGTATTTCTATTTATAGTATTTTATAATGAGAGTACAAAAATATATTCACTACTGTTGGGATATTTTATAGTACCTTTCTTTCAGCAGCCTTTGAATGCAGTATGTATTACTAAATTATCAGGGATTAACGGGGGACTACTCTGCTCGAAGTAAGTAATGTGCACGAAGTACTAGCCAATAATAGTGTCCAGAACCAATTCTTGGTAGAATCATTCTTAACCCCTTTATTAATAAATACCAACAGTGTTAAAATATTCTGAGCAAATGCATTAGCAAATAAAATTTAAACATTTCAAATTTACTTACTACTTTAGTTTTGGTTTCACCACTTTCGCACTTCCTGCAGTACCACGGTCCAGTAGGCACGGTCACGATGCCGTAGCACGCTAAAATTATACGAAAAAATAAATAAAGTTGTACATGAACTGATGAAGTTATAATGTACGTTTAAACTAATAATATATATAGGCTCAGACCTTGGTGGACAGCTACAGTGCAACCAGTACCGTCGCAATAGACCAGCGGGTTGTCAGGCCAACCACGCTCGTCCGAGCACACACAGCAGCCTCCTACCATCTCCTTCATTGTGATCTCCGCATTATTAACTTAAACCCTGTAATCACACCATATTATTAAATAAAACCGAAATTCATTAAACTAATATATATTTACATTTCATGAAAATGTATTAGCAATTCATGAACACAGAATGCTCAAGAATAATACATAAAACGAGATAGTTTTGAAGGTAATAAGCTTTAGATGAATTTATGTAATAAAAATGAACTTGATGTGATTCAGCAATCAATGTATAAGAAGACTTTAAATTGCATTAAACTCTCATCTTCTACTTTCAAAAAAAAAAAAGTTTATTGCGCAATGTATGCATATTTGTAAACTTTCGAGTTCTTAAAAAAATTATAATGCTGTTACTTAACTCTCGGTATATGTCAAACATGTGTGGAGAATTATTAACCCTTATTAATTATTATTCATTACATGAAAAGCACATGAGTATTCGTCAGTTCTAAAACTTGCATATTTATTGTTGGTTGTAAATGATAAATGATGCATGTGAAACAAATATTGTTATTTAAACTGCAATCAACATTAGAGCCAACATACACAATCTTCCTCTAACAATGCTATGCTGTACTGACTATTTACTACTCATTGTATTACAAAACCATCAGTATAGGTATTTTTCTCACGATGTTGTCAAGGTCTTAATCAGGACTTAGTATTTAACCAATGTCACTAATTATAAGTTTTTAATGTGTAAGATAATCAAAGTAAAAATTATTTTAAATGAATATTAGTAAATAAATAAATGTACACACTTTGACTCTTCATTACTATTCTCTCTTCACTCCCAAGGTTCGCTGGAAGAAAACTCAAGTATGGATTAAGCTCACCTTTGTACATAGTATTTTCCTTCTTATGTATAATTTGTTATTTCTCTATTCTGTGTACAATAAAGAATATATAAATAAATATAGTATTAAAATTCTGTGGAAAATAAAACCTCTTACTAATATGATTCATAGGATAAAACCTACTGACAGATGGATAGACTGAAAGCAGATGCAGTGCAGTAATAAGAGGCGCTTAACATCTTTTGGGTACTTAGATAGGTATCTTCTGTGTACTAACAAAGTATTTGTATTACAGCAATATGTTAGACATTAAGACAACTCACAATAGAATACAAAATAGCTAGCCAGAATCAATTGCAATTTTGCTACATATATACATACTGTTAGGGAAACTATATTGGTTATAAGTAATTTGGTGTAATTTTTTAGAAACTGTATTTAACAAGTCAACAGAAAAATTTATGATACCAATACAATTTTTTTGGAGAATGTTAATGTAATTAATATTTGCTTGAGATTTGTAAATACAATGCTAAGTACATGACCACTAATTAATAAATTTAGTTTGAAATTCCCTTCAAAATGGCTGTAATATAAATTATTATCTTTGGTATCCAAAGAAATTCAGTTTTCATAACTCCTTGAAACAACTGATATATAAAAAAAACTCATCTTCATTAATTAATTGCTAATGTAAAAATGACCTTTGACTGACTTTTGAGTTTTTAACTAAACAGTTTTACTCTTTTGGAATTTAATTTTTGAATATTATTGAATAGTTTAAGTTTCTGTTCTGTGCTATTTTACTTTGTCTACTTTTTTATAAGCAAATTTATCGAACAAAGCATCACAGGTAAATATCACTAATATTAATGTCACTTGTATATCATTGTATACATATATGATATGTGATATATGATGATATATGATGAATGTAACTTTTATATTCAATTTATTTCACACTAATTAACTACCAAATAACTCCTTCTAAGCTCCAATATGTGATAATAGTTCTGAATAATGGCGTCAAAAAGAGGAAACCATTTGTAATGTCCCAGGATTCAGAAATGAGAATCACAATGAATGTTTGTTACAAAGGAAGATCATTACCATTGTTACTGTTTATATGGTACTTAAAATAACTTTTTTTTTGTATTTATTTTCGCTAATCTTGAAAACCAGATGACCAACTTTTACAGGACTTATGAGATAGCTGTTATTTTAAGGAATTACTTAGGCTACTTATATTTTATGAATCCACAAAGAGTAGGTTTGAGTTTGAGAGGGGTGACTGCTACAAAAGTAAGTATAGTAGTGTGTTTGATAAAAGAGTTGGCTCAAATATAATCAACAAAATTGAAATAATATACAATATTAAAACTGTTAAACATCAAGAATGTATCAATTCTCAAGTGACTAAATTATTGTTATGATCCAAGGCACAAAATTGGATGACAATAAATTGATAACATGTTTAAAAACTTTATTAACAATTGATAAATATGAAAAAAAAAACCTAGCATGTATAAAACATTGTTGTGATTACACAAAAAGTTACTGCTGTGGAGATACTATGCATGCATATCAAAAAGAAAACTAAGTTACACAAGACATATTTGAGATAAACAAATTATGTTCAATAATTAAACTGTTTGGATGTTGAAATAAACACATTGTAACTTTTATAGGCTCAGTTCAATATAGTATAATATCACTATCAATGATCCCTTGTATCATTTCTTTACTTGATATATAAGCTAAGGACATTCAAAACGGACAAGTTGCCATTATAGAGTACTTTATATAAATTTTCACCTTGTCAATAAAAATTAAATATAATTAGAATAGGATAGAATAAACTTTATTTTACACCTTTAAACTAAATTTACAGTGTGTATACAAAATAGAAATATACCAAGGGTGGCCTTATCGCCATTTGCAATTTCTGCCAGGGAACCTTAGAATAGACCAAAAGGACAAGATACAAAAGAACATATAGGAAGCTCAGGTGTACAAAAGAAGAAGAGAAAAACACCATTTCACTTAAAAGGCATCATATTTGACACAAGGTACTTCATACCTATAAACACATACAACATATTTCAACAATACTACTTAAGTTTTTATTATTAAAAAACTTATACAAATAAACATACTTACATACAATAATATACAAATACATATTTAAACATATATATACATACACATATATACCTTGCATTTATAAGATCGGCAAATACAGCCTGCAATTGGGCATGTTTAATGGATAAAGGTGAAATAAGCCATAGTTTGTACACTAAAAGATTGGTCGTACCTGGTGGTTTGAATGATAATTATTGCACAAGATAACAAACAAATAAAATGATTAATTTCTATATTTTCATCCATTACCAAATAAGCATATGCATATTGCATTATATTTAAGTTTGTTCTTTATAATGCAGATTATTTCTTATCACAAAAAAGATATAGAACTCCTTATTGGGACAATAACAATGCGATTCTGTATTTGTTTACCGAATTTAAATGAAGTTAAACTTGCAATGGATGTTACAGTAACAGCAATAACAAAATTCGTTAGGGTCCATAGCGCCGGTACCGTAAATAAACGACAGCGTCTTTTGAATCTGGTCCCCAGGCTTTGTAAAAGGACTCCTATTTTACAGATCAATTGACCAAATACTGAAAGTTTTCATTTTAAATGGTGTAACTTGTTATTTAATGCTTCACGATAGCTTCAAATCGTGAACAAGTGAGAGCTAATGCAATTTGAAGTAAATTACCGATGGATAATGCTGTGTAATTTTACATGGCAATGAATTAAATGCAGCTTCCATCTAATGATATTTACCGAAAGAAAAAATATCCGTTTATTGTTGAGGAATATAGAATTGCCGGCAACAATTCATTAATTCGTCTTTAAAATAACTGATAACTTTATCACCTCACCTGCGCCTAGCAAGAACGACAAAAATGAAGTCAAATTATACGCAATCAAAACTCGTAAGATATTTAAGTCAAAACCGATAACATAAGAAAAAATGCTAAATTTGAGCAGTATATAACACTTGATTAAAACATATGTTGCTGCCATAAATTTGATAATCTTATACACCGAAAACTGGCTGCCATTTATATAGATAGCATTGGAAAAGCCATATTGAATTGGAGAGGGGTAGGTAGAGGTAAGAAGGGGAGATACTAGGGATGTCTATTAATCGATGTTTGCAGAATAAAATTGACTATATCAGTTCGATATTGATGTTTTCAATTCGATTTCAAGTATTCTGAAACATTAATATAACGATGAAATCAACATGACAAAGTTTGCCATATCTTAATTCCACTACGTGACTAATTAACATTTTGGAATACTCTGAATTGCCAAATAAGAAAGTTAATTACACTAATAAAAAGT
This sequence comes from Tyria jacobaeae, assembly GCA_947561695.1. Lineage (NCBI taxonomy): Eukaryota > Metazoa > Arthropoda > Insecta > Lepidoptera > Erebidae > Tyria > Tyria jacobaeae. The sequence continues at coordinate 7,886,906 of OX387207.1, read as the reverse complement.
TTGTATCAATTGTAATTTACCTAAAATTGATTGCAATGAATAATAGTGTTTTGTTAGTAATAATATAATATAACATGTATAAGTATAAACGTTTTACATATATAAAATATCAGTACATCCGATATTAGTTCTATTAGTAAGAATTGGGTAAATCCTGTACTGACAGCAGATTCTTAATTAATATTACAAATGAAATTTTGTATATACGTTGCTGCAGTAATTAGTCACGTAGTGGAATATGGAGAGGGAAATATGAATATCTTTAATTTAGTAAAGTTAATTCATCTTGTTATTGTATGTGGATAAAATGATCACATAAAACTTCTTGGTAAAAACGATAAGATTTAGTAGAACAAAAAGTGTGAGAAACAAAACTTAAATACACTTTGTAAATATCTGACATTGAAATTATCAAATATTTTTCGTTGTGACCCGTGATTACATGTATTACAAGAATAATATCGATTTACTTATTGAAAATCCTCAAATTCCGAGAAGCTTCAAAATATGTTTTTTTTTTAGTATAAAATAGAGAACCTGTATAATATATAATAGTGAAAGCTTGAAAGCATTGCAGTTGACAAAATGATGTGTTATTCAATTTATTCGATTCAAAATTTCCGCAAGTGACTAAAAATAGTTTTTACTCCTAGCCATCCCTATATTTAATTTTGGTTGTTTATAGTAGCGCCCTAAACATTCCAGTATTTCCAGTTCAATCAAAACGTACACGTCGCGTTTCGGTAATATTTACTACGTGCATTTTTAGCATGACAAAAATAATAATTTGTAGGAACGAATCATAACCTAAAGATGATCTCTCTCAATATTATTATAGTCGATGATATGATATTTTCTGGTGTTCTGGTTTCTGGTGGGTGGTATTACACAAACCAGTACAGAATACTACATTTGGTACTTTTTGTCACTTCTAAAGCTGACCCATGGAAGTTAAAAGAGACGAAGAAAAGAAATCCTTTTAAATTAGAATGAGTATTGACTTCGAGCCCAATTCATGACTATAGGAATGGCCCCTATTACGTTATTGCGACCAATTTCAAATGGGCAAAATGTGGGTGTCCTAATTATGACACATCCTTATTTTGACCTTTAGGAATACAGGCTTCCAGAATACAGACGTGAGAATCATTATTCATATATCTAACTTTAACAAAAGCCTGATAAAAAAGATATATATTTTTGTTTAGTATTTAGGTAACTATATCGTAACGATTGTTTCCGCATTTAAACTCTGGAGCTGTCTATTATGCGTAGAGACAATCTGACTAGTTGAGTAAACCAAGCTATTTCCAGAAGCACAGAAGCCTCCCGAGACATTCTCAGGCTTTTAAGAGCGACCTCGCACAGGCGATGATGTTTGCTCGTTGTGTTGCCACTTCTTTGCACTCCAGGATTACATGAGCTGCCGTTTCATTGAGATATCCTCTGTAATGCTGTGTGTAGCGACGTTGATGAATAGGTGTCAATTCAGGTTCATATGTCCCGTGATCGTTCCCCCCACTATTTGTATGTCTCGTCGGTTAAGCTTAATTAGACTGCATTTCAAACATCGAGAGGCTTCCGTCAGCACCGTTTTGGACTGTATGAAGCTTGATGTATGACATCGACGCATTCGACAATTATGTTATGTATCTTCTTTCAAAGACATGTAGTTTTGTTGTGCTTTTTTTTTTGTTGTGTGGAAATCCCCACCGGGGTTTACGATGGAACGGTGTGTCGGAATCGGACCAACTAAAACCGCACGGTGTGCCATACTGCGCTTAAAATAGGAGGAATCCGGTGACATTTTTATTAAGACATCCGGATTCCTCCTAACATTTGCCCGCACTATAAATAAGAAAATATTTCAGGTAACCTCTCAATAAGGTGGCGTCTAGACACACGCGGACGTCACCCCTTCGCGGCTGGCCATATCGCGGATGGAGGGGAAAACCCATCCCAACCATCCGCGGCCACACTCAGGGTGGCATGAGCCGCTGGAAAGCACGCCTACGCCACCCGGTTCGCCAGCGGCGAATTGGGTCCGAGTAGAGATCGTTCTCCCGGGCCCGCTCCGACGCCTTCTTCTGCGAGATGACCTCCTCACAGAAGGTTGCGACCGCGGTATAATTCCTGTCACTGCCGGCCATGGAGCGTATGACGGCCGGTAGCGAGAGACCCTCTCCGATGACTGCAGTAAGGACCCGACGCTGCGCTGCCCAAGCGGGGCAATCCGCGACCGTATGCTGAGCCGAGTCCTCACTGCAGTCGCAGTGGTGGCAGGCGGGACTCAATTCCCTCCTAGCGACCGAGTGCAGGTACTTTCCGAAGCAGCCGTGACCGGAAAGAACCTGCGTCAGTCGGAAGGAAAGGGTCCCGTGCTGCCGCTCTGCCCATTCAAATATGACCGGCTAGTGCGCCTCCACGGCGGCAAAGCCAGCACGTGGAGCCTCCAGTCGGGACGACCAATGAGCCATCGTGGCTCGACGAGCGGCTTCACGCCACTCGCGTACCTCTTCGGGCGGGGGCCGTCTTCCGCTACCCGCCCGGAACTCAGTCGTCCGCCGATAAACTTCGGCGAGCACTTCCGCCTCCAAGTCCTACGGGGGAGTTCCGGCCAACGCTCACGCCGCCTCCGTCGACACGGTGCGGTAACCACGTATAGCTCTAACCGCCATAACCCTCTGAGGGCGCCCAAGGCGTGCCCTATTCTGGGCGGTCAGAGCCTCCACCCACACCGGTGCACCGTACAGTGCCATTGACCGGACAACCCCAGCCGTCTTGTCCAGGGCCACCCTCAAGCCCAGCGCCTCGACAAGCCTGACCACCAGTGAGGCTCCTCTGGTGGCCAAGCGCGCAGCCTCTTCAAAGTTCACCCCCGGGCCGTTACCAAAGTGTCATCACCGCCAACAACACGCTGCCACAGCTCACAGCCTCTTCAGTCATGGTCCGCAGACGCAACACAGCAGCGACTGTCGAACGACCCGCTCGGAAACCGAATTGGGCGTCCGACAAATCGGGGCCGACCTCGTCCAGGTGCCGGACGATGCGGGCAGAGAGTACCCTCTCAAACAGTTTACCCGCCTCGTCCAGCAGCACAATGGGTCTGTAGGCCGCGACTGAATCGGCTGGCCGTCCTGGTTTCCTTAAAAGCACCAGCTTCCCGCTTTTCCAACAATCAGGAAAGTGTCCGGACACCAAGCTAGCGTTGAACACTTCCCTAAGGCGGTCTACCATGTGGTCAAGGGCCAGGGCCAAGACTCGGGCAGGGATCCCGTCAGAACAGCCGCCCCTATCTCCACGCTCCGTGACGGGTGGAACATCCTCCTCCTCGAACTCCCCGTCCTCTCTGGCCAGGGTGGCCTTCGACGGGGGTTAGTTCTCCACCCGTTGCGGGAAAAGGCCCTCAACCACTTCCTGCAGGAAGCTGGGCTGGAGAGTCTCAGTAAGGGGGGGGGGGGGCAACGCGCGGGGCTTTTGTTGCACCGCACGATAAGGGCGACCCCAGGGGTCACGATCGAGACCCTCCAGCATCTCCTTTCTCTTCACTTCTTTGGCACGGCTAATGGCCAGCTTCAGAGTTCTCCGTGCCTCCGTGCCCCGTGCCGTGAAGAGGACCAGCTTCATGAAGAGTACCGAGTACTCTTCATGAAGCTGGTCCTCTTCCCGCTCTTCGCGGTGACGCCGACGACTGCGGGTGTATGACCTCCGGGCACGAATGCAGGCCGCGCGGAGGTCCGCCAAATCCTGGGACCACCAGTAGACCTCCTTCCTTGGAGGCCGACGACCTAGAACGCGGGGCATGGCTGCATCGCTTCGAATGACTAGACTGTGCTAAGCTTGATTTGCAAAAATCATTAAAAGTTGTATTCTTCATTATTTAATTTACCTTAGAGGTGGAATATTTTGGATATAGTAGTAATACTTAAATATATCTATGACAAATAATGAGTTATGCCGATTTTAGTTAAAAAGTGCGAGGAGGAAGAAAGACGCATAGCATATAATTACATAAAATATTTAATTCACCTCAAATAATTATTAGGATATGAATCCTGCTTTATTATACACATTATGTAGGCACATTAATTATCCTTTTACTAACAATACAATTGTATTAAAGTCTTAATATTGAATAAGTCCTCTGTAACAGCTGTCAATTAATTTACATAATATTTTTTTTTTTATTTGTTGCCATTCTCACCGACCAACACAATGTCGTCTGCAAAGAGCGTGCACTACTATTACTACTATTTGTCCGCCTTTCAGAGCATTCATTTTCGGCTGGTGGAAGCATACAGAAATACTGAATTTATCGGTGTCCTATCATATACCTTTTCTAGGTCAACAAATACCATATGCAAGTTTCTATCTTCCTAATAAAAGTTGTGAAATTTAATATATCGAACATAATACATTGATAATAATTTAATAATTAAAATTCGAGCTACGGGGAAATAATCTGTCGCGATCTATAAAATGTATACTCAAAACCTTCTTCTTCCTCCTCTCTAACTCCTCTCATTTTTCTAACTTCATAACCTTAAAAAGACATATTATTTAATTACTTCAGTCTCCCAACTTTAAAAAACAAACTAATGGCCGAATACATATATTTTTTCTTTATAGGATAGGAATCAAATGAACAGAGAGATCACCCGATAGTAAGTGGGGTAGTCACTTGCCGCCCATGGACACCCGCAACTCTAGAGTCTCAAGTACGTTGCCGGTCTTTTAGGTCGCTCTTTTCTTGGAGCTTTGAAGGTCGTATTAATTTTTATTAACAAATAGGACTATATCTACATATGTTTCAATAAGTACAAGCCTTTTTGAACAATGGCCATTGTTTTTCACCGTACTGCTAAAGTGACCAACCCCATCCCTGCGACACGATAGCGTTTGGCGTACTCGTTCTGTGGACAGATAATGCCACCTTTAACTTCCAATGTTTCAAGAGTTTCTGACTTTTTAACATATCATGGCAACTGAATTAAATCATTTGCACATATCTTGGGGAATCGAATTTTATATTGTTAGGTCAGTTCCGATTACTCATTATCGTTGTAATTAAACTGTAAAAACTCACATTAGGGAGAAGATACAGGTACCTACTTATTCACATTCTGAAAAACTTGTGCTTTTAGTCCAAATCTCCGAGTCTTCACGTTTTATCACGTCGTACAAACACACGTAGGTAGAATCTGTTGTTTGTTTTTAATTTTTAACAGCCTACGGCACAACGAGTGTTATCAATTCTTCAAATGTTTACCGACGGCGACGCCCACAACGAAACCTTACACCTAATTGTCTTTTCCTTTTTATACACCACAGTACCTCCAAGTATTTTAGAAATTTTACTTACCCACCCCGTCGGGTCTCACCTTACTGGAGCTAACAGTGAAGTGGTATGTCGCACTCGAACCGACTAAAACCACTCGGTGTTCCGGCACGAGTGGGTTTATTATGAAATATCTAAAGTATACATGCCATGTTACATTACTGGAATACTGTGCAGCTTATGAGTCTTACGACGGCACTACTAAAGTAGGTTAAACGTTTGCATTTAAAAGGTAACAATTAATCTTTAGTGCAACTTTTGTACAACGTCTAATGATTTATTTAAACCTTAGCAGCATTTGTGTGATTAACCGATATTATTACCGGTATTACTGTTAATACACACAACACAACACAATATTCTAAACGCTTGCTTAATGAATAAAAGAAAACTATAGATGCTCTACTATAAGTTAGTTCACTCATTTAGAAGTTTGAGTAGGTACCTAACTAGATTTTCAACCTACTTCAAAAAGGAGGAGGTTCTCAATTCAACCGTATTTTTTTTATGTTTGTCACCTCCTATTCTTTACCTATTTTTTATATCGGTTGTCTACTTTTTAAAGTCCGATTATTTTACATTATAGTGCAATTTTAAAGCGCGGTAAAAGTTGAATAGGAAAAATCATCTGTTATCAGATTTTTCTACTACAGGAGTAATGAAACTACCATGCGGGAATCACGCCATTTGATACGATAGTGATAAACCACCTACAACCTTAATAATAAACCCAACCAGAACAGGCACGCAATCTAGGCATTTCACAAATATCTGGATTCAAGAAAACTATCAATAGATATTATTACACATTATGTACATACGAACGAAGTCTGGAAATATAAAAGGAATTTACCGGCAATCTTTATGCTTCGATACAATTTTGTTAAAATTACTATAATAGATTCGCTTGTGTGAGTAAGTAATTAATCAAAAACGTTTTAAACAATGAAACAAAATATTTTTAAAAACAATTAGGTACAAATATAAAAACTGACTGAATCATAAACTTTAACTTGTTTTTTTTCACTATATTTATCTAGATAATCTTTATCGTCATCCCTATAACATTCTCACTATCTAGGCGATTCAAATGATACCCTCAGTGAAATTCTACAAATAGTGAAAGACCCAATAGTGAGATACTCTACATGTATATCTGCTTACCCCTTTTTAGCATACCTATAGGGTATTGTTATGGAATGGTGAAAACAATATAGGTATTCGGTTACAACAGTCGTAGGATATTTACTGTCAGCTGTTTGTTTTGCAGTTCTTAAAAGAAAATCAATATTTTACGAAATAAATTAGTAAAATTTAGTATATTTTTTGTTTCAATTTGTGCAAATCAACAAATAGTTTTCGTTTTCCTTTAAAATATAATTGTTTTTTTTTTTTATGTGTATAATTGTTTTCTTGTGTAAGTATATAATTGGACAAAATAAAGTTGTCTCGAACCCCATAGTGTAGTTTGAAAGACATATTAGCTACTGACTAACAGATGGCGTTATGTGTTACGTAGATAGATTATACGATAGAAAAAATATGTTTTATGAGCCTTAATGCAAAAATAAATTAAATACAGCCTACATTTTATACAACCTAAATTTTATACGATATTACACAAAATATTAATCAATAAAAAGTTTCTACTTTTAATTAATAATAGTAATGCGTTTACAATAACAACGTCTCTTCAGATTCATTATATATAGATACAGATTTTCAGGTTGATTTATTTCCGTTTGAATTTTTATAATATAGCCCGCTTAATGTTACTGTTAATGTTATTAAGTGTCGTTTGTATTTCTCCCAGATAGCTACTATATTATTTAAACATTCGTTACATTCCTTTTATAATTAGTATCTGCATTAGGTGAAAAACGTGCTTCCGTATGATAGGACGTGTCCTATTGCAAGTAAAATAATAGAGCCTTCGTAAGGTATAGACCTTAAGCACGTAACCTATGACTGTTATCTTTTATCATCACGGTAGGTAAGATAAAATGTTATGACTAAGAAAAGATGCTTAGCTCTGACTAAATGATAAGCTATGATCTTTCGTGGAAAGTAACGAGATATAAATAGCTTTAAACTTATCTTTGACAGTATGTATTTAATCTGTGTACCAAACACGTATAGCTCCTCATTCATCTGTGATGAGATAAAATATACGACATTTTACATAGATGATTCACAATAGGTACACTGAAAACACACATTAAAACACATCTATTATACTTAATAACAATTAGGAGACTAGATATTTTAGTGGATCACAAATGATTTACGAATTTGATATGTTGACTCGTAGATCAGGGTTTGGCTCCTTTTATATTTATTCTTGTATCTCAAAAAACGTGTGACTTCTTTTGTTGACATGTTTTGAAACAACATCGTACATAATTAGAGATGAAGATTTAATAAGGGCCACGGTCCTATTTCTAAAACGCAATGGCAAGGCACAATATTTCGTTCATGTACTTAGTTTAGTGTTAATTAACTTTATCACCTACCTACTTACTAACTAATTTTGAGAAACAAAAGTATCGGATATATATATATATATATTTATGGCATAGAGAACAATGGAGCAGACGAATCACCTGATAGTAAGTGACAACTGCCGCTCATGGACACCTTCAAACGCAGAGTTGCAAGTGCGGTGCCCATTTCAGCATGTGTGGAAAGCACTTTGCCACATCAATTACCGTGAGGGACCCACCCTCACATTATTAAGTATATACCTAGAACCTATGTAGGTATATTATTGTATATTGTATTTACCTGATATTAGGTCAGGCGTTCACTCGTTAAAAACCACTAGACCAGTAGGTCTAGACCAGACCAGCAGGCGATCACTCGTTAAAAACCATAGAACAGTAGGTCTAGTGGTTTTTTATCCTAATCATTTAGCCAGAAGTCAATTCGGGTTCGATTCCCACACGGGATATAAATTTGTATGATTCTGTGTTTGTTCAGTCTCCCGTGACACAGGACACATTCCTAATCCTAGAATAGGTAGGGTAGTATTGTTAAAAAAAAAAAAAAACAAACTGAAATAAATTCTAGTATTTTGTATTACATTTTTACAAACATCTACTAAAATCTACCTGTAAACTGTTACTGTGTGTGAACATTCAACACAGAACAACTTTCACCATTTAAACGGGAGTTACATACTTTACGCTTCTTGACAATAAAAATTTGCCGCTTTAGTAATCTTACGGTAAACAACTACTGACGGCTAAGAATGTTGAGTTGGAGCCTTACTATTAAAGATTGATCAGTACGGCTTGATTATCAGTGGTCATAGCATTGCATCCACGGCTATTAATTATATCGTTTGCAAAAGTCCGATTGTCAATAAGTATAATTGGATCGTACAAACTAGTGTATTTTTTATGGATGAATTGACATATTAATACAGACACATTCATACATATGTTCACGTTCGTATCACCTTTGGGGTAGGTAGAGGTTTATAAATACCCACATTTTGCCTATAAGCATTTGGTCCCCCTAAAGTAACGTAATATTGACAACATTATAATTACAATAACTCAGTTAATAATAACGGAAATTAAGTCCTTTTTTTAAATAATATAGTGGGACAGACGCACAGGCGGGTCATCTGATGAACAGTGACAACCGCCGTCTATGGACACCTGTAACTAAAGAGTCGTAAGAACGCTGCCCGCCTTGGAGGTTGATAAGGGATGCGGGGAGGGGTAAGAGGAGAGTTAGTAGAGAAGAGAGGAGTTGGGCCTCCGGAAACCTCACTAATTTCAGGGAAATGCCACGCAAGCATTCACCACAACCGGTCTTCTATGAGGCCGTGGTATCCCACCGGTCGAGCAAGCCCATTTGTGCCGAAGCATGGCTCTACCACGATCAAAAAATATATATATATCACTTTATATGAAATACACAGGATAAAATAAATATTTTAAAGTTGAACTGTTTTATTGAAAAGAAAAATAGTGAAGATGTAGATTAAGTCAAGATATACAATGAGGATGGTGACAGCCACTATTGGACTCCACTTGTCGCTTTCCATCATGTAAAGTGGAGTCAGTATGGTAGGCTTATATATAAAAAAAGTAATTTACAAAACATAAATAACTAGGTAGGTCCTAGGCACTTCACACCACTCTCGTCAATCTAAGCAATTGATCAGACGCAAAAGTAAAACACTACTAACTAACTAACTACTACTTACTTAATATTTTTTAGCTTTTAGAAAGTACATTATCTATATATAATTAAAAAAAAAACCTTTTTATTTTCAAGTATAGTTTTTATTTCGATTCATCTTGACTTGATTTCAGTATTAATGTATACACTATCTAAATTCCATGATCCGCCATGCACTGTGTTCTACTTGTAAAGCCCTTTCACTTGATATCCATTACTCGTATTAGGGGCAGGTATTGAAACATATATGAAATCCGCCATTTTGTGGTAGCGCCAACCTTGAATTCGGTTGTTGTCGAATGTACTGTATTTTACCAATTAAGCCCTTTCATTTGCTACTCGTATTGAGAGGATTGAAAAATAATATGTAATCCGCCATTTTGTGATGGTATACATAATTGTTTTGATCATCAGAGCTAAAGGTGTGTACCAAATCTGAGATCAACCGGTCAACAAGAAGATGGCAAAACTTTAATTACTAAATTTGATCCAAACCGGGCAAGCTAAACAAAACAGTTTAAGATAATTTGTTTATTTGTTTAGGAGGTCATTTAAATAATAAAAAGGTACAAAATTATTGACATTAAGTGTAATATGTAACTAGATTTAGTTAGAACAAGGTATATGAGAATTCTTATAAGCTATTTATGAAAAGTGGGCGTAATAAACACCAAATTGAAATATAAATTAATTTGAATGGGTAATAAGTAATGAGACTTCAACGAGTCATCGTTGTATGCAATGTAAAGGTATTGATAAGAATAGTATCTACCTAAGTTTCTTTATACGTGTTCTGGAATACATAGGAATTACTACAGGCTATGATGCGTTGCGATCTAGACAACTACATAGATACCTCATTACTTATATTAAGTGTGTCAAGTCTATAAAGAATCATAAAAAAAACGTAAAAATGGTTCCATGTTATGTATGCAACTATATTACTCAGTATCTGTTTTTTTCCGCCTTGTTTAAAATTTCTTTACATATTTGTATACATTGGATTTTTTTTAAAGGAACTGTACCGTAATGTTAACAAATACAATTCATATTAACAGACCAATTCTTTTGCTCATCTCTCCCCATTCCCCCCGGAATACTACTTTCTTTGATGACGTCAAAGATTGGAGACAGACAGTGCGTCGCCTGTGCCATCGATTACTCGGCTCCATTCAATGCCAACGGCTAGGCAGGATGACGCCCATTCCAGACTCCATAGGTTTCCTTCTCCGCCACCTACTGCCCCTTTTCGAAAAAATCGAGAGTTGCGCTCATGAATGGGTTGGTAAAGGCCTTCTGCGTTAAATAATAGCCAAATTAAATTTTGTTTAAAACTTACATTTAGTTTGAACTAAAATTTATGTACCTACAAGTGAGGACTTGTTTCACTCTTGTTTTACGTTTCACTTGAGTAGGATAGAAGGTAGCTACTATATACTTGTGTGAAACTGTTTTGAAAATAAACCCCGAGAATAGGGACAGACTTAATTTAAATTAACAATATGTCGCTGCTAAAAAGAAAAATAGATCAGCGTCAAGTTTTGTAATATTACTCAAATAATTCTTATTACAAATTGACTTACTCATTTTGCAGTAATCAGTCTCTACATCGTGGTATCGCACCGGTTGAACCACCCCTTTCGTAGCGAAGCATGATACTACGACCACTATATACATACATACATATGTACATACTGACAAATATGACCACCTGAAACACATAACTAACGCTACTTCTTGCGCAATCGGGTAAAAGTTCGTCTATCTCAGGAATTCAAGCCTAGGATTTTTGAAGATTTTTTCCTAAAGTCAAACCTAATATAGCAGTTCTTTCCGATATATCGTCGTCGTACGCAAAATATAAGTATCTCATTGTAAATAAGCTTCATTTGACAACAAAAAATTTACGACTTTCGAATTTTTTCTTTACTTGTGTTGCAAGACCAGCCAAATTTCATGATTCTAGGTCAATAGGAAGGATCCTGTAGGTTTTGATCTATCTGCGAAATGTTCCAACTTGTGTATTGTGTGTGTATTTAAATTATATTGTAAGTTCTAGGTAGCATATGTCCATGGAGAACAACTTAAAAGCCGATTTGAACTTAAATTTGAAAACTGAATCTAAGTATAGTGTTTGATTGTATTTTAAAGGCCTCGTCTACCATTTTTTAAATTTAGAATGCTTTTTCACTAGAAAGTAGTGAAGACATTAGTTAGTTACTTGACCAGTATGAATCGGTTCTACTCTGTCAATGCTATCCTGTGATCAGTATATTCGTATTCGTATCGATTCCTTGACCTTATTTAATGTTCTAGATATATAATAATGAATTCAATCTCTGCAACGTACTTGGCGGCGATGTTAAACTCCAGTGCAATACTTATTGATATCTAATTGTTTTGTACAATACACTGAATTAAGGTTAAATAGTTGTAAGTTTACTATATGAAGATTATAATTGAAGATTCTCTTAGATATCTCTTACATCTCTTAGATATTATTGTCAATTTTATGACGAGGGTTCGGTGGTCTCGGTGGAAGTATAACTTCGACCAGAAAATCACATCCGATTCTTTTATTCTGATTTGTTTACACTTACGTAATTATAATGTAAATGACCAAAAACTGTGAATGAATATGTTAAAATTTTAACTTACGATACACATAACTTACTACGTACAATAGTAAGTTACTTGGACTGCCGAACATAATTCATCACTCTTATCTACTTCAACAACCAGACTAAACTGTGTACTCATTAGTGGCTCTTTTATTTATGATTTATACTATTATTTGTAATTTCAATGGTTATATATGGTGGAATACCATTCCAGCGGTCAAAATTATAATGGGTATAATTTAAAATCTTCACATTAAGTGTATTGTATTTGTAAATAACTGCTAAGCGCCAATTCAACTTTATTTCACCAATTAACTACAAATCGCTTACGTTTGTTAAGCTGTAAATGGACACTGAAATGTAATCTGAAGCTCTAAATATTGTTAATCAGGAAATCGCTGCCACCAACCAAAACTATCATAAAAAAACTATCCAAACATGTTAACTCTTTGGCTGCTGATTTGTCGGGACCCAGCAGTGTACACAAGACTGAGAATTGATAGGGTTTTAAGTTTAAACTCTAATGATCCGACCCCTAATGGAATGAGTTTTTTTTTTATAATAAAGGTAGACAGACGAACACGACGAACAAATGAACCTGGTAAGTGACAATTGCCGCCCATGGACAGCTGCAACACAAGAGTCGTAAGTGCGTAGTCCGCCTTTGAGGATGGTGAGGGGGGATTGAGTAATAATAGTTAATGAAAAATATCTCGCTGCTACAGAGGCCAAAATAATTTCAGACAATGGATCGCCTAAATATTAGGCGATAGGCACAGACTGTTGTATTGAGCAGGACATGTAAAGTTAAATTTAACACAGTTATGATAAGTTGGCTCACATAAGTTTATAAACCTTGACAAATGACAGTAGCATAGAGATTAATCGCTACCTTCATTGATTCTGCATTTATCCACGCCTATATTCGAAATTGTGAATGTTATAAATTACAATAACGTTTCAGTCTAGTAGACCCTATAGACTAGTAGCTACTTATACCTAATTGCTAGATTATTAATACGTACGGCAGTACGGTAGTTGGCAGCGACAGTACCAATTTTGTAATTATTTTATCATTTCCTGGTAAAAACGTCTTTACAAATTTAATGATCTGATGTGATCCCATTTAAAGTAACTATATACAATTAATTATACTTGTCTGTGTGTTTTATAGTAACAATGGCACTCTACGTTTTTGTAATTACAGGTCACGTAAGGTACTCCACCCAGACCGTCGCAATTCCAGCCAGAAGAATACATATAAAAGAGAAACTTAACCCGTTTTGAAAATCTTGACAACGCTTTATATATGTATATAGGCCCTTTAAGTGCGAGGCCATGGGCGAGAGTTCACTTCTCCCCCGCCTAGCTACACCATTGGGTACAAGTCCCAGGGGTTTAATAACGTAGGATCAAGAAGCTGTCAGGTACAATTAGGTATAATACGGCTCTATCTCCAATTTTAAAATGTGACAACCTAAGGGAAATCATTAAATTTTGAATAATTTCTAGATTCCACGACATTAGGGCAAGAAATTATGTGGTGTGTTACATTATGTATTTAACTTCCTCAAATGAAAACCTCAGAGGTATTTAGAGACCTTTCTATTTCCCTTTGCTATTCCATTCTATCTATTGTCTATGAGGTTTGCAAAATTATTTGTACATATGTATATAGTTACCAACCCCTTAATTAATTCTGTTCTGACTGATTTTCAATCCTAATATGTCTAACGTTTTTTTCTCAAATACTGAACATGCACATTACGCACGCCATGTCATCGACGTAACTGATGTTGTTAACACACATACCGTCTATGTACAGCCAACCCGCTCTCTGTTAAGTGTCTCGATCAGTTGGTTGACGTAAAGATTAAAGAGTGTTTGCGAACTTAGCCCTCCCTGTCTCACCCCACACTCCGATCCGTAGGGTTCGGATAAGAACCCTGTCTTCGGCACCTAATTGATCTGATTAGCGTAACAATATGTTAAGGTATTAATTATCTCAGTGAGGTATTTTAAATTTTTCCAACTGACTCCAAAGAATATTGTAGAAAACCACATCGAAGGCTTTGGAAAAGTCGAGGAAACATACTTATGTAGGCGTTTCTCTATAAGCCTAACACCTTACTGCCCACTTCGGTTACAGAACTGCACTCTCTGTCGATAATTCGGGTCTGAATCCAAACTGATTATTGTGCAACTGGTTCTACTTATGAAGCTGTCAAACACTTTAACTAAGGTTGAAAAACTACATTGCAGACATTTCTGGCAAATGACTATAACAGGGTAACAAACGTGCAGGATATTTCAGATGCTTAATACCTAGACCATCGTGGCCCTAGGATTTGCCTCTAGACATCGTAGCTATCACATGCATAGTTACTCTAGCTGTGAATCTGATTCCCTGGTCATAATGACCCACGATATCCAGCACTGAAAATGCGGAACCCAGCGGCACTCTGCAATAATCCTTGAAGAGTTCGGCAATAGGTAAAGGGTCACTTATGACATTAATGGAAACAGGAAGGCCAGGCCCAGCGTTGAACTTATTTGTATGTTTCCAGAAGAACCGGAAATTATTATTTGAATGGTGTGATGCCAGAATAACCATTTTTATTTGCTCTTCATGGCGTTGAAACCATTTTAGGGGTGAAGATGTTACATAAGTGTTATGTTCTACATGTTTGACCAGTTACGGTGTACGAAACATGTTGCTGGTGAATGTATAAAAGTTAATATGTATTTGAAGTTATATTGCGTAAGATTACAATATTGAAAGAATTAAAATGAAAAAAATGTTTTCAAATTATTATTAACTATAACTATGACAAAACTATAAATAAAGCAATTGCCGTATAGTAATTTACGATAAAAGTAACATTTATCGTAAATTAATATTCATAATATCAAGATAATAATAATAATAACTACAGACATCTTATACATATCTGATTCCGAAACTAAAACTAAGCAGGACTTATACTCGTACTATGGTAACCAGACTGCTGATAAACATATATATATATATATATATATATAATTTTTCTAATTTCATACATATTATAGATAGATAAATTACACCAATGTTTACGTGGTAGAGCCATGCTTAGGCACGAATGGGCCGGCTCGACCGGTGCGATACCACGGCCTCACAGAAAACCGGTTGTGAAGTAACGCTTGCGACGTAACGCGAGTAACGCCCGAAATGAGTGAGGTCTCCGGAGGCCCAAAATCCCCCACCCCCCCTAATGATAGCTCTGTTAACAAAAAGGATACCCCAGGGGGGTACCAGCGCTAGCGTTGGAGAATCCCACCCTGGACGTCCACCCTCAGTACGGATTATACCTGAGCGTGGACGCCCAGGCTGCCCCTCGTACTCTGGGGGGGGGGCTCAACTGCGCTCTCAAAATCTGCACGGGGCAAGAGAAGGCATACCATGGCACCCCCTGTCACGTTTACCGTGGATTTTTGTAACATCAGGGGTTTACATTCGAACCTCGACACTGTCCACCACCACCTTGAGACAGCAAAGCCGGCCTTGCTATTTTTAACCGAAACGCAGATATCATCTCCAGCGGACACATCCTACCTCTGCTACCATGGGTACGGACTGGAACACTCCTTTATGCCTAAGGCTGGTGTATGCGTGTACGTTCGAGATGATATCACCTCTCGCCGCCTCGGCAATCTTGAAGGTAGGGACCTCTCCCTGCGACAACCATCCCCGCATCTACGTATGCCTCTATAGGTCCCATAGCGGTGATGCCGAAACGGACCGACTCATCGACCAAATGGCTACAGATTCAGTGCTCCAGCAGGTCCCATCCACAGAGATCGTGATTCTTGGCGACTTCAACGCCCATCACGCCGAATGGCTTGGTTCGCGCAAAACCGATCATGCGGGAAGATCTGTTCACGATTTCGCCTTAGCAACGCCTACGCGAATCCCAGATGCAGAAAGCCACGTGCCTTCACTGTTGGATCTTCTGCTGACTTCACATCCTGACGGCTACAAAGTATCCGTTGAGGCCCCTCTTGGCTCTTCGGACCATTGCCTGATTAGGAGTATAGTGCCACTAGTTCACTCGCTGCGGCCGCGTGTTACAGGCAGTCGCCGCGTATGGCACTATAGGTCAGCAGACTGGGATGGAATGCGAACATTCTTTGCATCCTACCCATGGAGGCAGGTTTGCTTCTCGCCGGATGATCCCAATGTCGTTGCCGACTCTGTCGCGGATGTTGTGCTTCAGGGTATGGAACTTTTCATTCCATTTTCCCTGATTCCCACAAGTGGCCAGTCCCAGCCCTGGTTTGGTCGAACCTGCAAAGCGGCGTCCCGCCGAAAGCAGGAATGTTACCAAGCATGGGCTAATGCAGCGACAGCACGGGATGTAAAGACCAGCACGTTAAAGAAGCAATTTAACTTTGCCTCCAGGTCCCTCAAAAGAGTAATTGCTGGGGCGAAGTCTCCTAACATCGGCAGAATTGGCGAGAGACTAGTGAGTCTCTCTTCCGGAACTCGTGCATTCTGGTCTCTTGCCAAAGCTGTCCAGGGGAACTTTTGTAAGCCATCCCTTCCACCTCTGCACATAGATAATTTGTTGGCCCACGACGCTAAAGAAAAAGCCGATCTTCTGGGCATACTCTTTACGTCCAACTCGACCCTGGACGATGGTCGACGATCACTCGGATCCGTCCAACTACAGACCCATAGCCATCACCTCCTTGTTCTCCAAGATAATGGAATCCATTATTAACTGGCAGCTCCTCCGATACTTAGAAGACCAACAGCTCCGCAATGATCGACAATACGGCTTCCGTCGGGGTCGTTCAGCTGGTGATCTTCTTGTTTACTTGACTCACCGGTGGGCACAGGCGATCGAGACCAAGGGGGAAGCGTTGGCCGTTAGTTTGGACATGGCGAAGGCCTTCGATCGGGTCTGGCACAAAGCGCTCCTTGCGAAGCTTCCTTCCTATGGGCTTCCCGAGAAACTGTGCAATTGGCTCACCAGTTTTCTTACAGACAGAAGCATCAAGGTCGTTGTTGACGGTGCATGCTCCGACTCCAAGTCTGTTAATTCTGGTGTCCCACAAGGCTGTGTGCTATCACCCACGCTGTTTCTTCTGCATATGACATGCTGCAGATTAGCAACATCCATTGCTATGCAGACGATAGCACGAGTGATGCCCTTTACAACGGCCGCGCTAACATTTCTCGGGTAAACGTTATCGAAAGCCGATCCAAACTTGTGTCTGAAATCGAAACTTCTTTATCAAAAGTTTCAGATTGGGGTCGACTTAACCTAGTCCAGTTTAACCCCACGAAGACACAGGTTTGCGCGTTTACCGCTAAAAAGATGCCATTGGTCATATCACCTCAGTTTGAGAGCACCTACCTAACTGCATCAGCCAGTATCGGAATCCTTGGCGTCGATATATCAAGCGAAGAAGCTTGGTATGCTAAACAGATCGAGACAGTATTTTACTCCGGCCCACCGCCTGCAACTTTATAAGGCGCAGCATCGTTCGGCCGCACATGGAATACTGTTATCATCTCTATGCAGGTGCACCCCAGCACCAACTTCTCCCTCTTGACCGCATTCAAGGGCGAGCGACTCGCATCATCGACTGCCAAGATATTTCTGATCGCCTTGACACCTTGGCTGCTGGTTTCCGCCATCGTCCTACGCGACAAAATATCCATCCCCATCACCTGTACGATTGGCACTCCACCACTGTGCGCTTCTCCAGAAGCTTTTTGCCTCGCACAACCAGCTTATGGAACAAATTGTCGCCTGCCATATTTCCGAACCGATACGACCTTCAAACCTTCAAGAAAAGAGCGTACTCCTACCTAAAAGGCCGGCAACGCACTTGTGACCCTTGAGTTGCGGGTGTCCATGGGCGGCGGTAGTCATTTACCATCAGGTGTCCCGTCTGCTCGTTTGCCCCCTATCGCATAAAAAAAAAAAAACCCGGACACAGAACAAATACAAGTTTTTACACTAAATATTATGTGCTAATGTTATTGTCAGGTAGGTATTCTGTTCTTTTTTTTTTTTATATTAGCCTACCATAGTGACTTCACTTTGCCTGATGGAAAACAATAAGCGGAGTCAAAGAGTGGTGGTCACCATCCTCATTGCATGTCTAGTCAATGCTGCATGGTAACCCACACTATAGCGGCCTGGTGAGATGCTTATTCACGCCCCGCATAAAAGACCCGGGATCAAAGTGGGAAGGAAACACGTGCGCTGGTAGGGAATTTCAGGCTTTCACCGATCGGCACAGGAAAGAAGAGCCAAACCGTTTAGTTCGGGTACGTATATTTTCGACGCTCAAACGGTGTTTATACTGTTTATATTTTCTGACGAATTGACCTGTAACAGACTTTTGACCGCATTTTTTGCTTACAAGCCGATCATTTCAGATTACATATGTTGATCATCATTTTCAGACTACACTCACGACTATGTACCCGAAGAGGAAGGCAGAGACAGAACTATTAACTAATCGGTTACATTTTGCCACCCATATTTGAACCCTCTTACAGTACTGCAGAGTAAACATTGGGCTTCGGCTAACTTTGTATTTCCGAATACCGGCCATATTGATTTTCTTAATTTATATATAATAAATTAATAAAATCAATATCGTTAAACATTCGGTCAACCTTTTTTTGGTGTCGAGAAAGCACGCGAACTATTTACATCTACATATGTAAAAGGTAAAGGTTACATTGTACACCATGTGACTTCAGTGATTTTCCTCTTTTGAATTTATGCATTCTGAAAAAAGAAACTATTTTTAACCGACTTCAAAACGGCAGGTTCTGAGGTCATGGTTAAAATTAATATAATTGTTATTATATTTTATTATATACATATACATAAATAGTTACGTTAGTTATACATAAGTATATAAAAATAAGAATCTTGAATAATCTTACCTCAAAATCAAAATTCTATTCCGCACAACGTATGCCTAGCGTGCTTTGCTGTGCGTCGAGTTTAACTAGCAACAGACTCGAGCACTGTGTCGCTCACACGTCTTGACACGAATTATTGCGATTCTTAGAAATGGCCGTGAAATATCTTTGTTTGTGATTAGGTCGAAATAGCAGGTGCAGTAATTAGGACCGCTTTCTTTTTAACAATTGTTTTTGTAATAAAATACGATTGCTTCCGATGTTTACCGGTACCCAATATTCATTTGGTAGTACTGAAAGTTTTAAGTGGCAAGCCTATTGTCATCAATCGGGCACTGTCCACTGTCCTAAAACAGTCCCATAGGGTCTCGTTGTGACCTTATTCTACTGCATTGAGTACCACACCACGATACTCTATTTTCGTAATGGTGCACTACTCTATCACTGGGCGATATTGTCTCTTACAAGATATAGAGCTAAAGGGACATATTTATATGTAAAAGACCATAGATTTATTACTTTACGTTTACCTCTACCGCTAAATTCACATTTGAACAGTTACATTCACAATAAATTATTTAGTTGACTGACGGGGTACCTAAATTATTAAAACATATATGTATATATGTTTATTACCCCCTAACCCGTCGTCGTTTGGCACATTATTAGGAAATAAAAAGCATATCTGCCATACACGTGCAGTTATTACGTATATATGTAAGTATTTATAACGTCAGTTCTGATTAGTATTGAACACAAAGCCTCCTTTAATAGTAAATTATACTTTAAGTGCCAAGTTTCACATTGAAACACTCCGTCTCTATTCCATTTATATAAATTCCATATATGTTCCATACATATATATATATATATATATATATATATATATCTGTTCATACACTCAGTAAACAAGCGTTCATTGAAACAATCACTGATGGAAAACTGCAACATAACTATTTTTAATTAATTTGAAATCTTTTGAACAAATCCACACTGTTGTAGGCAATTTGTTCAGCCCACATATCATGTTATATGGCTAACAAGTGGCTTGGGAATATTCCACGGCACGTAAGTACTGATATGTATTCTATAGCATCATATTAAATACTTTGGCACTAATGTGTGGTTTTTAAAAATGCAGGTTCAAAAAGTGAATGATTAAAAGAACAAAACATGTTATGTTTATTTCACGTCCTACAGACACAAACTGAATACAAATAAATGCTTTGCTCTGTCTCATTCGACTTCGCCGGTAATATAAACTAACGAGTGATCCTCACGCGTGATGTTTACCTACTGCTTAATTGTTCGAAACTCCGATCCCTTTTCCGTAGAATTCAGGCACTGTCACTGTCACATAAATGTTATTCCTGTTTCTTCATATATCTTTTTAGTTAGTATCTACAGATTTGTATCGTTACTGAAGTGCAGTGAGGTGACTTGGTGTGACCACATGCCTACACAAAATGCCCACCATTATTTACCATTATTTAGGTTACATACATTTCGTTAATAAGTATATTTTAAGTAGAACTTTGTGTAATCGGAAGTACAAATATAAATCAGTAAAATTGGGACAGGAATTATTTTTAAAATCAAAGTCCAAGTCTATCGGCGGCGACATTTCGTGTAGTGGTTGGTATTGAAGATGCAAAATCATTAAAATAGTATTTAATAAATAGTATTTGCATGCGATTGTATTGACTCGCTTCTAATGAAGTAATTGGTTCTCCTTCTGTTTTGAGTAATAAAATACATATTATTTTCATTATCTCTATAACTCCTCTTTTCTCTCTTTTTTGTTCATTAATGCTCATGAAGTAGGTTATTTAATAATTTCTTAAATTAAACCATAGATATAAGCAGCCCGCAATAGGGAATAACCTTATGATTGAAATAAGAGTAAAATACTGTTTAATTAAGTTTTTTATTACAGATTGATCCCTACATCAACATTTTCGATTTATTTACTTTTCGAGCAACAAATTATTTTTTAAAAAGTGCACAAAAATGGTTTGAAAAGAGAATGTGTCACTAAAGTCTACAAAGACAACCGAGTGCCTAGCTGCTTAGAAGTGCTTGCGAGTGTTATAGATAGTGTCATCACACGAAGCTTATCAAAATGAAGGTCGTTTCAATCTTGGAAAAAGTTTTTATGACTTGAATATTTTTTTATTTATTTATTAAAGCGATGCAAACAGTCCAATAACGAAAAACACATTCATATTTTTTACTCCGCGACACGTTAAAAATATTAAGAAAGAGTGCTGGCTTGCCATTTTTAATAATGGTTAATAGTTTATTGGATAGTATTTGTAATTAAAATTAAAATTTATAATTTATGTCTTTGATTCATATGAACAAAATTAAAGTCTTTTTTTAACAATAGCTATAGTTAATTATATATAACTTAAGTATGCACTAATTATTTTCGGAGTATTTTTGAGGCATTCCTTACTATTTGATCACGTATTTTATAAACAATACAATAACAATAGGTACATTTATAATTTAATTCCCCTGTATAAAAGTTGATTGTTTAAGGGCAGGCAGTACCGATCAGGATCTCTGTATTTCTTTCTCCTTTTTATATTCACTTTTCAGTACTGGCGTCATTACAAAACAACTTACATAATATTCCATTGTTTGTAAGACACGCGTGTGTTGTCTCATTTCATACTTTGCGCGGAACTATCATATTGACCCCATTTAAAAATGGCCTCGCTTTAATCGCCTTTTGTTATGTTATTTCTCGTCACATACAGTCCGATCAGAAATATTACATTTATTAAATTCGAGATGTGTTTTGGAGACTATAACACCCTTTTTTAAGACACTATCAAATACCTGGGTTTGGTTCTTACACACAGTCGATGGGATTTCCGCCCACATTTCAGCCAGCTGTCGACGAAACTAATGAGTACTGCGGCCGCACGGTCGCTGCTTCCAAATTTTGGGGGGCCGAGCGTGGCATGCCGGCGCTTATACGTAGGGGTCGCGCGGTCCATGGCCCTTAACGGAGCCCCAGTATGGGCCGACCATCTTACGGTTGCCAACAGAGTTGTGAGAGGATACAGAGGATACAGCAAGATCTCCTATGAGGCAGCATGTTTACTAGCTGAATCCACTGCCTTGGGACCTGGAGGCGAAGCTCTCACATCACTACATCAGTGGCGTAAAGAAGCGCAAGAACAAGGACACCGACCGATGCCCAGAGAATATCAGAGGCGTCGGTCCCAACTGAGGAGGGCCTAGTGGCAGAATGGCGGGCAAGACTACTGTACTGTACTGTCCGTCATATAGCCTCAAAACCATCGAGGCCATCCGGCTAGTATTCAATAATTGTGACTATAACACTCAGGTTGTAGAACATCTTAATTTGAAAACCTGTGGAAAAATTGTATAAGATTGTGTTACATTTTCCATAAGTAAGTTAAGTAAAGGTAAAAGAGATACATATTATTTATTATTTAACTATCAGTATCGACAAACAAAATCTATTATATTATATTTATACCATAACTAACTATAAACATAATAAAATAAAAATAGGGACTATATAACATGCACTCGGGTGCGAGTGTCACGCCAGTTCATATAACTGAAACATTGCACAGCTGACCATTAAAAATAACGTAATTACAAAAATGTGACAATTTGTGAATAGGTTTTCAAGAAGTATTTTTAAGAAAGTGTCTTAGGCAGAGTAGGCTATATAACGAACACTGTTATAAACAAATACTTGGGTCAGTGTGTAGCACAGTCGTTGACTTTCCGAAACAGAAGTGTCCAGTAAGCAACTGCGTCATCCGGTATAAAGGTATATTTCTCCTTTCCACTTACCGCGGAGTGCCGTTATGTTACCCTGAAAGTTAGTGTAGGGATGGATGCGAAAATCGAAGAAATATGTGAGATGATTGATGTTTTATGTGTGAATGAGGAAGAAGGAGGAATAGAAAGAGAAAGGGCATGTCAACGCACAGCCTCCTCCGGGATATATGGTCTGGGGTAGCCGATGAGTGGGGAAGATAAGGTTTTGGCATTTTTCTTCCTGAACGAATGGAAAAGGGCTTATGAGAGTATGAAAGTGTCAGCTTTGTTTACTATGGGCAAGACTAAAACTGTAGGTACTTACCTAAGTCAGGTGTAATGTCTAAGACATGTCAAAAAGTCAAGAATCCATAGAGGGGTTCTTGGAGCAGCTGAGGTTTTACAGGTACGAAAGCCGAATGATAGACTTGTCATGGTCGAAAATTTTAATGCGAAAGTTGGAGTGATACAAAAGTTACTATATATACTATATATATGAGTAAAGAGGACATGAAATTGGAGAACGTCTAGTGTTGACAATCACATGGTTTGAGCACCGTCAGATACATCAATACACATGGAAGTGATTCTACTACTACGCCTTTATTTATATTTATGATTGCACACTTGTCTATACAAAATTCCAGCTTGATAGAGTTACTAAACTTTTCAGTCACCTTTAGTAACGCTGACAATTGCAATTTACTGGGGCAACAACAACAGTTTCAATTTATCTATATATTTATAATTATTTATTATTATTATAAATATAACCAGGGTCAAGTTTGGGAAGTTTCGATGAAGTAATCAGAATCGCAAATACGTGACAATTAGTTGAAGACTAGATGGTTCCTCAAATTTAATCCCTTGTGTTCCTCAAATGTAATGTATACCTTAATTTGATGTCTCTCATAGATGGAATTAAAACTATCAGTTCAGAGGCCAGTTAATTCAAATTTAAAAGTTGCACTCTGTGTGTTTTTGTCGTGCAAACTGAAACACGTGTTATCAGAACAAGTGAAACATGCAAATTTTAACAGAAATTACATCATTATAACATCATCAATGAATATGCTAATAGGTTAGACTGAAAACCGACGATTCCGTTGTTATATACAAACATTCATGCCTTTTGCCTCGAAGGGGGGAGGCAGAGGCGTAAGTGCCCCCATTTTGCCAAATTTAGTGTAGTTACTACACTGACGTGACGAACGGGAGGGGAAGGGTAGAAGGGAAGGAATGGGATATTGCTTAATTCGGATAAATTGGAGAGTAGATTGTAGCTTATCAACCTCTTTAGTATGTAAAAGAGTACTCTGTAGATCGCTGATACCGTATTGTAAAAAAAAAAAAATCAAGCCAGATAATGGCAGAAGAATAAAAATAGAATCGATATATACGTCAGAGTGCGAAAGAAGAGCATAAATGAAGAATATAAATGCTTTTAATCCTGTGCTTGTATAATAGTAAAAGATTCATTCGAGTTATGTATGTACTTGAAAAATATATTTGCATTTCATTTCAAGCACCTATTGCAAGCGAGTCGAACTACTTCAGGTGCTACAGTATGCCAGAGCTCGTCCATCTCACGAGTTGCTGTCAAATAATGGAAATAAAAAGTAAGTTCAGTGTTAATGCAAAAAAATATTCTTACCTGAAATTGTTAAGTACGAATAGTGCATAATTATCACGCCTGCAGAGAAACAAAACAGCTAATGTTACAAATATTGAAAGTCTGCAGGGGCTCCTGCAAGCATCCCTTCTGGGGTATACCCAAGTCCCTTACAATAGACCCACCTCTGACGGCACACTGTGTGGTTTTAGTCGGTTCGAACCTATAAAAATGCTTGTTTATAGAACTCTAGTGATAAAAGGTTGCAGAAAATATACTCTAACCTTCTGCGCATGTACATATATTTTTGTGAACTAGTAGTGTTTAGAAAAAGAAACTAAACGTGTATCTCACAAACCCATTCAAAAGCGAAATTGCAAACTGTATTGGTGTTAAACATAACATTTTGCATTACGAGTACAATAAGAAGTCACTAAAAAATTTATAAAAACTATCTGTGACGTAATCACTGTAGAACCTGAGCTCGGAATGACCTCATCGTAAACAATTGACCAATTTTCATATCATTGATTATAATGTTCTATTCTTGTTAATTGTGGAATTGTTCATAGTGCATCGAAATCTCAACATGATTAACAGTCATTGTCTATGACACACACCCACACCCGTTTGATACTTACGTATCAAAATGTGTTGCATTACTGTAATGTTGCAATCATATGTATAGGTATGATGATAGTGACAGCGATTAGTCACAGAAGAAGTTTATTATATTGTGTTAATAAATTTAAAACACTAACACTAACACACTGTGTGTTTGATATTTCTCGTAATTTTAAACAAGTACGCCGTTTTATTCAGAACCTTAAAAATGTTGAAATAATAAATTGGGCACCTAAATTCTTTCTATTAATCACTTTGTAAATTGTTGTAAACTATATAAAATCCTTTTGGTAAATACAATTGTACATTCACCCTCAAAAAGATGTATACGTGGACAAAATTCCATCAATGTACCTATATATTCGTTATGTCTAAATATTCAAAACAAGTATGACGACAAAATATAGTGTTCACACTATCTTGCCAATTCCGAGTACATCATCAATCAATCAATCATGTCATATTACTTATCATTAATAATATTTATATGCAGGGAAGTTAATAGAAATGATGGGAAATATCGAATGACAACTGCATGCAATATAAAAAAAATCCTTTATTCTCATCTCTTTAGTTGCTTATTACGAACTTTTTATAATGTAAGTAAGTATAAGTGTTTCTTTTAAGTTAAAAGAAGACAGATATTTTAAGATATAATTAATAATTAGCGTCGAATTTCAAAAACTGTTTGAACCCTAATTGACAAGTTGTGAATAACAGTCATTTACTTTCAATGTAACATTCTACAAGGCTACAGATTCGTTCCAGAAACACCGCCCCCGGGCCAGTTGGGATCACTGCTTTCGCCTGATCATCACTAATTCTTCTGAAGTAGCCGACTCGGTGTCGGCCTACAGGCTCATCGAGTTGCTGGACGCGGCGGGTAAATTGTTTCAGAGGGTCCTCTCTGCCCGCATCGCCCGGCTCCTTCGCCAGGTTGGCCTCAATTTGTCGGACACCCAATTTGAATTTTGAGCGGCCGTTTGACTATCAGTGCTATTACGCGCCTGAGAGCCGTTACCGAGAAATTAGTGAGTTGTGGCGGCGTGCTGTTGGCCATTATAGACCACCGTCATCACATAGGAAGCGCTCCATTATCATGTGGTGGCACAGACGGCTTTTGGCAGATTAGTTAAGGGAGCGTACCGTCAATGAATCCATCAATAATATTATTTGTTACAGGTAATATAAAAGATGTTACACTTTAGCATAAGTACATACGTACAACCTTAACATACCTGATTAGGCGTATAGTAAGATCATACAATCTGTTACTTAAAAAATAAAGCATACGTATAAATATCGTTATTATTATTTTAAATAATTAATTGGTTACATAACATAATATTTATGAATGTCAACATAGAATTAAATAAATAATAATGTCCTAATGGTAAAATTTATAAATGCCAACTTAGAATAACAATAACGTAAAAAAAGAATACCTATATAACATCTTCCGTAAAATTTATTTATTGTATTTATTTATTTATTTATTGTATAATTGTTTCATTGCATCTTAAATACATATCGACGTCCCCACCGAATAAAATGGTAACCTCAAATGTCAAATTTTACAAGAAAATTAGAAAATGTTGTTTTCTTAACATTTCATCGATAAAAAGTAATTAAGTAAAGTGTAATATATCAATCAGGTGAAAGGATATTTTTTTTACTATCATATACTGACCAATAATAAAAATAAATATTGTATTTAAAGTAATTATTCATTAAAATATGAATTACCGATACTGTAAAATATATAAGATTACCTTATAACACTTTTACCATTTTATTCGTGTGAGAAGTCCATATGTTAAGATATTGCAACATTGTGATCCATTTATGTTCGCTGACGATTCAAATGATGGACAACTCTTGTAATATTATAATAACATTTTATTCGTGTAAATTTCGATGCAACTTAAATAATATGTATTAGTTTATCGATATTATTCGGTGTACAAGCAATCATGATTAGAAATTGTATCATAAGAATACCTAAAGTGAAGTGAATATTAAGAATCTTTTAATCATAGGTATTACAAATAAAAATTCTTTAACAACTTACATTTTGAAGATATATTGTGTTGTATTAATAATTTCCTGACTCCTGCGCTACTATTAACTGTGTAGGTATACTTAGAAATTTGTTGGTTGTCGGATTAATCTTCATCTACCTCAGAATCATTTTCTCCTACATCAATGACGGTTTCATTACTTGTGTTTACTAGGTCAGTAAAAAACCTTTGATAATGTTCCGGCATTGCTTGAGTTTTACATAAACTGAGAAGATAATCATAAAGTGCCTTTGAGATGGGAATGGGTTTGGTATATGCAGGGCTTAATTCTTCAGTTGAAGCTAAAGAACCATCATCCTAGATAGGCTTACGTTTTCGAAACTGTCTAACATGTGTTTGTTGATTTAGAATACATAGTTTGCTATATTCTTCATCATAATCATACTTAAAAGATATGGCATCGGGTTCAGTGCATGTTATTTTTACTTCCTTTTTTTTTATGTCGAAGATATTTTTACTCCATTTTACATCCTTTTGCCAATTTTTACCAATAATGAGTTTTTTTATATCATAGAAATCACTTTGCTGCATCTCTTTTAGTTTATATTTTTCTCCTGTTTGCTTAGCATTGGCTACAATAGCATTCATTTGGTCAGGTGTATAGATAACTTTGTTCTTTAAAGCTCTTTCAACTCAAGCATGCATAGAGTCTCCTTCATTCTGGTTGTGCCCGGATTCAAAAAACCTATGGGTTATTTCCCTTTTAAACTTGACTGCAGCAAATAAATACATCGCAAAAACGAACCTATTTTTATTTTGTCGTGCACATCCATCTGAGTAGAATGATATTTTATTAATACCATTTTGTTTTTGTAAGAAATAATATAAACGACTGCCAACTTCTATTGCACCTCTTTTCGGTATTTGAAGATGCCACATATAGCAATATCCTTTTTTCCATGTTGCATCAAACACCGTAAAATTTTAAACTGGATATTTTCTTTTGTAATGGAAGATCCAACTTCCGATTGAGGAATACTTAAAACTTTTTCCATGTCAAAAATAGCAACTGTAGTAGTACTGATATCAGCACAATCCTTTTCCTTGTTCTTTATTTCCCTTACCCTTTCTTTATAATTTTCTTTTAAAGACTCTTTTCTATCACCTTCTGCTTGTTCAGAAAGAGAGCATGTGGCACATAAATCCTTTTTTGGTTTAAAAAATTAATAATTGAATTTCGTGTTAATTGCCTTTTAGTGCCCATTTTTATGTTATCAAACATTCTCATTCATTCATCATTCATTTCTCTTTGAAACCAATCAGGATATAGACGATACATTTTAGATATATTTAAAGTTTCACATAAATATTTTTTCTGTGAGGACTTCCTTACATAATGGGCTTCCTTAACAGGAAATAATTGAATGTGGGTCATGATGTTTTCTTTTGTTGAAGGTGGCAGTTTGTAGGGTCGGTTATCATGTTTTCCTCTATTATCAGTTTTATCTTGATCAGAGTTATATTTTTCTATAGCAGTATAAACCATCTGATCTGATACACTTAAAGTCTTTAGGAAGAAACGTTTACAGACTCTATATTTACAATTATTTAATGGCAAGTAATAAGTTACGGTTTGACATCGATAATTTTTCCTAATAAGTTTCATTTTCTTTATTTCCTCGACAACTGTATATTTAACAAGGTACTGCCACTGTAACTGATGATCTCCAAGCTTGTAAAACTCATGTAAAATTTCTATTCTACGATCATCAGGGAAGCTATCGCCATATTTCATTCAGCAATTGCATGAAGGGCCAACAGTCTTCTTAGCATAGCTTTTTTTTTGAATGACATCCGACATAAGCTTGCCCCAAATTTTTCAATATTTTGGCCTTATTATCTATGACAATGAGTCTGAAGTTTACAAGCATGCATTAATTTTTTTTTACAGTAATATGACTTTACCATTTTATTCGGTGGGGACGTCGATATGTATATAATGTCAAGTCATACATTTTCCTGACGAGAAATTATTCTTTCTGTAGTTTTAATAGAATTTGGCAGTTTATACGTGTTGTCCTACAAATGCAATCTAACAAGTAGAATGACCGGGTTTATACTCAAAGCTCTATAGAAACCAATAAAGCCAAACCAAATCAGAGTCGATATTGGGAAGACAGTGAAGTTATTATATTGAAACCTTCTTTAAATATTTTCATCTACAATTATTTTTTATTGAAGTATGTATAGGTTTATTGAATACATAATGCGTACTACGAATTTAAGACAACTTGTCTTACACGTTGAAATTCTTTCAGTACACATGAACATGTTTTCTATCAACAATCAAACTTAGTTTTAATTTATATATATGTATGTACGTATCAGCTTAAAAATCTAATTAAATACAGTTTAAACTCTATAAAGCGAACTCTTATTTAACAAGAACTCTTCGTCTTACGAAAACCCTTTTTAACGGAAATAAGGACAGAGTCCCTTCAATTTCGCTATAGAGTTTGCATTGTATTCTCATAAGGAGTGGGTTTTCCTAGCAATAGTTAAGGCCGAATCCGAATCACGCTAAATCTGCCTGCGCATAAATACACTACTACCTAAGTTTATTTCCGTGCTCACTATGATTTTTTGAAGAGAAATGCTTAACTACCTGAATAGGTCTGTGTAAGCAAGATCGAGAGTATTGGCATCTTATTCCAACCACGTTGGACCACAATTGTTTATAATTATAACTCATCGGCTTATAGATATTAATATAAAAAAAACAAGATACCTATTTGTAAGACACATTATGTAACAAGAAAACGCTTAACATGCATTTCGTTATCAGAAAATGCCAATTCAAACAGATTTATATTTAAGAAAAAATGGATTTAAAACGGGGTAGCTGTCTGTCTGGGAAAATTTATTATTTTAATCACAACACTAATTACATTAAATTTTAAAATACCCTTACACTTGTATCTTTAAAGGGTTAGCAGGTATTAGGAGGCAAACGGCAAGGCTCCCTGCTTTCTACGGTGTAGTCTTTAAGGGTTATCGGAAGCTTTCTTCTTAGGGTATACCCGGGTCCTCTGCAATAGACCCACTCGTGACGGAACACCGTGTGGTTTTAGTCGGTTCGAGTCCGACATACCACTTCACTGTGAGCTCCAGTGAAGTGATAGTGAGTGAGTTTTTAACAGTGGTAGAGCCATGCTTAGGCATGAATGGGCCGGCTCGACCAGTGCGATACCACGGCCCCTCAGAAAACCGGTTGTGAAGCAAAGCTTGCGTTGCATTTCCCCGAAGTTAGTTAGGTTTCCGGAGGCCCAACTCCCCCTCTCCTGTTTCCCATGCCCTGTCGCCCTCCCCTTTTTCCATCTTCTGGGTGGTGACCCTCTTTTCTTTCCCTTCCTCACATCCCCTCATCCCTCATCACCCTCATCGTCCAACTATAATATAAAAAAAGATGACCTGTAGCCACATAACATGACAAAACAATACGGAAGAAGAAGGAGTATAGGGATGGTCTATGGTTTTTTAATAGTATTAGTCGAATTTCGGTTTTTTATTTTATTGTGGAATTTAATTAATGCTTTACGCGAAACAAGGCTTTATTCGCATACTTGACAAACAATACCTACAAATATGATATAAATAACAATAAAAAGAGTGTAATTAGTTCATTTATATAGATGGAACAAACAGCGTACATTAACAGGAGTTTTATGCTATCCGAAAATGCCTTTAAAAACCAAAGGCAAGTTCTATAAAACAGGTTTTATTCTATGGTAGCGAAACCTCAAAACCACCGAATTGCGGCTGCTACCTCGGGTATGTGGAGAATCTAGAAAAAGGACTAAATCCGAAACGAGTATCTACAAGGTATATTCAGAATAGCACCTATAACTTCTTGGAGATCAACTGTTCACAAAAAAACATTAAGTAGTGCGGTCTTTCTACTGCAGTTGCTTGTCACTTAGTCAAGTAGTGTTTTGAAATCAGGTAAGGTTACCCCCAGTTATAGGAAGTAGCGTGGTGGAAGAAGAAAAAGAGTTATTTAGTTTTTATTAAGTACTGTTGAAACTTTACACGCACTTGTAGGTTATGTGTAGGATAATAAAGTCCAAAATATGACTATAATAATTGAATTTTATGCCTTAATCATAGTTTGCTTGTTTGTTTTCGAGTACTGAATATTACTTAGTTATTTTTAGCCGAATAAAAAAATACTTTTATTTTAAATTTTACTCTTCTTCAATTAAATTCATTAATTAAGAAACATTTAACATCCCACAGCTGATGCTATTCTATTGCATGATTGCATTCTTTTAAAATAGTATGTGATTTTCTAAATGTTTCATCTCGAGAGTGATTTGTAAATTAAGATGACCTATTTACGTGTATCTAAGAATAAAAGATCGATAGGTAATATAAGTGTTAAATACTTTGCTTCTCATGAATCCTATGATGTTTCAATTAACAAGATTGTTCTCAGAGATCCGTACACACAGGTAGGTTTATAAATGACTTGGCATTTTTGGCACATTTACAAGTAATATAAATATCAGATTGGATTTTGTGTACCGACGAGTGGGCAAACAATCCTACAGGTAACTGAAGGCATAAAGAAAACAAATTATACTATGTTTAATTTTTAAAACAACCTATATTTTGTGTTTTGCCATTTGCTAGTCCGACTCTTTTGTAAGTTTAGTTTTTGCACGAGTATTGTTCTCTGATAGTCACATTAAACTAGAATCAACTCGATTCTACTACGCATTGTAAATATATTGTCGTAACCTCAGAATTGTTTGCAAAACTTATTAAGACTAGGTACAAACTCTATGAATATATTTGACTTTTAATCTGTAATAAGTACACCTTTCTGGATTATATCTCAATCCAGAAAGGTGTACTTATAAACTATAGAAACCAAGAATATCTCCTAAAGGATCCGAGATAATAAGATACAACTGAAAATGATATGAAATTAAGTTAAGTTGAAATGTAAAAATAAATAAAAACTACATTTATTATTACATTTTTCTTTTCATACCAAACATATAAAGTGAATGATAGCAAAAGAATAACGTCTCAATTTGAACTATAAACATATAACTGGCCCTTACAGTCTTACTTGCGTTTATGCTTACTGCTCCGGTCCTGAGAGTCGCAGCATGATGTTTTATAGTCCATAGCTTAATTCAATAAATGGGCTATCGGAAACAAAAATAATAGTTCCAATCGAAGCAGTAGTTTCTGTTCCTGTTTAAACAAACAAACAAACTCTTCAGCTTTATTATATTAGATAAAATAGTAACAGGCCGATGTCAGCATATTAAAGAAAATTTAGGGTATTGAAGAAAAGCTCATATGGCGGGTTGTGGTCTTTATTTGACCAACAGAAGCCAAAACAACAGTTTTTAAATTTTTTGTCTGTCTTTATTTTTGTACACGCATCACACAAACACTTCCGCATGGAATTCAAAGCAGTTTTCACAGATGTAATGCTGGAGCTCTACTTAACATATAGGGTCCAATTTCCACGCCTTTGTATAAAGCAAAATATTAATACTTTATTCTAGTTTCCGAGCGTACGCTAAATTTTAATTAAACTTTATATTTACGAACTGATTAACTTCACCATCAACTTACATATACCGCAAAATCACATTTCAAATCAAATTTCTCGATTTGAATGGCAATTTTTACAATTAACTTTATTTTTATGTTTAGCTCACCGACTAAAACCACACGGTATGCCATTCACCATTGCCATGCAAAGCACGTTCACTACCTTCGAGTGACTCTCTATTAGACAACTTCCAGGTATACCAGACGTCAGGGCAGGGTGGAGGGGAAAACCCGTCCCGATCACTAGCGGTCACACTCAGGGCGGCATGAGGCGCTGGTAAGCACGACTCCACCGCCCGGTTCACCACCGGCGAATTCGGTCGGAGTGAAGGTGGTCCTCCCGGGACGCTCCACCATACGCGGACGTAGATGCTTATGCTAGTTGACCTCTGCACAGATAGTCGGGACCACGGTAAAATTCCTGTCGCTACCGGCCATTGAGCGTAGGGTGGCCGGTAGGGACAGATCCTCTCCAATTAGTGTAGTGATGGCCCGACTCCGAGACGCTCACGATAGGCTATCCACAAGCGTGTACCGAGCCGTGTTTTCACCGCAGTTACAGTGGTGGCAAGCGACCGAGCGGCCGTACCCGAAAAGAACCTGCGGCATTCGGAAATAAAAGGTCTCATGCTGCCGCTCTGCCCACTTGAGGATGACTGGTGGAGCGACCGACAAATACAATGCCATTGACCGGACAACCCCCGTGTTCAGCCATCTAGCGATGCTGGGTCCACGCAAGTTGGGCAAAAGTCGACCAAAGACGGAGGCAGCCCCGACCAGCTTTGGAATAAACTGTTGAAAGTGTTCGTCAAAGAGACACCTCTCGTCAAGGCTCAGGTCATATTATTTTATGTGAATTTGAGTGTAAAACATTCACTGCCTATATTATTTTTTAGTAAATACTCGTATGATGCAAGATGCAAAGTAGCCGTGATGTGACATGATGAATGATTTAGGATTTGAAATCTTTCTAAGCTTTGCTAAAACATAAACAATTTATTAATTTTCAAGTTTAATTTTCAAAAATCAAACAAGCGTTTTCTGCATGTGCCTTCTAGTTTAAGTTTTTTAATAAATGAACTCAAAAATTATGGGTCATCTACCCGTGTTGACTTTTAATAATTGTGTTGTTGATGTCAATTATTTAAGGAATATTGCAATAATTGGACGTTATTATAATTGAAATGTCGCCAGCAAACAAAATACAAGGGTTGAGGATCACGCTTGGCAAATCATTGATATAAATCAAGAACAATAGGGGCCCAGCAAGGCTACCTTGAGGTAGTCCAGAGTTATTGATTCTATATGAGGATCTATGTACCTTTAGTTATTTCTTATTATTATCTACGCACATCATTCAACGCATTGATCCCTATTTTTGGTACGTTTCAAACCATTTGTAGAATACCCGAGTACCATATATATATGTGTCACTTTGGAACACTTTAACATCAATTGATGCGAAACAAGATCAAAAGCACTTATCATATTACAGAAAATGCAAGTTGTTTGCTTAGTATCTACGATTTCACATTCTTAGTAATTAGATTAAAGTATGCTGGATTTGTAGACTTGCCTTTCTGAACACTTCTCAATATCTTGTGTTTTACAACAAAATCATGCAATCGTGCATGCATGGCTACCTCAAACATCTTAGAAATTATGGGAATAAGAGTTATTGACCTATACTTTCAGGCCTTTTTATATAGAGGGTTTTTAATTTTTAAGTGGATGTGGGATCATTTCCCATATCCACTTAAAAATTGTTTTTATTATTATTATTATTATTCTCTTTATTCACATTAATAAACATACAAATTACACTTTTAAATATAAAATAAAAACAAAATATATTTAAAAATATAAAAAGTAGTGTCCCACCGGTATCGGGTACAGGGACCAAGCTACCGGTAGTTAGGGCTCCAGAGACAGGAACCTCCTGCCAATACGTTCCGTATCAAGATGGACTGCCTTCTGCATTAGACCCTTAATCCAGCTGTGTAACGTGAGCCTCTGCAGATGTTGGTCGAGGCTCTTGGCAATCAACCTATGAGCTGATATGACTATCGGCACAATGATTGCAGAACTAACAACCCACATGTCGACCACCTCATGGGCTAGATCCAAATATTTTATTTATTTATCTTTTTCAGCCTTTATGAGATTGTCGTCATGTGGAATGGTAATGTCTACAATCACTGCTCGGCGCTCTAGTCGGTCTATCACCACTATATCAGGTTTATTGGCAACAATAGTCCTGTCAGTGATGATAGATCGATCCCAATATAATGTTGCACGACTATTTTCAAGAAATGGGTCGGGCACATACCTATAATACGGTAACTCGACATCCACAAGGTTATATCTAAGAGCAAGTTGCTGATGGACTATCCTGGCCACTTGGTTATGTCTGTGCAAGTACTCACCATTTGCAAGACGAGAGCAACCGGAAATTATATGCCTGAGGGTTTGACCAGGGCGATGACATGCCCGACAAATGTCAATGTGCCATCCTTTAGGATATGTCTCCGATAATTATTCGTCATAACAACTTCATCTGTAATTGCACAGATAAAACCTTCAGTTTCTCCAAAGAGGTCACTGAAACGTAGCCAAGAGAAGGCCCGTTTAAGGCCCGATAAAAACGTCCATGCAGCTCTTTGCTCTTCCGTATCTCCTGACGGTCTGTAACATTAAGTATTGCAGGCTTGCGCCAGTTCTCTTTTCCTAGACCAAGCGGAGTAAGTCCGTTATCAACTGCCACTACATCCCGGTGTACCTCCACATTAACAGAAAGAAAGTAATCTCTAAGATTGCATATTTCGCGATTATGAAGGGTCCTGGCATTTAAGAAACCACGACCCCCATTTCCGGAAATACAATCTCGTTACTGATGAACGTGGATGGTGCATTCGGTACGCAGTTAGCAGTGTACGGACTCTTCTATCCAGGGCGTCCAATTCCGTCTGAGTCCATCTAAGTATGCCAAAGGAGTAGGTTAAGACTGGTATGACCCAACCGTTATAGGCACGCACCTTATTACCGCCCGACAAAAGACTTTTCAGTACTTTTTTCAGACGGCCATAGAAACGCTCCTTTAGCGATTGCTTTATAATCAGTTCATTTATACCCAGCGCCTGTGACATAGCCTAGATACTTGTACGTTTCATTTGCAGAAAGACGTCTAAGGTGTATGGAATCTGAAAGTTCAATTCCTTTAGATTCCACAATCTTGCATTTGCTTACATGCATGACTGCACATTTATCTACACCAAATTCCATCTTGATACATTTACTAAAGGTTTCAGTTACCTCTAGTAATCTTATCAACTGGACATTGCTGCAGGCAAACAGTTTCAAATCATCAATGAAAAGGAGGTGGGATATAACTTGACCATTTCTCCGCAAGCGATAGCCCAGCCCCGAACCCTCTAACACAGTGCTAAGAGCCTTCAAAGCCAAGCAGAACCACAAGGGGCTCAAACTATCACCCTGAAATATACCCCGCTTGATATTTATAAATTCGCCGTCACCCTGAGATTGTCGACATATTGGATAGCAAAGAACTGTTCTCCATTGCTGCACTACACTGCTTACTTTATGCACTTTCTTGGAGGCATGTATGCCTCCAAGAAAGTGCATAAAGTTGTATCAATTTTATACAACTCCATCACCCTTAGGAGCCACGTATGCGGCACGGAGTCGTAAGCTTTTTTATAATCTATCCAACATGTCGTTGTCATCATCAGTTGTCTTAAAAGCGGGCAGTGAACCTGCTTCCAAGTATGACTGAAATTGAGATGCCAAACACACATGTGAGCTATGGAGCCACTTTAACCAAAAGTTATGCAGTCCGTCCGGTCCGGCTGATTTCCAGTTCGGCAACGAACGGACCGCACAAGCTATATCTGTACTTGATATTTCTACTGGCTCCATAGTATTAATTTACTCACATGAACGTTTAACATCTCGCATCCATTCACCCTCAGTATTAGCGACAGGCATCGACCAGATGTTACGCCAAAATGTATTAGTTAGTTCAACATCTGGGAGGTGTGTGTCAAGTCAGGCTGCTCCCATCTTCTATAAACCCACCTCTCGTCCCTTTGATAAGCACGATTCTGAGTATATCGGTCTACTCGAATTTTAAATCTACGTATGCAGTTTGCCCATGCATAAACTTTCTGCTTCAGACAGTCAATGCGCTCGGTGACACGTGCTGCATAATCACAAGAACTGATATCAGTTCCTGAAAAAGCACGATTCACAAAACGCATTACTCTCGGGCGTGTATTACCCAATCTGAAACAGGTAAGCTTGCCAATGAGTGCCCTCGCCTTAGCGATACGTCGCTCAATCCTGTATTAACATAAATCGGAACATAAATCTTTTGTCGAGGAGTAGTGTTAACACGTGGGAGTTTAACACCAGCTACTCGACAAGCTGTAACCGCCGCACAATAAAGAATTGAATGTGTATCCCTGAGGTTTTCACTATTTTCTAAATAAGAAGATAATAAAGAGGCAAGGGCACACACTATCGCTTTATTTCGTTTATGCATCGGCAAACGCGGTAAACGTGGTCTATCATCAAAACTCACGTGCCGATACTCTCGAATAGCACCTTCCAGAGCGTTCCTTACTTTATCATTATATTGGGTACTTACAGTTAAAGCAGTATTATCCTCCCCTCCGCCTCAACAACAGCCGGAATGCTTGATGCGGTTTCCGGGGCCAGCGAGGCGGAGCTTAGCGACGAGTCCGGAGATGGTTTGGGTGCTTTTCGTGCCCTGGATCTTATTATCATTGAACAGCTGCTGCAGTTATAATTTTTTTTTAATTTTGGTAAAAGATGACATGACGTTTGAAACGTCATGCCTCACAGCTGGTTTTGCTTCTTGTTATATGTTTCCTTTATATACATATTGCTTCCGATATATATATATGTGATAGAGTGTTGCCAGTATTATTTTTTACTCGTAGTATTATTGAACTTCGAAACTTTTTTCTAGAGAAGGTCTTAAATACATACATTAACATACCTACGCTCACACCTGTATCCTCCAAGTGTTAGGCAGACGTGTATGATACACCCACATTTTGCCATTAAAATTTGGTCCTATTAACGTATGAATCGTGATTCCTTAGTCGCAATACCGGGAAGAGACGGGCTGGGCCTATTCCACTTAACCATGAACCACACGGCATTCTAGCAGGTATGCTGCTTATATGCCCCGGTGCAACGGCGCACATTGGAAGAGACCCAACACCGAAAAAACCGTCCCAAAACTCACAGAACGAGTATGAATATACAGTATGAATAGTTAGTAAGACTAGTAAAGTTAGGCCACTGCTCTACGTTCCTTTTGGGCTCTCTGATCAACTGAGTTTTGTTAGGAGTTTATATATGTATATATGTATATTCAAATATTGCCAAATATTAAAACTTTATTCAGATTTCGAAACTTGTTTCGGTCTACAACTTCGAATAAAACCTACTTCAATCGAAATTCACTGCACTTGCCTTTACAATAAAAGAAACGTGCTGGTTACTGGACCCATTAACGTATAACTTATTTCTTATTATTATTATTATTTTAATTTTCAAAAGGTAAGTTAAAACGGGTGTTAGTTCTACAGCACATTCCTTTATAATTTTTGTACTAGTCGGTATTGTTCAGCTAATCTAATAACTCGAGACCGTCACACGGATGAAGATAGATGCTGTTGCATGTACTGCATATTATATTTACATTGTTTTAGGCACGATATTTATTTGTTAGTCTGTGTTTTTTGTGTTGAGTTTTTTTCTATTAAATTGTTATTAAATACGTGCGCTATTAGTTTTGGGCCTGTTAGTTATTTCTTTCTTAATCAATTGCCAAAATGTTCAACAAATATATTACAGTTGCTAAGTTTACTGTGATTATTGTTCTTCCTAGAGTTATGAATGCATTTGCGTAGTGATTTTTTTAGATTATGCATTGACCTTTTCTTTATTTGCTACAGTTTTTTTTATGTAGTATATCTATTGTATATTATTTTGTAGTGTTTCAATCGCAGTATATGTTTAGTATTATAGCTATATCTTAACCCTTTAATAATCCAAATCCTTTTAGTGGTTATTTAAAATGTGTCGTTTAGTGTAGGGAAGTACAGATTAAAAAATAACATAAGTAATTCGTTGAATTTGGAGTCAGGTGTGGAGGTGGCCTCTATAGGTGGAGGTGACACTATATAAGTATACCTCGCTAAACGAACGACAAGACAGACACTCTTTAAATTTTATTATATTTTTATTGGAAAAATCTCTTTTGTATGTTATAAAGACAGCTTTATAACAATGTATACATTTTTTTAATGGTTGTGGTTATAGTTAGTAATTGTGCTGTTTCGAGGTCGGATATTCCAAGAGGAAGGCCGAATAAATATTAACTATAATGATTTATAAACATTTTTCGCCGTCGTGTTGGCTGTGTTACATGCAATATTAACAATTTTTTTTTTGTCAAATCGAATAGCTCAAATGAAAGTGGACTAATTTTTAAAGTAATTTCAATAAAAAATTAAATTAATATCTCCAACGATTTACGATTTTTTTATTGCAATTAAATAAAAATTTTATCAATATGATGCCAAGCTTTTAAAAAATATTATAATGACAGTGTTCGGAGTCCTATTTTATTTTGGTCAGTTAATTCAATAGCACAGCGTTCAAATTGAAAATTCATATCTCTAATGCTGAATAACTCTTTATAGTTTTGACTACACACACTACCGCGTTGTTAATTGCCAGTTTTGGTTCTGCAAAATAAGGAGGCTAAAAAGTATCCATTCACATTTATTAAAAATTCATGACCGCGGTGTATAAAAGTCTCCGACAGGTGTATATTATGCAAGGTTCGAGCCTGTTGCAAATAAGCTTATTCAAGTGCAACTCCAATGTTTCAATTTTATTTCTTAATCCTGCAATATTTGGATGTTACAGTTCTAAAACTGCTTTAAGTATTTTTATTATATACGAAATAAAAAATATTGTTTGAATTTCTTGTCTGTGAATGTGATGAAATGCGCGAGTCAGTTTTGACTTGTTATAATAGTATTTACTGAACTACTGGCCTTTTGACCCTTCTCAACCCTGCTAAAGAGTGGAAAATGGTGGGAGATTGATCCCTCACGAGGTGCGAGGTACTACAGATGAATAGTGTGGTTTATATTTATGACGCCTAGTAGCATGACTGTCAATAATTAATTTTAATCTTTTGTCAAATAAGTTATATGTAATTAATAATAATAAAAATGCAGTTTTGAATATAATTACATATTCTTTTTAACGTATTAATCAACAGTTGCTTATTTAGTAGTTAATAGTTTTAACGAGACTTGAAGTTATTAAAAAAAGAGCGTTAACTCGTTCTTAAATAAATAATTAAGTAAAAACTATTAATAATCTCATGAGTCAGATTTAGGCCACTTTCTAATACTTCAAATGTTGTCCCGTATTATACTTTCATTTCTTCATAACTAAGAATGTGGCGCGATATCTTGCTTGTAAACATTCGTCAGTTCACGGCAAACAATAATATATGTAATCTTTATATATTCATGGACATCAAACATTTGAATATGATACGCGCTATCGTAATTCGTACATTTTATAGCATAACACTCATAATCACAATGATTAACGGCTGGGTACAGTTTTATTGACTACACTAGCTTAAATTCGTGGTTCTACCCGTTTATAATAAATTAATAATACAAAATAGTAAAAGTCGAAAAACAATTTCTGGTATTAACTTTCGTAAGCGTTTCAGTGAGACGATAACTAAATATACATAGAGATTTAACACAAAACCACTACATAATAAAAGCAAAAAAGATTAAATGCTTGTATGCATATATCACAGTGTACCATCGTTTAACAAACACCCCTTCGACACTTGTATTATAGGTTCATATAGAATTTGTTTAGTACCTTTTCAAGATTTTGTGTAGGCGCGGCGCGACTCGGTGCAGACACTTCCATGGAATTTTCCACGAATCGGCGACAATATTTCTTTTTATTGTAATGAGTGCCTGTCGTAAATCCTTGTAAGGCTACTCTCTGATTGTTTCGATGTTATCGTTGTATGATCAGGAGTCAAGATTTACGGTCTCGTTTTATTTGCTATTATTATTGGTTAGTACATAAAAGTAGTATTGTATTGTTTTAAGCATTCAGTTCCATCAATAGTTGCGTCATGCATGCGATGACTGAACTTGCAAAATAAATGTTTTCCTTGATCTGAACCTAATAATAATTCAGGTACTGAGTTTTATATGTACTGTCCATACTACTGGTTTTTAGTACCATACCATACCGGTGGTGGTGGATGGATGGAAAAATTAGTTTTATATTTAAAGCAATGTACGTATATACTTCGTGTACTTTTAATTTGTGAAAAGGGGGGTGTATAGATAAATTTACTTAATTTACAATAATTATTTGCTGTACTGACTAGTCACCTAATGTAGTAATTAAAAAGAACAAAAAGAGTCGAACGATTTCGTAAACGATGAAGTTCACTGCTACAGGTTGAGTTGCAGATTTAAACAACATAACAGACGTAAACATCAACTGTTTATACCTGCTGCGGGATGTTACAAAAGATCTATTCAGACCCATTCACAATAAATACAATGGGCCCGTTGTAGCAATAAAGAAATATTGTTAGTTTTTTTAAGCCGTCCTCGCTCTGTTGGAAGTTCATAAATCCCCAGAATTCGAGTAGAAGACTAGTATAAAAAATACATTAAATTAAATAAGAACCACAACAATTATCGAAAGGTATGTACGTCGAAAGAGAACCTGTTCACGTATA
Organism: Tyria jacobaeae; assembly: GCA_947561695.1. Lineage (NCBI taxonomy): Eukaryota > Metazoa > Arthropoda > Insecta > Lepidoptera > Erebidae > Tyria > Tyria jacobaeae. The sequence goes on along the minus strand of OX387207.1, from coordinate 7,845,258 downwards.
CACTTCTATTGTTAAATTGTTATTTGTATTGTCGATCCTGATTTGTTTTAGAAGACAATGCAGAGTTTTGTGAAGTTTTTGGAGTTGTATTTGATATGATTGTGTGATAAGGGTCTTAAAACGTACTTACTTAGTCTCTTACTACCATTCTCTTTTTATATTGTGTAACCATATAACATAACTTGTAAAATAACATATTTAGTAATATCTCCGGCGCATTAAATTGAAGTAAACTTAATCAAATCTGATGATAGTATAATTTAAATTCCTTAAGGTATATTCGAAATTACTGTTTGTCTATTATAACTAAAACATTCATTTTGAACTTGAAACTTGTTTCCTACCACGAATTTTAATAATAATGAATGAAAATGGTTTAATTATAATAAGTAAACGTGAAATTGTTTCTCTCCTGATCAGTGACCAGCACGTTTCTTTTATTGTAAAGGCAAGTGCAGTGAATTTCGATTGAAGTAGGTTTTATTCGAAGTTGTAGACCGAAACAAGTTTCGAAATCTGAATAAAGTTTTAATATTTGGCAATATTTGAATATACATATATACATATATAAACTCCTAACAAAACTCAGTTGATCAGAGAGCCCAAAAGGAACGTAGAGCAGTGGCCTAACTTTACTAGTCTTACTAACTATTCATACTGTATATTCATACTCGTTCTGTGAGTTTTGGGACGGTTTTTTCGGTGTTGGGTCTCTTCCAATGTGCGCCGTTGCACCGGGGCATATAAGCAGCATACCTGCTAGAATGCCGTGTGGTTCATGGTTAAGTGGAATAGGCCCAGCCCGTCTCTTCCCGGTATTGCGACTAAGGAATCACGATTCATACGTTAATAGGACCAAATTTTAATGGCAAAATGTGGGTGTATCATACACGTCTGCCTAACACTTGGAGGATACAGGTTTGAGCGTAGGTATGTTAATGTATGTATTTAAGACCTTCTCTAGAAAAAAGTTTCGAAGTTCAATAGTACTACGAGTATAAAGGTAAATTTTTGATATGTGATAATTTATTTTTATTTTTAAACTTGCATACTATGTTGTGTGTTTATCTGTAGGATGTTCGCACATTTTATTTCTCTATCTCTCTAAGTCTTTACATAGTAAAATCGCTCTTTAGACATAACACTTAATTTAATACCACATAATTACTCTTGGTTTTACATACACAAATACTATTATCCTTGAAGAAGTTACTTATACGAAGTCGTGTTTTAGTTGCGACAGTTGTTATAAAACAGTTGGATGGTTTAGTTTTGTTTAATAAATTGTGTTTATTTATTATTTTTTTAAGTGCCAACATGGACAGTAAGAAGCAAGTGTACACTATCAGCAATGGAATACAAGGCACAGTCTTTGAAAAGAAGCCTGCGTAAGTTTTATGGTTTCATATTTTTAATGTAATCATTGCCTAATCTATTGATACTTTTACAAGTAGGTACATATGTATATACATACATACGCTCACGCCTGTATCCCCTAATGGGTAGGAGACTTGTATCAAATACCCATATTCTATTAATTAGAATTAGGTCCGACTCACGTAATAGGTCTAAATCATGGTAGAGCCATGCTTATGCACGAATTTGCGGCTCGACCGGTGCGGTACCACGGCCTCACAGAAAACCGGTTGTGAAGAAACTCTTGCACTGCATTGCCCCGAAATAAGTGAGGTTTCTGGAGGCCCAACTCTCCCTCTGCTGTTCTCCATCTCCTCATACCCCCTCTCATCTAACCCCTCCCCGCATCATCCCATTCCTCATCACCTTCAAAGGCGGGCAGCAGCTCTAGAGTTGTAGGTGTCCATGGATGGAGGTTGTCACTTACCATCGGGTTCGTCTGCCTCCTATAATAAAAAAGATAAATAGGTGGTAAGGCTATTGCCGTCAACCGGGCACTGTATGACTATATATGTATGTACATGCTATAAGACAGATAACATTACTAATGCATACAATGGTATAATAGACATTTCGGTTCCAAAACCGTAGTCCGTTGTTGGTTACTGATAAAAAACAACTATCCTTCCATAAAAACTACTTGTAAGCCATTATATGGTTTTTGTTTTTTCATTGAATTATAAACAGAGTCACGTGTTATTTGAATTTTAACGCTACCTAATACATTTAAATCTGTTCAGGTATTTACATGGTTTTTATGGTATATAAAGAAACACACACATACTTACGTACACGAAACATAAAAATAACAAGACACTCCTCTTTTGTGTAATCGCGTAAAAAGGGTCGCTCACTTGCTTGTATTGAAGGACTTTTTTGCATGAACTACAGTATTTATAGCTATAGTAGAATGATCTTATTTCTTGTACAAAATGTATAGTACATTATAATATATATTTAGGAGTGTTTACGTTTATTTGTGATTTATATATTTTGAATTAAAATAACAAAAACTATTAGGATTCAGTGTGTTTTAAATGTCATAAAAGCTATGGCTTTTGTCCTATGATATGCTTTGTTGTGGATAGCTTCTAACAAAGACCGTCACCTGTTTATTTTTTTAAGATTAATGAACTGTATAATTTAAAGATAAGTTATTCCAGTGCTAACAAAATAGTGTCAATGTTTCCGAGTGTCGGATCCGGCGCGATTATCGTTTTTAGAGTCCCATTCCTCCAAAGAAATAGGAACCCTTAGGATCAGTTTGATATCTGTCTGTCTGTCAAAACCCTTTTCTCCGAATGGCGTGTAGGTATCAAGTTGAAATAAAAAAAGACTTACGTCTGTGTGTAAGCTATCAAAATATACGACTATTTAAGCCTTAAACTTAAACAAGTTTAAGCATTAGCAAATTGGCACATCAAAACTTATAGGGTACCTTTCATGGACCTAGAACTTTTAAATTCAGTCGAGGAGTGAAGTCTCAACTGTACTGAGCTATAGCTGCGCGAGTCAGACTTGTACTTGTTTGTACTGACTTTTTCGTTAGACACAGTGTATTCTCCTCCCTTCTTATATTCTAAAATTTTCACAAACATTTTTTTTTTTTTCACCAGTAATATTATAGCCATTTTATATTATTTGTATAAATTAAAATATTTAGCAAAAAGATCTTAGACCACACGAAACTGAAAAATACTTTTATAAGGTGACTTTCTAAAGTTATTCAGAAAGGTTTCAGCTATTAAAAATCATGCTGTAATCCTGTGGAGCGGAGCTGTGAACACAGGCAAGGAGTTAACTGCGGAAGACGGCTGGTCACCACATACACTCAACAATAATAACTTCGGTTCCCATAAAGATACCTGAAAATCTCGAATATCCAGATTCATTGCTCTCGACATTGAGCTATTATTACGTAGGCTCAGGGCTGTATTTTTGAATACTCTTTTCTACAAGTAAAGGGTACAAGTAATGCCAGCAGATATGTCCTTAAAATATAATAATATGTAAGCTTACCAATATTCATTCCTGCAATGATTTGCAGATCCCATTTGCATGGTCTAATAAATTCACCTCTAGTAGGCAACTTTCAATAACATCATCTGTAGATTATCCGTCATAATTATTGCTTATCGAAACTTTCCAGATCACTGTAAATGTCTTGCAAAGCGAATGCTGTATTGGCTTCCGCCCCCAGCCCTAAACACTTTGATCTGCGTTATTTTTTAAGTGTTATTTAAGTGTTTTTGGATATTTTTATAAACTTCATTCTTACTTGCTAAGCGGTTGAAACGAATGGCTAATGTTATTAGGTCATGGACCAAATAGTCACTTAGTCCTTCGTAGACACTACTAATGTCTCTCTCTCTTTAAAATACGAATCATAGACTTCTACTACTACTACTTATGTAGAAACATTCACTTAGAATTGATTTCACGATAAAGTAACTTGCTAACGTAGTGGGAAATAAGCAATTGGTTTCTGAAAGTCTTCTGAAAACGAAACGTGGATCAAAAAAAAATCATTTTTATTGTATTTTCAATATCTTTGAACTTTCAGCACCTCCTAAAAAGACTTCAGATTGGATGTGGATCAGCCTTTCTGAAACCAGTCGTAAAGTCAAAGCTATTTTAGTCAATCATTGTACGGTCACGTTAAAAAGATCCACTCCAAGCAATCGCAGCATACATTGCAATGGGCTGGCGGCTTTAAGCGGTCGTGAGTCACGTGTTTTGAAGGTTAAGCGTATCGCATTGGCTATTCCCAGGTTAGGGGCGTGCAACACCGTCACAGTCATTTGACGCAACTGAAAAACTACGTATTGTAGAGCAGAGTGTGTTCGTACTGTACAGCGATTTTCAGTGCGCTGTCAATATCGCGCTAGACGCGCTTACGTCACTTGGCGCCTTCGCTTCAGCCTCAGGCGCGACCCACACCGTCCGAACCGAACCGAACACGATTCACTCCTTTTGGCGCGTTAAGAAGCGCTACACAGTCACCCGACCCGTTCATTGCCGACTTGACCGCAATAGTGGCACGACGTATGGTACACTTACCGGCGCGTTTCCCTGATATTAAATAAAACTTTTTTGGTACGATTTAGATGTCAACATAGTGAATAAATCAAAATAACGACGACAAGCTAATTTTTCATAAAGTTGGCGATTATTAATATTCTCGTTCGCGAAACTTATAACGCCACTTTAGTCATCAGCGATTTATAGAGCGCGACTCGTTTCCAGTATACGAATCTTTATAATTGTTTTGTAATAATAAAAGAGTAAATAATATAAGTATTTGTGTCGAGAACGATACATCTCTCAATAGACGTGGACGGGAAAAAAACCGAAAATGTCGAAAAAACATCTTCACAACCAAGCTGCTATACCATTGGCTCCGGCGGTGTTTAAGGTATGTTCCTTTTTAATTTAAAAAATGTTGGTGTAACTGCGAATTTAAGTTTTTGCTTACTTTGTAGGATACTGTTCCTTACTTCACTTACAAAATTGAAATGCTTTGCGACCACTTTATCACTATAATTTTAATATTTATAATCCTGTGTAATTATTAGTTACATATTTAGAAAACTTACGAGGAAATTTATATATAATTTCTGGCTCGTTAAGCGGGCTATGAACTAGTGAAACATGGAAAGTAATAAAACTGGTACCTAAATAAAATATTTCGCGATAGTGCAGCGGCGGTGTTCGCATGCTACTTGGAAGTTACGCGAAATTATATTGAAGTTTTGAAACGTCCTCGGAATGTAGCGGAACAATTGCTTCGACCAGTATTAAAAATGCGTTATTAGACGCTGTGCGTTTTACCTTCTCGTATCGTCATCACACTACTCATTGTTGTAATAATATATTGCAAAAATTTTCCCTGAATTTGTTCTTTTAACTATAATCTTTTTGAGTGTGAAAATGATACCTGATAAATGATAAATACGTGCAACATAAAATATTGCGTTTTCAACAACTGTAGTTTTCTCATGATGAAATGAAACTCCATGCTTGTTTATTTATGAAACTTCTTGCAAGGGGTTTGCATGTATTTATCAACATCGTTCCTACCTTTACGCTGAGCACTTGAATTACAGGTTAAGTAAGAACTTTTTCTAGAATGTACCAAATTGTTTCTTTATTAAATTGGAAACATCTAAACTTAAGTTACAGTGTTTTTGAAATATGATGTAATATTCAGTTTATATTTCATGAAGTTATATGTTTATAAAAAGCAATTTGCTTACAATGGCAATTTAAGGTTGGAACTTTTGTTTCCGATTGACACTATCTTGTAGAACACATTTAATTGAGAATTTTGAATATAGGAATTTAATTTTGAGATTTCATGCTGTCGTGCATTTGAAGTATGATTATAACGTGAAAGTAAATAAAGCATACGTAGGTATTGAGAAGTCTTACGAGAAATTCGACAGTGGAAATAAAACAAGCGCCTCAGGCCTTGAAACGTTTTTCTACCACTAAACTTTCACAAAATATGCTTACAGTAAACAAATACGTTAACCGCTTGGAGGATAAAAATAAATAAATATTTATCTACAATAGACGCTGTAGAGTGATTAAGTATTACAACTGGCCGTGTTATAGATCCTTCTTTATCGTTATATAACAAACCTAAAAATGACTACATTTTTAATTACCAAAAAATTATTATATTTTTTCAGTAAAATGTTTAAGTTAACCTTCAGATTTTGTAAACCTATATACAGAATACATATACCCACATTTTGGCTATTTTCATTAGATTTTTTTTAGAACGTGTCCCACAACGTAATATAAGTTAGGGGCAAGCCTATTGCGTCAACCGGCCACTATATGACTGTATTTGTATATTATAATGTCTGATAGATAACAATCCAATCCCTTAGGCAACGCAATTTATAAACCTAATAAAACAGAATTTTGATAGTAAAAGACATGTTATGTTGTAAAAGCTTATGCTGGGAATATAGTCGTGTGAATGGAATATAGTGTCTATGACTAAAATGGTGATAGTGGAATTACCTAACTAAGCAAATAATGGTGACGGGTACTTTCCATAAGCTAACGTGTTAGTATAAGCTTATATTTCAAATAACAACAACTATTACAATAAAACTGTTAACGTTGGTTAACATTTTTCACATGATATCGCATTTATTTCTTATAAAAGGTTACCTTATATATGTTTTTCGACCTATCAAGTTTCAGTGTAACGCGTACATGTATGTATGTGATACATTTATGCAACAGTTACAAGAACCGGGTGCTATTGCGCACATTGGGCTAATCCTACATCCAGAAGTGAACTGCGGTGGGCTAAATTAATCTTTTGAATATGTACTATTATAATGTTCACACAACTGTACCCGTCTAGTAAATTACGAAAAAATAATAAGAATAGAAGTATATCTGTGGTCTTACTTCTAGCATTCTACAACGCTTGATTTTTTTTAAACCTACTTCAGAACGGAAGAAGTCTTCGGTTGTATGTTTTTCTTTATGCTTGTTGTGTTCATGTCATTTAATCCCATTTAAATTTGAAGACAATATTTCACTTCTAAGGCAGAATGAAGGATTAAACATAATAAGCCTCAGCAGTTTATGACATTTTAAAAAGTCAGTTATTACTCACAATCTTGACTTTTGAACCTAAATCATGTGGGTGTTTTATACACCTCTGCCTTAGGAGATGCAGGTGTCAGCGTATGTATGTGCGAGGCATGTAAGTCACATAAGAAATGAGTAAAGATCTAATCAATTTATTTTCCCGTAATCTTTAACTGTTTAGTAATTTGTATCATAGAATAATATAAAACGAGTACTAGAAACATACGTCACTCAGTCACACACTATCTATACATACTTTTTTAAATGTTAGCTTTGATTAGTTATTAGTTTTGACCTTTTCTATTTAACCGACATTAAACAAAAGAAGAATGTTCTTAACCTGGTTGTATTTGATTAGGTTATTATTCGTCATGTATTACTTACTGTTTCTGCCATACTTTAATTTAGATCTGAAAGAAAATTGAATTGATGAGATTGAACTTATAGTGAAGTGGTTTAAATGGTTCCTATATCCCTACAGGTTCAATTCCCATTTGTTACAGCTCTTTGTATTTTAAATAAATTATTCAATGAAACACGAGAAAAAATATTTTAAATAAAAAAAATAATGTATCGCCACGTTAAACTTACAAAGAAAATTATAGTTTACACAAACGTTGAAAATAACTAAATGGTAATATAAGTAATGACTTACTAGTGTGTGGGAACTAATTGTATATTTATAGAAAAAAAAAACATTCAAAAGTATTTCCTTCAAATTTAATTCTACACTTGTATATGTATAACGCAACGCACGTGAAAATAAAATAAAAGGTTTAAATTCAAATGAATCATATTCAGTTTTATTTAAATTTCGTATGAACATTCTGTGCTGTAAGCATACTGAACAATACAACATTACGTCAGCAATTATTTTCTGCTAACTGTTTGTAAAACGAAGACAACAGTATGATATCAGTCCCTCTTTTGAATAATTTAACGTTCTAATTGATTAAGCAGCTACTTACACTGTTTAACTGGCTCAAAAAAAGCAAGGTTCTATGTTCGACCTTGCTAATTTCTTTTATTTAATGAAAGATTCTTTTTTTAAGAATAAACGATTTCTCCGCCAATTTGTCGACAAATTTTCAAAATTGTTGTTTTGTTTGAAAAATTATACTTTTGGTCTATTCCCATCGTCGAGAAGTCAAGATTTCATGATGGCATCCCAGAGAAATCGAGGAAAACCCTCAAATTTTGCCCTTTTTTCTTCGCAGAAGCAATCTGTAGAACAACTTGTTGAACGCTGTAATTCTGGACCTACAAACCATCAAGAAAAGAGTTGCAGGTGTCCAATGGTTTTTTCCAAAATTATACACAATAATTTAAAATATTTGCGTCTTATACAACGACGACGGTACTTTTGAAACCTTCTGATTAAAATTAGAGTAGAGGGGCTGCCATTAATTATGTTAAAACATGTATGCTTCACCACTGGGACTACAATGTTATCTTGCCAGGAAGATACTTTATAAATTAAAAAAAAAACAGTAATAAGTAAAATGACGTTCAATATTTCAAAAGTTTTAATTTTTGCATGATTATCTTAGCCTTATTCTAAGATTTCTTAGGATTTTTATAACAATTCGTTTCCTTTTTTAAATCATTTAAACAGCATTGAATAGATTTTGTAGTTTACTGTCACATATACATACTTATGTATGTATAACATGTATAAGAAGTACTTGCTAACACTTAAAACGTGAGCACTGTTAAAACAACATAGATTAATTTTAAATCATCTGTTCCAAAGATTATTGGTATGACTAGCTGCAGTATTGCACTCGTAAATTTGGCGAATACTTTTTCTGCTCTATGATATGTTAAGAAATGTCTTAGAACAATTATATTTGCACAATATTGCACATTTCAGGTGATTTAAAATGAATTTACCTTTCCTTTGCTTGGTTTAAATAATTCATTATTGTTATTGTTTACCGCTATCTTGTTATTATTGAAGATTTACATTATCCACCAAATTATTGTAATGTTACCTTAACTACAGATACATACAAATTTTGAATGTTTATACGATCTTTTATAAAAAAGAACCTACTTTTATAACACAAATAATCAAACCCAAATATTTAAACTTAACTACTTAACTTACTTAACTACCTTTAACAATTTTGTTATATAACATCTGTTAAACATAAATGTTAAATATTAACTGTTAAATATAACATCTCTTTAGACTTTTAAATCTAACGGTTGTCAAACTTTTTTTAATGTCCTACAGATATTGCCTCTATTAAATTGCTTAATAATTTGATTATTTGTAGAGTCAATTATTATTAATTTTTCTTCTGTAAATATTGTGTAAAATTTAGCTTGTTTATTGTTGAAACTTGAGTGAACTTGTGTGTACAGCGATTTATCTTTTACACAAATATGACTGATCTGTGTCAGTCTTCTCAACTTAAAATCATATCACACTAGTATGACTTCCTGAGCGACTGTAACGTAATCAAAGTAGAAGGTGAATATTAGACTTGATTGATCACTTCATGTAATATGATATTATGCCTAACCTAACACACATACTATACGTTATTATTAATTTTACAAAAGTTTATCTACACAGCCTCTCATATTAATATAACTTTAGATACATAATATTAATTTATATTGATACGTAATAGTAATAAAATAAAATAACAGTAATTCGGCATACAGGTTTAATACTTTCTCATCGAAATAGACATAATGAATAACATGCCTTAGTACTAAATAACGTAAATTGGTAGTCTATGTATTTGAATGAAAGAAATGGCTAAATGTGTTGCTAAATGCAAAACTCGAGAAAGGCTAGACTAATTTATAGTTTTTTTATCTTCAAATATTCGTAGAAGTCTGAGAATAAAAATTGGATAATATTTTTTTTACTTTTAACCTACAATTGCTTTTGCCAGAACAATGTCCGTTGGATCAGCTAGTTAGTAAGTACATTTAATATATTACCTTCCTAAAATGAACACGGCTGTAAAGATTAGAGAAAAATATTTATTTGGCATTTCTCTTAATTATTATAAAAGATTTAATTTAATTTGAACTAAAATATATTTAATCGTCAATTTTTGACTGATGAGAATGACTTCTCATCAGTTCATCTTATTTCAATTATTTTACTTTATTTAAACAGTTTTAGTACACCAAAGAAAAGTCTCTAGAGTTCTAAAAATTATGGCAATATTACCAATTCCGATAAACGGAATTGTGTATTTTCCCTGTATGTGTATGTAATGTACAGATGTGATGATGAACATGTATAAGAGGTAAGTGAAACCTCGTGTAGCTGGTACTTGGCTAACGTATTGTAATGTTAATGTTATAACAATTCGCATGTCTTTATACATCAACAGTATCAGGTGTTCATTGAGTATTGTCCACACGATCCAGTGCAAGCGGATACTTACTCAAATGCAATGTCTCACTTCTGTTGACCACGACAATAATGTTACACAGGAAAATTTCTGTACCTGACAATGAACATTATCAGATTAAGTAAATGATACATTTTCCCTTCAACACTTACTTATTATATAAAATTTCCACATAGTTGAATATAATTCAATAACTTGTGTTATTGATTGTGCAATAAATTATAGCTATTAACTAAGGTTTTCAATCATATAACAATAAATCATCGCCAATCAATAATATAGGGCTAGTTTTAGCAAAACTTCTATAACATATGTATGAGCAAATAGAAGCGATTAGTCTAGAAATAGAAGCGCGTGTAGTGCTCGTCTCCATTTTCGTCCAATGGAAAATAACCTAAAACGGGAATGTCTTTAGACAAGGATAGACATAGTCAAGTTCGTCTAATACAGTGCAAGCTTAAAAAGAACTTAAGCTTGTGTCAATAGAGTTTCATTTAGAACAGAGGGATAGAAATACCCTAAGTCTACTTGTGTTAACAGCGACGAGCCTGGCCTCACTATTACTGAACCGTGTAGCCGAAAGTTGCGCGAGCGCAATACCGCGGTCTTTACAATTTTATTGTTGTTGATTGTAGAGGAGGCGGTCGCGTCCGCGAAACGCTACTCCTCATGACTTTGTTCGCTTGTTACAAAACGATTGTAACAAACGATTAACATCAAGTAATTCCCTAACATAAACTAATTTAAGCACATATAATGAACAATTATGATGATAATTTTAAGATTCCCACAATATTATAAGAAATGTATACTATGTAAGCTAGATTTTAATTGCGAACTGTATTAGATTGGTCTACTTCGATTATCTGGAAATTAAACGCTGTAGTCTGCGAGCATGAGCGGTGATTTTGCGTCTCGCTCTAGACTTCTCGCGTGGTTAGGTGGGTACACGTTGTTATAAAAACGGCGCTTGGCAATGGAAATTTCTAGAGGCGTACCGCGTCCCCCGCCGCTACCGTCACCTGCGTCGCCCCGCCGCTTGCGCGTCTACCCGACCGAAAATCGTTCTCATGGCGATCTCCCCTTTTTTCGTTTTTAAAGAGTTCCCATACAAACCGCTCCAGCTTATCGTACACGCCATTCAAAATACTCATTGATAAATTTTTTATTCAAACCATATTTTATTAGGTTTGTATTAAGACATGCGTATTGCGTGTGTATGTTATTTTTTACATTTTCTATCAAAATGATGAAGGTGATGAGCACTTATTAATTAAAGCATGAGAGTTAATAAAATTTGCCAAAATTTAAATATTTGATGATGATGATATAAGTATGATAGTATAAAATAAAGAGAAAGACGTACGTGTGAAATAAAAAGCAAGGACTCTCAACGTAATATATATATGTAGATAGTAGATATCAGTCACAGTAGAGCTATTACAATCAGTAGTCACCTAAGCAGCTATAAACGACGGCTACTGTTCGCAAATGAATTAGGTATTACCATAAAAAGAATGTTAGTTAGTAGTTACTAATTTATATACATGCATACGCTCACACCTATATCCTCTAAGGGGTAAGCAGAGATGTATTAAACACCCATATTTAGCCAATAAGAATTTGGTCCCACCATTATGGTTGTCATTAGAAATCAAAATTGATCAAAGTAATAGGTAGTTTAAGAAAGAAGAAACTAGCAAAATTCGAATTGCGTGAGTAAAAAATTTTCAATTTCTTATTACTTTTAAAAATGTAGGCAAACCAATTTGAGTTGAACAAAAGTAAAGACTTTAAAATAACGATTCATATTGCAAGCGAATCAGCCAAAAGTAGATCAGAGAAAGATAAGGCTTAAAGTTAAAGACTCACGTGTAAACAAAATTGCATTTTATCTCACAGCCGCAAAGTTTAATTTAGACTATTCAGGCATGAACATTATTTAGGTTTAGAAGTTTGCATACTGCCTGGTTTTACCAGAGAGTGATGTTTAATAAGCCACTTACACATATAGGAGGTTGTGATCCGTGATATATCGACTCTAAATGTTGCGAATTTTAAAAGTTTTTAAATCTAATAATTCAACAAACGTTCAATAAAAAGTTTTATACCTTTAATTAAATGTTTATTAGTTTATACATTTATAGTTAAAGGTATTTTTCAGAAAAATTAAATGAGGTACTTATAAATTATTTTTAAATTTTAGGAATTGTGAGCAGCGTAATGTCAAGACGAGAAAGAGAGAAATCACTATTCTTTTAAATATATAAACACTACATACCCACCACTGTAGCCATTTAGAATGTTGCTAGTTTAATAGTAATAGACCTAGAAAAGCAACTGGTAGGTTTTAAGAAAAAATAAAAATGTAATGGCGTACAAATGCATTATATTGATGTCGTCCGTGGCGCTATGTGGGTGGCTGTGTGGATTACAAACGCGGCTTTCACGCAACCATTGTTTTGCTTGCACTTGAAATACTAATGAGGTCGTTAGTTGTTCAAACATTCAAAGGCTATGACTGTGACACAAATATATTAACCATATCAAACAAGTAGAACTGAGAATAATATTCTCTTACTTAAAAATAGACAGATATCTACGTACCAACAGTTTTTTTCCATGGTATAGTGGGCAAACGAGCAGACGGGTCACCTGATGGTAAGCCGCCCACCGACACCCGCAGCCAGCCTGAGGGTGTTGGTGGGCGGCACCTTTTATTTGTGTAAACCTTACTGAGATAAACGCCTTTAACCGTATATAAGATCTTACAAATCCGAATTGGGGTGATTATTATAGTTTTAGAACTTTAGATAGGTCCATAGTGATTATTTTAACATATTTTTATCCTCATCATCACAAAATTACCTGTAAAGATAAAATAACTTAGCTACCAATTCTACCTATGGAGTTTCTTGCGTGTTCTTCTCCATACGATCTTCACATTAGAACAGGCAACTAGCTTCACGACCGACTTAATGTGACTGACTCCTAATATATTCAAATAATGACTTTGAATTTGAATATCCTCACCTTGGAATGAGAAGATACAAAAAGTGTATGGGAATGCATAATTCCTTCATTGACATAAAACCTTCCTATTGTGTTCATAATAATTTAATCTATCTATATCTAAACGTAGGTACTTTTAATACGTGATTCACTTGAAAAAACCTCCTTTGCCATAAAATCATATGCACGTCTATATCTAGATATTTATCGTATAACGATTAATGCATTTCGTGCCATTAAAATAGACATCGAAGAATGCGACATTTTACAATATACATATTAAAAGATAAAATATCTTGCTATTGCGTAAAATGTTGCTAACCTACACGATTAACTTATATCGTCATATGCTTCAAGAGAAGAACTTGTAAGGTAATAAAGGTTTTTATTTATATTAATGGTACTAACAAAGCGACATCTAAGTCGTGTATAAGTGTTCTTGGACATCTGCTTATGAACGTAACAAAATTAAAAGCAACCAAAAATACTATTTAGGTTAATTAAACACTAAAAACATGATACCAATATTATAGGTCAGGTCTATGTGGAAAATAGTCTATTTGGAACCTACTACTCACCCGGTTTTTTGACCGAGGTTTACGCAATGATTACATAATAATACTTAGAAGCAAGTCTTTGTTTGTATTTAAATATATATTTAGAACTAAAGTATCTAGTTGTACAAATATCGAGATTACGAAGCATCAGTAAAAAAACTAGTCACATATGTACACTACAAATAATTCTTGAAATCAGTCCGATTAACGGTTTTATATGCTTTAACGAATAGATATACATAATTCTATGAATACCGGTAACGTTCAACATCGTCGTACATTTGTATGTAGCCAGTTTCTGTCAACTAAGTATATCCTTCATTTGATGTTCGTATAATAATCGGTTGGTAGATCCTTTTTATTTTGTAAATTCTTGGCCTGATGCTCCACCACAGAAGCACATACTCGTATTTAGGCATAAAGACAGACCTGACTGCTGAGCTACCAGCATGCTGAGAGTTACCATATTAAATACTGGAAGGTATAATTAGTAGTGGGAATAGAAAAATCTGATATTTCAGAAAATATTGTCATATTAATATAATCAAGTATGTACTATATAATTTTCCACAAGTTGCTTATGTTGTATATCATATAAAAATCCGCGCATTCACAGGTTTACAGCGCCATCGATTACCATGAACACGCACCATACTGATAAGATAAGGTCAGGCGTCCTTGGTACTGTTGATTTAACACTAGCGAGAGAGCAAGTACTTCTTTCACATAACATCACGCTTATATATACTACAAAGTTAGGCAGAACATTTCAACAATGGATGATATCAATGTTTAAGGTGCAAGAGTGCTACCAGCTCTTTAATAAAATGTATGAAGGTATACTGTAGTATACATTTTGTATTATCAGAAGTGTTGAAATAATCACTAACACTTTAAAGATTAACCATTACACGGCCATATCTGTCCTTAGTTGCAATGCATTTTTGTTTTAAATATATATATATATATATATATATATAATATATATATATATATGTATAATTATGCGTATTATATTCAACACAAATAAGTACGCTTCAGGAAGGAAAATAATAACTAATAATGACTTTTCTGTGTTCGTCAGCCACAATGCTCTTGCTCCTAACCTCTGATGTAAAACTGGTAACCCTCTTAAAGAAATGTTAATAATATACTCATAAAAAAAACTTGTGAAATAAACAATACTTATATACATATATTTGTAAATGGGGAAAAAAGAACGACGTACAAAATAATTCTAGCTAATTAAACAATTGTAGTTACACCATCGTAATTTATACATATTATAAAATGGTAACTGAACGATGCCTGTGCATTCTAGAAAAACTAATAGGGTTGGTCTATAGTAGAGCAACATAGTAAAAAACGTTTTTTGTTTTTAGAATTTTGTCCAACTGTATATTTGTACACACATCACGCAAGAACTACGATATGAAATTAATTGAATGCAGTTTTCAACAATGTCTGGCTAGAGGTTCAACTTGAAATATAGTCTCAATTTTGCTGCAGAACAATACCTTATATTTCTAGATTAAACGCGTACGAGCCGCGGACATAGGCTAGTGATGAATAAATTAATGAACTCAGGTATACTGAATAAATTAATGTATACAGTCAATATTGTAATTTCCAGACAGGGACAATGTTAACAAACGATATTATAAATTTGCCAACATAGTAGTAAAGCAATTAAGTTAATTATTTATGACACGACATCTTTAAATTTAGTGAACACCAAAAATAACAAGAAAAGATACTGAACTCTTTTGTTTTCTATCGATCTGTATTTTATATAGATATAAGAAATTCAGAACAACATCTTCGTACTCTTGTCAAAAATTTATTTAAAGTCGGTTCAATGTGCACATTCCAATTGAGTTTTGGGTAGATATTATAACAAATCTAAATATAATTGGTCGTGGCTTACTGGCATGTACACGTTTGATAACTTCTTTTTGCTCACTTGCGTAAACGATTACTGATATGTTTTGTTTAGGTAGATAACTCCAACTAGTCTCAATCAGTCTGAAGTTATGGCCTATAATTCTAAATCGATTGTTTTGACACGACTGCGCAAGAAGGAGGGTTATGTTTTTCGACAGTATGTATGTGAGACATTTGAAGACATTTTTGTTCTACATGTGAAGTATCATTTGAATCGTCTCAATATAACTATTAGTTATTGGCAGTTAAAAAAAAATAATATTAAACCCGGTATTATATTTTTTTTACTATTATTATTTGTTGTATGACTCGTATCCCATAAAAGGGTTCCTTTTAGTGTGTGGCAGCTAATATTAGTGTGTGCTAATGAGTGTTCATTCGTAAATATACTAAATATGGTCCACATAAATCACACGCACATTATGTGCATTTGATATACAGACTACATACATCTTATAAATCTGTCAGTGTAAGATAAAGTAATGACTTTTTTTTCACTTTTTTTATGAAAAAACAAAACAGTGGTAATGAATATAAGTGACCAGTGCCAATTTAAAATCCTCAAATTACTTTTTTATTTACACGTGCCTGTTGGTTGTTGGAAAAATATAGGTCGTTGAACTATACAGTTGTAATGTTTTTAACATGAGACGTGACTACAGTGACTTCAGTTTATGGGGCTTACAACATCATTTGACCAAATATTTTGGTCAGTAACTTACATGCGTTTGTTTGCATTTTAATAGTTCCTTAAGAACGTAACTGCATCACATGTAAATTAAGTATAATTAAACTTAAAAATGGGCAGAAAGCGAAATAATATTATTTTCCCTGGAATGATAGCTAGTTTTAGAATGTCTGATTATTGTTAGAAATACATAAACACAATAATTTAATGAATGCCTACATTTTAATATTCTATTTTTAATTGACAAGGCCTTTTCTTATTTTTTTCTTTCTAAAACGTTTAAACTTCCTAGCTTACATATTGCTTAATTATATCATCAGACTATTTGATTTAATAAATATTGAAGAGTACGTAGAGTACAAAAAAATACATATTTCTGAAGAAATGTAGAATTATGAAATAGATATTTGTCGCAACAATTACTATTATTTATTTTCAGGGCTTAATTAATAAGGGCACTCCTACATAGTGTGTCAGAGTAGTAGCGGCTCGGACTCGGATTTTTTTCAGTAAAATACCTCCATTTACAAGATGAGACATTAGTGTTAATGAAATCGATATTTAATAAGTCATATCGAATTTTCAGTTATAGATTACATTCTTGTTTCATATTTGTGAGATAAAATTGACTTACTAAATATATATAATACGAAATATGTATCAAACTTAATAAAATAGCTAATTAGTTTTTATTTTCAAGTCTGCAACTTGCTCAAAATACACAGCAAACTTTTTCTACTACGCTTCTGTACAACGTACCTCCATGTATTGACATATATTTATTGAATTACTCTATTTCATTGTTTTATTACCACTGATCGATTTATGTTTAATACAGCTTTTGTTTTTGCTGTTATGAATTTGAATTTTTTTATTACTGAATAAATTAGGAGGTTTAGAATGTGATTCTCAAACATTATTGCTTAGTAGATAAGAAGTTGAATGGGAAGGGAAGACAGAATTGAAAACAATGACCTAGGAGGAACGGAGGGAGACTTCAACTTCAGTTTTATTTACAGTCTTTATTTACAAATCATGTTAATATAGAACATCACATTAGAAGTAGCAAAAGTTCTTATGTCGTTGCATTTAATATTAAGTGACAACAAGTTTGATATTTTATCATACGTAATTTTTAACACTTGTGACGTACTAGTATTTGTCAATACCAATAACGTACCGCGTATTCATAGAAACGTTTAAAAGACTTCCTTATTAAAAGTTAAAAAATATAGCTATAAAAAAACGTTTAGATAAAACTAGTCGCAAAGCATACTTGATAAAATCTTAGACATATAAGTAAAGTAGGTTACATACCTACCTATATGTCCTGAATATAAAATTAATTAGTTTCATGAATTAATTAATTTCATGTAAAATAATACAATTAAAAATATATGAATTTATTGATACAACTTTACACGGCATCTGCAATATCATTTTATATAGCAGATAGCGTGTTACTGTAACTTGTGTAAGTTTTCAATTGTATCTTATATACATGTGCATATAATCTTTATAACGTATTATCAAATAAGCACACTGAATATAAGTAGACTAGACCACAGTGTAAATCACTCTTTAAAGATAGTGTATCTACTAATGTCTAGTCTTACCTCACATCCATTTATAATTTGTGTTTTTTTTTATGTGTAATTTTATCACAAATCACAAGAAAGACAATTTAAAAAAGTACATCTTTTGTTTTGATGTGCAATTCGCAACGATGAAGCAAATTTCAATAATGAGATAATACTGAACAAACCGGTTAAGAGCGGTTAGCCAATGTGTGTGACAACATTCACTGAGGCACAGTTTATAAACACCGGTCCTATTGTAAGATTGCTATTTCAAACACGTAAGTATACAGTATAGTCCTTAGAATTACTGCATACATGTAACACTTTCATACAAACGGTTAAGAACAAAAATCATAGCCTTTGATTTATTGTTTACTTGACATTAGAACTTAGTTGAAAACTGTATTAGATAATTGTTTTAAGAGTAGAGCAATTTAACTATACAACGGAAAATTATATCCTGTGTTTAGAAGAGATGTTTGATTATTTAAGGGTATTTTTTTGCATATGTTTTCAACTATTTTAGCTATTGGCTACAAAGCCGCGAGGTCAGCTGATAAATTGTGAAATACTTTAGGTGCCGATAAAATTGCCAACTGGCGCATAGTTTGGCAACTTATAGTATTATAAGCATTGTACCTTGCTACGAAATAAATATCGAACACATACCTAAATACTAATGTTCCTATTTATTCAATATATATGATTTTAAACACGCGTGCATTGGGCCATACATAACTATTCCGACTCCGACATGACAGGTCTTTATCAAAGTCAAAATTTTGAAGAGAATTACGATGCTATAATATGATATACGCCAAACTGAAATAAAGACACGCTTTCAATAACTACCGTCAGTGCCAGGAGCGGAAATTAAGTCTAGTTTAGTCAGTCTAGCTGGCAGTCTCAGTACGACTGTATATGTCAGATTATAGAAACCAAGCGAAGGTTACTTTGACTGCAATCATCTGTACTCATATGTTGCAGTTATTTCCCATGTCACAAATTCTCCAATGTTAGAGCAAACGCAGCTGCGTTAATTCGGCATTTCTCGTATTTTATTAAGTAGAGGAAATATATATATATACATATTTATTTACTTTTTAATAGCAATGAGTACATTAAAAGAACTTATACCTTTTTTAAATATAAAGGTCAGTAATGACAACTTTGGCAACAGTGTAGTCAGTGATTTAAAAAAGGAGGTTTAATTATATGAGCTGTAGCTTTCTGCAGTAATAACTTCGTATCTGTTTTTGCCTTACTATTACATTTACATTTTACATTAATTACATTTTGATCGTAGGTAGGAGGCATCTCAAAGGCCCATAGGCCCTCTTGATAACCATAATTTGGGTCCACTTTCGAATTAGGCTGAAGCCTATTGCCGTCATCCAGGCATTGTATGACTGTATATATACTGTCTGATAAATATGAATAAAAGCCGATCCTTTCGTCACCTTTTACGACACACATGGGAAGAGGAAGGTGCCCTATTCTATTCCGTATGTTTGTCTGTTGATTACATATACATCATAACATTACTGTACATGTAACTATATAAAACAGTATCCGAAAATTGTAGCCATAATATTTACTATCCATTATACTTACCGCTTTCTGTAAGGATTTGTAATAAAAGCGATGAAGATGGAGCGCTTAACGGCAGTTCATTAAACTTTACTGTCTCCTTGGGTGAGATAATTACATAGTTCTTTGTCGCTCTTGTGACTCAATCAAGATACATTCTAGTGGTTTATTTCAAGTTTGCTACGTGGTAGGTACTCAAAATTAATAATCTTTTGTCAAATAAACCTTTTCCTTCTTGCTATTGTTTGTTCTAAAAGTTTTATAATGCATTTGTGCTTGGTCAAAGTCTAAATACGGTGCTGTGATTTTATCAGACTTGCCTTAAGCTGACATTAACATATTTTATTAATAAAGCTGAAGCTGAAGTATGATACACATATTTAAAGGATAGTCGTGTATCAGTATTTTTTTAAAGATTTTAATTCTATATTTGTATTATAAATAACTCTATGCTCTTTATATTTTTTTTAAGCTATACATAATAGAAATATAAAATATGAACATTACAGAATGTTCATATTTTATATTTCTTCAGTTTTAACTTAGCGAAGGTGGTAAATGCGTAATATAAATTTACTTTAAAATACAGATGGATATAACGTACATTAGAACTTTCTCATAATTATATTTTTTTTTTATAATTTAGAACATTAAGTACCTCTTTGCTCAAAACTCAAACGATGCCAAAACAATGGAGAGTTTTGTAATGCGACATAGCGCTGTTGCCAAACTTACTTATTTGCACATATACTTGAAGTACAACCTTTTTTTAAGTTGCTGGGAAATTTAAAGTCACTAATAGCTATGTTATACCATTCTGCATACGAGATGTTAACTGATGTACTTTCTGATGTAATTAAATATTCTCATTGGTTTTCTCAAAAATCAATACTTGTACTTGTACTACTCTACAAACATTGTAGTTGTATGTTAGGGTAGCTGCATGCAATAAAAAATTACGGTCATTACTTTAAAGGGTTATTTAGTTGCTTATTACTAATTCGTTTAGCAACTGATGTTGTTGTTGTTGACTGAATAATTGGTTTTCAATTTTCAAGGTCACGGAGATTCATAAAATAACCTTTAGGTTCAAAACAAGAAAAAAAAAAGATTGATTTTGCAATAAATTCAAATTTAAATCATTCTGAATTTTTTAACTTAAATTACTTTGAAATTAGATTTTGAATTAGAATTTGAATTAAAACTATACTTAACCCATTTTTACAATAACTAATGTGATGTTAAAACATAATATAGTATTTCGTATTTGTGTAAGCAGATAATTAAATTTAAGGAGTGTAATAAATTAAATACGTAAGTATATTTATTAGTTCTCATCTCACAGGGTATCGAATTAACTGGTAAATACTCAGTATATTTTAGGTTTCTGTGGTTGATGACCTAAGTGTTCTAACAAATTACTTATGTACGTTCGGTAAAAAATAGTGTATATTGTTAAATCCACATCTATGTGTAATACAATGTTATTTTATAGTTAATGGAATTTTATACGAAACTTAGTTGCGGTTTGCTAACGCAGTCACGTCTAGTGTGTACCTATTCGTTAGGTAATATCAAACATTTTTATTACAGTTTATTAATGGTAATACTATTTACACGTAGGTATTATACAAATAGGTAAATATTGACAACATCGGAAATTGTTCCGAAGTAATTTAATTATATATATGTATAGATAGCAAAACTAATTAAAAATCTTATTTCAACTAAGTACTTGCTGTCTCATTGATTCTAAAGAAAATAAAAGAATATGATTACTTCTCGACACACTCTCATTAGGACTTGAATTTTCAGCTGGCTGAAATTAGTCGTTAATGGGTTGGTCGAACCACAAATCAATATTCTGCGGTCCTTCCTATACATATCTACGTCATATATATTGTAAAATTAAATTAATTTTGAATACCAGCTCCGTAAAAGGTTGTCCTTATTATTATTATATATCCTATTAGTACCTACATAGGTATGTCTAAACGTCAAAAAGAGAACCTCGTTCCTTAGTTTTTAAATAGAACATGAAACATAACTTTTGATTGTATTCCACATGAAATACCAATTAATTGTGTGATGTGGCTTCCTACTTTATTAGTTATTAGTGGATGAAATGATTCGTACGTCTAATAGATTTAAATTACCGTATTAAATAAGTTACTAAGTTTAAAAAATATAAAACCATAACTACCCTGTCAAAAACCTTCTCATGCGCCTCACAGACCCCATACAGACTTTATTGAAATGAACCACATACATATAGATAGTGTAATATGAGATGACGTTAGTATTCTAACGATCCCAAGATCCCTTACATCAAAGGGTATTTAGGCATTATGAAGTTATTGTGGAACGACGAAACTCACACTTACATATGTACATACAAGACCCTAAAAATATTACACTGCATTTTTAGATATTTGTGTAAAAAAGTTGACAGCACTAGCTGATGATACATGGCGCATGATTTATGCACGTTAGTACCGCGTGTTCTAGCCAACCGCGCTCAACTCCGGAACAAGATCCATGGCGTTGCTCACATCACCCACACGCGCCACCGTATTAGCAATAAAACAATTGTTATACCTATCTGAAACCAATCTATTCAGTTAATCACCATCACTCGTATCCGCTCTGTGTAATTTCATGTAGGGGGTGCATTAGAATAGGAATTTGTGAATTTCTCGAATCTTTTGAATCCTTACAATTGGCTTTTGTATTTGCTGCAGTTTTCGAGAACTTCAGCGAATATAGTTTACAATACAGAGCCAAGCCAACCATACCGAGCTAGCTTGTTGTAGTTGTGGAGATTTCATGGTCCTGTTTATTCCATGCTTTGCTTGATCTTCTATCAATAAGTAAGTGGATTCCATAACAATCAAAAGTGTTTCTATATAATTACGTTATAATATAATATATATTTAATGTTTATTTTTTTACTATAATAATAGTTAAAAAAAAAATTAACTCCCGCATTAGCAATCATTTCTGTGTCGCGGGGGGCTCTGCTATATTTCAATCAACGGACACAAAGAACACCTACGACGAACACCTACGACCTGCATTCAGCAGTCAGGGTCACTAACCACTAGACCAATAGGCCAGTCCAAATGGGGAAGATTGCTAAAATCTTTATTTTATAATCCTCCTCTTTTGAAATGCTTACACACCTATGGTTTTACCATACAACTACATAATTATTATAACCTATATAAGAACATTAATAACATTATTACAGGTAAATAGAAATTCTAATTTGTCTATCTATCACACTATTCTAAAACTACATATATTATAACTGCAACGCTCTCATATATAAGTAGTTCTTAGGGATTAAACGGAAACTTATACATAAACATTATCGGTTTCACGAATACATTAAAGATAAAATGTATAAAATATTTAAACTCAGGATTGTAACATTGTACGTGTGCATGAACAGGTCAGAATACCGCTATAGTAACTTTTAACTTTAAATAGGATCGTGAGTGTTTGGTTGTTTGTAAATTTTCACTCCTTAACAACTCAACCGGTTGTAACGACATTTTGTATATAAGTTATCAGGGGTACAGAAATCGATAAAAGGTAGCTTTCATTGACAATAAACTCACGGTTCTTTAGGGACAGAAAAATAACTTGTTGGCGGTCATCCGGCTTGTCAAAATATCTTTGACTTTACGGTCGAATTCTGGTTTGTTAAAAACTGTTACTTATAGGTAAATTGAAGTATTGTTTTAATTTTCCTTCAAAATACTAGTTTTACAATAAAAAGGGATAGTGTTGAGATTTACATAATGCAATTACATATGTATGTAATGTATTATTTTGTTGCAATAGGATTTCTTACTGCATCGAACTGAAATGAGTGATAACACCTAAAGAAAAAGCATTTGTATATTGTTAGTTTGTATACGAAATTCAGTTTTAATGTTGCACTGGGCATTGCCTAATTTAAAAAAAGGGCCTTACTTATGCTTAGTACGACAACTACGACAGCCTGCTATGGAGACATGACGGATTGAGAAATAATTGTAATTCTGTTGATGAATAGGACGCTCATCAAATGATCTTGTCTGCTTATTATGTCAACCTAAAATCAACCAAAAAGTAAAAAAAAAACATAGCAGTAAAGCTAATATTACGTTTCACTATTACAAGTACTTTTTATTTTAATTCATTTGGATTATTTATAAAACGTATAATATTTAATTAATGTTATGTAACGTTAGATAACGCCCTTAAAATACCTATAATGAAAATATTTTTGTTCTACAATAAATCGTGCCGCTTAAAGTGCTAATAGTGAGTAGGCCTTTTATCAGCAAGTAGGTTGGATGATAATCGATAAATCAGTATATTACATACCTATTTCATCAACATTTGGTTCCGGTAACATTCCATAAAGGGTCAATACCAAGGAGCCTTGATAAAAGTTATACACACAAATCTTTAAAGCACAGCTGTTGTATCATACGTTGCTCAAACCGGTTCGATTATGTATTTACTGTTCATCGTACTAAGGTTGCGATGTATGTAGTTATAATTATGAATAATTTTCTGCTACACAATTTTGCAACTCCTGCTTGCGTGAGATTGTTTTCACGTTGAGGGAAGTCAACTAAGTTTCTTTAGTTTGCAATTTCGAAGCGGAATTTCTTTAGTCAGTCTTTTAGTATTCTATTATGGAGAGGTTACAAAAATACGTTTAAGGGCTAAGACGGTATACTATAGTACTGTAGACTTAAGATCGTTACTTATAAAACAGCTTATGTTTAATGCGTAATTCATTTCTAATATTAGATTCAAATGTACATATGTAGATTTGAATCTTATTATGGTCATATGACTATGTTGCCTTATCGTCAACATCGTTTAACTGTTTTCAGTTACCAAATAAACAAATATCTACATTAATCTATATTTACAAATACATACATAATGCTGAACAAATCTGAACAGAATATTTTTAGCTAGCATAGGTAGACGGATCAACTAGTCGAAACTAGTTGGTATCATTTAAACAGGGAAAAAATATAGAGATATGAACCTATGTCCACCGCAAGGGTTTAAAGTATCACCATACCAAAATGTCACCAAAATGGATTGAGCCGTATAGTTGCGAAAAGACAGTACAGATATAACAGATAGACAGACAGAGTTACTCTTACATTCATAATATTGGTATAAATTATCTGTTAACCCTTTGTTCCCTTAGGCGCTTTACTCGAATAGCAACTGCCAACTTCATAAAATTCACTGGTTTCGGGTATATCGACAATAAGGCCCAGTTTACGGTTGCCGCCATTTTCAAACATCTTTTATGATGAACAATGTCATTATGACAAAATAAACTACAATGTAGCCTATGGCGTAAGAGTAGAAAAATATGCAACAGCAATATATTTTTGACATATTTAATAATAACTTTTAACGTTTTAAAGTCACCAGCCTTCAATATTATTTGCTTCCGTGTAAGTATTAGACAAATTCACCGTTAAAAAGTAACCAATCACATTGCAGTTGCAGACTGATTATAATATAAAACATTGGAGTCTTTTAAAATCGATAATTAATTAAAATTTCACCAAAAAATATATATTAACTTTTTAACATCTATACTTTTATAATAAAACTAATTAGATTTTTGTTTGTTTGTTTCAAGGTGGGTAATAGGTAATCTCTAGATGTACCAGTTACATTCCCAAAATGTTTTTTTTTTTTATTAAATAGATGGACAGACGTACAGACCTGACCATACCTGATCGTAAGTGACAAACGACGGCGATGGTCACCTGCAACTCAAGAGTCGTAAGTGCGGTGTCCGTCATTGTGAGTGATGAGGGATGGGGAAAGAGGAGAGTGTGGCGTGGCTCTTCCACGATAATATGAAACATAACGCTGCGTAGGTATCTTGGAAACCGTAAACGCAACTGTATTGAACGGCTATCGCCGTCCACTGATTGACGAAGACCTCCCCCAAGGAGCATCCACTATCCCTATTTATAGTTTTGAATTCAATATTTACAATAGTCTATAATTAAAATACAGAAAAAAAAATTAACAACTGTACCTGCTGTACATTTACGTTGATACAAGGAAATACATACAACAACTCTAGGTAGCAATAGTGTACGAGTGCTAATAGCAAACGATATGCAACGTGACCATACAGAATACCAAAGGGCTCTGATTCGTCAGGCCGAACACAAGATAATAGAAACAAAATTGTGATAATCAATTTAACGCCGTATTGTAAAAATAAAATGACTGGTAAAGTCCGTAGACCTTGCTTCCAAAATGATAATAAGTTAACAATACATGATGACATCATAATATTAACGAATGATAAAGAAGCCAAATGCGTTCACTAACAGGTAAATATTACATAGAATCCAAAAACTATAGTACGAGTTCATCATTACTGTTACACAATTAAATGCTTATAACATGATATATACACTATTAAGATTATCAATAAATTATTATAATTAAAAAAAAAACGTAAGTAGATATAATCTAAACGTATTGAAGGAAAATAAAATAAATCTTAAGAGATTTAAAATGATACACAGTATGAAACAAATTTTACTTAGTAAATAAAAAATACAAGTACAAGAATCGATTTGTACACTGGCAAAAAGAACAAACATACGAAGCGACGGACGCCAACGCGGCTTTGAAACCGATCGAAACAGGCTTCGATCGAAATTAAAACTTAAATTCGGATGATTTACGACGCTTCAGAAAGGTATAAAAGAACTGTTACCAAAATTAAGACAATAGATATACATTTTGTATAGTCTGTAACTGTATTTAAAAGGAAAGCAAAAAACACTGTACAACAATTACAAAACTTACAAAAAAGACTATGGGAAATAGCGATATACCCACATAATATTGTAATAAACAAGATAAAATCCGATTTTGTCAATGACAAATAAATACTCTTGAGATGGAGCAGGATAATATTAAAAATATTTTGTCAATCATATGTACATATGATGCATAAGCAACTACATATGATTGACTGACAGTACAGTACTTACCTCTGCTCAACAGTCGTAATATAATACCAATGGTTCCGTTGTAAGTATCAAGAATACAATCATTGCAACAACATTTATATAATTCGATAAATTATGTTATCATTCCTTAATTTAAAATTATCGGCTTTTGCTTCATTACGTCACCTTATACTCAATAACAACTGCTAATCTGTGTATGCAGTCACAAAACTTAAAAATTTTACCATAAAAGGCCTTCCCTTTGCTGCTTCTGCTACAAGTTTGCATATATCAATTTCACATTCTTAATTTAAAATTCTTAAATAACAAATGAGACAAAAAGATCGGTTGATGCTAATTAACAATCTTAAGGTCGATCGGACTGCTGTTCTGCTCACGTTTAAGTTATTTTTCCGTCCCTTGGAAACATATGAACATCATTTCTCAGTTAGTCTCCATCCCCTCCTAAATTGATTGCAAAAGTTTTATGATAATCGATTGTTCGGCAGAGTTATTCACGTATTTACAATATTATTATATACTAGCTTTTGAACGCGACTTCTCACGCATGGAGTTTATTGAAACCTCTAACAATACATCTGTGAAAACTCCCTTTAATTCTACGCAGTAATTTTTGCGTGATGCTTATATATACTATTTTTTTTAATGTCTATAAATACAGACATCGGCCTGTTACAATTTGATTATACGTATATATAGATGTGTAAGAACATTACGCTTGTAGCGATGTAAATATTATGTTTATATGGAATATTTCCTGAACCGGACTCTTTCAGATTGACGAAAGATAACTTCTTGTGTCATTCTTAAAAAAGAGATCGATTGATAAAACCGAGAAAGCAAATTTGATACGGCCTCGCTAATCCGTGGTTTGCCTGTTACAAAACTTTATAGCCAGATATTTATTCATTCATTTCTGAAGTACTCGTAGTTGTACCAACTGCCCAATGGTACTAATTAGCGTTTTTATTGCCACTATTTTCTCTCTTATTATGATGGTTATAAACATGTCGCATCTTATTAAAACTACATATAATTTACACAAATTCTCTATTTTTGTTGTTTAATGTTCCACGAAAGCTTACCATTGTAGGTTTTCGTATCCCTTCGTTTCACGGCCCGCATATTTCTTAACAACTTCACCAACCCAAAAAAAAAAAAAAAAGTAGTAGAAATTGATGAAATTAATTAATGTAGTTAACAGTACCTACTAGAACTTTTAATAACACTTAACGTATTCATTCGTATTAAGTAGGTTATCGCTGGTCATACATATCAGAAAGCTTTACATGTAATAAGCTGGAATAACTTCCGCAGATCGTTGACCGTTTTTCTTTATTTATTTGCGATTCACTGAGTACAGAAGGCAAGTGTATAAATCATTGGTCGGTTTTGCGATTACAAGAATTCAACCTATCAAAGTCACGAGTATATATTTTGAAGTACAGTAATATAGTAAGCTGCAAATAAGTTATAATCGGTTTGCGTTGATGTTTTATGTTTTACGGTATTTCTTTTCTTGTAGTCCTAACAACGTGTATGGTTTTAAATTTTACACTAAATAGTTTAGTAGATAAGGCGTGATGATAAACGGAGTTAGCTTGGCAGTTATAATATAAGTATAGAGCATAACATTCAAGAACTACCTTTTCATTGTATATCGATTAATTAAACTTGTGATATATACACAACAATCGTCAAATCTTAATAAATAATATATTACGCAATAATAGTTCAACACGATTACAGTTCAGTAATCCTCTTTCCTAATGACATACATATCAAATTTTAAGGTCAAGGATTTATATTCTTGACCTCATTAAATTTCGTCCTTATTGTAGGAGCGGCGTTTGCCTTTTACGGAAGAACCTCACCATTTATATATATTATACATGACTGGTCTTAAAAGTAAATAAAATGTAATTTGTTCCTCAGTAGGTATCCATCATGGGCAAGACTTTAATCTAGCGAGTGGCGGCGGTGGTAAGCTAATACAATGACTAAAACAAAAAAGAATGGGCATATAATTGAAAACTTCAGTTTTACAAGAGGCTTCTTTTTTACTTGTTTATAGTTATTTCATATGGCAAAGAGCTCAAATGGGTATCGATGTTGGAAATTGTATGCTTGAGTTTCAAAAAGCATGTCTGCAGAAAACTGCAGACTTAACACCACAATTAGATGGCTTAGCTTTACGACTTAGCCTTATGACATACACTAAGTGACAGACATATTGTCACTTTGTTCAACTCTAAAGGAAAACTCGCCTGGAAAACTCTTAGGTGCTGATTTGTTAACATAGCTTTTTTTATTATCGGATGACCACCGCGCACCTCAAGAGTAACAAGTAAGTTGCTCGGCTTTTAGGTGATAGTTCCCTTTTTTGCCGCCATAAAAAAAAAACTTGTTGTATAAAAACTGCACTCCAGCTGACTCTCGCGACTTGCACTATGTAAAAAAGTTATCAAACGGGTATTCTCACACTGTCTAGTAAAAAATAAACGACAATTATTTCAAATGTTGTTAGAGATAAACAACATTAAGATACATATACATGCTGGTAATTACAAAAATACTCCAGTGTACCCCAGTTTTAGTACAGCTATAATCACGTAACGTGAACGGGCTCTTGGGATGCCAAGCTTGGCGCCGTGGTTGGGTGGCGTCCAGACGCTTACGTCACTCGAAAAACATGCTTTTTCTCTCTAGATCAAAGGCCATCAAACATGTTGCAACTGTCTTTACCAATGTATTTACCTACATACAAGTATGTATATATAAGTACAAGGTTGTAATGACATTCCCATTTTCAGTCTTTCCGAGGAATTTTTATTATTTATATGTATGTGATTGTACCTGCCAGATAGTTTTTCCAAACATATATTCTGGTAACAAACCTTGTTCACACTCTTTATATAATACTTTTGCATGAAAACTAACCAAACTAACACTTGTGTGATGAATTGAAAGTTACAACGCATGTTGTTAAAAATATAAAACCAGCTTTCTTGACTGTGTTCCTAAAGTTATCTCCAAATGTTGTATCTTCTCTATAACACTCCCATTTTTAAGACGATTTAAGTGATAGCTAACGTGTCAAAATCTATTAAGCCCTTAAGGCTCTAGGATCTCGAAAATGTAACCCTCAATCTTAAGGCGTCTTTTAAGCTGGTCTTCATTTTTAAATATTTTATCTGCTAAGTGTGGGCTAGAGAACGAAATAGATTATAATCTGAGGGCATAATGTCTGGAAAGTACGGTGGGTGAGGAAGGACAGCTCAGCCAAGCGAAAGTATTTTTTTACGAGTCGTTTTTGCCACATGTGGTCGAGCATTATCGTGCAAAAAGTATACTTTATTTAGATTTCTCGGTAATCTCGCTGCTACTTTATCCAGTTGGTCACAATAAATATTGGCCATGATTGTAGTTTATATGGCAACTGCTCCCAGTATATAATTCCGTTTATTTCCCACCACACACCTAAAAGCACTTTTTTACTAGTGTCAGATTTTGGCAGAGTAGTTCCGTGCACACGTTAGCTCTCTTCTGAAGTTGAAACGGCGTCAACTCATGTGGCAACCAAACTGAATATTTCCAGGTCTTTTCTAAAGCGTGGAGTTGTTTTTCTACTGCAGTATGAGAACACTGAAGCTGCTATGCCAGACAACGTGAAGTGAACCTGGGATCTATTTCTATGAGTCTTTTTAACTCATCTACAGCTATTGTAGGAGGTCATCCTGGATGAGGTTCATCAAATAAGTCATAATTTCAATCCTTAAATCTTCTGAACCAATGTTTGAGAGCACGCCTTTGCCCATCGTTGCACATATATGTATTGAGCACTGCTTCAGTCGCTTTTCGACCTAAGCGAAATTCGTGAAGTAAAAGCAGCCGAAGTTCTCTACGAGAAATATCCATAATTTACTGTAGTTTTACTATTCGAGATCCAGTTATCAACTGATCTGACATACAACTCTTGCTTTATTTGTATACTACTTCAAGAAAATCGAGATAGTTCTATAACATTTTAGAAACTGATCGAATAAAGTGGCGGTTTTATTAGTTGCCAACCTAATAGTAACTTCAGTAGGAGAAACACACAACACTTTTAACAGTGGTAGAGCCATGCTTAGGCACGAATGGGTTGGCTCGACCGGTGCGATACCACGGCCTCACAGAAAACCGGTTGTGAAGTAACGCTTGCGTTGCATTTCCCCGAAATGAATGAGGTTTCCGGATGCTCAACACCCCCTCTCCCCTTTCCTCTCCTCTCATCTCCTTTATCCTTACCCCCCCTCTCTTCTTTCCGCTCCCTGCATTCCCCATCCCTCATCACCCTTAAAGGCGGGCAGCGCACTTGCGACTCTTGAGATGCGGGTGTCCATGGACGGCGGTTGTCATTTACCATCAGGTGACCCGTCTGTTCGTCTGTCCCCCTATAGTATATAAAAAAAAAACAAGTTACCCTAACATTATGTGAATAGACGTGAAATTTGAATAGGCATATTAGTCTTAGTTTGATGACTTGCTATGTGTTATGTCCTTTATAAAATAGCAAGTATATTAGAATACAAAGAGCATAGCATAGATAACGAGAAATGATTATAAACCTCCTCGTAGTAGTAATGTGGGTTAAAACTTTTATCAGTTTGGTCTGAATCTACTATGTAAACAGAAAACAAAAAAAAAATTCGAGCATGACAAATATTTCGCAGAGATGTCAAATTAATCCCAAAAATTATGACGTTACCGAAGTGAGCCATGCTCAGCATCGCAAGACGTTTTGTTTTTACGACTTTGTAACTCCTTTACCTTACGCTCAAATAGTCCGATTTTCGGAAAGTACACTATTTAGCTAATAATTACCCAATATTACCTTAACCTGACGCGCATTAATTTTTATGAAAATCGTATCCATACAGTCATCTGCCGTGCTCGAGTAGTTCCCAAAAAAACACATTGGGCTCCCCTACCATAATGACTACCGTACTAGGGCGAATATTTCGCATTGCAAAAGTAAAGTCATTACAAAATATTTTAAAAAGCACCCCACGCTGTACCATAAAATATTTTTTTCTTAATCACCATTCTTTTTTAGAACTTATAGTAAATTTTTTTCTGTTTTTTAGTTTTATATTTGTAACTAATTATTATTAAAAGCAAGCATTGCGTTGAATTTAATTACGGTAAAAATACACTAGGGGGAGCTACTTATATTTTAGAATGTAGTTAAATTTAATTTAAGCATTCAAGTTTTTAATTAAACGTATTTACATTATATAATTTTCAGTGGTAGAGCCATGCTTAGGCACGAATGGGCCGGCTCGACCGGTGCGATACCACGGCCTCACAGAAAACCGGTTGTGAAGTAACGCTTGCGTTGCATTTCCCCGAATTGAATGAGGTTTCCGGAGGCCCAATTCTTCCTCCCCCCTTTTCTCTCCCATATCTCCTTTCTCCTTTTTTCCATCTCCTCATCCCTCCTCTCTTCTTTCCGCTCCCTGCATCCCCCATCCCTCATCACCCTCAAAGGCGGGCAGCGCACTTGCGACTCTTGAGTTGCAAGTGTCCATGGACGGCGGTGTCACTTACCATCAGGTGACCCGTCTGTTCGTCTGTCCCCCTATAGTATAAAAAAAAAAAAAAAAAAAAATAAGATTTTTTGATTTGTGAGCTATGATCTACCAGAAATTACGCATTGATTATCGAACTGAAAATGTATACATTCAGTTCAGTAATGTGTGAATTACTAATACTAATGCATAATCAAAAAGAACACAAGCTTTAAGAACTAAATTAAAACACGTAGAAAGAAGTTCGTGTTCGAGGTTTTTAACCACGTGTTCATAATGAATCAACAATTGTTAAAGTAGGCTGATGAAGTCATGTCAAGTCTCCAGACCATCGACTATAGATATAATTATTAACAACTCGCCGAAGCTGGGAAACCTTGTAGTTGAGGCACCAGGTAAAAAAAAGTTAACTGTTTTTATCTTTCCGAAACGTTTATATAAAATTATCATGTTGGGTATGTCTACTATTCAAGCTATTTAAGGTGTCCAAATGTGTTGCTGTCTGAAAGATAACCTTGGCACTAATGATATACCGATACTACACTTTATTCACGAACCGCTGGTGAAACAAAATAAAAACAAAAAGCCAGATGAGTTTCTGTAATTTTAAAGTGACGTCGATTTAAAGAATTTTCTGTTTGTTTTTAAGTGTTATAACAAAGATTATAACATAGTTAAATTTACAATAACATAACACAATATTAAGAAAAGACCATGCAATTACCTCAAAATAAAACTTAAGTATAACCTATGTAGAGTACAGTCATATCTTATAGTCTGCTATAGGAGGTGATTCAGTTAAAATATATTTTGTTTAATAATTTACAAAGATGAACCACTATTTAGTAGATAAAAAAGGCAGTAACGCAAATGGGAGGTAATGACTAATTAGCTTAAATATCTCTTTAAAACTGAATTCATAAGCGACAATGATTCAGTATAACAAAATTCAAAACATTGTGTCGTTATGTTGACGTATGT
The DNA here is from genome assembly GCA_947561695.1 of Tyria jacobaeae. Taxonomy (NCBI): domain Eukaryota; kingdom Metazoa; phylum Arthropoda; class Insecta; order Lepidoptera; family Erebidae; genus Tyria; species Tyria jacobaeae. The sequence goes on along the minus strand of OX387207.1, from coordinate 7,811,878 downwards.
TGTGTTGTCTCTCTTTAGTCACGAAGTTTAAACAAAATTCTATATGTAGGTATATGATACAAAGCTATGATACGATTGACACGATGCTGTTAATCAAATCATTGTAATGTTGGGTCGTATATTTCTAGACAACTCGAAGAATTATTATAATAACTTAGCACCCAGGCTAAGTTCTGGTGTGAGTGATATGGTAATACATAAATTGTATTCCACTATATCGGTACCTAAATACAAGCATCTCCTGCCGTTCTCATATTCTTCAAATCATGTGCTACGTTATATTTTTATTTTTGAATGCCAACGAAATATGAAACATCTCTATAATATTATTCCTTCTAACCGTCGCTAATTTGATCGACATTCCCAAAGCATGAAGATACTATATGAAGCGAAGGGCAAGACAAAAGCAGGAGTATTTTTTACTATTTTAGCAAAAATGTCTTTAGCTTTCTGTATATATGTATGTAGTTAGATAGAAAAAGGGACTTTAATACCGTTCCTTTTTAGTAAAACATTTGATCAACCACGTTATTTGTCAGGGAACTCTTGTTACCTTTTGTATATCGAAACTGACTATGATCATAAACATAATAAATACTATAAAAAAGAAATTCTCGTTTGCCACCCTACGGCATACAAAGAAAATAAGTAATTGTCAATATTAAAAAAGCAATGTAATAAACTAACTATCGATAACGTTGCATACCATAGCCAGGTGTTGCCAATTACCTAACAATTTGTTTCTTTATTGTCGGTATCCGCTATTCAATTTCTTTAACATAGACAAAACTTATTTTGCTATAGCAAAATATACTCTTTCGCTTTACAATCTTTCAATATACAAATCGCTTACATTTATGTAAGTAAAGTTTTTCCTATTTGTATGCAAAATGAATAGTCAAGTAACCCTCCGTATTTATTTAACTATATCAAAGCAGAAAATCATGTTCTATTTTAATCAACAACAAAACGTTAGAGTGTTCCTCCGTCCTATTAATATGTATGTCATTCCAATTCACTTCCCATCAAGAAACATTTCATAAATACAATTCCACCTAGTGTACATCTACAGAATAGTGTCTCACGGCGCGGCGGTATCCGTGCTGTGCAATGATTAGAACGACCTTGCTCGAACCGCGATCTTGAGGAAGTGGTTTCAAGAATTGCTTTATGCGTACTAGTACTCATCAATCACGTTACAATGACAAAAATATTAATAGGCATTTATATGCTTCATGCATGGGCTTTAACAAATGGTTATTTCGGCATATTGTATTTAAATTAGATATAAGGTAAGTATTTTGGGCAGTGAAACAAAATTATATAATGATGAGTTTTACCGCATTTCGTCTGTAATTTGTATATAATATCAAATCTACATATATAAAAATGAATTGCTGTTCGTTAGTCTCGCTAAAACTCGAGAATGGCTGAACCGATTTGGCTAATTGTGATCTTATAATATTTTTGGAAGTTCAGGGAAGGTTCAATGGTAAAAGACAAAAAAAAATTGTATTAAGTTTTGGATTAAAAATTGTATTAAGACCACATTTTACACAAATATTGTAGGTGATACGACGTTCACTGGGTCATCTAGTAATTAATAATTTTAAAGTATTTACTGAATATACTAGCGTATACTACATATTTTATTTATTTTGATTAATTTTTTTTACTTTATTTAAATTCAATATTTCGCTTACACAAATATACAGCGCAACAAAAGATTAATTGAAAAAATGGTACACTACAGCCGAGTTAGTCTTAATTTATTTTTCTCTATTACAAGGTCTTTGAATACGTTTATCTGATTAATAATCGTTTTTACCTGAGGAGCTGTCAAGAAGAAATCCAGAGATATCCTAAAATAATTGGTGTTGAATTCATTGCAATCAATGTTATGAAGAGTATCCAGCTCTTTGTGTAATAAATATACTTATAGGAAATACCATTACATACAGGAACCATCACACTCGCTATCCCGATGTATAATTCTCATACCTATTTATGTATAATAAGAAAAAAATAAGATAAACATTAATAAAAAAACAAGAGTGCGTCAGAAACATCAGCTGACTTCTGAAGAGCTATGGATATCAACAAGAAAATGTTTTTATTTACCTCTAATTTAAGATGCGTTAATTGACAAACGCCGGCGCGAAAACGTGCCGAGTGAAATAGGTATACATATGTATATGTATGTGTATTATTTTCTTGCTGAGTACGGGAAGACAACTTTAGCAAAAAATAAATATTCAGATGTGGCAAAATTTTAAAACCGTCACTTCTCTTATTTCGCTCATTATTATTATACATAGATATTATTATTCATGAAAATTGATGTGTTTCCAAAATAAATAATTTGCTATGTAAATAAATAAGAATAAATATTTTTGACATCAACTAAGCTTCTGAACAGACTAAAATTAGAGTTAGGTATATCAATCATTGTTATCTAAAAAGTACAAAATGTATCCAATACTGCCGTGCAAGACCTAAAACGCAGTAACATAATTTTTTGGTGTTTTTAGTTGAATATTGAGTTTTAACGGGCATGCTAAATGAAACACAGTGATCTAACCGAGCTCTTGATTCGATGATTTACACGATAAAAACACCAAGTTTGTGAAAGCAGTAACTCATCATAGCATGTCTATTACAATAGTAATATTAACTAAAATACAGTCATAGCCCTTACGTCTACAATGACCAGCTACTTTACAAAGTAAAATTGTCATCTACACCTCAAATATAAATGAGAATAGTAAAAAATATAAATAAGACACAAACTAAAACGGAAACAGAGAACAGAAGCGTTTGTTTTTGATAGTGATACTGCATAAATAGTATCTACTTATTGTGATTTATGGTTACTTGTTTTTGGTAATGAATGATAGATACATTAGATATATTATCATTACTATATTTTAATTTGATTATGTTACCTTTATGTCATTTTTGAAACCTTATAATTTTGTTTCTATTTATTTTTAAGTCTCATGCACCTAGAAAGAAGTGAAAGATGTCATGAAACTTGCAAAATTACAATTTGTGATCTAAGTAAAGTTATAAGTTATTATTTATCACTATTGCGTGTGATCAAAAAGCCTAGGTAAACTTAAGTTAGAATAGTGTTAAAATAAACGTTAATCTTGTACATACAAAAATATATTTTTACACATACCCAAATATATTTAATCTTGTACATACAAATTTTTTTTTTTTAACTCCTACATAAAACATACTGCTAATTTCATAAATTTGTCGAATACTGCACAGACAATAATGACTCCAATTTGCCTGATGGTAAGCAATAAATGGAGTCCAAGAGTGGTGGTCACCATCCTCATTGCATGTCTAGTCAATGTAGTATGGTGACCCACACTATGGCGGCCTGGTGAGATGCTTTTTCACGCCCCGCTTAAAAGACCCAGGATCAAAGTGGGAAGGAAAAACGTGCGCTGGTAGTGAATTCCAATCTTTCACCGATTGGCACAGGAAAGAAGAGTCAAACCGTTTCGTTCGGGATCGCATAGCTTCGACTCTCAAAGGGTGACTCCTCAGGCCAGCACATTTGTATCGTTTGCGTGCAGTACTGTTAAGATTTTGAACAAAATCGTATATTATTTTTAAAGTGACTAATACAAATTTAGTAATGCAAATAATACAGCGTCAAAAAGTTTATCGCGGTTTTCTCGAAACCGCTTTTTTACTCATATTGCATTTTAGAGCATGCACGGCAGAATAGCGGGTATGAAACTAGCACAACTCTGACTTCAAACATTCGCGTCATTTTACTGTCCACAAAATGGTGGATTCGTTAGTGCCCAATGCTGACTAAGATCCCATTGTAGTGAATCAGGGACTGTTTCAATAACATGCAAACATCTAAAGATTTTTTTTCATATCCCAAGGAAATGGGCAGTCGTTCTAAACTAAACTTATTATTATTTCAAAATAACACGTGAAGATCTAATTAATCCAGTTATTACCAGTATTATAACGTAACCATGACTTAACCTATTCGACGGGTAATTATGTGTTATTGTACTTGAAATGTGAGTCATTTGATCTAAAATTCAACTCATCGCGGCTCAACACCCACGTATGCCCCTTTTCAAAACGTCGCAAATCTTTATAATAGTTAAGGCTATTTCAAAATCATGACTAAACAAAACGTTGTATTTTGTCGCTTCGGTGTTTACTGTCACGTGTATTTTATAATATAATAATATTTTATGTAGAATCGATTATAGTATAGATTTGCAGAAAGCTAAATTTAGAACATATAGCATTTTCTGTCGGCCTACTTTTCATTGTATGGAACATATTCAATTGTTTGAATATTCACACATGTCATATACCAGATACACGTTCAAGTAATGGTTTGAATAGGCGTGTTCAACGGGATTGAAGCTATTCAAATACTTTAAAAAAATACTTAACTATTAGACCTTTTTAGAATGTCTGTCCTAAAACCATAGTGATCATCAGTCCTCTGTACCCGCTATCATAAAGTAGACCTTACTTTACAATACACTTTTATTTAAAGCAGTGTAATACAATACTAGCACTGCATGTTCATTTCATTTAATGCTCAGTGTAGTCAGTCTATCCCAGCTGGCTTGGTCACATGCTTACCATACGCCTGTTAATTTGAAAAATCTGTAGCTCTCGTAGAATAATGTGGTCTTCCGGCGCAACAAGGTCGGTTTATTCGCTCGAATGAAGCTCGCCATTGTTAATCTTATACCAACCAGTGTTTGTCACAATTGAAACTACCTGGCACAATAGACTGCAGAGTCAAAGTCGTTAAGAACAAAACATTTTAAAAGCTGAATTAACATTTTATTTTTTAAATCACTTCAATTCAACCTCTGCCTTAATCCATGTGTCATTGTGGCTTAAACATGACTATGTTTCGTTCTATATTTATTCTTTAATTAAAAATAAGTTATATGCAATGACAATATCTTACCAGTGAAAAAATTCACGTACTCTTGGCAGCAGATCCTCATCGCATTCATCGCATGAACGAAGCGCCCCGTCCTAAGCCGTACCATATGCCAATAACCAATACTGCAAAAACAACAGAAATAGACACCTCATGTTTTACAAAATCTTGACACTTATCCAACGTGACCTTTATATTTTAGCTTCAATTGTGACCTTAGGTATACCTTGCATTCCCAATCAAACGTTACATTCCCATTGCTTTTGACAATGTAGCTAGCATAAATGGATACGTTTTGGGCAGACAACAATGGACTTTTTCATATATTAGTAAAAATGTAGTAATTAGAAGACAGACAGACAGACAAAAAATCCCAAAAAAATTAAGAATTACACTTTAATTTGGGAGTTGTTAAAAATTATAAATATATAAAATTTTGCACTGTGCAAGTACTACTGTAGCTTTACTTTGTTTAGACTCTGATAGTGGTCATTTGGCACATCTATAGTACTTGACGCACACACAGCTATTATGAGGAAGCGATGTTCTTCTATATAGCCCCACGCTTCGCTGTAATGCCTTGTCTTACAAAGAAGGGGACAGCCTAAAGATTCTCAGATTCTCAGTTAAGTACAAAACCATGTTAATGATTGCAATTCACTATACCCACTTATTTTGTCAATATACTATAAACCGCTCATCTTATCACTGATGTAAAGACAATCTAAAAAAGACAAACTTGTTCACTACCTCATAAGATTATCACTAAGTATATTACTTAGGTAAACAATATAATGCTCATAATTTACATAAATATTTGCTTAAGATAACGAGGGAAGATGGGTGTCTAAAATTGGATTGGGATTTAAAATGTTATAGGAAATGTGTATAATAGGTAAATTATTTTTCTTTGCTGGTAAATGATAATACATGTCATGCATAGTTATCAAACAATTTTCATATCATCTGTTTAAGATAACAGAAAAGTTTTTTTACGATTAACAATAATAATATTTTACCTTGCCCGTTGGTCTAGCGGTTAGTGACCCTTACTGTTAAGCCAGAGGTCGTGGGTTCGATTCCCACCCAGTACAAATATTTGTGTGTTGAGCACGAGTATTTGTTCAGTGGCTGGGTGTGCGTTATCTAAAATGCTAATACGATTGTATATATAAACATATAAGTATGTTCATCAGCAGTCTGGTTACCATACTATAAGCTCTACTTACTTGTACTATCGTTTCAGACGGCCTTATGTGAGATGTCTGAAGGTATTATTATTATAAATTAAGTTTATCTGTGAATAAGAAGCATTTTAAAAGGCAAAGTTAATGAACTATCTTTGATCGACATTTTGAACGGCTTGGGAATTAGGTTTCGCATGGGTGGGTTTATCAAGGACTCTTGAGATTTGACAGTCACTTTTAACAATCACACCTCTCCCCATTCAGTTCACTGATTAATTCAAGTGCTAAATCGTTTAGATCCGGCTCAGAATCAGTCTAATCAATTTTGCGATTCAATTCAATTGTCGCACGGGATGTTGTATTACGTACATATATACATACATACATATATGAGCGACATATGGTACGACACTACTCATATTCTTCTACAATTCTTCTTCATGTTCTTAAATTGACTTACACACCCACTGTTATAATTCATAGCAATAACTATACTTATAGATATAAATACAGAATTTTACATTAAAAGATTTCAAATATTTAAGATATGAAAGTATTATACAAAACCTAAAGCGCTTTTGATCATTTTTCTAATTATGATGGAACAGATAAAAAATATCAATTTTCATTGTGACGGAAACAGTTTAATACACTTCTGCCTGCCCCTTAGGGGATAGATGCGCAAGTGTATGTATGTAGGAAACAACGTCTGAACACCCTTCTTTGGTTGGCTACATTTGATTAGGTTTTAAGATGAGTACATTACCGGATGGAACACGCCAGATTGAAAGTAAGCTGCATTTTTTCATTTATTACTTTACTTAAAGGGATCTATCTTAAGTGGTGAAATACGTTTTGACGCTATCACTTGCCGCTTTGCCGCTGCGGAAAAATGCTGTTTCGGGCAATAATGCTTACTATAAATAAATATGGTAAAATGATTGGCAAAAATGAAATTTCTATACAGTTTTTAATTTTACTTGGTTCTTGTATCTCTGCTCTCCAGTTACGTATGACATGACATTAAGCACCAGAAGCACAGACTTAGAAGCAATTTACTCGGAACTACTAGATCACGAACTTTAGTTTTTACTTACAGTTTTCAACGGATCTGTTAGCTGATAATGTAGCCGTATTTTTTAGTACAAGGTGACACTGGCATATAAAAAGTGACGGCGAGTTCGCTGTCCTTAACTTTATAATGAGAGACTGAAACTACTGGTTATGAATTGTTTTGAAATTTAAAATAGACATTTTAAAAACACCCGTCTCTTTTGAGACTTTGCCAAAATTACATGTAAATAATGTATCGTGTTAATGTTATGTGCAGATAAGTACTTGTGTAGTTAACCGTCTAATTTCAGTCGTTTCTATTACGCAAAATATTCCTTCAGTTCAATATTCCTTTAATCATTTTAAACAATACGTTTGTAGGTGATTTTTTTCTATAATATTTTGGAATTAAGCTCAGAATTACCTGATGTTCCTATTTAAAAGAATTGGAAGGCAATTGCTTTGAGTCCTCCGTCCGATGCGCAATGCACTTAAGTTCCCCAGGTTTCCGCTAGGGGCGTTACTAGTGCAATGTGTGGAAAATTCCTCTACACTCATCATTTTAAGAATAAAACATGAATAAATGATATTTCAATAAATCAGTATTTTTAGAACTATTTTAATTGTAATTGTATATGAATTTGAATTATCTCTTATTACTAACAAATTTTTGATATACAGACAACTCCTGCAATATACTGGGATCCTGGTACTTTTAAAGCATTTTCAGTTCAATAATCTAGACTTTATCTGTACGGCGCATGTTAGGTCTTTAGACCTCATGGTGCTCATATATGTTTTGATATCACGTGACTATAATGATGTATTCTACTATATGTACTTATTTTCAACATGTTTTCATGCAAGTCAAACAAATAACTTTACGATTTCCCTTCTCTAAGTATATTCAGCATTAAAATATGCATTGTTTTATCCCACTATAACAATGACATTTGCATATATACGAGTATGTTAGTTTCATTGAATGCACAGACATAAAATAAAATTTACTATTTGGAAATAAAAATCAGTTGCACTGCATTAATAAGACATTTTTAGTCGTAGCTATAAGTTAATTGCTAGGCAAGAATTATAAATATTGCTAGTATAACAAAGTTTAAGAATAAAAGCCGCTTCAAGCTAATATTGAGTTTAAACTTATCTTAAGTTTCGTGTAAGCGGTAATTGAGATTAAATATCGTTTAAATGCAACACTTTTATACTACTTGTATCATATCCCTTTAAATGTATTATTGTTGATCTTCAAGCAATTGTAATAATCGTGTCATATAATCATAATACAATACATGTATTATCTTCTCTTTTTTTTTCATGATTGCAAAGACTTCCGAGAGCTATGTAAATAAAATATCAAAATATTGTAAATACGTATATATATGTATAGCAGTAGTAAACTCAGTTTCATACATTTTTTTTCTGTAAAGGTTGCGCAGTTTCGCGTTTTATTGTAAGTAATCTCAGTATTTTTTTATTTTAGGCTCTAAAAGCTGTTGGTATAGAGGTATTTTGCAAAACTAGTATGAAGCATACTAGACTATCAGATAATTCTGGGATGTCTAGTTCTAGATTCTGTGCACTCTCTGCACACACAAGGTCACTCCGTTGAAATCGTGCCTGCCTTTATCTCACTTCAGTAACACTAGAAGACAAGGCCCGAGACATTGTCTAGCTCCTCCCCAAAGGCGTGGAGTAACATGTGCTGTTTATATTACTACTACAACCTCCTACATCTTATAGTTTCCTGGTAATTTTCCTACCGCAAGGATACAAATACAGTTTTATAAGGATGTCATTTATTATAATTATTATGTAAATAGATCTAATAACAATTAAACAAATTAGTAGAATTAATTTCCACAAAACTGTCTTATACCGCATATTGATTCCTGTAACCACTAACTGAGTATGTTACGCTATTATACTAAGTTTATGCAATCGCCCTTTAAAAAAAATGCACTCCGGGAGTGCAGACAGAAGTGAAAACTTATTTTGACGCGTTAGACAATTTTTGATGGGTACTAGGGTTATTTGGTTATTGGGTAATGAACTGCATTTTATTTATGAATTGGATTTTATTAATTATTAGAAACTTTAAAATACATACATTTATTATTCTTTTATGAATCCTCGTTAACAATTTCGACAAGTCTTGTATCATCATCATTATCATTAAAATTATTACAATCTAAAATAGAAACTATAGGTTCATGATAAATAAAATAAGAAATAAACAATTTTAATTTGAAGTTATTTAAATATCTCGTGAAAACCGCATCAATTGTACTTTTATATCTCGTTGTGCTAATATTGCGTTGATTGGACATACATATGCGTCTCGTAACGGTGTCGCGAGTCCATAGATTTTATCTCGTCTAAAAAAATGCGTACCGCGCCAAAATAATTTTTCACTTCAAAAAGTGTAAATAGTTTAGAAAAAAAAAATGAATCTTTTGTTGTGCAAATTCTCTTTCGTACAATTTTTTCACCCACGTGACCGATGGACCACAAACACATTTAAATTAATAAACAATTGAATCTATATGAAAAACACTGTATAGGTTATCATTACTTCTCTCCACGACGGTGTTTATTGTCTTAGATAAATAACGATCGTAAGTGGACTTTATATACCTGAGATGACAAAGTTGACTATCAAATGTATGTTTGTCGACTAGTCTGGAAAAAGATCCGGTACCTACCTATGTCTAATAAATTGTTGTTATAAAAATGACTCTGTGGCACAATTAATATTTATCTTTGTAATTATATACTAACTTATATAACGAACTTACAAGCAATTTCTGTATCTAAATTCTTTTCAGTAACTATGTATACTTAGGTATAATATTTTTGTTTAAAATATTTAAAGTATGTACTGTGTATTGGCGTTATGCATCTTAAAATTTTCTAATAAAATCGGAAACTGAATACCTGCTTAAACGAAACCTACAGTAAAAATTTGATTTGGATAGATCTGAATTTAAAATCTATAGTATCAATAGTTGTAAGTCTTTTAGAAGGTATTTTGACCAACGGCATTTTTTGATTTTATTTGTCTATTATATACAAATTCTTTCATAGTTGAACTACTCCAAGTTCAGATCTGAAACTGGGTGTAAACTAAAATAATATTTCCTGAAGATCAGAAATACCCGAGTTCAAAGAGGCAGGAATATCAGGAAATAACGAGTTAGACGAATAGATCAAAAATAAAACGTTTGTTAGGCGTATATGTGGCGTAGGGGCTTGTCTTGAATGAAATTAGACATAAACGACAGACATTGGAGATTCGTTTAGATGGACATGCGCACAACCTGAATTAAATAATATCACCATCGTGACAATTCTCAGTGTATTTAGCTATTAGACCGTCGTGACGGTACACAACAGTAGCCATTATATCAGCCCATAATAAGTGTCGTAGTTTGTTGTTGACTTGGTATTGTAGGTATTTGTTATAAATATTTACGTGGTCATGAGACTGATAATAAAGAACGTCACGGACTTAGAATAGTGCTAAATTGCTGCAATAAACAACACAATAATAATAACGTACCTGGGAAATGATAATTATCTTTAAAAAAAGTATAACCGACATACATATTATATTGTAATGCGATGTATTCATCATTCCATAGATTTTGTCCCTTAGATGCGGAATATCTTCAACAAATATAAATGAGACAATCTTGAGTACAACCCGTTCCATGAAAACAAAAATTGAAACCGGTTCACAAAGTCATACAAATCGCGTACCAGAATTTTTCAATTTTTACTGATTTTTTGGTGTACTAGAAATCAGTCGAATTGAAAACCTCCTCGTTTAAAGTCGGTTAAATATAAGAAAAAAACCTCCTATTAAACTTTAATACGTGTATATAATAATATATATTAATATATATGTAATCTAAGAATGGATGGAAAAGATGAAATTATTGGAATGGATGGAATGGAAAAGATGAAATTATTGGAATAAAGATAACAAATATGTATCCATGTAAATATAAGATGTATGAAGAATTTACAACAAGGATTTGAATAGGTAACCTGGGTCCAGACAGCTACAAGCTTACTTGGACGTTTAATGATAAGAAAAATTAAGAATTTTAAATACTGTTGAGTGTAACGTCAAGTCGTATGTTGTGTAGAACAATATTAAGAACTTGCCAAAGAGATAGTAGAAACACATTCTTTATGTGAAATTTTAAGTTCAGACAAAGCAGTTAATGTACATTTTGGCAGCGCAACGACCACTTTCTACCAAAGTTATTTTTGGAACAGGTTCAATCCTGTTACTGGCACAGTCACGCTTGCCGGTAAGCGCTGAACATGTCTTGACAATCCATGCTTACAAAGTTCTTTTTCATAGATTTATAGTTCGGTGATACACCTTTTTTCTTCTAGAAAAATACGTATTAATTCAAATTCTGTTAATAAATAATGCTTCACTTAGAGCTGTTATACGATAAAAACGTTTGTGATGGAACTGGTATTTAATGGTAATAATCAACTCAGCTTTGTAATGCAATCTGATAATAAGTTTAAATGCTTACTGTAACAACAGGCATTAGGTAGCCCAATGACACACTACACTACAGCCCTTACGACAAGTACGAGTAGGGTGAGCACCCTTCATGCATATTCAATATAACAGAATGGCCTATACCAAACATGAATACGAATTAAATCAACGTATACTGCGACTTCAGTAACAACAATAATAATTAATTGTTGTTGCTGTCGCTTGTTTTAGAAATGTGTGAGCCCAACTAAGTCATAATACAGATCCATTTAGCAGAACAAAATTTATTTAACGTTCTAAAGTACACCAAAAATAATAGATCTATAATATTAATGGATGCGACAGAGACGCCACAGAAACGTAACAGCTTTAGTCAGTAAATAAATGTGTATTCACATCAAAATATTCGCAAGCGTTTGTAATCCAGCGGGAGATCTGCATTCGAACTCACGAGGCCGCGTTGGCTATTTATGTCTTCCCAAAATAGCAACTGTTTGGTCACGTGACCACCGAACCGAGCCCCTGCCTGAACGACTGTGACGTTGTGGTGTCACGTCATTTTCAATGAAACGCGTATATTTCAATTCTTAGCAATTGATTATGAAGTGTGTATATGAACAGTATCCTATAAAGAGTTAATACATTTGTTCTATAACATACTTTATTTTTTTTAACTTTTTTCAGAAACCTCAAATGCGGCCGATGATAGCTGAATATGACCCCAAGAGAAAAGGAGTCAAAAATGATTTATCAGATGTTGTTATGGTCAAGTAAGTGACTAATGTTCCATATGTTCAGCGAGGAGGAAGCCAAGCGCCACTAGAGCGACAATCATTGATTCAGCTTTGATTGCCTATTAAATGTTGTTAATAATTTACTTCAATTTAATCTCTAGACACATTTAGTCATGTTATGTTTTACTGCTTAGTAATTTAAATCAACATTAAAGCATGCATCACAGCTTACTTCATTTGTATGTTCTGCAAGTTGATTATGATTATTATAATAATTATGGAATATCTTGTCAGTTTTGTCCTAAACTTAATAATATTGAAATTTTTTTCAACAGGAAATTGAAAAGAAACTATTGTTTAGATCATATAATATCCTAAATCGTTAGCAATTAGAAGTTTGATTTGCGTGCCTCCTCGGCGCATCGGGCTCCGTGGGCCACGCCTCACTCGGTGGCCATAGCTTGGTTCATATAAATGTTTTATAGTAAATCTGTCGTGGTATTTTATATTGTATGTTGACTGTTAAGTAATCGCTCCTTAAAATGAGCTAAACGCAGTTCGGAGACGATCCGGGAAGACGAGTGCTGCTTCCACGAGATAAATGTCGTTCGTCGACCTTGACCATCTTGCAATGGACTCATACACCGGTACATCATTCCATTTTATGGTTTCAATTTTGTTTATTTAATTTGTTTTGTTTGGTAATGGTAAACAATTTTGAAAGAATTGTGTATGGAGTGCCGACAGCCGCTATCATTGCGTGCAATGCGCGAGTGCGCAGTTGGCACTCACGCGCCATCTCTGTTCAGGCTCGGGATTGGCTCTCAAACTGGCGATTTGTACAAATTTGATTTAGCTTTATGTCTTCTTTACAAGTCTTAAGTTTTGTTTTTCTTTCTTGTAATGTGCCATCTGTTATATTACGTATAATCGTTAAGTTTTTTTAAGGTTCTCGAAGTACCCATTACTTTTGAAAATAAATTCATTTGTATGAACTTAATTGTCCAATTGCCATCTTTGTCCGTTAATTTGAAGAAAATATATTTTTAATAATATCGTAAAGCTGTATTGAATTTAACGGTTGAGCCGCATATTTGTAAATGCCGAGTCTTAACAGAGTGAAACGCACTATAACGAAATATTTTATATAATGTTTTGGAGACCATAATGAATGTATCACACTTCACACCACAACACTCACACAAAGTAATGCTGCTAACAATTAGTGAAATAACTTGGATCATTCGCAAGTAGTTGACAGTTGCCACAGAAAGTCATAATTATCAATAGAATCATACCTGAACAAAATCCGCGTCCGCGACATCCACACCTCGTTCATATCACAGTTTAGCTTGATGAATCACATCACAGTTGAATGTGGCGCTTTCTATGTTATCGCTACCATTTACGAGTACATCGTGATGCTTAAACTCAATGAATGACTTAAACTACACTATCGTACCCACCTCACTTCTAACCTATCTACATAACTTTATATAGATTGTAGTATTGTTAAAGTTCAAACAATTTCTATAACAGTCTCCTGGGAACGTTTTACAGGTACAAAGTTGACCCAAATGAGATCCCAGTGGAACAACAGGCAGGCTCCACCTTGCCTCTCATGGAGATCCCGGGCCGGGATATTGAGGCGGATGAGGACTATAATCCATTTGAGCATAGGAAACTGGCGCATCCTACTTCGTAAGTATAATAATAATTAATAATACGTATGTATATTCTATCCCTTAGCATACAGTCTGTAGAGTCAGTCTGGGGAGATTCGACAATCATTATCGTAAACGTTTTACATTATGGTGCTTTAAAAACTCAGTTGCCGATTGACGGCAATTAGTGGGACCAAACTCTAATTGGTAAAATGTGTGTGTTCGATACACATTTATAGGTACGAATGTAAAAACAGACACGACTGTAAAATGAAAATGTATTTTGGTATAGTAATACAAAAATAAATTACAATCTTTTTAAAATATACTTTCTTAATATATTATAACAATAAGAATAATAGATATATAACAGTTGTTTTAATTTTTCCAGGGACATGGACACCCTCATACATTTGCTGAAAGGTTCATTGGGTAGTGGTATTTTGGCTATGCCGATGGCGTTCCGTAACGCAGGGCTTTATTTTGGTCTGGTGGCTACATTCGCCATTGGAGGAATCTGTACGTACTGCGTGCATGTACTAGTGAAGACCTGCCACGAACTATGCAGAAGATTACAAAAACCCTCTCTGGGTTTTGCTGAAACCGCTGAAGCAGCATTCCTTTGTGGACCGCCCGCCGTTCATAAATTTTCTCGGCTAGCTAAGTAAGTTCTAGTAGTAAATTTGGTAAACACACTTGTGACACAAAATCTACTAAGAAAAAACTAAAATATTACTTTCACCATCTTGATATGGTCTAGCTGGATCACTGAAAAATATCAGTGTTTGACGATCTGAACAGCTGAACGCACGACTGCACATACTACATTCCTGATAATATGGTCAAATATGAATGATACGATATGAACAGCTAAACTAAATAAGCTAAGCTAAATAGTTACATTATCCATTGTTGAATCGCTGAAATCATTTTGGTTTTGTGAGGCGTTCTGACGGTGGACAATTATTTTACTATAAAAGCGATTAATAATGACTGTGTAAATAGAAAATAAAAGTACGGAGAAGGATCTTTAGTTTAGATAGATAGAATATTGATTCAGTCTTGTATATAGTGGAGATCCAAAATTATGGCCAAAAGTGGAATGACACATCATCATTCGTTGACATTTTCACGACACAGTTTAAGCTGACCGTATTATAAAATAAGACCATTTTATAACATAAACATTAAATGTATTAAGTACAGACATTATACTAGTACTAGAGTAGTATAATATCCGAAATTAACAGATTTAACGGTAACACAAATAGACAGTAGAAGTTAACAAATACAATTGGCATAAATTGCTATTTATTAACTGGACAGATTATACTTTTGGAAAGAATTAGGTAAATTATTAATTTATCAATACAGCAATGTTAAATTGTTTCAGAGCAATGGTCAACTGGTTTCTTGTAATAGACCTACTCGGCTGCTGTTGCGTATACATTGTGTTTGTTTCAAAGAACTTGAAACAAGTGATTGATTTCTATACAAAGGATACTGAATATTATGACGTTGATCTCAGAGTATATATGGCTTGCCTTCTCCCTCTACTGATTGCCATGAATCTGATAAGAAACCTGAAGTATTTGGCACCTCTTTCCATGATTGCTAATATGCTGGTCGGAACTGGAATGGGAATTACTTTCTACTACCTCTTCCAAGATATTCCAAGCGTTGAAACTGTAGATAAATTTGGGGGATTCTCACGCTTACCCACTTTCTTCGGCACTGCTATCTTCGCTCTAGAAGGAATTGGTGTTGTGATGCCCCTGGAGAACAACATGAAGACACCTACCCATTTCATTGGATGTCCTGGCGTACTTAATTTTGGCATGGGTTTCGTGGTCTCACTCTATGCCTTCACTGGATTCTTTGGTTATTTAAAATATGGTGTAAACACAAGCAGCAGTATTACTTTAGATCTCCCTCAAGATGAGCCGTAAGTGTTTACCTATTACATTTTTCTCTTCAGTCTTTATAGTTACGCCCAACTTTTAACTGGGTTTAATATTTATAGTTACCTACCTATCTTAAGAGTCATCTTATTAGAGCATAACTTTACTTATTAACTATGCAAAAAATAAACTTAATTTTGATGATCGCAAGCATTTCAATTTTATGACTAAAATAAATTGGACATATGACTAATGTAAAATAAATACAATAATACACTTCTCATAAAAAAAAAAACAAAACAGTACTGCAAGTGCTATTTAGGAGGCAATTAAATAAAAAAGAGGGCCGTTGGCAGCTTAGTCTACACAATGGTGTACCACAATTCCGAATTTGAATTAAATTTTTAATATTTCATCCAATAAATTATTGTAGAGATTGTTTGTCTATTCCATCTGAATTTCTGTAATGAATCACATTTTTATTGGAAAAAAATGTTTTTTTTTTTATTGGCATTGTGAACTAAGTAGTTAACTAAGCTTTGTGACATCCTAGCAAAGAGATTTTTCCTAACAAATATGGATACTATTAAATCCCACAAAACAAGATTGTAACTCTCATCCGTTCCATGAAGAACCGCATGGAAGCAGTCATTAGGGCCTTGGGAGAAAATATGAGATATGCACTGAATAAACTTTCACGCCCTTGTTACTAACATTTTACAAATTCTTCTTAAATGGTAAAAACATACCTGTTGAACGAAACACGATAACTAAATAAATTTAATTTTAATTTGAAACTTTAATATACGTTGAATGATACTTTATAATATCTGAATTATTATTTTTTGTATAATGTTAAAAAAATATTTTTTGTATAATGCTATAAACTCATAAAACCATACTTCAAAAGTTTTCGATTCTTTGATGAGAAGTGTTTATTATATTAAACCGTCAGAAATTCACCCCGAAATAAAACGTAGGTACTGTATGGGACCAATCCATAAATATCAACCATAAGGTGACGGAATTGATTTTAAATTTACCAATTATTATTTTTATTACAGATTGGGCCAGAGTGTTAAGCTGATGATTGCAGTGGCCATATTCTTCACTTACAGCCTTCAGTTCTATGTTCCAATGGAGATTATTTGGAAAAACGTCCGTCACTGGTTTGGGGCCAAGAAGAACCTTGCTGAGTACAGCATCAGGGTTGCACTCGTAGTGATGACAGTCTGCATAGCTATCGCTATCCCAAACTTAGGTCCATTTATTTCTTTGGTGGGCGCTGTATGTCTCTCTTTCCTTGGCTTGATATTCCCTTCTGTTATCGAAACAGTCACTTTCTGGGACCGACCCAATGGTCTAGGTAGGTTTAACTGGGTTCTTATTAAGAATATATTTTTGATCTGTTTTGGAATCCTTGGTTTTCTCTCAGGATCTTATGTGAGCATTTTGGATATAATCAACAATCAAGAGTAACAAAGTACGAGTAAGACCATTTATTTTTCTAGAATAAGGCTCAATACATTTGATTATACATAAGTTAATGTTGCCTAACTTCTATTCGGAGGATGCTGTGAGGCGTCTTTTTTCTAGAACCTATTTTATATTATTTTATTATTATGTTTGCGGAATCTAAATCCGTTTTTAAAATTAATGGCTTTTAGAACTGTCACCTATGAATTATTATAGCGTTATTATGAAATTTTAGTATTTTTGTACTACTAGTGGTTCTCGCCACTATAATCTGTTAAATAAAGTTGTATTCTTTGACGTAGATGAGTTTTATAATGTTTCTGTAATATGTATTCCTTTGAGATTAGCATTATCCACATGCGGTTTGAATTGATCAGTAGTTAATGCTAACAGGTTGTGTATTCCTATTACTTACGTTATTTTATTTAGCCCCGAAACTCTGTAGCCATTTTAGATTTTAGCGAATTGTAGACGATAAATCTACTATTATAAATGTGTGAGAATTTGTCTAGTGCATTATTGAAATGTGATAAATTTTAGGTTAACTGAAATACATTGTGGTATTGAAAAATTATGACTATGATATGAATGTTATTTCTTTCGAAAATAGACAATATTATGTAGGTATTTACAACGTCTTGGCCAAATAATGTCCTGAAAATGGATTACAATTTTGGGGTTTAATAGTAGACATTGTTCGTGATATATGGCATTTCCATTACCAAAAAAAAAACTGCTTATGTAGTATAAATATTCATATCGAGCTTTTTGGGAATTTGTGAACCTAAGCATTTATCTATACGTACCTTTCATTAGTTGAAGTACTTTTTAAAATCACCTGTTTAGGTCTTGCACCTATTTGTTAACAACTTCTTTAAAAGAGGAGGTAGGTACTTTATTCGTCGCATATTTCTTTTATATTATGAATGACATAAACGTACTTGGATAATCTTAATAAAAAAGTTTTAAGACTGGATTTAATATTGTTATTGTCACAAAAATATAAATCTCAATGGTAGAATACCATCCATACCACCGTCGCAAGCCGTCTTAAAACTACAGATAAGTATGCAAATGAGACATAAAAATGTTACTCGTATATCGAAATGACGTAACATTAAAAGCATAAATAATACACGTTTATTGCAGATACATAAAGTTACTCTAATGTTCCTCGTACAAGTTAGATTCTGAATATTTATTTAGATACTAATCGCGTGGGTGATCGAGCAAATACGAATGACTAAAATTAAAAAAAGTACCTAAATATGTTATAAATGATCGTGTGATAGTCATTCTGTATTAGATTTAGTAAATAAGGGTCTATTTCTGAAGTTCGGATTGCATGGTAGTGATATATGTATGTATGTATAACCCCGAGAATACGTAGTGTTATAGAAATAACTGATGTTTGTCAGTTTATTTTATTTTGACATATTATAATAATGCTTTACATAAAACACCATTACACACTATTCAAATGACTGCAGTCACAGTTACGTTGGTTTCTATCACTATCGACAAGTTTAATAATCAGTATTCTTTGATAGTAGTAAAATACGGGCATTCTAAATTAACCCAGTTGAAGTTGATTTTATGGACGATTGATTGCGCTAGTAGCTGATGAGTCACTGAGTAATTCATCACGATAGTTACTGCAATTACTGTACTGTGAAAGTGAGTGCGTGCCACCCGTTTGTACCTTGACATTATTTAACGACAATAACCCTGTCAACTTAGAAAGCGCTCACTGCACCCTCTGTATGAGTTTTACAAACTTTGGCATCCCTATGCAAAAGCCGTACCTCCATACTCCATTCATGCATAAAGTGTGAAACATCATACTAAGGGTATACCCTAATGTATACTACCGAACTTGTTTATTCCTTCTGCACATTATAAAGTCAATAATAACGAGTTCGTAGTTTTAAAATTTGTATCTCGGTAAAAACATTTTTGTTCTTTTAAATCAACTTCATGATGTTGAACTATAAATGACATACCTACATTGAAAGTTACGTAGCCCATGTAGCAGTGTACTGTAGTTTTGAAAGATCTGCCGTTCCGGGGAATAATAGTGAATATTATTTAAGTGTAACTTATTCATTTCTAAATAACTAAATAATCCACTGAACTTAATATGTGATTCTATTAACGTCCCCTCCATAGTTGATAAAACTACACCATAAAGTCAATTCTTTTAAGGTAATATATATTTTCTAACATCATATTCATATATAAATATTTTTGTGAAAACATTTTTAGTTTTGGACATTAACATTAAATTAATTGCTATGAAAATGTGTAAATTATACTTATCAAAGGATATCATTCCTGTATATTTTGGTATATAGTACCAGCCTACCTATTTTAGATACTTAGAAGTGGTTGTTTTGTTACAGTATTAAAATAAATAAGATTAAAGGAAGATCAGTATTTTTTTTCTAGACGTATGTGACGCCTTAAAAATGACTACCAGACAAATTAAGATGTAGAAAGTTAGCATTAATAAGAACTTAATAAAATAAAATAAAATTTAAATATGTATATACACTCACTATATACGTACATAGACTCGGCAATCCTGTCCTCGTCCTGTGAAGTCACAGGTAGCATAGGACATGCATACGGGTACGCGACTCTCGCTTCTGTGACCTACTGCAGCCATCCATTACGCGAGATTCCCATTTTCCTTTTACAAAACTCCCTTTCTTCCTTCTACGCGTCTTAATACGAGTACATTGTTAAAGTCAGGCAGACTTCTGGCAATAAAAAAAAATGATTCGCATATCCATATTATCCATATATCAGCTTTACTTACAGTCTGTACATTCTGAGTGCTACTATTCGGATAATGCGAATTAAGATTTATAATTTAAGTACTATGTAATTATTTTTAGTCAGTATAATTTAACATTTTACATCGTAATATTATTATTATTTTCTTTGTTCAACTTCGCCCACATTACGTATAAATTACATTTATTAATATGTAAAAAACATAATATATTTAAAAATATAGTGTCCAACCGTTATAGAGTGAAGGGACCAAGCTACCGGTGGTTAATTCAAATTCAAATTAAAAATCTTTATTTCACAAAACGCTCAACATTTATGTGGAATCATTTTAAAAAATATTTAAAATTATAGATCAAGACACGCCGCGCCTTATTTAGATTGCCTTGTGTGAACTTCATATTAAAAAGTGAAACAATTAAATACCTGTCTCTGTTAATCTATAACCGCTCTTTTTCAAACGGTTTAGACTTATGAGAAGAAATCGGACAAATAAACTCATTTTCACTCTTTTTAATCACCAGATAGATATTACAATATTTCGAGTTTAAGGTATACTATTCAATAAAACACTATTTTATCGTGTGCTATTATGTTGCTAAAAGTAAAAAACAAATATTGGACTATTAAAGTAATGTAGTTAGGCAGGGAAAACGAAGTTAAAAAAGACGAAGAACGAAATATAATAAAAGAATACAGAAAATGAGAAGCATAGTAGCTCACATAAAATTGTACTGATTATATGAAATAGCCTATGAATCTCTAACAGTTAAATCTATCATTCATGTAATCAACCACTGAGTAATAACCTTCAAGTCACAACTTTCGTTTTACAGTAAAGTTTGTATATTATCAGGGGGGGTTTATTATAAAATGGCCATTGACCTTGAAACGACTTATTAGTTTTTTTGGAGCCTGGAGGCAGGTACAACAAATTTATGTTTATTTCGTGTGTTATAATGTAAGAGTGTATATCACTATATTTATTAAACTGGCCTTTATTTTTATGAAAGTAAATTAAGTTTTCATAGATATACTGACATTCCACTGTCATTATGTTTACTTCTTTAAATTTCTCTCTACCTTTGCTCTGATAGCAGCCCTATTCTGCAGCACAGAGATAGACTGAATATTAGAGGCATCGCTCAACAGTAAAATATCATACGACATTATACTATGAAAATAAGAAAAGTAGACTAATCTCAATATATTTAAGGATACCGCAACATTTGGAACTAGTGTTCCAATTCAACTTCTTTAATATTATAGTTATCATATTTTTGAACTTTTTAACATTTTGAGTAGTAAATCGTATACATTTGGTTTTGTCTCCAATAAGAAATAAATTTCTAATGTTCGAACCACTTCCGAAACAGCGCGGTATGCATCGTCAGTTTGTAGTCATATGTTTTAGTTTAAATTAAAGTTAAGTAACAACTATAAGAATAAATAAGGTCCTAGTATAGAACTCTGTGCAACTCCCATGTTAATCACAGAACCTGGAGATAGTTTACCATTAATATCGACTTTCTCAATCCTATTACTTAGATAAGAAGTAAGCCGTGTCTCTAATACCGTAGTGATATAATTTCCTGATCAGAGCTTCACAAACAACACAATCAAAAGCTTCAGATAAATATCAAAAAATACCTAGGGCATCGTGAGAATCCTCCCAGGCATCAAATATATGTTTTGCAAGTTGTACACCGGCATCAGTTGTGGAGCGACCCCTTGTAAAACCGATTTGTTTTTTATGTTACGAATTATTATTATGAATTGTCATTTGACTACTGGTACATTTGAATACTGATAGTACCGATATGTGTCTAAAGTTAGTTTGATCTGAGTAACTGACAAATGGAATGATTTTACTACATTTCATAAGATCAGGAAATATCCCACATACACACTGATTAAATATAAATGATTTGCAACAACAAGTCAGTTGTTTTCTTTTTTAAATTAAGTGTAAATAGGGTAAACCACCCAATCGTTGGCACTCCTCCCATTATTGGCACTTTAGAGTTTGGTTCTAGTTCAGTATGCATTAAAGAGTAAAATAGTATTATTTTTCTGTTAGAAACTGGCAACACTGTTCCAATAACCAATATGGCATTTAGAAACGACAGCTGACATTTTGTGCTAGTGATTTTGAGTAGTTATTTTGGTTTCTTCTTAAGGTGAGAGCTTTATTAATCATAGTATATCGCAGCTATTCGGCTTAGTGATACTTTCGAAAAAAAATGATATACTTAATTACGAATATACACAGTAGATACAAATATTATTTTTTTATTTTTTTTATCACATTTTATTTATTTATTGTGCCAACATATGGATCAAAAAATTCATCAAAATCCCTTTACTGGCATTAGTGCCAATATCTGGATTTCTACGAATATTATCAACAAGCAAGTTTATGATCTATTTGTAAAGGTTTTAAATAAAATTATTGTTTGTCCATCAATATTTTTCTTTAATAGCAATTTTCCAAATGTTGGCCCACAGTGCCAATAGCAAAAGCTAGTTATTGGCAGTAGTGCCTATAATAGAATATGGACTGCTAATATCCTATGTGTATGTTTTTTATTCATATAGAGTACGTCGTAAACAATGAAGAAACGAAATTAAAAAGAAAAAAAAATAAGTCTAGAGGAAAAATAGAAATAAGGAAACGAAAACAATATAGTGAAGAAAATATAAAAAAATCTTCAGATGCTATTAAAAACGGCATGGCCAAAAAGCAAGCAGCGAAACAATATCAAGTTCCTCGAGCTACATTACAATTTCGCATTAAGAAACCAGATCATAAACCTCAACCTGGTCTCAGTCCAGTACTTAACGCAGACGAAGAGAATAAAATAAAGAATTGGTTAAATGTCAGCCATGTAAAGGGTTTTCCTAAACGTAAAGAAGATCTTTTGAATAGTGTACCAGAATTTATAAAAAAGTGGCCGATCTAACCTGTTCAGAGACAACATTCCAGGAGATAAATGGTTTAAACTCTTCTTAAAGCGGCACCCGGATATTGTTGTAAGAACTCCTGAAGCAGTAACTGTGGCAAGTGCTGCCATATCAGAAAATGATATAAAAGGATGGTTTCAGGCAATTGAAATATATCTAAAAGATCACGATTTGTTTGAAATTCTATTAGACCCAAAAAGAGTCTTGAATGGTAATGAAAGTAATTTCGTTCTTTGCGCAAAGACAGGTGTGGTCCTAGCACCAAAGGGAGCAAAAAATGTTTATGAGATCGACCGCGCCCCAGCTAAAAGTTCACTAATAGTGATGTTTACTTTTGCTGCCAATGGCGAAATGTTAACCTATGTTTTTTAGGTATTTTTTTTTTTTTTTATTTTTATGAAAACTTTAAATACTATAAGGTATATAAGACACCAAAATAAAAGCACACCTTGTAAAACAGTGTTTTTATTATACCCTAAGTATAGGTAAGCATTTTTTATATTTTTAATGATAGGTTAACTACGTGCCATTTCCTACTTTAACTACGTGCCAATGATTAGACTAGGTAATGCCAATATTGAGAATTTCTATGCCAATAATAGAATTTTCTGTAGTCTTTCGGATTTAAGTGTAAAATATATATTTAATACTATTCAATAACATAAAAAATATTATAAAAATAAAAATTGAAGTATATTCTTTGATTTTGTCACATGTTTTGTCTACTAGCTTTTGCAATTTAGATTTTATAGTAATTTAATTTCAGACTGACGCGAAGCTCACTCTTAAAGTGCCAACTATTGGGTGGTTTACCCTAATTTCTAGAAGATTGACATGTTGAAACTTAAATAGCTTAATATACTGTAGACACATTTTCAGATGAGGAGTTAAAAGATTTTGTAGTAGATAAAAGAATGTTCGTGAATAAGTTCTCAAAAGCAGTGGCTACTTCAATGTCTGTTGTTACCTTTTTAAATTCATGATCAAAGATTTTTCCGTTTTTTAGTTCTATATAAATAAGTGGTTAACGTCCTAATAATATCTTAATTTTTTAGTTTTTATGAGATTGTTCTCATGGCGGACGGTAATGTCAACAATAATTGCTCGGTGCTCTAAGCAGTCTATCACCACTATATCAGGCTTATTGGCAACAATAGTCTTGTCAGTGATGATAGATAAATCATAAGTAAGAACTGGGTCGGGCACATACCTATATTACGATCACTCGGTAGTCACAAGGTTATATCTAAGAGCAAGTTAATAATGGACTATCCTCGCCACTTGGTTATGATTGTGCAAGTCCTCACATGACAAACGTCAATTGCGCCGGATATGTATCCGATAATTGTTTGTCATTACCACTTCATCTGTAATTGAACAGATAAAACCTTCAGTTTCTCCAAAGAGGTCACTGAAACATAGCCAGGACACAGATAACAATAGATCTAAATCCAATTCCATCTGAGTTCTTCTACCCGAATCCTCTAAGCAGAACTACAAGGAGCTCAAAGTATCACTCTGACAATATACCCCCCGCGATCTTTATAAATACGTCGTCATCCTGAGACTGTTGGCAGACAGGTAATGGGTCTGTAGTTTTTGGGATCCATGGCACTACCAGGCTTGTATAGTAGGTGAGTTATACCTGTCGTTATAAAAGCTGGCAGCAAATCTGATTCTAAGCATGATTTTAATTAAGCTATTTTAACCAAAAGCTATGCAGTCCGTTCGGTCTCGCTGATTTCCAGTTAGACAACCAACCGCACAAGCTATGTCTGAACTGGATTAATACACATGAACGTTCAGCATCTCGTATGCATTCACGATGATTCCGATGTTACTCCAAATTGTATTTGTTATAGTTTGCGTCAGTGCTAGTCACTTCTTGCGGCATGTGAGCGGTAGGAGGGGAGAGGTAGGCAAACCTCAAGCTAGCTCAGTCTGCCATTGATCGCCGCGACGGTTACACGATTGAGTTGTGCAAGATTTACACTAGACTATACTAAAGCTGAACTCTTTCATCAGATAAAAAGAACTCAGTCCGAAAAAAATTATACCATTGACAAAATGTTAAAGGCTGCAGGTCATATTTTACTTCATCATCATTGAGCATATCTGGGCTGGTATAAAGAACAATTTAGCTTCAAATTATATAAATTCTTCACTGGACGACAAAATTCCAATCATCACAAGATTGTTTTCTGAATTTACTCCGGAATGGTGCCAAAAGTGTGACGACCACGTACATAAAATTGAAAAACCAATATTGGGACCACGACTTGAGGTTTGACAATGTGATAGACGAAATGATCATAAACCTGGGAAACGGTTCAGATTCTGAAAAGGATATGGAAATTGAAGACATGTCTAGTAATGAAGAAGATTTGGATTAATTTTGTATTATACCATGATAGTGAAATTAATATTTTAATTTTATCTTTAAGAAATGTTATTTGTTTGTAAAACTGTTTTGTAGCATATAATATAAAATTTAATTAACACTTTAAAAAATTTATTTATTTTTGTTTAGACCGGAATTAGAAAATTATAATGTAATAATTTAAGTACAATACTAAATTTGTAAATCGCAGATTAAACATTTATTAATACAATCCACTGCCTAATCATTTAGCTGATTTCGATTACATTGGTCCTTCTCCCGTCAATATTTGCCCGAAAAGAAGAAATAATTCAAATCGTCAACCGTCTTCGTGTTTAAGTCTTTTAAGTCTTTTTATGTGCATTTGCCTTGCCTGCAACATCTACATCGTGTCAGCACTTTGGACATCGTGTAAATCAGCACAGTACAAGAGATAATCGTCCCGCTGACTTTAAATTCCAACGGACATAGATTGTTGAGACGTCGTGAAAATACCGGTATCATAGAAAGCAAATCTATATCTTCAGAGTGTCGTCGTGCCTTGAGAGCATACAAGAAGCTCCGTCATCATCAGTAGTTTGCACCTAGAAAAAAAAAAACCGTGAGATGGTTTCAATTCCTTTTCATAATCATTTCAAGTTCATTATTTCTTATCCATCCAATCACTAACATCAGTCCATAAGAGTTATTGGCATTTCTTAATCATTCCATTCTGCTTGTTTACATAGGCTCAACTTTGCAAGTCATTTCATTTTAGAAAGTCACTTCCATTTTCTTTTTTAAGTGTGTGCGTCTGTTCATTGACTCATTCTTCAGATATATGACTAATAATTCATTTCAAATTTCATTTCACTGTGTTTCATACCTTTTATTTAACTTTAATATCCTTTAAGTTCATGTTGCTGTTAACTTTTGAAACGTAACTTTTGCTTAGCTTATTATTTTTTATTCATTCGGTTAGTTTAACTTTTAATTTATAACACGGCTGAAATCAAAAGCTGTATTAAAAAGCGTGCATCACTTGAGGCTAAAAAAACAGCTCAAACTTGTGAAAGGTCAAGTGAGTTCCAAGTTGTTGAAGTCGAATGTCGACTTAATACATTCGAAATTTAAGTTTATATGAGAAATACAATACTTTACAGACCGACTTGGAGGCTTTAACTGAGGACCCCGCCGAGCAATATGCAGAGCGTGAGGAATTCGAAAAGCAGTACTATGGCTTGGTGGCTACTGCACGTCAGCTGATCAGCGACGCTCGCAAGCTTCAGAAGGAACACAACATACAACATACCACCTCGGAATCCCGAGGTGGTATGTTGTACTTTTCAAACGCACTAACAAAACTCAGTTCGTTTACCTAAAATTGGCCTAACCAACTATAATGATTCGCTAGAGTTTAGAGCTCAATGAAAGCATAGATAACATTAATAAGCTACACTACTTTCGTGCTTCCTTAAAAGGCAGCGCTTCTTTGGTTATCGATAATCTTGTCTTTAGATCAGATAACTATAGCACTGCGTGGAACTTACTATGTGACAGGTACAATAATAAAAGATTTCTAATGAATAATCATGTACAAGCTTTATTTAATGTGCAACCTATCTTTAAAGAGTCAAGTAAGTCATTACGTTACATAGTTGATACCACTAATTTAAGAGCTTTGTCCACCCTTGGTCAGCTTGTTCAACACTGGGACACACTCATAATTTTCATAGTGACCAGTAAATTAGATCAGGTAACGAATCGTGAGTGGGATGAGCATAGAAATTGCTTAACTGATCCTCCAACATTAGATGTCTTTATTAGCTTCATCAGTAATAGAGCTGACTTACTAGTGGCGCTTGAGGAATCTAAGTCATTAAAAACTAGGAATGACACTAGCCTGTGTATCTTAGCGTTTCAGAAATTTCCACTGAAAATAACACTAAACCGATATCGTGCCCTATGTGTAATAAAGATCGCTTTGTTTTTCAGTGTGAAAAGTTTAAAAATTTGCCCGTACAATCGAGAATTAAAAAGGCTCAATCTATACATCATCAAACGACTATCACATCAGCAAACGACATATCTTATATGTCATAGCTCAAATTTTCGATCCAGTTGGTTTAGTTAGGTTTAGTTGTTCCCTGCAATGTGAAATTTCTAATGCAACGCTTATGGCTTACAGGATGTTCTTGATATGAGATGAGATTCAGTCACTTTGGAATGACTCTTAGGAATTCTCTGCCTCTGTTGAACGAGCACAAAATACCTCGGTGGGTCACATGTGTATTAGCGTCATCGCTTCAATTACATGTCTTTACCGATGCATCTGAAAGTGCATACGGTGCATGTATTTACGTACGTAGTCAATCTGAGAACGGGAAGGTGCACGTGCACCTTCTCACCGCTAAAAGTAAAATAGCTCCTGACAAAACAGCCAACATACCCCGCTTGGAACTCTGTGATGCATTATTAGGCTCACGTCTGTACACAAAGGTTCGTCAGTCACTCACACTTTCTTTTCATGAAGTACATTTTTGGTGTGCAGCAGAACTCAAAACATTTGTCCGCCATAGAATTTCTGAGAATTAGAACACTGTAGGGGGAAGGCTTTGGCGCTATGTTCCTTCTCTTTTAAACCCCGCAGACCTCGCTTCGCGTGGACTCGGGGTTGGCAAACTATTATCATCTTCGTTGTGGTGGTCGGGACCGGAGTTTCTTCAGAATTCTTCTACTGCATGGCCGAAGATCCCTGATGCAAATCATAAAAATCTAACCTTACATGACGTCGTTTCATCTTTCCACATTGATACAACAAACAGTACAGAAAACCTAATAAATAACCTATTTGCGAAATATTTATATATGTTTGCATGTAAAATCAGTGCTAAAGAGTATAATAATAAACATATTCTAATTTATATCCTTTACAACGCATGTTGGCATACGTATTACGTTTTATAAATAATTGTAGAAGACAAGTATCTCATCGCGGTTACCTGACATCATCTGAACTAACCAATTCGTTATACTTTGTAAATTTAGTCAAATTGAGTCCTCCCTGAAGAATATAGCTTATTGTCGACAGGAAAACAATTGCCACCTAAAAATAAACTTCTTGTATTGTCTCCATTCTTTGATAAAACTAATAATATAATTCGTGTTGGAGGCCGGTTAAACAACTCGTTTTATGATTATAATGTAAAACATCCTATTCTATTGTCTAGCTCCCATACTATTTCCAAATTATTATTTAATATGTACCATGCTAAACTCTTACATCCAGGTCCTCAACTGCTGCTCGCCACGATTCGTCACCACTTTTATGCTATTGGTAGCAGGAACCTCGCTAGAAAGGTTACATATGAATGTGTAGTGTTGTAGAATCAGGGCTAGAACTGTACAACCAATAATGGGTAACCTTCCGAATTTCCCATTTTAGATGTAGGAGTCGACTATGCCGGTCTTGGTCTTGGGTCTTGTTAAAACTTTTATATTTGTGTTTGTGTGTTTGGCTACAAGAGCCGTTCACCTCGAACTCGTGTCTGACCTAACGAAGCGGCAGCAGTTAAATCTGTTAAACGCCATCTCAAACGTGTCTTATGTGTCACTCATCTCGAACGTGTTTGACAAACTTGACCTATGAAGAAATGGCAACATGTCTAATTCAGATAGAGGCCATCTTGAACTCAAGACATCTCACTCCACTGTCTAACAATCCTTCAGACCTTACCCCATTGACTCCAGCCCATTTCTTAATTGGTCGATCTCTAGTTATGCTGCCTCATCCAAAGATCCAGACTGTCAACATCAACAGCTTACAAAGATTTCGTGTCATTGATTTCTTGAAGCAGCATTTCTCACGAGTACATTTTAGGGCTTCAAGAGCGCACCAAATGGCGTCGATCTTCGGGAGAGCTGAAGGAAGGGACGCTTGTCGTTCTCATAGATAAAAATTCAACGCCTTTACTTTGGCTTTTAGGTCGAATTTATAAGGTGCTTCCTGGTAGATATGGCATCTCCAGAGTTGTGGACAACAGGACACGTAAGGGTGTCATTCGACGAGCACAACACCACCTGCCCTCTACGTTCCGTACAATACTAAGTTTGTAAATCGCAGATTAAACATTTATTAATACAGTCCACTGCCTAATCATTTAGCTGACGCGGTAACAGTTATTATTTACTAAAAATAACGCATTTGTTCATAATAATATTAACATGTAGCTACCGGAATTGGGGAACGGAACTTAAAATAATTATGTATGATTTATCTTATGATATTATGTGTCCTATATGAATGCTACGTGGAATACTGAGCTGTAACTGACCCTCATAGAGTGTTTACAAGCTGAGTTGATACTCTGGCAGTCGAAGCACAAGGACCATAAAAATAAGAATAAGGTTCATGATGCCTGGACACGCATAAGTGCTATCTTAAATATACCTGTAGCTGAGTTAAAGAAAAAGAAGGAATCGCCTATGTCACGCAGTGCAAAAAAAAGCAACAAATACCGTAAGTATTAATCTATCTTTAATATTAAGAAATTACTTAACTTATTATTTTAAAGTATTTCGTGAACTCGTCTGTTGTTTCACAAGCGTTTATAGTGGGGTCTGCGTGGTAAATGAGTTATTTGACGTATCGCACAATCCGTCGCAATATCGTTTCTATATAAACTATGTTATTAACGTGTTGTACTCATCAATTACGTCCACTGTTCTGGGTGGTATAGCATAAATGTTTTTTTTTTTATGCGATAGGGGGCAAACGAGCAGACGGGTCACCTGATGGTAAGTGACTACCGCCGCCAATGGACACCCGCAACTCAAGAGTCACAAGTGCGTTGCCGGCCTTTTAGGTAAGAGTACGCTCTTTTCTTGATGGTTTGAAGGTCGTATCGGTTCGGAAATACGGCAGGCGACAATTTGTTCCATAAGTGCACAGTGGTGGAGTGCCAATCGTCCAGGTGATGGGGTTGGATATTTTGTCGCGTAGGCTGATGGCGGAAACCTGCAGCCGGTATGCAGTCCGACAGTTCCTCTGAACATTCCTCATGATACAAGTGATAGAGGATGCAGAGTGAAGCTACATCTCTACGCAACGCCAAGGTGTCAAGTCGATCAGAAATATCTTGGCAGTCGATGATGTGAGTCGCTCTCCGTTGAATGCGGTCAAGAGGGAGAAGCTGGTACTGGGGTGCACCTGCATAGAGATAAGAACAGTATTCCATGTGCGGCCGAACCTGCGCCTTATAAAGTTGCAGGCGGTGGGCCGGAGTAAAATACTGTCTCGATCTGTTTAGCACACCAAGCTTCTTCGAGGCTAATATGGCCTTACTCTCTAAGTGACCGCGAAACTGGACCGCTTGATATATCGACGCCAAGGATTCCGATACTGGCTGATGCAGTTAGGAAAGTGCTCTCAAATTGGAAGATACGACCAATGGCATCTTTTTAACGGTGAACGCACAAAACTGTGTCTTCGTGGGGTTAAACTGGACTAGGTTTAGTCGACCCCAATCTGAAACTTTTGATGACGAAGTTTCGATTTCAGATACAAGTTTGGATCGGCTTTAGATGACGTTATTATTTACCCGAGAAATGTTAGCGCGGCCGGTGTAAAAGGCATCACTCGTGCTATCGTCCGCATAGCAATGGATGCTGCTAATCTGCAGCATGTCATTGATATGCAGAAGAAACAGCGTGGATGATAGAACACAGCCTTGTGGGACACCAGAATTAACAGACTTGGAGTTGGAGCATGCACCGTCAACAACGACCTTGATGCTTCTGTCTGTAAGAAAACTGGTGAGCCAATTGCACAGTTTCTCGGTAAGCCCATAGGAAGGAAGCTTTGCAAGGAGCGCTTTGTGCTAGACCCGATCGAAGGCCTTTGCCACGTCCAAACTAACGGCCAACGCTTCCTCCTTGTTCTCGATAGCCTATACCCAGAATTTGCCCAGATCGGCTTTTTCTTTAGCGTCGTGGGCCAACGAATTATCTCCTATGTGTAGAGGTGGAAGGGATGGCTTAGAGAGACCAAAATGCACGAGTTCCGGAAGGGAGAGTCACTCCAGAGTACGAGGGGCAGCCTGCGCGCCACGCTCAGGTATATTCCGTACTGAGGGCGGACGTCCAGGGGGGGATTCTCCAACGCTAGCGCTTGTACCCCCCTGGGATATCCTATTTGTTAACAGCGCTATCATTGGGGGGGGGGGGAATTTGGGCCGACGACGTTGACGTTTTGGCGATCCCCAATCATGGTCACCAGGATAAGGTTTTGTGTCGTGTTCTGTAAGTGTAAAGGCACCGTCTCCTAAAAAAAACATAGGGTATATGTTGGTTTGAATTTGGTAAAGGACGCGGTATTGGTAAATTTAACTCATTATGACATATTTTTTTCCATAATAAACAATTTTACTCGCGACGTCACACGCGAGTGTAGAGCCGGCTTAAGAAGAAAGATTTCACACTAACATAACATAAATAGAAACGTGGCTTGAAATCAGTACTTGTTGCGAATATTTATAGGATTCTTCGGAAACTGTATGAAGAATATATCGAAAAATCATATCGCAAAAATAGCTATTAGGTTAATAAATTTTGAATTCATTTTTAATGCACTGTACACTTCTCATTAGCACCTTTTTTTTACCGATTTACAGAAAGCATTACATATGTATGAGTTTGTAGCGCCTCGGGACAAGAAATTCCCTTTCATAGGCATAATTGAAAACACCTTATACCATTTCCATGTAATATGACAGTGCAAGATACTGAAGAACTGAGAAAATGGCTGACTTTAAAGTAACTAACTAATGAGTGAATATTAAAAATAATTGTAAAGGCTTGGTGACAAAAAGAACGGACTTTGAACAGATCCATTACCAGTACGACACGTATACATAATAAATATTTTTTTACCTTTAGATATATTATTGAAATAAACTTGTTATTGCAATAATTTGTAAAGAATTAACAACACAGAATTAACGTGGTACCATAATTTGCGCTATTGTTTCGCTATTGTTATTCACCCTCTACAAAGTAGAGAAACAACGGGTTATTTTTACGATGTAGGCACTTAAAGCGTTTATAATTCAGACTGACTTGACAGATGTATGCACAGGGAAAAAGACGAACAGACGGGTCACCTGATGGTAAGTGACAACCGCCATACATGGACACCTGCAACTTAATAGTCGTAAGTGCGCTGCCCACCTTTGAGGGTGATGAGTGATAGGGAGATGCAGGGAGGGGAAAGAAGAGAGGGGGGTGAGGAGATAGGAAAGAGGAGAGGGGGATGAGGGGAGAGGAATGAGGAGAGGGGGAGTTCGGCCTCCGGAAACCTCACTCATTTCGGGGAAATGCAACGAAAGCATTACTTAACAACCGGTTTTCTGTGAGGCCGGGGTATCCCACCGGTCAAGCCGGCCCATTCCTGTCTTAGCATGGCTCTACCACTGTTAAAATTGATACTTATATTGTTGCTAGTGGTGCATGTCCTATGCATAACATCAGCAAATCTTCAAAATATGCAAAGTTAGAGCAATATTCCTAAACTTTAGCGATTTACTTATGTCAATGGATTATTAAACTAACAAGCATATGATTAAAAAGAAGTCATAAACTTGTTACAAATTTTTGGACCACCTGCCATTAACGAAGCAGAAAACTCATATGTTTTCTGTATAAAATCACAAACAAAAACAAAGACAATTATGACATTTAATATAAAGAGAATTAGTATTTCCTGATGAGAATGACAACAAACGCTTTTATTTATTTATTTATTTGTGAAGAACACATATAAAAGAATAGGAACTTCTGCAGTAATATTCTTAAAAAAATAAAATAAAAATCCAATATGAAAGAAATTAATTGCAAAAAGCAGGAAAAACAGTAAATATGTTTGGCAATTCCTAAAAAATAACATCTTTAAATAAATAAAAAAACGTAAGTCAACAATTGAACACCCAACGAATACAATATTTATTACACTTATGTATTTAAACATTTTGCAGAAACTACTTTAAGGTCGTGATTTTTAAGGTAAGATACGCATCTAACCTTAAAAATCTTACAAAGACATTACCTTCGTCCACCATAAAATCGTTTGTAAGTATTACTGGATACCGACGTTGCTTCGATTTAATTCTTTTTACCTGTTTCGGTATATTGATATTGTTCTGGGTGCATCGTATTCACGCATAATTTTAATTATATATAATGATTGTATGTAAACAAAACATTTCAAAAGAGTACCGGTGGAGTTTCTTGTTCATTCTACTCCATACGAAACTACATTTTGAAATGGGCGACTAGAATCAATTCTATTTAAATGTAAATGTAGACGTTCGAAAGTTTCTTTTGGGCCTATTTGAAATAAATGCTTTGACTTTTAACTTTTTGATGAAGTATTAAAAGTAATAATAATAACATTAAGAGTAATAAATAAAATTGGCTACATGAAAATCTTCTAACCTTAAATACAGTTATAACAAAATAAATTTTATTTACAATGAGGAACACTAACATTTTGCCTGCTAAGCTACACATTTATTCACACAGCCGTAGAACTTTCAATGACATTGCACGTACTTGTCCAGAATTAATTAAAGCCGACGTGAAATATTTGGGTGTAAGTACACTTGACACAAATCTAAATTATCGCACACACATTGCACAAATATTTTTAAGAATTTTGCTTAACGTAGGCAAATAAAAGTAGAATTAATAAGTATATTTAGCTATGTGTCAATCTATACTTAAATATTGCATTACCTCATGAGGTTGTGCTGCAAAATCAATCTTACTTCCTTTAGAACGTAGTCAAAGAGAAATTTTTAAGGTAGCCCCATTTTTGCCCCTTTTTTTAGGTTCCTCGCTGTCTAGCTTAATGCGTGATGTAAAATTTTAAAAGTGCGACAATTATTAATTCCTAACATCATATATCACCAGCACACTGAACTACATATTTTTTATCGCAGTTTCCTCAGGCCAAAGACGGAAACACATGGTTTGCATAAAGCCGCAAATGAGACATGCCTTTGTTGACAGATTTTATGTATTTTATGTATTTTAGGACCCTTTCTGTAGAATAAGCTCAATAAAGTCTATATATGTGATCTCGGTTCTAAAAAACTGAGCTTTATTAGCAACGGAACATTTAGCCACACTCAATTACTCCGACACAGAAAAGTTATCAGAAATCATAGACTGTTAAATGAAATGGTAAATACTGAAATACGTAATATACTTCTTGTATACTTTCAAATGCTTCATTTTATTATTATTTTAGCTGCAATCATTAGTTTTGTATAACAATACAGAAAACGCGTAGTTGAACAATGCCCTGAAATACAGGTTCATTAATTATCAAGACAATGTTTAACTAGACTTACCTTTTTCTTCTGAGTTTTATTTATGTAATTTAAATATTTTATACCAGTTTTACCTAAGTAAGGTTTATTTAATTTTATATATTTTTTTTTATTTTGTGTTTTTTTTACAACAACTCCCGCATTAGAATTAATTCCTGTGTCGCGGGGGGCTGTACAAACATTCAAACAACGGACATAAAGCACACCCAGACTCAGAACAACAATTTGAGGATTACACCAAGTGTTGTCCCGTGCGGGGATCGAACCCACAACATACGTCGCGGCAGCGTAGTGGCGAGGTGTGTACCTACTATTTTTGTGAACGCATAAAGAAATTCTATTAAGATTATATTTAAAAAAAATTGTAAAGTAAAGAAAAAGTAAAAGTATTGTTGTTTTCTCATTATTAAGTTTTATTGTTTAATTACTTTTTTTAATACATATATTCAGCATGCATGTGTAATATGAAACGTTTATGCAACTGAAATGTAAATTAAGTAAATCGACCGGATAATGGCATACCCTAAACGTGGGTGTAAGTAATAAGTTTTAATATTTTTTTTATTTTAAAATATTTGCAAAAGCAGCTGTAGTATCGTGTTCAAGTGCACCAACGTGAAAATTATAGCATATAGGCGAATTGAGACATTTGAGAGCCTCAATTTTTTAAATAGATATCCATTTTACATTTTGAAAATCTATTTCTACCTGGCGTAAAGCATTTTCAGTTTTAGACCATTTACATTATTAATAGCACAGACGCACTCGTGTCTTCTGGAAAAGACTCCGGCCATCCGCGATAGTGATAGGCAGGCTCCCGTCCTAGTTCAGTGTCTTTAGGTCCACGGTTTCCTTCGCCTTTTATCTCTTTCCCCGGCTTCCACCGACAAGACGGTAGTAGAGCGGAGGGTACGTAGCTTCGGCGTCTTCACAGTAGCGGCTTGTTGCGTTGCGTTTGCGGTTGCGTAGTGGCAGTCACTGCCTTTCCTGCTTTTCTTGTTGCCTTCTTTGGTATTTTCTTCTTTTCCCTTGCTGCAGCCACCTACCCTCCTGAATGATTGAGAGACTGCACAGGAAGAAGCTCTAATAGCTTATTTTAGGCGTTTGGATATTTTAGTGCATTTTCTCCAGGATTTGAAGCAGCAGAACCAGTGGCCTCCTGCGTAGTAGCTGTCTTGCTATTTATAGGTTCAGTGAGACCTTACCTTGCTTGCATCCACGTACTACAAGGGTCTGGTGGCAGTCAAATGTGGTCGAAGCTGGGCACCTTCCAGGGCTGAGATACGCTTCGTTTGTGTGTTCAGATGCAGCCAATCGATCTTCAAGACGTTTCTCAGAAGTTTCTTCTATCATCTCCTCAGAAGAGGAGTATTTCAAGAGCGTTTCAGTTGACTCTTTGATTGACGAAGCTGCATCTTTAAGGGTCTTCTGGCTAGTGCCTTTTAGCAATTTTCAGAAAATGAGAAAAGTATTAGCTTTATTTATTTAATGTAAGCTAATACTTTTCTCATTTAGTACTGATTATATGAAATAGCCAGTGAATCTTTAACATTTCAATCCCAAGCGCTTCTATCTTCCATGTAATGCACCACTGAGTAATAACGTTTAAGTCACAACTTTCGTTTTACAGTAGACTTATGTCTACTAGTACTAGGTATGGGTAGTCTCTCGTTGGGGACCATGATTATGTCCATGGTCTCTACCGAGAGTGCGTGGGATTCTGCTGCTTCGTTTTGTGAGAGGGTGATGCTCGCCAAGGAGGTGGCGGAAAGGGAACGGGAGAGGTCTAGTGCTCTCCCATCCCGCAGAAGACGTACCAGACGCCATAGGGCTATCCGCCGCTCTAGCAGAAGCAGGCCCAAGACGGCGGCGCCGTGTTCCACTCATGCCTCTTTGAATAGTGCAGCTACACCACAGTAGGGTCGTCTGTTGTTCAATAGGCGGGTAAGTCTGCCAGGGTGCACAGGGATTCCTTTCAAGGGTACAGTGAGACCTCGGCAATAGGACTATGTGACGGACCACCGTGTGGTTTTAGTCGATTCGAGTCCGGCATACCAACCTACTGGTCCAGGTAGGGTGATGACCCGTGAGGGTTTCCACACGTTAAAAAAAAGGTACAACAAATATTCTACGTGTGTAATATGAGTGTATATCACTTTTTTTTAATAAACGGACCTTTATTTTTATGAAAGTATATTAAGTTTTCATAGATATACTGACATGCCACTGTCATAATACTTAATTCTTTGAATTTCTGCCTCAGTGAATAACGAATATCTAAATTATATCGAATAGCTATCTTCTGCAGCATAAAGACAGACTGAATATCAGAGGCATAGCCCTACAGTAAAAAAGCATGTCACATTACACTATGAAAATAAGAAAAGTAGACTAATCTGCAGAGAGACCTATTCGACAACTTATCAGTATGTGGGCCCTATTGAAGCTTTGAATTAAGAGTAATGCCTAAAAATGTTGTGGTATCAAGAAGTTCTAATTCACCTTCCTTAATAGTTATCGTACTTTTTACCTGTTTAACGTTTTTTGGTAGTGAATCGTATACATTTGGTTGTTTCTCTACTATTAAAAATATTCATCCCACTCATTTAACATAATACCATTTTAAAAAGACTGTAAATAAATTACTTGTGATATGCTTACATAATTTTCGATACTAATTCTAAAAGAAAACGAAATACCTTCAACTTCTTCAATAAATGACTCAAATATAAGCTGCGTCTAGTGGCATAAGATTTGTTTTTTTTTTTTTATTTATTAATGAAAACAATGTAGGTATAAAGTCATTTACCATGGGGTCCTCATGATAATCATATTTTTTTAAATTCAAGACATCTCTCGACGGCCCATACTGTCCTTCCCCGGGTAGCTGACGCAAAACCCTAACAAGTTAACCCCGACTATACGGTGTAAGGTAAGATGGCACATTACGCTATTCGCAATAATCCTTTCAAAGAGTTTGGCCACTTCATCAAGCAACACTATTTGCCGGTAGGCAGATGGTGAGTCCGCCGAGAATGTCCGCCCCTTATGGAAGAGACCCCTAAAGAAGAGTGAGCTCCGCTTCAGTCAATGAATGGTTCCATCGCATGTGACGGTGCTTAGAAAGGAACAGAGACTACTACAAAAAGCAATAAAAATAATAACAGAATTTCTATATCATTCCGTTTTTTATTGTATAAAAACTTTCAATGTGTCTCCCGTAATGGAAATCGATTTGTGACGACGAATGTAACTTCTAACTTGTGTGTATTTCAGTATTTATACTATAGAATGAACTACTCACTAAATTAGTTACTTAACTCCTATTAAAGCAAAATAAGTGATTACATTTCAAGGTAAACACACCCTAAATTATTTAAAAAAATGTAATTCTTTTAAATATATTCGATTTACTGCAATTAAAATAATTAATTTTTAAAGCAAACAGTAGAGTCATTTGGAGGGAAAATAGAACCCTCTTACGAGAATAAATACAAACCTATTTGACAGTCTGCAATCTGCAAATCGTCCCCGAACTAATAACATAAATAGGTAGCTATATATATAAATATAAGCTATACTACTTTAAAAATGTAGCTGGTTAGACCATTTTTAATGCGATGGGGTTAGCAGTGTACGTACTCTTCTACCCACGGCATCCAATTCCGTCTGAGTCCATCTAATATAGGCCCGTACCTTATTACCGTCCACCAAAAGACTTTATAATAGGTACTTTTTTCAGGCGGCTTAAAAAGCGTTCCTGTAACGATTTCTTCATAGTCAATTCATTTATACCTAACGCTTGTGATATACTTAGATGCTTGTACGTTTCATTTGCGGAAAGACGTCGAAGGTATGTATGTAGAATGTAAAAGTGCAATAATTTCAGATTCTACAACCATTTTTATGGGTTCATGTATGCACTTTTATCTACGCCAAAATCCATCCTGATACATTTACTAAAGGTTTCAGTCACCTCTAGTAATCTTAAGCAGGCAAAAAGTTTCAAATAATCCATGTAAAGGAGGTGAGAAAAATATTCGACCACCCTTCTGCAAATGAGTACAGGGATTCAAGGCTAAGCAGAGCCGTAAGGGACTCAAAATGTCATCCTCAAATATACTTCGCCTGATCTTCAAATGCTCGTTGTCACCCTGAGATTGTTAACATCCTGGATAGCAAAGAACTGCATACATCCCTCCAAGAGAGTGCATAGAGTTCTGTTCAATCCTATACCAATCCATCCGCCTGAGGAGCCATGTATGCGGCACAGAGTCGTAGGCTTTTTAAACGGTTTTATTTAGCTCGCCCTGTTTATTTATTTATTTGGGTCAAATTTAATAATTGAAATTTCACCCCGTTCCTCTTGACTGATTGATTTGAAACTTGGTACGCACCTTTAGTTCTGATGACAATATAATTTAATACATTCGTTATCATTGTAAATCCATGATGGCCGCCCCTACAAAATGGCCGATAACATATAATATTTTTTGACTATTCCTCAATATGAGTACCATATGAAAGGGCTTCATTAGCAGAATAGAGTTCTCTATGAATAGGTTCAGTTTTCTTTTCACAATCCTTTCAATATGGGTATCAAACAAAAGGTCTCGACTAGTAGAATAGATTACACTATAAAAAAAAGCCATTATGACCGTCCACAAAACGGCAGGTGAAGTTTTCACTACTACCCCTTCAATATGGGTTTCGACTGAAAGGGATTGAGTAGTAGAATACTGTAATATGCTTAGACAAAATAATAATATAAGATGGCCGCCGGAAATGCTAGATTTCATATTTGTGTCAATATGGGAGATGGATATCAAATGAAAGGGCAAGTCGAAAGCTGCGTAGTGGATCGTAGAGTTTGTTGTGATGTATGTTGGTGACCAAATAAAGCAGGCAGTAATTAACGCTAGTATATATTGTTGCAAGTAGGTACAACTTGTATAAGGCGGTGTACCCGATCGAGTCGGTAAAGTGAGTGTCGTGTCATGACCGGTGGTCGTTTTATAAGGAGCTTTTGCGCCCGCGCCCGCGCCCCTCCTTGCCTCTCGGTCACCTGCTCGGCGCCGCTCGCTAGTTGCTCAGCCGGTACAAAATGCCGGCCCACCGCGATGTCGAGGATCCACATCTGATTCTCGACAAGTCAATATTTTAACAGTAATATAAACTAACAAACTAAACAGGGACAAGGTTTGGACATCTAAGACTAAGTTAAAGGGTACCGGTGTGACCCTTTCTGAGTTCTTGACCCGGTCGCGACACGCTGCGTTCATGGCGGCGCGTGAGGCATATGGGATCACCAATAGTTGGACCAGAGAAGGTGCTGTTTATGTTTTGGGCCCCGATGGTTCACGCCATCGTATAACATG
Source organism: Tyria jacobaeae (assembly GCA_947561695.1). Taxonomy (NCBI): domain Eukaryota; kingdom Metazoa; phylum Arthropoda; class Insecta; order Lepidoptera; family Erebidae; genus Tyria; species Tyria jacobaeae. The sequence continues at coordinate 7,771,480 of OX387207.1, read as the reverse complement.
TCTGTCCGATCTCAGCAAAATCAAGTCGGTGGATATTGAGAAGCCGACTGCTTCTAAAAACATTACGTCCAAACCAAGAAGAGCAGCTGCTGGGTCCAAGAAATAAGTGGATTTGTTTAACTTTTTCAAACAATGTGTTTGCATGACACTGTTTGGGTAGATAGTATTTTTAATACGGTTCCAGTAACTACTTCCGATATATATTTAATTTGTTTAATTACTTACAGCTACAATGAACTGTTATTGTTTATTTATGCAATATTAGTATCTACCTCACGTAAAATAATTATGATTTTAGTCGAAATACGAACTTTTTATCTGTCAAAGTTGCGTTCCAGACTTATACGTACCTGAATCTTAGTCTTGGCATTAACTGTTATATTGGAACATAGGCTTTTGGCAATGGAAATATTTACCCTGATATTCGTGATGTTATAACACATAGGTTTTGTTTGGAAGCTGTATGTTCTCTTGTTGTTTTGTTATTAGTTTTTTTTATTTTTTATGTATTCTTATTTCTCAACACGCAACTGGTGGGTGGATTATAATGAAAATTGATTTATTGCTTTTCATAAACAAGTATATTTGCAAGTCTTATACACTTTTTAATATATATTTTTTTTTTATATATATTATATTATATATTAATTATTTAGATATATATATTTTCAATATTACATAATAATGTCTGATGTTAACAATAGTGATAACGACAGTTTTCTTTCCACAAATAGTCATAATGACAGTTTTCATAGCCTACCTTCGCTCCAAGAAAATCTTCAGTTCCAGTTTTCCGATACTCCAAGAAATTTTAATGTAGTCCATATCAATGCTCAGAGTATTCCTGCTCATTTCCCTGATATGCTGGCTTCTTTTGACTGTTGCAACATACATGCCATTTTAATTTCTGAGACATGGTTGAAACCTTGTTTACCATCTGTAGCTTATACTATCCCAGGTTTCCAACTTATTAGGAACGATCGCGTGTTTGGTGGTGGGGGTGGTGTCGGTATATATTTACGCGTCCACATTCCCTATACAATTGTAAGTACGTCATCACAGCCACCTCCGTCAAGCGCGGGTGAACATCTTTTTTTGGAAGTAGAACTAAATTGTACGAAGGTTTTGCTTGGTGTTTACTACTCGCCATCATCACGTATAAACTTTTTTTCCTCTTTCGAAAATATTTTAGAAAACTTAACACCATTGTATAGTCATATAATAATAATGGGCGACTTCAATACTTGTTTACAAAAAAACGACTCTCGCTCTTCTTTGCTGCGCAGTGTAGTAGAAAGTAGTAACTTAACTCTTTTATCACTAGATGCAACACATCATTTTCCGAACTGTACTCCTTCTCTTCTTGATCTTATTCTTGTCTCCTCCACCGATCATGTCATCAAACATGGTCAATATCCAGCTGATGCATTTTCTTATCACGATTTGGTGTTTCTATCCTATGCTATCCGCACACCCAAGGCAAAGTCGAAAATTCTTGTTCAACGCAACTTTAGTGGAATGGATATTACCAAACTCAGAGAGGATGCCAGTAACATCAACTGGTTAGCTCTCTTAAACACGCCGTGTGTTAATGAGAAAGTCCAAATGTTCTCTGAAAGTTTATTAGAACTCTACAACTTGCATGCGCCCTTGCGAACGATTAAAATAAAGCACTTACCGGCGCCGTGGCTTACTGAAGAGATACGGCAGATTATGACTAAAAAGTCTGCAGCTAAAAATAGGTACAAGTGCCGACCTACGGACACTAATTGGAATAAATATGTATTACTGAGGAATCACTGCAATAAGATGTGTAGAAATGCACAACGCCAACATATCCATTCTTCCGTAGAGAACGGAGACCCAGCCAAAGTCTGGAAATTTCTAAGAACATTGGGAGTTGGAAGGTCGCGCCAGGACTTTATTCCTAAAAATATTGATATCGATTCACTTAATAAACATTTCTCTTCTTCGTCTAATTTTAATAAGACAATTAAAGCTAATACGCTTAGACATATTTCTTCTATCCCAACTCCCAACTATACTCCTTTTGTCTTTGATCAGCTGTCAGATTGTGATGTTAAGAAGACTATATTAGAAATTTCGTCAAATGCAGTAGGAAGTGACTGTATCAGCCGAAACATGATACTCCCTATCCTTGACGAAATCCTACCCATTTTATGTAATATCCTGAATTCCTCCCTCTCAAGTGGTGTTTTTCCAACTGCCTGGAAAGACGCTCAACTGACTCCTCTACCAAAAAAAGGAAAACCCTCTTCCTTTTCTGATTACCGTCCAATATCCATTTTACCTTTCCTTTCCAAAGTCCTCGAACGTCTTATTCACTCTCAACTCAGTAACTTTTTGTCCAACAATTCCCTACTAAACCCCTTCCAATCTGGCTTTCGCCCTGGTTACAGCACGACTTCTGCACTGGTTCACATCACAGACGATATTAGACTAGGCATGGATGCTGGAAATATTACAGTACTTACATTACTTGATTTCAGTAATGCTTTCAATACTGTAGATTTTCAGATTCTTATTAGTATATTGCGGTCTCTTGGCATATCTCCAAGGACAGTTGATTGGTTTCATAGTTACCTGTCTGGTCGCCGACAGCGTATACGCATTGAAGACTCGGTCTCTTCTTGGTGTGGTATTTCTGCTGGTGTACCGCAGGGTGGCGTTCTATCTCCTTTACTCTTCGCTATTTTTATAAACTCCATTTCCAAACAATTACGTTCATTCTACCATCTTTACGCAGATGATTTACAGATATATACACAAGCTCCACTTAACAGGTTATCGGAAGCCATTAACATAGTCAATGCCGACCTATCACACATTGTCCAATGGAGTCAACATTATGGACTCCAAGTTAATCCCTTAAAAACTCAGGTATGTGTTATTGGCAGTCCTATGTTGGTTTCAAGGATTGACTGGTCACAACTGCCCCAAATTAAGTTTAACGACACAACTTTAAAAATCAGCAATACTGTCAAAAACTTAGGAATATATATGGATAGTACCTTATCTTGGGGTACACAGCTGCAAGAAGTCAGCCGCAAGGTCTTTGCTTCAGCAGGGTCTCTACGAAGGCTACGCAATTTTCTTCCAACTGCCACTAAGGTTGCACTTGCACAATCGCTTCTTCTTCCAATTATTGACTATGCCGATGTCAGCTATCTGAATCTCACTGAAGTACAACTTAATAAGCTTGAGCGACTTCAAAATGTTTGTATAAGATTTATATTTGGGCTACGAAAATATGATCACGTTTCTGAATTCCGTCAAAAGCTCAAGTGGCTTCCAATTCGTTTTCGCCGGAATACTCACATTCTAACTTTTCTTTATAACATCTTATTCAATCCTAAAGCCCCTTTTTATCTCAAAGAACGGTTCAAGTTCCTTCATGACACACATGACAAATATCTAAGGTCATCGGAAAATTTGAGGCTGGAGATGCCATTGCATTCCACAAGGTTTTATGACAAATCTTTCACTGTTGAAGCTGTACGCTTGTGGAATGCGTTGCCAAAGAACATTAGGCTAGCGGAATCATTAAATATTTTTAAGAAAATGGTTCATGACTATTATTTATCAATTTAGTTCTGTTATCTAGTATCTATTATTTCCATATTAATGGTATGTATGTATGTATTGTTGTATATATGTATTTATATGCGTATGTATGTATGTTTATCTGTATGTGTGTTAGTATGTATGTATGTTTATCTGTATTTGTATTAGTATGTATGTTATATGTTGTACATAAATATGTTTAGTTTTTTATACAAGTTTTATATTTGAACATAAGTTAGTATAGTTTTCAAGAAGTGATCCTGCAACTACCTCTGTCTCTCCGAATGATTATAATCCATTCTAAGGTTGCCTGGAAGAGATTGCATATAGCAATAAGGCCGCCATTTGTACATTATATAGTTGACACTTGTACTGTATCTATTGTATTTAACTGTAAGAATGGTGTACAAATAAAGAGTATTCTATCTATCTATCTATCTAACAGATTAAAAACTAAAAACTTATTTTTTTTTTTGTAAGTTAAACTGTTTTATTGAGAATAACTAATAAAATTATGTACACAATGTACTAAAAGCTTAAAAATAATTGGGTGGGTCCTAGTTAAAAGTCATCACACCACTCTCCTCATCAATCTAGGGCATTGATCAGACAAAAAAAAAATCAACGCGCGTAAATATGTAAATAGCATCAATTTTTTTTTACTTATTTTTATTTATAATCTATCCAATATGTCCCCAAAACTTTTCAGTTACAGCGAACTTGTTGGTTAATAGCCCTGTCAATAATAAGGAACTCTTTAGTGCCACGCGCCTTTATCGGCTTTCCTACTCTCTTAGAGCAAAGACCGAAACCCGAACTCATGAAAGACAGTTCTAGTGCACCCAATCCCTAAAAAAGGAGATCGCTCGGATCCGTCCAATTACAGACTCATAGCCCTCACCTCCTTATTCTCCAATATAATGGAATCCATTGTTAACTGCCAGCTTCTCCGGTACTTAGAAAACCACCAGCTCCTCAATGATCGACAATACGGCTTCCGTCGGGGTCGTACAGCAGGTGATCTTCTCGTTTACTTGACTCACCGGTGGGCACAAGCGATCGAGACCAAGGGGGGAGCGTTGGCCGTTAGTTTGGACGTGGCGAAGGCCTTCGATCGGACTGGCACAAAGCGCTCCTTGTGAAGCTTCCTTCCTATGGGCTTCGATATATCAAGCTAAGTCCAGTTTCGCGGTCACTTAGAGGGTAAGGCCATATTAGCCTCGAAGAAGCTTGGTGTGCTAAACAGATCGAGACAGTATTTAACTCCGGCCCACCGCCTGCAACTTTATAAGGCACAGGTTCGGCCGGATATGGAATACTGTTCTCATCTCTATGCAGGTGCACCCCAGCACCAGCCTCTCCCTCTTGACCGCATTCAACGGAGAGCGACTCGCATTATTGACTGCCAAGATGTTTCTGATCGGCTTGACACCTTGGCGTTGCGTAAAAATGTAGCTTCACTCTGCATCCTCTATCGCTTGTATCATGGGGAGTGTTCAGAGGAAATGTTCGGACTTATACCGGCTACAGAAGAAGAAAAGAAAGAAAGAAAAACATATTTATTTCCAAAAACACGACGGCATTCACATACAATAATTTACATACATTTGTTTAAAAAAACACATAAATTCATATAAATATTTTTTTTTAGTGCACTACAAAACAATTAAAAATACAATATTATAGAAGATCCTCCTAACTTATTAATGTAAGTAGTAACCCTAAGAAGAAAATAGTAAATGTCGTTAGCGAAAGATACGTCGTGCTTCAGAAACTTGGATGGACACTCAGCATACACTGAGAGGGGTATAACCCACCCCAGTACTGATTCTCTACAGGTTTCCACCATCGTCCTACGCGACAATATATCCATCCCATTCACCTGGACGATTAGTACTTCATCACTGTGCGCTTCTCCAGAAGCTTTTTGCCTCGCACAACCAGCTTATGGAACAAATTGTTGCCCGCCGTATTTCCGGACCGATACGACCTTCAAACCTTCAAGAAAAGAGCGTACTCCTACCTAAAAGGCCAGCAACGTACTTGTGACTCTTGAGTTGCGGGTGTCCATGGGCGGCGGTAGTCACTTGCCATCAGGTGACACGTGTGCTCGTTTGCCCCCTATCGCATAAAAAAATAAAAAAATTCCTTCATAAATTCTAGAAGTAGGCCATTATATTGTTATTAGTTACATGTGTTGCTATTTTAACTATCAGAATGCATGTAATTAATTGGTACACTGTAGGCAAACAGGTAATTGGTCTGTAGTTTTTGGGATGCATTTCAATACCAGACTTGTAGTTTTATAGGTATAGGTGAAACGGTGAAAAAACGAGCAACGGGTCATCTGATGGTAAGTAACTTTCGCCGCCCATGAACATTTGCAACTTGCACAAGAGTGCTGTTCGGGTATGGGAAATGGAAGAGGGAATGGAACAGACAATTCAAGCATTGTTTAACACCTGGTTTTCTGTGAGTACGTGGTAATATTCTGATCGAGCTGGCCCATACGTGCCGAAGTATGGCTCTTTCAAGTAGGTGAGTTACACATGTCGTCATAAAGGCTGGTAGTGAAGTTGAGTCTAAGCATGATACGTTTGTGGACAGCCCCGACTGTGCGCCGCAACTTAGGGCCCTCACTTTAGTCGTCAGAGAGGATTTCTGACAAACGTGTTACTGACAAACCTATTTCTGACAAACCACGGTAGCAGACGGCGAAGTGGACCGAGGGGAACAACCTCCACTCTGACCCAATTCGGTGGCCGCCCATGTCGCTCTGAGTGTGGCAAGGGGTGGTCAGGACGGTTTTTTTTTCCCCACGGTATTGGCTAGCCAGGAGAAGACGTCCGTTGGCCTGGACGCTGCCTAATTATCGTTTATGTGGAGATATGGGTTGCGGCATATCAGTGTCTTGTTTTTTTATAAATGGTGTTACCGTTGACAACAGTTTCAAATAAGTTTCTTTAATCATACATAGATAGTTATGCCAGTATTGGGGGCAAAGCAAAGGAGGGCAACCTCCCTTAACTAATCTCTGAAAAACTTCCCTTAACTAATCGCCGCATAATAGTCGATGTGACTTACCTAGTGAATGTAATATCTTGTTCGATTGATTGCCCTAACCTTCCTAACAAAATTATTTATAATGTACCTACTAAAAGTGTAAGACATTATATGCTTATTCACCTACCATTAGCATCCACAAATTATCGTCAAAACGCATTTCTTGGGCGAGCGGGTAAAACGTTAAATGAACAAACCAGAATTCATAACTTGGATGTATTCAATTCTGAGCCCGATTTCTTAAGGTGGAGGCTCAGTCTTTATTTTTTTCAAAGACAGAACTAGCAATAACCATCAACTTCTAAACTTTTATTCACTGCTACCTTCTACCACATTTACTACACAACTCAACAGTGAATCTCGCAGTGTTCACGCATCGTCTTCCATACAGTAGCTACGCGTGGAACCTATAATTGGCTATCTGTTACATTTATACATCGCTAGCATATTATTATTTATTGTTGGTCTTCCTAAGATTAATTAAATAAATAAATAACAAAATACATGCACAATTTTAAACACGACATTCGAAATCCCTTTTCCTATTTTAAAGTAGGAAATCCTTATTTTAATCACCTTCGTTATATACCCAACTTAAATAGGCACTGCGGAACACATATAGGCGACTGGTATGTTTTTCATTGAACTCGGAGGACAAATACCTGCTGAACATCTGCGAGAGGTCAAAGGAGGAATTTCTACTTCCTTTGATGCCGAATCCATTATCGGCATGTTCGTACATATGTACAACTTACTTTTTGCGCGTTATAATTGTACCTGCCTTAATGCCAGAAGAACATAATAAAAGCGTGGGGTGCTTTTTAAGATATTATAAAAATTATAATCCTTCCTTGACTTATATCTGTCAATAAAATATTTGCAACTATTATCACCATGCACCCCACGCTTTTTTTACAATAAAATATTTTTTTCTTATTTAGGTACACTATTATTATGTAATTCAAATTTATTAAAATTTATTTTCTATTTTTAAGTTGGATTTCCTATGAAAGCCTTTTTACTTATTTTTTACACTATTATTTAATTTTAATTTTTTAGTTTTAAGAAAAAAAAGGGTTGAAGAAAACAAAAAATCGCTAATCCTGATTAAGTAAGGAGTAAGGATAACGGGTCTAACTGTTGAAAATATTGAATTGTCATCGGTTCTTAATAAGTATGCTAAATTTCGAGTTAATCCGACGTTTTGAAAGGAGTCAAAATCCTGTTCAAAGTTTCCGTTACATACTAATATACATAGGTACATACATACATATGAAGCTAATAAAGCGTGTTGAAAATTTGCCCAATTTGGGTAACGTGCTTTAATTTAACTGAATAAATTAATGTGCGAATATTGCTCTCTCTTTCTTAACCAGTCTACTCCATTTAGTTAGACACTCACTTAGACAAAAAATTAATTTGTACAAGCGTATTTGAGCAGTCTGTGGTCACTTTTAAATAACGTGTATTTGTGAAAGTCTAAACTTGCACAAGTAAATTGCTACGTGTGTGGCTGCCATTTAAATATAATCCGTTCCCTTTTTATAGGCTGGCAACAGTGTAATCATTTAAAAACTTCTTCACTTCACTTTTCGTCGGCCATATTGCTGTCGCCGTGTGTGCGTTTGATATTGGATCATTCAAGCACTTAGGTAATTATGATCTAATTTTGTACTAATATGATTTCGTTATAGTCAGTTACCTATATTATTATACCAAGTCAAAACTTTCGAAGAGGAGTCGCTTTTTATTGAGAACATACGATACTCTGTTTCTACTTATTGCCACCTTGACTCTTGGATAGTGTGTTTCATATCAATCTGTTGGGAGTTTCTACGCAATGTGCTTGGATTTTTGACTGTGTTTGCATATCGAATTTATATGTAAATTAATGTCGTGTTTTCGACTGCGCTGCTGTATCACACAAGTGTTTTGCCTGTCGTAATAATCGGTGCTGATCCAATCTACGTATGAACTTACCTACATGCACAAAAGCATTATTATTGGTGTTCCGTGCGTACCTTGTAATTTTTTAATTAGTGTATTGCTTTTATTTGGTAGATTTAGTTGTAAGCAATTAGACAATTGTTCATTATGCTTTAATGTCATTTCAAAACTACCTACCTTTAAGGTTGCTAGACGTTTTCTATTTTATTATTGTGAAATAACATAGTTCTTTTCATCCAAATACTATAACAACTGTACAACTAAAAGAATTGTGCCATTAAAATTCATTCTACTGCTATTTCAAATATTAAACATTATTTTAGCATATGTTATGAGTTTTATGATAGTAATCTTATTAAATAATAGTGGTTATGTTTAAAACATCAACTATAACATATTCTGTTTACATTAAGCAATATATGTTAAGAGATTCTAGTGTTAGACTAACTAAATTACTTTAAATATTTTACACTTCTATGTGGTATAAAATTTATACAGCTAACTGCATATTTATCTTGTGATCAAAAATTATTGCTGATTTGTTGAAATACTGCCATATTCATGCAATACATAGGCCTTGAAAGACAATTTAAAAACAAATTTTTGTTTATATTATTTTGTCAGATAAAATGAACTTGTTAGCGTTCTACTATAAAGCCAATTGCGATTTGTTACTGCAATGTTCTGGTTACAATTATAAGCTTTTGCAATTGTGAGCAATGCGAGTTCTAAATATTGGAAAATGTTATGTTTTTTTACAGTATCACTATGTTTGCTTATATAGTTTTATTGTATTTATTATTACACAACTTTAATTTACTATAATCTACCTATATGTAATGAACATTATCATATGATAATTATATATATATATATATATATATATATATCACATATTAATTATCAAATATGTAGATATATATAAATTAAAATTTACTTGAAAACTAAAAAGTTTTTTAAGATATTTCATAGTTTCAGTATGAAATCATATTAGGTAATTTGTTAATTGCTTCCTTTTTGAATTGATTTTATTGTACTAAGATCAGAAGCCAACCCTATGGTTGACCAGACAAAGTTGTTATTTACAGTTTGTGGTTCAAACCATGTTTTGCATGCTTAGTAAGTAAGCTGATAAACATAAAAATATTCTTAAACAAAACATTCTTACCTATTCTTCAATTAGGTCTGCTATAAACATCATGTTGTAATAAAAAAGTAGGCCAACATTAGAGTTATTAAATGAGCTTTCAATTTTTGTACATTTGTTAACCATGTAAATTATTTTAGGATTTTTAATAATTATTGGTCAACACTAATTAGATTTAATTACGCTTAATAAATATATTAATGAAAATGCTATGTAGTGCTCTCTTGAAACAAACCCGTTTACATGAACAAAATGTGTATTTTGAACTGCAGCACTAGTTTCTATACTGATAATCTTATATTATTGGACAATCATAGATATACAGTATTATTGTTACAATTTAGTTTGGCTCATTTCTTCATTTTTATATTTCATTCTATAATCTTTGTGCAATCACAATGCCATCAACTGGGCACTGTATGATTGTATATGTTGTAGTAGAATATCCCATCTTGTTAGACAAAATGGTCATTTTTAAGACTTGGAATTTATGAGTGTTTCTTTTATTTGGCATTTATTGATTTCTATATACTCCTTGATAAGCTGGTATTACTGTATACCAACTTATCAAGGACTTTGTTTTTGATTACTATGGGATTTGTTTGTTTGTTTCAAATTTCAAGGGAAGATATGAACCTAGAATATATTGGTTATAGAATTATTAATCTGTTAAATAAGTTCTAATATTTACTGTTTATGCTTTATAGTTATTGTGGGATCTGTGTCTATTGAGTAGAGTTGGCAGGTAATGAGGTAGTGTCTTATTTATTGCGATTCCCACCTCAGACACTAATAAACATTGTCTGAGTTTATCTACAAATTAATGAATTCTGGTTTTAAGTTTATTTATTGTATCTGCCAGAGAATTATTGTAAAACTAATTAAAATCTGCACACCTAACTTATTTAATATGCATTTTTATACAATTGTTTCAGCTGTTCCTGCCTGCAAGTTACTTGTGTCAACTCAATATTTACTTCATCAGCAATTACAATGGGTGACCGAAACAATCCCATCAAGTTTGGACCTGAGTGGCTACGCAATATGCCTAGAGAGCGTAGTGCAGCTAGATCAACCACCAATAGTCAGACTACCTCTTCAAGCCAGGCTACTGCAACTTCCAGTGGCTCCCCTGGTGCAACTGGAGGAGCCACAGCAACCACCGCTGGATCCACAGCAACAACCACAAATACTGCAGGCACATCCAAGGTTCTCTTAGCTAAGCTCAGGTAACTTTAATACTAAGTTCACTTAATAATTCTTTATAATTTTTTTTTTTTTATACTATAGGGGGACAGACGAACAGACGGGTCTCCTGATGGTAAGTGACAACCGCCGTCTATAGACACCCGCTTCTCAAGAGTCGCGTCGAGTGCGCTGCCCGCCTTTGAGGGTGATGAGGGATGGGGGATGCAGGGAGCGGAAAGAAAAGAGGGGGGATGAGGAGAAAGGAGATGAGGGGAGAGGAAAGGGGAGAGGGGGATTTGGGCCTCCGGAAACCTCACTAATTTCGGGGAAATGCAACGCAAGCGTTACTTCACAACCGATTTTCTGAGAGGCCGTGGTATAGCACCGGAAATGAATATATTGTTGAAATTTATGTACTCTAGTTCAAATACTGTTAAGTAAGCTATGTCAAAAATGATGATAAAAATAATGCTTTTACTAAAACTCTGTATTTATTATTTTATTAATCATTTTTCATCAGATATGGAAGAGAAGAAATGTTAGCACTATATGATAGAAACACAGATGCACCGGCTGAGTTAAAAAGTATAGATACCCTCTATCATCCACGTGGAAAGCAGCCAGTTGCACTAAACAACACATTTGAAGAAGATATGGTGAGATATCATATATTAACTGTAACATATATTTTAGCACTACATAAGAATTTGATGTTTACCATTTGCGGTAATGTATCAACCTGCATATACCTACGAATTTATATTATGCAGTCGTAATTTTTATTACGCAGTCACACTTAAGAATATGAATAAATGCTTGGTTTTGTTTTCAGAGAGAAAGTTTGAGGGGTGCTCCGCCTATAGGTGGCATGTTGCCGGGTGACAGATTTGGCTTAGGTCGTGGCGCAGGTCGAGGCGTTAATAGTGATGGACGCGGCAGGCCCCGCGGCTCTTATATACGCTCAACACTTACATTACGGTATGCTACTAATAATGCCTACATATTATGTAAACAAACATCCTTAAAATATTCACATAATTATATATTAACTAACATTTTGATGCAGTTTTGCTTGCAAAAATGTTGATTTTGTAAATACCCCTCATCAATATTTGTTTGGGATGAAAGATACCTGCATTCCTAAGGTGATTGATGATTCTTTCTCCAGATGCCAAAATCAACTTCAGAGTTTTACCAAATCTTATCAACTTTCAACATTACTATTGCGTATTGTGGAGCATGTTCACTTTACAATTCAGTTACATATTTTTTTTTTGATCTGCGGCAAAAAACATCTCACATAAAAACTATATATAAAAAGGAGGAGATCATTGTATGATCCGGAGCACACTGCCACTCGTGTACTTGCCTATGAGATCTGGCGGTTTCCTATTTTTTTTTTTTTTATTTGTAAGCCTACCATAATGACTCCACTTTGCCTGATGGTAAGCAATAAATGGAGTCCAAGAGTGGTGGTTACCATCCTCATTGCATGTCTAGTCAATGCAGCATGGTGACCCACACTATGGCGGCCTGGTGAGATGCTTTTTTTTATGATATAGGGGATAAGCTTCACGCTGTCTCCCTCTTCTAATGTGGTCCGCATTAAAATGAGAGTGATTCGAATTTCGATTGCCAAGATATTTCAGGTCGGCGAGACTTCTTGGTGTTGCGTAGGGGAGTAGCTTCTCTCTGCACTCTTCTAGCGACAAACTTCCATCTCACCATTTAGACCTCCACCACTGTGCCCTTCTCTAAAAACTTTGCCTCGCGCAACGAAACTGTTTCACAAATGGTCGACTTTCAAACTTTCAACAAAAGAGCGTTCTTTCACCTCAATGGCCGGGGAAATGCGGCTGCGGTAGTCACTTATCATCTGAAGGTGATTTGTCCGTCCGTTTGCCCCCTATAAAATAAAATATAGGAACCACTGCCTTTTTCAAGGTTAAATCCTAGTTGTGTTAAATGAGGTAGGGGTCTGAATTTGCTTTAAAATCTTAACACAACAACAACAACAACGTGTTTTAATTTATTAGTCTTCTAAGGAAAATAATCTACTGGGTTCAGAATCACTAAATTTTGTACAATGATTTATTTAATATCGTAAGTACAATCGACTAACTTGCATGACCCACTTTGCTGATAAAATGTTCGAAACCGTCAAAACAACCAATAATGAATTAAATATTAAGCAAGTTACGTCAATACGGGTCGGAGATCTATGCAAATTTGACCTTCATCATCACTGCAGTAGATAATATTTTAAATAAAGCAGTAATAATCATATTTAGAATTAATTCTCTTTGGAATTACATAACTATAACTCCAAGGTGGTTCTTTTTTGAAAACCATATTCGATTAGAAATTTCAAAGAACCAAAACCGTCTCTGAAATTGTGTCAAGTGTGATGAATGAGAATTTGTATCAGAATAAAAAAAAATCGTATATATACATATATACCGTATAATAGTCATAGATTAGATCATAGTTATCAGTGGGCAAAGCTACGGTGTACGAAAAATATCTCGAGAGTTAAATATATCTCGAAACAGAGTGAGAACCTGGATCAGACGATATAAAAATCATTGGGTGCCTCAAATCACGACAGAAAACCGACATTCGTCATCATTACGGAGAACATCCCTTTACTCCTGCTCGACATTTTGCAGCACGTTACGTTTGTCTTCAACTAACGCAAAGAAAGTCGACTTAACAGATGCACACAATCATGCAAGGTTAAAATTTGCATGTTTTTATTTAAATTTCGACTCGACTTCGCGTCTTTTGGAAAAATCCAGAAGACGCGACATCTTGTAGATATCAGCACGGTCGCTTAACCTTGTGTCGTTACAATAATACTCGATACGCCGAGGTCCACGTAGTCGCCGAGTATCTACTACTAAACTAAGTGAACGAAGTCCGAAGTAGTACATTTGAATGATTGTACTAGATTGGAGCTCTCCTTTCAGTCATCGAGCAAGAAAAGCCTACTGGTTCTAGCTTGAGGTGCTATATGGGTAAGCGTAACGAAGGTAACAGCAAACTTGAAAGAAATGGCTAATATACATATAGTAGTAGTTTTTATAGAATGAGAACTAGCTAGAGAGATGTAAGTGCAGTGCAGAGAAATAAATAACAATGTATTATTTTAACATAAGTTCTCATTAACAAAAAGGATTTAGGATGAAAAAAGCTACAGAAAGTTTACTAATACAATAAATAATATATCTAAGAATACATTTAATAAATTATAAATGACAATATAGATCTAGTATTAAAAACTATTCTATAAGTATTAAAATTATGACGCAATATACTAGTAAGTATAAAGTAAATTTTTGTGATTTATTCATCATTTTTTTTATATCATACAATTTTTCAAGTTCATGCTTCATACTCTAATCTACATTTTGATTTCTTTGACAAGAATAAAAAGATTATTTTTGCTGAAAAGTACAAGTAAAAGTACAGCGACATATCGTGAAGACGTCACGTCGTTTGAGACAAAATGAAAACCACCCCATTTTTGGATTGTTAACTTTCACTTTTCAGAGGTTTCATTCTGTAGCATAACCAAACATGTAGCACAATGTAAAGATACTGCAATTGCATCCACGTGACTTGATTTGTATAATCATGGTCAAGCAAATTTAAGTTTTTTCCATGTAGGAAAGGTTTTAGTGCAAATGATGGAGCAAAATATGATTTTTACATTGTCTTTGTCGGTACATTAACAGAGTCATTGGAAGGAGGCTCTTGTTACTATTGAGAAACATTCGCGTCTCACTTATCGATAAACGATTTTTCAGTAATGTCTAATATTAATAGCGTCTCATCTTGCAGAGTACAATTACTTGAGTCCAGAACTGTAGACTGTAGCAGTTATTGGCACTTTTGAGAGATTTAATGCAGAAAACTATCATACACTAAGATATTTGGCTTAACTTGTAAAAACTGCGGATGTTATTGCTAGTAATGGCAAACTTTTTACACGCTATAGTGTAAACATCATTTCAAAAATGATTTTTCTCACATCGCTAAGTATTTTTTATCATATATGTTTTCTACACAACATTGTTTTCCGTTCACTATCTAACACGCTTACTATTTTCACTGAATGGCGCTGGCACTAACGTACCGTTGGCGCCCCCCGATGACGGTGTCCGGTTTTTTGTCTCACCGCTAGCACTGCCCTAGGGCCATCCTTGCGTTTCATCGTCGTATGAATAATATCACTCCCTTCTCTTGCTAATCTAATCATTAAAAGTAAATGAAATAAATAAAAAGTTAAACTTTTGTGAAAACCATGATGACACAGGTGGAGAAACATATACACACGTTAAACTTATTTAACACCCTCTATGAGTCGATGGCAAAAACTAAGTCTAGTGTAAAAGATCAATATCAACAAAATAAAAGTTATTTCAAAATAAGCGTGAACAAAATAAAATAAAAATATGCGAATTCGGGGGATGTGAAAAAAGGTGAAAGCCGTTGACATGTACTTACACTTGATTGGTCTCCTAAAGTAATAATGGTCCATATTAATAATTTTCAGGTTAAAATGTATAAATTCTAAGCTTTTCGAAGTTTCTAAAATTTTAATTTGAAATATTTAATTTCCATTTAACACTAAATATAAGTTTACACTATGAATTTAAAATCAAAAGGACTAGTATATTATCTAAATACATAAAGCAATACTATTGTTTTATTATAAATATATCACACCCTTTCGCCATTCGGATATTTTTTTTAATATTTATTTATACATGTAATGGTATATCAATAAAGCGTAATAAAGCAAAGCATTCCTCAAAGAAAATTTACTTTAAATAGGTTTTAAGAAAAACTAATATCCATAGCACAATAAAATGTTTAAAATAAGTAGATCATGATATGTGTTATATTTTTAGAAATGTCCATTACATGCCAAAAGTGGGTGGTCCAAGGATGCCGTACAGCGGAGCAGCAGATGACGACAGTGGCTCCACGCGTCCTTGGAGTAACAACACTCTCAACCACAACAGCAGAAACAGTGGAGATCAAACTGATTGGGGAACCAAAACGTTTAGGAGGTAAGTTGACTCAGATTGCTATATTGTCAACAGTCAAGGGATACAATCAACGTATTTGGTAACTCTGCACATACAAAGAACAACTGAATATTTACTACTAGTTAACTTAAGAAATTTCATATGCATATTATGCTTTTCTTTTAGCAAAAGGCAGGGTCCAAACACCAATTGGCGTCAGCCGCAGACTAGAGACGATGGCGAAGAGTGGCGGTCATCAGAGCCGAGTAGATCTCGTCAACTCGAGAAATGGGGTAAAGGGTCTTGATGATTACTTTGAAAGTGTTTCACGTGCCAGGTGTTAAAATATTCATTTAAATCTATGTCTCGCAGAGCGTGACTGGGGCGACAAACCTAGTGGAGAGAAGTCACAGTCTTGGAGTACAAATAGACGTACGTGGGTTGGCGGTGATTCACAAAACGAGGAGAATTTACCAGAATGGTAACTTATAGTCACTTTGTACTCAAAACAACAGTTTCATATTAATACTTAAATTTTAAGTGTCCTTCATTTGTAATGTTTTTATAATAGGGCGGGTGAAAATGCAGAATGTGGAGGTACATTTGATTCATCAGGTGCATTTCACGGATACAGTAACGATGACACGAATTTACCAAAACATCAGGACTCACCGTATCGTAAGTACTATAAAAAAAATTCGAAATTTTTTAGAAGAATACTAATTTCTGGGGTTCTATTTCTAATTCGTAATCTAAGAAAATCTTAGGTGTTAGCAAATTGTGACTGAGGTGTTAGCAAATTACATTTACATTATATACTTTCTGTTTGAATAGTGTGTCCATATTACTGTAGAATCTTGCAATGTTAATAAAGAACATTTTATTTTTATTTTTAAGCAAATAGGAAATAGTTTGTGAAACGACTAGGCATGAGTTAACTAAATTATGATCTATTCTATTAGACATTTCATCTATTATACATTAAAGGTACTATCCTGAAATGTCTAATAGTGTAAAAAGTTAATGCGGAGTTTATTGCAGCACTGATTCGGTCCCACACCCATGGCAGTTTTCCTCGCCCAAAAGCACTTGAAGAAGGTTCTGACGAGTGGTGGGCTTCAGAGAAAGCAAAGAAATTATCACCGAAACGTTTTGATATGAAATTCAATAAGGTATGTACACGCTCGAACATATTGTAAATATATGTATGTATATTGCTACGAAATTGTTATGAAAGCCGCCCAGACCTTAGTTATCTTCTCAACTACTCGGCTTACTCGCCTAAATTGAATGCAGTAAATTGCAAATTTCAATTATATCTTCAAAAAAAAAAACATGTTGATAAACTTTTTATTTTATGCGAATGCATATAATGTTTGTAACCTAAACATTTATTTTAGAATTTTTGTACTTTGTTCTTTTACAACACATTGTTCTGTAATGTAAATATAAGACTTAGATATATGGATTCACAAACTTTATTGTACATCTACTTAATATTAATATTTTTCCTGTACATTGTATTTCTTTATATTCCTTTCCGAAATGACATATATTTGTGACATTGGCAAAATTGTGGTGACATCTCCACAAAGGCCAAAAAATAATAAGAAGAAGAAGACATATATTTGATTTTTTTTTCTTGAAATAAGGTGTACATCATAATAAAATACAGAATATGTCACTCAGAAAGAGTCTAGCTGATAGGAATCAGCGAAAGAAAGAAAAGAAGAAAATAATTTTTACCTCTTTGTAATATTAGTGTAGATATCAGGCAGTTTTAAATATATTTTTTTTTAGCAATCTAATATCGTCCTGGCTGATGGTGGGAATGCTCCTACAAGTACAAACAATAAATCAAACACAAGCAAAGAAGAGACTGTGCAAGACGTTCACGCGAAACGTGAAACAACTGCTGCTCCTTCAGATCCCCCAGAAGCTAGCGATGCAGCGCAAACAGAAGAAAAATATAGCAATCAAAACTTGTTTAAGTCATCAAAGTTTGCAGAAAGCAAAACATTCGATGCTTTAATGAGGTCTGATATTAATGTAGAAGAAGCTAGTGATGAAAGGGGTAATTTCCAATCCGTTATCATTACACCAAATAACAGTTTACGCCAGAAGCACCAACATATGGTGATAGCGGCAGATGGTCAGAAACATATTCGAATCACCTTGAAAGGAAATAATAAGTCTGATATGTAAGTGACTTATTTAAACAGTAGTATAGTTATATACATATTATTCAAAAATATTATAAAAACATACACATTTCTATGAAATTATAACCATAGGTATAACAAGTGAAAAAGTTAGAATTAAAACTTTTTAAATTTGTTCCAATGGCAAGCTACACTGTAAATCAGTGTCCTGATTGAGAGTATAGCTATTAGTTCAGCTTTCAATGTTAGCTCACTAACTTACTGTTCATCTACTCTTTCTTTCACCTACTAATCTCATTATTCAATATCTTGAGCGTTATTTATCTTACCAACTAATTGAGCCTTAAACCATGTTTATTTTTATTATTCACAAACAATACTTTGAAACTTGTTCAATTTAAACGCTTAACAGCGTCATTCTCACAACTAGATGAGGCTTATTAATATATATATTATATATATGCTTATTATAAGATTACATATTTTTCCTTGTTCCAACAAATCTTGCTCAAAATTGCATAAATCGTTGTTGAAATCACAATAAATAATATGAAAAATCTATCTATCTGCCAGAGGATGGGAAGTGGTTAAACAGTTGGTGAAATGCCGATTTAACAATAAAAGCAGGCAAGCATATTTTAACAACTCTCAATTTTGTCCAGTCACTCATAAACTAACTGTACGCTAGACGGTGACTAGTTAATTCCGCTCACGTTAGGTGAAGTGGTACTTATCTGTGACAAGTATGAAAATCAGAGGAAGTTCCTCCAAACTGTTTGAATAATAACAATTGTAGACAATGGTAGTGGTGTAAGGATTTAATTCTTTTTAAATTAATATTAACCTGAAATTTAAATATCTTATTCTTAACAGTATTATCATAATGCTCATATGTTTCCTTATGTATCAGACGGGCTAATGAAATAGGACCTGTCAAACCTCCTATACTACTGAAACTAGTCTATATGCCATTCATTGCTTCTCTAAGTGTTTAATAGGGTATTAACGCTCAATTTTTTTTTTCTGAAACTGCACAAAAAAAAATAACCAAAATTTTAGAAAACATCACAATAGGCCTTTTAAATATAAAATACCTTAAATCCTATGATGGCATTGTTAATTAATGTCCTGGTTATAAAATAATTGAATTGAACTTGGAACACCAAAATAAGTTATTACCATTATTTATAAGTAATATATAATATTTTTCAGGGATCATGGAGCACATACATCTTCTGAAGACATGTTAGTGGACAATATATTTGGTATGACTATAAATGACGAAGAAATTCTTTCCAAATCTCTCTCAAAGTCTGGTATATCTTCAGAAATAAATACAGGATCAAGTGGATTGTCTCAAAACCACAATCAAAATATCCAAATGAGTATGTCAAATACTGCACTACCGAGTTTGTCGGGAATTTCAATGGACATGCATCTTAACCAACAAAATATGCAATCATCTGGCATGCAGTCTGGGCATCCAATGTCTAACATGCAGCCTAATGTAATATCGTCATCTGGTATGCAGAAAATTTCGGGAATGCAAATGCCTTCTGGAGGTCACATACAGAATCCTGGTATGCAATCCAGTTCAATGCAGACGTCTGGGTTGTCGAATTCCGTCATGGCTTCAGTTGGGATGCAAAATCCTGGACTCCCACCTGGTGGAATGCAAAATTCTGGACTACAATCTGGTGGTATGCAGGCACCCCGTGTACAGACGCCGGGCATGCAGCCAGTTATGCAGGCTGTTGGAATGACAAATTCAGCATTAAATGCTTCACTTGGTTTACCAATTGTCCCTAGTGGCAATATAGGACTACCACTTCAAGGAGTACCACAGCAAGTTATGCCAAATGTTTGCATGGCCAACAACATGCCGTCACCTGCTATGGGAGTAATGGGGTCAGCATCAATGCAAGCACCTGGAAATATGGCGAGCTATCAATCAAATAGTGGTTTGCCTAACAACAATGTTGGCAATAGTTCTTTATTCCTTGGGCAGAATTCAAATAATCCTTCGGTCAGTATTAAATAATCCTATAGTAACTAATGCAGTAAATTTTAATATTGTATTATAACCATCTTGATGTGGATTGTATTTTGTTGTTGTAGATGTCATCTGCAAATGAAGTGTCTATGTCGAATCATGTTGGGCAAAACAATATGTTTTCATTACATGGCTTACAACATTCAGGATCACAAGCTTCTTTTGGAAATTCTATATATAGTAACAGTCAAAATTTAGTAGAACAGTGGTATTATGAGGATCCAGAGGTATGTTTATTTACATCCTGTTATGGCTTGGCTTCTTTGAGTTCTTTAGTTATTTACTATGGCAACGACTTCTGCCGAATGGTTGCTGGCATGTTTATTTAATTTCGATGATGGTGGTTTATTCTTTGAGAGCTAACTAGGCAAGGAGCTTTCCTCTAGGGTTAAAACTAGTGCTTCGGAGAGTTTTAGCAGTAAGCCATGTGAGATTCAGGTGCCCCCTTATGGATTCTTTCAGCAGAGGTAATCTCCCATCCCCATCTCCCTTTTTTTTTATTATTTCCTCTGCATTGAAAGTTATTGTCAAGCCTGAAAACTCTATACATGTTACTATTTCACCTTTCTTCATAGGGTTCACGTAATAAATTTAATTATTAGTGTATCCCGAAGGAGACTAAATGCAAAAGTTAAATTGATCAAAACCTGAATTTCTGTTGAACAATAGTAGTGTAACAGTAAGTGTTTAGTATTGTTTTTGTTATTTGTATATAATTTGCCAGTATTATTTTAGTAAGAGGGGTCTTTGTTACAGAGAAATATTCAAGGCCCGTTTTCATCCAAGGATATGTATAACTGGTACAGAGCGGGCTTTTTCAGCCCTAGTTTGATGGTGCGACGTGCATGTGAAACAATGATGCGACCCCTAGGATCATATGGCCCTGTTGTCCCATTTGTGCAGCTGGTAAGTGTCTGGATAATTTAATAATCTATTTTCAACCAACTGTAAAAAATGAGGAGGTATAATGTTCGACTGTATGTATTTTATGTTTGTCCAACGATTTCCAATAGTCAATCTATTTTCATTTTTGGTTTAAAGGAGTATAGTTCTGAGGTGTCTTGCTCACCAAGTCAGGATTTGATTTTGGGATCCCACAGAAATCGAAGAAAACTCTAAAATTTTATAGTCACCAACAATGCCGTCATATACTTTTATATATTTTCTAAAGTTATTATTATTATATCGTGTCTTGGGGCCAGGGACTCAGGTATATCCTAAAAATGAGAACTCTGTGCCTCTGGCATAATTTATTCCTAAGGTCGGTCACCGATCAGTGAATTGCTCTGACTGTATTTAATGTTTTCGTGCCTGGAAAATGTTAAAAAGTGAAAACAGTTCTTACTTCTCACTTCGTGTTTCCCACAAGCGAATTTTATTTTAAAAAGCTTTAAGATACTGTACAGCTTATTTAATATTTTGAAGCTTCAAGTTCAGGTAGTTAATTGTGTGTGTGATGTCGGATCACAAATTTGCGAAAATATTTTCTCTTTCATTCCATTAAATCAGCTATTTCTTCTCTTAGGTCATAAAATATTTTTTGCGTTTTACCTTTGCTTAGCCACCTTACTTCGCAATAGTAAGGTGTCACATTATCGTGTTCAGAAGAGAGTTTATATTTTACTTTTTTATTTATTATTATGCGGTAGATATACGATAGAGGGCAAACGAGCAGACGGTTCATCTGATGGTAAGTGACTACCGTCGCTTTTCATGAGATCTCGTGGGCTTAACCATCGCCAGTTTAAAGCATTTTTGTAAGAAATATCCATCCCCATCACCTGGATGAATGGCACTCCACTACTGTGGGCTTCTCCAGAAGCTTTTTACCTTCGCACAACCAACCTATGGAACAAATTGTCGCCTGTCGTTTTTCCGGACCGATACGATCTTCAAACCTTCAGAAAAAAGAGCGCACTCCTACCAAGACCAGCATCGAGCTTGTGAGTCTTGAGTTGCGGGTGTTCATGAGCGACGGTCATAAACTCTCTTCTGAACTCCTCTGAACACGTGAATCCTTGTAGCGGCTGTATAGCCAGTAAATTACTCACTATACAGCCGCTTATTGATGAAGAATTTGTAGTAATAGAGGAATTCCTCTGTTACCACAAATTCTTCATCAATACCGTTTATAACAAGCAATTAATAATGCCCAGCCAATTTATCAGTCAATGTTTTTTTTTAATCACTAGCCATCACATTTATGCGTCGAGTACGTCGCGCTAAGCTCAGATTCTCAAAACACTTTCTTATTTTCTGGCCACAATGGTTTTTCAATATCTCTCGCACTCTTTATAAACTCTCCCTCAGAAAATGACTTCTGTTTCATTGCACAACAAACACACTCGTGTGAGACCAAGTGCTTCTAGTAATTGTATAGTATTTACTGGATTCCTTTTTAATTAGTGAAATATGTTGACAACAATACTCAAAGATAATGCAATCACTACCTGTGCTTGTGTTATTATGGAATTATACTTTAACCTTGATCTACTCCGTTGGCATTCGTAACATATTCATTCTGTGTTCATATCACCAGATGTGATTTCAAAGTAGTTGCTTGTATCTTTTGAACACATATAATGTCCACATAATCAATTCTGTTAAAGTAGGTTTATTTAAAATTGTAATGTTACTTGTAAATGAAGTTAAAAAAAAAAACAGCAGAAATGACAAGCAATGAGTTATTAGTGATGTTGATTATTTTAACATGAAAAATAATTGATCAATATTTATTTTTTGTATTTATAACCGTTAGGTTATGCTTTATATACTAACCTGCATGATTGATTATCCTAGGATATGATGTCCGGATTCCCGATGTCAAGTGGATATGAATCTCGCCCCCAGGGAAATCATGACAATATGCTAAATTCTCAATCATCGTTGGGATTAGATGTAAGTATTTTTTATACTATATACATATGTATGAATACTGTACAGTAAAAAATTGGAATTCATTCGAAACACGTTGTTATAGTTAGCAGTTACCAGTAGTGTAGTGAATACCTTGCTTTAATAAGGTTTTCTTGCTTTTAGGTGATGAATATTGGTAACATGAATATGTCCGATAACACACCTATGGAACCTTTACAATTTGGATCTGTGGGACTCATAACAAATCAATCTTTTGGCCAGCCGCAGCAAATGGTAATAAATATAGTACATGTTAGAAATAAGACAAGTTGTTTGTCTGTACTTGCTCACGGCTGAACTTATAAACCAATTGTTGTGCAGTTTTAATGGCTAAGGGTGTCCCCCAGGTTGTCTTTAGAATGTGATGATAGATATGTATATCTAAAAATATATATACATTATATATATAAAAATAAATATATATACAAAATAAATTTGGTTAATACGTCAAAGCAGTATTTATCCATGGATTTGATATCCGATGTACATTTTTCAGGTTGATTCTTTATGGGGCCAGCCATCATCATCATCTGATTTAATGTGGATGCAACAATCTCTGCCTCGCTCTGAAGCGCGAGTCAACAACTTGCCTATATTTTTCTGGGACCAACAGGTATGTGCACATTACTCACCTGGCTTCAAAGCTATGTTATATATATAAATATATTGTTTCATATATTTATAAAAAAAAATAAACATATTATAATCAGTCCGCATGACAATTAATTTCTTCAAGAACCAATTTAAATTATACCAATCATTACATAAAGCATCTCCATAACATGTGATGATTCCCGTGGAATAAGAAATTAGAGCAATTCTTAAGAAAGAATAATTCTTAGAGGCTATCAAAAATTCATTAAATTTCACGAATGGGCCGGCTCGACCGGTGCGATACCACGGCCTCACAGAAAACCGGTTGTGAAGTAACGCTTGCGTTGCATTTCCCCGAAATGAGTGAGGTCTCCGGAGGCCCAAAACCCCCCACCCCCCTAATGATAGCGCTGTTAACGAAAAGGATACCCCAGGGGGGTACCAGCGCTAGCGTTGGAGAATCCCCCCCTGGACGTCCACCCTCAGTACGGATTATGCCTGAGCGTGGACGCCCAGGCTGCCCCTCGTACTCTGGGGGGGGCTCAACTGCGCTCTCAAAATCTGCTCGGGGCAAGAGAAGGCACACCATGGCACCCCCTGTCACGTTTACCGTGGATTTTTGTAACATCAGGGGCTTACATTCGAACCTCGACACTGTCCACCACCACCTTGAGACAGCAAAGCCGGCCTTGCTCTTTTTAACCGAGACGCAGATATCATCTCCAGCGGACACATCCTACCTCTGCTACCCTGGGTACGGACTGGAACACTCCTTTGTTCCTAAGGCTGGTGTATGCGTGTACGTTAGAGATGATATCACTTCTCGCCGCCTCGGCAATCTTGAAGGTAGGGACCTCTCCATCTTATGGCTACGTGTAGACTGCGACGACCATCCCCGCATCTACCTATGCCTCTACAGGTCCCATAGCGGTGATGCCGAAACGGACCGACTCATCGACCACGTCCAAATGGCTACAGACTCAGTGCTCCAGCAGGTCCCATCCGCAGAGATCGTGATTCTTGGCGACTTTAACGCCCATCACGCCGAATGGCTTGGTTCGCGCAAAACCGATCATGCGGGAAGATCTGTTCACGATTTCGCCTTGGCATATGGCTTGACGCAGCTGGTAGCAACGCCTACGCGAATCCCAGATGCAGAAAGCCACGTGCCTTCACTGTTGGATCTTCTGCTGACCTCACATCCTGACGGCTACAAAGTATCCGTTGAGGCCCCTCTTGGCTCTTCGGACCATTGCCTGATTAGGAGTATAGTGCCACTCGTTCACTCGCTGCGGCCGCGAGTTACAGGCAGTCGCCGCGTATGGCACTATAGGTCAGCAGACTGGGATGGAATGCGAACATTCTTTGCATCCTACCCATGGAGGCAGGTTTGCTTCTCGCCGGATGATCCCAATGTCGTTGCTGACTCTGTCGCGGATGTTGTGCTTCAGGGTATGGAACTTTTCATTCCATTCTCCCTGATTCCCACAGGTGGCAAGTCCCAGCCTTGGTTTGGTCGAACCTGCAAAGCGGCGTCCCGCCGAAAGCAGGAATGTTACCAAGCATGGGCTAATGCAGCGACAGCACGGGATGAAAAGACCAGCACATTAAAGAAGCAATTTAACTTTGCCTCCAGGTCCCTCAAAAGAGTAATTGCTTTGGCGAAGTCGGCTCACATCGGCAGAATTGGCGAGAGACTAGTTAGTCTCCCCTCCGGAACTCGTGCATTCTGGTCTCTTGCCAAAGCTGTCCAGGGGAACTTTTGTAAGCCATCCCTTCCACCTCTGCGCATAGGAGATAATTCGTTGGCCCACGACGCTAAAGAAAAAGCCGATCTTCTGGGCAAACTCTTTGCGTCCAACTCGACCCTGGACGACGGGGGAAACGCACCGCCGACCATACCGCAGTGCGAGACCCGCATGCCGGAAGTCCGGTTTACACAAAGGGCAGTGCGTAAAGCGCTTCTTTCCCTCGACGTTCATAAGTCGAGTGGGCCCGATAGAATCTCTCCTATCGTGCTGAAGACGTGTGCTCCAGAGTTAGCACCGGTTTTAACGCGCCTTTATCGGCTTTCTTACTCTCTTGGCGTAGTCCCGAACTCATGGAAGACAGCTCTAGTGCACCCAATCCCTAAAAAAGGAGATCGCTCGGATCCGTCCAACTACAGACCCATAGCCATCACCTCCTTGTTCTCCAAGATAATGGAATCCATTGTTAACTGCCAGCTCCTCCGGTACTTAGAAGACTACCAGCTCCTCAATGATCGACAATACGGCTTCCGTCAGGGTCGTTCAGCTGGTGATCTTCTCGTATACTTGACTCACCGGTGGGCACAGGCGATCGAGACCAAGGGGGAAGCGTTGGCCGTTAGTTTGGACGTGGCGAAGGCCTTCGATCGGGTCTGGCACAAAGCGCTCCTTGCGAAGCTTCCTTCCTATGGGCTTCCCGAGAAACTGTGCAATTGGCTCACCAGTTTTCTTACAGACAGAAGCATCAAGGTCGTTGTTGACGGTGCATGCTCCGACTCCAAGTCTGTTAATTCTGGTGTCCCACAAGGCTGTGTGCTATCACCCACGCTGTTTCTTCTGCATATCAACGACATGCTGCAGATTAGCAGCATCCATTGCTATGCAGACGATAGCACGAGTGATGCCCTTTACACCGGCCGCGCTAACATTTCTCGGGTAAACGTCATCGAAAGCCGATCCAAACTTGTGTCTGAAATCGAAACTTCTTTATCAAAAGTTTCAGATTGGGGTCGACTTAACCTAGTCCAATTTAACCCCACGAAGACACAGGTTTGCGCGTTCACCGCTAAAAAGATGCCATTGGTCGTATCACCTCAATTTGAGAGCACTTCCCTAACTGCATCAGCCAGTATCGGAATCCTTGGCGTCGATATATCAAGCGAAGTCCAGTTTCGCGGTCACTTAGAGAGTAAGGCCATATTAGCCTCGAAGAAGCTTGGTGTGCTAAACAGATCGAGACAGTATTTTACTCCGGCCCACCGCCTGCAACTTTATAAGGCGCAGGTTCGGCCGCACATGGAATACTGTTCTCATCTCTATGCAGGTGCACCCCAGTACCAACTTCTGCCTCTTGACCGCATTCAACGGAGAGCGACTCGCATCATCGACTGCCAAGATATTTCTGATCGACTTGACACCTTGGCGTTGCGTAGAGATGTATCTTCACTCTGCATCCTCTATCGCTTGTATCATGGGGAGTGTTCAGAGGAATTGTTCGGACTTATACCGGCTGCTGGTTTCCGCCATCGTCCTACGCGACAAAATATCCATCCCCATCACCTGGACGATTGGCACTCCACCACTGTGCGCTTCTCGAGAAGCTTTTTGCCTCGCACAACCAGCTTATGGAACAAATTGTCGCCTGCCGTATTTCCGAACCGATACGACCTTCAAACCTTCAAGAAGAGAGCGTACCTCTACCTAAAAGGCCGGCAACGCACTTGTGACTCTTGAGTTGCGGGTGTCCATGGGCGGCGGTAGTCACTTACCATCAGGTGACCCGTCTGCTCGTTTGCCCCCTATCGCATAAAAAAAAAAAAAAAAAAAAAAAAAAAATTTAAAATACTTTAATATGAAATATCATATTCTAATATGGTGCTAATGATATTTACACCGTGCAGAATGGTAATCTTTATATAATTAAGATTTATATGTATAACTTTATAGAAACCCCAGTTTTAATTAATAAGGTGATCATTGTGGTATATTCTCACTAGTTCAGTTGCCTGAACGACCTATAGTGTAAGTTCGGTTAATTATACAACAGCTTTTTATTCTTTAGTAGTTAAATTATTAAAACCATAACGGCTTTGGCTTACATGTTTTATTGTTCAGTTCAAGTAATAAGTATAATACCTATAAGAACTAGAATACCGTAACTACTGCTATATATTGAATTTAAAAGAAATAATTGTTCAAATACACCTATAATTCTCCATCTCTTTAGTCAAGTGTACTAGTGGCAAAGAACCATCATTATGGTATATAAATTTTGATATTTTTCTTAACATTATTCAATATACTCGCAACATCATCGTTTTTATTTTTTAATTGATATTCCTAAATATACCTTCTACTACTATTACTTACTACTATTACTACTACTATACTTATTATGTTGAGTTAATGTTACCGTGGAAAGACGACATTTTCCTCACGTTATGTAAATGTCAGTATATAACTGTATTACGCAGCATCTTGATTTGACAAATATGACTGTCATTCATGTCGACGAAACTGAATGTAATTTGCAATTAAGTAGTATTTGTGTGAACCAATACTAACCTGGTTTTGTAATTAGTGTTAAAAATGTCGTGTTTCTATAGAAATATCAAAGAAAGTAATAAGTTATAGGACAACTTACTACTTCGACTGCTTTTTAAATAACATATTATTCGCACATAATTTCAACTGCAGCTAACATTTTTACTAAAATATGGTTCATGCACCTTTCCAGTTTTTTAGACAAATGTTATAAACATATGTTGCATAATGACCACTAACAATATTTGATTTATGATCGATCAAGCTGCAACGTGATATTATTAGATAGATAGTTTTGGTTTATACCTACTTGGAGAACTAAATAAAAGTCAGTGAACACCAATTTAGTTATAAGTATATTGAGTTTCACACTATGCTATATAAGTCAGTTCGTACACACTATGTCTACATCACAAAGTCATAAATTGATTGCCGACATATTTGAAGGTTACTAACGTTCATTCACAAGTGTTATGTTTAAGTAAAGTGTTACCAATCCCGTCTGCTTGCAAGCGACTAACTCTTTTTAGAAATCAAGGGATAGAATCGTGTAAATGACACCTTACACAAACATTGCCGGTTATATATACGCACATAGCCTTGTATGTATATAAATGAATTTGGTTGTTCACTCGGGCTTAGACTGGTAGTTGCCCATATTAACAATATAAAGAACGTGTTGTGACAAAATTTTATAGCAGAGTGATTTGATAAATAACTACATAATATAAAGAAAGCAAAAACTAAATATGCATTTCTACTGAATTGACAAACTGACCAATATTACTACAATAGGCAATTTTCACTCGAAACTTCTTTTTTGTCATTTTACACATGAGACTATAACTATAATAATAATAATTAAATTGCACCAGTAATTAAATACTCTGTATACAAATGACTTATCAAATTATAACTACAAACAATACTATGTATGGCATCTTGTACTTGCGGTACGCAAAACATACTAGCTGACATATTTCATTACGGAACCGTAGTATACCATGTAATATAAAAAGTGTATAAAATAATCAATACATTGTACAAAAAATATAATGTAAGAGTGTATAAGGGAAAATATAACGTAGTAATGCGATAATAACTTTGTTCTCACATTGTCTATAAATAGAACTTAAAAAAAACAAGTAGTTATCGTTCTTACGGGATCCTAACTTTTAGCAACGTCACGTTATAACGTGAATCGCACGGGTTGTCGTATTACGCGCCCTGCTCGTGTTATGTGCTGCCTTAGCGGCGGTTGCACCTGAATCGGCGGTTGTGAAACCTGACTATCGCTACCTACGCTATTGCTAACTACGTTATTGTTACTATGCGACTCAGATTCATTTATGACAAAATCGGGCTTGCTTGCTTTAGCGACTTATGAACGTTGTCATCCCTAATAAACACAAAATTACACTTAGCTAATTCGGCATACTCAAAAATTTCCTTAAAACTTAATTTATCCATCGTTGGTAGGTAGCAAGCGATAGTATCACGGATTTTCTCAACTAAACTATACGGATCATTGGCATCTTTATTGCTTGAGCTATTATAGAATTCGCCTGGCAAACGTAAAGTTTTACCTAAGGCTAATTCTGCCACACTCACGTGGCTATCGGTGCGCATTACCGCTCGAAGGCCTTACATAACAATTGGCAATTCCTCCACCCACGTTGTATTACTGTGAAGGCGCGCCATAAGGGCTGTCTTTAAATACCTATGCCATTTCTCTACGGCACCGTTACTTTGTAGGTGATAAGGCGTAGTACGAATTTTATTTAAACCCATAAATTTCATTAATTTTGCAAACAAACTTGATTCGAACTGCCTACTCTGATCGCTAGTGATACGCACCGGACAAGCATATCTTACTATCCAACCTTCATAAATGCATTTAGAAACTTAATTCCGCTGTTATCTCCTGCACGGGCAATGCTTCCGGCCAACGAGTACACCTATCAATATTTGTAATAAAATATTTATATCCTTGTGGACAGGATGGTAACGGGCCAACAATATCCACATGGATATGCTCAAAACATGAAGCGTCTGGGAATTTGCCTAGATCCGAAACTACGTGACGATTGACTTTTGACACTGTAAACAACTCTTAGTCCAAAGTCCTACATCTGTTTTCATCCCGGGCCAATAGAAATGTTTAGATACCATCTTCCAAGTTGTTCGGATACCAGGATGGCTCAAACTATGAACACTTTGAATAGCAATTTTCCTAAATTCGTCCATCAAATTAGGCCTCATAACGTCGTTTTTTGCAATATATTCTCTTATCACAAGTAGGTAATAATATCTTCTTTGTAATAAGTACTCGTCTGTCATTTGCGCGTCAGCAAGTGCATCGTAGTCGAGTACAGTCAGGCAAAAAACTGTTTCGACGCGTGATAAAGTGGCTACGATATTATATTTTTATTGTGTTTCTGTATTATTCTTAGTAAGTTTGGAGAACGTATGACACAAGGGTTTATGGTCGATATATACTGTCAATGGTCGGCCTTCAAATAATTTCCGAAAATACTTAATCGCTGAATAAATGGCAAGTAACTCACGATCGTATGTGGAGTACTTCTGCTCAGTAGGAGTGTTTTTTTTTTAAATAGCGTAGAGCCTTCCAGGCTCAAACAAAACAAAACTGCACCCATACAAATATTAAACGCATCGGTCATCAGTGCTAGTGGTACGTCCGGTAGTTAATGTGGCAATGTGACAGCTTTTTGAAGTGCTAACCTACATTCTACAAAACCTTTTTGCGAAATCTCAGTCCAAATTATTTTAGTATTATCATTTTTTTGTATTAATTAAATATTTATTTAACTCGCACTGATAAGACAAGAAGCTAAGTTTGGCAATGAAGGCCTATAAAAAATTAAGTTTCCAGTTTACTAAAATTAACAGTTGCCTTGATGCGATCATTAAGCGGTCT
Organism: Tyria jacobaeae; assembly: GCA_947561695.1. Taxonomy (NCBI): domain Eukaryota; kingdom Metazoa; phylum Arthropoda; class Insecta; order Lepidoptera; family Erebidae; genus Tyria; species Tyria jacobaeae. Next base: position 7,740,556 of record OX387207.1, on the reverse strand, counting down.
TATACCATCTACGCTGACGTCATGCCCTAAGAATTGTGACGTCATGCAAATAATTGTAAAAAAAAACAAATCCCTGTAAAACTGTATTATCCATAAATCGCTGGAATGTCTGCGCTGCATTACGTTAACCAAAGGTCATACGGGAAACTCAAAAAGATCTGAAGAAGAATTTCTAATTTGGAAAATATTTTCTTATTTGCCAAAATATAAGTAAACTCATGTAACCTAGGGATGGGGTATCTGTCGGGCTTCTTAATAGCATTTAATTGACGGTAATCGCCGCAACAACCACGTGCAACGGGCTAGCCCAAGCACTTTTAGAAGACCTACAGATCCCCAATTTTTGCATAAATCGAAATTCTGCGCGTGCGTGTACGGGAAAGCCGACTGTTTCTATGTAGTGTAATATGTTATGACCGGGAGTTTCCCTGAAGGACGCTGGTTTCGTAATGTCAGGATACATGCACAATAAGTCATAGTATGGGTGACCTTTAACAATAGAATTTAGAGACGGTTGCTTAATGCTTATGATTGATGCCAACATGAATATCTGTGATTTTATTTATAAGCTTACGATTATGCATCAGCTGCTAGAATAGGCTGCTTGACATCAGCTAAAATAAATTCCCAACGGTACGGTCGCCGTAGCTTAAGATTTAAAACTAAGGATTTTGTACCGTTAGTCGTGATTTCGGTACCGTTGGCAGCAAATAAGTTAAAATCTGAGCACTTCATACCTTTATAAAGTTTTTTAGTGGCTGCTAAAACAGATACATTGGCACCTATATCTACAAGAACGCGTAGCCCGGAATTAAAGTTCTGAACATATAAGCGGCTGCAGGGTGTAACTGCACAGACCTCCGCCGACGTCTGTACTTCTTCACCTAGTTTTCCGACTTCCTATTTTCCGCTCCGGCTTTTTTGTGCTTCCAGGCACACGGCGGCACGCATTTATACGCTCGATGACGGTACTTGAAATGATAATAAGCCAACCAGACGATTCGGGATTACGTCATACTCTGGATCGAGTGCGACGACTGGTGAAAACGGATCCTTGCTGGTACGTCCTTGAGCGGGGACGGGAAAGCTCCATGTCGGTCAGTCTAGCGTTGTTCTTAGCCAGCTTCGCTGATAAGCTTGCTACGTCTTTCTCACTTTTGGTCTAACCTCGTGGGGTAGGAGCTATTGTTTCAACGCTGCTACTCTTCGTGGCCTCCGCTATGTTGTCTGCGATCATAGCCAGATTATCCAGATCCTTCGGCTCGGATACAACTAACACGGCACGTACTGTTGAAGGCAGGTGACCTTGCTAGATAACCCTCAAGGTATCGTCGGGAAACGTGTCCCGAGTCAAGTCTCTCATCCCACGAAGCAACTGGGATGGTTTTTGGTCACCCATTTCCATTTCTCCTATGAGTTTTTCGATCTGCCGATTCGACCTTCGAATCTTCAAATAAAGTTAATAGCTTTGTCTTGAGCGCTACGAATTTTCCTGCCTCAGGGGGCTTAGTCAAAAAGTCTCTTAGCTGCATGATGACTTCTTTGGGCAATTTAGAAACGACCAAATCGAATCTCCTATCGCCTCTATGCGTATAAACCAAACGCGCCGTTGATCTATCCAGAAATCAGGTATACGCGTCGAAAGATAAATAGCCATGACCTCCGTAGACCGCATAGGTGGAACACTAGACATGCCTGTAGTCATCTTCACAAAAAATCGATTTTCACTCGCGCGATTGAGTTCTCTGTCGGGGTCACCAACTTAGGTTTATACCTACTAGGAGAACTAAATAAAAGTCAGCGAACGCCAATTTAGTTGAGTATATTGAGTTTCACACTATGCTATATAAGTCAGTTCGTACACACTATGTCTACACCACAAAGTCATAAATTGATTGCCGACATATTTGAAGGTTACTAACGTTCATTCACAAGTGTATGTTAAAGTAAAGTGTTACCAATCCCGACTGCTTGCAAGCGACTAACTTTTTTAGAAGTCATGATATAGAATCGTGTAAATGACACCTTACACTAACATTGCCGGTTACAAATACGCACACAGCCTTGCATGTATGAATGTGTATCCCTACAGATAGTATTTAGATATTAAACAGTTTAGTTATGCGCAAAACAACGTATTTACATATCTTTCTTTCATTCTGAACAGTTCTTAAACTTACTATAGTTTTAAAACCGAAAAGGAGTTCGGGACCTTATAAATATTAACTTTACTTTACTTAACTTCAATGCGGCTTTATAATGATAAACTGCCCTTGGAGATAGAATATTTTATTTTTTACCATATTTTTATGGACCAAACTTAATTGAAATTCTTTCTATTCATTTCAATTATTGAAATTGGTTTATAACTGCCAAAGATATCACTTGACATTTGCTTACAAAAAAAAAAGAGTCGAATAGAGAACGCACTCCCTTACGAAGTCGATTACAAAAGGATAATACTAATATCGTAAATCTTGAAAAGACGTTGAGTAATATCGGAATTGATTAATATTTATATTTTTTACCTTATAACTTTTAACCTTATACTTCCTGAAAGAGACTGTATTAAATTTAAATGACGAAGCATTTTTTCGTATGAGCAATCATGACCCGACTTGTAGCCAAGACTTTTTAAATATTATCTACACCGAGGCATGGAGAAACAATCATTACCATCCGTACAATTTTGTAAATAAGCCATCGTATTAGATACATATTGATGTAATTTATGTATAATATAATTGCCTTAAGGGGTTGATTTAATTCAGCTCTTGTCTACCTGCAATACGGTAATTATTACATCGATTCCATTCCGAACGAATTTAGTCAAAACTATTTATATTTCTTAAACTAAGATGAGATACTAGTTGTTTCTATCTGTACAAAGCCATTTGGATTGAAGATTGAATTGAGCATTTTCACATAGTTTGACAAGTTTAGTTTTGATTTTTTTTTTTTGATGATGTCATTACTAGTGCATATCTTGAATCATTATACAAGTTCGTCGGGTGTTTAATAAGTTCAGTTTAATTTTTGATACAAAAGTTCATGAGCTACTAATTATATTTTTATTACTTCCACTTCCCAATGTTTAGTGACAAAACTAATCATAAAATTCAATTATGTGAAAGAAAAGTATGCTATATAAAAACTAAATTATTATTTTCATTTCTTAAATTCTATAAGTGAACTGGGTGGTCTTAAAAAATACTTATAATGAACAAATGTATAGTGTTAAGGATCAAAAGTGTCACTTTTTTGAAGAAAGTGACTACTGTGTTATAAAGTATAAATTTTTTCGCGTGTCAGTTCATGATTTTAAATCTTTAGTGAACTATTAGCTTAATTAGGGGAAAGGAAGGCAAAACGGACCACTTAACAAAAAACAAGCATAGAAAAGAAACTATTAATTTTATTAAACTTCTACAAAGTCAAAAATAATCAACATTGTTATCTCTATATTACGTATGAATCAGACTTTGATAAAATCACAGACAATGAAGATATTAAATGATTTCTAATACCTTAAATATGTGGACCACACATGAAGGCAAAATGAACTTAATACAACTATTCAGACAACACATTTTTCACATTAATATACGGTCTCATCATCCTTATCATCTACTCCTGCGCTAGCTCAGTGTGCTCATAAACAACATTTTGGACATTGCACCCCACCTCCGTTAGATTCTGAATACAAATAAGAACAGTACAGACACCTTTTATATCAGATTTCTTGCTTACCTTCCTTTTTTTTGAAATTTTTAGTCTGTTTTCACTTTCCTCCTTCCTGATTTTCTAAGTGCTTTTTTTAATCTTTTTAGCCTGTTTATTATGATAAGTTTCCAGTTCAAGGCGATAAAGTAATAATTGCTGTTTTTCCTCGCTTGACGTTAGCTCTTGTAGTCTTTTCTGTTTTCGGTAAATAGGCGGTGATGACACCCTTGAATGAGGCTCGTCAATATCCATGACGGTAGGTGTAATGGATGTTGAAATATTTTCCCTATTGTTTGGTCCCTCGTTAGCCCTTGATGTTAGGGGTTGATTTTTTTTTGCCTCTCTTACCTGCCATCTTTTTGCTATTATCAAAACTATGATATACATATGTTATTTCTCTCCTCTAGAACATAAGCCAACTTTTGTAGGTTTTTCGTAGTTAAACCAAATAAACGATTTCCATCTGTTTTACGTAAGTAGCTAATTCAGTCTCTTGAACCTTACTAAAAACATTGAAATCTACTGTGTTTCTTCTCTGTAGCTTTATCAATATTTTGATTAGACTTATATTTCTCCAGTTTTCTCTTCAAGGTAGTCTTTAGTATTGGGAACTGAATAGAAGCCTTATTAATGCCCATTTCTCCAGCAACCACTTTCTCAAATGCATTTTTCATGCCAGACTCATCCCAAGAACTCCGATTGGATTTTCTTTTGTAATTATCCACCATCTAAAACCGAAGCAAAAAAGATTATTATATTATTAAAAACATTCTCTTCCCCTAATTTCATTAGATTTATATTAAAATTTTCTTTTGTAATTATCCACCATCTAAAACCGAAGCAAAAAAGATTATTATATTATTAAAAACATTCTTTTCCCCTAATTTCATTAGATTTATATTAACATTCACGTTACCTTATTGAAGGCAAAACGGTACTCCAGTCCATTTTGTCTGGGTCCGTTTTGCCTTTTTTGCTATAAACAACAAAAATTAAAAGTTTTGAAGATATAAGTTGAGGTATACTTGGTTAATGGCTTAATCATATGTCAGTTTGCATACAGTTATCATCAGAACACACTATCACAAACCAAACCAAACTGTAGGCTAATTGAAAAATGCAACTTTATACATCAAAATCTAAAAATAAATAACTTACCTTTCTAAATCAGTGCACGTGCGGTCGGTGGAATTGAGTTCACTGACCGAGAGCGGGAACATGGCGGCCAACACTTTGACGTAACAAATTCATAAATGGCGTTACACGTTTCAAAATTATGAAGGTTTTGCCTACCCTACGGGGTCCTTTCCCATTATTCCTGCATGTGAGCGCTTCTTTTTTTAAAACGCGCCATGTACGACTTTAACATGATTATAATAGCGATAGACTTAAGACAACGAGCGTTCTACACTCGCCCGATCTGAGCACCGCCGACAGGGAGCGCGCCGACCGGAGACAAAGTGATACAGCCTGGGAAAAACAACAAAATCATTTAGTCAAGACAGTCTCTTCGTCGTTAGTCCGTCGTATGCAGCATTGTATTTATTTTAATACATTTAGAAGATTCAGACACATTAATATGGTTTGCATTTCAAAGGTAATTACACTACCTGCTGGGTGGACAGCCAGATAACCTTGTTTCTGTTCTTACATATCTCACGGGCTTCGTCTACTGCCTTGAAACCTTTCACCGATTTGATAAACAGTTTGACTTGAAAAAGGAAGTAGCAAAATTTTTTTTAAATCACTCCTGCACTAGGATAAATTCCTGTGTCGCGGGAGACTTTACAAACATTCAAACAACGGACACAAAGAGTACCCAGACTCAGAACAACAACTTGAGCATTACACACAGTACAAGTGTTGTCCCGTGTGGGGATCGAACATACAACACTCGGTGCGGTAGTGTGGGGGCGAGGTGACCACTTGAACCACTACGCAATTCGTGCAGTCAAATTATTTTTTTAAATTAGTGGAACTAATGACATAATATGTTTAGAAAGGGGAATAATGTTACCGGATAGCCGATAGGGGTCAACGAACCTGTTCGGTTCGGTTACCAGAAAGTATTACTGAAACACCAAAATGAAGTAGTAGAAACCAAAATTAGTTGTAATAGTTATCTAGTATTCTAAATAAGGGGGAAAACGTAATACTTATATAATATTTTGTTATAACTAGTCTTATTACAAAATTTCGTCACAGACCATGTAAAATCGTAAAAAGTTTTAAGCACACTTGAAAATTAGTTCATCATTTTATTCTGAATAAGATACATATGATTCGTAGGAATAAATACTGATATTATATATTAACTGAAACCACGTGCGTCTGACTTAGTCACAAAGCATGCGTCTTGCACACAGATCTGTCAAATCACGTAATTTCATTTTCTGTTCTATGGAATGGAATCCATTTATATTTTTTCGGCTTGGATTCCCACTTCGGAACGTTAGATAGGAAGCCGGAAAGATAGTAACGTTAGCTAACAAGATGAAAATACCGTCTATGTGAACCCTCCTGTTTCTTTCTCGACAAGCATGTTGAGAGCAGTATATCCGTTTATTGTTTTCTTATTAATTTAGCGTTATATAGCTATCCGAGATACCTTTGTAGGGACTTACATAGCGATGTTTTGTTTTCTTAAGGAGTTATAAATTTCCTGAGTTTCTATATTGGCTGTAAGCTCCGGTTTAATCCTTTCCCGAACAAAATTCATTCGAAAGACAAATCTCTTCCGATTAAAGACCGGTTCCTTATTTATTCCCAGTTCTCAATACCAGTCTACTTTTGGTAGTTTACAATTCCACGATTTAAGGTTTTATTTTATTAATGTTTCAATATTTTGTGTTGTATTAAATATGTGAAACAGAGTTCCTATGATGTCTGTATAGTTTTAATACATTCTATTATCCTTTTATCAGCACCCTTATACTTAATAATTAATAGATTACATTACATTACAACGACAGAAATATCCAATAACTAATCCTCAAATTATTTTCCTTATAACTTTCTTTTGAAGTTGTCATATAGTTTCTTATATGCACAATATTCCAATGATCACTGACGATGTCCCTGAGTCTTTTATATATTTCGTTTAAATAGGTATATTCTTGAAGTCCAGTACAAATGTTTTTGATTTGTTAATTTATATCGTATAATGTAGACAGTTAAAGTTTCTTTGTTTAAGGTATCTCGGAGGCTTCTGCACCGACCTTAATTAATTACGACACTGAAAAGATTACTTTTCCGTGGACTAGATAGTATCCTGGGAAACATTAAACACGGCGCGAACATCTAGCGATAAAAAGATTTGGAATTCTACAATAGTAAATAAAATTACTTATATTCTCCACATAGACTCAGGTAATCTGGACTTATAAGATTTTTCTTAGTGATTAATACAGATGATTAAATTGTAATGACGTGATTGTGAGTCAAACTATTGTCACGTTGGTAAACTATATCAAAAAATGTAGTGTTAACTGCGTAGTATTTTTTTGTGTAACCAAAGATATCTTGAAATAGTTTATGAGCGCAAAATAAAACTAGTGCTCATAAAAATATTAACGTTAATATTTAAGTTAAATTTATATAACATATTATATGATATTTGTTGTTTCCAGAGCTTTGAGCTCATAAAAGCTATTTTAATATACTGTAGTAGTATGTAAAATGGATGTGTGTGATGAGTACATAATTAATGTAGATAACTGGATCTTAAACTTGTATAAACTTTGTGACTATTTCATTGAATGTTATGAATGATCTGCTTTTGAAGCTTCTCTTCACAACATTATAATATATATGACCTGACGGTTAAAAACAAACAGATTAAAATTACATGGCTATTTATGAAAGTTATGAATATTATAATGACCATAGAAGTATATTTATACTTTATATACTTATTTATATAGATATTTCCATTGTTAAAAGTAAAGGGCTTAATCATCATGTGATACAAAAAGGTTTATTAGTGCGGGAAATGTTTAACATTTAAATTCCACTGTGTTTTAATTTATACATACATATATATGTTCTTATTACATATTATATCAGTGAACTGTGGCCAAAAGTCTAGCACGTCTTTACAAGGTTTTCACCTTTAGTTAAGGTCTTATAGGGAATAAGTTTATGAAAGCCGAGTCAAAAATATGAAATGTTTTCTTTTTCATAGCTTTACTTAATTCAAATGTCTTTATAGACGCAATCTGAAGAGTAGGTTATTTTGATTACAGTTTTTTTATATTTTTTATAGTTTAAGGTTGATGAGCGAGCTTTGTCTTTGAGGGACATCTTGAATTTCAAGGCAGGGTAGATACAAAGTACTGATTATAATGAAATCCAATTTTATTATTTTATTCTTATAATAAGATTTTCAGACTTTTTTATTTGTAGAAGCTGTGTGAAGTGTAATACTAATTCTACGGCCTTAAAAATAATTACTATAATTTCCAAAGAAATGATATTAATCAGACAGTACAATCCGATAGTAGTAGTATGAGGCATTACGACATTCCGTCGAACAGGGGTGCTACAAACGAGATGCGTAATAATTTCGTTTGGAGCAAAAAGCTCGTGCTCTCGAAATATTATCGCATGATAACAGTTAAGAGAGGTAAATCGCGTTAAAGGCAAACCTATTTTAGAGGGCAAACCCATTTCCCACTTAAATAACACACACTGATCGCAATGTAGACAAGACATTTCTGTTTAAGGTAATAATAATACCTATATATATTATATTATTACCTTTTGAAGTACATCATTTTATTAGAATGACATCTTAAGTAAATAATTATAATAACATGATGTAATCTATCCAAGCTAATAAAACGATAACATATAAAGTGATTATATGTGCCACTGGTCCTCTTGAAACAATAATTACACTCGTAGTTGGTGTTCCGTTTTTTTTTTTTCAGTTTGTGTGTTGCCACTAAGTTAGTACAAGGTACATTTTGTGTATTACTCTGTCGATGATTCAGCTATTCAGATCGTATCTCTCTCTCTCTCTCTCTCTCCCTGCTAGCCATGCATTTTGTAAGTGTTCAACGTTGATTTTAGAATGCAACCTGTTAATCTCTTGGTTTTTGGCGCCTATAGCTAGCCTTTAGCTGTAAATATTTTTAACCACCCAAATCTCAGTTTAATTTTTAATAAAAGAGATAAACAAAAGGCACAAATTGACAATATTGCCTTAGTAAAAACAGATAAGTGCGTACGTTAAACTTGTTTGATTGTTGTGAATAAAGTGGTATTAGAATTGTGTATATTCCGTTATTTAATGAGCCGATTGGGGCGGGTCCAATAGATAAAGTTAAGTACCTTCATTTATATTATCACACTGTTACTTTTATCTTCTCGCATGAAAACTGGAATGATAGTTATTTGAATCACATAAAACGGAATAGGGTAGCTCTGGTATTATCAAAAGATATTATTATTGATGATGAGGCACCCCGCCCCCGATAGAAAATAGCAGTATTGATTTTATTTGCTTATTCATAATTAAGATATAAATGTTAATGTCGTACATTGTGTATTCTGGGGTTTGGTTGTAATTTGGCAGCCTCTATCGCTCCAGTGGTTTTCGGAGGCTGCACAATTGAAGTTTTGGCACAATATACTGCATAGAATTAATCTTTAGAATGATAATTAAGTTTTTCTTAAGAATTTATCTGAACAGGCTGTTATTATGTATATCATATTATGACTAGAAAGACTGATAATTGATTTATAATGTTTTGGCGGAGTATTAAAGGTTATGCATGAGCTGGAAAGCAATGTTTATAAATTGAAAAAAAAAATACATTTCAGTTATATTTAGTTACCAATAGTCATTTGTTTATTGGGTCTGTTAATTAAGCTTATTGTGTTTTTACTGTGGGGGCTGTATAGAGATATGACCTTCAATACAACATTAATCCTTTTATTGATTAATTATCTGAACTGTTTTGTTATATTTTACTGCTTATTAAAAGCTCTCTCAAGGATTGCTTTACGTTCATTAAGTGTTTTATTTATATTTCTCATTTACACGTATTATAAATATATAGCGAACAAGAACATAGCCACATAAAAAAAAGACATGTCAAAATTCCACTAGAAGTAGAGTAGAGAGATTAGAGAATGTTACGTGTTCCACTCTCTCGAAGTGAAAACCTTATATAAATCAAAAACAACTCTTGCTTTGCTTGCTCCCTTTCTAAATCTAGTCAAGAAGTTCTCGTTGGCTTATATAAGGTGTGTTATGAAACTTGTGGAAATCTTTTTAGTAATGAATGGACTGCGAACTAGTTTGCATAGTAATAAGTATTATGATCTCTTTAGAGATGCTTTTTGTATAATTTAATTCTAAATAGTTTCGATTTGGATACCTGGGCTGACAGAATGTAATAGTAACTTACTACTTACTATTACATTCTGTCAGCCCAGGTATCCAAATCAAAACTATTTAGAATTAAATGTTCTCAATGGTTCACCCACTGAGTACATTTTTTTATTAACACTTAGTTTAAATATACATGATAAGAAGTAGAGTATCGAAAACCCCGAATTACTCTACATTAGAGAATGATATATACACCTAAGTCAAAGTTAAATACTGCGCTTGTAAATACTGATGACGACCATGGGCTACAGCGTGTCCAAGCTAATTAGGTCAGTTAAGTTCGCAGCAGATAATACATCTATAAAAACATTTATATATTGGTAGCTTGATCGGACTTTAAAATATTTTGAATAGTTAAATCACCAAATAATTTACAACAATGGGGGACACTGCTTTTGAACATCAGAGAAGTCAAATGTCCAAAGGAGTATCCTCCATTGTATCCATATCCAAATAGTAATTCGTCTCATCTCTAAAAAAAAAATGCTTAACATGGGCGTAAATAGTGATAACATGATAAGGGCTTTTTCTTTTCTCATTTGGATATTATTGTCCATCGTTTGCAACAAAATTTGCTGCACTGCTTAAATTTTGAAACAACTATCGGTTTAAAGATCATTAAAGTTACCTAATATCCATCGTCCGTTGTTACGGGTACAAAATTGCGACATAAACAGTTTCTTATGCTTGGGATCCATATAATTTGCAGCCATCCGCCATTGCTTCGAATTCCTTGCTGCCGGAGGAGATTGCCAAAGAGATGAAGACAGAAGATCAGATATTAGCACAGCTCAGAGCCTCTCAGAACATGAATCAGTCTGGTCTACAGTACATGGGTGATCCACAGCCACCTGCTCCGCCCTCTACTTCTAAAGCGGAAGATAGCTTCCCACCTATGCCAACTGCTACGCCGAATTTAGAAGAACTACATAAGCTTATCCAAAAAGATACATTGACTGGCAGCACTAGTACCAACGAAATAGAAAACGATTCACAGGTATTGATTTTCTCATTATCTGACTCAATGCAAGTTGTGATGTCAACATTTGTTGTAAGTAGTGTATATAATCGTATCTGTTATTCCATAGATAAAGCCCGAAAAAGTATCACAACTTGATCAAAGCTCAGAAGATTTGAGTGCTACGAAGCAGTCTCAGAATAAAAGTCCAGTGGAGTCGAAAACTACAAAACAACCGAAGGAAACAGAGAAGTCTTCAAAAAACAAAGAGAATAATAACACGAAAAATAAAACTAAGAAACCTAAAGAAGAAAAGAAGGATGATGTTGAAGTCAAAACTAAAGAAGAGGACATTATAAAAGCTGAGGTAAAGGTTTCTTTAATAGGAAATAATAAACTAAAACTTTGTCTGGTTAAAGCTATTTATAGTTGGTAAACTTACGATAAATTCAACAGAAACGATCACAAGAGCCGTCACCCTCTAAAAGTAAGAAGGAGGAGAAAACAAACAAGAAGGAGTTGGAAAGGGAGAAAAAGGTAATTTATAATAATTATATTAATACATGAAATGACATATGTTTATCACTTTCACTTTTTAAGCAAACTTCATTCTCTGAGTTTGGAATACTTAGTGTGTTATGAAGAGGTAGTAGCGTTCCAACATAGTTTTGTAAATTAAAAAAAAGTGCGTTATAGAACGTTGCGTTTTGAAAAGAAAAAATACCTTTATGACAGTCAAACTGTAATCAAACTTATCTCTGTACCATAAACCACCGTACCAAACATATCAAACAGAAAGTATGTTTAGATACAGATCTCGTTATCTATCGTCGCAAATATAAAGATACTTGAATGTTATTAGTATTTAAAGGTTATTTTGAGGCATTAGGCAGTTCTTTATAACTTGTTAATAATTTATATATTTGTGTTGATTTATATTTATTCTAACGTACATTTTACAGGAATGGATCAAAGAAGGATATACCATAGTGAAAGGTTCAGACAAAAACGTTATCAAAGACAATAAGAAGAAAATGGAGGAGACGCGAGCTGCGGAAGAAGTCGAACGTAAAAGGTTTGTGCTGAAAATAATTTAAAGATTTGCTGCTTTTGGTATATATTTTGACTATCAATTCCCTTCTCCCCAAAAAGTATTTTTATTGGATGAAAGCTACCCTATGTGCTGCTGTGTATCTCTATATATCGATTTCTGTGCAATATTTAATGATGATTGGTTGATAGTTTCACATTTGTCATTTGAATTAATTTATACTTACGAAAATAATAATTGCAGGAAAGAAGAAGAAAAATTAGCAGTTGAGGAGGTCAAAAAAAAGAAGCAAGCAGAATCCGCACGAAAACAACAAGTATGTAATGCATCTTATACTTAACATGCTACATATATTTTTCTTTATATATTTTTTTAAAATAACACTAGGCCTAATTCCTGTGTCGCGGGGGAATTAACAAACATTCAAATAACTCACACAAAGAACACCCAGACTCAGAACAACAATTTGAGGATTACACAGTGATGTACCGTGCGGGAATCGAACGAAGAACACTCGGCGCGGTAGTGTAGTGGCGAGGTGATCACTTTAACCGCAACGCCATCCGTGCAGTCAAAAATAGAAGATAATATACGTAATAAAAGAAATGTATAATTATAATATATGTAATAAAATATTTATCTCAACAAAAAACTATGAGAGCAACAAACTACACCACACGCCAGTTTATCTATAGGGGTAGGCTGAGGTTTATTAAAGACTTACATTTTGCCGTGTGATTCTCGCGTGAGTAGAATAGGGCCACATTATCTCTTCCTGTAGGTGTGGAATCGGACCGTTACCTATCAGACAGTGCCCTATTGACGGCAATAGGCTTGCCCCCTATTACATAGACGTCTATGTAATAGGTGTATAGGAATGTGTTTTTTTTTTGTTATTTTTTTTGCATTTTGCCAATTGCAATTGGGTCCACTACCGTAATAGGGTCCTACCTAAAAGGCCGAGTAAAAAACCAAGTGGTTTTCTGTGAGGCCGTGGTATTACCCCGGTCAAACCGACTCCTTCGTGTCTAAGCATGACACTCCGTCGGTAACTCTCTCCCGGTTTTAGTGCCGGTTAAAACAAGAATACAATGAATAACGAATACAATCGAAGAATACAATGAATAAAGAATACAATCAATCAGAACCTGGATTTTTATAATAATAACTTCGTCTCTGTAACTCAAACACTTGGTGTCAATACAAAACGGATAATTAGTATATTTTTAATTATAGGAACAACAACAGCAGCAACAGCAACAACAACAACAGCAACGTCAAGCTTCAGAGGCCGTGGTAAAGAAGTCTCCGTGGTCAGCTGTTGCAACGCAAGCCTTGCAAGCGACTAACCGCGACGGGCTCACACTTGCGGAGATACAGCGGCTAGAGCGAGAGAAGAAACTTGAACAGATGAAAGAGCAGCAGCAAATGATGCAAATCATTGCTCAACAGCAAGCCGCCGCGCTGGCCAGGGAACAGGTTAGACTACTACGCAAATAAGATATTTTTTGCTTAGACTTCGGTGATTACCAAGTGAACAATGTGGATCATAGTGAAATAATCAATATACCTAAATTATTTATTATTTTTCTGGATGTGTTACATAATTTATTCATACATATCGTCATTCGAATGACAAGACACTATCAACAACATAATGCCACAACATTTGGTTCCTCAGCATTTTCCAGATATCCACTTGTGCCATTATTGCTTTATAGTGTTTTTACTATTGAAATAATTACAATTTATGATTTTTAAAAAGGAAATGCAAGCTGGTTTGGGCTGGGCAAAGAAGAAGGGCAACAATGTGAATACACCAGGACAAAGTTTGGCTGAGATTCAGGTTAGAATTTTTATATTATAATTATAGACCACAAGTGCCTTTCTGAAGAAACCAAACATCTAAAAATTATTCGAAAAAGATAGTGATCTATGATATGAATACTTTGAAACTTTAGAAAAGTAACCTTGTGGTTTTAGTTGTTCTTGAACAGGTCACTTTAATTTTAATTATTTTAATTTTCTCCAAATCGAGAAAAAGGTATCTAATTAAAATTAACATCAAATCAAATACGTTGTCCTTTGAAACTGAAACTTCTAAGTCAACACACATAATCAAAAGATAGTCATTAAAGCCTAAAAATTTCAACAATATTTTACATTTCGTGGGTAAATCAAAACCTATAGGTTGCTTCCCAATGATCTAAAATTATGAAATTTGGCAAAGAGAAAGTCTCCAACACAATATCTGGCTCCTTAGCAAAGGAAAAAAAACGTAACATCATTAATTTGTTTTTGATTTACTTAAAGAAAATACTTTTTGCTATTACAAACAAGTTAACAATATAAATAAAATAAATATATTACAGTCGGTTGATCACGTGCTGTCCACTCGGCTGACTGTCGATTGGACGGTGTGAAACGATGGAGCAATGTTTCATCCATCGTCATATATCGACGCAAAATTCGGATTTATTATGATTGCACAGCTCCAAACGCTCCTTAAAATTATCGATTCGTTGTTGTTTTTGGTCGATTGTGAGCTCGCGCGGCACCCATTTTGAACAGAGCTTTCGCATATCCAAATATTCATGCACGATATGACCAACACGTTCCTTTGATATCTTTAAACTTTTATTTAGGGTCTAAGCTATCTCGAATCAACTTCATTTTATGGTTATCAAAAATTATTTTGTGAATTCTTTTCATGTTTTCATCGGTAACAGCCTCTTTGGGGCGTCCACTGCGTGCATCCTCGTCGGTGCTCATTTCGCGTCGTTTAACAAACCACTTCTCTACGGTTGATTTTCTTGGTGCAGAGTCCGAATAATGTTTATCAAGCCAAGCCTTGATTTCAACAGTATTTTTTTTTCGCCGAAAAGCAATGCTTTATGAACACAAGAAATTCCTTTTTATCCACCTTTTGAAGGTTAGGGCTAACTAAAAATCATATGGATTTGATACTAGTAGCGCCATCTATGTGTCAGCCTACGAAAACTTTTCAGGCCATCTGTTATATGTATATTATTTTTCTTTTTCGACGGTCAATCGTCTGCTCTTTTGCCTTCTTCATCATAAACAAAAGCATGCATGCATGGTAGGTAAAAACATAATATGAATGTTTAACATTCAAACAAAGCAGGTATTATATGTTAAATAAAACACAACTTGTTGAAATTTACTTACTATACTTACTCTCACCAGCGTGAAGTGTTCTTTACCAATAAGGCGGGCGCCTGTCACTGTCAATTCATAGAGCCCTTAAATCACCCGCAAGAATTTTGCTGTAATGCTGTTTTGTTTTTTTTTTCAACACAATACACAATTTCACAATATTTGTGTGAATGCAAAACAGTCATATTATGTGATTTTCTGATACATACAATGTGAAGACCTGTTTGGTGGCTGCTTGTGGTAACACAATTGCTGTCATATCTTAATACAAAAATAAATCAATTTTGTATTCCAATTACAATTATAATCTTTTAAACTTAACTAATTTCTTTTAAGGTTTAAACAATCTTATAAAAGTATTTTATTTAATAAATTATCAACAAAATTAATGTAAAATTACTAACATGTTAAGAGATCAGTTTAAAATAATAAGGAACTTTACTTTTATAATAATGAACAATTAAAAACAGGAACTATACTTTTATAATAATGAATTAAAAACAGGGTCTTAATTATTTATATCCTCCCATCCTTCTCCAGTTACCACTGTCCAGTATTTCTTGAGCTGTATGTAAATTCAAGTTGTTAGCTAGATGAAAGACCTCTTTCATCTAGCTAACAACTTGAATTTACATACAGCTGACTTAATGCTACCAGGTGGAGCATCTATCCTTACATATTTAAAAATTATACAGATCCAACCAGCAATCATAGTTCTGGAAGCAGCTCTTAATTGACCTGACTACTAGGAAAAGATTTTTACATTTGTATTTGTGTTCCTTCGATCTTTACACTTGTCTTTGAAATATTGAATGTGTCTCCCAGGGCAAACTTCAAGTATTGTGTTTGTCTGTCTGTCTGTGATCCATTGTGGGCTGGTATCTAGTAATGTTAGATCGTATATTCTACGGCCTGAGGCCAATAGGAGAATAAATGCTGTCCTTCTAGCTGTGTAAAATACTGAACCTGTGTTATTTAAGTTTTTTAGTAAATTAAATTAACAAACAATGAAACTGGTAACTTTTGGATACTTGGTCTAGCAAGGGAAATAGCTTTCAAAAACTCATGTACAATTCAACTTTGTAAGTGATCACTGTGTGTGATAAGACCGCCGATTGTTGACTAAATGGTAAATATCACTGTGTTGTATCCGAGTTGAAGGTTTACAATAAAGAGATCAATATTAATAAACCAAATAATCGGCGCATCAGAGAAGCACTGACTCGTCTTGGTATGTGAAAACGTTATATATATTTATGTTAAATATGTACGTACTGTATTTGAATTCTTGTTACCTTTGTGTGAGAGAATAAATACATTAAATAAAAAAAAAACTTTACACTTTACCGAAGTGAAAATAGTGAATATGTAAGGACGTACATTAACTGAAAGGATAATTGACTACCACTATTGAGTCGTCATTAATAGAATCGTGTGATTATATACATACCAAATTATTATATATTTTTATATCTAGTTGAAGGTACTTGCGCCATAAGTTAGTTTAAGCACGTAGCTAAAATTAAAAATTTGTAAAATCTCGTCAGATCAATAAAAAAATACTACGCATAGTGTTTAGATTATCTTTTTTGCATCTACTCTGCTTTATCTCTGCAAATTTTAACTTAAATAGTTTTGCTGAATGCTGTTATAGGCGGAGGCCCGAAAACAAGCAGCAGCATCGGCGGCAGCTGCAACTGCGGAAAAGGCTTTGGAAGAGGCTCAGGCTGCAGCAGCGGTTACTCCGCCCACCACAAACCACGTTCCTTGGGGCAACGTTCTCAACGGAGGTAATGTAAACTTCTTTTGCTGTTGTTTTTTACATTAACGTTTTTGTAAATGTATCGTTATGTAAAAACGTTTTGTATACTCAAAAATTGAGAAATATCATATTGCTATTGCGTTGCTGATTCGTCAGCAACGGCGATATGGTTTTTGAGAACTTGCTCCACTGCTGTTAGTTTATCCATTTGTTTTGCATTTGAAGTGAATGAAATAAAAGATATACATACATACGTAATGCGTGTGCGTTATATACAAACCTATACTGTTGAGTATTAAAATATAAATTATGCATTTTTAAGGTGGATTCTGGGACACTCAACCAGACCAACCTCAGAAGCAGGTGAAACCAGAAACTTCCAAGGCAGATCAGAATAAAACTAAGAAGAAGCCCACAGTTGTTACCTCGGTTAAGAAAGAAACATCGCCCGCTATCGAATTTGAGAATTGGTGCACCGGTGTACTCGCTTCGTGGAACTCCAAAATTGATGGTACATTATCTTAACTAACACAAAGACCATGTATCATGAAAATACCATATCCATTGTGATTGACACCGGAGTTTTTAATTTTAGATCCGAAATAAAAATAGACTTTATATTAAAAGTAAATTATCTATACATATTACTATAAAAAATATATTTTAGAGTATGTTTGGAAATGAAATTTGCAATATATAATTCTGTACCCAGGCCTAACAGATTTTTGTTAACGTACCTTACGAGCATTACTTTTTATTTTAATGCCTATTTTAAATAGGAATTTACGTTAAAAATTATGTTAACAATATAAAATTGTGTCTAATACTACGCGATAAGTTGTTAAATTGATAAAATTTTGTTGATAGAAACTAAATAATAGATACAATATTGGACGTAAGGCTAAAAATTAAATAATATTTCACGTGTGTTTAATAAATTATTCGCGTATTATTTTATATTGCTGTTGCAGTGGTACGTAATAAATTACTCTTAAATTATAAAATAGAATTTCGCTATAAGTACATTACAATACCACTTACGTCTTAGCAAAATTACTCCTCATGAAGTAATTAATGTGCTCAATTATTGATTTTTCTGTTTTTAGTACCGACATTTGTTGGTTTCCTGAAGGACATAGAATCCCCATATGAAGTAAAAGACTACGTCAAGTGCTATCTGGGAGAGTCAAAGGACTCAAGCGATTTTTCCCGCCAATTCCTCGAAAGAAGGTGCGAATTTTGAAGATTATCGTACAATATGAGTTTTATTATAAAACTAGCTATTTACACCACTTGTCCTTTTTAGGTCTAAACTTCTGCGGGTCGGGATGGTGACGCCGTCTGATGATTTATGCTCCCCGGCTTTGGCCGTGAATCCGCGCACCATATCTGGCTCCGACTACCAGGAAGTCAAGGGCAAGGGAAAAAAAACGAAGAAAAATAAGATGCTGAAAATCGACGCGCGTATACTGGGATTCTCAGTGACCGCCGCGGAAGACCGCATCAACGTAGGTGATATTGACACCGTGTGAGCGGCATCTCCCACCCCTTTTGTGTTCACTATAACTCGCCTTGTGATAACCCATCAGCAATATAAACACTTGTATCGATGCTACAGAGACTACTAGACTACTATGTTCGATAACTTCGGGGCGGGGCCTCGGCTCGTTCGATGGTATCCAGCGACGCGCCACGTACAAGGTGCTACGCCCCCTCGCACATTATTTATAACCTCGAATCAATAATACATCTCTTAACTATTTTAAACCAATGAACTGTAAATTTGGTAAAATTAAGGACCTCAAAGGTATCATTGACTCGAGGCTTATGTTACTTGCACGTCAATTTCATCTTAGGTACTTTAAAGCATAATCTACGACAGTGTTACCATATGTTTTTAAATATATTAGAAAGTGTATTTACCAGTTTCAATCAGCTAGAGTTTATGTTGAGCGCATAGCGGTAATCACTATGACAGTTGGTTGCATAAAATAAACCATAACATTGTGCCTTCTACGTGTTCTGGCCGTTGAATGGGTGTCTTCTTTTAAGCGTTTATTTTATATTTTTTAATATTATTGTATTTTAGTATGCATGTTATTCTCTTTTAAAAAATGATACAGACTGCTCGCGAACGCATTGAAGAAATGAACAGCGTCCCTGGGTTTTCTAGTCAATTTCTACAGTAAAAACTCGTGATATCGCATAGACAAGATTTATTAAAATATATATAATAGGACAATACAAATTTGATTTGCCAGGATTAGATGAAAAATGGAATAATCTCAATACTCTAAATCTGTCTGTGTGACTTAAAATTTTAAAATCAAACTGGTTCTAATCGTCTTTCCTGTAATGAACTTTTGAACCTGAATAAATATTCTCGAAAATAAAATTGAAATGGCTTTTACATTTAAATTTTGCGATGTTTAGTTGAGCGGTTATTTTACTCTTTTAAAAATAATGAATAATTTGACGTTTTATGTCTAATACGTATTAAATATCCGTCGCAAAAGCTTTGGCACGCCTGTTGTCACTGCCATATCTCGTAGTACAAGAGTTTTAAAGAGTATATATATTAGCTCGAAACATTTTAGGGCTAGAGAGGCGGAGACGAGGCGATCTCATACACACAAGTCTTTGTATCTAATAGGACGAATATGTACATGTACGAGATAACTTATGCGTCGTGGATTAATATTAATATGGATTTAATTTAAATTGATGTGTTCAAAGTTTTAATCAATTTGTTTCAAAGACACTGCATTTTGCATCATCATATTGTTGTTTAGACGGCCCTCTTTCAGAAACGAATGCTATAGAATTATTATATTTTGACCTTCGACGATACTATGTATATGTTATTACATATTATATTATGTTTTAAAAAATTAATAATTTGGACATCATTGACCTAATCTCTAAATGTTGGGCGACTTGTGGTTGACTTAATATGTTGATTTTTGTAAGACTCGAGACTGACTTATTCTATATTCTTTTTGACTCACTATTACCCAAAACATTGGCATCGTCGAAGACAAAATAAATAATTTTTGGATGTAATATTTAAATTTGTTGTTAGTCTGTACATATATCAGCAATAATTATTATATCTATTAGGGTAATTTAACGTTATGTAAAGTTTCGCACTCACTAGTAGCATATTATATATGTTCACTTAATTATAAAATGGTATATTTTAATTGTCTATAGTTTGCTTGGCAAATGTTTTAAACCTTTTTTAAACCTTTTAGTAATAATATTGCCCTACCTGATAAGGATTTTACTAGTGTTTTATGTATATACTTATAACATTTTAAAATATTGTATAAAACTTTTTGTACATACCTTGTTTCCTATATATTTTATAGTCAGTGTATGAACTTATGGAATGTACTTCTATTCTAGTTCGATATATGAATTAACAATGCGATTATGTCAACTTTTGGGGGATGTAAACGTATCCTGCAACTTGTTCTAAACGTAGTATGCTACGGCATTATTTTTTATTTCACAGCTTTGCGTTGCCTTGTCCGGTAAATTTGTGTATGATGCCGACCTGTTTTTAATTAGTAAGGTATAATTATAACACGAACTGTGTTGTGAAACTGTTACATGAAGAAAATAAGTATTGATACCATTTTAAGGCGGAGCTTGCAATAGGTTTAACCACCTGTAAGCAGTTAGCAGGGATGGTGCCATTGGTGCAATAACTTGTATCCGTATACATTATATCCGTACTACAGACAATATTTGAAGAATGTAGATTAAAAATTTGCATTTCGTATTCTAGTTTATAATATTGTATTACAATACATATTTGAACAAATTTATTACATATATTGCAACTTCAATACATTGTATTTTTTAAGATCTAAACGTCATGGCTTGTGCATGGTTGCTTTAAGTGACTTTGTAAATCAACTTAATGTTTGAATAGTTTAATGTGTTTTGATGAGAATATCATATAATATTATATAAAACATTTGACAAAATCTCACAGATCTATAAAGCCAAACCGGGTGTTTAAAAGTATCCAAAGGGATTGAGTTATCTAATTAATATTTTTTATATAAGCTCAGGTTGTTAGCATAGATACAATTCAGTTATGTCAAGGCCTAGTGGCCATGTTCGTCGGGTGTTGTGATTAAAATATATATATATATATGTATGTATTTACCATTTTACCATTAGTAGCGATAATTATATACATACATAGTATTTACCTATATATACCTATATATCTATGTGTATGTTATTTATCATCTTAATAACCACTAAAATAACCGCATAAGATGCATTTTAGTCTGTGTATAAGTCCTCTATGAGATGGTTCTAAAAATTGTTTATAAACCGTGTTCAAACTCCGACAGAGCCTATTTATTTATTAGCAGATTTATATAGCTGGAAATTTAGTCGTGCGTTATGTGCCTACATTGTGACGCTTAGCCTTGGAACGAACCAGAGTTCTTCAAAGAGTTCAAAAGTGGAGAGTTAGTACCGACGACAAGTAGGCCCCCTACACAGTTGACCTCGGAACACGATGAATGATGATGAAGCCACATATCAGATCAATACCATATGGAACTAATTATTATAAAATGATTTGTTTTAGAATCGTTAAATATTCAAAACACCTTGTCTTCTACTCAGGAGGCGTTGACACTTCTTACCTGAATTAAATTCGTACGTAGTGTTGAGCTTAATTAACATTCTCGTGTTTGAAGGTTCTTTGTGGATCCTGCAAAATTTTTAGACTAATATTAATAATTATTTAATAGTTTGGCGGCCGGTACGCTATCAAGCAATATTAACTTTAACGGTAGGTGGCAGTCGCTGCAGTAGCATGCTCTTCCAGTTAGGGACCAGTGGATGCTTATATGTTCTATATTTAAGTATAATGATAATTAAATATACAGAATATAATAGAAAAATACTATCATATTTTTACGAAGACTAAGTTAATACATCGTAACTAAATCAAGTTTTCCACTCAAAGACGAAAACAAACGAATGTATGTCCATAGACACACATACATATGTGATTTTTAGTGAGAATATTTGTTATCAACAATACCTCATACTTGTGCCGCTCGGTCCTTGTTCCCGAAGCTACTGCGGTTGATTGGCCTTGTGTAGGTCGCCTAATTAAAGTCAAATCCCATCAAAGCCTTTGCCTGCCTAGCATCTCTTATAGGGATGTATGATAATGAAGCAATAAGTGTACTAAAGTTTGTAATCTTAATTGTTAAATATTTCGACTATTATATGGAAGAGTATCTTTTACTATATGGAAGACGTGTAAATATTAAAATAGAATTAAAAATATAAAATATTGATCACTGAATTTCATACGTTTTATTTCTAAATGTTGCCAATAAATTTGATATGTTGATAATATCTGTTGTGGATGGTAAAGAATTAGAGAGAATATATTTATTCAAATTATGTTTAACCTATCATTGCACTTTTCTGCTAGAATACCTCTACGTCTTAACGTCTTAAATGATTACCGAGGTATTTAATAAAGTTTCGGTATGTTTTGGAAATTTTGATTAATAATTGATTTTAATAAATTTCAGTGCTTTAAGATATTCACGATGTTAGCTACACGACCGTTAGACAAGATCTTTACCGACTACCTTGTACGGTACGTTATATTTAAGGACTCGCTCGTATAAATTTAGGGCCGCCACTTTTTTTTTGTGTGGAAACCCCCACGAGTCATCACCTCACCAGAGCTGACGGTGAGGTGGTATGTCGGACTCGAACCGACTAAAACCACACGGTGTTCCGTCATGAGAGCGTCTATTGCTAGGGGGCCTTACGCCCCCCACATCAAATAGGCGCACGTGGAACACGTACGTCACGCCACCGTCTCAGGCCTGCTTCTGCTAGGGTAACGGTCAGCCCAGCCCGATACCTCCCACCCCCACCCCCACCCCCTTAGGGCCGCCACTGGAAAACAATTAATTGCACACCATAAGTTACAATTTTCAATTGTACTTTTAGATTACGTTTGCTCGAACATGATTAGCTCGTAAACTTGTTTTCGAATTACTTAAGCTCGACAACGACGACGTCGTGGGTTCGATTCCCACTCAGGACAAATAACTGTGCGATTTATCTATACTATGTATTTATTCATTGCTTGGCAGTAGGGGTAGGTATTATGTTAGTGGGATGAAATTCTTATTGGCAAAATGTAGGTGTTTAAACACCTCTGCCTACCTCTTAAGGGAAAAAGGTGTGAGCGTATGCATTTAGTAATAGATACATAAGTATGTTTATCAGCAGTCTGTTTCATAGCACATACTCTGCATAGTTTGAGGATCAGACGGCCGCGAGTAAGCTGGCTAAAGTTATTATATAACTTTATGTTAAACCTGACGATACTGTCTGATTGAGTCACACTGCACGCTGGTGCTCGGCGTGCCTCCCGATTATCGCTGAAACGATTTTGATAAACTACGGGAATGTTGACTTTCTAACATCGCTTATTTTAGCTTAATCTCGTAAGTCCTGTGTTTCATTAACATCAGTAGTTATATCTGCCGGCTGTACTATACCTAACTAAGAATAATGCTTCATACCGAGAGAAAGATATGTCGCTTTAGACAATTTTTGAAGTGAGGGACCGTTGTATGTATTTTTTACGGTATGTTTGTGATGTATAGCACCTTCTTAAGAAGAAAATAATTAAAAATTATTTGTACTTGTGTGAGTACATTCGATTTTAACACAGTATAATAAAATTATCTAAATAGGATAGAGGATCTTCCTTACGTACTAGTTTCATTGACATCTTTTAGCAAAATCATAGTCAAGTATAAGATATCAATATTTTAATAAACTTAAGTCGACAAGAAATGGTTTTATTACTTTTTATTAAAACTTGTAGATGAAAGGCCCTGAAACAATTTCTTGTTGGATTCAGGCACAGAGCTACATTACAGTCAGAGCATTTAAATACACTCGTTTTGTCACACCCAGAGAGACGACACCGTTGTTGTTTGTCTAGATGTTCCGATAAGTGGATATTGCAATGTTAGCGTCGCATTTTTGATGGTACAGGCACTGTACCCGGTCTACCTACGAGGCGCTTAGCAGGTCGTTCTTCGCAATCATTTTCCACCTCGTTCAGCTCCACCAGCTGATTTTGTTCTAAGATCTGTTCGCCGAGTTGCATTTGTAATATCTCAATTGCTGTATCCCTTTCAATGGAACGCCTTTTTTTAATTCTGCTTCTTTGTTCATAAGCCTTGAATTCGAGATAGCTAGGTCTATCATGTGGGAAATAACCTCACAGGCCACATCTTCGTACTTCTTATCGGACTAACTGAGATCAATCGATCGGCCATGTCTACTCCACCCATTTTAGTTGTGTTGCTACACACATTCCTCTCCGTTCGTTTATCTCAGGAATCAATATAAGATTATTTTTTATGGCTTTAAAGATAAACCTAACTTTGCACTTTAGAAAAACCACATATTAACGACCTCCAGATTTTCCTATACTCGTGCTAATTGCCAAATTTCATGATTCTAGGTCAATTGGCAGTATCCTACAGGTTTTAATTTACTCAGAAAATATCCAAATTTATTGAACTAGGTTTTATTGACCGTATCTTTTGATTGCATTTACTTCATCATTCATCATACAGCCTATCGCATCCAGTCTATCCCAGCTACCATCTTCAGGTCGTCAGTGTATCTTAGCTGGGGGGCGACCTTTTCTTTTTTTTTTTTTTTACATGTGGAAACCCCTTCGGGCCGTCATCCCCCCGGGGTTTTCAGTGGGACGGTGTGTCAGGATTGAACCGACTAAAACCACACGGTGTGCCATACTGTGCCTGAAGTAAGAGGGATCCGGGAACAGCTTAAGTAAAACATCCGAACCCCTCCTAGCACCCGCAAAGGATCGGGCACCCACTTCGTGTGACTTTCAATAAGGCGGCATCCAGACACACGTAGACGTCGCCTCGTTGCGGCTGGTCACTATAAAACTTCTCTCACTACCAGCCATGGAGCGTATGGTGGCCGGTAGCGTGAGGTCCTATCCGCTGACTGCAGTGAGGGCCCGACGCTGCGCTTCCCAAGTGGGGCAATCCGCAAGCGTGTGCTGGGCCGTGTCCTCACTGCACTCGCTGAACTCTTCGGGTTTTGCACAATCTGCCGAACCGTATGAATGCGGCCCACGGTGCTGTAGCCCTTTCAAACCAGGCTTGTTCTGGTGGCTGGAAGTCATCGAGTTTTCTCGTGAGGCGGTTTGTGATGACTCTTGATAACAGCTTGTTGATATAGCTTAGAAGTGAGATTGGAATATAGTTCTACTACAAAGTGTTGTCACTTCTTTGAAGAACAGTCTCACCGCACTCTTGCTCCATGTCCAAGGTTTTAAACTTTATTGGATGACGGAATTAAATAGACTGGCTAGCTCTTTCTATAGTGGGTTACGGCCTGCCTTTAGAAGGTCGGTGGTAATTCTGTCATCCCCGGAGAGTTGTTTGAGACCCACCCTAAACTCGCTTTGGACAATTATTGGTATCTTCTGACGTGCAATTGGGACTCTAAGGCCGTCGTCGCTGATTCTCGTTGGTTGTGTCATCTGTGATGCATACAGCTGTCCATAAAACTTTTTTGATCTCTACGAGAATCTCTAACCTTGAGGTGATTTTTCTGTCTTTCTCGTCTTGAGTTTCGTCAAATGGGGGGGCCTCCCGCTTTCAATATCTTGTTCCATTCAATAGCAATTTCTATTGTTCAAGTGTTAAAGCTGCGGAAGTCATGTCGTGTCAGGTTTCATTTTTTTTTCCAGGCCTAAGCCTAGGAGGGCTTTAAACCAAAAAAATGAACTAAGACAGATGAGTAGCTGACATCTCGCGCCTTTTTCTCATGAGTTCAATAGTTTCGGGAGAAAGTTTGGACTCTTTCCGTTTGCGTTTTCCGGGAAACAACTTTCGAGAAACGTCCGTCAGCCTCGTTGGTGGTTAAAGTGGCAAAACGATTTTGAAGATTAAATTGAAACTTATCGAATTTCTTACTTCTAATTCGAATCGTTCATACTTGAAGCTGATATTTAGTGTCTCGTACAAGACGGTGATAACTACCGGTATTAACCTTATTATATAGGGTATAGATAACATAGATATCTCTAAATATGTGCTTCCTGCCCGCACGATAAATTCTAATTCTATCTTGTTCCGAGTCACCTTATCGGGGCTTGCTTGGACCACTTCCTTTCTTCTTGTAGAAAGAATAAAGTAGGAAGAGCCCCTGGGAATCAGACAGTTGATAGTTGATAAAAATACATTAATAAAATTCAAATTATCTGAGATTTTTATATAAAAATTTATCCTCTATTAAATAAACAACATACATATAACTGGTCACTTGCTTGCTATAAAGACATTTCCACCGATAGCTCATTTGTCCTTAGAATAGAAGTGATGATAATGATAATAGATATGATGAATGAACATATAAATATACAAACCTATGTACCCACAAACAGGTCATAATTATAACCCTTCGGTTGTCTTTGCCGTAATTTGAGTTTTATATAAAAATTTAAACTGCTAGTGGTAAAGGTAATGGTGTAAAGGTAAGTAACACTTATTTATAACCTTACAGTACCTACGCGCCTTGTGTTGTGTAGACACTTACTAGACTTACCTAGTACTTAACACAATCAACATATTTTTAACTATTTCTTACTTACGATATTCTTTACTTTGTGTTTAAAAGTGTCTTATTCAAACCTCAGAGTCGGTGACGCATAATTTATAATTTGTCAAAGGAGGCACTAAAACGCTTAACATTTGTTAGGTTTGCAACAGCGACATACGCGTCTTCGTCGTCTGCATCGACGTCGGCGGCGGCGGCGACAGCGGCGGCGGCGGCGGCGGCGGCCACAACATCCCACGCCCCGTACAATACGAGTTAAACTAGTCGAGTACCGACCATCGCGTTGCAACAGAAATCCCAGCAATGCACTCTGTCTGAGAATCTGTTCCGCCTTTTCAGTTAACATTTGCGAGTGCCATACCTGGCCAAACTGATTCTGCAGGTATCGTGTGATGTCTTGTGCCCGTACTCCGTTAATGCGGTTTTTCGACACTTTATGAAAAGTCGTTATCACTAATTTGGCTGTATTTTCATCCGGGTTGGTTTTATCTTTAACCATTGTCTTTTGTATTGTATTTCTCAGTAAATATTATTTTTCAGTAAAAATCCTAAAAATGACATTGCGAATGTAAGTTATGTACGTAAACATAAGGACTAAATGCATCAACGACAATGGTGTCATTCGGTTGTTTTTTTCTGAAACGTACAAGGTCAAAAGGTTTACTATGGGTTTACTTATTATCTTTTATATTTAAAGGAGGATGATCAAATCGTGATTAAACAAGGTATGTTTAATCACGATTTGACTACATATGTATATACATTAGAAGTGCCTTGCAATAAGTAGGAAGGTATATGTATAATAGAAGATAGATATATTTACGAAGTAGGTAATGCGCACCGGGGTTTGTTTTTGTGTTTTTTTATAACGCAGCGCAAATCCCTATTTATTTCTAAATAGTAGTCGCGGTAGTATATTAACTATCAGCAAGTGAAAATCCTTTGAAAATCAGTTTACACGTTCTGTCGAACAAACAGGTAGAAACAGCAAAACAGAAAAAAAATGCAGTGTAGTTGTAAAGTAGTGTAAAATTTCAAGTGCAGTTAGTAAAAATATGTTATTTGGGATATTACACACAGGGACCTCATTTCAATATTTGTATATATGTATATGATAACGCGTGTTGTTGATGTAAGTTAAACTATATGTTGAAAGAACTGCGGCAGAAACATATTTACTTAAAACTGAAGCAGTAAAAAATTTAGTCACATTAAACTTTATACATATATATAATTTTTATGTGGGGAGATCCTCATGGATTATCCTCATCAGTGGTCATCTGCGGAGGGGTATGCCGGTCTTGACCGGCTAAAACCACCACCACACCACAGCGGGAATACGACATACTACCGCGAGCGGAGCGGACCCCGCCTTGTTTTGAAGGGGGGAAAGGTGCCTCTACCCCCACCATCACGCCCTGAAGCATGCGCGAGGAAAACTACATGCCTGCAACCTCGGACCCACTAAACGATTGGGGCGGTGGTGTATTGTATCCCACGTGTCGTACAGGTAACAATAATCCTATCACTTACAAGAAGTGATAGGATTATTTTTAAGAACTTATCTAAGTAGAATCTGATATTTCACTAAGTATTTAATTATTTATTTAAACATAGTTAAGGATTAAATATATTATAGAAAGATACACGTGTCCTTAGTAGTAATTATATTCTAATATAAAATAATAATAATAAATATAGGTGGCCAAAACAAACAATCACCTCATGTCAGTCAGGCGTTGCTTAGCAACCATTTTCTGTAAGGCCGTGGGAATACTTCGATCGAGTCGTCCCATACATGCCTAAGCATGGCTCTCTCACGTGGATGTCTGTGAAATATGCGGATTTATCAAAGTGTATGAATTACAAAAACATTAATTCGTTGGAATTGACAAGAAAATTAAAATTATAAAATTTTATAATAAAAATGTGTAATACCCCACACCAGGTACATATATTCAATATAAAAATATCTGTAAATATATTCAATCTGTAGATCTGAATTGTTTGTACGGGCATAACGTAACAAATACGACATTTTTATAGCAATTATTTATGCACTTATATTTTATGCAATTCAGAGTAACATTTACTCTATTTTTATTGCTATTTATCTATTTATCTTAATCGATCTATAACCATAAAAAAAAAACAAGAAAAATTAAAAAGTATTTTAAATCAAAATGTTTCTGCTGAAAGCGCAAAGCACTTGCCTGGTCGTTTTGATTGGTTAAAAGCATCAGCGCTTTTACAGACTACAATACAGACAGACTACAAAAAATGACAGTCGAATCTAGAACTTTTATTTAAATAAAACGGTCAAATATTGAAATAAAAAAAAATAAAAAACATTTTAGAACCTAATTTAATTATTGAGATATGATAGTAAAAAGTTGTTAGAAATTAAGAACAAAGCATTTTCTCATTAGATCTTGTATAAAAATAGAATATAAAGTATTTTTGAGATCTCCTGAAGGGCGTAAAGCCCAGACGGGTGGGTATGTGCCTCTGACAGGCGGAGGTTGCGGGGATGTTATTTACGCAATGCCACTCCAGCGATGTATGTAAATAAGTATTGTGTGATAGAGTTAAATGATATAAATAACCAAATTTGTGCCTTTAAATACGAACAAATATCTATACAAATACAATTTGAATCCAAAATTATATAACTTTAATTGCTTACCACAAGATATACATATGTACATCTTAAACAAAAACCCATTCAATTATTTTATAATAATTTATTTTTGTTTTAATGATAAAAACCGACAGAAACTAATTTAAATAATGTCTATCCAATACAATGCGCCTTTTATAAACTTTTAATATTTGATATCAAAAACTCATTAGTTCCAGGGACGGGTCTTCGTGCTGGCGACTTCATTGTAGGGGATGTAATACTCCTTACCAAAAGTGATTTAGTCAGCCACATTAGACGTACTTTGTGACAGATCTTTAAAGTAGCGTTGAGCTCACGGGATAGATGCAAAATAAGTAGTGCCATAACTGTCGCCGTGCTACCAACAAGAGGCACCAACGTGGACACCGTCCAGTGGTCGGAGGATCTCAGAGGGGTGAGAACCGATGCACTGCACTGCGCTGGGTGATTTGTCAGCAGTAGGTTTAGTAAAAACGGCGCTTGTTGATGTATCCGGTATCCTGGTTATTGCGAGAGAGTGAATGCGTGTTAGGTTTGACCAGCACTATCAATTCTGGCAGATCCCAACCAGCACTTATAATAGGCGTTAACCTTTCCCAAAAACACTAGTTCGGCTGTTGGGAATTCCTGCGCTTTGATCGCGGCCTGTCTCAGATGGTCGAAGATTTCTCGCATCCAGTTTTCTCGGAGTCTTCTTAATTGACAGACGGAGGCAGACGGTGAAGCATGGCGGTGTCCGAACCGTCAGACGGAAGACCCCGTACTATCCTGGAAGTGGTCACCGGGTCCCACCGTCCATTTTTTATGAATCTATATTTCTTTAACAAGTAAAAAGGTAATGTGTAACAGGAACGTAAACCGCCTCCAAGCATGAACGACTGTCAACCTGAGAAAGGTAGCTGTGATAGTCTGGATGCGGAAGGCGGTGGACCTGCTGCTATAGCGCACATTGGGTAGTTGCCTATGTCCATCATGGACTGCGGCTGCACAGGCTGAATGATGATGAAGTAGAAAAATCATTCTTAAATGCAAGAATTCAAATCAATCAGTATCAGTATCAGAATCAGTATTAAGTATCCTCCAATTAACAGCTCAATTATGTTTGCAATATAATTACCCTTAAGCATTTATTTCTATGAATTAAGTTGGCTATGGTATTCTATTCTGTATGTTGTCTATTGAGTTGCAAAATTATTTGTAAAAATAGATTTGCGAATTACTACCATGGTAAACGTGACAGGGGGTGGCATACCATGGCACCCCCTGTCACGTTTACAGTGGATTTTTGTAACATCAGGGGCTTACATTCTAACCTCAACACTGTCCACCACCACCTTGAGACAGCAAAGCCGGCCTTGCTCTTTTTAACCGAGACGCAGATATCATCTCCAGCGGATACATCCTATCTCTGCTACCCTGGGTACGGACTGGAACAATCCTTTGTTCCTAAGGCTGGTGTATACGTGTACGTTAGAGATGATATCACTTCTCGCCGCCTCGGCAATCTTGAAGGTCCTCTTGAAGGACCTCTCCATCTTATGGCTACGTGTAGACTGCGACGACCATCCCCGCATCTACGTATGCCTCTACAGGTCCAATAGCGGTGATGCCGAAACGGACCGACTCATCGACCACGTCCAAATGGCTACAGACTTAGTGCTCCAGCAGGTCCCGTGATTCTTGGCGACTTTAACGCCCATCACGCCGAATGAAAAACCGATCATGCGGGAAGATTTGTTCATGATTTCGCCTTGGCATATGGCTTGACGCAGCTGGCAGCAACGCCTACGTGAATCCCAGATGCAGAAACCCACGTGCCTTCTCTGTTGGATGTTCTGCTGACCTCACATCCTGATGGCTACAAAGTATCCGTTGAGGCCCCTCTTGGCTCTTCGGACCATTGCCTGATTAGAAGTATAGTGCCACTCGTTCACTCGCTGCGAGTATGGCACTATAGGTCAGCAGACTGGGATGGATTGCAAATATTCTTTGCATCCTACCCATGGAGGCAGTTGTGCTTCAGGGTATGGAACTTTTCATTCCATTCTCCCTGATTCCCACAGGTGGCAGGTCCCAGCCCTGGTTTGGTTGAACCTGCAAAGCGGCGTCCCGCCGAAAGTAGGAATGTTACCAAGCATGGGCTAATGCGGCGACAGCACGGAATGTAAAGACACACACAGCACATTAAAGAAGCAATTTAACTTTGCCTCCAGGTCCCTCAAAAGAGTAATTGCTGGGGCGAAGTCTCCTCACATCGGCAGAATTGGCGAGAGACTAGCGAGTCTCCCTTCCGGAACTCGTGCATTCTGGTCTCGTGCCAAAGTTGTCCAGGGGAACTTTTGTAAACCGTCCCTTCCACCTCTGCACATAGGAGATAATTCGTTGGCCCACGACGCTAAAGAAAAGCCGATCTTCTGGGCAAACTCTTTGCGTCTAACTCGACCATGGACGACGGGGGAAACGCACCGCCGACTATACTGCAGTGCGAGAGCCGCATGCCGGAAGTCCGGTTTACACGAAGGGCAGTGCGTAAAGCGCTTCTTTCCCTCGAGGTTCTTAAGTCGAGTGGGCCCGATAGAATCTCTCGTGCTGAAGACGTTTGCCCCAGAGTTGGCATCGGTTTTAACGCGCCTTTATCGACTTTCCTACTCTCTTGGCGTTGTCCCGAACTCATGGAAGACAGCTCTAGTGCACCCAATCCCTAAAAAAGGAGATCACTCGGATCCGTCCAACTACAGACCCATAGCCATCACCTCCTTGTTCTCCAAGATAATGGTATCCATTATGAACTGCCAGCTCCTCCAGTACTTAGAAGACCACCAGCTCCTCAATGATCGACAATACGGCTTCCGTCGGGGTCGTTCAGCTGGTGATCTTCTCGTTTGCTTGACTCACCGGGGGGCACAGGTGGTCGAGACCAAGGGGGAAGCGTTGGCCGTTAGTTTGGACGTGGCGAAGGCCTTCGATCGGGTCTGGCACAAAGCGCTCCATGCGAAGCTCCCTTCCTATGGGCTTCCCGAGAAACTGTACAATTGGCTCACTAATTTTCTTACAGACAGAAGCATCAAGGTCGTTGTTGACGATGCATACTCTGACTCCAAGTCTGTTAATTCTGGTGTCCCACAGGGCTGTGTGCTATCACCCACGCTGTTTCTTCTGCATATCAGTGACATGCTGCAGATTAGCGGCATCCATTGCTATGCGGACGATAACACGAGTGATGCCCTTTACACCGGCCGTGCTAATATTTCTCGCGTAAACGTCATCGAAAGCCGATCCAAACTTGTGTCTAAAATCGAAACTTCTTTATCAAAAGTTTCAGATTGGGGTCGACTTAACCTAGTCCAGTTTAACCCCACGAAGACACAGGTTTGCGCGTTCACCGCTAAAAAGATGCCATTGGTCGTATCACCTCAATTTGAGAGCACTTCCCTATCTGCATCAGCCAGTATCGGAATCCTTGGCGTCGATATATCAAGCGAAGTCCAGTTTCGCGGTCACTTAGAGAGTAAAGCCATATTAGCCTCGAAGAAGCTTGGTGTGCTAAACAGATCGAGACAGTATTTTACTCCGGCCCACCGCCTGCAACTTTATAAGGCGCAGGTTCGGCCGCACATGGAATACTGTTCTCATCTCTTTGCAGGTGCACCCCAGTACCAGCTTCTCCCTCTTGACCGCATTCAACGGAGAGCGACTCGCATCATCGACTGCCAAGATATTTCTGATCGACTTGACACCTTGGCGTTGCGTAGGGATGTAGCTTCACTCTGCATCCTCTATCGCTTGTATCATGGGGAGTGTTCAGAGGAATTGTTCGGACTTATACCGGTTGCAGGTTTCCGTCATCGTCCTACGCGACAAAATATCCATCCCCATCACCTGGACGATTGGCACTCCACTGTGCGCTTTTTTTTTTGTCACCTGCCGTATTTCCGAACCGAAGGTCGTATACCTTCAAACCTTCAAGAAAATAGCGTACTCCTACCTAAAAGGCCGGCAACGCACTTGTGACTCTTGAGTTGCGGGTGTCCATGGGTGGCGGTAGTCACTTA
This sequence comes from Tyria jacobaeae, assembly GCA_947561695.1. NCBI lineage: Eukaryota > Metazoa > Arthropoda > Insecta > Lepidoptera > Erebidae > Tyria > Tyria jacobaeae. The sequence continues at coordinate 7,707,084 of OX387207.1, read as the reverse complement.
CCATCAGGTGACCCGTCTGCTCGTTTGCCCCCTATCGCAAAAGAAAAATACTGTGCTTTTGAGAGTAGATTCTGCGGGCACAGGTATTTTTATATATGTGTATATTTTTAAGGCAATTCTTATTATTATTTCAAACTAAATTAACTTTTATACATAACGCTCTTCAAATTTCTTTTTCTTTTCTAGCTACGTGATAGTGCATCTTATTATGTGAAACATGGCATCACTATGCCAGTAAATTTGAATGAAAAAGGATGTACTATGCTTTGTTAGCACATGGCTGGCATTAGCACTACTTCATAATGAAAAAACAGAATATGTTTAGAAAGGTTTAGAATGATGTTACGATAGATGACATGTTAAAGTTTGTCAAATTTATATAATTTTTTTTATTTTAGAAATTGTTTGTGACTAATTTTTAAATTATCATTAATAAGGGTTTATCATTTAACATATAAATTAAATAATGTCTTTGCAAGAGGAAGAATACAAACCACCAGCTTTTCCTTCAGGAAGAATGATTATCAAATATCTTCAAAAAAATAAAGAGGGTGCTACGTTGACCGAAATACTGGATCATCTACGCTTGTCGTGTGGGGACGATTCAAAATCACTGAGCACCTCGGTATTGAACTTATTGGAGAATGGTACTGCACTGGGGTTTATAGAACGGTTGCCGAAATCCAATGGATTAGTTCGTGAGTGTTGTGGGCGCCGCCGCCGCAAAAGCCGACGCCGACGTCGTCGCAGCTGCGGTCGACGACGTCGCCGACGTAGTTGCCGTCGTCGGCGAAGATCCTGTAGGAAACGCAGGTGACTAACCGAGTTCATTGACCCTGAGCCCAAGCAGGTGTACAAAAAACGACCTAAGAACTAGTCGTAAACATTTAACCTAATTAACGCGTAGATCGATAAATGACTTCTTATTGTTTCGATGACCTAACAATATTTAAATTGATGGGCCCCAGAACTTCGCCACTTTGACCTCATAAAGCTAATATTTCGTTAGAGAGAGAGCTGACATCAATAAAACTTAGTTGAGTGTAATATTTAAATGGCCAAGTTCTTTGTAAAAAATTTCCGCAGATAAAACACATTCCGTGGAGGCTTATATTTTTTAGTTTTCAATGTAACGCTGAACTTGTACACCATAATTCATTCCACATTATATCAAAATGTGCTTTATCTATGTAAGGATAAAAACTTATAGAATAAAAAATACTTAATATTTAATATTATTTTATTCATGGACTAAACTTTGTACTTCACCTTTTCTAGGGCTACATTCCTCAAAAAGAAAAAAAAGGAACCCTTATAAGATCACTCGGTTGTCCACGTGTGTTTGTCTTTTTTTTTTTTTTTTTTTTTTTTTTTTCGTGTGGAAACCCCCTCGGGCCGTCATTCCACCCGGGTTTTCAGTGGAACGGTGTGTCGGAATCGAACCGACTAAAACCACACGGTGTGCCATACTGCGCTTAAAATAGGAGGAATCCGGGAACAGCTTTATTAAGACATCCGGACCCCTCCTAGCGCCTGCCCGCACTATGCGGGCACCACCTGCGGGTAACCTATCAATTAGGCGGCGTCCAGACACACGCGGACGTCACCCCCTCGCGGCTAGCTATATGGCGGATGGAGGGGAAAACCCGTCCCGACCACCCGCAGCCACACTCAGGGCGGCATGAGGCGCTGGTAAGCGCGCCTCCGCCGCCCGGTTCGCCGGCGGCGAATTGGGTCCGAGTGGAGATTATCCTCCCGGGCCCGCTCCGCCGCCTCCTTCTGTGAGATGACCTCCTCACAGAAGGCTGCGACCGCGGTAAAATTCCTGTCACTAACGACCACGGAGCGTATTATGGCCGGCAGTGACAGATCCTCTCCAATGACTGAAGTGAGGGCCCGACGCTGCGTCGCCCAAGCGGGGCAATCCGCGAGCGTATGCTGGGCCGAGTCCTCACTACAGTCGCAGTGGTGACAGACGGGACTCAATTCTCTCCTAGCGACCGAGTGCAGGTACTTTCCGAAGCAACCGTGCCCGGAAAGAACCTGCGTTAGTCGGAAAGAAAGGGTCCCGTGCTGCCGCCCTGCCCACTCGACGATGACCGGCTGGAGCGCCTCCACGGTGGCTAAGCCAGCACGTGGAGCCTCCAGCCGGGACGACCAACGAGCCATAGTGACTCGGCGAGCGGCCTCGCGCCACTCGCGTACCTCTTCGGACGGGGGTCGATTGCCACTACCCGCCCGGAAATCAGTCGTCCGCCGATATACTTCGGCGAGCACTTCTGCCTCCAAGTCCCACGGGGGAGTTCCGGCCAACGCGCACGCCGCCTCCGTCGACACGGTGCGGTAACCACGTATGGCTCTAACCGCCATGACCCTCTGAGGGCGCCAGAGGCGTGCCCTATTCTGGGCGGTCAGAGCTTCCGCCCACACCGGTGCACCGTATAGTGCCATTGACCTGACAACCCCCGTGTACAGCAGTCTTGTTGCGACGCTGGGTCCACCCAAGTTGGGCAAAAGTCGCCCAAGGGCGGACGCAGCGGCGACCAGCTTTGGAGCAAGCTGCCGGAAGTGCTCGTCGAAGAGCCACCTCCCGTCAAGGATCAGGCCCAGATATTTAATGTGGGCCCGAACCGGTACGAGGACCGAGCCGACCATGATGGCAGCGCCAGCGGGTGGACCACGACGGGGACCATGAAATAAAATGGCCTCCGTCTTGTCCAGGGCCACCCGCAAGCCTAGCGCCTCTATGCGCTGGACCACCAGTGAGGCTCCCTTGGTGGCCAGGCGCGCCGCCTCCTGAAAGTTCGATCCCCGGGCTGTGACCAGAGTGTCATCGGCGTAACAGATTACGCCCAGCCCGGGGGGGAAGTCACCACGAAGAGCCCAGTCGTACCCCATGTTCCACAGGAGTGGTCCAAGGACAGACCCCTGCGGAACACCGCACGACATGGGCCGATGACATAGGATTCCATCTTGGTCCTCGTACATGACGGTACGCTCCTCTAAATAGTCTGCCACTAGTCGCATCAGGTACTGTGGCACTCCGTGATAGCGGAGAGCTTCCCTAATGCAACTGAATGGCAGACTATTGAATGCGTTGGCGATGTCCAACGACACCGCCAACAGCACGCCGCCACAGCTCACAGCCTCTTCGGTCACGGCTCTCAGACGCATTACAGCTCCGATCGTCGAACGACCCGCTCGGAAACCGAATTGGGCGTCCGACAAATCGGGGCCAACCTCATCCAGGTGCCGGACGATGCGGGCAGAGAGTACCCTCTCAAACAGTTTACCCGCCTCGTCCAGCAGCACAATGGGCCTGTAGGCCGCGACCGAGTCGGCCGGCCGTCCCGGCTTCCTTAAAAGCACCAGCTTCCCGCTTTTCCAGCAATCAGGAAAGCGCCCGGACACTAAGCTAGCGTCGAACACCTCCCTGAGGCGGTCTGCCATGTGATCAAGGGCCAGGGCCAACACTCGGGCAGGAATCCCGTCTGGCCCGGGGGCGGTGTTCTTGGAGCGGATCCGAAGAACAGCCGCCCCTATCTCCGCCTCCGCGACGGGTAGAGCATCCCCCACCCCAAACTCCCCGTCGTCTCCAGCCAAAGGAACTATCGATGGGGGTGAGTGCTCCACTCGTCGCGGAAAAAGACCCTCAACCACTTCCTGCAGGAAGCTGGGCTGGAGAGTCTCCGTAAGGGGGGGGCCCAGCGCGCGGAGCTTTTGTTGCGCCGCACGATATGGGCGACCCCAGGGGTCACGATTGAGACCCTCCAGCATCTCCTTTCTCTTCACCTCTTTGGCGCGGCTGATGGCCAGCTTCAGAGTTTTCCGTGCCTCTCGGTACTCCTCATGAAGCCGGTCTTCCTCCCCCTCTTCGCAGCGACGCCGACGACTGCGAGTGTAGGACCTCCGGGCACGAGTGCAGGCCGCGCGGAGGTCCGCCAACTCCTGGGACCACCAGTAGACCTCCTTCCTTGGAGGCCGACGACCTAGAACGCGGGGCATGGCCGCATCACAGATCTGCGTGATCGCATTACGAAAGCGGCCCGCCCCCATGTCTACCTCCTCGGTTGAAGGCTGCGGAGACAGCCAAGAGTAAATGATGGCTGCCTCCTCCAGTAGATCCCTATCTAACTTCGATACAGCCCACCGCGGAAAACGGGAAGTACGCCGCGCCATGTGACCCCTTCTGGAGTCCTGGGTCCGGGAGAGCTCAAATCGGATATAGAGATGATCCGAGAGCGTCTCAACCTCTTCCAGGACACGCCAGTTCCTTACTCGTGCTGCGAGTGCAGGGGTAGCGAACGAAAGGTCCACTATCGACCCCCCCTGCTGTCGCACACACGTGTTGGTAGTGCCTCTGTTTAGGAGACAGAGGCCCACCGAAGTTGCCCACTCCTCTACAGCATCGCCCCGTGCGTCCGTCCTGGGGGAACCCCACGCGATGGACTTAGCGTTAAAGTCCCCCAGCACTAGAACGTGCCCAGACGCTAATCGCCGTATCGAGGTCTCCAGGTTGTTAAGGAAAACCTCGAAATCGCTCAGACTCCGGTTGGGGGAGAAGTAGACACCATAAATGGTGATTTCCCCCCATTTGGCGGCAACATATCCAGGACCCTTGTCACTTAGCGACAAGGGCGGGGAATGAGCCGCCGTGGAGCCAACGACTGCCACGGAGCCGTCCCAGTCACCCAGCCAGTTTGGTCGGGGAGGAACGTAATAGGGCTCCGCGGCTACGGCCACACCAACTGACCACTCTGCCATGGTTTGCAGGAAGAGGTCCTGCGCACCGGCACAGTGGTTCAGGTTCGTCTGGACAAGGAGGCCGGAGACGTGGTCCATTACTGAACCGTCTCTACAGCCTCCTCCATGGGCAATGGTGGCGACGCACGATTGACATCTGAGGCAGCCTGGGTCGACTGGCTGGCCTGCGATGTTTTCTGAGAAGCACGAGGAGGCTTGCAGCCTCCCTGTCCCATCTGGTGATTGGCGGGCAAATTACCCGCCGCACACACTGGGCAGTGAGGGGCGGCCGAACAATCCACCGCCTTATGCCCCGGTCGACCGCAGCGGAAACAGAGTCCACTGCAGTCAAAACAACTTCCGCACTTGACGCGGGTGTGTCCTGAAGCCAAACATTTAAAACACCTCATCGGTCTTGCCGCCAAAATTGTAATTTTGGCATTCACAAAACCGATGAGGATTCTTCCAGCATCGCCTAATATCTTGGCGGCTGCCACAGGACAGCTAACCCACACCGCGCCAAGTCCTCCTTGTCCGGGGCGTATGACGCCGACCCTAAGGTTATCTAGGGGGCAGCCTGTTTTCTCTTGGATTGCCCTCTGGACTTCGTCGACTGTGACGGAGTCGTCTAAGCCTGATATGCGCATCTCTGCGCATTTAGTAGGCCTGGCGATCCGTATCCCACTCGCCTCTGCAAACACGCCCCGTAGCTTCTCAGCAAATATGTCTGCCGTCTTCGCACCCTCAGCTCCGGGGAACTCGAGAATCCGAGCCCCCGTCTGGGCGGTGCGCAGCCGAGCGCCTGCACTTACGAACTCAGATGTGAGGCAGTCTCGGGCCTTTTTGAAGACAGCAGCGTAGGATAGTCCGCTATTTGCTGCCTCCGGACTCACCGTAACTACAACAGCTGCCGTTTTCGGCGGTTGCAGCTTCCTTTTCTTCGGTGTTGTGACTTCCTTTGCTCCTTCCGGAGCTTGCAGTGAGGCGAGTTTCCGGTTGCCCTTATTTCTGTTTCGGCGGGACTTTTTTCCTCCTTCAACCATCCGCCATTCGTCGTTTGAGGGGGCAGACGTGGATGAGCCAGGCACAGGTTCAGCGTTGGAAGAAACCGGAGGCACCACAGTCTTTTTAGGCCTTTTAGTGGGAAGCGGAGGGAATTTCTCCGCCACCTTGGCCGGTGTCTTAGAAAGCCGTCCAGTTTTTTGTACCGTCACCGACGCTGCAGTCGCGTAGGTTACACCGGCACGACCTCCTGAGGCGGTGGATGGCATCGGCACTGGCGCAGCCCTCGGCTTGTCTGTGGCGAGGGGCGGCCGAACTATAGGTGCTGGAGGCAGCCTTGCCTCAAGTCCCGCCAGGCGTCCGTCCAACATTCGCCACACTACGTCTACGATTTGACGCAAGTGGGCATCAGAAACAAGGGAGGGGGAGGCCGAGGCAGCAGGCTGCTGCGCCACCAGATTGGAGTGCGCAGGGCTAGTAGAACTCGTTCCAGCCCGAAACTGGGCGAACTGAGCACTCAGCTCAGCAACCTGCTGGGTCAGGCGCTCATTTGCCGCCGAAAGTCGATTATTTGCCTCTTGGAGGCACGAAACATCTTGAATGAGGCCTTCCATGGCCTCCGAAACTACAGAGGAAGAGTCCTTCAGGGCCCTGACAAAAGAGCCCTTTAGGTTGGTGGACTTAGTGGCCACTTTCTGAATAATGGCCACCGCCGCATTTGTTCTCTCCTTCAAAGCAACCGGTGTAAGAGGATCAGAACCTCCCTCCACCGGCCGACTTATTTTAAGAAGGAGATCTGCGATCTCCTCCTCTGCAACGATTTCGCCCTCCGCTCGCACCCGGGCGTACGCTTCAGCCCTGGAAAAGACGGAACTCGTCGGGGCCGAGATCGGTGTGCGTGATCGACCACGCCTGCTACTCGGCACTTTCGGCGGCAACATGTGTTGCGACGTGTCGCCGTCCTCATCCCGCCCGCGCTTTCGACTTTCTGCTTCCAGTTCCATCTCCTCTGCTGAGTCAGCCGCGGAACTGGCAGCCCTGGAACGAACTCGCACCGACATTCTTCTGCTCCCAGAAGATAGACTCACTTCTGGGAGCACCACCGAGATAGGCGTCTCAGTCAAAACCTCGTCATTAGACGATGTGTCATCCGCCTTCGTATTCTTGTCCTTCCTCTTACTTTTCTCCTTCTTTTCGTCATTTTTAATTTTGTTATTTAAATTTAATTCCATATTTAATCCCACGAGTGGGGGAGAGCTAAAGGTCCACCCGGGCAGAGATCCCCCAATACCCGGGCAAGCGTAAATTTATGCCCAACCGAGGGGTCCGCAGGTGCCCCGGCTGGGAGTGCGCTTGCGACTGAACCACCCATCAGCCATGCATCCCATGGTCACGCACCAGAACACGGGATTCGGGGTAATTTTTTATAGAGGTTTTCTTCCTCGCAGTCCGGGCGGCTAAGCCAAGACCCTCGTCCCCAATCGAAGCCGCGAGACTCCTATCAGGATTACGATATACCGACGGTGGCATCGAGCTAAAATCTCCAAATGCCTGCTCGGTGGCAGTGTGAGTGCACGCCGAGCCCGTCCTCGTTCCTCCGCTGAGGACAGCGGAGCAACTCTGAGTGACCCTTGGAAGAGTCCCACAGGGTATCCTGCTTAGTCTGGAGTCTCCCCCTGGGCCAATCCGGCATGAGTGACCCTACCGGCACAGCCCCAGGGATCATTGACCCGCGCAAGCCCCCCCACGACGACAACGTAAGGATACAGTTGGAGGGGCACGTGTGTTTGTCTGTCAAAACCTTTTTCTCAGTACCGCTGGAAGTAAGGAGTTAAAATTAACATCAATTACGTAATCTGCTGTCTCTTAAAGCTGTAAAAAAAAAAAACGATTGTCTATGTCAACACAAGAGTCGTATTCGTATTGTAATATTTCCGTTACTTGTGCTTTGAGAACTTGATTCCTGCCATATCTAGGTTAGGGCTGCCGTTCTAGGTTATTGGGAAGTGTTTTGATTGACTTGCGAAATAATTATTGCTAAATGAAACGAAGCTTGCGAAACTACAAATTTTTACAAACACCGTCTTATTCCAAACTAAGCAGCTTTTTTTTTATCGTGTTAAAACCCGAACGGGTTATCACCTCACTGGAGCTAACAACGATGTGGTATAGTATGTTTATATTTCTTATAATTTAAGACTTAAATGGCCGCAGTTTATGATTACGAGATTCGGAATTTAGATTTGTTTGCCTGTGCCATATAATTATCCCTACTGACATCCATACTAAAATCTCTACCTTCTGACTGACTGACTGACGTTACTAAGATACGGACGGACAAGAAAGTCATACTTTAAGGATTTCTATTTTTCTAGCTGAGGAATGAAACCCTAACATTAACTAATTAACATAAATAAAATTTAATATCGTTTGTTACGTTATTGAACTTTAGTACCTGGATGACCGGTTGTTTTGGTAAATCGTGTTTTTTGAAAATTCGAATTACTAACTGATAAAATAAAAAAAAAAAATGATCAAAATCATTTGGACTCGAAGCGGGGTCTTCTTATTTCCCGCCTAAACTATTACCACCTTGTAGATTCATATTATATATATAATGTATTATATATATGTATATATATATATAATGCGATAATGATATACGATAATATCATTATCATTATCGTATTATATATGATAATGATATTGTAGCAGTTTTTTATCACACGGATAAAATGACGTTTTCTAAAACTGAAACATAGCTAGATCGATTCAATTTAAGGAAAATCGTTGGAGGCGTTCCGAGATTCAGAACATATATATATAAATATACAATAATTGCTCGTTTGAAGCTATTAGAGTTAAAATTACTTAATATTGTAATTGCTTTCTAGATCTTAATACATCATGGAATTTATTTTTATATTAAAATTTATCAAATTTATCAAGTGATTATTTTGTCAAATTTATCATACATTATTTTATAATGCATGCTACATATTAATTTGAAGCTTAAACAGTTTTTTCCTAAATTAACTACATATCTTACGACTCTTGAGTTGCAGGTGTCCAGGGGCGGCTGTTGTCATATGCCATCAAGTGACCTATTCGTCTATTTGTCGTCCACATATATCATTAAAAAAAAACATGGTGCACGACCCTCTCGCTCTTCGATCTCGCGCCGCATTGGCATAATGTATCAATTCACCCCCTCACATTTTAGATATGACAACTTGCCTCTGTAGAAGTTAAATTTATTAAAATATATCAATGTGTCCTAACCTCACACTTCTTAGGCCTACACAGGCGAACCTACACCTACTTTTGCGAAATTCGGAGCACATAACTAAGCTCTTTCATTTAAAATTGTTTCGCCATCGATGGTGAGTATTGCTTTGCAAGCAGGTCTGGTAAAACAATTAGAGCTATAATTTTTACCCGACTGCGAAAGAAGGAGGGTTATTTTTTCGAGTGTGTGTATGTATCTATATTTCTTTAGCACGCCCGAGAGCTTAAACGGGTTGTCGTATTTTTATGTGAGCGGTGTCAATAGATTCGTCTTAGTCGTGAGAGTGACACTGGGTACATCAAAATTAAAAAAAAAACAGAATTAAGAATTTTTGGCGCCAAAAAGTAATAAAAAAAAAAATGTTTTCAAAATACATCGAGTGTGGTATCAAAATAAAGAAATTTTAACGGTGATTACGAATATGTACATAAGTTATACATATGTTTTATTAGAGTTCGGAATAGGAAATGCTAATAAATCATATCACACTTCACACTAATATGTAATATACAAGCGAAGTTTATGTTAGTTTGTTAATTCTTCACGATAAAACGGCTTGACGGATTTGGCTGAAATTTTCACGCAAGTAGTTTATAATCTGGATTAATACAAGACACTTTATTATCCCGGTATTCCAGTGGGAACGGGAAAAACTGGATTCAATCTATTTCCTACCTCGAAAAAAATACCGACAAAATTACCTAAAAAAATTGCCCTGTCAGTGAAGATGAGTAACATATAATATATCACAGAGACAAACTGGAGACAAAAACCCATACTAATTTACCACCATACTAATCCTTACTAATTAATACAAATATAATATACATTTGTGTATGTATACACATAGTGGTGGGGTGGGGGTTGCTCCAGATAGCTCTCTAAACTAGTTTGTAAGACAACAGAAGTTACCTCTTCAAACCAACAATTATTGTTAGAATGTAGTAAAAAGATATCTTCTGGCATTTACTCATAATAATAAAAAAAAAAACAAAAGTAGTGCAACATACTTTAGAATTGTTTAAACGAAACGTCCAAGGTTGCTCTTCCAAATTACTTGAAATAGAATTGTTTTTGGAAAATTTGAAGTTTGATGTTATTTGTTTAACAGAACATTGGTTAAAAGATCATCAAATAATGTCAATAAATTATAAAAATTATTGTGTAGTTAGCTTTTTCAGTCGAAAACGTATGATACATGATACAAAAATTCTATTAAATCGAAAGAACGAAAAGACATCATCTTTCTGTCTGTTGAATACACCATTGAATTGTCCTGTGTTGAGCTTGATAAGCATGTTACAGTATGCGTCTACAGACCTAGCAAGTTACCAGAATCTATCTTTGTTATTTTGATTTTGTAATGGAAGATGGGTTAAAGAAACTTAGTACTAGAAGTAAGTCAATAATCATATGTGGTGATTTGAATATTAATTTACTAGAAAATGCACTCAAATACTGTCAGATTATTAAGTCTATTTCGGTCATTTGATCTGTCAAATGTTTTCAATGAACCAACCCGAGTGACAGCTTCCTCTGCTACTTGTATAGATAATATTTTTGTAACTGTGAACCTTCACAAACAAATTGTTAATAACTTGCCATCTGAGCACAGTGGATAAACAGCAACATTTTGCTTCTACATGCCTTAAAAAAAACATATAAGGTTTAGGGCAATGACAGGTAAAAATTTGGAGAAATTTAATAACTCTGGACAATTCATTAAATGTTCAGAATTTTAATAACGTATGTGCCCCAAATGAGTTATACACGGCATTTTTCTCACTATTAAACACGCAATTTAATAACACTTTCCCACTAAGGGCTAAAACTATTTGCATAACGTTCTTATGAGTATCTTCCAAAAAACATTTTTTTTAAAGCAGTGTAGATTAGCTTTCTATTAGCAAATAAAATAAAATCAGGTAATGATAAAACAACAACTAATTGGCAAATAACAAATAATGAAACAGGTAGAAAAAAACAGCGCAATACTGAATTTAGTTTAGAGACTGCAAATGCTTCCATTAACTCAGTAGCTCAGGTATTTGAAAACTTTTTCGTTAATATTCCTGTAAAAACTACTGAAACATTAAAATCCTTACTCGCGTGTCCTGCTGCTTTATTCAGAAAGAATGTAAATGCATGCCCTTTGGAGTTTACATTTACCAACCCCTAGGCTGTTATAAAAGATTTTAAAGATCTTAAAATTAAATCAAGAGAAGATCTTTGGGGAATGTCTGTAAAAGTCTGTAGTGCTATTATCAAAACCATTGCGCCCTATTTAGCTCTCATATTTAACATCAGTGTAGACCAAAGAGTATTCCCTGATCTCATGAAACACAGTAAAGTAGTTCCTTTGTTCAAGTCCGGTGATAGCAAAGAAAATAAATATAAATAAAAATATAGGCCTGTGTCAATTCTGCAGAAATAAAGCTCTTGATTTACTTCGTACTTTAGTTCATACCTGAAAGAGAGAAAAAGTTCAAGTAAACGGCATTAACTCATTAGGGTCTAAAATGGCAATGGGCGTTTCTGAAGGTTCAATATTGGATCCATTCCTCTTTCTAGTGTATATTAATGATTTTACTTCTAAATCAACCGAAGATGGTGTTATTTACGGATGACACACTATTGATATTTAAAATAGACCGACAGTCGCAAAATCTTGACGACGTGAATAATTCTATTCTTCAGGACCAAGATTGGTTTACGGTAAATAATTTGTTACTAAATGGCACAAAAACCAAATACATTAGATTTCAATTACCTACTGTTAGAAGTAGTGAATTTGACATCATATTGAATGAAGAAAAATAGGAATTTGTTAATAAAATGGTGTTCCTAGGAATCACGCTAGGCGAGAAATTACAACTGGGACCTCATATATTATCTCTTGCGGGGCGACTAAGTTCAGCCGCTTATTTATGCTGTCAGAAAGATCAGACAGTTAACAGATGTAGAAACCGCGCGTTTGGTCTATTTTAGCTACTTCCACAGCATTATGTCTTATGGCGTTTTACTGTGGGGCCGGGCTGCTGACATCGAATCCATCTATATCTTGCAAAAGAGAGCTGTCAGAGCCTTAGATTTATAATATACCTCGCAGTGAATCCCTCAAGGAACTATTTAAAAGGATTAATACTATGACGGTACCTTGCCAATTCGTTTATGAAAATGTCATGTATGTAAGAAAAATCTCCATATTTTTAATAAAATAAGTAATAGACAATTTTAATACTAGAAACAAAAACAAATTAGATAAACCATTTTTCAAATTAGCTAAAGTCCATAAATCTTTTATAGGGTACTGTGTTAAATGTTATAACAAAATTCCTTGTGAAATATTGCAATTAAATGAAAGGAAATTTAAAACCCATATCAAAAATACACTTTGTAAACAAGCTTATGACAAATTAGAGGATTATATCCAAGATAAGAACGCTTGGAAACATGCTGGTCCTGCTCCATAGGACAATTTTGAGTCTAGACAAAATCAAACTGGTTGCTAATTGTATTGTATAAGAATTATATTTTTGTAACATTTATTTACACGATTATTTTAACTCACACACTGACTTATTACTTGTTAATATTCTCTATATATATGTAAATCGTATACTTACTTTTACTATGTTTGTTAATGTGTGAGCACCATGTGTCTATCATAAAATTAATTTATCTGTCGTTGCTTCGCTTTAATTCTTTTTACCTATTTTGGTATAGTGATTTTGTTCTGGGTGCATCGTTTTGACACATAATTATAATTATATATAATGATTGTATTTCAACAAAACATTTTAAAAGAGTAAGGGCCGAGTTTCTTGCCCATTCTTCTCCATACGAAACTACATTTTGTAAGGGGCAACTAGAAACAATTAGATTTCAATGTAAATGTTGACGTTTAAAACTGCCTTTTGGGCCTATTTGAAATAAATGCTTTGACTTTGACACATGTTATACGAGTATGTACATGTATTAGAAAATGTATTTGAAAACTAAAAAGATGGAAATAAAACAATTATTTGAAAACAAAAAACCCGACTGCGTCAATATCTGCCATCTTTATTAAATTCATTGAAGAACTGAAAAGATAGAAACAAGATTTTAATTTGTATATTTTACTTTGGTTTTGAATGACCTTAGTTGACAGTGTTCACAAACGCTGTCGGAGGCATCTGCTCACTCCGAATTTTGTTGCTCTACCTATAACACCAACCAAATGTTTTTTCTATCTTTTCAATTCTTCAATGAATTGTGTTTTGTTTTTAAATAATTGTTTTATTGTATATCCTCTTCTTCATATAACTCAGTGTGAACTGTATAACAGCTCTCAGCAATATTGTGCCTCTTCTTTGTAATGTAAATGTTTTTTGTCTTGTGAGGGCCCCCATAGGGTATAACCTCACCTTAGCTAATAGTATCTGAATCAAACCGACTAATACCCTAAGACGGAACCCTAGTTCCTCCCTAGTTTTTTAATCTGTTTAATGAAGATATTTGATTACTTATTAAGATTATTAACAGAATAGCTACTAGGATTATAAAATATTATTACTACGTTGATGGCCATTGTTGCATAATGTTTTATTTTTGAACACATGTAAAAAAGTATATATGAGTACTAAAAGTTAACATTTACCAAGATCCCAGATCAAATAAAGAAAATATGTATATGTACAGGCACTAAAACTCTCCAAGTTCACAAAAACAGTCACTTTTAATTTTAACGATCACTGGTGACGATTCAAGATGACCACTCTGTACAGATCTGTAGATCATATATAACTATTCCTCCGGAAGGAGCAAACAGATACACCAAAATATTTGATTTTATCCGGCCCCCGTGAACTTTCGAATCGATTCACCAAAATTTAATTGAAATGTCAGGATCCAAGGGGCGAGACTAGGGTTGCAATGGAGGCCTTCTTAGCGGAGGTGGAGGCGGAGGTTAAAGTGGATGTAGTTTTTTTTTTTTAATTTGTAATTCATTTAAAAGTACAAAATCTTTATTTCAAATACGTACATTCATAGTACACTTAAGTAAACAAATATACATATAAAATAAACATTACCTTCTAGTAATCAAAATTAAGGAAAGGCAAATTATATTTGACAAAAATAGTTCGTACTGTTAGATCCCTCCAATGTAGATGATCAGCAGCGCCGGCATTGCTCAGCCAGCATTAGTAATATTAATAAAAGGCTGGAATGCAACGAGGCAGTCAGTCTACAATCGAACTCGGTTCAGTGGGATTCATTATCTATTTCTTAAATTTTTGTATTTTGTTCTAATTGAAATATATCCAATTTTCAAATAATTAAATAGTTTTTTTTTAAAAGCTATCTGCAAGGTCTCTTGTAACAGTACGTTACGTCCAACTCGTCCAAGCAATTCGACAGGTTGATTCCTGTCGTGTATCATTTGACAAATGACAACAAAAATAATCTTTTGGGCGATTCCACTCATAAAGAACTAACATTTAAAATCCAAAAGAAATGTATCAAAGCCATATAAAATCTACTGATAGTTGTTAACCAATTTTTCGGTCTCTAAAATTGCTGACACTTCCGTGTCTATATAACTATAAAGCTGTACTATTTGCAAAAAGTAACTAAAATCTATTTGTAAAGGTAAATAGACCAAGACGTCAAGATATGATGTGTTTGGTTACAACAACTTGCCACAAAAATTACGAGTTGAAAAGAATATAGATATATAATGAAAAACGTGTATAATTATTGTTTTCATACAAGATTTATTACAGCATTAGTGATTACCTTAATGACAAAGATTTGAAATATATATGATAAGTGTTTAAAAACGTACCACTGTATTATTAAGTTTGACATGGAATATTGTACATCGTCTAGTATGGTATGTCACAGAGCTCTGTCTTTAGAATTAAGACCCCCCTTATAATACTATGTATACCTGTAATGACAATAAACTATCTGAATTTGAATCTGAATCCCCATCCCAACCGCGTTCCCGCCGCGCACTTGTTGATTCGTGACCATTTCGCGCGCAATACGCGGCCGGACGGCTTACTCGTCGTGGCTGCAGATATATTTCTATATATAAATAAACCTCCGTTCTAATTCCGCAAAAGTTGTGCGGAGTCAGAGGCGGACGTGAAGATACAATTTCTAGCGGAACTTCCGGAGAAACGGAGGCGGAGGCGAAGTTCTGTTACAACCCTTGGCAAGACTACACCTGTACACTATGATTCATTGACAGCAGTAGCTTTTTGACAATTGCTTTATTTGCAAAGGATGTCCAATAATCGTTTTTTATTCTAAAGTCTCTATCAAAAAGTGGACAACGCCTTTGATTCCAACAACAGAAAATATTTTTTAATACTTAATAACAGTGTTAAAATGCTTTTTATATATATTATAAAAGAGTTATTTTAATGTTATATATGAGGTATATACTGGGTTTAGTTAGTCCACGTCCAGTGTACAAAGGGTTTAAGAGAATAACTAGACTAGAGTCATAAGTGGTGCTGAATATTTTGGTACCTATTGGATATAATGTTCATAATATTTTCCTATTTCGAAAGCTTTTGGATTTGGATTTCAGGGTACATAAAACACCAATAAAGACATCAAATAAGGTATATGTATTTCAGAAATAACTTTATATATATGTAACCATATACTTATATGCTAAATATATCAGATACAGACATTGAATATATGTAAAATAACATTTAAGTTAGTTATATCATTGTATTGATTAAATATATGGTATATATGCGATATGCATAGATATCCTTTATGCGTATGTTGATATTATTAACACTGAAACAAATGCTTGCTCGAAATAAATATACTGCTATATTAAAATTGTTTTAACATCTAGACCACGATCATAATATGCCTAGTAGTAATTTATGAATGAACTTGAAAATCCTTGACTAGTATAGTTGTGACAAGAAGTTCATATACTTAATATTTCCGTTTCGCTTGCTTGTTTCACATCAGAAGAAATACTCGTTTCTTGTAACTTCGAGTCGATTATACAAATTTTGATTGGATCCTAATTACTAAGATCACATTTATACTTATATGAATATGATATTTTGATATGCCATGTATGTAGTTTCATATCTTAAAGTAGTAGGTCCATATTTCATGGCCCCTTTTTACGTTTCATTTCATTTTCAATCCGAAGGACTCAATCTTAAAACGATTAATTGTCCTAGTGGGGATGGAACACAACGAATGACTAAACTATTGTGTCGCCTTCTTTATATTAAATCTCCTAAAGTTAATTCGAACTGGTCCACAAGGAACTAGAATTATTACATGAGATATGAACATTCAGATTTTAAATGATGCAGATGAGAACTGGCAAATGTTTAAAACATACGTACACCAAATATTATTACACTTAGGTTAAACAACATCAAAATATAGTAAGTCTAAGTTTGTGTTTCAGAAAGTGTTCATTCGCAGATGTTAGTGCAAATTCAAAGCTTGAAATAAGCATACATTGGTCTAGTGCAGACAATAAGAAATACTTAAGCAAAGTGTCATCTGATTATACTCCTACGAGTACACTTATACGTGACACCTAACGAATATTGTTAAAAGTATCGATCAATTAATTTCTTCAGAAATGTGCTAAAACTAATATTAGAGTAATATTAATATATTAACCGAAAAAAACATTTATTTTTGATGATTAATAATCTTTGTTTATTAGTTCCATATAGTTTTGCCTCCGTTAATATTATATATTAACGTGTATATTATATTTCATAACATTTAGACTTATCATGATAATAATTTAAATACAAAATGAATACTGTTATTTAAATTAAGCTCCCAATAGTTTTTTGACTGTGTATCCGGGTACTGCATAGACAAGCATGAAGATCATCAGAGCAAAAAAAAACCCAATAGACACCTTCAGGACTGTCCATTTGTAGTTATGACAGACTATGTAACGTATGGATTTCAGTGGGTTCAAGAACCACATGAATGATGCATCTGGCCGACTAAAAATAAAATATTTTTTATTAAAGTTTTGTTAAACATTGCATAAATTATAGCATAAATAACAAAATATGTATACAAACTTTGGTTTATCCAGAGGATCTGGCTCGTTACGGCCTAAGCCTGCTGGTAATTTTTCTGCTTCTTCACCAGTCAAAAGATGTATTTCAGCCTCAACCTTTCCAGTCAGTTCCATCTCCTCCGTATCGCGCTTTATGTAAAATGGCCACCAGCCCTTCACACGCTTTTGTTTAAATATATTAACCATTGGCACAGATCCATCATTTCTTAGCATATCCAATGTGCAGAGCTTTGAAGATTTAGCACCACGTGGGAAACGGCTTAGGTCCAGTGTAATAGCTCCTATAAACACCGTTATAGTGAATCACTTCAACATTTATATTAATATTTATATTTAATATTGCTGTAAATTTAACCTTACCCAAGAAATCATCAGCTGAGAAATGATCAGCGTCCCACACTTGCAGTTCAAGACGTGCAGGGATCTTACATTCGGTTTCATCCCAAGAAAACATAGATTCTTTGCGAGAAATCACTATACGTTCTTCAGCTTCTAAATAGTCAAATGGGTATATGAATCTCCAGTTAAAGTTTCCTTCTCCAGTTAGAGAACGGTAATGTATATCAGTGCTTTGACAATCATCGAGACCTTTGACCCACCTGCAAGCAAACAGTGAGTCTCAGATACCTACTTAGTTTATTCCTATGTTTTTACATTTCATGTACTTTTTAAATTGATTAAGGGATTGAAATTTAACCCTTCATTCTAATGATAGTCTTGTCTTTATGCTAAGTTCTTAAAATTTACTATTATATTATACTATTAAGAAATGATCTCCTAGTGTTTAGTTCAGTCAAACTAACCCTTTGACGTAAATGTCCGACATTTTTTCTCCTGTGAAGAATGCATCATCTTCCAGTACTACATCATCTGTATTCCATATAATTACTCTCATTTCATAAGATTTTGGTTTGCGAGCAGAAATATCCAATGGCGGTCCTGGCAGAGGCATGTCCATAGGAAACATGTCGACCCACATTTCTAGGCGACCTTGCTCAATACCTGACAACATAGTAATGACAAATGTAAGTAGTAATTACTACTAACTCTTCCTAATTTATAGGCAACAATAACCATGCCAACGCTCATGTTGGTGAGTGACTGTTAGAAAAATAAGGTTTTCTTACCGGGTTTATTTGGGTTGTACAGGGAGCGAGTCTCAACATGTTCAGTTACCAGTCGTGTTCCAACACGTGGCACCTCTTGCCAACGATGCAACACTACTAACGCCATTTGTTCCTCAAGAGTATCAGGGTTAGAAAACAACTCTGTGTCATCCATGGGCATATTGAATATAGTGCGACAAATTTTAACGCGCCCGTACTCGTAGATTGGTGGATCCAGTTTACCATCCTTACATAGTTTCGCTAAAATCTGCGTTGGTTTCATAGCGTCGCGCCAGCGGTTATAGCCTTGTCTAAAGTGGTAAGTGTGTTAGTATACTAAATGATGTAATGTTAGTTATAAAAGATAAATAAAAATATACCTACTCTTCGTATTTCATGGGTAATCCACAAGTAGCTCTATGACGGCTATAGAAACGATTTTCTAGATCAATTTTCGTCTCTCCTATCATATCATCAGAACCGACTAAGTCCCAGTCGAGGACTTGAATCGTTAACATAGAGTCTTGAGGAAAGGTAGCCTCTATTTCAAAACATTTTCCAAACACTGGATTAAGCTGTTTGGAAATATAATGTTCCTTGTCACTGATTCTCTTTGAACCCAGGTGTAATACGATATACGGGTCAGCTTTTCCATTCAAGTCCATAGGATGTAGATCAGTGGCTTTCACTATATACACGCGCACAAGCACATGTATCGGTTCATTATTTGGCACGCCTTGGAAGAAACCACAGTTAGGATCAAAGCCCATCACTGTATGGTCATCGATGCCTTTAGGTATAGGCCACTTATAAACTTTAATAGCGCCCTAGAACAAGTGATATGTTGATAGAGTTCATAGCAAAGACGGTGTTAAAAAAGAAGTAAAGAGATGAACATTGTCAGAAACAACAATATTGCAAGAAGTAGTATGTGCAGTACGTAAGACTGACGGTTTGAAGTCTTTCCAAAGAAATCAGTATAATAGGTCAGAATAATAGTAGGAAAGGTATTGTATACTACAATGCCATCCAAACTTTTATGTATGTGAAGTATACAGACAATAAGAAACTTGTATAATTTTATGTGTACCTTGAATGTACCAACAACTCTGTTTTCATCTTCAGAATCATCTCCAGTCTTTTTTCCTCTATATAGTTCGAAAGAATGAAGCCATTCCTTAAATTCATCATATTCTGGCACAGCCTCGAGCTCATGGGGGATTATCTGACAAACAACAGCCAATGTAAATAATATATATATAAAACACTACAAATAGTTATTTGACACATGTACGTATGAAAATTATATATTATTTCGGCTTTAAACGCGATAATCTCTGTGAAACGCGATATCGTTTTGTTACCCCGATACGCGTTAGGTATCTTAAAAAGGAGGCGTGAAAATGTAAAAAAAAAAACATAACTTTAATTTAGTGTTATTAAACTTCACCTCTTGTTGTGTGTATAGTAGTTACAGTACCTTAGTAATAGCTGACCGTGGTATATCGTTCTTCTTTGATATAATAATTGGGTTGATTTTGCAAGTTCGTGCCGATGTTTGCTGACGTTGCTTACGATGATCACGGTCTGGACGCGGCGAGTGTACGCCTTCGTCACGTGGCGAGCGTATTTCTTCAATGGTAACATCTTGGTTATTTTGGACGTAGCCCTGGCGTTCTCGCTTGACCTCTTTTTCCTTCTCAATCATACACTCCACGGAAGCAAAATATTTTGTCCACCAGTCCTTACTCCCCTCATCTTCATCAAACACTGAATCAGTGCTAGCTTTGCGTTTCTTCATTGATTCAGTCTTGGTAAACTTCTTGCGCATTATCTGTTGTTTAACTCCTGATCCATAAGAAGTGGATGCTCTGGCATCTCGATTAAGCAATGGACAGCTCTCTTTTTCGGTTTCAACTGCATATGCATCATCTTGAATGATGCAATTAGCTCGTAAATCCACGTTTTCTAAGGGAATCAATGATTTCTTTCGTTCTTCTATATCGCGCTCGCGTTTACTCATAGGAGTATAAAAGTATTTGTGTATGGAATTAATTGTATGTGTTCCAACCAGCGTAACTCTGCCAAAACTACGACAGTCTACAGCGCGAATGGTTAGTGGCGGTCTGTATAAATCTTGATCTGGCAGTTCTACATCCACAAACTTCACAGGGCTAATGAAGTTTGGATTACGTTTGGCATTTTGTATTATCGTAGAATATATAATATTTCCTGCACATTCTATATCAACCCTTGGTTTATCGACTGTAAGAAGGTGAACACGTTTCAAATCCCGCAATCCCCAGAACAATACTTCAATGCGATATTTAGATAAAGTAGGACGAATGCCTCTTGGCACAGGGAGTATCGGTCCCTTATTAGCATCGACAGGAGATTTTCCATTACCTATTCTTGGGGATGGTAACTCTGGAAGTGTCGATGTACTTTGTTTCGGAGGTATTTCAAGCAGTTCGAAAGTTGCAAGGAGCTCTCCAGCTCGGTCATCACCTCTTGTGATATCATACCACTCCAAAGATGGTGGATGTTGTGGGCGGCCATGTGTATCTTCTAAAGCCTTAATATGTGGCTTTGCCAATGTGCGACCAATAAATTCAGATTTGCCAACTTTGTCTTGATCAAAGATTTCAATAACTATTGTTGGTGGGTCAGCTTTTATTTGCTCTATGGTGCTGTAGAGTAATACATCATCAAATACAAGTAGTTCGTCCCAAGTGGGGCTCAATGTCTCATCTATAACTTGGGTAGTGGCAGTATTCTCGCATACCACTATGCGTGCGAAGGGATCAGATAAACCAGATGAGTCTGATCCTATGAGGGATCTAGCTTGGTAAACGTAAGCTCGCATTTGGAAGTTCTGAAAAATATTATCACATACTTCACATACCTGTACTTTTCCAAAACCTTTTAAAAATTATTTAAGATTAACTTATCTTTAGGGCGAAAAGTAAGTGTATAAAATTAAAATTATTCACTACATACGTACATGTTTTTCCGCATAGAAAATAGTAGCTGGAGCATTTGAACGCAGCATATCGGCATTGCGTAGTTCAGAGCCTAATTCATACCCTTGAGGCAGACCATCAATGTAATGTTTCTTATCTTGTAGTATACCAAGCCATAGATATATGCAGATTTTTGCTGGTATAGCCCAGCCACTAGGCGTACTAGCCTTCTTACCAGGCCACTGAAAGTATAATTATTAGTAATTATGTATGAAATGTAGGTAAGCGCCTTCAATGGGCCTTTCCAAAAACTTAGCGCTATTCCTTTAAATGGTAAAATCGTGCTATTTAAGAACTCAATCGTAACGTAAAGTACTTTAAAGAATTATCTTTAACTTCTAATGATTGGTTCCTTCCACCACAAATGTCGGAAATATCTTAATGGCTTTAAAAAGTACAAGAAAAAACGTAGTTAGTGCCTATAACATTATAGGCTTTCCTAAAATTTCCGCCAAAACCCTCATGGGTTCACCAAATTATGATTTGATAATTCAAATCATGATTATATCAGTATAATCTTTCGACTAAAAAAAGAATTTTGTAAATGGGACTACAATCGACGGAGAAATTGATTAACATCAATTAAAAAATTATATAGTCGAGCACAGAACCTCCTCTTTTTTTGAAATTCATAAATTTGTGGCGCTAACGTACGTAAAAAAAATAATGAGTTTACGGTAAAAGATGATTTAACTTTATTTTGTGTCAATTGTGTTAACTACTGCAACAATATGGATTCGAGAAATGAAAATAAAAACAAACATTTTGAAAGCTAATAATTTGACGTGTTTTTGGATAAGTTTATTCTAGACCACAGATGAGTTTTCAGTCGCAAACACAGTTAGGTATAACTACGAGTATACCAGGTGTACCGGAAAGTTTTAACCGGATGCTTAAATGAAAAGACATAATTAAAAAAATAATTAAAATGATATTTATTCAAAGTATTAGCCATTCGATTCTACACACTTTTTCCATCTTTCTGGCAAATGATGAATGCCATCCCAAAAGAACTGCTTGTCCTTTGAGCGGAACCATTCAACGACCCATTTTTCGACTTCTTCGAAATTTGCAAAGTGCTGCTCAACCAGTGCGTGCCCCATTGATGCGAAAAGGTGATAATCGGACGGAGACAGGTCCGGAAAGTACGGCGGGTGTGATAATACGTCCCATCCAAGCGATTTTAATACGTCTTTCACCGGTTTTGCTGTGTGTGATGGTGCATTATCATGCAACAAAATCACTTTACCGTGTCTTCTTGCCCATTCTGGACGTTTTTCAATCAATGCATAATTCTAATTGATTATTTGTTGTTTGCAGCGATCAGTATTTACTGTTTCACCAGGTTTTAGACGTTCTTAATACAACAAAGCATTGTCTTCTTTCCGAAGCGATCCGGCCTTGGAGTTGATGGGCCAGGTCGGCCAGGCAATAACCACGAATTTTTACGTTTTGTATCTTCAAAAAAAAAAAAAAACATTTTTCATCACCCGTCACAATCCGATACAAAAATGAATTTTTCGTACCGTTGAAGCAGCGTTTCACAAATGGTTTTTCGATTTTCCATTTGCCTATCATTCAGTTCATGTGGCACCCATCTTCCTAGTTTTAAAATCTTTCCCATTGCTCGTAAGCGGTCGCTAATTGTTTCTTGTGCCACATTTAACCGTAATGCCAATTGTTTTTGAGTTTGGGTTGGGTCTTCGTCCAATAACTCCTGCAATTTCGCGTCGTCAAATCTTTTTGGTCTACCCGAACGTCTACTGTCTGTTAAATCAAAATCCCCACTTTTAAATTTTCGAAACCACGTCTCACACGTTTTTACGCTTGGAGCATGCTCTCCGTAAGCTTCTATCAGCAAACGATATATGTATATAAAAAATTTTGCTTTCTACTGGTAGCCCCAATAACTATGACAGCCTGTTTTTTATGCAGTGAATCAACACTTTATATTCAAAGTGTGTTATTCATCTTTCGTAATCGTTACTAACTGCTAGAAACAATAATCTCATTTATTTAAATACTATCAATAATTAAAATGATTCATCAATAATTTGTTAATGAATACTTGATCAATAGATAAACTTTACTGTTGGGGCACGCATATGCTTAGAAATACACAAACGAAGAGAAAAAAAGTTACATGTAATGATATAAAAAATGCATACGAGTACATACACAACATCCCGCCTATTTCAATGGGAGTCCTCACGGGCTTCTTCTATTGTCATCACATTTTTCATACAAAATATGTTTATATTTACCTTTAAGAATAGCGTTTGCATTTTTCCGCAAAATTTACCGCATTCATCCGGAAATTCAGAGTATATAATGTCCCTTGCAGCGATTCTATAGTAGGCAAGACGCTTTCCATTACTCACTAACCATATGAATATGTCTGGCATCGCATTCTGAGCCTAAAATCAAACATCGACTGTCAATAGCCATCTTAATAAAAGGTCGTCAATTTTTAAGAAAAATCTCTTCGCTTATACTGTTTGTATAGGGCTGGGTTTAATATAAATAAATATAGGACATTTAGAAAAAATAATATAAAGATTTTTTCTTGCCATTTTCAGTTGTTTTTCTGTCCGCCAAAATGAGTAAATCTAACGAAGAAATTCGATTTATTCAAGTTTTACTACAAAAGGCATTTTTCCTTTTTTTTGTTATAAAACTTGACAGTCATATGACACAAGCCGTCTGTAGAACTAATGCAATATCAGTACGAGTAGCACTAAGTTGGTTCAAGCGTTTTCAGTTGATGTTAATTTTGATTTCAAAGGTGCATCTCGCTCTGGTTGGTTACGAGATAGCCGAGTAATTGAGGAATGACCACAAAACAGTTAAGACTGGCTATTCTTAAAAAGGAACTCAATATTTGGGTGGAACACGAGTTCACTGGAAGAAATTTAATAAATCGTAAACATTTTTAAAAATATTGATCATTTATGATGAAAAGGGAATCTCCTACTTTCAAGAACGTGTGAAATAGATCATGGTCAAAGGGTAGTCAAGCTCAACAGACTGTAGTGAAACCAAGGTTAAGACGCAATAAGGTGATACTGAGTGTATGGTGAGATTGGAAGGGCATCGTTCATTATAAACTTCTACCGTCACGCAAAATCGTAGATTTTAATCCCTACTGCCAACAACTAATTAGACTCAAGCAAGAAATTGAGAAAAAAACAGCCTGAATTGATCACCAGAGAAGAAGTGGTCTTTCGTTATGATAACGCCAGACCACAAACATCTTTGGCCACTCAGCAAAAATAGAGAGCTTGGCTGGAAAGTGTTGATGCATACACCATAGAGTCCTGACCTTGCACCCTCAAATATTCACCCGTTTTAGTCTCTTCCGAATGATTTGGGTAGTTTTAGGGTAACGTTAACAGATTGTCAAAACTTTTCTTTTTTTATCGAAAATCCCAAGATTTCTACAGCGACGGGATTATGTCACTACCTACAAGATGGCAACAAGCTATCTAACAAAATGGCACTTACATATATACTGTAATTAAATGTAATTAAACTTTAAACATAAAATGTATACAAAATATGGATATAAAATACGACGTTTTTTTTATAATATAGGGGAACAGCCGAACAGACGGGTCATCTGATGGTAATTGAGATCCGCCGTCCATGGACGCAACTTAATAGTCGTAAGTGTGCTGAACACCTTTGAAGGTGATGAGGAATGGGGAGACACGAGGGAAGGAAGAGAGGGTGGATGAGGTGATGGGAAAGAAGAGAGGGGGAATAAAGGGAGAGGAAAGAGGAGAGAGGAAGTTGAGCCTTTGGAAACCTCACCAATTTCGGAAACCGCATCGATCACGCTGGCCCATTCGTTCTTTAGCATGGCTCTACCACTGTTAAAACTTTTCTTCCGATTTTATTTAAAATAAATATTTTGTCATTTACACTACTATTGTGATAGGTACTTACGTCCTCACAAAGATGTTTGAGCTTGTTGAGATAGGTGTAGGCAGTGCGCAACCGTTCCTTGATGGAGTGCTTAGTGATCAATGCCTTTAAGCTTTTAGTCATGGTAGCAATTTGCTCCTGGAAAAATGACCCTTTTAAGCAATTTGACCACTGAACAGGTAATCAGTTGAGATATATTAATAAAATGACTTTGAATTTAAAGTTAGTTTTATTGACTAGCTATTTTATTGATTTCATGGATAAATGGAAATAAATTGAAATAAGGAACAACGGTTCAACAAGATCATTGATGGAACGAAACATTTGTTTAAATATTTGAATAGACATAATTATAATATGCATGACACTAACGATTTCAAATAGGCAAAGTTTCTGGCGTTCTTTGTCGAGCTTGGTACAGCCAAATGGTGGTGCATTTGTCATGTGGCGCACATATGCCGCACAAGCATTGCTCGTTGCTTCAAGCGTGGACTTCAGGGTAACCAAACTTGAATTATCTGCTCCTAAATCCGAGTCGATTGCAGTTTGAACATCTGCCAAACCCTCCTCCTAGCGTTTGCAAAGAAATTCGTGTCACTCATGGGTCAGAAGACCTATATATGATTTAGAATAAAAAACGCATCTTAGTGATCTACAATTAAAACGTGATTATTACGTGTCTTCATCAATGATAATTATTATGTCACGTAACGGAATTGTCGATAGCCATTTAGGTCACTGCAATAATCACATAGTGGTTTTTCATAAATTTTAAAGGTTATAGATACTTTCGCAAGCTAGCAAATAATAACACCTTCACTATAACTATAGCAGATCATAACTTGATAAACTTATTTAATAGAATTCCATGCTCTACGCTAAGTATAAAACAATAAAAAATATGAAGAATTTGGTACTCTATACAAAGATTGCTTGGTTTAGTGATGGATAGTCCCGCAAATATTCACAACATAGAATGATATAACATATAAATTATATGTAATAAAATCATAAGTAGTATGATAACGGCACAGACTACATTGGTCAGTGTATGAATGTGACTTACAAATTTTTCGATTATGTTAGCGATCAGATTGGAGTTGTACATGCGACGACGATGGTCTGGCCAGACGCTGCGTACATGCATACATTGTTTATGATCCCAGTACGGAAGGTAGTAATAATTCTTGTCTGTCGATAAAGCTTTAAATGGTGCAGTTGTACTTTGCCAAAAACCGAAGTCGGCACTGACTTCATCTAGAAGGCAATGATGATAGAATTATAATAAATAATCTTGATTTTCTTACGTTTCAAAATACATTGGTGTAGGCTTCCAATCAAAACATATGCCTAGACTATGCTTATAGCCCGCAATCTGTATCCTGATGAACACACTTAACATATAATATTATTTTAATAAAGTACGTAAGTACTTCATATTTAAAAGATGTGACTAATACCTAAATCGCAATCCAAGTCTAATGCCCTTCTCAAAGACTCGTGGGTTCCATCAAGTGAGTTACCACAATTGCCAATGCTAAGTTCAAATTGCAATGGTTTATCTGTAAGACGTTTGTCAATCATATTGCCCTCAAAGATACTTCCAAACAAGAAGAACTCTTCGTTCTTCCCAAAGCTGTTCTCAATGATTGGGGGAATAGATTCAAGTTCAACTGACGCGGGACTCTCAATACTGTCTGTTATCTCAGTGCGGATTGAAATTAAGATCCTGAAAAGATAAGAGTAACTTTAAACATTCTGTATATTTATTTTAAAAGCATTGCAAAGGCATGCGTAATTTAGAAATCAACATATTTAGCCTCATTTAATTTCGAGTAGTTAGTGTTTTTCTTTTAACTTCCCTACCTGCCCCTGTAAGAAACTCCTTCTCCCATGCCCGTGTTCAGACCAGCGTGTTGATCCAATAGGCTAAAATCTCGAGTAGATCCATACAAATAGACGTAGGCTGGCCCAAAAGTCGGTAGGAATCCTAGAAAGTATAAAGATGTTATTTTTATTGCCCCTTTAAACATTACAGTTTGTGGAAGTGCATAATTTTATAAACAATCAGTCACATGCAATGTAACACATAAGCCTTTAACATAATAACGTGTTTAAAATCCAATATTGTTAATTTTTTGCTGAGCCAAAGTCAGGTTTATATGGAGGTTTTATAAATTAACATTCCAGGTTAACTTCATGGACAAGACACAATGACCATAAAAGCAAAGAAAAAAATAATTAGCAGCATGTCGTAATTGTCATATTTCTTCAATTGAAACACCTAATGACGTGAATACCGCAGAGCCTTATTTAAATAATGTGTGAGAAATGCTTACTACCGGGATGCTGGGACTATAAGGCATGCCTATTTCTTTTTTAGATGAGCTAAGTTACTACTGCACATTCCGTACAATGATGTAAAACATTTACGCAAGACCTGTGTACAGCCCGTCAAAGCCGTTTATCAGTAGTATGGTACCAATATCTCTTTTACCTCTGTCGCCATCGTTTGAGATAGTCTTCAAATCAATGAAGTGCGTTCCAATAGTATTGGGGTGGACTGGATCACTGTCGCGAAGTTGGATCTTGATACGCTGGCACAATGGCGGGAACATTTCCGTGAAAACAATTTGTTCGTTCCATTCTGGATTACACACATTCTTTCGCACAGAAGTACAACCCTGTGTAGAATACAAATAATAATTAAAATGATTTGCATCTTATTAAAAGGTAAGTGCTACGATAGGTGAGGCAGTGTTTTTGTTTTTTTTTTTTCAGGTTATTAATTCTGCAACTTTCCAAAATAAATTAATAGCCCTGTAATAAATAAATAAACGTTTTCTTGACACAAGTTTATTATCTATATTGTTTACAGACCTGAATTAGAACTACCAATATCTTGCAATGTATAACATTAAATATATTTATTATAAACGATGTGCTTTTCTGAATTAAATACTAGGGTAGGGAAATACCTTACTAGGTAAAGTTTCCTATTAAAGTATCCTAGTAAGTCCATCAATAGAAATAAAGTATGCTTAATGTCTGAAACGTTTTTTTTTTCACATTGCTGTTCGTCTTATTACTTCTATCTATCTATTTTCTACCTATCTTATAAATTTTTCCACCTAGTAAAGTTGTGACCCAATTTTGTAAAATAAAATTTTGTAAAGTCGTGGTCAAAAGCTAGTGTTGAATATGTTTATGAGCTACGCCGATTCATTGAAAATAACAATTATACTTCATAATTTTACAACACTGGAATGTACAATTCATGTTCTTTCCAAATTAATCAACCATTCATTTTAATTTAACATTGCTGTAGCATCGTATGAAATAAATTATATGTATGGAATAGCTTCGCTTTTCATGGACTGCTCATAGGGTTTACCCAATTTTACGTTATATTTAACTGTATTCTGTTGTGTTGTGTAAGAAAAAATATTTATAAATATTATTTCATGAATACATGATAAAGTGGCATCTCTTTTATAGCACTTTCATAACACTCAATTTGAAAACAATAACTTTATGACAATGTGGCTTTATAATATAGCATAAACGTTTAAATGACTTGGTGACAGCGCTGAATAGCAATAAATATGTACTTAAAGACGCCAAGTGGTGAAATTAGACTTCATAGCCACTGGACTGTGATTTACTCACTAGTAGTTCCTAAAATTTGTATGAGTATATTCAGTATTAGTTGATCCCTCATTCGTTTCTTATTTTTTGGGAAGTTTTTACACCTATAATTATTGTTTAAAGTCTCGAAAAAGGAGAACATAATCAATGAACAATTACAATTACAGTTCTTCCAAATTTCCTTTTGGAACGAAGTTCCTTATGGGGCGTTGCGGAGGGGTACCCTAGCCGGCAAAAAATGACCGTAACGTCAAAAAAAGCGTGAGATTTTATTTGTATAGTCTATGTATGAGGACTATACAGTGTCTTATGTATAGTCTACGGGATGATTGTTATTATTATTGCAGTTTGCTATTATTATTCATGTAAGTAGCTGTTTCTTTGTATATTATTATTTTATATTTTTTTAATCATTGTAAATAAAATAAAGGTGTTAAGATAATTTTGTAAAGTAGTTTATTTGATTTTCTTCTAGAAACTTCGTTCCTATCTGGTGTCACACATCTTTTTTTTTTATTTTCCAAGCCAGGCCAGGTCGGAGTTCATATGATCGATTCAAAGATATGTCTGAACAACATTGAATTATTATCTATGCTATCAAATTTATGTTCTATGTTATATAATAAGACTGATTTATTTTGATTATCAATAGATATTTTATTTAAAATGTAAAAAACCTTATGACAGAAGCAGAACACAAGAACACTACAATTTTGTATATATCTTACCTAATTACCTTTTTTATTAACTTACAGTCATTCCGGCGAAGCTAACTTGCACGTATGGATCAACGAGGTTCTGGCACTCTCCGGTCAGGGCCCGTTTCACGTTCGCAATCAGAGAATAACTCATCTTAGGTAATCCATCTGCTTTGTGTATCTTTATGATAAATCTAGCGCGTTGACGCTCAATAGGGACTCCATCCGGTAGAAGCAAGTTCCTAGAAAATAAATGTATAAGCCCAACTCACTCACAACCAAATATAAATAGTTTAGACGGCTTAACGGCGAATGGCTTAGGCCGCTTAAGTGGTCACCTCACCATTACTTCGCTACGTTTAAAAAAATGTGATGTACAAATTGTTGTCCAGTAAGGATAAATAGTAATAAAATTACATAGCTTTAGTAAATTCTATCAGTATTAACATTTTTTGTGTGTGTCAGTTTAATAAAAACCATCAAAAATAACTATCTGTCTAGTAACACATATAAATGAATAACCTTATTGCCCGGTACTTGGCACAAGGCATTAACGAAGGAAAAGACTTATAGACTTATGTATAGGAAACTTTATAACCAACAAAAACACCTGCTTAAAGTACTACAAGCAATGTCTGTACACATAGACCCTATCCTGAGGGCGAAATAGCAACCAAATTGACTACATTACCATTCATAACAGATGAAAATCATCAATCGCGAATACAAAAATCATTTCTGGGTGCGGATTATGGACTATCGTGCTAGTAGCTGGTCTCCGTGTGCGTTTAAAATGTGACCCAAGAAAAGAAATCATCTTACTAGGCTCTTAGCACCACAGTATGATTTCTTGCAGAAGAAAACGATCTGAAAACATTTGAAACTTCCAGACGAGTACGGCTTAGTAGCGAATTCAAACATAATGCAGAAGGGGTAAGAATACTTGCAATACTACAGAATATTTCTAAAGAGATTGAACATCAAGTTCACGTTCTGTGACGTTACTATTGACACATTAATTAAGGCTGAATCTGTTCTGATAATAACAATAAGTTTGAAGAGAACAAAACATAGAATATTTAAATTACAGCGTACATGACAGTACTGTTGACTACTACACTCTTACTTAACAAGTATTTGGTATGACTACAACGCCATTAAGTGTGTAGTTAGCTGCGTTAGCCATGAATATAACCTTTGTTATACATAAGTTCTGAACTTCAACCTTCTTATAAATAATAAATGAATAATACATAGAGAAAATCATAACGCCGGCCAAAAGCCGGGTGAAATAACAATGAAATTGTTTTCCGTCCGTCTTTCCCCAGGGGTGGCCTGCTGTGGACCAATATGAATAAACTGTACGAATTTGTTAAAGCTTTATTACCTACTGTATAACTTTGTTTATAAGCTCAAAACTCCAAACATATTTCTAGAAAGCAGAGTATAGGAAAATAACTTCTGACACTTTCATAAGCGATTCGCATTTGGTACAATATTTTAGATTTTTATTACAACACTAAAGCCATTTAGCAAGTACCTGAATATTGAATATCACCCATCAAAATCGATTTGTGTCGCTGTCAGATTACATTATACGTCGATGTACTTTTTTACGAAGAAACTCGTTATAAATATACATTAAAAAAACAGATATATCATGCGTGACATATAAATCTGTCAGTCATTGAGTGAAATGATGAATGTTTTATATAGCAGAATAATGTCGACAAATTGTATCGCGTTCTGGTCACCTTGATATTAGAACTGGTTAATAGAAGAAGAAAACTATAGTAATAAAATTAGTAGTAAATTCTTTCAGTATTAACTTATTTTGTTCATAATAAAGCAATATGAAATATTGAAATGATTCTCAGGGGTGACTAAATTTCTAATAATATATCTTTGGATGATTTTTTGAATTTGTAAACAACAAGTCTTAAACACTCAGTGTTTACACATTTAATCAAATGTTTTGCATTTATAATATAACTCTGAAACATGATATATGTACATATATACATATATGGTTTCTGTTATGTTGCTTCCTTTTTAAAATTCATTAAACTTCAAAACTTGCTTACAACGTTAGTGTTTTGATTTGCAACTTTCTATAAAGGACACGACATAATATAAGCATTTTGGCTGTTATCACGTCAAGCCAGCTATTTTAAGAAAAATTTCGTTCATGTACGTAACGTATTGAATGCTTAACAATTATTCAAAGAGATATTTTCATTGTTGAGCAACATCTTTTCGCTTTATATTTTGTTACAGATTTCTTTAGGATTTTCAAGATGCTTTTTACCTACCCTTGGCATAGAACTTCGTCGCATATAGTTTTCAAGAATTACGAATTTAAAGAAAACTGCCCTTACAAAAACTGATAAATGAGAATTTTTAATGGTTTTTATTCGTATAGTAGCTTCTCATCACACTCGTACTAAACTCGCTTTGATGCTATAGATCGCTCGCTCATTATAAATGTATTTAATGTATATATATATATATGTTATATATAATGCTATACTTGAAACTTTCATAGAAATAAATTTTCGCATGTATTTTTATTCCTAAGTTTCAACAAGCTTGTTTGCTGAGCGTGTTTATAGAATGGAATTTCTAAACTGAAAAATTATATAACATTTTTAAGCTAATCGAGATTCGAACTTATTACGAAACTTTAATGAGAACAGCGGATTTACGCGATAGTTTTATATTTACTGTAATAGAAATGGGGCGTAAATTTATTTTTTTAAATAGCTAGTATACCTTTTTAAGAACCCCACATTACTAGTATTCTTGTCAACCTCGCTAGTTAAGCTAAATGCTTATGTTAGGAATGGCTTCACGATTGTAGTGTACTGGGTGATGTTCAAATTCACAAGGCTATAACGCTACCGCCGCTTATTTCGGTAATAAATTATCAAACCTAATAATTTTTGAATTTCATGATTTTCGGATACTACTCCTACTCCTAACTAGTAAGAATCGGCAATTTAAATACTTACGCCTCGATGTCATCTTCGTCTTTTTCACTTTTTGGCGGAATTTTTATTGTGTCGCCTTTTCCGATCACGCTTATATCGCATTTCAGGTAGCCTTTGGCTCCAGCAGCTACATCATCGGGGTCAGTAAGCAGAGCCCACTTGTGATAGAATTGACGATCTGTGAACAAACATGTAATTTTATCAGCTGTATTCAATAGAGCGGCTAATTTTATTTGCATATACACCGCAAAACAAACATCGCACTGACTCGCTAGGTACCGTTAAGAATGGCCAGCAATGAAACATAATGAATGTGTTGGATCTTAATTTGCAATTGCAATGAATATATGAAACTCTGTTCTATCCATAATTTCTAATTGTTCGTTTCTAATATGCATGTATCATAACACGTGCAACTGTGTTCGAAGACAAACCATTATTGATATGAATAGAGACAGTGAATTTGTTTGGTGGAATTGAGTTTAAAGGATATACTCCTTTAAACTACATTTTTAATGAAGTGCTTTATGCGATTTATAATAGGAACATGATTAATAAATTAAGAACAGCAGAGTCTGCTGTTACAAGCCTCTACGTGTGATGTGATGGTACTTCACAACGGTTATCTGTTTTAAAGAATGTGTTTTTTTTTAATAATAATATAGAATCGATTTCTATTTCAAAGTGCCGAAATGCTTACTACAAAAAGTTCAAAAACTAAAGCTCTAGGTTTAAGATCTATCTTATTCGTGGCTTAAATTTTTAGTAGAATTATATTTACAATGACAACGGCTCAAAGAAATCAAATCAATCAATATAATCATGATAATTTGGTTTGTTGAAATTCAATTGAATCTGTATACACATATCTCAATAAGTAACATTACAGTACGATTATTAAATAAGTACAAAATGTTGTAGTGTTATGGTACTATCAATTCGGTCATCTACTACTTTAGCACCTTCTTGCTGTAAGACACGCCAATATGAGAAAAAAACAACTGATTCCCTAACTTCAAGTGTTAGACATGCAATCCCTAAAACCGTTTTAAATGTGATATTTGATCATAGAATTGTTAAATAAAATAATCATGAATCAAGGATTCAGGGAGGCATTGTTTAATATTATAATTATTTGATATTCTATTTCTTTCGTAATCTGCTAGGCAACACTTAAAACATTGTTCATTATTACATGTCTATCATAAAAAATATGTGCGTATATAATTGAACAGTGCTTACATTAGGTATGTATTAAAACATAAACAAGACTGACATAAATCTTATTTTAAAGATGAATAGATAAAATTTCGCCTAATTGAAATTTGGTGCTTACTGTTTTTGTTTTGCATCGTTCTAGAAGACTTGCACTGCAAATGCTCCCCGTTATTAGTAATAACTTATTAGCAGATGGTATAAAGAAGACACGACAAAACTGAGGGTCTGTGCTCATGAAGCGGTACATCAGTCTGGCTGTGGTTGGTGTCGGGCTAGACTAATTTGTTTTGGCAACGGACAAGAGTGGCGCACTTTCAATATCACGAGCTCAAACTTTTCAGAGATCAGAGAGAGAATCAGAGATTTTAATAAAGAACCGTCTGCGTACTATCAACCTATAGCTTACCTGGCCTACAACGTACTGTTTTTTTGTTTTTTTAAGCAGAAATTATACATTATTATTATATAATTTTCAAACATTACAGGTTAAAATATAAAACTACAACTCATTAATTAAAATCATACTTGCCGTTAGCGAATCCGCTGTCAGTACATTTTTAAGGAACTTTAAATAAAACTATTAAATTGTACTGGTTTTCTGTGAATCTTAATCTGAATCCAAATAATTGTGTTTTTTGTTTTAAATTATATTTTGTTATTTAAAACAAATACCGTTTTTTAAATGAAACGTATCTTGGTTTTATACCTAAACGACACCCTGATTAAAACCAAAATCTTGGCGTTTTTTAAAGTTACATTTTATAATACTGTTACGGAAGTGGGTACAGGGATTGGAAGGAAACTAATATATCACTGCCGAGAGTAACGATTTATTTGCGTTTCACAATATTCCGAACGCGTAACACTCACAGCACAGAACGAGTTGTACTGCACGAACCGCGTAGCACTGTTCCACACTGTCCCCGCGGACTACACTTAACTCAGTCCAACGGTAGCACTCCACCACTCACTAATCACTTTCACTTCACTTCACTGTACTTCACTGTACTACTTTTTCACTTCTTCTTCTTATTCTTCACTTGAGAGCACTTTCCACTGAACTGCCCTGTAGGCGCGTCTGGAGCTCTTTATATACCCCTAATTTCGATCGTAATTTGTTGAATTTCGACCGTCATTTCGTTATTCTTTTCGATTGTCTTCTACAACTTAATTTATTTATTCATTTTGCTTGATCTAGTACTTTCCATTATATTCGAATTTTGTAAAGAATCATCTCCATTTACTAGAATTTTCTATAAAACACCGAAATCACAAACAAAAACCCGTAGAGTCCGCCGGGGCTTGAACTCACGGCATTCGACTCGCAGCCGTCGCCACTACCGCTCAGCTACCGTGACTTGTCAATCTTCATTTGAAAAACTTCTATGCATTGTTTGTCTGTGCGGTGACGTAGGCATGGCGTCACAATACTAATATATATTAGTCGAATAATGCGACTGTTTAGATTTATAAATTAAATAATATTTTATATACTACTTTTTGTATAACTATGAACAAGCACAGCGACCGCTCTTCCTACATGTTTTCCAGTGAGTTTCATATCATATAAATTAACCGAAGCGAAGCGTCATGCCAATTTTTATTGCAGTACGAGTAATTGTATTGTGATCAATTATTTTAAAACATAGGCAGAATATTTCGAAATAGCACTTTGCGAAAGAGAAACTTGTACTATTGGACGGATAAGCTGTAAATGCTCAGTTAATGAAAGCTAAACAAAATATGGTGAAAGAACTTAAATTGTCCGGAAAGTAATGACGCAATTTAATATGTGCTAGAATAAAAATCGAATACGTCATATCTTAAGGAAAATGGCACTATTTGCAGAAAAAAATACATTTCACAAAAACATTTCACAAAATACATTTTTTTACAATAACCAGCAAACGGAAAAAATATTATTATACCTACAAACAACTTTTTCATGCTTACAAATACTTCACTAAGTGGGAATTGAACCCAGAATCTCAGACGTAACAGTCGAATGTTACTCACATGTTATTATGTTACATATTTTCATTACTAAAGCTAGCCTTCTTTCTTCTTTCCCGTTTGCCTGCTTACCGCTATATCAAATTTTATCAAGATTGGTTTAGCGGAACAACCGTGAAAGAGTGACATGACAGACAGATTTCTTTTGATTACATACTATTATTATTATACATTAATACATACATACATACGGAAGTATGTATGTATGTATTCATGTATGTATATAACATAATTAGCTTATAAGCTATCATTGTGAACTCTCAGCCTATAATATAATATTTTTAGATAGAAATGATAAAAATACATTAGAAAATTTGGTTGTTTAACAAAAAAATAACAGATCTAAAAGAATCATAAAATTAATGTTGCACTGAATACGAGTACATTAGCTGTATTTAGTTACTAATACGAACGGCTTAGATTTTAGACGAAGAAGAAAACCACCTCATTGAGTTGAGATTAGCCACGTATGGATTGAAAAAGGAATAAACTTGTGTCACAAGAAAGGCGTACAAATTGTGTCTGAGTTTTTTCATAAAAATCTAAAATATAAACAATTAATTAGCACTTAAAGGCGCTCTTTAATAAATAATACATAATATACTGTGAGGAGTAAGTACTTTTATTATACTTTGTTTTATAAAACATAACAGTTAAATATTCACGATCAGGTTTAAATATCATGAAATTCGAAACTTTAACCAAATTATTTAATTACCACGCTGTGCTCTTTACATTTGAACTAACAATTGAGAAATCAACTTCACTGAAAATGCGTTGTATATTTAAAGGAGTCTTCAGAACACAAATGTTTCTTATAAATATTAATATGTTAATCTAGGTTTGCAATTTGGCTGGGGCTCGAGTTCTGGAATTCCCCGGGGCTGAGGGCGTTAAGACGTTAGACATCTTCGCTGAGAAGTTGTTTCGAGTATACACGGAGACGAATGGGGTACGAATTGTCAGGCCAACGAAGTGCGCAGAGATGCGTATTTCGGGCCTAGACGATTCCGTGACGGTTAACGACATCCGGGAGGCAATCCAGAAGGAAACTGGTTGCGCTCCGGAAAACCTGAAGGTCGACACCGTGCCAAGTCCTCCTTGTCCGGGGCGAATGCCCCGGACAAGGAGGACTTGGCACGGTGTGGATCAGCTGTCCGGTGGCAGCTGCCAAGATTTTAGGTGATGCAAAAAGAATCCTCGTCGGTTTTGTGAACGCCAGAATTACAATTCTGGCCTCAAGACCGATAAGGTGTTTCAAATGTTAAGCCAAATGCGGTAGTTGTTTTGATTGCAGTGGGCTATGTTTTGGCTACGTCTGGTCACGTTCTAGTGCTGAGGGACTTCAACGCCAAGTCCGTTGCGTGGGGATCCCCCAGGACGGATGCAAGGGGCGACGCTGTCGAGGAGTGGGCAACATCAACGGGCCTCTGTCTTCTAAGCCTAATAGTTTCACATACACGTGCGTGCGACAGCAGGGAGGGGTCGATAGTGCACATTTCATTCGCTACCCCTACTCTTGCCGCACGAGTAAGGAACTGGCGTGTCCTAGAAGAGGTTGAGACGCTCTCGGATAACCTTTACATCCGATTTGAGCTCTCCCGGACCCAGGACCCTAGAAGGGGTCACTTGGCGCGGTGTCCATCCCGTTTTCCACGGTGGTCTGTCGCCAAGATTGATGGGGACCCACTGGAAGAGGCAGCCATAAATTACTCTTGGCTGTATCTACAACCTCCAACCGAGTAGGTAGACATGGGGCTGGCCACATTCGCGATGCGATCACGAAGATAAGCGATGCGGCCATGCCCCGCGTTAAAGGTCATCGGTCTCCAAGGAAGGAGGTTTACTGGTGGTCCCAGGAGTTGATGGGCCTCCATGAGGCCTGCATTAGTGCCCGGAGGTCTCACACCCACAGTCGTCGGCTTTATGAGGAGTACCGAGAGGCACAGAAAACTTTGAAGCTGACCATGAGCTGCCCAAAAAAGGTGAAGAGAAAAGAGATGCTGGAGGGTCTCGATCTTGACCCCTGGGTTCGCCCTTATCGTGCGATGCAACAAAAGCTCCGCGTATTGCCCCCCCCCCCCCCCCCCCCCTTACTGAGACTCTCCAGCCCAGGTTCCTGCAGGAAGTGGTTGAGGGCCCTTTCCCGCAACGGGTGGAGTACTTACTCCCGTCGCTGGCCCCTTTGAGCAGAGACGACGGGGAGTTCGAGGAGGAGGAGGAGGTTCGCCCGTCATAGCCCGTCACGCCCGTTGTTCTAAGGATCCGCTCCAAGAACACCGCCCCTAGCCCAGACGGGATACCTGCCCGAGTGTTGGCCCTAGCCCTTGACCATATGGCAGACCGCCTCAGGGAGGTGTTCGATGCTAGCCAAGCGTCTGGACGCTTTCCTGATTGCTGGAAAAGCGGGAAACTGGTACTATTAAGGAAGCTGGACTGGCTGGACGAGACGGGTAAACTGTTTGAGAGAGTACTCTCTGCCCGCATCGTCCGGTATCTGGACGAGGTCGGCCCCAATTTGTCGGACGCCCAATTCGGTTTCCGAGCTGGTCATTTGATGGTCGGTGCTGTATAGCGTCTGAGGGTCGTGACTGAAGAGGCGGTGAGCTGTGGCAGTGAGCTGTTGGCAGTGTTTTTGAACATCGCCAATGCATTCAATAGTCTGCCATTCAGCATGCATTCATTCATGCATGGGGGAAGCGCTCCGCTATCACAGGGTGCCACAGTACCTGAGGCGGCTAGTGGCAGACTTTAGAGGAGCGTACCGTCATGTACGAGGACCGAGAGGGGAATCTAAGACGTCGGCCCATGTCGTGCGGTGTACCGCAGGGGTCTATCCTTGGACCACTCCTGTGGAATATGGGCTATGACTGGGCCCTTCGAGGTGACTTCCCCCCTGAGCTAGGCGTAATTTGTTACGCTGATGATGCTCTGGTCACCTCACAGGTGGTTAGGCGCATGCTTTACGGGTGGCTCTGGACAAGATGGAGGCTCCATCATGGTCAACTCACTCCTTGTACCGGTTCGGGCCCAAATTAAATATCTGGGCCTGATCCTTGACAGGGGTGGCTCTTCGACGAGCACTATCGGCAGCTTGCTCCAAAGCTGGTCGGCGCTGCGTCCGCTCTTGGGCGCCTTTAACCCAAATTGGGTGGACACAGCGTCGTTACAAGACGGCTGTACACGGGAGTTGTCCAGTCAATGGCACTGTACGGTGCACCGGTGTAGGCTTTGACCGCCAAAAATAGGGCACGCCTTTGGCGCCATCAGAGGGTGATGGCGGTTTGAGCCATGCGTGGTTAACGCACCGTGTCGACGGAGGCGGCGTGTGCGTTGGCCGGAGCTCCCCCGTAGGACTTGGAGGCGGAAGTGCTCACCGAAGTTTATCGGCAGACGGCTGAGTTCCGGGCGGTTCCGGGAGTAATTGAGGGATATACGAAGGTGGTGCCAGCGCCTTTGCGGGCAGGCGCTTAGAGTCGCCTCGATCGCTCGGAGTTGGGTCCGGATGTCTTACTAAAGTTGTTTCCGGTCTCCTCCTACTTCAGGCGCAATACGGCACGTCTGGTTTTAGTCAGTTCAATTCCGACACACCACCCCACAGAAAGCCCCGGTGGGGCGACGGCCTGTGGAGGTTTCCACACGTAAAAAAAAGGGTAGATCCATGGGGGGTCATGACCATCCAACAAAGTGACCCCGAGTTATCCCGTGTGGGAATCAAACCCACAACACTCAGGAGGTAGCATAGTGGCACGGCAGCGGTGGCAAGGTGACCACCTAAACCACTGTGCCATCCGTGCAGTCAAACTATTGATAATCTCATTTATAAATAGGATATAATAAATACTATGGCAATCACATACACATTCATTATATAATTATATTTAACTACATAATCTACGTATGAAAAAAGTATAAGGTGCGTCTAAGTGATGCTGTTATTTGGTGTCAGGAGAATCTATAAGTATACTTAAGTATACTTACGGTTTATAAAAGAAATCTAACATTTGTATTAACGGCTGGCACAGTGCCGTTAGTCTTTAGGTAGGTTACTATCTACTTCATTATTTATTCAACAATTTGCCATCATTGCGATGGCCACATGCGCTATTGTTTTTGATGGTTAAAATATTTAGATCAGTGTAGGTACTTTTTTTGTAGAAAATAATATTAGCGTGAGAACTGTCGGCAGTGCTAGAAAATATACGAACCCAACAGGAAAAAGAACAGTTAGTTGAACAACACCGATTAAGTTTAAATTTTTCATACACCTTTAGTTAAGATGAAAATGCATTTCTATCCGCGCTTTATCCTGCTTCTGCGACCAGGATTGGCTTCGATCGAGGGAGCTCTTTAAAATAAAAGTATTTTTTTCTTTATAAAAGACAACTCCCGCACCAGGTAAATTGTCTGCCGAGATTCAGACAAAATACCTCAAGATGATAATTTAAATTTGCGTTTAAGTAAAGAACATCTGTTTGGTGTTATATTGCATGTGTTTTGTTCTGTGTCAACACCACGTCAGTTCCAGTTACCTAGACTCACCGCAAAACTGTCCATTATTGATTACAAAACGTTACTTTGCAACTTATGCATTTTCAAATGACATGAATGTATGAACCATGTCAATAAATCGCATTGAAAGCATTACAAACAATATTCGCCAGCGACTCAAGAATTCATTTAATTACTGTCACACAATCGTTTGACTGCAACAGACTGCATAATGTTTACCAATCGCTCAGCTTACATATTGGGAGCAATGTTTCGCATTTGCTAAATGTTATCAAAATATATGTATGTTAATATTGTGAGTAGAGTTGGAGCATGTATGAAGAGTATTTCTGTATTTTTACATTGATATATACATACATACGTGCCGAATTCTGAACAAAACAAAAACAAAATATTTTACGAACCAAACAACTCACGATTACAAGCACACTGACCCAACTTGTCAACTTATGCCACAGGAATTGTGGAGTAAACTTTATTTGGAGTAAATTGTTTTAAAAATGCGTTTGTTCAAAAATGTTTGTCAAACCAGTACATTTACTTACTTTCTATTAGTGTCGTATCACTTTTCAAACGTTTGTACATTATCAGTGATGAGATGAAATGTGATACACACACATTGCCAAATGTTATCTTTACTATATTCTCTTAGATAATTTATGGTAACTGTACTATTTTAATGTAATTATACGTTTATATTTTTAAAACAATATGTTGAAGTAAGAAGACATTATTGCATTATTAAATCAGTATTATCTGTATTACAAAATGCCTCTAAAAGTTATAGTAGATATTTGTATAGACGGTTTTTTTTTTCTCTCGAAATACTTGACACATCTGCGTTGAATCTACAATCGAGGGGAAGGCCATAAACAACTAATAATAAGATATATTATATGAGAATTGGAAATTATAATTGCATTTAGGCTTTGCATATTTATGCGCAGATGCAATAATGTACGATCCTTGCACTTTGGAAAGTTATAATAAAGTATACGTCTTTGTGAGTTAAGATAAAAAAAAAAAATGTAAGATAATGTATCAACTTGTCATATTACATTTTATATATAATGTTACAGTTAAGAAATATATATTATATTTGAATTTGAAATTTGTCATTCTTATATGAATATTTATTGTTTTCTCATTTTCACGCAAGTCGGTGTTAAATATTTTGTTGGTATTAAAATAGAGTGGGGTGATAAAGAGAACCCAATTGCTGTGATAGCATAACACAAAGTGGAGCCAAATGCAATTTTTGAAACCCTCCATCCGCTTGGTATTTGTCGAATGTTTGTGTATTATTGATAGGTACAATGAAATCTCTTATGTTTGTGACAGTACATCATACAGTATTCGTACGAAAATGGCGATAAAAGCAGTGAAGTAAAGAAATCGATGAAATCCTGTCCATACGCATAAAATTTTATCTCGGGAAATTAATGTAGCATCTAGAATTATGTCCCGTGTTTCAAAAGATGTCTTAGTACTTGCAACCTATAAGAGACGCACTAGTCATTATTAAGCTGATAATTTAAAAATGAAAGGGGTGGTAAATCAAAAAAACTTCTTAAGCACTACGCAAAGGCAGGTCACAGACAAAATATTTTTTCTTGTTACAATATTTATGGCAAGACTAGGTATTTACAATTTGAATAACAAATACTGTAACATAGAATAAAAACTAGTGTCACCCGAACCCTTACAATCGAAACTTAGCACAACAACAACAGACTCGTTATAATTAATTATGAGGCACGCGAACACTGTCTTCCAATAACTAAAAGCTGTGTACAAATTGTATGAGAGAAGGAGCCAGAACACAGATTCTGTGTAGGAAACAAAGGACCGTCGTCAAAAGATAAAATATAGAGTGTTCAAAACGATTGCCTTGTACCAATGAAATAACTCTTGTTTTTATTTATGACTTCTGACTTATGATTGTACTCAACGTCGAAAGTTTTTTTAATAAAACACCACAGTGTAAAATATACAGATAAAGTGTGCATTATTAAAAGTGAATATGTGTGATTTTCGTATATTATTACCGTTCAAGACTATCTTAGAAATTGAAATCATACCCAGTCTGCTAAAATAAATATAATTAATTATAAATTCGATCTGTTATTATATTTATAATTATATAAAAGAAAATTGTGGCAAGTAGATAAAACAGTAATAAATCATTTACACAGTAATTTCATGAGGACAATTAATGTCAGTCGAATGTAGCACATTAGTTAAATTGCTTGGCGATTATGTGTGTATGCAAGTAATTCCTTCTATTACCCATCAGTATTGTTAAAAACATAAAAGTTATGTGCAATATTATAACAAGGTCCGAGTGAGCTTGATTTTAAACGTTGTATGTATCATCTTTTCCTCCTTAGACACAGTTACAACAACATTTTAAAAAAATCTCCTTGCTCCCGTGGCAAGTGGTGATACTTAAACAATATAAATAATTAAAAACAATCAGACACACCTAAACTTAAAAAAAAAACATAATATACCACCATGCATTTGATGGTTTTAACCTAATATGTGCTTGTACTTATTTTCATCCACCTTCCATCTTTATCTGACAATAACATATACGAAATGTATTCTTGCAGTAGGAGCAGCATACTATCCGGTCATGATTAACCATGTGGTGGACTCATAAAAAGACGCTTTCGTATGCTGAACTATTTTATAGAAATCAGTACGAATTTAAAACTCTACCATGACAGTTGCCTTACACCAATAATACATTATATTAATATCAACTCGATCTACTGTGTTTTACTTATACACTAAATTGCGGCTACAGTCTAAAACTAATATTGCAGCTATCACACGACAGTAAGCTTTGAATACCAATACCCATCACCGACACAAGGAATGTTGAAGACAGGCGCAGTCATCCCCCCTCTGGAAGTTCTGAAATAGCGTGAAAATATTGAAAATAGGTGCTTAAATAGAAGTGAAAATCAAGTAGGCTCATGCAGTTTACCTTTCTAAAATATATATATATACTACTAGTTCTTTATAAAATAATAAAGAACTAGTAGTATATATAGTTAATAGATATTAGTCGTTATTTTTTTATAAGCCAGCGCTACTACATCGACATAATCTTTAGAACAGATGTAAATATGTATGTAACGCCGTACGCCGTACGCCGTATGTAAATCTGTGACTGTTTGAGATCTCCTGGATCCTCTGGGTGACCGAGTTCGTTCATGTTTTGGGTTGAAATACCACTCCCAAATATATAAAATATCTACTAAATATTAACGCAGCACTCTAGTTCCACTCATTCTCTCTGCATTTTTGAGTACAATATTAACTATAGAAGCGGGAATTGATGCGATCACTTTATAGGTATAGGTATTTACATACCTTTAAATGGCCTTAAGTTTTGACCAGGTTGCTTTGTCTGTGACCATCGCCAGTACAAGAGCCTTTCTAATAATTCGTATTATATAAAATCTGATAAGTGAAACTTTTGATGTAACTTCTACGTCTAATAACAGTAGACGTAGTAGTTTGAGCAGTGTAGTGTATCAAAGTTTATTTTATGCTCACATAACAATATTGAAAAACAGTAGCTTTCACGCACTATTTAATGAACTTCTATAAAAGAATATTTGGATTTTAAAGAACTAAAAATGAGGACTTTACTTTTAGTTTATCTATTGCTCCCTGATAATCAGGGAGCAATAAATAAACGTAACAATGTAAGTTTTATTTGTAAAGAGAATGATTTTATAGTAAATTCAGTAAACTGCGGTCCTGCGTGGCTAACTATTGCTTGTTGCATGTGCCATAACATATTTTTCTTTTTACACAAACCCCCGCACGAATACGTGACACGAGTAGGTTCACATTCAAAGAACAATTATTGGATAAGTTTTTCCATTGTATATGTAATATACCTAAAATGTGGCGGAGTATTTATTTAATAAATTATATTATAGTTAAGGTTTAAACTGCATGTAAATAAAAAAAGTGTACCTATTCGTTTTAAAGCGACTAACTTTTATTGTGAGCGTGTGTTCACTCATAATTTGTTAATCGATTTCACTTTTTTGAAAGAACTGTTTGTATTAAGGTTGGTTAAATTTAAATTTGAAGATTTTGTTATCTTTGTAATTGAAGTAAAAACTATGTATTAGAACACGTCCGGGGAAAGCACGGTATAGGGAAAATAAAACGTATTATAGACAAATTTTGTGTAGGTTGTGAATTCAACCTACTTAAACAAGTTAATTACGTGAGATCATAGTGTATTATTCCTTATTGTATTGGTGATTTTTGGACAAAGAAATAACAAGAGTTTCAACATAGTCATAACTTTTACTGTACGTCTTCGCTATCACCCAAAGAAGATGAATGAGACTTAAATCGTTAACTGCCTATGTTGGGACGACAGGCATACGCCGGGATAGAAGTAATTAATTAAAAGCTTGTAATTAAATATATTTTACGTAATAGACTCATAGTATTCATAGGATTATAATATCTCTGTATTAAAAATAAAAGAAAAAAACTATA
This sequence comes from Tyria jacobaeae, assembly GCA_947561695.1. Classification (NCBI taxonomy): domain Eukaryota; kingdom Metazoa; phylum Arthropoda; class Insecta; order Lepidoptera; family Erebidae; genus Tyria; species Tyria jacobaeae. The sequence continues at coordinate 7,662,287 of OX387207.1, read as the reverse complement.
CTATTCTTGGTTTCGATGAAACGACAGCCGCAAAAACCGGCTTTAGTAGGTACCTTTTAGTAAACCGTGTACTTTTATAATAATGAGTCTATAAAATTAAATATCTATCTATCTATAATCTATATAAAGTGACAAGTTATTTAAATAATAGGCATAATAGACAAAATACATTTGTGTATAACCCACCACTTTATCTAGAACTATGAGTATTATATTAACTTTTTTTATGAATTGAATTCTTTGAATTTTGATTACTAATATCTAATAAGATGTTCGTATTTTTCCAAGAGTCAAAGGGATGTTTAACAGCATGTTTAGAATCCTTTGCTTTAATATAATTTCTTGTATTTGATAAACTAATTGGTATCTTTGTCTTAGTTTAATTACTCTTACATCTGTATCGCTCAAAGAGGAGACAGCTTTACTAATAACATTTGGTCCCTATAACATAATACAGCAAGCATATTATCATCAACCGGGCACCTTAAGAAACTAAAGGTGGGAATTCGGGATAGTATTGCAGGGAAGGTAAGATTGATGCCTAATAACGAATGGGCCCGCTTGACCGGAGTAATACCACGGACTGACAGAAAACCGGTTTTCAAACAAATCTTGCTTTGTATACCGATTAAGTAAGGGTACCGGAGGCCATAACCCCAACTCTACTCTTTCCTCTACCCTCCCCTCCCATCGCCCCCCTTAAAAGCGGGCAGCGCACTTATAAGTCATGATTTGGAGGTGTCCATTAGCAGCGGTTGTCACTTACCAGGGAATATAATAGATAGGGAATTCAATTGACGATCTTTATTACTTAAACATTTGATAACGTAACTGTAACCTTAGTTAATGGATTTTTTAAATATTATCTACTTTATAACGGAGAAGTTCAATAGGCAAAGTGTGTCAACTTGAAAACAACTGTATATTTGTATTTAAAACGATACAAATACAGATCAATAGGACAGTAAGCTTCAAAAGTATCAAAAAATTGTAACATACATAGTATAATACATTATAGTGTGAGAGGTGGGCATTGTTGAAGAAGTTGTACATTAGTTCCAGTAGCAGTTGTTTGTATTATCTCAATTAAAATCCTAAAAATAAATGAATATAAAATAAGTACGATAAGCAACTCTCCTTTGTTTGCAACAAGTTAGACAATTTAATATTATTCTACAAAAATAAAGTTGATCTTTCTTAAAATTTACTCGTTCTACGAGTATATACATTTTCATAAAAAAATATCGTTTTATTCGCAAGAAAATGTTTCTAACTTTGAAATGCTTTTTAAACGTAATTAAAACTTTAATAATATAACAATGAAGTAAGGAACTAACTCACCAAATTATGCTTATTCAAATTGACTGCATTCATTTGAATAAAATTGTATTTTTTCTTTTCTTTTTTTTTAATTACATATCTCATATGTATTATTAAGTCTTATCTAATAGAAACATGTAAACCGTGTTGGCCTTAACGGAACGAATAAAGTCATGAATATATGTCGTAGGTACACACATTTTGGTACCCAACTCCAAAAACAATAACAATAAGTGAATTCCAGGCTTTCACCGATTGGCACGGGAAAGAAGAGCCAAACCGTTTCGTTCGGGTACGTATATTTTCGACGCTCAAACGGTGACTCCTCAGGCCAGCACGTGTAGTCCTGTAGAGGAAGGGAGAAGGTGGGACCAATTAAAGGGCTCGTCAGAACACTCCCCATGATGTAGGCGATAGAGGACTGCCATAGAGGCGACATCTTTTCGCAACTGCAGAGGCTCAAGAGTCTGGGTGACCTCAGGACAGTCGATAATGCGGACTGCACGCCGTTGCAACCGATCGAGAGCGTCAAGCAAATACTGCGCATAGCCGTCCCAGAGATGAGAGCAGTACTCCACGCAGGAGCAAACCTTGCTCGGGCGAGAAGAACCGTCTCACCTTGTTCAAAACGCCGACCTTTCGCGAGGCCGCCTTAGTGACGCTCTCGATGTAATCGCGCGGATTGTGATCCCGGCAAATATCCATACCCAGGATACTAAGCCTATCCTGCAGTGACAGTTGAATGTTCTGAAGAGTAGGAAGGGGAAATTATTGTTACGCTTAAAAAGTTTTCATTAGGCGTAATATAACTGTGACTAATTTCATTTATTTTTCTACAAAGTTATTTTCTCCCGTCTTAAGTTTTCTAACGCTATAGATGTTAGTAATATGGCTATACTTACATCCTATATCTATATAAAGTCTGCATATAACCTTAGTGACATTTTCCTAATAATTCATTGATTTATTACTCGAAGTTATTCTTAAATCAGTAAAAGTTTATGCTGCGTTAATTCAATTCAATAGCTTCGAGTATGAAAAACATTTAACATTTCCTGTCTTAGTTAGAACCTTATTTAAATTAAATTATTATATGGTATCTCTTCATGGTATCTCCACTCTGTTGTATCTCTATCCCGAATACAGATAATAAAAAACTTAAATTATGATCAGAATACTTGTCTTGACGTAACCATTCAATTAAACAAACAATAAATTGGCTAGTTGCTAACTAGTGGTTTACCTAAAATATACTTTTTGTTTGTTTAATGTAATTTGTAAACTACAAAATTGTGTGGGTAATCATGTTTTTGAACCCTTTAGGGTGGCGGCGCTAAGGTCCGAGTGCTCGTTCAATTTATAAGGAACTAGCTAAACGATTGATCGACGCTTCTCGTGATCAGAATTTTCCTTGCACCGAGGATAAGCATTGCCATTCAACATCGCAGTGTTAACAGCCTCCTGGGAACGCTACCAGAAGGCAACGATGCGGAGGAATTTTACAATGATTTGCATATTTGTGAATAGTCCCTATTTTTATTTTATTATATTTCTCTTTTTGGTTTTCGTCAAATGTAAATATTCCTTTATGATTGTTAATTGTATTAAAACTAATATAGTAAAAGTAAGTTATATTTATTATATATTCTATTGTTATTTTGAGTTCTTTTGGTTTTTGTGTTTGTTTGAGTTTTTTTGTTGTTGCTTTATGCGTTGTCGAACACAAAGCCAGCGTCGTCACTGTCAAATTGATATATATCTGGACAGACGTATTCATTTTAGAGTTCTTCCATGTATCTTTCTCTAGTTAAATAGCCATTTTCTATAGCTCTGTGACAAAATTTTTGCTAATGGATTCTGTACGGATCTACCGCCATTGGACAGTTTTTCTTGGATATGTTTGAATAATTCCTAGGTCTTCTTTAATGTAAATGTTTAATTATATCGTCATCATCGTCATCATCATTAAGCTTATCACAGTCCACTGATAATTACATATCAAACAGAATTTATCTCACTAAGCTAGCATTATTAGCTGCCGAGATTTTCAATTATCTTTATATGATCTGGATTCATAGCTCTCAAGTGTATTTAAGAGAACGTGTTATAATAAACTAATGGAAATAGTGCGATATTATCCATTAATCTCAGTGAATTCCCCAATTGACCATATAAAACCTTTTTTGGTAGTCACAGTCTAGTTAAATTAACTACGTATTAAGGGTCGGATGGTTAATTACATAATTCAAAGCCATTACGCGACCTTTGATTAAAGCAGGCTGACGAGGGCAAGTATGTATGTATGTCATTTTACCACACTTATGTAATAAAACAGTTGCAACTTAATAGATACGAAAATTAACTTGACTTCCTTGTCAGAGTCAACTTCAGAGGGTATTAGATTAATAATAATAATAAAACTCATAAACATAGACTCAGCTATGTCTTAAGTAGGTACTGTTTGAAAGAGTTTATGAATCCTGTAGCGTTTTTTTTACATATAATTGATTGATTGTTTTATGTTACCAAAATGTTATTGTTTTTTTTATGTGTGGTTCATAAAAAAAATAAAAATAGTTATAGAATTTAAATTGGTGATAAGTGTACAAACTCGTAATAAGTAAAAAATGAAATTCATGCTCTATGAATTGTTAAAATGATTTTTTTACATTCGTATTCGTGCCCGAAGGGATTATTCTATTGTAAGTAGAATTGTAGTCTCGTCTATAAGTTTATATTGTAATATTTAATTTATATTTAGTTGATAACGAGTATTCTCAAGCTGGCATTTCGTAATTACAAAATGTCGCTTGCATCGCTGTTACCTGAGAGCACATCACGATAGAAAACAACGTACTTATCGTAATGCGTTTCTTTCTCCGCATACCCCGAAGCGAGAAAGGCTTTGATTTAATGCTTATTATCCCTGAGATAGTAAAGGAGACTAAACTTACTTATAATATGGCTATGATGGCCGATCTTTTAGGTGGTATCTAAGTTTAGTTTTAGTATGGTCATAGTAAGTACTTGTTTGGGTTGTTAGTTCATGAGTCTATTTCGTTCTGCATATTCTTTGCAATAGTTTCACATTTAAAGTTCATATTCAAATCGACTATTGGGATTGTAAACTAAACTTGAGTAATAAAAGTACATGTTCCAAAGAGAGGCCCATTCCATAGTTGAAATAGTAAAGGTGAAGATTTTTGTTGCGCGCCATAATCTGCGATATTACTAGTAGGATTTGACACAATCTTATTGGATATTAGGATTAATTGTGTCGCGAGGTACTTTACAAACATTCAAACAACGAACACCCAGACTCAGAACAAAAATTTGAGAATTACACAAAGTGTTGTCCCGTGCGGGGATCGAACCCACAATACTTGGCGCGTCAGTGTAGTGGCGAGGTGACCACTAAAAGCGCTACGCCATCCGTGCAGTCGTTTCAAGGCACAATTACTGATAAAGGTTATGGAATATTTAGCATCAGACTCCAAACCTGTAGAACAAAACAGTTGCAATAACGCGAAAATAAAAATGAAAGATTTGATTTAATTTAGTGACATTGGTATTTTAAGATTTATAAAGAAAATTATCTAGGAAAAATTTTATCTGGGAATTGGGTCGAGCTATCTATTTATTCATCTATCGAGAAACGAGAGTCTTCCTGGACTTCAGATGAAACCTAAAATTGAAAGATGTTAAAAGGTAATTGTAAGTTTTTTATCGCTAAATTTCCTATGTACAAATATATATACCTATATAACATTATTTTATTATTGTTTTAATTGATTATTATACAATGGAGTATTCCATTGAACTAATGAATATTAATTATGATAATCTGAATATAGGTTTCCCTTTAATCTAAATTATATCTGAATCTGAATTCTGAACACATGTCATACGCATTTCAGAGGTAATAAGTTTAAATGTATTAATATAGATGAAGCCAAATTCTACCGTATGAATATATCATATTTTCTGATTTCCTTTTTTAATTGTACAAAGCTGCAAATACACACATATCAATACGAATACTAATATATATGAAGCAGATCAACAAAAAAGTGAAGTACGTACCAGGCTGGCTCCAGACAGTGGCCACATCCAGCTTGAAGTTGCCAAGAAGCTTGTTAGCACGTAGGATGTTTCGAGATTGCAGCACCTAGAACAAAACCAACTTTGTTTTGCGTCGCGATATCTTACCACACACTTTTCACTGTCACCATATAATATTCGTACATCTCTATCACATATAATACTTTTACGACATTAAAAAAATAATAATCAAAATCTTATCTTATTAGTCTGTCTAGTCGGTCTGCCAGCTGCATAACACAACGTTAATAAACGTAGTGTAGTATTGCGATAAGATATTGTGGATGTCAAGGTAAAGCACCTTGGAGGAGGAGGTGGTATCAAAACTTTACCTTCTTCGGACGGGCATTTCAGGTTTTTAGGGTAAACGGGGGAACATTTACACCGATTGCAATTCTATTAAAGGCATCAGTTAGCTATAGGTACATTCAAAACTTACCAGTTTATAAAAATAGGAGTTACGGTGGTACCTGTAAAAGGGCTCGAATGTGATCTAGTAAATTGTCAGCCAGTCCGAGTTACAAGTATGTGACTCTGACCTTCTCGACTTATTATTAACAGTCTCCAATCGATCCGTACAAGCAATATCCATTTTCCTCCGTTACCTTCGTAACTGTTATCGTGCTGTGTGTGTTTTTTAAATTTATAGTTGGCATAATGAAGACGGTTAATTTGCCGACTCGGGTTATGTTATATGTATGTACGTAAGTAACACGATAGATTTGGACAATATAAACTTTTTATTATGCAAATATGATCATATCTCACACCGCACAATTCCGCACTAAACTCAAGTGGCTTCCGATTCGCCTTCGCCGGAATACTCATGTCCTTTCTTTACTGTATAATATCTTGTTTCACCCATCTACCCCTATCTACCTAAAACAACGTTTCTAATTTATTCGTGACACACACATTAGGCGCTTGAGATCATCAGAAAATCTGACGTTGGAAATACCAACTCACTCTACAACGTTTTCTGATAAATCGTTCACTGTGTAAGAAGCTCGTCAAGGATCACTAACTATCTCAGTAATACTTGTTTATTGCATATATTTATGTATGTGTATATGTATTTGTGTATGTGTATGTATGTGTATGTAAATGTATATATTACCTGTTTTTAATTGTAATTTGTTTTTACTTAGTTTCTTTTTCTATCTCTAATTTTTGTTTATAATTGTTTTATTTTTTATTTCCTTTTCATTTATCTTTTTTTACTCTTTGTGCACCACTATTACCTAATACTTTGCAGTATAGTCCATCAGGTTGTCTGGAAGAGATCGCAGATTGTGATAAGACCGCCATTTGTACTCACCTATTATTATGTACTTTGTTTGATACCTCACGTGTACAATAAAGAGTATATATATCTATCTATCTTTTATGATATTAAAAATCGTTAAATGTTGCAGACATTGTAAGGTTAGAACGGTAAAATTTTAATACATTGCATTAAATCACCAACTATCGACGCGGCGAGTGCTTTGGGTCCGTTCATGCAGTTTGCCAATGGGGTGTATATATGTATATACAAACAGTTAGTTACCACTTTAAAAAAAGAGGCATAAGTACGTTCAAGTATATCGTAGCTATACTGTTATATCTACTGTATATATAAAACACGCATTTATAAACTAGTTTAAAAAAGCGAACGATCTTATATATTTATTTTAATTTGATAGCACAAGTTGGATGAGAGTAATACAAAAAGTATATAGTATATAGATATTTAGAGCTATATACATATATAATGTCAAAAGTTCGATTCAAACATATGGCAAAAATTTTTGCAACCCCCAAATAGAAGTCTCAAGTCTGTGTGTTCTTTGTGACTATTATTTGTAGGTTTGTTAACCACCACAGCAATAATTTCTACTGCTAATAACTAATAATGCCTAGTAGTATGTTTATAGAAGAAAAAAAAAACAAAAGGTTATAGTGATTTAGTTACTACGGTATTTTGATCCGTTTTGTCACATCAAATAGTAAAGAAATTTTAGTCCACTTAAAAAGGATGTTTATAAATATATGCTGCTATATATGCTTATTTCGATTTAATTTTTTGTACGTATGTAACACAATATCTTCAGTATTTATGAACCGATTTCAAACATTATTTACTTGATAGAATTGGTTGTACTAAAGGTTGGTTATATTTAATTAAAAAGAAAATAAAGGTACGAAGTACATGTTACGTTAGTGGGACCAAACTCAAATTGGCAAAATGTAGGTGTTTCTATATACATAGATATACACCTCTGCCTACCTGCTGCCCCTTGGGAATACAGGCGTGAGCATAAATAATGTATGTGTCATCTTCGCCATTTGTCAATCGATTTCAATATTTCTTTATTTAATTGTATTGGTTGTACTTAAGGTCAACCCCGAAAATGTAAGAAAATAATTGTCTTTTTGTTTAAACTATTAGCTAGTTGATTTGAGAAGAGAATTTAAATTTAGTTTGACTTATACAGTTGTACCAATCTCATATTTGATAATACTTTCCTGGTTGAGTTCCGACTACATCAGTAGGGTTCATCTCTTTTAAACCTATAACTAATTAAGGTATATAAAAAAAAAAACGGAACTCGAATGTAATGTGTGTGTAATGTAACATAACTTTTTTACTTAATTCTTATTCTGATTTACTCTTATGGAGTGATAGCTACACGCACAATCGAATAAATAATAACTGTAGACGTAACTACCTGTACTACTGATTCAATTAAATAAAATGCGCCCGCCCGCCCGCCGCACTATGTTATTAAACGACTTCAAAAGATGTTCTCAATACGACTGTTTTTTTTTTTTTTTTTGTTTTGTATTTACTTATTTATTAGTAGGGGATAGTAATAGTGTAATAGTGACTTTTGTCGACTAAACTGAACAATCTACTAATTAGATTCGTTTTAGTAATAATATGTACTGCATTTTTTATACCTACACTCTGCGGTCATGGTGGTGGCACTTTCATCTAGTTGTTTGATTGATTGTTCAGAATGAATCAGGAAGAACAGAATTAAAACCAATATTAAAATAAAGCATGTAATTCGTGTTCTTTTTTATAGTCAAATGCATAAATATTGTATTTTAATCTAAAAATTTTTTAGACGTGTCACCTGGCGGTAAGCCACAACTTTCGTGAGTGGGGTGAGATGAAAGGAAGGACGAGAGGGAGTGTTGGTCCTCTGGACCTCACTAATTTCGGCGAAATATAACCGGTTTTCGGTGAGCCCGTGGTACTGCACGCCGCGTTCCAGCCACAATATACATATGTAGGTAAAAGTTGAGCCAGAAGCAATATTTTATTTATTTCAATCGGTTCGTGCTGTTTTCGTTAGCATTGTACCTATAAAATTACGAGAAACTGACCTTAAACCTATTTCGGTACATTAAACTTGTAAGTAAAGTATTAACTTACAAGTAATTTTAAGAGATCTCTATTATTACCATGATAACTGATGTCTTAAAACAGCGCGCAAGCAGAAAAAAAACAGCAAATGAATTAGGAAAGTTTACTTCAGAATCAAGACTTTGTGGTTTCGAATTCCATCCGGCACACTATAAACATCAATCCACTCAACATAAGCAGGTAACTTAGCTGGAGAGAACCACATACATATTATGTAAATAACATATAATATACTTGAATAATATTCTGTACACAGAGCCTTCTGCTTCCGCAAATTTCTACACTCCCTTAGCTATTCCTACCTAGCCGCCAAGTCAGCCCCGGGCGCCCGTTTTGCACATGTGCATAAACGTGCGGCATCCCAAGGCCGCCACCTCTATCCGCGCTCTACAGCCCGTCCCTCGGTCGCCCTTTAGACTCCGCGTCATACTCGTACTACTAACGCGTACGCATCAAAACACTCGCATACTTACTATTATTTGGGTATAAGTGACATATTATGTATTAGATTAATTAAACCATAGCTATTAGTAAGTGATAGGTGTTTTATTAAATGCAATCACTACAACTTTAATAAATTTTAAAGGATAATTGTAATTGTTATGATATAACTTGTCAAATCTATTTTTAATAATAAATTTGTATTCAAATCACATGCATATTGAGACCAGTGTTAAAATATATCGTACTCTAAGTCAGGTGAAATAGTTTGTGAAAGCTGTTGTTGAACATCGGTGGCGATAGAGTGGATCCTTGAGTGTCAATATTTTAATTAATGATCATAATCTGAGATTGCATCTTTAAGTCCCATCCTAACATCACAGTACTAATACATTATTTAACTGGTTGACAGCCCATTTCCGCACAAATGCTTCAACCGGATGTCACAAGCCCGCCCGGCTGGCCCGATCAAACATCGGCAGGACACGATTGGATCACTACAGGGAATGTTTTTAAATGATCGGCTACTGCAGCGTTCTGAAAGCTACGTTTGTCCCTATTCTTCATACAACTAAAATAGAATAAGCCAATTTATTACTAGCACATTGGTTTATAGGTACTTTGCAAATATTGAAACGAAGCAGTCATTAGAAAGAAATAAAAATAAAAACTATGTAGCACCGGTACTAGGTTCTTTTTTTATGAATAATCTCCTCAGCTTCAACTTGCCTGATATGGTTATGTTAAATAACAAAAGAAAATCTAACAGTGAAATTATATTTTTTTTCTGATAATGATATATACATATACATATGTATGTATGTTGTAATGAACTTCTATATTAATGTTTTGCTCCACATTAATAATAACATTAACTCAACTCAATACAACATAAGTTGAACAACGGTTTAGTTTCCTGTACACCTTTCTAAATTTGTTAACGGCTCTGATCGTTATGAGAACCCAGTTTACATTAAGAGATGTAATATAATGTTAGATGTATTATAACACCATAGTTAGGTTCGTAGAATACAGTTTAAAAATTATTGATTATGCTTGAATCTAAGACAAATAGTAGCTTTTCTCTACGAAATAAAATCTTATATTGTTGCGATTTACTGCTATAAGTTACAGATTTAACTCGATTTGTAGAAAAAAAAAATAAAATATCTTTTTATTATTTACAAATGTACAGTCTCGGGTAATGATATGTAGAGAAAAGACACACAAAATATTATAGAATATTATTAACTACCTAATATATGGACTCATGGCACGAACCGCTAATAACTTACAGCCATTTCAATATCAAAAACAAACAGGAGACATTATTTCATTTCAGAAATATTTTCAAAATTTGATAATTTTAGAATCACTGTGTATGAAATATTTTACTATTGATAAAATATTAAAACATTTTTCAGATAAATTGACATTTCTGAACTCGAAAAAAAAAACTAAACGCTGAAACGTAACTATGCTGAAATGTTACGTACGCATAAAGATTACCCTGGGTGCCTAAATGGTACCTGCATAATATGAGTTCATGTAGTCTTGGATCCTTGAGTTTCTGAAGATCTATCTTTTAAGGAGAAATCGCCTCATGATATATGTAATATCCTTATTGCAATCTTAATGTTTTGTTCAATATTAATAACACTATAGTACGGTTATAATATTAATCCCAAGAAAGGTTATACGGTATACTATGGTAACCAGAGTACTGACAAACATACTTATATATCTATATAAATAAGTAACAGATACAAAACAAATGATCATCATCATTGCTAATCACACAATCATTTGTCCTGGGTGGGAATCTATCCCACGACCACTGGTTTAACAGGCAGTATAACTAACCACTAGAAACCCATGGCAGTTAAAAATTAACAAGCCATAGAGCCTTGAATATATACTGAGAGCATGCATTTACTTTGTGTGTGTGAGTATCTACGATCGATATACGTTCGGTATAGCTAAACCGATAATTGACCTAGCCCATGGGGTAAATTTAATCTACTTCAAAACTATATACTCGTATATGCATGTCCGGCTCCATATCACGAGCATAATAAAATCAAAGCCACTGACGTATTTTCTTCTGTGTAGGGTCCCTAACGCAATTTTACAACAATTACGGTTTTGTGTAAATAGGCAAAGCAAGGAATACAGTATATTATTTTATTTTTTTAAGAACATGCTAACTTATTAATAAAGAAGAATAGTAAATAAAAACACAATCTCCTAAAATATGGGATCCTGAATATTTATCTGCTTAATGTTTATAAGCTGTATCCTTATATTGTTAGTGTCTCTTGATAATAGAATAATTTTTAATCAATCGTGGCTTTTTATTTTCTCAAGAGCTCGTAGATAAATATAAAGCTTGCTTTTGACCCGTAGTAAACCGACGTAATAGTTATTTTCACAACAGCAGTTTTTATCTAGACAAAAGGTACACTAAGTCTTTATTTGACAATGTCCATTAAAATATTATTAAGAAGATTTTTTCAAAATAATTTCAAGTTATAGCAACACGACATCGTTCGAGCCGAGCGTTCATATTTCGAATACACAAACACATAAAACCGTACGAGCGAATTGCAATCTTTGTGAATGGCAGCATGGTTATTTTCCGTTTCTAAAGATCAATGTCAAACCAAAAGTCTTTATTCAGTGTCGTTCTGTAAGTCATCGTTTAAAAACAAAGGGCTTTCAGTTAAATATAAAATATATATACACTATCCCAATAAATAATAAAAATCAGTTAATGCTATTTGTTAATTATACAATCAACACTTATTCCATTAGGTTTCGTAAGCTAAATAACAAAAGACGATCTCTTTGAATTTCGCGTTTACCGCGAATCAAATATTTTCAGTTATCATAGTCAGCAAAGCCTTGTAACGTAAGAAATTATTTAAATTTTCTGCAAATTGCTATAGAGTAATAGTCGTAAGTAGTCACGACTATATCTATAAAGAGAAGGCGGAAGTGTATAAAACACACACATTTGCCAATTACCCACAAAATGTAGTCCCTCTAACGTAATACGGGGAAATTTATTGAAAGGACCGTTATCTAATATATAATATGTAACATTATATCAAGAACCCTTAAAAATTGAAAAAAAAAATATAGTATTGAAATATGTAGATAATTTCAATCCGCAGTATACTAGCATATTAAATTGAAAACATAAAAACTGACTCCATAGTTAATATATGTATATAGTTTTTATGTGTTGTCTTGTAAGAATTACATTTTATTAAATTTACGTATCAATAACAATTAGCATCATTGTTTACGTCACTCAATTTATCTTGTCGTGGTAAAGATACATTTTTAGTGAATTAATTGCTAAGAGCTTTTAGACGTTCTTATGGTACCATAGAGTAATCAGACCTTGCTTGCCTAACCACTAAAACCTAAGCAGTATTGTAATTTTTTGAAAAATAAAATGTATCGTCACCGAGCAAGCGAGCCAGATATGGTCTAAGTAATACTGAAAAGTTAATGGTGTTAAATAAATACTAATTGAACCTTGATGAAGTATGAAAGAACTGGAGGGGCAAAGGCGTACCTGGCAGCAGCCCATGCTCTCCAAGCTACTCTTATATAAAAAGTTTCATCTTGAAATCAGGATAAAAAGAATCAGGACTTTTTGGAGTAAAGGTAAAACAGATAGAGACTCGAAGAATAGGCAGAGTCAAGTATTCAATGTGTTCTTATAAGTTTTTTATAAGTGAATATGTCTATTGTGCATTTATATATGTGATTCAAGTAGTAATCCATTCTCTTGAGTTTTTTTTTTTTTAATATATGTGAATTTTAAAGGTGACAAATCCAGTAAATCAAATATAATAAAGATCGGACTACCCAAATACGTATGTGGATATGCCATTCAAATAAATGTCAGACTGTCATATTGCAAATCTGTCATGCCTATCGTAAAATTGTCATGACAATCGCAAAATTGTCATGCCAATTGCAAAATTAGCATACCACGCCTTAATAATAACTACTTTTAAAAAAGTATATGATTTATTCACTTACAGTAAAATTGTTGAAATAAAAAACAAGTATAGTTTTGCAGAGTAATATTTCTGAGTAAGGGGAGACTTTTTGCTAGTAACACAAGTACCAATATTACTATGTCACGCAAGTTGTAAGTCTAGTGAAAAAAAAAAAAAATATATCAGCTATATAGGGTTGGTACTTTTGTACCGCTATTTGTAAGGCAGCAGTACCTATCTACGAGTATATAAAAGTATCAAAAATATACTTTTATATAGGTATAGGTAGGTATTACTATAATAATAAGTAATAGTTAATGAAGCTTATCTACATCTTCCTAGTACTTCTCTTAATTTGTGTAATTCGCCTAATGAGTTAAGATTAAATTTGTATTGTTAGTCAACATGAAAACAAAGAAACAATTAATAAGTTCTATAGACGTATTTGGAAGCTGATTCCAGAAGAGCCCAGCGGATTTTATATCTATATTAAATTAGTTGCTCTTGAGTAATAACAATCAAGAAATAAAATACCGTCACAGTTTAAAAGAGGAACTAAAATCATTTTACATACATACTTACATAAAGTCTCGCCCGTATCCCGCAACGTAATTACCGTACACATTTTGCCGATTATAATTAGTCCCGTTTACGTAGTAGGGGACATGCCGGTTTGCTGTTATAATTGTTAATATTCGGAGTATATTGACAGGAAAGGAAGGATAGAAAGACAGGAAAGATATTGCTTATACAGATGGATTCGGGAGTATAGTAATAGCGCAAGCAAGTCACAGTCTCATGTAAAGGAGTAAAAGTAAATAAACTTAATGTCACTACAAAGTGAATTATCTTTAAGCCTCTACACACTTTACTTTCAAGGTTAATTTAATATATAGGTAGGTATTTACAAGATTGGCCGGGTCTCGTACCGGCCGTCTCGAAACGGAGTAATTTGTGTGATTTGTTGTAACTGTGATATTTGTTTACATTTTGTTTTCACGTGCAGCCACTTTTGCTTTCACTACTGTAGGCATAATATATTAACTAAAAACACACTACTTAATCCTGAAAAGCAATATAAAACAATAGACAAATGATTGCGCTGACGTTCGGTTATAATACAATTATGCCATGTGCAGTTCCACTAGCGAATACTGATGTTCATATAATATATTATAATATATACGACTACGTACTTGGTTCTCAGAATTAAGTTGAGCATTCAAATATTGATTGATTCAAATATTAATTTAAAAACATAATTAATTTAAATGTTTTTAAATTATGGAAGATATATTGTATTTACAGAATGAATTGATCGCAGTTTTAAAAAGAGTGAAATGTTACAATTCGATAATTGCGAAATTTACTCAATATCACACCAACCGATTTCGATGTTCCTTTTTTTGTTGGAAAGGATGTACTTCAAGGTAATTAGGATAAGAGTTTCGTTAGGTTCTGACAATGGCATCCATGAGAAAACCATATAAGTCTGAAGTCGTTTGTCTACTTTCTTAAAGTCCAATTATATCAATCCATTGTGTTTCCCAGCCGGATTCAGGTGTCTATTTCTAATCTTCCGTTTTTTCAGGATTTTGTGTGTGTATGTGTTGTATGTGGTGGGCTGTTGTATCTGGCTATCCATATGGGAGAATGGCGTGAGTAACTAAGCATATGTGTGTATGTAGTATTAGCAATGATTATAGTGACTGGTAGTCCGTGTCTGTACAGACACAGTGTCAAACATTCAAAAAAGTGTCAAAGACCATCAGTGTTTGTACATAGCACGGTAACTTTATTGAAATGAATGCATCCGATTGTGAGTTGCAATGCCCGTTGAGATGATTACAGTTCACAATTTAAACTAAAATGTTAATCTCATAATACTAACCGAGGGCAATGTATATCGCAGACATATTTTAAAGGCCTTTGCTAAAACACGTACTGTAACTATATATATATGAATATCTTATTATTTCATGTACAGATTATTTGATATTACTGTTGATTATACGTGTTTAAGACGTCATTAACTGGTCACGTCTACTCCAGAACAATTAATTAAGGTCACCAAGATACCTGAAAATCTCGAAACTAACTATGGTTAGTAAATTATATTGGTTTTAAGAAACAATTATTAGTACAAATAAAAAAAAATACATTTCTATATATACAATCTGCATTTACGGATACATTCCAATGATAGATGGCAAGGAATATATGTGCTCGAGATTGAGATCTGCGCAAGAACCTTCAGAAGTTATTATCTACTCTTGTAGAGCTTGAATTGGACGGCAATAGAAATCATTGTAAGACTACTAATACTTATAAGCTTAAAGCAAAGGCCTTTTGTTCGTGGTTAAAACATATAATGTACAAATTACAAAAGACTATCATCCCAGAGCTCCAAGTACTTACGTTGAGCAAATGGAACGACTTTCTTTGTTAAATATAATATCGCATCGTATGAGGACGTGAGGATACTAGCTAGTACTAGAGGTAATTGGATATTGTTCCATAGAATTCAGAAGGAGCCTGTATTAGTTAGTCCAATAGGGTTTACTTGTGAAGATTGGAGTGCTAGTTTTATTACCGGCTGGATTAAAATGAATCTTAGAATTGACATGTATTTATTACTTATTATTGTATGAGACGACGTTTAGAAATCGTATCAACCGAACCGAACCGAAAATAGTAACTTAGAACTTAGAAAAAAAAAAACAATAGACTTGCAAATCAATTCCTAGAAGATTTAAAACAATATTAAGTCACGTCAAGTTATAGTTAAGTTTGTGTCTGTATGAGCAAACTACAAGTTGGAAATTGAATAGCTACCAATAACAGTGTTAATAACAAATGCGGGAGCCACCGACTGCTTCTGTAAGATATAATTATAGGTAAGTCTGATTTTAAGAGGAATATAAGTAAAAAGGGAATGAATCCACATTGCATGTTGGTTTTAATTAAAAATGTAAAAAGGAATAAGTAAAACCACCATTGAAAGTCTCTTACAGAAGCTAAACACGTTTTACTTCTCTAATAACAATACGATGAAACTGAATAAAATTATTATACTTAATTTATTCTTCCTTGCTTTAACATTCTCTGAAAAATGGATATAACGAGAGGTGAAAAAAATTCGTGGAAAAGAGTACCTACTTGTTTTGTACACATGAGCTTATAATAAAATCTGTGTTTCGTATTTTCTACGTTCATACATACATACATACATATATCAGTGTATCGAGCTACAAATTTGTGTTGGATACTAAATGAATATTGTTCTTTTTTTTCTGCGATATATTCTCCTTTATTCTCTACTGCAATTTTCGTAACTATTATCTCAACTAGATATTTACATACTACCCAAGCGATATAAAATATTATATTTAAATTGACCATCAAAATAATTCAATCTATCTTCAAAATATCCATCTTATTAATTTATAAGGGCTTAATTCTGCTCTTAGAAAAGGTAATTTTTATAGGCATCATTTAAATGCGTTTCATTGACCTAACGATACAGCTTATGAACTAATCTTATACTTAATACACATAGACACATGGATATTAGTGTACGTCTATGTGGTGTGATAAATCTTTATCTCTTCAATATAAAAATGTTGCCAATGATAACAAACGCATCATGGTATAGGTACAGACCTTATCTTATATCTTTTGCAAAGACAAAGTGGATTGGTTGTTGGACCAAGTCCATTAAAGACATTAAAGTTGTATAAGCTTTAACTAAATGCGAAATAACTGGTCAGATTGCAAGATATAAATTACTAACAAAATATAAACGAAATTAATACCTGACTTGATAAGTTCTGGTGAAACTCTTCAGCCGCAGAAACAAATAACAATTCGCTGGCAGTACTGCGTAACTTATTGCACAGGTTCTTATCCAATCAGTAATCAAACAAAAACTAAATGGACTTATTCATTAATGTAAACTGAGTCCACTTTAAATAAATGCTACATTCCTTCTAAAGTCTCCTCGCCTATCGTAGCTCTCCTAGTAAAATAGACTTGTATATTATTCTAAAGTGTATTCACATACTACTTATGTTGCTATATATATTGTCTCTAAATGTATACCTATACACTTAATGTATATAAACGTGTGAAATATTATACGAGTACAATATACGGTATTATGGAAATAGTTTACTTATCTGTAGGAAAGTTTAAACCACTGTTATTATAATGCGGGTAAAAGGCGTGCTTCCATGAATATAATAGGGTAAATTGGACAAGACTATTTTCACACAAACTTTTGTAACAAAGGGGTTTGGAACGAGTTAATTTACTATTCACTACATTAAATACATATGTATTGTTGATATCTATGTCACGAAAATTATAATCTCAATCTTGATCAGTCTAAGTTGGCTTGCTGTTGAGAAAAGTTCAAGAAAATTCTGTAAATGAAAAGAAACTGAGAACATTGTACTGAGTAGTTTTTAATTACGCAAATATTACGTAAGAGAGCGGGACATCATTTAATAGTAGATGGCAAGTCCTTTGATGGAATGTCAATGAAAACTAAACAAGTCTTGAAATTGACATCACAACATTATTATTAAATATTGTTTAGAAAATTACTCGTACAGTATATATTTTTTTCTTTTTTGTCCTAGTTACTGATAAAGATCGCAAAATAAAATTATAATTTACTGTAACATGTTGAATAGCCTGTGTTACGGTTCCCGGTTTACAAAATGTAAGAATATATGTAAAAATGGTATATACACTTTCTTGGTACAGAGAATACACATTGTGAGTAAGAATTGGTTCCAGTTTCGGTAATTCCTTCCCTAAACAAAAGGGATATGTACAAAAAGAGTAAACTGCTCGCAGCGGCTTTTGTACTTACTTGTAATGTGAACTTGAATTTGAACAAAGATATGAAAATGTTTTTTTTGCATGAATTGAAGTTATGAAATTGAGATTACATATTATATACATTTTATGCGATCAAAAAAAATGTTTTTGTTTCAAACGAAATGCAAATGAATACGCGACAGTAAACGCACTGAAAATTTCTTTCCACCGCTATACAAAAACAGCTGATTGTTGTTTTCGTACTCTTAATTATTTGAAGAATCAAGTAGTCAAATTTCAATGGGCGTAATATAACTTTATTTTACGTTTTTTTTACAAGTTCATGTGAGCAGCTGACGCATATTCCCCCCTTCACGATGCAGCTGACGATTTTTTTTTAACCCAGTATGATAACTATTTATGGAAAAAGTTTCAGCCGGCATACTATCACCTTTTTTTTTTTTCACCACTTCCGCAGCCTCCCAATTCCACACCCACCGCGGGTGCGCCAGCTGACTCTTGATTCAGTTGTAAGACATTCGAGATCTATCGAAAAAGATGGCAAGCAATCGGCGTAAAATGACTGCCCAAAATGCAACGCTACCTCCCGGACCACTAGTGTATATAATAATATAGTGCAATTTATCCAGATGGGGTCCAAAATTCCTTATTTATATATAGAGTGAACGTACAACTTGTGAAATCATTGTCAGCACTCTGTCTAGCCGGAATCCGGAATACAAAGCTAATCAGCTTTTTGTCTTTTGGATGTTTAGGTATTTTGATTATAGCCGTTACTTGAATACCACTAAAAATTATGATGTAGAATGACTTTTATGGTATGGTGTTATCTGGACCAAATCGTTTCAAAATATATCCTACTGTTTTATCGTATATATGTACAGCTAGCGTCCACCACCGACCACTTTCCATCAAGGTCGTAAAAGGGAGAACGGTTAACTATTCTAATGTAAAATTCTGTCTATTGTATGATTTCTATATCCACTTTATTTATTTTTTAAATTGAGTTTGTATTACGAGTATATTGTGTATTGAAATAAAAAAATACATTACATCAAATTCGAGAAGAATCGACACGATAATAATTCAAGAAGAATCAACACGATAATAATGTTTATTTCGTTAAATTGAGTAATACCTGAATCACACGACTAGCTAGAAGTATATATATAAATAATTGGCCTACGTCACAAGAAAGACTTCAAGAACTTTCTTTTCTCATGGGATATATTTACGTTAATTAGATAGTTTTGGTAACATCAACAACAGCGTGAGTAATCACGAACTTAAAATAAAGCTTATGTAAAGTACAAAAGAAAGGAACAACCTTCCTTTAATGTTAATAAAAGATTATTCAACATTCTCCCTGCGAAAGTACTAATTGTGTTCAAAATTATCTCACAATATAATCCGTTTACAAGCATTGTCGGTCTGTACTAAAATATAGATATCAGATTATTCCACCAACTAAAATGTTAAGGATTTTGTGTTAATAAGAAAGGTTTTTTTAAAGGGCTGATGAAAGGCATTACAAAGCATAATTTTATAGATCATGTCCAATTTTTTCATTTTAGTTTTGTTATACTCATGTTTGGTTGCATTGATTTGTCTTGCATGTGATTGAGAGATTGTGTGATTTGTACTGTTTACGTCATATGGAACTGCACACTGTTTTCCGAAAATTTCTACTTATAGCTGTCTGCGATCGTGATAGTAATCTCTGATTATGTAAGTGGTAACATATGTCTGATTAAATGTCTAATCCGGTGCTCTAAAGTACTTTTCTGGTATATATATTCTACAACCTTGGGTACAGGTGTAATAATTAAAATGTCTGCATCCAAAAGGCACCAATGCCACTCAAAGTAATAATATAATTCAAAAGGTAATAAATAATAATTTTTCAATCGAAAATACTTTAAAGTAATTATAATTTGTTGAATAAATCCTTAGATGTTTCTTAGTTCTTGTGTAAGTGTTTTATTTTATTTGTATTATTGAAGTAGAAATATGAAGGATATTCTACGTAATTAATAATTGTTGTGAAGATACTTTTTACAGTGATATACTAACTACTATCATAGTGGTAGAGCCATGCTTAAGCACGAATGGGCCGGCTCGACCGGTGCGATACCACGGCCTCACAGAAAACCGGTTGTGAAGTAACGCTTGCGTTGCATTTCCCCGAAATGAGTGAGGTCTCCGGAGGCCCAAAATCCCCCACCCCCCTTATGATAGCGCTGTTAACGAAAAGGATACCCCAGGGGGGTACCAGCGCTAGCGTTGGAAAATCCCCCCCTGGACGTCCACCCTCAGTACGGATTATGCCTGAGCGTGGACGCCCAGGCTGCCCCTCGTACTCTGGGGGGGGGCTCAACTGCGCTCTCAAAATCTGCTCGGGGCAAGAGAAGGCATACCATGGCACCCCCTGTCACGTTTACCGTGGATTTTTGTAACATCAGGGGCTTGCATTCGAACCTCGACACTGTCCACCACCACCTTGAGACAGCAAAGCCGGCCTTGCTCTTTTTAACCGAGACGCAGATATCATCTCCAGCGGACACATCCTACCTCTGCTACCCTGGGTACGGACTGAAACACTCCTTTGTTCCTAAGGCTGGTGTATGCGTGTACGTTAGAGATGATATATGGCTTGACGCAGCTGGTAGCAACGCCTACGCGAATCCCAGATGCAGAAAGCCACGTGCCTTCACTGTTGGATCTTTTGCTGACCTCACATCCTGACGGCACTATAGGTCAGCAGACTGGGATGGAATGAGAACATTCTTTGCATCCTACCCATGGAGGCAGGTTTGCTTCTCGCCGGATGATCCCAATGTCGTTGCTGACTCTGTCGCGGATGTTGTGCTTCAGGGTATGGAACTTTTCATTCCATTCTCCCTGATTCCCACAGGTGGCAAGTCCCAGCCTTGGTTTGGTCGAACCTGCAAAGCGGCGTCCCGCCGAAAGCAGGAATGTTACCAAGCATGGGCTAATGCAGCGACAGCACGGGATGTAAAGACCAGCACATTAAAGAAGCAATTTAACTTTGCCTCCAGGTCCCTCATAAGAGTAATTGCTGGGGCGAAGTCGGCTCTTACGGCGGAATTGGCGAGAGACTAGTTAGTCTGCCCTCCGGAACTCGTGCATTCTGGTCTCTTGCCAAAGCTGTCCAGGGGAACTTTTGTAAGCCATCCCTTCCACCTCTGCGCATAGGATAATTAGATAGTTAATTATTTATTAAAAAGCCGATCTTCTGGGCAAACTCTTTGCGTCCAACTCGACCCTGGACGACGGGGGAAACGCACCGCCGACCATACCGCAGTGCGAGACCCGCATGCCGGAAGTCCGGTTTACACAAAGGGCAGTGCGTAAAGCGCTTCTTTCCCTCGACGTTCATAAGTCGAGTGGGCCCGATAGAATCTCTCCTATCGTGCTGAAGACGTGTGCTCCAGAGTTAGCACCGGTTTTAACGCGCCTTTATCGGCTTTCCTACTCTCTTGGCGTAGTCCCGAACTCATGGAAGACAGCTCTAGTGCACCCAATCCCTAAAAAAGGAGATCGCTCGGATCCGTCCAACTACAGACCCATAGCCATCACCTCCTTGTTCTCCAAGATAATGGAATCCATTGTTAACTGCCAGCTCCTCCGGTACTTAGAAGACCACCAGCTCCTCAATGATCGACAATACGGCTTCCGTCAGGGTCGTTCAGCTGGTGATCTTCTCGTTTACTTGACTCACGGGTGGACACAGGCGATCGAGACCAAGGGGGAAGCGTTGGCCGTTAGTTTGGACGTGGCGAAGGCCTTCGATCGGGTCTGGCACAAAGCGCTCCTTGCGAAGCTTCCTTCCTATGGGCTTCCCGAGAAAGTGTGCAATTGGCTCACCAGTTTTCTTACAGACAGAAGCATCAAGGTCGTTGTTGACGGTGCATGCTCCGACTCGAAGTCTGTTAATTCTGGTGTCCCACAAGGCTGTGTGCTATCACCCACGCTGTTTCTTCTGCATATCAACGACATGCTGCAGATTAGCAGCATCCATTGCTATGCAGACGATAGCACGAGTGATGCCCTTTACACCGGCCGCGCTAACATTTCTCGGGTAAACGTCATCGAAAGCCGATCCAAACTTGTGTCTGAAATCGAAACTTCTTTATCAAAAGTTTCAGATTGGGGTCGACTTAACCTAGTCCAATTTAACCCCACGAAGACACAGGTTTGCGCGTACACCGCTAAACAGATGCCATTGGTCGTATCACCTCAATTTGAGAGCACTTCCCTAACTGCATCAGCCAGTATCGGAATCCTTGGCGTTGATATATCAAGCGAAGTCCAGATTCGCGGTCACTTAGAGAGTAAGGCCATATTAGCCTCGAAGAAGCTTGGTGTGCTAAACAGATCGAGACAGTATTTTACTCCGGCCCACCGCCTGCAACTTTATAAGGCGCAGGTTCGGCCGCACATGGAATACTGTTCTCATCTCTATGCAGGTGCACCCCAGTACCAACTTTTGCCTCTTGACCGCATTCAACGGAGAGCGACTCGCATCATCGACTGCCAAGATATTTCTGATCGACTTGACACCTTGGCGTTGCGTAGAGATGTAGCTTCACTCTGCATCCTCTATCGCTTGTATCATGGGGAGTGTTCAGAGGAATTGTTCGGACTTATACCGGCTGCTGGTTTCCGCCATCGTCCTACGCGACAAAATATCCATCCCCTTCACCTGGACGATTGGCACTCCACCACTGTGCGCTTCTCCAGAAGCTTTTTGCCTCGCACAACCAGCTTATGGAACAAATTGTCGCCTGTATTTCCGTACCGATACGACCTTCAAACCTTCAAGAAGAGAGCGTACCTCTACCTAAAAGGCCGGCAACGCACTTGTGACTCTTGAGTTGCGGGTATTCATGGACGGCGGTAGTCACTTACCATCAGGTGACCCGTCTGCTCGTTTGCCCCCTATCGCATAAAAAAAAAAACCTTCATATTACAGACATACAGACAGATACTAATTACATTTGATAACAACACATTTGAAAACAAACTATCAGTCCAGATCTTAAGGATTTATTTGCCTAATATTCTACTTAAAACTATTGTTCTACAGTCATTTGTAACTAACAAAAAGAGAAGGATATCTTATTTTGTAATAAGAAACTTTGAAGGTCGTTATTGTCATGCGTTATAGATTTTACAATATATCTCTCTGATCTGGAGGAGAACAGGCCCACCAAATTTAATTATTATCTACTAATCGCTGTAAGACACAATTAGTTAAGGTTAAATGTAAAGTAGCGTAAAAGGTAAGGCAGGGAGAATAGAACCTTATACATATAATATATCAGTTTAAATTCTTACGAACGGCAAATAATTTTAAGGTTTATAAACAGGAGAAAGACTTGAAGTATTATTTGTCGCAAGGTTAAATTACGTCTATACAGCGTATTAAAATTTTATGATAAATGTGTTACCTAAAAAGTAATTTAATGAAGACAGTTTGTCAGTTCATGAACAGTCGGTACTAGTAACAGCTCTATACATATAGGCCAATATTTTGAAAACTTTCTGGAAACGCATGTTTCACGTGATATTAGTAAGTAATTAAGAGGCAGCTGATTGAATAGGTGTTATATAATTTCTGCGATAGTACTAAGAGATACACATTTCTTAACATTATAAGGTAGCGAATACACAAAATATTTAATCTCGAGGTATCAACCAGCCCTACAGATATCAACCAGCCCTACAGATATCAACCAGCCCGCGTACGTTGTAGCGTATATTTAAGCGTACAACGTACAGAATATCGAATCGGTGGCGGTGTTTAGTTTGCAAAATATCAAGCTATTTTAAGGCAGAAAATAGCAGCAACTCATATGAACATTGAAAAATGAGTTTATTCTTCAGTATATTACTATTAAAAAGATGATAAACCTTCTGTAAGAAAAAAAAAGAAAAAATAAAAAAATTGCTCTCATGTGTAGCAAACAAGTATAACCAATAGCTCCAGTATATATGTATGTATGTATTCTTTCATATGGAAACCCCTACATTTGACGCGCTAGAGCCTAGACGGCCTGAAGACCGAAATTTGCTGTATAATTTGAATCGTATTATTAGCGTGACTGTCATTTCGAGCAATTGATAACGTTAGCGAAAAAAAAATGGAGAGACTGTTAATAACGCAACTTTTGAAGACGCGATAACGCGACGAGTTAAGTTTTTAAAATAAGTAGATAATATATTTTTCTATTAATAATAATATCGACGACGTCGTTAAAGTATTACCAACAATTTTAAAATACATACCCAGTTTTAAACACATAGTCTCATAATGCTGTCATTATCGTCCATTCATATTGTGTCTTGCTTACCTTTGCACACTTGAAATTCTTTCCATCCGCTCCACATTCACAATACATCGTATTAAATCTTAATTTTACTGCGAATACTATTCTAGCCTTATTAGCCCTAAGCATTCGCTTGGCATATTGCTATGCATATGGCGAGTGGTGTACTGTACTTACCGAAAGAGTGATGATCTTGTCAAACAGCATTATCGGAGGCATGTGGAAGTCAAACACGAAATACTGTGGACAAGAAAACGAAGGTTAGTATTTTGAGTACAAAAGTAATCTCAGGATAGAAAGGTAAAAGTATATATAATACTGAGATTGATCTGATAAGGTTCCATAACATGCGAAGACAAATTTGCATGGTGTGGCAATAGTAGGTAGGCAGGTAGGTAGTGGGCGATAGTAAAACTACTAGTGGGTACTAGTTCTGCATCACGTATGGAAGGTTTTATGCTGAGGCGTATTAGTAGTAGCTTAAATGTTTATAATCCTTCGTTATGATCAATTCATTGGACATATATGTAATACTTAAAATGTATAAGAAATGTGTGAAATAAAATATTTTATACACATATTTTATGAATTAGCAAAATCAAAACTCTGACCAGTATTGCGATGAGTGCTTTTATTAGATAAAAAACAATTGACGGAGGGCCTCACGTTCGAAGTCGTTAATTTAGATAAATCTCGATAGCTTTTGCCAATTACATTTCTAAACCTGCACTCAAAAATGATGTCTTAGTAGTACAAAACAACACAGAATATAATAAATTCAAGCTTGGTTATTACACAGTGTTTGATTGGGTTTTGCTTTTTTTTTACCGAAATAATGGGTAGCCCAAGGGCAATCCCTGCCTTGCCAAAACCTATTCTTTCGGAGTACCCTAAATTTGTCTTATTTATTGTATGTTATGGAATTATGTCACTGTTCTTTTAAGTGTTTAAAGTCAATCGTCAGTCAGCCTACTGTGTTCACTAATTCTTTATGTACCAAAGAATTCTCCAATGTCCTACCAAAGAATTAATTTAATTATTACTTCTTTGTTCCACTCCATGCGAACTCTAGGTTTCCCTGCTTTGGTGGACGCGGGTAAGAAGGCAGTTGCCTCCCGCGCAACATTCAAAGTTGGAGTCTGCAAACTTATGTTATCAATGGAGGCTGATGATGTTCTAGAGTTTAATGAAACTATTGTCGGTGATGATGATCTGGATGGTGTATAAGATGTAGTGCTTGGGCTATATGGTTCTAAAGGAGTGTCAGTCCTATCTGTCAGTGTGTTAGTGTTATAAGTGTCTTCGGCTGTAGTATCTTTGTTGGTGGGAGCCCGCCTGTTCAACTCTACACCACTGGCTTTTGAACGTTTTCTTTTTGAACGCGTCTCCATATTGAATGGGTTTCCAGAGCCACGTTAGCCACGCCAGTAATTTCTCATTCGTGTGTCCGCCCCCCACGTGATCAGATGGTCAATCAGGACGTGTGGTTGTTTAGGGAGCTAATTATTATTATTATTATTATTATTATTATATATAAGTTATTATGTTCATTAATTAGTTAATTGTATGCTAATCCAAGTACCATTTAGGAATTGCATACAATAACTAAGATAATATTTATGAATTGCCTTGGAAATGTTCGTTTTAAAGAATCGTTGATCTTAGACATTTCCTAAATAGGCTCGGAGTTGTATACAGTGCCTGCGTTCCTACATTTCCGGTAGCATATACGTGAATATAAGTGTCCATTTCGTATATTTATGAATATGATTGATTAAAAAAACCAGACGAGGCTTGGAACGATATCACTTCGTTTCCGACAGGTTGAAAAATATTAATTTTTTTGATAGTTGATCTTTTATAACGGTAGATTATATTGCATCAATGGAGTAGGTACTATCGAGTAAACTTGGGAGGTGAACTACTTGCCACTGAAGAGTAATGATCATATGACCATATGAAATTATTGAGATCATGTTATCAATAGCAAAATAAAGATTGATACAAATATCTGTTTATTATTTAACCGAAGATATAATATAATAATTATCATATATGTAATATCCTCGTACACGGCCGTCTGAAATCTATTAAACTATACACATCTTGTACTATTGAAACCAGACTGCTGATATATGTACATACTTTATATATATATATATATCTAAATACACACATGTTACACATAAGTAACATGTTTTTTTTTATATAGAAAATACAAGGATTAATTCTAGGATTAATTCCTGTGTCGCGGGGGATTTAACAAACATTAAGACAACGGACCCAAAGAACATCCAGACTCAGAACAACAATTTGAGGAATACACAAAGTGTTGTCTCGTGCGGGGATCGAACCTACTACACTTGGTGCGGCAGCGTAGTGGCAACGTGAGCACTTAAACTGTTGCGCCATCCGTGCAGTCAATATATATGTGTCAATTTACATATATAGATTTATATAGATAAAGTACAAATAACCATGCCCATTACAAAATATCTGTCCGGGGTGTGAACGAACGCACGACCTCTGGTTTGGCAGCCTGTATCACTAACTATTAGACCCACAGGCCAGTCAATGATGACTGAGTTTAAGTGTTAAGTAATTAATAATAGATGTTTACGCAAAGGTTACTATTACGAATGGCTACTATCTAATTTTATTATTTAGCTAGTAGGATATACATACAACATAAGTAAAGTAATAATTTTCACTTACTTCAAAAACATAGAACATCATATTTTCAATAATAAACTACTATAATTGGTAACCACATTAATCGTTCGTATTACTAATCATTCTCTGAATTTTTTATATCGGATATACATTTTTTTAGTCAAAATCATTTACGTTAAACTTATTACAAGCATGCTGATATTAAAAAAAGATTGAATTATAATAATTAAAACATGTAAATATAGTAAGACCATATCTTACCTCATTGTAGTAAGGACAGTTGGTGCTTTCCTTAACACTGGTATATTTGCGCACATCTCCGACTTGGACACAAACTACGGGGTCCATGTTGAGGCCAGCTAGCTGACGGGCTTCAATCACCGTCACGCATATTTGGAAATCAGATGCTTTCAACGCAGATAGACTGTCGGTATTGATGGCCGTACGTCTGGTTTAAAAAAAAAACATTACCTACTTTATGATTTGCGGTATTCTCAAAGATATTTAGTGGTAGAATGAGAGGACTTACAAATTACAAAAAAAAAAGCTAATAACTATACTGTTTATTGTCTATCAGACAGTACATACACAGTACCTGGTTGACGGTAACAGGCATATTACGTATGTGGTACAAAATTTTGTTATTCAAAACGTGGGCGTTTGATTCGTCCCTTTCTACCCCTTTGGAGACACAGACAGAAGAGTATGTAATATATTTAAATACATATATTACGTATATATCTAAATACGTTAGTGATAAAAATAGATTTAAAATACAAAAAGGTTTTGGTTCAAAGCCAGAATCTGATATAAACTAAAATTATAGTCAAAATGACTAAAAAAATTATAAAGGGAAAATTACCTGCATTACGAATCCAAACAGTGTGTATGAACACTGTTAAAACAAAGCGCTCGAAAAACGAGTTTCATGTTTTACATAACCCTTTGTTTACCACTTCGCAAAAGTTACACCATAACTTCGTAAGTATTGCCATGTACATTTATACATTTATTTCATATTATATGCTCGATTACATTAAATGTATAGTACGTAAGTAGGAGGTCTAACTTACTATATAAAGGGTTTATCAACAAGATCTTTGTTTTTTTTTTAAATAAAATAAAACCAAGAATTTAGATGAAGATGATTCAAATGTTTTATTGTATCACAAAGAGTAAGGTTTAGCAATTATGAATGAATAATTATATCTAGCAAATGTCTACCACGATCACGCTGGCAAATGTTGATTTTTTTATCAAAATTTTTAATAAGCTTTTGGCAAAATGGCGGGTCTATTACGTTAATCGTGTCTCGGATTTTGAGTTTTAAGGCTGCAATCGATTCGATTGGCTCCGTATAGACACTATCCTTAACATAACCCCATAAAAAAAAAATCTAGTGATGGTAAATCACACAATCTGGCTGGCCACTTAACAGCTGAATTTCCTGAAATTATCCGATCAGGAAATTTGGTTTCCATATCCATGTCCATGATGAAATGGATGGACATTTGACAGATATCATTTTTCATTCATAATTCCCAAACGAGACTCTTTGTGATACAATAAAACTTAAATCATTTTCATCTAAATTCTTTTTTTATTTTGTTTTAAAAAACAAAGTTCTTGTTGAAACCCCCTATATTTGCAGACGAACGCAAAAGGACCAGTTCGAATAGAACACGAATAGAACCGAATAGAAAGTAGTTCATGTAAGTAACCTAACGTTTCCTAATTATAACGGATAAGAAAGAAACGTGATACCATTTTTATTTAGTATGTTCGGTCATCAATATAAATCTGAGACACTATTAGAAATCATAAAAAGAAATATTTCAAATAAAAATTTAATAATTTTCAACTCCTTTAAACTCAGTATAAACCCGTTTCTACCAACATTAATGTTGATGGGCCTTAGTCTTTCAGATACCGCGACTTTGTTCGGCATACAGGTATATGATTGTCTCCTTACATTGAAACTCAGGAGGATATTTTGTCACAACAAACATACTAACAACAAAGCCTTATATAGACGTAAAAGTACTTACAGCTTCTTAAATTTAGGTGTCTCACTTGGTGAATGAACATCAACCAGAATTTCGTCTGGGGTTATTGAGATTTGACTGCCAAGTCGGTCTGGTGCCGATGATGGACCAGGTGTTTCAAGCAAGCCTATTTCTTCATCACTACTGCCGCCATGATGTCTTATTTTGCCCAACCGCATGAAAGTCTTGACGGTCTTCAGGGTAGACGCGCGCTTGCGATACGGTGACATTTCAATCATTTCTTTTTCCCCACCGCTCAGGGTGAAGCCACGCCTAAAAAGGAAGGTATCGATTAAACGATCACAGTGACATAATCTGCAAAGAAATTAAAATTCAACAATATAATCACAGTGGTAGAGCCATGCCTAGGCACGAATGGGGGGGGCTCGATCAGTGCGATACCACTACTTCACGGAAAACTGGTTTTGAAGCAACGCTTGTGTTTCATTGCCTCCCGGTTTCCTCCCCTCTTCGCCTTACCGCATCCCCCCACACCGGAACACCCCTTAAAGACAGGCAATGCACTTACTACTCTTGCTCAATAACTAAGTTTAAATTGTCAGAAAATTCCCATATTTTGACAATCTGTCTCACAAACAACATAATTATATACATATAATAATAAGCATATGAATTTCCTAGTAGGGCATTATACTGTTAAGGAGATTTGGTCTGACGAATGTTTATTATATACATATGTCCAGGATATCTGTATCACCGCCAAGTTAGACCAGATTGGCGAGAACTGGCTTCCTTCGAGGCGAAGGACCCCTAAGGGCACGCCATAATTTTGGCGGTAAGACCCATCATGGAGGATTGGCTGGAGAGGCGACATGGCAGCCTCTCGTACCGGCTGACACAGGTGCTCACCGGACATGGCTGCTTTGGTAAGTTCCTGTGTCGCATAGGCCGGGAGCCAACGTCTGCGTGCCACCACTGCGGAGGCTGTCGCGAGGACACTGCGCTCCACACCCTAGTGGAGTGCTCAGCATGGACGCAACAGCGGCACAACCTCGTGACGGCTATTGAAGTGGGAAGCCTCTCACTAGAGACCATGGTTCAGTCGATGGTATAAAGCGAGAGTGAGTGGGAATCTGCCGTCTCCTTCTGCGAAGAGGTGATGCTGGTTAAGGAGGCGGCGGAACGGGAACGGGAGAGGTCTAGCACTCTCTCGTCCCGCAGAAGACGCACCAGCCGCTGGAGGGCGCAGAATGACCTCCGACCTCCATGAGCGCTGGCCTGTTGGTAGCGGATCAGGCTGCCCGCTACCCTAGCAGAAGCAGGCCTGCAGAAGCAAAGAGGGGGGCTAGGCCCCCCGCTTTCCATGGTGTGGTCGCCTGATGCTCAGGCGACCAAGGTCTGCAGGGGTTCTCGGAAGCTTCCTTCTTAGGGTATACCCGGGTCCTCTGCAATAGACTCGTGACGGAACACCGTGTGGTTTTAATCGGTTCGAGTCCGACGTACCACTTCACTGTTGGCTCCAGTGGGTGATGACCCGTGGGGGTTTCCACACGATAAAAAAAAGGGCATTATACTGACATACTTTCATATACACAAACTTTCATATTTTGACATTAACAGTTTTATAAAACACTTGAAATTGACTAGGGTAAATATGCACCTCCCTATTAAAATTAGACACAAAATAGCTTTGATGTTATCTTATAATATTAACACTCTGTTATAAATAATATGACTCATTCATTATATTTTACAAATATTAGTATATGTACTAATGTTAGATTAGATAATAGTAGTTATAGGAAGAAGGAAGGTCCTCAAACTATGTGTACAGGTGTAGGCAGTATCCTTTTGCCACTTGGTGTTGACACAGTCCAGGACCACATTTCGGATATAAATTTAAACAATTCAATACGACAATAGAAGATACATCAATATCAAAGCTTAACAATTCCAACCGGTTTATAAGTGACAATATATCTTCTAACATTAGTCAATCCTCAAAATGTACTAGGGAAGCAGAATACTTTAACGCTCTTCTAACAAAATATTCTAGGTTTTTCAGGTAAGTCACTAGAAATAGAAATTCTTTTAGAAAAAACACACACATAAGGACAACAGTGCGGCTAGTTGTTTCAACCGAAAGTCTATGGTGCATGTAGGATCTTAAATCTTGTGAGGAGTCCTGAGGAGTCACCGTTGTAGAGTCGAAAATATACGACTACTAAATGGTTTGGATCTTCTTTCCTGTGTCAATCGGTGAAAGCCTAGAATTCACTACCAGCGCAAATGTTTCCTTCCCCATCCCGTCGAGTTATCCTGTGTTGAGCTAGATAGGCATGTTGAAGTGTGCGTTTATAGACCACCAAACAATGGAAGATGTTAAGGCGAAACTCTCTATTGGTTATAAGTCAGTGATAATCTGTCGCGATTTGAATGTAAATATTATGGAAGAAACTTCAAATACTAATCAGTTGCTCAGCCTTTTTAAATCTTTTAATCTGACAAATCTTTTCATAGAACCAACTCGAGTTACCCAGTCAACTGCTACGTGCATTTATAATGTTTTGTGATTGTCTAGAAAGTGTGTGTGTGAAGTGACTGATTTTCTAGAAAAATGTGGAATTACTGTCACCTATAAGGTCCAGCACACTCTTGCTTAAGATGCAAATAAATTATAGACCTACAACACTTGAAAATCTTCAGAAGTTTGATTCTATGTTGTATAACAAGTAGACTTTATTAAATAATAATGCAAACAATGTAAATAAAATCTAAAGTGCAAAACGAATTTAATAATCTCTTTCCAAAGAAAACTAAAGTGTACCCCCGATTTGTACTTAGTGATTGCAGCAACCATCGGTACTAGGGAAAGTAGAAATAAGTTTTACGAACTTTATGGCCTGTGGCCTCATGTAAAGTGTGAGTCTTTCAATCAATATGACATCACTTATTCAAAGGCTTTTCGAAAAGTGTGTAGAGTAGCTAAATCTAATTTTATTAGTGATTAAATAAAATGATATCAAGATAAACTAAAAACTACCTGGAAAGCAATTAATAATTATCCAATTAATATTCACCAAATATAGTCTTCCAGACTGGCTTCTTACTTTAATTCCTATGTTCAAGCTAACAATTTATCTCTATATTTCAAAAACGTGTGGTGTCGTGGGACACCAGGTAGGAACGAAGTTCCTTATTATATAAAACATTAATTTCAAGTTCTTTTCGAGGTATGAAGAAAATAATTATTCGGATATAAATTTTTTATTTTGATTTTTTTATCGATAAAAATCAACAAAACTACTTTACAAAATTATCTTAAAACCGTTGTTTTATTTACAGTGATTTATAAAAATATATTATATTAATATACAAAGAAACAGCTATTTACATGAATAATAATAGCAACCAGCAATATTCATAACAGTCATCACGTAGACTATACATTAGACACAGTATAGCCATCATACATAGGCTATACATAAAAATCTTGTGCTTTTTTACAGTGTAAAAGTTACGGATATTTTTTACCGGCTAGGGTAGGGGTACCTACGCAACACCCCATAATGAACTTCGTTTCAATAATGAAACCGGTAGAAAAAAAGTAAGGAACAAAAATTATGTATAAAAGACACGCTGTGGTACTTCAAATTCTGATAAGGAGACAGCCGAGGATTTTTTTAATTTCTTTACTAAGATCACAATTAAAACTACATAAGGTCTAGACTCCTCTCCTGTTGATTCTGTTACCCTTCTTAAAAAAAATATAGGTATCTGTCCCGTAGCTTATAATTTGAAACATATTAAAAGCCTAAAAGCTTCTAAAGATATTAAGGTGAAATTGTTTGACACCACTTTTTAAATCAGGAGACACTAAAAATGCTAATAACTATAGACCTGTTTCAATCACGCCAGTATTTAGCAAGGTTTTCGAAAAGATTATGCTCCTTCATATGCTACTTCATTTTAACGCAACATTCTTCACAATCAATAATACGGTTTCACTAAAGGGCGTTGCACAACGAACGCCGGTGTTGCTGTTTTTGCAGCATATTTTTACCGGATGCGCTCGGTATCTTGTGTGACCTCTCAAAAGCATGTATGTGTGACTGTGACTGTATAAGTCATGAAACTTTGCTTCTGAAACTTGAGCATTATGGACTTTGTACTTTGACTTTGACTCTCTCTGTTTGCTTAAATCATACCCGAGTATCAGATCAATGGTGTTAATTCATTGGGATAAAAAAATGGGCGTTCCACAGGGTCGATCTTGTCAGAGTCGATCGATATTTGGCCCTTTTCTCTTTCTAGTGTATATTAACGATCTCCCCCAATGACTGGATAGCCAACCCAAAATTGTATTATTTGCTGATGACACTTCATTAATTTTTAAAGTAGATAGAGACGGCAATTACTTTGACGATTTAAATAATGTTATTCAACGAGTACATGATTGATTTACTTCCAATAATTTAGTACTGAATGAGAAAAAACAAAATTTTTAACAATTTTTTTTGTCTAACGTCAGACATTGTGTACGTAAACTTTAACTGAATAACGAAAAATTAGAATTTGTAAATGAAACAGTTTTCTATTACATAGTAATTACAAAAGGGCCCTCACTTAACATCTCTTTCAAAGAGACTCAGTTCTGCAGTAAATGCCGCAAAGGAGGTCTGCCAATCAACAGACATGGTCACTGCAAGTCTAGTTTACTTTAGTTATTTAGATAGTATCATGTCAGAAAAAAAAATCATACGTATCACTCCAAAAGTTTAAAATTTAAATATAAATAATTTTCTTACATTTATATGCTATTCAAAACTTTTAAGAAATTAATTTTATTTTATTAAAAATAAAATAAATTTCTTTGATTTGCCTTGTATTGGCAATCATTTTCTGACTGCAAAAATCAGTGTAGTCGCCCTTTCTTCTTTACGTTATTCGCTTTTAACTCCATTAGTAGTATTATATAAACATTACCATTTAAAAAAATGAGAAAATTATTAATATTTTTTATGTAAATGGTATTTACTTTATCGCTCAATAAAGAGTAGGTACTTATATCTCGTAACAGATAAGGCCGACAAAAACGAAGTTGTCGTCAATAAAATGAATGAAAAGCTTTTATAAGCCATGTATTAAAAGGAATAAATTGATTTTGGGTTTTTATTAAGGTAATGCAATGTCTAATGGTAGGTGTAGTAAGTATATTTATTTTTGACATTACACCTTATTCTTATTTCGTTATTGAAAGTGATTGAATGGTATTGGGGTATGCCCATCAAAGCTGCGGCAACTGAAGGACAAAGGCAACTTTCAACATTTTTGTTAGTAGAAACGTGTTAATATTGATTTCTAAAAAGTTGTTTTTTTTTAACTGTACGTATTAGAATTATAGGTTAATAGTATTGTAGGTTTCAAAGTTATTGATACGAAAATTGTCTGGCAGTTGAGTAAAGATTTCCGTATTAGTGGTATTTTCACACGAATTTTCCACTTCTAAAATAAAAAAAATAGGTGTTAGTTTATACACATAGATCTAATTTATTTAATTATATTTATATAAAAGCAAACGATTAAATCAAAGGATAATGGTACTTGCGAGTAAAAGATTTAATTTATTGGTATTACTCGACTGTTTAAAAAGAGGAGGTCCCTTGTTCGACTGTATGTATCTTTATTTTTATGTATGTGTGTCAATAGGAACATTTTCATTTTTTTTATTTGAAAAAGTGTAGTCCTAATTTAGTCCCATTGCAAACAAAACTGGGGTTTATTGTGGGATGCCAGGGATATTACGATTTTAAATTGCACTTTGTACGATTGATCGATTGAAGTATTACGCATTTGAATTGAAGACGGTTTCCTACTTTTTAAAAGTCAACTATTAAATATATTTAGTTCATAAACTAGGTACTCCAACACATTATCTTTTCTTAAAGAGAAACCTTGTTTTTAAAATAAATTAATTCATTTTCTACAAATGGTGCATTAACTCATGGTAATGATTATTACAGTAAAAATTCACATAATACACGTTTTAAAACGAGACTTAGTTTATATAAAATCTATGTATAGGCAATGACAAAATATTTAAGATTGGAATCTACCTTCTATTTAGATACCACTTACTCTAATCATTTCACTTCAAACTAGATTTACTTTTAATGCAAATAAACTGGGATTGGCTTAGATTTGATGGCGGTTTTAATGAGGTTTTTTTTTCATCTGTAGGGTAGTATTTGCATGGGTGATACCTTTAAATTTTAGATTGCATAATCGTTATCTCTTTTTGTATTAGGTTTGTTACTGATTTAGCAACACGGATAGGTACTTAGTAAGATTCGAGTTTAGAGAAAGTTTATTCTCTAACATAATATAATAATATAATATAACTTGACACATCTCACACGCGGCCCACTGATGCAAACTTAGCAGAGCTTGTACTATGGCAACTAGATTGCTGATGGATATACTTATATACTTTAAAATTATATAAGTATGTGTATTATGTAAGTATGTAGTATTATGGACAAATTATACCAAGCCACAGAACAAATGATCATACTCATCACACAAATAATTATCCATGGTAGGAATCGAACCCACGACCTCTGACAGTAGTCCGGGTCTTGGTAGACTACAGAATATCCCCTGTCTAAATTAAAATACGAGTTTGACAAGCAATAATATAAGGAATAGCAAGATACACTTACTTCAGAAAGCGCTTCCCAGCCGTTTTCAGTTTCTGAGCTCGCGATTCCTCTAAAAAATCCAGATCAATTGTTGTCTCCTTATTTCGAATAGTCTGTTCTAGAGAAGCAATATTGCGTTCGACGTCAATCAAGACGTTTTCATCAGAGCTTTTCGATGGTGTGTCAATGAGCGAGCCATGGTCGGACCCAGACGTCGATTTATGGAGAGAGGTTGTGGAACCATGGGTTTTTGGTGTCTGACCGTGCGCTCCTGGAATGGTTCCGTGAACGGGTACAATGACGCTATGTGTTGATCGCTTTAGAGATGCGGGTTCGCTTCGAGCGCATGCTTGATCTTTGAGTTGTAATTGAGGTTGTAGGGGTGGAGTGTAGTATATCTCCATATCAACGAATACCTGAAAATAATGATTACCGTTAAAAATATAAAATATTTAAATTTCTTCTCTAGACAAAGACATTATAATCATATTTTAAAATTAGATTCCTCCAAATCTAAGTCGAAAGACTATAGGTCTATGTAATCTACTCAAGTCCTTATATTATTAATAATACAATATGACCATAACTTTGCTAAACGTGTTCGTTATTAGTTCTTTATAGCGCATGGGCTGAAATCTTTACCTCAGCATACATAAAACAAACAATATAGTATTAATAATTAAATGCTAGAGTAAATAAATAATTAGTAATATTGATTAGAAATATTTACCTACATCAAATAAAAAATATTAAAAAAAAATGGAGATTAATGAGATGAAGTGTTGTCAAGGTACCTGTAATAAAGTCTTACTAACTACTACTAAAAACTGGCTTTCCCAAGGCCTTTGTTTAGAAGGGGACGCGATAGGCTCATGATGATGATGAATGATGATGATATATGCGGAAGTGTAAACAATAGCTCTATCAGATCTCATTCGGAAATATTTAACTTGAACTTGAATCATGTTATTGGCTGTAATCATATTAATGTGAATACCACGTAACTAACATTTATTAATGATTCACCTTATCAACAATATTTCAACAAATCAATTTTTGAAGAACCTCAGAAAAGCTAGAGAAATAAATGGCTTTTATATAATAGGTGTTCTTTTAACAATTCAGATCGATCCCTCCCTCCTATAATAAGAAACTTGTTCCTAGTGCACGCTGGCCAAGCTAGAAGAAGCTCTTATCGTTTAATATTCAAAGCAAGTGAGACAAGCTCAAGTATATTCCCCGTTTCTCCTTGTAATTAGCAAATGCCATTTTCATTCAGTCAGAATGAAAATGGCATTTGCTAATTACAGAATTATAATCTACGGTGTAGTAGTTTTAATTAGTGTATGGAACTTTACACAATCTATGACTCAGGCTTTTTACCGCTCTCATGCTGAGTGAACATTGCTCTGTAACAATTATTGTATTTTATATAATATTTAACAATACAAGGCAGAAACCAATACATCGTTTTAGTCAGCAAGTCAAATGTTATCATCGGTGACGTCATGTGGTCCCAGAAGTCTGTGATAAGCTTCGCGGAGTTGTATACTTAGAAGATAATTACCACAGGACAGATATTCTGACGACTCTGATATATTCTATAAGTACCTACTAATATCTGCTTGAGTTGTGAGAAAGATTGATAATACCTATACCTAGTTATTGTTTTACTTGGCACCGACTTTAAAATTATCATTTCTAACTTACTAAATCAAAATACGAATTACTTTGTGCTAAGTAAATTATTTTTTACTTTTTAGTTTCCTGTCGGTCAGTTTTTTTTTTTGTTAAAAATTATTTAATTTGGCTGGCTTATTATGACTGGGTACCGATTACTCCTACTGTTGCAACATTTTAGGCTACAAAAGGATACGGAGATGTCTCTCTTTTAATTTAAGCAGTTACGGTTCACAAGTTACAGGGAACTACACTAGAAAAAGCTGTTATAGATCTAGGCAATAAAAATTCGATGAAGGACAGGCGTATGTTGCTCTGAGTCGTGCTAAAACCTTGGAAGGAATAGTTGTCTGGCTATATTCAAATAAATTATTGAGTAGGCCACACGACGAAAGAGCATTGCTAGAGATAACGCGATTATGCAACTTAAATTCAGTGTCAAATTGACGCATCACCATGTCTAGTAGGTAGTGGTATTCCTATATAAAACTTCATTCTTAATTAGGTATTATTTATTTACGAACTGAAAGTTTTGGCATATTAAACCGTATGAAATAAGCTCAACAAAAGGTAACTGCTGTAAATCGATGAGGAATTCCTTCGATTGTCTATGATCTCCATCATCAGACCTGTAATGGCAATTGGAACCCATATGGGTGTAAAGTTGTCATTAATAGAAATGAATTAAGTCCAAACACCAGGTAATTGCTGTAAATCGTTGAGGAGTTCCCTCGTCTGTCTTTCGGCTAGATCATCAGACTAACTCCAGATCTTAATTAAATAGTACTTTAGAATAATTAAATCTTAATGAAAAAAATAACAAACGCACTACTCGCGTTTTCTGGGATGCCATTATCAGATCCCGGTTTCATTATCACAGTTCCACCCTTGGGATCTCTCCTTTCTAACTAAAAAAGAATCATCAAAATCGGTTCATAACCGAAGAAGTTATCCGCGAACATGCATAAAAAAAATATATAAGGTCGAATTGAGAAACCTCTCCCTTTAACGGTCGGTTAAAAATAAAACAATTAATCTTAAAAATGGATAAGGACACAGGAGAAATGAAAGAAGCTCTCGCACGTGTATTAGCAGAAATTGTTGAACTGCAGAAGAAGATCCAAGGTTCTAACCCTAATGTATGCAAGTTCGCTTCCAAGTTTGGTGGTATAAACCGGCTGTGTGGTTCGGTCAAATTGAGCCAAGGTTTGGAATATATTTATGATTAAATAGTGTAGGCACGTTAATTCAAACGTTTACACAATCCTTTGGTTTTCTTGTACTAATAGAAACATTGTTCTCCAGCTTCAATTGCATGGCGTTGTTTGAAATTTACAACCCACAATGTTCTCCCTTTAGGTTATTATTCAAAACAACTAAGCGCATGCATGTGTATATGTGTTTCTGTTACGAAGCAGTCTTTGTTTCGGACTTAGGAACTCAGTATTTAGGTATATTGACAACTGCAATACTTAATAGCCTAAAAGTTTTCACATTCTTTACTGCTTAAAATTATTTACTCTCCTATTGCAAATGCAAAGGAAACGAACGTTTCTGACTTCATCAGACCTGACGACTGACCGTCATCTAGTTCCAATCTTAATCCGCTGAATTATGATTTATGGTCAGTTTTAGAGAATGTGACATGCTCTGCCAAGATAATTTGGAGTCTCTAAAATAATCCATAACATTGGCAGTAAAGAATTTTCCTGTAGTGAGTGTGTGTGTTTTATTAATAAGTGGTCTCAATGTTTAAAGGACTAAAAAAAAACATTTTGAATGAGTTTCATGCATATTTTAATAATGTTATGGTAATGTATAAATTTACACCCATTACAGTAATAAAGGTTTTGTTCTATAGGATAAAAAGATATTTCCTAGTTTAGTCCAATTAATAAATAAACTAATTCTCGGTTGCAGATATTGCTAGTCTGATAAGTTATTTATTATAAAAAATAGGATTTAAGTGTATTCAAAGGGTTCAACATTGATTTCAAACGTACGTAAACGTAACGTAAACGTTCAAGGAAAAACGAGTTTAATTCATTTTACATTAATATTAAAAATCTAAGCATTTAATGCACCTAAAATCCTACGTACATACCGAATTAATTATTTTCCAGTCAAGGTCGGGGCATCATTAGAACTTTTATGCATGCATAATATCATATATATCATGAATGGCTTTCTTGAAAATAAACAATAACCTAATTAAAAAAATACTTCTTTCGATGACGCTGTGAAAATAATTACGAAAACGCGTGCGTGTGTCCGCGGATAGCCAAATAAATTTTTGCTACCGCGTATAACTGTTACTAAGTTACTAGTAACAATTATACGCAGTAGACTATGGTAGTAGCACAAAACATTTAATATTCAAAAAGACTATGGTAGTGTTTCGTATAAAGTATTACATCTAATGACTATTCGGGATCCTTTTAAGAGTCTATAAACAACTTGTTTATACTGAAAAATATATTACTATCTTTCCTTGTGTATAAAATTCAAAACATGAATTTAAACGTAAAACTCATTATATCTTAAGCCAATCTCAAACTTTGAATAAGAAACTGTAAAGCTTTGAGATCAAAGTGTCGATATCAGGAAATCTTACATTTTAAAGTTCATTTGCTATTTTCTTTTTCACCTTCAATCGGTTAGTACTTAATGTTCTGTAATAACTTTGGATGTTAAAACCTACAGCTGAAAGAGCAATTCAACATTTTCCAACGAATACATTTCTTTTTCAACGGACTGAAAAGGGAGGACTTATTAGACTTCAGTTTGATAAGGCCGAGAATAATAGATATTCAGTTTTGACATTTTGTGGGTTATATCTTTACGTACTCGTATGTGTCTGATGAAGTGATTAATGAAATAGTCATCTTATACGTATGCAAATTTGCATAAATGCCCACAAGTATATTCTTTTTTCTTAATTGCCTATTTCAACTTGTAATGACTAACCTAACATAACCGGCGGCGCGCACAAAAAAGTATTACAATATGTCGTTATAAACTGATAAAGGAAATTAAAATAATCAGATAAGCTTACAATATTTTTCTTTCTTTTTCTCGGGTCTTACTAACTTAGGCGATGGTTTCAAAAAACGTAGATATTTAATGGATGATTTTCCTTTAAATGGCATTTCAAGACGGTCAAATTGTAGTCAAATAAGATTTCGGCTTGAATGTTTGTTCATCTGTGATCGGTTTCTATTGAAACTTGGTGCACATACTATTATGTAGTTATATTAACACTACAATTCGTGACGGATATAGGAGCCAGTCGAGGGAACTTCTCGACGGGTTACAGTAACGTGTTTGTGCTTATTTATGTATATTGATGATAACTTAAAAAAATCATAAAAGGCTTCTTTTTTTATATGTTACTAAAGATAAAATATAAAAGTTATTACCAAAAAAAAAAAACTGTTGAATTAAAAAAGGCACTGAAAAGCAAAATAAAAAGAAATTAACTTGTTTAGCATTACTAAAATAAACAATGTGCACTAGGCGCCAAATTTACAAATAAAAAAAACTTTTTAAACATTTCGTCTTAGTCGTAGCACTTCACACTTTAACTTTTATGTAATAATTAATTTTCATGCTAAAAGTTTATCCCTTTGAAATGCAAAT
Source organism: Tyria jacobaeae (assembly GCA_947561695.1). Lineage (NCBI taxonomy): Eukaryota > Metazoa > Arthropoda > Insecta > Lepidoptera > Erebidae > Tyria > Tyria jacobaeae. The sequence goes on along the minus strand of OX387207.1, from coordinate 7,621,091 downwards.
CTCATATCAATCAATATAAGTGGAAGTATTTTATTTCGTGTCATGTGTGGAATCTCAATAGGAAATCCGACAGTGTTAGAGTGAGAAAGTTCAACAGTTTTAACAAAAGTAATTAAACCAAGTAACTATAATACATTATGTTAATATTGCAGGATTTAGAGCCTTTTTATATAAATGGTTAAGGTCTAAGGACTAAGGTCACTTAAATGGCTTTTATCAAGGACCAAATAAACTGAATAGATTTTTTATATTTATAGTGTAAATACACAAAAACTCAGTTTTACTTTAGTTTGTTACTTTATTGTTCTAGAGAACAAATTGTAGTGGCATCGTTTTCCCTTAAAGATTCAGTACGGAGTGGTTAGGTAATCTTATTATAAAATGCAAGGGATAAACCAAGGGAATCCCCAGACGGGGAAAACAAGGCCAAGAAACAATTTTTTCTACCAACGTACCACAATCTTTAATTTTTTTCGGTCTAATACGAACTCGAAAAGAGTTTGCAATTGAAAAAATGTTTTTTTTTTATTTTAATTTGGCGTCAATGGTTTTGTCTGGCTCTATTCATTGTAAATATTCCACTTTTGATGAAGATTCATATTTGCATAAATACAACAAAAGGTCAGTCTAAAATACAGTTTCTGTCCGGTTCCACTCGCTGTCGAAGAAACTGAAAAAATTAAAAAACACTTAGGTACTAATGTACCTAAGTGTTTTTTATTTTCTCGCCTAAGTTATAAAGACCCGAGCCATACATTTACCCATTACAAATGTAGTGCACGGTGTTAAAAATTAATACTGATATTGACTTACTGCTAGGAACTTTTATTTGAGATAGTGCATATTAAGATGTGCTTCTGAAACGTAAGTTAGAAGAAAATGTCATTTCAGTCAGAAACTCTCCCTTTTCTTTTCTTTTAGGAAGGATGATACAGCAGCCCGGCACTTGTTACTATGCTTATATACCTCAATAGCTTCCTTTACTTAACTATAATGTATTGGTGAGTAATTGTTAGGCACATATAGGCAGTCTCGACCGGACCACGGCCTTAAAGAAAACCAGTTCTTAAGCAATGTTGTTGGTTGTAACTGTGTGTTTTATTTTTTTATTACATACAAACGCTCACTTATCTATCCCTGAAGGGGTAGTAGAGATTTGTAAAACACCTAGGTTTTTACAATAAACTTTTGGCGCCCATATTACATAGTGACACTTGCCTCGTTGCATATAAATGAGGGGAGCAATTTTAATAAGATTAACTAACTCTTTTGACGTTCAACATTTTCGGCAAACAGTAATTATCGTCCGGGCACGTTGCAAGGCTCTGTTGATTTATACTCGGAAATTGTAAAAGTTGTTAGCAGACTCTCTTTGCGTTTAATTTCACTCTCAGCCGAAATAGTTCCCAATATATGTACATAATTTAGTTTAGATACCTTTTCCACCTGGCAAACTGGTTCTGTTGTATAATTTGTTTCTCTATTTCTATTTGCAAAGTTAATAGTTATAAGCAGTATTTAAAAAAAATACCAAATATATAAAATATTGTGCTAATGCAACAGTAATAATTATAGCAAAAACAACAGTTTTTAAGGGTCGTATACATATTAATACGATAGGAACATTAACATAAAACATAACAGTTGCCTTAAAATATTTACGCAGTCCATTTAGTATTCGAACAATGAACACCATTAAACTTTCATCATATAGAATAGGGTACTAGAATTAGAATGAGTAGGATAAAAACACAACTATTTTTCTGTGTAGAGTGAGAGTCTTTTAGTCTCGGGTAGTTGTAACGAAATAACCTATGTCACGGTCTCGTATATACACGGTAGTAGTAGAGTAGTACTCGGTAGATAGGGTCTTGACAAACAGACAGACAGACAAACGGACAACTTAGTGATCCTACAAAGGTACCTTGTCTTCCACTTCAGTAACAGAACTCTAAAAACACAACAATACAACTAACTTTACTAGGCTTTGGCTTCACTACGTGACTATCGCGATGATGTCAATTTGGTGGAGAAATAGGTAGATGTATCACTACTTACATTGTGCTAGCTGATGAAAAAAAAATTACTACCTTGAAATACTGTAGGTATATATATTCTGGTGATTTTTGACACAAAATAGCAGCATTATGTAAACGCGACTTTTACTACTTTAAAATGTTGTTATATGTTCGATTTTGTTTAGTTTTTTTATTTGTCGACATTCTTTTCACTTGCTTTATGCTTACGGTTCTACTTATAACGGCCGCAGCGTGATGTTTTACTCATGGTTTTTGATTAACGTTCAAATCCGTAACCGTATTTACGGATATGAACTTATTTCGGAAATATTATATAGAAGAGCTATTGTTGTTTTTATTGATGAATGTTGAACTTTAGTTTGAACAATACATATATACATACATAATATCACGCCTCTTACCCATAGGGGTAGGCAGAGACCACTTCCTACGATTCTGACATACCATTCTCGCTTCTTCCACTTTCATTCCGTTCCGGATACAGGCTCGTCGGTTAAAGGTACTTTTGACCTGACCTTTGCTTAGATTTTCTTGGACTTGGTCCAAGAACATTCGCCTAGGTCTTCCTCTTCCGACAACTCCATTTACCTCTGTCATATAAATACCTTTTGTCAACCTTCTTTCATTCATCCTTTCAATATGCCCGAACCAGTACAGCATACTTTTTTCTATTTTAGTCACTACATCCTCTTTCACACCACACTGATCCCTTATCACACTATTCTTCAATCTGTCACTCAATTTCACATCAGCCGCAATGCTCTCATTTCTACCGAATTAATTCTACTTTCGTGCTTCTTACCTTACCCAACTTTCGCTGCCATACTTAAGTGTTGGCACCAACACACCTCTATGCACAGCCATGCGAGCCATCATTGAGACTCTGTGGCTGGTTATAAAAGTATGTAATGCGCCATTGATCGCATTACCCGCACTCACTCTTCGTTGTATATCACCATCACACTTTTCGTCCCTAGTAAAAGTTTGAACAATGACGCAAACAAAGAGGAATTGGAATTGGAATGTTCCTTTTACAACACTTCTAGGAATATAATTATTGATATAATTATCTTCTAGACAATTTTTTTACGTAACAATATCTGTACTAATTTTTAATAACATTAGCAAAAGTGACACAATCTATTTATCTGTCTGTCACCTTTCTACGACTAAACAGCAGAACTAATTTTGAATAAATTTGGTATGTGGATACTTCGAATCCGGGTGAGACATTAGCTACTTATTATCTACCTAAAACTTCGACGAAGGTTTGGGCGGAAAGTAGTATGTTTAATAATTGCTTATATCATAATAATATTACCTTACTAGAGAGTTGAAGATAATGGTGAAACTGTAAAGTATATTTTAACCAAATTGTGTGCATTATCGATATATCTCAGGTTTGTACAATAACGGTTTAACATGAAAATAGAATCTATGTACCCAGCTTGATATTGAAAAAGCTCTTGAGTATACATTAATAATATATTCAATCGTTTGTGCTCAATATAAATCGATCGAGCTGCAGACTCGAGGCAGATCGAGTTGCAAGAATACTTTAAACTAAATAGGTTTACTTTAGTATAGATTTTTGATTTTGTACCACTAAGTACTAGCAGTATGTTGGTAGTTTGTATTTGAGAATTTAAACTACTGCACATCGCGGGGCCTCAGAGCTGTTAAAAAACATTTTAGAAGTAAATATTTCATAATACTTTTCATCGCCCTCATTCAAAGATAAAAATCTGTTGTTTTCACTTCTGTGGTTCTGTTGCTCTAAATAAGTAAACCCCCCTGATTTCATACAAAGAATATGTTAGAACCCTGCCCGATGCTAGCGAAAAGGAAATAAAATTTAATACTTTTTGAAAGTTGGTTAGCGAGACTTTCTATTTGTGTTGTATTTTTACGGTTAAATCGCTGGCAAAAGCTTAAATCTCAAGAGATTTATTGCGAAGTTGGAAGTGTGGTAATGCCACTGTTGCCCTTATTTGCTGTGGGAGTTGACCAATATTTGCTTACGTCAGTTCCCAACACCTCTATTCGAAATGAAATGCATTATTAACTTGTGTGGTCAAATGAATGATGGTGACAATTTACATCAGCTCCTAGCAATATCATTTCTCACACTTACTGTCATCATTTAATTATTTTCCTTTACTTTCTTGTTGTATTCTATGAACTGGTATAAAATAAATCATTGCATTATTAAAACATAATATGTGGATGCATAGAAACTGGCTTTCCAAGTAGCGTTGAAATATCACAAGATAAGTAGCACACTTTTTCCGAGTAGTAGATACACAAGAAGCCCTACATTACAAATTAATAAAATGTATAACCTATTTCAAGTATGTAATATGTAACAAGTCAAATTTTTCATGCTTATTTTTACAATTAATTCGAATTTACTATAATATTTTTTTAAACTGGAATAACTTCGAGTACAACACATTCAATTAAAAATAATGATAAAAATCGTTTTATAATTGATGAAGTTATCGCGTTACATGTTTTTATATGTATATATATATATATAAGCGTCCATAATGACTCCACTCTGTCTGATTAATGGAAAGCAATAAGTGGAGTCCAAGAGAGAGTGGTGGTCACTATCCTCTTTGCAAGTGTAACCAATACAGCATGGCGCTATGGCGGCCTGGTGAGATGCTTTTTCATGCCTCACTTAAAAGTCCCCGAATCATAGTAGGAGAGAAACGAGATCGGCAGAGGAAAGAGGAGGCGAACCGTTTACTTCCGGATCGTATGTTTTCCTCTCTCAAACGGAGACACCTCAGGCCAGCACGTGTTGTCGTAGTTGTTACACAAGGTGAGTTTGTCGCATGCGAGCAGAATTTTCTTGCTATGCAATAATCTATTTCCTTATGTAAACAAACGGTGCCAGTTACGACTCTCGAAAGCAAGTATCACCTGATACTCTTCGTGGCCTACCGAGTGAGTAAAGGCCCATATAGACGGAGATTTTCTCACGTTTCAGTTCGAGAAATCTATTAAATTATCGTATCAAAATGTTTACAACAGGCAATAACTAAATTCTCACCTACCATTATGTCATTCGAGATTCGCAAGTCAACTATCGCTAGGCGATATTATCCTGCGTCTGTTTACACACCGAAATTATAGTAAGAAGATTCTTGCTTACGAGAATCTCGCCTTGTATAAAGACGATCTCATATGACTTTTTTTCAAGTTTATACAAATATCGTACAAATCAGTTTGAACCGTTTCAGAGCAAGATTTGTCATACGAGTTTAGTTATCACTAAGATATTGTGCTTAAAAATGACACAGAAATCTTTTAAATTTGGTGTTACCGATGATTTTAAGTTTATTGAACTTTATAGAAGTTACTAGTGTTTGTGGAACACGGAGAATGAAAATTACAAAACCATGATGTGAGAAATGCAGCTCTTAATGACTCTCTCTCTCTCTCTCATTTACACAAGAGAAATCTTGTCCCAAGGAAGTTACTGCAACAGTTAAAATATGAGAAGTGAGTACTTGTAGGACCAAAGAAAATCATCTTGGAGGACTGGAATGATTTGGATATGTTTGGGAAGTGAAGCATCCAGCTTGAAAAGTATGATTGTATGCTCAAAAAACTAAACTGAGGAACTTGAAAGAGACAACTCCAATACCTGATTTTCCATTTTCAAGAAGTGATAGCGACAGACATATGTGGAATTCAAGCATTCCAGATGATATTCCAAACGATTCCATTAATGTACAATTATTTCTATCTATATTAATATTATAAAGCTGAAGTGTTTGTTTGTTTGGTTGAGCGTGCTTATATCAGGAACTGGTTCAAATTGAAAAAAATCTGTAGCTGCTAAAAAATCTATAGGCTATATAATATCACGCTACGACCAATATGAGCAAGGCATCAATGAAAAATGCAGCAAAAAAATAATATTCCTTTTAAATGTCCATGTATAATTCCAGGCACAACGTGTTGTGATATGATGCTCTTGAATTGTTCATTCACGTTATCCATTTTTAAACTAAATTCCTTTTTTCTTTTCCGGTTTATTGTTTCGTGTCTTAAGAGAACAGATATATATTGCAACACCCTCGCGCACTGCACTCATTATAGCACTTGCACAAAACCTTACGATTATTGCTGTGAAATTCTGTTCACACGGACTCGATCATTGCGAGGCAATTGTCATCAAATTCGATGAGAGAGAGGTGTGAATGTTTATACAAAGAAACTTTTATGTATTCTTTCGACAATCGTGTCTTCAAGATGAAAAACTATATCCGTCTAAATGGGCCTTTAACAATTCAAATATCTAAACAACTCAATAAGAGTCAAGCGAGTCTCGTCTTTGACACTTGATACCGAGTATCGGTTAAATGCTACAATATTTTATTATAATGGAAACTACCACAGGAGAGAATCGCCTAAAAAGTTCACGCATAGAGTAATCGCTTATGATTCTAAACTCTTCTTGTGTAAATTATGTTTTAGATTGAAATTTAAAAGTGAAATAAATAACAATAGCGGTTTATAAAATTCGCACGCTTATTGCTCTACGGCAATCTTTTACAGACATCAATGGTATGAAGATAAGCATCTGTAATGTTAGGGCAGTGTATATAATACATAATACAATATTGTACGATATATTACGCAATACGTTATCTAGACACCTTCGGTTAGGACAAATTATTTAGTGAAATTAAAATGTAATAAAGGAATACGGGCGAGGCTTCTGAATCATTGATGAGAGGCGTCCAACCGACGTCACTATGCCTCACAGAATAATTTACAGTTTTGCTTGTTCCCCAATATTCAGCTAGATAAAAGTGCTCCTGGCTAAGGTACAAATTTATGGCACATTAGGTGAATTTAACAAGCACCTAACTAATCAAACTTTGTCAAACTACAAAAGACAACAATATGTTTTGCATTTTTCATGAATTATAGGAAATATTGGTGAAATGGAACGTAACTGTAAACATTTGAGATCAAGAGACGTTTGACGTTGAGATAAAACTTTCTCTTCAAGTTACGTATTGCTTTAATTACATAATTATATCTTGCTTAAGCATAGATGTAATATCTTTGGTAAAGCAGGAAAATTTACTATATTAAATATAGCATGCACACAAAAGCTATATCAACAAATATTATATTACCATCCACTAGGACACTATTATTTTTATATTATTAAGTATCATTATTGTCCCAGCAAGGATAAAACTGTTTGAGATTTTTTGTTACCGATGTTAAGACCTAGACCTACCAGACCTACTAGTCTGCTTTTTGACCGCACACAAAGGCCCACTAAGAAATTAAAATGATGGCTGAGCATTGTGCTGCTTTGCAAGAAGCAACACTGGTATTATGCTAACACCTAAAGTTAAATTTACGGATAGTGGTCGTCTGCTGACGTTCTACTTTCCCATCAAATAAATACAGATCTAGATACTAGATCTATGTCTATTTTTAGAAGACTCGAGTGGACAATGCTTAGTACCATTATCCACTCGAGTCTGAAATATAGAATGTATGAATACTATCTGACTTACGACTGGTTGGAAGCTTCCTGCATCCACCGCTACTGATAAGGTAGATTTGTGTATTTTGTATATAATAAATGCCTGCAATATGCAATCAGAATTACATACCAAAAGCTATATTAATTATATATATATTACCATCCACTAGTTCATTATTCTTTTTACGGACCTTACGCTGAATGAGTGTAAAACCGTATTTTTATACATATAAATATGAATGTAACTCACGAAAGTTTTTATTCTAGTATCATTATTTTTTCCGGAAAAATAAAACCATTTGAGATTGTTTGTAAATGAGATGATAAAAGAACTTAGAATGGATAACGGAGGTTTATTTTCAATAAAACACGATGAAAAATAAATTGAATAGGTCTGCTAATAATAATGTCGTTTCTGACATGTTAGCTGACATGTTATTTGAATGTTTAAAAAAATGTAAACTATTAATAGTTTTAATGTACTTTTACCCCTTTTTGCCCACACAGCCCAGTTAGAGTGTTATTTTTGTTATCTTGAATCCTGGAATACTCGTAGAATCAGATCGTTGTGTGCGCTCTATTAAATGTCACAATTTGTTCGCAAGGCTCGGACGGCCGCGCTTAGCTGGCCTAGATGACATTTTGGCAACTTTGTTAAAAATTGTAAAATGATTTAAAATTTAGTAAACTTACTAGTAGGGTAGGTAGGTAGGTAGTAAGGGAACACATTGCAAGTATATAATTTTTCCTTAATAGGTCGTAGTGCAGTATGAATAGGTCGAAGCGACAATTACAAATATTGAAACGATCTGCTTCGGTCAAATCACTAATAATAGTCATGATGTATCTATTATGATTATATTTATTCAAAAAACGTAGTGATATTTGTGAATGTGTTTTAATAAAACATTTTATGACAATATTTTTTTTAACTACTTTATACGTTATTTAAAGATTCTACTTGTTTAAATGTAGCTTTGTAGTCAAAACTAAACCTACAGTTACACCACGAGATTTAAGAACACCTTATAATAGAATGGTTTCTTAGTAATTAGTAGTTAGATACTGCAGTATGTTGTTAATTTAGTTTTGTTTATCTTTTACTCCACTTGCCACATTGTTAAACTACAAAATCCGTCAGGTCTTTTCATAATATTCAGGTAACTTTACTTTTACCAAGTTTTTGAGTATCGGTTGAGATAAGTTTTCATACAATGAACTACTTTATAATTAAATTTCCTTGGATTAAGTTGCGAGATTTACTTTCTATAGAAAAATCTTTATCCTGTTAATAATGTTCGTTTTAGGAGGGTTTTGTTAGAATTCAAGAGCAGACAGACATACTGTCCGTCCCGAGGTGCCTTTGTACAATATTAACTTTGTACTCTGTAACTACTGAGCATTTGTAACCTCTAGAGAGTGAGTACACCCTATAAATAAGTCCTATAATAATTCTGTATTCAGTTGAATAATGAAAAGTAAGTACAATTAAATAAGTAGTTACAACACTGGTACTAAAATGTATATAGAATAGAATATTTTTAAATTGTACACCAAATATAATTACTATGAATCTTAAATAATTTATCTATGTATATGTATATATAAAATATTATTTTTTATTTATTAAGTACGTATCTCTTATATACAAAAGTCGACTTATTATGGACTCCTCCCGAAACTCTCCTAAAAACGTTATTAACCGGATTAAAATTTTTGCATGGAAAGTTAATCTCGCAATTTAATCTAAAGGCATTTGATTATAAAGTGTTTCTTTGTATGAAAACTAGACTACACTGGAACTCAAATAATATATATATATATATATGTGTATATATATATATATATATATATATATATATATATTATCTATACATCATATTATAGATATACGTGTACGTATTTTGTAAAGCGTGAAAGTCGAGAACGATACTAGAAAATGACAAACGAAACACGTTTTTTTTCTATTAAAGTATTAAAATGTGATGACAAAAATATTTGGAAATAAGAAATCACAAACTTCCCGATTTCCATGAAATGTTGTTCAAATGTCATAACTTCATCAGAAGGACACAATGTCAATGATCCAAATTCACATCCGATCAATTTGGTGAGTGTTTAATACTTTAATCCGTAAAACAAATAAGTTATCTGTGTGCTTGAATTTGATACAGAGTGTAAATCTGACATTTAATGATTTCAACACATTGTTCGAAATACATTGCTTTTGTTAAATAATTTAACGATGCTAGAGTTACAAACAAAACAAGACACGAATGGCTAAATGATGTATTCGTTGAATATGCATAATATTATAGCCGTCCCACACAGTAACTTCACATTCGACGTTATTTCATTTTTTTATTATATAACATAATTTTCCCAGAAACTACGTATGAGGTAGACCCTATTTGAAATAGGACATAAAAAGTATATTTACAGGTTTTATGGGGTAACTTTTGGTGTTTATAATCTGTTGTGTTGGCCGCTAGGATTTTCAACTTTCAGACCATATGGTATAGTGTGATAAGGATCTATGAAGTGTGTGGAAATCAATAAAATGCTTAACAACAGTTAAGCCATTTCTGTCATCATCAGGTATATGAAGTCTGACTTTTTGTACTTTTTTTTTTTTTTATACTATAGGGGGACAGACGAACAGACGGGTCACCTGATGGTAAGTGACAAAAAAAAAATAACGAAAAAAAAAAGTATATTATACGTATATACCTACACTCACTTATTTTATCAATAACATAGTATTAATATTAAGCATTTTGATACATATATTATTATTGATATTATTTTATATATACACAACTGATCATCTGTTGGTTATTCCTTAAGTTTCGATTGTTTTGTTTTATTTCATAAGATAATATAGCTTCCACTCTCGTTAATAGACTTTCCGTACATGACAGGTATATTATATTGTATACTATATAATAACCGTTTTTTTTAAATCACACATGCATTCATTAGTGCATATATACAGAATATTTTAGAAAAGTGTACCTACATACATACTCGAAAAACATAACAGACATTTTTTTTTATATTATAAGGGCACAGACGAACAGACGGGTCATCTGATGGTAAGTGTCAACGCCGTCCATGGACACCTATAACTGAAGAGTCGCAAGTGCTCTGACCACCTTTGAGTGTGAGGGGGGATGCGGGAAGGAGATAGAGGATAGGAGATGAGGAGTTGGGAAACAGAAGAGGGGGAGTGAGGCCTCAGGAAACCTCACTAATTTCGGGGTTTGGAACGCATTAGTGCCTAAGCATGGCTTTACAGCAATAATTTATCTCCATATATCATCATTTTATATCTATCTCTATAGCAAATTCTATCCAAATTCGTTTAGTGGATCAGCCGATGAAAGCGTTACAGATAGACATATAGACCGAGTAACTTTGGCATTTACATGTATACTCGTCGTATCCAACGGAAACGACGCCACTAATCTAAGCTGTGAAATGTCAACATTATCGTAGTCATTAATCTTTTTAATATATGTATAATATTGTTTGAAACAATATAAAAATAGCAAGATAAAGACTAAAGTAAAAGTTATGTATCTGACGTATAATATTGCGTAACACATTAATATGTATAGTACTTATAAAATGTTACGTGAGATGTACACATCCTAGCTTCTTATGAATTATAAAAGTGTCAGTGTTATCCTAATACGTAATTTGAAATACTAACAGCAGTGCCTTAGTATTCTAGGAGAGTTTCTGGCCAATGGAAGCATTTGCAAATATTTAAATCACTGTGGTTCTTGTGAAAGCGATTATGCATTCCAAATTTAATTTGGAATCTGTAATCACTCCTACTCTTCCAAAAAGCTTTTCCAAATAATGACTACATAGAGCTGTTGAAATCGGTCGCGTAATAAGCGTTTATCTAACTGTGGGTAGTTCTAAATGTACTGTGTATATTTCATATTTTATGGTATGTTATGTTTTTCGAATATGTGTATGAATATATATGATTAAACGATCCACACAAGTTTGTTTATTCGCTCGCTCAGAAAATAAAAATACATCATATAAACATGTATTTCAATTTAATTGAAATAAAAATTGTAACTAGCAATTTAATATATCGAATACATAATATATGTACGTACACATATATATTTGTATACTCAGAAAATGGCTGGCAAAACTAAACATTATATTATTTATGTTTAACGGAATAAGGGGTAAAGGGGATCTTTACCCCTTATTCCGTTAAACATTTGTTGGTTTGTCCATCAAATAGCGTTAATAAAGCGTTATTCATTATTATACTGATCACGATAAAACATAGATACTACTGTCTCATAATAATTGGATCTTATCATCTTATTGAGGCACATCTGCTTATCTGCCTATGAAGATTTTTAATAAACATGGGTATCAAAATACATGTAAGACATGCTAGCTTGTTCATAAAAGCTTGTTCATAAAAGTTACAAAAAAAAAACAGATGCCTACATAAAAGACGACATTTTACAGAGTAACAATAAACGATATTATATTGTAAATCTCCGAAAAATAATTAATGAACGTGCGCTTATTTAAGATAACTGATGAATTCTTAATCCAGTTGACTTAAGGAGTAAAGTTGAAAGTCAGATGGTGTAAAAGTACACGATGGTGTAAAAGTATTGTAGAGGCAAAATGAGAAACTACAATAACAACGATCCATTGAACTGGCGCAGGACGAAAGAAAATTGAGACAAATCATATGTCTTCAGTATGTCATACTTAAAATTCGCATTTACAGACATTCAAAGATACTACAACTGCCATACAGAAACTTTTTTTTTATGCGATAGGGGGCAAACGAGCAGACGGGTCACCTGATGGTAAGTGACCACCGCCGCCCATGGACAAGCGCAACTCAAGAGTCACAAGTGCGTTGCCGGAATTGAAACTTGTTAATTATAATACCTACTCCAAGAATTAAACCTTTAAACTACAAAAAAGGTATTTTTCAATTGTTGTTCTTGAATGAAAGAACGGCTAGTAATAATGCAACGCAAGCACTCCTAACAAAGAGAAAGCCAAAGTTTTGCCAGCATTACTTTTATATGTATGCTTTATAATTACTTTTCTACTTACTTTCGTTTAGTTACGCACCTTTAAAGGCGAGGCCAGAGAAAGCGGGAGCTTCATTAACTTGAGGCACGCGTGCATGTAAATTGTAACTTATTAATTAAGTTTCATGACAGTACTGAGATAGGGTAATCACAGGTATGTTACAATAACTTTATATATAAACATATTTAATTTATTATAATACATTTCCAAATGTTCTCTACAATGTACATACATAGAGGCAAACTGTCTAAGCCGCAGGATATAAGTATGAAGCATTCCCTCTCGTATCTGTATTGGATACGTCGGTTGTCTAAGACGAAGTTGAATTAAAGAATGACCAGTAGTAAAGTTCTTTAATGCTATATCGTCGTCGTATCTACATGCATATCTATTTTTTTTTATATTTTGCAACTTTAGCAGTTTTTAAATGGGTATGTTTATAAAAAACCTTCAAAGCTTTTGTAATTTTATGGTGACTCTAGTTGCTTTAACTACGTAACTTATAACCACTTGTATTGGTTCTTTAGTAGTTTGTTGACTATTTCATCAACTAGGTTACAAAATAATTTATTTAAGTTCTCATTAAAAAGAAGGTTCACATACTGAAATAAGGGTTAATAGCAAATTATGCATTCATCTTGATAAGACGTTAATAAAAATGATCAATAATATTGTTTTTAGGTGTGGTGTTTTTTTCTTAAGTGCCGTGTAGTTCACGGTTGAGTAGAATAGGGCCGCCCTATCTCTCCCTGGTGGTATCGTAAAAGGCGACTAAGGAATCGGACTGTTATCCATCAGACAGTATGTAAAGTGTCATCCAGTGCCCCGTTGACGGCAATAGGTATTTTCATAGGTAGTAGAGCCACGCTGACTTATTCAGCAGGAATGGGCTGGCTCGACCGGGGCAGTACTACCCTCTCACAGAAAACCAGCCTAAAGTGACAACATTCGTGGTGTCGTCTTTCGCTGGTGAGAGAGAGACCGGAGGCCCAACGATGCAGGGGTGACAGTTATCATGGTATGTGTGTGAGCAGTGGAGTGCTGTAGAGTCATTGTGAGGGTGGCGTGGATCGAACCGTCGGCTAGGGAGAACCGTAGAAACGGTGGTGCCGCTGGCCGCCCGCGGCATAGAGAGGGGCCCAACCACGGCTAACCACCCTGGGAGGCTGCCCCGTCAGGTCGCGCATAATCCACGGAGTGGCTCGTCGTGCCGGTTGGTGACCGGATGGTGGGACCCGGCGACCCCTTCCGGGAGGGTACGGGGACCCTTCCGTCCGACGGTTCGGTCACCGTCATGCTTCACCGGTACATGATGACACAGCATTTTTAGTCTCAGTTTACATTGCCACGATGACTGTCATGCCTTTTACGCCCCCTTCCTCTTCTATCATGGCAGCACAAAAAGTGGTCTTACAGCGGCATCCTTCTCTCCCACCAACCCGCTTTTTGAGGTGGAGTTCACTAACATACGTGGACTCTAAGCAAACCTCAGCGCCGTACACCAACACCTCGAGACGGCTCGGCCGGCCATGCTTTTTCTTACGGACACAAATACGCCGCCCTGCCGACACGCCATACCTCCACTATCCCGGCTACGTGCTCGAGGAGTGCTTCCTCGCTAGGGCTGGAGTGTGCCTTTTCGTCAGACGAAGGATGTGCCTAGAAGACACATCCTTTTCCATCCTTTGGCTCCACGTGGATTTTGGCTCTACGAGCCGGATTTACGGTCGAACTGCCCACGCATTTGCTCTCACGCATGACCTTACCCAACTGGTACTCCAGCCCACCAGGATACCAGACATAACGGGTCAAGCGCCCTCTTTGCTATACCTACTGCTGACGAATCACCCAGCGCAGTACAGCGTATCGGTTCTCGGCCCTCTGGGATCCTCCGACCACAGCCTGGTGTCGACCTCAGTGCCTCTTGTTACCCCTCCACGACCCGTGGTAACAAGGCGGCGGCTATGGCACTACTCGTCAGCAGACTGGGATGGAATGCGGGATTATTTTGCATCCATTCCGTGGGCTCAACGCTGCTTTAAAGACAAGGATCTGTCGCAAAGTGCGTCTGCCGTGACTGCCGAAATCACTGTTGGTATGGAGTATTATATCCCTACAGTGATGTCGCCAGCACGAGCACGAACACCCGGCCCTGGTTCAATCGCGAGTGCACCCGTGCCGTTGCTCTAAAGCAGTCGGCCTACCGCGCATGGACCCGGGCCCGCGCTCATTGTGACCCAGACATTGATCGCCTAAAAGCAGCACTAAACAGAGCCACTAGGGAATGCAAGAGGGCTTACATCAGAGCAGATGCCCAGCGCATTGCACGGTTTAGTCAAGAACTCGTCGCATATCCTACGGGTAGCCGTAAGTTTTGGCGATTGGCCATAGCCGTGCAGTCCAACTACTGCCAACCTTCGCTGCCGCCGTTGAACCACCCTGACGGATCACTGGCCCACGAGCCGCAAGAGAAAGCGAATCTACTAGCTGACCTCTTTGCCGCTAACTCCTGAATCGACGACCGTGGCGCGCACACGCCCACCATTGCGACCTGCGACTCCGCAATGCGGGATATTCGCATCCGGCAGAGGGATGTCCGTGCGGAGCTTCGGTCACTCGATGTCGGGAAAGCCAGTGGACCCGATGGTATTCCGGCTGTTCTTAAGAAGTGCGCACCTGAGTTGTCTCCCGTACTGACGCGCTTGTATCACCTGTCCTATTCCTCAGGAATTGTTCCGGAGGCCTGAAGAGAAGCGAATGTTCAACCCATTCCCAAAAAAGGCGACCGCTCTGATCCAGCCAATTACCGACCTATAGCCGTCACTTCCATACTCTGTAAGGTGCTCGAGCGGATCATCAACACCCAATTAATCCGCCACCTAGAGGATCACTCCTTGTTAAATGATCGGCAATATGGTTTTAGGCCGAACCGATCCACGGGTGATCTTCTAGCGTACGTCACACACCTTTGGGGTGAGGCTATGGATAGGCATGGGGGAGTCCTTGGCCATCAGCCTCGACATTGCCAAGGCCTTCGATAGGGTCTGGCACCGCTCGCTTCTCTCAAAACTTCCTTCATTTGGTCTGCCATCCAAACTCTGCAACTGGGTTGCTGCCTTCCTCCACAAGCGCCGCATTAGGGTTCTCTGCGACGGTGCGGACTCAGACTTCCAGGAGGTAAGCGCTGGTGTACCTCAGGGCTCCGTCCTATCGCCTACGCTGTTTCTTCTACATATCAATGACATGTTGGCTCTTGGCAATATACATTGTTATGCAGACGACAGCACAGTACATGGGCGATATTTTGGATATCATGCAGCCAACCTGGCAGAGGTTGTGGGGAAACGACAGGAGCTTGTCGCTGAGCTCGACCGGGTCTTGAGCCGCATTTCCCAATGGGGCTGTGAGAATTTGGTCGAGTTCAGCGCCAAGAAAACACAAGCATGTGCGTTCTCTACCAAAATGTCTCCATTCCTTCCAAGCATCTCACCAGGCCGCCATAGTGTGGGCCATGCTGCATTGACTAGACATGCAATGAAGATGGTGACCACTCTTTGACTCCACCTATTGCTTTCCATCAGGCAAAGTGGTAGGCTAATATAAAAAAAAAAAAATAGGCTGGTTTTCTATTACGTTAGTGGGACCATATTCTAATTGGCAAAATGCGAGTGTTTAATACACCCCTTACCCCTTAGGGGATGCAGGCTTAAACGTGTGTACCTATGCATTCATGTTCTTAAGCGTGATCCTTAGGGGCCTCCTTATATTATTAGAATTTGTAGACATTTGTTAAACTTCCAGTATGTTCATTGACCGATAGACTTTAAAACAACCAGTGAAACAGCAGTTTACATTATACTAAACGACAAAGGTGTCGTCCTAAACATACCTGCAACCTTAATCTCAAAACTGAAACTAAAATCGAAAAAAATATAAGAGTAATATATATGGATTTATATTCCGATAACGACATCTGAATAAAACTATCACAAATATTATAAGAACTTACCGGAACTGCTTTGTTGCGGTCATCAACGAGTGTGTCAGTGAGAGATAGCTGGCCGTCGTTCACAAGGATCTGTAGACCAAGGCGGTATACGCCTAATACTCGCGGAGCACCCCAACGCATGCGGTATAAGAGTTGCAGGGTAACCACCTCGCCAGGGTCGATGGGACGGACCACAGGCCATTCGAAACACTGTGTACAAAAATAAATACATGTAATAAAAGTCTGTTGAAAATGAATACATATAGATACATTAAAATTTTACATATACTAATTACATGTATGATAAAGTCAGTCTCGTGCAATTATCAACATAATACTTTGTACATGGAAATACTGGATTGATAATATGGATTTTGTTATACTTAATAATTTACTACGGGTATATCCAAGGGCAAATGGTTCTCTAAGGGGTAATCCCCAGCGGAGGTGGCGGTTTTGATAGTTACTTTGAAGTAAAAGTATGAGAAGAAAAACTTTCTAATGAAATTCTTATCTAGTTATAAACCTTACAACCGTTATTGCATCGTCTTGTCGTCTTTCACCCTGAGGTTTATTATTTATGAGTTGCCTGGACATTGTCTGATGTTGTCACGTTCTAAGTTGAAGAAATCCGTTTTTGATCTGTACAAAGAGCAAAATTCCATTTATTTCGTTTTTTTTTTTTTGTCAAAATAGTGTATTTGTGTGTTTTGCAAAATGTACACTGTATTTAACTTTACTAAAAAAGAACACTTAGTTTTCGGCTATTTTTCTTGAATTTTTTATATTGTATTTTAAAATTAGTTAAGTATCATTACTGATATACCACGACGTACAGATAAAAACAGAAGTCCTTAGTCTAGTATAGTAGAATACAGACAGATATATACTATAATACTTATTGAATTCCTTAACATTCAGCATTCATGGCTGTCAATTTATTTTGACAGATATACACATACATATATTATACGTCGGTCGGTAGTGGGATTAAATTATTATAAGACAGGTATCTTTAATGTTCCTTTTTTTAATAATATATGATTATGACGATTGTCAAAATCAAATTGATATCAAAACGTAACAATAAAATAGGAAACCCCGGCAAAATAGCTAACTTTTCTCAAAACACAGTTATGTTGTAATGCAATGCAATGCAATCTTTCTTAAACAAAATGTTTATATCTCTGCGGCTCGTTCAACTGACATACTGATAAAAATGTGAATTTCTTGTATCAGATCCTTTGCTGAACGAGATGCCCAATTTGTGGTTGTTAGATCTGAACATGAACTAATCTATACTTTCTCAATCCCATGTGATAAAAGACTTTGTTTTATTTATCTTTTGTTGCATTATTTGTTTTTGCCAGAGGAACTCATCAAGTTCGAGTGAGAATCGCCGACGCCCTCATAATGCTGGTTTTTGTATAGGTATAATTAAGACGAACTAGCTCGCGGCTCGGCTAATGACTATGAGGTAGATGAGCCTAAAAACACTTACAACCAAATTGATATGACTTTCCTAAAGCAAATGAACAACCTGAGACTCTTAAGTCTTTAGAACAATGCTGTCAAACCTCAAAGTTTTGTAAACCAACAACGCAATGGCTCAACGACATCGATTGTAATGAAGTAATAGTCTATAAGACCAAGTATAAAAAGGCAAACAACGGTTCTATATAAGGGAAAGTTAAATTCAATTGTGGGTACATCTACGTCAACAATTACTTCATGTTTTCTGGACCTATTAGATTATTTAATCGACTACAGGGCGTATTAGATTCAATAATCTAATGGTACAGGTAGTTTCCGGCCAACTCTACGTTTATCAGTACAAATATGTACGTATCTTTCGTATTTATATGCTTTCCTGTATTCCTGTATTCTTCATTCCCCTCCCAGCTCCGCATCATCCTCAAAAGCGGGGTAGTGCACTTACGTCTCTTGAGTTGCAGTTGTCCATGGACGGCGATTGTCACTCACCATCATGAGTGACAATCCGTGACCCATCTGTTCGTCAGTCCCCCTATGGTATAAAAAAAAGTGTAGAAGTGATGCTTGAAAGAGGACATAGTGACCTTAATTGATAAAAGGATATGTTGAGGGGGTTGGTCACTTGGCGAGATAAGTGCAGCACAAATGACAAAAGAAACATAGGTAAACCCACAAACATACATATCCTTTGGTAAAATCCTATTTTTTTGATATTACAATCAGACACTTAAATTTTATTTATTTCTATAGATAGTATATCCTCGCTTGGAACCTTCCACTAAGATAGGCTTTATCCGACTGCTTCATCAATCAACCAAAGCAAAGGTTTCGTGTTTAATAAACCTTTTGTGTCTAAAACTGGTTAAACCTACAAAGGGATTTAAACGAAGACTGGCTGTCTGCTAAAATATCTTCGGTTGCGTTAAATCCGGTCTTTGAAGAAAGTAATATTTAAGATAGGCCAATAGTCGCCAATAGATATTCCATGGCTATTCCAGTCCATTTGACATTAACTTGTCATCTATAAGTAATTTGTTCATCTTTATTTGAGGGCTTCAACGGTACAATGAATACAGAACAGGGACTAAAATTCAAAATACGCTAACATTATTATTGTCACGTTATTTATGAGAATCTTATTTTCAAAGAACTTTTGTACACCAATCACGTTCTAGCTATGATGGGACATAAGAATAATTACCGTAGTTATTAGCTGCCCCACGGCTTCCCTTTCAACAAACAACATTTCTTTTTAGCTTCTTCAATATCAAATTTTAATTAAGTAGCTACTTATGTAAAGGGAAAGTTATTCCTTTAATTAATTGTCCGGAATAAAAGGAAAATATATTTTGTGGTTGAATTTGTTTGTTCACTAAACATATTTATTAGGAACTTTATGAATGAAAAAAATAAGAAAAGATAAAAAATATAATAAACATTAAGTTTACATTCTTTACTGAGTACTCTAAGGCTGGCAGATCACTTGAGACTCTTTGAGTTGCAGGTGTATAATGGCGGCGACGGATGTAGTCACTTACCATCAGGTGACCCGTCTACTCGTTTACCCCTGCATACTATAAAAAGATAATAATAATAAATCTATGTAAGTATATTGACAAATAAAAACGACTTCGACAGCCAAAGTAAAGTTTAATCGAGCTCGAATGAATACTATTCTCTCCCCTCATCTCCTTTTTCCTCTTTCCCATCTCCTCATCCCTCCTCTCTTCTTTCCACTCCCTGCATCCCCCATCCCTCATCACCCTCAAAGGCGGGCAGCGCACTTGCGACTCTTGAGTTGCAAGTGTCCATGGACGGCGGTGTCACTTACCATCAGGTGACCCATCTGTTCGTCTGTCTCCCTATAGTATAAAAAAAAAAAACATTTTTAAACATATCTCATTTCATAAATTAGTAATACATAAAATACCAATTACCTCAAGTATCGTATTTTATTTTAACTGTAAATTTACGCCGTTGTCGGACATTTCGTTTTTAGACATGACCGGTTATATTGTAAACTGCTAATTATTTGTTACTTTGTAAACATTCAATCAACAAACTCAAAGAACACTCAAGCTCAGAACTAATATTAATATTTGTGGATCACACAAATTTTGTCCCGTATAGGAATCGAACCCATGACCACCGTTCAGCAGTCAGGGTACACTAACTACTAGACCAACAGGCCCGTCAAAAGTGCCAAAAGTGTCTGTATGGGCAGCATGCTGCTGCATGATGTAATATTGTGTATAATTTGGAGTAACACTTAGAATGCTTCGCATCCTAATCATTTTACTCTCTACACATTTTTTTTTTAACAGAATCCTGAACAAAGACGGTGGTGCAAGTAGTACTTTGTAATTCTCATTAAGTGAACTGCAATGTTCTTATAAGTACAATAAAGATCTTAAAACCTATTTTTTGTTAGTCAGCTAAAGGATTAAAATTACTTTGAAAAAATAAGTTGTTATTATAATAAGAATAATGCTACAACAAAAACTTCAGACATCGCACACAAGGCGGTCCCGATCCCAAACTAAACTGAGCTCGTACCATGGTAACCAGACTTCTGATAAACTTTGTACTTATATATTTCGAAATACATTCGTACTATATATATGAATGGGCTACTTTAGGTTCACACAAGAGCTAAAAGAAAATGTGTGAGAGATATGATGAAAGGGTCTATAATAATATTTAACAATTTCATTCATATGTCAAAGAATACTATAAATTATTCAGGAAATTTGTAAATTAGCGAAGTTCCGTTTTCTGAGTTCAATGATTAAAATTAGTGACGGGGGACAGGGACAACGTTAAGGCTACGAGGAACATTATTAATAGCGAAACTGGAAAACAGAAAAAGTATAATCATGAATTTCAATTGAATATTGATAACAAACTAGTGACAACAGACATTGAAGTAGCAGCTGCCTTTGAAAACTGACCACCTACCTTTGGGGAAATTCTGTCATCATTACCAAAAACGTGATAACTGTTGTTGCAAATCATTTATCATATATATTTAATCAGTGTGTGGATAGGTGTATTTTCTGATCTTATGAAATGTAGTAAAATCATTACATTGTAAAAATCTGGTACTACCTCACACCCAACTAACTAAGGATATATTTCGGTACTACCAGTATTCAGTATAATTTTTGAAAAAAATAATTTATTATCGAATGCACAGTTTCTTTCATAACAATAATTCTTTACATAAAAAGCAATTCGGTTTTACAAGGGGTCGCTCCACAACTGATACCGGTGTAGAGTTGGTAAAATATATCTTTGATGCTTGATGATTTGATGAAATATATTTTTTTTGCGATTTATTTAAAGCTCACAATCAAAAGTTTCTTCTTCATGAAACTCTGATCATGAAATTATATCCCTATGGTGTTAAAGACATGGCGCTGGATCTTCTTACTTCTTATCTAAGTAATAAGATTCAAAAAGTCCATATTAATGGCAACGTCCAAATTAAGTGGACGTTCCACTGGGTTCCATACCAGGATCTTTTTTATTTTTTATTTATATTACGACCTACGTCATCTTGTTAAGAACTGCCACGAGATAGTTTTGTTTGCAGACGAGACTTCAATTTTATTTAAACAGAATCGAATTACTACAAACTTTGACAATGTCAACCATCCTGTTTTGAAAGTGGTTCACTGGTGTAACGTTAATAATTTAGTTCTTAATGGAGAGAAAACAAAATGTATACGATACACTACTCCAAACTTTAAATAGGTAAAAAGTACGATACCTATTAAAGAAGGTGAATTGGAAGTAGTGGATACCACAACATTTTTAGGCATTACTCCTGATTCAAACCAGAAGGCCCACATATTGATAAGTGATCGAATAGACTCAGCTCTGCAGCATTCGCAGTTAGAAAAATTCGTGAACTGACTGATATTGAAATAGCCAGATTAGTCTACTTTTCTTATTTTCATATTATAATGTCGTATGGTACTTTACTTGGGGCAATGCCTCTGATATTAATTCCGTCTTTGTGCTGCAGAAGCGGGCTATCCGAGTAATTTATAATTTATATTATCTTTATTCGCTGAGGCAAAAATTCAAAGTCATAAAGATCATGACTGCATGGATGGCGTAGCGGTTGAAGTGGACACCTCGCCACTAAGCTGCCGTGCCTGTTGTGGGTTCGATTACCGCACAGGACAACACTTTGTGTAATCCTCAAATTGTTATTCTGAGTCTGGGTGTTCTTTGTGTCCGTTATTTGAATGTTTGTAAAGTCCCACGCGACACAGGAATTAATCCCAGTTTGGGAGTTGTTCTTTAAAAAGAAAAGAATGGAAAAGAAAAGAAAATGACAGTGCATGTCAGTGTATCTATGAAATCTTAATTTACTTTCCTAAAAATAAGTTCACTTTATTAAAAAAAGTGATATACACTCTTATACGCAATAAATATAAAATCTTACCATCCTCCAGGCCCCTTAAAACTAGCAAGTCGTTTCTAGGTCAGTTTGTGCGATTTTTTGAATTTTAATTTATGAATTATACGCAGACATAAAACAAGGGTAGGAATCGAACCCACAACCGGTATAATAGGACTGTTGAATTTCATTGAACCCTGGTCATGTGTTGCTACCAGCCAACTAAAAATGTAAAGTAATTATACCAAGATATAATTACTTTACATTTTTAGTTCCCAATTCAATTCAACAGGCTTTATACCTCCTTAATTCTGTATGATATATTACCACAAAAACTTTTATAGCATTGAAAATAATGCTATACATCAAATGGGGATAAACAGTGACACATTTTACAACGCTAGTAAGCCATACAAATAGGATTTTGCAATTGAAGCTGAGGCACATAAATATTTATGTCGTACACTCGAAAGTACAGAATCCTGTGTACGTGGTGGTTTTAAAATTAATAACATTTTGATTACTTATTTATGTTTAATTTTTGCTGCAATATTATAAAAATTATACCAGTGTCTTCTTTCTTTCAACTCTTCTATCTATTTTGCCGTGCCCGACTGGGTCCATATTGTGTATTTTATATTATTCTTTTGTAACAACATGAAATACACATGGAGAGCAATAAGGAATTGAAATCAAATGCAATTTTTATCGATTATTCTCACAGAATTGATCCACGTGGTTAGACAGTTTTATATTGATTTTATATTGTAAATTATACTAATATCATAATCCATCCTTCCAGAATAGGACTTTCATAACATATATATTTATTTTAAATATATGTGTTCCTTCTTCTAAAAGTATCAAATAAAAAGTTCATAAAAGTAGGCTATAATACAATATAATATATATATACAATAATATAATATATAGTATAATGTGTGTTTAGTGATGGATTGTAATACTAAAACATATTATGTAGACTGCAATGAACTATCTAGCTACCCGTCTTTTTAACAATTTTAACATATATGTATTTAAAAGTATGCCTACATTTCACAGATAAAAAATTACCAAGTCTGTTAATATATTTCAAAATCAAGAAAGTTAATTAAAAAAAACTGGATCGGTTAAAGCAGGTTCCGTTGCTCAAAAGGCAACAAAAGGTCCCTCATAGGGTCACTCGGTTGTCCGTCGTCGTCTGTTTGTGTGACTGTCAAGACCTTTTTCTCTCAAACGCGTAGATGTATCAAATTGAAATTAACATTAAATAGGTATGTCTGCTATCCCTCGAACTATAAAACTATAAAACTTCTAAATTAACACAATTAAAAGCTAAGGCCTTTAAAGCCTTATATTTAAAGAAATTTAAACATTTTGTAAGGACATAAAGATATAGGCTGGACGACTTACCTTGAAAAAGGTCTCCTGTCGAGACCGAAACTAGTCGGGCAGCCTTAAAATACACGCGTGAGTAAAACCGTATATTTAAATAAATATAAATTATGGCTATCAAAAGGTGGGCTTTTGGATGCTTTTGCCAACAATAATGAGTGAAAAATTAAATCAAACTTATTCCTTTAGTTGTTAAAATTAACAGATATGTTAAAAATAAAAATAAACATTTATTCTTATTGTTAGCTACTTAAAAACATATGAACGTTATAATCTTGCACTTATCTAAATAATTGGAATATCACATATTATTCAGCTGCAGTGTCTTCTCTCTAAAAAGCTCATCATTAAGCTTCGAGGAATAATAGGATATTTTATATTTTTTTCATGTTAAGCATATTAAATCAAACAATGAACGATAAGGAGGAAATTATATATGAGATAATATAAAAATGAATATTCTTCATTACGTGAATACTGTGCACACACAACACGCACACAGTATAATTTTACTGGCATCTTATCCTTTTTTTGTGAATGGGAAGAATATAAAGGAATAGAGGATCAGAGGGCCATTTCCCAAATCTCCATATTTCGTTAAAGACACTGTGTAAACAGGTGACAGGTAAACGTGAGGTCGCAAGGCTTTAAGGGCTTTCGCTTTAATTCTTTTAGATCCTGGGGCCTTGGTTCTTTTTAAGTTTTGGATCGAATCTTCAATTTTAGAGTAGAGTCTATCTCGCCTACTACGTCAAGGTGTTGTGTAGATGATGTAGTCTGCCAATCCAGATATAGTTCCTTGCAGTACTCTCTCCATATTTTGGCGACTTGACCAAGGTCGTGCATGTGTTAAGCATAGGAAGGATTGTTTCTTTTTTTTTTTGTAAATTGTCGGACCTTTTTAAACAAATCGGCAGAATGGCAGAATGGAACTTCGATTTCTGAATGCATGCTTGATCAGACATCCAAACATTTTATTTATTTTTTTTTTTTTTAAAAGACAACTCCCGCACTAAGATTCATTCCTGTATCGCGGGGTACTTTACAAACATTCAAACAACGGACACAAAGAACACCCAGACTCAGAACAACAATTTGAGGATTACACAAAGTGTTGTCCCGTGCGGGGATCGAACCCACAACACTCGGCGCGGCAGCGTAGTGGCGAGGTGACCACTTAAACCGCTACGCCACCAGTGCAGTCAAGTCGGTAGACCCTTGAACCATGGAGTCCAAAACTTCACTGATATTATTATTTTAGATAAAGCCTTTGTTCATTTGGGTCCAATACTTCCAGTGGCTTTTCTTATTTAGGTTCAAGTTGTCTCTGAAAGTAATCATATTCAGGTGCAGATGATCTTGTTAATCGCTTTGATTTGTGGCAATATGATTCGAGTTTCAAGCGCAGATCAGTCAATGAATGTCTCACCTTGGCGTACGACGATTTTATGAAAAAGGTAATAGTATCATTAAAATTCGAACACAGATAGATGTATGACTTCCGTTACTAGGTTACATATATATATATATATATATATATATATATATATGTAATAAAATCAATAATATCATATCATATAACACTTGTAGACTCGAAGGAGTAGAAGGAATGTAGACAGATGACTACCTTTGATGACAACCTTCAAGAGGGGAAATTAACTATTAAATTGCCACGCAGCCGGACTCGATTGGGAATGCTTGGGACGATCTCGGTCATTTTTATATGACCTAGACTAATGTGTTATAGACCATTGATAATTATGATCGGATATATTTCTCAGGTATTCAAACAAGGGAGCAAGCGTAGAGTGTTTGAAGTACACTTTGGCTTATTAGAGTAAATTGGTCTTTAGCACAGAACGACCGAAAGAACTAGGCGTTTTTTCTGTTCTGTCTTTCAAGTTAATAGTTGAGACTATAGTGCGTTGGTTTTTTTATTATGGCATTAAATTTCATTCACGTGCAAGTACCAGTTAAACTGGCAACACAATACTTTGAACTTGGAACTTAGAAGTATTTCTTGTCAAATACTTTTTTTTTTATTCTTATAGGAGGTGGCTGACACTGGGAAAGATTCCTGTGTTACGTCGCTGTGGCCTCGCGAACATTACACACAACGTATAAAGAATCCACAAATATATGTCACCAATTTTTTTTTTTAGTTTTTTGAGTGTTTTTGAATGCCCTCATGGTCTAGTCTTGTGACCTTGACTGCTAAGCCAGAGGTCGAGAGATAGATTCCAACCCAAGACCAATGATTGTGTGATGAGCATGAACATTTATTCGGTCACTGAGTGTAACTTATCTACATATACTATGTACGTATATAAAAATATATAAATTTGTTAATCAGGTATCTGGTGACCATAATACTAGCTCTGATTAGTTTTCGATCAGAAGGAAATGTGGGAGATGTTTAAAGTTAGTTATTACTAATGTAATTAACCAACAAATTTTACCCGTTGATCCTTCCATGCAGCCGAATGTACAGAGATATTATTACAGGTGGTCGAATCGTAGCGTAATTTACAGGTTACACAATTCATGTTAGCTCTCTAAGGTTTCAAATCAACTAGTTCTAAGATTTAAGTGTCGGGTGGTAAAGCAATAGTCGTATGTTTCTGCAGCCCATGAGTATTTCGCCAATATGTTTGGGAAATAAAAAGTGTCGCAGTCAGTATTATTATAAACTATAGGTAAAAAATATAAATAAATTTGACTGGAACCGTAAGTAGGTGTGAATTACTCGCTGAGTGTTTTACTACTTGAATCTATTATCCTTATCTATTTTTGTTCATGTATATCTTACTTGTTTGTTTATGTAGTAAATTTTTCCATCGGTAGTACTGAGTAGAAGGGTGACCTGAATACTAGTGTTTATACAAGATATAAAATACACTTACAACGAAAGCTAAATTCTCTTTCTTCTATCTTGCAGTCAATTTAAGCTGTTGAGTTTCAATTTCATGATACTTATGGAAATAATAAATAAGTCAAACTGTGGGTTGGTGATGGTGAATATAGCAATTTATATCCATACATTTATGATATCAAATAGTGAAGAGATGATGTCTACCCATGTTGATTTACATGCCAAAGACCACATACATACGTATATTTTATGCAAATAGTATATTAATTAGTCCAGTATACAGCGGTAAATATTAATAATAAAATGTTAATGTTCACCCTACTTTGCAAGAAGAAGGATTCTGTTTTCTAATGTATGTATGTGAGATGTTTCTTTCTAATGCTTTGGAGTCTTGACAGTTTGTTGGATTTCGACTGTAAGTTATCATTTGAATCGTATAAGCAGTGGAAATGACACAGGACATAACATTTCTAGAAAACATCAGAAAAAAGTTAATTATGCACTCGGTTTTGAGTATATATGGCGAACGCGAATGGAAATGACAGTAGTGGTTGACCACGCAAAACATATACAGATCATCATCAGGTGATATCATACAGATCATAGGTGACGTTTTAAAGAAAGAGCAGGTCATGAGGACCCGACGATGACAACAGGGATGTTGTTCAACATACATATGTAAGGATAACAGCCAGCTGCGGGCTGTTATGTTCTTCTGTTGTCTATGCCTACCCCGAAGAGAGAACGGCGTGAGATTATATTTTTGTAGGAAAAAAGCTTTTAAAAAAACATCAAAACATATTGTATTGGCATCCGATTTACTTACTCATGGTAAATGAAAGCTTACAATTTGAAACTGGCGGGTTATTTACACAATCGACCAACATTTTTTTATTGAAAAATTAAAAAGTTTTTTAACTGATAACTTCTTATGGGAGGGAAAACCGCTTCGTTACGTAACGCGTTAGGGCGCTAGTCTGTCTGGCTTCCCTTTCTCTCACGCACACGGCAGCGGTAGTTTAGTTTAAGGTGTCACTTCTGTCGGGCGTCCCAAGTTTCTTTTTTTTTTTTTTTTTTTTCATTTTAATACTGGAATTTACTCATGTAGACTCATCTTGCATAAAACTAATAATACTACAACTTAAAAAGTTTTAACGCTGATTCTGTACAAGTTTTTTTAAAAAGGCTATTATTAGATGCGATAGACATCTGCGATGAAAGCAAATTGAGACGTTACTAGTGCAAAAATTAAAACTTGTATAATATTTCAGTTGTACTGAAGGTGTCCATGAGATCATGAGACACTGCTCGGATGTCTCCCTATATTATAAAATAAAAAAACAACAATCTAAAAGAAAGTAATATACGGTGAGAATTATGATGTACTTGAAGTCACTTATATGTATTAAGAACTCCTATTAAGTTAAGAATCTATTATTAAATAAAGAAGCACTTCAAAACCTATCTTTTCAAATTTATTATACCCGTAATGTATGGTTACGGCCCTTGTTACTAGGGCTGTCACATGTACTCTGTAATAATCGTATGCTCTATTTTTGTCTGAATTATATTATACCAGCTGGTACTACGACTTAATGCTGCGACGCACAATGAGCAGAATCAAAAAAAAATAAAATAATTAAAAAAAACTAGAAGTCTTTGAAATATATTTATATTAATAATAAATATAAAAAAAAAACTTTGTACGCTATGGAACTCTCTAACTCAGGGGTGCTCAAACTTGAACTGCTGGCGATCTACCTCAATATTTTTAGACTACTTACGATCGACTTGAGAGGCTGCAAGTATGTGTGATGCAGGGTTGTCGTACATACACGATACACCTACCTAGGTAGGGTGTACCGTAGCATATATAGATATTAGCTTTCCGCACAATTTACATTATCTTAGTCAAGGTTTGGGTTAGGTTTACTTAAGTTCTTCTCTACAATATCAATGAAAAAACTCCTAGTTATTCAAAATTTGCTAGTTTATTCGTTGTTACAAAACAAAAGAGTTACATATGGTGTTAAACTCGACTAAGGAGTGACTTTGGATCTTGAAGCGTGGCACTGCATGTCCTCAGCATACTTTTCATAAGATGGTGCGTAACCACTGAGTGCCAATCGCAAGCATAATAACATATGATCGTCAGTTAGTCGATTGCGATATTTTGACTTAATTATCTTCATTTCAGAAAATGCAGACTCGCACAAGTAAGTTGACCCAAACATTGCCGTCAGTTGAAGGGCGATTTGCCTTAGATTCGGATATTTATCTTCAGATATAAAACACCAGAAATTTGTATCAGATGCTGTAGCTTTGAGATGTATATCTGATATAATCTGCACCAACTCATTTTCAACAGAACATGAGTTCATATTAAACTGACTTGCTACTTCAGTGGTTAATTCCTCAATGTTTTTACATGAAAAAGGATAACTCATAAATGATGCTATATTTGCCAATTTACTGCAATCATAAAAACGCATTTCGAATTGTCCCAAAATATTTGATAATTCAGCCTCATACGTATCATAATTCAACTGAGGAATCCTTGCTTTCAAAGACGGAAAATGTTTCAGATCCTTTCTTTTCAGTTGATCTATCATAAGTTGCAATTTACTTTTGAATGCGTTTACTGCGCTAATCATCTCAATAATAGTTTTTCCTTTACCTTGAAGCTCCAAGTTAATGGTGTTTAAGTGCATTGTGATGTCAGTCAAAAATGCCAAATCAGTCAGCCATTTTTCGTTTTTCAACATCTCAGTGTCATCACCTCTTTCGTCTAGAAAAGCTGTTATTTCGGGCAATAATTCTTGAAACCTTTCTAGGAATTTTCCGCGACTCAACCACCTGATGTCCGTGTGAAGAACTAAATCAGTGTGTTCAGCTGACTCCCTATCTTCCAACTGCAACTTAAAGAGCCGCCGTTGCAAGCTACGTGCACGGATGGAATTCACAATTTTTGTTGCAATGCCCATAATTTCCTCCGTGTTTAAAACTTTTGAACACAAAACTTGTTGATGTATAATGCAATGGAATGAAAAAAATGAAGGGAATTCTTCATTAGCTCGACACAATGCCACAAAACCGTTCTTGTTTCCAGTCATTGCTAGTGCTCCATCGGTTGTAATGCACACTAATTTATATATTGGTAGCTTGTAGTTTTTTACAAAATTGATGAAAACGTCATATATATCTTCGCCACGGGTCTTCCCCTTCAGAGGAATGATTGTCAAAAATTCTTCCTTAGCCAACATGTCATTGAAAACCATCCGAATAAAAATACACAGCTGGGCAGTGTCTGTCATATCGGTGGATTCGTCGAACTGTAAAGAAAAGTATGTACATTCCATGATATCATGTTTTAGTTTATCTGCGATGTCCTGACTCATGACTTCAATACGCCTTGCGACAGTCGGACGAGATAACTGAAGTTCTCTAATAGCAGACATGATTTCTGTTTTATTTTTAAAATCTCCAAATAAAGTCTCACCCGCTTCAATAAATGCTTCCTTCACAACCGATCCATCTTCGAATGGTTTCTTGTGTTTCGCCAATATATGAGATATTTTAAATGACGCGATCGTAGCAGCTTTTGATTGTTTGGCTGGTCTTGTGAACATGGTTTGTTCTTTTTTCAAACAAGATATTAAATTACTTACTTTTCGTTTACTTAATTCACTCTGTGGCGGAAAATCCTTTTCATAGTTTTTATGAACCGTTTTATGATGCCTCTCTAAGTTACCACGCTTAGGTATTGCAACTGACGCACGACAAATAACACAAATGCACTTATCCTTCACCATACAAAAGAAAAATTCTTCCTCCCAATCGTTATTAAAATAATACGTTTTAGATTTCTTCACTGCTCTCATTTCGCACTATTTAATAATAAACTTTGTATCGACGTAGTATCGCCTTCAAGTTACAATTCAGAATGACTCCAATTCCTGCAGGCGCAACATTTATATCGGCGTGAACGAAAGTCTCGAATGTTCCCGTCAAACGCGCCGCCCGAAATGGTCTAGTACAGTCTAGTCTAGAAACAACGCGGCTTTTCTTTGACAAGTACCGCGCGTTCCTTTGATAAAGCCGCCTTTTGCCGCAAGCAGTGTTATTACGTAATAATTTTTTGTAGTTTAGTTACCTACCTCTTAAAAAAAATTTTCTTCTCAAGATCTACTCAAAAAGCACTCGCGATCGACTGGTCCATCGCGATCGACCGTTTGAGCACCCCTGCTCTAGCTCATCAAAGTGTAATAATATGACTTAGCTATCAACATAACACTGTACTTACAAATGATTTTATTTTTTAATAATACTTTCCTGCGGCTTTTACTAGTAGTAGTACATATGTAACTATACTTTGCAAGAAAATATTTAAATGGCAATTTTTCTTTTTGTAGAATGGGGCAAACAAGCAGGCGGATCTCGTGATGGTAAGCGATTCCCACTCTCATGGACACCATGCAACTCAAGAGTCGTAAATATGAAGCATTATGTTGAAACAAGATTACAAGCAACCCTGCCATTAGCAAGTCTAGTAAGTCAGTGTAAACCGTAATTAAGTTTTGAGTTAAATAAATCATAAAAGTATTATGATGATGAAGTTAAGGTAACTCGAAGTCTGTTGCGAAAGACTTACCTAGTTGTAGGTATCAAGTAGGTCAAGCATTAACGTTCTAGGTCGCTAATTTGATGTTTGTTTAATGAATTGTAGGTATACTTACTTTCTTTAACGCTACCGTGATAAAGCGTTGACGCTTCAGTGATACTTACACGCCGAGGCTTGTTAAGTTTTGAAGTTTATTGAGAAACCCGAATCATAAACATGTTGTTGGATGAGATGATGATGACCATTGAGAAAGAAAATACGAAAGTGAATGTTAGCTTCATACGCCTCTGCTAACCTTTCAAATAGTCGTCCAACAATTGGTGGAGAAATAGCTTACATGCTTAAAAAATAATAAAACAGACAGTCGAAATTAGAGCCTCCTACTTTTCAACCAGCTTATGGAACAAATTGTCGCCTGCCGTATTTCCGAACCGATACGACCTTCAAACCTTCAAGAAGAGAGCGTACCTCTACCTAAAAGGCCGGCAACGCACTTGTGACTCTTGAGTTGCGGGTGTCCATGGGCGGCGGTAGTCACTTACCATCAGGTGACCCGTCTGCTCGTTTGCCCCCTATCGCATAAAAAAAAAAAAAAAAGTTGGTTAGAAAATTAACTCTTCTTTTTAATACTATCGTTAATAAATACTAGGTTTTTAGTATCTTTAATATGGTTTAAAAATACATAACAATAAATAGGTCACAAGGAAGCCAGGACATGCTTTGGTTTTTAGGTGAATAACGAGAAAAAAAAATAGGTGAAGTTTCTTCATGCCATGGCCTTATTTTATGTTTTTTTATATTTTTGCTAATCTTAATTTTATCCTCCTGGCTGCGTACATACATATATGTAGAATTTCTGTTTTATATATGAACCGAAATTTCTTACAACAATAGCAGAAAAAAAATATTATCTTAACTATACCACCTCTTACACAAAGAAAAGAAAATATGTGAAACACAGAAAAAACCTTAGAACCGTAATAAGGACCTCTTCAAGTCTTTTTTTTTTACAAGATACAAGATTATTTTTAAGAGAAGACAAAGAAAAGCAAAATCTCTTTGGAAACACTTTACCGCACCGTTTTTATGTTTCTTTATATTTATGAACACAATTATCTTCTTAACGAGAAAAAACATCCGAATTTTTTTTTTATTTAAGGCAAGAGTTAATAGTGCAAGTCACTATGCTGCATTGACTACACTTGCAAAGAGGATACTGACCACCATTCATAGACTCCACTTATTTCTTTCCATCAGGCAGAGTGGAGTCATTACGCTGGGCTTATATATATACATTTATAAAGTTGTATGCCAGAAAAACCATTTCTATAACCGTAAGATATTTTTTTTTTTTACTTCAATTGTAATATAAAATACCGTTAGTACTTAGTACCACTGGGTAACCTGCACTTAAAATAATGTAATTAACTGAAAAACTTTCCTCAGTTTTACTTGCGTTTATGCTTCTCCTAAGAGTATCAATAAATACTCTATCCAGTGCTAAAAGAATCACTAAATCAAATTGATAGTTCCAGATATCGGTTCGTTTCCGCATACAAATGAGCAAAAGCCGTTCCACTTTATTAATATAGATGGATGTTTTTTTTATAATTATCAGATTTTGTGATCTTTGAGTCATTGATGACAGAACTTATATCGTTACTTGTATTTGCTTAAAAGTTTTGATAAGCACACAGAAACAAACTCCCTAATCACTTTTCGACCTAAACGTATACACCTCTTCCGTTCCAAGTTCCTTAAAAAGACATCTCGGCTATTTGGCCCAAGATCTAATTAAATGTTATATTATATATTACATATATTTTAACAGTAACAGGCAACCAAGGGATTGATTGAATTTTCCAGTCAGTATACTGTATATTTGCAGAGCCCGGTTGACGGCAATATAATTTGTCACTCTCTAATGTGAGCTCATATGACAAAATGTAACTACTGTTATCCAAAGGAACCTAAAATCAAACAAGAGCATATTCCTTTAAGCAGTTTCTAAAATGACAACCTATGTAACAACGTAATATAATATTTATTATTGAATTAGGGCAATATACCTCACGGGATGGGATGTCCCCTAATACTTGTACTCCCCAAAGTATAAGAGTAGGTAAGCATCATATATAGCGCAACCTTGAAAGGCGAAGGAGGGAGGGAAAAACTAAAGTCAGAAAAACTGAAAGCAGCTTACTCATATTCAGAAACATCTCAGTCTTTATCTCTGTGACACGATATTTTTTTTTGTTATAAACTAGATTACACATTTCTAACAATCTAGTTAACAACTGCAGATAAACTTAATACTTGTGTTGGAAGTGGGTTGGGTTTAAGTCAGTAGGCAAACCCATGAGAAATATTGTAGCTTACCTGATCCACGACAATGATTTGATTCTCGTCGCTGTGCGACAGCAAGGTGGAGTACTTGATGGTACCTAAAACAAAATAATTTATGTTTAATAAAGGTAGTATTTCAGTTGAGTCGTATAATAAACAAAATGCCAAATGAAGGTTTGTACTATTATACCGTGTATGAAGTAATAATAATAATATAAGAAAGTGTTTCGTAAATAAAATGTATTTAGTATATACATAGTTTGATTAGTTAAAACACTTCTTGTAGGCAGATACCGGAACGACGGAACACCGAGTGGTTTTAGTCGGTTCGAGTCCGACATCTCACCGTTAGCTCTGGTGAGGTGATGACCCGTGGGGGTTTCCACACGAAAAAAAAAGGCAGATACCAATATAATATTACATTGGAGTGGAATTCAGTTAATAAAGAACCAGTGATATATTTAAGTGAATTGGTTCCCTACTTACTTAAAAAGAAAGTTTATAAAAGATCACTTCATCCGTCTGTGTGTCTGTAAACATTTTTTACAGGAACGTATAGAGGTATTAAGTAGAAAGGAAGGTATACAAACTTATACTTCTTATTTACCTAAAATCATGATATACGAGTATGGCGAGAGTTCTCAAGAGTTATGATAATGACAATATGCTCTATTGTTTCTGTTATATTTTTATCAGTATCGAAGAACAATAAAGAACAAACACACACAATGTAAATACATAATACATGTTGTTATTGATACATATTGCAATATTATCATAAATAGTACCATAACCAATAAGAAACTAGACAACGAATACAGTTACTCGTTTTGCACTCTTACCTCGTTTTGTTTATTACGTAAAATCGGGACGATGTGTCATATTTTTCATGAAATTTAGTAAGAGTTTGAGCTCATAAACAGAAATATTATATTCTTATAGAAATTACTTATGTTTGTTACGTATGATCAAAAGAAATGGAAATTATTGAGAAAAGCTTTTACTGGCTAATATATCTAATAAAATATTTATAAACATAAATATTAAAGTAAGTTATTAGAATTCCGCTTAGGCAACTGGACTGGAAGATACGTTTTATATATACATATTCTGTATGTACACTAAATTGCCTTCTTCTAACTTCGACGTTATTCAACAGTAGTATCAGGTCGCAAACTCGGTTCCCGTTCCTTACAAAAACTTGTATCACATGAATAACATATTGCGAGTTATAAACATATATTTAGATTATGGCTTGTTAACATCTATATTACGCCCTTGGTTAGGTCTGTACATGCAACCTTTACAATAGCTCAACATTGACGGGAATGTTGGTCTATACTGACTGCTAAGTCAGAGGTTTGGTCAGATTCTTCAAACGATTGTCAACACGAGTATTTTTGTCTGTCTGGAGTGTAATTTATGTATATTATGAATGTATTTGGAAATATAAAAGTATGTTTATCAGCAAGCTGAGTACTACAATCAGGTCGTGTGTGTGTGTTGTGTGAAATTATTACTATTGTTGATGAAACATTCAACGACCAACTAACGCTCAACTCCGTTACCTGAATAGCTTTTTTTTAAGCATGGAATCCCCCTCGGGCCGTCATCACACCGGGGTTTTCGGTGGAACGGTGTGTGGTAATCGGACTGAGTAAAACCACAAGATGTGCCATACTGCGCCTGAGGGATCTGGGAACAGCTTTGGTCAGACCTCCTAGCGCCTGGTACCCGCAACAGCGTACACGCGCCACCTTCAGGTAAATCTCAATTAGGCAACGTCCAGGCACACCGCAACTTCTTCGCGGTTGGCCATTATAACGGGTGGAGGGGAAAACCCGTCCTGACCACCCGCTGAGACACTCAGGGTGACAATACAGACGAGAGGCCTTCGTAAGCTCGCCTCCAATGCATGGTTTGCCCGAGTGGAGATAGACCTCCCGGCCACTCCGCCAACTGATCGAATTTGACGACCGGTAGCGAGAGATCCTCTCCGATGTCTGCAGTGAGGGCCCAACGCTTCGCCGTTCTTACTGCAGTCGTAGTGCTGGCAGGCGTTACTCATTTCCATCCTAGCGACCGAGTGCAGGTACTTTCCGAAGCAGCCGTGCCCTGGGTCCACCCAAGTTGGGTGAATGTGAAATGAACCCAAGTGCGGATGCAGCGTCGAAAAGCGAAAAGCTTTGGAGCAAGCTGTCGAAAGTACTCGTTGATGAGCCACCTCTCGTCAAGGATTAGGCCCAGATATTTCTAATTTATTTTATATCTGCGGTCAGGAGGTGGCGGACTATTAGGAGGTGAAATTCACATTCAAACTGGTCTAATCACAGAATTTCAAAATAGCCTAGTATTTCTTAAAATTATTCTCTAATTGCAAAAAAAGATATGCCATAGTTGTCCACTGTTATTATTTTTTTAATTTCGTTATAGTAATGTGACTTCTTATCATAATTATCGTTGACTGACTTGTCTATCAGCTATCATAGCGTTCCTTTTTATAATTTTACATAGAAATCCAATTGTTTCTCTATGTAAATAAGAAAGTTAGTCCAACACAGAATTTGAAATAACCAAATGCTCTTCGATGACGTAAAGACAAGTTGCAATGTCTGAAAAGATAATGGTACCCTTGAAGTACTCCAGAATACATAAATGACAACTTCGGTTCGACTTACTGAAAGAAACTTACGATTTGACCTGTTATTCCCGTTTTACTACAATCATTCCGAGCCTGAAACCAATTTCGTATCTGTTTTTCAAAATTCTATTCTTTAGACGAAGTATTCCCATAAAATAAATATTATGTTCAATATATTGCACACTAAGATGCCTTTCAGACGTATTCCTAGAAATTCATATTATTGTAAATAATTCGATACACGTGAGAATATGGTACAGGTATTTTCATATAAATTTCTTTGAAGCGTGTATCATCTGAAGCTTACTTCTCAAAAGCGATTTGTCACTTGAATATTATCAGCACATTATAGAAAGCAACTCTATTCAAAAAGGATTTTATCAATATTTCTATTTTATACTTTTCTTAAGCTGTACGCCAAATACACACACATAAGTCTATATATGAAGACTTGTGCGTGTGTAGTTAGAGATCCTCTTCTAGTATCTATTCTCTATTTAACAGTGGTAGAGCCATACTTAGGCACGCCTTCACTTCCACTTAACTTTTAAATGCTGGAACCGATTTAAATATGATGATCTATGGGAAAGAGAGCAAAAACATACCTCTCAACTTAACTTAAGCATATTGCATAAGATAAAATTACTTATGAAAGAAGTGAAACAATAAACGCTAAAAAATTTGATGTGGGCAATCGATATGAAGGTCATCGCTACCCTTTCACGCACGAGATCACGTTATAATTATTTTTTTATTTTGATTATGTCGATCACAGTATAGTCTCGCTTTGACAAAATATATCTAAGCTGTAAGATACAAGTTTTAGAAACGTACTATTTATAATATTAAAAATAATAATGGTAATATTTATATTCATAATATTCAAATACATTTATCTGTCTCACCAAAATGCAAATAAAACTTTAGTCTTCTTTAAACCTAAATTGTAATATGGCTGTTACCAATCGGAATAATTGATCGAAAATTAAAGATCTAAAAGCTCTAATAAACACCTGAGACCATATATAGGAGTATTTATTATATATTTTTTTTATTAGCCTACCATAGTAACTCCACTTTGCCTGATGGAAAACAATAAGTGGAGTCAAAGAGTGGTGGTCACCAT
This sequence comes from Tyria jacobaeae, assembly GCA_947561695.1. Classification (NCBI taxonomy): domain Eukaryota; kingdom Metazoa; phylum Arthropoda; class Insecta; order Lepidoptera; family Erebidae; genus Tyria; species Tyria jacobaeae. Next base: position 7,583,534 of record OX387207.1, on the reverse strand, counting down.
CCTCATTGCATGTCTAGTCAATGCAGCATGGTGACCCACACTATGGCGGCCTGGTGAGATGCTTTTTCACGTCCCGCTAAAAAGACCCGGGATCAAAGTGGGAAGGAAACACGTGCGCTGGTAGAGAATTCCAGGCTTTCACCGATCGGCACAGGAAAGAAGAGCCAAACCGTTTCGTTCGGGTGCGTATATTTTCGACGCTCAAATGTATATATATGTATGTATGTGTATGTGTGTGTGTGTGTATCCATACATACATATACCTAATCTATACTTTTTCTACTAAACTAAGACAAAACTGAGACTGCACATATTATTTATATGAAATTGAATACACAATAAATAATAATAAATAATTACTAACATTTACCTACATTGAAATTGTAAATAACGTGAACTTGGAAATAATTAAATTCCGGTGAATCTTTTTTATCAAAAAGAAAATAAATTACTTTCGTTATATATTTGTTTCAATGCTTTTTAATGTCCAGAACTAGAGCGAGATGAGGAAATTGAATCGTTCGGGTATCATTCAACACGTGACCTGGATTCGGAAAACAATATAATTTACGCCTACTGTCTAACAGACGCGTTCGGTGGCTTTAAGCAGCGGCTGCAGCTGTGTTAAAGTATATTTTCCTAGATGACATGTACCCTTTCTCTTGTCCCAGGCAAAGTGTATGCAAAATTTCGTCATTGTTGGTTCTTAAAACTTCGGGTACTTAAAACGTGGAAACGTAACAAAAAAAATCAAATCTATCAAAATTTAAAACTATTAGTAACGAACGATAAGTTAGTTAGGACTAGCAGATCATGTGTTGCAATGTAACGTAAATTAAAAAGTGTTTGATTTTTTATTAAAACTTTCTACAAAGTTTTATACCAAAAGAAAAATGTATGTATACCGATATATTAGATATAGATATGTTATATATATTATGTTACATAGAGTTAGTACTCTTCCGTCCCGCAGAAGACGCACAAGACGCCGGAGAGTGCAAAATGACCTCCGGCCTCCATGAGCGCTGGCCTAAGGGCGACAGTCTGGGCTATCTATCGCCCTAGCACAAGTAAGGTGATGACCCGTGGGGGTTTCCACACAAAAAAAAAAGATATATTATATACAAACATTTTGGCTCCAAAGTCCCTAGGGGTGAAATCACAAGACTCTATCAATGTGTAATTATAACCTGATTTCTAGTGGTTTAGAAACACATAGAGTACAAACATGCAACGTATACATTGGTTTCCTGTTACTTTTAAGTTTTAGCTAAATCTTGAGAAGCCAGAAACACAAATTAAATAAGTCAGAGTCTACAACCCGTTTTATTGTATCGAAACCAGACTTATCGTAGATTTTTAATAAAACCTATTCAAGTCAACAGATTTCAATCTACCTACCAATATTTCTTACAACGATACAATACACTCATGCTTGATTATTGTAATGGTAGATGGTGGTAGTCATGATGACTATACAATCATGGATCTACACCAAATTTTTTTACGCAAAACGCCTGCACTCTGTAGCGTGAACATCATGTTGTTAAAACAAGTAATAAATTATATCCTGTGTATTACTTGCATATAAATGCATACTGCCATATGTACATGTATAGCTTTACGGAAGCCCACCGCCTTCATCAAAGCTTAACGGTAACTAAATCTGTGGCGATAAGATGGCGACACGACAAGGGTATAACCTAATTTATGTTGTTAAGTTTCTATTGGATATAAATCGGATCTATTAATAACATACCAATTTGTATGATAGCGATGGAGCTCGATTTAATTACAATGATAGTCGTCACGCATAACCTTAATATAACCTCAGTTAGGTCCCAATGTATAACTTAAACGCATAACAGTCGGCTAAAATTAATGATTGAAACTCCTTTTTGGGCGATAATGGATACAAGACTTGGTAAAAGAGGATGTAAAATAGTAAACTAGTAAATGATAGAGGAGAATGGAAGAAGGAAACACATGCGCCGACTCCAAGTACATGATGATGTTGGTGGTTAATCTATCTTTGTAGATATGCAGTCTGATTTCAATGTATTATATGTATAATTATATTTTAAAACACAGTTCAATACTAATGTAGCTGCTTACTGGGTTTTGATGGAACTGTTATGTTGTTTTGAATTGAAGTATGTACAGTGAAATAAAAAAAAAGTACACTTTTAAATGTACTTTTTTTAATTAAATATGCTACTGCTGCGGTTCCTATTTTCTACAACACTGTTATTTAAATATATATATATATATATATATATATTGGGACAGACGAACAGACGGGTACGGACGAACACTTGATGGTAAGTGACTACCGCCGTCCATGGACACCTGCAACTCAAGAGTCGTAAGTGTGAATGGAATGCGGAGGACTGGTTAAATGCGGAGAGGGGAAAAAGGAGATTGAGAATGAGGAGAAGGCAAAAGAGGCCTCCGGAAATCACTCTAATTTCGGGGAAATGCACCACAATCGCTGCTTTACAATTGGTTTTTTCTGAGGACGTGGTATCGCAATGGTCAAGCCAGCTCGTTCGTGCCTAAGCTAACTTATAGCCTGAATAAGAAAAAAATGCATAAATAAATAATCTTGTTGAATAGAATGACAAGCTTCTTCGTTATATATTTCTCTTTGGTTAGATATAATGAAATAATAAAATAAAAACTTAAAAAAAAAAATACTTTAACTATTGAGGCCCGGAGGATTCCTGATGTTCATTCGACATAAAAGCAAAAGCTCTACCACGATAATGTTGTAAGAGCGTCTGTTAAATCAAATTCATACCTTATATAAAATCACTTTGATATATATACTTTCAGAAGGAGGGGTTAAAAACCAAGCTATCTCTACACTGCAACGAATATTTATATGGTATTGGTACATTAATAATTTGATACAGAACTACTTTTTAAAAAAAAATATGCCGATACATACTAGTCTTGACTGTTAAATAAGCCTTAAAGTTTCCGTGTCCTGGTTTCTTAACAATTCTTACCGTTGCTATAGAATAAGAATCTTCTTAATTTACTTTTATGTCGAATGAACATCAGGATCCTCCGGGCTTCAATAGTTAAATTATTAATTTATTGAAAAAAGTTTATTTTTTTTAAATTTCGTTATATCTAATCAAAGAGAGATATGTAATGTATGACGGAGTAGGAAATAACTACGATGACTTACTTCTGACACTGCATTCCTTTTTTTTTTAAAGGACGCCTGCAAAATATGCCTGCATAGAAATGGCCGGTTTTGCTGGGTGCTTTACAAACATTCTAACAACGGACAATAACAAAAACCAAGCTATGGATAAATATTTGTGGATCACACAAACTTCTGTTCAGTGTGGTAATCGAACCCACGATAACTGACCACTAGACCAAGAGGCCAGTCAAAGTCTTATATATTATTTATAGAAATACCTACACTTATATTTTTAAGTTTTAGAAAATCTGATACGAGCGCAGATTTGCTAAAGCTTCAGGATAATACAAAATTATCCTGTAATTTACGTTGAACTACTAGTGTCGGTGTTCTACTTAGTAACATGTATTGGTGATGTCAATCTGTTTTGCCTACCATTGAACCGTCTCTGTCTTTGTTTTACTTCGCAGTACAAGAATCTTAGTTTCTCTCGGGTTTTGTGCTCTATTTTCGAAAGTACATACAAAACTAATATTTAGAATTCCTTTGAGAAAACAACGGGTGCTCTTCAATTTATGAAAAGCTCCCAGAAAGCGATCCCTTTACGTAAACTCTCAGCAACAAGGTCACTACTGCCTCCATCTTAGATGACTTGACAACAACAGTACCAACAAACAACAACCAACCCAGTCCAATGAAACAAAAAAGACTTGCTTAGGATTTAGAAGTTACCTATAAATAAGCTAACCAGCTAAGGAGAGCCTTTTATTATACCATAAATATTATTATGCGAAAGTAAATGCGATTTAGGTTGTCTGATCGATGATTACACACTAATTACTGAAACGATTAATTAGAAACTTCGTGTACGTACATAGAATACTTTGTCTGGAAAACCAAAAAAATATTACCTAAAAGATGTACTACTCCCGACGAAGAAACTGTATGACCATAATTTATATTGCATAATCGAATGAAATAAAAACGGTCAAATGAGTCTTGGGTCAGGTCATACACAATACATAATAGTTGAAACGTCAGTATTTCTACACTTTACATTGGACTATCATTCTTGAACTTATCAATTCGATACTTTAAATTCATTATGTATACTTATTCTTATAGATGTATGATTCTCTTCCTTCTTGTAGAAACATCTTGTAGTTGGACCAAAATGTTTATATTTCTAATGCTTTTTAAACAAGTAACATACACGTGCATAACATTTGTAATGTAAAAAGAAACATATTCCAATACACTTTCAAGATCAAGCAGATGTTATTACAACTATTACATTTTTTTACAACTCTTTCCACATTTAAAGTGAAATCTTTTATTCAAGTTCGATGCGAAAAAGTTACAAAAGCGGGTAGTAAATAATTTTTTACAATTTTAGGAACATTTCAGCAGCGCTAATTGTAAAGGTTTCTCAATCATGACATCTTTAACCCCAAGTCGTCCTCCCCCTTCCTGATTTTTTAATTTTGTAGTAAGCAAAGCTTTACAAAATATAAGTATTTGAGTTCTTCAAAAAATAACGAAGTACGTTTTCAGTACAAAGCATTGGCAATTTGAAATCAGTGCCTTCTTTATACAACTTCTATAAATATAAAAAAAAATTTTTGGACGGTGGAACACATAAAATTCCTAATTTAAAACATCTTTCCTATTTTAGTTTTTGTATACAAATTGGGATCAGCAATGTGAATACTCTCTTCTGTGTCGGAAATCTACTTTCAGTTTACGACCTCCTTATATTTACGACATACATTTGTCACTTTTAGCTGCTGCACGTTACAAGGTACCTTACATAAGATATTCCAAAAAAGGATTGTAAGGTTTTTGAAAGGTTTCATGTGTGTGTGTCGTCCACACCGTATCCAGTGACGGCGATTTATGTTTACATAGGTAATATATATGAGAGAATCTTTATTCTACGATAACTACCTAAAGGGTGAACAGATTTGGATGTATGGGCTATTATTTGAATCCTTACATAGCCCCGAGCTACTTCACTTTATTTCATAATCAAATACAATGGGTGCACGTATGCGGCGTAATTAATTTCTTTGGCATAAAGAATGAAACAAATAAAAATACTTAAGTTTACAGTTCTCTCTTGGACATCGAGCATTGCATCGAGCGTCTCCTAGAAAACCTGAATTTCCCGTTTCCCCGAACTGAGTGAGGTTTCCGGAGGCCCAACTTCTCCTCTCTTCTTTCCTACCCCTCTCCTCTTTCCCATCTCCTCATCCCTTCTCTCTTCATTCCACTCCCCGCATCTCCCATCCCTCATCACCCTCAAAGGCGGGCAACGCACTTACGACTCTTGAATTTCAGGTGTCCATGGACGGCGGTTGTCACTTACCATCAGGTGACCCGTCAATTGTGCTACAAGACCTTGCTTCATGCTTTTAAACTAACATTTCATGATTTTAAACTAACGGTAAGTACTCTGATAGGTTTTGATTTGACTGCGAATTGTATTGCATTGTCCTCACATATCTTATTTTGTTTTATGTGCACTTATGAACTGTTACAAGAAACTTATGCAAAATATTTGAAAGACAGTATCTTTGAAGCTCTTGAAGATCTAAGCATTAGAACAGGCAAATAGCCCGTATCCGTATTCCGGCCCAACATTCATTCATTTTCAATATAAATGATAAAATTCCCTAAATTACCAGTTATAATAATTGAATGACAATCGGTAAACTTTTAATTAAGTATATAACATTAGAAAATTATTGAAATCAATTCAATATGGCTGGGCTTCGAGGTATGAACCTTATTACACGGGAGTAACACAAGGTTGGGAAAAATAATAGAAATAAATGTTGTGAACGACAATTTAAATTTAGTTTACGTTGAATTCACAAAGTGCAAAGCCAAGCCTGAAAAAACCTTTTTTAATTAGATATTGGAACAGGCACTTGTCTTACCAATCACTTGATGGAAAGTGACGATGAAAACGAAGATTATGCACGCCTATCCAAAATAAACATATTCATAAATAAATAGTAACTCTCTAGTTCTGGGAAATACTTGTTGCAAGAAACCAAACGACATTGTATGAAATATCGACATTTCGATAAGGGCGGTTATAGATCGACCCTGGCAGAAAGCGATTTAATCTATGCAAATAGTATCACGACATTATTAATTAATTGAGGGTTGATCAAAAATTTACAATTAAAAAAGGTCGATTTTGTTTTGGTCCTATGAAATAAAGAAATGAAGGCGACTGTGAGTTTTATTCAGTTAGCGTAAGATCTTGGAAGTTATACTACACATGTTTAAATCATCCTAGAAACACTGACCGCCATATTTTTATATACAAAGCCTAGGAGGCTATTTTCATATTCACCATATACAAGGAGCGATCAAAAAGTTTCCGGTAATGTTATAAAAACCACAAGAATATACAAGAAAATATTTTATTTTGTTAGCTTAGTTAGTTAGGACATGGAATATGATTAAAAATTTTCTCCTAAAGTACTTAAATTCTATTAAAATGTCTGTGGTAGACATTTTTTTTTTTCAAAAAGAATATTGTGAATCACAGATAGTTATTGCAATGTTACACTTTACGGTGACAACTAGAAAATACTTTTACTAAATTAACGTCAAATAACAATTTATATATCGATTACCGGCATCTTTTTGAGGTTCTCTGACACCTTTGTTTGCTGATAACCTTTTAGATACCCTCACTTATAGCAGCCATGAATAAAAGAAGCGTTAATAGCAATGACTAATCGCGTTCTCTTGGAGATTTGTGGGGACTTATACCACATCAATATATAGGATAAGACTTTTAAGAGGAAGTATATTAAATATTAGAACGTAAATGCAGATGTATTTACCTTTTAATATTTAATTTATTTTCATACCATCAAAATGTTATACACTCTTTACTAATACTAATAATCTAATATAAAATATCACTATATATACAAATGTTTTCAAAACATGCTAACCAAATGGCGGAAGATGAGCACCGAGGAACGATGGAAAAAGAAATGAACCAGGAATAATGAAAATCAACTCTACAAAATCCCTGCGTGTTTCAAGCTTTTGGATAAGGTACAGTGTGAGTATTGAACAGGGTGGCTAACATGATATCAAATCACATCAAATCAAAATCATTTATTTCAATGAAACCAATCATAGGTATGTTTGTATAGTCAAGAAAAGAAGTCAGTCGTGAACCTAGTTTTCTGTTCTATACAAATCCCATAGAGAAAAGTAGTCAATAAACTCCAACGACACTCTTTTTCAAATATTTTATTTATTTTTTTGTTACTCCTTTTATAAGAACAAATTAAAAGTGAGGACATTATGCCATTATATATTATGTAATAACAGTCCGGAGATGGCCATACCCTAACAATGGCGTTCGTTCACGGTTTTTTAAGTCCAAAGGTAATGAACGACTATGTCTGCAATGACTATGTCTTAGTCTGAAGAAAACATATGTATATTAGTAAGGTTAACCTTAGCTACCAAGTGTCTCATTTTGCTCGACTTTTCACGAGGAAGGGTTTTGCCTAAACAGTATGATGTATTTCGACATGTGAGATAGCATTTAAATTGTCTTCACAGTGGAAGTGATATAGAGTATAACATTTTGAGATAACTTCAACAAAAAAGAGTGGACGTTACAACAAAATAATAATAATAATTTGGCAAAATTTTTGGCGATAGTGCTATAAGCGAGGCTCACAATAGGCAGCTGGGTTAAAGGCCTGATGCAGAAAGCAGTACTTTTTGATATGATTTCTGTCTCTGAAGCCCAAACTACCACTACTTTTTATATTTTTAAATGTCTTTTTTTATATATGTATTTAAAAATGTAATTTATATGTATGTATATTTAATGAAATAAAGAAAATAATAATTTATTAATCCAAAAGTTTTACAACAGGGAAATATAATGGACAGTAGTCGTTAAGCGTATTATACGCTAAAGTTTGAACAAGTTACACAACGCTGGATTTTATACTAGTGTTTAATATTTTTTTTTACAATTTAACATGTTGCCTAACTAAGTAAATAGCGATTGTGACATCATAGCTGTCAGTCAAAATACGTAATTACACTTTCTTTACCTACGCATAACTGGTTTTATCGTAATTATCTGATTAACATTGTAACAGTCATTGTTTCTAATATAACCAACATTGTATGTACTCCGTTGTGAGCTATCAGTAGCCTATTAAGGTGTTAATGTTATTATTTGTGTATGTTTTACTTAGAAGTAAAATATGTATATATATTTATGAATTGACTCCTGTGTTACAAAATATTACAACAATCCACGTTTTAATAGCTTTTGCGGGAAATTTAATCAGTAGATATTATTACTGCACTATATTATATATACATGTATATTTCATTTACATATTTCAAAAGAAAGAAGGTTCATCTCTCTGTCTGCCTAAACGCGATAAACTCAAAATTGTAAAAAGGATTTCCATACGGGTTTGAACATGGGACAGAGTAATTTATGAGTCAGGTTTGTCTGTATATTTAATTTAGTAGTAGTTATTTAATTGCAGTTCTTTTTTGTTAAAAGCCTGAAACATGACAACAATAAAACAGCCCTGCGAAGCCGTCACGAATTACTAGTATAAAAATTAAAAGTATGTTAAAACGGTACAACAATTTCAATCAGCAATTGTAAAATTGAAAAGTATTTGTTGCGACGAGTTACACAAGATACTTTTGTAAATATTATACAAATTAAGTTTCACTTCACCTTTTAGACTTACCCAAGTACATGAAATATACAGTACGCGGAACTTCTTATTGATTAAGCCAAGCTAATTAAAGTCATTAGTTTCAAAACGGGACTTTAGTTTATGATTAAAGTATTTCCGAACCGATACGACCTTCAAACCTTCAAGAAAAGAGCGTATTCCTACCTAAAAGGCAACGCACTTGTCACTCTTGAGTTGCGAGTGTCCATGGGCGGCGGTAGTCACTTACCATCAGATGACCCGTCTACTCGTTTGCCCCCTATCGCATAAAAAAAAGTGTTAAGAGAGCTTTTTACTAATGCTAGGAGAACAAGAAGAAAATGCACTCGGGAATGTATTTTTTTTCTTGTTTCCTCTGCCAGTAAAATATTTGAATTATTATTTATCTACTGTAAAGCTAGGTTCTGACAACGGACGCGACGAGAGCAGTTGTAGTTTATATAAAATCCATACAGCCTACGAGTATGTTGCTGCATACTCAACGGCAAAAATATACAACTCAACAGGGAAAAAAATGGTTAAAATTAAAAACAAACAAACGCCTTTTAAGAAGCTACACTGTAATTAAATACTTAAAATAGTATAAATACTTTTATTACTTAATAAGTGATTGTCATGAAAATTTTCGTAGTCGATGTTAAGGCTACCTAACGTCGGCAGTAAAGGACATAGGGAACCTTTCATTGACAAAAAAAAATATTTTGCCTGGAAACATAACTTTTTTCCAATTGTAAGATGGAGAAAATGAAATTGAGAAAAGAAAAGCACAATATATTCCGTCACCACTATCGTCAAGCAAGTACGTCATTTTTAGATTCTGCTATCATATCAGATTCTCCCACCAGAGAGGTCTGCTACTATATCTAAAGGTATCAAAAGTAAAAGTCTATCGTCTGACCCAAGATTTTGGAATTCCAGGCATCCACAATATTATGAGTCTTTAAAAAGAAGGACAGACCTATTGGCAGTCGTACCCTAAATATATACATTAAGATATGTTTATTGACATATATTGCGATACATTTTACAAAAATTAACAAACGCATAATAAAGTCAACAAAATTATGAAATAGGAAAAAGTGTGTGTCGTGCATTGAAATGGATTTGACTACAGAACATTTAGGTTCAATGATTTATTACAATGTACTGTGGGGCTAATGATAGAAGCTGATAAAAGAGTGACATATCAACAGATTTGGACAACTTTAGGCATTGGTATGAGTCTAGTACAAAAAGTCTGTCACGCGGTCTTTTGAATTGGTGCCGCGTAAAGAAGGGCTTTAGTCGTTTTTTAACAGCTGTCTTGGAAAATGTTAGACAGAAGGGTTAGTGAGACAACCTCCTAGCAGTCCCGACTTGGCTCCTTGTCCTTGACTCTTATTTATTTACAAAAATAAAATATAGTCTTAGAGGTTTCGCTTTAAGAACCTAAAGCTGGCGTGGCTGCGTGTGAAAAAGGCGTGGAAGAGGTCCCTTTTTGACATAATATAAGAGGAAAGGGGGAATAAGGGAGGGCAAACAGGAGTGGGGGAGTTGGGCCTTAGAAAACCTCACTAAATTCGGGGACATGCAATGCAACCTCGTTCACAGCCAGTTTTTTTTTTTTTATGAGGCCATGGTATTTAACCGGACGAGCCGGTTAATTATTCTTAACTTAACTTTTAATTCTAAGGTATCATTTTATTGTATTTTTTTTATGGGATAGGGTCAATCAAGCAAACGGGTCACCTGATAGCTAGTGACTACCGCCGCCCATGGGGCGTCCATGGGCGTCGGTAGTCACTAGCTATCAGGTTATTTAATTTACACACTTTTTTTGCCTGACTGATATATGTACTAACTTAAAATTACAGCTTCCTATAATATTACTATCATCCACCCACTTAAGCCACGTACTGATAGACAAAGCGGAACTATGAGGGATTTTGTTAGGATTACGGCACCCTAAAAACAAAAAGGCTAATTGAGACAGTAATCCCTTTTCGAGTATTGTAATTTTGTGAAATGCTATGAGTATTGTAATTTTATTTTTATTTAAGAAGTACAATTTATTTATGATCTTAATCTAAAAGAGCAGGAATGATCGAAGGCAAATAAAACTATACTTTCCTTTTGGTGTGCTTACATTCCATAAATATTAAATTTGAAGTTCGTTATTCTTATTCATTTACATAACAACGTAAACATTCGGGAACGGCAGAAAAGCACATTATGGTTACATAAAGTGTAGGTACTCTTTATGAATAGAGTATTTTAACTTCAATTTATTTGTCCACATTTATTTTCTTGCATGAAATTAATTAAATCATGACACAAATAAATCAATTAGGTTAATAAAAGGTTCATAAAAGGTAAACCTATTTTATGTATTTATAGTCAATTAGAGGTCATAATATTATTAAACAATAATAAAGACATAGATTTTAATATTATATTGTAGCACATGTTCATAGTTAGAAAAGCCTACTAGGCTTCTAAGACTGAAGATGTAATAATATCAGCTCCACTTTGTTTTATGGACAAACGTGTGCGTGTGTCTGTTTTTAATACCACACTGGCCATTGCAAATTGTTCTTTTATTTTTATTATTTTTTACTACTGACTATAAAACATAGTATACAACGTGGATATAAATTATTTGTTCAAGTATGTTTCAAAAACGACGCCTTGGACAGTTAGCATTCGCTAAGAAATTAAATTCCCACAGGGTACTAGTTAAAATATGCTTATTTATCTAAGAAAATAAATTAATAATAGGTAGGAGTACGCTCTTTTCTTGAAGGTTGTATCGGTCCGAAAATGCGTCTGGCGACAATTTGTTCCATAGGCTGGTTATGCGAGGCAAAGAGCTTCTGGAGAAGCGCACAGTGGTGGAGTGCCAATCGTCCAGGTAATGGGGATGGACATTTTTTCGCATAGGACGATGGCTGAAACCTGCAGCCGGTATAAGTCCGAACAATTCCTGTGAACTCTCAAAGCGAGGTGATACGACCAATGGCATCTATAAGTGAACTATAAAAACAGTTTTTACAGACTTCTAAAAAGGAGGAGGATCTAGACTATGACTGGAATGTTTATCTAGCGGTTAGTGACCTTGGCTGCTAAGCCAGAGGTCGTGGGTTCGTTTCCCACCCATGACAAATATTCCTCCAAAGGAACTATTTTTGCGACAAATGCTTTATTGCAAGCCTAATGTGTTTTTATAGACTATGTTGTTGGCATTATTTAAAGTTTGAAATATCAAATCATATAATGTTTTTTGTCAGTTTAAAAATTATTCTTGTGTTTTCTACCTTACTTATTGAACTCCTTACCATATCTCAGCCGTGTCTTAACCGTTCATACAAACAAAGAATATTCAATGCCTGACGTCATACAAAACACAATAAGTTTGGTCTTTGTTCGCTGCTTCGCATAAAAAAAATCACCGCATGTATAAATCAAGTGAGGCAAGATTATGAAAATCATTGAATAACAACCGAAGCTCAGTTAAAATTATCATTGGAACACGGCTAAATAACAAGTGAAAATGTTTATACACATTTTGAATCATTCTAATTTTTATAAATAACATAGGTATATGACATTTTTTTTTGTAACACCCTAGACCCCAATTGTTTCGACATGTAAGGTGGCATAAGGTATAAATATCGCTTCTAGAAACAATGTAATCGTAATTTATTTATTTTTAATAATATTCTATATATGTACATGATGTGGCAATAAAGAATTGAAAAGTGAGATGTTTTTTAAAAAACATCATGATGATCGGATGCAAGGCATGGCAGCACATAAAACTCTACCAAACAACATTGTTTCTTATCTACAAGATTACATTTAAGTAAATAAAATGTGAACGAGTTGTATAAATTCCTGCTATTTCGATCATGGATCGACGCCTGTTATAAAAACTCTTTTTTGTTAGACCCGTCCGCTTAAATCTGTTTCTGGACTTTCGTTTGATACCACCGCACCGAATATCTAATTACCTGTATAATTACGAAAAAGTATTCTAATTCGTATTCGTATATTATTTATAAAGTGACTAGAAAGTATTTGATAGGAAAACTTATTCTTTAAGAAGTCCTTCCAACTTCTACATTTATTTCAGTACAGTTTCGTTTGGTACCTTGTAATCCTATTTATTTAAACATGTAGTGTGTAAAGTTAATAATGCTTAATTCGTCAGTACCTACATAAAAACTACGACCACCTTATTTTTCAACTTATTGTTATAAGATGGAAGACTAGTTGATTAATTGACAATTTGATCAAATATGAATGTATTAATTTGAAATATGACAATTACCGACTTCATTATTAACTATAAAATTAACTATAAATTCTTAACTATAACATTAGCGACCGACTTAGTCTGACTGACGTCTACTCCTGACAATTCAAAAATATCTGTACTTAGTTTAATTGCAGTAAATGATTTTGAAACAAAACAAAAATAATAATTTTAAAACAGACGAGCCACTAATAAGCTATTCTATATTTCCTTTGGATATATTTTAAAATGATCGTAAGTATAGATTCGATAGTCAACTGATATTTCTATTACTGAAATAATATAGCTTTGTGCAAAGAAATATTTCCGTTATCGTGACGTCCTAATAAGAAAAACAAAGAAAAAAATCAAAAGGTGCATGTCACAGTGACTGACCTTTTTTCAAAACTAAAAATTAAATTACGAATAACTATGATTTAAGCAAACAAATTCACGATATAATATAATTTAAATTGTTCGCTGTTGTTTACAAACAAAAACTTGTTTTTGTTATAGGGACGTCACTCACGAGAAGAAATGGTGGTTGGCGTTTTTGGTCACGTGACATACGGATAACAAACTATAATTTTTATTTAGAAATATAAATAAATCTCTTGGTTTTATAACAAAATAGTATTAAATTAGTTTTGCGTATAGTAAAAACTCTGAATAATACACTTTTATAAGATGTTAGTTAAACTCTCTTATTGTTATCGGAATACCCACAATCATAGGTTAGTACTAATTAATAGCTTGTCATGTATCATACATTGACTAATTTATTACTTGATCAATAAGATCTCAAACTAAGCAGAGCTTGTACTATGGTAACCAGATAGCTGATCAACATACTTGTATACTTCTCAATACATACATAATATATATAAATTACACCCAGACACAGAACAAATGATCATGCTTATCACACAAATATTTGCAGCCAAGGTCACTAACCGCTAGACAAACATTCCAGTCATAGTCTAGATCCTCCTCCTTTTTAGAAGTCTGTAAAAACTGTTTTTATAGTTCACTTATAGATGCCATTGGTCGTATCACCTCGCTTTGAGAGTTCACAGGAATTGTTCGGACTTATACCGGCTGCAGGTTTCAGCCATCGTCCTACGCGAAAAAATGTCCATCCCCATTACCTGGACGATTGGCACGCCACCACTCTGCGCTTCTCCAGAAGCTCTTTGCCTCGCATAACCAGCCTATGGAACAAATTGTCGCCTGACGTATTTTCGGACCGATACAACCTTCAAGAAAAGAGCGTACTCCTACCTATTATTAATTTATTTTCTTAGATAAATAAGCATATTTTAACTAGTACCCTGTGGGAATTTAATTTCTTAGCGAATGCTAACTGTCCAAGGCGTCGTTTTTAAAACATACTTGAACAAATAATTTATATCCACGTTGTATACTATGTTTTATAGTCAGTAGTAAAAAATAATAAAAATAAAAGAACAATGTGCAATGGCCAGTGTGGTATTAAAAACAGATACACTTATAAGAGATTATATTCCTTCTTACCTACCTATTCCCATATTCAGCCCCCAAAGTGCCCGGTTACCGGACAAAAGGCTATTACGTAAGTGGAACTAAATTCTAGTGTGAGTGTTTGATACGCCCTTGCATTGTAGGGTACAAGGATACAGACTTGAATGTACGTATCGATAGTTATCAAACACGGATTGGTGAAATCCTGTAGTAATGATGAATCATCAATGTTGCAACAAAAAAATGCAAAACAAAATCATACTGGTACTCCGAACTCCGAACAGTGGACCAGTTCATGTTCTGGAAACCCATCCTCCACCCGCAAGTTAAGAAATCCTTAAAAAACTACTAACATAGAGCCCCTGAAGGTCCATTTTACATAAAAGTCACACAAAAACCTCAAAAAGAATTACGACACATCCCTACAACAGGAGTAAGTGTTTATAAGCAGTTAGCACGCGCGCAATGTTGGTATCGCGATTAAATATGATTTTACGACGCAAACACCACTACGAATGAGTCACGTCATAATATATTCAACATTTTGTAAAAAGTGACTACACTATCCATACTAATCTATACAAGCTTAGCTCTTAGGTACCAAGATTAGATTTCGGACTGTTACAAATTCACCGTAAAATAAACACCGTGTAAATAATACCGATATTTAGTATCCGGATCGGATCGGACATTGGATTAAGTCCATGAAGCAAATGGTATATAAACTTCAAAGTTATGTTAGTTATAGCCTTTGATTGTTTCCGGTCTAACGAGAACAAGTTTTCCGATCGAATATTAATTAATCCGTTGTTCTATGAAATACCTACAAGTTACTGCAGCGCATACGTACGTACGTACGTATATGAATGTTTCTGGTTTAATGAGAACAACCTTTCTAATCGAATATTAATTAATACGTCTTTGCATGGAATACCTGCAAGTTACTGCATCATATATGTATATGTATATGTATATATACATATATAGATACAGTATACACATTTAATTTATTTAATGAGCATGTTGCGGTGTTTTGAAGTTGAGCAAAGTGAAAGTATAAATTTATTCATAAAATGTTAAATATTACCTTTTTTACATAATGTATTCTGTTTTTCATTCTTCTTGTACAGGCTCCAACTCCGATGTACTTTATGTAAATGTGTCTTAACAATTTCTCATTTGACGCGAAATTCAGCCGCTTTGCTTACAACAGTACACCAAAGATGTTATTATTATATCATTTTGTTATTTTATTATAATCTTTATATTTAAAAAAACAATCATAAATTACTGATTCAGAAGGAAGTCTCGACACGGCCCGTATTGTGTAGAAGTCTTTGGAGGTCTAACGACCGAGGTCTTGCTCTTGTATCCGATGTCAGTTGTATACTGTTACTTAAACTTTGTTATGTTTTTCTATATCTATATAAGTATATGTATGGAACCATCGACCTCTGGTTTGTTTTGATTGTTTGTTTGTCACGCTTGTACGTTTTAACTACTGGCCCGAGCATCATGTGCATACACGTGGCTAGGAGTACAGAAAAATACATGAGTTACGTAGGTAAGTACTATTGTTGAGGGATGTTCAAAATAACTTCAGTTATACGTTTTATTATATATCGTAAGATAGCTAGTACAATATAAATAAAGATCGCGATATAATTTCAATGTGTCTGTTTTCTCTGCGTTGAAGAAACTTGTAATGTTCGACAGCTAAGATTTGTAACGTTATGTAATTAATTGATTTTGTCCTCCTACACACTCATCTACGCCCATAAACTTGCCTACGTTCTCTGCGTTGAAGCAACTTGCTAAGTTCAAAAACTAAAAGTGTATCACTCTAAGTGTTATATACATATGTATTCGTAGAGATTTGTAATATTATATCATTCATTCATATTATCCTCATACACACTCATCCACACCCATAAACATGCCTACGCCTGGCTCTCAAACGAATAAAATACATAATACTTTTGACTGAACAAGTCTTTGAAAGCAGAGCTCTATCGACAGCGTCCAGTAATAACGCTTTACGACACCTCATTACCGTTTATAAAAATACTTATTCTTTCATCTCGATAGCCACAAATACACGTAATTCTGAAATGAAACATAATACACCGAAAAGTGTTTATTATCGTTGTCTCTTCTCACTGATGTTATGGTGTTACGAAAGCCGTACCACCACTTCCAGGCTTACAAATCAGAATGTGAGACTTCAATACCTTTTGCTTATCATTTGCATATATAAAGTTTAGCCAACACCCTACAAAAAGAAGTGAAGTATTACCGGGTGTTAATCCTTACGTTCTTAATTTATATAGATAACATGTAACTTTTATAGCAGTAATGTAACAGGTCTAAAATCTGTATTGTTATTACGTTATAACGGTCAACCTATATAATAAATTTACAGATTAAATTGTCACTATCGCTAGGAACGAGCCTTTAAACCTTGTTGAAGTTAAAATATTTATTTTATACACTTTCCGGCAGAAGCTTTACACATAAAGAAGCAATTTCGAAAGAGATTCGGATAGCAATGTATTGCGTTAAGAATGACAAATTGTAATGACGCATTTCGAAGCATGACTTGTTCGTATATTTGTTGTTATTGAATGACCGTAACAAGAATGATATTTGAAAATTCTATGTGTGCTTTTATAAAAGGTAGTCCCATTTAAAAAAAAACGTTATGAGCTTGATGCACATAATTCCCTACTTGAACACGTTAGATTGCGAAAGTCTATGGTGGTGTGACACAATAGGAGCACTATTTTGTCACACGACTATTATTACCGAATAAAATCATAGATGTTTGTCATATTAGTAGCAAGTTTTCTTTTTTTTTTCTATGATAACATAGGCCACTTCAGGCTCACGCAGTAGCTGAACATTTGTTTGATAAAGGCGGGCGAACTCACGGTGAAGGTGGACAAGGTGAAAGTCACTCAGTGAGCAATGGAGCTATGCTTGGTGTGGCAGTGGGATAAAATTTATAATAAAGGGATCCGACACAGAACCAAGGTAAGCGATGTAGTCCAAAGACCTAAGAATCTTTCTGGCGTGGAGACCGCGTCTTAGGAGACGTAGTGTAGAACGACCTGCGGCTTAGAGTGACGATCTACGTATAACAGCCGGGAAATACTGGATGCGGAGAGCTGATGATCGAGCTAAGTGCATTGGGAGGGGCCTACGTCCAGTAGTGGACGATGACAGGCTGATGATGACGGGACGTGGAGGTTACTTCGTGAATACAACTCTACTATTTATGTATGTATAACTATTTATTTATTTATGTTATTTTATTATGTTATGCATTAAAAATTTTAAACATCTATTAAATAATTAATCTTAAAATGACATTATTTGGTATTTTGACGTTTGACGGCAATAGGCTTTTATGCTATTGGGACCAAATTGGAGTATGCAAAATGTGGCTATTATATACACCTCTGCCTCCCTTATGGGGATATAGTATGTACGTACCATATGTTTGCATCGAAATAGGATGATATAATCCTTTATTTATCTCGTACCTATTTGATAACGTCGACAATGTGGGTTTCGTTAGTGCTTTCTCGAGTCAACCATTTACCTATGATTGAGGTTGCCAATTTGATGTCGCTGACGCTTAGTCATGAAATTTCAATCTCACTTGGAACACAATCAAGGGGGGTACAATTTAAGTATATTATGTCAAATAGTTGGTGCTTCTGCTGGACCAAGGCCTCCCCACCACCGCTCAGCAGAGAATGGCGAAAGCCTAATGATAACTGATTGTAATGCATGGTCCCATTTATTTGCAAATAAAACACTAAGCTTAGCCTCCTAAGTTCTTTGTGTTATTTGCAACTCTGTTATAGTCCCATGTTTTGAGCAATGAGTTCTGTAATCCCAAATTAAGTAAAAATAGTACAAAATAATACAAATCCACAAAAAAATCTTCCAAACGTCAAAACTGTCAGCTAGGTAGGTACTTTGCGAGTTCGAGAACGATCAGTTGATTTCCAATAAAACTGAACGAAACGTAAACTTTTGGATCGTCCGACCTTGGATCGATCGAGCGTAAACTGACAGTGACTCACTCACATCGTTCAATTTTGCAAAAAACAGTGCACAAACTGGAATCGCTTAGATTTGTCACTGTGACTAATGACTATGCCTAGGCTAATAAGTAGGTATTCAGATAACTGGCCTGACAAATTAAAAATGGGGTGCTTTATCCTTTAGTTTTGTATAATTAGTAGTCGCACAGTATTCCAAATTCAAACGCGAGCCGTTTGTTGAATGGTTGAACGTTATTGATGTTTCCTGAGTTCTAAGTTCTTCTGGGTGTACCTAAAGGACCACCTATTATTTTTTCTTTTTGCTCTATTTTATTAGCAGCCAGCCTGTACATCTTCATTTATGTTCGACATTGGTTTGTAAAAACGTTCGATGATAATGGCATGTATTTGTAAGGCACATTATTTCTTCACTGTTTTCGTACAATTTATCTTTCTGTACTGTTGTTTTATTTAAACTGTATCTGTGAATATGCAACATTATCATCTATCTATCTTAATATTATGTAGATACAATGGAATGTGACTATATCTGCTAAATATCTTAAAACTTCGTAACCACGTAGCATAAACGTATGAAATAACATTTAGTTTGTAAAATTGATAAATAAGCATAACAGCTCTGCATTTTTGTTTTGTATTTTTATATGCAAAATTATATGCATAATATACCTACATTATAGAATAATATATACCTATATGCACTATATGTACATACTCATTTAAATACGGTGTATATTTTGTTTATTGTTTTGTTGGTAGTAACTTGAGGATTTTATACTTGGCTGTTTAATGTATATTTGTGACTAATCGCCGATTTCTGTATTTAAGTAACGGAAAGTGTTAAGGTAATTATATACCAAGGACTGCAAAAGTTAATGCGATTTTTTTAAATGCATAAACTTTTCTCTTCTATCCTGTATCTCAAAAAACAAGTCTCGTAAATGTTGGTTCACCCAAATACCATTTCACTAAAGTGCAGTGAATTTTCGACAGGAGATCGGAATGCATAGTTCGCTTGGCATCCGAGTTCCGCGACGTGATCTTCACATTACTATAATTATGCCCCTATGTAGGGATGACAAATTGGACCCATGACTATAAATAATACATGAATATGGCTTTTCCAATAAAATACTAAAGTAATTTATATATTTTTAAGATTATTTTCTATTTTATGTGTTAGTAGCAGTAAAGAAGTTTGAAAGTCAAATGGCGCTTGTAAGCAAAGAACTCGGTTAAATAGCTGACGGTACTCTTTGTACCTACTTTAAATGTATTTACTAACTAGCTGCACGTTAAATGAATATCAAAAAGAATATCAAAGTATGTATTACAAAAAAACGTTACTTTAACCCCTTACAAAAAAAGGCAAAAAAAATCAATCTTTATGTATTCTTTTCAATAGAATGACTAAAATACCTAATAATAAACTTGCATGAATATAAATTTCAGAATATGATAGCTTCCTATAGTTCAAATTAATTGTTATACAGTCCACGTGAAATCACACACACACTCACACGCACACACCTGTTTCAAAGTGAAACGCTATCTCGAAATTTAAGTATTCATAGCACAGAATGCCACAGGAGTTTATAAATTGCTTTTTGTGTTGGAGAGCACAAAGGAGCTTACAAAGGTCTATCAACTGCCCGCCATTCTTCAGATTA
Source organism: Tyria jacobaeae (assembly GCA_947561695.1). NCBI lineage: Eukaryota > Metazoa > Arthropoda > Insecta > Lepidoptera > Erebidae > Tyria > Tyria jacobaeae. Next base: position 7,563,096 of record OX387207.1, on the reverse strand, counting down.
CATAAGTGAACTCCCTTATTCAACACAGTATTCGCACCAACGATTTGGTACAATTATTTTTTTAAATACGTTAGTAGAAGAAATATTCATATTCCTTCTACTAATCTATGTATTCTCATATTAACAATTCATATAAAGGAAAGTAAACTGTTTTTGTCTACATTTAAAGTTAATTGTTAACTTGAAACTGAAAACTGAGAACACTATTATAATATTAATACTATGTAATTTTATTTATCCATCCCCATCACCTGGATTATGTGCACTCCACCACTGTGCGCTTCTCAAGAAGCTTTGTTGTCGCCTGCCATGATCGACCTTCAAACCTTCAAGAAAAGAGCGTTCTCCTACCTAAAAGGCCGGCAACGCACTTGTGACGTTTGTTTGGACGGCGATAGTCCCTTACCAGTTACCCTTACCGCATAAAAAAAATACTAGACAATGTAGAGAATTCTAGAACTAAATCAAGCCGTCTAGGGCTTGATATATTTTGATATGTGAGGTATTCTAATCGTCTTAACAGTAGGAGTGATATATATTTCACAATAATGTCAGAGATGAAAAATTAAGCGAATGTTAATAATGCATTCAGTGCATTTTCATATGCAGGATTTGCATATGCCATTAATTACGTTTTTTATCAATTTATTTTTATATTTCTTATATATTTTTTTTAATAAATTTTCTTGTTGTTCAATATTCATTGGCTATTGATTGTAAGGTCCTATGTGCCACCCCACCTCTTTCCAATAGTGTCGTAAAAGAGAGTTAGGGACTGATCTATCAGACAGTATGTATACAGTCATACAGTGGACGGTAGGTACAACGTAATAGGTTTGCCCCTATTACGTTGATGGGAATAAATGGTAATTGGCAAAATGTGGGTATTTAACACACGATTGCCTACCCCTTAGGATGGCTTAGAGGATAAAGGTGTTAGTGAATTTATGTAAAGTCCAAACCTGTCATTAACAGGGTGCTTCAAGTTATGTAAACTATTATTCCGTATATTTTGAAGGACTTATATTAATTTAACAGTAGTAGAGCCATGCTTGGGACGAATGGGCCGGCTCGACCGGTACTATACACCGGCCTCACAGAAAACCGCTTTTGAAGCGTTGCTGGCGTTGCATTTCCCCAAAATTGGTGTGGTTTCCGGAGGCTCAACTGCCCCTCTCCTCTTTCCCATCTCCTCATCCAAACTCTCTTCTTTTCCCTCCCCACATCCCCTATCCCTCATCATCCTCAAAGGCGGGCAGCGCACTTACGACTCTTGAGTTGCAGGTGTCCATGGACGGCGGTTGTCACATCCCATAAGGTGACTTGTCTGTTCGTCTGTCCGCCTGTATTATAAAAATAAAAAACACTGTAAATTATATTTTAAAAAGTCATTAGCGTTTTTATCAACTGTCAAAAGTTGATTTCATTAATTTTAATAACACCTTCTTTTGTATTATTTATTGCAATTTTGCCTCTATGACTTATTCTTGCCAGAACAGTAACTTGTAGAACTCATAAGGTAGAGATTCAATACTAACTTTTGCTGAAGTGATATAGGGAATAATAGCGGAAAATGTGATCTCTAATGGAACCCCAATTGGGTCGTCAATAACGTCGGTGTGGTTTCGCAATATGAACTCAAGTGCTTAAGATTCTTATAGCTTACTTTGTAAAGAAAATGCGGGTAAGGGGTCAGTAATAGAAGCGGGAGCTGTGTTCGCACGTTAAGAGGTTCGTCCCTCAAGAGGTAAAAACTAGTAAGTCTTTGAACAGTGGTAGGCCATGCTTACGCATTGACCGGCTCGACCATGGTATAACCACGGTCCCACAGGAAACCAGTTGAGAAGCCAAGCTTGCGTTGCATTTCCCTGAAATTAGTGAGTTTTCCGGAAGCCCAATTCCCCCCTCTTCTATTTCCCCTCACTTCATCCCCATCACCTCTTTCCCATCTCCCCACCCCTCTCTTTTTCCTCTTCTTTTTCCTCTCCCCACATCCCCCTATTCCTCATAACCCTCAAAGGCGAGAAGCGCACTTACGACTCTTGAGTTGCAACTGTTCATGGACGGCGGTTGTCACTTACCATCAGGTGAGTCACCTGTTCTTCTGTCCCCCTATATTATAAAAAAAAACAAATATACGACGTTTTTAAGTCTCTTTGTCCTGTGACAATTCCCACATCATCACCTCACCGAAGCTAACAATGAGGAAGTTTCGAACCGACTACAGCCACACGGTGTTCCGTCATAGTAGGTTTATAGCAAGGCACTGTATTATTCTATTTTTTTTTATTTGAGTATTAATTTTAACCAATTTCAAATCCTATGAGGTACTTAATTTTATTAGTTTTGGGGTAATAGACCCCAGTTCATACACCACGAGTAATTAATATAATTCGAAGGTTGGTAATTTGTTATTATATAGCACGAAAAAATATTATTTAAGTTAACAAGTTCATGTCTCTTTTAGCAATTGCAAAAATCTTCGCGAATCGAATCCCGAGATATGTACTATTTACATAGAAATATAAGTTTGGTTCCTTGCGGACTGGCACTTTAAACTTTTTTATTGTTCCTTACTTTAGTGACATTTTGAGTTGTTAAATTCATAAATTATTGAAACAATATTAGACAATCTGGATTTTCTAACATTTATACGTGGGTGTTTCTTATATTATGGCGTACAGATAAATATGGCCGTTTTCTCTACACCATAATCTAAATAGAAAAATCTCATTTAGATGTTGACAAAAGTAATATTTCACAAGTCCTACAATTGCTGATGATTATTGCACATAATCATAAAATATTACAATATAATTTGCAGGCGTAGTTACATGAAATAGATACAGTACGATAATGTGGTTGGTTTAATAATCTACATTGCAATGATTTTTACATCAAATCAATTTTATTAAATCTGGAAACTTTGGTAATATTTTTTTTAGGATTTCAGGTTTTTTCATATTTTATTGAAAACGTGAATGCCGGGTATACTTTTTTTATTCCAAGAGCTCTAACATTATTGGTCTAGACCTGTTGGAACTAGTTCTAAAATTCAGACTATCAACAATGTTGTATTTATTGTATTGATAACACTCCTTACCTACTTATTTACCAAGGCTTTTGGGATCGTGCGATCCATGGCTTTTTATGCATAGCATTTATACCGCAATTTTGAGACGTGATGGCCCTTAGGGTCATAAGAGGACACCACACGATTTCCTTTGAAGCGGCAAGTCTCCTAGCCGGTACTCCGCCATGGGACCTGGAGGCGAAATTCCTTGCATCCTTGTATCAGTGGCGCAAGGGGCTCAAGAGCTGGGGCTGAGACCTTTCGATTATGATATCGAGACATATCGGTCCCAGCTCCGACAGATGCTCATGACCGAGTGGAGAGAACGACTTGGGCCTTTGTGAACATGGTGAACATCGTGTGGTTTTAGTCGGTTCGAGTCCGACATACCACTCTATTGGTCCCAGTGAACCGTAGGGGTTTCCACACGATAACCTTCCCATTTTTATGTTCCCAGGTGATACTTCTTTGTATATTTTACGGTGGATGTATTAACAAATACACCCTTAAGCAATGGAAATTTGCAATAGCATTTATAAAGTCACAATTACACATAAAAGCTTTACATCTAAATCAATCTAAAAGCTAATTATAACTTTTATTGTATCACTTTACATCTAAATTTATGCCTGAGACATACTCGTATTAATGTCGATAATAAATTTACATGTACCCGCTCTGAACGGAATAGGCAGAGGTAACAGATCTTTTATTTTTTATATACTTCAGCTTCATCTAATGTCATTAAACCTTTCACACATTAATGCTTTTTAAAAAAAACCACACCAAATTACATAATTTATAATTATATTCAAATCACAAAGTTATAACAAACGTTCCACGGCCCATAATGCTATTACTGTCTGTTTAAAATAGATTAGCTACCAACAACTAATTAACAAAATGGTAAATAATGTTAGTTTAAACACCCAAACTACATACACATGTGTAGCTTGGATTCTAGAATACGAACATATGAATACCTACAGATAAGCTCATCTAACATTAAATTATTGACTTTAAAAAAATGGTAGATAGCCGTCTTTAATGTGTCTTTCCAATTCTTTTGCTCAAGACTTCATATAGTAAAATCGTGCAATTTAGAAACCTATTCGTAATTTTACTGATATCTCTAGATCCAATCCTGATTTGATTACATTGGGAACTCCCCAGAAGTATGGTCTTTCAAATAAAAATAATTTTAAAGATATGTTGATAATTGGCCGAGAAATCGATTAACAACATAAAAATTATATACATACAGTTGAAATTAGAACCTCTTCTTTTTTTAAGTCCAAAATATTTAAAACCGGACTACATTTCATAAATAGCTTATTTTTATTTAGTTTAGTTTATTATATTACTCCAACAAATAAGACAATTCAAATGACCGTTCGCACTTCAAAATCGGCTGTTGTGTTTAGGCTCCATGGAAATCTGTATATACATATATGTTTAGTAGGGTAAAATATAGCTCCACCAGGGTAAATAATCTACATAGAACCGGAGAGGTTGTAAATTGTAAACATTTATGTGTAGGCATATATGTAGCTGTCAAGAGAGAGTGCGTGGAATTCCGCCATATCAATCTGCAAGGATGCGCATTATGCTTATGAAAGAGGTGGTGGAAAGGGAACGGGAGAATGAGCACTCTCCCACCCAATAAGAGAGGCACCAGGCACCGAAAAGCGCTAACGATCTCCGGCCTCATTGGGCTTTGGCCTAAAAGAAACGGTTTCGGCAGCATAAGCTAGCCTGAAGGAAGCCACCTTATATCCTGGCAGGGAGGCAAAGTCTGTACGGGGTTAAGTAATAATTAATAAATAATAAATATTCCACATATCTCACACACGGCCGTCTGATCCCAAACTAAACAGAGCTTGTACTTTGGTAACCAGACAGCTGATAAACATACTTATATTTCTAAATACATACATATTATAGATAAATTACACCCAGGCATAGAACAAATAATCGTGCTCATCACACAAATATTTGTCCTAGATGGGAATCGAACCCACGACCTCGGCTTAGCAGTCAGTACTACTAGACCATCAGGCCAGGGCAAGCATGTTTATTTATATTGCCTTAAGCAAAAACAAACAGTTTGTAGCTTATAAGTAAAGAGCTTATAAATCACTTAAGCTTGTAAAGTTTCCACAAGGGAGTTATTTAAACAGGGGTGACGGTCAATTAAATACTCGTTTTTCTAACAACTAACCTCGTAAAAGAAGCGTTTTGTATCATTATAGTCAGTGATCATTTGCGGCGATAGTAATTTTCACCACAAATGACATCAACCATGTTTTGTAAAATTGTAATGACTTCAAATTTTCAATGTGAATTCAAATTGAAATTAAGTCTGCATCTACCAACTGCCGGTGTAAGAAGTTACTTTTAAAATAAAATCTATTTTTTTTTGCCGTGTGGTGATCGGTGCAACGAAACAAGATCGCTCCATCTCTTACCGTAGGTTATCGTAGTAACTCAGGGATTGTACTGTTGTCTAGGTATTAGTCAGTATATATACAATTCTGTATACGATGTCGGGGATATAGACATGAGTACATGTATATTTTAACAGTTTCTTGATTATCGTAGGTTAACTTTCATGACATAGTTTTAAGGTCAATAAAATAGTTAAACAAAGATACCTAATGGTTTATGTATATCAGTTTTTAGTATGTATAATTTCAAACGGTTTTGTAGTAGTTGTAACACCGCAAGGCTCGCTTTCAATACGTGCCAGTGCTTTTTACGCCGTAGTCGTATAATAATGATAAGTCCATTTAGGGCCCCTCTATATTGACAAAGGAGATGGTAGAGCATAATGTACCTACATAAACACAAAGTTCCACCAAACGGTGTTTGAAAGTAATAAAAATAAATAATAATAAAAAAACAGTCAGTCCGTCCTTCGAAATAACAGATGTAGTAAATTCATAAAGCCACCACCAAGATTTCAAATTATTGCAAATAAAATAGGAACAACATTTACTTGTTGCGTTGGAGACCGTCCGCTTGTGAATAACTACCACCTTAAATAAATAAACCAGATGGGAGCATCAAAGAATTATCTTTTTAACATTATAGCATATAACACATATATATACACATATATATACACTACACATATATATACATATATATATATATATATATATATACATATACTTCAACGACAAAAATAAGAAAAAATGTTATGTGATGTTGGATTCGAACAGACTTAAAACAAAGGAAGGTGACGTTCTGTCAAGGGGAGTCACTTTAACATTATTGGGGATTCAGCAAATAGCAGTCCATTGCTAGCTTTATTTTATAGGTATTATAATCCTTTAACAAAATATGTCCTTTGTCCTTTATGTATATATGTATACCTGATTCACTCTCCGTTCTATTAGGACAAAGAGCTGAGACTGACCAAATCTATCTGATCATTACGCCATCTAATGGTTTCGTCAAATCATAACAAGGAGGTCAATATAGGTGACTATAGAATAAAATTGTAACAATTATTATTGTCTGTATGACTATAACTAGTCGCTTAACATCAGGAGAGGCGCACCAATGAAAACACTGCATTTAAAATATTTGTTAAAAATAAATCATTTTCATTTAAATTATAGGATAAATTGTAGGATATAAGTACATTCATCTACATATACAATAACTTTTACCCTATAAGTGGTAACAAAAATTAGGCCTAACGGTTGGCAGTTGAAAAGACAATCGTATTTGTTTATATTTAAAAAGCATGTAAGGGCAACATTTTAAATTTAATATGTAGTCAGTGTAGTCATCTTAAGTTTAACTTTACCACGCCATCAATATCTTTAAATACTTACATCATTATAATATTATAAAACTGTCAATTCAATCCAAGTCCTATCTTATTATTTTAATCTTTTTAGGTTAATAATGGCAAAAGAAAAGTTGAGGTGGCAATTACCGCACCGAATTTAATTATGAGTTATGACTGTACCACGGGAAGAGAAGGTAGAAACATAATTAAAAATAATTGCATATGCACTAACACATTTTTTTTTCTTTAAAAAATTGAAAAAGTAATAATCTCTGGTGGGATCGGAACGTAGATCGATGTTTTTAATCGTACTTCTGCTGTCTGACGTAACAAATAATTATCCTGACTTAATTTTAATTTTGTTTAAATATATTTAAAAATCATTTTTAGATTTCCATGAATATTCTCGACCCGTTTATATGTAAATTTATTATAAGTGTTATTTTTTTTAAATTAAAATCTATTTCTTAGAGCCATAAATCCTCCTGGTTTTTTAGAACTATTCCTAATCGTTAATTGTTTGTTAACTGATGTAAAATAATCCGCCCGTAAACGACTATCACATTTCAGGTAATTTAGGTAGGCATTTATCTGTGGAAGCCATTAAATTCGACATTTACTAGATCTTAAATTAAAAGTTTTACAGTTATAATCCAGTAGGATACACACAAAAATGGTAATAATAAAAAAAAAATATAGTCATTGAAGTCCTCTTAATGTCTGAATAATAAACCAAAAAAGGTTTATTGTACTCCAATCGCCATTTCAAAATGTACGTAAAAACTGTTTTTAAAACTCAAAAGTACATACTTATAAGTTTTTCTTGTTAGTATTTCCCAAGTACGACAATTTTCTCTACCGCTAACTGTACCGTTTTATAGACAAAGGACGTTTCACCCTTAATATAACATGAATAATATGACCTTCGCCTTCATGTGTTATAACAATAACACTGGTAAAATAATTAAACCTTAGTATCTGACTTTATGAACGTGATTACCCACGAAAGGGACTAGGTACATTTAAAAAAATCCAATGTAACGTTTCTTATTAAGTCCATACTTTAAATGAAAATATTAAAAATCACGTAACTAATAAATTATTAAAGTAGAATAGGTATAAATTTCAATATATCGGCAAAGAAAATCGCTATAAAAGGTGGCCTCTTACCTCTGAAATCCAAGCGGGTATATTTCTCATATTTGCACTTGATAATTTTGAAACGGTTTAATTTTACAACAAGTGACATTGTGAAAGTTTGATGATATCAATTTATTCCAAATTCTTTAAGACCTAGCGAAGTTATTACGCACTAAGACGAACGAGAGCGCTCATCATAGAAGCCCGAAGGAGGCAAGATAACGCCACCAAAGCTAGGGTACGGTTGAACTTTTTCGCGTGGGAAACTGTTAGCTTAATGTGGGGCAAGACAACCGACCGGAGCCTCTCGCAGCGATGGAATGACGAAGGGCGGGCGGATTTCCAGGCGCAAGGCCCAACCCTCCCTGTTTCCCCTCGCCCCGCAAGCCTGTAACGTATTTCAATAAGATTTTGCACAGGTGCTGAAACCGACTCGCCTAGACAGCTTATTTTACAAAATGTGGCCTTCTATTTAACCAACATTATACCAACATTTGAGTTAAATATAAATATTTTTCAGTTTTTGGGAACTTGAGGAGTAATGTACACCCTAAGATGTTCAGTAAAACATTCACAATCCGTCGATGTAAGTACATCTCGATGTTGGCACCCCGTGTCTTGTATTACTTGGAACTTTCATTACAAAATTTAACTAAAGCGTTATGCTAAATATTATTCCTTAGATCATGTGGTGCGTGTTAACTACAAAAGAAACCAAAAGTAATTCAAATAAGTATTGTTTATAATTGTGATCATTTTATGTTTTTTTTTTTTGAGGAAGCAGCATTTGTAGCATTCCTAAGGTATTATTCAAACAGCCTATTGCAGTATACTCACTGAATGACCAGCAATGGATGGAGATAGAGGTCTTCCAATGAATAATATTTAGTACATATTGTTAAAAACATATGAAATCAGAAGATCATACATCGTTCAAGTGCGCCGCTTGTAAAGTTCGTGCCGTGAGCGTTCAGAACATTTTTTCAAAGCCTTTAAATATTATTGCATACAACTTTAATAAGACGTATAGCTCGAATATGTTTGTCTATTTTTCGTGTTTATTAGTTTATTTCGGTAACAAGATTTGTTGTTGATGTTGCTATTCTTAACTATTATATCAGAAAGTTAATATTCAGTTCAAGTAATGAGGTGAATGCACAGCGGTCTGTACATACATGCCGGATGTTGAATCTGAGTAATTAATAGTTGAGGCTACTGCGGCGAGCCCTTGGCGAATTGCGAGGAATTGTGGCGCAGTATTATTGTCTTAAGTAGAGCTTAGTGTAAAGAGGTGTAGATGATAGTTTATCAAAATTCAAATTGCTTAGGAGTTGAATAGAAATTTAATGAGCTCTTATAATGATTGAAAAGGTTCAAAAGGTACTCAACGTCTTAGCCGTTTTCGAAACGAATTAAACTATAGTAATAAAATTGAATTGGTTGTACTTAAAGTAAATAAGTCCGTTCCGTCACATAAAGCCAGGATATAGATACTTTTTTAAAAGTTAACAATTATTATTAGATACGTAGTTTGATTGGGTTCCATAAGAACCCTCGGTGTACGAGTCAGAATCACAATCGTGTTGGGTTTTTATAACTGTATAACTTATTCATAGCAACTTAAAACTAAAACAAAAATGTGAATTTATGTATACACAAATAGGCCATTGGAACTATTTATAATATACATAGATAACATACTCATAGGCAGCAAGAAGAATCTAAACTAACTAATGTCTATTTAATTTGTAACATGAGTAGCTTTACAACATCATATTATGCTTCAGTAAACTCCTTTTGCATGATCAACAAGTCTAGTCACACGCTGCCTATGCTTTAAACGAACATCTTTTTCATCAGTGTTAAAACTATACTATCTCTACTCTCGATCTCCACTATAGGGATAGTAGAGATCTGTCTCATATGTTAAAGGTTCATGCTTATAATACCACGGAAAAGACGGCTCCAGAAAACCCGTTCGGAAGCAATGCTTGCATTGTATTTCGCCGACTGATTAGGATTACTCTCAAAAAGCAGCAATGGAAATGTCATCTATTGAGTTGCTGGTGTCCGGTGGAAACATAAATAACTTTTAACAGAAACCATTGCTTTTTCTACTAGTGAGTACTTTGCTCAAGGTAACCACCAGGCGCTACTAATATTTTGACAAAACATTACAGTGTTTTTTTAGTTCCTATGTATAAGAATTCGTGGGTGACATGTATATTTATTAAAATAAACAGTTTTAATTAAGTGTGTATTTCGGAAATGCCCGACTCGTTTCGGTTCCGAGTCCCAACGGCGAGGGCCACTGAACTGATTTGTGTTGTTGATTTGTGATGTTGTTGATAACCACACACCTGTGCTTTAATAACAACAATGATTTCAAAAAAAATGTCTTCCTCATAAGTAATACTAAGTAGAAAGAATTAGTTTTTGTGTACTTCTAAATTAGAAACACCTGAATTACGATCAATAAAGAAATTCAGATGAACACGGTTTTCCTAAATTAAGAAAAACTCTGTGCCGTGTTTAGTATCCATAAACTGTACTGTAGACGTGATTTACATCAGATGACATATATGTAGCTTGTAAATGCGATTAGTACTACTAAAGATAGTATATTGAAATTGGTTTACTTCACATAGAATGTGGTAAAAATCAAATATGATGTTCACCACATTCTATTATATTAGAATTGTTTTCTTTATAATCGACTTTAAAAAAGTTGAAAGCGATATTCAATGCGTCTTTGAAATTTGTTTGCCTAATATTCAGAATAGCTTAAACGCTATTTAAAATTTATTAGTAATTTACTTAGTAAGTACTACATGAGTAAAACCTAATTTGATTGCAATAGAACCACCGTAGGAGTAAAAATAATAATCAATATCAATAAGTAAACTTTTGCATAAAAATAAATTGAAAACTGGTCTAGCATTGGCGGTGAAATCGTTTAATATAAAAAAAAAGATACATACAGTCGAACATAGAGATTTCCTTTCTTAAAGTTGGTTAAAAAAGTACAAGTAGTTCATTTAATTTAAAGCTTTTATTTTTAACATTAAAACTGTTTCTTATAATGGTAGTCTGGGGGTTTATTCACAGGGAACACTACTAAGTTTACACATCGAATACCAATGGAAAGGAAAAAATAAAAACAGAGTCGTTCTAAATAAATTTAATGTTGCCAACATGTGACGTCGGGAACTGTTGAGAAACAATAGGAAATTTGCTTTGCCTCGTTAATGAGACTAACATTTTATTTAAAATAAATAATAATTTACTATCCTATTAAGGTTTAACTGGTTTAACTTTTTTAAGCAAAGTACCTAAATACGAATGGGTGCCTACTCCTTATATGTGAGTCATATCATTATTATTGAAAATCAATTAAGTTAATCATTTAAGTTTGCAAATCATCAAAATAGGCGTTTGAAAATGCGTCAATCGATCCAAGGTTGCATATTGATATTGTGGATCATAGTGCTTTGAGTAATTTTAATTACTTTTCCAGTATTTGTTTATTCATTGTGATTCAGCAGAAAGTTCATGGAGGTCAAAATATATTATGTTGACCTCTATGAACTTTCTACTGAATATCATTATTAGATCTTATTACCCTAATCAAATTGTTCTACTCGAATTATATGTTTATTTTCTTAGTCTTAGTCGAGTTAAACATTAAGAAGTGCTGTAAGAAAAATACTCCCTTTTCATTCTATTAAAAGTCATAATTATCCTATTAATTGCTAAGAGTCTCGACCTTCAGATGTTCATGTTAGGTAGGTGGGTGAAAGGCCTGATGCAGAAGGCAGTCCTTGTCAATACGGCACGTTTTATAAAGAAGATCCTGTCTCTGGAGCCCTAACTATCGTTAGCTTGGTTCCTGTACCATATACCGGTGGGACACTAAGTTTATATTATAACATATGTATAGATAGATAGAAAGATAGATAGATAGATAGATACTGTTTATTGTACAGTTGAAGGTATCAAACAAAAAACATACTAATAGGTGAGTAGTAATAGGTGAGTAGTGGCGGTCTTATCACAATCTGCGATGAATAAAAAAGATATCTAGCAAATTTCCACCACGACCACGCTGGCAGATGTCGATTCTTTAAAAAAAAAATTAATATTTTTTTTGGCACAATAGCGGGTCTATTTCGTTAAATGTGTCACGGATTTTGAGTTTTAAGGCTGCAATCGATTCGATTGGCTCTCTGTCCTTAACATAGACAAACCTTACTCTTTGTGATACAATAGACATTTGAATCATCTTCATCTAAATTCTGTGTTGTATTTTGTTATAAAAAACAAAGTTCTTGTTGATGTTAGTGGCGAGGCAACTACTTAAACCATTACGCCATCCGTGCAGTCTAAACAATTATTTGATAATTCATTGAATTGTTGAAACGAGCCTCCGTTCTTAGATGACAACTGTGTTTATTGTTTCGAAAGTACAGCAGTAGTCTCGGTGTATCGCTCCCCTTCTTATATGATTACTGAAAACTTTCATAATAGTTTACAAAATGTGATCATATCCTTAAAATGTTATCATTATTTAATACTGTTTGGAGATATGCACATCGATATTAAACCTGGATCAATGGACCGAGAAGTCAATGATGATCTGAATCTGAAAGCTACACATGGCTAATACCAGCGCACTCCATTCTAACAAGAATAGATAATTGTTTAGATCAACTCATATGTTGATTAATAATAGGAATGGAAGACCTCGAATTCTCACATCCTCTTGGGGGAGAAGTAGACACCACAAATGCTTCCTCGCGGGATTCCAAATGTAAACTGCTCACAGTCACATGACACTAAATTATTTAAACACAATTGATCATAACCTACTGCATCTCGGGTTGAGTAGGGACGTACAACACAGTAATGCTTAACGCTGAAAGAGCACAGGGAGCAGGGGTCAAGGTTATGTTGTTCAAACGTCGGGAATATGCTAAGTGGAGTTTCATATATCAGAATTAAGTAATGAAAATGTGTTATTTCTAGAGTTTTACCGTAATAAAAAATAATTTAATACTATTTTGTTATAAAACTACGATTTTGATTTATATTTTCAAAATTGAAATTGTAGTTTTATTATCTGTATATCACATGACTAAAAACGTTGACCATTTTCTTCTCGTGAGTGACGTCACTATAGCAGAACAAGTTGTCTTTGTAAACAACTGCGGACAGTTTATTTATCTTCATATTGTGAAGGCGATGGTTTTAAATTATAGTTATTCGTAATTTCATTTTTAGTTTAACAAAAATCAATAAATCTCAGTTGAAATGCACTGCAAACACTTGAAGTTTCTTTGTTTCTGCTATTATGACGTCATGATAAGGGTGACTACCATATTGGTGCGACTACGTCCAGCTACAGTTGTGGGTTCGATTTACACTCGATACAACACTTTGTGTGATCCATAAAAAAGTGCTGTTCTGAGTCTGGGTGTTGTTTGTGTCTGTTACTTAAATGTTTGTAATGTCCCCCTAGATACAGGAATTAATCCTAGTGCGAGAGTTGTCTTTAATAAAGAAAAAAAATACATATAAAACAACGCCATCATGTTGAATTAGGTTATTGGTATTGGCATATGATGAATAGCCATCTAAAGTTGAACTAGCGCCGTATACTTGTAGTCAGAACTCTTTTAGGATTATTATGACAAAGCTTTACTTAGTTGTAGATATGGTCCAGAATAGGTCCCACTTTTCTTTTCTCAGTTTGCTCAAATATGAGCAGACTGAGAAAAGTGATTTAATTGATGGTCTTGGTAAACAAAGTCTCAGTATTGTTCCAGAGAGCATTTAAAAGTCTGAACAAATTTCAAATCGTAAAAGTCACTGGAAATTTAATTTACATTAGTCATTGATAAATTTAATGTATGTATGTTCGTTCCGAAGGAAGCATGGTACTTGTCAGTAGTTGGGCACTGAGGCTGCATATTCGAGGATATAGTAGACATTTTACTTCGGGAAATACGATAAATAGTAATATCTAGTCAATATTGTTGTTTCTGTACATAATTAGAAAAAAAAAGTATCTTTAAGTGTAAGTTTTGTTGACCGTGAGTGAGTCAATGTATGTGAGTTTAAAAAGAAATATAAAAAAAGATTGTTAAAAATAAGAATTATAAAAAGAACATGCAAATTTTAAAATAAGTAATTTTAAATAACATAGTCATTGTTTCTTAGACGTTAGTGTAAGGCACATTCCTGAGTTTATTTGAATTGGCTTCTCATCTGGGCTTATAGGTGCGCACTAGGATTCTGTCATGAAATTACTGTAAATCGGATGGTATGCGTATTTAACTTGTCACTGATAGACCGCTCCTTGCTGTACTTCCTTATCTTTACCAGAAATTCGTTTCTCATGTTAATAGATGCAAATTCAGAGACCACAGGTTTATGAATATATGTTAAAAAGTGTAATTCATATGTTGATTAATATAAATAAAAAGGATAATAGTAATATACATGTGTAAATGAAAGTGAAAGTTATTATCATTATTATTATGTACTTTAATTTAAGTTCACCTGTAACTCTAGTCACTAAACTACCTAGACTCTAGTGGTTCTAAAGATCGTAGGTTCTTTATGAGATAGGAGGTAAACGTGCAAGCGGGTCAACTGAAGCTAAGCGACTATCGCCGCCCATTCAGGACCAGCAACTCAGGAGTCGCTAGTGCAAAGTCAGTTTTATGGATGGGCTGGAAGGTTTAAAGGTCGTTCCGGTTCAGAACGCAGGCGACAATTCGTCGCACAGGTTGGTTATGCAAAGCAAAAAAGCTTCTAAAAGTCTGTGGTTCGTATAAACTGTAAGTCCGAACAATTCCTCTGAGCACTTCCCATGTAGACGGTGTCCCGCTTGTCCGGTTTTTGTAAGGCTTCTCAAATTAGTAAGTGGTAGAGCCATACTTAGGCTCGAATGGGCCGGCTCGAGTGGTGCAATACCACGGTCTCACAAAAAACCGGTTGTGCAGCAAAGGCGGGCAGTCCACTTACTACTCTTGAATATCAATTGTCCATGGACAGCGCTTGTTACTTACCATCAGGTGACCCGTCTGTTCGTCTGCCCCTATAATATATAAAAAAACAAGACTATTCAAAAAAAATCCCGTGTTACTGAGACTAAAAAAATAAGGTGTCCGGCCTTTTTAGTCAAATGTTCGGCTAAACTAGCTGGTCTGTCAGGCTTTTCAATTTTAAGTCCGCGCAACCCTTCATCCACCAATAGTAGTACGGAGTCCGGGTGTTCATTGTGTCTGTAGTTTCAATGATTGCAGTCTTCTCCTGACGGTGAAGATGTCGTCTTTAATAAACAAAAGGGGCGGAGTCCCCTAAAGTATTTTTTCCTGTTCCTCTCCTCAAGAACGCGTAGAGGTATTAAATTGAAATTATGGATTTCATTTAGTTACAAAAATACCATAACTTTTACTTATATACCTACAGGTTTTACGGAACCCTCGGTGCGCGAATCCGAGTCGCACTTGGCTGGTTTTTTTTCTATGGTAACTAAAAATGTATACTTTTCACAATTATCCTTAATCTGTGCTAGAAGACGTTGCTTCACACCAAATTTCAAAATTCTGAGTTCACGGGAAGTACTGTGTAGGTTTAGATTCCCTTGCGAGTATCGAAAATTCGCAACATAAACGGTTTTATCTTTTAATTGCGTTGGCTTAGAAGTTTGATTTTTTCACAGCTCTAAGATTTGAGTATTTGATATGAATTTCAGCTTGATACCTCCACGCGTTCCTAAGAAAAAGTGTATTGACTGACAGACAGACGGACAACAAAGTGATCCTATAAGGGTTCTATTTTTTTCCTTTTGAGGTACGGAACCCTAAAAAGATTATTAAAATCGCTTCACATCTAGTGAAAAAGTCGCGTAACACATAAAAAGGCGGTTAAATTAAATAAAGAAAATTAGGAGGAGAGAGGAGAGGAGAGAATCCTCCTTTTTAGATTTGTATTAAAAACATAAATTATCCAGCAATTAATATTAATATTAAAGTAATCGAATCGCAGCAAAAATATTAAAATGAATTGTTAACCTCCTCCTTTTTTGAAGTCGTTTGCAAATTTTATTTAGCAATAAACTCATATTGAGGCTTAGATTCGTGCAAAGCGAAAATGCAAATGATTTTCATTTAAAAAATTGTTAGAGCTGAGGATTATAAAAAATCCCAGTAATTTGAACACCGCCGTCCATTATCTATGTACTGAATAAGTTATTTTCTTCATTAATTGCATATTATTTACATTGTCTGACATTGAACTACACAAATACCTATTGAACTACGTATCATTAACGAAGTTGTTTTACAATTTTGTTTGTTATTCCAAATTGTACCTACATATGTCCGAGTGAGGTGATGAAAAGTTCAACAGTAGTGAAATTACAAATTACATTATTAACATAATTTAAGTTACAAATTTCTTAACCCCTTTTTTCAATCTGATATTCAAAGGATATTAAAGAGATGACAAACTTTCAAGTTTACTGATATACAGTAGACTCTCAAATCAAATTAGTACATTTTAATTAAACATACACTTTAATAGCTTAGAGTTCATAACTGGTTTAACCAATTTCAGAAAGGAGGATATCTTCAATTTAGTTGTATGTTCTTTATCTTTTTACCTCATATATCTGTCCATGAAATAATTAAGCCATTTAGAAAATTCTTTACATATTTGAAAGGGCATACATATCAAACTTGAACATACTGGAAGGGTGTGAATGGTCCCACTAATCCACAAATAACTGAATCGATGTGAATAATTATTTTTATAATATGTTGTACTCAATATAAGCTTGTATACATAAAATTGTATATAAAAACACTTATATACATAAAATATTAAAGAATATATAAATACATTGAAAAATAATATTACTATTATATAATATATTAGTAATGTAAGCGACCGCTATTGGAACAAAACAATTACAATGAACATTATAAGTCCAATCGGTCATGTCCTTGACCCTGAACTGCAATTATGACTTAAGCTAATTAAGTCCAGTCAAGTTAATTCACATAGGTAAAGTTAAGTTACTTTACCAAGTATATACAAATGAATTAAAATCCGCTGACTGCTTTAAATCACAAGATGTCCCTGACCTGAGCTTTTTTTTTACATTTATTTATATTTTGCAACAGGTTTTTTCTGCTTTATGTTTGGTTTCTTATTGGTGGTTTGGTTTGGTACTCGCGCACGAAGGATTCCCTACCATTATCTAAAAAACGGCATGTTTCTTGTATGGGAGCACCTTAAATATTTATTTTATTCTGTTAATCAAATAAACAATCTGTCAAAAATTCCAACTCACTATCACGGTTCATGAGATACAGCCTGGTGACAAAAGAGACCCTATTACTCTTTGGGTACGGAACCCTAAAAATGTAAGAATAGTCATTAGAGTTCCGGGTTCAAAAGTAAAAAGAAACCCTAATGCACTTTAGAGTTCAGCTATTGGTCTTTATGTCTTAAAGACCTTTTTTCTCTGAAATGCGTAGAGGTATCAAGATTTTGGGTCATTTACGAACTTGCTTCTGTTTGGTAATATATTATTTTAAGATTCAAAAACAAAAATAACAGTAATACCATATAATTTTCAGTACATTTTGATCAATATGGTAAGAGTTTCGAACCACATGTATTTATTAAATAATATATAATAAGCTCTTTAAGATTTCTGTAAAGTCTTTATTGATCTGAAAAAACTTTAGAGAGCCTAAACACAGCGAGATTGTGTTGAGTCGGTGAACAGTTATTTTAGTCACAAAAGAGTACCTAACCTAAAGTACTCGTCGTTTTTGTAATCGCTTTATATATCCAACAATTGATTTAAAGTAGTGTATATTATTTAAAATAGATATTACATATATTGATTTAAAATAGATTTCTGTGTTACATATTTTTGAAATGTGCTTTTTGAGCTCTACATAATAATCTTAATCATTCTACTATTTTTTTCTTGAAATCTTGTACCCTACGTCACTCTGACCTAAGTTGATTCTTGTCGAAATCTATCAAGCGGTACATATATAGGCTGTAGAGCATCTCAAAGAAACCTCAAACTTACACACTTACATTAGCACATACACTCAAAAAACAACCCAGTCCTACACAGTCGGCAACAAGTATTGACGTACATATTCTCAAAAGGAGACTCTAGTCTCAGTAAATTTTAGAAAACATCAAAACATGTTCTTTAAAATTTATACAGTTATACAATAATTTATACAGTTTTAACACTTTTATCGCCAGTTTTAAATGAAAAGTAATAAAAAATGCATTGACTCAAGTCTCTCGCTCGATTGAATGCGACAAGTGCTTACCGTTAATTTCTCCTCATAACAATATTTCTCAAGCATGATGTTCAATCGTTCGAGTCTATCACAAAATGATATCTTTTATCGTATTCTACCGTTTACTTCCTTAGAGGATTTATTTATTTATGTATAATAACCGAAGTAGAAAATATCGTCTACGAAAGCTTTTGTTATCTGATCCATAACAACATGTTAGAAAGTTGAAATTAATTTCCGCAAGTGACATGCGCCCATTTAAAACAAGCATCATTGCTTTTACTAAATTTGGAGTGACTTGACCACACAAAGAAATATTAAATAACAGGTTTGTAAGAGGTATAGCTGTGCTGGTAAACGTACATATGTATATATCATAGGAACAGAATGCATAGAGATACATTTTTGGTCACATACAATCTTTGGGCATTGATTACTGAATTGATTGAAGATCATTTGTGTTTTAAGAGAATATACATAAGCTAGTATTTATAGCTTGCTTAAGGGTGGCATGGGTTTTAGTTTTTGTTCGTATTTCTTTATATTTTCAGCCTAAAATGCGAACTGTGAAAATGCCTTTGTATTTTTTTAATTTTTATCCCACTCAAAAGGTAGACGTGTTGTAAATTTAACATGTGTAGAGTATATGGTATGTTCTTAACGGTTAGACCGATTTTTGTTTAGACTTTTATTTGATAGGTGATTTTAGCTAATAAAAAACCTTTTCTACCGTTCGAAAATCATTACCCCTTTTGTAATCGTTACTCGTTACAGTTTACTTACAGCGTACGTTCGCTGTTTATCTCAGTGATAACTTATCACTATCACAAGTCAGTCTCGCTGACCCCAAATTGCTGTCGCCGCGCTAGGCTATTGATAAGCCATGTCTGACGTTAAAAGTAATAGGGTTAGGGCTGCAGATGTTTTTATCTCGGAGATTTAATTTAGCTGTCCCTAAATAAAGTTACTACCTCAGTGACAAAAAAGTGCCGGGTGTTATTTGAATTACTTTGTTTAAGAGACCTTACAAGAGAATAAATACTGCACTAGTAGTCGAATCTTACGACAAACACGTGCTGTTAAATAATAACTAAGCATGGTTATTGTTTATAGCAGCTGCGTTGTCTTTCTGACGCCAGACACGTTCTATGTACACATGATGTGCCCCCACACAGATGGCGTGCGCGCGCGCTCTACACATCGTATCTCATAGCTTTTAGTACACCGCCGGCTTAAAAGAAATGTTTACTCATCGCTATGGTATTCTGCAAGCGTTGGACGCAGTATTTTCGATGCAGTGACGTCTTCGACGACGGGAGGGGGGGGGGGGCATCGAGTCTGCTCAATAATACTACATCAGGCCCAGTTTTTGGTCCAGTTGTGACTTGTTTGTTGGTCGGAACGGTTGTAGCAGTTATTTTATTATATTTATATAACACAGACCCGCTGCCATCATGCACGACACTATAAGGAACCAGGTATTCACCGTTTATTTAATTTTTCCTAAGCGACTGAAAGCTGAGCAGTTTTTATTATTTTGTGCAGAAGAGCAATTTATTAAAATGAAATATTGTTACTGTATTTCTTTGGATACCTACTTTGGTACAGTATATGTATGTACTTTACAGGTACCACAACAACACAATTAATTAGTAACCAGTACTATTACGTGTTTTGTATTATTAAATACTGTTTTTTTTTTTCGCTCAATTCCAGAGAATAGCACAAAAGTGGTGAAATTTTTATGACAAAACTAAATAAATAGCACTTTTTCTTGCCCTATAATTGGGTTCTTATGATCGTATGCTAACATTTGCGATAACTTATTTGAATGAGCCAACTGAGAAATATAACTATGTAATAATTACATACATATGTAACTAATTGGGTAGGTGATAGGTGCCTCAGATGGCCTTCAGAGGGGAAATACGGGTTCTTATCGATTTCATTAAGAGCAACGTAATAATATCGAGATATATCAATAAAAACAACCACCTTGTAATATTGGACTTGCGATACAGTAGTATACTCCAAGAAAAAGTGACGTGAACGAAATCGAACTTGACAACTTACAAAACACCATACTCGCTCGTACATGTTAATGTACCTTCATTTACAAAACGGCTTAAGATAATTGTATCTATATTTTAAACGACACCACCAACTTCCAAATATTTTAATTAATTGTGACCAAATCTCATTTATAAGGTATTCCTAATTAAAAGGGTCATCCGTTTTTTTTAGTTTTGAAGATGAATCTATGTAATCCTCGTCATTGAGTTTCATTATTCATATGTACGTACGTATAAATTGCATCCCAACAATTTGCTTTATAAGTGACCCAAAAAGTTTATTTGCACACATTTTACATCTTTATAATGGCTTTGTCAGAAATCTAAGAAACATTTCTTAGACCACCGTGTCTTATTTACAAAGAACTAGATTTGACCCCGTGCAGTATAGTTTGTCATTCTTCTTGTTTAAAGACCTGCGATCTCTGGTGGTGAATTCTTTATCGTAAGCATTCCAAACACATATCGTCATATTAATAATCTAATAGTGACAATCGTTTTAATGAAGTACACAGAAAGTCGATGTGCTAGTTCCAGCCAGTTTTCTCATTGTGTGTTTATCAATGTATGGTTTTAAGATAAACAAACTAAAATGTACTCATTTCTACGTTATAGATTATTTTAGTTATAGTTACGAAAATATATATGTACATCTCTATCAGTTGCAACAAAATATTTGACAAAAACAACCGATGTAGATGTTCGTTTAAAAGTTCTCCTCCTTCTTTATAAGATAAAAAGTTAATCATAAGATCTAAAATGTTCGACTTTACACATTCCACCTGCGTTTATACTACTACTATACTGTTACTATAATATATATGTATATACTACTACACTATAGAAACGGAGGTGATAATACCTTTTTAAAATTAAAACGGCTATAACTCTTAAGCTGCTTGCCGTTAAAAAAGGTGTTTGATTTTCTGAGACCACTTGTATACATATATTACTAGGTAGGTACCATATATTTAATACCTACAGGCATGCACAGACTAATATTTAATAATAGGGTCAATCATAAATAAATAACGGAAAAATAAATCACAAGGATTTTGATCTGTGTACAAAGTTCTGATAGCTTATAATGTATATTTTTATATCCAACTTATAATTTAAACATAAATATTAGTCCAAGGTGACCTTGGCGATAGTTAACAATAAACGATAACGTAGCTTATAAACAAAAGATCACACAATATAATAATTCGGCATGAACGTTGCCAATCTCGTAATTTGCGTTAAGGATTTATTGTCTTTGGGGCGAATAATACCACTATCATTAATATTCATAACACCAAAATGAAGTGTTGACCTGTTGACTATTACTAGCCTGTCTCACATTTGTAACTAAGTTAAAATATTCGAATATCTATAGTAGGAATTCCTTTCCAATTAGTACTACATTAGAAGTTGAGTAACTGCTACTACTTATAAACTGATAGTAGCCATCACACGCACTCGCTTGCCGTTCACAGAATTTAACCTTTAGCGTTATCAAATCATACATTACTCCTCAAAGAATTGTGATCATACTATCAGGAACATGAAATCAACAGCTATTCAAAAAAAAGAGTTTCTTCGTATACTGTAATGTCGACATTCTTATACTGTTTAATTTTTACATGATTTCAAAAATCAAACATTTTTTTCAATGAAAATTAACAAATTATATGTTTAAAGGGATCGAAAGTGGTCAGTAAACTTATGGTATACATATTACAGTGAAAACTCTTAATCCGTCAAAAGTACTTTTTGAATAGAAAAACAGTTAATATTACTTTTACCTCACTGGTCGGTCAAAAATAGATTAGTCTATAAATCATTGGGTAACAATAAAATTTGACTTATGACTGATATAAGTTAAATAATATGAAAGAGAAATAATATAAGTAATAAATCACATAAATAAATAAAACTTTTTATAAGGATTAAAATTTGAATAAAAGTATCTTACCTTACCTGACCTATTGTATTAACAACTTTTTACTATATCGCATCAATCAATATCATGTTTCTGGCATCCTTATTTATGATCACTTTATTTACGTGTTATTCATTTAACATTTATATTAGCAATGGTAATTTTCGTGTGTATTTGAACTGCAACTTTTTTTTATATTTTAACTTTTATTTTGGATAGTTTTTTTTTTATCGCAGACGTATAATTTTTTTACTTACGTTACTGTTGTAAATAAATACACCAAAAGTTATAGGTCAAACTAAGATAAATTTTTTAGAATGTAAATAAATATCTGACCAAAATATCAGTCAAAAGTAGTTTACTTTTGTAGAAAGTCTAGTGTCAAGAATACTTTTGTTTGGTTACGAGTTTTGACAAGAACGTATAAATTATACCTAATTATAATTTCAACCATATCTAGAATTTCAAATAATTTCATTCATCATTAACCGATTTAGTAAGTTCAAGTCTTTATATTTTAGAGTGTGCTTTCATTTTGTCCCATTTTTTAAGAGAAACATTCAGACATTGCTAACTGCTTTTTAACTCTCTGTTCCTAGTACGAGCGAAGACTCTCTAACTAACGTGCTGATTACATTATATATCAGTCCCTGAAGATGTTGAACACAATATGAAAAAAGTTATCCATTGTTGCGCAATATTAAAACTTAGTTTATTGTGAGCTTAAGAGAACGTATACATTTCTTCAGTAATAAGATCACCTTTCGTGGGTATAGCTCCCTGAGGCAATTTATGTTCAGAAGAGGAGACCAAAATTTAACACATATTCCTTTGGTTATGATATAGATTTTGTTTCCATTGACGTCAACACGACAGTTCTTTTAAATTGTAATGTTAGAGACAAATTACGTTAATTTATAACCTACATCGAAGTGAATCTTAATCAGATTTGAATATTGAAATAAATGCTGAACCATTTCGTATACAAAGTACTCCTAAATATATTTTACTTTGATGTCATTGTTTAATTTTAAAATATGACACTTTCAGTTAGAACGAATTTAAAACCGAACTACGAACTTGTTACCAAATGAATGACTTGAGACATCTTAAGGAAATGTAACGAATATACAAAAAATATATATAAAACAAAAAACCCGACTGCGTCAATATCTGCCAACTACATTACATTCATTGAAGAACTGAAAAGGTAGAAACAAATTTTAATTTGAAAATTTTGTGTTGGTTTTGAATAATCTTAGTTGACAGTATTCATAAACGTTTGTACAACGAAAGATCGTTGTTTCTTTATTTTGATACCACACTCGATGTATTTTGAAAACTTTTTTTTTTAGATAACTTTTTGGTGCCAATAATCCTTAATTTTGTTTTTTTTTAACGTTGATGTACCCAGTGTCACTCTCACGACTAAAAAAAATCTATTGACACCACTCACATAAAATACGACAAATTCTAGGGCGTGCCAAAGAAATTTAAATACATACATACATACACTCGTAAAACATAACTCTAGTCGGGTAAAAAAAGTATAATTTTTTTAACCATTATTCTGGTTTCCCAATAGTTAGAACCAGGCGCATATGTATTACGCAGACGCAAACGGCGGGTTCCCATTAGATACTGCACTTGATTATAGTCCTGTTCCATCCTATAACTGGTCTCTGATAGAATAGCCCATCTTTGTTTTTCTTGTTTCACTCCTATCGGAGGTTAGAACATCATGGCTATGCGAACTTATGAGGCGTCACTCTGAAGAGGAAGGTAATGCTGAGGAACGAATGTAATGGTCTACACACTAGTTGTATTTATCGCAAAATAACATTTAGCAATATTTAATATCCTACCAGATATGAAACAAAACTTATTATTGATGCTCTAGTTAGTCTAGTTAAATTCATACTGTAATTGTCCCTATAATAACAGCCTTGGCTGAACTTCTACATTTTTTAAGTAAAATCACTTATACTTTTCATACAGCATTTTTTCTTAGGGCATTTCCAAAGGTTTGATATGATTATGAGTATGATTGTTTAAACAAAACCTTTGACCTTCGAAAATGCCGTTAGGTGAAACAATTCTGACTTATTAAATAAATATTGTGGAATTATTTTACTCGAAACTTATAACTGCTGTAAACTGTAAGTTTTCTGAAAGAATAAAATAAAATATGTCAGAGTGATAAGAGGGTACCGTACGATCTCCTTCGAGGCGGCCACCCTATTTGCTGGATCCGCGCCCTGGGATCTAGATGCAGTTCTCCTTGCGATACAGTATCGGTGTCACAGGGATGCTCTGGATCGGCGTGAGCTGCCAGTGCCTCGAAAAGTAGAGGCACACCGGGCTGAGCTCCACCAGATCTTGGTGGCGGAGTGGGAGCAGCGACTTGCGCGACCCAGTGCAGGGCACGCTGCCATATCGGCGGTAAGACCCATCCTAAGAGAGTGGCTGGAGAGGAAACACGGAGTCCTCACCTTCCGGATGACGCAGGTGCTATCCGGACACGGTTGCTTCGGCAAGTACCTGTGTCGGATCGGCCGGGAGCCGACGTCACGGTGCCATCACTGTGATAATTGCCCTGACGACACGTCGCTTCATACGCTGGCGGAATGCCCAGCTTGGGCAAGCCAGCGTCGTGATCTTGTCGCGGCAATTGGTTCTGCGGGTAGTCTCTCGCTTCCGACCTTGGTTCTGTCCATGGTTCGGAGCGAGAGCGCATGGAGTGTCGTCGCTTCCTTCTGTGAGGAGATGATATCCTCAAAGGAAGCGGCGGAACGGGTAAGAGAACGCACACGTCTTGGGTGAGACGGGTCAATGCCTCGGGGAGGCCTAAGAATGCAATTGCGTTTCTCGCTCCCCCGACCATGGGCAAGAGGAACACCGGGGTGGTTTTTAGTCGGTAAGAGTCCGACAGACCCCTTCGTCCACCCCAATGGGCGAAGGACATCCATGAGGATCTTCCACCCCGTAAACAAAAAAAAAAAAAGTTAAACTGTCACTATTCAGACTTGCCGTAACACACCGTTATAGTAATATTTTAAACTTATAGCTTGCACTTTTTTGTAAACTTAAAGTATTCAATGAAATTTTCACGTGCGTGATATTTAAAACGGATATAAACTATTTTCATGAGGCATAATATATAATTATAACGTATCTACGTTATTGTAGAGATATCTTTATTCAATAAAACTGATCAACATTCAGATATTTGAAACGGATCTTTTTTTTTTATTCAGATTGTATAGGGTTGGTATTATACATATGTGGATGTTTGAAGCACGGCCGCCTACCACTTCGGGAATTCTATTTTCATCACGCGGCATTATAATTCCAATCATCCATCCATACATAAAATGTTTGAGAAATTTCACATGTACATATATCAAGGTCAAGGTCCTAACTATTTCTAGGTCTGCTTTGAAATAGCGCTCTATGATAACTCTATATAGTTCCCAAATATCCGAGTGAAAGGTAAAAAAGTCGTTTTATGCATGTTTATGTGAGCTCCTTATCAGACAAATGCTCAAAACTGTTTTAAGGTATAGAGTTATAGACAATACCCACGATGTATATCCAAAGTTTAGCAAATGTTATTGTGTATGCTATATTTGTGTGTTTGAGTAATCCCTAACTCTGAGGAGCTAGCCAAGACTACGTAGAGTTTCCGTGAGCGAATGAGCGATATTCTAATAATAATTTATCCTGTATGGAGAGCATACGTCATCCAAATAATCACGCTGATACAATTCTAAAATCATGATGAAACTTTTAGGCATAGGTTTATTGATACTCGGATGTTACTTAAGTACTTACACGCTTTGTTTAGACGAAGTTTACATATGATTTGTATAAACATTAGTATTTTACTTTCAGAGTTGACAAAAAAAGTTGCGTCAATATTTTGAAATGCAGCATTTTAGTTGTTTTTAATTCTCAAAAAGAAAGGGGCGTTATAAGAGCATATATGTATATGTGGGTCTTTGTTTCCAAACACAGATTTTTATTTGAAAGGTGGTGTTTTTAGATAAAATTTCATTTTTTTTTATCGTGCAAGGGTTTTTGATTCAAAAATAATTTTCGTTTTAGTTCTTGTATCTAGAGATGCAGTAGAAACAATTATTAAAAAGTTATATCATTAAAAATAAAGAGTAAAACCAAATTTCATTTTGCGTATTTTATCTTAAAACTCATCTCAGTACTCTCTTTTGAAATTTCTGCTATTTTGTACACATTTCTCCAAGGATTTCCAAAGAATGCTGTCTATTTTACTCTAATTTCGGATGACGCTTTACATATTATGTACTATTAAATTGCGTTTCTCATAATGATCCCTTTATTTATTGGACCCTTGAAACCTGCTGTATACGAAGTTTACCTTTCTTCCTTTTGTAAGTTTTATTTAGTACAGGTTGTTTTTTTTTAAGTATCCTTTTATCTTCGGTTCCGTACTTCTTCTTTCTTCTTTAATTACTACACTATTAAATGACTGAATTGCAATTTTCTTCAGCACAAAGGTATTTTCAAAGTCAATCGCATTCATCCCACATTCCATAATGAAACTGGCTAAAGTATAGCTTGAATGTATCTATTGGAAGCAATTGGAAGTAAAATTGCCTGAAAGTTGCCGCTGAGTAACTTCTGGCCCAAATTAAATATTTGGTACAATATATTAGACATATTTTCCTTTGCTATGAAATATTTCTGTGAAGAATAATAACATGAACGTCTGCGCGCTTTATTTTGTTTAAGCTCCTAGGGACCACATATCCCCTCAGCAAATTTTGCAAAACAAGGTTGACAAGGCAGAGGTTGTATTAGACAAACAAGGAACATTTAATTAAAGCCTTAAGAGGTCTAAAAAAGGCATTCACGCTGCCATTCGCACGTTTTAGCACTTAGTGTCCGTTACCGTCCTAGGACGTTGGCAGACACGGAGATTGATTTGATTAAAGAGATTTATTGATGCTTTGATTAAATATAGTACTTACGTCAAATTTTATTATTATTATATTAAAACCCATTATAATATATACAAGCCTTTAATCAATTACAAAATTGTAATTTGTTAGCTTCTGTCCACCTTCACATGTAAATTTATTATTTTTATGAGCCGAGCATTAATTCGACTATAAAAAATAAAGGTTATTTAAAAAATCCTTTAAATATTATTTTGAATTAATATATTATACAACATTACGCACACACACGCAATGTTAACTATAGTAGTAAATAACTCACACCATTTGGTCTAGATTTTTCTTCGGTGACGTCAGGTCTGGACCCAATTATCTCAAATCAGCTCCTTGCCCGATATTACAAAACATGGGCATGTTCTTACTTTGTTGCTATCATACAACGATATCGAATCGATATATACGAAAATCATTTGACCTAAGCAGACCACTGAAATATGGCTACTGTTCGGTGTCTGTTCAAATGAGAGACATTAAAGATGCCATCGTAAAATTTAAAGTCGATGGATTTAATATTTTCAACTGGACGCTGACTGATGAACCAGCAGCAAACGTCACATTACATTAGTAGCGTGTGACAGAGAAAACGCTCTACCAAACCGAAAATAGCCGATTGTCTCTTTCTAAAGCTCGATGTGCATTATGTACATCGCATGTTTGAGACTCATATGAGAATACTATATATTACCATATCGCTCTCATCGAATTATGTGCCATACGTGCCAACGTAATGCACTCGTTTCGTGAATTTGAAACAACAAAGAAACTTAAAATGATTTTAAAATAATTCACCTTTTTATTACTTATTCAATTACTCTACAAAACTTGCCTATAATTAGTAAGTGAAGTACATCATTTCGTAGTTTCTTTTGCCAGACTTTCTGTTTTATTAGCATACACAATCGCGACACACACGACCTTCAGCCGAATGTTGACAGAATAATTATTATGCAACAAACTAGTTATTAACGATGTAAATTATTTAAATAACTGTTAGTCGGTTATAAATTGACTCTTATGTACAGCAATGCGTCTATGCGTATTACTCCTATTGTAATAACAGGCATCATCACTTGTCTTATTTTTTAGGAGGTCCATTGTATTGAAAACATTAATAAAAAAAAAAACCAAAGGGCGATGCTTATAGTCGGGGAAATGTCTTTTAAAACCTTTTCATTGTCTCACAGCCTACAGAACATAGTGCTAAAAGCAGTTCCTAGTACCTTTTAATATTTGAAACACAAGTGTTGTTACTTGTTACTTACTTTTCAAAGCCTAGGTCCCATGTAGTTCTGGTGACCTTATTTATCAACGCTGTCAAATGCGGTTTCCTGTGGTTTGTAGTTGTGACTAATTCCGTCGTGCCACGTGTGACCACGATTCTCTATATGAGGGAGATAGAGAATCGTGATCATTCTCATTATTCTAGAAGAGACTCAATGACACATGCTAGACTGCCCTTAAGATATCTTTTAGCTTTAGAATTACGTTATTCTGGTGATTTACCTACTAATATTGAAATTCTTACAATGCATATTCAAAAGACGCATTCATGTTACTTTACATACACACATATGAACCTTACAATACATATATATATATATTTGTGTAAATATAGATATAATACATATCAACAGACTTCACACCAAATAAGACATAGTTGAGTAGTAATTTAAACCTAAGTGTTCTGAACTTTTGGGGCTTATATTTTAGTCATACACGTCACAGTTACAGAAAAGCAGGCGAACACGCATTGTCGTTCCTTTTTCTGAGAACTCAGCTGCCTTCTAATTAGGAGTTTCGTCCCTCCGGATATTGTTGTTTGAGATGTAACTACAGATATATAAAAGATGGGTGGATGTGGATTTGGACTTCGAATACTTAGTAGTAACTTATATAGTAATATTAGTGAAATGAATAATAATTAGTAATAAAGTTACAAAAAAGAAGAATTATAACTTTAACGTCATTGAAAAATCTCACTTGATAAGCCAATTTTTATTAAGTTTATTTAATGCAAATTTAAGACTAAGGTTTCCTCATGGATCCATTGCCAGAACTGGACCAATTGAAATGGGACCACAAGGGAAGCACCAGCTTTCAAATAAAAAAAAATATCGAAATCGTTTCACCCAATCGAAAGTTCTAAGGTAACAAATATAAAAAAAAATACAGTCGACTTGAGAACCTCCTCCTTTTTTTAATAGATTTTAGATGTTTTTTTATACCTTTAAATCTACACCATTTACTTATAAAGGTTGTCATTCTAGCTTTTTATGAAGGTTTTTCGCTGAGCTACTCATGACAATAATTATGAGTAGTTCAATTAGTTACCTATACATAATTACGACTCTGTTATATAAAGTAAACATTAGAACGAAGTATACTGCATTAACATTTGGGGTGATGCAGTGAAAGAAATAAGTGTAGTGAACACAGCGTGAATATATTTAACAAAAAATGTATGTAACCGGAAACCTCTTCAATCAGTTGTGTCCCTTGCAGAAAATAATCTCTTTCTTGTGTATTTTTTTTTTCTTTTTTAATATAAATATATAAAATATGGGGCCAACATTTTACGGCACTGAAATAATACGAGCCCCGATGCAAAATAGTTCGTCTAGTGTGAAATTTTCTCTGTGAGCTTTTTTCTAACTTCATTATTTTTGTATATCTATATAAAATATTAAGCTGTTCTACTATCACGTGTCGCGTTACTTATGCCATTTTTTTAATTTTGAACCAATAAACTATTTTAGCTTTTTAAATTTATACATATCCTGTTTTAAATTCGAAGAAGTTATAAGCAAAATAGTTCGTCTAATTGTTAATCGATGTAAAAGAGTTCGTCTATCGGTGAGTTAAATAAGATTATTCCTTCTTTGTACAATTATGTTGCATAATTTAAATTTGTAATTCTGTGTCATTTGTCAAGTGAGACAGTATAAATTCTGAAAATTTCAGTTTTTTTTCATTAGTTTTCATATAACAATGGGTCGTGGCAAACCCGTGTGTGAAGAGCTTCGAAAGCGAATAGTTTGTGGGGTCGATGTTGGCAAATCAAGTTACCAAATATCTAAAGGCTTGATGCTTCCCAGGTCTACAGTCCAATCTATCATTCAGCACTATAAAAAGAATAGAACGACTTCTTGTTTGAAGAAAACTGGTCGACCACGCAACACAAGTGCAGTAGAGAACAGAATCCTGAAGAAAATTATCAAAAATAATCGTCGTGCTCAAGCTGGAGAACTCACGGTGCAATGAAAGGACATAATTCACAAAGACGTCTTAGTTGATACTTGCAAAAGAGTCCTAAAAAGAATGGGTTACGGATTTTACACCGCTAAGGAGAAACCACTGTTGACTGCTGTACAAAAGAAAAAGAGGTTGAAGTTTGCTCGTGATCATTTAAATTGGACTTCCGATCAGTGGCGTAGTATCGTTTGGAGTGACGAGTACAAATTTAAAGTGACAGTCGGAAGTTGAAGTTTCCGGAGTCTCTTATGATATGGGACTGCATGCCTGCACAAGGTGTTGGTGGTATGCAGTTTGGGGATGGTTCTATCAATGCTGCAAGGTATTAAAACCTTTTGGAAGAGAATTTACTGCCCTCTATTCCGTCACTTAAGCATCAAGATTCCTTCATTTTTCAACAGGATGGTGATTCCTGCTATACTGCAAGGACAACAAAGACGTGGCTACTGACGAAAAGCATCCCTACAATCGAATGGCCATCTAACAGCCCGGACTTGTCGCCGATTGAAACTGAAAACTATGGTGGAAAATGAAAAAAGTTCTCTGTAAAAATCCATCAAGATTGAAGAGCGACTTAAAGGTTAAACTCTTGGCTGTCTGGGAGTCAAATACGCCTGAGGAGTGTGCAGCGTTGGTTGCAACCATGCCTCTTTGCATTAAAGCTGTCATTGAGAGCAAAGGCGACACAGCTAAGTGGTAGACGATCTATTTTGCATGAGTGACAAGGGTAGACGAATACTTTTGCGTTATGTTTTTTAGAATATTTTTTTTATTTTTTTATGTTATGTAAAGTCATGAAAGAATTTCAGTTATGTTAAAATAAACTTTACTTTTTTGTTGTGTCCTCAAATTGTGGTTTACTTTTTATTAAACGTTCTTAATTATTTTACCAATATTTACTTTCTATATTTTACGCTTTAGACTACTTTCCATACTAGATGAACTATTTTGCATCGGGGCTCGTATAATCAAATAACTAAAACGGATGTAAGATAATATGTATTGTTGCATAAATTCTTTAAACAATTACCATTTTTGCTTGCTGTGGGCAATATAGAATACGAAAGTACTTAGTACCTTATTGTTTTAATATGTGAAGAATCAGTAAAAAATGTACCTATATAATATATTTATATTTATATTACTCTTTTATGTGTTTAATACCTACTAAATAAGAAAGAAATATATAAAAAGAGATTTAATGTTCGGACTTCTTAATTTAATTTAATTATTTATTAAGTTTATTTACCCGGTCTGCCGGTTACTTTTGAGGGATTTATTAAAAATGAAATACTCTTGTATTATAAAAAAGATAATTTATATTTTGATCAAAATATGCTACATTACTAGCTACAACCTTTTGCCATCTTTCGGGCAACAAATGGATACCATCATAAAAAACTGATCATCTTTTGAAGCGATTCATTCATCGATTCATTTTTTGAAACATTCGTAAGATTTGAAGTGCTGCAATCTGGTGAATATGCGGAATGCGGTAACACTTCCCACCGAAGATCTGAAAGTGTATCTCTTACAGCTTTTGCGATGTGTGGGCGAGCATTGTCGTGCAGTAAATTGACCTTTTGTTTTCTATGTGCAATTCTTGGACGGTTTTGGTTCAATATACGACACAATTCGATTAATTGATGTTGATAACGCTCAGCTGTGATAGTTTCATTTGGTTTTAATAATTCATAACCTTATTTACGTGAATGTTATGCTTCGGAGTGCGACACAAATGGTTACTCGATTTTGCATCGCTAATTCTGATAAAAAATGTGGAACTTATTTGCCTTGTTTTTGAACTTTACCCATTGCGTGTAAACGATCAGAAATTGCTGATTTACCTACATTTAATTCTTCAGCCAACTCTTGTAGTGTGCGGACAGGGTTTTCATCCAATAACGCCTGCAATTCACCGTCTTCAAACTTTTTTCCACTACGTTCTTTATCCTCTAAATCAAAATTACCACTTTTAAATTGTCGAAACCAGTAATCACGTGTTTTAACAGATGGTACAGATTCATGATACGTATCTACAATAAGTCTGTGAGCTTCTGCTGCTGTTTTTCCTGAATCGAAAATGTATAGTACTAAATGACGAAAATTATTAAATTAAAGTGCAAGCTAAAACACGCCGCATCGACTATCTAAGTAACTCGTACCGACGAAGGCCTAATATTAGTGACACAAGCTTAGAAGGTTAATATTTTCAGGGATACTTACTGTTTCGTAAAAACATTTAGGTATTGCAATTACAGAACTAATAAAGATAGTGTAAAGTTTTTCCAAACAGTGGCATCCATTACATACATAGCTTTTTTTAGAATATTAGTTTCTAAATTGTTATGGCGGCCCTCCGCGTAGTACATTATTGTAAGATGCTGACAAAAATAGAGCGACCACGTGGGGGCGATATGGTCCTTCACGCTTCAATCTGTTATCTGAACATTGTTTATTTTTTTATTTTTTGAATTTACCTGCATGAATGTGTCGCAAAACAGATTTTGAAAGCTGTAGAACTTGTCAATATGAATAAACTGGGGATCGTAATTTCACTCTGATTTATCTGTGGTATACCTACCACAATGTGAATCTATAAAGTCCGCTCAGAATAGATACTTGTAAACTGAATAATCATATAGGTGTATGTCTATTATGAGTCAGTTAAGGAATATCAAGGTCACAAGGTAAGATGGCGGCAACCGATTGGGCCTAGAAGAGCCATATTGATAATGTATAATAAATTGTAATAGAATTTTGATTAAGATGATCGCCTACTATTAGGTAGATGACTATGCTAAAATATATAATTACTATAATAATTTCAATAAAATGGACAATAACAGTACTGAAAATAGTTGACAATTAACCATTATTTTACTATTACGTTTTTTAATTCATTTATTAATCATCAAATTGACATAGAAAGAGCATGATTTGACAATACTTAAGCATGACGTCACATTTTAGTTTCTTTTTTTATACTAGGTATATTGGGACAGACGAACAATCGGGTCACCTGATGGTAAGTGACAACCGCCGTCTTACAAATACATGTGTACCAAACCTACCGTATCGACGTTCCTAAAACGATGCTTACTCGACTTGTCAGTCATCAAACCTATTGTCTGTGGATCAATGTCTGTCGGACACGAGAAGTATGTTCTTCTCTTTTTAAACAGACATTGCGCACATCAGGCACTATCGTTGATAGTTCATTCAGCCTCTCAAGTAATTAAGATGCTTTTAAATCATAACTAAAAGTCTGCATCGTGTTGAAGAAATGTGTATTAAAAAAGAGTCTGACCTGCTACTTTTTAAAATCGTCATCTGATACTAAAATATTTATACGTTCATATTGAGCTTGTTTCTAAAACAACATGACACATCTCTTGTGACTTTGGGTAAAAATACACAAAAGTTAATTTTCTTTATGAGATAGGGGGCCAACGAGCAGAAGGTTACCTGATGTTTTTTGAGTGTACCTATTCATGTAAGATTTTTATTTGTCATACTCTGGCGGTTTATTTATTTTATTAGTACGCTGTGTAGGTGCATCGTGACATTGAATATGGAACATAAGAACCTCGCAAAAAGAATTTGTGATAAAAAAGTAATACATATCGCCTCCGTTTCTCCTAAATGCAGCTGGTATGTGTAACGTCTGTACCTTATTCAATCTATTATTGAGAAAATACCTATAAACTAACTTTAAAAACGTTTTAAAATTATTTCTTATGGATTTTTGCAACTGCATCCAAGAGATATAATTATAGTTTCAGATTACGCTGTAACCTTGAAAATGGAACACTTTTTATATAATATTCCTTGTCACGCTCTAGAACTGAAAGAACCCCACGGATTTCGATACGTGTTGTGTCATTTGTATCGGCTTAGAAGCGGCGGCGGCAAAATTGAGAATAATGCAGTCATCGGGTTTCATATATTTTTTTTAATAGTTTAACTTATTTTTAGTACGAAGAAAACGGCTATGTTGTATTAGAAGACTTCTTCAGACCCGCAGAATGCGATGAAATGCTCGAGGCGGGCAAGGAGTTAGCTAAAAGTCTACCAAGCAAAGAAGAGAGAGTCGTATTTACATCAGTAGATGCAGAAAATCGGGTAAGTACCAACATAATACGTACACTTTTAAGTTCTCAAAAAAAAAACGGCAGGACCCAGAACTTTATAAATATATTACACTTTTCACCTACGGTTATGGTCACTGCTCCGTTCGTCAGGATCATAGCGTGATGTTACACAGTTTATATTAATCCTCAACAAATACTCTATACAAAACAAACAGTTTTTTTCTAATCCGACTGGCACTTTTAGATTAAGTTTAAACAAACAGTTAAAAACCACTGCATCTTAATTATTTTAGTATTGATTAGTATTGGTACAGGGGATGTCTATATTATTTTTAGATGTCGATAGTCTGAAGCGTATCTTACATAGGCTCAGGCTATATTTACATACATAATGTTGGCAGAATATAATTAACAGGCACCTAATTAACAGGTTTAAGAACAGATTTACCAACATCGTACAAACGGCGGTCTTATCGCTAATTTTCATTTCTTACAGACTTATGGACAGATGCAATGGATTTATCTACAAGGTAGTTTAAATGTGTACGTACAAATACTGCTTAGTACCATAATAAATAACATTGAACCATCTCAACATATTAAAGAAAGAAACTATAAAAGCTCGGCGTTTGAGGGTGATAAGGGGGATGGGTGAGGTAGAAAAGAAGTGAGTAGTGATGAGTCGAGGGAGAGTCAGGGGAGAAGAAAGACGATAGGGAGAATGGGGGAAGGGAAAAGGGAGAAAGGTGTGGGGCCTTCAGTTCCTTCACTCACTCGCAATACAATGCAAGCATTGTTTTTCTATCGGTTTACAGAGGAATACTCCGGTTTCTACTCCGATTCGTGCCTGGGCATGGCTCTCGCACGGTAGATGCAAGCATTGTTTTTCTACCGGTTTACAGGAATACTCCGGTGTACATATCTTCTCCGATGTCTTCTCCAAAATGTATCTTTTATATACTACTACAGCAAAAATCAGCAATTGGTGTAACTGTATGTATTGTGTACGTTTACTATGTACGGTTTTCACCTCGCCTGTAGGCTTTTAAGATAATGTTAAAAAATATATTGTTTTGGTACCTATATTTTTTATGTTTTATTGTTCTAACTACATTATCCAAAACGTTTTTGATGCATTTATATTACTTTGGGATCGTGACCAATTTAAATACCGTTAATTGCCACATGACCAAATAAGTTCTTTCTACTTCGTGAAATGCAAAATGCAAACATGCAGACTGAAAGTTAAAATATTTGGCATTATTTTTAACAAGGGGATTATATATACAAACAAAAGAGGGATAACAAAACGAAAATAGAAGCTGCTTAATGATATCGATTGCCATGTCACACATCTAAGGCATAGAGTTTTTTTTTTCACTAAATGGAAGAATTATTTCATTAGGTGGTTTTATTTTATCGACATTGTTCATCTGACATATTTTTTTTATTCATATATTTTCCTTTTCAACGAAATCGAAGCACAAATATCACCAGTTAATTTCTTTTGTATTTCCATATTTCGATAATATTTATGTTCATTAAAGTTTGATAGGCAAGATTATTGTTATGTTTAAAGTATAGACGAAAATATAAACATTTATGTGTATAGTAGTTTTATTTTTATGATAACTCTAGTGTTTTAAAGTGTAATAATGGCACTGTAACTAACGATTGTTTCTTTTAATTCAGCGCGTACCTATCCTTGTCACAAATATGTTGTTGTAAGTAATAATATGAAACTAACGCTAATACATTGAAGTTTTTTTTGATCAAGCTGTGTAGTTGATACCCGTATCATTAGAAAAAATATCAAATATCGTGATTAGTCTGTTACCAAAACAAAATAATATTGTTGTAGTTTCATTGCTAATAGTAATACGATATAAAAAATAGGACACCTAGAGGTTTCCCTATTCAGCTTATGCTGAGCCTATTTTAAGCGAGACATAAGCGGGAACGAAGTCGTCGCGGCCATCGCTAGTATAAAAACAAATAAATACACACATGAATACATAAATATCGGACAGTAATGAATATAAGTGTAGAAGAATAGGTAGCTATGATGACAGATATTGATCCTTTTTTTTAAGTTTGGCGACGGAGCTCGTCGCTCGTCTCTTGATACTCAACTTTTTAATCGTATGATATATCCTTATAATGTATATATATGTATATTATTAACATATATGTATGTCCTTCTAGCAACTACAAGACGAATACTTTTTGAAGAGCAATGATAACATCAGCTATTTCTTCGAGGATGCAGCAGTCGACACAAATGGAGATCTCAAAGTAGATCCAAGCCTATGTTTGAATAAAGTAAGTTTTGAATGTAGGATGCCGTTATTGACAAGTCAATTTAAGTAATCTACATCCATACAATTAAAAACACAACAATTGTTCCTATCTATGTCAGTTATAGACTCTGAAACCATGCAGCCGATGTACCCTAAACCAGTTTCATTAGAAAACCAATAATCCGAAAGTGGTTTTACACCACTAAAATAATGCATTGAGCACATTTCTTTTTTAGAGTAGTAGCACACGCCATGTTCAATAAAACATGAACTACCGAAATTTTGCTTTCAACTTAAAGAAGAAAAATTGAATAGTTGGTTAACATCTGCTCGATAATTTGAAAAGTCTATTTAGCTGTTATATGTTTCCTTGTAACTCTGTTATATAGGTTGCTGATTTGACTTGTTCACCTATTCAAAACAACTATTTTAGTGGTAGTGGGGGCACTTGACTCTAATACTTATAACTTTGAAACCTAATATTTCGCAAACGAATCCCGGAATCGGAAAATCGTTTTCATATATCTAGCATTTCTTAAAAAGACCAATTTCTTTTAACGATTACCAAAAAACGGTAGGTTGTTTATGAAAAGAAGTATTTAATTTGATAGTTAACTGCCACCTGATATATGTAGATACGCAAAAGAATCATTCCACAACTGCTTCAAAAACATAATGTCTCGCCTATTGGTCTAGTGGTAATGACCCTGACTGCTGAGCCGTAGGTCTTGGGTTCGATTCCCACATGAGACAAAAATTTGTATGATCCGCTAATAATGTTCCGAGTCTGGGTGTTCTTTGTGACCGTCGTTTGTTGTTGACTGTGACTTGACTGTGACAGGAAGAATTCAGAATACGGAAGTATTTATTAAAAAAAAAACTAAAGGAAAAAAATGATGATGGTGCCTGCAACTTCGTCTGAACTTCGTAGAATTAATACTTATATTTTTATGCCTAATCTTGACGAATGATAATGATTGATTTTGTACGTACAAACTTTTATCCCTTAACCTTAACTTATTTAAAAATGATATACATATGTAATTGAAGCTTTGTACTTATAACAAAAAAATATTTATATGTGAAAACGATACAGATAGATAGTTATTTTGTTATTTTATTAAATCAAATACTATATTGTTTTCAGATAGGCCACGCGTTGCACTACCACCACCCAATCTTCAGATGCTACACTTACAGTGAGCGCGTGAAAACTGTTTGCCGAGAGTTGGGTTTCAAAGAACCTTCGGTCGTACAATCCATGTATATATTCAAAAATCCAGGTGTCGGCTGTGAAGGTAAATCAAAGCAACAGAAGTGATTTTGTCTATTTTCATTAAACACTTCTGACACTTTTTTAAGATAATAAAACGTCGTTGATTTTTTAAAGCATAGGCAAAGACAGTATGTTTTACTTCATAAATTGAATCTTTAGACAGATATATAGTTATACCTTATTGCAACTCAACATTTAAAAAAAGCAGTCATTTGGATTCAATAAACTGTTAAAGTTTTACAATGGGCGGCCTTATCGCAGGCCGCGATCTCTTAGAGGCAACCTCAAATAATACCTAATGGTGCAAAAGCTATAGGAAACTATAGATATATTGGAGACCAATAAAAATAATCATTAATATTATAACTGGTAAGTTGCTAACGGATCGTACCGTGTTGTTTAATAGTCTCGAATATTCTATCCTTTACAAACATTTTTCTTTGAATTACTAGTACTTAGTCCGGAGATTACCGCGTTTCAACAAACAAACCAAAGAACCCTTCAGTTTTATTATATTAGTATATATAGTATAATTATTTTATGAACATCGTCGAAGTGGATGTCAACATCAGCCCTGGAATCCGAATGACAGGTATATTTGTTTATTTAGGTGAACGGTCAGCGACGGAAATTAATATCACACAAAAATCAGGCCCCATTATAATAATGTACAACACGAATATTGCTTTTGGGGCACATGGTTTTAATGTTCCATTGGCTTATCCTCTCTGTTCCAGTAGTGGAAACTAACTTAAATATATCTATATATTCATTTGTTCCGTACCGTTGTATTCTAACTACTCTTGCGATTTACGTCATTCTACTGTTTTGATAATTTAAAAGTTTGTTCATGTTCCTCTAACTTACACTCCGTCCTGTACAATTACAGTAGGTAAGTAAAAACTTTTGACAACTGTCACCTATTACTGAATAAAACAATTTTTCTCCCATGCGAATTGTCACGTCCGTGGTACTACACGACTCAAAAAAAACTCAAACAAAGCGTTAGTAGCCAGTCTTAAAAAAATGTTAAGAGAATATTTTAGGTATGTACCTCAATTCAAATATTTGTTGACACTTACAGAGTGAGACCATATTAGCCTCGAAGAAGCTTGGTGTGCTAAACAGATCGAGACAGTATTTTACTCCGGCCCACCGCCTGCAACTTTATAAAGCGCAGGTTCGGCCGCACATAGAATACTGTTCTCATCTCTATACAGGTGCACCCCAGTACCAGCTTCTCCCTCTTGACCGCATTCAACGGAGAGCGACTAGCATCATCGACTGCCAATATATTTCTGATCGACTTGACACCTTGGGGTTGCGTAGAGATGTAGCTTCACTCTGGATCCTCTATCGCTTGTAGCATGGGGAGTGTTCAGAGGAATTGTTCGGACTTATACCGGCTGCAGATTTCCGCCATCGTCCTACGCGACAAAATATCCATCACCTGGACGATTGGCACTCCACCACTGTGCGCTTCTCCAGAAGCTTTTTGCCCCGCACAACCAGCTTATGGAACAAATTGTCGCCTGCCGTATTTCCGAACCGACACGACCTTCAAACCTTCAAGAATAGAGCGTACTCCTACCTAAAAGGCCGGCGTAAAAGTGGCGGGTGTCCATGGGCGGCGGTAATCACTTACCAGCAGGTGACCCGTCTGAGAAACATGTTGAACATATATTTTTTTTATCTCATTTTTACTGTCCGTCTCCTTTGTGGGACATTCAGCAGTATGTTGGTTTTGGCTGTCGCTGGCGCGCTCGGTATGTGGCCTGTGTCACATCTTCATTGTTATGTTGTTAAAACAATAGTAGTAGTTAAAGCAGTACTTGTATTTACTCTGATTGTATTAAGTCTTGAGGTATTTTACGCTTTAAACGTCGCACTTTGTTGTGGTTTGCCATAAAGGGCTTGGCCAGAGTATTTGGGTGTTGTTCGATGCGCTCTTTATAGGTTCTGGGATTTCGTACAATTTCCTGTTTCACAGTGGGGAGGCGTAGGTCATTATGTAATAATTCGTTAGGTACGAACCAAGGGGCATTGGTTATCATGCGTAGTGCTTTGTTTTGAAACCTTTGTATGATTTCAATGTTTGAATGGGATGCAGTACCCCACAGTTGGATTCCATACGCCCAAACGGGCTTCAGTATTGCCTTGAACAGAAGTATTTTGTTGTCGAGAGACAGTTGAGACTTTCGTCCAATGAGCCAGTAAAGCTTTCACGTTTGAATACCAAGTGGCTTTCTCTTAGTGAAAATATGTTTTTGCCAGGTAAGTCTTTTGTGCAAGTGCAATCCAAGGTATCTCACATGATCTGCCTGTGGGACTCCAATGTTGTTAAATGTGACTGGAGGACAAGATTCTCTTCTTAAGGTAAATGTGACGTTGACTGATTTTGTTTCATTTGCTTTTATCCGCCACTTTTTAAGCCAGTGGGATATGCCATTTAGCCCTTTTTGGAGTATTTGTGAGGCTATTTTTGGATCGCTA
Source organism: Tyria jacobaeae (assembly GCA_947561695.1). Taxonomy (NCBI): domain Eukaryota; kingdom Metazoa; phylum Arthropoda; class Insecta; order Lepidoptera; family Erebidae; genus Tyria; species Tyria jacobaeae. Next base: position 7,522,327 of record OX387207.1, on the reverse strand, counting down.
TGTGTAGCTAGTATAGCGGTATCGTCAGCAAAGGTTCCAGTAATAAGGGATTCAGATGTCGGCAGATTCGCAGTGAAAAGTAAGTAAAGTATGGGAGAGATCAGACAGTGCTTCCCCGTGTTGTACTATAAAATGGCGCTGCTGGAGAAATGATTTTAATATTCCGTAAAGGTGATTTAGTAGCCCATTTTTCAATTTGAATAACAATCCTTCATGCCACACGTGGTCAAACGCTTCATATATATCCAAGAATGCACTGGCGCAGTAAGATTTACTTTCTAGCGATTCCATAATAGGTTTGTATTTTTTCTGTGTACTTGTTCGATAGTGGCATGCTTACTGCGAAATCCAAACTGGTGATCAGGAATTAGCTCCTTCTCTTTAAGTATAGGCAAGATTCGTTGTAGCAGTAGAGATTCGTATATTTTGGATGGAATAGATAACAGACTTATGGGTCTATACGATTTTGCTTCTTCAGGTTGTTTCTCTGGCTTCAACAGCATTACAATTTGTGCGACTTTCCACTCCAGGGGAAAGAACTGCAGTCTGGTCATGGCATTAAATAGTGAGGTAAGGAAAGATATGCCAGATTCAGGTAGTTCTTGTAATATACGGTTTGTAATAAGGTCGTATCCTGGAGCCTTTTTAGGGTCTGATTTTTTTATAATTCGGGCAACTTCTGTTTTTGTAAATTTAAGAGGCATTTCCTGCGTATCTTTTGGACTATTTAAGTGGTTAGTAATTTCTGCTGCATCTTCTGGTGAGCCGTCATACGGATAAGGAGTGAAGACGTTTGAAAGATGTTCTGAGAAAGTTCCGGCTTTCTCTTGATCTGTCCGTGCCCAGGTACAGGTTTTAGTCTTTTAGTGGCTTTCCATAAAGAAAAATCTGAGGAATGAGTAGCATCCAAACCGGTAAGGTAGTTACGAAATCCGTCATTACGATCTTTCTCTAGAATGCGCTTTAGCTGTCTGTTGGCGTGATTAAGATGGGAGTTGAGAAGATTCTAAGATGGGAGTTGTCTTTAAAAGAAGTATGATTTTAGTGTCCAACCGCTGAACGGCAAGTCTGCCAGATACGTTTTAAACAAGTTAGTTCTACAAAAAGGGGAACTCAATCAAAGCTTAAGAAGTAATACTCTTTGCTCATGTATGTATGTATATACTTTGTTTCAGTAATACCTCATCAGGACATAACCTACTTACACACTGAACCAGTAGCTCCAATCGGTTTCTGGATTGCACTTGAAGATGCTACCATACAGAATAGCTGCCTGTGGGTGGTTCGCGGCTCCCACAAGTCTGGTGTTCACAGGCGACTGGTCCGGAGCCGAGATGAGAATGGCAAACATGACACAACGGCGTATGACAAACCTAACCCATTTTACCCAGAGTCGAGCTTCATACCTCTACCAGTTAGCAAAGGCAAGTACGATTCATGATATGTTATTATTAAATAAATGACGAGTATTTTTAAATAAGCGTTCATTTGGCACTTGCGTGGTTATAACATGTATTTAAAAGACTTTACAGTGTCAATTCATCAGATTTTTATTTTTAATTACCGGTGCTTATAGACGTTAACGGGGAGAGGATAACCTCACTCAACTGGTGCAATACAGCAAGCATTGCTGTTTTCTGTGAGGCCATGGTACAGAACATCTTAACGCTTTTATTTACTAATTATGACTATTTAAAAGCAAACTCAACCATAAACCTTTAAATATAATAAAAATGTGCTATGTGCAATTGTCTTTTGTCTCAGGGCTTAAATATTTTCTATTTCGAATTCATAAAAAATATTTTTTTATTAAAGTTACGATATAAGAGTTTTATTAAACCAATTCTCAATTATATTATTTGTGAAACTTGCAAATAGTTGTCCTGAATTTTAGTGTATTCTGTGTCTTTTTATTAAACTCACCTTGTTTTAATCCTTGAATTTAGACTTAGACTACGTAAACGTACGTCTTCACTAAACTTACACGAAGGCTTATAATAATTAACACATTAGTCTAATTTCCAGACTATTTCAGTAGGTGGTACATATAATGTTTACGTTAGTGACAGGATGAATTACTGATATTTAGTAGGCATTAAGAAAAAGGTTGTTAAAAGTCATGTTTGTACCTACGTCTTCAAATTTTGTTAATGTACACACACGAACACAAGAGGTTGCATCACAGTTACACATCTTTCAGGATCTGTACTGTCCTTGGTTTTTATTTTACTACCTACTTTTTTTTATGCGATAGGGGGCAAACGAGCAGACGGTTCACCTGATGGTAAGTGACTACCGCCGCCCACGGACACCCGCCACTCAAGAGTCACAAGTGCGTTGCCGGCTTTTTAGGTACGAGTACGCTCTTTTCTTGAAGGTTTGAAGGTCGTATCGGTTCGGAAATACGGCAGGCGACGATTTATACTTCTTTTTATACTCAGATTTTTAGAAAGGAGGCCTTGAGATTTTCATTGAGAGACGGGACAGCTCAGTCTGTCTTTATGGATAGGTTTACACAGTTTAAATTTTATAAAGATATTTTTCATATCTAGTAATTGAAGTAAATATTTTTTACCTTAAAAATAATCCATAATCTTGGGTAAAGTGTGTGAGTTTACACATTTTATTGAGTTCACGTCTATCATTCTCCTTTAAATAAAAGCCACACTCGATAGCGCAACGACATTTTATCGTTATCCAAAGTACATTTGGCATACTCTATATTTATTTTCAGTGTATTTAATTTATATTTAATATTAGCTGTAACTTTCAGGTACCTGCATTTTGATTCACGGTAATGTCATTCATAAAAGCGCTCATAATAAATCAGACAAGAGTCGCCACGCTTACATCTTCCACGTCATTGAGAAGCATAACAACAATTATTCACCAGATAACTGGCTCCGAGAAGGAAAGAACGCACCATTTGAAAACCTTTACACAGCATCTCAAATAGTTTGAATATAGTAATCGAAAATAAATTACTGCTTAATCTTCAAAATTCTGTTATATGAAGTTAATAAGTTAAAGAGTGAATTTGCAATATAAAATGAAAATGTAAAAACGATAATGCCATTTGAAATCAATACTCTATATGAGAATAAATGTCTCTTTCTTTCCATATTTGGCTTTCAATCCTAAATCAAATGGGTGAAATAATATATTTTTATTATGTTTTCTGAAATGGATAGGTACACGTGATATTTTTACGGGAGATAAAGCTTTATTTTCTATTTTTGGTCAAGAAATAAAATATGTAATTCACTTTGTATTATTTTATTATTTACAAATCATGAGATAATCAGACACATCAGACTATATGGTCCAGGAACATCCCTTTTCCTACTTTCCTCATCGTAAGTTAATTAATATACATATACAAACCGAGTTCAATTGAAGTCTGAAAAAACCGAAGCATGTCAAAAAATTATAAATAAATAGGACTATATCTGCGTGTAACAATATAACGAACAATCTTGAGATTCCAGATATACTTAAAATGTAGTGAGCTCCAGAGATATGCAGAGACTCCAAGAGAGCTTTCAATAGTAAATCGTTACGGAAGGCAAAACCAACACCGCGTTTGCGGACATGAGCGGAGTCTTTTCCTTTTCAAAAAAATGTATACAATGATTCTCGTAATTAGAATACGTCATGTAATTGGGTTTCCTGTAAAGCACAGAGAACACCGAGATGTTGAACCTGTTTAACTATGCATCGATAAAACCTTCCCTTGAAATATAACTAACAAAAAAAATATTGAAAGTAGCTTTATTTATTTTATATGTTTGTATTAATATTAGGTTGGCAACTAATAAACCCGCCCCTTTTTAGATCTGTTTCTAAAACGTTATAGAACAATTTGAATTTCTTGGAGTAGCATATTAATAAAGCAAGAGTTGTATGTCAGATCAGTTGACAACTGGATCTCGAATAGTAAAAGTACAGTAACTTATGAATATTTCTCGTAATATTCTTCGGCTGCTTTTACTTCACGAATTTCTCTTAGGTCGAAAAGCGACTGAAGCAGTGCGCAATATATGTGCTACGATAGGCAAAGGCGTATTCTCTTAAGGTACCACCAAACATTGGTTCAGAAGATTTAAGGATGGAAATTATGACCTATCTGATGAACCTTATCCAGGATGACCTCCTACAATAAATGTAGATGAGTTAAAAAGACTAATAAAAATGGATCAAAGGTTAACTTCACGTTTTCTGGCAGAGCAGCTTCAGTGTTGAGAACACTGAAGCTGCTCTGCCAGAAAACGTGACGTGACGTACCGAAGTAGAAACACAACTCCACGCTTTAGAAAAGACCTGGAAATATTCAGTTTGGTTGCCACATGAGTTGACGCCGTTTCAACTTCAGAAGAAAGCTAACGTGTGCCTGGAACTACTTAGTTATCATCGTACCAATGAGTGGCTGAGGGATGTAATTACAGGGGATGAAAAGTTTGTTATGTACATACATTTTTCGCGTAAGCACCAGTGGCTTGGACCTGAAGAAGCAGGAGTACCAACGCCAAAATCTGACACTAATAAAAAAGTTCTTACAAGTGGGTGGTAGGGAATAAATGGAATTATATACTGGGAGTTGTTGCCATCTAACACTACAATTACGGCCAATATTTATTGACCAACTGGATAACGTGGCAGCGATATTACCGAAAATCAAAATAAGTTATACTTTTTGCACGATAATGCTCGACCACATGTAGCAAAAGCGACTAGTGAAAAATTACTTTCGCTTGGCTGGGCTGTGCTTCCTCACCCACCGTACTCTCCAGACATTATGCCCTCAGATGATATATACACTGCTAAGCAGATAAAAAAATTACCAGCTTAAAAGTGACCTTACCACCTTTTTTGATCAAAAGCCTAAAAACTTCTACGAGGAAGGCATTATGTCTCTGCCTGCGCGTTGGTAACAAGTGATAGAAAACGACGGTGTTTATATAGTTGAGAAATAATTTGATTTTGTATACTTTGAAAGAAAGAAAAATAGAAAAAAAAAATGTGTACAAATATGGCGGGTTTATTAGTTGCCAACCTAATAATAGTAATAGTAATTTACATATATAATTACATATATACTTAGTCTGGCCATAAATTACAAACAATATTGCAATTAAAAAGCATTACATTACATTCAAATTTGGAATCAGTTATTCTTATATGAATATTCATTGTGTTTTTCATTTTCGCGCCGATCGGTATGAGTCGAATGTTTGTGAACCGGGCTATTGGCTGGTACAATGAAACCTCCTCTGCTACAGAAACAGACCTACCATAAAATAATAGATATCAAAAAGACCAGCAAAGCAGTGAAGGTAAGAATTTGAAACCTACCTTTGAGGGTGATAAGGGATGGGGGGATGCGGGGAGGGGAAAGAAGAGAGGAGGGTTGAGGAGAGTAAAGAGGAATGAGGGAAGTGGAAAGGGGAGAGAGGGGGTTGGGCCTCCGGAAACCTCACTCATTTCGGGGAAATGCAACGCACAACGGGTTTTCTGTGAAGTCGTGGGTGGTATCGCACCGGTCGATCCGGCCCATTCATACCTAAACATCTCTCTGACACTGTGAATAATCTCAGGAAATAAATATAGCACCTAGAACCGTGTTGCGTTTTTTAATAACTTAGAATTTGTAGCCTGTAAGAGACGTATTATATATTTCTAATTTTAAGTCGGGTTAGTCACACTTTACGACGTATATTTCTCTATTTTACAGAAGAAATTTTAATCAAATAATAACGTGTCTAAACTTCCAATATCGCCTTGAAAGAACCAAAAACCTCGTGTCTTGGAGTTTCACTGAACATTAAAAACTTATTTCTATTTGACTTAATTACTACTTCTGAATATATAGCAAGAGGCACTAGTCATTATTTAACTGATAATTTAAATAACATGTAGTAAAATTAAAACCACTTATTAAGCGGTACGCAAAGGTAAGTCACAGAAAATAATTGATTACTGACGAGTCAAATTTTAGTATTGAGTAATATTTCAACAAGCAAAATGACCGAGTTAAAGCTCAACGCGCTGTAGAAGCGTCCCAATTAATGCGCAGAGTACAACGTTTGCATTATACGACATCAGTAATGGTTCATAAAAAAGGAGTTAAAACATAGGCACAAGTGTATCAAGATTCGATTCTTGAGAAGGTGGTTAAGCCTCTTCACAACACCATGTTCCATAATCGGGAATGATCCTTTCAGCAAGACTTAGTACCGGTTCAAAACTCGATCAATCCAAGCGTGATTGGAAGGAACGTTTCTGACCGGCGTCTTGTCCCGATTTTAATCCTCTGGATTATGATTTATATAGTAGTTAGTAGTAGTAGTTTTAGATTGTATGGCATGCTCTAAACGACTTGATAATTTAGAGTCTTTAAAACAATCTATAAGATTGCCACTAAAGAATTTTCCCATGAAGAGTGAGTTCGTGTTTCTATTGATAACTGGCCTTAACGTTGAAAGGACTATACTATACTGTTTAAAGCCAATGGAAATAATTTTGAATGAGCTTTATAAATTTTTATGCTATTATATAATCGTATAAACTAACACATTACAATAATGTTGCATTACAAAAAAAAATAAGATTTTTCCGTATAGCAATATTTATGGCAAGAATACGTATATATATAACTATATTAACTTGATTTTGGATTGGAAATGGAAAACTGACATGAAATTATTTCTGCGAGTGGCTAAATGCTTGAAGAACTTACATCACTACTTGCGGTATAATGTCGCCACTCTCGTTACTGCGAAAATGATATAAATTTGTTCGAGATAAATGCATAATTAAGCGTGTATAAGGTTAAATAGAATAAATAAATATGTTTTATTAAAATATCTTTTCATTTTTTATATATAAAATTCTCGTGTCACAATGTTAGTTACCATACTCTTTCGAAACGGCTTGACCGATTTTTCTGAAATTTTATATACATATTCAGTAGGTCTGAGAATCGGCTAACATCTATTTTTCATAACCCTAAATGATAAGGGTGACCCTATACAGATTTTTTACGGCGAAACAACGTTTGCCGGGTCAGCTAGCATATATAAAAATTTGTTAATGCTATAAACAAAGACTCCATCTGCCGGAACACGATTAAAAGAAAAAACCGAAATGCAGACTGTGAAATAACTATAACAATAAAGTAAAAAAAAAAATGACAGTCTAACATGTTATAGCAACAAGTTCGAAAAATAAAAAAAATGAGAAAAGAAAAGCAGGTTCAGGTTCGGTCAAAATTAAACATAATAAGTTGATATCTATCTAATAAGTATTTTCCTTTTTCTTAATTGCTTAATTCAACATGTAATGAATTGCTAATTCTAAACTAACCCAGCAAAGTCGGCGGCGCCAACCACTGCGGGTTGACTTTTTATTCGCCGTCAGGCGTCTAGTCTTTGTAGTGAGGAACCCAATAATATTCTTATTTATTAATTTAATAGTTTAAAATATATTTATAGTGTAAATAAATAAAACACGATTAATTATTTTACAGCAAGTTAATTCGTCATCATCTTATCTAAAAATAATTTCATCGAGAATTTCTGCCGGTTCTAAAATCTTTTGTTGATTTCTGGCCTCTACCAAATACCAAACAAGCGTCATAACATGAGCACAACAGCCTGCAGTGCGACGACCAACTGAACAATTACAGCACTATTCTGAGATACATGCGTAGCCAGGAATATCGTTTTGGATTAATATACAGACAAAACATTGTATTCTAAATTTATGGCGAGACTTTATTTGCCTGTTATTGTCACGTCTGTACTTCTAAGATTATACTTATTAGAAGCAATATTTTCACTACAATTACGTGCTCCTCATAATATGAGCAACCTAAAACAAGATAAAATATTTCGCTATAAGTTAGCACTATTCATAAAAAAGTGACCCGAACTCAGACCCCTATAAGTCTTATGTCTCATAAAAAATAAGTCTAAAATAAATAAGCTTAAGAGATTCTTAATAAATATTTAGATGTGCGCGAAACACAGGCACTCAGGAAAGTATCAGTATCTGAATTCTTAGGTATGCAGCGGTTACAGGGGAAAGATCAGATTCCTTAGGCAGGGAGGGGTCACAGGGAAAAGATCAGATTCCTTAGGCAGGGAGGGTCACAGGGAAAAGATCAGATTCCGTAAGCATGCTGGGGAGACAGAGGAAAGACCGGAGTCCTTAGGCACGCAGGGGTCACATGGGAAAGATAAGAGTCCCTAGGCAGTCCGGGTCAAATGAAACTTAACAGACACAGAAAAGGTAATCGAAAACACTCCACGACAAAACAAGACACAGAAGTTAAACGCCTGTCTAAAGTTGTCAATATTATCATTACCAAAAAACCTTTATATATTTTTTACTTACTTATACTCCATTTCAGATTTTCAAATACGTAAAAAATGGTTTTAAAAATATACCACAAACTATAATTATTTTTGATTCAGCTCTTACAATTATGAAGCTGTGAAGAAGTGATTACAATATTACGAGTTTTCGTATTTTAATTGTCTATACGAAAAATAAAATAAGAAAAGGTAAAAGCAGGGAAAAATAAGATAAAAAGGAAAAGGAACGAAACTTGAAAGAAGGATTATGAGAATCATATTAGCTCACATTACGTTGTATTAAGTATTTTATTTAGCTAGTTAGTTATTCTTATAATTATTTTTTTCTTTTCCTGGTCAGTATGTACATTTGTGTTGCAGTATGTGTACTGCAACACAAATGTACATACTGAAAGCAATTGAACGTCTTTGGTATGTGAGAGAAGCTCAACTGTTTAGAGCTCTCTGTCGAATACATTTATATTATATTGGATATTTTAAATATTTGAACTATGTTTATATACTAATTTAGATAACAGCAGATTTCTAGCAAGAAGGCAAGAAGCAGTCTTGACGTCTTTCTGCAACCGTCAGTAAATGTTGGAAGACAACACGGAAAATTATAACCATTTTTATTTATGTTTACATAAAGTTGTAAGTTAAAGATGCGAACAATTTTTATCGTTAACAGACTTATGATATTTACTCACAACTAAACATGGGCGTAATTGTTAATAATTCTTCTAACAAATGAACTACGTACCATAAGTCACTCAATTAGGACGGCTGTACCGTAAATTGACACTTATACCTAAATCATATTATTTTATATTATATTATTAATCATCATCATTGATCTTTACATTCGAGTAAGTAGAGTTGAGAATGGAAACGAACATGGAAATCACAAGAATTTCGTTAATACATTTTTCATAAGAGTGTTATTAATATACTTAATTTCTCATCTACAAAGTTTTATAATAAAATTGTTTTGAGGACAAGATTTAATATATATTTGCTGAAGCACCCCGATTTCTTAATGCTTCAATAGCCATCACTGATTTTATTAAATTCAATCTAACGTAAAATCGTTCAATAAGGGCTCCAGATAAGAACGTCGCGTTTATGAAGTCCCTCCCAGTTCAATATCTCATCTGTGGCAGAAGCGTAATTCGACTACTCACGTAATAATTTCCAACACTCTTAAAATATAGGTACTTTAATTAGTTCAAAGTCATTTGACATTTTTCTTTTAGTGTATTTCGAATCCCTGTTTTAATTACTTCGAAGAAAAAAGTTACTTCTGTGTGTGGTTAAATTGCTTGTGAAGTTAATGTTCCCCGCACACGGTCGATAATAACATGTGAATTATAAATTATATAAATTAACTCGAAAACGAGACCATGCAAACCGTAGCGCCTTGCTCAAAGGTAAACTGAGCAGTTAAATGTGTGAGTTATATGTAGGGAGTAATGTTGAGCTGTGAACGTTATGGCTGTAATTAAATGCATAGTTTTAGTTTTCATAAAAGAAATATTTTCATATCTATTAATTTTTATAACCAAATAAAAATGAATAGATACAGAAACAACAAAATGAAAACACATAATATATTCACCAGAATATATTTTGTTTTTCCATTTTGTTGTTTTGTGTTGTATTTACTGTGTTTATAGTGTAGGGTTTATCTAATGACATTAACTGCTGTCATCTTAGAAAAACTTACATATTTAAAAGTAGATTGTTTTATTTTTAAGTTTCGTTGCTTAAGATAAAGTAAATTAAACTGCATGTCATATCAAATTGTATAATTAATTAGCAATCGCTAATAAACAATTCGAGAGAGAGACGCGTGTAAGTTTCATAAAATTATGTGAAAATGTAGATTGATATATTGTGTTTGCAGCACCATCAATTAGCCTGTAGAAAATCATGCAATGTTTTACATATCAATTCGGAGCTAGCAATTGAAATTATAGGCATAGGCCGATAAATGTACAGAGTGACTAAAAATACTAAACTAAACTACTAATCGCTAAACTTAATAGAAAAAAATTAAAATTGCATAAAACACACGCCTTGTAAACAAGTATACTACAAAGTAGGTGATTATTTGGCTGACTAAAATGCTTGGCAACTTACTGGTCCTGCTCCGCAGCCACACTGTACATAAGATATTTCACTGATGTACTCGTCTTTTATTTTATATTCTTTCTATAACTAAGAAATGATTACGTTTAATTAATGTGTGATTTATTAATAAATTTTGTGAAATTTTATTTTTTTATGTCTCCTGGCAGTTCTGAGTATGCCGTGTTCACCTAGAAGTCCTGACAGAAGAAGAAGCTATTTCAGACCATTATATTGCATTGTCCTCACATCTTATTTTATTTTATGTGCAGTTATTAAATGTAACTAGAAAATTGTGTAAAACATTAGAAAAACAGTGTCCTTGGAGTTTATTGCCTGTTCTTCTCTGTAGGATCTACGTATTGAAAAAGACAACTAGCTCACGACTAACTTAGTCTGACCGACTTCCTTTCTTAACAATTCAAAAAAAATGATTTTGATTTTATTTTTGAAATAATTCTCTTTAAAAAGTAGACAACCGACTTCAATGTCAATAAAAATATCATAAAATTTAAGACATATATGGTTTTCTCATAAATACCATTGTCAGAACTGGACCCATTGTAATAAGATCACATGAAAAGCACCAGCTTTCAAATAAAAAATAAAAACAAAATCGGTTCAGGTTCTGAGGTAAAAAAAATAAAAAAAAACAGTCGAACTTTTGAAGTGGGTTTAAAAACAGTGAGAAGAAATGTTTCTTAATTTTATTCAGATATTCTAGTGTACGTATGTACACCCCACATACACAACGATTTATCATTTGATACTAATTAACTATTTATGCGACAGTGGATGTCCACTACTTCGGACTAAGTGTAGGTGCAGAAGGTGGTCCTGTATATGACAGACCCACTTCAACTCGAAGTTACAGTTATTTTATCTCACGAAGGCCGGTGAACTGTAGAAGAGGTTTTGAAATATAAAGATATGGGCGGGCATCTGTGTGCGTCACTAGTGCTCGTTTAGGGGTCAGGTAGCGTCTGCATTGTCATTATTACTGCACATAATAATGTTACGAGCTGGGTAATAATAATATAAGCATATGAAATATTTTGTTAAGAGGGTAACGTAATGATTAAACTTATACTATTATGGTTTTTTTTTTTATAACTTAATATTAAACTATGAAATTGAATATAAAAACTAAGGAGAATCGTAGTCAAAGTTATCCTCAGTATCAGTTTCATCTTCATTCTTTTTCGAACATGTATTGTTAAAACGTAAACGTAGACACTTCTGTATATACAATGGCCCTACCTTAAGAACGATATTCGATATATGTTTATGCACATTATGAAAATATTTTATAGTGCTCCGAACAACATCTGCCGTAAATTCGTCTCATCTACATTGTTCGGTTTCTTTCTTCGATTTTAATGGGCGATTAAAGTTTCGACGAACTACTAGGAAGTTCCATTTCTTCGAAATAATTTCTTCGAAATAAAATATTCTTCGAACGGTGCGTTTACTAACATCAGTCGCTTATGCTAAAAACAATAAAGTACACAATGAGGATCATATAGTCTCTACACTAACGTACTTGCTTAAAAAGAATTCCTTATTGTTGACTTAAATTAATTAGATAATTATATATATTAAATATAAATTTACTTGACTGCTAACAACTTCTACGTTTACTTTTCATGCTAACGGTACTAACTACACAACTGTCGCAAGCAGGAGCTCGTGCGGTACTGAGCGCTCTGAAACTTACGCACACAGCAATAATGAAACAAATAAATGATGATTATGATGAGCATAAACACAACAAACCAAAAAATATGTATTTATTTTAAATGATAAAAATAAACAAAAGTGGGAACGGCGTCAAAAATAAATCAATAAATCAATTTGCTCAATGTAGTCCGCTGTTGGCTTCTCCCAATTTACCCCATAACACTCGGTCCTCCGCCTTCCGCATTCAATCCTCCCCAGCTACCTTTTCAACCGACTTCGAAAAGCAAGAGGCTTTCGACTGTATTTTTTTTTTGTTTGTTACCTCAGAACTTTCGACTACGTGAACCGATTTCGACGATTTTTATTTTATTTGTAAGCTGGTGCTACCTGTGTGGTCCCATTTTATTCGGTCCAGTTCTGACAATGGTATCCATGAGAAAACCATATAAGTCTTAAATGTGCATTAAGCAAATACTAATAACTCAATATGACGCATACCGATTTCGATGAATCTTTTTTTATTGTAAGGATGTACTTCAAGGGTAATTATATGAGAGTTTGATCCAGTTGTGACACTGGCAGCCATGAGAAAACTATATACTGCTATATACTGTTATCTATCAGACAATATACATATATACAGTGATACAGCGTCCGTATAATGGGCTTGCCTGCTGGTAGTGCGTGTAAATAGCCTTACCGGGGTGCGAATGCTCAACTCAAAATATAGCGTATAAGGGAGTGAAATAAACCGCTTCTACCGTTTCAAAAAAACATTCATGCCAACACTGACCTGCAACACCAACCAAGTCCCGTTTCCTCAAAAACGCAGAATCTCGTGGGGAAAAGTCCAGGCCGTGACCAGCCGGTCACTATTAAACAACCGAAGTACTTCACAAAGTACTTGTAAAAGTATATTATCGCGTGTCCACTAATACACGGCTATTGGACTGACGAAAGTTTTTCGAGGAATATAAATGACTTCGGTAGAGGAAGAATACTTTATTTTAGCACAAACTCAAACGACGCAAAAGTGTTCTCAATTCTCCATTTGAATACTGCTAACGCCATCTCTAGGATCGTCTAGTACAGTGGCGAAATTACAAGTATAATTTTAGTACCAGCAATAATTGCCCTTGTCAAATAGAAAGTGGTTCATTGTAAAAGATATGATAATTAATCATATCTTTTACATATATATTTTTAATATAACTAAATATATATTATGGTGCGATTATGTATGTACTTATAGAAAAAAAAATATAGACGCTCCCCTGCCTCCTATTAAGAAAGTGGGGCTATATTATGGTAGACAACAAGTAGGGCGTTTCAGACGCCTCTGCCTAGCCCTTCAGAAATATAGGCGTGAGTGTATGTATGTAAATTAAGTGGTAGCAGTATACACAGCTTTTAACAAAATAGGAGATTAATTTTTGTGTGACTATACTCGTATATGAAAAAATACAAAGACTTTGATTTTTTCATATACGAGTATAGTCATAATTACACAGCGTAGGCATAAATGTTTTCTTTTTTAACTATGAATTGGTGTCTCTTGCTATTAATTAAATTACAGAAACATAAACACGAGAAAAAATAATTACGTTGCAGAATTGGAAATAGGTTGTATATTGGGTATTCACGTATGTGCATCTACAACTGTAAGACTACTGAACTCTAAACAGATAAGCACAAAACTATGTCTATACAATAATTATAATATAATACGAGGACAATGACCTACGATTTCAACAATATTTTCATTGCCACATAAAGCTCGATAAAAATATTTATGACTGTAGCACACTGAACTGGTAAATAAATACACTACCTACACCTGTACTTGTAGAGGCTGATTCAAAAGTGTGTAACTTTTGAGTGTTTACTTAATTATTAGTGTTTGGTATTGGTTCCAACATCAAGTTTTATTGTATATCGCATACCATTGTAATTAGCAATGAGTGAAAAGTATAGATGAGAGTTTTACGTCAGCCGAAAGTAGAGCTAAAGTTTAATCACTAATACTACACTAAAAATTGAAAAATAGATTCGTCAATTTGTTAATGCATAAAGGGTGGCATTATTGCTTAATGCCATCTCTTTCAGGCAACCTTAGGATACATCAAAATCGAGAGAGAGTGCTAGTTGTAAGTGTATATCAAATAGAAGGAAAACTATAATTAAATAGTACTTGTTATATATAATAATATACAAATATTCTGTACATTTAATCTACTTATACTATACCAAACTATTAAAACGTCTTTTTTTTATTTATTCTTTATTGTACACAAAATATATACATTTTTTTTTTATAAAAATCAGGAAATGGTATGTACATAGACTCATAATTACGCTAGTATATATGTATATTATGTCACATAAAACTAATAAATACATATAACTATAGCATATCTTAATAAAGAAATAATGAAAATAAATTGATAGATTATAATCATCCAACACTTATTTAAAAATATTTATTGATTGCGCTTTCGTGACATTAAGCGGTAAGGCATTCCATATACGCACAGCTGGGCCAGTAAAAAAGAGGTCAAAAACTTTTGTGTGAACGTTGTCAGATCTTCAGATGACCTTAGACATTTTTCATGTGTGTCATAAAGGAACTTGAAACTAAAAAAAGAATATGAGTATTCCAGTAAGAACGAATCGGAAGCCACTTGAGCTTTTGACGGAATTCAGAAACGTGATCGTATTTAGGAAGCAGAAATATCAATTTTATGCCAAAATTTTGAAGTCAATAGTTGAAATAGCTAATACGGTACGATAGTCGGGAGTCCAGTGGAGTCAATACGATACGGCAGCTGGGGTAGAAGAAATATGTCTAAAAAGACTAAGAGAAATGTTATTTAAGAGAATCGATATCAATATTCTTCGGAAAAGAGTACTCAGAAACTTAAAGTCTTTTGCTAGATCTGCGGATCTTGCGGATAAATGGATGTGTTGGCGTTATACGTTCCTCCACATATTATTGCTGTGACTTCTCAGATGACATATATATTTATTCAAATTTTTATTAGTGGATCTATGCCTGTACTTATTTTTAGCCTCAGATTTTTGTGACATAATCTTCCGAATCTCGTCAGTGAGCTATTATATATTTATATGTTGCTACTATTATGCTGCGCAATGAAGAGGAGCTAGTCATTTTTTTTCATTTAAGATTTGAAGTCACAAATTACAATTGTATGACTATAAGAAGCAGTTAAATTTTCTAAAATGGTCACGAAGGAAGAAAAGAGGTTGGTTCGAAACGAGGGGGTATTCATAATACACACCAAGTAAAACTTGAACACGATTTAGTGCCACCTAGTAAAGGCGATGTGCAAGTCCCACCATCAATCACGCTATCATTCCTTATGCATTTAAAACACGCTAAAGTATGGAAGGTAAGCAAGGTTTAAAGTAAGATAGGATAGGATATAACTAATTCTCTCACTCCCGCATTAGGAACTATTCTTTTGTCGCGGGGGACTAGACAAACATTCAAGCAACGGAAACAAAGAATATCTAGATTCGGGCCAAATATTTGTGTATCATAAAAACTTTTAACCCGTGAAAGAATAAAACCCCTCTGGCTCCGTAGTTAGAATCACTACCCACTGGACCAACATTTCAGTCAAAGTTATCAGGTGGCAGTGACCCAATACAGGGATGCGAAACGGATAACGGCTGCGAAACTAATATAGGGATGGGGATGGGGATGTCGAGCATCCCCATTCCATCCCTATATTAGTAGTTATAGACAAAGCTTTTCTTTCTTAATAAAAAGGTACTTCCAAGATATTAATTTTCAAAAATTATTTTATTTTATTTGCGTGCATATTAAGACACAACAAGTATTGAGGTTAAGAATACGTAGGCAATTTTTAAGATTGGATAGCAAACAGCGTGTTGAGACCTTTAACAAAGGCGTTTGTGTTGCACACATTATTTTTCTGGCCGGTGATCTAATTATGTTATCTTTTATAGAATATTTTTTAAACAATATTTTTCATTAATAATTGTGTCCATTACAAAGTTTTTATTGTATATGTTTACTGGAATGGTTAAGGGTATATAGTAAGTAACTGTTAAACAGAGCTTAGCTCAGCGTCTTAAGAAGCTGTTAGTTCATGTCAAAAATTAGAAATTGAATTATATCATTTTACCCATAACACTTCAAATTTTATATATCAGTTCACTTCCAATGACAATGCAATTATTATATGCATGACCTTATTCTGCAAAATTGGCTCCAGACGAGAAAACTCTTCAATAATCAAAATTACTGACACGAAACTTTATACACACTTTGAAAAATAAAGGCTTTTAAAAATATTCCGTCATTTATCCTAAGATTACTCTAAATATTGGTATTTATATTGCCAATAACATGCATTTATTTATAATTATAATAAGACACTTCATTGAATTTGGGTTCTAAGATCCGCTTAAGAAATCTAATAACATTTCAGTTATATCATCACCATCACCTGTTCTAACGATAGTCTGCCTTTTAAGGTATCAGTCCATTTAATATTATGTATATGTCCGTAATTTTCATCTTTATTTTTTTCTGTATATACCAGCTTAGGTGTCTTTCGAGAAAAAATGCTTTTAAACAAAACTCCCGAGCGATGGAAATACTAATTTTTGACTCACTAGATGTTTTCATTTTTTTTTTAATTCGATTGAACAAACTCATCTCTGTTGTATAATAAAAATTCAAAGAATATTTTAATACTGTCAATAGTGAGGAACTGAACGATTTATATATTTATAGCATCAATTTGAACGTATTTAATAAGTAAAACTTCACACACTTAATGATATCGCGATATCAGACAATATACGTTAAAAATTAGGGGAGTTAGTTTAAGTGGGATGATAAAATATGGGTTGATACCACGGCCATTCACACTATTGGGAGGAAGTGCGTGTACAGTGTATCTCGTATGTGCTGTATCATATCAGTACTGTTCGAAACTTTGCAGAGTGAACTCCAGCCAGCAATATGCGCGTCACGGCCTTTCTCCTCTTTGGCGCCTACATCCTACGTAAGTACCAAGCTTACATGCACCCAGCGGATATTTGTGTTTCTTTTAGATATTCGCAAGCTTGTGCGATTTATTTTTTAATCTGTGCGAATCATTGTCTTATCTATGCCTTTAGTTATGTATTTATAAAGGGTCTTTGTGTGGTGGAATATATTTAACATAAGTTTAGAATTAGAATCAATTATTTTCAAAACCTACTCGTATACTAAAATTTTTGTACATTTTATGATATGACAGAAAAAAGTTTTATTTTAAATTATATTATTGACATAACAAGTATTGACCTCATGATCAAAAAGAATTTAAAATTAGAAAGTGTGAACATTTTATAGTTACAAAAATAAACTTAATTTCTTTGTGTACAATAAATAATATCTTAGTAATCAGTATAGTGTAATATAACCGTTCTCATAAAGTGTTATCGCTATGAATAGACCGTTTTGTTTGGTAGCTTATACGTAACATATCTAACAGGTCATAGTTTATCAGTATGTTATTGTATAAATCAATCAAAAAATTTATGTTTTTGTAATAATATTTAAAAAAGTGAGAATTCGACTTAGCATCAGTGTTTTATTCTAAGAACACATTATATGAAATTAATCATCACAATCACGCATTTAGTGGAGATAATGGACTCATTACATTTGTCTATAGGCACCCTACATGTCTATTAAGTATATTCATAAACAAGTACCTTTATGAAAAGTGTAAAACTCGTAATTTCTAATTTAAATTGTTCTTAATCGTAATTATAAAATTATCTTTTTAAATTGTTCTTAATCGTAATTTTAATCGTAATTCTAAAATTAGCTAATTTTTCGTGGACATCTTCTTGAAGTCTTATACCCTATGTCACACCCACTATTAAGACGCTGGAAATGACTCCTAACATTTAGAAATCCATCTAGTCGCTGAGACTCTGGTGCATTGTGACACACATAACTACTTACAATATATGAAAGGATTTACTGCAATCAAAAAATACAACCAACCTTCTTGTTTAGCCGAGGGTAGGAAACAGCAGACTAAGCGAAATACTATTTTATTCCTGAAAAATATCGCCGTTACACTATGCTAAGCCATCCGAGGGAAGGGATATTACTGGTCAGTGATTTATTCATCTTCATTATAGTTTTTTATTTATATATTCTTTTTCTTCTTCTAACATATGAAGAAATATAAATATCTGTTAGACTAGGTATATACATATTAATAAATGGAAATATTATTTCATAAAGATAACCGATAAGAGCTTTTATCTGGAATCTTTTAGCAGTAGTAATCAATTGAGTTTTCTTCCACAATAAACTCATTGTTATTTTGACGCTAATACCGTCTCATAATATCTTTGAGCTCAGACTAACTTTTATAACGGTTCAGGTTATTTAATTATTTTAAAAAGTCAAACCTAGTAGAGGAAGTTCAGTATGTGGAAATGTGGAATACTTATAGTACATGTCTAAATTAATGTAATTGCTTCAATTTTGATAATATAATTTGAAATACTATATTAATACATAACAACAACAAAATAAAATATGTGTCTACTAATCAGATTGTGACTATTCGATTCCCCTTATTTTTGGGAAGGAAATGACTCCCAACATACAGCTCACGCTATTTTGGGAATCAGGGCTGTACAGTTTGTGATCACTTCTTGTTGCAATAAACAATTATTATTATTAATACGATATAAATGAACACTTACACAAAAAAAAATATAAAAATAATTTGAAGGGCTTCTTTTTGGACAATATGGCTCAGTCATGTTTGTAAGTAATACCTCCTCCTTTCCTTGTTGACTCTCAGTTCACTTCACTGTTATGCGCCCGTACGCCGATAATAATAATGAAATCTAACTAAATCTAACAATTCGAGCAAGCCCTTTGTACAATTTGGTTATTCTGGTTATTGGCGAGTGAAAGCCTAGGTTAGTCTTATAACTAGTTAAACTGAACAGTTTGTACACACATGAGCTAATATGATGAGCTACATTCAAATGTAAAAGTAATCATAAATGAAATTATATTTTAATTGAAAATAGCTTCATCTACCTAACTTGACACCATCCGAAAGTACTAAAACTATTGGTAATTTTAATCTGTGTGTACAAACGCTGAATGGCAATTTTTCTTACGAGTCTACAGCTGACTTTTTCTTTGAAAGAAGTGCTTT
This sequence comes from Tyria jacobaeae, assembly GCA_947561695.1. Taxonomy (NCBI): domain Eukaryota; kingdom Metazoa; phylum Arthropoda; class Insecta; order Lepidoptera; family Erebidae; genus Tyria; species Tyria jacobaeae. The sequence continues at coordinate 7,502,925 of OX387207.1, read as the reverse complement.
CTTAATTTTACTTCCATCGTAGAGTAATAAATAAAGGCGTTTAATAATAAATTATATTTTGCACTCGATATCAAGTGTTTTGTCTACTATCTCGTCTCGCCTTTTCCTTTGAACTTAAGAAATGGTAAGAAGATTTAAGTAGGCAGGTCTTAAGCTATATTTAGGTATATAAAATAACTTTCTTAGAATATTGTTACGATTAAAAAACACTATGAAAACGAGGTTATTTCTTGTTTTCTCTTGACTTTTCTACTAAGTAAGACACAGGTAATATTAAGTATTGAAATAGGCAAAAAAGTTTTTCTTGTGAACATGATATGTCATTTGTTGAATAAATATGCTATCATAATAATACACAATCTAGACGTTTACTTCAACGCAAACACAAATACGGCCACACATATCAATACATATTTACCAATATTATAAATTCGAAAGTAACGCCATCTAACTATCTGTCCGTACCTTTTTCACGGCTAAACGGGTGCACCAATTTTGATTAAGTTTTGCACGTGAATACTGCTACCTCTTGGGAGGGACAGAGGCTAGTTTTTATCGACATACATGTGCGGAGCGGAAGATATCATATACATATGTGTTACTGTTATGTATGCATACTGTCAACCGATAAGTTAAATGTGAGCAGATGTCATTTTCGATTCCATTGATTGTCTCCATTGATTGAACAATGACGTGCATAATTGTTCAATCAATGGATACAATCGATAGAAGGGACATGAATCCCACATTTATTCACATAAATACGGTAACAAAATTAATTGTAGAAGTAGGTCATAATAAACACACTTGCAGATCTATTTAGCTATTATGAGTAGAGTAAAGAACTTCGATGTAGTTTTCATAAAGAGCATTGTAACGTTAATGTTTTCAATAGAGGGGTTTTGTCTTTCTTATATATAAATAAAATGCCGTTTGTTAGTATCACAAAAACTTAATAATGATATAATCAATTTGTATAATTCTTCTTTATCGTATCCGTTTTAATTCAGGGCTGGTTTAAAATAAAAAGAAATAAAAAAGACTATATTCAGGCGAGCAAATTTGAAGGGAAGAGCTAGTTTAAATTTTAATTTTGTAAATAAAAACTAGCTCAGGCATTTTCTTTTTAACACTTAACAAAATGAATTTTAATTCTAATGAATACTTGTAAAGTACAGTACAAATATCTCTTCAGGCTACTTTTCTTAAAAAGATTTAGAATATGAAATGTGGCACTATATGTTAAATCGCATTTCTTTATCAAAAGTTTATGGGATCTTACTTGATATAATGATCAAAGCGCCTTAGGTAACTATCATAATATAGTCGACTGCTTGACATACGCCTCATAGCCTAATAGGTATATTATAGAAAGGTAGCTGGAATAGACTGATTGCGAAAAACAGACGACCTGTTACATAAAAGAGGTATAACTGGTTTATTAAAAAAAGGTACCTTCTTAAAGATTACTTTAGGATCATTAGAACAAACCTTCTACGATACCACAACCTAATCTAGTAATCAGATTAAACTATTTGGTATAAAAAAAGTATCAAGAAATTATTATATTTTCGTCTTCTTTTTTATGTTTATTATTTATATGTAGCATATTACAGTATCATCTTATCATCATTTTATACTCATATATGACCTAATGAAAAAAATAAAGACCTGGTGTCCTAAATCAGCTTAACCTAGAGCTTACTTATACTACTAGCCCAGAATATGGTACTATTAACTAAAATGAAATTGTATTTACATAAAGTAATTGTAATGTATATTTTATGAGATATATATACATATATGTAGTATTATTATTAAAAAAACCTGATGTATCCATTTCATTAATTGACACTCTTTTACCCGATATATTTGTAATTTTAGGTGACATCTTGTTTACAGTCCAACACTTGTTTTTCAGTGTCTGTATGGGCCTGTGATCCTGATCAAGCGCATAATGGTTGTAAGATCTACGGTGCTACGTGCACATGTGGCTATGGGTGCAAGACGGAGTTTAACTACAGATCTAGACGAGCTTGCATGAATGCGTTAAGAGGTAAGTTTGAATAGTCATTTTTTTTTAAAGACAATTCCCACATTAGGATTAATTCCTGTGTCGCAGGGGACTTTACAAACATTCAAACAACGGACACAAAGAACACCCAGACTCAGAACAACAATTTGAGGAATACACAAGGTGTTGCCCCTCAAATTGTTGTATACGTGCGGTGATCGAACCCACAACACTCGGCGCGGCAGCGTAGTGGCGAGGTGTAGAGTCATCCGGGCACTTATGTGAATTAGTTGGAAAATGTTGAAGCACATGAAAGGAAGGATAGGAAGGGAAGGAAATGGATATTGCTCAAGCAAGCCAGATTCGCATAACTATAACTCAAACCGGCTGGTGCTGGGAAGTCTAAGCCCTCAAACTAAACGATACGAAACAAACAGAACCGTGCAATCATAATTAAGAACAAGTCATTCATTGAAATTTATTTCAGTCTTAGTAGATATATAGATAGGTATATATAAAATTTGTATATACATATGTATAAACGTATTTATAAATTGTGTTTTATAAACTGCTTTACTAATTAAACTACGCCATTCTTGATGTTCTACTATATATATACATACTATTAAAAAAAAGAAAATTTAGTTAGTAAAATTTATAAGTTATGACAAATGCTAGCTAGACGTCCTGGCTATTGTGTCTGCTTACGCAGTACCATGATAAAAACAACATTTGCCCTTATCCCCGAAACTACGTCCTCCGATGTCTATTGAGACAAAAAGTATTCGCCGTGTCTAACGAGAATAAAAGTATGACTGGAAAATGTCTTGGTATTAAATAATATATCATTACGTTTATGTTGAAAAAATCTGGATGTGTATATGTTCTCGGATTCCTCCTATTTTATTCACAGCATGGAAAACCATTAGGTTTTAGCCGGGCCGGTTCCGACACACTGAAAAAAAAAAACTTAAAGTTGTAATTTTTTTTTATCCAGTTGAAACTCTAATTTATGACCACAAGTAACCAGACGGCTTACCTAAAACCGTCTGTTGTGAGTGTATCGACGGTACCACAAAGTTATATGCCTCTAAAGTTTGAACCAGCGACAGTCATTTAGCACGCCGACCCGCAGGCGTCAAGTCGGCTCAACAGCACCGTCATTTCATCGTTTAATCGCCCAAACATATGTACACTGTGTGCCATCGTGCACTTGGTTCAAAACTTTTGGACTCGTATGTAGGTTGGAGTACTATCGCTTAGTTTACTTTCATACTGTGGCTAAGTATAATACTCAAATGTAGTCACACTTACTGAAATAAAGTCTTAACTATAATATTTTATACTTTTACCTTAATTTCAGTATGTCAATCTCACGGTACAGAGAGTGACTCTCGCGTTCAGCGGATAAAATCGCTTTGCGTTCTTATATGAAAATCTGCCAGAACAGAAGTAATTTAGTACTTTGCCACTTTACATACAGTTACAACAGGTGAAACCCAATAGACAACATATAGACCAGAATAACACATCCAAGTTCATTTAAAGAAATACATGGGTAATTATTTTGCAAAGAATCTAAACACTATAGAGGTGCTGCATTGGATGAAAACTTAATACCTATTTTATTCTTGCATTCAAGAGTAGACATTTGTCATTATCATGTCATTTGTCAATTATCGTTTAGCCTATCGCAGTCCACTGCTGGACACAGGCATATCCCAACTGGCGCCATGAGTTTGTTTGAGCGATCTTCTCATTAGTCTCAAGCATTTGGAAACGGGCGATTATAGATCAACACAGGCAGGTATTTAATTATTTTATCTTTTTAACATTAATTTCACATTTGACAAGGCAACCTATTGTTACGGTGACGCTGTGTGTATTTATCTATAATTTGAATATTTTGAAATGAGACGATTTTAAATAATTGTTAAGTAATTTTATGAAATAAAGACATTAAATTTGAATTTGAAAAAAATTAAATTTGCGCCATACCGCCGAGTCCACTGCCTATAACATCCTGTCATATCAAAGTTACCTTTCTCAGGTTGTCAGTCCATCTAGCTAGATGCGCCCTATCTCTCTGTTAATACTAACACTAACAAAAACACCTAAACACATACATATGTAACAATCATACTCTACAAATACATACAAATAAAGTTTAATAATACATTTTCTTCAAGTCCTAAGAGCAATTATTATAGTCGGAACAAACTTGATGTTACTCGTGTCTTTCCACACATACTTACAGTCAATCTTCGCGTACCAGGTAATTTGCAAACTGATTCCGGTAATGAGTAAAGACAACCTTTCAAACGTTCATGAAGAAGTATAAATATTAACCACTACTTACTGACCGTATTCAACAAAGAAGTCGTCAATAGTAGAGTGATTGATGAAAATGATCAAAAGTAAGTTATATAAATGTTTCACTCTAAATGGAAACTATAAGTGGTTTGGTTCGGTATTGGAAGATATGTGCCGTGTGGTTCACGGTGGAGCACAATTAGGCCACCCCATCTGTGTCGATCCCCTGTGGTGTCGTACAAGGCTACTAAGGGGTCGAACTGTTATCTACCAGACAGTGTCAGGTTGATGGTAATAGGCTTGCTTCCTATTACTTTAGTGGGACCAAGTTCCAATTGGCAAAATGTGGGTGTTTAATACACGTCTGCCTGCCCCTAGAGGAAACATGTGTGAGAGTATGTATGTATATATGAAACATTGACACATTGAGGACATATAACAACACAAAACATCGCACTATTCACTTTAAATCTCTTCTCGTCTCTCTCTCTTAAAGTTAATAAATATATATACATTTTTAAAAGTTAACATAAACACTTATTTTTAAAAGGGGCTATATCCCTAATTGGACAATAAATTCTTTATCATAAAATATGTTAGCGATTACGAACCAATAAAGTATCATGTAAAATATCAGCGAAAATAATTCTTATCACCCGGAAAAGAAAACAAGCAAACAAAAAAGCAACGAAGAAAACAACTGGAATGACAAAGCTGCAATAGGAAATAGATATATTAATTAATCCTTATAAACGTACTGGCCTGTTGGTCTAGCGGTTAGCGATCCTTACTAATAAAAAACGTGGTCGTGGGTTCGATTCCCCCACCCAGGATAAATATTTGTGTGATGAGCAACGATCATTTGTTATGTATCTGGGTGTAATTTATCTATAATATGTATGTATTTAGAAATATAAAAGTATGTTTATCAGCAGTCTGGTTACCATAGTACAAGCTCTGGTTAGTTTGGGATCAGACGGCCGTGTGTGAGATGTGTGGAGTTATTATTATTATTACTATAAATATATTTTGTTTTATATATTTTATTTAAATTTTGTGTAAGTGGTAGAGGTGACCCATCTGTTCGTCTGTGCCCCTATAATATATAAAAAAAGAAAAATGCAAGGCGGCGGTCTAGTTAACAGTGTATTTAATAAATTTCCGTTTGAATGTCATTTGCCTGGTTACAACTATTACGTAACGGGTACAAAACTTTTGAAACGATTACTTCGAGGTGACGGGAGAGGTGTAAATAAGTATAGTACAATGTTGTGTATCAAAATCAAACAGTTTTGCCCAATCGTCATAAAGCGGACTTACAGTTGTTGAACATTAATACGTTTATATCAAAAATTAAGAAACCGAAATCTAAGGATAGTAAGACTATCATTACTCAGCTGCTAGAAAATTATTTATATGCATTTGCTTCTATACGAATACGAAACGATTATAAAGCATTTCAAAGGTCAAAAAAGCCAGCTATGCCAGCAATCCATTGGTAAACAGTAACCATACCTATAACCTAACTACATAATAAGACTTTTGAGGCTTAAGCGTTAGGTAAGGGCAAAATAGGTAAAAATAATAATTGGATTCCATTATAAAAAAAACTGATCATCTTTTGAAGCGATTCATTCATCGATCTATTTTTTGATACATTCGTAAGATTTCAAGTGCTGATCTGCAAGGCTGTGTTGCATAGTCAATAGGTACAAATAGGTGGTAATCAGAAGGAGCACAATCTGGTGAATACGCGTGATGCGGTAACACTTCCCACTGAAATTCTGAAAGTGTATCTCTTACAGCTTTTGCGATGTGTTTTCTATATACAATTCTTGGACGATTTTGGTTCAATGCATGACTCAATTCGATGAATTAATGTTGATAACGGTCAGCTGTGATAGTTTCATGTGGTTTTAACAATTCATAATACATTACACCTTTCATATCCCACCAAATGCATAACAATACCTTATTTACGTGAATGTAACGCTTCGGAGTGCAACACAAATGGTAATTATATTTATTTCTATTTTGCATCGCTAATTCTGATAAAATATGTGGAACCCATTTTCCTTGTTTTAGAATTTTACCCATTGCGTGTAAACGACCAGAAATTGTTGATTTACCTGGCCAGGGTTTTCGTCCAATAAGTCCTGCAATTCACCGTCTTCAAACTTTTTTGTTTTTTTACTACGTTCTTAATCTTCTAAATCTAAATTACCACTTTTAAATCGTCGAAACCAGTATTCGCATGTTTTAACAGATGGTGCAGATTCATGATACGTATCTACAATAAGTCTGTGAGCTTCTGCTGCTGTTTTTCTAGAAACGAAAAATTATATTAGCAAATGATGAAAATGATATTTATCGCGTTCCATATATTATCACACTAAAAACTTGCGTGCGTTTACTCTGAGTTACTTCGAATAATTAAAGTGCAAGCTAAAACACGCCGCATCGAATATCTTAGTAACTTGTACCGACGTGTCGCGACAGCTACTTGACACGTTCACTCAAAACTAACCGGAAGACCTAATAATTTGAATATATAAAAATACGCTCGCAACTTACCTCACTTTCGAGGTGTAAACATTTTTTATTTTTTTTTATTTGTAAGCCTACCATAATGACTCCACTTTGCCTGATGGTAAGCAATAAATGGAGTCCAAGAGTGGTGGTCACCATTCTCATTGCATGTCTAGTCAATGCAGCATGGTGACCCACACTATGGCGGCCTGGTGAGATGCTTTTTCACGCCCCGCTTAAAAGACCCGGGATCAAATTGGGAAGGAAACACGTGCGCTGGTAGGGAATTCCAGGCTTTTACTGATCGGCACAGGAAAGAAGAGCCAAACCGTTTCGTTCGGGATCGCATATCTTCAACTCGCAAACGGTGACTCCTCAGGCCAGCACGTGTAGTCCTGTAGAGGAAGGGAGAAGGTGGGACTAATTGGAAGAGCTCGTCAGAACACTCCCCGTGATGTAGGCGATAGAGAACTGCCATAGAGGCGACATCTCTTCGCAACTGCAGGGGCTCAAGAGACTGGGTGACCTCAGGACAGTCTATAATACGGACTGCGCGTCGCTGCAACCGATCGAGAGCGTCAAGCAGATACTGCGCATAGCCATCCCAAAGATGAGAGCAGTACTCCACGCAGGAGCGAACCTGGGTCTTATATAAAAGACACAGATGCTCGGCCGAGAAGAGCCGTCTCACCTTGTTCAATACACCGAGCTTCCGCGAGGCCGCCTTAGTGACGCTCTCGATGTAATCACGCGGATTGAGATCCCGACAGATGTCCATACCCAGTATACTAAGCCTATCCTGCAGTGGCAGTTGAGTGTTCTGAAGAATAGGAAGAATCAGTTAGCAAAAACACCACAACGGTGGTGATTGGATGACTTGGTGATTGATGATTGGATGACTTATAACATTAAGGTACATATTGGGTAGCCTATGTCAAAAGTAAGGTATTCCCTAAAGTCATTGTTCATCAGTTTAATAAAATAAATATCTTAGATTTTTTATTCGATTTTTTATTCGATTTTTTATTCGATTTTTTATTCGCCGAAATACGAATACCCATCATATATAGTACCGTCAGCAAACACCTTGAAATAGAAAAGAGTATTTAAAAGATAGCGCTAGTAGCGTTTATTTCATGAATAATGCTCTACTTTACCTCTGTTAAGATATAAGGTATGAGGAAAATGGAGTGGAAATTGAAAAAATAAAATGAGAGTATAACATCTACGATGAAGTCATATTAAAATGGCTCCTGTGGCCGAAATATCGGCAAAAACGGTTTCAGATTTTCTACATCTATACCGCTTACGGAGCAACACTAATTGAACGCTATGTCAATTTACACTAGTGAAATTATCGAAGATGTTCTTATCAATAAAATCATACGGCGCGATCAGCACGTAAAATTATCAGACAGTAAAAAAAACCTCCTCAACCTCGACTTCTCCAAGTGACATTCAGGAACTGGAATTTGTATGAATACTAGCTTTACCGAAAACTACAAAACAAGGTAGGTAGGTCGGTCTATTGAAACTTTATCTCAAGCAGAAAACCACGATTTATCATTATTGGTCTACAGTCAAATAGAAAAAATAATGCAAGTTCTGATATCTCTCAGTTCGATTATTGTCATTTTCGCAATGTACTGGTGTATCTCAATTCAACATACTTTCAATATGAAAATATTAATGTGAACTTTGCAAATAACAGAATCGCTTTATTATTTGAGCAATACTCTAGATTTCAACACCCATATTATGATCGTCGCTTAGAACGGTTATTAAGTGAAAAACAATTTAAAGACAGCCGCTATTCGTTATCGACTGCTCACTGCCACATAACTATACACAACAGTCAACCGCGTCTTTAACTATGTACTGGGCATTAGCAATCACATTCTCAGTGTCACTGTCACGTCACTATCACTGCTTGAACTTTTGATCAGAATATACTGATAACGAAGGATTTATTTATTTATATTTTATATTTTTTTGCTTCTTTCTTCTTATCTTTCGTGGCACGATTACTGATCTCGCATTCGCGCCTAAGCATTCAGCAATTCTTCGTAAGGCCATGGCTTATTAATTAATAGCCGGTTATGGATGGAAAAAATGCATTCTTCGCTCAAGAGAAATAGATGAAAGCGGATGAAGATTTTCAGCAGTTTCCAGATTTGAATAATCACAATAGCAACGTACATAGGTCAAGACGCAATAATCGAATTTTCCAAAATATTAATATACGTAATGGCTTCTTCCAAGCAAATAGAGTACGAGATCAATTCAAACTTTATTTCGTTTAATTTGGTAAGGTGTCTTGTAAATAATTGAACATGTCATAATAACTTCCAAAAAAATAAGTAATAAATACTTACCATAGCTACCAAAGCTAAAAAAATTATGCTATGAATTAAAACAACAACATCCTATTGTTGTTCAACGTCCTCACAAAACTTCATACAACCACTAAACAGAGCTTGTATTATGCTAGCCACACTGCTGATAAACATACTTATATAATTCTTAATACATACATATTATAGATAAACTACACCTACACACAGAACAAATGATCGTGCTCATTGTGCAAATATTTGTCTTGGGTGGGAATTAAAAATCAAAATCAAAACCATCTATTTCAATTAAACCAATCATAGGTATTTTAGAATTGTCAAGAGAAGAAGTCGGTTAGACTCAATCAGAAGTAAGACGTGAAGCTAGTTACCTGTTCGAATACGTAAATCCTATGGAGAAGAACAGGCAAGTAGCTCTAAAGATACTCTTTTTCAAATATTTTCCGAATCGAACCCACGAGCTCGGCTTAGCAGTCAGGATCGCTAACCATTAGACGAGAGGCCAGACAATTGAATTCTATTAACACAGTGAACTCAGTACGAATTTCACGTCATAAAAGGCAGTAATTAATATCTTACAATATAAATGACAAAGGTTACTTAGTGAGGTTTCCAAAGGCGCAACCCTCCAACTCTCCGCTTTCCCCTCCCTTCATCCCCTTTTCCTCTTTCCCATATCCTCAACCCACTCTCTTATTTCCCCTCCCTCATCACCCTCAAAGACGAATAGCGCACTTACAACTCTTGGGCCATCTGCTTGTCTGTTCCCCCATATAATAAAAAAAAAGGAAATGCACCAAATATTATATTATTACATATTATTGTATAAAAATTGCTATGAAAATGTCGTATTTGTTACATCACGTATAAACAATTCCTTTTATTATATAATAAATGTAAATATAATAAATCTGAACTATTGACTATTTGACTATTTGTAAGAAAAGCATAACACTATAAATACACAAAAACACGAACGAAGTACATTCCACCACTCATGTTAGTTTTATAGATTATCTGTATATACATATTATATGACAACATAAACTATCTGTATATGAACAACTAAAAGCACAATTACTTCATGATATGGTCAAACATTAGTGATCAGTAGTTACATTATACGCCATTCGAGGCGCTGATATCGTTTTGTTTTGTTTATTTTTTTATTTTTTTAAGCTGATAATACCGTTAAAATAGCAAATGAAAATACAATGAAATATGGTTACGACGATTTAGACATTTAGAATTTGTATACCGGCAGATTGAGCGGTACATACTCAGGTGTAACAGATAAAATATCCAACAATTGTAAAAGTTACATAGTGCTTTTGTTATTTATTCCGTATAACATGTAGGCTTTTCTTTCCCAATCTTTTTCGTATCCTACACTATTTTTTATCATTACGTGTCACATTACTGCATACATTATTTCAAAGCTAATACTTCTCACCATCACGTAACATTTATTAGTATGTTACGTTATTCATGTTACATAGTAAACTTTTTAGTTTTTGATGCTTTTAGGTTGCAGGCTTAGGGCAATATAAAATTTGATGGTGTTATAAGACCAAATTAATGTTAAGAAATATGTTTTATTGAATTTTTTCGTATATTCCTTCATTTTGTTAAAATATTTATGATTGAATTCAGGAGTAAATACTGTTGGAAGGAAAAAAGGAAGCAAATGAAAAGGAAGGAAGCAAAAAAGCAAAAGATTCAATAGTATACTTTTAACGCCCGACGCATAAAGAGACGCATAAACGAGAGTTATTTTGATGTATCTGTTTCTATGATTGTGTGATTGTCTGTGACAGTCAGTCTTTTTTTTGTTTTGTTTAAAAGGTAATTTAATCGAGTGTTCTTTCATATATATATACGAACTTTGGCGAGTGAAGGAGGGGATGAACAATTGAATGTTTTCCAATATACAAAAGTAGAGTATCAAACGAAAGTGCGTAATGTATTGTGAACATTACCAAAGTGTAAGTGAGATGAAAAATTGTTACACTGTCTGTAAGTTATGGAAATTGAAATTTATAATGATCCTCACAATGTAAGCAAATATAATTATTATTTTTTCATTTTATCAGAAAACTCGCACGGGGCAACACTTTGTGGAATTCACAAATTGTTGTTCTGAGTCTGGGTATTCTTTGTATCCGTTGTTTGAATGTTTGTAAAGTCCCCTGCGACACAGGAATTAATCCTAGTGCGGGAGTTGTCTTTTATAAGAGAAGAATTACTACTACTTTAGACAGTATTAGTGTTAAGCGGTTTTGTTAGCGTTCTTGAGCGTCATTTGATAAATAAAATGTTTACACATCAGTGTAATTTGGTTCCTATTAGATTTTACTATAAATAAATTGTTTATAATTGCAAAGTGCTAAATTACTTCTTTTCTGGCAGATTTCAATCGTAATATATCCACTAAAGCGACTTTGATTCGGTAAGGGTGAATACATTTCAGTATTTTACTTAGCCAAGCGAGTTTTACTGACTGAGAATATTTCGGCCGAACACACGATTCCGAAACCTAGTGCCTAATGGCACACAGAGTAATATATATATGACCGATTGATATGGAAGAAATTACAGTGCGCTAGAGAGTAATCATGTGGAAATATCAAGAGTATTGTTACGATTCCGGAAGAACGATTCTGTTGCTGACACAGGACATTTTCAAATAGCGGATAACGGTGTTACAATTATATTATTAACGGTGTTATAATTATATATAATTACAATTATAACGAATCGGCGGCACTCGTAATAAAACTAGAGTAAAAGAGACGATTTTCAATATGCCAATAATTATTTTATTTAATTACATATTTCAGCTATATGCAGATTTTGAACAATCTGTCTGTCAGTCTAAATAGTCTTAGGTTACTATGTATTATTTAGCTGGTACTATTACTATAAACACTCATATTTTTTTGTATCACAGAACGGACCTCAAATATATGTAGTCATTTTCCCTGCTTACGTGGAAATTGCATTCAAACGATACAAGATCCCGGTTTCACTTGCAAATGTGAAGGCACTGGATTTTATGGTCAACGCTGTGAGAAAGGTAACAATTATAATACCTATTGCAAATTCTGTCATCGTTGTGTAAATGGTGAATGGTGAGTGGTGATAACTATTAACCATATGACAATATATATATAAATATATATATTATATTATAGGCTGACAGGTGGACAGACGGGTCCCCTGCTGGTAAGGGACAACCGTCGTCCAAAGACACCTGCAGCTCGAAAGTCGTAAGTGCGCTACCCGCCTTTGAGGGTGATGAGGGATGAGGGAAGGGGAAAGAAGAGAGGGGGTGAGGGAATGGAAAAAGGGAAAGGGGGACAAGGGTGAGGAGAAAGGAGAGGGGAGTTGGGCCTCCGGAAACCTCACTGATTTTGGGGAAATGCAACGCGGGCGTTGCTTTACAACCGGTTTTCTGTGAGGCGGTGGTATCGCACTGGTCGAGCCAGCACATTCGTGCCTAAGTATGGCTCTACCACTTTATAATATTTACATACTAAAAACCTTTTAAAGTAGATATACCTATTATAAATTGTTCATTGTAATAGGTTCATTATTCAAAAATACTTTCAACATTATTACCTACTAATACACTACATTGAGAATCTTAAAGAATTTCACATAAACAAGTAGGTAGGTAGGTAAGTAGATTTTGTACTGCATATGCGAGATATCGTTTTAGAAACAGAGAGAGCTTTGTCGTCAACTAAAAAAAAACTCCGTCTATAGTGCAAAATACCTCAACTTGCTGATGATTTAGGACATAACCTTACGACAGAAGGCCATATTTATAAGTGCCACTTTTATATCAAGTGAAGAATTGTAAACTCGCGTTATACAAAACTAACTTAGTGTTATGAAAAAGGTTTTCCTAAAAATAAAAATGTACTATCTCTGCGGATCACAAATTTATATGTACTCGTATAATAGTACAACCTTGAGACATGTCAGCTAGGAATTAACAAAAAACCCTGTTACCACCCGAACTTTTGGACTTGCGACTTACAAAGCAGCTTTAAGTAAATTACACTAATGCAATAATTTAAACTACAGTATCTAATGAATTCAGATACCTATATCTTTTTTAAATTGAAGTTGTACTTGAACCATCTTTTTTGTTTCAGCTTGCCCTAGCGTGGCTATCCGTGGTATGATCTTTCCTCACGAATGCATTGTAATTTAATTATCTGAAGAAAATCAAGAACACATATATTATTTATACTAGCTTCTAAAATTTAACAACGACGCAGTGTCATATTATTAATTGTAAAATAGAATTTCATAGTAAAGTTACTTTAACAGAAACATGTTCAAAAATGTATTAAAACAATTAAAACTACCTATCATTTGTATTTTTTTCCAGCAACACGTATAAAAAAATAGGCGATTATTATTATTAAGATTTGGTTAAACGTAAACGTAAACATAGGTATACCCTAAGGGATCACGTACGTTTTCGAGTATCGCCTCAATTGAGGACTAATCGTTTTGATTATTTTCAGTGTATTTCAATATTTAACAAAATAATTTTGATTAAATTTTGATTACAAATAGAAAATCAACTGTCAATCAGAATGCCTAAGAAGGTGCTTCATTTCGACTAATACACCACAATGCGACGTGCAAATTCAAATTCAAATTAAATATCTTCACAACCGGTTTTCTGTGAGGCTGTGGTATCGTACCGGTCGAGCCGGCCCATTCGTGCCTGAGCATGGCTCTACCACTGAAAATATAAAAATCCTTCTCGTTTAATAGATTATTGACGACATTAACTTAGGTTAATTTCAAAGAAATTGCACAAAAATGCATTTTATCTCCATTTTACAAAACGTGGGATAAGCTGTTAACTTACACATAACAGTCCTGAAGACTAGATTTGTTAAATATTAATTGGAAGTTTTTTATATTTAAAAATGTACATCTACACTCTTTATGTGTATATTAATACTCTTTCAACCATATTATTATATCATTCTGGTCTTTTAGCTGGGAATCTTTTTAATTTTCTTGTGTGAAGGTTTTAAATATTTTATTTATCTCGGGCATGTCGTGTTCCCGAGTGTTGCCCTCGGCAGCAGGTGCGAGGAAGGAAAACCTTGGTGGTTTTAGACGGTCTAGTCAGCACACCCCTCCTCTGATGCCCCCGGCGGAGGATAGTCAATGAGGATTTCCCTTTTTTTTTTGTGTGTGGAAACCCCCACGGGTCATCAGCGCTCATGGAAGCCGGAGGTCATTTTGCACTCTCCGACGCCTTGTGCGTCTTCTGCGGGGCGGAAGAGTACTAACTCTCTCCCGTTCCCTTTCCGCCGCTTCTTTTGCAAGCATCACTGCCTTGCAGTACGAAGCGGCGGAATCCCATGCCCTCTTGCTCTGTACCATAGCAACAATCATGGTCTCTAGCGAGAGGCTACCCACACCAACAGCTGCCACGAGGTCAGCACTCTGCTGCACCCACGCATAGCACTCCACTAATGTGTGGAGTGCGGTATCCTCGTGGCCTATGTGATACAGGTACTTACCGAAGCATCCGTGTCCGGTGAGTACCTGAACTAGCCAGTAGGAGAGAGCTCCATGTCGCCTCTCCAGCCAATCCTCCATGACTGGTCTTACCGCCACATGCATGTGGATTTCCCTACAAATATATAAAACTAAAGCAGAAAAGAAAAGTACCCATTTTCCTTTCTTCAAAATAATTTTTATTAGGTTATATCATGAAAATTCTACAAACACAAATGTTAAAGGCAATGTGTGAGTCTCAATGCACAAGAGGAAAAAATGGAAATAAAATCCCCATTTATACAAATGCTATATTTACGAGTATAAAAGGTATGGTGGCGTTACAGATATAATGCCAATGAAATAGTATCCCACTATCCCCATTGACATGATCCATGGAGATGGTGCGAATATTTTTTAACAGGTTATGGTCCCACTCTCTCCATTAGTCATTTTGCATAATTAATGACCAGCTAATACTATAATGGGATGTATAACATATAATATTATTTAGTTTCTATCTGGTAGTAAAATAAGTAATTCATTATGGCAAATAAACGGTGACATTTATCAACTTTAGAGTTAAATTGCCTGCGTATAATTCTTTTAATGTTGTAAGTTTAATAAAGGATTTTACGATTATTAACAGAGGAAAGGATAAAACTCATTGGGTACTGGTTTTGAATACACTTAACATTTATTTTAAAAAAATAAAAACTCCATATGGCGGCGTAACCAACGGATGGGGACCAAATGTCAAGGTTGGGTTACTGTTTCTCCTAATAGTGTCATACAATGTTTTTTATTGATGAAGATTGCCACAAGGCTTTTACTATAAATTTGCTTTTAATTCATAGATTCAGTTCTAAAAGGAAGGATCATGCAATCTTCTGTAGTAACCATGAGTGCGGGTAGTGAAGTGAAGAAGAAGTTCGATAAAGCAATCTCATCTTTGGAAAATCAAACGATTGACATTCTCAAGCTGTTACATAAGTTCAAGGGTAAAAAATCATGTATATATTGTGAAAGAGTACGAGAAAATTTGTGCAAAAATTTAATAGAGAAGTATAGAAGTTTCTTTAAAATTTCTAGCCCACAAACTTGATGAATACACAAATAAATTTAAAGGACTTAGAATTATTATTAGTTAAACTTTAATAAATATTGCATGTTCTATGTCTTAAAATTGACAACTTTTCATTCCAAGTGACTAATGGGGATAGTTGGAAAAAACACAACACACAACACACAATCTCCATGGATTCACAATGGGGATAGTGGATTAGTAGGGACGGTAGATATCTTAATTAAAAAAAACATTATATAATTTATGAGACATCAAAACTCGGTATCGAGCAGCTTAACATTTAGTGTGCAAATAGTAAAAAACCGTTATTATTTAAGTTTCTGCATTAACAAAACATTGATATTTGCCTACTTAAAGAAACTTAGTTCAAAAGTTGTTTTAATATATTTTGCCGAGAAGCTGAAGTAATTTTTATATTATTTTCTTGCAACGTAGGTACTCAATAGTTCAGTCTCAATGTTAGCAACTAGAAAATATTACGATTACGTCTCATTGGTTAGCGACCAAAACACTATGGACATCTTCGTTGGTTTCCCGGTACATACATACGTCGCGGCAAGGGTGCATAGTCACCAACAATTAATATTTCTATAAAACAATACATCTCATCCTCTGTTAAACAAAAACTGTATCTGTGTTATTCAACAGCATACATTACGTGATAAAAAAATAAAAATGGTTCGAAAAATTCTATTGGTTTGCTTTTTATTGTCTGTATGTTCCTGTTCCTGCGTTCATGTGTCAGTACAGCTCTTAGAGGCGGACCACTCGTCTCATCTCCGAGGCCTGATACGTAACCTGGCTGTCACGTCAGACCTGATACGACGCTGTCCTAGATGACTCGAAGGAGAGCCACTTAACAAATTAAGGGTCCGAATTGTTGCCACAAAGGAAGGCGAACGCTTCCAAAGCAACTACTCACAGGCACAATTAACCGCCCACCTTGTATTTCTTTCAATTTTCAGTAGTCGGAAAATTTTGACCACATTAGATGGAAGTTATGTTAAAAGCAGCCATTAAGGATAAATAAAATCACAAAAGTCTTTAAACAAAACCGTTTAATAAAAAAAAATATGCCAAAAATCGATTTCGCAAAAAAATTGCATAAAAATGTGATGACTTTAATTTTGAAAAAAATCGTCCGCTTTCTTTTTATTTAAATTTTAATAATGAGTATTACTACCTCGGGCCCTGATGACTTCTTGTAGTCGGTTTGGCAATCCATCTACGAGGTCTTGAATATCCGACTGAGGGATATTAATGCCACTCCTCTATCGCAGCCGTCTTGAGCTCTTGTAAGGTCGCAGGGGCTGATATTCTTGCTCGAATACGTCTTTTTAGGTTGTCCCAAATGTGCTCAATTGGGTTAAGATCGGGACTGCGTGACGGCCATGGCAAAACTTGAATCCCGACCTCATCGAGGTATTGAGTGACGGATCTTGCGGTATGGCATCGAGCATTGTCGTGCATTAATTTAAAGTTTTCACCAATAAATGGTGCGAAAGGTATGACGTGGTCTTGTAAGACTTCCTCCACGTATCTTTGAGCAGTCACACTGCCTCTATCAAACACCACTAGATCGGTACGAGCCTCGTAAGAAATACCTCCCCAAACCATTATGGATCCTCCCTGATAACAAACGGTTTCGATTATTGCACATGGAGCAAATCGTTCATTTTGGCCCCTATAAACACGCTGACGTCCATCTGGACCCCTTAAGGCTATTCTGCTCTCATCTGAGAACAGTACGTTCTTCCATTGTTCTGTAGGCCAGTCAGCATATTCTCGTGCATAGGCAAGTCTTGCTCTACGATGCTGTGCAAGCAGCTGTGGACCGCGAGCTGGACGAAAAGCTCTCAGTTTCCTTTCAGCCAGTCTTCTTCTTATCGTACGTTCACTTACAGTGACATTTCTCACCTCAAACAGACGTGTGCGCGCTTCAGTAGCGGTGCAAAAGCGATTTCTTAGCACGTTACTGACAACAAAGCTGTCATCCAGAGCCGAGGTGCACCGATGTCGGCCTTGACCTGGCCTTCTCGTGTATTGACCAGTCTCCCGAAAGCGTCTGATGGCATCCCGCACTGTAGTTCGAGGTACAGCGTCAGCTAAAGTCACTGCCCTAGCAGCACCAGTTGCATCCAGTGGCATTTTTTTCAGTCACAAACAATAATCGTATACTAAAAATTCAAATGAAACAATGTTCGTACACGATAGCAGACAAGAACAAGAAATATAATCAATGTAACGTTACTGCAACAATGTCAAACAGAGACTAAATTCTAAAAACGCTTCGGCGATACAAGTTTAAGGGTCGAAATAAGGGTTTTTAAGTGTTTAGTTTATTGCTAAAGTACCCACTTAACTAAAAACAAAACAGTAGATAAGCCACAGTTAACATAAACAAACAGGGTGACGAAAAATATAGGTGGGCGGTTAATTGTGCCTGTGAGTATATTTGGTTTGTGAAGAATAGCCGGGACTTCAGAATGATGAGAAATATAAATATATATATAATGGTATTCGCCCATGGAGCAGACATTGACCCAACTAAATATTTCATTCGATTACGACTAGATAAATATTTTACAATAACTTAACACAATTACATACACAAAGTAATTACATTTTATTGCACTCAGTTTCAAAAGTTTCATGAAATAAACAAGTAGTAATTTGAACTATTATTTGCCAGTAGAAAATCGCTTCACGATGGAACTTTTCTATGTGTGCTTCAAAGTAGAGTCTTAAAAAGATGGCGTTATAATTAGAATTGTTAAAACAGCCCTCGGTGAAACTTCATTTTTTGTGACATAAGACTAAGATGAGTTGTCAAAAATAATATTCAATGATTTGGTTGTAAATATTAATGACCCCTTATCTGCTTATCTTCAATTTTATTCACTTCTGAATACACTGACAAAAATGACTATTTCTAATAACTTTATATTTATTTATATCAATAAATCTAAAAACTTCAGGAGTAGACCTCCGGCACAGTGAACGAACGACACTTGTAAAAATAGAGTACCGTACTGCAGAACGAAGAATGTTAGCAACCATATTATGCTGGCCCTTGCACAGTACATAAAATGAAGGGAAGTACTGTCGATCATGCTGTTGTGTACTTAGGCTCACAGCTCTTAGCTGCTGGTCAAGCATACGTGGCCTTAAGTAGGGTCAAATCGTTATAAGGTCTAGTTATTGAAGAATTAGACTGTACTAAATTAACAGGCAAACTACTATGTAATAACGACGCATTAAATGAAAGGCATAGACTTAGAAACATTCCCAAATCATAACTAAAAATAATAAATTAATTAATGGTAAAAAAAAACTTTTTAAAATCAAGCTTTCATTTAAGTACCCTAACGAGAAGAAAATAAAGTTTACATTAAACTAAATCAATCAATTTTGTAAATATATTACACAATTCACAATTTATTAAATTATATAAAAGCATGTCGCGAGATTTGCCTGTGTACTGACTAGTCTTGCTGGACATACTTACGTACTATAAGTAATTCTATGAAAGAAAATGTTTCCTATAATATATCGCGACAAGCTTTTAATACATTACTCATGTTAAGAAATGCGATAAACAAAAATAACAAAGTATCTATGGCAACATTATTGTTAGTCTGTGGAAATGTATGGTCTTTGGTAAAAAAGGAAAAATGGACGATATGGTAGAAATGTAAATGTGATATTGTGAAAATAAGAAATAAAAGTATTCATGATAAAAGTGTACTTTGTTATTGAAGAAAAGAAATAAAGATGCTTCCAGCAAATTTAAGATGGTAGCAGAACAGTGGTTGTGTCATTTGTAAATTTGATAAAGTTTAAATACACGATGTCCAACGAAAGCTTTGTACCTGTGCCAAAGTTTGATGGCTCGGTAAATTATGATGAATGGCGGTTGCAGTTTATGTATTTGATGAAGTATAAGAATTGCTCCGATGTTATCGAGCATGCAGACCGACCAGAAAATGTCAAGGAAGAAGACTGGAAGCAGAAAAGTAATAAGGCTATGTACTTTCTATCATTAGCCGTTAAACCGGATAAAATGGTAAATTGCGACACACCAATACAAGTAATTGAAAAATTAGATAAATTGTACTTGTGTAAATCTGAGTCTAAGCAGTTATTAATTGAAAAACAGTTAAGCGGACTGAAATATGCAGATGGTGAAGATCCTGAACAATTCTTTGAAAAATTTGAAAGAAAAGTTATTGAATTGCATCATGCTGGTGGTGACACCAGTAGAAGAAGAAAATTAAGTTATTTAATGATGTGTTTACCTGATAGTTGTCGTCATATTATTGAAACTATTGATATATTACCCGAAAAAGAGAGAACTGTTGACTATATTCGACAGAAATTGATAGAAAGAAAGCAGCTTGGTACGTTCACAGAATCGGTTCAAACATCTCCAGCAGGAACCAGTAATCATCAGGCATTAAAAGCACAAGTTGGTGTTAGAAACCCAAGGAAACCAGAGAGGGAATTTTTGTGTTATCGATGTAATAAACCAGGACATTTGCAAAAAGATTGTCACTCTAATTTCAATGGTAATCAATATGGAAATTATTCTCGAAATTCTGGTGGTAACTTCAGAGGAAACTGGCAAGGAACATACCGTGGTAATGGCAACAGAGGTTATCGTGGATCAAATCATAATAGAGGTAATTTTTATAGAAATAATAGAAGTTTTACTGCTAATACTGAAATATGTAATAATTCTCAAAATCTTGATTCATTTTCTATTTGCATTAATAATTGTAACTCTTGTGAAACAACTAAAAGTGAAAAGAAATGTATTGAATGGCTCTTAGATAGTGGATGTACTGACCATGTAGTAACATCAGATGAATATTTTTATGAGTATGTTAATCTGTCAACACCCGCTAATGTAAAACTAGGTGATAATACAGTAATTATAGCAACAAAAGTTGGTAATATTATGTGTAAATTTTATTCTGAAACTGGTGAGCGCACAATTAGGATTGAAAATGTATTCTATGTGCCTGAATTAAGAAAAAATCTTTTAAGTGTATCTGCCATAACAAAAAGTAATAAGAGTGTTGTTTTTTCAAAAGGTTATTGTGAAATATTCAGTGGCAATGATTTAATGATTTTAATTAAAGAGAAAAACAAGTTGTATCCTTTGAAAGGAGAAATAAGTTTTGTAATTTCAGCGAATTATGTTAGAAATAATATGTTAGAAAAAGAACGTTTGCATAGAATTTTGGGACATGTAAATTTTAAAGATTTAAATATTATGTGCAAAGATAATTATTTAGAAGGTTTGCCAAATTCAGTTGAAAAAGTTTATATGGATTGTGAAATTTGTATTGAGTCAAAATTGTCTAATTTAAAGTATCAAAATAATCGAACCCGAGCTAAATACTGTGGTCAAATAGTTCACACTGATGTAAAATTTTTGGATGTTGAAAGTTATAATGGGGAAAAATATTTTGTAAGTTTCATAGATGATTATTCTCGTGCTGCTCGTGTGTATTGTTTGAAAAATAAGTCAGAAGTATTCGATAAATTTTTGGAATATTATAACTTTATTAACAATTTAACTGATCGACCCATGCAACAATTAAGATGTGATAATGGTACTAAATATTTGAATAATCACTTTTATGAGTTTGCTAAGGTGAAAGGATTTAAGATATTACCATGTACAGCCTACAACCATGAGTTGAATGGAGTAGCGGAGCGATATAATCGTACAATTATGGACAGAGTTAGGTGTTTGAGAAAAGAGTCTAATTTAGAAAAGAAGTATTGGCCTGAACTTGTGTATGCAGCTTGTTATATAGGTAATCGAGTATTGAATAGTTCTACACTTGAGAGGAAGACTCCATATGAGATTTTTATGGGTAAGAAACCAACTGTAAATAATTTGAAGATGTATGGAAGTAATGTTTTTGTAAGAGTACCAGATGTTAAGAGAACTACTCAAGATGATAAAGCAGTGAAAGGAAAGTTAGTTGGATATTTTGAGTTAGGTTATCGTGTGCTGATTGATGGTAAGATTGTTTTAGCCAGAAATGTAAAAGTTGTTGAACCAGGAACAGGTTATGTGATAGTAAGTGAAGAGAATGATGAAAGGAAAAATGAGAATTATAAAGAAAGAATAAATGAAAAAAATGATGAAAGAATAAATGAAAATAGTAAGAAGGATGAAGAAGTGAGTAATGATGAATCTATGACAGGTGTAAATGATGAAACGACGAAAGAGAGAAAGCCTAGACGTGAGAGGAGAGTTCCAAGTAAGTTTGATGATTATGTATTGTATGCGAATTATGTGAAAGCTTGTACTCCAGAAACATATGAAGAAGCAGTTATGAGTGAGGAATGTGAAGATTGGAGGAAAGCCATGAAAAAGGAATTTGATGCATTGAATGATACAGATACATGGGAGCTAGTTGAAAGACCAGAGGATAAGGAAGTTATTAGTGTAAAGTGGTTGTATACTTTGAAGAGTGGAAACCGTCACAAGGCACGTTTAGTTGCGCGAGGTTTCGAACAACAAGAGGAACTTGAAGGTATTTATGCTCCTGTTGCAAAAATGAGTACATTAAGATCAATGTTAGCTATTAGTTGTAGATGGTAAAATTGATATTGTCAAAATTGAAAGTAGTAATAATATTGCAGATATGTTAACTAAGGCTCTTGGCCAAATTAAGTTTAAAGAGTTTCGTTTAAAGTTAAATATTTATTAGATTTTTGTTAATCGCAAGAGAGGGTGTTAAGAAATGCGATAAACAAAAATAACAAAGTATCTATGGCAACATTATTGTTAGTCTGTGGAAATGTATGGTCTTTGGTAAAAAAGGAAAAATGGACGATATGGTAGAAATGTAAATGTGATATTGTGAAAATAAGAAATAAAAGTATTCATGATAAAAGTGTACTTTGTTATTGAAGAAAAGAAATAAAGATGCTTCCAGCAAATTTAAGAACTCAACACACAACACATTCAATTAACAAATTCTGTAATACATGTACTAGTCATTGGATTTTTTTAATTAAATTTTTATTTTCTTCTTTTTAGGACACGCTTGATTTTAAAAAGTTTTTTATCATTAATTTATTCCTATCAACGTATTGTACATTTTATTAAGGTTTAAAAAAAACAACATTTATAATAATTTTGCATGATGGGCAATGGATGTACCTATAACTGATTTACTCTCAACGTACTTATTAAAATGTTGATAAGCTATGGAAGAAAGACTAAGGTCAGAAGAAAAATATTACAGTTAAATTTAAACGGGACCTATCTGTGTTTATAAATTGTCCCTATAGTCAGTTGCTAGCCGTGACTATATCACTACCATACCACAGTGTAAAGTGAGACTTGACTTAAAGGTGCTAGTATGCTTACTAGCACCTTTAAGTCAAGTCTTTCTTCAATTATTTTTTTCGTTGAATGTTATGACCTGGTGGTCAAAACATTCAACAAAAAAAAAATTGAGTGCATATAGGGTATACAACTGTCAGTGTCAGTGTCAGCATTGACTTTTCACGCGAGAGAAACTATAAACAACTAATAATAATTGAATTGGCAGAATTGTCGACATCGGCACAGTTTGCATTCGAATAAAAAAAAAATAAGATTAGAAGCACGCGAGAGTCCATAAACAACAACTAACAAAGAATAGTAATATTCCTCTTCCTATCAATTTTTGTTCTCATAACTCACTTTTCCCTAAAACTATGTGATTTATTATTTATATATCTATGGGTTCTGATATCTAAGTTTAAGGTTTTAACAAATTATCAATGCTGCTTTGCTCATCAGTGTCTCCTACGACAAAGTTTTAGACGTATTTATTTAAGTATTGCATCAAAGTAATTAACGCTGTCAGTATTAGCTAGCTTTTGTAGGCTCAGTGGCAACAACAAAGAAAGAAGAAAAAGTAAACAACTAACAATAATAACAATATCATTTACAATTATTATATTATGGTATCGTTAAATCGTAAGTGGATGATATTGTTTCACTCATGTTTTAAGAATAAATTTGAGTGGTACAATAAATATTATGCAGGTTATACAATTAAGCGATTTAAAGTCCGGTACGAAGCCGTGAAGCACGTCGCCGCCAAATGTCTAGAGCAAGATGAGACTCCCTGTTTCTCATAAGAGAAGGAATGTGTTGAACTTGATGTTTATAGTTCATTGATCAGATGTAAAACTATGGATACTTACATTAATTACCTAATTTTCGGTAAGTATTTAGTCGGCTTTATAAATCCTACAAACAAATTTAAAAAACACATATTGTTACATGAAGTAGTACTTCTAAAGTAGCTTGATTTTTTTTATGAACCTTATAAAAATTTGTAAATTACAATTTATAATAGAGGTATTGTTTTTAAACATTTTCAGTGATTAGGTCATCGCCTGCAACTGCAGTTTACACAAGCCACTATAAACAGTTTAAGTGAGGTTTCTTTAACGATGCTAACTCCAGGGTGAGATTTGAAATGCTCCATGGAATATAGACTCTCTTCAGTCCAAACAGATGTGTATCAAATAAGGTCTTGTATTATGGATCTTATAACTTTAAATATCAACATCGCTAATGAAGAAGAATGGACATAGGTACTTAATATTTCATGAATTCATCTACTTATTAAATTTTTAATGCTTGCATGTGCCAATAACCACTATTTCTGTTATGTTCTTATTAAAAGTGGTAAACTACACATATTTATATACAAAAATAAAATGAGAAAAAATTTACAGCTAGATGAGCCTAGTTCAGTATTTAAATAATATGAAATAATCAGTTTGCCAAACTTTTTCCTCCTAAATAATAAAATAGGATTAATCCATCTTTAGGAAGCAAAAGAACTGGTAAATAAATGAAGGTAAGTGATTACCTAGTTGTCAGTATTTATGGTGCTACATAATTGTATCATTAATAAAACAATAATATGATTATATGAACATAATTGTAAATTTAGTTAATGTATCTTGGGTGCTATGGTTAGTAAATATAGTTGTTCTAATAGCATTACTTTACAAGTGCCAATTACCACCCTTTTTTGGATAAATGCAGAGAAACACTCATAAATTATGAAATTTTAGAAATACATACTTAGAAAGTATTAAAAGGGTCAGTGTAGTTCTGTCCTGCACCAGGCGTAAATAGAATGTAATGTAATACAACCAAGTTAAGCTTACATTTATGCACTGCACATCCTACTTTGCATAGAGCTCAAGTGCCCTTAATGACCACTAAGGTTTTTAATATTTTAATAAGAACTTTTTTACTTTGTGTGTATTTTTAAAAACATTTTACTTCATAAATGAAGTAAAATGTTTTTTTAAAACTATGTATTGTAAAACTTAATTCAAGAAATCAGAACTTTGGACAAAAAGTTTCCTGCAATGTCTATTATCCCTTACTACAATCAATTGAGATAAAACCTTTGTATCATCATTCTACACAAGTATTAAAATTTTCAGTTTAAAAATTTTACTATTTATGCAATATTTTATATTATATGCAAAAGCACCTTAATTAGAGTTCCTTAAACTAAGAAAGTACATTGCAACAAAACCATTACAGAAACAACTTTAAAAAGTTTTATATTTAGGTAAATGGTTTTCAGGAGTTTCCACTCAAGATGCTGATGAGAATGCCCTGGAAAGTCAAAAGAATGGAAAATCATCCTTAAAATAATACATTTGACAACACTCTTCAAATCTTGATTTAGACACTTTTCTATACTCATGTAATGGCAGGTAAGGTCAATTTTATTTTTAAATTCAATTTCATTCTTAACCCCTGATACACGTGTTGTGTGTTATTTTATATTGTTTTATTACAAAAGATACAAGCACGTTTGAAAACCGCGAGAGGTTGCTACACTAATAAAACTAAAATTTGAAATCAGGGTCTGCTGACAAAAAAGGGCAAAATATACAGTTACTACAATAGTCGTTAATACAATATACTACAAAAAAGTCGAACTACGAAGGATTTGCTATTTGCTATTTTTTAATTTACTATTGTTATTTTCATGATCATATATTGAGGATCAGAACACATCAGACGTCAGCTTTCAACCTGAAGCAAGTTCTGGTCAAAACTGCTATACGACACCAAGTACTTCAAAACGCAAATCTTTATCACAACCAGCTACAACTGCTTTAAAAAAAAGTGCTGAAATCTGCTAAGCAAAAAAAAATTTAAGATAATGATGAAGATATGTCTTTATACATGTCTATAATGCCTACTAAAAAAAATGAACACATACCAAAAATTAATATTTAGAACCAAGGTTATGGGGCATTTGATCCTAGTTGAAAAAGTTATTACAATACATGATGAAAATCAAGACAGAAATCCAATGATGAAAACAATGTTCTGGTTGTTGTTCTAAGTATTACTGGTTATTGAAACACAATTGTAATTGCTTTACAATAATAATAATTATACAATCGTCTTTAGAAAATGAAAACCCTCAGATTATTGATCACCTGCTTAAGTAAAGACGAATCACTGTCCATTTTTGTTTTTGCGACTGATTATGAGTTAACTACAATTCTTTAATAACATAGTCATGTAATTATTTTTACATTGGCACTAAAGTTATGAAAAATAAAGATTACAGAAAATGTTGATGGCGATATTATTCATCATTTTTCTCCTTTTTGTTTATTAAATCTAGATATTAGTACTTTTTAACTTGACAGTGACCGACTCTCATTAGTAAGCATTCTAAATCGTTTCACCCAAATGTTATAAAATATCTACTACGCTACGGGACTACGTTTGTCTCGATTGAACACGTTATTTATTATTACTTTATTATGTAAATTTCAATGGCTAGCGGCACTGCATAATACATTTAAAAAATATATAAAATAGCGACAATTTTTTACCTACCTTAAAGTTAATGCTAACATTTACATAGGTAATATCGGAGATTTGCATGTTAATGTATTTTTTTTTTTTTTCATATATGGTTCTAATTTGAATTTTTTCATCATACCTATGTTCTTGTGTCCTGTTTGATTTGAGAACTTGGTGACAAATTCTCCATTTAGTGCCCCACTTACAAAAAGCTGATCAAACGCTTTTATTGCTGGATCTGTTTTTTTTTTTTCAAATAATAGTTTTGCAAATCAATTATTCTATGTTAGTCCATCCGATACAACTGTATGAAAAAATTGTTCCAGTACCACTGCATGCAACGGCCCCGCTCCGTGCACCCGCCGCGTGCGCACGCTTAACGTAGCAAATCCTAAGTCCATCCATTCTTAAAATATATTAATTTATCGTTTAAACTATATTGTTTCAGAGCTACTGAAGTAACAGAGGAATCGAATAGGAAGAGGAAGAGTTAAATAACCGCTATAACGCAGATTGCGGCGCTTTCCTGGATAAGGAAAAAATACACACACATTCCACATAAACAAGCAAAACTTATCATAGTTAATACCTTGATCGTATCAAACCTACTACACTGCTGTACCCTTACTCTTTGTAATGTTTTGGTGTAGAATAAGTTGGTTAATTATTATTACCTATGAGGAATGATGAAATAGTTGCCGGTAATGTTGTAAAAACCACAAGAACTATACAAGCAAATATTTATTTTTTCAACATTATCTCCTTCTACTTCATCTTTGCAGCTTGTAAATTACTAACTACTAAATTCTGAATATCAAAATTTAACCATGATAGAGCATTTTTTCTAAAGTACTTGAAATTTCATTCAAATGTCTTTGGTAGACATTTTTCAGTACGAAAGTATTCTATCAAGGCTATTATTTCTGATTTTTATAGTTTTAGCTTAGTGATTTAAAAAAAAAATGTTAAGCGTAGAAAGCAATTGGAATTTTACACCTTACGGTGACAACTAACCAAGACTGTCCTAATGATATAAAAGATCAATGAGCGTCAAATAACAATTCCAAATATCGAATACCTGAAACATTTTAATCGCTCCTCGTAGTAGTATTGTATATTGAGCCTGTCCAAAAACTTTTCTTAACTGTTGATTTCAGTGCAAAATAAATAATAGTTACCCAACTGCATGCTGCATAATAAAAAGTCGATACTATCTGAAGTGATTTTATTTATAAGCCCCTAATAAACAATATTTCTGTAATAATATCTGACTAAAGGCATATATTTACCTACTGTTCAGATTACAAATAACAGATGTCGCTGTATAAGCTGAGGCTATTGAAATTACCGCGTTGTTTTGAGCTAGGGAGCCACTATGATGTTACTACATTAGGGTTACCTCCGTAAAAATATTACTTATATAAAGGGAAATTTTAAGAAAGGAGAATATCTACACGACGTTTCAACCCATATACCTCAAAATCAATTTCAGCCCATAGAAACACAACCAGGGCTTAGTTAGAATACTAAAACACTACATGTTTCTCAGTTTTTTTATTGTTTATTATTTATACGAATGTGGTAAACGTCCATCCAAGAGAATTATTCACTCTACTTTTGTAGGGTCCAGGATTGTAGTTCTCTGTCAAAATAGAAGAAGGCAGTTCGTTCTAAACCTTGGCGACTCCGACCAAAAATAAGTTCTCGAAGCGTTTTAGTTTGACGTTTAGCTATTTCGTCGCTTAACTATATCCTGGATAAGAGTTCGTAACTTTTTTATGATATAGGTGGCAAACAGAGGGGTCACCTGATCGTAAGTGACTTACATGAACATCTGTAAATTAAGATTTTCCGTTCACCTTTAAATGGTGAGAGGGAAGGGGGTGTTGGGCATCCGGAAACCTCAGTCACTCGGTGAAACAAAACGCAACCATTGCTTCACAACAGGTTTTCTCTGAAACCGTGGTAATACTCGGATCGAGCCGGCCCATACGTATACCTAACCATGGCTCTTTAATTTCAAATATATAATTTAGTCATCTGAGAAAGAACGTAAGTCCATGGAACTTGATTTTGCAAGAACCAAAAAAAATATCTACTTAAAAAATGTACTACAATAAAGCAATAAACATAAATTTGTCAAAATTATTTTATTTTTCATAAGACTACTTTTTATAACTAAAAGTTATCTGAAGAAACATTCCCATTGATCGCTAGAGATGTTTTAAGCAATAATGTCACGCTTGGCGCAGTCTTCACCATTATGTAATATTTAATTATAACTTTATTTCGCCGTCAATCATCGCTGGTCAATTATGCAGAAACATCTCTAAAGAGTTTAGTGCCGAAAAAGTGTCCGTCAGACATGGTTAATCAAGCCCTGCTTACACGTTTCTGTCGAGTATGGCCATTATGCGTTATTTCCAAGGAGGAAATGGAAAAGGAGGATTATTTTTGTTTCTTACGATATGGCTCTCCCACGTAAACTTCGGGCTGATACTGAAAATTTCTTAACAGATGATTGATTTAATCAAAAATCTACGGCTTCACTAGTGTTTTGACTTATGAACTTGATTTCCCTAAAATTGTGACTTATGTTCTTTTTCAAATAAACAATTTACATACAAACACTGCCTTCTCAATTACTACGAGATCTATCTATTTATTAACAGATGTATGCTTCCGTTAGTTCTCTTTACAATTGGGTGAATTGTTTTTCTTCGGGTACAATGTTTTATTTTATTTGACGGTAGGTAACACTTATCAGTGCACTGTTTAAAATATGGTTATGTATAGTTCTTCAAGTCGAAGGCTCGTTTATGGGTCATAATAATTTGTGCACTGCAAATTTTTGTAATCACTAGAATGCCATACTCAGGTACCTAAAGTGATTTCTACCTCTACTATATACGGCCTCTGGCTCGGCCAGTGTCCCCAGAATAAGTTTTTACAATTCAATTTCCCGATACTATACGGAGTGTAAGAAAAAAAAATTAATAATGAAATGTAAGCCGTGAACTCTCTAACTGTTTATATTCTGTACGAAAAAAAATATTGTCATCTTGGGAGTCGTCTGGAATGATTGCAGCAACACTGATGATAAAAGAATGTGTCAATATTAGTTCCTCTTTCAGTCACAATCGACAGCAGTGATGCCAACTCCGGGGTTTTCCTAAATTTAGGGGGAAAAAATCTATACAGGGATTTTTTTAGGGGGTGAAATTTTTTGGGGATATTTTTAGGGATAAAATTTTATTTGTATTTTTTAAAAATTTTAAGGAAATGCTGGTAAGTAAATGACATAAATTATATAATAATTGAAATTACATTTCATAATGTGATGAAATTAAAGAAAAATACTTAAAAATACTAAATAACTATTGTTATTAACTAATTATTTATTGTTTTTATTTATTTCTTTATTTATATTGTAATGAATAAATACTTGGTCCGTCGTTGGGGAGTTTTGTTTTGAATTTAGTGGTTTTTGAAATTGCTTTAGAGGGAAAGTTTTCAAACAGTTGGCGACACTGATCGACAGTATTGTTGATAAATTCGTACTCTACCCTTGACAGTCTATCCAAGTCTGTCACAATACGTAGACTACTAGACCAGACATGTACAACTACACTAGCGGTTGTCACCTAGTCCCTAGCAGTTAAAAGTGGTACTAACACGTTACTTAGTGTGGTGCAACTTTTTAAACGTGACTCTTTTGTCACCGGTTTTCACGATTTAATCAGTACGGCTATGTCACCAATACCTTGAATAGAGCTCCACTGGTGAATTATCGACAGGTACTTAATATTATAAAAGCTGCTATTAATGATGCAGATTTGGCCCTGGCCCTGAATGCTTTGGATCTACTGAACTGTTTTGAGCTTGAAGTGTATCGAGAAGCAATGCTGAGTACAAAATATTGGATCGAGCTTAGATTGAATGGTTACAACCCCCATCAAACACATCTGAAGGTTACTTTGGAAAGTATTAGAAAATTGATGCACCTTTGGTTCTTTGTACGAAATGGCTGTTTCTTTCGGCGTGAAGAGACGGCTTATGTTGAAAATCTATTTACATTTATTTATAACATCTAAATAATCTGCTTCTTCACTAATATCACTAGTCTGTGGCATTAAATTATATGTGGTCCTAGTAAATACGAATCCTCCGTGTTTTAAATCATCATTGTTATTGTTAATTTTATGTAATCCACCACCAATGTACTAATATATATAACTTAATTTATTCTTGTATTGAGTTTCAAACGAATGTTAAAAATTAAATAAATAGATTTTTTGTAATTTATAATAAGAAAAGAGATGAAAATATAATGTTTTGTAAAATTATGATAGGTGGTAAAAAAGTGGAACAAGTGGATGAATTTATATGTCTGGGATCAAAGTTTACTAGGGACGGAAAGTGTGATGGTAATATAGAACGAAGAGTGAGTGTGGGTAATGCGATCAATGGCGCATTGCATACTTTTATGACAAGCCAAGTATAGCTGATGTGAAATTGAGTGTCAGAATGAGGAATAGTGTGATAAAGGATCAGTGTGGTGTGAAAGTGGATGTAGTAACTAAAATAGAAAAAAGTAGTCTGTACTGGTTCGGTCATATCGAAAGGATGAATGAAGGAAGATTGACAAAAGGTATTTATATGGCAGAGGTAAATGGAGTTGTCGGAAGAGGAAGACCTAGGCGAATGTTCTTGGACCAAGTCCAAGAAAATCTAAGCAAAGGCCAGGTCAAAAATACCTTTAACCGACGAGCCCGTCTGCGGAACGGAATGAAAGTTAAAGAAGCGAGAAAGGTACGTCAGAATCGCAGCAAATGGAATGAAGTGGTCACTGCCTACACCTATGGGATAGAGGCGTGATATTATATGTATGTAAAAGAGATTAATATTTACCGGAAATATTTTAGTACCTATTTAAGGGTTAAGAAGAATAAATGTATTTAATTTCTAAACCTGCTTCGGATTATACTCTTGTTAAAAGTATATTTATGTCTATCTTTACTGTGAACCTGTTGATTTAGATTATTGAATTCATTAAACTAAGTATTCTTACATCGAGGGTTATTGTTTAAACCGATACCTACCTACTTCTACTGTTTTAAGTGATGTATTCAGTACTTAAAATGGTCATCAGTAAGAGCCATCGTCAGCACAACCGTCTACCGAGCTAAGTATTCAAGTTACATATGTGTGGTTTGGAGGCTTCATACATCTAATCAGTTAAGTTTGTAATTTAAGGCCTGCATCGTGAATGCCTACTAAAGCTACCTATCACAGAGTTTTCTGTTTCTACTTCGCTATACTGCGATCAACTAGCATATCAAACGAATATCATATAGATGGTTTGTAGGAGATGTTCCACAATAACCGCAAGCGTCGAGTATTAAGCCAGTATGTGAATTTCGGCCCTGTCGAAGCAGCGTACAAGAAAGGTGTTCTAACGACTACTCATTATTATAGTTTATGACTCATAAGAAGGATCTCATTGCGATTTTTTTTAAACATACACACATCTTAAGGTCTGTAGTGACAATGACTTTCACGAGTTTTTTTTGTGTCTGCTTTCATAATTAAAGATTAAAGTCAAAAACCCATTTAGGAAAAAGTATATGGAATGGATCTGAGATCCCAAATTACTTGCCTAGTATGATTAAACTATTGTCAGCCTGTTGGTTAGTAACTTTGATTCCCACACGGAACATAAATTTGTGTGATGCACAAATGTTTGTCCCAAGTCTGGGTGTTCCTTGTGTCCGTTGATTGAGTGTTTATAAAGTCCCCCCCGACACAGGTATTATTCCTAATGCGGGAATTAGATGTTCAAATATACCTAAACAGGTAGTCCGATCTTCTTAATTGCACTTTACTTATGAGGAAATTACTTTTTACTGACTTACTGTCTTCCATGGCACTGTGTGAAAGTATGTATGCATGGATCTATGTTTTGGCTACAATCATGCTTTAGCTTCATATACACTTGTACATAAAAGCCTAATTATCATTTTTGTTTGTTATCACAGTGCCATGGAAGACAGTAAGACAAACAAACATATGTATATGAAGCTAAAGCAAGATTGCCAAATCATAGCTCCATGCATACATACTTTCATTTTCATGAGAGGATAGCGCTCTCCATCCGCTTCGTCTCATTCTTAATGTTGTAGTTAATTGTAATAGTTATGGTATAGAGAGAAACGAGCAGAGAGGGGTCATCTGATGGTAACACAATAATCGCAGTGCGCTGTGCTTGCCTTTGAGAGAGAAAGAGGCGAACGGGAATTGGCCTCCGGTTACCTCACTGTCTCGATAAAACACAACATAAGCATTGCTTAACGACTAGTTTTCTGTGATGCCGTGGTATTACTCCGGTCGAACCTACGTACATGCTTAAGCATGGCTCTTCCAAGTGAACTTGCTGGTACTGAGAATTTCTTAATAATCCTATCAAAAAATATATTTTATATATTTTATAGACCTCGAAGTCGAGTCGGACGCACCACTCTCACTCAAACTAATATATGAATTTATACATGCATATAATATTTTAACTGATTTTTACTGTTTTAATTCATTAGTGCAAAATTATTAACTGAAACCAATAAGAGAGAACCAACCAACCTAAGTTAATAATTTTGCGTATTTCTTAATATTTCTTCTTCTTATATTTTCTGTAGTTGTGGTATTATGGAAGCCTAGGTCACATAACTTACACAGAGTACACGGTATGAAAAGTGTAACATCTAGATAGAGATGAGACTCTTTAACTATTTTTCTGTGTGAGAGAAAGCATAAATAAATATCATTATTATTCTAGTATAAGGTAAGGGCTCATCTGCCTTATACTATCTAATGTGTAAAAAGTAACTTGAGAAACGTGTTCATTCAACTTGAAAGACTTTAGTAAATATTTTTATTTAACGCCTGTTATTATAATATGAGTAATCCACAGCAAAACAACACAGTGCATAAGGTTGAATTTATAACTTCAAGCTTGACCTTTACCACCTAAGTCAACAATGGACTTCACTTTCGACTTTTAATCTCTGAAATAAGTTATTAACGCATAATCGCGTCGATTCATATATTTTCACATTTTTACCAAGTAGTTGAATATTCGGTATTCATATCCTTAATAATGACATTTTTTCGGTCTCGGTTCAATGTAGCTCAACATTTATAAGGGCCGTAGCGTAATGGCTAATGTATAGGATTTGTGACCAAGTGGTTGCGGCTTCGAACCCAGTGCACTACCATCGTGAATCCACTTCTGACACAATCATTAAGCTTATCTAGCTACAAGAATACTAGTAATTAGTAATGTGTAACCCAGGTAGATAGAAATCTTAAAAAAAAAGAAATAGTATATGTACTGAGGTATCTACCTGCTAATTTCAGTTATCATTCTATAAAAAATGTCATAAATGAATTGTCAAGAGAGGAAGGATTGCCTGTTCCAATATGTAGATCCTATGGAGAAGAAGAAACTCAAAGGAGACTCTTTTTCAAATATTTTACATAAGCTTTTTGTAAAAGTTCATAAGTGCCCATAAAATTAAATAAGATATGTGAGAACAATGCAAAATATCATTCTACAATCAATTTTATGGTAAATACTATTCTATTTTAAGCAACAGCAGTCCGGAGATGACCAGCGCGGATCAACGGCAGTCGTTCACGAGCATGACCCATGCGCCAGTCATCGTCTATAAAATGAATTAGTTATTCATTTTAAGTGGCGCTCAAACTCTAGTTTTATTATTATAAATTATTTACTATATTTTTTTAATGCATATGCTTTTGTTTGATACTCTTTTACTATCAATTTTTTATTTTATTTTATTTGGGAAGCTTACGGCTTAAACAGTATTACATTGAAATACGTAGTACGAGCAGACGGGTCATGGTACTCATGGTAGGTTACCAGACGCCGCCAATTGGCAGCTGCAACTCTAGACCGTAATATTGTTCAAGTCTAGTTGGCTAATAACTACCTAATAATTCGTCTATATTTTTGCCCGACTTCGCAAAAGAGGTGAGTATGTTTTTTAATGTATGTATGTATATATAACGCTTGAGGATTTCTGCAATACAAAACACGTGTTTATAAATCCGAAATTGGATACTTATTAGGGTGTAAAAAACTCCTTATATGTATGAGTGTATGTATATTAACGTAGACGTGGTATATTTTAAATATAAATGGTATTATTAATTGACGTGTTAGGTACAATAGGCCTGAAAACTATGCACATACATAACAAACAAAAAAGCTTTTTGATCCGTGTATGTAGAACATTTAATATAAGTAGGTAGTCTCAGACAAAATAGACGTTGATTTGTCGAAAATGACAAAATTTGGCTTATTAAGAATTCATTGTAATAATAAAGCACAATACGCACTGCTAACTACCGAAACTGCAAAACTATTGATTTTATAAGAATACCAGGTAAATAATAACACAAATGTAATATTAATTTATTTTGTAAATTGTTTAAATGTTTCATCAAAATTTCACATTCTGATTGGTAAAATTGGGTGTTTAATACACCTCTGCTTTGGGGTTACAGGCGTCGTGAACGTATGTTCCTACATATACATAAATGTAATCGAGATAAATTCAATAAAATATATTATGACATTTCAATTTTTTATATTACATATGTAATATACATAAGTTTTATGGGTAATACAAATTCCTAAAAGACTTATTATTTTTCTGGAAGAAGACAATGGACACCTAAAATCTTATTACGCAAGGCCAATGTATTTTTGTAAACAACACAAATACTATTAAATGTGCTAAAGACCTAGCAAGACAACAGAAGGCACTGTAAAAGTACCTAACTAAGAATTATAAAGTGGGGCCTAAAAATTATAAACTAGTGGCAAAGTATAAGGTATCTTAATACATAATACATTCACATGCTATCTACATTTAATAAACACCTAACTCTGAATTTTAATGTTGAAAACAAGTTACTCACCAATTGAAAGAAAAAAAAAACAAACTACCCCGCGAAAACACAGATTACGCCGATTACACGCCATACAACCATAATATGAATCTAAAAAAAAAATTCCAGTGCCACTCGCGATAGTGTAAGAATTCTAATGACACCCTACTCTACCGAATTAAATACTTACCACAGAGTTGAGCTTTGTGTTGGGCGATTATGAGATATAATAATGAAATCATTCGAGTATGAAGATGTCTTGAGATATCTTATTATGGCAAATTGGTAGTTACTAATTTATAATATTTCGTAGCAGTAAGTCGACGCAAAGCGGAGTCAACCTCGCGCTGCTCATACGGAAATCGTCACAGCAGTGTACAACAACAATGATATCCTTGACTTTTTCCAATGACTAGCAATACTAGCACTTATATAATGTCAACGACATATATAACACAAATAGATAACGGAAAATGTATTAATTATGTTTATATGTAGTTGTAATTTATATAATATCATGTTATTATATGTATACTAATAAAGATATATCTACAGACATACAGAAAGTGTGTAGGTAAATATTATATTAAGTGCCGTAAATAAAGCTGTGCCACCGGTGCCCAGGCACAGGGCGTAGACAAATTAAATCTTAATCATCAGGGTGGGCAACGCATTCGCTCTAGTGAACTTGCGTTTGAGTTTTAGTGGGTGGTATAAAAGGCGAAGGGTGCACTTATATAACTTGTCTGATTGTTTGCGCACATCCGTTCCAGTTCTTAAAAAAAAAACAGCATTGCTCTAGCTAGGGTACCTATAATATCTATAAAAAAACAAGGCCGCAGCTATAGAAGCTCGCACAGGGCGCAGAAAAGGCTATTTACGGCACTGATTATATTCTAATACATATATACTTATACTACCTACTCTGTGATTCTAGACGTCGTCGCGTCGCTTCCCCGCAGTCACATCTAGGTTAGTAGGTGTGAGTGATACAAATCGTATATAGATTCTGAAACTATATATTGTATCTCTATATATCGGTTTCTGTGGTAACCATATATCGAGCAAATCATTATATCAGAACTGATTCGAACAACGTCTCGCTGTTAGGTTATACGTCAAAATGACGATATTGGATGAAAATACCATATTGGACTTGTATATAGTTATTTGTGTATATATGTATGTGCCAATTGTTACATATGTATATTGCTGTTGGTAGTGATAATTTAGAACAAGTTGACAATGTGTCATTTCAGAAAAACCATATCAGGTTTTTAAAAAAACATTATTTTACTTAAATTAATGTAATTATATATGCCTAAAGTAATATGTAAACATTTAACAGTGGTAGAGCCATGCTTAGGCCCGAATGGGCTGGTTCGACCGGTGCGATACCAAGGCCTCACAGAAAATCGATTGTGAAGAAGCTTGCGTTGCGTTTACACAAAAGTAGTGAGTTTTCCGGAGTCCCAACTAACCCTCTCGTCTTTCCTCTCCCCTCGTCGCCCGATCCTCTTTCCCATCTCCTTGTCTCCCCTCTCTTCTTTTCCCTCCCCGCATCCCCCCCACCCTCATCACCGTCAAAGGTAGTCAGGACTCTTACAAATCTTGAGTTGCAGGCTGTAGACGGCTGTTGTCACTTGCTATCAGGTGATCCGTCTGTTCGCCTGTACTAACAAAAAAATCTAGCAACACTTTTCAAATACATTTATGACTGTTTTACGGCAAATCCAAAATACCTGCTGTATTTATTCTACTCTATTTCGGTGCACACGGGAATTTTTTTCCTAACTTTTATGCAAAATATGTGTCACAGGTATCCTACATAGCATACGTATATACAATATTACAAGCAGGATATGTAGGATACATTTCAGATACATAAGTATTTTGCACACATGTTTTAGTTGCATTTTATACACATTATTGCAAATCGCCACGTAACTAAGTATAATCCATTAAATACAGTTATTTAATAGATATTTTGACACCGACATATATATGGATATTGAAATAACTAACAAACAAAACTATCGAAAATGATGTCCATGTTGAGTTACTAGTGCATTATATAATTATATTCAATAAATACATATCATAATCAATGGTTAGTGCTCCTACATTATTCCTCAATTAATAGTCTATCCCATACAAAAATAATGATCAAAGTTAAGCTGATAAGTTTAATGATTGGCGCGTATAAATGTAACTTTTTAATTATTATATTTTCATTTAATTTAATTAGGTATATATTTTAATTAATTTTAATTCACTATCAATCTCAGATTAAACAAATTTCACTTTTTTTTTCTTTTACGTGTGGAAACCCCCACGGGTCGTCCGGGCTAAAAGGTGAGGTGGTATGTCGGACTCGAACCGACTAAAACTACACGGTGTTCCGTCACAGAGTCTTATTGCCGGAGCCTCAGGTGTACCCTTAAAAGGAAAACCCTGTGCACCCCGGCAGACCTAGCCGTCTGTTGAATAACAGACGACCCCACTATCGTGTATCGGTCATCATTTTAAAGAGGCGCGAGCACGGTGCCGCCGTCTTGGGCCTGCTTCTGCTAGGGCGGTGGATAACCCAGTCCATCACCCCCAGGCCAGCGCTTATGGAGGCCGGAAATCAGCTTGTTCTCTCCGGCGTCTGGTGCGTCTTCTGCGGGTCGGGAGAATACTAGTTCTCTCCCTTATCCTTTCCGCCGCCTCATTGGCGAGCATCACCTCCTCGCAAAACGAGGCGGCGGAATCCCATGCGCTCTCGTTCAAGACCATAGACACAATCATGGTCTCCAACGAGAGTCCCACCTATAGCCGCCGCGAGGTCTACGAGCTGTTGCATCCACGCAGAGCACTCCACAAGTGTGTGAAGTGCGGTATCCTCGCGGCAGCTCCCGCAGTGGTGACACACAGACGTTGGCTCCCGGCCTATTCGATACAGGTACTTCCCGAAGCAGCCATGTCCGGTAAGTACCTGCGTCATCCGGTAGGAGAGGCTACCATGTCGCCTCTCCAGCTAATCCTCCATAACGGGCCTTACCGCCACAAGTTATTAATAAAAACACTATTAATACAGAGGGTGTCTCATAAATAATGTCTGTTTTTAATATTCACTTTGATTAATAATTAATCATACAAAAAGAAAACCTTAGTATTCAAAGTATAGCCCATCGTATTCTACAGTCCTTTTTTTTTTTTTTTAACGTGTGGAAATCCCCTCGGACCGTCACCCCGCCGGGGTTTGCGGCGGGGCGGTGTGTCGGAATCGAACCGACTAAAACCACACGGTGTGCCACTCTGCGCCTGAGACGGAAGGGATCCGGGAACTGCTGATATTAAGACATCCGGACCCCTCCCAGCGCTTGCCCGCACTGAAGCGGGCACCGTCTGCTGTTAAACTCTCTTATTAGGCGACGCACGGCACACGCGTACGTCACCCCCTCGCGGGTGGCTACTAGAGCGGATGGAGGGGAAAACCCGTCCCGACCATCCGCGGCCACACTCAGGGCGGCATGAGGCGCTGATAGGCGCGCCTACGCCACCCAGTTCGCCGGCGGCGGATTGGGTCCGAGTGGATATCGTCCTCCCGGGCCTTCTCCGCCACCTCCTTCTGCGAGATGACATCTTCACAGAAGGTTGCGACCGCGGTAAAACTGCTATCGCTACCGGCCATGGAGCGTATGACGGCCGGTAGCGAGAGATCTCCTCCGATGACTGCAGTGAGGGCCCGGCGCTGCGACTCCCAAGCGGGGCAGATCGCCAGCGTGTGCTGGGCCGAGTCTTCACTGCAGTCGCAGTGGTGGCAGGCGTCAGTTCCCTCCTGGCGACCGAGTGCAGGTACTTCCTATACTGCCGCCCTGCCCACTCGAGGATGACCGGCTGGAGAGCCTCCACGGCGGCAAAGCCAGCGCGCGGAGTCTCCAGCCGGAACGACCAACTAGCCATCGTGGCTCGACGGGCGGCTTCACGCCACTCGCGTACCTCTTCGGGCGGAGGGCGAAAGCCATACTCCGCCCGATATTCAGCCACCCGTCGATAAACTTCGGCGAGCACCTCCGCCTCCAAATCCCACGGGGGTGTTCCAGCCAAGGCGCACGCCGCCTCGGTGGACACCGTGCGGTATCCGCGTATGGCTCTGACCGCCAATACCCTTTGAGGCC
The DNA here is from genome assembly GCA_947561695.1 of Tyria jacobaeae. Classification (NCBI taxonomy): domain Eukaryota; kingdom Metazoa; phylum Arthropoda; class Insecta; order Lepidoptera; family Erebidae; genus Tyria; species Tyria jacobaeae. The sequence continues at coordinate 7,463,069 of OX387207.1, read as the reverse complement.
GCCAGAGGCGCGCCTTATTCTGGGCGGTCAGAGCCACCACCCACACCGGTGCCCCATACAGTGCCATCGACCGGACCACCCCCGTGTAGAGGTGTCGCGTTGCGACGCTGGCTCCACCCAAGTTGGGCAAAAGTCGCCCAAGGGCAGAGGCAGCGTCGACCAGCTTCGGACCAAGCTGTCGGAAGTGCTCGTCGAAGAGCCACCTACCGTCGAGTATCAGGCCCAGATACCTCATCTGGGCCCGAACCGGGACGAGGACCGAGTTGACCTCGATGGAGGCACCGGCGGGTGGACCACGACGGGGCCCATGGAACAAAAGGGCCTCCGTCTTGTCCAGGGCCACCCGTAAGCCCAGTGCCTCGATGCGCCCGACCACCAAAGAAACACCCCTGGTGGCCAGGCGCTCCGCCTCTTGGAAGTTCACTCCCCGGGCTGTGACCAATGTGTCATCAGCGTAGCAAATTACGCCCAGCCCGGGGGGGAGGCGACCTCGTAGAACCCAGTCGTACCCCACGTTCCACAGGAGTGGTCCAAGGACAGACCCCTGCGGAACGCCGCACGACATGGGTCGCCGTCTCAAGACGCCCTCTCGGTCCTCGTATACGACGGTACGCTCCTCTAAATAGTCTGCCACCAGCCGCCTCAGGTACTCTGGCACCCCGTAGTATTGGAGTGCTTCCCTGATGCAGCTGAATGGCAGACTATTAAATGCGTTGGCGATGTCCAGAGACACCGCCAACAGCACGCTGCCACAGCTCACTGCCTCTCCGGTCACGGCCCTAAGGCGCGTCACGGCATCGACCGTCGAACGCCCCTCCCGGAACCCGAATTGGGCGTCCGACAGGTCGGGGCCCACCTCGCTGAGGTGCCGGACGATGCGGGCAGAGAGTATCCTCTCAAAAAGTTTACCCGCCTCGTCCAGCAACACGATGGGCCTATAGGCCGCGGCCGAATCGGCAGGCCGTCCCGGCTTCCTCAACAGGACCAGCTTCCCGCATTTCCAGCACTCTGGGAAGCGTCCGGACGCCAGGCTAGCGTCTAATACTTCCCTGAGGCGGTCCGACATATGGTCGAAAGCTCGGGCCATCACTCGGGCTGGTACCCCGTCCGGCCCGGGGGCGGTGTTCTTGGAACGGATCCGTAGAACAGCCGCCCCAACCTCCGATTCCCTAACGGGCGGCACATCGTCCTCTCTACCCCCATCGTCTCCGACCGCGTAGGCCATCGACGGGGGTGTGCGCTCCGCCCGCTGCGGGAAAAGGCCCTCGACCACTTCCTGCAGGAAGCTGGGCTGGAGAGTCTCGGTAAGGGGGGGGCCCGACGTGCGGAGCTTCTGACGCACCGCACGGTATGGGCGACCCCAGGGGTCACGGTCGAGACTCTCCAGCATCTCCTTTCTCTTTGCGTCCTTGGCGCGGCAAATGGCCAGCTTCAGAGTTTTCTGCGCTTCGCGGTACTCCTCGTGAAGCTGGTCCTCCTCACCGTCTCCGCGGTGACGCCGCCGGCTGTGAGTGTAGGACCTCCGGGCACGAGTACAAGCCGCACGGAGGTCCGCCAACTCCTGGGACCACCAGTAGACCTCCTTCCTTGGAGGCCGACGACCCTGGATACGGGGCATGGCCGCATCGCAAATCTGCGTAATCGCATCGCGAAAGCGGCCAGCCCCCGCATCGACCTCCTCGGTCGGGGCCTGCGGAGACAGCCAAGAGTGAATAATGGCCGCCTCCTCTAGTAGGTCCCTGTCCTTGGTAACAGCCCACCGCGGAAAACGGGAATTACGCCGCGCCGCGTGACCCCTACTGGGGCCCTGGGACCGGGAGAGCTCAAATCGGATATACAGGTGATCCGAGAGCGTCTCAACCTCTTCCAGGACACGCCAGTTCCTTACTCGTGCGGCAACAGCAGGGGTAGCGAACGAAAGGTCCACTATCGACCCACCCTGCTGTCGCACGCACGTGTTGGTGGACTTCGGTGGGCCTCTGTTTAGTAAACAGAGGCCCACCGAAGCCGCCCACTCCTCGACGGCCTCGCCCTTGGCGTCCGTCCCGGGGGACCCCCATGCAATGGATTTTGCGTTGAAGTCTCCCAGCACGAGGACGTGCCCAGACGCTAATCGCCGCATCGAGGTCTCCAAGCTGTTAAGGAAGACCTCGAAGTCGCTCAAACTCCGGTTGGGGGAGAAGTATACACCGTAAACGGTGATCCCCCCCCACTCGGCGGCAACATATCCAGAGCCCTTGTCTCTAAGCGACAAGGGCGGGGAATGAGCCGCCGCGGAACCGACGACTGCCACGGAGCCGTCCCAGTCACCCATCCAGTTTGGACGGGGAGGAACGAAGTAGAGCTCGACCACTGCGCCATGGTTTGCAGGAAGAGATCCTGCGCCGCGGCGCAGTGGTTTAGGTTCGTCTGGACAAGGAGGTTGGAGACGTGGTCCATTACTGGATCGTCTCTACAACCTCCATGGACGTCGACGTGGACAGACGGACAACGTCGGAGGCAGCCTGGGCCGCTAGGCTAGTCCCCGACGTCTGCCGAGAAGCGCGGGAAGGCTTGCAGCCCCCCTGCCCCATCTGGTGATTGGCGGGCTTATTGCCCGCCGCACACATAGGGCAGTGAGGGGCGGCAGAGCACTCTGCCGCCTTGTGCCCCGGTCGACCGCAGCGGAAACATAATCCGCTGCAGTCGAAGCAGCTGCCACATTTGATGCGGGTGTGTCCCGCAACCAGGCATTTGTAACACCTCATCGGTCTCGCCGCCAGAACTGTAACTCTGGCGCTAACGAAACCGATGAGGATCCTGCCGGCGTCGCCCAAAATTTTGGCCGACGCTACGGGACAGCTGATCCACACTGCACCAAGGCCTCCCGGACCGGGGCGGATGGTGCCGACTTTGATGTTTTCCGCGTTTCCTGGACTGCAACGCGGACATCATCAGTTGTGACGGAGTCGTCCAGGCCCGAAATGCGCAGCTCCGCGCACTTCGTGGGCCTGGAGATCTTCACACCATCCGTGGCTGCGAAGACTCCCCTCAGCTTCTCGGCGAAGGTATCCGCCGTCTTTGCGCCATCGGCCCCAGGGAACTCGAGGACCCGAGCTCCCGTCTGGGCTAGGCGCAAGCGGACCCCTGCCGTCCCGAAATTGCCGGCGAGACAGTCCCGTGCCGTCTTAAAGACGGCTGCGTAGGACAGCCCGCCAGTAGACGCCTCTGGCGACACGGTGACTACAACAGCCGCGGTTTTATGCGGCTGTAGCTTCCGCGGCTTTGTTCTGGGCACCGCCACCGACGACGACTGCGGGCCAGAGGCCGCCTTTTCGGCAGCCTTCTTGGCCCGCTGTCGGGACTTTTTCGACTTTGGCCCCCCTACTACCTGCCATCCCTCATTGGAGGGGGCAGATGTGGAGGGGCCAGGCAGAGGTGTTGGAGTGGGGGGCGGAGGCAGCTCCGCTCCAGCCGTAGCCACCGTCTTGGATCCCGTCTTCGGCGCAGCAGTCCCGGCTGGAGCTTTCGCCCCCCGCCGCGTCTTGCGAGCGGCGGCAGAACCCGGGACCGACGTCGCCGCCGCGTAGGACACTCGACCCTCCACCACGGGAAATGTGGTCGGTGCCGACGCGGCCTGCGGCCTCGGCGCCGCAAGCGGCGGCCGAACAACAGGGGCCGGAGGCAGCCTCGCCTCCAGACCCGCAATCCATCGTATTCTACAGTCCTAACCCAACGTTCAGCCAGCTCTTTGAGTCCTTGGTAAAACCATTCCTTGGGCTTAGATGCAAAGAATTGCCGCACTGCATTTTCAACATCTTCTCTTGACTCGAATTTTTTCCACGCAGGAACTTCGCCATGGATCTGAATAAATAGTAATCAGATGGTGCAAGGTCTGGACTAAATGCTGGATGTGGTAGGAGTTCAATTCCATCAAGTTCTTTAGTCTTATCCCGTGTAACTTTCGCCGTATGCGGTCTAGCATTATCCTGTTGTAAGAGCACTCGTTTTCGATTGACTAAGCCTGGATATTTTTGTGATAAAACCTCATACGTTCGGGTCAGCTGTCCACAATATATCTCAAAGTACACTAAACCTCCATAATTCCACCAGACACATAACAAGACTTTCGACTCGAAACGACCTCTTTTCACGACAGGTTCAGGTAATTGTCTTATGTCTAACCACTGTTTTGACATGTCTGGGTTGTTTAGATAAATCCATTTTTCGTCGCAAGTAACAATGCGTTTAATAAAACGATCACCTTTCGGCAGAGCAAGGAGCTGTTTACACACCTCTACTCGACGTTTGCCTGAATCTCGTCTAATTCATGGGGCACTATACGACAACTTTTATAAGTCTTACCTAATGATTTTAAGTGGTGATGTATACTGTCTTTAGATGGTCCCAACGAGTCCGATAATCGACGAGTGCTGGTACTGGGTTGGTTTTCTACTGCTTCCTTTGTAGCCTCAACATCCCACACAGGTGGACGACCAGAACGCGATCGATCTTCAAGTGTCAAATCTCCACTGATAAAACGATTAAACCAACGCTGTGCCGTTCGCTCATTAACCATGTCTTCCCCTTCAATTTCACATATTTTCCTTGCTGCCGCGGCTGCTTTGAACTTTTGTTTCCAATAATGTCTTAACAGTACACGAATTTCATATTTATAACACTCCATACTTTTTAGTATCAAAACGACCTACGACGTCAATAAACAAAGACAGTACGATTAAATTTTAAAGTGAATCAATTGCACTCTCCACAGGACTAGAGAATATCTTAACAAGTTGCGACATGTATAAAATGAGGCGTAGTAAATTTTTAGTTATGAAACCCGACATTACTTACGAGACACCCTCTGTATTAATAAAAGAAAAAAATAAAAAGAAAAATTGATTAAAATTTGTAGTTTTTTGTTACTTTAGGTATACTTACATGTAGGCACTTATGTCAAAACTAGTGGGCAATTATGAGATATACTAATAAAATCATTCGATTATGAAGATGTCTGGTGCTATCTCGATTGAAGAAGATTACTAGCTACTAATTTAGTAAGTATGCGGGATATTCGCATCCGGCAGAGGGATGTCCGTGCGGAGCTTCGGTCACTCGATGTCCGGAAAGCCAGTGGACCCGATGGTATTCCGGCGGTGGTTCTTAAGAACTGCGCACCTGAGTTGTCTCCCGTGCTGACGCGCTTGTATCGCCTGTCCTATTCTTCAGGAATTGTTCCGGAGGCCTGGAGAGAAGCGAATGTTCAACCCATTCCCAAAAAAGGCGACCGCTCCGATCCAGCCAATTACCGCCCTATAGCCGTCACTTCCATACTCTGTAAGGTGCTCGAGCGGATCATCAACACCCAATTAATCCGCCACCTAGAGGATCACTCCTTGTTAAATGATCGGCAATATGGTTTTAGGCCGAACCGATCCACGGGTGATCTTCTAGCGTACGTCACACACCTTTGGGGTGAGGCTATGGGCAGGCATGGGGAGTCCTTGGCCATCAGCCTCGACATTGCCAAGGCCTTCGATAGGGTCTGGCACCGCTCTCTTCTCTCCAAACTTCCTTCATTTGGTCTGCCACCCAAACTCTGCAAGTGGGTTGCTGCCTTCCTCCATAAGCGCCGCATTAGGGTTCTCTGCGACGGTGCGGCCTCAGACTTCCAGGAGGTTAGCGCTGGTTTACCTCAGGGCTCCGTCCTATCGCCTACGCTGTTTCTTCTGCATATCAATGACATGTTGGCTCTTGGCAATATACATTGTTATGCAGACGACAGCACAGTTTGATCGGCGATATTTTGGCCATCATGCAGCCAAGCTGGCAGACGTTGAGAGAAAACGACAGGAGTTTGTCACTGAGCTCAACCGGGTTTTGAACCGCATTTCCCAATGGGGCTGTGAGAATCTGGTCGAGTTCAGCGCCAAGAAAACACAAGCGTGTGCGTTCTCTACCAAAAAGTCTCCATTCCTTCCCCTTCCTACTCTTCAGAGCGCTCAACTGCCACTGCAGGATTAGTATCCTGGGTATGGATATTTGCCGGGATCTCAATCCGCGCGATTACATCGAGAGTGTCACCAAGGCGGCCTCGCGAGAAGCTCGGCGTTTTGAACAAGGTGAGGCGGTTCTTCTCACCCGAGCAAATGTGTCTTTTATACAAGACCCAGGTTCGCTCCTGCGTGGAGTACTGCTCTCATCTCTGGGACGGCTATGCGCAGTATTTGCCTGACGCTCTCGATCGGTTGCAACGGCGCGCAGTCCGCATTATCGACTGTCCTGAGATCACCCAGTCTCTTGAGCCTCTGCAGTTGCGAAGAGATGTCGCCTCTATGATGAGCTCTTCCAATTGGTCCCACCTTCTCCCTTCCTCTACAGGACTATACGTGCTGGCCGTGATGAGGAGTCACCGTTTGTGCGTCGAAAATATACGTACCCGAACTAAATGGTTTGGCTCTTCTTTCCTGTGCCGATCGGTAAAAGCCTGGAATTCTCTACCAGCGCACGTGTTTCCTTCCCACTTTGATCCCGGGTCTTTTGAGCGGGGCGTGAAAAAGCATCTCACCAGGCCGCCATAGTGTGGGTCACCATGCTGCATTGACTAGAGATGCAATGAGGATGGTGACCACCACTCTTTGACTCCACCTATTGCTTTCCATCAAGCAAAGTGGAGTCACTATGGTAGGCTAATATGAAAAAAAATACTAGTAAGTCAACGCAAAGTGAAACAAGCTTGCTAACTGGAAGCGGGGAGTCAAGCTGGCGCTGTTCACACGGAAATCGTCATAGCAGTGTACAACACAAGGTTGTCACTTCTGTATATTTAGATACAAAATAATATATATATACAAAAAGGATGAAATTTATATAAAAACGTCGTCTATAAGTACTACCTTTACTTACTAGAATATTTATGATAAACATTTGCATGTTTAGTAATTTTAATTCACTATCAATCTCAGATTAAACAAATTTTACCAACCTCCTTCAAAATCAATATTTTACTCTAAAAATTTACGTTATTTAAAACATTAATTTTGATTTGGTGAGTACTTAATATTTTTCAATACATAGAATATCAAAACAAAAAAAAATGTTATGAATACTTGTAGCTTTTCTTTCCTTTGCGTTTAGTTGTAGGTACTCAAATCTTAAACTCTATATAATCTAAAGGAAATTCATTACATCTGCCTTACCTTTCATGAGATATGTATAATTTGTATGTTTGTAAGTACATCTTAATAATAAATAACCATGACTTGAGATCAATGCTAACTAATATTACACATATAGCAAAACTGTCTTATAGGATTAGAGGTTAAAATTAGTAACATCATTCGATAATTGAAGCAAATTAGTTACTAATCTCATAATCGATTATGAGTATTAGAACTGTTCATATGTTATTCGCGTGTATTACAAAAATAATAAACACCGTTATTATTGCTTGAGTTTACTTACAACAAATTACAGATATTGAAAGGTATAGAAACATGTAAAATAATTTGTAAACGTATGTTAAAGGTAAGTATACAAATTATAGACATATATATAATTATAGACATATTAAGCCCATGGAGTTGAGTTTCGAATCGATTGAAGGTTGGCTTAATACCTACCAAAACTTTACATATTCATTTCTTAAAACTGCAAATAATAATTATACTTAACAGATATGTAACGTGGCAACACTGGAAAAGGTTAGCTACAAGCCAATAAGCCAATTTGTAAAGTTACTCAATAAGCATAACACAAATTGACTGCTGGTTTTGTTCTTGTTCGGTTGCTGAAAAGAGCTCTCCAATCTAGTAAATTCACTTAAATTTACTAGTTCGGACTTCGGACTTCTAGTTCAGTAGTACATTAATAGCAGAATTATTTACAAAATATTTTTATTTTTATTTCCTTCATATTTAGTAGTAATATATATAGTTATCTTATCTGTGAGACAAGCCTATGACGCTACTGATATAGACAAGATCCCATAACATTTTATATTTTCATTTAAAGGCTACCTTAGTTTAAAACAGTTGTTTGGAAAGTTGATATGTGATAAAAGTTTGCATTGTTGTGTTGAGTGACGCCGATTTCTAATCCTAATTTTCAGGTAAGTTAATCTCTTGTTATTATTAGCGAATTATTAAGTATAATTTAAGCTTTTTTGTTTATATTTAAGCCTAATTACGTTACAAATATTTTTCATTGTGGCCTAATAAATACCTACCAAAATTCAATTAATATTTAACAAGCGGAAGAAGAAACGGTGGATGTTGTTATTCTTTGTTTGCAAAAGATAAAGTACCTTTATTATTTCAACGTCAAAATTTTATTTATATATTGAAAGTCTAAAAGGTGATATGCAGCATATATATATATACAAAATACTTATAATTGATTTATTTTTAATATTTATAATTGGAACAGAACTCATATGACTAAATATTATTTGTTTCATCTACTGTTGCAGGTTATAACCTACTTAGTAAAGAACTTCTTTTGCTATGTGTTCTTTCTATAATCTTTAATACACTTAAATATAATACATTCACTATTTTTTTTTTTTTTTTATAAAGAATACTAGTAGTTTAAGTTACTAGATATGTTACTGTACTGTAAAAGTTTGTTAATTAATAGTTAACTCCTAGTCTTAAACATAGTCAAATCATTTCTCAGTATTCTGGTGCTTAGTAATATTCGTACAATTCATACAAAATATTCATACAAAAACTTAATATTCATACAATCTTCATTTTGCAGTTTAAATATTAATTATGATACCACCCAGAATATTTTAGTTATTAACATTAATATTGCCATAAGACAGATTCTAATTAGAGGTTGACTACAACCAGTCAACCAGTTGATTATAATCAATTATATTAATTAAAATAATTTTATTAGGGGGATAGCACTGCTAGTGCTATGTAAATAAATTCTAAGTGGATTTTGAAAGAAACTAATTTTAAAACAAAAATATCCTTACTTACTTTATGAAGTACAATAAAATAGATAAACAAATTATCAAAGACATACCTAAAAAGTTAAAATTAATTTAACTCCAAAAATTAAATTTACATTAATATTGTTACTTGCCAAATATAATATTGACAACCAAAAAGCAATGAAATTAACTTACTAAGTAACATATCAGTCATTTAAATTCAATGTTAATAGTAAATATACATATTATTTAGTTACTTTTAACACTATGTCCCTAACAAAACATAATGTATCATATTTTATTGCCCTATAATTATAATGCAGGATAAAATCTTGAATGGGATTATAAAGCTTCTACCTTGTCTTTTTCATTGTAGCATGGCATGGTCAGGCTATCAAAAATTTCTGGCTCTGATGCTGATAGTGACTGGCTCAATTAACTCTTTGAGTACAAAATGGGCTGATAAGTTAACTGCCAAAGGTTCAGATGGAGTGGAGAGAAATTTTAACCATCCTTTTTTACAAGTAAGATTTTTATACACTAATTGAGTTAAGCTTATCAATAAAAACAAACAAAATATGTTATTCCATACAGATAATTCTATTGTTAGTTGCACTGTTAAATGTACAAAGTACAATGGAATTGTCACATAAAATGTGTATTTGATTTTAATGTTTTATTTTTACCCACAATGGTATATGTGTGTGGGGTGAGAGTATGATGGTTTGTGCAAATCCATGTTGCCATTTTTCACCAAGATGACTTATCCGATTTTGATGCAATTTTCAATTATGGGTTTTGGTTTGATTGGTGCATATTCTAAGATAGGTGTTAACTGCAGTAAACATTAGTTTGTGCAAAACCAAAACTACTAGTCCGGTTTGATGCAGTTTCTGGTTGAATAGTAGTCTTAAATAGATTTTATTCTTTTTCAATTAGTTTTCAACATGAGTTCTTTTAAATTTTGAATTTTGATTTCTTTGTTTATATTTATATGAATATGTTTGTTAAATAAACAACTTATTTTATATTTTACTTTTTTTTTACTTTTTTTCTAGGCAGCTGCAATGTTCTTGGGAGAAATGTTATGCCTTCTTACATTTAAGTTAATTTACTACATGACGAAGAACACAGGTCATGCTCTTACTAATGGCAACCAGAACTTTAATCCCTTTATTTTAATGCCAGCTGCTATGTTTGATCTGGTAAGTTCTAAGTTGTGTTAGTCATTCTAATCATTATTAAATAAGTGATGGATTCTTTGTATGATCATATAACATTTTCAAGTTCACATTAAACCATAAACAAGATTTACAAACTGTACACTAAATTAGTTTTTTTTTCCTTTCTTTTGTTAGTGAAAAAGACTTCACATCTTATGTGTATATGTCTATATTTTTGTTTTATTTCAAATTGGATAAATTTTCTAACAGATTGGTACTTCGATTATGTATATTGGCCTGACATTGACATATGTAAGCAGCTTCCAAATGTTCCGAGGTTCCATCATTGTCTTTGTGGCCGTATTGTCCATGACATTTTTAGACCGCCGGATCATTAGAAGGGAGTGGATCGGAATTTGTAAGTACTTCTATTTCTTGGTTTTATGTATAAAAAAATGTGTCGCCTGATGCTGTAATATTAATGTCTTGCACATGCACAAGGCCTAACCTTGCGACTCTGTTTGCGAGTGTATGCATTTTAACCGACGATAAACGCAGGATATTTTAAAGTCAACCCATATATTCCTTTGTTATATATGACCACACATAAATTCTTAGTTAAAAAAATAGTTTCGAGTCGTCGCGACACTGCTATAATTAAGTTTTTTAATTAATTAGCTTGCTTTTGACTATTTGACGCTGCTTCAAAATTGTTTAGGTATTTATAAATTACTGTTATGAACAACATCTTTGTATACATAGACGTATGTTGTACTGAAACAACGTAGTCTTTTTAATGCAAGGTATATTTACGCATTACTATAAGTGCTTGCTATAAGCTATATAGGAGGGGGTCCCTATACGGAGAAAACTCGAACAAAATATACTTAACCAAATAACCATATTCCTGAAAGTTCACTTAGTCTTTAAAAAAACTAACATCAATACGAATTACACTGATCGAGTTTAGTTCGCATTGATGTGTTTTTAAAGACTAAGTGAACGTTCACAAGTGATTCAAGCCTTTAAAAATATTTATTCTAGGTCGTATTAAATTTCGTCATCAATCATTAGGAAACTGACACCTCACGTAGACACGCGATAGCGATGTTGCCATAATTTTGTTCTACCTTACTGCGCTAGTGTTTTTCGAATGTACGTACGCATGTATCATGTTTCTTTGTTTTCCACTAGAGCCTAAACGGCTTGATGGATTTCGACATGTATGTTGTCATTCGAATGATGATGGAAAACTGTTATGGTTTAGTTAATACCTACGTTTGTTTCCGATATGATGAGCTTGGTTATTAGGTAAAAGAACTATATTGTCTTCAATGTTTTCTTTATTTCAAAGGTATCCCATATTGTAATATTATAGCTCTCGCAATCAGCGATATTGCACCGGTCCGTCCTCCTCTGCCTTCCACACCGCAATCTATCAGCACATTACGTTTATCCACTCGTGTTCTCCAAAGTTCCACTGGTTTCTCCAACGACCCTCGTCAATTATGTACACGGGGACCGCTGCTTATAGACATGGGATCATGCAACCCTGGAGTAATGAACTGTTTATTATAATAATACTTCTTAGGGTGACTTGCGAATTAAGACGCACTAAGCGCATTTAAAATGGTTAAACACGATTAGCGTCTTGCACAACGATAAATATGTCGCTAAACATGTTTAAGAAAGCGCCAAATCTGCTATTTAACCCATTACTTCCCAAGCATCGAAAACTTTGGAATTTTTTAATCAAACCTTGAAACTAAGTTCATAATACGCTAAGAAAAAATAATACGAACAAAAAAAAATGTACTTTTAATGCTGAGTCAGCCTGTCCTATAAATATAACAGTGGGTACATGCGTAAACAATTAGTACATAAAAGTAAACAATTAAGGAATATTAGCTGTATTTGAAAATTTGATCATTAACAGTTTAAACATAAAGTTCTATTAACTTATTTTGTATGGTAAGTTATAAAACAATCACTGTAGAGTGTTTTTTCACATTTAGCGCAAAAAGTAAGTGTTTTTTACAACCTTGTCCCTGGCAACGCCTCTGTTTGTCCTTCTTCGTCATATAGTGACCAATATTGTCAAACCTGACAGGTTGTAAAAGGTGTTCTGATGTACCTGGTGTAGGTTTGCTTGCCTTGCCTTCCAATTTTTGCATCCAAGAATAACAACCAAGAATAATATTTTGAAAGATTTACTTACCACATGTTTTTAAATTATGTTTTGTTTATGTTTTAATTTATTATATATTTATAAAGGTCTAAGAATTAGTTTTATGTAAATTGGAGTTGGTAAGTTTTTTTACATTATGGTATATAAAATCAGAATATGACGCTTCTTTTTGAGGCAACAAAAATGATATTTTGAAAAAATTACATTAAAATTACAGATACACTTTTTGCAGAAGAAAAAAAATATTTTATCAGAAAAACAGTGCAAAAATACGAATTTTGTCAGAAACAATAAAAATAAACGACCTAACATGTAAAAAAAATGTTGAATATGGTGTCCGAAAAATAGGACAGTGGGGAGAATGGGTTAACGGCGCTAAACACGTTTAAGAATGTTAGAACTGGCAGTTTGATTTTAGGTTTAGATTATATTTATTGTCAACTTACAGTGTCCATAAATGTGTAATGAATGAAGAAGTGGGTTCAACTTCTTACACAGGCATTTAACTTCTGGTGGGGTTACCAAAAGTACTAGTTATGTTTTTGACGACGCATTTTTCATTTTTGTTTCAAACTCCTAAAAAAACTTGGAACTACAAAAAGTGCTATATATGCAATGCGTTAGGATGTTGTGGAATCATACATAGATAGATTTAAAGCCTACAATTTATAAAAAAAGTCATCCGGCTAAAGATACATTTATTTGACAAAATATAGAAAATTATATGTTTCATAAAAGGTTTCTTATATTCTACAATTTCTGTTGTACAAATATTCATGCACACAAATAATTGAACTGATACGGGGAATCGAATGCGACTCTAGGGCGCAGCGTAGCAGTCGCATACACTACCGCCGCATCACAATCGTCGTCTATATAAGATGATGTTTTAAATACTATGTAGGTATATAAAAACTAAAATGTATATTATGTTGATACTGTGAAAGTTTGTTTATTGCTTTGTCTATTGGACACAAGTCAAGTGAGTTAAAACATCAGGTTTGATTTTATTATTTCCATCGCGTTTCTAATAAATTGTTAGCTCTGCCTGCACCCCCGCTCTACGAATCAGGATCGGTCTACATAGTGCTACTTGTTTCCTCGAGGACTGAGAGAGACTGAAAGGGAGGATGTGGGCGTAGTTTGTTGTCTTTTTCTATCTTTACATATCTATCCCTTTCTCGTACTGAGAATCTACTAGTACTGTAACTATCCATAAGTATATTTACTTATTTACATGTCTTGTATACTTTGTAACTAAAATACAATAACGATGACATGCTAATCACTTAGGTATAACTATCAGAAGTGTTATCCTAACTACAAACCCGAACCTTAATACTGATATTCTCCAACGTAATTCAGGATAGTAAGCGATGTACAATTTAGGTAATATGTATTATACCTATATATAAGTATATATACATACTAAACAAAACTACTAAATATAATAAGTAATTAACATTAATTCAACAAGTAATAATAGCTATAATAAATCAGATAATATATAATCTATTCAAAGCAGCGTTAAATTATACTATATTTTTTTTGTTTTAAGAAACTACATATTTCCTTTTTCTTTATATGAGTGAAAATATATACACCGATTTTTATATCGTTACTTAATTCTTAGGTCACATATTTAGTCTATGTACCTACAAAAAATATGTAAAATTAATTTTAACTAGAAGAACAACAATTTACGCTTACGCATATTTTAATTGACGTCAAGCCTGAAGTCATTTTTAATACTTCCTGGCACGAGCACTGTGCGATGGGGAGCCTTAAAACTGCAGTAGCTATTTCATTACCCCTAAATTGTAACATGGCGATGTAAACATGTACAAAAGAATTAATTGTCGGAGAGAAGGGAGGCCATTATCTTACATCTTGCTTGACGTTCAGTCATTATCATCAACAACGGTAAAACCTTGTCCAAGTTTTGTCCTGAATAAGTAGTACTTACCTGTTTAAGTTAAATTTAACTAATCATTTTAGGTCTTATTGTAACCAATGAGAACCAATAACCATATCGGACTACAAAACATAACCAATACGATGTTGCAGTTTAGGAAAACCATGCTGGAGCATGAATCTTTGTCTACATAATTGTCCACATAGCTGTTTTCATCAAAACAACTGTTATTTGATGATATCTTCTCCATCTTAAACTTGAAATTTTACGTCTTCCTTTACTAAGTAGGACTCTGGAGCGCGTTTAACTTCACTCCAGCGTCCAGAAGTCTGTTTTTTTATCATTTTCATTGTAAAATTTACCGGGGTAAAGTTTTCACCAATAAATGGTGCGAAAGGTATGACGTAGTCTTGTAAGACTTCCTCCACGTATCTTTGAGCAGTCACACTGCCTCTATCAAACACCACTAGATCGGTACGAGCCTCGTAAGAGATACCTCCCCAAACCATTATGGATCCTCCCTGATAACCCACGGTTTCGATTATTGCACATGGAGCAAACCGTTCATTTTCCTATAAACACGCTGACGTCCATCTGGACCCCTTAAGGCTATTCTGCTCTCATCTGAGAACAGTACGTTCTTCCATTGTTCCGTAGTCCAGTCAGCATATGCTCGTGCAAAGGCAAGTCTTGCTCTACGATGCTGTGCAAGCAGCTGTGGACCGCGAGCTGGACGAAAAGCTCTCAGATTCCTTTCAGCCAGTCTTCTTCTTATCGTACGTTCACTTACAGTGACATTTCTCACCTCAAACAGACGTGTGCGCGCTTCAGTAGCGGTGCAAAAGCGATTTCTTAGCACGTTACTGACAACAAAGCGGTCATCCAGAGCCGAGGTGCACCGATGTCGGCCTTGACCTGGCCTTCTCGTGTATGAACCAGTCTCCCTAAAGCGTCTGATGGCATCCCGCACTGTAGTTCGAGGTACACCAAGCGTACGAGCTATGCGACGTTGGCTATACCCAGCGTCAGCTAAAGTCACTGCCCTAGCAGCACCAGTTGCATCCAGTGGCATTTTTTTCAGTTACAAACAATAATCATACACTAAAAACTCAAATTAAACAATGTTCGTACACGATAGCAGACAAGACCAAGAAATGTAATCAATGTAACGTTACTGCAACAATGTCAAACAGAGACTAAATTCTAAAAACGCTTCGGCGATACACGTTTAAGGGTCGAAATAAGGGTTTTTAAGTGTTTAGTTTATTGCTAAAGTACCCACTTAACTAAAAACAAAACAGTAGATAAGCCACAGTTAACATAAGCAAACAGGGTGACGAAAAATATAGGTGGGCGGTTAATTGTGCCTGTGAGTGTATATACATAATTCTAATTCAATCATTCTAATCATCATCACTTATGAGACGTATTTGAATAAGAAAAAGTCTAATAAATTTTTAGTCGTCTTCAAGACAAGGAAGCAATTAGTTTTTTCAGTATGTATAATACTTTTTTTTAATAGAAAACTTAAACAAATGTTCATGCTTTATAATATATGTATATACTAGCGGACACCCGGCGTGAGCTACTACACTGAAAAAAGAAATGTCCCTAAAGCATTGTTTAGTAGTCTAAACCATCTTCCCATTATTGCATTTCTAATGAAACCTGTTTGGGACGCAGTAATTGTCGCCTGCCGTATTTCCGAACCGATACGACCTTCAAACCTTTAAGAATAGATCGTACTCCTACCTACAAGGCCGGGAACGCACTTGTGACTCTTGAGTTGCGGGTGTTCATGGGCGGCGGTAGTCATTTACCATCAGGTGACCCGTCTGCTTGTAACCTATGCTTGTAACAAATTAAAGGTTTTTTCTTTTAATTCTTTTTATTTATATGAAATTACAAAAATACATTGTTCTTTCGTGGGCGCACCTTTAGATTTAATAACTGTAGCTATTCTCTGTAGCATACAGCGTACAAGCTTTGCACATTCCTCGGTCCTTATAGAGGCCTACTCTTGAATTATAGCATTTTTAGGCGACATTTCACCCACTTCACCAGCAGCCATGCAAGCTCAAATCATAACGCTGCCTCCACCGTGTTTCACGGTAGGTACCACGTAATCAGAATGATATTCCTCGCCGCTACACCTCTCGTAGGTTACACCAGCTGTGTCAAATACCTGAAAATTTAATAAAAAATACACGTTTTTCCAAATACATGGCAAACAGCAAATACGGACTATAGCATACGTGTGGATGAATTCAATAAAAGCAGATTGCACTGCATATAGAACATTTTACTAACTTGCCTCGACTTGAGATTTGCCCTGATCATGCAGGATTTGAGGATCTTCTCGCTCATTTTTCAATAAAATGTTTACTTTTTAAGGCATTTTTACAGAAAACTATATTAACTATTAACACGGGAAGTTTTTTACAATATAAATAGGTACACAATTGCACAATTACAATTGATAGCAAATAAAGACTGACAAGATATTGAGAGTATTTTTAACAGTACTACATTTCTTATGTTATGGTTGACAGATGTTTTGTGACCCTTTAAAACGGATAATCATTTGTTTTATAAATGTTTGACATCGCCGGTTAAACCTTTGTTATAAACCCGCTTGGTAGTGTTTCGAATACTTTCAAGTTACATGTGTATTTTTGGGGTGCCTAATACTTTTGGCGAAGACTGTACATTGATTATTAAGCGCTTGAAGTAACACTTCTTAATGTTATTCTAACTTCTCGCTACTTTTGGGTGTCTTAACAGTGTAATGAGTCCTTTCACCACACGCTGCCCAGACCATATATCATGAGGAATTTGAAGTCGAAGATGTCCAGACATTCCACACAATTCACAGAAGTTACGTCATTCCTATAGGTACACTGTGTGGTAGTCGGTTCGATTCCGACACACCGTTTTCACCGATAATCCAGTGGGATGCCGGCCCGAGGGGGTTGCCACAAGCCAAAAAAGAAAAAAAATTAAATTAATATCTTGCCTGCCGTCCAACCAAAATAATAATTTAAAAAACATGTGAAGTGACAATTTAAATTGAGGCGAAAGACTAAATGTTAAATGATTTGTTGTATATTATGTGTGTAGGTATAATCATATTTATATAGTTTAGTATCTTGTATGTAAATTAATACTGATATACATATGTATGTATATATTTATAGGTATGTAGTAGGTTTGTAATAGTGTATATTTTGTTCCGTTCTGTTCACATTGGCAGAGACCTATTTCCAACTGGATTAACAACTTAGCCCACCGGCTAACTGATGAGTCATGAAATATGAAGTGTGTATAAACAATCCAAATAAAATTATATTTGTACACTCCAATATCCGTGTCAAGTTTGTCTGCAACAAATCGTCGTGTGTTACTATGTACATTTTAAGACTTCTCACTTAAAAGGTGTACAATATACATATATATATATATAAGTCTTAAAATGTACATAGTAACACTACTACTAATATATATATATATATATATATATATATATATATATATATATACATATATAACGGAACAAAATATACACTATTACAAACCTACTATATATTAGTAGGCAAAATGTAGATAGTTAAATCCCCGCAATGTAAGAAGTAGCATTCAAAATGTGACTTTTGTCCTTTGTGGATCGCTTCAAATCATTCAGTCAAATCATCAAGCATTTTACCACACACGGAATTACCAATTTTAGCATTAAATTTTGTTTCTTCTTCTTCAAACTTTGATTTTTGAAATTCTACTTAAAATGAATATGTAATAAATAATTTAAATATTGCAATCGACCAATTCAAAGAAGGAGGAGGTTTGACTGTATGTATTTCCTTTTTATATGAGTTTCAAGCGATTTCTCTGCTACTTGAAAGAAAAGTAGTATTAGTATCCTCCGGCGGTGGTCCGTCTTATTGTAACAAAATCAGGATTTGATCATGGGACACTATTGGATTTACGAATAAGTTTAAAAATTGCTCGCTCCTTGAAATCATTACCTACCTTTTTTAAAGTGAATTTATTAAACCTCTATTAAATTGATTATAATTATCTGTCTTGGTGTAGTGTTTCTCATTCAGAGTGGTAATCGTACCACTGAGGCGTCAAAGTGCTTGCTGCAATTGACACTTTCCTGGCTGGATGGCTTTTAAATATGTGTGTTTAGACCATTAGAAAATATAGAATGAATACATTTTTTTGAATAGCACTTAATACTTTTGCTTTTGCTAATGTGTCTGAAATTATGAATACTTAATATAAAACCTACATTTACATATATTATTTATATATAGATAACAAAGGAAAACCTTCTTCATAAAGTTCTGCGTACGCAACTAATATTGTCTATTCGTGGAAATAAATATGTAGCTGGCTGGATTTCCTCTCCGACGTCCGGGGCTCCAGGTATTGTGTAGCGCGCAGATGCAACGATGTTAAAAATCAATATTTAATTACGGTGCACTTTACCCTTAGACCCGCACCCACCTTTCCCCGCTGCTTTGAGAGGCGCATTCTCTACGCACTCAATTATAGATACGTCTATCTCACACTATCAATGCGTCTCTTTCAACGGGCGAATGTGATTGCGTTGGACACGAGTCGGACCGCCTATAGGGGTGGTACTCCTATACCACCCCAGTTGCACCCATCTGATATGCGAAGCCATGTTGTATTTTGAATTCATACATATAATCTCTCTCACGTCTACCTACCCACCTACCTACGTACATACGCACCTACTTCAATTGTATATACTTTTGTATATATATGTTTATTTTACTAGCACTGTCGATGCAAAAGACATCATCAGCATATCGACATCCAACCTAACATTACATGTTAGTGGTGACCGCTCCAGCGACCATCAGTCTCCGTCGTCCAGAGAAATTACAGGCCCACTTTTACTTTAGAGTACTCATTCTTTGTGTGATGTCGGTTATTGTCGTTCTCTACCCATAGGCTTATTTTTTAAATTCTATATACTAGAGAAACACAAAGAGTCCATGTAAATTACCAACACACTACACATACACAACACGCTCTATAGAAAGCGATACCCTATACACCATCTATAGCTTAACTTGCATACCGACGTTATGCCATTCCTTCTCCAGGAGTAATAACAACAATAAACTATTGACGTCCAAAAGTGGTCTCTGTTGGCTAGTGGACGTCGACGGCGCCTATTCAGCACCAATTAGCTGTGCATTACTAAATTTACAAACACAACTGTTTGACTGTGGAACTACAAGTACCTTTTGGTGTTATTGTATGAGAAAAAGCATTTACATTATTTTGAATTCGAAAACTAGAGCTGATAAAGATAATCTACTTACGTATTTAAATTAAACATATAGTCAGCAACATTTAATTGTTTTCAGCAATTGCTGGACTGTAAGCTGATGTTATTAATATATATTCATCCATAGGCATGTTCAGTCGACAGGTATGTTCGTATGCCACCAGCCAACAAAAAAAAAAACATTCTAACAGTAGTAAGCAATCATAACCTTTGGGGATAAGTGGCATATGACCAATTTCTATCAATTACATTTTCAAGTTTCATACTTTTTAGACAGTATGAGGTTTTAGTAGTCGGGTTTTAGTTTTTGAACTTACTTTTAATGTAATATAGACGTCGTCGTCGTAAAATGTCACAGGCGGCATGTAAATGAAATAAAATGAAGTAGGTACATTAATTTAACACACGGGTGTCTATTTGGTAGTATGGGTTTATTATGGAGAAGCTGTTTTTAAAAAGTGATGCGCCACCCCTATGAATTGATGGAACAACAATAAAATCACATCGTTATCTTGCTTTAAATTGTGGCAAACAAATGAGGGGATCCCAGAACCGGATTTTCAATGGAATTTGAAGAGCGTCCTATATTAAAAACGTGATTGTAGTTGGGTTAAGTAGTCAAATCATTTCAAAAACTTAAATTGAATGACAGTACACGCCTTGTGAGTTGTAGCTGTAATATTATTCACTGCCGCTCTTTGATACCTAGCATAATACAGTATTAGTGTATTCTGAAGAATTGCAGTCTGTTTTTACAAAGCTACCTTTCTACCCAATTATCTAAAAATAATTGCCAATGTAGTCGACAAGTTATGTTGTATTGTAAAAATTAGTAATTTATTGTCACCGTATTTCAACCTGTTCTTCTGTTCTGTCTCAATACTAACTTAAAATTAGATGAGATTACCTTACTGCAATCTTTCTGATAGCCTGCTAGCCTCATGTAAATACATTACTTTCAATATAGTTTGGACTAATAATATTTTACTTTTGAAAAAAAAAATATTAATATGTTAGTTAAGCAACATTGGACAGCTTCCATGTATTATTAATGACAGCAGCAGGAACAATAACATTTATACATTAGAGTAAGGGTTTCTATGAAATTATCCACTTATAAATGTTTAATAATCATACTGTTATTATTTTCCGACTCTCAACTACATATTACCACAACTCATTTAAAACGCAATTTCATTTTAAAATTGTGATCTTCTGACTGCCAAACTTTTCTGACTAAGTTTTATACAGAACGTTTCTCGAATTCATAAACCTGTGACCTTCTTTGGGGTTGTCGAGTATAGGGCCTGTGGTGGGTTCTTATCTATTGTTCAAGATTTAAACGATTCGTTCATACATAGGATCACGTCTGTATCACCTAAGGGGTAGGCAGAGGTGTGTAACACCCACATTTTTCCAATCAGATTTTTGTATCCAGTGATCTTTTGTATGTTTTAATTGCATGGAGGATTGTAATAGAATACTTATTAAGAGATGTTAATAAGGATGAATCCTATATGTTTAACTGACTGTTTGTCTATAACATTATAGCTATTAACTAATTTCAGATGGTTGATTTTTCGTTTGAAAGGTGATTTGGTCGAGAGTGCGTCCTTAGCTACATAAAATTAAAGAAACACTTTTCATCATCTGTTTTCTAATCGTTGAAGGGATTTTTTATTATTATTATATATATTTTCTTCTAATTTGCCAATGATAAGATTATCATTCCTCCCTGGAGCTCTAGCGAGGTTACTAACCGCAGTCATAGCACCAACAGAACTCAATTTAGGAAGGTACTAGCCACTAATTTAAAGTAAGCGAAGCCGAACTTCAATCAACTCTGTGAAAGCTATGTTATACATTTCTTTAGATTCCTCAAGGGTTTCCTTAGGACATTGTTATTTATTTCCATCAGTTAAGATTACTACAATAATTAGGCCTAATCTTAATTTAATTCTTTATACCATAGTTACATTTTACACCATAGTAGCAGCAGCAAATAAGACTAATGACTCACTTATAAATTAAATACAGACCAAACAAACAATATTATTGTGTATGAATCATTCGGCCCAGATGCAAGCTCCTATCAACTTCATTGAACAGAACTGAAGCTGTTTTAAATCTGGTATTTTATTACATACACGCGTCCAATACGTATGTACTAGTATACATATAATTGGGTATTACAATGACGCAGAGTCTAACGTCTCTTAACACTGTAATTAAATGCATATATGTTTGAGCTAAAATTGTGATATTAAACACATATATTACATAAAACGCTGTACTATTTATTACCCTAACTGTAACCTACAGTCTCATTTCTGAATAAATCGATAAATATTATTATCATCTCCTTTATTTAAATTAATAATTACATACCAATTAGTTTTTTAAATATACCATATAAATACAAAATACATTTAAAAATATAAAATAATAATAGACCACCTACATCGGGTAGGTACTTCCTGGCAATCGGGCCGTGTCGAGAACTGCCTTCTGCATCAGTCCCTTGATCCAACCATCTAACATGAGCCGTATCATTATATGGTATATTGTTATTATTATAAATAGGTATGCTGTACATATAGGTTTTCATAATTCTAAATGTACTGTAAGTAAATACAGATTCTTGGATATTATTCAAAGGTCATTGAACTGATGTCATTCTGTTTCACTATTAATTCTTTCTTTAGGTTTTTTATTTTTAAGAATGGATTTTTAAAATGAAATTGTTTTAAATGTGAAATAACTATTTTTAGGGTATTAAATATTCTGAGTAATATGGTTATCTTACTTTTGATATACTTAAAGCTTATTTTATTTGCGATTTAGACCGAAATGTGATTCAATTGGTGTTAAAATACCGTATTACTTTGAAAATACTTATTTTTTGATATTCTACTTAGAAAGAAATAACAGAGAAATATAACCCTATTACGTTTGAATTTATACTATCTCAAATTGTATAAATATTGACTAGCGCTAAAAGTAATTTGTTCGATGTTTCCATACATTTATAAACAGTACCTGTCACATAAATAAAGCTGAAGGCATCGAAACGGTAACCTAACTGTATGGCCCAATTTAGCGTATACTTTTTTTTAAATAATAGACTATGTATTTAGTTATTAGGATTTTTGTAATAATATGCGATAGATATTTTGCTGGTGGCGTCTCTTACTTGACGGCATATAGCTGAAATCTTGAAACCGCAAGAAAAATTTACAATACATTTTCTTTATTTGTTGGTATTTTATAATATATCTATAGGCATTCCACGGTAAGAAGAAAGAAAATACAGTTTCGAGATTCGTTTATATTAGGCCTCTTTGTACTAATAGGTGATACTAGCGAGTCTCAATTAGTTACTTAAACAATTAAGTATAACAAGTACATGTCTTACTGAGCGAGGTACCTGGCGCTTGCTGAAGCCGACTGGGTTATGCGACGGACGAGTCGGTAGGTTAGTCAGCTATTCATGATTTCAAAGCTTATAGCAAATAAAACAGTATTTCATTAACAGAAAAATGTTTGAACCACGACGCATAAGTGGTTATTAAAAGTTTAACATATCACACATTTCTGTTTTGTTCGTGTTTAACATATCTGTTTGACCGTCGCTTTTTGAAAAGTGACTTGATTGATAGCGGTGATAGCGACAACTTAAGAAAAATAGTTTTATATAGACATTGATTCGCCTGGTCGTGAGTTAGTCACATTTCCAAGGACAGCACAGTAGCAATGTTTAATTTCCTCTGTTACAGAAGGTATGATTATTAAATAAACCAGCGGTGATTGCAATATAAAAATAATTGTTGAAACTATAAAGCCACTTAGCCGAAAAGCTTATTATCGCTTACTACTGTAAGATGTATTATTTTCTTTGTTAGTAGGAGGCATACGAACACGGCTATCTTTTAAATATGTATTAAATATATATATTAC
This sequence comes from Tyria jacobaeae, assembly GCA_947561695.1. NCBI lineage: Eukaryota > Metazoa > Arthropoda > Insecta > Lepidoptera > Erebidae > Tyria > Tyria jacobaeae. Next base: position 7,439,594 of record OX387207.1, on the reverse strand, counting down.
AAAGTGTATTACTTTACTTAATGAACGACAACTATTGAATAATTTGTACATAACAATTTTAGATAAGAGTATTTTCATGTTTCATATAGAGCGTGATTAGCTAGATTTTAGTTTTTATTTTGATGTATAGTATGTATTAGTAGCTTTTGACGAGCTTCAGTATAATCTACAGATAAACGATATCTTTTTAATACTATTACATCAATAGACATTTCTTTACTAGCGAATTATAAACATTTAAATTTGTTGGTCCCTATGATTAAACTTCCAGCGCGGGTAATTACATTTCATACGTTTTTTTGTTTTACAGTTAACGTTATAATAGGTTTGGTAATAGTGGGTGTAACGGACGCTTTGTACCAATCGGGCGAATCGAAAGGTAGAAACAGTCTGATAACTGGCGACCTCCTTATCATCGTGGCACAAGTTATTTCCGCCTGTCAGATGGTCTACGAGGAAAAATATGTTTCAGGTATACTTAAAAGTCTGCTACTATTAAACTGTAATATGTGTGTACCTTATCTAAAATATTTATATGTATATGTTTATCAGCTGTCCGATTACCGTAGTACGAGCTTTTCTTAGTATATCATCATACGGTCGTGTGTAAGAATTTTTGAAAAGTTATTATGATTACTCAATTGCGAAATGGCTGCGATCATGTTGATCGTACTTCTTTAGTGATCAGGAATTTGGAATTAAGCATTTTATGCCCAATGCAAAAGGTGTCACGAAAGTTGTTTGACACCAAGCACCTTTTATCATCATCATGTTTTTTTAATACTTACAATTAAAGCGATACAGTTACAGATCAATAAGCTTTACTGTGTATGGTGCTTCCCGTCATCAAAGAAACACACTCTTTCAAAAGTTTACCCACACTCGGAAAAATATAGCCAATTAGTCTCACCTCTTGCGCACTTGACAAGTTAATAACGCTAATAGTTGTAATATTGTATGTTGATTAATTAAAAAAATATTTTTAAATCCTCGTCTTGTGTTTTCAGAGTTAGAGTGCTACCTCTAAACATAAGTACTACCTATTAACATAAGTCAGAATAAACTATTTTATAACGTTAACATTACACTAATTGATCTGACAACAATTGAAATTTTGTTTCAAGGATTGAATATACCGCCAATGCAAGCGGTGGGATGGGAAGGTGTATTCGGTTTCTCCGTGTTGTCATTACTGCTAGTAGTGTTCTACTGGATCCCAGCACCACCACACTTTGATAACAACGCCAGAGGCACCGTGGAAGATGCTATCGACGGCCTAGTTCAAATTGGTAGGTATCAGCTTGTACTTTCATAAGCTAGAATTGCGTATTTTACTATGCGTTTCAATGCATGTTATACAGCCTTATTATTTCGCATTTTCGTGCAATTTTACTTTAAAAGAAACATACGATTAGAACAACAATAAACACATTTGTATGTAGAAATATCAAACATAATGTTTCACACTGATATTTAAAACATAACGTAATTATGTTTCTGGTGGTAGGTTTTTGCAATTTTTGTTATAATACAGGGGGACAGATGGTTCACTTGGTGATAAGTGACAATCGCCGTCCATGGATACCTGCAACTCAATTCGTAAGTGCTCTCAGATGAGGGGGAGAGAAATGAGAAGAGGGGGGAGTTGGGCCTCCTGAAACCTCACTAATTTTTGAGAAAAGCAACGCAAGCGTTACTTCACAACCGGTTTTCTGTGAGGCCGTGGTATCGTACCGGTCGAGTCGGCTCATTCGTGCCTAAGCATGGCTCTACCACAAATTGCATATATGACAAGTCTTAAATGAAATAAAATCATATAATAAAGTCTTAAATATCTGAAACGTGTATTTTAATAGGACTAAATTATTGTAGCAACCAAAATGGCGTATATCAAAAGTTGAAGTTAAAAATGCCTTACCAGGAGAATGAAAAAAAACCTGACATAGTTTAGCTTCAATTGATAACTACTAGATAAGGAGTGGTTGTCGTGGCATCAGGCAAACACAAACAACAATAGACCACAACACAACCATAATAGGACTGTTGGCCTAGTAGCTAGTGACACTGACTGCTGAGCCATTAGTCATGGGTTCGATTCTTACACGGGTCAAAAATTTTTGTGATCCACAAATAGTTGTCCTGAGTTTGAGTAGTTTCTGTGTTCGTTGCTTGTATGATTGTAAAGTCCCCTACGGCACAGGAATTAATAATGGTGCGGGAGTTTTTTTATGTATAAATGTCTGTTTTAAAAAATCTGTAACGTTTTCCTGCGAAATAAGAACAGTCAAGATCCAATAACTGAAAAATTCTAACTGCTTATAATGTTTTATCTTTCAATAATATTATCCGCAAAACGCTTTTGTACTAGTTTTCTACCATCGCAATTTCAATTTTTTATTTAACTATACCTACTTCAAATTTACTTGGGTTTAAGTAACCATGATACCCAAGGTGACAGCTAAATCTGTATTTTTTATAGAAATATAGTCGTATTCCTCAGACTTTCTTCTCCGAGCAATCTATACTAATATCAGAGCAGCCAGAAAAGTGATTTCGATTTATCCGATCCGATCGATGTGATCCGTGTACCGTATATGCGCGTCCACGCTCTTGACTGAAGTCACTTCGAATATTTGTCCCCCTTTTTATATCATTACCAATTCGCCCGTTTTGATTAGTACTTATGATATGCTCTATCTATTATAGTACATGCCTGCAGAATACATGCATGTACAAGAGTCGTGTCTTGGTCGGATAGTAAGGTGAAACTGTGACGGTGTGTGTAAGTAGGGTTTGTAAAATAAATATAATAATAATAATAAAGGAACGCTTTGGAAGGTGCTATTCGTGAGTATCGGCAATAAAGTTTTGATGGTAGATCACGCTTAACGCGTTTGCCGATGCATAAACGCAATAAAGCTCTAGTGTGTGCTCTGGACTCTTTACTATCTAGTTATTTAGAAAATAGTGAAAACCTCAGGGATACGCCTTCAATTCTTTATTGTGCGGCGGTGGCAGCTTGTCGAATAGCTGGTGTTAAATTCCCACGAGTTGACACTACTCCTCAACAAAAGATGTGTGTTCCGGCGTGGCAATACAGGATTGAGCAACGTATCGCTGAGGCCAGAGCAAGCAAGCAAGCTGACAAGCTTATCTGTTTCAGATCGGGCAATACACGCCCGAGAGTAATGCGTTTTGTGATTCGGGCTTTTTCCTGTGATTATGCAGCACATGTCACAGAGCGCATTGATTTTGACATGGGCCAACCGCATTCGTAGATTTAAAATCCGAGTAGACCGATATACTCAGAATCGTACTTTTCAAAGGGACGAGAGGTGGGTTTATAAAAGATGGTAGCAACCTGACTTACTGAGCGACACACATCCTCCGGATGTTGAACTAACTAACACATTTTGGCGTAACATCTGGTCGATGCCCGTGGCTCATACTGAGGGTGAATGGATGCGAGATGTTGAACGTTCATGTGAGTCATTTATACTATGGAGCCAGTATCAATTTTAAGTAAAGATGTAGCTTGTGCGTTTGTTACCAAACTGGAAATCAGCCGGACCGGACGGACTGCATAACTTTTGTTTAAAGTGGCTCCATAGCTCACATGTGTGTTTGGCATCTCAATTTCAATCATGCTTGGAAGCAGGTTCGCTGCCCGCTTTTATGGCTACTGGTGTAACTCACCTACTCTAAAAGTCTGGTAGTGCTATGGATCCCAAAAATTACAGACTAATTACCTGTCTGCCAACAGTTTATAAATTATTTACGTCCAGTCTGAGAGTGAAGATAACAACACATGTCTCTATACACAACACAACAAACAATATAATGGCTTTCTATCAGAATGGATGTAAAAGTGGAGCACGTGGCACTAAAGAGTTCTTTATTATTGAAACGGCTATTAACCAACAACTTCGACGTAACCGAAAGGATTTGGCGACATGTTGGATAGATTATAAAAAAACCTACGACTCTGTGCCGCATACGTGGCTCCTATGGGTGATGGAGTTGTATAAGATTGATACAACTTTATGCACTTTCTTGGAGGCATGTATGCATCAATGGAGAACAGTTATTTGCTATCCAGGATGTCGGCAATCGGCGAATTTATAAATATCAAGTGTGGTATATTTCAGGGTGACAGTTTGAGCCCCTTATGGTTCTGCTTGGCTTTGAATCCTCTTAGCACTTTGTTAGAAGGTTCGTGGCTAGGCTATCGTTTGCGGAGAAATGGTCAAGTTATAGCCCACCTCCTTTTCATGGATGATTTGAAACTGTTTGCCTGCAGCAATGTCCAGTTGATAAAATTACTAGAGGTAACTGAAACCTTTAGTAAATGTATCAACATGGAATTTGGTATAGATAAATGTGCAGCCATGTATGTAAGCAAAGGCAGGATTGTGGAATCTGAAGGAATTCAACTTTCAGATTCGACACGCTTTAGACGTCTTTCTGCAAATGAAACATACAAGTATCTAGGTATGACACAGGCGTCGGGTATAAATTAATTGACTATGAAGCAATCGCTAGAGGAACGTTTCTTTGGCCGCCTGAAAAAAGTACTCAAAAGTCTTTTGACGGGCGGTAATTAGGTGGGTCATACCAGTCCTTACCTACTCATTTGGTATACTGAGATGGACTCAGACGGAATTGGACGCCCTGGATGATGAATGCACCATCCACGTTCATCATGTGAGGGTCGTTGTTTCTTAAATGCCAGGACCATTCATAATCGCGAAGTATGCAATCTTACAGATTACTTCCTCTCTGTCAACGTGGAGGTACACCGGGATGTAGTGGCGGTTGATAACGGACTTACTTCGCTTGGTCTAGGGAAAGAGAACTGGCGCAAACCTGCAGTACTTAATGTTACAGACCGTCGGGAGATATGGAAGAGCAAAGCGCTGTATGGACGTTTTTATCGGGCCTTAAACGATGTGCATCTATTATCATCTGTGTCTTGGCTACGATTCAGTGATCTCTTCGGAGAAACTGAAGGTTTTATCTGTGCAGTTACAGATGAAGTTGTAATGACGAATAATTATCGGAGACATATCCTGGCACATTTGACATTTGTCGGGCATGTCATCGCCCCGGTGAAACCCTCAGGCATATAATTTCCGGTTGCTCTCGTCTTGCAAATGGTGAGTACTTGCACACACATAACCAAGTGGCCAGGATAGTCCATCAGCAACTTGCTCTTAGATATAACCTTGTGGATGTCGAGTTACCGTATTATAGGTATGTGCCCGACCCAGTTCTTGAATATAGTCGTGCAACATTATATTGGGATCGATCTATCATCATTGACAGGACTATTGTTGCCAATAAACCTGATATAGTGGTGATAGACCGACTAGAGCACTAAGCAATGATTGTAGACATTACCATTCCACATGACAACAATCTCATAAAGGTTAAAAAAGATAAACAAATAAAATATTTGGTCAACACGACGTTAGTTCTGCAATCATTGTGCCGATAGTCATATCAGCTCATGGGTTGATTGCCAAGAGCCTCGACCGACATCTGCAGAGGCTCACGTTACACAGCTGGGTTAAGGGCCTAATGCCTAATCCTTCTTGATACGGCACGTATTGTGAGGAGGTTCCTGTCTCTGGAGCCCTAACCACCGGTAGCTTGGACCCTGTACCCGATACCGCTGGGACACAATTTTTTATATTTTTAAATATATTTTATTTTTATTTTATATTTAAAAATGTAATTTGTATCTTTATTAATGTGAATAAAGAGAATAATAATAATAATAATAATTCTTTATTGCAACAAGAAGTGATCACAAACTGTTCCGCCCTGATTTCCAAACTAGCGTGAGCTGTATGTAGGGAGTCAGTTCTTTCAGTTAAACAAGTGGAATTGAACAGTCACAATCTGATTAGATTACAAAATTCTTGTTTTCTTGCAATACTAACAAGAGTGTCTTGTCCAGCCATATTTCATTCAGTATTTACCTCACATTTTATTTGTACACCATTTGTTAAGTATACTCATACATATACATATGTACATAGTTATGTCAAGTAATGTATGTACATGCATATGTAATAGTAGGCTATATGCAATATCTGCCAGGCAACCTAGTCTTAATTTGTCTCGTTTTGTGAATATGGGCATAAAGACACTAAAAGTACCTATACTCGATCTCTATGGACTGTACTAACGGTATTCAATTTTGTTATATAAGCATTCTGTATCCTCTAAGGGGAACGCGGAACTGTATTTAACACCCACATTATAATAAAATGTATAAAACCAGAGAAAATGACCAAGCAACCATTGTTTTTGCCTACCTCCTTAAAGTTTCAGGGAAGATGATTATTTTTATTTATTTTTAATATTTATACATACAATTATTGCAGGTAACAACCCATTACTGCTAATAGCTACATTGGGCACAATTGTGTCGATCGCGTTCTTCAACTTTGCTGGTATCAGCGTCACCAAGGAGCAATCGGCTACCACTAGGATGGTGCTGGACTCTGTTCGGTAATATCAATTTATAATACAGTAACCCTAAATCTATATAAGAATATGTTTCTAATATATATTTGAAATTGAGCGATTTCTAAATATAAATATATTTTTAACGGCTGAAATGATGATAACAGTAATATTTGTTTATGCGATAGTGGGCAAACGAGCAGTCGGGTCACCTGATGGTAAGTGATGCTCTTTTCTTGAAGATTTGAAGGTCGCATCGGCAGGCGACAATTTGTTCCAGTAATTTATTTCCCTTATCAAACGGCTCAAAATGCATTGGAATTCCCTGACTCCTGCGCTAGTATAAACTGTGTTGCAAGAGCTTGTCTTCGATATCACTTATGTTTACATAAGAAACGAAGGAAAAAAAGATGATTAACACTAATAACAATCAAATCATATTTGAAGTTCTTATAAAGATTAAAATATTACACACTATATAATGTATTAATCACTGGTATTAATTTCTTAATTAAAAAGTGATTTTAGACTTGTAGCACTAAAACTTATTTGTTAATTACAGAACGTTAGTTATCTGGATGGTGTCGCTAGCCGTCAGGTGGCAGAACTTCTATTGGCAACATCTGGTCGGTTTCGCTGTTCTCATTTTCGGTATGTGCGAGTACAACGGCATTATCCCTAGATGCTGGCGCCAACAGATCCCTCAAGAGGACCCAGAGAGTCAGGCAGTTGACACAGAAACCGAGAGAATTGACACAGACAGGAACGACGCAGACGCTGCACTGACTCATTAGGTAATTAATAACAATGTTCTGTAGGAAACCTTACAACTGTGTTCCATTCACTACGGATTTGATTTTTTTTTTCATCTTGTCATAATGTTTAACAATTGTAGTCTACCAAATATGTTCTGGGTGTCTGATTGAGTCTTTGTTCGCGCCCACACACTCGACTATGTAGTATTAATGAACATTTTCTGTAATACCGTTGTCAATGAAATACGCAATCACAAGATAATTTTTAACTGGAAGGCTGTTTCCTGAAGTCGGCAGTGGCTTAATTAAGGCTGTGAGAAATGACAATTTTTTTGGTTAAATTGTATATTATATAAAAAATATAAGATTTATAACCTTTTTTTAAATTCGTGTTTAAAAATTTGTGTGATCCTTAAATGCAAACGCTACGTCAATCTTCTTTAGCAGACAGAGTCCTTTAATTAAAATTTGTTAAAATCATTCACAAATAAGTATAAATGAATGTTATTACTTTCAGTCTCACTAAATTTCTTTGATATTTATTTACTTTAATAATCACTTGTTGCAAATACGTAGGTATGTCCCCACGATTTTATATGTATAAAATATTGTAATATCAAGAATTGTAAAAAAGTTATACTGTTAATGGGATATAAGAAAATGTTTTATTAACTATTTTATAAGTGATACGTAAGGCACTAATTATGGGATAAATTACATATAGGACTAAGCAATAACGATGTAGCCATGTGCAAGCTCAAGTTAATATATCGTAAAAATGTGAATTATAATAATAATGATGTTATAATATACATACTAATAAAATCAAATTTATTATATAAAATATTTAACAAATCTACAACATGTGTTATAGTGACACCGTCAAAGACAGCGATTACAATGTAATTTAATACAAAAACTAAATTGACCATTTATGTACATATCATTTTTGTTTAAATAAAATAACATAACAAAGCTACCTACAGTTGCACAATGGGACCTTGTGTTGTGTAGGCCGAACGTGATCCGTTTGTTTTGGCAGTTCAGCAGAGTGATGACAACTGACAATATTATCGTTAGCTCAGTTCCTATTACGAAAACAAACTACGAAATCAATTCTGAACTGACTTCTTTAAGGTGGTGTGTTTATTATTTTACGTATTGTAGTAGTATAATTGTATGACTTGCATACAATTATACTACTACAATCTAGGTATATACAGGCTACATATAACGGGTTCTGCTGTTGATTAAAAAATTAAGTTATAAAACATAAACAACAAGTACTATTAAAAGCCCACGCTGTAACAAATCTGTAGCTGTAGCTGTAACAAAACAAAAAACGCAAACTACATAAATTCAAAGCAAGATTTTATTGTGGGTACAATTTTTTTTTTAATGTTTGGTAAGTGATGTTTCTTATTGAATTAAAGAAAAGGGCTTTTTTTTTGTCACTGACTGCATCTTCAATAAAGGATTATGTTCATATGTATATGTATATATATGTATTAGGGCTCTAGTGACCTCTGAAAAACATGGAAGAGCACCCATGACATCCTCTGTATCCGACTGAGGAAGATTGTGCCATTCCTCTAGCACAGTGGTTTGAAGACCCTGCTACTCTCTTGCTCGAACTCATCTTTTAAGGTTGTCCCAAATATTTTCATTGGGATTAAGATTAGGACTATGCAGTGGCTATGTCAAAGTTTGAATAGAGACTTCGTTAAGGTACTGTGTAACAGATCCAGCTACATGGCAACGTACATTATCATCCCTAGGCCTAATAAGAGATTCCTTCCCAAATCAAAATCCTCTCTAATAAGAAAGTGCTTTGGTTATAGCACAGGGAGCAAACCTCTCATTTTTACGACTGCAGACACGCTGACTCCTATCTCGACCACATGCGGCTTATCTGCTCTTGTCTTAAAACAGTACGTTCTTCCATTGCTTCGTAGTCCATTCACAATATTGTCACGCTTAACCAATTAGCTCTACGGGTTGCAGTAGGAACTGAGCTGGACGTTAGCCACTTAACGTCTCATTCTGCCTGTCTTCTAATCGTGAGTTCACTTACACTTTGAACCTCAAAGAGCCGCGAACGAACTTCAGTAACAGTGAAAAATCGGTTTTATCAAGACGTTGCTTACGATAATACAATCGTCTCGGGTGGAAGTGCAACGATATCTGCCTTGACCGGGTCAAGGCAGATATCGTTGCACTTACCTCTGAGTGTATGAGCCATTCTCCTGATACCGTCTGATAGCATCTAGTACCATGGTTTATGGTACACCCAGCACACGTACACCTGTAACCGAAAGAGCAAAAGCGACAGCTCTAGCTGCACCAGTCGCTTTTAGCTACATTTTTATGTTTCCTAATACTAAGAAGAATCTTAAAGACACAAATTCAACATCTTTTTGATAGTTGGTGGAGGAGGTGGTGGTGGTCATGGTGGGAAATAGAATTTACAGTAACGTAACGGTAACGATGTGATGTGTGATAAATAACGGCTAATTCTTACAAAATCAACTGACACAAGTTTTTGATTTGAACTCGAGTTTTTTTACGAACATACTCAACGCAAACAAGTAGGGTGACAAAAACTGTAAGTGGGTAGTTAATTGTTCCTGTGAGTACACTCACAGGAACAATTAACTACTATTACTAAGCGAAATTTTTACAGTTTGTGTTTATTTATTGGTATTCTTACAAAATTATGAAGTGGTGATTGCCCGGTCTATATGCATCTATATATGAAACACGTGCGCCATGCCACCCGGTCCTCCACCTTCCGCTTCCAGTCTATCCCAACTACCTTCTTTTTTTTTCTGTATATATTCACTAATCTAATTTATTCACAAATTTATAGGATGAAAGTAAATTGAATCGATTCAATATTCAAAGAACGAATCTGTAAAAAAGCTATATTATTATATTTGGCTAAGAGGAGCAGCTCAATTAGACATTAATATTACTTTACTTTTAAATTAGAATTATTATATACATTGAAATATTATTTATATATACAAATTTGATATATACATATACACATATGTATACTTACTGGGTCGCACCTGAAAAAAATTAGAACCTATAAACCGAATGATATAGAAGCTTGTTAATATTTTTATTATTTTTGGAAGTAGTCTCCGTTCCTTTCTTAGTACTGCGATGGAGCCATTGACTGAAACAGTGAGCCGACTCTTCTCTTCCTCGCCTTTCTCAAACGCTGTCACGGCATCTTCAGGGTTCATAAAATGAATTCCTCTTAGTTTATCTTTTAATTTTGCAAATACATAAATAAAAGTCACAAGGTTCCAGGTCGGGACTGTAAGGAAGAGGACTTACAAACTCCACACCTTCGATAGACAAATATTCGATAGTCTGTCTGGCGTAGTGAGTTGGAGCATTGTCGTGTTGGAGGAGGATCCTGCTTCTTGGGCCCTGCTATCTAACGTTTTCTAAGACAACTGGTAAACAATGACTGACATGCCACCAGTCAGTTAGTAACAATACTTTTATCTTCTAAAACAATTGTTGCGAAATGAACGGTCCGTCCAAGGAATGAGGTAATCACCTTTTTGCCTTGACTTTTGCCCTTCTTTACGTTTGTCGGCAAACTTTGAATTGAAACATTAATTGCGCAGATTGTCTGTTGGTTTCGGTTTCCTAACATCTGTTGATATGTCACCGTCCTATCAGCTTCTACCATAAGCCGCACAGCACTCACGTTATCTTCAGTAGTCGCCAGTCGTCGTCGTATAAGGAGGTCCTCCTCGAAAATTATCAGTGAAGTTACTTTGATCACGTTTAAACTGATTAAATCGTAAAGTCGTAGTAAATCATTGAACGAAAATTTTCTTAGTCAAATCCATTTCGATGCATGACAGGCTATTTTTAAATCGCCGCCAATTTGTAAAAACAAGTGACACGGAAACCATTAAACATCTACAGGTTCCCAAATAGCTCCTAATTCGAAATTAAAATAAATTTTTCATTGGCTGCTTTTCTTACATGCCTATGCTAAAAACTTTCAGTGTGACCCACGTATTTAAAACTTAGACAAAGTCAAAATGTTTCGAATGTTTTTTCCACGAATATATTTTTAGATTGTTATACATGTCTTTATGGAGCATTGTGAAGCTTGTTTGTTGTTCTGTGAGGTGATTTATATCACTATTGTATCTAGTTAGCATATAATATTTTTTTTTTTGCTATAAAATGATATTTTGGAATATGATTATTTTTATTATATAGATGTAATGAAATATATTATTTAGATAAAACGACTTAATAACTGGAGATTCAATGAAAACTATGCTAGCAATTGTCGTGTTCTATAAAGTTTAACAAGCTGACTTTCTATTCCATACACATATACCCTTAAGAACCTAACGTACGCCCTTTATAAATAAAAGCAACAAAAAGGAAAATTCTAAATTAATAAAAAAATACCGGTGAAAAGGCATGCTCAAAAACATTGTTCAGACAGTGCTAGCAAATTTTGTTGTCAGTTTCGAAAGAAATAAATTTATTATAATGCAGTGTTTTATTGATTTAATATGCGAATTGAAGTACCAAATATTATATTGTGTAACTACACATATGGAGTAACTTCGCATAGATATGCTATATGGTTAAGGCCAGCTATAGTATATAGCTATACCTATTGTATGCAAATCAATTTGACTGAGTCGGTAGTTTTATAACCACTCGTATTTAAAAATGAACTATGATATATTAATTATGATATTAAACTGTCTGAAATAAGATTATACGTGTTATCATTAATATTACTAAATATACTGCAGGAGTTTTGTAATACTGAAACATTCTGAACCTCGTGATTTATCATACGAATTGAACCAGTATTATTCTGCTTATAGTCTCTGCAATTAAGATTAACATTCAGTTTCAATTTTTATATATTTAAGGGAAGGACTTGTTAGGGCGACAATACACAGTTATTGCCTACATTGTATTCGTGACCAACGATAAGGCTTCAAATAAAAAAAGTCTCAAGAGTCGAACAAAGGTCCAACTCAAATCAAACGAATTTGAGACATGGTTAATCACCCCGTGGTAAAAAATTACAAAAAATCAATGCCTCGAACCACGCCTGCCTTACAAGATTCTTAACTAGAAGCTACATGTACGCTTTCCCTAAATAAAATGTAAGACAAGCATATTTTTTTTATTGTTCAGTCTGAACCAGAAATGTTTTATGGTATAGCACCATTGTCAAAGTGGTGTATCATTCTTATTGTGAGATTAGTTAGTGATCACTTAATTAGTAGTATGTAATGGTAAAGGGCTCAGTTTTCGCATTTAGACTCATGGTCGGTCCATTATGCGTTCAGGAGGCTGACTAGTTGAGGCAGTCTAGCTCCTTCCAGAAGCGCAGAAGACTTCTGGGGCGTTTACAGGCTTCTAGGATCGTCCTCGCGCCTGCGAGGATTTCTATCCGTTGTGCAGCCACTCCCTCGCATTCCAGGATAACGTGGGAGGCCGTTTCCTCAGGCTTAGACATTCCCTGCACGTGGGGCTGTCGATCGGTAATACTTCCGACCACTATTCAGATTTCCGTTCGGTGAAGACTGAATTTCATACACGACAAGCGTGGTGATACTTCTGTTAATACTAATTTGGATTGTCTGCGGCCAGGTAACACACCTCCATCGGCTATTGTGTGCTTCTCGAGTCCTTCGCCTTACGCAGGAGCGATATAGGTTGAAGGGTAGTGGCAGGAGTGTGGTAGGACCTGCCAGTTGTTGTAGATCCCTTTCTTGCTAGCTTGAACTGAGTTGCTGTGCCCCCTGATCCATTGAAGAATTGCCCCGTTCACTGAGGCTAGGCGTTCTAGCGATTGGTGGTCTGCAAAGCCCACTGTGAAGAACTTGCGGTCGTTGAGTTGAGTTATCATCCACCACAATGTTCTAGAGGAGAGGTGAACGAACTCTATTTTTTTTTAAGAATTAACAATATTTTTTATATTTTATTTCATTTTATATTTTTGAGTCGCGATCTGGTTCTGACGGGGGCGGGGTGAGGTTAGGCACGTAACTTTTTCTCGTAGTAATCTTCTTGGCAACGACGAGAAGAAATGTAGACGGGCGGCAGGCTCAGACCGTCACTTCACGACGTGCTTATACCTACATCGAACTTACGTATGCATCGAAATGACCATGTGACAAATCATGTAGAAAGCGTTGTCGTCCCACGGGGTTAACTGCAGTACCAAAACTTTTATACAATTCACCGGTAAACATCAAAGACCTGCAGAAAAAGTTGTCTGCCGCTTCCAGCTCACATAAATCACCATTAGTAAGAGAGCGTCACAAGTCAAGTGGCAGTATTCAGCTGTACTGGAGTAAGTGTCCGTTACTGTCGTGATACATAATTAATGATAAACTCTTACCAGTTGGCCACCACTTGGTTATCAATTTGCTCGGTTTCTGGCCATCACTTGTATGACATACAATAAATAGGAGATGGCTCAGAATAGACCAGCTCCATCTTCAATTATAAAAATATACGTCGGGAGGCACCATAGACCCGTCAATTTTCAATAATTGAGTAGACATTGTAATACGTAACAAACAAAGTGTTCTTACCAATGCATCTATATTCTTACATTACAAGTTGTGGTAAAGAAAATAAAAAAAAGTTAGAGTTAATAACATACACAGAACAGCACACTTTATGAAAAGGTTACTTAGTTCTTACTTAGTAAATTAAATTAAATCAATTTGAAGAAGATTAGAATAACAATTTCAGAAAATGAAAAGTAAAGAACTCAAAAAACTAAACAGCAAAGTTTTAGATCACACTGACAGTTTTTAGAAAAAAAAACAGAATGATATTAAAGGCAAGGTTCATAAAACCAATTCCTCTTAGTTCATCTTTTATTTTTGGAAATAAATAAAAGTCACAAGGTGCCAAGTCGGGATTGTAAATAGGACGACTCACTAACTTCGATAGACAAGTATTCGATAGTCTTTTTTGTATATTATAGACGAACAGACGGTAAGTGACAACCTCCATGATGTCCATGGACACCTGCAACTCAAAAGTCGTAAGTGCGCTGCGCGGCTTCGAGGGTGATGCGGGGAGGGAAAGAAGAGAGGAGGATAAGGAAATGGGAAGGGAGTGATGAGGGAGTTGGGCCTCTGGAAACTCACTAATTTCGGGGAAATACAACGCATGTGTTGCTTCACAACCTGCCGGAGTGAGCTGGAACGTTGTCGTGGTGGTGGACGATCCTGCTTCTTAGGCTGCTGTCTAACATTTTCCCAGACAATCCCTCCAAAGAATGAGGTAAACATTAATTACCTTTGACTTTTGCCTTTCTTTACTTTTGTCGGCAAAACTTCTAAACAATAGCATAATTCTGTTTATTTTCTATTAATTCTTGTAATAATTCTCGTTCTTAACAATGTATTCAGTTTTCATCCCCTGTGATGATATCATATACAGCAGTCGAGTCACCTCCGTCATACTTTTCTTGTTTTTTTCTTTCCGACAAATCATGAGGTATCCACCTAGAACAAAGCCTTCTGACGCCTAAATGTTCATGTAATACTTTTTGTACTTATGAGTATTGGTACGACAATGTCTAATACTGCCCGAATCTGTTGACATGCCCTTCTATCAGCTTCTATCGTTAGCAGTACAGAACTCACGTTTCCTTAAGTAGTTGCCATAAAAGGACGTCCTTCTCGAGAGTCCTCAGTGAGTCTGCTTCGATCACGTTTAAACTCATTTAACCAGTTGTCAATAGTAGCACGAGATGGGTTTTCGTAATGAAATGCCAATCGAAGTTTATTGTAACATTGTTGTTGAGTAAAACGGCAACAAAAGTCGTAATATAAATCATTGACACATCTACAGATTCATAGTTACTAATTCAAAATTAAAAGAAAAAAACACTTGCTGCTGCTGCGGCAGCTTTTCTTATTGGCCTATTCTAAGAACTTTCAATGTGACTAACATATCTTGCACTAAAAGCATAGTTTAATTGTGTCGTAAGCGATCGCGGCGCTTGCGCTAAACAATAAATAATGAATTCTCGCTTTGCTTATACGCTATCCGGGGAATCGTGATTGCGGCTAAGTTTCATTTTTTGATTAATTGCTAGAGATAGAATTTTTGTGATGTACCAAAACAATTTGTCGTCTTAAAACCGACGAAACGACTTGCATCCCTTATTTATACCCGTGAGGGTAGAATTTCGTAAAAAAATTAAAATAACTCTCTTCTCTCTCTCGTCTTCTTTAACTTCTTGTCGAAAGTCCAAATAACATTTTTTTTTAAATGATGTGTCTCCATACAGACTTCCTAAGTTTCATCCCTTATTTTACAGCATTAAGGTTAGAATTTCGGAAACTCCTGAAACTATTTTGTCCTAATTTCTAACCGAAAGACCATAAACAATTTTTTATGTAAACTATTTTAAAAATAACTAATTCTCGTACAAACTTTCTTCCCCATTTTACCCCCTTAAGGTTTAAATTACAAAAAATCCGGCTTTATAATCTACATCATAAAGGGAACTTCTGTTTAAAATTTCAGCTATCAAGGTTCAAGGGTTATGGTCTGGTTGTTGAGTCAATCAGTGAGTCAGGACTTATCTTTTTGTATATTAAGATTAGTTAGGACTTAGGTAAACTGATCGAGAGTAAGCAGACCCAACACACAAGTCCGAAAGTTCCGAAACTAAGTGCGCGATGGCCCACAGAGTAATATATGACCGACTGATGAAATAAATTTCGAAGACTTATTAGCTTATACTTATTTTTAAAATTCCGTGAGAAAGGCCTCCACAGGCACCTGAGCTCTCCTCATAAAACTATCATGAAGGCTAAGCTACCATGAAAGGGGTCGCGGCTGGCTGAGACTGGTTTTATACTCATATTCTTCAGTTGCAGTTGAGCCTCCTGTGCGTTTCTGGACAAGACATCACGCAATTACGCAAAAAAAATTGTAAGTCACGGGTTAGTTTTTGATGCCATAATAACTTGGTAACTTGCACACTGTAAAGCCTGTGTCCCTGGAGGCTACGTAGGGATTTTAATAATATCCCGTACACACAAATCTGTTCAGGCGTTGATAAGTTATGGTGAAATAAAAAACACCACATACATAATCTAAATAGATTATATCTAAACAAACTAATATATCTTGGCATTCGTGTAATAAATTTATATAAACATTATACAGCATTATTTATATTTAGTGGGAAGATCAAATTAGTGTGTAGGTATATAATGTCAACCAGCTTTTTCTTTCGTATCAGTTTTCTCGGGCTTCTTGCCTTCACCTGAAAACACCAAATACTATTTTGAATAAATTAGTAAGCGGGTGATGAATAACTTATAATAATTACCTACTCTTAGACTACACCAAAGAAGGAACATATTTAAAATAATAACAATCGTAACACATCTCACACACGACCGTCTGATCTCAAACTAATCAGAGCTTGTACTATGGTAACCAGACAGCTGATAAACATGTTTATATTCTTTTAATTTTTAATTTAATACATAATGTAGATAAATGACACCCAGACACAAAAAAAAAATGATCATGCTCATAACACAAACATTTGTACTGGGTGGGAATCGAAACCACGAACTCTAGCTTAGCAGTCAGGGTCACTAACCACTAGACCAACAGGCCAGTCATAGTATTTTAAACCCTGTCTTAAAAAGCAGGTATTATGTTTGGGAATTGTGATTTGTACACATAAAAACGCTCAGATATGAACTTCTAATCGTTGGTTTGTCAAATTTAAAAAATAAATTAATAAAGAAAAATAAATTATTTATTTTAGGCTTTATTCTCTTCCTGTCAATGAAAAGTGATGAACGGTAATAGAAATAAATTACCCAATACATCGCCATTGACCCAGTAGAAGAAACGCATAAAACTGTCAGCTGCTTTACCATCGTCCTTTTTTGCGCCTTTAACAGATTGACGCAACACCTTTGCTGCTATATTTGAGTAATTCACGTAACTGAAATATTTTGACTGATAAATTGACTGATAAATTTGTTTTCACAAGATACTTTATATCGGTATATATATATATATATATATATATATATTATTAATTATATATATATATATATACATATATGCATATATATTATTAATTATATATGTATATATATATATATGCATATATATTATTAATTATATATATATATATATATATATATATATATATATATATATATATATAATTAATAAAAGTAGGTACTTCAAAAAATCCCTATTAGACGTTGTGACTGGTCTGTAAATGAAAATGATAATTGTTATCACACATTTTAACTACTTGTGTTGATCTATTCCAGATTATAATCTGACTCTGTGCCAAATGTCTTCAGATCCGATCAGCCGTTCGGGCATAATTTAATTAGAGTGAAACATCCATCGAAAGTATGTATCGTCAAATTTCAATGTCACTCCACCACTGTACCATCAGGTGACCCGTCTGCACGTTTGCCCACTATCACATAAAAAAAAAGAGTTGCGTAAATGTTTTTTTGCGATTACAAACTGATATTTTGTGGAAATAAAATTGACTGAAACATATTGATGTACCCATATATGGTTATTTTTAAACGGTTTTATTTAGCTTGCCCTGTTTGTTGTTTATCTGTTAGGGCCAAATTTAGTAATTTAACCTCCTTCCTGTAATGTATACCGCCAAGACGGTATATGGTCAATGAGTTTTAACACGTATAAATGCACAGGTATACGATATTATTTAGTACGAGTGATTTGGAGTTCCGTTATTTTTTTTTTATGTATCATGCCTACCATAGTGACTCCACTTTGCCTGATGGAAAGCAATAAGCGGAGTCCAAGAGTGGTGTTAACCATCCTCATTGCATGGCTAGTCAATATAGCTTGTGGTCCACACTATGGCGGCCTGATGAGATGCTTTTTCACACCCCGCTTAAAAGACCCGGGATCAAAGTGGGAAGGAAACACGTGCGCTGGTAGTGAATTCCAGGCTTTCACCGATCGGCAAAGGAAAGAAGAGCCAAACCGTTTAGTTCGGGATTGCATATTTTCTACTCTCAAATGGTGACTCCTCAAGCCAGCACGTGTAGTCCTGTAGAGGAAGGGAGAAGGTGGGACCAATTAAAGGGCTCGTCAGAACACTCTCCGTGATGTAGGCGATAGAGAACTACCATAGAGGCGACATCTCTTCGCAACTGCAGAGGCTCAAGAGACTGGTTGACCTCAGGACAGTCTATAATGCGGACTACGCGTCGCTGCAACCGATCGAGAGTCCCAAAGATGAGAGCAGTACTCCACGCAGGAGGGAACCTGGGTCTTATATAAAAGACACAGATGCTCGGGCAAGAAGAACCGTCTCACCTTGTTCAATACGCCGAGCTTCCGCGAGGCCGCCTTAGTGACGCTCTCGATGTAACCACGCGGATTAAGATCCCGACAAATGTCCATACCCAGGATACTAAGCCTATCCTGTAGTGGCAGTTGAGTGTTCTGAAGAGTAGGAAGGGGAAGGAATGGAATGCAATATTTTTATGCACATGCACTCTGTTTGTTATTATTATTAGTTGTTTAAGAACTCTCTCTCGCGTGTAAATTCAACGCAGAGATTCCGCCAATGTCAAGTATGTATAAAAATATAATCGCCATGATAGTCAACCAACCAAGCCACTTTGTTAAGAATATCTACAATTCTACAGAATTGGGTGACTATCCGTACTTAAGTCCAGCTGAACGCCAGGAACTCATTTTCTGTTTCTATAATACACTTTACTGATTCAGATTCAATTCAATTCAATTCTTCATTATTAATATCCAAAATTATTGAAATAAAGCCGTTGTTATGTGACATTGACAGCTCATAATTGTTATCACAGAGATATATTTAAAAACTGTTTGGAATTATCTTCGGTATTAGACGCAGACTAAGGAGGGTATAGGTACGGACAACTATCCTATATAGGGGACAAGTTGAAAGTGTCCTGCAGTAAATTACAACTCAAACACCCACTAAAATAGCGCTAGCGTAACAAGTGCTACGGTATGAATGCAATAGTTGTAAATGGAGTGAAGTGTGCTGTGTTGCAAAATTTGATAATTCTGGTGACTATGAGTGTAGTTGATGAAACTGCAGATTTCAAAATAATGTAGTATATAAAAACAATAAAATGGTTGTACAGCCTAATTAAATTTGAATAAGTTTTCGATAATATTTTATCGTCTCTTTGTAGTTTTTACTGTCATAAAAAAATAATTGAATAATGATAGGAAAACTTTGTGCTATGAAAAGTTCAGAGGGTGAAAATTAAAAGGTAAAAAGAATATACGTCTCAGACTTTGTCTTTTTTCAGACCAACAGCGTGTAAAATCCTTTCCCATACATCAATGTACATCTTAGTCAAGTTTTACGATTCTGGGTCAATACGAAGTATCTTAAAGCTTGATATTTTTTACAGCTTTAAGGTATTGCAGACTTTTTTATTTTTTATTCTTTTTTTTATCGTGTGGAAACCCCCTCGGGTCATCACTATTCCAAAGGACTTGGGTATACATATTGTATACCCAAGGTTCCTTCTTATTAGAAGGAAGCTTCCGAGAACCCCTGCAGACCTTGGTCGCCTGACCATCGGGTGACCACACCGTGGAAAGCTAGGGGCCTTGCCGCCCTCCAACTTGGAGAGGCGCGCTTAGAACAGAACCTGCTTCTGCTAGGGTAGCGGGCAGCCCGATCCGCTACCTCCAAGCCAGCACTCATGGAGGTCGGAGGTCATTCTATGCCCTCCGGCGCCTGGTGCGTCCTCTACGGGACGAGAGAGTGCTAGTCCTCTCCCGTTCCCGTTCCGCCGCCTAGTCGGGTCTGACAGTATATGGTCGGTCGGAAATGTCGTGCGGTGTTCCACAGGGATCGGTTTTAGGACCACTCTTGTGGAACATCGTATATAACTGAGTGCTTCGCGGTGTGTTTCGTGCGGGAGGTGTTGCTGCCTCCTTCTGTAAAGAGGTGATTATCATCACCATGATCTCATGCTAGTGTTTCCAGTAACTCTTCTCAGGCCATCGATTTGACTCGCTTTATTGCCACTTGAAGAATCCTCTTGGCTTCCCTATATCCCAGGAGAAGCCCCGCCTCTCAGGCTGTCACGTCATCAGGGCAGCGACGCCTCCTGCGCAGTGACTTCGCTCAATCGCGCTATTTCTGATGTCCATCAGTACACCTAGCGCTTTGATGTGCTGGGCTAGACCCTGGGCATCGCCGCATCACATATTTGTGACACAGCCTCCTGGAACCATCTGACTTCAGCCTCAACATCCGCATCTGAATCCGCCCTGACTGGGATATCGGTGATCGGACAACGTTTCCACCTCCTCGACAACTTGCCAGCCTCGGACACGGTGTGCCAGGGCAGGGCTCCCAAACGAGATGTCCACGATGGAAGTACCCTGAGGCATTGCAGACTGTCATTTCTGCAATGTCCAACAATGATCTATGTTTTTTCAGTGAAAAAATAGATTATTATAGAATTTTCTGATAGACAAACAGAATAGTGACCCTAAAAAGGTCCCTTGTCTGTTTCAGAATATTATTATTTCTAGACGTATAGCAAATTGCAAACCATACTTAATGAGTAAACTCGCGAGTATAGGCTTGTTATTTATAAACTAATTTATTTAATGGAGGTTCGTAAAACCGTAACATTCGCCTTATAATGTGAAATTTAAAATTACGGAGATTGTCTTTTATTAACGGACAAATAAAGAAACACCGTGACAGTGAAAACAGTCCGTCCCCGTTCAATACAGTGTAGGTGTTTACTCCAGATGTCAGGATAAGGTGACATTGAAATGACCTCTTGGAATAAAACAAACTGGGAGCGGTTATCCCAAGGACAAGTAAAGCCATTTTAGTAGAATATTATTATGACAATGAGTGAAGAGAGTGACAATTTTGAATACTTGTCACATATGTTCCATATCAATGATATATTATTAATTTAATCTTTGTGCATATTTGTGATTAGACGATGTAGGCAGACTTAATGTATGCTAATCTAGACAACCTCTTGGGGGATTCAGAGAAAAGATGAATAAATATACCTTTTAGAATCAACAGTGTCTATTAATCTTACGTCGAAGGTAGGTTATACAGCCTTGCTGTCCTCTGAGAGGGGTGAAATAATCGAAATACCTATTCCGAGTGTACCCATTATTAAGATAACTAAATGTATTTATGTTAAAATACATTTTGAAATAAACTACAAAATATCTTAGTGCAAGGCATTTGAAACATAAATATAAATTATATTTTTAGGACATAATTTAAAATTTAATACCAAATATGTATTCGTATTTCAATTAAGTATTCTAATTACAAGTAATTGAAATATTGCCCAACCGTGATGACGTGAGTGTGCACACTTCATAAAGAGTCGGCCGAAATGGTTGGGGGATGATTGCGAAATAGCTTTATATAACACTAGCAGGTTCCCTGCTGTTTTTACCTGTGTTTATGTTCACCGACACAACGGACTTAGTAGTGAGATCAGCGCGTTCTCACAAACATCCTGTATGCGATTTAGTATAGTGCATGCACCACCTCACGATTAAACTATTGACCGATAGTTGCGCGTTGGCTCGTCGTGAAGGTTTTCTATGCACAGTTTTTTTTCTATTATTTTTACTACAGAATGTCAATTTTATCGACTTTGCTTACGATTAACGGCATATTGATGATTATTCGGCCCATTACCGATAAATAACCCATAGATTAGTGGATAGGTACAGTAGAACAGATTTATGAATTATAGTGACTCAGCTTTAGATTCAGGCTACAAACAACGTAGTACACATTGATTCAATAAGTACTTAAGTGCTTAGAGTGCCTACAAATTATTTATTTTTATTTCTTTTAAAATATTTCTTTAATAAAAGTCCTTGTGTTTTTGTGTATTCTACTAATATTGTATGTTCTACTTGGCATGCCAGGTTTCAAAATATCGACAGCGGAATCGTAAAGCTAATTTCATCTTATAATATGGCGCTGAGATGTAATTTAGCAATAGTAATTTGTAAAATCTGTTCTAGTATTAAAGCTACAGTAAACGAAAGCCATAAAATTTGTAGCGAGACGGGGTCATCAACACCAATTTAATACAATCGCAGTTCATCCATCGCTCTCTGTGACCTTTCAGTTTATTGAAAAGGGCAAATGTCATAAATGTTTACCTAAACTTAGTAAAAATCGAATACCTAGCCTTGTCATGAATTATACCTATTGACGCTATGAGTTAATAAGTCTTCCTATATATGCAACTGAATATGTAATAGCTTTTGTGTATTTGTTTGTGTATATACATATATCATTTATAGGAAAGAGAATGATTACTACAAATTAATATCTGCATGATATTCTACCTATATTTGTATCATACTCGTGAAAGGTGTATGCCGGTTATCAATTCGCAGCAATCGGGTGAGTAACAGTTAAAATTAGATAAAAAAACAGCTTAGTACGAGTCGCATTCGTGAAATAATATATTTTATACACTGTTATGTATATATACACTACTAAATCTACTGACTGCGTGTTAAGCTTATAGACTCAAGTTAATTTTGTTTTTGTGCCATAAAGATAGAAGTAAGTGGATTACGTCAATTTATGATACATCAAGAAGGATTATTAGAAAAAAAAACTACAAAAGCTTAAAAGGGTTTAATACCAATTCTGAACGAAGAAATCTTTAAGTAAGAAGGTATATATTTTGTGTATCTTTGAAAACGCTATAACGATTGGGAGATTTTTTAAAAAAAGATAAGAGCAGAGATTGATCTACTAACTAGGAACAGGATTATTGATTTAGAGATATACATACCTGCAGTTATAGTTTCAGTAGACAATATAGTTTTTATATGTATTATTATTTATTATAAAAGGAGGCACAAAACCTTAATTCTATTTTAGTAATTAAAGTCAAGGTAACATTAACTGTTTACATTTCTTTTTTTTATGCACCCGTTCTTACTGCAATATAATCTTAATACCGAGAATTATACCGACGGAAGTGGTAAAGCCGTGGTGTGGTGACAGTACTATATTGAAGCCATATTTGTACTAGTCAAGGTGATCTTAACATGTCTAAAAGAAAGCGAGTATGTATGTACGTGCGTCTGTGCTCTCAGTGCTCTATGCAAGTAGACGATATAGTTAGTAGCTACCCGCGTCCGTCGCCACGCTGTAATAACTCGTCGATGTAAGAACCAGTTTAAGTATAGGAAAACTGAATACGTGATGTAAAAACAGTCTGCAGTACGGCTTTCCTAGCTATTTCTGTACTGCGAGCTCTGTATGATCACAATGAGACATGCGTTATGAAATTCAGTTGCAATGCTGTGTAGAGCATTAATAGTATCAGGCGCGATACTTAAATATACATATATGTATTATCATTATACACAAAGTAAATTGCCTCATTAGATACTCTAGTTATTGATGGCCATAATCGAAGTTTATACTGTATAATATGCACGGGAGAAAATATTTAAAAAATTACGAGTAAAACTGTTTCAAAAGCTAAATACAGCCCCCGCCATACTGTAACAGCGTCTAAATATCAAAGTTCTATTTTTATTTTTATTTATATAGGTTTATCGACTAGGTATTTCACATATAAACGTGTTGTACTAATAAGCATATCACTATTTATACATTCAAGATATGCATGACTGCAGCCGTGACGCATACACACCTGAACAATGGCCAATTTAAATGATCGTCATTTTACCTATAAACGATATTACCGATAATATGGCTTGCGGAATCACGGTTAACTCATATCAACCCCTCAGAGACGTAGGTAAACCAAATAAATAATTTAAAGATGTCTGATATTCAGATAGGTACATATACCTACATATCTGGCTGTCCTTTAGCCCAGATTACTTATTACAAAATACCATTGACGACATGTACCTTAAGGTACTCCGACTTTTTTTAATTGTTATTACTATCACTCACCATTATCAGCAAAACAACCATTATGAAACCTTCAGCTTGATTGACAACAACCAGCATTGAGTGTTTACTAAAAGAAAAAAGTTCAAAAAGCATATACATATACGATTAATATTATACGATGTCAATAGTTATAAATATGGAAATCAAAATATAATATAAATATTTTTAGTATCATGTAAACAATCAAAAGCTATTTAGATAATGTATGCATGTCGGTACACATTTTAAAAAGCCTACATTTTATGTTCTTCATTATTACAATCTTAAAACCTGCTCATTATTTTGATATTTATTTTTACCCCAGTTATTGCAACTATATCTCTCTGTCCTGTTAGTTCGTTGACACAAGGCGAATTTAAATTCTCATATTCCCGTACATGAGTGCAAATGTTTTTGCTCTTCATAGTGAGAATCAGGGATCTCATTTGCTCCGTGGGGAGAATCTTATATGACCAATGTGAAATATAAATATGTAAATACATATAGTAGTTTTTATCTTTGGATACTCAGAGACATGCACCCCTAACTCTGTTGGTAGTGTATACATTTAAAATTTATAAATAATTAATATTATTTGATTAACCGACGTGAATAGTACTCCCTCAGTGTTACAACGGCTATAATAAGCGCTATCGTTTGTGAGAACTGTCAATGAGTATTTGTGAAAATAAAACATTCATTTTTGAAAGTGTGTCACAGTGATATTTCTAATACCAAACAAATTACTAATACATGTTTGTAGTAAAATAAAATGAGTACTGATACAGTGATGAAAAAAAAATGAAATCTGTACATCAACTAGTTCCACTTCGGCTATACATGTGGTAATAAAGTTAAGTAATACAGTTCTGTATTTTTTATCGTAGTGGCAACTGAGCCAACAAAAGTTATCTTAATCTGCCAGAGACTTACTTTGATGCAATACTTAAATAAATAAATAAACTAATACAGTTACGCTACTGTCTAAATTTATTACCACAGTAAATAATTTGGTAGAATTAATAAAAAACAGTGGACATCAAAATAAAATAATAATTGGAGAATAGCTAATTAGTTTTTGCGTGAGAGCAGCTATTTTCAATTTTTGGAAACAATAATTTACTGACATCCGTAACCTAATTATGACAAACATAAGTAACTAAAAGTCATAAGTGTTTTAAAATATTGAAAGTAATTCTGATTCGATAGTAAACTAATCTTTTATAAATACTACAATAAATTATCTCTAACTAGTGTTCCTGAAAGGTCAGATGATGAGCACGACAAATTACAAAAATTGCACGATCAAGCCATGAAACCCACTCTGGAGTTACTGAGCGCCCATTCAGAAATTGAAAACCTACCGTTAGACATTAGTTAACTTAGAGAAACGAACGAAGGTATTTTAATGAAAAAAGAATTATAATTCCATTTGTTTCCCGTAATATGGTGTGGTTTCTTATTTTCCTTTCAGATTATAGATATTTGTGTACTTGTATTATAGTGTTCAGCGTATTTATGCCATATATTCTGTGAATAGGAGGTAAAATAAAAAAAACGGTAAAACGGCCCATTTAAAAATTACGGTATTTAGTTGTCTTCTCTGTCAAACGGCGTCATTTCAGCTGTCATGTGCAAAAATTCTAAATTATTGTATTTATTGATGTTAAAATAATGATATAAATTTATTACTGTATAATTTAAGTTTTGGGAAATGGTTCAACAATATATCCCATTTATTGCCAAAACAGCAGCTTTAAAAGCACTTAATATTTTCAGCGGAGGATTGCAAAACTATGGATTTTTACCAAGTTGTAAGTAATTGACGCTAATTCCGCAATGATAAGCCTTACTGCAGACCAGTTATCCAAAATACACTAGTTTCTGATAATTCAGCTTCATTGTTTCTTCAGATATTAGCTCAAGGCACAAGAAATATGAGACGAAAAACTCACGCCCGATAGAAACGGAGAATCCTTGCAAGCAATTTACTACCGTAGCTAAGCTTTTTAACGGAGTCTCCAAGAAAACCTATGGCACTAGCAACAAAGTCAGTGTAGTGGGCCTGGATGAAATAGGCATTGCTACGGTATTTGCCCTTCTGGCTCAGGTATATGGTTTCATACAAAGTATGCAATTCCACTTATTCGTTTATTTAAGAATTATTTTAGACTGCAATTATTAGATTTTTTCAACAATTAAGGCATTCCTCGACCACACTATTTTTTCTAGATGTGTAGGACCTTTTCTGTACTACATGTATACATCATTTTTTTATTTAATTATGATTGGTTTCGCAGTTATAGCTAAGCGTAAAAAAACAAACGTTTTGTTAGAAGTTAGGATTAAAAGTGATACGTTCAAAACTCTTAAGTAGCTTAAGGCACGTCACAAGGGGGCGCTAAGGCCTATTATAGAGGATTGGCTTTAGATGTAGCACGGCAGCCTTTCCTACCGACGTGTTGCAGTTGCTTAGTGCTTATAGAACACGGCTGCTTCAAAAAGTACCTATGTCCTATAGGCCGGGAGCGCCTTCGTGTCATCACTGTGGAGGCTGTCGGAAGGACACTTCGCTATACATTCTAGCGGAGTGCTCGGTGTAGATGATGCAATAACGTGGCCTAATGGCTGCTATTGATGTTGTGTGCCAAAGAGAGAAGGCATATTAGACGCTAGGCAACACCAAAAAAGAGTTTTGTGTTTACGAGTGTAGCTACCCGTTAAGTGCAGAAGCAGGCTTGAGATAGTGACACCGACAACAAAACAACAAAACTAATGTTTAGAAGGCGACCAAGCAGATATTCTCGTGACATCGTTTTTAGGGTATACCTCAGTTGCAGCAAATAGACCCACATGTGACTGTTCTTTCTCTAGATCCTTAAGAAACCTTACAATTACTAACTCTTTTTAAATAAAAAAGTCATATATGATATAGTTGACAGAGATCTTACCGAGAAGACAAAAGTCATAAATAACTAAGGACATAAGGAAGGTAAAGTTTGTATAAACCTTAATTTTTTTAAGTTAGAAATGTCTCTAACGAAGTATCATACGTACTTTCATCCAATTTCATATTCCCCTTACGGGGATAAATTTCAAAAATAAATCGATACAATGAATATCTGATTCTAACTGTGAGAACTTATATAAATTTTTACATCTGTAATTTCAGAAATCAAAAAATGTTATACGAAACTTTACTTTACTGACTGCTGCGTGTGGTATGTGTCATGTGGGTTATAGAATTTTCAAATATTCTTTTCTATCGGATACCGAATAAGTTCCCCAATTTACGTTTCTATGGCCAGTGGTTTAGGCTGTGTGTTTAAATCTATATTTTACTTTTATTGAATATACTTTTAGGATATAACAGACAACGTATGCTTGGTTGATTTAAATGAAGACCTACTGAGGGGCGAGCATATGGATTTGGAAATGGGCTCTTTATTTCATAATAATGCCAAAATTATATCTAGTAAAGGTACGGTTAGGGGTGCATATTATCTATAGTCGATTTTTAAATATTTTTGTAAATAAGTGTTTCAGAACCAACTGTTTTGTTCTTTAGTTAATAAGGAATACCCACCTGATTGAAATAAATGATTTATATATTTTTTTCATTACAATTATACCTCTATCAACATATTTGATAATATTTTCATTTTATCAGTTAAAAAAAGTAACCAAATGTCAAAGCCAAATTGAAAACACCAAATATTTTTAACATAACCTTTCTCGTTAACATTTGTTTGTGTGTTAATAGATTATTACGTCACACTCGTTTAAAGGTCGTCATCTTATACATTAGCTACTTGGACTATTTTTTATATTACTCTTAAGTGCTAAGTTTTCCTTGAATATTGTTTTACTAGTTCAAGCGATGTAAACTATCGAATAGATATATGTACCTATACACATATATTTAAAAGAATGCATAATCCCTATTGTTATTTGATAGCAAGCTCAGGTTAGGTAATTGGTGCAAATGTCTGTTATTGGTAACTTTGTGCATATTGGCTCCGATGACAGATGGAGGGGTATTTACATTTCTTCGTATATTTATTTACCCTCATCAAGAAGCCTTATGTTGTTTATAGAGATTAACAAGATTTAGACAAATTGGACATTTAATTATTTTAAATTAAAATAATGTATTGACCATGTTATACATGTAAACGAATGTGTCAGAACAGAACTTGACCTTTTTAGCGGATGGGATAGCTAGGTTCACCATAGAGGTCACTGAACCTCTTTACATATTAAGATATATGCATATCTTACACTGACTCATTAAATATTTAAATACTTCAGAAATTCCTTTTAATTACAATGTTTAATTCAGGTCAAAACACTTTTAGAATCCAAGGCTCAATGTCTAACTGTAGCTCAGGTATAAATCATTTTTATCGCTTACTGAGGAATCAGGAATACATAATTTACATTAAATTATAATTTTATAACTATTTTGTTTCTATTGTAGATCCATCAGTAACATCTGACTCAAAGATCTGCATAATTGTAACAGGCACACACAAAGGAAGAGACGAACCTGAACATACATACGTTGGACGTAACGTGTCTATAATGAAGGCCATTGTACCACCGGTAATTGTTTTTGATCATCTTCCAGTTTAAGATTTCCAGTGATAAGTTAACGTGAAATCTGTATTTTCGTTTGTCAAACTAAACCGGCGAAGAAGAAGAAGGTAAACAGTCACACACACGAAGTCTGAGTAATGGTCGTTGATGTAATTAATTGATTCTGGAACATCAGTGTGTCATACGTAAATAGCACACACTCCTAAAGACTTTCACACGGATTGTCATTTGTGTCGGACAACCTTAATGCGATTTGTTGCTGCCTGCCGTGCCTTTGTCTAGGCATTCTGTCACACGTCGTATTTATGTCAGTCGCTTCTCAAAACTTACTTTCCCATCCATGATCGGAAAGTGCTCGCTTGTTGGAACTGTAAAATGTGTCAGTAAAAATTGTCCAGTCGGCTACACTTAGTTACTTACTTATCCTGTACTTTTACATATTTGTATATTTAGATCTCTTTAAAACATCAGCCATCTAAAGTGTCTTAAAAAGCAGCCCATTCATTCCTGAGATTAGCGGGTTGTATTATGGTTGGCAAAATGTGGGCGTTCGATGTGCTATTGCCTACCCTTCAGGGGTATAAATGTGTATATGTATATACATATGTAATCTGAGGTTATGGTCTATGATGTCACTGCTGCAGGCAATGTCTGCAGTTAACAAGCATAATGTAGCCGTAAGAACCGTTAAATAATACTTTTGTTGATAAATTTCCAGTTACATGTTACTTAAATAAAAATAATTTTGGGAATAGAAAAACAAATCCAAAAGAAAGGAACACTCCTACAACACAGTAGTAACTAAACAAATGTATGTCAATAAAGAACTAATTATTTTTATTCAACGGTATAAAGATCTCGGACAGCTGCAATCATAAACAGTAAAGACACTTTTACCGTGCCAAAAATACTCTTCCATACATCGATGTGCGTCACAGTAATTTTTCCAGCCGCAAAAGTTTTTATTTACAATAAGTATTGTTGATGTGATAAAGTACCTACCTAACAACTAATTAACAACTTGAGGGTTCAACCACTCGACCTCAGATGGCCACTGGATCAATTCGATAAAATTACTTGCGTATTTCACGGGTACCCTTTAATATAGTTGCTAATCTAGTGATTTTATTTTTTGACTTAATTTTCTTTCAAATAAAAAAAATCAAAAATAAATAAATATTCAATCAGGCATACATACACGTTCACAACTATATCCCCGTAGACGTAGGCCGAGTCGTCTAGAACGCCCTCTTTTTACCAACCGTAAACTTAATAGGGAACAAGTCTATTGCCGTAATCCAGGCACTGTATGAGTGTATACACCGTGTTAAGTAAACGCTCCTGAAAACGAAGACAGACAAACAAAAAGCCAGCCAAACAAAAAGCCAGCAATAAAAAGAAGCAGTTAACACTAGAGTGAACTGACGCTTTCAGGCAGACCTTTTACACATGCCGCTACGTATCGTTCGACGCCCGCATTTCCTTTGATCCGTAGTCACATGACTTAATCTATTTGATTTTACGTTGATACTAACCAATGAAACGATAATTTTATAAAAAATACATCACTTGCTAAAAAAGTGAGCATGCAGACTGTATTTTTGATGAAATTATCGTTTATTAGTTAGCAGAAGATGATAGAAATCAATAATCAATAATCTAACTCATCATCAAAGGTATCATTATTACTATTAATATACCACCACGTATTAGAATGTGCAAAACCTTAAATACTTTCAAAAAACAATTGCAAACCTGATTAATTGGCGCTCAGCTGAGCTCTAGACTTGTTAAATCTAAATACGTCTCATATATAAAGGTTTGCTATTAGTATCTTGTATTTGTTCGGTTACGTGACTAGTTTGTGTGTGTGTGTGTGAAATGGTGGTGGTGCTTCGCGACAGACAAGTGAGAAGTAATTATTTCCCTTCGCTTAATGTTCGTTCGCACGCGACATCGCTAACTTTTTGTTTGTTTAAGTTTAAGTTTGTAACGAGATGCACACAATAGTATATTATATATTATATTGTAGAGTATATTTAAAATATACCTCATCGTTTTTCCGTATTTATTATGTTTTAGGTGATATTGTCTGTATATACATAGTTACTATAAGTGGTTTTATGTCCGTTAGTAACTAAAGAGCCTAATTGAAAATCGGCGTCATTCATCCTAGGTTATTTTTGACATTGCACTGGATGCATCCTTTGCTTTGTTTTGTTTACAATATTGGTCTCTTTCTGTCTCTCTTTTTCTAATTTAAAATTTCCTCTTATTTTGTTGTAGCGTGTGTGCCAAATAAATACTATTTCTATCTTTCTTTCATTGCCTGTCTTCGTTTTCGGAGCATTAACCTAATACCGTGTATAATCTGGTTAAAAGATATCGAACCGATCTCTTAGTCGACTTTTATGACACCCACGGGGAGAGATATACACAAGTATAGTATATTCCAGTAAAGGTAATTCATTATTATAATTCGTGCGTCTACATGTTGCCCGGCAACTCTTGTATTATCTTTTATTATCATTAATCTGTCATGAAAATTACGTTTTACGGTAAAAAACAGAAATACGTACTTGCAGATTCTAGCGGTATTGGCAATTGTATTACTTAGATATTTTTTTTTTCTATAAATAACCCCATTTATTATATGGTCTTCTAAATTTGGCAAATTGATGATACAATTAATGATTCGTTAATGTGTACAGCTCGTCAAGTACAGTCCTAATACGATAATAATCGTTGCAAGCGATCCAGTTGATATTTTGAGCTACGTTTCATGGAAACTTAGCGGATTACCAAAGAATCGTGTTATTGGTACAGGAACTCTTTTAGACACAGCGAGATTCCGGTTCTTACTATCACAAAGGATGGGGATATCACCTGAAAACTGTCACGGCTATATCATCGGAGAACATGGGGAAAACAGTGGTAAGACTTCAGTTTTTTTTTTAACATTAATAGTAATTAATATCGTTGCTATGTACATATGTCATAGGCACATCGTTAATTTGGACCGATCGAGGTCTGCTCGGGCAGCTCATGATACGCCAGCATATTGTGATTTTCCACTTTATTGTGATTTGCCGATCTTATATTCACCATACTGTTCAAAGATTTACATTTGAGCCCTCTGTACACCGTACAAGATTTGTCGTTACAAGATTTTGCTACAAAACTTTGATACAAGAGTACATTATGTTAATTCTAACATTTGTTTAGAATATATTAAGCCCACCATCTGCACTGTTTAGATGAATTGTCATGCATTCATTCACTAACGATAACAATAAATTTGTTTATTATAACTTAAATATAAGTTACATGACTGTGCCAATCATGCAATCAACCGTAACTGTGTGTATCCAAATTAACTGACGGAAGTGAGATATATTAATCATGTGTCACTATCGTCTGCTTCTATTCCTAGAAAGTTTACCAATTGCATTCCATTACTTAATGATTTGTTTGTTATAAAAGCTATTACATGTATGTGCCACATTACGTCAAATATGTGTAGTGGGCATTTTTTTTTATTCATTTGGACCCATTGAGTTCTGCCTGTATGCAGATCGTTTAACACATTATTTAATGATATGTCGGTCAGCAATCTGACCAACATTAGATTGCCTATTTGTCGAGTTGTCCAACTACTTATTTGTCCACATCGAGATCTTGCTGGGCGTATCTAGGCTGGGAGTAGAAAAGTTGTTTTTACAGATAACAGTCCGATCGGACTGTTATCTTTCAGACAGCATATATATAGTCCTACAGTGCTCGGATGACGGCAATAAATTATAGTTGGCGTAAAGTGGGTGTTTGAGATACCTCTATCTACCCTTTTCGGGATATTGGTGTGAGTCAACGTATTTATGCATTTAAAGTTCATTCGAATATGTATTTTTTTTTTTATACTATAAGGGGACAGACGAACAGACGGGTCACCTGATGGTAAGTGACTCCGCCGTCCATGGACACTTGCAACTCAAGAGTCGCAAGTGCGCTGCCCGCCTTTGAGGGTGATGAGGGATGGGGGATGCAGGGAGCGGAAAGAAGAGAGGAGGGATGAGGAGATGGAAAAAAGGAGAAAGGAGATGAGGTAGAGAAAAGGGGGGAGGGGGAATTGGGCCTCCGGAAACCTCACTCCAGGCCGTGTTATCGCACCGGTCGAGCCGGCCCATTCGTGCCTAAGCATGGCTCTACCACTGAAGAAATTAAGATAATTATAATAGTTTACAAAAAAATGCTTTGTCATCAGTTGTTTGTCGAATGGGTTATTAGTAACCAGTTGCTCTATTCTCCTCTTGGATTCATCATCAGACTATCATAAAAGCCCAAAATCGATTGATTTATTAGTAGTTACTAAACTTCCTCATTAGATTTTATCGTGGTAGAGCCATGCTTAGGCACGAATGGGCCGGCTCAACCGATGCGATACCAAGGACTTTACAGAGAACCGTTTGTGAAGCAACGCTTGTTGCATTTCGCCGAAATTAGTGAGGTTTCCGAAAGCCCACCCCCCCCTCTCTTCTCAGACTCCCTCTCCTAATTATACTCCCCGCATTCCCCCAGCCCTGATCAGCCTCAAAAGCGGTCGGCATATTTACGACTCTTCAGTTGCAGGTATCCATGGACGGCGATTGCCACTTAACATTAACATCGGGTGATCCGTCTGTTCGTCTGTCTGTCTGTATATTATTAAATAAAATAGGATTAATTCATGTGTCGCGGGGGACTTTATAGAACATTCAATCAACGAACACAAAGAACACCCAGACTCGGGACAACTATTTGTGGATCAAACTAATTTTTGTCCCGCGTGGGAATCGAACCTACGACCTCCGACTCCGGTTCACTAACCACTAGACCTGCAGACCTCTCAATTACAAGTAGATTAAAACTAACTTCAAGATTTTTAACACATTTACAAGTGATTAAATTAAAAGGGCAGCTACTTAAAGTTTCTATTTTGACATATTTTATTTGTAAATAGATTGTAAATTATATCTATTTTGGATTTAGTTCCGGTATGGTCGAGTGTAAACATCGCCGGTGTGCCTTTGAAAGATATCAGTCCAAGATCCGGCAGCGAAAAAGATGGCGAGAATTGGCAAGAATTGCACAGTGATGTGATGAAATGTGATGAGGTTGTACGAAGTCTGAAGGGCTACAGCGCATGGTCCCTAGCCCTTGCTATCGCGCACCTTTGCGAGACAATATTTAGTAACTCTAACCGGGTGCTGCCTGTCTCCACTTATGTCCAGGTACCTCGTTTATTTCTTCAGTAGTCTTATATGGTATTATATCGCACTTTCCGGCGTCTGTGCTACTTCAGAGTTAGTTGGTTTACAGATAACGTTACCATAACTAACTTATACGTGGTTATTACAAAAATGTATACGTGGTCATTTTTGAAGTATATGATGTCTCACTTATACGTGGTCATTTTTGAAGTATATGATGTCTCACCAATACGTGGTCATTTTTGAAGTATATGATGTCTCACCTATACGTGGTCATTTTTGAAGTATATGATGTCTCACAAAATCCCTAAATGCAAGTTGAAGTACATCAAATAGTACACACTGTTTTTGGTAACAGTTCAAAAATATCAATAACACACAACCGTATTTTGAAGAGTTACTTATTGATATACATATACATATTACGTCGTTATATAAGAGTAAAATAAAATAAAATACTACGGAAAACTGTTATTTAAAAATAGTTTAACAATACGTAATTAGGTAGTGTGTTCGATTTCAACCCAGTCAAATATTTGTATGGTGAGCACGAGTATTGGTTCTGTATCTGGATGTAATTTATCTATATATGTATGTAGTTAGACATATGTATATCAGCAGACTGGTTACCATGGTACATGATCTGTTTAGTTTGGGTTCACACGACGAGATGTCCTAAGTTATTATTATTATTATTCTCTTTACTTAATACATACATATAAATTACATTTTTAAATAAACCTATACATAAAAACAGGATATATTTAAAATTATAAAAAACAGTAGATCACTGCCGTTGTTTACAGGGAATAAGACACCTATTGTTAGAGCTCCAAAGAAAGGAACCTCCTCACAATAAGGACCGTGTGGAAGGGAAATGCCTTGTGCATCAGTCCCTTGATCCAGCTGTCTAACGAGCTTCTTAAGCCTCTTAAAGGCTAAATTGAGGCTCTTGGTTGACAATCCACATATGTTCATACATACATATTATTTATATGAATACTACTAAAAGACTCCCTAAAATTGACATGTGACAAAAAATTATAAATATTGTAAAGAGCAATACTAAAGCAACTGAGTTTGATAGGTGTGAAATTAAGTAATAGCCTAAGTCGATTTAGATGCTTTGTTGAAGTTCAGCAGCATCATCATCATCATCATTCATCTTGAAATAAATTTTGTATTATATTTGCTCAGAAGCCGTATAACTGACATTATTATTTCATTATGCTACATCGTATCACTGAAGTATTATTTGTATGAGCTGCATTTATATTCCAGGGTGAGCATGCTATTAGAGACGATGTATTTCTATCATTACCGTGTGTTATCGGTGAAAATGGAGTGACTGACATTCTCAGACAGCCGCTGACCGACATGGAGAGTACACTATTGCACAGGTGCGCCGAAATAGTAGCCAGTCTGCAAGAACCTTTGGCAAAACTGATATGACATTAGTGTTACCTTATAATAAATACTTGTCTTGTCTTTTTGATATATTGTTAAAGTGCTTGTAAAAGTTTTTGTGACAAATTTATACAATTATTTTACAACCAATTATAATGTATTTAATTGAAGTAAGATTGAAGGCTCTTGATTCTTTATTAACTACATGCATTCAATACATGTACGAGTATAGCCTGAGTAACCAACACGCCCGTAAACCCGTAACCCGCAAACGATGACTGTTAACAGTTTAAAAAAAACGATTGCAGGTATCCGACCAAGCTGGACTACCAGCAGAGGAAATCACAGGGGATGAAACTGATCGTGGACTGTAGTAGGGGTGATAGAGTGGTGGTGCGCTCGTTTATCGCATTTGAGAGCGGACAAATAGGAAAAAGAATTGAGAACAAACAAGGCTTTGGATATTATTATCCACGTATATGTATGATGTATATATAACACTAAAACATTTTCCCTTTTCTCACGAATCTACATATATTATTGGATTAACACTAGAGGTTGACGAGGAAAACCACTTCAAAACGCTACGTTGAACGGTCACTATGTGCACAATACATCAGGACATCGGCGTTTACATCATCGATAGATTGCTCGATGCCTTTTATTACTAAAATCAAACGTTACTGTGTGATATATATATACATATATAATGAAGGCAACAAATGAAAATTATGCACAAAAATGAATAATGGCGATTAATGCCGTAGACATTTTCTATCAGTCTACTTTAGGGTGGTGCAGAAACAGGTGAAAATGGGCACTGAATATAAAGTATTAAACAAGTGAAAGAAAATACATAGGTACTCGTACATTTTCAATTAAATAGCTTTCTAGCTTTATTTAACTCTCAATAAGTAGGTAGGTAGTTGTTTGGATATTTAAAAGTTTTATTAAATAAATAGGTTGAGTAGACTGAAGACTGAAGCGATTGAGGTGCATCGGTATGCGATGGGATTACGTAGTGAACTCTATTCGGGGGTCAACGAGCATGCGCGCAATGGCGTCATACCCTCCCCAGAGTTGTTGAAGGTCACCTTGAATGAGTGGAACAGAGACGGGCGGTGCGGCGCGGTGTGGCGGGAAAATGGCGAGCAAACAAGCACGCACGGCACCGTCTGCATCGACTTGACTTGCTTACGTGACTTAAACCACGGACAACGTAACTAACTTCAGTAGGAACTTAGAAATAAAAAATAACTACCTGATTAAGTGTTTAAAGGCTAACAAACAACTTTATACTACATAATTATTTTCATCCAATATGGCATCGATAATAATTACATTAATAAATTTTATAAATTATGACAGAAAATATCTTTGAGATCCTAATTAACCTGTAGTTCTATGTAACCGAACTTCTGTGTAATTTAAAATGTAGCTAAATACCTGGGTATAAAATACGCAATGGCGACAGTAGATCGGTGTAAAACCACAAAACCTATATAATATTTAAATTAAATTTTAATCGTACTCGAAAACCGTAATATACAAGAGTTATAAGTATATTTAATTTAATCAACACAAACATTTATCTCTTAAAGATAAACAGTGCCTGTAAGTTGCGAGTACATCTAGTGAACGAAGTACCTCTCTTGAAACAGAAAACGTTACCAAAACGTATTTTTCTTAGTAAGTATATGCTGAAAGCCAAATTTCACTTTCTTCGGTCATTGCTCTACATTATCTCGGCATTTGATTTGATTTTGGCGTACAAGATACAACAAAAAAAAATCTGCATTATGGACGCATTCTATAGATCTACTTATACATGAGCATTTTCTCCGTGCATTGACGCAGATGTCTCATTCATTCGTTCGGCATTTATATTTGAAACCAGGACTCCGTTTGTTTAGTCACTCGCAGCTGCTGAGATAGTAAACACGCGCAGTCACTAGACATTAATATTGAGTACGTGAAACAAAAAGTTGTTTATTTTTGTAAAATGTCTGTAAGTGATATTAACAACAGCAATCATAAAAATGGTGAGTAAAATGACTTGATAAAATTGTTTTATTCACGACTGTTTGAGTTGAAATCCAATGTTGCATTCCAAATGAATTTCCGATTCAAGTGAAACTTCCTTTTCAAATTCCTGGACAAGATGACATTATTTGTTTATTATTGTTTATACAAATATTAATAGATACTACATTATTGTAGAATAAAAAATACTTCATAATAAGCTATGTCTAGTTAGTTAACTTGTCACAAGACTACAATTCCAATACTTACCTTACTGTGCTTTTGCAAATTGTAACCTAGTGAATACCATAATCACCTAGGTAAGCTTCCCAAAGGACGAAGTATCCTCGTCACAGAAACGAGCTAACCTTACTAAATTAGTATAACCATAGACACATAATACCTTAATTAATACTCTAACAAACAATTAAAAAAAATATTGTCGCTGTTTTTATACTATAGGTAAAAAATATTATTTCGTGAATCTCCACAGTAAACACGAGTCTGTAGATCATTATTGTCGTTTCTAACACCACGGTATGTAAGACAACAGCTAACCTGGTGTTTTGCAAAAGACGTAAAAAGGTTTTTAGTACGATTTTTATTAGTTACGTATTCTAATAATAATACATAATATGGCTCAGTTGCCTGATCTATTCATTCCTATTATTTTCCTATCATTAAACAACATCCAGTAGCGCATGTTTTATTTATTACTGTCATGAAACTTATGTACTTATTTATATATTTAGTATATACATATGTGTAGTATGTAACACTACAAAATTAAATGAAATCAATTTACCTGTTAAAAACGCCGTACAGATATGATGATACAAAATTGATGATTCTCATAATTCACTAAGTTCAGCAAGCATAGTCTAAACACAGACACTTCTGTGTCTGAGCTAGATAACTTAATGCAGATGGGCTAGACAGTACCGCCCTATGAAATATTGCAGTTACTGTGATTTTTTTTATTGGCCTGTTGGTTTAGAAATATATAAGTGTTTTTATCAGCATCTGGTTCCCTAATATAAGCTCTGCTTAGTATGTGATCAGGCGGCCGTCTGTGAGATGTGTGGAGTAATTATTATTATTATTATATTTTTCGTTTGTTTATCTGCTTTTCATGTAAAATGATTACACGGGCCGGAACCAAATGCAATCAGAATTCAAATATCATCAAAAACTAGCTATCATTACAAAGTATCACTGAAACACGCCCCGAACATGTTTGTTATAAAGAAATAACAAACATTTTTAATTGAATTTGTAAAGAAATCTTGAACTTTTGTTCAATTACGTCGATATATTTCGATTGCCTAGAACAAATAGCGTAGGATTTAATCATGTGCTGCGTAATATTTAATATAAGTCAAGTAGCCTACTGTATATGTGGACGAAATTGATGATGTAGTGAGCAATTTGCGAGTGATGCGGCATGTGTTTAGCAATACTGCTTTCTGAAGTTTGTGTAATATATGTTTTGGCATTTCTAAGATGTCTAGTTAAAGTGCAAGTTAAAGACTTTTAGGTATGATTGCGGTCGAAGATATGACTGCTCGAATTATATTAATGATTTTGAGTCCACATCCCGCATATCGACAATCTCATGGGTCAGATCCAAATATTTTAGTAGTTTTTCTTTTTCATCCTTTATGAGATTAAATCTTGGATTACGGTAATATCAACAATCATTGCTAATTAATCTATCACCACTGTATTAGGTTTATTGGCAACAATAGTCCTGTCAGTGATGATAGATCGATCCCAGTATAATAGAGGTAACTCGACAGCCACAAGGTTATAACTAAGAGCAATTTGCTGATGGACTATCCTGGCCACTAGGTAATGTCTATGCAAGTATGTATGTAGTAACTACACTAAATTCCATATTGATACATTTACTAAAGGTTTCATTCAGTTACCTCTAGTGATTATATCAATTGGAAATTGTTGCAGGCAAATATTTTCAAATTATCCATGAAAAGGAGGTGGGAAATTACTCGACCTTACCTCCACAAATAGCGTAGCCCTAAACCCTCTAAAATAGTACTAAGAGTATTCAAGGCTAATCAGAACCACGAGGGACTCAAGCTATCACCCTAAGATATACCTCGCTTGATATTTATATATTCAGAGATTCGAGTCACTTTGAGATTGTCGACATCCTGAATAGTATAGAACCTTTCTCGATTGTTGGATACATGCATCCCAGAAAGTGCATAGAGTTGTGTCAATTTTATTCAACTCCATCATCCCTATCGCCAAATCTTTTCAGTTACGATGAACTTGTTGGTTAATAGTCGTACAATATAGTTGTTAACAGAAGTATATTGTCGTTAAATTATTATTTATTCACTTCATTTTTAATAAAAACACTACTACCGTACAGTGTTACCAGTTTATTTATTATTATTAATTAAACTATCTGGTAACTGTAGTATAATCTCTGCTTGGTTTGGGGTAAGAAGGTTTCGGGATCAGCTGTTAGGGTAGCTGACCCGATAATTTGTTAAAGTACTTTCCCTACGTCTGTGCCAGCTGGCTGATCGAGGTGGGGATATCTACTTAGCCGGCCAGGCTGTATAAGCCGTCGAACCGTAGCTAAGTACATAATACTAGGAGCAAGGAAAGGTGCCTATGTTAGCCGGCCAGACAGGTTAGTCCTTGAACCGTAGCTATTGTAGTGAAACACCAGGGAATGGTTGGAATCGACTTATATTTGATTAAAAGTATGCCAGTTATATTTACATTTTTGACCCTTAAGTAACTTACATGTTACTTTACATGTGTACGCCACAAAGGCATGGTGTGAGACATGTCTAAAGATATTATTATTTCAAATTCAAGTTCAGAAAATTATGTATTATTGAAGTAACGTGCACCTAGGCGACCACATAGAGAGAGACCGTATAGAACTGGATCACATAGTCCACAAATACTAGTGAGTTGAGGATACTGCACACACATACATATATTTTTATTTATATATTTTATTTTCAATAAGAAAACTTCCACGCTAGGAATTATTCTTGTGTCGCGGGGCGCTTTACAAACGTACAAACAACGGGCATCAGAAACACCAAGAATCCAGCCAACAATTTGTGGATTACACAAATTTTTGTCCCCTGTTTGTGGTTTCTCCGTTGTGGTCGAACCTCTGGCCCAATCACGGTCACTAACGACTAGGCCCGTATTATCCTGGGGCTATGACGAGCGAGGGACTAGTTCCCACGTTGCCTGCTCGGAGGCAGGGTAATTGCACACCGAGCTTGCCTCTAAATTTCTCCCCTCTAGAGAAGTCTCATGCTCATCCAGCCTGCACTCTGCTAAATCAGAGGGACGCATGGATAACGGCGCGGCATCCGGAGAGTGGATGTCCCGCCCCGCACGATAGTCAAGCATCGATGATTAGGCACTGACACCGGTTCGAATGCCGACCTGAAACATTTTAAATTATGAAATAAAACAATTATTTTATTAAAATATAATCATTATTATTTCAGTTGTTTCCATACTTCTAATATGTAAAATTTTCCGCAAAGCG
This sequence comes from Tyria jacobaeae, assembly GCA_947561695.1. NCBI lineage: Eukaryota > Metazoa > Arthropoda > Insecta > Lepidoptera > Erebidae > Tyria > Tyria jacobaeae. Next base: position 7,398,518 of record OX387207.1, on the reverse strand, counting down.
AGCTTGTGTTTTATTTACCTTGCCAGAATAACGACCACCTACAAAAGCTGACGATACAAACCTTATTCGCATAGAGTTAACGGACGCCGGAGCACGTAGTCCTTGACCACTCATCGTTTCCGCTATAAATAACTCAAAATTAGCTGTCAATCTAACTAATGCAACTGACTTTCGATGGCTTATTATTGTGATAATTGAGTTTACCAAAATGCTGTTTTCAGTTAATAGGATTACTATAAAAAACAGGAGCACTTTAAATATGTCGTGTTACAACATAGTGGGATTTTTTTACTCACGTGCCATGATTTATACACAAGGTGGAAATGCGACCATGGACAAGCTGTTCCATCACATACAGGACAAGACAAGGGACTGCAGCAACAAGGTGACGGTTGTTGGAGTAGGACAAGTCGGAATGGCTACCGTATTTTCCCTGCTTACACAGGTGAGACGCATATTTATAGCTTAAACTATGTATTCTAAGTAATTACTGCACTATGATATAGTATCTTATCTATCCATGGAAATCAATATAATTTGGTGCAGAAATTAGCTCTGTTATGCAACGGTGTAATCTATCAGATTATGACACAATCTTATCGAAACTTGCAAAAACACAGTCTGCCTTTTTGTAAACAATCTGTCCTAAGATTCATTCGAATGTATTCCCTGTTGCATATTTATTTTACGTCACCTAATTTTAATTCTTGACTTTTATAGTTGAGTTGAGTCATTTTCCACTATTGGTTTTTAACGGTGTGTTTACAGTCAAAAACAACTGTAACACCGTTGAAAACCACTGGTATACTGGTGGTATACTAGGCCACTGCCTGGGTGAATATATTATCTGAATATTAATATCGAATTTTTCATCTGTTTTCGCTATTAGTTATTACTGTGTGTATTTTAAAGTTGTTGGAAAGCGAAGTGTTCATTGCGGATGTCAATTAATTTTAATAAAAATGCAAAAAATAATGCATGTATGCTCAGCGGACACAGCGGACTATATAAATTGAAATAATGTCTATCGAGGTCTATCTATAGATTATAAAATAAAACTTAAGATAGTCAAGCTATTGCAATTAAATATATAGACAATATGAGAAAAATTCATGGCCACTCTCTTTCGATTGTGCAATTTAAGTCAATAATGGCCTGTTGAGTACAACTACCTACTTCCTAGAGCTACATGTTAACTGAATAAAAACTGAACAAATAAAATAAACACCAAAGTTCACAAGGGCAAGGTCGACTAATCGACATTGGCGATGAGGATAGCGATTGTACCTATAATATAGGTAGTTGCGCAAGAATCTATTGTGTCGTTGACTCATGGTGAACACAGATCTGGATAATTGTGCACCTATGACCTTTTTCTTTTATAGTGCCTTGTCCGTGCTGAAACTGATATTTACCCGTAGATAAATAATTCCGCGCAGTGCAATACCTTTTTTCCTCCATTGTTCCTAAAAGGTAACTCCTTAAAAATAATTCACGCAAAGAGCGCCCAGACTGGAATCAACTATGTACATAGTTGTGTAATACACATATTTTATTCCCGTGTTGGAATCGAACCAGTGACCTGCGGCTCAGCAGTCAGCGCTATTAACCACTAAACCAAGAAGCCATTCAAATACCTGATCCGGTTAAGCATCAGTTTAACAACCATTGTACATTAAAATCGTTACTGTAATTTATGTTATTAGATAGTTGATAGATAGCACTTGCACGTGCTACCTATCAACTATCTGTGTTCTTGAGGCAAGTAAAGCTTATTGTTATTATTATTATTAACCCAAATACCGCACCTACTAGAACTTGGTAAGGTAATCTGCTCGACTTGAAAATCAAAGTTTGATGTGCCTCGGACAAATACAACTTTGATTATCTACCTGTAATACTAGATAACACATTAATTTATTCATTCACAACGACGATAAATAGCGCTAATACGATGGTAAGTTCCTGTCCACAGACCTGTCCCGGTTCGGTTTTCCATGCCGAAGCATAGCGCTACCACTGGTGAACCTTTTCATTACTATCAGAGACTCGTTTTAAACCTCTTAAAATATTTTTATTTCGTTAATTACTTAACTTCTTCTATTCTCATTTCTTATATCAATTTATTGCGTAAACTGCGACATGTAATAAAGATTTAAAGATAGAGATAGAGTCGACTCATTTTCTATGTTACACATTATTACACACTAAAGCTTAATTGAACAATTTACACACTCATAAGTAATATTCTTTCTATTTAAATATATTTCTGAGATATTTTTTTACTCTAAGTGATCAAATGGTTTTGTTGATATCTCTGCGATCCTTCGTTATCCTCGTTCTATCCTGACTGCACTCGCTTTTATGTTTATGCATTGCCTCTAGTCATCACCATGATTTCCAATTATTTATTAATTAATTTCAAAATTTCTGAACTCATAGTCACTTTACTCAAACAATCAGCTACCGTGTTATCAGAACCTTTTATATAAACAATGTTACAATCATATTGTTCTAATTACAACCTAAATTTGAAAAGTCTTGTAGATGGGTCTTTCAACCCCAATGATTTTTTTTATGACAGACCATAAACCATTAATCTACCCATCAGATAGATACATGACAGATCATGACGGTAAACTTTCTACAGTATAAAAATTGTCTAAAATGTTTTATGCTGCAAACTATTGCTAAAAGCTGTTTTTGTATGGTAGGATAATTAAATTCTGCTTTATTAAGAGGCGTACTTGTATAAATAACAGGTTTCATATTATGGTTACATAATACTGATCCTATCGCTACCCCGGATGTATCTGTCTGAAGGACAAATGTGTTTTGTACCAAAAAATCCTTATATTCTAAAATTGGGTTGGAATATTAATTTGTGTTTTAGTTTTTCTAGAATGTCAGTAATGTTAGGTAAAGGGAATCTTTTTATCCTGAATTGACTCGTGAACCTTCCTATAATCTACCACTAAACCCATTTTTTAGTCCCATTTAATATTACGGGAATTAAAAGTACCGGACTATACCACTTGCTGGTACAAGGTTCTAACCATCATCGTTTAACATTTTTTGTACTTGTCTGTTTGTTTCTGTTATAATAAATCAGGTAATCGACAACATTTACTTATCATTGCGCAAGAAAAATATGTCAGCATATTCCGCACAAATAATTTCTATACGCTATAATTTCTATTCTATTGTTATCTTTTTCAACGCTGGAATTTAAGGGAGATAATTTTAACTTTGGAAGTAGTTTTTTAACTCGTTCGATGATCTCTCTGAGGTTCACAAAACGAACAAACATTTGCACATTCAATACGCGTATTTTAATTGCTAAGCACAGCAATTATAAATTATATTATGAATTATAATAATTTAAAATATCTTCTAATTGTGTTGGATAAATTAAGCAGTCTCTATATATACCTTGGTTTATATCAATAAAATAAATTGACTGCTCCGGAACTATTAAAAAGTTATTGGACTCAGGGATTACAACAGATTTTTTGTGTATTTCAATGGTACATGTGTACTATTGTACTGCAGTGTAAGTCTATCGCTTACTAAGTTGATGTTTGCAATGTGCATTCTGAGAAAGTCTAACTTGATAATACCACCACACCCCCAGCTGGTATGGTATCACGTTCAATACGTAGTACTTGTGACGAAACTCTATACTATCTTCCGTCCGTAACACAACACAAGCATAATGTATTATTGCACCGGACTATTGCCTGTATTATTCCACCGGAACCGTTTATACCTGTATTATTTTGATATTTCCTTATACGATTACTAATTAATACATTTTAATTACCGATAATGATGCTCCTGTATCTAATAAAAACTAATAGCTAGTAAATGTACTAAAAATAAATATACTCTAAACCCATACGCGTCAATATGTAATTAGGCTTGATAAAACTGATTCAAATCTTTTGATTCTTCTTTGGGATCAGCAACATTTGTATCCGCATCTATGGTGAATATTTTCTCTAAGATTCCCTCAGTTTGATTAGACGAATCGGGTAACTCCGATGATTCTGATGAAACTCGTTTGGGTTCCATTGTCATCTCGCCCTTGATCCTTGTGCGCGATAGTTGTAGCAGTAGTTTATTTTGCAAATTTTGACAAGCTAGTTCTTAGAACAAAATTAATCAAAAATTTTGTGGTATCCTCTGCTTTTAAACGTCTTTTACAGATTTTTATACTTTCTATAATTCGTTCAATTGTTGATTCGTTATCATTAAAAAAAAACCTTATCATCCATCACTGAAATCAAAGTACTAGCCTTGCGCAAATGAAAAGAAGCCATTTGTTTTTGAAAGCACCAATGTTTGTTTTATACTCCAAAATGTTATTATGATATATTTCTATCCCCGAACAAATTAACTAAAAATTAGTAGACAAATGTGTCAGTTATTATTATTATTCCTGTCATGGCTTAATAGATTCGACTGCGCCTGGCAGGGTCGCCATGTGGTGTGTCGCGACGCGCCGGGGAAGTTTGAAATAGGAACACAACTGACATCAGTGAAATAAGTTTATTGACTGCTCTTATAGGTAAACATTTATTCTACATACTTATTACACACATTCATACAACATTTAAGTAACCCCACTACATTTTCCTCAGAAACGCGTGGAGTATTGACACTAGATAAGTTGATATTAGCACCAAATACGTATGTTTGCGGTCACATGCATCTGTAAAAAAATCAATAAAAATACAGCTGTTTAAGTTTTAGAACAACTTGGCTGCTGTGTACATTTAGCAGGTAAATCAAAAACTAGGATAATTCCCATTGCCCTAGAATCAGGAACATTGACAAGAAACAAGGTCCTTACAGCACAAGTAATAAAAATAATCTTAAACTCGATAATTTTTGTAGCAAATACAAAAATATTATTTTTCTGATTACAAACTTACATTTTGCGGTTATGATCCTGAATAGAAGCGTATACTTCTCTTACAGATATTTATTTATCAACGTACTTCAATGCGGTGACATGAACATTATACGTGCGTATATGTACTACCTTCTGCACCATAGGTTTTGTGTATGTTTACAGCCAACGGCAACCGCATGCCAGCAAGCGAGCCATGTGTTTGAAACGCTATAGTAATCAATAAACTCTCAATGATTTTGATGCATACAATAAGACGCACTTATGTGTTTAATACCTCCAATGTTGTTGGTAAGAAACGGACTTTTACAGTGGCGTAAATAGCACTCCCGCACGCCTGTCAGGCCTGTAAGCCCAGACGGGTGTCTGGGCTTAACGCTCTTCAAGAGCTCTCAAAGAGAAAATTTACTTAATTTTTATGAAAGATGTAAGGAAGAATTTCTAGTCTTTATTTCTCAGAAAATTTTACTTAGCTGGCCTCGATTGAGCCAAACTCATTTGCATTAGACCTATGTCTCATTTCAATAAATATAATATATGTACATCTCAAGTTATATTGTGGCTAAATAATAAAAAAATATATAAAATCATACAAAATTACTTTCTAAAATGGTTTTAAAATTTCTTGAAGTATTTAAATAAAAGTTCCATGATAAAGTGCTTTTAACCTTTCAAAGGACCGAGGCCGAGCGACTTTTGCACTTTCCACCAGCAGCAACATTTTGAAATAAAAATAGACAGAACATTAACGTGGTAATTGTGTTTGTACTATTACTAGCTCTTCATTCCCACAGTATACATTTACGTAAACATTATTTTTACATGAATGCATTTTTTTTTTCAAAGGAGCTTAAAAAAAAATTTCTACGGGGCATTTTAGCCACTGCACATTTACGATAGTTATGAAAACTTTAACATATGCTACCAAAGATTGCTATTACTATGATTATTCCTAACAATTTTAGGTATATAATTAAGCTGCATTTTAGAGAAAGAATTTTTTGGACTCTTGCCTTTAAGTTTTTATGGTGATGATAATTGCCTCAGCCCTCCAAAAACAACAGCTAAGTCGGTGGCCCCAAAATGTAAGAAGCACCACTCTGTATTGCATGACGTCGGTCGTAATGCGTAAAGAATTAACGTTAAACTTAACTTCTCTTTGCGATTCCTTCGCAGGGAGTGACGCCAAATATTGCGATGGTGGACACGATGGCCGACAAACTCAAGGGAGAGATGATGGACCTTCAGCACGGATCTGCCTTCATGAAAAACGCTAAGATACAAGCGAGTACAGGTACTAGTTAAATAAAACAAAAACAATCCTTTTGGCAAGCATAAAGACGTTGTCAACCCGTACAAACTTACGGGCTTCATTCGATATATCTACCGTTATATTCTTGGATTGCGAACCACTTCGGGCTCCTTGACTGAATGATTGTACTTGTAAGTCAAATGCGTTAATGATGATAATGATGACGATGATGATGTAAATATATTCAGTTTAAGAGGCTCAGGAATTCTTAGGCAGAATGTAAAAGTGGTGTGTGGTAATTAACTAGTAGTTTCAAGTAAGAGTGCAATATTGACACTTTGTTCTAATTCAAATGCGTAAAAGACAAGTTCAGAAAGTGGAATTTCCTACTCCGTATGTTGCTGTATGCTGTCAGTATAACAATGTTTGCTATTTTATCGATATTTATAATGGTTTTTAATATACATCATTTGTACAGTAGTTTCAAGGCTGTGTATCTAATTATTCAATTTGTTGGCTTGCGTAGATTATGCTATTTCTGCGGGATCCACGGTATGCGTGGTGACAGCCGGTGTGAGACAGAATGTGGGAGAGACGCGCCTAGATCTGGTGCAGCGGAACACAGATGTACTTAAAAAAATAATTCCACAAGTGAGTATACACTTGGCTCATATAGTGATTATCTATAAAATCACTCTAAGATTTTTTTGGTTTTGTGTCATACATGTAGATGTGTAATGAATTCATGTCATTTGTTTTTACAAATTGGCGGCAATTTAAGAAGTGTCTGTCGTACACCGAAATGCATTTGACTAGTGAAAATTTACGTTCAGTGATATATTACGACTTACGTTGCGATTGACTTTGATTGGTGTTTCATTACGAAGCCCTGTCCTGACACTGTTTACAACTGTTTTAATGAGTTTGCAATTTCAATTCGAAGCAAACTGGCTGATGATTCTCGAAAAGAACGTATTTCTACGGCGGCTACTGAAGATAATTTGAGTGCTGTGCAGCTAATAGAAGTTGATAGAAGGGTGGCGTATCACGAGATTCGGGCAGCTTTAGGCATTGTAGTGTATGAGTCAAGTTCAAAAAATTCTACATGAACATTCAGGCGTCAGAAAGCTTTATACTCTGTACTGGACTGACGGAAGATCAACAACGCCGTCGTTAGGATTAGTGCCGCTCAATACTTGATAATATGACGGAGGTGACTCGAATGCTGTATATGAAGTCGTCATATGTGATGAAAGCTGAATATATTGTTACGAACCCGAAATCAAAAGACAATTTGCGCAATAGATGTTTTCATTCGAAGATTTGCCAACAAAAGTAAAGAAGGGTTTTACCCTTCTAGATGATTGCATCATCATGATTTTAGATGATCATTCTTTGGACGGACTGTTACTGCAGTTGCAATTGGTATGTCAGTCACGTTTATCACTTGTCTTGATAAATAGACAGCAGCGCCCAAGGAGCAGGATCCTCCTCCGTTACGACAACACTCCAGCTTACTGCGCCAGACGGACTATCGAATATTTGTCTATCAAAGGTGTGGAGTTTGTGAGTCATCCTTCGTACGGTCCCGACCTGGCGCCGTTCGTCACCTTATTTATTTCCAAAAATAAAATATAAACTTAAAGGAATTCGTTTCATGAAATCTGAAGAAAAAAATTAAGTGGCTCCTATCATTCCATTTTTTATATTTTCTAACAACTTTCAATATGACCCCCGTACAACATTCTGTTACTAATATTATACATTCTTTGTTAATCACCCGCGTATGCATATATGAAGTATGTATACAACCGGATGACACACAATAATATATTTTTAGAATATAAAGTTGGTAGAAACTTATCTTAAAAATATTACATAGGCACTTATATAAATCTTAATTTAAATGTACGATTTTGCTCACGTGTGTATTTCAGGGATGCCCGACTAGTTTCGGTCCCGACGGGACACATTTTACAAGGAGTAAGTCGTCCAGCCGCGACTTAGCGGACGTCACACTCCTTCACACATTACACAAATCCGTCTGAAATTCTTTACAATAGTTCAATTTTATCATTGATAACTCAATTTTAAATATAGTATGGTGTTATTAATGTGAAATGGTCATTTTTATTTAGCTATTATTTTATGTATATAAAATATTGTTTGATTAGCAAAAAAATAATTTAACATTTAGTCTAACTTGCTACTTTTCTTTATGTTTTTTAGTTGGTGAAATACAGCCCGAACACAATATTATTAATAGCCAGTAACCCAGTAGATATTTTGACATACGTATCATGGAAAATTAGTGGACTACCGAAGCAGCGAGTCATTGGTTCTGGAACCAACTTAGATTCAGCTCGATTCCGCTACATGTTGTCTTCAAAACTGGGCGTAGCATCCACGTCCTGCCACGGATATATCATTGGGGAACACGGGGATAGCAGCGGTATGTTTATTAAAAATAGTTAGTTGTATTATTGAAGTACCTTTTTTTTTTTTATACTTTAGGGGGACAGACGAACAGACGGGTCACATGATGGTAAGTGATAACCGCCGTCCATGGACACCCGCATCTCAAGAGTCGCAAGTGCGCTGCCCGCCTTTGAGGGTGATGAGGGATGGTGGATGCAGGAGCGGAAAGAAGAGGGGGGATGAGGAGAAAGGAGAAGAGGGGAGAGGAAAGGGGGAAAGGGGAGAGGGGGAGTTGGGCCTCCGGAAACCTCACTCATTTCGGGGAAATGCAACGCAAGCGTTACTTCACAACCGGTTTTCTGCGAGGCCGTGGTATCACACCGGTCGCGCCGGCCCATTCGTGCCTAAGCAGGGCTCTACCACTGTTAAAGTTACCTATTTACATTTCTTCATGTTGTTAATAGTGCCGGTATGGTCCGGTGTCAACATTGCGGGCGTGATGCTCAAGGACTTGAACAAGGCTATTGGTCAAGAAAAAGATCCAGAGAATTGGAAGGATATTCACAGAAATGTAGTGGGTTGTGCATACGAGGTGATCAAATTAAAGGGCTACACATCGTGGGCCATTGGTTTATCTCTTACAGAAATCGTGCGAGCCATTCTTAACGATGCTAATACTATACATCCTGTGACCACTTGCCTTAAGGTAAATTATATGTTCATTTTTACTATACGTGTACGCATGTATTCCGCTACTAAAGGAGTATTTTTTTGTGGCAGGGGGAGCATGGTATCAATGAAGACGTGTTTCTGTCCTTGCCGTGCGTGCTGGGTCGACACGGAATGTACGACGTGATCCGGCAACCGTTAAGCGACAGCGAACGCTCGCAGCTTTTAAAGTCTGCAACTGCTATGGCAAAGATTCAGGCTGAAGTTAAGATCTAAACTTTTTTGAACAATTTTCACTTTTTAGATTGTTTTTAATTTATTCGTAGTTTATGTAACGGATTGCTTAGAATTGTTCTTCCACCAGTTGAACACTTTAACCTTATTCGATTATTATGAAACTCACTTTTATAAATATATATAATACTTTATTTTATAAATAGATAAATAAATAAATAAGTAGGACATATAATGTCCCGAATCGTAAATAGATGTAAATTCTTCACTTAACTCGTATGTGTGTATCGTAATAATAGTAGTCTACCGACATATAATATTTTATGTAGAATTGTATTTGAAGCAGAAAATCTATTGATTAAAAATACAAAATGTGTAGGGTAAACTAAATAAAGTTAAAATGCATTTACTGTTAGATTTGCTACTGAATAGAACTGAATAAAACCAATGTAAAAACAAAAATTGGAAACCACTTCATTATGAATGTTATTTAACGATCGTAAGTTTGTTGGTATTGGTCATAGTCATGATAGCTGAATTAAAACCATGCTTGCTAAAGATGATTCGGGAATCGATTCCAGACGAGGGACTCCTCAACAGTCGATATCACAGTCACGAAACTTTATAAACGCTTTTAATTGTGACAGTGACTGTTCTAAAGTTTGGCTCAACATAAGGTATCTCCTCAACAGCCAGTCTTACAGACACGAAACTTTGATACTTACATGCACTTTGAATTATGATTGACTGTTTTAAAGTTTGATTTGAGGCCTTTGACAAGGGAGCTCATTAACCTTTTAAACGCCACGTCAATAACAAAAAACTGAGCAATACCAAGCAACAAATTTCTACTTTCATATATTTTACATACATACATTTTACTTGTGCATAGTTTTAGAATAAATTTTTTTTTCCTTTGTAGTTTTTATTAAATTTCAGCCATATTTCACCTTACTTCCCGGTTAGTAATTATTTCACCGAAGTAACAGCGTTAGACAAGAGCAAATATTCTAATAAAGTGTTTATAATAAAGTACACTGTACACACGCTTACAAACTTTGTCGGTCTTGTGTTTAGAAGATGCAGCAGTGTGATTTTTAGAATATTATTACTATATTATCCTATAATTATTAATGAGGTTTTAAATATTTGTTTCTTTGTGTTGATTACACAGAGTTACTTGTGGAAATTATGTAAGGTGGTACTCGTACTCTTTAAAATAGCGCATCATAACTTTTAGTTGAGTAGGTACTAACTAATTTTTTACCGTGTGAGAGCCATGCTTAGGTACGAATGGGCCGGCTCGACCGGTTTAATACCACGGCCTCACGGAAGACAGGTACACAAACAATTGCTGGATTATATTGCCGAGTGAGTGAGGGTACCGGAGGAAGAACACCGTCTCCTCACCCCCCCCCTCACCTTTTCCCCCTACTCTCATCTCAACCACATCACCCTTAAAGCCGGGCACACTTGACTCTTGAGTTGCAGGTGTCCATGTATAGCGGTTGTCATGTACCAACAGGTCCTCCTATAGCATGTAAAGAAAAGTGTAATGACTATATACTATATCAGATATTTAAAGGCTCCATACAAATTCGCCGGAACTAAACTTACGGCAAACGAACTTCAGGTATGATGTATGTATGATGTATAACTATTAAAATATTGCACTTTTATATATATAAAAAAAAAAAAATACCTAAAAAAAAAAATTAATATCAGGGTCCAGCATCCCGAACGACGTCATAGCTTTTTCAGAGTACTGACAAAGGATTACGCTGATGGGGCTGCGTGCCTACATATAGTACATTCATTATACATTTTGCTTTGAACAGGGTGGGAAATGGAAAGTTGCCTAAAGCAACTTATAATTTTGAGATGGGTGCAGGAAAAACACCCTAACATACATTGAATCACTGAAGTAGTCATTTTTATTTGAAATAGGTTTAATTTTAATTGAACATCTTCAACAGACACAATTAAGATTTAAAAAAAAATGATGAAACCTGGCTAGGGAATGATTATTAATGGTAAATATTTTCGAAGTGATCCCCATCTGAACTTGCACAATAATCAAGTCGTTTTTAAAAGCTATGAAAAATTTGTTCAATTGTAGATGAAGCAATATAAGCTTCTCTCAAATCATCTTTGATCTTGGGTTTTTCCGCATAACAGTAATCTTTCAGGAAGCCCCATGAGAAGAAATCACACGGGTTAAAGTCCGGAGAATACGGGGGCCATTCTATACCTGCGTGTGCAAACTTGGCATATACTAAATCAATGGTGAGATTATAACCTAAATTAATGTCGTCACTTTTATGGCAAAAATTAGGATTTTAAGCATGTTTAAAATCAGTTCATCAAAATAACGTTCTACAATGACAAGTCAAAAAGTTGTTCTGCGGTATGTATGGCATCATGCAGGTATGCAGTGCTCATCTTTGGACTATATCTCATGCATACTCAATTGGATTGAGGCCTGGCGATTGCGCAGGCCCTGGCAGAATGTTCATGCAAGCATCAGCAAGAGTGCAAGTTACGATTCGAGCCGTGTGTGGACTTGCATTGTCGTGCATTAGTCGAAACGACCAATCAACCGGCTGTGCAAAGGGATGATCACGTCTGAAACAATTCTCTACGCATTGTGTAATGAAATTACTCCTGATTCAAATGAGATCGATTCTTCCACCAATCTAATAACCCGTTCACCATAAACTTCGTAAATTGCTAATTGCTACTGCCACGTTTCTCAGCGAAAGGAAAAAAATATTTGTAGCATTTCTCGATGTCTATTGCTCGTTATTGTCCCTTCAAAGAATTCTAAGTGTACTCCTTTAATTGAAATAGCTGACCAAACAGTCATCTTAACAGGAGTTAAATGTGGATTTTCAGTACCCCAAAAAACGGCAATTTTGTTTATTGACATATCCGTTCAAATAAAAGTGAGCCCCGTTTAAGAAAATTATGTGAATAATATCGATCTCGTTGTTTTCGAATTAATTTACATAACTTTACTAAACTCAGTTCTTTTTTCTACGGTGAGCAGTTGATGAGTTGTGATTTTGTAAGGATGTAACTTAATGAACTTTTTGATTATTAGTCTTATCGATTATTATACTACATATATACTATATATTCGATTGTCTCTCGATTCAGTTTTAAAGCTGCTGCAGCTTTTCTTATTGAATCCGTTGGGCTATTCTATAAATGTTCTTCTACAGCGGCAACCTTATCTTCTGTGGTAACTGTGTATGAAGGACCAGGAAGATTATGACGACGATCGTCAAGAGTATAATAATTGATGAAGTTACCAATTACTCTGAGAAAGAAGTAAAAACAAATGAATACTTTATTAAAGAATGCGGTCATACCATAAAGTACTTCTTTTTTTCATTCTTACCTTCTAAGAGTATTTTTATTGACCACTCTTTTACTTCCAAACTTGGTACGAAAACCCCTTATATGCTTCAGTATAGTTTTTGCCTCTAGAATAAAAGCACTTGATGGGATGCACCTTTTCTTCGTTCGTAAGGTCATACCTTTTAAAATACACGTACTGCTCTTTACGGCGTCTCAATAGAAACTGACAACATTTTAGAATATACCTACGTGAGCCCAGCCTTACACGGTAGAGAAGAGGAGAAAATACATGCATATACTTTAGGCAACTCCATTTGTCGCCCTGTATTTAATCTGCTAAAAAATGTAGTTAATAAAAATATTTTCAAGCAAGTTATTTCATCTAATAATTGACTGGTTCTCCAATCTGTTCTAGCTGACGCTATCTAGTGAAATAGTAGTACTAATAAATAGTGCCATAATACAGTTGGTTTTTTCATAATCCTTGTAGGTCATAAATCAATTTTGGGCTTGAGCTTGGCAATATGCAAATCTGGAGTTACCAAATTAACTATTTTAACCAGAACTCGACTCCGAGATCGACATAGGTAACTTGTCATTTACAAAATATGGCAAGTAATGTCGATTTCTACAATTCTGTCAAATAATTCGTAAATTATGATGTCTAGTGGTCTCTTGTCTCGTCTGACTTACCAGGATCCATGCTTTATCATTAATTATACATTCAAAACAAAACTGTCTGTTGCACCTGACTCTTATATTTACTCATAAAATCCAAGAATTTTTATTATCAAGTAACAGAAACAGAAAATTAATATTCTAATGTTTATTTTATGAGAATTTTACTTGGAAATGTGAATGTCTCAGGGGCAGCTATATAACTTGTGCCATACGCTATTTCTTTGAACTTAAAAGTGAAGTCACCCGGTGAATGTCATTTGCTCGGTGCGTAGTCGCTGGCATTAAATTAATATCTACCCTCCCAAATTTTAGGATTAGTTTACTGTTTGCTTATTATTTAATATTGTGAAATTACTAGATATAAGACCACTTTATGGGGTGGAGGGTTGACAACCTGAGATACAGGAACCTTCCTAGTTCAGGTGTCAACCCACCATAATCTCTTTTTGAACTATAATTTGTACAATGTTCTTATTACTGTTTTATGGTGAATAATAATAAAGATGTATAAAATCAGTAGATTTACCAGTTTGAAACACCTCCCAGTTCTTCAAATTGAGTATCTGAATTGTATTACGTTATATTTTTAACCAACTTCAAAAAAGGAGGAGGTTCTCAATGCGTGGAATCTTTTTCTTTTATTCTGTTTTTTCCCCGGTTACTCGAAGATGCTTGGAGCGATTTGGAAAATTCCCAGGTCCCATAGTCATCGGGTTAGGCATACCCTCAAATGATATAGGCACTAATAATGTTTTCTTCTCATACTTTCTGAATGTATTAAGATATTTGTGTCTCATGTTAGTGAGCTGATGGTGGAAGGTACAACTCCGTAACCGTTAGGAGTTAGAGAACCATTCATTAAATTACGTTTCGAATGACTCTTCGTTACGAGTTTGACGAGTTATCATGGTGCATTGTAGGCGGTTATTATTTTTTTTAAACATCAATTATTTGTGTACAAAAATCTTGGACAAGTGTTGGAATTTAGTTATTGCAGGATATATGTATTTTTGTTCCTAAGAAACTAGTTAAACACCTGAAATTGCAATGACGTCATAAACAAAACGTAGGTAAAGGTAAAAAAGGAGAACAGAATGACTGTGTACTACGCGCATCCTTTATCAGTAAATAATACGAACAATTATTGTGAAATAAGATCCAAATTATAATATTTCATTCAATTTGTATTGTTTTTTTAAATGAGCAAGCAGTAGACAAATTCTTAGAAGGTACTTTATAAATGTTGTTCGGCTATACATGTTCAAATGAGATAAAAGCTTAAAATAGGTCCAAATATAAATACTTAATTACATTTTCTAGAGTGGAGTTACATTTGGGTCGGGTGTGCCATCTGACGCAGCAGAGGGCCCTGCAGTCGGCAGTGTGGAAGCGTACATTATCGTTAAAACTATCATATAGCTACTAAAGTACATAATATCTCACGTATATACTAAAATTCGTGGTACATTAAACATACACGATCAAGTTTTGCATTTTGGTCACAAATTAGGACAAGAATTACTCACTAAAACTTATTTCTATATACAATTCATTAGTTTATTATCCAGTAATAATTAATTTAACGAGCACCTACATAATATGTGCTTGTTAAATTAATTGTTATTACTTATTAATTGTTAATCATGTAAAAATTAGGAATAAGCATGAAAAACTTCATTTTAGCATAAATCACAGACACTTTTCTTTAAAATATCTTTTTATGAATACTATAAATTTTACAAATTGCCAACTGTTCAATTTATTCGCTATTCTTGTGAAAACTTTGCAGAGGCACAGCTTGGTAAGAAGCTGTGTGTAAATACGCGACCGGTGCCGCGGTAGTCATTATAAATGTGGCGCGTCGTTTCTACGTGGCGTCGGTCAAATTATTGTGAGTTCATTTAAAAAAATAACAAACACCAAACTCAACAGGTGGGCACATTGACTATAGAACGATTACAGTACACTATAGCTTAAACATCAAGTAAACATAATTCTATTGAGTGAGTACTGTATAACATCTACATTTGGCTAGGGCCTTTCCTTAACTACATGCACATACAATCCTGGCTACAAGAAAAAAATAAATTTACGGAAACATCGATAAAATTATTATTTTAATCGATTCTACACACTGTTTCATTTTGTTTACGAAACTTCAATACGTATATACACTAAAACATTATTGGAATAATTATATCTTACGCGTTCGTTACACCGCCGGTGTCACACATCACGTCCTTACCTTTGACATTTATTGTGGTGTAGTTTCTTAAAGTATATATTTGGTTTATTTAAAAGTCAGTAGAGAAGCAGAAATGCATAGGTAGTAGAGTGTAGTCGTCGTGATCGCGTCAGGTGTCGTTGGGGGAGCGCAGCGAGTGCAGTGCGTTGCCGTGGCCGGCCGGCCGCCGTCGGTCCAGGAACGTCTTCAGCTGACTCGCTGACAGCTGAGTTGCTGGCGCCTTCAAATATTTAAGGTTAAAGAAACTTTATTCTCATAAGAACAATAAACAGTTCACTTACATGAGATACACAGTATATGCATATAATTAATGTCGTCTTGCGACGAAGCACACATAAACGTATTGAAAACAAATTACGTATTGAATATTAAATTAAAAACCTTACAAAACAACAAAACAACTGGCCAGTCAATCGTCACTAGAGTACCCTCAACGAACGAACTTTTTAATATTTTGAACTAACTGGTATAGTGCGATTGCCGGTGTTACTATGTGTGAACTAAATAGAACGGAGATTTAGATCGTGTGTGTGTGTGTGTGTGCACAAATATGTTGTGAACGTAATAGTGAACCGACATGGGACAAATTAAAAAGTTTGTAGCCTACAAATTACTGTTTATACCATAATGACTCCACTTTGCCTGATGGTAAGCAATAAATGGAGTCCAAGAGTGGTGGTCACCATCCTCATTGCATGTCTAGTCAATGTAGTATGGTGACCCACACTATGGCGGCCTGGTGAGATGCTTTTTCACGCCCCGCTTAAGTTTAAGGCGAGCGTGAGGCGGAATCTTTTATTTTTTGCTTTAAATATCATGAATGAAGTTTTAGATGTGTTAGTAGTAAGTGAGTTGTAAAAAAACCATTCGTTTATTATATATAGATCAGGTTGTGCCTCATTGATGATATCATATATAGATTGGCCAAAATAAAACAAACATGTGTCATCCGCGTAAAGTGTTAAATATCCTGTAATTACTATTTGATTAATATTGTTTATGTAAATAAGAAACAATAGTGGCCCTAAAATGGAGCCCTGTGGCACGCCACACTCAATCCTATGTTGAAAACTCTTATTATTACCAATTTTAACATCTTGGCATATGTTTGATAAATAAGATTCAAATAAATCGTAAGCCGTTCCAGTAATACCCAGGTTATTCAGTTTCTGTAAGAGCTTCACTACTAACAGTGTCAAATGCCTTTTTTAAATCTATAAAAATCCCCAAACTCATATAATTTTGATCAATACTAGTTTTTATTTTCGTTATTAAATCCATAGCAGCAGATAAAGTGTTTGAATGTTGTCTAAATCCATATTGCTGATCTATCAAGAATTTTTTATTACATAGATAATCATTTAAACGCCTATAAATTATTCTCTCAAAGATTTTGGATATCACCGGCAGCACTGAAATTGGGCGGTAATTGTTAGGGTCTGTTTTGGTACCAGATTTATAAATGGTGGAAACTTTTGCTAGTTTTAGACTATCAGGAACTAAACCAAGGTCTAAGCATTTGTTTATGCAATTCACTAAAGGTGTGAGAATAGCGTTTTTGATACATTTTAATGACTTTGTACTAATTCCGTCTTCGCCTGTGCTAGTATTAACATCCAAGTTGTCAATTAGTTTTGCCGCTTCGTCAGCTGTACATGGATTAAGTTTTGTGAGTGTGTTTGTATGTTTGTGTCCATCTTTGTACATTAGAGTATTACCTCTCTATTGCCTCCACAGGACATTTCTGTTATCTATCATTTTAATAATATCTTTATTGATCCAGTCATCCTTCGGTAAGTTCATTATCTTTAATTTACACAATGTGATATAATAAAGTCTTCGAGTAATCTATATTTATTATCCTTGTTTTTGTACAGAGATTCATTAATAGTTTTATACAGGTCATCATAATTTATTGCATCGTATCGTATTTTTTGTTTTTTATTTGGTTTGTATTTAGTTATTTCCAGATATATTTGTTTATGATCAGATATTGCAGAGTCCAAAATTGCGAAATGGAAGCAGGCTTTCTGAAGATCCGTCGAAACATGATCTAAGATGGTATTTGTAGTTTCAGTTTGCCTTGTCGAATAGTCTTTGTCTATTTTATTTAAGATATCATATCCAGTCTCTTCGAGTTCTGATATTATTATAATAGAATATATTCTGATCATATTTGGAAACACATGTGTTTGAATTTAGAAGGTCCAAATTGAAATCACCAAATACAATAGTTTTTTTTCTTGTTTCTAACTGAAGAGAATATATTTGAAGAAACTCTTTGATGTTTGTGTCTCCTGGTTTGTAGATGCCTCCAACTTGTAAAGAAAATTTGGGAAGATATACCCATAAATAGTGGTTGTTGTCTTTATTAGTTTGTTCTGTGATTTCAAAATCGATTGTTTCATGTATATAGATAGATACGGCGCCACCTCTGCTGTCGTGTCTGTAGTTTTATGTATGTTTATAATTGGGTAGATTGTATAGTTTTGCATCTTGTTCGGACAGTGTCCAGGTTTCTGTTAATATTAAGACATGTATTGGTGAAGGAATAGCTTTAAGGATACATTGAAGTTCTTCAAGTTTTCCAAGGGTGTACTTCTAATGTTAGCATAAAAGAACTTAAGGAATGATGAATGCAGGGTTAAATCTTCGTATTTATTCACGATTTGATACGTAATATTTTCTAGGGCATCGTTAGAACAACTGGAGTGTGTTTTTCTTAGTTTTTTGATTTCACAATCTTAAATAAATAATACTAATGAATACTCACTTAACAATGTCTATGTGCAGAGTGCAACCTTAGAATTAAAAAAAGATCAAGCTTTAGGAGCGATATGTGTAGTGTTTTTTTGAGTATATTTTTTTGCTGATACCTAAAATATTTTTTTAATATATACCTACTATGGATTTTCTTATAACTTTAAATTATTTTTTTATGTATACATAGAATAATCTAGATTTTTTAATTCATATCAAATACGTATAGTTTAATTGGTGTCAGCCCTCTCTTCCAAAATAATAGCCTTTCTGAAACACTCTGTATATTCATATCTGAAAGGCTGAAGAAGTAAGACGTCCTATAACACATGCAACGTAATATTATTGGAGTAAAATATTATTATTGAAAGTTAGGATGGCTCACCATGCGTAAGATTCCTATGGCTAAAATAAATTTACAAAATAGTTACCTCCTTAAACCAGACATCTTTGAGCGCATCTCGTGGGGTCAGACGTCGCGCCGGTGCTGGCTCGAGGAGGCCTCGAATAAGTTGATGGGCGCGCTCATCGACGCGCGCCCAGTGTTCCGGTGGGAAGCAATAATCGCACTTGATGATATTCGCAGTCGTCTCCTCGATTGACTCGTCCAAGAACGGCGACAACTGCAGAACAACAAATCATTTAAATATCATATCGTTAATTATATAATGTCGTTGAGTTTAGGTCTTACATACCCCAGTAAGAAATACGTATAGGAAGACACCAGCGGCCCAGGCATCCCATGCCGGTGCAGGGGGTCTACCGAGCACACACTCAGGCGGAGCGAACTCTAGCTGTGCCGGCGCGGGAGGCAGCACCTCACGTCCGGTGCTAGCACCCTCAACAGTTTCCACAGCCGATCCCAGATCTACCAGTTTTAACTGCGGCTGAGCACCACCCAACTCTACCAAAATGTTCTCGGGCTGTGGGATAAAAATGTGACATTATACCACTTAGTACGTTTAAATAGAGACTAATCAATTGTTATATGCGCTTATTCCAGTTCCCCCCAATCACACCCTTTTTTATACGAGATTGCAATCACAAACTTATTTTTTTATTAAAATATCTAGACAAGACGCAGATTAGAACTATAGTGATGTTTCCATGTCATGTCCTAGACCCTAAACGGCTTGACGGACTTTGACATGTGAGGAAGCTATTAAATCGATAGTGGCAGCAAAGCGTCCGCAAAACAGGAGAGGAAGTTAATAATGCATTCAGGTTTTACATTTCTTTACCAATGCTACTCCAAGTATTATGTTTTGTAATATACATAATACTTGGAGTAGCATTGTGCAATAATATTATGTTGTGTAACTTTTATACTAGTGTATTTCGCATTGTTAAGTATATGACAAGTATTAATACGAATAAGTAAGATATTATACGAATGAGTTCAAAGAACTATCAGTCACGTACCCTGACGTCAAGATGCGCCACGTTGATGGAGTGCAGCCAGTCAAGGGCGGAGAGCAACTGCCGCGTATGCGCTGCCACAGTATGCTGTGTATAAAGGTGTGGATATGCCGCAGCCCAGTCCAAGAGCGGCCCACCACCAACGTACTCCAAGACAAGGGTGTGGGCGCCAGCACGAGGCACTTCCGCGAACAAAGCCAGCGCACGTACTACTGCGCCGTGCGCTGACCTCGATAGAAGGCGGTATTCACGCACAGCGTCCGCGCCGCGACCAGACAAAACCTGATAATTTAAACGTGTTGTTCATACTATACGTATGGTGTTCTGGCCATGCAACATTAATCCTTTCCTTCTTTAATAACCCTTCCAGCTAATAATATAATTCTTCAAGACAGATTTATCACACTAACTAAATTTTGGATAAAGATTCGTGGAAAAGATTTACTACTCGTGGTCTCCATAACGAGTAGTGGCAACCCTATTATTACAGTTGAACTGAGCGCTTACTATCCACGGCTAAGGATGAGGCTTGTCGTTTAACTATTTTGTAATCATTAATACTGGAAGAAGTTGTAAAGTTTTGTTCTTATTCGATACTTGCATAAATTAATAGCCATGGGACGGACGGTACAATGCCATCCACATCATTCCGCCCGTCCGTTCTCCCATTCGTCATGTGAGTGATTAGGCATACAGCTAGAAAGTAATTAAAAAAAGCATTTTTTTTTTTAAACAATAATGACCCTAAATCTTGTAATATTCCTCAGATTACTTTGTTAAAAACATTTACTTTCTAACCAACTGTAAAAACGAGTTGGTTCGCAATTCGACTGAATGGGTTTTGTATGTTCCAGGATATCTTTGCCATTTGTCTTAGTGCATTTAAATTTGAATAAAACATGAAACAAACAACCTCTAATGGTGGTAAATTAATAAATGAAAAGTACAGTAAACCATTATCTTTTTTTCTGAAGTCGGTGATATTTTTCTAAGGTTATTACCTTAGATATCAACCGACTACAATAATATAATTAAAGTTCAGTAAGAAAAGTATTCTAATCCTTGAGAAAACAAAAGTATATGAATTTGTTAAGAAGACATACCTGCTTCAAGGCAACTCGTTGTCCTGTTCCAGTATCTCTCGCGGCTAAAACCCTTGCGGTTCTACCACGTCCGATTTCTTCTTCTACGCCATATCTCCGCGCAAACTGCTCTCGCTGCCAGGCACCACCACCACCGCACACCGCGGGACCCGAAGCGGGCCCTGCAGCACAACTCCTCGAACATATCAACCGGAAACTATACTGGCCCGCTGGTAGCTCTTCTAAAGCCAAAGTATTCGCTGGAGCTGGAGTTTCAGTGGCCCGTCTCCATTCGCCTTCCCCAACTCGGCAGTACTCCAAGTGAGCAGGATTCGGCTCATCCCACTGCACAACGAGGCCACCGCCTGGGTGTGCACGCACTGTTGGTACACCAGGTGCGCTACCCGCTCCGACCGTTAAACGCGCGGAGCTCTGCACCCCACCTAACTCGTTACTAATGAGACAGCAATAGACACCCGCATCTGAGGCGCGGCACGCATGTATCGTTAGTGTAGCGAGACCGTCCGGTGCCAAGGTAATCGCGAACCGTCCACCGTGTCGAAGTGCACGTGTTTCAGGTGCTGTCTTACGCCAGGAGGTAGTAGCGCGTGTAACAACTCCGCGGCATGATATAGTCGCGGCAGCGCCAGGCGCGACCGTCACGTCTGCAGCTGGCTGGACTAGTTCAGGCGCACGTAGCTCGGTGACCAAGCCTTCGGCGCTGGGCTCGCCGGCACCGGCATTCCCGCCACGGCGCAACTTCAGGCCCCACGGCCGCTTGGAGAGGCCCTGTTTACATGCCTACAATGTATAGCGCCGCCACGTCGCGCGTATCAAGCGTTGCATGCATGCTCACCTACGCTTCGACGTTCTAACGTGTCGACACCATACACTACTTTATTCCTACTATCTACAATAAATAAATAAAACTTAATGTAACGGCGGTAAATCCAAGTCACTTAGCACACATAGTTTTGAGTCATTCTTAAGTGGCTGGTATATCACAGTATATGTTAGAAACGCATCCCCTGTTTATCATACCTACAACAAAAGAGATAAGAACAAGCGTTAAAATAAGGAACATGCAAAGGATAGAAAAGAATCAGTACCTAAGTGCACAGTGTGAATAGAAAAATAAGTTTAAGAAAGAAATGTAACATATGTAGCATCTATATGTATTACATAATTTTAGAATACTGAGGATGATAAATGATTTCTTACATGAAAAATGCCAAAGTAATATAATGAGTTAAAGCACCGCTTTAATCGATTTTTTGCTTATTTAGAGAGCATGTTTCCTTTACAAATGCAATCGATTCTAAATCTGACTTGATTAAGACAAAGCAAGAAGTACTAACTACTAAGTCCAACTAAACGCTTTGGCACCTCCTTTTATGTTCAAGACGCCAAGATGTGGAATCTACTACACTTCCAATAAGGAAGTCATAGTCGGAAGACATATGTTACAATAAAAAAAGAAGTATTGCAAGAAATGAAACGCACTAAAGCACTTTACAAGCGGGGTAGCTTCGTACATAACGGGGAGATAAAATTTATGAGATTGTTATAAAACTGAATATATTCAGTTTTCAAGAGATGACTGTTGTACGATTCCTACCCACTCTCCCGTTGTGCAATAATAAGCATACACTAACGCCAGCTGTTAAAGCACTAAGAAAGAGTTGTGATAGCGGCATGCATCATAAGTAACGTGCAATATTGGTACGTACGGGTTTGTTCTCAGTATCACATACAAAAAAAGATTATATAAAGATTCATACTGAATTCCACAAAACAAGTACAGCAATGGATGATGGATTATAACATATTGTCTAAGTACTTAATACAAACAATTAATGTTTCTACTAATAGGAACAATATTGTAGTAGGTATATACATAGATGTGTATATAATATAATGTATATAGGTACATATATGTATATAATAATAACCCTTCAGTCACAATCACTAGAGCCAATGTAGTATACCTATCATTGCGACGTTCTACCTGCAAAAAAAGATAGACGCATCCATAGTCAGATAACTCATTGGAGGATCCTACGTTTGTGTTAGACGGGCAATATTCACCGTTCGGCTGTTTGTTACAACTTTATGCCGTAACTATGACAACCGATCACCATGAAATTTTGTTTACCTACACGATTTCAGAGATACAGATAAGGACATAAGAGAGTATTTTATCACCAAAAAGGTCCTGAGAGTAATATATATTAATAATAATATATTAACAAAAAAATATGGTAAATTACACAATTAAAAAGAAGAAAGGACGTGACATCTAACGTCATGTCACATACAGGAGAAATTCAAAAATTTATGCAATATATAAATTTTAGCTGCCAAATGTGTTAAAAAGATCTACAAAGGCGCAAATACCACCCCCGGACTCGTCACTCAGCTCCGCTTTGCAGCCCACGGAAAGAGCAATAGTCCCCCGGCCGGCAAGCGACGACTTTTTTTCCCCGCCGACGTCGCCAACACCTGTACGTCGACAGTAGACAGGCCGGCCACCGACTTGATTCGTATGCCGCCTTTGTTTCAGGAACTTATACCAGCTGTTAATATTTCGGGGCGGATCAACGGTACGGACCATTCAACGATGTCATCTGTTGGATAACTCCGTCCGAGGGATTTGGACTTACAGAATAGCCTTGTTGACTCGGTTACAGCTTGTCCAGTAGCTGGTGTTAAATTCCCAGGAGTTGACACTACTCCTCGACAATTTGTGTTCCGGCGTCGCAATACAGGGTTGAGCGACGTATCGCTAAGGTGAGGGCACTCATTGGCAAGCTTAACTGTTTCAGATCGGGTATAATACACGCCCGAGAGTAATGCGTTTTATGAATAGGGCTTTTTAGGAACTAATACCAGTATTGTAATTATGTAGCACATGTCACACAGCGCATTGACTTTCTGAAGCAGAAAGTTTAAGTTTAAGACTAGACCGATGTACTCAGAATCGTGCTTTATAAAGGGACGACAGGTAGGTTTATAGAAGATGGAAGCAACCTGACTTATTGAGCGATACGCATCTCCCGGATGTTGAACTAATACATTTTGGCGTAACATCTGGTCGATGCATGTCACTCATACTGAGGGTGGGAGATGTTGAATGTTCATGTGAGTCAATTAATACTATGGCGCAAGTATCAATATGCAGTATAGATATAGCTTGTCCGGTCCGTTCGTTGCCGAACTGGAAATCATGGGACTCTACGGACTGCATAACTTTTGGTTAAAGTGGCTCCGTAGCTCAAATGTATGTTTGGCATTACAATTTCAATCATGCTTGAAAGCAGGTTCGCTGCCCGCTTTTATGATAACCAGTTTAACTCACCTACTCTACAAATCTGATAGTGCCAACAGTTTATAAATTATTTACGTCCATTCTGAGAGTGGAGATAACAACACATGTATCTAATAACAATATATTGGCTTTCACTCAGAATGGATGTAAAAGTGTGAGATACGTGGCACTAAAGAGTTCCTTATTATTATCACGGCTATTAAGCAACAAGTTCGCCGTAACCGAAAGGATTTAACGACATGTTAGATAGATTATAAAAAATCTATGTATAAAAAATTGCTCTTAAGGGTGATGGAGTTGTATAAGATTGATACAACTCTATGCACTTTCTTGGAAGCATGCATGCAGCAATAGAGATCAGTTCTTTGCTATCCAGGATATCGACAATCTCTGGGTGACGGCGAATTTATAAATATCAATTTGAGCCCCTTGTGGTGAGCTTTGAATCATCTTAGCACTATGTAAGAGGGTTCGGGGCTAGGCTATCGTTTGCGAAGAAAAGGTCAAGTTATATCCCACCTCCTTTTTATAGGTGATTTGAAACTGTTTGCCTGCAGCAATGTCTAGTTGATAAAATTACTAGAGGTATTTTTTTTTTTTCACCTTTCACCTTTAGTAAGTGTATCAAGATGGAATTTTATGTGGATAAATGTGCATGCATGTAAGAAAAGACAGGATTATGGAATCTGAAGGAATTGAACTTTTAGATTCCACACACGTTAGACGTCTTCCGCAAATGAAACGTACAAGTATCTAAGTATGTCACAGGCGTTAGGTATAAATGAATTGACTATGAAGCAATCGCTACAGAAACGCTTTCTTTAGCCCCCTGAAAAAAGTATTGAAAAGTCTTTTAAGGTGCGGGCCTAAAACGGTTTGGTCATACCAGTTCTAACCCACTCCTTTGGCATACTTAAATGGACTCAGACGGAATTGGATGACCTAAATAGAAGAATCCGTACAACTGCGTACCGAATGTACCATCCACGTTCATCAGTAATGAGATTGTATATAACGCGGAAATAACGCGGGGTCGTGGTTTCTTAAATCCCAAGACCCTTCATAACCGCAAAGTATGCAATCTTAGAGATTACACATAACAACTGTTCGAGAAAATCTGCGGACTTAGATCATTCAAAGAAACCATAATCAAATGAATTAGGATTAGGACTAGATTATCTTTAGGTCTAATGTTTTTCAGAATTTCCAGCCACGTTTCTATGTACTAAATTGTTGAAAGGACTATTCTTGATTATGGAACATACTGAAGAAGCAACTAAACAATCTTAGTTTGACTCGTCTGGGCCACAGTATTGATAGCTTTTAGGATACCACACATAAAATCCACGTTGTCACCGCGGGACTGAATTATTGAGAAAATTCTCTAGCTTGAGCTTTAAGCAGAAAATTGGGTCACACTATTTATTGAAATGTTGCTCTGTTGTAAAAAGAAAAAAATATGTATGTACATACATACGCTAAAACTTACATCTTCGTTTTCTTGTGGGACTTAGTATTAGTATCTAAGATTACCTCGTACATTCTAGTCTTTAAATAAATAATAAATAATAAAATAAACGCGAACATTTTTCCAACCAAAAGTTAGTCCCACTTACGTTATAGGGCTCATGTAATTAATTAATTTACTGTAAATGGCCATTTTTTTTGTATGATATATGGCTGTTGGCCGCAGATGGCCTTCACAAACTTACACGGTCTTTCGGTGAGTGCTGAGGGCTATCAACTGATCTGAGGGCTCACAAACACAAACGTCAAGCAAACTCAGACTCAGTCTGCCATCGACCGACGCGACGGTTACACGATTCGGTTATTCGCGCCAGTTTGTACTTCTTACACACATGACTCGAGTTGCGGGTGTCCATGAGAGGCGATAGTCACTTACCATCAGATGACCCGTCAGCTCGTTAGCCCCCTATCGCATTAAAAATCATGGAGAATATGAGACACAAATATGATACGAACATTATTAAATTCGTAGCAGAGGCTACAGGAGTGTCAGGCCGCACCGTAATGCAAATTGTAGCTGAAGGAAGTCTGAGTCTGCAAGATCGGAACTTTCAACATTTCATCTTTAAGGAAACCTAAAGAAATGAAAAAGAGAATCCACTCTGATGATTTTGACAAGGAAGTAAAAGGCCTAAATATTCATAAGTTTTATGCATTCAATATGTGATATTTATTTATAAAATGAAAATTTAAGAGATGCATTTTACTTGAGAGGCCCAGTATTGCTGAATGGCGAGTAAGGTATTTAAAAGCCATATTTAAATATAGAAATGAAAACCGAAACATATATTTTCTGGACAAAACCTATGTTAACAGTAACCACACCTCCAATATGTGTTTGCAATACGAATTTATGATACTGGCAAAGGGGACTCAGTACGAAAAACTTTACACCATTTACGAAATGTTAAAGGCGGCATTCCACCGTATCATTCCAATCTCAACCCCATTGAGCATTAAAAAACAATTTAGCTTCAAATTATATAAATGATTCATTGGACGTGTTAGTTCCTAATCCAAATAGGTGATGGACTGTATGAATGGTGACGAGTGGACTGTATAGGAACTGGTTTATTACGCTATTGTACAGTATAACGGTATATGTTTGCACGATCAAAAGATGAACGGGCATCCGTTGGTTGACTTGCCGCCTTCTAGTGCGTAGCATCAATGCTCAGACAGACGAATTCCAAACTTCACAGGATTGTATTCTGAATTCACTCCGGAAAGATGGCAAAAATGAGAAACAATATTGGGACCACGAGATGAGGTTTGACAATGTGATAGACGAGTTAATCATAAACCTGTGAAACGATTCAGATTCTGAGGTGGATGTGGAAATTGTCTAGTTATGAAGAAGAAGATATGTATTCATTTTGTACTTTAACGGTGATACTGAAAATATATTTTAATTTATTTTGGGAGAAACCTTAATTTGTTTATAAACTGTTTTGTATCATAAATAATAAAATTTTATTAACACTTTACATGTTTTAAATACATGTGTTTATTTTTGTTTAGCCAGTAAATACAAAAATATAATATAATAATTAACCTATTTCATTAATTAAGACAGTTTCTAATATGGTTATCCGGAGATTCATCTGTCCTCAAATATATCGCGCCCTCCCCCGTCTCACCGCCGGCATACCTCGGGCGGTGACTAGAACTTCGCGCAGACTACAATAAATATTCAGATACGAGTATACATATCTGGTTTACTTTGTCAGTCTGATTTTCTCTGTTTGTCTATATGTCCTCTGTCTGTTTATATACATTTATTAACGACTCATTAGTATACCTAATATAGGATACCTAGTAAAAGATTAAAAAAGGTAATAAGAAGCTAAATAATTGGTTGACGTTGTTCTATAAAAATATGATATAACATATGTGTATATGTACATACATACTGCTCTACTACTTCTACCCCCGCCTGTTTCCCCTAATGCGTATGGGCAGAGGCATATCAAACGCCGACATTTTGCCAACGATAATTTAGTCCCACTTACTTAAAAGAGAGCAAGCGTATTCATTCATTCAGTCATTCGCCAACTGGGCACTACATTTATAATGTCCGATAGATAAGAATCAACCGCTTAGTCGAGAAAGATGGGCTCTGTGCTAAAACCATAATGATTGTATTACATTATTGTAATATACAAATATTGTATAGTATAATATATATATATATAACTATCGCAAATTGTAGTGTGAAATGAAAAATTTGCGTTATTTTACTAGCTTAAAGAAAGCATACTTGTATGAACTGTGCATTATGAAGTGAGGCAGTAGTAGTTGTATATTACAAGACTTACGTTGGCGTGAGGTGGTGAAGTGGGACTAGTATTGTTGCGATCGTCCCGAGCCGAGCTGGTCGGCAGGTTGATGGTGTTGGCTTTGGCGTGCGGGCGCTGCGAGCGCGCGCGGAGCTCCGGCGCCAAGCGCGCGCCCAGTGACGGCGGCACGCTCTCGGTCTTGCGTAGCCCGCACCAACCATCCCCTACACTATTGAGAGGGGAATTAGGACTATTAAAATTAAAATAAAAAAAACGGGCGCACCAGCTTTCGTTACGTGTTTATCTTTGCTGCCTTCAATTTTATAGAGCTCTTAAAGGTAAACGACATATTAGACGTATGGGTACCTGTTACCAACCTATTACATATTTAGAATAGAGGCACCCTGTTCAACCTTAAGTTTAATTACAGGAAAATTATGATTTCGAAAAAACGTGATTGACGTTGTTAATATATTCCCTAATAGCTTTTTATGTAACTACTTTCAGTGTGCATGCTCCTTACAGACCTTGCATATCTATATTAGAGCAAGTAGGGTGTACAAGCCCCTATGTATATTGTTTAATTCATGGAGTTGTGTCACTGCGTAGGATGTTTACGCTATAACCATTCCTTAAGTGCACTAACCGAAGGTAAGGAAGGCTGTAACAAGATAAAGTATTCCTTGGATATCAAGGGTGGAGGAAAATAAGTCTCGTATGCTTGTTTGTCATTGCTTCGAATTTGTAAATATGCAGTACATGTAATTTTCAAAAGTAAAGGGAAAATGAGAGCAGTCGTAAATTTATTCGACTCGTCAACCTTAGAAATATAGCTGACGCAAAATAATTAGACTGAATCCATACATACTATAGTAAAACAGCATAACAGCAACATACTGTATGAAGTTGAAGGCAGTAAGATGTCTTATATATTGAGAATATTTTATAAATACAATGTTATCATAAAATAAGAATTGCATAAGATGCTCTACACAGTATCATGAATAATTTATTTAGTATGGTTCTAAAGTAAATGTTTCGAGCAAGTTCCCCAGGGAGCTGTCTAGCGACACATGGATGGTTCCGTTCGATAGGCAAGTGTTAGTATATATGTACATATATCGTATAGCGACAGGCTTGGTGTTACCACTAGTAGCGTTAGTTAGCCAAAGCTGGGCCCCAAAATAAATCCATAACAAACTAAACATAACAGAAAAAAAAAGCAAGCGGGTCTAAAAGCAGAAAACCACAAGCGTATTTTATTGACATTTATTGGTTACTCATGTAACATAATAGTCAAGTATTACAGTACTTCTTTAGAGGTTAGTATTAGTTCTTTAGATGTTAGTATTATATACATAAAATAAAATTCGATAGCCATATATATACATGTGAAAGTTACAAACTATAACCTTTCTTTTGGTCGAAATTACATGACAGTAAACTAAGACAAAATTTCATAAATAGTAATAGTAACACAGATCATAATATCCGCAATTAGCGAAAGCGGTAAAGTACTTTTTTTATTACTGTAGATACCGCTTACATACGTCATACAGCATACATCACAATGTGCTACTATAAGACGTTTGTCCGCGATAAATGACATAATAGAATATTAAATCAATTTTGTGAGGTAAAGTAAGTATACAGTCACAAGGAAGCGTGATCAAATATCATGTCAATGAGAACGCCATAGCGTTTACAGAACAAATTGTTTCGGAAGGTGCCACGTGTATCATATGCTATACATTTTTGTAGCACTGGAGGGCAGAGGGCCATAGCGCTAGCAAGTGCACGAGCCATAGCCCCCCCACCCCTCCACCCTGCGGGTAACGTCAAGCGAGAGGTATGGCGCATCAAACAATATATAACTTATCACTATATCTTATATCCTATTAACATCAAAAGCTAACTTTAATAGTTATATAATAAATGTTCTTTGATGACGTCACTTAATTACAGAGAATGTTAGTCTGAACGAAAAGAAACGCAATTTTTGGCCCCTATTCTTGGAGAATTTTTGGAAATTGTTACTCATTATATTGTTGCACATTATTTTTGAATGTTATGCTTGTAAATATGGGGTATCTATGTATATTTGTAAAAAGCCGTTTCGTGAACTAACTAAATGCTTACTGACTGATTGCTTATATAGTAGTGATTAAATTGTTGTAGTTATCGCTAAGTTAACCCTAGTAAACATTTAACAATCGTGGATTGCGAGATAAAATGTTATACTGTAGATACTTTAAACATTTAGCTATTATATGTGATTTCCAGTGGAAAGGTTATATATGTATATGGGGCGACGCATCGCTAGACGTGCGTCTAATACGTTAATAATAAAGCTATGTTTATGAATATTCGATGGCGAGGCGAGTAACCAGAACTGCCCGCGCCGCGAGAAAACATGAAAAATGTGACTTATGCTAGCATGCAGTACGACTACACCCACTCATCCAAATATACGACCATTCAAAAATATCCAGTCTTCGCGTTCCTACTTATCAACTAATGAAAAGGTAAAAATAATAGTAGTTATGCATTGATATGATATCAATAATCATCACGTGTCTAATGATTGTAGCCATCGGTGTACTACCAATACTATATAATAATGTTCTTTGTTAACTTCCAACCGGGGTATTATTATGATCAAGTATGTTTGTCTACATGTTCTGCACTTACGTGAAGTGGTCCTGCAGTTGGTTTGGTCACTCTTAGCTCAATCGATGAAACATTGACTGCGACACCACGTTACGCGTCAATATTACTATATAAAGCTAAAATACCAATGATGTTAGCCTAGCCTGTTTTACGCGATGTTCCTTATATTTTTAGATGTAAGGAAGAAATATGCCATAGACTTGGGGAAAGTGTTAAATAAAAATTAATATTTTGTGTAACTTTTGGATAGTATTGGCAATCGATTTACTTTCATATTACAAACACAAATCAAATTATTATTTTTTATTAGTACGTCGTATATGATCACAAATTTTCAGCGCAGTGCTAATAGAGTCACTTAAGAACATTTATTCATACATAAAGTCATAATAGTGTATTCAAAAGATATACGCTAGTGATACCTAGTGGTGATCTTTAACGTGAGCTTCTCTACGCTTTTGTGATAGCATTTGCATTTCTTAGCGAAGGTTTTTTCGTCGTATCAATGTTATGTACGTAATGATGAATATCATGTTCTAAAAATATCGAAAATCGCTATATTTATCTAACTCACTAATAATGAAACACATCAACGTAACATTAGTAGTTACGGTCATACATACTATGTTAATGGCAGTATGTTATGTTATTGCGATTCTTCGCTTATTGTGGTGTAAGCATCTAAATAAAGTATTAGTGTCTTACTTTTCACTCGAGACTTGTGATTATAACTCGTTGTCACAGAGCAATTGTTAAAACCGCTAGTGATGAACGACTCGTAATCGTGTATATCGCACAATAATATCTCGTTGAAGATATCATCATCTCCATATAATTTAACATAAATAGGTCTCTAGTGACATAATAATAGTAAAAACATCTAAATATCAATTCCAGTGTTCGTTAAACCTAACATGGACAATTATGCGCTGTCGACGTTCACGTGACGTAACGTGGCCGCACTCGTGTCGATCCAAACTGGGCGCGCACTCTTAAGCATCATCACTTAATAAATTCAATTACTTTATTATCGCATCCATCACTCGACATTATGTTCTAATCAAAAACATTATTGTTAAACTCGAAATCGATTTTCTACTCTTATTAAGTATAACTTCAATCCACTTGCATTTGAAAAATTCTTAGTCCACATCGATACAAGAAACGGATTTTAACTATCAAACATACGTTAGCTTCGATCGACTTTAACTGCATTATACGCTGATGTCGACAGCTGCTTGTGTGCGATACGCACATGCGACTTGTTAAGTTTTAACCATGCACCTGTCATCAACCCATCAGATATTGCAAAATATAACCAAGTAGCGTGTTAGTGAAGCTATATTTGTGTAACTACTGTTAGAGGGTATTGTACGAACATCGCTATATCGCGTACCGTACGTACGTAGCTAGGTTATGTTATGTTTTGATGCATCCACATCGGGTCAGTGATAAGCGAATTGATGTTAATCACCGGAGTGATAAAGACTCGAAGACAGTAAGGACGCAGACAGACCACCCACATATGACAGGTTACAATGTTTCATTATTAATTTTAAGTTGCTTTTAATGTGATATTTTGAAGTTTAATTACACTTTAGTATCGTTTTTGGCACGACATACACGATATTAGTGTATCATGCATGATTTTTAATTAGGATTATATTAGATTATTCGAATTATTCGGTCAGGCCTGAGATTAATTAAATTTAAAATACAATAATAATCTAGCAGAATACAGGATTGTTAGTGGTAACAATAAATAATATTGAATGAGGATGATTACAATGCTGTTAGATATTGCTCGTATTATCAGATAGAGTAGAGAGAGCGGAGCGGTGGACCCGGAGCCAGGCGATGCCGCGACGGCCGGGTACTTACGCGGCGGGGTCGCGCGCCGGCTCGCGCCCGAGCTGCTCGCGGAGGTAAGCGCCCGGGTTCTCGAGAGCTGCGCCGAAATTCTTCTGCAGTTGCAAGATAGTTGACAGAGTAGTTATCCACTCTTGTCGAGTAGACTCCGATGGACGGCACAGGAACGACAGTTTCGGTTTCTTTGGAACTTCGATCGTATTAACGATAAAAGCGTTGTCTAGCTCTTCCAACTCCATCTTGTTTACCTATTAATTAAGTAAAATAATAAATTAATCTTACAATAGTTTAGTTTATAAGTTTGGCGCGTGCAGTTTATTACCATTCAGTAAAATTGCCTTGTGACTGGTATTCTCTAATGAATAAGTTAATTTTATATATTTTAAATCCTTTGAAACATAGGTAATATATTTGAATATTTTAAGATTCTCTAAAATAACGAGGTTAGATTTATACTCATAACGGACTAAACGAAACTCGATACTGACTTGTATGTGGGCTTTGTAATGGTAATTAGGGCTGCTGAATTGCGATTTCTTGCCGATGGCTTCGCTGAATATGATGCATTGTTCGAAGAGGAACACGTGGAGCTCCTTGCCGCGGTCATTCGCACTGCTCGACACGTCTGATACTGTCATTGACTCTTGCAGTAGGAGTTTGCCCTGGGCGGTAATATTGCCCTGAAACAGACCAAAATTATACTCTTGTTAATTTTATAAACGTTAAATGAAATTGTCAATTACTTGAAAACATTTATAACATTAAGGGTTTCAAATTTAATCATACCTATTAAATATCATAATTTAAAATGGTTACTGATTATTTTTTTTTGGGGTGCAACAATCGCTCTTTGTTTATTACATTGCATTACGGCATTTTTAACAAATTCGCTTTATAGCCAAACCACAAATCGCATGGGCATATAAAAAAACTCAGATGATAAATAAAGAAATGTGTTCTTACCGTGAATCCTTGAAGTCTACCGACATCCATCATCATGTTCGCGTTCTTTGGTATAATGTCAGTGCACTCGACCGCTTCGCGCAGCGACGCGATCACATGAGGTGGTGCATTCGCGTGCTCCGAATACGCAAGGATCTTCTTCACCAACAAGTGATACTTCTGAATGCGTTGGATAGGTTTTATCAATAGGTCCGCGAGCTGCAAAATATCATACAGAATTAACACAATTTTATCTAGGAATCTCCACAAGTAACACCATTAACATAACGCCGTACCGCGTGTAAAGTTACGACTGCTGCTGTGTAAAGTGTTTTAAGTCGCATTCTCTAAAATATATATGTACGTATTGCAAAATAATCGACTCAAGTGTTACATTTATTTGTTTATACCTGTTATAGTCTTATTAGTTATTGTAATAAGTAGGGAGATAAGTAGAAATAGTTTATTTGTATATATTATTAAACTTAATCCTATATATTGTTAAACTTAATCCTTAAAAAGAAAAGCGTAATTAATTCACAGGTAAATGTTTAAAAACTAAATTTATATAATAGAACATTGAAGACTAACAGCTATATAAAACTAACATAAAAACATAATTACCTAACAGAGAGATACTAAAAAGCTTAACTTATAGTAGTTGAGTGGCGGAGATCAGTAAACCACTAAAGAAATGCATTACGCGTTATATACTGCGTTGCACAGTATATGTATAAAACGCTATATTTTTTAAAGGTTATTCCAGTAACATCAATATGAATAATGATAACAATGTTTTTGTTCACTCAACAATTCAATGTGAGAATATTCTATAATGGTGGCAAGAAATATAATGTTTAATAATAAATAAAAACATTAATTAGTTAGTTAATGTTATTGTGTTTTACTCAGTACTACCTATTACGAATGATGTAAGCGGTAGGTATCAAAAGTTAGATATTATGAGCATAACAAGTTCCAATTTACGAAATTAAAAACATAACCCTGCGGAAGAAATTAGCGCCTTGCTTCTGCCATACAGATTTATTTTTCAAAAAAATATGAAAATAGCCAGTGTTACTTCGGACTATGTAAGGCTGTTACATCGTCGGGCCATACATCCAAATCTGTTAAGTCGTTAAGAAATGATAGTGATTAAGAAACTCACATGGACCCTCAAAACATTACACACCCCTTTAGTCGTGTAAAAATGTTATAAGTATTTGAAACTTCATACGAATCGAAATAATAAATATTTTTACCTTTGACTTGATTGGTCATCGAGCTAAACAACTTATAATCGGATGGCAAACACCGCAAAGAAACTGACACCCAATGAATTTTAATCAAGTTTCGATGTTACATAACATACATGACACTCGTAATTCAAATAGACAGTGTGTAATTTGAACACGATGTTGAGATATTGTGGTTAGTGGTAGAGTTCTCACGTGCAGAACACACACAACATCTACGCACCTGCAGTTTGTGTCCGAACTTCAGTCTCAGTTCTTGAAAGTAGGAATCATGTTCTGATACAATATACTCGGAGACGGGCTTGTTCCTACAGTAGGCTTCATACAGGAACATCCTCTTCTCGAGGAACCGCCGGAACAGAGGGCCCAGTAGCTCGGGTTCTTCCACACAACGATGAAGCTCCAACAAGAACTTACTGCACAAATCAAAATTCAGTCACATATATATGTGAATGTAAACATTTATTGTATTACGCACAGCACGCCAGCGTTTTTATAGTATCCATCACTAATGTTGTTAGTGAGCCCTCATCTTTTTAATTAGTACGCAATTATATTGATAATAAACACCAGCCGAGCGGAGCACGGGTAGCTTTTTCGCAAAGCATAGGACACATAAACATAAAAAAAAATCGACAAACTGAAAAAAAAAATAAACATTACACACTTAATTAAAATTTACATGTTCAATAATATAATGAATGGTTATAGTAGTGACTGAGACAGTATGATAAATATTCATACGATATACTACGAATTACTTTCTCGTTTTTATGCCATAGGCAATCTTTTTATCTTATAGATTGTCACATGCAGGAATCGAACCTTTTACCAGCAGTGTTATATTTACGATAATCAGGTGGCACACAGTCTAATCAATACAAGTAAGTGAAAGCAAGTTTTTTTAGAGGAAACTATATAAAGCTATTTCCTATATGAATCTCTCAAAACTGTCCAAATCATGATTACTTTCAAAATGCAACAAATAAATGGGAATGTGAACTGCTATTGGTAATAGAAGTTCCACAATATTTTAATACTTACTCTCTGTGCCACTCATAAATAGCTTCAATATTGCCAAATATCATACGGTGACGGCGGTCTCGCAGCAAGCCTTCAGGTAAGCATGGCTCAGCATTTGGGTCCTGCACAATTATTTTTTTTTAGTTAGAGCAACAGCCACTGTGTAAAGTAATGCCATTTTACTGTCTAAGTTTGTAGGGATGCTTATTCCTGAATGCCAAACAACAGTATACCTTGGTTTTCATGCTTTAAAATTGTTATTGGCTACAAATCGTTAACTAAGTTATATACTTGGTGTTCCTTTGACTTAAAGCCTTTCTTTATACTTAATAATATAAAAACTTTTACCCAATATTAGAAACAGATTCATGTCATCCATGACAGATTTTATGGCTGTTAGGATTAAATAATTGCTACACTATGTATACGTAATAGGTATTTGTGTTTCAAATTCGTTCTCATTTACGTGGTAGAGCCATGCTAGGCACGAACGGGCCGGTGCGATACCACGGCCTCACAGAAAAAAGGTTGTGATGCAACACCTGCGTTGCATTTCCCCGAAATTAGTAAGGTTTCCAGAGGCACAACTCCCCCTCTCCTTTTTCCTCTTCCCTGTCCCCCCCCCCCTTTTCCAATCTCCTCGTCCACCTCTCTCTTTCCCCTCCCCGCATACCCTCATCACTCATCAACCTCAAAGGTGGGCAACGCACTTACGACTCTCGAGTTGCGGTTGTCACTTACCATAAGGTGACCAGTCTGTTCGTTTGTCCCCCTATAATGTTATAAAAACAAAACATTTTCATTTCTTCTGTCTTGTCGCTTCTTTGTGTATAGTGAGATATTAATGCGGCTTTATGATTTACAAGATTGAATATGTGTAAAACTCTGATAAATACAATGTTTTTGGTATATCAGAAATATGATAATAATCAGAATAGTAGTGTCAGCCCTATTGTTGTATTAACTTAATTGGACTCACTGAGGTTATATTGTTTGAGGGATTATACACAATCAACAGAATGAATAGAGATATCTTACCTAGCTATATTATTTTGCGACAACATTATAGATAATATTAGTAAGTAATACGGAATTATGTGAAATAAATGCAAATGGCTGAATCGTGTAAAGCCTCGTCCTTGTTGGTTTGGTTTGCACATTTGCCGAACTTTCAATTATAAGATTCGCGTTAGTATCCCCAAGTAATCTCCGGTTGGGCATGACGCAATATTAAAACACGAATCATAAGGAGTACTCTAGTATTTTTTTTTTAAGTTTTGAGAATTTTATGTTTTTTTTTTTTTTATGCGATAGGGGGCAAACGAGCAGACGGGTCACCTGATGGTAAGTGACTACCGCCGCCCATGGACACCCGCAACTCAAGAGTCACAAGTGCGTTGCCGGCCTTTTAGGTAGAGGTACGCTCTCTTCTTGAAGGTTTGAAGGTCGTATCGGTTCGGAAATACGGCAGGCGACAATTTGTTCCATAAGCTGGTTGTGCGAGGCAAAAAGCTTCTCGAGAAGCCACAGTGGTGGAGTGCCAATCGTCCAGGTGATGGGGATGGATATTTTGTCGCGTAGGACGATGGCGGAAACCAGCAGCCGGTATAAGTCCGAAAAATTCCTCTGAACACTCCCCATGATACAAGCGATAGAGGATGCAGAGTGAAGCTACATCTCTACGCAACGCCAAGGTGTCAAGTCGATCAGAAATATCTTGGCAGTCGATGATGCGAGTCGCTCTCCGTTGAATGCGGTCAAGAGGCAGAAGTTGGTACTGGGGTGCACCTGCATAGAGATGAGAACAGTATTCCATGTGCGGCCGAACCTGCGCCTTATAAAGTTGCAGGCGGTGGGCCGGAGTAAAATACTGTCTCGATCTGTTTAGCACACCAAGCTTCTTCGAGGCTAATATGGCCTTACTCTCTAAGTGACCGCGAAACTGGACTTCGCTTGATATATCGACGCCAAGGATTCCGATACTGGCTGATGCAGTTAGGGAAGTGCTCTCAAATTGAGGTGATACGACCAATGGCATCTTTTTAGCGGTGAACGCGCAAACCTGTGTCTTCGTGGGGTTAAATTGGACTAGGTTAAGTCGACCCCAATCTGAAACTTTTGATAAAGAAGTTTCGATTTCAGACACAAGTTTGGATCGGCTTTCGATGACGTTTACCCGAGAAATGTTAGCGCGGCCGGTGTAAAGGGCATCACTCGTGCTATCGTCTGCATAGCAATGGATGCTGCTAATCTGCAGCATGTCGTTGATATGCAGAAGAAACAGCGTGGGTGATAGCATACAGCCTTGTGGGACACCAGAATTAACAGACTTGGAGTCGGAGCATGCACCGTCAACAACGACCTTGATGCTTCTGTCTGTAAGAAAACTGGTGAGCCAATTGCACAGTTTCTCGGGAAGCCCATAGGAAGGAAGCTTCGCAAGGAGCGCTTTGTGCCAGACCCGATCGAAGGCCTTCGCCACGTCCAAACTAACGGCCAACGCTTCCCCCTTGGTCTCGATCGCCTGTGCCCACCGGTGAGTCAAGTATACGACAAGATCACCAGCTGAACGACCCTGACGGAAGCCGTATTGTCGATCATTGAGGAGCTGGTGGTCTTCTAAGTACCGGAGGAGCTGGCAGTTAACAATGGATTCCATTATCTTGGAGAACAAGGAGGTGATGGCTATGGGTCTGTAGTTGGACGGATCCGAGCGATCTCCTTTTTTAGGGATTGGGTGCACTAGAGCTGTCTTCCATGAGTTCGGGACTACGCCAAGAGAGTAGGAAAGCCGATAAAGGCGCGTTAAAACCGGTGATAACTCTGGAGCACACGTCTTCAGCACGATAGGAGAGATTCTATCGGGCCCACTCGACTTATGAACGTCGAGGGAAAGAAGCGCTTTACGCACTGCCCTTTGTGTAAACCGGACTTCCGGCATGCGGGTCTCGCACTGCGGTATGGTCGGCGGTGCGTTTCCCCCGTCGTCCAGGGTCGAGTTGGACGCAAAGAGTTTGCCCAGAAGATCGGCTTTTTCTTTAGCGTCGTGGGCCAACGAATTATCTCCTATGCGCAGAGGTGGAAGGGATGGCTTACAAAAGTTCCCCTGGACAGCTTTGGCAAGAGACCAGAATGCACGAGTTCCGGAGGGGAGACTAACTAGTCTCTCGCCAATTCTGCCGATGTGAGCCGACTTCGCCCCAGCAATTACTCTTTTGAGGGACCTGGAGGCAAAGTTAAATTGCTTCTGTAATGTGCTGGTCTTTACATTCCGTGCTGTCGCTGCATTAGCCCATGCTTGGTAACATTCCTGCTTTCGGCGGGACGCCGCTTTGCAGGTTCGACCAAACCAAGGCTGGGACTTGCCACCTGTGGGAATCAGGGAGAATGGAATGAAAAGTTCCATACGACGTACATAGTGAACGAGTGGCACCATACTCCTAATCAGGCAATGGTCCGAAGAGCCAAGAGGGGCCTCAACGGATACTTTGTAGCCGTGAGGATGTGAGGTCAGCAGAAGATCCAACAGTGCAGGCACGTGGCTTTCTGCATCTGGGATTCGCGTAGGCGTTGCTACCAGCTGCGTCAAGCCATATGCCAAGGCGAAATCGTGAACAGATCTTCCCGCATGATCGGTTTTGCGCGAACCAAGCCATTCGGCGTGATGGGCGTTAAAGTCGCCAAGAATCACGATCTCTGCGGATGGGACCTGCTGAAGCACTGAGTCTGTAGCCATTTGGACGTGGTCGATGAGTCGGTCCGTTTCGGCATCACCGCTATGGGACCTGTAGAGGCATAGGTAGATGCGGGGATGGTCGTCGCAGTCTACACGTAGCCATAAGATGGAGAGGTCCCTACCTTCAAGATTGCCGAGGCGGCGAGAAGTGATATCATCTCTAACGTACACGCATACACCAGCCTTAGGAACAAAGGAGTGTTCCAGTCCGTACTCACGGTAGCAGAGGTAGGATGTGTCCGCTGGAGATGATATCTGCGTCTCGGTTAAAAAGAGCAAGGCCGGCTTTGCTGTCTCAAGGTGGTGGTGGACAGTGTCGAGGTTCGAATGTAAGCCCCTGATGTTACAAAAATCCACGGTAAACGTGACAGGGGGTGCCATGGTGTGCCTTCTCTTGCCCCGAGCAGATTTTGAGAGCGCAGTTGAGCCCCCCCCCAGAGTACGAGGGGCAGCCTGGGCGTCCACGCTCAGGCATAATCCGTACTGAGGGTGGACGTCCAGGGAGGGATTTTCCAACGCTAGCGCTGTTACCCCCTGGGGTATCCTTTTCGTTAACAGCGCTATCATTAGGGGGGTGGGGGATTTTGGGCCTCCGGAGACCTCACTCATTTCGGGGAAATGCAACGCAAGCGTTACTTCACAACCGGTTTTCTGTGAGGCCGTGGTATCGCACCGGTCGAGCCGGCCCATTCGTGCTTAAGCAAGTATGGCTCTACCTTAATATAACTAGTTTCTGACCTGTGCGTGCCGGATATATCCCTCGCAGATAAGTTGAAGATCGGACACGTAGATTTCTTCTGTGTCCACTAGTTCTCGTAGGACATATTCCCGTTTTTTGAGCGCAGCCTCAAATGAATCAGGCCCTGGAGTAACGGGTTGATCTTCTTCTTCACATCCACGACCTGATGTACTAGCGGCACCTGACAGAGCAACACAACCGTGCTGCTCCTAGATAAAATAACAGATTCTTAGTGGTAAGTTAGCGCTCAAGTTCCATTTCAATTTGAAAGTTATTTGTACTTAATAGTAGTCATTAAGTTTTCTGTATTTATAAATGGAGATAGTCAACATTAGAAGTGTCTATGTTAGAATGCGATAATTTCATCCTCGAAATAGAAGCACCATTATGTAATTTAAATTGGATATTACTTATTTTTTTTTTAAATAATTCATGCGTAACATAGTCCAAAACCAAGCCATAAAGCACAAGAAATGAAAACTTTGATATCACTATAAAATGTAAAGTGTACACCGAACACGTAAAAACCCGTGCAATTTTTTTTATTAGAGAAACATCACTACCACTCCTATCAGTAGTCTATTTTTATACTTAAAACATAAACGATATTCCTTTAAAACTAATATACTGTTTATAAACCTGGCTCACAGGTAAAAGTAAAAAAAGTAGAAATACTAAAGCTTAACAAAATGAATATAAAGCCAATTATCATAGCGTTGTACCTAACATTGAAAACAAGTAGTTAACTATCTTTTATATCCCCACCCCTTCACGTTTACCTCAGTGTTAGGGAGGTTAAATCCGGAGATACAAATATCTAAGTAATTACATTTTG
This sequence comes from Tyria jacobaeae, assembly GCA_947561695.1. NCBI lineage: Eukaryota > Metazoa > Arthropoda > Insecta > Lepidoptera > Erebidae > Tyria > Tyria jacobaeae. The sequence continues at coordinate 7,357,276 of OX387207.1, read as the reverse complement.
CTCGCGGTCTTTTGTAGACGGCTTTGTAAGTTTTACAATTTCCTTTTAAAAATATATTTCATTTTTAACAGACTTCTAGCTGGAGGCGATTTTCAGTTGTACTTTTTTAATGTTTGTGCATATCTCTAACATTTAGACTTCTTGTATATTTCCGTTTTAATTTGTGTGAAGATATGTGAATAATTCTTGTACTATACGTACATTTATTTACTGGCGAACCTATGAGAATTGGCTTTATGTTATAGATAATTTAATAATAAGCCTACAAACTAGGAATAACAATATAATTATACTATATAAACATATATAATTAGTTTGCGTACACTCAGATACTATACTGATTATTCTATTTGTCTGATATTGTAAAATTGTTATAACAGTGAGTAAGTACTAAGTTGAAATTAAAGTGGTATTTTTGCGGTTGCCATTACACGCACCCACGATCATGTTTTTCTCAAGGCATGGGTTAGTGTTGAATTGCCGTTTACTTAATTTTGACTACAAAAATAACGAAATCGATTTCGTATTCGATTACATCTAAATGAATATGTGTGTATATATTTGTTACCCTCAATATGTGAGTATGTATGATATAATAAATGTAAATTAATATTTTAAATTAACTTGTAAACTTTCACTAAATTATTAAAACGCGTTACTTGCAGATCATTTAATTGTAGTCATGTGCATAGTGCATGATGATCATCGATATCATTACCTTTGTTATTATTACCCTACTTAAATTAGGCACAATAAATGAAAGAAGACAAATCGAAGTTTATTTGAACGGTTGTAGTACTCGAAATATATTGCAATAAAGATTTTAATTGGTTGATAATTTTCAAAATAATGATATGTTAATAAAAAAAATAACATACTGTTAAGGTGTATAAATATAACAAAGACGTGTAATATACGAGGAAGAGAACAACAAACAAATCGAACGTACATATATCCGACTATACACTCGATGTATTTGTAAGCCCTACGTATTTTTCACTAGCCTATTTTTTTCCAGCCCTAAGTTATTTTTTTCACATCTTATCTCAGATACTCACTAACAAACCACGTAATCACCTACAACGACAGAAAACTTTAAACCATGCAAGAACAAAAACCATAGATAAAGCCTACACATGCTCTATAAAGCTGAGTTACCACAATTAAACTGAAATAACACTTCAGGGCCTATCCAAAGCTATAAATCATCGTAGCTTACTTTTCTTTATCAGATACTACTATGCGATATTAAAATAAAAAATAACATTTCTAAACTCACCGTTGAAACCCATACTGAACAAAATTAATAAAAAAACATTATTTTTACACAACTTTTCTTACTTAATAACAATAACTTGTTTGCCAAATATTCAGTAACACCGAGAAAACAAGAAACCACAAGCTACCATGACTATCAAACTGTCATGACACTTGGGATTTTAATTCGCAATTAAAATGGTTTTACTTAAATTATTTCAGTAGAGGGTTTCCTCTAAATAAGTGGAAACCATAAACTTGAATGTAACGAATATTGACATGAATGAAGATCAAGGTAGAAAAAGTGTGTAAAGGGCCTATGTAATGTCCAAAGGTGGGAGATCTTTACAGCCTATTGACGATTGTAATATAAAAGGCGTTAATCACATTAAACAAGAAATAAATACCTGAAATACCTATCGGGGTTCAAGTTATAATTGATTGTATGTATTTACAGTTAATACGCAATTCTGCCACGTTAACGTATGTAGCTTCGTTACTAATGATTTTACAATTGGATACATAAATAAGAAAACTACAGTTTGGTTTTGAGCAGTATGGGTTATGTTGACTAATAACAAAAATGGAAAGAAACGTGCACACATCATGCATTAATACAGGACCGAACCATCCGCTCCTTCACGATCTGCTCTATTTCTGCAATATCGGCAGCGCCGTTATTGCTTTCCATGGAATCAATGGCCAGAGAGTTCTGAAAACATTCACCTTTCATATAACCTCCTGCTTTATAAGCACCTGTACCAATGCAGTTATTAATATTAAGGTACGAAAATTATTGTTAGTCATTAAGAGCGAAAAGAAAGCACAGGGTTTTTGTGTATGGGTTTACTCACTCTCGCGACAGGAGCGGCAGCTGCGGCTGGAGTTGGCTGCTGCAGAACAGCTTGTGGATTCTGTACGAATTACGACACACGAAGTTGATTATTAATATTATATTTTATTACAAGTATTTTAATCGATATACCAGACTATATCATCTAACACAAATGGACGGGAAAACAAACTTTATAGAAAATCTTTGCTAGAATGTAATAGGCAAAAATGGTTCACACTGTATTTAACCGTATTGCTGCATTCATATTTGATTATAAATATATTAATTAAAAGGAGCACGTGAGAGATAATAAAGTAGTTCCAAACATAAACAATCGTTCTTACAACATTATTTTTATACTTAGTAGGTGTGGGTAGTGTATTACTTTGTTAATGTATCCTCATTTATTAAAATGCCACTAACAGTTCCTACAACTGTTCTGTTCAACTCTAAAATAGTTAGCATTTTATTTCACCTTTTTTCGATGACCCTTCTTTGTGCACTCAGGTAATTATTTCGTCATACAGGTCAGGTGATATTATTGAGATAGCTACGTAACTAGGCAAGTTTTATACATATACAGAGTGGTTTGGTATCTATAGGGAAGTCAGGCAGGGTTTTGCAGCGTCTTCATGGTTGTTTACTCACACACTGACTTATTACTTGTTAATATTCTCTATATCTATGTAAATCGTATACTACTTTTACTATGTTTGTTAATTTGTGTGAGCACCATGTCTCTATCATAAAATTAAATTATCTGTCGTTGCTTCGTCATTCGTTGCTTAATTCTTTTTACCTATTTCGGGGATATTGTTCTGGGTACATCGTTTTCACACATACTTTTAATTATATATTTATTTATTGTATGTAAACAAAACATTTTAAAAGAGTAACGGTGGAGTTTCTCTCCCATTCTTCCCCATACGAAACTACATTTTGGAGTAGGCGACTAGAATCAAGTCTATTTAAATGTAAATGTTGTTGTTCAAAAGCGCCTTTTGGGCCTATTTGATATAAATGCTTTGACTTTGAATAATTGTACTAATATTACATCATTTGAGTCTAAAAAAATTGTAAACTGTAATTTAATTTAGTCTTGGTACTTGGCCGAGTGGTTCTCGTTGTAGTAGAATTGGGCGACCCCATCTCCTTTCATAGGTGCCGTAGAAAACTGCTAAGGGATGTGAGTTTTTTTTTAACTTGCCCCTTATTACGTAAAAGGATTAAATTATGGTCAGCAGAAAGTAGGCGTTTGAGACGATTTTGTCTAATTAGGATAATAAATCTATATAGAAAACTTGTAGTAATAATCGAGTTTTATGAAAAAAAATATATAAAATAAATACATATTTTATAATATTAAAAATAATATAAAATCTTTATTGAACACTGTTTGAAGTTTCAAAACTTAAGCTAATTTATCAATAATCCCCTTCAATCTTTTAACTACACAACGACCGTTTTATTACTACTACTATTTACAATCTTAAAAAAGAACATTGTGCTGGAATGTCTCTTAACGGTTTAATCTCTTCCTACTTTACCGTTACTGTTTAACGTGGAGTTTTAAGTCATAATCCGATAAATGTTAGTTATTATTACTTAATCTAAAGCCCTAGTATAGATAGAAGAGTTGGTTGAATATTACTGGTTTTGTGCTTCACATGTCGATAAAAAATAAGGAGGTAAACACGAAAGATTAAACACAAAAAAAAAAAATTGTATTTTTTACAATTATGTATTATGTAATTATCTCTAACCAATCCCATATATGGTACCCTATATTTATACAAAAACACGTAAACTGACTTTGCTGTAAGGTACACAGGAAAACAAAAATGGACCTTGGTAAAAATGAATCAAACTTACACTGTCCAGTGACACTGATATTACGGTTAGGGATAACCTAACCGAAATGATCTGTTATTATCCTATTGGAAATGGGTTAACACATATTTGAGTTTATTCTACATGAATGATACATAATAATTACGGTTCACCTTACTCGAATCGATAAATAGGTTTTATATACAAGTGTTTTGTTCCACGAAACACGTTCATTAAATGTAAGTACATACCTATATATCTTCTTATTGAAATTGTATTTTGGAGTTAGTTCCCTTCAACCTATATTAATTATTTTAATGTTAATTTTAATTCGAGATAAATGATAAACGTGTCTTTACGCATGTTAAGTGCGACTGTGTTTATGAATCAAAGTGGCAAGTGTAAATATGTTGCTGCTTTGATACATTATATCAACACAGAATAGAGTTTATCAAAAACAAGTTGCGAACAACAATGGGGAAAGCCCAGCACCCGAAATATTTCAAATCAAATATTCAAAAGGTAGATATTTCGAAAAAATGTTCCCGCCAGTTGCCAAAAATACTAAGCATTACGCCTGCAACCAATTGCAACCAATATTGCCGGCTGAGTTAGTTAAAAAATCACCACTGAGATTAGTTGTTGAAGCAGCAGCAGCGCAATCGAAAGATGCAAGTAATGTGAAAGAAATATTAGTAGAAATGTTGAACGAAAAAATACTTAATAACGTTAGTATGGACTTTTATGGAAATATAACAATTTGACACATGACAGCCCCGAGTTTTTTCAAATTTCTGCCACATTGCGCGCTGCGATCGATTTGACGGTCTCCACCACCCACTTTGCACATAGCAAATAACAAAAAGAGATAAATATACATAACGCGCGTAGCGACGCGTCGCGCTGCATGGGGAAAGCAATATTTCGAACGTTGCCTTTTCAGTGTAAAATGTAATAGACATGATCATATAACTATAAGATTTTTTTTTGCCCCCTTAGGGGATAGCTAAGGGCGTGAGCTTATGAATGAATATGTATATTTTAACCGCGTGTAAAAGTCATGTAAAATTTCCGATTAAAAATATATTCAAAATCCACTTACATTCATCACAATATTAAAATTAAAGTATTATAGCAATCTAACTAAGCATACTAAAAAAATATTCTGTTAGAAGCATCCATTGTGTTTCTTATGCAGTATATTTATGAAAAAAAAAAACCACAGCTTTGCTAAATTCTGAACTTTTATTACACAAAAGAGAAAAACGAGACATAAGCCACGAAAAAAAATTGTGATGTCTATGGACCTAAAGCAGTGTCAGTAAGAGTAGCACCAAGTTGGTTCAAGCGTTTTTAGTTCGGGCATTTTGAGAACAATGATGCAGCTCTGGTTGCCCTAATATGGATAAAGTCGATGTCCTTTTGGGAAAAAGTGGAGCAAGATCGGTATATTAGTTACGAAATAGCCGAGGAACTGAGGGTTGACTTCAAAAAAGTTTTGAAAGTCTGGCTATACAAAAAAATCGATATTTGGATGCCACACGAAATCACTGAAAGAAACCTAACGAATTGTGTACTCATTTGCGATTCTCTATTGGAACGTAATGAAACCGAACCATTGATATATATATTGAAAACATTAATCACTGGTGATGAAAAGTGGATATGACAAGAACATTGGAAAAAATCATGGTCAATGAGTAGCCAAGCTCCATAAACTATAGCGAAATCCGTATTAATACGATATAATGCCCTGGACCCAACCCACTTTTCAAACTCGATCTTTGGAATAGCCTTTAGTTCTATAAATGGCGCTATCCGTATTTAACAAAAAAAAAAACAAATACAGCGGCTTTATGGCGCCAATATACGTAATAACTTTGATTTTAAATAAAGTAGTAGTAACTTGGTATGGACTGTGGGTCGTAGGCAGTGTTAATGTCCTCTATGCCTGTAAAAACGACCTTCATTACGACCGTACTTGTCGAGCCGTTTTCGGTTTTGGCAATCCAGAGTCTGCGCTGGGGCATATAGGACGTTCGTCTTCAACGACTTTACAGTCACCTTGGAAACGCCTATACCAATCGTAAACTATTGTTTAACCATATCAGGTTCACCATGGTTTGTTAACGTTTCACACACTTTGTTACAGTTCAAAATTTGATACGAATTCTTTGATACATGTCTTCGCCGAGCTCATAAAAACACGCCTTGCCGTAGAGGCTGTTACAGAAAAATTAAACAATGAATACAGCTGAAACACTTTTCATACTTCAGGCAGTACTTCAGCAAGTATAAAAACATAATTAACAACATTGTATAACGGAGCCAGAACTGTAACTGTCATGAGACTTAGGTCAGACAGTTCTTATCATCAGAATATCTAACCTGTTCTCTATAGAGCCATGCTTAGGCACGAATGGGCCGGCTCGACCGGTGCGATACCACGGCCTCACAGAAAACCGGTTGTGAAGTAACGCTTGCGTTGCATTTCCCCGAATTGAATGAGGTTTCCGGAGGCCCAATTCCCCCTCCCCCCTTTTCTCTCCCCTCTTCTCCTTTTTACCATCTCCTCATCCCTCCTCTTTTCTTTCCACTCCCTGCAGTCCCCATCCCTCATCACCCTCAAAGGCGGGCAGCGCACTTGAGTTGCAAGTGTCCATGGACGGCGGTGTCACTTACAATCAGGTGACCCGTCTGTTCGTCTGTCCCCCTATAGTATATAAAAAAAAAAAAAAAAAAAAAAGAAAAAAAGAACTATAATAAGGAATTTGGATACCAATGATATTTCCATAAACAAAACTGATCCCGTATAACAAATATTAACAAGATTTAACATACACACACCCTAGCATCTCCGAAGAGGAATGTAGAGGCGTAATTATTGTTCATATTTTGCCGATTATATAATTATGTATTTTTTTATTATTTATTTATAATTTGCCGATTAAATAAATTATAAAGGAAGATAGAAAAGGAAGTAAAGGGATATCGATTATATAGATAGATATTTTATTTTTATAACTAAGCCTAACAATGTGCCTATCGTTACTAACTTTACCGAGTACCACTTTGCCTGATTGATAGCAATAAGTGGAGTTCAAGAATGATGGTCCCCACGCTCATTGCATGTCTAGTCAACGCAACATGGTAACCCACACTATAGCGGCCTGGTAAGATGGGAGTATAAGCAACAGCTCAAGCAAGTCAGGGTTGCATAGCTACATATAAATCGAACTAGCTCGTGCCGGGAAGTCCGAGCACTCTAACTAAATTACTGACGTATGGCTTATGATTGATTTGACGTATTTAGAGAGATTATATATTTATATACCTATATATATAATATAGGGTCACCCTTCCTATGGCCCATCCCTTCATATCACACAAGACATTTAAAGCTACATAAGTACGACTCGCGTGTCATATTTATTTTGTACGAAGAGATAGGGCCGGGTTAGAGGTACAGTCCCGGGACCATAATAACCTAGGACTAAGAATTTGTCGGGTACCATTGGAAGTATAATACGAGTCTGTTTACCTTTCGGTAAATGAAGGTTAAACAAATCCGGATGATAATTTATCAAAATGTGACAAGCTAAGGAAAAATATTAAATTTTTAATACTACTAAAATTTATAGTTTTCACGGAATTCCTAGAAATTATGCGGTGTATGGGGTATTAATTTATTATTAAACTTCCTCAAATGAAAAACCTCAAAGTTGTGTAGTTTCTCTGCCACTCGCGATGTATTTCTTTAAATTAATATGGGAATGACATTCTATTTTATGTATTGTCTTTAAGGTTTGCAAAATTATTTGTATCTAAGTACATAATAACTAAGCACTACATAAATTCTGTTCTTGCAGATTATCAATCGTAATATAATTGAAACACAAAAAGTTTTATCTTCTGACCATGATCATAACGCACTTTAACGTGAAACCGACATACTAAAATTAAGTTCTAAGTACAAAATATAAATAACGAATGGTATCATATACGTCTATAAGAAATAACTTTAAAATAAAGTTGTAAACCGCCTTCTATCGGCCTATCATGATATGATAATTATAAAACGGTGTAACTCTTAACCGTTAACGACCATCATCAGTTCAGGAACATTAAACGTATATCTTAATAGTGTTAGTTTTCATGATCATCAAATTCTGACTTGGTGTCAATAGGACCACCGCAGGATTAAGTCTAGCTTAAAAAAAATTAAATGGTTAACAATTGGCGGTATAATAGTTGAACATATATAAAAACACATACTTAAATATATAACCAATTCATTTTTTTAGTTGCTAAAAACATACTTAAAAAAATATAACATTTCTTTGGCGGAGTCCAATCTACTCCAATCCGAATATAATATAAGTCTGGATATATGAGAACCCTAACGGTCTAAAAACCGAGTGAAACTTAAAAATGTAGTAATTCCTAGATTCCATTGAATTGCGATGTGAAGTTTATGTCATGTCTTGAATATAACCATATCCACTATATCTTTAAATTTATTTTTGTGTGGCCGTGGTATAACTTCGATGGAGCCGGCCCCTTCGTACGTAAGAAAGACCATTCATGTTACTAACATTGTGTTTGTGTTAAGTTGGACCAATACAATACTTCTTTTCCACATGTTTTTTTTTTTTATCAAATACTAAACATTCTTATTAGACAGGGAAAAGATATGTTACATTGAAACTATCATATCTATTAGATTTTTCATTAAAAATACACTTCTCAAAAGTGTAGCTCACATTGTTTTAGTAGCCCACGTTGCTGCTGCACATGATGTCTAGTTAGCAACGTCGTAAAATAACCGAAACGCTGGATTACTGTTTCATATGGGTTAACAGTTTATATTAACCCTTTTTATTTGGATTAACTCCTATTGTATGGGTTACTACAATAACATGTTTAGTCTGTTAAAATATTTCTGTAACCGTTGAACATCCGATCCCTGGTTGTAGAGAGTGTTAGCTAATCATACTTAAAATATACATAGTATGTATGTATGTATATTTTAAGTATGATTCATTATAAGAGTTATTCATATCTTGCTTTATATTTAATTAGTGATAATGAAAAGTAACTCACCTATATACGGATAGCAAATGATATTGATGGTACTTACATTGATAGGTTTCATCGGTGGAGGCAGTTCGACATCTGCGGCTTCATCTTCTGCTTCGTCCAACTTGCCAACCTCGTGATCGTCATGACGGCCATTGTCCCCTACGGCTCCGTAGGGAAGCTGAACCATATGTAAATAAGTAATTAATGTTCATAAGAATATTCTTAATAAATTAAATGAGCGCAAGACACACAACATACTCTATTTTTAAGAAGGCAATTATAGTATGTTCTTAAATAATATTCTGAAATAATTATAATCTTTGTACTAACCTTGAGTTTTTTATCTGACGGTATCTTTTTTAACGGAATCGGTTTGTCAGTGGAGGCAGGCGACTGCGCGCCAGTTGGTTTCTCAGCCTTGCCTTGCGATTGCTTCCGCAGGCCTAACCAACGTTTTCTAGGAGGATAAATAAAAAAATTATTAAATACAACTTGCGATTTCAAGTTAAGGGCTAAATAATAAGGCAGGCCGAAACGGACGGATGTTTTTCCACCTTTACGACGACGTCATAATCATTAAATGTCAACAGTAAATATGCATATTTTATGTATTTATATGTAAGACAACATTACAGATGGCGGTTCTGAGACTGGTTTCGGAAATTGGCACATCAAAAAAAAATCCTAACCTTACTATTTTAACAGGATTAACTAGTATAAAGTAATTTCTGCTGTTAAAATAGTACTATATAGTAAGGTTTTATTAGTATTCATTATAATTAGAACTGATCTAATATAAATATAATAAAATGTAGCTGAAGACAGCTAGCCTTTCTCATCTCGATTCTTGATGAATTCCAACCACTGGGCGAGTGCTAGATTTTTTTTAAATTCAACTGGGTTGGTGAACATGATCAGTTCAAGAAATTAGCTGCTTTCATAAATTTACATGCCACGACACGTCCTAGCATGCCACGTCAGGCTGTATTAATGGTATGTTGAAGCATAACAGTATTAGCAGCAATACAAAGTCATTAATTATGCTTTTTAAAAGATAGGACTACTAAGGGTATACGTCTATTATTATATCATCATATTTAAGGCCTAAAATTACAAAATGTGTTTCGCTATTTAAATTTATGGTATAAGTAGCCAAACGAGCAGACGTATCACCTGATGGTATGTGATTACTGCTGCCTATGAACATCTGTAACTCAAGACTCGTAATGAAAAACCAAATTGTTAACACACTTTCTAGAGGAATTTCTTTCCGTGCATCAGTCGTCAACCTTGTGTTTCTGGTATGAGCATGAACTACTTGATTCTCCTCCCGCCCAGGGCGGTAAGCCATATCACGTGCACTGCATCGCTATCAAGAAGTCTAAGCGTGAGAGGTTGATGAAAATGATAGTCATGTGTTCTGTGATCATAGGCCTATGGGGATACTACATAATGCTACTTCTAAAACAGTACTTTAGTTCACAATGAGCATTAAGATTTTTGTTGAACTATTGCTGCCCTAAGTTTGTAAGTATCTGCAGCCATAACTGCACTTCTATGATTTATATTACTTTTAATAAATAAACCACTACCATTTACGACAAATCTACTTTGTCTTGGGAATAAAATATTAATAAAATGACTTTAAAGTTTTTGAAAACTCCATAAACAAAGAGAGTAGGTAGATTGAAAGTAAATATTTGAAATTAAAACATTTTGTTAAAGAACCGACATGACGAGAATTAACTTGTCGGTATGGGACTTTGATTACACATACTTGTCTAAGCGACACATTCCGCAACAGCTTGAAAAAGAGAACTATTTTTGGTAGAATAGCATGTCACCTACGCCACGTCACTATCATTTAACTCTCTAAACGAACGTACCTATGAAATGAATTTCTCATATTAAATTGTGTTGACATTCTAATGGAAAACCATATAACAACACAAATTAGCTATTTTTGTCAGTCAAAAACGATATTTAATGGGAAAACGATGACGCTTTTCTTTTTTATATACAATAATATGAATACCGAATATATATATATATATATGTATATACAGTCGTGGTCAACTAATTAAGGACATTCAAGATAGTGGACAGCAATAACCGGCTATGTACATAGAAATATAAAACCCTGTTGATTTCTCAGTAACTATTATTTGCATAATTTGATCCGATTATTATACTATAAATGGCTGTAAATAAAAGATTAAATAAATATAAAAAAGTGTTTAATATCAAAGGTTAACCATGTATTCAATTTAAGGTACAATTCTGTAGCTGGACATTTAATTAAGAACAGTAAAGTAAAATGAAAAATAGAGTTAAACAGAACTAATAATCTGCAGTATTTTAATTTCTTTAACAACTTCATTTTATTACGGGTAAAATCAGTACCCAGTAGCAAAACCTTTGTTAGTAATTACCGCTTGACACCGATGTGGCATAGACATTATCAGTTTCTGACATATTTCAACAGGAATGTTTGCCCATGCCTCACAAAAAGCTTCATTAAGTTCATCTAAAGTTGTGGTACGATAAATGGCAACTTTTTTCTTAATTTCGTGCCAAAGGTGCTCGATTGGGTTGAGGTCGGGGCTATTTGCTGGCCAATCTAGCACTGATACCGACTGTCTGTTAAGAAACGACTTGACTGAACGGGCTGTATGTTTTGGGTCGTTATCATGCTGAAAAGTCCATATAATAGGAAGATGTTCCTCAGCATAGGGAAGCATAGTTTCTTCTAATATTGCCTTGTATTGATGTTGGTCTAAGTTACCCTGAACTTTCCTCACAGGTCCCACTCCACGTCCAGAAAATGATCCCCACATTTTAATGTTTCCTCCGCCATGTTTCACCTGCTTTTTTGTGAATCTTGGATTCATTTCCGCTTTTACAGGACGCCGTACGTATTGCCTTCCATCTGAAGAAATCAAATTAACCTTGGTCTCGTCAGAGAATAATACATGTTGCCATTGGTCGTAGGTCCAATGTCCATATTTACGTGCAAACGCCAAACGTGCATTTCTATGCTCTTTCTTTAACAACGGTACTTTGCGAGCCACTCTTCCGAACAACCCTGCTTCTACCAGACGTCGTCGAACTGTCCTCGCTGATACACTGACTCTTTCGTCTGCCCCAAACACTTCATGTTTAATTAAAATAGAGCCTAGAAACGGATCTTTCTTAGCTAACCTGGTTATCATTCTATCTTCTTGCGGAGTTGTTTTTCTCGATATTTTTTTTCTGGGCACATTTAAAGTTGTGTTATTGCGCCTGAAATGTTGCACTGCATTGCATACCATAGTTTTTGAACAATTTAAATATCCTGCTATCCTTCGGTATGACCAACCACGCTCGACAAACTTCATGATAATTTTTCGTAGTGTTGCATCGCAACTTTTATTTTTGCCCATTGTTCTTCAAAATAACTCTCAAAACTTGAAATTACAAATCTAGATTGCCGCCAAAACTACCACAAAGAATAGGAGAAGAAAGAAAATAATAATTGAGATTCAGATTTTGAAACTAGAACGCAATATCTCAGTGTCCCTAATTAAATGGCCAGCCAGCATTCTTTGAACAAATAGCACTGTGATCATCTATCAGCTATACTGTAAAGAGGTTTAATGTTTAAGAAGTTGTTATTGTTTGTATAATTAGGCACATAAATGACTAATTATACTTACATGTAAAAGATGTGGAATATTGTTTAGACTCGTTGGAAAATAAAAAATAAATTCACAATTTGGATTAACTAGAGAGTGTCCCTAATTAGTTGACCACGACTGTATATACTCTGTAAAGTTTTCTACATGCCATGGTAGCAATTAAGTTTTGAAAGAAAAAGGTTCAGAATTTTAATACTGAATGAACAATCAAACAAACAGACGACGGCCACTAGCTAAGCTATGTTAAGTATGCTTGTCCGTGAGTAAACCTGTACATTAAGGTAATATTTTATATAGATTTGGTGGTTGTAAGGTAGCATATACATATGTATGTCTCCTATTTACTAACAGGAAAGTGTTAAAAAACAATGTTGAGGTGTCACCAAGCTCTAAGCTATCTGAAATAGTAAATCAAGATACATTTAGACCAGTTCCAAACCAAAATACGTGGATTCATTTTATTATTAAAAAGTTTCAAATCGTCTTTAAAAAAGAGCATTCGCTAAAGCAGCTTCTCGGACACCTGAAAAAAAAAACCAAGAGAACTCATCAATATTGTCTGCTATTGGTCTTCAGACTAAATAGATAATTAAACATCGAGTCATTAACGCAACGTCAGGCAAAGTTAGTCACGCGAACTACGTTAAGTACCTTTGCTCTTACATTTAGGTACTTGAAAAGACGATGCAAAGCCGTAAAACGGAGCTGTTACCATTTGAACCGAACTTGTCTAAGACGAAATGTGTCAATTTTTTTTATCAGATTATGATGATTTTTGAGGACAAAGTCATTAACTGCAATTTGCAATTAGTTGTAAATAATGGCCAGTTGGAAAGATAAATCATTTCATTTTATTTTTTAAAGTAATGTGTAAACAATGTAAATTTAATAAAACATGAAACATTTTTTTGGCAAATATTTGCAGTCAATGATATTTTATTTGTCAGATTTACGAAAGTTTTTTTGACGGAAATAAAAAAAATAAGGTGGTGCTTTTTATGTTCAACAATTAATTTTTAAATAACCTGGTTGGTATCGTTCTTTCACACAAATGATTGAAGTTAGGACCTACAAACCAATTGCACGGAGAAATTAAATTTATAGGCGAATTAATTAAAACAAACTTTCATTAAATTAATTTATTATTCGTGTTCAAAATGTCCGCAGCGGATCTAACACAATCACGAGCCTCTCTTCTCACTTCTGTGGTTGTTATTTTTAACTTCATCTCAAGTTTTATTATTTCAAACGCTGAATTGATTCTCTCAATCAATTCTTCTTTTGTGTTACTTCCACATTCGTATAAACTAGTTCCTTGGCCCGACCCCACATTTTTTAATATTTTTTAAATTATTAGGGTTACGAACAACGAAGGTTTCTTTATAACATTAATCTAAGTTAGATATTCAATCAATCTTTATTAATTAAAATTTAAGCTAAGATAAATTTAGTCTATTGAGACTTAATGTCAATATAAGTCTCAAACGTTTAAAAGCAAAGGTCAATAGCTGTATTGCGAGGCGCCGCACCGCCGCTAACGCCCGCGGCACGCCGCCCACGGGAATGAAATCAATCGCCTTTCGCAATTTCATTACGACCCGTTTACCCGTTTGAAAATGTAACAAACAAACATACAAACAGTATCACATTTATAAGTGTCAAAGCCAACATTTGATACATTTGATGTAAATAAAAGAAACACAGGAAGCGTATAAAAATAAAGTGCATTTATAATATTCATCGTACGTTAAAGGAACATAAAAGTTGTACTTGTTATTGTATTCTATTGTAATTATTAGGCAGCTTACTGTTCTTACAACAATAAATATGATTATAAATAAAATAATATGATTTTTTTCTCTATAACTCCATTTATCGATATAATTGCCCAACACCACAAAACTACTAAGCTATCGTACTGAAGTTTAAATTGTGGCTGACTTGGCTGGCCTTGAAGGAGCCAATGGAAATTAGTCCACCTCAGCCCGCAACCCACCATTATTTCGTGATAACGTTTTCACAGCGGAATGTAGTAAAACGTTGTCTGTTAAGCTGTGTATGTCAAACATACCTCTCTCTCGATCTCATTACGTAGTCTTCAGCTTAGTTGGGACCAGAAGTGTAAAAATAAACATGTAAAGTACAAACTACGATCTAGTAAAAAAAAAAAACACTGTCTTAGAGAAAAAGTTATAATGAATGACTAAAACGTAATGGACTGTGCCAACATTGCAGATGTTCACGCATGTTAAGTGTTTTAATTATATGTAGAGTACTGTGAGGGATCACCTCGACTCGGCCACAGCTGAAATAATTTAGGCACAGCACAGTGCACTTGCCATGGATACCAGCACTGTAATTACACGTTCGTAACAGAATATTTAAACCGCATTGCTGTATTTGATATGTCATTCCCATTATTACTTGGTTTCCTTACGCTTGATTGACACAACTAGTAGATTTACATCACATAAAAATACTAACAGTTTTAAACAGGTTTAAAAATCGCCACTATAAACTGCTTTCAAAAGGCTTCTTTTTATTTTAACTATTTTAAACTTATAGCTGTACATTTTTTGTTTGCGGAGAAGAAATTTTATTTATTTATATATTTGGACAGCCTGTAGTTGTTAATGATATGACATAACAAAGTATAGTTGGACATTCCTCTTTTATAGGACAAGGGAAGCGGTAGCATATATCTATTTTCAACATCTAAAAAAATATTAGTTACCTTAAGCATTTCATGCATATTATCCTACACATTATAATTTAAATGAATATCTTAAAAAATTCTTACACCGATGTCGTGACTTGATGCGACCACCACCGCGCTATGCAATTCGCTATCACCCCTGTTGCTACTATACTAATATTATAAATGCGAAAGTTATCTGTCTGTCTGTCTTTGCACTGCTAAACAGCTGAACGGATTGTGTTTAAATTTACTTTTTCTCAACACACCACACAGGCAAAGCCGCGGGCTAAGATAATAAATAATGAGAAAAGTTACATTTTATTATTGCACGTTTGGCGTTTGTAATATAAAAGATTGTTCCTCCCTCTTAATCCCTCCCTCCCCGGGCGGCCAAGTTAGATGAGCCTAAAAATAAAAAAATATCTAAATACAAAATCATTAGAGTAGAGTCCGAGATACAAGAAATAAATTTGTATTTATATGTATACTATATACTAATATATAATACCTTTACCTTCACAACTACTTGTATAATATCTATTGGGTCAATGTTTTCTTAAATCAACCTTCCTGACAATACAAAATGTATAACAGGAATATATGTATGTTGTTATGCACACAATCATAAATGATTACGATATTGTACTAACGGCCCACGTATTTACCAGCAATTCGAATAGAAATGTTTTTTGTGTAAATACTTTTGTAGTAAATACAGAATGTTTACTAACTAAATTACGTTGAAACTTATTGAGTATAACAAACAAAGATCATTGATTCCTAAGTTAGGCTTGTTTATTGTATGAACAGTGCTACTATTACACATAGTTTACAATTATGATGGAGGTAAATCCCAAAACATTGATATACAGCTGGAACTAATAACTGAAGTATATTCTAACTATTTACGTTAGGTAGATATTAAATTGAAATTTTCTTATTTGTAAAAGTATTCAGCATAGCCATAAACTATTTACAAAATTAATTACTTTGTCAAGTCGGGCATGAAGTAACATAAAATTAACCTTTAATATATATATAAAATCGTATACAGACATCTACAGCGAATACCATGATAACTTTTAAATTTAAACAATTGTTTTGAATAATAGAACTATTACAAGAACGCGACATACGTGTAAATACAGTTTCTTGCATAGTTAGTTGCGTTGCAGGGTGCATGAAGCACGGGTGTATGTCAGGTGCGACGTAACGGGGTGTTAAACGCGCGACCAATTTTGCACTATCAATATATCCCTTTATAACATCATACAACTAACACGTGTCCAGGCCTATGCGTATGTCCTCAAGAGTCAACAAGCTGTGAGCTTTACAACTTTGATGTTAGGTCATAACTGGCTTGCGCAAACGATAGCCTATTTGTTCTATTTGATTCTAAGTGACTGAATAAATTATAAAATAAAGGGACCAAATAGTCCCAAAATAATCTACTTATGTAGCACACTAGAGGATGATGCTGCATGCATTGGTATTGGTACAACATTTTGGTGAATACAGTTACGTTAACGCGTTTTCAGCAACTATGTGTATATATTCATTGATTTAGCAGTATTTCATTTTAGCTTTGATCAGTTGGAGCGGTCAGAACTTCAGTACACCAATGACCTGACTGACCGCAGTGTCGTGGTAGTCAGACACCAACATTGCGTGCCGGCACACGCAATGACTGACAAAAATCACAGCATAAAATTTATATACGACACTTGTGAAAGGGAGTTGCTTTACGGCAGGAACGGCTTCAATCACTTAAAACTTACTTTACGTGAACAACTTGATTCCACATTACTTGAGCCTAGCCTGAACATAACAATCACATCACTGTCACACACGGCGGATACCACGCTCGTGATTGCACTGAGTAACATGAAAAATGTGCACAAAAATTGTTATCTAGTCTCTAATTCGCAAGAGTAAATAATCTGATTGGGGAATAGTCGACAAGGATCCGTATCAGACGATATACGTGGCAACGATAATATTGTAATAAGCGCGTATTGACTGCCCTGTGACAGATGACTGTAAGCGATTCGCTGGTACGCGGATACGGAATTGTTTGTTATACTGTCGACGGATGTATCGGCTACCACTAATTCATCACATAATATAAAGAGTTTATCTTGCTCTAGATTAACACTAAGCACATACAGATAAAAAAGCGTTTACGCCCAGTTCAATAAAACCAATTATACGTTTTGAAAAGTTTTAAAAGAAGTTAATAATACCGGAGCTAATGGTTCACTTCACATGTAACTTACATAAAATACAGGTACGTATTATCGAACACCTAATTGTATGTTTCGTTTCATGAAATGTAGATATATAAAGAACCGACCAGATTAGATAACGCAAATTGTAAGGTATTGATAAGAATATATCATCAACCTCGCGGGCATCGCTAAATAACCTTTCAAGTATAACATTTTTATTATCAGAAGCTCTTGTTATTAAAAATGTAATGTAATACAGTATTTTAGGGTACTCAGTAAAGTTGTTTCTTTCTGCGAGAATTCAAATTCCCTCCATTACATAGAGTACATACTGAAAATCAATGCTCATTCAATTTGTCACATTATATAACTTTTTTATGTTATGTTTCACCGTTAGATAGATGACGTAGGAAAAAAAATGTATCGAATATAATTACTTATAAAATCATTACGATGCGTTATTTGGTTGCCCTATCAGATCTCAAAAGCCTTTCTTCCTGTTTTAATGTAGCGTTATCTAAGGATAGTCTTTTGAATAAAATTAACTGACCACATATAAAATAAAAGTATAGAAATCTTGAAAAAAGTACTGTGAAAACATTGTGTCACGAGAAATTAATCCCGAATACACCATAAATACACATTAAAAGTTTTGGATTTCCAAACCATAAGTTTTACTCGTCAAAAAATTACGAAATCATGATCATGCCATGCGTATCATCCCAATTTATATTTTATTTATCAGACGCTGTCGGTGAAATGGTATACAATGATTGTAATTTATTCGTCAAATCGTTACATAATGTATATTTTGTTGTACACCATGACTTTACCTTTGGTGCTAAGGCGTCACAATAAACGCAATAACAGTATTATAACAGACTAACAATCAGACGGAATTAGCGCAATAAAAAATAATGATAAAAGATATAGACTAAAGTATGCAAATGAAGATTACTAGTTTTGATGTTATAACCTGATGAGACGGTAACAGTTGGCACAACAGTGTCGCGAATGTACCGCGTCGGCGGACATGTCTGGCGTCTGCGCGTGCGACGTCGTCGCAACATCACTTAACGACTGAGCCAGCTGCCCTCGATATCGCTCAAGAATTAGATAAAAGTACATTGAGATAAAACGATGACTAATAACTACGAATCAGTCTTTACAGACATCAACTATGTTTGTTATATTATACATATTATCAAACGGAAATTTTATTGTTACCTAAGGTAGGTAATAATATTATTTCCGAAAATAAAATCTTTTTACGTAACATGTAGAAAGTTTTTTTTTTCAAATACCTACAGCATTTTTTTTTTTGCAAATTAAGTAATTTTCTAAGAGACTATGAACATAACATGTGTAGCTTGGCCGTCACTATGAATTGTAAATGTACCTAAATCACGTCTAGGATCACATTAAACTTACCCACTGAAAGTTTTCCGGTGTTTCACTGGGCTGGCGGCGCTAGCTGCTCCAGGGTCGGAGGTAGATGCTTCTGTAAAAGAACATTTTATAAGAAAACGCGAAACTTTCCACAAAAAGGTCAGCTTCTAAAAAGAAAATCATGCGGGATAACTGATATCGGATCAAAACGATATATAGCTAATTATGTATGTAAAATATCCTCAAGTCAATTTTAACCTACTTCTATACAAAGTTGTTTTCGGTACGACAATTTTGTATCCAAACCCACTCTATATGTAAATGTAGTTTGGAAGACAATAATGTAATTTTGAAAGTGTTGTAACTTGAAAGTGGTAGAGCCATGCTTAGGCACGAATGGACCCGGCTCGACCGGTGCGATACCACGGCCTCACAGAAAACCGGTTGCGAAGTAACGCTTGCGTTACATTTCTCCGAAATGAGTGAGGTTTCCGGAGGCTCAACTCCCCCTATTCCCTTTCCTCTCCTCTCATCCCCCTCTCCCCTTTCCCATCTCCTCATCTCCCTCTTTTGTTTTCCCTCCCAGCATCCAGCATCACCCATCCCTCATCACCCTCAAAGGCGGGCAGCACACTTATGACTCTCGAGGTGTCCGTGGACGGCGATTGTCACTTGCCATCAGGTGACCCGTCTGTTCGTCTGTCGCCCTATAGTATACAAAAGAAATGGCATATTGGAACTGATCTGATAAGGTGTCAGGAGACTGATAATGGAACTACAGTGAATACTATCACACCCCTAGTGTTTCGGTCGATTCGTTTTGATGAATCCAACGAGATTTGTCTAGATAAAGAAGCCAGGGCGGGGACCGGGGACAGTAGTACTAGTGTTTTTTTAAATACTATACTAATAAAAAAAAACAAGTTATTAGACATATACATATGTACATACAGATGATACAGATAAGGTAGTTTCCTGTATAGGGTAAAGTTATCACAATCGGGTTACTCAAGAGCTACCATTTCAATTCAGCAGTAATCATTATCGATTCACCAACGTAGTATCAGTTTAAATATCGATTGTTAGAACGTATAACAGTGTGCAGTGCTTGCTATAATAGGGTCGAGTAATGAATACAGTAGAATAGTAAGGAGACGAGCACTAAAAATAATATTGTCAATTGAGTTTGGTACTCAATTTACAATATTATTCTCGCGTAGTCAAAGACTTTCAAGGCATCACACAGATTAAACAGCACGGAATAATTAAATAGTTATAATATGCAGTGTCTGTGTTATAAAAAAATTGCAGCTGTATTTGTTACTTTAATTTAATAGTCGGCAAACAAGTTGCACTGCCAGCAAAGGAACAAAGAGAATTTCTCCAGCACAGGCTCTTTCTTTTTTTCTTTTTTACCTTTCCATTTTAACGCTGCAAAACATCGCAATTTTTTTCATACCTCCCCTGAGGGTTCGGCCCAGATTCCTACTTCTATTCCAAAAATTAAAATTAACAATTTATTCCAAAATTTGAACCCTTCTGATATGTGTTCATCTCCATTGTGAACTCATATGTTTTTTTTAAGTTTAATTGTAAACGTTTAAACTAGAATAAACAGCCTTAGCTGTCACATATGGGACATTTGCCATTGTCAGTCAACAAAACTGGAATCAAAATCAACTACAATCTTATCATTAAATCTTTATATATTATAAGCTTTATAATGTATTTTTATTTTAAAATATCCTATGTCGCTTGCGGTAATCTTTTAAAGAAACATAAAAGTACATATGTATGCAGGATATGTCAGGACTTGATTCTTTCACTAAAATATTATTACCGCAGGATGTTCTCAATAGTTTGCAGTTTAATAAACTGCTTCCGACTGCCACTTAGCTCCCTACAGATTGGATAAATCACTTAAATCGGGTCATTTCACTGACATTTGCGCAGTACCGATATGTATGCAGATACTTCTATTTAGAACATCTATTACTTGTTACTATTGCAGTTTAACTCTTAACCAGTCAAAAGCAGTTAGCCCAAAGGAACTGGTTAGAAGCACTATTATGTGAGGATAGATACTTTTATTTAAAATTTCATCATTTAACAGTTATTTTGACTGATACTTTACATTCATCATCATTATCTACCGATACCGTCGATAAGACAACTAAATCAACCTATCCTAAATATTTATTTTAAACTAGTGATCGCCTGGTAGTAAGAGTCCTAAAGCCATTAAGTTTTGTATATTTTGACTGTCATTGTATTGACATTGCTTATCACCCTGTAAATTATTATAGCCGCTTTAAGAAAATTTTCAATTTGTCACACATGTTTTTTGAAAGTTTTATGTTCAGAGAATTCGTATTTGGTAACACTAAGAAAATAAGAACTTTATATTCAAATTCTATAGTTTTCATCCGCAATTTTTATAAAACTAATTTTTTTTTTACTTATTATAAAATCCACAAGAACACACACATACATACACACGCTCACGCCTATATCCCCGAAGGAGTAGGCAGAGGCGTTTTAAACGTCCAATGCACTTACTCAAGGTACCATCAGCATGTATAGCGCAGACCTAATTAGGGCATTAAGCTGTGCGTGCTCCAGAGCAATTCTATTAGTAACCAAAGATATAAGTCGATGTAGGTAGGCTCAACACTAATAGGTAGTGGATAGTTTAGTGTATAGCCCCCACGCAAAAACTACGTATGTGTTAACTTGTCTACTGTATTTATGGTATTACATTATAAAGAAATATTTAGTTAAGGCAATATTAAAGACAATATACATTAAATAAATATTAAAATGCAATTTATTCATTGCAGTAAATCACTTTGTCCCACTCAGAGTATATATAGACAGTCCTACAGTGCTCGTATGACGGCAATAGGCTTGTCCCCTGTTACGTCAGCGAGACTAAATGATTGCTGGCTAAAAAAATTGGGCGTTTGAGACGCCTCTGCTTAGTCCTTTGGGGATATAGGCGTGAGTATATGTAATTCAATATGATTTGTGTAGAGGTGAAGTTGGTCATCAACCCCAATTAAAAAGTTATAGTTGAACAACAAAAGGGCTCTAACAATTATTTCCGAAACAATACATCAGTTCACAGTGCTGCTAAATGGGCGTGCGGGGTGAATTGTTGAATTAAAATATTTTAGTAAACGGGAAAACGGAAATATTTCAGCGGGAGGCAGTTTCCTATTCTGTATAGTTGTTTATATTTTTACGTTGCTAGTAGATGTGAGTAAGCTAGGGTTTGAATAAAATAATGAAGTGTGACTCAAAGCAGGACAACACCTCCAAAAAGCAGCAATGCTCTATAACACCACGAGCACAAAAACATGTAGGCCGGTAGCAGTTGTAGCGTTGACTGAACCGATTAGATACCAGCGGCCTGCTGTCCGCGCTGTGGAAATCTAGTGATGTTCAACGATTTAAAATTATTATTTATATTTATTATTAGTAAATAAAAGCCTTATTCTCTTCACAGTAATATCCCAAAGTGATAACCGTATATGTAACTGTAAATGAAAGTCATAAATGATAAAAGTAAAGAGCAATGACTAACCTCTTCCTTCTCCTAACATCAATTTTTTTTATGGGATAGGGGGCAAACGAGCAGACGGGTCCCCTGATGGTAAGTGACTATAGCCGCCGATGTTCACCTTCAACTCAAGAGTCACAAGTGCGTTGCCATCCTTTTAGGTAGGAGTACGCTCTTTTCTTGAAGGTTTGAAGGTCGTATCGATCCGGAAATACGGCAGACGAATACATATGCCCTGATCATGAGAGAAATATCACGTATAGGAATATATGTATTTACGTAATATATTCTTTTACTCTGCGATTACATCTAACACAATATATTACTTATCCACCCGCTACCTACACGCGTGCCTAAATTACTCAATAAGTCCACCGAATATGCATAGGTTTTGTAATAGGTTAAGTGCAGATCAATAAAATAGTTGAAACTAAAAAACATAGAAATTATACCTAAAAATAAGTTAAGATTGGGGGATTCTTGTTTGTCTGTCCGGATCCGGATTATGGTGCGGTTTTCCCGGTTGTATTACTAGAGGTCTAACTTAAAAACTCGTGCATGTTTATATATATATAAATATATATATGTATATATATATACATATTAAAGGAAATACTAGCAACGTGCGTCACACATTACTAGTATTCTTGTGAACCTCCTAGCTAAGCTAAATGTTTGTGTTAGGGGTGGGTTTACGACGATAGTGTACTGGGTGGGGTTTGAATCCGCAACCACCTGATCGCAGTCTGACGCCTCAGCCATCACGCTACCGCCGCTTAAATTTATATTTGCAGTGAGGTTATAATTCTATACATGTTAGGGGACGTCCATTAATTACGTGAAGTGTTTAAGTAAGATGGGGGCGACTCGAATAGAATCTTACCCAATTTTTCGTGGGGTTAGGAAGGGTCTCTGAATTTGCCAGTTTTTTAATGAAAAAATGTTCAATTGCTAGATAACTAAGTTAAATTAAATAAAAAAAAAATCTCTTAAATATTGCTCAATCATATACCCTTACAATACAATTTTTTTAATCACAATTCACGCGTCACGAAGAATCCTTACTCTCTAACTCCTAGCCCTTAAGGAGACATATCTTCCACCATCAGCTCAGCAACGTGAGATGCAAATATCTTAATACTTTTAAAAAGTATGTATGTATGTAAAATTCGAGGGTTACCCTCGATTTCTGGGACAGTAATCAGGGACCACCGCAGGCGTATACGGTCGCCGTGGCTGTTTGAATATCCAGATATATCCCTCCGTTTCTCAGTTAAGTGGCGGATTGTTGAAAATTAAAGATAGTAAATTAAATCTATTTTTAACGACTTCAAAAAATGAGGAGGTTTTCAATTAATTATTCAACTGGATGAACCGATATTGATGATTTCCTTTATTTGATATTCTGTACTTCCCGTGTTGTCCCATTTCAGTTTGATCCAGTTCTGGCAATGGCATGAAAATTTTATGATAGACTAATCGAAGTCGGTTGTCTATATTTTTAAAGTGAATTATTATTACATAAATTACTCAATTATTTATAGACAAAATCCATAATAAGAAATAGAAATAAAAACCCTTAAATATGTTTACCAAGGGCTGAGGTAATATACCATCAGCTGTAAGCTGTGTGTCACTGGCCTAACCCCCGCTCACATACTGCCTGTTTTCCTAAGTTACTCGTTGACGTCAAAAGGAGCTACCAATAAAAAAGTGTGTTTATACTGAAAGATAATTGTCTCAGGCCTGCTTCTGCTAGGGCAATTGGTAGCACCACTCCCCCGTTGTCCCCAGGCCAGCGCTCATGGAGGCCTGAGATCGTTTAGCGCTCTCCAGCACCCGGTGCTTTTTTTGCAGGACGGGAGAGTACTTGTCCTCTCCGCCGCTTCTTTGGCCAGCATGACCTCCTTGCAAAATGAGACGGCGGAATCCCATGCACTCTCGCTTCGGACCATGGACGAAACCATGGTCTCCAGCGACTTCATACCGATAGTTTCGCGAGATGCACTCCGTTCAGGTGTGAAGTTCAGTGTCTCGCAACAGCCTCCGCAGTGATGGCACGCAGACGTTGGCTACCGGCCTATATGCAAGGTACTTACTGAAGCAGCCATGTCCGGTAAGTATCTTCGTCCACCGGCAGCAGAGGCTGTCATGGCTCTCTAGCCAATCCTCCATGACGGGTCATATCGCTGCCATTATGGCGTGCTCTAGGGTTTGTATCACATTAGGCGTAATTTATGCAAGATTCTAACAATATTTATAATCATTTCAAGATATAACATTTATGAGACTTTAAATAATCATTTTTTATATTTAAAATACAATAAACGAAAAATATACAAACTAAGGTGACAAGTAGAAAAACAGTTTCTTGAAATAGCAAGATTAGTCCTTTTGACGGCATACGATATCATATTGACTATAGTTGCTCTAAATATAATACACAAGTCAAGGCCTGGTATACCAACCAAGCGGTCGTAATTCATATACAGCATCTTAAAAAGAACCATGAGATGACCATGTTGGAGACTACACAGATGTTAATTACGTTGCACTAATCACTGTCCCTATGTTAAACCTGGTTTAGTCGGGCCATTACAAGCCAATATACACTACAAGTCTGCATATATACATATACTTATAATGTAAACGTTAAAGCTTGCTAAGCTACATTCAAAAGTTATAGCGGTTGCTTCAACGAACCTAGTATGTAAAATAAGATATTCTGAAATAGGCATGAAATTTCACACAATTCTGAGCATAGGATAGCATCAACAAACAATTTTTTCTCCAAAGTGGTGAAATATAGGTTTAAAATGTGCATGAAGTAATTACATAAACTCCTGTAAACAAATCCAGGCAATTCAAGAACATAAATAGTCTAATAATCAATATGGTGTTAATAATAATTTTTGGGACTCTAACGTCAATTTCATAATACATATATCGTTTAAGATAAAAATAAAAATAAAAGTTAAAAAGTAGCAAAGCCGCGGGCAAAAGGTAGTTAAAAACAATTTTAATATTCCGATGAATAACATATCTATCTAAATAGGAATCTATGATAGTATAATCATCAAAGTTAAGGCAACCAGAGACCCTAGGAGACCATGTCCTGAATAGAGACTTCTTTTGTATACAGGTTCATGGAAGTCTTTTAAGAAAGGCCACATAAAAGTGTGAATTAAGATATTCAAGAAAAAAAGGTAAAACGTGACAGTGTTTCGTGCCTAGTTGAAGCTGAGTGGAGACAAAACCAGTGTTCCGTAAGATCGGTCTTAGAATCGGGCGGTGTGCTCAGACCGGCCGCCTATCGATTCATTCCCTGCTCCCCTTGGCCTATATGATCGGCCGCTATCATTCCTAAAATTTAAATTTGATTTGATGAAACCGAAAGCAACATTTTCATAAGCCACGTGCGAGTGACAGATCACTTTCACTCCAGTGCCGCCGTAACAACACTTATGACAAAGTGGGCCAGTAGTAAGAGCGTAACGATATCTTTAGATAATCCATTAAGACGGACGTGCGAAACGCTTGGCGTTTGGCCCAATTGTTACTTTTTCACACCACCACAATAATGGATTTGTGGTGATTTTCGAAGAATAACAAACATTATGGTTTCATTGTCAAGGCTGCGGCAGACGATGTTTCACAAATAGCAATTGTTTATATGTTCATTCAATTGAACCGTTTAGAAAACCAGCAACAAGTTTAAGAGTTTTATTACTTTTGTTAAACAATTTAGATTTTGGAATTTCTTTTGTGTAAACAAATTATTCACATACTTTTATACTGGGGTCAGACAGGGCTGTGTAGCGTCTCCTGGTTATTCAAATAATTTATGGATATTTCCTCACCTAAACAGAAGGGGGCGAGTGTGGTTTGCGTAAGGGCAAATTAAGTGTCAAGGTCCTTTTCATACGCCGATAATCAAGTATTGCTTCAATTTCAAGACTAATCAATCTAATTATGAATGATGATTCTGAGCCGAAATTTATAAAGTAATGCAAGCAAGTAAAACTAAGGTATGTCTGCAATTAACGAGCGAGTGTCGGCATTAACTTTAAAATATATACATATATGGCACTTCCGTATAAATGAGAGTCAAATTGACGCCGATAAAATACTTTCATGACAGAAGTGTAAGTAATGAAAGATTAACTGATGGAGTGAGGTATGGGGTAAGAAAATGGTATGTAAAAATGTAATTACAATCATTAAGATAGGAACTCTAGCGGTGTTGAATTGGTTAAGGAATTTTAAAAGGATAAATGAAAAGTGAACGAATTGAGGGCAGGTCCTTGCAAGACGTATACTGTCCAGCTCGATAGTACACTAAACAAAGGCCAAATTAATAAAACATTATAATTTTGTGTTAAAAGTTAACATTCAGTTTCTAATTTTATAGTTTCTCAAAATAGGTTAACCTTTTGATATTTTACAATGTAAATTGTGATTTTAGTAAACTAGTAAATACCTACATACGCTCACGCCTGCATCCTCCATGAGGTAGGCAGACGTGTATTAAACACCCACATTTTGCATATTAGAATTAGGTCTCACTTATGTTTTAGGGGGCAAACCTAATGCCATCAACCGGGCACTGTATGACCGAACACAAACTGTTTGATAGATAACAGTCCACCTAGTGGCCTAAGTCACCTTTTACGACACCACCGCGAAGGAATGGAGTGACCCAATTCTACTCCACTGTGAGCCACATGACTTGAGCTAATAATTAGTGAATTTATATAACTTATTTTAATTCATTCTCTTTTATGCAATTTAATTCAATATTACTTAAATTTTGTTCTATTTAATATTATTTATCATATATATTTAAAAAATATTTAGTCGATTTTATTTTATTTGTAATTATATTACTATAATACTAAATATTAGTATTCTAATTGTTCTGATTCCTATTTTAATATTGTTGTTTTAGTTGATACTACTTTATTCAACAACATGCGATGTAAATCCCAATTTAAGTATAATACCATACAAAATGGAAGAGAATTTTTAAGAAATTTCTAGGGAATAATATCGAATATCTTCTCGGTAGGAAGAATTTATTAAAAATTTCATTCGTGGAAAAAAATAACTACTATGTGCCTTAACAGAAATAAAAAGAATAAGACAACTTTGTTCGGATATTTTTAAATTATCGTAATTTTTCCTCCATGAGAAATGGAATGTATTTATAACGAAATTCTTATTGCATAGAATAACATCAAGTAATAGTTTAGTTCTTAAGGTTGTTCTACATTATTGAAGCTTACAATAAAGGCAAATATCTCTCTATAGAAAAGTGTTTCTTGTATAGATATAGATAAGCTTGTAACATACATACACACATACATAATAATACGCCTCTTTCCCATAGGGGTAGACAGAGACCACTTCCTTCCATTTGCTACGATTCTGACATACCTTTCTCGCTTCTTCAACTTTCATTCCGTTCCGCATACAGGCTCGTCGGTTAAAGGTACTTTTGACCTGGCCTTTGCTTAGATTTTCTTGGACTTGGTCCAAGAACATTCGCCTAGGTCTTCCTCTTTCGACAACTCCATTTACCTCTGCCATATAAATACCTTTTGTCAACCTTCTTTCATTCATCCTTTCGATATGCCCGAACCAGTAACACCACAGCTATTTCTACAATGCAATGTCTTACGGTTTTCTATTATTGAATTCTTCAACAATAGAGAATAGTAGCTGCCCATGTTCAAACTATTTTCATTCTTTTCTATAATTTACAATTTTAATAATAAATATTAACTAAGACTGAAATAAGTCAGTTTATGATTAATTGAGTAGGTTTAATGTCAGTACCTTC
Source organism: Tyria jacobaeae (assembly GCA_947561695.1). Taxonomy (NCBI): domain Eukaryota; kingdom Metazoa; phylum Arthropoda; class Insecta; order Lepidoptera; family Erebidae; genus Tyria; species Tyria jacobaeae. The sequence continues at coordinate 7,328,876 of OX387207.1, read as the reverse complement.
GCGTACTCCTTTTTAAGACTTATGTGCTAAGTATTATATAATTACGGTAATAACTAATTTAATACTATCATATTGGTATTTTTAAGTAAGTGAATATCCGCGCTCGTTCTGTGAAATCCGTCAGTTATTTTCTTGGTTGACCAATTTGGTTTAATCCTCACAAAATAAAGGCATCCAGGGGCGTTCATATACTGGATTAACGTCATCTAATCTAAATTTGAATAATCAAAATAGACAAACTAAAAGTAGTGCTTCATAACTCGGACCTCTTCTCCACATAATATTATTTTCCCAGAACACAAAATCATCTGTTTGGCATATGATATATCAGCCAAAATATCATAGTCACATCAGATATAACATCCAAAATGCAGTTCACAAAAAAATAAAAATGGGAATAACGATTACAGGGCCGGTTTCTGGAAGACTAATGTAGCGCTGCCATAAATGTTATAACGCCAACCGGGGAAGTTGTCAATAGAAATAAGGTATGTATATCAAACATCAAGTATTTTGGCTAAAACTTCAAAGGCATTTGGACTGCCTCAGGGGAATTGCTCTTTTTTTCTTGTAAAGAAGTTGTCCAAACTGGAAAACGTAGAAGTCTGTCCGCACGAGGTTTGATGAGTACGGTGGAGGACAAAATTTTCAACCCTAGCACTTTTAGCTTAGACACCGTCTGTTGTGCCATGTGAGGTCAAGCGTTGTTGTGCAGGAGCATCTGGGATGGGCCAGTTATCACGGATCCTTGGAGATTTGCGAGCCTCTCCATCATTGTCCAGTTCCTCGCAGACGATATCCGCAATAATACTCGTGCCATTTAGAGAGAAGCTGTCATGAATTACACTGGCACTTGGCACTAATAATCAATTTTGACGTTGTTTTGATTCCTAGGACTTAGGTTGACTTCAAATTGTTAACGGATAAAAAATTATTAAACATGAGAGTTTGCTTAATTTAGGATTAGCTTGTGTGTATACTAGATAGCCACACGAGGTCACATAGAACACTTTTGTTCAAGCGTGCTTAGTCTACTTCTTTAGGTCAAGAATCGTGTTGGTTTAGAAGTTAATAGAACTAAATCTTCTTTAGGTGCTACTTGCAAAGGTGCACCTGCAATGTATGTATTTGTTTATACCAATGCAAACAAGCTGGCAGTGTATGGAAAATGAAGGTTAATACATAACAATATTTTAATTATTCCGGTGTACAAGCAGGTCTTTATATCGTTTATTAAATTTTATGGAGTAACCAACTTTTTTGTCTTGTCGTGAATATATTATCGTTAGTTGTTGGAAAGTTGTCTGTTACGAGGCCCAATAAAAATATAATTAATTATACACGAACGCTGCTCACTGTATGTTTATGGATTGGTTAATCCAGTGGCCGAGTGGGTGCTTTGTGCGACCCTGCTGCTATACACATGAGTTTTAAAATAGCGCGGACCATTAATATATATAGAATAGTTTAATTCGTATTGTTGGATCGCCAACAAAAACTTTGTGCAACTACACATGCGAAGTTATATTTAAATCACGACGCTCATCTGCAATGTTAAGGTTGAATTCCGGAACGTTTGCGTCATGAGACGTCCGTGTATGGGCTTAGACTAATCCGTGTTTAGTGAGACTTGGACTTGAAAAATATCACAAAGACTTTTAAAATACCTATGTTATATATTTACTAGTATGAACTATGGCAATTGTCCATCCAGGTCCAGCGACTTCTATATATTTAAACGTGAAAGTATTCTTTGAAAGAAATTTGCATGAACGTATAAACATGACATTTAAAATATTTAGGGTATGTATGGTATGGTTTAAGTATATATGGCGTTTGGGAGATATTAGACCATTTAGAACATATTAAGCTAAACATGTCTTAGACGAAGTCTGTTCCTTTGCTTTCTTTTTGAGGTTTTTAAGAATAAACCCATTTCTTCAATTAATTGCTAACAATGTCCAGTAAATGTTATTATTATTTATTTATGTAATATGCGATTACTCAAACAAAATAATTTCCAAGCAGCTGTGTCATCAGAGAAACATTACTATGTATTAGAAACGTTCAAAAAATTAAGATGATGTGGCATAATAAAAAAATAAAAACAATGGCCCCAGTTGCCAAACCTTTTTATAAAGATGCTTGGTTATTGCCCTTTCTTTTGAAATATCATTATTGCAGTTTTTTATCAACTCTTTAAACTAAGGCGTACAAAGCAATTTTAGTATTATTTAATTTTTATTTTTATACATAATTTTATCGTGAGAGAGCCAAGTTTAGGCACGAATAGACCGGCACGACCGACGATTTGCATTTATCCATGGACGGCGGTTGTCCCTTGTCATTTCGGCATTGGCCTTGGGGTTTGTTTATACCATATTATACTAAAAAAAAAGTTTACAAAACTAGGCTCTTAAAAGAATAAAAGACATATTATTAGGAATAAATCTTGCATTTTACTTAATATATATACATTTATTTTTTTCACATTAAGCTGTTCTGATGAATTTCATTTCTCCGGCTAAAATCCGGACATAAATGACACAGGAGAATGACACAAAAGAGTTTAATAAATTGTTTGCTCATAGTTTTCGTCAGATGTAATATATGTAAAATAAAAAAAGTAATGTGTAAGTAGTGTAATAACTACGAGAATATTCCATTTCATAATAAAGAAGTAGTCGAATAAAAATGGTGTTCTGTTTATTGAGACTCACACACATCTGTAATGAATGACAGTAATCAACAATATTTATAGAATACATACTTGAAAATAAAAAATAATGAGTAAACTTTCTTGTGATTTTCAACAAGAAAGTTATATAACATTCATCGGAAGTAGTATGAAAATAGTGCAAGGTAGACAAAAATATGGCACAGTTAGTAGATTAAAATAATATTAAAGCTTATTTCGAGCGCGCGCGGCCGTTGCGGCGCCATGCGCCACCGTGTAGTGGCTCAAGCACACCACTGGCTCACTGAGCCGGGGGACTGACACATTTAGGTATACATAAAAAAATAATATTAACCTTGTACATAAATATTATTCACAATGTTATTAAGTGAATTGGCTGTAAATAGTTTTAGTATAAAGATTAGTTGATATATTTATTTGTTGTTGTTTGTGGCCTAAGACATTTCATCTGAGAAAAATAAGATACAAAACACATGTGAATTTTGAAATACAATTTTGTGACTTGGAATTAATATAAATATGTGTACTAAAGCAATCAATATTATTAAGAGGTGATCTAATTAAAATAATGAAAACTGAAATCAATTGAGTATGAATGAAAACCCTAATTTATGCAGCAGGTTAATGGAATGTAACATAAATAGCTACTAAAGGTGGATATATCTACATGTTGAGACTAATTCGTCCAATTTAGTAACCCTTAGACACCTAAATGTGTCATTTGAAATGTAATCAAAGAATCAATCATGATTACTCATGGCAGCTTCTATTGTTGCAATAGTCTCACTAAGCTTTTTTAACAAGTAGGTACATAGCAAAAAAACATTCTAACAAATCATTATCTGGCCGTACCTATAACATTGCGAAAGAAATAAACAAAACACAGCTTTAGGAATGAAAGAAAAACCTTAAAAACTACATGTACATTTTTGCAGTTAACTTATTACATACTAGCGGGTACTCGGCGTGTGCTGTTTTAGTTTAGGTCATTGTTTTAGTGGTATTAAACCATCTTCGGATTATTGCCTTTCTAATTAGCACATCGGCAGCATGGTTTCAAAGTATATAACTGACATAGATAGAAACAATTTTTGTGTTTTATATACATAGTACATAGATTTGTGGTAAACATAAGAGCCACATTATAGAAAACTTCAATATAGGATGTAGGGAGACATGACGTATAGTGGTGGGTAAAGTTTGTTCCGCAACGACAACCGCTGTCATCTTCAGAACTTTAATGTTATATACCTAGTCATTATAAATCCAATGTTCATTTTCTAAATCTTATTATAACACTAAGTAGTCGTGCCTGTGGCTTTGTAAATAAACATAGAATTCACAACTGTAAAATATAACACATTAGGAGTAACGAGCATAATTAACTTAGACTTAGGGTTCAAAGCCTACTAGGTACGGGAGATAAACACAGATTTTAAAATATAATTCACAGCAATTCTTATTTTTCCGCACAAAGGACAATTTATTGGTGCTCAACTAAAGTGCGGATGTGGGTCGCGATCACGGGACCGGGACCGGTAAGCGACGATTCTTACCGTTGTATTTATCCATTTAGAAACAGAGTTACAAACATCAATCAATGTTACATACGAAGACAACGAATGATCGCTCTGGCGGGAGTCGGAGCGCGACTCCTGCGCCGGCCACGAGTTCACTACTCGAACATTATTGTGCAAGACTCGTTGTTCCCTGTCCCATTCAATTTCAAATATGGTAGCGGTTGTGCGCGCACGTCCTATTGGACAGTTATAGTATAAGAACGAAACGGTCGCAAATCGAATTGTAAATATATCATTGGATCACCACTAATGGGCAGGCGATTAATCAGAACGTGTTAAAATTTTAGTCACTTGAATAATGACAATGTGCCGGTTTAACGGTGGTCTTTTCCTACCTGTAAAATTTAGTAATATTTAATCATCATATATTTTGGTCAGGTTTTGGTGGGGAAGAATATTGATGAAGTAGTAAATTGATGCTATATTTTTATTTAATTATTGATGTGCACTATAATTGCGAGTAACATAGATATTTAAGAAAAATAATTACGACTTAATAATTGTGCTTCTGCATCTGTTACAAATATATTTAAGAAATCGTGACGTTATTTTAAACTGAGAGACTTACGAGAGATTAACCTAATCTATTGATGGTATAACTTTTTAGCATGTATTAATAAAACTGATTATTAAATATCTATGGAACAACATATGCGTATTATCAACACCGTAATAGTGGTCGGATAAACAATAATATGCTTTGTTGATATATTGCCAAGATAGTGCGTATCGTTTACTACATGGGCGAACCGTGACTCACATGGTCTGTTTTATGTAATGCACATTTTTTTTATATAGGATATAATAGCACGTAAGAGAAACCGCAACACACGAGATATGTTGTAAGGACTAATCAGTGGTTAAAAATGAAACAGAAGTACGTTTTGTGGTTAGGATACCTTTAGAAGTGTTATATTTTAAAATATAAATGAAGGACGTACTCTAAACAGGACGAACCATATATTAAATATCTGATTTTTTTTGTTAATATAATTGAGGTGGCAGACTACCATGCGCAGAATTATTAATTATGTACATTAAAATATATTGTTATTAATATATAAATATACTAATACATAATAATTATAGATAGATTAGAAGAAAGTAACAACTAAAGTTATGGAGTTGTCTTTAACTTTGCCTGTTGCGGTCGGACCTGTTGAATGACACTTGAGATAAATTATTGTTATCTTTTATGGGACAGCGGCACGTCCGTCCGTTCGTGTCAGCAGTCCTTTTCAATAGTGTTGATTTTTACTTCATCGGTTGGGCCCAAATTGATTTTCCTAATATTTATAACAAGAAGAAAATCAAAGCAATGTAACGAACAATGACTTACAAAATTCTCAAATTATATTTTTTCATAATAAATATAACTTTATTAAAATGAAGATGATTTTGCATTTGAATAATTTTTGAATAATGTTTTTGAATTTTTGAATAATCAATATGTAGTATATACTTATGAAATTAAATATATATAATATTCAAAAACAAAAAAAAATGCAGAAACAAATTTTAAAATCATCCAATGGTTTATGTGTAAACGATCCAACCGACGCGACGTCTGATTTTTTTTATTAAATTCGTCAGTATAGAATAGCTTCGGTGGGGGTTTCTATTAGCCTCATTAAATTTGCAAAATAAAATTGGACATGTAATTAAATACTACTACACTACTTAGTGTTTTGTGTGAAATTCGTTTAGTAAAATTGACTGTATTCGAAAAATAGCGTTAATAAATTACAGTATTCCTCTCGTTTAATAAAATATGGGCTATTCCGGTCTGGAAATAAATTTTTCGTTGGAACATCGCTCAGTAGCTATTCTGTAGAAAGCTATAAATTAATTACAAATTACTGTATAATTATTTTATAGCTTTATGAGCCGACGCGACCGACCGACATATTTTTGTCAAAAGAAATATTACACTTGGGCAGTCCCACAAAAATTCTCCAATTTTTTTATTATAAGAAGCTCGGAGTTTAACGAATATTTGAAAGCAATACATATACCTGAAGTTTCACTGTTAGCATTGAATTAGTACTATGTGACATATTTTAATAACTATTTTAAGATCTTAGATAAAATATATTAGATAGATTAAACTTTGTTTTTAAATTTTATTTAACTACAAGTATGCCTATGGTTTTCTACAATTAATTTTCACTTCTATTAGAATAATAAACAAAAGTACATTTGAATATTACAAAGACGTTATCGGCCGAGTCGGAATTTTGTTACACTGTTTTGTATATCGGTGGATGATGTCCGAATGTTTAAAAAAATATAAGTATAGTAACACAAGCATTGTATCATTCAGTTTTTCTCTAATTATCAAACAATATTTACCCAATTTCACAGTAAACAATAATGGTAACTATATGTAGATACTAGCTAATAAACATTATTCATGTCACTAACCGGAGCCTCCATTGTTTCGAAAACCTTGTTCATGTTCTGATTTAATAAAATAACGAAATACTTTTGAAGATCCGGACTGAAGTGACGGTGACTGCGACACGGGTGATTCTTTCGCACTTTGTAACTTATAGCTGGGCGGAGATATCGTATCATCATTAATTGGGGTATCAGTATTATATTCCTCTTTAAACGGGGATGATAAATCCTCAGGAGGTGTTTCAACGTCGAATGCAGATGAGTTGAATATAGAAGAGCATGTGAACAAAAGTTTGAAGCATTCGTTACACCAATCGAATGCCCAAAAACACAGCCCGCACAAGAAAGTGTCCTTAGTACAAATTTTGACAGACTAAAGGCGCGGCGGTAGTTACCGCGCGCCTGATAACGTTTACTGTACGCGTTCGCTGCACTGGTGTCCGGCGCGAACGGGTGATAAACTTTAACTGTTGGGTCTGTAGGAATATCCCGGGTAGGCGGGCCCTACTGGTCGGAATTGCAGGGAATGTCCGAAACTGAGGTGTGGGCGGATTCGCACATGCAAGCCTCCCGCCTGACCAACACAATTGTACAAAACACGCCCCTCCATTGTCAATTATACTGCTACAACAGCACCAGGTACATTTTCGCGAATTGCACAAACTCACGTATATTATATTAGGTAGGTATTACTTTTAAATGTTCGCAAACAGCACTTAAATTAAAAGAGGTCTGCAACTTATTTAAAATAATTTTTTTTTTACTATAACAAAATTATCTTAGTGTGATAAACACACAACGGTTCCTCAAGGTGGTTTTCTTTAAACTGTGCGTTACTAAACCGCGATTATAAATCAGACAGAAATAATAGTTGTGTCGGCCAGAGCGACACGCCGACGGCGACGACGTGACGCGCGTACAGCCAAACGTAAGATCGTGGGTACCGATGCAATCGGTGTGTTCATCGAAATGTTGATAATTACAAACAGTAAATATTGAAATTCCGCAAACATGGGTTATTTTATTATGTTTATACGCCTAAAGTGGTATAAATAATAATATTAAACTCTTAATTTCTATCGTATGTGAACTAATTGCACATATTAAATGTATTTTAAGGCAAATACAAAAAAAATAATGTGTTTAATGATAGCTATGCATTTAAAAGGGATTATTCCGATCTGGGTTTTTAACATATTATCTGTTAATAGTTATAAGGGGGTGTGTGCATCCAGTTTTCAATTATGTGTAAGTAACATACATATAACCATACTACTCATATTGAACACGCTTTGTTAAGATTAAAGTACCTAAAAAAAAGCAAGTAAAAAAGCTAAATTATAAGGCAATCCTTATAATTTAACCTTTTTTACAAGATTTATTTTTTAACTTTTTTTTTTTTTTTCAATGACCAGGTACTTTAATCTTAACAAAGCGTATTCAATATGAGTAGTATGGTTATATATATGTTACTTACACAAAGTTTTATTACTGATTTTTTTTTTCGGTTTAGATGGTTTAGCAAAAGCATGTCAAGTCATAACTTCGTGCGGTAGCTGTGAAATACAAATCCATTGCTTTTAAATATACGTGGTACGTATAACAGCATTATTCTTTAAATTTTGCTGGTAGGTAGTATGTTTATGCTAAGAATGAAACGTATATCCGACAATCATCAATATCCGTCCTAAAATGAACTAACATACATACGATCACGCCTGTATCGCAGAAAAGGTAGGCAGAAGTGTACTAGACGCATACTGTGTGATAGATAACAACCCGAAGTCGCCTTTTATGACATCACCGGGAAAAGATGAGGTGGCCCTATTCTACTCCACTGTAAATCCTAAAATTAACTAATAAGACGTATAACAAATGTATTTATTTTCAACAATATTAATGGGACCTACTTGTAATAGCAATAGGGCTAATTGTGGCATATGAACTACTAATACATGCGTGCATGGTTTACAGATGACTTAGTTTTATACTTGAGTTTTACTGTAGGGTCATTGACGTCACCAGAATCGATGTCAAAAATTCGGCAGTACAAGCATATCAGTAATTGGGTTAGTAGTATCTTGTATGTTTTACTACTAATATTTAATTATTTATATTATATTATATTAAGTTTCTTTTTTTATTTTTCTGTAATTTAATACATATATTTCTATCACTGCTGTTTATAACTTCGTATTTTTGGAGAGCTACGGAGATGCAAATATTGTTTCTGTAAAAAGTAACAGATGTGTTTATGGTTATGAGCTTTTTCCCACGACTTTACCCGATTGGATTTTGGCTATTATTAAGATATTATTTGGATACTATTGTTTCTAGATAGGATGCAAATAGCGAGTTCTTATAGCATATTTACCCAATATTTTAGCGAGCAGCATTATTTTTTTTTTATTGAATCAAGTTTTTTCAAATTGGATGAAACCTGTATAGTAACATCAAACAGCAAAAAATGATAAGATTAGAGTCCTATTTCAAAAGACAATGATTTTTTTTTAAATTTATATTTATAGTACCTCTTTATACACTACATTAGAGGTTCTGCCATCAGGTGCTAATATGACCAGGCTGCTAGCTGAGCTCACTCTCGAGCTGGCCACGTAAAATTAGTCAGGCGAGACGCAATCCCACCCTAAGATCTGACCCGCAAACTTATTAAACGTCATTGCTAAACAGATCTTAAGGGGGTACCGCACCCTTTTAAACTTGTGTAAGTGGTATACGCGGTATATACACCGATTAAACTCGATCACAGCCAGTAAATACCATGGCCAATTCTACCACGTTTTATGTAAGACATTCATGCTAGGGATGTTCGATCCAGGTGCTTTGTATCGATATTTTGGATCGCAATACACTGTATCGATCGTATTGATTTGATTCGATTTTTTTTTTATCGATCCAGTATCGTATCAAGTATTTAAAAAATAAAACGTCTTTTATAGAGTCAAAGTTTATATTAGTAGAGAAACAAAACATTTTACAATTTCCAATCTTTTAATGTTCGTACAAATAACAATTTTGATAGCCGCTCTAGATCTTGGCGATTGCGGCTTTCATTTAGAGCGTGGTTGGCCAACAAGAAAAGACGTTCGGAAGGCACAGCCGTTCCTTCCATTGACAAACAACTTAAGGCTATATCGCTCAGTGTTACCCAAACGATTTTTCTAGCCGACCAATACTTAAATGGATTAGATTTTCTGTCCAACCAAAGTTCTGACAAATACTGTATGAAATATATGTCCTTGCTAGGCCTTCCTGTGATCTGCACGCGCCTACTTGTGCCACAATTTCCCTATGAAATTTCTAGTTGCGTAGAATTTTTCAGTAATATTTTCAGCTACTACTAGCCTACCTTCGCCGTTATTGTGAAAAACGACCAAACAATTAATACAAGTTGTTGGCGGTTCAAGAGAGCAACGTAAAACACAAAAATGAAATGATCTATCATCACATTCATCGCAGGTGATCATCACGATATTGAAAGTATATTGAAATATAAGATGCAATAACGACTGTATTAACAAAATCTACCGCCAGAGAAATATTTATATTAGTGTAATATGAACCTGTTTGTTGTAGTAGACCATACTTTGTACTTATGGAACGCGGTTTTAATGTTACGAAAAAATATTATGGTTAAAGTTTATCTTTTTTTTTTAATCCAATACAAATTGGTTCGATTTTTAGATCCGATCCCCATTGTTCATGTATCGATCCATTAACGGATCGAAAGCCACTGTATCGATACAACAATCAGGTGGATCGTATTCCTTTTTGGAAACGGTGAGTACTAGATCAACTACTTTTTTATATATAATATCACGTCTCTTTCCCATAGGGGTAGGCAGAGACCACTTTCTTCCATTTGCTACGACTCTGGCATACCTTTCTCGCTTCTTCCACTTTCATTCCGTTCCGCCTACAGGCTTGTCGGTAAAGGTAATATTATAATAACTCCAAAATAGATGGTTTTCTACGTCTTATAATCAACATATTTTTGTGTATTTATTTTATGAAAATAAACACTGAAAGATGTGTGAAGTTGCCATATTTATTATATTTATTTTTTAGGGTTCCGTTCCTCAAAAAGTTATAAGGCGCGAAGGTTATAAAGTGAGGGTTCTCATGGGATCACTCGGTTATCCGGTTGTTTGTCTGTATGTTTGTCATGACTCTCATGACACATAAGTCATAACCCATACTCTATGAACAGTGGGGGATGTGTCAAATTGAAATTAACATTATTTGTTGCACTTTTTTATGTTGTGTCTCTCATATTGAGATTAGAAACTTATGCGGTTTGATACGACGTCGATGTTCGGGGGTAAATGGCAAGTTTTTATTTTTCGGAAAAGAATTACACATCTCATCTCCATTGTACTCCTTCTCATAATTCAACTCGCTCTGACAGACAACTCTTTAACTGTTTTTGCTTTATGATTCTGGAATTCCCTTCCCCATCTAATACACAATAGCCTTTCTTTAAACGTATTTACAGAAATAACGAGACTACTATTGTTTTTATGTTCATGAATGTGTATTATATTTGTTTATATGTTTAATAGCTGCCTGCCGGAAAATTAGGAAAACCTCGCGCGTGAAGCGTGAAGCAAGAAGTTTTCCTGATTTATATAATATATAATATAATGAAGAAATTTTGAAGATGTTCCTTTACTGTGTCACTCACTGACTCATTTTTTTAAAAGGTTTAATAAAAATCCGTACGGTTACAATATTTACTTAAAATCTTTATACAAACTTTCTCCTGATAATAACGAGCACAATAAAGAAAAATATCCAATTTGGTGCAGTCGTTTCTAAGTTATTTATGCGCGTTCAAATATTTAGGCGATTCATTTTTATTTATACAACAAATTAATATATTATTACATACTGGATATATTGTATCCATCCATTCATAACGTGATGTTTTTTTTTACATTTTTAACCCCCCCCCCTGCCCCTTGGTGACACGTGGTGATGTTTAAGACTACCCCCCCACAATCACAAAAAATTATATTAAAGGAATGGAGTAATCATGCGAAAAACTCACATATATTGTACTAGTATATATTTAATGTACACGGTCCTCGGACCACGGATTAGCAAGACTTTCTTAAACACTAACAACTGGAGAAGCATCTTGCAAGTCAGTTGTTGCCACTGGCAACTGGCAAGCCGAGCCCCCAGTCGTCGCCGCGCGGCACACGGGGACTTTATTCTTTGCCTGGCAACGGCGAGTCAAGGTCACACTACACGCCACTTTTTGGTTTAGAAATCGTGTTTGACGAAAAAATAAATACACGTGAAATCTAACTACACCCCTCTCCCCCTTGTGATATTTCCTGATATTTGCCAAATCCCCCCCCCCACCCCTCATATTTCGAGCCTCACGTGATTAATGGACGGTCCCATATTACAACGAAATGGTTATAAAAGTCGTGCGGACCGTCTTGCGTTTTTAGTTATCTGAAATTTTCTTCTCAACTATGCGCCCAAATTAAACGCAGTGGTCAAATTTTATCTTAATTCTATCGTACAATTCCGTGGTGATGAAACTCTTTACTTTATTCGAATGAATATAGTGTATGTTATGAATTCATCTAAACATCTCTTTAGAATTCTTATCTTACTTTTTATTCTGTGTAAAATATAAGATTTAGATATGTCGCGGACTTTATTGTAGATCTACTAAAAACTAATATTTCTCACGAACATTGTATTCCTTTCTTTGTAACCGTTTGCCCAGCGCACGCCGATAAAGCAAATAACTGGTTATTTTCTCTTCTTGGTTCAGAAATGCGGAAATTTTACATTAAAATAAGTTATAAAATAATTATTCACTTTTTTTTTTATGCGATAGGCAAACGAGCAGACGGGTCCCCTGATGGTAAATGACTACCGCCGCCCATGGACACCCGCAACTCAAGAGTCACAAGTGCGTTGCCGGGCTTTTAGGTTGGAGTACGCTCTTTTCTTGAAGGTTTGAAGGTCGTATCGGTTCGGAAATACGGCAGGCGACAGTTTGTTCCATAAGCTGGTTGTGCGAGGCAAAAAGCTTCTGGAGAAGCGCACAGTGGTGGAGTGCCAATCGTCCAGGTAATGGGGATGGATATTTTGTCGCGTAGGACGATGGCGGAAACCAGTAGCCGGTATAAGTCCGAACAATTCCTCTGAACACTCCCCATGATACAATCGATAGAGGATGCAGAGTGAAGCTACATCTCTACGCAACGCCAAGGTGTCAAGTCGATCAGAAATATCTTGGCAGTCGATGATGCGAGTCGCTCTTCGTTGAATGCGGTCAAGAGGGAGAAGTTGGTACTGGGGTGCACCTGCATAGAGATGAGAACAGTATTCCATGTGCGGCCGAACCTGCGCCTTATAAAGTTGCAGGCGTGGGCCGGAGTAAAATACTGTCTCGATCTGTTTAGCACACCAAGCTTCTTCGAGGCTAATATGGCATTACTCGCTAAGTGACCGCGAAACTGGACTTCGCTTGATATATCGACGCCAAGGATTCCGATACTGGCTGATGCAGTTAGGGAAGTGCTCTCAAATTGAGGTGATACGACCAATGGCATCTTTATAGCGGTGAACGCGCAAACCTGTGTCTTCGTGGGGTTAAACTGGACTAGGTTAAGTCGACCCCAATCTAAAACTTTTGATAAAGAAGTTTCGATTTCAGACACAAGTTTGGATCGGCTTTCGATGACGTTTACCCGAGAAATGTTAGCGCGGCCGATGTAAAGGGCATCACTCGTGCTATCGTCTGCATAGCAATGGATGCTGCTAATCTGCAGCATGTCATTGATATGCAAAAGAAACAGCGTTGTGGAACACCAGAATTAACAGACTTGGAGTCGGAGCATGCACTGTCAACAACGACCTTGATGCTTCTGTCTGTAAGAAAACTGGTGAGCCAATTGCACAGTTTCTTGGGAAGCCCATAGGAAGGAAGAGCCCGACTCGATCGAAGGCCTTCGCTACGTCCAAACTAACGGCCAACGATTCTATCGGGCCCACTCGACTTAAGAACGTCGAGGGAAAGAAGCGCTTTACGCACTGCCTTTGTGTAAACCAGCCAGGGTCGAGTTGGACGCAAAGAGTTTGCCCAGAAGATCGGCGTTTTCTTTAGCGTCGTGGGCCAACGAATTATCTCCTATGTGCAGAGGTGGAAGGGATGGCTTACAAAAGTTCCCCTGGACAGCTTTGGCAAGAGACCAAAATGCACGAGTTGCGGAAGGGAGACTCACTAGTCTCTCGCCAATTCTGCCGATGTGAGCCGACTTCGCCCCAGCAAATACTCTTTTGAGGGACCTGGAGGCAAAATTAAATTGCTTCTTTAATGTGCTGGTCTTTATATCGCTTGATGTCGCTGCATTAGCCCATGCTTGGTAACATTCCTGCTTTCGGCGAGACGCCGCTTTGCAGGTTCGACCAAACCAGGGCTGGGATTTGCCACCTGTGGGAATCAGGGAGAATGGAATGAAAAGTTCCATACCCTGAAGCACAACATCCGCGACAGAGTCGGCAACGACATTGGGATCATCCGGCGAAAAGCAAACCTGCCTCCATGGGTAGGATGCAAAGAATGTTCGCATTCCATTCTAGTCTGCTGACCTATAGTGCCATACACGGCGACTGCACCATACTCCTAATCAGGCAATGGTCCGAAGAGCTAAGAGGGGCCTCAACGGATACTTTACTAGCCGTCAGGATGTGAGGTCAGCAGAAGATCCAACAGTGAAGGCACGTGGCTTTCTGCATCTGGGATTCACGTAGGCGTTACTACCAGCTGCGTCAAGCCATATGCCAAGGCGAAATCGTGAACAGATCTTCCCGCATGATCGGTTTTGCGCGAACCAAGCCATTCGTCGTGATGGGCGTTAAAATCGCCAAAAATCACGATCTCTGCGGATGGGACCTGCTGGAGCACTGAGTCTGTAGCCAATTGTACGTGGTCGATGAGTCGGTCCGTTTCGGCATCACCGCTATGGGACCTGTAGAGGCATACGTAGATGCGGTGATGGTCGTCGCAGTCTACACGTAGCCATAAGATGGAGAGGTCCCTACCTTCAAGATTTCCGAGGCGGCGAGAAATGATATCATCTCTAACATACACGTATACACCAGCCTTAGGAACAAAGGAGTCTTCCAGTCCGTACCCAGGGTAGCAGAGGTAGGATGTGTCCGCTGGAGATGATATCTGCGTCTCGGTTAAAAAGAGCAAGGCCGGCTTTGCTGTCTCTAGGTGGTGGTGGACAGTGTCGAGGTTAGAATGTAACGTAAGCCCCTGATGTTACAAAAATCCACGGTAAACGTGACAGGGGGTGCTATGGTATGCCTTCTTTTGCCCCGAGCAGATTTTGAGATTTTGATTTTGATACATAATCCGTACTGAGGGTGGACGTCCAGGGGGGGCTTCTCCATCGCTAGCGCTGGTACCCCCTGGGGTATCCCTTTTGTTAACAGCGCTATCATTGGGGGGGGGGGGGGGGTTTGGGCCTCCGGAGACCTCACTCATTTCGGGGAAATGCAATGCAAGCCTTACTTCACAACCGGTTTTCTGTGAGGCCGTGGTATCGCACCGGTCGAGCCGGCCCATTCGTGCCTAAGCATGGTTCTACCACGTAAAGATTTAGTTTACTCTTATTATTTTTACTTACACACGACTTTGCCTCTTATTTATTTATATAATATGCTTTATACACTCGGTAAGCTTGCCTCTGTACATACCTTTTCTTTTATAAATATAATGTGTGATCTTTGTATGCCACAAAGAATGCAGAAAACATAGATTAATACATACACTCACACGTGTAGGCAGAGCAGTAGCTACGAGTTAGTTACGTAGCAAACTTATAACATAATTTTATGCTTCATCAGATTAAATATGTATATATATAATATAATGTGTAATATGATGTAATATAATGTGTAACATGATATTTGGTAAGCAGAGCACTAGCTTAATTTGTATTTAGGAGCTAAGAGTTAATTAGTTAGAAAGCTTCTAACATAATTCTATGTTTCATCTAATTAAATTTTAAAGTAAAGGCAAAATATAAAGTGACTATTTTTTTGTAACTACATCAAGATGCTATGGGACTTTGTGCATAAGTCGATGTAACTAGTAATGAGCCGCGGTATTCTGTCGGGAGTAAGACGAAAAAATTAGTTTTAAATTCTTTAATCCATCGTCCGACGATAATTTATTGTGAACTGTAATGATTGAACTTAGTTAACTTTAAAATGTTCCTCAAATTGTGATTTACTTTTTATTACTTTCTATATTTTCCGCTTTGCACTACTTTCCATACTAGACTAGAACTATTTTGCATCGGGGCTCATATTAGAGCTTGATTGTTTTAAAATTTTCAAATTCAAAGTCATTCGAATAATTTGACTGACACCAAAAAACAGACCGTGTCTAATGGTGCATGCAAGTGCCATGCTTATCAGATTACAACGAAGCCTCCTTTACAACGAAGACGAGGGTAAAATTTAGTGTGGGACATAGTAACAGGTACGACACATTAATTGCTATGATCCCAAAACAAAGCAACAATCGTGAGTATATAACTTTTGAAATGAATAGAAACCAATCAAAGTAAAGAGCGTGTAAAAAGATAGCTATGCGGATGATTTCTTCTCTTATAGAAGGGTGATATATAAACAGCTTCGGGCAGCTTTAGGCATTGGTATAAGTCAAGTACAAAAAGTCTTATGTGAACATTTAGGCGCGAAAAGTTTCGTACAAGCTGGATACCTCATAATCTGACGGAAGATCAAAAACGCCGTCGTTTGGATTGGTGCCGCTCAATACTTAAAAAGTATGACAGAGGCGATTCGAATGCTGTATATGACATTGACACGGGTCATGATAAAAGCTGGATATATTGTGACGAACCCCAAACCAAAAGACAATCTGCGCAATGGATGTTTCCATTCGAAGATTTGCCGACAAAAGTAAAGAAAGGCGGTTTTTGGACGGTCGGGTCATTTTGCAACAATCATTCTAGGAGATAAAAGGTCTGTCAATGCAGATTGGTTGGTTGTTGTATTGGAAAATGTGAGACTGCAACGCCCAAGAAGCAGGATCCTCCACCACGACCACGCTCGAGCTCACTCCGCCAGACGGACTATCTAATATTTGTCTATCGAGGGTGTGGAGTTATTAAGTCATCATCCTTACAGTCCCGATCACCTGGCCCTGGCACCTTGTGACTTTTATTTATTTAAAAAAATAAAAGGTAACTAAGGAATTCGGTGGCTGCGTTTGAAAAAAGCGTGGAAGAGATCCCTAAAACAGAAAAGGCTCTCTACTTTAATCAATGGTTAGAAAGGAACGAAGACTACTTGGAAAAGCAATTAGAAACATTAACAGGCTTTTATATAATTAAATTTATAATTATATAAAAGCCTAGTTCTGATTTTATTTTCGAAAAATTTTGAGCGTAATTGATAGATATATGTATAGTTTGAATCGGTATTTCTTAAATAGAAGTATAACCGAAATTTAATAAGTTGCTAAAAAGCACCTTAAAAAAAAAGAAAACTCATGTTTCAAATAAGGAACCAAGAAGATTCATCTAAAAATACCGCTGTAGTTTTACATTATATACAAGCTGAAAATAATTTCAATCTATGGTGGTGTGCTACCTCGAGTTATATCATGTGTAGGTCATCCAATCCTTATTTATTATGTCATCATTGCGTAGACCATGTGGGACAGATTGCGCGTGACGCCACATATAGCAAACACCTTAACTAAAGTGATATTAGGTGTCTTGTCCCTAAGCATGTCCACGTTTTATGTATCTAGTCGAGATTACATGTGAAACCTACAAGTATGAGACATAGCGAGGGAAAGAATTTATCTACTTTTAAAAATCACAATTATCTCCAGTTTCAGAAGGCAGTATAATATACAAGTCTGATTAATGTGGTAAAGCATTCGGTTTAAAACTTAAATTACCTGTATGTTACGTAACATCGCTGATTAGTTCCTAATATTTTACAGAAAATCGTGCCTGAACAGTTCTAACCACTTGGTTAGAACTATTCAGGCACGACGACGGGAATTTGGGGCTAAATTATGGTTAGCAAAAAGTGAGCCTTTAAAACGCTTCTGCCTCTTCCTTCAGGGACATAGGCGTGACTATATGTATGTTTTACAATACACACAAACAAATTCAGCCCATGGAGAAATATTGAGTAATAATAATTTCCTTGTTTGACCCGCTTTCAGTAGCTAATAAATTGGGATTGGTAACGATAGTCTCATTAACAAAATAGGTTTCTCGTAAACTTAACTTTGAGTTTATTTGCTTCATTAAATAACGTGTCGAATAAATTACACTTGGTAACCAAGAGCGTTTTCTTATTTTTTTTATATTATCAGAAGGGATTATATAAACAACGATCAAAGGTTAGATAGCGTTAGAAAAATCTTTTTTTTATGATTTTTTTTTATGATTTTCTATTTCAAAATGATTTCAGTTAATCCTAACGATGCATCAAGTTATTAAATATTTGCATACCAGCGAGCACCATTCATTAATTAAAATAGCTTCAATAACTTCAATAAATATGGAGGAATGGTTTTAGTATAATGCAACACTTGATTGACTCTATTATGTTAGTAGTATAGGATTCATGACCTACTGTAAAAAAGATTCTGATTTGTTTGCATAAGAAACGCTAACTTTTTTCCATAATTTAGTCCCACATAATATGTTTGAGGTGAAGTCATGAAGCTATTTCTAGATAATGAAGAATAAGAAAGAGATGAGCTATGTTTAGGGCAAACGGAGATATTAGGACCGAGTTGATGCCTAATTCTTAGAGAATAACGAGAATAATTCATCGTAGAGAAATCAATTTGGCTCAATATATGTGTAGTGGTTCAATTAGGAGACACAATACATAGGAGCAATTATAGGACATACCTATGGCAGCCAAAGGCATTCAATCAGTTATTGTGTATAATGATTAGGTAGGTATCTAATATATACTGGTATGTTTGTGGTATATTTAATTTACGAAATATGTAACAATGTTTGTATGGTATATATACATAATGGTATGTAACACCTTTTCAAAATTGTAGTATTTGACGCTATAGAGATATTGCAGGAATTTTGTACGAACTCTCAGCGTTCTTTACAAGGACGGAGCTTTGATAAATGTATTCGTATAATTACAGTTTATGAGTCAGGTTAGGGTGACTTTGGCAAAAGAGCAACTAGATGATGGTTACTGCTTTGAGCCTGTTGTCTATAGTGCAAAAAGCCAATTTCTTTTTCCAACATCAGTAAGAGGTTATGAACTGCTGAAATGCATACAAGCAGGGACTATGAACGTAAATTCAACAGGTAAACCCACATAGTGGCCTTCTGATAAAGGAAAAATACCAGATACCATAGATTTTTGCATATCCAAAGGTATATCAAAAAACAACATCTCCTGTTACAGCTGCGGGGCTTATCTTCGGACCATTCTCTTATTCTGCTGGAAATCGGAGCGAAAGTTAGAGAAACTGTCAAAAAATGCACATTGCACAATAAACGACCTAACTGGCCTTTATTTCATGACCTAATAGACGATACATTTTGTAAACCTATTGCATTACAAACAAAAAACTAAGCTGTATAAGCCACTAAATTTATCACCACCAGTATTCAAAGTACAGCATGGAATTCGACCCCAATAAATCAACACAAGTTTACTGACCAGCACTTACCTTCACACATCCTTAACAAAATCAGTGAGAAAAGAGCCCTTCGCAAGCTATGGCAAGTAAACAGATGCCCTGATATGAAAAAACTCTTAAACTACAAAATAGTAGAACTAAAGCGTATTCTTGAACAAGACCGAAACGCAGGGTTTCAGGCCTACCTAGAGAGCTTCGATGCCACCGCAGCTACAGACTACTCGCTTTGGAAAGCGATAAAGAACATTAAGCGACCTATAACTATTTCCTCACCGGTAAGAAAAACAGCAGATGGGCATGGAGTAACCAGGAAAAAGCAAATACCTTTGCCGAACACTTGACAAACGTGTTCCAACCCCATTCCTATGAAGGCCCACCAGAACTTGAGATAATGGTGTTGGAATACCTCAAAGCAACAGACATAGCTGAAAATACGCCAATGAAATTCACAACGAAAGAAGTTAGAAGGGTAATACAAAAAGCCAACCCAAATAAAGCACCAGGATATGACCTTATAACTAACAAAACTCTGCAGGAACTGCCTGATTCTGAAATACTTACATTTATATATAACGCCATATCGAAATTAGAATTCATCCCACCACAGTGGAAAATTGCACAATATAATAAATTTAATAAAAATGACCAGGGAAACAACTTGAAGACCCTAAGTCATACCGGCCGATTAGTCTGCTGCCCATCCTGTCGAAAATATACGAGTCGTTACTATTACTACGGATATTACCATTAGTAGAACAGCACAGACTAATTCCTGCTCAAGCTAGCTTCCCATCAGGACCCAACGGAGGCGACAAGAATTTTACAAACTGGGCTAAATAAATTATCACTCTGGCTCAGGATGTGGAAAATCAAAACGAATAAAACTCAATCAGTAATTATTACCTTCACCTTGAAAAAGGGTACCTGCCCGAGAATAACGCTAACAACCTTGAGATCCCCCAAACAGACCACGTACGATACTTAGGTTTACACCTTGATAAGCGACACGTGGGAAACACTCATCTTCACCAAACGTAAACAACTGGGACTGCTAGTACGAAATTTTTAATGGTTAATAGGTCGTCGATCGTAAGTGTCAATGAACAACAAAATTCTCCTTATACAGGAGAAGTTTAAAATACAATACAATGCAATACTAAAACCAATCTGGACCTATGGTATTCAATTATGGGGAACAGCCTCACATTCTAACATCGAAATCGTACAGAGATTTCAGAACAAAATGCTACGAATGATTACCAACGCCCCCTGGTATGTCACAAATGAACAGTTACATCATGATCTACAGGTCAATACAGTCAGACAGGAAATTGTACATAAAACAAAATCCTACAAGAAACGGATCTCAAACCACCCCAACCCGTTGGCGAAACTACTGATGGATGAAAACCAGACAAATCGAAGACTGAAAAGGAAAACCCCGCAGGATACACTTAAACCCCAATAAAATAAAGTAGGAAGTGACAAAGGCTACATATCGAGCATGACATAGCATACCCCAATAAACATACCATTCAATGCTCCAGCACGGCGACAGATTGTAGTAAACAAAAGAGGAAAAAAAAAAAAGAAGTTCTGTGTTGTGCTCTGTTACAACACTGCATGAAATAAGTTAAGGAACAAGTTGAATACAAAATTATGTAAATAATATAATAATAATAATAATTCAAGATGGCATCTAACTTAGAGTACGAGTACTAAGTCGAGGTCCACCGCATTATCCATTTAAAACAAGATATTGATCTATATAAAATGAGAGTATTACAGTCTCAAGATCATAATGACACGTTGTGAAGTTGCGAAACTAGGCTACAGGAACATATACTTAGTATGAATATCATGGACTGCAACAGATCAGCCGTAGCTAAACACATATATACCTACGTCAGACACGGCTAAAATACGTTTCGACAAGACTCGTACTGGCGAGGGAACAATTTTTGGTATCTCGAAACATACATAAACAAACGACAAATAACTCGGCAACAAACAAGACAGCAAAATGTTCTTGCCGATCGCACTAAGGGACTAAACACTACTAGACAGATAGGGCCAGAGTAACCTGCAACTGAAGAGAAATCAATACGTGCATGCAATAGTAATTGGTGCAAAGGTATCCAGGTGTTTGTGACAACGTACTATAGATACTGTACTTCATATCTCGTCAGAATGCGGACTTCATTAGAACAAAGAAGATTTTTTTACTATAAACGTTATCGTTCAATTGACATGTAGTCACATTTAAAACATAAAATTATAATAGAATTTATTGAATTTAAACCTGACTTAGCACGCTGCAAGATTTGGCTTGCTTTAAAAACAAATCAAAATGTATATGTGTCTTGAACTCTCAAATATAAGATTCCAATACTTCTACGAAGTTCTTTGACCAAATATATGTATGACCTTGAAAATAATATTAATATTTGTTTCACTTTGCTGTGATGGATTGATTGGACTAAAATACAAAAAGTGAAGATGTGAACTAATTACTAAACAATACAAAGAAAAAGGAAAACGACAATATCATACATATTGCTGTTCCTTGAAAATAATGTGGACGTCATATTGTGATATTAACATTATTATGCCATTATAAATACATAAAATAAGAACCAGCCAGGAAACTTTGTTTTCCTGTTTAAGTTAAGTAAAACAACAATCGCTTAGAACTGTAATTATATGTAACTGTATGTATAAAATAAATATAAAATACCATGTAATGTTAACAGGTAAATTTATTTGTACATAATAAGAATGACTTGCCATATGTAAGACGGACGTTCCACTTTAGGGTGTCAAAAATGAAAGTCTAAAAAAAAAAGTCGTTCATGATCGTCTTATCTAGGTATATCTATCTACATTAATAAAGAAGAAGAGTTTTTTTTGTTTGTTTGTTCATTTAAACACTAGTCTCTAAAAGTATGAGTCGTATTTAGTTACGTAGTAATTATTATAATTATTTATTTACGTAGTATTTAGGATCCATTTTACCAAGTATTTACTGAAACAGTACCAACCACGCAGCTTTTTAATGTGAAACATGTTACGAGATGCTATGACAGTTTAACTTGTTTTATTGGGGATGTTTCTGTCCCCAATAAATCAGCCCCTTTTATCATATATTTTTGTATAAAAATGTAATATAACATGTAATTCTGTTTTTTTAGTGAATTCTGTTTTTCTGTTTTTTTATACAAAGAGCAGGTAATTAGAACGATGTACTATATATATATTTATGTAGTTGGTCGAAGATTGTCAACTACAATTTCAGTTTTTTTTGCGTTCGTAATTGATAGGATATTTTTTTTATGAAAGAAAGTGTTTGGAAAATTAAAGGAAGAAGTCGGAGAGTTATATGGTATTTTAAGGAGGTTCTTAATTCGACTGATTTTTTTATGTGTGTATTTTACCTGACATCTTTGCCATTTGTGAACCGACTTTGAAAATATTTTTTATAAAAAGGGCAGTTAGTAAACTACGGTGAAGACAAAATATATGTAGAGGTTTGGTGTTACTCAGGGAGAAACAAAACTCTCATCTACAGCTACTTTTAATGCGTGGTACCTACGGGAGATGTTTTCTTTAAATTAAAATGGGTGCTATTCTCGTAAAACGTTGTACCCATTTTAGTATAGCGAAAATATTCCACCTCTATAGGGATGAAAAATACATTTTATGCAATATCTGCGTCAATATTGTAAATTGATTCCAAATTATTTTTAACCAAGTTCAAAAAAGTAAGAAGGTTTTTTTTCTAATGTATGTATGTATGTATCTTACAACAACAACAACTTCTACAGTACAACTTCTTACTCCAGTGGCCTAACCAGTGGAGTAAGAAGTTATAGAAGTAAGAAGTTACGGTATAATTATTAGTTACGTTAAGAGTAGTTTTAAATTCCACGTTTTATTATCTATAGGGTTATATTAAAACGGGATAATGACAGATAAAAGTCAAATATTTGTTATTGACATGGTTGTGATTAAAGATGGTGCAGATAAATTTTAAGAAAATAGTTAACCCCTAACTCGTGAAAAATATATGTGGCTTATATAAATATCTTTATGTTAAGTATTACTGTATTAAGGTTCAGCTAAACGTTTTGCTCCTACATAAATTTAAAAAAAATGAAACATGAATATTATCCCTTAAGAAAATATTGAACTTTTAAGTGATTTCATTATATTATGAATATTGTTACATTCAAAACACATTTACCCATACAGAGCTACATAAAATATAAAAAATCAACAACACTTTCCTTATTTTAAAACATACCTAGTGGTTCTTCACATGGTTGACTTAACGGTCTGCGAGAAGGTGAAGTCTTCTGGTTAGGCTGGATGTGGGGTTGCGGCTTGAGCACATGGGCTGGTACGGCACCTTCTTGCGGCGGTTCGCCGGGTACTCGAACTACCCACCAGTCAGAGCGCCCTTGGCATGACTCTACTACTTCTACTTGCTGTCCTTTCGTGACGGATAGTTCTCCGGTGCCCGCAGCTATATGTTCAGCTACCACCCATGTCATTTCTGGCCCAGTCTGCAACAACACAAATATGTTCACTATGTTCATATAATGCCTACAAATATGTAAGGAAGTAAGTACCGTCATAGTTTATGACGAAGAAATTTAAACGTAATATTCATAATGACTAGTTTTTAGTAACTTGTGTCCGTAAGAGTAATTGACGTACACATTTGAGTTAAACGAATATTAATGAACTTAGTGCTAAAGAGCAACTTGAGGGGTCATGAATGTTTCACACGATTTCCATTATATGCCATGCAATAACGTACCCATTGAATAACAAATTTCCCGCCGAGCGAGATAACAACACTGAAACGTACGTAATTGCGCTCGTAGGGACCAGATTGCTTATCTGTGGTTGACGTTAGTTAAGGGCTGTTATATATAAATATTTTATGTCTTCTAGCTCAATTATACACAGCTTGAAAGGCAGATTGCAATAACTTGATTTCAAAGGACAATTGGTAACAGGTCGATACATGGTAACATACAACATAATTCGCTCGATACGCAGGGGAACGTTAGTCTGTTGATTGCTACAATAATGGAGGCACTGATTACACACTTACGTGTAATCAGTCATCATACAAATTCAAATTTGTAGAGTGTGGTATTTGATATTAATAAACAATAAGTAAAAACTAAAGTACTTTTAAACCTACTTCAAAAAGATAGAAAAGGTTTTCGGCCGCCTTGTTTTTTTAAGCGATATACATTAGCCATTTGTTATACTTTTACTCAATGTGAGTCCTATTTAAGCGATGAAAATACAGCTTATTACGGTTTTTTATTAGTTAGTCACATTGAAGTCGGCAATAATGTACTTGAAAGTTTAATTTCATAAAAATATTACACTGACATCCAACGACTGCAAGATATATTTGCGAAAAACCGTACTATAATTAAAGAAATTAATGCTAAAATTTAGGATGACAGATTAATTATTTCGGCTCTCAGACTTATATCGAAAGTACTTAAAAACCTTTTTAAGTAAAATTTAATTTCAATGTACTATCCATATCATAGATTAATACCTACATGTCGGAATTTGGAATGTGGATTATAGCGATATTTTTGAGAGGGGCGACCTAATGAAATGAGTCAAACATTGTACATAGTACAGAGCGCGGGTCGTTCGCTATACACACATACATACTATCTAATAGACGCGGCGCTCCCGAGGGCGTCGCTCACCAGATGGATGCGCCGAAGGTCATGTAAATCAGTGGCTTATAATGAGATTATTTTCATTCTAGTTGCGCTACTGATTTTTAACTTTTATAAATATAGATGTGCAAACGATTCTATTTATTTAATTTCTATCAGGTTTTTTTGAGTTACTTCCTTTTTCCTCCTTGAGTTACTTTCCTTCCGTTCATACATACGCTCACGACTGTATACCGTAAGGGTAAGGCAGAGGAGTATAAAACACCTACATTTTGCCAATAAGTATTTGGTCCCACTAACGCAATAGTGGGAGAGCTTATAGCCGTCAAACCGGCACTTTATGACTGTATACATAGTAACTGATAGTAACGTTTAATACACCCACGGAAAGAAATGGTGCAGCTCTATTCCATTCCACCAAAAACCACACGGCATACCGAGAGCCACATGGCAATCCCTAGTACTTATTGAATTAGGAAATCTTATTAGACCTGATTTATGATTAATTAATAAATAGCTAACTGCAATAATGAAACCGATTTATTATTTAGATAACTAACAGACACAAGACCGATGACTTTTCTTTATACCTTTCCCAATAATCTCAAGATTATTAATGAAATTATTGTTAACTACCAATCAGACCTTCTCTGGGCGTATGTTAAAAATAATTAACTGTGCAAAAAGTCTGATCACTATCTGACTCCTCATTACCTGCTAGACAAATCGGAACCTTCCTTAAAAAAATCATAGAAATCGGTCATGCCGTTTTGGATTCCATAGGATACAACACATGGGCAGATATACATAATATGTATGTATAGTGCAACGAAAATTAGGTTATAAAAGTGGCGCAGCCGCTTGAGATTTTATCTCAAGTATCAACTATCCGCCCAAATTAAATGTCCTTAAGGGCGAAATTTATCTTCATAAAGTTTCCGATACAGCGTATTACTCGTTAATTTTTCTTCAACTTGGTCGAGAAATCATGATAAAATATAGCCTATGTGGATCGAAGCTTACTCAGAAAAACAAACAAGCTATTTTACCTCTTGATAATATTACTGTAGAAGTGTTTATTACTATTATTAGATGTAGATTATTATTAGAGTGATAGAAAATGCGTATGGCATTAGGTCCACCATTGTATATTTTTTGTGCAAAAAGTGTTAAATGAATAAATAATAAATAAATGAATATTTTTCATTGGAACTATGCTTAACATTGATTATTGATAGATGATTTGCATATTTTGTAACTCATCCTTTGTTTTTCTCTTTGTAATTTTGTATGTATACAATAAAGATATAAATAAATAAATAAACATTGACACACACAAAGCAAATTAGATTTCGTAATTAACACGAACCCATGTCAGCAGCATTGATGTCCTTTACAACTCGATAGGAACGCCAAATCCTTTGATCCTTTCGTATTTAGTGAGCGCAATCCGATGCACGAAGCAATCAAAAAGGCCATCGAAATACGTTTGGTATTCGTTTGAGCAATTCCGATCTAAATCAACTAGTAATCTTTTATGGGAGGGAAACGGCAATATTGGACCTATTTTTTGTCTGAAAGACATCTATCTAGTTTTGATGTCGACTAAAATATAGTACTTATCTAATACTACGCAGTTTAAGACCAAGGTTAAGCAAACGACAACGCAGCAGCCGAGTACATGTACATGTACATACATAATAGTGAATCGCTTTTCATTACCAAACGGTGTCTTTAATTATAATAGAAAAATCATCTGAAGGGCCTGGTCTAGGGGTTAGTGACCCTGCCTGCTGAACCGGAGGTCGCGGGTTCGATTCCTACAGGAACAAAGAATTACGTGATCCACAAATAGTTGTCCTGAGTCTGTGTTCTTTGTGTCCGTTGATTAAATGTTTGTAGAGCCTTGCACATGAATTATTAATAATGAGGGAGGGGTCTTTTAAAAAAAAATACATTTTCTTTCGCAAGAGAAAATATGCATCATTTATAAATAATTAAGTTAACAGCAGGTGGGCTTTATATTTTTAACACATTTTCCGTAACTAACTAATTATGCAAACTGATATTTGAAGTAAATTTCAACCTACCTTCAAATTGTCCAAGACAACAGGGCATGACATTATTTGGCCGAATTATATCTTTGATAAAAAGCCTAACAAAACTGAAAATTCTGATATGGTTCCTGCATACCCTTTTACATATCAAATTTCAGATCACCACTTCAAGGTACCTGTTTTCAGTAGATAAATGACATAAATGGCGAGTATCGAAATCGAGTGTAAAAATACGTTTAAAATGTTGACTGATGACTTGATGAGTTATGTTTGAATATTAACCAACAACCGATATTTAGTAAGTACAAAACCAAAATGCTAATTTATATCTTTGTCATTTGTCAACAGAGTAAAAAGCTTTTTCTTTAAATCTAATCTTTTTTTAAAATTAGAATCCAATTTAAATTTTAAGAAAATATAAGTTAATGTTAAAGAATTAGTTATTAGTTACTTAAAAAGCTAAAGATTGGAAATTAAGGGACAAATAATTCAGCTTACTACAGTTTCTAAGAATAGAGACTAAAATAATATCTATTAATAAGTTGGATATACGAGTAAGTATTAGGTATTTATATTTTTTTTCCATATTATAGGCATTTTTGTTCTCGAAAATGGTCGAGCCCCATGGTATTGGGATCGGTCTATCATCATTGTCAGGACTATCTAGCAAAGCCTAGATATACTATTGTACTACCTATATATCAATTATGTATAGGCAGTACGTACAACATTCGATTCTGTACCTGATGACCTGGTGAAAGTTCAAAACATCAATAAATATTATAATTTAGATTTGTTTCAGAAGATGGTCGATATTTGGCATCAATTTAGAGATCATTATTTTAATAGTCATATCTGCTCACGCCGAGAGCCAAGAGGCTCGCCTTAAGCGGCTGGATCGCGGGTCTGATGCAAAAGGCTGCAAGAGGTTCTTGTCTTTGGAGCCCTTACAATCGGTGTCTTGGTCCACTTTTATTTCATAATAAAATTAATAAAGAGAGCCAAAATAATAACTACAGACATCTTACACTCTAATGTATCTCATACGTGAATGTATATTACTAAATACACGCATATTATAGACAACTGACAGTAAAACACAGAAAAATTAACGTACACATCACACTATTTTTTGTTGTTGTTCCTGGGTGGGAATTAAATAAAGGCCGGCTCAGCAATCAGGGCTACTAGACCAACAGGCCAGTAAAATACTTATGTATATCGTATAACATTGTATAATAGATGTACGATATTCACATACGGTAACGTATACGAAATATAATCAGACATAATATCCTATACCTGTCACATGATGTCTCACAGACAAAAGCAGTTAATTAACGTAGCCCATGACTGAGTACATAATTCACTGTCCCTGGGCGTTGGTAATTGTTCGTGACATTTATAGAGCCGCTAATTGATATTCCTTGTAACAAGTTTTGAAGTCGACTATGACTTGCGATTCAGATATTTAACACGAGACGTCAAACGCTCATTACGGTGAAAACGCGAAACGTACTTTAAAAATGTTTTCAGACTACTTTAAAACTGAAGCAAAGATAATTGAATAACAATAAATAAATCTGTTATAACGGTGTAACACCATTATAATTCCATAGATTGATGTCAATTTGAGACCAACGAATCCTAACCAAAAACAAAAAAATGTTTTTAAAATCAAAATGTATTTCTTAATATTTAAAGGACGTTGATGTTACAATTTAGAAAAAGTATTAAAAAGAATTAATAGTATGTTTATAATTATTTAATCATCATCTACGCCCTCTTTTATTAATGATTTATTTCAGCAACTATCTATCTTGCAACTGCCTCTTGTATGCTGACGATTCACTTACATTAATATCTAATGCAGATGATTATTTAGTCCTTCAACAGGATATAAATAACATATCTGATTGGTGTAAGTCTAACCATATGTACTTGAACGTTAGTAAGCTTCATGTTATATCGTTTACTCAAAAACGTAATAAAATTACCTGGAACTATAAAATTTATGGTCAAGCACTTAATCGAATACAAATGGTAAAAGACTTAGGCATCCTATATGACGTCAAACTTTAATTTCGTGCTCACTATGGCTTTGTTTTGAGAACTACTAATGATTTTAGAAAGCGTTCAGTACTTTATACTTATACTTTGCTCTGGTGAGGAGTATATTAGAAAATGGTAGTCCCGTATGGTCGCCGAATTACAAGGTTCATATAGGGGATATTGAGCGTGATCAAAGAAAATTCCTTAGAATTCTTAGCTATCGTCAAAACTCCTGTAGATAAAATTTTTAATTACCACGACAGGCTCCACGTTTAAGTCATGCCTCAAGAAAGCCGACGCACTTATATCGATTTACTATGTTTTTACAAAATTATATATTGTATTATAGATTCACCAGAGTTACTATCTCAAAATGGTTTCAATAATAAATTTAGTGCTGGTAGAGCTATTCATATGTATCTATTATATCTGTTCGCCCTACAAATAAAAAAAAATACAACATTTCTTACTTCAACTGTTTAACATCATCGTCATTTTCACCATATCATCTGTGATATGGTGAAAAAATATGAATAATTCGATATTTTTGATCATAACTTTAATGCATACATCAAAATTGTGAAAGACATCCGCCATAGATAGTAGGTTGTGAGTAAAATAAGAAGCGTCTAAATCTAATATTATGCTTGTAATGTATGTTATTTCATAATGTAGAGCTATTATTTGTCTAGTTATTGTGTTTTGTTGTGTGTATATGGTTGCGTTGCATTGCATTTTTTATGATTGTAAGGTAATTAGTGCATTTAAACAAATAAAAAAGAAGATTGTATTTAGATTATTAATTGTTTTTTTTTCTACAGGACTTCATTTGTGCATACTATACGTAAACACGACTTGATTCTACTTGATCTATCTGTTTAGCTGGAGAATTCTGGGAGCCTAACCTGGACATATTTGTTAATTTCTATATTTATATTTGCAATATTATATTTGTAGAAATATTTAAAAAACTAAGTTAAGAACAATGGTGTGTAAAACACAACCTATAGGTGAACCCGTCTAAGACGGAGTTGATTATGTTAGGAAACGTAGTTTAGGTGATCTCAGGCTCTCTAAACTACTTGGAACTCGTCTAGATCTAGCCATGGAGGTTAAATATCTAGGAGTGATCTTAGATAGGAAACTTCTACGGAATAGGCACCTAGATGCAAAACTAAATAAAGCCTGCATTACCTTTTGCCAATGTAAAAGACTACTTGGCAAAACCTGGGAGCTATTACCAAAAATCACATATGGTGCTATTTCCCGGTGGCAGAAAACCAAGCTAAGCCGGTGCTTAGCTGCCATAGCTGCTTCCTCCATTATATACAGGTATAGCGAGGTTAGATCGAGCGCCACTTCTAACTAACTTCTAACTCCGCTGCACTAGAAGTGGCGCCAGATCTAGCCTCGCTAGACCTGTATATAAAGCAGAAAGCAGCTATGGCAGCCATTAGACTAAAGCATCTAAACCTATTTTACAACGTGAGAGTTTCCATTTAAAAATATTAAAGCAATTAGTTGAGTACCAGCTACTAATAGCAGCCCCATGTGACAAGATCTCAAAACAACATATCTCTGAAAGAAGATATAAAGTACAACTATACGATGGACCAATTAAGAGCCTAAATGCGTAAACAGTGTACTATACCAATACCAATACATTCATTCAAAATCATTCCAAACATCGACGTCGTTTACAACTCAAAATGTGAGATAATATAACATTGTGCAACAAATGAACGCCTTTCAGATTTTTGTCTTTAGTTGTTGAAACATTGTGTTGAACATGTACAGTACAGTGGTTATGATTTACCCACCGAAATGTTAAAATCTGTTGACATTGAGGGCTTAATTAACGTATCTTTAATTGTGTTGATTTAGAAGCTTGCAAAAGAGGTTTGTTAGTTATTAGCTAGGTAGTTATTCAGGCTTCTCAAGTTGTAAAATACTGTCACTTTATTACCAGAATTAAATAACATAACACAACAGGACGTCTCTACTCACTTCCCTACTAAAGACATTCATTACGAAGCTTAGCAATAGAACATTGTCTTGCAATGGATGACAAAGGTGTGGCAGCGTGAGAATTACGGTTTTAGATACATAATATTTAGATTTAATAGATGATGAAGTGGTAAATTACATTAAAGAATGCAATCTCAAGTTCGGCTTTGCCTTCATTATGTAAAACAACGATGACAAAACGCACTTTACTGCTAATTTCGTGTGCTTTTAGAAACCACAAGTTTAGACTAATTGAGATTTTTTGTGTATTAGATTTAGATACCTGAGTTTACTTGGATTTCCAAGTAAACTCAGGTAATAATAAGTCCACGTTTTTCAGAAGCTAAATAATCCTAATTATTGACCAATGCGAAACAAAAGCAAAGTAATTAGTAATGAGCACATCACAAAAATATTATTACGACTCTACCACCTGGCTCTAGCGCAGCGTTTGTCGGTGTTTGAAAATAATAGATGCTTATTGTCCAAGAACTTGAAAGTAAACAAAAGAATAGACTTCTTTAAATATTCGATATTAACAATAGAATATGCAGATGTGCATTTCTTTTATTTATGTTATTGGATTTTATTACAACTGATAGATAATTATGTTGTTTAAGTGCGGTCTTAAACTTTTGGCGCCCATACATACACTGGAACAACGAAACCCTCCTGGCGCATTTGGGTAATAAGTGATTGATTTAAAAGTATTTTTTTTTTCTAAAATACCTTTTTTTTGCGACATAGGCTTTCCGAAAGTTGTTCATGTATTTAAAATTTTAATACAAAGCAATAAGGTCTAGTATTTACTTCGTGTTTACATTCAGTTTTAGTCGGCGGTCAGTAGCGCTTTTCGGTGCAAACGAATATAGACGACGCTACTTAGAAAAGTGGTAGACCTGTACCATTGTAGAAAGTAGAGTCTGACTTGCACAACGAGGGTTCCGTAGGCAAAACGAACATCCGTTTATCTAAGTAAAAGTATAGATAATGGACCTTTAAAATAGTATAGGTATATCCGACTTTACTGCGCTTATTATAAATGGTATTAAGCTGTATTTTTAAATCATCCCACCATCCTTAATTTTACACGTTAGCTGTGGAACAATTTATCGTACATAATTTAAACAGCACTAACCTACAGGAAAACTAATTCAGTTAAAAATATATTTAAATCGTTTCACAAATAACGTATTTATCCCGTAATAAGTATTCTTCATTCTTTACGTTACCACCTTAGATGCGCAATCTTTTGACAAGATCGTATTTTTGATTGCTAGAGAAAAGTTCACGTTTTCGAGCTTAGCGTTGACTTTTTCAGCTTGAATTTGAGGCTTGATTTTTTCAGCTTTAAAGGACAAAAGACATACGTTAGTACCTCCGGGTGTTCCAGTGAAAAAATGTCTTGACAGACAGACAGACAACCGAACGAGTTATCCTATAAGGGTTCCATTTTTCCTTTTGAAGAACGAAACCCTGACATTGGGAATATGTCAAATAAAGATAGACATTAAGGTTATGATTTTATTGACGTAAAAAACATTCCTGGTAATTAGTATCTTCTAGAACAACAAAATGGATGCTGTTTGAGAGGCTTTGTTTTCTTGATAACATTCCTACAGAAAGACCAAATATTGCTATTGATCAAGATGAGAATATTGAGGATGAAATTAATGAAGAGAAAAGCACAGCCGGAAAAAGGATTGAGAAAGAATAGTTAAAAGAGAAGTGGAGGAGGTTCAAGTTACGAAGGGACAAGTGGAGCAGGACTAGAAACGGCTGGTTCAAGTGAACGGAGAAGTGGAGGAAAAATGAACAATGTAGGCCTAACTAAGTGGAGCAGGTATAATTGAAAAAAGCCAATTAACCAGAGATACAAAAAAAGATTTACAGAAATGAGAACCTCGACAACCTGTCACCACCACCACCAGGTTTCATTGTGGGGCCTAGACCAAACTTTTTAATATACCGGCAGAGTTTGAACTAAAAGGTCTTGATCAAAGTTCAGATCGAAGCAACATATTCTTAAGTCCACATTCCAATCAAAACTATCCAATTATAAAAAGTTCAGTATCAATCCTGACCCCATATTCTCCTATCAGTGCAGCCTACCCACCCACCGAACAAACTAACTTATGCATACCAGTGCATGTTCAAAGACAATTATTATTTATATTTATATGTAAGAATTTATTTTCTTCAACGCTTGTGATTTTTGATGTGCTATTTCTTCTTGGTTTATTAAAACTCAGTACAAAATTAAACTGTTTATGATTAACTTTTCTTCTTTATAATTTAAATGTCGTACTATGAGTATTTATTTCTTGCGATGTGAAAATTGAGTCAATCTTCACCCTTTTCTTCCAGAGGCATAGATAATAACATTAATAATCTAATAAGAATATTATCAACTTCTTCATCTCCCAATAGCTGCCGAATAACTTTCTTAGCTACGGAAAAATTGTCAGAGATATCATACTGAAATAGAACATAATACCCATAAAACTGCGGGGAGAGCGGCGATGTCGCGGTTGCTGACATTGGAATGCCATAGGCATAGGTGGTCGGCCCGCGACTGGCGACCATGGTCGCGTAGTCGAATGGTCGCAGTCGCACGTCGCGGTCGCCAAGAACCGAATGCTACCTTAAGCACCTAATCCTAACCTACACGAGTTATTAAAGATGTTAGGATCGCACGTCATGTACTTAATTTGAAATGGCAGATATGCATTGTGGCAACTGTGTCTGTTGTATCCGTCCGAGTCTGTGTACGATGCAATAATCGACGCGAGACTCGTACAATCACGTTGCGCGTGGTCAGCAATTTCGTACATGATAGTTCCGGTAGTACCTACGTTATCCTTGCAAAGTTTTAACAGCAGTTATCAAGTAAATTAATTGTTTTATGGTGGATATAATCTCATAACAAAAGAAGTCCAAAGCGGTTCTAAATATTTAATGATGAAGGCTTGTTTGGCATTGCATTCAATGCGAATGCAATGTCAAACTCATTTATTTTATATTAGTGTACGTTTCGTAGCCAGCACACGCTCTAATTACATATATTTGGAAACATTCCGATTAAATAATTTACTTAAATTTTTACGTATGATCACTATTTCCTGTATTATTCTTATCGTATAAGTGACTATGTTTACTCATTCAGTCGTAGAAGAATGCTAAAATATTACTATTTGATAGCGTTTAGATTTCCCTCTTAATATGCAGATTAACAAAGCACACGTTCTACGTCGATCATTTTAGAGTAAATTCAAGTGAAGTGAGTCAGAATTATTCATCCAATAACTTAAAATTTATCATTTTCTTAAGATGTTTTATTTAGCCATGGACGAGCCCTGACCACTGTCATAACGTTTTAGCACATAGCTGGAGATCTTTATTTTATTGCTATTTTAAACTGCTGTAATTTGAAATCGTTTCATCTAATATGTTCGTTCCGATAATTAGGTATTTAGTCTATTTCATATGCCTTTTGTCTCTTTGCAGACGTATTGTACCTATCCAAATCAAATAAATATATACGTAATATAAACAGATTTTTCGAGTTTTTATCGAGTGCACTGTTTATAGCAGGAATGTATGTATATGTATGGCTTATCAGTCTTATCAGATATGTAGTATCTATTACTCTGAGCGAACGATAGCTGTTTTGTTATCTCAATCAATGGGTTATGATTGCTACTATACTATGTCAAACCTATTTGTTTGCTATTCCTATAGGAGTGTTGCTATACAGTTTAAAGGATGTCTCAGTAAGAGTGCACTTGTTCATTTTAAAATTAAAACACGAACTTTTTGAGAGTGTTGTGATATTTTTATTGGATTGTATAAGATGTTCCGATTAAGTATGAAATAAAATATCTGGAAAATGGCTCCTTCGGCTCTGATGACAGGCCATTACTCTTTTCATGAAATTTTCCATGACTTTTACACAGAGATGTGGCTGTATATCACTGATGATGCGTTGGATCTCTGATTTGAGTTCAGGAATTATTTCTGGTTTATTCGCATAAACCTGAGATTTCATAAAACCCCAAAGAAAAAATCGCACGGCATTAAACAGCACGATCTTGGTGGCCAGTTGACATCATAATTTCGTGCGTGATAATGTGTTCTGGAAATCGTTGTTGCAGTAAGTCAATTGATTGAAACCACATGTTGTCCAGATCCATGCCGTCCAGATGAGGCCACAAGAACTCCGTTTTCATATTCCTGTAATGAATGCCATTCACAGTCACTGCAATTTAGCCCTCATCTTCAAAAAATAAGGCCCAATAACGCCGCCTAACCAAAATCCACATCAGAAAGTTGCTCGTTGTGGGTGCATTTGTTTCTCATGGTTTGTTTCTCATGTTTTCCGTCAACTTTGTGAATTCACCATTCAGATGGAAACGCGCTTCATCGGAGATGAATTTTTTCGAAAAATTGGCATCGACTTTTCTTTGCTCCGTTCCCCATTGAACGATTTGCCGGTGCTTTCTGTGGTCTGCTGGTTTGAGCTCCTGAGTTAGCTGAATCTCCTACGCATGAAGGTTTCATAGTGGGGCTCTGGGTCTTTTGTCAAAATTCGCTGCGTAGTGCTTCGTGAAATTTGAAGTTGTTGAGAACGATGCCGAATTGATGCTTTCGGGTTTTCGGCGACACTCTCGTTTACAGCAACAATGTCTTCAAGAGACCGACTGGTACGTTGACGCAAAGAATTCTTAATATCCATAATCAAACCAGTTTCTTCAAGTTTTTTGCCCACTCTTCGAGCGGTTGATACATTAGGTGCACTTTCTCGATTGAAAATTTGGCGAAGATTGCGAGCGGTTTCAGCGTAACTTTCCTCATTTTTGTAATGAGTTTTCTCAATTATAACGCGTTATTCTTACGAAAAGCGCTCCATTTTTAATAATCTGAATAAACATAGGTGACAGCTTGCAAAATTCAGAGTTGCCATTTGCACGAAAAAAAAAAAATATTCAAAATTTAAAAACTGCACTCTTACTGAGGCACCTATACTATATCAACTACACGATAGGGTCTCTATATCTATATTAGAAAATACCTGTTGTTGTGGATTAAGTTATTTTATCATAAATTAATTTATCGAGACTATAAATAACTACGACTAAGTTAGTGAGTAACAATTTTAAGATGAGCTTATTGGTATGCGAAATGTTTAGTCAGAACATGTAAAAACTGTATTTCTAAAACTGAGCAACACTACGTAATAAGGATTTACTTGAAATTGAATCAAAATGTTGCATTCCTTTTTTTGTTTTTTATATATGCCTGCCATAGTGACTCCACTTTGCCTGATGGAAAGCAATAAGTGGAGTCCAAAGGTGGTGGTCACCAACCTCATTTCATGTCTAGTCAATGCAGCATGGTGACCCACACTATGGGGGCATGGCGAGATGTTTTTTCACGCCCCGCTTAAAAGACCTGGGATCAAAGTGGGAAGGAAAACCGTGCGCTGGTAGTGAATTCCAGGCTTTCACCGATCGGCACAGGAAAGAAGAGCCAAACCGTTATGTTCTTGATCGTATATTTTCGACTCTTAAACGGTCTTCTGATATTAACGATATAAAAATATTTTATGGCAGGTTTATATCAAATTAATACATAAAACAATAGCCATGTATCATAAAAACATGATATAGGACTATTAAACTAAAAGTCGACTGTTTTCTGTAATGTGACTATCCAGAAAAAGAATTTTGCATTTCTTATTAGCTTGTTGGGCCATACACAGAAAAATATATAAACAAATTAACATAGTAGGTTTTAGACAGAAGCATGCAAGCG
This sequence comes from Tyria jacobaeae, assembly GCA_947561695.1. Classification (NCBI taxonomy): domain Eukaryota; kingdom Metazoa; phylum Arthropoda; class Insecta; order Lepidoptera; family Erebidae; genus Tyria; species Tyria jacobaeae. The sequence goes on along the minus strand of OX387207.1, from coordinate 7,291,812 downwards.
GTATAATTAAAGTAATTTAAAATTATTATGCTGAATCATGGAAAGAAAAGTAAGTTGGATTGCTTAATAAAATAACAGAATAAATTAATAATTATACACTCTAATATGCTAAGCATTGAATTGTATTTATTTGTACAAAACTATGACACACATTGTCATCAATTGTGTACTGCTTCGTATCTTTGTAAAGCATTATGCACATTTTATATTACAGAAAATCCGCCCGATGTTTTGGTGCTAATAATTTAAAACTCCCTGTAAACTTCCATCGTAACATTGTCTCAGTTGTTTCAATTAATACATAGTACTTATAATTTCAGCGATTTTCTATAAAATGATGTTGGTATGTGATATGCATGTGCAAGAATGCAAGCGCAGGAGTGTCTTGCGCAAAATCCAAAGCAAGCGGGCGGTAGGGATAGCGGGAGCGGGTACATCTCTCCGAAATCGGCAGAATAAGGCACGATGCATCACCTGTCGTTGCCGGTTGACTTTTAGGAGTCGCGCGTGGAAAGAGCTCGGCGTATCTATAGTGTGCTGTCTGGATAACGGTGCGTGAGGCGCGCTCACCGAGCTCTGTCTGAACCATGGCAGCGATATTTTTCTCCGGCTCTTATGTTGTTTGGAGGCGGCGGGCGGTGGGGTGGTCCCCATCGCGCCGGCCGCAACACACGTGCGCGAGCGGGAGGTGCAATGGCGACGCCGCCTCCGTCCGACGCGGCGCGCGGCACTGTCGCCACTGCCGCCACCGCGCGCCTCCCCGCGCCGTCCGCTCGTTTTCATATGCCCGTTCGCTCACTACGCAGCCTCCGTATCGAGCTACATTTTCCAAATTTATTCCACAAAAGCCCCACCGCAGTGCCGTGCGAAGGACGCGCCTGATCCGTTCCCAGCGGCGGTTGTCGCAGTTAGCGATGAAGCCGCCTCCACACCTGCAGTTCGAGGCTAGCGCAACGTATGAGAACTTTCAAGGATAACAAACGAACTGTAAACTCTGTAACCTTCATAAGATACTTTAGAAAACTAAGTCAACTGAATGCATTAAACCATCTCACAGTGAATACACAAAAAAAAACTATTAAGTTTGTTTCCACTTCAGACATAAATAGTCACATAGAGTAAGTGGACGATTACCAATGTCTTTCGATGACATTTTTTATGATTTAAAAGAATTGCGCAAATGGAAAGGCATAATATAGGCCGTTTACTACTTTTCTTAAAAGTCAACTAGTCAGTCAATTATTACAGAGATGTTTTAATTAACAGGTGATCTCAAAAGTTAAAACTAAGGTCCCTAAAGACTAAAATAACACACATAGATAAAATTAGAAATATGAGTGAAAACAATAACATGTTCTCCCGCGCCTTTAATACCTAGGCACGAATAGACCGGCTCGGCCGGACTAATACCACGGTCTCGCAGAAAACCAGTAGACAAACAATGCTTGCAATGTATTGCCGATTGTCAATAGGCGGCGTTTGTCACTTATCATCAGGTGATCCGTCTGTTCGCCTGTCCCCTTATACTATAAAAATAAAATCAAAAGCTCTACTCATTGAATTGGTAAAATTAATGTTTACACCGATAATCAAAATGCAGCTTCGCAATTCAAATAGAGCCTTAGGTTGCCAGCAGCTGGTAAGATTGCTGTAAATTGGTATAAACATAAGTCATAAGAATGGGTTTTAATTAATGAGTTATTCAGATTTTCATGCATGGACTAAGGTGGATAAAGGCCTGAATGAGTCAACGTTTACTAAATTGCTTGTTGTAAGTATCCTTTGCTGTCTAACAATTGCAAGAGGCAATTTTATTTAGAAGATGGAATGAATGGAATTTGAAAAGACCTAAAACCAGTTAGTTCAATTTGCTGTCAATGCGTACCACAATGAAAAAAAAACATCATAAAAAATGTGAAGCACCATTAGGAGTTTCTAATATTACCATACAATACAAAGGTTAAGAGGGCTAGTTGAACGTTGATATCGATGCCATGTTCTTTCGTAATATCAGTCGTTTTAAATAACGTGCAAATAAAAAATGGACAATGCTTAACTTTCATAAATAGCCAATGTCTAGAATGTACAAATAATTGTTACTATTGAAAGCGGGACTTCATCAGATCGCGGGCAGTAGGTAAGAAGTAAGTAAGTAGGTAGGTAGTAAAATTGCGATCAAAATTAACATATTTTTTTATTTGTTATTTATAATACTTATATTTTGGTTTGCCATTTTTTTTGTTAATTATTTTTTTATCAACCATAAAAACAAAATTAGCAAAAAAAAAGATGGAAAAACCAAATAAAAATTAATGAGTAACTTGAATTTAGCTCTACTACTACCAGTACATAGGCGCAAAGCGATTTCTAATTTGTTATTATTATTTAATTAATTATACTCAATATAAGATTTACATTTTGCTCTTAATCCAGCATAGGTATATAAATGACAGTCTGAGATATGCACGGAATCGCGCCCAAAGACAATCGAATATAATAACAGCCATACATTACCAACTTTTATATGATTATTTAGCTTAAATTGCTGCTAAAAAACACAACCGTGTAACTAATAGTAATAGTAAAGTAAGAGATCGTCATCGAAAATAACAAATGTAAGCCGAGTATGATTATTATTTTTATTGATTTTATACGTGCTCCCAACTGTGCAAATTATTTTTCATGCGAAAACTTTCAGCTGTGGGTATTTTCTTCGAAATGTATGTTCTGTGAAATTCACTTATTTCCACATTATCATCATCTTGAAGTATAAGTCTTCTTTAAGCTCGGTCAACTCAATTTGTAGGTAAAGCGGACCATCTTCTACATTACACTTACAAGGATTAGCAAAAATATTGAAATTTCTGTCCATATTCTTAAAACGGGAAACCGATCAGTGAATTGGTCTGACAGTAGTTTCAGTTCTTCAGCATACCGACCGTATTCAATGTTTTCGTGACTAGATAATGGTGTAAAATTACAACAGTTTCTACTTTTCATTTGTGTTTCTTACAAGCGAATTTTGTTTTGAAAGTTTTAATATGACTATACAGCAGATTTACCAATTGCCCTTGTATTTGAAGCTTAAGCGCCCTGTGATGTCTACCAGGAATGCCAAGTCACAAAGCCATGTTGGTCACAAATTTGAGGCAGTTTTTTTTTATTTCCATAAAATCAGAAATTTATTTTTAAAGTCATAAAATCTTTAGCATTTTGAGTTTGCATAGCCACCAAACTTCGCAATAGTATGTCACATCAACACATAAAAAAAATACTTTAAACTAGCGATGGTAAAGACCGTCGGATGTAATGAAATTGATGGATGGAAAGCATTAGTTTTGTTGGTGAATAATGCAACGCAGATTTCTTAAATCACATTCCGGTACATTCATAGCAGTTGCTCTTTCCTTCTGAAACTTTTCGCGAACCGAACATTGGAGACGCACCATATTATTATTATTTACACCACTACAAACCACATTGCTTATGAGTACTTTGCCCTTCAACAAAAATATATTTTACAGCTGTGGTCCCTTATTGCGGCCGTTAATTAATCTGTTCTTTCATCCAAAGCAACCGAAAATGCTTTTTTTTTGCCTATTTTGGAACTATGTACCTATAAAACACTGTCTAGATTTGACTAGCTTTAACAACACTGTCTTGATTTGATCTTTGTGAATGAAACATTTGTTGCTGTTTCAATTTTATCCTTTCTTGACTGCCCCGTAAGTAAATTACATTGAGTGAAATGGATTCTGGAGGAATGTCGCTTCACATTGTTTTCTTTTAAAACTGAATTCTTTCATTGCACAACATACTGATAGACTTACCACTGTGCACGATAAAGAAGTATTGATCAGTTCATTTATTTTGGAATTGACGACATTCTGTGTCCACTTTCCGCTTTTTTATTCTTCTGATAGACTTTTTTCTTCTATGCTAAATTTGTTTTGAATATATTATTAACTTAACAACTGTTAAAAAGTATGAGTTGAGCGGTTTATATATTACCCACAAAAAGCAACTAGAATACTCTTGATTTCGAGCGCTTCAAGGTTATCCAGCGGCTTCCCCAATGTTTATCTCTCTCTGACGACTATTTCTGACTCGACCTGTGGCGTTCCACTGTGTACGCAGATATGCATATATTATTTATAGATTTTAGTTTCTATCATTTGAAGATCACAATTTAAGGTGAGTTGACAGAAATTACCAATAAACTTTGTGCTGAATCTTTAACTTTTTTTAGTAATTTGATATTTCTAAATCTCTTGCGTGACTGATTAAAGCTGTTGTGTCCATATATGTTACTTATGACTTACAGTATACTATTATAATACGCCATATTATAATTTAAATATTAATATATTATAAATATTATACTCTATATAGTAACAAACCCACTACAATTTTATTTACAGCATGTGTTTCACTCCATTCTAAATGTACACGGGACGCAAGCCTATACTAGCAGCGTATTGATGTTCAAAATCCGTAGTCATCGTATAGTATTAATTCATAACACAAATAGCAATTCATAACACAAGTAGCAAAATGAAAGTAAAATAGATGTGGTAGTGCGACATTGTGACTCTAGAGTTGCGGGTGTCCCGTCTGCTCGTTTGCTCCCTATCGCAAAAAAAAATATATGTATATATTCCCTATATAATAGGAATAACTGTTTTAAAATAACTATAAACCATATAATATTTTTGGATCACTACCTACTACTGAGTCGCAAAGTTAGTAGCACCTTTTTTTTCGTGTGGAAACCCCCACGGGTCATTACCTCACCGGAGCTGAGGGTGAGATGGTATGTCGGACTCGAACCGACTAAAACCACACACTGCTCCATCACAGTAGCTTTATCGCAGGGAACGCGGAATACAGAGGGACTTGCCTGCTATGGGTGGCAGGCTTCACATTTCGCACATGTTTTAAATTATGTCCCTTGCCCAAACTGACATGTGTTGTTATAGTATTGGCCCAAGAGCCTACGACGGCCAGACCTTCGTTATTTTATAAAAGCTGAAAGTTTATCTGTGCATGTCCCCTATACATGTAAGAACGACCAGCGACTATAGAGTTTGGGTTGTGGTTACTTGGGCAGGTTACAGGTATTAAAGGTGTATAAAATAGTATCTTAAATTCGTTAAAGTGTAAAGCTCAATTTTTTTAAATTTTCTTTGGGATAACTTTAGAAATCTCGTCATCTATTGCCAGACACTTCTGACAGTTGCTACCCCCTGCCAGACACCCCTAAACTTTAATTATAGTCATAGTATAAAAGCTAAATTTTATATATGTTACTTGGGGACCTATAAAAATGTTACCTCAATAGCCGGATAGTTTGAATGGTTTTACATCTTACCAGACACATTGAAAGTCCGCTGTAGGTACGAGCGCGAATGCTTAGTCGATTACGGTTGAAAACATTGAAGACATTAAAAAAATATCCCGAGTACCAACAGCGAATTAATTGAAAATTTAGATCATCAACAAAACATCTTTAATATTATTCAGAGATTTATATGCAATGTTTACAATGTATGCAATTGATGTGGATGCCGCTAGACTTCAAATATTCATCGACTCGTATACAGTCTTCCATGTAAACGAACCTTTTGACCGAAGGAAGTTGCGAAATTTTGACGCTAGCAATCTACCACCTTGCAAAAGCCATGCCATCATTACGACGACGATCAAGCCATCGACTGGAGTAGCAGTGACGAAGAAAATGAAAGTATCGACGACATTGATGAAATTAATAAAAAAGATTGAATATTTTTTTTTTACTTGTAATCATACTTTTTTTATATTTTATGTCATTTTTTTTACTTTATGCTAATGACGAAACGAAATGGCTATGAACGTAATAAAATTATTTCTTTATTGGATATCTTAAAAAACCGTAATCGACTAAGCATCGTCCTACGCGACAAAATATCCATCCCCATCACCTGGACGATTGGCACTCCACCACTGTGCGCTTCTCCAGAAGCTTTTTGCCTCGCACAACCAGCTTATGGAACAAATTGTCGCCTGCCGTATTTCCGAACCGATTCCTTCGAACCTTCAAGAAGAGAGCGTACCTCTACCTAAAAGGCCGGCAACGCACTTGTGACTCTTGAGTTGCGGGTGTCCATGGGCGGCGGTAGTCACTTACCATCAGGTGACCCGTCTGCTCGTTTGCCCCCTATCGCATAAAAAAAAAAAAAAAAAAAGCCTTAGCGCTCGTACCTACAGCGGACTTTCAATGTGTCTGGTAAGATGTAAAACCATTCAAACTATCCGGCTATTGAGGTAACATTTTTTTATAGGTCCCCAAGTAACATATATAAAATTTAGCTTTTATACTATGACGAAAGTATAATTATAATTAATTAAAGTTTAGGGGTGTCTGGCAGGGGGTAGCAACTGTCAGAAGTGTCTGGCAATGGATGACGAGATTTCTAAAGTTATCCCAAAGAAAATTAAAAAAAAAATGAGCTTTACACTTTAACGAATTTAAGATACTATTTTATACACCTTTAATACCTGTAACCTGCCCAAGTAACCACAACCCAAACTCTATAGTCGCTGGTCGTTCTTACCTGTATAGGGGACATGCTCAGAAAAACTTTCAGCTTTTATAAAATAACGAAGGTCTGGCCGTCGTGGGCTCTTGCTCTATATCTTGTGCTCAATTTTATTAATGCACTGTGTTTATTAAATGTCAAATGTCAAAATATGAAAATACAATTTATAACTTCTTTGTCACTTGAGTAGAATTCACCCTCAGCTCCGATCGTATTATATCTATAATTAGGAAATATATATTTTTTACTCTACCCTAGTAACGTGTATGAAAGATTTCATTATGATCTGTTAAATACTTTTTTTTACGATTTTAATGTTTCTGTTAAATTTCGCTTCCTGTTTCTTGCTGAAGCTTTACGTATAAGCAGTAAATGATGTATAGGGTTATAATAAATAACGGTTATAAATAAAAAAAATTAAAAAATATATGAATATAAACGGAGCTCAGGTAAACAAGTCGGTCAACTCTAAAATGTAAAATCATATGCTGTTGTTATGGAATAAATATGACTAACTTTGCATGCATTGCATGAATCAAGCATTTTATAATATTCATATAGATTTATACCCACAATTTACTCATTCTGCAACTGTAACATTATATAAATAAATGGAATTAATGTTGTGGAAAAAATAATTCACTTTGTGGCGAAAATCCGTTGTTAAATAGTTATTAAGAAGGTAAACCACTCAAGGGGTTTAAAACTAGAGGAAGATTGCAAACTAATCCATTGGAATTGCCTGTCACGTAGTAAGCATATCTCAGTGTGGAGGGAAACCCTGCTTAGCTTTTGAAACCCCGTCTATAGCAATTTACTGCGGTTTAAACCTCGGCTGTTGTATGCTCTTCGTTCGTGGTCTACGAACAGAATGAGTGGTGGCCTTCCGCTCCTCAACTACTGTTTAACAATGGGGAAGAAATAAACCCAACTGTTCACTGATCAATACTAATTTTGATATTAATAAAAAAATATTTTTAAGAATTTAAATTACTAAACTTATCAGGTCATTTTGTGTTGATATTTTATCAATATCAATATCAATCTGCAATTTATGCAAAGTCAGTTAGGTTGATATTTATTATTAACTAAAACTGATTTCGTTTATACCCATGGTTTGCTTTTGGACCTTGTAACCCGCTTTCAAATACTGACCCTAACAAGTCTTTGATTGTTGTACCCTTTATTCAAGATGGCATGACGCAAGTAGTAAGTACTTTGCGTGGCAACCCAGTTATTAAAATTATATATTTGGCCCATACCAATTATATTACTGGTTTCTACGTAGCTTCAAAGTAGTATTTCATGACATAATATTTTTGATATGGCAATAAAAAATTGTTGCAGCTTCGCCGAAGTCCTAAACAAAACGGTCAGAGAGTACTTGATGTGTTTTATGTAACTGTACTCATTAAATGAGATTAAATAAGGACATTATTAAAAAATAATTTTAAGAACATTATTTAGCCATTGTAAGAATCATTATTCCAGTTATTAAAAAAAATAAAAAAAACAGTAACCTTCACACTTCATCAACCGGAGCAAACGGCTGTATTAAATTGATGGCCTACGATATTTATTCACGGCCTGTTATGTAGATTATCCTTCGTTTAAGGTACCACGATATTCACAATGTCATTCACGCCAAAGCTCCGGAATTTTTATTTTGTACAATGAGATGCTCTTTGTATAATCGAATCGTTCTTCGAAGTGTTGTAAGAGCTAAACAAGCTTAACAGCTACTGCTCAAGGTTTTTCACTAAGAACATTCCGCAAGTACCACGAAGATATCGGAACCTGCAATCCCCAAATATCTATCCGAAAGTATCATCATTTACATCGATAAGTAAATGTTCATCGACGTAGTCCTATAATTTAAATAGAAATTCAAACTAAATATAAACAAACAACAATTACTACACTACCAGCATAGGTGCCACAGGTTAGTCGACCCCTAACTTCAATCTTTGCAATTCGATGGAAACGTGTCGGGTACATAAAAACGGTATTGTCAAAATATTAAGTGCTTACAAATGAAATTGGTGTTTTGTCGAACTGGCCACTTTGGTGGCAAATGTTGACAAATATAACCCGGAACAACAATCTTTGCAATTCGATGGAAATGTCGATTAAAAAAGGTATTGTCAAAATGGCCACTTCGTTGGCAAATATTGACAAATATGTGACGTTTGGTTAGGAATTTCAATTCATTAGTTTTCACGCCTTTTGATTTTTTTTTGACACCGTTCTGTTCACAAATTGGAAAACTTAAAATATCGCGTTATTTACGAATACAAGTTCTATCGTGGCACCAACGCTGTTAAAAACAGATGGAAGAATTATTTATGTATATGAGAAGCTTCTGTAAAAGAAAGCATGGCCCCGTGGACAGCCGGAAACCCTAGTTGACAATGAAGAATTAAATAGAGAGAAAGAGTTATCGAAAGGCTTCGGTGTAAGTGAGAAAACAAGTTTAATTCACTTGAAACAAATTGGAAAAATTAAAAAGCTCGAGAAATGAGTTCCGTACGAATTAAGTGAACTGCGTTACATTACTCAACCGTCATACTAACGACGGAATTTTTAATCGTTTCGTTACTTGTGATGAAGTTACGCAACAACAATGGTTGAAAAAAGGAGAACCTGCCAAATCCTGTTTTAAACAAAAGTTAACTCATAAAAAAGTACCGGTGAGTGTTTGGTGGACCAGTGCTGGTGTCATACACTACAAAAAAAGCTAGCTGACAAGGAACCGAGACTAGTCAATTGCTCATGACTGTTGTAAAATTAGAGGAGCTATAATTAGAAGGGCGTCGCTCATTATAAGCTTTAACCGCCAAGTAAAACCATCCATTTGGGCCTCTACTGCAAATAACTAATTAGACTCAAGCAAGAAATTGAGAAAAAAAACCTTTCATCAAATTTTGTAACCAGTTTACTACTAAAACAGAATTAAATTTCTGATTTTCTAAGTGATTTTAATAACCAGCTATCTAAATGGAATTATAATACTCTGTTCATAACTGGTTAAACAGAATTGCATTATTTTTCACAACTTAAAAAACTGTTACATAAAACACAATGAAGAATTTTTTGCTATTGGTAACTTGTAATATGTGCATGTACGAGTATATATATTTACGATAAAACAGACACAAAACTATTATTAATAATACAGAAAATATTTTTTTTTCGTTTTTGTAGGAAAACTTATATGTAAAAAACTTATACTGTAAATTTATATCTAATCATAAAACTAAACAGTCGATTGTTTGGCACTCAACCATCAATATTAAAAAAGGGAAAACATCATCTTCACAATGATTTAGAGACCCAGATAGAATCAATACTAGACATAATGAGTTTAGGACGTTTTGTTTTTATGACAATTGTCTGTGATGAGCACTTGCTTTAAGGCCATTTTTATTAATAACAGATAAATATTTGACTGTCTTTCAGTAACAAGATTTCAAAAATGAAACTGCGTGTTACAATCACTATGGTAAATTTGAATTCTTAAACTTGCCTGGTATGCCATTTCAGAGCGAAACTTTTCAACATAAAAAGTTAAACATTCTTAATTTCAAGATACTCAAATACATAATATTTGCTGGTTCAACTTTCAATTACTTTATTACTTTCAGCTTTTATGATCAAGAAGAACATAGTGAAAATCAGATTCTTTTTAGATTACGATTTCCGTCGTGAGACCAACCGCAGCAAAAGCTGATCTTAGTAGCCGCTGTTGTATTGTAAAATTCGATTTGATCAATGAACGATGATGGTGGTGGGCAGTATGCCCCAACACTGGCCTAATTGCAGGCAACTGGTAAAATAAAAAACTTGAAAAAATGGGTTCTTCATGATCTGAATGACTCCCAGAGAGCAGAGCGCCTTAACCTTGACTTACTGCCGGGAGCCAAAGCTTGCGCGCCATCACTGCAGAGGATCATCGACCCGAGGATACTTCGATATGTGTAGTTGTTTTTGTGTTTTCTTGGTTAAATTGTTATTCTAATTATTGTTTTGTTCAATGTATTGTTTTATAAAATTACTGATATATTGAGTTATATTAATTATATTGAAGTATGTCATATTAGTTGTATAAAGTTTAGTATTAAGATAGTATGTATATATTTAACAGGTAAGCGTTTTGGTTTAGCACTGTAAGCTTAGTTGTTTTAATAAATAAATACTACACTATATCCTAGTGGAGTGTTGCGCATGGGTTCAAAAGTGAAAAGGTGTGATAAAGCTCTCACTAGACGATGAAACTACAACGCTTCTTTTGCGAGAAGAAATAACATATCAAAATGCAGGGTCTTCGGGGACTGCCGATAGAAGTGAAAACTAAGTAGCTCATTGAAAGCGTTCGGTGACGATAACGCGAGTTTTTTTGGTCACCAGTAACCATTTCTATTCATGTAATATATAGTCAATTCAAAAATGTAGTAGAACTACTAACTGCAAGTCGGTCGCGATTCCTGGGTATTTAAATTAGATTAAAATAAATATGCATAAGTTAATTTGGAAATTACCTCCACCAAGTAGGTAAATAGCTGAAGTGCGTTGCTAGACTTGCATATTCACATGTCACGCTTTTGGGTTTTTAAGATAAAGAACTTACCTTATCCGAATCTGTAGTGTTTCCACTGCCGAAAGAGGCGAGCGAGTTTCTGTCGAGATTCTCGGTTGCTTCGTCTAATATGGTGTCATCAAAATCCCTGTAAAATATAAAAATGTTATACAACTAATATATATATTACTAGCTACTTGCTGTGCTGAGGATTCAAGGGCTAGTGTTCTGAACTTTTGTTATATTCTGGTACATTTTCTAATAAGCCAGTATTATTGTTCTACATATTTTTATTACACACCACAGGCAGACGACGACAGTGGCATGGTCATGTGCATGTAAAAGCGTGTAAAAAACAGTATTTCTAAAAATCTAAACTATCGTTATCTGATAGCGCAAGGAATAAATATAATCCTTTTAACAAAAAGGATTCTTCAGACCTTAATCAGAGCACAAAAATAAGACCAGATTACGAGCGCGCCCGGATATTGCTTTACTAAAGAAGTTCTTAAGAAGCATTTTTAACTCCAATTTCAGCATTTCATGTCCTAACAATCTTTATCTGGTTGCGTGTTACTATAATAAACAGGTTATTTGGCTGATGATGATGTGCACAGCATGGTTAGACTATGATAAGTAACAACGTTACCTGCTAGACCTTTGCGAACTGGTGGGGCGGACACGCGCTGGGCTTCTCGGTGGTGGATGTAAGGCTTTGCTGAAGTACGTCTCCTGCACAAAAGCAAAATGCGAGCACACAATTAGTCATACCAAACGATGACTAATAAATTAATTGACGTTCAAATGGTTTACTTAAAAAAGGATTGCTTTAAAATACTCTACATTTTACTTAATATTTTAACTTAATATTATCAATATTTATATAGCTATATCTAGACGATGCGCCAAAAGTAAGTATAAGAATTGTTTACTAACCAAATAATGCAATTCAAATGTCCGATACAGGGATCATGATCAAAACAATCGACTTAATACAAGTTTGCCAAGTAACAGTACATATTGTTATATATGTATGTACTTAATATTTTTTGTACTTTTTTTTTTATTAAAACAAGACATACTTATACTGGTTTAATATTTAATTACTATTTTGTATCTTACCTGTATGACTTCCCGGAGTCGACGGACCCAGGTTTGTTTGATCTCGAGTGAGGGTGCCTTCAATACGATGCGACAGTCACTGGCCATCGGTTCACGACCAGTCCACACTGAAAACTTGCACTCGTCGCCTTCAATATGCTCAGTCACACCCAACTCAGAGGTCTGGAAAAATATTTAAACATGTACGCACATTCTGTCTCAGAAACCATTACACCTAGACTTCTTTTTATGTAATAAAATAAAATGGGAGTATATTTCTTCTAACACGAAAAGGATCAAGTTCTAATCCACGATTAAAGAAGTCATATCTAAATACAACATTCTTATCTTGTTATGTCGTTTTGCAAGTAACGTTAACAAGTAACATCATTTAAAACCCTTTCTTACTGATGTTATCTGAAAATGTTATGATACCAATTAAAAGGATCCAAATGACACTTCATATGCCGAGCCCCTTCAAGCCCTTACACTCTAGGGCGTAACAAAGAAACATCAAACATATCTGAAGTCGGATAAAAACAAATTTAAATATATATTGCTAAACGTAGTATTCGCACATAGTAGGCTTCTACTATGGAGTGACTCAATGATTAATACCAAAATGAAAGTGATGTTGACATACGTTTCGATATTCTTATTATGTCCAAATATAAATACAAAACACCATTAACTAACAGCACATAAGCATATGTTAGACATTGACGTGTTTCTATTTATTCCAATTGTTTGTTTGAATTATTAGTACATAGGAAAACTACATATATATTATAAAACTTGAAAATTCCCTACAAACAAAACAATATTACTGTTAAGGCAATATAGTGGGACTTTACAGAAGCTATTACTCACATAAGTCGGCAGAGCACACGAGAAATACATTATATTGTCAGGAATCAGAAACGTTAAATGTGCGTACTTACCATAAACTTGGTCTTGTAAATATACTTGGCTTTTCCATGTGAATCTTTGACTTCTTTAGCTAGAAGCAGATGTAGGTCAAAGAGAAACACGCGTCGTTCACGGCCTTTTTTGATAATTTGTCGCTGGTCCCATACGTGGAATGAGTCTTGGAGTACTACCTCGCCGAGACTGTCAGTAGGTACATCGCATCCTTCCAACAAAGACAGATGCATAGCATCGTTTGCCTTTTTAGGTACAGACAGCATAACCTCCAGACCGTCCTAAACAAAATGTTGTATTTAGTTACAATACCATTAATTTATTTTAATGGGAGATATCTCACACTTTTTTTTGCATCTAACTGGAAACCAAATCACGTGGATATTCGGCATACATAAACAACCCTTAGTTTAGGGTTAACATATTGTAGTACAATACAATATTCTTTATTGTACACCACATAAAAGATGCAACATAAAAATGTTACAACCCGCAAACGAGATATACTATTACTAATATCCTAGTACAACTTACTAATGAATCATATTGAAACCATTCCAAATGTAAAATAAAATATTAGGATAAACAAAAGTGCATTTAGTAAACGATCACTTATCTACACTATCACTTAATTGGTCTCAAAAAATTGACAAAAAGTGATACATACATCTTTTATGTCAAGGGGAGTGATCCGATTGATTCTTGAATTTATTATATACTTCAACACTGACATTATCAATGGTAACACTTCTTCGTGTGAGAGAACCATTACATGTTATGGAATTAATTTATATAACAACGAATAACAAATCACGACGTGCGTAAACGCTGAAACGGAATACACTGAGGAATAAGGGCGTGATTTGAATGAGTCACGAGGAAAATATTGAACCAAATCCATTGTTAATTGCCACAAAGTGAACTCGTTGTTTAATCTCAAACAGATGCAACGTCACGACAATTTACAAATACAAATTAGCCATAAGTCATATATATATATATTTTAAAGTAATGGTTTTTCCCATTACCGTGCCTCGTTAGGAACTGATTATAATATCCAACTGTATTAGTATATAATACTAGTAAACCCAGTCCGCTTCACTGGGCGTAAGTTAAAATAAATTGAACGGTTCAAAAAAATATCCAATCGCTAAAAAACTTTACAGGATCACCTGATAGACCATTCTGAAGATATCCTGAAAATATCAACGTAATCGATCATGCCGTTTCGGAATCCACAAAACTTTTTTTTTTTTAATTTTTATCTTCCCTTTAACAGAAAAAAAAATATTCTGTGTTAAATATTAGAGTTAGATATACTCGTATTATAATGCCAACTTTACTATATATCTACTAAAGACTAATATTTTTCCTCTATTTGGAACCGATTGCCCAAGGCCTTTCCATGACGATAAAGGGTAATACTGGTTAATTTTTCTTAGACTTTGTCCAAAATGATGATTGATGATGAATGTAAAATTTTAGACAGAAGTAAGATACATATAATAATAAAATATAGTCTAGTCTAGTCTGTCACTCGGAAAGATAGAATTTTGTTCAGACCTTGTAAAAGCCCGAATAAAATACGGACAGATTATTATAAATTCACAGGTTGTTACTTCAACTACTCCTATATATATATATTGTACTGGCATGACTAACATTTTACAGGTTCTACATTACACACTATACTGTTAGTAGATTTAATTTAAAAACTGATAACTGTTTGAAGTGTTTGCTCTATTGCACTTTATACACGACTTTGATGACTTCATGATTGATTATCAAGTCTATGAGTTTAATAGTATCTTCAGGTAGACTTGTAAAGGTATACAATAACTGTATAATAAATTAACATTTACTGTGGTATTTATCCATTTCAACAAGTAGTAAGTAAGTGTTTGATTTTACCTCAGACATTTTGATGAATAAACCAAAAAAATAAACACTTCACCACACTATGAACTAAATAATGTTTTTGTTTTCGAATATAACCAACCTACTTGTCAGTTTTTTAATAAAATGCCAATGAGACGTGTTTATCGTGACAATGTCTAGCGTCCAACTTGAGTTTTCCTACTTCTTTATCTTATCATTGTCTGTAATCTATTCGCATATATTTTATGATAAGTGTATCTAAACGCGTACACGAGTGTGTCGTACTAATGTTTTGAATATGAAATCTTTGATTTTACTACATTATAATCTGGTCAGTTAGAGATCAAAATTCTTTGACCAGATCTTTAGTAACCTTTAAACTTGGATGGTTTTAGAATAGTGGTTACTTTTTCGAAGTTTAGAACGTTACTATCGCTTTTTTTTTTCATTTCAGGGAGGTCTTAAGTAACTATTACGTTACCCTCTATTTCATTAGTGGGACCAAATTCTAATTTGCAAAATGTGGGTGTTGAGCACACCTCTGCCTACCCCTTCAGGGATACAGACATGCGCGTATGCAAGTAAGTTAGGGTCAAAGGCTTCTAGTAATCTTTCCATTTATAATAACTTAACTAAGCGAACTTCTAGTTTGGCTGGAATTTTTCTTGACCTTGAGAGAACCACTTTAGTTAAAAATTGAAGAACAAATAGCAATGATAGCGTGTATTATACAAAAACTGTTATACAAAAATTATGAGTAGTTCCATAGAACTGTACTCATAATTCAGTTCTTGGTTTACACATCCTCTCACAAAACACAAAGGGAGGTTCAATTTTCATTCTGATATTTTATATAATTTTGTTTTCTTATTCAATAAATGTTTAGTTAAATTAAGTTAATATGACAGTGAGGAGTTGCGCCGAAGGCCGAATACAGGCGTTCAACCTAGTTAGTCAACGGATGTTAGTTATGTATTTTTTATGTAATTAAATGATGGTTAGTTTTAGTTCTAGTTTTGTTTTGCGAGTTTTTGAAGGTAACTGAGATAGACTGATTGATAGACTGAATGCGGCAGGCGGTGGACCAGGTCTATGGCGCACATTGGGGGAGGCCTATGCCCAGCAGTGGACTGGACTGCAGTAGGTTAATCAATTGATTAAAGTTTTAAAGACAATGTAAATTCCTTAAACATTTAAAAAAAAAATACTGAAGGAGACTTGACTTCTTTAGTACCAAGCACCATTTAATATGTAGAACAAACTACTTCATGCTTGAAGCTCTAGAGAAGTTTCTCAATTAAACAGTACAGCACCTCACTAGTGTACAGCACCTCACTAGTGATGGTTAAGGGATAGAACGATTCACTCGTGTCCTCTAAAAATAATATTTAAATTGTTTCAGAAGGCTTTTAGAATAAGGGATGCAATGGTACATCGGACGAAACGTACATTCAGTGTTTTGTGAAATAACAATTGAACGCTCATTTATTTATTCAAACATATTATTTTAATTGTTAATTGCGTGACTTGGTGAACCGTCAGAATTGTTGCATTTCGAAGTAGACCATGAGCGTGATATTACGGACGAATCCGGACCAGCCCTCACCGACACACTAGGGTTCGTTCAAAACTAATTAGGTGGATTATTTAAATTTTTACTACCAACGTACTAAGTGTTATTAGTTACTTAGGTATTATGAATTGTAATGATTGATAATTAATGTAATCAATAAGTAAATATTATACATAGATATAAACATTGAAACACTTATCTAAAACTTTTATATAAAAATGATTTTTGTATCTCAAATCTCAATGGTAATTTTAGAGAAAACTTTGATTTTACCAGTCATTGAGTAAAAAGCCCCTTTTAAGCTTAGGCAATGTAATCAAATCACAAAAGTTGTTGCCCGTGTTTGCTGGGTATTTGATAATATTTATTCCAAAAGAATGTGTTAGAAGATTGAAATGAACATTAAATTGTTGGCGCAAAACTATACTGATTACGTAAATTGAGATTCTCTAAAACAATGCCACCTGACACAATAAGTGAATGATCTGCAGTAAGCTAATTTATTGATTGGTTTTTAACAAACTTAAAAAAACGTATGGTCGGGTTAATTTTTACAATACCCGAGTACTCGAATGAAGTGAAGTACTAAAGCCCTTGATCGAGATCTAAGGATGGGATTCACAATTATATACGATATGCAGGTTCTAACATAATACATGTAAGACCACAGACTGAATTAACAAGTTACTTATAACGTCTGATCTTGTGACGAACATACTCCGATGCATTCCTAAAAAAAGTATAAAATAAGTTTTACCCCAGCAGACTCGCAGACGAAATCTAATAAAATAAATGTTGTTGACCGAGCTGTTACTTAGATAACCGGTTTAGTCGAAACATTGTGCAATACACGTTCTACCCTTAAGCTCTATTTATATATTAAGTCAAGATCCAGAAAAATGATTAAGATCATCTGCAAATTTGAGACTGACGATGTCACTGTATTCCACAAAAATTTACGACCTATCTTTTACGGTTAACGCTTTACGCTTTTAGAATGCATTGCAAAATATTGTTTTAAGAAAATGATGAGAAAAGTTACAAAAGTTTTAATGAACATGAATTCATTTACTACTACTGCGTATCATGTAATACATGATATACTTAATATGTATATACACGTGTATATAAATTTAATTATAAATTATTAATTTCTATTATTATAGTAATGACTTGTATTTTTTTTTAAATTTTGAAATGCAACTCTTCTAACTACCACTGTAGCAATAAGGCCGCCCTATGCACATCAGTGGTCCGTCACATATGTATGTATGATAATTCTGCTGTATCAATGGTGAACAAATAAAGTGTTTTCTATATACGCACAAAGAAAAGTGTATCTTCTATGAACGTCCAAAATTGCGGAGCTAACTAGTTTTACATTTAGAATAACAAAATGCTAAGCGTTAACTGTAGTCGGCCGTGCGTGAATAATCCGCTTAATTACGCACCAGGAAGATACATTTACGCGAGCTACGAATTTGGGGAAATTGGTTTCGATGATTATCTAGAAATATTTTAAACCCTCAAAATTTTTATAAAAACATAGAACACGTTGGCCAGTAAATATAATACAATCGATTTATATCCGCGTGTGCCTGGACGCCGCCTAATTAAGGGTTGCCCGCGCCTTTACGGGCAGGTGCTAGGATGGGTCCGGATGTCTTAATAAAGATGTTCGTGGACTCCTCCCACATCAGGCGCAATATGCTAACCGTGTGGTTTTAGTCGGTTCAATTCCGACACTTCGCCCTACTGGGTGACGGCCCGGGGGGGTTTCCACAGTTAAAAAAAAACAAAAGTGGTTTCTGACTGTTGATACTGAGGTCGTTCGTAGCTTCGATACTCATCATACTCACTCGATGACAAATTGAATGATTAGCCCGATCATTATTTTGCGTTTGTTTTTTAACAATAATAACAACTGAATATTTTGAAACATTTTCATTTACGTTTGTCAAACAAATTTAATTTAATGATATAACAAATGTGTTTCTTTCTACATGTATACAATAAATGTAATAATTTAGATATTGCACAGATGGCATAGCGGTTTAAGTGGTCTCCTCGCCACTATGCTGCCGCGCCGAGTATTGTGGGTTCGATCCCCGCACATCAAATTGTTATTCTGAGTCAGGGTGTTCTTTGAGTCCGTTTTTTAATGTTTGTAAATTTCCCCGCAACACAATAATTAATCCTAATGCGGGAATTGGCTTTTCGTAAATAAAAAAAAATCTTAAATAAAATATATGATACTCGTAGGTACCTTGAGATTGTTTTATTCAATTTACATATATTTTGGTCAAGTTAAGTTTAGTTTAGCTCTAAACTTGACCAAAATAATTATCATAATAGCTCGTAATAAGCTATATTCAACGCCATCTAGTAAAATTACTGCAAGGCCAAACAACAATGTCGAATACGACGACATCTAGCGGTTCTGATCTGTCAAGTTCTTAATGGTTCATACAAAGGTTCTGCTAAAAAGCATTAAGAAAATTAAAAAGCTTTCTGCTATCGATCAATAAATTTTGTAGGTACAGTACAATACATTCAACAAATTTAAAAATAAGGTTTATAAGCATTAAATCCTAAACCCAATGTATCTTTTTAAAATACAACATACCACATTTGTTTTATGTTATTCGTTTTATCTACGGTAGTGCCGATCGAACAAAAACTACCTAGTGGCTAAAATAACTTGATACTTTGCTGTGAACAAAACTAGTAGACTGAATTTAAAGTGACTAAGAGTGCATAACAAAATTATTTATATTAAAAAAATCTATTCATCCCTAAACCTATTGTTAGTTGGCAAATTAAGTAACAGTTAGATCCACAACTTGTTGCGTTGCGACCCGTGCATTTTTACATGTAACGATTTGAATGGATTCAAAAAGTTCAACATTTTTAGTTTCATTTCGATGATATTTTATGTTTAAATTTCACTCACATACTTTTCCATGAAACCCAATTTTTTATTTGAATAACCGTTAAATACAATTGGATCGTAATTTTTAATAGAGGTGAATGTAAAACCAAGTAGATCCAAAATACGATTATATATTTTTTTTTATTGGAAATTAAAAATGTAAGACATTATGCATACCTTAATTTCTCCCAATCCTTCAGCACAACAAGCCTGGAGGTCTTTAAGCAACAGCTGGTACTTAGTGATTCTCTGTACGGGCTTGATCAGATATGCTGCAAGTGGATGCTCCAGCTTCTTCTTCCGTTGCACCCTGTATAAAAATTAAACAGTAAAGTTATGCATTAAAGTTATACAGTTACGTTATCTGCACTGCTTTGTTAATGATGTTGATAACCAAAACTACGTTAATGTATAATGTAGCTAAAACAAGTTATTTCAACATGATGGCGATAATTAATTCATTAAAATCAATCATAAACCAGATCGATTTAAGGTTGTAGGTGATCGTACATATATAATACTAGTAAAATACTTAAAATCATAGCTTTTTTTTTTTTATTAATAAACTTTAAATTAACAACTTTAAATTATTTCAATAATGGTTGAAGTAACGAATATTCCATCACGATGCTATACATGATTCTTAGGTAATATTTACACAGAACTCTAGAAGACACGCATTCCCGACATACCTTTATTAATCACAAAATGCTTAGTCTTAATTCATCATCCTAAATTTAAGTCATACCAATACGCTTCACTATTATTCACATAACCACATAATAATAAACGTCTTGACTACACCGAAACGCAGGCTAATGATACTAATGGTAAAACACGGAGCGCTGAGACACACTTCCTTCGATAAGGGAGCTAAATGTGAACTCGTTGTTTATCGGTACCACAAATAAACTTGACAGTGACTAAGACAACAGTACATATTATATTATGTACTTTCCAAAGGTATTTCATACTTTAGCATTGATAATATTTTCTTGTAAGGGCATGACAGTTCATAACATAAATAAATTAATTACGTCATGCTAAACCGATAAAAACTTCGAAAGTATAGTTACTTATTTACCTGTATTGTTTGGAGAACATTGTTATTTCCGTTTCAATAAATGTGGGATCGATCGCATATTTTATAGCATTTACAAAAATAAATTACATTAAACACGTACTACGTGTCATAAAAGAATCACGACTGCAGTGTCGTAGTTGCTGCTTCGACGATTTGACACCGTCTAAAAGTTTATGTGGACAACCGTAATAGTCGGACGCCTATGAATTACTACCGCATGATGCTTGTGTTTAGGAGATACTTCGAGATGATACTTAAAAGTCTAACAAACATACATCAGATAATGATGGGAAACTTCCTGTTTTACGTGTATTTACAGTGGCATTGGATTTTAACACCCTTCGGAACATTTAAGATAAGGAAACAGATAAGGACCTTTGATATTGTATGCGTTTATTATTGTATGTTAAAAGGCAATTAGGTTCATTCCTCAGAACTCAGTTCTCGTAAATGGCATATTTTTGTTGAATTTCTGATGCCATAAAGCAAAAAAAAAAAAATGCAATAAATCAAGACAAATGTTTTTTTTAAGTTCATTAAAATTAAGTAATTTAAAGCATGTATGTATAGCATATAAAATTATACCGTACCTTTGACTTTGATTTTAAATCTTGAGGATCATTAAACATTATGTAGAATACACAAAACGAAAACCAACGAAGTTAAAAATTTTTATTCTTGATTAAGATTATAGGCTATTTACAATACTGTTACATTATTACTATATCGCTCATGTGATGGATAACAAATTACTTAAATATTTCATAGATCTGAGAGTCTACGAATTACAGTAAAAAACGGTGTATGAATGCTTTGACGTATACATGGTACTTAATACTTAATTACTGTTAAGTGAAAGTGATTAGGAAATTAGGAATCATATTATCTATCTAGGATATCAAATTCAATAGGTTTTGTTAGGTTTATAAAAACCCATGATAAGATTACTCAAATAAAGTTATGGGACGTCATAATTAGTTCATCAATCAATAGGGATCCGTTAAAATTAAAGAGAGTCAACAGGGAAGATGCGATATCATATTTATTGAAAATTTAAATTAAAATGTTATAAAGATATAAATCAAGGAATAGTAATTCTTGTCTTATATTTGAATTGCATTTTAATTTTAAAAAATTCATAAACTTTCGTTTTTATTTAAATTACTTAACATATACATACATCTTTATATATATAATTCTTCTGTGAGTGTGTATGTCACTGAACTACTCTCAAACGACTGGACGGATTTTGATGGAATTTTTTGTGTGTGTTCAAGGCGATCTGGGAATGGTTTAGATTCACAAATCAGCCCGGCAGATGGCGCTGCAGTCGGTATCTAGGTTATTTATCTATACTGATCCTAATCGCTTGAAATATCATGCAGGACAACGTCTGTCGGGTCCGCTAGTATTTATATAAAAGACAATTTAAAAGCATATGCTGATAACTAGAAGACGAAAATGAAACGCAACTCTTATTAGAAGATGCCAAAAAGTCGGGACTTGTAACGATATTCATTCACATTCATGTCATGTGACAATAGCCCGCTCGTACTGCAGCGAGCATATACAGGGGACAAATGTATACAATATATTAGGCTATCAACAGTCTTAACAAATATTTGGGGATCCCAAAACGTGTTAATACGGTGTTGCACAACACCGCTCCATTAAAGAACATCACTGTTTATGTTTGCATGGCAGGAGAACTTTAGAAAGCTGTCTGTCCATATTGTCAGCATTTTATATTTCTTAAGTTGGCCAGCCACGAAGAGGTATTAGACGTCCTGCTTCTTTTTTAGATAGTGTTCTGATCGATCATCACTAATAGTAAATATTTTGTTTTTATAAATAGGTGCCTACAGTACACTCTAGTTTGATTTCACCTTTACTCCCAAAGCTTCGAAGCTGGTTTTATATATTATATATTTTTAACGACATTGCACTGTAAAAAAACATTAAAATGTATTGTTGTGTCGTCGAAATAAATGATTTTTACATCATATTTTCGAATCAAGTAATGAAAAATATATTTTTTTTTTAATCTACGCCTGAATAATAAAACAAGCATTTTTATATGTTTGCTAGTAAGAGAGGGAAGTAAGATCATAGCCGGTTGTTATTGTATTACTTATTATTATTGATAATATGCGATACATCTATTTTCTTTATTTCTCCACACGGGAAAAAAATTGTGTGGTCCACAAATAGTTGTCCCAAGTCTGGGTGTTCTTTGTATCTGTTGTTCGTATGTCGCAATCCAAGAGTTGTTTTTTTTTTTAAAAGAAATATAAGTAGACTCCAGGAATTTGCCGAATGTTAGTGTCGTGATGGTTTTACTGTTGAAAATGAAGTACTCAAGTATATAAATCAAACTAACTTAACTACAAACAGTATATATAAATCATAGTTTCAACTTTGTATTTTGTTTAAAATTATTTGACAGTAATTATTTGTAGGTAAAAAAGATTATGTGGTGAGTTAACTTCGATACATTTACACATGTATACCACATTAAACACATTTATACTGTAAATAATATAAACATGATATTTACATCAAAAAGCATGAAACTGATTTACCATTGTCATTTGAGTTGAAGCAACCGGTAAGGCTCCAAAGCTTAGTTCATTCCCTTTTCGTTAATTAAAGCTGATTATCATTAGGTTGCCTTGTGTATCTACTCATATAAAAAGTTTGAACTATAAAAAAGTAAACCTGAACCTAGACGTCACTAGGACCTTATCTAATAAAATCCGTTTTCAAGCGAATATGTCTTCTGTCAGTTTTAAATGCGCTTTTTGCTATTAATAAAATTGTGTTATTTTGTTATGCCTTTAGCATGAAAGCGCAAATATTGTTCGCTATTGCCTATATGTAAGTACTTACACGCTTTCCTGCGTTTATATATTGACTGCATATATAACTTATTAAAATTAACTTTCGCCGCTAGCCTTATAGGGTGATGCAGGGGTGGGGGAAGGGGTGAATAAGAGGAAGGTGTGTTTAAGCTTCCGGTACCCACACTCACCCAGTAAATACAAAGCAAATATTGTTTGAACACCATTCGTTATATGAGGCTGTGACTGATTTAATACTCAACTCTTTGTATATATGGACTAAGCTCAATATTGATTAGCGTACGATATTAGGGCTTTCATTATTATATTTAAATGCAGGAGACGTTCTCACATTTGGCATACTTCTTAGCACTAACCTTTCAAAGTAGTCACCAGCATTCTGTACGACAGCGGCATTGCTGTCAGGCTTGTTGCGGCAGTACGAGACGTACATGTCGAACTCCCGCGCCCATGTCACGAAACAGTGACCGACATCTTCTGGCATAGTCTCATATTTGTCCAGTTCACGTAAGAAAACGCGTTCGTGGAAGCGGTGGATTTCTTCAATGTTACCGAATATTATTTCCTCCTGTGTAGTAAGCGATACTTAGAATTAAAACAATGACATATACATTTTTCATGTGTACAATGTGCGTATAAAGGTATCTGCAAAAATAATAAAACAAATATGAATATATAGCGGAATACATTATGGTTATTAGAGATGTTTTGAATAATTACACACATACCTTGCCCTGTAGTGCGTGTGGTACTGAACCGGGATCAGTTCGCATTTCCCGTAGATAACACGTGATGCAAGTCTCTAAATCTTTTACGTAAGCACGCTCCGTTTGTAACAGTTCCGCCATTATAAATCTAAAAAAAATATATTTATTTAGTCTGTCATTATATGTATATATAAATGATTGCATATTTGCTTGCTTTGCATTGCTTTGATTAAAGAGTTGGAACAAAGTGTCTTAAGATAGACAGATAATTTAGTCCCAAGTAAAACTTGCAGATTTTTTGTTTATAATAAAATAACATATTATTGCTATTCCAGTAAGTAACAATACATAATGAATAATAGATTCAAAAATAACAGACTGATAACATAATGAATACATAAGCAAAGTAGAAGTAAAGAATAGAAACACATTAAAAAACAATTAAGACTCATACTCTTTGCGCCTAGCACTTCTTCGCTTATCATCTCCGACTGAGGTGGGCTGAGGTTCGACTCGTGCATCATTCTCCGCCGATTGCGAGGACGCCAACGACGGCGCCACGCCTGAGTCACTCTCCGGTTCACTCTCCCCGCCTTCCATGGAACCGCTAAACTCAGCATATCTACAACGAAATATAACAAAAGTTGTACATATTTGGATTACTTGTAGACTAAACAAGATTAATCTTTGTTAAATCGGGGTTCCAAGTCTTTCTACATTTGTTTGTGGAAGCAAAAAAATGGTTACAATGATGTATTAAACCAATATAATAGTAACAAGGCTTTTTAGTCATAGCTATAGTCAAGTGTTATTTTATACATATTGTTATACATACATACATATTATAGGATATATATGACATCTAATATACAGTCAACGGTCATAAGTAGAGTCCCACCGTAATGTTAATAATATTCGCACGCAGGTTCTGTACCTATATCTGTGTGTGTGATGTTTCAATGCACACATACAGACATTATAACTAGATAATACAGACGTATACAAAAAAATGATATTGGTTAGTAACATGCACGTGTGCCCAACACTAGATAAAATACACCTACTGATACATTTTTTTTTGTATTGACTGATTGGTTCGGTGATAGCGCCTATTCTTTTTTATACGTACGATTAGCTCGGTTAATTTGTGTCTCGAAATTAAACACAAGCGGTGACGATTCAAGCCTCAGTGCCTGCTGACTTTTTGGCCTTTTTATTTTTATGACAGGATTAATATTAATTGAACTCTGTTACTTTAAAAGTAAATTCATATTGTTTCAAATTCACCTCTAACTTTTAGTGACCACTAGTCTAAAATACACACACCAAGTCTCTAGGGATCAAGTACATTTTTAACTATAAAAAAAATCCAATTTATATTTACGAATGTAGTCTTCAAGACTGGCTTCTTACTTTAATTCCTATGTTAAGGTTAACAACTTATTACAAACTTTTCAATTGTGGGAAAATAACCCAATGTCAATGTCAATTAAATGGCAAAAAAATGCAAAAATGTGGATTTTAAAATTTTCGGGCACGCAGACCCACTTCACGTAAACGATTTCGGATGATCAGCAAGCCTGAAGAGCTTGTTTGACTTCCTTTCAAGGGTACACCTGAGACCCCGGTAAGGACTATATGACGGAACACACCCATCACCCTACTGGTCCCAGTAGGGTGATGACCCGTGGGGGTTTCCACACGCTGACGCTCGGCCACGCTACCCGTGATACGAAAGCCTGTCGAGAGGGGGCTTATGACGCTAAGTGTCAAGAACGACAGCACCAGTATGTTGCCTGGAACCGGCTTGCATCATTCCGACGGTTTCATGATCTCTTCTAGAGTCAAATGATGTTGTCGCTTTATATAGATGCAAATATATATAGTCGAAATTAGTTACTATAAACATACACACGTAGCGTGTGTATTTGTGTGTGATTTACGCTAATAGAAGAAAGTCATAAGCCTAACAAGTTATAATGCTATAACTTCGTAAGAATGGGACCTGACTCATGACAGCGACAGTGCATATACAAGGTGGCAAAAAGTTTATCTCATTCAGAGAATCCAAACAGAACAATTCATTCTTAGACGAGCAGACGATTTAAAAACACGACGATTTAAACAAAATATGAACGAAATATATTTGGTAGTTTGGCCACAACACTATGTTTCTGTTTACGTAGTTATTCTACACCATATATTTAAAACACATTTTAATTATATCGACCAAAACAAAATAAAACAAGTAACAATTTCTTCAAAAAATATCTAAATTAGGTATTTTTGTGTCGGCGAAATCAACAAACCTAATTATACTGAGTCCGATGTTCATTGCTCGTCTATGATCCCGCCGACATTATTCGCGACTTTGCCGTTTATGATCCACAGGTGAGTGAAATATAGGTAAAATACTGTTGCACTTTGACTCTTTTTAACTGTATTTTATTTTGTTCCAAAATGCATTTTTAAATACTGAATATATTTCGTCAACAAATTGTCTAAGGATGGGTTATTGTATTTGGATCTAAAAAAATGTAGTTAACTTTTTACCAGCTTGTTAATAAATAGTGGTAATAAAAGACAAGACATAACTGGCTATTATAAACTATCGTTACCTAGCATCGACAGCGGCCACCCATTCCTTGATCTGTACAGCATGTGGGTGTCCCTTTTCGACGAGTCCGTCTGCTAGTTGAGCGAGCAAACGGACACGCTCGCGGGATTCGCGCGCCACTCCCCCCGCTGCCGCTGCAGCTGCAGCTCCGCAACGCTCCTGAGTCTCTTTGATCCATTCCACAGCAGCGCGTGCCGACCGCTCAAATAGAGCAAATTGCTGACACTGCTCTAGACGCTTCTTACGAACCGTCCAGTGTTCTAATACCTGGGGGCGGAACATTTTGATAAATTGTCTACGCCTATCAGGAACGAGTTTTCCGTTGTGCCTTCATTTATTAATTAAGTAAAACGTAAAACGTAAAAAGTAAACATAAAATGATAACTGAACTCCCAACATTTAGATTTAAAATTTTAATAACATTTGTTTGGAAACAAACTATCGCCCGCGATATGTCTTGGTTCCTGTATAGCTGTGCTAACCCTGTATATAATCTATCTGGTGAATTTAGTTAAAATCTATTTATCAGTTGTTATTTAATAACAAACGTCATCACAATTTGTCACATATATACATATATAATATTATTCGGTTTATAATTAAAAAACTGTAATCCAAAGTACATAAAAACTAAGATAATCTTTACGAAACAGAAATGAACGCAGTACCGATTGTGTAATAAACATTATAAAACTCTTCATAGTCGCACAGACCGCGCACTGGCACTAAACACATGGTAGGTGACCCCGGCCACGGCCTCATCGGTACCCTCGCGATACCATCGCTAACAGCTCACAACAACACAACAAAGCCTAATTGTTAACACCGTTCTACCGTATAGCACTGACACTGGCAGTGGTACCACGACACAAAATAATAGCTTTCATATACTTGACGTTTCCTAACATACTGAATTGTTTTCATCTGACATGCTTGTTGCTTGGAATTGCGTGTAATCAAACAAACAAATACTAAATTGGTGGTCTCATTACTTCTTTCAGAATTAAAATTAGTATACCATAACTATGAACACTTTGATCATAATATAATATAATAAAGCTGAAGAGTTTGTTTGTTTATTTGAACGCGTTAAACTCAGGAACTACTGATACGATTTGAAAAATTATCTTAGCTTAAGATAGCCCGTTTATTGAGGAAGGCTATAAAACATTACGCTGTGACTCTCAGGAGCGGAGCAGTGAGCATAAACGCAGTAGAAATGACCAGTTAATTATAATCTAAAAGTTGGTTATCCTGTTAGATTTATGGCCTCCATAATGTGTTACTTTGCTTAATTTTAGTCTGTTCTATTAACCTTTGTACCCTATGTTTTAGTTTTTTACAGCATAATTAGCTTTCACTAGTGAATTACAACATCTAAGACATCAATTAGGTTTGTTGGTATTAAGAGTGATGTTTTACTGGAATATGAGTTTAATTAAATCAGGATATAACTTGTTATAATAAATATTACCTACTATAGAAATTAGAATACTATACCTATTTAAAAAGTACTAAATTCATTGCGACGCAACTACTACGACGCCGAAACAATAAACGGATTCAGAATAAACTTTTGTTTTTCGCAAATGTTGCTTAGTTTGGATCAAATCGAGTATTAAATATTATTATACATTTTATTTTAACAAGAACTCTTAAATGATCTTGTTCATGCTAACTTTAAATTAAATTTTAATAAGAAGCAATGATAATACTTATAAGTGGTTTTTACTAAATATATTAAAATAAATACTAAGGGTTTCAGAGTAGCAGTAACAGAATTAAGTGTTGATATTTGTCTGATTGGTTGAGCTATAAACGTTAGCGTCGAATTACATTTCCTTATTCTATTATTGGTATACCTATTTGAACGTAACAGGCATTCTTAATATCATGCGGTTTTATAAACGTGAACTTAATTTGTTTTCATGTTTCTGGTCAATATGTGTATATTCTATATTGTGAATATTGATTAACTCGCATATATTACCTTGTTTTCTTGTGCAAGTAGCGTATCGAGGATAGCCCTGGTCTGTTCATGATGAGCTTTGCTTGCAGCGGCAGTCTGACCATGTACTTGGGCTGACCTGGCAGCATATTTAAGGAATGTTTCTGCAGTCCGGCGCGCCAACGTACACGCCTTTAGAAATGCTTCTTTCTGTTCGCCATGCTTGACGATCAAAGCAGCCACCTGCAAAAATTTAAATTGTATGTAAATCTATTTACTGCCAATATGTATGCTTGATTAATTTGACGGCAGTCCAACACCTAACACTTTGCTATTACTCACGATTTCATAGAACAATTTGAGCGTTATTCGGCATTCAGTTAACATACAGACTTCGTAACTATTTGTGCACTCATGCCACCACACGCAGGTCCCAGACCAATATCTCCCATTTCAAAGTACTGTTACTGTTACTGTACACTTCTCATACTATTCTAAAATAATAAAGGCAGCAAATTTACATACATGATTACATGTGTCACGCCTATATCCCCGAAAGGCTAGGCAGAGGCTCATCCAACGCCCACATATTGACAACCATAAAATATGATTTAGCCCCAGCCTATTGTCATCACCAAGTTGTGTGCACAGACACAATTTGTAATTAATACTTTTTTTTTAATTAAATTGAAAACAACTCAATATAATACAATCATTACAGCCAAGCTAACCTGTGTAGCTTTATCGATATTCATTTGCAGAGTTTGCTCATCAGCGGGTGGTGCTGTACTGGAGCCGCACCAGTCTTCATCACGGCGGTACTCGCGCTCGAGAGAATCCAGCACTGAGCATACCTGCTCAGCGGTTTTGTAGAAGTTTAGAGATGCCGTAACGAGCTTGTGGCGCTCCTCTGCACATGTCACAAGACGCTGCCAGCGCTCTGTCACTTCTTCAGATATTTCTCTGTTAACAAAATGAATAAGAAAACTTAAAACAATATTATTTAATATGATATATATTGACCAGATAACATACATAATGAAAATTACATGTGTACCTACTACTACTATACTACATTTATTAACTTTATGATAAAACTAAAACTTTCATTTTTGAAAAATTTTAGTTTAAGCCTTTTGTATGTAAGGCTAAACTTATTCTATAAATAGTAAGATATAAGTTCATTTTCTCAACCGATTTCCCTTCTTTAGTATTGTAACTAATTAATATCACTAAACCTAGCAGGTTTAGTGATATTAATTAGTTACAATAGTAGTCTATAGTAGGTTTAGTGATACTCTATAGTAGGTTTAGTGATATTCATATATTTTGGATCCCTTCTTTTCCTATTTAAATAAGGTGAACAAACAACAAAAGCTAAACCACCTGTTAACACTGTGTTCAATTATACTGGTTAGTGATAATAATACAAATCATGAACAATGTAAGATATGGCATCAAACAACACAGTCTCTAGTTAAACGAGTAAGCCTTGAGGTTTAATCACATTCAGAATAAGATTTTTTTTTATTACTATTCATAAAAAAATTCACCTGCGACTTTCTTCATTTGGAGTTATGACTACCCCGAATGAAGACAGTCGTAGGTGAATTTTTTTCAGACTACAGCTTGTCACTTCGTTCCTTATATATGTAACTTACAAGCTTCTACTGACATTCAATCTTTTATACTTAAAACCTACTTTTTATTCAGAACATCGCCAATTTGGTCAAGATAAGTATTTTTTATTTTTTAAAAACAACTTCCGGACAAGGATTAAGATTTATAAAAATAGTTCACCTGATAGTATGTGGATCATAATGATTGGCAGCTCGAAGAGCGTCCGCCCTGTACTTGACTTGCACGGCACTCGCGTGCGTCTTTTCAACAGCCACTTGAAACTGGTCGTGCTCTCGCTTTAACTGCTCGGCCTCCGTCAGAGTCCCCGGTATTGAAAACGAAGCCGCCAACATCGCCTCGCCGTTACGAATCCAGCTTACCACTTGTGCAGCGTCTTTTTGGAATTGTCCTAAAAAGGTATTAATGTAAAATTTCAAAAAGTCACAAATTGCATAATAAAGAA
This sequence comes from Tyria jacobaeae, assembly GCA_947561695.1. Lineage (NCBI taxonomy): Eukaryota > Metazoa > Arthropoda > Insecta > Lepidoptera > Erebidae > Tyria > Tyria jacobaeae. The sequence continues at coordinate 7,260,953 of OX387207.1, read as the reverse complement.
ATTAAGGTAAATATCATTATAGAGTAATAACCGATTTAAATACAAAACTACATACCGCACTAAGACTTTTCTTTATTAAATTCTTCAAACTACATATGCTACATGTTTGTTCCCGCACTCCATAATCTAATAGTAAGAGCCGATAACCGATAACATATAAATTACAATGTAATTTATAATTTATATAAAAACAAAACATATGTACTAAAAATATAAAAAATAGTAGAACAACGCCATGAAATATTGCTAGTAATAAAAATAGTGTTTTTAGTCGCGAACCAAACAATTGTTTAAATCTTCGTTTCTGTCAAGATGTTCTTTATAATAAAACAATATATGGAAATGAACTTTTTTTTTTTTTTTTTTTATACTATAGGGGGACAAACGAACAGACGGGTCACCTGATGGCAAGTGACACCGCCGTCCACGGACACCTGCAACTCAAGAGTCGCAAGTGCGCTGACCGCCTTTGAGGGTGATGAGGGATGGGGGATGCAAGGAGCGGAAAGAAGAGAGGAGGGATGAGGAGATGTGAAAGAGGAGAAAGGAGATGAGGGGAGAGAAAAGGGGGGAGGAGGAAGTGGGCCTCCGGAAACCTCACTCAATTCGGGGAAATGCAACGCAAGCGTTACTTCACAACCGGTTTTCTGTGAGGCCGTGGTATCGCACCGGTCGAGCCGGCCCATTCGTGCCTAAGCATGGCTCTACCACTGAACGTATTGTTTTACAGCGAACACGAATTATTTAAAGTACTATAGGAAATAATGATAACTGTGACACAACTAGCTAACAGTTAGCTTAACCCTATAATATGTGCTATGTACGTAGTTCCTGTCATTTTGAATAGCCGAAGCTAGTTTGTTCAGTTTTCAATTTCTGCCAGAATATGGATAATATGGGGTTGGGTATGGGGCTAGAAGACATTACGTACCTAGCTGAACACACTGTTCGAATCGAGCTCGTCTTTCTTCAGCAAGTTCTTCAAGATCAAGTTGTCTGTCATGCAAGAAGTCGAGAAGTAATTGAACACGCGCCTGAGGGTCGAGTGGTGCCGCCTCAGGCCCATCAGAGCCACTCGAAGCCATTACATCTGATGCCTCTACGATCGCACCGGCCAACTCCTGCCCTTGTTGCACAACCTAAAAGGTTTAAAAGGAATCACTTTTACTCCAAACATGCATTGATTGCAAATTTACAAGTAATATCTAGTGTCGATACTTGAGCTTAATGCTTATTCCTTCGAATAGAAATTCTATTCTACAACGTAACAAAACACCTAACTAAAAGTATCTACTCATCAAAACATTGGTATTACTTTTCTTCTTGTTGTTTTAATCATTTTCATGAACACAAACAATTATCAATCTGCACTGTGATTCCGACTTTGACGTAACACGTCGCAACCCATCAATCAAAACGGATTACATTCTGTCTAATGTCACGCAGCACTTTATAGTTTATAAATATAGTTTCTTTTGGATAATCTAGTTTTGACTATCATATCAGGATAATATATTGTTAAGTATGTGACATTTCAGGATAATATATTGTTCATGGAGATATGTTAGTTTATATATCCTACATCAATGCAATCCGATTAACAACTAAATGAACGATGATGAACCCACGTGATTAGACAGTTATTTATGCTATTAGCTTTAATATGTCACATTACCCATTGCGACTGTTAATAGCCAGTGGCTAAGTTTCAGATTTCCCCAGGGTATAAAATAGCAATTCTCGAACTTCTAACAAATTACGATATCGCTACCTGGAATGTAGCATGTTGCATTCTAGCTACGCTTTCGTTGTGTGCTGCGAGTGCCTGTTCTGCTTGCTGTGGGTCTCGAAGGGGTTCACTGCGTTGTAACTCGTCTCCCCATAGTTCCAATTGCGACGACACCTGAAAAAATTAAACAAAACTTTGCCCTTCAAGCCTTCGTAACTGCCTACTTAACACCAGTCAGCTGAATAAAAACTGTTTAAAAGCCTTTCCAAAATCTTTAAGCGTCATAGTTAGGTGCTTTATATGTGTATGGTATAAGCGCTCCCCTACACAGATTTTACTCAAGCGAGTTGGGCACAAAATTAAATGTGTGTGTGGCTGCCTTGCACATAGGATATATAGGAGACCACTTCCTTCCATTTGCTACGATTCTGGTACCTTTGTCGCTTCTTCAGGTTTCATTCCGTTCCGCATACAGGCTAGTCGGTTAAAGTTACTTGTTGACTTGGCCTTTGTTTAGATTGTCTTGAACTTGGTTCAAGAACGTTCGCCTAGGTCTTCCTCTTCCGACAACTCCATTTACATCTGCCATATAAATACCTTTTGTCAATCTTCTTTTATTCATCATTTCGATATGACCGAACAAGTAGAGCATACTTTTTTAAATTTTAGTCACTACATCCTCTTTCACACCACACTGTTCCCTTATCAAACTACTCCTCACTCTGTTACTCAATTTCACATAAGCTATACTCCTCAATGCTCTCATTTCTACCTCATTAATTCTACTTTCGTGCTTCTTCTGTCATACCCAACTTTCGCTACCATACATACGTGTTGGCACCAACACACCAATATGCACAGCCACGCGAGCCTCTGTGGACATTGAGACTCTGTGGTTGGTCAAAAAAGTATGCAATGCGCCATTGATCGCATTACCCGCACTCTGCTGCCTTGTGTGTGCATTAAAATAGCAACGTGGTATGAGCTTAAGCTGAGGTAATTCCATCTTTTTTACCTCGTTTTTTCTTATTCCTTTGCTCGTTTGCCCTTATTTCAAAAATAATAGTAATTATTATAATTTAGTAACAATAGCACTACTATTCACACAAAAAAGAACAGCGAACAACTTGCTAAGAACGATAGATCACCTAGATTGTAAATAACGATCACACATTTGTAGATCTTTTACACGATATAAAGATTTTAATTATTCAAAGTTTCTTGTTGATTAAAAGTAATAATCATTAATCTATTTTTTAACTTTGCGAATTATTTTTAATATAAAATCACATTCCATTTTATTGAGATTTTTGAACTTTGATAAAAGTTTTGGTATATTCCGTTTTTATTTATTCTATATTATTACAACTCGACGCTCGAGTCGAGTGGATCCGAAAAGGACCGGGTACCATGGCGAACATTGGGAGAGGCCTATGTCCAGCAGTGGACTGCAGTGGGCTAATTGATTGATTGATTACAACTCGAATCCTTTGGTTTTGCACCGAAGCCAGAGATCATGTTGGCGGCGGAAAGGGTATGGGAGAGGACAAGCTTTTTTTTTATGCGATAGGGGGCAAACGAGCAGACGGGTCACCTGATGGTAAATGACTACCGCCGCCCATGGACACCCGCAACTCAAGAATCACAAATGCGTTGCCGGCCTTTTAGGTAGGAGTACGCTCTTTTCTTGAAAGTTTGAAGGTCGTATCGGTTCGGAAATACGGCAGGCGACAATTTGTTCCATAAGCTGGTTGTGCGAGGCAGAAAGGTGTGAGAAGCGCACAGTGGTGGAGTGCCAATCGTCCAGGTGATGGGGATGGATATTTTGTCGCGTAGGACGATGGCGGAAACCAGCAGCCGGTATAAGTCCGAACAATTCCTCTGAACACTCCCCATGATACAAGCGATAGAGGATGCAGAGTGAAGCTACATCTCTACGCAACGCCAAGGTGTCAAGTCGATCAGAAATATCTTGGCAGTCGATGATGCGAGTCGCTCTCCGTTGAATGCGGTCAAGAGGGAGAAGTTGGTACTGGGGTGCACCTGCATAGAGATGAGAACAGTATTCCATGTGCGGCCGAACCTGCACCTTATAAAGTTGCAGGCGGTGGGCCGGAGTAAAATACTGTCTCGAAGTAATAAACTGTCGACAAGTACTATCCTGTCGTACGTCTATTATTCCAGAGGGCTTTAATCCTGGAATCCTAGCTAAGTGAAGAGATTGATTTGAAAGACAAAACATTTTTTTTTCTTTTAACATTGAAATATACCACAAAAAATCAATTGTATGATTTGACAGCTGATACCCGTATGGCGATTAACATATACTCCGACTCAGCTGTATATATTATAATGAATATTGTATGCAGCCAGTTATATTTAATGTGAATTTAACTTTAGGTAATACAAAAATCTGTCACATCCCTATTAATATTAAAAATGTGAATGTAAGTTTGTTTGTTACGCTTTCACGCCGAAACTACTCAACCGATTATCATGAAATTTTGTAAACATATTTTCTAAGGTATTGGAAAGCACATATGATGCTTTTTCTTAAAAAAAAATAGAGAGGGTAAAGAAAATGTTTTGGCAGATATCATTGTTTATCAAAAAATAATTGAAAATCTAGAAACTAACGCCATCTATATTTAAGGGATTCAATGCAAGCGAAGCCGCGGGTAAAAGCTAGTAAACTATTATGAAGCTTTTAACTATTTCCGAATATAGTGTATACTCGTATATTGTTTAATAGTTTATAATAGTTTAATAAAGATCATCAGCATCATCATTCAGCCGATCGCAGTCCACTGTTGGACATTGGCTCTCCCAGCGCCATACATAGCACGCGGTCCTCCGCTTTTAGAATCCAGAAAGATTATTATTGTTCAAATATCAATGAATAAAGCTTTTGGTTGTCTCGTAAGCTGTCCGTTTGAATCTGATTCGAAATTCATTTTTACATCGTTACATGTTTTATACAATACACAATACAAGACAATATTCTTTATTGTACACACAAAAAAAAAGCACTGCAAAGGATTTGTGATTCAGAACTAGCAGTCCCCCGTTCTTCAGTAACTACCGTTTACAGTACTGTTGTGCTTCAGGGTATGGAACTTTTCATTCCATTCTCCCTGATCCCCACAGGTGGCAAGTCCCAACCTTGGTTTGGTCGAACCTGCAAAGCGGCGTCCTGCCGAAAACAGGAATGTTACCAAGCATGGGCTAATGCAGCGACAGCACGGGATGTAAAGACCAGCCCATTAAAGAAGCAATTTAACTTTGCCTCCAGGTCCCTTAAAAGAGTAATTGCTTTGGCGAAGTCGGCTCACATCGGCAGAATTGGCGAGAGACTAGTGAGTCTCCCCTCCGGAACTCGTGCATTTTGGTCTCTTGCCAAAGCTGTCCAGGGGAACTTCTGTAAGCCATCCCTTCCACCTCTGCGCATAGGAGATAATTCGTTGGCCCACGACGCTAAAGAAAAAGCCGATCTTCTGGGCAAACTCTTTGCGTCCAACTCGACCCTGGACGACGGGGGAAACGCACCGCCGACCATACCGCAGTGCGAGACCCGCATGCCGGAAGTCCGGTTTACACAAAGGGCAGTGCGTAAAGCGCTTCTTTCCCTCGACGTTCATAAGTCGAGTGGGCCCGATAGATATACATATATATATCGACTCAGAATTATCTTGGAGCTCACAATTGCAGGAAGTAAGCCGCAAATTGTTTGCATCTGCGGGATCATTGACACGGTTACGAAACTTTCTTCCTACTGCCACCAAAATCGCACTTGCAAAGTCGTTACTACTCCCTATCCTTGATTACGCCGACGTCAGCTATCCAGATCTCACCGAGGCCCAACTAGACAAACTCGAGCGTCTTCAAAATGTTTGCATAAGATTCATATTTGGTTTGCGCAAGTATGATCACGTTTCAGAATTTCGCAAAAAACTCGAGTGGCTACCAATACGTCTTCGCCGGAATGCTCACGTCCTTTCTTTATTGTATAATATATTGTTTAACCCTTCAGCACCTTCCTATCTTAAGGGACGCTTTGAGTTCCTTCATGATTCACATACTAGATTCTTAAGATCGTCAGAAAACCTAGACATAAAAATGCCCTTGCATTCCACAACATTTGTTGATAAATCTTTTACCGTCGTTGCAACACGACTGTGGAATGCACTGCCTCTTGACATAAGAAAAGCCCAAACCATAAAAACCTTTAGGACAATGGTTAAGAGCCACTTTTTAAATTCAGAATAATGTGAATAATGTAGTAAACTAGCTGTCACACTGTTTTCATTTTATTTTAGTGTACACTTGGTAAATTCTATTTGTATCACATCATGTAATTAATATTATATTATTATTATTCATATATATATATATGTGCGTATGTATTATTGTATATACTATATGTGTATTTGCATTCATTCAAATATGTATATTTATTTAGTTATATAAAATCTACAATATTGTACACCTCAGCTACCCACTCTCTCTTGACACTAAATCCATCCTAAGGTTGTCTGGTAGAGATCGCTTTTAGCGATAAGACCGCCCATTGTACGTTAATGTTTGTAACTAAGATCTATTGTAATTCCTAAAGTGTACAATAAAGAATATTCTAATCTAATCTAATCTAATCTAATAGAATCTCTCCTATCGTGCTAAAGACGTGTGCTCCAGAGTTAGCACCGGTTTTAACGCGCCTTTATCGGCTTTCCTACTCTCTTGGCGTAGTCCCAAACTCATGGAAGACAGCTCTAGTACACCCAATCCCTAAAAAAGGAGATCGTTCGGATCCGTCCAACTACAGACCCATAGCCATCACCTCCTTGTTCTCCAAGATAATGGAATCCATTGTTAACTGCCAGCTCCTCCGGTACTTAGAAGACCACCAGCTCCTCAATGATCGACAATACGGCTTCCGTCAGGGTCGTTCAGCTGGTGATCTTCTCGTATATTTGACTCACCGGTGGGCACAGGCGATCGAGACCAAGGGGGAAGCGTTGGCCGTTAGTTTGGACGTGGCGAAGGCCTTCGATCGGGTCTGGCACAAAGCGCTCCTTGCGAAGCTTCCTTCCTATGGGCTTCCCGAGAAACTTTGCAATTGGCTCACCAGTTTTCTTACAGACAGAAGCATCAAGGTCGTTGTTGACGGTGCATGCTCCGACTCCAAGTCTGTTAATTCTGGTGTCCCACAAGGCTGTGTGCTATTACCCACGCTGTTTCTTCTGCATATCAACGACATGCTGCAGATTAGCAGCACCCATTGCTATGCGGACGATAGCACGAGTGATGCCCTTTACACCGGCCGCGCTAACATTTCTCAGGTCAACGTCATCGAAAGCCGATCCAAACTTGTCTGAAATCGAAACTTCTTTATCAAAAGTTTCAGATTGGGGTCGACTTAACCTAGTCCAGTTTAACCCCAAGAAGACACAGGTTTGCGCGTTCACCGCTAAAAAGTTGCCATTGGTCGTATCACCTCAATTTGAGAGCACTTCCCTAACTGCATCAGCCAGTATAGGAATCCTTGGCGTCGATATATCAAGCGAAGTCCAGTTTCGCGGTCACTTAGAGTAAGGCCATATTAGCCTCGAAGAAGCTTGGTGTGCTAAGCAGATCGAGACAGTATTTTACTCCGGCCCACCGCCTGCAACTTTATAAGGCGCAGGTTCGGCCGCACATGGAATACTGTTCTCATCTCTATGCAGGTGCACCCCAGTACCAACTTCTCCCTCTTGACCGCATTCAACGGAGAGCGACTCGCATCATCGACTGCCAAGATATTTCTGATCGACTTGACACCTTGGCGTTGCGTAGAGATGTAGCTTCACTCTGCATCCTCTATCGCTTGTATCATGGGGAGTGTTCAGAGGAATTGTTCGGACTTATACCGGCTGCTGGTTTCCGCCATCGTCCTACGCGACAAAATATCCATCCCCATCAACTGGACGATTGGCACTCCACCACTGTGCGCTTCTCCAGAAGCTTTTTGCCTCGCACAACCAGCTTATGGAACAAATTGTCGCCTGCCGTATTTCCGAACCGATACGACCTTCAAACCTTCAAGAAGAGAGCGTACCTCTACCTAAAAGGCCGGCAACGCACTTGTGACTCTTGAGTTGCGGGTGTCCATGGGCGGCGGTAGTCACTTACCATCAGGTGACCCGTCTGCTCGTTTGCCCCCTATCGCATAAAAAAAAAAAAAAAAAACGATGATGACGATCAAAACGCTTAGCAAACGCAAGACTATAATACGTTATATAACCGTAATATAACCTTTAACTAACCGTATATAACTTTAACAGTAATATAACCTTTGCATCTTTGCGTTTATATCGCTACAAATGCACGAAAGCCAAAGACAACTCTGCTAGGTCTAGCTTACGTGCTGCTTTACAACGACGAGTAAGAAAGAAACATTTAAAAAAAATGCCGTACATATAGGGTTTACTCGTCGATATGTATCGATACAAATTCAAATCTGCTAATACTAGTTAGAAACGTACAGATAACGCGCTCTTCAAAAACGCGATTCCTAAGACATAGATAAGACAGAAGATAGATAAGAAACATCCTAAATCAATAACCGACTATATATTTGACTTCCCAGTATTTTTTTCCATGTGCCACAATTTTTGTAATAAAATATCTATTACCTGTTGCCTTTCACTGTATTTGGGTGAACATTTTGAACCGTACGGTTCAAATTATATCTAAGCTTAATTTTAAATTTTCATTAAAATCTGTTTAGCAACCATCCATAATATTATAGTACAGTACACTTGACGGGAACTGAACGGACTACTGATGGCAATCAGTGAGTCCATTGTTCAGTGGAGTGGACTGTGTTGATGTTGAATAGTTGCTAAGAAATTGTTCTATGCCTCTCATTATTTTTATAATTGATTTTTTTAGCGGAATAAAAAAAATATTGCAATATAAAGTACATAATACATATGTATATCTTTTCAAAAAATATTTTGAGTTTGATCATATAAGGGGTGCCAACAGGACTCTTCAACCAATCTTCAGGCCGTCTGTTCGTCAGCGGTTCCTCGTGTACCGTTATAGCTAGACAGTTAATATTTTTTAGACTTACAATTGTGGTATGCTAAGCTTTACCTTTTATGACGTGACGACCAAGCTTTGTTCAATTAAAGCTAGGGAATGTATGTAGTTCAGTGTCACTCAAGAAGATGTAAGGATTCCATCGATACCCTTCCATCTAAACACTATTATTTTTATGGTAATAGTGTAGATAGATATACATTTGATCTTTCACAGCTTTACATTTCGCAAGATGAGTGACTTCGTTAAAAGTTATTTAAAAATGTTTCCAATAGTATTCAATGTTCACTGATGACCAGTAACGCTTCATACTGCCTAACTATTTTTACGGTGCGAACTGTTGTTTCGCTATTCACCACCCTATCTTTCCCCAACCACTCTATAAGGGGTGCACAAAGCCTTAACCTTAATAAAAACCGTAAACTTAATAAAAAAAATGTTATTTTATAATGTTTCGTGCCTGAGAGTAAAAATGGAAGTCAATAAGTCGGAATAGGTACTTAAGGATAACATATCTCATATATAAAAATATATATATTATATAAGTACTATAAGCGACAAACCGTCCAAAGATCGAGTGGTTCTGACTGCGGACGAACTGTGGTTACGGTCTGTCAAGACATAAAAGTTATTAATAGATTAAATATTTCAAAATACCTCCAAGGCATCTCTTTCAAAGTGCCTGAGCTGCAGAGTAAGTTCAAGTCTCCTTTCGCGGTCAGACCAAAGCTCTTCCAGCGCACCACGGGTGCCCCTAAGTCTTTCTAAAGTGGTTTCTACGGAGGCAGTGCTTGCCGCATCCGAATCTCCCGATGACCTGTTGAAGAAAAGCAAACTTAACACAGTTTTTTACATATGTACGTAGTTCCTAGAGCGTAGATAGGTGGAACTGGTTAAAAAGAACTTACGCGTTTACTAAAATACATACATACATACATAATATCACGCCTCTTTCCCATAGGGGTAGACAGAGACCACTTCCTTCCGTAAAATAACAATAAAAAAATCTACAGCTACTTTTTTCACCCCATCAGATTTATTTCCAATATTTGTCTAGACCGCCTTTTGTTTTATTTTTTTCATATCTTAGGCTACCAAGAAAACGACAAATCTAAGAACTATTATTTTAAATAATGAATAAAAAGTACTTCAATGTTAACGCAATAAAATCTAATATGTAATCCTGACTGAATACCAAGTACAGAGAATATTCATATTATATAGACTAATCGTGGGAGAGCCATGCTTAGGCCCGAATGGGCCGGCTCGACTCGTGCAATAACACGGCCTCACAGAAAATCGGATGTGAAGCAACGCTTGAGTAGCACTTCCATTAAATTAGTGAGGTTTCCGGGGGCCCAAAATCCCCTTTCCTTATCCACACTTTTTTTTAACATCTCATAACCGCTCTCGCTCTCGCTCTCGCTTTACCCTCAACCCCAAACCCCGACGAAACCCGACTCTTGAGTTGCAGGTGTCCCCTATGTTATAAAAAAATTGCTTTTAATTGCCAGTCATTTATCCAGTTAGATAGTTCATTAACGCTAATTTGGAGATTACTAGGAGGCCCAATAGGCTATCCCTGCGAGATCAGCCGAAACAACAACAAAATCGTTAGAAATACTTTCTTTCCACTAGTTTAATTTGTCAGTGAGTTGTAGCACATTATAAAGAAATGTCGTTTGGTTGGAATCATTTTCATAGACATTTATAGAAACCTGTACTGTCGCTGCAACTTGTGGCTGCGTTTTGCAGCCTGTCTAGGAACTTATACATTTAATATTCATTACAAACAATAATAAGAAAGCCTACATTTTATGATCAACAAAATTTTATCATCTGAAATGTACAAAAGCATATACACTCACAGGCACAATTAAGCGCCCACCCATATTTTTCGTCACCCTGTTTGTTTATGTTAACTGTGGCTTATCTACTGTTTTGTTTTAGTTAAGTGGGTACTTTAGCAATAAACTAAACACTTGAAAACCCTTATTTCGACCCTTAAACTTGTATCGCCGAAGCGTTTTTAGAATTTAGTCTCTGTTTGACATTGTTGCAGTAACGTTACATTGATTACATTTCTTGTTCTTGTCTGCTATCGTGTACGAACATTGTTTAATTTGAGTTTTTAGTGTACGATTATTGTTTGTGACTGAAAAAAATGCCACTGGATGCAACTGGTGCTGCTAGGGCAGTGACTTTAGCTGACGCTGGGTATAGCCAACGTCGCATCGCTCGTACGCTTGGTGTACCTCGAACTACAGTGCGGGATGCCATCAGACGCTTTCGGGAGACTGGTTCATACACGAGAAGGCCAGGTCAAGGCCGACATCGGTGCACCTCGGCTCTGGATGACCGCTTTGTTGTCAGTAACGTGCTAAGAAATAGCTTTTGCACCGCTACTGAAGCGCGCACACGTCTGTTTGAGGTGAGAAATGTCACTGTAAGTGAACGTACGATAAGAAGAAGACTGGCTGAAAGGAATCTGAGAGCTTTTCGTCCAGCTCGCGGTCCACAGCTGCTTGCACAGCATCGTAGAGCAAGACTTGCCTTTGCACGAGAATATGCTAACTGGACTACGGAACAATGGAAGAACGTACTGTTCTCAGATGAGAGCAGAATAGCCTTAAGGGGTCCAGATGGACGTCAGCGTGTTTATAGGCGCCAAAATGAACGGTTTGCTCCATGTACAATAATCGAAACCGTGGGTTATCAGGGAGGATCCATAATGGTTTGGGGAGGTATCTCTTACGAGGCTCGTATCGATCTACTGGTGTTTGATAGAGGCAGTGTGACTGCTCAAAGATACGTGGAGGAAGTCTTACAAGACCACGTCATACCTTTCGCACCATTTATTAGTGAAAACTTTAAATTAATGCACGACAATGCTCGATGCCATACCGCAAGATCAGTCCCGATCTTAACCCAATTGAGCACATTTGGGACAACCTAAAAAGACGTATTCGAACAAGAATATCAGCCCCTGCGACCTTACAAGAGCTCAAGACGGCTGCGATAGAGGAGTGGCATAATATCCCTCAGTCGGATATTCAAGACCTCGTAGATGGATTGCCAAACCGACTACAAGAAGTCATCAGGGCCCGAGGTAGTAATACTCATTATTAAAATTTAAATAAAAAGAAAGCGGACGATTTTTTTCAAAATTAAAGTCATCACATTTTCATGCAAATTTTTTGCAAAATCGATTTTTGGGCTTTTTTTTTTATTAAACGGTTTTGTTTAAAGACTTTTGTGATTTTATTTATCCTTAATGGCTGCTTTTAACATAACTTCCATCAAATGTGGTCAAAATTTTCCGACTACTGAAAATTGAAAGAAATACAAGGTGGGCGGTTAATTGTGCCTGTGAGTGTAGTATAACAGTGTAGAACCAAAACCAGCCCCTAATTGAGGTAATCCAAAATGTAAACATCACACCTAAATCCCCGTAGGGGTAGACAAAAGCGTATTAAATGCCCACACACTTGTTAACGACTATCATTTTTGCCTAATATTTAATATAAAATGATGTCATATTGAAAAGTTTCACCTAATATTTTATGATTCATAGAAAATAAACAACTGATATGTCATGTCAACGTCGGATATTATGCCGCAATGCTGGATATTATGCCGCAATGCTGAATATAATGCAACAACATGTCACAGTCAGCTCGCATGTCCCCTGTGGTAGTGCAATGTAAAACAACGCTTTATACTGTATTTATTAAACGCCAAGAGCGTAACCACAGAAATATTGTTATGATTGCTTACAAGCGAAATAACGACATAATTAAAGTTGTCTGTGAAAAAGCGCCTTTTTTCTTGTTGAAACCCACATTTGTGACTTAAAATAACCAAAAGGCTTGCCTAAAACCGTCTGATGTGAATCGTAGGCACTGAAACGTTACGCCTTTAAAGGTTGACCCAGCGACAGCTCTTTAGCACGCAATCCCGCAGACTTCAAGAGGGATGCGTATTAATTGGGCAATGGCCAGACACTTGCTACACGGGAGCCTCAACAGCAACTGAAGAATATAAAACGCGTCTCAGCCTCTCGTGCTCCCTCCGGCCACTTGGCTCCCATGACGCCGCTCCCATGAAATTCACAGACATAATTGATTTATTTCTCTTCCATAGGGTGATAATATTTTAAATTGTAAACATCATTCAACTAACTGCAAAGATAACTATACTGAAGATGATATACGAGAGGAAATATATCAATACAGCCAAAAAGTTTTAAATGAACCGTGTAAACCTATACCTACTTTGTATGAAAAAATTACACGTAAAATAGATACAGAGGACAAACGACTCAATTTGGCGACGGAACAGTTCCCCGAGTCTCCTGTAAGAGGTTGTTATTACCATTACACAAACAGTGTTTGGAAGACTGGACCCAAATTGGGTCTAACAAAGTCGTAAAGGAATAAAATAATTGTAGCTTTATGTGCCGTGTTAACACTTAGTCACAGAAGTTGTGTTAAAAATTACTACTTTGTATGAAAAAATTACACGTAAAATAGATACAGAGGACAAACGACTCAATTTGGCGACGGAACAGTTCCCCGAGTCTCCTGTAAGAGGTTGTTATTACCATTACACAAACAGTGTTTGGAAGACTGGACCCAAATTGGGTCTAACAAAGTCGTAACGGAATAAAATAATTGTAGCTTTATGTGCCGTGTTAACACTTAGTCACAGAAGTTGTGTTAAATATTATATGGACATTTGTAAAAAGTAAAATGTATGAAAGGACTAAATTTAGAAATTACATGCACAATGTTTGGTTTAGAAATGAGTATGTAAATAACATTTGAACCGTATTCGGTGAACGCCCCGGACAAATTATTGTATGGAGGGGTGGCATACAAGAATACACATATTAAATAGACATATTTTGAATTTACTACATATATTAAAAATGGATGCAAAATATAAAATATAAGCATAAAAAAGCGATGAACAGATATTAGAAAGAAGAGACAAATAGAAAAATATGAATTTTGAAATCAAAAATGGAATTAATTAACAAAGAAAAAAACAATCAGACGCCTTTTGGAGCAAGGAAAATGTAATTACTTTTAATACTTATTGAATTGCCCTAAGTTGAAAGCCTAAAACGATAAATATCTGAAAGTTTACTTTTTAACGTGAACGTAAGATTTTTAGTGAAAAATTATCGAACTAAAATTATTTTCTATTACTTATAAAACATATTATTTATTCGTTATTAATTTGTGTAGTTTTAATTTGTGCAAATTTTTATGTTCCTATAAAAATATCGGTCATGTTTATAAATAATAGCATTCTAATGAGGAAATAAATTTCTCTCATCCCCCAAGTGAATAGTTCTGTAATGATTTTTGAAGTGAGAACTTCTTCTAGCGCGGTACGCATATTTTTAGATGAGATAAAATCTATGGACTCGCGAAACCGTTACGAGACGCGTATGTCCAATAACCATCAAAATGTCCATCAACGCAATATTAGCACAACGGAGATATAAAAGTACAATTGATGCGGTATTCACGAGATATTTAAATAACTTCGAATCAAAATTGTTTATTTCTTATTTTAGTTACCATGAACGTATAGTTTCTATTTTAGATTGTAATAATTTTAATGATAATGATGACGATACAAGAGTTGTCGAGATTGTTAACGATTATTCATAAGAGTATTAAATGTATTTTAAAGTTTCTAATAATTAATAAAATACAATTCATAAATAAAATGCAATTCATTACCCAATAACCCTAGTACCCTTCTAAAAAATGTCTAATGTGCCAAAATAAGTTTTCACTTCTGTTAGCACTCCCGGAGTGCAGTTTTTTTATTTCCTATTTCTATTGATAAAGATGTACTAAAGATGTAGTATATGTATGTATAAATTGTGTTATCATAAAATGCAGGAATCTATCTATCTTACAATATAAATGACACGAATGTTAGGTAGTGATACATTTTTCTTGGAAACTTTAATACTGTTTTTATAGTTAGCTTAAGATGAAAAATTACACACTATACTGATGCAGACATAATTTATATAAAAAAATTTATTTACGTGATGCGAGCACAAACATTTCGGGTCTAGAGATTTATTATATATAATTAATATACATATTTCTTTCCTATTATTTCCTATATTTTACTTCTAAGAGTCAAGTAGCATTTTTTAATTATATAGTCTATGGCTTGCAAATTAGCAGTAATGGAGTTATATAATCTACTAGCACACCTGTTGACAACCCCGCAACACTAATAAAAATAATACTACTACTACTACTACTACTACTACTACTACTATACTATTATTAGGTACCTTGTTTGTGATGTAATTTAAACGGCTATATTTCTCAACTTCATCTATTAGTATCATGCTACTGGTACCTACATATATGAATCAATACATTGGGCGATAGTCATTGTTTATTTCAGTCATTTGATAGTCTTTTGGAAGTTTTAAAAAGTGCTGACTTTATAGACATTAACCAGCTTTTTAAAATTTTCTACTTTTGCCACTCTACGAAATTCTCCTCCTGTAAATTCCGCGACGTACAATTAATGTGACTATATAGATATCTATACATTCAATAGTGATACTTAAAGACAGTGGATAGATGGACCTACCTTTCTACTGTTTTTTTAAGTACCACTATCACGTATCACGTAAACGTGAACGTGACGTACGCATTATAGTTGACGAGCGTGTTATTTTGTAATATGTTATTTTAAGACAATAGATTTATTAGGTATTCCTGCATTTAATCTGTAAGTAAAGAATTATCTTCTGTATATCTTTTGTAGTTCTTCTTCTGTAGTTAAGATAAAGGGAAACGTTGGTTTGAAAAGATTCATATTAAAATTACAGTGATTCAAAATTCATTATGATATTCAGATATCTGTATCAACGTCTATTTTTATGTGACAATCGGATAAGCGCACAAGGGATCCTATAAGAAATACGTTTTCTTATTCGAACATATGAAACCCTAATAATAACATCACCTAAACGTTAATAAACTAGAATATATATTAATAAATAATACATTACCTCCATCTTAAACAGCGTACCGGCGATTTATGCCTGTGCGAGCGCCGATGATATTTGAGCATTTTGCACGAAAATGTTCATTTCACCGGCGCAATCCTTTATAAGTAACACTTCAACAGTATAATCGTTGTCAAAATCACTGCACTGACACTGCGAATACTAAATTCCAACATATGAATCAACAGTTCGATTTTAAGCAAATAAGGTTGTTGTTATGTGGGCAATAACTTGATGCATAGTTATTAAAACCAGACAGTGACCGACAATGCGTATGCGTCTACTGTTATGTTACGGTTGGATAACACATATCTTACGTCGATCCGATTACTCTAGCTACAATCAGACGACAAAGGTGTAGGATTCGTTCCCTTGAAGTGTTTAATCAAATATGTTGAAGTGTATATATCTCACGTAACAATTACATATAAGTATGTACATAATTATATTAATACAATATGCTGTACCGTATGACAGGAAGAGGGCCGACCTAATGCAGTTTTCTCACGGATTATGTAAACAGGACTATAGTGCTAAACTTAATGTATGTACATATATGCAGACAGTTTAGGAAAGGTATGACTCTCACATAGAGCGAGTTCTGTAACATTTAAATTTTTGTGTTCTTTTTATTATATCTTTTGATTTTCTTAATTTGATCACAACTAACCCGAATCGTATTAAATTTGTTTCAAATTTTATTTTAAAGCAGTTAAGTAATTACTTCTGTTTATTATTCCACCTCAAAAGTTGTTATTAATATAAACACCACATAAATATGTATTTAAAGTTCGATAAATAGTTGATGGCACATCCTCACAAGAATCGCTAGGGAGAAGTACGATGTTTCTCTAACTGACTCTAACTAAAAATTAGTTATCGATCTCAAATAAGAAGTTATCAAATAAAGCACCGGTAACTGATGTGGATATGCTGGAAGTTGTGATACTTCTAATCATATTAATTTTCTCTGCAATAAATTGCCAATGATTGATTTTATATAAATATATTGAAATATCTGGAAAAGAACAATATCTAATAAGTATATCTGTTTTACTTTAATGCTTTAAATCGATTTTTTTTTTCAACATATATATATCTACCTTATCGTTATGCTATCGATACTTTTCTTTTTTATCATCACTATATTTCTAGTAACTTAAATGTCACACTTATTCTATCTGAAAGTTGTATTGAATGACACTCATAAAGGTTAACCATAAACATAACAAGACATGAAATGGTTTGTTTGGGCACGTGAAAGAGAATTGATAATTTACATACCTACTTTAAAATGTTATAAGTTTATTACATAACATTAGTATGATTTTGCAACGTGTGGAAAAGTACAACATCCCATCACTGTACGTTACACCCAAGTAACGGTGAAGACAAATTACCTTAACTTTAAAGATCAGCGTATTTGCAAGGCTGCGTGACAGACTTCGCAATCACACAAACGGTGACATTGCACCATCGACTTATGCATAAAACGCACTCAATGGTCACCGAAAGTTACTTTAAAAGTAAACTAGAGTTTATGTGAACATAGTTTGTTATATAGAAGACATTGATAACTTTTGTTAACATCAATAATTGGTGAAGTTGTGTATTTAGACTTAATAAATATTATTTTTCATTATAAGAAATCTAACCTTTTTAAATAAACACGTTTATTTTCACTTACGTATAAAGTAACAATTTGGTCTTAAATGTAAAGAAACGATAACAGAAACAACAACTTTCAAAAATTTTTGTTGCAGACCATATTTTAATATGTTGTAGGTCTGATGGGCTAGCAAACAGTTCTAACACGAATAAATGACTAACAAGTACGAGAATGTTATGTACATTGATTGTATATGTAGATAACGTTAGCCACCTGTAAGACGTGTGCAGCATTGTTAATTCGAAGAAAGTTCTCTCAAACCCTAAATTTTGCCAACAAAACGCAATCTACTTGTCATACAAAACCTGTTAACTCGGTGTAATTGAACGTCGTCTTAACAATTATCATACATATGTACACACATACGTTCACGCCAGGTACGTTCAGGTATTAAGCACCTACATTTTTCTAATTAGAATTTGGTCATATTAATGTAATAGTAGGTAAAAGCCCATTGCGTCAACCGAGCATTGTTAGACTCGATCACGACATCTATAAATATGTTAACTTATATTTTCTTGGTTGACTGAAAAAATAAATGAACATCTGTAACACTTAATAGCGTAACTATTAAATCATGTAGGTACAGACGAGATGTGAACATTCCGGCGCAAGAGATGGTTTCTAGTGTCGCCGGAGCGAGGCGCATTCCGCACGCGTCGGCGGCCAATCGGAACCGACAGATTTCCACCACATTCGCGCCTGCCTTGGTCTTATACACTATTCATATTGATAAAGTAGTTATGAAATATAGATAATAAGAAGAAAAAATAAGAAGAAATCAAGTTCAATGATGTTCTAAGCTCACTTGGGCCCAGTTAGTTAATTAGGGCTCTAAGAACATTGTTTTACCTACTAACCGCCATTAGATAGAATTTTCAGTATTCATAGAGTAAGATATTATGCACATGTACTTAGATACTCAATGAATATATTAATATAGGTATATGAAGCACTCAAAAAAATCTTTTTAAGCACCCGAAACATTGTTAAACAAAAATTTCAGACTGAATTGAAACAAAGTGTGATAGAAACAAAATGAGTGGGCAACGTATTTACGTTTATATTAATTGAAAAAGCATTATTTTGCAATATATATGCATATATTTTTAAAAGGAAAAAAATATGCTAGTTACTAAAGATTTATGAATAATTGTAAACCAAATGAAGTTAGTTTATTCGAGAGAAAAGACAGCTGTGAAGTGTACAATGGTTGTGTTTTATTCTAAGACCATTGAACCTCGTAAAAAATCCGCTCCTGATGCAATCATAAGTCCTCCAGTAAGAGAGCTATAGCTACCCAACAATTAGGCCTCAGTGGTAGTTTTATGGGCAATTAAAACACATCAATCGATGGACATTTTATATCCGGTTTTAATGGCGAGCAGTACCGCATAAGAATTAAAAAGTAATCGAGAAGCGGCGCCTTCCTGCTGTCGACATACACAACGTCATTAACAAATGTCTTCGTTGTACTCACGTTGCCAATTCTTTATCTAGCAATGAGTATTACAAATGTACACGCAATGTAACGTTCTCTCAGAGAGATGCGTTTTTTTACACACATACATAAAGCACTAGAACTCGCTACAAATAACTCTAGGACTTTATGTGTAATATAAGCATTTGACGATTGATAAATATTATCATAACAAAATGCGCCTACTCATAATCGATAACCATTGTCTTCAAATATACTTACATCACTTTTATACGGTAAGAATTTTCATTTAACATTCTTCTGCATTCTTACAGTAGACGTTACGTCAACAACACACCAAGGGCATCAGACATCCATTTGTAGTAGGACGACGCGGACGAGCCAAATTAATAACAATCAAAACGTAACTCGACTACTGAACAGATCCAATGGATATTATCTTATTCTAAACAGCCAATGAAACAAGTTGTATAATTGTAATATAATTATACTGGCCGGTCGTTTACAGTCACTGCTCCGCTCCTTAATCCTTAATGACATATAGCATGTTTTATAGCCTATACTATTTCCAAAGATTAGTCGGTTTAAACAAACTTTTTAGCTTTATTATGTTCGCATAGACACAAGGTTTGAGGTCAAGAACATTACTAAATTCTATTGATATAGCTTATCGTATACCACATATACTGAACATAAATATTTTTCACCACTTATAATGCAACCGGTGCATGGTACAACGTTAACAAAATAACTAGTGAGAACCAAAAACATGACAGTCCAGTGTTTCTTGCGAGGTTATCAGAATTTAAGGAAGGTATTTCTCTTAAGCCCTCGTTAATATGCGATTATTATTTTAAATTTAGATAGAGGTGAGGTAAATCACCTTCAATGAACTACCCTGGTTAATCTTACTATATGAAACAAACTACTGTAAGCTGGAGTGACGTCTAAAAGGCCAAACGCCAGCCACTACAAGGCGCCTTCTAATTGTGTAGAAAAGGCAGGTTATTTTTTGTTGTGCAATAAAGCCAGATTATTTTAACCTGATGATCAGAGTTTAACGAACATCTGGACAAAGATTCAAGGTCCAACATGGTCTTCCCAGGCGACTACTACTGCAGCATGCTACTTTAGAAGTTCCAATAAAATTTAACATGACTGTTTAAAACCTAAAATAGGTAAGTACAGCTTATAGTGGGTCTGAGTGAACAAGATTGATACTCGTTGACGATGATGATCGCCCTCATCTAGCAAAGGTCGAGGTTAAACCCTGGATTTATAAATCAATATCTTTCAAAAACGATATCAAACGATTACAATGGCCAGCCTTTCGTTTACGACATGGATCCTTTTGAAAATGATTAGTAGAGTTTAAATTTCCAAATTGAGGGTTAGTGAAACCCCTTCTGTAGATCTTTTAAATATCGTCATAGACAGTGTTCAACCTTGCCTAAGAGCGATTGAATAACTTAGTCGGGAGTATTAAAATCAGGGCCTATTATGAAGGTGTGACAAGGTAATAATTAAACCATAGAGTACTAAAATATTATTATAACTAAAACATTTTTGATGGTGAACAGTTGTTTCTCATACTTAACTTAGTTTTAATATATTTTAACTTAGAGTAAATATGTGGCCCCCTTTAAAATTTAAACCCTTAAACAAACAGAGAAAAATTTTTAAAGTCAGGAAAATACGTTCCATATAAGTGGTCTAGTGGTAAGTATTAACAGCAACAGTAATTTATTTTACTTTACACACATATAATTTAAGTGTTTGTAAAGTAAAATAAAGATAATAATAATAATAATTCCTACTACAAAATTAATACGAACGACGTCTTGACCAGGACGCCACATTAGTTCACAAACATCTAGATCTAATTTCATACAAGAATAATGCCCGTACTATAAAATTTAAGCCAAATTATATAAACCTTGATTAATAATAATTTTATATTTCTGAAAAAAAAAACAGTTCATAAGGTATATAGTTAGTTTATTTTTATCTTAACGATGCTATATAACATTTAAATGCAAAAAACGTATTAATTCTTGATCAAGTACCCAAAAATTACAGGTATCTCCTTTGAATCGGAGACGTCTGACAAAGGATTTATTAGAACATGAAAATTACAATTGGTATAGATGATACAGAGGTATTTATATTTTCGTTAACAACTCAAAAACTATTAATATTTAAGAACTTTTGAATAAAGAAAAAAAACTTACATGAGGAGGAAATTTCCAATAGAAAAAAAGAAACTCCGCGCCGAAAGTAGGAGGTAAATATCAAGAGCTTAAAATATTTGTATAATATTAAGATAACTGAACAATAAATAAGACAAAATAAGTTTTTGAACTTGCAAACGGGAATAATAATCTCTATTTAAGTATATAAAATTATTCGATGAGGCGATTAACTTCTTTTTCTAAAAATGCCCAAGCAAATTGCATTACTAAGCGGACAAGGTAACAGAACATTACATACATTTAATATGCGGAAACAGATTACTAAAATAAATTTAGACTAATTATTACAGATATGTACTTAAATAAGATAAGAAATAAAAATTTTAGATTAGCAACTGTCAGCCAAATCTCAACACTAAAGTAAACATTTACATCTTCAGACTAATTAAAGACTGTAGTAACTTGAAGAGTTATGATTTACTAATAATAAGAAGCAAATTCCTATTAGATAAAAATATAGTCATTGAGATTTCATTTCACATATTTCCCGAGTCAGTGAAGTATGCTTTCTCCATTCCTATGAAGCGGTAAATACGATAATTACGTGTGAGACAATGGTTCCGCATTGGTAATTACATGATTGCTGTAGTATTATTGACATATTGATACATTGATCTCACAATGAGAACGACGAACATGAGAATATTCTTACAGCATATAATATCAAATAAAATGTTAAAGGGTTAGCAAACAGCAAGGTTACATTACTCAAATATGACGTGGCCCTCTAAATTCTTCTTTTAGATTATAAGCTCCCATGAAACTCTTCATGTTCCCATTGATTAAATTTACAACAGGTTAATCAGGCGGCACAGCAGCAGGCACATCTAACGATTCATCAAAGAACAATTAATTGCTTGACAAGTCGCTGAATTGCATCAGTAACGCTATCGTAAATTCAGACGCAATTTTAAACAGTAGCGAGGAAAGTGACGAACAGAAACCTACAAAAACATATCAGCATACCAATTCGATGTACTTAATAAACAAAACCGTGAGAAAATAATAGAATCAAATATTCAGCCTTGTTTATACCTATGTGCGATTATCGCACAAATAGGTATAAACAAGGCAGTTATTTATGATCTAGAATACTATTATAAGGAAATTTCTCATATCGGGCTGCGAAACAATGATTTTTCATAACATGAGATAAGTAATAACAGCTTCGTAGGAGTCTCGGGGCTCTAGACAATCGATAATTGTCACTGAGAGGGAATTCATATAAGAACAATTGTTATTTATACATATAGGTAGATGGCGGGGGCGTGAGAATCCCGCCGTGTGCCGCCCCTTGATGGCGGGGGTCTGTGCATCCTCAATCGTAGGAGCGCGCCGGAAACGACGATTGTGAGACAATTTAAATCACTCTGTGGACCCGTCAGCTATTGTTGCCGACTTCCCGACCACAATCTCCAGCGTCTATTACGGATTAAAAATATCATTGCTCACGCCGTTTATAATAACACGAGTCTGTTTTGAAAACACCTAAGCGTATCAAAAATCGAAGAGTGGTAGTATGTACGTAGATTTTTATATTTTATATTTCAGTAATTAATACAGCACTTTTACTACAGTGGAAATTAAATAATAAAATAAAAACATGAAATTTTATCCACCCCCGGGCGCATTTGGTTTGCGCACGCACGGTTTTAGTTACTATTTTAATAAAATTATTTTTCCTGCTTTTACTCCTGTATAATATGTTATAATAGTCACGAGGCATGATTTCAGTTACTTCCATAAGATATTTATACAACTTTAAAGGGTAATCATAGTAAGAGTCTCTTGACATTATAAGTCAAGGCGGAAATAAATGTTAGAATAAAAAACGCTAACGGTTGACTGATAACTATCCAACATTCTTACCAGTAGTAGTATCTACTGCACATTCATCAAGCTCTAATAACGAAGCGTTTAGATTCAGTACCTTATGAATGTGTCTGAATAAACTTATGTACATTTAAAACAGCATATTAGAAGTGACACATCTTTTCAGACAAGCGCCAAGAGTAGTGAAAAGGAACAAGCAAACAACATTTTAGCCTCACTGTTGAGATCGAGACTGACGGTTTAAAAAAAAAGAGATATCTTCAATTTTGTTGATAATGCAAACAGATCCACATGTGGTCAATATTTTACAGACAACATAGAATCAAGTACTTTCTTTGTACTCGTATTTGCTAAAATAAGATTCCCACAGATCTAATCATACAAATATGTATTTTGAATCTTCAATAAATTAAATTCTAGAAATTTATATATCTAAATCACTTCCAATTCAATGTAACAATCACAGGCCTCCTTCAATTAATCCCTAAAAAAGGTGTGTCGCTGTGATTACCACGTAATTCTTTCCAAGGTATTATATTGTTAAAATGATTGGTAGCTATTAGTATTTATAAACAGTGTTTTCTAAATGGAACTAACTCGTAATAGTGACACATCGAATTCCATTTCACCGTATCCCTATCTTACATCTTGAAAATCAGATAGAGAGAGTAAAAAAAAGAGACACTAAAGAGGACCTACGACAGATAGGGGGCAATTTCAACAAGTAAAATCTAAAAAATATATAACATTCTACTGCATTAATAACTTTATATCTTTTTTGTTGACGTTATCTTAAAATGTTATATACCCTGTGTAACTCCCACTATTAAGACGATTCGAAAGATATCTTACATTCATCAAGTCGACTTTCCTCCAGGGCGTGACAAAGAAACATCATATATATCTATGTACATAATATACATGCATGCATACATATACATACATATGCATGTATATGTATGCATGAAATCAAAGCATTTTTAGCTACAATGACTTGTAATATGCTTATGTATGTATGTATGTATGATCATCACTCAAGACCATATATGTATTACACTTTTTAAAAATCATAATTTAACCCCACTTACGTAATGGGGACAAGTCTATTGCCGTCATCCGATCACTATGACTGTATATTTAATACCGTTGTCTGGCCATAAATACCGTAGTTATTAAAAAAAAAAGCAATATTATATTTGAAATTGGAATCTGTCATTCTAATATGAATACTAGCTGACCCAGCAAACGTTGTTCTGCCAAAAAAAAATGTATAGAGTCACCCTGATCACCAAGCGGTATGAAATATACTTTACGACCTACCAAATATGCACTAATATTATTTTCGGAGGAGTTTGACACAAGTTTTTTTTTTATTTTATACACGAACATTTCATATACGAGTATTAGATTCATTATTTTCTCATTTTCGTGCCAATTTCCGTATTTAACATTTTTGTGATATTAAAATGGAGTGGATTGATAAAGAGAACCGTAAATTGCAGTAATAGCATTACATTAACTAGGTATGAAATCAAATGCAATTTTTTAAAGTCTTTTATTTTCCAATGATAGGTACAATAAAACTTCGTCTGTTTCTGACAGAAAAAGATCTGGCCGACCAAACCTGTCCGAAAGCTAAAGATTTTATCTCGAAATGATAATAGCATCTAGAACCATGTCGCGTATTTAAAAGATAACTTAGGACTTGCAGCCCATAAGGAGACAAACTGGTCATTACTTAGCTGAATTTCCAGAACACGTTATCTCATGAAATTCTGATGTCAACTGGCCACCAAAATCGTGCGAATTAACGCCGTGCGATTTTTTTCTTAAGGGTTTTGTGAAATCTCGAGTTTATGCAAATACCTCCTCCTCCCCTCTACATATGTATATCTTCAAAAGAAAAATAACTATGATATCATTGGTTTAATGTTATAAGTATCGAGCATTAAATTTGTAACGATACCCCTTAGATGTATATTTTATTTTCTTATATATGTTGTTATATATTACAATATATATTTTTAATAGATGATATGGCAGGTGTTTCAATATCCGCCGTGACACGGGCTGGGTTCTATTGCAATAATGGCTTTTTACAATTGAAAACAAAAAATATCGTAACTAGATAATTTCTAGTTTGTCACTTATGCGGTATGTTGGAATTATATTGGAATATATTGTTTTTTTGTTATAATAGGGAGACAGACGAACAGACAGGTCATCTCATGGTCAGTGATAGCCCATGGACACCTGCAACTGAAGAGTCGTAAGTACGATGCCCGCCTTTGAGGGTGATGAGGGAGGGGAAGAAGAGAGGAGAAAGAAGAGAGGAGAAAGAAGAGAGGAGAAAGAAGAGAGGAGAAAGAAGAGAGAAGAAAGAGGAGAGGAGGGATAAGGGGATTGGAAAGTGGAGGGGATGGGGTATGAGGGGTTAGGAAACCTCACTAATTTTGGAAAATGCAACGCAAACGTTACTTCACAACCGGTTTTCTGTGAGGCTGTGGTATCGCACCGTTCGAGCCGGCCTATTTGTGCCTAAGCATGGCTCTAGCATTGTTAATGACTGATAATGACGGTTGTCTATGACGGTATAAATTTAATAAAATGGTTGAGGTATGTATTTTAATTCGGGCCTGGACGAGTCCGTGACTACGGAGGATGTCCGCGTTGCCATCAGGGAGAAGTCAGGGGACAACGCGGACAACGTCAGGGTTGGCACCATCCGCCCCGGTCGTGGTGGCCTTGGTGCGGTGTGGGTCAGCTGTCCAGTTGCAACCGCCAAGATTCTAAGCGATGCTGGGAGGATCCTCATCGGTTTTGTGAATGCCAAAATTACAATTTTGGCTGCAAGACCGATGAGGTGCTTCAAATGCTTGGCATCAGGACACACCCGCGCCAAGTGTGGCAGCTGTTTTGACTGCAGCGGTCTCTGCTTCCGCTGCGGTCAACCAGGACACAGGGCAGCTGAATGCGTTTCAGCTCCTCACTGCCCTGCGTGTGCGGCGGGCAATCTACCCGCCAACCACCAGATAGAGCAGGGCGGTTGCAAGCCTTCTCGCACATTGCCGCAAACATCGGTGGCCAGCCAGTCGACCCAGGCTGTCCCCGATGCGAACCGTGCGTCACCTATACCTATGGAAGAGGCTGTAGAGACAGTCCAATAATGGACCACGTCTCTAGCCTCCTTGTCCAGACGAACTTAAACCATTCCGCCGCTGCGCAGGACCTCTTCCTGCAAACCATGCCGGAGTGGTCAATAGGATAATAGGCCATAGCCGCGGAGTGACCGAGACGGCTCCGTGGCAGTCGTCAGCTCCACGGCTGCTCATTCCCCGCCCTTGTCGTTAAGAGACAAGGGTACTGGATATGTTGCTGCCGAATGGGGGGGAATCATCATATACGGTGTCTACTTCTCCCCCAACTGGAGTCTGAACGACTTCGAGGTTTTCCTCAATAACCTAGAGACCTCGATACGGCGACTAGCGTCTGGGCACGTCCTAATCCTGGGGGACTTTAACGCCAAGTCCGCTGCTTGGGGTTCCCCCAGGACGGACGCACGGGGTGATGCGGTAGAGGAGTGGGCGACATCGGTGGGCCTCTGTCTGCTAAACAGAGGGGGGGGGTCGATAGTGGACCTCTCGTTTGCTAGCCCTGTTCTCGCCGCACGAGTAAGGAACTGGCGTGTCCTGGAAGAGGTTGGGACGCTCTCGGATCACCTCTATATCCGATTTGAGCTCTCCCAGATCCAGAACCCCGGTAGGGGTCAGACGGCGCGGCGTACATCCCGCTTTCCGCGGTGGGCTGTCACTAAGTTGAATAGGGACCTACTAGAGGAGGCAGCCATAATTTATTCTTGTTTGTCTCCGCTGCCTCCAACCGAGGAGGTGGACATTGGGGCGGGCCGCTTTCGCCATGCGATGACACATATTTGCGATGCGGCCATGCCCCGAGCCTTAGGTCGTCGGCCTCCAAGGAAGGAGGTCTACTGGTGGTCCCAGGAACTGGCTGACCTCCGAGCTGACTGTATTCGTGCCCGGAGGTCCTACACACGATGCCGGCGGCGGCGGCACCGCGAAGAGGGGGAGGAGGATCATTGGTGTCTAGACGCTTCCCTGACTGCTGGAAGAGCGGGAAGCTGGTGCTCCTAAAGAAGCCGGGACGGCCTGCGGACTTGGTCTCGGTCTACAGGCCCATCGTGCTGCTGGACGAGGCGGGTAAATTGTTTGAGAGGGTCCTCTCTGCCCGCATCGTCCGGCACCTTTGCGAGGTCGGCCCCGATTTGTCGGACGCCCAATTTGGATTTCGGGCCGGGCGTTCGACCATCGGTGCTATAATGCGCCTAAGGGCCGAGACCGAAGAGGTAGTGAGTTGTGGCGGTGTGGTACCGGCGGTGTCGCTGGACATCGCCAACGCGTTCATTAGTCTGCCATTCAGCTGCATCAGGGAAGCACTCCATTATCACAGGGTGCCTAAATGTCTGAGGCAGCTAGTGGCAGACTATTTAAAGGAGCGTACCGTCAAGTATGAGGACCGAGACGGAAATTTGAGATGTCAGCCCATGTCGTGCGGTTTTCCACAGGGGTGTTCCACTGTTCTTGGACCACTACTGTGGAACATCGGGTACGACTGGGCTCTTCGAGGGACCTTCCCCCTCGGGCTGGGCGTGATCTGCTATGCAGACACATTGGTCACAGCCCGAGGGGTGAATTTTCAAGAGGCGTCGTGCCAGGCTATCAGGGTAGTATCTCTGGTAGTCGGGCGCATCGAGGCGCTGGGATTACGGGTGGCCCTGGATAAGACCGAAGCCCTCTTATTCCATGGGCCCCGACGTGGTCAGCCCTCCGATGCCTCAATTGTGGTCAACTCGGTCCTCATACCGATTCGGGCCCATATAAAATATTTGGGCCTGATAATTGCCGGTAGGTGGCGCTTCGACGAGCACTTCCTACAGCTAGCTCCGAAGCTGGTCGGCACTGCGTCCGCCCTTGGGCGTCTCTTGCCCAATTTAGGTGGACCAAGTGTCGCGACGCGACGGCTATACACTGGGGTTGTCCGGTCAATGGCACTGTACGGTACACCGGTGTGGGCGGAGGCTCTGTCCGCCCAGAATAGGGCACGTCTTTGGCGGCCTCAGAGGGTCTTTGCGGTCAGAGCCATACGCGGCTACCGCACCGTATCCACGGAAGCGGCGTGCGCGTTGGCCCGGAACTCCCTCGTGGGATTTAGAGGCGGAAGTGCTTGCCGAAGTGTATCGGCGGACGGCTGAGTTCCGGGCGGGTAGCGGCGGTCAACCCCCGCCCGAAGAGGTGCGCGAGTGGCGCGAAGCCGCCCACCGAGCCACGATGGCTCATTGGTCTTCTCAGCTGGAGGCTCCACGTGCTGGTTATGCCACCGTGGAGGCGCTCCAGCCAATCATCGTCGAATGGGCAGGGCGGCAACACGGGGCTCTTTCCTTCCGACGCAGGTTCTTTCCGGGCACGGCTGCTTCGGAAAGTACCTGCACTCGGTCGCTAGGAGGGAATTGAGTCCCGTCTGCCACCACTGCGACTGCAGTGAGGTCTCGGCCCAGCATACGCTCGTGGATTGCCCTGCGTGGGCGACGCAACGCCGGGCCCTCACTGCAGTCATCGGAGAGAATCTCTCGCTACCGGCCGTAGTACGCTCCATGGCCGGGAGTGAGAGAAGTTTTACCGCGGTCGCTACCTTCTGCGAGGATGTCATCTCGCAGAAGGAGGCGGCGGAGAGGGCCCGGGAGGACGATCTTCATTCGGACCCAATCCGTCGCAGGCGAACCGGGCGGCGGAGGCGCGCTTACCAGCGTCTCATGCCACCCTGAGTGTGGCCGCGGGTGGTCGGGACGGGTTTTCCCTTCCATCCGCCATATGGCCAGCCGCGAGGGGGTGAGGCCCGCGTGTGTCTGGACGTCACCTTATTGATAGGTTACCCGCATTTGGTGCCCGCATAGTGCGGGCAGGCGCTAAGAGGGGTCCGGATGACTTACTAAAGCCGTTCCCGGACCCCTTTTACTTCAAGCGCAGTACGGCACACCGTGTGGTTTTAGTCGGTTCGATTCCGGCACACCGTTCCACCGAAAACCCCGGTGGGATTACGGCCTGAGGGGGTTTCCACACGTATAAAAAATGTACACGAAAAAAGAAGATTGCATTTTAACATATATTCCTTCATGCCTTCATCAGCGAAGAGCGGAATATGCGCCTACTTGTGGTGATAATACATAATAGGTCATCAATGAATTCATGAACATCCATTATGCTAAAGAATTTAAGCTTTTTCGCCCCCACAGATTTATTTCTTAGATTGATAAGTTTAACCCCTTGTTTTTAATGTTATGACTTGTTTTATCGTAAGCTTGGTTTATGGGACTTTACATGTTCGCAACATTCATCGATTTCTATTTTCACATCAGCTGTCGGTATATAATGTGGTTCATGATTGTTTTGTTTCGTACAGAATTGAAAGTATTGGATCATCTCTATTGGTTTGATCAAATCCATAACAGGAAAATTATTCTACACACATCGCCACACTACTGAACCTTTAATGTGTATTTTAAAAAAAGTATTGAAATACATTACCGAAAAAGATACACTTCACCTTGTTTTGAGGTGATAATTTGATAACGGAAAATTCTCAACATATTCTTCTAAATATAATTTAAAATGTATTATTAAATGCAATTAATTATGATTATTTGAAACTAAAACTTAGTTATCATGTGAATTTTAAATTAAAAGGACTTATATCTATTTTCCGAATATTTATTTTCATTTCAGTATATAAGCTGTATCACTTTGACTATGAGCAAAAAAAAACAAAATACATAACGACCTTACCTAGTAATTTTTGTAGCGGGATAAATGGACGAACAAAAAATAATGTTTTATTCAATTCGTCAATTTGGGTCGCGTGGCCCAAATCGAAAGGCCAAAACGACGATCGACCAACATACACTCGAAAATCATAATCCTCCATCTTGGGGTAAAAACAAGCAACAAGCGGTAACAAGAAAATTATAGAAGTCAAAACGGATTGAATTTTAGCATCTGGACTAATTTATTAATATTACTAATTATATAATGAAGAAATCTGAGTATTTTTCTTCTTGACAATTCGTTAATAGGTATCACACACACGCACACGTAATCAGTATCGATGAACATTTGAAAAAGCAATGCCTAGAGATAGAGGACCTCATATGTTACTAACCGAAACTAGAACCACAACATTAAACAGAATGGCCATTTCCAATATTCTATAGCTTTGCAACTGCGGTTTTCATTTTGGATGTATAACGCATAGACCAGAAATATCATTAAGGTGAGGATCAGATAGGATTTAAACCACCACATTCCAGGAAAACTACACACCCCTGACTGCGCGAAAATACTAAGTAAGTATAACATTTTACACTCTGTTTAGAAAAAAATGCATTGTAAAAAACATCAGTAAATGTAACTTCTTACTGAATCGTTTCCAGTACAAAAAAAATGTTGGAGCCATATCGGAGTTTTGACTCGCAATAGACTCGTTTTATCAATTCTTCAGTAACCATTATGCGAGAGTTTTTGCAGATCTTTGCAATGAAACAAGCGACGTACAACAATACCTAAACTGTTACATATCTGTATGGCATGACGTGAAGTGATTAACACAGAATTTTCTTAGAGTCCGGCTTGCTTTGAAACACCACAAAAATCATTAAAAAACGGTCAAACGCTAACGTTAAATTAAATCTAAACATCAACCTGCGAGCCTTTTCCCATCTAACTTAGGGTCGGCTTTCAGTCTAACAACGAAACGGTCTAACTTCGATATTTTGCGTGAAGCGACTGCCATCAGACCTCCCAAACTCAAATACTAGGCGATATCGAAGTTCTGTAGATAGATAAAGTTGTCTAACTTTTTAGGGCTCCAACTACCCGTAAAGTATGCTACAGAGGTTCTTATGGCAACCGGGACCGACGGCTTAACATTCTCTGTGAGGCGCGAAGAGGTCTCTATATGTTAAGAATAGTCACCCATCCTAAGTGACGGGTGACCACCTGGCTAGTATTACTAACCTTGCCTGTTCAGTTACCACTTAGCTTCCGTAAAATTAAATCATTTATCAAATTATATTAGTATGATCATATTAACATTTATATTATGAATTAGCTAACGCGACATATATCGTTCTGGGAAGTAATTGTACGTTTTCATTCCAATGAACAATTCTTAAAAAATCCTACAATACCTCTTATAAAAAAGCATTCATTTAGACTGGCCTGTTGGTCTAGTGGTCAGTAACCCTGACTGCTAAGCCAGAGGTCGTGGGTTCGATTCCGATGATCATTTGTTCTGTGTCTGGGTGTAATTCATATATAATATGTACGCATTTAGAAGTATACAAGTATGTTTATCAGCTGTCTGGTTACCATAGTACAAGCTCACTTATTATTATTATTTCTCAGACTTATAGGAATATTTGAAAATAAAAGAAATCAAAAATAGCCCGCCGTTATCAAGTTTTCACGTAGCAACACATTTAATGTTTATTTTTATTAAATTTTCTACCAATATTTAAAACGAAGGAACTTCATTTATCTAGCGTAAGCCTAATACATTTCTTAAAAAAACTAAAAGACTTGGTGCATTTCTTTTAGTTAGGAATTATATATATTGGCAAAAGATGGAATCAGTTTAATATCCGTAATTTTCTCGACGAGGCTGCTGATGGGATTCCGATGTTATCAAAATGTGCCGACACTTTCCGGAACACTGAAATGACACCTGACACTATCTTCAATCTAGCGCTGCAATTTCAATTTTTCTACGTCACACATGTACCGTCTAGTCCTGGTCTAGTCTAATCCTCCTTTTTCTAATATACAGCACATTTTTATATTCGACCTTTGGTTCGCAAAATGAGTGGTCTTGAAATAATTGGGGTAGTCCAAGTATTTATTTCTTAACATAGAGTAGTAATAACCATAAACGTTATTTTAGAATGATATATTGCATGGTCCTCCCCTTTTCCCATCTCCTCATCCCCCTCTCTTTCCCCTGCCCGCATACCCTCATCCCCCTCAAAGACGGGCAGCGCACTTCCGACTTTCGAGTTGCGGGTGTCCATGGACGAAGGTTGTCACTTACCATCAGGTGACCCATCTGCCTATTATATAAAAAAAAATCTAACCTTATTTAAAACTTTATGCGCACTTATGAACTTTAACAAGGAAATTATGTAAAATATTTGAAAAAAAAAAAGTTTCCTTTGAGTTTCTTGCTTGTTCTTCTGTAAAGGATCTACGTACGACGACTTCCTCTACTGATAATTAAAAAATACCTAACTGCTTCACTTGGCATAAATATTTTTTTATTTAGGAAGCCACATTTCATCCAATTGTAGCCTGGATGCCGAAATAAACAACAGCATCGGTGCACCTTTTTCGTTTCGTTTCGTTCGTTTTTTAAAAAGACAACTCCTCAGGAATAATTCCTGTGTCGCGGTGGGCTTTACAAACATTCAATCAAAGAACACAAGAACACCCAGACTCGGGACAACTATTTGTGGATCACATAAATTCTTGTCCCGTATGGAATCGAACCTACGACCACCGGTTGAGCAGTCTTTAACTGCTTTAAGTAAATTGAGAGCCATTGTTTTCAGCTCAAGCTGAATAGCAGAAACCTACCGACATTATGGACATCATGGAAATTCATTGGTCTGACCGTGTCCGAAATACGGAAGTCCTGCGTGGTGTTAGGATATGTGAACATAGTTCGTTAGTGTGAACATATATTCCCGATGCTTGGTGTGAGTAGCCAAGGACATATTCTACTGTTAGCTTCACTATGCGATAATAACCAATAAAAAACTCAGCTCTTGCAGTATGAAGATGATCATAAAGGACTTATGAAAATGGGCAACATTAATACCGACAAACGGGCATCACTTGAATGGGATCGGTCACAGTGGCGAAACCTTCCTACGCAGAACATTAAAACCAAATTCCAGGATAAGCCCAAGAGTTTAAAACTTGACCACCTGCTATCACTTACCATTACTGATGTCATCACCCCCAAATGTGACCGTACATACTTCGCTAAGATTAACATAAAACAGACACCGGCGGGCTCATGAAAGGACACAACAAACCGGAATTACAGGAGATCAATAAAATGATTATGGTAATCGTAGACGGTAGAAGAAAATGCAAGACACGTCACACATCATCCGACATCAAGCCTTAAAAAGCAAGTGCGGCTAGGTCTCTTTTTCAATCAGAATCCAAGAACCAGCCTGATCAGTATACCATTCTTCGTTTTTTTTTTATGATGTCTCTTTGTTGTCTTTTTGAATTTTTCTTTGGGAAAAAGATATCATGTCTCTCAGTGTATAAAATTGCTGAACTTATTTGTCAAAAATTATAGTCTGTTTGGTAACTGTATTGTGTCCCATACTCTACGTGCATAGAATTAAAAAGATGTTTTGTTATATAACGTTGGTAAGCCTTTCACATGTAAATAAATGTAGGTTACTGGCGCCTAGGGATTTCTTTTCCCAGGGGTAAGAAAATATAATCGATGTTTCTAAGGAGTGTTTGGAGCTGTTCAATCGTAATAAATCCGAATTTTTGCGTGGAGGATGGATGAAATAAGGCTAAATCATTTCACACCGGAGTCCAATCGACAGTCAGCCGAGTGCCCTGCACGTGTGAATCGACTCCAAAGCGATGAAAGACGCAAAAGTTTGACTATCTTAAAAAGGGAAAAACCATAAACACCCGACTATTACGTAACGTTATTGGAGCGTTTAAAAGACGAAATCGCGAAAAAGCGGTCTCCTTTCATGAAGAAGAAACTGCTGTTTCATCAAGGCAATGCACTGTGTCATATATCAATGAAATCGATGGCGAAATTGCAAGAATTTGGCTTCGAATTGCTTCCATATCCACCGTACTCTCCAGATCTGGCCCTCAGCGTCCTTTTTCTGTTCTCACACCTCAAGAGGATGCTCGCTGAATGGTAATGAAGATGAAGAGGTAATCGCCTAAAAAGAAGCCTATTTTGAGGCTAAAGACAAATCAAAAACAACGACAAATCGAAAAATTGTATGACCGCTATAATCGTTGTATCGCCCTCGAAAGGAACTATATTGAATAATAATATCAAATTCTATCAAAAAAAAATTGTTTTCTATGCTAGCCTTAACTTTTCAGCCCATCTGTTATAATAATAAAAAAACTACCTAACCAAGGTCTCGCAAACGGCTCTGAGAGGCCAAAGATTTTTGTGGTCTGGCGTTATCATGATGAAAGACCACGTTTTTTCTGTTGACCGAATCCGGCCGTCTTTTCTCAATTTCTTGTTGAGTATTATACTACCTTACTACTACTTAATACCCTTTGACTATAATGTTTTACACACGTTCTTGTCGTAGGTGATCCACTTTTCATCCCCCGTGATCAATCTTTTCGAAAAGGGTTTAGTTTCTTTACGTCTGAATAGAGAGAAATGAGCGCACGATTTATTAGGTTCGACAAATATCGAGTTTTTTTATAGTAAAGCTTTTTCGATGGGTCAAAACTTTTTTGTGTTCAATCCTCACTTCCTCGGCTATGTCGTAACTACTAATATGCCGATCTCGCTCTACTTTTACATAATTACAGAGATAGGGACTGACCTCTCGCTCAATGCGCTTGTGCGCGCCATGGTCGGGAGCGAGAGGTCATGGGATGCAGTGGTCACCTTCTGTGAAACTGTTATGACACAGAAGGAGGCTGCGGAAAGGGAGAGGGAAAACACGACTTCTCTCTCCATCCGCAGACGACGCACCGGACGTCGGAGGAGGGCCGACAATGCCCAATTCCGGCCTCCGTAAATGGACCCGAGAACGGTGTACGTGGGGTACAGTCCACCGCCCAAATCGTTTAACAGGTCCGAGGTTGCGGGCGTGTAGTGTTCCGCGCGCCTCCCTCAGGGAGTGATGGTTGGGGAGAGGCGCATTTCCCCCTCAAAACGAGATGGGGTCCGCTCCGGACGGTCACCTGCTGGCCGCGGAAGAATGTCGTGTTCCCGCAGCCCTCGGCAGCAGGTGCGAGGAAGGAACACCGTGGTGGTTTTAGCCGGTCAAGTCCGGCACACCCCTCCGCTGATGCCCCCGGCGGAGGATAGTCCATGAGGATTTCCCCACGTAAAAAAAAAAAAAAAACGATCATATTCATATGAAGGTTCTGCGTCTTTGACATCAAAATTCCCGTACTGAAAACGCTTGAACCAACTTTGTGCTACTCTTACGAACACTGTATTAGGTCGGGTCCATAAACGTATCGATTTTCTTCGTTACATTCACTCATTTTGGCGACAAAAATCAATTGAAATTTTCGCAAAGTGAGTAATACTTTTTTTATGTATATTTATTGATATTAAAACCAGCCGGATAGAAACACCAAACATAAAAAGACTTTTATCCGACCTTTTTAAACAACGGATATACTTAAAACAATAAGTTGTATTCATAGATTCAAAATAATCAAATAAATATTTAGTATAATGTTACCTCCTATTAAACTTTTATTCCGACGTTAATACAAATTATTATGTGAGTTGATAATTAATAAGACTTCAGAATTCATTTGAACTTATAGATTATAACAGTGGATTTTGATGTAAGAATAACTATTATTGCTTTAATCATTGTTTTTACTGATACAGCGATTGATAAATTGGAAATGGTCTGTCTTTAAATTAGCGAACGGCATCGTCGGACAAACCAAATCACCCTAGCGGAAATTCAATCGTAAGTACAAATACAATTTAAATATAAATCATAAAGGGTCGAACAGCAGCAGTTGGCGCATAACAACAGCGTTATATACTTTGACTTATTATTATGCCAGTTAGTTACATCGCCGCTGAATAATATAATTAACTATTAACAATCTATTTAATATGTAAATTTTCAATAAAACAAATATTAATAATTACTAGTTGTTTAGGTTTTAAAATTACTTAAAACCTTATCTTATTCAAATGTTTAAATAAACTTAGGTAGATTTCATTTAACACAATGTAACAGTATTTAAAAAAGAAATCAATGTCGTGATTAATTATATCTATTAATTTCTTACTATGTATGTAATCTTCTGAGTCTTATAAATTTTTAAATGATTAACCATGTAACGGCAGCTGCTTAACTTCTTTAAACCTAATCAAAACTATTGAATGCCTCACAAAAAGAAACACCACCACTTCAATAAGATGTTAACACAAAAACATTTCTATTAATTCAAACATGCCGGTAATTAATATAACAGACTATGAAAATATGTTAAAAAAAAAATACATTCGAAATCAAAATGCTATTGGCGCGAAACTGCGTTGCGAGTAAAAAGTAAAGAGCGCTAAACGTACGTCCAGTCGCGCTCTTTCCCGCGCGAAGACTGCAAGCACAAGCACCATTCGTCGAGTCAGTAACGAACGCCCGCTACTGTGCCTGACAACAATCTACCAAAGAAAATATAGCGCTACGGAGAAAAGATATCAAATCACTAATGCAAGTTAAATAATAACCTAGGTTATAGAATTACCTGAAATAAAATATAAAACTCCAACATCAGCCACGGCCGGTACAATTCGATCCAATCGTCGGGTAAAAAAATGTATCTTATCTGATATCGCACTGTGGATTGTTCAAAATAAACTATATGAGACTTAAATTCTCAACTAAACAGGGGCACTGAAGTTATTTCATTGAAGTTTGTATAGTCAATATTAGAGTTCAATATTTTGTTTAAAAGTTATTTGCATACCATATGCTTTTTCTATTGTTATAAGATTATTATAGTATGTCTATTGTTATAACGAAACTATTTGGGTAGGTACTTAAGTTCCTGTCCCTCGCATTTCATTGAAATATGTTAGGTAACTTTTTTTTTTCTAATAAATGTAATTGAAAGATCTACATCCACTAGCAGCTTTATATAGTGAAGTACAAAACAAATAGAGCGGGAAACCGGTGGGCTTTTGTGTTGCAAAACAAAAGTCCCCCATTGGTCTGTGTT
The DNA here is from genome assembly GCA_947561695.1 of Tyria jacobaeae. NCBI lineage: Eukaryota > Metazoa > Arthropoda > Insecta > Lepidoptera > Erebidae > Tyria > Tyria jacobaeae. The sequence goes on along the minus strand of OX387207.1, from coordinate 7,223,817 downwards.
AACTACAAGGTAGGCCGCTGTTTGAGAGCGCGCCAATATTATAAATTTGTGATTTATAGCTACATTCAAATGTATATATTCTGGAATAAGCGATGGTTCTAGGCGCTTAATGCTTGAATTTTTTATTGTGTATACAATGTCATGAAAAATTCATGTACTCAAAAAAGTGTGATATATGTGAAGATATTGCTAATGACAGTTTCGGCAGGTCTTTTCTTTGTCTGATTGTAGGGAAGAAAATTGTCGAGACGAAGAAATCGTACATTTGACTAAGCGCCTATGCAAACTTGTTGTGGCTGCAAGAAGCTTTAAATGTCGGTACAAGCGAACGCTAAACTAATGAACATTTTTTTTTTAAATCTCTATTTGGGAAATTGTTTAACTACTTCCGACTCATGGTTTGTCTGTGCACTAGTCAAAGCCATATTGCTAGGAATTTTGGACCGATTAACTTGAAATTTAGTAGGGCTAGGGCTTCTGTTTGAGAATTCTCGAGAAATTTGTCATTAGTCGAGACGGGAAAAAACTTAACGGCTTGAGAACTCGAGAAATTCATTCCGTGCACTAGGTAACTAAATAAACTAGCATATAACACGAACTTCAGTTATTTGAGTCTATTGGGTCGCGCACATCTACTCTTGAAAAAACGTACGAGCTAAAAGTAAAGAGCTGTAATGACTAATGAATCAACAGTGACGAAGAATGACTTTTTGCTCGTCATCGGGAAACATTAGTCAGTCATATTAGTAAAATAATTCACTTTAAAAAGTAGACAACCGACTTCAACGCTTCTATCATAAAATGTAAGTCTTTTGTTGTTATCTATGGATGCCATTGTTAGAACTGGACCAAATTTAAATGGGTTCAAATTGGAAGCACCAGCTTTCAAATAAAAAAACATCAAAATCGGTTCACCCAGTCGAAATTTCTGAGGTATCAAACATAAAAACAATGTCGAATTGAGAACCTCCTCCTTTTTGAAGTCGGTTGAAGAAACACTTTTCAGATGATGCTGTTAATGCTATTGTATTTCTGAATCTATATTTTGTAAGGAACTACGTCATATTGAAATATGATTTCTTTGTTGATTGTTTTGCTGGTTTAATTTTAGTTGGCATATTTAAGAAAATGGTATTGAAAGTTAATTGTTATTTGTTTACTCAAAAGACTGCTGTTATTTACGTAATAGTTTATAAATAATAAAGGCATTTTTAATCTTTGTATAGAACCTCTAGAAAGGCTGGTCGAGAATTCTCGGGCCGGGAGAAATAAAGAAAGGTCGACAAACCGGAGACCCTGTTTGGTACACTTGGCATAGAGAGGTGATTATAAGCCCACATTTTCCTACCTACAACTTGTAGGCCCAATAACCAGGCACTTTGGATATTAAATATGAGGGAGACGAACTTCCGCGAGCCCCAAACACTTCATTGGGTTGGTTTAAATAGCAATGATCCATTCAATTCAACGCAAAGAATAGAAATTTAGCATAGCATTTCGCCTGAACGGCAAAGCTTAACAATCACCATAGAGAATATACAATATATTACATATTATATTGTTTCATAAGAGATAGTCAAAATATAGTTAAATATGGATAGAGACTTCCCTGTTATCCTATAGGAGTCCATTGCCGCTTCACGTCCGCTTATCCTGTTATGGTAAACAGGTTGGATAAGGGCTGATTCCTTTTTTATTAATATCCAATTATTTCTTATTCTCACAAGCAAGTACCACTATAAAAGGAATACCTACTACGTGAACTATGATTAAATTGAACATAAACGAGTACGATATACATGAAAACATAGGTAAAAAAATTGGAGAGCTTGTTTTTACACACGCAGGAGTATAAGTAACAAAAAGGTTCTGTAGATGTGATGGGAGTAACAATTTTTTTTCTTATTTACGGCAGAAGATCTTCACGGGACGGGTCACCTGATGGCGCCATGTAGCGCTCTGTGTATTAGTAGTTAGGATTAGTAGACGTAATCATCTCCACAGGTTACAGAAACCATAAAGATACTATGGAAGAGCCATACTTAGGCACGAATGGGTTGGCCCGGTGCGAGAACACGGCCCCACAAAAAACCGGTAAACGCGTTGCTTCACAACCATTTGTATTTGGCCGATATTATTGAGGTTTCACGAGGCCATCACCGCCCAATTTCCCCTCTTCTCTACGAGCCCTGAATCGTCAATAAATACGTTCCATGAAGCCATTGAAGAGGTCCCTCAGGAGGACTGGTCCCACTGCTTTTTACAATGGTTCCAGCGAATGCCAGAATTTATAATTTGTGAGAGCATGTACTATAAAAAAACAATAAATGGCCTAAACAATAAAATATCATAGGCCTTATTCAAAGGACTGAACTTAAGCATTGATCATTCAAATAGCAAATGTATACATATTTATTAGTACAATTTTATGTCGCAAGCCTGCTTGAACTGGAATCAACGAAAAGGCAAGTTTTTTCACTCGTTAAGTAAGAGGCCGTGCGCGCGACGGAAACGTGTCGAGTGCTCTGACCTTATATGGGGCACGTCTCCGCATATTTAAAGGCGAAGCGCAGCGCAGGATATATCAAAACCAATAGCAGTTCGGAGATTGCACAATTTTGTTTCTTTTTAATATTATCGACACTTGATCCAGCATTACTTTGCATTTTAATAGGTACCAAAAAATAGAAAAAGAGAAACGTTGACCGCATCCAAATAATGCTATTAATTATTAATAATACATGGGTAATATAATAAATTAAATTAATTCAATATTTTATGAATCAAATGAAATAAGTAAAATTTATTTGAAAATTATATTTTTTTTTTTTTTTTTTTTTTTTATGCGATAGGGGGCAAACGAGCAGACGGGTCACCTGATGGTAAGTGACTACCGCCGCTCATGGACACCCGCAACTCAAGAGTCACAAGTGCGTTGCCGGCCTTTTAGGTAGAGGTACGCTCTCTTCTTGAAGGTTTGAAGGTCGTATCGGTTCGGAAATACGGCAGGCGACAATTTGTTCCATAAGCTGGTTGTGCGAGGCAAAAAGCTTCTCGAGAAGCGCACAGTGGTGGAGTGCCAATCGTCCAGGTGATGGGGATGGATATTTTGTCGCGTAGGACGATGGCGGAAACCAGCAGCCGGTATAAGTCCGAACAATTCCTCTGAACACTCCCCATGATACAAGCGATAGAGGATGCAGAGTGAAGATACATCTCTACGCAACGCCAAGGTGTCAAGTCGATCAGAAATATCTTGGCAGTCGATGATGCGAGTCGCTCTCCGTTGAATGCGGTCAAGAGGCAGAAGTTGGTACTGGGGTGCACCTGCATAGAGATGAGAACAGTATTCCATGTGCGGCCGAACCTGCGCCTTATAAAGTTGCAGGCGGTGGGCCGGAGTAAAATACTGTCTCGATCTGTTTAGCACACCAAGCTTCTTCGAGGCTAATATGGCCTTACTCTCTAAGTGACCGCGAAACTGGACTTCGCTTGATATATCGACGCCAAGGATTCCGATACTGGCTGATGCAGTTAGGGAAGTGCTCTCAAATTGAGGTGATACGACCAATGGCATCTTTTTAGCGGTGAACGCGCAAACCTGTGTCTTCGTGGGGTTAAATTGGACTAGGTTAAGTCGACCCCAATCTGAAACTTTTGATAAAGAAGTTTCGATTTCAGACACAAGTTTGGATCGGCTTTCGATGACGTTTACCCGAGAAATGTTAGCGCGGCCGGTGTAAAGGGCATCACTCGTGCTATCGTCTGCATAGCAATGGATGCTGCTAATCTGCAGCATGTCATTGATATGCAGAAGAAACAGCGTGGGTGATAGCACACAGCCTTGTGGGACACCAGAATTAACAGACTTGGAGTCGGAGCATGCACCGTCAACAACGACCTTGATGCTTCTGTCTGTAAGAAAACTGGTGAGCCAATTGCACAGTTTCTCGGGAAGCCCATAGGAAGGAAGCTTCGCAAGGAGCGCTTTGTGCCAGACCCGATCGAAGGCCTTCGCCACGTCCAAACTAACGGCCAACGCTTCCCCCTTGGTCTCGATCGATATTGGAAGTTCTTTTCCTCCAAGATATCATCATCAGCTCCTGACTTGAAAACATGTCCGTTTTGTACGAATAAATCCGAGCTGTCTTTAATTTTAACAACACTAAACTAGAATACTTTAGTGTTGTTAAATTTATGTATGTATAATGTTTTACAAAAAAAAATGTGGTCAATGACTGTATTTTTTTTTACGGCATAGGGGGCAAACAAGCAGACGGATCACCTGATGGTAAGTGACTACCTCTCCCATGGATACTCGCAACTCAAGAGTCACAAGAGAAGCGCAAAGTGGTGGAGTATAATAATTAGAATTATAACCAACAAGTATTAGTAAAAAGTTGTGTGCTGACGATAAGAAGGAATAAAAACATTAACTTAGAAAGTGTACTTTGTGACACGAAAGTGGACCAGTCTAGGTCACACGACCAAGATATGCTTCAGCCGCGGGAACTCTTTACCGGTTACAATATAGACACGAAACTTTATGTAGTTACGCATTTAATTATAGTCGTCTGTTCTAAGGGTCACCATGACAGGGCCGTTGTAACTAAGACTGAGTGAAGATGAGGGAACTATAAATATAGACCTACAAAAATTGATGAAATCAATTCAAAAACAATTTAACATAACTGGCCCATTCATTCACATTGTTAGGGTATTATCTTGATTTTAATTAACCCAACACTTTTATGTGTGGCTGCACGAATGGCGCAGTGGTTTAAGTGGTCACCATGCCACTACGCTGCTATCATCTGCATCTGCATCGAGTATTGGGGGTTCGATCCTCAACGGGACTACACTTTGTGTAATCCTGAAATTGTTGTATGAAGTTTGGGTGTTATTTGTGTCCGTTATTTTAATGATTGTATACGGATTTATTTATTATTGTATTGTATATGTACTTCCCCGCGATACAAGAGTCATAGTGCCTAGTTTGTCTTAAAAATAAAAAGCATGTAGTAATGAAATCAGTTCAGTATAACCATCACTCGGCATATGAGTAAGCGTTTATAAAAATTATATCCAACATATTGTACAAGAATACACATAAAGAGTAAGCAGAGACGGTAGACATTTGCCATGATCTTACACTTACGGACAACTTTCGCCACTTCCACATTCATCAGTCCTTTCATACGTGCTCGTTGGTTACGGGTGCTCTTTATTTGACTGTTCGTTAGTATACTAGCGATCTTATCATCAAGTATATCTGTATTGTGTAACTTACTCTCCAGAAAACTTTGTTTTTGTTTTTGTTTCCACGTTTTAAATAGGTACATGCTGAATTGATATGTATCGATTGAAACTCATCTGCATATAGTATTTATTAGGATAGGAAACCATAGTAACTACGCGTCTCATTATTCTGATAAATATTGACACATACTTGAAATATAAAGTAGTACATACAACGTGGTTAACAACAATAAACAAAAATACTCATGAAGAATTATCTTATGTTTATACATATTTTTTATTTATGTTATGATGCAAACATACTACTAGGTTGTACTACCGACAAAATCAAAATGTCGTCTAGATGTCATATGTGTGTGTGACTCTACAGTGAGTGGAACCCTACAGTGGCTACTATCAAAACTAATCATCTCATCATCTCTTTCATCCCTCACCCATAACGATTAGTTTTAAGAAGTCAATACTATTTTAGGTGATCTGCAAAAAGGCAAAATCGTTTAGTTCTGGTATAATTATTATTCCTCCGACAAACACACTAGGCAGTCCTACCATTCCATCAATTCGTCATCCGGTAAGATGTTTGGATAAATAGCACATTGTTTTGCGCTACATATTTGAATCGCGTGTTTGCCTGTAGTTGAATTTTCACTGAAAACACAGAGTAGATAACTCTACAGCTATGCATATATCCGTCTTACAAATTGGGTCACATACCGTTATTTAATGTCCCGTAAATGATGCGACCACATCTATGGTGTTTATACTAGTATATTTAATGTTGAAGGACTTAAATTTAGCACATATTTACATCAAGTCCCTATAATAAATATTTAATGAAACCTTTATGCAACAATTATATATCTTAATTTTATTATTCTATATTTTGACATGAGTAAAAGAGGCAACAGAAAAGGTGTGAAAAGGTGTTTTATGAAGATGTGAATTCAAGATGGGATTAAGATCAGAAGTGAATTTCCACAAAATCAAATGAATAAAATTGTAATGAATCAAAATGTAGAGAACGTATCGTCTCCGGTCCAGTAGAAACCGGTCCAATAGAAATAAGTTTCAACAGAAATAATTTACAATAGAAACTTACCTTTACTATACGAATGCTGTGCGATATGTATGAATGGGTTATACGTCAGAAGGGCTATTATCTGCGGTCCAGATTCCAGCTTGGTGACGTGAAACTTAGCACAATAGTGTATAGAAATTTGCTCTGGAAAATCGTTAGTCTCGTATCGCCACAGTGAAGCGCAGTCATTAAGTTGGGCAACTATCGATGTTAGTTAGAAGGAATAATATCTAATATCTTTTAGTTTTGAAAATTTTGTGTTTTTATGGCTTTTGATGCACTCCTTCCGAATTTCCACTATACCATAGGCACCAACGAGATCCTAACCGCACGCGCCACTATAGTGGAAAAATGGCATTTCCTTACGTCCATTAGGCAGACCATTAGTTTTACGTTTTTTTTTTTATCGTTTTGTTTCAATAATATAGCCAACCCTTGGACCATTAAAATGGAGTGAGTGAGGAGTCTACAGGAAATCGTTGACAGCAGACAAGACAGAACAAAAACACTAATTATGATTATTACATTTTGTTACAAATGTGGGCTTTGTTGACAAGGTAATGCAGTTTCTTTATAGTATCTTATCTTCATTAGAGAACCGAGTGAGACATTTTTATTCGACTCAGTTTCGTTTGAAAGTACGAAATGAGGCAAGGATCACAGTATTATATTGACTTATAACAACCAATTAGCTTAATGAGATGTTTAAAACAAGCGCAATTAGGCGAGCGCTGACCTAGCATGCGTTTCAGTAACAACCTGTTTGCTTCACCAATCAGAGTGTTCGAAATTTCAGTATCTAAATCTATAAATATAGTCAAAAATCTACGAGCTAAAATTTTGAGCTATGGTAATGAGTGATACATAGTGTTTTAAAGGTGTTTGAAGTTATCCTGCACTAATATAGTATTGTAGATAAAAGGAAACCTTATTTTTCTTGTCAAATCGGCTAATACAAGATAAACTGCTTAGCAGCTTCTAATGTGATTGCTGTAAATGAGAGTAGGTAGGTATTTGAATATTGTATTTGTTAGTGTGTGGCATGCGTGCGTCGGCACCAGAGTGTAGCCGATGCGTGGTTCTATATGTGCGCACACATTCCAGGGCGAAAAGAGTAGTCAGGAGCGCCAGAAAAGCATTAATTAACGAGTTTTTGTCTCTTGAACTGCACCCAAAAATCAAGTGATATTTAAAAATATTATGAATAACAATATCTCTAAATAGACAAAACAAAAATTAGATACCAGAAACATTATTCTTATGGTTATCATAGTATTTACGACCAACGCAATGATCACAATGCAAACCTCCCCAAAATAATGTTAAAGACATTCATGTATGGTATTGCTCATACAAATCAATATTGATATTTATCTTTATAGGTAATATTGACTTCCCGGTGGCTTGTATCATAAGGTATCCCAGATTACCTGCAGAAGTGCAAAGCAGGGGTGCAATAGACCCACTGGTGACGGAACATCGTGTGGTTTAAGTCCGTACGAGTCCAAGAAAGTGTGCTGTGCTGTGAAACCCCTAGCTGGAGCGAGGTGATTGAAGGAGGTAATATTGGTGATGCTGCCTTTCTATGTGATAAAAACACTTACCTAAGGTCCTGCAGTAGTGCTTCGCCCTGGGCTATGGTGGCGCCGCATGCTTCCAGGCTAGCAGCACGGTGCTGGGCGCATTGCTCAAGTGCACGCCTGGCCGCTTCTGGAGTGTCGTCAGTTGCGCACACGCCACCTCCACTACGCAGAGTCTCGAGCCATTGCAGTAGCTATAGAAAATACAGTCCCTTAACACTATATACATATTTATCTATATACACATATAGTCTAAATGCGTTTATAATCTTTATATTCATCACTATAGCAAGTTTAAATCGCGACCCTCATATTTACAATTCCATTATTTACTTTGCACCATACTTAGTTACAACACCGTACGTAGTAGGTTCCAAAACCCACGTATATCATCATGCTCCTGTCCATCCTAAGGTTGCCTGGAAGATATTGCCGCTTCTTAACGATAAGGCCGCCCATTGTGCATTTCTTTTTCTGTTATAATATCTGTGTGTATTTATTTGGTATACAATAAAGAATATATTATTATTATTAGTTTAGGCTTTGAACCGCAAAACTACCGTCGTGAAACCACTACTTATACAAGCATTTAGCTTGATTGAAGGTGATAAGAGAAATATTCGTAAAATGTGATTATTAAAAAACACAAATTAACCTCTTTCTCATGGGTATATAAGAGTACGGCAAGATCTAGTCTTCGACGGCGTCTGTCTACTCGCGCCGCGAATGCTGCCACATGCACTTCGAGGTCGCGAGCAACGCCCAGCACCTCTTCAGGGTCACATTCTCCTGACCTGGCCAACTCTTCTGCGCCAGCAAGTAACTTTTCAGCGTTTGTGTATGTGTTCTAAGAACATAAAAACAAATACAGGATTAATGTGACATATTGCATAAATATCATATATTATACTGAACTAAAAGTATTATAAGTTAATATATAGCTTTATTACAGCATTTGCAACACGAAACTGGGAAGAATGAAAGATCTGTTTAAGGTAGAGGCTCCTTTTGAGGGCTTAAACACCTTGTGGAAACCCCTTTGGGACGACATCCCAATAATATTATAAAGAGTTTGATAATTGTTTTTTATGCTATCAAGCCTTAGTCAGAGCTGGGCAAAATACATGCACTGAATTTTAAAGTGACTATTCTTACGTTTGTTTGGGTGACAATGCATGGTTAGTTAAGTGACGGTATTCTAAATCCAATATGATTGACGGTCTAAGATTGCGGACTAGTTATTTTAGTGCACTCAAACAAAACAACAAACACTACATATCATTTATATGCTCTAAAAAGGAGAAATAACTTTTAAAAACTTTCAAAATAAACAGCAGTGGACGATGAGGGGCTGATGATGATTTTGAAGATGAACCATCCAAGAATGAAATGATAATGAACAAAATACTTGGCAATTTGACGTTCAGTACAGGTGCAGTGTTGCTAACTCTGAAGACTAGCAAACAGTATATTCTGCAGAACGCACACATTATTAAGATCTTTGAATGTATTTATGTTAAAATGTATTTTGAAGCCAGATGTATTTGAAATACTAACTACAAAAAAAACTGCGTTAGGTATTTGATATACCAATTACAATTACTGTTTTAGGAGCTAATTTATTTATAATAAACCGAATCGTAAATACACATTGTCAAATAAATAGAAGCTAGTACTACTACACTAAAACTATAAACCACCTTAAAATATACATACTTGTGCAACATTTTCAAAATGTTCATGAGATTTTTGATACACTCTAGCTTTATGGAGATTCCTTCCTATTCCAGTATTTTTCTGTAAAAACACTTCGCCATGATTCGCTAACCAGTCCAGTACCTGTAACGTCAAACAAATTAAATGTTGAGCTCATAATATCAAGATATGATGTTAGTAAAAAAATAAATTCATACAACTAAGTATTTACATGACATAAAAGTAAATTTAAAGGGGAACTTAATTCGATTTAATAAGTTCCACTTTAAATTTACTTTTATTTATATAACTCAAATAAATCGAAATTGTAAGAACTAAATGTTCTTACAATTTCGATTTATTCAGCAAGCATTTTTTTGAGAGAACAGCCATCTTTTAGTTGAACATATGAAAGGTTTGAAATTGATCACCATTTTAAGCTATTAAGTTTTGGCAGACCTAAGTCCAGCCATTGTCGATTGTTATGTTTAGCATATTTTTTCGCTTTGAATATTAATTTATATAGAAAAATAGATAAAATGAAATATTTTATCACGGCTTTTTTTAATTGATTATGTTCACTCGTTCATTCGTTCTTCGTCACAGTGTGAAATTTAGTAGTCAATTAAACGTTTAACTGACCTGCCTACAATCTTCTTTATACAAAAGCAAAGCGAGTCTCTGGTGCAGCTTGAGCCTAGCCTGGTGGTAGCGCGCCTCTAACGCGCGATGATGACCCAAGATCTGATGAATGACAGCCAACACGTGGTTAGCGCCGGAACTGTAGTCGGCAGCTGGGTCGCCACCGCTGCTTCCGGCACTACTCACAGTACCGTCGTTCTAACAACAAAATAAATTATTAACATCGCCAAATAATGTGCATTCTGACAGAGTTCAAGCATCTTGAAGAATACAGAAAATCAGATATGATGATTGTAAAATATTTCAGATTTTTGATTTATACATGCCAAGTACTGGAATATGAATGACACATAATTATTTAGCAAAGTGACAGACACCAGAGGCAGACCGCCCATTTTGGACGTCTTAACAGATAGCAGCGATAGTAAGCATGGCATGGGATTTATTGTAACAAAAAAAAACTATATGCCTTGCCATACATTAATCAATCAACATTGTCATATCTTGGCTAAAACAATCAAAATTTAAATCAACATCAAGTGTTAAAGCTGGAATTCTTGATTAAATAATCTATTAAGGCAATTAATTCATCTCTATAACCAAATGACAAACAGTAGTTGAAGAAACTGAATGCTATTTTAAGAGAATCTAGTATAATCAGTTAAGAGTCAAGAATATATAATAATAGAATATAAATCACATAATAAATATAGTAATAAAAGTTACAATAGTCATAAAATTATATAAAAATAGGTTTTATGATCTTACCATGTCTGCTGGGTCTGTTTGATGGCACACTTGAACTAGATGGTCGAGTTGATACAAGAGCTTTTTGCTTGTTGAATGCACCTGAAAAGTAACTTAAATTATATGTCTACACATAAATCACAAGTGCATTGATAGAAAGATAGTATTGTAAGTGTTTTGTACAGATTACTGTGATGCAATTGTCATTACTTGATTGTGATAATTGTGAAGTACTGCCCACAGTAAAATTAAATCCAATAAAAAAGTTAAACAAAACTCTTAGAATAACACTTGGTATAAAATATTATTACTGAAATAAAAGTAAATTATACCATTCCAATAACATGAACAGAAGGTTATTATTTCACAAATCAAAAACTAAACAAGTATAGCCTGACCAGGGAAATATAAAACATAGCTATACTTATTATTTAACACATGGTACCTTTTAATTTTTGTTTCAACGGGTCACTTTAAATTATTCTTATTTCTCATTAAAATGATATAGAAACAATCACTCTGATATCTTTAGAATCCAAACATCTAATCCAAGAATGCATTTTAGAAGTAAAGATGAAAATGTAAAATTAAATCATAATTTAGATTCAGGGTTCGATGACTCATATTAAGCATTATATAGACCTATTATTATTCAAATTTATTAACTGAAATCGTTGTATAGACTAGATTTGATTACATGCCCGAATGACGGCAATAGGCTTGTCGCCTATTACGTACATAGGAGTAAATTATAATAACTAAATATAACTAATAGACTAAACCTGTGCATTAATTACGTCTCTGCCTACCCCTGGGGGATACAGGCATAAGTGTATGTGGATGGCATGCTTTGACCTGGATATAATGTTATTTTTGTATTTTACGACAAACATGTGACTTTATAAAAAAAACGTGACGCAATTCACACCAGTATCACTATACTTAGTATCTTACGTACACTACTTAGTGATGCAACAAAAAACGCAACTGGGGAGTCTACTATGTCAGGTTTTTATTTTCTGGGTCAGTTATTTTTCAGTAACTGATACATAGCCGGTAAATCAGTTTCTGAACATATCATAGTCAAAAGAATGGTCTTTCTAGATTTGTGGCCCAGATAGACATACATACATATATAGTCCTCGTTAATGGCTTAGACTAAATCTATGTTTATTATACCTAGCGAAAGAGGAATTTTCATCAACCATGTCTCAAAACTCGCTATTGGAGGAATTACCTCAGTATATGCTTGGCACATGTGTTCATAAAGCTGTCGGTGTCTTTGCGCATGCTGTTCGAGTGCGCGGGGGTCATTGCACGGCGCTCCGCCTTGGCCAGTGGCCAGCTGCAGCGCGACCGCACACTGAGCACCCCATCCCCCAACCGCAGACACGTACGCCTCGGCCTTATGGTGAAACACTACCGATAGAGACAGTACTGCAGAACGCTCTTCCAGTCCTGGAGAAATAGAAAACTAATAAAAGATTTTGCATCTATATATATTGCAAATTTGTTTATAAAAGAAACACTCGGCGCGATAGTGTTGTGGCGAGGTGACCACTTAAACCGCTAAGCCATCCGTGCAGTAATTATTATATTATATTATGTAGCTGTTTTGCTGGACACCTGAATTGATTAAAAAAATCGCAATTGCATCCGCAAAATAAATAAATGAATAAAAAAAAGCTAAAGTAAAGCTGTTTTGTGTTTGAATTTTATGTATATAAATCATAATTGCCTATTTCCACCGTAATATTAATATGTAACGGACATGTGTGATACAACATGTAAACACAAAAGACTAGTGTCCCATAGACAGGCGTGAATTGGATACTAGATAAAACAATTTGCTTGCAAATAATGCCTTTATTCAAAGAAGGGCTAATATTAGATCAAGAATGTTCACTTTCATTCAATAATTTTAAAAGACAACTGAGTTAGTTTTAAAATTTGATAGTAAGGATGTGGTGTAAAAACGTAAAACAATAAGGCCTAATTTAATAAATTCAACTGCAATCCCACCAGCAGAAAGTTGCTTATAAGCTCGTTCAAGTCTATGGGCTAAAGATGAGATCTCTGTTTCAGCATAATGTCGTTTGTCGGCAAGACGACGTGCCGCTGTCGTCACCCGCGCGACACTAGGCCGACCACCACCCGTGCACGCAGCTGCGAACCTACGCAACAAAAAAATATATTATTATAACACGAGCAACGGTGACAGAACATTCATGTTTGAAGACGATGGAATTAATTATTAGTTAAATATGCTTAATAAACAATACACATTACATTACAATAGCGAAGGTTGAAGAAGTTTGCTTTTTGATAAAGTTTAATTGCATGTATAATAATGTATTAATAAAAATTATAGTTGAAAAATTAAACAATTTTAATATTCTCATTCTCATTTGAATAGCTTCCAAATGTAATTAATTAAAACTATCTCTTCTATCACCTTACAATTTTTGTCAGCTTACAACGTATAATATATATACTTATGATAGATACATTTGTATAAAAATTAAGTAAAACTATAATTGCAAGTTCATCTATCTTAAAAATATGTTACCTGGCATGTTCTTCTTGTAGGCGTTTAGCGGCCGTACAAGATCTTCCTATTTCAACGTAAGTCGCCAAGAATGCGGAGCGATGACTCACAATCCACTCCAACATCTGTAATATTGAATAATTAATAATAAGAATGGTGACGATACAGTGAAAAATACTAGCTTTCAAATTTGCCTATTTTGATAAAGACCTTTTCACAGTCCTGTTCGAAGAGCCGCAGTTGGAAGCACTGATCGAGTTGCATCTTTTTGTGCTGCCATAGTTTGTGCGCGTGGGCGTGTGCTGAGCGTACGGCTGACAGTTGTGCACGTACAGCGTCTGGCGAGCCGCAGTGGAAGGCGGCCTCGCCACCGCTACCGCTGGCCTCAGAACACGCCGCATCCGCCGCTTCCAGCCGTTGAAGAATACGCTCACCTGAGAATATATTTTAACTTGTACATATTATGTATATTTTATTTATTATATTATCTTGTATACAAGACAACTATTTAAAAATATAGAACCTTTACGAATAAATGACAAACCCGCGCAACTCGTTTAGCGCAATTTATTTTTTTCTTAAGTTCATACCAAAAGTTGTATATGTTATTCCTTGTTCTAAGACTATAGAAGAAGCTATGTTTAGTTTCTAGTTTCAGTTTTATGATAATGTTGCTTATACATAATGCCAAAGACTTAAAGGTCGAAAACTGAAACAGTCTTCAATTCTGGTGTTTTCAATAAGGCACTTTTAACAAAAAGGCTCATAGGTGCAGGACTAACGCGTGCACGGAGGGTTCCGTAAGCAATAAACTTGGCTGTACACAGTTCGTCTACCGTTTTGCAGTTACAGAAATACTCCTTCGTCCATTGACATAAGTAATATAACAGGCTTGTGATTGCAAAAAAATATTTTTATGTGATACAACAATAATTGACGACTATCGATTTTTTCCAATACCTATGCTATAAGACCTTGTTTAATGTCAATTTTTATGAGGTCTCTAGGTCAATGAGAAGTACCCTATAGGTTTTGATTTACCACAAATTCTTAAAATAGTTAACATTTACGACTTAAAGGGCCTAATCTTTTGATGTGAATTAAGCCTGACTTTTTTTTACAGCTTCGAGAGACTGCAGACTTCGCAGGTAAATCGCGTAAACCGGTAAACATATATAGTATTTCCAGTTGTAATACACGAAGATAAGCACTTTTTAATAAAACAAACAAAAAAACAATCCTCGAAGAAACCCTTGGTGTAAGTCCACTTCCCCATTTTTTTAAATTTTTTTTTAAGATTATTGACCATAGTATCGGACAAGTACGAGTCATGTATTGTAGGAACCTGGGCCAAAGATGCGATAGTACGACTTAAATTAATAAAACTTACATGTTGTCATTTAATTAGATTATAAATAAAATCTTAATTTAGTATTATTTTATTACATAAATAAAATCTAAAATTTAGTATCTTCATGATGATACTGCTTGACCTTAATAATTTTTGCAAATTTTGTGCAGATATAAGTATTGTTTACAGATTATTTAAAAATGCTTAATTAATGTGAAAGAAATGAAACTGACAAAACAAAGAAAATATTGTTTATATTTACAATTAAATAACGACGAAGTGACAGTATAATGCAGCGTCGCCAGTACAATAACCCCAATGTTAGGAGAATTAATAATTAAAGAAAGCAGCAGCAAAATATCCCGCGCGAAACGAAATTAACCAGCAAATATTTCTTTAATTCATAATTACTATTTTAAAAACTTAAAAAAGATATGATACACGTAATGATATAATTGGATAATAATCATGAAATAAACGCACCGGATTGTTCACCACACCATAAATAATCGAAACACATCACTAACAATAAGGTTGATATTAATTCAGCCTTCAGCGTTCTGCAATACGAGCAGGCGGGTGTGCCAACAAATGCACTGAAACCTGAGGTTATTCAACAACATCAAGACCGCTTCGACTACCTGCCGGTCGTTCAACCATGAAACTAAACGTAATGATTCCAAAATAAATAAATATCCAATTCCGCTAATTAACGTTTTCTAATGCACTTCATCACAGTCATAATAAGTACGTATATTAACTGTTCATATATGGGTATGTAATTATTTGAATCGCTACTATGTTGCCGTTAAACGCCTAGCAATATTTTAAATAGGTATGTATTTTCTTGGTAATGTCTATAATAGCAAGTGATAATACTTAATCGTTTTTAATACTTTGTCGTAGTATGTGCGACAGAACCCAAATTATTATTATTATTGTACCCACTGAAAGTTTCACTGAACAACCACTACGACATAAGGTTGAATACCTTGTGCTTCCAGTTCGTCGACGGGCACCTTAGCGAGGCGCTTATTAATATCCGCATGCGCATCGATGGCTCTCCTGGCGCCAGAGACGTCATCCGCGAAGTCCGCCCTCGCCACATCTTCTTGTAGGTCGTCAAGCCTATCGAGGAGCTCGCCTGCTTGCCACATTAGCTCTTCCAAAGCCTACAAAAAGTTTACAATTTTAATTAATTCACGAACAGCGATTTTAACACCGATATGAACATGTACCTATGTCATGTTTCACATACAAGATAGTCGCCGAGTAAAATTTTAATAACAACGACTTCTTTACACATCGAATAAGGGTATCTAACTAACAATGGTCAGACATCGTTATTATTTATGTCCCGCTTACTCAGTCACGAGGAGTGGTGGCGATTGGAATGGATAGTAATAGTTTGCCAACCTGTCGACTAAGTATACTTATCGTACATTGTGAACCTGTATCATTACAACAGTTGGTGTGAGCAAGGTTCACAAAAATCGAATTGTGCGAAAATTGTATTTCGTATCACCGTTCACTTGTCCCACTTACTTTAAGGAAACGATTATAAAGTATGTTTACAACCAGGTATGAAAACCGTTTTACCACCACACTCATAATGGCGATATTCTTTAAAGCAATCATACACAAAATGTTTATATTATTTTGTGTATGGTTGTTTTAGTCATTATCTTACACATAAAGTTCTCGCGAAAACTTACACATCCGAAAAGTAAGAAAATTGGCTTACCAATCTAAGATCTATCCATTGCGCATGGTCATACTGTAATGTTCCATCTAAATCAGGTGTTAGCTGAGAACTATCTATCACTTTAGGCAATGCTTCTAAGCTAATCATAGTCGTCTGAAAGAATAATTAGAGTAATTAACACAAAAAATTAAATATAATACTCTAATAAAACATGATTAATGAAATAGTTACCTCAAACTTGTACTTATGAGCTCCTATAGTTGTGCGTTGTTTTTGCCAAAAATTGTCAGGTTTAACTACTAGTGCCTGATGGACGGATGCCGGGAAGTGTTCTTGCAGAACTTTTAATATTGGTTTGATCGCTGCCCATGCTGAACCTCTCATATCAATCAATATTGTGAAGCCATGTGATCTTACTGAATCACTAAAACAAATTAAAACAAAACTCGAGCTCAGCAAAAGCAATTTATTGAAAATGATGCGCATTTAATTGCAGTGTACCTGAAGACCAGATGGTTTTGTTTTTTGGTAAATCGTGTTGTTTGGAAATTATATTTAGATACGAGTTACATACTGATGAAATAAATATATATATACATATATACTAGCGGACCCGACAGACGTTGTCCTGCATGATATTTCAAGCGATTAGGATCAATATAGATAAATAACCTAGATACCGACTGCAGCGCCACCTGCCGGGCTGATTTGTGAATCTAAACCATTCCCAGATCCCCTTGAACACACACAAAAAATTTCATCAAAATCCGTCCAGTCGTTTGAGAGTAGTTCAGTGACATACACACTCACAGAAGAATTATATATATAAAGATATATTAATTATAAAGACCCGGTTCGAGTCCAAATGATTCTTCGGAATTCGGGACTACCCTAAGTCCCACCTGAGCTATTATAAACTTGCAGACGGTGGCTAAATTTACCTTCGTATTCTAATGATATTGTGGAAGTTTTTCATTGCCTGAAAACATTCGATATAACAAGACGTTTTCTAAAAATAAAACCTAGCTAGATCGACTTATAGTCCCCGAAACACCGTGCATACTAAACTTCATGAAAATCATTAGAACTGTTTCCGAGATTCAGATTATATATATACATAAATACAAGAATCATCATCATTAAAAGGTATTAGATATCTTTTTTTTAAACTGATCCAATGTATTACCTTACAATTGCAGTAGTTTAAACATAACATTATAACATAAGATATCATAGTTCATTTATGTATGAATTTCATAATTAAAAAATTATTGAAAAAATTCAAAAAATTAATTTGGTATGTGTGATGTTCACTTAAGACAGCTATAAGCATTATATATAGCATTGTCTGAGTCGTGTTGAAGTTTAATTAAAGACTGATATGCTATTCTTCTTTAAGTGTAAGAAATGCTACAGGAGTATGTATGTATATACGTAATATAAGATGCAATAAAAACAAGTAAGTTATATTATATACGTTTATACGAACTATATACTTGAAAACACCCCAACCAATTTTAATTTTTTTATTTGTTTGTGTTAACAGAATAAAAATTGAAGAGCTAGTTTTTTTTTAGGGAAACATTAAAAACTGATAGCCTTGTCTGTGAAGATGGTTATTAGTATTATTACACAATCAGATTGTAATCAGTAAACTGAATTACACACAAAATGCTAGTTATTAATGTATATACAATGGCATGTCTACATTAATCTTAATATCCTTATTTACATTTTAGTTATACTTAATTTTTCTTTAAATGAGCTTTAATAGCAAACCTAAAAAAGTTAAAAAGTGGAATTCTTTTTTTGAATGTGAATTCCTTCTTTTTTTTTATGCGATAGGGGGCAAACGAGCAGACGGGTCACCTGATGGTAAATGACTACCGCCGCCCATGGACACCCACAACTCAAGAGTCACAAGTGCGTTGCCGGCCTTTTAGGTAAGAGTACGCTCTTTTCTTGAAGGTTTGAAGGTCGTATCGGTTCGGAAATACGGCAGGCGACAATTTGTTCCATAAGCTGGTTGTGCGAGGCAAAAAGCTTCTGGAGAAGCGCACAGTGGTGGAGTGCCAATCGTCCAGGTGATGGGGATGGATATTTTGTCGCGTAGAACGATGGCGGAAACCAGCAGCCGGTATAATTCCGAACAATTCCTCTGAACACTCCCCATGATACAAGCGATAGAGGAAGGAGAGTGAAGCTACATCTCTACGCAACGCCAAGGTGTCAAGTCGACCAGAAATATCTTGGCAGTCAATGATGCGAGTCGCTCTCCATTGAATGCGGTCAAGAGGGAGAAGTTGGTACTGGGTGCACCTGCATAGAGATGAGAACAGTATTCCATGTGCGGCCGAACCTGCGCCTTATAAAGTTGCAGGCGGTGGGCCGGAGTAAAATACTGTCTCGATCTGTTTAGCACACCAAGCTTCTTCGAGGCTAATATGGCCTTACTCTCTAAGTGACCGCGAAACTGGACTTCGCTTGATATATCGACGCTAAGGATTCCGATACTGGCTGATGCAGTTAGGGAAATGCTCTCAAATTGAGGTGATCCTTCTTTTCCTTTTTGGTTCATTTTGCTATAAAACCTACCATATGTTATAACTAAAATTTATTTTCATAGGCGCTTTCCCCGCAGCTCCACTTCGTAGTTGTAAATTAATGTAAAAATAATGTCGTACCCAGTGAACAGTACTTTTAGTGGACTAGAACTTCACAGCACCAGCAGTTCGAGTTGTAGGTATATGCGACCCTGAATTACTTGAGCTTGCCTTTACTCCTCAAGTCGTATGTATATGCAATATCCTTATCCCCCTACTATGTTCCCTTTGATGCAAATATACCAAAAAAAAACCATTTTACACCCCTACAGTGCCGGGATGACATAGGTTTACCACCCATCACATGCATGGGACTATGTTATAATCGGCAACATGTGGGCGTTTATTACACTTCTGCCTTCCTGGTCGTGGATACAGGCGTGAGTGTGGTATGTATGAAATGTCCCTTTATGCTTTTTTAGCTTTAAACACATACAAACTCACTTTCAAATTTATATTATTATACTAGTTCGAATTTTGTAACTTGTTTGTATTGAAAAATACGTTAAACGATTACTTTACATAGATAGATCTATATATATATAGATAAGTAGATATACAGGTCATTCAAATCCTGCTTATATTAGCAAGCAGCTTATCGTCGTTGTTGAAATAGATAACAAGAGCCTAAAACCATGGCCAACTAACTATTGATTCATAAGGAAATAAATACAGTTTAAGTCAATTATTACTCTGTACATTAACCATGATAAAATTAACATAATTTGAAGTACACACATGAATAAATTCTGATAAATAGAATGCTTCGTTAATCAGGCAGGAATATGGATATTTGTTGAATATTAATAATAAAGACGTCAGTAAACATAGAGTATGCTAAACCTAGAAGGAACAGTATCCGAATCATTAAATGGGTTAAAACAGAACTCAAACTAGGGTACTCCTCTACCACAATGAGTCACACCATTACCAGCATATCTAACAAATATGTAACAAGAGAAAAATGGGCCGGCTTGACCGGGGCGATACCACGGTCTCCCAGAAACCGGTTGTGAAGCAACGCATTAGTGAGAGTTCCTGAGGTCCAACTTTCTTCTCCCCTCATCCTCCCTCTCCTCTTTTCCATCTCCTCATCTCCCTTCTCTTCTTTCCCGTCCCCGCATTCTCAATCCTGCCCATTTGAAACTTGATTGCTATACTAACATACACGAGTAGTTAGACATTTACTTATTCAGTTTTATTCCTCGTATTTCAGCTGCTACATATTCACGATTGTCAGACAAATATCGCGCAACCATTTTTCCCACTCCGCTTTTTAAATAAATGACATTGTTATGAATTCTTGATAATATATACTCAACAATAAATAAGTAATAGCATTTCAAATATACTATCTTTAAATAGTAACAATTTAAAATATAAAAGTTATTTTACATATAATGTGCCCGCCAAAAGCCTCAAACGGCGTATATAAAGTAATTTAATGTTTAATTAGGTTTTTGAGCCGTTTGGGGTGGAGACGCTAGGGTCATAGAGTCCGAGTGCTCCGTTCCATTCATAAGGAACTAGTGCCCTGAAGGCTGGCATTTTCCTTGCACAGCGGATTCTCTCCAAACTTCCAGCATTCGGTCTACCGCCCAAACTCTGCGACTGGGTTGCTGCCTTCCTCCACAAGCGCCGCATTAGGGTTCTCCGCGACGTTCCGGCCTCTGATTTTCAGCAGGTAAGCGCTGGTGTACCTCAGGGTTCCACCCTGTCATATTGGCCCTTGGCAACATACAATGTTATGCAGACGACAGCACAGTACATTGGCGATATTTAACATCCTGCTGCCAAGCTACCAAACTTGAGGGAAAACGACAGGAGCTTGACCTAGTCTTAAGCCGCATTTCTCAACTGGTTTGTGAGAATCTAGTCGAGTTCTGTGCCAAAAAAACACAGGCGTGAGCGTTCTCTTAGTCTCCTTTCCTTCCCTACCCTATTTTGTGACACTCTGGAGAATCAACATATTTGTTTTACTGGCTGAAGCACTCAACTGTATATCGTGTATCCAGATCGTTTTTACTATCGAAAAATATACTCTGAGTTAGCTAGATTGCTGATGCAGTTTTTTCTGAGTAGCCAAGGCTGACTGTCTGACCAGAAAGCCTAGAGTAAGTTGTTAAAGAAAAAAAAAAAAAGAAAGAAAGAGAAAGTTAACCTCATTGCGCTTATTCCTTATATGATCCTTCCGTGTCATCCTATGGTCTAGGTGTAACCCTATATATAGGTAGATTGTGAAAGTAGGGTAAGGACTAACTTAATTGGGGAGTAGGTAAAAGTGATGTAGCGAAACTTTTTGGCACTTGCTTTTATACGCCAGGTGGTACATACAGGTACGCCATTTCTTCAACCAGGTGTTTGTTTCATCTAGTTAGTCAAAAAAAGCTGCATCATTGGCAAAGGTTGCTACGGCATTATCAGAGGACTGAGGTAGATCACAAGTAAATATGTTGTATAAGACCGGTCCTAGTAAAGAGCCTTGTGGAATCCCCACCCTGCAACTACTGATAGAAAATCTTGCAACCCTAAGCTTGACTTGGAACTTTCTGCCACTGATTTAAGAAGCCATGAGTTGGTAGTAGGAATGAGGCACATATTTTTTTATTTTGTACAAAAGACCCGCATGTCAGACCCGTTGGAACGCTTGCTGTTATCTAGTAAAGCAGCAGAGCAGTATTGTTTTTTCTCCTAAGCATTGCGATATTGTGTTGTACACTCTAGATTGATAGCCGGGTATCACATGGTCCATGTCAAGACAGGGAGAAAATCCCACTCCCATAGTTTTGAAATAATCGTAGTCAAGGTAATACGTTGATGCTTCGTGTAGCGGTTTGCCAGATTTTTGAATCATGGCCACTTGGGATGTTTTCCCGAGAGCAGTCACATATGAATTTCCAAATGTATCATTGATTAGAACTGTCAGGAAATGATGCACTTTTTGGTATCTCCTTCAGTAGCGTAGTAGTAGTATCGAACCCTGTAGCTTTTTTAAAGTTATTTTTCTGAAAAATCTCTAGCCTCCTTACGAGATTTAGGGCTTAATGGTAGACACCTCTAGATCTAGGTCCTGCTTAAGGGTTAATTTTTTAATTTATATTTCAGAATCCTCAGAAGTATCTGAGTCATTCGGCTGGAAGACATTGGGCAGGTGGGCTGCAAAGGCCCCGACTTTTCTGTTTTTCTTATTTACTCGTTTTCAACTTCAGGAAGATTTTTAGCTCCTTGATAGCTCGGTTAAGTTAGTTTCATCTGCACTCCTATGGGACATTTGCCAAACTCGAGGAATGCTAGTGTACGTTACGTACGAGAGTACGTATGCTCGCTAGTTGACACTGTCAGGTTATGGCATATACACTCTTTTTCAGTTTCCTGCCTCTAGTAACTGTTAGTCTCGAGGCCCAGTAAGAGTGCGTGGTGAACTCCTTCCTCCTTCACTCCTTTGTGAAAAGTCAGAACGTGTCATCAAAAGCACGTCTCTGGCTGTTCATGCCGGAATGCTATGTTAGCAAGAGTTATAATAATGCCGTGAAAATACGTTTACTAAGAAGTATGTGTAATCATAGATTGATTGACAGAGTGAGAAACGATATGGTTAAGAAACGGTGACGGTGTAGTTAGTCACTACTACTGACTCACTACAAAAATAAATGCTGCGTTAGTGTGTGCGTTACTTTTATGGGGACATAATTCGCAGAAGGGAGCGACAGCGTTCTATGCGCTCTCGCTCTGGACCATGTACAAACCCACGGTCGGGAGCGAAATACCTACAGAAATGACTGACTGATCAGCGATGACACGGGCCATCGGGACAGTCATCGCAATCGTGGTACCGTGAAGTCGGCTCCCAGCCGATCCGACGCAGCCATCATCCCACTGTTCATCTCTACTTTTAAATACAGGACCAAGATAAATAGTAATAGGACTACTAGGAACTGTTATCCCTCATGCACCAATTAATAGGGCAAAATTTTAGGACCACTGGGAAACAGGGAAAATTTAATAACATCATATTTCTATCTTAATTAAAAGCATATACTAGTATTACAGTATAAAGATAAACATACCAGGGTATACTGATTAAGTAGTGCAGCAAACGCCTATAGTCATCTGGCGCGACCCGGTCTCGCCTCGAATTCGCAGGGAACCATATGATAGGCCCCCCGCGGCGATCGCGACCTCCATTCAGGGCTGCCACACGCTCTTGAAGGAGTGGGAGCACATCCAGAGCACGCGCTCCGGCCTCCATGGCTGCCCCTACTCAGTGACCACTCTGAAGAAGCCTGCAGACACAAGTACATGGTTTACATTACAACACACATTATTAACAGTTTGCATTCAAACTATGTAAAAAGCTGTTAACAATATACAACCGCAGAAGAGCTCTTTGTGTGTTATATAGACTGATATAACACAAAAAGAGCTCTCTAAACAAACAGACACATCTTAGATTAAAAAGGGGTTAGAAAATATTAACCATTCAACACTTATAGGACTTCAAACATATCTCTACAATGGTCTAGAAGGATTCTTTTAATGATTTTATTACGTTCATTTGAAACTAATAAAAAATGATCAAAAAATCTGAATTATATATATAATTTTTATAAACTTTCAGGCATTTTAAGAAGATAATACAAATTTCATGTTTTTGGTAAGAAGAGGTGTGTAACTTCAGTGAATGAATAATTAAATAATGAAAATTTCAATTACATGTCAATTTTTTTTTTTTTAATATTTAATTAATGTTAATGAATGTTTCTTTATTAGTCACTCTTTCACATCATCTTTTTTACATACATGTTGCCAGAGATTCAAATACAAAGTGATATATGGTACCTATAGTTCTATAAAAAGTGCAGATCACAAGGAATAAATGAAATAACTTTTCCCAAAGCTTTCACATGTGGGTCCCACATGTGAAAGCTCATTTGAGTTATATTTCAAATTATATGAATAAAATTTATAACTATAACTGAAATGAAAATCATACAATTTAAAACTATTACTGGTATTTATATTGATTAGA
Organism: Tyria jacobaeae; assembly: GCA_947561695.1. Classification (NCBI taxonomy): domain Eukaryota; kingdom Metazoa; phylum Arthropoda; class Insecta; order Lepidoptera; family Erebidae; genus Tyria; species Tyria jacobaeae. The sequence goes on along the minus strand of OX387207.1, from coordinate 7,199,580 downwards.
CATATTTTAAATTATATTCAATATTGATGTTACACATATGTGTTTATTAAAAATACTCTTTATGTGCTGTAATAATCACTCAAGGTTATTTTGCCTTCTGTTAACCTCACTTACATATCAGGAAATGGATTCCTTACAATTAATGTTTGTATAATCAAAATCCTCAGTATAGTTATCAAATGAATCAGTTATTTTAAATAGTTGACCTTTTATGATGACTCAGGGCCATATTACATGATGTTAAAATTGTACACTAAATATACATCTGATCACCTGGGAACATAAATTAAATATTGTTTTTGTATTTTATGCTATAAGTAAAGTAAGTAAAGTAAACACACACACACACACACACACACGCGCGCGCACACACACAAACACACAACTGATTGGCATATACCTAGCAAAGGTGATGGGGTGAAATGAGATGATCTTTAAATAATCTATTTCTATAATTCACAAAGGGCTTACTCTAGCATGCGTAATAATTTCAGTACATTTGTAACATTTAACAAAGATTTAGAATAAAAAAATGTTTTAGTAATGTTTATACATTACTAAAAACGTTTTTTTATTCCAGCTTATTGTTGATCAAATGAACAAAGTTAAAGGCTAGTGTTCATTTTAACCATTACTTACTACTATACTGATTATATTTCACAATAAGGAATACAAATCAAAGTGTACTGTTACTTCTTATTTCATAATTTTATTATATTTCCACATTAAATTACTGTTTTTACAGTTTTTTAGTTATATTACCAGAAAACTTAGAATATTAATAGTCAGCTCACAGTCAACCCTTTTGGATAATTAGTGCCATTTGTACACATTTATGTGAGAAATATGGGTAACCCTAAATGTGAGAAATGTGGGGAACTGAAAGCATTTAAAAATGTTATTTCCTGAGTCAAACAATGTTTACAGTCATGTTTCATGAGGTTATTTAATTGATGACAGTCAGATATTTTATATTACATAAAGACGATTCATAAAACTTATAAGGATAATAAGAATTTAAAAAGTACGAAACATTAACACTGAATGCTTCATAATAATATGAAGTTCAATGTATGATCCTAAAACACATTTCTTTATAAACTGACATCCAACACCAAGGCGGGTCGCGATGCTAGTAATGTTTCAGATTTTAAGGAAACATTCATTGACTTGTTGAAGCGGAAGCATTAATGGCAACTACTAGTTTCTTATACCATTAATTACCTCTGTGAATGCATAAATATTAATCCTAATAAACCCTGATGACAAATTGTTGCCGATATCTATATAGCTAGCTATGTCACAACAAATAACCTCAGCCATCAATTTGAACTTACCGTGGTGACTCAAAGATGCCAATTAATCAGGTATAAAAGGGTCGGCACGCATTATTGTCACTGTTGTTATTTGCACTATAACATACGTAAAAAAAATATTCATTACTGTCCTTAAGCTGAATAAAAACACTAAAGCTGCACCAAAATGACAAACTGAGAAACACCAACCACCACAGGCCACAGGCACAATGGCGCGCCAGGGTTGTTCACAGTTGTTCAAACTTCAAAAAACCGGTATTCAGGAACGGAAATTATATGCTTTGTCATCTATTAAAAACCGTAATGAGGAAAATCGATCCACATTGAAATCTTCATAGGTTTGCTTAAAAGAAGTTTTAATTACAAACTATTAAGGTAATATACGGTAAACTTGTGAGATAAATTTATAATAATGTTTTAAGTTAGACATTAATGTTGCCCGATAACTTTGTGCTCTATAATACAGTGTAAAACTAAAAATAAGACGTTATATTTCATCAATTGACAAACAAACTTATTATTTCGTTATTAAATTTCTAATGTTAACCGTGTACTGAATATTAAAAAAAAGAGGAAGACTACCGCTACATAAAATATAATTACATATTTATATATACATAAATCTAATTACATTAATCTTCAGAACCGAATTCAACGTATAAAAGATATGAAGGTAAGAAAAAAGACGTTCGTTTATTATATTAATAACAAAGCATATTTGACGAAATTGTGGTGACATCTCCACAAATGCCACAATGAATAATTGAATTGAATTGAACAAGGCGTATTTAATATATGATGTTACTATATATGTTATATATATATTTTTTTTTTCACTATATTCTGTAACGAAAAAACTCATCATAATGACCGAAACACCTTCAATAAGGTTTTGGCTTGGTTACTACTTCAATAGATGTCAAATATTTATTTCAATCGCGTAGCATCGTGGTTATGCAAATCCATTAATATGGTTGAGCTCTAATGAGTGGTTTCAATTATCTTCATTATCCTAATAGTTCTTTCCAAGCATGTGCATAGAGAATTGACTAGATAAATTGTATGCTATAGTGATAGACATCCTGTAAATGAAATCAAGAAACATAACTGAAAAGGAACGAAAAAAATCTTGATACCTATTTATAGCCAACGCTCCCTGCATCTCTCACTCTCTATTGAAATCACAAGGTAAGCCACGCCACCACATGAAATAAAAAACATTGTGTGTCGACTATGCACTCTGACGCATAGACTTCATACAACATTATTGTTAGTGGTAGTAGACTTAACCGCTTTTGATACTTTGAACATAGTTAATATGAAAGATTAAAAAAAAAATGAATTTCATTGTATTTCATAGTATACGTCAGAGACAACTGGCTGACAATGTTTTAAGTGTGTTCTTCAGAATGTGTGAGAAATAGGACCATTTGTCTTTAAATAACGTTACATATTTAGTAGATGTGTTGATAGGAACATCATATGATGTGTACATGTAAATTAGCTATTGGCCTAAATATCACTTAAACTAAAGACAAATTATTTGGAGGATGTACAATAATAAAAAAATGTTTTGGCAAGTATTGATAGGGTTAAAAGAACCTCGATATTAGTATACCTAAGGCGAAGAAGACTTACTTGCTACTATACATATTGTCTTATATATAGCAGGCCAAAACCTCTGGCCTCTCGATGAAGATCAAGGTTAAGTTTATGGTCACTAACGGGAGCGAGTGAGATTCTGCAGCCTTGTTTTGGAAGGAGGTGATGCTCGCCAAGGTGGTGGTAGAAAAGGAACGGGAGAGGTGTAGCACTCTCCCATCCCGCAGAAGACTAACCAGGTGCCGGAGAGGGCTAAACGATCTCCATGAGAACTTGCCTGGGGACGATGGACAGAGCCATCTGTCGCCCTAGCAGAGGCAGCCCTGAGATGGTGACACGCCTCTCTAAGTATGGGTTATAACATGGCGGGGTTGGTTGAGACCCGAGGTTTAGGCCCCAGTAAGATCACGACTCGTGGGGATTTCCACACAAAAAAAGCCAAAACCTCAGTTGATTTTTATGACATCACCGGTAAGTGTAGTGGCTCTATTCTACTCCACCCTATACCACACGACAGTTATATTATTGTCATATAATATCGTATATTATTAGTCTAATGGTCCAAAGAAAACTAAAATATTGTTTGAAGCAAATATAAGGTTTTATAGGTAGTAAAGCCACGCTGACTTCAACAGGAAAGGGCCGGATCACCAGGGTAGTACTACCCTTTCACAGAAAACCAGCCCAAAGCGACAACATTCATGCTGTCGTCTTTCACTGGTGAGTGCGAGACCGGAGTGTTAAAGGTATAAAACTGTGGTAACCCTTCAAATTAAACTTTCTTCATCACTTCAATCACATTATTATCAAAACTCTTCCACATTACAAATTACTACAGCTTAATTCGTTGATCTTCAATAAACTACTCCAAATTAAAACACCTTAATTTGATTACCTCAGTACAATACTCCAAATTATAACATATTAATTCGATGATCTTCAATACATTTTGGCAATTCAATCGATCTGACATAATAACTCTTGACCATTTCAAAAACTTACTTCTAAGGTGCCAGCAATTCAAAGAAGGCTCAATTACTTAAAACCTATAAAATTCACCACCAACACGGAGGCCCAATGATGCAGGGGTGACAGTTATCTTGGTATGTGTGTAAGCACTCCACTGTGCTCGTAGAGTCATTGTGAGGGTGGCGAGGATCGAACCGTCGGTCAGGGAGACCCGTTGAAATGACCTCCGGCCGCCTGCGGCATAGAGAGAGGCCCAACCACGGCTAACCACCCTGGGAGGCTGCCTTGTCAGGTCGCGCACAACCCACGGAGTGCCTCGTCGTGCCGGTTGGTGACCGGACGCTGGGACCCGGCGACCATTTCCGGGAGGTTACGGGGGCCCTTCCATCCAAAAGTTTGGTCACCACCGAGCCTCACTGTTGCATGATGATACAGCATTTTGAGTCTCAGTTAACACTGTCACGATGACTGTCATGCCTTTTATGCCACCTTTCTCCACTTCATCATGGCAGTAAAAAAATATGAAAAATGGTCCAACACGGCATCCTCCTCTCCCACAAGCCCGCTTTTTGAGGTGGAGTTCACTAACATACGTGGACTCCATGCAAACCTCAGCGCCGTACACCAGCACCTTGAGACGGTTCGGCTGGTCATGCTTTTTCTTACGGAGACACAAATACGCCACCATGCAGACACGGCACCTCCACTATCTCGGCTACATGCTTGAGGAGTGCTTCCTCGAGAGAGCTAGGGTATGCATTTTCTTCTTCTTTGTTACCGCCGACTGCACTGCCTAGCAGGCTCCACGTGGATTTTGGCTCTATGATTAGGATGTAAGCGTGCCTATATCGATCCTATTCCGGAGACGAGTGAGTACTCCAATCGCTGGCCTACGAGTTGAAAGAGAAAGCTAAACTACTTGCTAACCTCTTTGCAAATAACTCTCGAATCAACAACCGTGACGCGCACCCACCATTGCGACCTGCGACTCCGCAATGCGGGATATTCGAATCCGGCAGAGGAATGTCCGTGCGGAGCTTCGGTCATTCGATGTCCGGAAAGCCAGTGGACCTGACGGTATTCCAGCGATTGTTCTTAAGAACTGTGAACCAGAGTTGGCTCCCATACTGACGCGCTTGTATCACCTGTTCTATTCCTCAGGAATTGTTCCGGAGGCCTGGAAATGAAATTTATAGTACTTGGAAATTTAAGGTCCTGTTGGATATTACACACTTTTATATATCCTTCCCAGGGTCAGTACACCAACACTTTTTTGATATTACCATTTTTTTTAAATTTTTGTGTGCATGTAACAGGTACTATACAAAATAAATTTCTAAATAAATAAAAACCGGAACTTGAGTCGAAAATTTCACAGTGGTTTGATAAGAGCCAACCCTAGTATACTGTGTTTATTGATTTTTTGACATGACTGCAAACTTCGATGAATATCGGACAGTTTGAATTTATTAAATGCAATTGTGTTTACGCTTTTTTCAAACATAATGCGGTTATTTATATATCAGGTATATTTTATGAATTAAGAACTATCTATGTTAAAAATTACAAATTTATATTTAAAAATACTTATTCAAAAAGTAGCTCGTGAAGTGTTAATTAGCGAAATAATATTACTGAGCTTTTTTATATAATATTTTCGTATATTAGATATTAAGTTATTTGTTCATGAAAAGCGATTGCCCTTATTCATTGTTCAAGAAAATATGTTTGTGTTTTTGTATATATATATATATATATATAGTATTTTACATATTATATTTAAAAAAAAGTTTTATTGATTTTTAGTTGATTATTATATACATCATTAATAGTCAACCATGAATGTTCAGTAGTACAAAATAAATTAACTAATGATGATCGAGTAAATCAATTGTTTAAACTATAAAGAAATCAAGAAATGAGAATATATAAGAATGGTGCAATTAATGGTATGTAGTAAACATGGCTTAAAAATAACAAACATTTTGTATTGTGTGCTTAGCAAATTTACTTATGAGCTGTGCGTATGGCAGGAACAGAAAATAGTACTCATAACTTAATATTTCATTGTGATACATGTGGCAATGTTTCAGAAATTTTAAGAAACTACTATCATGGCTCTCAACATGCAGGTGCCTGAGCTAAGGTGCATGGAACCCGAGAACTACAGAAAATATTTTCGGGCACTTTGCTGGAGTGGCACTGGGTAAGCTACTGCATAATTCAGGGAGCATATAAACCAAGAATTGTTTTAGAAAAAAAAACAATATAGGCTATTCAAAGAATTTAAAATTTGAAATTATGGGCATAGCTGTTTTTTAATTGTAAAACTCACTTCTGCCCATATTCTTTTTGTGTAGAAGCAGTTTGACACATCAGCAGCTATGCAATTTTTTGTTTTAATTAAATTTTGTTCATCACTTTGCCGTTGGAGATTCATGTCGTTGAACAATTTATACAGGTCTGTCATGTAGGCTATATAAGCTATGTATATATGTATATATTATATATAAGCTATGTATGTATATATATATTTTTATGTAATGAGTTTGTTGTGCAATTCTGTATCTTTTGTTTGCAAGAACTTTATCACAGAGTCAAACAGGTTGTAAAATCGAGTCAGACAATTGTCTCTTGATAGCCAACGAACTTCAGTATGAAACAACAAACAGTTGAAATCTTCGTCCTTAGTAACACAAAGCCGATGAAATAATCTATCATTCAAAGAGCTGTTATGGACGTTTATTGACTGATTTGATGAAATATTGCAGTGATTGAAATAGACATTACTTCAATTTCAAGCAACGAAATGTTGTCTATGAATAACGCAATATACAGCAAGGACATCTAGAATTTTATTTTTTAGGTACGCTATGAAGCCTTTATGGCACCCTGTCTAGGCGGAGCGCCATTCGTAACAACTGATATAAAAATTTTCAAGGGAATCTCTTTCTCATCACAAAACTTTTCCAATGTATTATCAATCAATAATCAATGTTTTCAGCCATTTCATCAATTCGTCTTTGCGCAGAATGATTACTCAAAGGAATGTTTCGTATAATATCTGCGGCCAGTTAATGAGCACACTAGTTGTTACTTTCTTTATTGCTGGTAAAATTAATCATCTTAGCAGCCGCCCAAAAGAGTTTTGCTACACTTGGCTGAGTATTATGCTTCTTCTCTAGGTCTTGAAAATATGCTACATTCTTGTCTTTCTTATCTGGATGCATTTTATTCAAATGATCCTGCAGTCTTGAAGGATTCATTGCAAATTGTTTAGACATAGAAGGCACAAAGGCGACGATGGGTTTTGGGATTTTCAATGAATCTGCATTTAATATATTCCGCACAGTATTGCCGTCTCTTCTTTTTTACTTCCTACATTGTTTGGTTTTGAGAAATACGTAAGTAAGTGTTGAACTTAAGTACTGCTTATCTATTACGCGCGATATCGCAAATGAAAATAAAATAAATATTACGTTATTTATATAGGAGTGCATAAGCAGCACGCACCGACAGGAATAAGACAAACATGCATAAACTTGTCTATCTCATTCGACTCTCCATCGTACTCAACAAGTAAAAACCAGCCGATTGATACAGAAATGCACAAATCGGGTTATTTAACAAAAACTTGCTAAAACATGATTCCCGCGGTCCATTATGGACAAAAATTACCTATCTAGGAATAGTAATAACTATTAAAATGCGAGAGTGTGTCCGTTGCCTTTTTATTTGTGTCTATTTTCGTTTCGAAACGGAATGACCGATTAACATGATTTTTATTTTATTTATTCAATAAAACATTATAGATACTACACTGAGAGAAATATCGAACTGAGTTAGTTTGAGCAATCTCTAAATTAATATAAGTTGATGTTCACAAGCTGTCGTCGAGAATCGAGAGCTCAGTCGGTGTCTAAGGGTCCTCCTAGATAAAATTACAAATCGCCCCCTAAGCCTCTACACAATGCCCCCTTTTTTTTTCTTCTCGCCTCCTTTAGGCCTGCAGCGCCCACAAGGGGGCGTTATCGCCCACTTTGGGAACAGTTGTTGTAGATGCTTAATAAAAATTATAGTATTTTTTTTTTCATGTGCACTTAAGTGTGTACTTAGTTTCTTTTTGGTAATTACTATTTATAAATATGTTGAGTCGAAAACAATAACATTAGAATTTATTATGTTGTATTGTAACTAATAAAATTAATAAGTTATTTGTATCCCAATTCCACCTTATGATTTTTAGAAATTTGATGCTTAAAAATTATTGTCCTTCACAAACTCATCCATCAAGCTTATGTTATATCGCAATTTTGATGCATCAGTCCAACAGATTTTCAAGAACATGATCTTTTGAGCTCAATTAATTCTAGAAGTTCTACTTCAAGAATCAGAGTCACTGAAAACTAATTAAATAAGCGGTTAGCAGCTTTCATGGTCATATTCATGCTTGAGGCAAAATGGTTGTTTTCTTTGTTTTTGCAAAAACGTATTCAATTGTCCTTTTTTGTAATTTTAATATTTTACTTACAGTAAAGAAAAACAATCTCAGAAGAAAATTGGTAAAAAAGAAAAGTTAAGAAGATTAAAAGCCAGCAATGCTCTTGCCATTTGTTATGCCCCTGCACTACTCGGCAACCCGTCCCAATTTACTGTATATGCTAATGTTCGAAGATCCATTTTACTTCGCTGGAGGTACCTGCAAGGCTGTACATCTGATTTGTCAGATGATAGTGACAATGAAGATCTATCCTCCCAAATTTCATTAAACAAATTACCAAAGGTAGGGTAAAAAAAATATTAATTGTATTGCAATTATAGCAAGGAAAAATAAATATAATCAAATATAAATTTAATTCAATTAATATTTGTCCACAGGTAACAGGTATAGGCTTGCGAACCGTATTTGCCTTAATATCTCAAGCGCGGTTTAGAGATGCAGCATTTTGTGAACATGCATTGAATGCTTTGTTAGATGTGCTTCAAGGTCATGCACCTGAAGAATTAGCTCAGGAGCCTACTGAGGTATTAGAAAATTTTCACATACTCATGTTGAACCAGATTAAACTCCCAATTACATTACCTAAAAGGGACTTGTATTGGTTCTTTAAAAAAAAAAAAAATTGTCTCATGTGTCACCAACCAATAGATCAATATTTGGTTATGTTTGCAGGTCATTACAAGCCTTCATGCTATGCTGGTGGAAGTTGCCAGTGGGAGTGGACCAAGTGGTAAAATAGAGTTGCCAACTACTCTCACTGCCCTCAGCAGCTCCTGCCTTGTGGCCTTGTCTGTTGCTAGAGGTGGAACTGAACTTATACTTAATGCTGTTGCATCACTTACTATGTCACCCTCTTTGTTATCTGAGCAGTATTTGCAGGTAACATCCGTCTTAATGCTTAATATGTCTTTCAGTATTTCAAATAAGTTAAAACAATTTGTAACTTGCAGGTACCTTCTAACCTAACAACCCTCCAGCGGAGCGTCCAATCAGTTTTAATCGGCACTCCGTCCCGCAACCAGTGGTTGAACTATGGCGTCCCACACCAGTCTCTAGTTACTAGTTTCCCTGTAGACCTTCCTGCTCAGCTCACTACTGGTGCAGCAGAACTGGTAGTCCGCTCGTTAGTCTCTGATGGCTGCTTTCTCTACGTTTATACTTCAAAAGGCTTATTGAAGATAGGCTCAGGCTATGGCAGCTCAATTAGACAACATGTTTACTTATACAAACCAGACTTCTTTGCTAGCGATCGCCATGGTTGGCTAGGTTATTGTAAGGTAAATTATAAACAGTCTCCGCAAGTAATATTTTCTATATGTATTGTGTAAAATTTTTATTTTTAAATTCAACCCTTAAATATTTTTACAGAATAACTTATATCTAAGAATAGGCAGGAAAAAGTCTGAAGTTTATGAAATAGATAAAGAAACCTTGGAAGTGAGAAATATGGTACGTTTAGATCCCGGTCAGCCATCTCCGGTTGAGCCCAAGTCTGCAGTTTTTACAGATGGAAACCAGTTGGGATTGATTTTACTAACTAATTTTGTAAGTTATAATTGCTTGATCTTTTTATTAGTTTTAATTTATATTCGCAGTGCAAACTAGGCGGTTAATTTTATATATACTTGCAGGATAATCTCACAATAAAAATGTACGACGTTGACACACAACTCGATAGAGGTGAAAGCTCAACTACTTCGACACTAACATCGCAAAGAGAGCTCAATGTCCACCTTTTAAGACGACGAACGCTCATGTTTGGTAGAAGTCCTTTCGAAGATGGCTTGTCAAGAAGAAACTTAGAGTTAGATGCTCCTATAGCAATGCAGATGGATGATTGCGACGATGATCCACTATTAAGCATTTATAGCGGCCAGGATTTTGCTCTATTGACCACTACTTCAGGAAAGGTAATCTTTATATGAAAACTAACGTGCCTTACAATGTAAGAGCCGGGGCCATGTTTTTGCATATCTGAAAATGTCGTGTGGACATTACTTTGTCTTTATACATAATTTTCAGTTATAACCAGAAAATTATACAAAAACATGTAAAAATTTTTTTTTATTGAACCACAACCAATCTTGCTACTAATATAATATATTTTACAAAGCTGAAAAGCTTTTTTGTTTGTTTCAATATGCTAATCTCTGAAAATACAGTCTGATTCGAAAAAATATTTTTGTATTGGATAGAGTATTTATGAAACAATTGTAGCTATGTCCACAAACGGAGCTGAAATTGGGCTAGTATATATAACCATAACTGGTTGAATTAAAATAAATTATTTTATAACTGTTACTACTATAACATTATTTATTATAATTCTTGTGTCTATTGTTTTGGCTGTACGATTTTTTCTGTAGGTTTATTACACGGGTAAAGGACAAAGCTTAGGATACAAGGCTACTTCTCCACAAACTGGAAGATGGACACTAATGAAAGAAACGATATTCTCTAGGAACGAAGCGCCTAATGTCAAACGATGTAAAGTTATGCAGGTAAGAATCAACAGATATACAAGCAATTTGGATCTATGTGTCTATTGTGGTGTTTTCGTGTTTTATTATTATTTAAAGTATGGTACCTGTGTGTAATGTTAATAACAAATTTTATTACATTTTCATTATTTTCTTATATTTTAAGTCTTTATAAATGTTTCTATTTAATATGATTGTCTAGTATTTTTTACCCTATCACGAACAACTTGTGTTACTTCTGTTTCAAAACTGTTTTGATTTTGAAAAGGTGGCGATAGGACACGAAGGTGTTCATGCAGTCTTAGTACTAGATAATGGCACTGCTTTATTCACGGGAGTGGCACGACGAGGGGAAGATGGAGATGCAACGAAACATCGGCGCACACCTAAGCCTACGAGACCTAAGAAGATATTTAAGGTGAAATCGGTGACTAAAACGTTACACTTCTAACGATTTTTTTTTTAATCCTAAAATTTGAGGATAAATATATCTCATATTTAATGTATTATTTTTTTTTTATTTTTTTTTTATTATGGGTGCAAAAATAAAGTTATTCTTAATAATTGATGAATATCTAACGCATATTGGTGAAAGCAACTGACTTTAGTTTACTTTAAAATTTGCTTTAACGCTAGTTCTAGCGAAACCGAATCAATGTCCATTGAACTTCATTTGGTTTAAGGCGGAAGGACATTATGTTACTTATGCTGCATGCAACAATGGTTCAACGGCTCTAGTTACCAGGCAAGGGTTGTTGCTCATGTTTGGCAAAGACACACAGCACTGTGACTCCGCTGGGCTCGTGCTCGGTTTACGTCACGAACGGGTTATACAGGTCAGAATTAAGTCATTTTTATTCTTTATTACATTTTTACTCTTTATCTAAAGTTGATGGGTTGAGTCTGTTTGTCTGGTTGTATATTCATCAACCAACTTTGCTATAAGCGCTACATAAATTAGGTCTTGATAAATCTCATGTAAATACATCTTTCAAATTATCACCATCATCATTATCATCGCTAAAGAAAAATTTGTATGTGACTTATTTGTTAAAAGAATAAATATGTAAAAAAACTTATTTTATTAACGTGATATATATAACTTAACTGCATTATTAACCTCTCTTAATCTCTGCTAGTATCATGTTTTTTTTCTGTTGCTATAACCATGCCCAATTCGTAATTATTGTGATTTTCCTTACAGGTAGCATTAGGTAAAGCGCATGCAGTTGCTTTGACAAATTTTGGACAAGTTTACACATTTGGCATAAATAACAAAGGCCAGTGTGGTCGCGAGTTTGGATACACTAAAGAAAGTTAGTATTATTTATAACACTTTTAATTTCTTTTTCTGATAACAGTTATTCGTAAACAAAGGTAGCTTGGCCGATTAAGTCCTTGTTTGTAATCCCTCTCTTACTATTCGTTCGGGTCAACATATATACTGGATCCTCTTTATGTACTCGTTTTCGTATATTTTTTATGGATTGGATTGGCTTACGTTTGGTTTAAAAAAAAGTGATTACTCGTATAACCTATTGTTTTCATTACTATCTGTATATTCATGGGGTAAGGTCCGAAGCTTTCAGGTTCAACGGCCGTTCATATAGGGACTCAAAATTATTTTCACGTTATTTATAACATCTTTGATGCATGCTTGTCAAAAAAACGTTGATCACAAGTACCAGGAAAACTACTTGGTTCTAGGACATACGTCTTAAAACAAAATTACACTCCGTACACGTCTTGAATCAGATTATCAAAACTATACAGATTTCAAGGAATAATTGGAAATTCGAATGAAAGATGCGTATAGTAATTTAAAAATAATAAAATCAGTATCAACCCCGGGAAGTTTGCAACACAATTCCACCATGCGATCAAAAGGGGGATTATAACCTAAATACAATGGTAGTATCTTCTCTGAAATGCGGGCTGCCGACGCTTTTGCTGACTTTTTTCTAATGTTTTTTTTTTTACTAATACTGACCTACCCTTGATCAGTCATCCTCATATTAATCATTATGATGGAATTATATAATTAAAGTAAACTTTTCTTTGGCGTTCTTTACGGTATTAACAATAAAAGATTGATAGTTCCGACGGCCCTGATCATATTACCCTTAATCTTATGAAAGGTGCAAAAAAGTACTTCGTTGTTCCCCTCATATATGTATATATTTAATTTAGCGATGAACACTTGAGACTGTCTCTCTCAATGGAAAATCTCTATAGTCACTCCAATACCTAACATTTCTAACAAAGTATCTGTTTAGGATTATCGGCCTATTCGTATTCTGTGTACTGTGTATCTGCTAAAGATTTCGAGCTCATTTTGCACAAATATATTTATGCTCAAGTTGAGACGTACAGTTGCAGCAGGCAGCACGGTTGACGAAATAATAGTTACCCTAATAGTTACCTAGTAACCTCTAGACTCTTGTAGACTATATTTCTAACCGATTAGAAAGAAAACAGCAAGTTGACTATCTTTACTTTGATTTCCTCAAAGCGTTTGATACTGTCGATAATGTAATCTTGCTTTAAAAGTCAATTGTTTGAGATTTTCTCTAGGCTAGAACTTCTTGCTGATTACCTCTGTGATCCCCAGCAGTTTGTTAGGTTGGGAACTTTCGAGTCGAGCCCTTAACACACCCGTTCCGGAGTAAGCTAGGGATCAATTTTGTGCCGTTTGTTGTTTCTCCTCATGGTTAATCACCTTCCTAAAGCCTTAACTTTTAATTTCGAATAGCAAAATATTTACTATACTCTAATGATCTCAAGTTCTATTCATATATTAACTTTTGGGAAGACTGCTTGGCGTTTCATTGTGACATTGAGGCCATACACGAGTAAAGCGTTGAAAAAATCAATCTAAGTGGCCGGCGCTGACGTATGCTTGAATAAGGCATCCTATAAATATTAATTTTAAGGTAAATTGTGAACCGAAGGTACCGAAAAATTCACACCTTTTGAAAAAGTACAGAAAGCTTTCCTCATATTTCCCCCCTAGATATGATCCCTTTCTATACCCTACAATTTTTTTGCTTGCATGTCCTGGATATAACTCCTTGGAGACTAGAAGAAAGCGTGATCAAATAGCAAAAGCGTGTAAAACTATCAGGGTTAGAGTAGATTCACCAGATCTTCTCAATGAGTCACATTTTGTCCCTAAAGACTACTGTCGCGGCAGGAAGACGAGTTGTTTGTGATACCATCTTGTCGTACTTGCGAGTTACCAGATCCAACTCGGTCTCAACTGTTGATATGTCTGCAGATGGATGATTTTTATGTTTTGTTAGTATTATTGTATCGTGGCCGTTCTGATTAAACTATTAAATGAAAATTAAAATAGTAAATTACATTATTACGTCATTCTAAACGATGAGAAATGATGGAGGACTCTAATTGCGGTTACATATATGTATGTAATTTTATAATAGTTTACACTGTGACTAGCTAATAGGTACGCTAAGGGTTGTTATCCAACAGATAGTATATATAGTGTGTCCCAGAAAAAAGAACACTTAAAATATACATCTCAAACATGCAATTGCAAGAAATGTGAGAAAAAAAAACTATATTTTGTTTTTTTTTAAAAGCAAGGTCTTGCAGTACAAGTAAAGGGAAAAATCAAAAAAAAATAGAGACAATTGATATAAATCAGTCGGGTTTTCTTATATAATTTTAACTGACTGCAAAAATGGGGAGATTCTCTATTTAAATTTTTTTTTGTAAGTGTCTTACTCGTTATCTTTACTGTTCTTACCCGTTTTTTTTAAAGAAATTATTATATATAATAATAAAGAATGAACAAACAAAAGTGAACCGTTATCAATAATTCTTTTGTTGGTCCAGTTTATATTTGATGACCATGACTCTAACGTGAAAAATAAAGTAATAAAGAATACATGTTACGCAATATGTGCTTCATTTGTTAATCGATTTCAATATATTTTTAAATTGAATTGTCTGTGCCTTCGATTGTTCCGCTATAATTTAGATAGAAGTATTCCACCTCTACATTGTAAAATTATTAAAGTATGAAAAATATTGTTTTACTAAAGTCGGATAAGCGATATTTTATTAGTCTAATATACATACTTGTTATTAGATGCTTTATTTTGCTTACGGAACCCTCGGTGCTCGAGACAGACTCGCACTTGTCCGGTTTTTTAAACTATTTAAAGATGGTTTTTTTTATAGAATCAACGGTGGATTGAATAATAGTATAACAAAAACACGTAAGATTTAAAATATTTAACCTTACACATTTATGAGAAACGGAGGTGATACGACCTGGAATTTAAAATGGTTATAACCTTTACACGGGTGGTTGTTGTTTGTTGTTGTTTCGCAATTTTCTTTTTCAACTGTATGCTAGAGATATTTAATGTCAGTGGTTAAAATAAGTGTTCCAATTTCTAGGATACGCTATATATATATATATATATATACAGTCATACAGTGCCCAGGCTTGCCCCCTATTACGTTGGTGGGTCTACGTTATGGTTGGCAAAAAGTGACCGTTTTAGGCGCCACTGCCTACACTGTCAGGGATATAGTAGTCAACTTGCTGTCTTCTTTCTAATCGGTTAGAAATATAGTCTACAAGAGTCTAGAGGTTACTAGATAACTATTATGGTAACTATTATTTCGTCAACCGTGCTGCCTACTGCAACTGTACGTCTCAACTTGAGCATAAATATATTTGTGCAAAATGAGCTCGAAATCTTTAGCAGATACACAGTACACAGAATACGAATAGGCCGATAATCCTAAACAGATACTTTGTTAGAAATGTTAGGTATTGGAGTGACTATAGAGATTTTCCATTGAGAGAGACAGTCTCAAGTGTTCATCGCTAAATTAAATATATACATACATATATGAGGGGAACAACGAAGTACTTTTATATAGTTATAGTAGGCGTTGGCCGCGGTTACGGGTGGCCCTGGACAAGACGGAGGCCCTTTTGTTCCATGGGCCCCGTCGTGGTCCATCCGCCGGTGCCTCCATCGAGGTCAACTCGGTCCTCGTCCCGGTTCGGGCCCAGATGAGGTATCTGGGCCTGATACTCGACGGTAGGTGGCTCTTCGACGAGCACTTCCGACAGCTTGGTCCGAAGCTGGTCGACGCTGCCTCTGCCCTTGGGCGACTTTTGCCCAACTTGGGTGGAGCCAGCGTCGCAACGCGACACCTCTACACGGGGGTGGTCCGGTCGATGGCGCTGTATGGGGCACCGGTGTGGGTGGCGGCTCTGACCGCCCAGAATAAGGCGCGCCTCTGGCGGCCTCAAAGGGTATTGGCGGTCAGAGCCATACGCGGATACCGCACGGTGTCCACCGAGGCGGCGTGCGCCTTGGCTGGAACACCCCCGTGGGATTTGGAGGCGGAAGTGCTCGCCGAAGTTTATCGACGGGTGGCTGAATATCGGGCGGAGTATGGCTTTCGCCCTCCGCCCGAAGAGGTACGCGAGTGGCGTGAAGCCGCCCGTCGAGCCACGATGGCTAGTTGGTCGTTCCGGCTGGAGACTCCGCGCGCTGGCTTTGCCGCCGTGGAGGCTCTCCAGCCGGTCATCCTCGAGTGGGCAGGGCGGCAGCACGGGACCCTTCCCTTCCGACTGACGCAGGTGCTTTCCGGGCATGGTTGCTTCTGGAAGTACCTGCACTCGGTCGCCAGGAGGGAACTGAGTCCCGCCTGCCACCACTGCGACTGCAGTGAAGACTCGGCCCAGCACACGCTGGCGATCTGCCCCGCTTGGGAGTCGCAGCGCCGGGCCCTCACTGCAGTCATCGGAGGAGATCTCTCGCTACCGGCCGTCATACGCTCCATGGCCGGTAGCGATAGCAGTTTTACCGCGGTCGCAACCTTCTGTGAAGATGTCATCTCGCAGAAGGAAGCGGCGGAGAAGGCCCGGGAGGACGATATCCACTCGGACCCAATCCGCCGCCGGCGAACTGGGCGGCGTAGGCGCGCCTATCAGCGCCTCATGCCGCCCTGAGTGTGGCTGCGGATGGTCGGGACGGGTTTTCCCCTCCATCCGCTCTAGTGGCCACCCGCGAGGGGGTGACGTACGCGTGTGCCGTACGTCGCCTAATTAGAGAGTTTAACAGCAGACGGTGCCCGATTCAGTGCGGGCAAGCGCTGGGAGGGGTCCGGATGTCTTAATATCAGCAGTTCCCGGATCCCTTCCGTCTCAGGCGCAGAGTGGCACACCGTGTGGTTTTAGTCGTTTCGATTCCGACACACCGCCCCGCCGCAAACCCCGGCGGGGTGACGGTCCGAGGGGATTTCCACACGATAAAAAAAAAAAGGCGTTGGCCGCGGAAGAATGTCGTGTTCCCGCGGCCCTCGGCAGCAGGTGCGAGGAAGGAACACCGTGGTGGTTTTAGCCGGTCAAGTCCGGCACACCCCTCCGCTGATGCCGCCGGCGGAGGATAGTCCATGAGGATGGAAAGGTAATGACTACCGCCGCCCATGGACACCCGCAACTCAAGAGTCACAAGTGCGTTGCCGGCCTTTTAGGTAGGAGTACGCTCTTTTCTTGAAGGTTTGAATGTCGTATCAGGTTCGGAAATATGGCAGGCGACAATTTGTTCCCTAAGCTGGTTGTGCGAGGCAAAAAGCTTCTGGAGAAGCGCACAGTGGTGGAGTGCCAATCGTCCAGGTGATGGGGATGGATATTTTGTCGCGTAGGACGATGGCGGAAACCATCAGCCGGTATAAGTCCGAACAATTCCTCTGAACACTCCCCATGATACAAGCGATAGAGAATGCAGAGTGAAGCTACATCTCTACGCAACGCCAAGGTGTCAAGTCGATCAGAAGTATCTTGGCAGTCGATGATGCGAGTCGCTCTCCGTTGAATGCGGTCTAGAGGGAGAAGTTGGTACTGGGGTGCACCTGCATAGAGATGAGAACAGTATTCCATATGCGGCCAAACCTGCGCCTTATAAAGTTGCATACGGTGGGCCGGAGTAAAATACTGTCTCGATCTGTTTAGCACGCCAAGCTTCTTCGAGGCTAATATGGCCTTACTCTCTAAGTGACCGCGAAACTGGACTTCGCTTGATATATCGACGCCAAGGATTCCGATACTGGCTGATGCAGTTAGGGAAGTGCTCTCAGATTGAGGTGATACGACCAATGGCATCTTTTTATCTGTGTCTTCGTGGGGTTAAACTGGACTAGGTTAAGTCGACCCCAATCTGAAACTTTTGTTAAAGAAGTTTCGATGTGAGACACAAGTTTGGATCGGCTTTCGATGACGTTTACCCGAGAAATGTTAGCGCGGCCGGTGTAAACGGCATCACTCCAGATGCAGGGCTGGGACTTGCCACCTGTTGGAATCAGGGAGAATGGAATGAAAAGTTCCATACCCTGAAACACAACATCCGCGACAGAGTCGGCAACGACATTGGGATCATCCGGCGAGAAGCAAACCTGCCTCTGCAGCAAGTCTACTGACCTATAGTACCATACGCGGTGACTGCCTGTAACTCGCGGCCGCAGCGAGTGAACGAGTGGTACTATACTCCTAATCAGGCAATGGTCCGAAGAGCCAAGAGGGGCCTCAACGGATACTTTGTAGCAGTCAGGATGTGAGGTCAGCAGAAGATCCAACAGTGAAGGCACGTGGCTTTCTGCATCTGGGATTCGCATAGGCGTTGCTGCGTCAAGCCATATGCCAAGGCGAAATCGTGAACAGATCTTCTCGCATGATCGGTTTTGCGTGAACCAAGCCATTCGGCGTGATGGGCGTTAAAGTCGCCAAGAATCACGATCTCTGCGGATGGAACCTGCTGGAGCATTGAATCTGTAGCCATTTGGACGTGGTCGATGAGTGAGTAGATGCGGGGATGGTCGTCGCAGTCTACACGTAGCCATAAGATGGAGAGGTCCCTACCTTCAAGATTGCCGAGGCGGCGAGAGGTGATATCATCTCTAACGTACACGCATACACCAGCCTTAGGCATAAAGGAGTGTTCCAGTCCGTACCCAGGGTAGCAGAGGTAGGATGTGTCCGCTGGAGATGATATCTGCGCCTCGGTTAAAAAGTGCAAGGCCGGCTTTGCTGTCTCAAGGTGGTGGTGGACAGTGTCGAGGTTCGAATGTAAGCCCCTGATGTTACAAAAATCCACGGTAAACGTGACAGGGGGTGCCATGGTATGCCTTCTCTTGCCCCGAGCAGATTTTGAGAGCGCAGTTGAGCCCCCCCTAGAGTACGAGGGGCAGCCTGGGCGTCCACGCTCAGGTATAATCCGTACTGAGGGCGGACGTCCAGGGGGGGATTCTCCAACGCTAGCGCTGGTACCCCCCTGGGCTATCCTTTATGTTAACAGCGCTATCATTAGGGGGGGTGGGGGATTTTGGGCCTCCGGATACCTCACTCATTTCGGGGAAATGCAACGCAAGCGTTACTTCACAACCGGTTTTCTGTGAGGCCGTGGTATCGCACCGGTCGAGCCGGCCCATTCGTGCCTAAGCATGGCTCTACCACGTATATAGTAGGCGTGAGTGTATGTATGTACACTTATATAGATATTTTATATTATGTTCAGAATTCTATTTCGTGTCATAATATTTAGTATTCTCTTTAACTATATCGGTCAGTGAACTGTAGAACCTTCTTAAAAATATTTGTTATTACCATACTTTCTGCATGTTTTGGAACAATTTGCCCCGAGTGGAAAGGGATGTGATTATATACATGGTAAACGGCAATGACCCTGAGACAAAAATTTAATTTGCTGAAATGTTGTAAAATATATAAATAAAATATAATAGAACCTGTGATTATATAAAATATAATTAAATTGTGTATAATATTATTTTAGCTTACAGTTCATTGTGAATGGTTACCAGTTTACAGCAGTAAAAAACAAGATGTTACATTATATATTAATAATAAATTTTACTGTTATTATAGCAATTTTGGTCACTTGTTTCAGAATTATTCTCATCTCGCCGTCCCTCACCTTCGACTCGTCACAGTGAAAGCAAAGAAGATTCTAGACTGTGCACCACGTCGCATACTTGGATTACCGATTATTGTCGTATATGTGTATTGTGTCGGGAGTGTACTGGATTTTCAAGCGCGTGCCATTGTGCTCATCTACCCAACAGGGTCCCTGGGGAGTAAGTAGCTACTTCTAATCGCGTTATAAACTGCTGCTGAACGTACTCGACGCCGGGAAGGAAATACTGTTTTCCTAGCAGTGCCCCAGTCCATCTCATATTTAAACAATCATTTTGCTGTGCTCTTATCTTATCTCTGACTAGCCTAGATGTATTCTACTTTCTTCTTTAGATGCTAGGCTGCATCGATAAAAAGTAAAAACCTTAACTAAAAGAGCTTTCAGTGGTCATAATCCACCTTTATAGGACTCCAAATATTCTAATAGGTCGGGGAAAATGTCTTCGTATATTGTATATATAAAATTGAAGAAAATATCTTTGGTTGTACTGATTGAATCTGGCTGGTTTATTTTTCTGTCCGCCAAAATAAGTGAATTGAATCAGTCCGGGAATTTAGATGTCAAAGATCCAGCTAGCTCTGGTTACGGATAAAGTCGATGCCATTTTTGAAAAAGTGTAGCAAGATTCGCATATTAGTAGTTACTACATAACCGAGGAGCTGAGGATTGACCACAAAAACAGTTTTGACCCACACAAGCTCACTGAAAGAAAGCTAATGAATCATGTACTCATTTGCGATTCTCTATTGAACCGTAATGAATCTTAACCATTTTTGAAAAGATTGGTCACTTTTGATGAAAAGTAAATCACCTACAACAAGAACGTCCGAAAAAGGTCATGGGGTAGTTGAGCTCCAAGACTGGATTAATATACATATAAATTAATATACAATTTTTATATTTTTTTATATTAGCCTACCGTAATAACTCCACTCTGCCTAATAGAAAGCAACAAGTGGAGTCTATGAGTGGTGGTCACCATCCTCATTGTAAGTGTAGTCAATGCAGCATGGTGACCCACACTATGGCGGCCTGGTGAGATGCTTTTTTCACGCCTCACTTTAAAGACCGAAAGAGATAGAGAAGAGAAAGAAAGAAAGAGAAAAGTGAATTCTAGGAACAGAAAGGAAGAGCCGAACCGTTTAGTTCGAGATCGTATATTTTCCACTCTCAAACGGTGACTCCTGAGGCCAGCACGTGTTGTCGCATATAGAAAGGGAGAAGGTGGGACCAAATGGAAGAGCTTGTCAGAACACTCTCCGTGATATAGGCGATATAAGACTGCCATAGAGGCGACATCTCTTCATAACTGCAAAGGCTCGAGGGAATCTGTGATCTCAGGACTGTCAATAATGCGGACTGCGCGCTGCTGAATCCGATCGAGAGCGTCAAGCAAATATTGCGCGTAGCCGTCCCAAAGATGAGAGCAGTAGTACTACACGCAGGAGCGAACTTGGTCTTGTATAAAAGACAGATGCTCGGGCGAGAAGAACCGTCTCACTTTGTTCAATATACCGAGCTTCCGCGAGACGTTCCTTAGTGACGCTCTCGATGTAATCACGCGGATTAAGATCCCGGCAAATGTCCATACCCAGGATACTTAGCCCATCCTGCAGTGGCAGTTGAGTGTTCTGAAGAGTAGGAAGGGGAAGGAATGGAGACTTTTTGTTAGAAAACGCGCATGCCTATGTTTCTTCTTCTTTCTCGACCAGATTCTCACATCCCCATTGATAAATGCGGCTTAAGACCAGGTCGAGCTCAGCGACAAGCTTCTGTCGTTTTTCCTCAACGTTTGCTAGCTTGGCAGCAGGATGTCCGAAATATCGCCCATGTACTGTGCTGTCGTCTGCATAACAATGTATGTTGCCAAAGGCCAACAAGTCATTGATATGCAGAAGAACAGTGTAGGCGATAGGACGGAACCCTGAGCTATACCAGCACCTATCTGCTGAGAATCAGAGGCCACGTCGTTGCAGAGTACCCTAATGCGGTGCTTGTTGACGAAAGCAGCAACCCAGTTGCAGAGTTTGGGTAGCAGACCGAATGTCTGAAGTTTGGAGAGAAGCGACTCCCTATGCCTATCCATAGCTTCACCCCAAAGGTGCATCACGTACGCTAGAAGTGGTATCACCCGTGGATCGTTTCGGCCTAAAACCATATTCTGATCATTTAACAAGGAGTTATCTTCTAGGTAGCGGATTAGTTGTGTGTTGTGATCCGCTCGAGCACCTTACAGATAGGGATTGCAATCCCGCAAAACGGGATCACGCATTCCCGCGGGATCCAGCTGCTTTTATTACTCTGCTGGATCCCGCACTTTCAAAGCTCGGATCCCAGGGATCCCGCAAATAAAAAATAATAATATTGGTTTGGTCTGTATACATCCCTCTGATCATCTTTGTTTTACAAACGGCTTACAACTAGTTGTGGTTGATGCACTGTATAAGAAAAGTAATTCTTCAATATTAGAATGCCCACGGAATCTGATAATGATAATAACGATGATGTGGACGCCAATGAACAGGGTGTGACTGTAAATGTGAATTCACTGCCACTTAAAATGATTTCTACAACATATGACATCTATTGAAAAAATTACGGAAAGTGGTCAATATTTTAGGCGGTATTCTTACAAAAATATGTGAAGGAACAAGAAGGACCAAAAATAGAATTGGCATTGATATTAGACTGTTTGAAATTTGAAGAATTGTATTGATAAAGCATTAATCGATATTGAATATGAGATTAAATTCGGCTATAATGAGTGGTTTATAAATAAAGATTTCATTGCTAACTTGCAGCCTTTAAATAAGGGGTTGAGGTACTTTGTAGGTGAGAGTCAAGCGCTTATAACTGCGGACACAACAGTTCGATTTATTTTGGATGAATTGCAACAATAAAACACGGTGTTGAGTAACCAGTTGTCAATGCCTCTACATGAACGTATTCAAGAACGGCGCACTGATTTAACAGGAGTTTAGATTTATTTGCAAAATCTGAAAAAGTACGACATAAAAGCCAAAAATACAGCTCGTATTTATATTTTTCTGAATTAAAAATATAAAGCTGTTGAGGAGTAAGGGTAAAATTAAACAACACTATTAAACTATGCCAAACATTTAAAGATAAATCTAAAAAACAGATTACTTAGACATAATTAATAGAAAATTAATAATTTATGTTGCTTAATGTAAGAAATGTTTAATAAAAGATAATTTTTAAACAAAAATCTATAGTTAATATTTGATTTTATTACATAACCTTAAAGATGCGCGATCCCGCGTGATCGGGATTGAATGAGCTGCGGGATTGCAAACCCTACTTACAGAGTATAGAGCTGACGACTATAGGTCGGTAATGGCTGGATCGGAGCGGATGATAGAAATTGATGGAAATGTGACATCATTAGATTTGGTAACTTCAGGCATTGGTATGAGTCAAGTATAAAAAGTATTACATTTACATTTAGGCGTCAGAAAGCTTTGCTCTAGATGGATGCCTCATAATTTGACGGACGATCAAAATCGCCGTCGTTTGGATTGGTGCCGCCCAATGCTTGAAAATTATGACGGAGGTGACTTGAATGTTGTATATGACATACGCAATGGATGTTACCGTTCCAAGATTTCGCGGCAAAAGTAAAGAAGGGCAGAAGTCAAGGGAAAAAGATTATTTCCTTATTCTTTGGACATACGGATCATTTCGTAACAATCATTGTAGAAGATAAAACTACTCTTACTGCAGATTGGTATATCAGTCATTGTTTATCAGTTGTATTAGAAAATGTTAGACAGTCCTGACCTTGCACCCTCAGATTTTCACCTGTTTCGGTCTCTTCAGAATTCTTTGGGTAGTGTTAGGTTGACAGTAAAGAAGAATGTCAAAACTACTTGCCTCATTTTAATGATCAAAAATCCCAAGATTACTACAGCGACGGGATTATTTATTTTTATTTAAAACTTAATGCACAAAATGCACACAGGCGGACTTAATGCCAAAGGCATTCTCTGCCAGTCTACCTTAGGGTGATGTAGAAATGACTGAAGTAGGTGCATTACACAGTAATAGCAAATAAATTAAAGAAAATAAAGGAGTAGGATACGGGTATAATTATCATATCAGAAATAAACATAAACCTCTGCCAGTTTATGGAAGAGAAGAGCTGGAACCTTAGTCTTAAACGACAGGCGACTAGGTGCCATCCTGATTACCTCCGGTAGGGAGTTCCAGAGGAGGACAGACTGAATAACGAAAGAAGAGTTAACGCAGGCGGAAGAACTATTTGGGCATAATAGTAATAGGTTGTTTGAAGATCGAAGATGTCTGTTGTGGTTAGAACAAAGAAACTGGAAAAGAGACGTAAGATACGAAGGATAAGTGGGTGAGTTGAGTATAGAATACAGAGTGTAGAGGGCGCGTAGATGACGGTGCTGACGAATAGGAAGCCATTTCAATTTAGAGCAAAATGAGGAAACGTGATCAAACTTCCGAAGATAAAAAATGAACCGAATGCAGTTATTCAGAAGACGATCGTATTTGTTGAGAAGATCTGCATTCAGGTCGTAGTAGCATATATCACCATAATCGATAATGGGGATGATTACAGTCTACTAGTGAACTAACTGCTGCCTACAATAATAGCTTGACATTTGGATGGGTTTACTGTCAAGCCGAACCTGTCAGAGCAGCGAGAAACAGTCTCCCGGTCACTATTTATTTTACAAAGAGACTCAGTTATATTGTTCACATAAGCATGGGAGTAGAGTTGCAAGTCATCGGCGTAAAGATGACACGTACACTGAAGATGTTGAGTGATGAGATAGATAAATATAGAAAATAATAAGGGAGAAAGTATGCCGCCTTGAGGGACACCAGAACAGATATCACGCTACCTTGAGGAGGATTCATTATGTCACCTACAAGATAGCAACAAGTTATCGAACAAAATTGCACATATATGTGTTAATACAAATTAAATAAACGGATTAATACAAATATGTAAAATATTAACACATAAAATGTATTGTTTACCAAATTTTACAAAAGTAGTCAGTGGGATACAAAAAACTGTCTGCTTACTGCTTATCGCAGGCAACTATCCTCTTGCAGGCAATCTCTAATGTATTTAACTTGGAAGAAGGCGGCAGTTTCAAGTGCACAACTAAAAATATACTATAGATATATTTATGCTCATAAATTACAATATTAACTTGATAGTAAAAAAAACATTTAATTAGATTAAAAAAAATATAGAGGTAAAAGAAGAATAAAAAATAATATAAAAAAGAGAGGAAAAAGTGAAAATGTTGCCGAAATAAATTGCAAGCATTGTTAAACTGAAAGCGCTTCTTTCCATTCTTTTTGTAATTTGAACAGAATGACTCGGTCGGGACAGCTTGTCTTAAATAGTTTTAATAGCTACATATCGCTTTATACGAATTAAGGCTAACAGTTACTTTTTTTTTACCCACATTAGGTCTGCGTTCACTAATGACTGATCTGACTACGAGTGGTCACGTTAGCGTAAGTTATACCTTTACTGAGAAAATCGAATATTTTTCATGGATTCTTTCTGTCAGGAAATGTGGGTGCGGCGAAGGGGACAGTGGTTGCTCCGTTTGTGGCGTATGTCGGCGGTGTGCGGACGCGCTCGCAAGTTCAGCGTTACCCGACCGTAGTACTGTAACGACAGATCTGGATGACGACGCTGACACCTCTTCCGCCAGAGAGACTAGAAGTGGTTCGTTATTATTTAGTAGTAATCTTGTTATCGTTTACCATCTACAAATGGTAGTTCAACCTTTTTTACATGCTAAAACCATGTTTAGGCTCATAGCCGGGCAGCGTACTTGCGACACTTGAGTTGCAGGTGTCAATAGGCTATGGTCGTCGCCTACCATCAGATGATCCGTCTGCTCATTTGCCCCGTGTACCACAATAATAAAAAATATAGACACCTCCTAGGTGTGTTTCTGAAATTCCTTAAAAAGACAAAATATGGTTATTAGCAGAAATACTAATTGAATCCCTTTTTAAACGACTGCGCAAGTAGGATGGTATTTTTTTCAAGTATGATAAAAGACAACTGTCAAACCGCCGTAAATATACGTGCTCCTTCAATTAGAAATCAAATAAACAAATTGAGTGGTTAGAGAGATCTCTTGAGAGAGGCTTTGTTGTACACAACGGGCAACGTAATAAATTGTGGTGAAATTATGTTGTAAGATAACTCTTGCTTTGGTGACATGCGGGCTCTTAGATATGTATAAGAGGGTACCTTTTCTGCTCGACATTGCAACAGTGAAGAGGTTTAACAAAATAGTAAAAAGTAAACTTATTTAATCTTTATAACACAAAAATACTTAACTATTTAAAAACAACAAAATTGACAGTTAAACAGTATTTTTTTTTTTTTTCAAAGTAATATGATTATTTATATTCTAAGTAAATAATTTTATTTATTTAATATAGAAAACAATCACATACAAAAGTATATTTTATAAATACCTAGTTATGCTTAAAGTTTGCGCGGTCGCGATTATCTTCTCATTTCACGTGTATAGTATGCATGTATGTATGTATTTATGTATGTTGACGCCGTAGAGCCTTGACAGCTTGACGGGGAAATGAATGAATTAATGTGAAAGCGTCTTAATAACGCTATCCCCGGATTCCATTACTAGCACTAGGAATTATTTCCGTGTCGCGGGGACTTTACTAACATACAAACAACACAGACAAAGAACACCCAGACTGTTGACAACTATTTGTGGATTACACAAATTTTCGATCAAACTGGGATTCGTACCCACGAACTGTGGCTGCAGTCAGCAGTCAGATTCACTAACCTCTAGACCAACAGGTCAGCCTCTCATCTTCATGTTACTACTAATAAACCGTGCTATTATTTTTTACAATAATTGTACAATACTAGGTGTCATTGTCGGTGTTTCCGCTCTAGAGACCATAGCACCATAGCACGAATCTTAAAAATTTGTTCAACACCATAATGTATGACACATAGAAAGACAAAGGTACTTTCTCATTTATAATGTTTTTAATAACGTTTTCTTTTTTTGTAAATAGACAAAGAAAACGTTAGATTTACGGCATACGAAAGTCTTGCTGGTGGTTCGGAGGGTGAGCGTGAGCGTGACGCTAGTATGAAAGTGAGCTGTCTGCCGCCCGCGCGTGTTGCTGTGCCCGGTGGACATCGCATCGTAGGAGTGGCTTGTGGCCTGCACCATACCGTATTGCTCACTGAACAGGGTAAATTTATGATGTAACTAAAGTATTGTTAGAGGTCTTATTTGACAAAAAATCATGAATAATACTCCTAAATCGAATTTAACATTGATTTTACTGAAGTAATATAATAATAATACCGTCTGACTACAACTAAATATAGCTGATAAACATAATTATATGCATATTTCTAATATATGTATGTATATACATATTATAATACAATTTTAATGAAGTCCAATTACTTACAATTGTTTTATACAAACAGTAATAAAATGAGTGCGCCTTTAACCAATGATGAAGTTACTATATGTACATACATATATATGTTGAAGATATATATATATATATATATTATAATGGATTTCTAGGAGAAGTTCTGACATTCGGATCCAATCAGTACGGGCAGCTTGGAGTGGGTGACATATCTGCCCATCACCGTATTGTACGAGTTCGAGTTCCACGGGCATCAACTGTTGCCGCTGGTAGCAATCACACCGTAGTACTTACACGAGATGGCGAACTGTACACGTTTGGCAGTTATCAGGTACTGTATTAGAAGGAACATGCATTAGTAGCGTATAAAGTTCTATTCAATAGCGCGAGTATGCGCTTAAAATGCTATCAAAAAGGGAACGCAGTCAGTTTTAACGGCTTTTCACGGTCATGTTAGACCGCTGTTGAGGATGGGATTATGTTTCGGGGCAAATCGACAAATAGGAATGTAGAGTTTATCTCAGAAAATAGGTGCATAAGGGCAATCTGTAAATTGAAAGCTGTAAAATCTCTTTCAATTAATGCAATTTGCTCACTCTCCCATGTATCTGCATCCGTAAAGTAATGCTATTTGTCAGAATAAAACCACATTGTTCAATGAAACTATTTTATGTATGGTCCCACGAATCTATAATAAGTCATCAACATCAATATTAGAATCGTCAAAATATACGTAAATTCCAGACCAACTTTAAAAACCTTCTATTTCTGAGGGTACTACTACATAAATGAATATTGATCCGATAAACTGATGTGAATATCGTCCCTTAGCTTACAACACCGCTCAAGTCGAAAATTGGCGGTTTTCACATTTGAATGCCTTTAGATAGAGGTGCTCATTACGCGTCTAATCATTGGTCACATTATATAAATTTCAGCCAATGAGAAGCCGTAATTCAAAAAGTAGTGACAGCGCGCAAGTCGGTTAGCCTCTCAACACCACACAAGTCTTTAGTCTGCCATACGTTTCTTGTAAAAGTATTTCGCGCTCTGTGATTATTATATTTTTATGTGAGTTTTATCGCTGAAAGGTCTATGCAAGAAGTTTTAATAAAAGATTAAGAGGTAAGCTATATAATTAAGTAATGTTTATTGATTTACGCGTATTAATATTGAAAGAAATGATAATAGAATATCTTCATTTACTTAAGCGGTGTTTACTAACTTTTTTTTTAACTTAGGCGGTGTTTCAAAATGTATTTTATTTCTTTTAGGAAGCTCAATAATACACTATGGATGGAGAAGAAATTAATTCCTGGAGTGATCCGAATTCAGGTGATAAATTGTTATGTGCATTGTAAAAATAATATAACCCAGAACACTATGCAGCAATCCAGTGCTTCTGCTACTCCATCGTGTTCTTCAGAAGTGGTCATACTCAGGAATGTTTCATATCACGGTGATTTGTTAAGTCATAAAAAACGACAAAACAAGGCGACAAAAGATCCAAAGAAATATAAACGCAATGTCAATAAAAAATTACGGATGAAAGGCGAAAATTATTTAGGATACAGAAGATACATAGAAGCAAAGACTAATGCGAAATTTAAAGTGAAACAAGATGTATTTAAGCCTGCAAGATCCATGGAACCACCGTGCACTTCTGCGTTTTGCAAGAAATCGAAACTCAGATCATATGACAACATAAACGAACAACAGCGGCAATATTTGTTTGAAAATTTCTAGAAGAACATGAACTGGGAGCAACGAAGATCATTTATAACTTCTCATGTTAATAAAGTACCAAAGAAAATTACCAAAAATCCAGAATCATCCAAAAGAATTAATAGTCGAACCTACGTTTTGACGATTGATAATGTACGTTACCAAGTCTGTAAAAAAATGTTCTTAGCCACTCTTGGCATTAAAGATTGGTTTGTCAGATATTGGCTGACAAAAACAGACTGTGCCATGCCTCCCGATTTGCCTACTTCAACCAGTAATCGCAGAAATCCAAAGAAAATTGAAGACCAAAAATATGTTGAAAAGTTTTTAACAGGTCTTCCAAAGATGCCGTCGCATTACTGTCGTGCTAAAACATCACGAGAATATTTAGAACCAATTTTCTAGAACATGACACAGCTCTATCGCATATATAAAGATAATTGTGAGTTAGAGGGAAGACAATGCCTTGGCCGTAAATTATTTGACAAATTATTTTTGAAATTCAATCTGAGCCTCTTCCATCCAAAGAAAGATCAGTGTGACGTTTGTTGCAGTCATAAAACTGGAAACATTACGGATAAAGAATACGCTCATCATGTTTTGAAGAAAGATCGAGCCAGGAAAGAGAAAGATACTGACAAAGGTATTGCACAGTCCGGAGCTTGTCACGTATTTACACAGGATGTTGAATCGGTAAAATTGGCCCCGTATCTTCAAGCCAGTGCTATTTATTATAAAACTAAATTATGCGTCTATAATTTTACATTATACAATTTAGCAACTAAGGAAGTAATGTGTTATTGGTTCGATGAGTCTAATAGCACGCTTGAAGCCTCTGTTTTTGCTTCATGCTTAGTAGACCACCTAGAGAAGATTTTGAGTCAGAAATTATTGCCTGTGATTTTATATTCCGATGTCTGTTGTGCTCAAAATCGCAATGTTACCTTAAGCAATGCTCTATTACGTTTAGCGTTTGAAAAAAATATTGTGATTACTCAAAAGTACCTGGAAAAAGGTCATACCCAAATGGAATGTGATTCCGTACACAGTGCAATAGAGTGTAAATGAAAAGGTAAAGAAATTTACCTTCCACAACAATACGTGGCTATAACTAAAACAGCTAGAAGTGATCCTATGCCTTATGAAGCTCGTTATATGGACTATACCTTTTTTACCGATTTTTCGAACGAATTAATTTATAAATCTATACCGCCTGGTGAAAAGACAGGTGACCCAGTCGTCACAGATGTACGTATGCTAGAATACAGACCTAATGGCACAATTTGGTATAAAATGTGTTTTGATGACGAGCTTCAGCCGTTACCATATCGTCCCACGCCAATTAACAGAATTAAACAAATGAATCACCTGCCAAAATTGTATGCAGGTAGAATACCAATTACAAAGTGGAAGTATGAAGATTTGCAAGACCTAAAACGTGTATTACCATCTAGTTGCCAGTCTTTTTATGATGAACTTCCGCACAGTAATCGCTAAAGACTGCAACTAACTGTTAGACTAGATGTTTCGAGTATTATTTTTTATTTTTATAATTTTATCACTATCATATCTTGTTTCATTGGAGTTTATTAAAGACTATGTTTAAAATATTAATTATAAAAAAATATAATTGCACTTACGCTCAATAGGTTCGTGTGTCACCAAATAACTTTAAGCAATTGATCTCAACAATGTGATTCTTAAGACTTAAATTATAGATACCTATGTTATAACGATTGTTAATTATTCTTGAAATATTTCTTAATAAATACTAACTTTTCTTTGTAAATCGTCTATTATTGCCTAACATTTCCGCAAACAACACCGCCTTAATCTAATAAAATATCAGTCAATACAGCTCAAGTCATAAAATAAAAGTTAAAATAAAGTAAATCATCAAAATAAGTTTAAATAATTATTTCTTAGCCGCTAACTAGAGTATTATTAAGGAACAACAGAAAAATTCCACCGATTTTTTCAAATAGACAGTTTTTTTCGTATCCTGTAAAGTTGGTAAAAATGACTTATGCGGTGTTGTAAGCTAAGGGACGATATGTGTAATTTTAGTATGTATTTTGTCTGATATTATTTAATGCAATCTCTTGTTAAGATCACTATTGTATCTTGTGTTGTTAAATGTATTTTCTATTTTTACATTTAGGTAGTGTCTGTAGATAATTGTAACTTGATATGTAACCAGAACCATTTTACATGCTGTATAGTATGGTGGAACTATTATCTTATTATTTATAACAACCTATGTTTCGCAAAATAATTACAATTGAATTGAATGTTTCAACTTTATAGTGCTTATATGTTCTAAATAATAATATCTGACTATTAATTAAAATAAACATTTTGCTTCTATTTTTCAGAAAGGTTCTCTTGGTCGCCCTCGACTAGAAGAACCCACTCGAACAGACAGAGGTCCCGTTTGGTACGCAACCCCAGGTCGAGTGCCGCGTCTTGGTTCAAGACACGCCTGTAAAGCGGTTTGGGTATCCGCCTCGGGAGATCAAACATTTCTGCAAGTGTCCCAGGCCCTTATCAAGACCGATACGTTATTTAGCTCTACTATAACTTCAAATAATAACACAATTGGTAAGATGTTATTCTGTTTATAATTTGATATCGCTCGCTTATGAATATAAAAATATTTTAAGTATCCCTCGGGAACAGTAGATACTTTTTTAAGGTTCCTGTCTTTAAAAGGAAAAAAGGGACTCTTATAGGATAAATAGATTATCATCTGTCTTTCTGTCAGTCTGTCTGCCTGTTTCTCATTACCATTTTTCTCCGGAACGTGTATAGGTATCCAGTTAATGTTAACGTCAAATATGTATGCCTGCTGTCCCTCGCTATACATTAAATCAAGTTTCTAATTCAATCCAATAAAAAATACGGTCATTAAACCCTTAAATGTATACGAATCAGAACATTTCATGGGTGGTAACACAAGTATAGAAAAAAAGAAGAAGGCAGGTTATGTTCGGTTGTATGTATGAATGTATTTCAGTATGTAAGTGTGTATGTATATATGTACGAACATATGTATCTATATATGCTGTTTCTTTATGATGCTCTAGGAGCATAAAGGGCTTG
Organism: Tyria jacobaeae; assembly: GCA_947561695.1. Classification (NCBI taxonomy): domain Eukaryota; kingdom Metazoa; phylum Arthropoda; class Insecta; order Lepidoptera; family Erebidae; genus Tyria; species Tyria jacobaeae. Next base: position 7,167,443 of record OX387207.1, on the reverse strand, counting down.
ATTCATTTCGATATGTGAGATGGTTTCGATATGTGACATCGTGGTGGTGACACATGGTATAAGATTTTGAGTTATAAAACAAATAAAAATAGAGAGTTACAGTTAATGTAATACAGACGAGTATTAAACAATTTTATACCGACTTTAAAATGGGTTGTGCCCTTTCTTTTCCTTTTATTGTATTTGATTATTTTGTATCCCGATATCTTCGCCATTTGTGAATCGATTTAAAAAAAAACGATCATGAAAATACAGCTTATTACAATTTATGATATCATAAATGCTTTTTAAAGGTTAATTATACATATTTGTTATTAGATACCAGCTTTTACACACGTACAACTTAGAATTAAGTATCTTTTGTAAAGTGCAGCAATACATTTGTGAAGATAGCATTAATTGCAAGTAGTTTTTGGGTGATGTGTGTACAAACTTTTCTCGTATTTTTTTTTTTGGTCTAGACCTAAACAGTAATATGTTCTAACATTACGTATCTATACGTAATATCTATAAGAGAATAGAAACGCAACATAAACAAACTTCTATGTATATATCTATACATAGAAATTTGATTATTTTGCGTTGAAACCATAGGTGGCCGAGTCAGACTCAAACTTGTGCGGTTTATCTATATACAAGGTAGCCCTACATCCTTTACTACACCATTGGTTAAGGCGTGAAAGCGTAACAAACAATTTTAGTTTAGGATTATCATATTACACTTAATTTATTCGGAACTCCTGGAATAATTTACTATAGAGAAATTATAGGATCATTATTACAATTTTAATTGAATCACTTGTTTCCAGTTATCTTACCAAATCGACCCGAACACACATTCAAGTGCATAACTATAAACAAAAGTGACGGAACATGTAACGCCTGGACTGGTCCTGAACAAGTGGACTTCGTTAATACTTTAGCATGTATTGACCCTCTTTACGATGTTTTATGGTGCTACCAGCCCCAAATGAGAGTCATGAAATGCTACAACATACTTGCTTTAGATTCACATAAGATACAAAGATGTTGCAATACGGACTCAGATGGATACTTCGGTGAAACTGAGTTCGAATATCCCAATTACGGTAGTATGAAGCGACTGGAAGACTTTAAGAACTTGGAAAATTTTGATATGACGTTTAATAATGAGGGCAGGCCGACGGAGAATGTTGCCTTGTCAAATATGTCAGTGTTGAACCAAGAGTTGGCTATACCTTCAGTTCCTGGATGCTCAGTAACGAGAATGCACGTCGCTCTGCATTTACTTGGCTGCTTGGATTCACTTACATATGCTCATGATATCAAGTACGTTTGCTATTTTAGTGGTTTAGCTCATTTTTTGTTCATTATTTATTAATACTTAGTAAAAATATCTTGTTTAAAATAATATTAATAAGAGAATAGCAAATTTGGAACATAAATCGTAGAATTTGGCTAAGCGGTACAATATCTCTCTATTTTATCATGCCAGCAGTACCAGTACAGGAAAAATCAATTCAGAATACTCTTCGTTTTTGACCTGATAATTGTCTACTCGTTTATAGATCTTAAATATCAATAATGTTTCAGAACCCAGCATTCTACTGAACATAATAATTGTTTACAGGTTGAATCAAATTGAATGTAAGAGGGAGAACACAGCATCACCTGTGGCTCCTGTCAAGGAAGATTTTCTTACAGTGAACAGATTCGAAAGTCACGGCGGTGGTTGGGGATATTCTGGACATTCTGTGGAGGCCATTCGATTTATGTGTGACACTGACATTCTATTAGGTAAATAACATTACATTATACCAACACTTGATTGTCTTATAAATAATATTCATAACTTAGATGTGCATACTGTCTTGAGAAAATACTCGCTTCTTAATCGCAATTCTGAAAGGCTTTTTCTAAGGATTCTTTTTTGTATAATAAATGAATAAAATTTAAAGGTCTTGTCTAATGTAATATTAACAACTTTTATGAAAAAAAAACAGTAGCCTCGCGGGGCACAGCTAATTTTAAACAAGTATAACAGCAGCAGTTTTTTGCTTTACTTTTTAATACTTCTAAGTTGGAAAACTGGCCCGAGCCGTTGCATCTATGGCGCCTATAAGCTTTAACCTGGTAGCTAGCTAGTAGTAGTAGCTAGCTTGTGCAACAGTTTTTTTTTGTTAAGATCGAGAACTTGATAACATTTTTGAGGTCGGTTAAAATACCATATGCGCATTGTACAATATTATCCTTTGTTTAGGTGGTTTCGGTTTATTTGGAGGACGTGGGGATTACACAGCAAAAATAAAACTCTATGACATCGGGATTGAAGGAGGAGATCAAGAGGGTGATGGAGAGCTTATCGTTGAGAGTGAAGAGATTGTATTTGAATGCGCGCCCCGAGACAAATTTCCTGTCTTGTTCGACGCACCCGTAACTTTAATGGTTGGTACTTTAACATACCTACAATTTCAACAAAACTAATCTGCGAACTTAGTTCGTAACCTACCTAGAAACACCAATTTTGCTTAGAACATTGGCTTTTGCTTTAACCTATAATAATAAGTACTGTTATCAGAATATTATTACTTATTAACTAAATATAATTTAATGTTATTGTTTACAGGCTAATAGGTGGTATGTTGCATGGGCTTGCATCAATGGACCTTCCTCCGACTGTGGTTCTTCAGGCCAAGCCATGGTTATGAACGATGAAGTTGGATTTCATTTCAAAACTTCTAAGAAATCTAACAACGGTACAGACGTAAACGCTGGGCAAATTCCATGTTTACTTTATAACACTGTTAGTACAGACCAGTCTGTGCCATTGCGAGCACCAGATCCCGGAGAACCAATAATACAACTCTCTAAAAACTTATCAAGGAAAGTTACTATACCATGTTTTAAATCACTTATAACACTTTTAAAATGGAGCTGGGATACTTTTAAAGAAACTGTCCTGGAAACCAACGGCCTCGTCCTAATAAACTACCAAAAACTGACTGTTATGAAGCATCAAAAGAGATTAGTGTATGTCATCAGAGCATGTTTAAGACTCGTGAAATCTTACATAAATGAGATATATCCCCAGAATAATAGAAAGCGAAATTCTCACGAATACATGTCTTACTTCGAAGCAATTGCAGATGTGAGGAACTTGATTCAGGCTATTATGGCAGATCCTACGCCCACTTGCTCAATGTTACCAAGAAAATCTGGAAAGAGCAAAGCACATCGAGTTTGCTACGTACAGTTTGCTTTAGAAATGACTAACTCGATATTAAAAGAAGCCCACGAGACGATAACAGCTTGTTTCCACGCATTTTTTCCTACGCCGACATTGAAGTGGAATCATTTGTCTTCACTGTTATTCAATGTGAAGGTAATGTCAAATATGACTGATTGGTACCTAATAGCATACACATTGTTTTTATAATACTGTTTGTAAACTGTACAGTTATTATTCCGCCTTTAAAAAATTCTTTATGAAATTACAGTTCAAGGAACTGTTTATGTTCCCCAAACCGTCCTAATCGACAATTTTGTAACGTCTATCACTACACAGATACTAGTAGTAGATCCGAGTCGAGCTATACTGAATTCCCGAAATGTTTCTTTATAAAAACAGGTCTAGGTAGTATATTATATTTAAATATATCATGAAAACGTTAACAGGAAGGAGTAGTGCCACCGTCACAAATTCGTGAGTTAACTTCGACCTGTGCAGCAATGTGCTCTTCCCGTAGTCTACGAGATGTATTGCAGTATGTAGTTCCCGTAACACAGAACTCCATCATGACCACTGAGAATCGACGACCGGAGAGCAAGGTAATCGATCTACTAATGTTGTGATATTTTCGGTCTTAGAACAAACCGAGCACTAAAGCTAGTCATTAGTATTTAAATTATTCTAAAAATAATAGCTTCAACCGAGTTCGTTCTTTTGTTCAAGTTTTGTACGTAATAAGTAGTATTGATTGTGTAATGATTTGTTATGCTAGGTGATTAAAGAAGTTCCGTCCAAGTCAGCGACAGTGCCACGTTCTTCTCATGCTCAGAAACCGCCACCTGTGCCGCCAAGAACAAACAATAGAGATGTTCAAAAGGTAAATTGTATTCACATTTTATTACCAATGGCATATATACATATATTTCTATTTTTGAGAGAAGCGTTATTAATATTTTCTTATTAATATCTTCTATAAAAGCCGCCAGATACAACAGAAACTAAGCCGAACCACGCCGAATGGCATCTCTTAGATGTTATACCACGTTTGTTGGATATAGTCATGATACCTATCAAGCAGCAGATGATGACGCGTCAGTGTGGCCAGCCTCACGATCATGGTGAGATTAAGCAACATGAAAGGCTGTCAGACTTCTGCTGCAAGCTTACTGCGAGGATAGTGGCTGAATTATCCTTTAGTGCTACTAACATTCGGGTAAGTTTTCAGTTTAAATCAGTACTAGTTGTTTACAGACAAATCTCTGTTGTTTTTTTGGTAAACAAGTATTTTTTGAATGAGGATTGTATGCATTTTTTTGCAAGTTTGCATTTTTTACATTTTTTATTCAATATTCGAAATTTTTGGCGTTTTCTTTGTCCATTGTAGTATCTCATTATTGATTTTTTTGCTTTTACTTATGGTTGTAGATTAACAAAGTGTGTGCGCCATATTAAAATTCAGAAGATCTATACGTAGATTAGGAGTACTCTGTTAGGTTAGAAATACACTTAGATTCTATTCATACAAATCTTAACTTGTAAGAATTTACGAACACGAAACATGGATAAGTAGTATTTGTAATATTTTGTGACACAGGAGGATTTGGACACCAATACCGTAAAGCACGCAGTAACTCCATCACGTTTCATGCGTGTTAATCAATCGCGCGCATGGAACACAGGCAATGGAAGTCCGGACGCCATCTGTTTTACCGTCGACAGGCCTGGGGTTGTACTCGCCGGTGTGAGCGTGTACGGCGGTCTAGGGAATTATGAGTATTCGTTAGAATTGTTGCATGATGTACGGGTGAGTTTTGTTCAGTTCTACTGCCACTATATATCATAATCGGAAGAGCCAATCATTGTTTGTTACGTACTGTAACAACTGTATAATTTTAAGTTATACTGACGTTAAAGAGCAGGCCTGTTGCTCTTTATCAACATTTTTTTTAACTAAGTCACCCAAACCAGAGTACATGTATGTTTCTTGCAATAAAGGAAAACTTAATACATACATACATGCACACACTCACGCCTATACCCCCGAAGGGGTAGACAAACGATTTTCATTTAGTCCCAATTACGTAATGCCCCCATGCCTTTTGTTCTCATCTAGGCATTTTTTAAGATTGGATGAGGAAATTTGGTGTATATTGGCAGGAAAGGTAGGATGGGAAGGAAAGGATATTGCTTAAACAGATGGATTCATCTAATCTAATTTATTACCAGTTTATAAAGGCTAATAACTAATCTATTACTATTTTAAATTTAATAATAACATCCATATGTACGTCCAGTTATAAGCCTAAGTACAGGTCTACCACGTTTATAAGTAGCATCGGCTATATTCGTTTGCACAGAAAAGCGCTACCAACCGCCGACTGAAACCGAATGTAAACACGAAGTAAATACAGACCTTATTGCTTTGTATTAAAATTTTAAATGCAATAACAACTGAGACTCGCGCTATCTCCTCTTTTATATTAACTCGGCTATGGTTCGTACGCGGCAACCAATTGTGAACGGACACGTTTAGCACCAGTGAAAATTATGAGATTTGCGTAGGACACATCGGCGTAACTTATAAAAGTAGTAGACCTGTAACACTATAACAATAAGTTCCTAATAACTACTACATCTGAATACAACTGATTAGTATGTACGAGAGTCACACTGAAAGTTTTTTTTAAATTCTAGTTCTAAGCATGTGATGGAACTATCGACTGAATTAGCGGATCTACACCCTTTTATAACGCAGCCACGACATCTTCAGGCTTTATATTTTAAGTTTATCTTTTATGTTTTGATGCCAGGTCGGTGAGTAAGACCGCAACGAAAGTCATAATAAATCTTTGAGTGCAAATTTTCTCTATTCTAATCCATTTCGATGCACGACAGACACTTTTTAAATTGCCACAAATTTGTAAAAACATATGAGATATGCAAAACATTAAACACTTACAGATTCCCTAATAGCTCCTAATTCGAAATTTAAATAAATTTCTTATTGGCTGCTTTTCTTACTGGCCTATTCTAATCACCTCGCCTATTTGGAGGATCCTCCCTTTGTGTTGGAGGGACATAACGCCCGTTCCTCAACAGTGGTGAACCCAACGACTTTATGAAAAGTGGAAATACATGCGGTCTTTATTTACAATTATAATATGTTTTTCGGTTATATGACTTCGTTAGAATGTTGCTTATATGAAGGGTGTTTATGCATACATATTATATACATATATACATATATTAAAGGTCAGTTGTCTGTAAAATATTTATTATAATATAATACCTTAAGAATATATCTGAATTTGTTTCGGTATTTAAATTTATTCTGTACTTAAATACTATCGATGAAACACTGGATTTCAATAACGTGTTCTACATTATTTCTTCACGTTGATACAGAATGTACCGGTATGAATGAAACTGATTTTATTTATAGCCAACTACCATGCCATTATTATTACCTACCTAATGATACCTAGCAACAAGAAAATAGTATACATGTTTCTTTCATTAATAACCACCACCAATATTATCTAATACTTATATTTGTACACAAAGCAGATTATATAACAATAGGACAAATATCCTCCTTTGTTTCCTTTCATCGGCGTTATCTTACTATTACCTAAAAAAATTAAATATTATTGTTTTATCCACTCAAATATGCCAACTATTATATTACTATATTGTTATCACTCATCGATTCTTAGTAACATTTTATGCGTACCTTTTGTTTTCTTGCAGGTGCGCTTCTAAATAATAATAATAATAACTCCACACATCTCAGACACGGCCAAACTAAGCAGAGCTTGTATTATGGTAACCAGAGAGCTGATAAACATACTTTTATATTTCTAAATACATACATATTATAGATAAATTACACCCATAAACAGTAAAAATGATCGTCCTCATCACACAAATATTTGTCCTGGTTGGGAATCGAACCCACGATCTCGGTTTAGCAGTCAGGATTGCTAACCACTAGATATTTTTCAAGAGAACAATAATGCAGATGCAGACTCATTCATTTATCGCTTTGATTTTCATTTATCGTATCATTTACTATTTCACTGTAATAGATTGGTACAGACTCAGGAATTTCTTTTTGAGTGCTTATGTCTGTTAGCTGAATCCGCAAATGCTTAATAATACAGCAACAGATAATAATAGTAATACATAAGTCTACACATGTTATTAAAAGTTCAGTTTTGAATGGGCCAGCTTGACCAGATTAATACCACGGCCTCGCCGAAAACCGGTAGTGAAACATAGCTTGCATAGTATTGCCAAATGAGTGAGGGAGGGTACGGGAGGACCAATTCCCCCTCTTTTTATTTTACAAGTTACATATAACATTTTTTTCCATAGCAGTTGCGCGTAAGTGCAGACGAAGGGAACCCAACCCATTGCTGGGTGAGCGTGGAAGTTACTCATGGCGCATTTTGCGCCACTGACTGTCAGCACGATATGGTTCAACTTAAGTTCGACAGGCCCGTGCCGTTAAAAGTAAGTACTTTTACCCTTAAATATGTGCTTAGTCCTTGCCTTGTATACTAAAAAGCGTTAGTCAACAAAAAAAGCCGGTAAGCACTAGGTAATATCGCCACTATTAGTTAGTTGGAACTTATTTCTTTGCCAGTCAACATTTTGTATTCTATGTTAGTCAAGTAATTTATATATATATATTTTTTATGCAAACGAGCAGACGAGTCACCTGATGGTAAGTGACTACCGCCGCCCATGGACACCCGCAACTCAAGGGTCACAAGTGCATTGCCGGCCTTTTACATAGGAGTACGCTCTTTTCTTGAAGGTTTGTAGATCGTATCGGTCCGGAAATACGGCAGGCGACAATTTATTCCATAGGCTGGTTGTGCGAGGCAAGCTTCTGGAGAAGCGCACAGTGGTGGAGTGCCTATCGTCCAGGTAATGCGGATGGATATTTTGTCGCGTAGGACGATGGCGGAAACCTGCAGCGGGTATAAGTCCGAACAATTCCTCTGAACACTTCCCATGATACAAGCGATAGAGGATGCAGAGTGAAGCTACATCTCTACGCAACGCCAAGGTGTCAAGCCGATCAGAAATATCTTGGTAGTCGATGATGCGAGTCGCTCTCCGTTGAATGCGGTCAAGAGAGAGAAGCTGGTACTGGGGTGCACCTGCAAAGTGATGAGACGTTAGCTTAGCGGGGGGGTTAACAAGAATACAAGTAATGTGTGATCCACGTTACTAGTATTATCAAAAAAAATACCTTTGCCCAACTCTACTTAGATATCATATAGATAGCAGATATCAATGTTGAAATAGTGGACTTCTTCTTCTCATTAAAGATTTGTTAACCTTTTTACCGTAATGTGTTTTCAGGAAGACCTACGATACGCTATCCGCTTATGTAATCACGGTGGTAGAACAGCGAACGGTGACTGTGGTCTACCTTCGGTGAAAGGCCCAGATGGAACCACTTTCCGATTTGCTTCTTGTTCACTGAGCTTCAACGGCACCACACTTGCCAGGGGACAGATTCCATGTCTAATATATTATGGGTAAGGTCACTTAGTATTAAATGACTTATAAAGCGTTATAAGTATTTCATTTTGTATATATCCATACATACATATAAAACTTACTATGGATTAGATGATTTGGCAGAAGTTCTAATAAGCAATATTAAAAGTTCTATTATCTTTTTTTTTCTAAATGGTAGATTTTTTTCACGTGTTATCACATTTATCATACATGCCTTTATTATTAGATTTTTAATTGAAAGTACACTATACACTAAAAATAGAATCAGAATAATGTAAAACTGTTTTTTTGATACGTAATATACTTTCGAAGATATTATATTTTTAGTAAGGAGTACGATACAGGCTGCTGAGACGTCACTTTCCAACAGTCACTCCTGGCTTGCGTCATAATGGGTTGCGTCAAACTCTTGATTCCACAAGCTGTAAAGGATATTGTGATTAAACACAGGGAATATTCGTAAACTAATGAGTAAAATATTACTGTGAGTCCAGCGAGTGTTGGAGATGTCACAAGTGCATTTGAAAAAATGAAATTTGAGATTATCATCATATCCAAACTATTTGCTCGATTAGAATCAAATCAAAAATTCAAATATATTTCTAGACAATTAGACTACACGGTTACGGAGTTTCCATATACATATTAAACGATCGTCTTGGTAAAGCATTTTTTACGGTTCCAAAATACAAATTATGTGGGGCTTTGCTAAAGATTATACTATATGTATGTGGCAAGTTTGTTTGTAAAATATGTTATGTTATATTTTTAATATATTTATACCTTTCTTAACTTGGACAAGATCATTTTGTCCCACTGTGTACTAAAAAACAAATTCAACATTTTTTTAAGTTAGACTTAAAAAAAGTCTTATAGTTAGACCTAAAAAAATGTGTAATTTTTTAAGTCAGACATTTTTTGAAGTCTAATAGGTAGACCAAAAAACAATATTCAATATGTTTTTTATTACACAGTGTGACAGGACATAACCGGTAAGTGACAACCGCTGCCCATGGACACCTCCATCTCAAAATTCGTAAGTGCGCTGCCTGCCTTTGAGGGAGATGAGGATCTCCCCTCCCCTCTTTCCTTTCCTCACCTTAAAGGTGCAGGTGTCCAATGTTGCAGGAGGTAGTCACTTATTATTTCTCATATTAATTAATTTTTTTTTTCATCCAAGCATATAATGGCCTGGCATTATGATACAGTTTATCAGCGGAATTTATGAGAACTAAAATATTTTATATAAAAAATCAGACTAGACTGAAACTGTACTTTACATAGGACTTCAATGATTACAAAAATTTTACAAAAAAAATTCTTTCACCACCTGAAGAATCAAAATTAAATCTGAATCTTTGCAACTGTATAATATCTTTACAGCACTTCAAAATGTTTGTCGAACTCGTCTGAAAGCGCTGACAGCTTGATAATAGCACTACGAGCGATCACCTTACGAGTCGTTTCTATAGTCATCGAGCGAGGAGCTGAGTTGTTTTGTATGTTGAGGAACGAACTTACTGCTGAGGACTTGAAGAGAAATGCTTCCGTACTGCAACAATCGCCCGCTATTAACATACTCTTACCTTATACATTAGCCAACCTGGAAGGGCTTGATGACTCTAAGGTAACATTTGATTTATCTTCCCATAGCTGTTGCTAGTTACGTTGTTAATAAGTAATATTCAAACGTTTTCTAACTAAAACTACAAAGTCCGCCGCCATTCTATTTCTTTGTGACAAGACTTGTAGTAAACATACAAAGAGGTTTGTTAACTTTGAATCAAATCAGAATAGCGAACAAAATTCATAATTTAGATAAGACAGCTTTCGTTACTTAATTTATACTCTTATTCGTTACCATACTTTTAGAGTGTGGTCAAGTTGCTGGAGATGATTCACAAGTTGCTCCCACACGTGTCCGCCATGAATCTCTTAGTACCAAGCATCGAAGAGATCACTACCACGACTGGTCACTATTACACGTGGGTCGAGAGCGAACATCCATACAAACAGGCTACCGTTACCAATATGAGGTAAAAAACTAAGTAATCTAAATAATGATACTGACTCAGTAACTAGCTCATTTCTTTTCGTAGAATAAAAAAAAATAACATTTAATTATTTAAATTTATCAAACAGCATCTCTTAACCTTTCTAAATACAAAGCGGGAATCAAATCTGTTGATAGTTATCGATATTGTATACTTTTATGACCAGCTACAGAGTCTAAGGCTCGCGTGGCTGTTCATAGAGCTGTGTTGGTGCCAACACTTATGTATGGCAGAATACGCACGAAAGTAGACTTAATGCGGTAGAAATGAGAGCATTCCGGAGTATAGCTGATGTGAAATTGGGTGACAGAGTGAGGAATAGTGTGATAAGGGATCATTGTGGTGTGAAAGAGGATGTAGTGACTAAAATAGAAAAAAATATGCTGTACTGGTTCGATCAAATCGAAAGGATGAATGAAATAAGAGAGCCTCTATGGGAAAGTGATATTATGTATGCATGTATGTATTTAAATAATGATATGAAACTATGTATATTCTAAGACGTCATAGCTGTAAAACCAATTTTGATTATAAAATTTTAGGTTTTCATATAGTAGGATACTGGTTGTCATATATGCATCATTTTGTCAACTATTTTCTAGATAAATAAAAAATGTATATATTGTATAATGTAAATAATTACTTATTTATTTACAATATACGTAGGTTTAGAGCAACTTATTAATTAAACAAGTTATAAGTATCTAAATAAATTCATTGTTTTTCGAAGTATTCTCCTTTACGTTTTAAACTATTTTTCATACGTTCGAACCATTTTTCAAAACAATATGACCATTGGTCTTCTGGCATGTTTTCAACGTGCTGATTGAACACCGTCACTGCCTCTTCGGGGCTTGTAAAAGTGAAGCCTCTCATCAAATCTTTAATTTTAGGAAAAGCAGAGTAATCACAGGTTTCGAGGTCCGGACTTAGTGCTGAATGGGTCACGAGCTCTACTTTTTCAAAGAAGCATTGTCGTGGTGCAAGAAGATGCGGCTTCTCGGTCTTCTTACTCGTACTTTTTATTTAAGAACAGCGGATAAACAAATGGGACTGTGAAAAAAAAAACGCGAGAAGAAGACACGAGAGACCTTCCTCGCCTGCTTAAATTTTGTCGGTCTATACTTGCTTTCAAACACCCATTCACAAGATTTTTGTTTTTATCTCTAGTACAAGACAATAAATCCAATTCGACTCCTGTGATGATGTCGTAAACAGCATTAGAATGACCATGGTCGTACCTAAGTAACATCTTTTTGCACCAATCCACACGAGCCTGTTTTTGTTGTGCAGTCAGTTGATGGGGAATCCAACTACAACAAAGTTTTCTAACTTTTAATTCTTCATGTAGAGGTTTTTGAATTTGATTCATACCAATCCCCAAATGTCCCTGAATCGTCTCATAGGTGATGCGTCTGTTTTCTTCAATTAGCTTCTTTACCGTAGTCCTTAGCGAATTTCATCATGTAGAGAAATCCATCCCCGCTCAAATTCGGCTTATCATCGCCTCACGGTGCTCAGACGAGGTGCTTTCTTCTCAAAAGCATTTTGAAGGCAAATGGCACAATCTTACGGAGAAAGAGCACTTTTAAAATCATAAAAAATTATCGCTTTAAAATCTTTTCGCATTAATTCCATTTTCACTGCGGATGACGAAATTCATAGTGCGATAAAAAACAAATGACAAATGGTTTCCCGCTTATTTTTTTTAATTTATCAAGGACTCGTGTGTAAAAAAATAAATAGTTCGAAATTCAAACAGTTCTGAGAAACCAGAAGTGCAAAACTTTCAGGGTGCATGATGTATATGTATAATTGAATGAAAACAAAAAATAATTGATTGGTAAGTTAAAAAATTAACTTTTTTGAAACTCTGGTTATTTTCAGGGTCCTTTTCCCATCTAACGTGTCGTGGATGGTGTTAGAGATGGATCCTCGAAGCGTGACCGCACAGCCGGAAGATTCACTGACAGTTTATGCTGTGGCTGGTTCGCCGCGCCATCGCTGCCATTGCGCCAACGACGTACTCGTCGCTGATTCGCCCTTCAGAAAGGTATATAAGGTAGAGAATCGTCCATCGTTCATCTCATTCATACTAGTTGTTATTCTGATTATATTTAATAAATGGATTATCCGAATACGTACCTACTTGCGCACCTTAAGCACTTCCTCATGGTAGTGACGTAGTAAATAGCCAAGGCGTATCTTATAATCAATTTGTTATCATTTTTATATACATCAAATATGCTGTAATCCTGAGTATTCAACATGTACATATGACTTAAAAGTGATGATTAAATTTTTGTATAGTTAAAGCTGAACAAATTTACAGAGTGTAACTATTTTTGGAAGATATAAATACAAGTTTCAAACTCAAGCGTGATACTCGCACTTGACAGTTTTATTTATCATGATTTAAACATGGATAACGGTCGCAACAAAATTCCCTTTTCTATGTACATAATGAGACACTCACCCTATTTTGATTTACATTCTAAACAATATTTATTGCTTTTAATATAAGTGTCATTATAAATACCGCGTGCGGGTGGGTAATCATAACAAGTTAGAAGACAACTCAACTCATCAGTGGATCGTTTACACTTCAAATTATTGTGACTAATTATAATTACCAAGTTTTTGTAGTATGACGTTTTCAAAGAAATTCGAGTCGGCAAACATCGGAAATTGCAAAACTTTCATCTCCACGACAACCTAAAGAAATAAAAAAGAGAATCCAAATTGATGATTTTGACACGGGAGTAATACGAAGAAAAAAATCATCAGTTTTATACTGTCGATAAAAAATCCCAAGTATTCGTAAGCTGCTTGCAGTTTTTAAAGAAAATGGCATTGTGAACTGCGGTTGTACCTACGACAGCTTTTACAAGAGATGGGAAATTTATTTAAAAAGTGTAAATCTAAGAGACACATTTTAATTGAGAGGCCCAGTACTGCTGCATGACGACTAAGGTATTTCAGAGCCATACGGAAATATAGAAATGAAAACTAAAACATGTGTATATTTTCTGGACGAAACCTACTTTAACAATAGCCACACCTCCAAAATGTGTTGATAATTTATGCTGATATTAGCAAAGGGCGTCGTTTGGTGATTTTTCACGGTCGTAGCCGAGAATTGAATTACCATGGCGATATGAGAGCCACAAATTAACATAACTGGTTAGGCACAAATTGAAAAATAAACTCCTCTCCTAGCTCGTAATTCAGTGGTCGTAACGGAGAATGCATCCTACCATTGCATACAGGTTGAAAAAAAAAAACTATCTACTATGTCAAGTTTAAAAAGGAACTTGCAAGATTGTTTACGCGAATATATATAATTACGTATTTTGAATTTACACCTGACAATACTAAAGCCGAATTCTTTTGAACTTCGAAAAAATTTATACTTTGTTTTCGTAAATTAATCCGGAAAGATAGCAAAATGACGACCAGGTACAAAAAATAGAAAACCAATATTGGTACAACGACATGAGGTATGACAATGTGATAGACGAGTTGATAATAAACCTGTGAAACAATTCAGATTCTGAGGAGGATGTGAAAAATGGAAGACATTTCTAGTAATGAAGAAGATATGGATTACTTTTGTACTTTGACGGTGATAGTGAAAATAATATTTTAATTTACTTTTGGAGAAATGTTAATTTCTTTATAAAACTGTTTTGTATTATAAATAATACAATTTTATGAACACTTTAAGATATCTGTTTATTTTTTTACCTTTTACATTACATTAATTAAGATAGTTTCAAAGTTTTTAATCCGTAGATTTATCTCTCCTTAATGTCTCGTGTAGGTCTTGTCAATCGCGCCCTCCCTCGTCTTACTAGTACGAGTGACTAGTACTTCAGTACGCAGACTATATTATAGCTGTGTTTTATATAAAATCATATGAATTGAGATCTAACCTTAGTCTCACAGACGCAGTATTAACCTCGTTATAAGTTGCTTGGCTACCGCTTCCATCCTCGGAGTCGAGCGTGATGTTTACTTTGAATTATTTTTCTATAATTTTCAAATTTACTGAGTCTTATATTATGATTTCTTTTAAAGTTCCTTTCCCGTTGCTTCAGCGATAAATAAATGATCTGTTGATGTGTGATATTTTTGTATAGACCCTACAAACATATTTCACAATAGAAATGTGAAATCTGTCCAGCCACATACAATCTATACTTTGATCAAAGCTTTTTCAGGCGATTAATTAGCACGAACCAACATTTATATTTTCACAACAATATTACTAACATTAAGTAGTGTCCCATATTCATGCTGTTCAAAATTCATCCATCTTAGATAGCGTATTAGTGAATATTATCTTGAATCACTATAAATTAATAATTCTAAATAAACTATTAAATATAAAATATTAACACTACAGAACGATAATCTACTCTCCTAAGTAGGAAATTAGCGCCTACCCTATTATGAATGTTTAAATTAAATTAAAGAAAGTTTGCTATATATTGTTCGCACAATTTAATAACATAACTTTTCGTCGGTACGCTTTAAAGGTCTCAAAAGATGTTATGCCCAAAAAGGAAGCCTTTGAAGTCTGTTTATTTTTTGTGAAATATGTTTATAGCATTTTCTTTTGGAAGGTTTGTTAGAGGTTTGCAAATTTTTTTCAATTTGCATTTGCTGACGGTAATTCACCATCTGGAGGCACGGCAGTACCCCCGCCAAGTCGAGGACATTTATACTGCGAGTGCCTCTTGTCTCTTTATACAACCGTGGTGATTATTGCAGCGCATAGTTCAGCTGACGTCGGAAGGCGAGGTTGAAGAACTAGGCGACGACGGTGACGCGGATTTACTCTGTATGCACTACAACTGCACTTACGTCAGTGTGACGCCGCGACTAGCTAATAAGTAAGTAATTTTTATTTAGCCTTCTGATATACTAACTTTTAACTATTGAAATGACGTTCAACTAACTGTAGTAATAGGACGTAAATCAATTACTGATAACATATAAAACATTGTATTATTAACAAACAACAAATTTACACTGTCTCGAACAATATAACTGAAAGAAACTAGCCTACTTGTAGCAAATAGATTTCCTGTAAAATGACAAAAATCAACCTAATGTTTGAGATATTAAAAGTTACATAGTAGTTATTTTTTTTTCTACTTGTTTCAGTTCCAATGATTGGCCACAGAAAGCGTTACTTGTCCCGGGCAACGAAGTCATCTTCTCACTAGAAACTGCCTCAGATTATCTCAATGAATACAACAAGACAAATGAGTAAGATATTTTACTTTTATTTACCAGCATATAAGTACTTAGTTAATTTATTTTTATAAGCAACTTTTATTTCTGTGATCTATATCATAAAATCTGGGTAATATTAATATTATATAAGTATTTAAAATCATAACTACTGAAGCGATCAATGGCCGTTTTCACTTATTTTTTAAACTTGTAACACATTGTTTACCAGATTTAGCTTAGTGTACTTCTCCATATTATAAACTTTAAGTAATCCAAATTTCACATTCCTCCGAAATTTGCTGAAGAGGTGATACAAAGAGATCTCTTCACTTATTAAGACAAAGCTATTTCTTTAAGGATTCATTCCCGTATACTACTACTAGTACTAGTAATGTGCGTAGAATTTCAACTAAAGGCAAAATAAAATGATAATCACGCCAAAAAGAAAAAATATGAAAGGTTATAGTAACAAATATATAATCTTTAATTGTATCATTTACCGCTTGCAGTGAGGACAGTCGCTACGGGTTCCGTTGCCTATGCGTGGGCTATGAAGACGCGCCACTTACCACGCAGCGCCAAGGGCTAGTGGCGTTGGAGATGGAGCTGGTTTATGCGGGCGCTGCGTGTGCCTCGCGCCTCTTGGCTCCTGATCTTGATATTCCTTCACTGACGTTCTGTAAGTTCTTTGTACTCTTGGATATTATTTTTCGAGACTTTATACCATATATGGGCAATCTCCTTCGGGACCTAATTTGGCCGTCCACCAGCTTCTTCCCTTTGTAACTCACTAAAGCTGTAAACAAATCTTAGTAGTCTATTCTAACGTACTACTTATTGTCTGTAGTTGGTAGTGTAGTGTATTAAAATAGAACCTTGTATATATATGTAGTTTGGATGACAATATTATAATTTGGTATTGATCTGATGTTAGAATCAGGAAGTGGATGGCGAAACTCTACAAGGGTGCACCAATAAGTTTGCAGTCATTTGGTTTGTCGTAACGGGTGGAATATATTATACTTCGTGTCGAAACATATATCATTACAGTTATATATTTACTGTAAAGTTTTTTACCCTTTTGTGAGACTAAATATGTAATTGTTTTCATGCAGCAACAATAATGGAAGTACAAGTCCACGCTATGATTGGAAGTAGCCCCATGGGTGTTGAGAGCGAAACACCCCAAGATGGCAGCGAAGCTCTCTTCCTTTCAAGAGGACTTGAACTCTCTTCTCCTCCTACTATCCATCACGTTCTTGACGGCCAGCCTCTTTTGCGGTGAGTAATTACACTTTTTCTAAATCGAATGAAAATATATTTTTGAGTAATATACATATGTATGGCTGATGTTCTTATATTTTTATTTATATATTTAGGACACGAACAAATTATACACATAACTGATATGAATAAAAAAATATGAAGGATGAAAAATAATTAATAAAATATTATAGTTTTTAATTTAAAATCATAATATTACACTGTGGACACTGTAGAGAGAAAGTAATAAAATCACAAATTAACTTGTTTCAGCATGTTAATTCGGTTCATAATACTACACACTTAATATACATACATAATATATAAACATATATGTCCGTGAACGTCTTAATTTTACTCGACAGAAAATACGACAGTGTCACAGTGCTTATTGTTATAATAGACCAGAGAGTACCATACTCAGTAGTATATGTTCAGACAAATAAACCCCAATCCGAATCCAATTAGTCGATAGAGACCTTTATATTGCCTTCTGTAGATATTATGTACGAGTTAAACGAAACTATTATTGCATATTTATTTTAAATTAAGTTCTTACAGTTAAACTGTGCCAATTATACAAAACTCCAAATGAATCAACATATTTCTTTGTTCGTGAGTAGTCACAGTCTTAAGAAAAATAATGTTACTTAATTTAAAGGAAAGTAATGAATCAGTCAATTGCGAACGAACTCACGTGAAACCTCAATTTTATATGGAACTCGTTAAATGGTTATTATTGGTCATAAAACGCTGTTGTAAATTCATATATATAACTTATTTATATTGCTTTTTACAGCAGGAATAGTGTTGTAACTGGAGTTAATAAAATAATACTTTATTTTATAAATGAAATTGTGTTAATAATATTTACTAATGTATACCTTTATAACCCTCTTACGCGTAAATAACGGCAGTCATTTCCCCTTAAGAAATGCACGTTAAAAATATAGTAAGTATAACTATTTGCGGGCTATATAACTCTACTGGCTCTTCTTCCGGTCCTGTTGTTACACCAGCTCTTGCATTAGGACTGAAATCTACTTTTGACACGTGTTTGACCTGAGATGTGCGATGCTGTCTATTTGGATAAGAGCGAACCCTTATCTCCTATCCGAAAATCTCGCGCTTCTGGATAAGTCCAAACAGCGTTATTGCTCACATCAGCTATGTATTTTTCTTACGGTTTTTTTTATTCGCTACCCTCCTGCAAAATGTACGCTGTTTCTTATAATTTTGGCGAAGCGATAATCAATGCTATGGTCCTGAACCTTGTCTTATATGAAATGGACGCACATATAGATGAATGTAGGGAATGGTTTCAAAAGTAACATTTCTGTAAGATTATCTAATGATACAACTGATAAATGATACACTGGAAGAGGTGAAAATGTGAGTTAATGAACCGGTGTCTATATGTGAGCTTTTGTATTCAGAACAAATAGCAGCAATCTATACTCAATTGAGTCTGGCAACTAAGACTATGAAAGGTGTTACGACTAGGATCTAATGACTACAATCATCTCAATATGACTCGTGCAGGCAGGGCATCTAATTAGCATATAAAAATCGTGTTTAGTGTCTGTATTGTAATTGTATTGTACTACAATTAATATTTAACAACTTTGATACATATTTTATCAATTTTGATGCTGTTTATTATTTATTAACGGACTTTTGTAGGTTTTGCCAAAATGGATTTGACCAAACTGACACGTTTTTTTAATTTTGGGGACATCTAATTTGAAAACACAAATATAACCGTGGGTGAAGCTACAATGCCTCATCGCATAGTTTCTTTTAATAGATTGATCGTGGCTATCCATTGTAGCAATTCCCAAAAGCAAACTTTATCCACATTTAGTAAATGTACAGGTGTAACAATTTTAATACTTTCGTATCAGGGTACTACTAGGAAAAAGAAAGATTGTTAAGTTAAATAAAAAAGTAAATACATTTTATTTATTTCTGTATCTATTTGTACCTGGATAAAGAATTCTCACTTTTTAAAACAATTAAAAAACGTCTTTAGATTCACGCAACAAGATCAAATTTGTTTGCACCGTAATGCATGTTCTAATAAATAAATGCCTGTCTTGAGTAGTCCTGCCAATAAAATAATATCCCCTTGGTTTTGGAGCGTTTTCAAATTTCGCCCATGAATAATCAAGGATAGAAAACTCGTGCCTATTAGCAGCCTGCTCCATAACTGTATTTACCATTTTACATTACCTTCTACTGTGTATTATCCCATAGGTAAGTTTGATTGTTAATAAATTCTCTAGGGAGGAACTGTGCACTACTAGGTATGTACACCCAGTAAGTATATGATATGAATGCAATATGTATGAAATGCTCTTTATATAGGTATGCTGAGCCACGTAAAGGACGACGCTAGATAATAACATGTAAATGGCTTCTGGCAGCTTTTGAATGCTTAAAGGTAAACATTTTGCACACATCACAATACACATTAGCTGACAGATATTTCTTATAAGATTATTAAGTAAGTACCACTTTAGTAACAGAACAGAATACAGATCATACCAAGCAATCATTATAGGGAGCTCTAGAATGATAACCAGAATTGATACCAACAGTATTGCAAGAATTACTTTCAATGGCTCAATTCTGCCCATTGGTCCCTTCGTCAAGGATCTCGGTTTGCACATCGACGCAACCCTCAATTGGCAAACTCATGTTTCTCATGTCAGTCAAAGGGTCACTAATATACTGCGTCGCCTTTATCGCCTTAAAAAAATTCTCCCAATGAAGACAAAAACGATGCTTGTGCAGACCTTGATTTTCCCAATTATCGACTATGGTGATGTGTGCTATCTCGACCTGAATGCAGATCTGCTCACAAACTTGACCGACTTCTCAATAATTGCATTCGATTCATATTTAACTTGCGAAAGTATGATCATACGTCCACTTATCGCTCCCAGCTGTCATGGTTACCAATAAGACAACGCCGTAGTTTGAGGGCGTTGACTGCGTTGCACTCCCTTCTCCACTCATCCAACTCATCTTCTTACCTAGCATCTAACTTCCAGTATCTTTGCTCTAACCATGATAGAAATCTTCGCTCTTCTAATAATCTTCTCCTTCTCTGCCCTTCTCATAACACCAGCAAGGTTCACTCTTCCTTTGCTGTCCAAGCCGTAAACCTCTGGAATGCGCTCCCTCAAGAAGTTAGGACGTCCACTAACCGTCTCACCTTTAAGGTTAAAGTACGTAAACTCTATAGAGATTTTTTGGCGGAATCAAAGGAATAATACTGTGCAAGTGTCTGTGTGTTTATGTAAATGTATATATATCTATATGTGTAAATAATTGGTTTTAAGTTAGTATATATTGTATATGTAAGTATTTCTAGTATATGTATGTAGAACTACCTATGCAACATTCTTTTTTTCTATTTAATCATTCAAAACACCTGCCACAAACATCTCTGCATCACCCAAAGGTTGGCTGGTAGAAAGTGCCTACGGCATTAAGTCCGCCTTGAGCAATATTGAAATTGCAGGAAGTGTAATAAATAAATAAATAAATCATATGATGACCTAAGGTTCTTTGGGAATGAGCTGCTTCATTAATGTACATGAGCCTTTGTTTTTCGTTTATAATTTTTTTTTTTTATACACATTGACATTTTATATTTTACTTTTTGACATGAATACTTACTTTGTTAAGTATTATATTGTTTTTTTTTTTATTGTTTAAATCTTTGTACTTTTTGACATGAATACTTTGTTAAGTATAATATATTATATATTTGTTTCTTTTTTTTTAATTTATAAATTTAATTATTGTAAATGTGAGGACTATGTAGGTTATTTATTTATTTTTTCTCTTTTCTCCTGTAGCTTGTTTTATAACGATGTCTGACTGTTTGAGTACTTTTGCGGCCTACCCAAATGTCCTTGCTTTGGTACTGTTCGTCGGTCCGTTGAGCTCCTTAAAGTTCTAAGTTGAGCTACACGATAACTGACAAATGCTTGCACTGTTTGGACGGGTCCACTCAAATGAGCGTGGTGCTTTCTTCAAAAGCTCATCTCAGACGTTAGCGTGCATGGTTCTCATATGTTTTTGACCAGTACATCTGTATGGACTTTAAAACAGACTTTGACCTCTGAGTTTGTTTCGGTGTTTCTTCTCAGGGTAGTCAGCTAGGAAACACCGGCCTCATCTAGCATAAACTAACAGAAAAAAATAATATATTGACGTGTAAAAGTGTTGTTATAACCTATTTACAAAATAAAGATCATTTATCATTTATCATTTAAAATTTTCAAATTGAATACCTTAATCAAATTAGTCAACTAAACAAATTGCAGTAGCAATTTTTTCTGTAAGTTTCTCAAAAAATGTATTCTTTAATTATTGCACTTGTTCGCATAATGTCGCTTATACAATATAAGAGGGCAGTAGAAAGTCATTTTTAATCTATGCTCTTTTTACATATTTTTTAGTGGAGCAACAGCAAGTATAGAAAGTACATTTTTATGTATCGAATGTAATAGAAAACAAAAAAAAAACAAAAAATGGTTACAGTAACCGTATGTATGTATATCCGTTTACATCCTCTACTATGTATCTCCTTAACACTGTTTTGATTTATACTATGTTGTAATTTTATTGTCTTTTTATCAATAAACTGACATAGCAGAAAATAATTTTTCAAAAACTTAGTTTACTCAAAAGTTTTTCTGACACATGCATGTGTATGCATACACTCACGCTTGTATTTCCGTAGTACAGAAGTATTAGTAATATAGGGCGAGCCCAATTCCGTCAACTTTGGGAATGAAATAAGGAAGGATTATATTTTAGGAAAATGGAGAACATTAGTGAAGGAAAGGGATGTTACTTATGTGGATGGATAGGGAGGGAATCTGAAGTGTAAGTGTAGGAAGTCGAAGGAATAGCTTGAGTATGATAAGGTCTCATACCATGTAACTGGCTGATTCTAGGAAGTCCGGGCCCTGTAACGGAATTTTTCTTTTAATGTCATGTCAGTGTTAGATTTAATATAATTGGGTAAAAGGTATTACTCAAATTAATGCACAAGATGGCTTCCTTGTGGAAATAAAGTCGACTTTTATTTGTCTGTTTACACTTTTTGCTGGATTGCATAGGCATATGGCATACATACGGCTAAGACATTGATCCTGCACGGATTGGAGTTGATTGTAGTAGCGCCGACTATTTACACCTGTATTCGTCAGGTGAAGTAAATGGTTTATTTATCTATATATGAAGATTTACCCCCATGTTATGTTAAGTACATAGGTAGGCTCTAAGTACTCGAACACATTAATTTGAATGGTTACAGGTCAACTAGTTAAATGTTAAAAACGTGCGCGTCTTTCCTATACGCCTGCTGAATAGCACAGCTCTGTGGGTTCTCAAATTGTGTAACTAGTGGTCTGCGAGCCTACACTGCGACCAGTTCTACCATATCAAATAGGTTCAAGGAGATATAACTATATTCTTCGAAAGAAGTCTTCATTTACTAGTACCAAAGACAGTTGTAGGTAAAAAAGAATTGAATGTAATGTATAAAAATAGTAGTACAAAGTAGTCTCTGATTTTATTAGTTTTAGCAAATTTCCAGTATTTCACATTATGTATGTATATATATATATATATATATATATATATATATATTGTGTATTTTAAACATACACAAAAACAAGTTTTCAGAAGTTATCATGTTCGCTATGCAGTCGGAGCATATAATAACGGTTACTGACATATACAAAGACATAAATGCCTGCCGTCACTTTGTAATTAGTGGGATAGTATATTACGCTGTATTGCATATTAGTGTATTATTTTAAGTACTTTATAAGTATTATATGATATGAAAAATAACGTACAATTACTTTGAATATAAATGCAATATATTTTCGTTACAAATATGATGTTAGTTGCTAGCAGATCGGAAAACAGTAAAAAGGTAATAAGTAAGATAATGCAGAACGTTATTTAATACCAAAATTTATAAACATTTACAAGAATTCGCAATATTAGCATAACGTTCGCTATCAAGCAAGTATATCAGGTAAAAAAACTTCATTTTGTAGTTGTTGTACTTTTATTGATAACATTTTAATGCTGTTACAAAACAACACATACATAGTGTTTTCGCAACACTATGTCACGTAATACTGATCAATGTAAACCTAGTCTTGGCACTTTTCGAATGGTTAACCTACGTTATAATTGAAACTAATACCACTACACGAGTTCCTTGAAAACGACAATATATATATTATCTCGAATTATAGCACAAGATTCCAATGAAATAAATTCCAAAAAGTAAAGTAATGAAATTTAATTTATAGTGTCAGAATTCCAAAAACAAATTATCAAGTGACAATATAAGTTTATGATTAGTTTAATGTAATATCTAGTTTATTAAACTAATCATAAACTTATATTGTCACTTGATAAACTATGACGTAGATCAATTGCTCCAGCAACACACAACACGATCACAAATCTGTAGTTAGAAGCTCCGCACGTTCTACCACTATGTGAAACTCAGTCTCCCTGTAAGTCTTTCCGTCAGGCATTACTATTTGCACTTTCTTCTTCTTTTCGTTTTCACGTCTCACTATAAAGAATATAGCAATGGCTGCCAAAAGTAACAATACTAGAATACCTATCACCACAAATATCCAAAAGTTTTGTTTGAACGCGCCGCACCTGCTGTCCACGTATGTCGGTAAGGAAACAAAATATCCTTCAAGCTCATACCAGCAATTGATTGCACCGCTTTGTTCCTTTGTGATGTCTCGCCATTCATCAGCCAATCCACAAGAACACGATCTGTTAAGATTTAATCCGTCTACTCGCAAAGTCAGTCTTGAACTGTTATACATAATAGAAGATGGGGTCAGATTAGTTACAGTGTTATTGTCAATTAGTAATTCTTGAGGACCCATAATCGACATTACATCCGAGCTTACAGTAAAACCCAAAAATGCACCTTTCCTTAAATTCATGACTGTATTATTTCTAAAGGTAATAGGTCCTCTTGTAAGTATGTGATATCCGTCGCCCTCTAATGTATCTATGTGGTTACTCTCTATGAGTACCCTCTTTGGTAAATTGACAAGAAAAGTTAAACTGTACATATACTTCACGGTAACTCCCTCCATTCGAAACAAGTTAGTTACTTCCACATCTGACAGGAATCTGCTTGGCAATGTGTTTATTTCGCCGCCGCGTATAATAAAGTTATCAACGGTGAATTTCTTGAAAGTCTGAATGTATATGTTTTCAAAGATATTTCCCGACAACTCTATGCTGTTAACTCCCATCAGACTGGAGAATGCGAATGGTTTGAGAACTTTGATTCTGCTATTGGTTATAATTACATCATTAACACGCCCCTGGATGGCGTGGGATGCTATCTCATCGATTGTGCAATTGTTCATGGAGATCCTCAACCCGGGGTTCATTTCGTTTCGGTTCGAGAAAGGCGACCAAGATAGCGCTCGCTCATTAATCACCACGTGATCCACATTTCTTAATTCTATACTGCGCAGTTGTATAAGTTGCCTTACAGTGTCGGGTAGAAAGGTGACCCGATCACAATTCTCCATAATAAGGCTAGTTGCAGTCGATGGCACTCTATAAGCTCCGTCAGGCCTTAGAGTCACGTCCTGTAAAAGAAGAAAAAGGGTTTGTTTATTTATACAATCCATGACAATCATATAGAAATGTTACTTATGTATGTGATTTAAGCAAACGTACACTAAATTCTCTGGTGCAGATACATATAACTCTAGTGAAGGAGTCGCATCGGCAGGCCTCCTCTTGGCAAATAGTCGGCGTAATCGATTGCGCTAGAGAGCGCGCGTGGAGCGCGACCACTACCCACCACCACTTCGGCCAGCTCATACTAACCGCTTCACGTTACCATATCACTTGATTATCCACTCACTGAAAATAATAAGTTAGTTTAAATAATAACTATAGTTACATCTCGCAATTTCTCACTTCGCTACTTTTAATTTGTCTAGTTGCGTCCCAATTTCGTGACTACACGGCGTATTTACGAACTAATGAAGTCGATATGAGTCAGCGAGGTATCGGATGTTATCGCAAACTGTGTTATCAGATACGAAGCAGTAGGTGTTGGTGTGACTTTCCAGCGTATCAAGTACTTAGATTCATATGTATGTATATTATATCTCGTTTGACGCTATGTCGGGTGAGCGAAATTCTATCTGACATAAACGATTCGTAGAATTTGATGTACTTATATGTACATATGTATGTATACCGGTGCTGTATGGTGTTTTTATAGTGTAACTTGAACTATCTTAACCTGACAGGAGATCAAATCTAGATACTCTTAAAAAAATTGCTTTATTACACCTGAGTATACTTAGGTTCTTTTGGAGACTAGAATACCATAACACCAATAAGTGTAATAGCGTATTTTTTATCTTTGTCAAGTTTTTACTCTAAAAGTAATTTATAACATATGTATATTGAGTGTTACGCGTATGCTTTTAATTAGCTTGTTAAGAGTAAGTATGTATATTGTAAATTGCACGTTAGGACAGACACGGTCCATTATAGGAGTTGTCCTCGGTGTTACATTGGTTGTGAAATACGAACTTTGTTTTAGTATCTCATTAAAAATACAAATACTCTAGCAGATACCTTACATTTACAAAACATATTGAATTCTGAATACTTAATTAATTTTCAACGCATCCCTATACTATATACAAGGAACAGGGTTCTCAATTCCACTGAATTTTTCTTTTGTGTGTATGGTACTCGATATGTTCGCCATTTGTAAACCGATTTCAAAAATCTTTTCTCACAAGTAACCATTCTACTTCTAACTAAGGTACAAATTGTATAATTAGTTATCTGTACCTTACCAATAAAATAAAAAGTGTAAAATAAAATAAATAAAAATACCAAATAAATATATGAAAATAAATATATTTTCACAAGAATCATTATTCATTTACTGCAAACACATTACATGATTCTCATTGTAAGCAAAGTGAATACTTATTTTTGTTAAAATACAGTTCTACTAATATTGTTAGGTATTGTTGGTTGCGAAGTACGTGTGCAGCCATTGTGCCAAGACGCGTACTGGCTGCACCCTTTCACGAATTCGGTCGTATATTCCATAAATAAATATAACAGACAAACTACAACGTAAGAATTTACACTTAACAATACAACAACTCATATACATATACTATGTCTAGTACCGGTACTGCAATTTTAAGCGATATGTTGAGTAGAAAAATAGGTACATATATCACGTAAGATTGCGCTCATTTCACCTTTCGACTGCACAAGTGCATAGCTGTAATGGACACAGTATGTGTATAGTATAGTATGTGGGAGTTGAGATAGCAATCTGTATATTTGCTCTTTGCACTAATTACGATCTTTGGGTTATATTTGCTTTTAAAAATCAGTGAATTATAACTATACGTGCGTCTAAAGATTCCTTTTACTTAAATATGCCTGATTTATTTTCGTCGTTCACCCATCCTTATTGAAATTTATTTCTGTATGTGACTAATAAATACGGTTTACGGCGTTAAGTTCTTGTTGTGCAATTTTCCAGAACAGAAATATCATGAAGCGTTGAGCACTTATGTATAACATGCATATCATGTCTGAACAGATTTTATTCTGATAATTACTAGCTTATTTTAAGAAGGCTGGAGAAGAATCTCGCGAAACATATCTACAAGATCCCTAGAAATTAAACGTAGTCTATTATAACTTCAATTTATTCAATGAATCAAAGCGTTGAAATCTTAGGTGTTATTGTTTGAATGAATTTAATGATTCACCACGGTAACTATTGTGCAAAAATTATGAATAATTCGTTCAAGATCGTACAAATGAGTAGCATGGAGTTATTTCCGCTTGCAAATAAACTGAATAATTCCTTTAAAATAAGAACAAGTAATTATGTACTGACGTTACTCAAAATCCGCCCTGGCTAAAACAGAAAGTGGTAGCAAATCTCGCCTGGGTTAATACGTATTTTCCAAGCCGGACTTTACTAGAAATGTACGATATGTACACAGTGAATAAACATACTTAAATTATATTGATTGCCACATGTTTCGTTGTTCTATATATCGTGTGTTCTTTGGGAACGGCGTTTCTAGGAGCCTTCACTAGTTTACAAACTACTGTTTGTTTCATATACAAATCGTGATTATGTGCATTAAGTTGCTGTATTTGACGTCTTAAGTAAATGGACATTCTTATAAATATTTCCTATAAATCTCAATTTTTTTTCATTTTCTCACGAAAAAAACGGTATAGTTTTGCAATTATAGTTTTTTAACATTACACTTCAAATAGGTATCTACGTATTGTAGTTATTATATTCTACTCTACTTTTAAGGTATCATAGTTCGGCAAATATGTTAAATTTCGTACCTGAAAACTCGACTACAAGTTGCTTGAAATCAAACCTTTCAGGTTTAATACATCGTTACTGATTTAAAAAATGAAATTCTTGATGTTGCTGCCTAACAATTGAAAGAAATTTTAACAGTACACCACCCCATACGTCCGAATCTGTTTAGAGATTCAGATGTTATTGTGGTATAAAGAAACTCATACTTACCATACGCAAACACTAAATACACTGTCCCTTTTTTTGGGCAGTCATGTTATAAAATTAACTCATGACTACTAGCTTGACTCGGAACTAATAGCTAATTGCGAGTCAAGTCAATAATATTCAATAATTTTAATGTACGTGTATCTTTGAAAGTACATATATTTAGTTCTTGCATTTAAAAATCATATGAATCGCTTTCACGAGTCCAACATGCTTGGTAACGAGGTTGTGATGAAGCGTGGAGGTGGATTGTGTAACTTTCAATGGTTACTAGTAAACATGTTGAATTCTGGCTCATTAATAAATAAATATGCCACTGCCGTGAATAATGTATACAATTTTGTCACGAGATTATGACAGCAAATATCTACTTCAATATCTCGTCAGATATTTGAAGCTTTCTGCTGTTATATAGTACTTCATTATACGGCTCATAGGCGTACGCTTTTGGCCCAAAGAGGTGGGGGAGGGGGTTATTTAATGCAGGGGGAAACAAACTAAACAATATATATATTTATTTACTACATAAAGGAGGGGGAGGAGGAGGTCAAGGCTATAAGCGAACTGTACTTATATTAGTCTAGGAGTTTAGTTGTGTCTTACTTCGTCGGTACAAAATAATTATATATTTTTAAATCTAAAATATAAAACGATTATAATATTTTGAAACATAAAAAGACACTCTTTTTTTAATTGTTATGAATTCAATTCAACTCGTCAAAACAAACAAAATCAACTCAAACCCGAGGGTTATATTTTTAGTAACCACTGATGAGTTTTACTATCCAACTCCTGGTTTAGTCATACCGATTTATATAATTCTTCCAGAAAATTGTTTTGATACGAACACTTAGGAGTAGGTTAAAATTGACTTCCAAGATTTGTTTACATAGTTAAGGTGAAGCTTATAAAAAGCCTGTTAAAAAACTGCATTTCTAACAAAAAAATTGATTAAATTAGGAAATTATTATATATAGAATAGATTTATGAAAGATAATATATACGAGTAGGTTGCTGTAAACTGTAGAGGATTTCTCTCGACTGGCTGCCATATCCGATTATTAAATCAATTACAGCTCTCCTCATATTAAAGAGTCCATAGGACTACATGTGTATGTGCACCAAGTTTCAACAAATTGCAATCATGAATTGCATTATTCAATTGATTTACACGTGTGAAATCAATGAGTGAACAAACAGGAAATATATAGTTGTCTAAGTATGTTATTGCAACCATGCTAAATTGATATCCTAAATCTCGGGAAAATTGCCTCCAAAAGTATATTGTCATAAGGCAATCTCAACTTATTTCTGTTACTCTAAATCATAGTTTCCCAATTTTATTTTGCTCACCGCCCACTTTGAGAATATGTTTTTTCTAATAATTCTTCCCCATCTTTAATTTTACTTACTATTTGTCACGAATTTTAACCAGCTATTGCCACTGTTACATTTAACCTGTAATATTATATTATAGTCGTAACATACGATAGGAACCCTATCCTTTTTTTGAGTTTCTTCCTTCTTCCTTCCTTTTTTAAAATGATTATTGAAAAAAGAATATTTCAATGGGAGCACATATGTTACTGAGATATATTGAGGAATATTTTTATTCACATCCAAGAGACATGAATTTATGACATAACTAATGAGTAGATTGTATTTGAAGCATTTTTATTGAGATTCTTAATATCAGGCTCGATTTTACTTAAAAACAACCGTAACTTACCGCGTTCAGTAACATGAAGCCGATTTCTCTTTTAAGTTACAACTAAATTCACGTTCAGCTATATAGTAGGATGGGAATGCTATCAAAATCGTTGAACAATCAACAATAATCCTGGGTACAGTTATGAAATGCTGTAGTCAAAATATTTGGTAGCCATTCTTGAGTTTAATTTTCATCTCCTTATTTGTCGTCAATTATATTCGTTCTTATAATAACTGGGATGACTTAGATTTGTTAACATTTGAAAAAGGATCCAAAACCCAGTGTCGTATGTTAAAAACGAGTTTAAAATGTGCTGGAACCGTTCCTTGATATGTCTGTAGAGGTTTTCCGTGTTTTAGCAGTAAACAAGCAAGCCGTTCTTATAGAATGATAAAGCCTGTTAAATTTGAGAAGTTATTGAATGCCCTACTGCTGATATTTCTTTTGCATAATAGTAGTTTGTGTACGAAAGCAGCAATGCTACTTATTGTCTTAGTCAAGTTTAAGTCCACCTTGAAGTTGACATCATTAAATAATATATACAGGTCTGTCAAGTACACAATATTGTTCTTTGGCCTCAAGTTAGGATCTTTGTTTTACAGGAATGCTGTCACATATTCAAATAGATTGTATAATCGAGTCAAGTACCCTTTGACAGCCAATGCACCTCTGTGTAAAGCAGCAATCGGTTAAAATTTTCATTATTTAATCAATCTGTCGTTCAACTAGTTAGAATGAAAACTTTCCTGAGTTATATTCTCCTCCTCTTTCTCATGCTATACCTCTTTCTCAAGGAGTAAGTCTCCCGTCGGGACTGAAACAAGTCGGGCATCCCCGAAACACACACGTCAGTTAAACCGTATATTTAAATATATATTCAACTAGTTACTTCTGATTTTATTAACTGATGTGATGATATATGGAGGTTTTTACTTAGATTCTTCGTAACTAAATGCTTTCAATGAATTACACAATGCAGTCCGCCTTGAATTTTATTTTTAAGCATGATGTGAAGCCTTTATGATGCTCTGTCATAGCCAGTGCACCATCCGTATCAACTGACAAAATATTATTCAAAGGAATTTCCCTATCAGCACGAAATTTTCCCAGAGTATTAAATATAAATAGTTTCTCCGTTTGTATCCGTTTCCAAACTTTGCAAACAAAGTTCTTGACATATTTTCTCATCCTTAATGAACATCACGTATGGCAATAACGACGCTTTATTGGTGGGTAAAGTTGACTCATTCAAATATTCTCATTTCAAATAAACTGAAAATTGACAAGTCTACAGATAACTGCATAACGATTCTTCCATATTTTTAGCTATTTCATCAATTTGTCTTAGCACAGAACTATTGCTCAAAGATTTCTTTTTCGGATAATATCTGCAGATATTTTATGGAACACAGTAGTTATTACTTCTTTTACTGCTAGTACAATTAATATCTTCAATAGGATGTGGTTTCCCTGTTTTAGCCATCAACAATGAGAAATTGTACGAAGCTCGAAATCCGTCATCGTCTTGCTTAGAAGTTGATAAAAAAAGTTTTGATATAGTTGGCTGGATTTCGTACTTCTTTATCATATCTTCAAAATAGATCACATCTTTGTCTTTCTTACCCGGTTGTATTTTACTAAAGCGATCTTTCCCTAAAAGGCTTCATCGCTTCATTTGAAAATGTTTTTTTTTACAAATAAGGCACAACGGCGACAGTGGATTTGTAGATCCTTATCTTTTTGCTTTCGATATGGTTTGTACTTTCTAAATACGAGAGTAAGATCAAGTTCTAAAACCCTTTTCTCAATTGCGCGAAATAATGTTAAAAAATTAAAATTAATTAAAAAAAGAATGTGAAAAAAAAAGTGAGCAATCACTGTACTGTACTGTAGTTTATATAGGTTGGAAACTTTTAACATGTATTGACAGGAATAAGATATAAAGGTGACACGTTTTCAAAATGCGCCGCGAAAGGCAAGCGCGTCGTGGGAGCAGAGTGCGGGCTCAAACCTGTCAACTCATGTATATATGTACTGATGCTGACTCTCCAGAATTTGAATGCCCCGAAGACGTTCACGATCAAAAAATATATATAATTATATCTATTTCATTTTAAAATACTCATAAAGAATTGGAATAAGCCATTTCAGTGAAGTCAATGTGAAATTTTATGTCCTGGGCGGGCCCGTGGCCCCAAGCCAGTTCAGTTGCCAGTTTAAATTATAAACATAATACAAAACATCATTCATAATTATTTATCGATATTATGTGCACGTGTTGTTATGCACTCGTAATAAAAATGATTATAATATCTACAATAACAAAAGTGAAACGATGTTAATTTTTATGTTACTTTAGTACGTGATTAGCGTGTATTTTATATATAGTATTTGCGTTTTTAGAGTATTAGTATTTTTTAATCTAAACACGTCCCCTCTGCCCTCCCCGAAAGTATAAAAGCCTACAAGGGAACGTTATCGCCCACATTAAGAAAATATTCTCTAAGTTTAGATAAATTATTAACGTTAAAGTATTAACCTAATTCGACTACAGATATCAATTCATCGATATAGACTTTCCTGTCCAGTTTCACACCGTGGTTAAAGTTTCGAAATTTGCAGACCGAACTCGAGCAAACCAAAAACGAAACATGCAAAGTTGCCAGCATTTAGCACGTTTTAGAAATCGGAATTAACCTGTGATTTTGATTTTTTCGTTGGTCACGTCAAAAAGCCATATCGAACAAAATTCGGTGGTGATAGTAGTGACGAAACGTTTTTCGGAATGGTCTCTTAAAAAAATATTAACAGATAATATTTTTGAACTCTTACGTAAATAATGATCAGCGTTCATACTATTATTAGGTTAGCCAGATTAGCCAGTATTATAAATAATCAATTTCATAGCTTCGATATGTTATTAATTCTTATCTTTATAAATATTTTTTTTAGGATTTTAAACACCACAGTTAAAAGTAGATATTTTTAATATGTATTAGTTTATTCATTTAAATATCTTCCGGTTCGATATTATAAGTTTTAACAAGGTTACAATGTGTCCTTTATACGCTCAAGTTAATGTTAATAAAGCAACAACGAATAAGTTCGTAACTTCTCTTATTTTAAACAGCTGATCATGCCCAAATTACATCATGATTTGTTTTTCCTATGTCTTTTGGTAAATAAAGCATAGCGGACATGTTCTCACGTATCACAACTGATACTAACATAAAATGTTGAGAATTTGTGGTTCGTTCCGAATGAGTGAAACATTGCTCGCGGCTCGGAGTCTTGCAAAACGTTTGTAAACAAGTCCCGAACTGTCAACAGCTAGTCATTGACTGCTGGAAATGCCATTCCTAGTTCCTGTTATAAACTGGCACAGGGGCACTACACTAAATTCAATTTTTGAAATCTATACTTCATTTAATTAAAGTTCGATTCTTTGGAAACCACTGAAAGAGAATAAGACAAGACCATACTACAGCCATTTTGAATTAAAACTTAGGTTTTACAGAATAATAACAGTCTGTGCTTTTATTTTATCGCTTGTTATTATCCTTAATTGCTTATTAATCTTTTGATTCTTTTTAGGTTTCTGAAGAGCAACTTGAAGTTAAAGGTACCTTCCATAAATATATATATACATATATATATATATATATATATATATAAAATTGATATCTCCTATTATTGTAAAAGAGATAATTAAGTATAATTGGTAGCAAACAAAATTAATTTTCACTGTCAAGGAAACCAAAAAGGCTTGTCATGATATTTCCATTTTTTTAGATGTCATACGCATATTATTCGTATACAGGTCGCTAACAGTATGTTTCAATATCTAATTAATTATCTGCCGGCCTACGCGTCCTAGAGGTTAATTAATAGACAGGTCATGTCGTGGTCGATAAATGCATGGAACATATATGTGATTCGGATAATGACAGAATACAAATTGTCTGACTTTTTAAAATGCCGTCATAATTCTGTTCTTTAAACCGTTTTATAGTTATGTTTGTAAGGTGTCGATAACATATCGTTCATGCCTTTCTTTCTGACGGAGTTGCAATACGAATACGATATTTATTGGTATTGTTTAAAGTCACGCACAACAATAAATCTTTATATATAGTAGTTAGGCGCAGATCTACCAATTCATATATGCTTTCATATGCTTATCCAACGAGTAAGTCTTGGAAGAGATGCCAAAAGAATAAATAAAAAAAATAAGCATTTTAACTTATTTATATTCGGAACCTTTAGTTTCGTGTTTGAGAAATTAGTTAACAAACACAATATAATCGCACTACGAATCCGGTTATGTTTATTAGTTATCATTATACTCGTAAGGTGAATATGCCCAACTCAGATAGACATAGAAGGACGTCCGCGACTTGCGAGTCACTAAATAATATTAATCAATTATATCACTTTAACAAATAACGTAAAGATGCATAAAATCTTTACATAAAACCAAGGAAGTACCAACTTAAGTACATACATATTTTATAGTCAAAGAATTCAGAGTGAAACAGTAATCGTTGTCCGTCCAGTGTGTTATTATTAAATTAACCCATAACTGGGCATTTCCCGGTCCCACGCGATGCCTGATTGCAGTTAAGTTGTAACATAAATCCTTAAAGCTTTTATAACTGCATTATTTCTTTCCATTTGAAACTAAGGTCGCAACCTGCTAACGTAACTAGGATTCGATGTAACAAACTCTTCCTGTCTAAATTCCAATATGCTACTATAATGAGCGTGTCGACTTATTTAAGGACAATCAAATCATGACTATTTTACTATGATATAAACCAATAACGATTAACTAAATACACTTACAACATATCTGTAAATACGTACTAGGAGTCTAGGTTCAATAAATGGTTGGTTGTGACCGATACAATGATGTCACATGATTAATAAAGTCCTTCACATATCCGGTGCTCGTTTACACTTTAGTCAATTCTTAGAACTTGATTTCTGTTTGTTTACATATAACAACACTTATGGGACATGACCCTTACATCTCCCTTTTTGTGTATTTACTGTTCTACGAATTGAATCTTCTTATAGAGATCATGGATTTTTGTTGATATTCATTTAAAAAGCTTTTTCTATTCTAATTAAAATTGTATTGCTGATTTAAAATATGTAGACTATTCAAGCTTACTTAGAGTGAATTTTCTACAAATTATTGGAATGTATTTGTAGATGACTATCATTGGTCCATAAGTGCTTCTAACGAGCTCCGCAACGGCTCAATATAATGTATAGATCCCTTTCTCCTAAGTGGCCGGTAAAAGGAGTACGAATTCCTGTCTGTTAGACCATAGATGTGTCAGAAATTTCACATTAACCCGGTCATTGTATGATAAACACAAACACCTAATTTTTACACACACTTAGGTACTTAACTCCTGTTATATTGTTTAATGTAATAAAAGAGTGCCATATACTGTATTGAAAGACAGCCTATATAATTCTTACAAATTACTTCCATAGTTTATTAATAACTATATTTAATATGATTTACTATTGCACTTAATGTTCATTATAACTATGTAGAGATATAAATGTGTAAAGTATTACCATTTGTCTACACTAACACCCACAAACTTCATTAATATGATATTTTTAAGAGCCACGTGTTTGCGCACATTCTTTGATCTTGAGCCAACAGTAATCACGAGCATAAATACTAATAAAATTCAAATGTAGGTACCGACCTCATGGGAGTAGTTCCGCGGTGACTCCACCTATTGCCTATATGTAAACAAAGATTGTTGTCACTATTACGTCGCCGAGATTAACTTATTTTAAAGAAATAACGATTAATTTTGAATTAAAAGTCACTGTATGCCGTGTTTGCGTTGTAGTAATTATCGGTATAACACAGAAATTACAGTTACAGTTTTATGAATAAGCAACAATGCGCGCGTCTGTTATGTTCAATTCCCGCGCAAGCGACTGATATGAAAAGTCAAGCGAGCGGAGAGGTGCGCCTGCGCGTACCACGCGACCTTCAAACCTATGTATGCTCCTTTAAAATTGCAGCGCGCTTCATTCCATGAATAACATTCTTGTAGATTTTTAGTATTTATTTAATAAGCAGGTAAAGCTATTAAACGATATTCAAATATTAATAACCATTAACTTTCAAAAAAAAAAGTGTATAATTTTTAACAAGCTGCATATATTTAGGGTAACACTCGTTAATTTTATTTATTTTGTGCAGCT
The DNA here is from genome assembly GCA_947561695.1 of Tyria jacobaeae. Taxonomy (NCBI): domain Eukaryota; kingdom Metazoa; phylum Arthropoda; class Insecta; order Lepidoptera; family Erebidae; genus Tyria; species Tyria jacobaeae. Next base: position 7,131,537 of record OX387207.1, on the reverse strand, counting down.
GTAACCTGCGGGTGTACCTACATTTATATTTGTTGTGCTTATGCATATAAATACATAGAGTAGACCGATTAAAAAACAGCCTCCCCGTTTTTTAATCGGTCTACTCTTTCCGGAGATTAGCCGGAAAAAACAGACGGACGGACAAGATTTTTTGATATAAGCATGTAAACAATGCCATAAGTATTACAAACACACATTTCAATAGGGGAGAGACCTGTATTTGTAAAATTGGTTGAATATAACAAGTTCTGTGCCTTTAAAAAAAATTTAACAACTAAAGGATTAAGGCGGTGAGTCGAATACCTATGGTTATAATTTATCTTTTTATAGGTTTAAGCCAAAACAGACAAAAATTTTTTCTTGTGCTGTAACCTCCATTAACAGTGATAATATGTAGAAGCACGCACAATCACTTGCTTTTAAGAAAGAAATAAAAACATTTATTATATGTTTATCCTGTTAGGCTTTGGACACTTGATCTACTTACGTACGATATTAAACGCCTCGTCATATGGTTTACTCTCGGGCTCGGTTTGAATAACTGTGCATGAATGCTTCAGTGACTTATCCATAGTTGTGACTCTTGATGGCTTCTTGCGTGTCTAACCGGCAATAATTAATGCTGCTATCCCACATAAGCTAGTACTCTCTGGAATAATTTTATTGCACATAATATTTATTCCTTAGTATATAATTAAGTTATTTGCCGATTTTATAACGAATGTGATTTGCCACTCAGTACCTGGGTGAACCAGGAACCAGATACATAATATACACTCACAGGCACAATTAACCGCCCACCTATATTTTTCGTCACCCTGTTTGTTTATGTTAACTGTGGCTTATCTACTGTTTTGTTTTTAGTTAAGTGGGTACTTTAGCAATAAACTAAACACTTAAATACCCTTATTTCGACCCTTAAACTTGTATCGCCGAAACGTTTTTAGAATTTAGTCTCTGTTTGACATTGTTGCAGTAACGTTACATTGATTACATTTCTTGTTCTTGTCTGCTATCGTGTACGAACATTGTTTAATTTGAGTTTTTAGTGTACGATTAATGGTTGTGACTTTCGGGAGACTGGTTCATACACGAGAAGGCCAGGTCAAGGCCGACATCGGTGCACCTCGGCTCTGGATGACCGCTTTGTTGTCAGTAACGTGCTAAGAAATCGCTTTTGCACCACTACTGAAGCGCGCACAGGTCTGTTTGAGGTGAGAAATGTCACTGTAAGTGAACGTACGATAAGAAGAAGACTGGCTGAAAGGAATCTGAGAGCTTTTCGTCCAGCTCGCAGTCCACAGCTGCATGCACAGCATCGTAAAGCAAGACTTGCCTTTGCACGAGAATATGCTGACTGGACTACGGAACAATGGAAGAACGTACTGTTCTCAGATGAGAGCAGAATAGCCTTAAGGGGTCCAGATGGACGTCAGCGTGTTTATAGGCGCCAAAATGAACGGTTTGCTCCATGTGCAATAATCGAAATCGTGGGTTATCAGGGAGGATCCATAATGGTTTGGGGAGGTATCTCTTACGAGGCTCGTACCGATCTAGTGGTGTTTGATAGAGGCAGTGTGACTGCTCAAAGATACGTGGAGGAAGTCTTACAAGACCACGTCATACCTTTCGCACCATTTATTGGTGAAAACTTTAAATTAATGCACGACAATGCTCGATGCCATACCGCAAGATCCGTCACTCAATACCTCGATGAGGTCGGGATTCAAGTTTTGCCATGGCCGTCACGCAGTCCCGATCTTAACCCAATTGAGCACATTTGGGACAACCTAAAAAGACGTATTCGAGCAAGAATATCAGCCCCTGCGACCTTACAAGAGCTCAAGACGGCTGCGATAGAGGAGTGGCATAATATCCCTCAGTCGGATATTCAAGACCTCGTAGATGGATTGCCAAACCGACTACAAGAAGTCATCAGGGCCCGAGGTAGTAATACTCATTATTAAAATTTAAATAAAAAGAAAGCGGACGATTTTTTTCAAAATTAAAGTCATCACATTTTCATGCAAATTTTTTGCAAAATCGATTTTTGGCATATTTTTTTTTATTAAACGGTTTTGTTTAAAGACTTTTGTGATTTTATTTATCCTTAATGGCTGCTTTTAACATAACTTCCATCAAATGTGGTCAAAATTTTCCGACTACTGAAAATTGAAAGAAATACAAGGTGGGCGGTTAATTGTGCCTGTGAGTGTAGATAGATACAGAAATCGTTTCTAAACATCTTGAAGTAGACCGTTCTATTCTCTACCAATCAGCGAAAAGACTGACCAAACGTCTATAGGAGCTGTACATGACTTTTATTTTATATGTCCAATAACGAATTATAGTGATATTTATTTTTTTCATGTATTAAACACCTTTAGAAAATTACATGTTAAAAGTATAATATTTTAATATTATAAAAAATACTTTGAAGGTTAGAATCAACAAACAAGTGTTAACAAATAGGTGTCAATTGCTAATTAAGCTTATCACACCGTTGAAACTTAGAATACCTAGTATGAGTATAAATATGGCTTTAAATGGATTTAAAGCCATATTTATACTGGAGTTCGTACTAGAGTTCGATCCAGCTATAGATACGTCGTTTTAAGTTTAATAGTGGGCTTATGTTGGGGTAAGTAAAAAGTATTAAAATACTTATTATTTGTCATCTTATCTTATGACTACAGCATCAAGGAATGCTGCTAATGCCTGGCGCACCCAAGGTACCAAACAACAGTCATAAGTTCATAACATGTGCACAGCGCCCAATGATTCTCCTCTATACTCATTATATTCAAACATAATATATTTTTATAGAAATGTCTGGATTTATACTTGCTCTAATTAGGGAATTCTCTCCACTCCCTAGCTGATTTAATAACTATCTAGGTATTTATATAATATCATTATTGTTAATAAATTATTCAGAAAACCATTTCGTATGCGAAATTAAACATTAACAGAAGCGTTCAAATTTAAAATAAATGCACAAATATATAAAAATGTGTATATTATATATTGTATTATATATTGTATATATACCCCTCATATATAACATATTGTGAACTACTCTTTTTAAAAATAATTCGACCTTACATTATTTGCTTTATATGTTTTGTTATATTTAATGTACCGGCTTAAGTTTAATATTTAATTAATGAACTTTTCGTACCATGAGATTCCAATCTAGATGTTTACTGGAAACTTTTACCGTGATGTAGTAAATTTATAATTCATATTGTGAAAAAATGTAAGCCTTCTCGCTTTTTCTGTATATAAACCTAAAAAATCGCTTCCCTTCATGCGCAAATTTTCTTAAAAAAAATCACAAAGAATTCGCTTCACGTAGAAACTTGTCACATCATATTGAGTTTAAAGGGTTTCTCTGTCACATCACGTGCATTGATGTAAGAACGTAATTATAAAAACCTGAAACAAAATTAATGGACAATCTCCTTGTTTGTCATTTACCGTAATCTCGTTTTTCTTTTACGACTTACAATCTGTCGATGCGTCATTTACGAGTTTAACTCTTTGAAAAATCATTTACTCTTTGTAGCATGATTTCATGATAGTTGTGTCGCCTTTGCTCTCAATGATAGCTTTAATGCGAATTTGATGGCCTGATTGCTTGGTTGTAGGGATGCTTTTCGCCAGTAGCCACGTCTTTTTTTAAAGGAATCGTGATGCTTAAGTGACGGAATAGAGCATTGCAGCATTGATAGAACCATCCACAAACTGAATACCACCAACACCTTGTATAGACATGCAGTCCCATATCTTCTTCACTCTCAATGCCTCATTTTTGGCCCGAATCACTTTTTTCCTTTCATCGGCTACTGTCACTTTAAATTTGGACTCGTCACTCCAAATGATACTACGCCACTGATCGGAAGTCCAATTTAAATGATCACGAGCAAACTTCAACCTCTTTTTCTTTTGTACAGCAGTCAACAGTGGTTTCTCCTTAGCGGTGTAAAATCCGTAACCCATTCTTTTTAGTACTCTTTTGCAAGTATCAACTGATACGTCTTTGTGAATCATGTCCTTTCATTGCACCGTGAGTTCTCCAGCTCGAGCACGACGATTATTTTTGATAATTTTCTTCAGGATTCTGTTTTCTACTGACTTGTGATGCGTGGTCGACCAGTTTTCTTCAAACAAGAAGTCGTTCTATTCTTTTTATAGTGCTGAATGATAGATTGGAAGTATCAAGTCTTTAGATATTTGGTAACTTGATTTGCCAGCATTGACCCCACAAACTATTTGCTTTCAAAGCTCTTCACACACGTGTTTGCCACTACTTACTGTTATTTGAAAACTAATGAAAAAATCTGAAATTTTCAGAATTTATACTGTCTCACTTGACAAATGACACAGAATTACTAATAGAAATTTAAATTATGCAAAATAATTCTACAAAAAAGGAATAATCTTATTTAACTCACCGATAGACGAACTCTTTTGTATCGATTAACAATTAGACGAACCATTTTGCTTATAACTTCTTCGAATTTAAAACAGGATATGTATAAATTAAAAAGCTAAAATAGTTTATTGGTTAATAATTAAAAAATGGCATAAGTAACGCGACACGTGATAGTAGAACAGCTTAATATTTTATATAGATATACAAAAATAATGAAGTTAGAAAAAATCTCACAGAGAAAATTTCACACTAGACAAACTATTTTGCATCGGGGCTCGTACTTTAATAAATACTTCACATTCTACAAATTGAATACTCTTTGAATTTGCCACTGTAACACGATATTGTTTCTGACACGACCTCGGCTTTTGTTTTAAATTTTCGATCGCTACAATATCTACACGTGGATACTATTAACTACTTAGGTGAATTGTTTGAACTTTGAGTAAACAATTTGCATACTGACTGGATTTTGTAACATAAACATCTATTTACATCGCAAAGATAATATTACGAAGGTAAAATTATAACAGACATCAATGATAAATCTGTAAATGAAATTTAATTTTAAAGTAATTTTGTATTTGAGTTTCTATCTTATCGTATTCCTAAATATTTTATATATTGTTATTATATATATATATTATGGCATAGAAAAAACAGTCTTTAGAAGGATGTATTAACAGTTTTGTAGGAATGTGTGCATATAACCAAATTATAGCCCGGTTTATGCTGTATAAGAAGATTAGGAAAGAAAGAACACTATAAAATATACTCAAATATACTGTAATTGTTCATGTCATAAGAAATACATACCTTTGAGTCACCTCAAAAAAAAATGTCTTTGGAAACGGTCTTCATGTCTTGGCGAGTAGGACTCGAAATACGAACTACGACTACTACGAAAAATCTCTGACGACTGGGGTTTTTTAACTACATAGATAGTTTTCTTAAAAGTGCAAACTTGGACTTTTTCAGGTTTGTTATATAAATATTCTAATTGACGTAGCTGAAACGAAGAAACATTATATATACAGTCAGTTAGTCGATTATTAACATCTAGAATAAAGTATTATAGATTTAGTACATGTAGGTACTGGTTACGTGTTCAACCGCAATTATGCTCAACTACATTGTCACGTTGTTCAGTCACGGATGGTGACTTCTCTATTTTGAAACTTAACATTAATTGGGACTCCCAATTTGTCTTAGTAAACTTTAACGCATTATATAAATAAACAAGGTATTCTGGATTTTGGTGTACGTTTTTCATTGTTATTATAGTAAGCAGTTCACATGACGTTTCTTAATAACTTGTGACTTGTTTTTTTTTCTTTATTATACATTATATTAAAAAAATGGTATGTATAGAGAAGAGCTTAACCCATAAACAAGTTCTCTTCCAGCAAACCTTGAAAGGGGATATTATACAGGTATTCATAAGAGGCAAATGTGTACGTCAAGATAATAGAATTCGAAGCATTGGACTAAATACTTAACATAAACAAAAATATAAAGGGATACATCTATACTATAAAACAGTATAATATTCATAACACATTATAAATACAAATATGTACACACATACTATATAATTAATATATAAAATATAATTATTATGTACAATACTCAGTCTGGCCATAAATATTGTTACAATAAAAAAATCTGTCAAAAGACCGACGGGGAGAAAATAAAATTCTGTTATCATGTGCATATGGTATGGTAATCGATTTTTATAAATATAAAGTTTCCCGTGTGGTTTATCGACGTTATTCATCACATCACATTTGTTTTTAAGGTATTAAAGTATGAAATCGTAACTTGGCTCCAAGAGTACGCTTTTGCTTTTTTGATGGTGGTCAAAATGTTAAAATGGAGTCAGGTGAAGAAGAGAACCCGATTGGTGTCATAGCATTACACAAACTAAGTATGGTCAAATGCAGTTTTTGAAACTCCATCCGCTTGATATTGCTAAGGTACAATGAAACCTTCTCTGATTGTGACAGAAAAAGATCTGGCCGTCCATGTAGTATTCGTTTGAAAATCGGCTGGTCTGGTCATTGCTGAGAAAGAAATTAGTCCCGGTTTCTACTCTGAAAAACGTTTAAAGAACACCGCCGAAACAGTAAAAAAGTTTTTCTTCTTGATTTTATTAACCTAAATAAACATTAGCTATTATCCGCGACTTCCCTCTTTCGTATTGGCTTTGTATTCTACTTTAGAGGCCGCCAAGGTCTGTCGAAGATCTCGAGAACTACGTTCCTAGGTTAAAAATACCCACCTGTGGCGGAATGCATTCAATTACGACAATCAGTTTGTCCCTGTGTGTGTCACTGTGTGAAGTTGAATGTAATAAAACCAACAAAATATATTAAATATAAACAAAAAACTATATAACATTCTAAAAAAGTAATGGACAACGAAAATAATAGAACTATAAAATAAAAACAATGAGAACAGAAACAATGTCTGTCGGTCTAGATGTCATAATTATGTATAAAATAAAATAAATTTTTTGGGGTAAAGGAACCGCTGGGTGTAGAAGCAACACTTTTCCAAAAAGCAAAGGAAAGGTTCACTAAATTGCGTAAGCGGTAGAGTTATTTGATATGTATGTCTATTGTCTAAGTTAACATTTCGCTCATAAATTCGTCTGGGGAATTTTTGATCCATGGGATTTGTCTGGCTACTGACAATTAACAGTACTTAAAAAGTAATTTCAAAAAACTATCCGCCAACCCGATTACGGAAAAATAACACTATATTATATTCTTTAATACATTTGAATATATAAATATGCATAGTGACATAAGCCGTGCCACATGTACCAAGAAGACGAACTTATCTATTTTTTATGCACTAAATATACTTGAATTTGATGAACACAAGTTTCAGATTATTGTAGTTGACGTAGTTGTCGATTGCAGAGATCCAACCAGACTATCTGTTCGATTTACGTGGATAACCTCAGAGATAGTACGTTCTGGATAAACTCGGTTCCGCACGTACATCAAGTGTTGTGTTACCCTTGAATGAAAAGGTCATTGCCACTGGGTTATCGGTAAACTAAACGTTTTTTTATAACGATCCTTTTGACTCTTAGATTCTCAGTGTTATCCATTTGTTTACTTCTGAAGCAGGTATTTATGTAAAGGACTTTTACTTCTTATTCAATACTAATACACTAATTAACTTTTATGAATAAAACTGTTGATTAATCAACTATTGGTGTAAGTAAATAATGTAGGTAAGTGAAATACACTTTGTGTAGTCCAACTACCTACCATCTTTAACTTCCAAAGCCCCGTTGGTAAAGACCTCGTTTTCTATTATGTTTTTTTTTCATACCTGATTTTGCTGTAGGATCTAATAATTTTGTGTATATAATAACTTACCTAAGGGTAATGGTAACTATTATATACTAGTTTTATAATATCTTTACGTCCCTTAACTACTTAGTAATAAAGTCTAAAGTGTTTCTAAAAGTTAATTATACTGTTTGTATCCTGGGGGTTTATAACCCTCTGCTCCATGGGCATGTTGCGAAAAAGCTTTTTTTTTTTTAGGGTACGCATGTATTCCATGTATACAACCATAAGTTACAAATGTATTAAATAAAAATTGTATTTTATTCCATGTGTACGTTTTGCGCGTTAAACTTTGCAATGCCACGCAAATTTGTTAGTTTTTTCATATTTTTTTTGTTTTTTTTTTTCATTCTACAAATAACTCAAATATTACGTAAATTATTTGATATAAGTGTTTTCCTAATTATATATAAGTACCAGTAGAACAATATAGTAAATACACCATGTACTTGTTAAAACTTTTGTAGTCAGATTCCTGACCAACAATTTTAACGAATAGAGAGGACTACTTTATAGGTGAACACAATTAAAACCTTGTTTCCATAGAGTACCGAGCTTCGAAACTAGGTCGAATGGATAGGTAGGTACTCCAACGTGAGAGCTCTACTCAGATCGAAGTTATTTTTGTGAATCGATGGTGAACATGTTAGCAATTTACAAGGAGATACTGCTCTTAACCCATTACTTCCCAAGCATCGGAAACTTTGGATTTTTTTTATCAAATCTTCATAATACGCTAAGAAAAAATAATACGAACATAAAAATAAAAAATGTACTTTTAATGCTGAGTCAGCCTGTCCTATAAATATGACAGTGGGGATATATGATCAGAAATAATAAAAGTAATCAGTTATAAGAATATTAGCTGTATTTGAAAATTTGACCATTAACAGTTTTAAACATAAAGTTCTATTAACTTATTTTGTATGGTAAGGTATGCTGTTTCACATTTAGCGCGAAAAGTAAGAGGTTTGTTTTTACAACCTTGTCCCTGGCAACGCCTCTGTTTGTCCCTCTTCGTCATATAGTGACCAATATTGTCAAACCTGACAGATTGTAAAAGGCGTTCTGATGTACCTGGTGTAGGTTTGCTTGCCTTGCCTTCCGATTTTTCATCCAAGAATAACAACTAAGAATAATATTTTTAAAGGTTACCACAAGTTTTAAATTATGTTTTGTTTATGTTTTTATTTTTTATATATTTGGTAAAGGTCTAAGAATCACTTTTATGTAAATTGGAGTTGGTAAGTTTTTTACATTATGGTATATAAAATCAGAATATGATGCTTCTTTTTGAGGCAACAAAAATGATACTTTGAATAAATTACATTAAAATTACGCATACACTTTTTGCAGAAGAAAAAAAAATATTTTATCAGAAAAACTGTGCAAGAATACGAATTTTGTCAGAAACAAGAAAAATAAACGACCTAACATGTAAAAATAATTTTGAGTAGGGTGTCCTAAAAATGGACAGTGGGGATTAACGGGTTAACTAGACATAGCCGTTGCAGAAAATACACGGTGCAATATCGATTGTTGTCATTTAAGATATATTGGGTTATGGATTGTTTCTTCTTTTAAGCTAGTATTCTTGTTGATTCACAATTTATAAAAAAATATATATACACTTTTGAACACTCATATTTGCAATATCGATTGTTGTCATTTAAGATATATTGGGTTATGGATTGTTTCTTCTTTTAAGCTAGTATTCTTGTTGATTCACAATTTATAAAAAAATATATACACACTTTTGAACACTCATATTTGCAATATCGATTGTTGTCATTTAAGATATATTGGGTTATGGATTGTTTCTTCTTTTAAGCTAGTATTCTTGTTGATTCACAATTTATAAAAAAATATATACACACTTTTGAACACTCATATTGTCGTCATCCAGGCACTGTATGATTGAATATATACTGTCTTTAAATCCCTTAGTCGCATTTTACGACTAATAGTATAAAGCAATAACTCAAGCCAGTCCGGTTCGTATACCTATAATTCGAAGTGGCTGGCCCTCTCTCTAACTACGAATTTATCAAACATTCGATTATGTTTATAACATGTCTATTAGCTGCTCCTGCCTACCACAACTTAATTTTTTTTTTTATGTCAATGTCTAATTGTTGTTTAACACACTTTCTTTTTCTTGTCGGTGCTTATGTATGAAACATTGAAATTAATGACCTACAAAAATAAACAAGTTCTACCGTCCGAAACGAGAGCGACTTTCCATACCTTACTGGCGTTATTTGTTTAAGTAGCATAGTAGAGACACTGTCCAGGCTTCCGATAGAACTATGTTTATTTCAATGGTCGCTGTAAGTTCATATAATAGCGCATGAGTATTGCTCATACGTTCAATACGACTAACTTACAGCTTGCAACTTAGACTTTCAATAGATCCGACAGTCTTCACGTCTACGTGGATTATAGTTCAGTTAAATCAAAAGCTGTTAAATATTATAAAATCAAAGGTTGGACGCATGCTGTTTTAGTCTATAAGTAATTGATACACCAGCAAATGTTGTTTAGTTGATAAATAGTAAGTGTAATGTGTAAATAAATGTTGGCTAACCTAAAATACATAAATAATTGATACTCATCTTTCCCCTATCACATACGCAAAAAATAACATTATATTATTATTATTAATTAAATTAAATTACTTTGTTTTTTATTTTACAAAATTGCAACATGATTTACACATGATTGGGTCATTAGTAATTTAAGATAAAAAAAATGAGTATTAGCAAAGGAAAGGTATATCAAGAAAAGGACGAATTAAAGCTTGTACAGATGTGTCCGGAAGTGTAAACAATAGATTTAGGGCGTCAGGGTACCTGTACCTTACTTATTTTGACTGCAGTAAGTTATTTTTTACGGGTGCTAACAGATGCTAAACGGGTACACGTGAGTTCGGCCAGTTAACTCAATACTGTTTACGTCATCTACATTCGGACAATGTTTTTCTTGTGTATATGTTGCTTACGTGAACGATGAACACGTGTTTTTGAAGTAAGTTGATATGATATAATAATTGGTATTGGTAGGAAATATAATTCAGTTAGGTAATAAACTAGTAAACGGCCTGATTAATAACAATCAGTTACCGTAATATATAAATGTTTGTCGCTTTTTGAAGAACCGTATACTGTTTCATAATTTACCATCCTCGGATAGGTCCTATCAAACTATACTAGTATAGGTAGTACGGGACTGCAACAGATTTGAAGAGTGTAGTTGTAAATTTTATATGTATAAAGTAAAATCTGTTACAGGTAGATGTGTAACTGCTCTTTAAAAATATAAAATAAAAAGTAAAGGTTTTTAAATACAGTTTTTTTCATGACAAATGTGTGGTGTAGTACACACAGACACACAGATTGACAGAACAATGCAAAACGGTTAATGACGAGAGTTGTAAAAGGGGAGTTGCCGACCTATTGCGTATGTTGGTTTGAGTAAGTTTTAGTAGAAATACTGAATAAATGAAAAACCAGACAGCAAACTGCACAAGATGGATAGCGAACTTGAAAGACAGAGAGACTGGATTTTTCTGTTTTTTTTTTGGATTTACAACATCATGTATGAAATCCCTATTCTGAATCCCTTTATTGTACACTTAAAATACAAAACAGAGTAAAGATACAATATTAATGTTTACAACAGAAATTGAAGCTTTCTAAATCAAATCAAAATGTGGATCTGTCTGTGAAAAATATTATGTTTTATAAATAAATAATGCCTCTGTTTATGTAATATGAGTGTTATATGTGTACGTGCGTGTGTGTGCAGTCATGTGTGTGTGTGTGTGTGTGAATTTGTATATCTATATTGGTGTTTTAATTTAAGTGGTATATTAATAATATTAGTAATATTGGTGGTGGTGTCAGCGCTGCCCGCCTTTGAAGGGATGAGGAGAGGGGGATGAGGGGAGAGGAGGAGTTGGGCCTTCGGAAACCTCACTCATTTCGGGGAAATGCTTCACAACCGGTTTTCTGTGAGGCCGTGGTATCGCACCGGTCGAGCCGGCCCATTCTTGCCTAAGCAAACGTAATTGCGTAATACCACTGTATTACGCATTACGGCTGTTTAGTGGGTATATGTATAAGTGCTTATTGTTTGTATACGAAGGAGGACATTCAAGTGTATTGCCTTTGAGTATAGGTGAGAGGTTTAAACAGAGCTAACGTGTGATATCGTTATTGTTTCCTTGTTTAAACGAGGGTATCGTAAAGCAACTTTTTATGCAATTTATTCGTTTTGAGTAGAATATAGTTTCCTAATGGATAATAGGTTACAAGGTGAGAACAGAGTCTCGGTATGTTATCTATACGGCTTAAAGTATTACCTTTAGAAGTGATCTTTGGACTCTCTTTTGTTCTAAGAATTGAGTTTATGAGGCTCCGCCCCGGACTGGTATGCAGTTGGTGACAATTGATTGAACTAATTAAAAAGACATATATCTGAGTTAACAGGGTATCAAGAGTGATGTGCCTTAATGTCCAGTGTAAATAACTACATTAATTTACGTACTCAAACCATAATCATTTCCGCACGTGTATGCGAGGAGAGTCGCTGGTCAACCAGGTACTTGGTCCCTGTGACTTCGCTGATTGTATTACATGCGCATCGGCTATTAATTTAAAAGTAAGTAGTATGTATCTTAATCTAAAAATCTGGTCCCGTCTTGTTGGAGTTGTAGTTTATAAATGTTATATAGTTGTTTTTTGAGATGTTTAGTGTTAGTAAATGTGAGTTTAAAAAGTCTGCAATCTTTGCAATGCCCTTTTGCGCTAAGAGGTGTACTGAGTCCCAGTTTTCTCCGGGTAAAACAATAGCCGTGTCATCAGCATATGCAACAATACTACCGTGCTCCAGTACAATCTTACACAGGTTGTTTATGTAGATTAGGAACAATGTCGGGAAGATTCGGCATAATCTTTTAGAAGAGCCAGGAGTTTACCTCTAATACTCACATCCAGATCATCCACCAGAATGGGGACAAAGACGGTATCCAACGCTTTTTCAGGCCTAGGAAGGCTGTGACCATCTCTGTCTACACCCTTGTACACGGGTGTGATAATGGCTTGCTGTAACGCTGCCGGAAAGACGCCTTGCTCAAAGCAGAAGATAGGCAAGTGCGAGATTACGTATAGAAATATTTAATTAGAAAATTTTTAGGAACTTAGTGGATATAAGAGTAAATAATGTATTGTGCCCCTTGTGATATTTAAAAATACAATTCGAGTACCTAATTCAAAAGTAGTACAACTTGCCTGCTTGGCCTACCTTATCTGTCGTATTCTATTCCTAACCAGTGGAAAAATATTCCTAGTAGCCCTAACTATCTAGGGTTTAAAAGTTTTGTTAAAGTTTAGTAAAGATGGATTGGACAGATGAAGCAATGCTGCAAAGAGCAGTACCTCGTAAAGGTTGTCGGTACAAACAGCCCCGCATATAGGCCGGTGGATGATAACGTACTTTTCTATATGTAGTATGTAGTACTACCACTGCAGGTAGGACCGATCTGTTAAGCTCTGTAATTGCAATATCCCTGATGATGAGTTGACTAAAGTGTGTCTATTACTCAATATTTACTAATTTAGTCAAAAGAATCCGTTCTATTTGAAATTGTGCTGTACTACGGTTGATGTTTAAGCATTTTATTACTGACCTTTTCCACCGAATTCAGGTTTGACTGACACAGACTTATATCACATAATAGTCACGGTTACCAACAGAACTAAAATATCTCGCAGTGAACGATAGACTACGAACTATTTACTGTACATACGGCGAACAAACCAAGAATATACTAATGTTATCCCTCCATTAAAAGACTCCCAATGTCGTTGATTTTTCTTTGAAGATGACATATTTTCAAAGTTTAGTAAACTAGGTGATTTTTTATTTTAAGTGGACTCTTTAACCATTATATATTAAATAGCTGGCAAGAAATAACTATTTAATAGTCATGACACTAACATCGTCTTATTATAGAAAAATCAAACAAGCACGAGTTTTACATTTAACATTTAATTAATATGGAACATCAATGGAATAGCATTACCATTCCCATTTTTCTAAGAACATGTACTCTTAATTTGTGAATAACATATTTTATTGTTATAATTAATAATGTATAATAGATAATGACTGTTTTATGTTATGGCAAACGTGTAATTCAGTAGACAGCAATATAAACATTTACGCTAGTTTTTACTTATTCTATGATTTATATATTAATATTTAGGAATAGGACAGATTCAGTTCTAAAATAAATTATATTTAAAATATTGATTTCGAGAATTCCTAATGCCTGGATAGCAGTTTTGATAAATAGTTTGTATACTCTGAAGTTTAAATTTTTATATGGAAATATATGATTCAATGTTCTCAATTCTTATAAAATAAAGGTTCAAATAAGAATCATCACTAACCTTAAGACGACATCATAGAAATTAGATATTTACTACATTCAATCGATCAGGATATTATTTTTAAGCTTTGACAAAGCAGAAACTGCAAGGGTGGGCTGTACCACGGTCTCTAGTTTTAAACAATTACAATATAATGTCCTTGTTTTTTTCAGAAATGTCCATTTGGTATTCAATCATAAATTTTAACACAACGACAACAACAACGTTTAATATTAAGATATCTTTTGACCGTTGTCCGTTTGCATAGCTGTCGATAGATAAAGTCGTAATAGTATAACATTGTTAGCTAAAAGTGAGATAAATAAGCATCAATATATAGAAGCATTGTCACAGTAACTACTAACCTATTAAATATTGTTCGGTAAATGACGTCTTAGTGCGACTAAACATAGAACAATTAATTACAATTCATTAATTATTTACAAATAAACATACAACAGTGTCTGGCACGACACTTCACTCAAATGTAATTACAAATAATTAAAATAAACAAAATTAATATCACAGCAAAGAAATGTTTAAGCATCATCGCGTAGTTATTTAGTGGTGCAATTTGCCCACTTAGCCTGTTACGCATGGGTCCAAGTTCCAATAGAAATCCATATCAACAGTAGTAGGCAATAAATGCGGCCGGCGACGCTTCTCATTACGGAATATCATATTGTTCTTATGAATCTCGATGATATTTGCTTCTTGCGCCAGCTTCGGTCGCATTGTAGCCGAACCTCAACCAAGCTTAAAAGATGTGCCCTCTCCTGGGTCCAATGCCGAGGGTTTCTCTGGCAGAGGTCGATTAATCATTTTGGCCGAAGTATTAGATGTTGTCGACTTAATTGTCGATGTGCCACGAGGACCTGTTGAATTATTGAATGACTTTGAAGGTGGGCTTACTTGGGCACCGCCGCAAACCATTTTTTCACGAACTGCTCGAAGATAGGGTCCTCGTGGTACCGCTTGTTCAGCTACTACATCCGGTATGTTCCCTAAAAGGGTCCTCTTCTCCTTGTTGTTATTAGCTATTTCTGCATATAAGTGTACAGCCAGGTCTTTGGGCTCAAAATATTCGTGAACAAGCGCTGTTTGCCTGTTGTAAGGGGATTGAGGCCTTTGCTTTTCAACCGGAGTTGTTTCAGTTCCCACACTCTTCATTTGTTTTCTGTTCTTTCCGATACGGGTAGTATTTTGGTAAGGTAGTTCATAAATATTCTCTTGGATATTCATACGCTTTGGTGTTTGTGCATTTTGGTTTTCTTCCATTTTCGTTAGAACATATAAATGTTCAATAGTTTCACGAGCTTCTACATAATTTTCTGGGCTTTCCAATCTTTCCTTCAAATTTTGTAAAAGTTCTTTCGTTAGTTCCTCGGGTAGTGTTTGTGTGGTTTTATCTTCGGTTGGGACAAGTTCTTCGTGTGGACTAGCTTCTGGAACAATGTCCTGAACTCTAGTAGGTTCATTTAAGCAGTGTCTTTCAGAATATTCATTAACAGAAAGTCGAGAAATAGACCTGGCATTATCCAGACCGTTAGTCACACCACAGGAAAAAAATCGATCACAAAAAGAGCCGCATGATGAGTTAGAAGAAATAAGAAAATTTTTAACGTTGATACAGTAACCTTTACGCTTCATCCATCGTATTAAGGTTATAAACATCACTATTATCACACAACCCAAACAAGTGACTATAACTATTCCAATAACCTTTTTGTCACGATCACTAATAGCTTGCTCCTGCTTATTTTTATGAGGGAATCGAGGATTTTTAATTTCTGTTATACTACCATCTGCTTTCCTTTCGTAGGATTCACAGTGAAATGTTAGAGAATCTTTTACGCAAACGCCAGCAAGGAATTTTTCAAACAATATATTTTGTTCGGGTTCTTTAAAGCAACGAGCCAAAAATTCATCTACTGTGCAAAAACTATCAGATTTATACATTTCCTTAGACTCTATGTCTAAAACTTCACTTAACCAATGAGTTATATTACAGAAACAAGTGTGTCCGTAATAATTTTCCTTATAAACAACTGTGTAAGCAGGATGTGCTTGTGCTTGTCCTATAAATTTGAGACTATTGGGATGTGCAGTTTCAATTTCGTTTTCCACAAAAATCAATTCATGACTAGATTGCTCATGTGTGGTCGTATCCAACGCAACTATTGCATTTGGCACAAGTTCATCGAACGAGTTTCTCTCCATTTGTAGTTTAGTCCATGATGACAACTCTATACTGCTACTCATAAGCTTGTGGAATTCACTATCACCGATTACAGCAGAGGCTACTGTGATGTTAATAGCGCCGGTTTCAATATTTTCAATCCTGATAAAGAAAATAAATCATATTGAGAACAATATTTGAAGGGACTAATATATGTAGGTATATATAATATATAATTAATGTATCTAAGTATGTTAGTACTGATTTATTTAGCTAATTTAGAAATTAGCTGAATAATAAAATTAACTGAAAGATCTGGTAAATTAACGACTTACAATGTGTGTGAAATGTTTAGATTGCCGACAGCTGACTGGAGAGCCCTAGAAGCTATCAGTTGTATTCGACATCCAAAGAAGTATAGGTTGTTGATAAGTGATCGTTGCGAAAATGCGTCTTCATCAATGTTTTCAACGGAACTGTTGAGCGCCATTACGATATTATATGTATTCGCAGAAAATGCTCCCGCATGGATACCGTTAATTTTAACGTTATCTAGTACTATTTCAGCCGCTGAAGACCCGAACGCGTGATCGGGAATATCTGGTACATTTACGTTTTTCATGTGAATCTGAAACACAAAATACGCATTTTTTAAAACCTTAAGGAAATTAATGTAAAAAATAAGTGTTCGCAGGTGCGATAAAACTTTCGCCGCGCCAAGTATCGAAATATGTGCAAAACTATTAAATACTGACCGACATTCCTGGACCATGTTCACCGACATTACTGGCAGAGGGGTCTAGCTTGAAAGAGCCCGCGCCAAGCTGCAGAGAGTTTACATTAGTGATGTTCATATTTAGAAGCCAGGAGAAGGACGGGCCTTGTGTTGACACGCTTTCACAGTTCTTTATTGTCACGGAAAGGGGACCTGCAATCAATTAATTCCATATGTTAATTAACTGACAGCATAATTGTATATATAATAAACAGGTGTAGTTTTAAATTTGAAGGGTAAGGAATAAAGATTTTACATAACAATATATGTAACAATATAACTAACTAAGTACTACATGAGTCATTTCATTACCCCGTGAAACACTAATATCGAGTCGGAGAAATCGTGTATTTTTAGATATAAACCATCGGGTACTGGTACCGTGTCAACAATCTATTAACCCCGGAGGTGTTTTATGCTTGAAATGAAGATATTTTGAGGGCCAAATTAGATGTTTGATCAACAATTAAGGATGAGTGCTATATTTTCAACAACCCTACACAAAGGTTGGGTTGTTGAAAATATAGCACTCATCTATTACTTTTTTAACAAGTTAATGAAACTAATGTAATAAAGTTCACCTTAATAATAAGATAGTTGAGGACCAACCTACAAGGTCTTAAAAGACTTGTAATGAGACATAATATCATAATGCTTGGCGATTTCAAAAGGTTTTACTAAGTGGTCAGATGCAAACCGAGAAAACGGCATTGAAGCCAATGAAACAGGTTTTCAATAACTTATGTTACATAGAAAACATTTACGTTCATACCGTTTAAGCTTGAATATTACAGTTGTTTAATAATTTGGGCTAACAATAACGTATAAACATAACTTAAATGTTTCAGGTTTGGCTTATAAAACGCTATATTGAGCTCGACTTTGTGCATACTTTTGTTATAATTTATATTTTGTATACAATGAAGGATATAAAAAATAATAGTATTTTATAGCGTTGCTAAAAAGTGAGCGATTTCACGATAAAGACAAAGTTTTGCAAAAAAAATGCAATACAACTTACGGACACACATATGCGTATAGCGGTTCTCTGTGAACAGCCAGTACAGAAATAGTCCAGAATTAGTCATCCGGGCACTGGGACTTGGTATGTTAAGCGGAACTTGTACAGTTGTAAAATTGTATGTCTAACATGTTTGAATGTTCATTAAGTTTGCGAGAAATGAAATCTAATATTACTATTCGCAATAAAGGTCCTTATGGTCGTCATTACACTTTATATAGGTGTATTATTTATTAACCTATGCACCCAATTGCCTTTGTATTCAAGACGTAGAAACTCTTTTTATAAGTGCTATACTCTTTCTCCTCCATGAAAAGGTCTCACTAATTGTTAATTTGTACATATTAAACCAAGTGCTCTAGGTATTTGTATGTGTGCTTGAACCCTTTTCGTTCCAAACTCAAATAGCTGTCTTTCCTCTAATGGCAAAATTAACGAAAAAGATGGAAGATATAATATAATATGTCAAAAATCAGACAAATTGCCGCCGTCGGTATGTCTAGACTGATACTATATATACATACGTATTATATCAGTCGTATACACTAGCTTTATAGAAAGCTTAGATGTTGACGATGTATAGATTATTTAAAGGCCAGTTTATTTTGAGAGGCCGCAGGCATTTTCCGTAATGCCGAGCAAATGTGGTTTGTCCACCTCGGCCTCTGGAAACAATGTGTTGTATTTATTTATAATACGCCCCAAGTTGTTTTCATTACGAGAACTAAATATCTTCTACGATACGTAACGCAATTATAAGTTTCATCTTCGGTTTATCACTAACATGTCACTTGCTATTTTTTATTAAAATGTTCAAAAATTCTTTAAAATACACAATTGAAGTAAGTATTTATTATGATACTATTATTTAGTTTTATTTACAGGTTTTCATTGTTTCGATTTTTTAATATACAGCTGTTCTGAATTAAATAAAACAGCTTAACTAATTAGGTACTTAAAATAATTTTACGTCATTTACATATTTCATAAAATTAAGATATGAAGATTTTTTAATAAATCTAATAATAAATAGTGGTCTCATATATTAAAATAACTCTTAGGCTATTTCTGTAAAGTTATTGATTTAGGCTACTTTTGAATACCCGGTCGTTGATCTAATGGCCTCGTATTATCATATACATATCTTTGGGTCGTGATGCAGTTACCGTGTATCATGTACTATTTTCTTTAGTTCATCTGTTGTGCGGTATGTAATGTGCGTCACTGCACAGCTTCTGACCACATGTCGACATGTAACGACATTATTTCCTATGAATACACTCGCTAGTTAAAGCATCACAAGAAATCATCCTACTAATTTTGCTATATGAGAAAATATTTGATATTTATCTCGTAATGTTCAGTAACAAATGCTATGAAGTAGATTTTTAATAATTATAGACGCCTTTTTCATCAAATATATCAAAGTTGACTCAGCTCGATGTAAATAATATACAATTATTTAAATATTGTAACTTGTTTATCTGCTATTATCACTACAGAAAATGCTATAGAACATTCTTACTTATATTAGACACTAAAGTCACCTGGCTTAAAAAGATAAGGACTTACTAGAAAAATATTTTTCGATGTAATGATACAATACAGACAAACCTGTAGAAATCACAAAATTTCATATAATTACATGGTTTTCGGTGTAATGATTTGTTAGAGCTAATCCAGTGTGTTTATACACGAACAAAAGGACACTGGAAAAACTCACATGTCACATTATACTTGAGCCTAAGTGACATTATACTTGAGCCTAAGTGAGGTGCATTTGTTAGAGGTTTGTTAGGATTAAGTTTCGAAGCTTTTATAAATAATATTGTTTTATAAAAACAGCCTGTAGCTTCGTCTGACTGACAGACTGGCTAAGCGGTGCCATTGATAGGTTAATAATTAGACATGTGCCGACTACCACTTTGACCGACTAGCCGACTAGCCGACTAGCCGACTAGCCGACTAGCCGACTAGTCGGCTGTAAAAAGGCCGACTAGTCGGCTAGGCCGATCTCGGTTTCGGGGGTTTCCTTACGACTTCGTTCTCAGCTTGTTCGCGCGCTAGTTGCAACCGCCGCCCGCGAGCAGGTCGGAACCTGTTTATGCGTGTTTTGTTTACTTCGCTAAAGTCGCTAATAAGTTCGCTAATAAAATAAGTTCATCTTTGCTTACGTGCGGGTCATAGTGCTGTTTAAGTGTAAAAAAAACCTTTTTTGTGAATAATGTGAATATACTACTGCGTGAATATTGTTGTTGTTCATTAAAGAAAAAGAAATCGAAATTCAATCATGTCCAAACGCAAATCCCGCGTATGTATTACGCGTAAAGTTAAGTGTAACCAATGTCAAACAATTATAACAACACACATATAATATATATATATATAAATACATATATATACAGTCGTGGTCAACTAATTAGGGACACTCTCTAGTTAATCCAAATTGTGAATTTATTTTTTATTTTCCAACGAGTCTAAACAATATTCCACATCTTTTACATGTAAGTATAATTAGTCATTTATGTGCCTAATTATACAAACAATAACAACTTCTTAAACATTAAACCTCTTTACAGTATAGCTGATAGATGATCACAGTGCTATTTGTTCAAAGAATGCTGGCTGGCCATTTAATTAGGGACACTGAGATATTGCGTTCTAGTTTCAAAATCTGAATCTCAATTATTATTTTCTTTCTTCTCCTATTCTTTGTGGTAGTTTTGGCGGCAATCTAGATTTGTAATTTCAAGTTTTGAGAGTTATTTTGAAGAACAATGGGCAAAAATAAAAGTTGCGATGCAACACTACGAAAAATTATCATGAAGTTTGTCGAGCGTGGTTGGTCATACCGAAGGATAGCAGGATATTTAAATTGTTCAAAAACTATGGTATGCAATGCAGTGCAACATTTCAGGCGCAATAACACAACTTTAAATGTGCCCAGAAAAAAAAGATCGAGAAAAACAACTCCGCAAGAAGATAGAATGATAACCAGGTTAGCTAAGAAAGATCCGTTTCTAGGCTCTATTTTAATTAAACATGAAGTGTTTGGGGCAGACGAAAGAGTCAGTGTATCAGCGAGGACAGTTCGACGACGTCTGGTAGAAGCAGGGTTGTTCGGAAGAGTGGCTCGCAAAGTACCGTTGTTAAAGAAAGAGCATAGAAATGCACGTTTGGCGTTTGCACGTAAATATGGACATTGGACCTACGACCAATGGCAACATGTATTATTCTCTGACGAGACCAAGGTTAATTTGATTTCTTCAGATGGAAGGCAATACGTACGGCGTCCTGTAAAAGCGGAAATGAATCCAAGATTCACAAAAAAGCAGGTGAAACATGGCGGAGGAAACATTAAAATGTGGGGATCATTTTCTGGACGTGGAGTGGGACCTGTGAGGAAAGTTCAGGGTAACTTAGACCAACATCAATACAAGGCAATATTAGAAGAAACTATGCTTCCCTATGCTGAGGAACATCTTCCTATTATATGGACTTTTCAGCATGATAACGACCCAAAACATACAGCCCGTTCAGTCAAGTCGTTTCTTAACAGACAGTCGGTATCAGTGCTAGATTGGCCAGCAAATAGCCCCGACCTCAACCCAATCGAGCACCTTTGGCACGAAATTAAGAAAAAAGTTGCCATTTATCGTACCACAACTTTAGATGAACTTAATGAAGCTTTTTGTGAGGCATGGGCAAACATTCCTGTTGAAATATGTCAGAAACTGATAATGTCTATGCCACATCGGTGTCAAGCGGTAATTACTAACAAAGGTTTTGCTACTGGGTACTGATTTTACCCGTAATAAAATGAAGTTGTTAAAGAAATTAAAATACTGCAGATTATTAGTTCTGTTTAACTCTATTTTTCATTTTACTTTACTGTTCTTAATTAAATGTCCAGCTACAGAACTGTACCTTAAATTGAATACATGGTTAACCTTTGATATTAAACACTTTTTTATATTTATTTAATCTTTTATTTACAGCCATTTATAGTATAATAATCGGATCAAATTATGCAAATAATAGTTACTGAGAAATCAACAGGGTTTTATATTTATATGTACATAGCCGGTTATTGCTGTCCACTATCTTGAATGTCCTTAATTAGTTGACCACGACTGTATATATATATATATATATAAAAAAAGAAGAAACACTTCAAGCATGTATAACCATATAAAATACCGACATCCAACGCTGGTACCTCAACTAGGTTCTATGATCAAAAGTTTAGGTACAGAGGATTCCTGCGAGTCGCAAACCCAAGCCAAAGAAATACCTACAACTACTGCATCAACTTCAATGTCATCGGAGGTTAGTTTGCCACAGAAAAGCCAACAAAGTATTGAAGATAGTTTTTCTAATATACTACAATGGTCTCGTGAAGATTCAACGTCGAGAGACATTAATATTGCAATTGGTGAAATGATTGCACTTGATAACCAACCGTTATCAATTGTAGATAAATTGGTTTTAAAAATTTGATGCGTAAAGTTAAACCTAAATATAATATACCAGGCAGAAAGTATTTTACAGAAAACATTATTCCTCAACTTTACAACGTTACTACTGACATGTGGACAAACATAAACAACAAAGAAAGTTTTTTGAGTTTTACAGCTCACTGGTTGGACGATAGATTCAAGTATCATCACGCAGTATTGCAAATGATATATTTTCCTGAAACACACACCGCCAATAATATTAAAAACTGCTTAGAAGAAATTTCAACTTTGTGGAATATAGATTCGACCAAAATTCACGTCATTGTACGAGATAACGGCAGAAATGTGACGACGGCAATTGACGATTCCATTTTTAAGGGAGTTCCT
Organism: Tyria jacobaeae; assembly: GCA_947561695.1. Taxonomy (NCBI): domain Eukaryota; kingdom Metazoa; phylum Arthropoda; class Insecta; order Lepidoptera; family Erebidae; genus Tyria; species Tyria jacobaeae. The sequence continues at coordinate 7,108,475 of OX387207.1, read as the reverse complement.
TGTTTCATTCATACTCTTCAACTAGCTATCAACGCCGCTTTGAAACAAGATACCATGATAAAAATTATTTTAAAAGCTAGACGAATTGTGACACAAAACTTTGCATCAAGAAAGATACAGGATATTCAAGATGATAATAAGTCAAGCGCAGCCCTTGAGCTGCAGTCCTACTGTGCGTTACCTGTGATCAAGGTAATGATGACCCATTTCTGTGGTGGAGCCGCCATCAGTCTGAAGTATCCTGAAATGTCGCGAATCGCCAAAGTTTACCTTTGCTGTCCTGCAAGTAGGCTATAAGTAAAGAGATTTTGCTATTTTTTATTATAAAAATATGACATTTTGATTTGGGTTGTGTCCGGTTAATCATATAAGTAAGTTCCTATGTTTCTTTTTTATTTCTTGAAACAGTTCCTGTTTAAAATGTTGAACGTTTATTTTTTAATTTGTTGGTAATTAAAAAATATCTACTTTTTTATTTGATTAAGAATGAATAAATGTTTATTTTATGTTAAGAAGATATTATTTTGTTTGTTAATTAATACCAATTTTAAGAAGGTACCAATTTTGTTTTGTTGATGTTATAGATATGTATGTCTTCTTTTTAAGCCAGTATTTTTTAGAAAAATATTACTGAAGAAAAGACTGGTTTGCTTTACTTGTCGAAATGTGTAAGATTGATTATGAAATCCAAATAATAATGAATAATCAAGGTTTTATTTCATTTCAGTTCCCCTGATATAGTACATATTAATGAGAAATACATAATAAGTAAAAAGCCGTTTTTTTGCCGACTAGCCGCCGACTACTCGCCGACTACAAAAGCGGCCGAATAGTCGGCTTAATCGACTAGTCGGCGATTAGTCGGCACATCTATTTTAATAATACCTCATATTTATTTTAATAGTGACGCATGTTATACTTATGATTGTGTTAATTAAGCGATATCTATAATAAGACTATGCAAAACTATATTGAATAAACATACATGTGTATTAATTTACTAACATGTCAGTAATAACAATAAAAAAAAATCAAATCAACATATTAATTCAAGGAACCTTAACAGTTATGGTTTTTTAAGTTTTATAAAACGTTTTTACTTTTTTATAAAATCAATGTTTTCCTCAACACCAGCCGTAAAATAAAAGATTAACCAAATTGGCATATACATACATACATATAGGTAAAGCTCAAGTGAACAAAACCGTTTTTAGAAAAAAAGCAAAACTTTTTTAGAGATACTTGAATTCACAATTACGGATCTTTAAGTAATAACTATTCTGGTTATGATATCAAACCAAGGCACAATAGAATATTTCCCGTACTCGATAAATGTTCAATATCTATCTTATATGCCTATGTATGTATTTATCCGCTTTCATACAGAGCTGGATGTTATGCAAAACAGAACAAAATATATTTACGCAAGCGAAGCTGCAAGCAAAACACTACACTTATTTATCACATTTAAAAATAGATTGTTTTAAATGACGACAGAAAACTACATAGAAAATAAAATATAACTATAAACTATCTAAAACAACTTAATTTGGATGTTAACACATTTATCTATTGCATAGTAAGCCGCCGCCACCGTACGAGCACATTCTACATCTCTAAATACATCTTAATAGTATGCGTACTGGTTCGCTTCACGTCCACCCACGCCTATCAGTCTGAACGGAAAATATATTTTGGCATAACATAAACCTGAACGTTACAGTATATCGTCTTAGTAAAATGATGTTACCTTTCGTTGTCTACATACATACGTATGTATATACGCTCACGCCTGTATGTATCCCTTAAGGCCTAAGAGATCTCTTTTCGTTATCTACTGTAATTAAATATATATTATTGCATTGATACAAAAGTCAATTTTTTTAAAAAATCTTATGGAGAAACGACAACAGGTAGCTTAGACTACATGCTTAATATTTGTAAGTAAACATTCTACCCGGTATCCATATTTAAAAACAAAATGTTCGTCTAGTTCAAACTTACGCTAATAAAGCTTTAGACACATTGAGTGCCGAGTAGTGTTTGTGACTTCGTAGGGACATGTATGTATGATATGTATACATGGTGTGTGAGATGAATTTGAGAGTTTTTCTGGAAATTCTAGACGGACATTGAATTAATCAAGAACTACATATTTGAATATTGGCAATTCATCACAATATTGACTATCTAAATTCCAAGAATACGACCACAATCAAAATAAATAATATAATGAACATCGTTCATGTAGTTGAATATTGGCTGACGACCCGATAATCGAGCCATCCGGCCGCCCGCCACTATTTGCCTGCCGATTCAAACCGGTTATAATCTAAGCAATAACATTATCCTATTACATAACCCTATCAACTTTTAAAAGAGAATCTGTCTGTTATAACTTCTGGTATCGTTTATTCCAAATTCAATAGAAGAGCGGCAGGTACGGTTAAAAAAAAAGTGTAAAGCCAATTTCATAGAGAATCCATGATCTATAATTTCGTCTCTACTATTTTTATCGTAAAACTGACCAAAAAATTAATAATAAATAAACTGTGTTTCCAAACTTTAACCATCAATAAATAAAAATGCATTCATGACTTCCATGGGGACTCACACAACTTCAATGCAATGGTCACACCTAATATTCATATAAATTTTCAGCTTGTTGGGAATTAATGCTATGGTACTTCTATTGTCTGACTTGACCGTTATACCGTTAATTAAGCCATATATATGTATCAACAGTTTATTTTGTAGGACTTGAAGTAAGAACTATACGAATCCTGTTTTGCCGAGCAGATAGATTTAACTGAATGATATAAGTGTGGAAACGACGTCTACAATGCCGAAATCTAATTAATGTAAACAAAAATATAACAGCCATATCCCAAAATGACATACACTCTCGCCTGTATCCCCGAATGGGTAGGCTGGTGGGATAGATAGGGAAGAAAAGGATATTGCTTAAACATATGGAGAGGCATTATCAATAGCTCTGTATGCGACCCTGACTTGCTAATGCTAGTATAGGCAAACACAAGTCAGTTCCATACCTATAACTAGAACTGCCTGGTGTCTCGAAGTCCGAGTCCTCTAACTGTCCCAAAATGAAAACTATCAATATTTCAAGTTTCTCGTATTATGTAATATGGACTATCTTTAAGAATTTTAGGAATTGGCTTGAGTAATACCAGTATCGTTGTTTTATGCTAGCAGCTGAAATACTGTAACATAACAGATTAAATATTTTTAATAAAATTCGCTGTGGTTGGAACATAAAAAAGTTTATTGGGAAACAGCTAAGCTATGAATACAATTTAGCCGTAGCATTAATTGACCGCAGCAGCCAGAAAATCGCACTTGCAAAAAATTTAAAAAACTAACCTTTGATATTTATAAAGGTGTTTTCTTCAATGCGGAAGACATCGCAATTCTCCACTTCCAGTCGAAGATATAGAACATCTAAGTTCATTGCAGCGTAAGCTCTCATAAAAACAATTTTAATGCCAGAGATATAAATTCGCCGAGCATCCCTTAGTCGTGACAGTGAATTTGCAGCAAACATCAGAACTCCAGCGCCACTGACTACTAAATCCGTAGTTGACTCGGGTAGATCACCTTCCATGATATCCAGTTTCTGAAATTTATAAAATTATTTTTAACATTCATGTACATGTAAACTCAATATTTAACTAGTGTCTTTAACTGTGGAAGTTAACAGAAAATCTAATTGTGCATAATTAATGCAAAAACTGTAGCCAAGAAGGGCCTCAACGGATACTTTGTAGCCATCAGGATGTGAGGTCAGCAGAAGATACAACAGTGAAGGCACGTGGCTTTCTGCATCTGGGATTCGCGTAGGCGTTGCTACCAGCTGCGTCAAGCCATATGCCAAGGTGAAATCGTGAACAGATCTTCCCGCATGATCGATTTGCGCGAACCAAGCCATTCGGCGTGATGGGCGTAAAAGTCGCCAAGAATCACGCGGATGGAACCTGCTGGAGCACTGAGTCTGTAGCCATTTGGACGCGGTCAATGAGTCGGTCCGTTTCGGCATCACCGCTATGGGACCTGTAGAGAAGTGATATCATCTCTAACGTACACGCATACACCAGCCTTAGGAACACAGGAGTGTTCCAGTCCGTACCCAGGGTAGCAGAGGTAGGATGTGTCCGCGTCCGCTGGAGACGATATCTGCGTCTCGGTTAAAAAAGGGCAAGGCCGGCTTTGTTGTCTCCAGGTGGTGGTGGACAGTGTCGAGGTTAGAATGTAAGCCCCTGATGTTACAAAAATCCAAAAATCCACGGTAAACGTGAAAGAGGGTGCCATGGTATGCCTTCTCTTGCCCCGAGCAGATTTTGAGAGCGCAGTTGAGCCCCCCCCCCAGAGTACGAGTGGCAGCCTGGGCGTCCACGCTCAGGTATATTCCGTACTGAGGGTGGACGTCCAAGGGGGGATTCTCGAACGCTAGCGCTGGTACCCCCCTGGGGTATCCTATTTGTTAACAGCGCTATCATTAAGGGGGGTGGGGGAATTTGGGCCTCCGGAAACCTCACTCATTTCGGGGAAATGCAACGTAAGCGTTACTTCACAACCGGTTTTCTGTGAGGCCGTGGTATCGCACCGGTCGAGCCGGCCCATTCGTGCCTAAGCATGGCTCTACCAACGTATATGGCTTGTGTTATCGCACTCTCTCCTCTCACTCTTTTCTCAATAACTTTCTCCCATACTTCCATACTATGTGACATGAGCTTTATTCCTCGATAGTTGTTGCATTCTTGAACATGTCCTTTATTTTTAAATATAGGGCACAAGTGAACTTTGACACCATTCATTAGGGATTACCTCTTCATGCAACGATTTATTGAAGAATAAATTTTGCCACGCATATCCGTCTTATTTCAGTTATTTCCAAACATTTACTGGTATACCGTCAGGCCCAACTGATTCTACCTTTTTAATACTTTGTACGGCTATTCTGATTTAATTTATATTGATCTCATTTAGTTAAAAAAAAAGCACATCGTTTGATATCCCGCTCCATTCATTCTCTTTAGTTAATCAAAATAGGTCTTCCATCGGCCTAATATATCTTCACCTTTTACTAACACCCTTTCTGCTTAGTGACAATAAAGGTTCTTCCCCGGGCACTACCTTTTTGTTCTTGACACAGACCAACTTACTTCTTTTAACTAGACTTACAGTCTAGTTTAAAGAATATATATCATATAAGCATAAGCAATAATATTCAAATAAATCGTGTGTTCTTTTGGTATGAATGGCTCTATTTATTACAATGTTATTGAAAAACAGTTGTAGACAATGAGTGTAGCTATATATACCGGTGGTCCTTTAAGTTGAGGGGTCGGACGGATACGGGCTGCTGATTAAATTACGCACGATTAAGAGAAAGTGTTCCGTAGGAACGATATGTATATGTGGCAGTGGAGCTAGCTTACGTTTCAAGCATAAATATGTACACGTCTTGATTCATTTTACATGATGCACCAAACGAACGAAACAGTGTCATTGGTATCTCTAGACATTGCGTTATCAGCGGTTCCTTGTCTTAATAGCTGTTAGCCATTCGTTCGCATGCAAGCCCATAGATAACGCATATGACACAAGATAGCCAGAACAATAATACTATTATCAGTTTTACATACGTATGTATATGTCTATATCAGTCTGTCGTGGTTCTCGGTGGCGAAAAATACCGCAACTCCTTCTCTTACCATGGTTGTCGTAAAAGGTGACTAAGGGATCGGACTGTTATCTATCTTATAGTATATATAGTGATACAGCGCCAGGATGATGACAATATACATACATACATATAATGTACATATGTATAAATTGAAGTCCGTTGTTTTCGTTTAAAAATTATATTATTCGAATCAGAGACTGTTTTGTGAGGTGGATTGGAAGCTATGTATAATTAAACACAAATAAACGAATAGATGACACGTCCGCACTCACATGCGCGCCGCTAAACAAAAATAATCACCCACACACAGATACAGTCAGTCTCACACGAGAATGCTAATTGTACTTCATCTTACATTAGTGTTGACTTTTGAACTTTTGACGTTTATCCTTCAATAGATAGATATACAGCTGTTTAAATGGTTTAGCTTTTTAAGCGTATTACTCGTGGTACTTATATAGATATATTATTTTAAATCAATAAATGTTTGCTTTAAAATACAATTGAAGGACTAAAATTGTCTTGAATAGCGAAGTTGCTTACTCGGCTTCACTGAGTCACAGTCAAGTCTGTGCACTTATGTTTTGTAAGTGCGGCCATTTATGGCAACTTTTTTGATTACCGCGAGACACCACTACTGTTAGCGCTCTCCATTTTCGAACAGCACAGAGCAACATACAGGTTTTCGTTTAAATGTTAGTTACTTAATTTTTTGTGTGGCGCAATTTATGAATGTTGCAACATTATTGAATTTTTAGCTGTTGCTACTCTTACTAAAATAAGAGTAGCAACAGCTAAAAATTGAAAATCGAAGTTGAACGAACATCTGCACTAAAGTGCAGATGTTCGTTCAATGCAGCTCTAAGAATGACAAAACAAGAAAAAAAAATTAGCATGTTGGAAGGGAAGGAAATAAAGCGAAACTAACTGCCGACTAACTTGCTAATATAGCGTAATTATTTTTTTAGTTTATTTTGACCAAATCAATCATGTTTATAATCATTCATGTTAATAATTTAGTCAATTTACGTAAAGGGGCCTATGGTCGACATCCGGGAAGGTTTGGGAATGAGATGGGATTTTTTTGGGTATATTAACAGGAAAGGAAGAATAGGAAGGGAAGGAAAAGGATATTGCTTATATATTGATATTGCTTATAATAAAATATACTTCACTTTTTTCAGTTCGAAGTTTTCTAACTTTGACAGAAATACAATAAATTTAAATAAGTACATACACCTTTATTTTGTGTTCCATTGACCTTTTCCGGTACTTTCGTGTATCCAATCACGGCGTAAGATATTATATTATACTGGTCTTAAACAATAAAAGTAATCATTCTGAAAATCTGGATTATAAATTTTGGCGGATATCCAGTCCTCCGGATAGCATGCCTTAGTGTTATCTGAGCGAGCAAAACCTATTAATGAAGTATCAGTCCCAATCCACTACTTGTTATCCTATATAGTCTCAGATATAACATACAAAGATTGAGAATTGGTTGTGATTTATTTTTTCATTGGGTTGAACTTTGCAGAACTAAGTAGAATCAGCGGAAGACATTGAACACAATGCCCGGAGACTTTCGATCGACTGCGGTGGGCATAAGTCAATTGGAACAATAGATGGGTGTGATCGCCCGACAACTACGTATATATGGCTATCATCTTTGAACATGTTTAAAAGAATAATACATCCGCTAAAATAATTTATCTCTACATAAAATATAAATAACTTACATAAATCCTTGATGTTTGGCAAAGTTGTTGTCAACATCCTTTGATGTCTGACGTGTTCAGTAGAGAGAAAACTTGATGGAAATTCAATAATTAATTCGGTGACATAGTGTATGCGTACACGTTACCTTGAAATAGGTAAACGTTTAACTGGAGATAATATTTAGTATTTACAAATAAATTAAACGGAAGGAGTTTAGGTTATACAATTAGAATTTACGAAAATCACTTATAATATCCTGGTGACCTGGCGACCTATCTGGATCACTGCATATTCACCTATTTTATTGATCAGTCTTCTAATAATCAGATTTGCGTCGTTGAACGCCATTATACATCAATATTGAACTTTAACTACATGCAGATAATAGTACATCTTTTTAGCTCGTCTCCTAGCAAATACCTTGCAAAATTTAAATAATGGACCACGTCACCAGCTTCCTTGTCTAGACGAACATGAACCACTGTGCCGGTGCGCAGGACCCCTTTCTTGCAAACCATGGCAGAGTGGTCTATTGGTGTGGCTGTAGCCGCAGATCCCTATTATGTTCCTCCCCGTCCAAACTGCCTGGGTGTTCGTCCAAACTAGTATTTGTTTACTAGTTATTAGTCGAAAAATACATGTGTGTTCAAATCTAAAACCACAAGACACGATGGGGCTTAACCGGACACATATATTTGTATGTACTACCTACTAATAACATTAAAACCAAGCTCTTTTTTAAATGATAAAAGTAACAGTAAAGTAAAAAGGTAAAAAGTGTAATCATATATGTATTGTCATAGTTTGTGTTCTGTGCTTGTTGTCCAACAATGTCGTAGCATACAGTAGACACGCTTCATAATTATATTACTCGTTTGTAACTTATACTAACGTATTGAGCTTTCATCGATGTCTAATTTAGTTTGTGTTGCATATACACTAAAGTTTGCAGTATATTGTTTGGTTCCTGGCATTTAACTACAATACCATTAAGTATGTAATCATAATATAGTATATATATATATGTCTATCGTGGTAGAGCCATGCTTGGGCACGAGTGGGCTGGCTCGACTGATGCGATACCACGGCCCCACAGAAAGCCGGTTGTGAAGCAGCGCCTGCGTTGCATTGTGAGGTTCCCGTTTCACCCTTTCCTCTTTTCCCCTCTCATCTCTTTCCCATCTCATTGTCTCCCCTCTCCATTGCATCCCTTATCCCTTATCGAACTCAAAGGCGGGCAGTGCGCTTGCGACTCTTGAGTTGAAGGTTTCCACGGACGGGGGTGGTCACTTACTATCTGACCCATCTGTTCGTCTGTCCCCCTATATTATAATAAAAAATAACAAAACAATATCTTAGTTGCGTTAATTATACATTTTACAGTGTAGTTACTCGGAGACAAATAGGTCTTGTTAATTTTATTGTAGCCTTGCAGTTGTCCATGAATCTCAATGTTACCACTCAAAGAAAAAGTAATTATTCTAGTGAACGATTCTCCAGGTTACGTCGATCGATTGTTATCTGGAGTCTGTATGCTTTTTGTTAATACGTTTTTACATCTAAACTATATTAGAATGCCGGTTCTAAAAAAATGTAAAGGCTAGTATGAATTCTGCATTTCTATAACTTTATTTTAATTTATTCTGAGAGATGGTAAAATTTAGCCACATCTGTAAAAACTACATTCAATTCCATGCAGTTATTGACGTGCCTATGTGTGACATAAACATATAGACACAAACAGTCAAAAACAAATAAAAAGAAAAACATTATCATCTGGACTCGAACCGGGGTCTTCTGGTTTCGGGACCGCCCGGTTTCCCACCAAATTTACCTTCGTTCTAAAGATGTTGTAGCAGTTTTTCATTGCTTGAAAACACGGATAAAATGACATTCTCTTAAAGTGAAACCTAGCTAGATTGATTTATCGCCCCCAAAACGCCCTGCATACTAAATTTCATGAAAATCGTTGAAGCCGTTTCTGAGATTCAGATTTTCTCGAGAAGAATTTCTCGTTTAAATGTATTAGATACGAACGATTGTTCGACCGTAGTATGTATGTTTCTCGGCGACAAAATTAGTAGAAATTTCGGTAGAAATCTAGCTAGTGTGCGTGCTATTCAAAGACAGGCAACTATTTCAGTATTACATTAACATCCCACTCATTCACAAAGCGTTCTTTTAGGTGGTTATAGGAGCGCACGGTATGAATGTATATTCCCGGAATACACTCTAATATTAAATCAAACAATCCGATACCGGCGAACCAGTCTCTCGCCGATGTTCGGTTGGTTAATTTCAATAATTAGTTGCTGGTAGGCTTCGCGTTGTTAACATTCGAAACTTAATCCATTTGATTAGTCTAGGTAAGAAAAAAATGTATTAAAGTGAGCAAAAGTGAGCTGGATATGCACAGTGATTTTATTGAAATTTAAATTTTGTTAATGCCACTTGTTTCACTTTCTATCATTGTTCTGGTTAAGCTCTATGAGTGAAGTTTCGAAACGCCGAAACCTATTTCTAATTTCCTTTCGAAACCTTTCTGGTTGGTATGTTTTAACCGTCTTATTTATTTATGTATGTACTCTACACATGTATATTAATCCCTATTTGTATATATAAAAGAGAATCATACTAAAAAAAGGTCCTTTAGTGAGTAGAAGTGGTTTTTTATATTATAGGGGGACAGCCGAACAGACGGGTCAACTGATGGTAAGTGAGTCGACGTCCATGGACACCTACAACTCAGGGGTCGTAAGTGCGCTGCCCGCCTTTGAGGGTTATGAGGGAAGGGGTAATGGGAAAGCGGAAGGGAGAGGAGTTATGAGAGTAGAGGAAGGAGGAGAGTTCAGCCTCCGGAAATCTCACAAATTTCGGGTAAATGCAACGCAAGCAAGAAAGTTGGTTGCTTCACAACCGGTTTTCTGTGAGGCCGTGGTATCGCACCGGTCAAGTCGACCCCTTCGTGCCTAAGCATGGCTCTACCACAAGTTAAGGTGGGTGCGTGAGTGGTTCTTAATTGTGCTTACCAAAGGACGTAATGATGTATCTACATAAATAGTCTTTAATATAAGGGTAACAAGATAAATGCTATATAATATTTATAAGATACATCAACTTTTCACCCGAATGTTTAAGAATGAGGACGATTTTTAAAAGTGTATGTTCAAAGATATATACACAAATATGTCAGATGTTTCATTGTCACGCTCACGCCCTAGAGCTTAATCGGCTTAGTAAATTTCGGCATGTTAGATCCCTTTTGAATCCTCTTAATAGAGAAATGACAGGACAATACAAGATTGAGACAATATAATAATTGCTTACCCATGACCACTATCGTCGTCGGGTAAACAAAAATGTATTATGGTATAATCATGAAAGACGTGTCTATTTTCTTCTGTTCAAGTTTAACATTCTATGTTCTAATATGTAGGCCACTGAATAAGGCATGTCAATAGCAAGGAGAGTTAACTTTGTTATGACCATACTTATAAAAAAACGATTTTTCATTTATTTAAATTATAATCCCGAACGCTATATCAATGGATGTATTTTTTTCCTTTCACACAAAAAAGGCTAAACATGGTAAATTCTGTACACTCATGCAGACAAAACTGCAAAACAACAGATAGTTGAAAATGCACTTATATATTTCATTCAATATATTACTACGTTTTAATTTGTAAAACAATTATACGTATTATTGTTGTTAGATTTAGATTATTATACTCGTATATTGTTAGACGGACAAGGCGTTTTCTTTATTATATTCGCCTCAACACCGTGTACAAATTTATTTCTGTTATCTCATGTTATAATGCAAATAATATTTAAGTACTTATTCTATATTTATGTGCCGACCCCTTTCAAATGATTGTAAGTAAGCTTTGTTATGTTTCCACTGAAGATGATTTGCGTATCCTTGGAATCTTGCTAACATTATATTACTATACCAATCGACAAGCTATTGTTGTTGACAAGCTAGTGTGTTGTTCTTGGCTTTACTTATTTATCATCTTGACTTCAAATAGAATCGTCATAAAAAAATACTAACTGATACAAATCAATGAATTGTTTTACTTTCCGTTGCATGATGCATAATGTCTTTATAATAACAAGCGGTGATAGCTTATAAATGCTGTCTATTTATATATATATATATATATCCCTTGTATTGTAGGTACCTCCTCCTGCCTACTGAGAGCGATAGCGGGATGTAACAGTATATATTATATAAAATTTCACCAACGACTTATGACGTTATTCTTTGATCCAATCACCGATCAAATAAAGTAAAACTTTTAGAGCTTTGGTGAATGAGTGAGAGTTCGTCTACTCTAAACCTACAACTTTGTTTTAATAAATCAACGAATAGGTAGTTACATACAGTACTTTTTAGTATCCTTAATAGAAGATATCTCCTGTAGCTACTTTCTTTCCGTTATTAATTTTGAGCCGTTTTGACCATCAAAAGGTGGCCTATAAGAAATAGCTTTGAGCGATAACGTCGCTTGTTGTATATATTCATAGCGTACACCGTTTCCTCTTAAACTTATTGGCTTCTTGCTTAAATTCCTACATAAGTTTAAGTTAACAAGTTATCCCTATATTTCCTAAAAATTTAGAATAAATGCAATTTTTACAAATACATCAACCAATCTTAATTTCGTCAAGTAAAAGGCAAACAGGCTTTTTTTTTGTAAAGATAAAAAAGTAATAAACTGTGTTTCCACCGTTGGCACAAATTACAGCGATTTGGCTCGCTTAAAATCATTTTGAGGAAGGGCCGGCCACTTTCTTTCTTTGATCCAAATGAAATGAGTTCTTCTACCGATCCAAAAACCGGTCCAAACCATTATTGTTCCCTTTCCATATGAATGAACTTCCTGACCAATATTCAAACGTTCTTGACGTCCAGGGGTCCTCCAAACTTGGTACGTCTTTTATACGGCCTCATACTGAAACGAGATTTATCGCAGTTTTCTTCCTCCCAACTTTTGTGTTCGCGAACCTAATATAAACGTGTTCTATGATTGAGGGTTGAACTCTCAACGGCCCTAGGGAAGGCAGACCCACTTCACGTTAACGATTTCGGATGGTGGCTTATCGGTAAGCCGAAGAACTGTGAAGCCTCTTAGTCAACATCATGACGGTCTTGGTACGATTCCGTCGATGTACCAGTCCTTTCTGCGAGTGGTGACGCGAGATCGCCCTCCATGTCGCTTGGCCGCTCTACCCGAATACGATAGCGTGTCCAGAGAAGGTTTATGACACTCTGTGTAGTGCCAAGAGCGAAAAAAAGTTCTTTATATAAACAGTGAAATACAATAAAAAAAATCAATAAAGATTCAAAAAATTTGAAATAATTATCGTCAATTGCGGCGACACTCTAAAACGTACTTGATCCCTAGACACTTTTTATGTGTGTATATTTCGTGTCTAAACTATTAATGAATCTTATTATTTTAATCATTTTTCTAACTTACATAGAGATAGAGAATAATTATGTCTTCTACAAGTATAGGGGAACTATTATCAAGTTTACTTTAACTTACAAATTACTCAACAATGAGTGACTAAAGGACAATAGAGATTGTGTGTGCTTATATAAGTAATCTTAACGTACTTTGAAATACCGTGTAAATATCAGAGTCCGATAACGGAGTGATTAGTTGTACTATCAACTAGACTACAACTCACCATCAGGTCACTTGTCTACTCGCATAAAAAAATGGATTTACTTGTAAGTAATTATTAACACTAGCATCTTTGTTAAAAAAGTCGGTTCACTGATTTTAGGTTTTAAAATTATAAAATGACTAATTAAATCTCAATACAATGCTAACGTAATATGACTATTGTCCGAAACTCTTTATTTGACCGTGTAAGCCTCTTTCGGTTTCCTCGACTCTTACATGCCATTGCAATTTAGAAAGCTTTTTTACGTAATATAGTTAATGTTTCTTATCCAATATTTCTTGTTGTTGATTATAGGTATATAATACTCTCAATTACATAACGTTGCGCTGAACTTACTTACAGCTCTCAGAACTTTTAGTCAAATTTAGCCCGTCACGCTACACTGTAGGGTGAGATATACGTAGCTTTTTACACTAGTTGCGAAGTTTGGTGAAAATATGAATATGATATGTGTGATTATAATATTTTTTTTATTATTTTATATTATATCCGTATATAATCCGTATATGTATATGTATCCATGTAAAGGTGTCCTACATCTCTTCTTCTTCTCCCTAAATAAATGACACTGTGATGTGCAGTAGCAAATGCTTTTTATTATCGCTATAAAAACATTCAGAGCACGGTATAAAATTATATCAAGTATAAGTTTGAAACAGATGTAAAGAATTCAACACATAAATGGCATCAGGTTATTTAACTATCAGCTTGAATCTAGATTTATCCAATTAAGATTTGTTTTATTAATAGTAATAATAAACGTATACGATCCTGTTTGGATCATATACTGTTAATTTCAGTATTTAAAGGAGCTGCCAATTCTATCCGCGTAACAAAATAGACCTAATTTATCTATTTAATTTGTATATTACCTGGAGTGTGCACTACATTCTTTAAACAAATAAGGTTACACCAGACAACTACTAGCACTACAGAGCACTATCAGAGCGATATTTCGGCTTGTAATTATAAAATATCGCAACCGTATACCCATGTGGATGTGTAGTTTGTATCAGAATGCCATGGATCGGCCGTGAGCGTCGCAGGAAGCGATCTCTCATTACGTTTTTTTATGGTTTGTCCGATGCTCCCGCCTGGCCGCGCTACGTTTCACGATGCGTTGAGACCGGCTCGTATGATTATTTTTATTTTTCTCTCTAGATCCGCTTGTTTCGTTGGTTTGTTTAAGTAATCAGTAACTGTTGAATCAAGTGCGTCCTTTTGACTAAATTTAAAATATACCATTATAGTTGTTACAATGAAACAGAAATATGAATACATACAGTCATGCCTGTGTCTCTGAAGGCGTAGGCAGAAGCGTAATTATTGCCAACATTTTGCCGATAATAATTAAGTCCCATTTACGTAATACGGGACAAGCTTCTTGGCCTCATCCGGGCACTTTTGGGAATTAGATTAGAAAATTTGCGATATATTGACAGGAAAGAAATGGTAGAAGGAATATAGGATAATAGAAAGGAAAGGGATATTGCTTATATAGATGGAATGTTGAATATAAGCAATAGCTCAAGCAAGTCAGGGTCGCATACCTACATATAATTCGAACTGGCCGGGAAGTCCGAGTCCTGTAACTAACTCTAAATTATGATATAAATTATAGTTAAAAACGAATGATTCACTTAGCTTTGTAGTGTAATGTCAACAAACATAATAACAACATTTTTATACAATTTATTCGACGATTCGTTTTTCATTTCAAATATAACAAATACCTACACTGTGAAATTCAACTGATTAATGATACATGATACATAGACAACACATGACATAATAGAAGTTACTAAATCAAGTTACGTTTTGATATTTTATTGCTGTTTTACTCGTCGATTGTCAATGAGATGCAAGGTTCAATATGCGGACAAAATTTGTGTGGATCTGTATACGAGTATATACGTATCCTCTAAAGGGCAGACAGATGTGTGTTACACGCCCACATTTTGCCAAATACGTAGAATTATAATTTGGTCCAACTAACATAATAGAGGTCAAGCCTATTGCCGTAAACCGGGCACTGCATGACTGTATACATACTGTCTGATAGAAAACAGTACGATATCATGTAAAACATAAGATATAAGAAGTCTTAAAAATAACTTTTAGGCTAACACCAACTAATTTAAATCAAATAGTATACTTTTATCTTTAATTTAGTATGACTAGGCGTATTCCAACATTAATTTGGAGGTACAATAAACATAATATATTTCATTTTTTTAAGTACACCATATGCGTGTAGATGTCGTAGACAATGGCATCAACGAGGGCATTCTACGGTAATAATAAGCTTCCTGCTTTAATCGGTAGTAGCAGCTTCTGTTCTGATGTTGACAAATGCACATATCAATTTATCCGAATGTACCGTTAGCGCGAATGAACTGGCCACACCGTCCGTCGTCGCCATTAAGTGTCACTGTTTTAAAATGACTCACGTTAATGAGACGTTTCGACTTTCTAAGAATTTTTTTCCTTTATAATACATAGTTTATTGTCTCAATGTTGTGTTTTACTGCTGCTAATATTACCGTTTTTATAAGATAACTATGTGATCGTTCTCAAAACCACAGGAGAAAGAAATAATTATTAACCTTTAATATTGCGGTTGATCATAATTATGACATTCAGACAGTTTAGAGACAATGTGCACATGTTGAGGCCAAATTAAAACGGTCACTGACCTACGTTCTTATTTGTTTAAGTTTTTGAACCATGTCCAATATTTTGTCTGGATATAATGTTTAACATTGTTACATTAGGAGACGCTGCCGGTCCCGTTCAAATATACCATATTTTAATTTAGAATATGCGAGAGTTCGACTGCGACGTTTCATACCTATTTATGTATGAACTAAAGGTGAATTTCGCGAGTATGCCGGCAGTCACCACAAATAGCCAGGTCGGGAGAGCGCCGGCCGATGTGGTTGACTCCTGGCATCTGACCACTTGGCCTATCGATACTTGCATTTGTATTCACCTTATAATGGCTACACAATCTACACATACATATTTGACTGTATTTATTTTCGTTTGTCAATCTTCCATGTCCTTGCGCGCTCTCTAGTTCCGCCATATGAATTGCGTTAATTTAATGTCTAGTAAGTTCTTAACTCAATAATTCAAGACACAGACGTTAAAAGAAGCTCCATTAAACTAAGAACCTCTGAGATATTGAATAAATTAGTTTTACAAATTTAAGTTGAAACAATGGCGAATTGGTTTATGAACAAAGGCAGCGATTGTCCATCTGGTTTAGCGTTCGTTATGTGTATGAGTAATGACTTCATATTAGTCTCGATAAGCTCCATGAACTGGCACTGTGACACATAAAATAGTAATATTTTGGATTTTGTGCAAATGCAGGTTCCTCTGTTGACTACGTGACAAACAATGAGTATAACCATGTGGGTTCGAACCACAGGTAGGAACCACTTTTTACTTTACGACTTCTTGTCTAAAGTTTTTTTGCTAGTTTTTTTTACAAGACACCGTATTCCTAAATTATAAAGATACGCATCTACAAATATGG
This sequence comes from Tyria jacobaeae, assembly GCA_947561695.1. Lineage (NCBI taxonomy): Eukaryota > Metazoa > Arthropoda > Insecta > Lepidoptera > Erebidae > Tyria > Tyria jacobaeae. The sequence continues at coordinate 7,091,802 of OX387207.1, read as the reverse complement.
CATTTTTACTGTAATAAGGTATCAGAACTACGTACATAAAGTACAGTTCTACTTACTACCAACACCTGAATGTATTGATAACAGTTGCTATAGTTAAAAATCTTGCCAATAAGTATTTGATTGCTATGTTATTGCAAAATTTAATCTGACTTTCTTATCTAGGTCTATTTTACACTACATTCCATTGCATTTTTATATTATTCCAAAATTTTAATAGACAATTTGCGTCTATATTCGTAAATTTAATTATATGAATTCAGAATAATTTCCATTCCAAATGTGTCTGTGTTCGCTTTGTGCTATTTTTGAAGTGGTACCTACTCTATATAAAATGTGTTCTGTAGCAAGATGTTTTATTTATTTTACAGCAACTCCACAGTTTTTGTTGTGATCCAACTAGGACACGTGTCGATGTGAGCAGAATTAGAATGCGCTTCTTCTTCCGTTGTTTATGATTTCCTATTAAAAGTGAGTATCAGTTTTTCAATAGGACTGAATTGAAAAAAAATATACTGATATATATAATATATAATTATATATAATGATAAAATGAGAACTAAATTGTTTGGCAGTCGATGATGACAAAATAAACTTTTAACAAAAATTATAGTCAACAAGTAACTTTCCGGTCCTGCATTCTTAGAACTTGGTTAAACTCCAAATAACGCACACTGATCGCATATCGAGCCCAACACGTTCACTTTTGTTTGATATGAAACTAGTGAGAAGTACTTACTTGATCATGGCCGAGGGTGCAATTGACGATTTTCCAAGATGGATGCGTATCTCGCGTGCATTCACAGAAGTCCAGATTACAAACTCCTAAATCATTGTCACAACTACCTAACGAACAAAGCGCGGCGAGAATAAACAACCTGGTTAGTGGCAACATTGTGCCGCGCTTCGGCGCGAAGGACCGCGCGCGTTTAGCGTCATGCACCGACTGGGCGCTATCACTTGATCGCTGCTGCGTGTCAGCCTGTGCTAGTGATGCTAAGAACGGACGCTCTCTGTTATTATAGATATCGATGATGCGATTTAATTTGTATTATTAACACTGTAAATACAATTCGTTATCACTATTTAATTTTCAATGCTAAAACGTGATGGCTTTAATGAGATCGTAATTATGAAAAAATGTACGTGCAGTATTAATTATGACCAAACAATTATCCACAGGTACCAAAATTTAACACTTACTAATACCATACAATTGCAAAATTAAAAGAGTGAAGTACCAATTATTAAATAATAAAAAAAGCATGCCATGTGTAGAAAATAAAACAACATTTAGGTATTTAGTTAATTTTATATATTATATACATACATGTTTTAACAATTTTTATTATAATCCTACAACTTTCCATACTTTCATCATGAGTCAGTAACCTTTTTTTGTTACTGATATAGTGATGCTCATGTAATGTAGGTAATCATGTTGATATAAAGCGTGAAATGTGAATAATGTTTTTTATGGTGTATAGGGACAGACGAATAGACGGGTTACCTGATGGTAAGTGACAACCTCATGAGTTGTAAGTGTGCTGACCGCCTTTTAGAATGATGAGAGATGCATGCATGCATCGTATTCAGACACTGCATAGAAATTCTATGAAAATTCATTGTTTTCACAAATTTTGTCGTTTAAAATCTATCGATAATTGTAAAATATTGTCGCGACATGCCTATGCTTCAAGATACGGAGGTCGGCGGGTGGCTGGTCTTCGCTGGCATGGCTGACACAGCCATGCAACTAGTATACGCTTTAACGTAAGCTTTGCTTCATTATAAACTAATTAAAATGCATTTTTGCTGTTTGTAGAAAATATGCAATTCTTTTAACTTTTTAGAACTTACGACGTTTAGTCTTTCATGCTCTCAACATCGGGGTTATAAAATATGCTGTTGGTAGTGTTCACTCAATACTCAATACTTCATTGCGTTTCACAAATTTCAAATTCTAATTAAATTTCTTTATTTCTTAAAATTACTCTACAGTTACATATATGAAAACGTATTATTTAAATATGAAATTCATATTCAAAAGATAAAATAATGAATCTATATCTATATCAGCCCGTTTCCAAATGGTTCGGCCTCTTTTAATTAACCATATAGGTATTACAAAATTTTGTGTATAATAAAAAAACAACATTTTATCGAGTGATATGTTGCTAAAAGTAAATAAACTAAAATTAGGCTAATAAAATAAGGTAACTGATAGGCAGGAAAAAAGAAGTTAAAAATGAAGAAGAAATAAATATAATAGTAGAAGATAAGAAAATATGAAACATATTAGTTCACATTACATTGTACTGATTATTTGAAATAGCTGCGAATCTCTAACAGTTCAATCCAGAGCGCTTCTATCTTCAAATGTTCTCGTTGTTTTCTTCGGTGGTAGGACCTTAATGAGGTATCATTGTGAATTCTTTCGGGCAGAGCAAAGTAGGATAGTGGACGATAACCTTTTATGTTTAACATTACATAACGTATAATTAATTGAATGTCTAATTTTGCGTCATTCAAATATTCGCTTATGATACAATAGACGTTTTCTATGAAAAGTGTTGCTGGTTTCAAAACCAGCCTAAAGTGACAACATTCGTGCTGTCGTCTTTCGCTGGTGAGTGAGTGCGCCGGAGGCCCAATGATGCAGGGGTGACAGTTATCGTGGTATGTGTGTGAGCAGTGGAGTGCTCGTAGAATCATTGTGAGGGTGGCGTGGATCGAACCGTCGGCTGCCCCGTCAGGTCGCGCATAATCCACGGAGTGGCTCGCCGTGCCGGTTGGTGATCGGACGGCGGGACCCGGCGACCATTTCCGGGAGGGTACGGGGCCCCCTCCATCCGGCGGTTCGGTCTCCGCCATGCCTCACCGTTACATGATGACACAGTATTTTCAGTCTCAGTTTACACTGTCACGATGACTGTCATGCCTTTTACGCCCAACTCTTATCATGGCAGTACAAAGAAAGAAAAATGGTCCAACAGCGGCATCCTCCTCTCCCACCAACCCGCTTTTTGAGGTGGAGTTCACTAACATACGTGGACTCCATGCAAACCTCAGCGCCGTACACCAGCACCTTGAGACGGCTCGGCCGGCCATGCTTTTTCTTACGGAGACACAAGTACACCGCCCTGCCGACACGTCACACGACATATCTCTACTATCCCGGATACGTGCTAGAGGAGTGCTTCCTCGCGAGGGCTGGGGTGTGTCTTTTTGTCAGGCGGATGTTTGTTGTCGCCGTCTGCACTGCCTAGAAGACTCATCCTTCTCCATCCTTTGGCTTCACGTGGATTTTTGCTCTATGAGCCGGATCTACGTTTGCTTTTATCGGTCCCATTCCGGAGACTCCGAGACAACTCCCCTCTTTGACTACATGAGTCACGCAACGGACAAAGCGCAGGAGCAGTTCCTGACCGCCGAACTGGTGTTCTTGGGAGACTTTAACGCCCACCACGACTTCTAGCTGGGATCTTCCAGAACGCTGGTTCCACGCTCGTCGAACTGCCCACGCATTCGCTCTCACGCATGACCTTACCCAACTGGTACTCCAGCCCACCAGGATACCAGACATATCGGGTCAAGCGCCCTCTTTGCTAGACCTTCTGCTGACGAGTCACCCTGCGCAGTACAGTGTAACGGTTCACGCCTCTCTGGGATCCTCCGACCACTGCCTGGTGTTCACCTCGGTGCCTCTTGTTTCCCCACCACGGCCTGTGGCAACAACGGTCTATGCACTAAGCGACGGTATGGCACTACTCGTCAACAGACTGGGATGGAATGCGGGATTATTTTGCATCCATCCCATGGGCTCAACGCTGCTTTAAAGACAGGGATCTGTCGCAAAGTGCGTCTGACGAAACTGACGAAATCACTGTCGGTATAGAGTACTATATCCCCTACAGTGAAGTCGCTAGCACAAAGACCCGTCCCTGGTTCGATCGCGAGTGCACCCGTGCTGTCGCTCAAAAGCAGTCAGCCTACCGCGCAGGGATCAGGGCCCGCGCTCATTGTGACGCAGACGTTGATCACCTAAAAGCAGCGTTTAACCAAGCCACTAGGGAATGCAAGAGGGCTTACATCAGAGCTGATGCCCAGCGCATTGCACGGTTTGGTCAAGAACTCGTCGCATACCCTACGGGTAGCCGTAAGTTTTGGCGATTGGCCAAAGCCGTCCAGTCCAACTACTGCCAGCCTTCGCTGCCACCGCTGAAGTACCCTGACGGATCACTGGCCCACGAGCCGCAAGAGAAAGCGAAAACTTATGGTTCTTAAAAACTGTGCACCAGAGTTGTCTCCTGTACTGACGCGCTTGTGTCGCCTGTCTTATTCCTCGGGAATTGTTCCGGAGGCCTGGAGAGAGGCGAACGTCCAACCCATTCCCAAAAAAGGTGACCGCTCCGATACAGCTAATTACCGTCCTATAGCCGTCACCTCAATACTCTGTAAGGTGCTCGAGCGGATAATCAACACACAATTAATCCGCCACCTAGAGGATCACTCCTTGTTAAATGAGCGGCAATATGGTTTTAGGCCGAACCGATCCACGGGTGATCTTCTAGCGTACGTCACACACCTTTGGGGTGAGGCTATGGATAGGCATGGGGAGTCCTTGGCCATCAGCTTCGACATTGCCAAGGCCTTCGATAGGGTCTGGCATCGCTCGCTTCTCTCCAAACTTCCTGCATTTGGTCTGCCATCCATGCTATGCAACTGGGTTGCTGCCTTCCTCCACAAGCGCCGCATTAGGGTTCTCTGTGACGGCGCGTCGTCTTACTTCCAGGAGGTTAGCGCTGGTGTACCTCAGGGCTCTGTCCTATCGCCCACGCTGTTCCTTCTGCATATCAATGACATGTTGGCTCTTGGCAACATACATTGTTGTGTGTGCAGTGGACATCCTGCTGCCAAGCTAGCGTGTTCTGACTAGCTCTTCCAATTGGTCCCACCTTCTCCCTTCCTCTACAGGACTACACGTGCTGGCCTGAGGAGTCACCGTTTGCGAGTCGAAGTTATGCGATCCCGAACGAAACGGTTTGGCTCTTCTTTCCTGTGCCGATCGGTGAAAGATTGGAATTCACTACCAGCGCTTGGCACGTTTTTCCTTCCCTCTTTGATCCTGGGTCTTTTAAGCGGGGCGTGATAAAGCATCTCACCAGGCCGCCATAGTGTGGGTCACCATACCACATTGACTAGACATGCAATGAGGGTGGTGACCACCACTCTCGGACTCCATTTATTGCTTACCATCAGGCAAAGTGCAGTCATTATGGTAGGCTTACACATAAAAAAAAGTGTTGTTTATTTCAAATTGACAGTGCTTATTAAGCGGCCGGATTTGATTGATTTGACACATACTTATTTTTAAAGTTATTAGGTTGGTAAAACTAAATGTATTGTTAATATAGTTCTAAATATTAAGTTTTATAAACATTGAGTATTGTTTAATTTATTAATTTTAAGTATTTATTCTTGATGTTACCTGATTATTTTAGTAGACGTTGCAACTGAGCTTATTCCGTAAGTTATTTAAAGTTCCTTAATGTAAAATTTAACAATACGTTTTAAGAATATTCCTAAAATTTATATTTTTAATAACGTCTAGTCAAAAATTCAAATTTGCTTGCTGTAACTGGAGACAAGTTTAGAAAGGAAATAAAACATAAATTAAAAACACAAAATTTATTTATTAGAAATCGAACTAAAAGTAGAACATTTATTGTTAGGATATGTGGGGTCTTTCTTTTAAATTAACAAATAGCTACCATACAACTATTTATTTTATTTTATTTATTTTTTTATTCTCGCATAAGGTATATGTATTTTAACTCTCACATAAGGCATATGTATTTCCTTTTTGGCTGGGCACTTTACAGACATTCATACAACAGGCTCAAAAAACACCCAGACCCGGGGCAACTAATTGTTAATCACTCAATTTTTTGTTCCCTGGGGGAATCTAACACACGACCTCTGGCTCAACAGTCAGTCACTAATGTGATTTTTATGTACATATGTACAATATGTACTGACTATATTTTTTAACTATATAATTGGCGTTCTTTTAGCAACGGAGGCCTTAGTCCAGCAGTGGATGGCGATAGCCTGATGATGAAAACAACCATTTCAATTAGTTTTGTGGTTATGCAACTTATGGTACTTAGTTGTGTGATTCCTGAACTAAGGCCTCCCTTAAAGAACGCCAACTAGTTTTTAAAGTTAAGTTAAGAAATTGTACACATGAGGAGAACATCCTTTTGATGGCTTATGATTTGAGACTGGGGATGCTATTGCATCCCCAGTCGCATCCACAAGATTTTATAACCAGTATTTTACTGTTGAAGCTGTACGCTTGTGGAATGCGTTGCCATTGAACATTAGGCGAGCGCAAACATTGAATATTTTTAAGAAAATGGTTCATTACTATTATTTATCTCTTTAGTTCTTTTATCTAGTATTTCCATATTAATGGTATGTACATATGTATGTATTGTTGTATGTATTTATATGTGTTTGTATGTATGATATACATAAATATGTTTAGTTTTTGTGTAAGTTTTATATTCGTAAATAAGTATACTATATATTTGTATATAAGTAACTATAGTTTTCATTAAAATTGCTGAATCGGCGCTCTTATCTGTCTATCATCACTATGTTAGGTTTATTCGCAACAATAGTCCTGTCAGTGATGATAGATCGACTTTTATTATTATATTTATGAATACAGTACAGTTGACGGCGATAGGTTTGCACCCTATTGGGAAAGGGGGCCTAATTTATATTATTGTACGTAAAATGTAGGTATTGAATGCGCTTCGGCCTACCTTTTCTTTTACATATTACGTACTACTACTGTCACATTAGTTGAGCCTGGCAAAGGCTTGAGTCAAATGGTTATTATATTTAAGAAAAATTAAAAGTTCATGAAGATTGTAAATTCTGTAAAATCTATTTCATAATGGTCTGATCTGATGGTAATCCACAACACTATTCCTTGTCAACAGATGTGTGTCCACTGAGCGTCAATTCCTGTCTGATTTTGTGGCTGGTGCAGAGAGCACGGCTGGGGGCCGGCTAGCTCGATGGCTGGCACCCACATCACAGGTTGAACCTGCAAAGTGCGAACTCAAAGCCCCCATGCACCCCCTTCGTCCAGCTTGCAAGCTAACGCTCCCTATACTTATACGTGACCAGTATGGTGAGCCTGTCGCTTCTCCCGCTATGAAAGTCGAGGTAAGTGTATTATGAATTACAGGTTAATTTTTACACTCTGAATTTATTCTTGTTTTACCTGAATTACAAAAATAAGTAACGTCGAGATTAAATTTATACATCTCAAATACATATAAATATGTAACTAACGCGAGCGTGTACAGCCGATCTGTGTAGATTAGCTGTAATTTCTTAATTCTTTGAACAAAAGCCATAACATGCAATTTCTGGTCTAACTTGAAATATATACCCCATTTTACCACATCTTTGTATAAATCAAATTATAAATAACCAACAAATAAATAAATTTCACGGATACGAAGTAGCGGTCAAAAACTAGTTTTACAATAAGGGAAGTATTCTAAAGTTAGAGTTATATCTCGTTCCTGTAATATATTTATTACAAACAATATTTTAAATTGCTACATTTCTTTATCTTTATTAATTCTTTATCTATACTATATATACTATATTTAATATACTCTGTCCATTCCTTAATTTTCTTTTTGACAGTTCACGCTTATAAATTACTACTTTTTTTTTCGCAATAATGTACTACAGTAATGTCGTACTTTATTGACTGGTAGTGAAGGGCCTACCCTAACTAACAACCACTGTTGCCACACAAACCACAATTTACAATCAAATACAATTAATTTGACTTCATGTAAGTATTGTTTCTGTAAATTTAATAAAAAAAGTAAATAGAAATAGTATCTATGACTCCAAGGTTGATTATTTGCAAGGAATTAAGTTGAAATCTTGGAATTCAAGTTCAAACCAAGAGTAAAGAACAATAGCTCTGTTCCTTCATTTATTTATGTTTTGACGGCTGCCTTAAAATGTAACTATGCGTTAGTGAAATTTAACTTTAAGACGCGTGGTTAATTACGTCTAAATCAAGTTTAAATCAACAGTTAGTATTATGAGCAAAAATATAATTGGAAAATCACATACCTCCCTACTTATTTATTTGACAAACTAGCTACGTAGTTGGGTATACAAATGAAACAAGTAAAATTATTAAATAGTATTTATTACAATGATCCATCAGACTCTTCTTCATAATTTTCAGCAGACTCGTCAGTTGAGTCCTCGGTTACATGAATAATTAATTCTTGTTCATTTATATTGTCAATCGTAACGACCCGATTCCAATCAGACATTATTGTTTTTCTTATCCTCTCAGCGACACTCGCCCAGTTTTCAGGTGACACTTCATCACACGCATTATTTAATAATAGCATAATTTTATTCGCTGTAAATGGCGACCTTGTGTTGTTTCTTACTGCAAATCAAAGGGAAAGCGTTTGATTTGTGCCCATATCAATTTAATGGCATTGTATTGACCATGATAAGGTGGGATTCTAATGACAGTATGTCCATATTCCGCTGCCATTTCATCGACTAGCCGAAGTGGATGCTGCAGTGTCGTCAGACCACGATTTTGATATAGTATAATTCGTATTGAGCCAAATCTTGTCGGTGAAAACCACATTCGACTAGTCTTCGATTTGTTTGGCTTTCCTTAGGACTTTATGTATTTCATATATAATTAAAAAAAACTATTAAACGAATAATTATAATTAATATATAAACTAAAAATAATTTATTAAATCAATTGAAAGTTCTTTTTAAATAAAATCGATTATTATTTCAAATTAAATCGGTAATGTGTGAGGAAGTCACTAATTTGGAACTTTCTTGAACTGTCAAAAAGAAAATAAACGAATGGACAGAGTATAGTTACTAATCATTTACGAGGTTACCAGCCATTGAGAGCTATGCGAAGTCATTACTTACTGAACGGACTACACGACTGACGGATACATGAATGACATATTGAGCTCATTGGACCGCACGTAACTGTTTCAAACGAAACAGCTATGTACGTGTCAAACAAGTCCACTTTCATTTCAAAATATACTGAAATCTTTGATGTCGATGTTTCAATTGACGTTCGATCGGTCACTCGTATCTACTGAACATCATAGCAAACACCTGAAGGACAAATAAACTTACGTCAAAAGACTTTGTGCCCTCAATGAAACGAAGTCTTGTTTAACTGCCCAGTACAGAACATACTCTTATTTTTATAAGCTAAGACATTAATCGATTGTACTACTAATTGTCTGCCCGGGTATTGAGGGATTTCTGCCCGGGTCGACTTTTATTTCTCTTCTTTTCTTCCCACACGTGGGAACAATCATGAAAGCTTTTAATAATATCCAAAACCAAAATGAGAAGAAGGAGGGAGATCAAAAGAAGACCGTATAAGGAGAGGTCGGCGTTGAACGTGCTGTTGTACACTACGTCTCACGCAACAAAGCATGGAGCTTTCAGAGTCCGTCTTGACTCCTGGGAGCAGTCAAACATCTAGTAGGCCTGAGTGCTGTTTGGGTCTCAGCCTTGGAAGCTAGGCCTATGAGGTGCTACAAGTGCTTAGCGTCTGGGCACACCCGCACCGTCTGCACCAGTTCTTTTGATTATAGCGGACTTTGTTTCCGTTGTGGTCATGCAGGGCACTTTTCGGCATCTTGTTCCGCCGCCCCTCACTGCCCGGCTTATTCGGCTCCTAATCTGCTTGCCAATCACTTGACGGGACGTGAGGGATGTAGGCTACATCGACCTGGGCCACCCCTGCAGTTACAACAAGACCGCTATCATCGGCAATTGAGGTTGTAGAGACGACGACTCGACACTCTGCTCGCTTGTAAGATCTTCTTTTGCAGACCATAGCGGAGTGGTCAGTCAGCGTAGCCATAGCTGCGGAGCCCTACTTTGTCCCTGACCTTCCAAACTGGGTTGGCGCCTGGGACGACTCCTTGGTGATCATCAGCTCTTAAACGCCTCATTCCTCGCCCTTGTCGCTAAGAGACAAGGGCTCTGGATATGTTGCTGCTAAATGGGGGGGAATCTCGCTCTACGGGGTCTATTTCTCCCCCAACTGGAGTCTGGCTTATTTCGAGGCCTTCTTCAATAACTCGGAGACCTCGATGTGGCATCAGTCGCTGTGGCACGTGCTCGTGCTCGGGAACTTCAACACAAAATCTAATACTTGGGTGGTCCCCCAGGACGGACGTAGAAGAGTAGGCGGCATCGGTGGGCCTCTATCTCCTCAACAGAGGCTCTACCAAAACGTGCGTGCGACAAAAGGGGGGGCTGATAGTGAACCACTCGTTCGCTACCCCTACTCTCGTCGTACGAGTAAGAAACTGGTGTGTCCTGGACCAGGTTGGGATGCTCTCGGACCTCCGCTACATCCGACTTGACCTCTCCTAGACCTGACAGACATGGCGCGGCGATCTAACCGATTTTCGTGATGGGCTGTGGGTAAATTGAATAGGGACCGCCCAGAGGAGGAGGCTATTGTTCAGTCTTGGCTACTTCTCTTGTCCTCTTCCACTTCCAAATGAGGAGATAAATTAGGGCTGGTCGCCTTCGGGCTACGATTACGCAGGTATACTATTCAAGGCCCCGAATTCAAGGTCGGCCTCCTCCGAGGAAGGGGGTTTTTTGGTAGTTCCAAGCACCAGCGGACCTCCGAACGGCCTGTCTTAGAGCACGTAAGTCCTATACCCGCAGCCGGCGGTGTCGCCACAATATAGTTGAGGAAGGCGAGCTTTATAAAGAGTACTACAAAACTCGGAGGTCTCTGAAGCTGGCCACAAGCTGCCAAAGGGGAAAAGAGATAAGAGATGCTGGAAGGTCTCGACAGTTTTCCCTGGGGTCGCCCGTATCGTCGCCATTCATCTGCACCAGAGAGGCCCTCCACTAGGCGTTCGTTTTTGGCCCTCTCCTGTGGAACATGGGGTACGACTGGGCCCTTCGTGGTGGCCTACCCGCCGGGCTTAACCTTATTTGCGGGGGGCAAACTTTCTACAGGCAGCACGCTTGGCCACCAGAGGAGTTTGTCTAGTGGTCGAGCGCATCGAGGCGTTGGGCCTACGGGTGGCCCTGGATAAGACGGAGGCCCTGTTATTTCATGGGCCAGGTCGCGATCCGCCCCCCCGGTGCCTTGTTTGAAGTCAACTCGGCACTCGTACCGGTTGGGGCTCCGATGACCCTTGAGCGGAGGGGGCGCTTCGATGAGCACTTTCGGCAGCTTGCTCCAAGGTTGGTCGGCGCTGCGTCAGCCCCAGTTAGATTTTTACTCCTTCCCACCTTAGTTACTCAATTGATCTACATGAAATTTTGTATACATTGTCTTGGTGTATGCAATGTAAGCATAATAGCCTAGGGGATTAGTAAGTATAAATAAAAAAAAATAAGTTTCTTCATTGTAATTCGCTCTTCAAGTATTCTGCAGAGCTATGTCTGGTTTTCTTTGAAGTTTTTATAACAGGAAGTAAGTAGAAATGTTGGTATTGATTTAAGCGGGCTAACTCCGGTCCGCAACTTAACGTCTTCTGTGCTCCTGTTTTGCGTGATAGGGTGAATGTGTCCCAGATGTTTAACCGGTATGTGGCCACTCCTGTGCACACCAGAAGTATTTGAGGAGCCGCCTCTTCCTCCTCCAACCATGCTCTGTAATGTCGGTTACACATATATTAAACAGTTGTTTGTTAAAAAGACCACGACCCGTAGGTACCCCAGGTACCTACGAGTTGGTTTAGTTTCCGTAATTTTAGATGTGGGAGTTTTTGTTGCTTGCCGGAAAATCCTCCTTCTTCGCTGTCGGGTAAAACAAAGATGATTTTGAAAGTTTAGTTTTTTAACTGTATCGCATAAGACAGCCTAGCTTGATCCAACATTAAGAAAAAGATTATAACTAATTTTCACATAACTGAATGCTTCAGATCGTAGATAATTCGTACGGCCTCGCGTATATCCAGCCACCTCCTTCATGAAACGAACTCGACAGATAATTACGATAGTTAGGTTAATGCTTGGATAGTTTCAGGAAAAAAATCAACCCACTTGTTTCTTTAGTTGGGCTCATTCTATTCCGTAGCCATTAGTCTGAATCAAGGCCATAAAATAATGCTTATTTAAATGTTGTAATGTTTATTTACGCCCTAATAATAAGATAAACATTTTAGACATGTAGAATGTTTTTTCATGAAAATGTAGTTATTTTCAAAGTATTTTACTATATTAAATTTCTAGTTAGGTAGGTGCGCGCGACCGCCCCCTTGCCTGTCATAACGCTCCCCATTTGCCTTTGGACCCGCTACCGCCCCCACTAAAAACTCCAGCGCCCACTAGAAGGCGGTTTGGCCTCCGTTGGGAACCTATGGTCTAGAGTTTATAGGTTTTAGGTCCATAGGCAGTAACCGCCTACCTTCTAGTGGTTTTTAATGCCTCCAAAAGAAGCTTATTTATAAAGAACAAAGAGACATTGCTATTGCCATTTCGTTAGATCAGAGAGGAACATTCGCAGGGAGTCCAATGTGTTTTTTAAATCAATTATCTTTTACAACCTGACCTTACTTATAAGAATATTTTTAAAATGTATATGTCTATATCAGGTGTAATTAATTTCTTTTTTTAAATCATTTTAGAATCAGTTTAGGTTATAGGTTATAGTTTATAAGTACTAAAGCAAGTTATAACTAAATAACGCATTTACAACATTCGTTAATCCTTAGGGAAAACATGTAATATGATTTGTATTGTTAGGTTGTAGTCCAGCGAAAAGATACTAGCATCAGGCAGAGCAGCACGTCGCAGGGTGAAAGTCACCGCACCAACATACCAGATGTCCCTTACCTCCCTACTGTGAGGGACAGCATGTGTTTCCACGCCATCACTATGATGAAGGTAAGAAACCTGCTAAATATACATTTATATACTTTAAGATAATAGCAAAAAGCTTGCACAGAGCAAGAGTGGGTAGTTTGCAATGGTTAAAATAGCTCTAATAAAAATATTGACAACACTAAAAAAGCATATACATATATAGATAGGATTAGTTATAGAGTTCTATATGGTTTTTATTTAAATGTAAACACAAACGATAATATTGTAGTTTGCCATTATATATTTGTATGGAACACTGACGTTTAATTAAGAGTAACTGGTTTTGCCTTTACAGTCAACTACCGTATAGGCTGGTTGATGGTCGAACGACCTCAATTTATTTAAATGGCAAGTATAGCTTGAGCTGCCTTTCTATATATTTTCCTTTGTACGAACAGGTGATATATATATTTTAGAACTTATCCCAAGTCATAACCTATTTTTAATAATATGTATACATAAAACATTAACAACGTAAGTATACAAAAAAAATCCGTTGAACCAAGAGCTCTTTGTAGAACTCAGAGAAAACGGATCTCCCAATTTAAAAGGGAAAAGGCTTCGTATGTTCAAACAACATTATATATTATAATATTACACGGTCATGTACCGCTTTCGAGATATTGCGAATGACATTTGCCAGGGAGTGAGAGAGAAGTTATCAAAGACAAAGAGTTTAGCCGCATTTAGTTTAGGTAGTCGGATATGTTGTAGGACTTTGAGACTAAGGACATGTTATGTTGGTTTTATAACGTGTTCTGCTAGCAACTAACTTATATTTCACTCAAGTTTGCTGTCGGTTTTAACGAATGTTGTATAAGTACCAAATAGTATACAAGTTAGAGACACTTTCAATATTTTGCTATTGTAAATCCATCTTACCCGGAACAGAGTTTCCGTATACTTTATTTCAATGGATGTTACAGAGAGATGAAGTATTGTGAGTTTTAAAATGAAAACGGTGATCAACAAAAGTTCGTAACCGGTAAAATCGGTAACCGCCAGTTTGTTTAAAATTAAAAAAAAAACTGCTTTAAGCGATAAGACCACCCTTTGTGCATAATTGAAATGTTATACATATTTCCTACTTCATATTCTCTATTAAACAATATTCTACAAATTTGTGATTTGTAAAAAAAATAGTATTGTTATCTATTGTTTATATTTCCCTTCCCTCCGGACTGTTGCCAAATTCAGAAATATTTAACTAACCCAAATTTTTTTTTATTACTTATATGAATTCTAAAAAAAAGAAGAAGAAATGAATGCCTGCAACATACTAGGAGAATAGCAAGGACGCGAAGGTCGACGCTAATTGTACAAAACAACAGTGAGACCGCGCTTCATCGTCACAGGTTATTGAATTCTGTGTTCATTGTTTACCTCCTACGCCTATGGAGATTACACACATATCGCACTGAGTGCTTAATCTCTCCTCATAATATTTCTGTATCGAGAGTGAAAAAAGCGAGGTTCATCCTTTGTCGCTGTGCTATCAAGATAAGAAGGAATTGCTTCTGTCTCAACATCCTCAGAGATCTTTCGTATTTGCGAGAACGAAATAGCACTATGCAACTCAATTATTGGCTAGAGGTCAAATTATAGTGGCGGAAAAGACTATTGTACCAAAACGTCGATAGGTGTCCAAAGTGTTGACCTCTCTACAGTGGTTTACAAACCACATAGCCACATATTGATACATCAAATAATTACTTATGACACCTGTTTTCGTGCGTCCTGGTAACTGTATATATTTAGTATACAAGATGCCAATTAATAGATCACCAACACCACAAACTATTCCCATAGCCGCTTTCACTTTTAGTGCCGATAACAAATGCACTTCACTACAGTTCTTCTGAGCAAAGTCAAACATACCTAGTGAATAATAGTGACAAACAAGCACGTAATGATTATGAATTATCAAATATTGCGCAATAAGCGCAAATGCTCTGGAACAAGAATTGACCACGATAATATATATTTACGTCACAGGTGAAAACATGTTTCTTGGCTTTAAAGAATTACAAAACAAGAAAATTGAGTAATTGTGCGAGTCCTTCGAAGTAATCAAGATTCAGAATGTAAATGTTCCTATACAATAACATTATTATCGCAAGACTATGATAGTGTAACCAAAATATAACATATAGAGTTGAATATATGAATAACAAATATGTATGTTGAAATAATCTTAAGTAGCCGTTAGCTTTGGAAGAAAAATTTGAAAATATGGAACGTGGCACTAGAACATCATGCTTGCAAATTAAAAATATTCCTGTAAACAAGTAGGAATTGAATGTTGTTATTAAAATGGGCTTATTCCTCGATATGATTATACATCATAGGTAAAGGACATTTTTCACATTGGCACGAATACGCCTGAAAACAGATCTACATATAGTAGTAGATTTCATAAGAAATTTAACTAAAGATAAGTTTGTAAGGATGTACAGGAAATATTATAAAGAAAACAGAAAATTATGTATTTAGCAACTAAAAGGGGACCTACAACGACCACCGAGACCAATATTTGTACCTCAAAAATGAAAAGTTTATTCTTCCTCACCCGGCCCGTGACTTTGCCACAACAAATGAATAACATATAAGACTGTTGGATAAGAAATAGTACAAAAATGTTTTTGTAAAAAAGAAGTTGAACAGCTTTCAACTTTGTGATTAAGGGATTATCGTAATTTCCGTTTTATTTTTAGTTTTGTATTGTTTTTAGTTCCTAATAACCGTTTTATTTATTTATTGTTATTTAAGGAGGAGTTCGACTTCTTTAAAAATAAATCGTCATAAGTGGCTAGACCAATTTCATTTTGTTGTTTACATCTGTTATACTGAATTTCGTTGTCATCAACTAGTCCGTTATTAATTATTATTATTTAAACATACAAGCTAATATTATAACAGCTCTGTGTTAGCATTATATTGTTTTTACTGTGACGGTTAGGTTAATACTGTGTAATCGTGGCGGTAAGACCCGTTATGAAGGATTGGCTGGAGAGGCGACATGATAGCCTCTCCTACAGGATGACGCAGGTACTTACCGGACATGGCTGCTTCCGGAAGTACCTGTTTCGAATAGGTCGGGAGCCAACGTCTGTGTGACACTGCACTGCACACTAGTGGAGTGGAGTTCAAAACATTATAACATTTTTTACAAGTAATGAGCCTGGGGTAAAATTTTTCGAACCACTTACCTGAGACTACCTGAATTCAATTTAAATTTACACTGAGAAGCTGAAGACAAATAAAATAAAACATTTTAGGAGCAAACAGATCTTGTAAATGATACGTAGCGCTTACCCTAAAAGCAAATAACTACCATTTAAAAAACAACTAATCCTTTATTATTTACAGGCGTACCAAAACTTTTCGTTTGAAGAACTGCGATTAGCGAGTGAGTCTTGGGGTGATGGTGGTGCTATCGGCGGCACATTTGCACACAGCGGTCGAATTCCCGCGGAGCGTCTGATCGTTCGAGCACAGCCGGATGGCTCGTTTAGCGCCACGTGGACCCCTCGTGTATCGGGATCATACATTTTTCGTTGTACTCTTGACGACCAGCCCACTCTGCAGGTAAATCATTTCTACTATAAAATATATTTAAATATTCAAGCCAAGCCTCAGGCTACTAAGATTGCTTTCTGATGCCCTGTATCCCAGCCCACAAATATTAAGATAACCTCTTTCAAAAAAGTTACTAACCAAAGGTCGGGTCTTATAGGAAGAATTGGTGAATCTTATAAAATGACAAGAATGCCTGCATTAAATTTCAATGTTTGGATTTAACAAACACACCCAAACACACACACACACACACACACACACACACACACACGCGCGCGCGCATCTTCGTGTTCTGTTTAGTTTAGTAAAAATGTATTAGACATATCTTAGGATCCTATATGTTATCAGGAACGCTGGTATCGTTTTCTCCACAGAGCCTCTGTACTATATTGATTATTTTTTAACATTTGAAACATACATTATTTTCTACAGATAGGTCCTGGATAACAATAATGTGAGGGTGGATTTATTGCACGCCATGCTTTAAACGTCTTAAAACGTAACAGGAGTCTGTTACCAACAAAGTATTTGTTCAAAGTCGGCTACTTCATAGATTTGCTCTCTGAAGTTTGAAAGCTATATTTTTACCCACAGTATTAACATAATAATGTACCATACTTATAGGAGTTAACATTAGAAGTAGCAGAAAACATATTGGACGGTCCTTCTGACCGAGATCGAGGTGTACAAACAGGTGGTACGTCTACGCCCCCAACCAAACTTCGGCGCTTCACGGCACGGCACAGCGCGGGCTTGCGGATTAGGGCTAGTCCCAGCTTACAGGCCGAAGAGCTGGGACGAGTACCGCCTGGAGCCAATATCGTCTTTGTTGAAGAAGTAAGTATCATGCACGAGACGCCTGAGATTAGATTCATCATGGTAAACAATTACTTAAATACTTAGTCGAAGTGGGTTATTTCAGTCTTTTTATTAAATACAATATTATAGTCACCTCATCAGTTACATTGACTTTTTTCAATTAGATAATATTACACTCTAAGAACTTCATTCAAACTGTTAATGTTAATGAGGCAGAGAATAAGAATCAACCTCGTTGCGTACCTATTTAAAACAGCTGCAGATACTTTGGCCACCCTTTCTACATATAATATACTACGTTATGGGTAGTGAAGCAGCGTAGTTATCGGTGGACTAAAATGGGCCCATCTCACCTCTCCTGTTGGGTGTCGTAAAAGGGGACAAGAGGATCGGACTGTTATCTATCAGACATATACAGTGTCCAGTTGACGGCAAGTGCCATGACACTTATAATGTATGTAAGTGGTACTAAATTTAGGTTGGCATAATTTGATTCCATCACAGTAACTACCCCTTTCTTGGATATACGACTATATGTACTTATTTATGTATGTAGGTAGTGAACAAAGATGGCACATGGGTTCGTTTGGGACCGGAGTCACTGCGCGCTTATGCTGACAGCGCCGAAGTTGCGTGGTGTTTGCAGCACCACCGACATCTTGACCGTGCTCTGCTCATTCCCATAGAACCTACCACCCCACCTCAGGTAATTAATAAAATGTTTAAATATCGTATAGGTTAAGTCGAGACAAAGTAAATTACTAATGTCCAGGTACTATTTGAATAATTCTGCGAACTACATAAAAACTCTATTTTCATATGAACCCATCCATTTTAACAACTTAAGCTGTATTCTATTACTACACACAACGTAATGACAGTCAAGCCTCATCCGAAGACGATGTGCAGTAGTGCACGACAATAGTTTTTCATTTACAGCATTATTTATTTACTTCTCTCTCTTACTGATACTTCCTAACTATAACTAAATGTAATAAATATTTCTTTGTAGTTTGAGTCGACGGGCACTTGGAGTGGATACGGTGATGCGCAAGGAGAGATGCAATCGTGGACGCAAGACGAGGAGGACGATGGACTTACCGGTTAGATAGAAACATATATACACGGGGTCACACTTAAAGAATAAATAACGGAATGCTATAGAAGCCTGTTAGTACTTCTGTTCCTTATTAAATTCCAATAAGTTTCTAAGAACCATTGACTGAAGCAGAACTCTTCTTTAGGGATTTCTTCCACGCCTTTTTCGAACGCAGTCACGGCATCTTTAGAATATATATATAATATAGTAAGTTTATCTTTTATTTTTGGAAATAAATAAAAGTCACATGGTGCCAGGTCGGTACTGGAAGGAGGATGCCTCGCTAACTCCACACCTTCGATAGGCCAATATTCGAGTGAGCTGGTGGTTCATAACAATATATTCATCTTTAATCACCTGTGACGATGTCATATACAGCACTCGAGTCACCTACGTCATACTTTTCAAGCATTGAGCGGCACCAATCCAAGCGACAGTGTTTTTGATCTTCCGTTAAATTATAAGGTATCCATCTAGTACAAAGCTTTCCGACGCCTAAATGTTCATGTAAGACTTTTTAAACTTGACTCATACCAATGCCTAAAGTAGCACAATTCAGGTTACGTGTAGTAAACTAGTGTCGTATGTCACCCTTCTATCAGCTTCTATCATTAGCCGCACAGCACTCACGTTATCTTCAGTAGCTATCGTAGAAGGACGTCCTTCGCTAGAATTATCAGTAAGTTTGTTTCAACCACGTTTAAACTCATTACGCCCATTGTAAACAGTGCCATGAGATGGTAAAGAAGGGCCAATCGAAGTCTATCGTAACATTGTTGTTGGGAAATTTCCAATCGAAGTCTATCGTAAAATTGTTGTTGGGATGCACGACACACAGTTTTTAATTTTCCGCCAATTTGTAAAAACGAATGCCCATTAATACAGTCCCAAAGAGCTTCTAATTAGTAATTTAAATAAATTTTTCATCGTCTGCTTTTCTTACATGCCTATTCTGAAAACTTTCAGTGTGACCCACGTATATTTAGAAACATATTCACGGACTCCATATAGAATCCTTGTCCTTGAATTTAATAATAAATGTTCTGGTATAGGCTGGTTATGACATACCTCACATACATATGTATAAATAAAGTTACTTTAGCAATGTTGCAATGTAAAGATAACAACATTTCAATGAATGAAAATTCTAAGCTTCATTATACTGTAAGCATATGCCAAAAACTATAAACTAAAGACAGTAGTTTTTATTAAGACATTTTTTACTGTTACAGATATTACATGTATTGATGATAGGAGGCTTCCATTGCCGCACGACGACTTTTTGGACGAGGTAAGTGTCTAAAAGTAGTCTAAATTATATATTTTTTAAATTAAATAGTGCCTCTATGTCTAAATAATGGAATTATGATGAAGCTGAGATATTATATTCCAAACTTTATAAGTAGTTAATAAATTATAAAAATATCGTATATCACATATAAACAAAAATACGTAAAAGGGACTAGTAAGTCATCTCTTCAATACGACTTCTTAGCTATTTAAGAAAGGAACAATTGTTAAGTTATCTGTAAAGTACTAAAAGTAGAAGGTATTTCGTTGACAAGTTAAGGTATATGTTAGTAGCACTCCTGACGTAGCAATCGAGAATAACTAACATTTAAACAGATATTTACTATGATCAGTTTTTGGATACCTCACAATCATTGCGTCTACTTTTCCGGTAAACTATTTATTTGTTTTGATTTTGTTTTGAGAATCTTCAATTATTCTATTTTTAACATTTTCAGACTGATGTAACACCGTTTTTATATGGAGCTTTTGAGCCAAGTAAGCGTGGTAGAATCATTCGAACCGAGTCTCGAAGCTCATCATACTCACCTAGGTAAGTACTAAAGACCCACTGCAAAAAAAAAACGACAAAAATCTGCAATTGTTACAATTCAAATTCTCCCATATGTGCAAACTTCGTCTGCGTAGAATATCATCCCTACACTTTGACCCCTCACCTACTTACAGTATCAAATTTACTTGAAAATATTCTACAATGTAGCTTTTTATCAATACCAAAACTCATTCGAATTGATTTAGAGGACACATAGACAAACAGATGGACAGAGACTTTCGCATATACTAGTATTGATTTACCGCCGACGAAGTAATATAAGTCTAGGTTACTATAATAACATTATTATATGCGAGACGCTAACATACATATGTACATATGTTAGCGTCTCGCATATTATCTAAAGATAGCTCACGCGAGTTAATGATAGGCATATTATTTGAATACATATATATATATATATATATGTATATATATATGTATATATATATATATATATATATGTATTTTAAAAGAGAATATTAGCAAAGTGGGTCGTGGGCTACTTAGTATTCTCGGTACCCCCCCCCCCCCTCAAGCTAAGCAAAATGCGGTGGGTGAGTTCACGACGGTAGTGCACTGGGTGGGCTTCAAACCCGCTTTGTTTTCATTTATAATTTTATATAGATATTACGTAGTTTATCATTATCATCATTATATAGTACTAGCGGACCCGACAGACGTTGTCCTGCATGATATTTCAAGCGATTAGGATCAATATAGATAAATAACCTAGATACCGACTGCAGCGCCATCTGCCGGGCTGATTTGTGAATCTAAACCATTCCCAGATCACCTTGAACACACACAAAAAATTTCATCAAAATCCGTCCAGTCGTTTGAGAGTAGTTCAGTGACATACACACTCACAGAAGAATTATATATATAAAGATTATTATAATATTCATTCGTAAACAAATAAATCTTTCTGCATTTCTCTCATTATACTACTACCAGCTTGCTTCATGAGATTCTCGTCATGGGGAACAGCAATACCTACAGCACAGAAACATTATAAATACAAACATATTCTACAGTCGGGTACAAATTAGTATGCTAATTTCAAACAATGCTTTGTGATAGGCGTATACAACGTCGCAGCAACGGCAATAGTGATGAGTGGTGGTCTCCAGTCAAGCATCGGTCCAGCGAAAACATTAGAGATGTTAATACTATACAAGAGGTAAATATATGCACTATTCATATGACCTTTATCTCAGATTACTGTCATTGAATGAGCGTTGGTCACAACAGTGCTTAAGATGGATAATTAGGAGGATCAATACACACATATTGAGTAAAACCTACCCACGTATATTTTCGTGGCTACGTCTTATCGAAGCACCGTTTTTATCTTATACATGAATCAAAAGGTAAAAACAATAGTTTTTAATGACGATTATTAGTTGTAATGTTAGACTAGATCCCTAAATACATGGAGAATTGTCAGCGAGTAATCACTAAACATTATTGCGCCCTCTCCGCAATTGTGTTTTTAGGTCAGTCTGTATGATCTCACCTCGTCAAACGCTTATTATTTATTTCTTAGAGTCTCACAGTTCTCACAATTTGATAATATATAACGACACCATATAATACTGTCTTTGTCCTTTGTAATATGACTACTTTTGTAAACCGCAAGAATGATCCTCAGTAATTGAACAAATAGAATTTTGAGTGGATTTTTATTTTCGATGTCGTTTATTGTAATTGGAACAAATGGTAGACAACTAACCGACTTGTATACAGAAATTTATGATGTAAACCGGAAGTTTTAAATAATCGGCTTTTTCGGTTTGTTTGGTATTCACCATTACACTACTTGTTACTTCCCATCACGTGAGTTGGAAGTCAGACGCCTGCTTGTCGAATTAAGTGCTAAACATTAATTTATGAACAGAATAACAGTAAAAAAATAAAATGACTCTTCAAATAAAATAAAATACTTGTTAATCATATTCGTATATTCCATACTATTACACAAAGGTATTTAAACGATAAATAAATAATCTAAAGGTTAATATATAATAAAATTTGCCAGGTGCAGGTGTTACATTAAAATAGTACTCCACTCCACTAATCAGCCTCTTTTATAATTGCTAAACCCAGATATTGTACGCAGAAATAAAAAAAAAGAAAACAACAGCAAATAAGAATAGTAACATACAGCACAGACATTATTGATCAAAAGTTAATTCAATTTCCCAAAGTAAGAATCGTAATCCGAATTCAGAATTTCAGTGTCCAACTTGTCGTGATTGATATTTGTATTGATTCATGAGCTCTTCTTTAAGACTGAAATCGAGACGGAGCCCAACACTGAGATCCAGCGCAGCAGCAGACTCGCGCAAACCGGCACGCAGACATCACCTGACAGACAGGGTGATGAGCTCTCAGCGATGGAACTATCCATGGTCGCTAAGGTAATTTAATTAATATTCACGTGTACATGTTTATCTAGCCAGTAAATGAATCGTTATAAGAAATTTAACCAAGTATAATTTAGTTTGTTTTTCAACCGATTTCAAAACAAAAAGGAGGAGGTTTCCAATTCGTCGCATCTTAAGAGTTCTTTTTGAATCATCCTCATCATCTCAGCTCCTGATGACCTAACATATCTAGACTAGTTTGCTAAATATTTTATAATTTGAAGTGATATTTTCTCAAGTTGGTCAGATTTCCATGACGTCAATAAATAATGATGGGACCTTGGATAAATCGAGGGAACTCTTCAAATGTTATACGCACATATATTTTTTAAATCTAACTGGTGCATTTGCTGTTATGAGTTACACTTGCTTAAGTGTAGCTGGCCCCCGTAACTATTCTATTACTTTGATATAGCTGCTATGCAATTTGTACTTGTTTTAATGGATATTACGAAGCTCATCAATTGACGCCCTTGAATCGGATAATGTAATGTTTTGTAAAGGGTGATGGGCATATACATACTTTAAATTAAGAGATATAGAATACCTACGGCTTTAATTAATCAAAATAAAGCATTGAATAGTTGATATTCTTTTCAATATAGTAATTTGATCTATCGGCTTATTATATTAGTAGCATGGGGAAATTAAAACGTTACGTAAATGTTCTCTGTATTGGAGATGCTATGAGATTGCTACAATGTTTTTTTTTTATTCAAAGACAACTTCCCGCATTAGGATTAATTCCTGTGTCGCGGGGGACTTTACAAACATTCAAGCAACGTATACAAATAACACCCAGACTCAGAACAACAATTTGAGGATTACACAAAGTGTTCTACCGTGCGGGGATCGAACCCACAACACTCAGTGCATCAGCGTAGTGGCGAGGTGACCACTTAAACAGCTACACCGTCCGTGCAGTCGAACGAACAACAAAAAATATTTGTTTTGATGCTGAAATATTTCTGATAAGAATCACTTGCTGTTTACGTCAAATTTCCATTTCTGTTTTTAAATTCAAGGGTTTAATAAAATGAATTTAAAAACATATTATGAACGAATCTGAACCTTTATATGACTGTAAGTACATAAACTACGAGTAGAATGCGATGTTACGTTAAGAAACGAATCTCTTAAGGCACGTTTGTAATTTTACAAAATTGTCGTCATGGACTTTTTTTGTCCTATAAAATGCTACATATATTTTTTTTATTAGGAGGGTATGAGTCGAGGTACATCGCGCGATCGGCTGTCGTCCCGCAGTCGCGCTTACAAACGGCTGAGCTCTCCACCACCACCGCTCCCTGCACGCGTCGCCCCCGCACCGCCCCCGCCCCGCAAGCATGCCCTCAGCCCCGCTCAAGCTGAGTGTCTGCGAGCGGTGTTCGCCGCACTACTTTGGCACGAAGGTCACTAAATAATTATATTAAGCACATTACGTGATATCATGACTCAATAATAGTGTCACTTTATCGAACCAATAGTCGAATAGCACAAGATTAAATAACAGTATAAATGTTTTGAGATACATTATTAATGCCATCATATCAATGTTCTCCTTTAAACAATCCATAGATATTTCCAATATTCAAATTAGCAAATTATTATTGGTCAGATGTATGATCGAATCTCTGAATTGGATCTGCTGAATCGAAATTCGGGGTTGGGTTCGATTCCCACACAGGATTAAAGTATGTGTGATCCATAAATAGTTGTCCCGAATCTTATTAGTCTCGACAGCGTTGCAGTTGATTAAGCTGCTATCAAGAATTGTGTTCACTATTTCAAAGTGATTTTTTTATACGCTGAAGATTTTTGCTCCGATTATACTGTAAGTGTTTTATGCGACATTTCTTTAATCTCGCTCGCTTATTGTCATCATTCCTCTTTTTTTAAAAAGAAAACTAGCTACTAAAATACGATTATAATGTATACAGGGATTGTTCATGATGCAATTGCGTGTGCGGCATTCCTCAAGTTCCATCCGCAACTCCCGAAACAAGGTGCACGCGTGGTCACTCGGCCCGCGCATGACGTCACTCTCGCTAGAAATCAGAGACATTCTGTTGAAGTCTCTAATGCTGGTAAGTTAGTTATCGTTATTTAAAAGTTGTTATTTTTTTGGTGGTGGGACGGAAATACGTATGAAAACATCCTTTATCAATTTAGTATCTTTTACGTTTAATTCTTGATTGTAATACAATACGAGGAAAATACTATAAAAGAGCCTCTTCATGAAAGCCACCTCTTAAAGAGCACGGGCTGTTAAGTGCAAATATCATCAGGAGTATAGTAATTAATAAAATGTTTATTATGTCTTTATAAAGATATCTGTCACAAAGCGGTGTCTGTAACCAAAACTGCCTGTAAAGCATCATATATATTTATCTCAATCCCACATATTGCAGGCTATTATCTTCGCATCCACCCTTCGACTTTAGAAACGTTGACACGCTCGGGAGTCGAAGCTACGACAAGTCGTTTGCGCAAAACAGATATCGAAATCCCTATATGTGAAGAAGAAGCGCACTGTAGTGACACAGGTAATAATTAATTATTTAATCCATTCCTCCCCACTGTCCTATTTTTAGGACACCATATTCAACATTTTTTTTTTAGATGTTTGGTTTTATTGTTTTTGACAAAATTCGTATTCTTGCACTGTTTTTCTGATAAAATATTGTTTTTCTTCTGCAAAAAGTGTATCGTATAAAAAAAAGTGTATATTTTATATACCATAATGTAAAAAACTTGCCAACTCCAATTTACATAAAACTGATTCTTAGACCTTTACCAAATATATAAAAATGACAACATAAACAACATAATTTAAAAACTTGTGGTAATATTTAAAAATATTATTCTTGGTTGTTATTCTTGGATGAAAAAATTGGAAGGCAAGGCAAGTAAACCTACACCAGGTACATCAGAACGCCTTTTACAACCTGTCAGGTTTGACAATATTGGTCACTATATGACGAGGAGTTACAAACAGACGCATTGCCAGGGACAAGGTTGTAAAAACAAACCTCTTACTTTTTGCGCTTAATGTGAAACAATATACCTTACCATACAAAATAAGTTAATAGAACTTTATGTTTAAAACTGTTAATGGTCAAATTTTCAAATACAGCTAATATTCTTATAATTGTTTACTTTTATTATTTCTGATCACATGTCCCCACTGTCATATTTATAGGTCAGGCTGACTCAGCATTAAAAGTATTTTTTTTGTTGGTATTATTTTTTATTAGCGTATTATGAAATTAGTTTCAAGATTTGATAAAAAGGACATAGGAAGCCTATTAAAGTCTTTCGTAAGCAATCCATTGATGGTATATTAGTAATAAGTAAAAAATAACTTTAATAAGAAGATTTTGTGTAAGCAAGACAAAATAGGATTGTTAATTGAAAGTGGTACGAAGGGATTATCGATGTGATATTTGGCCGTATTACATTTAATTATTATCTATATTATTTGTTATAGCTTCGTCTCCGTCTGTAGTGAACGTACTTCCACCAGCACTCCGAGCTTTGGTAGCACTTTGGGACGCTCTCTACGAAGCAGATCAACTTGCTGCGGCCACCGACAAGTAAGTACCTATTTCATTTAGATCATTGTTTTACATGATATTACATGCTGATACTAACTGGACTGGTTTATCACGTTTTTTCGTTATCCGTTTTTCCCCTTATGGTACAGGGATCCTTTACAATTGCACAAATGGATGTAATTAAGTTAATGAATATGTAGGTAGGTTAGGCCTTACACTAACTACTGGATAGATTAGATATACATATGTATGATGTATGATTGTTATTCTTAAAATGAAAAGTATTCATGTTGATAAACTTTCACTTCATTTTAAACTTCTAACTACAGAAAAACGGAAGGGCCAGAGAAGAATGAAAATGATGATTTGAAACCAAACAGTGGCATTCGTAAGAAGAGAAATTGGAATGCCAAGATTGGAAGAACACCATATACAGGTAAGCTTTGGTAGATACATTCATAATTTGTGATACTAGTGTTTTATATGGTTTATATGTAATACTAAAATTCAGAGGCGTTTCAAACTGTTCCTTGTCAAAAGTATATTGACTGATTAAGGTGATAGTGTTACTTTGAGCATATGCTATTTAATATACGATTGGGTAAATTGTGCAGCTGGCCTTCTTTTATTGGGCGTGATAATGGTTTTAGAACTACTAGAGGTTGTATTGTGTGGTGAGCTTATAAGGTACCATGCATGGTGATATAAAGGCTAGCTAGAATTGATACAGAAAATTATTATTATGACAGATGTTTATTTTTGTATACAGTACGTTGCGAGCTATGCGGTGGGTCAAGTGTGCCCCCACCTTTAGCAGCACATATGCGTCACGCTCACCCCGGTTGTGGGGGCTCCACCACTAAGGGTTTCGATCGCGGCGGAGTCTATCGCACGCAGGAACCACCGCCCAACGAAGTACCTGTTTCAGTGTGCGGTCAACTTGCACAAGGTATTTATGGAACAACATTATTGGCTTCTAGCTATACTATTTTAATAGATACTACAACGTGCATTTTTGACTCTTGCACTTTCTACGACCTACATTTGTATGTATGTATATGTCGCAGCGGTAGATTATCTCTTCTCGCTCTATTAGTATGAATGTTTCTGCACACACAATGTATGTGTGGTGTTTATATCTATGTCTATAAAAAAAATGTGTTTAAGAATGTCTATCCGTGTGTTACAACCAA
Organism: Tyria jacobaeae; assembly: GCA_947561695.1. NCBI lineage: Eukaryota > Metazoa > Arthropoda > Insecta > Lepidoptera > Erebidae > Tyria > Tyria jacobaeae. The sequence goes on along the minus strand of OX387207.1, from coordinate 7,064,320 downwards.
AAAAAGCTTTCCCAAAAAAGCTCTGTTATTTTTTCTGAGGGGCCAAAGATGTGTGTGATCTGGCTTTATCATGATGAACGACCGCTCCTTTTCTGTTAATCAATTCCGCGGTTTTTCTTGTTTACCTTTCAATTACAAGTAATTGAAGCAAGCTTGAGTCTAATTTTATTAGCCGTTGACAGAAGAAATCCGGCCGGATCGGACTACGCTACGACTGACCATGATCTTTTTAGCACGTTCTTGTCCTTTTTTCCTTTATTGTAATAAAACTTCGAAATATATTGTATTTCTTCGTTACATTTACTTATTTTGGTGTACAGGAAACAATTGAAAATGGTTGGAAAGTGGTTTTCCTTTTATATTGTCCTATATTTATTGATATTAAAACCAACAAGAAACAAACAGCACCACCAAAGTTTTATAAGGTTGTATACACACAAAACAATATTTTGTATTTATAGGAGGTCAGCTGTATTACATGTTCTGTGAGAAATGTTACGATCTGGCGATGAAAACTGCGGCACCGATCCGACAGACGCGTTCCAAGGTGATAGCTGAGATGACTCAGTATGAACGTGAAGCAGCTACTTTGGATCACCAGACTATGAAAGAAAACGCCGTGTTCCTGTTAGATCTTGCACCGCTGACTAATTCCGGTATGCCTATTTTTTATATTGTATATAAAACAGTTCATTAGGTACAGCGATGTATGAATGCAGGCTGTTTATTTGTATCGCTCTGAATCTTAAACGGCTTGATGGATTTAGACATGTAAGCTATCATTTAAATTGTCTTAATAATGGGTCTGATATAGGGTGAACATTTTGAAATAACGTCAACAAACGAACTAGTGAGAAATTTTGCTAGGTTTTATATTTTTCATAATTTTCCTTATTATTTTAAAAACCTGTATTTCTCCCATTGGTGTCAGTTAATTTGCTTTTTTTTAGACTTTCTCATTTCTAGAGTTCATTTACACTGAAACCTTTACCTAACATCCAAAGCAAAGAGTAGGTACCGTACCCAACGGATTGCTTGGTTGATAAACTCTATAGTAATACAAAAAAGGACGCTTTTAAAAGTGTGTTTTGTTAAAACTTCCAACCCTTACATTGAAGAAGAGGTAGATGTAGACAAGCTCTGTATACGTTGGGGGACTGAGTCTGAAACCAGTGTAAACAGTCTTGGCTTTAGACTCATTGTCCGCAAGGTATACGGGCGCTCCCGACAGACCTGGGGACGCCTTTGGTAAGGTATTTACATTTAGTGTGTATTAATCTTAATGAATATTATTTATACCACTTCGAGGTTTAGATCGGTTCAGTGTTAACTATGTTGCAAGCAAAACATGCTATGAAATTTAAAATTAACTTTGTTAAAACAAGGAATACTGTTACCGATCGAATGCTCGGTTGATAAAATCTACAGTATCACAACAAGGTTGTTTTTAAAAACGTGTTTTGTTAGAACTACCAACCCTTACATTGAAGAAGAGGTAGACAAGACAAGCTCTGTATACATTGGGGGCACTGAGTCTGAAACCAGTGTGAACAGTCTTGGCTTCAGACTCATTGTCGTCAAGGTGTACGGGCGCTCCCGACATACTAGGGGGGTGGGTGGGGGGTTAGGGGATGTTATGGTAAGGTATTTTAATTTAATGTGTATTGATCTTAATGAATATTATTTATACCACTGCGAGGCTTAGATCGGTTCGGTTTCCACTATTTTGAAAGAAAAAATGTTGTGAAATTCAAATGATAATTATTTATTTATTTTCTACGTGTACCTGACTATAAATATTTATATTAAGACAAATTGAAACATTTGATAACAGACTTCTTTAATTGTGATCTGTTTGCTATACTAAACTTAAGTTATTGCATTTTCTTTTGATTTGCAAAGCTAGCAATTAGAAACTTTAATTCTTTTTGTTTTATTTATTGACAGAACCGCTGAGTGTGTGTGAGTGGCAAGAAGAGGCGTCGCGCAGCCCTCCCACGCCGCCTGGGAGCATGTGGCAGCCAGCGCCGCCCTTCCAGTGCCTGCCTGCTTTCGGCGCAGCGCCGCGCACTACGGCCACTTGTGATGCAGCTAGATACCATTCGCTGGGCCGCCATCCTCCGCCACCCCTCGCTCCCATAGTAACAATATTTGCTTTTAACTTACATTATTTAATTACACCAACTTTGACTTTTTCTTTTGAGACTTTTTTATTGTTTTTTTTTTTTTCTATAGGAGTTTCTGTCTTCCAATTCTACTGATAGAAAATGACAACAAGAGAAACCTATTCATTCTACTCTTGAAGGTTCAAGGTCGATTGTTATCTGGGATCACTGGATTATTTTATTTTAGATACTTCTTGTAATATTTTACTTTTATGTGTTTTAACACTAAATAACACTTACTCACAATAGCCATAATTATTACTATTGAATAATTTGTACTAAAATTAATTTATTTTTTTGTTGAATGTTATCTTTATCAGAAGAGTTTATGAAACTGTTATTATCGAGAAGTAGTTTTTTTTTATAATATACCCTAATCTGATGAATGTGCAACGTATCATTGGTGTTATATGGTGTGGTTACAGGCAGCCGTTTTCGGTGGCATGGACATGGTGGGGGGTAGTCAGGGGCCGCGCGTTCACCGCTCCGTGTCGATGGGACAAGCCGGGGGGAACGATCTTGCGTGCTCCGCTAAACCTCTTCAAACTAAGAATGCCCAAGACGATCACGATACCATCTCTGGTAAAACATACATACATATACATATATATATATATATGTATATACTCATGCCTGTGTCCCCGCCATTAGTGTGATCCTAATTGGCATATTTCGCCAATTAGAATCCCACTAACGTAATAGAGGGCAAGTTTTGCAAAACATTTTTATATATACATACAATCATGCCTGCATCCCCCAAGGGGTAGGCAGATACGTATTAAACACCCAAATTTTGTCAATTAGTATCTGGTCCCGCTTTTTTTTATATTAGCCTACCATAATGACTTCACTCCACTAACGTAATAGGGGGCAAGCCTGCCTGATTGCCATCAACCGGCCACTGTATACATACTGTCTGATGGATAACAGCCCGATCCCTTAGTCGCCTTTAAATATGTAGGCTACTATTATACTATACAGTCCAAACAGCAGTATTTTTTTATAATGTTTAATTGTCTATCACATTATGTACATATTCGCAAATATTCATTCCTAATATATACTTTATAAACATCATAAAACTATATAGCGATGTTATAGTCTTATTTTAATAAATTGATAATGGTGTATAAGGTCGGGGAAAGAGAGATCTGATTTGACATGAACGATGCCCTTCCAATCCCACCATACACATAGCAGCACCTTACTGCGTGTTACTCCGGGTTTCGCTACAGTCTACAGACTCTGTAGAGCTTGACTACCCTTTGCACATGATCTGAAAATGATTCATTTTTATTACGTTTCAATAAAGATTCTCAAATGAGTACACGATTCATTAGGTTTCTTTCATAGAGCTCGTGTGACACAGAATAATCGTTTTTTTTTTGTGTACCCAGACTTTTTCAAATGGTTGTAGTAGTCTTTCTCATAACTGTTTAGTGGTCACCCTCAGTTACTCGGCTATGTCGTAACTACTATATGAGGGCGATCAGAGTGAACTACATCCTTGACATCAATATTCCCGGACTGAAAACGAGAACTTTGTGCTTCTCTAACTGATACTGCAGTAGTCCATAAACGTCACATTTCTTTGAACAAATGGCGGACAGAAAAACAATTGAAAACTTTTTTGTTATATATAAGCCTACCATAGTGACTCCAATTTGTTTGATGGAAAGCAATAAGTGGAGTCCAAGAGTGGTGGTCACCATCCTCATTGCATGTCTAGTCAATGCAGCATGGCGACCCACATTATGGCGGCCTGGTGAGATGCTTTTTCACGCCCTAAAAGACCCTGCATCAAATTGGGAAATAATCACGTGCGCTGGAAAGGAGAGCCAAACCGTTTAGTTCGGAATCGTATTTTTCGACTCTTAAACGGTGACTCCTCAGGCCAGCACGTGTTGGAGGATGCGGGGTAACAGAAGAGGAGAGAGTGGATGAGATGGGAAAGCGGGGAGTTTGGATGAGGGAAGAGAGAGGTTGGATCGCATCGTACTGTGATCACAACTGTTCAAATATTTCAGTGATTTTTTAAATTTAATGCTATATAACTATAATTAGATTGCAGTCACATATTCAATAATAAATATTGTGAGTTTATACTCTCAGTCTGTCCCACTCTATTGCGCTTCGAACAGCGAAGATGTCAAAGAGAGATATAGAGAAAAAATTCCTATATAACTTTCACATCTCTCTGCCTCGCTTACACCATAGAAAAGATAATCAATTTGGGCAAAAAAAGTACTATTCAGATAAAAGTTTGTTTGAAATTGCGTCCTTTTGCAAGTAAATAAGCAATAATATTTTTATGGTAAGATAAGAAGTAATTGTTGTACCATTTTGAAATCCTAATTAAATAGGCATTTTTTTAAATAACTCGGCTACGGAAGTATATTATTATTTTTTAAAATAATGTATCAAAGTTATCTTATAAAACATTTTTAACCATGACTTAATAAAACTTATTATTATTATTTTTATATATTTTATTAAGTCATGGAAATTCCGTAGGTAAACTGAATTTTTGCGATTTGTGACACAAAGTATAAGCATTATTTAGCGCCTTTAACTATCCTCATTTTCACAATAAAAAATATCAGCTTATGTTAAATTAGCTAGTAATGCGTGTTGTTCAATTTTTTATTCATACTATAATATTTTTATTCGTATAGTCCTTTGAATATTTATTTACTATGAAACAAAATTTATTGTATTAAATTTATCAATGAGATTATCAATAGTATCAGCGGTCGACCTATAAGACTAGCCAAAGGGGGAGCGGGGTTGTGACCCCCCTCCTGGATCCGTTCTTGAACGGAGTAGGGGGCAGCCTATGGAAGTGTTGGCTCGAAGACGTCGGGGTGGTATAACTGCAACTCAATCCCTTTGATAACTATTTAATAATTAACAGTCTCCAAATCAGCAGCCCCTCAATATAATATAGCCATCGTTAAAAAGTTCAGAAAGAATAACGTTGGCCCTATATCCTTGACAGTAGCTTATACTCAGTTAACTTTTACTCATTTTTATAAAAAAAAAAATCTCTTAGTTTAAACACCCTACTCAGGTTCAGAGTACTCGCTCATTAAAATAACTCGTGTTAAAGTCAAATGTCAAATATACCTTTACAGCGGCAGGATCGTCCTTGCTGGCTCAACCGAGTGCATCACTTCGACGGCTACTCGGCGTCGGTGACTGGACAGTGGGGGCCGGCTCAGTATCAGCATTCGAACCCCCGCGGCTTGACTCTGAGGCACTCATGAACAGCCCCGTTCTTTCCTTCATACTAGCTAAGCGTGACTTACACGTTCACCGGCAAAAGATGGATGCGGCTATCCGGATCAATACTGTGAGACAGTACGCGTTTGAGGTAAGTACTTTTTAAAATAAAGTATTGAACCGTTGTTTTCAAAACCTGTTCTAGGTCAACAGAGCTAAGCTATTATGTCATATATTTCTATGTACAACTTTTTAACTTTAAAAAACTTATTTTAACCTCTGTATATGCTTATTTAACTATAAAAAACTTAAAACTATAAAAAGATTTGTTGTTTTCTAAATTTGTTATTAAATAATTTGTGAATAAGGGTTTTTATTTCTCAATTTATACAGGCATTGAATTGGCTGCTGCGTTCGTCGACACAGTCTACATGCGTGCATGACGTCATGTGGTGGTTCTGCAACGCGCTAGATAAGTTTGCGCGTATTGTACCACCTCCTCTCGCTTTGGAAGATAATAAAGAAGTAACTATTTCAAGTGTTTGTTTTACCTGTAAACAGGTTTGAGATTTGTAAGAGAAATGCGGGATGTGGGAGGAAAAAATCAATGACAATAAAATATAAATACTGTTTTTGTTGCAATTCAATAACAATACAAATAATAACTAAAAACAACATTAAAAACAGTTAAATCGGACCAACTCAACTAAAAACGAAACAGCTTCTTTGCGACTTAAAGGTCTTATCAATATGCATACATATATATATACATATATAAGTATATGTATATGAGAGTGGGACGACCGCGGCCTGCCAGGCATGATTACCTCGCTTGGTTGGAGGATCCTCCCTTTGTGTTGGAAGGACATAACACCCGTTCTTCCACAAGAGTATCAAAACGTAATCTTTATACATACATACTAATTTATTAATGCCACACTTAAGCCCCTAAGCTAAGCGGTAGCCTGTTGGACATACTTTGCAGAACACTGGCAATGAGGCCACCCGCGGTGTGATCCCCACTGCGTCAGCCACAGCCATCTGTCCAGGTGGCCGCGCAGCTCGTGGTGCTCGCGCTGCATTCCACGCGTTCCTGGGTTCCGTGAGCGCTCTTGCCCCGTCCTTGCCTTCTGCCAGTGCAGTGGCTCTACAAGCTGTTAGATGCTGGGCTCTCCACTATTCACCGCACGACAGAGCTTTCTTGCATAGGTAGTATGGTGTAATTCAGTTAGTACTAGCAATAGACTCTAAACTTGAACATGAATTACACTAGTGAAAGATTTTGCATGTTTGCATCTAGATACTATGTGGAACATTTTTTCTCGGTATGAAAGCAGCCTAAGGGTCGATCGGACTTCTAAATCTTACGAGGTATTTTGGCTGTTTATGTGTAATTCTTTTTAGGAGTTCCCGGAATGCGTTAGCACCTACATCTCTGAGATGGAAAATAGCGATTTTACTCTGTTGAGGTCGTGTAGTTAGCTTATATAGAATATATTATACAATATCTTAGTTTGCCACCGTCCAGAACCTTAAAACCATCAAAATTAAAGCAACCTTTGAGAAACAAAAGCAAGTCCAGAAGGACTGCTTTTGTTCATCAAAGGTTAGGTTAGGTTGCAGAAGCAACAAAATGGTTAAAATACGAAACATTTATCTTTGTCAAATTAACAACTATTAATAACGTAACAAAAGTTCATAAGCTAGCCTGCTAAGTTTTTGTGGTAACCCTCACACGCAAAGAGACACTACAAAATGTACTTTAGAATGCTTAACATTTCAAACTGAATTGATTAAGACTGACTTCAGGCGACGACGCCCTCCATCCAGAAAGACCGACGACCTATAGTTGTGTTAGACTGGATGCGGAGCGTATAATATGGTGCACATTGGTGGAGGCCTATGTCCAGCAGAGGACTGCAGAAGGCTAATTCACTGATGAATCAAGCTGTTAGTTATCTGCTTTGTGTTTTGTTAATCTTTACTGACATTTGGGTTGCGAACTGTTAACGCTGCACGGATCAGATCTCAAGTGTTTAGTGTGATCAGCAAGATTCTGTCGCATTCGGAAGACGGCGTTTATGAAGACGGCATTTTGGGAGCGTTGCACGAGAGCTTTCATAGCTATATACATAAGGTATTATAATAAAAAAAAAAGAACAATATCTTATGTGTTCATCTAGGTTTTTTTTTGTGTGGCTTTGAAATTATCATGTAATATTATATATTTACTAATTTTTAAATGTTTTTTTTTTCTGTGTATTGTTAGTAACTGTATTCTGTCTTCTGTACTGTATTTCGAGTAATTTGACGTCACTTAGTGTATTTAATAAACAACTTTTTTTTTTATAAAAAATCAATGACTGTCTGCTTTTGAGTAGAATTATCGATTTACTATTTAAATTATGTTACTTTTCTTAAGACTGACAGACAAAACAAATACTACAAAATGGTGTTTGTATAATATTACAACCTACTGTTTATTTTGCAGGAGAATTTTGTATGGAGTTGTCCCGATGTGACGGGGTGGTGCGACATTAGCGTTTCATCTAGACAAGGCATGGCGGGCGCTCTCACAGATGGCAGTACTGAGACTTTCTGGGAGTCTGGTGATGAAGACAGGAATAAAGCTAAATGGATCCAGGTGTCTTATCCGGGGGGTACACCTGATGACCGCCCTCATATACTTTGCGTGCACATTGATAATACTAGAGACACTGTGGTTAGTATGATTACTTTTGTAAGTAATTTCTAACAATTGAATACTTTTATTGCGTACTAGCTTTCGCGCGTGTCCGCCTGCTTAAATGTTATTTTATTGCTACCTCTCAGGCACAATACTACTCTTTTTGTACTCCTGGCAACATGTATAAAAACAAACATAATAGTTGGTTCAGTTTTTAAGACGAAAGCGTGTAAAACAGAGCGATACACTTTCGCATTTATGTCACGTAGCAGTGGCATTTTTAATGTAATTTTTCAAGTACATATATAAAACCTGTGTTTATTAATTCTAGTCTAATCTATCTGTGTGCCAAATTTCAATCAAATTGCACTTTTATGCTTGATTCAGTTAAAAACATCTATCTATACTAACATGTCGCATTTAAAACTTTATTATTTAATTTCTGTAATTAAAGACAAACAAAATAACTGGTTGGTTTGCACGTCACTGAAGATAAAGTATGTTACCAAGTATTAGGAATACTCATAGCAGTTTTTAATGTCTACAATCAAAGCATTAACATTTTGTAGAAATAGTTATGTATGTCTGCTGTCTGTGTCTATAGTAGGCGGTAGACATACAGAACTTTTACTTAAAATGAACACATAATAAATTTTATTATATGTGTTTTCAAGATGGGGTCGCGAACGACAAAATTGCTTTTTTATAAATCGAATTCAGAGAGAATTAAGTTGTTGATTTCTTTTCGTTAATTGCCTAAAAGTTTACGCTTTTAAAATTTTCAATTTAAATTCTTTGGTGAGGTTAAGGTTATAAGATAATCTTTTTATAAAAAAAGTTATAGTTTCCGATGTGCCTGTCGTGTTTAACTCTACGAGAGCATCACTATCACAGCTGCTTCGATCCAGTACATATACCTGAAGGGTACAATAGGGCCTATAACACTTATAACTAATATCAACCTCCTCATTAACCAACCGAAAAAATACAGGCATGTTTCAGTTCCTTCATTATTTTGCGTTTGTTTCGAATTTGATGCGATATGGACAATGAGTTTTACACAAAAAGATTTATTACAGCCTACTATACTGATTAGGGTTCTCCCTCCCCTTCGTCGTATGTAACACGTAGTAGCAGGGATTTCGTCACCTGTAATGTGAAATATCTACAACTCTCAATTGTTGAAATATAATTGTAGAAATATAAATAAAAATGACACTATGTATGTAAATATGTATGTGTGTTTTTTATAGTATAGGGGGTCAAACGAGCAGACGCGACGGGTCACTTGATGGTATGTGACTACCGCCGCCCATGGACAACTGCAACTGTAGTCGCAAGTGCCCTGACCGCCATTAAGGGGAGGAGTAACAGGGAAACTGAAAGGGGTGGCGAGGCGGTTGTGTCCTCCGTTAACCTCACTTTTTTGGTGAAAACACAACACACATATTAACTACTTAACAAGTGGTTTTCTGTGAGGTTTTAATCCGGTCAAGGTCTACCACATCAAAAATATGTTATATATGTATTATGTTGGATGAATCCCCATAAAGAAACAAGGCGGCGCCCATGTTGGTACTTCTTTGGGAAGCTAGAAAAGCGAACTAAATTCTACGATGACTTTAGTTTTAGAGGACTTGGACTTCGCGGCACCAACCAGTTTGAGTTATAGGTATGCGACCCTGACCTGCTTGAGCTATTGCTTAAATTCCCCAATCCATCTGTATAAGCAATATCGCTTTCCTTCCTTTCCTGTCAATATACCCTACATTTTCAAATTTTATTCCTGCCTCCTTATACGCAAGTGGGACTCAATTATAATCTGCAAAATGTGGGACATAATGGCGTGAGTATGTATGTGTGTATGACTTTTCTGCCTGATGGAGACTAGCAGATATTGTCGAAAGCCATCAAATGTCAAATTATTCCCGTACCATTGATCACTCCGATACGCCTCTATAATTTGGAGTATTATATGATTCACTAAAAATTGAACTTGAATAAAAGTGTTTAAAATAATTATGGTTTTATCGGTTTCAGAACAAAACGCTGTTGGTGTCTTTTCTGTACAGTGGCGGGTCTAGTGAGATGTTTCACATGCAGGACATTGAGGTTGATCCGAAAGCAGCGACCTGGCTTTGTTACACTATGCCAAGTAAGTGTCTTTAAAACAAAGTCTCATATTATAGATGTTAAATATAACAGAAATTATAGGGAAGGGTCATAGCTTTCTGGTCGTTCTTGATGCGATAGCTGGTTTTGGCCAGTGCTCCATTAGACAAGAAAATGAGTCGCCAATGCCCTAGTAATGAGTTTTCGCTCCTTGTTTCTATGCCTTTGTCTCTGGGTACTTTACGCGCATTCAAGAAACGGACATAAAGAACGCCCAGACCTTGAGCAACTATTTGTGAATCACTCAACTCACTTGTTTGTCTCGTGAGGGAATCGAACTCCCAACTCAAAATCGAGCTTAGCTTAATTGCGAGATGATAACTTTTAGCATTTTGCCATTAATGCATTCGTATAGAATACTAAGAAACTTACACCAATACAATTCTTATTTTAGTTTTCTACATTTCTGGTAAATCATGCATAGAATGCGAATTGTATTTAAAAAGTGAGTCGTATTATGTATCACATAAGGCTCAGTTTTGCGGTGTTCAGGAGTCAATACCGGTTGCGTGCGCGTGCGTTGCGAACTTCGCGGTCCCGAGCCGGCGGTACGCGTGCGTCAAGTGCGCGTATTGGGTATACCTACACCCGCGCCAACCTCACAGGCGCATTTACTTCATGCACTGGCTGAAACCGACACACTACGAGTCTTCCGGCTGCTCACCTCACAGGTAATATTTAAATTAGAGTCATCATCTATACACTGTATGAGTATTCTTTTCTTCTTTACACAGACATGAGTATTCCTACATTTACGTAAGAATACTCATGTCATATATTCATAAATTGTAGATGACAGTAGTATATACATAAAACTCAAGCTAACATCGGAATAGCGGTTTAAACTTATATTGTAAATGAGAATTTGATTCATTGGTCTCAAACCCTGTCGACGTGTAATCTTAAGCACATCTTCATTAAGACAATATATCCTAGGGATACCTGAATTGATTGAAAAAATGTACATTAGAGCGACAAACGAGCATGATATTCAGGCCATAAGCCCCTTTCGGTTAATATATGATGTACCTATTAGTTTTGTAGACTAAGTAACTCGATTTAACTAGATAATGGTATTTTGCGAAATATAGGGCAATCTTTCAGACTTTCTATCCGACAAATGCTTAAATACATTGCTAACTACTTTACGCTACACATATATTTTTTTTAATTTTAACAATCAACTTTGACATCAAGAAACAATAAACGTTTTAAAGTTACTCTTTCCATTAAAATGAATTAGTTCCATGTGTTTTCCGTAACATGGCAAGTTTTTTTTTATTGGTTAGGTTATAAATAAGATAAGGTAAAAATAAAGTTACCATTGTAATATTAATTATAATAAAGTTTTCTTAATAAAAATACTTGAACAATTGTTAAATTATAGAAATAAATACATATATAAGTCAGTAGATTGTTGACACTGTGTTCATCATTATCTGTGTGTAGGTGTTTGGCAAGCTTCTAGAATGGGACCGCAGCGGCAGTGAGTCGGGCGGTGAGGGCACAGCAGTGGCCGAAGACGGTACGGCAGCTGACGACAGTGATTTGAGGGAACATGTCGTCGGCATTCTCTTCGCTGGACATAAACTCACTTCCCTACAAAGACAGGTACACTAATCTTCTACTTATCTAAAGCACGTCTTTAAATAGACTAGCATTATCTGCATCGCATCGCAATTAGACGACAGTGGTTATTGAGAATAAGTAAAAAAAGTTTATATGATTTTCCATTTTTTTAATGTTTTTCATTCGCCTGCGTCTTAAATATTTGATCTAAGACCACCCACTATCACAATATGTAACACTAAAACTCCAAAAAAGTAGGAAGAAATAAAATTAATGCCAGTTTTTTTGATCATCAAAATATAGGATGAGACTCATCCTATTTCTTGAGTAATGAATGTTTGTCAATACAAATAAAAGGAGATACAGTACTGTATTATTTTTGTATCTTTGGATATGTAATATGTACTTTTTTTTGCCAGGTGATGTCTCACATAGTATGTGCGATTGGATGTGAGGCTGCGCGTGTCCGCGACGACTGGGAGACAGCTCTTCTTTGCGCCGAAGCGGCTGAACGGGATGAGATACCTACGCGTTATACAGCACACGCTCAGGACAATTACTGCTTTGAAATGCTATCTTTAGTGAGTTCCTACGATATAATGTATGTCGATAGGTACATAGTAGGCGTTGACGTCCATCAAAAGAAACTTAATATTTAACAATTTTTTTTATTACTGTACACTATGTACATATGTTTTTTAATTTTAGTTATTGGCACTGAGTGGAAGTTCAGTAGGCCGCGCTCATCTAGCACAGCGGACGGAATTGCTGGCCGACTTGTTGGCGCTTTTACACACTGGAAGCGAACGCGTGCAGCGGCAGGTAATCATTAATTTATACTTTAATATATAATGCATTAGCAGGTATTGGAAATACGGAACAGGATACTATCATCTAATAATAAATAAGATGTTTACTATATACTCATCATATAATTTTCAGGTGATATCACTGCTCAGACGCATGGTGACGGAAATCCCGCCCCAAAAAATGTTAGCTGCCGTCAATTATGGCAGTGATCTTACGTCAAGGTAATTTTATTCATATTTTCATCTTTGAATTAATTAAAGACACGTGAACTTAAATCATAGACTCGTTTGATAAAAAATAAAAACATGCGATAACAATGCCTACAACTACAAAAAAAAAAGTTTTGAGCAATGTTTCTTTTTTCTCTACAGCTTTTAGGAATCGTTTTAATTAGTTTCATGGGCTTAACATAAGCTTTAAAAATGTCTATATACTTATCGATCTTTTTTTATTATAAGTTTTTTGCCAGAAATAAAATACCTATGATTAGTTTTATTGCAATATACGCATAATGGACCGAACATAAGTCTAAATGCGGAAACAGAACCCTTTACCATCATCATTATCTACAATTCGAGCCAGTTGGTAACGGGAAGTCTGAGTCCTCTGACTAAATCACTCGTCTACTTCAATTAATTAAAAATACATTTATATATTTTACACTTATACTAACGATAAAAAAAAATATTTACTATTCCTCGATAGTGTATACAATAAAATTATACATAATATAATAGTTTTTTTTATTTACTTTCAGAGTGACCCTGTTGGACCACTTAGTGTGTTATTTAGGCAAGGCAATTACAGTGCAAGTGAAGGTGAAGGGTGCTGGTGCTATAAGCCCCAAATCGGTGATGCTCGGCGGTAGTGTCAGTACTGCGACGCCTGCAACCTGGTTCATGAGAGGAGAAACTACTAAGAAGCACGCAGACTTAGTTGCTAAGCTATTGACTGATATGTGTGAGGTACGTCCACTTTATGGTTGGTCCGTAGTCAAGGTAGTCAGCTAGGAGCACATACAGTTACGCTGTGTCCGTCCGTCCGTCTGTCCGAGCTCAGACACGACTAGAATAAAATTAGTATTTGAAACATACTTATAACTCCGACAAAGTGGTAAGATAATACCTTCAAACTAAACTTTCAATTATTTTTATTATCCGATCTGGTATCCGATCCAATCTGGTAACATTTGGCGAATCTCCGTTGCATACAAAGCCGGAATTGATTTATTAATCGAGAAGGAAATTAATAAGTTCTAGACAGGTGTTCGGCCTAATAAAATTTGTTTTAGCGTGAGCCTCGGGTTTACTTAGTTTAATAGTAAAGAAAAAGCTGTTATACGGTCATTATTTGTTACTAGGATAAAATATCACCAGTGTGGGGATTGGAAACTCGCAATACCCTTGCGGGGTATGTATCACAAGTGGCGCAAATCAAAGAGAGCGAACGACAACCGGCGCGGTGTGTCGCTGCCCCGACCATGTGGAAGGCGCTGGCAGCACTGTGTGTCTGCGAGCAATCCCACATGGAGCTGTACGTATACGTAAAAAAGTATCCTAACTAATTTATGAATGCGAATGTGAGTTTATTTGTGATGCTTTCACGGCTGGACTGCTCATCATATGATCAGGAAATTTTGTTTACACTTTGTAAAGTGCACAGAAAAGTTATAACATATTGCATAGAGGGTAGGGTTATAATACTTTTTACATAGTGTGTTAGTGACGCAGCAACTATATCATATCCGAATTACGCGAAAATAGGATTGTCGCAAAGAGCTCAATGTCATAATCTGTTTCTTCTTAAATTTTTAGTCACTCATTTTGTCTTGTAATTATAATATAATATATAATTATAATTCTTTTTTTAATTATAATCTGATTTCATTCGACTGTATTGGAAATATTATACCTTTACCAATCTACATAAATTTAACTCCTTAGTTCTAAGTTTGCATTGTGTATGTCTTGGTCATTATAGCTTCTGAACGGATGAATCGATTGTGACTAAGTTTTTTTTGGGTTGAAAGGCTTCTTAATTGAGTATGTATATATAACAGCGCTATTAAATTTTGAAAGATTTTTTCTTAAACATTATTAATTATTTATAAATAACAAGTATCTTATTTGATTGTAAATCAGTATAAATGGATGTGGCGAGGGACGCGAGAAGGGTCGAGGAGAGAGTGAAGCGCGACCGCTCTGCGCAAATCACGACGACGGATCCACGCTTGCTGTCATCGAATGCCGTAGCTGCGGCCCGCTTTGCGCCGAGTGCGACCGTTTCCTTCATCTTAACAGATCTGCGAGGACACATCACAGACAGGTAATATATACTCTACTAAATCTACTATCATTATAAAAGCCCGTAAACTCTATCCGTATCATAATAATATCATAATGTTACTGTTAGGGTTATAGAAAATGATAAATTTTATACAAATAAAGTACTTTTAATAATGATAAAAAAATACTTTAACACATATGACGCCACGTTTTAAAGCTAGTCATGTACATATGTATCTAACGTGAAACTCGGGTATAAAATTGATTATCTACGAAGTTACCTATACTTGCAGTGTAATTTACGAATTTAACGTTACCGGTTCTCTCTAAACTTTCAGAATGACCCTAAGTTTACGGTAAGCTTATACTGGCTCGTCCAGCTTCAATCCAGCCCGAGAGAGTATCAGAAATTTCTAATAACGCGTGAAAAAAATAGCATTATTTACGCACGTTTATTTATAATTACTGTCAACCAACCTAAAACTGTACTCTTAATTACTTACTACTTCCCACTAATATAGTAGTAAAGCATAACGTTCTGCTTCTATGGTCACTTGAACCTATTGTAATCTTACTAGTTCATTCTTATCTTGATAAACATTTTAAGATGTTTAAATGGCAAAATTGTGGAATGTGGTTGTGTGCGGTGGTGTGGTTTGATGTTTTGTAAAAATTGCGTTAAAGTTTGTCTTGTAATATAACTGTCCGTTCTGTGTAACTTGTGTTTATCACTGCTTTACTTCTAAGGGTCGTGTGATGCTTATGACCTATATTTTTACTCAATAAACACCCTTTCCAATACAAAAAATACCATGTTACGAATTATCATTCTGATCCTACTGATGGTTCCAAAGATTACTTAAATAAACAAAAATCTTTATTAATATATAATAATTATATTAATGGACATACATATTTATTTGTAGATCTGCAAAGAGGAAGAAAGCGCAATAAGAATCAATATCCACGAAGGTTGTGGTAGAGCCAAACTCTTCTGGCTTTTGCTGTTAGTAGACAGGCGGACTCTCAAAGCGCTAGCAGAGTTCCGAGGAATGGACAGCGGAGTTTGCGATGGAAACGGAGGAGAGGGTACTGCCGGAGTATCGGGCTTGTCGGGGCTCGCTGGCGTTTGTCGATTCTGTGGCACACGTGGCAACTCCGGATTATTGGCTATTGGCAATATATGCGCAGATCAACAATGTCAGGTATGATCAGAAACATATATTTATTTTTTATTTTTTTATACTATTGGGGGACCGACGAACAGACGGGTCACCTGATGGTAAGTGACACCGCCGTCCATGGACACTTGCAACTCAAGAGTCACAAGTGCGCTGCCCGCCTTTGAGAGTGATGAGGGATGGGGGATGCAGGGAGCGGAAAGAAGAGAGGAGGGATGAGGAGATGGAAAAAAGGAGAAAGGAGATGAGGGGAGAGAAAAGGGGAGAGGGGGAATTGGTCCTCCGGAAACCTCACTCAATTCGGGGATAGATACCTCTTGCTCGGCTTCGTAAAACATTTTGTTTCAATGAAGTTATACGTCGATTTTTTCTCTCTTGTCAGTCTTTATACAAGACAGTTAAATTGCCAAAACCACCAACAAAAATTGTTAAAATAATTGTAAGAAGGCTTATAAAATAAATGTAAAAAAATGTTTAAAATTTATCCTATAGATTTAAATATTCAGGAGATGATGGTTTGAGTAATTAAAGGCAATAGTTGTGTATATTAATAAGCTGCGTTGACAGTATCGCTAAACTATCATTTGAATTAATAGGAATATGGTAAGGAGGCTTGCTCTCGTGTGCTATGTTGCGGTCACGGTTGCGGGGGCGTACGTAATGAGAGCACGTGTCTACCATGCCTCCACGGCTGCGCCGGCGCTGGTGACGAAACAGCACCGTTGAGACAAGACGCCGATGATATGTGCATGATTTGCTTCACCGATCCATTGCAGGCGGCACCTGCTCTACAGGTAATTCAATGTTTGCCTATGCAATTCAAAAAAATTACAACCACACAAATAACAATACTCACATATATATAGAAGTATTACAAATTTTGTACGCAATTTTATATTTTGTACGCAATTTTTTATTTTCTTCATCTATATACATAAATATAAATGAAATGATCTTCGTATTAAGGGCATAACTTGAGAGCGGCTGAAATGATTTGACTGATCCTTTCTTTTATATTTAGGGGACGCTGTTTAAATCATCTATTCAAAGTGCCTATATGTATGTGATATACATACCTATATGTATGTACAATGTACATATATGTATGTAAATTAATACATATGTATGTAATTGAATATGATAGCAATGACATCGAAATTGTGACTTTAAGCCTGTGTAACTTTTTAGTGGCGCACGAATCGATGGAGACTTGGGATTTTGTTTAGAACCATAAAAAAAGATTCATACTAAAGCCATGTTTCCCCTTTTTTTTCACCAGCTTGGTATTACATCTGCCTTTATTAACTGTTCTGCAATTACAATAAGTATAAAATAAATTAATGATTAGTTGTTCTTGTTAACTTATGCCGGACCCATATAAACATTATATTTCCCTAATTTGGCATCAACAGCTGAAATGCGGTCATGTTTTCCATCTACATTGCTGTAAGAAGGTGTTAGTGAACAAATGGATCGGCCCCAGGATAACATTCTCCTTCTCACAATGTCCTATTTGTAAGGTAACTATAGCTCTTATTGTTTCACATATATCTTTCTCTTAAAAATTATACTACCGATTTAGGAACGATTACTGAGTCTCGGGAACCTTACGTACATTACAATAAAGAGCACAAAGATCACGTAGAGAAATGTTTTTCAAGAGATCATGCAAATTTGAATCTCGTATAGCCAAGTGATGAGGTGATCACTTTAACCATGGCGCTGTCGTTGCAGTTAAGTGGTATTTACAAATTTAAAATATATGTCTGGAGTTTAAAAGGCTAGTAAAACAAATCAATTTATAGGAAGACATGGATCACTGGACTTTGGAGGAATTGCTAGCTCCAATACGTCGTCTCCGAGAGGAGGTGAAGCGGAAGGCGCTGATGAGGCTTGAGTATGAAGGGCTGGCTGAGCCCGGCGGCGCTAAAGGTCGCCTGCTGCCTGACCCGGCCACTTACGCTATGGAACGATATGCTTACTACGTGTGTCATAAGTGTGGCAAGGTATTTAATAGCCATAAGTCATTAATTAAACACTCTTTTGCCAAATAAACTTTTTCATTTAAATTAAAGGAAAGTTTACAATGATTAAATCACAGGAAAGTATTTTTATTTTTCTTAGCTCCCACGATTAGAAGTAGCTTATTTCTATAACTAGTTCTTAATTTAAATATGGATAGTTACAGAGCAGTACTAACCGCTTTCCATTATTTTTTTTTTTGATGAGACTTAGTGGGTGTTATCACTAAATAAAAAGCAAAATATTTATTTTATATGTCTATCCGTATAGTTACAGACAACAGTGTTTTGTCAGTGACTATACTCTTTTTTTCCTCAGTTGGTCAACAGATATGTTACAAGAGAAAATGTCGGTAACATAATAATGTATATTTCAAGTTTAATATAATCACAATTCAATTTATACTATTCAATAAAATGAAATGAAACATTAAATACAATAAATAATAAAAATATATAAATATATATTTTTATATTGATGTTGTTAATGTGACATAATTTGTGTGAGGGTGTGTAATGTAGGCATACTTCGGTGGTCTGGCTCGGTGCGAAGCGGAAACCAGCGGTTGGTGGGAGCCGGCAGAGCTGGTCTGCGGCGCGTGCAGTGACGTAACCGGGGCTCGCACCTGCCCCAAGCACGGCGCTGACTTCCTGGAGTACAAGTGCCGTTATTGCTGTTCCGTAAGTTGCATCTCCTTGTGCTCAACTAACACTAGTTGTATTTAACTCTTTAGAATCGACTTAAATTGTGATTCATTCTAGTAAACCCCACTTCATTCTCTTCTCTATCCTCTCCTCCTCTCTCTATTCATTTCTACGTTTTCTACGTTTCTAAAAATTTGTGGAGCAGCAAGAAATGGATAACATAATCTTTATATTCGGGGGCTTCGAGACGAAGATCAATGTCCCCATTTTAATACTCGTAACAAAACTGTGGGGTTTGTTGGTCTAGTGGTTAGTGACCTTGACTGCTGAAACATGTGGGGTCGATTCCCACTTGAAACAAAAATTTGTTTGCCCACGCAACACATGTATATTTTAAAGTTATCCTTAAAAAAACCGTTTAAAAACAGAAACCTCCTTCGAGAGTACAGAGTTACATCGAACACAATTCAAGAAGAATAACATTTTCAAAAAAATGTGAAACTTTGGTGAACATAACATATAAACATATACTCCGCGTGACTTGGAATGACAATAGGTGGTTTATGTCTCCCATCATCCCACAGTTCTTCCCAGTATAAAAGTAATCCTATCTATTATATATATAAATATATATGACCCTTATTCTACATTTTACAAGTACTCCTATCTATGCATAGATATATAGTAATAGCGTTTACTTATGCGTAAAAAAAAAACAAAAATCTCTTCTTACCACAAACACGAATATACGTATGTAATATCACGGGCTTATTTAGATAATTTAACCACTAATATATATATTACAACTACATATTACTACTACTATATAATACTTACCCACTATAATAATAAAAGCGCTTAGTGATTACTATATGTCTCTAGCCTTAGATTAGACTTGTACCGCAACACCATAGTATATATAATGTTCAATTACAATAAACATCATTATTAGCCCTGGTGAAGTCAGGTGCCCGTTGGATTTCCCAAACGTTTAAAAATAGTTCTACACTCTAGTTTCATTTGTTCAAGTAGTTTTTTGTAAAATAATCTATCTATGAGAGATTACCTATCAATAATTCTATAAGACTTAAAGTACGTGTTATTCCATTACGGATACCATACAATTTATCTGTACTGTATATACATAGACATTACAACTATAGTAATCGATGATAAATGCCAATATTTTAAACTGACAGTGCATGGGTGATGTTACACAGGTGGCTGTATTTTTCTGCTTCGGCACGTCGCACTTCTGTAATTCGTGTCACGATGACTTCCAGCGAGTCACCACTATCCCCAAGCATCTGCTGCCACAGTGTCCCGCCGGTAAGTCGAACGACTTTTAAAAAACATATTAAACCAAAAATATACGATAATTTTATAGAAATATGTATCTTAATATGAATAGGTACGACAATACAGTTGAGAACCATTTTTTCCTGTTTGTTAACCTATTTTCTTTATATTTGTTGTTTTGTTTTGTAACTAACTATTGACGAATTTCGGTGAAACCATGAAAAAACAGATAATGTTTTCCGTTTAAATTATATATATATATATATAAAGAGGTCAAGTATGTATGTTGACTTGTCATATACGGAACGACTATACGATATCCATACCAGTGATGAATAAAAAAGCGAAATATTTACTAAATACAGTTCATATAAAAAGCGAAATATTTACTATATACAGTATACCTCAACTGATATACAGAAGCAGTGCAGCAACAGCAGAAATTGAAAAGTTTAAATCAATAGAGAAATTAATAAAGTTTTTAATAATAAATATTTTTATCGGCTTTACAGTACATAGCTTTACAGTACAATCAGTAACAAAACTAAAGTAGGTATGAAAATCACGAAGTACACAATGACAGTTCGTGTTATAAAAAGAAAACATTTAATTGTAGTCGATGCCCTACATATTTAAAATTCATTGATATGTTAGAATATGCTCGGGGATTAATTCACGTTAAGTAGATACATATTCCTAAACAACTTATTATGATTTTTCTGCTAATTTCAATGATTTTATTTTTTTATTTTCTATGCATATATTTCTTTAACATATCTTTTTTTAATCCGGATACGCAACCAACTTTATTACTATTAAATAGCTAAGTGACCACTCTCTCTCTCTTACGAAACAATATATTAAATTGTCAGTTTCCCAATACGATTTCAATATTAATAATCACGATTTTTCTACTCATTTTCTTTATTTACGGGGTTTACTATGTGTCCCTTAAATATGACCACACCTTTTTTTAGTACCTTGTGTATGCATACAAATATTTACAGCACCGCAGTTTAATCTGCAATCCATCCTCTTATACTATAGTCGAATGCCCTATACCACGCCCTATAGCTTGTCAATGATCTTTTATGTTTTACAGGTCCTAAAGGAGAGCAACTCCCGGGGTCATCAGACGAGTGTCCACTGCATGTTCAGCATCCGCCCACCGGTGAAGAGTTCGCGTTAGGCTGTGGTGTATGCAGACACGCGCATGCCTTTTAAGTGAGGAGTAAAACGACGAGGCTACCAGTAATCACTAACCATCACCTATAAATAAGTAAAAAATACTTCAAAAACCTTGAGCCTGCCAAAGGTATAATTGTAATATTATATAAATTTATAACGTGTATACCTTGAAATGCAAAGTTTAAAAGTTAGTAGAGAAGGTTACTTAATAATTCTCTCCACTTTTTCGCTTGTACAAGATTGGGCGTGACAGCTATAATGGAGTTATGGCAGTACTCAAGGCTTCTTGATTTAGATAATGGTACCAGTAAATAGTTTGTACTAAACATGACAAATTAGGTATGTTTTTTATTTCTGTAAGAGTTATATGCAAATGTTTATGTTGGGCACAGACCGAGTTCAAGTGATTGTTTAAAAAATGATGTTTTTTAGTTAATTATCTGTACAAAGGGATTGAAAGTGAGTTACGTTACGTTACTTATATTTGTTCTTTATCATACATCTTAAATTAAACTGACCACAATAACATAGTTACATATACTCATATAACATTTATAGTTTTTTGGGTAACGAACGCTATATCCATAAGTTTATTGGAATTATCAGAAAATTCTAAATACTGATCGATTATATATTGTGATATTTCAAATTTATCACAATCAAATTATCAATACATATTTTTACATTATTAGCAATTATTGCAACAGTTTTTTATATGCTTTCCAAGTTGATTTTTTTTGAAGCGTGGTGTAAATGAGAATTCAATATTCATTATATTAAGCACCCCGACAATTGACACTTTCTCATGACAAGACTACGGGACTGCTCACTAACTTCGACGTAGTCGTCAAGAGTTCCAATTTAATATCACGTGATCGAGGCATCGCGTGTGGCCGGTTCCTTCTATGAAAAAGTGTAGGCAAATTTACTACTTAATTTTTGAGATATCAGCATTTCCTATGGTCACTTGTAACACCAGGGAAGAAGTATATATATACATATATAATCTTCTTAAAAGCGCTAAAATGGCTATAATGTAATAGTTGACACATTGATGGCAAAATGAACTTCAAAACTGTGAGTGGTCTAGCAATGGATAGTCTAAAAGACAAACGTGTTACTTGCAAATATGCTATTTTTTATTCAAATCGCTATTAACGAGTTTTTATGGATGAAGTTTAATACGTGTAAATCGGATTTGCATCTGATTTTAAAGGGCTCTAATAGATTTCAATTGAAGCTAATGATGCAGATGAAATATCGCAGTCAGTAGAAACAAGAACAGAAACAAAGGCACGCTGATACTAAACCGCTTCTTGTTATCTTACATAACAATGTATGCACTGTCATTATTTCTTGACTTTCATTGCAAACTCTGATCTTCAAAAGAGTATTTAATCTTTTTATCCTTCCAAATAATTGACTTCACCTCTCTAAAAGTTTTATAGAGATGTTTAATCTTTTTTCTCTGTTTATTATACAATTTAATGATATTCTTACTAGTGTGCAATATTTTCATGTCAAATTGATATTTCCTGTAATATTTCTTATACAATAACTAAGTACTATAAATAGAAATTATTCTATGTTATTTTATATTGTTTTTGTACTAATGTTTATGAAATGCTAACTCTAAAATCCGGATAGAATTTTGGACATCTTACATAAAGATGTCTTGGTCATTCCGTCATTCGTCATTGGTTTTTCTGAACTTGCTCGATATTTTCTGCATGAACTGGCACAGGTTTACGGTTCTCTATTCAACGGAAACCGCGCCTAATGTCTTGAGTTCTGTTTAGAATTATTTGTGTGATAATTAATCCTTATCTATATTATGTGCTCGTAAATTGTGTAGTTGTAAAGTCAGGTGGATTAGTACATTTTTATTTTTATTTTTTATTAGTATTGATAGACAGGTAGATCTTATTGTGTGATATTCAAATTAAAATTATGACGTTTAACTATAAAATATGGTTATGTTCAAATTTCTACAGAACGTATCCTTTTGACGTTCAATAACGAATAAGTGATTTAAATTGACTGTATCTAACCCAGTTTATTTTAAAGCAGTATGTAACATGCTTTGAAGTCCGTCCGGTTTAATTTGTTCCTTTTTAAATATGTTAGTAGTTATTTTTTAAATTATTTACTACACAATCAATGTTAAAATAAAATTAATCACCTTAGTTAATAGATTGAGTCCATGGGCTTTGTACGTTTTGTTATTATCGGCATATGCTGCACTGTATGCTAAGATGAAATTAACATAAAGAATGATTTACTCTTGCTGTTTATTTTAAATTTGTTACAAACGAACGAACCAAACGAATAAGAAAACGACGTCGTTCACTTGTCGACAGTCAATTGTCAGATGAAATAGAAACAATGAAATCACGGCAACGGTGGCGGCGCGGTGCCTGTGACGGTATACATCAAAGGGCTCTTAGGCGGCTGGCGCGTGACCCTAGTAGAGAGAGGGTAAAGTCGCCAACAAAATAATTTAAATCTTATGTTTATACAGATAGCTAGAAATATTTTTTCGTTAATAGTTGAAATTCTTAGATAAAAATACTTAGATAGATTCGATTTTGAAATGTGAGGAAATTTGTTTGACCCCGTGTCACACAATGGCGCACCTCAACGACTCCCTCCTCTCCCTTAACGTGCGACGTAGTTTATGGATGGCCCCTAATAAGGGGCAAACCTATTGTTATCGAGGCACTGTATGACTGTATACATACTGTTTAATAGATAGACCAGGCCAGACCTTCTACGAAACTTATGGGAAGAGATGGGAGGGGGTCTAATAAATTCCTCCAAGAAAAGACCATCAATCAATGAACTATCAAACAAATCCCTTAATTTATTTTGAATTCAAATACGTTTCTCACGGGATAGATACATTACTTAAGAAGACAATTTTTTTTATTAAATGCTGATATTATTGATAATGATTTTATTTGTGAACATTAGTCGTTTTAACCGAGATCTCAAGCTGAATTATAAAATTAGAAATTGTATGTTCTAACAAAGTTACAATTACATTTAAATTCTTAGTAAGTACTTCCAATAACAACAAACTATAAATCTTGATTTACATATTTTTGTCATGTGGTGTTTGTTATTTTCATTTGCTGTTTTTTTTTCGATAAATATCTACGAAACTAATATTAAAGTGGAGGTAGCGTAATGGTTAAGGCGTCGGACTTGCGATCAATTGGTTACGGGTTCGAACCCCACCCAGTGCACTACCGCCGTGAACCTACGTTTAGCTTAGCTGGGGGGGGGGGGGGGGGGGGGGTTAACGCGAATACTGGTAATGTGCGACTCACGTAACTAGTATTTTATAAAAAAAAGAATAAATCATATGTTTCTTAAATTCATATCAAATTTTTGTTTTATATAACAATATAACTCTAGTATCTGAACATTGTTACCTTATATTGAATGCGTATATTTTTTGCCAGTAACTGAAAATGTGGTTTTGGATGAATTGATATGGTTTTTATTACTATAGAATTATGGTTTATAGTTGGTTTGAAAAATATTTTTTTTTATAATATTATGAATGTCTCTCTCGTCTTTAGGCAAATAAATTATTATTATTGAAATAAATGTGTTGTTAGGTAAGCGTTGTTAGGTGAACGTCTAGTCTAAGATAATATATGTATTACGAAGAAATGTGTTATTAATATTGCATCTTAGATCCTACTTCTAATGTAGTTGATAAATATAGGTGTTAAACAATTTTACAATAAAGCTTAAAATCAGACTTGTTTTTTTTTTACTTTATAGACATTTATTATACCCCGACCTTATTTATTTATTATTGCCGTCCATGACTCTTCGTTACTTCAAAGATCATGATCATTAACCTAATGATACAAAACAAATGAAAACTCGTGCAGGGAAGTAACTATTTAATCAAATAAAACATGTTACAGAGCAAGTCTGTTTAATTTGTAAAACTGATTTACATTTTTTTAGAATATAGAGGTAGAAATATTTCTGAATTGCCTAGGATCATTTTAACAATTCTATGATGTTTGGAATGTGTCTAAAATTGAAATAAGAATATTTTATGGGATTACTATGTTGTCCGTCTGGGACGACGACGATGTCTGGTTTGCTTCCACTAGTTGAGTTAGTGAGAGATATGAAGTAGTTGTTGAAATCATTCGCAATCTCTGCTGCGTCTCGTACAAATTATCCACTGCATTTAATTATTTCGATATCGTGTCTCATTATTATTACCACGAGTGACCACCATTAAAGATCTAGGGACATGGTGCGACATCCATCTGACGTTCCATGTTAATATTAATGTCATAATCAAAACACGTAAAAGTTTAGGATTTGTATTAAGGCAAGCCAAGTATTTTAAGAATAAATTGCCATTAACTGTATTATTTAATTATTATGTTCGTAGTAGCATGAAAACTAATTCAGTGGTTTGGAGTCTGCACCAAATTACTTATACACAAAACATAGAAAGAGAACAGAAATCATTCGTTCGACACTTATTTAAGAAACGTTACTATTATTATCCGTATTTATACCGAACTCTTTACATTGTAGGAAAGCTAGACTACAGAATGTTAGTAGTACGTCGTAATGTAACCCTCGTTACATACTTTTTCCGTCTACTTCGCGGTTTTACATATAACCCGAGTCTATTAGCACAAGTGAATTGGCGCACGCCGAGGCGCGGAAGCTGCGCAATGCGTGAGCGCCAGCAGCGCCTACTAGCAGCGCCAGCCGCGCGCACTAACCTCGTTCAGTTCGCGCCGCTGACGCGTTATATTAACGAAATTATAAATTTTGATCAGACACTAGACATATTCATATGCACTGAATATCTGTTTACTAAGACAGCAGGGCGTTACCTCGAGACCTGACTATTCCTAGTACTATTACCTAGCTAGTAGGTTAGGTACCTATTTGTAACCCAATTGCTTATATATTTTTATATTTGACTATGTTCCACATTGTTTATTTCGAAAGTTTTTTATATTTACTTATATATTATTGTGTAAGGTTTAACTGTAAACAACATGTATTTTCTGAATAAAAAAAAAACAACAAATACCTATATCCTTTGCGTTTTTTTATAATTTTGTGAATTGTTTATGTATTTTTTGTTGTTATTTTTTTTGACATATTCATACATTTCTTAAATGAATATTTCGTAATTGTTCTTAGTTTTTGCAGTGTGTTTTATATAACACTGATATCTATATTTTCTTTTAGTAAAGGCCGATATTTTGATGGCCTTTGTTAACCACTGAAGACCTGTATTGTTTGTTTTGGTTTTTATTTAATGGGTAAGCATAGATTATACAAAAGAATAATCATATCATGGAATAGATCGAATGCGTTGTTGCAGTTTAGTGCATTGTATACTTCAGACCATGATAAGGAAGAAATAAAGTTTTTAAATCTCTGAACATGTTCTTAATTAGAGTCTCTGTTAAAGTGTGTGATGACACAAAACAGTGCAAACATTATTATTTATAAACACAAATGTAAAACAAACACCATCATTGTGGTATGCATTAAAGTGTATGGGTGTAATTTATCTATTATATGTATGTATTATATAGAAGATTTTCTGGTTTTATCGGTTAAATACAGTTTTGTTCTTTCATGTGTTTCTATCGTTGACTATTTATTATATGGCATTCGATATTCGTATTTTATAATCGATCACTTTGTAATAAACACTAGTTTTTGTAATCTAAAAATATTCCTTGCAGTGGATCTGCGAAACATGTTGAACATTGTTTTACGTCTTTAACATTTTTGTAAAAACCGTATTTCAGTCAATAAATTATTTATTATTATTATTATATATTATAAATATTTGTCCTAGGTGGGAAGCGAACCCACGACTTCTGGCTTAGCAATCAGGGTCACTAACCACTAGACATCACTAACCAAAAAATAGCAGGAAGCAATTTCTCAAGTAAAGTAATAAAAATTTATAATAAGAATAAGAATAATATAATCATCACAGACAGGGCCATTGTTGCTAATAAACTTGACATATGGTGGTGCTGAAATACTGAAAATCAATCCTATATTATTGGAGTGTTATGCAAAGTTAAGTTTGTTTTTCGGAAAGAAACTGGCAAAGATATTTAAGGATTTTCCAAGATAGACGAACGATTTAGATATAAATAGAAGTTTGTGTGCTTGCCGAACTACCGATGCGAGCCATACTCCTAATACTCCGGTTTTGTTTTTATTAATACCTCTATTACCTTCACCTGCACCTATGTAAACAAATCTTGCAAGGAGTTGACCATCTAATAGTCGTCGTATCAATACAAAGTTTCATAGTGTAATACCGATGAGAATAACAAAATTAGGTTATATCAAGCTGAACTAAACATTTTAATCTATCGATTTCAAGGATTCACATTTCAGTAAAGCCTCGCTTAGGATTATTACGAGATTCGCACTGTGTCTACGTCTACGGAAGTCCCCCTGTGGGACTTGGAGGCGGAAGTGCTCGCCGAAGTTACGGACGGATACTGGCAATCGGCCCCCGCCTGAAGAGGTCCGCGAGTGGCGCGTAGTGGGTGCCGTGAGGCCGCTCGCGTTGCCTCGTTGGTCGTCCCGGCCGGAGGCTTTACGTGCTGGCTTTGCCGCCGTGGAGGCGCTCCAGCCGGTCATCACCAAGTTTGGCAAATCGGCAGCACTGTACCCTTCCTTTCCGACTGACGCAGGTCCTTTCCGGGCACGGTTGCTGCCCTGCCTACCATTGCAGCCTGCGACTGCGGTGAGGACTCGGCATACGCTCAAGGACTGTCCCCGACTGGGCGCCCCAGCGTCGGGCCCTCACTGCAGTAATTGGAGAGGAACTGTCGCTGCCGGCCGTCGTACGCTCCATGGCCGGCAGTGACAGGAATTTTACCGCGGTCGCAAACATCTGTGAGGAGGTCATCTCACAGAAGGTGGTGGAGCGGGCCCGGAAGGAGGAGGAGGAGTAACAGGAGTGGAGAAAGAAGAGGGGTATGGGAAAGAGAAAGAAAAGAAGGGATGAGAGAAGAGGGGAAGTTGGGCCTCTGGCCTAGGTTACCAGTAGTTGGTGCCCGCACAGTGCGGGCAGGCGCAGGCGGATCCGGATGTCTTAATAAAGCTGTTCCCGGATTCCTCCTGTTTTAAGCACAGTATGGCACGCCGTGTGGTTTTAGTCAGCTCGACCGGTCGTACGAAAGCGTAACTTAGGCACTTGCAACACGTACCCACCAACTTATTACCCATAAACATTGTCTTAGTCTGGTTAGGTTGACCTATTATTCCGATAAAATGCATTGTCTTAATAAGATGTAAATAAGTGGTTAAATGTTTAGTAGTTTTAGATAGCAAGTAGCCGTTGAATCGGCATTGTATAAGCTATCTAATGCGACATAAATTATCTTTATTTATAAACCAAACTCGAGTTAAAAACGCGGGGCAATAAGACTGTCGATTGTATAATATAATCAATAATAGTTATTATCGTCATTATATTATTTATTGTAACATAATCATTATGAGTATACCTAAAATGGCCACGGGCCGCCTTAATGCTGACAGTGATCTCTGCCAGATGTAGATCTATAAAATCGATAAATCATAGTCCTATATAATAATAACGTGTAAGTGTAATAATAACGGTGCGTAGATATATGTAGGTAGTACCTAAGTATTGAAAATGTTTTTTTTTTGATGTTATCGAAACTATTGACATTTAAGTTATAAGTTATACGCAATAATATATAGACAAAATAATAATAATAAAATAAACAAGATTGAGAATAAAAAACAAAACTAAAATAAACAACAAGTAAACTGTACTTCGGGTCAACATACTATATTGTGGGCTGAAAACATAAGTTAAATACCATTATTAAGTGTGGTAGCAGCCGGCCGTTTATAAACCGAACCATTTTATAAACCGAAAGGATATTGATGCGTTCCTACCAAACTTAATGGGGTTTCCTACCAACTTTTTATTATAATAAAAGTCCATGGCCATCACACAAGTGTGTTTCTGGGTACTATGGGGTGCGGGATTGCGGGGAGGGGAAAGCTTACATGGAGATGGGAAAGAGGAGAGTGAGAATGAGGGGAGTGGAAAGAGAAAAAGTGGAGGTGGGCCTCCGGCTATCGTACCGGTCAAGTCTCTTCGTCCCTAAGGATGACGCTCCCACGATATGTTTTAATTATTATTTGTTTATTATTTATTTATTCAAGCTCTACCAACAATTGCTAACGTTAAACTTATACCAAGTTGCATGTGAAAATATAAAGCCTAATGTTATAATAAATAATATAACTAGTAAATGTAAACATTCCTATTATCTATATATTATCTTTATTTAATCATAAGTAGGCATTACAACTCTAAGCTATAATTATCTGGATTATATAAAGGTTCTGTACTACTACTTATTCTACTTGGTATGTCACAGAGTTTACTAAAAAATAATTCATAAGGGGCCATATTTTTTAGAAGAATTTTCAGTATTATTGAACGCAAAACACTAAAAAGGCAAGGAAAATTTTGCATTGTATTCTTAAGAATGAGCCTCTGAAGTGCATTTTAAAATGATTGTGATTGACTCATGAAGATATTAAGAAGAATTTTTTTTTGATACTAAAATTTGCATTCTTTTATGTCATTGTAAGTTATATAAATTAAGTGTCTAAATTTATCAGTGGTTATTGTTTTTAGAGTTCCAAACTTCAAAATATAGTTATATATTAACAAAAGCTCGAGCTACAGTGACCGTTTTTTTTTATTTTAAAACGTATAAGCCTCAATTTTACTTAACTCGTACTGTAATTAATCATGGCAGACTGATCATGTCTATTATCTGTGACATTACTGGTGATTAATGTTACTTATATCTTCCTAGACTTCTAATTTGTTTATCTAAGCTCTAGTCATTACATTAATTATTTGCTCATTGAAACATTTTAATCATCGGAGGTTATTGAAGTTCTATAAAATGCATCTGCTACGATATTCTCTTTTTCTTTAATATAAATAACGTCATCATTAATTTTTTTAATGTTAACCTAAATTTTAACAATCTTCGAGTAGTTAATGGATTCCAAATAAATATGATAAATTTTCGTGGTCTGTCGTAATTGTAATCTTTTTACCGAAGAGATATGGTCTGAAGTATTATATTTATTAATAATAATAATAATAATAATAATAAGTCCCCTAAACAACCACACGTCCTGATTGACCATCTGATCACGTGGGGGGCGGACACACGAATGAGAAATTACTGGCGTGGCTAACGTGGCTCTGGAAACCCATTCAATATGGAGACGCGTTCAAAAAGAAAACGTATAGGACCGCTGCCCGGGGGTGATCGCCGGGGCACACCTGGAGCTGACGCTGGGTGTCTCAGCATGCGAACCGTCAGTGGTGGAGAGTTGAACAGGTGGGCTCCCACCAACAAAGATACTACAGCCGAAGACACTCATAACACTAACACACTGACAGATAGGACTGACACTCCTTACTCTCACACTCCTACCATATAGCCCAAGCACTACATCTTATACGCCATCCAGATCATCATCACCGACAATAGTTTCGTTAAACTCTAGAACATCATCAGCCTCCATTGATAACATAAGTTTGCCCACTCCAACTTTGAATGTTGCGCGGGAGGCAACTGCCTTCTTACCCGCGTCCACCAAAGCAGGGAAACCTAGAGTTCGCATGAAATGGAACAAAGAAGTAAATATATTCATTATGCGAACTTACTTCTACATCACCAAATTAGAGACAGATATGACCACCTACAGGAAAAAACTACATGAACTATTTACACGACGATATCCTGAAATCACAGTTACTGAACAGAGAGTCTCCGATCAAAGACGAACTATAGTCAGGAATAAACTTCTATCACAAGAAATAATAGAACAACTAAAGAAAGAAACATAGTCATCTCAACAACTGGTGTTATCCCAAATCATCTCCTCCATAGCCTGAAATTATTAGACCTTAAAGAAAATATTTACACAACCCTACAAAAAGCTGCCATCTTAAATACATGTAGAATAGTTAGAAAATTCATGAAGATTGATGAAAATGAAACAGGCTCTCCTCACAACACAGCATAAAAACGTAACACACCACACTCCACATTTACTTGGTTCCCACCCGTAAATGTGGTTAAAACCGGCCAAAGAGCTGAGAAAAAAGTAAATACTAACCAATAATAATAATAATAATAATTTATTGATTCTCTCTCACATAGCTACAAAATTAAATTGCACATTAGAACTTAATCTAGACATCAATTTTTCACTATGTGAGAGACTGGTATCTGTACTAGGAGGAGACCTGTATAACAGATTACCAGCCTCTCCAGGCACTGGACTCGTACAGTATCAGTATGTCAGGTAAGTGTTTTAGTGCGCTTGTATAACTCTTATAAATGAGAGTGAGTGTGTGTGTGTGTCTGTTGATATGAGTGAGTTGTGTGTATGCGTGTGTGCGTTTAAGTGTATATGTTCGCGTGTGAGTGTGAGTGCGTGCGTGTCTGAGTGTGAGTGCGTGCGCGGGTTGCTGGGTGTTTGTGTGTGCCAGGAAACAATATGCAAAAGATTTTCCGTCACATCATAACCAAGGGATTTTAGCCATGTTGTCACCACCTTTTTGCAATTGAAGCGTGAAAGTGAATAAATACTTATCTCTTTATTAACTTTGTTATATAAGTAACCTCCTAGGAAACCAAAATATCTAGCGGAGAATGCTGTGTTCCACCGGACATTTAGAGTATCTCAAATGTAATGCTTTCGACGCATGTTTGTGAGAGTAGTGGGGTCAAAAGTTAGCATAGCATGCTGCTTCAGAACGATTTCTAAAACAAACAGTTGCCTCACTGTCAGGACGTCGGTTAGCTGGTACAGGTCTTTGGTGGGAAAAAGAAATGGCAAGGACCGACTGACCTTTAGGACTGCTCTTTGAGCTCTTTCTAATTTTATTAAGCTACTCTTACATGCTCAGCCCCACACGGTAATACAATAAGTAATAACTGATTGGCAGAGAGCCAAATAAAGCATCTTAATTACTTGTTCGTCCGCTATGTGTCGCAAGTTCTTGAATATGAACATTAATTTTCGCGTTCTGGAAGAAAGTAAGTCCAAATGGTCATTGAAAGTTAGGGATGCGTCTAACACCACTCCCAGGTACTTAACGTTGGAGGCTATGTTAAGATGAGTGCAAGAGCAGGGATGACTGAGTGAGCATGTATGGTAAATTATACTATGGCTGATGTTTGTTTAAATTTATCAGTGGTTAGTTAACAGACCATCGCAACCGATTCCTTTTGTGTAGTTGTGTAATTTATTTCAGCCTTATTCGAGGGCTGGCTTGCGTAAGCGAAAGGTCGCTTATTTTCAAACGACTTCAAAAAGAGGAGGATTTCAATTAAACTGTATTTTTTTTATGTTTGTTACCTCAGAACTTTCGACTGCGTGAACCGATTTCGACGATTTTTTATTTATTTGAAAGCTGGTGCTTCTCGTGTGTCCCATTTTAATTTGACCAATTCTGGCTTTGGCATCCATGTGAAAAGCATATAAGTCTTAAATTTGCATTAAGCATGTATGCGATAAAGGGACGAATAATCAATATCCCGCCAACCGATTTCGATTAAACTTTTTTTATTGGAAAAGATTAACTTCAAGGGTAGTTGGATGAGAGTTTGGTCCGGTAGTGATAGTGGCATCCATTAGAAAACCATATTAGTCTTAAATTTTATGATAGACGCATTGAAGTCAGTTGTCTACTTTTATAAAGTCAGATTATGTTACAAAATAATGAGCCAATAGCAATGCCTGAAGCATCAGTTTGTAGAATGAATTCATTTTCATCTTTACAAATGTCACCAAATGTAACAAAGCGTTTTACTTCATCTTTGATGTTTGGAGGAGGATAATTTTCCAATAATCAACAACTCTAATATTACTTTTATCTGGTTTTATTGCTTCTCATGATACGATGTGTCCTAAATGTAACAATTCTTTCTTTAAAAAACTACATTTGTTTTGTTTATTTTTTAGAATTAGATTGTACTTACCTAATAATAATAATTCATATCGATATCCGATGACAACATTCATTCGTTAAAATTCAAAAAAATTGTAACATGTACCAAGTAATATATGTATATATTAAGTATAGTATAGTAATATATTTTAATGACATAATTATTATATTCTAAGTTTCTATTAATTTGTTTAAATTTATTTATTTTTTATTTTGTGCCTATAGTAGGCATATTTTATAACTGAGTTACTTGTAAGAAATGCCTATAATAAAACTTTAGTGTGATGCCGCAAAGTTGCATGCCCAAACAGGCATAATGAATTCTGGTGTAGTTAATACACCCGTAATGAGCGGCGTACGCACACAGCAAAAATAATAGCTTCATAATTACAGATGCGTTTTGTATTGTTTGCGTTATCTAGACCTCTTCATAATCTATGCATGTACCATTTTAATGCAAATAGTCATTACACTTGTTTATTGATAAACAACAGTCTACAACCATTGTACATACGGTAAAATATCAATATCTATTATTATCTGCATTCTTGGGAATGATTCAGAAAAAATGATTTCTCTGTGTGCTCGTCTCACTCGAAACGCGATAACAACAAAATAGCACAAGCGGGGTCCACTTGAGAGTGTGGGTCGTTGATAACCCTCTCACTACATAGATCGATTCTGTCCGCACATAGATATAGTGTTTTATCACATACTTATCTAAAGTATGGCAAAATCTTTACGTGAGTGAGTTTTGGCCCAACATCAGTATCATGAAAACAGTGCTCATCTGGATTAGATTCTATGCCACAATGTTGTGTGAAATTAACTTTTGAAGTGTATTAAATTAATGAAGGATGCTTGAGATCTGTAAGAAGGTACGTTAAATTATTTAGAATTAGTATAGTTAGTATTACTGAACTTTGAATAAGTTTATTACCGAAATAAATGGACTATCCATGTGCCTATTTCAAACTATCTTTACCAGTCAACTATGACGACGTTTATGACAAATATGATGAAAAAAAAAGAATATTAATATAGTTTAGGTAATATAGATTCGAAAAAAAAAATAGCATCAGTTTATAAATTTAATATAATATATTTCAAAATTTTCAGTTTTTTATCTGTTCTACAAATCTACCAAGCGGAAGCCGCCATGACGCTACGTCATCTCGTCAGTATAAAGTAAATAGCAAAAGTTGTAAAGTTTGAAATATGTTATTCCTCCCCTATTTTATACTTTTGTAATCAAGTAAAAAATATTTGAGGAATAAAATATATAATAATATAGAATAAGCTCTTTCATGATAGGATTTTATTTGTATATATATATATATATATATATATCATAAATACCTTCATCCACATTATGGAGCGTTTAAACATTTCTAGTGTTATATCTCGGTCAATAATTAAAAGGATAAGAACGTATCAAAATAAAATTAAAACATTTAATTATCACAATCTCAAAAATGTGTGTAATACCTATTGGTTTAATAGAAGATAATTAAGTTACATAACTATAAAAGTAGGCAGTTAATTAAAGTAAAATAACTTTATGAGTATCAAATAGAAACTTGACTTTCACTTTTCCCAATTATTTATTTGCACAGCAAAGAACATATAAATACAAGGTTTAGGTTTTTTTTAAAGATTTTGATACTCTTTGATAATCACGATCGTTAAATGTATGTCCACAATAATCAGGAATGGATGTCGATGGGCTTGGTAGGCGCTCACCTTTGCACGGTAGGCGTTGCCATGGGGCTGCAGGCGACGTGGCGAACCCCTCGTGATGCGTTTCGTCATGGCGGCCTGCAGTACGGGTTGGCTCTCACTGTAGCCATGATCGGCTTAGCCCTCCCTCTAACTCTGCTTCAGCTCGCTGTTGGACAACTCAGTCAACAAGACGCCGTTGGCGTTTGGAGAGCTGTACCGATTTTTAGAGGTAAATTTTCTCCCATTCTTTTAACTGGTAGGACGACCATCATCTTGTGTACACACACTATCATTAGTAATAAAATTACATAAGCTATACTTTTATAGGTAGCTAAAAGCTTTTATTTAGATGGATAAAAAAGCTTTAAGTTGATGAAATCCATAATTTTGTTACATTTTACTATTTTATATGACATACCAAACAATTGGGACAGTGTAGCAAAAAATAATATAATTTTTACCCAAAATTCCTTTGGCGTAGGAGACAGTATGACACTATAATAATATAGTAATTTATAATGTGGTAAATAGAACTGGAATTTACATTCTTTACGTCGATTGCGTTCCTCAAAGGTATGTACTTTTCAACGCCACTCTTACATTTCTCTATAACTAAAACAAAGAAAAAAAAATTAACATAAGTGAATGTTTTACAAAATATTATGCCTGCACTGAAGACCGTTGAAGACCTTCCTTCCTTTGGGCCAAGCCTGGTCAGGACGAACTTTAGAAGTCTATTCAATGTGTATATATAAGTATATAAGTAGGTATATAAGTTTAATGTCTGTACTAGACAAGACTGCTAAGCTAAGGATTAGGTAATTCTTATTATAAAGACACAATAATTTAATTTATTTAAATTTTCAGGTGTTGGATATTTGAGATTGCTGATTTCGTTTTTAGGAGCCGTATACTCAGTGATATATGTGTCTTTGACGATTTCTTATTTCCTATACACCATAAGTAACAATTCGTTGCCGTTTTGGGAGTGCATCGACTTGTTTCTTTCAGGAGTAAGTAGGTATTTACTATTAAGGTTTTTGTTTTTTATTACATTTTTTTATTGTTTTTATTATATTTCATGTTCATAAAAATCTTACTTTCTATCACCTACATTCAATTAGTTTAATTAGTAATATCACAAACATATCACGGCGCTTTATTTATTTATGTAGACAAATAAATAAATTTTTAGCGTGTGCTTGTAAATGTTTATTTAACAGAGTTTTACTAAATGCATATGCATATGCAGAAATAACGACATACCTTCTTAAAATTCTATGTGAAAAAGCCAATTCTTTTATCTAGCTGAAACTCTCATACCAGACCTCAAATAACTGCATTCTTGGGAATGATTCAGTTCTCTAAAACCGTCTCTTTTGAGTGAATCGTCGGTACTGAAATCTTTAAAGATTGTCGACAGCGACCACAGCCATTTAGTACACAGCCCCGTAGGCTTCAAGCGAACTGCGTAACGTATCTGTGAAGGTCTTCCAGAATTAAAAAAATATTCTTGATGTTTTCATAATTTACTACCTATCTATCACTCGGTCATATATTGTTCTGTGTGCCATCGCGCACTGGGTTTCAGACTCGTGTGTTAGGCCGAAGTACTCTCAGCCCGTTAACTTTCTTTGGCTAAGTATAATACTGAAATGTAGACACACTTACTGAAATGATTTAGGACTTAATTTGAGTACGTTGGACCCACGTTACAGTTAGTGATGCTCGCGATTAACATTACGATCGAAAATCTGATCTGAATAGGAGTGATTTAATACTTTGCACTTCTACAAGTACAAATAAATACTTTTGCAACCCAATACACCACACATAGAATAGAATGTCATATCAAATGTCATATTTTAAAGAAATACATGCGCAAAGATAACTATTTTGCAAAGAATCTAAACACTATTGAGATATTTTATTGGAGCAAACTGAATACTTTATTGTTCTTACATACATTCATACGCTCACGCCTATATCCCCTAATTGGTAGGCAGCGCTGTATTAAACACTCACATTTTGTCAATTATAATGTGGCCCTACTAATGTAACAGGACCTGGGCGAGAGCCAGAAGCCTATTGCCGTCAATCATAATTATGCTGTATACATGTCTGATAGATAATGGTCCGATCCTTTATTCACCTTTAACGACACCACCGGAAAGAGAACTGGTGGTCCCATTCGGTTCAGCCGTTTGGGAGCTACGGTGCCATTCAAAATATAAGGATCAAGACTACACTTTGCTTTTTTGCTTACTTTCTAAAAATTAGTTATTCTTGATTTCAATACTAAACATTTTACAAAACAAATGAAAATTGCACACTACACAAAAAAAAATACAATCAAGTATATTTATATTGTTTTGGCCTTATAACATCATCATATGAAGATCCAGTGGTCTTAAGTAAATTAAATTTCCCTGAGCCTAAACCTTAAAGCTTTATACGTTTAGGTTTGAGGCTCACGAAAATATTAATTGGAGACAAAATTTTACTAAATAACTTGACTAACGTAAGACACATACATATACTCGTATTAGAATGGTTTTGTAGAAGTATTAGATAACAGGTGTACGGTGAACCGTACATTTAGCAATTTACAACTAACGGCACGGCAATAATAATCACTGACTATTATTGACCATAGTACATTATTTGTAAGTATACATAATTATCCAATTAATATTTACGAAATCTAGTCTTCCAGACTGGCGTCTTACTTTAATTCCTGTGTTTAAGTTAACAACTTATCCTTATATTTTGTAAAAATGAAGAAAAATTGCAATTTTTGCAAATTGTTTAAAATTAACGTTCGTCAATCAAATGGCAAAAAAGACAAAAATGTGGATTCTTTTAATTTATATTATGAAGATAATAAAATACAAGCGACTTGACATACTTAAAATCATATATTCATCAAAATTACTTTGAGGAATGGCCACCCACGTTCTTTCTAACAAGCCAAAAAGCTGTTGTGCGTTATGCATAACCCTTTTTGTAGTTTTAAAGTAATATTAGCTATTGACCAACCTATAGCGTTAGGCGTTACATAGATACGATACAAAGATAGTAAAAAAAAATGTACGGATATAGTGAATAAAACGCGAATAAACAAATTTTAAATGTTACATGAAATTACACGCAATAGTCCTGCGTTAAAAACGGCTCTTCAGATTTAATATATATACAGATTATAAATGTATATTTATATCCATATTTAAAGATATTTTATAAACATGTTTCTGATAATTATGTTAAATATTAGACAGTACCTAAACATATACGAGTTACAAAAAGGTGCAATCATATCTTAAACATAAATAATAGACTCAATCCAAAATGATATTAAAATAATAATAAAAAATCTAAAAATGCTTCTCTCGGTCTTCTAACATCTGTTATTGTATTCCATTTATTTATTTTTTAAATTAAGTTGTATTTTCTCGAAAAATCTGAACACATCAACAACCTGGCTATTAAATTGCTATAGCTGTCTAGTATTTTTATATACTGGTATGTGGTTTCCACTTACCATTTCAATAATTTGTTGAGTATAACATTAAAGGTGTTCTTTTTTGTATTAAAGATAGACATTCCCATTTTAAAATTTACGATTACGAATATGACACATCCGGTATAGACTGAGTTATATTATATATATATATATATATATATATATATATATATACATACATATATATATATTGAGTTTTCAACGGTACAAGAGGCTATATTATTACAGGTGGAATTATATTGGAAATTAATAGTTTAATTTATTATATGTTAGAAATAGGTGACTAAAATAATACAAGACATTTCAAACTTATGAAAATATAGCCAAATTAAGGCTAATTAATAGATAAATTAATAGATTAAATATATATATATACGTACTAAGAATTAAGTAAAGTCAGGCTTGATAAAAATGTATTTTTTATTTTGTTTTCATAATTTCATATTTTGAACATCATTCTAATCAATTACTTACCAGAACCTTAAAATAGACGAAACACTAGTAGTCATTTACGACTTGGCGACTCTATTCTTTCGACCTCTGTTAGCTTTAACATTCCTATTCTACTAATTATTGTCAACACACAAGAAAGAGTGAGCCCACAATAGTTCCGCTTTTTCTTAGAACTTAAAAGAAGAAAGAAGAGAGAAAAAACTAGAGAACTTAAAAGATGTGTTTGTTACTTTTTTGTGTTATATATACTTTATATTCATAGTATTTATACCTTTTTAGGATGAATACATGAGATCGCACAATGCATCAGAATGTATCAAGTAAGTGTTTGATTTTTATACGCCTTTAATTAATTTTATATTATTTATCACTGTAACGAACTGTGTAACATACCTATTAATGATACTTGATTAACTTCCTGTCGGACTTGCCCATTAATATATTTCTGCATACAAACGTGTAATACGAACCGATATATTTAAATACAATAAAAAAATTTCAGATTAATCGGTTGACAGGAAGAGGGTGAAATTTGAATTACTAAATTTGACCCAAGAATAATAAATAAAACAAACGGGGTGAGCTAAATAAAACCGTTTAAAAAGTCATGAATGGTCTATGATCCTGGTCGGAACGAAATTCATACACGGCTGAAACTATAGCAAGAAATGTCAGAATAAGTCTTATTACACTTTTTTCGGTCTCGTTCTCATCCGATAAGGAACGCGATAGGGAACTTCGCCCTAAAAAATGCATATTAGGTTCGTTTTGGTGTAGTTTACAGTGTAGTAAAGTTTAAGATATAGCAAAGAATGTGGGCTTGTTGGACAATCGGTCAACTCGCTTACTTTGACAGTTATTAAAACAAGCAACTTAATTAATCTATTTATATGTCTAAAAAAGTTGGTTAGCCATTAAATTGAAATATTTTACTCCATACATACATATTTATAAAATGTTATTACATACTTTTGGAATTTCACTATTAGGTTTGTCTCCATCTATCCCCTATCGGATACCGGGATGTGAATGAAATTTAATGTGCAAATTGACCCGAACAAATATGCATTGCAACTTGAATAAAAGCTTGTGAAAACAAATAGTATAGAGATAATTAATTTCAACAATTTTAACTGAGTGGGAACCGTTGCATTGAATACACATCAGTACATCTTTTGATTATTGTTGAATTTTATACTAATGCTACTAATAAACGCGCGAGCCATCTAACATATGTCTAATCACTGCCCGCAATTATGCTACACAAGCAGTCCTTCAAGTTAGGCTATGTCAATTATGACAATACTAGATAAGTTGTTTTTTATTTCAGCGAGACCTTTATGGCACCGATTTCTGAGAGACCGGAGTATTTTTTAGCTGTAGCTTTAATTTTGCTTGTTCTGTGGATAGTTCTGCCTTTTATGTAAGTTAAAACCTTCATTAAATTTATTATACTTTAATATTACTTTTTGCTTTATACCTCATTCGAACTATAAGTTTCTCAGTATTTGGTAATAAATGGTACCTTTCGTAAAACCATATGAATTATCATAATATAAATTTTTAACACAAAAGAAAAAACCATGAGAGAAAAAAGCAATGGAAAAAGAAATAGTAATAATACCCTGGTACCCATAAAACTCCTTAACACTTATGTAAATACCCAAACAATTTT
Organism: Tyria jacobaeae; assembly: GCA_947561695.1. Classification (NCBI taxonomy): domain Eukaryota; kingdom Metazoa; phylum Arthropoda; class Insecta; order Lepidoptera; family Erebidae; genus Tyria; species Tyria jacobaeae. Next base: position 7,023,631 of record OX387207.1, on the reverse strand, counting down.
AAGCCCTACATAATGTATTTACATACATACACTCAAAAAACATAACAATCCTTTTTGGGCAGTTTGGTAGTGTTGGCATCCGCGAGCCTGCGACGGCGCCAAAAATGGCTCTATCTTGTGGAATCATAATTAAACAATAAGTTTAATAACTTGTTGCAACCAAATTATACTTTGCAGTTCTAAGTCACTGAAGCATTATCAATGTTGATATTTTTATCCAAGAGAATACTATTTTTTTTTGGTAAAAAAATATGTACATATGTATATGTGAAATAACCGAAAACAACTGCGGATAGGGTTACGTAAGCACGTAATATGTATTAACAATGTTGTTTACAGTTTTTATCATCCGGTAAAATTAATGAAAAGGGTCATGTACGCGCTGGGTCCTACTGTCATTATCATGGCGATTGTGACGGTTTCTTGTATTGGAAAAAGTGAGAATTTGTCCAACTTCGTCTTGAAGGACGACTGGAAGAGCTTCGTTGAGCCGAACATTTGGCATGGTGCCATAGCGCAGGCATTACTTTCATCTCAAATCGCTGGGGGATTTCTAATATCGTCTGGCGATACTATTTACTCTAATACAAACGTGAAATGGTAAGTTTATGCAATAAATTATAAATCCATAATCCCAACCGTTTCCAACAGTTTATCCCAATGGTGTAATATGTCTCAGCTTGGATTGAGCGTGGTCCGATAATAATACACTAATGATCTTTTTTTAGGACAGCAATAATATTTACAGGAGCGAACGTTTTAGCAACTTGGTTCAGCTTGTTGTTTTGGTACTCATTAAACGGACCGGATAAGGAGACGAACGTGCTAGCCGTTTTGATCCAGGCGTACAAGGTGGGCGAGGATTCTAATATGCATCTCGCTTGGCCACTAGTCATATTCCTGACTTTACTTCTCTCGGGATTTATAACTTTGGTAAGTATTTATTGACAGGGATGGTGATACAAAATGACGATGATGCAAATGAAAAAAAAAAATCATTAATATTATTTTGTACTATAACATTTAATTATGTATTAAAACGCAAACTATACAAATTCTACGTTTTAACATTGTAATATTAAAATGATGTCATTTTGAGAATAAAACAAAAATATTATTTTTGCAAAGAAGGAAATATTTTTGTGAACCGTTTTATAACTTATTCGTTTATAACATCATCATCAGATTATCGCCGTCCACTGTCTCTCTTTTTATAATAGTTATTATTATTATTATATACAAAAGTGGAATGATAAGAAATGCGATTATACGTTTTTATATTTGGTTTTAGTTGACTCTCCTATTTCCTATTTACGACCGCTTTCGACGTATAGCGGGTTTAAAATGGCGCCTTGTGTCAGTACTATCATCTGTGGTAGGCGCAGGCGTCAGCCTAGGGTTACTGGCTGTGAGGATTCCAGCCCTCACCTTGATGGACGAATATGCAGTTCCTCTACTCGCTAACTTCACAACTGTGCTTGAGATATTGGCTTTCGTCTTCATATACGGTAAGGACTACAGATTAACTTATTTACATAAAAAATATCATTTCCAAAAATCTTGCGTTAGATTAGGAGAGGCGGGTGCAGGTAAAACAAAATCTCACGACATCTCACCAGGGGGAGACGTCGAGTCGAAAATCGCTAAAATCACCTCAAGTAATCAATAGAACGTGGTGGAACTAACATTTAACCTAACTTTATAAAATAAAACAATGTGAAAAAAACAACCACAGTCGTAAAATATTATTCTCTAGAACAGAATAATTTACTTAAAGGACACATTATTTACCATGTATGAGGAAAACATGTTATGTTGTGTAACTAGAAAACTTTGATCAGATCATTCGATTGCATTGACTGCACTCATTTTTTCGACTCCAAAAATATTTGTAATTGAAATTTTACACTATAATTGTTATGTGATATTCGTTGAATTTACCCTAATCGAAGTTAGTAGCACTGAATTCCAAAATATAAGTGAACCCGAGAATCCTAAATATTTTCATAAGTAACCAGAATTTGTTTTGTTAAACTCCTTGGTTGAAATTTAGTTCATAAAAGATAAACTTGAATAAAAAATTAACAGGAATAGACAAGTACGGAAATACATACATTATATAGATCATACTTACGTCACTCTTATAACTATTCTCATAATTACAACACTACAGGATATATTAAAAGATCATGACTGCGACCGTGACCATGAGTTTTCTTTTTCTTTATTTTTAAGGAACTTTTGAACACAGTTCATGTCAGTTCCATTGTAGACTAGAGTGCTACCGATATCTATGATGTCCAGATCAAATATTGGACGTGAGAACAAATAGTTGTAAAACTTGTAACTTCTTTGATGAAGTCCATCATTCATAAGAAACGTTATAATTTCATAAGAAACATATAGTGTGGGCTTAAAGGGATATTGCTTATAAACATATAGTGTATATCTATATAAGCAATATCCTTTTTCCTTTCCTTTCAATCCTCATTTTCCTTCTTTCACAAAGGTGCCGCTTTCCCTATTACGTGGTTGGGACTAAATTAATATCGGCAAAATGTGAGTATTAATTACGCTTCTGTGACACACGTGAGTGTATGTATGAGTGTATGTAAATTAATCGCCGGTTAAAATTACACATATGTACATGGTTAGGGTCACGTAGTCTCTTCCAGTTCTCAGCATGTAACGTGCTTTGTATCCTAATATAGGAGGATACACTAGACTTGAAGTATTTAAAATTACTGACTTATCCTATATGGTAAGAGATAAAAAGTGCCTCAAAATATATTAGTAACCCAAACCCCACAGCATTGGCGGTTTAACTCATCATTAGAAATATGTACATAATTACAATAATTCCCCACTAGGTACTAGTTATTGTTAGTACACTAGATATTACTTAGTATTTTTTTGCATAATGTTAGCCCAGTTTAGTTAGTCAGGGTCAGGGATACAGAGAAGGACATAGGATGTCTACAGTACAAAAAGGATGTAAAATAAAATTAAAGAGGGAATTCTGTCATAAAATGTATGTTAGGCAGAAACTCATTGATTTAATGAAAAAGTTTTAATATTTAATGTTCATTCTAGGTTGGAAGGTGTTACTGGAAGATGTAGAATTTCTAACGGGTCATGAGATTGCCAAGTGTTGGGTCTTGGGGTGGTGCGCTGTTCCAGGCATCATTACGCCTTTCACTGTATGGTGGGTGACGATGGTGTTTGTCCACGATGACGACTGGACGCAGCCACCATGGTCAAGTGTCACCATCATAACCACCACGGCTACAGCAATCGTTGTCTTTCTCGCCTTCGCTTCAGTTGTCGTAGCGAGACAAGTGCAGTATGACTTTTTAGGGGTAATTAATTGTTTATTTGTTATTCTTATCTTCAATAGAACTCATCTATTACTCTGAATGTGAGCAGTGTAATTTGTATTTGCAAGTAAATTATATCAACTTTATCATTTGACTTGAAAAACAAGGAGTCTGGACCTATCTTATAGATTTATACAAAAAAGAAACTGAAAATAAATTTACATATTAAAAGTGTAATATCAAATGGCAACTATAATGTTTATTATGTATCTGCGAATTATAAGTGTTTACTTTAAATAATGTTGTAGGTAATGGTTGCTTCGCAGGCGAATATATACATTTTCCTCTGAGCGAATTCTAATAAATTCTTCCTTTTACCTGCAGCGATGTGAAGGTTACAACCTTGCTTAGTGTGAATCATGTCTAGAATTTATGAATCTTCCTGTCACTAAGGAAGCGTTTCTTCTTCCGCAGAAACTAAAGTCATCGTTTAAGCCGTCGAGACATTGGGGACCGCGAGATCCTATCACGCATTATTACTGGCTCGCAAGACGAGATGAGCTCGAAAGGGGCAACCTACATAGAAACCGATATCACAGGCGACAATTAGGACAACTGTCAGGTCGACCGAGTTTCTTGCATCCCACAAATTTTCTTCAAATGAAACACAGCCCCGTAGATAAGAGCCGTTCGAACTCAGACGATTGGATATATACCGTTTATAGAAAACAGGTGCACAGCACGGGAAAAGAAAACGAAATAAAGAGAGTAAGATCTAATTCTCTCGACTGGACCTTTCCAAAAATGAAGACAAAGAAGGATGTGAATAGTTCTCCATTGCCAGCTATAAAGTGAAGAATTAATTATGCAGTATATATAAGGTATTAGTTGTAGACATAATGTTATTTTATAGAGATATTGTTAATTATACTATCAAGTTATTAAGGATTTGTAAAATAGATTTTGGCTGTATCAGTGTTTTTTTCATGGAGTTATTTTCATCTGGAATGACAATTAAATGAATTGAGGTTATCGTTAATAGGTTTTGTTTATATTGAATGTTCAGAATCCCTGATTTGTATTTGTAAGGCAAGCTATGGACAACGGAAAACGTTGAAAATTATCATTAATCATATACCTTTAGAATAAATAAAAAATACAGTACACACGAGATCAATATACTTCGTAAACCACTCTATAGCCTACCTAATATTAAGAGAGCCCGTAATACTAAATATGGATTTACTTGACTACTCAGATATTAATAGCAGACGTAAAGTTAGTACGAAAGAAGATGCAATTAAAAAAATACGGCACCCACCGCCGAAATTTTTCTTCTTCGCTCAGCCTCAGGCTTTTTGAAAATGAAATAAAGTCGCCGTTTAGATTTAGATACTTAAGCGCATAAGGTATTAAACAAACGTTTTAGCTTGTTGTCAAATGACGTGAATTAAATTAATTAAAATAACAATTGAATTGTTATTTAAATTTACTAAATAATTCACGTAATTAATAGAGTGCATGATATCCCCATATGCTAAACCGCTGCTTTTTAGTAAATAAAAAAAATCCAAATAATAGTAAAATACATAAGAAGGAGTACATTTAGTTAGTAGTTGAGTTGACAATTCACCTAAAATTGAAAAGAAAATTAACCAACCGTGTTGGTAAAGTTTTTGACTGTGTAGGCAGTTCCATCCTGTAGCAAAACCAATATATAGGGTAGCTTAAGGCGCAAGCGCTAACGAATATACATATGTACATAAGAGTGAGTGCGAGTGAGATAGTGCGAGAATAAATCGAATAATTCTATTATGTACTTAGTTTCTTGTCAAATTTTATAACAACTTGAATGATTTTATTAATTTTTATCATCATACTGAAAACCTTTATTCTCTATGCCACTGCTATCGTTGTTTGGTATATATTTGATGTACTATATTGGTCATTACAAATAAATTTCACTCTCACTTCACGTGAGATTGACTTACAGAAATTATGTTAAAAGTATAAAACATAAAAAAATATAGTTTGTACTTAATTTCAGTAAGTGTATGTGTCAAATGTAGGCTTTTTAGTATTATACTTAGTCAAACTAGGTAAACTGACATACATAGACTATTCCGGGCCCAACACACCAGTCCGAAACCAAATGCGCGATGGCACACAGAGTAAGGAATATGACTGACCGATGAAAGCGGGAGATGCTAAGATAAATAATTATGTAATTGGTCTGCAAACACTTCACACCCACCCAAGAAAATGATTATTTAATAAAATGTAGGTTTGTAAAATTGGAATATTCGCTCTATAATGTGAATTAAAATTATACAGAGAGCCTTTTAGTAACGAAAAAAAAAAACACCTTAACGCCACATTCCGTTCCCGTTCAATACAGCATAGGTGTTTATTCTAGATATCAGTATGATTTGACATTGAAACGACCTCATTGAATAAAACAAACTGGGGCGGTTATCTCAAGGACAAGAATGTTATTTTATTATAGAGTATTATTATGAATCTTATGAGTGAATTCTAGATACTTGCCGCAGATGTTCTATATCAATGATTTTTAACGGTTTATTTAGTTTGCCAAGTTTGTTTATTTGGGCCCAATCTAGTAATTAAAATTTAACCCTCTTCCTGTTGACGGATTGATCTGAAATTTGGTACGCACCTTTGGTTCTGATGAAAATATCATTTAATATATTCGTTCTCATTTTAAATCCATGATGGCCGCCCCTACAAAATGGCGGAGTACATATTTTTTGACTATTTCCTCAATATTGGTGTCAAATGAAAGGGCTTGATTAGCAAAAAAGAGTTCTCTACGAAAATAAAATGAAAATCCAATATGGGCGCCAATAAAATAGCAGGTTCATTATTTTTTTCACAATTCCTTCAATTTGGATATCAAACAAAAGGTCTTGACTAGTAGAATAGATTATACTATAAAAAAAAAACAATATGGCTACCAACAAAACCCCCTTCTATATGGGTTTCAAATGAAAGGGCTTGAGTAATAGAATACTGTAATATGCTTTGACAAATTTTACATCTAAGATGGCTGCCGGAAATGCCAGATTTCATATTTGTTTCATTATGGGAGATGGATATCAAATGAAAGGGCAAGTCGAAAGCTGCGTAGTGGATCGTGAAGTTTAGAGACAGTCAACACTTTAACAGTAATATACACTAACTAAATTGAAACCTAAAATTTAAAAAATGAAAATAAGTGAAAAAAAAAATATATTAAATTAAACGGTTTTATTGAAAATAAAGAATAACATTATGTAGAAAATGTACTAAAAGCCAGCTGGGTCCTAGGTACATGACATCACACAACTCTCTTCATCAATCTAGATCTTACCAATCAATATTGATCAGACAAAAAAAAATCGTTAACTTAAATATATATTTTTTTACTTATTTAGACAATGTAGGCGGACTTAATGCATGCTTAAACTAGTCAACCCGTAGGGTGATTCAGAGAAAGGAAGTAATTCAGAGAAAATAATAAATGTACCTATAAGATGCAACATAGGCTAAAAAACTTACGTGGAAGGTAGCCTACTATAGGTATTGCAAACCTTGTTGCCTAGGAGGGATGCATAATGGAAGTAAATAAGTATTTTTTTATTTAAATACTGTTATCCAAACAAATTAGTGTGTTTAAATTATTATTGCATTGCGTTCTTCGGTAATCAGTAACATTTTAGAATTTGTATAAACAATAGTTAATTTCTTATACATATATGACAACCAATCACTTTAATATATCTTTTCCTAGTATTTGAGCCTCCCTGCTGACATTTGGATATTTTGTCATTTAGTAAGTAAGGGAGTGCGTGCAACAGACCATTAATAAACGGCCTATTAAACTATCGAACAACTATCATTTCGGCCATTGCACAAGTTACGCAACGCAACATGTGAGAAATACGATGAAGGGGGCGCACTATATTAAACTAAACCTTAAAAGGCCTAAAAATTTAATAATAAGTGGTTTTCTCAAATAATGAAATTTTAATTTTGCATACACGTTCAGTTTGGATGGCAATGCATGGTTATTCTAAATCCAATACATCAGACTAGTTATTTTTGTACACTTCTATTATATGGGCATCAAATAAAAAAAAAAATGCTGATAAGAATACAAAAATGAAAAGACTTCATTCTAAATCCAATATGGCGGCAGTTATTTTTAAGCACTCCTTTAAAATTCGTTTGATTTCCATATAATGGGATTGAATATGCTATTAATAAAAGAAGGCGTCAGAAAGTTTTGTACTAGATGATTATCCATCTAGTACAAAACTTAATCATAATTTGACGGAAGATCAAAAATGCCGTCGTTTGGATTGGTTCGAATGCTGCATCATCGTCACAGGTGATGAAAGTTGGATATAATTTTACGAACCCTAAGTCCAGCTCACTCCACCAGACGGACTGTCGAGCATTTGTCTATCGAAGGTGAGGAGTTAGGGCCATGTGACTTTTATTTATTTCTAAAAATTCCTATTCTCCCCTTCCTATATATATATATATATAAATTGATTTATTTCACGAAATATAATACATGTAATTTATACAGTGCCTGGTTCATTCATTAATTAGGCTTGCCCCTTGTTACGTTAGAAGGATTAGCGTGAGAATGCCATTGCGATTCTCGCTCCCCCGATAATGGGCAAGTTGAGGAACACTGAGGTGCTATTTAGTTGTTAAGAGGGTGACAAACGCCTTCGCCATGAGAGGGACGTCCATGACAATCTTAAACAACACACAAGTCAACAAAAAAAATACAAAGAAAAAATATACAAAAGTGGGACTAAAGTCCAATTGGTAAAATGGGGGTGTTTAATAAACCTCTTAGGGGATACTGGCGTAAGCGTATCCGTGTATGTTATTCATAGTCAATAGTCTTTAAAGTTTTTCAATTTAGCGACTGTATTAAATTCCAAATTTATCATTCCATCGCGATGGCATCCTGGTAAACAAATACATGACACAATAAACAAAAACATATTTGTTTTATTAAATATGATGTACACACAATGTTTAATAATAAAGTAACAGTTTATAAGAGTATTAAATCCAGATATCATCTCATTTATGTATTCTTGTGGGTGAAATCAACATCGAAAGAAATGCGTCTGGCAGACATTCTGTAAGTATTATTGTCACGAATGTGAATGCAGAATTGGAAGTAAAGGATGATATTTCTGTTACGTCGCATTATTTCCACTTCTTTACATATACACTCTTCATAACCCCTACTAAACCTTTTATATAAGAACAGCAAATCTAAGATTTTTTATACTGAGATAAAACTTGATTGTGGAGCGCCATTTTTCCAGCATTAGAGAAAAATATAGAGCAAACCTTAGAAGTAAATAACTTGTCAGGTTTTGAGGCGATTAACTCTTTATTCTAATATTATTCACTAATAACCTTTCCGATTAAACAAATAACATAAACATAATACAATACATATTAGTATAGGCAATTGGAAGGTTTATCTGGTAAGGTTTTCGGAAGTTTTAAAAATGAGTGATTTTATAGATTTTTATGTGCTCTTTCTAAATTTCTACTTTGACACCACTTAACCGCTCACCCGGTCATAGTGGATAAAACGTATAGTTATCTAACAACGTCTCCTTTCTTTCAATTTTTGAAACGAAATTATGAGAGAGAAAAACCTCATATGGCGACCCTACCACGCCCACGTTTGCTTTGCGTAGTTCTTATCTGATACCACATAGAAGATTATTATGAAAAAAGAAGATAAGTTATAGAAGATTATAACAAAGAAGCCTCATTATAGAATATATGAGAATAGAAGACACATTATAGAAGATTTGAAGAACCAAGGGTCATTATCGACTTTATTATATTATATGACGTATTGATTACGACTATTGCTACAAAAAGTGCCACATGAATAATGCCCAGGCTTTCAAAAGTAAATGAATCGCGCAGTACTGTCGAGTGCTACATCTACTATGGAGCTGTAAGCATATACAATAGTGTAAGGAGTGGTATCCAGGGATATTGAGTCCCACGGAGTATAGGGTAAAGGCTGGCACAACGGATTTAGAAAATGTTTTTTCTCTTTTATTAACAATATGCATATATTTCTATTCTATTTTATTTTAGAATATAGAATGTATACTTATTTTGTACCTACTAATCTCTAAATGTGTGTGTGTGACATGTAACATTATATTATGTTATCGTAGTTAAATGCGATAAATAAACGCTTGATTGATATTAAAACTAGAGTAGAAGTCAAGGTACTAGATAAGTACTAAAAAGTTAGAGAAAGTTCAAAGTATGTACCATAAATTGTATTCGATATTAGCTGAAATCCAATTACTAATCGATAATTCTTAGATAGGCACCAAAGATACTTGTCGTATCAATAAGATTTCAGGTAACATTCAGACAATGTATAATAAGATCATATCATTAGTAAAGTTCGTTGAATCAGACCCGATACACATGGCTGGTAATAGCCTTATTGCATAAGTGACATAGATAGGGAGAGCTTTATTACCTTTTCATCTAGTGCTCGTAGTTCTCTAGTTACTGATATGAAAAAGAACTTGCTGCTGAAGACTTCTCACGTCTGTGCAGAAGCAACTACGACGCGCAAGACAAGGTTACAAGAACATTGAGGCGTTTGGTTTGTTTGCGTCCTCTCAACGAAGATGTAGCAATTAAGCGTTTTGCTTATTGTCTATCTGACAGAAAGCTAAGCACAATTACAGCCTCAAGACTACTTACTTCTCTGTCAGAAGCTATTAGCACTGCGGTCTGTCACCAGGTCATGAAAGTAACACATAAGAAATATTATGCATTTGAGCATGAACTTCGTTATACATTAGAAACTTATGTTAATTGTCATACGTTTTATAATTTAAATAAACCTTATAATTGGAAAAATAATTCAATGTCGCGTAACTATAATTCAAAACCAATGCTCAATAGCACGGGAAACGCGTTCTCGGTTTTCGTAGGTTCAGCATAATGAAGGCTACGAAGGAACAAGGATAGGAAGGACAAATGGTAATGGTAATGGTCAAGGGCTCAGTTTCCGCATTTAGACTCATGATCGGTCCATTATGCGTTCAGGAGGCTGACTAGTTGAGCCAGCCTAGCTCCTTCCAGAAGCGCAGAAGCCTCCTGGGGCGTTCACAGGCTTCTAGGAGCGTCCTCGCGCCTGCGAGGATTTCTGCCCGTTGTGCAGCCACGCCCTCGCATTCCAGGATGACGTGGGCGGCCGTTTCCTCCGCGCTTAGACAACCCCTGCATTGGGGGCTATCGGTCGCGTTAATGACGAATAGGTGTCGGTTCAGAGCCAAATGACCTGTAATGCTACCGACCACTATTCGGATGTCCATTCTGTGAAGACTGATGAGTCTACGCGATAAACGTGGTGATAATTCTGTTAATACCAGTTTGGATTGCCTGCAGCCAGGTGTGTTAATCCATCTGCTATTGTGTGCTTCTCGAGTCCTTTGCTTTACCCAGGAGCGATAAAGGTTGAAGGGTAGTGGCAGGAGTGTGGTAGGGCCTGCCACTGGTGTTTTGGATCCCTTCCTTGCTAGCTCGTCGGCGGCATCGTTACCTAGTGAGTTGCTGTGCCCCCTGATCCATTGTAGAATTACCCCGTTCGCCGAGGCTAAGCGTTCTAGTGATTGGTGGCATTCATAGATGAGACTGGCATTCATGGTGTTGCCCATTAGGGCCCTTAGTACCGCCATACAATCTGACAGTATGCGGATGTTGTATTTCTTGATGCCTCTTGTCATAGCTGCGTGGGCTGCGTGAATTAGCGCCACACATTCGCATTGAAAAATCGAACTGTGTTCGCCCAGTGCCAGCGATATTTTTATGTTTAGATATTTTTATGCGATAGGAAGGACAACATGAAGGATACAATTGAAATAATGCGCATAATACTAAATTATTTTGTTTCAAACTAATTAAACAATATATTTTGAAATTTTGATACCTATGCTATTATTATAGCTGTTATTATTTCAGATAATAACGTAGGAATTTATTTGTTATTTGTTAGTAGATCTAGCTTATGTTAAATAAAATATGATGGTTAGAAAGATATAACAGTAATTTGATTAAAGAAATAATTGATGATAAGGTCTATATTACATGAATAACCAGAAAACTTATCTGACATTCAAAGCAGATATTAATTATGAAGGTAATGCTTTATGTCTGTGAAATGATGGTTAGTAGATTTTTGTAACGGATTTAACCATCGGTACTTGAATTTTGATGTAATTTAGTAGTAGTCTGTGTACAGAAGTAGACCTTTTATACCTTCTGGGAAAGTATAATGAAAAACAAGTGTCACGTTTTAAGTTGAAACCAATTCTGCGTTTTTTATTTGAATTTTAAAATATTACAAAAGTAAGGATAGTGGGGGTAACGACAATGTTTGACCAATAGCAACGCTTATGTTGCCAGCCACATGATTTATTCTTTAGCATGTGCGTGAAAAATTGTTATTAATATTAATGATGCAAGAAAGCATTGTAACACTACATAAAGGTGTATACCACTAATAAACGTGGTGATTGAGTAATATTAGCGAATGAATTTTATACAGGCGTATTCATAACGGGAATTCTTTATCAAACCTCAAAATGGATTTATTCCATTACGTATTTTAAATACCGCCTACGATGAAAGTAACATTGTTTTTTCTAATATTCGGAATCATAATTTAAATTGTTGTAAGTCGTGCGATTTTAAGCAAGCAAATTTATCGTCTGTTCGTCTTAAAACTTTATTTTATCTTCTTAACACGGATGTTTAAAGAAACGGCTTAGCAGGCTAAAATATTCAGTTGTGTTTCATATGCCAGGCGATAAGTAATTAGTGATCATTTTAGTAATTTCTTGTAAACACCTAGAAAATTGGAAGTTACTTGCATGAAAGAGAATATTTGGGCATATTAATAGTAATATTCAATACCTTTGGTACTAGTAAGACAAAAATAAGTAAAAGTGTTTCGTTCCGTCCAAATGGCAGTTAGAGATATTCTTGCCCATCCAGTAAGAAGAACAGATGTGTGGAACCCACGCTTTGTCTTGTTGTCTACTTACGTTGTAACTTAGTTACTTATGGTGTCACATTTTATGGTTCACATTGTAACTTAGTTACTTATGGTGTCAAGTTTTAAAACTAATGACACCACATAAGTAGTAGTAGTATATTGAACACCTTAATGTTTTAATTTAAAATCCATGTTCTCAAGTTAAATTATTTGATTTCATTAGATTTAATAAATAAATATATAAAACAAATTGTGTTTTATGGCAGTGGTATTTGAAATCTTACTTTGTGTTTTCATTTTAATGAGTTGGGATACATCTTGCAATGCTCCATCCGTTTTATGGCTCGCCACGAGCAGATGACCTCCCTGAAATTTGTACATTATTTTTATTATTAAACTAAAAATTTAATATTTGTAGTTATCTCATTGTTTTAGGTCCATCGTATTATGGTTTCCTTGGACTGAAGTTTTAGGATTTTGGGAATTCGGTACAACCACAATTAGTTGGACTTCTTGGCGCACAGATTGGACAGCACGACAAAGTAGGTTCAGATGGCAAAGATCTCAAATGGACATTTTACGACTTTTTTTCCCTTGGTGGAGCTGGTATGAATTGGAGTTCAGAAGAAGATTAACATGCGTAGCTGGAATAAGTTATGGTAATTTTGGTTTTCAAGTAATTCATTTTAAGTATTTTTTTAAATTCCGTTCCCTAAAAGGCATAAAGGCACCTGTATAATTCACTTTAGACTGAATTTAGACTGAACTGGACATCGATGTATGGGAGTGAGCTGCAAAATTAAATTGGCTTTTTACAAAATATGAAAAAATCTTTGAGTTTTGAGGTATACAAACTACTTAGAGAGAATTAAAAGTTTGTTTTACTACTACAGACTTGCAAGCCACTTTTCAATGCGTTCAAAGGATAGCGGACATTTTTTTTTGTATTCATTATGTGGTAGGAGAACCAGCAGACGGGTCATCCCCGTGCTAACCTATGCTATAAAAGAAAGTACATTTATATACTCAACTCTTCTTGCGCAAATAAAAAAAGTCACTTTTGCCTGAATTTCTCATAAAGTTACATAAATTAAAATTACACTGAATAACTTCAATATAGTCATATACATATATAGTCATATAGAAGTTATTCAGTTGTCAGTGGCTTTTATAATTTACGTTTAAATAATAAACGTTATTATTACAGACATGAACAATATTTCAACGGGGGCATTACTTAATAGAAGAACTGTGCTTACGGCTGCGAATTGCTTGGAGCCATACATTAGTGAGGCGCAACAGCTGCGCATATGGGCACTAGGTCGCCAAGGTCAACACATAACTCCTTTTAGATACAGAGCTTGGAGGGTCATAAGAATGTACCCAAGAAGTGTGAATCCGGAACATCAACACGGACCCTGGGCCTATCACTCGCCGAGACATGACGTTGCTATAATTCAAACATTAGACCAAATGTTTATTTTCTACAATACTTTTGGCATGCCATGGAGGTTTCACTATCCTACAAGGGCTTTGATTCCTACTGTAACTATGTATCATTTTACTAATTTACAATACATGGTAGGTTCCGGATATGAATATATGGAACACATCTATGAAAATTATAAGATATTTTTTACTCAATTAAGTAAAGGCATCATTCGTGATTGCTCGGAGTTCTTGCCAAAATGGTGGGGTAAGTTCGTTTGTTTTACGAATGTAAATAATTTGCCGGGGCTACAAAACGGTGGTTGTTTATTTGACTACCAAATAGTTCTTGGAGTGGGATGCTTTGAGATTCGTTACAATGAGGATAGATTGTTTGTGTTTACTGATATCAGATATTACGTCGCTGCTATATTTACTCATGCTCATTTAACTCCTGGCGAGTATTATGAATATGCATATCCCCAATGGAGTGTGCAGACCGGTTGGTTGGGTACGTATGAGTGGCCTGGAAATCAACCTTATATTCCTACATGGCATCCTAGAAATGATATGTACCCAATGGGTAAATGAAAATGAGCACCTTCCTAGAAAGGAGCAGAGTAGAAAAATATATATGCATTTATGTGTCCAGTTATTTCACTCCTCCACTCTTTTTTTTTTTGTGAATATGCCTATATATTTTACTTAGATCTTTTTACAATATATTTTTAATAATTTATAGGATTGTGCGAACAGTTTTATGACTACACTGTTGTCAACATTAATTGTATTGTGCATGTATAAGAATAAAGTTGTATAATTAATTAAAGTGTGTAACCGGAAATATCTATTAAAGTATGTATGAAAGGCAACAATAAAGCTACTTAGAAGTTATTATTCTATAAGGTTTCTCGTTTGTGATGTCAGTTGTAAAGTTCTAAACCAATAAAAAATATTTTTTTTTAAAGTATAATCTTTTTCTACTTCTGCATAATACATAAAAACATTATTCTAAAATAGAAATATATATATATAATATAGAAAAAAACACACACTTTAATTGAATTTAAGGCCGGCAACGCCGTACTCCTACCTAAAAGGCCGGCAACGCACTTGTGACTCTTGAGTTGCGGGTGTCAGTGGGCGGCGGTAGTCACTTACCATCAGGTGACCCGTCTGCTCGTTTGCCCCCTATCGCATAAATAAAAATTATATTCAATTAAAGTGTATGTTTTTATTGAGACATTGTAAAATAAATGTATAGGTAATGTTCGTACACAGTATTGTAGAACCAACATTTTTGAATAGAACAAATTTTTATTATCTTTAAAAACTACTATTAATATTAACTGTTTCTTTTAATAATCCATTTGGTTAACTACTCAGCATTGTCAATGAATTGTTAGTATATTTCTTTATACTCTTTGATTATGTTAGTCTAAATAAACTACAAGACACGTGAGTAAAAACGTCTATATAAACGTGTGAGGATTCTACTATCGTATAACATACAATTAAATAGGTACTTAGTAACATAGTGTGTAACAACGGCCTTCTTAAAAGCCGAGGAACAAGTCATTAATAACCGACAAATAGCGCAAATCAGTTTACCATTAAAATACTATAAGTTTAATGACGAAACACAGGGGCCAAGGAGCTAAAGGTCCAGGCAATGGGACTATTAGTTTAGCTGTAAACTGTGATTACATACCATGGCTAATTATCCAAGTCATAGCTCCTGCAGACAACTGTTGCATCATGCTGTTTATGGGTGTGATGTCAAACTTCTTAACCAAGCCCGGGCCATTAGCGGTCTCGACCAGGTAATGTGCAAATACACTAAGGCTTTTCATTGTTAGAGAGCTCGATCTTTCTGGCAACCATTTACATTATCACCCATAAATCTGTTTAACTAATATCCCTTTCCTTGGCTGTCTTTAATATACTCGTTATTAACAAAAAAGGTTACGGTAAAAAGGCCTGCCCACTGTATTACATAATGTACAGTATTTCGGGGATACAGCGTTACTGCTTGGACGGAACAGGAGAATTGTAGGATATCAGAGCAGATAACATTAAAAAGGAGAGTAAAAGTAAAATAAATAAGTACTTGCATAATAATGTTTTTAATTTTAAGAATCTGTATTACAAACCATATTACAGTTAACAAAGATTGTTTAAGACACTTTACATATTAAATATTTTAAATATTGTTACAGTTTGTATTTCTAGTAGTACATATAATAACAAAATGTGTAAAGCAGTTACTATTATAATATAAGAATCAATCATAAATAGTTAATTAATTATTATAGTTTAAGATTGCATGTTTTTCTTAATTGGTGGTGGTGGTTGGGCTTTGTCTTAATTTGCCATTGTATTTCCGATTAAGATTTAAATTTATATTTTTTTCCATTATATGTTTTTTACATCAATTTAAATCTTATATAATTTTTAAAATTATATAAGATTTAAACATCGATTTTTTAATTGATTAAATTAATAATAATTATATTTGATTAAAGTTAATAAAATGCAATACGTCTAGTCTTTTTCTTCGACCCGTAACGGACTGGTGGTCTACGATTTCGTATGGATCGATGACTATTAGAGGTTGATTCTCTCTCTGTACTAAAACTAGGTGCCCTCTCTGAGGGCGGTGCTAGAACCTCGAAGGACTACCAAACTCTGCCTTTATGATCTTGTTTGATTTCAGTTTCAAGTTCATATAAAATTTTGGCAATCTGTGCTGGCTCCTCGTCTTGGTTCGTGGCCAATGCTATCGATTTACATACATGTTTATTAATATCCAGCCTTTATAATGCAATAGCAAGCCCTAGTTGGATAACTTTATTATTAGTAACATTACACATAAATATTTGTTTAACTGGTAAATGTGTATTTCGGTTCCAAAACTATATCCTATAAAGTAATGGTGCTCGTCTCAATCTGTCGCTGTGCTTTGCTTGCACATCGCTCGATGCGCTACTGACGCGCTGCCACGCGAGGCTCCCTTTTTGGTCTTAACTTGTCCAATACGTAGATTTCGATCTTGTAGTACGTGGGCTGGACTATTTCTCGTAGTAGGGTGTTCCGTCTTTAGCTATAAGCTAATGGGAACCTACACAATGCTACATTTACATCTATTTTTTTGTTTGATGATGTGTGGCAGGGTGCCGAAATGTGTGCTATACCAATGTCAGTTAAAAAAAATTAAATTCTGTGGAAATGGCGGACCGTTATCACTGACCGTTTGTTTAAGATTCCGAATTCGGACCATACACCTCGTAGCACTGATATAAGGGCTTGTGCAGTGGTTTTTCTCATCCTAATCGCTTCTATCCCTTTAGAGCGGGAATCGACAATTACTAAATAAGTTACACCATTGATTGCCAATAAAAATCTAAACGAAGCTGCGACCAAGGCTTTCAAGGTCAAGGCCAAGAGCGTGGCTCCTACGCGGTTGTTGCATCGGCCACGGCGGCCAACATCGCACACATGTGGTGCTCTGCTTCCACAGGCTAAAATTGGCCTTATCATTTCAAAGAAGTGTTTATTCATATCACAGCCCAGCCTGTGGAATATATATGAATACATATACAAATACGTATATATCATTAAAAGATCATTTGTCATAAAAAAAAACTCTTAAAATAAAGTCACGCCAAAAGTGGGAATGCTACTTAAAATATTTTGCGTAGACGTAGGCTGTCGCTAGAAACACAAGGCTATTGCCTCGTCGGCTGGCGTGATTACCCCGACATTTTGATCTACATACTTCGGTTCGGTTATGTAGAGTGGGCGCACATTGCGTCGCATTAGATAATGAGAGGACTGGTGCTTGTCATATAAATGCACTCTTTGATTTGACTATACAGGCGTGGCGCTACTCCAGATGGCATCGCGTTTCAATAGTACGAGTATATAATCGCTTCGACTTGCAACTAATCTATGATATTCGTGTATTGGAAGAAAATAAAAAATGATAATGGAGTTTTATACTCAAAATTAATGTCTGTCTGTCTGTCTGTCTGTCTGCATGTTTAGGAAGCAGATTACGCGACATCTACGCACGGATTTAGATGCGGTTTTCAGATAATATATTTTTTTATTTATTTTGTAGGTTACAAAATATAATTGTACAAATTTCTCTTTTACTGATACTATATACACCCGAACCAAGGCAAATTAGATAAGAGGTTGACGTTGACGACCGTATTAATGTAAATTGTGTTACAGTCGTCAGCGCCTTCCACCCAGAGATTATATATTTATTGGTATTTTTTTACAATACAAGACATATTTTAGATTTCCATTAAAATCTTATGTAAATATTATTTAATGCGTGTATCTAATCAAGTCAACTAATAAGAGCAAAAGAATTTGTTAGATTATACAATTAATATAGCTTTTGTGTTAGTTATGTGTGAGCACATATTATAGAACCTTTTAAGCTTAATATGAAATATGGTCACAGTTTGTCTTCTTACTTTCTTTTTTTTTTAATCTAGTGCACCTATTTACTTATCTCTACACAACCCTAAAGTAGACAGGTAGAAAATGTGCAACAAGTTTCAAATAAACAACTGTACAATACTGACCATTAGGAATGCAATTTTTTTTTATGCGATAGGGGCAAACGAGCAGACGGGACACCTGATGGTAAATGACTACCGCCGCCCATGGACATTGCCGGCCTTTTAGGTAGGAGTACGCTCTTTTATAAGCTGGTTGTGCGAGGCAAAAAGCTTTTGGAGAAGCGCACAGTGGTGGAGTACCAATCGTCCAGGTGATGAAAATGGATATTTTGTCGCGTAGGATGATGGCGGAAACCAGCAGCCGGTATAAGTCCGAACAATTCCTCTGAACACTCCCCATGATATAAGCGATAGAGGATGCAGAGTGAAGCTACATCTCTACGCAACGCCAAGAAATATCTTGGCAGTCGATGATGGGTGTCGCTCTCCGTTGAATGCGGTCAAAAGGGAGAAGTTGGTACTGGGGTGCACCTGCATAGAGATGAGAACAGTATTCCATGTGCGGCCAAACCTGCGCCTTACAAAGTTGCAGGCGGTGGGCCGGAGTAAAATACTGTCTCGATCTGTTTAGCACACCAAGCTTCTTCGAGGCTAATATGGCCTTACTCTCTAAGTGACCGCGAAACTGGACTTCGCTTGATATATCGACGCCAAGGATTCCGATACTGGCTGATGCAGTTAGGGAAGTGCTCTCAAAGTGAGGTGATACGACCAATGGCATCTTTTTAGCGGTGAACGCGGAAACCTGTGTCTTCGTGGGGTTAAACTGGACTAGGTTAAGTCGACCCCAATCTGAAACTTTTGATAAATAAGTTTCGATCGCTTTCGATGACGTTTACCCGAGAACCGTTTGCACAGTTTCTCGGGAAGCCCATAGGAAGGAAGCTTCACAGCAAGAGCGCTTTGTGCCAGACCCGATCGAAGGCCTTCGCCACGTCCAAACTAACGGCCAACGCTTCCCCCTTGGTCTCGATCGCCTGTGCCCACCGGTGAGTCAAGTAAACAAGAAGATTACCAGCTGAACGACCCCGACGGAAGCCGTATTGTCGATCATTGAGGAGCTGGTGGTCTTCTAAGTACCGGAGGAGCTGGCAGTTAATAATGGATTCCATTATCTTGGAGAACAAGGAGGTGATGGCTATGGGTCTGTAGTTGGACGGATCCGAGTGATCTCCTTTTTTAGGTATTGGGTGCACTAGAGCTGTCTTCCATGAGTTCGGGACTTCGCCAAGAGAATAGGAAAGCCGATAAAGGCGCGTTAAAACCGGTGCCAACTCTGGAGCACACGTCTTCAGCACGATAGGAGAGATTCTATCGGGCCCACTCGACTTAAGAACGTCGAGGGAAAGGAGCGCTTTACGCACTGCCCTTTGTGTAAACCACACTGCACTGCGGTATGGTCGGCGGTGCGTTTCCCCCGTCGTCCAGGGTCGAGTTGGACGCAAAGAGTTTTGCCCAGAAGGTCGGCTTTTTCTTTAGCGTCGTGGGCCAACGAATTATCTCCTATGTGCAGAGGTGGAAGGGATGGCTTACAAAAGTTCCCCTGGTCAGCTTTGGCAAGAGACCAGAATGCACGAGTTCTGGAAGGGAGACTCAGTCTAGTCTAGTCTCAGACTAGTCTCTTGCCAATTCTGCCGATGTGAGCCGACTTCGCTCCAGCAATTACTTTTTTGAGGGACCTGGAGGCAAAGTTAAATTGCTTCTTTAATGTGCTGGTCTTTACATCCCGTGCTGTTGCTGCATTAGCCCATGCTTGGTAACATTCCTGCTTTCGGCGGGACGCCGCTTTGCAGGTTCGACCAAACCAAGGCTGGGACTTGCCACCTGTTTGAATCAGGGAGAATGGAATGAAAAGTTCTATACCCTGCCATCCATCCATCCATACCATACTACATTTATTTATGACTGGCAATAATTTAAAAATTGAAGTAAATTTAAATAAAAATATGTTTTTTTTTTTTTCAATTTTTGCCATAGTGTTTCTACATTAGTGTTCAGTTTTCACTAAATTTGCATCTTTTTCATCGGTAATAGTTTTTTTTGTATATGTATATTTTGAGTATAAATATCCATTATTATTTTTTATTTCTTTCCAATATACGAATAGGATAGATTATTTGCAAAAGTCGAAGCGATAACATACTCGTACTATTGAAACGTGATGCCATCTGAAGAAGTGCCACGACTGCAATTTATATGACAAGCACCAGTCATCACATTATCTAATGTGACGCAATGTGCGAACAAGCTACATAATCGAACCGAAGTAGTCGAAGTATGTAGATCAAAATGTCGGGGTAATCACGCCAGCCGACGAGGCAATAGCCTTGTGTTTCTAGCGACAGCCTACGTCTACGCAAAATATTTTAAGTAGCATTCCCACTTTTGGCGTTACTTTATTTTAAGAGTTTTTTTCATGACAAATGATCTTTTAATGATATATACGTATAAGTATAAGTATTCATATGTATTCCACAGTCTGGGCTATGATATGAACAAACACTTTTTTGCATTGAGAAGGCCATTTTTTTTGCTAAATTACACAAAAGCATTACAGAAATATGACTGGCTGTAGTTGTCGGACAACCAAAATAATCTTTACATTACTGTCTGTGCCAGCGACTGCGTTCGCATGAAGATCGGAAGAAAACAATAGATATGTATATCATTATTTTATTGTCACACACAGATCACAAGAGCGCACGTAGTTAACGTCATGATAAAATTAGTAGCATCTCCTATTAAAACAAAGGGATCTTCTAGATCCGGGGAATTATCATCAGATATTATTAGCGGTAAAACCGTCTCATACGTGCACAAAACTGCAACAAAATTATACTATTGGAATTGCTTACGACAAAAGAAGTTCCACCCAATGGTGTCTATTGAAAAAGCAATGAATTCCTCAGATTCCATAACTGCATCAGCTCAGAAACTCCACTAAATAGCTACTAAATAAATAATTTAGATTTAGGTACATAGAAGTTTCCTACGTGTTTTCTGACGACGTTTCGGTTGCATTTCTATATTTTTCTATATCCTATGGAAGTGTGTAAAACGAGAGTTTCAAATCCTTTGCAGTACTAATACTTTTAGCTAGTTATATCTATCGGACTACGCGACGTAATGCGAAGTAATGCGCGACTTGCCTGTGCTCAATAGCATACTGAATTATACTTACGTACGTACGTATTTGTAGCTGCATATCTGAACTGCAGAATGTGTGTATTCCACCACCGAAACAGAACCAAAAAAAAGCCTAACTCAAATCTCACATGTTCTGTTACAAAAAATGTGTTATAATTGGGTTTCCATTCAAAACAACCCCGTGTTTAGAACTAATAACCAAGTGCACATTTTAGGGTACTTACTTTTTGAGAAGGATTATTAGCCATTTGATTTTTTAAATAAAATGGGTTCAGTGAATCTAATGACTTTGATGTATAGTGTGTTTGGATTTCTTGTTCAATAATTCAGTTTATAGATGTATCGTGCACTAGGTAAAAATGTCAGAAGTCCCTCACCTACTTCAATTTCCTAAAACTTTCCAGGCAACTTATTTTTATAGCAAGATTTGTTCTATAATATGACCAATAGTTCCATGTAGGCTGGGTTGGTTCTGCATAGAGATTATAATGAGCCCATTTATATTATAGTAATTACATACATACCAACACACACAACAATATATACATTTACTACTTGTGTCTTTGTATGTATGTTGAATAACTCAAACAAAGTGACTTCATCAAATTCCAAATTCATTTTCACATCTCAATGGCATCTTTGTAAACATATATATGAAACAAAAAATATACTTTCATAATATTTAATAATATAGTAATACTTTATAAGATGGTTAAATGCAGACATTGAAGTAGTTACGTATTCTTGTGGGTGTAACAAACATCGAAAGAAATGCGTCTTTCAGACATTCTGTAAGTATTATTGAAGAATTGACGTACTTAAAGAACATTAAAGTTACTCCAACTGTTTTTGAGTCTGTAGAGAATATACGTACACATATATAATATACAGGCTGTGTCAGAAAGATGTGGTTCACATTTTAGGGTCGTGTAATTGACTCCGTGAATAATGTATACCGTAATTCTACTTTGAAACTAACAATTGATCCTTAAAATTTAACTATGAATGTCATGTGAATGAATGTAACTTTATGTAATTTTGGTATCTGATATTTTACTAACTATTTTTGCCAAAGAAATTTCAAATTATTACCTTAAAAAAATTACGAAAATGTTAAGAATATTCTAAAATAATTTTATATTCAGATCCCTTAGCTAAGCAGTCGTTTTTTTCTGGATAGAATATAATGTTCTTAAATAAGAAAAGCTAAATATTTACCACTTTAATATTGCCGCGGCGTAAGTAGTTTTGCTAAATGAGTTGGGAGTGATTCATGTCTGCTATTGGAATCTGTAAGTATGATATAAATCTCTCTGTTTAATACCGTGTAAATCCGTGCTAGTACGAGTATGTCTAACCCAGGATTACGCCTGATTGGCCGTAGTAAATTAGTACCGTGAAGTCCTAAACACAGCAACACAAGAAAATACTCCCTTTGCTGATGTGGTAAAAAGAGGTGCCGACATATTTGTCCGCCCAAGTTACCTTAGTACAGTTGCTATTTATCCAAATGATAAGACCAGTGATGACACTTAGACGCTCGTTCAGAAAATTAATAATAAAAAAGTCAGCAATAGGGGTTCTTAAGTAGGACTGAGAGTAAGGGAGATATTGAGAAACTTAAAAAAAGATGAGAATTCAGCAGGCCTCATTGTTAAAGAGCCGACTAAACGCCGTCCAAGAATAAATCTCGTGTAATCTAAATATATGAGCAGAATTTAGCAGATAAATTCATTAATTCTTCTCACGATTTCTTCCTGAACACAATTAAGCTGATCCATAGATCAAGTAAGAAAGGCCTTTCTACCTGTAATTATATTCTGGAATTGCCAGTTAACATAAGAAAGGCGCTAATTATTCAAAACAGAATCCACAGATGTCAAGTGGATGTGCCAATATTACCGGTCATCTTGCTCAGATGTGACTCGAAATCTACCAGATCATAGACGGCAAGTAAACATACCAGTTTACCGATAATGCTGATACACTCCATTAACAGCAGATATGCTAAATTGCAATCGAGCAGCAACAACATGCTGACTATACCCTGAATCCAGCAACGCCACGAGTTTGTCGGCTTCCGTGGGCGAAGTATCCATATCTGTTAAGAAAAATCTCTTTGCTAGGATGTCACAGAGCTTAGTTCACTACTTATTAAAACGATTAACAAAAAAAAAATGTGATTAAATGCAGAAATTCAGACGGAATACACATTGAAAACAATCTCTGCAATCATTTATTTTATGAGAATTCGAAAGTTTAAACTCAAAGTGGGAATTGTGGTCCACCATTGTGTAGACTAAACTGCCGATTATTTATTTACCTATTTTTTTTAATGATATTCGTCTTCTTTTATATTTAAATGCCGCATAAATAATACTTGCAGTATTAATAAATACGAGAAAAATTGTTATACTTATGTAAACCATTTTATTTCAAGTCTATCAATGAATGACAAGTGACACATAACATTCATCTATCATCTCACATCTTCCGTGAATGTCACATACACTATGCTATTAGCAAAGGAAGAGGTAAATATCCAATAGGTTTCCACCCTTAATTAATGTGTTATAGCTCCGTCAATTGAGTTTCTAACATTTGGTCAAAGTGCCTTCTCCACGTCGCACCAGAATCCGTGAAAACCTCATAATGTACTTGCGTTTGACCACTGTCACGTCATACTAAAACGGCACTCGGAACTATTACCTCGGATTAGACGTGGATTCGTAAATAAATTTTATTTATTCTTAGGATGAAACGTTATATATAAAAAAAAGATTCTAAATATGTATAATATTGAGTAAGGTACAAACATTGTGTGAGTATTTTGACCGAATACTTAGGTAAACTCAATTATAAAGACAGAAAAACTGCTAGAAATATTGAAATCACATTTCCATTAATCTTTTTAATTTATTTATTGCTATTATTTTAGGTTGGTAACTAATAAACCCGCCACTTTTTTCGATCAGTTTCTAAAACGTTATGAACTACATACATATATCGAAGTTCTTAAAGTAGTGTATAGATAAAGCAAGAGTTGTATGTCAGATCAGTTGACAACTGGATCTCGAATTACTATTAGACTACACTTTTACACGTTTTACTAAACTACAGTAAATTATGGATATTTCTCGTAGAGAACTTCGGCTGCTTTTACTTCACGATACAATATGTGCAACGATGGGCGAAGGCGTGCTCTCTTACGATACCACCAAACATTGGTTCAGAAGATTTAAGGATGGAAATTATGACCTATCTGATGAACCTCATCCAGGACGAACTCCTACAATAGATGTAGATGAGTTAAAAAGACTCATAAAAATGGATCCCAGGTTCACTTCACGTTGTTTGGCAGAGCAGCTTTAGTGTTCTCATACCGCTGTAGAAAAACAACTCCACGGTTTAGAAAATACCTGGAAGTATTAATTTGGGTTGCCACATAAGTTGACGCCGTTTCAACTTCAGAAGAGAGCTAACGTGTGCATGGAACTACTTAGTTATCATCGTAACAATGAGTGGCTGAGAGATGTAACTACGGGGAATGAAAAGTGGGTTATGTACATTTTTCGTGTAAATGCCAGTGGCTTGGACCTGGAGAAGCAGGAGTACCGACGCCAAAATCTGACACGAGTAAAAAAGTTCTTTTAAGTGTATGGTGAAGAACTAACGGAATTATATACTGGGAGCTGTTGCCATCTAACACTACAATCACGGCAAATATTTATTGTGACCAAATGGATAAAGTAGCAGCGAGATTACCGAAAAATCAAAATAAAGTATACTTTTTGCACGATAATGCTCGACAACATGTTGTGAAAGCGACTCGTGAAATATTACTTTCGTTTGGCTTGGCTGTCCTTCCTCAGCCACCGTACTCTCCAGACATTATAAAAATTATATAAACAATTTAAAAATGAAGACCCGCCTAAGGGTGACATTATCCCCTTTTTTGATCAAAAGCCTAAAAATTTCTACGAGGAAGGCATTATGTCTCTGCCAGCGTATTGACATATTATTATATTGTTGAGAAATAATTTGATTTTGTATACTTAAAAAATTAAATAAATTTGTGTACAAAGATGGTTGCCAACCTAATATTATATAAGTAACTACGTGTTCTAATATTTTATACTTCATACTTTAAATAAATAATAAGTCAAGTGATTGCCTGAAATACTTTACGACCGTACGTTACGTATAAATGTGGAAGAGCCATGCTTAGGCACGATTGGGCAGGCTCGACCAGGGCCTCACGAAGAACCGGTTGTGAAACAACGCTTGCATTGTTTTCCCCCGAAATTAGTGAGTGATCTCCCCATCGATGACCTCCTCCTCTTTCTCATCTTCTCATCCCCCTCTCCTCTTTCCCCTCATCTATTTCTTATCACCCTGAAAGGCGGGAAGCGCACTTACAACTTTTGAGTTGCAGGTGTCTATGGACGGCGGTTGTCACTTACCATCAGGTGACCCGACTGTCTGTTTGTGCGGGACAGGCTGGCACTTTTAACATATTTATAAAAATAATTCAAGATTTAGATCGATAGATAAAAATATATTGCTGCTATGTGTAACCACACCACGGAAAGTATTTAATCAAAAAACATTTCTTATTGTTTTCAAAATCAATTTTTTTTTTCAGGCTAAATCAAGACGAGTATTCGTCAGCTATACATAACACTCCTATAGTTTGACTACACCTTCGTAAAACACTCTGTATAATTTTCCTACATATTTTATCGTTTTACGCTGTGTACGGAGTCTATTATATGTACGATAAATATGTTGCTGTTGTTCTTTGTTCTTGGTTCATTACTTTGCTTAGGCTCTGCTGGTCTCCTATAAAATCGAAACATGCGTTTGTATACTATCGTGGATATTAAGTAAATAAAATGAAGAAGAGAGAGAACGATAACATTAACTTATTAAACATAATTAAAATCAATTATGTTTTATTTTTTTTCTTAGGTCCATCGTGTTATTGTTTCCTTGGGCTAAAGTTATAGGGTTTTGGGATTTTGGTACAACTACGATTAGTTGGCATGAATGGCGCACAGATTGGACAGAACGACAAAGCAGGTTCAGATGGCAAAGATCAGAAACTGACTTCTTGCGGATGTTCTACCCTTGGTGGGACTGGTATGAATTGACTTTCAGAAGAAGATTATCATGCATATGTGGAATAAGTTACGGTAACTATTGCTATAATAATAGTACATCATATTTATTTATTTAAAGTTTTGTTTAAATACGCATGTAATTTTTTATTCGTACTTTTGGGGCCGACTTTTAAGTGCTCAGGTTTTAACATTAGTGTAGGCCTTTAGTTCAGCTAAGAAGATTATTCAGTTTAAAGTTCTCATTAGGATGAATGGATGAAGAACAAACACGAAACTGGAGGCCCAACACAATGTCCCATCTCTTCTGGCACTTGAGTTGCAAATGTTCATCGGCGGAGGAAGACACTTACCATCAGGAGACCTGTCTGCTCGTTTGTCCCAATATAATATAAAAAAACGGCCACGGCTGTGTGTTTCAATTTCAATTAGACGACTACAGGTGCCGTGCAGGTGTAATAGAGTTCTATCACATACAGTACATTGTTGCCAAAGCTTTAAATTAATCGGTTCCCAGATACGAAGTAGAACGGTTATTCATAACCTGTTTGTGTAACCTAAGGAGATGACTTTATTTTTGACATTTGATAATAACAGTATTCCTGGTAATAGTATCAGTGCTTTTCTTATCAAATCAAGAAATTTCTAAAATTCTTCAACACATTTTTAAGTTATATGTAATCAGACAATATACATATATTATGTACATAAGGGTTCATTAAAAATCCTAAATCGACGTTAAGACTAGACGGTAATGATGTTTCTTAAGAACAGTTTGTAAGGAACTTTTACTTTGATTTTCGCAATGATGATAGGAACCTAATTGAAAAGTTTAATAAATATTATTCAAGGCATGAACGATGCTGTTATTAACTATAATTTTTAATAAGTGATAAAGTCGGCGTATGTCATTCTACCTTCATTTAGTTATCTTTATATTTTTGTGTAAAATTTTAATTAAATGCTAAGTCTTGTGCAAAATTAAAAAGATAGGGATATAAATAAACTAATTTAGGAAATAAATTTTTTTTGAAAGATCCATAAAATAATAGAAACGGGCGTCTAACAACACTTTATCCTGACTACTAAGCCGAGGTCGTGGATTTGATTCCCACCCAGGACAAATATTTGTATGATGTGTGGAGTATTTATAATAATTATTATTTATTAATTATATAGCAACGGCTTTGGTCTCTATTATATAAATAATAAATGAGTTGAGTGGATAGTCTAGTAGTAATATTATTATACATGCAAAGGGTCTATCTGAAAAAATTGCCGAGTCATTATTATTCTCAATAATGGAAATAGGCTAACCTTAGCTTGAAATGTTCACAACGAGTGTATTATTACAAATATTATAAAAGTATGGGTTTTAAGTAGTAGGTACATAAAATTCGTTAGTGTAAAACCACTGGTTGGTATTCTTACAAAAAAAAATGACGTTATTATTACAGATATGGACAACATTTCAACGGGGGCCTTACTAAATAGAAGAACTGTGATTACAGCCGCGAATTGCTTGGAGCCATACATTGCCGAGGCTCTGAAGCTGCGCATATGGGCACTAGGTCGCCAAGGTCAGCACATAACTCCTTTTAGATACAGAGCTTGGAGGGTCATAAGAATGTACCCAAGAAGTGTGAATCCGGAACATCAACACGGACCCTGGGCCTATCACTCGCCGAGACATGACGTTGCTATAATTCATTCATTGGACCAAATATTTATTTACCCAAATGCAAATGGCTTATATTATATGTTTCAGTACCCTACCAGAGCCTTGATTCCTATTAGAACTAGATATTATTTGATAGACATACTATTTATGGTAGGTTCCGGATATGAATATATGGAACACATCTATGAAAACTATAAAATATTTTATACTCATTTAAAGAAAAATATAATTCGTGATTGCTCGGAAGTTCTACCAAAATGGTGGGGAAAATTTATTTGTTTTACAAATGTAAATAATTTGCCTGGGGTTCAAAACGGTGGTCCTCTTCTTGATGACGAAATTGTTGTCGGAGTAGGATGCTTTGAGATTCGTTACAATGAGGATAAGTTGTTTGTGTTTACCGATGTCAGATATTACGTCCCTGCTATATTTACTCATGCTCGTATAACTCCTGGCGAGTATTATGAGTATGCATATCCCCAATGGAGTGTGCAGACCGGTTGGTTTGGTGCGTTTGAGTGGCCTGGAAATGTACCCCTTATTCCTACAACGCATATTAAAAATGACATGTACCCTATGGGTTAATATAAATGACTCGTTTTCCTAGAAAAAAATACAGTATCAAAATCTAATTGCATTTATATCTTCACTTCTTTGTTGTGTAAATGCCCGATCCTTTATTAAGCTGAGTACTTCGCACATGTACATCGCTACGCCACATGATTTTAACATAGGGATGCCGTTTAAAAAGGCACATGGTAAGTAAGGTAGGGGATAGCGGAGAAGAGGAAGAGTGTGAGAGAGACAGATGTTATATTAAAGTCAACAAATACCTATAAGAAAGCTATATAAATAGTAATATAATAAGTAATTGTCTAGGATCAGCTGGATATTGTTAACCAACTGTATTATGACTTGTAACTGTTGCCAACATTGATTGTATTGTACAATAAAATATAAACAAATTAGTGTAATTTAGTTTAAGTATGTAACTGCAAATATATTTAGACTTAGGATGTGTCTAGACATCATACTCTAATCACATGTTATTATTCTATAAGTTTTCGCGTTTGCGATATCAGTTGTAAAGTTTCTAACTAGTAAATGACAATTTAAAAAGTTTATATTTATCTATTCCTAAATCAATATGAAATACTGAAATACAGCTAATTAGTATATTTTATGGCAACAAACGGTGACAAACTCCGCCCATGGACACCTCAAATGGAAAAGGAGAGTGGAAGAACTCGCTAAGTAATAAAATGCAAGCATTGTTTGTTAAGCTGTTTTCTGTGAAACCGTGGTATACTCCGGCCAAACGTCCTTAAGCTTGGTTATACCAAGGAAAAAAGGTGCTGAATGATAAAAATATAACCCTAAATCCTATACAAGTTGATATATAGAGTTGGTAATAGTTGTTGTTACATAATGACAAAAAAAAATCCCTTCTATCAGCTTCTATCATTAGCCGCACATCACTTTCGTATCTTCAGTAGTCAGCGTAGAAAGACGTCCTTTTCGGATGTCTTTCTACGACGATTCATTAGTGAATTTTATTTCGACCACATTTGAACTCGTTAAACTAGTTGTAAACAGTGGCACGAGACGCAAGAGAAAGAAATGTTTTATGACAGTTCAAACTTAGTAGGCTCTTGTGGAGAGATTTCAGAACTCTTGGTCCTTATTTATTTTTGCACACGGAATACCATCAGAAGGAAGCCTTCGGGAGAATTCTTGTACCTGTTTTCCCCTGAAAACTCATTTGAAGATACCTCATCTGTTTCAAGAATCAGTTGTGATTCTTGAAATAGATGAGGAAGTCGTTACTATAATTATGTCTGTAAAAAGTAACCTTCTTGTTGTTTTGAGAAGAAATACTAAACTCTTCCCAATTATAATGAACTCTTCTCAATAACTTTTAGATATCAGGCATATTTCCAAGTCAGTTTATAACAGCATTTATCCAACTGATTATTATGTCGAGGGATTAAGACTGTTGAAAATATAAGACATATTAGTTTGCTTGTGATGTCGAGAATCCTCGAAAAAAATATCAACACAAGACTTGTTGACTACTTAGAAAGCTCTGGACTTTGGTCTGCAAATCAGTTTGGATTTCAAAAATCCAAAAAAAGGCCATCGTCACATTCTACTTTTTTTCTTATAAATAGGCTCGAATAATTGGTTATAACAAGAATGTAGTTATCATTGTATGAAAACTAGCTACATATCAGAATGACAACAATAATTTAAAAACTAGTGTTGAATATTGAATACCTTAAAACGGGCCCCAAGACAGTATTCTCAGACCAAGCTTGTTTCAAGTCTATCCAAATGACTGGTGTTGACTCCCACTTGACAGTACTTGTTTTCTCATCACATGGTGGGATACTTATCGTCTCACTTGAATATTATATACACAAAAAGAAAATGTAGATAATCTTCTCACATTAAATACAATGAAAGATAATAGTAGATTTTTCTATAGGTTCCCCAAACTTGTCTGACAGTTTGCTAAGAATTAGAGATAATCAGTCTACAAGTCCTCTAATACAAGCCTTTGTCTCATAGAAAATGTTGTTACCATAAGGTACATTGGTGTATGTAGTTCTAGACAGGTAAATTAACTTTATACATCACGTAGAGTATTTAGCAAGCAGAGTACGTAAATTTATTTATATACTAGTTATGGCCTAGTTATATACTATTTGGATGCTTCATTAGCATTTATATCGAAAAAAATGTCTAATGTAAATATTATTTTATACTGTACCTATTGAACACTCAGAGTCGAGTAATAATATTATTCCGGAAGAAACTTCGGATGTTTCCAGAATCTACCAATGCGATCGCGCGTTGTCAGTTATCTAAATACATATATGTATATACTTCCTGAAATTAAGTTCTAAGTATAATACTCTATATTCTATACTTAGGACTTAATTTCTGTAAGTCGGTCTCACGTTCAAGCTTGTAACGGTGGTGGTAAGCAGATATAGACGCTTTGCGTTAATATATGATATATTAATATTGAAAATCTGCAACAAAAGAATTAATGTCGTACTTTATAATTATATAGCTATATAGTTTTCGAAAACAATAAAAAAGTAAAAGCAATGTAATAGACAACACAGAATACCAAGGCCACCATATTTTAAAGAAATATATGAGGGAAGGTAGGTAATTATTAAAAAAAAAAATCTAAAAACTGGAGGACATGTAATACCTAATTTTATCTACAATTCAAGAATAATCATATGTACATAATGAAGAAACGTTTTATACTATGGTTTCATAGTAAATGGGTATTTGCATTTTCAGAAAGTACAAAACGACATGTCTACTTTTTGGATAGGTATTGGTTTTTATTTCAATTAAAATAAAACAAAAATTTTAATAATAAAAAAATATAAATAAATATAAATTAATCAGACGATTAACAGATTATATAAAGAAAAAGCAAATTTGAATAACATTTCTCCCTCAATGGCGGTCGTAGCCATGCACACATGTCGGGCGCTGCCCGATGACGGAATGACAGACAGGGCATGTGTATTATGATTCCGTGTCGCATAGGTATATTTAAAGGAAGATGTGCTAACCCCCTCGGGATACCCTCACGTGAGCTGAGGGTGAAGGGCAATGATGGACTCGAAACAACACGATGTTATGCGATGCGACCCGGGATACCCTAAGAAGGAAGCCTCCGGGATTATCGCTGAAAGTTCTGATAATTTCGACTATAAGTTTTTCTTGAAAGTTCCCATTAGCCATTTCTTTCTAGAAATACCAAAAACCTTTAATAAAAAAATTACTTGTTAACATTTTTGTACATCCTTGTCCATGCTCAGTATTTGTTTTAATAGTTGGTTTTGTTTGTCATAGCTTCAAAATTTTGTTGATTTTTTAAGTTAATAATAACAAGCACAAAATAAAAGTCGTAGAACCGAAGTTAATAATAGTGAAACCCCATTGCTTCGTTTCGTTCGTGTCATAAAAGGTGATTAAGGGATCGGACTTTTATCTATCAGATAGATAATATACATCCATACCGTGCCCGAATGAAGACCATAGGCTTACCTCCTGTTACGTAAATGGCACTCAAATTTGGGTAACAAAAAGGGGCGCTTAAAACACCTCTGCTTTCCCTTTGATATAGGTCCGAGTGCATCAAGGTATGTAAAATACGACATCAAATTGAAGTCAGCAAAAATCGCTAATATTTGGTAAGTGGCATTGTTATTTTTGTATGTGTAAATAATTATTTTATCGTTACATTTATGTTAGCTTAGCGGAATAAGTTGTGAGTGGTAACACCAAAACTAGATAACTAAACCTACTACCCTACTTTGGTATCGTTCGATAAGAATCCCTGGAAATCGTAAAACAACATTTTCCCCCTTTAATATCACCTCATTGCAACTTGGATGATATGTTTTAGATATGTTTTCATTATTATTATTAATTTATTTGTTGTTTTTGTTTTGGCTTTTTCACAACTATCAGTTCAAAGAAGATACTAAAGTATTTATATTTTTTAGAAGGTTAAGGGTAAAAAAAACATAAATACATATAAATAAAAATATATATGTATATACATAAAAAAACATATATAATTAGTTGAATAGGTATATAATCAATTCGTAGCCCACCCAGCTTCGCACGGGTAATCTTGATGATTGGGGATAACAAGATAATGACAATATGTACTTTGCGTACCTAATATTCATTATAGGGGTATTTTGGATCTATAAAATTATCATTCTATAAAAATTGGGGACATGGCACTAGCGCGGTATCAAATGTCATGACTAAATATCCTATCTACAGGATTTTCTTTTCCATCCAAACTGACATATAAGTTGCATTGCATTTGGATTTGATTATATTTTAGTAAGTGACGGTACAGGAGGCCTAACTCCCTCTCTCCTCTTTAACGTCTAATCGTCCTTCCCCTCATCACCTTATCGTGGTAGAGCCATAGTTAGGCGGCTCAACCGGTGCGATATCACGGCCTCACAGAAAACTGGTTATGAAGTAACGCTTGCGTTTCGGTTTCCCAAATTGATTGAGGTTTCCGGAGGCCCAATTCCTCCTCTCCTCTTTCCTCTCCCCTCATCCCACTCTCCTCTTTGTCATCTCCTCATCCCTCCTTTCTTCTTTCCCCTCCCCGTATCTGCCATCCCTCATTACCCTCAAAGGCGGGCAGCGTACTTACGACTCGTGAGTTGCAGGCGTACATGGACGGAGGTTGTGATAGGTTGCTCCAGTTTTAGTCCACACACCACTATCTCTTCTAACCACAATATGTTTCCTAACATCTCCAGCCATTTTCTGGTTATAATATAATAGGTAAGAGAGGCTTCGGAACCTATTATAGCCACGATTTGGCGAAATATTCTCGTACGACCACGTACATATAATATCCTTATCCTAGTACTAACTAAGCAAACAAATAAATTTACCAAAGTAATTGATACAATAGACCACCGACCACTGAACACTAAACATCGAAAATCTGAAAGCATCGAAAGACCGATAACGTGCACTATCACCTAAACAGTATATACGAGTATGACACACATCAGAAATAACGTTAGCGTGTCTGAATTTGAAACGTAACTCCATATAGGGAACATCCAAACGTTCTATAAAGAGTAAAAGTTTTGTTAAAATACATGCATGCTTCTTTAAAAACTTAAAATAATCATTTTCACCTTAGGTTTTAAAAAACCGTAAAACAAGTATTTAGTTACTTTTAGTTTAGAGTATTTCTACAAAATTAGAATTTAATTTAATACCAAACAAAACTCACCCCATGTAAACCTTGATTGAATATACTTAGTGTAGGAATTTTTAAACCCCTTTCTTGTTACTTGTCTAGGCTTTGGCTCTGTGTTAATGAGTCAGTCAATCAGTTTATTATGATTATGTTGTTTTTTCTTTATATTATAGTATACATAAACTACATTACCTGTACATCACATTCGAGAAATACCTGTTTGTGTATATTCAGTGTTATCTTTCAATTTTAAGTATCGGCGGAATTCTGAGAATTTACAAACAAAATATTGTTTTTCTTAATTTTTTGTTTAAAATTCTTACTGTTTATAAAGTATCGCTCCCTATATATTGCTACAGATTTTTATTGTTGTTAATGTAGTATTGAGTGAGGATAATGAAAGTCACGTAAGTCTATTATTACTATTTTTGTACGCTGTTGTAGGCGAATTCGTTTATTATTACTCCAGGTACTTAATATCTATAGCATGATATACAAAACATGTAGGCATGAGGATTGTATTTTACAATAATACATTTTTTTGTGCTTTTTACTAAATAATACGGATTTCTATCAAAACATAAAAATCGTCACAGAAACGCCTGCCACTTGATTGTTAGCAATTAATTATTAATTAACATTTTAAGTGATCCAGGAAAGAATATTCCTACTGGACTATAAAAATTAAAGAAAATTCAACAATTACAAATTAAACAATTTATTGGTTTTTAGTTTAGTGTTTTGTTATTCTGTGTTTTAAATTCTCATGACTATTATATATTTATAATTTTATTTTATTATATATTTGTAATTTTTATACTATATTACTATACTATTAAAATACTTAGGGTAGTGTTCCACTCAGACATTTTTTTTAATCAGTATTCGTTCAAATTAATTGCATAGCAGACATGCGAAAAAGAAACTTGATCATATATTAATATAGGTTGAAATCAGATGAAGAAATTAGATGAGTAACACACTCGCACACATACTAGCTGTCTGTTTCACGCACACACTCTCAGTCCAGCAGGATCATACCTCCCCTGGATAACTAAAAGTGTTAATTAAATAATTCATTGCTAACAATCAACTGGCGGGCGTTTCTGTGATGATTTTATGTTTACATAGAAATCTGTATCATTTAACATAAAGCGCAAAACTGGTGTTGCTTTTATGATGTACAATTCACATACATGTTATATTTATCGTACTATGTTTAAAAGTACCTGGAGTAATAAACCTGAGTGGTTCTGCTGGAGGGCAGGCTCCGTGGCCGGACCCCATACAGTGAAGATTTTCTACAAAGCTACTGGTATACTTATTTTTATATTTTTCATATCATATACATATCTTATACATTGTATACCATAGATCGTATACATTAAAATATAAGTGAGTTCTGCCATGAAGTAAACATATTATTTCGACATTGTATTTAGATATATCC
This sequence comes from Tyria jacobaeae, assembly GCA_947561695.1. Lineage (NCBI taxonomy): Eukaryota > Metazoa > Arthropoda > Insecta > Lepidoptera > Erebidae > Tyria > Tyria jacobaeae. The sequence goes on along the minus strand of OX387207.1, from coordinate 6,988,083 downwards.
TTACAGTCATATTACCATGACATGAGAATATCATAATAAGATGTTGGCATTTGCATTGTCGCGTAAAAAAATGTTAATTAATTAGGTTGCTCTCGCTGTAGTACTATTCATGACTGTATGATGTAGAATGTATAATGTTTATACATATTATAATTGCAATCAGGTTTCCAAAATATTTTTTATGATCTAGCCATTGAAACAGGGTATTTAAATCTTGCATCAATTTTTATCATAAATAAAAATATATAATACAAATATGGAATAAGTTTGTTTCCCAAATATACAGCTGATAATTTTATTTTATTCTTTTTCCTTTCTATTTATGAAACTAGTTATTAGTCATTATTTCTATTATTTTTTTAATTAATCGATTAAGTGGACTATAGAAGTCAAGCTTTAAGCTCAAATACAGTGAAGCACTAAGCCTAAATTTAGCAGATAATATGAACAACTAAACGCACTCTATGTATCTATCTCTATCTCTATCACATGCATATAGAGTGCGCTTAGTTGTTCATATACAGATAGTCGGTACGGTATGATAGGTGGCGTTACGCGTTACGCAGATAGATTATAACGATAGATACAAATAAATATTTCTCTCAGGATAGAGTGAGTACGCAAATCGAGGTTAAGGTAAGAATAAATAAAACACAAAAATACGCACAATACTCTTGCATAAAATGTCTATTCACTTAAATTGTGAAGTGTTTGAGATACGTGTGGAATATTAGCGCCTCTATAGATTTATCAAATATACATATTAGAGATATGAGGTACACGTACGGTTGCGGTAGTGACATGTTTTGAAGTTGTTTGAGTTAGCGACCAGTATTATTTGGTCCTGTCCGGTAGATTGTCGTTAATGTATGAGTACGCGAACCCGACTTCCCGAGCTACTGTCTGTCTCATACTTTTCCTTCGAAATGATAGTATCCTGTAATCTTTTCATACCCACCTCCCGTAATATCCCATCTGTATTATCCCTGCTCCTTCCATTTCCTTTTCCAATCGTACCCGTAAATTCATAGGTAAGCCGTGCCTAGGAATGCATGACTAGGGGCGATCCTAGTTGTAAGCGTGCCGAATGTGCCCTGGGACTCGGTGAATGGCTAGCCTTATCTTACCATGCGGGGCTCTGTTGGGATGGACAAAATTCCGTAGCTACTCTAGGGAACGCAATGGTTTTCGAGCAAGACGAAAACTAAGGTTTTTGAAAGAGATGAAAGTAGAACGTTTTGTGAAATTATGATAGGTGGTAAAAAAGAGGAACAAGAGAATGAATTTGTATATGTGGGACCAAAGTACGGAAAGTGTGATGGTGATATAGAACGAAGAGGAGATCAATGGCGCATTGCATACTTTTATGACCAGCCACAGGGTCTCAATAAGGTTCGCGTGGCTGTGCATAGAGATGTGTTGGTGCCAACACTTATGTATGGTAGCGAAAGTTGGGTATGGCAGAAGAAGCACGAAAATAGAATTAATGCGGTAGAAATAAGAGCATTGCGGAGTATAGCTGATGTGAAATTGAATGACAGCGAGAGGAATAGTGTGACAAGGGATCAGTGTCGTGTGAAAGATGATGTAGTGACTAAAATAGAAAAGTATGCTGTACTGGTTTGTCATATCGAAAGGATGAATGAAAGAAGATTGACAAAAGGTGTTTATATGGTAGAGGTAAATGGAGTTATCTTAAGAGGAAGACTTGGGCAAATGTTCTTGGACCAGGTTCAAGACAATCTAAGCAAAGGCCAGGTCAAAAGTACCTTTAACTGACGAGTCTGTATGCGGAACGGAATGAAAGTTGAAGAAGCGAAAAAGGTATGTCAGAATCGTAGCAAATGGAAGGAAGTGGTCTCTGCCTACCCCTATGGGAAAGAGTCGTGATATTATGAATGAATGTACATATGTATGACCTCTAGATTTACCTTTTTTTTTTTTCTGTGGAAACCCCCTTTGGGCCGTCATTCCACCCGGGTTTCGGTGGAACGGTGTGTCGGAATCAAACCGACTAAAACCACACGGTGTGCCATACTGCGCCTAAAATAGGAGGAATCCGGGAACAGCTTTATTAAGACATCCGGACCCCTCCTAGCGCCTTCCCGCACTATGCGGGCACCACCTACGGGTAACCTATCAACAAGGCAGCGTCCAGACACACGCGGCCGTCAGTGACAGATCCTCTCCAATGACGCGAGTGTATGCTGGGTCGAGTCCTCACTGCAGTCGCAGTGGTGACAGACGGGACTCAATTCTCTCCTAGCGACCGAGTGCAGGTACTTTCCGAAGCAACCGTGACCGGATCGGACCGCGTTAGTCGGAAAGAAAGGGTCCCGTGCTGCCCTGCCCACTCGACGATGACCGGCTGGAGCGCCTCCACGGTGGATAAGCCAGCACGTGGAGACTCCAGCCGGGACGACCAACGAACCATAGTGGCTCGGCGAGCGGCCTCACGCCACGCGTATCTCTTCGGGCGGGGGTCGATTGCCACTAACCGCCCGGAAATCAGTCGTCCGCCGAAAAACTTCGGCGAGCACTTCCGCCTCCAAGTCCCACGGGGGAGTTCCGGCCAACGCGCACGCCGCCTCCGTCGACACTGTGCGGTAACCGCGTATGGCTCTAACCACCATGACCCTCTGAGGGCGCCAGAGGCGTGCCCTATTCTGGGCGGTCAGAGCTTCCGCCCACACCGGTGCACCGTATAGTGCCATTGACCGGACAACCCCCGTGTACAGCCCTCTTGTTGCGACGCTGGGTCTACCCAAGTATGGCAAAAGTCGCCCAAGGGCGGACGCAGCGGCGACCAGCTTTGGAGCAAGCTGCCGGAAGTGCTCGTCAAAGAGCCACCTCCCGTCAAGGGTCAGGCCCAGATATTTAATGTGGCCCGAACACCTCTAGCGTTACCTAGGCAAAGGTGGATAGAAAGTATTGCAAGTTTGTATAAACAAATAGCTCTGTACAAGGTAGAGGTAAATGGCCGTAAGTCTTTTCTTTAACATCGTAGAACAGCTTCATCCGAATCATCATCATGCTTATTATTTTCCAACTCAGAATTAGTTCCTATTTTCTTATTTGCACGTATTCCCTTAAGTCGAGGAAAGTTATTAGTGATTTATCTTCAGAAGGATTCTTATTGTACTTCTGCCCCACCTTTTTTCTTACAACGATTACACTCTCCGTTTGAGAAAAAAATAAGGATTAAGGACATAAAGGACCTGTTGACTGACGCCTAGTTAGGGTTGCAGTGTAATTTTATCATTCAAATCAACGCTAAGGTTTTTATTATTTAAAATTATATACATACATTAATAATGAATAGCTGTAGAATATCCAAATAAAACATACGTACATTCAATGTTTCAACAAAAAGATAAGCGAACTGCATTAAGGCAAGGCATTTGCCATCACTGGCAACAGGCACTGTATACTTAAACACTGTCTAATAGATAATAGAACAATCCCTTTGGCGTGGATGCCTATTTTAGTCAACGGAGAAACAGTCGGCACACAACAAAATTAGAATATAGGTATATTGAGAACATTATGTGCGTAGATAACTATAACACAAAAAATAAAAAGAAAGAGACTTTTGTTGTGATAAAAAGGCGATCTTCGCACTGCTGTGTGGTGGTGGTGCTGAGGGAGAAAAGAGACATGTATTGGGAAGAATGAAATAGCAGTATGCAGTGGGATTAGTAGTTCCTATCTCAATAAATATGCTTAGAATAACGGTCAAGTCAAATTCATATATTTTTATAGCACTCTTTATACACCAGTAGTTTGTTGATATAAATAAACATAAATTAAAATTTTCAAGAAAAATGTATCACTACCTATTGTTTCGCCCATTTGTGTCATTTCTATTGTTTATCACTTCATTTTATAATAACCTGATTATTATATACATATAGTATATACAAATAACACATATACTATATCTGTAGAGGTGGAATACGTACTTAATTAGCGCTATCCAATTCAATCAGTACAAATTAGTTGAGGTATGACATTTAATCATAAGGATACAATTATTTACTTACATGAGGATTATTTTTATAGAACATAAAATACTAAAACTAAAAAGATATAATAAAACGCTGTGGCTAATGTGTAATAATCTGTATGCTTTTAGGTTTTAGACTTCAATTATATATTCAATTCAAATTTTAAACTATTCAATTAGTATTACTTTAGTCCAGTAGATCTTAATATAACGATGTTATAATGCCAAAGGTGGTAAAATTAAGGAATATAATTTAAGGGTTTGATATCAGTAAGTGTGCAAAAAGTATATAAATAAATAAAATAAATACGTAAGTCAGTCCCTGTTCCTCACTTGTAAATGAAGAGATTTCAGTTTTGTATTCTGGTAAGACTTATGATCAGCAGCGAACATTGTATGACCAAATTATTATGATACTGACACAAAACATACAATAAGAGTAATAATGGTTTTCTGGCATTGAAACATACCACCTGATTTTTAATCGTACCTAATTATCGTTATTTTTTTAGATTGCTCATATTATGGTATTGTGTGAGCGGCCTGTTGGCCTACTGGGATATCGGAACTACAACACCAGATCCTGGAGAGTGGAGGACCGATCAATGGGTAGCACGAACAAGTAGATTCAGATGGCAACGATCAGAACATCATTGGTTTAGGTTAATTTATCCTTGGTGGGATTGGTATGAACTAGAGTTTAGAAGAAAACTTTATGTAGTCGCTGGAATCTCTTATGGTAAGTTAAACTACACAATTTATGTATGTATATTTATAAAATTAATCTAACAGCTTTAAATGAACCTTCCGTACCTTCTTTTTGAGTGAGACGCTACTGACTAAAACTTATAGCTATTGAGACGGATATATTCTGTTGTGCTCTGAGTGAATTCACAAAGGTAAGGTAAGGTATTCCAATATTATTTGTTACATTTGAAATAACAACATGTAACGATTTGCTTTAATATTTATATAACAACAGACGTCGATGAATTGAATTAAAATTAATTAAAACATAGATTTTTAAAGATTCAGTTTAAATTAATCTTTTATAATTTTATCTAATTTAATTTAATGTTATATCACTATGTTATTTCTATTAATCAAATACAATTTATTTAACAGAATTTTAAGTAAAGCAATTTTAATCAATAAATATGTTTTATATTGTAAATAAAACATGAATCGTGTGGTCCAGGGTCCTAAATGGGGCCTTAATCTGTGTGGATACCTTGGGAACCTTGACGGCCCAAAATGTCGCAATATTACGACGCCCTCAAAGGGTTATGGCTGTCAGGGTCATAAGAGGTTACTGCACGGTCTCCTTTGAGGCGGCGAGTCTCCTAGCCGGAACTCCGCTATGGGACCTGGAAGCGAAATGCCTTGCGACATGCCTTGTGGCGCAAGAGGAGGGCTTGGGACCTACCTTTCGGGAAACCGAGGTGCAACGTTCCCAGCTCCGACAGGTGCTCATGGCTCAGTGGAAAGAAAGACTTGAGCGACCAAGCTCGGGGCACGTTATAATAGAGGATTGGCAGGAAAGGCGACATGGCACTCTCTGCTACCAGATGACGTAGGAACTCACCAGACACGGCTGCTTAAGAAAGTACCACTGCGGGGGCTGCCGCGAGATTACCACACTCCATACGTTAGTGGAGTGCTCTGCGTGGGTGCCGGAGCGTGCCGACCTCGTGACGGCTATCGGTGTGGGTAGCCTCTCGCTGGAGACCATAGTTATGGTAGTGATGCAGGCCAAGGAAGCGTCTAGCATTCTTCCGTCCCGCAGTAGACGCACTAGGTCCATTAGCGCTAGCCTGGGGGCGACGGACAGGGCTATCCGTGGTCCTAGCAGAAGCAGGCCCGAGATGGTTGCGCGACTTGTTCTTAAAACAGAGCTTGAATCCCATCATAGCGAGGTCGCCTACAACAAGCGACTAAGTCTGTCGGGGTTCACAGGGATTTCCTTTCTAGGGTACACCTGCGGCCCTGGCCTCAAACACTGTGTTTTTTTAGTCGGTTCAAATCCGATATACCAACTCACTGTAAGGCCCCGGTGAGGTGATGACCCGTGGGGGTTTCCAAATACAGTGGACCCGCGGTCATCCGACAAACGTTTTGCAACAACCAATTCAATCATGTAGTAGTCAAATTTTATGTACAGCGATAGACATGTCGGATTACAGGGGTGCCGGATAAGATAAGAGGCCGGATTACCGGGGATCCACTGTATATTAAACCTCTGAAGATAATTGTATTATATGTGTGAATAAATAAATAACTATGTACACATGGTTGTCAAAAAGTACCAAAACATTAAGAGTTTTTTTTGTATGTCTGTTCCGTCTAATCTCAGGAATAGGTAGACCATTTTTTACAGAAACTTCAGGGGCAGATAGCAGTTGTAGCGAGTAAATTATTCGAAATAAATATGTATGTATAACACTGATGGTTTTCAAAATTTTAGTTTTATGCACTTCTAAACTTTAAACATTTTAAAGTATGTGATCCTTAAGGGTGATAAGAATCCACCGGGGTCATCACCTCACCGGAGCTAATAGCTAAGTGGTATGTTGAAAACAAACCAACCGACCGACACAAGGTACTTACTTACGTGGCGCTATGGCAAGGTACCCGGGTATGGGTATAGCCGGGTTGATAATTGAATGTCAATTTATGTGTTAAATTAAGAACATGTAAGTATTTTTTTTGATAAACCACGACTTCGTTCGCTGAATATACTTTCTAACCTAAACATTTTCCGAGTGAATACCACAGACATGCCCTAATCTGCGCTTGCGACTAAACATCAGCCATACTTCCCCTGGTCACGCACTAGAACACGAGTTTTCTTGTAACTTTTTATAGAGGTTATAACTACTGGTCAGGTAAATAAAACAGAACATTAGAAATGTTTAATTAAATTATTTGCTGAATGTCAACCAACAGGCTAAGCTCATATGAGTAGCTAATCGGTAACAAGACATTTTAAATTAGTTTTGGAGCTGGGACGCACACTTAATGATCATTCTTACACTAAGGAAGGGTACATTTATCTAGGATAACAAATGACAAACATCCATTAACCGATATTTTAATTGTTACAGAAATGATAAATCTGGGTACAGCAGCAATACTTAATAGAAGAAGCGTATTAACTGCAGCAAATTTACTAGATCCTTACATGACTGAAGCGCGGACCATTCGTGTATGGGCCTTAGGTCGAAATGGACAGTTTAATATGCCTTGGAGATATCGTGCCTGGAAATTAACAAGAGTAAACCCTAGAAGTATCAACCCAGAACATTGCCACGGTGCTTTTTGTTACCATACGCCTCGACATGACGTTTGTGTTATTCACACATTAGATCAAATGTACGTTTTTCATGAAATGTCGCCAAAATATGCTTATGCAACAAGGACTTACTTAACACATCCAATTGCGAATTTATTGTCAGACAACCTTTACTATGCTGGTTCAGGATATGAATATCATATACACATTGAAGAAAATTATAAAATATTTTATACTGAAACTTCTATAAAAAACATTGTGGATTGTTCACGTTTTCTACCAAAATGGTGGGGAAAATTTATTTGTATCATCAATAAGGAAAATTTTCCAGGCATACAAAATGGTGGCCCTTTAATAAACGGTTTCAGCCTTGTAGGATTAGGATGTTATATGCATACTTACCAAGATACAAGATATTTCGTGTTTACAGACCTTAGATATTATGTTTGGTGGATTTATCAAGTGGCTGCTGTTAAACCCGGTGAATACTATGAATATGCGTATCCGGAATGGGGTACGAGGATGATTGGAATAGATGACGATCGAGACATCAATAACGTGACTATTCCTTTAAGACAGATTAGAGACACTATATATCCCTTAGGTAGAAAGTAATAATATACTTTGCTCCTAAAAGCGAGTTACGTAATCCATTCTTCAATCGACACATGGGATATTACTTTTGTGCAATTTTAATGTGACCGAGAAAATAATTAAATATAAAATAGATATAGATATATTTATTTCCATCTCTATTGGGGTGGCTTCTACTCCAGTTATTGTCTGAATATCAGTTGGCCTGTCATATGACCTCTGCAACCTTGAGGATTAACTGAATTCGATAGTTGGACTAGTCGTCAGGATATTTGAGGGCATTGACTTCCCAAAATCGACTGTCATAGGTGTTCATGACAACCGAGACCAACGTCTTCGAGATCAACGTGCTCTCCGAGGCACGGGGGTGTAAAACCGCCAACTAATAAATACTGTAATGTTAAACACATCTTTTATTTATGTAACTTTACTGTTATTCTATAAGATCTATAAAAAATCAATCGATTAACATCAGAACTTCATTTGAAACGAAATGGATTGAAATAAAATGAAATAAGCAGAAATAAGAATATAGGTTGTCTTTAAACTGCTGGATGTATGTACACATCTATTTACAAAAATATTTTAATTTTAAAATACATTAAAAAGGTATATAATTTATTTAGGAACCTTTTCCACATAAGTACAATATTATTACTATGTTCAGTTTTACATTGAACATGCTGAAAACAGATCACGTTCATTTGTTTACGAATTGTGAAACGTCACATCATGGTTGACTTTAAAAAGTTGTACATTCTTTTACACGCACAACTCATTATTTATTAGTCTGTGAAATGTACTTGGAGTTTTGGTATTAATATGTGTAATTTTAATGTTCCTATAAGTGAATAAGTGCATTCTTATGAGGAAAAAAAGTTTTAATAAATAAGTGCTTATTAAAAGTCTACAGATATAGTATATGTATATGTAGATTGAATTATAAAATTCAGGAATAATTAATATTTAACTTATTGTTTTATTTCTATCTAATACGGTTGAGGTTTACGATGTCTGCCGCGTGCGTCATGCTAGTGAACTAGTGCCGTTGATTGGGGCCGGTCATCTCTGGACTGTTATTAATTACCATATACCTGGTAGTCATTATTAGAAGATCTATATTTCAGAATGATGTATTGCATTGTCCTCACATTTGATTTAAAAGTAACAAGAATAAAATAGTATAAAATATTTGAAAAATAGTGTTTTTTTGAGTTTCTTGCCTGTTTTTCTCTATAGGAGACGTACTGGGATAGGCAACTTAGTCTTAAAGACTTCTCTTGACAGTTAAAAAATACGTTTGATTGTATTAATTGAAATAAACGGTTTAGATTTAGCTTTTTAATTTGAATGTAGTCGTTTTAAGACAGAAAATAAGGAGGAATGGGAGATTCGTAGGAGGAAAAGTGGGAAAGAGAGGAATCTGGGGTAAGGGAAAGCAGGCTTCGGAATATGAAACGGTACTAAAACTGCAGTATCTTGCAGAATCCAGGATCGCGTGGCAGGCAATGTTTGAGGTCTAAAAACTTGATCTATTTCAACAAGTCAAGTTATTAAAATATATAAAGTTACGACAGTATTTTTCCTCTATATATTTTTGTCACTACCGCTGTAAAGACAATTCAAACGAACCCCCCTTGTCCCATGTCAATATCCACCTAGAAGATAATCGGACTTAAAAAAGTAGACAACCGACTTCAATGCGTCTATCATACAGTTTAAGGCTTATATGGTTTTCTCATGAATGCTGTTGTCAGAACTGAACCAAATTAAAATGGGACCACACGAGAAGCACCAGCTTTTAAATAAAAAAAAAATCGTCGAAATCGGTTCACGCAGTCGAAAGTTATGAGGTAACAAACATAAAAAAATAACAGTCGAATTGAGAACCTCCTCCTTTTTGAAGTCGGTTGAAAAGAGCAGTCTAGGCTTATGGCCGTGGTAAGGAAACATCATACATACAAACACTCGTAAAACATAAACTTTCAACTTGCGCAGTAGGGTAAATACAGGTGGTCACCGATCGAGGATTTAATATAAAAACCTTTTCAAATTTGTTGAATGGAATTCACATTCACAAACAATTACACAGCACAGTAATCACTTATCCAAAGCTCGAAAGATGATACTAGTGTATGCTTATCTATTTATAAACTAAGTTTCCGAAAAATACGGTGTATAACTTCTATACTACAGCGTGTAGAGCAGAGCTATAGAGCGATCGAGGAAAATGAGGTCATTTATCTCGTTCAGATATAAACTTAACTATAATATTGTAAAAGAAGCTTTAGCATTAAGCATTATTTTTTTCTTAAATTACATGTCATGTTCCTTCACAAGTGAAGAATTTCGTTTATATACTTGTTACCTGTTTATTGACGCCGATATATTATTTTTTATTTGGATGTTCTCTTTTGTTGCCTCAGTTATTTAGACTCTGCTTTGATGAATCAGGCAATCAGGACAAGTAATTTTATGTAAATAATATGTATGCATATTGTTTAAAATTAAAAAACACTGCTAAATATGACTAATTAAGTAGGTTTGCGATATACACCTATATTATTATTTTTCTAAAAGCCATATCCATTGCCACAGAATGATGTAAACATTCTAACGATACCTCATAAAGGATCTCTCGGATCCGACAGAACTCACCTTTGATCAGACATTCAGAAGTAATCGTGGAATATACGAGTGGTAGATAAATGAATGAATGAATGAACGATAAAAATACCATTCACCATTTTGGGCACGTATGTCAGGTGGGAAATAAACTAAAATGACGAAAGACTAAAACAAGGAAGTCGAGTAGGCCTGTATCTGTGATAACAAATCAAATAAAACAATGACAAAGTTTAATAAAAAAGAAATAACAATGTATTTATAGTAGACCATTGTAATGACTGGGTTAATCTTAGTCTCGTGACTCTATTATTGTACAATTTAAAGTTCATCTATGTTTAACTGTCTTTTGCAAATAAATCAATAAAATTAATAATATTTTACGTACTCATGTATGTTTTCACACGAATAGCGCGATTAGTTCCTATTAAAGATGGATCGAGGTCACGTAGTAAAGAAACAATAGAATACTTGTTTGTACACTAACCAATAGAGCTACTACGCATTAACACAGTACGGTGAGTTGCATGTACATATATTAATTGATCATTTTGATCAACTACACCAATTCACAATCTTATACCTCAACATTTTCAAGCGGCGGTAGACCGGTAGCCGGGGTCGGACTGGTGGTCAATTGGTTGCTGGATCGAACCCCACCCAGTGCACTACCGTCGTGAACCCACCCCTATTACTAGTATTCTTTATATATATATATATATACTAATCCTAAATATTGTTTACAAATGCGTTGTGAGTTTTTTTGTGAATACATTTCACGCTTTTACTAAACATCATAAAATTTTAAAAACACATTTCTAGGTGTGCAGAGATGGACATAGGCTACCGTTCATCGTTAAAAAGTATACTATGAAGAGATAATTATGTTAATAGAACGTAATATATTCTCTATATCTCGCCTGATGTCGTCTGAAACATTGATAAACGTACTAACCGTGCCATGCGAGCCCATGTGCCTGTGCGAAAACCTAATTGAAGATGATTTAAGAGGTGGTTTTTAGTTAGCAATTAATTTAATTTCTAATGAATAAGATGTTCTCGAACTTTGGAAAGAAAGAGCAATACGAAAATTGGACGATATTCAGAAAAGGAAGTAAGATTGGTTTTTATGGCCAGTGGGATAATTTATACATCTTTCAAGTTTCAAGAAATATGATATCGAGATAATCGGTTGAATCAAGATATGTCATAATAATTATCCACGGCGTTGAAAGTTATCGACGTTATCGACGGATAAATTAATTATTAAGCGCTTTATGCCCAGAAAATATTATATTTCAAGTATTTAGTAGCTTAAAGTAAGTATGTAGTACTATAGTTTGAATATATGCAGACAAAGGTGAAAAAGTTTTTTTATTGATGATTTAACATCTCGATACCACGATTTATTTTTTTTGGGGAATAAAATGTGATTGTCAAGTTGTTGCCTATGTCTCCGTTTTCGATCAAATGTATTGGCGTCATATTTTCCAACGTACCTTACTGTACAAATTTAAACGTAGTAACAGTTTTGAAAGCTGCTAGGAGTTGGAAATTTAAACTTAGTTTTAGTTACCTCTGTTTTAACTATCATTATAATACGAGCCCCGATGCAAAATAGTTCGTTCGTAGAGCCCCGATGAAAAAAAAATGGAAAGTAGTGCAAAGCGTAAAATAAATATAGAAAGTAAATATTGGTAAAATAATTAAGAACGTTTAATAAAAAGTAAACCACAATTTGAGAAACATTTTAAAATTTATTTCTACATAACTGAAATTCTTTCATGACTTGACAAAAAAACTAAAAAACAACGCAAAAGCATTGGTCTACCCTTGTCGCCCCCTGTTGGTCCCTTTTATGTGAAGAGGCATGGTTGCAACCAACGCTGCACACTCCTCAGGCCTAATTGACTCCCAGACAGCCAAGAGTTTAGCCTTTAAGTCGCTCTTTGATCTTGATGGATTTTTACTGAGAACTGTTTTTCATTTTCCACCATAGGGTTTAGATCGGCGACTAGTCCGGGCTGTTAGATGGCCATTCGATCGTAGGGATGCTTTTCGCCAGTAGTCCGCCACGTCTTTGTTGTCCTTGCAGTATGACAGGAAGCACAATCCTGTTGAAAAATGATGAATCTTGATGCTTAAGTGACGGAATAGAGGGCAGTAAATTCTCTTCCAAAAGGTTTTGATACCTTGCAGCATTGATAGAACCATGCACAAACTGCATACCACCTTGTGCAGAGAAAAGAAGAGAAACTTCACTTTGCGTTTGAGAAAATGCCTCATTTTTGTTCCGAATCACTTTTTTCCTTTCATCGCCGACTGTCACTTCAAATTTGGACTCGTCACTCCAAATGATACTACGCCACTGATCGGAAGTCCAATTTAAATGATCGCGAGCAAACTTCAACCTCTTTTTCTTTTGTACAGTAAAAGTAAAATCCGTAACCCATTCATTTTAAGACTCTTTTGCAAGTATCAACTGAGACGTCTTTGTGAATCATGTCCTTCCATTGCACCGTGATCTCTCCAGCTCAAGATCATCACGACGATTATTTTTGATAATTTTCTTCAGGATTCTGTTTTCTACTGCACTTGTGATGCGTGGTCGACCAGTTTTCTTCAAACAAGAAGTCGTTCTATTCTTTTTATAGTGCTGAATGATAGATTGGAAGTATCAAGTCTTTAGATATTTGGCAACTTGATTTGCCAGCAATCACCCCACAAACTATTCGCTTTAGAAGCTCTTCACACACGGGTTTGCCACGACCCATTGTTATTTGAAAACTAATGAAAAAAACTGAAATTTTCAGAATTTATTCTGTCTCACTTGACAAATGACACAGAATAACATTTACAAATTTAAATTATGCAACATAATTGTACAAAGAAGGAATAATCTTATTTAACTCACCGATAGACGAACTCTTTTGCATAGATTAATTATTATATAATAACTTATAACTTCTTCGAATTTAAAACAGGATATGTATTAATTTAAAAAGCTAAAATAGTTTATTGGTTCATAATTAAAAAATGGCATAAGTAACGCGACATGTGATAGTAGAACAGCTTAATATTTTATATAGATATACAAAAATAATGAAGTTAGAAAAAATCTCACAGAGAAAATTTCACACTAGACGAACTATTTTGCATCGGGGCTTGTATTAGCTGCAAAGCCATGGTGATGCTAAAATCCTATTTCTTGGATATGGATTTTTTGGGTTAGATTTGGGAGAGAATAGGTTATGAGAAAAAATTGCATTGCAAACAGGAAAGTTAATCAGCTCTTTACTGGCCATGCTTGGCAGCTCAATAGCCTATTTGAAACTTTTTTAAGAGAGATAAAATAATAATAATCATATTTATATTTTTTTGAGACTTGAATAACTGTAAACTTTAATTCAATAATCAAATTTTGAAAAACATACATAAACGCTGTCCGCCATGTTGGTCACCCAGCCTTTTGAGCCTCTGCAGTTGCGAAGAGATGTCGCCTCTATGGCAGTCCTTTATCGTCTACATCACAGAGAGTAGTCTGACGAGCTCTTCCACCTTCTCCCTTCCTCTACACGACTACACGTGCTGGCCTGAGGAGTCATCGTATGAGAGTGGAAAATATACAAGCCCGAACTAAACAGTTTGGCTCTTCTTTCCTGTGCCTGTGAAAGCCTAGAATTTCTTCCCACTTTGATCTCGGGTCTTTCAAGCGGGCCGCCATGCTGCATTGAATAGCCGCAGTAAGGATGGTGACTACCACTCTTGGACTCCACTTATTGCTTTCCATCTGGCAAAGAGGAGTCACTATGGTAGGTAAATATAAAAAAAAACTGTCATTTGATGTTAAGCGATATCTAAGCAAGCATTTGTAATCATACTTATAATTAATTTCAACCCATATATGACTAATGTATTGAGTTGACCAATGTGGTGATTATGTTTTTATAGACTGTTTTTTCTCTCTAAATACTTGACATTTTACAATACTTGAATCTCTGCGTTGAATCTACACGCGAGAGAGAGTCCATAAACGAATAATAATAATACGCTCAAAGTTTCTGTTGATAATAAGTGTGCACGGAAAATATAGAAAATATACAATTATCATTATGCAACATTGACAGAGAAAAAAAAAACGAATGACGTATAGTTGCAAACGGATTGTGCAACAACTTATCATGGCCGACAACGTTTTCAACGTTTCAACTTTAAATTAAAAAAACAAGATAAAAATTTAATTTATGAAGAGATCTTGAACTTTTGTTCAATTAAATTGATAACAGTAGCAGCAATTACACATACATTTAATTATACAATCTTTTAATAAAGAACATTTTATCTTGTTTTTCTTAGTAGAATAAATATAATTACAATTATATAAATACATATATATACATAAGTACAATAAAGATAAATATAATAACTGTAATGAATAAAATACTTCCAACTTCAGATATATGTATATCAAATCATTTAAAGAACATTTTATCTTGTTTTTCTTAGTAGAATAAATATAATTACAATTATATAAATACATATATATGTATATATAAGTACAATAAAGATAAATATAATAACTGTAATGAATAAAATACTTCCAACTTCAGATATATGTATGTATATCAAATCAACAATTTATCAGTTACGTCTCTCTTAATGACTGTTCTAAAAAAAAAAACTTTTCTATCGCATACCTGAGACACGGACAAAACATGATCATGTCGAAGACAAATCTAATCACAAGAGATTCTCCTCAAGTCCCCAACGTGCCTTTGTTAGTAAACTCGCAAGACCGGACGGATTCGGACATCCACGCACCACTGGGCGTTTAAGCAGCCCGCGTCCTCGCATCTACAGTTCCATTGCGCCAATAGCGCATTCAACTGTCAAGTTGCGTGCGAAGCGGATCGCTAAGCGGTTACGGTCGCGCGCTCTCCAAACTTTACGACTAGTAGACGGATAGTCTAGTGTGTAAGTGGTGATGTCCAAGGATAATTCAAGGCTTAGCCGGTTGGGTGTATTGGCTCCAGCAGCGCTCTCGGCGTGTATGGATGCCTCCGTTCTAGCTGTACCTGCCGCAGGTGCCATCGTCTCAACCGTCCTTAAGGAGCTCAGCAAGGCCTTCATGCTGAAAAAGTAAGTGAGATGTGTTCTTAATTTTTTTAGTTTCTTGTGTCAATTTAAAAAAAATCGCCTTATCCAAAATTACTATAAGTTATAAAATTATACTTTATCATTCCAAGCAGTTGCACCTGCTCACTGCCGCGTTTCTAAGAGTCTGTTTAAGAAGCTATGTAAATGGAAATGTTGAAATCCGACTGACAGTTCCAGAGATAGAGAAACAAATAAAAAAAAAAAGCTTTTCCACTTTTTTAATTTATATAGAATGGACATATAGTAAATCAACAAACAAAAACTAATGTTATCAAAATCCTAAATAAATAAAATAAAAACGAATTAAGTAAATCAAAACCAAGGAAACGATGAATTAGGTGATAACATATTTTTTTAGGACTGTGCCAGATAAGCAATAGAATATAAAACTATATTAAAACAGAAGCGAAAATATGGCGAAGGAAAAAAAGAAAGTGCAGTCTTATTCATTTAGAGAAAACTCTTCTTAGATACTTTTAACAGAGTACCCACCGTCACCGCGACGTTGCTCGCACTGATTCTAAAATTCTATTTTGACGCGGCTATGATTAAGGAGATGATTGCTTATTTCCTATACCGGGAACAGTTAAAACTAAAGATTATCATACAATATATATGATGTACAGACTTCGACCTGTTATTGTTATTTTATGTATAGACGTTTGCATGCAAATGTTATCTACGAGGACAACATAATTTTGTATTGTATACTATATGTTTTTTACTAAATATTTTAATATCTATCTAAGTTAAGTTAGAGTTTAGTTAAGTTAAGTTAGAGGATTCCCTCTTGCCGGTACCAGCTTGTTTGAGATATAGGTATGCGATCCTGACTCGTGTATTTGTCTGATCAAAGCATTTCCGCGAAAGTTTCTTGTTTTCATATAATGTAAATAAAAAGTTATACTGCTACTATTGGTAACACTAATAGTTGTTTGCTGGTAAAATTTTATATTTGAAAAAAAAAAATCTTTTATTTTGCTGATTTTCTTCTTTTTATTTCTTCTGCAATGTTCAAATTTTATAAATTTTGATTCATTTTATAATAATATAACGACGTATAATCGGACTTTAAAAAAGTAGACAACCGACTTCAATGCGTCTATCATAAAATTGAAGACTAATATGGTTTTCTCATGATAGCTGTTGTCACGAACTCTCATCTAACTACCCTTGAAGTACATCCTTTCTAATAAAAAAATAATCATCGAAATCGGTCGGCGTGATATTGAGTTATTCGTCTATTTGTCGCGCACATGCTCAATACAAATTTAAGACATATGGTTTTCTCGTGGATGCCATTGTCGGAACTGGAACAAATTAAAATGGGACCACACGGGAAGCACCTGTTTTTAAATAAAAAAAAATCGTAGAAATCGGTTCACACAGTCGAAAGTTCTGAGGTAACAAACATAAAAAAAAAAACTGTCGAATTGAGAACCTCCTCCTTTTTGAAGTCGGTTGAAAAGCCAATCAAAATAGTTTTTTGTATTAGTTTAAAACTTGGTGTTAAATTTAATGTAGATTGTGGTATTCGATCAGATTTTGACAATAATTTACAATTCCGCTTTAAGAGATCTACTCTTATATTATATATTTATTCATAATAATAATAATTATATATTAACTAATATATATTATACAATATAAGATTTATATTAACTGCCTAAATCTCTAGAACAACTTAATCATTAAAAAAAATATTATTAAAGTCTTTTCATAACTGACAAGGATATCGCTTAATATTTTCTTCTTTATCCCTTAATTTTGAACCTTATAGATGAAATAGTTTCTTCAAATTTAAATGGCACAAACATGAATCACAGTTTTATAAGCGTGCTTCATCAATAACACAGGGATTTTTAAAATCGGTTACTAAAAACCGGAGTTATGATTAAACAAACATAAAAAAACACATATACATCCACTCTATATTCTCGACTGGGTGGACAGAACCTAACTAATTCCAAATTTAAATACATTTTTCCTCCTCCTCCATCCTTTTATTTCTGGCCTACTCTAAAAACTTGCAGTGCTACCCACGTACATACCTATATATAATGCTGCTAGACAAAGGATTGGCGCAGTTATCATAAATGACAACAAAGCAGTCAGATTTTCATTAATTAGCAGTAACATGTTATATGAAAACCTTTCTTTACCATTACCTAAAAGGCCGGCAACGCACTTGTGACTCTTGAGTTGCGGGTGTTCATGGGCGGCGGTACTCATTTACCATTAGGTGACCCGTGTGCTCGTTTGCCCCCTATCGCATAAAAAAAATAAAACAATCTCATGACTTGCTTTATTACAATAACTTCTTGCCGGTCAATACAAACATTCATAGTACAAGCTCTTGTTAGTTTGGGATCAGACAGCCGTATGTGAGATGTCTAGTTATTATTATTTTTTTATTCGAATGAGAAAAAATTACTAGTTCTGTAGCCCATCGTGTACCATAATATTTTCTAAAAGGAATTTCTCTATAATATTGTCTCTGGTGGCTGACACTTTATGCAGACGGTTTTTTTCCCGTTAGAATTTCGTAATTTTTATTAAAGTAATAATATCATGTACCCAGTTATTCTGCTCTTCAAGGTGGAGACAATCCAAAAAACCACACTTGAGTTATAAATGGACTAACTAACGCAACTTTGTTATATATATTTATAGATTGTGTAGGTACATATAAATGTGTTCAAACGAGCAAAATGTTGTAATATCTAATAAAAATCAAGAAGTAATTCATTACAAAGACACGAATCATTCTATAAAATCGTATATAATAGCGACTGATAGTAAGCACAGTTGAAGCTGTCAGCGACACTTTACCACTTTACTCGAAAGACGCAGCAAATGGTTCGGCTCTATGGTACCTTACTTCCAAATAAAAATATTTACAATAGTCATTGACAAAGGTTTACATTACACAGTACCTTCAACCATTTTTAATTTTCCGACCTAGTTGGTTATCCATATCGTTGATAAACATAACGATTGCCTTTTTCGTACGAACAAAAGTACCGCATATGACAAATTTTGTAATTAATGCTATTTAAGGCTGTTTACACATTTTTCTGTGTCATGTACATAGTCATAGTCATTTGTTGGAATGTTGTTCTCAGTCACAGGATATTTTAAAACTTTAAATAGTTATCGATTTTTCTAGTGCATTTTTTGTAATCCTTTAAAGAGTGCTAGATCTAGATCTGTAGATTTCTTCTCCAACACATACCTACTCAAGTGTTTCCCCATTACTCACTTTTACAAATGTTCTTATTTTGTAATCAGTGTTCTATTTTCATCATTAGTACTTTTTTTTGCTATGAAAACCACTTAAATAAAATCATATTCTGGTGATATTGATTTCTAAGATATAAGAAAGCAGAATGAGACAGATGGTTTTCATTTCGCAAATATCTTTTTATATTTTCAAGAATCACATCATGTTAAGAGGTCACTTGTAATCTTTAATGTTCAGTGTAAATTCCTAATAAACTGGCGACGAGCGTATCTTTGTAAAATAATAATAATAATTTGCTTCACATACCTCACATGTCCGCCATGTTACATTAATCGAATACAATATCACATTTATAAGCTTAATGGTCGTTTCTCATTAATCTGTTTGCACCAATATTGCGAATCGACACTTTTCTAAGGAGAAGGTTCTATTTTTAACGGTGAGCCTTTTTTTAATTCATATTTAAATTATTTAGGAGCTATTGATTCTCACACATGGAGTGGACTATTCTAATAAACCCAATTAGAAAATATTAGGTTGGCAACTAATAAATCCGCAATCCTTGTACACAAATTTATTTAAATTTTTAAGTATACAAAATCAAATTCTTTTTCAACTATGTAAGCACCGTCGTTTTCTATCACCTGTCGTCGATGCGCTGGCAGAGACATAAATAATGCCTTCCTCGTAGAAGCTTTAGCCTCGTAGAAAAAAGGTGGTAAGGTCACTTTTAAGCTGGTCTTCATTTTTAAATTTTTTATCTGCCAAGTAACGGGCTAGAGAACGAAATAGATGATAATCTGAGGGCATAATGTCTGGAGAGTACGATGGCTGAGGCAGGACAGCCCAGTTAAGCGAAAGTTATTTTCCACGAGTCGCTTTTGCTACATATGGTCGAGCATTATCGTGTAAAAAGTATACTTTATTTAGATTTTTCGGTAATCTCGCTGCTACTTTATCGAGTTGGTCACAATAAATATTGGCCGTGATTGCAGTGTTAGATGGCAACAGCTCCCAGTATATAATTCCGTTTATTCCCCACTACCAACTAAAAGAACTTTTTTACTCGTGTCAGATTTTGGAGTCGGTACTCCTGCTTCTCCAGGTCCACTGGCGCTTACGTGAAAAATTTATGTACATAACCCACTTTTTATCACCCGTAATTACACCCCTCATTGGTACGATGATAACTAAGTAGTTCCATGTACACGTTAGCTCTCTTCTGTACTTGAAACGGCGTCAACTGCAGAAGAGAGCTAACGTGTGCATAGAATATCATGTAGCAACCAAACTGAATATTTCCAGGTCTTTTCTAAAGCATGGAGTTATTTTTCTACTGCAGTATGAGAATACTGAAGCTGTTCTGTCAGGTTAAGTGAACCTGGGATCCATTTCTATGAGTTTTTTTAACTCATCTACATCTATTGTAGGAGGTAGTCCTAGATGAGGTTCATCAGATAGGTCATAATTTCCATCGTTAAATCTTCTGAACCAATGTTTGATGGTATCGTAAGTGAGCACGCCTTCGCCCATCGTTGCACATATATTGCGCACTGCTTAAGTCGATTTTCGACCTAAGCGAAATTCGTGAAGTAAAAGCTGCCGAAGTTCTCTATGAGAAATATCCATAATTTACTGTATTTTTACTATTCGAGATCCAGTTGTCAACTGATCTGCCATACAACTCTTGCTTTATTTATATACTACTCCAAGAAATTCGAGATAGTTCTATAAAGTTTTAGAAATTGATCGAAAAAAGTGGTGGGTTTATTAGTTGCCAACCTAACAGTAGGTGGTACTTCGCAGAATTTGAATGTTGAATTGGCTCTTAAGCTAAGCAGTCTCAATTAGGTGGCGTCCAGGCTCGTCACCTCCTCGGTGGTCCTGAAGTGGGTGGTGAAGAAAACCCGTTCTGACCACCAGCGGCGGCATTCAGTGAAGTTGGTCACAGTGGAGGTCATTCGGGCCCGCTTCACCCCTCCTTCTGTGAAATGACATTCTCACGGAAGGAAGGAAAACTTCTGTCACTAAAGGCCTTGGATCGTATGATGACCGGTGGCGAGAGATCCTGCGAATATAAAAACTAACTATCAAGTTAACTGAGAACAACACACACTTCTTGATTGTCAGTGAACATTGTCATAACAAAGGCTTCGAAGTCGGATTGGTCGGATGACCGTGGGCTGCAGAGATGACGAAACCTGACGTAGTTCGATCTCGGAGTATTCTTCCATATATAGAATGGTCAGGCTAGCCTTCCTGGTATAGTGACTAAGGTTTAAAATTAGTATAATATAAAATATAAACATTATTTTCTGAAACACAAATAATAGCACAGTGAAAGTTTTACACAGGACTGGAGCTGAGCTATATATATAAAATATTACGACACAGATCTTTAAACATTAGGCACAAATATTTATGAATAACAATAAATCTTTAGCAAACGTAAATATAGACAACGTTTGCAATTATTATAACCGCTGTCTCGGTTTATGTTTATTAATGATTATTTATTGAACTTGATAGTTTGTAAAAAGAATAAATTTACAGATTACATTACTCACACCGGTCTTAAAATCGGTAGATTATGCATTATTATTTTAGAGATTAATACCTAGTAGCCCTGGCAACCAGGGCAAGTAGAGACTTCAGAACGCCATTTGTCACGACTCTGTTATACAACTCGCGCCTCTTCCACATTCTTCAGACCTTTCATACACGCTCGCCGGTAACAGGTTTTAGGTTAAAAGGCAATAAAGAGTTCTCAACGTTGCCATGTTACGCTATATCGAACGAATTCTGTTTATAGCACTAAGTGCGTCCCAATGATATGACAAATCCGGCCTTCAGGTTTTGATCCTGTTTACATTGCTTTACCTATCTCACAGGTGGCATCGATATCGATCTTTTATTTTGTGCTACTTAAAAATAGTAAACATATTTTGACTCTTTGATCAATCATTCATATTTATAGTAAATCGGCAGGCTTTTTCAGGAAAATCATTTTGGATTCTAAGTGATAATTATACAACGTGTAGTGAGTTTATCATGACTTAGTGGTAGGATGTAAGTGCACCACTAAGTTAATACAGATTAGTAGTAAAAGTTATTATGTATACGAATTTTGATATCTTACCTAACTCTAGTGTAATGGTGAAACAAATGATAAAATACCCTCACTTGTCATTACTGTCACATACGGATGTATTTAAATAATTGTATTGCGCGTTGCAGTCTATCGCGGCTTAGCTGATATGTACCTATATAATACTATGATGAAAATACATATATACATTTTTATAAAATTAAAACACATTCACTTAGCTAAAGTGTTACTTATACTACAGTAAAGTCATATTTTTTATCTCACATATTTTTTATATATTTATATTTAAGTAGGGTCAACTGAGGTTAAACCCCGTTTTTTATTTCTAATTATTTGCAGCATTAGGTTGGCTTGTGCGAGATTGTTCATTAATAATATCACTTCATCATTATGCGATCTACAACTTCATAATAATAGATCTTATGGGTTTTGGCATTTGCACTTCGTTAAATATAATATAATAGTAGCTATTGGTATATGGCTCTGTTTCCGCTAACGTACTCACGGACGGTGCATTATGAATTCAGTTAAGCTGACAACATGAGCAAGTCTATCTCCTAAAAGCACAGAAGCCTTCTGAGGCGTTTACAACAATTGCCTGTTATGTGGCCACTCCCTCGCACTCCAGGATGGCGACTGTTTCCTCCTTATTAAGAGCAGGCACTCTAAAATTTCTCCACGCAAGCTCCGCCCCATGCACTCGCTACTCTGCGCTCAGGTCCCGCGAGCGACCGTCGACGTAAAAATTCTAACTTAATGTGTTATTAATTTTAGAATAGCGAACATAGATGAAATGGAGGCTCTTTTATTTATTATATGAAATAAAAAAAAAAACATCAAAATACATATACAGCTAGTTATTACATATACACATTATATATATATGTATATATATATAGTTTTTCTTACTAGAGCAGTAATCTGAAACTATGGGAGATACAGGCAAACTATTTTTAGAAACTAAGTGCAAATTGGTGTTCTACAGTTTTATTTATTAAATTTGTTTGAAGATTAAAAAATAAGTATGTACCTACCTTAATCCGTCCGAATGATAAAGTTTGAAAATTAAATCTTATCTTATTGGAATACAACGATAAGTCGAAATTTCAAAGCAATTCCGAAGAAGAACGTCGTTGAAGAACTTTCGGAGATTTAAGATTTTACTCCGCAGACGTGATGGGTATTGATATTTTTCTAAACATGATCAAGAAAAAAATAAATTAGGTAATTTGTTTTACGTAACTATCTTGTTAATGGATAAAAAAAGAAACAATAAATCATATACTAAAGTTCCATTTTGATTTTATGTGTGACTGTTGCAGAATATTAATGTAAACTAATATAAAATTTAGGGAGCCTGCTCTTAAGACATCTTTTGCTTTTTTTGTATGATGTATGGCTGTTCGCAGCAGATGGCCTCGAGAACCTTGCACGGACTTTCGGTGAGGGCTGAGGGTTCTCAACCGGTCTGTCCACATCTTTT
This sequence comes from Tyria jacobaeae, assembly GCA_947561695.1. NCBI lineage: Eukaryota > Metazoa > Arthropoda > Insecta > Lepidoptera > Erebidae > Tyria > Tyria jacobaeae. The sequence goes on along the minus strand of OX387207.1, from coordinate 6,964,573 downwards.
GTATAAAGTTTTTTGCATTTATAGTTAATATATATAAAGATTTAAGGCCAATTTTTGTTATGTGGTATTCACTACTATTATCCGGATTTTCGGTGAGTGAAAATCCGGATCGGACACGTGAAAACGGTGTTTCCCAGTCTGCAAGTTAAACGTAACCTCCGTAAACACTAGTTCAGCCTTATACACAGGTGTGGTGGTCTAGTAACTATTTTTCGCTTTTAGAGTTCATTGCACCCCTTACTGCGAACAAAGTGTGGCAGCATATGTTAAATATTATATGTTCCCACCCATTAAATAGACACTTCCAATTAAGTAATCTAAAGTGTTAAGTCTATTAACTCTTGGCGAAACAAGCTCGTGAAACTGGATCATCGTAGAAGATTCGATGCCTTCATTTGCATTTAATATCTAAATTATTTAGGTAACTATAGATGAAAAATATAGTAGATATTGAATAAGAGCTGTCTAACCACAAGAGAATTCTTGAACAGGTGGATAATTTTCATATTTAATATTTTCATCAATTCCACTTGATGGGACATACAATTAAGTATTAAAACTAGTAGTACTTACTTCATAATGTTTTGAGTAAACAATCTAGAAAAATAATAAATAAAGGAAGTAAGTAGGTAGTACTTACTTCTTTTGTTGGAATAGAAAAAGTTGCTACATCGTAAGTCGAATCAACAAGTATTCAATACACATTCATCAATCAAAGCCTTTTTACTTTTATCACTCATTGTCCTAAAGTAGCTCTTTATTTGGATGTAAAACCATTGAGTTTCAAGGTGTGACTGACATCACTCGTATAATTACACAATTAAAATAATTTTCACATTACCAGTCTACAATACGGGGAGCATGTACGTCAATCGTCAATCAACAGTAACGTGTGGTTTTAATGTAATGACAGTAATGAGGCCGGCAAGCGCTTATTATGTGCCGATACCCATACAATTTGAGGAAATAATATTATCTATATCTTCTTGAGGCCAATGACTTGGTAATTGACAGAAATGTAATAAGTAGATACAATCAACCATAAATCTTTGGTGACACAATGTAAGAGAAACTGAAAAAAAATAACTCCGTTTATGATGGTAGAAACCTTCATCTTCAAAGTGATGGGTCGATCAAGCATACAAAAATTAGTAATAGAGGTCTAGTTGTACCTACGTTGTGTAATATCACAGAATAAATAATAGAATTGGTACTCGTCTAGTATTTATCTCTTTATATATATTTGTTTTTTATATTTTAGGGGGACAAACGAACAGGCGGGTCACCTGATGGTAAGTGACAACCGCCGTCCATGGCCCCTGCAACTCGAGAGTCGTAATTGCACTGTCACCTTTGAGGGGGATGAGGGAAAGAGTGGGATGAGAAGATTTGAAATGGAAGGGGGGATCTGGGGAGAGGAAAAGGGAAAGGGGGAGTTGGGCCTCCGCAAACCTCACTAATTTCGGTTAAATGTAACGCAAGCATATTGCTTCACAACCGGTTTTCTGTGAGGCCGTGGCATCGCACCGGTCGAGCCGGCCCCTTCGTGCCTAAGTATGGCTCTACCACGTAAAAATCAATCAATCAATCTCACGGTAAAAAAAAAAATTTGGGCGAAAATTTAACGATGCAAAAGATGCTGTTCAAGAATTTCGTCATATTATTTTATAATAATTTCGAACAGTTCCTCTGAACACTCCCCATGATACAAGCGATAGAGAATGTAGAGTGAAGCTATAACTCTATGCAACCCCAAGATGTCAAACCAATCAGAAATATCTTGACAATCGATGATGCGAGTCACTCTCCGTTGAATGCGGTGAAGAGGGAACAGTTGGTACTGGGGAACAGAAGTGCATTGAAAATATTTTGAAAGCTTTAAATAAACTTTTCACATCTCAAGTGTTTTAAGTAGATATATTTAAACATGCATATGTACTTATACTAATAACACTAAAGCTTTAACCATGTGTGAGATGTGTGATAATTATTATTGTATGATAGGTATTATTATTAAATATATAAAAATAACAAACAATAAGAATATTTAAAAACATAAAAATAGTGTACCACCGATATCGGGTACAGGGACCAAGCTACCAGTGATTAGGGTTCCACAGACATTAACCTCCTCACAATACGTGCCGTATCAATCAGGACTGGTTTCTGCAACAGGTCCTACACCCAGCTGCCTAACCTAAGCCTCTGAAGGTGTTGGTGGAGGTTTATAGCTATCAACCCATGGCCTGATAAGACTATCGGTACAATGATTACCGAATCCACATCCCACATGTCGACAACCTCTTGGTCCAAATCCAAATATTTTAGTTCTTTATCTTTTTCAGCCTTTATGAGATTGTCGTCATGGGGAATTGTAACATCAACAATCATTGTTCGGAGCTCTATTCGGTTTATTACCACTATGTCAGGTTTATTGGCAACAATAGTTTTGTCAGTGATAATAAAACGATTCCAGTATAATGTTGCACGACCATTTTCTAGAACTGTGTGTCAGGTACCTGTAGTATGGTAATTCGACAGCCACGAGATTATATTTAAGAGCAATTTGCCCATGGACTATTCTAGCTGCTTGATTATGTCTATGCAAGTACTCGCTGTTACGAGAACAACTGGAAATTATATGCCTGAGGGTTTCTGCGAGATGATGATATGCCCGAGAAATGTCAAGTGTGACCTTCAGGATATGTTTAGGAGAGTTGTTCATCATAAAAAAATCATCTGTAATTGCACAGATAAAACCTTCAGTTTCTCCTAAGAGATCACCCGACACGTAGCCAGGACACAGATGATAATAGATCTACATCGGGCCCGATTAAGGCCCGATAAAAGCGGCCATGTGTAGTCTTTACTCTTCCATATCTTCCTACGATCTGTAATATTGAGTACTACAGGTTTGCGTCAGATCTCTTTCCTTAGACCAAGCGGAGTGAGTCCGTTATCAACTGCTACTACATCCTGGTGCACCTCCACGTTAACAGAGATAAAATAATATCTAAGATTGCATACAAAACATACATGGAGTATCTTGACACATTTCCGCAGGATATACTATCTCATTACTTATGAACGTGGATGGTGCATTCGATACGAGGTTAGCGGCGTTCAACCCAGGACATCCAGTTCCGTCTGAGTCCATCCAAGTATGCCATAAGAGTAGGTTAGGACTGGTATGACCCAATCACTCGCCGCCGGCGAACCGGACGGCGTAGGCGCACTTACCAGCGCCTCATGCCGACCCGAGTGTCGCCGCGGGTGGTCGGGACGGGCTTTCCCCTCCATCCGCCATATGGCCAGCCCCGAGGAGGCGAAGGCCTGGTGTGCCTGGACGTTGCCTAATTGAGAGTTACCTGAAGGTGGTGCCCGCGCTGTTGGGGTCCGGATGTCTTACCAAAGCTGTTCCCGGATTCCTCCTATGTCAGGCGCAGGATGGCACACCGTGTGGTTTTAGTCAGTCCGATTCCGACACACCGTTCCACCGAAAACCCCGGTGGGATGACGGCCCAAGGGGGTTTCCACACGTTAAAAAAAAATGGTATGACCCAATCGTTAGAGGCTCGCACCTTATTACCGCCGAAATAAAATACGCCAAAGACAAGAAGACAAAGAAGCGTAGATACCTTTACGTTTCATTTGCGGAGAGACGTCTAAGGTCTGTAGAATCTGAAAGTTCAAACCCTTTAGATTCCACAATCTTGCCTTTCTTTATATGCATGACTGCACATTTTAACACAAAATTCCATATTTATATATTAATAAAGATTTCAGTTACCTCTAGTAATTCAATTAAATGAAACTTCCTGTAGGAAATTAGTTTCAAATCATCCATGAAAGGAGTGTTGAAATTACCTGACCTCTTCACTGCAAACGATAGCCTAGCCCTGAGCCCTCCAAAATAGTGCTAAAAGGATTTAAATCTAAGCAAAAGTACAAGGGATGGAAACCATTCCCCTGAAATAATACCTCGACTGATCTTTACATACTGAATGTAACCTTGAAATTGTCGACGTCCTGGATAACAAATAACCGTTCTCCATTGTATTGAAAGTGTATACAGTGCATCACCCTTAGGAGCCACGTTTGCAGCACAGAGTCATAGGCTTTTTTATAATCTATCCAACATTTTGCCGAATGTGATCAGTTACGGCGAACTTGTTGTCTGTCTGTCTTAATAGTCGTGTTAATAATAAGAAACTCTTTAGTGCCACGTGCTCCACTTCTACATTCATTCTGAGTGTTTTTTTATTGGCCATTATATAGTTATTGGCTGTACGTTATTTGAACTTTCAGAATGGACTTATTATAATTATATAACTGTAGTTAGGTTAGTTTAGGTTAGGTTATATCTTAGGAAATTGAAAGAAAGAAGTTTTGAAAAATTGCTGGGTCACCTTAAAATAAATTTTATCACTTGCTTTTAGTTAACGTTACATAGGTGTGACCAAAATTGCCTCCAAAGTTATTCTCTAACTTTAAAAGTCCATGTGATGTACATGTCATGCGGGTACAAAACTCATTAGGTACCTATGTAAGTATGTGATGAATGTGAAGTTATAAAAACATATTGTTTCCGGAATTCCGGAACTCTTTTATTTTTGCAAAATGTAAATGTCTGCGACAATTTATAGCCCTTTGTCCTAGTAGCGTAATTTAACACGGATTGCTGTTTTAAAATTAGTGTTCTAGTCGATATATTTTTGCATAAAAGCTTCAGAGTAATTATTTATTAAAATCGCTATCGGTGATCATCTCAGTTTGCGAATTTATAAAAAAGTTTTCATTTACCAACTTTGACCCACTTCTCAACACATATTTTATCGTTACTTTGCGATGTTTTACTCTTATATTGTATATTATATATATATTATAGATATTTGCTGTAGCTTTTTTAACTATTTAGGAATTTCAATAATTTATTTTTACAATAAATATCTCAGAATTTATGCTCTGAGAGACTTCAAAGAAACACCGTTGTTTAAGCACGTGTGCCTATTCTATACTCCAAGTTGCTTGTTTTCTTATAACAATATTTTGTGTCATTAGAATTGTTCACTTCACATTATCACCTGCATACACAAACACTATCGAGACTATGCATCATGCTAAAACAAACATATAAGTAAATTAATGTTTCATTGTACCATTTTAAGATTCCGTACCTTAGAAGGAAAACAGTGACAGTTTATCTGTAGAGTTAGGTACATAGAAGCCAATTTTCGCTAACCAAGTTTTTTTGTACTTTTACAATGAGCTTTTTTTACACTTTTAGAATTTCTTTTTCATCATATCATTATTATAAAATAAAATTAAATACTTTTTAGTATAGTTGAACCAAAACAAATCCATTGGTTGTTTCCAATTTTTTTTTTTTTTATGCGATAGGGGTCAAACGAGCAGACGGGTCAGCTGATGGTAAATGACTACCGCCGCCCATGGACTCCCGCAACTCAAGAGTCACAAGTGCGTTGTAATGTACTTATACTATGAGTATAAGTACATTATTTGTAAACGCATAATATTATCATTATCAGAATATAATCCTCTCCTTATAATTTGTACACCTGTTACCCTAGACACTGTAATTAGAAGATAAAACCATTCTCCTCAGCCTAAGTTATAAATTACACAATTTTATAGACATAAAACGGTGCACCACCCTTTTTACGAAACGAAGTTTGCCTATATAACTATGTTTTCACACATACACAAATAATTGTGTCATGTTCAAACTATACCCAATAATTCCACCAACTCGGTGTTCACTGCGCTACAAGTGCATTTAATAATTTTAATTGGCTTTAGTGTATTTATATTTACTCTTACTATTTAAAGTGACCCTAGGATCATTGCACGGCTTTATTATAAAAAAAAAATTAAAAAAGACGCACTATGTCAACATTCATCAATGGAGTTTAATCAAATTATTGGCGTAATATATTATATTATATTTCCTTTATAATAAAATGGTACTTGGGCGCTGTGAGTACGTCTACTTCCGTAGGTTTTAGCTGCCGAAAGCGAACACTTTCGCTTCCTCAGCGCGTAGCAGCGTATGCTCACTGGCTCGGTTAGTTCGTTAAACCTAAGAATATTAAATTCACGTATGTTTCAAGAATTGAAAATCGATATACAAAAAAAGCAAGGAAACATCCAACCAAATCTCCATTAAACAACTAAGACATTTTACAGTTTATTTGTTTAAAAATCATGTCACATTTAGTTCTCTGTGTTGGGTATATGTGTTTATGACTCCTGTTACTACCAGCATAAACATTAATCTCTACGGCTCAGATTGACAGCTCAGAATCATTTATAACAAGATGAGTCCAATAGAACCAAAAATAGCTAACGCCTAAACCCATGAGAGTGTATTTTGCATGGTCTATTCTTTTAACTTATTATGATTACGGATACTTCGCCATTTCCTCTCACAGAAGATTTTTCATCAATACTATGGTTCTTATTTTCCGAATTCCTAATATTAGTACTAGTAATAATAGCATTTTTTTAAATAAATAAATTAGTAATTATTATGGTTCTGAATTTCCGAATAACATTTACATCCTTCAATACAATCTGTATTCGTGATCAAAATCCTACATGCGATCTACAATAGTGTTCGTATACCCTAAGAAACGCAAGGTGCTTGATAAAATCAAGAAACCGGTTCGCAAGATGTAGTCTACCGTCCGAACAAAATATTTATACAATAGTTATGCAAATCGTTTAAGATATAACATATGAACGCATTACGCGTGTCCAAGTAGCTAGAGTATTATAGGATGTTTGCCAAAAATAAATAGAGTACAATATCGGTCATCATTTAGCAGCTTATTTAAAAATTCCTGTAAAGAAAATTAATAAAAAAATCATTGAAAACAACCTAAATTATTCACTAAAGGTCTTCTAAAATGTACAGCTTTATATGTAACTGTAAAAACTTATACGATAGTTGTATGGTGACCAATTTTCCCCTAAGTACCCATATAAGTATTAAAATTAAACTGAAGTAAATTACAGAAAAACTATAATGTGATACAAAAATACATAGTTCACAGATTTTTCATAGTAACCCTATGCTGAGCAACGCAAAATAGGTCCTTGTCGTGAACAAAGTGGAGAACATTTTTACGTTGGTGTTTTTTTTATTACCGTCTTAATTATGGGACGGTCATGGCTTCTTTTGAAGACTTTCTACAACAATATATTTTTTTATTATGGAACACAAGAACTTTTCTCTCCTTTGTAAACTTATGTTGTTGTGTCTTCTTTTGTGATTATTATTAGTCTCATATCAAATTCCATAAAATTTCTAACTGATGTATGTAATAAAATCATTAAAGTACATTCTTTTTAATTGTTTATTTATTTTTATAAAAAGGGTTAAGAATCATTTGCGACTTGCTAAAAAACATTTGAGCAAATCGATCGTTTGACTCTGTCCGATAAAATGGCACCAGGTTGTTATATACTATGCCTAAACCATGTTGTAATGTTAGGATGCCTGGGCCTGGCATTGAGACCGCTGGTATTCAGGCTAATACTATTGCTTTAAAGAACAACATAGTATGTATAAGGAAAAAAACTTTATATCTATTTTTAAAAGCTACAGAGAATACGATAATTATTACAAATTAAGAAACATCGACATGATCCGGATAATATCTTGCAATATATTCATGAGGCAATATTGCATCAAACTATTGTCCATCGACAGGTTAATTTATTTCAACATAAATGCAAAAAAACAATAAATTTCATTGATGTTTTTCAAGTATAACGAGTTTGATGATATTGACAATATTTCTCTTCTTTAAATAGTAGTAATTAAAACCATATAAGATTTCATATGTACATAGCAATGAACATACCTAGTTATTTGACGTACTGAACGTAGTAATACTCAATGGGTAACAACACAGTTGTGTTGATACCTATTGAGTATATTGTTTAGTTTTTATTGTCATTTATAAACATAGACATTCTGAATTTTATTATACTACTTAGGTAAATATACACATTCACACATACACTGACGCCTGTACCTATCCCTGAAGGGGTAAGCAAGAGTATAAACATCCACATATTATTTACAAATGCTATAACTTCTCATTTTTTTTATTTTAATCTAAGCTTATTAGTATTATTGCAATCTAATCTAAGTTCTACGTTTCCATATCTGTGGAGAAATATTTATATCGATCTATTTAGAAGGAATTGACTGACATTGTTTATTTTTAGGGATATATTTATATTTTCTTATCCTGTTAAGTATATTAGAAAAGGACACAGGGTACGTATGTATAGAAATGCTTTCTCAAGAGAGTTCCCGTTTAAAAAACTACGACGTGGTTGATTACTATAGTCATAACATCATTGTAGTATACACAGTGTACTTTCTATTTACACCGTCTTATGTATACACATATAATTAAAATCACAATGAAGATAATTTTTTTATTTAGTTAAAATCAATTACATGAATATTAAGTTATACAATCGACTGCTCCCTAAATACAATACCCTTGGAAAATAATATTCCAATTTTAAACCTTCAAGACCAGAGAAAAATCTTATTGATTTTTTTTAAGTCAGGAAACCTTGCGACAATAATTATGCTTAGATTCAAAGTTTTAACAGTAAGTAGAATATATAAAAATGGTTTCATAAACACAAGATTTCCATTATAACATTGTTCAAATCAACAATTTATTAATTTTTGTGCTAATTAACTGTCCCTATCTACGTTTACGTTACGTGTATTGTTAAAAGATTCTTATTTCCAGACAGTTCGAGTTATAGGTATGCGACTCTGACTTACTTGAGCTATTGCTTATAGGCACTCCCTAATCCATTTGTAAGCAATATCCTTTCCTTTACACTAAATTATAATCGGCAAAATGGAGGCGCTAATTACATCTCTGTCTTCTCCTTCCGGGACACACGTGTGAGTGTATGTATGTATGTATGTTTATATTTATTTATTAACATTATACTCGTACTCTCAATTAAACACATTTAATTGAGAGTACGAGTATAATTTGTGTTTATGTGTATTTAAAATTATAAATCTTGTTTTTTTTATACGCACGTATCACGAGGTATTCATGCTACACTGTAGCTATGTGTTGAATTACTAGTTCCATTCAATACTGAACAGGATCTACTTGCTAAGGAATTTCTCTATTGGTAAACCTGTTCCAACGTACTTATGTGAGGTTTATTCAAGGACAACACTATAGGCTTTTAAAAACAATATATTGAAAAATTGAGTTATGAACTTAATAAAAGAAGTTAGTCTTAAAATGTTAAGTGATAGAGTACAACGAACGAACAAAACGCATTGCGGCAAACGGGAAGAACGATGATTATTATTATATAAATATAATAATATATATACTATATAGATACTATAGATAATACAGATCACATAATGTTAACTGGGCCTTTGTGTTTGCATCCTAAAGAGTCTAAACGAAGTATGTAGTTACATATGTTCACATATCCAATCTTGAATGTCAACTTTAGACATTATCATTTTTTAATGTTTCATTTCCCACAATATTGCGACTTTGGGTTATTGAACTCCATTAGGGGACACAAGACGTGTTTTACTACAATCGCGATGAGTTTCAATGTTGTGCAAAGATTATAATTACAATCAGAATACAATCATGAATTTAAATAATGAGTTTATTGTTTATTTAAAAAAAAAACTGGTGTTATACTTTATGGGCTATTAATGTGATCACAATAAAAGTCTGGCCAAGCACACTGTCACCTAAGCATATTCGGTCTCAGGCCCAAAACTGATCCTGTGATGGACGAAGTTATAGTGGAATGCTGCACTACTGCGCCTAGGTGGTCAGGTTTATGAAAATTATATTATTTTATAAATTAATATTTAACAAAACTTAAAAATGTGTTTTGTTTACGTAGACGGCCTTTACTTTTAGGCCAGAAGTAATTCAATATTCAGCAAAAAAATTAAGTACTATTGACTTCCTACTACAGCCGATCAAAAATAAAACAGTATTAAGACACGTCTTCTATGCATTTTTTTCAGAATCGTCATTAATATGATAGTTATTTACGCGGAACATTGTCGCATGACTGAATATCGGAATCCAAGGACCCTATTGATGCACGACTCTGCGTTATCTCTTACATAACGGCTACGTGACTACTTATGCAAAATGTCTCACAGCTACTAATTTTACTCAATCTATTGAACATGATATATTATACGTTTAGTAAAGCCTCGTAAGTCCTCAGAATTAGCTTCAATACGAAAGTTGTCTTTTATTAAAGAACAAAGAAGCTTTCAGAGATCGTCTTTATAGTAGCTATACTTTGACGCAGGGCAATATCATATACTATATGTTGTATATAATTTAATTTAAGCATTGTAAACGGCGATATAAGAATTTAGGATTGACACAATTAAATATCTAGTGAGATAGATACCTTGCCCATCACGCTTGCAAATAGGTATTTCATAAAATTTAGAAAAAACTTACATCATTTGATTGAAACCTACTTCAATTAATACTGATTTGTTTGTATAATAATATAGAAAATTATTGAAATTATGATCCTTACACACATAATTTTCCACCCGTATACGGATTGAGTTACTTGACTTACTTAATGAATAAAACATAAAACGAGTACGAGTATAATCTATGACTAATTAGCTTTTAAAAATGTTTTTTATTATCTGTAAAATAAAAGCTAGAAAAATGCGAGTAAACATTGTGTCCGTGGCATGAATAAATTTATAACAAAATACAGCGTCCTGCGGCACATTCAATCATCACATTCATCACTGTGTAATGCAAAAGTATAATCTGTAAACTATATATGTACATGTGTTTCAGATGGTTCCATGGAGTGATGTCAGCGAAGGAGGCGGAAAATCTAATTATGGAGAAAGGCAAGAATGGCTCCTTCCTTGTCCGCGAGTCACAGGCACACCCTGGGGAGTATGTACTCTCTGTGCGAGTCAGGCGGAGGGTTAGCCACGTTATGATAAGAAAACAGGTTAGTATATAAAATCTTTAAAAAAAAAAAAAATAGTTGGAACGTATATACTCGCATATACGAAATCAATACTCCCTAATTTAAATCCTGATAACATTTACATCTAAGTTTTGACAAGGACATTTGATTCATTTAGCAGTACACTATTTTTTTTATTGCTTGCTAGAGACAGTATCTACCAACACTGGACGTATGCCACTACATAACCAAACGCGACCGTAGTAGTTAAGTGGTATTGATTACCTTAAAACTGGCTTTAAATTGCGGGAATTAAACATATTTTAGCAAACTATATCGTTCCGGGATCGTTAAGGAAAACATTTGCATGAAGTAGGAGAGTAAAAAGATCAACTCAGTACGATCAGAACATCAAGTGAATGATGCAAGATGTACCTTGAAAGCACTTACAACTAAACAAATCAAGAGTTCAATTATTATTAGCTGTTAATTATTAATTATTGTTGCCGTGTGTATACATATACTCATTTCTTCCAGTGGGTATGATAAAAGGCAACTAAGGGATTGGGAGAAAACGACTAAATTTGGTTTATCTATACACCTCTGCCTACCCCTTATAGTCCTGAGCATATGTATGTATGTTTGTTAATTGGTATTATTATACATATTTCAGGCGATATGTGATGTAGTAATGGATAGTGAAAAACTTTCATCGTCATCAAAAAAATCGATTACACGATTGTCCAAAATTCCACTGTAAAAATAAAATTATTTAAGAAATATACTTACTGCTTAGCTTACTGCTTGCAGGGTAACATAACCTGTCGCTATATTAGCAACTCAATACCGTTCTTTTTAATTTATGCACACACGACATTAATTAATTATGCGAATATTTACATTAAAATACTTTCAGGTGAATCAACTTTACAGGTAATTAACTTGTTCATGTTTATAAGACCTTGCCAATCAACCTTGGACTTTGACAGCTATGGTGGCTATTGGAATGTTGCAAGGCATACGTGTTGGTACATTTCGCATAATTATTAATATTGCTTTTATGTTATTATGTATATTATATGCCCTTTAAAAACCTCTGGAATTCAGGCCAGCTATGTTGGCCATGGAAATTTTGTTTAAATTTGTTTGTACCGACTGTTTGACGCATGCTATGTCAGAAGAGTTTTTTTTTTTATCGTTTGCAGTTAATGTAAAAAATGGTTCCTCATAATATAAGAGTATTATTCTGTTGGGTTGCCGTCTAAACTTATTAAACTTGAACCAGCAAGAAGCAATTACACTTTTGCTTAAAACAATATTAGGGTTTCCATATATCCACAATACCTATTTTAAACAAAAAAAGAAATAAGCTTTAACCAGCGAACTGAGTCACAGTCTAAAATATTTCAACAAAATGACAAGTGCATCAACTTTCCTAATACGTGAGTTTAGAACACAGGGTTTAAAGAAGATTATATATAGGTTTTCATTGTGACTAGGCTCATCTTGAATACAAGAAATACATACATGTTAATGTCTCAATCAAAAAATAATAGTTAATAATACTAATAATAATAATAGTTTATTTTCTCGCCATAACCGGAATACAATGATACGAAAAAGTAAAACGCGATAATAAATAAAATGATTAAGTCTATTTTTTTAGCGACCCGATCCGATGCAATGTAGAAACCTACGAGCACTGACCCTGAACTGAGCACTGAATAGAGACTGCGAATTTAAAAGAAAATAATTCTGTCGACTAGCTGCGGTGCGGGAGCAGTTGTGATCTCTCCGAAGTATTCCGAACCCGATCGCTAGGGCGTGCGTTCTAACTACTTTATGCTTTTTATCGATTTCGATGAGTAAAAGGTTTTGCTCTTTTTTTTAATACTTTAATTTCAAACGAGTAATGCAATTTTAAATGACCTGCAAATGAACTAACATCTTCAAGCAGTACAATCATGCAAAATACGCAAACTTTGAAATTTTTTTAAGGTCATACTAAATTATCTAATTTAGTAATTTAAATTGATGCAGTACTAACGTAGCTAGTAATATATTCTATCACATGTTCCGAAAACTGTTAGAGCTCGACAGGCTCGAGGGATTTCTCAATATCTTCTTGACTCTCGGTAACTCCAAAATCATTGGCATTATTTTCTACCTGATTTGGCGTAGTCATATTTATTTTAGCTTGTGATAGCTAAAATAAATATGAACCGCTAAATGAGCAGTTTAAGATGGATATTTTTTCTAATGGTATCGATCGGAGAATCGATCAATTTAACCATTTTGATTTTGTTTCGTGATCTGATTGAGACTGATTTGTACTTGCTGACAGAAAAAACTGTTTACATTCGTCTAATTTTTCAAATAACTTGACATGGTTTTGAAATAATCGAGATAATATTAGGCAGTTACATAATATATTGTTGCTAACCGTTCACGGCAAGAATAGCGTAGGTACTGTACTCCTCATTAATCGCCATTCGCCAATCGCCAATTAGCACATGACGCTATATTTTGCTATAAACCAATTTTCTTTTTGTGTAGCATTTAGACATTTGGTTTTCATATCACCGTCTTTTGGAAATCTATAGGAACAAAAATCATACAGTTTAAATAGAACATTGTAGAACATTGCATGTTTTGTTAATACGTCTCCAATAATTGTAAAATAACCATTTAGATGATAATTATCGACAATACAAAATAAATGCACTGCACGGCACGTCACGAGGCTAATCACGGTAATGAGAGATAGACATACATGTTTTGCAGTAAGAGCGGAAAGGACGGAGAGTGGACACGTGACCGAAAGGTCCAGTTTAACTTGACCCGCGTTGCATAATCAAATTTTTAAAAATGTTTTGGTAAAATAAAGAAATAGACTTACCGCTGAAAAGTAATACTGTTTGTTGTTACACTACAGTTGTTGTTGTTGTTTTAATGTTGTTTCCACACTATTTAATGGCACAACTTGACATGATGCCGGAAAAAGGTGATTTATAATTTAAATGTAAGCCTTCTCTGCGGTTCTAGTTTTTGGTCGTAACTGACGGAAAACAAAGTTGTAGCGAAATATATCAGTGACTAGTCACTGACGAGTTGACAGGATCGGGTCGCCTTATATTAGGTCTCTAAAAGGGTAAGTTCTCCTAGGTAGTGTTGAGTGTTTAATAGTATTATTATAGAAGATAGACATTTTCCATAGCGGGTTATTTGTAGATCTTTTAAGATATTCAATTCCATAGTATTATATGGTTTAGATCTATTTCGTAAGGTTTAGCCAGAAACGTTTGCAATGTTAGCGTAGAAAAATATAATTTTACGACATCACATAACAAATATTTGTAATCGATATGTCTATTGATGAAAACCGCAGTAAAATCCACTGCGTAGTTTGAAAGAGCTAAGTGTACGGACGGAGGGAAGCGACTTTGTTTAATACTGTGCAGAGATAGTTTTGATAATGTTTTGATCGCAACGTACTAAGCGCAGTAAGCGTTTTCCTACATAGGTTTATTTATCATCCCACATATGTAGGTATACAGGAGGTGAATAAATACAGAATATGTGAGTTACTGTCTGTAATAACTGTTTTTATAGACTTCACCATACGAAAACGTAAATGGATCGGTAAAAGGGCGTTGGACTTTCCATGTATTTAAAAAATGATAACCGGACACAAAAACTACCCGTGATATTAAAAAAATAACCGACCTCTATGAACCGTTACCTCTAATTTGAAGAAAGGTGTAGGAAAAATTCGTTGACCAGACAGCTTCTTAATAACAGGTCATCACTCGAAAACCCATGACTCATATCCCAGAGTACATGGAATTCCAAAGGTGTTTTTTAAATGGACCAAAGAATATCTTGCGTTCATTACAAATATGCAAGTTTGTTCTCGCTTGGCCTTTCCCGACTACGGCCATTTTGAGGATATTATGCTGTAAAAATTTTACGTAATTACATTACGGTTCCCGTTATGTCTTTAACTTTATTTTTTTAAGCCGACTGCGGAAGAAGGAGGTTTATGTTTTTCGAGTGTACGTATACTTTTTCTCCCCACATGAGATAGGCGCGGATGTGGAACACGTAAACCTTATTTCTTGCTTGATTTAAAACTTACTTCAAGTATAATTATAGTCACCAAGATACTATTAACCAATCTAAATACTTTAATAGTTAATACCATTATTGTGACAAAGACGTTCACAAGAAACTTAATTCCTTTTTGCGGGGAACAAGCTTGATGACAATGGCTCTTATATAGTATCATACGAATCAATTATACGGCTCTTAATCCTCCAAACAATTGATATAACGAAAAAAAAATCTGACGAGGTCCGGTGTGGCTCTTAAGTTTTTTGTTGGTATCTGACATGCGATCTTTCATAAAATTAAGATCGAATCCCACCCACGCTAGGATAATACATTAAAGCATTGCACAACACAAAATTATAAAGTAGCCAAGCACACTTTATTAATTTTATTTTTTAATTTAGGCTTGGCATTGCAACTTGTTAATATTATGTAATAAAGTTGGCAAATATGTTCTTCGGTAATGGTGCTTAGACTTTAAATGACGACTGACTTTGGACGACCGTAAGTCCAATTCATTACTTTTGAGATTTTGCTATCTTCTGAACGGTAGAAGTGTTCCCCAATATGATGGTTCGGTAGATAATATAAATAAAGTTGCTTTGGTGCTTTATAACCAATACTACAAATTGTCCAGTCGTAGCTTAGAAGACACTTGTTAGTAGTTTGGTTCATTAAAGAGTGTTTAAGTCTCTTTTAAATGCCTTGCAATTTATTTAAATAAGAAATCATATTCTGTGTAAAACAGCTTTATTTACTTAATTGAAATAAGTGCATTGAGAACATGTAGACAGGATTACGCTGCATAGTACTAAACAAAACAAAATATAAGTCAGTTGGAGACTGAATCTGTTTGCGGATACGCAATTTAATGGAATCAGGCAAGTACTTATTTTATGCAGAGACAAGACTCGAAAGGAATTTGCAGCGGCTTTTACCGGTAGAACAGATTAGCACCGATGTAAGGAACAATCATCAAAATACGGATGTTTAATAGGTCTCTGCTTCAGGTATACAAGCGTGATTGTATATATATTACACATTTTTAAATGTGCTTCGCATTCATAACATCTTCTGTACACAATGTTTTTTGTCATGTCAAACGTTTTAGCTTTGTCGTGAGAATTGTAGAAGCCAATATAAATTTGACTCGACCCTGGAATCGAGTTAAGGTAAACGTAATAAACTGAAGTTCGAGCGTTCCGTATGTAGTTAATCCATTTATTTACCGGAACCGCTAAGAAAATACATCCGATATGTGTTAGTCTAACCTTCGACATAATGTCGATAATGGATGACAAATAGAATTTGTAAAACTAAAGTTTTGTTTACCTATCCAAGGCAACGTCGTATTTTATGTGTACATAGATTAGGAAAAAAGCATATAAATATATACATATATGTATATGTAGTTTTGTCTTTTTGTGTTTGAAATGTACGTATCCTAGGGTGATGTTATATCAATTTTGATTAAATTCAGATAATTAAATCTCTATAGGAAAATTATCAAATCCTTAAATTTGCAAAGGATTTATTCCTGGTCTGGTGTACCAATGTAGGTCTTTCTTTATTAGATATCATCTGCAAACAAATTCTAGGTGCCAGAATGTGAATGTCCAATACACCTCTGCCTACCCTTTAGAGAATACAGCCGTAAACGTACCACTAAGTACATTCATACATCGAAATAAATAAAAAAAAGTGGCTTACAGAAAGCTAACAATTTCTAACATAAGTTATGTGTTTACAGAAATGGTAGCTTACAGAAAGAAAGCTAACTAACAATTTCTAACATAAGTTAGAAATTGTTAGTTAGCTTTCTTTCTGTAAGCCACTTTTTTGTAAACATTGGAGTTGACTTATGATTTTTTTTATTGATAATATAATTATTTTAAATTCTCGAAATGTGAAAAATACCTACTACTTACAGATACCTATCGAAAGTTCCTAATTTTACACTACATTTTAACTTGTTAGATTAACTATAATTAGACGTATTCTTTTTAGATCTTAAATTAATGTAAATGAAATAAAACACGAGTACTTTTCTAGTAGTAAAAGTCGATGTTAAAACTTAATGGCGATTACCTTAGCAGTAGTATGAAATAATAGAATTGTACAATAAATAAAGAGTATACATGACATTAAAAATAACTTCCAAGGAACATTAAGTGTATAAATTGTAACCATCAAGGTTCCATGTAAACAAAATAATTAAGCAAATAGAATCGACATAAAATGTAGAAATGAGTACTCCTTGCCGTCGTAAATAGAGCCGCAAACGTTAGGTATAGTATATTGTAAATACACTTTGACTATTAATATGTTGTTATAATTTACTTTTACACTGTGGTAAGTTATTGTTTTTTAAATTGAAAAGCATCTGATTTTCAGTTGATTGATAATTTAGACGTAAATTGTGTACTCTTTAAATTGCTATTAGCTTCGTTACTGTAATTTTTTGGAAATCCATAAACCGATAAATTAATTCATACATATGCTTATTATTAAGCATTAAGGGGTAGGCAGAGGTTTATAAATCTACACTTTGCTAATAAGGATTTGTATTTATGTATGACTGTATATATACTGTCCGATACGTAACAGTCCGATCCTTCAATCGCCTTTTATGACACTCAGAGAAAGAAAATGGATGGAGAAGGTGGATGTTCTACTCTACCGAGATCCACGTGGCAATTGTGATATTGGGAACTAAATTAATCCACTCTCAAGATATTATAGATAAATATACTATAGTTCATGGTATTACATTTTTCTATGTTGGTATTGTTAGTGTTGTTAGTTTTAGCATTTAGTATAGTTGTATATATAAATACAAATATATCTCTGATCTGATTCCGAATGTTAGAGTGGAAGGGAAGCGTTTTATTCGTTTCATTCGTAGGTATTTATTTAATATATGTTGTGTGTATAATATATAGTATAATGACAGTGAATTTGAAGAATTTAATATATTTAAAACACTCCAATGTGTGGCTGTGTCAGTCGGTAGAAATTATGCTACTACTAATGTTCTCATTTTAGTATAAGACGTATATTAGTACCTGTCAAAAAAAAAATATAACAAAATTTCAACCGTGAACCATAAGGTCTGGTTGAAAATCAGCGCTAGACAGCTGTCTAACAAATGCTGAAGAACTAGGTCCTTTTCATTTGCACGTGTATCTCAAACGTCAATGAATAAATTATTGCTTTTATTCCTTTCTTTCTTTCTTATTTGAATTTTACGGGAGCATTTCGGAAATATATAGATCGCATTGTATATAAATATATAAATATAAATATCATACTCAATAAAAAATACATTGAGAACCTCTTCTTACTATACTTAGAGAGCCATCAGTTGACGGGAGCAGGTTCTTATTAGTAAAACAGCGAAAATAATTTCTGTCGCTTTATTGTGGAATAGTTGCTTTTCTTCCTCATATATAAAACATCTAAAATAATGAAACAAAAAATGAAATTGAATAAGAATCAAACCTCTTTTTCTTGTTATTATATAATTTATGATAATAGGAAGTCAGAATTTTCAAATATCCTGACAACTAGTCAAACTACCATCGAATACAGTTGGCTCTCAGGGTTGCGGAGGTCAGATGGCAGTCGCTCTGTAGAAACATTGTTATTCTGGCAATAACTGGTTGGACTAGAAGCCAATCTCACACTTCTTCCTAAGAAAAGTAAAGTTCAATAAAATTTAAAAATAAACGATTACTTTAGTAGTTAAGATCGTAAAATATTTTCATGAGATTATTAACGAGTAATATTGCTAATATTACTCGGTAATAATCTGGAACACAATTAGGAATTATATTATATATAGAAATATTATGCTAATATGTGGCGTCTATTCTACGGCCAAGTTCTTTACGCCTAGTCACCTATTGGTACCTTTATTTAATATAACGTTATATTTTAAAACCTACTATTGAATATTTTATGTGAAATTAGCAACTATACATGTATTTTTTTAGATAGTAATTTCATAGGTTTTTTTGTCTTCACAAGCAAGGTAACTAAATAAGAATGACAGGTTAATAAAATTATTTATTACAGAGATCAAAAACCATTATTACCACATTTTTTGTCGATGAGAGAAACATCTGAGCAATGGAAACGAACTGTGTGGGACGTAATGATGACTGTTTTCAAGATCACCGTGACACACTGCTACTGCGGTTGTGCAGCACGTCCCACCTTGATAATGACTGACCTTTTAAGGTGTCATTTAGTTTTGGTGAATATAGTATTAATTTTATACTCAGATTATTTTGAGCAGGCGTTTGTCAGAAATAAAATTATCGATTCGTAGGCCGTATACATTATTTTAGACAGTAGCTCATTAGTTTATTTCGGTTTATTAAGGTTACGTGTTTTTTATAGACACGCCTTCAATGCCCCTTTTAATAAGTTAGCGCAATACTTTAAAACTTAATCGTAGTTGTCTTGGTATCCCACATATGATATAGTTACAATGGGACAACTGCAGGAGTATCTACAATCGATCGTACATTGGCAGGGAAACTGCTTGACATACATAAAAAAATATATATAGAGTTGAAAATAGAACATCTTCCTTTTTTGAAGTTCTTTAAGAAGTACTCAAGTGATATACTACCACGTCATATACTAACACTACCATAAAAACCATCTCTTTTATCACTGCTAAGAATGAATATATTCAAATATGTCGGTGATATAGAAGACTACTAGGAATTTAATAATTGCTTGATTCAGAAGGATTACTCATTTACCGCCGCATCACGCGCTCGTTAAGCCACACTGACTGTATATCCCGAATGACCATGCAGAACGACTTGGTCTGGTCTGGTGTTTACATATGTAAATACGGCTTACTCAGTGTATATACTGCGCTTCTCAACCGCACACCCGTAACGCGGTCTGTACTATTACTACATCGGTTACACGTAAGTCCATTTTATTACAAAAATATGACAACTTTAGTTAACCTTAAGTTTATGAAGTCAATTAAAAGTTTTTAAGTAGTTTAGCCTTCATTTACGATTTATTTGAGTATTTTTGCAATTTTTTCATCACTTATCGCTATGATTTCTCAGTACTTACTGTTCGATGATTTCTAGTCTTTACTGTTCGATGTGGTATAGGTAGTTATTCATGGCTATCTAATCATTTTCGTTATTTAGTTGGTATCAAATTAGAATTGGCTAAATGTGGGAGTTTAATACACCCCTGCCTATCCCTTAATTAGACATATTCGTGAGCGTATGTATATATGTAAGTGATGAGGAGCAACACGTAAATTTCCATTATATTAACAACACGTTATTTTTGGCGGAACTAAAATTTCGAGGGCTTGTTTATTCTTGTTTGTCCTTAAGTAAATTATGTATTCATTCTACCTTACAAATAAAGATTTATTTCATAGTCACGTTGATCACCCTAAATAATGTGCGGAATTACAGCATTCAAGGGACAGCGCTTGGATTGGCAACACCCAGACCAGAGAAAAAATAGAAAAAACTAAACCTAAGGGTTGCTCTGCCCGCCCTCGAGGGTGATGAGGGAAAGAGGAGAGAGGGTACGAGAGGAGAGAAAAGAGGAGAGGGCGAATGGGGCCTCCGGAAACCATACTAATTTCGGTGAAGCCGTGGTATCGCATTGGTTGAGCCGGCCCATACGTGCCTAAGCATGGCTCTACCACTGTCAAAAGTGTGTTAGTGTGGATACAATATATGTTAGACCGCACACTGTACTCGAAGCCTTTACAAAGTTATTGATTCAACTGATCAATAACTGGTAGCTTATTATACAAGTCTAAGGGCGGTTAGTTTGCTTCAAACAGTTGGTTAATGTAACATACGTACGAGAATGTACATCAAAAAGTAACGATTACGATAGATGCGAATGTAAATTTTTAATAACATAAATAGATACGAGATTTTTGTAATTTAAAGTCTACATCATTAAGTCAATTTATATATTTTAATCAAAGTACAGCTTAGGTGACTTTCAAAGTATTAGCTTAGTTACACAATGGCAAATGAAAAAAGGACTATACGTAATAAATTTTGTGATATAATCAATCATAGTCCAGTTAGCACTGAAATTCACGCTTTGTTACATATCTAAAGACTAGCGGCTGACTCAGAAAGGTCAACTGTAGCCAGTGCCAAAGCCGCCATTACGATTTTGACACACGTATAACAAAATTGTTAATTATTTATATCATACAAGTAACAAGTACATTGCGTAAATCTATTATAGCGTGTATTCGTTAAACAAATTGCATTTTGCTTGGTATTTACAGTTAATTATTTTTTCTAAGATTGTATTTAATATGGCTGTTGCGAAAAAAGTAAAAGGGTTTCTTTAATATTCTATTATTTGGTAATAGTTATTTTAGTAGCTATTTCACTGTAATTGATTGATTGTTAGATAATGAACAAAATCACTATTTTGATGACACCCTTTTGTTTAAATGTATTGTTACAATTATTCCTGGTAGTTTCACATGCGTTAATGATCACTGCTCCGTATTTAAGGGCCGCATCGTGATGTTTTATAGCCTATAGTATTCCTCAATAAATACTGTGTCCAAAACAGAAAAGGGCATTCAAATCCGGGTCATAGTTCATAAGATTGAAGTGTATCTTTCTCTTTATGAATATTGATAATTTGTACCAGAGGACCAAAAAGTATGCCTTGTTATTAACAACCTGACAAGGTACAAAACTAATGGTCTCAAGACACGTTTGTAGGGGCGTAGTGGTCAGACACTAGTAGTTATAAAAATAATTGTTTAACATGTACACTTAACACATATGGACATACGGCGGTGTACAAAAACATTTCATAATATAATTTGTACGTAGTATGGCATCAAGATATAACGAGATGATTTTTAAATTAGCATATGTCCACCCACAATTAGATTTATTATAACATGTATGACATTACAATTGTTCAGTAATTTATATTATATAACTAACGATGAAAATATCATAAATAATATAGCATATGTAGTTATCTGTGGACAAAGAATAACATATATTAAGTATAAAACATACTTCAAGTACATACCTAATTACTTCTATTATATTTTATACTGAATACCTGTTATTTTCATATTCATTCATGTATCTAGTGTTTATATTTCATTAATTTAAATATTTACTACTGTTTTATAATTTAACATCCGAAGTAATAAGGATGTAAATGTACCTCACATTTATATCCCTCTGGTTATACTCATTTGTGGTTTTGGTACCACGAAGTTCTGGGTGAGATTTAGGCCACGCATACTTGAGGAGTTGTGATGGCCATAGCAGCCATTCACCTTGCCAAAACAGGCGCACAGAAGACGTCGAGTTGCGAATATTAGCCCGCATAAACCAATACCAAAAGGCCACGCTCCGATTTTATGCTCATTATGGCTCCGTCTGGTTGCAAGTGTAATATTCGCTTTAAAAATAAACACAAACTTATAACTTTATAAGCAAAATATTTTGAAATCTTACACTGTCACCGTTAAGGCTCTAGGGACGGGACAATGAAACATTACATGTTGAAACATCATACACATTCACATGTATATTTAAAAAAAAATAACCCTCCATCTTGCACAGTTGGATGAATAGAGATTTAAGTATTTTATCTTCACAAACAAGACCGTGTTGTTTTTTGGAGTTATTTTATGTTTTATGAGACAAGTGTAATACACAAACATTTATTTTGATTCTGGGTGTATTTTACCTACCTTAATACATATATTTACATAAAATAAAATATTTTACATTGATAACGCAAGAAGTATGGAATTCAAATCAATTACTTTCTCAGGGTAAAGATGACATAATAAGAGCAATACCAATGTTTTTGCTGTACCTTGACACGGTGTCCAATAAGTACACAACTTAAGAGCCTTTAAATTTGCACTCTAAGACTCTAAGAATAAGTCATACTATTCATAGGATTTTTTTTATGCGATAGGGGGCAAACGAGCAGACGGGTCACCTGATGGTAAGTGACTACCGCCGCCCATGGACACCCGCAACTCAAGAGTCACAAGTGCGTTGCCGGCCTTTTAGGTAGGAGTACGCTCTTTTCTTGAAGGTTTGAAGGTCGTATCGGTTCGGAAATACGGCAGGCGACAATTTGGTCCGCTTCTGGAGAAGCGCACAGTGGTGGAGTGCCAATCGTCCAGGTGATGGGGATGGATAAAACAAAACAATTACTCTGAACACTCTCCATGATACAAGCGATAGAGGATGCAGAGTGAAGCTACATACATACATCTACGCAACGCCAAGGTGTCAAATCGATCAGAAATATCTTGGCAGTCGAGGACCGAGAGAGGAGGAGACCGAGAGTCGAGGCGAGTCGCTCTCCGTTGAATGCGGTCAAGAGGGAGAAGTTGGTACTGGGGTGCACCTGCATAGAGATGAGAACAGTATTCCATGTGCGGCCAAACCTGCGCCTTATAAAGTTGCATACGGTGGGCCGGAGTAAAATACTGTCTCGATCTGTTTAGCACACCAAGCTTCTTCGAGGCTAATATGGCCTTACTCTCTAAGTGACCGCGAAACTGGACTTCGCTTGATATATCGAAGCCAAGGATTCCGATACTGGCTGATGCAGTTAGGGAAGTGCTCTCAGATTGAGGTGATACGACCAATGGCATCTTTTTATCTGTGTCTTCGTGGGGTTAAACTGGACTAGGTTAAGTCGACCCCAATCTGAAACTTTTGTTAAAGAAGTTTCGATGTGAGACACAAGTTTGGATCGGCTTTCGATGACGTTTACCCGAGAAATGTTAGCGCGGCCGGTGTAAAGGGCATCACTCCAGATGCAGGGCTGGGACTTGCCACCTGTGGGAATCAGGGAGAATGGAATGAAAAGTTCCATACCCTGAAACACAACATCCGCGACAGAGTCGGCAACGACATTGGGATCATCCGGCGAGAAGCAAACCTGCCTCTGCAGCAAGTCTACTGACCTATAGTACCATACGCGGTGACTGCCTGTAACTCGCGGCCGCAGCGAGTGAACGAGTGGCACTATACTCCTAATCAGGCAATGGTCCGAAGAGCCAAGAGGGGCCTCAACGGATACTTTGTAGCAGTCAGAATGTGAGGTCAGCAGAAGATCTAACAGTGAAGGCACGTGGCTTTCTGCATCTGGGATTCGCATAGGCGTTGCTACCAGCTGCGTCAAGCCATATGCCAAGGCGAAATAGTGAACAGATCTTCCCGCATGATCGGTTTTGCGCGAACCAAGCCATTCGGCGTGATGGGCGTTAAAGTCGCCAAGAATCACGATCTCTGCGGATGGGACATGCTGGAGCACTGAGTCTGTAGCCATTTGGACGTGGTCGATGAGTCGGTCCGTTTCGGCATCACCGCTATAGGACCTGTAGTGTCATACGTAGATGCGGGGATGGTCGTCGCAGTCTACACGTAGCAATAGGATGGAGAGGTCCCTACCTTCAAGATTGCCGAGGCGGCGAGAAGTGATATCATCTCTAACGTTCACGCATTCACCAGCCTTAGGAACAAAGGAGTGTTCCAGTCCGTACACAGGGTAGCAGAGGTAGGATGTGTCCGCTGGAGATGATATCTGCGTCTCGGTCAAAAAGAAGCAAGACCGGCTTTGATGTCTCAAGGTGGTGGTGGACAGTGTCGAGGTTAGAATGTAAGCCCCTGATGTTACAAAAATCCACTGTAAACATGACAGAGGGTGCCATGGTATGCCTTCTCTTGCCCCGAGCAGATTTTGAGAGCGCAGTTGAGCCCCCACCAGAGTACGAGGGGCAGTCTGGGCGTAGGTATATTCCGTACTGAGGGTGGACGTCCATGGGGGGATTCTCCAACGCTAGCTCTGGTACACCCCTGGGGTATCCTTTTTGTTAACAGCGCTATCATTAGGGGGGTGGGGGATTTTGGGCCTCCGGAGACCTCACTCATTTCGGGGAAATGCAACGCAAGCGTTACTTCACAACCGGTTTTCTGTGAGGCCGTGGTATCGCACCGGTCGAGCCTAAGCATGGCTCTACCGCGTTAAGTAAAGTTTAAAAGTAAAGTATTAGGTATACAAGTGGTAAAGGCTTCCGTGTACTTATTTTTGACATGTATTGATTCATCAATAAACAGCTCTTGTTTAAAATTCACATCACAATTCACATTCACACATAATGCAGTAGTCGTCTTAATATTCTCCGAAAATTCCATGCCATAGTAAACCTTTAAAAGATGATGAAAGGGACAAGTTTTCTCTGTTTGTCGAACACATTTTATAAAAAAAAAGACAAGTGCAACTTTCGTAAAGTACTGTCTTATTCCCAATGCGTTCATCTTCCTCAACATGTACAAAATTTCAAAACGTCACTAGTTGGAAAGAGCAAAAAGTGAACTATAATCCTATTTGTACAGGTGCCTTGCAAATAAGTGAAAATATGTTATCATACTTGTAAATATTCTCATTCGATTATCACGTGTTATTAATAAAAAATATTGTTTCATCACAGTTACATGATTCATATAAATGATGTATTATATGAGTTCATATAAATACTGATGGCTATGGGAGAATGAATCAAAGTGCGTCTGAAGTAATGCCCATTTAGGGTGGTATTTAAAGTATTTATTAATCGCGTGGGTGGAATGTAAACATAATCACGTGAGTGTAGCTTGTGCACTTAAATGACGTTGTTGTACTAAGCGTAAACGTTGATATCATATCGTATACGACTTTAACGTCACTATGAATAATGACATATTGTCAGAGTAAGATAATGCTGCTGTTTTTTTGTGTATATCGTTCCTTAAACATACATACATACATACACTCATAGGGGCGTATACACATATACCGTCATCCAGGCACTTTTGGGAATTAGATGGGAAAACTTGGAGTATAATGGATGATAATCTTTTGATTGCGTTGACTTAGAAACTTGATTTTTTATAGATTCAAGGGGTGGCAGGCATTCGCTATGGTTTCATTGCCAAACCATAACAAAGAAATATATACTTCTGCGGTCACATTTCATATTTTAATTCACATTGACATCACCAGGCATTTCCACATTTCCACATGAGTACGTACAGATAGACGAACTGTTTATGTAATGCCGTTGGATTTTTAGTATTTTTGAGTACTTATGCTTATTTTAGACTAGTTTTATGTTTGAGCTTATTTTATAATGTTGGGGAAGAGTCGAATAGACCGGTCACCTGATGGAACTCAAGAGTCGAAAGTGACCTGCCCGCCTTTGAGGGCGATGAGACAGATTCGAATCAAATCATCCGTAACCATTTTAAACGGACTTTAAAACAAATACGTATTTCTAGTAATTTCCATTTTTTTTTTCTTTAAAAATAGTGTACTACTGCAATGTGGTGCCAGTGGAATCGAGAGAAAACCCCTCATTACATTAACAATATTTTCTTTCATTAACTTTCTAAAGCTATTATAATGCCTGTGTCCCATGTTGCTGAAATGATGGTTTAAGACACAATTATTATTAGATGGTTAGGAGTTAAGGGATATTTTTTTATGTTACGTGATAAGAGTTTCTTAAATACTCAATTTATTAACCTTTTGCTGGCTTTAGCCTAAAAGGAATCAGAGAACAGATATAGGCCCCTCTATCCTTTTGTTGTCTGGTTCGGTCTCGAGCTAATAGATTCTACCATGCGTCGCGCGATAGTGCATTCCGCTGTAACTTCGGTTTCGATTCCCATGATAACACTCTAATGTGTATTTGCATCTAGGTAATATAAAAATGATCTTAGTATGTTTATCGTGTTCTAAATCCTATCCTTAGGGTAGTAAAGATGATCTCCAAGCCCACAAGAACAAGTCTTATATTTACTTAATTTGTACAAAGGTGTAAATAGAAAATATATAAGAATTAGTATTATATCAAAATAGAATTAATACTATTTTGCACATGTGTTGCGGGAGTTGTAATGCAATTTATAAATATTGACTAAAACAATGACTTTGAATTCCACGGTGATTAATAAACAATCCCATCTTCAATAGAATTTTTCCTATATCGTTTTATTCGTAAATTTGTGAATATTTTGTTTTATAGTTTTGCGTCTTTGGTTATCATCTCGGCTTCACAAAAAATAAATGAATCTATGAAATTATCGCGTCAAGTATTATACTTAAAACATCACTCCATATAACTCCGTCCCTTTAGTACGGATGAAAATGAAAAATATGTTTTTTATCAAATCCTGTTACAAACTTTGATAAAGCATATTTAACTATATATAACTACCTGTTACTGATTTTTCTTCTTTTCGGTGTGTCGGAATCGGAATGCCGTACTAAGCGTACAATTGGAGGAATCCGAGAACAGCTTTAGTAAAACACAAGCTTTCTCAGTTATCATTACATACCATAATTTGCTACAATTATCTATTTTTTTTTTTGTAAAAATATTACACATATTGTGTTATTTTTTTTAAGTTCAATATCAGATCAAGATATTTCTTGTGTTATATTAACGCTGAGTAACTCAATAGAGCCCAAGCTCTAGTTTCTGAGCAGGGTAAACCTCGTCGCAGGCCTAGATTTAACATATCAAATAATATACCTACGTACAAACAAAATGTTTGCAAAAAAATATATTATAATTCTGCATCCCACGCCACGTTCCATCGATATATAAAACTTGCCTAATCCATGTTGCACCCACGCCACTTTTTAAATTATATTATATTACAACATACTTTCGACCTTGGCACTTGACCAAGCTTACAGTAAAACATGCAAAGTGACGTAAATACAATACCAGAAATGCATATCTATTATTTAATCTGCTCATTATGCTAAGTAATTTACGTAACAATGACAAACTTTTAGTAAAAAAGTAATTGATTACAATAGGGAAAGTTATAAATAACAATATATAAGTCCTCGGCAGAAAGTTCTCATTTGGTAACGTACCCAGAAAAATACTTTGATACAACAGGTAATTCAGTCCAAAAGTCAAAATTTTATTTAATAATTAATATGATGTGTTTATTCTCATGAGTATTAATGTATTATTCTATTGCGGGTTTGACTTTAAAAGTAAACAGGATTTGAATTTGCATATTTGCAATTGATGCGCAATTTCATAAGTAATCATTTACTATAATAAAATGTTTATTTTTTTTTATAGAAATAAATGTTTAATGCCTCAGTCAAATTTATATTTATGTTTGACAAATTAACCAGGTGATGTTCATTTGTTTGCATGTATGTAATATGTGATATTTAAAGTTTTTTGTGTCCCTACACAACAACACACAACAAATTCTTTTCTGTCTATCTGACAATATATATTCAAAATTGCATGATGATTTGGGCATTCAAAATATAAAAGCAATTAAATATAAACACTCTTTATCCTTCTCTATCCCATATAAATGAGATTAAATTTGACTGTCGGTTTCTTTTCAAGATTCTTTCGTAGTCATGTAGTTCGTAAAATATATGTTACATCTTGAACTGTCTTTACATTTTAGCAAATATTGAAGGCAACGTATACACAATAATGTAAATTGTATTTAGTTTAATACTTATTCAATTTTCTACTTATAGTTACGTATACTAGGTTTGTCGTCGAATTCCCATAAATTAGCTGTTTATACCAAAAATAAGCTACTCGTAAAAATAATCGCAACAATAGCTGTGATATTTTCATTTAGCATAAAAACTAATATAAATTACAGGTTATTACTGCAGAGATTGCCAGACAATTTTTATATTAAATAATGCTATTTTGATCTACTGTTACTATGTAGTCTACCATAAACGATACCCCAAAATATTACACACTCATGATTATGATTTTAATCAAGGATTGCTTGATTGCTCTTGAGAAAATAAATAGGAGAATCGAGAGCTTTGGGTTGAATTATAAGAAAATTGCTCTTTGTGCTTTATTAATACAATACAAATTTTGATTAGCATTCTTCTGAATATAATTTGTCAGATTTGATTGCTTAACATGCATTTAAAACTATAATCTGACAATTAAAATTATGGAAACATAATTACCAAAACCAGTTTGGTGCAATAAATACTACCATATGAAATTTAAAGAAAACATTTATATCAAAGAGATTGTCTTCACGGTCGATAAATTTATATAATTTTGGAGTATCAGGGTGACTTAAAAAGAGTTCTTTTGAACTTGAACGGTCGTATAGGTATGTGTATAATTGTGTGCACAAAACTTGCTCTGCATCGCGTAGGAATGAAGTTTTGCAAGTTTACAAAGATGATTACTGCCAGGGCTGGGGTTTAATAACTATACCTACATATGTATATTGGTTGATTTGTTATAGTAGGTAAGTTATCAAAGAGAGAGACTGTATGAACTATCTAGATAAGCTTACAGAGTAGGAAAACAACCCGTCTCAGCTAAAAATATACTTTATTATTTTTTCTCCGTATGTATCAGGACTTATATAAATATATATGCCGTGCTCAGGTTTAAATCGTGCTCAGATAAAAAAATATATATACCTGTTTCATGACGTAGTCAACCATTTATTGATGTAGACAGCTTAAACTGAGCATCAACGTGTGACGTAATACGTCAATTCACGTTTAACCATAAAAGGTTAGGACGTAAAGCACGTAAGTAAGAAAGTACATAAGCTCACGCCTTTTCCCTTTCGGGGTAATCACAGAAAACCGCCCGCCACTTACTTCGATCCTTACATACCTCAACGAGGTGCCTATAACGTCTTCACATCTTTTATACAAGCCTAATGGTTTGGGTTTCTGACATGCCTTTCTTTAAAAAGGGTTAAGGAATGATTCGAAATAAAGATCAATAAAATATGTGGAAACTCACTGCACTAAAATTCATTGCATTTTTAACTTCTTGCATTTTTTTATTCAGCATAAAAAAATAAACCGGTGTCATAATGCATCACAAAAATAAATGGATATAAGTTCCTTTAAACGTGGATATTGTAACTAGTTTATGATATAACCACTAATGTTTGACCATATTATGAAATAGGCAATGCGTGCTGCGCGAAGGGCCAAATCACTATCTGACCGCATATGAAAATATGTAGCCTATAGCCGTGTATTTAATATGCATTTGTAATATAAAATAACTAAAAAAAAACATTCATGTTTACTCTTAATTATTTTTGATTGTTTCGAATTAATTGAATTAAATTAAGACGGTATTTCAGGAACAGATTGCTTTTACATTTTACTTTTATAAATATAAAATATAAGTTCAAACAATATAAGAATAATACTGAAAAATTATTAATCACAATGTATTTAATACATGTTATTATTTATAGTGATGTTCAGAGGATACCCATATGCCACTTTGTTCCAAAGCGTATGGTCGCTTAATATTACTACTCTCAAAATGTATTGTTTTACGGTAGGGCGGACGTTCAAAACTCTTCGATTATCGTAAGTAATATAGAAGTTGTGATTTAACAGATGACACTAGTAATAAACGGAAAATATACTCAAATGTCAAGAAAGTCAAATGTTCCAAGGAGTATGCTTACGGATATTTAATGAGCTGAGGATTTAGAAAGTAATTAATGAGTAATAAGAAATAGTAAAATCATTAATTAATGGTGAGTTACTAGTTTTACAATTTACTTCAGTCTTATCAATTGTCTCAGTGATAGTTTGGTATAAGCTGTTTTATTTTACCATACATTTTGACTGACCTGATAGTCTAGTGGTAAGCGAATCTTACTATTAAGAGAGCAGTGGGTTCGATACACTTACGGGAAAAATTAGTACAAATAATAGTACCAAGTCTGAATGTACCTGTGTCCGTTGTTTCAATGTTTCAATGTCTGTAAAAGAGGGTTATTGTAACCTCACCACAGTTGAAATTCGCCACATTTAAAAATATGTATAAACTTGCCACAATGACAAGATAATTCAGAACAGACAAGAAACAGTAACAGTACTCGTCACAGCAACAGCAAAATTACTATTTTAGTGCTTGATAAAAGCAATATTGTTTCAGAATAGAAAAAAAGTTATATTATATCACGATCGGGTACCACTTATTTAGATTTTAAAATATTAATTAACCAACAACGTTAACTGATTTACCTGAACGACGTTGGCGAAGGTGCATAATATTTATGGCTCTGACTAGCAATAGCCCTTTTTATGTCGGGATTAACTATTGTCAATTTTAAAATAGTATAAGTTAAAGTGTCTATAAATATCATATAACTACAGGATCGGGAGGCCTTTGACTCTGTTTGAAGTCACCAACCAGCTTTGCATAATAAATCATGATCAATTAGAGATACTTTTTCAGTACACATTTCCAAATGATTTTTTCTCTTCGCTGGTATTCAGTTTTATAGCACTTGCTTGTTTGCCAGTGTCTGTTTGAAGTGAAAGCTACATTCTTGCAGCTCTATCTCTGGAAATAATAATAATAAAGTAATAAATCCATGTGTATATTTTTGTGGCATAATAACATCTTTCAGTTTCAAGAAACCGGTTTTGCCGTTCTGTTGACGATTTCTCACATTGTAGTGTTCTAGAAATCTGTGAAAGTGTTGGTATGGCATTTAAGAAATCGCAACCTGCATCGTTAGTAGCCTGAAAGGACTCTTGATATACCTTGGGAATAGGCCTGCATGCTGAATGCTGCTTTCTTACGATCGATGAAAACGGTACGTGTAGTCATGCCTCACAAGTAGTCTCACCCGCTCTTTTTCTGTATTCGTAAATGCATCTGCATAAAAGAAATATTTATTTCTATTAACTTTTGATGATACTACATACTTGTGATAATTGTATGTCCGATTAATTGGAAAGCATTATATTAATACGAACTTCGGATATTACTAAATCACTATTGAACGAAACTTACACGTATATCAACCACGCCCGAACTCAAACTCACGATGTTTTGAATGGTGAGTTTACAATAACCAATAAAGGAGTGTAAAAGACCGCTCCCTGGGTGTCTTTTACTCGTCGCATTGAAAGTAAATTATACATTATACGCCAATAAAATATATTAGTTAAAATTACATTAAAACATCATCAAACACCAGGCTATAAAAATGTTTACAACTCTATGGCATTTTCTTATAAAGATATAGAGCCTGGAAGCCTCATGCGTGAAATACTAGGTCACTAGGATTAGTTGCCCCTCCTTCTACTTACATAAGTACTTAATGCATAACGTTAATATAGCCCATATTCACCGAAAATGTACTAGGCTTCCAGATAGAAGAAAGAGGTTATCATTCAGTACAGTAGAACTGCGCAAACGTAAACAGTGTCATATACCTATATCTATGTATTCTCATAGAGAGAGATGTACACGGAGTAAACAATTGAATGTAAGCGAACTAGAAACGATGTACTTCTTGCACTTTAGGAGCGTTTTGCTATGTTTTGGTACTAAATATAAGGCTTTAGAGATTAAGTGTCGGACAAATTTGTAATTTAGGAATCGCTGTGTTTCTTTCAAATAGGTTTCTTTGGTTAAATATTTCAAACTCCTTTGCTTCGCTTTGCTATTAGTGAAAAGCAA
This sequence comes from Tyria jacobaeae, assembly GCA_947561695.1. Taxonomy (NCBI): domain Eukaryota; kingdom Metazoa; phylum Arthropoda; class Insecta; order Lepidoptera; family Erebidae; genus Tyria; species Tyria jacobaeae. The sequence goes on along the minus strand of OX387207.1, from coordinate 6,931,875 downwards.
ATGTAAGTACCTACTTAATTATTAGTAGATTGAATCTCCTCTATTTCTTTTTTGCATGAGTTGTATTATATAATTTTTATAGTCACAGTTTTTTACTCCTAAGCTGATAAAGAAGTCTTGCTAACAACTATTGTACAATTACGTGGATCGTATATACATATGTATATATATAAAATAGGTCTTAACTACTTCATAACAATCACTTGCAAGACTGATTGACTAACTGAGTGATGTCTAACTTAATGTCATAGGTATGTAAGTAGTGAGAACACGAAATTACTAACAAACGCGATTAACAATGCGATTACAATAAGTGTAGGTTGTGGGAAAAAGTAAACACCAAGACAGCATCGCGTGACAGTGTGAAACCGGTTTCTGAGTAAATAATGTAAAGTTTATTAATTTAAATTCTGATAGTAGTCTAGCTTTTACATCCATAGATTTTTGTGTGTTGCGATTGCAACAAAACTTATTTTTGGTAAGCAGGTAGGTATGTCTAGGTCGAAAGGGTGATCGTAATGCATTTGTGGAACTCTTGGAATTAAGAAAAAGTTGTTCTGAGACGAAAGCATTCCAATCTTACGATTAACGAAAGTAACCAAGTAACGAATGTGTAATATTTATTTTTGAATTGACTTGAGTAGAAGTCGGAATAAGTCGGTTGTACAGCCTGTTCAATACACAGATTCTACTCGTTCTCGTATTCTCGTTACTGTCTTTACTATAGTTGTGTTATAGACAAATGTAAATATTTATATGTTAAAATTATAAAAAAAAATAACTATTGAAACTTAGGATACAAATATGTATATATTAATCCAGAGTTAAGCGAAGTAGTGTCTATACATTACTATATGCATATACTTTGATACTAATTTGTTTAAACAATGATGGTATTGTACCCATTATGGTCAAACGTCAACAGACGTGAGTTTCATCATTATATTTTCTTCTGTATCAAAACGACCATCTTTTGTCCCAATTAGATCTCTGTGTCATAAAATAAGTACATATGGATATGTAAGCTCAGGAAGGCGAGTTGCAAATGACCCACAGACAATTGCCAAATAAAAATTTTTACGCACAAATTTTCCTTCATGATAGTAAACAAAGCCAGTACGTGATTTGAATGTATACTTGTCCATACTTTGGTTAATGTCTGCTGAATAGTAATATAACTTCGTACAAGGAAACACCATGGTGAGGAGAAGGACACTGTCTATGTACGTGACATTTGTCCTGATATTATGGCCTTGTAAGCCACAAGGCTGTTATTAAAGATTGGTATAACCTCATTCGTAAACATATTTTTGAGGGGACTTATTGACATTGCTTTTGCTATCTCATAAGGTTAAATAAAGCGCTATAATCTAAATTTAGTTCTAAAAACGGGATCCTGTGTTAAACTTGAATAGGTAATATTTCTACGCAACTAGTCAACAAGCGTTGTAATCAATCGACAGCTAAATAAACTAATACATTAATTATTTGTTATGGTAATTTCCTATACTCAGTTAAATTATAAGGTGAATACATTATAAATCCAATAACACACACCCAGTATTTAATCCTTTTATCGTTATTATATGTTGTTGAAACCTTTAATTTACTTAACGCGATAACGATTTATTGTGTATAAAATATTACGAATATATACAGCCAATACTTTTTGTAACAAGAATGATTTATAAAGTGCCTCCTAAGTTGCGTAATATGGCACGTTGCTTTTATATAATATATGTGTACAATCTGTGACAAAGATCAAATAAATTTAAAGTCGAAAGTTAATTTATAGATGCACATTCAGAACGTATAGAAGAGACACAGTAACAGAACCTTCAAAATACCTTTTTATGACGAACCTTTTTACAAATAATAATTTTAGGCTTATTTTTATTGACTATTGATGATAATTGACAGATGATAAATACAGCATCATTATTAAAATACAACAAATTTGGTCTAGACAAAAACCGTTGCTCATTAATCAAAAGTTGATATTTCTATTATATGTCTTTATAATAGTATGATATGTGTCTTTATAATAAAGAAGAAACTCTACAGGAGAAAAGTGTGACAGTCACAGCTAGCTAGTAGACAGCTAGCACATGATATTAATTTTGTTTAAAATAATCTCGGGGTAATATTGAATAGTTTATTGGTCCTGGTCCTGTATATTATATGGTATAGCATATTTTGTATATAATCATATTGTCTGGTAAGTAAATGCATGGAAGAATTTTTTTTGGCACGTTATTAATACGCAATAACAACAAAAACATTTTAATAGATGATATTAAAGGAATTGGACGTAACCGTGTATCACTTACTTTTAAGTCCCATCAGGGTGCTAATAGGTTTCTACTGAACCCGATTGTTTCTAATAATTTTTTTAAATGGCAAAGTATCCACTGTGTGCCATGGAAGGGTCACAGTGGATACAGAAGCTGGGTTACAGCGGATTATATGGGACACTCTGGATAATGACTATTTGCAATATAATAAAAGATAATTATCACAATCATATTAATTATTCAGATTCATTATACATTCATTTGTACTTAGACTAAGTCAGTCTTATAATCACCATATACGGTCGGGTATTTTCGGGGTCTACATGGATAACTTCCTTTTCATCTTGATTTGAGAGCAGACTGCTCGAGTACCTGAATAGCAAGGACCACTCGGATAGCCTGGGCACGTCGGAAGAATTTCTTGACCCAGATGACAAAGGCTCGTTTTAGATGTCTTCCACAGTTAGCAACATAGGATCTTCATAGGGACGACGCTGATGGGGCGAAATTGCTAACATATCAATCGTAGACGTTATCTGATCTAGCGGCAGTAAAACTGATGGCGTGTCCTGATTGACTTACCGGGCGCTCAATTTCATTTTGTGGGTGTCGGTCGGTAACGTCATTGGGAGCGAAGTCATTGTCGATTGTCCGGTGACTTGTTCGGATGCGGTAAGGGAGTATAGACCGCAACGTTGCGTAGGTGCACGTTTGTGTGTGAAGTACATGCGAATTTATATTGATTTATCAACTGTGACCCACCATCCACTGTATCTCATGCTCCTCTGTACTATAAGTTTTTCAGAGATAAATTTTATTTCTGTCTTTCCATTAAAACCATTAGCAGCCCAACACTTTCTCCACCGAACTGTCTGAGACCTAAAATCATCGGATCTTTTCTTAAATCGTAATAGAAAAACTTATATCTATCAGGGTCATCCAAATTAAATTTCGTTGCATCGGAATATGACGACACTTTCTGTATATGTTCTTCGGCAAATTTTAAGCGTTCGTTTTTATGTTTTTCACTTAAAAGGTGATTTCTGTAACACTTTCTTTCTTCTTAAATCCCTAGCATCATATAGGAAACGTTGAACATTTCTTACAATTGTTTTTACGTCGGCTGCAGACATTTTTCAGGCTTCAGACGTTAACGTAGAATTTGAAGCAACTCGCAAAATTGCTCGTCCATCATTTATGACTCTTGGAAGGCCTCCTGAATTTTTTTAATGTAATTTACCGGACCTATTAAATAATTCACGATGACTTTTCTAGATACATTTATTGTATTTGATATTTGTGAGATATTCATTTTTTTTTGTTAAGTTATTGATAATTTTAATTTCATCTGTACTAGTTTTGTTTGCGAGGCATTATTTATATCATAAAAAAATAAACTGATATTTTAAAGTCGTAATAAGTCTTAATAATTTTAAATTCGAATAGCATTCACAAAATAAAAACAACATGTATTAATCCTCTGCTGGTCAAGCGAACACTGTGTGTACTATAGTTTTGTCTATGCTACGGTCCACCCTGATATGTGCTTTTTTGTGTTTGTTATTTTTTTAAATAAAAAGCTCTTTAAAAGAAGGATATCTGTTGTGCCGTTTGAAATCAGGTCGCTGTTGCACTCCGGTGTTTCTCCACAAAATTCACGTTCTATTTGTGAATGCGGACTTGAAAAGGGGTCAATAGATCCTATTTTCTATGCCTGCCAAAATAAAACTAAAAGTCTCTCTATATAATAAATTATCCAAGTTGAATATCCCTGTTCCTATATATTTTTGTTTCTCTTAACTCATTTTTTCCTAAAACTATGTGATTATAACATTTTTTAAATAAAAAATATATGTTAGATATTAAACTATAGAGTAATTTATATTTTAGTGTATATTATATGTGTTTGTATATGAAGGTTTAATATTTTAACATTATCGATGTTGCTTAAAAGTGCAGATCACTGTCTCCTGTGAAAAAGTTCTAGTATATACATACTACTGTGTCCAAAAAATAAGGTGACATTTGAATTTTAAACTGCGCGCGGAACAGGACTTGGAGAATTATTTTTTTTTTTAGGTTGGTAGTACTGTCCGTGACATCTATGTCAAATTTACATGTCAAAATATTCATTAGTGTTTGAGATACGCGTCGTTTTGTGAGCTGCTAAAAGTGAGTTTTTCGTTTTTCGCGATGTCGAAATTTGTTGAGCAAAGGATTTGCATTAAATTTTGTTTGCGGAATCAATTTTCTGCTGCGGATACGTTGAGGATGGTGCAGAAAGCCTTTGGTGATGAGGCTATGTCTAAAAAAAATGTTTACAAGTGGTATAGTGAGTTCCAAGCCGGCCGTGAACGTGTCGAAGACGAAGAGCGTCCTGGGCGACCATCAACCTCAACCGACGAAGCTCACGTCCAACAAATCAAAGATTTGGTGTTAAAAAACCGTCGATTAACGATCAGAGACCTTGCTGATGAGGTTGGCATATCGAAAGGCTCGGTCAATACTATTTTAAAGGATGTTTTGGGCCTCAAGCGCGTCAAATCTCTATTGGTACCGAAAACATTGAATTTTTTTGGAAAAAAGGCGTCGTGTTGAAGTGTGTGAAACGATGCTCTCTGACTATCAGGACAAGATGGAACGCATGATCACTGGAGACGAGACTTGGATCTATGCTTACGACCCCGAAACAACCGATCAATCGAGTGAATATCGTGTCAAAGGAGAGCCGAAACCAAAAAAATCGCGCCGAAGTCGCTCAAAAATCAAGGTCATGTTGACTGTTTTCTTCGATTATCGTGGTGTTGTGCATTATGAATTCCTTCCGCCGGGCCAAATAGTCAACAAGGAATATTATTTGAACGTTATGCGTCGTTTGCGTAACGCTATCCGCCTAAAAAGGCCGGAGTTGTGGAAAGACAATTCTTGGTTTTTACACCACGATAATGCACCATCCCATACTGCAATCGTAATTCGTGATCATTTCGCCAAAAACTCAACCCATATCGTTCCGCAACCACCGTATTCACCTGATCTGGCGCCTTGCGACTTCTGGCTGTTCAGCAAGCTCAAAAGATCGCTCCGGGGACACCGTTTTGATACGATAGAGGAGATTCAAGCCGCAGCGAAGACGGAACTGAAGGCCATCCCGGAAAGTGACTACAATCAGTGTTTCGAAGATTGGAAAATCCGTTGGCATAAGTGCATTGCATCGGGAGGGGATTACTTTGAAGGGGATGAAATTGATTTGGAAGAATAAATAAAGAATTTTCGAAATAAATACAATGTCACCTTATTTTTTGGACACAGTAGTATATTGAAATATTTCATTTTTTTTTCTTTTTTAATTGTAAGCCTATCATAATGACTCCACTTTGCCTGATGGTAAGCAATAAATGGAGTCCAAGAGTGGTGGTCACCATCCTCATCTAACAACTCACTCGACAGTGACACAAATAACAAACTTTTGTTGGTTCAGTTGGCATAACGCAAATCAAAAGAAAAAATTGGTCCAATGATCTAATTTTAAAACTTACCACGGTGATTCGGATTTATAGATAACTAATCAATTTTAGGGTGCCATTCCTCCATCCCTTGTAGAATCAGTTTGGTGCCCGCCTGTCTGGCTGTCAATACCCTTTTCTTTGGAACACGTGGATGTTTTAAGTTTTAGTATAAATAATATCCAATACTTATGTTTGTTTACCAGTAAGCGGCGGTAGCGTGATGGCTGAAGCGTCGGACTTGCGGTCAAGTGGTTGCGGGTTCAAACCCCACCCAGTACACTACCGTCGTAAATCAACCCCAAACACAAGCATTTAGCTTAACTGGGGGGTTAACTAGAAAAAAAGAACTTAAATTTTAAAGTTGCAGCATTTTACGGATAAATTAAAATTAAAAGGGGACTTCCCAATGACTTAGAATCATTAACTTTGTTAATAAACAGTCTCACAAGTACCTGTCTATATTCAATAATCTGAAAGTCATTAATTTGTTGTTATGATACATAAAAAAAGTTTTCGAATATAAACTTATAGATTACGTCTGAACGATGTCTGCTTACGGTGTTTGCCCTCGGTGCGAGTGTCAGCCTCACATTTTTCTGGTTTTTTAAGTATCCCGTATGAAGAGCTACACGTACCTTAAAAAAATACGGTTACGGTATGATTTTCAATATACTTACTAATAGTGTTTGATCTGCTGTCCTGCAAGACGTTAAAAGTATTAAATGTCCTTAAAGAACTCCTAAAGTACCACAAACAATGCATTTTATTGCCTTTTTATAAGACTTCTTTATACTTCAATAAATAAGTTACGACGCAGGACGGAATATAGGTTTTACGTCTTTGTTTACTTTCCAGACAAGTGCGCACATCTATACTAATATTATAAAGCTGCAGAGTTTGTTGGTTTGTTTGTTTGAACGCGGTAATCTCAGGAACTATTGGTCCGATTTCAAAAAATCTTTCAATGTTGGATAGTCCATTTATCGAGGAAGGTTATAGGGTATATTTTATTTAAAAAAAAAATAGGCATCCGTAAGAAATTGCGATTTTGTAACCCAAGGTGTAAAATCGAAAACCTATTTATGCGTGCGCTGCAAAAACTATTGATAATAGAACAAAATGATGTACTACGGGTTTGTAGGTCTTATTAAGCTCTACAAAAAAGTCCGGGAGAGCACATATCTAACTATCATAGTTTAGTCACAATAATTGCTTTTATGTTCATAGAAAATATTAAATCGTCTGAAGAAAAAAAATACGTTAAATGTGTATCGTAATATTAATCCTTATCCAAATTAAGCATAATGTTATCAAGGGTATATATGTAGAAGTAAAATACTTTTTGTTTTATTCCAATCTGACATATCGTTGAGAAATTATCACGAGTATAAAAACGCAAAGAATTGGTACGTAATAATGAGTTATTTGCCAAAGAGTTTTATCAACATAACAATATTAATCTTTATCGAAATAAATGTGTTGTTGATTAAGAGTATATCATTGTGAACAAAATTGTCCTTGAAATCATCAAATCAGTTAATTTCAATTAAGGTCTTACAAGGAACTACGCGGGTGAAACCGCGGGTCACAGCCAGTAAGTAATAATTTCAGTAATCGTAAGACATGTTTCATAAAAAAGTGATAAGGTGAGGCTTGATTATTTTGTCACTATTTTATATTTATTTTATTTGACATGTTTCAAAAGATTATAATTATAAGACGAAACAAACTTCAGCTCGTCTCGCTCTAGTGCATACAGAGAAAAATATGGAATACCAATACAGTACAAAAAGATGTTTACCAAACAATTTTTACTTCCTGCCTTCTAAACTGTTAGCCTTATCTGTCTTTCAATAAGATATGATCAATAGTGTATCTTATCCAAAACTAGTCAGAACCCGAACCCGCACTCCCTAGATCTATGCTTACCAGGCTAGCGACAAGTGTACTTAGTTTTCTATAACGGGAAAGACACACACAAAAAAAAGTACCGTACTTATTTTTCCTGGGTGGGATTTGAATCCACGACCTCTGGTTCTGCTTAAAGACTACAAAATATAAGACCGTATTACGGAAGTATTAATATTGACAATGCTTTATCTATTATCTTAAAGGCGTTTCAATATATCGCTATGTCAACAACAATAAGTTAAATTTCTTATATTGAATATATAATCAACTGTTAAATATATATAAAAAAAAGTTAAAACTATATCTTCACTCGCATACGTAGTAACTATTTATGAATTATAGTATTTATTAACTAAATTAATACTTTATTGCAGCATAACAAGTACGACGTTGGCAGTGGCGAGCAGTTTGACGACCTCGTTGGCTTGATTGAACATTTTCGGTCTTACCCAATGACTGAAACATCTGGTGATGTGTTGCGGCTCTTACAGCCAGTCAGTGGGACCAGAGTCAGAGCCCACGACATTGATCGGAAGGTTCAAGAAATGCAGGTAACCTTATGTGAAAGACGATATGTACGGTTTGATCAAGTATTATGTTTAAGACGGAACATAATTTGTATATAAAAAAGTGTAAATAAAAAAAAATATTATTAACTCTCTGTCGACTCGGTCACAAATTATCAAACAGGATAACAATTAATCTTTCTGTTAGCGGAGGGATGACAGTCAGTGCGGAGCGGAGCAAGTGTCTAAAACCGTGTTATATAGGATCGTTATATAGTTTGCATCTATTGAATAATTTTACTATAATATTAAGTATATTATCGTATATAATTTTACTATGTTTATGGACATAGTCATCATCTTCCTACCCTATGCCATATTTAGTTGGAGGTCAGTGCAATATGTATATTGCAAGGGAGTTGTGGCTATGTTCTTTGGGGTGCAGTCGTGTTAAGACGGTAAAGAACGTAGAAGAAAAAGATTTCTAGAAGGAAACAGGTATCTGGATATGGGAAGCCTCAAGTCTCCGATGAGGAAACGGGACTGAGAATACAGTACCTTGAAGATGACATGGTCTACGAGACCAGTATCTTGTATGCATGAATATGGATAATTGCGTTGGTATGGGTGTTTTGCATATACGATGTGATTATCGGTGTCTTAAATGTCTTAGAATATTATTATTTTCACAAAATCAATTTCATAAAATCAATAACAAAAACCTTTAAGCATTCTTTATACAATGGTTTCAGAGCAATAGACAATAATACCTAAATGTATAACGTCATTTAAACTTATAACAAAATAAAACAATACGCCAAGACAAAACTTTACTGTTATGAACTTAGGAAGTGAATAAAACATGACATACTACTAGAAATATAAATAGACGGTTAATTAGGCACGTGACTGTCAATATGTCGTGCAAATTCATAAAAACTCCTCGATCGCTATTGCGTCAACCATGTACTCTATTTTGTTCTGCAACGTTTTGTTTGCAACGTTTACACAAACGCTAATAGGAAAATGTTTTGAATTATGTATTGTTCTTAAGGTCTTGCATGCTAAAGTTATATCTAGGTGAGTCTATAGACTGTAACTATACTCACAAATAAGAAACGATTATTCCTTGTCTATTTGAAAGAAAACCTTACACGGTGGGAATACAATTCCCTTAATGTATGTCATATTAGTGACATAATTTGGTGATATGAGATTTATAATCATTAAATAACCCGAATAATATCATCTTCCTAAATCATCATCTAAATAAAAAAAAATCAGGCTTAACTTTTGTACATTTTTTTTCTGTGAAACTGCCAACTTGGACCGTAATAAAATACATTATAAGGATTAGGAATTCTTTGAGAGTGTAAAAAGTGCGTATATTCATTCTCTGTCCGAGCAATTAGTAAATATATATTTTTGATGATTAGCCTTTTCATAATTATTTTGGTAACTCTGTCCTCTTACTATATGTAAATGTACGTCATCTCAATATCATCATCTCAAAATTTCGGTAATGATAAGTAGCCACATAAGTTTATGAATATCAAGTTTACCATTTATACCTTTTCACATGACACTGTCAACTTGAAACATAATTAAATACGTTATTTTGATTTAGAGTTGGTTGTGTTGTTTATGAGCCACCTCTTTTCCAGGAAGTGGAAGATTACCCAAAGGTTGATAATATCTGCGGATTCGACGGCGAGTTTCAGTCGTTAAGAATGCTGGAAGATCGACCTGTATTCACTACAATTGCAGGGACTAAACCAGAGAATTTAACAAAGAATAGATACAGAAATATAATCCCCTGTAAGTTATTTCTTGGAAGATCAATTTGCGAAAATATTGAGACTTATGTGGCTCTCTAGAATGAAGAAACAATTTTTGAGTTGTTAGTCAAATATTTCAACTGTCTTTTAATGACACTTGATTATTGTTTTATACATTGCTTGAGGTTGGGTAGTTAGCCGTTATTAAATATATTTAAATTTAGTTACATAATCTGGCTGAGGTTAATATCTATACATTTGAAGAGGTAGTTGTGATGATAGACCATGTTCTACTAGACAGTTGCTTTACATTTATAAGGATTATAATTATAAAATAGTCAACCCATTCTTTAAAAAAAAAAAATTTGCAAATTCAATTTAAATTCTATATCGTTATATTATATTACGTATATTTTTTAACAAGGAATGTAACCAACTTGCATATTGACTTTGTTTTTAAACAGTCATCGTATCCCAGAAACTTACACTCTTCACAACATGAGATCTGTTTTTGCCGAGCAGTTGACTGAGTCTTAAAATCATTCTTGTAGTTATTTTTTTATTTAAAATAAGTTATACTATATTAAATAAGAAACTTGAAACCCTGCTTTTTAGTGTGCAATAGTAAAAATATATTAGGTCCTATACATATGAAGCCTATGCATATGAGTAGATTTGAAATCGATTTCAATTAAGAAAATTGATTGTTATCCAATTATCCAATACGTTGTAACAGGTCTAGTAAGTTTTGTAATTTTCATATATAGGATTTGGTTGTCCTGTTTAAGTTCTGCTTCTGCTGGTATGTATTTAAAGAAATCTTTTATCTATTTGATTCGATGTCTACCTACAGTGACCGATCCGTACCAATTAATAATTGCTTCATGACGTAAATACTTGTAAGCTACTAGTGACTTTTTATATTTTATTAATTATTCTTCAGATGATCAGACGCGTGTTGTTCTCCGTCAGCGCGAGGGGCGGACGGAATCTGACTACATCAACGCCAGCTTCGTGCGCTCTTCGAACCTTAGCAATTCTTCTTCCTCCGTACAGTCCTCCAACGAAAGCCTGGACAGCGTTCAATGTGAGTTTCTAAAAACAAAAAAAAAGTATAGATGTATTGTGATGTTATGATGGTTAAAGTAGATCGCGGATAGCGATGGGCATAAAGAGTAATACCTAATTTCTGTTATACTTTCTACTGTAGGCATAACGTTACATACACACAAGAGAATTTACAGTTCGGACTTCATGGAGGCCCTTTTTGGGCATGTTTACTGCTTCAAGCTTTTGAACTTTTTCTGTGTTCTTTGGTTTTTCGAGGGACACGCGGAGTGGTTTAGAGACAGACAAAGTTGAAAGGGGAGTAAATATTTCTCTCAAGAGGCAAAATCATCAATTACCCTATATTTATTTTTCCTTTTACACTTGATGGCATAATATATTAAGAATAAGTTTCTGATTTGATATAAAATTACTTTTTATATAAAGTATTAATGTACATAAATATGTAAATGTATATTTTACTTTAGCTTCTAGGACAAAACACGTACGTACATATGTACATTCAAACGCATACATAACTATTATTAATAGTTTTACAATATGTATAGCCAAATGCGTATAAATATGTAGTATTTACGTGCATAGAGTTAATTGTTAATTAATACAGTTAATTGATGAAAAGGTGATTAGAGTTTAATGTTATTTTACCTATGACTGATATATAAGTTTATATAGCTATCAATAACACCACATACACTCACGCCGGTATTCCCGATGAAGATGCACGATACACATTTTGGGTAAGTAAATGTGACTAAATTCGCAAAATGTGTAGGTCTATTGCCGTCAACCTTGCACTTTGGAATTAAGATCGGACAATACTTGTAACCAACTTTCCTTATACGTCTGTCTATTAGAAACGAGATAAGCATACTAGAACCGGCTTAGTCCGAATCAACGAAACTATATTAAAGCCATAATCCTTACGAGTTCGGTCGGTCGGTTGAAAAAACCGATTTCAAAAAGGAGGAGGTTCCCAATTCGACTGTTTTTTTTATGTTTGTTACCTCACAATTTACGATTTTGTGAACCGATGTAATGTTTTCTTTTATTTGCAAACTGGTGCTTCTCGTGTGGTCCCATTTTACTTTGGTCCACTTCTGACAGTGGAATCCATGAGAAAACCACATGTCCTAAATTTGCATTAAGTTTGTGCGCGACAAATGCACGAAGAACTCAATATCACGCCAATCAGTTTTGATGATTCTTTTTTTATTGGAAACGATATACTTCAACGGGAATTAGATGAGAGTTTGGTTAGGTTCTGACAATGGCATGCATGAGAAAACCATATGTTTACATTTTAATTTTAAATTTAGTTGTCTACTTTTTTAAAGTGAATTAAATTCGATACTGGTTTTTTATATTAGAGCGATGCAGGCTTACACCTAAAATGTACAAGGAAAAGAATTAATATATTTTTGCAAGCGCGTCACTACTCTTGAAGAGAATACTTAATGAATCGTGAACAATGGTTGTATTAAAATTTATTACTGATTATATTATACATATGTATGTACTATGTACGTTGTACTTCACGGCAGTAATGGTTTGTTAAAACGATCTTGAAGTCACTGTATTAAAGATTACTGAGGCGCGTTACCGTTAATAACCGTCTTAAGTTTGGCGTCTGTGAAAAAATTACTATCTAATATAGGAGCTCTAATATAAACTAAGCTACTTTAGAATTAAGCAATAACCTACAAACACTCAAACTTTATGAGTAGAAAATGATTTTTCCGTTCATAATAATCTAATGGTGAATAAAATACAAAACGACATTTGGATACATTTATTGAACATAAACCTGACCTAGCCTAAAATTCTATACTAAAAGCAGTATTGTTTAACCGTCGCTTCTCATCAAATAATAAAGTATATTCTTCTTTCATCACTTTACAGCGTTGATCGTAAATTGTGTATCGCAAAAAGCTCCTCCGCTGGTGACCAAGTCATTGTCAGACGAAGCTCTAAGGGAAGTCAAGAAATTTATAAAGCTTGACAAACTCAACGGCAACTTGAGCCACGATGTCACAGGTATGAAAAATTTGTGTTTATTTAAGCTAGCCAAAGCAGTTCATCAATTTACAAACAGTCAAAGCACGGACCGAAAGAATACTCAGACTCGGGACAGCTATTTGTGGAATAATTTTTACGTACGTGGGAATCAATCCTATAATAATGGGTATTATAGAATTGAGTTCCCACATAGGACATCAATACCTACCATACAATACTAGGAATAATGCAGAGGCAAAATGGAAAGATGTAGTCATTACCTATGTGAAGCAAATATATAAAATCAATCAATACATAATCTGGAGCCTTTCGAGGGGCTTACTATACTGTGAGGAAGTGTGTGTGCAAGCATTCTGTCTTCAATGAGGTGATTATCGGTGGTTATCGTTGGATCCTGCCTTCACCAATAGGGCAGGTCGAGGTGCTCACACATATAAAACATCGCTTGTATTTTATAATTATATCTTACTCTATTTTTAGTGAAAGACAAAGTATACATTGCGGCGCAAGGATGTCTCCCAAACACAAAAGATGACTTTTGGCGAATGATTTGGCAAGAAGATGTCAGAGTTATAGCCATGATCACAAACGAAATTGAAAATGGAAAGGTACGTAATATACTTTACTACTAGATCATACGGTTTCTAGATTTAGAAGAAAAATTCATACTTGGTTGTTCACTCCAAATCGGATCCCGTTAGGTCAAACATCACTAAAACTTTGACAACCCGTTAGAACAATTTACTACCATACATATATTGTAAAAATGGTTTGTTTTTAATATTTATATACTTTTCTAGAAGAAATGTGAGCGTTATTGGCCACTGTCGGGCCACGATGAGCGGTTCAACAATCTTACAGTCAAGTCAATATCTGAAACCCACTATGAAGATTATCTGCTAAGGGAGTTCGATATCAGCGATGACAAGATTTGCCATACCATTTATCAGTATCAATTCACGGTAAGACAGGAACAAGTACAATAAAATATTATATCTTAAATTCTAAGGATAAAATAACACAATTCTCAATAAAGTTGTAAATATTAGGTTGGCAACTAACAAACCCGCCATCTTTGTACACAAATTTATTTATTTTTTTAAGTATACAAATTCAAATTATTTCTCAACTATATAATCACCGTCGCTTTCTATCACCTTTCGCCAACGCGCTGGCAGAGACATAACGCCTTCCTCGTAGAAGATTTTTGGCTTTTGATCAAAAAAGGTGGTAAGCTCATTTTTAAGCTGGTCTACATTTTAATTTTTTTATCTGTTTAGTAGTGGGCTAGAAAACGAAATAGATGATAATCTGAATGCATAATGTCTGCAGAGTGCCCGGAGAGAACCTGCGTCAGTCGGAAGGAAAGGGTCCCGTGCTGCCGCCCTGTCCACTCGACGATGACCGGCTGGAGCGCCTCCACGGTGGATAAGCCAGCACGTGGAGCCTCCAGCCGGGACGACCACTTCGGGCGGGGGCAGATTACCGCTACCCGCCCGGAAATTAGTCGTCCGCCGATAAACTTCGGCGAGCACTTCCGCCTCCAAATCCCACGGGGGAGTTCCAGCCAACGCGCACGCCGCCTCCGTCGACACGGTGCGGTAACCACGTATGGCTCTAACCGCCATGACCCTCTGAGGGCGCCAGAGGCGTGCCCTATTCTGGGCGGTCAGAGCTTCCGCCCACACCGGTGCACCATATAGTGCCATTGACCGGACTACCCCCGTGTACAGCCGTCTTATGGCGACGCTGGGTCCACCCAGGTTGGGCAAGAGTAGCCCAAGGGCAGACGCAGTGCCGACCAACTTTGGAGCCAACTGCAGGAAGTGCTCGTCGAAGCGCCATCTTCCGTCGAGGATCAGGCCCAGATAGCGTATGTGGGCCCGAACCGGTACGAGGATCGAGTTGACCATTATGGAGGCGCCAGGGGGTGGACCTCGACGGGGCCCATGAAATAGAAGGGCCTCCGTCTTATCCAGGGCCACCCGCAAGCCTAGCGCCTCGATCCGCCCAACCACCAGTAAGGCTCCTCTGGAGGCCAAGCGTGCCGCTTCTTGAAAGTTCACCCCTCAGGCTTGAAGTCACCTCGAAGGGCCCAGTCGTATCCCATGTTCCACAGGAGTGGTCCAAGGACAGACAGCTGCGGAACACCGCACGACATGGGCCGATGACTCAAAATTCCCTCTCGATCCTCGTACACGACGGTGCGCTCCTCCAAATAGTCTGCCACCAGCCGCCTCAGGTACTGTGATAAAGGAGCGCTTCCCTGATACAGCTGAATGGCAGACTATTAAATGCGTTGGCGATGTCCAAAGACACCGCCAACAGCACGCCGCCACAGCTCACCGCTTCTTCGGTCACGGCCCTCAGGTGCATTACATCACCGATCGTCGAACGCCCCGCTCGAAAATCAAATTGAGCGTCCGACGAATCGGGGCCGACCTCGCTCGCCGGACGATGCGGGCAGAGAGGACCCTCTCAAACAATTTACCCGCCTCGTCCAACAGTACGATGGGCCTGTAGGCCGCGACCGAGTCCGTGGGCCGTCCCGGCTTCCTTAAAAGAACCAGCTTTATTTTGGATTGATCCTAATACAACGTACCCGTTTTGTAACAACTATTTTCCAGAACAGAGTCGGGTACATACCTGTAATGTGGAACCTATAAATTCACAATTATTATCATGGTTATGAAGAATTTTTCATAAAATTTTGCATATGATCGACATTCTAGGCATGGCCAGACCATGGTACACCTTTAGAACCGGACAGGGTGTTGACATTCATCGATGATATTAACCACAGAATGTCGCAAATCTCACAAGACAACTCAGCACCTGAACAGGTAAATACACCTACTATTCATAAGTCACAATAGCGAATGCTTGACATACCCTGTGCGACAGTTTCTTCTTATTCTATTATATGTTTTACCACACTAGCGAAAATATTTTTTGTGCCAAATCAAATCGAAATAACGTAAAAGTTATTAAGTTAAATATTGTTAATTGATAAATGATAACAGTAAAGAAAGAGTGAATATCTCATTGCTATGAATTTTGTCTGTTGACAGAGCGTTTCAATGCACACCTTAGATCCTGATTCCCGTCATTGCAAATATTGCATATATTGGTGTTTCTATGGCTCTTATATCTTTATGTCTAAAGATAGCGTTTACGAAAAATTTATTATTTTTATTTTCAGAATGTCCTTTGTGTCCACTGCTCAGCCGGCGTTGGCAGGACGGGCACATTCATAGTACTCGACATGCTTATAGACAACATTAAATCATCCGGTGAGGCTAAAGGCTTTAACAATTTTCCACTGTTTATATTATTTTATATCATTGCCTATGCGAATTTTGATGCGTGATTTTTTCTATATTTATTAATTGTTTTGCAATTGCATGTACGCCTATGCTGATGATCTTGAATCGGACTTGAAACTTGTATATTATTTTAAAAACTTATGGTTTATTTTGTGTTTTTATCGTAGGATTCAATTGTGATATTGACGTCCACTCCACGGTAAAACTGGTTCGGGCACAACGGAACGGCATGGTGCAGAATAAAATGCAGTACAGGTTCATATACCTCGCGTTGCAAGAGTACATCGACAGTAGAAACGTCAAAATGAGGAAGAAGGTAATTCTCCCACCATTAATGTTATCAAGCATTGAAGATTATATATTTTGCTTCAGGTCCGTCTGTCAGTCTCTGTCTGTGTGTCTATTTTGTGTATGGTTTAGCCTGTTGGCCCATATTCAATTACAGTGGTTCTGTACAGTTCAGTTCAGTCTGTTTGAGTTACAGGTTTGCAACCCTGGTAAGCAATATCATTTCCTGTCATTATTCTCACCTTTCCCTTTCAATATACTCTTAATTACCTGATCTTGAATTCTAAGCGCCAGGTTGCGGAAAATATGCTTGTACCCTATTACGTTAGCGGGATCATTGCTGTTAGGTACAAAATGTCTGTTTAATATACGTCGGCCCCTTCAGGGATTCAGACCGGAACCGTATGTAGCTATGTAAATATGTATTTTCTTCTTTCATACATAGGTGAGCAAGTTGGAAGTATATTGTAAGGAAAAGGTACATATGTAAAAGTTTGTAAAGTTTGTACAAATGTAAAATAAGGAAATTGTATACGGATGGTCTGGGAAGTGTTACTGTTAGTGAAGTGATAGCTGAAACAGATGAGGGTTGCATGTCTATGAACTTGAACTGGAAGTCCAGATTATTTCTTCAGTGTTTTTTAAATAGTGGGGACATGGGTGGTAGTAGTTACAATTCAATAAGATATTTTACCATCTATGCCATAAGCTTTTATCCTATGCGCTATGCGCGCTTATGCGCTAGACCTGTTACTACCTCCTGGCCTAAGGTACCTAATATAAATCGGTTATTAATGGATGTTTTTTCACGCAAGCGTTGCTTCACGTTTTTCTGAGAGGCTGTGGTGTCGCACCGGCCGAGCCGGCTCATACTTGCCTAAGGATGGCTACCACTATAAAAAGTTGATGTATACTAGTCTCAAAACGGGGCTTACACCTATAATTTTGAGCTCAGAGTTATAAAACCAGTACCGAATAGTAGTAAAAATAGTAAAAAAACACCAAGTTAGAATGGAACCATTTTTCATGTCTACTTCTGTAACGTAACTAAGCAAGTTATTCAGGTTTCTATACTAAAACTATTTCATTTTATCATTACAGGTGTATACATCGGATGCGTAGCAACAGCAGAAAGATAACCAAAGTGAATTAATGGCATATTTATAATTTAACACGAGCAATAATTAATGCAGATACAGTAGTCAAAATATTACTAAACATAAGTGCCCTACCCTGTAATAAACTATTGTTCATAAGGTTTTTTCATTTTTATTTCAACGAACTTATTAAATTATGTACAGAGTTCAGATAGTGTGGCCACATGTGTATTTATATACTTTAAAACTAATGAATATAGTATACCAGGAATATCACTCTAAACAGGGTGTATTTTAATAAAACACTGATCATAACCTTGTTTATTTATTTCACATCAAAACATTTTCAAGCTACCTTGTTTTAACTATAGAATTAATATGATCTTCCATAATAACTAAACAATAAGAATATAATATAATAATCATTATTAGTTTAACAACAAAATGCAACAGTATGCTTTGAGCTTAACATGTTTTTAATAATACACAATTTTTAATAATAGTCATCACATCGATAAATCATTAAAATGAACAATAATTAGCAATAAAATCATTAAGTATATTTTCAATAAGTATATAAACATTTCACTAAAATTAAACGACACGTAGGTAGGTACTTAAATACTTTTTATTCGAAAACATAGCATTCTTCTACACATTAATTTCGATTTCGTACTGTTTAAAAGTATGTATTACGGTTTAAGCCCGAGAAGCAGAAAATAATCTTGTATTAAAAGTCTAGACAAAGTTAGTAAAATGTTAACGTCTTGCTCAATTTTAGACAAAAATGATATCCCATGTGCTTCGTGATTATGTTTACTAAGTTATAGAATATATATTTCATTATCATGTTTACTTTTGTATTTGTGATTTGCAACGTAAATTCTAAAAGCGCATACATTTATTTTAGTTCTCTATTGATATTACTTATAACTAACGTTTATTATTATTTATTATAATTTTCTAATGTAGATATATGTATGTATTGAAATGAATTCACAATTAATTATTAATGAATAATGGTTGAATAACTATAATTAATATTTATGACGGATTGTCAATGCGAGTGTATGCGACTTTAGCAATGATATATTGCAATATACATAATATTCCTGATACACAGTATTTCATTTAAAATTGCAATCAGTTCTATAAACGACTTTATTTAATTTATTCAATATGTGAGGCAGAACTACACGAACGGGAGATAGCAAAGCCGTTCGGTTTGTTTTGTTCATTTCAATTCTTAGGCATGTCATTATTTAACTTCGTTATCACAGTCGTAGGAATGGATAATTGCACAGTAATATTATTAATTGTGAGCCGTCAAAAATATTATAAATAGTTAATTAAATATATAGAAGGCAAATAACAACTTAAATTTCGTTGTATTGGTGACGCCTCAAACGAAGCTACGAGATGTGAATAAATAATAGCAAAACTCGTAGTATACCAAAAGATCGTTGCTTATTTCCGAGAGTTATACGAGTACTACACACTTTGTTATTAAAATGATTTGGCACCCAATAATTAATATTTAATGACTACAGTAATTAGAAAGGTTAGGACTTAGGTAATAGAGTTACACCTAAAAGTGACTTATGTACTACAATAGGCTGATGACTGTCAAGTAACCGTGAAAACGGAAGCATTAGTAAATTGTTGTCAGAAATTCGTAGTCGTGACGTCACTCTTACGTATTTCAGACGTTACTTGATATATTAAGGGCAAGATAATTTTCACTCAGAGACTTGAACTATGGAAGTTGCACATTAAGAATATTTATTCTAGTCTAGGTATATAATTTTAACATGCATGCAGTTTTTTTGTATTTTTTATTTTATGCGACATTTAGTAATATAATTAAGTTGTATTTATCCTTTAGTCCATTTTCTGGCAATATTGTTAGTTTAGAAGCCATACTGATGGAGCATGGGAAGAAGAGCGTAATACAAAATAATGGTTGTAAAGTGAAAACCCTAAGAAATTTATACATGTCGTGGCGTTAATTTGGGCAGATCGAGATCTGCCTAGGCATATCATGACATGTGCCCATTATATCGTGATTTGTTGGTCATTTTATTTGCCATGTCGTTCAACGCTTAACTTTTGACGATTTTGCAGGTCATGTGACGAAAGCAATGTTAATTAAAAAGAGAATGGCTAGATGTGGATGTGACAGATGTAGATTTTTTGTTAATTTATATATACTTTTAATTTTTTGCTAATTATGAATTATAAATATTTTATTTATTAAAATTTCATGGTGGCCTCGGTTATTACTGGAGAACATATATGTTTTTCAACGTTCATTGATGTGCCCAACTTTAATTTAGACATTACAAGTAATAATGAGCCAAAACAAAATATGCGGTATATCATGATCTGCAAAGGCGGTTCTCCGTGGACCCAAATTAACAATTTGCCCACGACATACACGTTGCATAGTAATTTAAAACTAATAATTATAATTAGTACAATAAAACCCTCAAAACGACACATGTAGGAGCAAGGTGATGATTTAGTTAGTGCCTTTAATATAAACGAACTTTAATGAATTAGACAAATATGAGGCAACGACTACAAGGTCACAGTATTTCAGTCTCGTAAACTTTATTAGTAGTGGCCACAGGCTCCGGCAAGCCGGCGCCCACACTGTTCTTGCGCTCGCAGTCGGCCGCTAGGTGCGTCATGCTCCCAGTGATACCGGCCGGTGCCATATTCAAGTTCATCTTGGCCAGCAGGTTGGACTCGCTGCCCGTCTTTTTAAGATCAATTTGCGCGTTGGGCGGAAGCGTGGGTCCACTACGCTGAATCATTTGCAGGCGTGCATATTGTTCTTGTAACGCCTTCTGTTTCTTTAGTAGCTCTTGATGGCGTTGCTCCAGGACAGTCTGTCGGCATGAGGCCTTATCATCGTCAGAGGGAAGGTCGGGATTATGAGTGTGGTGAAGGTCGGAGTCACATTGCGGCTCGGGCGGAGAGGCGGGGGACGTGGGTGAGGCGAGTGGGGACCGTGACGTAGTACGGGGCGGCGGTGGCGGCGGAGCACGGCGAGCGGCCAGCGCCAGCAGCTCGGGGTGGCGCTCGGGCAAGGGCGGCTTAGGCGGGTGCTGACCACGTGCGCGAACAGGCGGCGACGCATCTGTGTCACTGCCGCTCGGATAGGAGTGCAGCCGGCGAAGGGGCCCCTCACCGCGCGCTCCGCCGCTTGGTGCCGTCGGCTTGGCGAAGGTCTGCAGCTCATCTAGTAACGCATCGAGTGCGTTCTCTGCCCGCACATCCGCTCCCCTGCCTGCACCGCCTCGCTCGACGCAGTCGCCGCCGGTGCCCTGTGCACCATTCCACGCACTTCTAGCTGAGCCCGCCGATCTCCAACAGACATTATAAAAGCGCGGTTGCAAGTAAGCCCCCCGAGATTACGACAATTATATATTTGATTGTAGTTAATACAAAATATAAAAGAGCATTGCAACCACGTTTTTAACATACTTATAACTAAACACTTACTGAAATAACATTTAGAAACAATCATTCAAGTAAAGGACCATTAAGAACACTTATTATTGACAGTAATTTATAGAGGCTAAATGTCTTAATGCGACCACATTCATTCAAAAGGAATAAATAAAATATAAACCAAAAAGGCGAATGCTCCTCTTCCTTGTCGTCGAATATTCATACTATCAAACATAAGTACACCGTATGTGACTGTCATTGACTGTAGTTCAAAATTAGATAGACATATTAGTATGTTCTTGGTTGTGTGGTGATTCAACGACAAGAAACGAAAAGGAAGTGTGTGTCGAGCGCCAATGTTTAGTGTTAGATAAAACCGAAACGAGAGAGAGAGAACGAAGAGATACATATTGACAGTAATACATAGATACGTTTGATTGGTTGTGATACTACGTAAATATATGTAATAATGTGACGATTTAATTTTGTGTCTTATCACAATACATACAAGATAGGTAATTACGTATGTAAATATAAGGAATGAATTAACTCTTAACAATTGTGGTAATTTTGCCATAAGTCAAAAATTTAATAGTTTGTAAATTGTAAATATCATAAATTTCATTTCAACTTCTACTGAACGAAAGCTAATGTCAAAGTGACATTTTAATCAAAACTAATCTAATAAAACATTGGCAGAATCTCTGCGTTAAATATACACGCGAGAGAGTCCATAAACAACAACTAACTAACTAAAAGCTCAAAGTGAATTACCGCAATCACTACAAAGTATACGATTAGATTTGAATCGTATAAAAAGTGCTGTAAGGTTTTGTTGTAATATGTATAACATACATTTTAAAATAATTACCTGCGTTCCGGATGTAGGAGTCCGTTGTAGGTTAGTATTTTTTATATATTATTTTTATTCACTAGGGGCTAGATAATAGATGCAGTCGACAAGACCACTTGCATGAATCTTTCATAATTAGAAATAATCGAGAATGCATTTCTCTCAGACTATCCTCTCCGATAGAAAGGACAGTATGGCGAAGGGGAAGCAATCGCCCTGAAGGTAAATGACAACTAATAGAACTATATAGAGGATCTAAGAAAGTTGTTAAGGGATTTCATTCATTTCCAGGAGTTCTGGATTGCGAGCTGCTACTGATATCGAGAATGCGCTGCAACAGAAACAAAAAACAGCAAGATGCACAAACTATTTTGTATTAAAAGCTTTTATAAAATTTACAACATGCGATACACATACATAGGCATAAACCAGACTTTGACCGTGTTTTTACATATCACACACAATAATAAATAAACTAAATACCTACAACAATTAAAATAATGAATGTAATTAAATAAAAAAAAAACACTGAAATAGTATGTGATTTGTAACATAAACACACGTCAATATAATAAAGTTCAAGTGCTAATTAGCAATTAAGCAATGAGCTATAAGCTATCGGATCCAATCCTAAAACCTAAACTCGATTCAAACATTTTTGAAAATATACTTTGAAAATTTTCTAAGTAAGAAATGTTTTGCTTAGAAAAAGAAAACAAAATGTTTAAAGCGAGTTTTTGTGCACATGATACGTAATTATTTTAATTATGTAAAGTCGTATATTGTTTACGAATTGCATGTAGCATGCATTACTGATTTACTGTACAATTAGGATAAACATTTCATATCGGTGGAGACGGGTTATCTTAGTGTTTATGTTCCAACATCAGTTCATCCAATCAGGTATAAGGCGTCTTTATTAGTATAGTGTTATACTTGAAAATTCTTTGAATTTAAATAATTTTACTAATTTCATCGCAAGTCTGAAGAAAGAATAAATTGTAATATTTAGCGTTTAGCTTAAAGTATTTTGAGTTATTTGCCTTCTAAGTCAGGAGATGTAATAGTTTTAAGTTTTACGATAAAACCAGACTAATTATTCCAGTCTCCTGCGCTATGAAATAAAGTACGCCCAGTTGAGAATTTTGCAAATTAAATGTTAGTGATGATATTGAAAGACTTTGTTATACCCAACTTTCCACTCTATTTCAACTTTCCTAGAGAATATTATGAACACGGAAAATACAAACCGGGGTTTCTGTATAACTTAAGAGTTGAAAGTTGTGAATGCCCTAGAAAGTTAAATAATATCGTAACAAGCCATGACACCATTGCGTAACTATTATGTAGAACTAAATCAAGGACTGACCACTTAAGAATATTTTTAAATTTAAATAAAATGGCGCTAGGAAATTGCAGTTTTTCTAGCGTACGATACCCCCGATATCATTTAACTTTCATAGATGTTCAATGTAGCGATTAAAACATTTACTTTTTTTTTTCAAATAGTAACTTTTTAATAAAATAAGCATGCGTACCGATTGTTTCAATACTGTCTGAACTGGAAAGAAATGTGCAAAAAGTTTATAAGTCTTTCCAATATATATATATATATATCAGACAAGCGCTTTTGGATAAACTTTTGTTTTCTGAAGCGTAGGTAGGTATAATACAAAAATTTTGTGCACCAACATGCCTACAGAATATAGCAAAAAACTTGTCATATACAAATTGACATAAAATTGATTAATAGACGATGGAAATACATTGAAAGTAAAATATTATAATAAAGTACGGATGTGGAATATTAAAAATAGAGAAATAAATTATTGAAACGTAGTTTAGAAATAATAATAATGGATATATTACGAAGAGATTTATTACTCGTTAATAACTATAGCTTCTCTGAAGTTCTGAGATTCGCGCCACGCGTACTATCGTCACGAAGGAGGACCGGTACCATCACGGAAAAAAACCATTAAATCCATTGTTAAAAACTTGTCATTAATGACACAGCAGTAGGCTTATAGGTAACATATGACTTATAGGGCCGAGGGCCGGTGATACAATGATTTGATGTCATCATCCTTTCAGACAGACACTTCCTAATAACTCGTAGTTGATGCACTACTTAGGGTACGGATTGAGACTATACGATTTACTTAAAATAGTGCAACTAAAGATATAGCAATTAAAATATGTTTTTTAATTGGAAGTTTACGAAACAATTATATACCTACCTATCTTCATGATATTTTACTGATCCAGTTGAAATGTAACAACCAAAAATCGCAATGACACAACTTCTGACATGTTCGTGAGGGGCAGGTCCATCTAAATATGATTGATATGGTTGACACGTTGTAAAAATTGGCATTGTTTTCCGAAAGCAAGGATTATAAAATACAACGTTTACGGATGGTGCATTGGTTGCAGGGGTAATATATTGTGCAAAATAACTTTAAGATTTGTTGTATTCTGATATCATTACATCACACTCTGTCTATTTAATTTTATTGTAAAAACCGAGCCTACCCTCAAATTAACATTATAGCGTTAATAGGTTAATAGATTTATAGTTACGGAGCCATCCAATGTTACGCTACCAGGATTTCTGCAAGGACATTGGTTGACTGGAGATAAGGTGTTCAAATGCGTAAGATGCCGAACATCTAAAGCGATGGGGGTACCCGA
Organism: Tyria jacobaeae; assembly: GCA_947561695.1. Classification (NCBI taxonomy): domain Eukaryota; kingdom Metazoa; phylum Arthropoda; class Insecta; order Lepidoptera; family Erebidae; genus Tyria; species Tyria jacobaeae. The sequence continues at coordinate 6,907,076 of OX387207.1, read as the reverse complement.
GGGGTACATATGTTTCCCCTACACTCTGTACTTTTTATTACATAGATCAGATTCAACGATTGAGACCTGTCAAGTTAATATGCAGTCTTGCACCTGTAATACCATTAGCCTTATCGGTCTTCAAATTCATCAATGAACCAATAGTTTAAGACAATTTTTCTGCGCGGTTTCGTCTGTCCAAGCGCTATAGAGTCTGGCAAACCGTAACCCAAAAAACGTAGTTATTTTTTGATGATATTCTTTTTGATTAAACTTAAACTGTCAACTGGCCATACTTTTTTTCATAAATATACTTCTAATAATCATCAATCTTTTACTTCAGCTTCTACAATGGTCTTGACAAAAACTGTGGCATAATAGAGATTATCGTGCATAGCGCCTGTGGCCTATTAGCACTAATGCTACTTTAACTACAAGCATATTAAAATAATAACATTAATAATAAATATGCCCTTTTGATTTTTGGCAGTGAAACCCTTCTTAGGAATTCAAACGAAGATGGATGAAGTTTTATTGTGGCACATAACAAAATTACTTGGAAGATTTCAAAAATCTTATTCCACTGTAAGATCATATAAATAAAAGTACAAACTAACGAATGCAAAAAACCCGTATAGACAACATTTCCTTCCGCATTTTGAGAATTACTTTCACATGCTCTTGCCTGATATAATAATATGTAATATTTAATTATATTATTATTTACTATTTTTTTTATTGTGTATCGATTTTACAAATCAAACAGACTCAAGGTCGGGAAAGTTAAATTTATTTACCTGCTCGTCATTTTAGCTGAACTTCAGTCTTGTAGGTCCAAATTTATATGATAACAGAAATTTGCATTCTATTAAACGTATGACAGAGCGTGATGAATTAAATTACAAACAATTTTATATATTTATAATTATGCCAATTTCAGTTATTAGTTGAGAAATGACGAAATACTCATGCATTTCGTAGTTAAAAAGAATTTTGATTTCAATTATCTAATTTTGCCCAGAATACAGAGGATTATAATTCTAAATTAACAATTGGAGAAATCCAAAATGCGTAAATAGTATAATGGAAATAGGATAAATAAACTGATATATGTAATATAAATGAAAAATAAATATAGATATAAGTATATCTACATCTGTGTCTAAAGGCCTGTTATAACAGCAGATGTGGTTAGGAAAGACTTACAGAAAAAGCCATAAACATGCTAGTTTTTTGTGTCAAAAATGAATAGGGGCTTATTCATTTAATGAAGCGATAGTTAATATTGGTGTAAATAAACTAAGGGGTGAAGTGTTCGGCAAATCATATAATCAATCTATGATACTGTTGGAAAAAAATGCAAATTTTGTAACTCTTGGCAAACCTGCAATTGTTAAGCGCATGGTACATTTGTAAATGATAATCTCTGGTTAAATATAAAACTTAAAACCAAGGAGTTCTATCAATATCAAAGTATCTGGCTGGATTATTGTATCTCTGGGATACTTCATTAGTAGATACTATCTTCTTGTGTACTTTACTTTGTCCAAATGTTAAGATCGGGGATTTGAATTAATAATGCCTTCAATACCTTGTTGTGGTTTTGTGCAATATGACAGACACCGTCAGAAGCACAATCTTCTGAGGATGGCCCAGCAGTGAAAAAAGAGCTCTGTGACGACACCGGTGAGATGCGACCATCGGTCAAAGGCAGACGTTGTTCCTGGACGCAAGCAAGCCTGCCGAACCGTGTATATTTAATATCTAGTTCAAGTCGAAAAAACATTTGTCTTAATTGGTCAAGCAGCTTCGGCTTGTTGAAAACTTACCGCTTCAATGTAACTAGGGTACCAGTGAGTTTCTTGCAACGACGCAAAGCAAGTTCCAAGCGTTCAGGCTCTTCTTCCAACATCTTCTCTTTACGCACCACCTGGAAATATGAATAAAATAGAAAACGGTAAAATAAGTTTGTATGTTATTATCGTATGGAATTTTTCATGTGTACACAATCCTGTAAAAATCGCAAACATGTTGGTTAAGAAGAGGTATCTCGAACACTCTTTAAAAACTTTAACGTTATTCAAATTACTTTGAACATCAGCAAAATATGTAATAGCATAAAGTTCACTAGGAAATTAAGATGAGTAGCCGTTTCTGTAAACGCCTCATTATCGGGGAATTTTAGTAAAACCAAGGTGAAACTTACAGGAAGATATTAAAAATGATGAAACTTAGTGGCTGAGAGACAGAACGGCGGATAACGTTAAAAGTGATAATGTATTCTTTAAATTAAATGTTATTTTTTATTATAAATCAATTAATAAAACAGTATTAATTTGGAGTGAAAGTTTTATGGCTAAACTCTAAGTTTAACAGTTTTCGAATTTGTGACGTGAAAACATGTATTATTTTGTTGTTCCGTTGTGTGCGAATGTTTATACAGAGGCAACTGATATTTGAATATTTAATAAATACATTCCTTTCATATTAAAAATATTCTCCATCATCTAATATTTACTTACATTTTCATTTTATAAGTATAAATGGTAACTTGAAATTTGGTATGGACTATCTACTATATAGGTTAATTAGTTATCCCAACACCACATTTGTAAGCTGCAGTGTATTATAAAATCGCGGAGACAGATTCCACTTGTATTACTTATGTCTTTTGTATTATATTTCCGAATTCTAGACTTAGGTTAAACAGTAATTAGTAAAAGAAAACTTGATTTTTTTAGTAGTTCTGCATTAATACCGATAGTATATATAAAGTAACCAGGCTAATCTATACATAAATATACAAGACAAACCAGCTCAGAACCATTTTCTCCTGCCCATTTACGAGATTTGTTGAAAATTATCAAAAAGCTAAATTTTCCTTTTAAATTATTAGAAAACATTTACAAAAAAGTGAAGGTATCCAGTTTATTATTATACTAGCTTATGCATGTGACTTCTTCCGAGTAGATATTATACATTATCCCACAGATATATCAATATGAATTGGACACCCCTTTTTATCCTCTTTAGGATGAGTTTTGGGATCAAAACTATTCTGTGTCCTTCCCCAGGACTTAAACTTTCTTTCGCCAACATCGCCCGTAGTACACTTACTCATCGTCATAACTTTTAAAAATACTAAACTATACTAAACTTTGTGTTTAGACTTAAAAGAAAAATGTTATTTACTTTATATAATGTGATATCAAATTTAATTTTATTTATGGTTCACTTTTTTAGAAATATTTGCTTACACATAAAATATAGATATGCTGTAGCAGTTTTTTTGTAAAACTATTAAAGAGAAACATTTCCCCTGTACATTATATTCATGTAACTCATAGTTTTTGCAGGTAACGCTAAAATAGCTGTCAGTAACAAAATAATGTAAGTAATGTGTAATGTTTTGTCCATCGTGGTGGCCTATTAACTTTATTATTTTTTAAATTATAGGGAGATAGATATCCGTGTTCCCGCACAACTCTGATAAAATAATTTAGTATGATAAATGATATCTTACCTTTTCCATTTCCGCAGACAATTTGGTCTTCATGGTTTCCTGTAAGACTGGGAACTTCAACTTCCAGTCAGCTACAGTCTTGCTACTCTTGGAGAGTACCATAGCTATGCGTTCTATATCAGCCATGTTGACACGGGTCTCCCTAAGTCGACATAACTCCATTATTAAATAGTAATCCTTAATTAAAAGTGAAATATAAAGAATTTGCTTAGAGTTTATGCATTAACTTGCAGCTGTGAGCTTTGAGTTGCTTTTGGACCTAATCTTCTAAAAGCAACTCACATCCGACCTCAAAGGGAGAATGCAGCACGAATTAAAGCATGTACCTATGTTTTAATTTCGATATTTCTAGGTATTTTTGAACTAAGGGATAGGACTGTTATTTGTGAAATAGTATACATATAAGGAGCATACAGCATGCAGTGCCCAGATGATGACAATAAGTTGGTCCCGTATTACGTAAGTGGGATATTAGTGTAACGTTTAAAACGACTCTGCCTACGCTTTTGGGGATATAGCCGTGACTGTTGAAACTTTAGAAATTTTCATTTTGATTTTTTTTAATTATTTAGGGGGACAGACGAAGAGACGGGTCACGTGAAGGTAAGTGATAACCTATGCCCATGGACATCTGCAGTTCATTGTCATAAGTGCGCCCGCTTTTGATGGTGATGAGAGAGGGTGCAGGAAAGGAAAAATGTGAGGGGGATAATGGGAGGTAAAAGAAGAGAGAGTGGATGATAGGAGAGGAAAGAGTAGAGGGGGATGGGGGATGAGGGGAAAGGGCAATACAATGCAAACATTATTTGTCTACCGGTTTCTGCGAGGTAAATACATATATAAGATAAATCAAATAAAATTCAATTTCGATTTTAATTGCAATTTCAATTTTATTTCAATTTTAATTTCAATTTGAATTTCTATTTTCATTTTAGTTTCAATTTCGTTATTAATTTCAAATCAATTTCAATAAAAATTTAAAAGGTTTATATTTAAATCTTTATTTCGTTGAATTTAGGTTGACAATATTAAAATAATTAATGAGATTATTTTTAATCGGTGCAATTATTATTGACATAGAAACAAGTGTTTTTCGCGTGTATATTATTAATGTCAATAAATTAATTATACATTTCCATAGAAAACCTAGAAAAGAAAAGTTGATACGCGTTTTTACGCCATTGTACAAAACCCCCCTACAGCCTAAGAATACTATATAAATATCATGCACAAGTAACAAAGCTCTTTTAACCAAATAGTTGAAAAACTTAATAAACCTGTTAGCTGCTTGGCCGCGGAGACGTTCAACAGTTGCCTCGAGCTCATACAGATCGTTCTCTAGCAGAAGCATATCTTGACGATAAATCTCCTCCTCGCGTGTAAGTTGCTAAAAGCAAAATTAAATGTGTATATACAGAGAAAATAAGAACAATATTTATTTCGTATTTCGTTTTTTTTTTAATACAGTATACGCACCGATTCAGGATCAAGTTCGCAGAAACCGGCGGCTAAAGCACCAATCTTGACAATGGTTTCAGCCATCAACTGCCTCATCTGTATGGCGTGGGCTAGTGTTGAACGACGCAAATTACGAGTCTGTAAATCAAATCACTGAAAAATTAGTGTGTTAAACTACATTATCATTTACGTAGCATTATTCGCCGACGCTCAGTACTTCGCACAAAGCTTTTCGGTAACAATCGCTAAGTTCAGGGCAAGGCTAAATTTGTTTGTAGGTATTATTTTTAACATACCTCAATGCGAAGGTCATAGCTTTGTTTCTGTAAAACACGAAGTTGATTGAAGAAATCCGGGCTCACGTTAATGGTGTACGTTCTTTGCGGTGCCAGAGCAAGCTGTTGTCCCACTAACCCAGCGGGTTTTGGCGGAGGGGCTGGCTTCAGGCGATCGCGCTCTGCGTAACAAATTTAAACATTTCCATACCTTAAAGGAATGATGCAGTCTCAGTACTGAATAAAGCTAAAATTGAATGTGTTAAATCTCTGTTATAATGCAATAGCGTTCGATACAGTAGCTATATATATTATTTTAATACTGACATTTAAATCCTGTAAAAATGATGATTAAAAAATGAATCAACCACCATGTTGTGACAATTAATAATTCTACATAGGTTAAAACAACAATGACACAGTTAATTTAGTAACTCCACTCTCATATCAGAACATGACATTGAAATATCTATGGATGCAAACAGTTACCTTGAGAAGACGTCCGTGGCAACGTGGAAGATTTGATTGCCGGTTTGGTTGGTTTTGTATCAGCTTGTTATGGCAAAGAAGTAAGCGGAAAGAAATCAAATACAAGAATTATGAACATGGTTATGATCTAAACTACGAATGGTCAGAAAAGATATATAGCACATTCTGTTACCTTTGAGAATGACTACCTAATAATGTAATAGTACAAATTTTCACTTCATTCTCAAAATAACCATTCATTAATAAATAGCCATTCTAATTTGGATCGGTGACAATAATGATGGTTAATTATAAATAAATTAAAATAATAAAACTTGATTTTCTCATTCAATTGGTTATGAATGTATTATATAGAGTGTCATTTCATTTCAAAAAAGGTGGTTGTAATGATAGCCGGCATTATGATTTCATAAATTTGAAAGTGGAAAAAGTCGTGTAGTTATATAAAAATGCTAGCATCAAACGGATTCGATGATACTAGAAACGATATAAATAAGAAGATAATACCTAATAAACCATATACAGTAGACAACAAACAGAAAAATTTACAGACATTACGCATCCTCCATATTTTGAGGCCCTGTGTCCTCGTACTGACAAATTGTCAGTTAAGATTAACACCGGAACTTTGTAAGTGAATTTACTGTGTTATTCTAGAAAAAAAACCTCCACCAAGGGCACACTAATAAATAACAATATCAATATACTATTCACCCTTCACGTGTTTAACTACTTTATAGATAATAAATGCAGTCAACTTGCAACAAGGTTTTAAAAAATATTAATTCTATGCATACCTGAGTGCTGAGGAGAGTGCTGTTTAGGAGAGCTCATATCTGGTGGATCATCGCTAAATGATACAGATTTCTCAAACGACACAGACTTTTCTGAAATGACAAATGTTTATTTGGTAAGTCAAGAAAATTATTTTGATACAAGTTTCACTTTAGTTGATTCTTCTTGAAAATGTTTTATTGAATGTATCAAACCAATAATTAACAAACACTGAGTCAGGTCTGTATAATGGATATTAATATAAAGTAGAATATGAACCAAAACTAACTTTACGTGTACCAGAAGGTGTCGATAGTGGAGGATAAAATTATGAGTGCTTATGCAGATTTTCAAAACCATTTTGTAAATGGAAACAAAAAGTGTTATGAATGCTAAGAAAGTGTATAAACATACGTTTAAAAGGAATAGATAATACGTCAAAGTGCAGTGTCAAACTTTAACAGATATAAGAGACAAAGTAGGTAACAGTTATGTTAATATAATTTTACACTTAGATGTAGAACTGATGAAGAATCTGAACAAACGTCTTTTAAAATGTAGGCCGATATTATATAACTTCAAAACGAAAAAACAATATAACTCCAAATAAATACATACTAATGACACAATAATATGAGATTACAACTCACTAACACTTGCGAGTTCTACAAAATAAATAAAAATCTCAATAGCGAGATGGCGATGCCCTTCAAACCCTACATAATTCATTCCAATATAGCCACAACTACGCCTTCGGTGTTTCATTGAATGTCTAGCAATAATTTATCTACGGCAAAGCCTTCACTAGCAGACGCATTCTGATTTCATCGCTGGAATTACAATAGCGATTATTAGTATCAACTGTTATAAATTTTTCATAGAAGTATTGTATGCAAAACTAAACGATTGTAGTAGTGATAAATGAGATGGGAAATATAGAATTAAGTAGATGCATTGAACCTTAAACTTTGTTTATGATCAAGCTTAAAATAAGAAAAATATCACTCGATTTAGCAAGCAAGCTGTTGGTGTGATAATCATAAGGTCGCCAGATGCATTGCGAATGTCATTGTTTTAAATATGTTAGTGGTAATGTGAAAGTGACGCTTTCCCTGACAAACAGCAAATCGAGATGTGCGGAAGCATCATTGCCATCGCATTAACTTGGATGGAAATGGAATGTAGTAGAACCCGTAATTTGCGGTTTGTTTTTCCCACAATGTAATGCTGTTAAATCCATCATCGTCATGAGAATGCTTCATGCTTAAAATGTAGGAAGTTGTAAAAGATAAATCATAGGCAACATGAACATTCAAATATATACTTGAAAAAGTTTCCTGTCGTTATAGGTATAAGGTTTTTCTCTTGTATTTGTTTTTAAGATCAACATTAGTAATGCATCAACGCTTACTACCGTTACCGCCTCCAATCACACTTACGAAATTTATCCCTCCCTAATTTAGGAGGTCGCTCGGCAGTCGAATAACGCGCCCCATCTGAGTAGAGGAAAACGCAAGCCACATTAACAATGGTTTTTCTATGAAATATTAATGAGCCTTGTCAAACGGCTTATTAATATTTCACTAAAAAATACTAATTTTCACAGCTTCGGTTGTAAAATTTTTTAAGTTAGTATGATTTTATAGTTGTTCTTAAATTAAATGTCGATACGGATTAGAGTTGTTTTAAAATTATAATTGAAATAAACCAAACAAAGCTACTTCTTTGAAAATGGTACATATTATTCAGAAATAATAATAGAGTACCCAATTTTTTCAGTTGTGCAGTACAGAAACAACTACAGACACTTACAATGCGCATGACAGACAGCGATTACGATAAAACATTCGGTTTATGGTTCCTAGAGACGTCCATGTTCAATAATAGGACAAACATAGCTACATATATAATTTGTTTGCAAGGTGACGTTTTTATCTACAAGTGTGACTTGTGATAAATGTATGTATTTTTAAAAGAATAAGGGATGTTTTGCAATTGACACTTGAAAACTCATAAGATGTATATTAATATAATCAGTTTTTAGGTCATCCACATTAATTGTGATGATAACATTTCTTTAATAACAAATTATTATGAACACTTGAACGATGACGAACAGATTGAACAATCTGAAAAGAATTTTGCTTGTGACGAAAGTTATTCATTAATAAATATTTCTTTGTTTACATATCACCAACTAACGTTCTTAAAGTATATACATACATACATATGTTTACTGCAAATGATTCATGGTTTACATTCTGTATTCAATTTAAATATATATTTAATTTATTTTACAATTTTTGTGCCATATGGATCATTTTGTAGTTTTTAATCCAATATCTTCAACTATTAATGGAAAGGCTAAGTTAGACTTATGTTGTTCTGGAAATGTAATAACAATTGATATTATCTAGCACAAGAACCCTCACCTTGAGCAGCCGGGCGAGGCGGCTGGTATGCTTGGTACTCTTGTCTAGGAGCCACAATCGGAGCCGGTGACTGATTAGGAACCTGCAAAGCTTTCTGCACAAGTCCAGTCAAGTTGGCAAGCTGCCTTTCCATCTTCTCTACACGAAGGCGTTGCATTTCATCGAGCTGGGGCCTAGAAAAGCATTATAAATCCTATCTATCCATCGTGTTCAAGTAGTTTTGGTCTTCTGCATGGGGCAAACAAAATTCGCTTTTGACAGTATATGACGCAAAGCCTATTATTGTATATTGTGTCCACAATATCGCGTTGCACAGATGATGATGATCATTAATAATAAACGTAAAATTAGTGATTTAACTGAACCAATATGATAATACACTGGTGTATTGTATATATACTTGCTTTTATAAATGTAGATCGCAGATGTCACAATTGTATAAATCAGCAAATGAGGCACCGAGTGTAGTATTGGATGCATTCAGCGCATTTAAAAATAATCTGTTGTATTTATATAAGTATTAATAAAATTCGTCTCTTTTTTCTAGCAGCCAAGTTATGAAGGGTAATATATTTGGAATAATGGAATAATATATTTGCCTTTTATATTTGAAAATCTGCGATCTATTTCAATATGCAACGATACTTGAGTTTTAATCATTGCCTTCAGTTACCTGGCGTCATATGGAGGTCGAGGCATGGGTCGCGGAGCGGTTCCGATGGAGTTAACTCCATACATCTGATAAGCATCTTCAATGATCACGTTTTCACTGCACAGAAAAATATGATATGTACTTAACCTATCTCTTGACATTTCCTACTTCTTTGAAATATGATTTATTCTACATAACATTTATGAACAAATTATATTACAAAGTTACTTACACAGCCTCCTCATCAATAACAGGTGTTATTATGGATCTTCCAGCTGCGGGGCCTAAGTACTGGGTGTAATAGGGATCTTCATAGGGGGCCCGGACTGAAACACGCTCTGGCGAGGACATGTACCCATCACCGTGTCCTATGTTCATAAAGAATAGAATACGGTTATAATACTAGTGACTCACGGAATCTCGAGCTCTTACAATATGCAAAATGAAGTTACATTACTTTTATTTTTTATAAATATAGTGGAAATAAAGCCACCTGCGTATTTTTAAGCATGCGAATTATACAAAAATCAAATTAAATTTCTATTATGCATATATTATTTTAGACTTTTCCTTTGAGGTACGAAGGATTTCAGTTTGAAAATAACTCCGAAAATGTCCACCCAAATATATCTTATATAATACACGTGAGTTACTTAAAATGTTCATTCCGTTTTTTATTAAACTTATTATATATTGTAAATTTATTAGTTCAGAATGGTAGGTTAATGGGGTATACAATTATTAAAATTTATATCCAATAACTGGTGAATTAGTTACCATGTACAGACAAAGCATTAGCAAATATGCAAGATCTCGAAGCTAAAGAAACTTGGTTATAGGAGGTGGGCCTGGTTACCGGGGATTGTATACAGTTGTTAGAGTCCCCGGGAGAATCTGTCTCTGTATCTAATCAGAAAACCCATGGACATTTCTTCACAAAAAAGAAATCTCGTTCAAATACAGTTTAAGAAAATTCTTTAAATTTAACTCAATTTCAGCATGGAAACGAATGTGTCCGTCAAATTATTGAATGGAATTGGTAACAACTTAGTATCTTCTAATTTTGAGTTTAAAAGAATACAGTTTAGTACGCCTTTTTTGTTAACTAGATCCGTCTGCAAAGATAATTTCTAAATTGTGGGTCACCTGAGCCGGCATGTGGCTTGACACGGTCTGCGGCAACGGGTGGCGCGGCTGGTGAGAAGGCACGCAGCATGGTGCCCCTACGAGGCAGGGTGCTCGGAGCCTGTCCGCCGATGTAGTAAGCCGGCGCCTTCGCCTACAAATAAATAAACATTGAACAATACATTTACAGATATTGTCATACATGTATATATAATTATATACATGTATAACAATATCTATATAATAAATAATTAAATACTACTAATTTATAAATATATATATAAATGAGTAGTCTTTTATTGATTTTTAAATACTATTCAACAAGGCCCAGTTAGCCAATTCATCTATATTCGATAGAATAATCTACTAAAATGTCCTGGATATAAGTTTAATGATAAAATTATAATTACCAGCATATTAATACCTACTTAAAAATATATTATATACATATAATTAGGACAGATTAGCTTCTAACATTCTACATTCGTAGCAAGGCTATATACAATGTAGTGTAGTTTAAAAAACTTAATCATTAAGTAGACGAGAGCGTTAAATATGGTCTTCACGGCATACTATAAATTATAGGCTCAAATACAATCAGAACGCAACAATGTAAGAATAACATTGTGGTTTACAAACATACTATCAATATCAACGACAACAATATGAGTGCGACGTGAAACAATCAGTCAGTCTTTTGTTTTTCTTGAGAAAACACCTTATACCTGACTAACTTTCATAAGAAAAACTGAGATATAATTTTCATCTTATCTGAAAGTTTGCTAACATCAACAACAGGTACTCTTAAATGGTGGTGTGAGTCAATGTGAATAACTTAAATTAACTTTTATATTTAGCAATATGTCATGGTTTACTACGATTGTGCTACTAAGCGCTGTTTCCCCTTGCTTGTCGATCAACCGGCCTGTCTACAAAGTAGCACTCGCACAAAAAGGATTTGCACAGGTATGGCATACAACATTCATCAATCATTTATAAAAGTATTAATTTGTTACTGCTTTTCTCGAAACCAATTCTGAGAAGTAGCAACCTACATTAATTCATGAAGAAGTACTTAATCGCGATCAAGTAATCTTTTTGTATTTACATCAGTAACTTACATAAGGATTAACTTTGCATAATACATCCGTTTTACCTTATACACACTACAACATAAAGTTGAAAATCAAGTCAAAGTTTAATATAGATCAATGACCGCATCATTAATCCATTCCATGAGTCATTAATCCATTTCATGAGTTTCATTAAATTTATATGTACACACACATTATGTTAGTGGTAAAAATTTCAGTTTCTGCAATATGACATCGATACGCCACCTCTCAGAGAATTTACATTCTGCACCTGGTTTCGAATCTATGACCTTTCTGGTGACCAAAGTATATTTACGTACGTCGGTGAGTGCATTTCTTTTATATTAAGTTTAACATGTTTGCTTAAACAAGGTTGTCGTGACAAGGCATGCATAGCTAGTAAACTTAACTAATTACCTGAATTGCGTCATTACAGTATTGAAACCACTTTTATTGAGAGCTGGTTTAAGGTAGACACAAAAGTTGTGCAAATTTGACATTAATAAATATTTTGTTGTCCTATCGAGATATACTTTAACTAAAGCATATCTATAGTGATCATTATCCAATCAGAAATCTCTTAAAGGCTTTCGAAATTTATATAGCTAATGATGTTCTACAAGCGTGAACTACCTACCAAAAGCACAGTATCTATTTATAGCCACAATAGTCCAAGTACATATTTTGTAATAGCTATTTCATAATATTGCTGCTTAGGGCAAATATGGACATGTTTAATTTATTTCCTCTTTCGATTTCCGCCCCTAAAGCGTTTGTCTTAATGAAGTATAATTTAGTAAATATATATATTATTTTAAGCTCATGGCAACAACCGTGTTATACGGCTATGGTTGGATTCCGGAGGGCGGCACATTAATTTTTCAATTAATGGCAAGGTGACGTCAAATACGCCGGTAGATATTACCAAAGACGTTTGGCGGCATATCTGTTTGTCTTATCAATCAGATTACGGTGCGTGGGCAATTTACTTAGACTCCCGTCTTATCTCTTGCCAGGCATCGCAGAGTGTAAGTATATTTTTTTATGACAGGCCTTATGATTTAAGGTCTTACAATAAAATTAATTAAACAATCATTGTCACTATAATTACAATACTCAAATATACAAGACTTTATTGAATCTGAAACCCAATTTCATGCTAGTAGTTATGTTTACCCTAACAGTCTGTAAGATTGATATATGCATTAACAGCTGCCTTTTAAGTAGATTTAATTTTACGTAACCATACAACTTATTGCTTGACTAAGTTCTGTTTATAAACATTTATTCTGATATTACTATATACAGTTGGGTTATACTCTATAATTCTATATATTTATATACATACCTATTCATCAAAAAATTACTCAGAAGTAATCCGGAATGACACACTACTTTCAATAATTTCTTTTGGAGTGTAATTTGTATAAACAAGTACATTATCGGATCACATATAATTTTTAAAAAATATATTTATGCAATAGTAAACTTCAACAGCTATTATGAAAGAACAAGAAATACAGACAAGGTTATCGTTGACATAAATATACTATCCATCTCAAATATCATGATTACCTGGGGCTAAACAGAACCTTGATAATTTGTTAAGCAATGTGGCCAAATTTATTTCGGAACATAATCCTTGATAATACCATTTCATTTTTTTTGTTTAATATTCTAGGTTTTTGGGTTCATTTTACCAGGCAATGGAAGTGTTATTGTAGGATATGGGACCGATGTTAACGGTAAGCATAACTTAGAATAAGGAGCGAAATTTGAAATATATTCAGATGTAAGTAAATTAGTCCATCAATATTTTAATTATTACAGGTGGCCAGAATGGTTTGGAAGGAGAAATTTTTGGCACCAACATGATCTTAAGTTCAACTATTGAAAGGAACCATACTTTAAAAAATGATCCTAAATATGAGCAAAAGTCATTTCATAAAAATATAATGAAAGGCGGCGAACCCAATGCTAAATACATTGTATTAGGTGATTTGCAGACTGATGAAGTAAACAATAATTTTGAAACAACTTCAAAGGCACCTTTTATCAATTCAACTAAAAGTTACATCAAATTTCGGACGCCTTATAGTTTTATCGAACACGAAATTGGTACAGATCAGAAAGTGAAAGACGGTAAAGGAAGTTCGATTAACGCCAATAATAATTTCTTCCCTATACCTGTTACTGAAAGAAATACACCACAAACTACTGCAAATACTTGGAATCTTAACATACATAATGGTAAATACAAACCACCAAACAGACATAAACCTGAAAAGCATAATCCACATGTAAAAGGCCTGTCTTTTATATCAGAGTTTGAAGTGCCACCGCCAGTTTCTAATACATTGCTTTTAAATAATCCATTTGAAGGTAAAAATCAGGGTATTTCCGAGTCAATTTATAAGATCAATGAAGATTCCAAAGCTCACACTAAATTTGAAAAAAAACACCAACAAGAATTGTCTGAAATTGAAATGCCCCCTCCTTTAGATAAGAACACAAGAGTTTATGGCCAGTGGACAAGTTCCAAATTTGCGGGCAGTGTGCTAAATTACCTAAAAAATCAATTTCGCAATAGAGAACAATCGAAATTGTTGGTACCACAAACTATTCCACTAGCTAGAACATATGATAGCTTTCCTTATGCATCTAGTTTCAATGGAATGAAAATACGCGCACCAACGCAGTTTCAGCGCAAAAATATAGTAGAGAAACACTTTTTTGAAAGTAAAAGAACACCACAAATAAATGTAAGAATACTAGAAGACGATTTAAGAAGCAATATCATCAGAAGTCATTCACAGACATTTCCTAAAAATGTTGAAATATCTAGCAGAGGAAAAACAAAACGAAAGGAAGGAAGGTTTTACAGAAACGCCAATTATCAAGAAGAAAGTAGAGAAAGTTCAGAATCCAGTGAATTCCGTACAAAAATATTAGATTTGTCTAAGACTAGAAAGATTAATCCAAATTTAAGTCTACAAACTTTTAATTTGATGGCAATACTTCCATTTCTAAAATCTTTAGAATACTTCATAGACGACTCACAAACTATTGAAACGAAAGATATTTTAAAAAGTAATGATATTTATACTAGAAGCTTATCTACTGGCAATAAATGGCATAATGTTAAATCTTATAGTAATGACTACACACCACGAGAAATAAAAATGGGGCTTGAAGATGACCAAAAGATTTTAAATGAAAAAATTGACAAACTAAGCAAAAAACATCCTTCACTTCGCTTAAAATATAAACCTGAAGAACGCCGATTAGTGCAATATAAAGACGACGAGTCTATTCTCAAGGGCAGAGAATTGGCTATGGAGGTGTCTAACCAATCGAATACTAATAAATCTGTATCAATTTTAAAATATAATCATGGTTTTTTACCGTTGAAAAAAAAAAACAATAAAAGTAAGGTCTGGCAGGCGAGCGATGGACACCACATTACAAAAGGTTACACGAAGAATAACTTTAACAAAAATGTCAAAATTGGAAATGCTTTGAACGAGCGGCCAATAATTGGGGGCAGCGTAGAAGAGAATAAAAGAAGTTTCGTAGGTGGAGACGAGAGAGTGCCCGATATAAATAAATATAGGGCTGATGTGGATAACAAAAATGTCTACTCTACAGTACCGGGGTCACTAAGTCCAAGAATTTGTAAAAATGTGGAATTTTATGACCGTGTTTTATATGTACAGCCGGACGGGAGCATCGATAAGACTCACATAATTTCTACTCTAAGAATGAAAACTAATATAGGCATCGAATTCATAATGCAAAATTATAAGAAATGTTCGTTACAAGAATCGAATTTTCAAGACGATTCAAGGTTATTCATAGATTGGAATAGGACACCAGTCAGACTTTTCGGCGGTGCATACCCCAGAAAAACGACGGACCTTTGTGGTTTTTTTAAATAGACGACTCATTATCTTTAATGGGTCCACTGCAATCAATGTGTGTGTTTATAAATCATAAAATATTATACACAAAAATAAATAAAAAGAATCCGTTCTGTGGGGTTTGGTAAGTTGTAACGCCCATAATGTGTTTTACAGTTTTTGAAGTAAACCGACTAGAAGCAGTTGATACTTACTAAAACTTAGGAGTATATGAAAGTTATCCACAGTTAAAACGATACACCTTTATCCGATACTATTGCGTTACTTATATAGTTATACAGTATATGATCATCATCATTATGATCATCATTCAGCTTATCGCAGTCAACTGCTGAACATACACAACGCCTTTTGCATCCAAATAAAAAATAACTACTTAATATAGTTACGCATAAATAATTACTAGAACTAAAATAATGATCTAAGTAATTACTTAATTATCATGAATTAACCCTTTTTGCATTTTCATAGTCTACTTTTATGTTTAGTTGTCGAAACTCTTTCAGTTAGACAGTATGCGGAAGGGCCGATATTAATAAAGAACTCTACGACAGTAAGCAAAGAGATAGGTACACTCAAAAATAACTCATGCTATATACTTTATTCATCGTGTCAAACAATAAAAAGAAGCTCAGGGATCATACAGATATTTAATACGTAATATTTCTTTCACAAATTAGTTTGTTGATTTTTTTGAAGTAAAATACATAGGAACATACACACACTTACGGTAATTAGGTAATTCAGGCTAAGCCTATTGAAGTTGATCTCGTACTTTGGGAATTAGATGAGAAAAATGGTAATAAATTAAAAATGAATGGTAAGAAAGTGATATGCTTATAGGCATGGACTGGGATAGCCGCTCAAAGCAGGTCAGCTTCTATTGCTTACACTTCCCAGCCCATTAGTGAGAGCAATCCCTTTCCTACTAACATTGACTTCCCCTCATACCTAGCTACCTTAAAAGTAAAATATAAAAACAAATAGCGGATATTATTAATATAAAATTTAAGTGAGCATGTTAGAAATCAGTTCAAGGTCTTTGAAAAACGAAATGTGAGATGTAACGGTGTCTCATTGGCGTAACGAGCAAAACCAGTTAGTAGCGAGGGCACGTGTAAACGAGACTGTTCCATTACATAACGTTAAAACCATACCAAATCGTAAGCTTATCAAAGTGTAACCACTCGCGCTTAGTTATATTGCAACATCATACATGTAGAATGGCTAATTCTCAATACGGAGATTGTATGGAGATGAATAGTATAATACACAGCTATTTTCAAAAATCCTCCCTGTATGTTATTTGGACTTGGTTTATACAGTTTAATTAATTAGTTTAATTAACACTCAAAATCACCCGCCTGATTTACAACATTTATGTTCTACGGTAGGCGACGATGTAACAAACAAATAAAATAAATATCCTTCCTCCTATCCTATCATAAAATAAGTTGCTTGTCAACTAAAAATCATTTGATTAAATAAGTAAAGCGTGAGAGTGAATCACTTGTTAGTAGCGAGCACTGCGGTAACAAAATTAGCGGCGGGATTTATTTCGAACGATTCCTCTGAACGCTAACCTCCCTCACAAAAGGCGACCAACACACCTTCAGCTGTTCAGATGTCAATCCTATGTTTTGTACTAGGATATTTGACAGTCCTCCTCCTTCTTTGCAAATTCACTAGAAATTAAGCAGGAAATAATTAAAGTTCTTTTCATTTGAATTATATTATGATTATTTAAGTTCGCTGACGAAGGAACGTGCTAAAGAAACTTTATGTCAATATAGGAATCAAGTTATGTTTTATGTTATTATTTTGTTATGTTTTATATTTTATATAACTTTTAGATATTATGATCATAATATGTTTAGATAATATGTATGTACATTCTTAACCTACAAATTCTGAGCAACAATTCTTAACTATGTGTGTGAATTTAGTAATTGCATTGAAGTTTTATCTCCCATTGTCTTATTGTTTATTATTTGTGAAAAATGGTTTGACATAGTAAAACGCCTGCATCACATGAGTAAGGAAATGCAACATTAAAATCCTTGTTTTGCACATTTGTGTTAGAGGCAGCTGTGGTCAATTTTGTGGATACTTGTAGTAACGACGAATCAGATTGAATAAAACTAAGTGAAATAATGAATTTGTTTTCTTTTTCGGATACATTCTGAGATTCATTCCACATCCTCATTTCCTAATATCCGAAAGTTAAGAGATAATTATAAGTATATAAAAGTAGGAATATACTCGGAAATACTTTTACTATGCTAATTACGGTATTACTTATTAGCAAAAATAAATATATTGTATAAGTATTTTATTTTTTATAATACAGAGGGACAGACGAACAGTCATGTCATCTGATGCCAAGTGACAACTGCTGTCCATGGACAACTGGAACTCAAGACTCGTAAGTGCGCAGCTGGCTTTGGAGGGTGATGAGGATTGGGGGCATGCGGGGAGGGGAAAGGAGAGAGGGGGAATGAGAAGATGGGCAATAGGAGAGAGGAGACAAGGGAAGAGGAAAGAGGAGAGAAGGATTGGGCCTCCGGAAACCTCACTAAAGTCGGGGAAATGCAACGCTTGCGTTGCTTCACAACCAGTTTTCTGTGAGACCGCGGATTCACACCGGTCGATTCGTGCCTAAGCATGGCTCTACCATTGTTAAGGTAACTACATCATACAAATCATCGAAGTGTCAAGTGTTCTTACTTATATTGAGAACGGTCCCATAGGCCCTATTACCTTTTCTAAAATATTAAAGACAGCGATGCGATGACGATGGAAATTTTACATTTCACAAGAAATACAACCGAAAGAATAGAATAATGCGTTAAATATACGTTACATGCAACAAACCTTGTGTATAATATACTATATAAAATACGATATAGATATATTTTTGGATATGAGTAAGTAATCTGAATAAATTTAAAGATATTACTATACGCGGTATAACTCCAGCTGGTTACCATTATACCTCAACATCATGCGGAATACGCTGAAACGAGCACGACGGCTAAGGCTACGACTACGATACTGGAGAGATCTCAAATATAAGGAATCGAATATAGGTAAATCTATTACACTTAGTAGCGTTTTCAGATGCATTTTGTTTCTAATTATGGTGTGGTCGAGCGTTTAGCGGTAGCAGAAAAACCTATAATGAATTTAGTGAAATTATGCTCATTGAACTACATATTTTGATTTGAAAAATATTTTGTTTACATAGTCACTCAACTGTAACTAATAATCCCCAAAGCTTTCCCGATTTCTAACAATTTTGTTTCACAACTGCACTCATTGCGATAGTCTTATACCACATTACTCGTGACGGCTAGTGCGCAACATACATATATAATGAATGTGTCATCGACATTTTGCGTCACAATAACAAAAATATTTATCACTTTGTGGGATTGCAATATACGTACATATACAATTCCTCAGTCTGATTGGCGTCTGCTGTAATTTTTAAACGTCTAAATTACAGCGTATTCATTTTCGAAGACAGCTGTAAGCAGTTAACGCCCGTCTTATTTGTGTGGTATAAATAGTATGTGCTAATTAATAGTACCACGAGCACGAACATTCAACAGTTACATGAAGTAACCGTAAGGAGCCAGGTATATTGAGAACTTACTGTAGCGCAGTTGGAATCACAAACCCTTGAGTTTTGTTCACGTAAACACCGCTCTATTAGTAGTAGGTCTATGACAAGAACACACTGGTAACAGAACAATTGAAAATAAACGATACGTTCTAGAACCGCAAACAACCAACAAAGTATTCACAAAAGTGTGTATGTGTGTCCATCAAATAATAAGCATCAATATATTATACCTGTGAATCTCAATGTTTGACTACGAAGGTATATTACGGCATTAAATAAATTCATATTCAAATCGTTACATTATCGTTGAAATAAAACTTTTACATAAGATAATACTTTAAGCTTTCTAAAGGGTAGGTAAGTGCAATTTTAAATATTCACGTTAAAGAACTGAACTTCGAGAGAACTTTACAATATTTAAAGAGGTGAAGACTGATTCGTTTATAAAATGTTACCTTTACATCTACATCTGTGTCATACACGTTGTTTTAGTTGGTCACAATGGTGAGAGTATTGGCGGGATTACAAACAGTAAGAAAAACTGCTTACTGTTGCCAAAAGCGAAATGTGTCACGGTAGTGTTGCCCTCAGAAATTAGGAATATCTTATTGTCCTCTCCCCGATGTACTAAAAAATATTGGTAACTAAAGTTTAGTCAAAGTCTAGTTCCTAGAAAACACACTACACCCAACGTCTACATGATGACGACGTGACTTGATGTATAATTTTGTATTATGTAGCGACAGTTAATTTACATAAGTGTACACATGCTCCTTCCTTCAATATCGGCGTGGGAACGCAACTAGAACGAATCTATTACGCAAATTTATACCGCCGCTGCCTAGACATTTTGTAATTTTACTCCATATTAGCAACTGCCTCCAGCATTTTGGACAACTTCTCCGGTCAATAATGAATAAGAAGCTATTGCGTGTATTACCATATATTTTTGTTTCTATGCAATAACTAACATCAGTTGCTTTCTAAACTGTCGGGCACACATTTCGTAGGTGCCAATTAATCTTTAGACAATCATTTTGTCAAATACGAAAACTATGACAGTGTTCTTTAACTATTTAAGTTTATTGCTTAACAGATTATGTGATGATATATTATTACAACATAGTTTTTTAAGAGAAGTCATAATGTGGACCTCAATCTTAGTTACCCTAAAATTATGTGGTGTTTTAGAAAGGTGACGTCATATTTTAGGGTCGTATACTCATAGTTGACGCCGTCCCTAAGGTAAATCGTTAAAATTCATGATTTTTAATACAGATACCTAATTTGAGATTGACAATTGATTCTTAAAAAGATTTATAATGCAAATTTTCACCTAAATGACGCTTTGTGGCATTTAAACTATAATATCATACATACATAATCTAAGAAACTTCCTTATAATGCATGTATTAGCTACGTCACTTTGGATTGCCCAGTACCTATAAAATGCCTATACATTCATATTTATTTTATAATAAAATTAATATACAATCAAATTATTTATTTATTGTTACATATGTTAACAATCTTAGTTTATGTTAGGAGAAAATTATACTTTAGTTACATCTGTAGATTTTCCAAAAAAAAATTGTAAACCTTTTCTATGATGTGATACATTTTTATAATATTCTAACACTATTATTGTTAATTATTGATAGAGTATGTTTCTATCTATTTTCTAAAAAATAATTAGAAAATAAATGTAAAACCGATCACATATTATCTTATGGACAAAAATTTCAAATAATGTAAATAATTAAAACCTTACAGAATTTCTCTCCTAATTCAATTTACATATATACAGAATAAAAGAAGAAAAAGCCAGAACGAGCAGGTAGGGAACCATAAAACCAAAACGAAAAGAGAACTTTGTGTAAGGACGCTGTTATCAATCAACACCATTTTAAGCTACATATATATATCCTACCATATTCTAATCAAAGCGTTTAAACTCAACAAAATGAAGAAAACAAATATTTAAACTCGTTATAGAAAGTGGATGTACGCAAACTCTTCGCAAAACCTTTTTCTTTGTTACCTATTACTATAATTATAATTATAACACAAAATATTCAGATTAAAATATAAAATTTAATTTCTTAATCAAAGCACAACAACAGTACCTACTAGCTCTCTATGTTAATGCAGTAGTTCTACTCCTCGACTCACTTTACTTTCCACACCCAAACGAGCTGACCCTAAAATCACCAGCAGAAATACAAAACCGAATATATAGGAAATAACACAGTTCGTTTGGCCGCATTTATATTAAGTCTAGGTACTGATGTATATAAGATAAAATGTGCGATAAGAGATTTAAGTACGTACGGTACTTAAATCTCCACCAAAACTATGTATTCTTAATTTTAAATTTTATTTAACCCTGGGGAACGTAATAATCAAAGAAATTTATTTTCATTTATAATTTAAGTTAATAAGTAACTATGTAAAAATGGGGATTCTTCATTCACCGAAAAAACTCTCTCCGTTTTTTCTCAGCTTTAGGGGACCCCGAAATCGGAGAAGATGAGAGACGTGGAAGCTGACGAAACAAGTATGAATAAATATGTGTTTATTAAATAACAATATTATGTCACATTTCCGAAATCCAGATGTTAGTGAAGAAACGATCTCAATTAATTATGAAACAGTTACATCGTTTTATTGAAGACAGTGAATATGTAGTTGTATCGTTTAAGTTTTATATTTTAATTATATCGTTACCTAACAACACATTTCATTAGTAACTGAATTTAGAACAGATGTCGCAATATTACTTACAATTAATATTTTTTCGGTATTTTGATTTGAAATATATTTTTTATAGCATAGGGGGACAAACGAGCAAACGGGTCATCTGATAGTAAGTCACCTCCACCGCCATTTAACACTTGCAACTCAAGAGTCACAAGAGTGCTGTCCACCTATTCGGATAGGCGAAATGGAGGAGGGGAAAAAGGGGAAGGGAAAGAGGGTTGGGCCTCTGGTAACCTCAATCACTCGCTCACACAATGCAAGCATTGCTAAACAGAAGGTTTTCTGTGAGGTTGTGGGAATACTCTAGTCGAGCCGGCCCATACGTGCCGAAGCATGGCTCTCCTGCGTTATAGGTATGTTACACTATAGGTATGTTAATAGTTATTGTTATTAACTAACTAAACTAAAGCTGGAATAAGACGTTTTTTACAAAGTTTAAAGTTATTAGCACCGAAAACCCCGGTGCGATGACGGATCGAGGGGATTTCCACACGTCAAAGAAAAGGCTGCTACAATTTCCGCACGCAAAAGAAAAGACTGCTACATATCTAGGAGTGCAGTAGTTAAGCGTAAGATGAATTGTTTTGTTGTAAACATATAAACTACCAACATTTTTCTTTTCAATAAAATTAATATTATTATAAAGTTGTTCTAGTGTTCCAAAGAGCCACATTCATTCATTTAAATATTTAAAAACAACGACGTCCACCAATGTCAATGTAGTGAACCACGTCCACCAATGTCAATGCCGAAACGCAATGGATGGAAAAAATATATTATTTTATATTGAATTAAAAAAGTATAGTCTTTCACATTACTTTTCCAGAACATATATGTACGAGTAGACCGATATATGCTATAACATGTAAACCCTAACAGGAGTTAATTGTAGACTCCTTATGGTTATTATCCTTTAATTATAATATTGCAGCGACTTCAAAGTTACCTGTTTGTTGTTACATAAAATGGAGTTGGTTGCCTCGCAAACGGTTTGCCAACATATTGATATCAAGATCAACATATCTCAGGCAATCGAGGCGCAGCACTGGTTTAACATATCCTGATCTAAATCATATACAGACATAAAAGTAATTGTAGGATTTCGCAACTTATTTCGACCTGCAAATCTGATACAAAAAAAAAATATCGCGTCTGAGGCTGGCGAGGCGATATTTTTTTATACGCGGGCAAAGCTAATAAAATACTTGTATTAAACACTAAAAAATAAAATAATCCGAGTTGAGAAGTTGTTGTGTTACCTTATAACATAACCTGATATACATATATAACATTTGGTTTCATTTAAAAGTAGACTAGAAAGGGGCTCTTAAAACAATTTTGCCTGCTGACATTGGTAAGTGAGTTTGTACAACAACAAATAAGATGATATTTAATTGGTTGCAATTTTGATGAAACCCGATATAAGCTATATTGAAGCGGAACTCTCATTCTTATAATAGAACCAGACCAACCACCAACACCATGCTACAAGCTGCATGATTGAAGATTTAATGTCTGCCACTCAAATTGGCCTAATTCTGAGCCATACCAATTTGAATTTGTTTTTCATAGGCACGATAAGAAGAAGACTTATAATTTTATTATATATACATTCATTTTGTTGACCTATGTTCTTAAATGACACGTACTCCTGGTCATGGCTGAATTTTTTTACACAAAAGTAATATATACATAATTGGGGTATATCTGCAGTGTGAATTTTGCCGGTGTAAGGACCCTAAATAAATTATATGATTATTATACAAAAGAAAATCTGACAAATAGTAATTGTAAAGTATTTTTGGGTCTAAGTCTCGGACCTGTCGGCTACAGACAGTGGGAGTTGCAGGAGTGCGACCCTCGAGCTTTTGCTCACACTTCCCAATCAATCCGTACATACAATATCCCTTTCCTTCAATTGCCATTCTTTGTTAGTACCTTTCCCTCTAATATACTTTTCCAATTTTCCTAGATTCAATTCCTTAAGTGCTAGGCTGACGGCCATAGGCGTCACACTATTACGTTAGTGGGACTAAATTCTTCTTATTAGCAAAATGTGGGTGTTAAATACACCTCTGCCTATCTGTTATGGTATACGGGATTTAGCGTATGTTTGTATGTAAATGTAAGGATTATATTTTATTATCTTACAATGTAATAGGAAATATTTCCACAATGATGATGATAGGTTTATTTTTAACTAACCATATACATTTATTGGATTTCCTTGCACTGGTTAACTGACTAATTCACAAAACGATCAACGAAAAATTGTTAAAAAATTGCTTCTAAAATTCTAAAAAATAATACTTTCACTTATTTTGTTATACGCGATATAGGAATACAAATTTTGTTCCCGTTGCTGAAGATAATTTCGATCGGAAATCTTTGCATCGACCGAAGACTTAAACATAACTAATTACCATAAAATAATAAATAATCTAAAACAAATGTAGCCGAGATAATATGTGTGATCGTAATACTATCAATGTTTGCTGGTAGTTATATAGCACACACCGCGGCGGTTTGGAATCACGGTTCGGTTAATCGGACACGATACGAGTCTACATTCTATTTGAGGATTTATCGGATAATTTGAAACTAGCTATTTGTCGGCACGTATAGGCACCGTTACGTAGATAGTAAATTAGATAATCTTTCATCACGTATCATTAAGGGTGCTGTATACAAATGTACATATATTATAACTTTAAGTGAAAGTCGTTGTCAATTGTTATTCAAAAAAAACAAAACCTGGCTGACTTTTTTTCACTTGTGTTATCGAAATGTCCCAATGGAACTGCGATTCCAATGACACCTCACGTGTCGAAATTCATCAAACCATCTCTAGTTCCTGACAAAAAAACTTCATACGTACACCTATACGTAAATAAATACATATGTATGTAAATACATACTGTTGGAGTACGTAAACACTAATCATCCCTCGATTGTATGCAAAACAGGTAGATTGGCTGCATTAAATCAAATTTATGTCACTAGAAACATGATTTACATATATTTATACATATTGCTCTTAACCTCTGATTTTTGTTTTAATTAATCACCAATAACCAATAACAAAAAATAATTTACTGGATTCCGATGCCTTGAGAAAAACCATTTCCATTTAAAATATTTTGTAAAAAGGTTGTTGACTGATGGCGCTTTGCTCAAATACTAAATTAAAAATTTTACTGCTAATTCCTTGCCGCTTATATATCATAACTCATCTAAGATGCAAATGGAATGGCCAAATGTAAGATAGGAAATCATTGTGCTTATGGTTTTGTATTATTAATCTATTTGATTATGATATGTATAACTGCCAAGTTATAGCCGTTTCGTTTCGAATCTTTAAGTAATTATAATGATTCATGATTGCTTTCTAGACTGCGTAGTATTTTTATTTGAATATTTATATTAGATTATAGGCCGATCGGTCCACCAATATAATATTTACAAATTATTTATTAAGTCGCTTTGATACCTACTCACAGTAAATACTCATAATAATATGTTATTTTGTCATGTGTAACATGTCTCCTGTTGTTTTCCGTAACTTTTGGGTAAACGTAAGTGACTGGATGAGACAGTAGGAAGATCTCGTTGTGGAATATTTTTGGGAGGCGGCTATGTTCAGTATTAAATTATTCATGGCTGAGGTGGTCGTATTATCATCCACTACTCATAGTTCACAAAACCGCAAATAAAAACACTATATTGTTACTACTAACTACTTAAGATTGCAACAGTTAAAATTGACCTAGCTGCACCCTTTTTTTCGTAACCAAGTGCTGCTGTACCATGCACGATGTTGGAGGATGCGATATTCCTTCTGTAAAGTACATTCTGCGATATACAAGTATCGGAAATTGATAATTTAAAGATTAGTTAATTATATTGGCGTTTGAGTTAAGTTTGAACAGTATCTGCCATTTAGTTTGTTTTCCGTACTCGATTTTGTAAATTTATCTCAAGAATGTTTTGCGACTTTTATAATGGATAAAAACATCAAACAAAGACTTTGTCTCAAATTTTGCATTGCTAATAGAATGTCATGTTCAGAGTCGCTAAAAATGTTACAGAAAGCATACGCTAAATCAACTTTATCCAAAACTTGTGCTTATGAGTGGTACAGTGCATTCAAGGGCGGTCGAGATTTATTGGAAAATGTGCCTCACTCTGGTCGGCCAGCAACTTCTTCAACTGCAGTTAGCATCGCTATAGTAAAGGAAATTTTCATCCTCATTCAAGTTTGAGAGAGATATCATTTGAACTTTCCATGTCTCACGAACCGATTCGTACCATTTCAAACGATCGCTTGGGCATGAAACACGTTGCCGCTCGACTAGTTCTGAAAGATCTGAATTTTCATCAAAACCTCAATCACGTAAATGTCGCTGAAAATGACATGACACCACGACAACGCGCCATATTATAACAACAAGCGTATTCACCGAATATGGCACCGGCTGACTTTCTTCTCTTTCCAAAACTCAAATTACCACTTCCAGGTACCCGTTTTCAGTCGATAGAAGACATCAAAGAGAATTTTGTGCAGAAAACTGAAGTCAATTCCGAAAAATACATTAAAAATTGTTTTGATAACTGGACTATTCGTTGGCGTCAATGTAATATTTTTTTTTGGAAGATTAGTTCACATTTTGTGTTTTATTGACCATATAATACAGCAGGAATAATGCATCCTCATAAAATAAACACAAATTAACTTTTTAATTTGTTGCTTTGTCATAAGTTAATTATATTTAATATATGTACATGTATTTTCATAATCAATTACTTCTAGACGTCTGCACATGAATAGACTGAAAAGTGAGTTTATAGATATACATAAAAGCGACATAAACCGTCTACTAAGAAATTATTTACACGAACACACTTTACTTGAAATACATTTAAAGGTTCAAATAAATTAATTATATTAACAATTATATAGTCTCGGAGCTAACGGACGAGCCCCTAGTAATATGGTAGACAAAAGAACCAAAAGCAATAATTAAGCGACTTATTATTAACATTAAAAGCACATTTAGAGAATATTATTTAAATATAGGGAACTTCACCTTTTCCCCATCATAACTAGTGCTCAAACTAATGAACTATAGTATCAAAAAAAAGCAAAATATAGTTATGAAAGAAAGTGGCTAGTTTTTAGGAAACCCTATAAAAAGTATATAAACTTACAAATACAGTAGCAAATTTTTTTTTTCTTTTTTATATTATCCTACCATAATGACTCCACTCTGCCTGATGGAAAGTAACAAGTGGAGTCCAAGAGCGGTGGTCACCATCCTCATTGCAAGAGTAGTCAATGTAGCATGGTAACCCACACTATGGCGGCCTGGTGAGATGCTTTTTCACGCCCCGCTTAAAAGACCCGGGATCAAAGTGGAAAGGAAACACGTGCGCTGGTAGTGAGTTCCAGGCTTTAACCGATCTGCACAAAAAGGAAGAGCCTAACCGTATATTTTCCAATCTCAAACGGTGGCTCCTCAGGCCAGCACGTGTTGTCGTGTAGAGAAAGGGAGAAGGTGGGACCAATTGGAAGAGCTCGTCAGAACACTCTTCGTGATGTAGGCGATAGGAGACTGCCATAGAGGCGACATCTCTTCGCAATTGCAAAGGCTCGAGGGACTCGGTGATCTCAGGACTGTCAATAATGCGAACTGCGCGCCTCTGCAACCGATCGAGAGCGTCAAAGATGATAGCAGTACTCCACGCAGGAGCGAACCTGGGTCTTGTATAAAAGACACAGATGCTCGGGCGAGGAGAACCGTCTCACCTTGTTCAATACACCAAGCTTCCGCGAGGCCGCCTTAGTGACGCTCTCGATGTAATCACGCGGATTGAGGTCCAGGCAAATGTCATTTTTATGGAACCGAGTTCAACACGAACTTTTCCATTTCTTTTCAGTTATTCTAAAGCCAACTGTTGATTATCAAAACATATTTCAAATTCTATATAATTTCTTTCTTAGGTTATAACTTTTCTGGGGTATATAATAAAACATATTGTTCTGTACCTATTGTATTGCATTTAACACGTCCCTTTTTTTTCCAATTGGACTGACCCTGCAAATTAAACTGTACGATCTCTGAATCACACGCAAACGGAATAGGCAAGTAATAACTTGCTTTAGTACTAACGAGACACCTGAAAACGTTATGTTAGTATGGTATAGTTCATAAAAATAAAATTATGTATTAGGATACCATATAAGCACATCTACATCTACATAGAATCTACATACAAAGACGTAGATAAAGCTGCTTTTTGTCTAAAATAATTTGTAAAAAATTATGATATAATGCCTTTATTGGAAAAGGATTGTAGGTATCATTGTCCTTATTAATAATTCCTTAGTGGCTAGCCACTGCACCGTGCTCTCCTATTTGATAAAATTATTAACGGAACCCTGGTCTGC
Organism: Tyria jacobaeae; assembly: GCA_947561695.1. NCBI lineage: Eukaryota > Metazoa > Arthropoda > Insecta > Lepidoptera > Erebidae > Tyria > Tyria jacobaeae. Next base: position 6,878,519 of record OX387207.1, on the reverse strand, counting down.
GTGGCTTGACCTACACACGCCGTTTTAATTGGCTTACAAATTGGAACTACGTGGCAACAGAGTATTTATAAGATACAATATATTTTTGGTTGGTAATCAAAAATATATTGTATATGATTATATTTATAACTGAAAAACTTGTATATGATTTTATTTATTTTTGAAAAAGGAAGAAACAGATTTATATTATTATAATACTATTTATTAGCTGTAAATAATTATTACTTAAATAAGTACCTACTTATAAAAGAAATACGATAACGTGTATCAATGTAACCATATGTACATTGGTTACCAAAGTAGAACTTAACTACTCACGTAAGTAATACATTTAAGTAACGAGCAATTACATTACAAATGTCTGTTAATTTGGCGCTTGCTCATATAAAAAATTACAACTATGTGCTGAAACATAAATTTTATTTGCAAATAAAAATAATAAAAACGTATTTCTAAATATTTCTGAACATTTTTATAATTAAAATGTATAAAGATCAAAATAAAACTGTAAATTCAGCAATTACTGCTATTACTTACTTACTATTACTACCTTTATTTAAGTTAATACTTTCATATAAATTACATTTTTAAATAAAACATATAAACAAAAATACATTTAAAAACATAAAAAATAGTAGACCACCGACATCGGGTACAGGGACCAAGACACCGGTGGTTAGGGCTCCAAAGATAGGAACCTCCTGACAAAGTGGGCCGTGTCAAGGAGAACTGCCTTCCCTTGATCCGACCATCTAACGAGAGCTTCTTAAGGGGTCGGTCGAGGCTCTTAGCTATTAATCCGTGAGTAGATAGGTATTCGATATTCCACATATCGACAATCACGTGAGACAAATCCAAATATTTTATTTGTTTATCTTTTTCAACTTTCACGAGATTATCATCATGAGGAACAGCAATATCGACAATCATTGTGCGGCGCTCTAATCGATCTATCGCGACTAAATCAGGCTTATTGACAATAATAGTCCTATCAGTGATGATAAATTGATCCCAATATAATGTAGCACGACCATTTTCGAGAACTGGATCGGACACATACCTGTAATACGACACCTCTAAATTCACAAGATTGTATTTAAGGGCAAGTTGTTGATACTACATTACGATGCACTTTTACCTCGGTGTGAAAAAAATATTATATTACAACTATTATTACGTTGACTATTATATATAATTCTTCCCATTATAATAACGAAACGTATTTTATAACCTTACTTGATATATACTACTAACTTATTAAATGCTTAGTCAGAATTTCGCTTGATGTCTGTATGAATCTTTATACTCTATTACGGAGTATACCTAGTTTGATCGTATTTATTAGCACACTATATTTTTTTAGATTTGTGATTTGTGCAGCGGAAATCTGAGTATGGAATATATACATATATAGGGAAATCTATGTGTTATTCATTAATACCTTAATAACTTAACTACTATTCGCTGACCTTTTCATGGATCATTTAATCAGTACTTAGCCTTGAACTTTTCAAACATTGAGCATGCTTGAAAAGTTATGATATATGATATGATAATTATTAAGATATGTATGCAATATTTTTTACGAGACTCATTCAATAAAGCATTAAGTATTTTTTAGCACAAAATACTATATTTTATATACAGCGGTTTACTTTACCATCGTTATGTTAAATAAACAGTACGGGTTAAAAAAAATCAAGTTTAATTAACTTTGCTTTGAATAAATTGTTACTTATGTTATTTTGTAGTAGAAATTGTTACTTGTATTTCATATTTTTGGTTATTTTTTTTATAAGAGCGGCCATGTTGATGCCTCTATTCATTCATATATCACATGTATGTAGACATGGGATGAGAATCACGCTACTCAGTCAACAAACGATAATACAAAAGATATTATATGAACTATAGCTAGTACGTTGTGTAATGATGTTCAATATTTTAAACAGTGGTATATAATGCTTAGCAGAATTGACAATTATACCTACGAAATGCGTCACGCCACAATAAGTGCATAATAAATATGTTTTTGTCAATGCTAAAAAACATAATGAGCCCCTGACCTGGACTATAATAACTCTTAATAGTTAACATGTCTTTTAAATAAATTTTGTTAAATAAGTACGTAAACACAGTCTTGTAACTTGTTTTTTTCCCTACTAGCTTCTCTAATTTCGATTCACATTTGATTTACAATTTTCAACTAGTATTACAGTTGAACACAAATTCGATTTGACAAACATGTTAATAAAACTTTGACAGACTAGGTAGTATATATACATATGTATGTGTTAGGAAGGATATATAGTAGTTGTGGATTTTAAATACATTTACGTATGCACTATTATTGTAAAATAGAAATATAGTTTTCCTGATACCCAGCATTCATGGATAAATAATTTAATCTTTCTTTTTAAAGTACAGTCCTGTCTGTAAAAGAGCATAGATGTTCAAGGCATATGTACTTCACTCAGTTAGTAGTTATCGTAGGGCAGCGTAATGTAAGAGAAATGTACTCACTATTAAGGTTTATAACAAGGATATACTGAACATACTTATTATGTATAATGTAAGCTGTCTAGTTTATAGGTACTTTGTATATCGAATTTTGCCAACAAAGCTGGCAATATTTTAAACGAATTGGTACGATCTGTGACAGAACATATTTACTTTCACTCAATCAGAACTGTTCAGTTTGTACACAAAGATCTGCAAACCATTACTTTTGTGAGCAAAGGGATTCAAATATCCATTTAGTATGTCAATAAAAGTTTTGAGGGGCTTTTATCTATATTCTACTGAATAAAAAATGAAATGGTTCCTGGCTGTGTGAACGGGTTTAGTGAACAGTAGGTAAATTTATTGAGAATATTTAATTATTATTTTTTTATTTAAAACTTTTTGCACTACAAAATTGTACAACGGCGGACTTAATGCTACAGGCATTCTCTACCAGTCTACCTTTGGGTTGTGTAGAGATAAGTCACTAGGTGCATTAGAAATAATAAAACAGAAATACAAAAAAATAAGATTAACAGTGAGTGATTGTTCACATAATACACATAAATATATAATATAATATAAGTATAATATATATATATATGAATAATATAAACATGATGTATGATACACATACAAACATACATTTTACCATAGACACATACATATAAAAATAACATACATATAATTAATCATTGTTGTGATGGTGCTGCAGACTTATGCACTATGTGAGCTCGTACTTTCGCCTTGAAAGAGAGGCGACTAGGTGTTATTCTGATTTTCGATACATTTACCTCCTGCGGCCATAACCATATACAGCATTAACATAATTCAACGTCATGTACTCATCAACAGGTACTTATGCAGCGCGCAATGGGAGCTTCTAAGCTGCTTAAAATTTTATTTCTTTATTTGTAACATACACAAATTTAAATCGTAGAATAAATATACAGGGAATAATAAAGAAATAAATAAAATAAAAAGACTTTTATTCCATGCATTTACAAACGAAATTAACAACAATCTTATTCTTAATCTAATTTAAAAAATATAGTAAAAATGTGCAAATAATTAAAATGTGAAAAATAATTTAAGTGTAAATAATTCGAATGTACAGATAAATTTGAATATTATTATTATTTTTTATTTTAATTGGATTTAAAATGGTGGTCTACCAGCACGCCTCTTCCCTGAGGACCGTTCCATGTAGTTACTTCAGATGTCCATCTATTATCTCTAAGCCGTGCTACATGGCCAGCCCATTTAAATTTCAGTCTTTCAGCAAAATTGAGCACATCTACTGTTTTTGTGGTGTTTCTTATTTTTGAGTGACGGATTCTGTGTGTTTTTCTTATTTTTAGCATGCTACGTTTCATTGCTCGCTGGCATGTTATTATTTTATTTTTTACCTTACAGGTGAATTTCCATGTCTGGCAGCCATATGTGAGACATGGTAAAATGCACGAGTCCATCCTTTTCTTTTTCACTTCTATTGGCATGTTACTTTTCATCACTTCCTTGTAACTCCAGAAATTATTCCATGCAATTCTTGATCTGCGCTCTACCTCTAGTTCGTTGCTATTGCTGTCAAATGATATCCGTTTTCCTAAATAGATATACTGTTCCACGTACTGTATTGGTTTTTGCTCTAGTGAGATTGTTTGTTTGTAGCTACTGGTCATGATGTTTGTTTTTAATAGATTTATTTCTAATCCGACTTGTCTGCTAGCTTCGTTTAGGGATTTTATCATACATTCTAAGTTTCCACTTGTTTCAGACAGAAGTACCAGGTCGTCTGCGAATCTTAGATGACTCATATACTTTCCTTTGATATACAAGCCGTACTTTCTTCAGTCTAATTTATTTGTAATTAATTCCAATACTGCAATAAATAGAGTTAGGCACAGTGGGTCACCTGTCTCACTCCTCTATTGATATTAAAATCAGGGCCACATGATTCCAGTTTAACTCTACTTACGCTGTTGTTGTATATATTTTTATTACATTTATGTACTCATTTTCTACTCCTTGTTTATTTAAGGCTTCCCATATACTGGGTGCGAAATTGTGTCAAAAGCTTTTTGGTAAACTATATAGGCTATGTAGATAGGTCTTTGGTGTTCTTGATATTGGAGATATGGAGGAAAAGAGTTTGTAAATCGTTGGGAGAAGGCTTATTGGTCTATAATTGCCGAAGTCGTTAGGGTTTCCTTTTTTAAAGAGCAAGATTATATTGGATTCCGACTATTGTGTAGGTGCGTTCGCAGTTTTTAGTATTAAATTAAATAGTGATGCAAGTGGTGATGCCAGTACTTCACATCCATTTCGTATTGCTTCATTGGTAATATAGTCCGGACCTGGGCTTTTTTCTAGTTTTAACTTCTTAGCTGTTAGTATAATTTCCATTTCGTCGATACAGTCTATATTATTTTCTTCGTGGCTGTTTAATTTTTCCTGGTTGTCATTTTTTATCTGATGCGTCGGCACATTATATAGGTTTCTATAAAATTCTGTAGCAATATTAATTATTTCTCCACGGTCGTGTGTTGTTTGTCCTGAGTCGTTTAATCCCTGGATCCAAGTCTTGTTCGTACGGAGTTCTTTTAAAGCTTTTTTGAAACTTTTACCTTTTGTAAGGAAAGTTTGTATTTTCTCATTTCTGTAGTTTTTATAATCCCTTTTTATGTACTTACTAGTTACTTGTATAGGGCGCTAAGTTCATTTTTTTCCGATCGAGATTTGTGTTCATTTTTTGTAGTGTTTGTCTTCTATTTAGTAATGTGATTGTCCGTTCCAGGGAATATACATTAGCAATTTAATTATAAAAAACAACTAAGTACTCTCTACTAATACTACCACTTTCTACTATTTTAACTATTTTTTATAAAGATCAATGTTCACTAAACAAGACGTAAATCCTTCATAAACAGACATGTATATGTGTCAAACCCGGCCATGTACGAGTCAGACTCATAGGCGAATGGTTCCGTACCGTTGCAGAAAATATAATAAAACACTGTTCGAATAAAGTTTTTTACATCGCATCGCCCTCTTGAATTTTCAATTATATCTATTTTTTTGCCGTAGCCGATTCTTGATAAGTATGCTTATAATGAGGTGAAAAATGATCACATAACCTACTCCCATGCTGTATTATAAAATAACTTTATAATAAGAGTGAACTAAAGTACGGCCTATTCAATTGACATCTGACATCTGTCAAAATGAGATTTGACATCTGTCATGGTGGACCCACAGGCCTGGTATTTGCCACAAACAACAACTCAAGCAAATGTTAAACAACAACCAACACTTGCTAGTATTCTTCTGCCAGTAAACCTGGCAGACGATGAAATTCTGGCGGCTCTTACTTACAGGTTAAGCTATTTTTATTTTAAAATTACTATAAATTGAAAATTTAAAATACCTGTGATGTGACGTCGTCCGCCTTTTTTCCTTTTCCGGGGAACGCCAGCATGTTTTGACAAACATGATAATGCTTTGTTTGTGTTGGGTGTTTGTCTAATGTTTGGCACTTGTTTGTGTGCAGAAAGCATCCAATATTATTATTTTTTCAAAGCAATCGCTTAACTTTTTTGACTTAAGCATACATACTTATTATAATAACAACAAAAGAAGGCAATTTAAACCATTAAACTGACAGATGTCAAAGATAACCTATTAAAGTTGCCCTACTTAGTTACTTTTTCATAATCAAATTTAAAATCTAATGTTTCTTGGACTGTTGTACCTAATATATATATTTTTTTGTTATATTTTATTCATTCATGTATCATAGGGCTGATTCCATGCATAATGATACACTCCACCACTGTGCGCTTCTCCAGAAGCTTTTTGCCTCGCACAACCAGCTTATGGAACATATTGTCGCCTGCCGTATTTCCGAACCGATACGACCTTCAAACCTTCAAGAAGAGAGCGTGCCTCTACCTAAAAGGCCGGCAACGCACTTGTGACTCTTGAGTTGCGGGTGTCCATGGGCGGCGGTAGTCACTTACCATCAGGTTACGTACCGTCTGCTCGTTTGCCCCCTATCGCATAAAAAAAAATTGAATTGGCCCTAGACAAGGGATAAGAATCACGCAACTCAGTCAACAAACGATGATACAAAAGATATTACATGAACTATAGCTAATATGTTGTGTAATGATGTTCAATATTTTAAACAGTATATAACGCTTAGCAGAATCGACAATTATACCTACAAATTGCGTCACGCCACAGTAAGTGCATAATCATTATACATGTGTATATGAATGTGTAAACAGTTAATCAGTCTCAAAATTGTAATGCGGATTATTCATTTCTAATAATTGATTCATAATAAAAATGTTTTTGTCAATGTTGAGAAACATAATGAGCTACTGACCTGGACTATGTAACTTAGGATCACAGTTATTTACTGTATAAACTGTATTAATTGTAGTAAAGTACTTTACCTTTGCAACTAATTACATTTGTAGTTGTGCTTGAAGAAATCGCTATTAAAAGCTATAATAGAAGGTCGCAACCATTTTGAACTGAACTTATATCTATAATATTTATCTTATTGGAGGACAATATGCCATTTTTACTTTTAATTAATACTACTATAAATAAATAGTATTACATATTACTACTATTATAAATATATGAGACAGGCATACATACATAGCCTGTAAGCGATTAATATTCGGTTCGTATCCTTATTCGGCTTATTTATCCTCTGAACACAATATTAAAACAGTCAAAGGATAAAGTCATTGTTGGAAGCTACAATGTACGAGTTGGGCACGATTGACTTAATATTACTGATACTTTATTGACACACTGTTTAGGCAATTGTGTAGCATTAAACATGTACAATTGGATTAGTAGACCACTACACCTAAACAGGTGCTGCTCATTAAAACCGTGTACCAAAACGGCTTAAGGCTACGGTTTTGATGCTTAAAAAATAACTTGCTCAAAACATACTAATGAATTTGGTATTAGTTCAAACATTAAACTACTACGTCATACTGTAACCACATTACAAATGTTGTTTTAATACGAAACATATCTTAAAACCGCGATATTGCTCAATAAAAACAAGAGGTGCCCGAAATAGATATACATACCTAATACGTCACAGGGAACCGAGATGTTCAAATGAAACCATAAATAGCTAGCTTGCGGTGATATGAAACCTACTTCTGCCCCAAAAAAAAAAAAAAAAAAAAACTACCTAGTTAAAGAGATCCAAAGATAGTATATATAATACGTGACAAACTGCTTTCATCGTCTGAATATCAAGGAATTGGTTCGTATTTAATATACTCGTAAAATGTTTTTTTTCCATATTTATTGGAAAGTTCAAAGTTATAATAACGGCAAAGTGATAATTTTATTGTCTTATTCAGCGAAGTGGCTCTTTCAATTGTCTAGCGACAAACATCTTATTTAATTTATCTAGGGTTCATGAATTGTTTTATGGTTAAATGAAGGTGGAAGTTGATTTTCATTTAGTATTTTTCTGGTTTTATACTGGCGGCTATGTTGAAGCTACAGCGGAAAAGTGTAACAACACCCAGAGTCTGCCCTCGGCAACTGAAATCTGCGGTTTCCGAAATAAATTTGTTTTCGAATTTATGTTATTTTCAGCGCCACTAGTAAAATTCGTGTGTAAATAATTTATTAGCACTGTCAATAAAATGTCATGTTATGATAAAAGACATTTCGACTTGAAATATTTGCTTTTTTTGTCATAAATTAACTAAACTTGTTTATTAATATCAAAGACATTGATACAATAGTTAATAAAAGATACTGGAATCATTTTAATTACGTGTGGCAAATAAGCCCCCTGTAACCCTTGCAAATATTGGATTGATTTTCTCATCTATTGGGCTGCAGTCTCTTAACAACCCTGTGGAAGGAGAACTTAAATATGTATTATATCTAAATTACTGCATTATATTATTCGGCAGGATATTCGGTTACACAATTTCTTAAAAGTTGTTAAAGATTAAGCATATGCAAAAAAATTACTAATGTCATTTGCAAATATGTATATAATTTCCGGTTCGTTAGGTCCAAAGCAACGCTTACTTTTATTTACGGCCTCCCCCCATAATTCATTCAGAATATTTTTTTTCCATTGAATAGATTTAAAATATAGGTATAAGACAAAATCTCTAGAAATCGTTAAAATATGATTTCACCGAAGCGATTTTACAGTTTTTCTACGAGATGTGTAAAAGGTAGAAAGGTACTTAGGATTTAAGGAATTCTAATCAATTCACAATGTACAGATGATTATTATTACTGAGATAAACAGTTCGTCAATTGGAAATGCGTTAAATTATTCTGATCATTGAAATAAGCCAAAAATATTTCAAGACTATGACGTAATACCAAGACTGTCACTTGTGTGAGAGACCACTAATTGTGCAGTGGTCTCTAAATGGAGTCTATTCGGAAGAAAGGCTTTATGAGTGAGGTGGGGTAGGGTAGATGTGCGCGTGCGACGATCGGCCAGTGTGTGCGTAGTGCTATCGCGTGCGGCCGCGCTTCAAGATTCGCTTTCAACACAACGAAATCGTAAGCATATCACATACCTTTTATTATATAAAGTTGAGTTTATAACAATAATTGTTGCGCGTTAACGGGTGTAATCCATTAGATGCGAAGCGATTTTTATAAGCTTTTGCGAATTTAACCTTGTCGTATTGACATTTTTTGTTTTTGCCTGTAATCTAATTTTAATTTAATGTTGACTCACAATAATTCCGTACCAGGCATGAATAAGTTCATAAGTCAAAAAGGTACATTTCAGCCCTTTTTAGGTTTACGTTTTATCTGTAAATTGTACCTGTAATTTTTAAGTTAGTTTAGTGGGTGTGGTAAGAAAGACCCATTGACTTACTCGTATATTCACCCTATAAATTAAGCAATCCTAATAATTATTGTTATGTAAAAAATTACACGCAAGTCCACTCAGCAACCTACTCACGGCTAGTGCGGTTTTAATCGTTATATCAACGATTAAAGTTTTATAATCCTTTGATCCATTGAATATGAATATGCCATATAAATGTTACCTAATTTTGTTGTCTGTTTTACATTGTTTTTACATATTTTTTTTATTTTGTGAAATTCATTTACACGCTTTATAACATCTATTAAGATATTTGAAAATTATTACACACATTATTACACATTCTAAACAACAACCTTAACCTGAATTTGTAAAAGAAATGTAAAAGTCTTCACTAACGAAGGACTTTGATTGATGTCCTTAAATAAAGAACAACAACGCTAAAATAAAAAAATATGTAGGTATTGTTTCCTGCCTAAGGCCTGTATAATTGATATACGAGTATCAAAGGAATTCCTTTGCAGGTGCACAACAAACCTGTTCATTGTGTTATGCGCTGCCGATAGCAAATACCTGAATCGGGGATAATTTGTAACTGTGCAGTTAAATTTCGGGGCTTTAGAATACGAATTTATTAAGTATGTTCCTAAATAAGTTTGAACAGCAAAAATTGGGTCAAATTTTGTTCCTAAATTGAGTAGGTAATAATTGATTCATGTAAGTCTTTTCTGGGTTTGAAATAGTTTGTTTTTTTCTGGGTTTGAAATAGTTTGTGTTGTGTTAGTGTTGTTTATCTTCAGATGACGGGCGCGTAAACAAGTACACGTAATTTATTCAAGCACTCGACATGTCTGAATGTTTTGATCGCATTTTTGGATATTCATATGTGTGTAATAATCATTACTTTCAGACCTAGTTTGATTACTAATAGCAAGTAATAAATTCCGAAACCTTATAATGCAACACGCAACATTTCTTAATCCCTTGAAATAGAAAATATATTATAATATTTTATAATTAGATCGATTTGGTGAACTGATATGGTTTGTTATCCGCATATATTAATATAATAAAGCTGAAAAGCTTTTTATTTGTGTTGTATGTTTGTTTAAACGATCTCATCTCTGGAATCATCAGTGGAATTCGGAAAAGTATATTCCTTGTAAAAAGTACGAAAGTATGTCGTCGAAAAAACAATATATTCGTTGCTATGTCGCATAATAAGCTACAATTTAGAAAGTAATATTTAAGTATATCATGTATATTCGTGTTCGTGAACTCGTAACATAAGCTCCTAATAAAATATTATTGTAGTAAACAATTTTTCAATATCTCCGCCAGCGTGTCAATCTGCTAACCCCAAAATAGAAAACTTTAGGAAAGAGTTCCTATAGTTCTTAACTATTCCTTCTCTAACATTAAGTGTTGTTTGCCATTTTTTTAAGTTCGTTTATATCTTTTTTAGCAGTACTTTCTTATCTCCAACCGTAGACTTTCATATGTACAAGTATAATTGTTTTTCAATTTGTTTTACGGAATCTAGACAGTAGCGATAAGATCAATTCACATATTCATATTCATTTAAATAAACGTAATTTAAAATTTACAAATTACACTTTTACTCATACATAAGTATGTCACTAATAAAATTAAATCTAAAATGTTGAAATAATATATGTAGTAGGAGTATATAATACAGATGATATATATATTTTAAATAAAATAACAATGATATCCAATATTCTTTATGAATAGAAACAGAGAAAATATTTAGTGCCCGGAATAAAAAATCTTTTAAGTGGATGGTTTCTTTATGAATCTTATATTTAGTAAGTTTCAGTAAGCATAATAGATAACAGAAAATATAATATTCTTTACAAAGTTTTCTGTATCTATAAATATGTATGATATGTATGATTGTCAACCCTTACTTAATATTAATTAAGTTAGGGGTTGACAATCATATGATTGTCATCCCATCAATGTATCTATTATTTGATATCATTTTACTTAGAATTATTCATTATCAATCCGACTTTCAAACGTTCCTGTTAATTAAATATTATGTAACAATGTTCCAATATTCCCTCAGAGAGGTAAACAATCTACAGTTATACATAATAAATTATTCTAAAGTTTAGTGATAATGGAACAATAAACTTGCCATAATAATTTCTGCTTAAATTTTGATGATTGATGATTTTTATGATTAATGTCAGATTGCGATGCTGAAACGCAAGCTATAATAGACTTTTGTTTATTTATTAACTAATTAATATGAATTTTATTTACTAATAGGGTGAGATAATTTACCAACATAATTGTAGGTAACATACCTAATTTAATCAAAAAATCAATAACATATAATTATAACTAACGACAGGTTGTTTAGGTCCTTCGAGGCAAGGTCTAAAAATTTCGGTATTAAGTACCTATTGTTAGTCGTTACGATTTATATATTTGTTTGTTTTTTTTTTATTTCTGTTAAAATAAATGATTTTATCTTGAAAAGGAATTTTAAGGAGAAAATCATAAATGAAATGTACGTTCAAGTATATAAATATAATACGAAGTCATGATACGTTAGAGCATAATATTGTCTCTAATAAAGATTCTAAATAATCTACTATACAATACTTAATCTATTAATATTATAAGATACGCAACAAACATCACAGAGAAACACCGTTTGAGCACCTCGTAGTATAGGATTCCATGACTAGATATTTGTTGACGCAGTGACTTTTAAGCGGTAAAACCGCTGCGAGGTAGTCGTGTTAAAAGTCAATCGTGTGTAAGGAATTTTGCTCAGATCTTTATACTACAAGAGCTCCTTTTGGTATTAAGGTTTGAACTTACTTGAGAATTTAAAAAGACCCTCATATTTTATAAACCGCTGATAGAATTTAATAAAATGTAATAAGGCTAAGAAATGAAATACTTTTCTTTTTTGTTGTTGTTTTTGCACGACTTTGTGTAATTTGTTGCCCGATTCCTTCTCATAAGGCTCCTACATTTTAAAAGGGGTGATTATAGATCAACACAGGCAGGTATTTAATTAATTCACTTTTTATTTTTAAGTTTACATTTACAAGACGCTGTGCATATTGATCTATAATAAAAAAAATACTACGATTTCAAATACTTGTTGAGCAGTTGTATGAAATGAAGATATTTAATTTGAATTTGAATTTTGTAAAGATAACACAAATTACATTTTATTAAGTACCTACAACACGTTCTACAGTTTAGTAAGTAGTTAGTTGTAGATAGTTATTATGGACTGATTAATTAATCTGTACCTGCTAGGATTATACCAATCTGGAGACAATAATGTAATGATGTAGGTTCTTATATACTTTGCGAAGGCGATATCCTTTATCAAGTAGTTTTGAATTTTATTTTCTTTGTGGGCAAAACTTGCTTTAAGCTAATTCCCGGTCACCTTAACTATTTCTTAAGTGTTTAGAATTCATTAGGCAGTCGGCAGTTTGTAATTTTAACAAAAGTACTTGTGGCACTTCAACCTTAAGTGCTGAAGCTTAATATTTTTCTATAATAAGGAATACTAGCAACGTGAGTCACACATTACTAGTATCCTTGGTAACCCTCCAGGCTGTGTTAGAGGTGGTTCACGGTGGGGTTTGAACCCGCAACCACTTGATCGCAAGTCCGACGCTTTAGCCATTATGCACAGCCGCTAAATGAGCTAACTCGATCATTTACTCGCTCACTATTCGTTAGTTTCTGTACTTCAATATTTAAATTAACCAGTATAAATCGTAGAGTGCTGATGTAACTGTGCGCAGAATGATACACTATAAATTGTTTTATTTAAGCGACTACGTTAATTCTTGAGTGAGGTGAGGTGGTGAGGAAGTGACGTGGGTGTGATTTAAGTCATTTCAATAGTGGGAGTGACATAAAGGCAAAAATTTCGTAATGACGTCAGCAAAAAATAGGGAAGTTATTAGAGCAGTCGAGTTTTAGATTTTTTAGTAATTTACTTGTTTATAAGTATTTTTTCTACTCTTTGCCACATATTCTTGTATTTTACATAATTAAATTGAATGTGTAGGTAGTGTACACTTTTGGTAATAACTACTACGAGTAAAAAAACACATTAATAATCACCTCCAACCGCAGAATACCGAATAATATTTTTGCTTCAATAATTAGAGAAGCGAATTTATTATTTCTTAGAGTGGAATTATATTAGAATACAAATAGATATTTACTTTATTACAGAAATTAGAACACATATAGAGCTGCTTTGGCAAGCTAGAATTTTACGCCAGAAAGATGAATGTTTTAAATAATATTAAAAAAGGTAGACAGAGTAACTAGGTTGTATTAAACAGCCACATTTAAATTAGAATTTGATGCCATGTACGTAATTTTAGTGTCATTGTAGTGGTAGTGAAAAATTTTGATGTACCGTAGTGGACTTTAAGATATTGAATGATGATGAACCTTTTAGCTGGATTAGATTTCGTACTTCGTTGTGCACAAGACACGGTGAGTAAAGTAAGTGGTTACCGTTATATGCAGGACACATATTACAAGAATGTCTATATCAATAAGTAGAATAGAAAAGATTGCAGCTAATAAATGAAGCCTATGAATGTATCTTATTTGCACACGACTTTTCTAAAATTAAACCCGACCAAAATTCATAAATCATTAATAAATAATACTCTATGTGGCGTAGATCTCTCTTATTAATTTGTCTCAAATCAAAGCATGTGTAGCAGTGACATTATTATAAAATACAATGACCAAAAAATTGACGTGCCGATAATATTAAATTGTTTCGGTGGATCGCAACTGTAACTGAAAATCACATTATTAAAATGTGTGCAATAGGTTAAATGGTTTTGTCTTCGCGTTGCGAACCCTTCTGAGGATAACATCAGATTGTGGCGCTAACAGTCTATCACAGCTATGTCGGATCAATTTTGCGATACGCGTTATTACTATGGGGTAACTCTCAACTAATTATAAATGCTTTTACAGTCCAAAAAAAGTGCAAAAAAGGCAATATACAAAGCCGGTCCTTTTGACTCATGGATGCAAAATATTTCTTAATTTGAGAAAAAGATTTTTCGTGAACGCCGTATATTTGTTAGATTATATAATATGTAAAAGAACAACCCTTTCAAGAAATGTAGAGGCGTGAGTATACACACACTTTAATTGTCATTTACATAGTAATTTCAACATCTGAATTCACTTTATTATATAATTTTTATATGTAATTTTACTCATTACGACTTCAGTGACATTATCCACACCGAGCCCTCAAGTTCCTACCTGAGGTCTCGGCGTGGAAGTGTACCTATATGAAAAGTTAGTCTTCAGTTTATACCCGACTGCAGCACCCGAGGGTAGCAAAGAAGAGATGTATATGTTTTTACGAATTTACATCCGAAGAATCTTGGCTTCCTTTAAAATTAAAAGCTGAATTATGTTAAAATTTCCCTAATTTAAAAATGAAAGAAAAAACCTAACCTGTTGAAAAAAATTACATAAAAGTCAGTGTGATTCGGAATAGCGTAAGGATTATAATAGCCCACACATTCAAATCTATTCAGAAAAAAACAATTACTTACATACAGGAATACATTTATGGATTTTTTATACATATATACATACCTACTAGAACCCTGTTGACACGAGGGGTGTTAATGTGTTGTTGATAGTTGTGTTTGATAGTGTTACTGATAGTGTCAAACACCACTCCATTTATGTTAGAAAACATAAATAGCGTGGTTACTTGTTATTCGATTTTTCTAAGGATTTTTTATTTTATTTACTCTTTTTTTTTATATATATTATAGGGGGATAGACGAACAGACGGGTCACCTGATGGTAAGTGACACCGTCGTCCATGGACACTTGCAACTCAAGAGTCGCAAGTGCGCTGCCCGCCTTTGAGGGTGATGAGGGATGGGGGATGCATGCTCTTCCGCTCCCTGAAAGAAGAGAGGAGGGATAAGGGGCCAACTCACCCTCCGTTTCCGGAAGCCAACTCACCCTCTCTCCTTTCCCCTCCACTTATCCTCCATTTCCTTTTGACCCTCCCCGCATATTCAAAGGTGGGAAACGCACTTAAGACTCGTGAGATCCGTCCATGGATACCTCCTGCTGTCCATTGACGGCAGTTGTCACCTACCATCAGGTGACAATTATATATATAATTACTTTTATTTGTGTATTATTATGTTATTATTTTAATAATATACAGAAATTATCAAATTTAAACTCTTAATTCATAAGATATTTAATAAGGTCTGAACAATGTGCGAAACTAACAAAATGTTTATAGAATTTTCCAGAACTCA
Source organism: Tyria jacobaeae (assembly GCA_947561695.1). Taxonomy (NCBI): domain Eukaryota; kingdom Metazoa; phylum Arthropoda; class Insecta; order Lepidoptera; family Erebidae; genus Tyria; species Tyria jacobaeae. The sequence continues at coordinate 6,862,814 of OX387207.1, read as the reverse complement.
CAAGTCTTTTAAATATACATTGTTTATTACTTTAATGATAATTACCTAGTAGTAAAGGAATTAGGTATTTAACTAAATAAAACCTCTTTTCAACGAAGTTATTACGAGTCAATGACAATTAAATACCTTTTTAATTACATTTTATATTTCAAAACTCTATTTTAAAACAATTAATCCTTTATAATTAATTCATAAAATTTTCTGATGTTTTGTTATATTTATTTAATGATATTTTAGTAATAATAGGGTGCTAAAAACGTCAACTGTGTAATTATACCGTTTCCAAAGAAAAACATAATAATACTAATCACACAGCCAGACAAATGATATGAAAAATGAAATAGAGCGGTGTACGTATTTACTAATAATTTACTAATATCATTATAAAACACTGACGTCCTGTGACGTAAATATAGTTTATTTTTTTATTCTAGTAATTGTTATTGAATGCACACTTGTGGTTACTATAATATTAAACAAATATTAGCCAAAATATCTATATGTAAAATGCATAATTTTATGCACATTACTACAATTATTTTGTTTGGTGTTGCTTTTGAGGTTTGTCATTTAGCTAACTGGGTTAGCTGATGTGAGGGAATACCTTATTGACTTTGTAACGAGAGCTGTGTGTTAGACCCAAACACCGGAAGAGTTGGTTATGCAACACGCGTAGTGTTGAATAATTTCACCTATACACAAACGTGGCGAGACGTGAGTGAATGGGCTACATTGGAAACGGACGCGGTTCAATAATTAATACAAATTTAAAAATTATCGATACACCACTTTCAGATATTCATAGGGTTTTCGAGTCGCTTGTGCGTCGTTAGTTACAATACGTAATTAATTTATAACTTTCTTAATTGAATATGATAAATGTGCAAATTTTTTTACAGTTTTAAGACGTATATACTCACGCCTGTGTCCCGAAAGGTATTAAGAGGCGTATAACATGTTCACCATTTAGCGGCTATACATATAATAATGTATAATTTTGTCTCACTTATGTAACAGGGGGCATTTACCGTAAATATTTGGGAATTGAAAGGAAAAATTCGGAGTATATTGAATAGAAAAGAGTGGATAGATGGAAAGGAAAGGGATATTGCTTAAACGGATGGATTGGGGAGTGAATGTAATAGCGCAATCAGCCCAGGGTCGCATACCATGTAACTCGAACTGGCTGAGCCTGTATCCTCTAAAGCGATGTTTAAAACATATTCACAATTAATATAATAGCCAGCTTATGTAGCTTAAGGACATAGTAAATCTATATCCTTTTTTTTATTGGAAGCGCCTTCTTCGGGTAGTTCTAATGTAGCGGTAACCGCTAATCATCAGGTAAACCTTAATAACTAGCTATTGTAGTTTCGTACTTTAACAGCGCCAGGAATAAATAGGTACAAATTTAAAGGAACACATCTCTTATAAAAATCCTTCTTCACATTCTTTTAAAAATCCACAGAGTATCGAAGCCTAGATAGCACACACAAGTACGTTTAGAACGATTTAATAAATCGTAAATAAATATTATTTGTGTTCGGTTTTCAACTCTCATTGTTACAAACAGCTTCATCTTGCTCAAAAGTGAGATTTAAAAAAAAGGCTTTAGTGTAAACAAAAAAAATTACTCAATAAACATCGCGTATCTATTAAGTATACATATTTATATTAAGTGTAAAACTAAGATCAGAATAAACCAGTGGACCCAATACATTTTATTCTAACCGAGAGTAAGATTGTCTCTTTGATGCTAATACTTGATGTAGTAAATAAAACAAGTATGCTATAATCTAAAAATGTGTAAATAAAATACAGTTGATTGGCTGTATTTTATTTACACATCTTTCAGTTCAGTGGTCGAATTTGTTTAGTGTATTTGAGTAGTATAGATGATTTAAATATGTTAACACAACACCATCAGGAAACTTTTTATAGGCAATCAGTTCATTCCAGTTGGATTAATTCTTCCCAAATGGATCTTCTTTTATTTTAAATAGATATCAAGACTTTAAAGATTTCTTGTGGGTGTATTTTTAGATATTTGTAAAAGAGTTGTATTAGTGTTAGTAATTACTCGTGTTATTAATAGTATAAAGCAATACATATAATATTTTTAATATGGGTTGTAAAGATAAAACTCCTAAATTTTTATTTACCAACTATTTTAAGTTTGACTGTAACATCAGATAAGCGTAACAAATTCAATCGTACGAACTTTCAATATTGTTTCGTTATTGCTTGTTGGCAAAATGAAGGCGTAAATGACGCTAGTATGTGAGTGTAAGTGTGTTGTTTCTTTTCTCTAGGATCCCAACATTTATGTTCAACTATTCAGAAACCAATTTAATCTGTCATTCGGATTTACTAAAAGATAAAAATAAATTCTCTAAATATTTAAACGACCAGGGCGTTGTAAATGCGCGATTTCACACTAATTCGGGCAACTGTGTTTCCAAATTTAACAGACTTAATAGTTCAAGTTGAGTTCATATCATTTAGCTTCACTAATATACATTCAGCAGTTCAGCAGATTGTCTGTGAAAAGCCAATGTCGTTAATTATATTAATTTAGAACAACTTTTACCAATTGTCAAACATCATTACATTCAAGTAGAATTAAAGTCTTTATATCATTTTTAAATATCAAGTGCAAAAAAACAAAACCATAGCTAAAATTCATGATAAAAAATTACAATAATTATGACTATAAAGGACTTTTACGTTAATAAAAAAAATAAAATTTATAGATGTCGTATAGCAAGCGTGGGACTTGTCCATATTGATCGGTAACATTTTTTATCCACGGTCAGCTTATTTATAAGAGTATTTAAAGCATCACCAAGTAGTCAGCGGCCCGGTTAATCTACTTCTACATCGGGAATACTTGGGGCGTGTACCCAAACTGATATTTAATGTTCTAAGTATAAATATAGTCCATTGTCATTGACCTTGAATTCTACGCATGATTTAGTAGAAATCGTTCTTGGTGTTCGATGTCTGTCGTCCTTCCTTAAAATTGAATATAAGATTATTAACTTTTGTAGGAAGGTTGGCAGTATAATTAGGCATTTAACCGCGATTGCTATTTCTATGGAAATTTTGTCAGTTGAGTCCTTTATACTATTTCTAGATGCCTTTTTTAATATTCTCAATTAAGTCTAATGTAACTGGCGTGGAATATACTTACCTATTCGTGGAATTTATGAAATTTGTTTTTATTTGGTTTCTAGTGATCAGGGGCGAGCGGTTTACTTTGATTTATTTTGCCGGTTTTGTATTAAAATGTTCTTTGTTATTGTGTTACGTTGTTTTGTTTCTCATTAAATTTTGTTTTTGTAGTTTTACGTTCAATTGTTTGTAAAATGTATAAAAGTTTATTATAGTCATTGATAAGCTTGTTACCCAAAAAATTGGTATCACAAAATAATTAACATCAATATTTAAATATTCAATTGTAGAAACAGTATTATCCCTATTGAGGATAAGTGTATTATTAGAATCACGCAAACGAGTTTTCAGTGCAACCATTTACAGGGTACGACCAGCGATTACTATAAAGGAGATATATTCGTAACGTTTTCAATCAATCAATTACAATATGAACTTATTCCGATCTGTTTCGGAATACTCTATTTTGTAATGCACAATCAAAAGAAATCAGAATAAACAATACGCCTATATAACCCAATGGGTAAGCAGAAGCATAATAATCGCCTACATTTCGCCAAACATCATTTATTGAACATAGGCATATAACAGATAAAGACTTTCTAAGCTGCTATTTAAAGTCCGTGGTCGTAAGTTGAGAGTATGACAATCACCGTGATCCGGAGTGCTTGATTAGCTATCTTCAAAAAGTTATAAAACACGTAACAAACTCTTTTTAATGCATGCCACCATTGGACTAAGTGAACTTATTTTCAGATAACTCCTTCTTAAAGCTTTGATTGTTACCACGCATAATAAATGACAGCTGACTTGAAACAAAAACACTAAGCTAGTTATACTCGTAGTTCTGCAAACTACTACTTTTGAATTGAAACAAATACTACTAGTTCGCTGTAATAATGCTTACAACCCGCAGTTATGTACTAACTACGGCTATAAATTCAAAATAAATTAAATTTAATATTACTTATAATGAAAAACCAAGAAATTACTGCATCGACAGCAGCTTAAACTGCTTTACGTACGTACGTAGAATGACAACCTGTTTTTGAATACATATAATGAGAAAATAATGTATAATACAGCAATAACTTCATAACTAACTACATATATATTTCAGTTGGCATACATTTTACTGTCAGAACGCGAACAATATATAACAAACGATGGTATACTAAGATATGTAGTAAAGCGACACCCTACTCTTCTCTGTGCATCTACAGTCAGTGATTGGACAATAGTCGTCTTGATTGACAACACAATAAATTTGAATTCAGAAAGGATATCGCAAGTGACACTTTCACTCGCAATAAAAGTTTATTCAGATCGTTGAACACATTTGAACTTTCACGCTGCCAGTAGAGAGAGAGAAGCCTGACAAAAATTACCAGTATTTTTGTGTATAAAACTAAAACGAAAAGTAGGACATTTGCAATATTTCCCGTTCTAATTAATAGCTGTGTCGACCGACTGGGGAGGGATATCTAAGGATAAATTATTAAGTTAACTAGAGTAATCGTGATAACTTTGTAGGTTTCGCAAATTGCTCTAGATAGGCGCTCTCTCGTATGCCTACGTCTTTAAACAAGGATATTTTATAGCGTACTGACATCTTTTATGTATGCATAACACAGGTATAGCTTTTAATATTAGCCCGCGGTTTTGCTAGAATAAACTTTGCTGTCTCGTGCTTATATTTTAGAATGTTAATCTAATTATATTCTGCACCTTATTTGGGTATGGTTAAGTAACAACCATATTTACAAATATTATTATTTCAACTGATGTTTAGTGAGATCGTGAAAGCTTTTTAGAGAAGTTGACACATCCTAATCATAACGGTCCTAATTTTAACTATTATTATAAGTGCGTAAGTGTATTAGTTGGTATGTTTGTTTGTTACGTTTTGATATATTAACAACTGAACCAATTATCATGTATATGTCATGTATTAGAAATACGACAAAGAAAAAGATAGGGATAGGGTACCTTCATTTATATAAAAAGTTATTGTTCCCGAATGAGGTATCAACTAAACTTTGTGCTAGAATACGTATTATATTTTCGATACAATAGGATATATTTTTCGACACAGCAAGCAGCCGAATCCTGAAGCTAGGCTGAAGCTAGTAATGTAATAAAAGTCTATCCGGTTGATAAATTTTCTGTTTAAAAAAATGAATCGATCTTCATGTTTTTTCAAACACGTTGCCAGGAACACGTAAAAGACACAGGATATCTTCATCCATAAACAAGCACTGTTCCCGAGAGACGCATTAAATAACTTAAAGCTAGTAAATAAAAAAATATTTAATAGAAGCACGTTACAATTTAACCTGAAATGCACACATACATTCATGAAAGTCGATATTATCTTCAATACAATTTTATCGCTCCATTAAGCACGTATCGTTTTTATATTCTGCGTGTGCTTAAGTTATTTTCCGGACATGCTTGTCACATACATATAAACCAAAACTTTTTAAGTAAACTGAAATATAAGCCTATAATAATAACATAGAGAAAGTAATTTATTGATCTCATATTCACACTTAACGCATAAGAGTAATGCGTAGATTAGAAATGTTAAACAAGATTACTGTAGGTTCAGCTTAGACGACAGCACAAACACGCGGTGTTGTATAGTGATATAAATGGAAATATTTACACATCACTAACTTTCTAATTACAACAGATCCTAATAGTTCTGGTATGAGACTTAGAATCTCTACTATTTATACTTATATAATAAATCGCGGGGTAGTAGCATAATTGCTAAAGCAACGTAACTTGATGACTAGATTTAATCTAGAAATTATTAAAAAAATCACAGTACGCGGCTACGTCTGCATAATAATACTTCAGGTTGGCTTTTTAGCATTGAACCCCAGGTGCGACGGCCAAATTTGACAAATGATTGATCTTCACACACACTTTGACCCACTATTTGATTACCTTCAAGGTTTTTTTTAAAAGTAGACGTTTATGTCCTTTCCCAAGGTTCTTTGTATCTCGATATCAAGTTTCATCTAGATTGGTTTAGCAGCTCAGCCCTCAAGGCGTAACAGACAAACAGTTACTCTAGTATTTATAATATTAGTATGGATTACGTACGAGTATTGTACGTTCAGGAATCTAGATTTGTTAAGAACACGTTAAAAATTAACTGTCATAATAATAAAAAAATCCTTTCTCTGAAATCCCCTAATTTAAGTTAAAATCATTTATTTTCAAGAATTTGTTCCGGGTTTGTTTTCGTTTGATAAATATATGTATTTACTTACTATTCCAAAATACAGAATAGTACCTTTATTTATCTATAAGGGCTCCTATTTAAGGTTCATAAGAATGAGGGTACAATACATTTCAAGTGTAACGTACATTTGACAATGATAATAGCATTAATACATGAAAATATTTGAGCTAATATCTTAATACCAAAATAATGAAATAATTGTATAAAATGACAACAACAAGTATACATGCATTTGGATTTTTGCTTGTAATTTGTTTGCAATCAGGCTATTTACTTGTTATGTACGTCGCAAATAATTCTGTACACAAAATTTGGCACCCGCTGATTCCCCTGGTATTTTCATTTACCTCGGGTATTTTTATTTAAATTCATAAACAGTTTCAACAGTATTAGATATTTCTGGGTCACTCACTATACTTTCGGGAGAGCAAGGGTCACGTGCATTTACAACACTTAGGTTATTATAGAAACAGTTTTCCCTACCTCGTAATAAATTGGTAATGAAGTTTAGCACATGTCTGACAATATATAACATGCATACTATATCCAAGCCGTAAAAAAATACATAGCATATGCAGTATAAATAGAACTAAATACATTGTTACAACTTAGGACTAATTTTAAGGGCAGCCTGAACTGACTTTTTTTATGGCATATGGGGCAAACGAGCAGACGGTTCACATGGTGATAGTAAGTGACTGCCGCCGCCCTTGGACACCCGCAACTCAAGATTCACAAGTGCGTTGCCGGCCTTTTAGGGGGACTCCCACCACGCTCTTGTTCTTTTTTTTCCTACTTCACTCGGGGTAAACAATTAGTTAATAGTACTCCCGAAAACTATCCTCCACGCACTTTATAATATTGGTAGGTATATATATATTGGTGTGCTAAACAGATCGAGACAGTATTTTACTCCGGCCCACCGCCTGCAACTTTATAAGGCGCAGGTTCGGCCGCACATGGAATACTGTTCTCATCTCTATGCAGGTGCACCCCAGTACCAACTACTGCCTCTTGACCGCATTCAACGGAGAGCGACTCGCATCATCGACTGCCAAGATATTTCTGATCGACTTGACACCTTGGCGTTGCGTAGAGATGTAGCTTCACTCTGCATCCTCTATCGCTTGTATCATGGGGAGTGTTCAGAGGAATTGTTCGGACTTATACCGGCTGCTGGTTTCCACCATCGTCCTACGCGACAAAATATCCATCCCCATCACCTGGACGATTGGCACTCCACCACTGTGCGCTTCTCGAGAAGCTTTTTGCCTCGCACAACCAGCTTATGGAACAAATTGTCGCCTGCCGTATTTCCGAACCGATACGACCTTCAAACCTTCAAGAAGAGAGCGTACCTAAAAGGCCGGCAACGCACTTGTGACTCTTGAGTTGCGGGTGTCCATGGGCGGCGGTAGTCACTTACCATCAGGTGAACCGTCTACTCGTTTGCCCCCTATCGCATAAAAAAAAAATACCTACCAATATCATAAAGTGCGATATGAAAGAATAATCAGTCGCGTAATCAGGACAGGACGCAAAGAGGAAAAATGTTCTTTGCAACTAGTACCCCCTTTTTTAGAATATCTTTGTACTGTTAGGCCCGTAATATTTATTTCGGGATATTTTTAATTTATACAATGTATTAACGAACGGACGAAAGAACGGAGTCGCCTAAAAATGTTGACAGTAATTCGGCATAATGGTACAAGTAGAACATAAACATAATAAGTAATAATATTATTAATTTTAAAATATATTTAAAAACGAACGAACCAGACAAAAAAGTTATTACAATATTAAAGGACGTGAAAGCCTGTGAATCACGTCTTTCACAAGACATTATACTATATTATATGCTACCTTTACTTTTAAAACAAAGCACATCAATGTATTCACTGGCAAACAAAATGCAGTTGAAACTTCGGGAGATTAACCGACGCGTTTAAGGCCGGTTGGCTTAGTTACCTACTTTCACTGTGTCTCTGTGTGCCATACAAACGCTTCCTTATCATATAAAGTTAATCGCAAAAGCCTATTATTTGCAACTTCATTTAAAATTATTTCAGTATCGTCAGCCATCGCTTTTGTAAAAATCGCATAGCATCGCAAATTGAAAAAGTTCAAGTAGGTATTTCATTTAAAAGATATTCAAAGTTGTACAATAAAAATAATGTGCTTCAATTATATAAATCCCAAGTAGGTGAGACTAAAAGAGATTCTTCAAAAGAAAGGTCATTTTTAATGTTTGGAACAAACATGAACTGATGATGACAAAGACTAAACCAGCTGTTTGTCCTGCACGTTTTCTCCAATAAGAGCCTTAAGCGATACCCCAACGCTAGGAACTTCACTGAAGTACATATGTAGTATAACACGCAATCAACCGAGTGGGATGTACATATATGTTACTTCACTCAACTCAGGTATTCTTGTTTTTTTCTAAGCACAAGTAGATATAAAATTTCATAGAGGAGTATTATCCCGACTTTTCATTAATATATCTAATTTATTAGTTGGTTTGCAGTGTAAGGAACTATCTACTACTCATTTACCGAGAGCTATCATGAGCTAGATAGTAGGTATGATAGCAGGAACAGTCTGGTTGCTAAATTTGTGAAGCAAGTGTAATAACCCAGCGAGGTATTCATCTATTATATTGTTAAATATCTAATGGATTACCATTACTCGGTTCATTCTACCACGAGGTTGTTCCCTGCTCAAATAGTTTTTGAGCTCAAATTAATTACACGATTAGGTTTGATTGATTCAAAAGCATCGTCAGCCTTGTCAACGACTGTAACCAATTTTGTTTATATTCAACAGTACTCGAAAATTAAGAAACAAGAATAAAAATAGTAGTGAAACGATACAGTGCTATATAAAATGTTTATTATTAAACTAAATACACTTGGTGTAACGGAACGATACTTAAAAGATGAGAAATAGTTGTATATTTAGTGAAAGATTTGAACATGACAGAAAACTTTAAAAGTCATATAAACGGACTGATGCTTTATAACGGGAATAATGACCAACATCAGTATAGAACACAATATTCAGTTGTGAAATTATGGAATCTCCGTCACTGTTGCAGACATCTTCTTCGATTAGAAATTTACCGTATGCTTTAAGGCTTCCTATTCTGTCTTCATGGTCACCAAATGTGATGGCGCACAACTCACTCAGAAAGAGATCCAAATTTTATAAAGCAAGCACGAGTATGATGACATTACCATCAACGGAAGAGGAGGATGTAGAGGATCCTCAATATATAGTAGGAGAACAGCGAACTGGTATCAGTAATTCGTCAGAAGTAACAAAAGAGAAAGATGATAACTCTAAGGATGGTTTTATAGAAGCGGAAACTTAAATTGAGCCTCTGAATGAAATTTGGATAGATAGTTCCACGACACCAACTAGGTCATTACGGAAACGTCGAGATATTTGTTATAAAAATTACTTATCTTGTGTTTATTTAAGTAGGTAACTATTGCAATAAGGGGAGGAATGTTAGATCGGTATAGCGCGCCATCCTTACGCCGCGCACCCTCCTTTTGTATTCTTTCCAGAATAAACTAGTGCATAACGAACCGTCGCTCGTATTTCTTACTGGGATATGTAAGAAATACGAGCGACGGTTCGTTATGCACTAGTCCCGTTATAGAACAGCAACTATTCTGGATTATACCAGCCTCGCACTATTGTTCAAGCGTTGACAAAAACTTTTATCCACTTAGAAATGTTGTCGTCTTTGTTAAGTCTCCAGCATTTTAATGAATGAAGTTGTTTACAAAGAATGTTAAAGTGCTGTCTGCCTGACTTTTGCTTTAGCTTAAACTATTTTAAAAGTCCTAAATTTTTCTTGCCCTTCTAAAGGATAAAATATATTTATATCTAGAAGAGCCGTGGCAGAGAGATTGACGCATTAGTCAAACTTGAAATGCTAAAGAGAAATAATAAAATAAATGAGAGAAAAACTATTCTGTTTGCACTAAGTTTACTTATCTGTAAACTTAGTGCAAACAGAATAAACGTGTGGATTGCTTTAGAGACTATTTAATCATAAAAGGTTATATTTATTTGTTCATACTTTATTTAAAACTGATATGCTAATTGTTGAACTTTGAAAACAAGAAAATGTTAAGTTGCTTTTTACGACCAACACATTTAAAAATTTTTGCTTTTGCATAACTTAACGCTATAAAATGGTAAACATGGTATTTTGATGACAACTCAAACCACCGAGTTATAATTGCTACATGAAAGTAAAAACAAGTTTACATGTTTGTATAGTGGCTCTAAAAAATGAGTATCTACTACTACTGCTATGATTTCGATGGCAGTAAAGAGAATTCCTTCTCAGCCGATTATGAACTGTGTTAGAAGGTATATTATCATCAACATTATTATATCGTAAGTCGCCCATTTCTATATTATAAAATAATTTAATAGGTTTTTTTTGCATTAACAAGGATGTAATATTGACTAACATCTATCGCACTATCTTCTTAGTAATTTGTGTACTATATATGTATAATAATTATACCCTGACGGTCACAGTTTCTGATTGTTCCTTAAAATTTGAAGAAATTTAAAAACTAATAAATTAAAGAAGATATCGTGTTTTTTTAAACAAGTATACTAATTTGTCTAATATCTTTAAACTGCTTTTCACAGCCTATCAGAATTATCACCGATTAATGTAGGTGAAACCTACCTATATTAATAGGTAATATTACAAATTTCTACTACACACGCCACAGAAGAGCTAGTTCATTTTCATGTGCAGTAATTGTTACAATATCGCCTTACGTCTACAAATTGAATAATGACAGCGATAAATCAAAAACTGTATAATTATATTTTATAACGACTCAGAAAGCATGACGGGCTGAAATCGCCTTTGGTTGTGGAGTCATTACACGAAGTACTACCGTCAGGAGTTTCCAGACTTACAGCTATTATTCGAGACAAGTAATCAGTTACCTATTGTTAGTTTCGTCAAGTACAGCATAGAGAGATTCGATATATTAAGTATATGTATGTAACCCATTGTAGTTTTTGAGTTTCAACCAATTCAGTGTACCTGATGCAGAGTTCTAAACTTAAAAAAATAATTTAAAAAATTGACCTGACTCTGACTGACTGACTGACCTGACCTGACTGACCTGACTGACCTGACTCTGAAATCGATAACATTATTAAAATATATTTAGAGAGATACCGGCACAGTTAAGTTTTAACCGTATGCAAAATAATTGGATATCACTTGACCTCACTTGAGTATGACAAGAACCAGGTACTTTCAATTTCGCCTTATAACGTAGACTAACAGGCGCATTGGGTTTATTACTTTCTGTGGTTTGTATTATTTTGGTATTAAGCTTAGACTTTTGTAGGTCCGTTTTGTGTAGTAATAATAACTGAAGATAGCTTCGAGGCGAATGTCGACCACAATTCAGTATTTTAATAATTTAATACCTATGAACTGTGTAACTGTAACTTATATGCCATCAAAAACATAACTTGTAAAAAAACGAAGTCTCGCAATTCAGTTCTTCAACCGTAAAAATTTGTGACATCCATTTGTTTTCTTTTTTTTATTATATAACACATATTTAATTTAAAAAACATTTCCGCACTTCCTCTATATGAAAACAATAAGTACCAAAGGTAAGTTCACATTTTTTGCGGGGAGGTAATGCTTGTCAAGCACGCGGTGGAAAGGGAACGGGAGGGAAGGAGCACTCTCCCATCCCGCAGGGGACGCAACAGGCACTGAAGGGAAGCCACCTGTCGTTCTGCCAGGGAGGCAAAGTCTGCCAGGAGTTAAGAGGTAATCCTTCTAGGGCATAACTTCACTCCCGACTTGTAGGCTAAGATGTGTGGGTTTAGTCAGTTCGAGTCGTTCGTTTGTTCACACGATGAAGTGGTACCTGTAGGGGTTTTAACAAGATAAAAGGTAGGTGTAAGTGTACGTAGATATTTTTTTAACATCGCACCATAATACATTAGTCCAATAGTCTTGATTCGTTGTCTGTAATGATCATATATAAGTATACACAAGGTGGAAAAATACTTGGTCTCTGAATTGAAACCGTTTTAAATCATTAATATAGATTGTTTACCTTAAAGAAAATATTCCTTCATCTTTAGAGAAACTAAACGGCATTCAAGATTTTCAATTCGAACCAGTTAAAAATTAAAAAATAAACCTAGCTAATTTATTCTACTAATTGATAAGATTAATTTTCAGGATAAAAGCTCTCTAGTCAATATTTAGCCTGCCAGCCAGCCTATTTTATTTTATCATCAATTCTAAAACGAAAGACACTTAAACTTAAAAGAAAATGATTACCTAGCAAGACACATGAACAAAGATACTTAACATAACCTACATAAACGTCCTAATAACATTTGCTAGCTTAACCCTGACCTCTACAATTTCATAGGAATTGTAGTAAATAACATTTTTAAATGACCCCATAAAAAAATAATTATAGAGTCTGAACTCCTTACAGGCCATCTAATTGTCCCATTTATATCTATCCAGATGTTGACATTTTCATAAAACTTCTTGCCTTGGAACTTCTATTATTGCGAGCAAGAGAACCGTCTTGTTGCAAAATGATATTATTTTGATCCTCTTCAGGTAGCAAATTTAATTTGTATTTAGATGTCCTTTGTCAACGTGCATCGATAGAACCGTATTGCTTCTGATTCTAAATCAATGATTAAAGGAAAATCTAACCTGATTGATTATTTCACGAACACGACATGGATTTAGACGCGACCAATAATGGTTGTTACGCCTCTCATACATTCTATTAATTACTTTTTTTTTTCGTCAGACCATACAATGTTTTCTAAGAAATTTGATTTCCTTTGATGATTTCCTTTACGTAGTTTCTATACCATTCGTCCATCACGAAAACATTACATAAACGAGTATGGCTGGTGTCTATCTCTTGAGCAGCTTCCCTACTAAAAGCTTACGAATGGCATTCAAAGTAAGTCAAAATGTTTAGATCACAATTCGAAAAGTCTAGATTTTGTTACTGTAGGAGTTCTAAACATTTTTTGAACTTCCAATATTAACAATTGTTTTCACCAAACTTTTTAGACGGTATTTGTCTGTCTGGATATCTCCTACCACTGTAGGGCTTAATTGCAATTCTTGCTGTTTGAAAAGTAAACTTCTATTAAAAGGAATTAATGATTACACAATTTGAAATGGAATGAAATCAAAACCAAAATTGATAAAAATGTCTATGTTCGTTCGAATTTTATAAGTGCAGTTCCACACCGCGAACAAACTTAAAAACTTTTCGTCAGAACGTCTCGTCTAAGAAGGAAATATGTATATAATTATTATCACCAATGAAAAGATAAGATAAGTTACTAATTCTATGTCCCCGACGATAATCCGGTTTCTATTTAAATTGTAATGGATTTAATGTAGGAGGTCCTATTCTTAACCTGCGAAATAGGTTGAAACGATACAAACACATTCTGGTCTGAACTTAATTATGAAACTTGTGGGACCCGAGTGTAAGAACAACAAGATGGAATTTATAAATAAAGTAATCAGAATAACGATGACCAAATTGGTTCATTCAATCCTATATTTGACAATATTAGTGTCAAAGTGCAATGTTATCGAAACATAAACACATCTAGATTTGTTGTACTTTTTATAGGATAGGGAGCAAACAAGTCACCTTATGGTAAGCGACTACTGCTCCTTATGACGTACATACATACATACATAATATCACGCCTCTTTCCCATAGGGGTAGGCAGAGACCACTTCCTTCCATTTGCTCCTTATGACCATCTGTTTAAATGTCTATAACTCAATATGAATTACTTACACCATCAGCCATTTTTACCCACCCTTCCCGCTTATAATAAAGTGATATTAAAATGCAAGCGCATAAGCTAGCTCTTGCGAATCTCTCGGAAATCTTTCTAACTTCCAACTAATTTAAATAGAAATGTTACATGACTGAGGCGATGAATGCTTCTGCAACTTTATAACTTAAAAAGTTAAAATGGCAGTTAGTAAGAATGTTGGGTACTGCATCCAGATCCCAGGTGTATCTGAAAACTAATCAAACACATTTACTTTAGCAAAACGTCGACGTCAAAAAAAAAATGTACCTTGAAAATGAATATTTTATTTCAGAAAAACTTACGGTCAACTAGAAGTGGAAACGTTTACGTTCGTTTAAAGGTTTCCTTTTTATATATATAAACATAATTATTTTTCGAGAATTTACAAAAATAAACGATTAACTTTTATCTGAACACTATCCCTACTAATATTATAAATGTTAATTTAAGTTTGTTTATTACGCTTTCACTCCGAAACTACTCAACGGATTATCATGAAACTTTGTACATATATTCTCAAAGGTTTTAGGTAGGACATATGTCACTTTTTGTTAAAATATATGTATATATTTTTGCGGAAGGTAAAAAAAAAAACTATTTTGGCAGATATTTGACAGATTGTTTGGCAAAAATTTTGAAATCGAGCAACTTCAACGACATCTAGCATTCCATTCATTGAAGTAAAACAGCTAAGACCATCAAAAATCTAAAGATTATAAACTCAACCACTTAATAAACTAAATGAACTATAACATACGTAGGGTATATCTATAGTCCATTTTTGCGGTTTTTTTAAGTACTAATTATAAGACAAAGGTAGAAGAGACTTGACTTGCCGACCTCCATTTATTCATATTACCATATAATTAATAACTTCAGGACAACGTCTTTAGGGTCCTCTAGTAATAAACAAAAACTAGCAAATTTTGTGAAAGCATTGTGCAATAATAAATTCAACAGACTAAAGCATCAATAAATGTTATTATAAGTATATATCACAAACTAACATACATATCTTGCAATTTTAATTTGCATAAACTTTTATTGTTTTATTCTATTTTAATTTTGTTTAATACTTCTTTAATTAACCTATATCCAAAATTAGATAAAATTATATCAAACCTAAACTTATAAAAATAGCATAGCTAAGCAGCTCCTCCTATCTCCTAATAGTGCTCTGCCCGTCGGGGTCCATAATTGTTACCTATTTTTAAGTCTAGCTATAAATGTAGATCATGGAATGCAATAAATTGAAATTGAAATCATCAAGACCTGACCTCATTAAAGGGTTTTCTTAATTTATAACCGAACTTTATATACTGTGTCCGACGATTTATATAGTAACCAAGTAAATGGTTTTAGACATTTAAGAATAACAGATCTGTAATACATAAAACACGTGACAAATTGATAACCTCTTCTTTTTGTAAATTTATATAAAAATAAAAAAGCATACACCTAATCTTTCGAAAGCTAAAGATTCACACGTAATTTGATCGTCAGTAAAATACTAAAAGATTTTTAGTGACAGCGACGGTAATGGAATAGGTATGCGTGTCGATGTTAGGGATCTTTTTTTTTGCGAAGTAAAAATTGTACTTTCAATTTAAAAAAACGGAGATAAAAGGCGGCGCCCCTTTTAGACCAATTTATGAATGTACCTATGTTCACGTAGATAGGTGGCGTTGGGACTATAATGCGGTGTTTCCACCAGAGTTGGATGTGGAAGTTAAACAGGGTAGCCTTAATTATAATTTATAATAGCATCAGCAGGTTTGCTGGTTATAGTACCACAAACTTTCTTTTTCAATAGTGAAGCACTAGGTGTGTCGTAGAAGTGATGAGGCTAAGGAGCGGATTAATTTTGTTTTTAATTTCCACTTCCTACGTCATGAACTTTTCAAACAACACTTTCATGCATCATCAAAACTAGTTCTACTAGAAGTACTAGAAGTTAATATATTTTTTTAGTAGTAGTAAAACGGAAGAACCCTACGGCTACAACTGGTCGGAGAAATCTTAAAACCCAAGGATGTTGTTTCGTAATTACTAGTACTGCAGTTAAGTTGGGTCTAAAGATTACCAAAGGTGTTCAAATAGTAGGTGAAGCTATCAGGATCTGGAAGTCAAAAATTGTTACAGTTCTAAAAGTATTAGAACTGTAACAATTTTTGACTTCCAGAGTAGCCAATTTGTTATTACTATTTACTTTTTGAGATTTGTACTTATATGATAATATGTAATTTTTGTTTGGCTATTGCAATTAGACATATGTAGACCGTGCACGGGTTCTTCTAATTGCGTAAGGGGCCCCTACCTCTAAACGCTTTTATATAAAGTTTATCAAGACCTTGCCATTTACAGAATTTTATAGTCATGGTTGATGATGATGTATTATAGTTGATATGTTTCTTTGTTACAGAAAATGCTCTTATTCGTTGTAGTTGCCCTCATGGCATCTGCAATAGCAGAGGAAAATGATTGGCATCCCATTCTACCAAAGTCCACTGTCAATTACCAGACATATCCCGCATCAGAGAGGTCATTAGATCCCAGGTTAGTATATACCTATATTAGTATGTATTTAGTACACATACACTTCTATTGCGGATGACTTGAAGCTTTATTAGCGCAGACAAGTGCAGATGTGCACATACAAGCAGTTTCATAAATATTTGTGAAATAGAGTCATATCGGCATATTAATAAAAAAATAATACTTACATTAGGGTCGAGATCAAAACTAACGAAAGAAATAGCAACTTAAATTAAAGAATGTAAATCAGAAGTCTACAAAAGGATTCCTGAGTAAAGAAATACCTAGGACATGATAGAACTTATTAAATGAATTACAAAGCACTTATTTATAGTGTCTAGTCTAGTGTTAAAACACTTATAAAGGACTGCTTTGTAATTTTACATTTCAGAGTTTTTGTATTCTCCAATGCATCTGTAGGTTATTCTCGTGGAGTAGGTACTTTACGTAAATCCCTCTACTATAGCACAGAGGAAACTAACATATTCCTTGGCAACTGTAAAAACTAGTAGAAATTTGTTAAAAATATTTGTTTTATTATTTCGAATAGCATAATAATGTACAGTGCCCTGTTACAGCTAAAGATTTGCACGCTATTATGTTAGAGGGACTAAATTCCAATTGGCAAAATGTAGGTGTTCAATACACCTCTTCCTACCTCTTAGGGACTACAGGCGTGAATGTATGTATGTATGCAGAATAATGTAATAAAAATACCTTAGGATGCCAATAAAAGTATGCAAGTACATGTACATATGTCTATGAGATCAACAGAACAAGACAGCACATAAAGTCACGGTAAGTGATAGATCTCGTAAACAATTGTTTTTTTTTCTAAATATTGTTTGGCTCTACCTCAGGTCAATAAGTTACAAATTTGTTTAACGTTTTTTGCTGTTTTTGAGGCGTCAAGCAGTGGCTGGCGATAGACTAAAGATGATGTAGAGACACTTTTTTTATTTTATTGATATTTTTACAATTGCAGACCACACCTGAAAATCTTAAACCGAAGACCAATCTCATCAAATCAGCACATTTCACCAAACAAAGTGAACCTGTTCAGTCCCAGTCCAAGTCCAATGTCAGACACATGCAGCGTCTATAAAGTTTCTATGAACCAGGAACTATTCTACCAATATGTGGAGTATGAGAAGAACCTCCCAGATCTGAAGGAGTTTACCCTATGTATGTGGAAGAAGTTCCATAATCATTCGAATGATCATCCCCTCTTTTCTTATTACGGTGAGTATGACTTTGGTTATAATTTATAGTTACAATGACATGGTCCGATGTCTGTACATAATACATATATATATATATATATATATATATATATCCAATTAAAGAAAAACTAAAATCGGGGGTATTTATTAGAGCAACTCAAGCACATCACACACAGTTGCTGTTGACAGTTGTTAGAATTTTGGTGTGTTTGTCTGTAATCTGAATTGAATGCAGTTTTCACAAATGTATTGCTCGAAGTCTGACCTAAAATATAACCTCAATTATACTGCGTCTCTGTAATAATAACAATTCAGATACTTGATTCTAAATTCCACGTCTAGGAAGTAGCGGGCAAAAGCTATAAATATAAAACGCAAAGAATATTTTCTCCTACGTCCTTTATAGACTTTGAAACCATCCAACCGATGTGCCCTAAACCGGTTTCATAGATGGTTTTAGATCACTAAAATAAAGCATGAGGCACGTCTCCTTTCGCGTAGTAGCTTAAGCCGAGTATCCGCTAGTATATAATATATCAGTTTCTGTAACAAACAGTAACTTACTCTCACACTCCTTGTATTGTGTATAAATGAATAGAAAGGATTAACTTAAATATACGTAGCCACATAATTTGGATGTTACTTATAAATGACTGGGCCCATTGATTAACTGTCCGCAACTCCAACTAACAGCGGCAAAATCGCCAAACCTTCTCAATCGACTATGTATGTACATATATCCTAAACAATCAACAAATTCAATATTATGTTGCTTGGAAAAGTGATATTGGAATAACAAATAAGTGAAGCGACTTCTATGTTATCGTAATTTCCTTCCTATTTTCATTTTTTTTTCTCACTGCCTCAACGTAAAAAAGAAATTGAGATAGATAAAATGGTTAGGCAGTTTTCTGTATGTTCTGTAATAGTAAACCAGGTGAGCTAACGGAGCGTTGCTTTTGCAGTCAGTAATTAAAAAAAGCTAGCAGCTAGTGTGCTAAAAGGGCTAACTTGTCATAAATTGTCACCATCACCATCATCATTTCATAAGGAAAGAAGACTTGAGTAGGTATTCAAGACTCTAACCCTAACACATAAAGTGTAAAGACTAAGATATAAGATAATTAAGGGACTTTATCTTTATATATAAAGATTAACGTATGTATATAACGTTTTTATTAAATGTGCCTATTGTTTACAGCGACTGTTTGCTCTAGTTGTTTGAATGTCCACATACAGTGCAATTATATGTAGTTTGTGAAACAATTAATTGCCAGTTGTGTTGTTCTATTTAAAATAATTTACGAACGCTTAGGCAATATACGGTATTACAACGGTCGTGCCTTCATTATGGGAGATCTTTTACCTTACTTGCGTCATTCTTGATAATTGCTTGCATCTTGGTAATGTGCAATATTGAGTAAATTAAATTAGGTAAATGAATTCGTTAATATATAACTGTAATATTATTTGATTTTTTGTATAATCTTACCAATTTACTAATCGATTTTATTAGATATTCGCGTTATAGAATTTTGTTATGAATCCATTTTGTTGCATACTAATTCTGTAATGATTTCTCTGCAATTTGTTATTTTAATGATTTTTAAGAATATGTATATAAATACCAATGGATATAAACGACTGTAACACTATTAATATTGTATAGTCGTCAACTGCAACCTCTTGTCTGAAATATGTCAATACAATATATAATAATATATTATAGTATGTATATAATATGTAAAAAATATTATATAGTATTTATTAAAAATATCGCAAGTGTATATAATATAATATAATCGCAAGTGTTTCAACATACACTTTAAATTAATTGCCAACATACTTACATGAAACAAATATTAATCTAATGAATAATGACTAGTGAGAGCGAAATATTTATTTTTGCGGTTAATTAAAGTATTCGTTGGCTCTAAAGTTTGTTCCGTAAATGTTTGACAGTAAACTTCCTTCTTCATCTCATAAATTATATATAGCATATTATATAATTTCCAGTACTTATGTGTAACAATGTTATAAAAAGTACCGCCACTGTAGCTCCATTATTTAAGTTTCTTTTTGTATCCGTGTTCTCGAGATAGAAATATTGATGTAGTTGTGGCGATCCTTGCCTTTTTTTAAGTTGAATATTGAAATTCTCTAAATCTATGAATTAATCCTAATGCGGGGGGGGGGGTTCTCTCTTTAAAAATAGTTTAAAAGTAAGTACTCTGAATAGTGTAATTTGTGTGATGTAAATGAAAAGAAAACATCTCGATAAGGCTGTGCTGAAGTATACCTAGTGAAATATACCTTTGACGTTGTGTTGAGGTCCCGGATTTTGTACCAGATTAAGGTGTCTGCCAAAAAATGATATATGAAAATGGGCTAAGAGGCAAATTACTAGGCAATGCATGGAATTACATGAGTTTAAACAGTTTAAGCTGTCTAAGTACGAGGTATGCGTGTAGTTTGCTTCTTGATTTAACAAAAAGAGACCTTTATTTATTTATTTATTGTTCTCATTTTCAAGAAAAGTCGGCAATGGAGGAACTCTTTATTTTCTTTAACAATACTCCAGTAGGATATATTAAGGAGCATCAACAATATACCTTACTATTCTTAAAATTTTGCTTAAAAAATAATATTAAAATAAATTATGAGATCAAGCATAAATCTCAGTTCAAAGAGTAAACTGTATAACATCGGAGCGAGTTTTAAATGGTATGTAAATTGATTGTAAAAAACGGACTGTACCTGAAATTCGAATTTAACGTTAACTAAGTGTAACTGAATTAAAGCTGCTGCAGCTTCGGCTTGTTAATTTGATAGGATAACCAGTAAATGTTGTCATAAAGGGCTTACAGGGACTGTTAATTGGATTTGGGATAACAATTATTTTTGCTGCATGAACATGTAACTACAGATATATTAATTATCGTTCACAGTTGCTGATAATCCAAAGGAGATTTTGGCGTGGATATCGAATACTGAAGAGGCAAGTTACTTCAGCATGGCTGTACATGGACAGACCTTCTTCAGGCTTAACTACCCTCTCAAGCTGAACACGTAAGTAAATTAGTTAATTGCCACCAAATACGTGAAAGTATTGAATCTATATATATTTTCTTTAAGAGACAACTCCCGCACTAGAAATGATTCCTGTGCCGCGGCTTTACTTTAAGTGTATACTTAAACAAGAAACCAATAAGCCAGTTGATCGAATTGAATAGATTCGAACATTTAGGTTAAGTTATCGATCGCTAATATTTGCCATATCATAGTAAGGTCAGTAACCCTCTTTTTCTTTTCAATTCTATTTTAAAGTTAGTAAGTACTTTAAATTACAAACAATTAAATTAAAAAAATGAATGAAAACAAAAAGCTAACTGCCTGTTTAAATAGAGAAATAGATCTAGAAACTCTAAAGACACTCTTTTTCAAATATTTAACACAATTTTCTTGCGACTAACACAGTTTATAAGAGTTAATAAAATGTGAGAAAATGTCTCGCAAACTCGAATATCTACTATATGTTTACACAAACCGTCTCATAAAAGGGAATAAGCAAATTATTACAGTTCCGATGATGTCACTGGTGTACGTATACTCTAATTTTGTGCAATAAGTTCAAACTTTCGGGATATTTTAAACATTTCATTAGTATTTCATTCATAAGTCACATGGTCCTGTAAACTAAATTGTGATTCATTTTAAATACCTACGTTTAGTACTGCATTTTGTTAGTGGTGGATTATTATCATTGATAATTTTAGATTAAAAAACAGTTATTGTAATTATTAATGATTTATGATATAATGAAATTGCTAAATACTTAGTTATAATCGTGTAATATTGTAGTGTAATATTAAGCACAATGTACAAAATTTTAACAACCATATGTATAGCATAAACTTGTCCATTGGACATATCTGTGAGTTTTAAAGTTCATGAATTTTGGTGATAAATACCCATAATGGAACTAAGCCGAGAGCTTCTTGGTATCTGTTACTCCCCACACTAATAAATTAATATACTTATACGAAATTTAAAAACACAACTACATACATGCATATATTCTCGCCTACATCCCCAGAAGGATAGGAAGAGGCACATCATATCATATACGATACAAACGAAAAGAGGTGGGCTCTATTTTAATCTACCGCAAAACCCACGGTTAAATAACACTGCCCTGCCAACATACTAAGTACCCTATAATTATAAGAATATACAGTTGCGAAGTCGATTATTGCAAAAAAATAATCGTCTATGTCATTTGGGATGATGTAAAGTTTCCAACGATCTCTTACAGCAAACTTTCCTAAAAACCTCTTACTGAAACACGGGCACTCGACGGGCTTTGGGTACAAAAGATTTTATACTCTCGATCTGCTAAAGACCAGTAAGCAGGAAAGCATATAATTATAGTATTCTGGAGTCTAGTTATTGCAGGAAAGTAAAGCAATATTGTGTAAAGATGAAGAAGTGCGTCGCCTATACTACTTAGAGCTTTGAAATCAGAGCAGAAGCAACGTTCATTAGAATTTTAAAAGACGTCAATTAACACTTTTACTTTTTATGCAGTTTAATTCTAGCCGAAGATGAAACTGACTAACGATAGTTACTGAGAGATGAGACATACATCAGTAGTAAGTGTAACTTTTAGATCAACCGACTGAGAGTAGAGAGCGAATCAAAATCGAAACTATATCGATTTAATTTTAGTCATTCTAGCTCAATTCTGTATTTCAAAATCCAGTAACTATGTTATCTGTACCCAGTCGGTTGTAGTTCGAATTAAATTATTTGGATGTAAAGTGTATTAGTGTTAGCTTGTGTACGGCAAGTCTAACGCTGTTGATATAATTAGCAAGGGACGATGCCGTGGGACATATTTAGAGCACCTACGTATGTATATCTAATCTATGCGGGGCCGCCTTGAGTTGGTTCAGGGAAAACTAGGGGCTCCATTGAAAAGTACAAAACAGTAAGGAAAATAAAATAATATATTTGTTTTTAAAGTTTTTACATTCTTTATTCGGTCTAATAACCATAAATCATGGAAGCAACCAGGAAAATACTCATTAATGATCAGTTCATCAAGCTATTAATGCTATTTATCAAAATGAACGTTCTCTTCTACAATTGGTAATCATTAAACAGAGCATAATCAACATAAATGAGAACATTCTGCTTATAAGAAATCTGCAAATTCTTTTGCATATTCCAAAATTTATTCCATAATAAGTAACTTAAAAAGAAAACTAAACAGTTGTCAAAATCTTGGCATACTTCTAAACGTGCTGAACGTAATTAGTTAATAAATTATGTAAAAAAAAACATGCCGTGTCCTGCGAATTCTTTTTCATTCATAGTTATAGCGATAAGAAATGTAAATAATGACTAATTAATAATTATCTTTAAAAAAGCGACACACCAAGCGATCTCTAGTAATAAGAAATTAACATATGCTTTCGCCATTGGTCTCGCCATTGGTCGTATATGCGTGAATGTATGCATTTATATATGTGATAGGTAAAATCAGCAATGGAATTTGAATGGCAGGGGAATGGAAGGGCGAGCCGGGCCGATAATTTTCAATAAAATTTTTACTAATTACTCGAACAGACCTACACACGTTATTGTGATTCCATACCTTGTCTACTGAACTGATAGACACACGGTATCCAGGGTACAGATAAATACTGAATCCCCGGAGAATCCCTCACATACAAAATCACTGTTACCGAGGCGTAGACAAATGATCTATTACAATTTAATGTAAAATAAGGACCAGGGAAAGGGTCTTGACATGAGATGTAATTTTTATCAAGTCATGTGTGTGTGCAGCTTCGACTAAACCTGATTCAATTAATGGGTTTAGTACAAAGTTGTGTGAGCCAGACAGAGTAACTTGCAGATATTTCATTTAAAAGTTAGAGTAATATGTAGTAATATATACTGTTGTAGTTATTGTACTGTTCATTTTTATGGAATACCTTTTTTAAGTGTTACTTCGATTGCAAGTTACACATTTGTGGTACTAACTTGGACTTAGTATAATTAAATATGTGCAGGTGTTTGATTGTGCTACGACCAACGGCAGCTAAATGAAAAAATCATATGCCTATGCATATGATTTTTTCACCTAAGCGATGTAAATAATGTTTGGCAATCATACTCACATACCTTATATGTGAGTATGATTGCTATGTATAAAATTCTGTTATGATAAAAAAACATTTTAATTTAAAAAGTAATTACCAATATTTTGAAAACTCCATAATAAAACGAAGATGCGATTATTAAAGGTATTACAATCATTGGACAGTAGAACACACTAGCGTACCTTACATTTAAAAGTATTCACCTGTTAATGAAAGGTCTTCGTAAATAATACCACGAAGGAACGTTTTTACAAACCATACATATTATCTACGTCTACACAATCCCTTTAAGGTTCCTTTATTTTCTGTACAATTCAGATATAGTACCTACCATACAAATATTTCATGTGTAACGAGTAATGTAACCTAAATAAGAACATAACGATATCCAATGTTATTTAAATATGTTATAACATGTTTAGGGAAAAGGATTTGACGAGGACCGATATTAAAATTTTATATTACAGTGAAAGTAAGAAAACATTTGTATTAATTAATACATTAGTATGTTTCTTTTTTTTTTATTGTTCTTCTTCTACTTAAAATAAAAGTCACACGTCTCGGATAAATTCTCTGCTTGTTGTTAAAAACTTGCAAATGTTGCAATGTGAAATTTCTTATATAAATTATATTAATTATCGATTTGTTTTATCTCTGGACTACAAACTTTATTAAATAAATAAAAAAAACTTCGCAATTGATGAAATATATAAAAAAATACATCAAATCGAGGACCTTCTCGGTTATTAATTCAAATAATGAATATGTAACTATTGATTAATGCACAATGTTTAAATGGTCCATACGATGCTCGGTAAATAGCACGCTTAAAAATGCATTGTAAATAACATTTTAAATGTAAATTGTACTGTAAATGACTTGAGACAATCTATACATATATATACGTAATCAACTAACATATCGCGGAGAGCACAGAAATAAAAACCAATGAAACATAAAACCCACGAAAACCAAGAAAGGCGAAGTTGAGCATAAGGCTGGCAACAAAATTAAGATTCAATTGATGTAAAAAAATAAAAATGATTATAATTTAACGTGCAAGAGTTAAAATAAAAGGATTTTTTTTTGTCAACCAATAACTAATCACACTTATTGAAACACCCAGTGAGATATTAAAGCAGAAGCTCTATACAAAATGATATTAGATAAGTGAAGACGTACATACATGGCATTTGTAATAAAAAACCGCAGTGTTATTTACCGGAACTGGCAGTAATTCTCAGATTGACATTTATAACATAACAAAGGTGCTCGCACGCACACCAATTTCTTCTGTTTTTTTTTTTCTTTTGTGGTGCCGTGAACGTCTTGGGTAACCCATATTGTGTAAGATTAGTTTCTAACAGTCATTCATGTGTTGTTTTTTTTCCTGCGCAGTGCTTATTTAGTGCGTGACAATATAAGTTATACTACTTATCCAAATGTTACTGGTTTATGATTTATGTCACTGATTCGGACGTTACTCAATACGACTATAACACTCTAATTAAATAAGGTGTTGCAAGATAAGTTTGAATCAAATGAAAGTTTCGTAATGGTAAACTGATTGCGCACTTTATATCTCTCCTAAATAGCCACGCCTAAATAGGTGCACTTGTGTAATAATTACGAGAATATTGCACATAGAAATTATTTGGACTTCATAGACAGATGTGTTTAATATTATAAGCTGAAAGTTATAATATAAGTTACAATAACTTGATAACATACAACAAACAATTAAAGTGTTCAATCCTAATAGCCCCAGAGATGAGCGTTCGCAAAATGCAAGCATTTTGTAATAATTATAATAATTACGGTAATTTTTACATGTGGTAGAGCCACGCTTAGCCACGAATGAGTCGGCTCAACCGGTGCGATATCACGGCCTCACAGATAACCGGTTACCCGTCTGTTCGCCTGTCCCCCTATAGTATAAAAATATATATATAATTATATATATATTAAACTTATTTAATAACGTTAGTAACAGAAGTTAACGTTTTCTAGCTATTTTGGTCTTAAGCAACTAGTTTTTGCATAACGGCAACTGACGAAAACTTCACGTCACTTCTATATTACACGACAGTTATATATACATATGTATTAGTTTATCTACCTCAAATCGGCCTAAGGGCTAACCACGGCCAGTGATGCTTGATAGTAGTATTAAAACATACATGCTTTACCTTGCGGGAGAGCAGTGAACACACAGTTAAGGGACATCGATAGTATTATTTGGTACGTAATCTGGTATAATCTGGTATTTGGTACGTCTACATTGTTAACTTGCTCTCCTTTTTGCTGTCATTACCACGAAATGTTATAATCCTTCTTCGAAATAACCTCACGTGAGGCATGACAAATAAACATCATAGATACATACCTACTTACATACATGTATATATTTGTTCGCGTGAATACATGTGAACAATGTTTATATTTTTTGCAGTAGTGTAAAAAAATTGACGTAGTTGATATAGTTTATGTATGTAATTGTCCAAAATATACTTCAGTGAACAGAAGTAGAATTCTTCTTACAGAATACCGTGGTTTAGACAGCATTTGTTTTACTTTGTACGAATGAGAAGTATCGCAGAAGCTCAAGAGTTGCCACTTGCTAATGCTCTCGTAACAACACTTATTATTCTTAGTACCTGGATAACCGAGCTTTGCTCGGAATTTTTTGGTAAATCGTGTAAAACAACGAAAAAAAAAGTTAAATAAAATAATCATCAGGACTCGAACCGGGGTAATCTGGTTACGGGATCGCCTTATTTCCCACCTGACCTATTACAACCTTATAGATGGTGGCGAAATTCACCTTCGTATACTAATGATATTGTAGCAGTTTTTCATTGCCTGAAAACACGGATAAAACGACGTTTTCTAAAACTGAAACCTAGCTAGATCGATTTATCGCCCCCGAAACTCCCTATATATGTACTAAATTTCATGAAAATCGTTGGAGCCGATTCCGAGATTCCAATTATATACTATATACAAGAATTGCTCGTTTAAAGGTATTAGTACTAATTAACATACTTATATATTTTTAAATACATATGTATATATTAAAGATAAATTACATCCAGACACCGAACAAATACTCGAACTCATCACACAAATATTAGTCGTGGGTGGGCATCGAAACCTGGCTAAGCAATCAGGGTCAATAACCATTTCACCAACTTACTATACATATGTATATATTTATAAATATATATATTTTTAAAACAAGAATCATAATCAAAAAGAGAAACGAAAAATATAGAAAAATAATAGGTTAGGTGTAAAGATTCTCGCCGCAAAATACAAAACTGTGCAAAGAATTATGCATCAACAAAGAAAGAGCCTACACATTTCTGATTACATTAGATTTTGCTCTGTCAAATAAACTAAGTGTGTGTATTTTCATATAATTCTACTTTTGTTTGTTTTGTTAATTTAAAGACAACTTTTTGGAAATGGGTCTCCTTTTCCTCTACAAACTAGTACAATTGAATACTTGTATTTAAAATTAAAACAAGGAACGGTTATTTTGAACTGTATATATGTATGTATGTATGTATATGGGTGCGCAAGGTGGGACCGAAACACAGTGTACCGGTGGTTGTCAATAAAGTAATAGCTGTAGACAGTTATTCACGAACTGATTGTGTAATAAACACACTAAGTGGTTCACAAGCAAGACCAGAAAATTCAACCGCACCTCAATCAAAGTATGTTTTAATGATAAAAGTTACTATTGCATAACAGGGAAATACTTTAAAATAATGAATGGGTCATAATTTAAAAATAAATCAGGGAGCCCGTAACAAACTTCTGTCAGGAGCCTTATATTTAAGTACGCACTTAGAAAACAACGATTTCAAATTAATTTAGAGAATGTGCCTCAACGCACCGTACACAATGACATCATATAATATTCCGTATAATCCGAGTTCATTCTAGTGACGTAACTATTAGTAGTTCACTAGATTGTGCATCAAATTTAATAAAGAAGTTTTGAATCTGCACAGCAATGTACATACATATTAATATTATAAAAAGAACAATAGTTGAATTGATCTATGTGATAAATTAAAACTTTAAATAAAGTATAAAATAATTTACTGTGAGTGCTTGCGTCCTTAAAATTATTATAAGCCTTGTAAGCGTTTTCTTGTGCAATTTGTACATTTGTCTAAATTAAAAGCTTTTACTGATATCATTGGTAATCCAAGTGCTGTTTCAGACTTGTATTTGAGTTTTTTTTATCAACCTTTGCAGCTTGTATATTGTTACGAAGAAGTTTTTGTGTCTATAAATGGATGTTACATGTTGTGTTTGTTTTATAGTTTTTCGTCAATAACTTGAATAGTTGTTGCACATCTATCTTACCGACATGGCGACAGTAGAAAAATATTTTTCAAATTCGGCCAAAATAAAGCCAGTTTATTAAATCTACAATAACAAATTATACACAAATAATACAATAAATAAAATAATAAACTAAAAAAAAATAATATAATCGACTCTATGATTTCCTAACAAACAACTTCGTGATGTAGGTACAATATGAATAAAGTTTACTAAATAACTACATAGGCATTTGCCGTACCCAATAGATAACAATTTCAACCATAGACAACTTCGAGGCGATGTTCTCTACTATTATATTAACAATGTTCAAGTACATAAGTCAGATTTTTTATCATAATGAAAATTACGCGGAAATATTTTCAATGGAATTTAATTAAATGGAATATACAATAATAAATTTAGAAGTTACATATTACGAACACTGAACGAAACCGGAGATTGGATGAGAAGATCTGATATTCAGAAGCTTTTCAACTATCTCTATGTACGAAAACTATAGAAGAGCAATCTGTAAAATGCCCTTTAGCTTTATCTCAATCGTTCATTTAGCAAAGTACATTAATTTTAGTTCTTGAATTTTAGAATTTTTGTAGTAAGCAGCAACGATTTCATTTGCACTTTAAAATATTATTGCAATAACTATACATCCCATTCAAATGCATTAATTTCTTTACAAAACACGAAGCACGAATTCAGTTTCTACTCTTTTCACATTAACTACTTACGTATCGTATTTATTTAAATAAAATGTCTGTTACTCAACCACCAATATTATGACATTTAATTGAAACAAAATTCATAACACAGGTGGTATCACTCATGTCAGTCGTGGAACGGCAAAACTGGGGAGTGGCAAATATGGGTGAATGGCGAGCGCGTCGGCAGGGGATTTCACAACAGGGTTAGTTATATTACTATTTAAGTGTAAAAGAATAACCACCACCATCAAATTATTTTAACTTATTCTTTCCTTACAGCTCGTCGGTCATATCATTAAAGGTGGCGGTTTGGCAATCTCGGGCCAAGACCAATCACTTCTTTACAAGAAAGACGCTATAGAACCAGTGACAAGTGAGTACCGGATCACAAATTGTATTATTTCAGAAGAACAAGTATTAACGTAATTATTTTACAGGGCAATCTGGTTTGATGGGTGAAATAACAATGCTCCAGTTATATCATGTTGCGTTGACCGCCGGAAAAGCCCACAAGGATCACAAACATCATCACGTACATCACTTTAAACACGATGGGACTCCATTACAGTCATCCACTGAGGCTGCGACCGAGCCTCCGCCGCCACAAGCTACGCCAATTGGAAACGGAAACTTCTTGATCGGTGGTCAATTACAGCGAGCCCCACAATTGAATCTAGCGGGTACGCAACAAATGGTCCCCGTGCAGCTCCCTAATGGTTTGCAACTACAGCAAGAATATATCAATGGACAACTTGGAAGTAGGCTGGTCTCAGAGCAACTTTTAAACAATTTGCAAGCACTTCCGCAACCACAAATTTCTTTGGGTTCTGTGTCATCGCCGGGGGGACCGAGCTCAAGCCAAGGTTACTCAAGACAACCCTTCGGTCCCACAAAAAGTACATCAGTTCTATTATCTGGATCACTATTAAACCCGGCTAATGTGAAATACATTGATGATACAGTACAACACAATCTCTTCCGGAGAGATACCAAGCGTGACAAGAGAGATAACCCAGAGAAAGAGCTAACTGAAGAGCTGAGTTCAGGTCAATGATTTATATATTATAAATTTAATGGTAACCAAAAAATATTTAGAAAATTGTAAAGATATAATGAACCGCGTTAAATTGATCAACTGATAGTTGATTAATGCGAAATAAAGTAAATATTACTCCCTCCGTTTCTTGAGTCCTCAATATTCCCACCTATAAAGAACATAAATTTCTTTTCTAATGCTAATCTAATGCTAATTTTTTGCTAATGGCTGGTATATAAGGATTATATTAGATATCTACATTTTTAAATATATTAAATTCTAACTTGGAATGGTCATGTTACAATATTTTTTTAGGAATACTGTCCGTCTGTCAAGATAAGGAAAATCAAACTTCTAATTAAAAGTTAATAAATAATAAAATTTTAACCAACGCGATCATTTTCAAGGAAAATCTATAAAATAATTTTCCATTACCGATATGTAACCGGTTTAACTAGAAAAAATTAGGTGAACAGGACGTTAACATTAAATTTAGCAAGAGGTCTCACAGCAAAAGTAAATGATCAATCAGGATAACTAAACACTGGACTAACAGGCCAGTCAAATAGATAAACAGTCGTTTAAAGTCGATAAACAGTGAATAGATCTAAAATTAATTTTAAAGAGGACTGCTGCTGTGTGATATTCGAATGCATTTCGACATTATTCTCAGAAAGTAGAGTTGTCATTTAGGTACTTTTTGATAGTCAGAAACTTTTTTACAAGACCGGTTTCTAAATAAGTTTATTTAAATTACAGGAAAGAAAGACAAACGCGGTTTGGTGGCTCTTTCCGATGGATCGATAGTGGACGAGGCTCTCCTTAGCCCTAATTCAATAAGCGACCATGAAAGAGAAGAAGAATTGATATTTCAACAGTCATTACTACAAGGTTTAGCCGGGTTTGTTGGCAATTTACCAGTACAAAACTTGCAGAAGGAAACGGTAAGTTTATATTATCTATTTATTATACGTTCCTCAACAGGTTAAATTAATGTGGATTAGTATCCATAAATTAGATATAAATAGAGATAATATTTTGAGTTATAAAGCCCCTTTATTTAAGGCAACAGTACTTCAACATTTCACTGAACAGTTTTTCGTATTCAACGATCTGATTTCCGTCAGGGTACTTGTTAGTGACGGGCAAATAACCACTGAAAAAGACATGATTATCGCTTATAATAGATTGAAATCTATGTTACTCTCACTATTGAAACGATGTAATTGACATCTCACTGTTGAGGCTCTAGAAAGATTTTCATTCATATAGTCGTAAATAAATACACTAAAAAATAACCCCTCGTCTTGCACATTTGGATAAATATATAAAACGATTGATTTTGGAAACTAACAAAACGTAATTTACGTTAATTATTTTTTGTAAAATATATCCAAATTCATTTTCCCATTTCAAATAAATTTGCCATCAATACATGTTTATAATGTATGTATATTATACAGTGGGAAAGACCTACGTGCAATAGTACGCTATATACATATATAACATTAGCTTTGATTTGATACCTAATTAAATTAAAGCTAATGTTTGACAAACACACAATCGAATTATTATTTTTTTGAGAAAACAATACGCCTGATTATTTTAAACTAAGTCTAACGCCTTGTACGCGAGAAAACAACATATGTACAACAACAGCAACCCCTCATAGTTTTTAGATATTTTAACCCTGTTACTTTTGTTTTATTTTATTATGTTAAATGTTCTCGGGTTAAAACGAGTTGGTAACTGAAGTAGGAGAGACAATTTTCTTAGTTTTAGTTATCAATTTGACTTTATTTAATTTTATTTTTTTATTAAAAAAGTGTAAAGGAGGCAATATATACAAATCAATCGTGCCGTTCTAGTTCAGTCTCACTAAGACTAAAAAACGTCAATTCATTGTTAGGTATATATATAAGATTATGCATGGTTTTGTAACGCCGAGTTACAAAATTTTATCACAACTGTAAATTTTGTAACCGAAGTTGATTAGTTTCATTTAACTACTGAAGAAACACTTCAAATTGGATGTGTGCTTGAGTTGAGAACGCTTTTATCAATCAAAAGCATCAAAAGTTTTTAATTATTTAAATTATCAAATCAAAACTAAACAGATTCCAGTAACTAGTTTTCTCTCTCAAAAGTCGTACAACAATGTAGTTCAATTATGTAGTACACAACATTTTATATAATTGAAAGTCGAACAACAAGAGCGGCAAACAGCCGAGAGAACTATTCGTTATCTAACATCTGGAAGAAAGCGAAGTTAAAGAAGCCTTTGAAATAGATTAAATTATCCGTATAATTTTCTTCAGTGTACGAGAATTTGTTTGACTTCGATACCCAGATATTATAATCATTGAAGAATCCCTGTTCATTGTATAGAATACATATGAATTTGTATGAATATAATTGATCAAATCTATATTCAATTTTAAGGCTCCAAAACTTTTTAATAAAAAGAAATTCGGTCGGGGTATAATTTTAAACGATAATTGCTACCTTAGCTAGTTTAATATGTAACCATGGCTAACAAAACATATCTATTAATTAATTATGACTCAATAAACATAGAAATAATAATAAATTGTTATATCAATGCAAATGAGATTAATATTTATTACAAATGAAAAAAATATTAAAAATATATTACTGCATCTTACTACGACTAAAACCACACGGTGATCCGTCACAGTGGCTTTATCGCATCGGACCCGGGATACCCTAACAAGGAAGCCTTCGGGAACCCCTGCAAGCCTTGGCCACCTGATAAGCAGGTGACCACTCTATGGAATGTGGGGGGCTTTACCTCCCTCCGAATCGAAAAGGCGCGCTCGGAACACGGCGCGCCACCGTCTCGGGCCTGCGTCTGCTAGGGTAACGGTCAGCCCGACCCGTTACCCCCAGGCCGGCTTATGGAGGCCGGAGATCATTTCGCGCTCTCCGGCGCCTGGTGCGTCTTCTGCGGGACGAGAGAGTACTTGTCCTCTCCCGTTCCCGTTCCGCCGCTTCTTTTGCAAGCATTACTGTCTCGCAATACAAGACGGCGGAATCCCACGCACTCTCGCTTTGGACCATAGACATGACCATTGTTTCCAGCGAAAGGCTACCACTCCCGTAACCACCAAGGTGTGGAGTGCGGTATCCTCGCGGCAGCCCCCACAGTGGTAGCACGCAGACGTTGGCTCCCGGCCAATGCGACACAGGTACTTCCCGAAACAGCTATGTCCGGTGAGCACCTGCGTCAGCCGGTAGGAGAGAGCACCATGCTGTCTCTCGAGCCAATCCTCCATGACGGGCCTTACCGATATTGCTGCATCTACAGCTTTAGATACCTAAACGATATAAAAGAAAAATAGGAGAGAATCCGCGTCTTCTTAAGTTAATGCTTTCAAAACACGTTTAATACATTAATTAAAAAAGACACATAATTGGGCCTTATTAATTATCGTACGATAACTGTAGTAACTCTTTAAAGTTGATAATAGTTTTTTTTTTTTCTAAGGCTGCGATAGTACGGGATATTTTAAACGATAATCATATCATAATTGCAGGTTGATGAAAGGGAACCAGCTGAAGCGGAGGTCAAGGCTGTAATGCAAGTGTGCAGTGGTTGCGCCATGGAGCCATTCAAGAAGGCCCTTATCATCTCATGGAGAGCTACATCAAAGAAACTGTACAGTGGTGCACACTACTACAAAGGTTTGCCTATCTGTAGAGCCTTCTAACTAGTTTAACGAATGTGTATGTGTACAAAACCCTTGTAAAGAAAGTTTGTGGACAGTCTTATCAAAACCTGACGCTTTGAATAATTTAAGCGTGTATTCACTAATATTGCCATCTACATAAGTGTTAACGTTTAAATACATCTATATTTTTTATAAATTGTAAAACTATCCTAGACTGAGGCTAATAGTTTTATGGGAGTGAATGGAAATTAGTCATTGGATTTGATGTAAACTCCAGTGTTAATATTATTTATTGTAGATGTAAGAATGAAATAAACAGATTACTTAATTATTTTTTCTCCAGTAGTAAGTACATAATACCAATTTATTACCATTTATTTTAAATAAACCTTTAGAATTTGTTTTGTTTTTTTTTTGTTTTGTATAAGTGACTACTAATAATTGAATTTCCAGATATTGATAGTCAGATATGCTGCTTTAAATTTACTATAACAAACATAAAAAACATAAATGATTTTTCGTGAAGCCAATGAATTAAAATACATATGTATACATATTTACACTAAAAATGTATTTCTATTAATTTATAAATATATCAAATCCCAGGATTGGTATCAAAAAAGCTGTTTTGGAATTACTAGAGAAATAGTTAAATAAATAAAAAAGGTATTTCGAATTTCATAACAGCAAAACTTTTTATGCTCCATTCAACTTACCTTTAATCGTCGAGTTCCACTGATTATGGCACTCCGCTTTATAGATGTGATGTAATGCTTACATTGAACTTACCTTGGACTTATGCACGTGCTGGTGATGATACTCGGAGTCAATTTCAGGCTCACTGAAGTAACTCTGATCCTGCAAAAAACGACAGCAATAAATAAACCATGTTAGGAAAATACAAAATAAAGTATGTATGTATATGACTTTATTTGGCAACACGACCTCATAGAAAACGTGTTGTTATGCAAAGCTTGGGATGTGTTTCACCGAGTGAGTGAGTTTAACGGATGCCCAATCCCACCTCTCCTCCCTCTCTCCCTAACCCTCTTTTCACACTACTTTTGTTCCTTCTCTCTTTCTCCATCTCCCAAAGGTGGTTGGCGCCCTTGTGATTATTGAGTTGCCGGTGTCCCTTACCATCAGATGAACATCTGCTTGGTTGTCCCCCTATACTATAAATAAAAACATAATGATTGGTAACTGCCATAAAACCTTTCAAAAATTTTAAACATGGACCTTCATTAAATCAACTTCAAGGACCATTTCAGTACGACTTGACCTACAACGTGTGTGCACTCGACAGGCCATTCAGGTTACGAATACTGATATCTTAGCTATCGGTAGATCTCACAAAGGTCTAAATCTAAATACCTATGGAGATATATGAAATAGCGAAAGACAGGTAGGTATTATCTGTTTTTGTGCTCATTGAACTCAAGGTGACTGTGATAACTTAGATTCAGACTGAAATATGTATATACGTACTTGATCCCAGCTTGAAGGTCCTGAACAGGAAGCTGCACCTGCTGGCATAGCGAGAGAGCCCACGCCAACTGCACCCGGGAACGCACCACCTCCTATGTCTGTCGCTTCAAATAGTCGAAGAACCGAGCGGTCCCGGATGTCCCGAAGGTGGGCTCTAAACAAAAAATAAATACTTTTTCTATAAGGTAAGCAAGGTACTCTTTGACTATTGTTGATGTTTAGGAATAAATGTGAACGAATGATTTTTGCTCGCCCCATCTCTTCTGTCGGGGCCAAATTAATTCAATTCAATTTTGTACGTAATTAATTACTCCCCAATCATTGTGGTATGGTATTTTAATGTAATTTAAGTGTCAAGAACATATTCGACATCGCTACAAAGGCAATTCTCAGGAAAGGAATAATATGGAAACTCCAAACATGTATAGCACGTAAAATATGAAGCTTTAGTTAACAGAGAGACCCTTTGAAGTAATTAGTATCGTGCCCCGTATATGCTCCTTAACGAACATTGAACTAAATGGAAGCAATTCCGCTGCATCTATTAAACGAATGGATGGAATGAAATACTCGTCTTGCAGACTTCATTACAGAAATCTTCGAAGTGAATGATTGATTGGCCTACAAATCTAGTGGTTATTCATCCAGTACAGTTACAGTACAGTTTCCTCTCAGAACAAATAATAATAATAACTTTCGTGTCTTTTATTATTACATATACATACATATATATAAGAAGCATAAATCGTTACTTTAATCGCGATAATATTGATGAGGTACAATAGTTTTTTGTTTTAGTCGAAATGCATCGATGTGGTCTTGATTTGGCTTATGGGTGTAATTTATCTATATATCATACTTTTAATGACTTAAATCTAAGTACTGTCTAGAATATACTTTTCAGACAAAAATTCAAATACATTTACTTTAATATACCTAATACCAGTAAACTTTATAAGTTTTAATTCCTTAGTATAATTTAAATTTATTTTAAGATAATAATTTCGAGATATTAATGAACACTGTTTTATGAGTTAATTTTGAGTAATGGAATGTTTACTTTCCTTCTATATTTAATATATAGAAGTAGAAGAAAAAAAGTAATGTTAAAATTACATTTCATGGTTATACGAGTATAAAATGTCTTGCCAACCTATGTCACGTCAATCGCACAATCAGTTACGTATAACTTTGTTATTGATTTAACAAATAACAAGAAGGCTTGTCTCCTTCAATAAGCTCAAGTTACATTAATTAAAGAGGGCGTCACAAAATCAACTCTATAACAACCATGTCAATTCACATTTACGTCTCTACGTATTTCCATCAAATTATAGGTAAAGGTTAATTATAGTTCAGTAGAATACAATAAGTATATTCAGTTACCTACGTGATTCGAATATACATATGTACATGAAATGGGCAATTTTCTACTAATAATTAATCAATAAGAGTTTATATTTCATTGCCGAATCACATTCATTTGAACTCTTAGAAGTCAGTGGAATAGAAAATTAACATATGACAGTTGCCACAGTCAACATCATTGAAAATAATTGAAAACAACTTTACAACATTAGTTAGGTACATTTGCAATTTTGATGTGACCATTGTTGTCCTTTCGTATACTGTTTTATATGGCTGCAAGGTTTAGTACGTTACGTAAAATTTGGGAATTATAACTGCAATGATACTCAGTATAGTACCTACTTTTAGCACAAACATTCCGCATACTATCATATGTACATACACTGACGACTGTACCCCTGAAGTGGTAGGAAGAGGTGTTTTGTATTGTACCTATCTATGGTATCTGAATGTATGGATATTGTCTTAAATTGAAACTAATGAAGTACAAA
This sequence comes from Tyria jacobaeae, assembly GCA_947561695.1. Lineage (NCBI taxonomy): Eukaryota > Metazoa > Arthropoda > Insecta > Lepidoptera > Erebidae > Tyria > Tyria jacobaeae. Next base: position 6,825,419 of record OX387207.1, on the reverse strand, counting down.
TGAAACCCTTTATTATTGTTTACATTTGTAAACAAATTTGTACGAAAAGTACCTTATGTCTTCTGTTTGTAACATTTTCAACTGTATATAATATTTTAAGTACCATTTTAGTTTAGTATATTTAGTATATGTATTTGATATCAATAAAAAGGACGCACACTTTGGGCCATTTTCAGCCACCAAATTGTGATAGAGTATGATGTTGTTCCGACAAAAAGTGTAAATCAACTAACATAACTATACTACATACTTGTCGATGTTTAATAAGCAGAAACACTAAAATCAGATCTAGTGTTACTGACCTGACCTGAACTGGTAAATTAATTTTAGAATTCTGCTGCTAAGGGACTGATATACCACTATTGCAATGTTGTGTGACTAGACTAAAGTTTGTAAACTTTCAAAAAATAAATGCCTAGAAATAATTTAACTGTGGCATTAATTAAAATTATTTAATTCTCTTGGCTTTCATTTTTCTTTCACATTCAGCTTCGTGAATGCCAAAAATTAAAGGATACAACGCCTGTAGACTATGTTGCTATTCACACAGACTTTTATGAGAATTATGAATTAAAATTTAACAAAGAAGTATTTCCATGGATTTTGGTGAAAGGCAAAAAAAAAGTCAGCATTCAGACAGCATTAATATACGAGTAGTATTTTGATTTTGGAACTAGTTTAATAAAATTAAAATCAATTTGTACAGTGAGTTCTTGTTTGTACAATTTGGGCACACTTTATTCCTTTGATACTAAAGTCTATCAAAGATAACCCATTAGTTAACGACTGTGTGGTGAGCAATTTGAAAGCTGCAAACTCTGCAGCCAGACGTTGCAACTCCTCTTGCAACTTTATTTCGAACTAGGCCATCTTCTTTTGAAGACAAGAGTTATTTGAGATAATAACTCATCGATAGTGTCGGTATTTATCTTAGAATTAAACTTATATATAATGTTAAACAATTAATTGTTGCAAAAAAGTAGATGGCACTTAACCCAGCAGATAGACTATTTAACATATAGTTAGTTTTTCAATTTCTCTCATCATAACTCAACTCATCATAAATAATGTTGTTTATGTAGTTAAAAGTTTTAAATACGGATTAAAATACGCAACTAATTTCCACAGATCAGTTTCTAAATCTTATATATCATAAATCGATTTATTTATTTATGAATGACCAACAGCGGTGATAGGTAGGTCATGAAAACAAAATACGCAACATATAGCTAGTTGCAGGTCCTCACTATTAATTGTGTGTGTTGCAGTGTACAATGAAATATTAAATTCTTAATCGAACATTAAAGATTCTGATATTCCAATTAATATATAATATAAAATAATTCTGGACTTAGCATGCGCCTTATCGACACTAAGATCGCATCGAATACATCAAAGTCATGTGACTTGCAAGATAGGATTAGGGTCAGGCTGCCGATAATTCCATTATACTAAAGGTAAGTTAAAAGGAGTAGAATGCCGAGCAGATTTTACAAGTTCATTAATAACGATTATAGAAAGAAGTTTAGGGCTACTAACCGAATGGGATAGGATCTCTCATAAATAAATAACGTCTGCAATATTATGTAATTGACGAACGAATAAGATTTAACTTTGCACAAAAATTCAAATATTTGTCTGACTTTTAGGTATCTCCAGTTCGATAGCATACATTTCTTTGTACATTTTCAAACCTATAGGCTTATTTATCATATATATGATTCCATACTTGAGATCCGTGTTCCAAAATGCTTTGAATAAATGAGCAGTATGATATTTTAAAAGTTTTAGCTAAATGAAAACCAGGGGAAGTTCATATAACAAAGCCTAAAAATCGAAAGGCTTTTTTACAATGTTGTCAATTTGCTCATCAAAGAACCAGTTTGAGTCTCATATACGAATACTATGGCACCTAGTAAGTTTCTGACCATTCAGGTAGTATTCGTATAGTATACTTTTTCTAAAAGTAACGACGGAGCACTTCACCGGCTTAGTTATATAATAATTATAGAAACGAAGAACATCAGATTGGAAAGATTGTACATCTACCTGAAAGGACACCAAGGAGTAAATTTTCATGTAGTCAAAACAAAGAAACCTAAAAACCCTAGACCTAGACGAATGAAAGCACTCACTAATATCATTATTTTATCACGAAACCAGTTAACCGCAGAAATTTTAATATTCATTATTTCATAGTTGTCCTTGTAAAATAAAATAAGTGTGCTCCTAGCAGGTTTTTAAAAATATGAATCAGTCTATTTTTAAATCTATCTACATCTTGTGAAACCGATTTATTGTTACTAAGGGATCGACACATGCCTGTACACTGACTACGTCATTCGACACGAGATCCAGTATCCAATCATAGTGATTAACTATACCATCGTACTGATGGAGATCGAAAGATATAATAAATCAATAAAACAGTGTTCGTCATCGCCACAAGTTATTACAGGGCACAAATATAACTCATATATTTGGAAACCATTATATGCCGCTCATATTAAAGCAATATTAAATACTTCTTGACTGGACATTTTGTCTATTTATCAAAACTTCATTCAACTTTATTAGAAAAATATTTAATTGACCCGAGAATTATATACTTTAATTGTGTTGACCTAAACAAACTACAAATATATAATATAAATTCGAGTCAGGCAACAATCCAGTGTTTTTAATTTTTACAGTCAACTACAGATTATCGGCCGTAATTGTGAAACTAGGTTGCGGTAACACATAGCTCCTTGGGAATCGCTATGAGAACACCTCCACCCTGACTTTGCCATGTCACACAGTAATCTCTATCCCACCTAAACATAGTGTGACGATCGTAAAATAACTCTGAGTCATTCACACTAGGTAACAACCATGTTTTCACTTCTTCTTTCACTTGTTTCTTTCATTCATATGAAAGTTATTTGTTGTGTTGCTGTTCGTATATGGTGGTGGTGGTAGCGGTTTAAGTGGTCATCTCGCCACTACGCTGCCGCGCCGAGGGTTGTGGGTTCGATCCCCGCACGGGACAACACTTTGTTTTATCCTCAAATTGTTATTCTGAGTCTGGGTGTCTTGGTGTTCGTTGCTTGAATGTTTGTATAGTCCCCCGCGACACAGAAATTAATCCTAAAAAGGGAGTTGTCTTTCAAAAAAAAAAAAAAAAAACAAAATAAATGGAAATGGATGATCCCCTGGCTCTAACATACTTATGAAGATTACTTAGGTATGCTCTACGTATCATTTCCAACATTTGTACATTTGAGATTGAAGTCGTAGTTTCTAAAGAACCGATTTTTTTATGTAAACCAAAAAAGAAAACGAAGCGGTTAGGTACCTGGTGATCGACAAGTATGTTTGTTCATGGATTATAATCACATAACGAAATTGGCGGTAACTTATAGCTTCACTGTAAATAAAAAGAAAGAAAAACATTTGGTTATAGCACTACTCGTCAGTGGTTATGGCACTACTCGTCAGCAGACTGGGATGAAATGCGGGATTATTTTGCATCCATTCCGTGGGCTCAACGCTGCTTTAAAGACAGGGATCTGTCGCAAAGTGCGTCTGCCGTGACTGACGAAATCACTGTCGGTATGGAGTATTATATCCCCTACAGTGAAGTCGCCAGCACGAAGACCCGGCCCTGGTTCAATCGCGAGTGCATCCGTGCCGTTGCTCTAAAGCAGTCGGCCTACCGCGCATGGACCCGGGCCCGCGCTCACTGTGACCCAGACATTGATCGCCTATAAGCAGCACTAAACAGAGCCACTAGGGGATGCAAGAGGGCTTAGATGCAGAGCAGATGCCTAGCGCATTGCACGGTTCAGTCAAGAACTCGTCGCATACCCTACGGGTAGCCGTAAGTTTTGGCGATTGGCCAAAGCCGTGCAGTCCAACTACTGCCAACCTTCGCTGCCGCCGTTGAACCACCCTGACGGATCACTGGCCCATGAGCCGCAAGAGAAAGCGAATCTACTAGCTAACCTCTTTGCGGCTAACTCCCGAATCGACGACCGTGGCGCACACACGCCCACCATTGCGACCTGCGACTCCGCAATGCGGTATATTCGCATCCGGCAGAGGGATGTTCGTGCGGAGCTTCGGTCACTCGACGTCCGGAAAGCCAGTGGACCCGATTTTATCCCGGCGGTGGTTCTTAAGAACTGCGCACCTGAATTGTCTCCCGTACTGACGCGCTTGTATCGCCTGTCCTATTCTTCAGGAATTGTTCCGGAGGCCTGGAGAGAAGCGAATGTTCAACCCATTCCCAAAAAAGGCGACCGCTCTGATCCAGCTAATTACCGACCTATAGCCGTCACTTCCATACTCTGTAAGGTGCTCGAGCGGATCATCAACAATTAATCCGCCACCTAGAGGATCACTCCTTGTTAAATGATCGGCAATATGGTTTTAGGCCGAACCGATCCACGGGTGATCTTCTAGCGTACGAGACACACCTTTGGGGTGAAGCTATGGATGGGCATGGGAAGTCCTTGGCCATCAGCCTCGACATTGCCAAGGCCTTCGATAGGGTCTGGCACCGCTCGCTTCTCTCCAAACTTCCTTCATTTGGTCTGCCACCCAAACTCTGCAACTGGGTTGCTGCCTTCCTCCATAACCGCCGCATTAGGGTTCTCTGCGACGGTGCGGCCTCAGACTCCCAGGAGGTAAGCGCTGGTGTACCTCAGGGCTCCGTCCTATCGCCCACGCTGTTTCTTCTGCATATCCATGACATGTTGGCTCTTGGCAATATACATTGTTAAGCAGGCGAAGGCACAGTTCATGGGCGATATTTTGGACATCATGCAGCCAACCTTGCAGACGTTGAGGGAAAACGACAGGAACTTGTCGCTGAGCTCGACCGGGTCTTGAGCCGCATTTCCCAATGGGGCTAAGAGAATCTGGTCGAGTTCAGCGCCAAGAAAACACAAGCGTGTGCGTTCTCTACCAAAAAGTCTCCATTCCTTCCCCTTCCTACTCTTCAGAACACTCAACTGCCACTGCAGGATAGGCTTAGTATCCTGGGTATGGATATTTGCCGGGATCTCAATCCGCGCGATTACATCGAGAGTGTCACCAAGGCGGCCTCGCGAAAGCTCGGCTCGGCTTGAACAAGGTGAGACGGTTCTTCTCGCCCGAGCAACTGTGTCTTTTATACAAGACCCAGGTTCACTCCTGCGTGAAGTACTGCTCTCATCTCTGGGACGGCTATGCGCAGTATTTACTTGACGCTCTCGATCGGTTGCAACGACGCGCAGTCCGCATTATCGACTGTCCTGAGATCACCCAGTCTCTTGAGCCTCTGCAGTTGCGAAGAGATGTCGCCTCTATGGCAGTCCTCTATCGCCTACATCACAGGGAGTGTTCTGATTAGCTCTTCCAATTGGTCCCCCCTTCTCCCTTCCTCTACAGGACTACACGTGCTGGCCTGAGGAGTATGCGATCCCGAACGAAACGGTTTGGCTCTTCTTTCCTGTGCCGATCGGTAAAAGCCTGGAATCCTCTACCAGCGCACGTGTTTCCTTCCCACTTTGATCCCGGGTCTTTTAAGCGGGGCGTGAAAAAGCATCTCACCAGGCCGCCATAGTGTGGGTCACCATGCTGCATTGACTAGACATGCAATGAGGTTGGTGACCACCACTCTTTGATCCCCCTATTGCTTTCCATCAGGCAAAGTGGAGTCACTATGGTAGGCTAATATAAAAAAAAAAAAAAACATCTCAATATATTCAGATATAGACAGTCCTCTATCGCCTACATCACGGAGAGTGTTCTGATGAGCTCTTCCAATTGGTCGCACCTTCTCCCTTCCTCTACAGGACTACACGTGCTGGCCTGAGGAGTCACCGTTTGAACGTCGAAAATATACGTACCCGAACTAAACGGTTTGGCTCTTCTTTCCTGTGCCGATCGGTGAAAGCCTGGAATTCAGTACCAGCGCACATGTTTCCTTTCCACTTCCACATGCTGCATTGACTAGACATGCAATGAGGATGGGGACCACCACTCTTTGAATCCACTTATTGCTTTCCATCAGGCAAAGTAGAGTCACTATGGTGGGCTAATATATATAAAAAAAAACATATTTCGAAAACGCTGCAAGCCCTTTCATTTCTAATACTTTATATACACTACTTATTTTAAAATGTTAAAGTTCGCTTTTTCTCGCTCTTTAAATGTACAAGATATACTTTCAGAATAACTATAAATATATATGACATAAGTATTTACCTTGTGTAAATAGAAATAAACGATATTTAAACAAATCAAAAAAACACGCTTCTATAGAAAACCAAACAAATATTTTTTTTTTGTTTGTATGGTATAAGAATAGTGTAAATAAGAAAAAAGTTTAACGTTATTTTTTTTCTTATTTACACTATTCTTAATTAAAATTTATATTTTTTTTCCTTAATATTCAATTAAAAGTATTGACACAAGGTAAATACTTTTAGTTGAATATTCTAAAGCGTGTTTTTTTTTTTTCATCTTATTCAAATCCGGTAACTTATCTGAGAAATAGGTGATCGGCGCGTATGGTAGTTTCCCATCTTGGTCTTAGCGCAAAGACACTCCGGATTTAAAGAAAACAAACAATCACTAATCCTGATTAGCCTAGTAAGGATAACGGGTCTAACTGTTTAAAATATTAGATTGTCATCGGTCCTTGATAAGTATGCAAAATTTCGAGTTAATCCGACTTTTTAAAGGGGCTCAAAATTATGTTCAAAGTCATAGGCACATACTAACATATCTATGAACCTAATAAAAGAGTGTTAATAACAATCTATCTTCTTGTCTAATACTCCACTTTGCATTAAATACTGATTCAGTTAATCAATTAGCCTACTGGAGCCCACTGCTGGACTCCCTTCCCCCTCCCAGCCATCCCACAATATTCGCCATAGCACTCAGTCTTCGTACAGAGTGACAAGCTTCGTTTTTTATAAAATTAGTGGAGCTGTCGACGAAATGGAATGGAAATGTTGAATTGGCACTTGAGCCAATATTGAAAAAGTTCCTATGAAAAAATAGTATTATGCCAATGTGTGTCATTGCCACTTGCTGGCAAAGTGTTTGCGTAATGTTTATTAATATTATATATTTAATAAGTAGTAGTAAAAAAGTAGGTATCTTACTTTAGTATTAATAGCTCTTCTTGCAAGGTATACGTAGTAGATTAGGTACTACTTAATATACCTATCAAAAATATTGTTTTGCCTATACTTACGCATATTTTAATATTTTGACACAATTTTTAAAAAATATAACCAAATAGCTAATCGACAGAAATTTCTTAAAAACATTTAGGGATAAGCCGCAGGTATGAATAATCCCTCATAAGCCCCACATATTCCCAGAATATTGTGGAAGTATAACACTCAGTCAGTTCAAACAAACAAACAAATATTTGAATAATTCTATACTCAATCAAATATCAATTGCCTTGTACATTATTGTACAGATCAGTAAAACTAGTATTATCTATCAGAATTTTGAACATAAACGTCGTATAAAAGAAAATTACAACTAGAACTTATAACTTAAATACTTATGAAACGTTATCGCAATAGATTATAAATTTCGAAAACATATCCTGAAATTTGCGATAATGGGAGGGACAACTATTGTAAGACAATAAAAACAGCAAGCAATTCTCTACACCGATAAGAAGCAATGTTTTAGTGCAACGAGTATTGTCATTCGAAATGCCAATTAAAATATTAACTGTAATTTTGATAGGCAATTCTGCATTAACATGAAATATTGAAAATACGTAACCTATGAAGGTTCACGTGTCTAATAAGCAAGATAACTGTCAAGTCAAATCAGCGTATTTTTAGTCAAGGTCGAAATAAGGTAGGTATGGTATACTCGTATTTTTGTATGACATACGACGTAGCCGTGTTGTCACGGGTATGTATTGTCAGATCATTCCCTTAATAATGTTAATTTGATGAATAAACATTAAATTAAAATTGTTATAGTAAATTGTAAACTACTTTCAGCAATCGTATTGTCCGACTTAGTGAAGTAACTAATTTAGACATGGTCATATACACAATTGTGTGTATTTTAAGCTGTTGAATTGGATATAATAATTAGCTATATATTAGGATGAGTAACAGTTTTTACTTTAAACCACAGGCGAGGTCTATCCCGAATTTTTCTATTTTTTTTGTTTCATATTTTCATATTTTATCTTTTTTCGAAATTACAGAAATTGTATATTTCCAGTTTCAGTTCTGAAGTTTGTTAAATCATAAATAGCTATGTAACAAGTAGCAATTTATAAATATTTAATAAATATGAATATCTATAAATCCAACCGATTAAAGAATTTATTTTTTGCCTTTCATGATAACATTTACTATATGTGATCGCGGTATAAGCATAAAAATAATGGTCATATAGCACTCATTAAGTTACCTTCAGAACAGCTATAAAAAAAGTCAATTTTGGAGGATATTAGGCTCTATTTGAATTGTTAGTTCACTCATTGACAGAAACTAAGGTACATTGTTGACATTGCACCATTCGCACCATAAAATACATAAGGGTGTCGAAGTTCAAAATAAACACATTCTATATAGTCTTATTTTATGGCAAGTAAAATAATTAAATGAGCACTTACGGACATCGATAGTCATGGATGTGAGTGAAACTACGACTTGGACGCATCTCGTAAGACGAACTTAAGTTTGCCGCTTCTAATTCAGCGGCTGTATGGATAGGACAACGTCAGGAAGTAAACTGAAGCCACCCCGTTGGGGTAGGCTGCCGCGCAACGACAACCCGTCCGGCCGCCCTTTTTACGCCAGAACGAAGTTGGAATAGAATCTAATACATTTATGGTCGGGCATATAAATCTTAATTAATAAAATTACGTTTTATTAAGTTTAGAAAAAAGTTATATAAAAGAGAAAATTAAAAAGATTATTACATTTTTGGAAAGTTTCTTTAGTAAATACAATTGAATTTATTTTTTTGTATATGTACATGTACATATATTAAAGACCTTATAAAGCGCCTTTGTTTAATATTATTTTCATATATGTACTTTCTCTAGCAATCACAGTGATTTTACTCTGTGAAAGCCAGATCGATATAGGGTGCATAGATTTGTCGAGCGCACTTATTGGAAATACATCGATATTTTTTAATTACCAGAAGAAAACAAAAGTGCAAAATTTACTACTCGTAAAAAACTAAACATGATTACTAAGGATTTACTGTGATTATTACGCAGATATTGTCCCTGCCTACCCCGAAAGGTAAAGAAAAAGGCCGGAGTTTATATATGTATGTATATGATTATTCAGTAACAAACTGCACTTCACCATGTTTAATAATATAAATAAACAATTTTTTTGCAAACAAAAGCCTACATACACTACATCGATAAAAAAATTAAGAATTTTGTTTATAAAATGTGTTTGTTTAGGTTCATTCGTATCAGGGTCGATTACAATCGTACAGCAAACAGTTATAGATTCAATTATACATTCTATATATACTTATTATTGCGGCTGTATGTACACAATTAAATAGATTTGCACACTTGCCGAGACTTTAAAATTTCCGTGTGGTTCTTGGGGAAGGAGAATAATGTCATCCCATTACTTGCTGCGGGGGTCGTAAAGGGAGATTAAGGGATGTATAAAATTTAACCCACATGTTATATAAATATATGTTTTATAAAAACTGCTAATTTAACTACCAAAACATTTTTTTTATATATTGTTAATTTTTCATAATGCACTTGCTTCTATTCACCGTGTCCAAAGAATCCTATTATAAATTCATAAAGCGTATCCTTAAACATAAGAAATAGAACATTCAATATTTTTTATTCTATCAGCTGCGATAGTCACTTACTATCAGGTCAACCGTCTACTCGTTTCTCCCTAATTATTCAAAATAAAATGACAAGAATGGGTCGCAGCTGTAAATGTAAGATTAGAAACGTAACCGATCAAGAAGGGTGGCTGGATTATACTCGTATAGTGTGTACGAAAAGAGAGGAAGATTCAGATTGAATGTAGATGCCAGCCATGCCAGTGACAACCGCCGTCAATGGACACCTGCAAATCTAGGGTCTTAAGCGCGCTGCCCGCCTTTGAAGGATAAGGGTATGCGGAGAGGAGAAAGAGAGGGGGATGGAAAAAGGGGTTGGGTTGTCAAGGGAGAGGAAATAGGAGAGCGGGAGTTGGGCCTCCGGAAACCTCACTGATTTCGGGGTAATGTATAACACATGCGTGGCTTCACAAGCTGTTTTCTGTGAGGCCGTGGTATCGCACCGGTCGAGCCGGCCCATTCGTGCCTAAGCATGGCTCCACCGTGTATGAAATATATTTAGAAAGAATATTAGTATAATAATCCAGAGTAGTCGTATATTTGAAATGGGAACGTTTTATAAAGGTATACTATATACGTACATACACTCACGCCTATTTCTTCAAAGGGCTATGAAGAGGCCTATCAAAAGCCCTGGATTTGTAAACCATGATTAATGATAATAATAACTTGAGCCATCTCACACATGGTCGTCTGATCCTAAACTGAGCATAGCAATAAATTTCTAAATATTATAGATCAATAAATAATGTCGTCTTAATTATAAAAAAGCGGAAGCAAGTATGAAACTTTTATGAACTAGCAATAAAACATTAGTAGAGACATTTTAATATTACCAGGTAACTATATCGCTTCCGGCGGTATTTCCCTTAGTAAAATTCATTTTTATTTCGTAGTATTCCGCAACTGATAGAAGTTGTTTACCTTCAATAAAAGGTAAAATAGGTTTTTCCTCTGTACCTAAACAACTTTCTCTCTCTCTCATTTGAAATACTTGTACGTACATAACATACGTATAATAATATTTATGAGTAGATGTGTATCGTTAATGACCCGATGCTAACTTAAATTTTATCTTTAAATCATAAATACAATTATTTTGCAAATAGATCTTTTCAGACACTTTTTAAATATCGATAAGTTATTTAAACAAAAAAAAAACGTCAAAACAAACAAAAGGATTCAAGTCTTGGTGGTTTTTATAGGAATGAAACCATTTTCGAGCTGACCAGTCACGACAGCCAGTGTAGACTGGATAGATGTATCTTAGGGAGCACAACGATATCAACCGGATCACTACCGCTTTTTTATGCAGGATCACTACAGCTTTTTTGTAAAGGTATAATATATGAAGGTATGAGAAGGATATGAGAAGGGCATAACGATTAAAGATTGTTTGTAGATCGGAAAGTTCTTCTATGATAGCAACATAGAAACTGAAAAGAAGAAGTTAAATAAGTAGGAGACGTAGGTGAGTTGAGAATGGAGTAAAGGGCAGTGAAGGCGCACAGCTGACGGCGCTGCGAATAGCGAGCCAATTTAACTTGTCACGAAAAGACGTCATGGTTTAATTTACGAAGATTAAAAATAAATCGAATGCAGTTATACAGAAGTCGGTCATATTTATTGAGGAGATCTGCATTCAGGTCTTAATAGTACAGGTCACCACAATCCATGATGGGGTTGACTAGGGCCTGTACTAACAACGCTTTTATCTCAAACGGAAGAAAACCCTTAACTTAGCTGTTGCAAGGCTCAAAGCGTACCTGTAAGTCTCTGACTGAAGTTAGTAGTCTGGATTCTTAACAGAAGAACTTAAAGGTATGATTAAGCCTTTAAATATTATAAATGGCGTTTTTTCTGGGCGTAGCCTGGTGATCATACGATTGGGCTAGACTACATACGACGATTGTTCCCGGATTCCTCCTATTTGAAGCGCAGTATGGCACACCGTGTGGTTTTAGTTGATCCGATTCCGACACGCCGTACAACAAAAAACACACAAAAAAAATACTAACAACGATGGCCAGGTACTTGGTTGGATTTACAGACAAACTGAACCTGTCAACCCAATCACTAATAGTCTCCAAGCCGCTATTAACCACAAAATAGCATTTATTATGTTGTCAACAGCTTGATGGTAAAGTTGCATGTCATCGGCATACAAATTATAAGCACACTGAATAATCTGAGTAATGAGATTTATAAACATTGAGAATGATAGAGGTGGGATAATGCCGCCTTGAGGCACACCATAGTCGAGAGCACGCCAACTTAAGGAGAACTCACCGACACGGACAGACTACTAGCGCCGTCGAAGATATGAATAGAACCATTCCAGTGCATCAGGTGGAATCATGAGATAGGAGAAGATAGACAGAAGGTTATCATGACAAAAAGGCTTAGTGAATTGTTGCGATATACGTATTGGGATATCTGCTAGTACACACAAGCCTCCAGCACTTTAGATAGAAAGGGAAGAATGTAAACTGGTTGGAAATGATTCAGAAGGGTAGGGTTCGGGATTTTTTGGGGAGGGGAATGATGAAAGCATTATGCCAGAGTGAGAGGAACGACTCAAAATTCAGTAAATAGGTAAGCGCAGGGAGAATGTGTCGGTCCGGGTGGTCTTGGCGCGGTGTGGGCCAGTTGTCCCGTGGCATCAGCTAAAATACTGGGTGATGCCGGCAAGATCCTCATCGGTTTCGTGAACGCCAAAGTCACAATCTTGGCGGCGAGACCGATGAGGTGTTTTAAATGCCTCGGGTCGGGACACACCCGCGTCAAGTGCGGAAGCTGCTTTGACTGCAGTGGTCTCTGCTTCCGCTGCGGTCAACCGGGGCACAGAGCGGCGGAATGTTCCGCCGCCCCTCACTACCCGGCCTGTGAGGCGAAAAAAAAAGGGAGAATGTGTCGAAGATAGGGGTGATCATACGGTTAATTTCATCATTCCTTTTTGCGTTGGATTTATTTGAAAGGATTATCTTTTGACTTCACCTAGTGTTATTAGAAAAAAACTAAAAAGATTCTAAATTGGGGTGAGGCTCGTTTAGGTACTGTAAGGTAAGACATGTGATTTGTTTTGTTCTGTTTATCTAAATCGAATTCATAGGAGGGTTGCTTTTTTATACTAGATTTGCTGATTTTTAATAAAGCACCCAGTGCTATATATATTCTAGATATTTGACGCAAAAGAGAAATTTAGATTTTTGAAAATATGTCAGCGTTTAGCGTTACGCACCAACATGTTGCACCGATTTCTTGCAACTTTATACAGAGACCAGTTTTCTTCGCACTGGTTTTTGGACCAGTTTCAGGTCTGTGGGCCGCAATTTTTTTCTCTCGCAACCTTCTGATAATTGTAGAAGTGGTTACTGTGTGTTACATATTTGTGTATTGTATCGTATATTTTTAATAATTTGTTTAAAGTACAGTTACTACTACACAGCTTTTACACTAAATTGAAAACAATGAAACGTGTTTAAGCAAGACCTTTTTTAGTCATGGTTTTTTAGTATGTATTTATTTTCATATATAGATTTCATATAATTTTAAAGTTAATGTTATGTTAATAATCATGTTTCCCTACTGCAAACAAGGCACTGTCACTTTATGTGACATGTGTAACCAACCGTAACAACACCAGACAACTTGCTATGAATATTAATTTAAAATGTTTGTATATTTAATATATGTGTCTGACGTGTCTGAGTTTTATAATTTGTACGCCATTAGTGGTAGGATCTAAAGCTTCATAGACTACCAAAACGGTAACACCTTTTGTTATCTGTTACCTGTTCACAAATGAAAGTAATTAAATTAATGTATTAATTTTATTTAGATATAAATGTTAATTTGTAATTAATATATTATGGAACAGACAAACAACTGGTTTCTTGAAATATCTACCTATATTAGACTAAAACCCGACGGTAGATATTATTAAATTCCCTTTTTTTTGCTAACGTAATCTCAAAATGCTCATATTTCACTCACTATTAAGACGATTCTAATATGTATACAAATACATACATATATACATACACACACATATATACATACACACACATATATACATACACACACATATATACATACACACGTACATATATTCACTCGAAAAACGCTAGGTAGGAGTACGCTCTTTTCTTGAAGGTAGTAACTAATTGTAGATCAACTATAATAGGCAATAAACATATTTTGAAATTACTAAATAATATAAATATTTACTATAAGCAACATTACGGAGTACGCTAAAATATAGACAGTTAGTACCTTTGTGAAGCCAAATATAACAGAGCTTTTACAGTGTGTAAGTGACTAAATTTGTACTGAGGCAGTGACTCTACCTGTTGACTGTTTTGCAAATGCTAACATACAGAGCAGCTAGAAGTAAACATAGCAAGTGCACGGAACTCGCTAGATGGCGTAGTAATAAACTAAATAGCGTGGTTTTAAAACTGAACTAATTTTAAACAGTGCTCATCTCTCCCGATAGGTGGCAGGCAAAAACTAGTGGTACATTTACCTAATGAAAAACATGATATTTTATAAGGTATTAATTAAACTTTAATTGATAAAAATATACAATAGAATAAATTTTGATAAACATTCGTTTAAAAACATATACAACTTAACTAAATGAAATGCATAGATACATGCACTCACGCTTGTATCTCCTAAGAGGTAGGCAGAAAGTAGACAGAGGTGTACTAAACACCCACATGTTACATCCGAAACTATGAGGAAAACTTATCATAACTAAGACTTCATCATCAGTTTTTGGAAAAACTTCATTTTTGCAAGTAATCAAACCCGTTGATTTTGAAAAAAAATAAAAACTGAATTATCACACCATTCGATAGTGCCAGTAAATAGGAACAAACTTAATCCTTTACGACTTTTACGAGTCGCATTGCAGAATGCGTTTTTCATTTAATTGTTGGTGCGGTATTCTTAGGGGCAGAATATTTTATTTCACATTAGATGGGACGTTGACAATATTTAAATAGGAAAATAGAGATTTTCGATGAACTGCTGAAATTGCTGATAAAATTTGCATTAGGCCCATGCCTATTATTTAAATAGGATAGATACCCAGCTCCTTGTAGCTATATGATTAAGAGAAATGAAGTCAAAAAAGACACGTATAATGTTCAGTTGATGGTTTGAAATCTTTGCAAAATATTCTAAACGGACTCAGTAATAATGTAATAAGTGCAGTACAATGCTTGAGACCTTTGAACTATTAATCAGTTATGGTGGTACCGTAGAGTGGTAACGTAATAAATTAAAAAATATTTTGTAAAATTGAACTTTTATGTTTTTTGTTAATTTTGCGTATGTCATTACTTCCCGGAATACATTCCTTATTAGCGACACTATCGAATCGTCTAATAATAAAAGTGTTTTTTTTTTTTTAAATCAACGGGTGTAATTCCTGGCTATTAGTTTTCATTAAAATCGGGGCCGAGAATCCTTTGAGAACCTACTTTTCGGTCAGGCTTTACATGTTTTAATTAAAACTTATATTTTTTGTCATAATTAGTTTATATAGTCATCTATTCATTTTAGGTTTTGTAGATTGATGCGAATATGTTCGTATAGGTGAATTAACCTCTTCATGATATGGAACTAATAAGAAACTAAATTATCTTAGTACATAACGGCTTTTGTTTTTAAGTTATACGATACCACGATTTCGTAGAAGGAATGAAATCGGTTTAATTATTTTTCTTGCAAAAAATAAATGTAGTATATTCTTTACAAGTAATACTAATAACAATATACGGTATCTCCGCTAATTATAAACCGATTTCAATTATTAAATTTTTAATATGAAGATTTGTTTAAAGTAAAAGCCCCCTAGGGGATAAAGAAATATACTAAGTTCATTTATGAAGTTGGTTGTTACTTATTCAAGTTAATAATAATATACTGAAAAGAGAAGATCAGCTTTCAATATAGAAAAAATAAAGAAATTTGTAACTAAACAATGCTACAATGGTACGAGTATAAAGCATTGACGGGAGATGTTACTGAGTGCATTAAAGTAAGAAATACATAAATACTTAATCAATATAAAATAAATACATAAATGCTTCGATTGAATATATTGTTTTTTATATCATTTCCGTTTTTATCACGCACTAGAAAAGCTTTTACATTACCTCTTTCTAAGGATTGTCCACTTGAAAGCAAGCTGAACCAAAGCTGCACATCATGGGACTTGCATTCTTTCTACTTGTGGAGTTACTGTTACTACTTGCTTAGCATGATATAAAACATAAAAACAACTTTAATTTAACTCATATTCTTTCATGGTAAGATTTGTTAAGGGAAGAATAATGCTTAGATCGATACCAGTTACCTACAAAGTTATTTTTTTCTCATTGGTAATTAAGGAAATGAATAGCTAACTAATAACCTCTTAGAATGTTAGAAACATCGTTGAAGGTTTAATAGTTTATGCCTCCAAATTGAATGAGACAATGAGGGAGTTCAAGCGATCAGCGATCGATGTTACATACAAAATTATTGTAGGTGTATGAAAATTATTGTAGGTGTATCGGAGAGCCATGCTTAGGCACGAAAGGGTCCGCTAGACAGGTGCGATACTACGGCCTCACAGGAAACCGGTTATGAAGCAACGCTTGCGTTATTAGCTTTTTCTTTCTCCTTGGCCCTCGTCCGAGTCAAAATTACTGAATGATATTAGCTGTCTACGTTTACTTAATTTGATGTAATCATTTTCTTTTCATAATATATATGTATATAGAGAAAACGATAGGCGTATAGATATCTATATACATATATCGTATATTGGTATGCATGCCTAGTATACCTTTTTTTTATCGTGTGGAAATCCCCACGGGTCATCACCCTACTGGGACTAGTAGGGTGGTACGTCGGACTCGAACAGACTAAAACCACACGGTGTTCCGTCACATAGTCCTATTGCCGGGGTCTCAGGTGTACCCTTGAAAGGAAATCCATGTGCACCCCGGCAGACTTGGTCGTCTATTGAACAACAGACGACCCCGCTGTGATGTAGCATCACTATTCAACGGCGCCTCCCTCTTGAGCCTGTTTCTGCTAGAGCGGCAGATAGCCCTATCCTTAGGCCGGAAAGCAGTTTGCGCTGTCCGGCGTCTGGTGCGTATGCCTAGTATACCTACCTCATTATGGTTAAGTTGTAAAGAAGCTTCCATTCCTGTTTACGACTTACTGTTTTAATATTAAAGCTCAGATTTTAAATGTCTTCTGTTTTTTTATTTCTAATTTCTTTGGTTATTTAAATATCATACTTTGTTCAAGTTAATTTATAGATAAAAAGATAACATGTTACTCAACCATAATTCATTAAATGTTGAATTTTTAGTTTTATTTCATTGATATTACTTAAAATACAGTAATTATCTGTTGTAAAGGCTTTTGTTTTCATAATTACAAAAGAAGCTTGTCTACCCAGCTTAGTAAGAATGCTAAAAATAGAAAACTGTTCGATACTATACTGTTAGATTTTACTTTTAAATATTCAATAAAAACTGTCTTACCTAAACAAAAACTATAACACTAAAATTCAAATTTCGTACATCACGTTCACTTTTAAATGTTCAAATACACACGAAGTCTCCTGATCTCATGAGGACTATTCGATTGTGACAGATCAAGACATATGTACATATAATTAATGCGTTTAGAATTTTGTCGATATTTGACATACATACATACGTTCAGACCTATATCCTTTTAATGTATAAGGGGTAGGCAGAGGTGTATCAAACACTTACATTTTTTCCATTAGAATTTGGCTCCATTGTAGTAATAGGGGGAAAGTTTAGAAAACAGTCCGATCTCTTAGTCAACATTCACGATACCAATGGGAAGAGAGGGGTTGGCTGTATTTTACTCTACTAAGAACCACACGGTTAGGTTTATTATATTTTAGTATGTATCTTATATTTCGAGATTATTCATGCTATTAAATCTCGCAAACAGTTACAGATAAAACGATGATAAAGCAAAATCGGTTAACAAACACAGATTTATAAATATTACATTTCTATTTGTCTTTGCTACGTATCAAACATATTCAATAAATCAGTCGTTTTTAGGTAGAAGTATATGATTGTCTTAAGTTTTAAGAAAGAGAGATAGAATTCAAGTGTTTCATTCAAGTATCGACGAATGTGCAGGAAGGTTTCATCAAGTCACAGAGTTGTAGGCAACATACAATACGTATCCTGATTGTGACTTCAATTGATAAATTAATCTTATCTCAATTTGATTGGTTTGAAATTAATTAATTAATTAAAAAAATTGCAAAGAAGCAGACTTTTGCTTCTTGTGTTTTGCTAAAGGTTTACCAATTTTGCAACAGAATAAGTCGCAATAATATTCGTTTTCTTTAAATATCTAATCAATAAACATTTTGAAGTTTATAGCGTTTCGTATTCTTTTTATTAGTTAGCTCACTAATTAAGCAAAAGTTGTAAAGGGCTTTTGTATTCATAATTATAAAAGCTGGTCTACCGCTTAATGAGAATGCTTAAAATAGAAAACTGTTCGATACTGTACCGATTCGATTTTACTTTAAAAATAATATAAAAACTGTCCAACCTAAACACAAACTATAACAATAAGCTAAATAATTTATAAATATTCAAATATATAACGTAAAGTCGCATGATATAGACTATCCTATTGCGGCAGATCAAGATATACATACCTATGTGCATATACTTGATGCGTTTAGAATTTTGTAGTTTTTTTTTTTTTTTTTTTTCATAGTTTGTATCTGATATTTTTACTGATGCTATTAAATGTCGCAAAGAGTTACAAAACAAAACAAAGATAAAGAATAACGGTTAACACACACAAATTTGTAATTACTAAGTTTTTATTTGTCTTTGCTACGTATCAAACATATTCAATAAATCAATTGTTTTTAGGTAAAAGTATATATCAATTGTTTTTACGACCCTATCATTATTTCTTATAAAAAAGTTCTAGTAAAATCTTTTTTGCACATAAATTATACAAACAATCATATCGATACTACACAACACATATTATGTAAGACCTTCTTTTTACGTTCTGCAGTTGAACACGTCTCCTTTAAAAGAAGTATCTTTAAATGTTCGTAAAATGTGACGATATTCTCGTGGGGACTTTTTACCGTGATAAAGATTCCGACGTAATTGTTTGCAAAGGTAACGTCACTTTTCCGAAATCGAGTTCGGTGTGTTAAAGTGAAGAGTGAATTCATCTACTACGCCTAACAATAAACTACGCAAGTAAAAGCAATTAGACAATAAATTTGTATGTGATTACGATACAAGTAATATATTTATTACTTTAAAAGGACGTGAAAGAATTAATACGAAGCGTAATCAAGATATTTTAGAATTTTCGAGCTTGTTGATAAACTTAACGACTACGCTCGGGCGTGCAATAGTCCGACCAAAAAAAAAGACCTGACTCTGACAGGGGTAACATTCGATGTAAAGTTTGAACAAGTTTAAATTATAAAGTTCTACATTGAGGAACACATTTTTAAATTGAATTCCATTGCAATACAAAAATTTCTAGAGTTTTAACATGAGGAAATACACTGAGTTCCCTTATGTCAATACAGCATGGCACCTGGAAATATGTTCTCGTATATTTCAAAACACGTTGAAATAATAATAAATCTATACATCAATAACTATTTGTTTGAGAATTACAACAAAATTCAATCAAATAGATAGGATATTGAAACAATTTTCATTGAAAACCATGTGTGACAATTGCGCCTTTGAATTGCCTGAGTGAGAGTGGGAGCCGGAGTGAGGGGAGTGGGAGTGGGAGGAGAGAAACCTACAGAAATCAATACCATACATGTTTGATATATAAAAGTGTTGTATAGATGTATATGTAACACTGAATGATGAACATTCTATACACTGTCATGAGATGGGATGGTATTGACAGTCCTCACCAATATTATAAATATAAATTTGAGTTTGTTTATTATGTATACACACAATTACTCAACCGATCAATCGATGGTTATGTAAGGAGACAGCGAAATGAACAGCAGTTTTGAAAACAAATTAACTAATATGGATCAAGATAAAATACTTGAATAAATTAATTTGTTATGAAAAATTGTAAAATTTACAAGGTAATTTGATTTTATATCATATCAATACTTGAGTATAGTCTTCATAATGTACGATACTTTTCGTCGAAATTAGTGAGGTTTCCGGTTGACTAACTCCATGTCTCCTCTTTCCCATCTCCTAATCCCCCCTCCTCTTTCCCCTCCCTGCACACCCCTCATCACCTCCAAGGGCAGGCAGCGCACTTACGACTCTTGGAGTCTTGAGTTGCAGATGTCCATGGACGGCGGTCACTTAATTCATTTTATTGCTGTCTATTTTCATATTGTAAAATTGGCTCACCAATTTGCGAACCAATTTGTCGTTTGTTGCCAACGTTTAAAATAATTCTGTTCAACAAACATATTCAAATAAGTTGTTTTTAATAAACCGAGAAATTCATATTCTAAATAAAAGTATTGGTAAAGAAAATAAAACAAAAATAGAATAAATATTTCCAAAATCAATCAATAGCCATTATTAAATTTGTCGTACTTTGTCATAATAGAGTAATAATAGGTAGTTTATAAACACATTTAGTCATAATCTTTGTCCTTATCAACGTTGGAGTATATAAGAAAATGATAAAGACAATTATTTGAAACAAATTAATGACTCTTATTCGATACCAACTTATGTATAAAACTTTCATCAGGCCCTTAATTAATGTACGGTTTAGTTGTTTAACAAAGTTTATTACCGCACTTGACAGTGTAAGTAGCGTAGCGTATTTAATGAGAATATTAAATTTCAGCGTCAAGGATCGTGAGTGGAGTATTTATAACCAAGTAAAGTTATTCAAAAATGTATAAAACCCGAATGCCTTATATAAGGCTACTGCTAACTACTACAACTTTTTTCCAAATGGTTTTCACGGACGTTATCTTGAAGTTTTATACCTATGTTACACCCACTATAACGACGAAAGAAATAAACATACAT
Source organism: Tyria jacobaeae (assembly GCA_947561695.1). Lineage (NCBI taxonomy): Eukaryota > Metazoa > Arthropoda > Insecta > Lepidoptera > Erebidae > Tyria > Tyria jacobaeae. The sequence goes on along the minus strand of OX387207.1, from coordinate 6,804,468 downwards.
ACATAAAAACAATCATATACCATAAAAAAATAAAATCAGACGGGTCACCTGATGGTGAGTGATTTCCGCCGCCCGAAACTCTAGTCACAAGTGTGTTGCAGTAATTGTGCGGATCCACTAGCGTAAACTTTAATATGTCTTTTCCACGGAAACAGTAACTGTTTTTCTGGACGAAAAGCACATCACGTCCTGTTCCATATTATGATCTGGTGCAATAGTTAATGTGTGAAAGCGTAAAAAACAAACTGACAAATTTATCTTAATGTCCACCCATGTTAACAAATGAAAATAGAACCTATACTATAAGCAATACTTCGTTTTGTCAAAAATGCTTTGTGTATGATGTCCAAGATACTTATTTTATTGTTATTACATCTTCATTAACGGACTCTTATCAGATGCACTCCTTTAATACTCGTGCAGATCCAAAAGATAAAAATTACGAAAATAAACTCAATAATGACCGTGTTCCCTTTAAAAACGAAGAAACATTTGAACTTTCTCATTTTGATAGTCGGTTTTAATATCTGGCTTTAATAAAATAACTGGGTACTGACCTGTCATCCTCCAGCTCGTAGAACATATCCTTAGAAGAGTCGTGAATATATATCTTAACCATAGGACTATCCATGTACTGCATAGTAAGTTGCTTGGGGAATGATCGAACAAATAATGCCTTAACAGTATCTATTGACGTAATTTCGTTGGGGAGTAGCGCGCGCTTGGTCTCATTGCGATACTGCAAGAACACCAAACCTGTAACCAAAACAAAAAGTTGTTAATGACAGTCTCGTAACTCTTGTGACATGACTGGCTGTTCAGTTCGACTAAAGCAAATATCAAATCACAAACACATTAGTTGGACTCAGGTCGGGTTCAATTAATAGTAGTAGTTCGTTCAAATATTTCATGAAACCAGTTGTGAAAAGACTAGTTCTCATATATAACTCAAATATTAGGGTGTCATACATTTCTCTCATCTCATAACGAGTTTGGAGAGATATGAGTATACAGAGTGAAGTTAAGATAATCAATTTGGTTATTCCGTTTTAGGTATTATATACAGGCCATTTATGCTAAACTTGAATGTTTGAGAATATTTGTTTTTTTTTTTTAATTAAAAACATTTAGAATTATAAATAAAACTATAGAGCATTCTTCTTCTGTACTTATTTTACTAGAAATTAAGAAACGTGTTAGGAAATCCTAATGTGGACAGAATAGCAGGGTACCTTTAAAAAAAATATAGTAACTAAATCTTTTTATAGTAAATAAAACATGCTTTTTGAGAGCTTTTTGTATAAAACACTTAAAACTCCATCAAAGTTTGATTGATTTTTAATTGAGAGAATTCTGAAAAACGATAATTATTATTTTTTTCTTAAATTTTTATTTGTAATATAAACTTGATATTGAAATATAATAAAATTACATAAAAAATATATTTTCAACAATGCATTTAATTTTGTTTTGGTTTTCTTTAAGGTTGTATGAAGTAATATTTATATTAAGTACCTCCTTCATTGTTACTATATTATTTATATCAAAGGGACATATAAGCCAAGTAAGCCTGAAATAAATAAAAAAATATAAACACCTAGAGGTCGCTCCAACGTCTTACTGGGGGTTCGCACGACGGGGAGGGATGACCTTTGCTTGCCTCCTCGCCTGAAGCCAGTAGATGATGTCTCGACCTCAGACATAATGCCAGGGTCATCGTCGAAAAGAAGATTATTAGCTGGTGGCGCGTAACCGCGAGGTAGGGGTGGCTGTAACAATATCTTAATGTAAGTAACACATTTTAAATATCATTCACTCTTTAAGAGGGACTGATTATACCAAGTATTAAGCCATGGAAAGCACGAGTTGAACATCACATCGATTGGTAACATCATATATACGAGTATATAAGTTTAAAAACTTTAGTATCAGTAAAAAGTATTAACTCGTACTCGTATTGTAAAGTAGGTCTAATTTAATAGGTCACATTTGACATCTGTCGGGCTGTCCGCTTATATTGTCTTTGCCATTATTACTATAAATATGTAGTTATGGCTAAAAAAGTTAGGGAACTGCTTTAATTATAATAATAATACTAATAATAATCATTTATTTTCAAGCAAATCAAACATAGAATCCACATTGTAATTAATATTTAATTAATACATTAAATGACAATTTTTATTTTATACGAATGTCACTACGTAACTACTTACATTTAAACGAAGATCGAAATACACTTATTAATTATTACATATTGATTAAATTAAATTACAAAATCATTCACAAAATTTAAAAGATTTTTTTGATTTTTTTTAAAGACAACACCCGCATTAGGAATAATTCCTGTGTCGCTGGGGGCTTACAAACATTCAATCAACTGACACTAAGGACACTCAGACTCGGGCAACTATTTGTGGATCACACAAATTTCTGTCCCGTGTGGGAATCGAATCTACGACCTTCAGTTCAGCAGTCACTAATTGCTAGACAAACAGGCCCTTCATTTAATAATTACTTCTAGGTCTAAGAACATAAATATGTCGGAAAATTGCGGCTACTATTGCATTGCTACATGAAGCAATACGTGACAAGAAGCATGTTTTTAGTCTGTTCAAAAGCTCACAAAAGTAATTACCCTGCTCTCGGCAAATATGCAAGACGCACTACACCGCCATGGCAGGTTGAGCATAGTCCTGAAGGCATTATTGTATTGTACACGCAGTGCGTTATATGCATTCTGCGTGTACTTATACCACAGTTGGCTTGTGTAGAACGACTGACAGTAGGACTTGAACAACGCAATTTTGACTTGCTTAGAACAGCAGTGAAAGCGTCTTGCCAGCATATACTTCTACAAGCAATACTACGTCTTTGCCTTTCTAAATCTTCATTATCGCTCAAAATGTCTGATAATATATGGCTAGTACTTAAACTTTTTAACAAATTTTATTTCGGTTCCACACAAATGAGTAGGTAAAACAATGTCAGGGCCTTTACCTGCAATAAACAACATAACTACTGATTTATTTACATTGTACGTCAGTTGATGATCATTCGCGTACCTTTCACATATGGAAATGAGTTTCCTTAGGCCATTGACGGACGGGCTGAGCAGCTCCATGTCGTCAGCGTAACTTATATTGTTTAAACATTCATCACCAATATGGCATCCTGCTTTAGTGCTACTCAACTCCTCAATCAAGTCATTTATGTATAAATTAAATAATATCGGCGAAGTAAGGCCACCCTGTCTCACCCCACATGTCAGCTTAGAGGATTCCGATAATTAATTATTCCATTTAACTTGGTTTTGTTGGTTCGAGTACCAATATTCTAATAAATCCACAACTTTTTGTGGTACTGTCGTCTTTCTTAATTTAGTCCATAATATATTATAGTTAATAGTATCAAAAGCACTACTTAAGTCTAAAAAAACCTACTCTACTAAACTGAAATATTTCTTTCTATATATTTTTAAGCGGTATTTTTAGCTAAAATATTGCCAGATCCGTTGATAAGCCCCTACGAAACCCAAATTATGCATTATTTAATGGAATATTGATCTCGTTTAGATGTTTAATAATTGTGCGTTCAAAAACTTTAGATAAAATTGTAGCTAATGAAATAGGACGGTAATTAGATAAGCCAGACAGGTCGCCTGTTCTATTCTTTATAACAGGTACAACTGTAGTCTTCATGAACTCATTAGGTAGGTAGCTATGATCAATACAAATATTACATAACGTTGCCATTTTCTGAAATAGTATTTGAGGCGCGTATACGAGGTGCTCGACACTGAGCCCGCCGTGGCCCGGGGACTTGCCACTCTTCATACTCTTGACACAGCGAAACAGATCCTCTGCTGTGACATGCAGAGTGTTGTGGTCATCTGACACAGAGGGCGCACACGGCGCGCGTACGACCGCCTGCATCGATACCGTCCCCGCCCACCAAGGGTCATGTCCGAGTCACCTACTGTATTGCAATGTGACAGCAAGGGTGTACTAAACATTGTAACAAACATATGAGCGACAATGGCTGGATTTTGGTTACCATTGACAGTTATCGGTAGACTTGTCTTGTAGTTCAATTTATTTGTCTTTTTCCAAAAAGTACCGATGTCCTTATTTTGTCTATGCGTAGCTATTATATCCATTTTAATTTTATTTTTATTGAATTCCATTCATTATAAATAAAATTAAATTCATTTTATTTTTAAATACTTTTCGGCTGCTAATCATATCGTCATAAATCCGCCCATGCGGAGGACGACCACAGAAGTTCCATATTGTATAACATTGCCTAGCTATATCATGGCACTCTCTGACATGGTAGGTCCAGCCAACCACGGTTTTCCTCCGCTCATATGATTTGTTCATACAGGAGAGCTTAGCAGCTTCAATTATACAATTCACAATTTGAGTATAGATATTTTCGATAAGAATATGATGACTATTTTCTTAACATGTATCTTCACAATTTAAATTAGGCCAACTACATGAATTCAAAAAGGACTAACATAATTCAGAATATTTACATTTTTGTCCATAATTTCTATTACCCCAGATTACTTTAGTTGTTAACTGTGTATAAATAGTATCTATTTTGGGCAAAATAACATCAAGCTTTGATCAAAGAATGCATTGTATGGTGTCCATTACAAGGTTACGTTTTCGCATTTAGAAATGTATATCAGATATGTCTATTGTATACTTGTAATGTAACTTTAGTGTGAACCACCAATGTTATTTTGAAAAAAGGACCATTATCATAACTTTATCTATCATAAAAAAATACCTTTATTAACAATGTATTTATCGAGAAAGTGGTTAGATATTAATTCTAAAACTAATTTAAATCAGCGATGCTAATTCATAATAAAAAAGTTTACAATAAAAATGGTTACTAAATAAAGAAGCGAAATAGTTTTAAATTGATTTAGAGATTGTGTTCAACAAACCATATTGATCACCCACCCCTTCCTTTAAGCAAGTTCAGCTAGTATAGATTACGGATTAACAGGAACTTAAGGTCGCTAATGGAACCGATAGTTGATAAGCCATGATTAAAATTAATATCGAAGTAAGTTTTTACGTATTTTCAATTTCTACACATATTTATAAAAAGTTAAAAAAGTGTAGAAAGCACATCTTCAGCACATAAACGTCAAGTATCCCAGATATCACATTCTTTCGTTCGAGATATTTGTTTAAAAACGGATATAAAACATTCTCTAATTATAACTATTTTGTAAAACTTGTTTTAATTGCTTTCGCTAATCTCTTTTGACTCCTTAGTTAACTCCTTGCTTTGGAAAATATTTTTTTTTTTTTTGTTTTTATAATAAATACATACATACATTTATAAATACACTCAAGCCTTCTAGTGATGCATAATAGGCCCAAGCTACTATTTATCATCCTTCATATGAGTAAACTTCCTAAAAAAAAATTCAAACGTTCTTGACGTCCAGAGGTCCTCTAAACTCCAATAAGTCTTGTATCCGGCCTTATACTGAAACGAGGTTCATCGGAAAAGCGAACACAACACCAGCATACTTCCTCCCTCTTGGCAAAAAGTTTAGTCATCTCCATTAGTTAGAATCTTACTTAAGAAATAGACGTCAAGCTGTCGTGATGGGCGGTTACAGATTCGACTTCTTAAATTGTTCTTTTTTTTATAGGATAGGTGGACAAACCAGCAGACGGGTCACTTGATGATAAGTGACTTTGCCCATGAACATTTGCAACCGAAGAGTCGCAAAATCACTGTCTGATCTTAAAGGGTGGGGGAAAGGGAGGAGGTAAAAGAGACTAACATCTTACTACTGCGATAATAATAGCACTAAATAAATAAAAATGCCTTACAATATTATTCAAGCTAAAAAACAGCCTTTACACCACGAATACCACATGAAAAAAAATCGCGTCAAAGCGAGAGTCACAAGAGCGAAATTGATTATCGTATTGGCTAATTAAACTTTTCTTTGATAGTTTAGCGTACATATGCGACGACGATTACGTACATATGCGACGACGAGTACGACGTGATTATGAGTAAATTTAATTACCTTATACTTATACTAAATATATACTTATACAAAATCATAAATACCAAAAATAAAGAAGATACAACAAAAGATCATTAAACATTTAAATAAGAAAGCTCACATAGTAAATAAATCATATGAAAATCGTCCGAATAACACAAAATAAATACTCGTGAAGACAGACGGGATAATTTCAGCTTGTCTTCCAGACAGACAATGCTTTCTCTATATGACATACTTCAAAATAAATTTGACTGTCTGGAACTCTTAAGAAAAATAAATTTTAACGCGCCTCCTGGAGCTACTCGACACGACGTATCAGTATTTAGTCGTATTGCAAGTAATGGCAATGAAAAGTTCAGCTTACTGGATCCCTTTCATCTTCATAGCAACTCCTTTAAAAATTGGTTTATAAACAGTGTTTTGCTGAAGGCAAATTAGCATCAGGGTGCTCACTCAACTATACACAAGCATAAAGGGTCACACACACTCACCCTTACGCACAGTTCACGCACACTAGCACAGACATTACATAGTTTTTCCAATTATGACACACACGTTATCGTTATATACATAATAACATGTATACATGTAAACACTCATAACTGCAAGTTCACTTTTGTTTGTTAATTTAGTACCTGATACATTGTGTTCTTCGTAATTGGCGTAATGTTCACTCTGTAAATACGGTCGAGAAACTAATATGCAGTTTGGCAAACTTTATGTTTGTATTCATGTGTGGAGATTTTGAATTAATTAATTTAAAAAATAACTATGTCAACTAAGGAGGACCTAAATAAATACATAAAAAGAAATAATACACGCAATCGGCAAACGTATTACATAAAAAATATTTTGACAAAAAAAGAAAAGCGACTGTAGAGAAAAAAGAAAGGGAATAGTAAAGTGAAAAATATAAAAACTAAATATAATCAAAATACAATAAACAGTTTAAGTCGAAGTTGGTGAGTAATGCATTTGTAATTCATACACATTTACTTAGTGCCTTGTGCATCAATAAGCAAACGAGTATTCTAATATAGAAATGAAAAATTGTCTATTTGAACTTCAAAAGGAAATAAAAATATTGTACAGTTTGATGTTTCGTAAGATCAGCCAATCCTAACAAAAACCTTGTGCAAAATAAATGTATTGATTCTCGGTATTTCTCAGTATCACGAGAGAGGGAAATAACAGGTCAGTGGTGAGTGAATTCACAAAATAACGTTACTTTTAATTCTTAAAACACGAGTTCGTACTGCGAAATTTTGCTGGCAAATTTCAACGGATATTTCAACATTTCTGTCTGCCTCTAGGTAGAACTGTCTTTGTGTGTATAATATTTATTTTGTTATATTTCTTTGAAGATATTTTCTTTGAATTCTTTCAAAGTGCAACTACAGAGCACTCGAGATGTACTGTGACATTTCACTTTATATTTGCATTTCTATTTTGCTTTTTACCTTTAGTCACTTGATGCGAGATAATTGATTATTAGTGCTTTGCAACTACTATATCGTTGAACATAACTTTAATGCATAATAGTAAATATGCGGATGTAAACGAATGTTCTCTATTCGTGTAACTACATTCTCTTTCAAGCCACACCGTTTTCAACATTCATCATTCGACACACTGTCAACGAATCTAACTTTGAACATACTTCTGGAAATGGATGGTGTCTGCAAAGTATTTGGCACTGCAATAAGATTTTGTAGCTACGAAAAATACTAGTACCTTCATTACATATACAGTGAGCCTAAAATATGGAACACTTATTTTGACCACTGAAAATATTCATCTCTAGCATGCGGTTGCAAAAAACACGTTAAGAAAAGGCAACCTGTGTAAAATGTATGACGTAACGGAACCTCAGGCCCCGGCGCAAGACGCGATGATGGAACACTGTGTGGTTTTAATCGCTTTGAGTCCGACATATTACCTTAACGGTCCCGGTAAGGTGACGACCCGTGGGGATTCCACACACAAAAAAGGCTTCTTTACTTCCGAATAAACAAATACAACCCTTATAGAATTGCTAGTAACTTACTAGCAGATTTACTAGTGTCTGATGTCTATGTGTGTCTACCTGCCATTTTAAGCCAATTTTCGAATCTTCTGACCCGAGTCATTCGAAATATGGTCTTCCTTTGACCGAACATTGTTGGCAACGTAAAGTTCGGACGTCACCATTACTTTTAGGGGACAAACACGTATAGTTTTACATATCACATGAAACGGCCAGTTATGAGGGCTCTGAATATATACATATATATGTATATTATTTTATTTTAAAAAAATTATAAATTCAACATACGAAAACTGATCATTCCCACTCACGTGTTATCTATTTTTTTAAATGTTTAAATAAGTTTTTACTAATACATTTTGAACAGGAGAACCTGGATGGTCTTAAATAACATCCTCAAACCTCTCACTGTTTTGCGTTCAAAGTTACGTTTGCAAATGTATCGCTTCTTCACACAACTTGCACATGGGCCAGTGTCTTTGTAATTAAAACTTGAACAGATAACTATTTTGACACAGAGGAATTAAAAAGCAACAGATGTGAAAATATATAAAATAAATATGAGTAGAAAATTGCTAACTGCGAAAACTTCTTTCTTGAAACTATTGTCGATGCTCCAGGACAGTAATCAATAATTTGTTACTAATAACTCTACTGAAAAAACTAGTTTGCAGTCCTTACAATTATTTATAAACATAAACGTTAAAAGAAAATGTGTATTCTCTTTAATGAAGATCATAGGTAATTGTTATGATGATCTGATTGGTGTTAGTGAAAGCAAAAGCCACAATCTCTTTTTGTACTTATATTAGGATTAGAATGTATTAGTCCAAGTATATTTGTTGTAAATCTTTTATTTCTCTAGAGATACCTTCCGCATTCTCGGGTCTAAAATCCTGTTGGGTCTCTGATCCCGAGGTTTTTTGATCATGGCATACTCTGGTATATTCACTGGAGGGTGCACAGGGCCGTAATGCTGACAAAAAAAAAAAAAACAATAATCACAACACATAAAGAAATGCAAAAATAGTGTAATTTAAATGGCAGGTATTTAATTAAAATAGAAATAGTATACAATCAATTTGTCATGTATTCATAATTATTGAAAAAAAAAATTAAGTTCCGCATACTTAAAAAGCGGTTAACAAACTGAAAAAGCAACACACATTCAATGTTTAGACTTTCATAGAAAAGACATTTGTTGTTTTAAATTCGTTAATTAAAGTTTGTAATTTTTTATATGTTGTTAGCTTTTTTCCGAACTCCGAACCTACTCTGATATTCTTTTGAAATTAACATAAGACTCCCAGCAATGGGTCATTCATCGAAAACGTAAGAGAGGCATTGCGTCATATAAATCAATGAACATATACTTATCAGTAAACAAGAATCCTAATAAATCACAACAATATCTGTTCTTTTCTTTTTCTTTTTTGGGTGCCTCTCTTATTATTGATTCTTGTCTTTAGCAAGGCGAAAAGGGTTGGTTGGTTGCCATAACTTTTTGTATGACCAGTATTTTTTAAGCAATTTTACATAATAATATGTTGCTGAATCTCGTATCTGTTGTCGTATGGTTGCATAATACTTTTTGCAAAAACATTTAGACAATGTTAACAGAGTACTTTTGTGGTTCTGTTCGTTTAGTGTCAAGTAGGATTTAATACTGGTATAAAAAGCTTTTTGCAGCTAAAAGGGGAATCGAAAATGCACTCGCACTTTGTTCGCTCCAATTAATGTCAACCTGGCTTTCCCGGTAGACATTAACTAACTACAATTAAATATCATTAAGAATACATACAGGTATGTATGTACTTGTTTGTGTTATTATTAAAATATGTATTATATCTACATATTCTGTGGGATGTGGTAAAAATCTTTGTAGGAATATTTTCAGGCACTGTTAAATTAACCGTGGAAAACAATAAGTAAGTTAATGTAAATATACAACTATTCCTTTGTCATGCATAGTCTACCATATTTACCAATATTGTATAGACTCATAGATACATACAGTTACCTTACGTGCGCATCCCCGAAGGGTAGGCAGAGGCGTAGAGCAAACGCCACCCATACTTTGCCTACAATTATTAAGCCCCACTTACTCACTGAAATAGATTCATAGGAGAATATAAATATATAAGACAATATCCCGTTATTTCTTTTTCCCGTTCAATTGAGCCGGTTACAAAAAAAACAAACAAATCTTTATTCACATTATAAATATGTAAATTAATTACTAAGTATTTTCTACACTCCTATTTAATTGATAGTTAGAGTTATTTATACTCGGAACTCAAAAATGTGAAAAATCTGATAAATAATACAATAAACATTTAAAACGAAAACCAGCCAAAAAAAAAAACAATATTTCCTGAAAATAAAAGTTAAGTTTGTACGGAAATCTAGTTATTGAGAAACTCCAGTAGTATAGTTCGTAAAGAAGTAAAATAAAATGCAGTAGAGACCATTACTTAAATTAAAGTGCACGATAGGCTTGCCCCCAATCATGTTAGTGGGACTTAATTCTTATTAGCAAAATGTGGTTGCAAAACCTCTGCCTACCTTTAGGGGATACTGGCATGAGCGTATACACATACGTATGTATCTATGTAGACAATTAGTAGTATGAGTATAGTTGTTTATAATAAATCCTTACGACTTTCCTATAATGGAACATACATTAAATATATAAAAAAACAAAGAAGTAACCGGTGACCGAACCAGGGTCTTTTTATAGAAAAGAGTGAGAAAGTACTTAAGAACCATTGCGAAAGATTAGAACACCTAAGTAGGACTAATAATAGACGCAGAATAAAATTGTATATATATTTATATCCTTCCACCTTCTCACATATATATTTTAAATCCACGGTTTTACAACCAGTAGTTAATCTTATTCAATTTCAATATCCTTATTTTACTTTAAATCTTCTTGTTTACAAAAAAAATAATAATTATATATCAACATACACACATCGCAATAACGGGTTGCTTTGTTAAATGTGACACTATTAGAAAAGTTGATAATAGAAAACCGTATGTATGCCTGTGTTAAAGCTTGTGAAAAGAACGATTCGATTACAGATAAATTGTTATTAACACACATCCGTCATAGGTATGTAGCTAAATATGTATAGGGTGTCCATAAATTAAATATATGAATAAAACAATAGTTTTAATAATTTTCAAAGGTGCACTTCTTGCAATATGGCTTGGCTTTGCTTTGGATAGGGATAACAGATTTAGAGACATGCTTGGGTACGAGTGGGCCGGATCGACTAGTGTAATATTAACTAAAACTACTACGCTTCTCCTCTTCCCCCCCCCCCTCATCACCCCTCTCCTTTTTCCCATCTCCTAATCCCCCTCCTTTCTATCCCCTCCCGCATCCCCCATCCATCATCACCCTCAAAGGCGGGCAGCGCAGTTACCTCTCTGTTCGTCTGTCCCCCTACATTATAAAAAAAGGTAACATATCATGCGATCGGTTTACTGTTTTTTTAAATCAGCACTAATAAATGAAATGTATGCCGGACCTGATGTATAAACTGAAAAACATAATACATCATATTATTTTTAATAGCCAATCAAAGTTAAACTCTTATTGGTGTCAGTTACAATCAAATTGTCCAGATAATTTATAATAAAAGTAGTTTTTTTTTTTTTATGTGATTTGGGGCAAACGTGCAGACAGTAATGTTTATTATTACTTACGGACATTATTCTGTCTTTGACTAACTTCACAGAATTCAATAAAAACAGCCATGACTACAAGGAAAGTTAGTGAAAAGGAAATAATAATTAAAGGCTTACCTCAATTTCCATGACTTGTCCTGGATGGTGAGGGTGGATGTAAAGGTGGTTACCAGCAAGGGTGTGGCGACGAGGGTCATCACGCCGGGAAGAGCGTCCGCGTGAAGGCCCTCGGCTTGCCTCACCGTCGGACAAGCCCCCTGTGAGCAAAATAACTTTTTTCAATGTTCATATATCCAGATTCATTTAACATTTAAAGTAATGTAGATAGACATCCTACTGAGGAGTATAAAATCGGTATCATTAAACGTTGTGTAAAGACGAGAAATGTACCTATTCGGGCGGCTCCTAACAGAACAAAAATCTACCGCTCTCTCCAAGAATACCCAATTAGAATCTTATTTTTTTACAATTTAAAATCCTACTAAAATTTAAATTTTCTTTCACTGTTCTAAATTAAAATTAAATTAACCAGAAAGAAAAGTTATTGCCGTTGTTTGGTAAATATACGTAAAAAAAACAAATGTAACTTTATCTCAAAGAGAATAATGTTCTTATAAATTATATTGATGATTTTTGCAATTGCAATAATTGGTTAAATATGCGAACGATAATATTTTAATGTCTAATACAAATCTGCAAGAGTTAAAAGGTTATAAGTTTGCCGACTTTCTATTTCACTAAAAAGCAGCAACGCCAAAAGAAAGCTATTTTCTTTTTTCTTATGCGTTTTTTTTTTCTTTTTTTTTTGAAAATAAAAATAGGAATCCTACATAACATTATATCCGGTATGACAAAAAAATAATATGTTAATTCACTTTGACTCAGTTTACCATTACCATTACATTTACCATTGCTGTCTTAACAAAATCTTTTATGAGACTTAATTTGATGTACAAAAGTGTCAAATTAAATTAGGTTGCACTTTCAAGAAAGTCAAAACAAGAGAACAACAAGACAGGCAAATTTCATTATTTTGGAAACAATTTTAACCTGTATGTTCTTCTTAAAAACCAAAATGTGTATGTATTAACGTAAAAACTTGTCACGATTAAACACAATCTGTTAAAAATTCACTATAAAAGGACGCCGTTAATTTCAGTAGTTGTTGTAGCAATATTAACACCAAACACCCAACAATACCATACTAAAACGCAAGGGTTTATCATGTATTTTATTTTATGACATCAAAAATGACGTTGCATTTATAGACATTTCGAAAATATATAATTGGATTATCGGCAAACAGTCAGGTTTATTTCAAGTGCCTACGACAATTTTGAATATTTTGCCATAATGGAGAATGAAACCAATTTTATATTTTTACTTAAAAGTACACTCTATTGAAAGCAAACAAATTGTGTATATTTTTTTTGTTTTATATGTAATATATGTATATACTTTCGGAGACTATATTTTTTAGTGAGGCATACGATGCCGGCTGCACTTTCCAACGGTCTCTAAGGGCGCGCACCCGCTTCTGGATTGCGTGTATGAACTTTTGGTCAAAGATGGGTCATAATATTGATGTCACATACTGGAAACGATATTGTGATTCACAAAGAACATTTAATGAACGTTCTAACTAAGAGGATTATATGTACATATATCTAAGTCAAACTAATAACAAATTTTACCCTACGATTGTTGCGAACAGATTCGTGCGAAACAACCAGTAAGCACGATTGACGGGGCTGTTGGTCTAGTTGTTAGTGACCCTGACTGCTGAACTGAAGGTCGTGGATTCGATTCGCACACGGGACAAAAATTTGTCTGGGTGTTCTTTGTGTCCGTTGATTGAATGTTTGTAAAATAACCCTCGACACAGGAATTATTCTAATGTGTAATACTAATGTAAGAGTTATTATTAAAAATAAAATAATAACATTGGAAGTTGAGCGCGTTATGTTATTTATGGTATAAAAAGTATATAACGCTACGTTGTCTAACAGGTATATGTATGATTCATATTTGATGGATGTGTTCCGAGCTCCAATTACTCGTGAAATCATTAAGCAAAATTCAGTGAAGTCTCTCTTTCATTTATTTTTATGGCTTTATTTACTTTGAGTGCTGGTCATCCTTCATTGTTGTACCAGAAACCCGTATTCGAATACATTAATCCATTAATGTAAAATACAAGTTACGCTAGCATATGCTATGCCGAGTCCTCACTACAGTCAAAGTGGCGACAGGCGAGAATCAATTACCTTCTAGCGCACCGGTGCACTATAGCTACCGTCTTGTAGCTACGCTGGGTCTACCCAAGTTGGGTAAATCTCGCCCAAGGGCGGACACAGCGCCAACCAACTTTGGAGCCAGTTGCAGAAATGCTCTCCGTGCCACCTCTTGAAAGTGACTAGACTGTGACTAGAGTATCGTTAGCGTAACAGATGACGCCTAGCCAGAGGGGGAAGTCAGATCGAAGGGCCCAGTTGTACCCCATGTTCCACAAGAGTGGTCCAAGGACGGACCCCTGCAGAACACTAGGAAAGAGATCATGTGAATGTTGATATGGTTTTGCAAATTAGTCATGTGTAAAAAATACTAATAAATTAATAACTTGACACATCTCGCACACGGCCGTCTGATCCCAAACTAAGCAGAGCATGTATTATGGTAATCAGACAGCTGATAAACATACTTATACACTTCTAAATACATACATATAACAGATAAATTACACCCAGACTCAACAAATGATCATGCTCATCACACAAATATTTGTCTCCTCTGGCTTGGCAGTCACGGTCACTAACCACTATACCAACAGGCCAGTCTAAAATCTAGATATTATCTGTATATTATGCAGCGATTTTCCGTAATTCTTATATACATATTTATTTAATCAAAGTAATCACCCATATTGTCTATATAAATTTCTGTCATTTTATGGGAAGATCATTTCAGATTCAAGAAACTGTGTGAAGACATTTTGTATTACTGCCATGTACGAAAATTGTTACCATGTACAAAATTGCCTAAATCGCCAAAAAAAACTGTAGGGGCAAGGTCCGGCGAATTTTCTGTTAAAATGTAGGGTTCTGTAGTATTTAAACGGCTTCTATAGCACTGTGAGGTCTTGCTTTAGCCTATAACAATAGTGGTGAAGATCGATTGACGAGACAGGCCTGTCATGCTGCGAATTTTGTCATCACTTTTTGAAGTTCTCTACAGCAGATGAAGAATCCGAGGAATTTGTAATCAATTACAGTACAAAGTAACCCAAACAGTCACAATTATTTTTCTATGGGTCGGCCTCTCTAGTTATCCTATGAAAAACGTTTCTCTCTGGAACCTTACATCATGCATAATTCATAGTAGAATGTACGTTAAAACGGCTCTCTCCTATCTAAACCACTTGATTGTGTCTGTGTAAATATTCACCGTTAGCGGGATGTGAATAACCACAAATTATAATAATAATCATAGCTTGGGCTTTATTTCGATATTCTATATTTAACTAAATATTGAGGGGCCCAACGTGCAAAGCTGCAGTCATACAATAAAGTATAATTCTTTAAAATATAATCATTTTACTGTCGCTAATTTTTATTGTAATATTTTAGGGTTTTTAACAGCTATTTAAATTAACACAACAATATTAGAAATACGATAATAGAATACAATTTTAGAGTTACTCTTGATAACAAACAACAGTGAAACGTGTCATATTACTTAATAATACGTACCACGCTTTATGTTTCTTTTGACTATACTAGTATACATTCAATGGTCTTTAATATAATATGTAACACGTTTTTTGACAAAGACAAAATATATTTGAAAGACAAAGGCAAAATTACACCCCAGTTATAAGCAAACCTATATTTATCTTTGGGCTAAGCTAAGGAAATGTATTATTTGCTTTCAGGTTTTATGAAAATGCTTAAGGTTTTGACATGTTTTATTTTTTTTATTTAACAATTGCATGTTGACAAATATACCTTCCTTAGATACGACATATTATTTTAAAAGCTACACGGATATATTTTACTAAATTCCATTTTAACGAGCATATAATCAGTTATGTCTAAGAAGTCTCACTTACATTATTAGGATATCATATATGAGCAAGATCACGTCAAGTGGACCCCCCATTTACCACTTGATCATAAAAATTTAATCTATATATATTTTTCATAAGTACTTATGATGGAAAAATGATCCTCCAAACGATTTTTAAAAATTTTGATTTTAACAACATTTTTTTTTTACAATGAAAATTTTAAGCACTTTTAATTAAAAAATGGATTAAAAATCAACCGTAAGAGATAAATTCATGAAATTTTCAGCATCCATGGTCAAATGTCTATACTTTAAGAATATATTAACGAATTAAGATTATTTGTTTATTTTCGTATTGTTAACTAACTTTTAAGTTAACAAATGAAAATTTAACTCATTTCTTGGTATAAAAATGCATTTTTTTTTTCATCGGTCACATGCTTTATTCATTTAAGTTTAAGATTCCGGAAGAAAAATTCACTGCTCGCCATTAGTTTAAACAAAATGAATTTATTTATGACAGCGCGCCAGCCGCCGAGCGCTGTGGAAGCGCCGCGCTACCGAGCGTCTCGTACTGCATTGAAGCTTTTATCAGTGATAATTTAAAATAATAATACAAAATATTATTATAAAACAAATTTTATTATATTCTTTATGATATTGTTAACAAAAAATAAAATTTTATTGATAATAATTATAATAATATAACGTAAATAATAATAAAATTTGTTTTATTATAATATTTTGTATTATTATTTTAAATTATCACTGATAAAAGCTTGACGGGCCACCTATATTACAAAAAAGAAAACCTGCAGAAATATTTTAAATTAAATATAATCCACTTTCACTTGCATTATTAACCTTAAAAGATTTGCTAATTGTGGCTACACCAACATAATTAAGAAGCGGAATATCCGTCGAATTGGATAAAATTAAAAGTAGTTAACAAAAAGGTAAGTGGTTTAGTATTAAAACGTATTAGTATTCGTTCTTTAGTAATCGATTGCTTATTTGGAAGTGAGTATGACCGTATCCATAAATCACCAGAAAAACTCAAAGCAATTTTGCAGTCTCGTATTACAAATGTATCAGAATTAAAATAATTTCTTGGCATGGTAAATTATTATAGAAAAAAATGTTAAATGGTTCTGTGGAACATGAGATTGCTATGGCCCACATTAAACGTGAATTTATAGCCGATACAACATTTGCTTACTTTTATCCAGACGCTCACTAAATTGTATCGGTTGATTCGTAACCGAACGGTCGTGTCCGAAGTCTTACGAGTAGAAGGTGTAGGAAAGCCAATTGTTGTTATATCTCGATCCCTCAATTCAGCAGAAACACGTTAACTATGTATAGTCAAATTCAAAAAGGAGCGACTGATATTATTTTCAGTGTAAAAAAAAAAAACATTTTCAGTACAAACTTTTAACATCTATTTTTAATTTAGAATATACCAAATTATGTACCAAAAATATTCGAAATCGTCTGCGATTTACTATCGGCATATAATTATAAAGTTGCATATGTTAACAGTCATAATAACGCGGATTACTCAAGTCGAGCTATTCGTCCGGCGGGAAGCGAGTCGCAGCCATGCGCCGACATTCCCTCACAGGTGTGCGATGACTCATTATTACATAAATCGACGTACGTGCAGTTTGTTTACGAAAGTAAAAGATTTTTATCATTTTCGAATGTAAGAGAGAGCTGTAATGCTGTTATATGATAGATATGCTGTTATGTGCTGCCGTTGATAGATACAACCCTATCAACGGTTCTCAGATATATTTGAAAAGGTTGGCCACATAAAGCATTTGATCCTAAGGTACAAAGTTTTTATAGAATTGAATTATCTCTTGAAAATGGTTGCACATTACGAGGTCATAAATTTATTAAACCCGAATAGTTACAGAATAAAGTATTATGTGAAATGTATAAGGGTAATTTAAGTATATTCAAAATGTAAGTAGAATCGAGAAATAGATTTTGGTGGCCTAGTATGGGTAAATATATTGAGCGTTTTGTTGGCGTGTGCATGGTCCGATCAGCGCCCGTATATTTAATAATAATAGATGCATGCATGCTCCTAAAGAGACAATTGAAGATTTCTCTTTAAGATTTAGTTCTTGTCTCGTAATAGAAAAACTATGTGAGGTTATGGCTAGATTTGATTTGTCTCATACAATTTGTTCAGATAACGGTACATCTTTTTTTCCTATGAATTTAAACAATTTCTGTTTATGCAATAATATACAACATTTGACATCGCCAATCTGAAGTAAAAAAAAAAAATGTTATTGAAGTGAGTTTACTGACGGGAGCAAACTCAAGTGATTTAAATATTAGATTATTATTTATTTTAGTGTGGGAGAGCAAATATTAGTTAGAATTTATGAACGTTGTTAAAGTTCACTTTTATTTAATATTATGTGCATTTAGGTTTATGTTTTATGTAAGTGCAATATATGTACATCTGACGATAATTATATTATCATTGAGATGAAAATAAACCGACTTGAATGAACCGAAATCATTGTAAATTCATGTAAACTGGAGTCTTCGTCTCAAATTAAAATAGACCCAAACTGGAGTTTAACTAATTGAACTAGAAATATTGAAATCATTTCACAGTTAATAAAGTTATCCGCTCCATCTTATAAATAAAATACCTGCAATGTAAATTACGTATGTCCATATTGTACAAAAAGTAATTACATCAGTAATAATAATTGAAAACATCAAAGAGAGTGTAAATTAAAAAATGATTACAACAGTGAAATTTCTTATGTACAATGTGGCTGTGGAGCAAGACCAACAAGTTGCCAAGCTATTTTGTCAGCCAAATCATCATCTACTTATTTACGTGTGCGTTTTATGCAAGCTTTATTATAATAATTAAATTTCTTCTTTTTAAGTTGAAGAATATCAGGAGGTATTTTATACTATAATTTAACACAGTACCCCATAAAAGATGTTTGTACTTTTGCTAATCTAATCTAATCTAAATATTTATTTATTATATTATATGTAAATCAGAATCCAATATTTGTGCCAATGAACCAAAAAATTAAATGTGACTGCTTGATCGACCGATTCATTGGTTATTTAAACACTGAAAATAGGCCCAAGTCCAACATATAATCTATTTCCAGATTTGGTTGCTGATCCATTTTTTAAACTAGACAATTTTGAAAATGGTTATTAAAATATACACAAAATCGTCGTTTTGGTACTGATTTGATTCAATATTTTTTAACATATTCTGTTGCCGTCTATAGAAACTGCACAGGTAAACATATCTATTCATATTTGTATACTGTATAGTATATGTATACACATGTATAACAGTCCAATCGTTTAGTCGCTTTTAATGGCACTCGCGGGAAGAGTTGGGGTGGCCCCATACTCTACACAATTATACAAACATACAATTATATATAACTATATAAACATACATATACGTACACAAATATACCATGGGTTTATTAGATCAATAAATGCAGCAGTAAGACTAAAAAGTATAAATGATACATAAAAAAATATACTAGGAAGCCAAGTAATAATCTTCCCTATTTTCTTAAATGTGGTTAATATTTACATAATTATAGGTTTTCTTAAATTCCATATTTGAAGAGCTTATTAGTGTTATCAATAAAAAAAGATTGCCGAATTTTTTGGTGCTTCGATTTCAATTTCTTTTATTTCATTCATTTTGTTAAAGATTAAAACTTATTTAAAATATGAGAATATAGTCAGTGACACAATGAATTGAGAATTTCCAATTTAAATTTTCGAACAACACCAACATTGCGAGCAGTTTAACTACCTGTCTTATACAGAGACGTTAAAAGTTCAGAAAATAATCTGTATAATAACAAACAGTAGAAAAGCATTAGTGATATAATCTGCTTAAACTTACCCAAATTTTTTTTTTATTTACGTCATTAGCACTGTGAATCATTAACTCGACTTCTTTCTTCTTCTTTATCAACATTTGACTTAATTTCATCCAGCTTTTTTTCGAAACACGGCCAACATAAAAATAGAGTTACTATAATCAAGAACGTGGCATAATATAAACAAAATACTAGCTCCGCATCCATTGTAATAATAATTAAATGTTTTTCTTTTAACTTTAAATGTTTTCTGGGTACTAAAGGCGCGCTCGCAACTCCTGTTTGATGAGGAGAGAGCAACCTGTTACTGAACTGAACGGCCCGAGCTCCAATCACCTGAATGCAGATACCACCCGAGCAGTTGCCGACATGTAGCTACTAGCAATGACCTACTATTGGCATATACATATGTATGTATGTCATATCTTTTTAGGTTATTGTAAATATACACTATATAATAAATAAATAATCATGTTTTGCTATACTAGTCAGTTCTAAGTCGAAATGAATAATTTCACTTAGGATTAAAGTTGTTTAAAGAGTAAGTGAAATTTATAAAAAAAAATTAGCATGCAGTATTTACTATCGATTGATGTATTGTGAAAATGTATTGTTATTTCTAAAGATATTAATTTATCAAACATTTCAGTTGTTTTAAATACTTCATACGAATCAAAGTGGGTGTGGAGAGGTTAAAGAACTGTGTACTGCGCAGGCCTCGGACATATTTGTGTTGGATAGTGTCCGTTGCAAGTGGTACACATGCACAGGAACTAAATATCCCTCCCAGTAGTATTTTACGATCCTCCCTCGCTCCTGAATCAGCCAATAGCAGCAAAATGATTCATATATGTTGTATTAACAGCGTCTTGCATTACAAAGATATTTCTTGTCAGTATTTTAAATTTGTTTTGTTTTAATTGTGGAACAAACTATACTCGTATGTATACTATATCCGGTCAAGATAAACATCCAAACACCATCAGAAACACTATCTTATTTTATTATTAACGTACTTCCCACATATTGTTTATGATGGTGGTCCTAACTTATGTACCTATTTTCAGCTTAAGGCTATTTTTAAAGCTAACTTGACCAGACTAATATTTATTATTTGAAATTATAAAGTAATATATCGCTGATATAGTTTTAATTCACGTGATGTCTATTTTTACAAATTGAAGTAGATCCTGAATTTGATTGTATATAGACAGTCTATGTAGTCGCATAGTAATTTAAAATAATCCTGTATGTTTTTTGTTCATAGATTGTGGTTGACTAAGAAATATATTTCGGTTGGAAGAACACTTGTGAAAAAAATATTTAAAGAAAAGAAAAGCTACCTACTGTAGCTTTTCTTTTCTTAAAATAGTTTTTTTTTTCCTACAGACTGCTATGTCAGTCCATCAAATTTTTCAACACCACAACATTTTAAACACTCGTAATATATAGTTTATTGTTAACTTATTTGATAACAACCGGAGGGAGACAGAGGTTATTTGTTGTAAAGAGAATGAGTGTGTGAGACGGTAGACATTGGGAGGGATATAAAATTATTGGGTTACTATCAATGTACTAAATAATTTTAATGAAATCTTTTGCTTTGGCCAATTTTGAAATAATTATCGTAAGAAGTGAGTTAGTTGTTGTTGGCTATCATTGTATTATATATTGTATTAGTAACTCTTATAGGCATGTGCCTGATTCATTAAAAAAATTAGATCTGTATGCTGACTTTTTCCAAATAAATTAATTTAATGTTTGTTACTTCATCATGATAAAAAGGTTGAAAAGTTATTATATGTAGTTATATAGTACATTAATTTGTAAAGTCTGGAATAGCACATAACTTACTTTTATTGCGGAAAAATATATCAAAGTTTTCAAAAGACCGAAGTTTTGGGGAACAGCTGGAGATATTATTATAAATGCCAATGTTTGTATGTACACACCTATGTACATCATACGTGTTTATGTTTATCGTAAGTTGGAACACAGAAAGTAACCGGGATTAACACAAAGAGAAGGTAAATGGTTAGTTTTCTATTAAAATGCTCACAAACTGTCAAACAGCATTAAAATAGTAACTGAAAACAATGGCAACCAAATTTACAAAAAAAAAGTGGAGTAACAATTTTTTGGTAAATGATACATTAAAAACAATACGTCATATCATATTTCGCAATAAAATACATATGAATACTAAGGATTGAACATTTTAGACAAAATTTGTATACTGCACAAATAGTAGTCCCGAGTCTGGGTGTTCTTTGTGTCCGTTGATTGAATATGTGTATATATTCAAGTCATATCGATTTATTGCGAGAGTATACTAGTTCTATAAATGCGAAAGTTTGTTTGTTACTGAAACTTCACAAACACTTTGCCAGGGTCACATAAAAGACAAAGGGTATCTTTCATTTAGAAAAAGTACTCATCCTGTGGGATAGGCATAACTAGTTTCTCAAGAACGGAGGAGTAGAAAGTTAGTTTGCTATGAATTATAATTAAAATCAAAATCAAAACCATTTATTTAAATTAAACCAATCATAGGTATTTTTGAATTGTCAGACTAAATCAGTAGTGAATCCCTATCTCGTCTAGATCCCTGTTTCTTTTTTTTCTATTTTTATTTAAATAAGGGGTTTTTTCATCTATCCACATATGCCAACCCCATCGTACCCTATCATACACAACACAAAATTATTTAATATTTATCGAAAAAGGAAAGGGAATTATCGATTATTGATGTGGCAGACTTTAACCAAAGCACACAACCGCATTGCAATTTCCGACCTCGGATTCGCCAAAATACTTTGAACAAGCCCAACATCCAAAAACATTCAATTTAAATTGTCTGATCAATAACTCCCTCTCATTCCTGTTCCTGACACAATCCATCAACAAATGCTGCACATCTTCAATTTTGCTACACATATCACAGTTAGGTGATGGTACCTTACACATCAGAAAAGCAAACTTTACTGACGGACGGTACCCAGAACGAAGTCTTAACGCTAACTTAACATAATTCCTACTAATTTGAACATCATCAAACCACGGTGCACGAGAAGGCTCATCCTGAATTACTTTATACCAAACACCTTTATCTTTAGAAATATCAAAAAAATAAGTTTTCCATTTTTCGAAATAAATTAATTAAAATTTCCTTATATTCCCAATAATCTGGCATAAATGACGTTTTATGCCCCTGTCAGATGCAATTTTTGACAAACGATCAGTCTCCTCGTTGCCCCTTAGACCTATATGCGCAGGAACCCTCTGCACACACGCACACGCATATCACCTTTATCTCTTCTTCATTGAGGATAAAAAGGAGTCTGAGAGTTTCGTAGACTATCGATGCACTTCTGCAACCAGAGGCGCATCGCGCCATATGCTGCAAAGCACTTTTGCTGTCAGTGAGTACAACAACTATCTCCCAGTTTTGTCTAAGTGCATGGAATACAGCTTGATATATTGCAATAAGTTCGAGAGACGTGATACAAACATTTGCACTAATTCTAAAGCAGCCTTGGCTACCTACATTTTGGACAAAAAAAGCAGCACCATAGATGCCTGTTCCAACACGTAGATCCTATGGAGAACATGCAAGAAATTCCGAGGTCCCTCCAATGGTCAGTCCAACACGCTTTTTCAAATATTTTTCACATATTTTTTGTTACATTACCTATATACGAGTAAGTGTAAATATCATGTGAGGACAATGCCATACATCATTCTGAAATATATATATATATATATATTAAATCATATATTAAAGGGAGTACCGACCGACACATACGCCACTGTAAGAAGGACTTTTCGGCAAGCCTGACACTCAAAATTGCAAGGTGACATAGAAAATAAATCTAAATAAGTAATTACGCAGTTCTTCAAACTGTCTTCAGTTCTCTCGAAAATGTCCATAAAACATATCATACAATGATTAAATACCTACAATGTAAACACAGTTTTATAAAAGTATGTTTTTGTATAAAAAGTGTAAAAGTAATAATAAGAATATTTGAAAACTTCAATAAATAAGTACATTTCAAATGATGACAATAAAAAAAACGAATACATAAGTGAAACTGCAATCTAAATAATGTAAAAAGTAGGTAATCTAATAGTCCTTTACAGTGTTGATGCGGAGCAGGATCAGCAAGTTGCAAACCATTTTTGTTAGCTACATAATCATTTACTTTGTTGTATGCTTATTTAAAAAGCATGTGTTTGATGCATTTTCGCAGCTTCTCATTTAGATGAAAAATATCAGAAGTGTTGTTTAACATTTTATATGGGGTCAGTACCCTACTTTATATTTTTTTTATAGGGTACTGACCCCATAATAAATGTTTTTACTTTTAAATTTATTAAAGTGCTGCTGCGTGCGCAGAAAGCCTCAAATGTCGTAAATATAGTAATTTAATTGGTAGTTATATTTTTGAGATTTTGGGGTGGAGACGCTAGGGTCATTGGGTCTGGAATCACGTTCCATTTATCAGGAACTAAACGACTGATTGACATTTCTCTTGACTAGAAGGCTGGATTTTTCCTTGCACAGCGTATAAGCATTGCCATTTAACGTGATAATGCTGCCGTGGTCACGCTATCAGTAGGCGACGATGTTTGTAAATAGTCAATATTTTTATTTTATTATATAGTTTTAGTAATTGTATTAGAAGTAAGATAACTGTATAATTATTTATAAACTAGGTAAATATATGATTCGTCAGTTTTGATTTTGCTAAAAATTTCTAGCAAAGTATTTAATAATATCCGATTTTTTAACGGAGAGATTATTAAATCCTTGGCTAAAACTGTAGAGTTCGAATTACAAGATACTGATACTAGAGATGTTAACAGAATGATATACTAGAAATGTTTACACAAATAAAGAAAAACATTAAACCTATCATGGTTGTGTTTAATATGTCACGGCTGGCTGTGCTGTCCGCATTCAACGCATTCAACATTCAATTAGTTACTATTAGCGACAGGATTAGATTCATTTGCATATTTGCATATGAAATTGCATGTTTATCCCATTCTAAGAGGAAATTTGCATAGCATGTATAATATGTAATGATATATTTCGCTATATTTAGTTTATTTTTCGGTTGGTTACATTCTATAACAAGGAAATTTGCAAAAAAAATATTTAAAAATATTTTGATTGATTCATCATCATCAGTCTATCGCAGTCACTGCTGGACATAGGCCTCTCCCATTGCACGCCACTTCAATCGATTTTCGCCTTCTCGCATCCAGCTCGTTGATTGATTGACAACTATATATTTAGAACACCTACCTACCTGATTGTTTACAATTTTCCATACTCTTTGCACGCATATTTCAAGCTTTTTATGTTGCATATAATCCGGTGTTTAGTTATTTATAGTGTACAAAAATAATAATGTATCTAAACAGTTATAATGTATACGTTACTCTGTCACTTTGTAATTCCACGCTATAGGTAAAAGTTTTCCAATTATTCATAATATTTTTATTTATACGGTGTAATTTAGCTTGTCCTGTTTGATGCTGTATTTTGGGCCAAATTTAATTGAAATTGTGTCTCCTTTCTGTTGACAGATTGATCTGATATATACACACCTTTGATTGTGATGACAATACAATTGAATATATTTAATATCATTGTAAATCCAAGGCGGCCTCCACAACAAAATGGCGGAATACATATTTTTTCACAACCCTTTCAATATGGATAAATAAATAAAAGCTTGACGAGTACAACACAGTGCACCATGAAAACTTCTTAATTTATGTATGATGGCTGCCAGTACAAAATGGCGGATTTCATAAAAATTAAAACTTGAAAATAAAGTAAGTAAAAAAAAAGTAAGTTAAACGTTTTAATTAATAATAAAAATATACTGTAAACTAATAATAATTCAGAAGGTCCTAAGTACCACTTATCACACCACTCTCCCCATTAACGTTTTTCCACAAGAAAAAAAAGAGAGCCTTGGGCCCATAAGACTAACACATACAGTAATTACATAAATAGTATTTATAATGTGCGTTGACTGTTGATAGATTTTTTTAGGTTTATATAGTTTATTAGATTTAGGGGGAGGCGGAAGACACCGCTTGTAAGGGGCCATCGCCCTGACCCAGCCTCCACATGTCAACCACGAGGAGTTGTGACGACCATGGAGTCTTCTATTACCAAGTGGCGTACTGATGCAAGACAGCGTTATGTTAAGTATAGCTCTTAACTATAGTAAGAGCTATCAATATCCGTCCGTTGCATATTCCTTACGGTATGAGTTTTAACATCGCTCTACGGGGTTTATTTCTGCGAAACGATGAACCCATTCAACAATACTCAACATTTCAACTTCCAATCCGACTAAATATTCTAGTGGCTATATCCACAACTCTTAACTCAATTATCTTCTTCGTACTGATATAGATAGTCTGGGAACATTACTAGACATCCCGTTTCCAGTAACTAGATTTTATTGTCCTAGATTTCAATAATTATCTCTTTAACAAAGTTATGAAAACAATTTGAAGCCCCTAAGAGCAACTCGACTTGGTGTCGAGTTGCTCTTAGGGGCTTCAAATTTAAGAGAAGTTATTGAAAACAACTAAGGTGACCCGTTTGCTCGTTTGCCCCCTATCTCATAAAAAAAACTGCAGCATTTACATACATATGTTATTGTATTTTCAACTTGATGTTAAGCTGAAAAAGATAAATAAATAGAATATTTGGGTGTGGCTCATAAAGTTGTCGACATGTGGGATTTGGAATCGGCAATCATTGTACCGATAGTGGATTGCTCAAAGCCTCGACCAACACGAGGTTTCTGTCTCTGGAGCCCAAACCACCGATAGCTTGGTGCCTGTACCTGATACCAGTGGGACATATTTTTTTATATTTTTAAATATAGTGTTTTTTTGTATATATTTAAAATGTAAGTTTTATGTTTGTAAAGTTTAATGAAGATAATAATACAAAAACTTGACACATATTACACACGGCCGACTAATTCCAAACTAACCAAACATAATGAAACATAATGGAGATCTTCGTATTTATTACCAAAGCCAGAAATTATGACCTCAGTAGACTCGGAAACTTATCTTCATATGTATTTAAAACTAAGGCCATAAATTCATTCATCCACCAGAACTGTTCCGGAAAATGATATGAATAATTAAATGTAAGCCCAACCTCTACTACCGTTTACTCTGTTTCAGAGACACAACTATCACGTCAAAGGCAAAGCCACTCCAACTATATCCAATTTCACTCGCTTTATACTCGTAGGTAATCATACAGCGGACGGCGGACATGTGACTGAATCGAGCGGATTAAAATTACAGTGTTTCAGTTTGCACTAAATACGAATGGACCGACAGAGCTGCAATGATAGGTATTTATACATCTTTGATCAGGCTTTGACACTTTGACTATCTATACAAATAAATAAAATTGGAGTGTCAGTTTGTAATATTAAAATAACCGTTTTTACTAATTGCATATGGATGTATACACGGTACATATACCAAAACAACATTTTTTACAATTTTTGTCTGTCTGTCTGTCTGTTTGTTCCGGCTAATCTCTGAAATGGCTGGATAGATTTTGGCGGGACTTCACTGGCAGATAGCTGATGTGACAAGGAGTAACTTAAGCTACTTTTAATTTAGAAAAAACAATACAACCTCTAAAAAAAAATCGATTAAAAGAAAAATGTCATCAAAATTAGTATAGGTATTTCTTAGATACAGAATTAATAAGTTATCGTAAACTCTGCGAATTGAACAATAACTTTTCTGGTAAATACCACAAGTCGCGGGTAACAGCTAGTATTTAAATAAAATTAGGTGTTTTACCGAGAGATAACTTTCGAAAGATTGCTAAAATAAGATCTATGGAAGTAAATATAAGACTGTAAGTTAATTTGCATTTCCTTTCGTTGACCGTTCAAACACACCTCTATATACATACATATGTATGTGCGTGTAAACAGTGGGGCTAAATTACCAAGCTTCCAAAGTCAGCTAAACTTTACCTAGCCTGCTTTAAGGTATAGTTAACGTTGTGTTTGAGGTCGTATCTACATACATGTTTAATTTTAAAGTCGAATACTGTTACTCTTTCTTTTATACATTAAAATGAGTTCTAAATATTAACTTCATTTCTACAAAAATCAATGAAATTATGGAGTTTCACTTCAAACAAATTATCTAAAGCCTCTTAGAATATACCACAGGTCTATTAAACTGTATATTATAGGAAAGGGTCGGTTTATAGATTTTCCTAAAACACTTTTTGTACACGTGGTAATAACTTCTAGGTGTAAGGGGGAAAAGGAATTGTACGTTCGAAAAAAACCAGCATACAGACCACCTGTTGTTAAGCGGTCAGCAGTGCCTATCTACGAAGGGTTACCGCGCCTGACGTTGTGTACGTGATGTACGTTGTACAGGAGATATAATATTGTGCTGTTTAGTATGTATGTATGTAGTGCTTGAATAATGATGAGTAGATTGCCTTACAGTAAAGTAAGTCTCACCCCTTGATAAAGGTCGCCCGTCGGGTCGGGCATGCTCATACCATGAGTCGTCTTGCCATGAGTTGGTCCAACTCAACTATAAAAACGACCTTTAGTTATGGTGTCAATCGTCTGGACGACGTTATTGTATCCTCTGTATAGAAGAGCAACATAGTTCAATACAGGGGCAATGAATGACGATTCAGAACCATATATTTAAGATACAAAGACATTTATACAGTAAAACCCGTTGAAGACGCTTTCACAGGGACCCAACTAAAAGCGCGTCTTAACCGAGAAAGCGTATTATGTGGGATAAGGAAAATAATACGTATATGTATATGTAGGTATTAAATTATATATTTATAAATTACATTAAATACATAGTGTACCTAATTATAATTACGTTATTAACGTAATCACTTATTTTGGTTTGAAAAAAAGATTTTGATGCATTAGCGATTTTGAACATAATTTAACTTTCGCAGTGCGTCTTCGCTTGGATTAAAAGAACCTACATAGCGTATTAAATCAATAACAGCTGACAACACCCAGACAGGCATTTGACAAAATCGGAGTTGACTCATCTTCGTCTTCATCGTTATCACTTAGGGCCGCTTTTTGTGTGTTCACATGCTCAATTTTCAATTGATTGAATTTCGTAAGGTGCCACATTGTCATCAAAGGAAGAATATCCAGAAAAACCAGCAGTATCACATGTTCTTTTCTTCTTCCTACACGACGTAACCGTTCAAGTTATTTCTGAAACCTGTTTTCTTGAAAAAATTTTGAACGGTTTCAGGCTTAATTGCTTCCCATGCCCCTGCATGTTTAGAATCGCATCACGAACAGTCGAGGGTCGTTTGCTATCAGGGTCAATCATTTCATAAAGATAGCGATGTATTAGTCTTATCCTGTAACCTTCTTTAAGGACCTTTATAATTCCCTGCTCCCTCAGATGTAATTTGTATGTCGAATTTCGAGGTAAGTAAACAAGCTTGTCATTCTTCAGTTCAACAACTTTAGGGTGAGCACTACCCGCTGCCGTAAGAGATAATAAGTACGTGTTGTCAGCGTATTAGATAGGATGACGACTTGTATTAAGAGTTCAAAAATGTATGAAAAGCTGTCTCAAGTTGCTGGGACTGGCATAAAATGGCATATTATGCGAGAAATCGTATTAAGCGGATTCTAATGTATATGTTAAAAGTATAAGTTAATTTCTATAAGATCACCATACCATATTAAACGTTATAAAGTATCAGTTGTAATAAACCTAATGGCCTGTTATTTTTACTAATATGAAAAAACAAACATTATTTAAGAGCCCATAGAGAGAGCTTTCGTCTTAGGAGCTTTCTTCCAGGGATACGAGGAGCAAAAAAATTAAGTGATCGTTAGTACTATTAGAAGTTTTAAGAATAAATATCTTGTTCTGCTCTGGCTGAAACAGCTATAGCAATAAGAGTAGTCAAACTAAATAATAAATACACATTTAGAGTAACCTACAGTAGAACTAAATATTCAATCATAATATTAACAGTAAAACCGATAGTCACTATTTTAGTGAAATAATTGATGAATGGATGAGCCGCAAATGAGCCGTTGGAATACAATCATTAAATGAAATGTAACATTATTTCTATTCACTCGTATTGACTATTTGCTCGTTTCATTATATTGTTTGTTTACATGTTACGTAAAAAATAATATCTTGGTATTGAAATAATTTTCCTCAACCCTATATCTGTTACATTACCTATCTAATATGAAGAAGCAACACGAGGAGCGAGGTATTAAACTTTAGTTTTAAAGGAATATTTTGATAATTGGCTAACATATAGTCATGTGTAAAATTTAATATATAAATATCAACATATAAATATCTATAAAGATGCACTCCCACTTTTGATGTTAATCAATATTATCAAAATAAAAATTATAAAACTGTTGGAGTTGCGAAATTTGATGATTAAGCCAGCAATATATGTACATATGTATGCTTTTCTCAAAAAAAAAAAATAATTTGTAAAACAACATTTTTAATTAATTGGCATCATTACACGTTTAAACATACATAATTCCTTTTTAATTTAACTTTATCAGCTCACCTCCTCTTCCAAATCTGTTAAAAACAACCATTTCATCACATCTAACACTTTTTGTTTTATCAACAGTAAGAATAATTTTTTTCACCTGTTTCCATACAAACTTATCGCTAAACAAGACCTTACTGACTTCATCAATTTCTCATCTAGATGTATTTTTTTCTTTTTGGGGTATAATTTATTTTTCCTGCCTTTTCTCGCTCTTTAATGTTCTCGTTTTAACCAATCCTTTTCTTTTTAATCTTTTATTGTAATAGTCATCCTGTAATGATGTTAAATAAGGATCTAAAAATACTTTTCCGACCCTTGTGTTGGATAACCTATAATTTTTTGCAATAATTGAGAATTAACAATTTATTTTTAAATAAGTATAACTGAACATTCATAGAAAGATAGTAAGATAGTTAAAGGTGATTATTATGACGCTTAACCTAATTATTTAAACAGATTGTGTGAAGTCTAGTAAACAAGCAAGTACACTTATGTGCTTTTCTATATTATAAAACTAATCATAGTGTAAAAAACTTGGTGGATGTATTAAGAATTACTTATGTGTAATAGTGACCTAAACCAACCATGTTTCTTCTCAATTAACGCCAGATTTGTACTGTATTAACGCCGTACAATGGTACTTTAAAAATAGTTTTCTCCATAACAAGAAAATGTGTACTTACCGTTGTCATATGATATGATCATAATCCTTGTGTGCTTTTAATACTTACTCAAGGTTCTAAAAAATAAAGTTAATTTTTCAGTGTTTTTTTTATGTGCCATGTGAGTTCAAAATTTTGCAAGTGTACAAAATGAAGCTATAGTATATTATATCTTTCAACTAGTTGAGTTATACATACATATGTATGCATTGTATAAAGTACATAAGTATGGACGTACGTTATACATTTGTCATAGCAGAGGGTAGATTCGATAGCGATTAGAAAGTAATACAAACACTTTACCCAAAACAGATACACTGCACAAAAACTCGAAGCACCAATTAGCAAATATGCAATCCGGGTCTTACAACTTACGCTCTTCCTCTATATCATGTGGGTATATGTTTTTCATTTCACATCATTATCTACCTAGTTTATATTTTTTACATTGTTAATTTATTGACACTGCTATTTTCATAAGACTTGCACGCGTTAGCTAAACGTTTATAGCAACATACGACGTATCGATCGCTGTGCACACCGAAAACTAAAGAACATTACAGCCAAAATCCAGCGGATCGCTGTTGATTATACGGAGAGTAAAACTAACCCAGATGGACGTTTGGGCGTGGCTAGAAGTCAACAGGACCGCTATAAATAACCTAACCACACGTACAAACCATTTAAACGCGACGCCCTATCGACTAAAGTTCTGGTAATAACAATTAATTTTGACCAACACCAAAAACGAATTAAAGTTAGGTGGTCCAGCAGATGCTCTAATAATGGTTCCACCAATTTTCTCCCACTATTCCTTTCTTAATTTAATAGTAGTAGTAAACTTTTGATCCCACTAATCTTTAACACTAGGGTTGGGTGGGACTACCAGTCATAGGGCTTGTGGTCGAACTGCCATACATGCAGGTTATAAATTAATATGAGTCCAATATTATAAAAAAATAAAAATATACACTGGGCACTTGTAACAATAATAAACAGGAAAAATCTGGACGACAATAAATTACTGTGTCTGAATGACACTGACACAGTCATATACTGATTTTAGTTTCAGTTTTTGACGCGATGTCCCACCAATTAACTCTTACTGTTTTTATCTCGTTTTGTGATGAACGAAAAAAAATGATATTATAAAGAGAAAACGGGGTAATTTGTTATTACACAGAGGCTATCACTCTCTGGAACTGCAATAGGAAACATTCATTAAAATGTCCTGGATCCGTTACTGATGTCCATTTAAAAAAAAAACAGAGCAGACTCATGTGTATAATATAAATGATGAAGAAATTATTTACGAATGCGTTTTCACAAAGGGAAAATATTAAAAAAGTAGCCCTTAAAACGAATTGTGCTAGAGATTAATGTAAAGACAAATTCGTCTTAATAATATAATAGACAATGCATAGGAAGTGACGTCTACACCCGAGAAAGAAATAGCATTTTTTTAAACATGTTAATTCTTTGTTAAATGCCGAGTCCCGATATTGTCACTAAGTTACCTACTTTTCAGAATACGAAATGTTTATTGTACAGCAAAAGGAAGCAAAACCTTCAAGACCGTAAGGTTAGTTTACAATGACATCCATGTTCCATCCATAACACAGTCTAAACATGTTTATTAGTTGATTACAATACTGAACAGGCCGCCATAGTGTGGGTCACCATGCTGTATTGACTACACCAGCAATGAGGATGGTGACCTGTTATTGGACTACACTCGTTGCTTTCAATCAGGCAGAGTGGAGTCATTATGGTAGATTTATATAAAAAAAAACTGAACCTACTAGAATATTAGTATGTTCTTGTAAAAATGAATTATTACCCAAAATAAACTCGTACCTTTAAAAGCTCGCCAAAAACCTTTCTATCAGTTACTTGTAATACACAGGGATGTGGCACACTACCGAAATGACTACAGTCGTACCATTATTTTTCACTGTCATGAGTTATAACCGAGACCTCATACTTCAAATTATTTGATTTTATAAAGACAAGAGCTCCCAAATTGATTCTGGAAAAAATACATGTGAATTACGAAAATATTGTCCCTGTAATGAATTGAATTTAAATAAAGAATAAAAATATATTTTATATGTTTTTCTTTCACTACAAACAAACAATATTTAGAAAATATAAAAAGTAAATCTGGATTTTTTTTTATTTATGCTCCATCCCCCCACTTCTACCCAATGACAAAATGGAAGACGGTTATATGTTTGTTCATTAAACAAAAAGCTTAATAATGGAAAATAAAAAAAAATAAGTCGAATACATAAAGAATTTGTTTTACTGATGTGGAATGGAATATAGAACATGAAAGACTTTGAACAAACAATGTTTGCGAGGGACAACATTGCAAACTTAAATAACTAATAAATTAAAAGTATAATCCTATTATAAAGTTTCTCACAGTACTAAAAGAAATCTCAATGCAAAATGTTGAAGAAAAAAGAGGAAACTTAGAAAACAGCTGAGTTAGAAAATAAACTAGTAATATTACGAGCAGAAATACAACTTCTCAATAACGAAGTTATATTCATGTTTATTCTTGAATGAACTACGTTATACGAGTATATGTTATTTCACCTAATATGTGTTTTCAGAGTAAATTAAACTTCTTACTTCCTTTATTTTGCGTGGTGAGACTATAATCCACTCAGTACTATCAATAGTACCACTGCAAAATTAATTATTCCATCGCTAAATTACGGTTCAACGGCAAATACGTGTATAGGGGATATTAGCTATGTTTTGTCATTTTTATATTATCATATCGTTGGTATGTTGTTAAAATGTAGTTTTCTGTTAAATGTCAATAAGGTCGAAATAGTCGGTCTCTTAAGAGGAAAGGGAACATCACTTGCATTCATTTTCCGCTTGATTGTAACCGACGACATCTACTTGCTTATCCACGTTCAACGTTTCACGATTATATATTATATTATATTTTACGAAGTCAGCTTGGCTCTTGTTGTAGTAGTTGTTTACATATAAACATTATAAAGAAGATTAAGTTTCAAAATGGAAAAAAATGCAACAAAACAAAACAAAAAAAAAATAACAAATAAATGTAGGTCCGTAAGTATTTATATTCAGGTAGTACAGGGTGGAAACAAAACAAATAGGATACAATATAGTGTTTTTAATCACCATGAGATAAACATACAAATTTTATTTAGAATTTTATTTAAATTTAGAACTGCTACGAGTAGGCATCAAATAAAAAAGTCAGTGATTCTTTTAGCGAGTCGACTTTATGTGTTCAAGGAGAGAATGTTCAAATAATATAATGTAAATTCCTTTATCTCAGAGCCATTGTTGCATATCAGATTTCTCTGTAGCCAACGTCGGTAGTCTTTCAGTCCCTATATTGCCATATGAAGCATTGTCTAAGATAATGACACAGCGTGGAGGTGGAGGTAAAATTGGGTAAAAGTTCTTTTTGAAAACATTTAACATAATCATAAGTACATATTACAATGATAGTCACCAGCTGTTGGGTTGGGCTCATCTAAAGACGAAATTTCATTTAAGCCATAATTTTTCCACGCTTGCTTGGAAATAGAGTGTATGTGGCAATTTTAATAAAAATGATGTGATTTCTTTTTCTTTCTCTTTTTTTTTATTTGTTTTATTGTGTAGACAGTTTTACAAGTTGATTTGTTCTTTAAAGCTAGATTCCGGTATTTTTGTTTTTTTCAAGGGTTGTCTTTCTACGAAAAAATTATTTAAGTTTTGAGTTGGCTTGTCACAACATCCAGTACACTAAATTAGTCGTATTTGAATACAAATTGTAAAATTTATGATTATCAAAAATACAAAATATAGAAAACTATTTATTTGTGGAGCGAAGTAGCGTACAGAAAATTACTACATCATTAAATTTTATAATATTACTTATATTATAAAATTTAATGATGTAGTAATTTTCAAATTACTGGATTGCCACCAGTGCTAGCCTCATCGCCCCAGAAACTGGTCACCGCTCAGCATTGATGCTGAAACGCTAGCAGCTGACATCTGATAAGATTTGTAATAAGGTAATAAACGTCACGTTAATAAACGTAACGTCAATAATACATAAACCATTTCTATTATTGGTGCAGACAATTTTACACAAATAAGTAATTCGCAAAGGCATTTTGTGCGTGTGTGGCATTAACGCAAATTATAAATTATTCTGATAATAGAGTTCATTGTCTTTGAAGTAGACAAACTCTATGACATAGTAGTTTCTCTGTTTACAAAATAACAATAATTACATGTCATAATGAAATGGACTCGTGAAACCTATAAATGGTAGTTAAAGCAGGAGTACAGGCAACTGGTTAAATTCATGTATACGTATTTACGTAGTAACAATATTTATGGAGACAAAACCTGTGCAGAGCAACTTTTTTTAATGTTTATAGTTTCATACATATGCAAGGCAATATTGTAATTTGCTAATTATATGCCTCAGCCTACCCCTACCAGGATAGCGGCGTGATAAACGTACACATACATATAGCTTGTGTTGTTTTACCATGAACACACTGTGAGCAAAAGCTCTGTTATAGTTTCATTCTGTCATTCTAATGGATGAGTCTCCATTCCTACTCTTCAGAACACTCAACTGCCACTGCAGGATAGGCTAAATATCCTGGATATGGATATTTGCCGGGATCTCAATCCGCGCGATTACATCGAGAGTGTCACTAAGGCGGCCTCCCGAAAGCTCGGCGAATTAAACAAGGTGAGACGGTTCTTCTCGCCCGAGCAACTGTGTCTTTTATACAAGACCCAGGTTCGTTCCTGTGTGGAGTACTGCTCTCATCTCTGGGACGGCTATGCGCAGTATTTGCTTGACGTTCTAGATCGGTTGCAGCGTGCAGTCCGCATTATCGACTGTCCTGAGGTGACCCAGTCTCTTGAGCCTCTGCAGTTGCGAAGAGATGTCGCCTCTATGGCAGTCCTCTATCGCCTACATCACGGGGAGTGTTCTGACGAGCTCTTCCAATTGCCAATTGCAAATCCCTTCCTCCACAGGACTACACATGCTGGCCGGAGGAGTCACCGTTTGAGCGTCGAAAATATACGTACCCGAACTAAACGGTTTGGCTCATCTTTCCTGTGCCGATCAGTGAAAGCCTGGAATTCCCTACCAGCGCACGTGTTTCCTTCCCACTTTGATCCCGAGTCTTTTAAGCGGGGCGTGAAAAAGCATCTCACCAGGCCGCCATAGTGTGGGTCACTATGTTGCATTGACTAAACATGCAATGAGTATGGTGACCACCACTCTTTTACTCCACTTATTTTTTCCATCAGGCAAAGTGAAGTCACTATGGTAGGCTAATATATAAACAAAAAAAAAATAACCTTTCAATGTACGGATTTAATGTAACTTGAATAACAGAGATAATAGATACATCCGTTCACGCCTTTTTCCCATCTGGGTAGGCAGAGGAAACTGATATAATATATTACATTAATGTGCCGGCGGCCAAAAGAAAAGTAGTTAAGTAGAGTGGTCATTTGATAAGGTTTTACACAATGGCTTACTCTGGGCCGCCAAGTCCAGAGAAGGCTGTTGAAGTAGAAATTAGAGTATAGTTCGTTAAATTCTGCCAGCCTGCCAGCCTGCTGCCAGCCTGCCTTTGGCCAGGTTTTGCCGCTTGCCGAGTAGTTTACCGGACGGCTAAAACCACCAACGGTGTTACTTCCTTGCACCTGCTTCCGCGGCCAACTACTAAATAAAATAAAAAATAAAAAATAAAAAAATAAATTATATGATACTAGCTGTTGCACGTGACTTCGTCCGCATATACTTCAGTATGCACTCTAAATCCGTCCCTGGGAAGTACCTTGCGTCCATCCTTGAGTTTATTTCTATAACTGTTGTAAATAATTTCGTATTTTGAGAGCTACTGAGATTAAAAAATGGTTCCTGTTATTTTTTTACGTTGTTTAATGTTATAAGCTTTTGCCCGATTGGACTATGGCTACCAAAAAGTGTGTTCTAAATAGGATGCAAAGATTTTTGGCTGAGCAACCTGATATTTTATCGATACTTCCGTCAAAACCTGTGTAGTAAAAACAAATAAACTCACACGCGAGCAGGCCACGTAAAGCTAGCCGCGCGAGAAGCAGAGATAAGATCAACTCCTGCTGTTTTCAGTGACTGACTCTCTAACTTATTAATCGTCAATCATCAGATCAGTCAGATCTTTAGCGGGAACTGCAGCCTTATAAACTAAGTGTGTAGGTGGTATACGCGGTGCATACACCGATCCATTGACTGATCCGAAACTATATAGTCTCTAGTAACTTTTATATCAGGATAAATTCATTGGTATTTCACTACTGCTTCTCGCTGCTCTTATTAAATTTTTGGTATTTGGAAACATCAGCAAGGCTACGGTTGGTTTGTTTTTAACATACTTTTTAGAGGCCGTTTAAAGCTGTTTTTTCCTAATAGCGTCGGTGCATCTGGCACGACGTTTTTTGGAGTTGTTAGAAGAAATGATCAGACATAAAGTACGTCTGTCCCAATCTCAGCAGATGAGTCACGATCTGCCCTGCTGCTTTCAGCTGACATAAACCACCATAAGTAAAAAGCCGTGACATGTCAAGTGGCAGTTTTCAGCGGCACTGGAGTAATTGTTTCCGTTACTGTTGTGAGACATGATGGCAATCTCATCCCTGTGTATCATACAATAGATAGAAGATGGATCGGAATAGACTGGATTTATCTCCAATCATAAAAATTACGCTGTGAGGCAACATAGACCCATTTACTTTCAATAACTGTAGTCATTGTGATACGTAACAAACATAGTGTACCTAACAATGTTCCTATTCTTTTGCATTATTAAAGTTAAAAGAAAAAATAAGCTTTTTTTATGTTCTTGTTAATAAAAAGAACTAAAAATTTATAAATATTAATTTGACCCTTTAAGCAAAATATCATTATATAGGTATTGTTATTATTCGTCTACGTCACAATAATCCCGTATCGTAAGTAGGTATATACCTATTAGAATTTTTTATTAAACCTTTAAACATTACATATTGACTAACTTTATTTCCCTAGATGGGGTCTCATATTCACGACCACCAAACGCCCACCACATGTAAGATTTTTTGTACTTGACACAAACGGTCCACCCATTAAGACGAATCAAACTCGACTCGGTTGTGTCCCTTAATTACTGAGTTCCTATTGTCACCATAGTCTCTCCATCATTTGGATACTTTGGGGACTGCTGCTAGATGTAAAAACTAAGTAACTTGTGAATTGTATCGTTGAGCTTTCCCACGGAGGTTCCGGATGTCTTACTAAAGCTGTTCTCGGATTCCTCCTATTTTAAGCGCAGCATGGCACACCGTGTGGTTTTAGTCGGTCCGATTCCGACACAACGTTCCACCGAATACCCCGGTGGGACGGCCCGAGGGGGTTTCAAGGGACAAAAAAAAGGAAAATCGCACGGAGGTACATATATCTATGTCCATATAGAGAGGATACATATAGCTCATGGGAATTCATGCTTGTTGTTCACCCAAAAAATGCTCAGTGTCTAAAGAACCTTTCTATTATTAAGAACCAATTTATAAAAGATTAAAAAATATATTGAAGTAAATAAGAGTTTATAAAAAAGTCTATCAATTAGTAAATTAAATTTAATAAATTTGAAGAAGATTAGAATAACAATTTTGGCAAATGAAAAATAAAGAACTCAAATTTTTTTTTAGTGGTAGAGCCATGCTTAGGCACGAATGGGCCGGCTCGACCGGTGCGATAACCGGTTGTGAAGTAACGCTTGCGTTGCATTTCCCTGAATTGAGTGAGGTTTCCGGTGGCCCACTTCCCCCTCCCCCCTTTTATCTCCCCTCATATCCTTTCTCCTCTTTTCCATCTCCTCATCCTTCCTCTCTTCTTTCCGCTCCCTGCATCCCCCATCCGTCATCACCCTCAAAGGCAGGCAGCGCACTTGAGACTTGAGGCTTGCGACTCTTGAGTTGCAAGTGTCCATGGACGGCGGTGTCACTTACTATCAGGTGACCCGTCTGTTCGTCTGTCCCCCTATAGAATAAAAAAAAAGACTCAAAGGAAAAGTCTTAGTAGTCTTGCATTAAAAGTATATTTTAATTATATCGTACACGATCGCAGCATTTGCGCTAAACAATAAATAATGCCTTCTCACGTTGCTTATATACTGTCCAGGGAGTGGTGCTTGTGGCTCAGCTCCATATTTTAATTAATTGCTGGAGGATGTATCAAAACAATATGTTGACTTAAAAGCAATGACGAGTCCTGTATTTTATAACCTTAAAAGTAGAATTTCAAAAAATAATAAAATATTTTGATAATAAAAATATAAAAAAAAATATTTTTTCAAGTCTCACAATTTCCATACAAAGTTTCATCCCCTATTTACCATCATTACGGGGAAAATTTCGGAAATTTCTAAAACAGACGAGT
Source organism: Tyria jacobaeae (assembly GCA_947561695.1). Classification (NCBI taxonomy): domain Eukaryota; kingdom Metazoa; phylum Arthropoda; class Insecta; order Lepidoptera; family Erebidae; genus Tyria; species Tyria jacobaeae. Next base: position 6,764,944 of record OX387207.1, on the reverse strand, counting down.
TTAATCTCAAACAGATAACTAAATACTAAATATTATTTTTAAAATATTCGAGTTCCATACAAACTCTATTTACTTTCTTGGGTTTCGGTTTTCAAAACAACCGTCCTTATCTCTTGTCTGCATCATAAAATATTAAATATTCTAAAGAAATGACAGGCAGAAAAGAAAAGAACCTACTCAATGTTTATTAAGTACCTGACGAATAAATTAATGGTGGTTCTTTAATGTCAAATAGTGGAACGTTCGTATTATCACTGACGTTATCTCAAAATACATATTTAATGTTGTTCCCTATGCCACTCCCATTATTAAGATTATTCAAGTGAGACATCAATATGTCGAAATCTATCAAGCCTAGACGGCGGTTGACAAATAGTCAAGACTGGTTACCATAATATAAGGTTTACTTTGTATGAAATCCAATAGGTGTATGAAGCGTCTGAAGCTTATTGTTATTATATCATGTATACTCGTACCTATGTACATCTATGCATATATAAACGAAAAGTATAACCGTTCTTCTTGCGCAGTTTGGAAAAACGTTAAAGTGTACTTGTCCATGTCTCACTCTTCCATGGCTCAATTCTACATAGATACATTCACTCACGCCTTTATCCCCGAAGTTGTAGGTAGAGGCACCTTAAACATCAATATTTTGGCCAACATAACCTGGTCCTACTGTATGTATGACTGTATATAAATGTATACTATCAATGGGAAGAAATGGCCTGGCCAGATTCTACTTCAACGAGAAAAACATGGCTTATTTCTGCACCAATACTTTAAAAATCTTCTTAAGTACTACTCTTTTACGAAAACATTATAAAAAACATATTTTAAAAATAGCCGTCTCCGGATTAAGAAAATAATCCTTAAGATAAAGATAAATAATTGGCAATATTTTGTTTACGCTATGTTAAATATTCTTTGTGAAGAATGTCTCGTCGGGTTAGCAATACAAAACTGTGTAGGTAGTTGAAAGAAAATCTTTGCCTGGGAAGTCAATATTCACATACTGACTTCCCGGCTATATCGCCTAATTCTTATCCTGTTTTCTCTTTCCTTTCTTGGTTTCTAACTATTTTGTTTGTCTTTTTGTACATATATATATATATATATATATATGTATATTAAACATAATAGTGTACTTTTAATTTCACTGCTTTAATATACGAGTATTAGATGATGCCCCAGTGAGACGACCTGCGGGGGTATTCACAAGGTAATAATGCAATCCAATTTAAAATTGACGTGATACTCAGTACCTTACAATTTAATTACCAAAATATACACTTTACTCTTATGGTTTACAAAGAGCGGGTTTTGGAAACGCCTCTGCCTACCTCTCAAATGTATTAGTTATATGCCAATGAAATCACTGCCGCAGCTGATAAATTGGCGAGCGTATTGTGAGAGCGCAATATAGAGCAGCATTAAAGTAGTTCAAAGGGACAAATTGCTATCTCTATTTTACAGGTGGGCCGGAACATTGACGTCCAAATAAAAAAATTAGGACCCGAAGCCGAAGTATTACTTTTAACTTTATTTTTGTGATAAATGATTATAAAAGCTGAGAGTCTGGCGCATTATTGAGGCCTGATTAGTAACCATGAATTCACCTAGTTTGATATTTAATTATAATAGAATTTTCTACAACATAACATTTACAACAAGGTCTTAAATTTCCTTCATACTCATCAGTACAAAATGTTCAAGTAATACCAAATCTGAATACTGAATCTGAAACTAAATTTAGACCTCAAAATATATCCCTATTCTCTTGTTTGCTTGTGCAAATTCACTCCACTATTATTATACAAAACAAACGTTTGGAGTGGTGTGTGCTTAAAATATTGTAGGAGTATTTTTTCACTGAATATTTTATATTTTTGGTTATAGAATTCCGGTATACTCGTAGATGCAATCCTCTGATTAGTTACAAATTAGGTTTACAAAAGCTTTCCTACTTTCACATGTTTCTTGGATGTAAAAGACGCATCTAACAATAAATTTTTGGAGGCTACTAGAATTTCAAACTTAATATATTACTTAAATTAAAAACATACACCCGGTCTTTAACCTTAACCTTGACTGTATTGTATATTCAAACAATTGTTATGAACCTTAACTACACAGTATACAAAGTAAAGTCAGAGTTGAATAGTAACTACAATGAATGGCATAGATGTCACCGCCTGGATCTAACATCTACTGTGGTTTGAAATATGGTTTCTATTATCAAAATTTACATTATGCCGATGGTTTCAAAGTTCATGGTGAGGCGTGTCACGTCACGTCATTACATTCCGTTATACTTCATAGAAGGGTTTATCTTTATTTGAAGAAGTAAATTTTTAAATAAAAGCGTTTTTTTTTTGGGAATAAAAGAGCTCTACAGTATTATGGCTCATTTGGTTGGAAAGAACCGCAATACTAAATGACATTTTTAAAATCAATATTGCGAAATATATATTAGTAATTATTTTATTATATTATATATTACTATTTTGTTTTTTATTTTATTGAATTAACTGTCGGCCAGTTGTCCCTGCCTACCTCAAATGCGTGAATTTATATGTGTGTGTGTATATATGTATGTGTATGTGATCGAGAGTGGCAAAGATGTAAGGTAGTAGTAATTCAAATGCATATGCATATTGCGCTATAAGAAAATGAACAAATGAACAGGTATCAAAAAATAGCTACACCTCAGACTTTAATAACCCCAAGAAAAGTATTAAAGAGCCTTATATCAGACAAAAATCAAGCTTGTGTCTGTAATAGTACTGTAATAGCAACCGAAATTTTTTGCATAGAAATAACGCCACCGAAGCAGTATTGCAATGCACGTATCGCAATAAATCCGATAACGAGAACGGTTACAAAATGTCATAGAAAACAGTGACGCCGTTCTATTTTGTGGAAGGGCTCCGCTGACACAAAATAGGACGGCAAAACTGTTTTCTATCTCCAACACTCTATTGAAGATAGAAAAAAAACCGTTTGTCATTTATTTATAGTAGTACTTTAAAAAGGAGCGAGTAAGTAATCTCTATTATTTTTATGTGTCTACATGTGAGGCGACATCTTTGCCATTTCTCAATTACTAAAAAAAATGAATTAGTTGTAGGTAGTAGGTAAGATTGTCCAGTTAAATTTAAAGAAATGAATTATCAGTCTTAATTATGACATTTATTTTATGTTACTATTTCAGATATTATGGACACGTGGTTCTTACCAAATACGAAATGCTCCTCCTCCAAAAGTGTTCCTCGTAGTAATGGACTTTTCCCGATAATTTGTCCTAGTAATTGTGTTTTATGAAAATACAATAGATTTATACCAAGTAATTTATGGAAGATGAAAAATGGGCTGTTGGAAAAAATATAAGCTACTTATTAACATTCAAATTAAAATACACGAGCAGTCAGCAAAAAATCCTTACATTTGAAAATTGCACCGTATATAGCTGCTGTATTGCATTATTTTCCAGGAACTTGTAGAATAATGAACGGATTTCACATGGACGTGAGAGTGAACACTGAAATAATGAACGGATTACACATGGACGTGAGAGTGAAGTCTGCACGTTATTTCAGTGGCACCTGCCCAACAATGAATATACTCAAATATGTTTGTATTTGAGTATATTCATTGTTGTACCTGAAACGCAAAATGACGCATGAAAGCTAAAAACGGACTTTGGCTTTACATATTACCTTTTTCATTAACAAAGTATCATTGCCGAAGCTGTATCAAATTAATTGAGGACATTATATATAAATGAACTCTATAATAATAATATTATACAATGTCGCTTCTTCACATAGTTTGGTATGCTTTTGGTCAATTATGACATGAGATTATTACAGTGATCATTTTGTTATAACACTAAGAAGTTTAAAAAAAAGTTATGTAAAATAATAACTGTACAAATAGATTCCTATTTAAAGAATACTATTAACGTGGAGTACATTACTAATATTCTTTACTTGATCGCAAGCCAGACGCCTTAGCCATAACGCTACCGCCGGATTATTACCGCTTTAATAGTGTGTGTGTCTACCTTCTTTAGGTCGTCGGTCCATCCGGCTGAGTCTTACCTTTCGTTTACTAAAATTTTACGTTTTATACACGAAACGTACTTCCCACCTAAAAAACTGACGCAATAACCACTCCTGAATTGCAGGTGTTCATGGGTACCGTTAGTCGTTTACCACCAGGTAACCCGTACCAAACGAATCTAAAGCTCTCTAAAATAGGTAGCTACTAGCTTATTTAAACAATTGTATATTTATTATATACGAATGGCCGCCCGAAGTATATGTTTTCTATACCCCTACGAGATAGAAGAAAGATGTCTTCGGGGGGGGGGGGGGGGAGTATAGGGAAGGAAGTTCCTCAGCAGGAGGTTCCTATGACCGGGAGTGCGAAAATAGCAATTGCATTCTGCCTTAAGGTAGTATAATATGTACTTTAACTATAGGAAACTAAAGTAATTTGCAACTCACCATCCATCCTGGAGCCATCTCCATGCCAATCTTCTTCTGAAACAAATTTTCATTGTTTGAGTAAAATTTTATACAAAGTATTTGCAATAAAGAGGAATTATTAAGAGGGAGTATTTCAGTGTTATTTTATCATTATAAAACTCTAGCCTTGGTTGCATATTTAGTTTTGAGCCAAAAGCGTAACATGGAGCCATAACTTTCAATTTTTTAAATTCAAACGTGTCCATAAAAAAATTACAACCATTTAATGGAAAGCGATAACTGGTGTCTACATAGACATTAAAAAACTACAAGAGGTTTTTACTTTTACTTTACCCTGGGAGTCCCACATCTTCAAATCCCTCCAAAATCTGTAGTGCCATGAATAGTAATCACCATGAAAAGCAGTAAGTCATGTTATGTCACCTTACACCTTATTTGAAAGGAAATATTTGAAACTTTTATATATGTACCTCGGTTTCTGCGTCCAATGGCGATGGGTGTCCGCGCAAGATAGTTTATGTAACACAAATGTTCAAAAGTTGCCTCATTTCTATCATACTTAATACAGTGCATAGCCTTTATGTAGGATTGGCAAAACATGTTGTTCATCTTTCACTAACCTTTGAAGATAATAAAAAAACGAGTTACAATATAACCAATAGTATTACTTCATAAGGTGGTACTGTGGCAGCATGCACTTTGAACACAAATGTTGAATTTTTGAAGGTATTTTTAAATTACTATATCATAATAATCTTACTACATTATCACATATCCGTTAAAGTAGATACAACGTATCTAAATATAATATATATATCTAAATAATATCTATCTGGCAATTTAAAAGAGTGGCCATGAGTTTGTTTGTACGATTTCTTCTCATAAGGCTCAACCATTTGGCAACGGGCTGTTATATATCAACACAGGCAGGTATTTAATTACTATATGTTTTTAATATTAACTTCACATTTGACAAGGCAACCTTTAGTTACTGTGACGCTGTGTTTATTGATTTGTAAGTTTTAATATTTTTTAAACAAGACGATTTCAAGTAATTTTTGAACAATTTTATAAAATAAAGATTTTTTTAAGCAATAGGGGAAAACGAGCAGACGGATCACCGGGACGGACGGGTAAGTGACTACCGCCGCCCATGGACAGCTGCAACTCAAATTGAATTTGAATTTATATGTGACGTTTATACAATTTCTGTGGACTGTTCAACACCACGTACTAATGTCACCGTTCAAATAATCAAAGTATCAAATCAGTTCATCGAACAACAATAACTTCTATATATTTCTTTTTAAATACAAAGAACTTTTACAAAATAAAAGCAACTTCGACATCAGAATTTGTGTTCTGAGTCTGGGTGTTCTTTGTTTACGTTATTTGAATGTTTGTTAAGCCTCACGCGATACAGAAATAATTCCTAGTCCTGCCTACACAAAGTACAGTAGTCTATATCATTAAAGGAATATTCAGGGTAATCTTCATTCTTTTATATATTTGGAGACCATGTGACTACCACAAAGCAGCGCTTACCAGTAATCAGTTATTGGTTAAACAAATGCATTCTTTATCTCTATAAGCCAAGATCAATGCTGCCATAAGTTAGTAATTATAAATAACATGTTCACAATTATGTTCATAATTCGTGTACACTCTGTAACTGGGTCACCGCAACACAGGAAAGTTTAACATTGACCTATAAACATAAGTTTGTCAAACAACAACAAAAATTATATATAATAATTATATAAGGTACCAATTAATATATCTAGTGCAGTAGGCACATGTTATGTTATGTTATGCTTATAACATGGCTGTATAAACCATAATGCCTGACTATGAAATCTGCCATTTTTTGTATTTATTAACGAAATATAATAAAATCTTGTATAAAATTAAAGTAGCGTGGAAATATTTAACAGCTATATAATTGACACAATGGATACTGCAAAATATAAGTGATCTGCTCCTGATATCGTAGTCATAGTAGGTAACTAGAATTAATTCTGGAACAATGTATAGTCTCATTATATATTAAATATAATATTTAAAAAGTAAAACATTTTTAACACTAAACTAAACACTTTTACATAGTTTATGCTTTCTTTTGTTGCTAAAGGCTGCATTTCGAATGAAGATTTTAATACAGCATTTAAGAAAAGAACATTGTAAAACCCTAAACAAGCTACCATCCAAAAAACCTCTGACCAACTTTTAGGGAAAGGTAAGAGGAATGGTTAGTAACGTGGGAGAGCCATGATTCGGCACGTATGGGCCGGCTCGACCGGAGTATTACCTCGTCTTCACAGAAAACCGGCTGTTAAACAACGATAGCATTGTGTGACACTACACATTTCCCCATTAACTACTGCATTTTCTATCTTGATCATTTTAAAGGTCAACATATGTATAGGTGTTTATAAAATCAGTACATATCATACGGTATACGGCAAATGAAAATATGATTTGACAAAAGAAAAATTAATCACTCAAAACAACGGATATAAAGTTTTTGTATATCAGAAGCAGATCGCATTGATTAAGAGATGAAAATCACGATTATTGTAGTTCCAGTTTAGCTTTAACTGAAATTATAATATATCCTTTAGTAACATGTGTTTCATGCTCTCATATTGTAAATAACAAAGACATTTTCCAAAGGAAAAAGCTTATACGACAAAGTTTTTTTTTCTCACTTTCGTTGTGCTAATTGAATGTAAAAGTATTACAATTTTCACTTTCACAAACTTTAATTTATGCGACAAGCCAAAGTACCACTCGGACGAGTGCTGCTCGTACCGGCGCGTCTTGCAACATACTAACTCTTATGATACCAACTCTCTGGATGTGAGTTTCATGGCCTTGAACGATAGCCGTCCCACGTTTCGCCGGGCGAACCAATAGGGTATCGCTCTGCGTCACAGGCTTCGCTTATGACTTCTTGATCGTGGAAAAAGTATTTATGAGAAAATAAGAAAAAAAAAATATTTTTCTAATTAGGCAGAAAATATCTCGTTTCTATTTCGTTTTTTTTTTATTAGCACTAATTCCAGATGAGGTTGGGTGGACTATTTTTGGTAGATATGTTACGCTATATTTATGAATGCCATTTATGAACCGATTTAAGAACCGACCATTAAATTTTAAGAAATTTTTTCGCCTTTTAGGGAATGGTGACAGGAATGGTTCATGACGTGGGAGAGCCATGATTGGCTCGACCGGAGTATTACCACGTCTACACAGAAAACCGGCCGTTAAACAATGCTTGCATTGTGTGACCGAATGAGTGAGGTTATCGACCAATCCCCTTTTCCCTTACCCTCTTTCCCCTACCCTAAAAGGTGGACAGCACTCTTTAATTGCGAGTGTTCATGGGTAGCGGAAGTCACTTACCATCAGGTGACCCGTCTACTATACTATATAAAAAAATAATGAATATTAAAGGTTATAAAATTCATTTTATTTCAATTTATGTAGAGGCAACAAAGTGATATTTTTTATTAAAAAAAATATTTAGCTTGCCCTGTTCGTTGTTGATGTTTTATGGGTAAATATTTTTTCAGTTGATATGATATACGTTAAACACTTTCTAATTATAATGACAATACAATTAATGACAAGACAATACAATAATAATATATTTCGGCTCATTTCATAATAACTCAATATAAAATAACAGCCTAAAAGAACCCTTACCCTTAAAGACAAATGACAACCACCGGTATCTTCTATGAGTTTGAATATAAAATGTCTATGTATTTATATTTATATCTGATCAAGTTTCTATTGCCTATAAACAAAAGAATATACCTAAACGGATGTCAGAAGGCACTTACGTATTGAGAATTGCCTACCTATAACTTTTGTCAGGATTTTTATACACCCCATCCCTTGCGACTGAGGAAAATTCCATGACAAGTTTCCTGTAAATAAGATATAAATAAATAGAACACCCAAAAGTATCCCTCTAATATAATTTAATTTATTCTCTCGGTTATTCTGGTATATGGATCATGTATAGTATGTAATATCTATCAATACTATTTTGAATAGTAGCTTTCATTATTACTTAAAATAAAAATTTAGATTGGCCCGTTGGTTTAGTGTTTATTGACCCTGACTGCTAAGCCAGAGGTCGTGGATGCCCACCCAGGACAAATATTTGTGTGATGAGCACGAGTATTTGTTCTGTGTCTGGGTGTGCTAAGCTGATTATTCTATAATATGTATGTATTTAGAAATACATAAGTATGTTTATCGGCAGTCTGGTAACCAAAGTACAAGCTCTGCTTAGTTTAGGATCAGACGACCGTGAGTGAGAAGTCTGAAGTTATTACTGTAGCCCTTAGACCTCAAGGAATTCCATTCACCTACAGGAATACCTAGAGGGTAGCTACTAATTATAGCGTTTGAATTTGAAACTAATCCGGTTCCTTCAAGCGGATGATGGTTTCTTTGTCTTTAAGATGTATATAGGAGAACAGGAGGTAAATAGATTAATAACAAGAATCGCAAAATCTACTATATTCTTATTTAAAAGAATATAAATGAAATTAATATAGTGTTTAAATTGCTCTCCGTATAAAAACTATATTCATATATACATATTCCTATTATAATGTAAATTAATTTACATTATTTATATTTTTTAGCTGGCACTCTACAATCATACATATCCTTGAAGGAGTAGGCAGAGATGTCTCAAATGCCCACTTTTTGCTAAACATAGTTGAGCCCCACTTACCACGTAATAGGAAGCAAGCTTACTGCCACAATCCGGTACTGTACGACAGTATACTCGTATGTGTATACGGTCTGATAGATAACAGTAAGATTTCTTAATCGCCTATTATGACACTCAAGGGATGAGATGGGCTAACCCTATGCTCTACCTCTGTAGAGAACAGGGTCAGCCCACACGGCTACTCGGCACCAGACATATTTTTCTTAATGTTATTTGGTTTTGGGTTTGACAATTTGTTCCATAGGCTGGTTATGAGACCCAAAAAGCTTCTGGAGAAGCGCACAGTCGTGAAGTGCCAATCATCCAGGTGATGGGGATGGATATTTTGTCGCGTAGGACGATGGCGGAAACCTCCGGCCGCTATAAGTCCGAACAATTCCTACAAACACTGCCCATGATATAAGCGATAGAGAATGCAGAGTGAAGCTACGCAACGCCAAGGTGTCAAGCCGATCAGAAACATCTTGGCAGTCGATAATGCGAGTCGCTCTCCGTTGAACACGGTTAAGAGGGAAAAGCTGGTATTGGGGTGCACATGCATAGAGATGAGAATAGTATTCCATGTGCGGCCGAACCTTTTTTTATTTTTCGTGTGGAAACCCCCACGGGTCATCACCGCACCGGAGCTGAGGGTGAGATGATATGTCGGACTCGAACCGACTAAAACCACACGTTGTTCCCTCACAGTGGCTATATCGCAGGGGACCCGGGATACCCTAACAAGGAAGCCTTTAGGAAATTTGGAAAGTATAAAGTTGCAGGCGGTGGGCCAGAAGAAAGAAGTTTCGATTTCAGACACAAGTTTGGATCGGTTCTCGATGACGTTTACCCGAGAATTGTTATGATGTTATGATTGTATTATCTGCGGTAGTTATTTGGTGATACTTACATTGTAGGCTCGCGAGTTTTAATCTGTTTTATACTAGCCGTCAGGCTTCGTACTGTCCAAAGTTTATTACCCCTTAATCCAATAAAATAGGAAAAAAAACGTATTGCCGAGTAATCACTTTCTTATCCTTTAAATGCTTCTTAATACTATCTCTTCTTTCGTTTAAAACGTGAAATAAATTTCACTCCTTTTATTTAATCATATTAATAGTTTGTATGGGTAAAGAAAATTGTCGTTTTTGCTAAGTTCCTAGCATTTTTTCCGTTTTTGCTCGCTATATGAACCTTTTGATCGAGCCCTTCTGAGTACTTCTGAAGACAGTATAAAGTAATGCTGTATCAATAATAGTGTAGGAGAAATTGCATTCCCTAATCATTAAATTGCTGGTACTAATACAAATCAATTTAATATTATTTAAACTGAGTGAGACATTTTAGAAATCATAGTTGTGTTCAATGGTGTCCTCGAAGGATCGATAAACAGTTTTATGGTTGGTTTTAACTCATGGGTTGAATTTGATGGAAGAAAGTATAAAGTAATGCCACATTTATCTGCTGTATCAATAATAGTGTAAGCCAAATTGCATTTGAGGTCACTGAGAACCTCGAGCCTCTGCAGTTGCGAAGAATTATCGCCTCTATGGCAGTCCTCTATCGCCTACATCATGAAAAGTGTTCTGACGAGCTCTTCCAGTAGGTTCCACTTACTGTCTTTCGCTACACGACAAGACGTGCTGGCCTGAGGAGTCACCGCTTGAGAGTAACGATATACAATCCCGAACTAAACGGTTAGGCTCTTCCTTCCTGTGCCGATCAGATAAAGCCTGGAATTTACTACCAGCGCACGTGTTTCCCTCCCAATTTTTCCATCTCACTAGGCCGCCATAGTGTGGATCACCATGCTGCATTGACTCACTACCACTCTTAGACTCCACTTCTTGCTTCCCATCAGGCAGATCGGGGTCATGATGGAAGGTTTATATAAAAGAAAATAGAAATAAAATGGTGCGGAATGTCTCCCGCTAGATACCATAACTCTGTCTATAGTGCAAACAACCCCGGCCCGGGGGTAACACTTGTAGCTGTACGTTACCATTATAGAAGTAGGTCTGGAAGAGAAGGGAAGGAAATGGGGAAGGGAGGTAGGAAAGTTGGGGAAAGAAAGAAAGCTCCCTACGTGCATTGTTGTCTGCTGCCTATTTTTTAAGAGGCTGCCAAGGTATAACTGGGTTCTGGAAGACGTAGTTAGACTTAGTTTAAATTCTACGGAACATTTATGCAAAAAAAAGTGTGTCAATGTCACCACGGTTCAAGTGAAGATAATTTAAACTGAAAGTTAGATAGACGACTTTCAGTACCTATTCTGTGTTTCACAACATTTAACGTGCATCGAATGAATTTTACACTAGTTTTTCACAGAAAATAAAATAGGTAAAACTCTCGTTTCTTTTTCCCTTTCCGTCCGTCCATTTCATTCCGTGCATCCTGAGTGCACTTCGCAACATACATAGATTCAATTACGTAAGTCCTCTTTACAACTACAGATATTTTAATCGGGCGTCATCGTGGCTAAACATAGGTTTCTTAATAAACATTTCGAAAAGAACTTGGCTCAAGTCATACATATAAATATATTGTCTGCAGAGCGACAATAATGGCATAGGCGGAATAAAAGATGCATGTAATTTTATTATTATTATTTTTTTCAAGAAAAATTGCATTACCTAGGAAAACTTCCATTTCTTTCATATGTAATGTGCAGAATTTGTTAGAGCCCGTAAGAGCGGGGCTTTGGATGTCACAGAGTACAATAATTATAGGTATTTATTAAAATGTCTTGATACAGTATCTTGATAATTTTTCAGTTTTTTTTTTTAAATATTATTTATGTACAAAATGAACGAAAATAATTGTCAACTACAACCAACTTGATATACCTTCACGTTTAAGTTTACCATTTTCACACATTTTCAGTTCTATTTTAATATGCCCGTTCCATACGGCCGAATGTGTCATCTACACTTCAGCCAAATTCGATGTGGAATGTTTACTAACAAATAAATGCTTAGCAACTAACAACGCCTTTTTTTTCGGTGTGGAAACCCCGCTGCCTTACGGTAAGATGGTATGTCGGACTCGAACCGACTAAAACCACACAGTGTTCCGACATGGAGTCTTTTGGCCGGGGCCTCAGGTGTACCCTAGAAAGGAAATCCCTGTGAACCCCGACAGACTTGGCCGCCTGGTGTTATTACATTTCTTCACATTCTATAATTTTAAAAGTAGCTGTCCTAAACAGGTCTTACATATTTGAAATGAAATTAAAAAAAAAATAAGTATTTTTTTAGTTAAACGGTTTTATTGAAAATAAAGAATAAATGATGTAGACCAGGGGTGCTCAAACTTGAACTGCTGGCGATCTAACTCAATATTTTTAGACTACTTACGATCGACTTGAGAGGCTGCAAGTATGTGTGATGCAGGGTTGTCGTACATAAACGATACACCCTACCTACCTAGGTAGGGTGTACCGTAGCATATATAGATATTAGCTTTCCGCACAATTTACATTATCTTAGTCAAGGTTTGGGTTAGGTTTACTTAAGTTCTTCTCTACAATATCAATGAAAAAACTCCTAGTTATTCAAAATTGCGAGTTTATTCGTTGTTACAAAACAAAAGAGTTACATATGGTGTTAAACTCAACTAAGGAGTGACTTTGGATCTTGAAGCGTGGCACTGCATGTCCTCAGCATACTTTTCATAAGATGGTGCGTAACCACTGAGTGCCAATCGCAAGCATGATGACATATGATCGTCAGTTAGTCGATTGCGATATTTTGACTTAATTATCTTCATTTCAGAAAATGCAGACTCGCACAAGTAAGTTGACCCAAACATTGCCGTCAGTTGAAGGGCGATTTGCCTTAGATTCGGATATTTATCTTCAGATATAAAACACCAGAAATTTGTATCAGATGCTGTAGCTTTCATATTAAACTGACTTGCTACTTCAGTGGTTAATTCCTCAATGTTTTTACATGAAAAAGGATAACTCATAAATGATGCTATATTTGCCAATTTACTGCAATCATAAAAACGCATTTCGAATTGTCCCAAAATATTTGATAATTCAGCCTCATACGTATCATAATTCAACTGAGGAATCCTTGCTTTCAAAGACGGAAAATGTTTCAGATCCTTTCTTTTCAGTTGATCTATCATAAGTTGCAATTTACTTTTGAATGCGTTTACTGCACTAATCATCTCAATAATAGTTTTTCCTTTACCTTGAAGCTCCAAGTTAATGGTGTTTAAGTGCATTGTGATGTCAGTCAAAAAATGCCAAATCAGTCAGCCATTTTTCGTTTTTCAACATCTCAGTGTCATCACCTCTTTCTAGAAAAGCTGTTATTTCGGGCAATAATTCTTGAAACCTTTCTAGGAATTTTCCGCGACTCAACCTGACGTCCGTGTGAAGAACTAAATCAGTGTGTTCAGCTGACTCCCTATCTTCCAACTGCAACTTAAAGAGCCACCGTTGCAAGCTACGTGCACGGATGGAATTCACAATTTTTGTTGCAATGCCCATAATTTCCTCCGTGTTTAAAACTTTTGAACACAAAACTTGTTGATGTATAATGCAATGGAATGAAAAAAATGAAGGGAATTCTTCATTAGCTCGACACAATGCCACAAAACCGTTCTTGTTTCCAGTCATTGCTAGTGCTCCATCGGTTGTAATGCACACTAATTTATATATTGGTAGCTTGTAGTTTTTTACAAAATTGATGAAAACGTCATATATATCTTCGCCACGGGTCTTCCCCTTCAGAGGAATGATTGTCAAAAATTCTTCCTTAGCCAACATGTCATTGAATACCATCCGAATAAAATTACACAGCTGGGCAGTGTCTGTCATATCGGTGGATTCGTCGAACTGTAAAGAAAAGTATGTACATTCCATGATATCATGTTTTAGTTTATCTGCGATGTCCTGACTCATGACTTCAATACGCCTTGTGACAGTCGGACGAGATAACTGAAGTTCTCTAATAGCAGACATGATTTCTGTTTTATTTTTAAAATCTCCAAATAAAGTCTCACCCGCTTCAATAAATGCTTCCTTCACAACCGATCCATCTTCGAATGGTTTCTTGTGTTTAGCCAATATATGAGATATTTTAAATGACGCGATCGTAGCAGCTTTTGATTGTTTGGCTGGTCTTGTGAACATGGTTTGTTCTTTTTTCAAACAAGATATCAAATTACTTACTTTTCGTTTTCTTAATTCACTCTGTGGCGGAAAATCCTTTTCATAGTTTTTATGAACCGTTTTATGATGCCTCTCTAAGTTACCACGCTTAGGTATTGCAACTGACGCACGACAAATAACACAAATGCACTTATCCTTCACCATACAAAAGAAAAATTCTTCCTCCCAATCGTTATTAAAATAATAGGTTTTAGATTTCTTCACTGCACTCATTTCGCACTATTTAATAATAAACTTTGTATCGACGTAGTATCGCCTTCAAGTTACAATTCAGAATGACTCCAATTCCTGCAGGCGCAACATTTATATCGGCGTGAACGAAAGTCTCGAATGTTCCCGTCAAACGCGCCGCCCGAAATGGTCTAGTACAGTCTAGTCTAGAAACAACTCGGCTTTTCTTTGACAAGTACCGCGCGTTCCTTTGATAAAGCCGCCTTTTGCCGCAAGCAGTGTTATTACGTAATAAATTTTTGTAGTTTAGTTACCTACTTATTAAAAAATTTTTTCTTCTCAAGATCTACTCAAAAAGCACTCGCGATCGACCGTTTGAGCACCCCTGATGTAGACAATGTACTAAAAGCCTAAAAATAATTCGGTGGTTCTTAGGTACCAGTCATCACACATCTTTTATCAATCTAGAGCATTGATCAGCCAAAAAATAAAATCGTGGGTGCGCTTAACCTGCGTAGATACGTAAATAGCATTTATTATGATATAGCGGTTGACTAGACTATTTCACACGCCCAACGATTTAATTTTTATGTCTGATTAATGCTCTAGATTGATGAGGATTTTTGTGTGATGACTGGTACTTGAGACCCACTGAATTATTTTTAAGCTTTGAGTACATTGTCTACATCATTTTGTTCTTCATTTTCAATAAAACCGTTTAACTTAAAAAAATTTTTACTTATTTTTATTTTTAAGTTTTTAGTTTTTAATTTTGTTCATTTATATTACTGTTAAAGTATATACTGTCTCTAAACTCTGCGATCTACTATGCAGCTTTCTACTTGCCCATTGATTTGATATCCATCTCCCATATTGAAAAAAATATGAAATCTCGCATTTCCGGCAGCCATGTTAGATTTTGAATTTCTCAAAGCATATTATAGTATTCTGTTACTCAAGCCCTTTCATTTGAAACCTATATTGAAGGGATATTGGAAATAAAATTCACCTGCCATTTTGTTGGTGGCCATATTGGATTTTCTTTTTTTTTTTGCTAGTGTAATCTATTCTACTAGCCAAGACCTGTTTTTGATACCCGTATTGAAGAGGTTGTGAAAGGAAAAATTAACCTGCCATTTTGTTGGCGGCCATATTGGATTTTCATTTTATTTTCATAGAGAACTCTATTCTGCTAATCAAGACCGTTCATTTGATACCCATATTGAGGAAGTAGTCAAAAACTGTGTAATCCGCTATTTTGGAGGGGGCGGCCATCTTGGATTTACAATGACAACGAATGTATTAAAGTGTAGACTTTAATACATTCGTTAGTCGTTATAGTCGTCTCTGCCCCCCCTTAGTAGTTCTCTAAAGGTGGGTACCAAATTTCAGATCAATCTGTCAACAGGAAGGGGGTCAAATTTCAATTACTAGATTTGACCCAAATAAATAAATAAACAAACAGGGCAAGCTAAATAAAACCGTTTAAAAGTAGGGATAGTATGTTTGACTACGTCAGTTAAAATAATAATTTACCTTAGGGTATAAAAGATTACTAAATTTAATCATAAATTAAAACAAATGACTTCGTACAAAGGCTACTAGTGTATACACGTACATGACTATTACAAATTATTCATAATAAATTTTAGTATCCTTAACTATTTATTTAATATTTAGTTTAAATAAATTAAACATTATTAATTCATCTTCGTATGAAAACCCCCACGGATCATCACCACAGCTGTTTTTCCCCATCCTTAGCAGTGCCCAATAGTCATCATTGTCGCAATACTTAATATTAATGTGCAAGATTAATTTGAATAAATGATCTTAACTAGTGTCCACACGCCGTACTTTTTGAGTATAGCAATATCAATTATGTGTCATCAAAACGGTGTTTTTTAAGTTCATAAAATTGCAGTCAACGCCTTCCATTGTGTTGGAGTCATGTTTTCATGTATAAAGAGAACATGGAAAATTATATTTTCTATTGTTATAATAATAACTTAAAACATCTTAGACAAACTATGCAGTTACATATTTTATGTGTGTATATGGATGAAATATACTGAAATAGATGCACGGAACGAGATATCGTGCTAAACACAGTAGTATTTGTTCTGGGTGGGAATCGAACGACCTCAGATTAATTATTGATAAATAAATATGTACATATAATGCATATAAACACCAAAGCCATTTAACACTAATCAAACATTGTATACAAATAGTTGCACTTAATGGTACCTAAACTGTGACTCAACACTTGACAATCGAATGCACTTGCTATAGGCTATCTTAGCTTCACTCACACTCAGAACACTGTGTCTGTGTATAATATCATCTCCTTAATCAAAAATGTATTAAGGAAACTGATAGTATTTATTATTAAAGCTCTGATTTAAATCTTTCAATGAGATAATATTATTATAACTGTGAATCGGATTTCAATGTGGCATGTGAGTGGCGTGTGTGAATATATGTATAATATGTAATATGTTATCTGTGGCATCAGTTAAACCATCTATTATTACGAGTATAATAAATATAGGCCCTACCTATATTTTTTGTATCTGGGTGTAATTTATCTTTAATGTGTATGTATTTAGAAATATGTAAGTATGTTTATCAGAAGTCTGGTTATTTAAATACCAGATTTGCTTAGTTTCTGATAAGATGGCCGTATGTTAGATGTGTGGAGTTTTTATAAGAGTTAAAAATACTAATAACAAGCTTTGTAAAGCAAGCCCAAAACTCGAGTTAGGCTTATTTGACGAAGCTTGACGAAAGGTTGCTAGTAAACTATTAAAGTATCGACCTTCTGGGTCCATCCTCAGATGAGCTCTTAGATTCTAAATAATTCCATCAGGGATGAGGGAAAAAGGGGAAGAGAAAGGGGGTTGGGCCACTGATAACCTCACTTACTCGGTCACACAATGCAAGCATTGCTTAACAGCCGGTTTTCTGTGAGGCAGAAGCATGGCTTTTTTTTGCGTATACAGTTAGTTACAAGTGAAGCTAATTAAAACGTGCCACAGTTACTTTGGGTTTATACCACTCACAAGTCGAGTCTTAATGCCATTTTCGAATAACCAAACAACAAGAAGCACGAACCCATTCAAAATAAAAGTGGCAAGATAGTACCTACTTCTACAATTAAATTAATTATGTCAGTCAATTATAAAAGGCTGCTTGCTTTTTTATGGTTTTAAATTATATATGTCTTCTTTTGTAATGATGTATGAAAATAGATAATCACTAATTAACTATTGCTTACCTGTTTCTCGGCCCTTACGTTTCTTCTTGCCACTTGAGTTTGAAGATTTTGATGTCTTCTCCGACTTGTCTTTGCTTTTCCACCGGCTAAGCATTGTTACTTATTAAAAATTCGCACTCCACATCTCACAAAACACATTTTCCTAACTAAATAATATTGTTGTATATCTGGTGTCTAAAAAAAACACTTCTCTTTTAGCACTTTCATAAAAAGTTCAAAAAATCACTTGTACTTTTGTATTGCACTCATAACACTAGATTTTCTTTGCAAACTAGATATGTATTATATTTGATTATATTGCAATTCCAGTTACTTCTTATAGATTGTTTAGAAAAAATCTTAGTCTAGTTTTGTCACTTGGAGTATTGTAGACACTGTTTTAAAGCTGGTTTTGGTATTTTAAAATATAAGTTTGTTAATAGCAGTGATAAGAACTACATATTATTGTAGGGTGTCTCAGCAAGAACTTGAAATATAAAAAATAATATATACCTTATGTATTGTGTATTACCTGACTTTTACAAAATAAAATAAGCAATAAATACATACAACCACGTAAACTCACGCTTTTTTTCTTCTGGGTAGGCAGAGAAAATAGCTGCTAACTTTCAACAAACTTTTTAACTTTCATACAAACCGTCCGGCCGGTTTCGAATCCTTACGAAGAACATCACCAATTTGATGCACGGATGGCGTAGCGATTTAAGTGGTCACCTCGCCACCATGCTGCCGCGCCGAGAGTTGTGGGTTCGATCCCCGCACGGGACAACACTATGTGTAATCCTCAAATTGTTGTTCTGAGTCTTTGTATTCTTTGTTTCCGTTAATTGAATGTTTGTAAAGTCCCCCGCGACACAGGAATTAATCCTAGTGCGGGAGTTATCTTTAAAAAAAAAAGTCTTCACGAGTCCACTATTACCTCCATCTCACTAAGGTTCGTTTTCCATATTTGCTATTACATTCGTTCTCACCTCAGTATATCCTTTTTAATTTTCGTCTAGAAGTGCAAATTTAAAATTCATGTTGTGCTGTGACACCCTAGTACAATATAATTCCAAGTCTATATAAAAACATAAAGTATAACATTTTTGTAATATTTTTCGGTGAGCCGAGGTATGGTTCATATTAATTATAACGAATACGGACTGCTGTAGAAGAAGAAGTCTCCCCCTAAAGCTTTCCAATTGTAATGTATCAGCGGTCCAAATAGTCTACTATAAAAGTATAGGTATAATTACATACACACTGCAGTATTCATGACAATAGAACATATCTAATATTTGTTCAATTTAAATGAGTGATTTTAGTTTCGGATGAAATGGTCAGTCAAAGACAGCGGAAAAATTATACAGTTGTGAGAGAGATACCTACCCACGATAGAACATGGATATCATCGTTAAGATAAATCAAATAATATAGTCAGCCTGTCGCAGCACCCTGCTGCACTTTTAATCTCAATTTCCTCATTTGCGAGAGACAGTTTTGGATGGTTATTGTGTATACATAGAGGGTTCTCCTTGATGTATCGAAGCGATATAATCAAGCTAAATTCACAGGAAATAAACAATCGGACCTGAGGCTAGGAAATAATCAATCCACCAAAAAATATTTGGTTGTTATTCCTGCAGCAAACCACCTCCTACCCGTCTATAATTTACCTACAGGTATTAAAATGACCGATGCCGCCATCGTATTTATACTAATTGGTGTATGATCATAAATTTCGAATAAACGTTAATTAAACATTTTGCAGTGTAAAATGTTCGTGTATATTTTCAATACCATTAACGTATCGCTCCGTACATTCTCGATATACGACACAATGTCGGTAGATGCGCAATTAGAGCAACTTCTGTGAATGCAAATAGGGACATCAAGAGCACAGCCTCGACTGTCCAATTTAATAACAAGGCTCTTCCTTTGTGTAGAATTTATACGTTTATACTTGGTAGAC
Source organism: Tyria jacobaeae (assembly GCA_947561695.1). Classification (NCBI taxonomy): domain Eukaryota; kingdom Metazoa; phylum Arthropoda; class Insecta; order Lepidoptera; family Erebidae; genus Tyria; species Tyria jacobaeae. The sequence goes on along the minus strand of OX387207.1, from coordinate 6,745,126 downwards.
AGACTGGCCAATTAAGTTATGTTATACTGACTCATGTTTGAATAAATTAATATGTAACTTCGAAGTCATTGATTCTCTAACGCATTTGACGTATATAAGTAATGTTAGTTATAAGTATTATTAGGCTAAAAGTAAACCCTAAGTTACGACGTCTTCAGTCAATGAGACTTAATCTATAGAAACGTAATATGACGTACAACATTCAACTGCAACTTGTTGGAAACATCAGAAAAATTAAAAGGTATGTAATACCTGTACGACGCGTTTATTCCCGGTATAGACATTTTATTATATACCAATAGTAAAAACACTAGTAGCATTTATTAGTACTTAAAAGCACCAGAAGGGTGACTAGTTAACAAGAAAAACTTTGCAATACATAGGTAAATACACATACACACTAACGCCTTTTTCCCTTCAGCGTAGGAACAGAAAATTTAAAGCTACAATACATGATTCTATCATTACATAACGCACAAGATTCCTTTACTATCTTTGGTTCTATATATACTTTCTGTCAAAAAAGTATCGGGAATTGATAATTTCATTCTAATTAAAAATTCAATAAATAATTATTTTTATGGTTAAGTTAGCACAACTGTTTTCTATAACAGCGCGAAGTGCGAGTAATATCTTTTATTTAGTTGGTTTTCAGTACTCCCTTTTGTAAGTTGATCTCAAGAGTCTTTTGCGATTTTTATATTGGATAAAATATCAAACAAAGAGTTTGTCTCAAATTTTGAATTGCAAATAGAATTTTCTGTTCAAAGTCGCTAAATATTACAGAAAGCATACTGTGAATCGTCTTTATCAAAAACTCGTACATATGAGTGGTAAAGTGCATTCAAAAGCGGTCGGCAGTTGTTGGAAAATTTGCCTCGCTCTGGTCGGCCATCAACGTCTATACCAGAAGTTAAAATCGTAAAGTGAATTAAATTCTGAATAAAAATCCTCATTTAACTTTGAGAGAGATAGCAGCTAGACTTTCTGTGTTTCACAAATCGATTAGTACCATTTTAAAATGATCGCCTTGGGCATGTAACACGTTGCCGCTCGACTAGTCCGATAAATCTGATTTTACTTTTTCAGATGTTTTACTAAAACGCATTTTTACTAGTGATGAGACATAGGTCCACGATTTGACATGCATACTAGTTAACAAGCTTCAGAATGGCGACTTCCAACTGAACGAAAACCGAAAAAACCACTACAAAGTCGATAAAAAGTCAAGGTCATGTTGACTGTTTTCTTTAATTGTCACGGTGCAGTGCACTCGGAATTCTTGCCAGAAGGTGAACATGTAATGTGTAAATAAAGAATATTATTTGAGCGTTATGCTGCATTCGAGAGATCAAATTCGTCGAAAAAGGCAAAATTTGTGGAATGAAAATTCTAGGATATTACACTACGACATGACGCCATCGCATAAGGTTATTATTGTGAACGAAACTTTGACCAAAAACTCAACAAATACCACCGAACCAGCGTATTCACCGGATATAGCTACGGCCGACTTTTTTCTCTTTCCAAAACTCAAATTACAACTTCAACTGAAGTCGATTTCTGAAAATTTATTTTAAAAATTCGTTGGCGTAAGTGTATTATTTCTAAAGAGGCCTACTTTAAAGGCGATACAATAAATTTTGAATATTAGTTAACATTTTGTGTTTTATAGACCTTTACAAGGTTATTTTTATGACAGAGTAGTATATTTATCCATTATCATCTTCTTTTTAGGGTTCCGTACTTCAAAAGGTTAAAACGAAACCTTATAGGAAGTGATCCTATATTGTATATACATATAAATGTTTTCCGTCTGTCTGTCAAAACCCTTTTTCTCAAGAACACGTGGAGGTAGTAAGCTGAAATTCATATCAAATACTCAGGTCTACTGTCCCTTGGAGCTGTGAAAAAATTAAACTTCTAAGCCTACGCAATCAAAAGATACAGCCGTTTATGCTGCAAATTTTCGACACTCGCAAGGGAATCAAAACCTTCAGGGTACTCTTGAAATTTGGTACGAAGCAACATCTTATAGCACAGATAAAGGAAGAATTGTGAAAAGCGTACATTTTTAGTTACATCATATAATTAAAATATTTTTAATAATTTTAAACTTACTTCCTCTTTCCTCATGAACGCGTAGAGGTATTAAATTGAAATTATGGATTTCATTTAGCAATAATAATACCATAACTTTTACTTATAAACCTACAGTTTTGTACGGAACCCTCGGTGCGCGAGTCCAACTCGCAGCTGGCCGGTTTTTTATATATAAATATCTACACGTCGGGAAGCTATTTATTCTTTTCTTTTTTACCAGGGTAAAAAAGAAAAGAAATACTTAATCTACGAGGTCGGCTCGTAGCTGTCGGAATTAGGTCATTATTTGCAGGAAAATAATGCAAGCGTCCAGGGGCGGCGGTTGTGACTTACGATCACGTGACCCCCTATTTCACAAGAGACAAAGTTTTAAACAAAAGAATATTATGCTATTAATACGTATAGACAACCTACCGTGAATGCTATACCGGGTAACTTTAGTAGTAACTTTAAAAGTTGGTGTAAATAATTAATTTGTATCACTGGGCTAAGAATATTGCCTGTATAGTTTATTCATATTCCAAGTGACATAGCTACTGGTTGTAGAAAATACGCAATGGAATTATTTAATTTGAATATATTTTAAATTTATTTTTTCTTGACGATCAGAGGTGACACAAGATTCATCGGAAAAGCAAACATGGTCAGTCTTCTTTCTCTCAATGTTAAAGGTAATACGTGGAACTCTCAACAGCCTTCGGGAACGCAGACCCACTTCACGTAAACGTTTTCGGATGGTTTGGTCGTTTATCAGCAAGCCTGAAGAGCTGTGGAGCCTCATATCTAACGTCATTGCGGTCATGGTACGACTCCATCAAGCAGTATTTTGGATGTACCGGTTCTGACTGCGACTGGTAATGTAAGATCTTCCTCCATGTCGCTCGGCGACTCTGCGCGAAATAAGATAGCGTGCCCGGAGGCTTATGATGTTCTGTGCCAAGAGCGAAAGCCACAGTTCGTTGCCTGGAACGAGCATGCAACATTCCGAAGGCTCTCATCACCTCTTTTCGTGTCAAATAATGTCGTCGCTCAATATTGATACATTTTTTTGCAGTTCCGATTCATTAAATTAATTTTACCAAAATTTAAAGTACTTAATTATTCAAATAGTAAAATAGACTAAAAAGAATCAATAACGAACCAAAAAGGTTAAAATAATAATCGTCAATTGCGGCGATAATCTAAAAAGTACTTGATCCCTAGACACTTTTGATGTGTGGACTTTCATAGTTAACAAAGCAGGACAAGACAACACATATTTTTTTGTGATTTAAGTAAATTTTAGAGAGTTGTATAACAACAGAATTGGCACCTATTATATACTTTCTATTTTACTACGACATATGATAGGTACATCTATGGGGGTTTATTACTATACTTAGGGCTTGAAGCACTGATGTCAATGAAGATAGTACATTGACATAACAGCAGTAAGATTTATAAATATTGCGGATGCTAAATAATTTTAAAGAGTGCAAAACAATGACAACCTAGTACTGCGCAATAAAAGACTTTAAAGTTCCCATTAAGTCCCGAGTGACACGTGTAATAGCAGAATGCAAGTGAATCTTTTTTACATTCCTCCTTTACATTTAAATTATATAATCCCATGGCGTTTTTTCTACAGCCAGCAGCTATCTTACTTAGGATATGGACAAACTATAAGCTATACATGTAATAGTTTTAGCCCAGTGTTACAAATTAGTTATTTAAACCTAGTTTAAAAGTATCCCTGTGTCGCATTCAGGGTAGATCTTCTTTATGTATTGATGGCATAATATTCTTTCGTTTTAAACTTTATTATTATTCGTATTCCAACTCACTCAGTGAAACTTAACGCAAGCAGCTTTTGTGAATCCGTGGTATACCGTCTGGCTGAACCGTTGTAATACCCCGGCCTCACAAAAGAACGTTTCGTATGGGTGTCCCAGGTTATACCTATGTAAGTATATTTATTAAGAAAATATAGTAGTACAGGTAAATTAGCTTGGAGAAATTTTTGCGTTTGTAGTAGTGTATGGTCACGTGGCACCTGCGGACAGCGTAAACTGGTTTATTCTGGTTTTGTGCGTGTTTCCACTTTCCACTATCAAGTGACGATTTTTTGCTTTAGATTGAAATATCTCGGAAACGGTGCGTCCTAGGCCAAAAATAACAAAAATTTTGACCCCCCCGTAAACCCCCTGGAGTTTTAAAAACCTAGGTGAAAGGAAAAAAAATATATATATATCGGTCTCTCCTCTTTGAAGTTTCACTTCTATCGTGTGTGAATCGCACACACACCTTTTTTTTTTATAAAGTCAAAACCTTTTTCTTTAAAATAAAAACTTTTTTTTATTGAAAACAAAAATCAGAGTGTTGCTAGGGATAAGTATAAAATTAAATAGTAATGTTAGGATATCGAAACATTTTTGTATTGAGTAATATACACACCACTACATATGCAAAAATTTCTCGAGACTAATTTCACTGTAGTTTCATTATCTGAACACGTGACCCAAATATGGAAACGCCGAAATTCAAATATCTCTGTGACTGTTATTAAATTACAAATAACTATAATTTAATTGTTATTTGTAATTTAATTTTTAGTTTTAGAAAAATCAGTATTAACTGCATATTTAACGTTTCTATGTTTCTACTATTATGATGTCACGATAATAGCGACTACCTTTATGGAGCAACCATTTATTATTAGAATTTTAACCAACTTTTCTTTGCATAAAGCGATATTATGCGATATATATTTATTTTTTATGTTTATTTTTAAAGTGCAATGAAGTGCATTTTAGTATATTATTTTAATTTTAATTTAAAATAGCCTATTCGATTTGCTGAGCCTCTAAACAATTTAGTAAGCTCTAAAAAACAAATGCATAGGAAAAAAATATGTAAGAGTAACAAAAACATCCAAAGAAAATGTACAACGTTATACCAGCGCGACCTATTATTCCCCAAATCTATTTTTCGCAGTCTTAGAAGAAATATTTCGACTCATAGAATATAATGAAGATATTACAACTTAATAGTCATATATAATAAACCGCATGTCACGACCAGTGACGTAAAAAAAAACGGGAATCCGATTCAGTATGTTCAAGAATACACCTATCTTGTCTGAGTTATCTCACCGACTGACATAACTACTATAAATCGATCGAAACCAGAATAGAAAAAACTTGGGAATATTTTGGACGTTTAAAAAAAAAGATGAAAAAAAAATGAACGTAACTGTCAAAAGGAAACTTAACCACACATGCATCCTCCCCGTCCTAGCTTACGGTTGCTAATTATGGGCCCTCGCCAAAGCACATACCCAACAATAAGAATCAACTGATAGCGATCAACGGAAAAAAGCATGTTAAACATAAAGACATCTGATAGAATAAGAAACACATACTTGGGTCACACTAAAAGTTTTTAGAATATGCTGGTAAAGAAAGCAAACGATGAAAAATTTGTTTAAATTTTCAATTAGGAACTATTAGGGAATCCTTGACGTATAATAAATTTATAGTCAATTGCTTTTACAAATTGGCGGCAATTTAAAAAGTGTCTGTCGTGCATCAAAATAGAATGCTCGCTCATAGATTTATTACGACTTTCGTTGCGGTCTTACTCAACAACAATGTTACGTTAGACTTCGATTGACATTTCATTACGAAGCCCAATCTCGTGCCACTGTTTATAATTGGTTATATCGTTAACCTAGGTTTAAACCTGTTCGGAACAAAATCAATAATGATTATCGAGAAGGACGTCCTTCTACGGCGACTACTGAAGGAGCTGGGTGCTGTGCCGCTAATGATAGAAGCTGATGGAAGGGTAACTTATGAGCAGATTCGGGCAGCTTAGTACGAGTCAGGTCACCTTTTTACATGAACATTTAGGTGTCAGAGAGCTTTGGACATAATATGACGGAAGATCAAAAAAGCCGTTGTTTGGATTGGTGCCTCTTAATGCTGGAAAAGTATGACGGAAGTAACTCGAATGCTGTATACGTACATTGTCACATGTGATGAAAGCTGGATATATTGTTACGAACCCGAAACCAAAAGACAATCTGCGCAACGGTTGTTTGTCTCATTCTTTGGACGGACGGGTCATGTTGCAACAAACATTCTAGAATATAACAGGACTGTAACTGGAGATTGGTCTGTCAGTCATTGTTTACCAGTTCTCTTGGAAAATGTAAGAGAGCGGCGCCCAAGAAGGAGGATCCTGCTTCACCACGACAACGCTCAAGCTCACTCCGCCAGAGGGTCTAGCCAATATTTGTCATTGTGACTTTTATTTATTTCCAAAAATAAAAGATAAACTTACTAACTCAAAAAGAAAGGTAGTCAACCCTATTAAAACAATTGGAAAAGGTCTATGCCAATCGAGGCCAAACAGATACGGTTGTCTGTCGATAATTTAGATTTAAACTATGTAGTATAAGGAAAAAATTGTTACCAGTATCTGAAAATTATTACAAGTGCAGGGCGAATAATTTTAATTATGGATTTTTTTGATACTTTGAAAGTAGTAGTCTATTACTAATATATTTTGAAAAGATAGTAATCAATTTGCTCGTGTAATGGCAATGTGCTGGCCACATCAGCCTAAGGGTCAATGCCGGTTGGAGTACCTAATTTGGCTGCAGTAGGCTAAATAATTGTTTGATTGAATTTGTGATTTAACCCCATGGTCCTTCAGATAAACATTTCGAAAGAATAACACAATTTTATATTTTTCAACTAAAACTATACTATTAACGCCATCTGTTGGAAATATCATAAATAATAGGGCATGATAATGTTTAATTTATAAAAAACAAAACAGGAAATACGTTTGGGTTATCTTCTATGAGAACTCAGCAGCATTATGTAGTATTTACTTAGCGATAAGCTAGGAATACGACCCTTTTTTAACTATTTAATCTAAATCGTACATCCAACAGGCAAGCGTATTCTTCGTCATATTCTCCGCTTCTATACGTGTTATTTCTATCCTTTATCTTTAATATTATTCAAAAAGTATAATTAATTGTCCACTTTTGGGTCTTTTTAATATTTTTTAATTCATAATACTACTATTATGTATTTTTTAAGCATTGTACAATTTCAAATTCAATATTTAAATGTGCAACATATTAAAGCGCCATCTAGTGAGCAGTGGCTGCACCGAGTTGTTTACTGCATGTTTGGCGTTGGAAATTCCTTGTTGCATTTTACAACTCATCGCTGGATGGCCCAGTACCGGAGTGTGATTTTTCTTTTATAGGGCGTGATATAAATAACACGGAAACTACAGTTGTCAAACAGCAGTGTAAACAAATATATTGAGCTGACGTTCTTGCAGTCCGTTCAGAAATAAGACTGAAAATTGTGTAGGCAGTGTCGATAACAGTGCAGATGTAAAATATATAACTGTGAATATATTATATAAATGTACATAATGTGAGCAGTAGTATAGAAAATGGCTATGAAATTAATACTACTATTATATCTACTACAGTGTTTTGATAAACTTGCAATTTTTTAGTCTTCAGATTGCTTTTATTGCCAGTTGTAATAAAAGAATCTACGAGTTGTTTATTAAACTCAAATAAATATATAATATACTTCATACAAAATAATACTCGGATTCAAATCCAATAAAGACCCTACGACTAAAAATTGCAAGTTTGTCAAATCACTGTAATAGATATTATAGTAGAATTAATTGCCTACCCATTTTCAATACTACCACTAATTCCAACTAACATGTTCCTGGATTTCGTTTCATGATAAGATGCCCTAAATCGACAATCAAAATATGGTATCCACAAAATAATAATTATATTTTACATTTTACATTTAAAGTAACACTAACTGTTTTTAACAAGTATTATATTTCTACATTATATATATAAATTATCTGTTACTTGGTGACTAAAAATAAAAACTTAAAAGCCATTTACTCAAACTTTGTGTATACATAATGAAAAATCTGTGCTTTGAACGTAGCAACATTACAGGCTTAATATACCTATGTAATTAACAGTACCTATCAGTATTTCCTGTTGGTACCGACCTATAAACATTAATAATCGATTCGAGTGGGATTTTATTGTGAAGATGTGTATCAGTGAAAATTTTTAAATTGATTTATATTTTTATCAGGTATGCGAGCCATAACTATTGAGTGTTGTAATATTTATTTGTTATGTATATTGTTATTAAGTTAAACTTTCTGCTATGTATTTTTTCCTTTTCAATGGAGTATGTACGAATAGGTCAAGCTTAAGTAGGTAAGGCATTAACTCGAATGTGTATGCTGACAAATAAAAAATTGTAAAATGAATGTGTTGTTGTTTGCATGAACTGTTAATTGTACCTACTTGTTTGAACGAGACTTCTGAATATATTGTTATAGAAAATAAGCAGGCTACACATTGTACAACATGGTGTGTATTTTCTATAACTAGAAACAAAATAATTTGATAATTTTATGTACTGTTTTTTTATTATTATTAGTTACTTATTGATTGTCTCGTGTGTAGAATCAACGCAAACATTCCGCCAATGTTACGTGAAAATAAATATAAATATAAACGAAAATCTCTTCACGCTATCATGTTCCTCTTTCAAAATTTTCTCGTATTATTATTAGTAGTTGTTTATGGACCCTCTCTTACGTATAGATTCAATGCAGAGATTCCACAATGTCAAGTTATTCGAGAGGAAAAAACAGTCTATTAAAATATAATCGCCATGTTGGTATCCAACCTAAATCATTTTGTCATATTAAATTGATTTATATTGCACATTTAATTGTCAGTATTTGACAGTTGTCAGATGAATCAATACGTTTGGTCTTGCGTTCTGCGGACGCAACGTAACCTATTCAGCCTAGTGATTTTCCTATCTGCTACTAAGTTTCAACTATATTCTAGTGTATAATAATGTAATTTTTTTTTTTTAATCTCTGAAAATGGAATATAATTATTTTCAAAAATGTTGCACTTTTAGATTGGCATCTAGGCATCACACGGAGTACTGAAGATACCGACAGTTCAAATAAGTACAAACAAAACTAAATAGGGCTCACTATACAAAATTTATTCTGGCCCGATCAATTAAGTTACACAAACGCAACGAAACGAAAGTTTCAACTATGTGTTAACGTTTAATAAATGTTAATTGGATTTTAAAATAAAAGGTTTCTTTTAAAATGACAGACTTATTTTGAAAATGTTGCACTTTTAGATTGCCATCTAGGCTTTACGTGGAGTACTAAAGAAACAGACAACACTGTTTCTTTAGTACTCCTAAATTGGTACTAATAAAATAGACTAGAGGTCACTATACTAAATTTGTTCCGGTTCGATCAATAAGGTTATACAAATGCAAAGAAACCTATTCAGCCTAGTGATTTTCCTATCTTCTCCTAAGTTTCAACTATGTGTTCGAGTTTAATAAATGTTAATTGGATTTTAAAACAAAAGGTTTCTTTTAAAATAGCACAGACTTATTTTTAAAAATGTTGCAGTTTAAGTTTGCCATCTAGGCATTACGCGGAGTACTAAAGAAACAGACAACACTGTTTCTTTAGTACTCTTAAATTGGTACTAATAAAACAGACTAGACGTATTAAATTTGTTTCGGCCTGATTAATAAGGTTATACTAACGCAACGACACCTATTCAGCCTAGTGATTTTCCTATCTTCTACTAAGTTATAACTATGTGTTAGAGATTAATAAATGTTAATTGGATTTCAAATAAAAGGTTTCTTAAGAGTACTAAAGAAACAGTGTTGTCTGTTTCTTTAGTACTCTTAAATTGGTACTAATAAAACAGACTAGACGTATTAAATTTGTTTCGGCCTGATTAATAAGGTTATACAAACTCAACGACACCTATTCAGCCTAGTGATTTTCCTATCTTCTACTAAGTTATAACTATGTGTTAGAGATTAATAAATGTTAATTGGATTTCAAATAAAAGGTTTCTTTTTAAATGGCACAGACTTATTTTCAAAAATGTTGCACTTTTAGATTGCCATCTATGCTTTACGTGGAGTATTAAAGAAACAGACAACACAGTTTCTTTAGTACTCCTAAATTAGTACCAGGAAAGCATAATAGAGGTCACTATACTAAACTTGTTCCATCCCGATCAATAAAGAAACAGATTTCGTCACTTTTTATTATTGGCCTGCTTTTATACATTCCTATTGTTACTAATTTAGTCAACCAAAAACTTAAATAATGTTTAGAAGTTATTGTGTAATTTATTTATAATATGTATATATTTAGAAATATAGAAGTATGTTTATGAACAGTCTGGTTACAAACTCTGATTAGTTTGGAATTGGACGACCGGGTGTGGGATGAGTGGAGATATTATTATTATAATTCTTTCTAACATAAATTCCTTACTGCAACCAATGTGTGTGGTATAAAAAGGCAAACTGCAGCCTGCACCGTACTAACATCATTGCACAAGTACATGGCTAGCTTAAATAAACTTCAATAGGTGGCGTAAGCTGTTTTAACGCAGTCGGTAAGTGTGAAATGGTAAATGCTTGTAGAATACATTATACACATACACCTTTCAAATTAAAAATGTTTTACGCACTATCAATTAATATGAACAAAATAAATTTTAGGGTGATGATGACAGTGTTTTAAATTTTAAATATTTACGTCCCTATGTGCAGACAATTGGGTAGATGACTGTGCTTAAATTAAATTATTTCACTAAGTCGGGAAATATGTTTTCTGAAAAGAGTTTACAATTGTCTTTCTGTTCTAATGCAACCTTCAAATAAACATGAAAATACATACCCATGATGTCACGTCTACGTATTTCATACAAAAATGTACCGCGCCTACCGTTTTTATGTTTATTTAAATGATGTTGATTTGTCTTGACAGACATCTAGCATAGACATATGGGTTGTAAAAAAAAATTACGTACCCGTACACACTGCTTTAACATTTATTTTACCTCAAGAATTGAATAAACGGTTATTAGAATTTTGAATAACGATTTAACTATTTGACGCATAATATAACTTATAAGCTTTAGACTCACCAATAATTCTAAACTATATTTCTTCAAAATGCATTTTTGTAATTATTATTACAATTGTGACTTTTTTTAAGAATGTTTTTTTCTTCTAAACATAATAAAACCACAGTCACTTTAATAGTAATTAATAAAACTATTCACTTTCAAACAATAAAAGGAACTCAAGTCAATTTGAAAAAACTGCTGCTAATATGTAATTGCAAGTAAAAAATAATATTTAAAGACGGATATCGGTTGCGGCTTTTTGTATAATGTAACACTTAATCCGATCCGCAAGCGTTTTCGGCGAACGGCCGGGACGAGCGGCTGCTTCACTATGACTGTCCTATGAAGCATCGGGGAGAGCGCCCACGGCCAACTTTTGTTACGAATGAAACCATCATGTCTTATCCGTTGAAACAAACGAAGGGACGAATCGTGGTGGTAAGAAAAGTTAACTACGCGCGCTTTACCTTGTTATACGGAAAGCCGTAAGTGATTCATTTATATGAGACGGAGAATATGCGGTATGCGAGGACTGTGTAAGTTTAGTCTTTTTTAATATCTGTTTTGTAGCACAGGTTTGGGCACCAGCCTGTCCTGATAAGGAAATGTTGACATTCGATATTTTTTTTAAATATTATCTTATTAACTTTAAATATAAAATATATTAGATAATTAATCCATATGAAATTGTAAGCACTTATTCATCTTATTTACAATTCTACAAAAAAACTGCATAATGCATGGTCGTCTCAGATGTTAGCGGGTTTCTATAGAATTTCACATAGGTGTATTAGGTTCAAAGGAAGAGTGATATTATGATGACATAACGTTATATTTGTATATAAGGTGAGCCGAGTACCCCAAAGTTATTTGAAGAAATTAAATTTTATTTAAACGTGATCTCGACGAACTAGCCGGCTGTTAGGTGTTTATCTTGCGCCTGAGTTGCTGTTGCTGTTGCCAGTGTTGCACCCTTAGGCCACTCTCGACCTACGACCACCTTTTTATTTAATATTGATGTTTGAAGAAAATTATATATCGTACCATTTAAATGTATAACATGTAACTGTTTCTTCTTCCAAATAAAGACAAAAAAGAAAAGATGTGTGGTGTCGTGGGACACCAGATAGGAACGATGTTTCTAGAAGAAAAATCAACAAAACTACTTTTCAAAATTATATTAACACCTTTATTTTATTTACATTGATTTATAAAAGTATATAATAATAATATACAAAGAAATAGCTATTTACGTTACGGACGTTTTTTGCCGGCTAGGGTACCCCTCCGCAACACCCCATAAGGAACTTCGTTCCAATAAGAATAATAACGACTAATAAACGCTGGTAATCGGGTAATCAGAGCGCTAAAAGCCTGGCAGTTCATAATGACGTGCAGGTTCCCCCTTTAACGTCGGTATGGTGGTGAGAGTAGGTAGGTATGGCAGTTACCTTTGTACTAGTGGTAGAGGTAGTTCGCTATGTCCATATGTAAGGATTCAAGTGTCCCATCCCGTCCCTCCTGTCCCACCCCGATGGCAGAAGGCCGTGAGATTATGTATGTATGTATGTAATAATAGCGATTAAATATATTTGTTGCACGTCTCATCCATATAACACATAATAAGTATAATGTATTCGCTGTTATCCGCCGCCAGATAATAGCGAATACATGTTCTATTAGAGTGCGGCTCGCGGAAGGTTTATATTTCTTTCGTACGGAACATAACCCTATATCCTTCTTAGTACCCCTGGCAACGTGTATGCGAAATTTCATGGAGGTCAGATGAACGGTACGGCAGGTTTAAAATACGAACATATAAACATATATTCTTTAACGAGCTTTTGCCCGCGACTTCGCACGGGTGAAATTTAGAATCACTTTCTGTAAAATTCTGATAAAATGGAGTCTATATTTGAAGTTAGACCTCTAGGCATTTTTGTGCCATACAGTCGTTTTTGCGTGATGCGTGTACAAATATACAGACAAACAGAGAAAAATCTAAAAACTATTGTTTTGGCTTTATATTTTCTGAATTTTCTTCCAATTAACACATATGTACATACAAACTGACGCTCACGCGTGTGTACCTTAAGGGGTAGACAGAGGTGTATAAAACACCAACAATAAACATATGTTTATACTCAATACTGTTTTCCGTTTAACAATATTATCTTATATGATAATTCTGAAATTAAGTATAATTGTGAACCTTGTTGGACGCACCAGTTAGTTATTAGTGCAACTATAGTTAAATGTTAAATTAATAATGTATAGTGGCCTCATAGTGAGGCAGGTGTAAGAGCAATATGTAAGGTACCTACAAGATTATGTATTTTTCAATAGGACCTGCATAAATAGCAATTGCTTTATTCAAGTGACCTACATTCACAGATATAGATAGGGCGTTGAACTGTGTGTTCCTTCCTTCCATTAATTATGAATTGTAAGGAGTAAATCTGGGGCGACGAGACGAAGTTTTGTACTATGCCGTGACTAAAGCCATTACTAATTTACTAAAGATCGCTTGGTGGTTAAAATTAGTCCCTGTCGCATCATTTCATTTTCATATTTGTAACCGAAATGAAATAATACATTACCTGCGGAAACGGTGTCTATCGTTCTGTACACTTTCCGTATGTATGTTTATTTCCGTGTAGCTTTTCGTAGTTGTTTCATTTATACGCTTAATATCAAAGGTTATTTAATAATTTTATCTTTCAACGTATCTGCTAGTTTATTATATTTAAGTACTGCAAGTTTAACATTTCTTCGTGATATATGTATCTTTTATTAATTTGCTTTTTTTTTGTTAAGTAACAAACGGTATAGGTTTGGATACAAAATAGAATCTTGAAATATTAAAGACATGAGAGGCGCTCCCATTAATTTTTTTATGAATTTGGCCTCGAAACGAAAGTTTCTCGGTTTTGCATTAACTATGCAGTAGGTATTATATTATCTCCGTGCTCGGGGTGATCACTAGTATACCCAATTAAATATGAACGTCACTCTACCACCTGGAGGGAAAATACAAAATTAACATCAGTTAATGGCGATTTGACTAAAACATTACATTAATTATTTTATCTTCATAATAATATAATATATAAACTTTGTTATGGTGTATTAGTAAATGATTTTTTTTTTATGGTAAGAAAATTACTTGTGAAACAGTACAACCAGCTTATGGAACAAATTGTCGCCTACCGTATTTCCGAACCGAAACGACCTTCAAACTTTCAAGAAAAGAGCGTACTCCTACTTAAAAGGCCGGCAACGCACTTGTGACCCTTGAGTTGCGGGTGTCCATGGGCGGCGGTAGTCATTTACCATCAGGTGACCCGTCTGCTCGTTTGCCCCCCATCGTATAAAAAAAAAAACGTAAAACTAATTTACATATTATCTGTACGTGTCATTGCAATTCGCCTAAACTGCTAGATCGATTTTGATGAATATGGTTGTTTGAGAGGGCCCCAAAATGGATTAGACTTAAAATTGGTCCCAGCAGGTAGCGCTGCTATAGGGTTCTAGGAATACATTCTACTATTAGGGCAAGACAATGTCGGTCGGGTTTACTTGTATATTTATGGACCTATCTACATACATACATATACTCCCGACTATATCCCTGAAGGTAAAGGCAGTGTCGTATTTAATACTCACATCTGCCACGTATCATTTAGTTCTACACACGTAATGGTGGGCAAGCCCGTTGCGATCAACGGAAAATAAAAAAAAGTGCAATTAAAATATAAATAAAACGCATTTATAACTTTGTTGCTGGCTTGTTTTCTTTTTTCACAAATCTTTGTGCAACAACATGATAGGGATATATTTTTTGTCGTTAAAATAATTGTTTCATCTGCGTGGTCACGCTGTATTTTACAATATGGATAACTGTGAAAACCTACTTTGTTTTTGATCAAATATTTTTTTAAATTTAGGTCATAATTTTCAGAATTCACTGAGTTTCTTTTTAGACTCTTTTCCCGATATCTCTATCATGCTTGTCAACGCTTATAAACATCGTTCCAAGATGAACAAAATCAATCATTTGTTCCACTCTTTCATTACCAACATTAACCTAACAAGCAGTCAGCTCTTAAACTCTTTCGAAAACCATCACCTTTGTTTTACTTGCATTTACTTTCAAGCCTTTCATCTCAAGTTCATAATTTATGATTGTTATCATGTACTGCTATTCATTTGCCGAAGATGCAAGAAAGACTCGAGGCACTTGTACATGTAACCCGCGCATACGTAGACATTTAGAATCTGGACAACTATCCATAAATAATTTAAACAACCATAGAGATCCAAAACAAACTCGCCTGAGATACCAAACTAGTCTGGGTATGCATCATTTATTCGGAGAAAGGCTTTGGAATCCAAGTAGAGTGACTTCATAGCTTCTATTACAGAGTCATCCAACCCATACATACTACTACTAGTAGATGACTAAAAACGCTATTGTTTATAAACTCCTGCTGAGATCCCTTGCCTTATTAAAGAGGCGATATAGCAGGTCTACAATGAGCTCTTCACCCGCCCTCAGCTTCCTGATGTCATACATTTCATGGTTTTTACCACTTCTTCCAAGCTTATTTCACGTCTTTTAACATTTATTTCCTAATGAAAACTACTTCACTACTTTGTTACTACTTAGTCCTCATTCCTCTTCTATCTCGGTACTCTCGGTAATTGTTTATTCTGAGTGTAATTTATGTATATGTATTTAGAAATATATAAGTATGTTTATTAGCAATCTGGTGTCATAATCCAAGCTCTACATAGTTTGGGATTAGACGGCCGTGTGTGAGATGTGTGCAGTTATTATTATTATTCTCTTTATTTAACTTATTACATATATAATAAATACATCATTACATTTTTAAATGTATAAGATACAACAAATAAATTATATCTAAAAATATAAAAAATAGTGTCCCACCAGCATCGGGTACAGGGACCAAGTTACCGGCGGTTACGGTACCATACATAAGAACCTCCTCACAATACGTGTCGTATCAAGCGCATTCTGCATCAGGCGCTTCACCCAGCTGTCTATATGTAGCTTTCATGAAACATTGCCTTCACTAAAAAAAATTATGACTAACTGAAATGGTTTAAAGTATGGAATTACTATAAATATAACTTTCTTCTAGCTATTAGATAGTATATATCCACCTTTATCAGTAAAGAATGAATGAATGAATGAATGAATTTCTATTAAACTAAACTTTAAAACAGTGTAAATAACACCCACAACTAAGTTGATACACAACCATCACTAACATTCACTATACAAAGTGCTACGGAATAAAATAAACCAGCATACACATAAATGCTCCGAATAAGATAGAACTAGCGAAGGATATATTCGGACCGCACATAAATGTTGGTGAATAAAGTTATGCGGCTGATCTGGAGAAACAAGCCAGACGGAATCAAATCCGAACTGATAGCAATGTAGCCTGTGTAGTACGCGGAAAATCCGCAGGGGACTAGGGGAAAGCGTGTGAAAAAGGCCCTTCACTCCACAAATCTCCCACACCACCCCGCATTATTAAGCGTGCGAGTTTAAGGTTACCTACAGGGTGGGCCATGAATTAGTTCACATTTTAAAATATTGTGTGGAAAAAGTCACTGCTTTGGAATTTATTTATTACTTATTACGGGGTCTCCAGACTGTTATGCATTAGGGCCAGTTCCAAACATTTTTAATTCTTCCGCCATTATTTTTCATTTGTACTTAATTTTGTTTTTGTTTTGTTTTGTTTGATTTGACTTGACTTTTTGTTTTATGAATGACTTATTAATATGGAAAAGGAACGAAAATTTAACAGTGAATGCAGAACTTTCAATGATCAATGGAATTTTAAACTTTTTGTCATTTAGCCAGGTAATAAGTATGTTTTTTTGCAATAGGCGTACTCATAGAATATAATATTATTATAATACTCAAAGAACTTATATATACATATATATGCAAATAGCATTATGGGAAGAAACATTTACAAAATTAAGTAAAATATATAGGAAATATGCGGACAGAAACATTTGCAGCTTTGAAGCGTTTCTTGAAATCGCAGCAATTTATTTATGAAAGTCAATGCTGAAGAGACTGCAACTCGTGCCAGCTTTTGCGTTGTTCTGAAAATGGCAAAACGTGGCAAACCGTTCACCTTTGAAGAAATTATCAAGGAATGTGAAATTGCAGTCGCTGAAGAAATGTGTCCCGAAAAGGTAAATTTATTTTATTCTGTCAGTTTATTAGCAAACACCGTGGCTCGGAGGGTACACGACAGTGCAGAAAATATATTATCTCGACTGTCTGACAAAAATTGTCAGCTTGAGTGGTTTTCTATAGCTTTGGATGAGTCAATCGATGTTTCAGATACTGCTCAAGTGTTGATTTTCGTTCGAGGAGTAGGTAAAAATTACGAAATATATGAAGAACTTCTTGATAGGGATGATATTTAAATAGGAGTGGAAAATGATCTTGAAATCTATTACAACTGAGGACGGTGGCAAAAACATGTGTAGTAAAATCAAGGAGTGGTTGCACTTGTATCAAAGGGTGTAGAAAATGACGGTGGTTCAAAACCATTAGTATTACATAATATTGTTTATCAACAGTTTCTGTGCGACAAATATTTGGATATGTCTGAAATTTAAAAAACAGTTATATCAGTTGTTAATTTCATCAGACCTACGGGGCTAAATCACAATTCCGCAAATATATAGCAAAGATTGGAGAACATGACTTGCCTTATTACGAGTATACTGCCAAACGCTGTATAAGTTGAACTCGCTTTTTTTAAAATCTAGCAGTAATTGTTTTTTTTTTAATAAAAAGCATCACGCTATTAAAGAATTAGGGAATATCGAATGGCTGTGGAAGTTAGCAATCTATATTGATTTGACTAAATACATAAACGAACTGAATTTAAGATTGATGGCCAATAGGGCCGGCCGGATTTGGTCCGTGGGCAAGGGTTTAGAGATCCTTGCTCTAAACGAAAACGCAAAATTTCGAATACTTTTCTACATAAAGATTGAGGTAAGTAAGGACTCCTGGATGGCCACAGAATATCGCCTTTTCGAAAATTAGCTTTACCGGGAACATCTTCTTGATGACCGACAAGGACTCATTCGAAGTGTGGCAAGGTGCTGCGTCTAGCTGGAACCATGTTTTCCTGCTATAAACACGAAATTCCTGTAGCTGGGGTGACAGAAACTCTCTTAGCGTCACATATTGAGTAGAGTTAACAGTGGCAGCACAGCCATGTCCTCCTCAAAAAATAGGGCCCAAAGATTCCTCTGACTGACATTGCTTTTGCATACCGTTATCTTGGGCAAATAAAGGCATTTCATGTTTGGCATTAAGATTTTCACATCTGTAGTATCTCTGGTTCTGTTTGTTTACGATTCATTGTGGAAGTGGGAGTCATCAGAAAATAAGATATTGTTAAAATTACGGGAGTGATTCGGAAAATCAAACTATAATATAAACTAAATCATGGCCACCCTGTACAACACAGGACACTCACCCTCGCATATTTTAATGTAGAATGGTACTCCATTCTACATTTAAATGCGAGGGTGAGTTTGTGATTAGGGCAAGGGCAAAATAAGGGCATATTTATAACTTCAATTATATGTTCGTAAAGTCCCCCGCAGCACAGGAATACCTTTTACTTTTTCGCTCCAATTCATTCTACGGCAACCGGTTACTATAGGTTAGATATGCTTGTTTGTCACCTTAGTAGTACACAATCTCAGTTTTGAGTAATAAAGTAAGTACTCAACTACTTACATTTTCATTTTGAATATTCGTTATAGCTTTTAAATAATTCACAAAGTGAAAATGATATTATCAATATGGCCCCTGTGTTCATTTGAACAAGACACTTAATTGAAGTACTATTTGGAATTGATTAAAAATATTTTTGTTTTAACGGCCACGGCACAGGAGTGACAGCTGACAGCACTTCACCCGCTACGATCACTGGTTATCGATTTACCGTGGAACAAACCAAAGGTTGTGTCTTTTTTCTACTCTTAACTTAAGTTTTTTACCAGACTGCGCTAGGAATTTTATGTTATTAAAGTGTATATATGTATATATATATGTATGTGTGATGTTACTTCGTCACGCCTTAGAGTCTAGACAGCTCTATATCTATATATTTATTTCGACATGTAAGTCGTCATTTGAATTGTGTTATTAGTGGAAGTGACACAGGGTATAAGTATAAGATTTCCAGACGTCTGTTTTATTTAAAAAAAAAACACAATATGTGGGAGCATTAGGAATAATTCCTGTGTCGCGGGGGTGTTCACAAGCATTCAATCAATGGACACAAAGAACACCCAGACTCGGGATAACTCATTGATAATTACACAAATTTTTGTTCCGTGTGGGAATCAAATCCACGACCTCCGGTTTAGCAGTCAGGGTCACTAGACCAACTGGTCCGTCGTAGTTGATTTTATATACCTTTAACATTAGTGTTAAATGTAAAAAAAAACTATACCATAGGTATTAGAAGTATTGTTTTTTGGTGAGTGATATACTAAAGAAGCTAATTTTATTAAAAGTAATTTTGGCAGATAAAGTCATTTTCGAACATATTCTTCTATTATACGTCGAATACAGTAATTTAAAAAAAAGTATTACACTAACCGCTGTCCGTTCCTTCGCCCGCGTTTGGTTTGGAAATATCCACTGCCACATGTAATACATAACAACACAAGCGGGTATAGCTACAACCTAGTAGTGTCTAGCGTCGACACTGTCGACACTGGCACGTCCTACATTACGGGTATTTAGCGGTTTTTCTTATTATATACGAGCACACCTGTTGACACCCCCGCAACACCCCCTGTGGGTGGAATTTTGTAAAATCCGTTCTTAGCTGACCTCTACTCGGCGAAAGGAATATTCCTACCAAATTTCAAGTCTCTACGCCCTATGGTTCCAGATATCGTGATGAGTCAATATATCGGTGGAAATCTTTTATATATATAGATATATAGACTCTTATATAAATATATATTATATCTTATTATATGTATTTTTTTTTATACAATATGGGGCAAACGAGCAGACGGGTCACTTGATGGTAAATGACTACCGCCGCCCATGGACACCCGCAACTCAACAGTCAACAAGTGCGTTGCCGGCCTTTTAGGTAGGAGTACGCTTTCTTCTTGCTGGTTTGAGGTTTCTTTTCTTTTTTCTTTTTTGTCTTTCACAATTTATTTACTTACTACTTTATTTATTTATTTTTGTCATTATTTAACTAAAACTTGTATAAATGTTCGGGTACTGTTTTAGTATTACCATTACATTGACTTATTGGTATATTGTGACGAATTCAGTTCATTATCCTAAAAGATGAGATGGCTCTCTGTCAATGAAACGGAACCGCCAAATGAAACACTTGCAATGCAAAAAATTGTTAACTTGCACATTTCCCCGCATTATCGCAATAACTGACAGATTCTACGATACTTCTACATATCTTTATATATATATTTAGAACTTAACTTTTGGAACGAAGTTCCTTATGGGGCGTTGCGGGGGGGTACCCTAGCTGACATGAAACGTCCGTAACGTTAAAAAAAAGCGTAAGATTTTTATGTATAATCTATGTATGATGACTATACAGTGTCTAATGTATAGTCTACGTGATGACTGTTATTATAATTGCAATTTGCTATTATTATTCATGTAAAAAGCTGTTTCTTTATATATTATTATTATATAATTTTACAAACCATTTTAAATAAAATAAAGGTGTTAAGATAGTTTTTAAAGTAGTTATTTTTTTATTTTAATCGATAAAAAAACCATAATAAATAATCGGACTTTAAAAAAGTAGACAACCGACTTCATTGCGTCTATCATGAAATGTAATACTAAAATGGTTTTCTCATGGATGCCATTATCAGAACTGCACCAATCTTTCATCTAACTATCCTTGAAGTACATCCTTTCCAATAAAAAAGAATCATCAAAATTGGTCGGCGCGATATTGTGTTATTCGTCTATTTGTCCCGTTTATGTTTAATGCAAATTTAAGACGTATATGGTTTTCTCATGGATGCCATTGTCAAAACTAGACCAAATTAAAATGGGATCACACTGGAAGTACCAGCTTTTAAATAAAAAAAAAACATCAGAATCGGTTCCCCCAGTCGAAAGTTATAAGTTAACAAACATAAACAGTTACGATATACATATATACTATAATAAACGTTTTTCAAGTTGGTTGAAAATGTATACTCGAATAATCATTTTCTTTATACCTCGAATAGAACTTGAAATTAACATTTTTATAATAAGGAACTTCCACACGGTTCTATTTTTAATTTTCATGTATTCATTCATTAATTCATAAAAATAAGTCATAAAAAATGCATAATATTAAAAAAAAGTTACCCAATTAATCGATTCTATCCGGAAACCGTACTTACCGCCGATCTGTAATAATTTTAATTGTATAGGAGAATATTTGCTACGAATTTTTCACATATGATACACGTCTACATAAAATAATGTCAACAATAGTTTCAAGATTGGACGCTCAAATTGAATTGCGAGGCTGCCGGTTTGCTTGTCTCAGTATTTAGACGACTGACTGCTACCTTCTGCTACAATATAATAACTATGATACAATTCTCAAACGTAGAAAAGGAATCAGTATTAAGTTTTATATCGATATCTGCTGGATTTGTTGTTATTACGATATTTAAATTTTTTATATAAAATAATTTACAAGGCATGTGTGAGTCAGCCAGTCGGTACGGGTAGATCTACAAATGTATACTGAGGAAATTGTTAGTATATTGAAGGAGGGCAAAATTAATAGTAATATTATTACTATTAAAATAAAAGAGCTTATGAATATGAAAGAGGCGCAAGTTGTGTGTCAGAATCCTGGGAAATGTAGCTCTACTGTCTTCGTCTAGGGCTACCTGAATAATATTGAACTAAAGTCACTCAACATTCAATTCCTTAGTTGTGCCATCACGATATACACAAATAACTGTAGGTATATTCGCAAAACGGGTAGAAGTTTCATCATTGCGATTATGAGTCGGTGTATAAGTTGGACTCGCGACAACCCGACGCTACGGGTAAATCAATAGACGGTACACTTTACTAAAGTAGAAAAACTTCGCTGTTTGAAACGTTTACATATCGAAGTTAAAGCTTCTTCGCTTCGGCTTTTTTGCAGTTTTAATTTAAATTTATCTGCTAAATGTTCTTTATAATACATAAACGTCTTTTTTATGAGTTTGGGGACGATTAGCAGATGGGTCATTGTAGTGTAATTGTCATTGCTAAAATAAAACAATATCGTGTTTTGTGGCCAAGTATGTGTAATATATGGTATTCTCCGTTATAAACTGAACTAAGCTAATAAAGCGGACAAAAGAGCGAGAGGAATGCCTTGCAAAAAATAAAAACTAATAAAATAACAAACACAAAAGATTTTTCTTAATCTAGGTAAATACTGAGTAATATACAAGGTAATACCTAGCTATATAGAAAAATAATGAATGATTCTTTTAGAAGAGGGAAACCTAATATTCTCCCTAGCTTTGTTAACCCCAGTGATTGCGAGCAGACACATTGCATTACCACATAGATAAAAACCCGCCACTATTTCTATCGCTTCCTGAGAAATATAGTAGTAAATAGTAGTAAAAAACTAGTACTAAATAGAATTTTTAATAAATGAACCTCACACTGTGCAAAAGATCCGAAGAAAAAGGTGTCGTAAATCTCGAAACTTTATTTAAATTATCTTTAATATACATTTTGCCTAAATTAACATCGTAGGACAAATAAATACAGTTTAAGTGCTGTTATTTACAGTTGGTAAACACTTGATGTGATAATAAGCCACTGAGTCCTCACCACCTACCAGTGGTGCATCGCTTCACAGAGATTAACAGTTTTATTTACCTTTCTCTTACAAAAATCGAGGATGTCACAAATTAGTGAAATATTATCGGCGCAGAGGGCACTAGAGGAAACATTCACAAGAAAGATGTGTGATCTTGAAGCTCAAATCCAGTGTGCTGGTCCTGCCAAGGATACTGAGGCCAAGGTTGCGGAGGAGTTCCGGACTTTTCGGGAGTTAGTCTTCTCCATGTTGGGCTTGCTCCGAAAACAAATCTGCGAGTGCTTCAGACAGGTTGACGTCATCGAAACTAGGCAGCGGCGAAAGTCACTGATCTTCCTGGGTGTCGAGGAAACCGAAAAAGAGGACTGCAAGGGAGTCGCACTTCGGGTCATCAACGGCAGGTTGCGCCTCAAGGATATACCTGCATCTTCAATTAAGGCCTGCCATCGACTTGGAGTACAGAACAAAGAGCGACAGCGGCCCATACTTGTCAAGTTCGCTTCTGTGGATGACCGGTCGTCAGGAAGTCAGGCCTTAAAGGTACCCCAATAACAATCAGAGTTTCTGACAAAAACCAGGCAAGCTGTGTTCGCCAGGGCCAGGCTACATTTTGGTGTGTCTACTTGCTGGACACAAGATGGCAACATAGTGGTCAGGGTCCCTGGTGGAGTTCGGCACAAGATCACGACCATTGACGAGCTGAATCCACTTCTGTTAAAATATCCGAAGGCGCAATTGGCTTCCTCAAGGTCCGATGATCGGTCTGCAAGGGATGGGGGTTCTAGTAGATAAATCCATATTATTTCTTATTCACATAATTGTCATAATACACATCTTAGTTTCATATACTATTATCTTCGTAAACGCCCTTTTCCTTTTTATGCACGCAGTCTTTTAATTTTATTTTTATTTCTGCAGATCTCATTGAATTGTTTAAGTGAATTGGTCTTTGTTGTTTTTCTGTCTGACGTTTGTATTGGAGTAGCATAGATTATAGATCAATTGATCAATTCATTCACTCATTACGGTCTATGCTGTTCGGATACACTGATTGTGATACAATGTGTATAATAGTCTGTTAGATACCTTAGAGCATATATATGCTCTAAGTTGGATACTGACATTTTCTTAATGTTTTTGTAAACTGTTTCTCTTTTTTTTTTTTACATTTATGTTTTTTGGTTACAACTTTTATAGTGATGTAAGCTGGCGGGTGGTGCAGAGATACAAGAAGTGTACCATAATACCTGCACGTAATTTAACTTATATATTTTAGCTTTAATTTTATTTATTTTATTTTTAGTTGTATTGTAGTTATGTCCTCAGACAGTGAGAATTATGTTTCTGCCTGTGAATCTGAAATCTCTGTTAGTGAAAAAAGCTTCTCTTCCGTAACAGATACTCTCGGTAGTGTTTTACGCAGCAAATTTAATAATAACAAAAATAGCCAGCTATTAAATGTGTGCCACCTTAATGCTCAAAGCATTCCCAGCCACTTTGCCGATTTGTATGAGGCGTTTTGTGATGCCAATATTCATGCCGTTCTGATCTCCGAGACTTGGCTCAAACCGCACCTTCTCTCCACTTCTTACTCCTTGCCTGGCTTTGTTCTTATCCGGAACGACCGAATGGGGCGGGGGGGAGGTGGCGTGGCTATTTACCTGCGCAGTGACTTTTCTTATAGAATTATTTCATCTTCTTCCTCTAATTATGACGCCTCAGCAGAATTTATATTCTTAGAGGTTTGTGTCAAAGGCGCCAAAGTCGTGCTTGGTGTTGTTTATTGTCCCCCTTCGATTGATTATTTCACTGATTTCGAAACAGTTCTTGAATCTCTGGGTACAGAGTACGTTCATCATGTCATCATGGGTGATTTCAATACAAATCTCCTAGCTCAGAACTCCAATCGTTCCTGTAAACTCCGACTCCTTCTTGAATCGGTTAGCTTTTATGTTCTGCCATTACATGCCACTCACCACAATAATATCGGCGAGGACACTCGGCTCGACCTAATCATCACTTCCAATCCTTCCCTTGTTTCCTCTCACGGTCAACTTGACGCTCCTGGATTCTCACATCATGACCTGATTTTCCTCTCCTACATCCTCAAACCCCCAAAACCCAAACCTAGAATTTTATACAGGCGTTGCTTTAGACAAATGAATATTGATAAATTAAGCGACGATGCGTCTAATATTGACTGGACATCTCTGATTGATGCCACCTCTGTCGACGACAAGGTACACGTTTTCAATGAAGTTGTAATTAAACTATACGATACCCATGCACCGGTTAAAAAGGTTAAGCTCAAGCGACCACCGGCACCGTGGATGACGAATGGTATACAGTTGGCGATGAGACGCCGAAATAAGGCTTTTGGGACTTACAAGAGGGACCCTATCGACGTCAACTGGCAACTGTATAAGTCTGCGAGAAATCGGTGTAACCAAATGATAAGGAACGCTAAACGCCGCTATATTTTAGATAACATTTCCTCCTCTTCACCTGCTGACATCTGGAAGTTCCTCGGAACTCTTGGGATCGGCAGATCGCGACATGTAGACTTTCCAAAATCCATAAGTCTCGATTCCCTAAACCAACATTTTACTACTTCCTATACCTTAGACAGTCTATCTGAACATAATACCAGAAATTACATCAATAGTCTACCGCGTCCTGACTTAGACCCATTTAATTTCAGTTCGGTTGCAGAGGGCGAGATTAAGAAGATTATCCTGTCTATCAAATCCCAAGCGATTGGCTGTGATGGCATTGGTCGGAGAATGATCACAACATTGCTAGTCCACCTTCTTCCTGCTATATCCCACATTGTTAACTTCTCCCTTATGTCTGGCACATTCCCTTCTCTGTGGCGGAAAGCATATGTGCGTCCGTTACCTAAAATAACTAATCCCTCTCTTCCTACTCACTTTCGTCCAATCTCCATCCTTCCCTTCCTCTCCAAAGTGCTAGAAGCCTGTGTGCATAAACAGTTCTCACATTTTATTTACAGCAATAACTTACTCAGCCCTCTTCAGTCAGGTTTTCGACCAGGCCATAGCACAGTTTCCGCCCTTCTTAAAGTGACTGGCGATATTAAGTCGGGGATGGAGAACACTAAGGTTACTACCTTAGTACTAGTTGATTTTTCCAATGCCTTTAATACCGTCAGTCACGAACTTCTCCTTGCCGTCCTATCCCACTTCTCGGTCTCTCGGGAAGCACTGAACTGGTTTTCTTCCTATCTTCGGGATCGTCAGCAATCAGTCAGTATGGAGGATTCTTCCTCTAGCTGGTGTGGTCTTGTTGCTGGAGTCCCTCAAGGCGGTATTCTCTCACCACTCCTGTTTTCCATCTTCATTAACCTTATTACCTTAAGACTTCAGTGTTCCTATCATTTATACGCTGATGACTTGCAGCTATATTATCAAACAGAGTTGTGCAATGTATCGTCCGCGGTTTCGGCTGTAAATAATGACCTGGCAACTATTAAACACTGGTCCGACATGTTCGGTGTATCAGTAAATCCGAAGAAATGTCAGGCTATTATCATCGGGAGCAGCCGTAGAATGAGCCTGCTAGACCTAGCTTCAGTTCCACCACTTACCTACAATGGCATGGTTATTCCATATTCTGAAAGTGTGAAGGATCTCGGATTATACATTGACACAGCTCTCGGCTGGCGAAAACAAGTCGCATCCGTGTGCCAGAAAGTCACAGGGACGTTGCGGGCCCTTTACAGACTTAAAAACTTCCTTCCATTAAAAACTAAGGCAATGCTTGTTCAGACCCTAATATTTCCAATAATCGATTATGGTGACATGTGCTACTTTGACCTGAATGCAGATCTGCTCAATAAGCTTGACCGTCTTCTCAACAATTGCATTCGATTCGTCTTCAATTTACGTAAATATGATCACGTTTCTCATCATCGTGCCAATTTGAATTGGTTTCCAATTCGCATACGCAGACAGATACGAGCATTAAGTACCCTTTACTCTTTTCTCCAACTTCTCCTTCCTACTTAACTACTCAACTTCAGTATTTAGGTACAAACCACTCTAAAAACCTTAGGTCTTCAAACAATCGACTCCTCTGTCCCACTCACCGCTCCGACTTTGTACATTCAACTTTTCTAATTCAGTCTGTCTTGCTATGGAACGCGCTCCCTCTCGGGATCAGGATGGCAGAAACTCGGCAGAGTTTTAAATATCAGTTGCGGAAACATTTCATAGACACATTTTCGGATCCACCACAATCTTAACCTCTCCCCTTCAAAATTTTATAGTATGTATTTATATTTATGTATATATGTAGGTATATATAAATATATATGTATTTGTGTTATATAGCAGTAGTTTAAAGTATATAGCAGTAGTGTAGTAGTATCAATATAGTATATTATACTCCGTATATATAAGCAATATTTAA
Organism: Tyria jacobaeae; assembly: GCA_947561695.1. Classification (NCBI taxonomy): domain Eukaryota; kingdom Metazoa; phylum Arthropoda; class Insecta; order Lepidoptera; family Erebidae; genus Tyria; species Tyria jacobaeae. Next base: position 6,717,619 of record OX387207.1, on the reverse strand, counting down.
TAAATACATTCTTTTTAGCATATCATTTTGAATTTTCGTGCATCTACCATATTTAGCTCTGCATCGCCCTAAGGTTGACTGGCAGAGAATGCCAACGGCATTAAGTCCGCCTTTGAAACATCTGTGCATAAAGTTTAAATAAATAAAATAAAGATCCACAAATAGCAAGAGCATTCGGTTAGGAAACAATAAATGTTTCAGTTGGTTAAACAATAGGTATAATAATTTAAGTAAAGAAGTGACAAACTTCAAGATGTTCTTTTTTCATAAAAAAATACGTAAAAGCTTATGATGTAATTGAATTAAGGAGTATTACGTACACTTCAGGAATACAAAAACTTAAATAATACGAAGGTTTCACGAATAATATGTAAATTATAATTTTTTGATAGAGAGATATGTATAAATACTTATTGGATGACGGCAGTTCTCAAAGTCCTCAAGCAGGGCGGTTTTTCTGTTAATGACATAACGAATTTCGCCTTAAGATAAGGAAAGAATTAAAGTGCCCGGATGGCGTAGCGGTTTAAGTGGTCACCTCGGCACCACGCTGCCGCACACACACGTGGGACACTTTGTGTAATCCTCAGATTGTTGTTCTGAGTCTGGGTGTTCTTTGAGTCCGTCGTATGAATGTTTGTAAAGGCCCTAGAGCCCTAGGAAACTCTATTCTTCCGATTTTGACATATGAGATATCATTTGATCCTCTTCATACTGGGAATGATATATGCTTATACTAATAAGAGACGGCTTTAAGTTATTAAATTTCTTCGATTTATACCAGTAACTGTCAAAATAATAAAAATCTTGTAACAGGTAACACTCTCCCAATAGAGACATAAAGGAGTTGTAGTATCAATATACAATGTACGTGCTATTGTTTTTTATGATAATGGAAAACATTTTTGTAGTAGAGATAGATTTTTAGAATATAAATTTTTATAATAAATTTTTAGATTTCGAAATTTCAAAGACTAAAGAAAGATTTAAACTTCATAAACAGTTGTAAAAAGGCATCTAAAGGACTTAATTATAGGACATTGGACAATAGGTTATAACAGGATATTAACAACAGCTATTTGCATATAATTTTTCTAACAATAGTGTTGTAATATTTGTACAACAATACAATATTATTGTTATTATATGCTTATATATTATACTATATACATATATCTTATATATCTACTTAATATTTCTTTAAAAATCTTAGATGTGTATCGAATAAGAATCTAATTTTAAAACAAATGTATTTTGATCATAAAATAAGTCTCTTGACTAACATAAATATATTTTATTATATATGCGTGTTGAATTTTGTATATTGGATCATGGCTATGGGTCGTCTGTCTTCAGCACTCCGCCAAGGTGTCGCATTCGTTGCAGGCGAACGAATTATTAACTAGATTCCGATTTAAGTGCATGTATTGTATTTACAAAAATGTGGTTTATTTACAATTTTCAATGTTTTAAACCTGATCCTAACAAATGAAGAATCACTCATAGCCAGCGTTGACATTCAAGCGAAAATTGGTATAAGCAATATACTTGTCTATTAGCAACGACACAGATACCATTGTAAGAGAAAATTAAGAAAACGATATCTAAACTTAATTTTAACAAAGCTGTCTATGAAAAAAATAACCAAATGATATGCACATTACCTGCAAGCATAAAATATACAAACTTAGTAATAAAACAATGTGGAACAGATATCTATTGACCGGAATCTATAAATATAATAAGAAGTTTAGAAATTTAGACAACAAACTCATCAATCAAAACAGAAAATCTCGTATAAAATACAGAGAAATTTTCGAAAGAAGTTTTACTGTTTTTAAAGTTAGCCCACTAACCGTCTTAAAAACATACAAGGCCGAACAGTTGCTAAGCCTCATAATATAGCGCAAGTATTTGCAGATCAGCTTCCAATTGGAACCGGTAAGCCAGTTACCTGAATTAGATGCAGCGCTCCGTATTGAGGATCGTTTGGAAGATATGGTGTTTTACTCAGAAAAAAAAATCGCATGCCATCAAACAAAAGGAAAACAGAATCTTCACCAGGACCCGACGACATTCCTGTAGCAGTAATATAAAATGTGTTCTAACAGAAAGCTTAGCAATTATAATGCAGACATCTTATGACGCTGGAATCTTACCTGATTTGTAGAAAACAAGAATAGTATTATTTAAAAAAATTTTAAACTAGAGACTATTATACCAATACAGACTATAGTATCAATCACCTAGAAATCTAGATCTATTTACCTCATTAGGAAGACCTTTGGAGCATTGACACCTGAGATGATAATTCGGATTCACAAGACATTTATGAGACTAATCCTAGAATATGCATTCCAAGTTTTGTTAAAGATATCCCTCATGTTGTTAAAGATATCGAACATCTGGAGAAAGACTTAATAAAATGCATCAAGAGTTAAAACCATATGAGAAAAGATTGTCAGCTTTGAACCTCACAACCTTAACAGAACGCAGAGACCGTGGTGACCCAATTGAATTATATAAGATTTCATGAACTTGAACACATTTTAACATACATCAATATGATAACATCAAATCTGACACTCGGATCTTACAATTTTGAAATCGATACCGGCGACTTTCCTCACGTTCGTCACTCCTAGTGTCCAGCCTTCCTTGTTACCCACACCTTCTATATATTTCTCAATTGATAGTTACTAGATAATGAAAAATTGTTTAACAGAAATGACTATAACTTTAAAAGCAATGATCCGATAAATCTCAAAAGCAAGGCCAAATGATAACACTTTTATTTGGTATGTGGAACAATGTCACCAAATCAGTCCTTTGTAATAATCAGTATATTCTAACATACAAAAATAGTACATATTATTTCAATACGACATAATTATATATTTATGATGATACACAAGCGATTCCCACCATATTTAATTTTTACTTGCGTCCAAGTATTTAATCAGACGTTAGAGGACTTTCTTACATTTTAAGCTATTCGTCTATGTTTTACTAACTATTTGGTAGAAATAGAATATATAGTTATGAATATAAAATGGCAATGAGGTAAACAAAAAGACAGTGAATGGCACAGCGGCGTCCAAAGCCTACCCTGATTCCTCTTTATGGGCTTTATGGCACAATAATACCATTTGGTAGCTGACTGTGGAGCAAAATAAGGTAGGGTGGGATATGAGACTTTTTAGTTGATAAAATACTCGAGTCGATTTGCGACTTTGCACTGAAGGTTACTAACAGGATTAAGCTGTAATATTTATTTCTTTAATATAAAGAAGCGCTTCAAAAGCCCATTTGTTATTTATATCTGGTTAGTGACTGTTTATTATTTAAAAACGTAATTTCTATTGTAACATTTTTTTCCTGCATGAATATACAATTTTTTAAAAGTGAAAGTATCTCTGTTTGTCTGTTATCCTTTCAGTGCTGAACGGCTACTCTAGTTATAGTTTGAACCCAAAGGAAAATTTTATTAACTTCCCACGCTGGCAAAACTGCTGGCGGAAACTAGTATATACGAGTACATATGTGTATATTGATTACAATAACTTTTCAAATTTCGCTAGCACATGAAATACAAATATTGTAATTTCAGAACCGTAGGTGGTTTGCGATACTATATTTGAAAAAGCGTAAAGGTATTACACGGATTTTAATAAGCTGAATTTGCTACCCAGTTGTACAGGTTGGATTTTACTATATGGTTGATTAATTGATTGATGTTCTCTGCTCATTGTCAAGCAAACAGTTTGTTGTTATAGTCATAGCAGCAGTGGTGGTCATTATTATAAAACTGTTATACAGAATAAAAATTAAGGTTTTATTGTAACTTTCTATAATACCACATCGCTTTTTTTATCAAATCAGATACATACATCATCAGCAGTAAGTAAGCTCACAAAATATCATATTAAGACATACATATGTATATAGTTATGTTATGTTATTAGTATAGTAGTACAGGTATTTTAAAATAATATAAGTTTTACTTTTGTATATACCTCACTTTTATTTTGCAACCACTTTTTAACTTTTCTTAACTAACAATTTTGACTTTCCTATTGATAAAACCTTATTACCTAACACGACTGTTTTGAAGATAAACTAATAATAGTATTTAGTAATAATGAATACCTTCAATTATGAAAACAACTTATACAACTATATAGCTTCGTGCAACAGATAAATTATACAGATCTATCAATTAGGTTACAACGCATCAAAAATTTTACTATATTTCGAGACGAACGTCAACGACATCTGCCCGAACGTGTATATATGAAATAATAGTTAATAATAATATATAATGAACGTAAATGAAAACTCCTAAAAAAGCTGTACACAAACTAAAATTACATCGTCCACGTAAACAAAAATGTTCATAAAAAATGTTCATTAAATGAAAACTACAGGGCCAAATTATGTTAAATTTTTATGGAACCAAATGGCAATTATTACGCATCAAACGCAAGAAGAATCACTTAAATTGGATCATAAATGTCAGCGTAAGCAGTGTACATCCATAAAAAAAGAAAAAAACAATCGTATTGAGAATCTTCTCCTTTTTGAAGTCGTTTAAAAAGGGCCGCTCCAAAGACTTTGAAAATTCATGTGCATTAATGAACTTTTGCTATTTCGGAATTCTTTTGATGTGTAAATTATTGTTTATGACTTTCATATCCCTTGAACGCTATGTTTATTAGATATTTACAGTGGATACTGGGAACCACTCAAGTGATCAGAGTGACGGTTAATAACTTGATGTAAAATAATAAATGAAGAAGCATTTATATAAAAATAACAGCAAAATCTGAAATAGCTTAGGCCAAGAATCCCAAATACAGAAGTTTCTTTGCGTTTCTTTTTGCTGTACGTACAGGTAATGTTGTGAAATTATTGATTTATAACAGTGTTGCAAGAGAAAAAGCTTTTGTGAAAAAATAGGAACACAGCATAATCGTGAGTTTTGAAATAATAATATACTAATGTTAGCTAATAGCATTATTAACGGTAACTCCTCAGACTTGTTATGAAATTGTTCAGCCCAAATATAAAATTAGATTCTAAATATTAAAATTAATCAAGGAGACTGGGTCACTAGCGCTCGTTAATTTAAAATAAAAGTCTTTTTCATGTTATGTAATTAAACACAAAAATCAAAGATTTTTTTTATCTAGGTACAAATTATTATATTTCTAAGGAGTATTACAGAATACTACTGGTTTTTACACTACAGAACTAACTCTTTTATTACTTTTATAATAACGGTAATAAATCTGTCAATCGAGCTAGATAGACAAAAGTTAAACTAAGTATCATTATTTTTCAGCATTAATCCAAATTTAGTAAGCACTTAGATAGATTACCGAAAAGTTAAACAATATTTAAGGTGTAAACAGTATTATTCAAAATATATTAATATATTTTCTCACTTGTTTTGCCTAAAATTATTAGCTTGCTGTCCACTGCTGGACAGGGCTGGCTATCCCTTCCCCAATGTGCACCTCAGCACTCGGTCCTCCACCTTTCGTTTTCCTTTGTCTTTAAGTCGTAATTTTTCACCGCAAGTCCTTAATTTAATGCTTTATCATTGGTAATATATGTATATTATGTACGTAATACGCGATTTCAAGTAAAATAAATATTTTTTTTTAATAAACTTAAAATTTGTAAATAGTTTGGATCATTAAACGTGCTAATGACAGTCGAGTCATCAAATTGATAACCCGGAAATCCCAGCCCCAACTTTATTATTGTTGCATTATCCATTATATAATACAAACTTGCTGGGTTTTAGTATCTTGATGACATACCTATTTACCCTTTTCATGTTCGATTCAAGCTGACATCTTATAAAAAAAAGCAGTGTCCTCAATGGTAAAGAAAAAAGACTTCTGTTTACACTACAGTTAAGAACATCTTTCTCCGGAAAACAAGCAACTGCATGCTGCTACTAGACTGGCTGCCAAAGAAAAAGGGGAAGACCCGTGGCGAAGATATATATGACGTTTTCATCAATTTTGTAAAAAACTACAAGCTACCAATATATAAATTAGTGTGCATTACAACCGATGGAGCACTAGCAATGACTGGAAACAAGAACGGTTTTGTGGCATTGTGTCGAGCTAATGAAGAATTCCCTTCATTTTTTTCATTCCATTGCATTATACATCAACAAGTTTTGTGTTCAAAAGTTTTAAACACGGAGGAAATTATGGGCATTGCAACAAAAATTGTGAATTCCATCCGTGCACGTAGCTTGCAACGGCGGCTCTTTAAGTTGCAGTTGGAAGATAGGGAGTCAGCTGAACACAATGATTTAGTTCTTCACACGGACGTCAGGTGGTTGAGTCGCGGAAAATTCCTAGAAAGGTTTCAAGAATTATTGCCCGAAATAACAGCTTTTCTAGACGAAAGAGGTGATGACACTGAGATGTTGAAAAACGAAAAATGGCTGACTGATTTGGCATTTTTGACTGACATCACAATGCACTTAAACACCATTAACTTGGAGCTTCAAGGTAAAGGAAAAACTATTATTGAGATGATTAGCGCAGTAAACGCATTCAAAAGTAAATTGCAACTTATGATAGATCAACTGAAAAGAAAGGATCTGAAACATTTTCCGTCTTTGAAAGCAAGGATTCCTCAGTTGAATTATGATACGTATGAGGCTGAATTATCAAATATTTTGGGACAATTCGAAATGCGTTTTTATGATTGCAGTAAATTGGAAAATATAGCATCATTTATGAGTTATCCTTTTTCATGTAAAAACATTGAGGAATTAACCACTGAAGTAGCAAGTCAGTTTAATATGAACTCATGTTCTGTTGAAAATGAGTTGGTGCAGATTATATCAGATATACATCTCAAAGCTACAGCATCTGATACAAATTTCTGGTGTTTTATATCTGAAGATAAATATCCGAATCTAAGGCAAATCGCCCTTCAACTGACGGCAATGTTTGGGTCAACTTACTTGTGCGAGTCTGCATTTTCTGAAATGAATATAATTAAGTCAAAATATCGCAATCGACTAACTGACGATCATATGTCGTCATCATGCTTGCGATTGGCACTCAGTGGTTACGCACCATCTTATGAAAAGTATGCTGAGGACATGCAGTGCCACGTTTCAAGATCCAAAGTCACTCCTTAGTTGAGTTTAACACCATATGTAACTCTTTTGTTTTGTAACAACGAATAAACTCGCAATTTTGAATAACTAGGAGTTTTTTCATTGATATTGTAGAGAAGAACTTAAGTAAACCTAACCCAAACCTTGACTAAGATAATGTAAATTGTGCGGAAAGCTAATATCTATATATGCTACGGTACACCCTACCTAGGTAGGTAGGGTGTATCGTGTATGTACGACAACCCTGCATCACACATACTTGCAGCCTCTCAAGTCGATCGTAAGTAGTCTAAAAATATTGAGGTAGATCGCCAGCAGTTCAAGTTTGAGCACCCCTGATCTACATATTCAACGGGTTGGTTGTTAATTTTTATTTCATATTTGTTTGAATTCGTTAATAGCTTCGTTTTGTTTATATTCATAGATAAGCCCACTTTTTTGCTCTCTGTATTTAGTTCTTGTATCATTTTTTCTAGGCTCCCTGGTTGTTCTTCAAATAAAACAATATCGTCAGCGAATCTAAGATGGTTTAGTTTTTTACCGTCTATATTTAATCCATGTTGGTCCCATATTAGCTTTCGAAATATGTTTTCCAGCACCGCGGAGAACAGCTTTGGAGACATCGGGTCGCCTTGTCTGACGCCTCTTTTTACTTGGAATGTTTCACCCAAGGTTTCCATTTGTACTCTTGCCTTACTGTTAGAGTAAATGTTTTTAATGGTGTTTATGTACACTGTCGGGATTCCTTGGTTCTGTAAGCTTTCCCATATGGCTGTGTGGCTAATGCTGTCAAATGCCTTAGAATAATCGATAAAAGCTATATACATATATCGGTTTGTTGTGCTCATTGTATTTTTCCATAATTTGCTTGACTGTGTGAATGTGATCTATTGTGGAGAAGTTTTTTCTAAAGCCAGCTTGTTCCTTCGGTTGGTTTTCATCAAGTGTGTTGCTTATTCGGTTCAAAATTATTTTGGAAAAGATTTTATGTATGTTAGCATCAGACTTATCGGTCTGTAGTTCCCTATGACATCTCTTTCTCCTTTCTTATGTATGAGAATGATGTGGGATGTCTCCCATTGTTCTGGAACCTCTCCCGATCTCAGGATGCCGTTGAAGATTTTAGTTAGAATGGGGACCAGTTCTTCTATGGTTCCTCTCAGTAGTTCGTTTGTGATTTTATCAGGACCTGGTGCTTTGTCTAACTTTTGGCTTAGTATGGCTTTCCTAGTTTCACTGAGTTATATGTCAGGTTCTGGGTTCACTAAGAGCAGATTATAATTTAGGGTTTCTTGACTTACATGTGTATTGGGGTCTTGTTTAGAATATAGATAGCGGTAGAATTTTGTAGCTATTCTATTTATGTTCTTTCGGTCTGTTGCATTTTTTTGGTTGTTTTTCAATTTCGGGATCCATTGGTTTGATTCTCGGAGTTCCTTTAAAGCTTTCCTAGTTCCTCCTGTCCTTGCTATATGTTTTTCTAGAGTTTGCAACCTTTTAACTTTCCTGTCCTTTTTTATACCTTCTTTGATTTTTTTGCTTAGGTCAGTTATTTTTTGGATGTTCTGTTTCCTTACTTTGCAGTCAAGTAAACTTTTTCTATCATTTATAAGTTGTAGTGTTGAGTTACTTAAATTATATTTATGTTGTGGTCGTTTTTGTTCTTTTTGACATGGAATGTTGTTTTGTAATTTGTTGTAACTTGTTTTTACATCTATTGCATCTGTTTCTGATAGTTCTCTGCTTAGTGATGACAAGGAATTCTCCATTCTTTTGTTGGGTTCTGTGCTGCATGTCGGGAGTATGTCATGTATAGCAAACTTTCTGGATTGTTTGGGTGGTATAGTCTTAAATGACGCCCTTACCATGCGGTGGTCGGTATTAAAGTTTAATTTTGATATAACTGCTGTGTCCGTAAATAGATTTGGGTGGCTGCTTATAATATAGTCTATTTCGTTTCTATGATTCCCGCCTGGAGAGATCCAAGTCCACTTGTTGTTTTTGTTTTTCGTAAAAATCCCATTTAGGAGGGTTAGATTGTGTTCTAATAAGAATACCACCAGCCTTTGTCCATTTTTGCTTCTTTTGCCGTATCCAAAGTTTCCTAATACATATTCTTCTTTACATTGTTTTATTCCCACTTGAGCATTAAAATCTCCCATTAGTACAATTATGTTTTTTGAGTAATTACTTATAATAGCTTGGGATATTTCATTGTAAAAAGATTCATGTTCAAGGTCTTTTGCTTGTTCCGTGGGAGCATAGGCTTGGATAAATGTCCATGTTTTTTTGAAGCTAGGTAATTTGATGTTGAGTATAGCAGTTCGGTCATTAATTCCAATGAATTCTATTATGTATTCTTTTAGGTGCTTTTTAACTATGAATCCGACCCCTCCTTTTCCTTCGGTGTCTCCTTTGTTAAATAACACGAAGTCCTGGTGCTCCTCAATACATTCTCCTGTTCTTCTCATTTCACTGATTCCCAAAATGTCCCATTTTAGATCCTTCAATGCTTCTTCGAGTTCCGATAAAGATTCTGGTGTTCGTAAAGTTCTGGTATTTAGAGTTGCTATGTATAATTTGTTCTCATTCCTTTTGTTTTTTGTTCTTGTTAGAGGGTGATGGTCTAAGTCTTCCGCGGGGACCAGCCGTGGTGGAAGATATTTTTTTGATTGTTTGTGTAAATAATTCATTGTTGGTGTATGATGGTTCCGGTGGTCCTGGGGCATATTCAGTTTTTTGAGAGATTTATTTGTGGATCAGAGCTTGCTCTTTCTACATAGTTTAGTATGTTGGGTCTTAATATATCTCTGGTATGTGTTTTGGGTAGTGTGGATGATGGATTGTTCAATATTGCTTTCTTGTTAGTTTTCTTTTCTAATGGTGCCTTTGGTAAGTCGGAAGTTTCTCTTTTCCTCTTCTCTCTATTTTCTTTCGGCTTCTTTACAATGAGCTTGTCGTATTTTATATAGGCGATATTTCCTTTCTTTATTTCTTCTTCTACTTGCGGTTGCAGTTGTTTGCGTTTGTCTAGGATTTCTTTGGGGTAGTCCTCTTTTCTGTTGACGCCTTGTGGAAGGTTAGGCTTATTTTTGAGTATAAGATGTTTTTTCCATTGAGTTGTGATGGTGACTATCACTGGACGGTTTTTATCATCAGTTTTCTGCCCAATTCTATATACTTTACTAATTTCTTGGCTATCCATATGAACTCCCATATTCTCAATTATTTTTTTGATATGATCCACTAACTCCATTTCTGATTTAATATTTTCATTGATTCCAAAAAAGACGAGGTTGTTTTTTCTCTTTTCTATCTCTGCTCTTTGGAGTTTAAATTCCAGTTCTGAAATTTTGTTCTTGAGTTTAGTATTTTCCTCAGTGATAGTTTTCATTTTCTCGTCTAAGGCCTCCATGACGCTCTTAGTTACGGAGTATGTAATAAGTTCGGTTTGATTTTTAAATTTCTCATCGAGTTTGTTTAGAAGTAGTTCCATGTTCTTGTCCATGACTAGGGAAATTTCGTTTCTTGTGTGGTAGCACTGGTTGTCAGCTTTTATTTCTTTTGAATGGCAACACTACTATTGCTAATGTCACTAATGTCACAAATGACATAATGTCACAATGGCGTAATGTTGGTATTGGTATTAAGCTAAGCTGAGACAAGTCTATTGTCTATGACCGTTATTAATTTGAGGTTATAATTCTTAAGGGGTTTTTCAACTATTATCGCACGATATTTAAGCACTCCCACTGTGTTCTTTTATTATTTATGTTTATTGAACTTCGTTTTAATGTTTTTACGTTTCACAGCACGAAAATGACACTTTAAAACACTATTTTACGATTAAAATCCGCGGACGACGTTGACGTACATGTTAACAGTTTGACCACCGGAAGTTACTCTAGTTAGTTATATAGTAATATATGTATATATATATATATATTATGCGATATAATGAGCAGACGGGTCACCTGATGGTAATTGCCCATGGACACCCGCAACTCAAAGAGTCACAAGTGCGTTGCCGGCCTCTTGGGTAGGAGAACACTGTTTTCTTGAAGGTTTGAAGGTACGGTAGTACAAGTGACGAAAACTTTTATACGCCCATATTTCTTAAAAGTTTCAGGGGTATGTCATATATTTATATTTTAATGTTTCATTAAAACACCACACTTGTATTCATGTCGTTTATCTTGATTTAAACTAAGTTTGAATAAAGTTATTCAGTGTAGTGGTCCCCAGGTGGTCAGTTTCATTAAATTATCATTACTTTGAAACTAAGCGCATCTTGAAATAGCTTCCAACATCTTTGTTAGAAGGACAAGTATAGTAAACACATACATATTTCATCAGCCTTAGATCGTTAAATCTTTTTAATAGATTTTTGAAGGAGTCTTCTTAGTTATTTTCATTGTTTAATTTAATTGTTTACATTATGTAAACAGTGCAGGCGTACATGAATACGCATTTTACTTTATTGCACAAAAGCTACGTTTGGGATGAGTAATCATTTTTCAATTGGGAGGACTAATTTGTGACAGAGATGATGTTTGGAATTTGATCTATGTATGTGTGTTTATTTTTTTGGTCGACCCCTATCGGCAATCTATCCATTTATGGTCGTACACATTCTTTTTTTTTGTGTGGAAACCGCCTCGGGTCGTCATTCTGTTGAGTTTCCGGTGGAACGGTGTGTCGGAATCGAACCGACTAAAACCACACTATGTGCCACGCTGCGCTTAAAATAGGAGGAATCCGGGAACAGCTTTATTAAGACATCCAGACGCTTTCTAGCGCCTGCCCGCACTATGCGGGCACTACCTGCGGGTAACCTCAATAAGGCGGCGTCCAGACAGTTGCTACCGGCCATGGAGCGTATAAAAGTCAGTAGCGACAGATCACCCAAGCAGGGCAATCCGTAAGCGTATGCTGAGCCGAGTCCTCACTGCAGTAGCAGGGGTAACAGAAAGGGCCCATTTCCTGCGTGCTTCAGTCGGAAGGAAAGGGTCCCGTGCTGCCGCCCTGCCCATTCGACGATGACCGGCTGGAGCGCCTACTCGGCGGCAAAGCCAGCACGTCGAGCCTCCAACCGGGTTGACTAACGAATCATTGTGGGTCAGCGTGCAGCCTCACGCCACTCGCTTATAGAACTCGGACATTCTTTCTACTTACCCTAATTATGTTGGCATACATTTTTAAATTTTCGTCACTTCCTCTTCTTTCAAACCACAGTTCACGATTATTTCACTGTCATGATATCATCAAGTGATAAAAACCGACTAGGGGATGGAGTGAGGTCTAGAATGCTCCGGGGTGACCTTACCCGTGAAGGAAATCTTAAATTTGTAGGATTATGCTGAGCAAGTTATAACACAAATTTTGTGGAGATCGAGTGTGAATTATTAATTTCTGAAATAAAGCCAAATGCTTTTTTGTCGGAGAATGTGAACGTGTTCGTTTCATCTATTAAAATGACAGTTTAGTATAGTAGTATATATCTAGTCTCGTCAAATCCATGAGAGACATCACTTTACAACAATCGCCACTCTTACTATAATAAGTTTCACTCATTCATTGTTAATGAATATTCCTTATGTTTCATTATAATATCGTTTCCCGTCTGTGGCATCAATAAAATATATAATATCTCCAAAAGTATATTCCGTATCAAAAAAAAAAATATTTTATACAATTCTTTTGAATTAAATGGAGTACTCTCAAGTAAAATTCTCCGTTATGTAACGGCCGCCTCTTCGCGTTGGTATAGTCACGTGTAGAAGCGGCCGCCTGACACTACAGAACTAAAAAATTCCGTTCCTGGTGACAGACCCAAAGGAAGACCCAAAAGCGCTTGGGAAGGTATATTAATGGTAGTATTAAAGGACATGAAGGAGTGCAAAGTTACCGAGGACGATATCCAGGAAAGGACAAAATGGAGGAGGAAGATTAGGGAAGCTGAACCCACCGCCGTGTGGGATAAACCTCGAAACGGTGTCTTGCATCTGGGCACGTCCTGGTGCTGGGGAATTTCAACGCTAAGTCCGTTGTGTAGGGTTCAGTAGAGTAGAGAGGGCTATATCGATGAGTCTCTGTACCTTAAACAGAGGTCCAGGGAGGAGAAACTAACTCGTGTGTGCGACGTTGCATGTGTTTGCAATCCCTGTTCTAGGCGTGTCTTTAAAGAGGTTGAGACGCTCTCGGACTCGGGCCCACATATAATATCTGGGCCTGATGCTTAATGGGAGGAGGCTCTTTGACAAACACTTTCAACAGCTTGCTCCTAAGGTGATCAGCGCTGCGTCCACCCTTGATCGGCTTTTGCCCAACTTGGGCGCACCCAACGTCGCAACAAGACAGCTGTACACGGGGGTGACCGGGCAATGGCACTATATTGTACGGCACCGGGCCCACGTCTAGTGCTCCTAGAGAGTTATGCCGAATAGAGTTATACGCGGTTACCGTACCGTATCCACGGAAGCGGCATACGCGTTGGCGGTGAGATTTAGAGGCGAAGTGCCGGTTGACTTCCAGGCGGTCAGCGGCAGTCGGCTTAAGCCCGAAGAGTCAGCGAGTACGCAAATGGCACCTTCTGCTTGAACAAAGCCTCCGCATCTATTTCAATATTAAACGGTATTTATTCAATAAAAATTGGTTTCATACCGAATTTTGGGCTTCTAAGTTCTGTATGACCTGAATACATAATTATAATAATATTGAGGGACTAGACATATACTTAATCTTCTCAAAACAATTCGTTTTAATAGAAAGTTGATTAATTTCTGTCTTAACAATTGTAATAACTATCGTAATAAATAAAACTAAAGCTTCAAATTTTGGATTTTACTCAATATTCGTGGATTGGGCGGGGATACGGGCGAAGTATGTAAGTATAATAAGTATGTATACCGTATGTATGTATGATAATTATGTGTTTGATGTTGGTGTGGTGGTCTTGGGGAATATAAATTAAATTATTATCTTTTTATGCCAATTTTAAATAAGCCTTCCAACGACCGGTTAGTAGTAAGCGATTCTCTTTGTCACGTGTAATAGCAACAAAAAACACATGCTACTTTTTTTTATTTAACTGTATTTAATTGGATACTGGTCAACATTATAGGTTTCTAATCTGTAAGTCACTGTAGCCATACATTGCGCCCCTTTTCATCGATCACGGTACATCCTAAAAATCTATTCATTATTTACCGTTGTACATGGATGTGCGAGTTAATTTTTAAGTTAGTTGTATAGATTTTTTTTTTTTCTTTTTATACTATAGGGGGACAGACGAACAGACGGGTCACCTGATGGTAAGTGACACCGCCGTCCATGGACACTTGCAACTCAAGAGTCGCAAGTACGCTACCCACCTTTGAGGGTGATGAGGGATGGGGAGCGGAAAGAAGAGAGGAGGGATGAGGAGATGGAAAAAAGGAGAAAGGAGATATGGGAGAGAAAAGGGGGGAGGAGGAATTGGGCCTCCGGAAACCTCACTCAATTCGGGGAAATGCAACGCAAGCGTTACTTCACATCTTAATTATCTCAAGTATTATCTCAAGTATTCATTTTTATTTATTTAATTATTTAAATCTTCATGTGAATTTTGTAGATAAAGGGTCGGTATGTTCTGCCAATCAACCTTAGAGAGATAACGAGTAGTAGGTGCTGAGACGAGTAAGCAAATTGCGTGATAATTTCGCGTAATTACCGATGATTTATTTATTCATAGCGGCAACTGTGAGCGCAGTCCTATTAGCACCGTTAAGATAATTATATTGTCCTGTTAATTTACAATAGCACCAACAAGAATTTTCACATTTAATAACATTATCACTATTATTAATAAACAGAAATTCATTAAAAATAATTATAATACATATATTTATATGAATATTTATATTTGCCAAACATAATCTCTCTATCTATCTATACGGTTCTTCCTTATTGACTGACTGATTGGCTGATGAATAAACACTTTGGATGTAGAAACGTGAAATTTTGCGGACATGCTACTAAATTTTAGGCACCCCTTAAAAACTTATTTATAATTTTTTAAAGTTATTAAAAATCAATTTCAATACCATTATTTTATAAAACAGGTCAACAGTTAATAGAAATTGTCCTCCTTTTTTATAACATACACTGGAAACACGTAAATCTCTGGAAATAGTGTTAGATACAAAGTAAGTAAGCAAACTTTATTGTACACAATCTATAAATATAAAATAACACTGATATTTTTTACATAAAATGTACAATGGGCGGCTTATCACAACAAGCAATATCTTACAGACAACCTTTAGAAGGACAGGACTTTAATGATTTCTTATGGATGGCTGTGGTGTACACCACAGCCGCAATTATGAAATATATGCTAGATCAATCGCACATATATGTATATACGTAATATAAGTAGATAAATATAAATACAGTAAAAGTCGTTGAACGCACTGGTATTTGCAGTTTTAAGTTTTCCGATGATCGCAACAACCTCGAATATGTGTCACATAGGAAATTAAAACGTTCCTTGATATAAGGTATAGAATGGGATTGAAGAATATTGTGACACCACGCTTACGTCACCGCGGAGACGAACAATCGATAGAAGTTTTTCGAAAAACGATTGATAAGCTACGGTAGCTAAGCGGGAGTGCCTACCGCTGCAAGCCGAATGTCGCGAAATCAAAACACCGTTTTTTTACGGGTGTTTTATTGTGATTTCGGTGTTTTATAGAAAATTCTAGTAAAGTGGAGTGGTTTCTTTAGAAAATTCGTAATCTTTAACAAATTAAATAGGGACAGTGTTGATCTGTGCTACGCGCTTCGTGCAGTGCTGCGCCTTACGCAGGCTGTGTAAAGCAAATAAAGTGCTACTCTCGTCAGAGACATTAGTTTCCTTCCAATCCCTGTACCCACTTCCGTAACAGTATGTTATAAACTAGAGAAAGAATATGGGTATTCCAACGAAGGCGAATCGGGAGCCACTTGAGCAAATTGCGGTATTCGGATACGTGGTCCTATTTGCGTAGGCCAAACATAAACCTTATACAAAAATATTGAAGGCGCACAAGTTTATCGAGTTGCTCCTCTGTGATAACTGGCATGTCAAGATAACTGGCATCGGTATAGTCCAGTATTGGGAGCATGAGCGTTTGTGCAAGCGAAATCTTTGTAGCAGTCGGAACAAAGTTATGCAATCTTCGTAAGGAGATAAGAAGAGATAAAAATTAGCGTATAACGTATTAAGTTCATGGAATCTATGGGACGGCAACTTTTATTATGAAAGTTCAACGTTTTTGTTGCTAGATATATGAATACAATTTATATTTAAGATTTGAAAAAGTACTTTTTAAATTAAATAAATATCAAAAGCCTGATGTGAATTCATAACCACCATAAATTACTGCTATTCAAAATATGATAGTCAGTTTTTTTGCTTGTTACATTTTGGTCAACATAACATTTTCTTTAGTTTTTTCTATATATGCAAATAGCCACAGAAATATCTTCTGCCGCACTAGCAAATAATACTCTGTCCCGCTGGAGAAGTCAAGGAGAACTATTTGTTGATCAGACAAATTTTTGTCTCGTATGGGAACCGAACCCATATTTCTAGCTCAGCAGTCAGCGTCACTGACAACTAGACAAACAAGCCAGTCATTTTATATACAGGGATTAATAAAAAGACAGGAGCACCTTATACAACAGGTAAACCTTATATCAAATCAAAACGATGACAAACCGCCACATATTGACCAGATAAAGACGTTTTTTTTTATATTATAATTGTATCAATAAATACCGAAAGCGACATAAATAATAAAGCAAATCTTTGATTCATCTTGCCAAACAAAAAGAAGTGTATAACACAAATATAATGGGCAGAATTTTAAGATGCTCTGTGACAGAACACCCACTTGTTCATTGAAATATGGAAAAGTAAAATAAATCTCGTACACGATAGGTCTTCTAATCTTTATTTAACTGGGCTTAAAGAAATCCTTAACAGTGACTTACAAACTTACTTACTTCACAAATTACTGCTTAGAATCATACTTCGAGTTTTCAATTTGAAAGTACGAACGAGTATTATTCCTGTTCCATTATGCCTATTATACAAAGTCATTGAGTCTAGTGTGGCTGGCAATAAAAGGCTTTGTGTTCATCGATCGATGTGGTAGGTACAGTACAGTAACGCTGAGTACATTTTTATAGAAGAAATTATACCCTTTAGATTATTACTTTTCAACACGTTTTTTCACGTTTCATCTTTTGTCTTTTTAATACCTACCAGTCACATAAGAGTAGTTGTATAATTTAGATGTTTCAAATTTAAAGAGTACATACTGTAGTGACACTACGAATATCCCAACGTGATGAAATATTTAATACTCTTGCACATATCTGCCAGTTCGTTGTTGTAAACTTTACGTGTAACACCGTTTATTTTTATAGTTACTTAAAACTATAATTTCAGGCTTTACATATCATCTAAACTTCCATAAGGTACAGGTAAAAAATACATTTATTGGTAGTATAATGTTATAGAACTCCGTGTGCTCATTACAACAAGGTACGCCTATAGGAGTATATACATATCTCGTATAGGGGGTCCCGAGGAGGTCTGTGGCAAGGTTATATGATTCACGACTCATAGACAGTATTAAAATAAACAAATCGAGTATATTTTCGTTTCAAAGTTAATTTAAAGGGCAGTATTTTTATTAATAGTATATACATAATTATAAGCAGAAGAATGTTCTTTTATTATGTTTAGAGCATACAACATACTATAGAACACAATATTTTTTACTATTTTTATAACTCCATCGTACTGCTTACCTAAATTCTAAATATTTCCTCATAACGAACGAACAATAACCATGGAAAAAGAGGAATACTAACTGTGTTGTTTTACTGTTTTTAAGTTGACGTTGACGATACTGATTGCTGTTACTGGTATTTGAAGGTATCAAATATAAATGTTTACTATTTAGTCGGCTGTGTATTTGTTTATTTAGTTAGAATGTATAAATAAACGTAGAGTGAAGCGAGTGAGTGCGATGTTACAGACATAATTAACCTGATTTGAAATAATTTTCAGAAAGCTTTTCTGATTTATACGATGAATTATGAGAAAAGTAAACGTCGGACAATGACTGAAAGTATGTCTAAGTATAGGTGTGGGTGAAATTAAACTGTCGAGACCAAGAAACACAATATGCAAAAATAATATTTATGTATATGTTATAAAAAAAATATGTTATCGAAAATATCATACATAAAATGAAAATTATTGTTTGTTTTAGGAATTTCTAGATTTTATAACTAATAACTAATTACTTTTAAAATACTACTAATGTATTAATAACGTTAATATTAAATATTCAGAGTCTAAATCTAGCATAATTATATCAGCGGACCGTTTACACGTTATATGTTAATTAGTATATATGAAATCGCTACTGCTTTGAATTTTATTCCTATGGGACAAAACCAAATAAATGAGGAGCCACTAAGTAGGGATTAACGAGCTCTTTTCACTGATTTATAAATTATACATGTACTCCTAAGAGTTGCAAAGTAATAAGCGAAACCCAAAAAACAATTTCTAAACGTATTAAAAAATTGGGTTGCGCTCATCGGTTCGGTGGAGAATTAACACCGCAATTCACAGATGACATCACTGCTACACTGCCATGTTATCGTTCGAGTGTAATACTTTTTTCTCTCGACAAAAGATATACCGTTTTATCGGTCAACACAAATAGGAATCGTCGAGAATATCAATGAATCGGTGAACAAGCCTTCCCAAGAACACAAAACAGTAGGTAGATATTCTTTTAAACTATGTTTTAGTAGTAACGACGCAGAATTACTGCATAACTGCCCTTAAACTGCGACGATGTGTTTTAGATATGTATGTGTTGTCTTTGTCTGTTACGACCTCATAGTGAAATCGTCAAGTATCCTCTCAAAGTACACAAACAATACTCACTTGAACAGTGAAGTAGAAACTATACCATATAAACAAAAGCATCTCATTTAGCAATCGATCTGAATCACTCTGAATATTTACCGACGATCACCAAGGCCTGGGATTATTAAATTCCAATTTGACAATTCCAATTAACCGTTGCTCTGCATAGCTAGAGGCCAAGAGTTCGGATAACTCAGGACAATTAAATATAATATGAGCACGATCATGTATATGTAATCTTGTATATCTATAATATAGTGAATTTATTAACATAAAGTCAAACTAGTCAATTAACATCATTTTAGTTACCACAGTAGGCACAAGCTCTGTCTAGTTTAAGATAAAACGCTAAGAAGGCCGTTTGTGCCGTATTACTATTTTTAGATATTGTATGCTTATTTAATTTCTTTAATTTATAACTGGTATGTAAGTGGTAGAGCCGTGCTTAGGCACGAATGGGCCGGCACGACTGGTGCGATACTGAAAAAGCTACAGTATTTAATAATGTATTAATAATACAGTATTTAATATTACAGTAATAAATAATAATAAATTAAGATTAAGATAAATTAAAAAGATAAAAAAATAAAAATGTATTTAGGTTGGACATTTTAGAGATTACTAATAGATACGTAGGAATTTATTGTGAATCAGTTTCTTGCAGGTTTACTCGATACATATCAACCAGTTTTTTTTTTTACTTTTTCATAACTGACTAGTAGTTTCAGAAAGCAGCGAGTTCAAATTCGCTCGCTCGCTACAGAAAGTACTAAAATACGAAAATAATTTATGACTTTTATGGAGACAGTGCTGCAATGTAAGTTATGATGTTATGACCATGATATGACCATTATGTACCTATACACTTGGAGCTGTCAACTATCGGCATCAGTATAATTACTAACTATTAGTTCCGTCATCGTGATTATGCATAAAGTATATAGGTTATTGTGTATTCTGATACACATACATACGAGTATATATACATACTCGCATGTTATGTTCATTTTTGATGTGTTCCACGTAGTGCGTAATACAAATTTATGATAACACGAGAGCATATGAATCGTATGTATTCGGTTTTCAAAAAAAAAACATTCTCGTTCTCACCTGTGTGTTATGGCACAGATAAAGGTATTGATCAACTCGTACCTTTAGTCTCCCTAGCGCTCAAGGTCTCGCGTTGCGCTTCTTGACACGGCACGTAGCCATAGAGCGGGGTTTCTATTTTGATAAAATATTATTGATATTAATTTATATATATATACACTCGTCGTCAAAAAAATCGCACCTCCCAGAAAATAAGTTATAAAAGTTAATTAAATTGCAAACAATTTTCGTCGCAACAAACTCGTCGTCAAAAAAATCGCACCTCCCAGAAAATAAGTTATAAAAGTTAATTAAATTGCAAATTAATTAAATCCAATAAGTTGCAAACCAGTACGTTTACCCCAAACAATGTTGATATTAATTGAAAGTATGCTTTTATTAAACAACAACTTAATTAATAAAGAGAACTCGGCACCTCCGAGACAAGACCCGATACAACCGCCTTACCAACTCGTTCAAGGCCGCTCTTTGGGAGCACAGAGGTGACGCATGGGAGAATTTTCTCATAGATATCGAGGACGAACAGCCCTCGGTACACCGACTCTGCAGGCAACTGACTGCAGAACCAAACCCCACGCGCCCCCTGTTCGCTCTGAGGACGGGCAAATACGCTACAAAGCTCAAGACCGTGCCGAGATTATCGCGAACAGCCTCGGAAAACAGTTCACACCTCACGACAATCAAGACGAGGACCACACTCGAGAGATAGAGGCGGCAACCCATCTCTACCTCTCGAGGCCCCTCGCCCAGTCTGAGGGTGAGCTGCTCGTAACACCGAGCGAAGTTACTGCGATGATTAGGAAGGAAGGAATACCGAACACTGCACTGCAGCGACTTCCACTGAAAACACTCATAGCGTTGACACAACTGTTCAACGGTATCCTGAGGACCGGCCACTTCCCTAACATCTGGAAGCGGGGTCAGGTTATCGTACTTCCGAAGCCCGGCAAGGACCTCAGAAAACCGGAGAATTACCGGCCCATCACACTCCTCTCGACGACGTTCAAGGTGTTCGAGCGCTTACAGCTAGAAAGGGCTCAACCCCACATCCGGCTGAAGCCCGTGCAATTTGGATTTCGTCAGGAGCACTCCACCACGCTCCAGCTGACTCGTGTCCTAGACGAGATGGCTACGTGGTTGAACAAGGGCGGGAGCACGGTGACCATGATGCTCGACATGGAGAAGGCGTTCGACACAGTGTGGCAAGAAGGTTTCATCCACAAGCTGTCGACATCGTCTCTACCACGAAAAGTAGTCGCGATCATCTCATCGTTCCTGACCCAGAGAACCTTCCGTGTGGCTATAGAGGATACCACATCGGAAATCAAAACCATCAGGGCCGGCGAAGCATGGCTGAAGCGATGGAGGCTCAAGTGCAACGTGTCGAAGACCCAGGCGATGATAACCGGTATGGCACACCACCCGCCAAACCTGCGTCTGATGGAAGAGGACATCCCATGGTCCTCAAAGGTCAAGTACCTGGGAATCACTATCGACAGATCACTGTCGATGAATCACAACGTCGAGACCATCACAGCGAAGGCCATAGCTGCGCGGACGAAGCTACGCCCTCTGCTATCCTCCAGACTACCAGTAAGTGCCAAACTAGGCATTTACAAAACATATATCAGGTCGCGCCTCACCTACGGTGGGCCGGCCTGGTACAACTTGATAGCAGGGGCATCGCGCCAACATTTGCAGGCTGTAGAGAACAGCTGCCTTCGCATGGTGGTCGACGCCCCAGGTACCTCAGGAATGCAACAATCCACCGAGACCTCAAGTGGGAACCTATAAAGGAGTTTGTGAGTAGACTCGCCACGGGGATGTTTGAGCGGGCTGACCGCTCTAAACTTCCCCACCTGGTAGGTATTGCTCCGCTCCCACATCCAGAGGATACGACACTCATCCGGAGGCGACTCAAACGCCCCGTTAGGGAGCTCATATCAGTTCCCTCGAGCGGGGCATTGGCTTTGCCATCGGATGCAGATAGCCAACCATCGACCTCTCGCAGGCGGTTCGCTGGACCCCTCTTCGGAGGAACGATTAGCGAGCAAACCTCGAGGCCGGTGAGCTAATTCCAATGACCGGCTCACAGTGGTGAGCTGCGAGGAAAACCACTATAAGGAGCCTAGAGCTTCAAATAGTCTCCCCACCCCCCTCAACAGGGGTGAGATGATACCAGATAGAAAATTAGGTCATTCGACATCCAGACGTTGCAGAGAACACATCAAAGCACAGAACACAAGAAAACAGCCCTACAAAATGAATACCACTGCAGATCAAGCCGCTCAAGTGATAGCACTACTACAAACAGGGATGCGACAGTGTGATGTTGCTTGACTGACTCGACGAAGACTGGGATTTTGGAGACGAGGATCAGGAAGACGGCGCTGTACATCTGAGAGAGATGATTCATTGTGACGACGTCATTGCGGAACCGTTTCTCCAATGCACTGGAGGACCATACTCTTCTCAGATGAGACGAGAGTATGTCTCTTCGTTAACGATAGGCGAAGGAGAGACTCCAGAAGGCGTAACGAACGAGCTTGCTTGGAGGAGACAGTGGAATATGGAGGAGGATCTTGCATTTCAGTCGACGCCAAGACGGAACTCGTTTGCGTATCCCGGACTGGAGGTGCTCGTGGACAGGGATCACTAATCGATCATCGGTACATAACCGAGGTTCTGGACCTCCATGTAGTAACTTATGCAGGATATGTAAGCGATGGGTTCACTTTAATGCACGACAACGCTCGTTCCCACACCGCAGCAATCGTGCAGGATTATCTGCACGAGGTTGGGATTCCAGTTTTGCAGTGGCCAGCGAGAAGCCCAGCCTATGGGATGAATTAAAACGGCGTGTACGGTTACGTGTTCCTTCCCCAGCAACTCTTCAAGACCTCACTGATACTGTTATTGAAGAATGGAATAAGATTCCTCAAGAAAGTGTTGTACGGCTGATTGGATCCATGAAAGAACGAATGGAAGCTGGTATTAGATCAAGGGGGGGTTGCACTAGGTTTTAAGAAGCAATTTTTACTGATTTCTTTATTGTTTTTGTAATTATATTGAAAGTTTTTGTATGAATATTTTTTCCTATTAACGATATTTTTTTCACTTTACATATGCACCTTGTTTTTTTTAAACGGTTGTAATTGAATGCATATTTCTGTATTTTACTGTTTTTATTATATTTATTATACGTACCAACCTTTCAAATGAATAGCATAAAACAACCATACAAATGATTAACCGCGACATAAACCAAATTAAATTGAATTTTTGCAAAGGTGCGATTTTTTGACGCCGAGTGTATTATTTTGAACCAATAGATCATGTGAAGGATGGTCGTACTCCCTAATCACACTGAGCGAATATCGAACCTGCAAACTGTGCGCTTTTAGCTACAATCAATTAACGGTAACTTTGATTATAGATATATATCAAAAAAAGCTAAAACTCATATTAAATACACTAAGTTTAATATGATTTTGAGAAACACGATCATAAATATCTTCATAATGCACTGCCAGCCAGTCGGTGCCTCATTAATATGGCATTCACAACCTGAATTCTAAAACTCTAACAATTACTTTCCTGAGTCTATTTACTTTCGAAGTCATCTCGCAACGGTTGACTCAATATTGCAAATATTCCAACGTTCCCGACATTAAGCTTTGAAATCCCGTGTTTCATGCTTCTTTGTCAAGGATTTGCGGTGGCGTTGATAACTGTCCTACACTTTGTTGGTATTAAGTGTACATCCCAACGCGATAAGCTAGAGTGACCATCAATATATTGATTTTGTACGGCACAAATTTTAATGAATCCTATTTCGTATAAAAATAGTATGCATGCAATAGTATGGTCGAGAGTGCATAATAGAATATTTCTGTGTATTGTTTAACTGTATTCTTTATCCCTTAAATTTCTTGTAAGAAGAAATCTTTTATAAAGTTATAATATGATCTACCAGGACCAGGATGGATTAAAACTAAATTAATGATGCTGCCCCAATGACACGGCGCTTCACACTGGAGGCATGCCCAGCTTGGGCCAGTCAGCGCAGTCATCTCGTGGCGGCAATCGGTTCTGCGGGTAGTCTCTCGCTCAGAACCGTGGTTCTGTCCATGGTTTGGAGCGAGAGTGCATGAAGTGATGTCCTCAAAGGAAGCGGCGGAACGGGAGAGGAAACGCAATCCAACTCTCTCTGCCCGCAGAAGACGCACCGGGCGCCGGAGGGTACTCACTGATCTCCGGCCACCCTAGGAAGCGGCCTGCGGGCGACGAAACTTTGGGGAGTTCGTAGCCCGAACAGATACAGGCCCGAGAGGCAGCGCGCAGTGTTCCGTGCGTCTCTCAGAGTACTGTGACCAAAGGGTGATAGGAGGCAGCGGAAGAATGCCACGGCGATTCTCGCTCCCCCAATCATAGGCAAGCAGAAGAACACCGGGGTGGTTTTTATGCGGTAAGAGTCCGACATACCCCTTCACCCCACCCCATGGGGAAGGGCATCCATGAGGGCCTTCCACCCCGTCACAAAAAGAAAAAAAGGATTAAAACTAAATTAATGAAAGAAAAAAGCAAAATGAAAACCAAAATTATTTATTTGAACTGAACCAATTATAGTTATTTTTGAATTATCAATAGTCGGTCAGACTAAGTCAGTCGTGAAGCTAGTTGTCTGTTCCAATACCAAGATCCCATGGGAAAGAAGAAGCAAGACAATTCAAGGACACTCTTTATCAAATATTTACATAATTTTTTGTTACAGTTCATAAGTGCAAATAAAATAGGATAAGATGTGAGGACTATGCAATATATTGTCTTGAAATAACGTTTATAGTAATTACTACTCTATGTTTAGTAATAGCAGTTCGGACATGAACATCCCCAACAGCACTCAGCAAATGAAAACATCAAAAAATAGGTACAAGTCAATTAATAAAACCAAGAGCATAAAATAAGCTGGAGCACGGAGCTGGACCAGCAAGTTGTCAAGCTTTTTTGTCAGCCAAAAGCCAAAGTATCTACTTTGTAACATGCTTTGTAGAAAGCGTAAGTTTAATGCAATTAATAAATTTCTTGTCATTAATTTGTAGTATATCAGAAGGTATTTTAATACATAATATAATTTACAATACCTCATTAATTTTTTTTGTACTTTTGCCACTCTAAATTTTTATTGAACTAATATTTATTCTATACATATATATATATTCTAACAATAAACTTGTAAATATTGCAAATTTTTTATGCATAATGTTTTTAAAAACATGTATTCTGATATGGCACTGTCAACATGCTAATTTCCCAATTCGAGACTACGTAGATTATTCATGGCTCAATAAGATATAATACAATAAAAACAATAAACACAGACCACAAATAAAACACAATGAAATATCATAAAATAATAAAATAAGTCATTATACTGTGGTGGTGCTTTAGTTATTTACTAAAGTAAACTAGTCTAGCTGTATCCATGTCTGTTAATTAGCGGACTTTTCTTTGCAAGCAGCAACCAAGGAGAATTATATAATTTTTGATTTTTTTTTCCACTAAGTACTAGATAATTGGAATAATATTAAAGTTATTACCGTGGATACTTTCCATTGACTATGCTGTAACTGGGGAAGATCATTAACGTATATTGGAGTGAAGAAATGGCCCAATACCAATTCCCATGGAACGCCCATTATGGCCTTTCTTCCCAATGTATTTAAACCTATTAATCTGCACTGCATTTAATTAGACTGAACATGCGGTTGTCTATCGCTCAGGTATGATTTAAGCAAACAGAGAACCCGTTTACAAAGGCCATAACGCTCATGTTTCAGGAGCAAAGTTTCATGACTTACACAGTCAAGTGCTTTGAGAGGTTACAAATGATACCTAGTGCATCTTCAGCTTCATCCCAGGCCACTAAAATATCCTGTAACAAAGTAACATCGGCCTCGTTTGTGTAACGCCATTTAGTAAAACTGTATTTTTGGTCGTGAAGGATGTTGTTTGCGTTTAAATGAAGTAGCATTTCACTGAGCATATTGTCTTACTGAATACCGGTAGGACTGAAATAGGTCTATACTTATTAGCATTTTAGTGCCTCCGGTTTTAAAAAGCGGTATGACTTTACTTTGTTTCAAAATATTGGCGAAAACTGCTTGAGTTATAAATAAATTATGAAGGATTATTATATAAAGGATTATTAAAAACGCTTCACTTATTAACTATAAAAGATATCAAGTTAACCAACACACAAAAAAAAAACAGTCAAATTAAGAGCTTACTTCTTTTTTAATTCGGTTAAGAAAGAAAGGTGAAAATGAGATCACAAAAAGAATGAAATTACTATAGTCTAAAATAATTGATTTCATTTTATTAGTTATGTAAACTAATTAATTGAAGTCAATTGTTACGACTGTTAGCAAGTTGCAGAGAAAATCTACTTCAGTAGCTACAAGCTCACTTGGAACTTCACGTTAAATATTCACGGAATAATAAACATACACGACATATCACAACCTTAGGACGAAAAAGACGCAATTGAAAACAGCAACTTTTTTGGGAAATAACTAAACTAGTATTGAAAACTGAAATTTTGACACCCCCGCAATTTATCCATCTATTATTTCGTAAGTATGCGTGACTGTAACTTTTTACGTATTTTAAATTACAAAACAATAATTCTGTTACGCCGTTTTAGTTATGTCGGCGTAAAAAATGTTATATCCAAGTCAAATTATAGTTTTCTAGTACTAAGAGTCTCTGAGATAAGACTAACTATACTGTAACTTGAAACGCCAAATTATAAATACCATGCTGTGAAGTCTGTATAATTTCATATACCAAATTCATTTCACAAAACATCTAGGGCCACTCTAATAGCAGACGGGTCACCTGATGGTAAGTGACTGCCGCCGCCCGTGGACACCCGCAACTCAAGAGTCACAAGTGCGTTGCCGGCCGTTTAGGTAGGAGTACGCTCTTTTCTTGAAGGTTTGAAGGTCGAATCTGTCTGGAAATACGGCAGACGACAATTGGTTTGTAGTAGGAACAATTCCTCTGAACACTCCCCCTGATGGCATTTTACTGCAGTATGAATGTATCTTGCATAGATCTGACAGTAGATTTTAGCTCACATAGAAGGCTTAGAAAATATGCATAATATAAAAGGCGAGACGACGAGAGGTTATCTCTAAAACTTCCAGTCGGATTCCAAAAAAACCATTTAGAATTGAATACTAAGCTACAACAACTTAGTAGCAGGTGAAACTGCGAGGATTGACTTGTTAGTATTATGATGATTGTTGTTCCCACAGCGATTATTATAACGACGACAATAGGACTATTTAAATTAATACTATTAACTTTTTAGAATTTGATTGTCACTGATCTAGTTGGGATCATTATGTATTTTAATTGATATTTTTTCTTACGATTTTGATATATACATACATACATACATATATATAGGTATTAGGTATACCTGCTTTTAGAACTATCCCCACTTGCCAGACTAGCCTGAAGAGAATTATTTTTATATTTTTCATTTGAAGTAATGTTAAAAACTGTGCTGCGGAAAGCTCTTCTTTTTAACTATTTTTAAAATTTATACTATACATCGATATGTATAATAAAAAGGTTTTGTTTTTTTTTCAAACATGTATTCGGATGCGTGAACAGGGGATACATCCAAAATGTAATAATGACTCTCAAAGTATTATCGTGGTTATGATCCTATTTACTAATCATATATTTCTTCTAATATGTTTTTAATCAATGATTTGAATTATAGATACTATACTTAAAAATACGATAAGATGAACGGATATCACACTAGAATTTTACATCATATAATACGTTGAGAGATATCATTATTGTATTATTATAGTCCACATCATTGTGTATGTAAGAACGAGCAGATGGCACAGAGAACGCATATTTCAATATTAACGGTGTTTAAACGTGTCCTATATATGAATATAGAACACGTCAGTTAGTATTACTAACTGATTTTATTATATTTTTTAACTCTGAATACTCACCAGCAGACTATTGAAAATACGCCTATGAATGCCCAAGCACACGGTAATCGTTCAAATGTAATGTGTGTGTAATAAGCGTAAATGTTTACACACGTATAAACACATTGTACATTACAAAGGTGTAAGTGACATGAAAAACGGTTAATCTGTCTGAAAGTTATATACTTAGGAGTTCCTTTCAGTAAGTGTGTCCATTATACTTAGCCAAACGAGTTTAACTGGCTGAGAGTATTCCGACCAACACACAAGGCCGAAACCCAGTACGCGATGGCACACAGTGCTTTTGAGAGTGGATTGTGGAAACCTCGGGAGTATTTTTACGATTTCGATTTCCACAGGCGCGTGAAGCAGAGACGGGTTTTATATTCTTCAGATGCAGTCGAGCCTCCCGTGTAGCAAGTTTCTAGATGCGTGCTAAACGACTGTCGATGGGCCACCTTCAAAAGCATAACGTTTTAATACGGATGATTCACTTTTAGGCAAGCCAATTTGTTATATGAGGTCACAAATGAGAGTTTCAACTAGAAAAAAATTGGATTGGACAACTTTGAATATGTTGTTACTTAGCTTATGCGCTATATATATACCTTACATGCTATTATAGTTTTCTTTTTTGAAGCCTAATCGAACCTACTGTTTCATAAGCGTAATAAATATTGTTTTTTTTTTCTCGGAATAAACGCTACTGAAGTCACGGGCACAGCAAGTCTTAAATAAAAGCAAGTAAAGAGCAGGATGAAAAAATCCAGATTTATCACGAGTTTGTATAAAAAAATTGTCAGGCAATATGAAGAACAGAAAGTTTTTTGAATGTCATTTATGAAGGTATTGTTGTTGTATTGAATGAAAACAGTAAAAGTATTATATTTTACAAACGTGGGGGTTTGTTCTTTTGTAAAAGAAAAGCTGTTAAAATATTAAACAATACTTTATTTCAGTAATGTTTGGGAAATGAATACGAATTATATGAAAATCCTATGCCATTTAGGCAAAATACTCAAACTTTCAATTCATGTTTTTGTACTTTTCTGATTTAAAAAATTATCTTCTTACTAGCTGTACCTGGGTTAGGTATAAAATTAGAGGGCTGCGGCCCGAAAACTTCCACGTGGTCAACCCTGAAAATATGGGTGATGAAGCTGTTTTACCTCATCTGTTAGTGAGAAAGGAGTCAGGCAGGCGTTTACATATTTTATCTCGATATCCCCGTCGGCATATCATAAATCCCGAAAGAAGTGTGGTGGTTAACTCTCACGTTTTCTCTTAGACGCCCGAACTGCGAAGAAGATTACCAAGAAACATGTATTCGGATGCGTGAACAGGGGATGCATCCAAAATGTAATAATGACTCTCAAAGTATTATCGTGGTTATGATCCTATTTACTAGTCATATATTTGTTCTAATATGTTTTTTGTGCGGAAACCTCCACGGGTCTTCACCTCACCGGAAATGTAAAATTCTTCCGAAAATGTAGAATTTTTATTAAAAATAATAATAAATATTTAAATAAGTAGACAATTTAAAATATATTATTTCTTAGTATATCATAAAGCCAAAACATCAGTTAATGTTTTGTTGCTTGTGTATACAAATGCCAGTAAGCCGCAAGTTATGCAACCCTGCGGATAATTGCCTACAGGCTTACGTGAATTTGCATTGTGATACGGTACGATTGACCGCAGGTTTTAAATTTATAGCATTAATTGCATTTATATATTTTTTGAGGTTTATAATAAGATTTACACTATCTATAATAATTTTACACCTTTACGTGCAGAACATCAAGTAGTTACATACAAATTCATACACAAGCTTACGCCTTTTTTCCTTTGGCACAGCCACCAGCTGCCACTTGCTGCTATATGTGCATTAATATTAGATAAGAATCTATCTAAATTACACTTTAGGTTGGTCTGTTGTGATTTTAAAAACTAACGATGTATATATTTTTTTTTTAATTTTCGAATTATTGCACATTTTGTACAAAGGCGGACTTAATGCCTCAGGCATTCTCTCCCGGTCAACCTTGGGGTGTGGCAAAAATAAATGGTAGTAGGTGCAAATAGGTGAGAGAGGTACCAGTTTAATTATTATAAAATATGATCTAACTATATACATACATATATTACTTTCATACATCATATACTAATATATACCTATATACATATATATATGTATATAAATACAAACTTATATACATATACCTACATACAACGCATATAATAAACACTATAAAAGTCTGTTAAATATGTACTAACGGTGTGAAATTTCTGCCAACTGATTCTACAGGAGGTCACGTACCCTCCTCTTAAAAGTAAAGAGGTTAGTGGACATCCTGATTTCGAGTGGTAGTGCATTCCAGAGTAGGACTGATTGGACATGGAAGGAAAATTACCAAAGTCAGAGTTATGAGGGGGACATAAGAGAAGATTGTTGTGAGTGGAACGAAGATTTCTGTCGTGATTTGACGATAGAAACCGAATGTAGGGAGCCAAATAATATGGTGGAGACGGAGAGTTAAGAAAAGAGAAGAGGGAAGTTAATGCACGTAGATTTCGGCGTTGGCGAATAGGGAGCCATTTTAACTCGGAGCGTAAAGTAGACACGTGGTCATACTTGCAAAGATTAAAAATAAATCGAGAGCAGTTATTAAGAAGACGGTCTAGTTTGTTACGAAGGTCTGCATTCAGGTCGAAATAGCACACATCACCATAGTCGATTATAGGAATAGTAAAGGATTGCACTAGGATAGTTTTGGTCTTAGTGGGAAGGAAATTTTTGAGACGGTATAAATTTCGGAGACTTCTAGTAACTTTCTGACTTAGATGAGTTACTTGGGCTCGCCAATCAAGCGTTGTGTCAATATGCAACCCCAGATCTTTAACTACCGAGTTCAAGGGCATGACTGAGCCATTGAGAACAATAGGCGAGATGGAGGTGGTATCAATCCTACACATAATGCGTTTGCTGCCTATAACGATCGCCTGGCATTTGGTAGTGTTTACGGATAAACCAAACCTCTTTGACCAGCATTTTATGAATTCTAAGTCATTGTTGATTTTATCAATGGCTTGCGGTATCTCTTCAACGCTGGCATGTGTGTAAAGCTGCAAGTCGTCACGTCAGTAATGAGATTAATATACATTGAAAACAATAGTGGAGATAGAATACCTCCTTGAGGGACGCCAGTGTAAAGATCACACCAATCTGATGACCTGTTATCAACGCGTATGCACTGTTGTCGTCCTTGAAGATAAGTGGAGAACCATTCCAGAGCTTCTGAGGAGATCATCAAGTGTTTTAGGATGGACAGCAGTACTTCGTGACTGACGGTATTGAAGGCATTTGAAAAGTCAATCAAGACTAAAACAGTGACCTTGGTGCCTTCCATGCCCTCCCTAATATCGAAAGTCACTTTAAAGAGTGCAGAAGTAGTGCTGTGACCGGGTCTGAAGCCCGACTGTAGAGGACTTAGGAGGTTGTGTTTGAAGACAAACTGTGAGAGCTGTTTATGTACACAAGCTTCCAGGACTTTGGATAAAATGGGAAGAATAGAAATAGGTCTGTAATGCTCTGGAAGAGATGGGTTATTTTTTTTTAGGCAACGGGATAATGTAAGCTTTACGCCAGACAGAAGGGAAGGTTCCAGAGTCGAGAGAAAAGTTAATGATGTAAGCTATGACTTCAATGACATGATCCAGTATAGTGACTATCATCCTTCGGCTAATGTCATCACAGCCCATGGCATTGGAACGGATGGATAGGATAATCTTTTTGATGTCCTCAGAAGCAACTGGAGAATTGAAGTAGTCAATATTGGGTCTGGTAAGACCAGCAATATGGTCCAGGGTCCGACACTTGGTATGACGATCAAGTTGAGTTGTAGATGAGAAGGGATGATTGATATCATTCAAACCAACTGTCGTCCGAAACTCGGACGACAGTTGGTTTGACAGTTTGAAGAAACTTCCAGATACTAGAAGGAGATGAAGCCGCTATATTTTGTAGAATGCGTATCAACTGGTTACACCGACTCTTGGCAGTCGGATATTCCATTTGTCCTCACAGCGATTCTTTTTGAATTTTATGAAAGTTCGGTCCCTTCGTCTCATCGCCATTGGTACTTTTATATATTATTTTATATATTGTATATTACGTTTTTGTATAATTCAGCAGCTAATACTTTCAAGAACATGATCTCTAGAAAATGAATAACACGTAAAAGAAGTGAAGAGATTAAGTGCTGAGAAGCTCACAAATGTCTGTGTAGTACTATTTTTACCTACATATGTGTATCTTTTATGACTGGCGTCATTTATAATATACTTGTAGTTAAACAATGATAAAACTGTGTGTGATTTCTACGATCCCTCAGGATACTGTTACCGGGTAGCCTTATTGATTCAATTGGAACTCTTGAGTCTTACCTAGGCAATATCTATGAATTTAGTATGATTCATACAATCATAACACAATCAAGTCATGTGTCAACAAGTAATATTAAGTCACACTATTTAGGCATCCCTCAGAAGATTGTTACGGGACCACCTCCTTCGAATAACAAACTATTGGTTGTAGTTTTTGTTATTTTGTGTTATTTATCTTAAAAAAAAAACATTTTAAATAGATTTCTACACATAGTCTTGAAACATAAGTAGCAAAAAGATAATGGTTGATATGTAATGAACCTACATAACATCACGTGTAATACTTCCTCAGGGAATCTGTAGATATGAATTGAATTCATTGTCATTTGTTTTTGTGCATCGAAATGGATTTGACTAGAGAAAGTTTTCGCTCAATTATTTATTACGACTTTCATTGCGGGCTTACTCCACAACAATGTTGCGATAGACTTCGATTGGCATTTCATTACGAAGCCCCTTCTCGAGCCACTGTTAACAACTGGTTTAATGAGTTTAAACGTGGTCGAAGCAAACTCACTGATGACTATTGATAAGGGCGTCCTTCTACGGCGACTACTGAAGATAACATTAGTGCTATGCGGCTAATGATAAAAGCTGATAGAAAAGTGATATTTCAACAGATTTGGGCCGTTTTAGGCATATGATAAATTATAATTTTTCGGAAGATCAAAAACGTCGTCGTTTGGATTGGTGCCGCTCAGTGATTAAAAAGTATGACAGAGGTGACTCGAATGATGTATGACGTCACAGATGATGAAAGCTGAATATATTGTTACGAACCCGAAAACAAGAGATAATCCGCGCAATAGATGCTTCCATTCGAAGATTTGCCGACAAAAATAAAGAAGGGCAGAAGTCAAGGGAAAAGGATGATTACCTCATTCTTTAGATGGACTGGTCACAACGTAACAATCATTCTGAAAGATAAAAGGACTGTTGCTGCAGATTGATTTGTCAGTCATTGTTTACTAGTTGTCTTGGAAAATGTTAGATAGCAACGCCTAAGAAGTAGGATCCTCCTCAACCACGACAACGCTCCACCTTATTTCTCAAGATGCCATGGCTGCATTTTTAAAAGGCATGGAAGAGATCCCTAAAGAAGAGTTGGCAGAGGCTTCAGTTCATGGTTCTATCGCATGCGACAGTGCTTAATAAGAAACGGAGACTATTTCTAAAAGCAATAAAAATATTAACGGGCTTTTATATAACTACGGTTTTAATTTTCTAAAACCTTTCAGTGTGACGTATATGTGTGTAGCTTTTAATCATTATCAATTATAAAAATTATATTTAGTAAAATGATATTTATATACCTAGTATTGCAATAAATATCGTTAAAGGATAAATCTTTCTTTTTTATTACAGAAAACATTTATCTAACATTTGTTTCTATATTAATATAATAGCATTAAAATAAATGAAGATTTTTTTTTTTTTTTTTTTTATGCGATAGGGGGCAAACGAGCAGACGGGTCACCTTATGGTAAGTGACTACCGCCGCCCATGGACACCCGCAACTCCAGAGTCACAAGTGCGTTGCCGGCCTTTTAGGTAGAGGTACGCTCTCTTCTTGAAGGTTTGAAGGTCGTATCGGTTCGGAAATACGTCAGGCGACAATTTGTTCCATAAGCTGGTTGTGCGAGGCAAAAAGCTTCTGGAGAAGCGCACAGTGGTGGAGTGCCAATCGTCCAGGTGATGGGGATGGATATTTTGTCGCGTAGGACGATGGCGGAAACCAGCAGCCGGTATAAGTCCGAACAATTCCTCTGAACACTCCCCATGATACAAGCGATAGAGGATGCAGAGTGAAGCTACATCTCTACGCAACGCCAAGGTGTCAAGTCGATCAGAAATATCTTGGCAGTCGATGATGCGAGTCGCTCTCCGTTGAATGCGGTCAAGAGGCAGAAGTTGGTACTGGGGTGCACCTGCATAGAGATGAGAACAGTATTCCATGTGCGGCCGAACCTGCGCCTTATAAAGTTGCAGGCGGTGGGCCGGAGTAAAATACTGTCTCGATCTGTTTAGCACACCAAGCTTCTTCGAGGCTAATATGGCCTTACTCTCTAGGTGACCGCGAAACTGGACTTCGCTTGATATATCGACGCCAAGGATTCCGATACTGGCTGATGCAGTTAGGGAAGTGCTCTCAAATTGAGGTGATACGACCAATGGCATCTTTTTAGCGGTGAACGCGCAAACCTGTGTCTTTGTGGGGTTAAATTGGACTAGGTTAAGTCGACCCCAATCTGAAACTTTTGATAAAGAAGTTTCGATTTCAGACACAAGTTTGGATCGGCTTTCGATGACGTTTACCCGAGAAATGTTAGCGCGGCCGGTGTAAAGGGCATCACTCGTGCTATCGTCTGCATAGCAATGGATGCTGCTAATCCGCAGCATGTCGTTGATATGCAGAAGAAACAGCGTGGGTGATAGCACACAGCCTTGTGGGACACCAGAATTAACAGACTTCGAGTCGGAGCATGCACCGTCAACAACGACCTTGATGCTTCTGTCTGTAAGAAAACTGGTGAGCCAATTGCACAGTTTCTCGGGAAGCCCATAGGAAGGAAGCTTCGCAAGGAGCGCTTTGTGCCAGACCCGATCGAAGGCCTTCGCCACGTCCAAACTGACGGCCAACGCTTCCCCCTTGGTCTCGATCGCCTGTGCCCACCGGTGAGTCAAGTATACGAGAAGATCACCAGCTGAACGACCCTGACGGAAGCCGTATTGTCGGTCATTGAGGAGCTGGTGGTCTTCTAAGTACCGGAGGAGCTGGCAGTTAACAATGGATTCCATTATCTTGGAGAACAAGGAGGTGATGGCTATGGGTCTGTAGTTGGACGGATCCGAGCGATCTCCTTTTTTAGGGATTGGGTGCACTAGAGCTGTCTTCCATGAGTTCGGGACTACGCCAAGAGAGTAGGAAAGCCGATAAAGGCGCGTTAAAACCGGTGCTAACTCTGGAGCACACGTCTTCAGCACGATAGGAGAGATTCTATCGGGCCCACTCGACTTATGAACGTCGAGGGAAAGAAGCGCTTTACGCACTGCCCTTTGTGTAAACCGGACTTCCGGCATGCGGGTCTCGCACTGCGGTATGGTCGGCGGTGCGTTTCCCCCGTCGTCCAGGGTCGAGTTGGACGCAAAGAGTTTGCCCAGAAGATCGGCTTTTTCTTTAGCGTCGTGGGCCAACGAATTATCTCCTATGCGCAGAGGTGGAAGGGATGGCTTACAAAAGTTCCCCTGGACAGCTTTGGCAAGAGACCAGAATGCACGAGTTCCGGAGGGGAGACTAACTAGTCTCTCGCCAATTCTGCCGATGTGAGCCGACTTCGCCCCAGCAATTACTCTTTTGAAGGACCTGGAGGCAAAGTTAAATTGCTTCTTTAATGTGCTGGTCTTTACATCCCGTGCTGTCGCTGCATTAGCCCATGCTTGGTAACATTCCTGCTTTCGGCGGGACGCCGCTTTGCAGGTTCGACCAAACCAAGGCTGGGACTTGCCACCTGTGGGAATCAGGGAGAATGGAATGAAAAGTTCCATACCCTGAAGCACAACATCCGCGACAGAGTCAGCAACGACATTGGGATCATCCGGCGAGAAGCAAACCTGCCTCCATGGGTAGGATGCAAAGAATGTTCTCATTCCATCCCAGTCTGCTGACCTATAGTGCCATACGCGGCGACTGCCTGTAACACGCGGCCGCAGCGAGTGAACGAGTGGCACCATACTCCTAATCAGGCAATGGTCCGAAGAGCCAAGAGGGGCCTCAACGGATACTTTGTAGCCGTCAGGATGTGAGGTCAGCAGAAGATCCAACAGTGAAGGCACGTGGCTTTCTGCATCTGGGATTCGCGTAGGCGTTGCTACCAGCTGCGTCAAGCCATATGCCAAGGCGAAATCGTGAACAGATCTTCCCGCATGATCGGTTTTGCGTGAACCAAGCCATTCGGCGTGATGGGCGTTAAAGTCGCCAAGAATCACGATCTCTGCGGATGGGACCTGCTGGAGCACTGAGTCTGTAGCCATTTGGACGTGGTCGATGAGTCGGTCCGTTTCGGCATCACCGCTATGGGACCTGTAGAGGCATAGGTAGATGCGGGGATGGTCGTCGCAGTCTACACGTAGCCATAAGATGGAGAGGTCCCTACCTTCAAGATTGCCGAGGCGGCGAGAAGTGATATCATCTCTAACGTACACGCATACACCAGCCTTAGGAACAAAGGAGTGTTCCAGTCCGTACCCAGGGTAGCAGAGGTAGGATGTGTCCGCTGGAGATGATATCTGCGTCTCGGTTAAAAAGAGCAAGGCCGGCTTTGCTGTCTCAAGGTGGTGGTGGACAGTGTCGAGGTTCGAATGTAAGCCCCTAATGTTGCAAAAATCCACGGTAAACGTGACAGGGGGTGCCATGGTATGCCTTCTCTTGCCCCGAGCAGATTTTGAGAGCGCAGTTGAGCCCCCCCCAGAGTACGAGGGGCAGCCTGGGCGTCCACGCTCAGGCATAATCCGTACTGAGGGTGGACGTCCAGGGGGGGATTCTCAAAAGCTAGCGCTGGTACCCCCCTGGGGTATCCTTTTCGTTAACAGCGCTATCATTAGGGGGGTGGGGGATTTTGGGCCTCCGGAGACCTCACTCATTTCGGGGAAATGCAACGCAAGCGTTACTTCACAACCGGTTTTCTGTGAGGCCGTGGTATCGCACCGGTCGAGCCGGCCCATTCGTGCTTAAGCAAGCATGGCTCTACCACTACAGAAAATCAAACAAAATGATTGTTACATTGGCTTATATACAGTCGTTTAAACGTTGAGACTAATTCTTCACTGCCAACCTTATGGATTGTTTTATATATATACCTTATGGATTGTTTTAGAGACTCCAAATTATCATGGCGTTTAGAGCATGCCATACTCTCTAAACTGATAATAAATCATAAGCCAGCGCATAAGGATCAGGACTAGATTAGTTTAGATTATCATTAGCTCCATACCTACCTTGTGTAATGCT
The DNA here is from genome assembly GCA_947561695.1 of Tyria jacobaeae. Classification (NCBI taxonomy): domain Eukaryota; kingdom Metazoa; phylum Arthropoda; class Insecta; order Lepidoptera; family Erebidae; genus Tyria; species Tyria jacobaeae. Next base: position 6,679,886 of record OX387207.1, on the reverse strand, counting down.
ATCACAGCAATTCGGTTCTCTTTATCATCCCACTTAATTTTAATATCACAAAAATATAATATTTAACACCGATTGGCGCGAAAATGAGGAAACACAATGAATTTTCATATAATAATGAGAGATTCCAAATTCTGATATAATGTTTTTTTATTTTCATTTTATTTATGGCCAGATTAAGTATGTTACCCTATTAGGTAGGTACTTAGGAACTACCTACCTCTTCAAATTTATAATTTTGATTGCATTGGCCTACACTAATTCAGGTGTTTCGTTTTAGTTACATGTACAGTTATGAGACAACAGGAGTACCGGTAATTATATTTTTGTGACGATTTACAATTAATTATAACGTTGTTCAGTGGTAGAAACAGAATGTTTAGAAAAACTTTGTACTTCATCAGAAGAATTTTAAAAAGTCATGTTTGTTTAATTAGGTTATCTACTTACCGGATTGGTACGTTGCGGGAAGCCTGAACGTCCAAGATGAATATTCCAAATACTCTGAAAAATAAGCTGTATAGTTTGTATCTTTATTACCATAAACTTAAGCTTTAATCGCGTTAAGTTCTCGAACACTAATCAATAACACTAAACAATTCTCATAATTCGCTCTTATTTGCCAGTGTTTATTTACATTTTGGGAATTAAGATTTACTTATGGGCTACAAAAAAAAATGCAATGTTATTATTATCTTGAGAGCATATTTGCCTTTTTATTTACTCTGCAGTTCCTCAAATACAAATAACATACATATTGATATGTACTGATACTGAGTAATAGTCATTATATTCATATTTTGTCATTTTTTGATTTAAATAATATTTATTGACTTACGTAAATGAAAATAGACAGTTAAAAATATATTAATAATAATATTATCAGGTCATTCCCATAATATGTGTCCCCATACAGTTTTTTATAACTTCTATTAATTAGCGTAACTAAAGGAAAAACATTTGCACATCGTACTGCACGAAATAAATAAATAATCACGTAAATTGTATGAATGAAACCTGTTTACGTTCACGTACTATGTATACTCACAGAGGTCATGTTGTAGAACCTGTATCTAAACTTGCTTGTCATAATATTTATATGTAGTATCAATGTAAACGCAACGGCGCATAGGTATGAATGTATCGTGTGATTCATGAGACGTCGTAACTGAACGCTGGTTCCTCAAAATAGGTCGTACGTTAGGTTTATAAAGTTGAATTCAGCTTGCAGTGCCGCATTTGGTGCAAACATAAATTGTAAACCTAATGTCAACAAATGCAACGCTTAAAGTCCTATGCACCGGCAAATACGTGGAGGGCGGGCGGTGTTGTGCCGTAGTAATTCATCACGTGGCCGGCCACCCACCCTGTCCCCCCCGGCTTTTACGTTCACGTAAGAAGCCGTTGAACCACACCCAAGCCTAACAGCAAAATAAACAATTAGAGTATACTACAACAGCCTTGTACATGCTGTCCACGCAAGTCTACGCTTTGTACTATACCTAGCGATTACTTTGGTGTTTGTTTTATCACAGTTTAAGACTAGTTAGAGCGGCCGACTCGCGGCCGGCGTTCTTTCGCCGGTTTAGGGTTTGTCCGCCGTCTATGCCTTCGGACGCCCTCTTTGAGACTGAAGGAGCCTGCTTATGTTTTTAACTATACACAGGGAAATTTAGGTTGGGCCTGTTGCGCGGTATGTGCTGTGTGGCACAGGCGCGGAGCTTGTTGCCAGCGATCGATTCGAGCGACGACCTTGCGCGGTAAAATACCCGACGCCTGCGGTACCCTATCTGAAAATTTTTGGGAAAAGACATGGGAAGGACCTTCCAAATAAAATTCAAAATAAAATATTATCGCTTGCACAGTGCTTCAGACCTAAAGCAGTGTTTCCTTATTCCGTAGAATATCCATAGCCGAATCATCGCTCATCCTGTAGATAGCATTAATTAAAATAGTCGTCGTCAGGAACTGGAAATAAGTAAATCTACGCAGAGATAAATTTAAAAGCATGTGCTATAAATCCACGAAATATTTCCAAGTACCGTTCAGATTCCTGGATTTATTGTAAAAGACCATTCATTGGACCGAGCTATGCAACGCAAAAATATATAAATCGCGCCTGCAATTTCCAGCCAGAATTGAGCAGCAATACGAAACTTTTAAATTATTTAATAAATATGATGTAGTAAAGATGAATTAAAAGGTTTAATTTTATTTATTCGCTATAGACAAACGTAAACATTAAACTACATAACAACATATACACATAACTGCAAATCACCAGAATATTGCAATAATACTGTTTCTTTTTGTTAAAACACTACTGTTTACGACGAACAACACACACGAACAATATATAATTCAAACCCGCAGAACATACTCAAATAAAGTTTAGTACATGTCTAACACTTATAAATTACATTTAAAGGGACGTTCATTGAACTACGCGCTACTACACGCGACTACTAGTCGCGCTAGTACGCGATATTTTTTGTATTTGTCATAGGACGGAAAGAATTCATTGACTGTTCAAGTTATATAAATAATATATGAATTGTGGTCAAATTTTACCCTCCAGTCTGAATAAATCAACCTTATGTTCATATACCATAACCAAGCTGTATTCAATATTTAGAAATTTATATATAAAAAATATAAATAAAAAAATATTATATATATACAAACATAAAAATAGAAAATGCGCCTGCGATTGATGCTTATTATTTATCTACCGAAGAATGTTTCATTACATGACAAACTGACAGAAATTTAAAAGCAACACTTTTAAATTAAAAATAGTTTTTAGTCTTAAAACCTTTACATTTTTCTCTAAGCCTTTAGCACGGTTGGTATGCACGCCGCGCCGACGCCAAATTCCCTACAACACAAAACAAGCTGTCCACTCGGTAAAAGATCATTGTTCGTAAAACTGAAACGACGCACGGTCTTTAGTAGTTACCTCTATCGTGCCGCAAATTCAGACCTTATATGAAAGCAGTATAATAACATCTTGTTAAAACTCGTTTACTACTTTTTTACATAAGTGGAAATGACCGGAGCAGAAAATATCACTGTCTGGAAGATAAACAATGGTATCATAAGCTCCAGAAATAACAACAATATTAGGTATGAGGTCATGGAGTACATGTATGAAGTTACCTACATGTAGCTGTGTAAATATTTGCAAATCTAACGCCAAGAATGACACGTAGCTCGCGGGTAAAACATCAAAACTAAACCGGTGGAGTGCTACTGAAACTATGTTTACGTAGTGTAATTGGCAGGACTCCAATCACGTTTTAGTGAAGTCACTTTAATGGGAATTCAACATTGGTTTTACGCTCTTGATATGAAAAGAGAATGTCTACGCTCTGTCCTGGTATTGTATTAAAAGACACCTTTATCGCCACTTGAACTTTAATAAAAAGTTATTTATGTACAATCGTACATAAATAGCTAGCGTCTTTATCGTATATAATTGATATGATGATGAAGATGTATAATATTATTTCCTAATGAAAACTATTTCCGAGGTAAGCGTGTTAAAGCTAGTAAGTTTTATGCACTATAATCTGACCCGTTGCTGTTACTAAAAAAGACTGTTTCTATAAGATAAAAAATAACAATATAGAAATAATAAAAGCTGGACCATGAATATTTGCACTTTTAAAACAAAAAATAAAACACCAAATGTTATTTTGTTGATAATTTATTTAATGATGCCGTCTCGTCGTTGACACTTCTGCAATTTACTACACAAACTTTGGAAAACACGCTGACACATGCTTTGAGTTAGTTTAGTTTAAAGTTTAGTTTTAGTTTTTAAATAGTTGCACACATATGGTCTCGTTCTCAGATGGGGAAAGTCAGCCCGTCTGCAGGCAGAGGTGTAATAAACTAAATAACGTAATAAGGGGCAAGGCTATAGCCGTCAATTGTCACTATGTAAATATTTGGTACAATGGTTTGGTAAATTAGGTTAACCCCACATATGTTTTTTTTTGTCCAAGTGTGGTGGTCAATGCAGCATGGTGACCCACACTATGGCGGCCTGGTGAGATTATTTTTTCACGCCCCGTTTAAAAGACCTAGGATCAAAGTGGGAACGCTGCTTTATAAATGTAAATTTCACTATACTTCTTTATAAAAGACAGGAATTTTATGTTTACAATTCAAATAACTACAACTGAAATCTAAAAACATGTTAATTATTCCTAGTCATTCTTGATCAATCAATAGTTGCATACATATGGTCTCGTACTCAGATGGCGAAATATCACAAAAAAAAAACTTCGTGTGCGATGATTTTAAAATAATACCAGATTTTCGTGCTATACCGCATCATTAATTCATTCATGGTACAGTCATGTTAATTGATAGTTAATTACAAAAGCCGTTAATGGTGTACCTACCTTAAATGAATAAAGTGTAAACGAGTTGCTCTTATAGTTAAGAATTCAGAGGGAAACCTTGTTCCTCATTACATAATAAACACAACAACGACAATATTAGCACACAACAAGGCATTTTATTTTAAGGTTCGCATTTACACAGGTTACTCAATTAACATTTTTACTGTCTAATTATATGTTTATAAGAAAACGTGTATGTAATGTGTATTATTTTTTAAAGACTGAATAAGTGCATACAAGCCCACTCTCTGTAAAATAAAAAAAAATGTCTTAAAGTGACTCGTAAAGTAAAGTGAGTGACTGATCACTGGTAAAAATGATAAAAATTATTAAGGTAAGCTATTAACACATTATAGTTCTCGATTTGAATATCTTTGATTTATCCATTTGAGAATCCATTCTATTTTTTATATAATTGGTCGTATTCAAGGTTGAACCCATTAAAATTTTAAGAAAGAGAATTAAGGGTAGAATAAGGGATGAGGTATAAAAGAAAATTGAAATCGAAAATACTTTAAAATTTTTGTATATAAAGGATATGTAATTGAACGTTGCTCAATGCTTCAATGTTGCTCTTTTAGACTTTTTACAAATTATATTTGATAAAAGATACTGCATCTTTACATATAGAAGTATTAGCTACTATTTCATTTTTTTTTATTATTATAAAATTTTCAGTTAAGGTTGTTTAGTAATTTAAGGCAAAAAAATATTGAGAATTTAAATAATATGTTGATGATTGTTTACTTTTATGTATGTAAATACTAATAATATGTCACTAAAATTGCACTGGTTCAACTTCTCTTTCTTCTAGTCCTCGATTTCCACCGATGCCAGCAATCTTGATCTCAATGAGGACCAACTTAATAAACTTGAGCGTCTTCAAACATGTGCATTAATTTTGTAATTGGGTTATGTAAATATGGCCACGTATCTGAATTTTGTAATAAGCTCAGCATTTCGGCGAAGCCTTATAGGGAGCCATCCCTGTACGGCTTCGCCGAAATGCTAAAACGGGTACCTAACTGAAACATATGTGAGAACACTGAAGTCATCAGACAGAGACAAGACATCAGACAAGCGCCTGAAAATATCATCGCACTCCACAAATTTTCTAAACAATTCCTTTTCAGTTCAAGCAGCTCGCCTGTAGAATGCATTGCCTGAAAGAGCAAGACGTGCTCAATCGCTACATGATATATATTTTTTAAATTAGTCGCTGAACACTATTTGTATCATTATAGTTGGTTGGATATAATCTGACATTATTTTTCACATACATAATTACATATATATATATATATATATATATAATCTGAATCTTTGAAACGACTCCAACGATTTTCATGAAATTTTATATGCATGTAGTATATACATACAAATATTATAAAAAACCGAGCAAGGCAGGTACTATTTATTTAACGATAGTATGTATATTGTCTTTGTTTATATATCTATTTAATATATAGTGGTATAAAATGATTTTATCTAGAAAAAGTACTGTCTTCGGGACCGATTTACCAAGAAAATTTCCAAGAAAATACCTTTAATATTTGGATTACTTCAACCGTGAATAAAGCTAATATTTATCATTAATATTAAGATTCAATTTATATTTCATTTACAAATTATTGTAAATGTTAAATTGACGTAAATTTGGTAACAAATGAAAAACAAATATGCATAAATAAATAATCACACGTCACAGCTTTAATAAAGTACACAATTTATTTATGGGATTCGATGTACAACTTCCAATTTTACTATCATGCCAGCTACGCCAGCCACGGGCACATTCTATGTAGAATAGTAACCGATTCACACGTAGGTATGTATATTACAACAGTTATGACAGTGGCAGCCAGTCCGTTCGAGCCGACAAGACATGAAAAATATAGCAAGCACTTTTAATAACGATTGTATCTCTGTACTTTTTTGTAATTTTCAATTCAATTGTAAAAATAGAATAAAAGCTTTCTTTGTCATTCATATTTATTAAGAATTTTCAAGCAATTATAAAAATGTAACTATTACAATAATAATATATAAATACATACATACGCTCTATACGCTCTATACACACGCTCACATCTGTATCCCCTAAGGTTAGGCAGAGGTGTTTAAAACACCAGAGAAACCACCAGCAAATAAGAATTTGGTTTCAGTAACGTTACAGGGGGCAACCGTATTGTACTGTTTTTTGGGGCGACACTCAGGGGGCAAAAATATACATACATTCATAATGAAAATAATATAATATTATACTATATTTTAGGCTTTCCATAAGCTCCATAAGTGATACTATTCATAATATAGGTACATATGTCATCAAAAATATCAAATACGGTTAAGGTTTATGACTAAGATCTATACTGTTTTTAGACATTTGTGTTTTAAAAAGTTTTTTTAAGGACTTTTTTAACTTTTGCATGCCTCATAGTTGAATATGGGGAAATACCATAAATTATACCAGCTTATAATATATGCAAATGTATATTGCATTTTTCACCTCATTGTATTTTATTGGAACCACAAAGCCAAACACTTTTGCCCGATAGAACCGAGACAATTTGCAGGAAATATACATAGCTTCTTAGTCACGTCTCTTTCGCACTGTAACGTCAAATGTACGAGGACACAACTGATTATTGGTTTTTATATTTTTCAAAATATGGCAAACAACTATCCGTTCTAGGTGGTGGTGGTGGCTTTAGGTAAATCGTTGATAGTAAAAGTAGAAGGAATCGATCAAGTACGGTTTCTTGCGAAACCCCGTACGTGACACTATGTTGATTTAACGCGTAGTTAATTTCTCTTTACAAATGTATGTTATGTAATGTTGTCAATACAACTGTTTCTGTTTTTAAAATAAGATGATATCATATGTAGCAGTCAATTTTTTTTTTTATAATATACTAAGATCTACATAATCAATACTCACAATTATATCGCCATACACTGCAAACCCCAGTAATAGTAATTTTATATAAAAGTTAAAAATAGCCATATTTATAGTAGTGTTTTGTCTCAAACCTTTTTCTTCATCACATATTATTTTATTAATTTCTAAATATTTAGATATACAAATGACAGTGAATACATGTCTGAAATATAAAAAAAAATAGTATACGTGCGACTAGTCTATAGTTAGGCGATAAATCTTTATTGCCTTTATTTTATTGTAAAGGTTTTATTATGGATATTTTCGAACTATCTGGGAATATCCCTGAATTAATATTTACTTAATTTTAGTAGATTACTTAAACATTGAGTATAAATCAGATCATCTACTGATTTTATTATTTTAGTTGCTATTCAATCATATTCTACACTATTCTTATTCTTTAGATTTTTAATTATGTTTAAAATGTCATGTACATATCATATACTAGGTAGGATCTCACATACATCATATACTAGGGCACAAAAACATTGAATATCTTCAACAATTTTTAACTGAAGTAACATATTCTCGATTTCGAAAAAGCGTTGAGGCGTGATAGAGTCAACCACGAAATACTGTTAGACAAAATAACTTTTAACGGTATAAGAGGCTATCTACTTTGCTGATTCTGGTTTTACGTTGCAAACCGTAATCAAGTAATTGAAGTTAATGTATATAGTCAGACGCATTCCTCGCTACCTCTGGCATCCTACAAGAATCGGTAATTGGTCCGTTGTTGTTTATTGTGTACATTAACAACGTAAGTAGCTGCTTTCATAATTATGTCCAGAAGATCTTAATTTTATTAAACTATCACGCTGACTACTGACTGTACTTCCACAGGACGCCTTAAACAGACGAACAACTTATTGCAATAAAAGTAAACTCACCCTTAGTATTCCAAAATGCAAATATGTATATAAAATTTACTAAGACAAAATATAAACCACTATAATTACACCCTATGTACCGCAGGAATAGAAATGCAAATCTCGAACCTTGGAGTTTTATTAGATAACAAGCTACATTTAAATTTACACTACCACTATCTACACAGAAAAATTAGGACCAAAGAATTTATAATATATTCTGTGTTGTGCCTAGAACTATTATTAGAAGAGAGCCCCTCGCTTACCCGCTCTTAGCGACGACAACATGTCGCACAAATGAGGGTGAGCGGGTACTTCTAAATAGAATAGTCAAGTTGTATAACCAACAATTCCATAATGTGGATATACTTGTGTTAAAAAAAGAAACATTTTAAGAGACGATTATTATAGCTTAAAATACCAATGGGTTTGAGTTGTGTCATAGTTATAAGTGTTTTAACATAGGCAACGTACGATCTACTCCTATGTACTCATATCTTTTTATACCTTCAGTTTTTTAAGCTTTTTTCAAGCTTGGAAATCAAAGCTTCAGTTATTTAAGACGTCACTTCTCGTTGTTAAGGTTCTCAAACTCCTGATAGGCATCCGTTAGTTTGTCAATGAGGTCTTGTATTTTAGGACGAACGAATACGAAGCTCCGATATAGTATCCCCATCGTTCACCTAAGTCAAATGATAGTCGTTTCAAATAGTGAAACATCTGCACTAAAACTATTAAGTGATCCACTCTGCTGTGAGCCACGTACACGACGCGCGTTATTTTGGTCGAAGTCAAGACTCGTTGAATACTATATATTATTATCAATTGTTATCATTCTATTATCAAACATATATATAATAGGCAACAGGAAGGTGGGGAAAAAGCCAGATGGACTCACGACATGAGGATAGGTAGTTGGGATATGACTGGATGTGTAAGGCGGTGGACCGGGTGCTATGGGGCAAGTTGGGAGTAGTTTACCTGGTGCAGTGGAATGCGATACACATTACAGTAATGATGATGATAAAGTACAATGAAAATATATATGTATATACTCGTGTATACTACGGGACAAAAGTAATACTTATTGAATTGTAATAAGCCTAAAACCTAAAACCATAAAAGTCTAAAAAGTTTACTTTGTAATCGTATGATTTTTAGTTGTATTCGAGCATAAGTATTGAACTAAGATTATTTCACATATCCCAACGTATTATTTATTTGTCTGTGAAATATACCTGGTACTTTTGTATTAATTTGTGTATTTTTAGTTTTAATTTGTGCAAATCGTCAGATAGTTTTGAAATCCAATATTTTTACAGGAACATTCCTGTAAAAATATACACAATATACATATACATATAGGTAAATATTTGTATTCTTATTATTAAATAAAGGTTTCTTATACCAAAAGTGAACGGTATTTTTGTGTAATTTTCTTTTTTTAATTCTCAGTTCTATTGATAAAATGAACTTACGAGTAATACGTATTTTTCGTCTACAGATTTAGTATATAGATAAATTGTGTTATTATGAAATGCAGGTATAAATATCTTACAATTTAAACGACACAAACATTAGGCAGTGATACAGTTTTCTTGGAAATTTCAATCATATTTAAACAATTCGAATCTACAGATTTATTATATACAGATGGAGTTCGCCAAAGCTACGACAATATCATTATTGCTACACAAACATTGTCTAGCTCCTATGCAAGCAAGGTCTCAGGGCTAAATCAACTAAGTAAACTGTAATGTTTGCTAAGTTTAGTTATACTGCACGTGTGCACTAAAATGTGTCGAGTCTCTACTCGCCTAATATAGCCCTCTGGCTATATTAAGTAAAACAAAACATATATCATAATTATTACATACATATATAAAAAAAAAACAAGTGACAAATACAAAAAGAAAAGAGTTTAGTAAATTTACCCCTTTTTTAATTTAATAGCTGTTGACGAGGTTTAGTTTAGGTTATAGGTTTTAGTTTAGCAGTTTAGCTGTATGACGATTTTATGAAACAAGCGTACGACAGTAAATGACAGTCTTTGACCAAGGAAATGTGCACGTTGTTAATTCCGTAAAATAACTTTATCAGAGAAATATATATATATATAAAATTCTATTATACTTTATAATTCTATTTATATATAATTACTACTATTTAGGAAAAATAAATTTTTTAGTCTTCAAAATGATGATTGAAAAGCGGTTATGAATTTATTAATGAGATTACTCGGACCAATATTAACTTCATTAAAAATCGAAAGACACTATTATGTAGAGAATTTAAGATCCTACAAGCACGTTTTCATCATTTTTGATTAAAATTTGAATCTTCAGAATATATTGAAAAAAACTGCAATTTTATCGAAAAATAAACTTCAATTGGCCGGCGGCACGTGTTATTATTTTTTTTTTCAACAAAGAAAATTTTCCCCGTAGTTTTTCGTCAAAAGGAAAGTTTTTTTTGGGCGCCTGAAAAAAAATAATTTTCAACGACCACCCTAATACACATATGTCATATATTTAGTATTAGGTTACAACGTCAAAAAAAAAATCAATCCATGTTTGCATCGAATTTAAATATTAAGTTTTAAATACGAGCCAGGATAGTTCAAATTGCAAAAGCAAATGCGAAACATTTTCAAAATAACATTGTTAATTTAATTTTTAGATCCTTACATTTATATATTTGAAAAAAAAATTAGGTATGTAATGTAGCATAAAATTTATTTATAATTTATTAAAACAATGGGCCGGCTCGACCGGGGCATTACTACCCCCTTACAGAAAACCAGCCTAAAGTCACAACATTCGTGATGTCGCCTTTCGCTGGTGAGTGCGAGAGCGGAGGCCCAACGATGTAGGGGTGACAGTTATAGTGGGATGTTTGTGAGCAGTAGAGTGTTATAGAGTCATTGTGAGGGTGGCGTGGATCGAACCGTCGGCCTGGGAGACCCGTAGAAACGGTGTGGCCGCTGGCCGCCCGCGGCATAGAGAGGGGCTAACCACCCTGGGAGGCTGCCTTTTCGTAAGGGCGGATTTTTGCTGTCGCCGTCTGCACTGCCTAGAAGACACATCCTTCTCCATCGTTTGGCTCCACGTGGCTTTTGGCTCTATGAACCGGATCTACGTGTCCCTCTATCGGTCCCATTCTGGAGACTCCGAGACAACTCGATACTTTGACCACATGAGACAAGCAGCGGATTAAGCGCAGGAGCACTTCCCGACCTCCGAGATGGTGTTTTTGGGAGATTTTAGCGCCCACCATGAGTCCTGGCTGGGATCTTCCAAAACTTACCACGGTGGTAGAACTGCCCACGCATTTGCTCTCACGCATGACCTTACCCAACTAGTACTCTAGCCCACCAGGATACCAGACATCGTATCGGTTCTCGCCCCTCTGGGATCCTCCGACCACTGCCTGGTGTCCACCTCGGTACCTCTTGTTACCCCTCCACCGGCCGGAATAGAATGCGGGATTATTTTGCATCCATCCCGTGAGTTCAACGCTGCTTTAAAGACAAGGATCTGTCGCAAAGTGCGTCTGCCGTGGCCGTAAATTTTGGCGATTGCTGTAAGTGTACGTTACAGTGCCAAAGCCGTGCAGTCCAACTACTGCCAGTCTTCGCTGCTACCGTTGAAGTACCCTGACGTATCACTGGCCCACGAGCCACAAGACTAAGCGAAGCCACTAGCTGACCTCTTTGCGGCTAACTCCCGAATCGACGACCGTGGCGCGCACCCGCCCACCATTGCGACCTGCGACTCATCGCACTTATATCGCCTGTCCTATTCCTCAGGAATTGTTCCGGGGGCTGGGAGAGAGGCGATTGTTCAACCCATTCCCAAAAAAGGCGACCGATCCAATCCAGCCAATTACCAACCTATAGCCATCACTTCCATACTTTGTAAGGTGCTCAAGCGGATCATCAACACCCAATTAATCCGCCACCTAGAGGATCACTCCTTGTTAAATAATCGGCAATATGGTTTTAGGAGGAACCGATCCACAGGTGATCTTAGCTAGAACGTCACACACCTTTAGGGTGAGGCTATGGATAAGTATGGGGAGTCCCTGGCCATCAGCCTCAACATTCCCAAGGCCTTCGATAGCATCTGGCACCGCTCGCTTATTTCCAAACTTCCTGCATTTGGTCTGCCGCCTAAACTCTGCAAGATCTCTGCGACGGCGCGGCCTCTGACTTCCAGGAGATTAGCACTGGTGTACCTCAGGGCTCCGTTCTATAGCATACGCTGTTCCTTCTGCATATCAATGACATATTGGCCCTTGGCAATATACATTGTTATGCAAATGACAGCACAGTACATGGGCAATATTTTGGACATCCTGCTGCCAAGCTGGCAGACGTTGAGGGGAAAACGAAAGGAGCTTGTCGCTGAGCTAGACCGGCCCAGTCTAGCTCAACCGCATTTTTCAATGGGTTTGTGAGAATCTAGTCGAGTTCGGCGCCAAGCAAACACAGACGTTCGCGTTTTCTAAAAAAAAAATCTCCATTCCTTCCCCTTCCTACTCTTCAGAACACTCAACTGCCACTGCAGGATGGGCTTAGTATCCTGGGTATTATTATTTTCCGGGATCTCAATCCGCGCGATTACATCGAGAGCGTCACTAAGGCGGCTTCGCGGAAGCTCGGCGTATTGAACAAGGTGAGACGGTTCTTTCCTCTCGAGCAACTGTGTCTTTATCGACTGTCCTGAGGTCACCCAGTCTCTTGAGCCTCTGCAGTTGCGAAGAGATGTCGCATCTATGGCAGTCTTCTATCGCATACATCACGGAGAGTGTTCTGACGAGCTCTTCCAATTGATCCCACCTTCTCAGTTCCTCTACGGGACTGGCCTGAGAAGTCACCGTGTAGCGAACATAATGTAGTGTTTTAAAGCAACATCCAAACCTTATCATCCTCTTTTAAGCAGAACCTAGGTCAAGTGACAATAGGAATGCGGTGAGCGATAACAGCAGAAATGCGGCAAGTGATAACAACAGGAATGCAGCAGCGATAGCAACACTGGACTCCAGTATAAAAGAACGGTGTCCATCTATTTTAAGTCAGTTCAGTTGAGTTCACTTCTGTCTTCGGTCGCATAAGTTAATAACAATAAAAATACGATCCGTATTTGTTATTTCCTTCACAACGACAAACTTTGTAAGTGGGTTGGGAGCTTACTCAACCGTTTGAGAGTCGAAAATATACGATCCCGAACAAAACGGTTTGGCTCTTCTTTCTTGTGCCGATCGGGGAAAGCCTTGAATTCACTACCAGCGCACGTGTTTTCTTCCCACTTTGATCCCGGGTCTTTTAAGCGGGGCGTGAAAAAGCATCTCACCAGGCCGCCATAGTGTGGGTGACCATGCTGCATTGACTCGACATGCAATAAGGATGGTGACCACCACTCTTTGACTCCAATTATTGCCTTCCATCAGGCAAAGTGGTGCCACTATGGTAGGCTAATATCAAAAAAAGATAACAGACTAAAAGAATGTGTGGGAATAGAACCGACGACCTTAGTTAGTCAGTGGATGTTGGCGATGTGGAGAAGTAAAATTAAGTCTCTCTTACAATACGTTAATCACCGTTAATGAAATCTGGATACTAAAAGAAAAAAAATATAAAATTTTAAATTTTCTGTACCTTGGCATATTAAATCATACTATGACGAGGAATCGAAATGCACTTGTGGTATAAAGCATTCCAGAAGCCGTTCAAACGCTGTGAATTATTGCTCCTCAACAAATGTAGAATAGAAAATGCAATAAGGAATTGGAAGCCACAAACTCGCGAATAAATATTGTAACTTGAGATTTCTTTTCGAATGGCACTTGCCGACACGCAAACTATAAGGCACTCGTGAGTAAAAGCGTTTCTTGTGTCTGCGTCTACTAAAGGAAAATAAGTATTTGAACCGAATTTCGAAATAAGGACTAGAATCTTTCTATATTTCTAAAGTGGAACAAATATCAACTACATGTTTAAGCTTTATTTAAAAATGACTATTGTTGCTTATTAAGTTATGAAACTATTTAAAACATTACTTTAAAATAGCTATGAAGTGTGAGGGTAGTGATGAGAGCAATAAGAGAAAATAAAGCTAAATAACGTTAGTATCACGTCTTGCACAAGAGTAATGTTTACCTGAATTCCTCTTCGTTAGTCAGTAATACAATTAAATTAATAGGAACGAGACCAAAACCTGTTTGTTCTGTTGGTCTAGTGGTCTAGTGGTGGGTTTCCACATGAAACAAAAATATGTGTGATCTACAAATACTTGAAAGGAATAATTCCTAGTACGGAAGTTGCTTTTTAAATAAAATATAAATATCTAAAACACTTGTTCTTCCTCTACAGGAAAATGCATTTCGTGTACTATATATGTGACTATGATGGACATGATATCCGAAATAACTTTCTTTGTAAACGTATAATTACAATATTAAATTTGAAATGATTTGTTCGGCAGGTAGTGAACCTCTGCACTGTGTGTACTTAGGCCAATTGGCTTGTTTCAATATTACCCCGCTATTAAATTTTGATGTCCGTGACATTCGGTACATCACTGCTGACTATACAATGTGAAGTTAGTTAGTCGCTTACAATCAGTGACCCAGTGTTTGGTGTTATGAAAGTGGAAAGTTTTTTTTTGTATTTCTATATACTTCGAAATCTGGTATTTTTATGTGTTTTCTTTGAAGATTTTTTAATTTTCTAAGAACCGATAAATTATTCTTAACACTCATCCTGTGGTGCGAAAGAATTATAAAGGAATAGGGCATGTAATAGGGGTTAATATGAGATTACCGTTTTAACATATTGGCCACTTTGAATTAAATTTAAACTTGCATATAGTGGGATGCCAGAGTGAAACTTTTTCACACACTAACATTCTAAATTTAAAAACTGTTTAACCTTCATTTGAAATTAATATTTTATTATCATGTACATACCTGCTGCTATTACCACAAAATCATTAGGTAGTATATAACATGTGAGCGTATCTTCTCGAAAGGCGGTTACATATTTCGAGGTTAAAAACAAAAACCAATAAAGATTCCTTTTGATAAGTCATAATACCGAATAAGTGGTAATCAAGTGTAAATGTATTGATAGTATTAAAATTATTGTACATAGAAATTGATTTTTAAATACTTAAACCTAGTGCGAGCGATTGCAAATGTGAACAATGACCGGGTAGACAAGACTTTAACAGCCTCGGTGGTATACCGTCCCAGCCAACGGCAGCATCTGGTTTCAACCCAAGGATCAAATTAGTGACTTCCACTTCATCAGTGGGAAGGAGAACTAGTGAGTTACATGTCACCGCATCATAACAATTTTCAGGGTTGTTCGTGCTGTTTAGGATTATTTCAGCTAATGTCTTGCCCACACCTGCAAAAAACTCGTTGACAGTATTAACCGAAGACTTTTCATTATAGGATGACTTTAATAATTCATTAGGAAAGATAGTATTGACACTAGTCCCAGTTACACTCCTAATGATTTTCCATGTAGCTTTAGGGTTATTTTTAGCCTTGTGGAACTGTTCTTTCTCGTAAGCTGTTTTAATGTTTTTGAGGAGCTTATTACAAAAGTTTCGATATCTTATATAACCTTAATAGTATAGTTGTCAGGGTCCTTCTTCAGAGTACGTGCCATATTATCCCTATTTCGGATACATCTCAGAAGCCCATTAGTAATCCATTAGTAAAAGGGCTTAAGAATTCGTCGTTTTGAAGGTATGTGCACCGATTTAGTATGCCTAACTATAAAGTAACTAATAGTAGACACTAAAGACTCGGCAGCAATGTTAGCGTCCTGAGTACCCATTATATAACTAAAATCGAATGAAAAAACATCAGCCACTACAGCCGAGTAATCAACAATGTTACGTTTACATTTAGATGCAGGTAAAGACTTTACGTATTGAACGTTAATAATCGTAGGCCTATGGTCAGTGATATAAGTGTCGACGATCAGAGTCGTAATTTTAAGATCAGACTTAACCATCACATGGTCAATGCAAGACTTACCACGAGTAGGCAGAAGATGTGCAGGGAGAAGGCCATGCGTAGCATTAATGTTTAAGTACTGATTGGCATGTTCGCATATGACATTTGGAGTAATGTCGATATTAATGTCCCCCATAATTACTATATTTTTTAGGGTTGACATTTGAGTAAGAATGCAGTCCAATCCATCAATAAAATTATCAACGCTTCGGAAAGAGGGGGAACGGTATAGAGCTATGAGTAAAGTATTATGAAACTTTAAAATACATAATAAACAGCTGGCATCAGCCATCGAAGGTTCTGTGACACAATGAGGCAAATCTGATTTTATGTACATAATAATTCCGTCATTTTGGTTTTTGATTTTAGTAGTATGATAAGATACGTACCCATCCAATAACGGAACTAATACTGAAGCACTTAACCAACATTCGGATAAAATTAAAACATCAAAAGAAATGTCAATACTGACGAGGAACGCTTGAAAGCAATCAAAATTACGGTTTACACTACGAATATTTAGATGTATTATGTTGAGGGACTTTGAATTGTTTTCGATGAAACTCTTGCATACCTCCGGTTCACAAACACATGAATCTCTATTTCCAAAGGAATCAAAGTCATCCAAACTATCGATGTCGAACATTGAATAATAATGTTAAATGCACATTGTATGCAACCATAATGTGAAAACTGTAATAATGGGCCAGAATTATGGAAAAGAACCCACATTTATACATACGATAAAACGATAAATTTACTGTAAATGTTAAGTGTAAGACATAAAAGAACATTGTTTTTGTAAGTGTTATGTGAAAAATGAAAGTGAGTTTTATAATTTTGAGTAAGAAATGCATTCCATGAATTATTAAAATAGAAATTAAAAACTGAGTATTGTAAGCATTATCGTTGTCATATGTTTCGAAATTTAAGACCCTGAGAAAGTGTATGTGTATGGAGTAGAGGCTTACACATATAGATTTGTTATCATAAGGTGGCATTAATAAAGAATAGAAAGAAACAATTCTGTTACAGGTAATTTGAAAAGCAAATATGCAGTAAACTACTAATTTAGATTTTTTTTTTGAAAAGAACATTCTAAATTTACATAACATACAGGAATTAATATTCTTACACTTGTTGTTTAGATGCAAGCAGTTTATTGAGACAGGCAGTTGATTTGACGATAACAGAGTCCATGCCTTCTTTTTCCCGTAGAAAGATTTTCCCATTTTGAGTCCAGCAAAAATTGTATTTGTTTTTTTTCGCAAAGGCCCGCGCCTCAAAGAACAGCTGTCGCAAGGAGCGCGGCATATGTTCAGCAACATATATCGGCTTTACTTCACCGGGGATATCAATGTGTCCTGTGTTTAATTTTTCAGAGATGGGCAAACCCTTGTTGAAAGTTCGGCAGGCGCCCAGAACTTGATTTTTTGAGGAGACTGTCAGGAACTCAGCAATTATAGGCTTATTGGAGCCTTTATGGCCAGGCAGACGGTACACATCACGTAGTTGTGGGGGTGAGCTCGACGGCTGAATAACAGCACATGTTTTATGTACTACAGATGCCAGGTCACTACTGGTCTCCTTATCGCTTGCCGGTACATTCCTAATCTCTATAGAGGCTGAACGCGAGCTTAGTTGTAGATCAATCACTTTCTTTTCCAGGTCCATTATATAATAGCGTTGTTCGCTATTTTCTTTTTCCAGTTTGTGCATTGATTTCTTAAGAGAATCATAGTCAGTGCTCAAGAATTCTATTGTTTTTAACACATCAGCATTAGTTTTTTTGATATCCACATTTTGAAGCTTAATTGCAGTTATTTCTGTCGTCAATTTCTCAAGCAGAGCATCTTGTTCGTTTTTCCACGAAGTCAGCATCTTCATTACCTTTTTCTCAAAGGTTTTCAATTCACATTCCGGAGAGAAATCTGGCCGTAAGCGCTTTGTTCGTGAAGTAATATTTGAGTTTTCACTTACTTCCGGTGTTGAAAAAATAGGTTGAACATTCATTTCATGCACCGGAGTAGCTGGAGGCGAGCGCTCAACCCTTGGCATGTTTGATGTAGTTGTTTATTCTGCGCATCTTCCAATAAATGCACAAAGTACGACCCAGAGGCGGCACCAAACTATATTACTACAATATCCAGTAACGCTCCAACTTAGACCGCCTCTGCCGCTAAGCGATCGCGGGTTGTCGTAGGTCAGTTTTTTGTGTTAGTGTAGGGTATTATTGAACACTGTTTTGCTGATTATAGCCAATATTTAATTATTTAGTAATAATCTGTTGTTATTTTTATGCAAGAACTATGCACTGATACTAACACAATAAGAACTAGCCATAAGAAAAAGTGTAAGTTTAGTTACTACGAGTATAACAATTCAATTTACGGAGCGAAAGTGATATGCGACTGTGTCGTCCAATGTTGAGCGAGAGAGAGCAAATTTACTGTAATTATTACATAATTACAAGTAAATCTAACACGATTTGATGTTGTTACACCAGATATTAGCAAGTTTATCCGTCACAGCTTTTTAACCACTGGCATGCAGAAGTTTGTTTTTCAATTGCCATGTAAGCGATTTAATACTTTATGAATTTGTATTTAGTACAGTAATATTTAAGTCATAATTGTAAATAACTATTGACACAAATATCGAGAATTCATTGAATGTCAATCGCAGCTGGTCGATTCGTTTGTGTGTGGACTACTCAGTTACAATAAATTAACAACTATCGATTAATCAGTGTCCTTTAAATATGGCGCAAGAGTTGTTTACAAAACTATACTGCGGTTACCAATTAAGCAAAATAGATTTGTCGGTATGTTAGATCAAGAATCGCAAAAAAAAAAAACATGCACTGACACTCACAACACTATATTAACCAAACATTAAACGTGTGTATTTAACACACCTTTAGTGTTTGGTCAACATATGTACGTATTTGGATAATATAGGTATATAGGTACGTTCAATATAGCGTTTGGGTTAACCAGTGCACCAGCTATATTTCAGCGTATTATGGAATGCGTCTTGTCCGGCATGGATGGAGTGTTATATAAGCTTGAAGATATTTTAGTGCCATGAGTCAGCAAGGAGCTCCAAAGGTTAAATGAAGTACTACAACGTTTGTAGGACGCTGGTCTCACTCTACAAAAATCGATACGTAATAGATAAATACATATTGAAAAAGACTAGGACACGTAATAGATAAATACATATTGAAAAAGTCCCCCCAGACAGTGTCAGCTATTTTAAATAATCCAGTCCCTCAAGATATTTACTCACACTACGACGGTCTTTCACCTACTTAATTATTGTTCAACCGAAAGCTTCGTTCGTTCGAAATTCGGAGAAATGTTATATATATGCGTCTATAGTGGCAGTGCATTTATTCATAAAGTCAATCACACAACTTGCACCCGTATTATTAAATTCACTGACTACAACGTTGCCACCATTATCATCTAGCACTCTCTCTGAAGTTGTAAAACGAAATCAGTGTACGCAGAGTAAACTGCCAAGCGTGCCCACCAATAAAAAATATTTTATGCCTGGGGCCATAATATATGGAAAAAATATTTTATCAATAAGAAATTTACGTGAATCCACCATTTAAAAGGACGGTGACAGAAGTCGGTGACTGTGGCGAAGTACAGGCCCAGTCTGACTACACAGAACGTGATAGCGCTCAGGGTACATCACCCACGACGACTTCAGGGCCCGCGGAGGACGTCACACAAGGAGTAGTTGACGGATGCGATCAAGCGTCTGACTCATCAAATGAACGTGCGTCGGTAGAGTAACACTATGCCCTTACGGCCGATTCCGAGTATTGATTATATAAAATTAAATTCTTTTTTTATATAAAATAATTGTCAAGATTGAAAGAGGGAGAAATGTTATATATGTAATTATGCGTCTATAGTGGCTGCGCATCTATTCATAAAGACAATAGATCTATTCAGAAAGAAGCAAGAGGAAGAGAAAAATAATGTTTATGACAGATCAAATGTACGCAGGAGAGGACCACGTTATTTCACGGTGTCTGTTTGTATGTGTGTGTCTCAGAAAAAAGCGTTGTCTTGACAAGATAGTCGATTCCTTCTAATTTCGATATATTCTCCCATGACAACCTCTTCAGTGTAACTGAAGTCAAGTGATTTGACGGACGCGGTATCGTTCTACATTAATTAGTAATATATTCAATTAAAATATTTTCTTACCCGCTTAGTCCACTTAGAAATTACATACCTGTAAAAAAACATTTAGAATTATTTGCTAGACAAAACTTAAGAAAGGTTTTTAATTATCTATATTAATTATTTTTGTGTATAACAAAAATGTATAACAGAGAACAATTTCTAAAGGCTTCAATGATTTCTTTTCGAATTTACAAAACAACAGTTATATGATCTCATATTTGGGTTATGAACCAATTTGTAAAATGGATGTTATTATATCAACTTTTACGTAAATATCACGTAATTTTATCATAATTCTAACGTTTTTGAAGTTCTTAGTTTATAACAGCTTCTAAACGTGTGTGCCAAATTTTATAGAACCCTTCACCGAATTGGTTAATCTATGATAAGTATTTTATATTAAATTAAATATGTCAATATATATGTATGTACATATATATATTGCAAATGAGTTGTCTAAAAAAAATCAGTACAGAATGTGATTAATTAACATGCAAACATTAGGTTGACCATTTTATTCCCGTCACAACTCCTGGGTAGACAGGTACAAACAGGTAAATCGATACGAGTAACTTGCACCGGTCTGCTTAATGAATTAAGAGTGAAGTCAAATTAAAATTAAGATTATTTCATTACGAACACGGTTGTATCGGGTTGCCTGCAAAAAATAGTCCCGAATCGCAACTATGGCAACTAATAAACCCGCCACTTTTTTCGATCAGTTTCTAAAACGTTATAGAACTATCTCGCATTTCTTGGAGTAGTATATAAATAAAGCAATAGTTGTATGTCAGATCAGTTGACAACTGGTTCTCGAATAGAAAAACTACAGTAGATTATGGATATTTCTCCTAGAGAACTTCGGCAGCTTTTACTTCACGAATTTCGCTTAGGTCGAAAAGCGACTGAAGCAGTGCGCAATATATGTGTAACGATGGGAGAAGGAGTGCTCTCTTACGATACTACCAAACAATTGTTCAGAAGATTTAAGGATGGAAATTATGACTTATCTGATGAACCTCATCCAGGACGACCTCCTACAATAGATGTAGATGAGTTAAAAAGACTCATACGAATAGATCCCAGGTTCACTTCACGTTGTCTGGCAAAGCAGCTTCAGTGTTCTCATACTGCAGTATAAAAACAACTCCACGCTTTAGAAAAGACCTGGAAATATTCAGTTTGGTTGCCAAATGAGTTGACGCCGTTTCAACTTCAGAAGAGAGCTAATGTGTGCATGGAACTACTTAGTTATCATGGTACCAATGAGTGGATGTAATTACGGGGGATGAAAAGTGGGTTATGTACATAAATTTATCGCGTTAGCGTCAGTGGCTTGGACCTGGAGAAGCAGGAGTAATACCTTTTTTACAATTTTGCCATAATTATCCGCTTGCCCGTTAGTAGCCGTAGCTTTTAAATTCCGGTGAAATGAAAACAGAGCCATTGTCACTGACTACAGTTTGTAGTATCCCGAATCTTGATATGAACTCACATAATTTATCGATCACTGCTAATAAGGTCTATGCTTTTGTCGTATTGTTAACTTCTACCCATTTAGAGTGCGCGTTCGCCAAATACATATTTCTATTTAAAGGCCCTTGAAAATCTATAGGTATTCTATGAAAAAGATGTCAGTGGTGTTCGAAAGATGAAAGAGGACAGTGCGGCGGGGACGGCCGTAACTGCAGGTAAAGTTGCGTTGCGTTGATAACTGTGAAACAAATGACAACGATGAGTCACACGATCAGACAAATTACATGAAGTAGCCAGAAGAACGACACTACACCATAATAGTTTTTTAGTATAGCAACAATGGTCTATAATAAACTACATAAATCTGTAAGATTACAAGTAAATCTCATTAAACAGATTTCATGTTATTTCTGGTTAATAAGACATATAACTCGACAACTCAATTTCTTAATAATAAATAAATAACAGTTTTAATGAAATAATGCAAAGTGTATTGATGTTATCTATAATTGTAAAATTGAATATTTCTATTTAGTTTGTAATGTTTGTCATCTAGTTTGTTGACATTTATTATTATCCAACATGTTATAATTGAATATTTCAAATCTAATTTGTATAACTTTTCTATTTGATTTATTTCTACCCATTCAATATTTCTAATCAATTTTTGATGAACTTCGCATTGATCTATTTACATGATTATTTTTACATTAGAGATAAACGTAGCGCTCGCAAAAATTTTAACACCTGTTTGAACTTATGCTTACAAATAAAGATTATGATTATCATTAAGATTTAAGATTTATTTACATATAGTACTTACATACCGAATTTCGAGAGAAACCTGTTCTCAACCATGTTTAATCACAAAGTCTAGTCAGTGTAAATATGATATACACCATACTTACTGATGGGGCATTATACTAATAAGACATGAAACCTGTGTGCGGCAAGCTAAGTTCGACACGGAAGCATTCAAAAAGAAAACCCAGGGTCACCAGATTTTGAAAAAGGAAAAATCAATAAAACGAACATGGCTTCCCTTTAATTGACGACAGAATCCAGGTTGAGCAAACCATTTGTGTGTTAGCTCAGAGTCATATCAGATGGAGGTAGAAGTGAATGCTGAAGACCGAAAACAAAGAGTGCACAAATGACCACGATATTATACACATTGCAATTTCTATATTAACACATAACGTAAATATATTGTCCATGAAGTATTATATAAACACGAAGAAAATGTTAACCTTTAATCATAAAATAAAAGGTTTTTCAACACACTTGCTCATAAAGTGGCTCTAATTTCACCGCGATTAGGCACATAATGACACCTATAATTTATTATTATGAATTATTTATGGACTCTCTCTTGCACGTATATTCAAAGCAGAGATTCTGCCAATGTCAAGTATTTCTAGAGATAAAAACAGTCTACAAAAATATGATCGCCAGGTTGTTCGAAAACTCCAATTCGTCAACACCTAAAATAAAACTGTGAATTTTTCATTGCTATTATACACAAGTGAGTGAGTTTTTTATTTTATTGGTTGATATGCTTTATTCTTAAAAAACATTTCTATAAAAAAAAGATCATGTACAATAGTACAAATAAATTAATGTACTTATTGCTTGCTCATTTCATGCAACTTCGTATTTAAAAAGATAATTTCAACTTGTACGTGTTTAATAAATAAAACTTTCACTTAAATATAACTTTTGTTTTTTCTGTAATAAAGAAAACTTGAAATTCCCCATTTTCTACGTGGCTAAAACGCTATCCGCGAAAAGCCAAAAAAAGAGCATCTCATTCTTTTAGTCTCGCATAGGAAAACTGATTATTTTTTCCTGCCATTGCGAAAAATTTTTGACAACTTCTTTTCACTGCTGAAATTACAGTTAATTATTAATTAAAATGTTTACAATTACTAATTATGAAGAAAATTATTTATGTTGTACACCGCGAGATATGTGATGTGAGAAAATGTGTTCATGGCGTACTTTAAAGAATTATCTTCTAAGTACAAATCTAGCTCTTTTTCAGCTGTAACCTTATTTGTCAGCTTATCTAAAGAGACTATCCGATGGATTTAGAAGCAAGAAATCAAAGTTTTTATCGTCTGACGATATTGAAAAATTTATAAAAGATGCTCTAGATAACCTCTGGCTACTAAGGTTAGTTCAAATAATTTTAAATATCTACGCGACTTCAGCCTGTTTTGTGTGTTGAACTTTATTATGGTTTCTTTTTTCCATGTTGCTTTAATATTTAGTGTAACTGGTGCTTGTAGGATACAAGAATTAACAATTATAACTGTAAAAGACGTAGAGAATCATGGCCAGATGCTTTTAGTGAAATTTGTGCAAAAATCACAAAAACACTTTATATGTGGTAGAGCCATGCTTAGGCACAAATGGGCCGGCTCGACCGGTGCGATACCACGGCCTCACAGAAAACCGGTTGTGAAGTAACGCTTGCGTTGCATTTCCCCGAAATGAGTGAGGTCTCCGGAGGCCAAAAATCCCCCACCCCCCCCTAATGATAGCGCTGTTAACAAAAAGGATACCCCAGGGGGGTACTAGCGCTAGCGTTGGAGAATCCCCCCCTGGACGTCCACCTTCAGTACGGATTATACCTGAGCATGGACGCCCAGGCTGCCCCTCGTACTCTGGGGGGGGGGGGGGGGGCTCAACAGCGCTCTCAAAATCTGCTCGGGGCAAGAGAAGGCATACCATGGCACCCCCTGTCACGTTTACCGTGGATTTTTGTAACATCAGGGGCTTACACCACCACCTTGAGACAGCAAAGCCGGCCTTGCTCTTTTTAACCGAGACGCAGATATCATCTCCAGCGGACTCATCCTACCTCTGCTACCCTGGGTACGGACTGGAACACTCCTTTATTCCTAAGGCTGGTGTATGCGTGTACGTTAGAGATGATATCACTTCTTTTTTATCTTGAAGGTAGGGACCTCTCCATCTTATGGCTACGTGTAGACTGCGACGACCATCCCCGCATCTACCTATGCCTCTACAGGTCCCATAGCGGTGATGCCGAAACGGACCGACTCATCGACCACGTCTAAATGGCTACAGACTCAGTGCTCCAGCAGGTCCCATCCGCAGATATCGTGATTCTTGGCGACTTTAACGCCCATCACGCCGAATGGCTTGGTTCGCGCAAAACCGATCATGCGGGAAGATTTGTTGTTGTTGGTCACTGTTGGATCTTCTGCTGACCTCACATCCTGACGGCTACAAAGTATCCGTTGAGGCCCCTCTTGGCTCTTCGGACCATTGCCTCATTAGGAGTATGGTGCCACTCGTTCACTCGCTGCGGCCGCGAGTTACAGGCAGTCGCCGCGTATGGCACTATAGGTCAGCAGACTGGGATGGAATGCGAACATTCTTTGCATCCTACCCATGGAGGCAGGTTTGCTTCTCGCCGGATGATCCCAATGTCGTTGCCGACTCTGTCGCGGATGTTGTTCTTCAGGGTATGGAACTTTTCATTCCATTCTCCCTGATTCCCACAGGTGGCAAGTCCCAGCCCTGGTTTGGTCGAACCTGCAAAGCGGCGTCCCGCCGAAAGCAGGAATGTTACCAAGCATGGGCCAATGCAGCGACAGCACGGGATGTAAAGACCAGCACATTAAAGAAGCAATTTAACTTTGCCTCCAGGTCCCTCAAAAGAGTAATTGCTGGGGCGAAGTCGGCTCACATCGGCAGAATTGGCGAGAGACTAGTGAGTCTTCCTTCCGGAACTCGTGCATTCTGGTCTCTTGCCAAAGCTGTCCAGGGGAACTTCTGTAAGCCATCCCTTCCACCTTGCACATAGGAGATAATTCGTTGGCCCACGAAGCTAAAGAAAAAGCCGATCTTCTGGGCAAACTCTTTGCGTCTAACTCGACCCTGGACGACGGGGGAAACGCACCGCCGACCATACCGCAGTACGAGAGCCGCATGCCGGAAGTCCGGTTTACACAAAGGGCAGTGCGTAAAGCGCTTCTTTCCCTCGACGTTCTCAAGTCGAGTGGGCCCGATAGAATCTCTCCTATCGTGCTGAAGACGTGTGCTCCAGAGTTGGCACCGGTTTTAACGCGCCTTTATCGGCTTTCCTATTCTCTTGGCGTAGTCCCGAACTCATGGAAGACAGCTCAAGTGCATCCAATCCCTAAAAAAGGAGATCACTCGGATCCGTCCGACTACAGACCCATAGCCATCACCTCCTTGTTCTCCAAGATAATGGAATCCATTATTAACTGCCAGCCCCTGCGGTACTTAGAAGACCACCAGCTTCTCAATGATCGACAATACGAATTCCGTCGGGGTCGTTCAGCTGGTGATCTTCTTGTTTACTTGACTCACCGGTGGGCACAGGCAATCGAGACCAAGGGGGAAGCGTTGGCCGTTAGTTTGGACGTGGCGAAGGCTTTCGATCGGGTCTGGCACAAAGCGCTCCTTGCGAAGCTTCCTTCCTATGGGCTTCCCGAGAAACTGTGCAATTGGCTCACCAGTTTTCTTACAGACAGAAGCATCAAGGTCGTTGTTGACGGTGCAAGCTCCGACTCCAAGTCTGTTAATTCTGGTGTCCCACAAGGCTGTGTGCTATCACCCACGCTGTTTCTTCTGCATATCAATGACATGCTGCAGATTAGCAGCATCCATTGCTATGCAGACGATAGCACGAGTGATGCCCTTTACACCGGCCGCGCTAACATTTCTCGGGTAAACGTCATCGAAAGCCGATCCAAACTTGTGTCTGAAATCGAAACTTCTTTATCAAAAGTTTCAGATTCGGGTCGACTTAACCTAGTCCAGTTTAACCCCACGAAGACACAGGTTTGCGCGTTCACCGCTAAAAAGATGCCATTGGTCGTATCACCTCAATTTGAGAGCACTTCCCTAACTGCATCAGCCAGTATCGGAATCCTTGGCATCGATATATGGCCGCCCTCCGCCTGCAACTTTATAAGGCGCAGGTTCGGCCGCACATGGAATACTGTTCTCATCTCTATGTAGGTGCACCCCAGTACCAACTTCTCCCTCTTGACCGCATTCAACGGAGAGCGACTCGCATCATCGACTGCCAAGATATCTCTGATCGACTTGACACCTTGGCGTTGCGTAGAGATGTAGCTTCACTCTGCATCCTCTATCGCTTGTATCATGGGGAGTCTTCAGAGGAATTGTTCGGACTTATACCGGCTGCTGGTTTCCGCCATCGTACTACGCGAGAAAATATCCATCCCCATCACCTGGACGATTGGCACTCCACCACTGTGCGCTTCTCCAGAAGCTTTTTGCCTCGCACAACCAGCTTATGGAACAAATTGTCGCCTGCCGTATTTCCGAACCGATACGACCTTTAAACCTTCAAGAAAAGAGCGTACTCCTACCTAAAAGGCCGGCAACGCACTTGTGACCCTTGAGTTGCGGGTGACCCGTCTGCTAGTTTGCCCCCTATCGCATAAAAAAAAAAAAAAAAAAAATTAGACTTCATTTTGAGGCGCGTCCTACTGGCGAAATACCAAGTACATCCAATTATTGGATTTCACCTACCTACACGAATAATGAACTATCTCAAATAACAATAGAACATGAAAGAAACAAGAAACATAGACTGGCCTGTTGGTCTAGCGGTTAGTGATCCTGATGTCTAAGCCGAGGTCGTGGGTTGAATCGCCCAGGAAAAATATTTGTGTGATGAGCACGTTCATTTATTCTGTATCTGGGTGTAATTTATTTATAATATGTATGTATTTAGAAATATAAAAGTATGTTTATCAGCAGTCTGGTTACCATAGTACAAGCTCTACTTAGTTTTGGATCAGACGGCCGTGTGTGAGACGTGTGGAGTATTTATTTATTTATTTATAAAGTATTTCAGTAAATAATCTATCTGATGAGACCGCTATGCCATCAAAAACAGTTAATTATAATTTTACTAACTGCACATTTACTAATTGTTTCTCTAAATAAACTTTTTATCTACTAAATAAAATATTTTTTAGTATTATTTTCTTCACAAGTGAGTTGAAAAACGTCGTATGATACATATGTGTATTGATGATTAACGTCCTCGGCTATCTTAAGACCCTCACCTAACGGCTCTTGTCTCAATGACGCCTCAGCGGTAATCACCAACATCACACACTTGTACCATAATGTACTATAACGGGCTAATCCCAGGAAGTACCGGTGGGATAAGAAAATTTTGTTTTGTGTTAGGAACGGAGTCGTTATCATAAACGCTTCTCATCATTTTCTTTACTATTTTGGATCTTTTTTTTTAATTTTATGTGAGGACAACCAACATAGCATACATTAAAATACATGTTAACGTGACCATATTTTCACATTTTATAGTGTAGGCTTAATTAAAGGCGCCACGGCATGCATTAAACTTAGAAGTAGGAAATGCAATTACAAAACCGATTTTGCTTACCTAGATAGATTGTTACATAAATGCAGCTACTACGTTAGTAAAAGAAACGTATTGTATATTCAAATATAAATAAAAACATAGAAATAAAAACCTAAGAACTTACTATCTAATGACATGTTTGTTTTTATAGTTTTTAATATAATAACTATTTGTAAATTAATAAATATATAAATTTTTTGTTCTACGTTTTGCTAACTAATAACAAAAGAGAAAAAAAAATACAAAAATATCAAAATCGTAGAAAAGATAACAGACATATCCACATAAGCACTCTGTGACCGTGACAGGCGACTAAACTGAACCTGCATTCTGTTGGTAGTGGAGAAAGGACCCAGATTGGTTTTAAAGCCCTTAGCACAACGAGCAAATTTGTAAGGCACATTTACAGTTATCCGACTAAGTAACCGCGGACAATCAATGTGACTGTTTATTATTTTGTATAGGAACAAATGATCGAAGATAAAGTCCTTTCTTCCTAGAAAAGTGTATGTGATTGCATTTGTCAGCATTAAGTACCATGTTACTGTCCAAACACCACCGGTGAAAACGGTTTAAGTCTTCTTGAAGTTTATATGAATCCTGAATGCACTCTATTCGTTTTATAATTTTTAGCGTACAAATATATCTTTGAGTGTGCAAAACAAGACGCCACGTCGTTTATGAATATTGGAAAACAACGGGCCTAGGTGGGAGCCTTGGGGTACGCCTATACTAATGACAATAACGCACAAAAAACGCAAACCGGTTGTGAAGCAACACTTGCGTTGCATTTCCCCGAAGTTAGTGAAGTTTCCGGAGGCCCAACTCCCCTCCTTATTCCTCTTCCCTGACCTCTCACCCCTTTTCCCATCTCATCATCCCCGTCTCTTTCCCCTCCCATCATCCCTGTTTATCCTCAAAGGTGGGCAGCGCGCTTACGACTCTCGGACGGACGGCGGTTGCCACTTACCACAGGTGACACGTCTGTTCGTCTGCCCCCCTATAATATTAAAAAAAAACTTGTAAATTAGAGGAGTATACACC
Organism: Tyria jacobaeae; assembly: GCA_947561695.1. Taxonomy (NCBI): domain Eukaryota; kingdom Metazoa; phylum Arthropoda; class Insecta; order Lepidoptera; family Erebidae; genus Tyria; species Tyria jacobaeae. The sequence goes on along the minus strand of OX387207.1, from coordinate 6,650,478 downwards.
ATACGTACTTAAGGCGTATTATACTGATATGACATGAAACCTGTGTGTCGCAATATAAGTTCGACAGGGAAGCATTCAACAAGAAACAAATTCGAAGAACAGATTTTGGGAAGGAAAAATCAAAAGTCTAGTCCTACTTGATTTGAAGGGGGATAAAGACCCCCATATTCCATAGAGTATGACTACTCTGGTCTACGCAGGTGACACCTGCTAATCAGCTGGCCAAGGCTTGCAGGCGTTCCCAAAGACTCCTTCTTAGGGTATCCTGCGTCTCCTGCGATATAGCCTCTGTTACGGAACACCGTCTGGCTTAAGTCGGTTTAAGTCCGACATACCCTTAACTCCGGTGAGGTGATAATCCGTGGGGGTTTCCACACGAAAAACCAAAAAAAATGGAAAACCACTTTTTTTAAGAAGGGAAAATAAATAAAACGAATTTCTACATTAATATAATATTTTGATGTTTTAAATGGGCTATTCTCGGGAAGTACTAGTGGGATTAGAAAACTTACTTTTGTGTAAGGAACACAGAGCATTGATGATTACACATTAAATTAAATAGATATCCGAGAATTAGAACATGTTCTTATTCTCCACATTTTCTTCAGTACTTTAGCCCTGACATACACATTCTCTGAAATTATTTATGACAATAACTCGTAAAAAACGCAAACTAAAACAATTAATTATACCTTATGTCGTCGGTAATATTAATAAGAGCTGTAACCGTGCTGTGCCCAGGGCATGAACCAGATTGATAGGAGATTAAAAGGTTGTACTTTGATAGAAAGGAGTTTAGTTGGAAGTACACGAGGCGTTCCAGGACCTTAGACAGGAATGGTGATATAGACATGGGGCTATATTATGTTAAAGTTAACGGTCTTGGCTTCTTAAGTAAGGGTATTATTTGGGCATCTTTCCACGTAGATGGAAATAGAGTGGTTAAAAATGTTGCGGATTGTTGGAAGAATTAAATCTAAAATCGGAAGTAACATATTTCGGCTAACACAGTCGTTACTGACAACATTAGAATAAATGCTTAGTATGCTCTCCCTAACATCACTATTAGTGAATTGATTAACGACGAAAGGTGGATAGCGGGGAGCTGGACGCTGTGAAAGATAACGCAAAGTATCAGTTTTGGTATCGTCATCAAAACTAGACGAGGCGGATAAGTGGCTGTTTAAATCATCAAGGCAATATATGATAATGGTAATCATTAGAATACAGTGCATATAACACTTACAAGATAAATTTCCTGACAAAACTGTTCTCACGCATGTTGACTCACTAAATTTATCTAGTCAGTGTAGATATGATATACACCATACTTACTGATGGGGCATTATACTGATATGACATGAAACCTGTGTGCGGTAAGCTATGTTCGACAAGGAAGCATTGAAACGAAACCCCAGGGAAACAAGATTTTGAAGAAGGAACAATGAATTAAACGAACATGTTACTTCTTGCTTGCATGCCGAATTCGTTGCTCAATTCTGTTTTTTCCAGTTTCAGCAAACCATTTGTATGTTAGCTCAGAGTCATATCAGATGGAGGTAGAAGTGCATACTGAAGATCGAAAACAAAGAGTGCACAAATGACCACGATATTATACACATTGCAATATCTATATTAATACATAACTTAAATATATTGTCCTGGAATATTAGATAAAAAAGAAGAAAATGATAATCTTCACTCATAAAACACAGCTGTATGTTTGTTGGTTGTGTTTTTTTAACGGGCTTATCTCGGGAAGTACCGGTGGGATACAAAAAAATATTTTTATGTCAGGAATGGAGCAGTAATCACAAACGTATTCAATTTGGTGTGATGATGTGAGATCATTAAGAAATTGTACGATATTTTATGACAATAACTCATAAAAAACCGCAAACGCGAACAATTTGTATAATATATCAGCTTCACTTAACAAATAAAAATTATATAAATTATTAATAATACTTATTTTACTTGAAACATAGAAATGTCAAAAAATATTGATACGATTACGACTGCTACAAGAACGATTACTAGCTGGTTTTATATAAAAATTAAAATATTTTTTTTACATATTTTAGTTTGTGATATTTGTAATCTAGTTTGTATGACATTCATTATTATCTCCAATGTTATAGTAGAATATTTCTAATCAACTTTTTAATGACACTTGCATTCATCTATTTGTACGCCTGCATTATGAAGAACATTGCGGTCATAAAAAATTAACACCTATTCGTACCTATGCTATCAAATACAGGATTATGATTATCATTAAAATTATTCGAGAGAAAACTGTTTTCAACCATGTTTTCCTCCAAATTAGGATGGTCAGTGTACATATGTTAAACACCATACTTTCCTATTAAGGACTTCAGTGATTTGACATGAAACCTGTGTGCGGCAAGCTATGTTCGACACTGAACCATTCAACAAGAAACCCTATGATCACCTGATTTTGAAGATGGAAAAACCAAGAAGAAGCATGGCTTACCAAGTTAAACCTACTTTTACCTTTAGTCACAAACAATGTTTATGATAATGGTAATCATTAGGATACAGTGCATATAACACTTACAAGATAAATTTCGTGACAAAACTGTTCTCTCCCATGTTGACTCACTAAATTTATCTAGTCAGTGTAGATATGATATACACCATACTTACTGATGGGGCATTATACTGATATTACATGAAACCTGTGTGCGGTAAGCTTAGTTCGACAATGAAGCACTGAAAACGAAACCCCAGGGAAACAAGATTTTGAAGAAGGAACAATGAATTAAACGAACATGTTACTCCTTGCTTGCATGCCGAATTCGTTGCTCAATTCTGTTTTATCCAGTTTAAGCAAACCATTTGTATGTTAGCTCAGAGTTATATCAGATGGAGGTAGAAGTGAACGCTGCAGACCGAAAACAAAGAGTGCACAAATGACCACGATATTATACACATTGCAATATCTATATTAATACATAACTTAACTATATTGTCCTGGAGTATTAGATAAAAAAGAAGAAAATGATAATCTTCACTCATAAAACAAAGCTGTTTGTTTGTTGGTTGTGTTTTTTTAACGGGCTTATCTCGGGAAGTACCGGTGGGATACAAAAAAATATTTTTATGTCAGGAATGGAGCAGTGATCACAAACGTATTCAATTTGGTGTGATGATGTGAGATCATTCAGAAAATTGTACGATATTTTATGACAATAACTTAGCAAAAACCGCAAACGCGAACAATTTGAATAATATATCAGCTTCACTTCACAAATAAAAATTATATAAATTATTAATAATACTTATTTTACTTGAAACATAGAAATGTCAAAAAATATTGATACGATTACGACTGCTATAAGAACGATTACTAGCTGGTTTTATATAAAAATTAAAATATTTTTTTACATATTTTAGTTTGTAATATTTGTAATCTAGTTTGTATGACATTCATTATTATCTCAAGTGTTATAGTAGAATATTTCTAATCAACTTTTTAATGACACTTGCATTCATCTATTTGTACGCCTGCATTATGAAGAACATTGCGGTCATAAAATATTTAACACCTATTTGTACCTATGCTATCAAATACAGGATTATGATTATCATTTAAATTATGTACATATACACTAATAACCCAAATTTCGAGAGAAAACTGTTTTCAACCATGTTTTCCTCCAAATTAGGCTGGTCAGTGTACATATGTTAAACACCATACTTTCCTATTGAGGACTTCAGTGATTTGACATGAAACCTGTGTGCGGCAAGCTATGGTCGACACTGAACCATTCAACAAGAAACCCCATGATCACCTGATTTTGAAGATGGAAAAGCCAAGAAGAAGCATGGCTTACCAAGTTAAACCTACTTTTACCTTTAGTCACAAACAATGTTTATGATAATGTTAATCATTAGGATACAGTGCATATAACACTTACAAGATAAATTTCGTGACAAGACTGTTCTCACCCATGTTGACTCACTAAATTTATCTAGTTAGTGTAGATATGATATACACCATACTTACTGATGGGGCATTATACTGATATGACATGAAACCTGTGTGCGGTAAGCTAAGTTCGACAAGGAAGCATTGAAAACGAAACCCCAGGGAAACAAGATTTTGAAGATTTTGAAGATGCTTGCTCGCATGCCGAATTCGTTGCTCAATTCTGTTTTATCCAGTTTAAGCAAACCATTTGTATGTTAGCTCAGAGTCATATCAGATGGAGGTAGAAGTGCATGCTGAAGATCGAAAACAAAGAGTGCACAAATGACCACGATATTATACACATTGCAATTTCTATATTAATAAATAACTTAAATATATTGTCCTGGAATATTAGATAAAAACGAAGAAAATGATAATCTTCACACATAAAACACAGCTGTATGTTTGTTGGTTGTGTTTTTTTAACGGGCTTATCTCGGGAAGTACCGGTGGGATATAAAAAAATATTTATATGTCAGGAATGGAGCAGTGATCACAAACGTATTCAATTTGGTGTGATGATGTGAGATCATTAAGAAATTGTACGATATTTTATGACAATAACTCATAAAAAACCGCAAACGCGAACAATTTGTATAATATATCAGCTTCACTTCACAAATAAAAAATATAAAAATTATTAATAATACTTATTTTACTTGAAACATAGAAATGTCAAAAAATATTGATACGATTACGACTGCTATAAGAACGATTACTAGCTGGTTTTATATAAAAATTAAAATATTTTTTTTACATATTTTAGTTTGTAATATTTGTAATCTAGTTTGTATGACATTCATTATTATCTCCAATGTTATAGTAGAATATTTCTAATCAACTTTTTAATGACACTTGCATTCATCTATTTGTACGCCTGCATTATGAAGAACATTGCGGTCATAAAAAATTAACACCTATTTGTACCTATGCTATCAAATACAGGATTATGATTTTCATTTAAATTATGTACATATACACTAATAACCCAAATTTCGAGAGAAAACTGTTTTCAACCATGTTTTCCTCCAAATTAGGCTGGTCAGTGTACATATGTTAAACACCATACTTTCCTATTGAGGACTTCAGTGATTTGACATGAAACCTGTGTGCGGCAAGCTATGGTCGACACTGAACCATTCAACAAGAAACCCCATGATCACCTGATTTTGAAGATGGAAAAACCAAGAAGAAGCATGGCTTACCAAGTTAAACCTACTTTTACCTTTAGTCACAAACAATGTTTATGATAATGTTAATCATTAGGATACAGTGCATGTAACACTTACAAGATAAATTTCGTGACAAGACTGTTCTCACCCATGTTGACTCACTAAATTTATCTAGTTAGTGTAGATATGATATACACCATACTTACTGATGGGGCATTATACTGATATGACATGAAACCTGTGTGCGATAAGCTAAGTTCGACAAGGAAGCATTGAAAACGAAACCCCAGGGAAACAAGATTTTGAAGATTTTGAAGACTCCTTGCTTGCATGCCGAATTCGTTGCTCAATTCTGTTTTATCCAGTTTAAGCAAACCATTTGTATGTTAGCTCAGAGTCATATCAGATGGAGGTAGAAGTGCATGCTGAAGATCGAAAACAAAGAGTGCACAAATGACCACGATATTATACACATTGCAATTTCTATATTAATACATAACTTAAATATATTGTCCTGGAATATTAGATAAAAACGAAGAAAATGATAATCTTCACACATAAAACACAGCTGTATGTTTGTTGGTTGTGTTTTTTTAACGGGCTTATCTCGGGAAGTACCGGTGGGATATAAAAAAATATTTTTATGTCAGGAATGGAGCAGTGATCACAAACGTATTCAATTTGGTGTGATGATGTGAGATCATTAAGAAATTGTACGATATTTTATGACAATAACTCATAAAAAACCGCAAACGCGAACAATTTGTATAATATATCAGCTTCACTTCACAAATAAAAATTATATAAATTATTAATAATACTTATTTTACTTGAAACATAGAAATGTCAAAAAATATTGATACGATTACGACTGCTATAAGAACGATTACTAGCTGGTTTTATATAAAAATTAAAATATTTTTTTTACATATTTTAGTTTGTAATATTTGTAATCTAGTTTGTATGACATTCATTATTATCTCAAATGTTATAGTAGAATATTTCTAATCAACTTTTTAATGACACTTGCATTCATCTATTTGTACGCCTGCATTATGAAGAACATTGCGGTCATAAAATATTTAACACCTATTTGTACCTATGCTATCAAATACAGGATTATGATTATCATTAAAATTATTCGAGAGAAAACTGTTTTCAACCATGTTTTCCTCCAAATTAGGCTGGTCAGTGTACATATGTTAAACACCATACTTTCCTATTGAGGACTTCAGTGATTTGACATGAAACCTGTGTGCGGCAAGCTATGGTCGACACTGAACCATTCAACAAGAAACCCCATGATCACCTGATTTTGAAGATGGAAAAGCCAAGAAGAAGCATGGTTTACCAAGTTAAACCTACTTTTACCTTTAGTCACAAACAATGTTTATGATAATGGTAATCATTAGGATACAGTGCATATAACACTTACAAGATAAATTTCGTGACAAGACTGTTCTCACCCATGTTGACTCACTAAATTTATCTAGTTAGTGTAGATATGATATACACCATACTTACTGATGGGGCATTATACTGATATGACATGAAACCTGTGTGCGGTAAGCTAAGTTCGACAAGGAAGCATTGAAAACGAAACCCCAGGGAAACAAGATTTTGAAGATTTTGAAGATGCTTGCTCGCATGCCGAATTCGTTGCTCAATTCTGTTTTATCCAGTTTAAGCAAACCATTTGTATGTTAGCTCAGAGTCATATCAGATGGAGGTAGAAGTGCATGCTGAAGATCGAAAACAAAGAGTGCACAAATGACCACGATATTATACACATTGCAATTTCTATATTAATACATAACTTAAATATATTGTCCTGGAATATTAGATAAAAACGAAGAAAATGATAATCTTCACACATAAAACACAGCTGTTTGTTTGTTGGTTGTGTTTTTTTAACGGGCTTATCTCGGGAAGTACCGGTGGGATACAAAAAAAATTTTTTTATGTCAGGAATGGAGCAGTGATCACAAACGTATTCAATTTAATGTGATGATGAAAGATCATTCAGAAAATTTTACGATATTTTATGACAATAACTCAGCAAAAACCGCAAACGCGAACAATTTGTATAATATATCAGCTTCACTTAACAAATAAAAATTATATAAATTATTAATAATACTTATTTTACTTGAAACATAGAAATGTCAAAAAATATTGATACGATTACGACTGCTATAAGAACGATTACTAGCTGGTTTTATATAAAAATTAAAATATTTTTTTTACATATTTTAGTTTGTAATATTTGTAATCTAGTTTGTATGACATTCATTATTATCTCAAATGTTATAGTAGAATATTTCTAATCAACTTTTTAATGACACTTGCATTCATCTATTTGTACGCCTGCATTATGAAGAACATTGCGGTCATAAAAAATTAACACCTATTTGTACCTATGCTATCAAATACAGGATTATGATTATCATTAAAATTATTCGAGAGAAAACTGTTTTCAACCATGTTTTCCTCCAAATTAGGATGGTCAGTGTACATATGTTAAACACCATACTTTCCTATTGAGGACTTCAGTGATTTGACATGAAACCTGTGTGCGGCAAGCTATGGTCGACACTGAACCATTCAACAAGAAACCCCATGATCACCTGATTTTGAAGATGGAAAAACCAAGAAGAAGCATGGCTTACCAAGTTAAACCTACTTTTACCTTTAGTCACAAACAATGTTTATGATAATGGTAATCATTAGGATACAGTGCATATAACACTTACAAGATAAATTTCGTGACAAAACTGTTCTCTCCCATGTTGACTCACTAAATTTATCTAGTCAGTGTAGATATGATATACACCACACTTACTGATGGGGCATTATACTGATATTACATGAAACCTGTGTGCGGTAAGCTTAGTTCGACAATGAAGCATTGAAAACGAAACCCCAGGGAAACAAGATTTTGAAGAAGGAACAATGAATTAAACGAACATGTTACTCCTTGCTTGCATGCCGAATTCGTTGCTCAATTCTGTTTTATCCAGTTTAAGCAAACCATTTGTATGTTAGCTCAGAGTTATATCAGATGGAGGTAGAAGTGAACGCTGCAGACCGAAAACAAAGAGTGCACAAATGACCACGATATTATACACATTGCAATATCTATATTAATACATAACTTAAATATATTGTCCTGGAGTATTAGATAAAAACGAAGAAAATGATAATCTTCACTCATAAAACAAAGCTGTTTGTTTGTTGGTTGTGTTTTTTTAACGGGCTTATCTCGGGAAGTACCGGTGGGATACAAAAAAATATTTTTATGTCAGGAATGGAGCAGTGATCACAAACGTATTCAATTTGGTGTGATGATGTGAGATCATTAAGAAATTGTACGATATTTTATGACAATAACTCATAAAAAACCGCAAACGCGAACAATTTGTATAATATATCAGCTTCACTTCACAAATAAAAATTATATAAATTATTAATAATACTTATTTTACTTGAAACATAGAAATGTCAAAAAATATTGATACGATTACGACTGCTATAAGAACGATTACTAGCTGGTTTTATATAAAAATTAAAATATTTTTTTTACATATTTTAGTTTGTAATATTTGTAATCTAGTTTGTATGACATTCATTATTATCTCCAATGTTATAGTAGAATATTTCTAATCAACTTTTTAATGACACTTGCATTCATCTATTTGTACGCCTGCATTATGAAGAACATTGCGGTCATAAAAAATTAACACCTATTTGTACCTATGCTATCAAATACAGGATTATGATTATCATTTAAATTATGTACATATACACTAATAACCCAAATTTCGAGAGAAAACTGTTTTCAACCATGTTTTCCTCCAAATTAGGCTGGTCAGTGTACATATGTTAAACACCATACTTTCCTATTGAGGACTTCAGTGATTTGACATGAAACCTGTGTGCGGCAAGCTATGGTCGACACTGAACCATTCAACAAGAAACCCCATGATCACCTGATTTTGAAGATGGAAAAGCCAAGAAGAAGCATGGCTTACCAAGTTAAACCTACTTTTACCTTTAGTCACAAACAATGTTTATGATAATGTTAATCATTAGGATACAGTGCATATAACACTTACAAGATAAATTTTGTGACAAGACTGTTCTCACCCATGTTGACTCACTAAATTTATCTAGTTAGTGTAGATATGATATACACCATACTTACTGATGGGGCATTATACTGATATGACATGAAACCTGTGTGCGGTAAGCTAAGTTCGACAAGGAAGCATTGAAAACGAAACCCCAGGGAAACAAGATTTTGAAGATTTTGAAGATGCTTGCTCGCATGCCGAATTCGTTGCTCAATTCTGTTGTATCCAGTTTAAGCAAACCATTTGTATGTTAGCTCAGAGTCATATCAGATGGAGGTAGAAGTGCATGCTGAAGATCGAAAACAAAGAGTGCACAAATGACCACGATATTATACACATTGCAATTTCTATATTAATAAATAACTTAAATATATTGTCCTGGAATATTAGATAAAAACGAAGAAAATGATAATCTTCACACATAAAACACAGCTGTATGTTTGTTGGTTGTGTTTTTTTAACGGGCTTATCTCGGGAAGTACCGGTGGGATATAAAAAAATATTTATATGTCAGGAATGGAGCAGTGATCACAAACGTATTCAATTTGGTGTGATGATGTGAGATCATTAAGAAATTGTACGATATTTTATGACAATAACTCATAAAAAACCGCAAACGCGAACAATTTGTATAATATATCAGCTTCACTTCACAAATAAAAATTATATAAATTATTAATAATACTTATTTTACTTGAAACATAGAAATGTCAAAAAATATTGATACGATTACGTCTGCTATAAGAACGATTACTAGCTGGTTTTATATAAAAATTAAAATATTTTTTTTACATATTTTAGTTTGTAATATTTGTAATCTAGTTTGTATGACATTCATTATTATCTCAAGTGTTATAGTAGAATATTTCTAATCAACTTTTTAATGACACTTGCATTCATCTATTTGTACGCCTGCATTATGAAGAACATTGCGGTCATAAAATATTTAACACCTATTTGTACCTATGCTATCAAATACAGGATTATGATTATCATTTAAATTATGTACATATACACTAATAACCCAAATTTCGAGAGAAAACTGTTTTCAACCATGTTTTCCTCCAAATTAGGCTGGTCAGTGTACATATGTTAAACACCATACTTTCCTATTGAGGACTTCAGTGATTTGACATGAAACCTGTGTGCGGCAAGCTATGGTCGACACTGAACCATTCAACAAGAAACCCCATGATCACCTGATTTTGAAGATGGAAAAGCCAAGAAGAAGCATGGCTTACCAAGTTAAACCTACTTTTACCTTTAGTCACAAACAATGTTTATGATAATGTTAATCATTAGGATACAGTGCATATAACACTTACAAGATAAATTTCGTGACAAGACTGTTCTCACCCATGTTGACTCACTAAATTTATCTAGTTAGTGTAGATATGATATACACCATACTTACTGATGGGGCATTATACTGATATGACATGAAACCTGTGTGCGGTAAGCTAAGTTCGACAAGGAAGCATTGAAAACGAAACCCCAGGGAAACAAGATTTTGAAGATTTTGAAGATGCTTGCTCGCATGCCGAATTCGTTGCTCAATTCTGTTGTATCCAGTTTAAGCAAACCATTTGTATGTTAGCTCAGAGTCATATCAGATGGAGGTAGAAGTGCATGCTGAAGATCGAAAACAAAGAGTGCACAAATGACCACGATATTATACACATTGCAATTTCTATATTAATAAATAACTTAAATATATTGTCCTGGAATATTAGATAAAAACGAAGAAAATGATAATCTTCACACATAAAACACAGCTGTATGTTTGTTGGTTGTGTTTTTTTAACGGGCTTATCTCGGGAAGTACCGGTGGGATATAAAAAAATATTTATATGTCAGGAATGGAGCAGTGATCACAAACGTATTCAATTTGGTGTGATGATGTGAGATCATTAAGAAATTGTACGATATTTTATGACAATAACTCATAAAAAACCGCAAACGCGAACAATTTGTATAATATATCAGCTTCACTTCACAAATAAAAATTATATAAATTATTAATAATACTTATTTTACTTGAAACATAGAAATGTCAAAAAATATTGATACGATTACGTCTGCTATAAGAACGATTACTAGCTGGTTTTATATAAAAATTAAAATATTTTTTTTACATATTTTAGTTTGTAATATTTGTAATCTAGTTTGTATGACATTCATTATTATCTCAAGTGTTATAGTAGAATATTTCTAATCAACTTTTTAATGACACTTGCATTCATCTATTTGTACGCCTGCATTATGAAGAACATTGCGGTCATAAAATATTTAACACCTATTTGTACCTATGCTATCAAATACAGGATTATGATTATCATTTAAATTATGTACATATACACTAATAACCCAAATTTCGAGAGAAAACTGTTTTCAACCATGTTTTCCTCCAAATTAGGCTGGTCAGTGTACATATGTTAAACACCATACTTTCCTATTGAGGACTTCAGTGATTTGACATGAAACCTGTGTGCGGCAAGCTATGGTCGACACTGAACCATTCAACAAGAAACCCCATGATCACCTGATTTTGAAGATGGAAAAGCCAAGAAGAAGCATGGCTTACCAAGTTAAACCTACTTTTACCTTTAGTCACAAACAATGTTTATGATAATGTTAATCATTAGGATACAGTGCATATAACACTTACAAGATAAATTTCGTGACAAGACTGTTCTCACCCATGTTGACTCACTAAATTTATCTAGTTAGTGTAGATATGATATACACCATACTTACTGATGGGGCATTATACTGATATGACATGAAACCTGTGTGCGATAAGCTAAGTTCGACAAGGAAGCATTGAAAACGAAACCCCAGGGAAACAAGATTTTGAAGATTTTGAAGACTCCTTGCTTGCATGCCGAATTCGTTGCTCAATTCTGTTTTATCCAGTTTAAGCAAACCATTTGTATGTTAGCTCAGAGTCATATCAGATGGAGGTAGAAGTGCATGCTGAAGATCGAAAACAAAGAGTGCACAAATGACCACGATATTATACACATTGCAATTTCTATATTAATACATAACTTAAATATATTGTCCTGGAATATTAGATAAAAACGAAGAAAATGATAATCTTCACACATAAAACACAGCTGTATGTTTGTTGGTTGTGTTTTTTTAACGGGCTTATCTCGGGAAGTACCGGTGGGATATAAAAAAATATTTTTATGTCAGGAATGGAGCAGTGATCACAAACGTATTCAATTTGGTGTGATGATGTGAGATCATTAAGAAATTGTACGATATTTTATGACAATAACTCATAAAAAACCGCAAACGCGAACAATTTGTATAATATATCAGCTTCACTTCACAAATAAAAATTATATAAATTATTAATAATACTTATTTTACTTGAAACATAGAAATGTCAAAAAATATTGATACGATTACGACTGCTATAAGAACGATTACTAGCTGGTTTTATATAAAAATTAAAATATTTTTTTTACATATTTTAGTTTGTAATATTTGTAATCTAGTTTGTATGACATTCATTATTATCTCAAATGTTATAGTAGAATATTTCTAATCAACTTTTTAATGACACTTGCATTCATCTATTTGTACGCCTGCATTATGAAGAACATTGCGGTCATAAAATATTTAACACCTATTTGTACCTATGCTATCAAATACAGGATTATGATTATCATTAAAATTATTCGAGAGAAAACTGTTTTCAACCATGTTTTCCTCCAAATTAGGCTGGTCAGTGTACATATGTTAAACACCATACTTTCCTATTGAGGACTTCAGTGATTTGACATGAAACCTGTGTGCGGCAAGCTATGGTCGACACTGAACCATTCAACAAGAAACCCCATGATCACCTGATTTTGAAGATGAAAAAGCCAAGAAGAAGCATGGCTTACCAAGTTAAACCTACTTTTACCTTTAGTCACAAACAATGTTTATGATAATGGTAATCATTAGGATACAGTGCATATAACACTTACAAGATAAATTTCGTGACAAGACTGTTCTCACCCATGTTGACTCACTAAATTTATCTAGTTAGTGTAGATATGATATACACCATACTTACTGATGGGGCATTATACTGATATGACATGAAACCTGTGTGCGGTAAGCTAATTTCGACAAGGAAGCATTGAAAACGAAACCCCAGGGAAACAAGATTTTGAAGATTTTGAAGATGCTTGCTCGCATGCCGAATTCGTTGCTCAATTCTGTTTTATCCAGTTTAAGCAAACCATTTGTATGTTAGCTCAGAGTCATATCAGATGGAGGTAGAAGTGCATGCTGAAGATCGAAAACAAAGAGTGCACAAATGACCACGATATTATACACATTGCAATTTCTATATTAATAAATAACTTAAATATATTGTCCTGGAATATTAGATAAAAACGAAGAAAATGATAATCTTCACACATAAAACACAGCTGTATGTTTGTTGGTTGTGTTTTTTTAACGGGCTTATCTCGGGAAGTACCGGTGGGATATAAAAAAATATTTTTATGTCAGGAATGGAGCAGTGATCACAAACGTATTCAATTTGGTGTGATGATGTGAGATCATTAAGAAATTGTACGATATTTTATGACAATAACTCATAAAAAACCGCAAACGCGAACAATTTGTATAATATATCAGCTTCACTTCACAAATAAAAATTATATAAATTATTAATAATACTTATTTTACTTGAAACATAGAAATGTCAAAAAATATTGATACGATTACGACTGCTATAAGAACGATTACTAGCTGGTTTTATATAAAAATTAAAATATTTTTTTTACATATTTTAGTTTGTAATATTTGTAATCTAGTTTGTATGACATTCATTATTATCTCAAGTGTTATAGTAGAATATTTCTAATCAACTTTTTAATGACACTTGCATTCATCTATTTGTACGCCTGCATTATGAAGAACATTGCGGTCATAAAATATTTAACACCTATTTGTACCTATGCTATCAAATACAGGATTATGATTATCATTAAAATTATTCGAGAGAAAACTGTTTTCAACCATGTTTTCCTCCAAATTAGGCTGGTCAGTGTACATATGTTAAACACCATACTTTCCTATTGAGGACTTCAGTGATTTGACATGAAACCTGTGTGCGGCAAGCTATGGTCGACACTGAACCATTCAACAAGAAACCCCATGATCACCTGATTTTGAAGATGGAAAAGCCAAGAAGAAGCATGGTTTACCAAGTTAAACCTACTTTTACCTTTAGTCACAAACAATGTTTATGATAATGGTAATCATTAGGATACAGTGCATATAACACTTACAAGATAAATTTCGTGACAAGACTGTTCTCACCCATGTTGACTCACTAAATTTATCTAGTTAGTGTAGATATGATATACACCATACTTACTGATGGGGCATTATACTGATATGACATGAAACCTGTGTGCGGTAAGCTAAGTTCGACAAGGAAGCATTGAAAACGAAACCCCAGGGAAACAAGATTTTGAAGATTTTGAAGACTCCTTGCTTGCATGCCGAATTCGTTGCTCAATTCTGTTTTATCCAGTTTAAGCAAACCATTTGTATGTTAGCTCAGAGTCATATCAGATGGAGGTAGAAGTGCATGCTGAAGATCGAAAACAAAGAGTGCACAAATGACCACGATATTATACACATTGCAATTTCTATATTAATACTTAACTTAAATATATTGTCCTGGAATATTAGATAAAAACGAAGAAAATGATAATCTTCACACATAAAACACAGCTGTTTGTTTGTTGGTTGTGTTTTTTTAACGGGCTTATCTCGGGAAGTACCGGTGGGATACAAAAAAATATTTTTATGTCAGGAATGGAGCAGTGTTCACAAACGTATTCAATTTGGTGTGATGATGTGAGATCATTCAGAAAATTTTACGATATTTTATGACAATAACTCATAAAAAACCGCAAACGCGAACAATTTGTATAATATATCAGCTTCACTTCACAAATAAAAATTATATAAATTATTAATAATACTTATTTTACTTGAAACATAGAAATGTAAAAAAATATTGATACGATTACGACTGCTATAAGAACGATTACTAGCTGGTTTTATATAAAAATTAAAATATTTTTTTTACATATTTTAGTTTGTAATATTTGTAATCTAGTTTGTATGACATTCATTATTATCTCAAATGTTATAGTAGAATATTTCTAATCAACTTTTTAATGACACTTGCATTCATCTATTTGTACGCCTGCATTATGAAGAACATTGCGGTCATAAAATATTTAACACCTATTTGTACCTATGCTATCAAATACAGGATTATGATTATCAGTAAAATTATTCGAGAGAAAACTGTTTTCAACCATGTTTTCCTCCAAATTAGGATGGTCAGTGTACATATGTTAAACACCATACTTTCCTATTGAGGACTTCAGTGATTTGACATGAAACCTGTGTGCGGCGAGCTATGGTCGACACTGAACCAATCAACAAGAAACCCCATGATCACCTGATTTTGAAGATGGAAAAGCCAAGAAGAAGCATGGCTTACCAAGTTAAACCTACTTTTACCTTTAGTCACAAACAATGTTTATGATAATGGTAATCATTAGGATACAGTGCATATAACACTTACAAGATAAATTTCGTGACAAGACTGTTCTCACCCATGTTGACTCACTAAATTTATCTAGTCAGTGTAGATATGATATACACCATACTTACTGATGGGGCATTATACTGATATGACATGAAACCTGTGTGCGGTAAGCTATGTTCGACAAGGAAGCATTGAAAACGAATCCCCAGGGAAACAAGATTTTGAAGATTTTGAAGACTCCTTGCTTGCATGCCGAATTCGTCTCTCAATTCTGTTTTATCCAGTTTTAGCAAACCATTTGTATGTTAGCTCAGAGTCATATCAGATGGAGGTAGAAGTGAATGCTGCAGACCGAAAACAAAGAGTGCACAAATGACCACGATATTATACACATTGCAATTTCTATATTAATACATAACTTAAATATATTGTCCTGGAATATTAGATAAAAACGAAGAAAATGATAATCTTCACACATAAAACACAGCTGTTTGTTTGTTGGTTGTGTTTTTTAACGGGCTTATCTCGGGAAGTACCGGTGGGATACAAAAAAAATATTTTTATGTCAGGAATGGAGCAGTGATCACAAACGTATTCAATTTGGTGTGATGATGTGAGATCATTCAGAAAATTTTACGATATTTTATGACAATAACTCAGCAAAAACCGCAAACGCGAACAATTTGTATAATATATCAGCTTCACTTCACAAATAAAAATTATATAAATTATTAATAATACTTATTTTACTTGAAACATAGAAATGTCAAAAAATATTGATACGATTACGACTGCTATAAGAACGATTACTAGCTGGTTTTATATAAAAATTAAAATATTTTTTTTACATATTTTAGTTTGTGATATTTGTAATCTAGTTTGTATGACATTCATTATTATCTCCAATGTTATAGTAGAATATTTCTAATCAACTTTTTAATGACACTTGCATTCATCTATTTGTACGCCTGCATTATGAAGAACATTGCGGTCATAAAAAATTAACACCTATTTGTACCTATGCTATCAAATACAGGATTATGATTATCATTTAAATTATGTACATTAACACTAATAACCCAAATTTCGAGAGAAAACTGTTTTCAACCATGTTTTCCTCCAAATTAGGCTGGTCAGTGTACATATGTTAAACACCATACTTTCCTATTGAGGACTTCAGTGATTTGACATGAAACCTGTGTGCGGCAAGCTATGGTCGACACTGAACCATTCAACAAGAAACCCCATGATCACCTGATTTTGAAGATGGAAAAGCCAAGAAGAAGCATGGTTTACCAAGTTAAACCTACTTTTACCTTTAGTCACAAACAATGTTTATGATAATGGTAATCATTAGGATACAGTGCATATAACACTTACAAGATAAATTTCGTGACAAGACTGTTCTCACCCATGTTGACTCACTAAATTTATCTAGTTAGTGTAGATATGATATACACCATACTTACTGATGGGGCATTATACTGATATGACATGAAACCTGTGTGCGGTAAGCTAAGTTCGACAAGGAAGCATTGAAAACGAAACCCCAGGGAAACAAGATTTTGAAGATTTTGAAGACTCCTTGCTTGCATGCCGAATTCGTTGCTCAATTCTGTTTTATCCAGTTTTAGCAAACCATTTGTATGTTAGCTCAGAGTCATATCAGATGGAGGTAGAAGTGAATGCTGCAGACCGAAAACAAAGAGTGCACAAATGACCACGATATTATACACATTGCAATTTCTATATTAATACATAACTTAAATATATTGTCCTGGAATATTAGATAAAAACGAAGAAAATGATAATCTTCACACATAAAACACAGCTGTATGTTTGTTGGTTGTGTTTTTTTAACGGGCTTATCTCGGGAAGTACCGGTGGGATACAAAAAAATATTTTTATGTCAGGATTGGAGCAGTGATCACAAACGTATTCAATTTGGTGTGATGATGTGAGATCATTAAGAAATTGTACGATATTTTATGACAATAACTCATAAAAAACCGCAAACGCGAACAATTTGTATAATATATCAGCTTCACTTCACAAATAAAAATTATATAAATTATTAATAATACTTATTTTACTTGAAACATAGAAATGTCAAAAAATATTGATACGATAACGACTGCTATAAGAACGATTACTAGCTGGTTTTATATAAAAATTAAAATATTTTTTTTACATATTTTAGTTTGTGATATTTGTAATCTAGTTTGTATGACATTCATTATTATCTCCAATGTTATAGTAGAATATTTCTAATCAACTTTTTAATGACACTTGCATTCATCTATTTGTACGCCTGCATTATGAAGAACATTGCGGTCATAAAAAATTAACACCTATTTGTACCTATGCTATCAAATACAGGATTATGATTATCATTAAAATTATTCGAGAGAAAACTGTTTTCAACCATGTTTTCCTCCAAATTAGGCTGGTCAGTGTACATATGTTAAACACCATACTTTCCTATTGAGGACTTCAGTGATTTGACATGAAACCTGTGTGCGGCAAGCTATGGTCGACACTGAACCATTCAACAAGAAACCCCATGATCACCTGATTTTGAAGATGGAAAAGCCAAGAAGAAGCATGGCTTACCAAGTTAAACCTACTTTTACCTTTAGTCACAACCAATGTTTATGATAATGGTAATCATTAGGATACAGTGCATATAACACTTACAAGATAAATTTCGTGACAAGACTGTTCTCACCCATGTTGACTCACTAAATTTATCTAGTTAGTGTAGATATGATATACACCATACTTACTGATGGGGCATTATACTGATATGACATGAAACCTGTGTGCGGTAAGCTAAGTTCGACAAGGAAGCATTGAAAACGAAACCCCAGGGAAACAAGATTTTGAAGATTTTGAAGACTCCTTGCTTGCATGCCGAATTCGTCTCTCAATTCTGTTTTATCCAGTTTTAGCAAACCATTTGTATGTTAGCTCAGAGTCATATCAGATGGAGGTAGAAGTGAACGCTGCAGACCGAAAACAAAGAGTGCACAAATGACCACGATATTATACACATTGCAATTTCTATATTAATACATAACTTAAATATATTGTCCTGGAATATTAGATAAAAACGAAGAAAATGATAATCTTCACACATAAAACACAGCTGTTTGTTTGTTGGTTGTGTTTTTTAACGGGCTTATCTCGGGAAGTACCGGTGGGATACAAAAAAAATATTTTTATGTCAGGAATGGAGCAGTGATCACAAACGTATTCAATTTGGTGTGATGATGTGAGATCATTCAGAAAATTTTACGATATTTTATGACAATAACTCAGCAAAAACCGCAAACGCGAACAATTTGTATAATATATCAGCTTCACTTCACAAATAAAAATTATATAAATTATTAATAATACTTATTTTACTTGAAACATAGAAATGTCAAAAAATATTGATACGATTACGACTGCTATAAGAACGATTACTAGCTGGTTTTATATAAAAATTAAAATATTTTTTTTACATATTTTAGTTTGTAATATTTGTAATCTAGTTTGTATGACATTCATTATTATCTCAAATGTTATAGTAGAATATTTCTAATCAACTTTTTAATGACACTTGCATTCATCTATTTGTACGCCTGCATTATGAAGAACATTGCGGTCATAAAATATTTAACACCTATTTGTACCTATGCTATCAAATACAGGATTATGATTATCATTAAAATTATTCGAGAGAAAACTGTTTTCAACCATGTTTTCCTCCAAATTAGGATGGTCAGTGTACATATGTTAAACACCATACTTTCCTATTGAGGACTTCAGTGATTTGACATGAAACCTGTGTGCGGCGAGCTATGGTCGACACTGAACCATTCAACAAGAAACCCCATGATCACCTGATTTTGAAGATGGAAAAACCAAGAAGAAGCATGGCTTACCAAGTTAAACCTACTTTTACCTTTAGTCACAAACAATGTTTATGATAATGTTAATCATTAGGATACAGTGCATGTAACACTTACAAGATAAATTTCGTGACAAGACTGTTCTCACCCATGTTGACTCACTAAATTTATCTAGTTAGTGTAGATATGATATACACCATACTTACTGATGGGGCATTATACTGATATGACATGAAACCTGTGTGCGATAAGCTAAGTTCGACAAGGAAGCATTGAAAACGAAACCCCAGGGAAACAAGATTTTGAAGATTTTGAAGACTCCTTGCTTGCATGCCGAATTCGTTGCTCAATTCTGTTTTATCCAGTTTAAGCAAACCATTTGTATGTTAGCTCAGAGTCATATCAGATGGAGGTAGAAGTGCATGCTGAAGATCGAAAACAAAGAGTGCACAAATGACCACGATATTATACACATTGCAATTTCTATATTAATACATAACTTAAATATATTGTCCTGGAATATTAGATAAAAACGAAGAAAATGATAATCTTCACACATAAAACACAGCTGTATGTTTGTTGGTTGTGTTTTTTTAACGGGCTTATCTCGGGAAGTACCGGTGGGATATAAAAAAATATTTTTATGTCAGGAATGGAGCAGTGATCACAAACGTATTCAATTTGGTGTGATGATGTGAGATCATTCAGAAAATTGTACGATATTTTATGACAATAACTCAGCAAAAACCGCAAACGCGAAAAATTTGTATAATATATCAGCTTCACTTCACAAATAAAAATTAAATAAATTATTAATAATACTTATTTTACTTGAAACATAGAAATGTCAAAAAATATTGATACGATTACGACTGCTATAAGAACGATTACTAGCTGGTTTTATATAAAAATTAAAATATTTTTTTTACATATTTTAGTTTGTAATATTTGTAATCTAGTTTGTATGACATTCATTATTATCTCCAATGTTATAGTAGAATATTTCTAATCAACTTTTTAATGACACTTGCATTCATCTATTTGTACGCCTGCATTATGAAGAACATTGCGGTCATAAAAAATTAACACCTATTTGTACCTATGCTATCAAATACAGGATTATGATTATTATTTAAATTATGTACATATACACTAACAGCCCAAATTTCGAGAGAAAACTGTTTTCAACCATGTTTTCCTCCAAATTAGGATGGTCAGTGTACATATGTTAAACACCATACTTTCCTATTGAGGACTTCAGTGATTTGACATGAAACCTGTGTGCGGCAATCTCAGTTCGACAGGGAAGCATTCAACAAGAAACCCCAGCGAAACCAGATTTTGAAGATGGAAAAATCGTGATGCAGCATGGCTCTTCCACGTGCAACCTATTTGTACTTTTGCTCACAAATAATGATTATGATAATGGTAATGATTAGGATAAAGTGCATTTAATACTTACATTATAAATTTCGCGACAAAACTGTTCTTACATACATGAAATACATAGTTGAATTATATATGACTAATAAATTATTTTTGTAAACTACAGTAGTGTAGTAATTTTAAAGCCCATGTTCATAACACTATTCCTTTTTACATGACTGTAATAGATGTAGAAGAGATACGATTTATTAAAATACTGAATTGTGAATTTCTGTTTATGGCGTTATACCATCTTGGATGTGGTGTGTTATCTTCTGTCCCTGGTGTGGTCAAAAACATTCCCATATAAATGCCATATAAATAGCTGAGACTAGTTTTTTACAACATATTATTCGAAAAGTGCGCCTTACTGCAACTATCTTCGTACTTTCAATTTATTTGTGATATATCTCTATCTCTAAATTTGCAAAGTAATGGATCTTTGGATGGCTTTTAGTGACCATGGGAAACATATCTCTACTACGATTTTTTTTAGTTTACGTGCTTTATATCTAACATACAGAAAGCCCTATTGCCCCAGTTCAAAACCATTGTTTAGAACTGGGGCAATAGGCAGCAGGGCGGCAGCATCAAGAACAAAGGAAAGGTTTATCACCAGTAATCAAGAATGGTTTAATACAGAGTTTGCGATTAGCGCAGATAAGGCACACACCACAGGCATCTACACCAGATATTGCCTCAACTTCTGGGTCAAAACGATGTAGGCTCTGCAAAGATTTTTTTTTTTTATTTTTTTATTTGAAAGCCTACCATAATGACTCCACTTTGCCTGATGGTAAGCAATAAATGGAGTCCAAGAGTGGTGGTTACCATCCTCATTGCATATCTAGTCAATGCAGCATGGTGACCCACACTATGGCGGCCTAGTGAGATGCTTTTTCACGCCCCGCTTAAAAGACCCGGGATCAAATTGGGAAGGAAACACGTGCGCTGGTAGGGAATTCCAGGCTTTCACTGATCGGCACAGGAAAGAAGAGCCAAACCGTTTCGTTCGAGATCGCATATCTTCGACTCGCAAACGGTGACTCCTCAGGCCAGCACGTGTAGTCCTGTAGAGGAAGGGAGAAGGTGGGACCAATTGGAAGAGCTCGTCAGAACACTCCCCGTGATGTAGGCGATAGAGAACTGCCATAGAGGCGACATCTCTTCGCAACTGCAGGGGCTCAAGAGACTGGGTGACCTCAGGACAGTCTATAATACGGACTGCGCGTCGCTGCAACCGATCGAGAGCGTCAAGCAGATACTGTGCATAGCCATCCCAAAGATGAGAGCAGTACTCCACGCAGGAGCGAACCTGGGTCTTATATAAAAGACACAGGTGCTCGGGCGAGAAGAACCGTCTCACCCTGTTCAATACACCGAGCTTCCGCGAGGCCGTCTTAGTGACGCTCTCGATGTAATCACGCGGATTGAGATCCCGACAGATGTCCATACCCACTATACTAAGCCTATCCTGTAGTGGCAGTTGAGTGTTCTGAAGAGTAGGAAGGGGAAGGAATGGAGACTTTTTGTTTGAAAACGCGCACGCCTGTGTTTTCTTGGCGCTGAACTCGACTAGATTCTCACAACCCCATTGAGAGATGCGACTCAAGACCCGGTCGAGCTCAGCAACAAGCTCCTGTCGTTTTCCCTTAACGTCTGCTAGCTTGGCAGCAGGATGTCCAAAGTATCGCCCGTGTACTGTGCTGTCGTCTGCATAACAATGTATGTTGCCAAGAGCCAACATATCATTGATATGCAGAAGGAACAGCGTGGGCTATAGGACGGAGCCCTGAGGTACACCAGCGCTAACCTCCTGGAAGTCAGAGGCCGCGCCGTCACAGAGAACCCTAATGCGGCGCTTGTGGAGGAAGGCAGCAACCCAGTTGCATAGCTTAGATGGCAGACCAAATGCAGGAAGTTTGGAGAGAAGCGACCGATGCCAGACCCTATCGAAGGCCTTGGTAATGTCGAGGCTGATGGCCAAGGACTCCCCATGGGCTATCCATAGCCTCACCCCAAAGGTGTGTGACGTACGCTAGAAGATCACCCGTGGATCGGTTCGGCCTAAAACCATATTGCCGATCATTTAACAAGGAGTGATCCTCTAGGTGGCGGATTAATTGGGTGTTGATTATCCGCTCGAGCACCTTACAGAGTATGGAGGTGACGGCTATAGGACGGTAATTAGCTGGATCGGAGCGGTCGCCTTTTTTGGGAATGGGTTGGACGTTCGCCTCCCTCCAGGCCTCCGGAACAATTCCCGAGGAATAGGTCAGGCGATACAAGCGCGTCAGTACAGGAGACAACTCTGGTGCACAGTTTTTAAGAACCACCGCCGGAATACCGTCGGGTCCACTGGCTTTCCGAACATCGAGTGACCGAAGCTCCGCACGGACATCCCTCTGCCGGATGCGAATATCCCGCATTGCGGAGTCGCAAGATGCAATGGTGGGCGGGTGAGCGCCACGGTCGTCGATTCGGGAGTTAGCCGCAAAGAGGTCAGCAAGTAGTTTCGCTTTTGAGCGACAGCACGGGTGCACTCGCGATTGAACCAGGGACGGGTCTTTGTGCTGGCGACTTCACTGTAGGGGATATAGTACTCCATACCGACAGTGATTTCGTCAGCCACGGCAGACGCACTTTGCGACAGATCCCTGTCTTTAAAGCAGCGTTGAGCCCACGGGATGGATGCAAAATAATCCCGCATTCCATCCCAGTCTGCTGACTAGTAGTGCCATAACCGTCGCCTTGTTACCACAGGCCGTGGTGGGGCAACAAGAGGCACCGAGGTGGACACCAGGCAGTGGTCGGAGGATCCCAGAGGGGCGTGAACTGTTACACTGTACTGCGCTGGGTGACTCGTCAGCAGAAGGTCTAGCAAAGAGGGCGCTTGACCCGATATGTCTGGTATCCTGGTGGGCTGGAGTACCAGTTGGGTAAGGTCATGCGTGAGAGCGAATGCGTGGGCAGTTCGACCAGCGTGGTCCGTTCTGGAAGATCCCAGCCAGAAGTCATGGTGGGCATTAAAGTCTCCCAAAAACATCAGTTCGGCGGTCGGGAACTGCTCCTGCGCTTTGTCCGTTGCGTGACTCATGTAGTCAAAGAGTCGAGTTGTCTCGGAGTCTCCGGAATGGGACCGATAAAGGCTAACGTAGATCCGGCTCATAGAGCCAAAATCCACGTGAAGCCAAAGGAAGAAGGATGCGTCTTCTAGGCAGTGCAGACGGCGACAACAAACATCCGCCCTGACGAAAAGACATACCCCAGCCCTCGCGAGGAAGCACTCCTCTAGAACGTAGCCGGGATAGTAGAGATATGCCGTGTCGGCAGGGCGGCGTATTTGTGTCTCCGTAAGAAAAAGCATGGCCGGCCGAGCCGTCTCAAGGTGCTGGTGTACGGCGCAGAGGTTTGCATGGAGTCCACGTATGTTAGTGAACTCCACCTCAAAAAACTGTGTCATCATGTAACGGTGAGGCATGGCGGAGACCGAACCGCCGGACGGAAGGGCCCCCGTACCCTCCCAGAAATGGACGCCGGGTCCCACCGTCCGGTCACCAACCGGCACGACGAGCCACTCCGTGGATTATGCGCGACCTGACGGGGCAGCCTCCCAGGGTGGTTAGCCGTGGTTGGGCCCCTCTCTATGCCGCGGGCGGCCAGCGACACCACCGTTTCTACGGGTCTCCCTGGCCGACGGTTCGATCCACGCCAACCTCACAATGATTCAACGAGCACTCCACTGCTCACACACATACCACGATAACTGTCACCCCTGCATCATTGGGCCTTGGGACAGCACGAATGTTGTCGCTTTAGGCTGGTTTTCTGTGAGAGGGTAGTACTGCCCGGTCGAGCCGGCCCATTCCTGCTGAAATCAGCGTGGCTCTACTACCTACAAGATTATGAAGAATCCTCTGATATGACAAAGATAAGAAAAATGACAAAACTTATAAGAGATTCTGGAATAGATGAAATATTTTTTTCTTTATTATAAGCACTGAGATTTATTTGTGAAACAACATAAGCTAAAATAATAGAAAAATACGATATTTATTTCCAGACATGAAGAATTGACTTAGGCTTATTAATGTGGTTAGATAACGACGGGCAAAGTGCATCAATTTTTTCTGCAGACGAAACTTTAGTCTAGGAACAAATATCAACTACTAAAAAATATTCTAGATGACAAGTTAGTTATTGCAAAAGAGGGAAAAATGCTATTCAAGCCGAGAAAAATATTTGTAACGTGTATGGGCCCAATGCAGTGTCAGTAAGAATAGTTAGAATAGTTAAAGAATAGGTAAAGAATAGTACACAAAGTTGTGAAATATATATTTAATGTTTAGAAAAATATCAAAGAATCATGATGTAATAGGATTTATTTAATATATATCCCTTACCTTTATCTTTTTTTTTATATTCTTAAAGACAGTAGGGTCAAGATTTTTAGTATGGGAATTTTCGTATCAAAGATGCAGCTCGCTCTGGTCACGCTCATACTGGTAAAGTTGACGCCATTTTTGAAAAAGTGTAGCCAGATCGGCATATTAGTAGTTACGAAATAGGCGAACAAACAAGGATTGATCATAAAATAGTTTCGACCCATTTGAAAAGTATGGCTATACCAAAAATACTTGATATTTGGGTGCCACATGCACTCAACGAAAGAAACCTAATGAATCAAGTACTCATATGCAGTTCTCTATACGAAAAGTAATAAAAGCGAACCATTTTTGAAACGATTGATCACTGGTGATAAAAAGTGCGAAAACGATCATTAAAGGGTAGTCAAGCTCCACAGACTAGCGAAACCCCGATTAACACGCAATAACATGATGCTGTGTGTAATGTGGGACTGGAAGGGTAATGTTAATGAACGCGAACGAATAAGCTTTTATCGCCAGGCACAACCGTCAGATAATAAAAGCAATATAATTAACCCTAATATAATAAAATGTAATTAAACTTTTAAAAAATGTATTAAATTAGCTATAAAATAAGAAGAAACCGGTTCCTCGACCTCGTAAACTATCACGGCTTTTTCCCATTACATTAAATTATATTCTTTGCTTATGCTTACCAACACTCTTGACGATGCTTACGTACGACCTGATGTAGCAATTTGGTTCTAAGCGCTGATTTAACCAACCACCTCGAGGTCAAACTTAAATGGATACAGTTAAAACGATAACAGTCGTTTGAGCCGCTCAATTGTGGTCGGCTCAACCGACCTATAGTAGGAAACAATATAAATTATATCAAATAACTGTCCAAGAATGCAAATTACATAATAAATTAATACTTATATTTTATAACATAGAATAACATTGCGTTAAGTGCCATGTAGGGCTTTTAAGTGTTCTTATCCTTGTAGTGTTTGTTTTATTTATAGATTATGGATAGTGGATAAAAAAACTTTATAAAATGAATAATTAACTTATACCGAACTTACAACCGAGCGAGACGGTTAATACGTATTGAGTTTGACTACAAAAATCCTCACGTCTAGGACGTCAATAAGAGGTCCTACATGGAAAAGGTGAATTCTCAGGAATTACAGACACACAAAGTAATCTTAAAGAGTTGGTTAAATAAAGAAAAAGTATTTTTTAATATCAGAGTTAGTCACAGTAGCAGCAATTTAAACTAAATCATTATATTAAAGTTGGTAACAGCCACACATGTTATTATGTTCGATTGTTTATGGTCGCGATTTTGTGCTAATCTCAAACTACAATTTATATACCTATGCTACACTAAGAGTATACTGTAATTAACAAGTCAAAGGTGTGGTAGACTAAGTAAATGTTATTCACATCTACCTGGCGTCTAGATTTGGGCCAGCTTCCCGTAGCGGATACTTTCATATCAATATGTAGTAGTCGCTTTCAAGGCCGCACTCAATTGGAAACAATGAGTACTGATCGAATACCCCACTGAAATTTTCAGAAATCATTTCATGGAAATCAACACATTCGCGTGTCCTCAACTATGGAACATCTTATATATTATACATCTTGTACATTAAAAGTTGTGGATAAACTTAACATTATGATACCGTTACTGTCTTGTATATAGAAGAAAATGTGGTTTAGTTTAATATTGTTTATTTCTATTAAAGTATAATAAACCAGATTTTTTATTTTTCTTATACATACATATGAATATAAATATCTTCAACGATGATGTTCTCCGTTAGTCTCATTAGAAGTCAATAACTGCATGACCGATTAGATTATTTATTTTTGTGGTATCCGGATACAGGGTTGGTTTATAAGCAAATAAATAAATAAAAAAGATAAAAACAACATCCACGACCTGAATGAATTGAGAATGATTATATATTTAACTAACATCAAGTAACGTTATAACAAAATTGAGCAAGAAACATTAATTATATATACATATGCATACATAGATACCTTCTTACATAGAAAATTAAACTAAAAACCATTTCTGTATAATTACTAGCTAACAACTTTAACAGAAAAAATAATTGTTATAAGTAACAAATGCAAATAATGTTTGGTTTGAATCAAACTTAATTTCACTCACTACACAAAAAAAATCGATACGTTTAGTGGTTATTTCATCACATCATAGAAGGACAAAAAAAAGAATAACCAACTCTAATGTTTTATAAGATCAAGGATATGAGCGAAATAACATTCGCATACCGGCAATTAAAGAGTATGAGGACGCAGATGAGATGACCTACTCCTTAATGTGTTTAAACTAGGCGACGATCGCTTTAGGCGATGTTAAAACCGGTTTAGCGTCATGCACAGCGCATCACCCGACTCTCCTGCCCCCACTGGCGACGTCTTTCTCTCTACCCCTACCGCCATACACATACACCCCTTACACCCAGTTTCATTCAAAATGTAACACATACGATACGATACTAATGATACTATACAACTATAGTAAGCACACTGCTATACTATAAATGACCCACTTGATATTAAATTCTGCATTTGTAATATAATAGAGTTTCACGTTCAAATCTGTTTTACATTTAAAAAGCCAATATCTATTCTCATACTTTAAATGCGACAGTAATCGACTATCTGTCTATCAGTGAGAACATGCCAGGACATAACAGAATAATTACCTAGAATAGTTAAAAACTAACAAAACATAGTGTTTTGTCTGTTTTGTGTTTAGGTATAGGTAGACGATTATGACATAAAACGGAGTATGCACCTACCTACTGATTTCTTGGGTGATGGTAACCGTAGACCATCAGAGTTGTTTGCCAAAATTTCAGTAAGATTTCCAAAAAAAGCATTTTATTTTTATGATGTCGAACACAGGGACAGACGAACAGACAAGCTATCTGATGGTAAGTGACAGTCGCCCCCCATGGACACCTGCCACTCGAGAGTGGTAAGTGTGCTGCCCACCTTCAAGGGTGATGAAGGGAGAGGAAAGAGGAGAGGGAAGAAAGAGACAAGGGAAAGGGATGAGAAGAGCGATAAGATGGAACAGGGTTAAGAGGAGAGGGGGGGTTGGGCCTCCAGTACCCTCACTCACTCGCCAATACTTTGCAAATAAAGTTTAACTACTGGTTTTCTGAGCGGCCGCGGTATTTCTCTAGTCGAATCGGACCATTTGTCTATGCATGGCTCTCCCACGTTCTAAAATTGAAGCGGCAATTTATTCCACAGGCTAAGTGTGCGAGGTAAAAATCAGCGTTGGTGACATCCAGAGGCTGGGGATGGAAATAATTAAATTAAATTCGACTAAATTAAGTCAATCCAATCTGTAATCTTGATGGGTTATCAGTAACGTATCAAATTGGATTAAATTAAGTCGACCGCAATCTGGAACTTTTTCTAAAGAAAGAAGTTTAGTTTAGATTTCATGCACAAGTTATGAAGGGCTATCGACAACGTATCTTTTTAGCGGGGATTGTGCAAACCTGTAAAGAAGCTTCGGTTACGGGCACAAGTTTGTGTCGGCAATGTTTACCGAGAGCTGTATAAATTTATTATTCACTACATTTTTTTTATATATTCACCCTTCAAAAGTTTCGCTAAATTGGTAGAAATTCGAATCTTTAATTCTGCTTTCGGAACATAATTGTACATGTATACAATTGATACCTTATTTCGGAGACGCATTGGGAACACATTGGAAACAGCCAAAGATATAAAAAATATTAAACGTGATTTAAACTTAAATCCACGTAAACAAGGTAAATCAGGCCTTAAAATAGACTTGCTGAAAGTCGAAATCTAATCTATTAAATATATATAGGTATATTTTTCCTATTAAGGGGTTCGAAGTCTTTTGGGTGAGTATTTGGTTGGCAAAATTTGGGTGTTTAATTTTAAGGGGATTCAGGCGTGAGCGTTCGTAACATAGATAATGTAAAAAAAATAAGTAAAAAGATGCCACAGTCATATGATTATTGTACCTACATTGTCCTACATGTTGTACAGCAAAGTAACGACACTCTAGTTATTATTAAATGATTTCCGGTCATCATCTAGTTTGAAGGGAGGCAGCACGGAACCCTTTCCTGCCGGCTACACACACACACACCGCCCGACTGAAAGCCCCGGTGGGGTGACGGCCTATGGAGGTTTCCCCACTTAACAAAAAAAT
This sequence comes from Tyria jacobaeae, assembly GCA_947561695.1. Taxonomy (NCBI): domain Eukaryota; kingdom Metazoa; phylum Arthropoda; class Insecta; order Lepidoptera; family Erebidae; genus Tyria; species Tyria jacobaeae. Next base: position 6,620,650 of record OX387207.1, on the reverse strand, counting down.
TATAAAAAAAAGTGTGGTGGGTTCACGGCAGTAGTGAACTTAATCTCAAGTGCGACGGCTTCGCCATTACGCTACCGCCGCTTTTAAAACTTTAAGTATTCCAAAATATGTACCTATGTTTATTAGTTCAACATGCGTCCTACTAAGAATTCTCTTCACATATTAATATACTGAAAATATGTGTAGAAACCTGTGTATTTTGTAGGTAAGTATGTATACTTTTATTGTGTATGCTTTTATTTATATAATATATTTTCTTGTTCGGTCAAAAGTGTGTAGTTGACTGTCGTAAAGTATTTTTCGCAATCATTCAAAAAAAATCTTATCTAACTAATAAAATAGTAGTAGTAGTAATAGTATTTTTGTAAAAAAAAATATTAATTCATAGTTTTACCACATAGACAACCCAAAATCTGATTGTCCGTTCCATTTTTACAAGAAAAAGCAAGGCAAGAACAGAGACAATAATTGCCAATTTTAGATAACAGGGTAGAAAATATGAAAAATGAATTGCCACTGCCACTTGATAAGACTCGATAAATTCTTCAGAATAATTTTAGAGAGAAAAACAGGGGGAAAGAAAAGACGGAGAATGTCATGGAAAATTTTCGTGAAACAAGAAAAGGAGAAAGTGGGAATCGTTTATTATCGAGGGATCAAAAAGATCGCAGGGAATAGAGAAGAGGGACGATTATACCTAAATGTACGTACAGTATAAATACGTAACATGAAACCAATCAGATAAATTGCCTCCTGAATTTTTATATTTTGTTGCTATTGACGAACTTTAGCGACATTGTGATCGTCACCCTCAATCAGGTGTAAGTAAAAAAAAACATTAAATCAGACAATAATTATTTTTATTTCAACTATGTTTAATATTTACAAAAGTCTTAAATATTTACAAAAAGGGGCCTGTCATGTAGCAAAAGTCTACATAAGTTCAATACATTCAAAACTTAAAAAAATAATTAAATTGAATGGAAATCGGAATGGAATGGAAATTAATTTGAAATTCGAGTTTACTGATGTTTTACTTTGTTAATTCATGTATGTACAATACTTACAGGTCAGGATTCCTGCTAAATGCTTCGGCGGTTTTCGTCGGAGCCTAGCATAAAACGGGGTCGATCAGTGAGGTGTACATATGGATTGCATTCTCAGATTTGAAATGAATATTAACACTATTAGATATTTAAGAATAAATCTTAATAATTTAGGTTTAGGATTGACTGCTTTATTTTCTGTTTGATTAACAGCGATTAACAACGAGGCTCGGTCAGTGGAGCACCCAAAGCTTTGCACAGTGCGTCGAGGTTTCATCCGAAAGTTAAGCACCCGCCCTTGAGCTATTATCTTCCTAGTCAAACTTTTAAATAGTCTCTCCACTAGTAATCTACAGTTTTAGTACGAATAAATTGTATATGAATACCTAAACATGGTAACTATGGTTTATATTATAGAATAAAATACCTAAATGTTAATTTTATGGGGTAGGTGAATAACACTTATCTCCTCGTATACTTTTTAAGAAATATGTATTTGCTTAAAATATTCTTACACACACACACAGTACTAATGAAAATGTTCTTCTCTAAATTTTTAAAAATTATTTCTTTTATAAAGGTTTTACCAATTTTAAATGCAATAAAAAACATTTTTGAAAAACGTACTAAGTGGGTACCTACATCAATTTAGCTTTTTTTTTCAGACTACGTTATTCTTTTCATTTCAGGTCTATTTTTAATTTTATTTGTTTTTATATTAATCTTTTTTAATATTTGTAGCTGTCAACTTGGGTCTACATGGGTCTCGGTTCCATAAAATAGGGTAAACCCATCTCTGTAAATGGTGACTAATGGATAGGGCTCTTTTACATCCGACAGTTATATAATTATTTATTATATAGCTTGCATGAATCACGACGCCCTAGGTATTTTTGGCGATTTATCCAAAGCTTTTGATTATGTTGTTTATGAAACTCTGATCAGGAAATTATATCACCACGGTATCTCGATCTTTTTACTTTTCGGGAACAGGATTCGGAAGGTCGATATTTTATTTGAATAGAAACGTATGACTACAGTTGATTCGATGTAAACCGCGCTGTTTCGAAATTGGTTCACTGGTTTAACGTTAACAATTTATTTTTTAATGGAAAGAATTTCAAATATATAGGATTCACTATTCTAAACGTTAAACAGGTAAAAAGAACGATAGCTAATAAAGAAGATGACTGAGAACTAGAAAACCACACAATTATTTGGCATTAATTACTCTTGATTCAAAGCTTCAATTGATAAATTGTCGAATATAATAAGCTCTGCAGCATACGCAGTTAGAAAAATCCGTGAACTGATTTATATTGAAACAGATTAGTCTACTATTCATCCGTAGAGAGCGTAAACAAACGGTAGGTAAATACAGTAATAATTTACTATTGGTAATTATGTTTTGAGCAACGAAAACTCTCGTTACATTTACAATTATTCATATTACTGGTGGAAACACAGATTGTAATTTTTTTTATCTTTACAATAAAAAAATAAAGAATCCTCAATTTTGTATTTTTTTGCCATGTAATTGACGACATCAACTTAGCTTGACTTTCCACAATTTGCAAAAATTGTAATTTTTAAGCAATCGAATGAATTGAATGAATGAATTTAAAAAAATATATAATTAAAGTAAGAAGACATTCTGGAAGACTGGATTTGGTAAATATGAATGGAATCATTTTTATTACTTGTGTATTTATTTAAATGTTGGTTACGATAAATGGCGTTAAACTACAACATAATATCAAGCTTCAATTCATTTTGTCCCCTAGTAATCACAACATGAGAGATTAATGGAGTAAAAAGTTTTTCACTAATAACATACTAACTTAAAACTTGTTAATAATATTATATGTTTATTATATTATATTATTTATTCTGAATATATACGATAACATTAAGGTTTTGGATGTCCACATTAGATTAGAGGACTCTGTGAAAAACTCTTATGATGAGCAGTGTGCCACTGCATATGGTACGGTCACGAATATAATTTATTATAATAAAATAATAAGAGTTCAAGGCAGGCTATACGGTGCAGAAAGATTATGGTATTATATCTCTTGCATCCCTCCCTTACATGGATGATTTGATACAATTTTCAATCAATAAAGTTTTCCCTTCAAAATTGGTTTAATTGACAGGAATGGCCATACATTGCTCTCTGTATTCTGAAAGCATCACCCACATTAATTCGTAATAAGGATATTTATTATAGCAATAAGTAGGTTTTATTTTATAATATTTATTTTATAATACGAGACGAACAGACTGGTCCCTTGATGGTAACTCAACCGCCGTCCATGGACACCTGCCACTCAAAAGTCGTATATGTGCTGCCCGCCTTTGATGGCAATGAGGGGCACGGGGATGCGGGGAGGTGAAAGAGAAGACGGGAGATGAGGAGATGGGAAAGAATGGATGCGAAAGAGGAGAGGGCGAGTTGGCCTTCCAGAAACCTGACTAATTTTGAGAAAATGCAACACAACCGGTTTTCTGTGAGGCCATGGTATCGCAACGCTCGAGCCGGCCCATTCTTGCCCACTCAGTCTGCTTACACTGCAGAGAACTGAGAAAATATAACATTTAAAATTACATCTAAATCTTTATATCCCACTGTTTATAATATCAAACCAAATTGAAACAATATATTCATGTTTTTCGATTTTCCGCCTGTCAATTGTAAATGTAAAAAGAGATACATCATTTTGCGGTCGTCAAACTTTTTGTTGTATTTTATTATTTAAAGTAAATTATGATACTTTTATGATACTTTTAACAGGTATGTTTATATTCGCATAGAAGTGCAATCTATACAAATATCTCAAATAAAATGTCACGTTAATAAAGGTTGTTTCTACTCAGCACCATTAACTTTGAACTCGCGGCGTAAATCTAAAACTCTCGAACAAAATTAATCATTCAAAAAGTTTGTTATTAATCGCTAAACAAAGTTTGTTTCGTAAACATTTTCAATAAACTGACGTAAAAGAGTGGTTTGAAACAATAATTGTGCTATAAGGATATATTATGAAGTAGTTTTCTTGAGCTTGAGTTTCCGTAAAGAGTTTGTGTTCCGCTTAATAAAATAGTGACCCTGACAATGTGTGTAAATGCTAAGCGAGAGGTCGTGGGTTTGATTCACACAAAGGACAAATATTTGTGTGATGAGCCGGATCATTTATTGTGTCTGGGTGTATCTATCTATTATGTCTACATATTTATAAGTAGGTATATAAGAATTTTCACCAGCAATCTGGTTACCATAGTATGGACAGACGACAGATGGCCGTGAGTGAGATGTATCCAGTTATTTAAACTATTCTCTTTACATCATTAAATATACACGTCAATTGCATATTGAAATATATTCGCGTAATAATACAAATGTATTTAAAAATATGAAAAATCGCGTAACTGATATCGGGTACAGGAAACAAGCTACCAGCAGTTAGGGCTCCAGAGACAGAAACCTCCTCACAATGCATGCCGTATCAAAAAAGAAGCGGCATAAAAATGTCCATGCAGCTCTTTGCTCTTCGAAATCTCCCTACGATCTGTAATATTTTTTATACAGCAGGTTTGCGCCAGTTCTCTTTAGAAAGACCTCGGTCTCTCGGTCACCATATTCTGATGTACCTCCACGTTAAGAGAGAGATAGTAATCTATAAGATTGCATACCACGCGATTATGGAGGGTATTGGAAACCGTGACCAACATATTCCCGCGGAATATATAAACTCATCACTGATGAACGTGGCTGGTGAGACAAGAGGGCAAACGAACAGCGTGTCACCTGATGGTAAGTGACAACTGCCACCCAGGGACACCTCCTACTCAAGGGTAGTCAGTACACTGCCCACCTTTGAGGGTGACAAGAGGGGTGGGTGATATGAACCAGCCCATTCGTGTCTAAGCATGTTACGGCACGGTAAAAGACTTCTCTATAAAATTAATCAACCAGCCCAAAAATATTAAAAACTTAGATAAGATTAGATAATAATCAAGTCAGTCTTTAAACGAAAATCTGTAACAAAATCGGTCCCTGTTTTAAAATATTTAATCTAACAATAGATAGACGGTACTGAAAAGAGACTAGAAACCCTTGATCCAAACGCCTAGTAGTAGTAGTAGGCGCCGTAGTAGGTCGAGCGTACCGTCATGTACGAGGACCGAGAGCGATATTTAAGTCAAGTTATAAACAAGTACAAAATACAGCACCAGTAGTTCCTGTTGTGGAGAACTAAAGACGTATTCAAAAAACATTTCAAAGACATATATATCGTATAAAATGGCAATATGTCAATAATAAAATAAGCAGCGGTAGCGTGATGGCTGACTTGCGATAAAGTGGTTGCGGGTTCAAACCCCGCCCAGTACACCACCGTCGTAAACTCACCCCTAACACAAGCATTTAGCTTTGCTGGGGGGGTTAACAACAGAACACTAGTAACGTGTGAAACACGTTGCTAGTATTCTTTAAAAAAAAAGTATTTTACTAAATGAACGGTGTATTGACTGTTAAATTTAGTATTGTATTTAGTATATTAATTACCAAGGTCAATTTAAATGAAGATGTTATCCGAGTGTATAAACTCCCTGGTTACACTTTATACTGAGAATTACGAACAGATCGAAAAGGTGGTGGGGTGTTGTAAAATGTACGCAATTATAAATCTGTTTATACGACAGAAAAATCATAGCGTAGCGGAATTCGAATGCATTACAGTGTAATGCATTCGAATTCCACTACTACACTACTGCATTCGAATTCCACTACTTCGGAATTCGAATGCATTACAGTGTAATGCATTCGAATTCCACTACTACACTACTGCATTCGAATTCCACTACGCTATTTTTCTTTTCAAAAGTATGTTGTTTATTTAAAAGAGATATTTAAGTTGAAGGGCAGTTTTTGATTAGACTTTATCCTTACTCAAAAACTATTCCTGTTTCATGTAGGAGTAAACTAATCATATATTTCTTTACGACAATGCTCGCTCGATTTTTAAAAAAAGTTAGAATGCCTCAAGTGATTTTTTGTTCCCCAAGTAAAAGAGTTCTCAGAAAAAGCCGAAATAAAGTTTTAGTAAAATGGTGAGGTTTGCCTTCTACTGAGAACATAATAAAGTGAAATAAAACACAGCACATTACCCATTCATATATTTATTAGGAGATCATTCCGTGATTCAGTCTGATGCTAGTCTTCCCAGTTGGCTTATAAGTTATTTACCATTTGAATGTCATTTACCCGGTTACAATTATTGCGGTCCTGACACAAAGTTAATAAAAAGACTTGTACGCGACGTTAAAGGAGTTAATCAACTAGACAAGTATTGCAGAGATTATCGACATAAACCAGATAGAGTTTTGTTGAAAATGGCTAAAGAGCGTACAGTTGCTTCTAAGGCGAGCTTAGGAGAAGTTTGCAGTAGCAAAGCTATGTCAGTAAAAGTTAAGACTGAGGCTAGACATAAAAAGTGAACTATTTTCGTTGTTTTTTTTTTAATTATTTAAGACTATTAATGAATTAACATAATACGTGGTAGGTGGTATTTAGGTATTTTTTTTTCGCCCACGACACAGAAATTTATCATAATGCGGGAGTTGCTTTTTATAATTCACTGTTATAAAAGAAGGCAACCACATTCAATGCGTCTATCATAAAATGTAAGACTTATATGGTTTTCTCGTGGATGCCTTTGTCAGTACCTAACCAAAGTCTCATCTAACTTTTACCCTTGAAGTACATACTTCCGAAAAAAAAAGAATCATCGAAATCGATTGGCGTGATATTGAGTTCTTATTTTTATTAACCTAGTCCAGTTTAACCCCACGAAGACACAGGTTTGCGCGTTCACCGCTAAAAAGATGCCATTGTTGGTATCACCTCAATTTGAGAGCACTTCCCTAACTGCATCAGCCAGTATCGGAATCCTTGGCGTCGATATATCAAGCGAAGTCCAGTTTCGCGGTCACTTAGAGAGTAAAGCCATATTAGCATCGAAGAAGCTTGGTGTGCTAAACAGATCGAGACAGTATATTAAAGTTGCAGGCGGTGGGCCGGAGTAAAAACTGCAACTATAGGTTCATGGTGACTAAAATAGGAAATTAACAATTTTGATTCGAAGTTATTTAAATATCTCGTGAATACCGCATCAGTTGTACTTTTTTATCTCGTAGTGCTAATATTGCGTTGATTGGACATGGGTATGCGTCTCGTAACGGTGTCGCAAGTCCATAGATTTTATCTCATCTAAAAATATGCGCTAAAAGAAGTTATCACTTCAATAAAAATATTCCTTTTGGTAGATTTGTAATAAATGTATTCCCCAGGTGATGGTGGATGAAGAACAACTCTTTACGATTTATCATGGTCTGCGCATTAAAGTCCGCATTTGCTTACTTTAAAAGTCGACTGAAATTGATCTGATATATTTTACCGTACATTTCGAGACCAAATTAATTGTATTGACGTCGTACTCGACATTTATGAACATAATTTTATTATATTACGATTATTATTTCAACGAACAATAATAATTAAAGTTTAAAACGGATTTTACAAACAGAACACGTACATAGGTTTATACAATAGTATGTAAGTAAGTTTTGAGATAGTGACGATTATGAAGCAATCTTATGAAAACAGTCTTCTGAGAATGCATTTATTTCAATTATAAGCACATTCTGTATTTAATTTTTATTTACTTGTCTATATTTACATAGATTATTTATTATTCTCTCATGAGGAGTTGTATATATAATATATACACACATACATATGTATATGTATGTATGTACGTTGTTTCTTTGTCACGCCATAGCGCCTAAACGGCTTGATGGATTATGGCAGGTGCGGTATTGAGGTATCATTTCACTCGTCTTAGTAGTTGGAGAGCCATCGTGAAAGAATGCTTGCGTGGTAAGTATTCATGACCGGTGGTAGTCACACAGCACGGCAGTCAGTTGTCAACATGTCGTCCGCAGACAAAAAAGAGAGTAGCTTCATAATCAAAATACATATTTATTTAATGCGGTTTTAATTAATAAAGTTGTTGTTCAGTTTGCTATTAAAACGGTGTTCATTGTTTTTTATTTAATTATAATTTATTTTCCAACTTTTAGGCTTGTTTTACTATTGGTCTTGGATACTGTGCAAGTTTTCAATTTAATCGGACACTTGAAATTTATAGATGCATGGTGATGCTCTTTCAAAGAATGTCTAAACGAAAATTATAGTAACACATTTAATGGTAGTAGGTAACCAGTTGTAAATTTAAAAACAGGACTATCTTTATTTTGTTAATAAACAGCTTCTAAAAACTGGCTATGATTGGATATTAAGCTGTATATAGTAGCAGTAGCTGATTTTTAGTGCTGTAATAGTATTGTATAACGTAATATATTTGCGCGCCACAAGTGGCAGAACATGCTGTGCTAGCCTATTTGTAAAAACATCTACTTATGTATTTTGACCGTGTTCTTGGAAATAAAGATTATTATTATTATTATTATTATAGTTAAATCATAGCTCAAGACTCTAGTTAATACTAAAACCGATTTTATTTTGAAGTATTGGATAACGGGTATGATATTATTGGCATGGAAATCGACTTAATATGTTTGAAGTATATTAAATTCCAAATTAACAATAGAAAGTTGGTATAACTATGTTATACGGTCACGTTGACAATTACGCATGAGACATACTATTTACATGTTTGAATAATATATAATACATAGGTGTCACCAGTGCTACTGCTGCTTTATCGACATTAAATATATACATCAAGCGAAGTCCAGTTTCGCGGTCACGTAGAGGGTAAAGGTAAGGCCTAATTAGCCTAGAAGAAGCTTGGTGTGCTAAACATATCGAGACAGTACCAACTTCTCCCTCTTGACCGCATTCAACGGAGAGCGACTCGCATCATCGACTGCCAAGATATTTCTGATTGGCGAGACACCTTGGCGTTGGGTAGAGATTTAGTTTCACTCTGCATCCTCTATCGCTTGTATCATGGGGAGTGTTAAGTGTGGAAATTAACAGGTGAACTGCCTTTATTTACTGTATAAACACTTCGCGATTCACTGCACTCTTACTAACAGTTCAGTTCCACGTTCAGACAGGTAATCGAAGCACCGGTGTTTGAGGAATTAAGGTACATGGTCACTCACGAAATGTTACAATTGTTAAAATTTAGGGCTTTAATGCTCCGACTTTTTAGTAGCGTAGACTTAAAAGCTTGATTTGTACAGCTTGAAGATACAGACACTTTAATCACACGTGTTCTGGAGAAAAAGCATCTTGACAGACATACAGATCAACAGATGGTCAACCGAGGGATCCTATAAGGGTTCGTTATTTTCCGTTTGAGAATACGAACACTAAAAATTAATTAGTATTGATTTTAACATGATTTTCAATAATAAATTAATATATTTGTTACCTACTAATCTTTTATAATTATTACTTATAAAATGTAAAAATGTCTAATCTAAGTTTTGATTCTAGCCAATTTCAATTTCTTTTAACCCTTTCATGTATTTCTTGGGCTGCCGTCTTTCACATTCTGTGGATCAAATTGTCGGCTGCCGTATTTCCGGACCGATACAACAAGAGTGACAGGTGCATTGCCGGCCTTTTAGGTAGAAGTACGCTCTTTTCTTGAAGGTTTGAATTCAAGAAAAGAGCGTACTTCTACCTAAAAGGCCGGCGATGCACCTGTGACTTTCTTGTGTTACCATCAGGTGACCCGTCTGCTCGTTTGCCCTACAGCATAAAAAAAACAATGTAAATGAATAAAAATCATTTATTTTAATTAAACCAATCGTATGTATTTTAGAAATGCAAGCGAGAAGTCAGTCAGACAAAGTGAGTCGTGAAATTGTTCCAATAAGCACATCCTAGTATTTTATTTTTTTAATTTCTATAGATAGATGGAGAACAACGGGCAGAAAACTCCAATGATAGCCTTTTTCTAATATTTTACACATTTTTTATAAGTGCAAAAAAATTGGGGACAATGCCTATGTACACCATCAGGATTTATTTCATTTTCTTTTTTTATATAAAGAAATCGTTTATATTTTGTAAAACGTCTAGAGACAACAGATACGATATTTTTATTATTTACAATGAATACAACAGTAAAGGTTCCCTACGATCTTATCAATGGTCAATGGTTTCAAATCTGTTATCTTTTAATATATAATTCTACTGACGTGTGTATGTCACTGAACTCCTCCTAAACGACTGGACCGATTTGAATTTTTTTTTTGTATGCCATTGGGTGGCGCCCTGGATGGTTTAGATTTACAAATCAGCCCGGCAGATGGCGCTGCAGTCCGTATCTAGGTTATTTATGTATACTGCTACTTCATGACAACGTCTGTCGGGTCCTCTAGTATGGGTATAATTATAAGGTGCAGCCCGGATGCAGAAAAATATTCTTGTATGGTTTCAGAATCAATTTTTAAATTTCAGGTCAGTTTTAATTATATATTAAATTATTATATAATAAAGGGACTGTACGGATGGCGTAGCGGTTTAAGTGGTCACCTCGCCAATAAGCTGCCGCGTCGAATGTTGTGGGTTCGAGTTCTGAGTCTGGGTGTTCTTTGTCAGTTATTTGAATGTTTGTAAAGTCTCCCGCAACACAGGAATTAATCTTTTAAAATTGGTATAATTTTTATTAGTGGCTTGAGTTGGTTGACCCCGTCAACAAATCGGGAAGTGCATAGTGTAACGGTCGCACACAAGCATAATATTACAATAAATATTTTCTTTTATTTTCTTTCACACAATAGCACAATTTTATTTATTTGCCTTATTTGAGGTTGATGGCAATTAAGCTTTTTTTTTGTGTGTGGAAACGCCCCACGGTTCATCAACTTACCGGGGCTTATGTGTAAGGTGGTCTTATGGCCGGGGCCTCAGGTACTAGGTATCCTATAATTTTACTTTTAAAAATTCTTTCATTCATTAAAAACTTTTACTATCTACCTATTACGGTAAGAAAGTGCAGCCCGCTGTCAGACAGATGGACAGTGCAATAGGGCTCCATTAGCATAATTTGGGTGGTTCTGTACCCTATTAACATTTCTATCTGTATGGAAACGAAATCATAATATTACAAGTATGTGTTATCCGACAACCAATATTTTTACAATAAAAGTAACTGTATATTTCTTTCCAATAAAAGGATTAAAAGGTTATGGACCAAATAAAATTTCACGTCGAAAGGCACATTTAACATTTTACGTTGAAAATGTTAGCACCAGCTGATCTAATAACCGAGTCATTCATAAATGGAACTAAAGTAATTTTCTTACCTTTTTGAGCGTTGCTATGCAATATCTTCTGTATTTCGCCTGCTTCCGATCCACTTTCCGACTCGGAATATAGCGAATGGCCAGTGCCAACTAAATGACTAACTTTCTTGTTATTCTCGAGTTTCACACTTTTCCTCACGCCGCCAACGCTAGTGGTGCGGACAGGAGGTCGTGGAGGCACGCGCGATTTGGTTTCGATAACTTGCTCCGGATGTACTTGTCTGTTTCGCATTTTGTGATTATCCACTTTTAAATCACTATCACTTTGAATACTAACATAGGTTTTCGCCGAATATTCATCAAAACTAACGCGTTTCATTGTTCGGTTTTCCGGACTGGCTGATTCAAACTTATACAGAGGCATCTTCGATTCTTGTAATGCAGGCGATGCCCTCAAAATTAGCTTTTCCGGATGACGGTAAATTATATCAGGGTCTTCATACGAGGTACGACTTTTAATGAATGTATCTGTACGTCTCTCAGGGGCCCCTCTAGCAAACAACGATGAGGTGTTAATTGGATGATTTATGTTGTAATCTTTAAAATCTTTCCCACGCGGCAGGCTACAACTTCTAGGCTCCATTACAAAAGAAAATGAGTTCGGTGTGCTGCAATTAGAATTAGTTTGTCGGTTTGAAGGAATTCTAGAAATGTTTAAAGAGTGCCTTAAAAAATATTCGTCTTCTTTCTGCTTCAATTCTTTTAATTTTTGCCAGTAAAATGCTTCCACTGTCTGCCTTGTTTTTTCCCGATCATTAGCATCAAGTTTCGTACTTTCTTGAAACTTGGGGGCAGTATTAAATCTTTGATCGTATTTAGGTCTCGGTGAAGGCGTTAAGGTATTGCGCATACTTGTTCTACTTAATGAGTTTCTTTTCTGTTCGTTTTCAATCATAGTTTTTCTAACGTGCTGATATGGAGAAACAGTTTTGGGCATATTTGGTATTTTATGACTTATTGGAGTTGGTGATGTTGGAGCCGAATAGTTGTACGGCTTATTAATATTTCCTTCCTTCACACTATTTCTCGTATTGCACTTTTTTTCTTTGACATTGTCCGTCTTATTGTCAAATGATAAGCTACGAGCTCTAGTAGGCTGAATTGTTCGAACTTCTGCTTCCTTTTTTGGTGATATAATGAACTTTGTGCTGACTCGTTTTATTTCAGCACCAACGGAGGCTGGATCTACTTGGGCCTGTGATGCTCTGTAAATTTCCATTTCATCGATTGGGGTTATTTTATCGGTCAACTTGTCCAGTGAATGATAATATACGTCAGGATACTGATTAGGATCGTTTAATGGTGGATTTTGACTTTGCAATTTCGGTGAGTGTACAGTATCATGCGGCTTCGGGGGTACTTGTGGTCTCGCGGCGTAGTTTTTACTTGCTACACTACTTATTTCAGAAACTTCACTCATTTCGATTGATTTCTGTCTAGCACTTTCTGACACAAGAGTACTGCTGGAAGAGTGCTGACTTAATATTTCGTTTTTTGTTTCGTTATCAGTTTGAAGACCATGTGCTGATAAATTTTCATATATTCGTTCACTATCGTCTGATCCTTGAACATTTTTATCAGGTTTTATCATTCGAGGATTTTGATATTGATTACCTGTAGAAGACTCTGATACATATTTAGGATTACTTTGAGAATCCTTACCGGTATTCTTTTCTTTAGATTTGTGACTGAAAAAAAGATTCGGAAAAAGCTTTCGAAAACTTCCCCCTCGTTTTTTATTATGGTCTGCCATTTTCTAAACTCTCGTTAAAACTGCTTTGGGTACTTTATCCGGCACTCTTTCTATTATCTGTAAAAGAAACACGTCGTTACTTAATTGAAATGCAAAATTAAATTTGAGTAATTTCATAATGTAACCACAATTCGGTAACTAGTATCGTACTGTACATGTTTGAAATAAAAAAAAATATGAGACTTATTAAATTAAACAAACGAAATACATCAGTTGCCTTATGACATATCACACAGCTGAAGGGTTTACATCTTATGAAAAAACAGCTTTTACCAGAGACTACTCTCGAACAAAAGTTATTTATCACGAAAGGTTATCAACATATGTAGGGGTAGAAATTTTCTTATTTCTACCCCTACATATGTACATACTAATCACGGCGTGAAAATGAAAAAGACTAGACAGACAGATAGAGTTACTTTAGTACGTATATTTTACTAGCACACCCCGTGACTTCCTTCTCGTGAATATCGCAAAAATATGTAGCTTATAAAATTTCTTCTGCAAATTAATTATCATCTTGTATAACTTTGCTTATGGCCATGAGAAAAGTCACTAATACGAAGGTCTCTCAAGAAAAAGATTTTCATATTTTAAACTTTCACAAGTTGCATACATAATTAAAAGTTATTTAAAACGGGTCTTAATCTCAAGAAAACAATTACATAATTACCTGTTATTGCTCTACATTTCGACACCAGCTGTGGTCACGAGCTGACTCTATTTGTACGTTAAATATATATGCGATAAAGACACGTATTAATTAACTTTTTTTTTATCAAAACCTAAATGATAATAAACAGTTTTTAACAAAACAGACTTTTAGTATATAATGGCTGAGATGTTTGCAATATAAATAATTTTGCTGGCTAGGTAACCCTCCAATATTTCCATATTTTCCATTTACAGTCGAGTGTCATTACAATATTTATTATTGGTATTCTGATAGTTAAATTATATTATAGGTGATCAGTAATACCGATAATCTAATTACTCTAAAGGATTTTTTAGACATTTATTAGCAGACGAATCAATCTCTTCTACGCAATTATGAAACCTGTTTTCTTTTTTTTTTTTCTACTAGGTTATAAAAATATTTACCAAATAAAACTACCGATATAAATCCTAGTTCAATCATCGGTTGGAAACTTGCCAACATAATTTTCAATACGACATTAGGGAATCTGCGGTTAGCGAGTCATATTCTAGTGGGATATAAATTCTGCACCACTATTTGATTCCAATTTAAAAGTAGTTTTAAGTCTGGTGTCAGGTTTCTTGCAAATAGCTCCACCTGTAAGTTTCAATTTTGTATCTTTCGAACAGGTGCAGACGTATCGTGTCTAAAAGAATAAGTCAAAAGTGATTTCAGAGTCACACATATGCCTATTACTGTAGACGAGACACCTAGGTATATTTGACATCGAAGTTTAGGTTCTATTTTTCTGCTCGGTATTAGTGTTTATGTTTAAGTGAGAATGTGTGATGTGTTGTATGCTGTATGAATGAATAAGAACCTTTTTTTTACCTCTGCTATTGCTAACGTTAACCGCTTACCATGGAACAACCCGGAGTGCCGGTTTCTCGACTTAATTATACAAAAATTCGAAGCATTTAAGTTTGCCGTTGGTTTCGACCGTTAATTCTGATTTCCACGGAACTAAAACCCCGGTAACTATTTAGTTTTGACTAGAATCGTGTTAGCAAAACCGCAAGCGAGGTTTAATAATCTGCTTAGTATTAGTCCATGACAATTTATCTACACACACACAGACGACAGCTACCATTCAAATTTAACACGGGTAAATAGTCGGTATTCGTCCGTCTCAAATTAATCGCACAGTTAATCTTTATAAGCAAACTCGGTAGAACCGTTTGGTCGTACCCATAAAGCTAATCGACAAGAAGCAGGAACAAGAATAGTTTCCAATTGGGATTCATCACTATTTTTGTCGGTTTGAATCTGAGATTCAACTCCATAAATTTGAGAAAGACGCAAGAAGATCTGGAGAAATGTTTTAATTACCTTCGTGCTTTCCAAATAATGTCTTTCAATTGTGTGCGTGTATGTTTGAATGTGTGTATGTATGTTTGTATGTATGTCCAACAGTTTATAAAGTATAGTTTCTCGTTACTTTATAAACTATCAGGTATACACATTAAATACGTTAAGTTGCAAAACGCTTGGTTCAATTTATTTATAATAATTCATAATTTGCCATCAATTTGTTAAATCCTTATTTTGTCTTGTGAGAGAGTGAAGTGGGTTTTTGTTCTTTATATGTTATATTTCTATGACCTTTTAGTAAAGACTTCGCAAGGTGACCATATGTGAGTATGCAGGCAAGGGTGGATCCGTAATCCTAATAAAAGTAGACTGTAACACCCGCTTAAAACACACTTCAGGAGAGAACAGAATTTTCACTTTTTAATAAGTATGTTACGTAAGGAATAACTGTCAGTAATCTTTTACAACCAATACTACTTGAAAATACATCCCTCAATAAACATATAGGTATGCCTTTTATTGGGGGGTTATCACGGGCAATGTTTTTTTTTATTAAAATATTATAGTGAATACATGTTTAAAGTAGTGGCAATCGCCTTCAAAAAAATTATAAAATAATAGTATAGCGAATTCAGGAGCAATCACCATTTCTTGGTAATGATATCATATGATAAACTAACTATAATAGATAGATTGAAGCTTTCGCCATCCACTTGGCAAACGCATAAAACATTTTTCAGTGTATGGAGTCCACTACGGCATATACCTATAAGCGATTGTCATGTTACTTAAGCGGATGCAGTGCTGAGAAGTGTCGAAACATCTACTGCAAGTCTACAAGTCATTCTGACTACGGTGTGAATGACTAAAATGTAGACTATAGATATGTATTTATGTATCTTTTCCCAATAGATTGATTTTTAGTTTATAAGGTACAACACCATTTTTTTAACTTATTATGGAAATACCGATTTTCAGAATAAGTTGTAAACAAGGAATTTTAATCTTTATTTAGAAAAGGAAAGTAAATTTAAAAAAGGAAATAAATTTAAATGCCTTTATTGCTGTCTTTGTGTAAAGCTCTAATACCCGTTGAAAAATCATCAGTGCTAATATCAAGAATCTTCATTAGATTGCCTTTTGTAAGGAACTTAAAAACAATATAACATTGTCACTCTTACTAACTAACTTTGAACAGAAATATTTCATATTAATCCAAACAGTAAGTCTATTCATTTCTCTATCCTTTGAAAACGGTATCTATTGCGTAGTGTACGACCGATAGTAAATTGTGCGGTTATGCAATAACCGTCTCGAATTTTACAAGATAGGGATGTTACGTATTTAAAATTTCGTTTACTGTTACGGCTATATATGAATAAAGTAATCGCGGTTTCGGATATGAAGTTATTTATAATTACCCGATTATTTCGGTTACGGATAGAGATAAAGAATTTAAATAGAAATACAATAAACAGAAACTCGTTTGCTTACAGAACCCTCGGTACACAAGTCAAACTCTCACTTGTCGTTTTTCTTTTTAGTCTTTGTAGTAGTAACTTCGGCAAAACGTGAGCAATTTTGCCGAAGTTACCAGTAATTTTATCAAAAAAAGTTCAAACGCATTTAGACTACTATGCTTTTTGATTTACACAACTCTCCTGCAAATCGTAACACTTGGGGATATATATAAAAATAATAAAAATTAAAGTAACCGCTAGTGTATCGTGCTCGAAAGGGAAAGTGAGAAAACCCGTCAAAACATGAAACCCGGCCACTAAGGCTACGGATACTTTTTTTATTTCAGATATCCAGTAGGTTCGGTTACGTTTACGGATATCCATAACATCACCTAGTACAAGAATGCTTGTTGTAGCCATACTGTGACGCTTAAAAGAGTAAACTATCGAAATTACGTTGTTCAAATCAGTGGGAGTCCTAGCCTGGAGGTATTTTTATTTGACCTTGTACGAATTTTAATCTTTGCAGTTATCTGTTGTGTACACTC
The DNA here is from genome assembly GCA_947561695.1 of Tyria jacobaeae. NCBI lineage: Eukaryota > Metazoa > Arthropoda > Insecta > Lepidoptera > Erebidae > Tyria > Tyria jacobaeae. The sequence goes on along the minus strand of OX387207.1, from coordinate 6,603,485 downwards.
ACATATGTATACCTAACATTCATACATACAGATACGGTACAATACAAGGCTTTTATTGTGACAAGGTGTGGCAGATTACTCTGTACCAATTGATGTCATCGTCATTTATCTGAATATTATTACAATGAGGCATTTGCAATGTTGTGTTATCGCGAGCAAGTCGGATGATTGATTTAAAAAAAAGTAGATAACCGACTTCAATGCATCTAAATCGTAAAAACCTGTATTCTTCATTGCGTATATTTTTAGAATATATTTTCTTATATATTTAAAAAAATATATTCTATCTTATATAGATCTTCTAATCGGAATGATTGAGATGTTTGCTTACAAATATAAAAAAATCAACCGGATTGAGAACCTCCTCCGTTTTAGAAGTCGTTTAAAAACGGTAGTGATACAGTCAATACTGCCGAGGCCAGTAACCCTTTGCCCACGTCTGTATCGCTATCACTACAATCGCGATATTGTCGTGTTTCAGTAGCGATATACGAGTACATAAAGGAGCAGCTGTTGCGTTCCTAGTTATGTTGAAGGATGGGCAACAGAGCCCTAAGACTCGAGACATATATATAATAGTAATAAGTAAGTATACTAGCGAAGGACCAATAGCATTTTATGTAGCGATGCAGACGCACCACAATAAAATGCGCTACTGCATCACTGCAAGAAATCTCCATGAGCGATTTCTCTTAGTTTAATAATATATATGCATCTATTGGAAATGCCGTTTATTGGTTAGAATAGCACTAGTTTTTTAGACAAAGGGCAATTGGAAACACTTTCTGTAAAAACAGAATATTGTGGCAAAAGTCGACACGATATCGTCTGTCGGGTCAGCTTGTATATAAAATATAGGTCGTAGTCGTAGTCATAATTAAGTTTTTAGGATGAGGAAAAAAAATAGGCAGGTAAACTACGGGTAAGGTCAAACTACGTAGCGGCTACACTTAAAATATACATATGTATCTATGTGCGCAGGGCAACCAGTTCGTAGTGTGAAATAGGCAGGAGCGATGTCACATTCGAACGAGTTGGAATGTGGAGTGAGGGAAGGAGTTGACCTCATCAACGATTTCAACATATACGTATACGATCTGGATAACAGCCAGGGTTCATATAGGTAGCACAGAGTTTGTTTATATAATATCCGTTACACTTATGAAGTAACGTTTTTAGGGCCGTCCGAATAATATAACCGACTAAAACAAATGCTTGGTCCATAGGAAGCTACACTATCAGCTAGGCTAGGCTGTATTTTAAAACTTCTTCTCTTCCTTTTTAACATTTATTTTATTTATGACACTAAACCTTGTCATTACTAAATATTCTGTAGACAAATAGAACAGAGGAGTTATTGAACTGTTTTGTTTTTAAGTAATTATATTCAAACGTGAACTCGTAAATTTAAAAATATAAAACTCGCTTGAAAAACATAACTTCTCTTTACTTAATAGTTGATAATTGTTAAACCCCTTAACATCTACTAAACTACTAAAACGTAAAGTTATTACCTATTCATTTGTTACATAAAAAAATGAAATGCCGTTCATTAGTATTACTGAAATTTCGTTATTTTCGTTTTCGTTAGTTAGGCTCAAACTCAATAATGGAATGACTGATTGGAATATTTTTTTCTGCAATTAGCTATAATAAGGGCTGGTTTATAAGAAAAAAAAAATTGTTTTTGAAAGCTTGTTAAAAACCCGTATGCTCTTTACAAGGTATTGAGATCACTAAAATTTAAATTTCGAATATTAATTAATTAGGTTTTGAACGACGACCAGTATAACTTGAACTTGGCTTTCCGTAAAACTCGTCAATAGCTACAAAACAAAAATAAGGAAAATCTGTTGACAAACTTGGTATGTTTTGCGGAGCCTCTTTATTTTATATAGGAGTTAAAAAGAGAACTAATGCGCAATCTACTTCAACTATGGAATTCCAAATCTGTTGTTATTCCAGTTATTAAGTAAACTACGAATCATAGTGAATTATGAAACTATTTAATTCAATTCAATTCAATTCAATCAGTAATCGAAACTGTTGGGGACGAAAACGATTAATATTCCATTCGACAGAAATGATTTCGCTATATGAACGTAACGTGTATATCTCCAAGTAGATCCCATCGAAAAACTCAGCTATGTTCAATTAGGTAAAAAAAAATGGTGTACCATTTAATCGAATCTATAGGTATTAATAATATAAACAAGCTGAAGACATTTTTATTCGTCTATTGGTTTAAACAAGCAAATCTCGGAAACTAAAAATCGGAATCGAAATATGATCTGTTTAGATAGATTTTTATTGAGGAATATATAATAATAATAGTATAGGCCATACATCACTTTCCTCCTCTTAGGAGCTATGTAGTGAATATAAAAGGAGGTCGAGGTAAATGATACTAACAATATGATAACAAAGCCAATCTCAAAGATGTTATTAAACTATAAACTTAAGATAATCATAGTTAAAAGGTTTAGTATATAGTTTCTAGGGTAGGAGATTTGTTGTTGTTGTTTCGATTTGTTTTCAAAGAGATCAACTGCTATTGTGACAAATAATATTACGACACCTTTCACATGATTTCTTTTTTTTATGGGATTGGGGCAAACGAGCAGACAGGTCAACTGATGGTAGGCGACTACCGTCGCCCATGGACACCTACAATTCAAGAGTCGCAAGTGCACAAATCGGTGTCGATGTCGAATCGGTCCTAAAATACGACCGAAGAAAATTTGTTCCACAGGCTGGTTGTGCGAGGCAATAAGCTTTTGGAGAAGCGCACAGTGGTGGAGTAACAACCCTCCAGATGATGGGGTTGTTAGTTTTGTCGCGTTGGACAATGGAGTAAACTTGTGGATGCTATATCCGAACAGTTCCTTTGAGCACTCTCAACCTATACTACGCAACGCCAAGGAGTTAAGCATTTTATACCCGATTTAACTGTTTAGTTATGAGTAAACTTTTCAATAATTATATGCACTATACTATAGGCATAATATTTTTACAAATAGCACTTTATAAATTACTAGCCGTTCCCCGCAACTGAACCTGCGCTTATGATCACTGCTCCGCTCCTGTAGATCACAGCTTGATGTATTATTCCTCTGCCATTATATTACTTCTCTGTAAATACTCTATCAGATAAAAGATTATTTCTTTCGAATCCAATGGAAGTTACAACAAATAGATTTACGCGTTTTAACAAAGTTACAAAGAAATATAATAATATTTAATAATAATAATAATCTTGACACATCTCACACACGGCCGTCTGATCCCAAACTAACAGAGCTTGTACTATGGTAAACAGACAACTGATAAACATACTTGTATACTTCTAAATACATATTTACATATTATAGATAAATTACACCCACATACAGAACAAATGATCATGCTCATCAAACAAATATTTGTCCTGGGTAGGAATCGAACCCACGACCTCTGGCTTAGCAGTCATAGTCACTAACCACTAGACCAACAAGCCAATCAATCTTTTCAGCTTTATTATATTGTTCATAGACAGACTGTGACAGACGTATTATTCTGTGTAAACAAGTTGCCTAGTGTGCCCTAGTGGTTTTTGCATGTAAGAGTTATAAACAGCATTCAATCGTCATAAACTTTCATTTACATTTTATAATACATTACGATACTACCCGGCACCAGCGAGACCTTGACTTGCTCGAACTATGGTTTTCTCCCCTTTTTATTCCGTAATCACATTTTCCTTTGTAATTCCCGCCCGCATGCCGGGAACATGCTTGCTTAAGTAAGTAAGAGTAAGTTACAGAAGCAGAATGTGGGCCGCTAGGAGGGGTCCGGATGTCTTACTAAAGCTGTTCCCGGATACCTCCTACTTTAAGCGCAGTAATGCACACTGTATGGTTTTAGTAGGTCCGATTCCTACACACCGTTCCACCGAAAACGTCGGTGGATTGACGGATAGAGGGGGGGAAAGGCAGAATGTGGGCGTTAATTACAACTTACTGCCTACCCCTTCGAAGATGCAGGACTGAGTGTATGTATTTAAATTATACCTCACATGTCAAAAACCATCAAGCCCTCTGCCTCTAGGAGGGACAAATAAACACCATACATATTGTAAGTACGTACACTCGAAAAACATAACCAATCAATCAATTAGCATTGTGTCTGTGTTGTTGTTGTTGTGTTGTGTAAAATTGGGCGTTTTAAAAAATTAAATAGAAAAATTTAGAGTATATTGACAGAAAAGAGAGGATAAAAAGGGTAGGAAAAGGATATTGCCTATATAGATGGATTGAGTAGTATAAGCAATAGTTTAAGCAAGTCAGAGATGCGACTCTTACCCATAACTTGAACAGGCTGGTGTCCAAGCCCTCTGGTATATATATGTTAATCACCCAATTTCTCAATATCTACGTATTTTAAATAAGATCCAAGAAAACACGCATGTTTCTTACGTTAGTGAAATACTCAATAAGAAAACAAATAAGTGGAGTAGAAACTCTAGTCTGACGGTTCAAGAATCACTCGTGGAGTGTTCTAAGCTGAAGTATCATTAATGCCGTGATCTTGTCTTCTAGTGCACTAAACTATTGTTATACCTAACACTTTATTTTAGATAGACAAGTTAGCATATTCTTTGAGTTTCCTACTCACATATAGAGAGCTTGAATATTTTAAGTTATTTACTTTAAGTATAAGTCACAGTTTTATTAAGTATCAACGTGAGAAGAGACTTGGGTCTCGATCGTGACCCCTGGGGTCGCACTTATCGAGCGGTGCAACAAAAGGTCCCCCCATTACTGAGACTCTCCAGCCCAGTTACCTGCAGCAAGTGGTTGAGGGCCTTTTCCCGCAACGGGTGGAGCACTCACCCCCGTCGATGGCCCCATTGGCCAGAGACGACGGGTAGTTCGAGGAGGAGGAGGAGGTTCCGCCCGTCACGGAGCGGAGACAGGGGCAGCTGTTCTAGAGATTCACTCCAAGAACACCGCCCCCGGGCCAGACGGAATACCTGCCCAAGTGTTGGCCTTAGCCCTTAACCATAATGCAGACCGACTCATGGAGGTGTTCGACGTTAGCCTAGCGTCCGGAAACTTTCCTGATGGCGGGAAACTGGTCCTTTTAAGGAAGCCTGGAGGAGGTGGGTCCGGCACCTGGAGGAGGTCAGCCCTTATTTGTCGGACGCCCAATTCGGTTTCTGAGTGGGTTGTTCGACGGTCGGTGCTGTATTGAGTCTGAGGGCCATGACTGAAAGGGCTGTGAGTCATTGGACATAACCAACGCATTCAATAGTCTGATATTCAGCTGCATCAGGGAAGCGCTCCGCTATCACTGATGCACACCCTTCCTCTAAGTAGTGGCACACACACTGTGCCACTACTTAGAGGAAGGGCAGACTATTTAGAGGAGCTTACCGTCATGTATGAGGACCGAGAGGGAAAACTGAGATGTCGGCCCATGTTGTGCGGTGTTCCGCAGGGGTCTGTCCTTGTACCACTCCTATGGAACATGAGATATGACTGGGCCCTCCGAGGTGACTTCCCCCCCGGGCTGGGCGTAATTTTTACGCTGATGGCACTTTGGTAACGACCCGGCGGGTGCACTTTCAAGAGGCGGTGCGTTTGGCCACCAGAGGATCCTCACTGGTGGTCGGGCGCCTCGAGGCGCTGGGGTTGCAGGTGGCCCTGGACAAGACGGAAGCCCTTTTATTTCATGGGCCCCGTAGTGGTGGTCAAGTCGGTCCTTGTACCGGTTCGGGCTCAAATTAAATATCTGGGCCTGATCCTTGACGGGAGGTGGCTAAAAGAAAAAGATTACTAAAGGAAAACTTATCATGTCATAATACAATCCATCTGTATCCCTCTCTTTCAATCAATTTTCCCATTTAATTCCCAAAAGGCTCGGATAGAGAATAGACTTGCCCGCTCTCACGTAAGTATGACTACATGGTAATTGGCATAATGTACGCGTAAAATTACTTTTTTATGATGCCAATAAAACCCTGTACGATTAAAAAATGTCCTATTCAGAGTTTATATAATTTACTTCAAAATGTGTTACTCTTATTTTATTTTCTATATCTCAATATGTGCATATTCATAAAACAAGGAACCCTATTATTAAGATGAGGCATCCTTGACAGACGGTTAGTTGCACGATCTGAGCTCGCAATGCAATGGTTCAATTTGTAACTCGTCTGCCCCTTGTTTAGACTACCGCTCGATATTGCATCAGAGGTGAGTCTCCACTGTCGGCGATAGCTGTACTATTTTATTCTTTAATGGCACTCGTGGTAACTACCGTTCTTGTGAAGACTTTCAATGTTTGATTGCATGGTTGGATTCAATAAAAGGGATTAGGGTTCCCTGATAAGTTTTTTTTTTATTGCTTCAAGGAAAAGTTCGTTGTTGAGTTGAGTTTAATCGAGATCGTCAAATTACGTCAGTAAAATTATATTTCATTACGGCACGGGAATTTTTCTTTCCGACTGACGCAGGTTCTTTCCAGAAAGTACCTGCATTCAGTCGCTAGGAGGGAATTGAGTCCCGTCTGCCACCACTGCGACTGCAGTAAGGACTCGGCTCAACATACGCTCGCGGATGGCAACGCTTGGGCGGCGCAGCGTCGGGTCCTCACTGCAGTCATCGGAGAGGATCTCTTGCTGCCGGCCGTCATACGCTACATGGCCGGTAGCGTCAGGAATTTTACCGTGGTCGCAACCTTCTGTGAGGAGGTCGTCTCGCAGAAGGAGGCGGAGGAGCGGACCCGGGAGGACGATCTCCACTCGCACCCAATTCGCGGAGGCGACGTCCTGATGTGCATGGACGTTATCTAATTGAGAGTTACTCGTAGGTGGTGCCCGTTCTGTTGTGGGCAACAGGCGCTAGGGGTCCGGATGTCTTAAGAAAGCTGTTCCCGGATTCCTCCTATTTTAAGCGCAGTATGGCACACCGTGTGGGTTTAGTCGGTCCAATTCTGACACACCGTTCCACCGAAAACTCCAGTGGGATGAAGGCCCGAGGGGGTTTCCACACGTTAAAAAAAAATAAAAAAGGTTTTTTAGACTTTAAAATCTAAGTGACAAAAGTGTTTGTAATCATTTAGTATCATAATATTTTCTTAAAAGGATAGCAAAGAATGTAACCTTTAATAAAGCTTTCTTGTTTTTAAGCTATTCTATTACCATATCAAACATTACTTCTTCAATAAGCATGACTCTACTATGCGATTTTATTTACATGAAAGAAATACCAATAACTAATATGCAGCCAGTATAACCAAAATGATCTAATAGAACACCATGTTTATCAAAATATAGATACCTTATTATGATTAAAGTTAGTAATTTATGATAAATTATATTTCAAATAGCTGTCGCTTGTGGCTTGTATCACCTATCTATCACCATACCAATTTTCAACGTTTTCGGTTCACCGTTTAGGCGTGGAGAAGTAACAGACAGGCAGACAGTTACTTTCACATCTAAGCATAAAAAGTGTCATAGGCCCATTTCTGTACATTATATATATCAAAGAAAAACTAATATGGAAGGTCTTTAGTAAAGCCACAGAAGCCAAATAGTTTTTAGATTTTTTTCTGTCTGTATGTATGTATTTATGAATATATGCATATTTTATGATAACATGAACATATGAATGCAGATTTCACAGATGCATTGCAAGAAGTAAGTTAAACAACTTAAAATACGGCATAGATACTGGATTCTAGATTCCACGTGTACGATTGCGCGGGCAAAGGTAATCTATCTATATATATTTCCACCGATATATTGACTAATCACCTTATCTCTGGAAGCATAAGGCGTAGAGACTTGAAATTTGATAGGAATATCCCTTTTGCCTAGTAGAGGTCAGCTAAGAACGGATTTTACAAAATTCCATCCATAAAAGGGTGTGGCGGGGGTGTCAACAAGTTTGCTAGTATATAATATAAGGATAGGCAAAATACATATAATACATCTGTTTATTTTAATAGCAACGTTAGTTCCCTCTGTTTACCAACCGACTTTTTTATTCAGGAGCTATCATTATTTATTAATTAAAATTACTTCTGAATTTGCTGAATCCAACAGCTTTATTATTTAATATTACTACTTAGTCCAAGCAAGGGAAGACAAATCGATTACAATAAAATTATAATTTTATAATTGCAGGCGTTACCAGATTGTGACCTGATTCATTTTATTGTGAACAGAACGTGTATTATATGTCTACTACTTGAACATTGCCTTTATAATCCAAATTACGTTGGCTTCAGCAGTATACTAATATTACTAAATGAATACATCGATGAAGCCATTATAATTATGTACACTTGTGATCGTGCTGTAAATAGACATGAATATACTCGTATATGAAAATATACATATTTTTTTTTTACGTGATGAAACCCCCACGGGACTTCACACCGGAACCGACATTGAAGTGGTATGTCGGGCTCGAACCATCTAAAAATACACAGTGTTCATAAGTGGGTCTATTGCAAGGGACCTGGGTATACCCCAGAAGCGATACTTCCAGAAACCCCGGCAGTCCTTGGATGCCTCTTTTCCAGGGCTGCCACACCATGAAATATACCCCCCTCCAGTTTGAATAAGGCCTCATTTTAGGCCTGCTTCTGCTAGGGTACCTGCAGCCCTACTCGTTACCCCAGGGCCAGCGCTCATGGAGGCCGGAGATCGATTTAGGTTTGCCTATTCATGACATTACTGTAAGTACTTAACATGACATTTGATGTAACTTATTGTTTACCAAACTAGATTTATTTTGGCAACACAATATGAATTCATTATTTAGGGCTTGATTTTATATAACTTCTAGAAACCTAAAATATAATAAAATATAATAAATTTTGTTTACTGCCAATTCAGTAACAAGTTCAAATAGTACAGACTACGATTAAACAATTATGGGAGAACTTAAAAAAATGCTTAGCAAATGTATTAAGTATGCTTTTAAATACCAACAAGCGTTTGCTGTTCAATATAGTGTATTACATGAGCTGATAAGGTCCTGATCTCACAAAAAGATAGGGGTACATACAGTTTTTTTAGTAAAAACAAACCTTCCGAAAGCAGCTATCAAAATCATAAAACAATCTGATGTTTGGGGCGAAAGTTACAATGATTTTAGTGTAACAACTTTTCTTACTCTCAAAACAAGGATAAAAAAGAATTTCTTGTCTTCATAAAACATTGCTTTATAATGGTAAACCTTTGAAACGACAGCTTGGCTGATAAGAGCTGTCCTCAAAAGCAAAATCGACCATTATTAACACGTTTGCTAAATTTTAATATCAAAAAAACGTGTAGGCGATTGTTCATATAAAAATGTGTATACTCTGAAAAACTATTTTACGATTTGTACAACAACGCGTCGAAGATTCTGTGCGCGGTTAGAAGCTATGTATTTTAGAGACATAAAATAGGCTTTTAGTGTCGCTATATAACAGTGAACAAAACTTGGAACAAACAGTGAACAAATCGGCTGTCAGTCAAAGCGACAAAAAATTAAAATAAAAGAAGGGCGACCGCCTATGTAGTCTGTATTTCAGGATTTATTTAGTATTTATTTTTCAACTATCCTGAAACACAATTCAAACATATGAAATGTATGATTCATAATGAAGTTACAAAAACAGTTTTTGCTAAATTAAGAATAACATCTATTATATATGTAAGTACATTACAAGGTAATTCAGTCATATTATGACGCGAACACACCTAAGGTCGTTGCTTTTGGACATAAGTAATATATCCTTTAAGGCTTTATATAAGGAGGAATTCATAATGTTGTCTATGTACATATGTATATGACTGATTTATCAAAATCATCAACGCAGAGCCTAAAGTGCAATGGCTAGTCACCTGAAATTCGTCAGTTTGAAAGGACAAAGAACAAAAGTTCATGTACCTGCTTCTGATTAGAAATTAATGTAGACGTATATATTCTCAAAAACAAAAACATCTAAGAGAGTAAATATAGTAAATATTGAGTTTAAAGCAATAAAATTTAAAGAAATAATAATATAGCAGGGGAGCGTGCCGCTTTTTATTGATTTTACTCGTGGTACATATTCGTATACCTATTACTTAGATAATAGACGTTGTTAAATCGTGCCATTAAACCAATGTGTGACCACATATTCATTAGGCTGTTCATGGGCGGCATTCACAAAGCGAGTAGTCTGTGTTTTTATTTTAATTTTTATATTTTATTCATATAGTTTTTTTTTTATTATCAATTATGGAAATAGAGAAGAGTTTGAAATTAATATCTCTCTATGGTGCAATCACCTGGCTGTAGAACGTAAGTCATACTTATTATAGAAATAGAGGGCTCAGAGATGTGTGGTTAAATATTAATAGCGAGAGGAAAAATTAATGTTCCTGACTTGAAAAAGAAACTTGAGTCATTGACGGGATCCTACCGGCAGGAAAAATCAGGAGAAAAGATAAGTCGTTTGACAGGATCAGGTAAGTTCAATATTTATTCATTTCTTATCACATTTAATCCGAAAAAAATTAGCTAAATCCTAGTATAAAAACTTGTCAGTTTTATCTTCCAGGTCATTATGAGGTTTCTAAATTCAGCTGATTCGCATATCCAGAGAGCCAGGTACAGGTACTAACAAAAGGTGTATATAGGTACTTATATTTTTTTTTTCAATACACTCTCTAATAAAGTGGCTCTAATTTCACCGCAATTAGGCACATAATGACACCTATAATCAAACTGTAACTTTTTCATTTCTATTATTCACAAGTGAGTTATTAAAATACTTTATTTTTTTATTTTATTAGAGAACGTGAAAGTACTGAAGTAAATAATCTATCTGATGAGACCGCTATGCCATCAAAAACAGTTAATTATAATTTTACTAACTGCACATTTACTAATTGTTTCTCTAAATTAACTTTTTATCTACTAAATAAAATATTATTAATATAATTTTCTTCACAAGTGTGTTGAAAAACGTCGTATGATAGACGTGTGTATTGGTGATTACCGTCCTCGGCTATCTTTAGGCTCGGGTCTCAATGGCGCCTCAGCGGTAATCACCAGCATTACACACTTGTACCATTATGTACTATTATTGACAGTCATCTTGTCTGTCATTGACCGTTCCATTTGTAATAAAATGTCTTGCTAGGTGGTCACGTATCTCTTTAGCATTATTGACTCCCTTCGTGGTATTTATTGAAATTATAATAATGATTTACGTTCTGATTCATTTCTGTCTCTCCAACTGCCTTCTACCATTTCCCCGTCATATCGCACCTCATCAAAAAAAAACCAGGAGCTGCAAAGCTATTAGAAGATGTTTTATAGTTATCATAGTCATTGCCGCTGTTTATCGGAGACTGTAAAACAACATACTTGCCATCAATCACTGCTACAGCATGTGGGAAATTCCATTTATTTAGGAAACTGTTTGTAATTGTGAACCCCTCTACTATTGGAGCCAGCACCTGATATTATTATCAAATATAAATATATATAACTTTGATAATATGTTATATCTATATATATATTACATACATATACTTACAGCATGAAACTGATGTTGACGATGAAACACTAAACGCTCTACTCTCTCAAAATCTAACCAAACCTAACCTAACAAGAATCCAAATTAAAATCAAATCTAAATCAAAATCATTTGTTACAACTGAACCAATCAAAGGTATTTTTGAGAAAATATGAATTAGTAACTCTGGCTGGTAAAAAACGATATATGCGAAATAAAATTTTTGAAGCCTACACTGGAGCTTATCAACAATACTGCTATTATAAGTAAACTATGCTAATGTACGTCCTAGCAGTCACGCTTCATCTTACACCGATCCAATGTCTCCTGCACCGCTACCTCCCTCCTCAAACACTAATTACCCTTTCCAATGACTTATAAAATTCAATCAGCAATTTTTCCTCCCCCTTCCCCTCGGATGACTTCTCAAAACCCATCAACGATTCCTCCTCATCTTTTAATCTCCTGCCGCTAAGAACCGTAATGTTAAAAGTAGCTTTTCTGTCACGGTTATAGGTATATTATTTCTCCGAAGTTTGCTTTACAACTGTTAACACAATAGATCTAATTCCTCTGCATTAATGGATGCACAATTTTTGTCCACTCCGTCATCCATCAACTCTTCTCAGGTCAATCAATCTTGGTACAGTTCGTTTCCATATTATTTATTTCCATTATACATGGGGCACACTGAAAGTTTTGCACTTCTGGTTTCTTAGAACTGTTTGAATTTCGAATGATTTATTTTTATTACACACGAGTCCTTGATAAATAAAATCCTCCCCTCATTCCCCCTCTCCTCTTTCCCAGCTCCTCATCCACCTCTCATCTTTCCCTCCCCGCATCCCTCCCTATCCCTCACCACCCTCGAAAGGGGGCCAAGCACTTACGACTCTTGAGTTGTAAATGTGATCAGGTAACCCGGCTGTTCGTCTGTCCCCCTATAGTATAAAAAAAAAAATTAAAAAAAAAATGAGCTGGGACTGATTTCTCTACATGATGCCAGTAACTGCGACCACTAAGGAAAATGAGGCTACTGTAAAGAAGCTAAGCTATTGAAGAAAACAGACGAATCAGCTAAGAGACGATTCGGGGACATTTGGGGATTGGTATAAGCCAATTTTAAAGAATTCTACATGAAAAGTTAAAAGTTAGAAAACTTTGTTGTCGTTGGATTCCCCACGAACTGACTTCAAAACAAAAACAGGCTCGTATAGATTGGTGCAAAAAGATGTAACTTACGTAGAATTGGACATTCTAATGCTGTTTACGGCATCATCACAGGAGATGAAACTTGGATTCATTGTTAAAAAATAACAATCTTGTGAATGGGAGTTTAAAAGCGAGAACAGACTGACAAAATTGAAGCAGGCGAGGAATGTAGGTAAAAAAATTATTGCATTTTTTTGCACAGTCCCGCTTGAAGATCAAAGAAGTGTTCATGCCGAGTGGTACACCACCATTTGTTTATCCACTGTTCTTGAAAAAGTGCGAGAAAGAAGACCGAGAAGCCGCTTCTTCTTGCACCACGACAATGCTTCTTCGCACACCACCAATAAAACATAAACATTTGTGGCCTCTGAAAAAGTAGAGCTCGTGACTCATCCAGCACAAAGTACGGACCTCGCACCCTGTGATTTCTTTGTTTTTCCTAAAATTAAAGATTTCATGAGAGGCTTCACTTTTACAAGCTCCGAAGAAGCAGTGACGGCGTTCAATCAGCACGTTGAAAACATGCCACCAGACCAATGGTCATATTGTTTTGAAAAATGGTTCAAACATATGAAAAAATGTATGAAATGTAAAGGAGAATACTTCCAAAAATAATGAATATATTTATATACTTATAACTTGTTTTATTATTAAGTTACCCAAAAGTTTCAATGCGGCCTATAATCAGGGTCCAATATTGTCTTCGTTTATTTTTTGTCTTCTATTTTTTTATAATCTTATTTATAAGAACAAAATCAACAGCTGCCACCGTAACACGTACTTCTGGTGCTTCAGCCAGAAAAGGGACACCGCAAAGGTCGCTTATAAAGATTTGTTACGGTAATTAAACTTAATGTTAAAAAAACTAAACTCGCGAGGGAGGCCGCAGGCAACAACTAAAGTAACTTTAAAAAACAATATTTTAAAATATATAGAGTTAAACGCGCTAATTACTCCTATATTTACATATATTATATATATTTAAGTAATTGAAGTCTGGAGTTGGCAAGCCCCGGGCATTAGTTCACGAGCATGACGCATGCGCTAGCCATCTTCCAGCGTTACCAAATTAAAGGTGATCCGAGTGAAGACACACAGACATGACGATTGACATAGGTACTTAGAACTGCTAGGCAACATGGTAAATGAATTTAAAAATTGAGTACACTGTTCTCACATAAAAAAAAATAATCATTAAAATGTATTAGAAAAAATCACTCAATATGTGGTAATATTCATTAAATTGGCGTTATGTCGAACTAGCCACTTTGATCTCAGATATCTGGCATTTGGTTAGGAATACTTGAAACAAATACGAAAATTGAATAAGCTCAAAAAAGGGCTACCCGATGAATTAAGTGAAGCACACCAACGAACGCATCGAGTGCTGTGTTACATTACTCAACCATCATAATAACGAGGGAATTTTGAACCGTACCGTTACTTGTGTTAAAAAAATAGATGTAGACAATCGAAAACGCTCATCACAGTGGTTGAACCCAGGAGAACCGGTCAAATCAAGGGAAAGTTGACTCAGAAAAAAGTACTGGTGTGTGTTTAGTGACATTATTGTGTTATAAATATAAACAAATATAAAACATACATAATAGTTAGAAGGAGATAACGATAGACTTTTGTTATAAGTCCGTTTATACAGGCGGAAAGAAAGATCGATTATCTCTGCAGGACCTCACACTTTCCCCTGTACTATAAAACCGCATTACTAAATATTAATAATACCCACCCTTTAACTTGGGTGGACCCAGCGTTGCTACAAGACGGCTGTACACGGGGGTTGTCCGGTCAATGGCACTGTACGGTGCACCGGTGTTGGCGAAGGCTCTAACCACCCAGAATAGCAGAATATATTTGGCGCCCTCAGAGGGTTATGGCGGTTAGAGCCATACGTGGTTACCGCCCCGTGTCGACGGAGGCGGCGTGTGCGTTGGCCGGAACTCCCCCGTGGGATTTGGAGGCAGAAGTGCTCGCCGAAGTTTATCGGCGGACGGCTGATTTCCGGGCGGGTAGCGGTAGACGGCCCCGGCCCGAAGAGGTACGCGAGTTGCGTGAAGCCCCTCGTCGAGCCACGATGGCTCATTGGTCGTCCCGGCTGGAGGCTCCACGTGCTGGCTTTGCCGCTGTGGAGGCGCTCCAGCCGGTCATCGTCGAATGGGCAGAGCGGCGGCACGAGACTCTTTTTTCCCGACTGACGCAGGTTCTTTCTGGGCACGGCTGCTTCGGAAAGTACCTGCACTCGGTCGCTAGGAGTGAATTGAGTCCCGCCTGCCACCACTCTCGGGAGGACTCGGCCCAACATACGCTCGCAGACTGCCCCGCTTGGGCGGCGCAGCGTCGGGTCCTCACTGCAGTCATCGGAGAGGATCTCTCGCTACCGGCCGTCATACGCTCCATGGCCGGTAGCGACAGGAATTTCACCGCAGTCGCAACCTTCTGTGAGGAGGTTATCTCGCAGAAGGAGGCGGCGGAGCGGGCCCGTGAGGACGATCTCCACTCGGACCCAACTCGGCGTAGGCTCGCTTACCAGCGCCTCATGCCGCCCTGAGTGTGGCCGCGGGTGGTCGGGACGGGTTGTCCCCTCCATCCGCCATATGGCCAGCCCCGAGGAGGCGAAGGCCTGTTGCGCCTGGACGTTGCCTAATTGAGAGTTACCCGAAGGTGGTGCCCGCGCTGTTGTGGGCAACAGGCGGGGTCCGGATGTCTTAAAAAAACTGTTCCCGGATTCCTCCTATTTTAAGCGCAGGATGGCACACCGTGTGGTTTTAGTCGGTCCGATTCCGATACACCGTTCCACCGAAAACCCCGGTGGGGTGACGGCCCGAGGGGGTCACACGTTAAATAAAAATAAAAAAAAGAATGGTATCTTTAAATCAGCTTATTGTTAATACCCATCTACTGACTACAATTTTAAATATCTTTGTGGGACTATACTACGCTATTGGCGTTACTTTCAAGAAATTGCTACACCTTATTTCTGTTTATAACGTGTTAACATTATAGAAAAATAAACATTTATAATTATTTAAAAAAAAACTTTTTCTAATTTATTGCATGCATAATGTTACAATTTTATCTATGTGTTACTTATTATTGGTGAACCTTAAATGAACTCATCTACCTCAATACAAATATGCATAACAAATAACACGTTAAGCGTATGCATAACATGTAGTCCGATTCAGCGCAGTGAGAGTCGATCTTGTATTGTATTTGTATTTGTACACTGCAAAATCAACCCTCAGCACCCTTCAAAACCACAGGCTCTATAGTCCGGTTACGTCGTTTCACTCAGGCTGTTGTCCAATTAACAATTGCACTCCCACTCTGTTATGTGGGGAGTATAGTGGCGAGGTGACCACTTAAACCGACCACCACCACTACGCCATAAATTCCTAAAATAAGGGTTTTCCATCTTAGAAACGTAGGTACTCTTACTGATTTGAGAATATTACAGACTGACAGATAACGTTTACAGATTTATTTAGGTCCATTTATACATATATGTACATTATTGAAATATATATACATATATAAAGGGATGATTCCTGGATATTCTTTCCCTATAGCCTCTCCGTTACCCATCCCAGTTTGAACCATTATTTTTCTATTATATAGGGGGACAGACGAACAGACATGAGCACCTGCAACTCAAGAGACGAAAATTCGCATATGCGTTTGAGGTAGCAATGACCGGGGTAGGTAGAGCTATTTTTTGCACTTGCGAAACGTTGTCTTTATGTGGACACTCACGGAAAAACTAAGAAATTACTTAGTAAAAAGCTATTTCCTTTTTAAGAAATTATGAACGCACATATATCCCTAGACCCCTTCGACAGGTAAGTATACGACGGACATTTTTTCAGGTTAATTAAATTAACAATTTTGTATAGACGAGTATCAATAGCCGTTAAATACTTATTCTAACGATCTAAAAGATCATATTATTTTACAAATTGTCTGTTTCTTTGATATTTAAGATACGGTAGAAAGGAACATGCTATTTGTAAAATTTACAATAAAATCAGTATTAGCACGTATAATCAAAATTTCCTTCAGACCTCTTTCAGTCAAGCCGCAAACCTGACTTTTTTTTTAATATTTCAATGTGTATTTTAATGGTTGACGGGCCTGTTGGTCTAGTGATCTAGTCGTTAGTGGACAGACATTTGTTTGATCCACAAATAGTTGTCCCGAGTCTGGGTGTTTTTTGTGTCCGTTGATTGGATGTTTGTAAAGAACCACGTGACACTGGAATTATTCCTAATGCGGGAGCTGTCTTTGCCAAAAAAAGAAGAAATGATCAAATGAAGTTGGTACACGATCTTTTAATTTAATCATTCGTCAATCTCCATGATTTTGTCTTCGGTTTCATTGGAAAATTGACTATAGCAAATTGATATGGATTTCTTTCGCTCATATTCAGTTCATGAATAAAAATCAATCGAAATTGTGATTCGAAGCATTATTTTTGCGACGGAGGATGTTGTTAATGTGTGTATTACGTAAATAGGACTAAATTACTCTCGTCAAAATGTGGGCTTTAATTACACCTCTGCCTACCCCTACGAGCTTACTCTGTGTCGTCAGGACAGTCATCACAATGATGGCACCGTGACGTCGGCTCCGGCCGGTCCGACAACCTGTGTCGATTGTGAACTTGATATTTTAACAAACTAGAATAACCGAATTTATGCTAGAAGTTACTCTATATAAGCTTCCCTTTTCATAAAGCTCTACCTACCCAAGAACGTTTCTGACTTCATCACAGCTGAAGACTAGCCGTCGTTCAGTCTAGGCAGATCTTAATCTGCCGGATTATGATTGATGCTCAGTTTTAGAGATGCCGTTCTCTAAACGCATAGACAATTTAGAGTCCCTAAAACAGTTGATAATTTGTCGTGTGCGTGACGTGAGTGCGTTTCTATCGATAACTATATATATAACCATTTATTTTTTATTAAAATAATTAATATTATGTCATTGCATAAACTAACACACATGACAATAATAAACGTTTTATGCTGTAGAAAAAACAATAGATTTTTCCTTGTAACAATATTTATGGCTAGACTAGGTAACTATGTATACTAATATAATAAAGCTGATGAGCTCATTCCTGTGTTTATTTATACGTGTTAATCTATGGAAGATACAGTTAAGATACTTACGAACGGAGCAGTTGAAACTGCGGGGAACAGCTAGTACAATTAGATTAGCTTCAGAGACTAGAAAATAAATCTCTTCAGCCTCATTTTTGAGCAAATATATGTCATGAAGCCAATATAAAGTAACACATATGTATGTAAATACATATAATAGTATCGACCACGACTAAGGCAATGGAGTTCTATTTAGTTTGGGTAACTACGTAATCGATTCACATAAAAACTAATCTTCACAACTTGCCAAACCAGTCTCGGCAATACCACTTAGGTTGTAAACTAATTGCAATAGCGTTAATATACACATAGTTGTAAAAAGAAACAATGTTATAGCTAGCTTTATTGAGATCGTTTGGTATAGCGTTTTTTCCCAATGGAGGACATTGATCATTGAGTTGTAATCTGTGTATATTAAATGTCGATTTACAGATCGAGACAGTGTTAAAAGATCTATCACACACAATATCTGTATAATAATTTATTCCCAGCAGAGATTTTTTTAACGTAATCGCTCGAAGTCGGTGTAGATCATAAAAGTATTAAATAACTTCCTTAAGCTAAAAGAGTAACATTGATACACAGACAGTAACTCATTTTGGGGTTGTACACGTACAGTAAACAATTAAGTTAGTCCTTAGCTTGCTTCTATATCGGGACAATGTAATTGGAACAATCTTTCTCGCTCTTCTTGTATAGGACTTTCCCATTGTAGCTATCACTAGATCTAACTTTCATTAATGAAAAAGAGCGTATCGAATCCGTCAATGGCTAATGAGAGAGAGAGGAAAGTAACATACCTCAACAAGAGTGTCCTTGTATTACTTATGTATATGAATATAATAAAAAACAATACAAACCACGTTATACAATCATCGAAGACCGTATAAGGTAGACCTATCTTTATAGAATTTAATAAGGTATATATAGTACCATATTATCGTAATATGCTTGCATCTACGAAGGGACAAGCAGAGGCATAATAACGCCCACATTTTGCCGACTATAATTTTGTCCCATTTACGTAGTAGGGGGCAAGTCTATTGCCGTCATTCACGCACTTTGGGGATTAAATGGGAAAATTGAAGGAGAGCTTTTGTTTTTGAGAAAAAAAAATTGCTACGGATGGATTAAGATTAAACAATAGCTCAAACGAATCGGGGTCGCAAACCATGTTTGTGTTTGTAACTTTTTTTTTATTTTCAGTTGGGAACTTAGTTATACATGCAGACATACGCTCACGCCTATACAGGCGATTAAGGGATACCCCCTAAGTGGTAGGCACCTTTTGCAGGATTAGTATTGATATTATTGACACAGAAATGGAAGTTGAATAATACCAACTTCTACTTTACCACCACCACGTATAGGCCAGTACCTACAGTAACTAGCTAAATACCTAGGTTACTTGATAATCTAATACTTATGCTGACACAGTTGTATGAGGTAAAAGACTGACGTATTGAGTTCTTGGGCAATTAACGTCCCTAATAATATACCTAATCATTCGTACTCACCTGGTTAATGCATAACTACTTACCTACCTACCCGAATATTTAATGTAGAACACGCAGTAGGTACTATCTTAACAAAGATTATGTATTTATCTTAGACAGGCGTGGTCTTACAATACACACTAAACGAAGCGTGTACCTATTAAAGGCAATTAAATATAATATAATAAATTCACAAAAATAACTTTACATAATAAAGTAATAAATGTTTAACATTATCACTTACATAAAGTTATTCGTTCTTGAATTAAATGTTTCATATATCACAACTCACGGCTCAAACAGTTACGACACAACACAAGTTCGTAATAAAATAACAAAAACCATTGTTATCTGAATACTGAATGAGTCATAGCAGAAAATAATTCCTATAACGACCACTTGAATTTGCCGCAAATTATATCATCCAATATTTAACAATCGAACTTATGCAAATGTTGTAAAGATCACTTTAAAGAGGATTAAGTAACATAGTAACTCAAAATGTTATGTAATAACTTCGTAATAACACTTAACACTAAATCACAACGTTGAGTAACTTTACTAACTTAGTTCTGACTGGGAACTCTTGTTTAATAGATGGGTATTGCAAAATCGTGACAAAATCTAACTATAATCCTTATAACAGTTTAACACTTCTTAAAGAGGAAATTGTCCAACGGTGTTAAGATTTTTTTTGCTAACAATATATTATAACCTTTTACTTATATTCTGTTTCACAGCTTTAGCATTTTTTTGTTTAAACGAAGGCCATTGCTGCTACCTGTAGAATATGCCTTTCAACGTGCTGTTAGAGTCGTTTTTAGTATCTATCGTAAATAGAATGCGTTTGTAGCGTTCCGTTCCACGCTTACAGTTGTCAAGTTACAAGAAAGGTTGAAATCGGTAAACAATGATTTACTGAGTAACATAATAATATGACACCTATTGTGCCCAGAATAATAAAATTCTTTTCAAATGTAATTAATATAACGATAGAATCAGTATCAAATAAAACATTTAATAAACACAATTTAAACAACCGTTTACTTTAATTCAATACACAACCACTATCAATTTTAAATGTGAATTAAACGATAAAACAAGCCATAGTAAAATTAATAACTTTTTACATAGTCGATTGAAACTTAACTATGATAGCCAAACTTCTAATGTACAAGACAGTTAACTTGAACAGTTAAGAGGGCATTGTGCAATTGTAGGTCCTCGACAGTTATCATAGAGGGCGCTGAATACAGTTTTCTCATAAACTACTCTCTATATCATAATTATTTATTAGTATCATTAAACATTGTATACTACCAATATTTGTAAAATACCTACTGGTATTTCCACTGACATAATTATATTATATAAGCTATTATTTAAATCAAATCAATAAAAAAAACAACTTATAACGTCATTACACAATTTATATGATACATAGGGTAAACTAAAGGTTTTGCACTTCTGGTTTCTCAGAATTGTTTCAATTTCAAATGATTTATTTTTTAACACACGATATCTTGATAAATAAAAAACAAATAGGCGGGAAGTCATTTGTTTTTTCGGCATCCGCAGTGAAAATGGAATCAACGCGAAAAGATTTTAGAGCGATGAATTTTTGCTTTTTCCAGTAAGATTGTGCTGTTCGCCTCCAAAACGCTTTTGGGAAGGAAGCACCTCATCTGAGCACCGCGAAGCGATTATATGCCGAAATTGAGCGGTTACAAATTTCCCTACGTGATGAACTTCGACTACTGAGGAAAATGTGGTTACTGTGAAGTGCTAATTGAAGAAAACAGACGAATCACCTATAAGACGATTTGGGGACATTTGGGGATTGGTATGAGTCAAATTCAATAAATTCTACATGACGAATTAAAAGTTAGAAAACTTTGTTGTCGTTGGATTCCCTGACTAAAAGATTAGGTACGACGATGGACATTCTTATGTTGTTTACAACATGGTCGCAAGAGACGAAACTTAGATTTATTGTTTGGACCAGAGAAAAAACAACAATCTTGTGAATGGGTGTTTGAAAGCGAGAACAGACCGACAAAATTGAACCAAGCGAGGAACGTCGGAAAAAAAATGAATGCTTTTTTTCCCTTCCCCACCATTTGTTTACCACTATTCTTGAAAAACTACGAGAATGAAGACCGAGAAGCCGCATCTTCTTGCACCACGACAATTCTTCTTCACACACCGCTAATAAAACAAAAACATTTTTGGCCTCTGAAAAAGTAGAGCTCGTGACTCATCCAGCACAAAGTACGGACCTCGCACCCTCTGATTTCTTTGTTTTACCTAAAGTTAAAGATTTAATGAGAGGCTTGACGTATATAAGCTCCGAAGAAGTATTGACGGCGTTCAATCAGTCTGTTAAAAACATGCCACCAAACCAATGGTCGTATTGTTTTGAAAAATGGTTCTAACGTATAAAAAAAAAATGTAAAGGAGAATACTTCGAAAAACAATGAATAAATTTATATACTATACTTATAACTTGTTTAATTAATAAGTTACACAAAACTTTCAGTGCGGCCTACGTATAAAGGCTTGACACTACTCGTATTTACTAATTTTGAAAATTTTGGATCTTAATCCATGATAGAGTTTTATGAAGAAACAGGTGAGGTTGGAGCAATTTTTTTTTTGAAAGAACACCATGAAAAACTATTTTATTATAATTGAACATATGGCTCTGTAAAAATCGAAACATGATATAAATTAGTTGTTTTTATAAAAAAATACACATACGTTTGAAATCGTACACTAAGTCACGATTTGAAACGTATTTGAAAGTTACATTAAATAATAAAGCTTGTTTTTTGAAAGGGCTATGTGAACAAAAATATTTCTTAAATTGTTACTGTAGATTTTTGCCCGCGAAGTGAAGAAATCGATATACACCCGGACAGTGCTCCCTAGAGCAGAGTGCCGAGTGCAGTGTCCGCTGAGAAGTGTTTCAGGTAATATGTACATACATATGTCGCTTGTTCCGCAGAGCTACCCTTCTTCGTATCTAAGCTTCGTTTTTATTAAAGTATTCGTTTTTTAGTAGTTATAGGTAACATTGTTAATTGTAAAAGAATTTGTTTAATTATTTATTGTAATGAAACATGGATAATAAAAAAATAAAAGATCATATACACAAAGAAAATTAAAACCTCAGACATCGAAAAATGGTACCTATTTCTTATTATAATTATTAAATTTAAATGGTGGTTTTACATGAAATATGTGTGCAATTACAAATTGTGCAAGTCTATTTATGAAACATTAACTTTTCCCCGCGCAGTTTCACCTGCGTTCACGTAGTAACTTACCCTTCTGCTCCGCCCCCGTGGCTCGCAGCGTGATAGGCTATCACTCAGGCATAATTTAGCTTTTTACTGGTATAAGAATTTTCAAAATCAGTTCAGCAGGATTAGCCCCTTCAAACCTACACCGCATCGCATCGCGCTTGACGTAATTATTATTCTTTTCTTCGCGTGCAGCCACAGTGTAGCAGTATATAGGGTTTTCATATTGTTTTATTATTGTAGGTAGTAAGGAATAAAAATATAAATGCCTTCGTGTTTAGTATGTATACTATGTTTTTGTTAAATTTTACAAAATTCATTAAAAATATTTATTACCCTAATTTTATATAAGACAATTTGAAAAGGACTATAAATAAGTTACTTGTAGTAAGTTTACATAGTTTTTGATAATAACTCTAAACGTGACACAAGACAATTAATAGAAATGGTATCGCTGTGCAAGTTATAATGCATATAATGGTAAGCGACGACCTCCGTCCATGGACAGCTGCAACTCAAAAGTCGTAAGTGCGCTGCCCGCCTTTGAAGGTTATGAGGGATAGGGGGATGCGGGGAGGGGATATAAGCAAGTTGGGATGAGGAGATGGAAAAGAGGAGTGGGGATTGGGGCCTCCGGGAACCTCACTAATTTTGGAAAAATGCAGCGCAAGCGTTATTTCACAACCGGTTTTCTCAGAGGCCGTGGTATCGCACCGGTCGAGCCTTCCCATTCCTGCCTAAGCATGGCTCTACCACTGTTTAATTTGAACTTTTTAAACTTTTATTTGTATTTTATTGACATACTGTTTCGATGGGCATAACTATGAATAGGTTTAATTTTTTTTTGTCTATCTCTTAAAGTTATTGATTAGACATAAATATTAATAGCCATAATTGGGTGTAGTCTGAAAAATAAAAAAGGGAAGTTATTATATCCAATTTGATTGGAGTTTTGAATTATGATAATATTATAAATCAACAAACATTTTACAGTTGTATACATACTATATTCTTGTCCCGTACCTAAATATTGGGGTTATACCTTACATACTACATTACAGTACACTGTGATGCTATCCAAATGTAGGCTAGGTACCTATGTCGAGCACAGTCTACGCGATCTACTCGCGCACGCCGCGTTTGTCGCTCACTGCGTCGATATGCATTAAGACCAGTGAAAATAGAATTTAACTTTGCACTAAATTTCCGATCCATTTTTTTTTTATAATGTTTAAGATCACTTACTGAGCATAAAATCACAAAATGCTGACAGATCCAGGTGGAGCTTCAAGCGCCATCTGGAAAAAAGTTTTTGGCCGATATCTCGGAAACTATGCACTTTAGGGCAAAAGTTATAGAGACCATTATTGTAGATAATAAAATATCGCATCTTTTGCTTCCAATATTTTTTTTTGTAAAATATTGGAAGCAAATTGCAAAAGCAAGACAAAAATTTTGTAATAAATTTTGGTTTTTCAATCGCGGCCGATAACTTTATAAATATTAGATTAATCAATAAAATGCATTACACCATTCTTAAAGATCAGTTTATTCTCTACAACTTTTGTTTCAAATCTTTTTTTTCTAATGTCCATACTTTTTGAATTATAGGACGTTTAATGTAAAAATGCCGAATTATTTGTTTTGTTTTTTCTAAAAATAAATATTTTCAAAACTGATGAAGAATAAACTGATATTTAAAAATGGATTGATGCATTTTATTGATTAATTTAATATGGGGCCGTCCGTTAATCACGTGTTTTTTTTTACATTTTTAACTTCCCCTGCCCCTGCCCCTTGGTGATACGTGGCAAGGTTTAAGATTAACCCCACCCCCCAAATCCACGTGTATTTTTAATACCTACAAAGAATCTTAAAATTTTTAGAATATCATCTGTAAATACAGGTGGTATAAAGTATAATCTCATTTTATTTATGAAAATGAGGACCATGATAAGAATGTCTAGACAGGTAGAACATAATTAAACATATTTAATGTACATTGTCCTCGGACCACGGATTAGCAAGACTTTCTTCAACAACTGGTACTGGCGACTGGCAAGCCAGCCGTTCGTTGAGGTGCGCAGAGGGTGCGCGGGGACTTCGTTTTAGAAATCGCGCGTTTGACGAAAAATAAATACACGTGATATCTTCCTACCCTATCGAGCCTCACGTGATTAATTGACGGCCCCTATTATAAAAGTTATCGGCCGCGATAGTAAAACCGTTTCATTAAATGGGCCATAAATCGTAAACGGTAAGTTTTACAAAAAAGTTTACTGAAAACAAAAGATGCGAATTTTTTTTTTCTACAGTAAAGGTCTCTATAACTTTTACCTTAAAGTGCATAGTTTCCGAGATATCGGCCAAAAACGTTTTTTCAAGATGGCGCTTGAAGCTTCACCTGGATCTGACAGCATTTTGTGACTTTATGCTCAGTTAGTGATCCTAAACCTTATAAAAAAAAATGGATAGGTTTAGTACAAAGTTGACCAAAAAAAACGTCTATTTTGACTGGCCTAATAATAATATAATAAGTATGACATATTGCCTAATATCTAAAAACTTACACATTTTATCCTAAAACTCTTAGTTATTTTTCTACTTAAAATCTATTTTTTAATTACTTGCTTGCAAAGCTATGCAATAAGTAGTATTATTAATGAGTTATTTAAAATTAAAGGTAATGTTTACAGATATTCATGGTCCTTTCATTACAGCGGGTACGGCTGAGCGCTGACCGCTCATCGCCCTCTATCGCAAACACGGTGTACCGCATGAAAGAATGTTTCAAATAACATTTGTCGTCGTTATAGGAGCAGGATACCGAGATAATTGGGGAAAACTGTTTAATTTTATCTTTGACCTAGAATAACATACGACGCAGACACCAGATTTTATAAGACTTTTGAGACAACTTTTATAACGCTAAAATGAAGCTTATTATCTCTAATTCCGAAGTCGACCCTTTTTTATGCTTAAGTGAATGGACTAGTAGCTCTATCTGTTGGCCGATAGCAAATAGTAGAACAAAACTATACTAAACTTAAGAGAACTTAAACTTGGTTTCATTATTTTAGCAGATGTCGTTTCAATGATAGTTGAAAGCTAATGTTTGCGTTAACTGGTCATTTATTTTCTAAGAGTTTAATTCTCACATAAAAAGTGCAAAACAAATGTGCAAAAATCTTCTAGAAAAATATTGTAAAATGTGTTGTGCAGAATGACTGTATGTAACTTTAAAAGGATAAATATTCGACCAGTATGTATGTATCTTTGTTAGTCCAAGAATTACTAAAAAGCAACTTATTTAGATACTATTTTCAATATTTAAATGCATATTTATAAGGATAGGTATTTGCACACTTTTAGGTTCAGACGTGGAATTTAAATACAAATCAAACAAGCGTTAATACGAGCTTAGTAAAATAATCTGACATAGTTAATTACAATTGATTACAGAATGCCTACTAATTACACACAGCATTAATAAGTATATGACTCAAAATAATAAGACATTAGTCAGACCTCACGACACTAAATACGGAGAGCTCCGAACTACACGACCGCCGACGAGCAAATATATTTAATCAAATTGATACACCTCTTTTCATATAAACTTCGCAAGTAAATCAACGACTCGGAGGGCGTCTTTCCTGACGAGGTTTCGTCCTCGATGCTTCTCGGTCCTTCTTCTACTCCCGTGTTGAAGTGGGGGCATAGGTTATCCAGCTACGCCATATCCTGACGCTGCTGAAGTATCTGCAACATCCAGGTTTTCATGAAACAACATTAAATATTTCTTAAGAATAGGAATAATTACAGTCAGCCTTTCATAACTGTTTACATTCATTTAATTCAAAATTCCATACTCTTACTTTTATTTTAATACTTTTGATTAGCATATATAAAGCCTTACATTCAACATTCTAATAATAAAGACGTTTCTCTTTATAAGAACAAACCAGAGCCAGGCCTATCCATTTTCCGTAAACCGAAACTTGCAACCTTCAACAGCTCCAAGAAAATGAATAGCAATCAAATACGGCAACTACTACTACTGCTACTACTACTACTTAAATCTCCCAATACGGCTAGTCACCGTGGGAGATAAAGACTGCAACCCTCCATATCCAACAGGGTACTCAAAATTTAACAGCTCAGTACTGAATTTAAAAATAATTATATTATAATAGAAATCCAGTTATAATTAACTTGTTTATGACCGTTTGTTTATTTGATTGTTTATAATGTTTAATTTTATTGTTTTATATATAAATAGACAAACAAATATCGAAATAAATAAATGTAAACTAATAAATAATAGTATTAAATGTTAATTAATTATGAATGTTGATAATTATTGTTCCTAAAAATTATGCATGTAAAGTTTAGTAATGAGTAGTTTAGGTTTTAAGTTTATATTTTATAATCTTATTTTGGCCATAAATGGCTTTATTATTACATTTGTAAATATAAAAGAAGAAATTAAAATTGAAATATATGGATTTGGCTCATGAAGGATGTAGATTCAGCAATTACGATGTCATGCATGACAAATGTTAATTGTATAGTCCTTTAGGATATGCCTCCAATAATTGATCGTCATTACGACTTCATCGGTAATTGCACAGATAAAACCTTCAGTTTCCCCGAAGAGGTCACCGAAACGTAGCCAGGCCACAGATGACAATAGATCAATAGACCATGTATATCACGTTAGACGATGCATAAACGAAATAAAGCGCTAGTGTGGCACACAGTAGCGCTTTGTTTCGCGCTTGACGCTTTATTATTCATTTATTTATAAATTAGTTTATTGCTAATTCTAATTGATCTGTCTTTGTAATTTTGCTTATTTTTGATAAGGTTATAATATCTAATCTGTTTGATTCTATTTTTAATTTTGTCAATTTCTCATGAAATTGTGTACAATTAGTTTTCTTGGTATTGTATAGTCTTGTTGTTCTGTTTGTTTTTATTCCCTTAGAATTCTAATGTAGGACTTGCGCGAGTCCATCCCATTTTTTACGTACCGGGCAATCCGTGCTGAACGCTTTGTAGTAAATTTTTTCGAATTTTTCTTTTGAGCAGTTTCGGCAAGACGGTGCTTCACCCCCACGCCTTTCATCACAATCTTTATTTAAGTGGAGCCCCTCACAGTGACTACAGAGATCAGCTGGTTCTTTACAAAAACGACTACCAGGTCCGAATCCCAGGCAGCGGGTACACTGAACTAGGGGGGATTGATCCTCCACTCGGTTTGGTTGCAAATCTATGTGCAAGTATCTGATTTTCCGGGTTCGTCCCCAGATTGCAGGCGAGACATTTACCACTATGTGGCAATTATGGGGGTTTTGGGTTCTACTTATATATTTGACTGTTATCCTATGCTCCTCCTTACCAATATCACGGAAAACGTCCGGGTTTTGTTTTCTGAACGCCTTTTCTATGTCATCATCGTTGTTCTGTGACAAGACCTCTTGAAGCATCAGGAGTGGGTCCTTGTTTTTCATCTCTTTGACAAGGAGGTAGACTACATCTCGTTCCACTCTCTCTCGTGCTTTACTTCTCTCCTCTTTGGACTTAAAGCCTAGGATTATCTTCCAGTCCTTCGCTTTCCTGACCTTCCCCACTCTGATCCAGCCTTCCTTTGCATCTACCGCCTTCCTCATTATTATAAGGAACCTTGTCTAATACCGGTAACAAGGTGCATTTAAAAGTTTAGATTTGATTTAATCGAAGGCATTGAGAATTGTTTCTGATTGTATGAAATCAAGCCCAATTAATGCTCTCCAGGTAGAATGTGCGGATCCTTCATCGGCAGTATCTATCTGACAGATTTATATTTCGTCGTTCCCAACTATGAAACGATCCCAGCCATCAAAAATTGCAAACACTTTCTGAGATAATTCACACATTCAATTTTTGGAAACACAAAATTGCTCCATGCTTAGTAAAATGTCATGAAAAAGTTATTTCACTTCAAACCTCAATCTTTCACTTCGAATCACTTGTAATATAACCAAACATATATATTATTCATTAGGTATTAGAAAGGACGATTCCCAGGCAAATATTACATTCAATTGTGTTAGAGAGAAGTTATGGAAAGACTTGCATTTTTACAGATGCTTCGAAACATTGTACTACGGATTACGTTGGTGGGGGAATGTTTTATTCACAATGTAATAATTCGCTAAAAATTAAAATCCTTCTGAAACTTCAGTTTTTATTGGAGAATGCAATGCAATTTTTAAAACTATTGAGTACGTAATATCTAAGAAATTAAATAAAACTGTTATTTTTTCTGACGCTTTAAGTGCATTACAAGCGGTAGACAGATTTCATACATTTCCATGTAAAGGTAATTGTTATTGTATAGTTCCAAATAAACGTGATTATTATTATTATTAATTGTTCTTTTAGCATGGATACCAAGTCATTGTGGAACAGTAGGAAACATGATTTCAGACCGCTTAGCCATTTAGGCTGTTCCGTATTTAAATTACTTCCGTGACATGACTTCTTTACCATGAGTTTACTTAAAAGAGTGTTGGAAGAATCTTTGGGCCGAATCCAGCCGCTATAAAGGTAAACACTATGTTACGATCCAGATAAGGATTTTTCCAAAGCCTTGATTTAGCATATATTTTACAATAAGTGTACTTACTCCTAGTTCAATCATTAGAATTAGACTTGGACATGTCTGTACTCCAACCCACCTTGCCGGATTCCAAATTGTTGATAGTGATTTATGTGAATGCGGTGAAGTGGGTGACTTCAATCATTTTTTTATTTTCTTGTCCTTTGTATATTAATTTAGATTTAGTTACTTAATTTTAATTTCTACCTATATTCCACTTCCTTTATCTATTCCTGTACTTTTGTCTTCAAATAATCCTGATGTATATAATACCCTAGCCTCTTTTATAACATCCCATGAGTCTTTAAAAATGTAAGTACGTGTATTAATTTATGTAGTAAGTATATCAATTATTCACTTTTCTTTTCATCCAGATCCTTTCCAAATTCAAAATTTCCCTTAAAATAAATACGCCATCTATTTCTTCTTGTGGGTACTAGAAGACTATAACGCTACTGCTACTGATTAAGTTCTTAAAACTTATTTTCAAATCGTAGACTCTATTCCAGTATTTGTGTATAATCTATGAATATTATCTAGCGCCTTAAAATTGAATTATCAAGAGTATTTCATACGGGCGTCATATATTCTAGTCATACTACCCATAGATTAGAATGCACCTATCGGGTATAGATGAGACACTAGCTTCGCTTAAGGTCTGCGTAAACTGCTGCCACCAAGTGGCCGAAACACAAACTACATTAATCAGGTATCAACCCCCATAGCTGTTTTAGGCCAATGACCTTTTGCAGGACCATTACCCTTAGGGTCTATTTAGTTGTTTAAATTATTTATACTGTACAATTTAATATATTACACAGTTTTATACGGCTTTGTATTCATGGGCGGGAAATAAGGATTTTGGAGTAAATAGTAGTAAACACCAATATACATCATAAACTACTTTAAGTTTGTGGTTTATATAATAGTTACGAGCTGTTACTTTTATGTTATCATTAATCATTATCATCCCAAAAAGTGGTTTTACCATTACGTAATTTTTTTGTCTGCACCACTTATTGATAAATAACAATATTTAGTGAACAAGTCAGAAGTTCAAATTTTTATTCATTAGTATAATTAACTCTAGATATTTGTAAATCTTGTTCATGTGGCTAGTTATTAATATTTCTAAAACTATATTTTCTTAAATTACATTATAGACATACATTAAAGAAGAATTTAAGCACATCATGTAACAAAACATATTTTTATCGTGGTAGAGCCATGAGAGGAATGGGCCGGCTTGAGCGGTGCGAAACCATATCACAGAAACCAGGTTGTGAAGCAAACTGGTTTCTGTGAGATAGCGCTTGCGTTGCATTTCCCGAAATTAGTGAGGTCTCTGGAGCAGCGCACTTACGACTCTCGAGTCGCAGGTGTCTATGGACGGCGGTTGTTACTTACCATCAGGTGACACGTCTGTTCCCCTTATTACATAAAAAAAAATTAGATTGTTCTATTCTTTTATTTGAATATACTTATGAAATTCTTGCTTATTATTTATTTGACTCCAAATCGTTTCTGCAGGTTTCAGTTTTTATAAATGTGTTTTCTTATTATATGAATAAACACAATATGCTATTTACTACTTCAAAAAATTTTAGACTTAGTGACTTTTCGCTCTACAGCGACTATATATATACATATATACGTCATATGTTTAATACAGACATATTATATATACTGTATTTAACATGTAAAATATCTTAATACAACCATGTATTCAGTATGCTGTATTATTTACAACTAATAACGGTGTTTATGCCATCTCCTGTAAAATTAAATTTGATTCTTACTAGGTTTTGAAATAGGACGCCGTAATTTTTAGATATTAAAAACATGGATAGGTACTGCATAATTACGTATAGTTTACTTTTCAGTGGCAGAGCCATGCTTAGGCACGAATGGGCCGGCTCGACCGGTGCGATACCACGACCTCACAGAAAACCGGTTGTGAAGTAACGCTTGCGTTGCATTTCCCCGAATTGAGTGAGGTTTCCGGAGGCCCAATTCCTCCTCCCCCCTTTTCTCTCCCATATCTCCTTTCTCCTTTTTTCCATCTCCTCATCCCTCCTCTCTTCTTTCCGCTCCCTGCATCCCCCATCCCTCATCACCCTCAAAGGCGGGCAGCGCACTTGCGACTCTTGAGTTGCAAGTGTCCATGAACGGCGGTGTCACTTACCATCAGGTGACCCGTCTGTTCGTCTGTCCCCCTACAGTATATAAAAAAAAAAAAAAAAAGTTTCATTTAAGCCAAATTTTTAGAAAGCGCGACCAAATATTTATGTTAACATTGTAGGTCAGTTTCGAATATAAATTAGTCAAAACACGATTTTTTTCTACAATTTATTAGGGCTAAGTTAAGGGGATTTAATGAACGGCCTTTAAATGTTACCACACTGTATATGTAAATCTTGATACGAAAATACAGATTATCTTTACATTTTTATAGCATACATAATGTTACATGTTTCCGAAATAAAGTCAGTCACAGATTAGGATATACATAATGTAAACTTAAATCTTCAAATAAAATAAACGAGATCGATGTTTCTCTTACTCATTTATTGTTTAAAATAACATGAACATTTTATCGCAAAAGCGCGTCCGATCGAAGATCGAGGAATGTTCATAAAAAATCTATTAATTGTTCGAAAACCAGTTCAAAGTTCAGTACTGAAAAAAATACGATCGGGATCGTACATCGGATCTTCTAAATACGTATCTGGCATATGTATATCCTAAACTTAAGGATCATATAGGTTTTTAAAAACGAAAAACTCCTTGCGGTTAATAGCTATTTTTTTGACTAGTTAGGAGTAATAAAATGTCCAATTGTTACCTAAATAATTTATTCTCAACATTGACACTAAAGTTCAACAATCTTATGGTACAGTAGTATGAAAGAACATGTATAATTAGTACATCATTATTTAAAAGAGCTGATGCCAATGCCCTGCTCCTAACACTTAGTAAATCACTACTCCGAAAATTGTAAACTGCCGGAAGAAAACAAAGTATTTAAATATTTACAAGACAAATTGGGATGTACTAAACAATATCGCTAGATGATGCCAATCTGACGGTGAGAACGAATCGACTAGTTTACTAAGTTTACGATATACGGAAACGATTTAAGAACACATAATATTGTAACTACTCGGATCCCACGTCTAAATGGCTCCATCTAGCATCTAAATGAAGATGTTCTTTCAATCTGTATAACATGAGGTTCGTGTTATAAGTGAGAATTTGGTGTGAACACTTATATATTATATACATATAAACTTAAGTATGATATCCGCATAACATCTGAAGAAAACACAATTATTCCAAGTTCTGGAATGAATTAATTTGTAAATTTTACTTTAAAAACCGTGATGTATAGTCTACACTTTCACTTCTAAAAGACTTTTTTCATTTAAAGATTCACTATTGTTTTAAATATACATGGATTATATGAGTCTTAAAACCTTGACATGTAAAAATTAAGTTTCTAAGAAACTATTTAAAAAACAACAGAACGGACAATATAAGTGTAACTCGATTACAACTACTTCATGGTAAACAATCTTAAGACTCCCTCGTACACACTAAGAAAACATGAGTCATGCAACGGCTGCCATGCCAACACTCTTACTGAATCTATGCGCAGGTGATTGAATCTACAACTCTCATCAGTTATAAAATAAAAGTTTGGTCATACATAACATCACTTACAAATTAAGTGGCATTACAAAGACTACAGTAGATTTTAATAGCTTTAGCTTTATAAAGATTTCAATTCACTCCTATTCAAAAGCCTTGTGTCAGTGAGCATATGATTACATTAATATATGACTTGACATGGACCACATTGCCTTAGTATGTATAGGCTAAGGCAGAATCAAATTCGAATATTACAAAAGTTTGATGGTGAATTTAGGTGCAAGTCGTGACACACCCTTATTAAAAACGAAAAGGATAAACGAGATGTACTATATTTTTTCTTGGATGAACGGATGTGCGAGACAGTGATTAACCGAGGCACGCTTGGCTGGATCCAGCATGAGCATTCTTTCTAGAAGGTCTTTAAGTTGTGTTATCTTTTTAGCCTCGGGTGCTAATACTCTTTGATGTGGTGGTGCGAGTTCTGATTGTAAGTCCCGACTTGGTTTTAGACTGGATATTATTACGACCTTTTCCTGAAACAAAAATTAAATGTTAACACTATGCAGATGCTTATATATCAATATTACTCTCCAATAGAGTATGCCAGAGTTGTTCAAGATATTTATTGTTTAATATGCTAGTAATTAGTGAATTCTATAGCCATCACATAGATATTTATAGTTTTAATTACAAGAATTAAGTACATAAATATTCTAGGAACTTCAATGGCAATAATAACACTTACCCTCTCTGTAATCTTATCTAACTCATGATACAAAAAGTTGCAATTCGCATCGAAATGTTGTTCCTTAAAATAACCCTTCTTTATTATCTTATTCGGAATTTTTCCTTTGAGATCCATGAAGTATTTAAGCATTTCATTGTTGGATTTGCCACTAAACATAATTTTGCCTGTCGACAGTTCATAAATGGTACAAGCTGTAGACCACATATCAATTCCATGGTCATAAGGTACTCCAAGAATGATCTCAGGGGAACGGTAGAATCGTGAAACCAGGTAAGGAGTGATCTCGTTATCAGATATGTGTCCTGCTGCGCCAAAATCGCACAGTTTCAGCATTAATTTGCTTTCATTGACGAGAATATTGTCGGGTTTTATATCTGAAAATAATGTTAATTTTACTGTATGAAAATAGAAAACATAGATGTGTTGAATCACTCACTTAAATGTGAAATTGCACTCTAGGATAGATAGCATTGCGTGCTAAAGCCATGCTTGATCACGAATGGGCTGGCTC
Source organism: Tyria jacobaeae (assembly GCA_947561695.1). Taxonomy (NCBI): domain Eukaryota; kingdom Metazoa; phylum Arthropoda; class Insecta; order Lepidoptera; family Erebidae; genus Tyria; species Tyria jacobaeae. The sequence goes on along the minus strand of OX387207.1, from coordinate 6,569,186 downwards.
GACACGTGTGACACCAAAGCCTCACAGAAAACCGGTTTGAAGCAACACTTGCGTTGCATATCCCCGAAGTTATGGAGGTTATGAAGGCGCAACTCCTCATCTCCTCTTTTTCCTCCCCTCATGACCCCCATTTCGACTTTCCCAACTCCTCATCCCCTCTCCTCTTTCCACTCCCCGTATCCCCCATCCCTCATCACCCAAAGGCGATCAACGCACTTGCGACTCTTTAGTTGCAGGTGTCCATGGACGGCGTCGCTTACCAACATGTGACACGTCTGTACGTCTGTCCCCCTATAATATAAAAGTTATATTTAAAATCATAGGCATTTACTATATACTAACCTGCATGTAGTATATTGGTTTTCTTCAACAACTTGAGAGCTAACAACATCTGCTGAGTATAACTTCTGACCGCTTTAATATGTATGCCGCTGTTCTTGCCATACTTCTTTAATACTTCTCTCAAGTTCATAGAGAGAGGTTCTAGTACCATACACAAGTGTCTCTTATGGAAGAAGTGGCGGAATAAGCGGAGACAATGGAATTTATCTTCGGGATCCGCATCGTTCAGACGTTTGAGAATTTCTAACTCGCGAAGGCCAGTTTTATGCCTATAGAAAAGTAATTGATATATTAGGTCCATCACTGAAACATTTATAACTAAAAAAATCGACATCTATCATAGCCTATTATAATAAGGAGGGAACGATTATTATAATAGGCCATGATAGATGTAGATGATAATTATCATAAATTACTCACTGTCATGCACTACACAGTCATCTAATTCTCATATAAAATAACCGTGAGTATCGTAAGGGGAGAAATGGTGGGTAGAATGACCACAAACATTGCATACACTCTTACGGCTTAAAGACTGTTATATACATAAGGACGAAAAATAAAAGATACATCTAAGGCCTACAGGGGTCAAGAGTTATAAATAAATACTTGTTGTAAAATAATAAACTTACATGATTTCATTATTCCTGATGATCTTGACGGCGACGTCACTGTTGCCACGGGCTTGGTCACGAGCGCGGACCACGTTGGAGAACACACCTTGTCCAGTGTATCCATACACCGTATATCTGCTATCTAGAGTCTCGCCAATACGTACTCTGTGGAATAATGGAAGTAAATTATTACGGAATATTATCCATATTTTGCCCTGTGGTTCGCGGTGGAATAAGGCCACCAAATTTCTTCCCGGTGGTGTCGTAAAAGCGACTAAGGGATCGAACCGTTATCTGTCAGACAATATGCATACAGTCATAAAGTGCCAGATTGACGGCAAAAAGCATTCTGGAAAATTTCATGAAAACAGTAATGGCCTGTCATCAGAGCCATGGGGGCCATTTGCCGGATATTTTCATTCCATTAAAAATATCACAACTCTCTCACAAAATACGTGTTTTTATTTTAAAATGAAAAAGTGCAAGTAACTGAGACATTCTTTACTATATAATCAAAATACGACTTGACAATCGATGTTATTGGGCAGCCTCTGTTTTTGTTTCGGTAAATCTCTTTTGTGTGAAAATGTCATTCCCATGTTGGATTAATCTGCTTGTTGACATTGGACGAAGTAACTATTTTTGTCTAATTATGTAAATTATATGATTATATTTACGTGGTAGAGCCATGCTACGGCACGAATGGGCCGGCTCGACCGGTGCGATACCACGGCCTCACAGAAAACCGGTTGTGAAGTAACGCTTGCGTTGCGTTTCCCCGAAATGAGTGAGGTTTCCGGAGGCCCAAAATCCCCACCCCCCCTAATGATAGCGCTGTTAACAAAAAGGATACCCCAGGGGGTACCAGCGCTAGCGTTGGAGAATCCCCCCCTGGTCGTTCACCCTCAGTACGGAATATACCTGAGCGTCGACGCCCAGGCTGCCCCTCGTACTCTGGGGGGAGCTCAACTGCGCTCTCAAAATCTGCTCGGGGCAAGAGAATGCATACCATGGCACCCCCTGTCACGTTTACCGTGGATTTTTGTAACATCAGGGGCTTACATTCGAACCTCGACACTGTCCACCACCACCTTGAGACAGCAAAGCCGGCCTTGCTCTTTTTAACCGAGACGCAGATATCATCTCCAGCGGACACATCCTACCTCTGCTACCCTGGGTACGGACTGGAACACTCCTTTGTTCCTAAGGCTGGTGTATGCGTGTACGTTAGAGATGATATCACTTCTCGCCGCCTCGGCAATCTTGAAGGTAGGGACCTCTCCATCTTATAGCTACGCGTAGACTGCGACGACCATCTCCGCATCTACGTATGCCTCTACAGGTCCCATAGCGATGATGCCGAAACGGACCGACTCATCGACCACGTCTAAATGGCTACAGACTCAGTGCTCCAGCAGGTCCCATCCGCAGAGGTCGTAACTTTTGGCGACTTTAACGCCCATCACGCCAAATGGTATTGGTTCGCGCAAAACCGATCATGCGGGAAGATCTGTTCACGATTTCGCCTTGGCATATGGCTTGACGCAGCTGGTAGCAACGCCTACGCGAATCCCAGATGCAGAAAGCCACGTGCCTTCACTGTTGGATCTTCTGCTGACCTCACATCCTGACGGCTACAAAGTATCCGTTGAGGCCCCTCTTGGCTCCTCGGACCATTGCCTGATTAGGAGTATGGTGCCACTCGTTCACTCGCTGCGGCCGCGAGTTACAGGCAGTCGCCGCGTATGGCACTATAGGTCAGCAGACTGGGATGGAATGCGAACATTCTTTGCATCCTACCCATGGAGGCAGGTTTGCTTCTCGCCGGATGATCCCAATGTCGTTGCCGACTCTGTCGCGGATCTTGTGTTTCAGGGTATGGAACTTTTCATTCCATTCTCCCTGATTCCCACAGCTGGCAAGTCCCAGCCCTGGTTTGGTCGAACCTGCAAAGCGGCGTCCCGCCGAAAGCAGGAATGTTAGCAAGCCTGGGCTAATGCAGCGACAGCACGGGATGTAAAGACCAGCACATTAAAGAAGCAATTTAACTTTGCCTCCAGGTCCCTCAAAAGAGTAATTGCTGGGGCGAAGTCGGCTCACATCGGCAGAATTGGCGAGAGACTAGTGAGTCTACCTTCCGGAACTCGTGCATTCTGGTCTCTTGCCAAAGCTGTCCAGGGGAACTTTTGTAAGCCATCCCTTCCACCTCTGCACATAGGAGATAATTCGTTGGCCCACGACGCTAAAGAAAAAGCCGATCTTCTGGGCGAACTCTTTGCGTCCAACTCGACCCTGGACGACGTGGGAAACGCACCGCCGACCATATCGCAGCGCGAGAGCTGCATGCCGGAAGTCCGGTTTACACAAAGGGCAGTGCGTAAAGCGCTTCTTTCCCTCGACGTTCTTAAGTCGAGTGGGCCCGATAGAATCCTCCTATCGTGCTGAAGACGTGTGCTCCAGAGTTGGCACCGGTTTTAACGCGCCTTTATCGGCTTTCCTACTCTCTTGGCGTAGTCCCGAACTTATGGAAGACAGCTCTAGTGTACCCAATCCCTAAAAAAGGAGATTACTCGGATTCGTCCAACTACAGACCCATAGCCATCACCTCCTTGTCCTCCAAGATAATGGAATCCATTGGTAACTGCCAGATCCTCCGGTACTTAAAAGACCACCAGCTCCTCAATGATTGACAATACGGCTTCCGTCGGGGTCGTTCAGCTGGCGATCTTCTCGTTTACTTGACTCACCGGTGGGCACAGGCGATCGAGACCAAGGAGGAAGCGTTGGCCGTTAGTTTGGACGTGGCGAAGGCCTTCGATCGGGTCTGGCACAAAGCGCTCCTTGCGAAGCTTCCTTCCTATGGGCTTCCCGAGAAACTGTGCAATTGGCTCACCAGTTTTCTTACAGACAGAAGCATCAAGGTCGTTGTTGACGGTGCATGCTCCGACTCCAAGTCTGTTAATTCTGGTGTCCCACAAGGCTGTGTGCTATCACCCACGCTGTTTTTTCTGCATATCAATGACATGCTGCAGATTAGCAACATCCATTGCTATGCAGACGATAGCACGAGTGATGCCCTTTACACCGGCCGCCTTTTGCCAGTGGTTGTTAATACAAACGCCGGACTTAACGCCCCTGATTTTTTTCTTACGGTCGGAAATACAAAGACTTGTTTATACACGTGAATATGAAAGCCGTGATGATTTACGCATTGCGAACGCTTGATGTGGACGCTTTTGATAAAGTGAAAATTGATAGAGACATTACGAAAATTAAAAGACAATTGTATTAAACGTGGACGTTTGTGTATTGAACGAAGCGGACTCCATTCTGAGCAGTTGCTTCGATACAGAGAAATGTAAATAGTGTAAATAAACTGTAAATAGGTAGTGTAAGTTAATTATTCTGTAGATGGCTCACCGGTTTGACGGTTATTTAAATACGCCTGAAATATTTATACCTACAGTCCGTTAATAGATTGTTTTTTTGTGAAAAGAACAATCGTGGTTAATAATCGAAAAGAAGTTTAAATAAAATAGGTATTTCCGACGGTCCTAAGCCCGTGTAAAGTATGAAGGACAAACTGGAGTCTGTCTACGTAAGTACTCGCTAGCTCGCGCCTATAGGTATACTTTTATCAGCTGCTGTTAGCGTCAGCGGCGCGCGGCGGCCGCCGAAACGCGCACGGACGTGTTTCATTCATATAAGATAATGAACGAATGATCAGTGCCTTACTACTGTCCAAGTCGATCGAGTAAAAATGAATATTAAAACTGAAACCTTTTTTTAGTCAACATTACAATTGATTTATCCATTTTTATTGGTACTATAGATGATTCCAAATTAAAATGTTTCGTTTCCAAAACGCCTATAAAATCGCCGTGTATACAGATAATTATACATATTGCTTTCAATACTTACCGATAATATCCTTCGGCATCATCCCAGTTGTCAGTTAAAGAAGGATTATCCAAAGCACTCTTACTTTTCGGCATTACGGCTGTGGGCGTCTGCATCAAATAAATTAAATATTAGTACGTTAATTAATTAGACCACCTTGTAAGCCTAGCAAACACTACATAGAAGTATGCTAAATCTCGCTTAAGTAGTGTCGAAAAAATATTTAGTTTTATAGTTGATAATTAACTAACACTGCTAAGTTCCTGCCTTTCCCTGACTGAATTAATCCTAAAAGCATTAGTACTACAAGTGGGGGCAATACTATTTGAGCGGGCCACACTCTTGGTAGGTAGCATAGTAGTTGTGCTATTGAATCTTAGTTTCCACTAGAGTTGAGTTGTGCAGCACACAGGTCTAAAGCAAGTCTTTCAAATTGTAAGCTTCTCTACAAGACTGATTACAATCAGTAAAGTATTATGTGATATACAAGGCAACACTAGACCTACGATATATTCAATATCAAAGAGCAGTATTATAATAGTTAAAAAGTAATGATATTTAAAGCCCGCGCAATACATTACCATACTCACATCAACACTAAAGTTGTCCTGATCCGCAAACATGTCCCACTCTCCACTTTTGATAGACTTCTCCAATTTAATATCACTTTGTGTTTCATTTTCTATGTTCTTTATTAACCCGGACACATTGGAATCAGATTTGGAATCTTTAGATTTATCTATGAGTTTGGTTTCAGAGGTAATGTTTCTCACATCCCTTAAATCCTCTCGATTGCTGACCTGGCGTTCTAACTTGGCTTCTGGCTTAGGTGTTTGCGGGGATGGCGCCTTGTTTTCTTCAGACTTCTCATTGTCACATTTGTCACTGCCAAGTCGCTGTAGAAAAGTATTTTTTTTTTACATATAGCAATACTTCATGAGTTACGGAAATTACAATTACTTTAGATTGTATTACTAGGAAATAAAACCAAAATAGCAAGAACCACCTACAGCTGCATCTGTTGTGCTGTCTAAAAAAGTATATAGCAGTCAATTTTAGATTTACGTTTCATCTGTAAATTGTATATATTCTATTTTTAAGTTAGTTTGGTGTATGCGGTTAAAAAAACCATGGACACTCATTTATTTACCCTATAAATTAAGTTATATTAATGCTTATTATGTTGTATAAAAATTCATGCAAGTACACTCATCAACCTATTCACGCCTAGTGAGGATATACATATTTTGATATATATGTATATATTTTTAATTAAAGCAACTCCCGCACTTGGAAGTACCCCTGTGTCGCGGGGGACTTTACAAACATACAAATAACAGTCAGACTCAGAACTACTATCTGTAGATCACACAAATTATTGTCCCTCGTGGGAAAGGAACCCACGACCTCCGGCTCAGCAGCCAGGGTCTCTACTACCCCTAGATCAACAGGCAGGTCAAAGATAAAAACTTTAATGATACTTACTTTCAGGAGTTGTTCTCTTTGTCTGCGTCTCCTTTCAATGATTTGTTCCTCTGTTTCTTCATCATCGTCTGTGTTGATAGATATGTTGAGTTCCTCTTCGCTTGAGCTTGGTACTATCTGTGCTACTTCATTTGTTGACACCTAAAATATAACCAAAATGATCTATTAATTACTAGTGTTATGTATAATATGCTGAGATTAGAATAGTTAACGTTAAAAATCTTAACTAATGTGTTTATTGTATTACAGATACTTAAATGACAAACATTACTCTTTTAAAACGCTGTTAAATCTCGTAACTCGTTTCTTAAAAGTATATTTTAACGACGAGAATGAAGCATATTGGCATCTTATAATTGAGTAGGTATAGTATATACATATATATGGAATAGTCAGTCGGCGATAAGCTCAACAAATTATACTACCTTTCGTCGTGTCCAATGGTGTGACTTAGACTTAGAACGTCTATTCCTCGATCGGTCTCTGTTACGGTCGCGAGACCTTCTGTCACGGTCGAACAGCCTGGGATCAAGTCGCAAAACAGGTGATCGTTGTCGAGACCGCCGACGACATCTATCTCTGTCTCTCCGCCTCCGTTCTGCTGAACGACGATTCCGCTCTTTCTCCCTCTCTCTTTCCCGCACCCGCTCTTTCTCCCTCTCTCGCTCCCTGTCCCGTTCTCTCTCCTTATCCCTGTCACGCTCACGTTCCCGTCTTTTTTCTCGTTCTCGTTCATCTAGCTTTCGGCGTTCCCTTTCTTTTTTGTCTCTTTCCTCTAACCTTTTTTCCATCTCTTTCCTGCTTTCTCTATTTATTATCTCTCTCAAGTCTTCTTCTTGTTTCTTTAATTTATGTTTGTCTCTCTCAGATGATCGATCATTACTTGACTTATGCTTACTATTTCTACTGTCATGCTCCTTATCTCTTCTAGACATTTTCGCAATTGGTGATCTGGTGTCATCATTTATGCATATTACATCGACTGATTTGTTACCTTTGGTTTGAGCGCTGTCATCATCACTCTTTTCTGAATAATAGGCAACAAGACGTGCTTGAAGCAACTCTTTTTGCTTCATTAGGTCCTCGAGGTTCAAATCGTCTTCTATTAAGGTCAGTTCTGGACTCGCGCAGTCTTCCTGATAATTTTCACTATCAGAATTTGAGGATATTATTTCTAAAGTTTCTTCCTTTTCTACTTTTCTGATATTGTCATTTTTGCTGTGAGATCTAATTGACGCATCACCATTTTTTGTTTTTTTATTTTTATCTGGAGTTAGCTGTTTTGTGTGTTTTATGCTTTTACACTTTTTTATCAAGTCTTCCATGTCCGATAACGAAGTCTCGCTCTCTACTTTTGGACTTTTCTGTTTCTCTTTCTTCGACTTCTTTCTTTTCTTATATCCTTTATCATTATTTCCTTCAGAGCTATGTTTGCGTTTCTTATGCTTCTTACTTTTTTTCTTCTTTTTGGTTTCGTCATCAACACCTTCGCCATTTGTAGAGTTTTCTTTATCGTTAACACTGTAAACAAAATAAATCTACATATACTTACTGAATTGATTTTCCTTGCATGCTTTTCGACGCCCGTTCCCTTCACAATATTATGAACAATTCTGTAATTTAGACGGTATGATGAGAAATGGGGAATTTGATTAAAGTATATAACATAGGTGACAATGTAATGCTGGTTTACAATGAATGGCTATTGATTAATTATTGATTAATACTTAACATATTATAGATTACAGAAACCTGACTTACTTGTCACCAACAGAGTTCAAACTGTTACATACCTTGGTTTGAAGTCAATGGAATTTATTACTTGAATAGTGATGTCTATAGTAAAATGAGACCGCTTCATAGTTACAATGTACAAATTTATTGTATATAAATCATGTTTTCAAATAATTTATTTTGGAAACAAACCAGCATATCCATTACTATTCCATATTTTTTTAACTACTGACACTTTGATGGTTAAACAAGAGGGTTGACAGTAGTAATTGTCAAAGTAACTATATAAAACTATAAAAGCATAGACCAAAGAACACCTATAAACAAAATAGGATAGGGTCAATGAAACAGTTCCTTTACTAGTTTAGTTACTTTTTAATGCCTCTATAATAATGTTGTAATGCTATGGAATTAGTATTTTTGTTGTTTTTGACAATTTATGACTATTTTAATAAACAAATGAAAAAATGCTTATGCGTTAGACAGTCTGTTGATTGGTACAATTCAAATCAACTAAATAGCACTGCAGAAAAACTGTGAGGAGTGGCTAGTATGTCATAAATTGACTGGAAAAGATATCACATAGTAGGTTCCTAGCCCAGTTCAATGTAAATGAAACATGAAAACCCAAATAAATTATATTATGCATTCAATATGCATGCATACATGTACTCAATGCCTGAGGAGTTTAGATTCTTTATGTTGTCTTTGATTGGTTGATAAGATATTATTGTTAGCAGCTTCAACACTTAACTATCTTACCAGATGAATTAGCGTTATATAATGTTATATGACTCTGAGTGTTGTATATGTAGATCCAAAGGTTGCCTGTAAGATATTGTTTTTAGAGATTTTATAGAGAGAGATAAAGGTTGTCCATTGTACATATTGTTTTTGTGATATATATATATATACACCAATTACAAATATATTTATTTCTATTCTATTCAATAAGAATCACATACTTAGGGCTCTAATTGACTTCCATGAAGACTGATAGGAAGTAACATGTATCCTTTTCATTAAATTAGGTTTTGTAAAATTTTATAAATAATAATTTATATTTCCCTGCCCTTAAATGAACTTTTAAACATTTAATTCATCTCAGACCTGCTTTTCTAATCAGTTTCTTAAATGTATAAATGAAACATGGATCCACAATGGAATAATCTTTTAGACTCTATTAACGCAAACTCCAGTGTCAGATCTGATTCCAGAGAATTAACAAAAATTAAAATAACAGACACAAACAAGACAGCTATAATACATATATATATTTTAATATATTTGTTGCATTACTATCTTTTATTAAATAATGAAGTGGACAATCCATTGGTACATGAGTATTCATCTTAAGTGCCTGACAACTATATGCATGGTTGTGGTCATAGACAACATCAACTGCTTGCGTAACCAATATCCTGGCATAGTATAATAAACTAGTAGTCCCACTGTTACAGCGATCAATTTAATAAAAATTTAATAAATGCTTTGAAAATGTTAGATGCAGACATATTTTTTGATAACACTAGTGTATTTACTGATAAGATAATGACATACTTATATTGTTTTGAATAATTAATAATTAATTTAAAAACTATTTTTCTTTTTTTTTTGATTGTGGCATTATTGACATATTGTGATAATGACATTTCATTGATAATATCTGAATGTTTTATAATTTAAGTTGACATCATATAAAAGATATCTATTTTCAAGTTATTTGTAATTGGAATGTAATTAATAATGTTGAAATGTACTTATGTGCATATGAATAATCATAATCATTTCTTTGGCATAATATATAAGCGTCTTGGTGCATAAACAGTAAGCTTGTTTAAATTTAATAAATGCATAAGTATATGTGGATAACACAAATTATTGTCACATGAGGGAATCAAACTGAACCTCTGGCTCAGCAGTATGGATCAACAACCATCAGACCAACAGACCAGTCAATACATGGTGTGAACATGCACACTGTGGATACTAATTAATTATAATTACTTACACTTTTCCCATTTTCAATGCAACTACTGCTATCCTATGCAGTGGGAAGCAACCTGTAGAGAGATAAGAGTTACATTAAAATTAAGTCTCTCTCACCCTTATGATTTAATATATTGGTATTTAATTCAATCTTAGAGATGTTGTTATAAGTTTTTTGTTCTATTTGGAGTTCACCACAAGTATTTAATCTGTACCTGATAACAGTAGGTAAGTGAGTTTCAAACACAACTACACTTCAATAAATCAGGCCATCAGTATAGTCTAAACCCAAAATCTTAACATGCCATGCTGAAATGAAAATATTTATTTACCCACTAAAACACAATACTGGTTAAATTAGGATGTCTTAAAGTATAAATAACATATAACATGCATATTATGTACTTTTGAGGTTACGCGTTATATTTACAAAAACGATGATTCGATTAGGGTTTTTTATCCAACTTATACGGTCAGTAGGTACCTCAAAAATATAACGTATGAAAAAATAAAAACATACACTATCAGAAACTGTTGCCAAATAAAATATAAGTGAGTTTCTTCCTCCTAAAAGCTATACCGCACAAAATACAAAACCATATCACAATATCTCAGTATTCATTTCGAAAATAATAAACGTGACGTTACTTTTGGACAACCACCATAAACTTTTAAGAGCGTTGTTACTTGTTTCTATCTCTTTCGACCATAGATATAAATGAGGTGTGAGATATAGTCACGTGACATGAAGTAAGTAGTGTACCTAAAATGGCGGTAGCTTCGCCCACTACCAATAGTGTTGTGCTGATCTAATCGGTGATACCCGTGTCGATAAACACGTACGTGGCATGTGTTCGCCAGAATGCCCAAAAAGTGAAACTGTGTGGGTGGCGCGTTCCATTTTGTGTAGTAAGAGCTAGATAGAGACGGTCTTCTTTTTTCCTTTTTTATTAACGTGTGGAAACTCCCCCAAGTACCACCTCAGCGGGTAAAACCCGGCAAAGTGTTAATATCGGAATCGAACCGACTAAAACACACGGTGTTCCGACACGACTGTTTATGGCCGGGGGTTAAAGTAGTGTTTATCATCTATGCGGTGTTCCGCAGGGGTCTGTCCTTGGACCACTCCTGTGGAACATGGGATACGACTGGGCTCTTCCAGGTGACTTCACCCCAGGGCTGGACGTAATCGGTTACGCCGATGACACTCATCTCGCAGCCCGGGGGTCAAACTTTCACGAACGCTTGGCCACCACTGGATCCACACTGGAGCGGATCGAGGCGCTAGGCTTTCGGGTGGCGCTGGATAAGACGGAGGCCCTTCTATTCCATGTTCCCCGTCGAGGTCCACCCCCTGGCGCCTCTATAATAGTCAATTCGATCCTCATACCGGTGGACGACTGATTTCCGGGCGGGTAGCGGCAATCAGCACCCGCCTGAAGAGGTACGCGAGTGGCGTGAGGCCGCTCGCCGAGCCACAATGGCTCGTTAGTTGTCCCGGCTGGAGGCTCCACGTGCTGGCTTATCCACCGTGGAGGCGCTCCAGCCGGTCATCTTCGAGTAGGCAGGGTGACAGCACGGGACTCTTTCCTTCCGACTGACGCAGGTTCTCTCCGGACACGGCTGCTTCGGAAAGTACTTGCACTCGGTCGCTAGGAGGGAATTGAGTCCCTTCTGCCACCTCTGCGGATGCAGTGAGGACTCGGCCCAGCATACGCTCATGGGCTGCCCGGCTTGGGTGACGTAGTGTCGGGCTCCGACTGCAGTAATTGGAGAGGATCTTTCACTACCGGCCGTCATACGCTCCATGGGCGGTAGTGACAGGAATTTTAAAGCGGTCGCAACCTTCTAGGTTATCTCGCAGAAGGAGGCGGCTGAGCGGGGCCGGGCGGACGATCTCCACTCGCACCTAATTCGTCGCCGGCGAACCGGGTGGCGTAGGCGCGCTTACCAGCGCCTCATGCCGCCCTGAGTGTGGCCGTGGGTGGTCGAGACGGGTTTTCTATAGTGGCCAGCCAGCGACGTCCTGGTGTGTCTGGACGTTGCCTAATTGAGAGTTACCCATAGGTGGTGCCCACGCTTTAGCGGGCAACAGGAGCTAGGAGGGGTCCGGATGTCTTACTAAAGCTCTTCCCGGATTCCTCCTATTTTAGGCTCAGCATGGCACACCGTGTGGTTTTAGTTTGGTCCGATTCCGACACACCGTTCCACTGAGAACCCCGGTGGGATGATGGCCCGAGGGGGTTTCCACACGTTAAAAAAAAAATGTTTATCATCTAGTTTCTCAATTACATGATCAATAATGAATATTACAAGATTTATTAATATATTAAATAATAAGTTTACTGCACTACATTAATTCTCGATCCCTAATATTTATTACATATTACTTAATACATAATGTTTAAACACCATATTGTTGAATCTTATTAGTTAGATAGATATTAAAATTCAATAATAATAAGTTTTTAACTTCAGTTAAATTAGTTTTGATTCTTAAGTTTTTGGGGTAGGTATATTTTTACTAAGTGATTAGGTTATGATTCGTTTTAAATGGGTTTCTTATACTATTGTCACGACGCCAACGCAACATATTATCGCTGAAGGAAGAGATTCGTTCTTCCACACGAAAAAGAGGAAAGGTAAAAAAAAAAAAGAAACTTGGCAGTTTTGATTTAGAAGTAACTAGAAACAACGTATAACTATGTTTATCAGCAGTCTGGTTACTATAGTACAAGCTCTGTTTAGTTTGGGAACAGATCACCGCGTGTGAGATGTCCAAAATTATTAATATTCACTTTATTTCACTTAAAATACATATAAATTAAATATTTCAATATAAAAAAAAAACACGTTACACAGCTGGGTTAAGGCCCTACAACTACAGCCTTCAGTTGCAGGGCTGTAACCCAGCTGTCATCATCAAACAATCATTGTTTGGCGCTCTAGTCAGTCTATCACCACTATATCAGGTTTATTGGCAACAATAGTCCTGTTAGTGATGATAGATCGATCCCAATATAATGTTGCACGACTATTTTCAAGAACTGGGTCGGGCACATACCTATATATATTTCTGTTTTAAAATTTCTAGTGCACCTATTGACTTATCTCTACACAACCCAAAGGCAGACTGGTAGAGAATGCCTGTGGCATTAAGTCCGCCGTTGTACAATATTGTAGTGCAAAAAGTTTTAAATAAATTAATATAATACGGTAAGTCGACATTAACAAGGTTATATCTAAGAGAAAGTTGCTGATGGACCATCCTGGCCACTTGGTTATACTTACTTTTTTCAGACGGCCAAAGAAACGTTCTGTAGCGATTACTTTGTAGTCAGTTCAGTTATAACCAACGCCTGTGTCATACCTAGATACTTTCATTTGCAGAAAGCCGTCTAAGGTGTGTGGAATCTGAAAGTTCCTTCAGATTCCACAATCCTGCCTTTGCTTACATACATGACTGCACATTTATCTACACCAAATTCCATCTTGGTACATTTACTAAAGGCTTCAGTTACCTCCAGTAATCTTATCTACTGGCAAACAGTTTCAAACCATTCATGAAAAGGAGGTGGTACATAACTTGACCATTTCTCCGTAATCGATAGCCTAGCTCCGAACCCTCTAACATAACTAAGTTCTAAGAGGATTGAAAGCGAAGCATAACCACAAGGGATTTAAACTATGACCCTGAAATATACGCCGCTGGATATTTATAAATTCGCCGTCACCCTGAGATTGTCGACATCCTGGATTGCAAAAAACTGTTCTCCATTACTGCATACATGCCTCCAAGAAAGTATATAGAGTCGTAAAAATCTTATACAACTCCATCACCCTTACGGGACACGTATGCGGCACAGAGTGGTAAGCTTTTTTATAATCTATCTAACTTCTTTATCAAAAGTTTCAGATTGGGGTCGACTTAACCTAGTCCAGTTTAACCCCACGAAGACACAGGTTTGAGCGTTCATCGCTAAAAAGATGCCATTGGTCGTATCACCTCAATTTCAGAGCACTTCCCTAACTGCATCAGCCAGTATCGGAATCCTTGGCGTCGATATATCAAGCGAAGTCCAGTTTTGCGGTCACTTAGAGAGTAAGGCCATATTAGCCTCGAAAAAGCTTGGTGTGCTAAACAGATCGAGACAGTATTTTACTCCGGCCCACCGCCTGCAACTTTATAAGGCGCAGGTTCGGCCGCACATGGAATACTGTTCTCATCTCTATGGAGGTGCACCGCAGTACCAACTTCTTCCTCTTGACCGCATTCAACGGAGAGCGACTCGCATCATCGACTGCCAAGATATTTCTGATCGACTTGACACCTTGGCGTTGCGTAGAGATGTAGCTTCACTCTGCATCCTCAATCACTTGTATCATGGGGAGTGTTCAGAGGAATTGTTCGGACTTATACCGGCTGCTGGTTTCCGCCATCATCCTACGCGACAAAATATCCATCCCCATCACCTGGACGATTGGCACTCCACCACTGTGCACTTCTCCAGAAGCTTTTGCCTCGCACAACCAGCTTATGGAACAAATTGTCGCCTGCCGTATTTCCGAACCGATACGACCTTCAAACCTTCAAGAAAAGAGAGTACTCCTACCTAAAAGACCGGCAACGCACTTGTGACTCTTGAGTTGCGGGTGTCCATGGGCGGCGGTAGTCATTTACCATCAGGTGACCCGTCTGCTCGTTTGCCCCCTATCGCATAAAAAAACATGTCACTAAATCTTTTCTCTTTCTCTTTAGTGCCACGTAGACGATCTAAAAGCGCCTCCTAAGCAAACCAGATGAGAGACTAGAGAAAAAACGTCTCTCTTAGCATCGTAGACTTGAAAAAATAAAGGGTGATAATGAACTTCATTCCTAACTAAAATTATTAAGCTAATTTTCGAATTAAAAATATTTTCCATCTGCAATATTTTAGTTGTAATTCCCTTGCCCCCGCGATTTGATTCTCCGGCCCACAAAAATTTGAACTGATAAATCTTGTGGATTGAGTCAACAACAATGACGCCTATGCAATAGGTAAAACTTATATTTTATAATGAATTAAAGGCAATCCAAGAAAAAAAAATGCCAGGGGAAACCAACCAACTGAAAACGCGAAATTTCAAGATTCACCCGGATATACTACTGAATATATTTCATTCATATTTTGCAATACGTCTAAGAATGGGTTATTCTATTTGCATCTAAGAAAATGTGATAAAATATTAGCCAGACTGTAACTTTTTGACATTCCGAGCCAATGTCTAGATAGCATCTTTAATGTCAGCTCGTCAAATAGGTGTGCATTTTTACCCCTCATGTTATTTTCCGGGGCAGGGCTACCTTGTACGTAGTATATTTTTTTTATCAGTTGGCATTTTTTTTTTGTAGAATGATTTATAGAAGGTATGATAGCAATTCCCATAAAAAATATGAAGGATATTAAATTTTCGGGGTAGGTAAGGGTTTTTTCGTATTGTATATATTTTTTTTACGATGTTATGTTATAATAAGGATATTAGTTTTATAATATATTTTTACATACAACATAAGGTTAGAAAGAAAGAAAACACAGTTTATTTTAAAAAACACCACACCTTTCTTTGTTTTCCTGTTTTGTTTTGAAAGTGAACTATAATGTCCAAAGACATGTAAAGGTGCGATGAAATATAGTTACAACAATTTAGACATGTAATATAGACATTTAAAATTTGGATTAAACCTTTACTGTCTTGGAGATCCGAAGGACAGAATCTACCAAACGCTGGTAAGGAAAGCTAACAGCCCCATATTCATTAAAGAAGCTCTTACGAAGCATGTAAAGACGCGTTTGTACAACGCCTACTAGTAGAAACTACTACAAAGTCCTTATCAATATAAAGAAAGAAAAAGTATGTCACGCCAGTCAAGCACCAATAGTCTAAATCAAATCTCAACACGACATAAATCGACTTGAAATCGAAAACAAAGTCCAATAATCATCGTTATCTGTTTAGTATTTAATAAGTTAATAAGTATCTATTACCTAATCCAGTTATTATTTACTGCTTATATATTTCTTGTATACTTATAAACATAATTAACCATTATGGATTTACTTCCTAGAAACATGTAATTGCAAATCATTTTTTTAGCAATTATCAAATAATATCTACCTAATTGTATCTTTTAAGTATATTAATTTCAGGTGAATGATAACAAAATATACGATATTGCTACAAATAATTTACAGCTGGTTATATCCACTTGATTTAGTAACTATTGCAGTGGCTGTTATATGTTACAACTTAGCCCAATTGTATAGAATATGAGGGTCACACTTAACGTTTTTAGAAAATTAAAAAGACTGATATAGAAGCCTGTTAATATTTTATTGGTTTTTGAAGTAGTCTCCGTTCCTTTATAAGCATTGTCGCATCTGATGGACCCATTGACTGAAGCAGTGAGCCCACTCTCCTGTAGGGATTTCTTTCACTCGTTTTTTCACAAGCACGGCATCTTTAGAGTTCACAAATCAAACTCGATGAATTAAAATTCATAAAAGTCACAAGGTGCGAGGTCGGGCTGTAAGGAAGATGACTCACTAACTCCATACATTGCAGCCTGGAGGAGTGGTGGATGAAAGAGGATGCTGCTTCTTGGGCACAAAGTGCTTAGCTTCCTGGCGCCTAAATGTTCATGTAAGACTTTTTGTACTTAATTCGTAAGAATGCCAAATCTGCCCGAATCGGTTGATATGTCACGCTTCTATCAACTACTATCATTAGCCAGACAGCACTCATGTTATCTTCAGTCGTAGCCGTAGCAGGACGTCGACAATCATCAGTGAGTTTGCTTTGACTACGTTTTAACTCATTAAATAAGTTCTACCCAGTGCCACGACTCAAATTCGAAATCAATCTTTTGAAAAAAAGTCTCTAGTCAAACCCTTAGTAGTTTTATAGTATACATATATACTCGTATATCTTAAAAAAATATATATTCTATGTATTTATTAAAAGTTAAATAAACAATACTAATGTGGGGGAACGGGTATGTCCCTCCAAAACAAAGGGAGGATCCTCCAACCAGTCGAGATGATCGTGCCTGGAGGACCGCAGCTCAACGCTTGATGTTGGAAAGTCATATATATACTTATCGTTGGGAGAACTTTATTTTCGTGATTCAGGATCGTACTACGTCATCAGTGTCGTTGCTACGTAGTTTGGCTTATCTTCACTAGATGGAGTTAACATGTGTTTTTCTGCATGTAGAAGTTGCCACACTAATATAATAAAGTTGAAATTTATTTGTTTAAACCGTTAATCTCACGAACTATTGTTATGATTTGAAAAAAATATTTTTGCATTAGATAGTCCGTTGATTGAGGAAAGCTATAAAACATTACGATGCAACTTTAAAAGCAGGTGAAACTGCAGGAAATGGATAGTTTGATAATCAAACGTGAATCAATCAACAATAAAGGTTGACGTTTTAAGGATACCCTCAGTTTAAGCTTATAATTTTATGAAAAATGGTTAGCCACATCAAGAAGAGGCTAATTTTATGATCTGGCCGTGATACATGAATAACTTAGCTTACATCGTATTTATGATATTAGGAAAATTAACAGATTTAATCAATACATCTCATTTTTATTTATTAACTCTAATCTAAATTAAAAAAACCTTAAGGAAGTAATGGTATCACAAACTTCAATAGAAATAAAATAATACAAGGACCTATAATGTGAGGGTGAGGACTGAAACAGTGTAGACTATATGTGTGTATAATCGTAATAGTATACAATTTTAAATGTAAAATAATATACCTGTATAAATATAAATAAAAAAATACTACTTCTATTTTCCACCACAACTCCCTATTATTTTTATTATGTAGGTACTGTCAGTATCTCCATACTATAAGAAATTACTTTTAGCGATAAGGCAGACCTTTATACATATTATTTTTTGACTGTGTAACCTATTTGTAATTGGTGTACAGTAAAGTTCATTTCTATTCTGCAATTGAGAGCATTATGTAACTGTAAAAAATATGCAACTGAATATAATTATTTGTGTGGTTTTATGAGTAACAGCACATAGGATGTAATGTTGTTTTGACAAACACTATATGTGTATATATATATTTTTTTTATTGTAATATATTTAATACATACAAACAGAAACTTTCGCAACAAACAATAATGAAAGGAAAAGCACTGCCCATTATTTTATATTGATTTGATTGTTTTCGATAAAATCAGCGAAGCACTAATTTTTGTGTTCGGAGTTACTGCTTATATTTGGCTTCAGGGCTCTTGTCTATATTCCACAATTTCTTCTTTCACTCACTCACTCCTTTGTCTATGGTTTGAACTTTGAACAAAATGAGTGTATCGTTGTAAAGAACTTCTAAGTAAAATAAATACAAAAATCTAACTTTAGAAGTCAAGTCGACAGGTAGATGTTCCTATTTACAATTTCTTATTTATAACTAGCACCTAAATACTGGAGAAGTAATCCGTTACAAGTTCTGCATTTAATTACAGAAATGATAAGAAATAAAGCGGTGACGATTAACCAAGTTTCCCACGACGACGAAACTGGAGAAACAATAATTTATAATGTTAACGAAGAAACAGGAGAACCGTTACTAGAAGATACTTTACCGACTGTTAACTTTCCCTTTAGGCAAGTCTCGAAGCCTCCAGAAGAGAAGTACATGAATTTTCCGCGCGGACATATTACAAAAACTAAAAAGTTTCAGTCATTAAAAGCAAACATAATAGCGGGCTCAAATCAAGTGAGCCACCGCTTACTACTCATTCCTTCTTTAATGGTATTTCCAAGTCTTTTTTGTATGGTTTTGATGGTGCTCGAAATTTTCCTTCATGTTCGCTGCCACAAGAAAAACAAGCTGCTGAAGGATCCTAATCTTTATTATCGAAGCCCATTCCATGTTGTAACTAGCACTTTTTGTGGGGTATGTCGTGATTGCGACACTGCTTCCAGGATTGGTCAGCTGCAAGATCAACGGCGCAACCGCTATGACTACTTTAGAGGCATTGCTATCTAAATCCATTTATATACGCAATAAGCGTATTGAGCTCCAATGTGAGTAAAAACTTTAGGAATTTAGCTCAATTGGCTAGGTGTTGGTCATTTTCAATATAATTTATGATAATTTAGTAACATTATATAGTATTTCATTCATATCTGTTTGATAACTTTTGATGTAATGAATTTTCTACTACTTTATTGAATTAATATAATTTCCCTCTAATAATCTAACATGTACCTGCCAGTGAAGTGTCACTGTGCATATGCATATGAAATGTGAGAATCAAATTTCATATGAGTTGAAATGAAATTATGATGAGCTCTCCTTAGTTTTTTCTAAGCGCATTTGGTTGGTTTATGCAAACTTCACCCCCTTTGCTCATGTGTTTGCACACAACTGAAATTGAACTGAAAATGAGTCAACTGAGAATGGGATTATTCTAAGTGGACCCATTTTCAGTTTAGTTACTTATTTCATAGTTCGTCCTGAGCAAATAGTCGATGGATGGAACTGGGGGGAGGGAGTTTTATTGCCAAAGTAAACAAATTTTATAACTAAACATATTAACTATTAAATTTGCTACTGCTGATTATCATTTGATATTTTTAAACAAAATGATTTCAACATAAAATTATTAATGAATATACTTATAAACTTAGTACTTTGGAAAGGGCAGTGTGGTTTGAATATTCTAATGATAATTTTGAACTCTTCGTAATATCTTCTCCTTTGTTTGTTTAGGTTATGGAACATAAAATAGGAACATAGAATGAGCAATTCTGTAAACCAGGGATAGAA
This sequence comes from Tyria jacobaeae, assembly GCA_947561695.1. Taxonomy (NCBI): domain Eukaryota; kingdom Metazoa; phylum Arthropoda; class Insecta; order Lepidoptera; family Erebidae; genus Tyria; species Tyria jacobaeae. Next base: position 6,549,278 of record OX387207.1, on the reverse strand, counting down.
GTGCGAGTAGGAGGAAGTTTCAGTTAAACACATTATTTATATCACTTTATTGTATTTACTTTCTTATTTGGGTGAGAAGCCATTAGGTTATTACTGTTCTCATGTTAGTATATCTGGCAACACTCATATTTGCCTATTTGTATAGGATAACTAAGATAAAAAATTATGAAATGTTAGTTTTTTTTCAAATAAGAAACTAGAATACAATAAATCATAAATGAAAAGGAAATTTATATAAAATTTAATTAAAACGGCAATTATAGTAATCTATGATAATAACTTTATAATGTAATTGCTTTGACTGAAGCTTTTAGTTTGGACTACCTGCATCTATTTTCCAAAAAAAATACAGTCCAGGAGTATTCACGAGTACTTTTAACAGGTTTCTCGTGGACGGGCGTGTTGAACTTTCGTTTTAAACTTTACTATTCAGGTAAGATGGAATATGAACACTTAATCCAAATACCAAGAAAAAAAAATTGCATAAAAATTTGGTGCAATATAGAGACATTGTACCTACTCTTTTAATGAATGATGAAATGAATAAAATTACATGAAACTGTGAAGACTAAGCAGCTGATTATATTTGATTCCTGCAGTGCTGAAAAATATTGTTAATTAATTATGACATGATAATAATATGAATATGCTACTATGATTCAAAGAGTGGGCACAACAATAACTTATTTCAAGTAGACTTTGAGTTCATTCAGGGGCAACAGTGTAATATGGTTGGCAAAGATTCTATTACTAAGTATTTGGTATAACCTAATTAATCTAAAATTCAAATTTATAAACTACTTTTGAGACCTTGTGTCTATGGTAATGGTATTATTCGTGTGATAATGCATGCACTCATTATACTCATATATAATAGTGTGGAAATAAATGTTCAAAACAATGTAATATTTAATTTATATATAATACATATATTGAGAGGTACAAAAGTTAAGCTTGTCAGTGCCAAACTATTCTAAGCAGTTTTTTTTTACTTTTTAAATGAAAGTGGATCGGTTTTTCGACCATCATGGCGATCATATTTTTATAGATTGTTCTTTCTCTAGAAATACTTGACATTGGCAGAATCTCTGCGTTGAATATACACGCGAGAGAGAGTCCATAAATAACTAATAAAATGAAAAATAAATGAAAGTGATGTGAATGTAGGTAAGAAGACTATTCCATTACAAGACGATAGTCGCTATATAGACAAAAATATTGACTAGCTGATACCTAATATGTATGTGTTCTGAAGTAAGGACAGGTCAGAAGTACCTGTCTAAACTTTTTATACAAGCTCGTCGGCTTGTATAAAAGGTTTAGACAGTAGAGGAAACTTTGATGTATCTAAGGATAGAAGCAAGAGGGCGGGTGTTGTGTCCACCTACCCCTATTATGTATATATGTTCTAAAACATCAACAAACAGCTTTTCTAAGTAAGGTAGTAAGTTCTCTGAGGGTTAGAAGGATTGGACCTCCCGGCATCGGCCAGTTATAGGTATATGCGACCCTGACCTGCTTGAGCTATTGCTTACACTCCTCCATCCACCTTCCTTTTCAGTATACTCCTGATTTACCATCTTTATTTCCTAGCGCCCGGTTGACGTCATTAGGCTTGATCCTATTACCTTTGTGGGACCAAATTGTAATATGCAAATGTACACAAAACACCATCGGATTTGCTAATTATACAAATAGGAGGATACAGGCATGAGCATAAAAGAAATATTAAATATATACATAAAAGTAATAAAGGTTGACTATTTTACAAAAGCAAAGTAGCAGACCTATCCCCAGTCGAAGTTTCAAATAAGTGAAAATTTGACAACTGACGTCTCATATGAGCCCAAACTTAGGGGCCCCCGAAGAGTTCCTCTCCTCTATCCCCCTCCGGGCTCCATCATCAGATTATATAGATAGATTATACAAATAGACATAGCGCACATATCCGGATTTAAACTACTAAAAAGGTTACTAAATAAATTAAATAAGAAAATCGGTACAATACATGTATAGTACAAGATACATATCTCACGCCTGTGTCCCCTTATATTTACGTACGCTACATATACTACACACAAAATGTAGGAATACCAAAAAGTTATAAGTAATTTATACATGGGTACAAAGCTTGTAAATACATGTAGCCTATTTCTTCGTAACTATGATTTCGTATAGGACGATTACTATTAAAGGTAGAATCTCCCTCTTTTCTAAAACTAGGTGTCCTCTCTGAGGGCGGGGGTGCCAAAAAAGTCCTTTGAGGGACAACCAACCTCTCGCGACGCCACCGCTGCCGTTATCCCTGATCCCGATTGCCTCTGATTTGGTGAAGGTGGACTACCAGCTTCTAAGATAGGATTGTCTAACATGTTCACACTCTGTGCTGGCTCGGCTCCTCGTTTTAGTTCGGGGACAATGGTATAGGTTAATAATAACGCGTTACAGATATTTTCGGCGGCACCGTTAGACGCCGGGTGTTAGGGTGCCAAGTATTGTTCTATACCATAAAAGTAAAGAAATCTAGTATTCTGTACTAGAAAATGGTGAACCGTTATCACTGACTGTTTGTTTAGGAAGTCCGAATTCGGACCATAGATTTCGTAGCACTGATATAAGTTGCGCGGTGGTTTTTCTCATCCTAACCACGTCTATCAAATTGGATACATATTTCAATTGTAACAGGATTCAATCAGGAATTGACGATCACTAAATAAGTTAGTCCATCTGGCCGCATTGATGGCCAGAGCCAAGAGCGAGGCGCCTGCGCATGTCATGGGTGCGTCGGCCACGCGAGTGAGAAGCTACCGCTTTGGCGTTCACTATACCCATATGTGAATCGTTCAGGGAACACTTTTTTCCTTCATGCAGACGGTATAATTACGCGATATTGATAATTTTCTAGTTAAATATGGCTTCAACTCATTGTTTTCGTCGTGCAAAGACTAGCTGACGGCTATATAATTTAAATTGTAACTCAAGAATTCAAGATCGGATCAAACCGAGTTTCTCTTTTTAATACGTTATAATCTTTAAAGTAAGGCTTCAGATGCGAAATGTAAATACTCGTAGCTTTGTACTGCCAAGACTCTCCAACAGTAACTTAAGTTTTTTGTACTTCGATTAAATGAGAAATAATATGTCGTATTTTGATCTTTTCTAACGTACTCGTAGAATTATAGGCTGTTAATTTAATTGATCAGCGTTGTAAACGAGCGATTGCAGTAAGTAGCATACCGATATTAGTTCCGAAAATGCATAGCAAAGGATTATGGTCCGTGCATACAAATTTCCGAGTTATGAAATTTTTCAACCACGAAAACAATTGCAAAGCCGCTTTGTGAATTTGGCTATAATGTAACTCGTACGCATTAGCTTACGCGACGACGCGGTAGTGCCGCCCGCGCTGATTTTCAATAAAAGAATTTCCATAGAAATGCACAATCCCGTTAAAGGATTTCTTTTATGTAACATGTGAGTAATTGTCCTTTTTGGCTACATGCTCCTTAAGTGACCGGGTTTTGGTTGCAGGTAGGCCATAGAATGATTAACTATCGTACGTTATCTGAGAGTTTTACTGAGATTGATAACGCCAATAAGATTTCGTATGCGTTTTCTGCCAAAACCGAGATTAAAGTACCTACGTAGCTTTAGTTCACTTGTCACTTTATTAATGAAAAAGTACATTTCAATTCTTTCGACATAACTAAACCAATTCCACGAAGTTTTACCAAACTCCCACAAATTTGATAGTTTACACTACTGTAGACCACACAAGCCAAAATTACATTTTCCTTCGTTAGCCACTGCTAAATAAGAGTCGTGTCGGTTCTGGTTCACTAGTTCATGTTGGGATTGTTGTGCGACCACATCGCCGTGACAGTAAGTTTAATATTAATTAACAACTAACATATACATAACTCAAACAAATTCATATAACGTCTGGGCTTGTATATAAAATTTTATATTGCAATATAAAATTGCTATCGGACATGCGGCTATAGATAATACGCTGCAAACCGTTTCTTTGTGCGTCTGGGGTTGGCTTTTTGTGTCGGAGTTGGCAAGCATTAATGTAAGTCAACTCTATGTGATATTCTTCTTTCTACAGAGATTTTGATATATATCTTTATATATATAATTCTTCTGTGAGTGTGTATGTCACTGAACTACTCTCAAACGACTGGACGGATTTTGATGAAATTTTTTGTGTGTGTTCAAGGGGATCTGGGAATGGTTTAGATTCACAAATCAGCCCGGCAGATGGCGCTGCAGTCGGTATCTAGGTTATTTATCTATATTGATCCTAATCGCTTGAAATATCATGCAGGACAACGTCTGTCGGGTCCGCTAGTATATATATATTACACCTATTTATATCCCTATTTATACCTATTTATTTATGCATTGTATACTTGGTGCAGTTACGGCAGCAGCAGTAAGACTGTGGTTTCTGTATGTAAAAAGTGTTGAAGAATACTTATAAGAATAGAGCTCTCACCTTCCAATCAAGAGTCAATTACTCAAATATTTTAAGTATATTTACTATAATATGATCCAAAGCGAACAAAGCATTTGGCATACACAACTTCAAAACAAATAATAGTTTTCCTTGGGATATAAGGAAAACTATTTTGAAAAATCAACAAAGGTATTTAGGTACCTAACCATTTAGAATTGTCTGTCTATATACATGAATATATTGACATAATTATAGTCTGTCTCTCCCTATTGAAAACGTAGAACAGAAATTGAAAGGTATCAAGTTGTTGATTGAAAACAAATAAAAGACGAATACATAGAAAATACAGATTATTTATAATCATGTATACATCTAAGCTGGGATATAGAACAATAATAATAATACAAATCACACAGGCAAATCAGTAGTGATTTTAATTTTTTTATTAATCAACATGCAGTTTAGTAACTCTTAAAAGTAAGAACTCGAACAGATTATAAATAATAATAACTGTAAGATGGAGGTATGTGCAGCTGATATTATATATACCCTGAACACAAATGAATTATTTATTGGCACTACATTAGCACTGTAATATTGTTCAAATGATTGTTTTTACAATCTGACTCCTTTCCGTATTGAGTTTTTTTTTTTGTGACTGTTAATCCCAGTAAATAAATTAGCATAATAAATTGTGTAGTATGATTGCCATGTACTAATTTTGTTAAACTATAGAGTTAAATAGATAAAAAATATATACGAGCTTGGCCCACATCTGTAGTCTTCCAGTGCCTTACATGCTAATCTTTAGCCAATCATGTGACAATTATGACAACTATACTTTTTGGTTGCTGACCCTCAAAGTGAACCTGCGGGTTTTGAAGTAGCTCACAAGTTCTATTCATTGCGTTTGTCAAACCAGTCTCATTGTACCTCTAGCCTGCAGAGTAACGGTAAAAAGTACTTCCTTTATCTCATATACGCATTATGTGCCTCTGCAACAGTAACACGAAATAGAAGTATTTCGAATTAAATAAGAAAATTAAGGGGATAACAAATCAAATGAGAACATCAATTCGCGTCATACAAAAACCACCTAATTACATGATTAAGAATTATAATAATTCACAGACTTACTGGCAAACAAATTTAACTACACTAATAACAAGTAAATTGACCTTTACAGATTTTTGTATGCTTACTATAACAAAATTACTAATGGAGTACGGACACATCAATTCATAATATTAGATGATATGACTAAAAGAGCTGAATTTCTAGACATAAATAGTCAATTAAAATCACAGAAAAATCGTGTCTTAGTCTGTATACATAGTACTGTAAGAAATAAATGTAATATATAGTTTTATATTCTGGTAGATGCTTTTGAAAGCAATCTTTTTTTATAGTATAAATTATTGCGATAAGTATACATTAGACACAATCAGATGTACGAGCAATATTTCAATGTTTTCTATTAACTTTTAACTAATCCTATGTGCAACGAAATTATCATGAAATTGTCTCTTAATAAAACATTGTTACTTCTTTCTTGATGGTTTGTTTAACATTAAATTTACAGCTAACTGTATACAGAAATAACAAAGTAGGACAACTAGATAAATTTTTAAAACTTAATATAAATACATACATAGGAAGGACAACGCCAGAAGAGAATGCATATTCTATATGCATAAAAAATTATAATAATCTGTATTTTATACCATGCAATACAAACAAAAAGTGCAATATAAAAATAATGGGTATAAGAAAATATTGTAACAACAAAGAGACTTAATCATGACTTTTCAAAGCTTACATGATACAATTTTAGTCATGTCCATAGGATACTTAACAGTTGACCTTCAATCGAAAGGGTCCTGTCCAATTTCGACAGCCTCTATTTAACTTTATCTTGGTGCAGTTACAATATTTTCTACTTAACCAATAATTTTGAATGTAAAAATACTTATTGATTTCATTCGAAATGGATGTACAATATATACTTATATGTTGACACACGAATGAGTTTGTAACTAGTGGCGCACAGTTATACATCGTACGATAATATTATGAAACAGACATAGTATTATTATAATTAGCTGAAAAAATAGATATTTTATGTACCTTTTGAAGTTCAAGACAAGTATAGATTATTAGAAGATGGAGATTAATCTATTATCTATATGATTATTTTGTTACTACTTGTGATTTTCTCTCAATATGTTAAGACAACATTTACAATAATATAAATGGAATAAAAGCTTAAAACCGCAAGGATTCCGTATACTTTAGTACAAATTGTTGGAAACCATATTTATCAACTAAACATTCTATTGCTTATTTTTATATGTTTGTTTGTGAAATTTATATGATAAATTTTTCAGCAATACTCCAATAAATAGGGCTTCAATTATCAATGCAGTAAAATACCTTATTATTTCATTGATGGCTATACAATTCATAAAATCAGATCATATATTATTAAATACGGAACCTTACTCATTGAACATTAAGTTTCAAATAGATGGGTACATGAAATATATAGCCAGATAATTTATTGATGAATTGCAATGCGAGTAACAACCAAGGCCATGCATGCAATGTCTTGATTCTTTTACATTTAATAGCTGGTATTGTATCTTCATAGTTTTATTTGATGTTATTTTATCATGTAGTTCCATTCGAGAAAATGCAAATGTATTTTATCTTATATATGAAAAAAAAAAAAACAATACCAGCCACAAAATGTGTCAAATAATTACAAAATCTAGGACAGCCCCTTCATAATTAGAACCTTGCCAAGTATTTTCCGATTGTTCAGTATCTAAATTTATAATTATTTCAAACAATTTCTACATTACAATAATGTATATACTATTACAGCTAAGCACACCTTGAATATATGCTCCTGCAGGATCTGGACCTAAGTAATTCAAAATACCATCCCACTTAAAAAAAATGCCAGTGGCAGATCAGCAGCTGGTATATGTGTTTACACTTGCACTCACTTATGGTATATGCGTTTCACTTGTTTTGCCCGATCTAGTGGCAAGCTGTACTATATAAATAAAAAATTAGAGCCTACGTATTTAATTGGTATGTTGCAGCGTCTAGGAGGATATATTCTATGTGTGATGCATGTGGATAATTCAATGTTTAACCAGATTAAGACCCGAACTTGAATTTGGTAGGAACCTGGGCTGGCACCGTGAACATGTAGCCTGCAATGAAAATATTAAGAACACTGTAACAAGCATGTTGTTATATGATCATTCTTAGACACTTAAGTGTTACATGTCTATTTCAAGCAGTTATTAATGCAAAAGAATTAACTCTTTTAAAAACATATTAGACGAGGTATGTTACATACCTCCACCTTGTTCAATGCGTTTGCTATCCTGCTGCGCCTTGCGTTGATCAGCGAGAACGAACACTGCGTTTAGCTGTTTCTGTTGTTGTTCGTTCAACATACTTATGAGCGCGTGGTAAAGTGCCGGCTCAGAGGTCGAAACAGCTGTGTGCATAATTAAATTAAATATAGTAAGTTAAAAAGTTTTTATTACACCTGAAGCATTTCAGTGTGTATGCATATTGCGTTTTAAAAGTGTTGGGACAAACATTCCAACAGGTCTTCTACATAGAAGAAATAAAAGGAATTTAACAATATTTTATACTGCAATGTATCAATAAAAGTGGTTTTGGCAAGTAGTCTAATTACCTTGGAGAGTGTTCTTAAATTGAATATATTCGTCGACTTGGCAATCCTTCTCATCAAGAGGTGTTGTGTAGCATTCTATTGCTGTATCTTCTGGTTCAAAATCATCATCATCCTGTCATAAATATCAATGGTTATACAAACTGACCACTATCATAAACAATTTTTAAAAGAGGACCGTTTTATACAAGTTATTGTTACTTTCTTTGAGACTAATCTTATATGAAATATCAAATAGTGGTAGATATATAAACCATTCCAAATTAAAGTACATAATTTTACTGTAAAATAATTATGCTAAGAATCGATTCATTATACAATTTAAGTTGCGTATTTTAAAAGTTAACAATATAACATTTTCATCCAGGTAGTATAAATGACATAATTAGTAGAGCACTTTATTGTTCATCTCGACCCTGGACGACGGGGGAAACGCACCGCCGACCATACCGCAGTGCGAGACCCGCATGCCGGAAGTCCGGTTTACACAAAGGGCAGTGCGTAAAGCGCTTCTTTCCCTCGACGTTCATAAGTCGAGTGGGCCCGATAGAATCTCTCCGATAGGACTCTGTAGCACACGTCTTCAGCACGATAGTGCTGAAGAAGTGTGCTACAGAGTTAGCACCGGTTTTAACGCGCCTTTATCGGCTTTCCTACTCTCTTGGCGTAGTCCCGAACTCAAGGAAGACAGCTCTAGTGCACCCAATCCCTAAAAAAGGAGATCGCTCGGATCCGTCCAACTACAGACCCATAGCCATCACCTCCTTGTTCTCCAAGATAATGGAATCCATTGTTAACTGCCAGCTCCTCTGGTACTTAGAAGACCACCAGCTCCTCAATGATCGACAATACGGCTTCCGTCAGGGTCGTTCAGCTGGTGATCTTCTCGTATACTTGACTCACCGGTGGGCACAGGCGATCGAGACCAAGGGGGAAGCGTTGGCCGTTAGTTTGGACGTGGCCAAGGCCTTCGATCGGGTCTGGCACAAAGCGCACCTTGCGAAGCTTCCTTCCTATGGGCTTCCCGAGAAACTGCGCAATTGGCTCACCAGTTTTCTTACAGACAGAAGCATCAAGGTCGTTGTTGACGGTGCATGCTCCGACTCCAAGTCTGTTAATTCTGGTGTCCCACAAGGCTGTGTGCTATCACCCACGCTGTTTCTTCTGCATATCAACGACATGCTGCAGATTAGCAGCATCCATTGCTATGCAGACGATAGCACGAGTGATGCCCTTTACACCGGCCGCGCTAACATTTCTCGGGTAAACGTCATCGAAAGCCGATCCAAACTTGTGTCTGAAATCGAAACTTCTTTATCAAAAGTTTCAGATTGGGGTCGACTTAACCTAGTCCAGTTTAACCCCACGAAGACACAGGTTTGCGCGTTCACCGCTAAAAAGATGCCATTGGTCGTATCACCTCAATTTGAGAGCACTTCCCTAACTGCATCAGCCAGTATCGGAATCCTTGGCGTCGATATATCAAGCGAAGTCCAGTTTCGCGGTCACTTAGAGAGTAAGGCCATATTAGCCTCGAAGAAGCTTGGTGTGCTAAACAGATCGAGACAGTATTTTTTATAAGGCGCAGGTTCGGCCGCACATGGAATACTGTTCTCATCTCTATGCAGGTGCACCCCAGTACCAACTTCTGCCTCTTGACCGCATTCAACGGAGAGCGACTCGCATCATCGACTGCCAAGATATTTCTGATCGACTTGACACCTTGGCGTTGCGTAGAGATGTAGCTTCACTCTGCATCCTCTATCGCTTGTATCATGGGGAGTGTTCAGAGGAATTGTTCGGACTTATACCGGCTGCTGGTTTCCGCCATTTTTTATAACACAAAAGTTTTTTATAACACAAAATAAGTTTATAAACATGAACTGCCAGATTTAAAGAACTAAACAAAATACTTAATATAAAAATACACAATACTACGGTAATTATATATTATTCTCGGTATAGATGAACACAATAATAACTGTTTAAAAGACTAATATAAAGACACGTTTTATGACTCATCAAAACAAATGAATTTCTTCTAAATTCAGTCTAACTGTAGTGTAAACATAGGTCGTTTCTCTTTACCATTGGGGATATCAACCAGCTGGGATGCCAGCTTCAATCGACTGTGAAAAGGCTAAATAGGTATGTTATCGAAATACTAACTCGAAGAATTTACTACTAACCATTGCAAAGTTGCACTATTAACCTGGTTTCAACATTAGATTATTATAACCAAGGTAAATATGTTCTAAACGTCAAAACGAATCACATAAGGCGAACTCAAGAAGTGCACTACTAAACACTGAAGAGTTACTATTCGTTATTAGATCAATTCCAGGATATCAAATTAAAATATATACTATCATCCAAAGTAGCACTTAACATATACATTTACGCAAAGGGCAGTGCGTAAAGCGTTTCTTTCCCTCGACGTTCTTAAGTCGAGTGGGCCCGATAAAATCCTCCTATCGTGCTGAAGACGTGTGCTCCAGAGTTGGCACCGGTTTTAACGCGCCTTTATCGGCTTTCCTATTCTCTTGGTGTAGTCCCGAACATGAGTTCCATGAAGAAGACAGCTCTAGTGCACCCAATCCCTAAAAAAGGAGATCACTCGGATCCGTCCAACTACAGACCCATAGCCATGACCTCCTTGTTCTCCAACATAATGGAATCTATTAACTGTTAACTGCCAACTCCTCCGGTACTTAGAAGACCACCAGCTCCTCAATGATCGACAATACGGCTTCCTTCGGGGTCGTTCAGCTGGTGATCTTCTCGTTTACTTGATTCACCGGTGGGCACAGGCGATCGAGACCAAGGGGGAAGCGTTGGCTGTTAGTTTGGACGTGGCGAAGGCCTTCGATCGGGATCTGGCACAAAGCGCTCCTTGCGAAGCTTCCTTCCTATGGGCTTTTCGAGAAACTGTGCGATTGGCTCACCAGTTTTCTTACAGACAGGAGCATCAAGGTCGTTGTTGACGGTGCATGCTCCGACTCCAAGTCTGTTAATTCTGGTGTCCCACAAGGCTGTGTGCTATCACCCACGCTGTGTCTTCTGCATATCAATGACATGCTGCAGATTAGCAGCATCCATTGCTGTGCAGAAGATAGCACGAGTGATGCCCTTTACACCGGCCGCGCTAACATTTCTCGGGTAAACATCATCGAAAGCCGATCCAAACGTGTCTGAAATCGAAACTTCTTTATTATAAGTTTCAGATTAGGGTCGACTTAACCTAGTCCAGTTTAACCCCACGAAGACACAGGTTTGCACGTTCACCGCTAACAAGATGCCATTAGTCGTATCACCTCAATTTGAGAGCACTTCTCTAACTGCATCAGCCAGTATCGGAATCCTTGGCGTCGATATACCTTTAGAGAGTAAGGCCATATTAGCCTCGAAGAAGCTTGGTGTGCTAAACAGATCGAGACAGTATTTTTTATAAGGCGCAGGTTCGGCCGCACATGGAATACTGTTCTCATCTCTATGCAGGTGCACCCCAGTACCAACTTCTGCCTCTTGACCGCATTCAACGGAGAGCGACTCGCATCATCGACTGCCAAGATATTTCTGATCGACTTGACACCTTGGCGTTGCGTAGAGATGTAGCTTCACTCTGCATCCTCTATCGCTTGTATCATGGGGAGTGTTCAGAGGAATTGTTCGGACTTATACCGGCTGCTGGTTTCCGCCATCGTCCTACGCGACAAAATATCCATCCCCATCACCTGGACGATTGGCACTCCACCACTGTGCGCTTCTCGAGAAGCTTTTTGCCTCGCACAACCAGCTTATGGAACAAATTGTCGCCTGCCGTATTTCCGAACCGATACGACCTTCAAACCTTCAAGAAGAGAGCGTACCTCTACCTAAAAGGCCGGCAACGCACTTGTGACTCTTGAGTTGCGGGTGTCCATGGGCGGCGGTAGTCACTTACCATCAGGTGACCCGTCTGCACGTTTGCCCCCTATCGCATAAAAAAAAAAATCTAATGTAGTAAGTATCAAGCTAAGCATTATTAGTACTAACTGTAGTTACTATCCAAAAATGAATTGAGTGAGTATAAAACCAGTGTAAACAAATGTCTACTACTCAAGTACCACCACTATCAATCTCATAAACTGCTTACTGTGAGTCATATTATTTCCTTGGCAGTTCACTGTTTATGTTTTACAGTATCGTGTTAACACACAAACAAAAGCAAAAGAATACTACTAGCAAGCTGACTCACATCGTCACTTTCATCATAGTCTTCTATCTTTGCGGTTAAAGTAACACCTTGTTGCGAGCTGTTTTTAACTGCCATTCGCGCTAAGTTTTTCAGATATTCATTGTTCATTTCTTCAAGATCGTCTTCGTCGCTTGACAATACCTCTAAAAATATATATTGTTAGGGTGAAAAATTAGCATTAGATAAATCAAATACATATATTAGCTATAGTGAGTTTCGAATCAGAAACTATAGTTAGTTTCTTGTTCGAAAGTGTCACTATAGCCAATATATGTATTTGGTAAGCTACTGAGCTCAAAAATCTCTATTCAGATAACATACAACTGTAGTCCTCTAACATTAGTACAATATCCTCTAATTAAAACATTTAGCATCGCAAAATAAAGGCAATTTCATTAAAGATACAACTTGCTAAATGTTGAAGCTATCCAAATGTTTGGATAAGGAAAAAAATACATAAAAGGAAATGCGTAAATTGCGACTTTATAAAAGTACAGAATCTGCGCTTTATGTCGTGGTAAGCGTTATAGAAGATTCACTTACAGATAAAGCGATATGCCTGGGTACCTTTGTGGACATAGAGGGTGCTTTCGACAAAACAAAGTTCACCAAAATTAAAGCTGCTCTAGAAAGACACGGGGTATGTACAACTCTGAACACTAGGATAGGGAATATGCTTAAAATCACAGAGAGCTCTAGTGGCAAAGGGCTGCCACAAAAAGGAGTCATCTCGACGCTTCTGTGGAATTTTGTAGTAAATGACCTACTCACCCCCTTCGACAATAACCACTACTACACGGTAGGGGTACGCAGATGATCTTGCAATACTAATAAGCAGAAAGTTTGCGAATTAAGTGTGAAGTTACAAATGCAGCATTGAGAATCGTTGAAAAATGGTGTAAAAATAACGACCTATCAGTAAACCCAGCAAAAACGGAACTGGTAATATTTACAAGCAAAAGTTTGGCGCAACTACAGTTTGCCAAAACTATTTAATACTGAACTCCAACTAACTAGCATGTGAGGTAAAGTATCTAGGAGTAATACTAGACAGCAAGCTAAATTGGAGCGCCCACTTGGAGGCGAAAAAAAATACAGCCACAATATCCTTCTGGCAGCTGTCACAGAATGATAGGAAAAACTTGAGGTCTTGCCCCTAACATCGTCCTTTGGCTCTATAACACGGTAATATGACCAATGATATGTTACGGCGCAGTTGTCTGGTGGCCACGCACCGAAATAACAACTGCAATTAACAAACTTTAAGACAAACATAGACTACCCTTTTTTTTATGCGATATGGGACAAACGAGCAGACGGGTCACCTGATGATAAATGACAACCGCCGCCCATGGACACCCGCAACTCAAGTCACAAGTGCGTTGCCGGCCTTTTAGGTAGGAGTACGCTCTTTTCTTGAAGGTTTGAGAGAGAAGGTTTCGGTCGTATCGGTTCGGAAATACGGCAGGCGACAATTTGTTCCATAAGCTGGTTGTGCGAGGCAAAAAGCTTCTCGAGAAGCGCACAGTGGTGGAGTGCCAATCGTCCAGGTGATGGGGATGGATATTTTGTCGCGTAGGACGATGGCGGAAACCAGCAGCCGGTATAAGTCCGAACAATTCCTCTGAACACTCCCCATGATACAAGCGATAGAGGATGCAGAGTGAAGCTACATCTCTACGCAACGCCAAGGTGTCAAGTCGATCAGAAATATCTTGGCAGTCGATGATGCGAGTCGCTCTCCGTTGAATGCGGTCAAGAGGCAGAAGTTGGTACTGGGGTGCACCTGCATAGAGATGAGAACAGTATTCTATGTGCAGCCGAACCTGCGCATTATAAATTTGCAGGCGGTGGGCCGGAGTAAAATACTGTCTCGATCTGTTTAGCAGACCAAGCTTCTTCGAGGCTAATATGGCCTTACTCTCTAAGTGACCGCGAAACTGGACTTCGCTTGATATATCGACGCCAAGGATTCCGATACTGGCTGATGCAGTTAGGGAAATGCTCTCAAATTGAGGTGATACCACCAATGGCATCTTTTTAGCGGTGAACGCGCAAACCTGTGTCTTCGTGGGGTTAAACTGGACTAGGTTAAGTTGACCCCAATCTGAAACTTTTGATAAAGAAGTTTCGATTTCAGACACAAGTTTGGATCGGCTTTCGATGACGTTTACCCGAGAAATGTTAGCGCGGCCGGTGTAAAGGGCATCACTCGTGCTATCGTCTGCATAGCAATGGATGCTGCTAATCTGCAGCATGTCATTGATATGCAGAAGAAACAGCGTGGGTGATAGCACACAGCCCTGTGGGACACCAGAATTAACAGACTTGGAGTCGGAGCATGCACCGTCAACAACGACCTTGATGCTTCTGTCTGTAAGAAAACTGGTGAGCCAATTGCACAGTTTCTCAGGAAGCCCATAGGAAGGAAGCTTCCCAAGGAGCGCTTTGTGCCAGACCCGATCGAAGGCCTTTCGCCACGCCACAAACTAACGGCCAACGCTTCCCCCTTGGTCTCGATCGCCTGTGCCCACCGGTGAGTCAAGTAAACGAGAAGATCACCAGCTGAACGACCACGACGGAAGCCGTATTGTCGATCATTGAGAAGCTGGTGGTCTTCTAAGTACCGGAGGAGCTGGCAGTTAATAATGGATCCCATTATCTTGGAGATCAAGGAGGTGATGGCTATGGGTCTGTAGTCGGACGGATCCGAGTGATCTCCTTTTTTAGGGATTGGGTGCACTAGAGCTGTCTTCCATGAGTTCGGGACTACGCCAAGAGAGTAGGAAAGCCGATAAAGGCGCGTTAAAACCGGTGCCAACTCTGGAGCACACGTCTTCAGCACGATAGGAGGATTCTATCGGGCCCACTCGACTTAAGAACGTCGAGGGAAAGAAGCGCTTTACGCACTGCCCTTTGTGTAAACCGGACTTCCGGCATGCAGCTCTCGCGCTGCGGTATGGTCGGCGGTGCGTTTCCCCCGTCGTCCAGTGTCGAGTTGGACGCAAAGAGTTCGCCCAGAAGATCGGCTTTTTCTTTAGTGTCGTGGGCCAACGAATTATCTCCTATGTGCAGAGGTGGAAGGGATGGCTTACAAAAGTTCCCCTGGACAGCTTTGGCAAGAGACCAGAATGCACGAGTTCCGGAAGGTAGACTCACTAGTCTCTCGCCAATCCTGCCGATGTGAGCCAACTTCGCCCCAGCAATTACTCTTTTGAGGGACCTGACAGGAGGCAAAGTTAAATTGCTTCTTTAATGTGCTGGTCTTTACATCCCGTGCTGTCGCTGCATTAGCCCATGCTTGGTAACATTCCTGCTTTCGGCGGGACGCCGCTTTGCAAGTTCTACCAAACCAGGGCTGGGACTTGCCAGCTGTGGGAATCAGGGAGAATGGAATGAAAAGTTCCATACCCTGAAACACAACATCCGCGACAGAGTCGGCAACGACATTGGGATCATCCGGCGAGAAGCAAACCTGCCTCCATGGGTAGGATGCAAAGAATGTTCACATTCCATCCCAGTCTGCTGACCTATAGTGCCATGCGCGGCGACTGCCTGTAACTCGCGGCCGCAGCGAGTGAACGAGTGGCACCATACTCCTAATCAGGCAATGGTCCGAAGAGCCAAGAGGGGCCTCAACGGATACCCGTATAGATGTAGCCGTCAGGATGTGAGGTCAGCAGAAGATCCAACAGTGAAGGCACGTGGCTTTCTGCATCTGGGATTCGCGTAGGCATTGCTACCAGCTGCGTCAAGCCATATGCCAAGGCGAAACCTGTAGGGCAATCACAGGATTCATGCGCACTACACCTACAGCAGCACTAGAAGCAATACTGAATCTGGCGGCATTGCTACACCTCTTTATAAAACAAGAAGTAGCTTTTGCAGTAGTAAGGTTAAAAACATAAAAACTTTGGGAAAGTAGCCAATCCCCACACAGGTCGCCCACGCAGGTCTGGTACAGGGTATGGTGTATTCTCAGAAGATCTAAATTTAAACATAGACGCTACGTTAGGTGCTCATAACACTGTATTCGTAAAATAAAAGGTAAAGAACTACTCCATTCGAATCCTCTCGGACACCAAATAAACATTACAGGCCTTGCAAAGCAATATTATCACCTCAAAGCTTATATACGACTGTCACCAGTTCCTGGCGGAGGTATGTAGTAACAACAACGACGATGACAATGATACCGCAGACGAACTATCTACAAAAGGATCAGAGTTGGCTGCGATAGGTCCTGAACCCATTGTACCCCTTCCTCCTAAAACTCCCACGTCCAAAACTACGGAAACGAACCCAGGTAATAACGGGTCATAGTCTTTTTAACAAACATCTTTTTAATATAGGTGTAACTGACAGCTCCCTCTGTAGAGCATGCTTGGAGGAGGAAGAGACGGCTGACCACATCCTATAGTATACAGGATCGGCCACATACCGGGCCAAACACCTGGGATCGCCAAGGACTCTCCCCGAGGTCATCGGTGACATTATTGAGGAGTTGGGATGGCAATAGCAGCCATTCAAATTCGCAAAACAGGCGCACAGAAGACGTCGAGTTGTGGATATTAGCCTACGTAGACCAATACCCCTACCAATAAATTGCGAATGTTACGTTTTACAAAATCCATTCCTAACTTATTTTAATTTGATGCCTCTCCAATATTAACTTAAATGGCCTACACAGCCATGTCCCCAGGTCTAACTCACTTTAGACAGGTCCTGATACACAAAGACATGTTTCATGAGTAGTTGATTATAACGCCGACAAACTAATGCTGAAGCATTGTGACAGAAGCAATAAATTCAATTAAAATGGTGAATCATAACTAGTATAATCAAGGATTTTATATATTCAGTTACAAATTCTTAAAGAAATCATAAGTAAAATGTTACTGTTACTTATAACCAGCTTATACATTTTGTCACACAATATTTTACATAAGAAAAACATTATCATATCAACTTCAAAAGAAAAGGTGGTTCTTTCTGTATGTATCTTTTTTATGTATGTGGACCGAGTTCCCTGCCAATTGTAGACTGATTTTTTTAATTTTAACTTGGTCAAATTGTAACCAAGTCAGTCAAGTTTATTAAAGTTAATTCTTGGAAATATTATAATGTAATAATTATAAAAGAGTACCTTCATCTTCCTCCTCAACATCTTCCTCCGAGGAGGTATCTTCATCAGCCTCAGCTCGCAACTCATAAGCGCGTTTCAACCCGTCGAATAGTACAAGACAAGAGGGTAGGATCTTAGGCAGGACTTCCTCGATGTTTGGTCTCTGAGGTCCCATCTCAAGAAGTGTGCATATGCCAAGTACACATAATTTTCGGTCATGCAAACTGAAATAAAAATAAAAAATGTTTTCTAATTAATACAGAGATTTTTTTTCAAGGCTACTGCAATTTAGCGAATAGTGGGATTACGTCTACCATGTCGGCGACGAATTTGCATGTGCTCCACAAATCAACAAAATTAAATTGTAATCAGATTTATGTAAATACATCACAATACGAAGAAACAAACTAATACTTATTTTGAATAAAAACCAACTTCAAAAAAGAAGGTTTTTCATCCGACTGTACCTTTTTTTTTGTTTATATTTCTCCTAGTGTAACCAAATCAGAATTTGATCTGATCCCATGGAAACGAAGATAAACCATTTGGCACTAACAAAGTTTTTCCTATACTTTTTAAAGCTATTACGATATTTGCGTCTCATGTTGCAGAGCTGATGGTGAAAAGTACAGCTCCTTAATGGTTATGAGTTAGAGGATAATTCGACTTAAAGGAATTGCAAAGGCGCATTGAACATGGCTGTCTACTTTTTTTAAAGTCAATAATTTAGTAGATATTTGTTAAAAGTTATCATCAACCAAATTAACCCAATCTATTATGTTTTTTCAATGTTAAATATCAACCAACTGTGCTGTAGTATAATAAACTTGGTCTGACCAAGACTTTTATAGTAAAATAATAAGTAGATTTTTTATACAATACTCTTACCCCATAAAGCAGTCAGTATCATGTATCCACTGCTTGATGAAATGTTGAGTTATGGATGCATTGGGAACAGACTCCTGCAGTTTATCCAAGATGGAGAACAATAAGTGTGGATTGCTGTACAAGATTGCTATTAGAACCTGAAACAACAAAAAGAATGCTATTAAATTTGGAAATATTCAGATTATAAAAAGTTGCTAAAGTAAGCAAAGATAAAGGTACCCACACATTACCCGAACCAACTCACGCCCCCGACGTGACAGACATCCTCATACACAAAATTAAAATATAGCGACCCTTTTCACAAGCAGAAAATGAACAAAAATACAACAATTCTTTACAAATCATAGCTGTCAAATAATACATGAAAACAAACAAAATAATCTTTGTTCTGCTATTCTAAAATTTGTTAATGCTACAGTTACTGATTTTTTGGTAAGATATGAAATAACAAAGAGGGACATTTTACCTGTAACAACATGGTTCTGAGTTCAGAAGTTTTCACTTTCCTAGTGAGTCTGTTCAAGACCAGCTCCACAAATGATGGTAGGCAGTTATCAATTTTGCCAGAGCACTGAAGAACCATAACTTCAAGCAGTTTAGCGGCATAGATTTCAGATTCATCTTCAGAGTCTGAGTTTAAGACCTGTTAATAAAATTATCATTATCATTATTATCTAACTAACTAAACTGTACTAGAAACATAAAATGTAGTCGCTATTTGCTGATTAAAATAATTAAATAATATTGATTTACAACAAATTGCATGTAGAATAATGGGCTGTTGGGTTGCATTAGCATTTAGAACACAAGCACTAACAAATAACATTTTTATGAAAGTCTAAATATATAAAAGACATGAATTAATCAAACTGGCATAGTATTCATAAAAAACGTTACACTAAATTAATTAAAATCTACTACATAAAACATTATTATACAGTTCATAGTACAGTTTGTTCAAAAGGATACATAAAATATTAGTAGAAAATATGAATTCATTCCAATATATCACAACAAACACGCAAGAGCAATATTATACTTCTTATGACGTCTTCGGAAATATGATTTGAATTAAAAATAAAATGTTCTCTTTTTTGCTTTTATAGATAAATGTAAAAAATCCTCTTTAAAGTACAGTATAAGTGTTTGTAATTAAATAGGTTTTGTTTATTAACAGGCGTGAATGGTTAGCATCGGAGAATTCTTTTGAAATCTGCATGGTCTAAATAATAAACAGTAATCGCCGGTCGTATAGCTTTCAGAATCTTATTTGAACGAGAAACATCCGCGTAACTTTGTTTAATAAGCTGTTTGTGCAATAAGTACGTAAGCTCAAAGTGGAAAATTTAAAATCAAATTCGCTATTGCAGGTACGCCTAGTAAAATTGATAAAACCAATTAATTTACAGAAGCTCGTAAT
The DNA here is from genome assembly GCA_947561695.1 of Tyria jacobaeae. Lineage (NCBI taxonomy): Eukaryota > Metazoa > Arthropoda > Insecta > Lepidoptera > Erebidae > Tyria > Tyria jacobaeae. The sequence continues at coordinate 6,529,428 of OX387207.1, read as the reverse complement.
TTGGCTATAAATAAATCAGTATAGGCTTGGATATTTTACCTTTAGGCATTAGGTAAGACAACACAGTTGGTATAAGCAATCGCTTTAGCATAATATGACTCAAATGCGCCCTATAGTACGAAAGTGGAAAAATATAATTTTAGGATGTTATCCAGCCATCATAGAAATTTCTTAAGACCTCAAAAAATAGTTCGTTACAAAATTTTTTAACTATAAATAAACAAAAATAAGAAAGGCATGTGCACTTTAACATAGACTTCTACTGCAACTTATAATGCATTCATAATACTTACAGCTTTAGCCATGTTGAACATTGCTAGTATGTGATTCTCGTTTGATAGAAATGCGTTTGTATCCACTGTAATGTAGTTGTGCAATACAGGCATCATATCAGTGAAGTAATCAAAGCCTTCTTTCTCAAACACCTGGTAGAGAAGTTCTAGAACCTTCCACATATCTTCTGAGATTGTTTTGTCTGTCAGGTTGCAGAGCAAAGTCATGGCTTCTTCATAATATTCTGTACACCAAGATAAAAGTATTTTAATACTGGACACAAAATTATTTTAAGCCTAAAAAAATATTTCAACTAATTTTACAACCAAATCTAAGACATATATGTTACTGACACAAAAATACTGAGAACAACATTTAACAGAATAAATGGTGACAATTTCAATTTTAGATAAAATATAGACGCAGTTGTTAAACTCATGTTTGATGCATTCAAAACTCTATGTTAGCTGTCTGAATACATGTTTTGATAATAAATTGTCTATTTTCGAAATAAGATTGTTTTTTTTTTTCAAAGGTATTGTGAATATAAATCGATAACTGGATTTAAAAACATGTTTTATGACCCAGTTCTGTTAACATTTAAATGATTATGTTAATATATCTTCAAGCCTCATAGAAAAATCGATTCTGTTAAAAGAAATCGTATGTACATACCAATGATGTTATGGTGCAAGATGTGCCCAACGACACGCAGTACAGTCTTCTCGAGCTGCGCCATAATCTCAGGGTTGTCTTCCATCACAGTTAGAATTGTCTCCATTGTATTGAGCAAACCCATAGCTGTGATCGCCTTCTCGTCGGTCCCAGAGTCAGTTTCGATGACTTTACTGAATGTGGTCGCCAAATGATCCGTAATCTCAAAAGCCATTGGCATCAATTGCTCTGTATATAATGGTACAATCTTTTGCAAAACATTTGCAATATTATCATTTTCAGTTTCACGAATTACTTTTAGTAGTTCAGTTGTCACGGTCTTCACTTGAGGCTCTAAGTATTTATGTACTTTCTCTTGCGATGACAGTAGCATCTGAATAGCAATTGCAGCCTCCACTTTGACTGGCAACTCAGTATCGGTCAGGAGCGCTGTGACTGTCAAACGCACGGCTTCGACAAGGAGCTGATCGCTCTTAAACCGTACGCTAGCGAAGCAATGGAGCACCCAGCAGGCTCTTGCTCTCATGTAGCCCAAGGAACTATGGAATTCAGGGAATACATATTGGCTCAGTAAGGAGTCAATCTCTTCTTTGTAGAATTTTTTCTTGATCAGAATGTCATTTAGTGTACCAACCAAATGCAAGGCGCCGTCGCGCTGCCTAGGTCCGTATTCTCCATTCTGACTAGTCAACACTTGCATACACAAATTCATTGTACGACCCAACATATCTTTGCGCTTTTTGCAACAAGAAACCACCAATGTCTGCGCTGCAGTGACAGGTGATACAAAATCTTCAAATATATCTAAAAACATAAGAGTGACTAATGATTTTTACGAAAGAAAACTATATTGATTAAAAAAAACCGCATAACTGCAAAATGACAGCTTACCAAATTTAATCCTTATATATTCATGTGGATCAGTTTCCCAGAGTTCTTCATCGGCTTCGGAGTAAGACATGAGAGGGAAGAGTACGTCTTGGATGATGGCAAACATGTGCGGCTTTAGCAGCTTCCAAGAATGAGCGTGAGTCACGCTTAAAAAAATTGTAAATTTTAATTTTGTATGTCTGAGGAAGTGATTCCATGAGACTATGAGCCATTTAATAATACTTAATGGACCACCACTATTAGCAATAAAAATCTATGTGCTCAACTTAAGTTTTTGTGTAACTGTAATTAAGTGTTTGTTATAAGTACTTAAGAAATTTAAGTATTGGCGGGATGCAACATGCTTCTAGACGAGAACGGGAGTGAGATAGGCCTGATGTAAATACCTATTCTATCTATTAAGTGGTTACAAACTACGACACAGACATTAAGGTAGTTTTATCAATTAAATAGGTAGGCGTCACGCGAGACTCGTTAACTAATGATGACACGATGATAATATAACACGCTGAGATATAACTTGCACGAGCGATTAATCCATATGAAACAATAATTGGATATTTCAATAAATAGGTTTTGGTGAGATCATGGCTGTGTGTCATGATCTCACCAAAACATGCTTAGAGATAATTTAAAAATATATAGGATCGATAATTAGATCGATAGAGATAATTAAGATCGCTATCTAATTAGTGTGCCTACCGGCATTAACAAGAATGAAAAAAAAAAAAAAGAATTCTTCGTATATTAATATATTATTACTATTCTGCAAAAATACGTACACATACGACTACATGCTGAAGGACTATTTCCCAGTTAAGTTACAACCTAGCAAACTGTAAACTTTTTCCTGAGGTTTGACTATGAGGAAAATAAAATATGCATAATTATCTCTGCGGAACTGTACACAGGTATAAAAAGTAGCTATGACACTGCTACCACATACTGTTGCAACACTATAAAATAAGTTAATAAACAACAAAAACTTGGACATTTATAAAGTATTGCACTTACCATTGGTCAATGTAACTGATGGTCTGCTGGAGTACCCTTGGCGAGATATAGACCTTATTTCTGTACTGGTCTAATATCCTAAGTAGAACTTCCAAAATGCCACCAGTGAAGGTTGTAAGGTACCATTCAGCAAATTGCACATATTCTTCACGGGCGTTTACTGGACTGCCATATCTAATAAGAAAGAAAAAATAGTTAAAAAAGATATATGTAATCAATCAGTTCCCTTAGCCAATAAACAAAAAATACCTTTCAAATAGTCTATAGAGAGTATGCACCGCCCATTTTTTGCACTTCCACCAAGGCAGCTCCATCCGCTCATCTTCATCTACCTGCAAAGTGGTTTCTGGCACTGGCTGCTCCATCACTAAGCGCAGGATCTCCATCCACTTTGTGAAGATTTCCTTTGTAATCAAGTCTAGGGGCAGTATATACTGAAAGACAAGGTACACAATTAAACAATGTTTGTATTCACTATTATTTAGTTTTATACACTACGATTATAAAATTACCTTTATTAAGCCATAGAAACACTTGAGTATTTGCTTTTGTATGAGAACAGATTCCACTGAAGGGTCGCCTTGGAGGTTCACTATCAAATTGTACATCATTGGCAACAACAGGTTCATTGCTTCTATTAGTGGCAGTCTCTTCTCAGCAACATGATACTCATAATTTTTTATCAATTGGTAGAGACACAAAAGTGCTCCCATCCAACTGTTTGGCTCAGGATTTTGCAAGTATATGTGAATTTTATCTACCACCTGTGTCCAGCGTGTCGGAAAATCATGTTTGATTATAGTTTTGAGGCAGACGCACAGCTGAACTCTTATAAGGTCGGGTGCTTGTATTACAGCATCTACGATGATATCTCTGATCATTGCCCGATCCTGTTCGTGAACACTGAAGGGAATCGGTTCGCCTTCTTCCGCTTCTTTTTCCTGCCATCCTGATGTAACAAGATTCTTCAGGTAAACAGCACCAGCTTGTCTTACTGGGATAGCTACATCATTTTGCATAACCACTTGCAAGAGTGAAGGTGCAAATCCTATGATTTTGTGAATCTGTAAAGAATAAACTGCTGTCACTAAGAAATTATTTAACGATTTAGGATAATAATAAATAAATTTTATCATTTGCCCTTACCTTTTTAGGACACCGATTATTATAATTTTCACATATATTATTTATTACTATCACAAACAATGGTTGTAATTGATAGTTTGTAGTTTTCAGTACTAAAAGTGTAATGAAGCAGACCATCGTCAAAATAAAAGAAAGTCACAAGCTAATCGTATCGCAAATTATTCTTATTTACTAATTTTATTATTTATTGTTGTTAATAAAATACAGTGTATATAAACAAATTTTAATAAAACATATGAATTAGGAATGAAATGCTTCAAAATATTTGTCGTGCAGATTTACATTACATTTGTGGCACATTTGGACCTTTCTATTGTTACAGCTTCACATCTTTTGAGAATATGTTGGGTTGAATATTTCCTAATAAACAGGTGTTTGTCTTCAATTGCTGTAGTGACCTAGGATGAGATTTAGGATTTCCATATTTCCCTAGCAAAGATCTTGCTATAGCTTGACGAAATTCAATCTACATAATGTTTGACCTGAATGATCTAGCGCGTATGTGCGAGTTATTAACGGCAAAGTCAATTAACCTACTCAAAATAGGCATATACTTTTTTACCTCTAAAGGTAAACGCCGACCTTAACATCGAGTACATCTACTCCGCCCATAATTCGATTGTAGTGCTGTAAAATTTTTGGTTGTTCAACATCAATCATTTATATCTGAATCTATAATTATAAAACCCTACGGGTTGCTTTTTAGACAATTTCACATCTATTAGCGGACACTTGTCTATTTTATTTCGATTAGCAGTTCCAGTTATTTTTATATAATTTTTATGTAAAGTACTCAATAGTCCAGGATATGTAAGAAAATTGTCGCAATACAATGAAAACTGCGTTCCTGGGCATACTTTCTTCATTATCAGTCTTCGTCAAATTAGAAACAATGTTCTTCTTGTCTCGTATCACGCGCTCCAGATCGCCTAATATAAATCAACTTGTGAACAGTCCTAAACGAGTTATTGCAACCCATGCTTTGAGTCTGAAATGGATAGGTTTCCAATGAATGTGTTCTTTGCAACCATGACGACCGTAATAAGGTGTCACTGACTCGTCGATACTGAAGTTTTCTTCAACAATAACATACAACAGAAATTTTTCACTCATTATGTCATGTAACGGTCGAATTGTTACGATTTTGTTGCCCGTGCGTAGGTTGTTGTTATCAGCATCATGAATATATGTTAATATTTCTTCAAAACAATTAGCTACGTCTTATTGATTTAGTCACTTAAACATTATGGCTATCTTCATTGGTTTCACAGTACATAAGGCGGGAAGGCCACTAAGAATTAAAACCCATTTGACCCATTTCCGTGGCCTGATACGTGACCTGGCTATCACGTTAGACCTGAGACGACGATGTCCTAAGTTTCTCGAAGGAGAGCCACCTGACGAATTGAGGGCCCGAATTGTTTCCACATTAGAGGAAGAACATTATCCCTGACGTGTCTGACGAATGTTTTTGTGTTTAAGAAAATCAATTTAAGATTAGATAAAGAGGTAGCATTAATCTATCAATCTATTCAATAGTCTTATAGAGGGTTGACCTATAATGTTTGTACACTACTAAACAGTTGAATTGATTTATGATGAATAAGTGATGTCCTTAGATTTACATTTATTGTGCAAGTGTTACTGGATAGGTATATAAATCCTTAATATTAATCTTTTCTTGGGTCGTGTATGACGACGCCTGTATCTGTCAACTTCCGTTAGATAAAACTTTCTTCACGACATTTTGTTCATCCCTTAGCATCATATATTTTCAGGCTCCCTCTAATATATTTATTTCACCTTGTCCATCCTAGTCACACCACACATCCATCTCAATATTAGAATTTCAGCTACACGCAGGCGTCTCTCGTCCGTTCCAACCAACTGGGCCAACTTTCAGATCAGTACAAAACGACAGGAATTATTAAGAGTTATATAAGATAAATACTTTTTTATTGCAATCAATTAAAAAACATGTAAATGCACATTTTGATGCAGAAAGACAAAGAAAGAAAGACAAATAAAAAGAATCATAAGTTCCTTTTTTTATGGGATAGGGGCGAGCAGACCGGACACCTGCAATTCAAGAGTCGCAAGAGCATTGCGGGCATTTAGGTAGGAGAACGGTTTTTTCGATGCGATGATTTGTTTCACAGGCTGGATGTTCGAGGATTGCTGGTTTCTACAGTATAAATGTTTGCTACTTTTGTCTTGCTGAATAAGACTCAAGGTAAAAAATTCGGCTTATACCATGTCGATAAAAACAATCAGGATTAAAAAAAAATAAAGATACAGCTTTCCGCAGCAAATTAAATTGTTGCATAATCAATAAACATTTTTATACAAAATAAATGGGCTTCCATGGCTTTACCTAATGGCTAAAACCATAAAAGGGTGAATTCTATAAATTTTATAGGGTACAGGCGAGATGTACCCTATAAAAATGTATAGACATATGATTGCAACAATCATTGATCATACATAATAGTTATTAGAGAGTTCTATCTCTTAAGATCTCAATCAGATCCTAATACTAATGCTGGAAAAAAACCTTCATAGAAAAATATGCATATAAATATCGAAAACTAGATCCAAATCGGAACATTAGCTTTTGAGTAAATTGTGGATATAGCAACATTCATACCATACATAGAGGTCCAATGAATAGAATCTCCTTTAAATTGAATTAGGTCAGTTAAAAAATACTGCATCAGCAAGTTTGGTAAAGACAGATCAAGGTTAAATTTTCAAAAATATCGACTATCATTTCATTACTAATATAATTTTATAAATAGGCATCAATCACAAAGAATGTAGGTGTTATTTATCTTGTTTGTATTAATGAACAAGATAAAATCTTCATTATATCTCTCATATAATACGAACTATTATACTTGTTCTTACTTATTGTTTAAAGTATACAAGTTTCCTGTTAGGCATTGTATTCCTTATTTATTATATCATGTTTAAGTCACAAAATGTTCAAGCTAAAATGCTAGTGGCAAATAAATGTGTTATTGCTATCACCACAGGTACAATCTTAAGAGATTTAAGAGATTTAATTCTCAGTAAGCCTAGTGCCATCTACTGAGCACTTTGGGAAGGAAACATAGATCAATTGTAATAAAACAATATCCCTATCCTTCCAAAACATTCCCTTCTTACCCACTCTTCAATATACTGTTATATTGAAGAGTGGGTAAGAAGGGAATGTTTTGGAAGGATAGGGATATTGTTTATAAAGATGGATTGGAGTTGCATACCCTATAACAATACAAATTAGCTTTAGTTGGAAAATAATAATTAAATTGATTACTTTTCATATTTTTCAGTAACCTAATTTACTTCTAGTCTTAAACAACAGTAGGTACACACTTTTTTTGACGAAATTATGTACAGAGATATATTATTGTCTGGAACATAGGCTACTTATAACTGAAAATGAAACCAAATCACAATTTGTTTTAAGTGGGTATATGTTCTATGAGCTACATACTAAATAACAGCTAGACTCAACATAGTATAACACATTCTGTATGCTTAAATTTTTCAAACTATGCAATGGATTTTGATGCGCTTTTGTGATGTCGTATAATCATATTATTGTGCAATCACATTGCAAAAGCTGCTGGCTAAACTAAACCCTACAACATAGAACAAAATAATGTACTACAGAATTATATTTATTAGAAAGATCTACAAATTCGTAGGTAATGGCATATCTATCTCCTATAATAATAATATTAAGCACTCCACACTGACATTAGTATGTACATTTCAACCCTGCAAAGCCATTAATAACAACAGACATATAATTAAACCTATCAGGTAAAAGCCAATATACAATAAAGAGCCTTTTTACAAACCATTAGTCTATTAGTACAACACAAGCTTAAAGTGAAGCAATTATTTCAAAATCATTGTGGGTAGTTATCACAAATTGAAACTTTACTTTTGTGGTGTACAATAAAGTGTATAGTATTGTACTGCGCATTATCTACTATCAATCAATCATACACATCTGTAAAAAGAACATAAAAATCCAATATATATTTCACAAACTGAGTAAATATAAAGTTCAATAGATTGTGATAACTAAATTATAAAAAATATGTATGAAATAGTATGTATATATTCTTCGACTACTTGTTTAATACACCTCTGCTTTCCTCTTCAGGGATTCAAGCGTGAGTATATGTATTCAGGGTATTAAATGCAGTGTGGGTAAGCAATGCCAATTATTTTACTGGTCATTATCATGGCAACCAACCAGCAACTGTAGGTATTTAATAATATTTTCCAACAATACAATTTTGGAATATTGGTTACTAGCATACATACAACGTCATTAATATAAAGAAATTGCACCAAAATTATCTTCATTTTAATTGAAAATTATCTAGAATTTTAATTGAATTTCTATTTTTAGCAACTCCTTAACAATTTGAGTAGGATAAGTGTGGTCAGAACCTACAAATTAAATATTTGCATTAGCTCTTAGCTATCTTCTACAGTGAATACAAGCATTAAGAAAGATTTGTCAGGGCAAATAGTGTGTAACCTCACGATATAAACTAAACAGTCTACGAGGGTTAAAACATGGTGCTAAATCTCGTACCAGCGCGGCATGCCATTATACGTCTATATTCAGAAGACGTGCACTCACAATAAAGCGTGTAAATTAACTACTGACATTCAATTTGGTCGCATTATAAAATTCCCGAGCATGAGGTTAAGGGAAGAGAATTAAAAATTCACCTGAGAGAGCTGTTCTTCTGCTGGCTGCCTTTGGTTTGGATCGATTGTTCCACGTAAAATTTCAGTCAGCTTTCTAGTGTCCATTTTGAAGTAATTCACATTAAATTACAAAATAAATATTTTTCAGCAAGGACACAAGCTGCCGCCGGGCGTGGAAGTAAAAAAGATAGCTTGTCTATGATGGGTATGTCACGTGGTACATAAAGATCCCATTCACTAAGCAACAAGTCGAAAATACAACTACGAATGAGCAAAGTAATAAATTATAATAAAATTATATATAATCGGTACATATATATTGTGTTATGAATGTGTGTAGTTACTCAAATAATGGTTTCATAATCATTCCTAATAGCCAACAGTTATTAGGTATTTTTTGTTTGAACGGTCTTTATAAACAACAAGAAACTACCGTGGGCATATTGGCCAAGGTATACAATAAAGAGAGAATACAAAGACTAACACAATACTACTATTTATATTTTATTTTACTATAAAATTGTTGCTTCCTGCGAATCAGTTCTAAAATTATACATTAAAAAAATATATTAATACAAATTCAACATATAATATAAATGTATACACTTCCATTTAATTTAATATGGCAACTTAAATTTAAAATTAAATAATAAAATTAATATTTAGTTATAACTCAATTGTACATAATACTAAATACTTATAAAAAAATATTGGAGGAAATATTACATTACTGTAATTGATTAGGAAGCGGATCTTAGGAAGGATTTAATCATTCACCCCTTCCTCGAAACGTAAGGTAATCGTTTAAGCGAGCCGGGAGCGAGTAGAGTAGTGGGCGTAGCGATAAAAATACAGTGTGAGTTCTTCCTTTGTTTAAATTAATATACATTGGTGTTCCAAAAGCAGTGATGGATTTAGGCCTAAGCCAGCGAGGCCCAATTTTTTTTCCAAGAGGGTGTCACTATTTTGAATTCTGCTAAAATTTGAAATGAACTTTGTTTTTATAAATTGTAAGACCGTATTATAACGCTTTTGCTCCTGCATTTACAAATTTAGGATGACAAGATTTAAAGGGTAGAATTATTTTGACGAAATAGTTAATCTTGAAAGTACTTAAATTCTAAATATTTTACAAATATTTAAAAAGTTAGGAATGGCACCCACCTATCTATCTATTTCTATATTTAAAAAAAAAACTTTTAAAATCTAAATCTAGCTTATCTCAGTCCTAGCTTAGTTTTCTGATTATTATAAAACGGAATATTAATCATCATAAATATATTACAATTATTATTACAGAAATTATTTATAATAATCGATTACAATTATTATTAATCAGAAAATTATTTATATATTTTCTTCTTTAATACTTTAGAGATGTGTTCCAAATTAGGACATGGGATAGCTTATTTTGTTGAATAATAACTGAAATTTACATTTATTGCTAATTTAGAGTTTTTGCTGATCTATAGCAACCCGGGGCCGATATATATTATTATACGTATTATGAATATATCTATATAGGGTACCACCAAACTTTTACCATCACTACCCAAAAGCAAAAAGAAATTAATTTAGACACTGTGGTTGAGCATGAAGTCATGTCAAAGTCTGCGAAGACTACTTTTTAAGTCAACATTGGGGCATTCAAATAGAGCAGTGTCTTTTATTAAACGTACTTAAACTCTTATAAACCTGGATTTTACTTCTAAACAAACTTGACAGTCAGGTGTAGACATGTGTCAGATGTATCAAACCACATCTAAAATCTGATGTCGTCCGAATATCAGATGACATCGATTGGATGTTACGAGATATCTGTTTTCATCACATCTAAAATAACTATCTAACATAGATTACCGGTTATAGGTTATAGGATTGCCTGTCGAAAAAACTAAGTTAAACGTTCTGCTCACAGCTGTACATCGGATATAGGTTCGACATTCGCTCCCTCTCTGTTTAACTTTACGTCGTCCCGTCTCTAAGAAAGAGATGAAGCGAATGTCACACCGATATCCAAAGTACAATAGTTATAGGTTTGACTATCGAAAAATCTAACTTACACGTACTGCTCACAGCTTTACATCGGATATCGGTTCGACATTCGCTCCCTCTCTGTTTACATTACGTCGACCCGTCTCTAAGAAAGAGATGAAGCGAATGTCAAACCGATATAAAACGATTTTATTCGTCAAAATGTTTTCTAAAGTAGCTATTATGTGAATGAGATATGATCGCATTTAGTATAAGAAAGTAAGGACTTTGTTTAAACACTTATGTATTAATCTCATTGTTGATCTCATCTAATGTTTATATTGTTATTATGGGCGTTTTTCAGAAAAGATAAAACCCCTCACCTGCGTCAGCTTTCCTTTATCGAAAGACGCTCTCAAATGTTTTGAAGAACTCAAACAGGACATCAAGGCAGCGGCTCTAGTAGCTATTAATGACGACGATATTTTCACAGTTGAGACCGATGCTTCAGAATTCGCACTAGCGGCTACACTTACTCAACGAGGACGACCAGTAGCATTCTTTTCACGAACCTTGTCAAACTCTGAATGCAAGCAATCATCAATTGAAAAAAGAAGCTTGCGCTATAGTGGAAAGTTTAAAGAAATGGAGACACTACCTAATTGGAAAATATTTTCTTTTGATTACGGATCAACAATCGGTAACCTTAATGTTTAATCAGAATCATAACAGTAAAATCAAGAACGAGAAAATCTTACGTTGGCGATTAGAGTTGTCTTGTTTCAAATATGATATTGTCTATAGACCAGGCTCCGAAAATGCAGCTGCGGACGCTTTATCCCGCGTATGTGCCTATATGAATATCAGTAAACTAAAAGAGCTCCATAACGCACTCTGTCACCCGGACGTGACAAGAATGTATCACTGGGTGAGATCCAAAAACATGCCCTATTCAGTAAACGATATTAAGGAAATAACTGCCTCGTGCCCGACCTGCGCCGAGATAAAACCAAGGTTCTTCAAAGTCAAAAGTCACTTGATTAAAGCTATGGCCCCTCTCGATCGTATCAACATAGACTTCAAGGGGCCACTGCCATCTAACACCTCCAACAAATACATATTAACTATAATGGACGAGTACAGCAGATTTCCATTTGCATATCCATGTAAAGATATGACATCTACCACTGTCATCAACTGCTTGAAAGATCTCTTCCTTACTTTTGGCCAGCCTCTCTGTTCATAGTGATAGAGACTCATCGAAGATGTCCGAAGAATTCAAATCATCCCTAAGAAAGGCAAACGTAGCCTCATCTAGAACGACACCTTATAACCCTCAAGGTAATGGACAAGTGGAACGTCTTAATGGGACTCTCCGGCGAACTATCTAACTCAGCCTCCGGTCAAAGGGTCTATCAGTGGAAAACTGGGAAGTGGTACTGAAGGATGCATTGCACTGTGTACGTTCTCTTTTATGTACAGCTACTAACGCCACCCCACATGAAAAACTTTTTACATACCCTAGAAGATCCCCGAATGGAGATTCATTGCCGTTCTGGCTGTCACCAGGCCCGATATTGTTAAAGAAGAATGTTCGACATTCTAAAACAGACCCTCTAGTCGAAGAAGCTGAACTCCTTGAAATTAATCCTCACTATTCTCTTATTCTACGTGACAATGGGGAAACATCAACAGTATCGAACCGTCAATTGGCACCGTTCCCAAATACCGTTAACTACAGTGAAAATGATAGTTTTGAAACAGCTTCTGAAGAGATGGAAGACAGCACTACAACTCCACCCGAAACTTTCACCTCATCGCTATCATCGCCGCAACGTTCACAGGATTTACGTAGCTCGTCGCCCTCTAGCTTGTCGCCTTCTCCGATACTCCAGACTGAAGCTCTCCCTCGAAGATCAAACAGGATCAGAAAGCCGCCCGCCTACCTGAGCGACTTTGTGGTACATCGAGAAGGGAGTGAAAACTCAACCGGGGAAGAATGAGGCGATATGCAACCTCCTTGAATGTAGTATTTATGGTAACAGTTACAACTCTGGTCATACGTTTGTCACTGCGCTACCTATCAATATCTTTGTCATAATTATTTTATTTATTTATTTAACTTTATGCACATATTGTACAAGGCGGACTTAATGCCTTAGGCATTCTCTTCCAGTCAATTATTCTATGTAATGTAATTCTTTTAGTTAAATAAAACCACATTTCTTGGTTGGTTTTACGTCTATTATATTACAATTTACGATCAATATTTTTGGGCTAGTCCTAAGCCTATGTTAAACATAAAGAAAAATAACCTAGTCTTATTACAATGTAATTTTAACGAATGGTATATTCAATATCCAAATCTAAAGCGCCAACCAAACAAACGTAATCGCACATTTCTATTAGTTTCCTTAGTAGATTTTGGATGCCGTAGAAATCGGCATCTGAAATCAGATGTCAATATCGATGTGTAATCTAAATATCAGTTGGACAACGGATGTCACAAAAAACCGATATCGCCCATGCCTAGTCAGGTGTCATTTATTGTAATTATGAACGGTTCCAGGGTGCCATAGATTTTTTTGAATAATTTTGGGATTATTTGGACTGATCTTTGCTGTCCTTTCCAGGTCTATAAATTATATCACACTTGAAGCATGAAATTTGTAATCATCAAACTTCAATTTTCTCGTTTTATATTTGACTGTTGTTTTTGGTAGAACACAAACGTAACAGAACTCACTGTGATTAGTATAGTTTCTACTATAGTTAAATGATAGTTTCGCCACTTCTACGTAAGTCGATAGAAGAAAATTCTCTCTCTCTCTCTCTCTCTCTCTCTCTCGATAGAAAATTGCCGCTTTTTGGCACCTGCCAAAGAAAAAAAAAGAAAGCCATGGGTGATAAAGTTTGAGTTAAAGTAGCAGCTCGTGCGTAAAAGGTACCGGTTTCTTCAATAGCAACTATTGAAGCTTTCACAATTTCTGATTGTCAGTTATTAAAAAAAAACTTCTGTTAAAAGAAAGCTTTTAATAGATCTAATTGCCATTTCTATTAAATTAGTGGAACTGAAATGTGGTTGGGAAAAAGTGGGCATTTTATACTTTTACCCATTAGGGACTATAGGCGTGAGGCTTTGTATGTATGTACATATTGTTTATTTACTTTATATTAAACTGATATCTCGGTGCATCATGTGTTCTAGGAGTGTATAGAAGTTATAAAAAATAATAGGATCTGATAAGATTCAACACATTGAGTCAACTTGTTTCTAAAGTATGTTTCTGCCCTTACACCTATGATTCGGTTAAACCATAAGCAAACTATTTGTGTAAACTATTTTCTCATCTGGCAAGACTTGTTGCTCTAGAATTTTAGTATAGATAAACAAGATATAGGATAGAGAGCATTCTAGACTGTAGAAATTGCCACCACTCTTCGAATGCACGATGCTGCCATCTCATTTTTGGTTCTAACAAGTAAATGACATAAAGATATAACTATAGATAGGTATGTATCCATGTGGTATTAGGCACATATACATATATATATACTATTGTATTTTTCGTGACCGCTGTTTAATTGCAGCCAAATTGAATATCGGATAATAGAAACACTTCTACTGACACATTCTCATTTATTTCAAATATGAAATCATAAACATTTAAATTTATTAATAAATAATATGTATAGTAAGTAAGAATACTTGTATTTGTAGTATTACGCTTGAGCACCCAAGTCTATCTTATACTCGCCACTATTATTTAGTTTACCAGACATAATTCTATTAATAGAGCGACACCAACTACATATTAACAAACTTAATGACACATAAACCAAATATTCTTTTAGATTATGTTTTAATAAGTAAATTTGTATGTAATTATTGTATAGCACAAGTTTATTAGATTCTTTCTGTCATATTGTGGGACACCATCATCTCTAAAATTTGTATAAAAGGATAACACAACCATTTTTTATTATATTCTTTTGCCCGTATGAAAGAGGCAGAGGCCGGGGGTGTCACTATCGTTTTCTAATATACATTTTTTACATTTTTTTCTAATATGCATTTTTTTGTTCAATAATACACAATCATATCTTCTTTAACAGCAAGTTGTTTGGAGCTAGTTGATGCAAGATGATCTTGCCCTTCAAGTGTTTGAAGTCCAGTTGTTTAGAATAATTCACCTAAAACAAATAAATACAGTCAATTTAATTTCTTTTGATAACAAAAATACCATGGAATTATTTAATTCTCAGTACATGTTAGTATTACACAGAAAAAAAATTGTAAATCATAATATAAAATAAAGAGTAACAGATTTATTTGAAAGTAGCTTTCGTCTCTTGTCTATCTTTCAGAAAAAGTCGTCTGTTTTTTGTATGAATTCTATGAATTCTATGTATACGTGCTTTATTTGGACCTGGTAATGTATATGCAAAATTTGATGATGATGAGGTTATGGGTAAGATTTGCAAGATAAATTAACAAACACACGTCGAAATTGTAACGTAATGTAATTAGTCGAATAACAGTTCCTTTACATTAATTATGATAAGCAAAGCTTAAATAAAATGATTTTGAGACTGAAAAAATAAGACATCCAGCAACCCCTCAAGGCTATATATTTTTTAAAGAAACTCATATAAGTAATGTATACTTATTATGCAACACAAAGGCTGACTAAGTTTGTATTGTCACCATCGGGTGCAGTGCTTTTCTAGTCTAGTGTATTGTATACACAAACAGCAAAATATTTATGTTTATTTAAAAAAATATTCAATTGATATTTGTTTTATCTATTTTAGAGCTGTAATTATATACTTTTTATATATTTAGCACTTTAGTAATTTAACTAATTTATTTTATGTTATAGAAACATAATTATATCATATTCTTAACATAATCTTCCTTAGTAAAATGAGTACCACATATCCTTTTATGCTGGTAGGCCAATTGGTCTTCCGGTTTTTCTAATTTTCCACCCATAAGATTACCCAAGCTTTAAACTAAGCATTGAATTTCAATGGATGAAAAAAACGATGGACTCCTGAATAATAAATAAATAAAATATATAGTGGAACCTCCTCGCGTACCAGAGAAAAAGGGTCTTGATAGATAGACAGCCAACCAATCAAGTGATGCTATGAGGGTTTATTTTTTATTTTTGAAGAACGGAAGAGAGAAGAATTTATTAATTCATGCAAACACTATTTATTCATATTAGATTATTATAGTAATTCATTATGCAGAATAATATTGTACTGCCCTAATACAAATAATTCATTCTAGTAAACTGTGTATTTTTATATATTTAATAGTGTACTACCTACTATTATATTTTAATTACCCAAAAAACATTTGTTCTAAAATATTAAATTATTCTATAATTTTTCTGCTTAAGGTGAAACTTGTTCACATTTGGATATAGCTCATGTGATTATACTACTGATATATTTATTTAGAAAAAGTGTGCAATAACTTCAGAGAGCGAGAGAGAGAGAGAGGGTGTAGTAAAAAAAACTTATAGAAATAATATCATTTGTGTTTTGGAATTTGTGGCAATGAGTACACCTCAATGTCTTTAAATTTTAAATATTATTATGTGAAGTAAGAGAAAATAGTCGTTATACCCTACAATTTCTCAATTTGTTACTTTGTGCTTATTTTCCATACCAAATGAAACTATATTTGCGATATACTTTATTAAAAAATTAAAATAAAATTAGAGATATACATTTGAAAAAATTCTAAATTGTTGTGAGATAACAGAATGTAATGTGTTGAGAAAGTGTTTTTATTTACCTCTTCTTTCACAGCCTAAAGTGCAACGAACGAGCACCTTGTAAAGTGTATATATCTAACTCAAAACCTTAACATTTCACAAAAACAATTAAGTCCTTTCTTGTAATAAGTTGTAGGAATGTAATGAAAAATTCGGCTCACCGCTGATTTTACTGATTCTACTTTATTTATTTAAATGAAAATTTAATAGCTATATACAATATTTAACGAGAAATAACTACTATTAGTATTTAAACTGAAAATACTGACATCTATAGCGTTGAATCAATAAGAAATAAATTAAGATATCTTCATTATTTTTTTCCTCCACTTGAGCGCGCTTTCATCGCCTGTTTTTATTATTTCATAGGTAGCTGTCTATGAACGTATGTATGTAGTCGATGTATCTGCGTACATTTCGAAAAGTCAATTGCAGTCAAATTATTCGAAGAAATCTGGTGTTTGTAATCGTATGTACTATTAGGATAAAATATATAGCCATCAAGGATGCCGTAAAATTACTTGTAATTTGTTATCCCAAAACTAACTTACCATATGGCGTAAATTTCAGTTAAACAGGAATTCCCTGTTCGCGATAAAAAATATAAACTCACAAAATTACAAGTGATGATCTTTTTTGTACTAATATAATAAATATGAGATATAATAAACAAGAATTAGTTGCGTTAGCATCTCAAACATCACAGAATTTTGATCGCGAAGGTGTTCTTGTACTTAAAGAGAGACAGGATGGGTTTTTTAGGAGATCTGAAGGTAAGTTTTAGTGATATTTTTTTTTTGATTCGCTATAAATTACTTTTAACAACTATTGGTATTATTTTCCCATTCGTAATGGATTGTTGCTAAACATTCACATACACAATTTTTGGTTCAATATTTGAACATTTAAGGCTTTATTTTATAACTTTCTTTGTATGTATATTCTTAAGTATACCATACACTAAACTTCCTCTTGATCTTTGCATTGCTTGTACAGGACCAAAACTGAACTGACTGTATTAATACATGTTACAAATATTAAGAATTCCTATATTTAAAACCCTAAAATATTACAGTTTTTGTCAAATTTTTTATCAAATAGGTTACCTCAAATGACTTTATGTTGTCAAAAGGTGTCTGATGTATGAAAAATTGTAAGTATCTTAGGTCTACAAGGACCATTGTATAAGTTTGGACCAGAGAGTTATATTTATTTTATTTGGTCTTAAACTAAACCTTAATATCTGGCACAGTCCTAAGCACCTAGACCGTTACTAATTGTATCTCGACATATAAACACTAGACATATGTATTAATCAACCTTTGACAACCTTAAACCTAATACTTATTCAGTACAATTGCATAACTGTTAAACCAACTTGATTTTTCTATCTTTATACATAAAGCTGTGTCTTAATATGTATATGAGATACAATAAAAATCGCAAGCCCAAAGTATTTTCTTTAATTACTGGAATGAGAAACATTGCAAATATCTATGTGTGTAGGATGTGTACATATTTACATATGAGGCACTTAATGATATCAAAAGATAATTTTAGTTAAATCTGATGTATATATAAATAATTATAACTAATCATTGTATTAATTTAAACTAGCTTATTCACATTTATAATATTAGTATGAATATTGTTGTTTTATTGTAAGAGTAGAGTGTATGTATAAGTATGTGTACTATGTGTGTGTACCATTTTCATTCTGAAGAGAAACACTCAAACCAAAAAAAAACACTTTACAAAATTATAGCTTTGTATGAGTGTATGCCAATGAAGATATTTCTGAAGTACCTAATTTTATATATATTGCTTATATATTTAGGTTTTAATTTATAGGTACCTATGATACTTTTAAGAACCTTATTGTTTTGCCTGCTTCACAAGCTCTTAACGTTTATTAATTCAATGACATTTTATAACGGTGGGTTTTGTGCGGGGGCTTTGAAAGAAGAAAGAGTGCCTGTTCAGTATGTGGCAAGTCAAGAACTAATGTTAAGTCAGTAGCTGAACACATGTGTGCCCAGAAACCATTTTACTGGATCAAACAGTCATACCCATCTCTTCAGACTTCAAGTACCTGGACTCCTGCAATGATGGCGAAATAGACCGAATTGTACAGCAACAAATCAATACAGATTTTATCAACCGTTTTCAGAAATCTAATAAAATAAATCTTTTTTTGAAATTTTTGAAAGGACAAATCTAAAGACCAACAATAGACCTGGTGTCCTGTATCAATCTGAAAGTTGGCCTATAAAGAAAACTGACGAGAGTCACTTGCTTGTTAGCTGAAATAAATGATGAGGTGGATGTAGCATGACTAGGATGGACAAGGGGAAACATTAGAAGATGATAATTCAATTGTCTTCAATAAGATCAGGCAATTCAATAAACTAACTAAGTGTTGGTTGGTCTTACTGCAATATTTGGATACAACCAAAAATGGGAGACGTAAACAATAACTCTTATAGTTATTGTAAGAGTTCATCTTATAGACTAATCTTATAGACTATTACATTGCATATATACATATGTAACCTATCGCTGTTAACTCTTAGTTCACATTTATGCACTGTAATAACTTTTATCCTGTTATTTTTACACCCTTAGAAGTGAGACATTTTCTTCAAATTTAAAGGAAACCAACCTTGAGTACAATCAATTTAATTAATTAAATAAATCCTTGCAATCTGTTTATAATGAGGTATGATAGCATTACCATAGACTAACTCTGAGTATTCAATTTTTTTTATTTGCCTCAAATGAAGTTAATATTTCGGTAAAATAGTAAATAAAATATTGCTGTATTTCATGTACAAAAATATTATTTAAATCGATGACAATAATAGTGTGTCCCAGAAAAGTAAAAACTTATTTTAACCACTGAAATGTAAAAAAAGACAACCCCTGTAAAGGGGTTATGACTGTTTTAATTTTCAGGTGTTATCACTTATATATTATCAAAATTAACATGATCATATTGTTATTGCCAACTACGGAATACGAGGCATGTCTTTTAAGTTCTGTTGTTTCCATATTTCCTGTCAATTTGGAATTTGTGTTCTATATTCGAATATGTTTAAATTTTGGATTAATGCTATTGTTTAGTCACAGCGTCGATTGGAATCTGTCAGGTTACGTACGAAAATGAATCTTTCTAAGGAAAATGTTTATGCAATAATTTTCTACAACTATAGAAGAGGCCTGACAAGGCTTCAGTGTTTTGAAGAGCTAATATCTGTGTTCAGTGATGAAGCCCCATGTCTGCGGACTGTAGAACGCTGGTATTTAAAATTCCAGCGTGGACATACTAGTGTTAGTGACAAATCTCGCGAAGGACGTTCAAAATCCTGAGGCCTGACACGGCTTCAGTGTTTTGAAGAGCTAACAGATGTTAGCTTACAGCCCATGCTAACAGATGTTAGCATAGGGCTTCATCACTGAACACAGATGTGTTCAGTGATGAAGCCCCATGTCTGCGGACTGTAGAACGCTGGTATTTAAAATTCCAGCGTGGACATACTAGTGTTAGTGACAAATCTCGCGAAGGACGCTCAAAATCCGCCTTCACTGAAGATAACATCATTGTTGTGACACAACAGATTCTCGAAGATCGTCATGTGAGGTATCGAGAGATGAGGTTGGAAACCACACCTGCGCTTCCGACCATCACAAGGCGGCACGCGTCAGATGGTGTAA
The DNA here is from genome assembly GCA_947561695.1 of Tyria jacobaeae. NCBI lineage: Eukaryota > Metazoa > Arthropoda > Insecta > Lepidoptera > Erebidae > Tyria > Tyria jacobaeae. The sequence goes on along the minus strand of OX387207.1, from coordinate 6,509,209 downwards.
GAAAACTCTGCAAAGGTTCAACCGAGGAGAGTCAAATCGTCTTGGATCTATGCCTACGCTCTTATTTCCAAACAACATTCTACAATCTGGTTCTTATAAAACGAGCCAAAGCCGACTAAAGTTGTTCGTTCTCGAAGCACTTCACAGAAGATGGTGGCCACGTTCGTTGGAGAAACCGGCCATGTTGCGACTATTGCACTTAAAGATCGTAGAACTTTTAACGCAGAGTGGTATACCACAGTCTGTTTAAAACAAGTCATCGCCGAACTTCGAAAATCTAACTCAAAGCGACGCATAATCCTGCACCACGACAACGCAAGCTCTCACAGCGCTCGTCAAACGATTGAGTATTTGAAGCAGGAAAAAAGTAGAAATCTTGACCATCCTCCATACAGTCCTGACCTAAGCCCAAACGATTTCTTTACATTTCCTAAAATTAAGAAAAGTCTTCGTGGTCAAAGGTTCCAGTCCGGTGAAGAAGCAGTCGACGCTTTCAAGTCAGCCACCGCATTTTGAACACCCCCACTTTAGAGTGGAATAAATGTTATAATAACTGGTTTGAACGAATGGAAAAGTGTATATACTACGTGGTGAATACTTTGATAAACAATAAAAAGTACTATAGTACTTTTTATTGTTTATCTGTCTATTTTCGTTTAAAGAAAAAAACAACTAGAACCTTATAAGGTTCTAGTTGTTTTTTTCTTTAAACGACAAATCTTAAAAGGCATGCCTCGTACTGTGCGCAACTCTTGACTATTTTTTATTTTGCAAGTGAGGCGAGACAATTTCATATTTAAATGATTGACATTTGGATGATATTTAAATTTAATTTAAATAACTTATTTATTGCTCTACAAAAGTATAGTTCATGCTTGGAATTCGAGTGACCTTGAAAATGCTATTGTTCTGTTGCAAATGATTCTTCATATGAGGTAGTTTAGCATAATAGTAGTTTACATTATTTACATACATTAATGATTGTTCTTATGGTTTATACTTTTTAGTTTTTGTGTAAGGTTTTAGAGTGAATGTCGTACTGGTCTTCAGCTGTTAGTTGTAGCTAACATCGATGAGTGACGACATTTTTTAATGATATTCTAACACCTACATCTAAAAATGACATCGAAGTATCGTTCTGACTGAGAAAGTATTGATAGTTCCGCCGCCTTTCGCATCTAGCCTATCCCAGCTACCTTCCTCAGGTTATTAGTTGTTTGTCGTCGTTAGTTCATCTGGCTGGTCCAGCAGTGGACTGCTTTTGACGGAATGATGATGATTATCATTCTTATTATTCTTGTTATTAGTTGACCTTTATATGAATGAATCTTTATACTTTTGTATGAATTCTGTCAGGCATGTGAATAAACACTATTTTTTAATAATAATGATATTATTATGTACTTACGAAAAGCGTGTGGTACCGTGGCCCAGCATGCTGTTGGCTACATTAGATCAGTTGGGTATAAAGCAATACAAAATATACAATTTCGTATATTTTTACATTTAACATTATTAAAATTCGATAAGAATCACACGGTCCTTTATTTTTAAGGGCAGTGAATCATTGCAAAAGCACTAGTAATAGAATAACATTTCAGGTTGTTCTATACGGTGGTTCCGGCTCCGAGGTAACCTTTTGTTTTATCTAAAAGGACCAGAACCGTGGTATGAGCCCATGGGGGTCATAGTGCTCGGCCACCATCAGATCAAAGTGCAATCCCAAGATGACAATGGACATTGGCCCTTTCAGATCGGTAAGTTTTCATCTAATTGTGGATTTCTTTCCTGCGAAATACCTATTAATTTCACATGAAAGCATAAATACAAAGTCTTTGTTGTTGTTGTTTAATCTTCTAAGGAGTGAGCAGAATTTGCGTATATTTGAAATGAATTTGCGTTGCGGCCACTCATTTTCTATAATATTATCAGTTCCTACATATTTCTCAATACGTATACATAGGTACATCGGACCTAGTGAACTAATCAAGTGGCCAATATAATAAACAGAACAAAGGTGATGCTCTTATCAAATAAAGTATTTATGTCGAGCGTATGCATGGATGTTACAAAACCAGTTTTGTTAAATATGGTTTTACACGTTGTAACATGTGTTATTATTTCAAAAGAGTTTACGTTGTAATCTTCTTTAAATATTTGCCTTGCCTTAAAATAAATAAATTCATCTTTTGTTTTAACAAAGTCATCCTTTTCTGATAGTTGTTAGTAAAAATGTAAATTGACATACATATCTATATACAGAATTGTTAGTAAATACGACTAGCTACCAAAAAGTTTCCGGTAATATTATAAAAAAACACCTTTCTTTCAGTACGAAATCTTTTATCACGGCGCGTTTTTCAGTTTTTTTTTGGCTTAGAACGACGATGGACATTTATTTAAAAAAATATTGGAAGCACAAAGTAATTTACGGTTTTACGGTGAAACTACTAACAGTTCAACTGACATTAATAATAAATTAACGTCAAATGCCGATTTCAAATATCGAATACCGGAAACTTGTTGATCGTTCCTCGTATTCTTTATTATACGTCACAGATATAAAATAAGAAAATCAAAGCTAGTTGCGATTTCTTCCAGGCAACCTGTGCAACGAATAAGCACATACATAGGGCAGAGCAGTGAACACTCAACTCACAATATACACTCACAGGCACAATTAACCGCCCACCTTGTATTTGTTTCAATTTTCAGCAGTCGGAAAATTTTGATCACATTTGATGGAAGTTATGTTAAAAGCAGCCATTAAGGATAAATAAAATCACAAAAGTCTTTAAACAAAACCGTTTAATAAAAAAAAAAATATGCCAAAAATCGATTTTGCAAAAAATTTGCATGAAAATGTGATTTTGAAAATATTTTGAAAAAAATCGTCCGCTTTCTTTTTATTTAAATTTTAATAATAAGTATTACTACCTCAGGCCCTGATGACTTCTTGTAGTCGGTTTGGCAATCCATCTACGAGGTCTTGAATATCCGACTCAGGGATATTATGCCACTCCTCTATCGCAGCCGTCTTGAGCTCTTGTAAGGTCGCAGGGGCTGATATTCTTGCTCGAATACGTCTTTTTAGGTTGTCCCAAATGTGCTCAATTCCCCTCCAACAGTATCCTCACGTTGTCGTCGTGGGGGGGCTTGCGTGGGTCAATGATCCCTGGGGCTGTGCCGGTAGAGCCACTCATGCCGGATTGGCCCAGGGGGAGACTCCAGACTAAGCAGGATACCCTGTGGGACCCTCCCAAGGGTCATAAAGAGCTGCTCCGCTGTTAACAGCGGAGTAACGAGGACGGGCTCGGCGTGTACTCACACTGCCACCGAGCGTGAAACGGAGACCTGGTCTCCCCGCTGCCGTCGACATATCGTAGTCCCGAAAGGAGTGTCGTAGTCACGGCTCCAATCGGGGGCGAGGGTCTTGGCTTAGCCGCCCGGACTGTGAGGAAGATAACCTCTATAAAAAATTACCCCAAATCTCGTGCTCTGGTGCGTGGCCAGGGGATGCATGGCTGATGGGTAGGTCAGTCGCAAGCGCACTCCCAGCCGGGGTACCTGCGGACCCCTCGGTTGGGCACAAATTTACGCTTGGCCGGGTACTGGGGGATCTCTGCCCGGGTCGACCTTTATTTCTCCCCCACTCGTGGGTCTTATTATGAAACATTCAAATAAATTAAAAGAAACCGAAGAAAGAAAGAAGGAATCGCAGCAAAGAAGGAGAAGGAACAAGAGGCTAGTGGCAGAGGCTTCGTCAGCCGATGACGAAGTCTCGTGTGAGTCCACTTGTTCAGCGGACATCCCAGAAGTCCGTCCGACCGTCATCTCATCAGACGGAAAATCTGGCTGTCCGACTGCGGACAAACAAGAGGCGATGGAGCTGGAGATTCGCGACAGCGAAAGTCGAAAGCGAGGCCGCTCCAGGGACGAGGATGGCAATTAGTCCCAGGAAATGCTGCCACCGAAAGTGGCTAGCAGTCAACGAGGAAGGTCTCGCACACTAACCGCCGCGAAATCAAGCTCCAGGGCGGGAGCTTACGCTCGGATTAGAGTGGAAGGTGAAATCGTGGCAGAGGAGGAGATTGCGGATCTCCTTCTCAAAATCCGATCGCCAGTGGAAGGGGACTCCGGTCCTCAAACACCGGGGTCTTTGAAGGAGAGGACGAGTGCGGCTGTGGCTATCATTCAGAAGGTGGCCACCAAGTCCACTAACCTAAAGGGCGTTTTTGTGAAGGCCCTCAAAGACTCCTCTTCTGCCGTGTCTTCGGCTATGGACAGCTTAATTGAAGACGTCTCGCGTCTTCAAGAGGCGAACGACCGCCTGACAGTGGCAAATCAACGCCTGTCAGAGCAAGTTGCTGAGCTAAGCGCTCAGTTCGCCCAGTTTAAGGCCGGGGCGCGCTCGCACGCTCCTGAGCAACCGAACCAAGATGCACAGCAACCTGCTACTCCCTCCCCATTCCCCTCTCCTGTTCCTGATGCCCATCTGCGTCAAATCATGGACGTAGTGTGGCGTATGATAGACGGGCGATTGGCGGGACTGGAGGCAAGACTGCCACCGCCACCCATAGTTCGTCCACCACTCGCTGCGGCGAAGGGTAAAGCTGCGGATTTGAGAGGTCGCGTCGGGGTCTCGTATGTAGCGGTGACATCTACCTGCCTGCCTGCATCCGCAAAGAAGACAGGGCACTCAGTACAGAACCCGAGGACAAAGGCTTCGGAGTTTCCTGATCTCCCTTCAACCGCAACCAAAGGCTCGAGCGTATCTCAAGCTCCCGCTGGTGCTAAAGCTGTGTCAGGTCCCGCCACATCTGCCCCCCCTAACGATGGGTGGCAGCGAGCTACGGGAAGTAAAAAGAGGCCCCGTAAAAGAAACAAAGGTGCCGCTAAAAGTTCAGCCTCTGCGCTTCGGTCGACATCGGTGGCAATGACTGCCACCAAGAAGCCACGGAAACTCGCTGCGCCCAAAACAGCAGCTGTGGTAGTCACCGTGTCACCGGAAGCGGAAAAGACCGGGCTGTCCTACGCGGCAGTATTTAAGAAGGTCCGGGATAGTCTAGGTACTAAATTCGGGGCTTCAGGTGTCAGATTGCGCCTCGCTCAGATCGGCGCTCGAATTCTTGAGTTCCCCGGGGCTGAATCACCCATGGAGGAGGCTGTAGAGACGGTTCAATAATGGACCAAGTCTCCTGCCTCCTTGTCCAGACGAACTTAAACCACTGTGCCGGGGCACAAGACCTCCTCTTGCAATCCATGGCAGAGTGGTCGATCAATGTTGCCGTAGCTGCGGAGCCTTACTACGTTCCTCCCCGTCCAAACTGGCTGGGTGACCGGGACGGCTCCGTGGCAGTCGTCGGTTCCACGGCGGCTCATTCCCCGCCCTTGTCGCCAAGAGACAAGGGTACCGGATATGTTGCTGTCGAATGGGGGGGGGGATAACCATATATGGTGTCTATTTCTCCCCCAACCGGAGTCTGAACGACTTCGAGGTTTTCCTTAACAATCTAGAAACCTCGATGCGGCGACTAGCGTCTGGGCACGTCCTAGTGCTGGGGGACTTTAACGCTAAGTCTGTTGTGTGGGGTTCCCCCAGGACGGACGCACGGGGTGACGCAGTTGAGGAGTGGGCGACATCGGTGGGCCTCTGTCTCCTAAACAGAGGCTCCACCAATACGTGCGTGCGGCAGCAGGGGGGGTCGATAGTGGACCTCTCGTTCGCTACCCCTGCTCTCGCCGCACGAGTAAGGAACTGGTGTGTCCTGGAAGAGGTTGAGACGCTCTCGGATCATCTCTATATCCGATTTGAGCTCTCCCGGACCCAGGACCCCAGAAGGGGTCACACGGCACGGCGTTCATCCCGCTTTCCGCGGTGGGCAGTCTGGAAGTTAGACAGGGACCTACTGGAGGAGGCAGCCATCATTTACTCTTGGCTGTCTCCGCCGTAGACATGGGGGCAGGCCGCTTTTGCTATGAGATTACGCATATCTGTGACGCGGCCATGCCCCGCGTTCCAGGTCGTCGGCCTCCATGGAAGGAGGTCTACTGGTGGTCCCAGGGGTTCTTCTCTCTCTCTCTCTGACTCTTCAGCCCAGCTTCCTGCAGAAAGTGGTTGAGGGCCTTTTCCCACAACGGGTGGAGCACACACCCCCGTCAATGGCCCCTTTGGCCGCAGACGACGGGGAGGTCGAGGAGGGGGCTGTTCCACCCACCACGGCGGCAGAAATAGGGGCGGCTGTTCTACGGATTCGTTCCAAGAATCCCGCCCAAGGCCAGACGGGATCGCCGCCCGTGTTTTGGCCCTGGCTCTCAACCACATGTCGGACCGCCTCAGGGAGGTGTTTGATGCCAGCCTGGCGTCTGGACGCTTCCCTGAGTGTTGGAAGAGCGGGAAGCTGGTCCTTCTAAAGAAGTCGGGACGTCCTGCTGACTCGGTCTCGGCATACAGGCCCATCGTGTTGCTGGACGAGGCGGGTAAACTGTTTGAGAGGGTCCTCTCTGCCCGCATCGTCCGGCACCTGAGCGAGGTTGGCCCCGATTTGTCGGACGCCCAATTTGGATTCCGAGCGGGGCGTTCGACTATCGGTGCTATTATGCGCCTGAGAGCCGTGACCGAGGAGGTAGTCAGCTGTGGTGGCGTGCTGTTGGCGGTGTCGCTGGATATCGCCAACGCATTCAATAGTCTGCCATTCAGCTGCATCAGGGAAGCGCTCCATTATCATGGGGTGCCACAGTACCTAAGGCGGCTGGTGGCAGATTATTTAAGGGAGCGTACCGTCATGTACGAGGACCGAGACGGAAACTTGAGACGTCGGCCTATGTCGTGCGGTGTTCCACAGGGGTCTGTTCTTGGACCACTCCTGTGGAACATGGGGTACGACTGGGCCCTTCGAGGTACCTTTCTCCCCGGGCTGGGCGTAATCTGTTACGCTGATGACACATTGGTTACGGCCCGGGGGGCGAACTATCAAGAGGCGTCGCGCTTGGCTACCAGGGGAGTATCTCTGGTAGTCAGCCGCATCGAGGCGCTGGGTTTGCGGGTCGCCCTGGATAAGACGGAGGCCCTTTTATTCCATGGGCCCCGTCGTGGTCCACCCCCAGGTTCATCAATTGTGGTCAACTCGGTCCTCGTACCGATTCGGGCCCATATAAAATATCTGGGCCTGATAATTGACGGTAGGTGGCGCTTCGACGAGCACTTCCAACAGCTTGCACCGAAGCTGGTCGGCACTGCGTCCGCCCTTGGGCGACTTTTATCCAACTTGGGTGGACCCAGTGTAGCAACAAGGCGGCTATACACGGGGATTGTCCGGTCAATGGCACTGTATGGTGCGCCGGTGTGGGCGGAGGCTCTGACCAACCAGAATAGGGCGCGCCTCTGGCGTCCCCAGAGGGTTATGGCGGTTAGAGCCATACGCGGATACCGCACCATATCAACGGAGGCGGCATGCGCGTTGGCCGGAACCCCCCCGTGGGATTTGGAGGCGGAAGTGCTCGCCGAAGTTTATCGGCGGACGGCTGAGTTCCGGGCAAGTAGTGGCAGTCGACCCCCGCCCGATGAGGTACGCGAGTGGCGTGAGGCCGCCACGATGGCTCGTTGGTCGTCCCGGCTGGAGGCTCCACGTGCTGGTTTTACCACCGTGGAGGCACTCCAGCCGGTCATTATCGAGTGGGCAGGGAGGCAGCACGGGACCCTTTCCTTCCGACTGACGCAGGTGCTTTCCGGGCACGGCTGCTTCGGGAAGAACCTGCATTCGGTTGCTAGGAGGGAATTGAGTCCCGCCTGCCATCACTGCGACTGCAGTGAGGACTCTGCACAGCACACACTTGCAGATTGTCCCGCCTGGGCACCGCAGCGTCGGGCCCTCACTGCAGTCATCGGAGAGGATCTCTCGCTACCGGCCATCATACGCTCCATGGTCGGTAGCGACAGAAGTTTTACCGCGGTCGCAACCTTCTGCGAGGAGGTCATCTCGCAGAAAATTTTGGCGGCGGAGCGGGCCTGGGAGGATAACCTCCACTCGGACCTAATTCGCCGCCGGCGAACCGGGCGGCGGAGGCGTGCCTACCAGCGCCTCATGCCGCCCTGAGTGTGGCCGCGGGTGGTCGGGACGGGTTTTCCCCTCCATCCGCCGTTTGGCCAGCCGCGAGGGGGTGACGTCTGCGTGTGTCTGGACGTCGCCTTATTGATAGGTTACCCGTAGGTGGTGCCCGCATAGTGCGGGCAGGCGCTAGGAGGGGTCCGGATGTCTTAATAAAGCTGTTCCCGGATTCCTCCTATTTTAAGCGCAGCATGGCACACCGTGTGGTTTTAGTCGGTTCGATTCCGACACACCGTTCCACCGAAAACCCCGGTGGAATGATGGCCCGAGGGGGATTCCACACCAGGAAAAAAAAAAAAAAAAAAAAATGCTCAATTGGGTTAAGATCGGGACTGCGTGACGGCCATGGCAAAACTTGAATCCCGACCTCATCGAGGTATTGAGTGACGGATCTTGCGGTATGGCAACGAGCATTGTCGTGCATTAATTTAAAGTTTTCACCAATAAATGGTGCTAAAGGTATGACGTGGTCTTGTAAGACTTCCTCCACGTATCTTTGAGCAGTCACACTGCCTCTATCAAACACCACTAGATCGGTACGAGCCTCGTAAGAGATACCTCCCCAAACCATTATGGATCCTCCCTGATAACCCACGGTTTCGATTATTGCACATGGAGCAAACCGTTCATTTTGGCGCCTATAAACACGCTGACGTCCATCTGGACCCCTTAAGGCTATTCTGCTCTCATCTGAGAACAGTACGTTCTTCCATTGTTCCGTAGTCCAGTCAGCATATTCTCGTGCAAAGGCAAGTCTTGCTCTACGATGCTGTGCAAGCAGCTGTGGACCGCGAGCTGAACTAAAAGCTCTCAGATTCCTTTCAGTCAGTCTTCTTCTTATCGTACGTTCACTTACAGTGATATTTCTCACCTCAAACAGACGTGTGCGCGCTTCAGTAGCGGTGCAAAAGCGATTTCTTAGCACGTTACTGACAACAAAGCGGTCATCCAGAGCCGAGGTGCACCGATGTCGGCCTTGACCTGGCCTTCTCGTGTATGAACCAGTCTCCCGAAAGCGTCTGATGGCATCCCGCACTGTAGTTCGAGGTACACCAAGCGTACGAGCGATGCGACGTTGGCTATACCCAGCGTCAGCTAAAGTCTCTGCCCTAGCAGCACCAGTTGCATCCAGTGGCATTTTTTTCAGTCACAAACAATAATCGTACACTAAAAACTCAAATTAAACAATGTTCGTACACGATAGCAGACAAGAACAAGAAATGTAATCAATGTAACGTTACTGCAACAATGTCAAACAGAGACTAAATTCTAAAAACGCTTCGGCGATAAAAGTTTAAGGGCCGAAATAAGGGTTTTTAAGTGTTTAATTTATTGCTAAAGTACCCACTTAACTAAAAACAAAACAGTAGAACCACAGTTAACATAAACAAACAGGGTGACGAAAAATATAGGTGGGCGGTTAATTGTGCCTGTGAGTGTATATATCAGCGTAACATTGTGATATATATATCAGCGTAACATTGTGAACTCCGTCAGTTTACAATATTTTTTTTTTTTTTTTTTTTTTTTTTTTTTCGTGTGGAAACCCCCTCGGGCCGTCATTCCACCCGGGTTTTCGGTGGAACGGTGTGTCGGAATCGAACCGACTAAAACCACACGGTGTGCCTTACTGCGCTTAAAATAGGAGGAATCCGGGAACAGCTTTATTAAGACATCCGGACCCCTCCTAGCGCCTGCCCGCACTATGCGGGCACCACCTGCGGGTAACCTATCAATAAGGCGGCGTCCAGACACACGCGGACGTCACCCCCTCGCGGCTAGCTATATGGCGGATGGAGGGGAAAACCCGTCCCGACCACCCGCAGCCACACTCAGGGCGGCATGAGGCGCTGGCAAGCGCGTCTCCGCCGCCCGGTTCGCCGGCGGCGAATTGGGTCCGAGTGGAGATTATCCTCCCGGGCCCGCTCCGCCGCCTCCTTCTGTGAGATGACCTTCTCACAGAAGGCTGCGACCGCGGTAAAATTCCTGTCACTGACGACCATGGAGCGTATAATGGCCGGCAGTGACAGATCCTCTCCAATGACTGCAGTGAGGGCCCGACGCTGCGTCGCCCAAGCGGGGCAATCCGCGAGCGTATGCTGGGCCGAGTCCTCACTACAGTCGCAGTGGTGACAGGCGGGACTCAATTCTCTCCTAGCGACCGAGTGCAGGTACTTTCCGAAGCAACCGTGCCCGGAAAGAACCTGCGTTAGTCGGAAAGAAAGGGTTCCGTGCTGCCGCCCTGCCCACTCGACGATGACCGGCTGGAGCGCCTCCACGGTGGCTAAGCCAGCACGTGGAGCCTCCAGCCGGGACGACCAACGAGCCATAGTGACTCGGCGAGCGGCCTCACGCCACTCGCGTACCTCTTCGGGCGGGGGTCGATTACAATATAACGCAAGAGATTATAAAATAACAGCAGGTTAGGTTAGGTTAGATTGTAATCTGTAATGTGTAATCGTTAGATTATAAAGTGACAGAGTTCACAATTTTACGGTAATATATATAAATTTAACTAATCTTGTGTTCCGTGAAGTCTTGAGTACAACATATGCATTTGAAATACACTGATAATAATATATATTTTTAGCAGCTTTAAAAGCAATGTTTAGGTATCCAACATACATCTGTGGATGTTTATTTATTTTTTATAATTTATTGTAAACAGTATGGGAAAACGGTGTATGCTACAAAATGGCGACGTTCCACGAATCTGAGAGGACCTTGTGGTTGAAAGCAATAGAATTAGCGCCGTACGATAACATTCAAACACAAGCGAACGCACTGAGGGAAAGACTGAATAAAATCAGACCCAACATAGATATAACTAATTATAGACTGCAGAAAGGAATTGTAACAGGTTGGTAGTTATATGCACTATTTTAATAAGCTTAATGTAATGCTAGTTATAAATATTTAGTTTTGATAAAACTAAATAATATTCTATTGTCCGAATTTTTCTTATTAAATATTTTCAAATAAGTCTATTTAATTATGACAAGTTTAAAAGCTTAGTACGATATTAGCGCATTTTGCGACCATAAAAACTGTAACCCATTGAGTTGATTTTTTATTTTATAAAATTAATATAAGATACACGCAACAAAATGACGACTGAAAGAAGGGTAAACCATAAGACCAACCGCTGTGCTTTCCAGGAAGTCCCTCATTTTGATCGCACCGGCTCGTGGAGTGCAGTATTCGGTCGCTTGTTACTGACAGCAGTGACCTGCATTCATACCATATGATCCCGTGTAGGTTGTGACAATAGGTGGGCGTAGGCGATCGAGACCAAGGTGGAAGCGTTGGCCGTTAGTTTGGACGTAGCGAAGGCCTTCGTTCTTCCTTTCCTTCGGGTCTGGCACAAAGCGCTTCTTGCGAAGCTTCCTTCCTATGAGCTTCTCGAGAAACTATGTTTTCTCTGAAAACAGTTTTTTTACAGACAGAAGCATCAAGGTCATTGTTGATGGTGCATGCTCCGATTCCAAGTCTGTCAATTCTGGTGTCCCACAAGGCTGTGTGCTATCGCTGCGCTGTTTCTTCTGCACATCAATGAGATGCTGCAGATTAGCAGCATACATGGCTATGCGGACTATAACACGAGTGGTGCCCTTTACACCGGCCGCGCTAACATTTCTCGGGTAAGCTTCATCGAGAGCCGATCCAAACTTGTGTCTGAAATCGAAACTTCTTAAAAGTTTTAAATTGGGGTCGACTTAACCTAGTCCAGTTGAACCCCACGCACTTTGAGAGCACTTCCCTAACTGCATCAGTCAGTATCGGAATCTTGGTGTGCTAAACAGATCGAGACAGTATTTTACTCCGCCCCACCGCCTGCAACTTTATAAGGCGCAGGTTCGGCCGCAAATGGAATACTGTTCTCATCTCTATGCAGGTGCACCCCAGTACCAGCTTCTCCTTCTTGAACGCATTCAACGGAGAGCGACTCGCATCATCGACTGCAAAGATATTTCTGATCGGCTTGACACCTTGGCGTTGCGTAGCGATGTAGCTTCACTCTGCATCCTCTATCGCTTGTATCATGGGGAGAGTTCAGAGGAATTGTTCGGACTTATACAGACTGCAGGTTTCAGCCATCGTCCTACGCGACAAAATATCCATCCCCATTACCTGGATGATTGGCACTCCACCACTATGCGCTTCTCCAGAAACTTTATGCCTCGCACAACCAGCCTATGGAACAAATTTTATCCTGCCGTATTTCCGGACCGATACAACCTTCAAACCTTCAAGAAAAGAGCGTACTCCTACCTAAAAGGCCGGTAACGCACTTGTGACTCTTGAGTTGCGGGTGTCCAGGGTCGGCAGTAGTCACTTACTATCAGTTGACCCGTCTGCTAGCTTGCCCCCTATCGCATAAAAAAAGTGAAAAACTAGCGACCAAAGTCTGTCTGCTGTGCGATCCCTCGATCGATTAGAGGGATTGTTTGAGAGATTTTTTTAATGATGAAACGTTTGTGTAAAGCCTTCAAGGGACGACTATATCTTTCGTCCTGTTTGCCGACTTTGTTGAAATGACGGTACCGAGAGGCCTTGGAAAGGACCTCATTTACTAATTTCTAGTGTCGATTAAAAAGTTATCGATATACATAAATACTCGTTGTTCCGATTTTCATTGTGACACGATAGTAACATTAAGCTAATGAAATGTGGAGATTAACCATTACCTTCGTGTGAGAGGACACCCGAGGGTAAAGGTAAACTGCCTATATAGTCCAACTTTCGTGTCATAAATGTTTAACAACATAACTATCAGTAACTAGTTAGGTCTTATTTGCTGCTATAACAGTTAGGTATTTTTTGTCAAGATATGAACGAAGTGCCGTTATGCGAGTTAGCGCTGTCATGCGACAACTTACTGTGCGACACTCACGGTCGACCGCCGTCACCGCTGATAGTCATATATGTCGGATATGACAAAGGACTATACGTCAGATACGGAGCGACGGAGATTGTCGAGGTAAGTAACACAAATTTCTTTGAGTAACATCGGTCACTCTATGAATACTGATATATTAGTTTGACTACTTGTCCAGGTCCAACTACTTTAAGCTGGAGTTGTTTCAAAGCTTGTTCCAGCTTGTTGTTAAAATATTAGGAAAACTAGTGAAATTATAAATTAAAAAGAAAGAGAGAGGTTTGATTGTGTTTATATGTCTGAGTGAATTCTATTTCTATTAATTAAATGTTTTTTAATTCTGCAGACTTGTAGTAATCCCTGCTTTTCGAAGACAATTCTATTTCGCGCTAGTGATGGTCTGACGGGGTCAGCGATTGTACGTATAGTTGTATATGATGTCAAGGAGCGGGTCTCTGAGACCTCAGTACCGATGGGTTACACTTCCATGCTGCTTAGCACTATACAGGTGAGCAGTGTTTGTACTGACTAGTTCCATTCCAAAAGTACACATCTTTGATTTCCAAGTTATTATAATTACACAATGTTTAACAAAATCAGATTCGAGAATAAGGTTTTGTTGACAATATGGTTTTCATGAACCGATGCTACCTTTTACCATGCCATACCATTTACATAACCTATACAGTTACCGAATACATTATATATTCATACATTTCCAGGAAGCCCAACGACTGCGCGTGGCAATCGTCACTCGAGACCAGAAAACCGTGGGTTTCATCACAATCAATGGTTGGAGTTTAGAACCTTCCTACATCGGAACGAGCCCAAGTCATACTAATGATCGAAACAGCATAGATATACCACAAAAAGTATTGTGCCATCGCCGATCACAGTCTCTACCACCAAGATTGGGGTTAAAACTGAAATTTCCGTCATATGGAAGTCTCCTGAAACAGAATTTTGTGAATAGTCACCAAGTGACGTATCGTTTTCATTCCGGATTGGGCGGCGATATAACTGTTCATGAAATAATAGCCGAACCAAAGCTTTGTTTTTTGATGCCAATACAGTTGCTGTAAGTATGACTCGAAGTTAACTGTAGTGTACTATTAAAGTGTTTTAGAAGTATATAAATATGTACGTATACAAAAATATATAAATAATTATATTTCATAAATACATACTCGCGCCTGCATCCACGAAGGGCTGGGTAGAGGTAACTGAGGGTGACTAATACATTAAACATCCACATTACAAAACAATGCTAATGGCATTTGGTCCTGCTTCACCATTCATCACTGACTGTATTTAGAGATCATAGATATAGATAGATATAGATAAGGAAATAAGGTACATATTAGCGAGAAAATAAGTAATAAGAAAAATTAGTGCAAGATTGAAAATAGAGTTAAATTTTGATTCCTATTCCTATATCAGTTTATCTAGTACAATTTCGTAATATATGTATATGATGGTTTTCGTCAATATATAGATAATATGTTCTATTAATTTTTGGGATTAGCTTCTTCTACTAGCCCTTACCCACACTTTTATCAGCATTTATGGCCACTGCTCCTTAGGGTAATAAACACTTCAACCATTACACTCAGCCCGACTCTGAGGTACTTAGCTGCGAACTTCGACCCTGTTTAAACTTATTAAATCAGTTGTAAACAGTGGCATGAGACGGGGCTCGTAATGAAATGCTAACCGAAGTCTATCGTAACATTGTTGTTGAGTAAGACCGCAAAGTGCTAGTAAATCATCGAGCGAAAAATTTCTCTTGTCAAAACCATTTCGATGGACACCTAAATTGCAGCCAATGTTTTAAAACGAGAGACATGAATTCATAACACATTACAGATTCCCAAAGAGTTCTTAATTCAAAGTTTTAAATAATAAATTTAATATCGACTGCTTTTTTTACGTGAGGTGGTAACTTTTCACGTGGGTCACAATGAAAGTTTGAACAAAAAAAGTTAAGTAATTTCGTGTAAACGTTAGTACAGGTATTTGTATCTATAACAAATACAGTCTACATTAACTACTACTTCAACACTGCAATAAAGATAGGAGATGATATACAAAAGTTTGGCTTGCTATCACTATTTTAAGGATTTATTATGTGGTATGTATTATTTTCAGAGATATATATATTCAGAGAGAGAGGGAGTTATTAGAAGAGCTGTTATCTGTAGGGGAAATTTGTGGGCAGTGGCAGTCTCGGCAGTTAGAGTTAGTCAAGATACACGTCATGTTACTCGAACATTACTGTCACTCCCGGCGCACTATGAACAATTTAGAGAAACAGTTCTTCAAGGCCAGCAATCGGAAAGGTTAGTCAAAATATTGTGATATACTTGTATTCGAACTTCTTTTTTGAGCTAAGCTAAATTTGTCTTAAAACAAAGTTGTATTTATTTATTCCTTCTTACACATAACAAGTTATCGTACTTCAAAAAAGTAATACCTTTAAAAAAAATATTTATTTATATACATACAGTCGTGGTCAACTAATTAGGGACACTCTCTAGTTAATCCAAATTGTGAATTTATTTTTTATTTTCCAACGAGTCTAAACAATATTCCACATCTTTTACATGTAAGTATAATTAGTAATTTATGTGCCTAATTATACAAACAATAACAACTTCTTAAACATTAAACCTCTTTACAGTATAGCTGATAGATGATCACAGTGCTATTTGTTCAAAGAATGCTGGCTGGCCATTTAATTAGGGACACTGAGATATTGCGTTCTAGTTTCAAAATCTGAATCTCAATTATTATTTTCTTTCTTTTCCTATTCTTTGTGGTAGTTTTGGCGGCAATCTAGATTTGTAATTTCAAGTTTTGAGAGTTATTTTGAAGAACAATGGGCAAAAATAAAAGTTGCGATGCAACACTACGAAAAATTATCGTGAAGTTTGTCGAGCGTGGTTGGTCATACCGAAGGATAGCAGGATATTTAAATTGTTCAAAAACTATGGTATGCAATGCAGTGCAACATTTCAGGCGCAATAACACAACTTTAAATGTGCCCAGAAAAAAAAGATCGAGAAAAACAACTCCGCAAGAAGATAGAATGATAACCAGGTTAGCTAAGAAAGATCCGTTTCTAGGCTCTATTTTAATTAAACATGAAGTGTTTGGGGCAGACGAAAGAGTCAGTGTATCAGCGAGGACAGTTCGACGACGTCTGGTAGAAGCAGGGTTGTTCGGAAGAGTGGCTCGCAAAGTACCGTTGTTAAAGAAAGAGCATAGAAATGCACGTTTGGCGTTTGCACGTAAATATGGACATTGGACCTACGACCAATGGCAACATGTATTATTCTCTGACGAGACCAAGGTTAATTTGATTTCTTCAGATGGAAGGCAATACGTACGGCGTCCTGTAAAAGCGGAAATGAATCCAAGATTCACAAAAAAGCAGGTGAAACATGGCGGAGGAAACATTAAAATGTGGGGATCATTTTCTGGACGTGGAGTGGGACCTGTGAGGAAAGTTCAGGGTAACTTAGACCAACATCAATACAAGGCAATATTAGAAGAAACTATGCTTCCCTATGCTGAGGAACATCTTCCTATTATATGGACTTTTCAGCATGATAACGACCCAAAACATACAGCCCGTTCAGTCAAGTCGTTTCTTAACAGACAGTCGGTATCAGTGCTAGATTGGCCAGCAAATAGCCCCGACCTCAACCCAATCGAGCACCTTTGGCACGAAATTGAGAAAAAAGTTGCCATTTATCGTACCACAACTTTAGATGAACTTAATGAAGCTTTTTGTGAGGCATGGGCAAACATTCCTGTTGAAATATGTCAGAAACTGATAATGTCTATGCCACATCGGTGTCAAGCGGTAATTACTAACAAAGGTTTTGCTACTGGGTACTGATTTTACCCGTAATAAAATGAAGTTGTTAAAGAAATTAAAATACTGCAGATTATTAGTTCTGTTTAACTCTATTTTTCATTTTACTTTACTGTTCTTAATTAAATGTCCAGCTACAGAATTGTACCTTAAATTGAGTACATGGTTAACCTTTGATATTAAACACTTTTTTATATTTATTTAATCTTTTATTTACAGCCATTTATAGTATAATAATCGGATCAAATTATGCAAATAATAGTTACTGAGAAATCAACAGGGTTTTATATTTATATGTACATAGCCGGTTATTGCTGTCCACTATCTTGAATGTCCTTAATTAGTTGACCACGACTGTATATGTATATATGTCATATATATTATTATTTAATGTTGATAATATATAAGGTCACAGGCAATGGTAGTAATGGAACTACTATAGAAATAAAGTAGTAGTGGTAGAGTAGGCAAGTATAGCTGCATTTATTTAGTGTGGCATTTATAATAAACGGAGTGGCAATTCGAACTATAATAAAGACATTGCAAAGAAGCTTTGTAAAAAGTATTTGTTATGAGATTACGTCATAACGGAATATTGCAAGACAATTCAATCCCTTTTCAGAGGATGCGTCCTTGGAATTTGCTCCAATAAATCTGCATCTTCAACGCATGTGGGTCCATAACGACACAATAAATAAGACTGGCTTCCACGATATAGTGACCGTCGGTGCCTTTGCAGCTCACACGCACAAATCAGAGAGGACAGGTGGACTTATAAGGTCAGGATATACTAATAATCGTAGTAGTAAAATGACTATGTTATTCCGATTCAATATAGTCTTCCTACTACTGTAACGTGCCAGAGGCCGACGAGATTTGTTCTTTGATTTATGGTGTTCGGAATCTATAATCGGAATGTGTTTGAGTTGTTTGTATTAGAAACCTCCAATGCTCGATCTCCCACTAAACGTGGCAAAATAGAGCTCAGATGGCTCCGTGATGGGCACTCTTCGTTCATTCGTTTGGCCTTCGTTCGTTGGGCGACAATATCTGTATGGTTTGTCGTTGTGATTAATTTCTTATAATAAGAAATAAGCTTCGCTATATCCAAAAACTTATGATTTTTGAACTATGGTAAGTTTACTATCGTTGTTCACCGCAAATAATAATTGCCTAAAAAAAGTAGCATGTAGGTATTTATGACATATGAGTTTCTTTATTCCAAAATAATAGTTCAATGGCTGAACAGAATTAGGTGTATGGGAATCGTTAGAATCTCTACATAATCCCGAGTGACACTGACTCTGAGAATACCTAAATATAGCATATAACCATGCCGCGTAATTGCCAAGGTGGTGGTGATTTTTAATGTTATTCATTTATTAATTTGTTTATGCAATATGATTTGCTAAGGGTTAGAGCTAAAGTATCATAGATGTTAGTCCCTTGTTTTCAATTTTACTAGCCGATCCTCGTAATGCCCTCTTCGTTTATGCTTACTGCTCCTGTCCTATCCTTAGGTCGTAGCGTGATATTTTATAGCCTTTATTATTCCTCTGTAAATAAGCTATGCAATACACAAAGGATCATTCAAATCTTATAGATCTAGAGATTAGTCCTTTTAAAGAAACAAAGAAAAATCTTTTTACTTTAATGATATTAATGATTTTTGAGGAATACAGGTATAAGCAATAACCCATTGTTCGTTTATTGGTCATTAGCTACATATATCAATTTATCTTCCAGACTGGTACAGCAAGTGAAGGACATAAACAGTACAAAGGCAGAACTGAGTTCAATAACTAATAAGATACAGACTGAGTACGATAATGTTGTTGCTGTAAGACGTTTGCGGGATGAGGTGTCGCAGGATATGGACAAAATTGTCATGTTGCTCCATGCGAAGCAGTGCGCTGAGATTATCAGTGTCGTTGAAGGTACTTAAGAATAATATATTTAAAAAAAGGAAAGGTTGGGTTTTCAATCGTTTTATCTTTTTTCTTGGGTTCTCTTTTTTATTGGGTTCTCTTTTTTGTTATAGATGATAAAAGAAAGAAACAAAATACTAAGCGTTGTATGTATCTATGTTTTTAAATACTTTAGTTATTCAGTTGAAAATAAGTGGGAATGAGTCTCATAGATTTATTTCAACAACTCAAATTATTGCATAGCTTTACACAATTACTCTTTATTATTTAACTTCAACTTTACAATATGCCGTTTTATGTTATTAAGCTAAAATTAAATATCTATACGAGATTATAATAAAACATCTGAATGCGCTGTGTTTGAACATCGAAAGAAAAGTAATAAAAAATTACCTTCATAACCAAGCGCTGATTTGTGTTCTATTAATCTCATTTCCAAAACTGCTGTATTGATTTTTATACATATAGTTTTCTCAGTTGTACAAAGTCTAACAGGGAGCAGAATAGGCTTATAGGTTTTGTTTCATAAAATCCTCAAAAAATGTAAGTACTGTTTCCTATGCACGTCCAACTAAACTCAAGTAATCTCTAAAAAAATTGTTTCCATTAAAAGATTATCTAACTAACTATAGTTTACTCATGATATGATTGGTGTAGTGGATAGTGGATAAAACATTCGTGTTCGCTTATCGGTATAAATAACTTTTAACAGCCATGAATTTCGTTGTAGGTATCAAAAGCAAAGTAAAAAGCATACTGGCACAATTTGAGCCCGTAGCGATTGAGGAGTCGTTGTCTTTCATCGGATGGCCAAAGAACAACTGTGAAGATACGGACCAACAGGTATGTAAGGCTAAGAAGACAATACTTCATTATAGCATATATAGTTATACGATAGACTATAGTTACATACGTAGCTAGTAAGGCTATCTTACTTAAACACTGTAAAAGTAGCAATTGGAAGTCGTAATACTACAGTTACCCCTGATCTAGTCAGATGATTTAATAAATTGATTGCATGTTTTCTCCACAGACTCTCTCAACATTAATGCTGCTGACGGAACAGCTAGCAATGTTTGAAACGAATTCCGATTGCGATACTTTCGCCTCTTCCAGTTCAAGCTCCAAGGAAACATCTCCTACTGGAGAAACACCGACGTTATCGTCAAGCGTCCCCAACATTTACAACTACCCTTCAAAGAAGCTTCTAGAAACTGAACTACATTTTCATAACGATTACTTTAAGAGTGAGACGGCGACTATAGAAAGAGGAGGACTGAACTATTCGTTTCGCTCTGTGAGATTCGCTGGACCAAAGTTGAATAGCAATAGTTTATCTTTCGATTGTACGAAGAGACATGGAAGCTTGAGACATGACTTCAAAAGTTCTGCGTCTTTGGAACAAGTTTCTTATAGATGTTTGGTTGATGGATTGAGGAATGATAAAAGAAAGGTGGGTAAAGTTCCTTTGTATTTTTAATTTGTGTCATTGGCTGTGCGTTTGTCTCATAATAATTGAAATGTGAATGAATGAAATGAAGCGATGATATTAAAAAAAAATAACATCGCTTGAAGTCAAACTTCAGAGTTAAAAAAATACTATTAAAAATATAAATACTGAATACACTAATATACGGTGGTTAGTTGTTTTATGCTTTATTATTGTAAGGTGAATGCTTGCCTTTCTCGACTCCTATCTTCTAAAAGTTTTCATATTGTAATTATTTCGATAGTCCGTTTCTACTGCAGGTGGAAAAAAAGGACAATGACCCGTTATATTGTTTGCGACGATAGGCACAATAATTGTCGCTCCCAGTCGCTAAACCTATTTTCTGTCATCAATGTTTTGGGCAGGCGTTCTGTCACACAGAGAAAGCAAACTTTATAAAAATGAAATGTTGAACTATATCTTCAGTTACTATTTATTTATTATAAAAGTTTATACTATTTATTGCGTAGGTATGAATGTGCATGAACACGACTAAATACACTTTTGATTATGCAAATTTCATATATAAGCTGTGCCGCTGGATTGTAATATATTTTTAGTTACTATAAATAAGTTAAAAAAAATAACTACACAATTTGATGAGGTAATTAGAAATATTTTATGCGTATGCAAAAGTTTTTATAAAATAGTTTTTTTCGTTTTAGTTTAGTTCACAACTAATTGTTGAGTAATAAGTAAAGTTCTTCCTTCGCAACGAATCATGTCACTTATTTATTTTGTGATGACGTGCTCCCATTCTACCACGTGTGCTGCGATTGTAAATATTTGTGCTAACACATAAGATGAAAAGTTCCAAACACATATGTATATTCGTGTGTATTATTGAGGTTGTATTAATTTTACTTGTTTATTATTTAAGTAATTAAGTACTCATAAAAATCACAGTATGTTTTTGCATTTGCTGAGTGTGATTTGTGATGCTTAAGCTAAAATCATGAACTTCTTTAGTAAAATATTTTACCACATTTTGTGCATATTTATAAAAAAGTATAAAGATGTACCTTTGTCGGTAGACATTAGAATCGAGGCGGGAATCGGCGACGTTACCTCATATGGGACAAATGGATCAGGCAACGCGGGACAACAACTTGACCTTTCTACGTAATGTCGGTACTGCAGTCGAAGAGTCCCTCGCCGCTCTAGTAGATGAATTGAACAAGATTTCTGAAAATAGCGGTACTTATTTCTTCTCTTTGACTTAGCCTCTCGCAGAAATAACAAGTTCCGTGACGTTGTTTAGTGTCATGAAGAGCCATTACGAGTCCCTATGTTTTACGTTTAACAGACTGCACAAGAAGGAGGATTATGCGTGTATTATTGTAGGTGTGCGTATATAATATTGTATCTATGATGTTTTTTGTCACGGCCCGGAGCCTAGTCGGCTTGGTGGTCATCGGAATCGTCTCAATAAACATTTCTCTTAAAAAAAGAGAGGAACTTACTAATGCAATTAGGTTTTATATATTTTTTTTACAATTTCTTTTTTTTAACCCTACTAGTAGTCCAACCTCTGAAGTGGATAAACTTCATTTCATAAATCTGCAAAAAAAAAGAGAATAGAGAGAAGTTAGCTAATAATACAGTTGGGTATTTTTTTATAATTGTACTTGTAAAGCCTTGTGATATAGAATGAACAGTGTGCCTTCATCTATGGCGTAATGGGAATTTCGTTTGACTCCCCAATGGTTTATTTCTCTAGAGTCGACACACGAAGACTTAGAAAAGAAAAAGAGCTTGATGGACGGTGTAAGGACGAGCACAGACGACATAGCTAAGTGGATGCGAGTGTCTCACGCAGCGCTAAGATTACGTTGTGAATCGCCGCAGTGGGCACGCGAGCATGGAGCCTTGCAGACTAGGAGGGATACTTGCTTCTCACAGGCGGTAAGTACTTGGCAGTGACTACTACTAAAATATATAAATATTCACTCCCTGCAGACTTGAGTCATAAATAACCTTCTGATGTATATAGTGGGAATCGATGCAGTAGAACTTGTAGAAGTAACGATTTATATTTTTTATTACAGTTTTATTATTTGCTAAATTAATTATAAAATTAATTTAGCTAATACGTTTTTTCTACTTATTTTATTATTTCTATGTTATTCTATTCTAGTCTTCTCTGAATTTGTCAACTATATGTATATAGATTTATTGCAGTAAGTCTGTGGTTAGAGGCCTCGATCTTCTCGGCTCCAGCCAGGTTGAGTTACGTGGTGTACGATAGTTACTTGCTTTTGCTAACACTTCCTGATTCACATCCAAATCCAAATTGAAAGCGATGATAGTAGGGAAGGAAAGGGAAGATAGAGGGCTTCTATCTTCCCTTCTTTCCCTATTATCCTTCCTTTCTCTTTCAATATCCTTATTATCCCTTGTTTCATGCTCAAAGTGCTCAAACTAAATTATAGTCAGTATTTATTATACTTTTGGCTACTCCTTCGGTATATGTGTAGCAGCTTTCTGCCACTAACACTAAACGTCCTTAAACGACCTCTAAATGACCTCTAAATGGGAAAAAGAGCACAATATTGTTATCTCGTTTTGATGATATATGACCGAGTTTGTAGCGAATAAATAATTTTACTATAAACACTTAGAAAAAAGTCAGTTTTGTTATCAATATGTAAGATACGTCAAGTCAGATGTAAACTACAACAACGACGATTAAACACATTGTGTGGGTTAGGCATATTTATATGAAATAGCAAGATATGACAACACGTCTCTTGTCAAATATAAAATAATTTAAAATGAATTAGATGTACCGGTTTTGAAGTATTTAGCTTAGGAATTTGTTGTTTTAGTTAACGACAGTAACATCTGGTCTTCTCTGCTGGCTTTGTTCCATCCCCGGCGACGCTATCGTCAAATTGCTAAGTTCGGGTCTCGGCCCACTGTGTGGATTCGAAGGGCTACTTAGTCTGTACTCAACAGAGAAGGCCATGTGGGGTGACATGGTAGTAGCTGTCGAAGATCTCCAAACTGTTGTGTTTACCTTAACTAAGGTCGGCCATAGGTAAGAACAATTTTTCCTAATAACTTTTAGGCGCGGCTTGGCTCTCCTTAAGAGTTTGTCAATCGATTTAGGTTAGAGTCGTGATAAAAACTACGTTTATCCTTTTCAGTACTCCTGACAACGTGTATGCAAAAAATCATGACGATCGATTGAGTAGTTGAGAAGTGAAAGCATTACTAACAAAATTATTACGATTATAGTAACTTTTACTAAATCATTTAGAATATAAGTTAGGTTAGGTTAGGAATATTTATGAATTTTGCATTACTACTTAACATTTAGAAAGGTCCATTCCTAGCCGCATGCATTGAGAGTATCACTCTTTGCCGAAATAAAGCTTTTAAAAAAGTAATATAGTAAATAAGTAAAAAACGGGTCTTGGAGGGCTCTTGGAGTTCTGTCTTCACTGCGATGTAAGTTATCCAGAATTCTCATTCTTGAATGTTTTCAGCAATTCTTCAGTGCCTCAAGTAACAGGAACAAGAGGAGCTCTTATTGTGCACATACCTATATCTGATTCTTTGTACACAAAGTTTTCATCTAAAGAAGTGAGTAATTATTACTACTAGTGTTCGCTCCAAAGCCCAAATAATTTGATAAATTAACGACACAAAAAATATTGATACAAATTAATATTTTTATATTGATGATACCGGTTTCTGTTAGCAACAAATAACAAACAAATAAAACGGTTTGAGTAGCAAAATACAAACATTCTTTATTATATAGTACGTACAATATACACCGATCAAATATGTGATGTTCTTAAGAAGGTTTAATGACAGTAGAGGTAGCTAGTGATGTATTTAAGGATAGTTGCACTTAGCGGTCTTATGTCTCAGCCTAACCTGATCTGAGATGGCGTGAGCTTATGTATGTATGAATTTATGTATATTATAGTATATAAATTATTCTGAAAAAGCTTTCAGGATTTATTAACGACTGCTTTATACCAGGTGTGAAGTGATAAAAGCTTAATGATACTGATGATGACTTTATTAACAAATGTAATGGCAAGACAATGAAAACATATCTAGGTTAAAAAAAACATTTGTATGAGCAAAATG
Organism: Tyria jacobaeae; assembly: GCA_947561695.1. Lineage (NCBI taxonomy): Eukaryota > Metazoa > Arthropoda > Insecta > Lepidoptera > Erebidae > Tyria > Tyria jacobaeae. Next base: position 6,484,818 of record OX387207.1, on the reverse strand, counting down.
TAGTCCATAATAACATAGCATGGCACTGCTATAAATTAAAAAGTAAATGATATCACTACGCTACAGTGTTTTAATAACACTTAATACGGTTAATACTTTTCAGCACCTTTCTTTCACAATAACAGCAGTGTTCTTCAACATCGGGGTCAACGAAAAGGCAACATTGGCCGAAGCGTTAGGCGAGACGACACCACAGCATCATTCCAACAGTGACAACTGGGACAGACTGAATAAATACTACCACAAGTATTGCAAGATATTCCCCACTGACCATATGACAGCAAGTAGAGGTGAGAGTAATCATTTTTTACTATTTTTTTATTACTTTTTGTTTTGATCTTATAACGCATAATTTCATAACGGCTGTCAATATGCGTCAAATCTATACTAATATTATAAAGAGACAGACTTTGTTTTCTTTGTTTCTTTGGATTTTTGCAAGCGCACAATTCATTTGAATGCACTGGCGAAATAACGTGACATGGTTTGACAGTTATCTTATTGTTTGAAACGTATAATAGATAAATAATATCTTTTACCATATGCATTCCTAATCATACTGAATTAGTAACTTTCAAATAACTATTTCCTGACACTAAGCTAGAGGTGTCAGTTTGATTGCAACCTAGAACAACTGATTGTGAAATAAACATGATCATTTATTCTTTAGAAGTAGGTATATAAAGTAGGTTTTTCATCTGTCTGGTGACCATAGTACAAGCTCTGCTTAGTTTGATTATTATTTCAACTTTAAATCTGACATTCAGTCCTGCTTTACTTCAAATTTATTTCACCACACAAAGTACTAATTGGAGTGATATTAATAAAAGTGACGTCTATATAGTTTACACTGTTGATCTGAAACTTTGTTATCAATATTTTCAATATTTGTACTGCTGTGATTTGACATATTTTCTTTTGCAAGTAACTCATTTATAAATAAATATTAATATTTACGTACTTTAGTAATACTCGTTCAATTTCAGCTTCGTCAAGGACAAAACCTCTTGAGGAAGTGATGGAGAACTTGAGAATATCAGTTCATAAGAAGGTTCCTAAAAATGTTGAGGTGTTACATCTATCAGCGCAGGCTACCAGGCTCATGAATGGTAAGTTGTTGACATTTATGGGTTTACCAGCAGTTATAACACTCAAACATTAGTTAGAAAACAGAACATATTATATGAATAATCTAAGTGCACTACTCATGTAGGTAAACACCATATAATTGAATATAATTTATGATATAGCTATATATAAAAGCTATCCAAATAGCGAGGTAACAAATATTACAAAACTTATAACATAGTACCTATATGTAAATAGGACAGCAATTAGATGTTTAATCGATGGTAAAATTATGGACTCGGTTCTTAAATCTTTGAAAGGGTTGAGGTAAACATATATATCTGTTTACTGATTATACTTCTTACTTAGACGTCAAACAGGCCCTTTGGAGTCTAAAACAAAATCTAAAAGGAGGATTCGAGTAAGAGTATATTTGGCGTAGAGTAGGTCAAAAGTACCTTTAACCAACGAGCTTGTATGTGGAACGGAATGAAAGTTGAAGAAGCGAGAAAGGTAAGTCAGAATCGTAGCAAATGGAAGGAAGTTGCCTCTGCCTTCCCCTATGGGAAATAAGCGTGATATTATGTATGTTTATTAGCATCCACTAATTCAATTTTTTTTTTCAATAAATGAGCCAAGCTACTGCATGTAGATCTAGCGATAGTAAATCCGAGTTGGTGGCCTGACGATCAGTGCTTCAAATATCTCTGCTAATATTGGAAGAATCGATGCTGGTCTACTCGTATAACAGCTAACTATACCAGCTCCAACAGTTTAAAAATAGGAACGACTTTCGCAAGTTTCTATTCTCTAGGAGCTTTTTGCCTCGCACAACCAACTTGTGGCATAAACTGTCGATGCCGTATTTTCGGACCGATACGAGCTTTAAATCTTCAAGAAAAGAGAGTACTCCTACCTCAAAGGCCGGCAACGCACTTGTGACTCTTGAGTTGCGGGTGTCCATGGGCGGCGGTAGTCACTTACCGTCAGGTGACCCGTCTGTTCGCTTGCCCACTAATGCTTAAAAAAAATTGTCAGATCTTGCCTCTTTTGATGAAGAAAAGTCATAGGATCGATTTATTGGGTTATATTCTGAAAAAAAAGTAGTTACCAAACACATTACATATATCATGGCCATTATTAGCCACATTACCACCATTTGATAGGTATACAGGATAAGTATTCTTTCAATATCGCTTTGATTTGATTAATTACCAAAAGTGTTTAAGGCTCCTTTTTATTTTGCTTTCAATGTTATTAATATAAGAATTGCAGCATTTTTTGCTAGCGCTTATTACATATTAGCATTGAATTCTTGTCTAACGGATTTTTAAAAAAATTCTGTGGTAATTTGTTTCCCACTGTAATCTTACCACATTGTGATTAACCAAGACGGCATAGAGTTGTTTTTCATAGCAGTACTTACTAATTTTTAGTTAAGGGGTTAAGATTGTTGTAGAATATATTGAGCTTTATGTTGGTATCACTAATTCGCTGAAAAAGGTCTAGTGTTGCCTCAGTAATATTGAGATCTGAGAGTTTTTGATACTAGGATATCTGCCTTTACAACGTTTGGTATGCTCAAGGATAATTTCAAGAGGAGGGAGATGGGGATCATAGAGAGGGTGAGTACAAAAACTAGTAAGAGCTTCAGTTATTTTATAATCTAGTAAATCACTAAGAACCAAATCCAAGATCTTACCTTTGTTATTAAAAATAATACTACACTGACTTATTTTTTATGTTTATGTGGATAAAATCAATGAGTTTGTGGCATATCGTAGAAACAGAAAAGGGATAAGAATCTGCTAGGCCATTCACAATATTCCAATTGATTTGGCTCAAATTAAAATGCTGATGAGCATCTTTAGAAAAGACTTGTAATTGTCCACGAAGTGATCAACAATTGAGTTTTGAACTGGTGGCGGTAAGTATACTGCACATAGAGCTATTTTAAAGTTGTGTGTTGACTGTGTGTGTGTACTTTCCCAGTTCGACAATCGGCAGCAAACTTTATGATTGTGGAATGCTGTAGTTTCTCGGTCTCTACGAAAAACATAATTACTATCAAGAAGTGTTGTGCTTAGGGCGTAACTAATCAGCCATGTCTCAGTTAATACTAATGCAATCTAAAATATCTTCTCTAAAAATTCTTGAGTTTTAGACCGCAAACCGCGGATATTTTGGGAAAAAATATTAAAAGCGTATTGTAAAATAATACTTGTAAACGTGCGAAAATACATCAGTTGTAAATTGACTTAATTCCAGTTTATTTTGCTAAATGAAACCATCTCTCTGATGAGCCTCTGATAATACGATATTCCTAATCATTCGTTTTTCTTATATAAATGTGGTACTCCTCTGACTCAGACGTCCTTGAAGCCCTTCTCTTTCACTTTTAGGCGAGTTTCTGCATGTAAATTGTTATCAGTAGGACTCAATCAGGTATTCAGTAACGAAAATAGGTGATTTCTCTCCCGCAAGACCAAGGTGGTGTATAATTTGTCGTTCTTTCTTTTAGCTGAAGTTAATACAAACAGCTAAGAAGGTATCGCGCAGTCTGTGTATTGAATGGAACTGCGATAGATTTCGGACGGTTGTTGTCGCCAGTGAACTTCATAACACGTGCAATTTAATACATTTTGTTCTTTAATTTCACAACTTACCAAGTTATTTCACTATGTTGCTAAGTTATTTGACTATGTTTGTCATACTGTACTACTAGAAATATGTGCCAAAGTATTAATGCGCACTGACATATGTATCTATAATTACGGTAGACATTGTCCTCTGTCAACTCCTTTATCTTTTCTTTCGCCTCTGAATGTTTCCTTAGAATATCACCATATTGTTCACTGCTGTGAACAGCGAAATCTTTTAGCTGTTCAATTTCATTTCGCATTGATTTATTAGACTAAGACTTTATACTTCTTGAATTAAGGGGTAGATCCCAGATGACAGTTCGAATGATGATTCCAAAGATAGGCAGTCATGATGATATTTTTCATTTTTGTCACTAGTTTACCACATCACCAGATAAAGTTTGATTGCGCCATTGTTCCAAGCAGTAATATTTTATCTTATGAAAGCCGGCACTAATGATATTACCGTACAAGTTCTCCGTTTAAAATGCAATATTAAATAATAAATGGGCACAGTAATAAATGCCCACGACTCCGTACTGCGGATTTACTGACCTGCCAAAAGGGCGTAAGCGCCGTGCAAAGGGCATCGCTTATGAGTGGTAGAGCCAAGCTTAAGCACGAATGGGCCGGCTCGACCGGTGCGATACCACGGCCTCACAGAAAACTGGTTGTGAAGTAACGCTTGCGTTGCATTTCCCCGAAATGAGTGAGGTCTCCGGAGGCCCAAAATCCCCCACCCCCCTAATGATAGCGCTGTTAACGAAAAGGATACCCCAGGGGGGTACCAGCGCTAGCCTTGGAGAATCCCCCCCTGGACGTCCACCCTCAGTACGAATTATGCCTGAGCGTGGACGCCCAGGCTGCCCCTCGTACTCTGGGGGGGGGGGGCTCAACTGCGCTCTCAAAATCTGCTCGGGGCAAGAGAAGGCATACCATGGCACCCCCTGTCACGTTTACCGTGGATTTTTGTAACATCAGGGGCTTACATTCGAACTGTCCACCACCACCTTGAGAAAGCAAAGCCGGCCTTGCTCTTTTTAACCGAGACGCAGATATCATCTCCAGTGGACACATCCTACCTCTGCTACCCTGGGTACGGACTGGAACACTCCTTTGTTCCTAAGGCTGGTGTATGCGTGTACGTTAGAGATGATATCACTTCTCGCCGCCTCGGCAATCTTGAAGGTAGGGACCTCTCCATCTTATGGCTACGTGTAGACTGCGACGACCATCCCCGCATCTACCTATGCCTCTACAGGTCCCATAGCGGTGATGCCGAAACGGACCGACTCATCGACCACGTCCAAATGGCTACAGACTCAGTGCTCCAGCAGGTCCCATCCGCAGAGATCGTGATTCTTGGCGACTTTAACGCCCATCACGCCGAATGGCTTGGTTCGCGCAAAACCGATCATGCGGGAAGATCTGTTCACGATTTCGCCTTGGCATATGGCTTGACGCAGCTGGCAGCAACGCCTACGCGAATCCCAGATGCAGAAAGCCACGTGCCTTTACTGTTGGATCTTCTGCTGACCTCACATCCTGACGGCTACAAAGTATCCGTTGAGGCCCCTCTTGGCTCTTCGGACCATTGCCTGATTAGGAGTATGGTGCCACTCGTTCACTCGCTGCGGCCGCGAGTTACAGGCAGTCGCCGCGTATGGCACTATAGGTCAGCAGACTGGGATGGAATGAGAACATTCTTTGCATCCTACCGTTGCACACAATTGTTACAATGTCGTTGCTGACTCTGTCGCAGATGTTGTGCTTCAGGGTATGGAACTTTTCATTCCATTCTCCCTGATTCCCACAGGTGGCAAGTCCCAGCCTTGGTTTGGTCGAACCTGCAAAGCGGCGTCCCGCCGAAAGCAGGAATGTTACCAAGCATGGGCTAATGCAGCGACAGCACGGGATGTAAAGACCAGCACATTAAAGAAGCAATTTAACTTTGCCTCCAGGTCCCTCAAAAGAGTAATTGCTGGGGCGAAGTCGGCTCACATCGGCAGAATTGGCGAGAGACTAGTTAGTCTCCCCTCCGGAACTCGTGCATTCTGGTCTCTTGCCAAAGCTGTCCAGGGGAACTTTTGTAAGCCATCCCTTCCACCTTTGCGCATAGGAGATAATTCGTTGGCCCCCGACGCTAAAGAAAAAGCCGATCTTCTGGGCAAACTCTTTGCGTCCAACTCGACCCTGGACGACGGGGGAAACGCACCGCCGACCATACCGCAGTGCGAGACCCGCATGCCGGAAGTCCGGTTTATACAAAGGGCAGTGCGTAAAGCGCTTCTTTCCCTCGACGTTCATAAGTCGAGTGGGCCCGATAAAATCTCTCCTATCGTGCTGAAGACGTGTGCTCCAGAGTTAGCACCGGTTTTAACGCGCCTTTATCGGCTTTCCTACTCTCTTGGCGTAGTCCCGAACTCATGGAAGACAGCTCTAGTGCACCCATCCCTAAAAAAGGAGATCGCTCGGATCCGTCTAACTACAGACCCATAGCCATCACCTCCTTGTTCTCCAAGATAATGGAATCCATTGTTAACTGCCAGCTCCTCCGGTACTTAGAAGACCACCAGCTCCTCAATGATCGACAATACGGCTTCCGTCAGGGTCGTTCAGCTGGTGATCTTCTCGTATACTTGACTCACCGGTGGGCACAGGCGATCGAGACCAAGGGGGAAGCGTTGGCCGTTAGTTTGGACGTGGCGAAGGCCTTCGATCGGGTCTGGCACAAAGCGCTCCTTGCGAAGCTTCCTTCCTATGGGCTTCCCGAGAAACTGTGCAATTGGCTCACCAGTTTTCTTACAGACAGAAGCATCAAGGTCGTTGTTGACGGTGCATGCTCCGACTCCAAGTCTGTTAATTCTGGTGTCCCACAAGGCTGTGTGCTATCACCCACGCTGTTTCTTCTGCATATCAACGACATGCTGCAGATTAGCAGCATCCATTGCTATGCAGACGATAGCACGAGTGATGCCCTTTACACCGGCCACGCTAACATTTCTCGAGTAAACGTCATCGAAAGCCGATCCAAACTTGTGTCTGAAATCGAAACTTCTTTATCAAAAGTTTCAGATTGGGGTCGACTTAACCTAGTCCAATTTAACCCCACGAAGACACAGGTACGAGTGATGCCCTTTACACCGGCCACGCTAACATTTCTCGGGTAAACGTCATCGAAAGCCGATCCAAACTTGTGTCTGAAATCGAAACTTCTTTATCAAAAGTTTCAGATTGGGGTCGACTTAACCTAGTCCAATTTAACCCCACGAAGACACAGGTTTGCGCGTTCACCGCTAAAAAGATGCCATTGGTGGTATCACCTCAATTTGAGAGCACTTCCCTAACTGCATCAGCCAGTATCGGAATCCTTGGCATCGATATATCAAGCGAAGTTCAGTTTCGCGGTCACTTAGAGAGTGTGCTAAACAGATCGAGACAGTATTTTACTCCGGCCCACCGCCTGCAACTTTATAAGGCGCAGGTTCGGCCGCACATGGAATACTGTTCTCGTCTCTATGCAGGTGCACCCCAGTACCAACTTCTGCCTCTTGACCGCATTCAACGGAGAGCGACTCGCATCATCGACTGCCAAGATATTTCTGATCGACTTGACACCTTGGCGTTGCGTAGAGATGTAGCTTCACTCTGCATCCTCTATCGCTTGTATCATGGGGAGTGTTCAGAGGAATTGTTCGGACTTATACCGGCTGCTGGTTTCCGCCATCGTCCTACGCGACAAAATATCCATCCCCATCACCTGCTCGATTGGCACTCCACCACTGTGCGCTTCTCCAGAAGCTTTTTGCCTCGCACAACCAGCCTATGGAACAAATTGTCGCCTGCCGTATTTCCGAACCGATACGACCTTCAAACCTTCAAGAAGAGAGCGTACCTCTACCTAAAAGGCCGGCAACGCACTTGTGACTCTTGAGTTGCGGGTGTCCATGGGCGGCGGTAGTCACTTACCATCAGGTGACCCGTCTGCTCGTTTGCCCCCTATCGCATAAAAAAAAAATGATTCTAGTTACAAGTAGAATGTTGGTATAAGGAAAATACATTTTTCTGTTTTTTTTATACTCTAGGTAGACAGACGAACAAACGGGTCACCTGATGGTAAGGGACGACCTCCATCCATGGACACTTGCAACTCAAGAGTCGTAAGGGCGCTGGGTGATGAGGGATGGGGGGATGCGGGCAGAGGAAAGAGAAGAGGGAGGCAGGAGTATCCGGAAACCTCACTCATTTCGGGGAAATGCCACACAATCGTTGTTTCACAACCGGTTTTCTGTTAGGCCGTTGTATCGCACCAGTCGAGCCGGGCCATTCGTGCCTAAACATGGCTCTACCACTGTGTGATTCTGTTTGAATTATTGTCAAAAATAGGTACTGTAGAATGGCGCTGACATGGCTCTTTAGACTCACGGATAGTATATGAGATGTGCTATACTTATTGCTTACTCACTGCAATATTACTGCACTTTAGAATTCTTTTATCAATATAATTATCTGATACAACTCTCTAGGGTGGTACCCTTCTTTGTACCGTGTACGGGATTGAAACCTACTCTTTGTGTCGCACCAGGACTTTTGCATACAATACGGTAGTGGACTCAAATTTCTTACTTTTAAATTTAAAACGTCAAAATAGTCCAAGATCAAATTTTGGAGGTCTTTTATTAGTACAGTAGTAGTAAGGTACCCAACAGTTTAACACATGATCAAGTATTACTTATATATTCATCATCTTTATATATAAAAATTTCTAATATTTTCAGGTGTAAGATTCACATCGTGCAAAAGTGCCAAAGACAGGACAGGAATGTCTGTTACCTTGGAACAATGTTCAATTCTCGCTAGTGAGTACCATTTAGCAGAGCATGAGTTGAAGAAAGCTTTAAGTATTATGAGGAGGTAAGTTATTCTTTGTTTTACTGCTTCTTGAGATTCCTTTTCGCAAAAGGGAAAAAGGACTCCCTACTAGTATTCTACTCGCTGCTCTTCTTATTTTATTACCAAAATGATTACTGGTTTTACACTGAGTGGTATCAATTTTGTCTTCTTACAGAGTACGTACGTACGTTTTGGAGTATTGCCGCTATTGCGAATTATTATTCTAAACTTTATTCGATCGTTATTGATTCTTTGAAGTGACTTTTACCATGTGAATAAAGAATTTTCTATAATCTTTATTAAAAATAGAAAATAAGTCATCAATCAGGATTCATATAAAAGTGTGTAATACAAATTCTGCATCGGAACTGAAAAAAAAAATGCCTTCGATCGGCCCAGCGATATGGAGGTCTCGCATCACCACTCGCAGACAGGACCGGTACATCCAAAAAATACGAGGCTCTACAGCTCTTCAGGCTTGCTGATTAGCGACCAAACTATTCGAAATAGTTTACCTGGAGACGAAGTTCCACCTCTAGCCTTTAGACTTGTATCAATAGGGGAAACACAGATTTTTTTAAAATCTTTACGATAAATATCTATACTCTAATACGTCGAATTTTTTGCCTTTTTTGGCATTTTATTGACGAGATTAACTTAGGTTCTTAATTTTTACAAAATATAATGAATAAGTTGTTCATTGAAACAGCCATTCTGAAGACTAGATATTCTAAATATGAATTGTATATTTTTTTATACATAAAAATGTACTCGATCCCTAGACACTTTTGATGTGTGAGTTATGATTGCGCTAGTCGATATATTAGAGATCAAACGTTTAAAGTTACATTTTCTAGTAGACATACATACAAACATACATACATACATACAAACATACATACATACATACATACATACATACATAAATACATACATACATACATACATACACATTAGTAAGTTGTTGTAATGTGGGTGTTTGTATTTAATACAGCTCTGTAGCTTAACAATGCGCACTTGTCACTTCTTTCAATCACTCATTTATTAGTCACTGCGCATAGCGCCGCGCAACTATCCGGAAACTTCCCGAACAGTTCCGATCGTAAATTGCAATGCCGGCGCCGCAGCAGCACAGGCGCCGATCCACCATTGGTGCCGAGAGTGCGAAGTTATACCTATTTTTGTAACTATTTCAACATTTTTTTTAAATTCGTTGGCAGGCCGCTTATATCGACAGCGGGCCGTGTTACATGCATGGCTTATACGGATGGATTGGGATTTATAGACTTTTTTGTACCACACCATTGTACCATATCACTTTATTTAAAGTTTTCCTAATAATTTACCTATGTTTACAGTGAGGGATGTCGCCGAGAGAATACACTCAAGAACATAGGAGTGAGGAAGTACGCTTTCACCAAGAAACAAGTAATGTCTTTACCCCCCGACTACAGGCCTCCACCTGGTACATATGGCTCTTCGCAAACATAAACAATTATGCTTACATACGGTAAAAAAGTTCATTTTTTTTAATATTCTTTTTTTGCTTTATACAAAATAATATCTTCAAAACATGTATCACCAACTTTAAATAACAATACACTGATTTCGAAATCATATACTGCTTATATTTGTTACCAAAAATACATCAAGTAAAGAGTAAGTATTGTAACTACATAAGAGACAATTAATCTTACTTATACAGTGCTTAATTTTGAAATCTCATGTAGTACTTGTAAGTTATTCGAGAACTTTTAAATAAACTTAAATATAATTGTTGTTAGTTAACTATATTATTTTATTATTGCTTTTATGTACTTGAAATTATAGTAAGAGTGCAGATGTAATCCTTCGTATGATATTTAAAACGTATTGATTTTAATAAACATATATATGTATTTACAATTAATGTAGACCGAATTCATCTAATTAAATAATTAAATATTTTAAAAATATTTTTCATTACATTACTGTACATCACGCTGTAAATAGTTATTTTATAATTATTTAACTAACTTTAGTAAATGAAAATTGTTTATTCGTTTTCTCTAGAAGAATTCTTAACAATCACGATAGTAAATCCTTCTATTAATGTATACATTTTTGCCAAGATAATCCACCAGACCACTCATGTATGAATTAGAAATGTTAAAATGCGTCCTAAATGACACCTAACATTATTAATAATATATTTAAAAACATGTCTTATTATGTCGTAAAAAAAATTAAACACTACTTCAGACAACGAAGGAAAGTTACTGATTGAAAAGGGATACAAAAAAATTAACACAATTGCAGTGTAGGAGGAAGGATTGATTTAGTGTTTATTTAGTGGCTTGGGTAAGCTTGCCACTCGGTAAGCTTCTCTGGTATAGTGACTTCTTCGGCCTATTTTACTACAACCCACTAAAACAATCCCCCTCAATCCGAATTCGGTTTGTAATTGTGAGGCCATAATGAAGTTCGTTTTTAGTCAGGCAAGCAGATGTAGCTCATACTGCAACTTTATTTCTATATTTATTTATAAAAAATAAAATTCTATATTTATTTTTTGATAATGTGTTAGGCTTGCCCAAAACATAGAGAATATTATGAGTCCAGCAGCCTATAAATTATCCTTACAGTATAGAAACAAAAGTAAGAACTAGTTTAACTTTTTTACTTTGTCAGAATTATATATATATATATATATATATATATATTGGTAAAGATTTTGGAACAATCAAAATCATCACCAAATAAATAATGCATTATTCTTTATCCTTCATTCCAATCACTATTTATTTAGACGTAGATACGGTAATTGACAATTTAGTTTGTCATTCCGTAATAGAGTAGTCCTACTTCAATCCTGTGCCTAAGTTAGGTACTATTCAATATCTTAATCCCTGATGCCAAAATTACAATTAAATTAATCCTGTAGGGGAATTGGCAGTGTGTGCCTGAATCGCAGTGTATTCATTTGAACGTTACAAATTTGAATCGTATTTGGTAAACTAGCAACATATTTTTTTAAGTCGGATGTTATTCTGAATAGTAGCCTTATAAATTAATAATATACCATTATTATCAAAGTATATAAGTATTATTAAAGTATTTAACGCCAATATTATCTTCTAGTAAAATAGTGCCAAAATAATAACAACAATAATAATAGTTAACAACGATATAATTATACTGTACCGTAACATAAAGTTATTATATTCACATAAAAATATAATAATTCATCTGATATTGTGATAAAAAACTTTTAGTTTGCGAGAGAAGTTTACTATTGAAATATTAGTTGTAAGATAGATTTATGGGATTGACAAATTACACTTTTTATTTATATTTTAAATTGATAATGAACTGCTAGATTGTTAATGAACAGCTAAATTCCGAGGTTTTAATTATTTCAGTATTGCTTACAAAATTGAATTTTATGCGTTCGGCGCGAGGACACTCGAATCTGCCTTCAAATTTAAGTGTGGTTCCTGAAAAAGATATGTGGTCTACACTCACATTAAAAAAAAAATGATAAGGTAATTGCTATACTTGATTTACTAACTCTTACGTTGGATATTGAGCGATGTACATTTTGTACTGTAGTACTGATAATATTGTTATTGATAAGATTCAACTAACACATTCTTAATAAGGGGGTCGGGATCCTAAATATGGGTATATGTATTCCCTATTTGCAAATCACTGTCAATCACAAAATAGGATACTTCTCTCGCTAACGTTTACTGCAAAACGATAGAACGAAGGTTAAACTTTTGCAGCCTTTAATTACATATAGGCAACCATAAGACGCATCTCAGAGTAGCTTGAAGAACATTGCCTTATTAAAGCAATTAAAATAAATACATATATGTATGTAGACATATTTAATGTAAACGAAACTTTTACACATATTATAGTGTTACTTAATACTGATAATCTTTATGTAAAGGCAGTTAACATATAGTTATAGTGTGACCGCTCGTTAGCTACGTACCGTAGCTAACGAGTTATTGTGAAAAACAAAAATATCAAATATAATTTATTTCCTTTATACCATAAAGGAATTAAATTATATTTGATATTTTTGTTTTTCATGCAATATAAACTGACACTATTTTATTATTGTATTGATTTGTATTGTATTATGAACGTGAGGACAGTAGGGGCAGGAAGTAAGGAGCAGTCGACTGTAATATTTAAATATTATATCAACTTACAACTGTTACATTATGTCCTACACCATGTACACAACTATTGAGCTATTAGTAAATTACTGACCAAAGTTTAGTTAAGTTTATAGCAAATGTCTGATCTATTTGTATATCTTCTAATTATATAAATTCCTGTTTCTAGGATTACACGCAATAGTTTTCTTGATAATTTCCTTAGCTACTCATATATTTATATGTATGATTGATAATAACGATATATTTATGAGTACATGATTTGTTGTATATTTCTGCACATTATATTTACAACGTCGCCATAGATAAAAACTCAAGTCTTCCTGGTATCAGGTAATCCTTCCACTTCCACGCACGTTTGGTACTTAAATTTTACAGATAAAAACGCCTTAACTGCATAGATTTGTATTTCACCTTACTAGTGCCATAAAGTTCATTATAAACCTTAACTTTAAACTCCCGGGCCCGTTTTGCCGCCGGCATGGTGGCTGGTGGCCTCACGCCATTTAGGCACATCTTCGGGCTTAGGCCGATTGCCCCTCCCCGCCCGAAACTCAGCCGTCCGCCGATTGACCGGATAACCCCCGTGTAAAGCCGTCTCGTACCGATGTTGGATCCATCCAATTGGGCAAAAGTCGCCCAAGGGCGGACGCAGGGCCGACTAGCCTTAGAGCAAGCTGCCGAAATTCCTCGTCGAAGCGCCACCTCCCGTCAAGGGTCAGACCCAGATATTTCACCTGTGACCGAACCGGTACATGGACCGAGTTGACTTCAATCAAAGCACCTGGGGGCGGACCACAACGGGGCGCATGAAATAACAAGGCCTCCGTCTTATCCAGGGCCACCCGTAGACCCAGCGCCTCGATGCGCTTGACAAACTCTCACTTATTTAGCTCTATCACCTTCATCACACCAAACGTCGATGTTGTACTGTACGCGCTCTCAATCTCTAGTTTAAGTTTAGACGGTGTTTCATAGTATTGTTTTTTGTTGCTAAATATGCAAGCTAAAATCCACATTAATGACCCTATCATAAGCTCTTCATAAAACTTAGGGCACGCCACAATTGTGGCGGTAAGGCCCGTTATGGAGGATTGGCTGGAGAGGCGACATGGTAGCCTCTCCTACCGGATGACGCAGATACTTACCGGACATGGCTGCTTCGGGAAGTACCTGTATCGAATAGGCCGGGAGCCAACGTCCGTGTGCCACTACTGCGGGAGCTGGCGAGGGGATACCGCACTTAACACACTTGTGGAGTGCTCTGCGTGGATGCAGCAGCGCGTAGACCTCGCAACGGCTATAGGTGTGGGTAGCCTCTCGTTGGAGACCATGATTGTGTCTATGGTCTTGAGCGAGAGCGCATGGGATTCCGCGCAGAGAGGCGGCGCAAAGGATAAGGGAGTACCGTTTTGACATCGAATCAAGATCCTCATACTGTACCTCATATTGAGAAACAGAAACTCTACACTAGGTTCGAGTCTCTTTATTAGCGTTCAGTTTCCACGTGTACTTGTAAATCTGTGTGAATATAAAGATTGTGGTTCAAGAATGTGTAGGCCATGTGCATTCGCAGTTATTACAATTAAGATCAATATATCTTTCGATATCGTTCGATTATTATAATAATTGTATTATGTAAATGTGTTTTCAACTTTTTTATTATTTTGGAAATATAATTAATACTTTAGTATATAATTTGATCAGGCATTTGTTTTGTTCAAAGCAGTGTGGGAGTGCGCGTATTTGATTAAACTATTGGTCGACTAAAATTCACCTAACACGATTGGTGAATTTTAGACTTAATATCGCTTGAGTTTACAAAAAGTCATATTTAAATGGAATATACATTAATGTATAATTATAATTAAATGTATCAGTTAACTTGAGGAAACTTAGTATATCTTGTAGCATGTGTTAGAGAATATATTATATATTTACCAATATATATATATAGATTTGTAAGACAAGTACGCTAGATTTATAAGGTATAGTTGTGTATATAGGCATTTTGTTTTGTCACTGGGAATATAATGTCTGTTCTTTATTAAAATTAGTCACAGCTAGATATAGGGTTCAAGGATAGGTTGCCTGTGTATTATTTTAATAGATGTTACAATTATAATGTTATGGGAATTTAATTTGAAATAATGAAATAATGATGTTGGTGTTGTATTTTACAATTTATCATCATATCGATTGATTATATGATGAAAAATTGTAAAATACTTACCATATGACATTAGCTTTAGTGACAAAGCAATAAGCCGTAACCCAAACCTATTTATTTTAAAATAGTACTGATTGACAGCAAACTTTTTGACACAATATTGTACAACAATGTTATTTTTACATGATAGATACTTAGATGTGTGCGTTACAAAAGTTATATTACGATAGTAAACGCCTCCTACATATGTATCGTTCGTTAGTGTACTGTATTTATTAACATTATATTAAGTTTCGTAAGTAAATGTTTGTATGAAACGTGCTCGTTGTAGGTTCTGTTTATTTTATTTCTTTTTTTCAAAGACAACTCTCACACTAGGAGTTATTCCTGTGTCGCCGGGCACTTTACAAACATACAAGTGCAAGAGGACTATTTACTATCGCACAAATATTGTCCCGTGTGGGCTAGAACCCACGACTTTGGCTCAGCAGCCAGATTTTATTAAGTGGGTGTATTAAGTGTCAGGTCATTCGACGACAGAGGTGTCAACCTCCGCAGTAATTTTGATGAGGTTGACAACGCGTTAGTGATACCACAAGAGTATCGAGTGATTTTAGGTAATCGTAAATGATTATCCTCAGTCAGTTTTTGGTGAGCCGGTTAACATTCAGTGTTAATTAAGGGAGCATATTTTCACTTTAAAGTTTGGTCTCACAAACGGTCTATAACGCACATAAGTATATCTTGACCATCAGTATTATTATTACCGAAACCAAACTTCAATTATCAAAACTAGTCCGCTTAAGAAGTACTAACAAATCATAGTTTTCTAGAGTCCCATACGTTGCATAATCGGCAAAAGATTTATTTTATTTTCGTGTTATTTAACATAATCATTAAGTTTGTTTTGGAAAATGGAAAAATAAACACGTTTTGGTAACAACTTACTAGACACGTTCCATACTCTAAACGCGTAGAATCGCTATTCTTTGAAACCTTGAATAAATTTTTTTTTTTATCACAAACTTACTTGTCACATAAATATTGTACATATTGTTTGTGTGCCTTATACTTAGCCTGGCCATAAATAAAATTTATTACTGTAATGTGTGTTAGTTTATATATTAATATAAATATTAGCATTAAAAATATATGGAGCTCATTCAAAATTATTTCCATTGTCTTTAATACAGTCCTTTAAACGTTGAGGTCGCTTAAGGTCTGTTCTTGGTTGTGGAATATGGTGTTGTTAAGAGGGTTAACCACCTTCCCAAGAACCGAATTTTGAAATCTTTTTTACAAAAATATGGCTCAGTCACTCGTTGATAGCTAACACCCACCAAACCATCATTATAGTCTTATAATGCCCACTTATCGATAACATGTGGAGACAGAGACAGAGAAAGACAGGGAGGGATAAAGAAAGAAAAAAGAAAGAGACAAAGGCATTTATTTTTGTTGATTAGTTGTGGTTTCTTTGAATAGTGAATCTACGTTCTAACTGTTTATGTAAATCGCCATATACGCCATATGCTATATTTAATATTGTATAATGACCATTTGTTTATCAATAATGGCAACCATTTTTACATATTGCATGCACATATTTTTACTTAAATTGTTGTAAATGTGATTGCCTTTAAAACTGTACTAGATCAGATTGTACTTAATTATTACTTTAAAATTACTTTTATAATTGTTATTTATGTAATGGATATTTAAAGTGCCATTATTATTTGGTGTTTTTATTTTAATCTACATAATAATATGTAAGTACAAGTACATACTGCTTCAACCGTTTCCTAAGGATGGTGCTGTACATATCTGTTGTTTATTTGGATGTTGACAGCAAGTAGGTAACTCATAGTTAAATGTAAAGCATCTCCTAAGGATGCATGTTATATAACAGTATTTATGATTGGATGAACCTAAAAACCGTTTATAAAAACATTGACTAGGCACAGACACTAGACATTTAGGCCGTTTGTTCTTCGCGATGTTAGACACTTCGCAGCCTAATATGTTTATGGTTGTAGTGAATCATCATCAATCATTTTATAATTTTTATCACCATTACATCATACATACATACATCACATCAATCAATATATACTCATTAGACTCCACTGACAAAATATAATTACGGTTAGTTTATCAATTGAAATCAGTAGCTACTTATACCGTGTAGTGCAAGATCACGTAGCTGTCAACAATTAAATAATTATATTTATGTTATTCTACTCGGAGGTCTTCCCATTAAAATAGCTTTATTTAATTTTATTAAGGATATATTATTTATAAAGAGTTTGTAATATTGTAATCACGATGAAGGGCGAACGTTTTGTACTGTAATGATTAACCATTCTTTCAGATAAATTTTGTTAGATCTGTTGTTTACCTTGCGGTCGGAAGTAAAGGTCAATATTGTAAATGAAATATTAAATCACGTCACAGTTCAATTTCAGGTTGAGTTTTTTGATTTTTCTAGTATACAATTATACAATAAGAAGTAAATCATGAAATTGATACAGTACAGTGAAGAGTACGAGTGGACGTATAGTGCAGCGTCAATAGAGTTCAATGTTTGGTCAATTATTCGTCAGTGTTAATTTTACATGACAGGATCCATTTATAAGTGTATAAGGTTAACCGTTCGCACCTTCATCGTTGTGCATAAGATCTGTATGTTTAAAGAAGTTCTTTTTCTGGATTAGGCTGTGAATCTGTATGTGAATCAAGTGACTAATAATAAATAATTGTTGCTTTTTTTGAGTTTTATTAATTAAAACACCCTTTCAACTGATTTTCAGTTTCAACTTAAGAGGTACCATGACCTTTTCTGTATACCGTGACAACGTATCGATTGAGTCGTTAAGGTGTAAAAGTATAACAAATTACAAACAAACTTACTGTAAAATTTGTAACAAATTAAATATTAGTTGAGATGGCTGAATAGGTGCCTGACTAAATTACATACAAAGCCAGTTTGTTAGGCGTGTCATCAAATTGTCTACCTACATACTACATACGCTCACGCCTGTATCCCCGAAGGAGCAGCCTGAGGTGTATCAAACGCCCACATTTGTCCAATTACAATTTGGTCCCACTAGTGTAATAGGAAGCCAACCTGTCGCCGTCAATCGCTCCCCGGTTCTAGATTTAAAGATGGGAAAATTGAGAGTATATAGAATTTGTAAGGTCAGGGAGAGAGAGAGAAGCATTGGTGTAGTGAGAACAGTCCTGACACTTGTTATTAATTGAATTAGCGAACAAAATCGACATTTACCTAGGAGAGTCGTGCTTAAACTCGTCTGGGCCGGCTCGACCAGAGTAATATCACAGACTCACAGAGAACCGGTTTTAAGCAATGCTTGCACTGTGTTTTACCGAGTGAGTGAGGTTACCGGCCTAACCCGCTTCTTTTTCCCCTCTCCTTCATCCCACTTTTGGTGTTCCCCTAAGAGATCGTATGCTTGAATAAAATAATGTTTCCTGTCTACACCGGACACCCTTCATTATTAAGGATTTTGTGTCTCAGTATTAATAGATAAGACGATAAGAAGAAAATGATGTAAAATCAAGGTTTTTTGATTATTACCATAAACCTTGTTAAATTCTAATGATATAAAAATAAAATCATTCCAATCAGGAACATCTTTTAAAGTTATCCATGTGAAATGTTTTGTGTCTTTGTATAAGTTTTCAGTCCAAGATCGTAAATATTGACTGCAATAATGTAAATGTTTTAATATACTTTTTGTACTCAGTCACCTGTTGAGAATTATCGTTGTTGTCTTTGAATTTACGGCAAATCACTTTCATTGGACAAACGTCTTGTTCAATCTTTGCATTTATGGTATTCATTATCTCAGAACAGTTTTCCAAAACCTCATTTACAGAAACATCAGCCTTCTTTGTATCTTTTATGCGATGTTGATAAATGGCCATGAGAGAATAAACAGCCCAAAAATAGCTTTCGGTAATGTCATTTTAAAAAAATCTCAATGTTCTGGATACATTATTCTTTTCCCTTTCAGGAAATATGACTTGAGTGGCTCAAACATTTGTAAAATCCTTTCTATCGCTGGGAAGAGACTCAGCCAGCGCGTCTTTGAATAAAAAAGTACTTGTTTGAAATGAATGTCTAATTCTGAGCTAATATTTTTGAGTTCCTCTGTACTTAAGTTAAATGTAGCAAAATTATTGTGAATCTGCATAACAATACTTTCAAGACAAAACAGCAAGGAATCAAGAGCAAGCATCCATAGACAGAATTATTGAAAATAGGTGCAACACGCCCGTTTACAATAATATTCGTCTTTAGAGATTCCTTCGTCAGAGATTTTAATGTAAAGAAAACATTATTTTACCCTAGACGTAATTAGATATCGTTTTGGATGTCTCATAATATAACAGAAATAACTTGATAGCGCCATGATTGCTTGCGTCAGTGGAAGCGCTTATGTATTTTATATTAGACAAGTCCTCCAATATATTTTTTAAAACATATGGCGCAAGAACATTTTTCAAAATTGCTTCTGCCTTTGTTCTCGCACAACTTACTTCTTTTGCAATGTTTGAATCAGCATATAGGCACTTTTGAAGTGGTACTATACAGTCTAATGAATGAAATGACTGATTGTGTTTTACCGTGTGAAAAACTAAAGTAGTCTGAGCCGCTTGTACTTCTGTTTTTGGTCCCGATCATCCTGTTACAAAATTGTCTATTTTCGACAAACACGCAGCGGTCCTAATATTTTTGCGATGTTTTTCGGTATTTAAGTGCATTTCGAGATCATATTTTCCCTTTCTGCCTATTGATATTAACTGGTCGCAAACCTCAAACTTTTTTGAGATCTGAAAATAAATAAAATTACTATTACATAATATAAGTTACAAGGATGCAAAGCAGCAGTAATCCAAAACACTTGTAATGATAGCATTGTAACGACGTTCAAAGTGAAAGGGTGAGCACCCTACCAAACACCAGCTAGCACTTTGAGAAATGATAAGTTACGTTCAAATTTTTTATGTATATAATTAATATGATTTGTCCCTGATAATTTCGAGTTCAGGATAATCCCTAAAAATTTAGTTGAGTCCTTTACTGGAATAATTTGATTCTCAATTTTAATTTGATTTGATGGAATTGATCGTTTTCTAGTAAAAACCAAAGCAGAACTTTTTGACGCAGAAAGAGACAGGTCGTTTTTAATAAGCCACTGGTTCAACGATTCTTACGAGATGTTTAGGGATTGGGTAGAATCTATGATGGAAGGGCCAGAAACGTACATGGCTATATCATCAGCATACTGTAATACAATCAAAGTTTATATATAAAGTATAAGTATAAAAAAGGAAGAAGAACGTTATCATATGCAGCAGAAATATATAAAGAGACTGCAACAACATTCTCTTTTTTACTGAAGGATACCCGAATGTTAGAAGTTAGTATACTTACACTATCAGCAGTACTCAAACCTTTTCTGAAACCAAACTGCGACTTGGGAAGAAGTTCTCTATTTTCAATAATGAACTCAAGGTGGTTTTTAATTAAATGTTCTATTAATTTAAGTGGGACTGAAGAAAGGGCAATGAGTTTATATTCATTATGGCCAGTGCGATGTTTCCCTGGTTTTAATATTGGTATAATGGATTCTATGAGCACTTATCTCTATAGAGACCCAATGCATGCGAGTTTAAAGGAAAACAATTCTGTCAACTAGCTGTGGTGCGGGGGGTGTTATGATCGCTCCGAAGTATTCCGAACCCGATCGCTAGTGTGCGTTGTAACTACTTTATGCTTTTTATCGATATCGATAAGTAAAAGGTTTTGCAGTTTTTTTTAATACTTTAATTTCAAACGAGTATTGCAAATCTTCAAGCGGCACAATTAGGCAAAATGTGAAAAATATGATTATTTTAAGCTTATACTTAACGAGTTAAAAAAAACTTTAAAACTGTTAAAAAGTGGCTTTTTGAACTTATGAGGATCTAATTTCATATAACAAGGCCCCGTAGGAGATTTGCAAAATAGTTCGGTTCGAGGTCGAGGCACTTAGAGGCAGTAGGTACGGGTGGATTGAAATGGTAATAAAAAAGATTTTCACATTTATTTGTTAAATTTAGTATGATCTTTATTTTACAAGGTGCTATTATTGATTTTGAAAATGAATTAATTTTGTATATATTACTCTAACTGAACGCTTTTCTTCCAATTTCTGATTTTTAAGTATAAATGTAGTATATAGGCGATTATAATAGGTAGTCCCCTAATGGTAAGTAGATTACACTGTTCTGTACTGCCTGCAGTTCTCAACGGATCCATTATACCTTGGGGTGGAGCAAGCTGCTGAAAGTGCTCGTCGAAGAGCCACCTTCCGTCGAGGATCAGGCCCAGATATTTTATGTGAGTCCGAACCTTTACGAGAACCGAGTTGACCATGATGGAGGCGCCAGGGGGCGGACCACGACGGGGCCCATGGAATAGAAGGGCCTCCGTCTTGTCCAGAGCCACTCGCAAACCCAGCGCCTCGATGCGCCTGACCACCAGTGAGGCTCCTCTGGTGGCCAAACGCACCGCCTCCTGAAAGTTCACCCCCCGGGCCGTGACCAAAGTGTCATCTGCATAACAGATTACGCCCAGCCCGGGGGGGAAGACCTCGCCTCTTAGGGCCCAGTCGAACCCCATATTCCACAGGAGCGGTCCAAGGACAGATCCCTGTGGAACACCGCACGACATGGGCCGACCACTCAGATGTCCCTCTCGGTCCTCGTACATGACGGTACGCTCCTCTAAATAGTCTGCCACTAGCCGCCTCAGGTACTGTGGCACCCCGTGATAGCGGAGTGCTTCCCTGATGCAACTGAATGGCAGACTATTAAATGCATTGGCAATGTCCAACGACACCGCCAACAACACGCTGCCACAGCTCACCGCCTCTTCGGTCACGGCCCTCAGACGCAACACAGCACCGATCGTCGAACGACCGGCTCGGATGTGTGTATGCACCTGCCTTGACCCTCTCTGCACCACCCAAGGGTTGACTGGAAGACAATGCCTCCTGGCATTAAGTCCGCCCCATGGAATGAAATGCAGGAAGTGTAAAATAAAAAAAAAATGTCATCCTCGTGTCAATATATTTCTATATATGCAATATATTTGTAAGGGATAAATTAATAAGTCTATTATCTTTGTAAAATATGAGACTTTTATTTTGTAATGACACTAAAGCCTTTATACAGGTATTGCATCTTTTTAAATTAATACACTACTAACGTATCTAATAATATATTCTATAACATGTTCCGAAAACTGTGAGAGCTCGACAGACTCGACAGACAGTCAAAAAGACTCGACTCGAGAGACAGGATATTGAGAAAGCCGAGGGCTTTATAATATCTTCTTGACTTACGGTAACTCCAAAATCATCGGCATTATTTTCTGCCTGATTTGGCGTAGTCATATTTATTTCAGCTAGCTATAACTAAAATAAATATTTCCAAGCCAAATGAGCAGTTTAAGATTATTATTTTTTCTAATGGTATACAATTACCCGTGGATGTTTCCATTAATTCTGTGTGGACCAGCATTTTTTATACATCGCCTCGAACAAACGGGCAGTCGGGTTATCTTTTGAACCACCGTGAAATTATCCCGACAAAAATAAGCTCAATATGGTCCTGCGATATTTTGTGCATGGGGAAAAGGTAATAGGACTGTTTGCGTTGCATATCAAATCTTGAAACATTCCATTTGTGTGAAATCTATTCACAAAACGTGATAAATCCAGTAAAATGCGGAGAATCGATCAATTTAACCGTTTTGATTTTGTGTCGTGATCTGATATTTGTACTTGCTGACAGCAAACACTGTTTACATTGGTTTAATTTTTCAAATAACTTGACATGATTGTTGACATGATCGAGATAATATTAGGCAGTTACATAATATATTGTTGCTAACCGTTCTCGGCAAGAATAGCGTAGGTACTGTGCTCCTCATTTATCGCCACTTGCTGTTTGTCTTCAAAAAACAATCCGCAGTAAAATGTTTCGAGCACATGACGCTATATTTTGATGGAAACCAATCTTCTGTTATTGTAACAGTTAGCCATTTGTTTTTCATATCAAAGTCTAATGGAAATCTTAATGGAAATAAATAGTCTTATGGAATCTTATGGAAATTATACAGTTTTAAATGAAACATTGTAGGTATGTTAACACCTATCCAATATTCATACACGAAAGGAATAATTATAATTAATATCACAAATTATTACTTATAGTAGTAAATAACAACCATAAAATAAATTCGATATGTATACATAAAATAATCATTTAGATGACAATTATCGACAATACAAAATAAATGCACTGCACCGCACAATTTATTCATTGGCGTCACGAGGCTTATCACTATAATGCGAGATAGACATACATGTTTTGCAGTAAGAGCGGAAAGGACGGAGAGTGGGCACGTGACCGAGATGTCAAGTTTAACTTGACCCGCGTTGCATAATCAAATTTTAGAAAATATTTTGGTAAAATAAAGAAATAGATTTACCTATGAAAAGTTATATTGTTTGTTGTTATACTACAGGTTTCACTGTTGTTTCGACACCATTTGGTACAACTTTTAAATGTAAGCCGTCTCTTCGGTTCTAGTTTTTGGTCGTGACTGACGGAAAACAAAGGTGTAGGGAAATATATCAGTGACGAGTTGACAGGATCAGGTCTTATATTAATTATGTCTCTATAGGAATAAGTGCTCGTAGAATGGATTGAACTTTCTATTCAGTGGGCACTGAACCTCCAAGAAAGTAAAGATTTGCGAAGTCCAGAGAGTAACGCTGACATTTCTGATTCTGATGAACCGTTCTTGAACATATCAAATCAAACCAACGTCAATCAGGCTTTTTAAAAATATCCATAGTCTATAAATAAACTGCATGTTATATAAATTAATGAACAATATTGTATTTTATAATTTTTGTTAGATGGATTCAATATTTAGAAAAAATCTAAACAATGTCATACTTTGTTTTTTCTGAAAATTAATGTGATTCAAAATATGCCACCTAGTAGCTTTTGCTAACAACTAGCTTTAAATTTGGGTACTCTAGTGAATAGATGGCAGCACTTTATATGCACATGTATCGGTTGACCGAATATATGTCAGTTTCATACTCCTGCACTAGCCAATTATTGCCATCTTTAGTTTGATGTTTCTTTAGCTAAACAACTGCTCGGATGGCGTAGCGGTTTAAGTGGTCACGACGCTGCCGTGCCTAGTGTTGTGGGATCGATCCCCGCACTGGAGAACTCTTTGTGGAATCCTCAAATTGCTGTTCTGAGTCTGGGTGTTCTTTGTGTCCATTATTTGAATGTTTGTAAAGACCCCCGCAGCACAGGAATTAATCCTAATGCAGCAGTTATCTTTTTTAAAGGGAAAGAGAGTTCTCTAAAGGGTGGGTACAGTTAGCCCACGGGTACCGTAAAAACTTAAGTATATCTTTATATATATAATTCTTCTGTGAGTGTGTATGTCACTGAACTACTCTCAAACGACTGGACGGATTTTGATATAATTTTTTGGGTGTGTTCAAGGGGATCTGGGAATGGTTTAGATTCACAAATCAGCCCGGCAGATGGCGCTGCAGTTGGTATCTAGGTTATTTGTCTATATTGATCCTAATCGCTTGAAATATCATGCAGGACAACGTCTGTCGGGTCCGCTAGTTTATTTATATATTTTTGGACTGCATGGACTAACTTACTCTTCAGGTGACGAATTTAAAAGAGTATTAAAACTCGTAGTGTTAGTATAAAAACTTTTTTGCTACAAATACTATATAATATTTGTCTATGATAGGTAAGTATAAAATGAAGAACATGTTACGTCAAAACTAGTGAAACTAAGTGCGTTTTGTAATTAAAGTAATACTTTTAAATTCTTTGATTATTCATATTATTGCTTTACTACATATTCATAATGTTGTCGAAATTTGCTCGTCTGATAAAACTAATACGTGCTAACGGTGGGATTATTGGCTCTGGTCTTAAACTATGGAGAACGGATACTTTGAAGGTAAGAATTTATCAACATACTTACTGAGCTCCATTGACTATTTAACTAATAAGATTTTATAGAAAAAAAAAACATATTGTATAGTCAACCGATTTACACATGCATATTTTAGCTTAATCAGAAATCTTTAAGATGGTCAAATTTAAATAACACGTCTAGTAAAGATTAAATTTGCATACACTACTCATTTTCATTGCTGCCCTTGTTATATAAATAAGGTAAAGAGATTCTTTGGGTTCCTTAGGAATATTTTTTTATTTTAAAATATTTTTTATTTAATCAGGAAGGCACATTTGTGGGCACCGATAGCTGGGGCAACAAGTACTACGAGAGTTATTACTACATGATTTGTCGTAGCCGCTGGGTGGAATTTAATCCTCGGTTCAAATTTGAATACGATGGCTCTCAGGTTGGTTGATATAGCTTTATTTTGTGTGTACAGAGCAGATATACCAACGAATGAAGATGATGAGAGATGAAGATTCTTGAAATAATGATTTATATACAAAAATACATCATTATAGTTCCAACTATGAGAAATACAGCATTGTTAAACCGTATGGCCACACAAGTGTGATTGCTCTAATCCGAAAGAAATTACTTAGTGCTACCTCCTACTTGTAGTGGATATACGTAGGACATTAAACATGAAATACCAAATCCCATTCGTATAAAAATGCATACGACACAAGCTATTACTACTATTACTATTACTTTGATTAAGATTGTACAATTACACGACTCCTTCATGAAGCTTTAGTAACGCTATACAATCCTATGCCCGTCGTTCATTTAGAAACGTTCATAATCTCCGGAGTTCCGACTGAAACAAATATAATGAGTAAACGTTGCCATGGCGTTAATCTGCTGTTTGCTGTTTAGATGCCTGAAATAAGCTTGTTATCTTTTACCTCTGTTTTTTTTGTGAAATCCCTGTACAAGAGACTTCTCTTAGAGTATAAGAGAAGAAATAAATTTCACAAAGCCAATTACGTATGTACCTAATGTAACCATTAATCTACAGAGGTTCCTATGACAAAATCGAATTACTTTGTAAATATTTTATGTACATTAGGATCTATCTTAGGCCTTCAACATGCGACAGAACAGAATTTTTCGAGTAATGTAAAACTTACCTAACTTAAGATTTTTTAATTCAAGTTATGTTCATATATTTATTTACGCATTGTTTTAGCTATGTTTATTTGTCCGTGACGTCTCTTTCCTTCGATTGCCTTCCTTGAACCAACACCTCTTTTTAATATTCTCTTAATTTTCCCGTATTTAATTCTTAAAATGCCTAGCTTGCTATTAGGTACGTTAGTGGGACCAAATTATCGTTGGCATTCAAATGTAGATGTTTAATACGCCTCAGTACCTCTTCGAGGATACAGACTTTAGATATGCGTTGAATGAACCGGAAAAAAAAGGAAAAGATGACCTTAGGAGGCCATACCAACCACGATCAGTACAAGGCATTCTTTTATTTATATTAGGTACTAATTATCATACGAAACAACTTTATAAAAAGTCCTTAAAAGCTGTTTTTATTTTCTTAAGCCCTGAGAAGCAGATTAAAAGTTAACCCATTATATATTTTCTTTCCCTTTGTAGTAAGTTTAACTCTATTATTTAATATATAACAGATTACTGCAGAGTGGTACGGTTGGCTACACTACAAGACTGACCTACTGCCATGTGAGGACCCAGCAAAGTGCGCTCTACATTGCTGTTCTTATACCCAGTCATGGCTTCTGCCGCACCAGGAGAATAACACCGGCACTGATGCTGCGTACTACCCTTATTCCACTGTTGTACCTCATATCAAGACGTGGGACGGTAATTATTCCAAATCTTTAAATATTATCTACTTACGGTGTCATACTGTAGGTAGTCCCTTATATGAGACTTAGGTAGGAACACTGAAACTGACACCACGGTTATTACTATTCCCTCTATTCCCTTAACTTTACTACTACAGGTTAGTTAATACTAAACATTTCAAGTAAGAAAATTGAAGGCATACGATATTTTACGATATTTTAGGACAACACATCGTAGTCAAAAGCTCAAAATCAATTTCTCGCGTATAGAGGACAAATATCTTTTTAGTAGTAGTTGTGATTTAGTGTAAAAGATGTCGCTACTTTAAGTGTTATTGCTTTAAGTTTCCTATAGAATTTAAATGGGGGCGGGGGCGCACGCTTGTCAGGGATGCGAACGGGGGGGGGGGGGTTCACGCACACCCGTCTATGCTTAACGCCCTTCAGGAGTTTTCAAGGATTATTTTTATTTAATTCTTATACAAGATTTAAGGAAACAAATTCTAAAAAATAATAATAATGCTCTCTAATTCTTAATTTCTCAGAAAATTTTACTTCGCTTGCCTCGATTGAGCGAAAGTATTATTATTAATATTTCAATAAATAATCTTAAATTTAAATTCTGCTATAGTTAAATAATTATATGTTTTCTATAAAAACGACTACAAGATCTTTACGCAAAAGCGCAGATGCTTTATTCAAACGACCCGGCAATGTGCACCTTAAATCTGTAAAAAAATAAGCTTCTAAGTCAACGCAATCGCAAGATACGCTCATTAAAGCTTTAAATTTCAATCAAATTATAAATGAAGACGTAGCGATATGATCCGCTACAAGATGTATTCCGGACACTTGGAGTCTATTTGGCAATTCTTCTACTAATCACGCGAGCTACAATAGCAGTCTTCTTTCTAGAGGGGACAACGAACTAAAGCGGGTGGAGAGGAAGAACTGTCCCGACCACCCGTGGCCTCTCTCAGGGCATCATGAGGCGCTGGTAGGCGCACCTCCGCTGCCTGTTTCGCCGGCAGCGAATCGGGTCCGATTAGAGGTTATCTTCCCGGGCCCGCTCCGCCGCCTTCTCCTGCGAGATGACG
Source organism: Tyria jacobaeae (assembly GCA_947561695.1). Classification (NCBI taxonomy): domain Eukaryota; kingdom Metazoa; phylum Arthropoda; class Insecta; order Lepidoptera; family Erebidae; genus Tyria; species Tyria jacobaeae. Next base: position 6,456,863 of record OX387207.1, on the reverse strand, counting down.
TCCTCGCAGAAGGGTGCAACTACGGTAAATTTCCTGCCCCTACCGGCCATGGAGCGTCTAACAGTCAGTAGCGAAAGATCCTCTCCGATGACTGCAGTGAGGGTCCGACGCTGTGACGCCCAAACGGTGTAATTTGCAAGAAGTGACAGACGGTACTCATTTTCCTGCTAGCGACCGAGTGCAGATCCGATCGCCACGGGACTTAGTTTTTGACAAAGTCCATTATCCTAAAGCGGTAGATTGCTAGAAAGGATATTTTAAGATGCATAAATGGTCACGCAAAAACAGGTGCACACACTCGTCCTCTCTCACTTGATTCGAATGGAACATTTAGCCGATACCGGAAATGATGATACCATAATTAATCTCAAGTGTGATCATGATCACTGGTGGAATAGTTTGTAGTCACGTCGAGAAATACACAGTATGTATGTTGCCTGGAAGATTGCTAATTTGTGAGATGCCCCCGCCCATTGTGTATTTTCTGTATACAATATCTGTCTAAGACAAAGACAGATATTGATAAAGGTTTTGTTTGTGAACAAAAAAGATTACTTACTTACTTAGTTACTTAACTATGTTTATCAGTTGTCTTATTGCTATGGTACAGTGTCTAGTTTGGAATCAGACGGCTGTGTGGGAATATTTATTGTTATGTCGATTTATATGCAGATAACAAAACTATCTGCTTATAAAAGATTGATAGTAGTAGTTGGTATAAAAGACTTGGTATTACATGATTCTCACAACTTTTTACCATAAAGAACTGAGTTGCGAGACTTGTTTTTTTTACAACTTATGTTTTGATGGCATCTCATTTCTTTTTGTAGATAGTGCTACTATTTTTCCTTTCCGGTACCTTCTACTTCTTGACAACCAACAACGAATTTTCTTAAAGCGCGCTCTCTGTCTAATGAGAGATTCTTATTTTTGTAGGTAGTCTTCTTTTTTTTTATTTTCCGGTACTGTCTCTATGGTTTTTACGAGAAAATTCTCTATGGAAAGTCGGTAAATATTAATAATTAATAATTTCAAATGTAGTTTTTGCCGGACCAAGCTCGTAAACATGTTCTTTATTAAATGTAATGTATATTTTCTTAATTATCAACTTTTACTCTTTGCACTATGCCGATAGAACCGTTAACTAAACCAAGACTCACGTAAATACTTCGCCTTAACATCGTTTTCCGTTTTCGTTTTTGCATTAGTAATATTTAGGGCCGCACTCGTCAAACGTCAGTTAAAGTAATTCTTATGTAAAGTTGTTACCTCTAATTCACTATAAATACTGTCAATGTACTTAACAGAAAACTAATGTACGGCACTCACTGCCGCACTCAATGTTTTTTTCTAATTAATAAATTACTTAACCCATTTTTCTATAGAATTAGATTTATATAAAGATCATTTAATTTTTATATCCATGCTGATACAATTTGGTTTACATTGTTTGTGTGTATACCAGCGATATCGCAGTAAAACCCAAAGGTTGCCTGGAAGAAAGTGGCCGTCATTCTGTGACGGACGGGAGCCGCGGTGCGGGCGATCCATCTCCGCCGGCCGCGGCTATGATCATTAGTGTTCTTTCTTTCAAGGATTTCGGGCAATTTAGTCTACTTAATACCTTGCGGGATTTTGGCACAACTTCATTAGAGATTTCCCATTGTTGCTTTTTCATTCCTTTGACCATTTTACAAGTTACCTTTGAACATAGGTACACTGATTAATGTACCTGTATATGTATAATATAATGAAAATGTAACTTTGTAATCATATATATTTATATAGGATTACAAAGTCATTTATGCAGTTAGTGTATCTAGAAAACTGGACGGAAACTGCAAAATATTTTGGTTTTTCCTGAATTTATACACTAAACACTAATTGTATTCAAAATTTGAAGCTTCTTTGTCTGCTACAAGTACCTTAGAGTTTGATGATCGTTCAGTCAGTCAGTGAGTGAGTGACAAAATTAAGAATAAGGGACAAAGTTTGTCCGAAAAACTAACTAGTTATAATTTTAAAACTACTGATTCAAATTAAAAGAAATTTTAAACATACCGTGTTTATACAATGCCTGCTTGGTTACTGAAAATTTAGGCCACTTTTTTGCTTGACTTGGCCGTGCCCCCAGATACATCATTCTAAAATAACGTTTATGGTAATTACTATTCTATGTTAAGTAATAGCAGTCCGGAGATGACCAGCCCCGATCAACGGCACTCGTTCACGGCACAGCATGGCGTATGAAAAATGGCGCATAAATTAATGTTTCACCTTGAAACTTAATTTTAAGAAAATATTAATAGGAATCCGCAATATTTTTTTAAAAAAAGTGTAATTAAACTCTTTGAATTAAATAGATGTGTAAAAAAATAATAGAATTAAAATTGGTTAAGCCATGTTTGAATTATCGTTTAACATACTTTAATAATAAATGATTCCTTTCAACTAATAGCTTATCCAGCGCTAATAATGGCAATATAAAGTAAGTTTGCGTATATACTACGGAAAATAAACACTTTGAAAGTTTCAGTATTTATCTGTAAAATGGTTCTTTATTTAGATTATTGGTAACAAAATGTAGCACAGGCTTTTGTGTAAGGCTTGATATCTTACTCGCAGATGGTGTTCGTCTACTATCTACCAAGCTATTATATTAAGTTTATGGTTTAAATAGTTACCTCTTTAAAGTAGACACTGTCAATTTAATATTTATTTATCTTCATTTCAGGGTGCACTGTTTCCGATCGCATTGCGAAGAACAAATAAGAGTAGAATAATACTGAAAACACATTTCTGCAATATTATACTGTAACTTATAACAATTTCAATATTTATTTTTCTTTAGGTACAAAATTATGAACATCTAGTTAGTTTAATTATCTATAGTTTTAATTATTTTTGCTAAAAATGTATTAAAAAAATACTCTGAGTTTTCTTACTTTTATTTACAACTAGCTTTTGCCCTCGACTTCATACGCATGTAATTTAGAATCAATTACAATGGAGCTTGTATATTAAGTCAGACATCTAATAATACATCTGAAAAAATGTTTTGCTGACCATTATGCTCTGAAAGATATTGATTTATGATTTTTGTTAAATGACGGCGATTATCGTTAGAAACACTCTATTTTTTAATTTTTCCAAATTATTCGATATCACTATTTATGCAAAATTTTATACATCTATACCAATTCTCAAAAATTGTTTTTTTTGCAATGCGTAGAGATATAGCTTCGCTCTGCATTTTCTGTCGCTTGTATCATGGGGAGTGTGTAGAGGAATTGTTCGGACTCTTACACCGGCCGCAGGTTTTCGATATCGTCCTACTCGACAAAATTTCCATCCCCATAACCTAGATGGTTGGCACTCCGCCACTGTGCTTATATCCAGAATTTTGCACAACCAGCCTGTGGAACAAATTGTCGCCTGCTGTATTTCCAGACCGATACGACCTTCAAAAACGGGTGTACTTGGGCGGCAGTAGTCACTTACCATCAGGTGGCCCATCTAATCATTTACCAACTAACCCAGAAAAAATCAGCCCTAATGCTATACTAATGATCTCGTAAAGGTATTGATAGCTGGTATCGGTATCTGTAACATATACAGCTGTCGTGAATAAGCCAGTGGAATGGCCTTTAGTTTGTTGTTCGTATTCATAAATTCATAATTAGCCACCTCTTATAATATCGTAAATGAACTGAGACAAGCCTGCACCAAACTAAGATGTTGTATCATGGTACTATTCAAAGAGAGTCCTACTGAGCGCTGTGAGGTTGTGCAGTACCAATCTTTAATATGTCGTGATGAATCTCTTCACAAGTGGTCACCTTTTATCCTTGATGAAATTTTCAAATGATGAATTTCAGATGAAACAGTCGTCAAAGCGTGATTTTATATTACTTAGGCCCATAAGGCCAAAATTTGCTTTGAAAGTGCCCTTCATCTATAAATGCAATTAGAAGTCTATCAGATGATTTTAACTGTTTTATTTCACACATTTGTAATCATTAAATATCATAGAGCGAAACTGTTCTCGAGATAGAACCTATTTTCAGTGTGATTCGATAATTACATTTAGAAAGTCATTAAATATTGAAGATAAATAAGTAAATTTTGCAACTTTTTATATAAATTAAACTGTAATACGACAGTGCCCTTTACATAAAGCTCTTTTTTTATTTATCTGTCTATATCTACGGGGGATTAATCACTCAAGTCAATATCTCCTGCTTGCAATGAGGTTCTGACCAAAAGACTCGCCAAGACGCTCTGGCCACCGTGGTGTTTTATGGCTAAATCCTCTTTGAAATGAATAGTGCTAACCAATCATGGCCCTCAGTCCAGACAAGAGGCCGTATCTAGGTTAAGAGTAGCATAAAGAGCTATAGAGCGGACCATGCATTAGATTGATTGACTGAATTAGGAATCCGAGGACGCACAAAGGTGTTTGACGTGAGGTTTGCGAAAATAATTAAATTGAAATGGGCTCGAATTACACACGAAATACCATAAATTATGTTTATTTCTATGCATAACCAATTTAAATATATATAATTCATACATATATATACTATACAACATTAAATATAATCTTAATGTTCAAAAAATATGTAGTTAATAGTAATGCCAATTTTTACATAAATATATCCCGCCAAAATACCTAAATAAATATATATATTTATTCATTCACAATACAAAACCAATAATTTAAATATAAAAATATAATTACATGTCACATACGACACACGTGATGTCGTATGATGCAAGGTGTTAATTTTTATCATGACATTCGACACTCCGTGTAGATACTGAACATTGTCAACATCTCGTTTCATTATTTATTGTTTTGTTCCATTAATCCTTTGCTTTGAGAAACTCTTTTTGAGTACACCATTGCGAATGGCGAATCAAAGATATTTCGATGCCCCAGGACCTACTTCAGCCGGTGGTCCAAGTGATTTGTTTCGAGTTCATGTCCGTATACCACCGTTTTGACCCGAGTCACCCGAAGTATGGCTTGACCAGATTGAAGGCCAGTTTGTATTAAATGGTGTTACTAGCGATATTATTAAATTTTATTATGTCGTAGCTCAACTAGACCATCAATATGCTTCTGAAAGAAATTTAAAGACATTTTTACTAAGCTACCGAGTCAGGACATGTTTAATAAGCTCAAATAAGATCTCATCAAAAGCCTTTCTACCTCTCGTGAGATATAGGTCAAGCAGCCCCAGTTCCAGTTTTTAAGGCATTTCAAAAATCTCACAGGTCCCATGTGATTTCTTAAAAACTATATGGCCTAGTCGCTTACCACAAAATACTCAACGCTTTACAGATTGATTTACCCCTGGACACCTTAGCTGGCTTGGCAAGAAAAGTGCACGAAATCGCTCTTCCATTTTCAAGTGCAACTTGAAAAACCGAAGGAGCGATTGGACTTTAACAGCCGTGAGCACAAACAATAAGATGCTAAAGCAAATCAACGAACTCTCCAAGCAAGTAGCGTTACTTATTTCTAGACTGGATGATGACAGCTGCTCACACCCACGCTCTCGCTCACTTTCTCACCCTGGAAAGAAACGCTATCTATTACGCAGAAAGTCCCGCACTCGAGATCCTCCAGCTGGCCATGAGTACTGCTGGTATTACTATAACTTCAAAGGAACCAGCCATGCACTTATCCCGTAGAAAACTCCCAGGGTGGTCGCAAGTATTACTTCTGGCCGTCTATTTACACCGGATCGAGTTTCAAAATGCTATTCCTTTTAGATACTGGCTCTGACTTGTGTGTTTTCCCTCGAACAGCTATGAAGACGGCCTGCGCAAAAGAATTTTACGACCTTGTTGCTGCCAATGGTTCAGTCATGAATACTTACGGACCTATTCATCTTGAACTCGATCTTGGGCTAAGGCGCTCTAACAAATGGAATTTTACTGTGGTAGATGTTTCCAAAGCCATCATCGTGGTTGATTTTTTGAATTTTTATAATTTACTTGTACACTACAGGAGTCGGCACAACGGCTCGTCCATAATCTGACTCGTCTTTCGATTACATTGCAAACAACCAGCTTCGTTCTAAAAGTCCATGGTCATCTGCATTACATTTGGTGAGTAAGAAGGGCTCACGAGGAGGATACCCTGCGGCGATTATAGAGCACTAAATGATAGGACATCCCTGATAACTATTCAGTTCGTCACATACATGATTCTACATATCAACTGGCAGGATGCAAAGTCTTTTCATCAATATATCTAGTAAAGGCGTATTATCAAATAACGGTACATTAAGATGACGTTCCAAAAACTGTCATAACTGTCATCCATTTGGACTCTTTGAATTTACTCGTATGACTTTTGGTTTAAGAAACGCATCTCAGACCTTCCAAATGTTCATTGATGAAGTCTTGGGTGTTCAGTTAAATGTACGCTAATTCCGAATTTAAATGCTTTGATTGAAAGGATGTGATACTCGTACGTATATGTTGCGGTTATAATTCAGACCGAATGTTAGCAAAGCGATTGCTAACGAAAGTGTTCTAACAGTAGCGAGAAGAATGAGCAAACATAATGCTATAGTTGAGTCCGAAAATGCGATTTAAAGGCGATTACTACAAGCAGTGACAATACAGCCAACGAGGTTTGTTAAAATTAACAAATCACTTTGGACTTGGTATTAACAAGATTTACTAAAATATTGTGACCATTTTGTCATGGAAGTAGACAACAGTCCTATACGCTTTTTTGCTGATGTCTGCGAAGCCAACTCATGTTACGACAATATCTTTGGCAACACCCACATAATGTGGAATGCGAATTTGATTGACAATAGGTATCTCCTCCCTGAAACGAGCCCACAATAGGTAGATAGATAATTTCTTGCTTGCTATATTACGCTCTCTTAACATATCTCCATCAGCAATTGACTTGTTTCGTAGTTACCTGTATGGTCAGCAGCGTACTTGTATTGAATACATTTATTCCACATCTGTGGGCGTGCCTCAGGGCGGTGTGTTATCCCCATTTCTCAGTTTTAATCAACTCAATCACTGATATGCAGATGATTCCAAATTTACTCTAAAGCTGACCCAGATAACCTGACTGAAGCTATTCATGACATCAACAAGGATTTGATACAAATTTATACCTGGAGTTGGAATTACGGGTTAAGAGTAAATCGTCAAAAACTCAAATAATTACTTACCATCAGTAGTCTCCCGTGCACCGAATTCGGCAATGCGCCGTATTACGTAAATGAGACTAAATTGTTGTCGACAACAAGTGAATGATGATGATGAATAAGAATGACGGATTCCATTTTCAAATGTAATATTGTTTTTTTTAATTGTACATACATATATACTCGTCAGGCAATGATACAGAAGAACATAAACTTGGCAAACCTACAAGCATAGTAACCGAAATCAGAATGCGAGCCTCACACAAAAACCATTTATTTTTATTATTTTTTTTAAAAGACTACTCCCGCACTAGGGTTAATTCCTGTGTCGTGAGGGACTTAACAAACATTCAAATAATGGACACAAAGAATACCCAGACTCAGAACAACAATTTGAGGATTACACAGTGTGTGTGGCAGCGTGGCAGCGAGGTGGCTACTTAAACCGCTACACTATCCGTGCAGTCAATGTGTTAGATTGAGACAGTAAACTGAACCAAGAAACCAATTTAAAAAAAAATGTCGCCAATAATTTCCCATAAAAAAAATGCATTTTAATGTTGGTGCTTTCATCGTAATCCAAATATACGTTATAAATATTGGTCTTGTGTTCTGTGTTAGATTTTGGTGTAACGAACCATTTTAGAGGCACATGTTGTTGTTTGTGTGTAACACAGTGTTTATTTTTGTTGAGTATACCTATACACCAAATTATTTTGTATTGCAATTATTATAAGCAGTAAACATTTTGTATTTAAGATATTATAATATGTTTAAAAATGTGTATTTAATATGAAAATATTGTGTACCTATGTTTATTTAAAGCCATTTGGTGCAGGGATTAACCAAAGTGAAATCAATCACAGTCTATCGACATCTGATTAAAAGGTGCAATATAAATTAATTTTACAACTTCATTGTTTTTAAAGGTTTTAAAATTATATTTTACTCAGAGATCAATGGACATAAAATCTTTTTTAATAACATTTTCGACATATTTATTTCAAGTAATTTTCCTTCATTATCATACACCATTAACACCATTAACATTTTTTTCTCGATAGATTAAGGAATTCTAGTTTTATTCTTTGAACCTTAAGTTCAAGATGGACCTTTAATTTATTAATTAAACACTGCGCTTAAAGTTTCACTATGTGTTGAAAAATATTATTAGCTATAAACGGTTATAAGTTTTGACCACTGTACATAGTTAATCAATTTCTAGCGTTATTAAATTTAATGGTAGATTGATAGGGTCGATATAAGATAACAACCCTAGAGTAAGTTACGGCTTTAATTCGTCTTTATGCCATACAGGGGTCAAGCGAAAATGGTAATAGATTACAGTTTGAAAACATTATCCTTCCCAGTCTACCCGACTGTCTCTTTCCACAGAATACTGTTCCACACAAAATAAGTAGACTTAAGCAACAAATCTGCTTCATATTAAACGATTAACGGTTTTGATAAATTACCAAACCACAAATTTCTTACATTTGTAACCAAAAAAAATATTTATTCGTCATTGAATCGACTTTTTCTTTTAAACAATTAGAAATAGAAATGTTTTCAATACAAACATATTTGTGTGTTTTTAAGTTTACTTTTATTTCTTTTATACTAATCGTCTACTAACGCTATTACTACTTCACTTATTCATTAATTAAAAATTTCATTACATAACATACACAATAGATACTATTAATCTCTATTGATATTTTTATGCTAATTTCTCGACATCGATATTGGGGCGACGACAATGTCCCTACACTAAAACACACAAAGACATTGTTAAATTGTCTTTAAGAGACTGTTTGTCTATTACGCTAGTATACACACTAATTTTGTGCACAGGCATGGGTATGCCAAGTACCTACTTAATACCAACCATTGCATAAAGTCAAGATTTTCTATTTCTACAAATTCATAAGCCACAATGTTGACAGTGCAACAGGTAAAACAAATGAAAAAAAAAATCTTAAGAAACCACCAAAAATTTAAATTGCCTTTAATAAGCTTTAAATGCACAAATTGGGTAATTGTGTCCAAAAACACTACACGATTTGTGAATTTTCATTTCAAGCATTTTATTAATAAATTGTTATGGTTTAACCTAAGGACCGAGAAAGAACAAACGTTCAAGTCGGCCCAACTGCATTATGTATATAAAGTTTTCTTTTAAACTTAAAGGCACGGCCCTCTGAGCCCAAACTAAGCATAATCAATATGCTTAGTTTGGGCTCACAGGGCCGTGCGTGAAATGTATGGAGTTATTATTAGTATTATTATTTAATTAGCAGCCCTTCTTTGGCAGTTGTTAGCATGTTGATTGCTACCTTAATCACGGACTGATTTAAAACATAAAATCGGTGTATTACACTAAAGTAATTAATTTCCACCTCTGCACGGCGCCCATTAACTCCACAAATATGATAATAATATACAATGTGTATGATAAAAAGTAAAATACTTATAAAATCATCGGCCTTAAAACTATCCAAACAATATGATAATTTTATTATATCAACGCAGTTATATTTTTTTTTCAGTACAGATGATGAATGAAAAAAAATGCAAACATTTATTGCGCCGAAACGCTTTAAGCGATAGAAAAAATTCGTAAACAGATTTTTTTTAAATACCGTTGGTGGGGAGGGGCGTAGCTCTGGGCGGTGACAGAACCACCTTCGCCGGGTGGGGAGTTCGTCCGTAGTCAGTTGCGTATCGGCTGCGGCGGGCGCCGCATGCACGTCTCGCGAGTGAGTGCTGCAGTGTTGTGGGGCAGAGGCCCATACATTCGAAAATAGCAAACCAAAAAATTGAACCCCAGATGGGAGTATACGAGGAGAGGGGAACGATGCATTGGGTATGTTACACGACCTTTTATTTATTTTTAGTGAGTGCTTACTTTTCATATGATGACAGGTATTTTAGTTGTGCGATAGTCTTTTTCGATTGACTTTTTTTCGGTAGTTACTTTCCAGTTTGACTGTATTTATTGTATAAAAGTAACTTTATATGTTTCTATCTGTTATATATCTAATTATATGTGTTTATTGTAGCTATATAGCTGTAAAATTGTATATTTATACCAAATATAAGTTGAATTGATTACTATCTCATATATTTAATAACTGCTACGAATTCAATTTTATCAATCTTCTAAATTTTTTTTATTAAACTTATACTAATATTATACGATTATCTGAGAAACTATTGATTATCATAACAATACCTGAGGTCTATCGGTAGCTAGATATACATACTCGTATATAATTACTTATAATGAATATATCGTACTTAAAAGCCTACATTTGTATCTAATCCCTAATAATTATCATGCGTGTTGCTCCTTAGTATCTGTCAGTTTTTTTTTTGTGTAGTTACGATAGCAGTGGGTATCCTTAGGTACCTACCTATTTTTTACATACATATATACATTAAAAATATTTTAGACCGCCATTACTTATACATATAAAATATATCGTACTGGATAAGTAGTTTAGGTACAGTGCAACACAGTGCAGTGTGTAGAGAATTACTTAGTCGTATTCCTGTCATTTGTATATATATTATATACTTAAGGTTCATACAAAACGAATAAAGAGTATATACAAGATAGCATACAGTCGTACATTTTTTTTTATCGTGTTCGAAAGAGTTTTATTGTGGAATGATATAGGCTAGTGACCATAAACGTACATTAAACTTCGGAAAACGGCTAGTATGTACGAGTATGTTAAAAACCTGTTTAACTCAATTAATATTCTATTTCTCTTACTTTCTTTTATTTAACTTATTAAAAACTTACTATACGTAAGTATCATTGCGAAAACTAATAAAAGTATATGTTCACCTTTACTTGAGAGGCCTATGTCCAGCAGTGGAATGCGATAGGCTCAATGATAATGATGATGGTGATGATTTGATCAATGAAAAATCAATATCAAAATTTGTGTTACAAATTAATTTTCTACTGAATTGTTTTACACCTTCATCCGATGTGTACGTATTTATCACGCACCGAATATTTGTAAATTTTTCCCAACAATGGATTAACGATTTTAATAAATTGTATTGTAGCTCATTACAGCTACAGCTATTTAATTTCTTATTTAGTTACAGATCGTAGGGATATCTACAACATACACATATACCTTTTATAACGTCAATCAGTTTTGACATAATTTTAAATGTTATTTATTTGTGTAAATTTTTTGAGGATTGTAGCGCTATGGTCGTGTATTATTACTCACCATTAATAAACCATTTATTTTGATAAACTATGACATTTCCCTCCCTATGAATTATAAAAATTACTTATGATTTTTTTAAATATTGTATATTAACGGTTATGTTTATTATTACACACATGAAATTATTATATATATTGAAATAATTGATATATAGGTATTTATATAATTTCTTATTATATCGTGAGACGTACGTATATATGTATGTATGGTATGTAAACGTAGGTTCGGCTTTATGCCTGTATAAAGTTTATCTACTAGTCTTTTCGACGGATTTATTAAAAAAATTACGGATACCTGTATATTTTTGTAGCACGTTGGGTAAGGGATGGTAGTTAATATGTTTTGTTACAATTCACCCAGAGACTTGGTATTTACTGATTTTAAGGTACTTACAGCTTTCATGATTTATTTATAGTATGTACATATATGTATATTTCATTACGTATTTTTTGTTGAAATATAGATTTTCTTTTTAGTTGGAAATAATTTAACTAAATACACACTGCGGTCTATGAATTTTAGTTCAATTAATCAGACAGTCAATATATATGGCCAGGAACCACCTATCAGAGTACGTATGTATTGGATTAAGTTTTCTAACTTCTTACAAATAAATTAAAAAATAATTTGGTTCTTGGTGAATGTGTTTTGACTAGAAATTACAAATAAAAGAATCGAACTCTGACTTGCGCACTGAGGGCTTTACTGACTAACAAACTACTGGCAAACAAAATCCTAGAAGTACTTACTTATATATCCGGCTTCTTTGCGCTTATTGGAACTTAATGTTTCAGGTTCAGGTGAAATATTTTATTCTAATTTCAACTGAATCAACCTTGATTATAAGTGAAATAAGTACTGAAATTGATTTACAAATGACGATGATATCGCGTAACGTCATGCACGTATAGTTCATTCCTTACTTTACATCCTAAGACATCTTATATACTATGTCACCTTCCTCTCCTCCTTCCTTCTCGCACAGTCAGGTGTAGTGTATAGTTGGGTCTCGTTCTTTTCTGAATTGCCGTAGGGTTCGCGGTGCAGTAGAACAGGGCCATCCCACCTCTTACCGTGGTGTGTTTAACGGTGGTGGTTTTACAGGTGTGTTATCTATCAGACATATTTGTACAGTCCTTCAGTACATGACTAACGGCAATAGGCTTGGCTATTATTATGTAAGTTTGACTAAATTATTTTTGGCACAAATTAGTTAGAAACACAAACTTAAACTTTTTCCTTCTTTTCCCAATCCCAACGGGACCCTAAAAAGAAGAAGTTTATTGTTGTTATGATTAAAAATATCTTAGTTATATGAGTATTTTGTTAAAGCCATAATGCCTAGTGCTATATTATAAGTACCTACTTAGATATAAAAAAAAAACATTTATTTTTATTGAATCCTTTTAATCTACTAGGTATAGGTAATATGTAGTATGATATACTGTACTATATACTGTAGTATGATAACACCTATAAGTTTAGGATTTCTTAATTATTCAAACTCTATTCTCGTAGTCAAAATTTAATGAAAGTTCATGTGTGTATACACTAGACGTATAAAAGGAGTAACTAGAAGAAGGCACAATTGCTTTCAAGTACTGGTAATCTTACATAAACCTTAATTAATAATAGCGTTGTTATTGATGTGCTAGCAATCATGTGTATATCTATTCTTATATTTTTAATGATACTATTAGTACGTGGGTTTCATATTTCTTGTAAGTATTCTTGTTAAATCCGCTAATCAAGGTAAATGTTTATGTTAAGAGTGGGTTCACGTCTCCAATATATTACTATGAAATAGTTTCTTATTAGATAAATTGGTAGTATATTCGTGTTAATGGTTTTTTAATTTACGTTTATAATACCTATGTACATTTCGTTAATATATAAGCTAGCTGTTCTCCGTACTTTTGCTTCCGTATCTACTCTGCTAAGGGTCGCAGAATAATGTTTTGTAACGTATGTTATTCCTCAATAAATGCTTTATCAAATACAAATAAAAAAGCCATTCAAATTCAACTCCTACTTCCAGAGATTAGCAAGTTTAAAGAAACAGAAAAACTTTGCCGCTTTATTAACATAGATTGATAGATAGTATAAAGAATAGATTACATACTCATCTAAGTATATAGGTAAATTTCTTTGATTTCATGCTTATTGCATAGCTGTCCTGTTTTGTTTATTGTATAATAAGCAGCTGTGATGATTTTAACAACAAAGGTACAATAAACTTCATATAAAAATTAAGATAATCGTAGAGCGGATTAAGTTCCAATAAAATGTAATATTGCACTTAAATATGCACTTTAATTATATAAATATGAGCATATTTATATTACAGTGCAATAATTACTTTATATTTATTAAATTATTTTGTTAATAAAGCGTTTAAAGACGTTTAAAGGAATCTTTAGTTGCTTCAGACGCTGACGCTGCTGTGTCGGTAAACGGTGCATTTCGTTCAAAAGCGTATAAAGTTGTTTCATATTACATATAAAACTCAATAGGTTTTATATGTTCGTGGTTAAACTTAACGAAATAGTGTATTATTTCTATTAAGTAAACATATGCGCATCGTTGTAAAATGAATATTGTTTTTCAACAGTTGCAAATAGTGTTGCAACAGTTGAAAAATATCATAGATTGTCAAGATATTTCTGTTCGGCTTGACACCTTGGTGTTGCGTAGAGATGTAGCTTCACTCTGTAATCTCGATCGATCCTATCATGGGGAGTGTTCAGAGGGGAATTGTTCGGACTTATACCGGTCGCAGGTTTCCGCCATCGTCCTACTCTCCAAAATATCGATCTCCATTACCTGGATGATTGGCACTCCACCACTATGCGCTTCTCCAGAAACTTTATGCCTCGCACAACCAGCCTAGGGAACAAATTGTCGCCTGCCGTATTTCCGGACCGATACGACCTTGAAACCTTCAAGAAAAGAGCGTACTTGGGCGGCAGTAGTCACTTACCATCAGGTGGCCCATCTAATCATTTACCAACTAACCCAGAAAAAAACAGCCCTAATGCTATACTAATGATCTCGTAAAGGTATTGATAGCTGGTATCGGTATCTGTAACATATACAGCTGTCGTGAATAAGCCAGTGGAATGGCCTTTAGTTTGTTGTTCGTATTCATAAATTCATAATTAGCCACCTCTCTACCTAAAAGGCCGTCAACGCACTTGTGACTCTTGACCGTCGATAGGCGGCGGTAGTCACTTACCATCAGGTGGTCACCAACGTTGCTTATTTGCCAATATCTCAAAAAAAAAAACGGAATAGTTTGTGATACACGAAGGAAAGTCACCATAATAAGGGTATTTGATCTTAGCTAGAAGCTGAAATTTTCCTTCCTGGGGTACCTTTGTTCCTTGTAATAGTTCCGCTAGTGACGGAATACCATGTGATTTTAGTCGGTTCGATTCCAACATAGGTAAGGTGAGTTCCCATACGAAAAAAGAAAAGGGGAGTGTGTACACATATCTATTACATTATTTTTAAGGTCGTCGCTTAGATTTAGGCACATCGTAATTCAAACTCATATAAAAGCAATGGGGATTACATTCGATTTTGACTAGTAGTAATTGCACAAGATTGAAAGCTATAAGTTTACAATACTTCATTTAGTAGCCTTAACTGCTGTACATAAAACGTTACTTTAAGATATTTAGGTACATGTATTAGATCTTTACATTCAATGTAGTAAAAAAGTGAAAACTTTTAATAATGACAAGAATTGTTTTAGTGTTTTTCAACCTACTTTTGCTATAAAATAAAAACCTTTAAACACTTAAAATTTGAGTTAGTAGGTAATTAAGTACGCCTACAGTATTTACTTACATCGACCGCTGCGCCGTCGGTCTTGTTCTTTTGAGTTTGATCCTTGCTTGAGATATTGTTTGTGGAAAATCTTTTCTAAAACACAAATATATATATATATATATATATATAAGTAAAATTGACTGATACTCCATTTTATGTATTTAACGTATGTGATTATCTAGAGTTTTTTAGAAAACGATTAGTTATATAAATATAGATAAATGAGATTTGTAGCGATTACAGCTGTATTTTTCTACTAAACAGCAAAATACTTGTGTAACATTTCAAACAGTAATCAGTTAGTTAAATTACTTTGTTGATAAGTTTGTTACGTACTGTAGGAACAACGACCAAATTTATACACATACGAACTGTTAATATTTAAAATAATTGATGTTTTTAATTAAAGAAAACAAAATATTTAATTTTCCACAAACGTAGAATTTCGTCGAAATGGTCCGACTAAGTAAAAAACAACGAATAACTGTTACGAAAAATATATCGGCACAAATTACAGACTAAAGTTACCGCAGATGTTTTTAAAAATCAGAATATTTCCATCATTAGCTTTTTTTAAAAGATTCTACTAACCAATAAAATTCTAATAATAAAAAAATATCCAGATATGTCCTTAAAAAAGGTGGTGTTGGGGGTTTAAAGGTATGAAAAAGACGAAATTCAGAAAATAAAAAAAGGAGTAGGTAGCAGACGACCCTACCTAGCCCCCATTTTCGAATGTTCAAGGTTCCGCCGTACACTCAGTACAATATGTAACCAGGTACACGTTTGTAGTGTATATTATGTATAAAGAGCACTAAAATCATTACCGTTAAGTCCGCCAAAATTTTTTAGGGTTGTTCCAACGTTGCCAGGAGCAATATATATTGCAAGCAATAACACCCGATTAAGTGTGCAAGTGTATTTAAGTAAACTTAGTTAGTAACTTATACTTTAAGAGTCCAAGTTGAACATGTACTTTCTACAAAAATTAAAAATGATTTTAAACAATAAATGAACTTAACAGGCCTTAGCAATTTACACTTTACTTTTCATGGAAATAAAATGAACGGTCACCTTAAATGTGACCGTTAAATGAAATTCATACTATGTGCTAAATTCCTGGCTCAAAATTTTAAAGTAATAAATAAGTATTTTAGTTGTCATGACGTATAGTTTTGCTCAATAAGAATTGAAGGGCTATTTTATTACTCATTTTACTAACTAGCATTGTATTTTAGGGATTAGAAATATTTTTTTTTTACTAATGGATAGGTAGTTGAGTTTGTAGTATATTAAAAGAAATCAATATTATTAGGTAAGTATCTACTATTATAATATTAGTATATCTATTTTTATAAACACTTACATATCGTGTGTATTTTGCTAAATTATCAATTCTGCTTTGTATATGCTCTCATAAAGCGTACGTGAAAATATTTCTTCATTTTGTGTTACAAATTCAGTCAGTATAAATAATATACTCTTTTCCTCTATTTCTCAGTATATATAAAGTAATTTAGAAAATTAGAATAAGTAACGGTGTAAGTATTAGTGCAAAGTTTAAAATAAATAAGCCATTTGCCGTCGGGAGTTGGTCTTTTCTCTCCGACGGGTAGTTGAAGCCGAAAAAAGTCTTCTACAACATTTAAGTTGCACTTAATTCTTTTTAAACACTTACAGATTTGCAATTGTACTATATAATTGATACGTCATCATAATCATTCATCTTATCGCACTCGACAACTCGACTGCTGGACAAAGGCCATCCTAACGTGCGTCCGGTCCGCCGCCTTTCGCCAGCTACCACAAATGAAACAACCAACTCTAATTATATATAAAACAAATAAAAAGATTAGTATCGCCGCTACTGCTTTAGTCGTAACATAATATCTAGAAAATAACTTTAACTACATCCACACTCACTATAGTCACATTCTTAAAATGTTCAACTTTAGTTTTTGTTATAATTCGGTCACTCTCTCACTTCACTTCAGCTTCCGCACAATCTTAAGACTATTATTAAACTTTTAGATGTTTTACTGTTGAACTATCCTGAATAATTATGAAATTGGAGTAGAGATGCCAGATTGTCACATCCTAACAATTCAAGATCATTATTTGTTACGCCGCTTGTATACCAGAGGCGTCACGGAGCCGTCAACGAGAACTTTGGTATTTAAATTCAACCAAGTTCAAGTTGTAAAGGTGATCGGGCCACCGATCTCATATTTCATGGCATGCGTTAAACCAGTGCTGCATGTTCGGGTGACGGGAGTGCAACGGAGTATTTTACTTCGATACCGTCATCTCGTTCTCGGTTACGTCCCGGTGAAGGTGGCGGTAGACAAACGCCCAGCTTTATGCACTTAATAGATTCCTGATGGAACTTTACAAACATTCAAATAACGGACATAAAGAAATCCCAAACTCGGGACTAATTTTGTAGTAAAACGGCAGACACAAAAAGGAAGGAAAGAGGAGAGTTAGATAATGTACTCGCCAACTACTGAGGGGCCTCTTTTGCTGGAGCTTGTGGATTGTTTTGGTGGCCCAACTGGCCAGCGCCTTTATGTAGGTAGTATAACAGTATAACAGATCTAGTGTTTTTTACCCAGTGTGTTTACAAAACGTAATTAAATGAATTCCATTTGTAGGTGATCTTATATGTTTCGTATATATTTTTTAATTCTAATGCTATCTACCCCTGCCTACTGCTTAGGGGATACAGCCATGAGTCGCCGCTAAAAATATACATACAGACGGCTGCGACCCGTCTGTATGTATATTTTTTAATCATAGCTGCGTATTGTCTAAGCTAATTGCTAGATATGGTCCTTAAAACTTAAGATCCCAATAACTTAGATTTTTTTAGATGCTTCAGATATGTTTCAGACCAAATATTTGAGTGATTTACGAAACTTAAATTGTTCTAGTTAGACTTTATTTGAATTAAAGTATTATTAAGTAGGTGTCAGAGGCTCGAACTTCCCTGTACAAGATAGTTTCAGGTATAGGTATGCGACACTGACTATAGCTGGAGCTACTTCATTCTTACTTCTGCTTCTTCTTGAGCTACTCCCTTTCCTTCCCTTTCTATCTTCTCTTTCATGTTAACACACTTCAAGTTTTTTCCGTCTAAAACAGTCCAACGAGGTGATGTGAGGCCACATGGTTCATCTCTCTAAAAGTACAAAAGTGTAGATATATAAATTCCATTCTTCTGCCAAAATAAACATTGATTTATTATGTTATCGTATTATTCGTTAATCCATAGTCTTTTTTCGCTTTTATTTATTTCTACGCTACTAAAAAATAATTCATTTTGTCTTTGAATACTTAAGAACTCGTATATGTTCAATCCGGGAATGAAAAATATGGTCAGTGGGATGCTCGGTGTGGGTTGACTATGAAGAACAGAACCTGATCAAATTGGTGATGTTCTGAAATGGGGGCAACCAGCGGGTTTTGTATGAAAAACTTAATGAATGTAGAGTAAGTTTATGTGTTAATAAAATACAAAGAAACGATGTTTAAGGGAGGAGGAAGTGTCAAAATTAATACATTTTATTTTATTTCAATTAAACCCATTATAGATATTTTTGAATTGTTAAGAGTCAGTTAGTATAAGTTTCTATCTAGAAGTCATGAGATGATCCGCCTTCGACCAACGGTAGTCGTTCAAGAGAGTAATGCACGCGCCGCCCGTCGGCCATCTCATCGGTATTGCAGGGAGCCGAACCTTGGCACATATGCGACCAACCGGCGGCACACATAGGCGAGCATGACTGCCATGCCACATTAATTATTTTTTTTAAGTGAAGTGAATATTATTTTTTTAAGTGGCAACACAGGTCTCACGTGTACAATTAAAATCCTAATATCCTAAATAAAAATCATGTCGCAACTACAATGTCAACTGTTCATGAGACGGTTATATCAATAATGTAAATAATTATTGTAAATATTATTAATCTATTATGTACTATTGACTTATTATGTAAAAACCAAGAAAGCAGATTCTAAAGAATAAAGCCAGTATCAATTTATTTATACTGTCGCTGTGAAGTAAAACCAACATTTTACACAGCATTTTTATCAGTTACATAATCATATAGTTTATAATATATTCGTTTACAATACATGCGTGTTATACAACTTTTGGATTTAATTTCACTTAAGATCAGATCAGATCATCAGACTTTCGTCGTCCACTGTTGGACAAAGATCTCCGTTTTTCTTTTCACTTGGTCGAAGTTTTTTTTTTTGAATAATCGCGGAATGATGATTGATACAGGAACTTTTTACGTAAAGCCATAAAGTTCGTACAGTTTATCTCTTCTTTTCCTGCTATCTACGGATGCCCAGTCACTAAAAACAATTTTGAAATACTAGAGCTATAATTACTTTTTAAAGAATAATCATATTTGTTGTACACTGTGTAGAATATATTTATATCAATCACGTTACTATTAAGTTAACCCTACTAGTTATTTAGAACATTACTAGTTCCTTTATATTTCCAGATGTTCTTTTTTTAAGTTTGATGGGCACGTTCCGCTCACGTGCAGTCGGCAATTACTTTTTAAAAATATTCGCAATCACAGAAGATATTGTATTATGACATTGCATACATGTACCGTACGTCTCAATTACTCGAGCTGGTGATAAGAAAATATTTATCAATTAAATGATTTAGAAAGACTTAACATTTTAATTGAGTGGAATTTGGATTCTCTTTAAATATATTTTAAAAGTTGCATACATACATACACACATACACTAAAGCCTGTATTCTCGAAGGGGTAGGTAATTAACGCCCTCATTTTATGTATGTAGTATATATTTTTGAATAGAAACATTTTGAGTGTATTAAAAGGGAAAAGGAGGTTAGAAATGGGAGAAAAAGGATAGGGCTTGTACAGATGAATTGGTGGTTTTAGACCCCCGTGCCTTGGAGAACATGTTAAGTCAGTGCTTTCAAATATCCTGACAACTAGTTCAACCATCGAATTCACTTAGCCCTCAGGGTTGCGGAGGGCAAATGCCAGTACCTGGAAAAACTGATTTTCGTTGAGTGCCAAGATATTTTTGATCAGCTTGACACCTTGGCGTTGCGTAGAGATGTAGCTTTACTGTGCATTCTCTATCGCTTGTAGCATGGGAAGTGTTCAGAGGAATTGTTCAGAGTTATACCGGCTGCAGATTGCAACCATCGTTCTATGCGACAAAATATCCATCCCTATTACCTGGATGATCGGCACTCAACCGCTGTGAGCTTCTGCAGAAGCTTTTTGCCACGCGCAACCAACCTGTGGAATATATTGTCGCCTGCCGTATTTCCGGCTCGATAAGACCTTCAAACCTTCAAGTAAAGAGCATACTCCTACCTAAATGGCCGGCAACGCACTTGTGACTCTTGAGTTGCGGATGTCCATGGGCAGCGGTAGTCACTTACCATCAGGTGACCCGTCTGCTAGCTTGCCCCCTAAAGCATAAAAAACAACTAAAGGTTATCTACAGTTTGGCGGGTTTCAATAATTGTAAAAGTTGTTTACATCAACAAATATTTCATTCATTCATTAATTCAAAAGCTAACTCTAATAGACCTGGGGATAATAACGATAGGAAGAAGAAGAAGAAGATTTGGGGAGGATAAACCATAAATCAAATAAATCAGGATCGCATGCCTATAACTGGAACTAGCTGACAAGTCCGAATCCTCTTATTATTTTCCACATATAATTACGGATTGATATTAAGTAAGGATTTGTAAACACAGACCACAACATGCCTACATGGCTCAGCACAGGACAATTTAATGCAATATCCCACTGAAAGTTTAATAGTATAAAAATATCCCTTTTTTTTTTTATGTGTGGAAACCCTCACGGGTCATCACCCTACCGGGGCCGGTAAGGTGGTATGTCGGACTCGAACCGACTAAAACCTCCTCCTATAAGAAGTCGGTTGAAAAACAACATATGATAAATAGCACAAATATGTTATACTAGTCGTTGCTGCGTTTATACTGACTGTTCCGCTCCTGAGAGTCCTAGCGGGATATTTTAAAGCATATTAAGCAACTCTAAGTTTAGATTGTAATTAGGTAATTGTTATAAATGTAATTAGTTTCCGTACCCACGTGAGTGAAAAAAACTTCAATACAAAAGGGTGGAATGATACGAATCCTGTCAGTATGGGTTCAGTTTTGCTTACATTCCTACATTGGGGTTTGTAAATCTAGAAAAGTTTCATTCCTTTTTTTCTTTAAGTAAAAATGCAGTCAGGAATCACATTTTATCATATTTTTAACCCCCGATGCGTTACAAGATGCGTTATGTGCATGCGTTAACGATGGTGTCTGATTGTGTGTTTGTGTGTCTGCCTGTGGCACCGTAGCTAAGATTTTGTTTTTGATGCTGCTTTTTGTTTGATTGCACCGATGGCGATCCCCTCAGGACACAGACAGGACAACACTTTGTTTAAACCTTAAATTGTTGTTCTGTTTCTAGGTGTTCTTTGTGTTGTAAAGTCCCCTGCGATACCGGAGTTGATCCAAGTGCAAATTGTCTCAAAAAAAAAAACAATGAAATCGAGAGTGTCCTTTATTATACATTAGATAGAAATCTATTCTATCTATCGAATTTATAAGATTTGGGGGGGGGAGGGTTAACAATCGAATGTTATCAAATATTGGGTATATTTGAAAAAATTCGATTGTTCATCCCCACATTTTGCCAAGAAATTAAACGAATCAAAAGTGTCTGTGGTTATCACTATTCTCTGTGGGTAGGTTATTTATTGGTTATTTATTTCGTTGATAGGATTAGTAAAACATATACTCGTATAACTGTAATTATGAGATTTTTGTGTTAGGAGCTTTATGTTCCAAATTCGACAAACTAATGTATACAATTACTTTTAGGACTAGAAGAAAATGTATTTGTATATCAAAGTATGGGTAATAGGGGTTTCGTTAATGTTTCTGAGCGTTAATTGGTAAAGAAACAGTCCTTTAATCTTAATCAACACGTGGACCCCTTTCAAACTTTCTGAAAGTTCACATACCCATATTCTATGAATTAATTACAAAAATATCCCTGGCTTATATGGAATACCATTTTTAATAAGAATTAACACTTTCAACAGGTTCTGTAGCTCTCATTATTAATTATCATTTGTTCTTTCATGAATTGATGATCTGTAGAGCAATATAGTAAAAGTATAGTTTTTGTAAAAGTATTTTTATTTCTAGCAACTTACAGGAAAATACTTTAATATTTGCTCAAAAAAGTTAGTCTATGTGAAGATAAATTACTTTTAAATGAAGTGACACTTTTAAAGTTCGGGTCCGATGCACCGATACGGATTTTACTGCACTATCAGATAGTACTCTTTTCAAGATGTGTCGCCATCACGTCGATGCGGTCTGGTGGTAATATCATTTATCTATTTATTTAAACAAGTAAGCTTACACTTCTTAACCAAAACGCTTACCTGTTAAACAAGTAATATCTAAATACTAAACTTTATACAGCTAATATGACCTAATACAATATAACTTAATAAATCAATAATTTAATACAACAATAAATTTAATAAAACAATAATTAATATATATACCTCAGGATACCAAACACTTACATTCAATTCTAAGTTACTACGTGCGTAGGCATTATACTCATAGACCAGCTTTACTAACAAAAGATTGTTGAACTGGTAAGGTGTTCAAATTATAAGGCCCAAAAATTTATTTGCAGCCTTGCATATGTTTTTAAAATGAATGCGAAAGATGATCTTAGAGTCAAGAGTCAGCCGAAGATCACGTATCATGGTAACATGCTCAGGCGGCTCTCAAAACTAAATTTAGTGAAAGTGATCCTTTTGCATTTCACAACATTAAAGGATAGCTTATTAGTTATTCTCCACTCAAATACCGCATTAATATCGTGCTGTAGTGCTACAAAGTCTTCCGCATTCGCAACAGGTAAAAATAGTTTCAGGTCATCAGCAAACATAAGACATTCTGCTTTGGAGAGAGCCCTTGGTAGATCATATATCATTGCAAGAAACAGGGTTGGCTCCAAAGTAGTGCCTTGGCTTATCCAAGATTGCGTATAGAAGGCTTGTGATTTTTAGATTCCTAACTTTACGAACTATTTACGATCCCTCAGATAATCTGCTATAAATCGTAAAAGTTGCGTATTGAATCCCAAAGATGAAAGTTTGGTAATAAGAAAATCGTTATCAACACGGTCAAACGCTTTTGTAAAATCAAATTACTCTGCATCTACTTGATAACCTGGCATCATATTAGTTAGTAGTAGATAGAGCCAGTCGAAAACCATGTTAGGAGTTGTCTAGATATGGTTTCAAATATTTTAACAAATACAGATAATACTGATATGCGTGTTACCCTTGAGATTTCCCAACGACTAGGATACCAACAACACTTAAGAGATCTATTATAAAGATATAGGAGAGATTCCTCAAGAACGGATAAACAGTCTTTTACTAGGAAAGTCGGTAAATTATCAGGCCCATATGCTGACGATGATTTAAGACGTTGTACTACACGCTTCAATTCCAAGGGATGCGCAATACTTATTTGAGGTACATAGCCTCCTTCTATCGCATAATACTAAGCAACGTCTGAGTCTAACTTTCAAGTGTTATTATGAAAAACAGAGCTAAAATATTTTGCAAATACATCTTGTCCCTCTATAGTCATCCATTCATAAAGAAATGTATTCTGTGGTCTGTTCTTACTATTGTCCCTAACACAGTTCCAGAATATTGAAGGTTCACTTGCCATTTGATTTTCTGATGTTCATCTGTGTACTATGTCGGATGTATATATTTTTGCTTGAGCGGTATTTTTTTAAGAGGAATAGATCACGGATAGCCATATTTAACCTTTAAAAATATCTACAGCATGATTAATATCCTGTTGTTTCATTAGATCTGACCAGTCTATATGTACAACTATCGAATACAAACCATGAAATTCAGATTTTCGAAAATTTTATAGAGTTCGGAGAATTGGCATTTTGCGAGCTTCCAAGCTCCAACTGTATTTTCTCCATAGAATCCTGAATTTCCTGAACTCGGATCAGATCTGTTATAGCATAATCAATGCTTTGTGATAAGGGTTTGTAACGTATGATTGCTCAGAAACAGGCGTGGCCTTCCCTTTATATTTTTGTTGACAAGTATTGCAACTCCACATATTAGTTTTTTAATCTTTCATGTTTTTATTCCTATCACCTTCTATACAATTATATTCATAATTATTATTGCATGCAGTACATGTTATGATGTTTCTACGAAAAGTGCTTTCGCCTTAAATATATAATAATGGTGATGCCGGTAGTTGCTCCAATGAAGAGAGCTCTAAAAGAGGACTGCTTTTAGAATTGTTAGGTCAATAGCTAAATTCAATGCACATATAAGGATATCAATGATTCTGTTGATTTGTAATCCCTCAATATTGCTGAAAGTTCTTTTGAATAGACGTGTCTTTCACTAGGTACTTACGATATGTCGTTCGAACTTTACTAAAACCTTAAACCTCTTACAGGTTAATTTAGACCTAAATGTGTAGTTAAGTAAATTTAAGTGATGTGAGGTGGTGGTGTTTTTGTACTTTAATTATTTGCATCTTCCAAGTAGATCAAAGTGTTAAAATGAAACTATAAACAACTTTAGATAAAGATCCAAACTTCGGCGATCCCACTTTGTTACGACCTGTGGATCACATCCGAATTTACTTTGCAGGTTTTTTTTACTAAATCAAATAAATGTGTGTTGAAAATGTGTTATTAATTATAAACTTACTAGTTTTGTACCGTATCGCCGTTCGCGTTTACGTGCGGTACATTATGTGCGGTGTGAAAACTTGTACAGGTTTTAAGATAACGTCAAAGTTAACAATTTATTTATATTATTTTTTGCTGAAGAAGTAGTTATCTATTTTGAATCGTATTTGTTTTTATAAGTTTTTGTTTGATCGGTAAATGATAACCAAGTTAACGTTCTCGGTTTTTTTTTACAAAGAATATATTACGTTTATGGAGGTTATATAAAGTTTCATTATACAGTAAAGTTGTACTGACAGTCCTCCAGTACATGATGTCACTCTTACATATATTTTTTAATGTGTAGGTTTGATTATTTTCATTTAATAACAAAAATACTTTTATCTTTGGTTCGGATTTCGTGGCTAAAAAGTGAGGTGTTAGTCAGAGTCACCATTTATGATTTGATTATATTTCATTAAAAATAATTTGATAATTGCAGACAAAAGTGTAACATTTGCATTAATCTTATTCTCTTTTTTTAAAAAGTAATACGTTAGTTACAAATTAAACAACAATTACGTTGTTGCAACATTTCAAATTGTTGTAACTAATTATAGAGTGATTCCATTCTACTAACGAGACAGCCACGGCCAGCCTATTCGCAACCAGTGACCAGTATTTTTTTTATAATATAGTATAATATATATAGTATAATATCGAATACATAGATAGGAATGTATGCTGTTATATAGTTTTACTCTTCTAAATTCTGTACAATGATCACACTTTGGTCATATTGCGTCATCTGTGTGGCAACATTATTAACTACCAATCAAATACACAGTTGCAAATTATACGCAATAAAATGGCATATCTGTGAATTATGTTACATAACTGACAATACGTGACCTAGATATATCTTAGTGATAAGGTGGACTTTTATCTCCTTGAACCCACGATCCCTACAGATTACTTTACTTACGTTTAAGTTAAGTTTCTGTTACGGATGAACAGGGAGCAATTGTACTTGCTTTATTTATAGCGCCTGCTACATTGCATCCTTCTTTCCAGCCTTATTATTTCCATGTCTGTTGGGGTTGGCTTCTAGTCCAACCAGTTATTGCTTGAGTATCAGTTTTTCCACGGCTCGACTGGCATATGACATCCGCAACCCTCAGTGCTGACTAACCTCGATAGTTGGACTTGTTGTCAGGATATTTGTAAGCACTGACTTCCCAATATCGACTGTCATAGGTGTTAATAACAACATGGACCGACGGCTTAACGCGCTCTCCGAGCCACGGGGATTTAACATTCCAAACTTCAAAACTCCGGGCTCTTCCTGAGGATTTCCTATTAGATAAACCCAATGGAATTTTTTTGGCCCGACCCGTTACTCGAACCCGAGACCTCTTGATCGGCAGTCGCATGAGCTAACCGCTACACCCACGAAGCAGTTACAGCTCCATTGTATATTTAAAAAATAACAAGAGTGCAAGACGGGTCGCACTACTGGTTTCTACGAACTTTTATGAAAATGGTTCTGAGATATTGCAGCATACAAGGATGACCTCCAACCAAGCGTGGCGGCCTTTTTTAGGCCTTCAATTTCTTGGGCTCTTTACAATGATGTATTTCTTTAAAGACAAAAAGCAACAACTTGGGATAGCTAGATTTAAAATTTTTGTTATTACTATATTGTATGCAAGAGGCTTAAATCGAGCTCAGGGTTGATGAAGTTTAAAAACGTAAGTAAGATACTAGATAGTAGTAGTAGATGACACTGTGTCTGTTAATTGAAATAAATATATAAAATCTAAATAAAAATATGTAATTGTCTGGTTGCGTGCGACTATGAACTCGTTGGGCTATTTTAGCTAATTGCAGTAGCACCACGGACGTGGAAGTGACATTATAAATTATAAATTATTTACTAACTGTTTGAAAACCTTAACAATTTAAATAACAATAAGTAATGTAGGTATTAAAATAAAAATGAAGACTATTATCTTATACAATTAAATGAAAATGCTGTAAATATAATATGAACGTAGACAAAATAATAGCCAAATTATACGTGGCCATAACTGTTGTTGAGGCCGTGAGCTACAATTGAGGCTACTGTTATTTTAAGATTTCAGTTTACATACTTTTGTGTTCACTTGGTTTTATTTACATATATTTAGAGATACATGCCGTTCGTTCTAAATCTAATGGAAATGGTATGGGTATATGCAAATAGGCAAATTAAAAAGTGGAGTGTTAGCACCGGAGTAGTATCTATATACGAAAGACGAGTATAATAGACATCTTAGCATTTTACACGTAATGAAATGTAATGTGTGAAGTGTGCATAGTATCTAGGTACCTATGTTAGAGGCGTTGGGTATAAATGAATTGATTATGAAGCGGTCGGTACGGGAAAGCTTCTTTGGCACATGAAAAAAGTATTAAAAGCCTTTTATCAGGTTTACTCTGACGTATTGGATGCCATGTATAGTTACACTGCTAACTGCCTATATGATGCATCATCCACGTTCATCAGTGACGACATTATATATTCAAAAATGTGAGGGTCGTGGTTTTTTAAATGCCAGGTCACTCCATAGTCGCTAGGTGTGCAATCTTAGATATTACTTCCTCTATTAAAGTGTGTAAAATCTGTAGAGGTGGATTGTGGTGGCAGTTGATGACGGATTCACTCCGCTTTGTCTAGGAAATGAGAACTGACTAAACTTATATTACCGATTGTAAGGAGACATTTTAGAGCAAAGAGTTGCATGGACGTTTTAAGGTCTATTATCGTCTACATCCTGGCTACGTTTCGTTGACCTCTTGCATTACATAGCCAAGTGGCCAGGATAGTCCATAAGCGAAGTGCTGTTAAATATGATCTTGCAGCTGTCGAGTTACCGTATTAAGGTTCTGGAAAATGGTCGTGCCACATTTACTGGTATTTTATCATCACTGACAGCACTATCGTTGAAAATAAAAATTAAATAGCTTTGATAGACCGATTAGAGCGCCGGGCAATGATTGTTGACATTACTATTCCCCATACTTACTGCTAGTGTTATTAAACAAACTGAGCTTGCAGTTTCATAATTACTCTCAAGAAACTGTAGGTGCTGCCGCCGAGGTGAACGAGTACCGACGCACATCTTTCGTATGATGGACGCAAAACCATTTATAAAACATGTCTTCTGTAAAACATGTGCGATGCGCTGCACCTCTACGACAGCCCTAACAATATTCTGATAGTGTTCTTATATTGAACACGTTTCGTTGTATGCATGCCCCTCGTATCTAGCCCATAGACTACATGTATAAAACGATTCGCAGAAGGCCTTAATTAAGGAGAATTTTCCTGCCTCATCAATGTCGATATCATCTTTTAGATCCTCGGTGACCGAATGGCTCATGTACTTACTGATCTGGTTACCCATTGCAGAGGTGATCGAGTTAGTTAGTTAGTAATAGCTCTGGTAATGTTTGACAGACTCTGATACTCAATTAAAAACGATAAACTGATTCTTCTTAACTTTGTGCCTCAGCAATACCATGTCGTCAGCATAGCGAAGGTTATTAACACACTGTCCATCAACATAACAGCCCACACTAGTGTTACTTACTTAAAGAAACGCTCTTTTATACACGACACATATTCGAGATACTTTAGATCTTCGCAAAATCTTACTCTAGAAATGCCAACACATTTCACGGAGTTCCCTGATAATTCATTCACAGTATAAGATGCACGCTTGGGGAATTCAATACCAGAAGCCATTAGAGTAGCACAGTCAGTAAATTCTTTTGAAAAACTTGTCAAGGATCATTACCTATCTCTGTAACAACAAATTATACATGTACAGTTATATATTATATAACACGTAGTTGTATTATGTGTGTATATGTATGATGTGTAAACGAATGTATGGATTTATGTGTATGTATTTATATTTCTACTGTATACGTGTATGTGTACTTATTTTATACTTTTTTTGTTATCTGCTTAAATAGCTTTATTCTATATAGTATTTAAATAATATATTGTCATTAATCGTATAATTTCAGGCTTAATAATTGTTTCATTATTTTTAGGTATTATTCTTATATTATTGAAGCAAGTGTGCATCACAAATTACTTGATACTTTACAGTCTATCCAAGCCCGTGAGAGATCGCAGACAGCAATAAGGCCGCATATTGTGCCATTTTATTTAAATTGTTATTCCTATTGTAATTTGTGTAATATTCACGATGTGTAATGTAGTATCTATCTATTAAGGTTTTTTTAAATAAAATGAGTTTTCAATAGTTTTGAGCAAAAAAGGAAATATAAAGTTTAATATTACAAACACGAACTACCCGTATATACCAGATATACATATGTATATTACTTACTACACGTATACAATTCCTTTATGTAAGGTCCTTGTTTCAGCAACAAAGTGAGAGATATATCACATCGGCGTACGAGGGCGGCGGTGATCTGTCCCCTGTCGCCCCGACAGCGTCCCCAGGCTCCCCTCGCGATTGCACCTCATGCAGGAAGCGTGAGCCTCCAGACGAAACGCCTCAAGCGCCGCCCGAAGACGCCTGCGCCGGCTGTGGCTCCCGTATCACAGACAGATATTACCTTTTAGCACTAGAACGTCGCTGGCATACCCCTTGCCTTAAATGTTGCGAGTGCAAAATGCCACTGGATTCAGAACAGAGGTGTTACGCGAGAGATGGCAATATATTCTGCAAAAACGATTATTTCAGGTAAGGTAAACTGTTAGGTAATTTCTACAATATTCAATTAACCAATGATAATGAACATAACAACGTCATATAAGAGTTACCTTAGTGTAGTGCCCGGCAAACAACTTGAACAATGCTCTTGAATGCGCAGAAACGTATTTTAGGTCCCTTTAGTGGTGCGGTGCGTGGCGCGACGTCGGGTAATCGGCGTTTCGATCGTCCTATTCGTAGATCAGTCGACCCTTGCCTCTCGCTCAGCGTTCGCGCCCCGTTGACTTATAAGTACATTCGCGTGCAATGAAAGTGATCATGTTGTAGATTCCGCTACTGATAAATTTATAATTTTGCTGATAATGATAGTGATGACGATGATGAACTTCTAGCCAAAGCCCTATTTTAGCTAAACCTATACCTAGCACCAGTTCTGCTTGTGCTGGTTCTGAACTAATGGAAGAAATATCTTATTTACCTCAAGAGTAAATTCCGGGTTCAAGAATATGGACATCTATATTTAGTACCAAAGGCAGTTTTATCTTATGTGGCTGCCTAAAAAATTGTTTATCGTAATTTTTTATAACAAATGTGTTAATTTGGGGTGTAATATAGCAGTAGTTTTATATTAAATAAAGTAATTAAATGCCTAATTACTTTTTCGTTTTCAAAAATGACTAGAACTTACCCAAAAAAAAACAGTTTTACAATTACATAAATAAATATATTTGGATACTATTTTTTGTTGCTCGCAAATGTAGATGCCCAAACTTTCCCCCCCTACGTCACACAATGTTCAAGATGTTTGCCGGCGATTATACCTGATCGATAAAGGGGCTGTAGTCTACGTCACCTTCTGGTTTGACCATCAGACATCATACCCTAAACTTAACCATATTCAAGGTATGGGAATTATAAGAATTTTTAAAAATATTGGTCATTTTTGGTCTTTTTACTACTATTTTTGTAATTTATGCATTGAGTTATGTGTAGTAGATAAGTTGCTATATATTTTTTTTAAATCATAATTGCAGGTAAAAAAAATGGGTTATATTAGACGAATGATCCTTAAAATAAACTTGTACATTTTTTTTTATTTTTGAAGAATATTAAAAAAGGGTCACACTTAGTAGTAAAAAAATACCTATTAAAATTATCACTTCATTGATTGATTGACTACTTATTCTACAGTCAGATACAATATTATGTATATTGGTGGCCTTATCGCAGTTAGCAGTCTCTTCCAGGCAACCATTGGCCCACTTGGCCTTAGATAGCAAAATAAAACAATGCAAATAGATCATTTGTATAATAACTAAATCACCAATTAGGCACCAATATAGGTTTAGATATGAACAAAGGGAATCGTTTTCGGATTATAGTAAATAAATTAAGATTTATGACATTCGCTATGTGCATTTTGAAAATTAGTCTTAATTTAGTATTATTATTTTTCTATTGATAAAAATGTTTATTTATAAGTAAAGCTTATAAACAAAACAGGATCATCACTGTGGTGGCACGGTTGAAGTGGCTTCCAAACAGAGGGACGATATTCTAATCTGTCTAGGTGGTTTTGGTTGGTGTATATATGTATATGTAAGTATACCCACACAACACACCAGGTCTCACGTTGAAAAGGCCTACTTTATTGTACTCATATGGGAGGAATAAACATACATTCATTAAATGATACTTCAAGCAAGCTTCCTTTCTAGGGTATACCTACCCGAGTTCAGAACACCTTGAAGTCGGTGCGAGTCCGACATAACATTTCACTGTCATATATTTTCACTCTCGGGGGAGGAGAAGACGGCGTCGGTGTTGACAATCTTTATAAAGGAAAAAAATCAGCTCACCATGCCGCTTTAAAATCTCTGTCAAACTTCTTTCTTATTACATATATTATGATTGAAAGGCGTCTTTTAAATATTGATTAGTTGAAAACTCTCATTATATTTAATTTCAAATAGAAATCAGATTAGAAATGAGTCTAAGAAAAAACAGCGACAATAATATTGAAGAAAAGTACATTGACCAGACAGTATTAGTATTATAACTAAAAATAGTTTCTTATTGTCAAAGTCAAGGCTAAGGACAAGCTGCGTGTAGGTGTATATAATATGAGTACATGGTTGAACACGTTTGTAACAAAAATATTAGTGATCGTCTTGGGTCCACTGCGCCGATCAAATTACTATCCCGTAGCTACTACCGTATCAATAGTGTGTCAAATAAATAGGAAAGGTAATGCTACTCGAACCGTCAATATATTGTGGGTTATTCTAATGAGACACAACATACTAATTATATTCAACAATGTTCGAAATATATACATCTTTTTTATATCCCACTATGGACAGACGAACAGATGGGTCATCTGATGGTAAGTGAAAACCACAGTCCATGGATACCTGCAACCCAAGACTCGTAAGTGCGCTACCGGCCTTTGACGGTGATAAGGGAAGAGGGGATGAGGAGTGGGGAAAGAAGAGAGGGGTGATGAAGAGGTGGAAAAGAGGAAAGAAGGTTATAACAGTTATTAATTCTATACTGTTGTTAATATTGATAGACGGGATATCTTAAGTTATAAGTTTACAGATAGGCAGGCAAAAATGCAAGGGAATATTGCGTGTACGGACGGATTTGGGACTATAAGCCATAGCTTAAGTACGTCAGGATTCCATATCTTTATCTCGAACTTGTCCTTGCCAGGAAGCCCAAGCCCTCAGCTTTTAGTATTATATTGTTGTACATACATTCACGATGAACATCAGAATATTGCCTTCCGCTCCTGTACAAAGGGCTCCGCCGAGGAGTGCCACCTTATTATTATTTGACTTAACATTAATTATATTTTAAGTAATAAATTGTATGCTAGAGTTGTATGCTAGAGTTACACGTTCCAAACCATATGTAACCAGATTATTACTGAGCCCATAAATAGAGATTTTCAAAGACCGTTTTATCAAATATCTGAAGAATGTTAAATGATTAAACCAATGTAATAAATGGTTCGACATCTGTGACTACCGTCCTGTAACTGTATCCTATCACACATTTAACACTTATTCTGTGTCACTAAATTACCTGTAAAGTTATGATGAGAAGGAAGTGGTCTTTCATACTGGAACGGAAATAAAGTTTCAAGTTTAGCTATAGATATAACAGCTTTAGTAACAGCTAACAGCTTTAGTCTATTATTCTTTAGTGGTTAAGTCTGCCATTCTATTTGTTTACGTCACTTTATCTTGGGACGGTTATATTGCAGGTGCACACACAACCATAAATAGGATTAATTTCAATCTTCGTAATTTAGCTTTGAGGTCAAGGGAAATTCCATCTCTCAAAACATGCTTCCGGCAGGTAAAACCGTGGGTTGAAGCGAGAGTATTCATAAAATATCTAATGTTGTTGTGACACTAGCGGTCTTTTTCTTACTTATTAACATGCCGTGTAATGGTTTTGTAGTCAAGTTTGCGCAAGTGTTCACAATCCGGTGATTCAAAATCCGGTAATCCGGTGATTCAATTTTTTGCCAGTTTTTTTTGTAACAATAAAAAGTGCTGCATAAGAGCCGTCTTAAACCCATTTTTGGACAATAAAGTGTTCATAGATTTGATTAATAATCCTGTTATTTTGACGATATTGCGGCGTCTACAAACTTAAAACTTTAAGGCGGACAGTTCAAAAGCAAGTTGTAAGTAAAAGCCTTTACACGTTAGTCATTTTAGTTCACATCGTCTTACTTCATTGCACACAGAACACAAGTTTCATTTCGTATTTTACAGCGCATTATGGTATGCCAAAGAGTCAGTTATTTTCAAAGCTTAATTAAAAACGAAATAGGCTGTGAAGTGTAAGACATAATTTTATTTTCCACAGTTTGTGCTTTAGCCGCTATTAAAAATTATATTATATTTTGTTAAGCATTTTATTAGTTATTACTTACTTATGAAGTGTTTGATATGAATCAAAATCTAAATTAAAAAGTAGGTTATAAAGCTATATATATATTTTGTTAAGTTGGAATATAGTTTGTATTTACTGCGCATTACAAATGAACTCGGAAATAAAACAAAGCTGTTGGACCAAATCCGCTTCATTGCCACCACGGCCACACGACTCCACGGTCTGCACTGATCTCACTCTCTTTTCCTTTAGATCGTCCCCGTAACGATCAATCTTTTAAGGTTGCCTTCTTTAAAGTAACAGGGGAAACGTTTGAAGACTATATTTTGTAAATAATGGTCGAAAACTTGAAAAAAAAAAAAAACAAAAGCGATTTTGATGGGCCTACGGGTGGATTTGTATTTCAATATATAATATAGCTTAATGTATATGTTAAGAAAGCAGACAATTCTACAGTATGTATTAATATATATTATAGACTTATTCGTTGATATAACAAACTACCGGTAGTTGGTGCTGTTATAATTATAATATATGTAGTTCCTAATCATTGCTATATTGCAAGCACACACACTTTCTTTTAAACTGGTTCACACTTAACATTAGTCTGAAATAATGGCAATAATTTTAAATCCAGATCAATTAGCATATATAAGTTTCAAATAAATCTATTAAAATAACACGTTTTTTGTATCCTCCTAGTTATGTGTATTGCTTATATAATATTAAGACAGAAGCTGCCATAGAGATGTAATTAAGTCACTAATGATCAGTAAATAACTAATAGAGCGTTGCCCTTGAACTGTTAGTCTTAAAATGGAATAAAACTTGAATTTTCTTCAAGGACTATTGACTCAGTTGTTTCTACCTACTTATTATTTATTAGGAAAAAAGTAAGATAAATACTCCACACATCTCACACCTGGCCGTCTGATCCCAAACTAAGCAGAGCTTGTACTATGGTCACCAGACAGCTGATAAACATTCTTATATACTTCTAAACACATACATATTAAAGATAAATTACACCCAGACACAGAACAAATGATCATGCTCATCACACAAATATTTATCTTAGATGGGAATCGAACCTACGACCTCTGGCTTAGCAGTCGGGGTCACTAACCACTAGACCAATAGGCCAGATATTTCAATATTGTAATTTAAATAAAAATAAGACTTTATTAATTTAGTATACAAATGCGCGATATAGTTTGACGATGTTTTAAAACAAGTTGGAACGATACTTTAAAATTTTGTATCAATACCAACAAATATAATACATTAGTTTATTATGTGAGATTGAATAAAAATTGTCACCGGGATTGATAGATCAGCATGATTTGAACTTGTTTGTCGTTATTGTTATAGTAATTAAAAAAGCCACAGTTCAAGGACTGATAATACCTTACAAAATATACTCTGTCTGCTAGTACCGTGTAGTTCTGGAATCCTGACTATCACGATCAAAACATTTCATTGGATCGAACCTGTTCAGTACGATCCAACTACATTTGTTGAGGGCGTTTGTTGTACTATGTTTGTAGACGTTGCACTAGCAACAAAACTGCATTTTTGAAATTATATTTATGGCTGTTACTAGGAAGCCATTAAGTTTGGTATTTTTTTTTCCTTAGTTTCTTGCCTTATTTATACAATAGTTTGTTTGAATCTTCTACTAATACACTTCTATAAATTCGTGATGTTATTTACATCAGGTTTTAGGTCATACAGTTTTTTTATTAACAGTGCACGTTCTGATGATGGTTAGTTGATTTGAAAAAGACTCATCTTGTTACGTCTTTGCGAAAACAGCAGAACTGTTGTTTAAAAAAATAAATACGGTATAGACAACAGTAAATGTTTATTATGGTCGTGGGTTTCCGTGTGTTTGTTTTTACTCAAATTTGTGATAAAACATAAGAACTTCAAATTAGTTTGGTTTTAAGATTTGGGTGTATGAATGTGACTGTCGAATATCATCCGGGACGAATTCTAACATGCTATGCAGAATATATTATATTAGATACTTCTCTTTCTCTTTTTCTTTTCTCCCGCACTAGGATTAAATCCTGTGTCGCGGGGGACTTTACAAACATTCAAACAACAGCCACAAAGAACACCCAGACTCTGAACAACAAATACTTAATATTAACTGGTGGTTCCATGATACTATAGACAATTTACTCTCCTCCCGGGTAGCAGCAGCAACGGCTTTCAGTTTCTTTGCTCGTTTTCCTTGAATTGAAATTTGCTCATCTTTTATGAATGTACAATTCGAAAAGGCTGCCTCGAGCTCCACAAAATTATTAAGGAAGGCTCTTTGTGTTAAATATGCTCTACTTGTCCTTGCCTTTGCCTGTATCATGAGTCCTTATAGCGCTAAGCATCGTTGATCTTGAAGCTGAAACCGTAGGTTGTTCAACTGCTGTTTCTTTGATTTTGAACTATGCTGTAAATGAAACGTTCTTTCGACTTCTATTTAGCACTCAACACTAAAAGGTTCCATTGAATTAAAAGCCTCACAGTGCTATAGATTGACAAGACACTAAAATCGCCATTTGTAGAGACCTTTGGAACTATAAAACATGCCATTAATTCTTTGCTTTGACTGGTATGTGAAATCATAAATTTAATCGTTACAAATAATTCTTACTAACACGAATAAAAATTTGCTTACGATAATTTATGAAGGAATGTCAGGTCTAACGTAGGAAATATATTTGTGTCATCTACGAGTATTAACTGTTGTGTACTGTTAGCTAGACTTAGTAATGTGTTATATGCATATACTAAAACTGGTAAGATTTTCCACTCAGATTTAATCTTTACTATATAGCATCCATTGTACCGGGGTCCCCTGGTTTCAAAAGGCTGTCAGTAATCAGAAACTAATGAGTGTCTTTAAGTCCTTAAATCAAAATTAGAGTTGGTGACCTACGGCAAACTGTTTGACTTATCTTGCCGTTTGACTGTCCGAGTGGTTTTATTTTGGCAGTGCAATTTATAAAACTATTTTTGTATGTCATCGGCTGTTTGAATTACAATAGCAATATTTTATGGAAATCAGCGGTAGACGTCCACCAACAAGACAGATAGACGACTTCGTAAAGAAAGCATCGCCGTTAAAAGCAAACTTTGTTTTAAACCGGTCTTCTTAGAACTATTTGAGGCCTATGTCCAGCACCACCTTTTATGGCTGATATAATGAAGATGATTGTTTATTTCAGTTATAGGTTTTGGTATCTGAGCAGTCATTTGAATTCGTATTGTGTCCAAATATATGTAGGTACGTGATACCGTTGGGATAGATACTTATACAAATGTTACCAAGGCAGTTACAATATCAACTGTTTTTCTAAAACATGGTCTGGAAACTGAATAATGAACATTATCGCCATTAAACTGCTGCTTGGTTATAGAGCTAGTAAATTAAACTGTCTGAGCGGTACAATCGTTTAACCTCCGAAATTATGAATTGCCATTCACATTTTTTAATTAAAGATAAAGCGTGATACAGTATATATTTTTATTATTAATATACAGATTATAATAGTAACACTATGTGATACTTTTATCAATTATGTTGACTGTTGAGGACTTTCATTTTCTAAATTATAAAAGAAGTGGTACTTATTTGAGTATAATATGAATAACTGCCATTTAACGTTTCAGGCAGGCATGTATAACTTAATAGAAGAGAAAGCTTGTGAGCTATGCAAGGATAGACTCAAAAAGCTTTGTCTCTGCCGACTCCGAAAGGAGAATGACATGAGCTATGTGTATGTAATAAAAGATACAACTTCTGCAGATCTTCTTAAGCTTAATTTTTTACCCTGACTTCTAATATTAATCATAACTTGCCGAGTTACCTTAATCTTCAGAAAAATATTTGAAATTTTCTCACAAGTTTACTTGGGTCGTTATGAACCACATGGTAGGCTGACGGGCCTGTCATGGTATCTGATGTACCTTTGATCAGTGGTTGCAACTCACGAGGTCTTATCGCTGTGGAACACGTACGGCGAGTGTCGCCGACTGGCTCGGTGGGACGTCTGTTGGGATGGGTTACACTGCTAGCGGCTAACGGGTTTGAAAGTTTCACCTTAATAGTGGTTAATAGAATAATATTGGAGAGATACTAGAGTGTGTAGAGTTAAAGGAGCTGTGTTCGGAAAATAGTGTTTTTGCAAGACAAAGTGATACCGCTATTGTTGTATCTACCTTGTGATATTTGTTTGTTTGCTTGGTAGAATATATGGCTATTTCACTATTATAGTATGTTTTATTTGAACTAGGAATAATTGAAGTTTATGATTAGTTATCAAAGTCGTTATTTACGTAACTGTTGCAAAAGATAAATAAATTCAATATTTCTCGCCAGTGAAGTAATTACGCAGTACGATTTTCAGAGATAAATAATCACAATCAAGCCTCCAATATTTGCAAGCTGTGTGTAAAAAGACGTTACACAAAGTCTGAACAAATAAATACATTATTATCATAAAAAAATGTTAATCACTACAGCTATCACTTGTACCATACACACTTTATATTAGCTAAGTTTCTTTTTTATATCCCCCGTATATTCACCTTTTACTGTCTGAATCGTTGTCGATAATTCATGACGTTGTAACTAGCGGTGACGTCACAAACTACGTCATAAAAATTTAAAATTATTATGATGTCCAGCGTTGTAATTGATATTTTATACGTTGACTAGATTATGACATATTATAATAAAGTTATTCAATCTGATAGTAGAAATTTAAATAAAAATTCTATCAACTAAACTTAAAATACTTTATGTCAACAGTAGCGTCTTGAAATGATATCTTCAAGGTTCAACATTATGTATAAGATCAAAAGTAGTCTTTTTGTATATGTAATTTTCAACTGATATGTTTATACGCAGGTGGTTTCTTCTTATCTGAACGCATTTTGAAAAATCCGTTTCTGAATCCTGAGATTTACGTTTACTAATTAAATAAAATTATGTTTGTTTTAATATCTGTATGATGTTCTTTGCCAAACCCTAGAGCCTAGACGGCTTGGTCGATTTGGTATTACTTGGGTAACAAAACCAAAATATCATTAAATATCGGTGACAGATTTATTGAACATCGATGTAACGCTTTGTGGGTAAAATGGTTACAACAAAACATTAAAAATTAAAATAAGACTTTGCAGAAAGTGTCCTTTATCACGTCAAAATTTGTTTGAAATGGGTGTTTTGAGTTTTCCTTACTGGTAAAAGTTTTCACTACTATGAATTTCAGTTTCCAAACACGAATCTGACTGATTATTGATTCTTATTTTTTTTTCATATTATATGTGTATATTAAATATTTGAATACTAAAATATTGCATATTATATACATACGTTCAATACAGAGGTTAGGTTTCATAGACTGCCGGTGAAAGAGACACGAATGTGTACTACTGTACTACGACTAACATTAGAGTGTAATCTCGAGTACAAATGTAGATTGTGCTACATAATATTATCTACTCAGTACATACTGTCTGTTTAATACAGATCAAATGAATTCCTCAAATCAAAGTAGGTGCCACAACCACGTGCTGTTGACTTTGAATCGATTAAAAACTCGATGACACATTTGATTATGCATCGATATATCGCTTTATCGGTAATTTAACCTGACGTTAGCGTCTCGGCGTTATCGATACGAACTGACAAGTTCGATGATATGTTTTCGTTTTGTAATGACAGTTTTGATTAAGTTTGACGCAGTGATCGAGCGCGTTTAAAACTCATGTTGCCCAAATCTTGATCAATGGTGTTACTCGATCGTCAATATGTTTTCTACATTCGCGGGTACATGTATCTTGTGTAGAGGTAATCGATGCTTATCCTTTTTACCCGACTGCTTAGAGCTTAGAGCTTGATGGTGGTAGTGGTAGGTGTCATTTGAATTATCTTAATAGTGACAGTGACGTAGGGTTTAACATTTATTGGTTACGTCAGCAAAAAAATATAAGTAAGTTAATACTTAATACACATACAGGATTTTTTTACTACTTTGTTTGTAATACTTTTATTTTATTTGTATATTTTCTATTAAATACTTTATTTCAACAGTAGCGTCCATGTATGCAACCTGAAAATGTCTCTTTATGTTTGTCTGTGTCATAGAACATGTTTTGTGCCGTGGGCCGGCTCGACCGGTGCGATACCACGGCCTCACAGAAAACCGGTTGTGAAGTAACGCTTGCGTTGCATTTCCCCGAATTGAGTGAGGTTTCCGGAGGCCCAATTCCCCCTCCTCCCTTTTCTCTCCCCTCATCTCCTTTCTCCTTTTTTCCATCTCCTCATCCCTCCTCTCTTCTTTCCGCTCCCTGCATTCCCCATCCCTTATCACCCTCAGAGGCGGGCAGCGCACTTGCGACTCTTGAGTTGCAAGTGTCCATGGACGGCAGTGTCACTTACCATCAGGTGACCCGTCTGTTCGTCTGTCTCCCTATAGTATAAAAAAAAAATACACTACGTCTCCCAAGACTCGAGCTCCACTCCAGAACTCGTCTAACCCTACCGCTGTCGGTTCTGTGGGCAACGTGGCTAGCCAATCGCCACTTCAGCCTTCCTTGGTTCATTACGACTTTTATCCCGCAGAGAAACACCGAGCATAGCTTTATCCATAACTTGCTGATTGACTTCAAGCTTGTGGCTATTTAGTATAATGAATTTCACAATCATCATTCATCAGTATGAGTATATACTAATATATCTTTCAGAATTCTGCGTTCTTACTTCATGTAAACTTTAGTTTAAAACTTCCCAATCTTTTTCAGATTCCCAGATCAATATACGGCATGCTTTTAACATTATTCTACTTATGATAAAAGTAATCAATAAGGTATAGTAAAGGTAAAAACATTCATTCATTAAACTAAATAGCCACAAGCTTGAAGTCAATCAGCGACCTAATATATGCTAGGAGGAATGAATTTTGTCCCACACTATTATTTTAATGCTCAGACATTATCAAATGCGATTCTGTACCAAACAGGTTACATACTAAATATTATTTACATAAATGTAACTAAATTATTTTTTAATAGGCACGGAAGTTAACAAGAATGATAATCGGCTTACAGCGGCTTAGCACATCTTGTTTATAATATATGTATTATTTTATTATACAGACATTAAACACAAATTGTTATATGGACTCAATATTAATTCTTTTTTTAAGTAAAAACAAATTCTTCCTTTTGTACTAAGTGAGTAACCTTGTTAGTAATTGTAAGTTATAATAAATGATGTACTAACTAATTAGACATTCAAATAGTGATTTGGTAAGGTTGTGATTCTGCCAGTTCACATGATCCGCTGCTAATAAGAAAGGGGTTTGACCATTGTTTTGTTTAATTGTTTTATTTTTCAATGGAATAGGGATAGAATAATAGATAATAAATACATGTCAGTTGCTATAACTGAATGATGAATTAGGGAAAGTAAACATAAACAAAAGCATCCTAATACGATAAAAATATACCTGCCAGGACTTACTTATAACCCTCAAATTATACGTTAATATAAAATGTAATTAGCTTGCTGAATGCTTTTTACAATAATGAGGTAACGTAATCATACAGCAAATGAGAAATTCATTTGAAATCTCGGCTAGCTACCTCATTCTCGAATAACAAACACATCAGCCAAACTTGATATACAATAAACATTAACCGTAAATC
Source organism: Tyria jacobaeae (assembly GCA_947561695.1). Taxonomy (NCBI): domain Eukaryota; kingdom Metazoa; phylum Arthropoda; class Insecta; order Lepidoptera; family Erebidae; genus Tyria; species Tyria jacobaeae. The sequence continues at coordinate 6,415,416 of OX387207.1, read as the reverse complement.
GTCAAGTACGTTATGTCTCCTTAAATCAAACAGTGGTTCGTCTCTGACACTTGTTAAATTACTAATAAAAGTCTTCAACGCGAGTCAGGCGCATATATTATGGCGGGTTTATAGCGCCCGAGTCCAGCGGTGCTTTTGATTGGCCCTGGGTAAGGATCGGGTTAAGTCGGGTCAGTTGTTTTAGTTTTAACATTTCGAATGATTTGCTTTTACTAAATTCGTTGAGAGTTCTGTATTTTTCAAAAGTCTTTATTAAAGTTTATTCATCCTAGTGGTTGTCGTTGATAAAACCCTCGATAATTTGACGAAGATACCCGTCGAAAATGCTTTTAGTTTGAGGTTTGGTTCGTCATTTGATGATTTGCTATATACAACTTGTTTTAGTATTATCTTGTCCTAGTCATACCCTACAACGACTTTGACTTTGCAATAATAGAATAGATAAAATATGGAACATAAAAACTGCTGACATACCTATTTAAAATATACATATTGGTATACATACATTTTTATTAAATACATCAAACCTACACTAAGTAATAATGTATATACCTACATATATATATATATATATATATATATATATATATACTAATCATTCTATAATATTAAGTATGTAATAAATTATTATTTACGAAGAACTGGCTGGCCTTGTCCATTCCTTAGCGCTCACTCAATAAGTACCGTTAAAAAAACTAGTACAGTTACCCCAAAACTGGATTGCGCTTAACTAATTTTATAATGAAAAACGTATTGTATTAATTTAATATTGTATTATGTGTCAGTGGGAATTTTTACTGCTATTGTTAAGAGTTATGTAATTACTTATTGTATCCGTTATTTTACACTTACTTGAGCTAATAGGATGTTAGATTATTAAGTAGGTAAGGCACAACCGACTAGACTGCTAAAAAATAAGGTTCTGAACCACTAAATTAATGCTTACCTTTCTGACTGTTGCGTTGTCGATTTGACTGCCATATTTGGCGTTTGTTTGTGATTCGCAGATACGTTTTCTGACCCTTTCTCTTTTCTCTCTTATTCGTATCCATTAGTTTTATGTTTTAAAGTTCTCAGTGAGCGACGCGGCGACGTATAGGCGTACTTCAATATTAATGTATGTTTATAACATTTTTGATTGATCACCGTTCTTATTTCGTCCGCTACGTTGTTTGGATATTTTTTATTTTATGCATGCGACTACTGCGTGTGTTTATATTCCTCATTCCTATTACTGATTCCCATATATACTTAGCGTTATTTTCGTGTAGGCTAAACGTACACTAAACATCGATGCAAAATATATAACTATTAATATTATAAAATGGGCAGTTTGTTTGTTTGTATGTTTTGTGGCTCGCGCTAATCTCAGAACCTAATAATTTAATTAGAAATTGTTTTTGTATTAGATAGCCCGTTTTTTGAGAAAGACTATAATAATAACACTGCGATTCTAAGGAAAGGAGATGTGACCATAAACCCAGGTGAAACTGCGGGAAGCAGCTAGTATTTTATAAAATTAAACTTTATTATTTTATACCTTCTCAAATTGAAGAGGAAGCCGAAATGTTGAGAGAAATTATGTCTCTATTTAATTATATAAAATCTAATGTAATTGATACATGTCGAAGATTGCTATCGTGAATTTGCATATCTCGCCCAGTAATTATTTATTTGATAGCCTCTTCCGTGGAAGGAATCTTAACAATGGCGTAGCGGTTTAAGTAGTTACCGCGTCACTACGCTGATGCGCCGAGTGTTGTGGGTTCGATCCCCGCTAGGGACAACACTTGTGTAATCCTCAAGTCTTTGTTTTCTGCCTCATCTTTGAGTCTGGGTTTTCTTTGTGTCCGTTTTTGAATGTTTGTAAAGTCGCCCGCAACACGAGAATCGTAGTGCGGGAGTTGTCTTTTAAAAAAATAATAATTCTTAAGTATGGACTAAAATGCATAAATTAGGAAGGAAATCTCTGGAAACCCGATGCGCTGCAGTCTGCCTTTTTTTTAATCGTGTGGAAGCCCCCACGGGTCGTCACCTCACTGGAACTGACAGGGAAGTGGTATGTAGGACTCGAACCGACTAAAACCACACGGTGTTTCGTCACGAGTGGGTCTATTGCAGGGGAACCGGGTATACTCTAAAAAGGAAGCTTCCAGAACCCCTACAGAACTTGGTCGCCTGTCCATCAGCTGCAGTCTGTCTAGACTTTGTTTTCATTTCTTAAATCTCTAATATGTACGAAAAAAAAACATTTTTATAGTAATAGCTCCAGATAAATACTATTAACATAGTGTCATTAGATTTAAGTGTTGAAACGTTAAAAGTATAAAATACTTAGCATGTAATTTAAATATTAAACATTCATCAGATGGCAGTTTCTTGGAATATTCTAGTTTTCATCGCATATATTGATTATGGTAGGCTAATATAAAATATATATATAAATATATATAATGTGATATATCTTCATCGACAGCGTAAAAACTTGTAATAATCTTTACCTTTTATGGCTAATAACTGGCTCCCATGGTGTTTTATCTCCGAAATCTCGTGTTTATGAAAGATAGATATATTTTTATGGATTTTGACTAGCCATGGGAATTCGGTGGCTTTATCGAATCAAGGTGACGTGTTAATAAATGTTCCGAATAAAACTTTAACTGCGACCAGAAGATACATCTAATATATATAGATAATCTGACATTTTTTCTTGATACATGTTGATATATAATTAAAAGCCATCATACTGAGAAGTGTATTTTCATTTTCTCTTGGGATATTTTTTCATAGTTGTATGTGGAATCACAAAATTACAGCTGCTCTTTTTTATTCTGGTCTGTAATATTGTAATCTGTTGTATTTGCTATTCAACATTAAATTAATTTAACTCACCATTGCTATAATTTTACTAGATAGTTACAACGATTTCGTTGATTAGACGCTGTCAGCAATCATAGTCATAACATCTACATACCTGCTCTGTCTGCAGTTGTATATGAATTTTTGAATATTTACTGATGGCCAACGAACGCATGAGGACAATCAAAATATTGCTGTTAAAATGTTTTATACGGTTGACATTTTTTAATATTTTCATTGGATAAGATTCATACTTCAACTAATAGCCAATTTCCACAGAACGATAACTACAATATTCTTTTTAGCTATATCATTACATAGTTGCAGTTTATCTTACTTACGCTAAAAGCAGATTAATACATGCAGGTTAATGCGAATACTTTGTGAATGAATATTAATTATGATTACTTTGTATTATGCATACATATATGTATGGAAAAGAAATGGTTAATGGTAGAAATAAGTGTCAGTGATATTGCACTATTGCACTTTTAATAAACCATTTTTTTTTATTATGGGGTATGAAGTTCTTCTAAAATTTAAAGTAAAAGACTGCAAAATTTTGAGTATTATTATAGTCTAATCAGCAACTTAGACCTTAATCACTATGAAATTAGCTTTTATCTATCTATGTGGTGTTAAGCTATAAACTAAATATCAACGCTACCAAGCAGGTGTGCGAGAGGTCTAAAACTTTTTTACACACAAGGTAGACATTGTTTATATTGTGCACTAGACCAGAATCCATGATAGCACTTTTTAAATACAGAAATTAACTTGTTCGAAACAAAAGCCAAACTAAATTACATGCAAGATAGATCTCATACATACCTTGTAAGGTCATAGAGCTCCCGAATAGTTGTGATAAGTGAAGATAAAAGTAATTTCGTGTATGTTGTAACCGATAAGCTACCTAAATTGAACGTTAATGACAATAATGTTATCGAGAGCAAATATAAACAATGATTATTATGTACAGGACACGATGTTTTAACGTGATCGGGATACAGCGATATGACGTAGTAAAATACAAAAATGACCTGTAAATGTGCCTTTTATCTTATTTCGCTCTTAAATTATTTGACACGTCTGTTATTGACATAAGCCACAGATTAATTAGTTCACTGTCTCGATACCTAGAGTCACAATCCAACGGTTATCAAACTTATCAATTATGATGGGTGAAATGTTTTTTTTTATATTGTGTTATTATGAGGTATGAAGTTCTTACAAAATTTAAAGTCGATTATAATGTATAAGAAGAATATTAAAGTTTAGTATCATGTTGAATACAATCACACATTGTCTTTGTTACGTATTTAAATTTTAATATAAACTTTTTAAAGAAATGCAGAAAGAAATTGTGTATTCCGACGAAACAGAATTAGGTTTTTAATATCTACTCTTTTACTTAGTTTTGTGGATATAAAAGAAAATAGTTCCATAATTTATTAAAATGTAGTTGTGGTAGTCTTCACTCTATAAACGTTAGACGTTGGAAACCTAATAAGGAACAACAAGAGAGCAAACTTTAAATACGTTTATCATTTTACATATTTATGATTTCTGGTGGTTAATGTTTGACAGCGGAACTTTTACACATTTGTTAAGATGTCCAATAAAACCTTTAATAGTGTAAGAAGCACGACGAAATGTATTGGCCTTCCAGTTGTCGATAGCGTAAGTGTTCCCACTGGACCTCATGACAATCGGAAAAAAACTAATTATTGTTTGCGTGTTCCGGAGAAGTTTGATTGCGCTAATCCACCAGCCGCGCCGGCGCATTCGCCGTGACGTCACGCGAGCTTCCGGCGAGAAAATTATATTATTTTTTATAATTCATCTTATGAATCCCTTACTGTTCGATTTTAGACTTTATTTCTAGCAAGATAAGATTGGATGATTCGAAATTGAAGTGTATATATATTTGACAAGTTTATGAAGATACGGTCTGATAAAGAAGTGATTTTAGACATTCAGGTCCGGGAGTTATGCCTATAAGTTTGTGGTATTTGTACATTGGTTTTACAATGACTGCAAGGTATTTGTACCTTTTAATAGGTTTTTTAATAGAAGATCGGATTCTTAGGCGTTGAAAGGTTGTAATGTTTAGTTGTTTATAAAATATAAGAACATAGGTTTTTGTTCGACTATTTGCTATTGATAGTAGTATTTAATTAATTGGTTGAGTTGTATTTTCAAAAATATTAGTAGATGATTAGCTAATTAATGTAAAGAGGTGAAAACTTCTTAGTATATTTTGAATAAAGTTTGGGAAGAAATCATTAATCATCAATTTTGCTTCAATGTCGTATTTTCTTATCATTATAATGACCACACAGCTATTGGTCATACAAAAACTCAATGATAATAATATCTTCACATATTTTACACTCGGCCGTTTGATCCCAAACTCAGCAAGATTTTTTATGATCATCAGACTACAATATACACACTTATATATTTCTAAATACATTTATAAACAGATAAATTAGACAGACATAACAAATGATAGTGCTCATCACACAACTTTTTGTCCAGGGTGGGAATGGAACGTTTTCTGAGTAGTCAGGATCACTGTATATATAACAATAATTAGACTAAGAATCAATTAGCCTACTGCAGTCCACTGCTGGACATAGGCGTTCCCCAATATACGCCAAAACCCTTGGCTCCCGCCTTCGGCATCCAGTCCATCCCAGAAACTTTCTTTGGGTCGTCGGTCCATCTGGTTGGCCGTCCTGCCTTTCGTATCTTTTCGTACACCGATTCGAGTACTCCACTCCAGGACTCGTTTGCTGTAATGTCCAGCAGCCCTTTAGCAGTTGTGGCCAGCCCATTGCCACTTCAGCATACTAATTCTGCGAGCTATGGCAACATTTTTGGTTATTTGTCGGATGGCCGCATTTATCAAGCAACATATGGTACGTTAGCATAGTGTGTAGGCATATGCATATCTTATTCTGGGGACCGGCTGCCTTAAAGCGTACTTAATATAGATCAATTTGTTTTGCTCGGTAATTTTATTAATGATTAATACCTACACTTCTTTATCAAAGTGTTCTTCCGGTAAACGAATGGATTCTGTTTATGTGAGTAAAGTTCCAGACACACCGGATTTTAGGTTATAACACATGACCCCGGCTTACTAAGAATTCGGTGGAATATACCTTATCTGCTAGTACATGACTTGTAGGTCTTGCCCTCCTAAAAAATTCAAGTATTCATAAGAACTTAAATTTTTACCTTTTATTAAAGAGCCTCACGACTATTATTATCGATCATGATACTTTAAAACGGGATTTCTACGGAAATCCGGTACCTGTTTTGAATTGAATTATTAATTGCTACGTATGCGGAATGACCTCTCTGTGAATTGGATCCAGATTTTACAGGAAAATTCTGGTGTCTGGTGTTTGGCCGTTAAAAATCTGCTCAGCCGTTTGAAGATCATTCGCTCTTTTATAATGGTTGACCCTCCTACCATTATAATAATATAATATTATCAATTATATTATGAAGTAAATTTTCGGGTGTCAACAGGTTCAAGCTTTTATGTGTCACGGTGGACTTTGCAAAGATTGAATTAATAGATCACCCAGACTCGAATACATTTGTTTATATAAATAATTATGCAAATGTTTCTTACTAACCTTGATCTGTGAATGGTTATTTGATAACGAATACATATTTACTAGAAATATCAAATACTCTTCAAATACGAACGTACAATCATAGAACTCTTTAAATAAAAAAAAATGCTAATGGAACAACACTGAACTTAATCCATTTCTTAATCACAGTATCAAGAATCGCTCCACTGAGTCTATTCACGATCGCTATCGTATGGGAGTATGGCAGCATGGCAGCATTGTGTTTTCATTCACACCGCGGCGCCCGCGCCGTTCACCTATAGGTAAAAGTTACATATTACAGCGTAGCGATGCTAAGCGATAGATCTAAAATATGTCAAAAATTTATATAGACTAAATAGTATATAGAAGGAGAGACCATGGGACAGTCATGATAAAGCACGAATGGGCCAGCTCGACCGGAGCAAAACCAAACAAAACCGGTCTTCAAATAATGCTTGCGTTGTATTTGCCGAGTAACTGAAGGTACCGGAGGCCCAAACACTCCCGGTCCTCTTTCCTCTCCCTTTACCTCTTACACTGTTTTTCTCAATACGCTTTTAGGCAAAGTAGAATTAACATTATTGAGTATTGCTTTAAAATATTTTTTAAATATTTAGTATATTATTCAATCTATTTACTGTTAACTTTTCGATAAACGTAAATACTCTAAAGTATATTTCTTTATATTTGACTAAAACTGTAATAAGTTGACAAAAATATAATACAATTAAAATAGGGACTATTTTCGTGTCGACGCAAATTGCGTAACACACCAAAGTCTACCCATTTTCCATGACATTAATGACCTGTGTTTAATAGTTACTGGTTTAGGTAGTTCATCTCTCTGCAGAAATGATACCGTGACACGGAGTACTGTAAAAGCATGGTAAAAGTGTCAAAATATTAACTATAACGATATTGTCGTACAACAAATATTAATTACCATATTTACCATGAAACCATGTCAGGGACGCATATCTATCACTCATTACTTTTAAAAGGATTGTATGTAATATTCTATTTGATGAAATGTATTACAAATAAATTAAATTTAAATCACAATTCCCAAAAAAGGTTTACATTCGATGAACGAATGAAAGCAAGAGTTAATTAGAAGCTTATTTCATTACACTATGAAGTATTTCTTTTAAAACTAATATTAAAGTACTAGACATTTCCCGCAGCCGCACTTGCGTTTACGGTCACTGGTCTTTAAGGTCTGAGAGTGATGTTTTAAAGCCTATATTATTCTTCAACAAAAAAAAAAAACTACGTATCAAAAAATAGAAACCATTTTTAACAAATATAAAAACTCTTCAGTTTAATTATATACTACAGTTTTATTACATTAGTGTAAATGCCGGACAGTTGGGTTCTTAGCAGCTACATCAATAGAATAGCTATCAGTGGAGGTTGACCATAATACCGCTTAGTAGGTTGTCTCACTATAACGGAGTATATTGTTTTGTGTTCGGTAAGCGATATGTAAAAACAGAGATATGACATTCTAATGTATGTAGGACTTCACAACTTCACTACATGCCGAAGTATCGGTCAAAACACCTATTGTATTTTGTGAGCAGCGAAATGCCATATAAAGTGAGGTCAGGCAGAGCATATTTTTGCTTGAAAAGAAACCGCAGCGGCAATTGATCCAGAACTAGCAGAACACCGTGGATAGTGGTGATTTCACCAAAGATCAGGAGGTTGACAACGCCGGTGTTGCAAGTGTTTACCTAGGCACCTGCTTGTGTACCATTGTATATGGATAACATATAAATAAAGTGTTAGGGGTAGGGGTAGGGGTCCACTTTCTCAAAAAAAAAGAAACTCTAAATGGAATGCCTTTTACGTGTTTAATTGTCAGTTTTAGTGTTTTATAATAAATGTGCTATCCGTTAGCCAGCCCGTAGATTGACTGGGTGAAGCGATGTTTTGTCGGTACTTGCATAAAAAATATGACATAGATGAAAAATTAACGTAGGCGTTAACATAAAGGTTTTTTTTATAGTTTGAATTAAAAAAGATACATTTCTCCACTCTGAGATTAGATACTAAAAGTGAGTTTGTTTATTTGTAGCGTTACACATAAACAAATTCACTTTCGCTTTTATAAATATTGGTAAGGAAGTTAGGAGAGTGCAAGATAGATTTTTATTTTAGTAGAGTTATAGTTAGATTAGGGTTAGAGTTTCATATTGTCAGAAATTCGCTCTCGGTATCTCGGAGTAAAGGTCTGTATCTTTGTTACGCGACACTCAACTGACCAGATTGAGAAAAGGGTACCTTATGTCTTTTTCTGTACCCAGAAATTCATCCAGAAAAAATGGAGGAGAAGAAAATATTGCCCCTGAGATTAAAACAATTTTCACGAAACCGCTGGCTAAAAGTTAGTTCAGTGTTAAAACGATTATGTTAGGAGCTTGCAGCACTTGCTGCACATGCGTTGATGATCGCGGGCAAAATTTCATTCATCATTATTCATAATTCATATGAAGCAGTGCATAGGTCGCTTATTTTATGTGATGTAGTCAGACCGCGATAAAATTATTCGTGTTCGCGCAATTTGCATAAGCATTTATGTGTTGTTGGTATGCGTTTTTACACACTTATTTATAATATGAATTCTCGGGACTGAGAGTAATCAATTGTCAGTATTTTACTTTATATAGCTACTGAACAGTATAGTCTGTATTTATAGAAATATGGTTGCTTTGTCGACTTTCTCTTTAATTACAATTTGGCAGTCATAAGAATACTGAATATTAAATTTATAAATACAAGGATTTGAAACATTGCAGTTAAATCAGAGAGCGGTGGGTTGCATCAACAATTTACTAACAACGATTAACAGAACACTAGACTTGATGAATTTTATACGGGATTTTTACTTTTTTTTTTATTTTTGCAGGACTCCGAGCCAAATTAATCAGAGGGATACACTGATTGAAGTGTGTTTACACTCGTTAGTGCTTTAACTTATATGGTAAATAGGTACCTACACCCATACATAAACTCCTCCTTTATCCCTTCGAGGTACGTAGAGACAACAAACCGCAACTTGCTTCTCTCCTTTCATATCTCATGAACTTCCTCTACCGTCACTAATCTTTTATAAGAGACCGTGTTAAATACACATTAATGATATTTAAAATCCAAAATCTTTACTTTGAAAATACCCATAAAATTTACATCTCAGGAAGTCAGATTACATACTTTATTATCTCTCGGTGTAAACGGTAGTAAAGGCTGCTTGTATAGACGTTCTGTCCTAAGCATTAGTTAGGTGACCACCGTTCGTGTGACGTTGTAGTATCCAGAACCGGGCACGAGCGACGCAGTAAATATAGTGTTTTTACGCGCCGCTCAGACGAACTTATCTACGCGTCCGGGTCACCAGGCCTTCGCTCACTTATCTTAGCTTAGGTTGTATACACACTGACCAATTCGACTTAGCTTTACAACAGTAAATAATCAATTAGTGATCAAAATAAATTATCAATTGATTTAACAATACCTCTGAATCATATAATATTGGTAATCCATGGATTCTTGCACTTAAAAGTATCTTGTGTTAATATGTAATTTTCTTAACTCATAATCGACTTCGACTCGATCGACAGTAAATAATAATAATCATTAAATTAGAAAGAATATAAAAAGGTTTTTACTTATAATAGCTTCAAAATATTTGACGACATCTATCAGCATATAAGTGTTCTTGGTTTGTTTGTGCTCATAGCACAGGTTGTACTAGCTTTTAATAAATATTTTAGTTCACTTATTGTGCTTCTATTCTGCAGAAAGGAGTTAGCTATGTAGTATTGCGCTACGCTTTAGGAGTAGTGGGTGTAGACTGTGTAAGTTGCGATTAAACAAAATATAAATTAAAACATATATAAAAGTTCTCTGGAATTTCATTAGATATAGTAATATATTCATTAAAACATTTTATTTTTATACTATGTATACTCAGTATAACGCATCTTTGTTTTACGTTAATCGATCAATTGACTTGAAACGAATAATGATTTTTGCGACTTTTAGAGCTTGGGGCCAGACATCCAAATCCAGAAGTTCAATGCCACAATTATTTTGGAGATGGAAAAGGGAAGTTCCCTTCCCACTTTGACCCCGGGTCTTTTAAGCGGGGTATGAAAAAGCATCTCACCAGACATACACATGCAATGAGGATGGTGACCACCACTCTTTGACTCCACTTATTGTTTTCCATCAGGCAAAGTGGAGTCACTATGGTAGGCTAATATACATATATATAAAAAAAATAGCCCTAGGGAAGAGTCAGAAATAATCTATAATAAAGACCTTCTACTGTCTCTTTTCAGTGATGTTTGTAAAAGATTTTGCACGTTGTTTTTATATATTAATTCTGTTAGGTGTGAAAGTTATTATAAACTTAGTTTTAAATATATTTTTTTTTATATTCAAGCAATTCAGTTCTTCAGCTTTACCATGTATAGCTAAAGAAGATTTCGGGCCACCTGTGCGATTATTTACTCATTCATAAATGGTAATTCTGTACTTTGAATGCTGTGTCCGTAAAATTATCTTATCGTGGGAGTTCCATCTTAATATCTGCCGTAGAGGCTTCGTCATACATACTTAAAACACAAGAGGGCATGAAGAGGTCATTTAGGTCAACTTAGTTTTGTTTGACTAATTTGTAAATGCTCATTGATACGTGCGTGTGGTGACGGATTAAGAGTACGGAACCTCACCACCCTATGTCATCAACTGAGTATCAAAAGGAAACTTAAATTACTTAAACGGAAACTTATAATTCAGAAAACAGCGTTGCAGAGAGAAGGAAAACTTGAAACAAACCCTATACCAAACTGTCTGGTCAGCGTGGTTTAGTAGGTAAAATCTCCTTTGGGAGCGGCCTCTGCCCCAGTTCCAGGTGTCCTAATAGGGGACTGAGGAACTTGATAGTGTATTAACATGTAGAAGATTTATAAATAGATAGATTAGATTTTCAGTGTTATACGCATCACATAGCAAACACCTGCTAGTCTGTAATCTGCAACAGCATCCAAGTATGCGCCACAACCGACAATTTTAGCGGTTTGTATGCGGGCGTAAGAAGAGCGCCTTTTGAAGAGGTCCTTTACCTAAAAAGACGGCACCATTAACAGAGGTTGACTGTCAGTAATCGGCAGCTACTTTGCTGGGTAGAGCATTACACCCAGATCTACTATGAGCCTGTAAACATTCACGAAAAGGCAGTAGATAAACTCCCTATATTTTCCAACTTAATACGAACTTGATGCATCACCAGAATTACGTACAGTTTTTTTTTTTTTTTTATATTAGCCTACCATAGTGACTCCACTTTGCCTGATGGAAAGCAATAGGTGGAGTCAAAGAGTGGTGGTCACCATCCTCATTGCATGTCTAGTCAATGCAGCATGGTGACCCACACTATGGCGGCCTGGTGAGATGCTTTTTCACGCCCCGCTTAAAAGACCCGGGATCAAAGTGGGAAGGAAACACGTGCGCTGGTAGAGAATTCCAGGCTTTTACCGATCGGCACAGGAAAGAAGAGCCAAACCGTTTAGTTCGGGTACGTATATTTTCGACGCACAAACGGTGACTCCTCAGGCCAGCACGTGTAGTCCTGTAGAGGAAGGGAGAAGGTGGGACCAATTGGAAGAGCTCATCAGAACACTCCCCGTGATGTAGGCGATAGAGGACTGCCATAGAGGCGACATCTCTTCGCAACTGCAGAGGCTCAAGAGACTGGGTGATCTCAGGACAGTCGATAATGCGGACTGCGCGCCGCTGTAACCGATCGAGAGCGTCAAGCAGACACTGCGCATAGCCGTCCCAGAGATGAGAGCAGTACTCCACGCAGGAGCGAACCTGGGTCTTGTACAAAAGACACAGTTGCTCGGGCGAGAAGAACCGTCTCACCTTGTTCAAAACGTACAGTTTTATCAGCTCAAATCAGGCAAGAGTGCTAGTTGCTGCAGGGTAGTGACAGTATCACATCTGAGCTGTTAAAATTAAAATGATTACTGGCTAGGACATGTGTATCGTATGAAGCCCTCTCGTTTGCCTAGATAAACTTTCCTTGGGAAAATAGCTTATGCTAAGAGACCTGTGGGTGTGTGGTGTAACGTCCAAAGTTGGGGTTTAAGGAAAATATACCTTTTCTCATTAGGAAGACCTCGCAGAAGTTCGTGATCAGTGCAGAAGAGTCAACTCGGATGGCCTCAAAGCCCAAAATGAAACTTAGTTGGAGGTGCTGGCTCATAAGCGAATACGTAGGCAAAAACGAAGCGAAAAGTATAGTTTCAGCGTCTTCTTCAGGCAACCAAATCTTAACTTGTCAGCAGTGGGGGTGTTACTGCCGCTCCCGTATCTGTCTATACAGAAATCAGCAAAAGTGCCTTAAATCAATTCAAATCTGATTAAGAAACTTACATGCCAATGATGATAATGACTCATTAATATAAGTTTTCATTTCAAATCTTTTTGGGCCCGAAAAAATTGAATTGCCAGGAGACTAGTAATGAGATTACCCAATTATTTATAATCTGATTTGTCAGTCTAGTAGGTGAAATGACTCCCTACACTACTAGTTAAGTCGTTCTTCAGATTTGGGTAAGCTAGCAACTGTTAAATGATAATGAATTTTATATATCATAAGAGAAAAAATCTAAATCACACGAAGACTATCCCTTGTGGTGATCTAGACATCGACAAGTTATGATCGGCGACTCGAGTAGTCCTTAGCCTGGCTTTTTCCTTACTTATATGTAAACTTACGACATTACTATAGTTTAAAGATGCCAACATTCCGTGAAATGGTGTATATAATATGTTACTATACTTGCAATAAATTTGTTTGATTGAATTACTTTGTAGCGGTCTAGCTGATAGCGTTGGTGCTCTATTTATGTGGAATCCGTATCTGTGTAGTTGAGTGTTCCATTTAAACAGACAAAACTCATTATATATATATATCAATGAAGACTGCCCAGATAATAAATATTACTTAAGTAACTTAAATGGTGGTCTTCTCGGGGGACTTAACTCGTTTTCAATAAAATGGGGTTAGTCTATAGCGTCCAAATTTCTTTATAATTATTTTTTGTATCTTTTTTTTCTTTATGATTTTCCTTTTTTTCTCTTTATGGTCTTGTCTATGGAAAAGTAATTATCGGTGTCTACAAAACCAATATCAGTAAAGTAGCTATAGGTATCTTTCAGCATATTAATATTATATGTTCTTTTGTCATAAGTTTAATAAAGCTCAAAATGCTCTTCAGCGTTGTATTCTGACATCTGTCCCTACGCAGCACTACTGATCGGACTAATCGGTCTTCAATAGGTAACAAGTATACAATCCCCAGGAGAAGTAGCGGGGTATAGGTATGTGTAGAATAGACTAGTTTATTCTAATTAATGGAATAGTAAATAGATCAATTTTTAGTACTTAGGTATTTAAATAACATGAGAGGCAAGCACTACAGATAACGTTATCAGTCAAATTGCTCAGACTTTGTGTGGCTATACATTGCCGACGCGCGTGAGATGGTCCAAGACTTTCGCACACTGGAAGAGATAAAAAGTAAACTTATGTTGTATACATACATATACTCTTTGAAGTAATACAAATATTATATTATAACAACTTCACTGCACTTCTTGTCTTTGTAATGTCTTATTTACTCGTGTATAACTACATATCTAAGTTTATATTTTAAATTCATAGATACTAGGCGCCGGCGTCACTACATTAAATTGGTTCTCGCAGAACACCAGTGTTGCGGTCTAACAATCGCAACATACATGTATTGAGTGATGTCCAAATTTTGTCACTGACGGGACACACACTTTCATAATAATTTTTAAATTTAATGTACATATTAAGAAATTGAATGGTTAAGGAACCGCAAGTTATAACGCTGCCTTCTGACAATACTGGCCCTAAACTTGATTTAGGCGGTCGATTTCCGAGTAATCAATCAGGCGGAGTGGGTGGTGTTGCCAGTGAGCAGTAATGATATGACTCTTAACTGTGTTGTTGTTGTTTTTTTTTTTCTAGTTTAGGTTATTATTATTTTTCTTGAATTATTTTATTTTTACTATTCTTTTCGTGTAATGATTTTTGTTTATAATTAGTGTACCTACGATGGCCAGGCAAAAACGAAGTGTTTTCATGATTCCGACTTTGAACTTGTTCTGTCGTTTTAAGGAATTAAATAGAACACTTATATAAAAAAATGTTTGTCCATAAGTGTTTTCCTGTGATGTGGGAAAATACAATGTACCGTTTCTACGTAAATGGATGCCGCAAAGTAAATATAATAACATAATTGTCCTTTACCGTTTCCGTAAATAACTTTTATTAAATAATCAAGACATGGTCAGCCATTTTCATTTTTGAAATACTCCAGGAAAGAAAATATTATAATATAACTATTATTAAATATATATGTATATATACAACTAACATTATTCTATAATTTTATCATAAAACACATAAAATGTTTCTACCCATGTCCGTTATAGACTTTGAAACCATCCAACCGATTTGCCCCAAGCCGATTTAAAGGCATTAATGGGAAGATGGTTTAAACCCACATTCGGGTTTTAGCATAGTATCCGGGTATCCGGATATGCTATAATAATGTATAATTATAGACACATTATGCATATACACATTAAACAAGAACAACTTTTACAAATTCATACCATAGATAACTCAACTTCCCAGAAGAGTAAAGAGTTAATTCGAATGTATTTCCCAATAAAATAAATCTGCTATCCCTTTTACGAATAATGTACAGTTACAATTGGTACGCTGCACAATCAATTATCTGGACCGCTTGTTTGGCAGCAATTATATAACCATCAGTGCCGCTGTATCACAAAGGTGACGCTGCTTTCGATTGGCAGAAAATTTTAATTAAACGTAAATGTAAAGAGCGCGTGGCCCTACATACAAGCTCAGGTGACATAGGGTTAAAAAACTAATAAACAACATCGAGTATTCTCCTACTGTAAAGTATGGCCTTTTAAGTTTATTTGTAGGTGGGAAAGCGAATGCGCTTAGTGTAAGAAATTTTGCAATATTTCCTGCACTACATCTTTTCTTTTTTGCGTTTATCTAATGGTTTAGGTACATAAAATGTGTTTTCACGAAACACATTGCGCAAAAAATTTTAGGATAAAAATATAATTTTGTTAATTTACTGCACTTTTTAGGGATTTCAAATATAATCTCAAATAGCCTCTAATCTCTCATAATAGACGCAAAAATGTCCGTATTGTGTGGTTCAAGTAAACTGATACAGTTAAAACATACCAATATAGAGAACGATATATTAACCAAATATTGATGTATGTATGAGGTTAATTGAATATGTTTATTGAATAAACTTACATATTAATATTGTAAACATCATAAAAGCAAAAAATATGTTGTTTTATCCTTTATTTTTGGTTACAATTTCACGCCTAAGCCAGTCAATCGCCCATCATGATTTTTAACACTTATGAGCGGTATAAAATGGTGTTCATTCACACGAACAAAGCCGTATGCAAAATTTAGTATAATATTGTAAAAATCCTACACATTTTATACACAAACTATTCATTGCAATGATTGCAGTGTTATCTCTATAGAAGCAATACATAGTTGTACTATTGCATCAAGCGTATGTAATAAACAATTTTAAGTGCTCACGTAATCCATTGCACCCACAAGTCAAGCACGCCCACTGACACATCCATTCACTGTAGATCCATATACTTATCACCAAAACATCTGAGCGTCGCGTTAGTCACTTCGCGATGATAAACTTTGTACTCGCACCACGTACAACAATGCTGTGTTATCACACGTTTATCTATCACTTATCACCAGCTATTCACATCAAATTGCTCGTTCTTCACTTATGAAATTTGTATACTTGGGTGCTCCGCGTCATTTTATGAGCATACCATATCTAGATTAGAGTGTGCTAGATCGTTCTTTTATTGTCGTCTCTTTGGGAATATACGATTGGGCACTTTAACAGTGCATTTTTAACCAAGTTCATGAAGAAGGAGACAAAATATTATTTATATTTAGAATATATCTATGTATATAACATAGTTCGCGTTTGGTCCATTTTAAATTTGTAAAAAAATTGAGGAGTATCGATAACTTGGCGATACAAGTATTAGTGTTACTTGGCAAAGACTCGACACCAAAACAAATATTGGTCAAATAATAAAATAAATATATCAACTAGAACTCGATTGCAGCGCCAGATAATTAGTACAATTGGTTGATTTAAAGGGTTTCGTCTCCTCAACTAGAACAGTAACATCGGGAGTACCTCAAATGTCACATCCAGGGGCCTCTCTTCTTTGTCGTTTTTATTAATTATTTAATTCACCAACTATCTTGCAATTGCCTCTTGAATGCTGACGATTTAAAGGTATTTACATTAATATCTAAGACAGAAGATTGTTTAGCCCTTCAAAAGGATATAAATAACAAATCTGAGTGGTGTAAGTCTAACCGTATATACTTGAATATTAGTAAGTGTTCTGTTATATTGTTTGCTCCAAAAGGTAATAAAATTACCTGGAACTATAAAATTGATGGTCAAGCACTTAATCGAACACAAATAGTTAAAGACTGAGGCATCCTATTTGATGACATACTTTCATTTTGTGCTCATTATGGTCATATAATATGTAGAACCAATCAACTGCAAGGCTTTGTTTTGAGAAATACTAAAGATTTTAGAAAGCCTCGTAGTACTTTATATAATAATTACACTTTGCCCGGTGAGGAATATATTAGAACATGGTAGTCTTGCATGATCGCCGAATTACGAGGTTGTTTACAAAATTATACATTGTATTATCGATTTACCAGAATTTCTCTCTTGAATTGGTTTCAATATTAAATTTTGTGCTCGATACGAATCTATTCGCCCTACAAGTTTATAAATACAATATCTTTTATTTCTACCCTAAAC
The DNA here is from genome assembly GCA_947561695.1 of Tyria jacobaeae. Taxonomy (NCBI): domain Eukaryota; kingdom Metazoa; phylum Arthropoda; class Insecta; order Lepidoptera; family Erebidae; genus Tyria; species Tyria jacobaeae. The sequence continues at coordinate 6,397,916 of OX387207.1, read as the reverse complement.
ACGAATGAACTGCCATAATAATGATATGGTGAAAAATGATGAATTCTTAGATATTTTTGATCGTAACTTTAATGCATTCATTCAAATTGTGAAACACATCCTCCATAGCAGGTTGGTCTCGGAAGGTTCTGAGTAACCAAAGAAGCGTCTAAATCGAATGTTATGCTAATGTATGCTATTCATAATGTAGAGCTATTATTTGTCTAGTTATTGTGTTTCGTTGTGTGCATATGTTGTTGCATTGCGATCCAGATCAAAACATTGTATTAGCGATATGTGATATATTTAGGATTAATTAAATAAATATAAAAAAAGAAGCCCTCATTATGTGAATTACTGTACACACTCAAAAACAAAGTTCTGTTTCTTCTGCATATCAATGACATGCTGCAGATTAGCAGCATCCATTGCTATGCGGACGATAGCACGAGTGATGCCGTTTACAGCGGCCGCTCTAACATTTCTCGGGTAAACGTCATCGAGAGCCGATCCAAACTTGTGTCTGAAATCGAAACTTCTTTGTTAAAAAGTCAGATTGGGGTCGATTTAATCTAGTCCAGTTTAACCCCACGAAGACACAGGTTTGCGCGTGCACCGCTAAAAAGATGCCATTGGTCGTATCACCTCGCTCTGAGAGCACTTCCCTAACTGCACCAGCCAGTATCGGAATGCTTAGCGTCGATATATCAAGCGAAGTCCAGTTTCGCGGTCACTTAGAGGATAAGGCCAAATTAGAAAGAAGAAATTTGGTGTGCTAAACAGATCGAGACAGTATTTCACTCCGGCCCACCTCTTGCAACTTTATAAGGCGCAGGTTCGGCTGCACATGGAATAAATACTGTTCGCATCTCTATGCAGGTGCACCCCAGTACCAGCTTCTCTCTCTTGACCGCATTCAACGGAGAGCGACTCGCATCATCGACTGACAAGACATTTCTGATCGGCTTGATACCTTGGCGTTGCATACAGACGTAGCTTCACTCTGCATTCTCTATCGCATGTATCATGGGGAGTGTGCAGAGGAATTGCTCGGACTTATACCGGCTGCAGGTTTCCGCCATCGTCCTACGCGAAAAAACATCCATCCCCATCACCTGGACGATTGGCACTCCACCACAGTGCGCTTCTCCAAAAGCTTTTTGCCTCGCACAACCAGCCTATGGAAAAAATTGTCGCCTGTAGTATTTCCGGACCGATACGGCCTTCAAACCTTCAAGAAAAGAGCGTACTCCTACCTAAAAAGCCGGCAACGCACTTGTGACTCTTGAGTTGCGGGTGTCCATGGGCGGCGGTAGTCACTTACCATCAGGTGACCCGTCTGCTCGTTTGCCCCTATCGCATAAAGAAAAAAAAAAACAAAAAAGGTTTCTTCTAAAGTTATCACGTATTTCAAAATCGTACTAGACATTCAATTAATAAATATATTTAAAAAAAATGTTATCTTAACAAAAAAAAGCCTTAGATATAAAATTTGAAGATGCATGTTATATAAAGTATTGCAAAATTGTTCCATCTGTTTTAAGCTATTGATTTTATTGTTATTAGAATTTAATCATAGTAAAACATAAAATATTCAAATTTTGAAGTTTACTATTTAGTGTATTTAAGACACATATGTAATTGCTATCAATTTGGATTTTAAATGTACAAGTTTATTTAAAGGTAAGGTAAATACTGTACGATGATTTACTGTAATTTATTCTTATAGAACGGTGATTTAAAAATGTTTAAGGTTATTGAGAGTTGAGATTTTTGCTATGATGTAAAATTATATCTATGAGCGGTATTTTTCCGAGACTTACAATTACCTTACCTAATTGTCATCGTATAAAAAGCAAACAAGCAATCAGGTTACCTGATGGTATGTGACTACCACCAACCATGGGTATCTGCAACTCAAGAGTCACAAGTTACTGATCTTTGAGGGTAGGGGTAATCTCACTCACTCGGCGGACAAAACGCAATCATTGCTTCACAAACGGTTTTCTGTGAAGCCATATTATTTCGGACGAGCCGGACCATATGTGCTCAAGCATCCGCACCGAAGAACTTCATGGAGTAAGTAGTAAGTGTGTTATACGTATCTCGGTACATTTTATAATTTTTATCTGAACCTTTGTTGTTGACTGTACTGAATAATTTGACGGAGCCGTAGGGAAATCAAATAATAAACATTTAAATCTTTTGAAGCTACTGGGAATATGTAAGTATGTATATGAACTTTAATATAATAAATACTATTAATAACATTCTTGGAGCCGGTGGGAATGAATGTATAGAGATTTAAAAGGTTTTTAGGTATTTTATATTTTTTTGGAGTTGGTGAGAATTGACAAAACAATAGAATATTGGAGCGTAGAAAACGACCTACACATGATGTTAAATTATTTTTAGGGCTGTATTGTGAGCGCTGCAAGCGCTCTGTACCAGACAACCTTGAAATGGAAATAGTGAGAAGAATAAAGAAAGTGGTAGACGATGGTGTACTATCCATAGCTAAAAACTATAAATATAATAATAAAAGCAATCCTTAATTTATTACAAATGAGTAATAAAATACTTTTTCAATCCTAGCATAGTACTATTTGTATAAACAATACAAACATCTATATACCGCATTATTTCTTTACTTTCTTTACAGTTCTTTACCTACCGTCTAATCATCTAGTTAGATTAGATATACATACTTATTATCAATAACAGTTAATTTTTAAACAAAAAAGGTTGAAACCCAACAATGCAAATATTTAACAGTATATAATTGCTGGCATATTTTTAGTGACATCATGCTTAAATGTAATCAGCATTTAAAAAATGAAAATAAATATTTCAAAATAATAAGTCTAATTTAAAAGTACGATTCTCTTTATGAACTAAAAATGTTTTTTATTTTAGTTACCGAAACTATGTGAGCGATTCCGAATAAATACGATGTTTTCCGATATGACCCTAACAATTCTTGTTTGACCTACAAAAGAATTATTATGGCAGATGCTTTCAGCGGAAGCTTTTTTTGCCTCTTGCTTTGCGTAGTGACTTACTGTATAAGCTTTGTGGTGAAGCCGTTGCATCCCTTATTGTGGTGTTGACAAATGAATGATGACAATTATATTGTGTGGTATTGTGGTTGTGACGACTATATTATGCCGTGGTGCGTTGCAGCCCTAAACATGTTTTGGTAATATTATTCACTGTTGCTAATCGTTTCTTATAGACCTTTTTTGGGGTCCGCTCTGGGTTTGAGAATATTGTTTAGTTAATCGTACGATATATTTATTAAAAAAGAAATACTGATTTGAGTCAAGGAACTCACTATCTGTACCAACAATTAAAATATGGAATACTTTACTTATTTTTTTAATTTGAAAGTATATTTGAAATCACTAAGTAATTTTCAGGAAAACTAACAATCATATATGTGTTTGTTCACTGACCTTGCAGCTAAGAATGTGTTCACGTTAGGACTTTCCATACCTTTTTACAACTTTATTTAACTATAATTAAATTAATGTTCATTAATCATTATAAATTCATAACATAGATTATTGTACCTTTATCTCCCCGCAACGTACAAGCGAAGCTAGCAAAATAATGCGATTTCGTGCTCCGGCTAACAACAATACTGACTAAATCCAACAATCGAATATTCAGTGTACCGTGTCACATCTCTATTATACGCCAACTTTTGTTTAGCAAAATAAAAAGTTGTAATCGTTTCAATGGAGTTGTCATACACTTAAGGTTTTTTATAAAGGGTAGACTCTTGACTTCAGTAAATAAATATGAATGTTTTATTCCGATTATTTCGAGTGTACGTTGAAATGTCAATATCGAGTTGTTGTTTCCATGAAGGAGTATGTTTTTAGATTTTAGAGTTATATTTGGTATTGTTTAATTTTTCTCTATTGACTTTATTGTTATCCGTATTTACATTTAATTAATATTATTAAAAAGAGTTTTATTTTTCAGGTAAGCTTATTTTCCTTCCGTTTCGGTAAGTAGTAGGTAAATAATTTTATTGATATATTTTGGTGATAAAAATTTAAAAAACCACGAAGGTTTCAGTTATATGTTAATAATTTAAGTAAATAATTACTTTTGTCTTTAATATCAAATGCCTTTTGTTACATACACAAAATCTCATTGACGTTGTTTTTCTCAGATAGTCATTAAAATAAACAGTTGCCTTAAAAATGAACACAGTTTAAGGTTCAAAATACTCACCCAAGTATTCATTCATACTCAAATTCCATTAACAATTTCAACTTCAAGGTATAATTTTGCATGTGTGTCACTTTTAAGTTAATTCGTAATTGTATTTTCCATTTTTATTGTTTTTACTGAATGCCATCATAATGTGCCTACCTAAAATTTGCATGCAGCTATGTGTGGACAAATGTGTCTTATGCTCATAATTCATTTGTCATCCTTTTACCACATTTTACGCAAATAAAAGACAACAGTATTATTGTTATTATAAGATGAATTCAGCAATTCATTAATTGTGTTTAGGAGTAGTAAAATACTAAGACTAAGACTGCCTTCAAACCTGCATAAAATGCATATTTAACAACGGTAATTATAATGCAAACTTACTATCCACATCCCCACGTATCCGAAACGAAAAAAATATATTTATTTCCTATTTCACATGAGAAACCGCGGTGCGCGCACCAGGTTGCCGACACCCGCTGGTTGCTATTGTGCAACGGGCCTGCGCAACCATTGTCCGGCAACCCCGGTAACCCTGCTCGCCCCGGGGTTCGGCCCGGTGTTTATTTGCAAACAAACAGTACATGACGCCCGCTGTGCGCTGGGCCGCGATTTGTTACGATTTCTGTAATACGATAGTTTTAAAATCTAGCCGTATTTTAAGATAGGGGTGTTGTTAAAAGGCGGAATTTGAATTAGAAATTTTCTGTGAGAGATAAAATTAAAAATGTTATTAATAATTTAATATAATACTAAGGAAAATAGATTAAGTAACGGTTAAAACCAAAACTGTTTACGACCAGTCAAACGAACATATAAAAATATTTATTTACTTGAAATATTTTAACAAATAAGGTTACATCACAAAGGTTTCAAATATCACCCGTTATGACCACTTCAACATGTCACCATTTGATTTATTACAGTTTTTGAGAGTCAAATAAAAAGCTCGTTCCATTAGTTAGGTTCCAAAATCGTTATTAGGCATATACTTAATGTAATTCCCACGAACATTTTATCGTTCAATAAAATTGAAACGGTAGGCAACGGACGAACGTATAAAAACTGTTATATAGATAAACTTAATAGACATTATAAAAATGAAATGACAAATACGAATCGAACATTGAATTAAATCGATACGTTTTATAGCGATATCTAAGTCGATATTATAAAATTTATTTTTCGAACGTTGATTGATATTCGGATGTTTTAATGGTTTGAAGAAAGTTTCTTTTTACTTTATTTAACTAGTTTGCTACCGAACATCTATTAGTATGTGAATAATTTTAGTCAAATATTTGAATATTAATTATTTTTTAGTTTTACATGGACACCTAATAAACATATTCAATTAATTCGATAGGTAGTGTATGTGACATTGTGACAAGGCACTAACAAGCCTTAATCTTCGTGTAATAAATGTTTCTCGAATAAAGGTAACGAAATGGTGTGTGTGTGTACTAAATTATTTTCACGGATAATCCTACGTACCATCACCTCACTGGAGCAACCGGTGATGTCCTGTGTCAATACATAGTAGTAATTCCTAACAGCAAGTAGTAAAACCAATGCTGTGAGATAACAAGGGCCCACAGGAATTTTTCATGTTTATTGCTTTTATTGATGCCCAAAGTAAACATATTAAAACTGAGTGTATTTTATATTGGTGTTAATTGAAGACACTTCGGGGATAGCCATCAAATCGTTTATAAAAATTTTTATGTTCTTATCAAATAACAAATGTGTGTTTTAAAGAAACGGTTAGACTTTTATTGTTATATTTATGTACATTTTAGTCGGTAGCTATGAAAAAGTTTGCGACAGCCGCATACTATATAAATAGGTTTTGCTTCGGCTTCTTTGAAAATAGCTGTTCTGTATGTAAATGCGAAACTAAATATGATTAAGTAATTAGTAAACTGTACAATGTCTCCTTTTATAAATAGTTTCGTTGGCAAATGACTACATGTAAACGTTAGTAACGTTTTGGTTACCTCAATGGTAGCATGCGTTGTCAGCTCCGATTTAAAACAAAAATCTGTTGTGCACTAAATGTCTTCCACATTAAATGGAAGTCAGATTTAACAATCGAACAGATCCAGTTACCTGTTAATATTAAAAATGACTTTTTATCCATTTTATTTTCCATGGGCTATTGCCCACGACTTAGTTTGCATAAGTCATTTTTCTATGCCTCGGTAAACGCGAGAACTTTTATTCTAGATGAAAGGTGGCCTTATTTTTTTTATATCATTGACAAATTGTGCTCAAAATTTAACAAGTTCAACATTAAAATTGACAGCGCATAAAATACGCAAAAACAAACATTGATTTGTATATACAAACCAGACGTTCCCCGTAGTGTCACATGCGCTTATAACCGCACGGCTCCTAAGGGTCCCACCGGGAAGTTTTTGGTCTATATTATTCCTCAATAAATATTATATCCACCACAAAAGAATTATTCAAATCTGGCTTTCAGAAATTAGGGCGTATTAACAAACAAACCAAAACCTATTCGGATTGTTTATATTATGGTAGAGATTACATAGTTTTAAATAATCTATTAATGTATTATGAGAAGCGGAATTAAGTAAAAATATAGGTATACTACAAATTCTTTATAAGTATTGACTTAGCAATTAATTTACATATGTAGAATATGATTAGGCCTATAACAGAACCAACATTTAATAATAATAGCTTATATATTACACAGAAACATTTAGTCAGGAGATAAGATATATTATAATTTTGCTTAAATTAATAAATGGCGACTATATATGTAGTTCAATATGCATCCGGCATCAATATACGTCATACCTAAGGGTTGCACGTAAGTATGTAATTGTCCTACATTTCATGAAACAGTGCATATTATGCACTCATATGAATATTGCCTTAAAACTGCGCCTTTATTATTTATGAAAAAGAGGTTTTTATAATTTATTGAATAAAAACATAACCGCAATGTTTATATGAGCACTATATACAGACAACAGAGTACCAAACAATAATATCTGTGATAGGAAGTTATACTTCAATAAATTACCTAACCATCAGTTTGATTCGCAGTGGTGTAAAATACATTTAGTATTTTCAGGTAACAAAATTTTATTTGTAGGCAATGAAGTCCCTTCTTGAAAGTATCATTCACCATCTGTTCATCAGTCCGATCACTCTCACGGATAAAGACAGAATCCATTTCTTTTTGTATTTATATTAATAAACAAAGTACTTGAAAGGCGTTTAAAACGTAATAAACAAACTAGCAATCTAAGTCTCCATTTATAGTAAGCATTTCTATATTTATAATGTTAGTTAGGAAAGATTCCCGTTATGCCTTAATTTTTTTAAATCATCTTTGACCTGCAAACAGCAGCTCTTGCTTTCAAATCTCAGCCATCTACATAATTAATTAGTCAAATCTACTTATATTGGAAGGGCCAAGATAATCGTGTTCTCTAGAGTGGATCGTTCCTAATACCTTCCATATTTGGATCTAATCGCGTCGTCGCGGCTCACACGTTACTTGACATACCGAGATAAATTTTAGACAAGTGATAGTTGTCGTCTCGAGATTGTTCGAGATTCTCGATCGCGACGTGTTATTATCATTTTTTCCTAATATTACAAGTATGAATAGGGGTTGGTCAAGTGGTTGCAAGTGCAACTGTCATTCGGAAGATGTTCTGTTGATCAATTTAAATAATATTGTTAACTAATACAAAGTAATATAGCGTGATGTTATAATAGTTGTAATGTCGTATCTATGAAAGTTATGGGTTGGTATCCCATCCCGTATATTCCTGTGTATTATATAAAGAGATTTACCTGAACACTATTAACCAGAGGAGAATTCACAATAAAAAAACTTATTTATATTTTATAGAATGGAATGTCAGTTGACTGGAAAATGTGAGACAATTTCAATGTAATATTTTAGTATTATTTAGTAGTCTTAAAACAAAAACACACCCACATAATAGCCTAAAAATAGTAAGTACCTCTAAATACCTAGTAAGGAGACCAAGGTCATTAATGTTATTTTTACCTGATACTAAATATACTATTATGAGGTGATTATTCCAACTACCAAAGTCTTCACTGACTTCCGTCACCGTTAAAGTATATACGAGAATATTAAGTGATAAAAAAAAATAGGTATCGATAAAACCGATTTTCCGTATCGTTTGGGAAATCGAGCGGAAAAAGCCTACACCCTATTAAGTTTACTGTCCGAGCGTGTAATGGGCGCGGTTAAATGCACCGAACGATAGTGCAAGTGTGCGAAGTGCGAGTCACTTCTTTTGAACTCAATTGTATATCATGTATATTGAGTGGTGATAGGGTTGCTATATAATTCATAAATGAAAAATCATCGACTGTCAACAGATAGATATAAAATACAATAAAAATGAAAAGTGCATCCCTAGATAAATGGACCAACAACCTAAGTCAGGAGCTGGGATTTTAGACCGGGTGCTATGGTAGACATTGGGAGAGGCCTTTGTCCAGTAGTGGACTAAGTATTCGAACCGATTGATTACTAGGCTGTAGGATACAAATAATTTTGGAATATAAATCAAGTATTAGGTTTTATTTTCCTGATACACAGACAGAGTTTTAGGTTAATCGATTTTAGATTTTATTTGTTGGGGTAATTTATGACAGTCTTCGTGGGTTAAACGTGTGGTCACCTTACATTGTATGTAAGTAGATACACGTTATGTTATATTGCGCCGTTTATACTATTTTTTTACTAACACGTTAGTCCATACACGGACACAGAGATCAATGTATTCCACAGAAATTGATGATATATAATATTTTTTAAAATATTCCGTGTTACTATGTTATTGTATCATTGAAGGTAGAATGAGAGAATACCTGTGTAATTTTTGTTCATAAATATTATCTAATTACGCAATTTTCTAGTTGGATTTCCGCTTTAAAACAATAGTATGTTAAATTTTTAGGAGGACGTTTGTATGCATAGTTTTATCTATAGCTATGATAATTAAACTAATCATTTGTTTGTTTTAGTTAAGTGGTATAATCTTTGACTGTCGTGTCGCGGTGCGTAACTTCAATACTTATATTCGGCATTAAAATAATGCAGTTTTAAGATCTAGGACTGAACTTCTTACTCGTTTTAAACTAGTCATAGAAAAAATATTATATGCATCGGCATTACTGCGAAATTTGTGAATGATATGTAATAACTGTAATATATTCTTCATTCGTTTTAAATGCAATAATGCAAAATGTAAGATCCCACACGAGTTTATGAAATTTCAGATGTAGATGAAAATTAAGCACCTTATTAGATAGCAAACGATCAGACGGTTCATCTCATGGTAAGTGACTACCGACGGCCATGGACACTTGCAACTCAATAACATTAATACGATATTATAAATCTCATCTTGTTTAAGAGTTACTTTATACCATGCCCCATACCTAGAAAGAAATAAACAAATCTCTGAAAGTAAAGTATACGCGCTGTTCAGAGTTTATCACAACGATTCAAACGTTATTTAGACATCGAAAATGTTAAAATCTCCTTCCGTCATGTTAATTTTCTAATACAATTCTTGTTCCTACAAATGTTTATGCGAAGAATTCATAAAGATAAGCATCAGATAGAATGAAGTGAAACCCTAATACTTTATATTGTAGGAATACTTCAAGACCAGACAATATGTCTCTTACATATCATTTGTATGCGCGTCAGTTCTTTCTTCCAAAAGTGTGATCCTACTTGACCTGTGTGCGGGCCGACTTGGAAATTTAATGCATATTTTATAACTAGTCGAGGCTAGTTATAAAATATGTAGTATAATAGTATTTTTATAAATTTTAATTGAATACTCGTTTGCCTTCCAACTCAAAGAAAAAGTGGTGGTCCAACCGCGATTATAGTTTTCTTGAAATATAGAAAGAATAAATATTATAGAGTCAGACTACTTTAGTAAAAGATGAAGTAATAAAGAATGACTTAGAAAACAAAAATATATTAATATCTCCTACAGTCTTGCCATAAATATTGTTAAAAGGGTTTTATTTTTTCTATTGCATAACACTTTTATTACAGTAATGTGTGTTAGCTTATAGATTACTATAATAGCATTGAAAATATATGAAGTTCATTCTAAATATTTTCCATTGGTTTTCAAAATATTTTCCTTTAGACGTTGAGGCCAGTTATCAATAGAAACATGAACTCTAACCACAGGAAAATTCTTCACTGCCAGTGTTATGGATTGTTTTAGGAACTCCATTATTATGGCGTTTAGAGCATGCATTACTCTCTAAAACTGACCATAAATCCTAATCCAGCGGATTAAAATGTGGACTAGATGATTGCCAGTTTTCAGCTCTGATGAAGTCAGAAACGTTCGTTTCCAACCACGCTTGGCTGGTTCTAGCTTCATGACCCCGTACCAAGTCTTGCTGAAAGGACCATTCTTGGTTATGGAACATGGTGTTGTCAAGAGGCTTAACCTTCTCAAGAATCCTATGCTGATACAATTGTGCTGATGCTTTGACAACTTTTTCACAAAGTCACTCACTCAGTCTCTCCTTGATAGCTAACACCCCATCAAGCCATCACTGAAATCGGAAAATGTCCACGTTTTACTCTGCTGACTAATTGGGAAGGCTCTATAGAGCTTTGACTAAACTCGATCATTCTGCTTGTTAAAATGAGTACCGTTTAAGAAGTTGTTTTGATTTTACAACCTTATACATTTGAACAACAAATTATCAGTTAAATAATGACCAGTGCCTCTTATGCTTCTTATAGGCTGCAAGCCCTGAGCTAACTTTTAAAATAAAGGACATGGTTCTTATATGCATTTCCCAAGATAAATTATTTTGCTTTCGGACAGAATCTGTTCCAATTCTGTCCTTTACTACTTTCATCACCTTTTCCGTACGATTACTACGTGGCCAGCCAGATATTTTTCTGTCAGGAACAGGAGAGTTTTCATTGTACCTATCAATAGCTTGGTACATAAACATTCGACTAACACTAAGCGGATGTAGAGGACCGGTACATCCAAAATACTGCGCGATGGAATCGTACCATGACCACCATGATTTTGGCTACGACACTCCACACCTCTTCAGACTTGCTGATAAGCGACCAAATTATCCTAAATCGTTTACATGAAGTGGGTCTGAGTTCCCGAAGGCCGCTTCGAGTTCCACCTATAGCACCCCGCAATGTAGGGCTCGCTTACAATGGGCTCGCGAACACAGAAATTGAGAGGAAAAAGATTGGCGTCGTCTCTGCTGTTTCGGTGAATCTCTTTTCAGTATTGGAGTTTGGAGGACCTCTGGACGTCAAGAACGTTTGAAATTTTGAAACGTAAGTTCACTCATAAGGAGCGGGAACAATAATGTTTTGAGTCGGTTTTTGGATCGGTGGACGAACCGATCTCATTGGAATCAGGGGCAACCTCAATGCTCAGATTTATGCGGAGAGGATTTTTTTAGACTAATGCACGACAATGCACGTCCACACACGGCTAGAGTCGTAACACGCACTCTTTCGAGGCGACGATTCTCGCATCAATGTTCTGCTGTGGCCTGCTCGTCAGACCTCAACCCAATTGAGCACGCATGGGATATAAACATACATAACATATCGCACAACAACTTTTTGTTTGTTAGAATAAACGTGGGCGACCATTCCTCAAAGTAATTTTCAATAAACTGATTTGAAGCATGCCTTATCGCTGTGATTCGTATCAATGGTGGCAACACAGATTATTTTTTTTATCTTTAATTTTTAATGTATTAAACAAAAATGTATTAAATCGATATACGAATACTTGCCTTTTTTGCCCTTTAATTGATGACATTAACATAGGTTAATTGTCTTCAATTTGCAAGATCTGCAATTTATCTTAATTTTTACAAAATATGTGGATAAGCTATTAACTTAATCATAGAAATTACAGTAAGAGGCCAGTCTGGAGGATTAGATTTGATAAACATTAAATAAATATTTTTTATAGTTAATAATGTAGTAATAGTAGTAGTAATAGTAGTTAATAATACATAGATACTTTTGATGTGTGTATATTGGTTTTGCACGTCGACAAGCTTTCCTACTCACCAACCTGCGGGTCATCTTCATCTATCCCTCTTACTTTGCTCAATTAAGGATTGCAAAATTTGTTATTCGATCTAATAAATGATTTATTCGCTCTAATCTTAATAATTATTTATAGACAAGATTTAATCTCATAGTCTATAAATTTACTTTGATTCTTTTTATTTTTATTTTGTGTATTTACACTTGTCAAACAATAAAAAATATCATAATTTTTTAACTTACCAATAAATTTATTTTAATATTTCGTGCCATTAACTATGCTCTCTGAAGTCTCTCTCTCTATCGTGTCGTAAACGCTAGGTGATATTATAAAACTGAGCGAAACAAGTCGTTTCGAGGCAGGTAAATGTGTAAGCCATCAATTAGATCTAAGTTATACTATGCATCTAAAATTATGTCCTCAAAAATAAATCTGTCCTCAACCGCCCTTACCGTTTCGACTGAAGCTGCAAGTCGTTCAGAGTGTTAACGAAATATGTATGTAGTGCTTTATTTAGAACTTGGACAATTCTTCTGAGATACATTCTGAGGTTTAACAGTGACCCTTGACTGTACCATTTTACAGATGATTGAATTTTGTTCTGCTATTGAGTATTGTCACCAAAACTGCACGGACAAAACGTCACAAAATATAAGAGACACTTTTGGTGTTGTTTGCAGTTGTAGAAACCCAAAAATCCAACTTAGTTCAATTATAAAATAAGAAAAAGTGAACCGCTCATTTCTAGAATTATTGGATACAGTCCACTGCAGTAATAGCGAATACACCTCAAGACTGGCCTTTTGGTCTAGTGATCAGTAATCCTGACTGCTTACCCAGAGGTCAAGGGTCAATTCCCACACGGATTCGATTTGTGTTATCCACAAATAGTTGCCATGAGTCTGGGTATTGTTATCTCTGTTGTTTATATGTTCGACTCCCCGTGTCACAAAAATAATTATCAATGCGGCAGTTGTCTTTTTAAAAAATAAGTAAAAAACCTTTATCGCTCTTGAGACGTACTTGGTTATCATAGTGGCAAAGAAGATTTGATTCACGTGATAATACTTTAATTGGTGTACTATCCTTTAAAACACTTATAAAAGTAAGTTCCCTTCATTGAATTATTTTAAACTTCAAACGAGAACTATTCGAGTTCCATGTGTACGCGCCCTGCTCGGTTCCGGACGATTGGCGGGCGACACCGCGACGACTCCGGGGCGCGGCATTAATTAACGACAGTGACATCTAGCGGCGACACCCTATCAATCTCACTGCGACAGTTTTGTCGACCATTTGTCGCTGGTATTTGGGGCGTACTGTAACCGTCATTTATTTGGCATCCTCTCTATTATGGGTTAGAAATCCAGTGATCTGTTCAAGCACTGTAATTAATCTGCTCACTGTTGAACTTCAGTTCAGAATTACCGATCGGTCTAATAATTACATACTGTCTCGTTTAGATTTCCGTTTATGATATAAATGTTACCTGTACATGTATTGTGGTATATGTTGTACACACTCGACGTAGGCAGTGTTTCTTAGTTAATTTTTATTGGAAAGCATTATATAGGAAGATAAGATTGATTATATAGGAACAATTATATCAATTTGACAAGAGGTCTTAGACGTAGCACTAAGTAGGTATTCAGTATCTCATTAAATTAAATCCCAGCTGTTTAAGTACCTAGCGATAGCAGGTGTGTACTCGTACTTGTTGTTGTAACCGTTGTCTTCATACAAATTTAACAAAATAACCATGCATTATGATAACTTTGATCATCTGTTAAGTAAAACTAGAAATTCAAATTTCACTAGTGCTTCTCTCCTTTGATGTAGCCGTAGTGTGTAATGTTGTAGTAATACGAATCAAATTACGATGACGTAGACAATAATCCAGTTATTAGACGATGAATTATTTTGATTAAAATTTTGCTGCTGTCTGGTGGCTTTTCATACACGTATTATCCAATGGAATAAAATATCATTAGGAGAGTTTCTGTACCTTAACATGTTCAAATTTTGATATATTTCACTTAAACAATTGTCAAAGTTCTGGTCAATCCCTGATTATACTGCTACGTAATAATACAATAAATTTCTATTTTTGTATACACACTAACATATTCATAGAAAATAAAATGCATCTATTTAACAGTGGCAGAGTCATGCTTAGGCACGAATGGGCCGGCTCGACCGGTGCGATACCACGGCCTCACCGAAAACCGGTTGTGAAGCAACACTTGTTGCATTTCCCCGACATGATTGGGGTTTCCGGAGGCCCAACTCCTCCCCTCCTCTTTCCTCTATCCCCATCCCCCTCTTCTCATCTCTCATCTCTTCCTCCTGTCCCCGCATCCGCCATCCCTCATTACCCTCAAAGGCGGGCAGCGCACTTACGACGGTCAAGTTGCAGGTGTCCATGGACGGCGGCTGTCACTTACCAGCAGGTGACCAGTTTGTTCGTCTGTCCCCCGATAGTATAAAAAAAAACAATCTACATACTTATTACTGAAAATAATATTGTCAAATTGTAATTTCCAAAGAGGCTATTTCTGAAAATATCTATATGAAAAAAGAATGTTTTTAAGTTTTTACAACTTTACAGGTGTAAGTTATTCAAAAGCAGTTTAGACTTAATGCTATCTCATTACTGTAATTTAAGAATGTTTAAATTATGATCAATTAAGTCTTCATTTGTTAGTGTTCCGTTTCGGTTTAGATACGGTGTAGTTGATATATCTTTAATAGATCAAAACACAGAAACATAAAATGACTAAAGATGTATTTAGTTTTAGAGCAAACGTCATAGTATAGTAACCATGTTGACATATAGTAATCAACATTCTAACACAATTTTCTCTCAGTTCTTGTAAATGTTTTAATAGTTTAATTGGTTAACTACTCGTAACATGCATCTGTTACAGCGTGCCATGTTTACACCTCATAAAGTCATGATAAAGTCACCTACCATTACTATTTTTAATGTTCTAACCCTACTACACATACCTACATATATATTACCTACAATTTTGTAAGCTATTTATAACATTCCTTGACATGTACTATTTATAAACCGACAGGTGTAGAGTAGGTACTTGATAAACTTACAGTTACGTACAGGAGGTTAAGTTAAGGACACATACATTCCCATTAGATGTTATGTGAAGTATCTAAGCGATTTATTGCTAACAAAGCTTTCATGTAACAGGTAAGATGTGGAAACGCGGAAGGACTGCGATCCAACAGACAGAATTTCAGTGGATCGTGTAGTATCTACTCTTGTAAAAGTGATACCAATTTTTACGTTACCTGGAATAATGAGAGCTACATTTAAACTTAAATTATGTTGAATGGTTTAACCTTGTGTACCAAATATTGTAAATCTCTGTATCTGTGTGTACACATCGTAAACCAACGAAAAATGAATGTTTATTTTAAAGGCAATAGCTTGCTGTCTAGTAAAAAGTAAAAAAAAAAACTGTATGTCCATTCGCGAAGCTCACGAAGCTCACATAAATGTAGGTATTTGTATGTAGTTTATCGAAATGATTGATTAATGATACACCTGTCCATAAGCTCTCATCTGCATAATTTATGCATACAAGTAGACATGATTTAAATATTAAATAATCAATAGCTTGAACTAAATAATTTAAAGTAAGAGGTGTCATTAATAATAAAACAAAACCTCTAACCTGGCAACTTGTTTTAGTAACGCGTCTCTGATATTTATATTTTTGTTATACGAGTAATAGTTAAAATATATCAGTTTCTTTCACCATTCAGTTACTCTAATATCCTTTACCAACTGTTGATACTTTGATGCATGTACAAACCGGATACGTAGATGTAAAATACGAGTTTACCGATATAATCAGAATTGTGCCTTTCAAAGGGATGAGAGGTGGGTTTATAGAAACACCCATTACCTGTTTGCTAACAGTGTACAAATTATTTATGTTTATTCTGAGAGTAAAAATAAGAACACATGTAACTAATATGAATATATTGTCCTACTCTCAGAATTAATGAAGAAATTTCGCACGTGGCACTAAAGAGTTCCTTATTATTGACACGACCAGTAAGTTCGCCGTAACCGAAAAGATTTAGCGATATATATGTATATGTATAGATTATAAAAAGCCTATGGCCCTGTTATGTACAGCCTGAGTGTACATAATAGGAGCGCTTAACTAGGACCAATGGGTTTTCTTTTTGAATTTAAACAAACAAAAAACCTCAAGTAGTTTCCGTGATTTGCCGACATTTTTATCTACGGTGCTTTAATATACGATCCAATTTGTCATTGTCTTCTTAGTAAGCAGAAGTAGGCCATAGCATTAGAACTATGTATTGGTTTGAAGTAAGGATGCTTTGGTTTATTGAACAAATTACGCTAGGGGGCTCAGACTTTCCGGCACCAACCAGTTCGAGTTATAAGTGTGCGACACTGAGCTATTGTTCCTTTTTTAACAGTGGTAGAGCCATTTAACAGCGGAAGAGCCATGCTTAGGCACGAATGGGCCGGCTCGACCAGTGCGATACCACGGCCTCACAGAAAACCGGTTGTGAAGCAATTCCCCGAAATTACTCAGGTATCCGGAGGCCCAACTCTTCCCCTCCTCTTTCCTCTCCCCTCATCCCCTTCTCCTCATCTCTGCTCTCTTCTTCCAATCCCCGCATCCACCATACCTCATCACCTTCAAAGGTGGGCAGCACATTTACGACTCTTGAGTTGCAGGTGTCCATGGACGGCGGTTGTCACTTATCATCAGGTGAACCGTCTGTTCGTTTTTTCCTGTATAGTATATATTGCTTTTACTTCCAAATCTATCTATATAAGCAATAGCCCTTTCCTTCGTTTTCTATCCTACCTTTCCTATCAGTATACTTCAAATGTTGCCATCTAATTCCTAAAAGTGCCCGATTAACGACAATAGGCTTGTTGTTGTTGTAAAAAGGACAAAAAAATGGTCAAAAAGTGGGCGTTTGAGACGCTTCTGCCTACCCCTTCCTGTATAGAGGAGGGAGTATGTATGTATGTAAGAAATACATTGCAGTAGAATATTTAATTAAAAAATTTCCATAATAAAATCATACTAATATATTTAAACAATAAAACTGTGTTTCGTAGTCGTAACATCATGTTCATAATGTATTATGGTCCAGATGGTGTCGTTGATGCGTAACGGGATGGGTTTCGGCAGGAAGCCAACTAACTTATAATGTTCTATGGCACTTATATAATGTCTTCTCAGATCGTTTCTTATATAGCTCTTCAGTTTCAGTTCAGTAAAAAGCAGTGTTATCTACTTGGGATTGAAAAATGTTTAGAATTATATGTAGAAAAAAACTTAATAAAGATGTGCTCTACTCTGTATTGAACTGAACTTGAAACTGAAATTACATGGATGTCAGTTACAATTTGTAAATAAGAGTCAATTTAGAGTTACGGTACATATGTACATATATTGCGTATACTGGGGTTGGGGGCTGCAATAGCTTTTTTCGGCATTGTCTAATGCTTCTCGAATTTAAGTCACTCACCAGGCTCACCGAATCGTTCTATTTATCAACTTATCACATACATTATTTACTTCCTGCACTGGCATTTGTAAATAATTAGTTTAACCCCAGGTAGGTTTAATTTTGTATGCCGTTTATACTTATGTTGTTGCATGACTTTGGTACGAAGACTCCAACGATTAACCTAACACATTTTGTTTTTTACAATTGGAATCTGGTATTAGATAAACTAATAAATTTTTCAGTTTCTTTAATATCCCCAAAAGTGTAGACGTTAAATTTGATAGTTTATTACGCAGTCTACACTGAAGCACCTAGTTGAACGATAAAATAAATTAAATTATGAATATTTTTTATGTTATTTTTTTCTACATTTTATCGACTTGCTTTTAAAACACAATAATGTAGATCTCAATTTTGATGAATGCTATTTTTATACCAATGTGAGTATGAAGATGCACCTGCATTATTATATTATATACGTATATAGAATATAAATAAGTTCAGTATTACAAAAATGTATGATATATGTGTGAGATTGCAACAAAAGTTTAAGCTGGAAGTAGAATTGACAATCTTTGACCTCTCACGTATTCACGTTACGACCGAAATTGAGTGATGCATCACAAAGCACTTGTCTTTTTTATCATTATGAATGTGTTCAGTATTATGTGTCCAAAATAACAAAACTTTCCAACTTCTCAGTCGATTCTTTGACTTTCATAATTAAAGAGATATAATTAATTAGAAATAAATTAATTAATGTCGTTGGCAATCTGTATGTTGGCAAATATGTTTTTTTAAACCGATCACTCTTCATCTCTTGACTTAACGTACATATAACAAATAGTTTAAACAATATTTGAGGTACTTAAGTCAGCATGCTGGAGAAGAATATTTTATGAATTATGCCAGTGGCTCCTCTTGCACATAACTTTTGCCTGTCCCTCGGTAACGGTAATTTTTGTAAACAAAAGATACCCTGTGTCCTTTTTTATTTTCCTGGCCACGACGTTATATGCATTTTTTTTTTCATAAGTGTCGGTAACAATCAAAACACAACACACACAACCAAACTTTTAAGTTTTGGATACGGAATGCACTCACTCCTTCGTCGCGTGGATGGCGATAAGCTGATAATGACGATATTTTCGCATTTATAATATTATAAATGTAAGGATAAATTCGAACATTAGATAGAATTTATATACTATAATTTTTATTTATTTTATAAACCTATCAATTCCGATTATCCTCTATGCAGGAGGGGTAAAATTAAATGAAAGGTATTAGTGCGAATGCTGTTTATATTTTGCCTGATGCAGTCGGAAAAGAAGAGGAGGAAGAATTAATATTGTGAAAGCGGGGATTTCACCTCTCTGTTGGCTTTAATGTCAGCCGATATCGTGTTACTCGACGTCATGCCAAGGACTCCACACATTTACCATAGAAAAGAAAGTGTGAACCTTGGCAGACTTGGAGTTTATGATCAGAAGTAATATTATAATTAATGTAAGTTGTTAATATTAAAATGAAAGTTTGATTGCTACCTAGGTAGGTAACCTACCCAACCGATCATATCGGTTCAGCCGCAGGCAGTGTCTACTTCCATTTATTAGTTCCTACAAACAATTTTAATACTAGTATTGTCAACTTACCTTTGCATTTCCAGATCCTTTCCTCTTTGCAGCCTCCTACTTGATTATTGCAATTTATAAAGAGTATTTATACTATACAAGCTATCCGTATAGTCCTATGCACAATCTTTTGCGTCTGAATTCTTAAATAAGAACAGAATTCCCAATTACAATAACTTATCTTATATTCTTCATATACTTTCTTCTGAATCTTAAAGCGTTACAAGTAATTCATAGTAACACGGTCAGCGCATGCTCGCTATCAGCGTGGCGTGGTGCGTAACGTTTATCAGCGCATCAGCACGTGAATGTAACGTAGTGTATTTAGTCTTAAATTAAACAAATTGCTTGTTTGTTTAAGTGCTTTACAGTGCACTCACCTTATAAGAGTGGTCCACACAGGCTATCCCACATGGTTTTGCAAACTTGAGTTTTTTTTTTTTTTGAATTACTAATCTGGTTTTATGTGCATATATGTATGTATGAAATTAGTAATCGCAGGCTGCCTAATTTTTTGGTCTTAGTGATGTATATTTTTTATTATAGGCGGAGTAGTAAGATAGTAAGAACTGCCCAGTAGCTTGTCTTAATCACGTTTTCTCTCCATCCCATGGTTTCCTCTAAGAGATTGCCTGTGCGCGATAAAGCCGCCTATTGTCCAATTCACTTACAACTTTAAGTTATAAATTGTATCAATATCTTGGTGGTGAAATAAAGAAATGTATTATTGTAATAAAAGTATCATGCGTTTATCTGTCCGCTACCAATCTACTTGACCTATTAATTTGAGAACAGACCGACAGAAGTTGGCCAAGGGGCGAACACTAGTTTGGCAAAGGAATCAAAATGGTAGTCGTTTTCTTTTATTATATAATAAAAATAAAAATAAAGTCTTTGGTTTCAACGGGCAAACATTTACATATAAAAAACTATAGATTTTTCACAAGTACAATTTACTCAATCTGTAAATGTAAGTCCTTGGTTATATTATACAAAAAATAAGACAAAAACTGTTCATTAAGAGATATAAATATCTTTTAAAACTATTTTAGGATGTAAGGTAATATATTATTTTATTTTTTGTGATATGAATAAAGATTTCTCATGAATTACGTGAAGTAGAGAAACGATGAAAGTTGTCAGGTAATCTTGTATTCACTAATCTGTCATGATCGTATCAGTCATAAACCGTCATGTTAATATACTTGGATACAGTTTCATTTACATGATATCGGCAATAAAAAAAAAAAACAAAAAAAAACCCACTGCGTCAATATCTGCCCTCTACATTAAATTCATTGAAGAACTGAAAAGAAAGAAACGACATTTTAAGTTAAATATTTTATTTTGGTTTTGAATAATCTTAGATCTTAGTAGTAGCAGTAGCAGTAGTAACTCGCTCACTTCTCATAACGTGGTTGGTGGTATATGTAGAGCAACAAAATCTCGGAGTGAGCAGATGCCTCCGACTGCGTTTGTAAACACTGTAAACTAGGATTATTCAAAACCAAAATAAAAATTCAGATTAAAATCTTTTTTCTGTCTATTTTTAACCCCCCTTCTTTCGCAGTCGGGTAAAAAGTTAAGATTCAATGTTAACTGTGAAAAATATATTTAGAATATTCTTTTACCACGGTTTGCTTTTGGACGCTTGGCCCCTTTCAAACGTTGAGCCCGAGTTTGTGTCCTTAGCTGTTGCTGCTGCTGCTGCTGCTGTCCTTAGGTGTCTTGCGCCTGATCATGGCTTGTTCGATTGTGACACCATTTATTGCATTTATTAGGGGTCCTAAAGATGAAGACATATTATTAAATTAGTCGAAGCGCGTTTTGTAACCCTTCAATGGATTACAGCGAAAGTAGAAAACTATCAAAATTAATTTTATAAATCATACGCTGCCTAATATTCAACAGCTACTTAAATTCTAAGTTATCAAACTTGCCCCTTTGGAGGTTTTATTTCACCAACATGGACACTATTCAAGCAAAAAAAACCGCTCCGGCTCACGGTCCCCCTGAAATTAGGCTATACCTTAATCCTCGGGCATGGACAGCCGTGTCGGAAGACCGTGTGGTTTTAGTCAGTTCAAATCCGACATAGCCAATTCGCCGAGTTTTACTCGATGAGGTGGTACCCAGGGGGGAGGGTTCCGCACAATAAAAAAAAACTTGGATTGAGAGAAATCGTTTATATATGCCTACCTGGTTGCAAGTAAATAGTTAATACTGTTTATGTTTATACATACTTTAGACCATTACTCAGATTATACTCGTAAATGTGTTTGTAAGCATTACCGGTCATTTCCCTATGGCGGTATAAGGTGCGAAGAATGTATCACATTATTTCTGTATACTGGAGCGCACTAATTAAGTCACTAGATCCGATAATTAGCATATTGGTTTTATTGCCAAAGCAAACTCGACCATTTCTGGACATTTTAGCGCAATAATTAGCATAATATTTACTTCTGATGTTTCTTTTTCATTCTGAATATACCTCATAAAATGTTGATATTCTGAAAATATACATTGTTTGTTTGACAAATACATTATATATTATTAACATGTCACATGACTTTAAACGAAAAGGAAAAAAACTGTACTTGGAAGAAGACAAGATTAGATATATATGTATATAGATATATATAGATAGGACAAGAGAAGATTAGGTATTACACACAGCATTGGAATTAAATAAATTTTACTGAATTACTTGAACATGGAAATTTCAAGCCTAAAAGAGACAGAACTTTCTATAATACTAGATACTAGCAATCCGAGATAATCTCAAGATAATTAAAGTGCATACCAGTAAAAGCCGGAATATCTCCAAAAACAAGATACACTAGTAAAACTTCAATATATGTTGCCACAAAATGAGTGTTAGTATACTCTTTTAGACAAAACTACCACCCACAAAAATAATCAAGCTATGATTAAGGCGAATGAACTAAAGTGCTCTTGAGTGTATTAATTTGCCTTGCAATGTTCATAGTTTTTGGCATATATAAATGAATCAATTTCATTACGAATGTCCTGTCCTCTAACACCAACAACGTAAATTAAAAATAAAAAATAAAGTTGTGTTAACCGGGCCATATTTCGTACATACGCCTTTGCCGTAGCTTTATCGGCGAGCGAATTGCCGTGTCATATTCGTTTGGCGGAACGTATTATTTACAAATAAAGCTTGCCGCGGTCCATTGTTGACCGCTCCGTGAAAAATCGTCTCGTTTCTAGCGTAGCGACGTACCTCACCGTGCCGATAAAGGGTTTCGGGTACCAAATATTTAATACGATGCTTGTTAGCCTAATGCGGCGACCGAAACGGGAGGTATTGTTTTGGACTTGTCATTTTTGTTACATTTTTTAGCCCATTTCGAACGTTATTGGATTGTAAAGCTATTGTTTTATAAGGTACAAATGTACGCTGCAAAGATGAAGATTGTAATGCGAAAATCATAAAACCATTGTTAGAGACTGTTAAATACAGAATTATTGAGACTTTTTCCAGTACTTTAAAGAGAGTAAAAAGTGTTTGTACTGTGCAGAGTTGTTGACACTTTTGTAGCATTAACTAGATTTTAATTTTGTGTTTTGATAGCAGTTTATTATTTCCTCACTAGATACAACTTTCACAAATTTTGTACATGATCTGTAAAACATTACACATGTAAGTTTTCTTTAAAAGCAGTAAGTTTCCCATAGCAATTTTATACGTTGTAAGATCGATAACAGTTTATATATGTATGTACATATGTATATGGTATTAGCAACAAGTATTTTCATGTATGTACTCTGACATGATTGTCATGCCTCCTATTAGGTTACTTTGACCAAAGTGGGTGCTTAATACACCTCTACCTTTCCATATATACGCACATGGGCAGGCAGGCAGGCATGAGCGTATGTAAGTATTATGTGCTCTGACATTGGTAGATATTCAAATTTAGTAATATATCAAACTGGACAGCTCCCAGTAAAAGGGTTAATTACTTTTTATATAGGTGTAGTTGGTAACAGTACCTATGTTTTAGATCACGGTAACAGGAGATACATTTTCATACACGCTTAAACCTAGTTTCTATAATACAAACATAAAAGTGTACCAATAAAAATAACTGTTTTAGACTCGGTGAAACGAGTTACAGGTTTGATCGTAATAGATTATTGAGGTTACATATCCAATTAAGTTTTACTTATATTACGATTTTTTACGTTCACTTTCAACTAAAGGAATTGAATAAAAGAAATTGTTAGAAATAAAACCGAGCTTTGGTCATTTATATATTTAGCCATTAGATTTAGACCCTTTTAAAATTCATGCAACTTTAAAAAATATACTAGAACTCCTTAAAGTGCTAAGAAAATCTCTGTAGTTCTCGATGGTACAATCTGCATGACCAACCTCTCTCGTAGAAAGAGGAGTATTGCGATATGAAAGGATTTCTATAACCACAGCTCCATAAACAATGTTATCATCGCATAATAAGCGAAATAGACTGTGGTGTCCATAAACATTTAAATATGCTTTTGATAGTAAATTTTGCACTCGAAGGTTGTGATAATTTTAACAGTATAAAACCTAAGAATAATGTTTAACTAATAAAGTGAACAAAAAAAAAAACAAATATAACATTTGACAGCTAAATGTTAATTCTATAACATAGAACGAAAACCCTTTTTTTGATTTTGTTATGTAATAAAAATTATCGTAAAAGATTATATAAACTTATCAAACGTAACTGGTATAGATAACCAACAAAATGATTTATGGTTAATTATTGCATAATAGTCTTTATTTATGATCTTTTTTTATATAAGTTTCTGGTTTATCCCCGACTTGGAATGTTCAATAAACGTTTTTTATTTGAGTAAACAATGGTTTTGCAGCTCAGGTCGAAGTAACCGATACGATCGTTCGTGACTGACGCCCACGACCCGTCGATAACTTCATTTCAATGTTGAGTAGAGCGTGGTGTTAGTGCCAGCATAGTATAACCACCAAGGTAGCACTAGGATGCTCATGACGATGTATCAAGATACTAGTGATTTTAATTCACAGAAGTCATTCATTAATAAGATCGCATATTATTACTATTATTATCGAAGAGGCACTACAATAAGAAGTTCACCAGCTAAATTGCGTGCGTTTATGTAGGTATGTTTAGTAGTACCTGTACAGTGAAATAAAGAAATAAATCGTAGAATGGGAGAAGGAAACATGTTGCACTTATCCCTAATTAAATTTGGACAGGGGTAGACAAAGTAGGCAAATGATGACGATGATGACTTGGAATAAATGGGTGTAATTTGTCCAACGAGGCCGTTAACGAGTTTTAATATAACTTCAGCCACATAGGTTAACCATTTTTTGAAGGATTTAAGATTTTGAAACCATGTACAAAAAAAATCAACAATGAGGTAATATTTTTGCTGTTTAACAGGCAGCCAAGGTCTCCCGATGTTCGCAGAGACTTAGTTTACCCGTAGAATAGAAATTTGTATGACATTTTGTGGTTTTTGTCTCTTTAAAACAGTGGTAGAGCCATGCTTAGGCACGAATGGGCCGGCTCGACCGGTGCAATACCACGGCCTCACAGAAAACCGGTTGTGAAGTAACGCTTGCGTTGCACATCCCCGAATTGAGTGAGGTTTCCGGTGGCCCAATTCCCCCTCCCCCTTTTCTCTCCCCTCACCTCCTTCCTCCTTTTTTCCATCTCCTCATCCCTCCTCTCTTGCTTCCGCTCCCTGCATCCCCCATCCCTCATCACTGGGCTCGATGTTTACAATGTTTACCATTCTCACTTTGTCGTGAAAGAGTGAATCATTATAATTAAATTCTAAAAGTTATTAGTAGTAAGTATACTTTAAACCAAATACCTAGATGATTTACCCAAAGCCAAACTTGTTGCCAAGTGGAGAATATAGGAATGATTAAAAAATCTTTCAAACTTTTTGGAATTCTTAATCTTCCTTTTTTGCTTTTCATGAATAGTTTTCTATCATTATAAAAACAGTTAGATTCCTGTCCGCTAACATAGCATACCTACATTCTGAATACACTTGGTTTCAAGGTATTTGCGCTAGAGAATGCTGTGAACTAAAATTATTGCGTTACTTCTTTTTATTTTCTAGAAATGGAATATTTATTCTATTATCTATCAAACAAGTATGTATGTATGACTGTATACGATCGTCAACGTTCATACAGTACCCGGTTGATAGCAATAGGAATGCCCCCTACAATTACGTTAGTGGAATCAAATTGGAATTGGCAAAATGTATGTGTTTCATACATCTCGGCCTACCCCTTAGGGGATACAGGCGTGAGCGTAATGTTCTAAAAAAAAATATATCATTGTAGGCCGTACACACATTTTTAATTTTACGTGTGGAACCCCCCCCCCCCCTGGGGTTTTTGGAGGAACGGTGTCAAACCGGCCAAAACCACACGGTGTGTCATACTGCCCCCCAAATAGGAGGAATCCGGGACCAGCTTTAGTATGGCATCCGGATGCATACATACAACACGTGCAGTTTTAAAATAGACGAAAGGTTGATGATTATGATGATGATGCGACTTTACTCATAAAAACTAACGCAGGTTTTATTAAGTTATACAGTTATAATTTACCTACCTATTCAGGGACTTACAGTTACGAAGTAAGAGTAAAGGCGACAATTTTTTATTGGTCGCGTGAAGAGACTTGCTTTAATTTCTCTTTTACACCATACACAAACAAACTAGTCATTAAAAACTTCGTCAGCCAAGATTTCCCGCGATAAACTAAAGAGTATCTAAAATATTTCTAACGTCCAAACGGTATTTCCTTTACGTCTTATTTAAACTAAGCAAGTTCGATCTAGATAGGGAAGGGACCACACGGGGATGTCTCACTCGGGAGTAGAACCTGCTATCTTAGATCTCGAGACCGCCGGATGCATTTAATTATCATTTTAAAACCAAAGGCCTCGACCGGTCACTACGGAACGACATTATTTCTGGACACCAAACTGAGATAACGTCGTTTTTCAAATTTTTTTGAACGCATCTCTGGTTTTTGAAGTTTTAGTAAAGATATGACAGCACGGTGTCGTTACCTGGCAGTGCACAAATTTTTTTTCATCCATTCTTGATTTTAGATATAGTTACTGATGGTATGATGCGTCGATCCGTTTTGTTGAACATTGAGAAGTTTAAATACAATCCTTATAGAAATACCGAAATGCTGAATTTCGATAAAACGCGCGTGTTACTTCTTTTGTTGCAAATAAAAAAAGATAATTAACTTATGACGACAGTTACATATATCAAAAAAAAAAAAAGAATTGTAACGATATCGTGCAATTGAAAAGTTAGGGAACGTTGGTTGTATAGTGGATTATTTATTAATTCGCTCTGGTAAATACTTGGTTTTGCTATCGATAATTCCAGACTAATTTTAACTTTGCTGGTGTAGGGTGTACCCAACGATTATGTTTGTAAAACATAATTTAAGTGCCGACATCGAATTGTTATAAAAGACGTTCTTAGACGTCTTAGAAACACGTTAGCGTATCAAAAAGGAATTATTACGATTATTTTTGAGTATAATGTGTAGTTACAGCATTCAACTGAAGTGCAGGACTTATTATTGAAATGAGTAGCATGTGTATCTTTACCTAGTAAGACATATTATGTCTGTGTTAGCTACATGTCGTAGACTTTAATATGGGGTTTTCAAAATCAATTACTACAAAACTAGATTTTGGCTGCGATTTCGCGATCTTTTTACTCATACGATTGTTTAATAGTGTATAATATCGGTTCCAAGTTTTACCGGTTGTTTTTTAGCATGAAGGTGTAACAAATAGTATTTTAAGGATGAAAGTTATTTTAAGGACTGGGGACTAATGTACTGGGGCAATTCATTGTTTACCTGTATAATTTTGAGTGGTAATTAAGCATTTGCTAAAGGCTGAACAATTCGTTGAGTATAAATGAGCATAAATGTAAATGGCTCGCGGCACACCGACCTATTCGCACGAAAATAATCTGACCTCTTGACGACATAAAAAATATCTACTCCTGCAAGCATGAAATATGATTTCCGATTGTCATTTACATCACTGTGACGACATTAAGAACGAACCATATCAGACTCTGACATGTGAAATATTTACTTAAGAATGGTTTCTTATTTGTCAATAAGTGTAGGCAGCACTTAGCCAGTTCGCTTTATTGAAATAATTCGCACATTCGGACGCACGTGTTTAGCGCCCTTATAGCAGGAGGTCATTGACTGTGATTCTAGATGTGACAATTTATGATAATGAATATTTTGTATGTCAGGAAGATAAAGGTATCATATTTTTTTTTATATGATTCATATGCACAAATTGCAATAATATTTATAATACATACACTCACGCAGATCTCTTTTGACTACCATAATTTTGTTCCACCTATGTAACAGGGGCAAGCCTACTGTCGCAAAACGGGCACTGTACATATATTCTGTCTGTTGTAACTAGTCCAATCCCTAATAGTAATGGGTGGCCATATTATACTCCATAGAGTGTTGTGCGGTTCACACAATATTATTGTTCCAATCAAACTAGCAGAGTCATTATCATAGTGAATCACTTGTGTTGTGGGAATTTCCAAAGATAGTGCCTAAGACTACTTTAAGTTTGACAAAACTTTTGTTGTGGTAATATTGTATGCGATGATTTATAAAATCTTTAATAATTAAAAAAAATACTATGTTTAATTATTGCTACCCATTTTTATATATAATATTGAATTTGATAATACAATTATAATTATATAAGTGCACACTATACAGTATAGGTATAACAGCTATATCTACTCTGACAGGAAAATGTAACGAATGTTTGTATATGTATAATAAGTTATTTTTTCCGTTTCGTAGGTTATACGGTTCCAAAAGATGCGCCCGATGCAACACTCCTATATCTGCGTCGGAGTTGGTGATGCGTGCCCGAGACCTGGTGTTTCACGTGCATTGCTTCTCATGTGCGCTCTGCAGCACACCCCTCAACAAAGGAGATACCTTCGGTATCAGGGATGCGGCTGTTTATTGCAGGTGAACCAGGATCGTTAACATTTTTGCTTTTTTCTCCAAGTTTAAATTCGTTCATCATCAATATTGCACATATATATAACAAAATTGAATAGAAAGGTCAACGTAATATTTTTCTGTGAGAATATTATATTTTAACTGTAATGAGTAATGAGACTACTCGCTTTACAATCCAAATTACTTTTATCTATAATACAATACCACAGTAATTGTGGTCGGTATATCTATTTTTGAAATTTAAATATGATTCTAGAACGCCACCTGGTAATGAGTTTCTCAAAAAAAAAACTCTTTAAAAAACCTGCTTACACATTTAACCGTAGCGTGAATGCTAGGACGGCAGTTCTATAGATAGAATTATGATATGAAATAATTTTATAGCACTTATAACAGCTTACTTTAACTACTTCTGTTGGTTTTTTCCGCGTCCAATTTATGTGACAATTTTCCGTTCAAATAATGATAATTAAAAAAAAATTACTTCAACATGTACCTATTAGACGTATAAATTCAATGTATATCTTTTTGTTTACCTGACATTTGTTAAAATAGATTTTAATTATCTGAATCTATCAAAGAGCCGCCTTTTAGTTTTACAAAAGTTTTATATAAATTGCTAATCAAGACTCATTAAGATTTTCCTCCACAGGCTGCATTACGAAACTATGCCGGAGTATGGAGCGCACATGGCCGTTCCTGGTCCGCCACAGATGTGTCCCGGACCTTACGGGGGTCAACCCCCTGGCCCACACTACCCCCCATACCCTTCTCCCGAATTCGCTCGCGTAGACACCGATGTTCCTAAAGGCCCTTTCTTCAATGGGTCAACCGCTCCTCCGCCCCGACAAAAAGGCCGCCCTAGAAAAAAGAAGCCTAAGGACCAAGATATAATGTCAGCTAACCTTGGTGAGTCGCTAAAATTTGCACAGCGAATTATAAATGTCGATTCAAGCGAACTTATAACGTTGATATTCAGCATTCGTTGTTACATGGAACATTGAGCTCGGTTTGCCGACAAAACGGTTACAATTTTATTAACACATTAAAGTCAAAACCGCACTTACCATCGCCAGATTATCGAACCGACTTCCCGAGTGATTGCTTTTTTTTAGATACAGAAACCTGTCTTTATCTGACAGAGTTCGGTTGGAGCGGTGCGACAGGATTTTTTACTCAAAAAGTTAAAGCGTTACGGGATAAAGTTTCATAAATCTTTACTTGTTTTCATTTAAATAATACGAATTTAACAAACTTTTATGCAGTACGAGTTACAAGATTCCACCTTAAATGTAGAGTTCGTTGTAATAAGTATTAATTTTTCTTACTAGAAAATCGACTCGACGTCGACGCGACTCTTAGTAAACATGATAAATCGGAAACAGAGCCAGAAGCCAGAGAAATTTTTCTCTTGAACGTCATATTATATCTCATCATGGGCAAGCAAACTCAACTGAAAGTTAAATAAACGGAGCAAAATATGTCTCGCGTGAATTTGTATGTGTAACGTTTGTATTATTTTATAGCTCTAATACCGTTTCGAGTTCTATTTTAAGAGAAGTTAAAGAAGCCAACAGGCATATCAAATCATTGCATTATCACATTAATCACATACGGCAGCTGTTAAAGGTTTTTGCTTTCATTAACTCTGCACGATTATTAATTATGTAGTCCATATAAAGTAAATATGGACTGTTCATACGGTCGAACGACTTCCCAACACTATCACGGTTATGGGTTTATTTATGAGGTGTTTCAAACTTTCAATCTCGAAACATTGCGCAACAGAAAGAATTAATTCACAATCGATCTCGCTTCTAATTTTATATAATTTATTGTAATATCATTTTGAAATATATTTGTCAAATTGTCGGGATTATTTCATAATTTATAGAATGGTAAAATAAGGTTCATCGACTGCACAGATAGCACAATGGTTTAAGTATCCGCATCGCCAGATCGACACTGTTAAGTTTGTTTGTAGAGCCCGTGCCACACAGGAATTTCTAGGAGCGCAGATTTGCCTTTTAAAAAATATAAATGTACTCAATGCTTCTATCAGATAAAAACTCTATGCCACTACAGGGAATCCATTAATATGATCAATTACATTTATTATAATTGCACTTATATTCGTACTATAAGTTTTGATAATTTAATTCGATGATAATATCAATGATTAAAATTTTGATATTGTATAATTAGTTATTATTAATTGTCATTTATCTTTGTCTTTTCAGACTCCACGTTTTGCATTTACCACATTTAAATTAATTTATATTACGAAAGAAATAAGTTATTCAAAACATTGAACTTCTATAATAGTAACCACAATTTGCTAGTTGACAATTTTTAAAAAAGAGAGCCTTATAAGGTATATTCTTACTCTGCAAAGCAAAAAATATATACTGATTTATTTTTCTTCTGAAACTGAACAACACAAAACTTTAATTCAAAAATCAAGTTTTAACAGACAGTAAAACGCTGTCCTCCATCTTGGTGTTTAGATCATCTGTCTTTTGCTATCAAGACATATGTAAACAAACATTTGTATTTATACTTACATAATAAGTGTACTAGCCATGACTTTTATTAGTTTGCATAAAAATGTAGTCATGATCATTATTGCAACATTCACAAATGCAAAAACATATCGGAAATACTCCTGTAAAGTTGTGGATTACAGGTATTACAGTCTACAGTAATTATTTCATGCAGTAAATAAAACGCTTAAACTGGTTGAAAGGGATCCTGAATCTTTTTCACGATCATTTTAATACGCGAAAGCAGTGATTTTTAATGTAGAATAAGAGACCATCATTGACGTCACATACCGGCCGACAGCGTTTTCAACGTTTCAAGATAAAAATAAATAGCAGACTTTTTAAATTGAATTTATAAAATAATCTTGAACTTTTGTTTAATCTTATTGATATATTCCGGTTTCCTCGACCAAATCCCGTAGGATTTACACATTTACTGCATACTATTAGATAAAGTAGTCAAGTAGTCTATTACATTTATTTATTTTCAATATAATGGCGACAATGAGACAAACTGACACCTAAAACTATTTACAATAAACAACTACATTTCCCTTTACGTCATTTAGATATAACTTTATCAAATACAAACAAAAAGCGGAACCTTTCTAACTTGTTGTGGAGAGTTTCAATAACCTAGAAATTATTTAAATTATATTATAATTAATGAATTATGTAGAGTACATAAGTCGAGTGCTTTTAAAATAGGAGTAAGATAATAAATAAATATTTTCTTATAATGCATTACAAATCTACTCTTGCTGTTGGATAAAAACAAAACGTTACTAGAAAGAATTTTAAAGAAGAAATAAAATATATTTATTTTGTACTCGTGCAAAGGTAAATGTTTGTGCTAACAACTATCCCTGTATGAGACAAAAATGGCCGTTAGCTTTGTGCGAGTTGTAAGAAGTAGCGCTGGTATTATGCTTACACCTAGTGAATATCATAGACAAAGAGCCATCGTCTGGTTTTATAATAAGATTGAGTGAAAGAAATAGAGTACATATACACGTATAGTTTACGTATTAGATTTTCATAGAATGTAATACGTAAACTATATGAACACGTAGTGTAATAAAAACTCATAAGTCATGACAAGACTTACTAATGAGTTACTACTTTTAAATTGGTCTAATAGGGGAGGGTCTAATTAGGGTTACCTCTGGTCTTTGTGAATGTAAAGATATATGCCAATAGTGGTCTAAAAAGGATTTAAATGGTCTAAAATAGCTTTGGAACGTGTTTCTCACGCATGAGTGAGCCGTTCGCGTGGCGGTAAATTCGTCATACTTTAACATTTCAATTAACTGAGCCTATAGTATAAAGTGCAGGAACCATTTCAGCATGAATAATTAGTAAATGACTGCCTACCATTTTTATTCTCTCCATCTTTGTTAGAAATTATTTTTTAGCCTTTTGATCGTCCAAAGAAATGCGTTCTTCGTCAAGTATTAAAGAAGTAATATCAAGATGCAATATCGAACATAATGTTTTAACATTTATATATACAAACACAATACTTCACGAGCTTCTTCTACAAATAAATTATTGATGTATGTAATGTCTTAGGTCACAATACCTACATCAAGACCAAATAAACGCGTTATTGTTATATTCTTTAGTAACAAAATCGACATTATCTTCTTAGAATTCCGTTAACTTAGCTTATTCATCATAATTTTATTTGGAGTCGGTGCCATGCTGTTTTCCTCTTCTTCCATTTCATTTTACTGCTTACTTTTACTTGTTCATCCCTTTGGATCACATCCCTTTTGTAGCAACAACATGAATACTGTTATATAGAAATCAAATTGGATCATCATTGGTCGTCTGTTTTTGAAACACAAATTGATATTATTATGTGTTCCAAATTTCGACTTCATTTGTCGTGTGTTTGCACGATTTAAGGTTCTTCCTATTTTTCCGGACGTACCAAACTCGTTCATTACTTATAATAAAGTAATAATAAATAAGCCTCACCCTAAGCCCGCATCTTTAAAAAAATCCAATTCCCGGTTCCAATAAAAAGTTACGACACTAAAATGTTTAAAAGACGCTCTGATTATTTTTTTCTCATCAATTGTGTACTCGCGTGTTCATAGAGTATTAAGCTCGTATAGGATGTTAAACTAACTTGGTTATGGGAATGCTACTATGCAAAAGAAAGCACTTTTGGTATCATTGTCTTAAAAGAATCCCCGCAGCGTCGTGAGAAATTAAAATTACAGTTTTTATTCTGTAGAAATTACGCAAAAGTAGTTGAAGTGATAACTCTAAATTGTTAGTAATTATTTATAGCAGGAATGGAGCTTTTAATATAGCTTATGCCTATTACAAACTAGAGCTGAGGTTCTAAATGTGGACAATAACGCTCCCTTGTGGGCGTTTAAGACTTTCGAGGTAGGCAGTAGAAGGCCCAAAAAAAAAAATTAGGGCATTGAGATAGCGCAAAGGGAGCCTGCGCTCCCTTAGCGCTATCAGAGAATATAGTCATATATATAGTCATATATCAAGAAAATATAGTCTAATAAGGGCCAGAAATACACGCTTATCACACACACGTAGTAAAATAAAAAATAAATACATTTACTTTTTCTTATTGTAATAATTTTTATCACGTGTGTGAAAATTCACGTATTACGTTAGGATGGCCAGTGGATTAAAATCATCATTACTAAAAAAATATAAAATAAAAAGTACTACGATCGAGGTACATAGAAGTACAGAGATGGAGACTATATAAATTTAAATTTCCAAAAGATACCTAATATTTCTTGAAATTATAATAACATAAATATACACAAAACATCAATTAATAATTGCTAATTTTAGTTTAGTGTACATTTGTAATCTACAGTGACAAACGAACTGGTTTGGGGCCGCGATCAACCACGACCATAAAATTTCACATTTATTTTTCACTAAAATGTCTTAATCCAATTTTAGAATGAAATAGATTAAATATTAATTTATTGATCATCAGTGTCTTCGTGGAATTCGGGAGTCATCAGATATACATGCATCAACAGGTTAGAGCCCGCACTTTGCTCCAACGTAGCAACCGCACGTCGTCCGACTTCACCTTTCGCGCCGGGTGTTATATAAACGAGTTACTGCATGTTTATCTTATTCCTGTACGACAAACTTGCTTATAAGCAAGATGGCCCATTGTTAACTGCTCAAACAGACGAACCACACACTATCGAGGTAGATTTAATTTTACCTGTAGTTAATGAAGTAATAACCACTACGCCTCTTAAACTAGCTTCAGATATTATCTGATAAAATTATTTGAGCAATAGATCTGTGTAAAGAAGAATTGGTGAAATAGCTAAAAACATTGAAGACTCATTGTGTAATTATCTGAAGACTTGTCAATTTTCAATTTGGGTGAATATGTTCACTTTTCTCGCTAATGAAGAATTGTTATTGTAATAAGTGAGTTTCATTAAGGATGAGATAATATGTCGAACACTATTGTTTGCTACAAATTTAGAAACGGATACAAAATGTAAAACTAATTCTCTGGAAAAGTTCCTGAAAAGGAAATTCCTTTGAATAACATTTTGTCAATTTTTACGGATGGTGCACCTACTAAAACTTGATTAAAACAAATGAGAAATTAAAAATTGAATTCGAGAATGGCTATCAAAAATTTTGGCAAAAAGTCAATTTCACAACTGTAGTCAGAATAATGATTGATTGTTCAACGGTTTTTGATAGCATTCCCATCTTCCTACTTGTCTGAGTGTGGATTTAGTGCTGTGGCAACGTTCGTAACTAGAGACTAGAGACATCGGATTGGTGTAAACACGGCCGCTTACCTATTATTTTTAAAAAAAATCCAGCCTGATATCAACAAACTCCTTAAAATGCATCAAATTTAGACTTCTCATTAGTTATAAAGTCATGTCTTTAGAATGTTAATTAAAATATTTCTCAATATAACTAAGCATGCGCTTTAAATGCTCCCTGTTAAACATTCATTTAAAACTCAGCAATAGGATAGGGGTCATATCCTATATTATACTAGTACCATAATATAATATTACACGTTAAAAAAAACAAAGCTGTTTTGAATTCGTGAGAGATGGTTAGTAAAATTAAGATGAGGGCTCTAGAAAAAAACATATTCTCAAAGTGGGCCGTGAGCAAACTAAGGTTGAGAGCATAGAAAAGCAAAAGTAAATTATTCAAAATAAAGCAGGCGTTATTTAATCAGGTAAATGAGTGTTTAACTCGGTATTTAGCGTTATATCCACGCGGCGCTTGTAAGTAGTCTCACCTTATTTCTTTGGCAACCATTTCTGTAACGATGGCTTGTAACTTGATCTTATAATATCTAGTATATTTATTGTAAAGTCCCTAAGACTTCATATACATGTATTATGATTATCTGTTCGTTGTTTGTTACTCTTTTACTGAAATGAGGATTATATTTTATTCATGTTGAGTAAGAAGTAGAGGGTTCTGGTCACAGTATGTATTTAATATAGGTTTTTCTACAACTTAATAGACTCGCTTTGGCTCCCTTAGAGGAATAAAAACATGTTTAATAACTCACAACAAAATCTTAAAGTATATAATTTTCTGTCCATCTCAAACTGAAGAAAGGAATAGGTACCTAAAATCGACTCTCATAATATTCCTGCAATGCAGTACTATAAAGATCTTACTTAAAGGGTTTGATACACTTAAGTTTATTGTTTGAGAAACATAATACATCAATAATATATGGCGAACAGTAACTAAAGAATTTTATCAAAAATTTTAAGAAATAGACATTTCTATATTTTTCCTAATATTGAGTTAATGCTAAAGTTGTTATGATACTTGAGCGACTTTAGTTTTAAAAATTAAGCTATCGTAACGACACACATTTTGGAGTTATGACACTATTGGACAGGAGGTGCGATATGTGTTTTCTGTAATATTGTAGTACAACTTTCTTGGATACGTTATGTACAAATATAACAAACGAGGGTTCTAAGAAACTGAAAAGAAACATTGCCGAGTACGATTTGACTAAATTGGTTAGGTAATTATATTTTTTACTGAGATATATTTGTCTTATATGGGGTGCCACCCCACGTAATAGGATACCGAAATACGAGGTTCGATTCCCGGTTTATGTACGCACATTAATCTTATGTCGGATGGGGGCGGGATTGTTATTATTTTATAATAAATTTGTCACTTATTGTTATGGTAATGCTGCGGTGTAATATTGTTGGCAATTTAATAAAATGACTGTAAAACATAATCTTCCTTATTATGTTTTAGTGCTGATACCGGTAGTTTCGGATTGACAATAAACAGAGTTGTTTTGTAAGTAGTTCCCTTTGTATTTCGCCATGAGTATTAATATATATATATCTCTACTGTTAAATGAAAATGGAGAAATAAATGTAATTTCGTATGAAGATAATTTTATAAAGCCAGGTCAATAATTTGGAGAATATAATAAAAAGTGAATTTTGTAAATGTCTTACACAAATCTATTAATACATTTTTTTATAGTTAATGAAGTGTCGATTATAACGTAATATATATACTTAAAACGTGATTCTACCTACGATACGCTATTTCCACAATATGTTTAAAAAATGTACATTAATCAGTTCCTGCTACAAAGATTTGT
The DNA here is from genome assembly GCA_947561695.1 of Tyria jacobaeae. Classification (NCBI taxonomy): domain Eukaryota; kingdom Metazoa; phylum Arthropoda; class Insecta; order Lepidoptera; family Erebidae; genus Tyria; species Tyria jacobaeae. The sequence goes on along the minus strand of OX387207.1, from coordinate 6,361,157 downwards.
GAAATAATCGCCTAATTTAACTAATAATCGTCACCATGTTATAACATAAAATAGTAATGTTTGCTCTACTACTTACAATACAAATTAAAGATAGGATTATTCTGACACAACTGATCACATCTTTATGTGGAATTTAAAACTGTACGAATGAAACTCTAAAACGATCGTAATTGACCCACATATAAGAAATAAGGTTGGTCGTATAATTCATTGCCTTTTTAAAGAACAGTGGGCATGTGCAAAATGCCAATGTTGAGCATCTAGTTCAAAAAGGTTTTTATAAGTTTGTTTAAATATCATATCTGGGTTCGTATATGGCAGTCAATTCACCTAATAAGAACTAGTCGGCACCTGTCTGGTAAGATTAAGCGATTACATAGTACAATGCGGTCGAAGTCTCTAATAAATTATATCACACTGTTGTAGACATAGTAAATGGCATATACACATATTTTATGTTCCGTTGTTCTATCAACAGCGAGGAGCGAATTTAGCAATGGCCTTACTATGAGTCGCAATCAGGTAAACTTTTAGACAAGCCCGCGGGCGCTCATATTCAGTCCTAGACGGTATAATAGTTTGTGGGCTGCCGTCACACCCTGTGGGATAAGAGACTGTTTTAATTTTTTGTCCACGGATGTGAGAAACGCTTCCTTATAATTGTAAAATAAAACTGAAATTATATTGCTTTATTATTTTATTTTGAATCTTACAGCTTAAATAGTATTACACTGTAATACGTAGTAGCAGATGCCAATTACAAGTTTCCACATTTAAAAATAAATAGTGAAAAATAAATATAAATATATATTATTAAATATATACCTTATAATATTAACTTTTCCAATAGGATTTTTCGATAGTATGGGATTACATGAGACTGTAAAAAAGAATCAGTATGAAACATCTAAAGGTGCTTTAAGAGTTTCAATAGCCTGTAGTTCTTGATAAATATTTGTAGCACTTAATTTCCTATTCAATTTAAAAAAAACTGTTAGACGGTTTGCTATTAATATTACTAACGTACTGTATGGAGTTGTTTTCCTGCTACAAGAACTATAGTACTGTGAAGGGTGATTGTTTATAGACACCTGTACACTGTTATTCCAAATGATTATATATATTTATTAAATCACATACTCGCTGACACTGAGATCACATTCTTAGTATGCTGCGTTTTTGCAAGTTTCCACAGTAGGTAAGTTGAGTACTCTCTCCAGGTACTATTGTGTTGTAGCACTTTGGGTTTGCGTAATACAATGAAAAGTGGAGTCCCACGCCTCGACATACTGCCTCTATGACTATGTGAATGATGATTATTCAAGGTTATTATATGAATGGTATTAATCAAAATTACGCCCAAACTATGTGCAGATAAAGCCAACGTAGGCATATATTCATTTTAACCTTTAATGAAATGGTTGTCATATATTATTCTTGTAACTTTATTTGTTCAGCAACCTGTTCTAGATAATATTATCAAAATAAATAGTATTGCTAGCAAAAAATCATATAAGTATGTATAGGGAGGGAGTTTAGATCTAAACAAAAATAATACAGATCTAAGCGTGATCTAAGAGAAAAATGAACCAGCAATAAAAATAGCAAGGTTTGGATACATTTCGTATTTGTAAGGATTTTTAGAAAAAAGTGAGTCACATTCAGAAAGAAGCACATGCGGCTCCGGATCGGCTTAGGAACGCATTTCATATGAGAAACTCCGTCTGTACTACTCATATGCATATATAATTAGTAATCCCCATTGCAATACACCAATTAAAATTTCTGTATATGTACCTATTCCAAATTATAAAACTTTCCTGAAACACTATCGGCGATCACACTCGAAGGTAACTCATATCAGATCGTGGAGAGCACCCGCTGGACGTGAATAGGGACACAGAATAAGCACGTACCCAGTCTGTACGTGATACTCTGTAGTTGGATGTTAGCTCTTCATTTTGCTGGTGCATTGGTGTATTGGAGTGTTAGTCAATTTCAATATGGAATTTCTTCTCAAATATTGGGTTTTAAAAGTGTAGTTATTGAAGCTGGCAATATGGATAGAACATACAAGCTGTGGTTTATATTATAATTCAGCTAGTTTATACTAGTTTATACAAAAAAAAAAACTATTCTCCAAATTACTGTTTCTTTTCTGTTTAAATGAAGCATACTTAAAAAAATTATGGTTAGAATGCTAGAAAAAGTACTTGTAAACAAACTAGTCAGCTATGTAATGTAAAATGTAGGTACAACTGCAAAACGCATAAAATAAGCATCGTATAATATTGTATACATACATATTATAACATATGTATGTATAATATAGATAGGTGCCAGTTGAAATTAACACTGATGTTAGTGCCTGTAAATAACGAAACATTGCCTAATAAGGCAGAAAAGTTCATTGCGCCAATTGAAATATGGCTATTTACAATACAATACAATATTCTTTATTGTACACACACAAAAATATAAACAATATGAAACAAATAATATCCGAGCAACTGGTACAATCGGCGGTCTTATCGCTAGCTGCGATCTCTTCCAGACAACCTTTGTAATGGACAAGTGCAATGGATTAGTACGTAGGGCAGTTTACTTGTATTTTATTATTCCATGTATATACATCCGTAATCCGACCTCCGAGTTTTACCTATCGCCAATATCATGTAAAAATTGAGAGTTTAACTTATTCTAAGCGAAAAATGCTTACAGGTTCCTCTGTAGTGTTATATTACAAAGTTGTAAAGTTTAGATTGCTTATATGAAAAGTTAACTAATTCGTGGAGGTTTATAAATTATTTTTTATTATAAAAAAGAATTATTTCTAAAGATATTAAATAACAGTTAATAGAAGAGTATATTTTCCAGCACAGAAATGTGGTGCTTAAGTTCAAGCTAGCCGCCTACATAATGTACAAATCTTATTCTCGGGTTTCTTTGCTCGTGTTTAAATAAAATACCATTCATTAATGAATTCACTGTTATACAAAATAATACTCACTGTAAATATATTTTGAAGAGGAGAGTCTATTACTTTACCATTATTTACCGAGGATAATTGAATAGATTTCTTCTTGAATGCTCCAAAATTTAAGATTCTGTATTTAAGATTTACGACTTTCGAATTAATTAATTGTGCTTGCATTTTGTTACTTATGTAAAAAACCTTGAAGTTGTATCATATGCATGATTCAGTCTTCGGTTTCATTACTTTTTTGGTTGCTGTCTCTGCTATTTATACTATATTTGCTCACATTGTACTATCACTAGTAGTGGCACAAAGTTATTAAGTAGTCATCTTTTCAATATACTTTTTTATACGCAATATGAAGGCTGGCATGACAATCTACGAGCAGAGCATCGTTAATTTATTAAAACTGTAACTGTTAACTGTCCACTAAACACTCACTCTAGGCTTTAAAACGATTTTAATAATGTATACAATTTATTTAGCAAACTATATACACCTAACCACAAACCTTATTTGCTTTTGAGTATCGCTGAAACGATTTTATAGACTCAACTAGGTGTAGGATTTCGATATCCATTCAGCAGTTAGCTTTTAACAACTCCACTCTGAGATATGAAATAAGCCCATTATATTTTAAAACGTTGGAACATTAATATGTTTAATTGTCGCACTTTCAGTGTTGCAAATTGTTTTTAACTTTACCTGTCATTTTTTAGGATACATTTTATGGAGACGATTATAGTTTTGCGCGAAGGTCTCAACTTGTCCTAAAGAATTCTTAAAATTAAAATTTATCTTACAAACTATCAGCAAACGGTCGCATAGATATAAATATGTCCTATAACTACGCTATACTTCCCTAAATATCCGAAGCTGGTGTCGATAAATTACACGTTAACGGGCGACACTACAAAAAATCGTTTCCTAATACCTACAGTAACGGGAGCCCAGCTGCTTGGTTAGTTTCGTGCGCTCCTTCTTTTTGGAGTTCCTTGTAATTTTGTAACCGGCCAGCAACAACATTAAAGTAATCGTGACCGTTATTTTATTCTGCTCGTTTTCTTTTGAAAATTTATAAAAAACTGATAATGGATTGTTTAAGGAGATTCAATAGGTCGCTATTATATACTGGTATATAAGTTGACACTTCATCGAAAAATCATAAATTTTACAGCTTTCTCCTACACGAAACATTACAGGTGGGAATATACAAAACTGTTTATTTGTTTCATTTTACCGCGGAACCCGTGTACCTGATTCAAAGGCGATCACCTTTTTACATCTTTTGTTTTAACTTTTCTACCAAGTGCGTCTGGTTGCACCTCCATAAATTCAGTATAGCGTCCCTCTCGTGATTTATTTCCCGCCAAAATATGTGACTTTTTATTCTTTTACTTTTTTAAGTATCGGACATTTGGAGTAGCGTCCACGATCGTTGATAGGGTGGGCGCGTTCCTGTACCGCCGGTAGTTGGTTCAAATACTTTTTTTTAATTTTTATATTATTTGTAAAACAAAACGGCTTTTGGATGAGACTCTATTTTTTTTTATCGTGACAAAAACAGTTTGGTTTCGTTCGTTTGGTTATTTTTTAAACTAAAAGCTACAATATATTCGTGAGATGTCTTTCGGGGATGTCCATATAGTAATGTATTCCGTTGTACCCGGCTAAGCTCAAGTAGTGACATTGTTTTAGGCGCTTCTTCTTTTGATGAACGTCCCCATCGGGTCCGAAAATAGTCAAGCACCTCGTAATACTACCGATTGTGCAACCACTTTTGGGTCCAGTAACCTTCTGTTTAAAACCGGTTCAAATAGAAAATATTTTTATCCACTTGTTGAATACAGTTATTCCTTAACAAACAAAAAAACGCAATAAATCCCAAAGTTTCCGTTGCACTGTGCATTATAAAAATATTGGAAATCGTTATTAAATTAATAAATCTATAAACTCGTTATTAAAGTTATAAACGGTATTATAAACGATAGAGATTCCGTGAACTCTGTACTCTGTGTGCCTTTGGTTACCGAGGTATGAGTACCGATGTTAGTATCCGTCGAATGCAGCTGCCATTCTTATTCGATTCTCGCAATTCTCTGGTATAGGCAAAATCGCAAATAAATAATTCTCTATATTATTTTATTCGTTTATCCTCAGTTGCGTTGGAATGCAATTTTATTGTTCAAGGCAAATTGATATCGATATATTTTATTACTTTAATACTTACAAGTTACTTACGTTTAAGTCTTCACGGCAATATGGTGTTTAAAGCCTACGGCCTCTTTCAATTTCTTGGTTCAGTGCATACGGCATATTAAAATGTGTTCTCAAATGGAAATATTATATATAATATTACGGTTTCGACCGATTATTACCGTCCAGGTTTTATTTATTTATTTGATCATAATCGATTACCTACTGTGTATATTTTTTTGGTTTTTCTTAGAGTTTGAATTGATGCTTTGTTTTAAATGTAACCACTTTTCATTTTTAGTTACAAAAAAGGTTAGTCATGAAACATTTAAACTTTTTTCGGTGCCTATACATTTATACTAGCATCACTACCGGAATCTACATCTTCTATTGGGAGTCTAACGACTTAACTCACTAGCAGAGATACTGTGAAAAATAATATATACATACCTATATTACTGCAGTACTTTAGTATGAATAATATATTAATCTGCCTATATTCACTTTCATATAAACAAACTGTGATATGATATCGGTTTGTGAGTCAGTAATCAAACGACTTCAAGCCTCTACTTCTGTTTACCGACAGGCGTGATATAGAGGTAAACTGTAGCTTTCTCACATCACGATATGCGTCACGTCCCTAATGTGATATCCTTGTACATTTTGTTTCTGCCGCTATCTCACCCGAGACATCTGTATCAGTGGCAAGCCCAGTTTTATTGAATCACTTATTTATAGTCGGACCTCGGAATGAATTAAGAAATTTTCGGTGTATAACTGAAATGTTAGTCCTTTTTTAAAGTTGTACTTATGTATTTTACTTTATAAATAACTGAAATTAAATAATGAATTGTACTGTTTTTAACACGCATTTATTGGCTTGACTTGTAACTAACTGTATTGAAACAATTCTTAGAAATAATTATTAACCTTCTTCTAGTCGTATCGAAGTTTAACATTATGTAAGTATATGTTGTGTGATATTACTATAATATACTATTTTGAAGGTGATTTGACGACATAGGCTTGACTTTTTACGAAGCACCTGGAATTTGGGCTCACTTAGTGTTATATCAAGTCGGGTATAATTGGTCGTTTCCCTATATATTATAATTATATTAGTTTATACCTACCAGTGTCTTTTCCTATCAAAAAACTAGAGTTATTTTTGTTTATTCAAACTCACAAATTCCTATAACTACCTATGCGATTTGAATTAGTCATTTGTTTTGGATAGAGTATTTATTTCAAAATCAAATAAGTATAATATAATACAAATAAAACATTACGCTGCGATCCTTAGGGGCTGACTATTAAAGCAGGTGAAACTGCGGGAACCGCTAATAGTGTATTAAATATATAACATAAACCATATTTATATTGTAAGAAACCATAAAGATATACTACTATAATATATATATATATATATATATATATATATACTATAAATATATACTATATTTACAACAAAATCGGTGCTCAAAATAAGTTCATTGTAACTGTTGCGTCCTTAAAGACAGTCAGTGTTAATGACCCACACAACTTGGTTTTATATTCTCTGTATAATAAAGCTAGTTTTAAAACTAGATAAAATAAAAGATTCGAGATCCACTGAATAAACATATTTTTTGCTTCTTCCATTCATAAAAATGTTAGAAGTCTGTTAAATTTTTGCCGAAGGTCATATATCTAATTTAACATGCGTTACCGCAATCACGCCGATCACTCATATATATAATTTTACTGTTTATTTTAAACAAACAATTTTATTTTGTTAATTTATGCCAGAATATAAAATACATTAAAAGCAATGTGCTCATAAAATTTTTGTTTAGGCCGTAGGGTGCCATGTTTAATAGTGACGTGCTGAAGCTATGTCGATGGAATTTCATAGTCCTCTAGTGTATATCATATTTTTTTAAGAAAATATAAATCAGAGTAATACAATTTACGAGTTTCATGCAAATCGTTATGATGCTATTGTTTAAATTATTTGTAATTAGTCTACATATATTTGTTATCAAATAGTACAGTAGCAATCATAATTTCAAGCTTTATTTTTATTTAAAATCTTGGTTCTTAGTTCAGATTGTAATTATAAATAAATGTAATGAATTAATTTTAGACTTTTTAAACTTGAAACTACCTCGCTTATAATACTAAAATAACTTAAGTAACTCCTCCACTTCAACCAAGGGCTTGTGGCAAAATCGAGTAGAATAATGAATAAGAATTGGTATTGATAGGATCAGTCTAATAAAATAACTACTCAAAATTAGGCGCACTGTGTGCTGGATTACAGTTTATAATCAACAAGTTGCATTATATACATATATAGTTGGTGCACTTTCGAAGACATAGAAAAAGTCAATTTACAAAATGCGAATTTAAATTATATTCACATATCTCTGCAGCCTAGATCCTCTAGCATTATAATAATACGTATAAGAAATCTTTCGGACGGTGTTATTACGTACGCACTTCACTAACTCATAAACATTTTAATATTTCGTCGTAATATCAATGTACGTTTGATATCTATCGTTTCCATATAATTTCAACGTTTTAAGTACTAATAATATCGTGCTCTGTTGCATGAGTTAGTGTCCCCGGTAGCGCCCCCCGTGGTTATGTTATGCGATACGACACATAATGCCGACGAATTCACTAATTTTACATTTTTAATCGCGTCGACGACTCCAAAATATCTTTAGTGTAAGATCTATATCTCGATATTGACTTTCTCAATGCTGCCTAGCTATAAGGATGGTTATACAATAGAATTGGTACTTAACGTAAAAAGTGATGATTTATTTTGTACTCATATATTTTATGCATAATATGAATAGACTCTTCGCACCCCCAGTCACGCCATTACCACGACCGCTACCGTAATCGGGAAAAGCAGGAACTGGGGACCTTTTTTATGACTTTTTCCATTGGGGGATAGTTTAGCCTACTGTTAGCACGTTGGTCAGACGGGTGGGTTAAGGGTTTTGTTATGAGTTTTCTTTGTCCTACAGTAATATTAACTGCTTAGTTTGTTCCTTTAGGCGGGGTTTACGTCACTCTTAGGACAGAGGGTTAATATGCTTAGACCACCACCACATTGAATACGCTATGACCTAAGTTGTGGGTTTCCACTGTTCTCTTCGCTGTCATCCTCAGGATATGAACATTTAATACTTTACAAAATTATAAAAAAGTTCTATCATAAGCGAACATACCTATTTTCACTTACTTCGGTCAAGCGCTTCGACGTTTCGTTTTTGCTATTACGAAAAAAATGTGGCCACCGGACGAAGTGTTATCGTTAAGGAAATCTCATTTTTTTGTTTTCGGCCTTAAAAACATGAATGTACGTACGATTTATGATATCACGAGCCTTTTTATAACCCACCGTTTTTTATTAGTTTTTTTTACCCGCTCTTTATCTTTACAATTTTGTGTCTCAATCTATTAATAATGTCTTCTTTTAGAATGCGACACTTTGTGTCGATGGTAATCGATAGCTCACGTGTCACTGACGGTACATCACTTGATACATTTAGTGATTAGTTAGATTTATGTTACTCGATGATTTTTTTTAACTCATGTTATATTGTTTGATCTTTAAAAGTGTACTTTTTTCTCAAGTAAGGGTTTTTGTAAATTTAGTAGTAATTACTGAATCGACTCCTAGGTTACAAAATGACATGACTTGTTTCGGGGACCGAGGTAAAATTCCGTTATTTCTTAAGTGCGGGTCTTGCAAACTCATAAGTCATAACATAAATAATACGAATGAGACAGATTATACTAAGTATAAAGTCTATCGTCTAGATAAAATGTCATGTTAATAATAGAATACTCTTTTAGGTAGATACTAACTAAATAATCACTTTGGTCACTATCTACACTAAATGTGCACCTGAAAATAATAAGATATTTTATTACCAGTACAAATCCTTTATATTTAAAAACGTTAAAAAATTTGCGTGTCTCATTTTTTGTTTGTGGAGACCGTATCATCAACCTGATGCACGAACGCCTAAGGCGGCTTCGCATCAACGAGCGTGCCTTGACCTGCCTCGCCCTGTTTGTTGACCCATTTTTTGCACACCCTATGGTATCGATGTAGTATTTAAAAGGTCTTTTTATATTGGTTGTGGTTATCACTGGCTGTGGAATAAATCATGTCGAACAAACACTGGACGCCCGTCAACTCAGCACATCGCACGATCAGTGTAAGTGTAAGATCGTGTGCTTTTTGTACCCGCAATCGCTTTTTGAAACGGGCTTAAAGAGAAATTAACTGCAACGAAAAGACGATGTTCAAATTGGCTTAGGTCCCGCTACACTTGTTACATTACATAAATCTTTAAAAAATTTAAAGTATCTCGTACTTATTCAGTATTATACCCTCTTAACTACATATATAGTACCATAAATCAGAGATTGTCTTGTCATCATCATACAGAAAACGCAGACTAATTTGACTTCTGAATTAATTTTCATCAAAGTTATGTAAAAACTGTAAAAAATAATTTTACACGGAGGTTGAGAATATTGTATTTTAAAACTGATCATAACGACTTGCATTTAAAAAAATCCTCGATTCTCAGCGGTGCGTTCAAAACGTGGTTCATTTTACGTATCGGTCGCGGCCATTATATCGCGCCAAACGGGCCACCGCATAATTACTTACGTGCTAATTGTTAGGACTTCGGAACGTGCCCTTGCTGTTAAAAATAAATTGTAACTTTTTTAATAACGGATTAAGTTTCTGGTGCTGTGCCGTGTGGTTCACCGAGCAGTAGAATAGTGACCATCCTATCTTTTCCCGGTGGTTATGTTAAAGACAGTACAGACAGTAAGACGTACAGACAGACAGTATGTACACAGTCATACAGTGACCGGTTATCTTCAATGGGCCTGCCCCCATTACGTCCGTGAGGTATTACAGGCGTGAGCGTAAGTATATATGTATGTATGTAAAGAAGAACGTCTAAATTGTACCAGAATGTGAACAAGCATTATGTAATCAAAATAAATTATAACAAATTTTCTTTTAATAAAGTATAGTTGTAGTATCAGTGACAAATAATAAAAATGTTGTAATAATTGATTGTAAATTTTCAATTCAAGTGAATTGTTTGTGTTGAAAGTATATAAAAAAATAAACATATTGGGTGGAACTGTTCCAAAATAACAATAATCACATTATCATAATATTTACAAATACTACAAAAATAGTTTAATTATTGTTTTATATTTTAATAAACTAATGTTTTTAAGTAGAGAAGTTTAAAAAGATGAAAGATTATTGGTAAAATATAAAAAATAGCAAATCGTTTTGGGTAAATTACTTTTATATTCTAATAACACTTAACTAATTCATTCATTGGCTTTGCTCGCATTCGCTCGTACGGATTTTTCTAGGATTTTGTGTATGTTTTTCCATTTCTACCATTGCTATCCAAAATGGACTCCGACTATACTTCACACAAGTATTAGCCTATGCAGGGGATTGACATACAGATATAATCATACCCAGAATGATTGTGAATAACAAAAACATAATAGTTCTGTTATTATAAACAATGTGGTTTATTTTAGTATTTAACTGACTTGATACTACAATTCCTATAATAATATTTACTATTTAGTTTATGCAACTAAAAAATTATATTGATGTATAAATATTAAATTGTTCATGTTTTGGCCAAGAGTCTATACAGAGTGGTCTCCTTATCGTATTTGTTTGGCAAAAAAACCAAGCAACCTTGTACAACTAGATATTTTAAAATTTATTTAAATATTTTAATTATGTATCACTTAAGTTGTACTCGTGATAATTTATGTGAGTAGTAATTTTCATGTTTTAACTTTTATAACAATAATTTTGTGTATAAATTTTGTTTTAAATTTTAATTATTTGCACGTGTTATAAAAAAAAGTCATCACTATCTCATCATCTTGGTATCCTCATCCGAAATTTATTTGAGGTTGGGGCAGTATGTACATTGCTATAGAGTTGTGGCTAGTTTATTTTATTGCTGCCGGAAATGTAGTCAATTAAAACGGGAAAGAAGGTAGAATGGGAGATTTATAGAAGGTCAGTAAGGGACCCAGTCTTGCTCGATAGACCGCTAGTCTCGCATAAAGAACGGGACTGGCAGTAACTCGAAAGGGTCGCGTACCTCTCTGTACTATACTTCCTCTAGGTACCTGTGAGCCGACTAGAACATCTGAAAAAAAAAATCAAATTTTATTAATTTCTGGGGAATTTTTATTAATTTCTAATTCTGGTGAATTATGAAAAAAATAATACAATATGGATTTGTGTTACGACTCCACGGAAACTCGATTTTTGTCCGTATGACTGAATGACAACATTTAGTTTCAATAATAGTATCAATTTGACTTTTGTTCAGTTCTTTTGATTTGTATGTGGCTGTCGTAGAAATCGACTAAGATATCGAACTGTCATCTATAAGACTGTATAACACACGTGGGTCACACTGAAAGTTTCTAGAATAGGCCAGTAAGAAAAGCAGCCGGCGAAAAATTTATTTCAATTTCGAATTAGGAGCTCTATGGCAATCTGTAAATTTGTAACGAATTTATATGTCATCCCTTTCTACAAATTTGTGGCAATTTAAAAAGTGTCTTTCGTGCATCTACATGGATTTGACTAGAGAACATTTTGATTTATTACGTTTTTCGTTAGAGACTTAATCAAAGACAATGTTACGACTTACGATAGACTTCGATTGGCATTTCATTACGAAGCCCATCTCGTGCCACTATGGCCGATGCTCACTGATAATTCTGAAGAAGAACGTCCTTCTACGGCGACTACTGTAGATAACGTTAGAGCTGGTCGGCTTATGATAGAAGCTGACAGAAAGCCGATATACCAACACATTCGGGCAGCTTTAGGTATTGCTATGAGTCAAGTAAAAAAAGTCTTACGTGAACATGTAGGCATCAGAAAGCTTTGTACTGTATATATATGGATATCTCATAATTTGTCGGAAGATTAAACCCCGACCATTGGATTGCTACCGAACGGTGCTTGAAAAGTATGACACAAGTGCCGAAAGCTAGATATATTGTTACGAACTCGTAACCAAAAGATAATCTGCATAATGGAGTTTTCCATTCGAAGCCTTGTCGATCAAAGTAAAGAAGACCAGAAGTCAAGGGAAAAAGATGATTGCCTCATTCTTTGGACGGATTGGTTATTTGTATGTCAGTCATTGCTTACCAGCTGTCTTGGAAAGTATTAGACAGCAGCTCCCAAGAAGCAGGATCCTCCTCCACCACAACAACTCTCCCCCTCACTCCGCCAGACGGACTATCGACTATTTGTCCATCGAAGTTGCGGAGGGAATCGTCCTCCTTACAGTCCCGACCTGGCACCTTGTGACTTTTATTTATTTCCAAAAATAAAAGATTAACTAAGAGGAATTCGTTTTATGAACTCCGGAATGTCGTGGATGCATTTGAAAAAGGCGTCGAAGAGATTCCTAAAGAAGAATGAGCTCATTGCTTCAGTCAAAGATTCCATCGCATGCGAAGATGCTTAGAAAGGAACGGAGACTCCTTCGAACGGTAACGAAATATTAACAACATTCTATATCAATCCGTTTTTCATTTTCTAAAAACTTTCAGTGTGACCTCCGTATAAAGAGTCTGGCAGTGCCTGGATGACGGCAATAGGATAGCCCCTTACTTAAGTTCGCGTTTTCGTTTATGATGCCTCTGCAAACCCCTTTGTGAGGATGAAGGCGTGAGTGAGTATATGTATATAAGTATGTACTTGATTTTCTGATAATGATTAAGTAATAATAAGTAATCGAAATAGAAAATTAAATAATTCCTTTACACATCTATCTCAACGCTCAGTTTCAAAAAGATTACATATCATGTCTCATATTTCAACATACCTACTTCACAAAAATAGGAAAAAAATGTACCAAGATATTTTAGAAAATATGTATTTTGTTTTATTCAAATTAGACACATGTTTTAAAAAAATAAAATATTCATACGTATCTGAGTAATATCAACACACCGCCTTGAAAAAGAACATTTTAGTGCCGTTGTTCGACATGACTAACCTCAAATCCTGAAGCGTTCCTGTAAACATAGCGCTAAGTTTTGGTTTATTTAATAGCAGCATTTATCGGCCGTTAAAACGTAGCAGCGGCATGACTTCGTCACGGCGTGTGACGTCATGACTCGTATTGTAACGGCAAACAATGCGCCGTGCGTGTTACGCGATTTATGACCGTAGGTTTCATTTCAAGCGTGCGGACCTTAAATGTCGAACGGGGTTTAGGTATTTAGCCTGGAATTCTGATTTCTGACGATTTGAAACAGATTAAAAGAAATTTTATTATGCACTAGGTACATTTTACTTGATGTTAATTTGCAAAGGTTTTGATTACGTGGGTATAAAAAATAGTTCGCAATAAGAGAATATGTACGTATTTAGAGCGACAAAACTGACTGTCGATTTAAAATTCTTCAATCTGTTCGTATTATAAGTACATTTCCCGAATTTGCTCTAGAACTTACAAAGTGCATTATTGTCTATTTACGTAGTGATTTATTCATCAGATTGTTCTTATTTTGACATAGAAAATGAAATAAAGACTTAATTTACTGATACAGAGTCAGCCCCCTTGATTTTTTCGAAATTGACTTTTTCGAAACCCAACCCAACCCAACTTTTCTCGAAAAATTAAATTCTTCATGTAAAAATATCCCGTATTTTCTGAAAACTTACTATACGTCTATAACTTATAAGTCAAATGTCAGTCAATAGACAATGTGGTTAGACACTGAAGAAGTAATGGACGAGTGGCGTCCGTAAAGCATTGAGATGTTTTTAATTTTTATGCAAAATGGACTGCATGAATTAGCGCATGATTTAGTTGAAATATAATATGTACAGATTAGTACACTAAATCTAATAAGACCTTGGAAATTCAGATCAAGTAAAATGAATGGCTACAAATTGAAAACACTGCAAGTTTCACTTCAATTAACAATTATTTTCTTTATTGTCGTCTAACATAAATACTACATGTAAATATTGGCATTATCATACAAATGAAAAGTAACAGTTATACAACAAATTAATTTAGCAAATGGATAGAAGTATAAAAAACGAGAATGTAAGTTGCAATGAAGTAACATAGTTTGGCTATATTTGGCGAATTGGCGATGCGAATGTTTTGATTTTAATGTCTTTTAATATTGCTAATGCTTTGTAGTCGTTTGGTGTTTTAACAACTGCATATATCCTTGCTATAACTTTTCCGTGTTCGATAAACAATATATATATACACACACACACACACACACATATATATGTGTGTATGTGTGTATATATGTTCTACAATTAACATGTACATTTATATTATTTTTATTATATTCGATTATTAAATCTATTAAAATATAAAACAATTTAGTTTAAGTTAGGTATACATCTGACTTATATCATTGTTTTATACAGATCCTCTATTCTACAATTTATTAAGATTGATATTAAAGTTTTATACTAACTGTAAACTACCTACAAAATAATGATATACATATGAACATTTAGCAGTGTGACTGTCGTTCTGAAACCAGATCTGAACCCCGACTACTTGGAGATGGGGTTCCGTGGCGGTGGCGGCCTGGGCTCGACGTCACGCACCAAAAGGATGCGCACCAGCTTCAAGCACCACCAGCTCCGCACCATGAAATCGTACTTCGCCATCAACCACAATCCTGATGCGAAAGACTTGAAACAACTCAGCCAGAAGACGGGACTGCCCAAAAGGGTATTACAGGTAATATTAGAAGTGGCTATTTTGACTTCGATTTCTCCAAGTCAAAGTCAAAATAATGCTTTGAGAAAATGAATACATTGTTTATTTTCCGGTTTATGACAGACTTATTTTATAATTAAGACCCTTGATTTAGAATATTCAAAACTGTGACGTTTAACAAGATGATATTGTATACAACAATTTTACCATTTGCCATAAATTTAAGAAATTATCTTAAATTTATATTTTATATAATCACCAAATTAACGTGTATCAGTAACACCATGACAGATCTCAATATTTGTTAGGATTCAAATCGAATATCATTTCTTACGCGTAGGTTGCCGACTTACAAATACTGCTGCTATGTTAACAGCATAGTAGTCTACTACTGTTAACATACAAAGAGGTTAGAATATGCCTACTTTACAAATTACAACCATTAGATACTTTAAATGAAAGAGTTCCAAAACCTTTGGTGTCAAAAAAATCGTTTTGAATCATAGGTCTCCATGTCTTTTTATTCTTAATTTATATTTATGTAAATTAAGAACTCTGTAACTCATCTTGTTGTTTTTTAGTCAATTTTAGAACATTTTAAAAACTTTTATTTCTAGATTATTCATAAACTATCTATAAGCAAATATACTTTTTTTTTGAATAAGAAAAATCTTACCCTTTTTTAATTTTATTATTTATCCAATATACATAAATAGTGTGAAGTTTTAATTAATTACAACTGATAGACCTTAATCGTTCGTTTATTAAAATTAAGTGCTTCAACTACACTGAAATCCAAGTATCGACTCCTATAGGCGTGAATAACATTACGGTTTGGGACTAATCAACATATTTTAATAAATTTAAAGGTTTAGTGGCACCTTGAAAATCGTTGGTTTAACTGCATTTATTAGTGAAATAAATAGCTTTGATAAATTATGTTTAACGTGACTTTTGATACCCATTAAAATGAACACCTTGAATTAAAATGTACCTGTCAGTTACTTAAATAAGGTAATCTTTGTAAAACGTCCATGTGACAGTTCTCAAGTACTTTAACGTGTAAAATAGCTAGTAATGTCGGAGTTACAATACAGTGAGTCAAACCTGAACTCAAGTGTGTCAAACGCATAAAATAAGTCTTAAACAAACCGGTAGTTGAAAGCTAATGCGACTTTAATGTAGTGCTGATACCGCCTCGCTTTGCCCCTATCGACTTATCAACGTTTTGCATTGCGAATGTTTTATAAAGTCCAATTTTATTTATTCGTTTTCTTCAAACTTTTTATCATCACTCGTTCTGACGATTGACGAGCCGTACAGAGTTTAATTTATAAATCGAATGAAGTTGTAAATTACCACCTTCAATTTTAATTTTGGAATTCGATCATTTTGATTTGTATGAATCACTTTTATTACAACATCCGAATACGAACAAACCTATTAATAATTCTGTACCGTTCTTCTTTTTTGACATAGCAAAGGTAAGTACAGGTAAAATTCGGCAGAAAATTCGTTGGTGATCTACTTACGGACATGGATGTCAACATGATACGTTTCAAAGAAATTGCGTGTTGCTCAAAATTACATGTTCTCGTAATGGTAATTATATACCGGCGTGCTGTTCGCGAACGTAATCAGTATGCGCAGGTAAGTCAAGAATTTTGAGAAATCGAACCCTGAACTTGAGTAAACAGGTTCGATATGAATTTACCGTGGGAGAGCAATGCTTAGTCACGGATGGGCCGGCACGACCGGTGCGATAACACGGCCTCAAGGAAAACCGGTTGCGAAGCAACGCTTGCTTTGCATTTCGCGGAAATCAGTGAGGTTCCCGGAGTCCCAACTCCTCTCATCCCCCTCTTCTCTTTCCCATCTCCTCATCCCCCTTTCCCCTTTACTCTCCATGCATCCCCATCTCCTATTATCCAGCGTTGTCACTTACCATCAGATGACCCGTCTTTTCATCTGCCCTCCTAAATTATAAAAAAAAATATATAACTAAATGTTAACAACAAAACTTATTGTATTTCCTCATAAATTCTTAATTGTGTCATAATAAATAAGCATCGTGTTCATGTATAATAAATAATTAAAAGTATATTTTAAGATGTGCCTTTGTTCTGCCATTCACTTTTCATGTACTAGACATTTCTATAAATATGGATATGAAAAAGTAAAGTAAAATAAAAATTTAATACAATGGTATTCATATATGTTTCCTTACTTAAATTGCTTATTTTTAAATATTTATGTTTGCTACACATTGCGGAAGAAATGCAATGAAAGATTTCACTTGAGCAATAAACAACTATATAAACAATACTTAAATACCTTAAAAAATAATATAACAAAACAGTAATGTTGCCTGATTAAGGTGTTGAAATCATTTTATTAATATTTTCTTTCCAAAATTATATCGTACGTCAGAGTTGACTCGCACAGTTTGTTTGCATAAAATGTATTACTCACATTCCTCTTTTACCAAAAAGCTGCCGCCCTTTTGACCATAGACTCTAACTAGTAGCACACACATCGGCACGTCTCCATATTTAGCGTTCTGTATAGCGTTTAATTTGTTTGCTATAAGCGGCTCTTTAATCTAGAGCGGCAACGCTACCCTTTGTTCTCGTCATTATGTGTGTAACTAAACGTTATGCAACACGTACAATAACAATCGGGAAATGTAAATTGTTTGTTTTATTGTAAGAGAAATGTTCCCTTGCAGTAGGTATGCTTTGATATGGTCCTTTTTGCTTAATTAAATGGCAACACTAGTTTATAGGACTTCAACTCAGAACAAAATGCGGCGTCATATACGTACTTATGAATGAATATTCTATTCTTTCAATTAAAATTCAAAACATTTTCTTTTTAAAACACGATATGATAGAAATAGCTACGGATAACCTACTCAATCATATGTTCTAGTCACTAGACGCCTAGAAATGTATTTAATGTTTTCCTTTCTATGTTTATTATTTCTTGTTCTGTTTCGCTTTTTATCGTATGGTAGTATTAGTTACCCGGATGTTTCTTTACGAAATTACATTTAGATACGAATTACTTACTGATGAAATAAAAAGAATAGAAAAACATATTAATCGTAATCATCTTGGACCCGAACGGGGTCTCCTAATTTCCGGATCGCCCGATTTGTCACCGAAGCTATAAGAGTTTTGTAGAAAGTTACGAATTTTACCTCCATATTCTAATGATATTGTAGCAATTTTTCATTGCCTAAAAACACGGATAAAACGACGTTTTCTTAAAATGAAACCTATATATACAAGAATTAATCGTTTAAAGGTATTAGATAGATAGAATACCCAAGTCTCTAGATGTTATGCTAACACGTAACGAAGACAAACAATGTTAGTAAGCACTGATGATATCGTTAGCTACATCTTATATCTTTAAACGAGAAAAATAAGAAGAATATATATATATATATATGTGTATAATCTGAATCTGGGAAACGGCTCCAACAATATTCATGAAATTTTGTACGCAGGGGATTTCGGGGCCGATAAATCGTTTTATCCGTGTTTTTAGGCAATAAAAAACTGCTACAATATCATTAGAATACGAAGATAAATTTCGCCACCATCTACGAGGTTGTAATAGGTCAGGTGGGAAATAGGGCGGTCCCGTAACCAGATTACCCCGGTTCGAGTTCTGATGATTATTTTATTTTACATTTTTTTTCGTTCTTTTACCAAAAAAAAATAAAAACGGTCATCCAGGTGCTTATAGTTAATAACAATATAAAAGGCTAACTCTTAATAAAATTTCCGTACTATGCACATGTAGTTACTATACATTCATATATACCAAGTTTCATAGTACGTCCGAACAATCGAGTTCTAAGCATTTCAGTCCATGAGACAAGTCTCACGGCCTTATTCATTGTAAGCGCTCCCAGGTCCTTTGTTACAAGCCGTATACAGACTGTGTTCGTCGTAGCCTACCCGAATATATCAGAAACATAAATATATCCACCTACCAATTATAAGAAAGACCCCCTTCCTCGCGAATATTGATCGAGATTTTTTCCGACAAAAGACTTTCGAGTCTCAGTCGCCATATTGTGAAGATAACATCTTATTTGTTTTTGTCGCTCGTCGCACTTTTGGCTTTACGCCGTACGCTGCTGCAGACAAGTTCTTTATTCTTTTTACAATCTCAGTAGTACATTTTAGGTCTATTTATTTTTATACAACAAAACTTTTGGCCTGCAAACAAATGCCCGTTGGATTTAATGGTTGCTCCCTGATTCTACCGCTTGCTCTCTTTTATAAAACCAAACGAACAGTAAACATACTATTTTCATTTGGTGGAATTTTATAAAGTTCTTGAAACTGTAAAATAAATACCAAATTTCAATAAATTGTTCGACTTTCGTTTGTTGTTCGTCTGTCTGTCCTTTTTTATTATATCCGTAAATACGTATTCATTTACTTGTACAATTCATATAGCCAATGGAGAACTCAATTTGATGACAAGAAATTCAAAACATTACATGTACCAATAAAATTATAAAACCGATGCCAATACCGCTATACAAAAATATAAAAAACTAAGCATTTTCAGCTATCCCTAAATAAAACTCGACTCGAGGGGCTGAAACTAAAAGATTTATGTCCCTCACCTCGCAAGTTATTTATGAGAATAACGCGACTAATTGCTTTTGAGAACAATTTTGAGCCTTGCCGCCTTGTAAATAAGAGTTTTGTGCAATTAAAGTGAGGAAATGCCTCAAAGGCTTACGTTTCAGCCTACGTTTGTAAGAGCAGAGATGCAGCGGGTTAGAGTTACCTCTATTTTTTTACTGCTTTCTGTGTTCGCATGGCATTTGCCGCACTCTTGAACCTCAAGCCAAAGCATGGCCTTTGAAATGGCCTTTACGAATAGCATCTGTTTACTAACATTACACAACTGCTAGGAAATAAGTTCAATACGATTACATTTATGTTTCCGTTAAGAATCTTTACTTTAATATTTTTTTGTACATTATAAAATATAAAAAGACGAAAACTGTTTACCTCATTTATGCGTAAAACATCATTACAGATACAAATTTAAGGTTAAATAGCACGATTATAGGCGTCACGAATTATAAACACATAACATTTTAGTTTTTGCATAATTTGCATAATAAGGAAGTTGACTGACAAGTCAGATTCGTCTGTAATATTTTAATAAAGTCAAAACGGTTCTATAGAAGGACTTCACACCTTACCACTGTAACATATAAAAACTTAGGTATGTACATATATATATATATAATATGCAATATTATTTATTTATGTACAGGCGGAGTAGTTAATGTGGAGCGGAGTAATTGTGTAATATTATTTTATATCATTTGTTTATACGTGCTACTAGACCATAGCTGCTTGTTTTTTAACAGTATACATAAGTAGATTTTTTTTCCGTAGCATGATGCTAAAATATGTGTATAACTTTTCAGAAAACCGATGATATTTTAAAGAACAATAAACCCCTAAAGTACGTTAAAAACTGTTTTGGAATGCCTATTCTGAACAGGTGCGCAGGCGCCGGGGGCAATTAGCCCCCGGCGCCTCATAATATATAGACGCGGTGTCACCCAAACTGCAGAGCGGGCACATTTAGAACAAACCACGCCATATATCTCTCCGTGCGTCCGCAATTACGTGATTTGTCACTCCACTCTTCTTATTTCCTCTTCCATTTTGAAAAATGACTGCAGTTTAACTACACAAGTAGTGGCCATAATTAGTCGACTGAAAAAGTGCCTTTCGTTGTTCCCCTTATTGTGCGATCATTCACATAGCTACTGAATTTAATCGACTATTAAATTTATCTCGTTTGATTTATTAATCGATTTCCAATATCGCCTTACTGGTTTCTCATTAAATGGCTCTGTTTTTCTGTTTAGGATTGTACTTTTATAGTGTCAAGTTCTGTTGATGTAAAATTACAAAAGATCAGATTTCCTTAAATAAGTTCTGGAAATGAAATGTACCTAAAATATGTAAGAACTATTTTTTCAGATAGAAATTGTGTTCTTCCAGCTGCAAATAACACAATATTTGGAAATACTAAATTAAAACGTCTATTCCCAATAATTTGAATATGCTCCTAAAAGAAGTAATATGAAAGTGATGTACAATGTACATTCTGTTTTTCAGTCCAACAAAAATAATTACTGGTTCTATTTTTAAAACGTTTTCATGCCATGATTTCGAACACTATAAAGATGCCTCTTAACGGCACACAAATATCCCGGCCAAAGGCGATGGCACACAACCCTCGCAATTAGTATCGGTTGGTCACACCTCGACGTTTGGCCGCGTATAATTTTACTTTCTAAGTACATTTTGTGACAATAATAATCGAATCCCTCATTCAACTTTAAACTTTATTGCTTAGGATCTAAGTAAAAAATTACCGGTACAAATAAGATCAAATCACACAGTCTAGTAATTAGTACAGGCGCGCACAGCGACGCTCCGTTGGGCAGATAATTTCCGCTGTACGTTCAAAAGACGTCCATTTGTCATTTGGTCGCGCAAAGTCGCAAGAAGCGGACGTTACTCTTCCCACTTAATTTATTCAAATATTATTTATTTAAGGAAAACGGGACTATTAATCACATTTCTACAGTTTTTATTTACATGTGCGGCACGATGTTCCCTTTGATCGTTTAGACATTTATTCTACATCCTTGTGGGGACTTATGATTTACCTACTCGTACATAATTAAATTGGCTATCATTTAACATCGATATGAGTATAATTTATTTTGAATTGCGGTATGTAGCAATTACAGTGGTTGGTAAACTATACATGGTAATAATTAGCCCTACATTGGGTTGTTTTTATCTGTATTTAACTCTAATTTACGCTTTTCCTAATTACGACTTTTTTCTTTCAAGTAATCAACTTTTTAATGGTTTTCAAATATTTGTTACACGGGTGCGATTCGAGTCGCTAGTAGGAATTTTGTTTCGTGTAATTTTAATGATGCAGTTAGGATCGAAAATTTATTTAACACTTTTAACATATTTTGTTAAGGTATTAGTTATCAGCTCTTATTGAGCAAGGTTCTGTATGCATTGTTATATTGCATGTGTTATATATATATTGGACCATGCACTTGTTTGCTTGCACTTGTATGCTTAATAGATTTTATATATTTTCTGGATTCAGCAGTTGCCTTAATAATTGCCATACCGTCAATCTTATCTAAAAATAATGTTTGTTTTCTTCGTTAGGTAAACTTTAGGTATAGAGTATGAGTACTATGTATGTGAAATCAAATTATTTTATAAATTATATTATTATCCTAAAGTAATTTTTTTATAAAATTATATTTTTTGCTACTATCTCTATATAAATTAACAATAATTATTCTTCGTATTGGGTTATTAGGTATTATTGGACATTATTATTTTAATTATCGATATAATGGTGATATATCTGTCGGGGTGTTCGGCTATCTTCAATATGGTTGAATTTGACGTTAGCAGGCGCGTGCGTCATGCTCGTGAACGAGGGCCGTTGATGGGTGCTGGTCATAAATATCCCCGGTAGTAGTTATTACAATTTATATTTCAGAATGATGAATTGCATTGTCCTCACATTTTAAACTGTAACAAGAAAATTGCATAAAATATTTAAAAAAAGAGTGTCCTTGGGTGTTCTTGTCCGTTCTTCACGATAGGATCTACGGTTTGAAACACGCAACTAGTTTCACGACTGACTTAGTATAACCGACTTATGAATAGAGGTTTAGGTAATGATGCACTGTAATAAATCTAGGCCACTAAGTATTTCGTCCAAAATATTTTGTTGAATTATTCTAGTTATTTAGCTATACTAGTGTTAAAACAATCCATGTTGTAACCATAATTATCACTTAACTACAACTGAGAAAAATGTTGTTCCTATGAAAATAACATACAATGGCCATATCTTATTACATGCTTGTTAAAACTGTCAATGAAAAGCAGATAAGAAAATTATTCTTTTGTCAATTAGTTAATAACACTGTTCGTAGCGCAATGTGAGCGCACATTAGCGCATAATTTCGCGTCGTTTGTTCTAGGTGAATGCGCGGGGGCAATTTGCGATGTCACTGCGTTGTGGTTAGAGTAATGAGCCATGACGTGGAATGAGACGTCAGAAGGGGCGTGCCGCATATCGAGCAACAGTTGGACAATTATTTCAGGTGTTTGTTCAACTAAGTGTACGTGTCTAAGTTTGTTGTAAACTATAAGCATTCCTTTTTGTATAGGTTGTAAATTATCTTTCCAGTATCAATTAACTTTAATAAACACTACTGAGCGCTGCTGTAGGTATATAATTGAAAAAGAGGTGTGATTATCTCTTTTTAGTTTTGTATTTTCAACCTTTGGTTTTTTTTGTATATTTAAATGCACAAAACATATTACAATCGTAAAAATATCCCATATCTCAAATACAGTATGTTTTTAATAGTTATTGTTAGTAGTAATTGGCTTGAAACTTTTAATTTGCTATACTTAAATATGTAACATATACTAGACAGAGATAGTAAACCGCCCGAATCCTCTCTGCAGCTTCTTCCACACTATTTGTTACGCAACTCGGGAGCCCACATACGTTCAGCATCGCATAGTTATAAATAAATGCACCGAGATCATTCAGTCAACGTCTGCCGTCGGCTACTGTGAGACGGTAGATTGTATCTCAAATGACAAATAGTGCTTGCCGGCCCTTAGCGGCACAGAATACGAGTATAGGTAGGAACTTGTGCAGCTCGTGAGCATTGAAAACGTCGTTCTTAGAGGGTGATTTTCAATTGTAATATATATTTATAATAAAATAAAATTATGTTATTCATTTCCAAGGAACGTAAGTGAAGCTAAAATATCACTCACATTATCCACTCACAGTGATATAGCCCGTCTTGACAACCAAACAACCCTTTAGTGATTGTTCTAATATTAGTTACGAATGATATATTTACAGATATTTTTTAACTTGGAAAATACAACTCAATCTCAAAAATGACAGCTGTTTATCTTGGGACGGGACAATCTAATATTTCATTAAACATATATAATTTAGTCATATCAAAAGTAAAATAAAAAACAACATAAATTGAAATATGTGTCGTTAGCGCGCAGCCGCTGAAAAATTACTCAAGTGAATGTTTCCAATTGTCTTTACATGTTGGTATGTAGAGCAGAATGAGTCGTATGTTATTTGTGATAGGAGTTATTTTTGGTTGATATGTTTATTTGACGGTATAACTAATGATGTGTCCTACAATGCTTATTTATTCGAAATGTGAGCGAGAATAGTAACGTTCTCGCTTCGGAGTTTCCGACTAGACGTACTAGACGTGATTCAGACGGGATTATGTATTTGCTATTTATCTCAACTGGCCATATATATTTTTGTACTTCTTCTTTCACAATATATATTTATAGATTGTGAAAGTTTGAAGTTGGTAACGTAAGATACTGATATTGTGTAAGAACTGTATATGCTATATAAAGTTTGTTATGGATGATAGTAATATACTTAAAAGTCAATGTGAACTACGCATTTAGCCTAAAATTTAGAAGCTCTTTTTAACCAAGATCAGATCTAAGAACTTAAGACGATTAGTAGGTTTTATGAGGGAGAAAAACCCCTTATAGCACAACAATGCCAGTATATTTGATCGGCGGCGAAAACGTTTCGAGAATGGTGGAAACTTTTTTGTCAAAGAACAACCCCGCCCACAACCATTATTTGGGGTGTCTTGATACTTGATGCAATTTAGTTTTATAGATGCCGAAGAAATACATGTAGTTTGGTTAAGTTGATATAAATTTACTTAAGAACTCACCTAATTTAATGTCTTTTTGTTTACAAGTGCATACAAATTACTTTTCATCCTTTTCACCCGCATCCTCATCACCCTCAAAGGAGGGTAGTGCACTTATAATTTATGAGTTGTAAGTCTGTATGGGCAGCGGTTGTCACTTACCATCAGATGACCCATCTGCTCTTTTACGCCTCTCTGCTATTAAAATAAAAACAATTAGGAATACACCGTGCAAAACCTGTATTCTTTACAATTTTTCAAAGTCTGGTTCGAAATTTATATAAATTAAGTAGTTACTTCGTAGGCACTTCGATTGGCGCTCAGTTTCACTTAGATACATACAAGTGATACGGTCAGAAAAGATATTTACCGGTCCAGATGTGTAGGTATAAGTACAAAACAGGACGTAATTTGATTATTAGAAGAATATAACCAAGAAAGCATATAACCAAGAAGATAATATATTTCTTTAATTCTTCTTCATATCAAGTATCAAAATTATATTTCAAACATAAAACAAAAAGTTTACTCTTTGAGATTTCAAATGAGTATCAGTAGTATTATAATGTAGTAATGTACTTTGTTATATAATTTACACGATAACCAGAATCAATTTTACTTAATAAACTGTGAAATCTTACGATATATGTTTTATGCCTGGGTTCTCTTACACTTAACTAAATATACTCGTAAATAAACAGTAACATGATAGAGAATTGCGAATCAGAATTTGTAAACCTAATAGACTGTATAAATACTGTATTTTCTACACGAATGTGAAGAGATTGGGTGGCCCTCCACCGTGAACCACGCGGCTTACTTTGTAGCTACGTAAACATCTTGTAATAATAATAATTAATTTATCGTGTAAATTATATAACAAAGTACATTACTACATTATAATACTACTGATACTCATTTGAAATCTCAGAGTCAACTTTTTGTTTTATGTTTGAAATATAGTTTTGTGACTGATTTGATAAGAAGAAGAATTAGAGAAATATATTATCTTCTTGGTTATATGCTTTCTTGGTTATATTCTTCTAATAATCAAATTACGTCCTGTTTTGTTATAATTATATTGCTCTTGGCTGACGTATTTACGTCGCTATCAACTTCAAACAATGGCCTATTATCTCCAATAAATATTTTTCTCAGTTTTTTAATGCTTAAGTTTTTTCATTGTTTGTCTATGTAATAAATAAAGTACGCCAAGCTAATACTAATTATAAGCATGTATATCTGTAGATAAATAAGGAATGATTAACATTTTTATTGTTAGTACCATCGACCTTGGTAGATAATGCGCTATTTAAGAAACTGTTCTTCATTTTTATGTTTATTATATAACTAACAAACTGTTCTATATTATAAAATAAATATACCTATACAGAAATTAAATCAAATATTTATTAATAAGAAAATTTTCATCAAAAATCTGTCTAAGATCCTATACTTCTCTATGTTTAACTGTATATCACCACTAACGTAATGACTTTACGCAAGGGCGTAGCCAAGAGGGTTCAGGGAGGGGCAACTGCCCCTTCTAGAGAATCTAAAAAAGTCCCAAGTCTTTGACTTGACTTGCTTGATCGAACTCGTGAAGCTTTACAAGTAAGACTGTTTACCGTTAATATTACAATCGCTTTCTAGCTTCAAAAAACTCAAAAAAAAAAAAAAAAAAAAGCAAACACATAAACACATGAAGCTTTTCATGTGCTCTCGACTTTACTCATTCCCCATATCAACTTGTCCCCCCCCCCCTGGGCCATCCGCTGGCGACGCCCTTGACTTTATGTATATATACCGTCTGATAGATAACAGTCCGATCCCTTAGTCACCTATTACGACACCACCGTTAAGAAATAGGGTGGCACCATTCTACTCCACATTTTTAATAGTACTATAGATATTGTGATACATCCATATCACTATAGCTTCATACTGAATAAAAGAACTATTAAATTATCCATCATTTAAAAATCACCACTGTGTGGTAGCCCTAAAAGCGGCCAAATTACTACAAACTATGCAAAACCCTATGACCCCATATGGTGCTCCCACTATGACGATTTAAATGTCACATACATGCCCAATCCATCAAGCCGTCTTGCGCAGTCGGGTAAAAAGGTGTAGTTACATAATGGCGAAGCTGAACCGACTCCCTAGTAGTATACAACTGCAATCTAACTATCTTCTCAATTAATAAAAAGGTATAGGTTAATGTTTGTTTGTTAGTTTAAACGCACTTATCTAGAACTATCAGTGAGATTTATATGATTCTTTTTGTAATAGATAGAGTATTTATCGAGGAATTATATAGGCTATAAATATTCATACTACAAATTTTAGGAGCAGAGCAATGACAATAAACACAAGTTGAACTGCGAGGAATGGCTAGTTGTTTTATAAACGGTATTTAAAAACGGTGAATCAATCCCTCTTCAAGACTTAAAGGTGGTCGGGAGATGCCAATGTCAACGGAGAACAATGTCATTCATAATGAAAACATATGGTTCAAGAACACCCTGAATGGCGTTATCTATTTGGGACGAAGTTCTCATCACTTCTGTCGCTTTGTTCATAGTTCTCATATACTAGTGTTGTTGTTTTTAGATAAGTTTGCTTTGCATTAGGTACCCTAGGCCGTATTACGTATTTTTTAATAGTATGTGTAACTTAGGCTACTTATTTAGAGTACTATTGACACCTCATATAGTGTACTTAAACACTCTACTTATAATTTTAAACACCATCGACTCCGTGTTTAGTGTTTAAAAGTAGAATAGGTATTTAATTACCTTCATAGCTTATCTATATAAATTGTATATCAAGTATTGACAATCAGCTTGTCTGCCAAACTCTATAATATTTACGTGTGGAAAGAAAATTACAAACATTATAAGGTTAATACCTAGTAAAGTAATGCATTAGTTAGATGATGATGATAACACACATGTGACTAGGGTCCGAGGCACCCCGGGTCCTCTGCAATAGACTCGTGACGGAACACCGTGTGGTTTTAGTTGGTTCGAGTAAAACATACCACTTCACTGTTGGCTCCAGTGAGGTGATGACCAGTGGGGGTTTCCACAAAAGGGTCCGAGACACACTAAAGTGGGTCGCCTTTTTCAACGGTGAGATTTAACGAGCCGTGTGGTTTCAATAAAAAGGTAATCGAAACAACAACTATATATTAATTGTACGATTATGTTGAAGAGAATTAACATAATGGATGTGAGTATGTGTGTGTATGTTTGTGTTTGTTCCAGGAACGTCACACTCACTCACAGTGTCGTAATCAAAAAACTGTCTGACCCAGTCATCCTATTTACAAACCTATGCTAAAATACCGTGCAGTTTAATGTTGAATATTTGAGCCACGCTTAATTTAATATTAGCCAGTTATTTATGTAATTAATATATACCACTTGAACAACATTTTCATGTCAGAACATGTCAGTTGGCATACTGCGATAATATTAAATTTACTTCTACAACATTGTTAGTAAACTAATCAACAAATAGTCGAATTAATTTGATTTTATTATTTATTTCTCCATTAAGTCCCCATTTGAACTTCGCTACTTATTTGAAAATTCGTTATTTTTACCAAATGCTTAGGACGCGTTTGTACCTATATGTCTGGATCCTTAGAATCCAGACCATTCCACAACACTAGCGGTCATTTCTAAAATGCACTTAAATCATTTTTAATACCCAGCTAATAATAAAGTCTTTACATACCATGTGGCTGTTAAAGTCAAGCAAGAAGTCGTACACTGATATTTTTCTCTAGATCTGTGACGTAATAAAACTCATATTGTCTCGCTTATTACGACAACAATCATCTAGAGTCATCAATTCTAGAATTCTTAAAACTCATTCAAATGTAATATACATACATATCTGTAAATAGTAATATACCCTTAAAAAAAAAAAGTATTTGATTGCATCGTATATATATAGTAACTAATACAGAAACACGGAACGGAGTGGACCATTCTGTAGACGGCAAAACCTCAGACAGTATTTGAACATTCATAATGAAAAAATAATTCTCGAATATATTTTATCTTCTTTATATAGAATAGTAAAATAAAATAGATTAAAAATTAGCTTTGTTTATGTACAATTGTCGGCCTCATTACTAAAAGCGATTTCTTTCAGGCAACCTTTGGATCGACGGCATCGACAGTAAATAAAACGAATAATGGGTAGTTAGGAAAATATTAGGAGTAATATTTTATTTCATCTATTTTTGTTCATTGTAATAATGTTAGAATAAACTAAAATGTAAATATAGACACACATATGTACATCTAATATGTACATATGTACATATGCATACAATAAATAAAGTACGATATACATATCTATAACCATATAAACAATAAACATATCCCTAGCAAAATTAAAGCTCAGCGTAATTAAGTAGTAGTACACATACATTCGTTTATAGAGATATAAATGTATACCATACATGCATAGATATCTACCTATATAAGTTGATGTATATAAATCTTAAGTCACGCATTGGTTATTTTGCCGCTTTCCACAATGAGACTAATATAATTTGATAAAACCCTCACCGTTTAATCAATTACTCAGAAAGGTGAAAAGTTTGCAATAGGCGGATAGCACGCACTGCGCTTACTGATTGGCTTCAAATGCTGTGATTTAAGTGCGTCTCCCGTCATTTGTAAATATTCTGTAATAATCGAGGAAAAATCAATTTTGTTACTGAACACTATGATTGATTTTATGATACAGCGGTCACCGATTTAGATTTGTAATAAATAGGTGTATGCTTTCATTGTATAGCGGTTATTACAAAAACAAGATAACGACTTTAATCTTAATCATTATACTGTTTCACCATTCGCAACTTGCCTATAGCTACATTTATAATATCAATGTTATTGAACTTTCTGCTTTTTCCGGACATTCGACCACTTCGAGGCCAAGAAAGAAGCGGGTATCTAAATTTGGCGTAAGGCAGCTTTGCCGCCATAACGCGGGGGGCGGGGCTTGCGTGCGGCCTCGCGTGATTGGTCGCGAGAAACGCGCGCGCGCCGGCCAAGCGCTTGAATCTTGAAGAACCGCGTACAAGAACAAATAAAGTCGCATTGAGTTTGCGGAGTATCTATCCCAAGTTTAAAAGTCAAGTAATGTGACTCAAGGTATTGGCAGCCAGTAATGTTTGTGAGATATACATATGTATAAATAGGTACACACAATCCTTTTATATATATTTTTAAAAGATTGTTAAAGGTTTGGGCTTATAGGAATCATATTAGAAATACTATTACCACTAATTCCTATGCTACATAAGAAAGCAAAGATGCTATACTCGATTGAATGCGTAATCTTAGGTCTTAGATATAGTGATTACTCGTAAATCAGTAGCTTTTCCACAGTAACAAGAGTGGGCTGGAATTCTGCGCCTGCGACGGTCACGCAGCAAGCCGGCTAATTACAGATAAAATCACTTCGGCATGCCAACGGCGGGCAAGAACGCAATCACGTGACGCAAAAACGGGACCGGCATCCATCCAGCTTCCGCGTGCAATGTGCTCCGGAAGCCCCGAAAATTCGGAGCGAGATTTTTTACAACTTGGTTATTTTATCGCTGTGCGCTTGCGATTTTCATATACGTATACAGTTATGCACATACTGATATTGTCTTTTTTGTCCCCAGGTGTGGTTCCAGAACGCTCGTGCGAAGTGGAGACGAATGGTGACGAAGCAGGAAAACAAGATGTCAGACAAGTGTTCCCCCGATGCGTCCCTCGAGATGGACATGTACCACGGACAGATGGGGTCTATCCAGTCGCTGCCGCCTCACAGCCCGCCCTACAGCGTGATGGGTGGCCCACCGAGTCCAAACTCGATGGATTGCCCGTAGCCCAAATTTTGCGCTTTATGAGCGCTATTTTGATTTTGAGTGACTCGCCATTCCGCGCTCTGACTGGGTTAGTGATACTGAATTCGGTATTGAAGTGGACAGTGTAAGGTTGTGTACCCGTTTCTATCTATCGTGACTGACTCTTGACCTAGATCTGATACCCTGACTTTCTGATAAGGTTGTATATTATATTATAATGCAGCATATTATATTCTATTAATTTGAATGAATATTGTCGTCGAGGCAAAGGCTATTGCTGCAGTTAAATTTGTAACTAGCTCAGGTGTGCTTAAATTAAAAGTTATCAGCAGTGTCTGTAAAATCACTGTATAATTATATACATTTGTACTACCAGATCATATTTGTTTCTTTTTATGCATTTTAGGTTACAGTTCAATACTTTAGTAGATAGTATAGTTAAATAAATACCTTGTTAAATAGGTTTACACCTGTTAATTTGTTGCCTTTAAGAAACAATAAGTACCTATGTGTGTATGATAGTTACATGTTCGTGGTCAATAGAAATTAATTTAAAAAGATATTTCAGCTTTTGTTCTACTTTTGAAAAATAATTAGATGTCTACTAATTTATTTCTTAAGTCTAATAAAACATCGTTAGAGTACAACATTTTGTTGGTTGGTTGTTTTTTTTACAGGCTGCAGGTTTACTAGTTGAAACAACTTTGGAGGCATTGAACTGACCTAAACAATTAAAAAAAGAAATTATACGAAATTAAAAACAACTAAAAATCTTACTTTTGCTATTTCAACTTAAATGTAAGATTTACTTACTTTAACATAAAAAATAAGAATTTCCGACTTCGTTTTGATATCTGTTACGTTTTTTGTTCCAATGACTACTAAAAAACGAAGTCGCCAATTCTTGTGCCACATGTAACATAATAATACAATCTGCAATCTATTGAGTATCTGTTATAGATTTATAGATAAACGTTTGTAATTAGTAGTAAAGTTTGTACTTTTCGTCTCTCTCGTAGTGAATACCACGACTATCATCAACAATTGTTTAACAACTAGGTGTAACAGAAAACAAAGCTAGACAAACAATGGGTTATGCTTAGCAAGCCGTTATCTTTTTGTTCACATTTAAATAATATTGTTCTGTAAACGGTTCATTGAATCAGAATGGAGAATTTTTTATTAATATATACTATTTATTTATTGACAATTGATATTTAAATTAGATTAAGATATAGAACTTACATATAAGAAATTTTCCATAGATGTATAACTATTACATAGGTTAGTATAGTCATAGGATAATAAATAGATTGGCCGGCTAAAATGTTCTTTGGAAATTGAATCCTTATTTCTCGAATTAATAGTTTTGTTCTAAAGTTTTTACCTTTACTGTGTTTTAAGTAGTTTTAAGCATTATCTAATTACTATTCCGGCTAAGTACACGCATTGTTAGTTCCTTTTTGTATAGATTTAAATAATAGTAACTTAAAATAATCAACAATAATATATGACTGTAGCCGACACGATTCATTGTACATTGAGGTGTTCTTAATGGTTATTATTATAATTAAAAGTAATGAAAATCGGCAAAACACCATTTTTACTTAGAGAATGCCTCTAAATAAAAGTTATAACGATCTGTTAAATAAAAATATTTCAACGGTATTATTCATTTTATTTAAGTTCTTCCACATTATTTTAATATAATTGTAGAATATAAGCAAAAAACCCGCAAAGTGCGTCAATGAATAATATATACAGATCTAAACTAATGTATTCAGTATATAAATATACAAAATTATTTAAATCTGTGTTAAACTAAAAATAGTACATTCATTCATGCTCTTGTGATTATTCATTAAAAAACTGAAATTCCACTGACTTGGTGTAACTTGAATGTATGTAGTACATGTATGTATATATGTAGAAATATGTATAAATAGTTGACCGTATAACTTCTCACTAATAACTGCATAAGTAAGAAGTGGTCTAATAATCTGAAACCTTTTGAAAATTGTATACATTGTCTGATAAATCCTAACATAGACGATATTCAATTTGCCTATTTATACGTATAACACATTTTTAAATAATATTTTCTATGAAGTTCGTTAAACCTTAACGACATTAAACAAAATATACTTTAACAATTAAAATGATGATATAATTCACTACTAACTAATACATTATTTACTTCATACATTAATGTTTAATGAGAATATTTTCGTTCCTGGTGAAATGCAATCATAAAGATAGAGAAGGAGCTGATTGCAGTGCTAAATTAATTCTCTATAATACGTCAAACAGTTTTAGATAGTAGTCGGGAATAAGAAAAGCTAAATTAAAAATTTTGTGAAACCCACGATGGTAAAAAAGTAATAGAAAAGGATAAAATCTATTTAAGAACCATCACTAATCAACCACAAACTGCATCAAAACCGGACTAATGGTTTTGGAGAAAAATGGCAACACGGATTGTTTATGCAAACTAACAATGATTGTTGCAGCGCCCCCTGGTGAGTAACTAAGAACAGGCACCGATCAATCCCGAATCTATAACTGAAAAATGCATCAAAATCGGATTAGTAGTTTTAGAGAAAAATTGCAACATGGATTCATCACCCATCTGATCAACCCAAACGCATATAAAAATTCCGTTCCGTCGAGGGTAAAACTGAAAGTTTTCGGAATAACCTTTTAAAATTTAACATATATTATGTGTCAACGAAGGTGAAGGTACTATGCGTACTACAGCATGTGCTTATTATTATGTAAAAATTGGTAAGTTTCATTTTCACATACTTCCTGTAAACAAAAGAAAACCATGAAAAATCAATGAACACAAATGCAAAACAAAAGCTAAAGCTAGATATCTCACAAACATCGTAAAACAATAAGGCTAGATATCTAGATTATTTGTATACATTAAATTGTATTTCCCATTAGTTCACAACATTGTGACAAAGAATTGCCCAGAAGCTTGGTTTAGAGTTACTGGCTGTCACAACGACCCAACTTGGGACCTCGAGTTATGCTGTTTTAATTAAAACAATAAATAAACACACACGCCGTTGGGTGGTCTCAAATGCCTCCTTAAAAAATTCCAACTTACCTATATCAGTACGGGGAATATCTTTTTACTCATTCGTGGTTGTTTCCTTATTTACTATAAAGGTTATTTATAGCGCGTTTATTTATTCTAGTCTTTAATTCTGAAATCTGCTGTGTTTTTTTCAACATATCGCATAATGGATTTTTGGCTGCTGTCGTGTGATTAAAGATATGAGAATATAATATTACATTACATAATATAATCAGAGAAGAAGGCAATAGAGAGAAAGGATTTCTTATATTAATGGATTAGGAATTGTAACCAATAACTTGAGAAGGTCGGGATAGCATTCCTGTACCTCGAACTGGCTATTGCTGGGAAGTTCGAGCAACCTGTGATTTAGATGCAGATAGTCAACACTATATATATAGTCATTGTTTAAAAGGCTTATCATATCGGACCATTTGTTAGTTTTTTGTCGATATTCAACGGCCGCTTATATCAACAGTAAGAATTCTATATCTTCCAAGGTAAATTCTGTGAAACGACTGATCTCTGTGTAGTAATTATCGTCGCTGTTCAGTAGGCCTTCATAGACTATTTTCTTCCTAATAAGAACACAATCTTGATCTATATTTGCCCCGATCTGAATTAAAATGTATATATTTTTTATTTTCCATGATCTTATCTTATCCTTCTCATTTTTGCTACCAGTAACAATACTATACCAGTAACAATACAGCATGTCTTTGTTTCCCACTTTACGGGAACATTCGAGACCAGCGAAAAAAAAAATGCTTATAATCGGAGTTAAGGGTTGGCAGAGACGCTTCAAGCGCCCACATTTGGCCAAACATAATATAATTTAGTCCCATTTACGTAATAGGGAAGTGGATGTGGTTTTCGTCGCTTAGTGTATCTGTGCCTAACCTTTCAGAGTATAGGCGTGAGTAATATACTCACGCCTATATATGTGTATTAATTTAAGTTAAACTTCAGGACGTGGTGGTATAATATTTAAAGTAAACCTTATATAAAAGTATTTTTAAAATTGTAAGATTCTTTTCACGACTGCAAAGCTTATAGGAAAAGTTCGTCCCACAAATATACCTGAGCCGCATTTCACCCGGTTGCTGAAGGAAGGTAATGTATTTTTGGCAGCCTATGTAAGTCTCATCTAATTAATATCTTCTATATATATATTATTTTTATTATCCTAAGACCTGATCCACTCATTTGTCCTCTATCCGTTAAACTTGGAAATCTACTTGAAGTCCTAGTTCGTTTACTGCAAAGCACACGAATATTATTTACTAAGGAAAAAGAATGGTGAAGTGACTTAATCATTCCAAACGCTATAAACATCATTCAAGTTATTTTTTACGGTTATTATAATACCCATTATTCAACACATCGGATCGTGTTTAAAATTAAGAAAAGGAAAAAGGTGAAAAAAGACATAACAGCACACAGATAGTTTATGTATGTAAATATTCCATTCATTCATTTTACTATTTCTGTTTACCTTCTCGCATTTTTTTTATTAGTTACAAATTTCAATTTTTAAATGCTGAACCAATGTTCAAGTTACATATGCAAGTACTATCTGATCAAAGGGGAACGGAGGGACTTTGTACAAACAAGGGGCGATTAAATATTAAGTGGATTTGTTTGTTTATAGATCGTTATACTGTTTGCACTATAGATTGACTTTTTAGTTCTACAGATTATATCGCGGCATAACATTAAAGAACGGGGCATCACCTGATGTTTTATGCAAATAATATGGACTAGCAAATTAATAGCCTTAAATAATTGTATATCGCTTTGTAGATGGGACACTAAATATGAGTAATATATTAAAGCAATCGTGTTTTAGCTGTTTGTACTTTTTTTAGATTAAAGTTACCTTAATTGTTGTTCTATACAACATTTATATACGACGACAAGCACGTACTACAATATTTATTGGTAAAAGCATGAGCGCAACAAAAAAAATAAAACTTACGTACTTAGATGTTTTTGGTTCAATAATATATTATTTGATACCTAAATAAACACCTGAATATGCTCTTTTACGTCAGGTAGTCACTCTTTTAAGTCAAGTAGTTATTTTAAGTTTGGAAACAACATTTATAATACACGAATATATTATTTGTCAGGATAAAGCCTTTACGTATATTCAAAATATACATATATTTAAGAGATTCCATTTATAAATAGACTCGGGGTATTTGAAATGTGTCCTCTTCTTTCTTGACGGGTCTGTTGATCTAGTGATTACTGACCCAGACTGCTGAACCAGAGGTGGTAGGTTCGATTCCCACAAGGGTCAAAAATTTGTGTGATCAACAAATAGTAGTCCCGAGTCTGGGTGTTCTTTGTGTCCGTTGATTGAATGTTTGTAAAGCCCCCACGATGCAGGAATTATGCTTAATTATGTTAGTTGCATTAAAAAAAAAACATAAATTGCCATTTCACTGCTTACTTTCCATTTCTAGCTATATCCCCTTTCACACAGCTCATACATCTTTTCTCTGGCTATCCCCTACTCTTGTATCCGTGAACTTCCATACATAAAGCTTTCTTCACCTCAGCTTGTTCATCTCGTCCCACCACATGTCTTTTCATCAACTGGCGCAGCGTCCTGAAAGTTGCGCCAATGGATGAAAAGTTAATCTGATGTATTTATTCCTCGCCTTATCCGTCCTAGTCCCACGGCACCGTCATCTCAACATTCGTAATTCGGCTACATGCAGGCGTCTCTCGTCCTTTCTGTTTGTGGGCCAAGGTTTAGATCCATACAGGATGATAGGTCTGATGATGGTGTTATAGCTTTGTCCTATCAGTTTAACAAGAGACCTGGGATCACATTGTGTTATATTACGTCCCATTGAGAAGGAAGTGGGTTGGAAGTGTCCACATACAAAATTGAATTAAAATCGGTTCAATCCTTTAGCCGTGAAAAGGTAGCAGACAGATAGATGGCGTAACTTTCACTTCTATAATATTAGTATAGGTACTGGATATGTCTGCAACTCAAATTAAAAATATTTTCAAGTACCTAATTACGGACGTTTTTGTTGTAAATTTTAAGCAGGCTTCCAAAATTTTCCCCAATTATTTGTTTATTGTGATGTAATTTATTTCAGTTTACCTGATATGGAGAGATCTTTGTACTTCAGAGTTTCCATTCAATATACACAGCATTCGTTGCAAAAATGTAGGATTACAATTAATTACTATTGTACTATTTTTATGCTACTGAAAATGCTATTGGGTAGATATCAGTTGTATGATGTGCCAGATTATAACTTAATTATTTATATTAACTGAACGTGGATGGGTCACCGTAAGTCCCGATACTAAAAGACTTCTAGTAAATAAAGTATTTAAATTGTTACTAGATTGATGTCTTTGATTTTGAATGTTGAAATATTATGACGAAAAGCACACGTTAATTTGTTATATATAAGATAAGATGTTTTATCCTACTATTCTGTTATTGTATTTGCAGCAAACGAGTGTACGGAGATTCGTTCGGCTCTTGATACAGTTTTATTCATTAATTTTCCAAATGATGTTTTGATTTGAATAATGATCAAATCGTAATTCAAAAAAAGAACATCATACTCAAACAGAAACCTGAAAGATACCTAGTTATATACCTCTTCCATACTCTTACTTGTATTATATATTACTGTTGCCGTTTGTTCACGCTCACTGTTTGATCACGTTTCTGAATTCCGTCAATAGCTCAAGTGGCTTCCAATTTATCTCGCCGGAATACTCATATTCTCTATTTACTTTACAACATCTTATTCAACTCTAGAGCTCCTTTTTATCTCAAGGAACGGTTCAAGTTTCTTCATGACACACATGAAAAATGCCTAAGGTCATCTGAAGACTTGGCAATGGAGATGCTGCAGCATTCCACAAAATTTTTTGATCTATCCTTTACTTTATAAGTTGTGCGTTTGTGAAATGCATTACTACTTAGTGTTATTAAAGCGAAATCAATCATTATTAAAAAAAAATGGTTCATGAATAATATAATATTCATGAACCATTTGTTTTCATCAACTTAGGTACATCATTGCAGTATTAAGATATGCTGTAGGTGTATGTATGTATGTATTTGTTAGTTATATGTGGGTATAATATAAAATATACATACCTGAGTAGTGTACGTTTCGTAGCTTGTACGTACGTTTAATTGTTATAGTATAAGTTGAAATGTATAGAGTATTTCTATTTGCTACCTAATTGTGGTTTATATTTGATATACGCTTTCAACTACCACTGTCTCTTAGAATCATTTTGATCCATCCTAAGGTTGACTGGAAGCGATTGCATTATGCAATAAAGCCGCCTTTTGTACTTTATCAAATTGAAAAATGTATTTGTGTGAAACTTCTCCTGTAATAGGTGTGTACAAACAAAGCGCTTTCTATCTATCTGCTGTTCTTCCTCTGCGTAGTAGTCTACGAATCACGTCTTTATTGCCTTTAAAAGGCAATAAAGACGTGATTCGTCGTCGTCTTCAGCTCATATAGTTTTAACCAGTACTCAGCAGATGAAGTTTCGTCCTATGACTTGATATTAGTCGCATACAAACTTTCAAACCTAAGTCTAAACCCCCTCCAAACATAAGACTAAAATGAAAAGTGACATGGAACTCAATAATCTTCGACAAGATGCTAGCGAACCTGATAAGACTCCTTTTCTAACAACAGAATGTGTGACAATGTAAATACATGCGCCCCTTCGGGCAATTAAATAATACATTTACTATCTCCATGGCTTACAGCTGATATCAATACGTTAATAATAAGATAAACAGACGGATCACCTGATGGTAAGTGACAACCGCCGTCGTTGGGACACCTGCAACTCGAGAGTCGTAAGTGCGCTGCTCGCCTTTGAGGGTGATGAGGGATGGGAAATGAGAAGGGGTTGGCAAGACAACCTCACAATGAGCAACAAGGTATAAATAGATATACGAAGTCTCTGCATTAAGGTTTGTAGGAAAACGCATACATTCACAACTTTTTTAGAACACTGTGTGATGTTCAAAAGTGTATAACGTCTATGACTTCATAGACTGTTCGAAGTGACTGCATAAGTCGCAACATGATCATACCTATTGTCGTCGAAATCTTTCTGCTTATTTTAAATCATCAATATCATACATCGTATTTCCAGCTTGGAAAGAAGCACAGATTACTCCTCTGCCCAAAAACCGAATCCCTCAACTTTTATCCGAGTATCACCCCATTTCCATACTGTCCTTGAAGGCCTTGTACACATTTTATTAACTGCATTCTTCCCGAAAAAACATATCTTTAATCCTTTTCAATCGGGCTTTCGTCCTGGTCGCAGCACGGTCAGTGTTTGATCAATCTTACTAACTACATCAGGCTGGCAGACAGCAGAGCATGGTCAATTTTTAAGAAGGTGAACTGGTACTATAATTTTAATAAGTAATAAAATGTGACTTAACGAATTGATTATGACTTTATTATGACCTACATTTAATTTGTTGACTTTTGTAACCAATTAGCATGCTGCAGTCTGATATTGTGTGTGAAGAAGAAAAAAAGTTTTAAAAAGCCTTTATTTTATTCTACTATGCAAATAATATTGTACAACGGCGGATTTAATGCTACAGGCATTCTCTACCAGTCTACCTAGGGTTGTGTAGAGATAATTCACTAGGGGAACTAGAAATAATAAAACAGAAATAGAAAGAAAGAAGATTACTTTACTGCCAAGTTGTCG
The DNA here is from genome assembly GCA_947561695.1 of Tyria jacobaeae. NCBI lineage: Eukaryota > Metazoa > Arthropoda > Insecta > Lepidoptera > Erebidae > Tyria > Tyria jacobaeae. Next base: position 6,321,599 of record OX387207.1, on the reverse strand, counting down.
TTATTTTTTGAAGAGAAGGTACATCTACTTACTAACAATTTGAACGTGTTTTAAAACCACCTGTTTCATGTGTATAGTAATGACAAACGCACTATAACTTTCTTACAACTTGATTATTTAATCTGGTCCAGTGGTCAGTGATTGCTGATTCCAACGAGGAACAAAAAAAAATGTTTAATGCACAAATAGTTGTTGAGTGTGGTTGTTCTTTTTCACACTGAAGTAGCTCCTAATATGGGAGTAATCTACAAAAACTTAAGTTTTTACCCGTAGTTGAATTTATCGCAAGGTGTTCTATTTAAGCTCCACAAAGCATTGTTATCAAGTACTTGTGGTGTAAGTTTATTATAAGTTGAAACAACATACACCTTTGCCTATCCTTACGGGGAGGTACTATTTATACATTGGAGAATATTTATACTAGACCGGTCTTACATTATGTTCATTCATAAACAAGATTTTTTTACTATTTCTCTTAGACGTTCAACTGTCATGTAATGTGTAATGGAATATCCAAAAAATAAAAATCAAAATAATATACTCCAAAACTTACCAAGATTAAGATGGATCAAATTAAATAAAGCAACCGGCATCGACTGGGATAGCAAAAGTTTAACCACACATATCAGTATAATATACATATTTGTATAGCAAAATGTGACTCCATGATGATTTCTATAGAAGCCTTCGTGGCAAAAACTGGTCCTGCTGCCTGCGACATCCATTCAAGGGAAAAAAGGAAAACAATACCTGAAACCAATAAGGACGGAAAGGGACAAATGTAGAACTGTATAACGGGATATGTTTTCGGGCTCCTGGCATTGTTTTTGGCTTCTGAGAAAAGCAAATGTATGTATGTGTATGTTGTACATAAGTATATATTATTGGTACAATTATGTATATAAATGAATATGGCTGGAAAAATGTCTCACAGTCACAGTTTTGGTATGTTTCTCACTAGAATGTATTCGATTACTCATCTATAGGCTTGAGTTGTATGGTTATGCTTCTACATACTGCTGAATTTTATTCCTTATCAGTTCCAGATGGATTAAGTAAGGAGTTGCAAAAGTCACAAATATTGTAAAGTAGAGAGCAAGTACCCGATAGAGAATAGTTTTGTCTTGCACTATGTACCTACAAACTAGATCAAAAGCTTATCGATTTGCTCCAAGACACTCGGTAAATTCTGCTAATTCTGATTTTTAATATTTGAAGCTTACTTCATCGTATAGGTGATTATTTCTACGCCAAATTCACACTTCCCTGTCCTCCATTGTGGCAGAAGTAAGTACAAAATATAATAAAACATAAATTCTTTTTAGATGGAATGATGACGCCTGTGGTCATCAGATGCCTCATCAGATGAATACATGCGATACGCTTTGATAGACTGTCCTGCAGCTGGATATATACACACATATATATATATATGTATATATATATATATATATATATATGTATATATATAAGATCAAAATTTATAAGACGAGTGTACTAAAATTATTTAACACAATGACATAATGCTTATCGATAACTGCAAAAGTCTTTTGTTTAATGTTAATTAATGTTTCAATTTAACTTACCATCATTCGTCAGAGTCAAGTTAATTCAGTGTGATAAGTATATTAATGATATCAATTATTGTGATATCGTGACGACTTCAGGTTTTTTATTAAGTACTTATCAAAGGCAATGAACTGATGCTAACATATTGCTGGGTGATTATTCGAGTTTATTTTACCGTTTAATGTAGCCCTCTTATCTTTTGTTACACAGAATATGTACGTCTATATATGATGTTAATTAATTTAGAAGAACAATAGTATTTTATCTATTGAAATTGAAAGTGACTAAGTTATCAGTGCCAGTGGGTCTTTTGTTTGCGTAATATCAAAAGAAAACGTATCTGCTTATCTTTAACTGTATTAACTGGTTATCTTTTTATTTTAAAAAAGTATTTTTTTTATACTATAGGGGGACAGGCGAACAGACGGGTCACCTGATGGTAAGTGGCAACCGCCGTCCATGGACACCCGCATCTCAAGAGTCGCAAGTGCGCTGCCCGCCTTTGCGAGGGATGTTGGATGCAGGGAGCGGAAAGAAGAGAGGGGGGATGAGGAGAAGGGAGATGAGGGGAGAGGGGGAGTTGGGCCTCCGGAAACCTCACTAATTTCGGGTAAATGCAACGCAAGCGTTACTTTAAAGTTCAGTTCCACAATACAGTTTTTTTTTCTTCTAGTGTTATTAAACTGACTCCCGAGGAAGGGTATTTTTTCGCGAGTATTTTCCAAACGGCTTTATGGACTTCGACAGTTAATGTATTTATTTATTTATTTATTTATTTAAAAACTTCATGCACACGTGTACAAAGGCGGACTTAATGCCTAGGGCATTCTCTACCAGTCAACCTTGAGGTGGTGAATCAAAGCGATATTGTAATGTATTTTAAAACAACTATAGTTACATATATATATATAAATACATAACAAATATACACATACATAAAAATATATTATGAAGAATATATATGTATATATATATATATATACTAACATACACTTATAAATAGGTATACAGTCAAGTGCATTGTGGTTATTCTGCTAATTCAGCGAGGAGAAGTTCACGTACTTTGTTCTTAAACGTTAAACGGCTTTCAGACATTCTAAGCTCAAGAGGGAGCGCATTCCATAGAAGAACTGCTTGCACGAAGAAAGATGAGTTGACAAAGTTAGAGCTGTGGGGAGGACATAAGAGGAGCAAATTGTTCGAAGAACGAAGGTCCCTGTCATGAGTGGAGCACAAAAATTTAAAGTAGGGGCTTAAGTAAGAAGGGGGAGACGGGTACGGACGATATCGTCAGATCCATCTCTGAAACCCAAGTGTCTTTCAATAGATAAAAAAAACAATGTCGGGTTTTTGGCGCTAAATTGTGTGTCATTATTTTTTTTTTAACCAATCCTATCTAGTAGCTTCTCTAAATAAAGGAAATTAAAAGATGATTACAAAAATGTATGTTTAAATTTAATTAGGAATATTAAATTGGTAATCAATGCATTCAACAGTTAAAGAAACCAAAACCCGACTTCATAAAGGCAACTTATAAGCAATGCCCTAAAAAGACCGAAATAAGATGGAGAATAGAAAACTAAATACTAGAAAGAAGATGTAAAAGGCAGTTTAGTCCAGTACAATTGAGTAAGGACTTAATTAATAAACTTATTTCTTTGGTTGATTTCATACTTCATATCGCGAATCCAGAAAACGGCGTTGGGTTACTAGATTACCATTGTCTCTGGAACGAAACGTTGACACCCTAAATATAACTAGAGCTAATTATAAAACAGTTATACTGGAAGATCTTAAAGTCGCCATCTACAATAATCCCCCTAATTTTATAACTACGCATATGAGTTTTTATTTATTACCTGTGGCAATAAAGTTACTCAACCGATCGTGATACAAATTTGCATGTTTATGTTCTAAAGAATACAGAAAATGGCATAGGGTAAATTTTATTCAGATGATACCTAAATTGATCGACAAACACCGTGCATGCAAGCTAATATTACAATAACATGTAAACAGACATCAAATCAGAGTTAAACAGACAAGTCTGTGTATAATATTAGCTGCTAGCACAGCGGTAACATGACCAGATATTATAGTTTTTGTGGTCATATAATAAATCATGTTGAGATGTAATGTGCCGTGCAGTTTTTAGTTTTGAATGTCACACATTTGGTGCAGCCGTCTATCGACTTGACACGCACACAGACACAGTGCTTATTCACTACTTATGTTCCTAAAAATAGGCTAGTTTATTTTGGGGTATATATGTATATATACTCGTTCATTTATAGGATAACACTGTAGGGTTCTTTGTATTCATTACGTTGTGATAACAATCGTTATATCCGAATTTTATTTCATATTTTAGTTTATATGTATGTAGTTTATTTTTGGTAGTTGGTCACCTGTATGTAACTGCTTTTTACCTACTAATGTATAGAGTATAGTTGCAATCAGTTTTCAGTAATGCTGTTGCTTTAGGAGGATGCGCCTCCAACATAGATGGTAGGAGCGAAAAAAAAGATATTCCGCCCGTCACGGGTGCAAAGTATATGGCAGCCATTCTAAAAAAACGTTCAAAGACGTTCTGCTCCCGGGGTCGGATAGCCCTAGCCCTCGCCCATTTGGAGGACCACTTCAAAGGGGCTGCTAAACAAGAGTATGGTGGAAGCTGGTGCTTTTGTCGAAGCCGAGACGACCCAGCTGGATAAGGCGGGTAAATTGTTTGAGAGAGTTCTTTCGACTCTGTGTTACGAACGAAGGATGTGACCGAAGAGGTGGTGAGCAATGGGGGCGTGCTCTTGTTGGTGTCGCTGAACAACGCCAACGCATTTGGTAGTCTGTTATTTAGCTGCATCAGAGGTGCCTTCCACTACCATGGACACATATTTGGGACGGCTAGTGGCAGACTGCTTACAGCAGCGAAAGAGGACTGAGAAGGAAATTGAAGAAGTCGGCCCATGTAGTGCGGTGTCCCGCAGAGGTCTGTTCTTGTAACATGGGATATGACTGGTCATTTCGCGGTGACTTCCCCTCCAGGCTAATTTGTTACACAGACAATATACGATACCCTCATCACAGCCCGGGGAGCGAACCTTCCCGTTAGAGCCATACGCGATTACCGCACCGTTTCAACGGAGACAGCCTGCGTGAAGGCCGGTTCTCCCTAGAGTACTGATGTACTCAATATTATTAAGCCATCTATGTACACAACTTTATGCTGTGTGGTTCACGGTGGAGCAGAATAAAACCACCCAATCTCTTCTCTGTGGTGTCGTAAAAAGCGACCAAGGGATCTTACTTTTATGCATCAAACAGTACGTATACATACAGCCATACAGTGATGAGGCTTGCACCATAAAAATATAAATAGGAGAATATATTTCTATGGGTTGCTTTATAAGTTAGTGGGATTACCTAACTATGGGTTGCTAATACACCTCTAGGCAGGCAGGCCATGTACGAGAGTGTATGTACGTATGTATGATATACAACTTTCTAAAAGTTTATATATCTTAACTTTGATGCTGATCAAAGTTACCGACCACTCGTCAGTAAAGGCGCCTAAGACAAAAACAAACGAAAAGAAATTAAGCATCTGAGGTCGCTTCCGGACTAAACGGTGCGCAACGGGGGCAAAAACTATGTTTGCGGTTTGGCCTTTATCCTACTGCAGTAAAAATGAATAGGTAATGTCTTCTTCTAAATCATTTATACGAAATAGTGGAAATTTTTATTCCAGTCTAATTAAACTGAAGATTTGTATAACTATTATCACAAAAACAAGATAAACGGTCTTTTAAGGCATTAATGGTGCCAAATTTAGTGACTAATATTCTCTCTCTTATCATGATATCCCAAGTACCTGGAAATCTTTAGTGCGATGAAGTACAAATTTATTTTATCTAATATTATTTTGCGCACAATTTTTTTTAATGAATTACCAACAACATCAAATTAAAAAAGAACAACCCTTCACGATTGTCAATTTAGATTTTGTCCCATTGTTTTATCTGAGATATTACATCAAAAATATTACAATATTACGCTATTTTATTAATAAATAAAAGTTAAAGTATATTAACCCTATACATTTAGAATAAGGTTCTAACATTGTTACCCATCGGCGGACGTCATTATTGATTGCTTTTTGGTTCATTGACGGAGGTAGACGGCGCTGTCGTAGGTGCCAAAAATGTGATGAATGCTCATTGAATCGGAGATGATTCTTATCTCGAAAGTGTTAGGTAATGTCCCTCAGGTTGTATAATCCCATTTCTTTTGCTATATGATTTCCACATTGAGTTGGTTTTTTTATGACTGTATTATGATGTAATCTTAATATGTTACTTCTTTGTTCTCTTGGTATAAAAGTAACAATCAAAATTTAAATTAAGCTGTTTTTTTTTAATTTAGGTATAGGTATAGGTATATAATTTAGATATAGGGTGATAGGGTGTAGATATCAATTTGATATTGATACTTACACAGTATAACTCTATGCTTTAGTTTTGTTTTAATCGTTAGATAGATAGATAGATAACAACTTTATTTGTACAACATTGGTAGAATTAGAATTATACATAGAAAATTAGCACACATATTGTACAAAGAGTGGCCTTATTGCTATATGTAATCTCTTCCAAGCAACCTTAGGATGGAACAAAATGATTCGAAGAGACGTGGGTAGTTTGAAGTCAATTTCAAAGGAAATCTAGGATTACCTAATAAATATAAAAATATACAAATATTCTGTACATTTAGGCCTTTAGTATACTTTAATACATAAGTGTAAAACAAACATTAACAATATTAAAATATACCTACTTAAATATATAAAATAAAATATATACATATACACGCCTATCTACATACATATATCTACATACGACATACGGAAAGTATCAAACTAATGTGATAAACAATAATCATGAACCATTTTCTTAAAATTGGTAATTGTGTTTTCGCTAGCGTAATTGTTCAGGCACTTGACTAATCTATATTTTAATTCGCAATACGAACTTGATCAATATGTAGAACAAATAAAGTGAATATAGCCAACATTGAAGTTTAGATTGAATTATATTGCGTAGTGCTAATTAACATCTACGTATCTATATGTATTTAATCTTAACTTAATATCTATAATCTTATCTTCTTATTTTTAGTTTGCATACAAAGTTATGATATATGTATTTGGGTTTAGATAACGCAATGTTTGAGGAATAACGCTGTTTATTTTGCAACTTTGCTATGACTATATCGTTGTTATAAGTTATTTTTATTAACTTTTTATTAGATAACAGTGGTAGGTGCTTAGGCACGAATGGGCCGCTTCGACCGCTGCGATACCGAGGCCACAGAAAACCTGAAAAACTGTTAAAAAATGCTTGTATTGTGTGACCGAGTGAGTGAGAATACTGGAGGCCCAAGCCCCTTTCCCCTTTCCCTGCCTGTGTTCACCCTCCCTATCTTCCCATCCTCTCTTTCCCCGAAAAGGCGGACAGCCTCTTATGACTATGGAGTTGCAAGTGTTCATGGGCGGCGGAAGTCAGGTGACTCGTTTGCTCGTTTGTCTCCCTATGCCATAAAATAATAAATAACAAAATATATAAGTTATGCTTACATGACTGGTTGAACATAGATTCTCTTTTTTTGTTATATAAAAATATCAAAAATGTTAAATTTCCTTTCATAGGGTATTCATTTTAATCGTTTAAGACTAACACGGATTTCTCTCATTATTCCCATTGGGTTTAAAAATTTAAAATTTTGCTTTATTGCTACTACTACTACGTTCTTACAGTATATTGGCCCAGCCATACTTAAGATTAATCTGACATTGAAAGTTGCTATTGTATTGTATTGTACCTTTAGTATTTGGCCTGATATTCCTGTCAACATTCCAGTTTTCGTCCGGCCTCAGCCTCAGACCCAGTTTGTAGTTTTTTTTTATTTTACTTAATATCTACAATGTAGAAACAATGTCGCAACAGATTTATTTATACGAGAGGTACGATAAAATCTCAAAAATCATAATATTTTGGAGTGTCCCTCGATGCGCCCGCAACCGTCAATGAATCATACATAATTGATCAGCGACGAGATCGCCCCGATGACGTTGTCATCTCGTACACAGCTTTTTGTCACTTAACCTCTTTTTTCTCTTCTCGTTTTTTTTTTTTTTATAATCTTGTCGTCGCACCATTCGATCGGATAAATGAATGGTGGTGTGATGATTTTTGATATTTTTTAATATTAGTGATTGAAAGCATGATTCATAATAAATGACTTTACAAAGGACATTCAGATATAATAATTTCTTACAACCGCGACTCCACTCGGCGTAAAACTTTTTTTGGATGAAGGGTAGTCTATGTCCTTTTCTGTGCCCCTGGCAATGTGTACGTATGATAATGATAATTGGTTTAGTTGTAAAGACGTAACAGTGTAACAAAAAAACAAATTCACAACTTACTTTCGCATTTACCTGTTTTATTAGTCTGGATAAACGAAAAAGAAAAAAAAAATATTATGAAGTTAAGTTGTTTAAATATGGTGTCTACCGTTGTCCTGAAGCAGCAGTGGGCTAGACCAGTCTCGGTTGCTTAAAGGCTAGCTTTTCTATCATGGTTGTGTCATATGGACAATAATATAAGACTAATCTAGGGCTCAACAAGCCATTAACTAGAATGACTAAATTGTATAACGAACTTTCGCGTTAATAGGATTTAGACATTTTTGGGGATCTGCCTAATTTTATGAAAATAAAAAAACACGGAGTACCTTGAGTTTAAGCTTTGATAAGCTCACCCTGGGATTTGAAGAGTCCGTGGTATGTTATACTCGTACTATGTTTATATACTTATACTATATTTAATAGTACTTTACAGTTTTAACATACACTCTCAAACGTATTTTATCTGAATTTAATTTAGAATAGTACTAGTTCTACTTATGCTAGATGTGGTTGCCTATAATTGAATGAGCAAAAGGCACGTAATCGTATTCTTGTACTTATATAAGATATGTGTATCATTTGTTGGCTATTCAAATAAATAAATAAACGGTTTGCATTGTTGATAATATAGATCTGCCTTAATCGTCTGGCCAGATCTTAGGAAGCTGTAGTGTATAACACCAGCACTGGTCCACCAAACAGTCACCAGTACTTTTTCTGAGTCAACTTTCGTCTGGGATAGGATTTGACCGGTTCTCCTGGGTGCAACCACTGTGCATTTTCGACTGTCGTACAGGATCTATTTTTCATTAAAAGTAACTATACGATACAAAATTCCCTCGTTATTGTGACGGTTGGGTAATTTAACACAGCACTCTATGCGTGTTTGTTGGTGTGCTTCATTAAATTCATGCGGTTTCAATTGAATTAAAATTGTTTTCACTCACACTTAAACCTGCCACTAATTCATGACGTAGTGTGTCATGGATCCGCTTCCACGGTCACCTTTACTTCTTCATTATCAACTATGATCTCTGGGCAATCAACGGGCTTAGTTCTGTCAAATTTTCAAATATCAAATGTTGCAACCAAAAGTACCTGATCTTTTGTTTACAGTAGCTTTCCGTTACAAATCATTTATTCTTCGGGCTGTTTCAGGAGCGCTGGTGCCACGTGTATTAAATTTTCCATTTTGTGAACAGACTATTTTGTCAAAGATAAATCAAATTGCGTGAAAACAAATGAAGAACTAAATGAGAATTACACATTCCTAAATATGAAATAAATTTGAATTTGGAATTACCTAACAGCAGAATTTTGAAACCAAAGTAAGCTTACTTTCAAATCAGGTCATCCCAGGCCCTTTCATGTTTACGCGTACAAATTAATGCGAAATTTACGCCAAATCAATGGACCCCATCAATGTGGCGTGTAATTGTAGCCCATCCTTATGGGGTAATGTAACCCCATGTTGCTAAGCACAATGTATCTATGAAGAAATTAGTGGACATACGGGTGACTATTTGGGACAACTAAATGCCTAATTGTTACTATGGTAATGACTTCGTTTAGAGAACTGAGTGGAAATAAGGATCGGATCAGAGTTATAAGTGGTTACATATGCCTATAACTAAAATAATTTACTTAATAACGTCAACGTTACCCAATCCATATGTGTTCCATCACCTTCGACAAATATACTTTTTTCAATCTTTTCCGGGGTTATCAGTTATCAGTAGTTCGGACGGCTCCAAGCTGAAAAAGTCTAAAGTTTTCAAAGTAACACAAATATTTAAAAATTGTTTCAACACATAGATTCGATTCTAGTTTTTATTTATATCTGTATATTATTATTATTTCCTTTTTAATGTTAGCACTTAAATTCCTCCCGTATATTCCACTCAAAATCCCTGTGAATCATTCAACCGATAACCATTGGAAACTGAACTTTATTTATTACACCTTAAGACTACTTTTTTTTTCGATAGCGTCAACAATGGTTTTTTGCCACGTGGCAGCCTGTACTCGCCCCATTGTTAACTCAAAAAACTATAACCGTGCCCGTTCTATAAGAACAAAGAGTACCGATCTTGGGAAACAGTTTTTCGTAGGTATTGTTCCAACCTCATTGTGTATTTTTCCCGTGGAACGGATCATAGCACATTGTTTGGCGCAGCTATTTTGGTTATAAGCTTGTTGATTGCACGCCCTCTTTATAGCGCTTTATTAAACAGAGCTATTCTGTAAACAATCTTATATTTGAGATATATTAACTTAATTTCCGCAAGGTCTTGTTTTTCAAGATTGATAAAAGAATTCGTTTTAGTTGTATTAATATACATAGACACATACAGTCTTAACATAGTCCTGTTATTAAATTTATTTGAAGAGGTTGAGATGTTATCATTAGAAATTTACTAGCCGTGTATAAATTTCACAGGATTATCAACATGTTATTATAAATGAAAATTGAAATCTTAACTTCGGGTGTTATGCTCCGACTTTTACTTGGATAGATTAAAATGATATTTGTTGGATTGCCACGTTATAATAAGGTAAAAATGGTGTTGTATCCTGAATGATCAAGTTTAGTTTATTAGTCTGAATTTGCGTTGATCAGTAACATAGAGAAGCGTGTTACGCATTCCGGCCGCATGCCGGCCACGGCACGAGGCACCGGCCAACGCAGCGGTCCCCCTCTTACCCCATAAGGCTACAATTACACGCCACATTAATGGGGTCCATTGATTAGGCGTAAATTTCACATTAATTTGTGAGCGTTTTCTGGTGTTTTAAACATGAAAGGCCTGGGATGACCTGATTTGACAGTAAGCTGTTGACGTTATTGTTTAAATACCCTACCGGAAGGTACAGTCATGCTTATTTCCAAATTTTCGTCAGTATGACCTCAACCACCCAACTCCACTTTGTATCTCCTACATAGGGTACCGTGGGAATTAGGCTATGTGTAAAAATTAACTGTCTACTAATTTCGTAATTTCGTGTTTGTGCTACTTTTATATAGAGATAGTACTGTACTTATAAGAAAACTTCTAGACATGAATAGTGCTGCCGCACAATTACTAAGCGTGTGCATCGGTATATGGGGGGACCGCCGGCCGGCGCCAAGCATGATCCAAGGTCGTGACATTCTAATTTCAAAATTAAAAAGTTGCAGATTTTTTTGCAATAAGTTATCGTTTTAATATTTATGAAAGACAAGATTATTATTTTAAAAGAGGAAAGTGCTAGTACTTCTGATATAGCACTGGAATGGGGAATTATCTGGAACTGGTATTCAGAGAGTAAGTAAAGATAATATTCTTGATTTAATATTTTGGCATATTATTTAGTGTTTTAAGGCTTCTTATGAGATGGGTAAGTTTCATGTATTGTTAAACTGCGTACTTCAAAAGTAAGTTTATTTTAAGTACTTATTTACATGTATTAGGTGTACAAATAAGTTTTGAGGGGTTTACAAAAGTTGGCATAACTAGTACTACATCGCATCGGACTATCTTGAAACTTACGTATTCATGTTAAAACGTGACCACGCTTTTATGGGGGAAGCTCTGTTTCTTTGCTTCATCTTGAAGAAAAGTGAAAATCGTGGGATAAGCCCGGTCATGCCTTAACTTCAATGGCTAAACCGAGCATTCATGGCAAGAAGATAATGCTGTGCATCTGGTGGGATCAACTCGGACTTATCTACTATGAGCTACTCCAGCCTAACGGAACTATCACTGCGGAACGTTATCAACAACAATTGATGCAGTTGAGTCGAAGATTAAAGCTTAAACGCCGCCTATATGCCAAAAGACAGGACAAAGTGATCTTTCAGCACGACAGCGCTCGGCCACATGTTGCTAAAGTTGTCAAGGAAACTTTGGAGGCACTGAACTGGGATGTCCTACCTCACCCGCCGTATTCGCCAGAAATTGCTCCTTCGGACTACTTGTTCCGGTCAATGGCTCATACGTTGTATGAACAGTACTTCACTTCTTGTGTGACAAAACGGCTCGATTGGATCGCTTCAAAAGATAAGGAATTATTTAAACGCGGTATCCATATGCTGCCTGAAAGATGGGCAAATGTAAGAGAAAGAGACCAGTTGTACCAGTTTTTCTCAATAAAAATTCACAATTCAAAAATAAAACTCATAAAACTTATTTATACACCTAATATATTGACTGATGGAGTAAGCTGGGCCTTATCATTTATCACTTCCACATTTTGCCCGCTTATTTTTCATAATAGGGACGAGGGTATTCCCGTCAACCATTTACTTTCTCCTAGCTTTATTGTTTTATTCTATAACTTTTTTTTTTATCAAATCGCTCTTTCTTTGACGATCTTTGTAAGGTAGCGCATTCCATAACATTTCGAGGGTCGCGGGTTGATCTCCAATATATGTATATGTATGAATATTTCAATTTGCATTTAGGATAGGATTGTTGTGTCCATAAACCCATGAACCGCTGCTTAGGTTAGGTCTAGAAAAAGCAGTATAATAAATTAATAAGTCCTTTAATAAGGTTATTGAATAGCTCAAGCTCTTCTTGAAGCTCTCACGATACAGTCGTAAAGCCATGCTTAGGCACGAATGGGCCAGCTCAACCGGTGTGCCTATCCCAGCCTCGCGGTAAACCGGTTGTGAAGTAAGGCTTGCGTCGTATTTCTATGAAATAAGTGAAGTTTTCGAAGTTGAAGTTGCGGTTGTCACTTACCATCAGATGACCCGTTTGTTCGTCTGTCCTCCTATAGCATAAACCATTCAAGTGTGAAGAACCAGATGGTTGGCCCTTCTTCGTCTTGCCTTCTTCTAGGCACGAATGGTTCGGCGCGACCCGAGTAATATCATGGCTTTACAGAAAACCAGTAGACAAACGGGGCCAATTCTCCTCTCTGCTATTTCAACAAGGGGCCCAATTCTCCTCTCTCCTATTTCCCCTCGGATACAAGCCTACATAACCCTTAAGGCGACCAGCCCACTTAATATTTGCTAAAAATTTGTCAAATTTTTATAATTACAAAAAATACGTGTTGACTATTTTTTGTTTTTTTTTTTAGAGGAAACGGCTTATTTATGCCTTTAGCTACAACAAGAGTACTTTTCATTTTTCAACTAAGTTTTTGGTGATGAGAACATTTATTTCTTCTGTTAACGATCGATTGCCGCTTTGGTGTATTAATTATACTAGATATGAAGAAACCAATGTAGTAAAAATATTCGTCGAAGTGGCAAAATGTCAATAGGATTTTGGGGATGGATGGTAACAACTGGGCCAGGACAGCTTTCAAAGATATCAGCTCGTTTAAAATCCATTAATGATAAGGACATTTTAGAAGATGTGCTTAAACCCAGTGTAGCAAATTATTTATTGAAACAACGCCTATTAGTTTCGTTCGTGATCAATTGGTTAGACGTAATTAAGTTTTAATATTTTGCTTCTTTTAACTGACTTTCAAAGAGGAGGTTCAAATTTCGACTATATGATGTTTTTTTTTTAGTTTCAATTCAAACACAAATAATTCTTGGTTCTAGATTTAAGTATGAGTATTTCATTATGTAATGTGCCCACTTCGCTGGTCATCAAAGATTTTTACTTTTTTGTTATGAAATCTTTTATCTTGTGTGTTTCTTAGCACTGAATGTTTTTTTTTATGTATATTATTAGCTGCTGGTATGTATTGGGCGATTATATTGACACTGCACATTAGCAACCGTGGTGTTCGGCCGAGATTACAGCATTTTCATTGTCTCGCGTATTTTGGTATTTTAAATTTTTTCTAAGCTATACAGCCAAATAACGTACTGTAAAAACAAATCTTATAGTCATAAAACGTCCCTAATTTTTGTATAAACTTATGTACCTACGTGTTGTGTATGAAAATTACATCTAATCATCACTATATACTTTTTCTTTCTTCTCTGTTATATATAAAAGTTAGATATGTACTGCCGCAGAGTTTAGTATAGATGTACTAAAGAAAATTATTTTTGTTTAAAATTATATTCACCTATATTCGTCAGTTCATGCAAATAAATCAACGCAACAGCCCGATTTTCTTGGATAGATTTTTTTTTATTTCAAATGTCACTCAGGAATAATGTAGCTTTCTATGTTTCAATAAATAAAAAAATCGGTTCAGAAACACAACAAATTTACAAAATTAACCTCTTTATAAAATTAGTGCAGCGTTTCCAATTAGCCGGGTCGCGACCCGCTACCGGGCCATCAGAATAAAATACCGGGTCGCAACATTCCCGCCTACTTTTAAAAATAGGACCTGCTATTGATCGACGCATCGTAAATATTCGTAAGCGGTGAGCACGGTAAGCGGAAATATTGAAACCGACTTTGAACCGGAACCAGACCTTAGGATAAAACTTTCGTCATTTTCCTCAAACTTGGATTCTTTGCTAAAAATAAGCAGCTTCCATACTTCGCACTAAGATTTAGGTAGTAAACATTTTTACTATTAATAAATGTGTATTATTTAACCTAATGGAACCAGCTTGGGTTTAAAAGTATTAAGTGGCTCACGAAGGGGCAGTGTGAAAATTACCGGGCCATGGCAGAACAATATTTGGGAAAAACTGTATTAGTGTAGTCATTGAAAGTAAATTACTTGTTACTCAAAACTTGAAACAATTAGGGTTCACCCAGTTTTTAAAATTCTACTTTCACTATTGATTCTACTTTTAAATATCTGTCTTCTTATAGCTATAAATCATTATATACATATATAAAGCTCGTTACAAGCAATTAAACAAATAAGAGTAAACGAAATAGGTTGACGGATCCAAAAAATCTATAGTACCTATTTACAGTCATGTCATTTGATATTTCCCATCATTTCTATTAATTCCATGACATGATATTGGTGACAATATTGTCAAAATTTAGTCAACACGCTTGTCATCATTGCTTTGACGGAACCCTTCATGCAATGTATCGTTTTGTTTACCTCGTTTTTAAGCAATGGCTGTATAAATAATTTGCGTGCACGAAGCCCTGCCGCCGACTCTGCAAACGTGATCCAACATCGTGACATTCTTATTTCGCAACCAATTTCTATAGTTGTAATTATATATTTTAATAAAAATATTACCCATTCTCTTTAATATATTAAACATAAAAAAAGGATTTCAGTAGGCAGGCTTTAATTAGGTTTTACTTAGCCATATTTAAATTAATAAACTATTCATGTTGCTAACATTGTAATTTCGAATATATTATAACTGTTTATTTATTATAACTTGAACTTTCATGTTAAATAGACCTGCCGTACAAGGCAAGATAAATATGTCTTTAATACAAATGAATATACCTATGCATTCTGAAAAATATATCTACGATATTAAAGTCAATGTATTTTTTTTTTCTCCTACAGATAAACGCTTATTCATTTATGTCAATGTTAGCTCGTGCTCATGACTTCTACGGCGTGGAAATAATAAAATACTTAAAATACCCTTCTTTTTAATTTTATATACTTATGTATGATATTAATCCAATCATACACAGATTCTGTAAAGTCCCACCACCATCAAAACTGTTTGAAGATTTATTTACAGAACAGAAAGAAAAATACTTAACAATCATCGATTTATTTTTAAAGTATGCTCGAGCCTGTCATTTTAGAGTCGGTACGGCAGTTAGCGTTACTGAAGCCCTCCTAAGCTCTTAGCTCTTATAGCAGTGTTCCTCTATAGTCATAGACCAAGGACCGAATTTAATCGAATACCCGATTTTAATGAATTCATGCGCAATCACAGACGATACTGAGCTAATAGAACATTTACAAATCACCTTATGTAAACACCTTAGACTCCTTAGATTAGAAAAGCGCAATGAACCACTCATTAATCTTATGCCATACGGTATAACAGCTTATAATAGCAGCATACCTAGTTTTACAAAATGTAGAACATCAGATATAATCACAGGTCATACAGATCTTCGTGATCCTTTAAAAGTAGATTTATCAGTACACTTCAATCAATTATACAGGTAATCAATGAAACATCTCTCTCTCTCTCAACGTACTGAGTTAATTGAAATGAAATTGAATAGAAATAAAGATAGCGGGTCTGAAAAGGAATACAAAACCTATCAGCAAATATTTGTTAAAAATTTTTTTAGCGAGTCGACATAACCTTGCCTCAAACGATTAATCATCCCAATCTGCACAACATTCAAGTTTCGAAAAAAATATACAACACAATTATAAACTACCCAGGACACAAGTTGAACCTAGAAGAAATATTTGACCCGATGAAAAGAAAATAAATTCGCATATATCTGTTGGGAGCAAGACAAAAGATGAAAATGGATATTATCTGCTCGTTTGCCCCCTATCACATAAAATATATAAATACAATGTGTCCCAAAATTCAACGATAAGCGGGCGCCAAAAGGTAGACCTGATCATGAGTACATAAGGAAAAAAAAAATAAAAAAAATATACCTAGTTTTTTTTAGATAAAAAAAAAATTTAGAATTTCTTTGAAAATTTACACTCTTCATGTTATTTTGAACGACCACGATGACAATTTCTCAAATATGCTTAAGATTTTTTTTTTATCTTATACCTAAATAGTGCTACTATTTACCACAACTCTTAAAAACACCAAATTGTTTCCATTGTTTTATTCATTTTTGGAACATTATAATATTTATTACTAACAACAAGAACAATTAATGTTGGGTCTTGTTTACAAATGGTAGACATATTTTTTTTTGTGGCTAGTTATTTTAGAGTATTATACCATTTTAGAACCTTGATTAGTTGCGCCAATTTTAAAAACAACTTGCCGTAGTGGTGTCCATACTTTTTTTTACAAGACCATGAGTCAAAGTACACTAAGAGTAAAAATATTTCAAAATTGTAGGGAAAAAAAATATTTTGAACGTTTTTTGTGTAAAAACTGCGGGCAATTTGGTGTTTTTAAGAGTTGTGGTGAATAGTAGCACTATTTAGGTATAAGATAAAAAAAAATCTTAAGCATATTTGAGAAATTGTCATCGTGGTCGTTCAAAATATCATGAAAGGTATAAATTTTCAAAGAAATTCTAAATTTTTCTTGTAACTAAAAAAAAACTAGTTATATTTTTTTATTATTTTTCCTTATGTACTCATTAGCAGGTCTACCTTTAGGCGCCCGCTTATAGTTGAATTTTGGGACACCCTGTATATACAGTCGTGGTCAACTAATTAAGGACATTCAAGATAGTGGACAGCAATAACCGGCTATGTACATATAAATATAAAACCCTGTTGATTTCTCAGTAACTATTATTTGCATAATTTGATCCGATTATTATACTATAAATGGCTGTAAATAAAAGATTAAATAAATATAAAAAAGTGTTTAATATCAAAGGTTAACCATGTATTCAATTTAAGGTACAATTCTGTAGCTGGACATTTAATTAAGAACAGTAAAGTAAAATGAAAAATAGAGTTAAACAGAACTAATAATATGCAGTATTTTGATTTCTTTAACAACTTCATTTTATTACGGGTAAAATCAGTACCCAGTAGCAAAACCTTTGTTAGTAATTACCGCTTGACACCGATGTGGCATAGACATTATCAGTTTCTGACATATTTCAACAGGAATGTTTGCCCATGCCTCACAAAAAGCTTCATTAAGTTCATCTAAAGTTGTGGTACGATAAATGGCAACTTTTTTCTTAATTTCGTGCCAAAGGTGCTCGATTGGGTTGAGGTCGGGGCTATTTGCTGGCCAATCTAGCACTGATACCGACTGTCTGTTAAGAAACGACTTGACTGAACGGGCTCTATGTTTTGGGTCGTTATCATGCTGAAAAGTCCATATAATAGGAAGATGTTCCTCAGCATAGGGAAGCATAGTTTCTTCTAATATTGCCTTGTATTGATGTTGGTCTAAGTTACCCTGAACTTTCCTCACAGGTCCCACTCCACGTCCAGAAAATGATCCCCACATTTTAATGTTTCCTCCGCCATGTTTCACCTGCTTTTTTGTGAATCTTGGATTCATTTCCGCTTTTACAGGACGCCGTACGTATTGCCTTCCATCTGAAGAAATCAAATTAACCTTGGTCTCGTCAGAGAATAATACATGTTGCCATTGGTCGTAGGTCCAATGTCCATATTTACGTGCAAACGCCAAACGTGCATTTCTATGCTCTTTCTTTAACAACGGTACTTTGCGAGCCACTCTTCCGAACAACCCTGCTTCTACCAGACGTCGTCGAACTGTCCTCGCTGATACACTGACTCTTTCGTCTGCCCCAAACACTTCATGTTTAATTAAAATAGAGCCTAGAAACGGATCTTTCTTAGCTAACCTGGTTATCATTCTATCTTCTTGCGGAGTTGTTTTTCTCGATCTTTTTTTTCTGGGCACATTTAAAGTTGTGTTATTGCGCCTGAAATGTTGCACTGCATTGCATACCATAGTTTTTGAACAATTTAAATATCCTGCTATCCTTCGGTATGACCAACCACGCTCGACAAACTTCATGATAATTTTTCGTAGTGTTGCATCGCAACTTTTATTTTTGCCCATTGTTCTTCAAAATAACTCTCAAAACTTGAAATTACAAATCTAGATTGCCGCCAAAACTACCACAAAGAATAGGAGAAGAAAGAAAATAATAATTGAGATTCAGATTTTGAAACTAGAACGCAATATCTCAGTGTCCCTAATTAAATGGCCAGCCAGCATTCTTTGAACAAATAGCACTGTGATCATCTATCAGCTATACTGTAAAGAGGTTTAATGTTTAAGAAGTTGTTATTGTTTGTATAATTAGGCACATAAATGACTAATTATACTTACATGTAAAAGATGTTTAGACTCGTTGGAAAATAAAAAATAAATTCACAATTTGGATTAACTAGAGAGTGTCCCTAATTAGTTGACCACGACTGTATATATATAGATATTGCAAGAGTGAGATACTGCTCACCATATATGCATATTTGTCTACTTACCATAAATAATTAAATTGAAAGAGCAAATGAAAATAATAATATATTGTAATAATAAATAAATGAACTAGTTTGAGTACGAGTAATAACAATTAATTACTTGAACTAACACAAATTTTTAAATGATTTATATTCAATGGTAAGCGGGCAGCCCTACGAAATTCTTGCAACTGTACCACTCTTGAATTTGGGCTTGCCACGCCATGGAGTCTTATTTACCTCACGTTAGTGGTAAGTGGTAAGTGGCATTGTCTAAAACCAAAACCAAGACGATATTGAGTCTATTCAGGAATAAGACCGTAAACAACAATTTGCACTATTAACAAGAAGACACTATTTTAGTAAATCTATAGTAGCACGAATAATAATCCAATAAATTAACTAAGTTGAACCAAATGACAACAGTACAATCGGCGCAGCTAGTTGTACGCTAGCATCATTAAAAAAAAAAAATAGTTTTCTTATTATAGATACAGACAGATAGGTTTTAACGCTTCTTATCTTGGCTTTACTACAAACTTGAGAACCACTTAGAACTCTAGGATTTCAGTTTTTATCATTGATGTGTTTTTATCATTTTATATTGATAAATAACTAAATTAAATAATTATACGTAAATTTACTTTACGTACTCACTTTAGTAGACAAGGGTCTACTAGTAAAACTAGTAAAGTAAAGAAAGAACGAAGAGGTTAATGTTCACAATAAAAGCTTTAAGTAAATATGTATACCCTTTATTTACTTAAAGCTGTTATTGTGAACATTAACCTCTTCGTTCTTTCTAGTATTTTTTTCATATTCGTTATAATTTATAAAGCGTATTTCGAAACTATTAAGAAAAACATGACTAGGTTTGAGTATATCCAGGGTTATCTCCAAAAGTGATAACATTGATATGGATTTACTCTTTTCTAACAAACAATCAACGGCATACATATTTTAATTTAACGCTTGTTGAAAGTGATATTTAAAGTGAGTTTGTTTACTAAATGTATATTACAATCATAATAATATTAACATTTGAATGATCGTCTATTCATTAGTAAAATAAAATACTTAAAAACAGCTGAAGTAGTTGACAAGTAACTGTCACTATGAATATCAAACAAAGTACAAAGCGTCACCTGTGTTCAATATGGCGGATAATATGGGCTTACAATATAATAGGGTCACTATTAATGTTGCAGGTGGTTTTAAGCTCCCCATCGACGGTAGCTGACGATCTGATTTGAAGATGGGATTATAATATAATATGTTATGTTCACATTAATTTTACACACTCACTGCTAAAGGGACAAACCGCTGACAAGACTTAGGTGGCTTTTTGTGATATGTAAATCGCTTCAATTAACGCCGATTTATGATGCTGAGAAAAAAATAAATAAGAAATGGACAATGTTTTTTAGACATTGTGCTGTCAATTGCTTTGTTATTCCTAAATTCTTGAGGGATAACGTATCGTTAATAATGGATCGTTAAAGGCAATCAGGAAGATTTTCCTCTGCTTGTTATAGCACATACATTATTTTAAAAATAGTTTTTTATAGGTACAGGAAAATTGGTCTCTCAATATAATGAAATTAAGTAGAGATGCAAGATTATAACTAAATTAGTACTTAAATAAGCAAAGATATAGCTTGATTACTATTCATTGCATATCACAGATTAATAACATAAAACTATTTGTAATTTTTGCAGCTAGACTTAATTTTTTATAGTCATAAGGTAACAATTAATTCTAGGATACACACGTGGCTGTTTTCACTAAAATAATACAATTTCCCCAAGTGTTCCTCCGTAGGTGTCTTCGTCATATAACACCTTCCGTTACTTTACCTTAAAAAACTGAAATTGGAGTGAACTGACGTTAAAAATAAGGACTTCTTTTGACAACTTTGCACTGTATTCCTACGGCCAGGGCTTTACAAGTGCTATCTCTGGTGCTTATGTGAAGACTTCGATGATGATAGTAGCTTTACGAAGTAATTGTTAGTCATGTTGAATCATTGTTTTCATGAAATCGTTGTCAACTGTTTCTTTCATTTTTATTTTCATGCTGCTATAAGTTTGTACCCAATTAAAAAAATATGTCTACAGTCATCGCTCTTGAATTCTTGATATCTCATTCACAGATTACACATTCATAACTACCACCACCACAACGCAATCAAACCTACTCAAAATAGTAAAGAATAAAAACAATATTCTGGCTAGAATAAATCAGGTATAGAGAAATAATTTGGGGGTTGGCACGTGGCAGGCACGCGCAGGGTTAAGCCCTGTTCGGTTGCAAGCCGACAGCCGTACTAATGAGTGTGTGAGGCTGGACCCTTAATGTACTCAGATATCACCATTAATATACTGGAAAATATCACAGAACGCAATAAAAACGATGGGGAAAAATAGAAGCGATCAAAAAAACTCACTGTTTACATAAGATTTTGTTCTTTTTTGAGTTCATCTCGGGGATATGAACAAATATTGTCCCGTACTTATTACAAAGTGTTTATACAAAACTATTTATTATTAACAGTCCATTATTTTTTCCAATAGCAATCATATGTTTTTGCCTACGAATCATTGGGTATCGAGCTAGTACTCGTATATAATGTTATTGAAGGTAAGCAGTTATCTAGGTACAACAACAGCGGTTTCAATTACAGTTAGCTGAACCTGAAAGAATATCTATAATATTTCTGGAAGTTAAATTGGTGATAAATATGAGTGGAGCTAAAAATAACAGAAACTTAATTAACGAATTGGAAGAACATAGTACATGTACCACTTGCGCCGAAACATTTTCTTTTGCCACACAATCCCTTTTGCAATGGAGTGCTCGTCGAAGTGCTCTATTTGTCAAATAAATGTTTTAATCTACATTTATATGTAGATTCGCAATTCACCATTAAATTTTGTCTTTATAGACATCGTTTAATGGCGAATTGGGATGAAAGATGTTATGGTCTGAAAGGCAGAATAAACCAACCCCATGTAGGTATTCCTTAAAAAGTATTCACTCGTATGTAAACCAAACAAATAAATATGTTTCCTTGTTATATTATAAATATATATATTATAAATATATATATATTATAAATATATATATATTATAAAT
Source organism: Tyria jacobaeae (assembly GCA_947561695.1). Classification (NCBI taxonomy): domain Eukaryota; kingdom Metazoa; phylum Arthropoda; class Insecta; order Lepidoptera; family Erebidae; genus Tyria; species Tyria jacobaeae. The sequence continues at coordinate 6,299,463 of OX387207.1, read as the reverse complement.
ATATATATTATAAATATTTGTTTGTAGTTCTTAAGGAAAACTAGACTCTGGTGGAAGCCACTTACTTACCATCAGTTGACCCGTTTGTTCCATTGGTAAAAATTAATTTTAGCATTGATTTCTCAGGAGACTTTAGTAAAGAGTTCCGCAATGCAAGGTATAATAAAGATTTTGTTCGATAGATAAACAAACATCGCACATTTCCACAGGTTATAGGGTAAAAGCGCCTTTCGAGTAAGGCATTTCATTCTGTACAAAAGACATACAGACTGACTATGTGTGTTACCTCATTGTAATTTCCCCCGTCTTAGACAGTCTGCATCCGTGTTAGTTAGTAGTTGTCTAATGCACATTATGGTTAAAGAAAAAGTATGTTAAAGATTAGGTTTTAACTTTACATCTAAATATCTATCGTGTATATAATCAAAATGATGGTGTACCTAACAACTTCTTCAGTAACTTACATTTTGAATGGTAGCTTCAATTTATTACGGCCAATGACTGACTGACTTTACATATGTTTTTAGCTACTCATCTTCGTCGTGGTATTTTATCCCCCTATCTGTGAGGTGTATTAGTGCCTTCTTCTTTCCTTTTACTTAATCCATCGATGTCTTCTTACATGACAACTTTTCCAAAGCTCAAGCAATTTACTGCATTGTGGCCTTAGTTACATAAGATTACCGGTAGTGTGATTAATATCATCATTAGTAAATGTGAAGCTGACGATGTAGACTTCACATTTTCTACATACTTCAGTTAAACAAAACAAACTGTATTAAAAAAAATATATAGAACTCGTCATAATAATAAAAACGTTCAAGTAATTTTTATAACTGAACAAATGCATGGGATAATGAAAAGGAATCTTACAGGTAAATTAATTCATTATTTTAGGTAAGTTTATTGCAAATGTTTATTATGAATTAACGCAATACTCGATTACAATTAAAGTAGACCTTAAATGAAATACTTCCACAATAGCTGCTCATTCATTACTTGTAACCGCAAAACCTATATATGTATACACATATTAACTACAAAAGGATTACTCGTACATAATGATAGTATAGACATAACCATTAACACTGGCATTAACCTCTAAACGCCCTGTTTATGTTGATCGAATAACATCTCGATTAATCCGACTATCCGATTATTCGTATAAAAAAATGGAAGAAAAATATTTGAAATAGGAGCGTGTTCTAAACAATAATGTTAGTCGAGTGGTGGGTAATGAAGAGAGGCGCGTGGCCGCCGCGTGTGGCACGCTGCGCTGGTCTAATGAGCGGCGGCCCTATACACGCGCCTACAGTGCCCATGCGTGCAAATTCGAAAAATTAAAAAAAAAGTTTTGTTACACGATAGTTCCGATGTTCTCAATGTTCCGATGTTCTGAATAGTGTGAACGTGGTGTTGTGTTGGTTTGATAGGGCTACGTTAATACCCCTTTATAACTAAAATAAAAGAATAAAGTATTGTGTTATGTTACAGGAAAGAAAACTTAATAAAACTGTATTGGTTCTCATAAAAACTATTTTTGGTGTACAATAAAGTCTATTTATATTCTATTATATTATATATTTGAAATTTAAACCCTTTTCTTTTAACTTTTATCTTGAAAACGTAGACAATTGAATTAATCAATATGATGGACCTGGTTAATCTATGTACTTAAATTAATTATTTATGCTTAACCTGTAAGCCTGTGGCTTTACATTGACAAAAAATATAACTAAGTGAAAATTACTAAAATAATCTTTCTTTGATTTCTTTAAAAACAATTTAACCGATATTAAGACAAAAAGAGACTTTCCAAAAAAGTGATGTATTATTTTCCAAGTTTTATCGAAAGTTTACCAATCTTAGTATATATCTCTGTATGTGATAAATACTCGGGCGCGTGAAAGTCGATTCTGATTAGAGGCTTTGATTTAGTTGATTAATCAAAGCTTAGTCACCTGCACTGTCTTCGTTCTCGCTTATTCGTGTACTGTCACTACTCTTAATCTAAGGGAATGAATGATTATGTAAACTATTAATGTGGCCACGAAAGTAACGATTCAATATAATAAGTATATAAAAACTTTAATATAAAGCCTTACTATGGTTTTTCGAATGAACTAGCATGTTGTACTATATTTGATGTATGGGTTTGGCATTTGTTGGGCTTTATAATCATATTCAAAGTGGAATACACATAAGTGAATCTTCTTTTCTTGTGGTTTCGTTCAAACGTAGTTTTTGCACTGTCGCTGGAATTTTCATGTTTATGCGTTTTTATTTAACACCATAAAAAAAGTAATGTGGTTCCATAATACTACATACAACATCATCAAACTTAATATGAAAATATTACATTGCTTATGCTTAATATTTACTAAGATCATCGTAATGATAAACGTTCGTTGTGTAACCATAAACTATATATATTAAAATAAACTAGTCTGCTTAAAGCCCTAACGCAAACTTTAAGACCCCAAAATAAAGACGTGTACACTTTTTGTTGTATTTTTGAAATTAGATACATCAGAACATTTTGTAAGACGGCACTTGCTTATCGACGGTAGATCATTAAAAAGGTTCGTTCGGGGCACATATATTCGTAAATATGTTTCGCGTAACAGTCAACCCACGAAAAGTAAGCATTGTTACTTATTCGCACTATTTTGATAGTCTAATAATGAATATCAATCGCAATCATGATGCTTTATCTGAAAATTAAATAAGTTTGAAATACTTAAGGTGTATACTGTTTTACTACTCGATCGCTTATTTTCTTAGGGTCAAAGTGGAAATTACTAATAATTTGTTCCTGAGAATGTTCACGAAAAAGAAAAAGCAGCATGTTCCCGTTTCTAGTTCCAGTAACATTGATATTAGTGACGTATAAAAACTAAAATAAACATACAAATTTAGATCGTTCTTTAAAAGCACATAATATGACGGATCCGGGAACGATACACGTGATTTGAATGATGATACCTTTATTGTGTGGTGTATTACTCGGCTTTACCTTACGCTTAGTTTATCTTGTCTTAGTTAACTACTAGCTGGCTTAAATAAGGCCAAAAAAATTAAATACATAGCCGGGTACTGGAAGATTAAACTTTGTTAAAACAAAGCCACTACTGAAAATACCCCAAAACGAAAGAAGCTACCCTTAATTCTATATGTTAATGTATAATTATCTCACCAAAGTTGGTACTATAATTGTCCATAATATCGTTTGTTCCCGAGCATGATTCGCAAGTTTTCTTCAAATTCTAATACATACATAATTATATTGTTCAGACGTTTTTTCGTGAATACAAATTATGATCGAATTGAATTATTCCGAATAGCGTATGATTGTAGGCTGGACCATGACATGGCGTTTTTTGGGCGCCTGCGCTAGTCGAACATCGAACTGGTTGGAGTAGTAGAATATATTCAATTAATATACCTTTTACAAATTTCGTATAACTGACATCGTTATAAGAAATCTTGCTCTCGAAACTAGCTCTTCAATATTTTTTATTTAATAGCTATTGACACGTTAAACCGTCGGTCCCGGTTGTAATGAACCCTATGACAGGCGATATTTTGAACTCAGTACCCTCAAATATCCTGATAACTAGTCCAACTATATTCAGTTAGCCTCAGGGTTGCGAAGATCAGATACCAGTCACTTCGTACAAAAACTAATGCTCAGGCAATAACTGGTTGGAGTAGAAGCCAACCCCGTGCGGTGGCAACATTGTGTGTCGCAGGTGGTCGGGACGGGTTTTCCCCTCCCCCCGCTTTTGTGGCCAGCCGTGAGGAGGTGACGCCCGCTTGTGTCTGGAACCTACCTTATTGATAGGTTAACCTTAGGTGGTGCCCGTATAGTGCGGGTAGGTGCTAGAAAGGGTTTGGATGTCTTAATAAATTTGTTCCCGGTTTACTCCTTAAAAGAAAGAAGCCAAGTCCAATAGACAGGGGAATAATAAGGTTGGGAAGAAGAAGCTATTGGCACATAATAGCTTTACAGAGCGCTTGCAAGCACGTTAATAACAAGCATTACTATGTTAGACATATATATATAGTATATATATAAATATGTCTAGATATATATAAGCCTACTATAATGACCACCACCATCATTGCAAGTGTAGTCAATGCAGCATGGTGACCCACACTGTGGCGGCCTGGTGAAATGCTTTTTCACGCCCCGCTTAAAAGACCCGGGATCAAAGTGGGAGGGAAACACGCACACTGTTAGTGAATTCCAGGCTTTGTGGGACCAATTAGAATAGCTCGTCAGAACACTCTCTGTGATGTAGGCGATAGAGGACTGCCATAGAGGCCAGGCTTAAGGGACTTGGTGAAATCAAGACTGTCGATAATTTGAACTGTTTTCTTTCTTCTCATAAAAACTTTTCATTGGTAATAAAAGTTAATAAATTAATTTGGTATATTAACATTCACTTTTGTTACAAAAATACAAAACTTAAAAAATAAATATTAATACCGACTCTACTGATGGCCGTAGTCCCCAGTTGTCAGTTTATGACAGGATGACGTCATCGTCAGGTGGCAGACAGCCACTTGCACTGCACTTGTATGATGTATTTAGGTACTTTTATACAATAGTACTTCAGTTTTTTACATTTCTCTTCAAAAAGTCCCGCAACCGATAATTCAGATAGAGCGATTTGTTGCAGTTGCATTTTATTTTTACTACGTTAGCTATGACATGTAAACAGAAATATGTTAATAGGCAGAAAAAGTTATATTCTTTTTTTCTTTTTGCCTACAGAGCAATTACAGGAATTCTTTTTAGAAATATAATTATAAAGATTATAAGTAGTCAATAGTGAAATAACCAAAAGACCTATTGGAAAGTCTTTCAGAGTACTCTAAAAATGCGATAATATAATTAAATTTATTGTTATAAAAATAAATATTTCGCAATGCATCACGAATGAAAAAGTGAAAAGAGGATTGGCTGCTTTTATTGCCCAGGGCGTACCGTGAGGAGGATATGCTAAACATTCATTACAAACCCTTCGTTGGTAGACAAAGGAGATGATTATAAAGGAGGAACTGACCTCGGTATTTGTAGTTCTATAACTGATCCAAAGTTTATTTTATCCCATATAATTTTAAGAAAACTTAATATACCGACAAAAGATGACTATACAAATGATTATATTAAAATCGTCCTCCGGTGACATTGCATGTGCAATAACCACTTGTAATCTTTTTTCGAAAACAAATTACGTAATTTGAGATCTAAGACCGAATTTCGGGACCGAAATATAATTATGAAAATTAGGATGCAATTCTTAGGAATTACACAAATTATACCTGTTCCTAAATAAGTAATGGTATGGTTATACCTACATAGAGTTTAATATCACGTACAAAAAATATTCATTTTCCAAAAATCCCCCATAACTTAGACCTAGTAGTATTCAAAAACCAATTATTCCACAAAACGTTTATGTTCTATAACAAATTAGCTTAGCTTAGCTTAGACCTATACTCAACTAACTTTCCATCTGAGCACTAAAGCTGATTTGTAGGATCAGTATTGTGGTATTCAGAAATATTTCAGTTTTTTTTTTAAATTTAAATTTTGTATATCTAACACTATTACGCACTTTTACACTCATTCACTTAGACTCAGTTATGACTTATGACTGCTCTAGCACAGTCATACACTGTATGTTTTGAACTTATCGACACTTAAGCCTATTCGCATACATTGCCAAATACAACACCTTTTTTGAATAATATCTGTTATTCCTTAAATATTGTTCAACCTTTCTTTAATTTTTAAATCCCACAATATACTGATTGAATTTATACAATTGCGAAACGTAACAAAAATCGACCAAATGGAATCCTCAACCGTTGTCGAAATACCCAGACTTAAAATTCGATAATTTAAAACTCCATAACAGTATTGATTCCTAATCTATCTGTGATTTTGCTAAGTGCGATATTAAGGACTGTCTTAATTTTATTCAAACACCGGATTATTTTGTATTTTTGTTTCTATTGATGTTATCTCAACACTTACTTAAATAAACGTTGATAAAATGAACCCAAGTATCATAATTATAGCTATGTAGTGTTCCCCATCATACAAAAATATTTCCAACTTTCTAACTTCATTAAACGCTGTTCTAACAAAATACTCGAGTTTTAAAACAATCATATTGACTGGTGTCATCAACCTTAATATTATAGGTGATTTCATAGATGATAACGCTGGGGAGTATAAAAACCTTGTAGCATACCATATTTTGCTACCAGCTCATACACTTCCGACACGATTAAACAGCTGTCTTGCTCATGTCGTGTAGAAAACTAAGGTTCAAGCTTATATTTTTGTAGCCCAAATATTACTAACGGACCATGACACAGCCTCTTAAAACGAATTATATCAGATCCTTGATTATTATATGTAGACCACGAGGGCCTCACACTGAGCCTACATAACATGGATCTAAGGCTAATATTTAACTCAAGCGACGTCAATTTTGCTATTAACTTTTTAATATCGTCTATTACTGAAACTATTGCATCATATTAAAAGTAGAAATAAAAGGTAATGCCGCTGGATGGGACAATATTAGCGCTAAGGTACTACAAAATTCACATAAACAAATTATTGTTCCTTCTCTTATACACATATAATTTGGCTCTTAATAATGACACATTTCCGACACGATTTTAAAAAGTTTCAACAACCCTACCTACGTGTCAACTACTCTCTACTACCTAGAGACCGTGTCAACAGTTACCGAGCGATATTCATCTTGCCTGCTATGTCGAAGGTCTTGGGAGGGATAATAAACAATAAGCTCACCAAAATATCTAGAGTTAAATACAATATTATCTGTTTCTCGGTACAGTTTCCATTCAGGTAGATCCATAGATTCCATTCAGGGGATATTGTCCATACCCTTACCGACTATGTATTCAAGAAACTTGATAGTAGTATGCACGGCAATATGTTTAGACTTTGCTAAAGCTTTTGACATTATCTTTAGTCGGAAGCTAATAGAGAATGTTGAACGGACTGGAGTAAGAAAGGCTTAGTTCTAACTTTTCAGGTATTACTTGAGTAATAGAACGCATAACACTAAAATTGGGGATACCTTAACGGTGGACCTTCAAATACAGTATGGTGTTCCGCTGGGCAGATTTTCGATCCTACCCTCTTTCCCCTGTATATAAATCAGCTCTGTAATCTTAAATTACATTAAAGTTCTAAGCGAAAACCAAATGTATGACATTCTCAAAACTCGGACCAAGAATGTTACTACATCATTCTTGATCCACGGTGACCCATAGCTGTTCTCGCCCCTATTCTTCAGAGTGTCAGTAATGTATCTTACAGTTTTTATTACAGTTTGACGGACGACTATGAAAGCTTATGTACGTATTCAAAAGCCAGCGTAGTATCGCTGATGTTACCGCAATATAAATGCACAACGGAACTTCATAGAAATTATTTTTTTCTTTCTTACACTCTACTATACACTGTTCATAAGCTGCTCTAATTCTTATTTTTTGATGCTTCTGTACATTCAAACGACGCAAATATAACGTATGCTCAACCTCATCGTGTTCCTATTCCTTTCATAGGGTCCTCTCTTTTTTACTTGTATAACAAATGGCGTTAACCTGTATAATAAAATAAACAAAATATTAGACATATATCCAAAAACTAAAAATTATGCGAAAGAAATAGCCTATAAAACACTTATTTACCCTAGACTATGACCAAAAAGTAAATCAACTAGAGGTGCTAAAGTAATAAGTAATACACTCATGTATGTATAAACACATATGTATATTCAGGTACACACACATACTCACAATCTTATGTTAAATACATACATTCACAAACATTATACACATAACATAAACAAAAACTGACCGCTTTGATGTACAATGATCTTGAATTTTAATATTTTTTTCTATATATGTATATACAATAATTTGAACTGTCTCTGTCTCACTATAATATGATTTTATTCTCTGGAATGGAACCCTGGTATTCATATCACAGGTTCTTACCTAGCTTAGCAAAATTGCGATTGGAGAGCAAAATTGTTATATAGGAGAAATGAATTATTAAATATCTGAAGCTCTTGTATAGTGATGAGAAACTGGCTTAGAGCTAGGGTTGTGAAAATTTTTCTAAGATAGATCTATAGTAAAAAATAATAGTAAAAACAGTTACTCACACTTAGGACTCCATCCATCTGATTCATTGGAAGATACACTACCATTTTATTTTACAAAACATTTCTTATCTCATGCAAATGCTTTCAAAGCTTTTTATGTTTATCGTAAGTATCAAATAAAAACTTTTGTAGCGACTGGTAACAGGTGCATTAAGTCGTGGGGTCCCGTCTGTCCCTGCCACCCTAGTAGTCAAGCATCACTTGATTTTTGGGATTACATTCCCCTCGTGATGCTGACACCCGTAATATGTCAGAATAATTGGTCGGATATATCCGATACAGAGAAATATTTATATGTGATATTGGATTGAATAACCTACTTTGTTAAAATCATGGCTAGCATAGCTTAGAACAAAGCATCGCATGTTTATAGATCAGTTCACAGTGCCACGGTGATTTCGCTTGTGGCTACGATTTAGTCGGACCATTTGGTGACATAGCAAATGGTTTTAGGGAAATTAAATATTGGTAATGATTTAGTTGTAGATATGATATATACATTTTCTACTTTGCCACCTCTTTCAGTATCATTCCTATAGTTTATCTGCATACACGTTTTTTTTTATTTTATTACAAGATTTAGAGTAAATAACTGAAACTAGGCGCTACATAAATCTTATTTCCCTATCACTATTAGGTTTGTGGTTAGACGTATGCGTCACGTGTCACACTTAAATAACAGTCAGTTGTAACGATGCATGAACGTGGTACCCAATGAAGCTAAATATGACTTGCACCGGCAACAAAACAACGTTGTTTTCTAAAGCATGTTAAGACAATGAATATATATATATATATATCTGTATTAATTTAACATAATATTCGGTTACATTGGAGAAAGTCTTGACAGGTTAGATCTGGCTATTAGGAGTGTTCGCAAGTGATATATATACATATACTACACGTAAGACGCGTAATAACGATACGCTACTATAAGCCACTTAATATTTTTTATGGTGACGTACTAATATATTATAGTATGACACGTCTTTACTGTCGCAAATCTCTCTAAACAGTGTATATACATATGTACACGGTCGATGACTAAGTGACAGTATTTTTAGTATTGATGTTATACTACTAAGACTAGCAATATATAATAAAAAAAAGTACAATATTTAAATAAAATCATTGAATTCTCTTCGTACTTTTTGATGGATTTTTTATACATATATAGGAAGCCCTGTCTAATAAAAATTGCTTTACTAGCCGTTAAATAAATTTCTGCACTCGTCCTTCTAAAGAAGCTTCAAAATTGTTCATCATTATAAAGCTAATGCTATTTTCTATGCATGTTCCTTCGTAAACTATTAAATAAAAGAAAAGCGGCCAACTGCGAGTCGAACTTGCGCACGAATATTTCCGTACCATTATCTATAAAAACGGCAAAAAGATCATGTTTGTTGTATAAGAGCCCCCCTTAAATATTTATTTTATTTTAATTTAATTATATATTTTTAAAGGATTCGCTGTCCGTCTTTCTGTCCGTCTGTCACCAGGCTGTATCTCATGAACTGTGATAGTTAGACGTTTTTGTTCAATATTGATAACGACAACAGGTAGATGCTTAAAATATTTAGTGAATATACAACTAAAGAAAGACGGACAGCGAAGTCTCAGTAATAGGATCCCATTTTAGCCTTTGGCTACGGAACCCTAAAAGAAAGGCTGGCAACACACTTGTTGACTTGTTTGTGACTCTTGAGTTGCGGGTGTACATGGACAGAGGTAGTCACTCAAAATCGGGTGACCTGTATGCTCGTTTGGGCAAACGACCATACAGGTCACCCGATTTTGATCGATTCAATCCCATAAAAAAAGAAGTTTTTGTTTCAAATGAGTTTTTAAGTTTAAGTATATAGGCTCTTTTTGAAATAATTACTCTCTGCTTTTCTTAGCCTGTTCATCCACCACAGAAACATTGTACCAGATTTGTGTTACATTTTTCTTTAATTTACGTAATAATATACTTTTTACACAAAATACCTCACTTAAACCTTCTTATTGCAGATAAACTAAACAAAATTTTACACATATTAGGCATACACAAACCAACACCGACGATTAACTTTAAACAAATCATACACTTACCGATTCAAAACTCACGAAATTCTATTATATACATACATATATATATATATTTTAATAGAATTTCGTGATAATACATCACACGATGTCGAGCGAGTTATCTACCTATCAAATAATTCGAATTGTACTGCACAGTGCAGGTGCAGTCACTGGAGATTGCGACTATAGACTTGAGATCGTATGATTTGAATAGTATGTACACATATAATGAAAATAATAGCCTAGCACAAACAACGCTTGCTTGCTTTAATAAATAATAGGTTATGTGGTTATTTATAAATATAGGTTAATTTATCCGTTATCTAATCCAACACATCAATGCAACACTCAAACTATCAGGTACTAAAAAAACGGATAAGATCTTTTTAAATTAATAGGTAATTGGAGACAAAACGACAGTGTTTGGCGTTCTCTTTCGAGAGTTCGGCAACCGACTTAGAGAAGGTACTAATCAAGGGAAAAGAGTGAGCTACCTTTTTCTTCGAGCGAAAATATCATCAGATTCCTACTTAGATAACGTGTGTTTAATTTACTAAATATTTATTATCTAATACTTATTACATTCTTACAGTAATTTTATATTTACCAGTAATAATGACGCCACATATATAATAAAGTGGAAGTGCTGTGTTATTTGTTATTAGTTTGGTCTTTTGCCGCCAACTGTCGTTTACGTTAACTAATACGAAAAGGAATTTGAGTTGTAACACACACCTCACTCCAGCCAGTTTTTTTACTAGCCACCGCTTCTGCAAAAATAGTCTGACACCAGGTCTGCTTTGAACGGCCACGTTTACGCTTTTTTTGAAGATTCGAGTCTAGAGCTTGCCTCAGTGTCTGGTTAGGGTCTCTTTGGAGTGTGTGGCGTTTACGGTGCTTAAGCTGTTAGTCGATGGGAGTCTCGTTGCCACGTTCCCAGAGATCTTGGTTGGAAATTTATTTGGGCCCGTTTATACCACGAATACGTTGAAGGCAGCGGTTCATACAGACTTGCAGCCGGCACCTGATGTTCTTTGTAATCTTCATCGTCTCGCATCCATAGAACAATACCGTTTTAACATTGAATTCACCTATTCCGTAAGACAATCACAAAGGGTTATTTAATACCTTTTTTTAATCTTTATTTATTTACAGGGTTTTTTCTATGAAGTATTTGTTCCCCGGATGATTGCACACAATTAAATTACAAGTACCTGTACTGGACTCGCCTACCCGTAACCTTATACCCATAATAACAATACAATGTATTTAATACTGACCGTATATTACTTCAGTGCTACGAGTATAATCAAACTGCATTGCTAGAGCTATGACGATTTGATACGTGACACATATATTTGACTATGTTTTTTCCCATACATATAATTTTCCCATTCTGTTTTGTGACAATGTCATAAAAAAGAATATAATTCTCAAAGTCCGACACCCGTTGCAGTCTGGTCCCCTTGTCATTATATGTATATTATAACATGATATCGGCAGCGAAAGTCGTAAAATAAAAGCAAGGGTTACATCCAGTGAGCGGAACATTGGGCAGTGAGTTAATGCAATGACTTCATTAGCAAGAAAAGCTTTATAATGTTGATAGGCCAGTAATTTACATTTAAAAAAGTGATGTTTTTTTTATACAATTAAGTTTGCAACCGAACAGACAACCGTGGACTAGCGTGATAGGAAACACTTTTTTACGAATATACATATGTGCCTCTGTTGCGTCCATTGCCGGTGAAACGTAGTCACAAATTCAGTTTTTTTAATTTTTATAATTTGAGTTATGTTTGTATAGTGTTTGTATGTTTGATACTTCTTTTTTGTTTGAGTTTCGAAGTGAGAGTGTTTTCTCAGGTAACACCTGAAAAAATAAGTTGCAGTGGGGCTTTATATTTTTTATTAATTTACTTGTCAAGTAGATACTATCTTCAGTCAAAAAAAAACCTCTTAATTTATAAGCGAAAATAAACACTTTTATGTAGTTTATGGAAGTGACAAATCGAGATTACTTCCTGTACCGTCATAACATATATAGACTAAGTAAAGGCGATTTTATCAACCCTGTTCTTCGCTTATTTATTTGACGAGTATAATGTAGATTTTTTATACCTACATAAAACACAGTTAGCCTGTACCTACCCTGATTTCATTTTATATTGCTGTATTAAAAAGGAAAATATCTACCAATTAACTAATATTCGTCCGTCATCATCAAAATGCCCTCACCAACCCTTAAAAATGGTTGAAAAAAACTGGACAGAGTTTCTACTAAAATACCTCGCAAATACGTTCCGTCTGATTTAAGATAATGGGCATCAAACGGTCCATAGGGTTGAGCATATGTCGCTGATCATCCCCTGCTACCCTTTGCCAATTATCGGGGGTGAATGTCGGGGGTTTATAAAATCATTGCTAATGAACAGTTTCGGATTTTGACGAATCCGTTTGTTTGGTGATAATTGAAAGTGTGGTTGGATTGTCTGTGTTTGATGTTTGATATGGTTATGGTGCTGTCGTAGAAACGCTTATCTTTAGGCTTTGTACAGCCTTTATACTACCAATGTAATACTAAAATTGTGATTAACAAAACTTAATATGTATATATTGAGTCCATACTTTACTATGCTACTTACTAGTTATATCACATAAGGGGTCAATCTTAAAAAGATTGCCCTCTGTACTATATGTCTGTATGTTGATCAACGTTGGTTTATAGTCGTATCTACCTGTACAATGTAATGTCTTATTTTTCTTTACAGTTATTATTATATATTTTTTTATTATAATTCAGATGTTTAAATCAGCAATTTATTTTATATCGGCAAATATAAAAATATATTACCTACCACATGCTAACGTGGGAGAGTTATGCTTCGGCACCCATGGGCCGGATCGATCTTAGTATTACCACGGCCTTACACTAAAACCAGCTGTTTAACAATGCTTGCATTGTGCGACCGAGTGAATAAGGTTACCGGAGGCCCAACCACCTTTCCCTTCTCCTATTTCTCCTCCTCCCTTTACTTTCCCCTCCTATTTTTCCTTTCACCTCTTTCCCCTACCCTAAAAGGTGGACAGCACTCTTGTGACTCTTGAGTTGCAAGTTTTTACGGGCGGCGGAAGTCACTTACGATCAGGTCTGCTCGTTTGTCCCATACATGACATAAAAATAAGCATATAACTATATAATATAATTTCACATATAAATTTATAAAAAAAAATGTTGTTTTTATTTAATATATGCTTCATAGCTATAATGAAATGATTTCGCATATTAACACGGTTGTCTAGTGTTTGCCTATATAAGTCAGACTAATGAAGTTGAATGGCTCAATCCTGTACAAAAAGGTTACAACACCATAATAGGTACTTGTCCACAAATAAAATCTGTAAAAATAAACAACTAATTTTTTCACCCCCTCAATAAACATTTAGTCGTCACCCCATCAGTCATAATCACAACTGATTGTTTTATAACAAAAGAACTTGAATAGTTCTCGAGTTAACAATAGACAAACAAGCAAACCCTTCGGTTTAATGTTTTAACGTCACAAACTTGCAAATATGTTATGTTTTAACGGGTGGAGGTACGATAAGCGGGAAGCGGTTTTCTCCATCAAACCCTGTACGTCTGGTCTTATACATTAATAATTAAATAAGTACCAAAATATTTATTTTATAAGTACTAAATAGACAGGTACCTACGGTATATTTTACATGTTTGCCCAAAAAGGAGTGTAATTATTAGTTACATTTTTAGATAGAAAGAGAGAGATACTAGCTATATTTTTTTCGAAAAGCATGAATATGCTCTTAATTGTATTTTGGTGGGTTTTTAACCAATCATTTAAGTTATTAAATTTTATACTTTTGGTAGAAATATCTACGAGTTTTATGAGTGACAATAATTATAAGTTTAAATAACATTTTTTTTTTTATAAATTAAAAAGAGAAATTTTTATTTAAATTGCTGTAACAGTTTTGGTGTCACTCATTTTAAAATTATTTCTGATAAAAAATGAGTTTTTTCCTGTAAGTATTAAGTTTCGTCCGCTTGGCGACTTCAACTTCAACCACGGCCACAAACAAATAGTTCTACGATTCTATCCGGTATAAAAACTATGAAATGTGTTGTTATGTGAGGGTTGACTGTGACGGGGTTGACGAACAAATATAATAAAATATTATCAATTACACGCTTCTACTACTATTGCAGTTATTACTGGTTAGGTTACATATTATTTGTTGTAATTTGAACGATTGGCAGGTGACAACATTTTTTTCACTTGAGGTTTTCAGATTCATATTGAGGTTGTCCTTTTCTAAAAGCGTTTCATGTAAGCAAGATTCAACTTATATAAAGCAGATTAAGAAAAAATTGTATTTACACACAAAAGTTTTAAAACAGGTTAAAAAAGTTGTCTGTGTGTTGACTTACGCAAATTGTTAATTGCTAATTGTGCGTTATTGTTTTTATTATGTTTTCATGCGTCTTTTACAATTATGTACATGATAAAAAATAGCTAGGTTATTTCAGTTAGGTTAGAATATCCGGTCCGGCGGCGGCACTATTACTGGTGTTATTTATGATTGTCGCTACTGCTGGCACTATGAGACATAACTGTGGAACATCTTAGTTCTGAATATCGCATTTGTGGATATATAGAGCTGTGTCTATGACTGTAGCGACTGGCTTGCTAAAACAAAAGCGAGGGGACCGAAAACTCCATGCGGTTCGCCGCCGTAATCCCAGATGCGCCTTCACTCAATTCTGGTCAAATTACGCAATTATGCCCGAATTTGAACACGTAGTTTCATCTGCTGTTGTCCTCCCCGTCTCCTCTTTCCCCCACCCCTTATCCCTCATCACCCTCAATCACCCTCATCACCCTCATAAGTGTCCATGGACGGCAGTTGTAGCTTACCATCAGATGACCCTTCTGTTCGGGTGTCCTCCTATATTATAAAAAAAAATGTGTGTACCCTGTAAATAGTATATATGTAAAGGTATATGACAACAAACTTTGTTTATTTTTCATTTCAAGTAAATACATTGAGAACGGTTCGACATAAAAAGTAAAAAAGGGTTAGATTGGATACATATTAGCAGCCTGAATAATAATAATTATTATTACTATTGTGTACAATACTTATTTGACCTACATGCTCAAACATGGGTTACTGACACCAACAAGGATATGATGCGGCTAACTTAAAGCTGAGCTAAGCTCATCAGGAGTCTAGAACATTAAAAACAGACAACATAATGAACACTTACAGGTACCATTATGTGAACATAATGGTCGCTTAGGTAGGTAGGCTCTTGATGACAAATCAGGGAGTAGCATCTTATCTTCTATTTCCCACGTAACCCACGATGTTCATCAACCTGCAAAAATCATATTTATGCTGATCACCTCTAGACGTACGTTTCTTTAAACCATATGAATACCATGAATCTGTAAAAATATAAATTCGATTAAATAAAATAGCAGCATGGGGTCATAAGAAACGCCTTGGTGCTTGACCCTAGCAAGTCAGTCTTTTATAATGGGGACATAAGATACATGTTCTAAGATTAGAAACTATGGTCTCGACACATAGGAGTTATTGCATGTGAGCAACCTGAGAATCGTTTTTGACAGTTATAATAGTTGAATCTGCTGAATCTGTTGAAATTATAGAATGAATCCGGTTTATGTTTTAATCTATATTCTTTTTAAACGGTTTTGTTTAGCTTGCCCTGTTTGTTTATTTATTTATTTGTTGGAGTTTGAATTTGACCCCCTTCATTCGTTGTCATTGTAAATCCAAGATGGCCGCCTACAAAATGGCAGTTACAGATGTCTGAAATAAAAGGGCTAGATTGGCAGAATACAGTTCCCTATCAAAATAAAATTGAAATCAATATGGCCGACAACAAAATGGCAGGTTAATTTTTCTTTTCACAACTCCTTTAATATGGGTATCAAACAAAAGGTCTTGACTAGTAGAATAGATTACAATATAAAAACAAAGAAAATCCAATATGGCCGCCAACAAAATGGCAGGTGATTTTGTTTTCACTACCAGTTCAATATGGGTTTCAAAGGAAATGCCAGATTTCACATTTGTTTCAATATGGGAGATGGATATCAAATGAAAAGGCAAGGCGAAAGTTGCATAGTGGATCGCAGAGTTTTTAAATAAAATCTTAAAAATAAAAATAAGCAAAAATAAATTTTAATTTGAACGGTTTTATTGGAAATAAAGAATTAAATGATGTAGACCAGGGGTGCTCAAACTTGAACTGCTGGCGATCTACCTCAATATTTTTAGACTCCTTACGATCGACTTGAGAGACTGCAAGTATGTGTGATGCAGGGTTGTCGTACATACACGATACACCCTACCTACCTAGGTAGGGTGTACCGTAGCATATATAGATATTAGCTTTCCGCACAATTTACATTATCTTAGTCAAGATTTGGGTTAGGTTTACTTAAGTTCTTCTCTACAATATCAATGAAAAAACTCCCAGTTATTCAAAATTGCGAGTTTATTCGTTGTTACAAAACAAAAGAGTTACATATGGTGTTAAACTCAACTAAGGAGTGACTTTGGATCTTGAAGCGTGGCACTGCATGTCCTCAGCATACTTTTCATAAGATGGTGCGTAACCACTGAGTGCCAATCGCAAGCATGATGACATATGATCGTCAGTTAGTCGATTGCGATATTTTGACTTAATTATCTTCATTTCAGAAAATGCAGACTCGCACAAGTAAGTTGACCCAAACATTGCCGTCAGTTGAAGGGCGATTTGCCTTAGATTCGGATATTTATCTTCAGATATAAAACACCAGAAATTTGTATCAGATGCTGTAGCTTTGAGATGTATATCTGATATAATCTGCACCAACTCATTTTCAACAGAACATGAGTTCATATTAAACTGACTTGCTACTTCAGTGGTTAATTCCTCAATGTTTTTACATGAAAAAGGATAACTCACAAATGATGCTATATTTGCCAATTTACTGCAATCATAAAAACGCATTTCGAATTGTCCCAAAATATTTGATAATTCAGCCTCATACGTATCATAATTCAACTGAGGAATCCTTGCTTTCAAAGACGGAAAATGTTTCAGATCCTTTCTTTTCAGTTGATCTATCATAAGTTGCAATTCACTTTTGAATGCGTTTACTGCGCTAATCATCTCAATAATAGTTTTTCCTTTACCTTGAAGCTCCAAGTTAATGGTGTTTAAGTGCATTGTGATGTCAGTCAAAAATGCCAAATCAGTCAGCCATTTTTCGTTTTTCAACATCTCAGTGTCATCACCTCTTTCGTCTAGAAAAGCTGTTATTTCGGGCAATAATTCTTGAAACCTTTCTAGGAATTTTCCGCGACTCAACCACCTGACGTCCGTGTGAAGAACCAAATCAGTGTTTTCAGCTGACTCCCTATCTTCCAATTGCAACTTAAAGAGCCGCCGTTGCAAGCTACGTGCACGGATGGAATTCACAATTTTTGTTGCAGTGCCCATAATTTCCTCCGTGTTTAAAACTTTTGAACACAAAACTTGTTGATGTATATAATGCAATGGAATGAAAAAAATGAAGGGAATTCTTCATTAGCTCGACACAATGCCACAAAACCGTTCTTGTTTCCAGTCATTGCTAGTGCTCCATCGGTTGTAATGCACACTAATTTATATATTGGTAGCTTGTAGTTTTTTTACAAAATTGATGAAAACGTCATATATATGTATCTTCGCCACGGGTCTTCCCCTTCAGAGGAATGATTGTCAAAAATTCTTCCTTAGCCAACATTTCATTGAATACCATCCGAATAAAAATACACAGCTGGGCAGTGTCTGTCATATCGGTGGATTCGTCGAACTGTAAAGAAAAGTATGTACATTCCATGATATCATGTTTTAGTTTATCTGCGATGTCCTGACTCATGACTTCAATACGCCTTGTGACAGTCGGACGAGATAACTGAAGTTCTCTAATAGCAGACATGATTTCTGTTTTATTTTTAAAATCTCCAAATAAAGTCTCACCCGCTTCAATAAATGCTTCCTTCACAACCGATCCATCTTCGAATGGTTTCTTGTGTTTCGCCAATATATGAGATATTTTAAATGACGCGATCGTAGCAGCTTTTGATTGTTTGGCTGGTCTTGTGAACATGGTTTGTTCTTTTTTCAAACAAGATATCAAATTACTTACTTTTCGTTTTCTTAATTCACTCTGTGGCGGAAAATCCTTTTCATAGTTTTTATGAACCGTTTTATGATGCCTCTCTAAGTTACCACGCTTAGGTATTGCAACTGACGCACGACAAATAACACAAATGCACTTATCCTTCACCATACAAAAGAAAAATTCTTCCTATTATTATTATATTATTATTTATATTACTTATTATATTAAAATAATACGTTTTAGATTTCTTCACTGCACTCATTTCGCACTATTTAATAATAAACTTTGTATCGACGTAGTATCGCCTTCAAGTTATAATTCAGAATGACTCCAATTCCTGCAGGCGCAACATTTATATCGGCGTGAACGAAAGTCTCGAATGTTCCCGTCAAACGCGCCGCCCGAAATGGTCTAGTCTAGTACAGTCTAGTACAGTCTAGTCTAGAAACAACGCGGCTTTTCTTTGACAAGTACCGCGCGTTCCTTTGATAAAGCCGCCTTTTGCCGCAAGCAGTGTTATTACGTAATAAATTTTTGTAGTTTAGTTACCTACTTATTAAAAAAAAATTTCTTCTCAAGATCTACTCAAAAAGCACTCGCGATCGACTGGTCGATCGCGATCGACCGTTTGAGCACCCCTGATGTAGACAATCTACTAAAGCTTAAAATAATTCTGTGGGTCCTCGGTACCAGTCTTCAATCGAATCTATTCATCAATCTGCCCTAGATTTATGTGGAGATTTTATTTTTTTGTCTGATCAATGCCCTAGATTAATGAGGAGAGTGATGTGATGACTGGTACCTAGGACCCACCGATTTATTTTTAAGCTTTTAGTACATTATCTACATAATTTTATTCCTTATTTGCAAAAAAACCGTTAATTTAAAAGATTTTTACTTATTTTTATTAATACAGTTCATTATATTTCAAGTAAAAAGTACAATTTAAAAAAATAGTTATTCAAATAATATTTATTACAGGCATTTACAATTTTTTATTGTTTGTTTATTAACGCACTGAACGTATACTATATATAAAGATGAACCTTAGTACTAATATTATAATTATTTTATGGTTCTTTTATATGCCATTTAGTGGAAACGTAACGTGTACATTCCCGTAACGTAGTCTTGGCTATTACTTGAAAATCAGTTCTTTTGCAATACCTGTATTGTACGTCGGTGGCACTGTGGGCGTCGTAAAATTGCGGCATTGTTGGTCGTTAGGGCCTGCGCCCAGATTGGGGATCCTTATACAGCCATGAACCGCACGATCACATTATGCAAACTTTTCTTAAAAACAAGGCCAATCGGGAGTGGGTGGCTAGTTTGTTTAGTATGTTTTTGCAATAAGTAAACTAGAATGATAATAATATTCATGAATAACGGTCGAATTACAACCTATAGGCAATCTCTTATAATTTAATAAAACCAAGGCCTCCTAACAATTATGAAATCAGAAACAATTTATTATATATAAGTATGGAAGAGTACGACATAAAACGATTTAAAAATTCCACCGTCAGTCACTAGGAAAGCGCGCATCACGCTCGCCATTGTCAAACAGAGAGGCATAATGGACAGCTCGGTGTTAGACTACCAGTGTTACAGCAACAAAGCCTTGTTTGGACTCAGAATGGCCAGTGATTGCTTCTTGTTCGAGCTGGAACGATTAGTTAGGGGCTGGTGTAAGTAAGATGCGGATGGAGTAAATCTATGATCTAATTCGAGCTTTGACCGGAAATAATTAATAATTAAGGACTTATCTTGTAGAGAAGCAAAATACGATTGGTTACTAGTGAACTGCCTTGCATTGACTGGCCTGTTGGTCTAGCGGTTAGTCACCCTGACTGCTAAGCCGGAGGTCGAGGATTCAAATCCCACCCAGGACAAATATTTGTGTGACGAGCATGATCATTTGCTCTGTGTCTGGGTGTAATTTATCTATAGTATGTATGTATATAGAAGTATACATGTAAGTTTATCAGCTGTCTAGTTACAATAGTACAAGCTCTGAGTTGAGTGAGTGAGTGACTGAGATATATCAAGTTATTATTATAGCGGCAACTACTCTTACATATAATTCTGCATCTAAATTTGTATGATTCATAGATCACAATATTTTGCCTTTTGTTAAAAATAAATACGTCAGGTGCACATGTTGATCTTTATCATCAGATCTGATCTGCTGCTATAAACTAGAATCTTGGCCAATTCTTAGTCTGATTGTAGTTGTTTAACATTTGATATCATTTAAATCCATATAATATATGTATTTAAGTTATAGAAAAAAGTAAAAGACAAAGACTTTAATTTAATATGAAAACAAACTGAAAATTATATATTTTCAGTCCTTAAAAGAAACGCAAGTTACAATGTAAATCCTTTAAGATGGATACTGTAAATATGTTTGATTCGTAGCTGAACTCACAAATATTTGATTAACTCATTAATTGCGCCACCGTCGAGTTGTAACATAAAAATCCGATTGAATAACTTAAATGAAGACGCGCCGGCACCACAATACGTCGACGTTTGCTCATTTATCAAATGATGGCAGAATGTGACGGACGCGGTGGTTAGATCTGTGAGTGGTGGATATGAAGTTATTTTTATTTCTGTAATTATTTTAATTATCTACTTTTAAAGTGATCTTCTAGAAGTCGTGAAGTAAAATTTTATACAGGACACAAGTACCGTGGCACCAGATTGGAAACTCAAAAGGAATTGCAGATGTATATAGCATTTCTTTCAAAGCTTAGTAACTCAACGGACCATACCCGTAGGCCATAAATACTCCATTAGGGCCTGAATGGAAGACGAATTTATATGAAGAAAAATAAAGGATAAATTATCAAATTCAAATGGTTTGAAATTCTAATTTAAAGGGGATCAAAGATTGGTATCCAAGGTATTACTGGTTACAGGTTATTCCTACAAGATTTTATACCGTTATAAAATGTTATGCAACCACCTCTTTTAGGCAAATTTAAATCAAAAGTATAAAGTGTAGAGCTAAGCTTCCATTCCACAAAAACGATATCTAAGCACTATACCGAACTCACCGACAGTGAGTCAGCAGTATGGTAGCGATTGAAACGTTACCGCTTACCACTTTACACTCCCTTGTCATTCAGCATGATGCATCACATTCAACGTATGTAACTACCAAATCTCATAATGAGACCTTCATTGTTTCGCTATTCAAAAGAACTATACAGGCTATCTGTTTTGATTTACGAATTTACCTTTTCCTTTCAGAAATTTACCTACATTTATTTTTTATTTTTGGGAGGTCGTACGGTTTTGGCAGACACAGTTAATAAATGCCTTGTACTGACAGATAGTAGTAGACGTTCAGTAATAACTTGTATAGTTTATTGACGAATCTTAATAACAATAATAATTAAAACATTACTGACAGACTATTGTTGCCTGCTAATAAACCTGACATACTGGTGATAGACTGATAAGAGACCATGACGGCAATAAAAAAAGATAAACAACTAAATATTTAGATTTGGCCCATGAGATTGTAGACATTTGGGATTGGATTCGGTAATCATTGTACCGATAATTATATTAGCCCATGGGTTGATCGCTATAGGCCTCGACTAACACCTTCAGAGACCTACGTTAGGCAGCTGGGTGAAGGGCCTGCTTAGAAGGCAGTCCTTCTTGATACGGCATGTACATCCGACCCGACATCCTTTGGGCACATTTTTTTATATTTTTAAATATATTTTGTTTGTTTTTTTTTATATAGATTTAAAAATATAATATACATGTATTTTAAGTGGAATAAAGAGAATAGTAATAATAATAAACTTTATATCAGACCATAGTCCATACACAATGTTACCCAACTTTTGAGACCATACATTCACATTTGTTGATCATCATCACAGAGTGTTGCATAATATAATTAAGTAAATATTTGACTTCGAACGTAACCATTAATGTACCGTTTGTATTGTAGCCTTATCCAGAACCTCGGTCTAAGCGCACCCACCCTTAAGTAGAATGTGTAGGGATTTAATTTCGTTCCCGAAGAAGATGCCTTATGCTATGCTAGCCAGTTTCGTGTAAACATACTTATTTAAATCTATTTAAATACTTTTAAATTTAAATTGATAAGTATATAAGTATGTCTAAAAATATTGTATAAACTGTGAATGCTATGTAACCTCGTAAGTGATATATTCATCATAACCTTATTACCTTGAACTGCGAATTAACCTAATAAATAAAATAAAATGATATATATATACATAGACACAATACAATTGTAATATATATTTTATTTGTGTGAGATGTGTGGAGTATTTATTGATTTATTATTTAATATATTTGAATGACGACCTATTGTCTTCATCCAATGAAATATCCGTCCTGTCCGCAACAGTAGCTACCAGATTATTGGAGATATCGCGCACTCGCCGCATCAGGGATTCTATTCGAGATCGAACTATCGCATGAAAGTCAGGCACACCTCTCGCCGCGAATATTCCCGTCGCGCTGCAAAAGCGCGGCAGCCCCAACATTACCCGAAAGGGGTATACATAGGGCGCACGTGTACAGTGACTGGCATTGACTTCTGTACATCGCGCATAACCCTGAGCTCCGGCTCCATTACCGGCCTTTAAAACCAGTAGCTCACTCTTACCGCATAATCAACACATACATATATACAGGAGCCTCCTAAGAGCACTGATGGCTGGGATCGTCGTCGTTCGACGTCTTTATATATATGTATATGCCAGTCATAACCTAAGGATCGTGCAACTAACCCAGTGGACAATGTTATATTAATTATCGTGATTTAATATAATAATAGTGGTTTCCCACACTCTCACTACCCTGCACGGAAACAATAAACTTACTAGGCAATTAAAATATAATAAGTAACATGTAGGTAGACGTAGCAATTCAAGTAGTACAACTTTTAGCACCTAGGCCTTGTTAAAACAAAAAAGAGGGTCAACATAATAAAGCGATGCACACTAGCTGTCGAGTATATTATATTACTTCAAACATCATATTTTAACTATTTAGTATAATACTCGTAGTGTACACACACATGTATACATACTCCCGCCTGTCTCACCTAAAGGGTAGTAAGAGGTGTATAAAACACCGATGTTAAGGCAATAAGAATTTGGTCCCTCTAACGTAATAGGGGGCAAGCCTACTGCCGTCAATCGGGCACTTTATGACTGTATACATACTGTCTGATATATTATGTACATGATGCTAGCACACCCGGCCCGCTTCGCTGATCGTAAATAATAAATATTTGTGCAGATCAATAAATAAAATAAAATTGTATTCATACAAATAAAATTAGTAAATGTGTCCGCTGAAAATATAAGAACATAATACAATAATACCGTAGCGGAATTTACTGTATATCTACTAAAGACTAATTATATTATAATATTCCTCTACATTGTATTCGCGTATAACTGGTTAATTCTTTTCGACTTTGTTCACAAATGCTGAAATTTTACACTAAAGTAAGGTAATCAGAGACTACCCCTTATAACCCCCTACAAATAAACAAACAAACAATTTACTTCTTTATAATATTAATTTATACGTAGATACATATGTCTTAGAACCACATTATATTTATAATATTTAAACTTTTTCTGCATCCGATTATTAAAATTCTGCGTGCTGTAAATAACCGAAGCTGTTGGGAACTTAGTAGTAAACTGTTTCTTGATAATTATACTATGACAGTGTGGCAAAGAAAGGCCGTGATTCTTCGACAGATAATATTCATGAGACGGTGTGTGATTTAAGCTAGTTTTAATCTCTAAAGTGTTCATGTACGTGAAATTTCATTAAACAGTCGTCCATATTTAATACGTTTCTAGAAAAAAATTCAAGAAGTTTAATAATTTAAAATCGTATTAATTGGTAGGATTGGTGGGGTCATATAAATATAATTTTAAAAAGACTACTAATTAAGCAAACTTTTTGTTTATCTTGAAAAAATCTCAAATAGTTAAAATTCGAAGTAAAAGTCAGCATCAGAGGAGTACTCTTATTTAAAAAAATCGATGCGCACTACCAAGCTGCAAAAAAAAAACATTTATTAAATCTATTGGTGTGCTATATTACACTTGGGTGCGTAAACGGTTCTCTAATGACGTCAGTCGGACTGAAATTCATAACGCGGCATAACCGTGACGATCCGGATCGTTAAAACATGAAATTATATCTTATTTGGAATACTTATTTTTTTTTACGACTACATCTAGATATTAATTTATTTCTGCTCAGTAGGTAGTTACTAAGTTAATATACACTGAAGATTTAAATCAGAATAAAAGTCAAATTGTTTTACATAGTACTGAATAGCTACGAAATTATTAGATTTTATTAATACCCGTGCCATCAGTGTCAGATTAAATTGAATTGTGGCTACAGAGGTATTGTAAAATTGAATGGTATTGTGTATTTGGTATTATAATATAATTAATTATATATATATATATATTGTGTTAAACATTTTCGTGTTCTTATTATCTTGAAATTAAGAACAACTTACTGCTATTGTTATAAAATAAATACTTAAAATGATTAGGTAAGCGCTATTACTCATACGTCTAATTCGAGGATACCCGATTAGTATCGGACCCAACTGGGCTCTTTATCGAGGGATTCAAGCGACGCATCCTGCCCACGGGTTACAGGCGCCACATTGATACCCTTGGGTTAGGGCTCCCGTCGAATCCGAAGTATGGGATCTAGCATTCAAGAATGTTTTTATTCTAATACGACACTCTAACTCGATTTAAGATTATATTATATCCTGACGAAGATCGCTATTAAATTAAATGAATGAATGAATACTAATCAAGCAATGTTGATTTTGTACCGCAAAGTGCTGATGCTAGGGCTTAACGGTAGAAGCGGTTTGGTAAATATAAAAATAGAGTTTACTTTAAAATTGCAATGTTTTAAAACAAAGTTTTATTGAGTTTGACTTAACAAGTTTACTGGTAGCTGTCTTACTGAGAGGACTTTTGTCTAAGAGTGTGTAATTTGGTTTAATGTGCATTTAACTTTTTTGGTGTTGTTAATATTTGACTCCGTTCGAACTGCACAGTGAAAGTTTAAATATACATAGACTAGTATTGGCGCACAACAAATAAAATGGGACTTATATCTTCGGATCTTAGTTATTTCACTAAGTTCAAACAGAGACATATTTTAAGCAAGAGTACGTACGATCTGATTTGTTAGTGCAAATACCTATTGGGCACGCTGTTATTACGGCGGTAAGACCCGTTATGGAGGATTGGCTCGAGAGGCGTCATGGGACCCTCTCATACCGGCTGACGCAGGTGATCACTGGAAAGGGATGTTTCGGAGATCACCTGTGTCTGATCCGCAAGGAGCCAACGCCTGAGTGCCATCATTGTGTGCCAGACCGTGGACACGGCGCTCCACACGCTGGCAGAATGTCCGGCGTGGGAGGAGCCGAGGCGTGATCTCGTGGCGGCCATCGGGGTGGTGGTTCTCTCGCTCGGTAACATGATTGCGGCCATTTTGCGGAGCGAGAACGCGTGGAACTCTGCCGTCTCTTTCTGCGAGCAAATTATGCTTGCCAAGGAGACGGCGGAGCGGGATCGGGAGAGGTTTAGAACTCTGCCGGCCCGCCAGGCCCGGGAACGGGCCAGGTACCACAGGCGACTCAGGCGCCGGAGATCGGAGAATGATCTCCGTCCTCCATAAGCGCAGGCCTGGGGGTGACATATGAGGCCATCTGTCACCCTAGAAGCAGGCTTGGGTGGCGGCGCGGACGCTGCGGAGCGTGCGCGCCCTTGGGGGAAGTTACGGGAACATTGGGGTTCCCACACTGGAGGGGGCCGTCTACAAACCGTAGGTGGCCCGAGGTACGTCGGGGTTCCAGGGTTTTCCTTTCTAGGGTGTACCTGGTTCCCCGGCATCTAGTACCCAAGATGGCGTGCGGTTTTAGTCGGTTCGAGTCCGATATGCCACCAGAAGGTGGTATCCGAGGGGATTTCCGCACGGAGAAAAAAAAAAAAAAAAGTGCAAATACCTATGGTTATTCAAGTATTGGCACTACCGAATCAGACTGTACGTATCTCAAGATTGAGTTAATCCGAATAGAGTTGTGCGGATGTAGCCGGAGGATAATAATCCAACAATTCTATGGGTAACACAAATGGGTGTATAGGGCAACACAATCATAACTGCAACGATACGTGTTTGGTATATACATATATAAACACATTGCGTCGTAATTGAACGGTTTTAGACTTGTATTCAATATAATGTATAGTAGGAGCCGGTCATTCATATATTCATACGGTATGGTTATAGGTATAGTTTCGGGGTTATTAATAACCCCAAAACAATACCTATAATTATTCAAAAGATATAATTATTTAGAAACTAATATACTAATAATGTAATTCTTAAGAATTAATTAAATTACTTTCACGATTTTAAAGTGATAACACATTTGCAATAATATCCAAATTTTTCTATTCACGTCAACTTCCTCGTAAATATCCAGACCTGATAATTGTGAAGAAAATGTTGAACTGAATGAATTGAAATATTTAAGGAATATAGGTAACGATTCCACAGTTGAGCGAGCTATCACAATCACAAATGGTGCAAGTGCAATGCCGTAACTTAACATGAAAAACAATAGAGGCGGCTTTAATGCTTTAATGTGAATAAAAACTCAGACTTTACTAAATAGCGTCCAGTCGTGCTTGACGAATGAACTGACTGGCCTGTTGGTCTAATGGTTAGTGATCCTGACTGCTGAGCCAGCGGTCGTGGTAGTGGTTCTATTCCCACATGTTACAGAAATTTGGTGAAATCAAAAAAATATTGTCCCTAGTCTGGGTATTCCTTGTATCCGTTATGTGTATCTTTGTCATTTCCTCTGCGACTCAGGAATTATTCCTAGTGCGTTTGAAAGAAAAAACTAAATTTAAGACGACGTCAAATCGGTCACATATTGCCAGTACGATTTATTTAATTGTCAAGCCTGTGTCAAGAATAGCTTTAAATAAAAAATGACTGAGCGTGTTCAATTACCCCTTTATGAGCAAAGTTTTTTGACACGTTTATAGGCTATACTACTACGGCATAATATACACATTTCGTCACGTTCGGAGTCATTTGAAATCTCTTAATAGTGGTAGTAATATAGGGTATAAAATTTCGGGATGACATCAGATACAAAAAAATGGATCCTTCGCCGCACTACAAGATAGACGGGCAATCTGCGTCCTTCTTTCGTCTGTCTATTGATACGTTTTTAAAGATAGATATTAATTTTATTAACTCATTTCAGTTAAATCTTATCGTATGTCTGTGGGATGTTAGCTCCTAAACGTATGATCAGATTGCATTCCCTTTTTATTGAATAGGTGACTAAATTTAAGTAATTCCTAGCTCTCAATCATATAAATATAATATAATATAATAAAAATAATTGTACAACCGTCAGTGTGTATATAAAATATTCAAAATTTCTAAACGCTAAAATCCTACAGCAATGTATGTCAAACAAGTACATATTTATTCAATCTCCAAAGAATATGCTATAGTAGCATACTCTATTTGTGATTTTTTTACGTTTCGACATTTAAAATATGTCTATAAATAAAAGTGTTTTATGTGGCTCATGCTGATATTACTTTAGTAGTATTGTAGGTGGGATAAATAAACATATCATAATGTTTCTATCGAGTTCCCTTTTTAAGTTAATAGCAAATACCTTAATTTCATAGAATTCTTTAACAAATTTTGGAAATCATCTTTTTTAAACTAAAAAGGACAAACAAAATAATAAGTTAGATTCATGAAACTATTTTAACCTGAAAGTTGATCATTTAGTACATACTTATTAATTAATATCCGGCTAAACTATTTGGAAACGGGTGATTAGAGATCGACACTGCCAAATACATAGCGATTTTACAGATGTCCAGCTAGTTACTGTAATACTTTGAACGATTTAGCTAGTTCAAAGTATTACAATCATGGAAATGTGAATGGCCCGTGAACCGATGAATCAACAAACTAACACGTTAACTCTCTATACAGAGGAATGCCTGTCTGAACGTCGGTCGTCAAACCGCAGTGAGTTAGCACTATCTTTAATATTTAGCAGTGGAACAAGGTAAGACCTATAGCGGATCTCAAGGAGTCGTGTTCAAAGTAATTTAAATGTTGTTTCAATGTTCATGCAATGGTGGTCACTTAATTTCTCTTTTTCTTCTTATATTTCAATGTAAGAACAAACTTGAAAAGTATTTCACACACAGGTCGTCCACTGCATTACATATTGGGAAGCGGCATATAAAAGTATTTACAAGAAAATATTCTATGAAACGTGTCTTAATTGTTAAGTAAACTATGAGGTCTAAAAAGTAAAAGGTTAATTTGTTCGTTATTTCGTTCGTTATTAATATTTATCCCCGTTTATGTAAAATAGTGTTCACACACTGCTCCGTAATACTATTTGAGAATCACCCTAATGCAATTTGTACCTTTCTAACATATGTTAGATTATCTAAAATTGTATATAACTATATATTTATATACATATACATAACTTTATATTGTAGCCCAATCGGAGGTAGAAAAACAATTCTTAATTTTGTAATGAGTACTTCATAAATGCTAAAAAATTAATAATATAATGACAAAGACAAACAGTATTTGTACTGTTGTCTTTCAATAGCATGCACTATTATATTTGCCGAAATATGTGCATTTAAGACAAATCTGCCTACCCCTTCAGGACCACAGAACACTAAATATATAGATATTATAATAGATAGATAATATATATTATAGATACATGTATTAAATTTTGATTTATATATTTTCAGAACGTAATATATTTGCTAACATCTTATGATATAAACCACATACTCTCTATAACTTGGTTGCAACAAAAACTAAAGTATCTATACAGTCGCAATCATCAATAATGATTATCACAGAATCTGTGCTCCACCATGACACGGGAAGTGACGTATGCACCGGTGTTGCCACGCTAATGATATAGAATTATCAAATTAAATAGACACATTTTTATACGATTCTAAATAATTGGGGCGGTTATCAAATAAGTCGCGTAGGTATAATTTATTTGAATAACAAGTTTCTAAGGCAACTTGTTTGTTCAAAAAAAAAAAAATTAAAAAGGAACCGAAAACTGGAATTATTCTTCAACTAACTTTCGCCTGCGGCTGCGCTCACGTAACCGTTTATCTATCGAGAATATTACTTTCTTTTTTTCTAGATGCAAGGTACCTATATACTTCTCTGTATTACAAAATTCTGAAAAAACCGTTTCTACGCTAAAGATACGTGAAAGTAGATAGTAACAAGTAAATAGACTTTTGTATTTATAAATGAGTAAGGATTTTTACTCAACAATGGTTACACGAATACTGATTATTGACACAGTGGTTGTACAGTTTGTATTTTTGTATTCACACAAGAGAGTGTGTTTGTATTTTTGAAAATTTTATGAATATATATGCCTACATATCCACAATTTGTCATCTATTTTTGGTTGCTAAGCCACAGGCTCGAACCTGCAATGTTTACGTAAATCACAACCACAAGAAAATTTTTCAAAGCTCATTTTAACGTAAACATACCAGGTTCAAGTACCTATGACATACTTATTCAAAGTATTCGAGGGCATTAAATTGACCATAGAAAGAGTGATTATCTTTAAACAGCTAGTATACACATATTCTCGAAGGCTAGATCCTATGATAAATAATATTTAATCTTACTATCCTGTGATATTACAACATCACAAACTAACTTGAGTCTCTCAGTGATTAGTTAAAGGATGTGTTTTTGTACGTTGCGCATAAGTGGCGAAGGCCGGCGCCTGTGCCCGAGACATATCCAGTTTCAAAGGACGTTCCGAACATCACGAAATTACTAAGGGAATCCAAGAAACAAGTTCAAAAGTGAGATTTCAGTGAGTATTTATTTCTTAGTACGAGATACTTGTTTGATATTTTATGTATTTTTAAATTGTATCTACAAGAAGTGATTTTTATTAGTTAATTCATTAACAAGAATAAAAATAATCTGTCTCATGATGTCTGATGTACTTAGATTTCAACAGAAGCATAACAGCTGTTCGTGAGTTTTAAAGAAGTTCTATGTAGGGTGAAGAATTCAAAGCTTTGTTCTCATCTCCTAAAACACTGACAGATATTTAGCTGTTAAAAACAAAGTCACAGATATTTCTGTACTGTAATGTAATATTTATTTTTATAATAAATGTCCTGTTGATAAACTATTTACTGAATGAACTGGCACTTCACGACACCGCAGTATTTCACGGCATGGACAACGGCCTTAGGAAACTGCATTAAATCCAGTTTCTTGAAGCTAACAGATTGTCAAAGGTGGTGAAACCATTCTATGGGTTCTGATTAGACAACGTTTACCAAAATGTTAGTAACCCATTACATGTTGACTTCGTCGATTATATTATCTATCCGTTATATTTTAGTGTTATACATAAGAGCTACATTAATAGTTCAATGTTGTAACGGCTTCAAGAAAGGGAGGTCTTGTGTTCGACCTGTATGTGTGCATGTCTGCGTTTTTCTCCATAGTAACTGATTGGATCGTCATTTATTGTATATTTTACAGAAGAGGTTCAAATGTATCAAACAATGTCCGTCTTCAATAATTAAAAACAAAATCTGCGATTTCTGCGTAGATATATGTTGTAGCCAGTTTAGGTTTTGCAAAAAATATATAATTCTTACCAAAGCAATCATACAAAATTGTTACGCATATTAATATGTGTGTATTAACAACTTATATTGTAATAGGTGTTCCTTTGAATTTGGGACTATTTGCAGTCTTCAGACTAACTCAGTTAAGCTGCAGCAGTTAAGCTCAGCTGCTGCTTATTTTGTCTATCTGGTACTTTGGAAGAATGATAAATACACTACATAAAATTACAAAAGACAGCGGGTTGTTGCAAATTTAATAATAAAAAAGTTAAGCTATAGCTAACAATTCTTAATAACTTTACTTGAACATTTCATTTACTCGTCTCTTCATCGGAATCAATATGTTATTGTAAAGATTCTTTTTCATTTAGATTCTTCCTTTTCACAAAACACATTTAAGGAAGTAAAAAAAAGTATAACTACATTTTATCGACAAATTCTTTGATTGGAGGTGATTTTGTATATTCAATAGACGAAGCAGTTATGTTGTTACAAAACTCACATAACTATACTAAAAATCACTAAAAAAATATTTAGTACTGCCAATTGACATTTAACTACTACGAAAACGCAAGATTAAACTTATTTACTTTTACTTATTTACTTATTCGTCAGAAACAACATTTTTTTAAGTTCCTCAACTTAGCCAAGTTCGATGTAACAACAAAATAGCATAATTATTCGAAACTTCTTAACCTAAGAGAAATTTAAAGAAGGCTTAGTTTACTGAGGTATGCAGCAGAATCAGCACCAATATCTGAAAAGACTGCCTAAAATAACTCACTTTTAAATCTTTAGTTCCAATAGTTAGGGCTATGTGACATATCTCTGTCGCTTGCCTTCAAAAAGTGGGTGTTACATGTCATAATTTATGATACATTCGCTTTGTATAAAAAACACAAACCATTAAGCGCCTAAACGGTAAACTGGGGATTTGGTTACTTTCAGAAGAAACGATGAATAACAAATTAGAATACTATTCTAATAAAAGATCTGAGAATACATTTTAAACCTTATGTTTACTACTTAATGAGCTAGTGTTGGTTTGGACAACAGTGTGTTAAAAGTTGTGCCTCAATAATTCATTAGCTTGTGTGAGGGTTGAGGTTATTTTTTTAAGCACAATTTTGATTAATTGCAATAGGAAGTCTGCCGGTCTAACTCCGGATCAAATCATATTTTAATAAGTTTGTTTTGGAAACAGCAGATTTACAAAACTCTTCCAGTTTTAATATTTTTATACGAATAAGTTGATGGTGATACGAAATATGTCATCGATTGAATGTTCCATCCATGAAACTATACAAAGCATATTTCGAATATTACTATTTTATTAAATAACCTCACACATATTTTTTGAACAATTGGTATAAACTGGTACAATAGTATCATTGATACTTAGCAGCTTATGAGTTAATAAAAGTTATTTGACGGTCTGCTATTTCTATCGCATAAGCATTTTGCACATCATAATTCAATCATGTAATCAATATTTTGTAATGCCATCCTTCATAGCCAAAGTAAAAAAAAAATAGACGATCTTCCAGAATCAAACAAAATATCTACTCCACGTACATACACGTACATACATAAGCATAAACTTTACACCCACAACTTTTTTTTGTAAAATTCTTATTTTATATAAAAATAAAGGTTATGACAAAAAAATATAATGAATATCATTTTATGAACTCTTCAGTTCACAAATGTAAGATTCATATTTACAACATTAAATCAATATTTATTTAAAGCCCTTTAAATATTAAATGTTCATATTAAAGACACAACTAACAATACCTGTACTTAGGCCTCGTAAACTAGAATTGGACATAACTCACTCCAGATGGCGGTAGGGTCGAAGTTACACCGGAGGGCAAATGCATCATCCGAGATATATACCTGTCATTTATCGTTGGTGCTTAAACCCTCATACCGATATTGGAACCTTATAACTATCTGTATTTGTTTGTTTAATAACCTTTTACAAGTTGTATTTTGTTGATTTGCTTTATTATTTACTGTAAAGTTTGAACTTGGAATGAGAATGAATAGGTATCTAACCGTTTTGGTAATTTAATAAATATGCCTATTTTATTGAGATTGAGATTTGATGAAGACAAGTGGGTGTGATGTTCTTTTTTTTTTAAAACGTCTTTGAGTGATTTCATTAAAAGGTGCAACTACGACTTATATTTTACCCGAAATTGTTTTATTTTTTATTTAAACCGTCGGTAACAATTCTTTTCGGTATGAAAGATTATAATGTCACTTTCCTGTACCTTAAAAAAATATGCACATGATAATCGGTTCAGTAGTTTAGGTTTTACATATATGTATATGTATGTATATACATATAATAATACCTAGTGTATTGTAAATCATGTAAATTAAATTTGTAAATAAATTATTATATAAATAATAGAAAACTAAATTCTAGATTTTAATAATTTGTAAAATAGATCCCATACTGATATTTTTTTTCAATAACAGCCACTTTCTTAAGAGACTAACTAATATATACTTCACTATATAGATGAAATTCTTAAAGTCCGACAGATTATTAAGACTAGTTTAAAGCCATTGATCCCGAATCAAGTATTTACTTTTAGACAGAAGTTTGAAAGTAATATTATGTAGTTATGTATATTGGTTGCGAACCATAATAAAACGTACTATTAATTATATCCTATATGTGTGTTTATAATTTTTTTGCATCTCTTTATGCGTATAGTATTTTATTCATCTGATTTTAATGGTGGCAGTTAAAGTTTAACAGTTAATTATAGTAGATTAAAAGTGAGATTAACAGGTGCCATAAACTGTAGATTGTTCTGTGTTTTTCGGACAGTAATTATTATAATTATGATATTTATGAACACGGGAGTCGGACTTCAGAGGGCGCGTTATAATAATGTTATTGATTTTTTTTGGTTCTTTCTTGGTGTATAAATACTTTGTTATAATACTATTATTTCTATGTCCGTTTTAGATTATGTCGTTTTGAATTATGGGTTAGGTGAGCAATTCCATATAGCTACTTTCTTTACAGAGGATTTGGTTTCGTGCCATAAGTTGGTAAGTACTAACTTAAAGGCAGCTTTAGTGCACCCGATCCTTAAAAAAGGTGACAGCTCGGATCCGTAAAACTACAAACCTTCATATACTCCAAGATAATGAAGTCCATCATCCACTGCCAGCGTTGGCGGTTAGTTTGTGCATAGCGAAGGCCTTCTATCGGGTCTGCCAAGAAGCACTTCCAGCAAAATTTCCTTCAAAGAGCCGATCCAAACTTGTATCTGAAATCGTAAACTCTTTAGAAAAAGTTTCAGATTGGGATTGACTTAATCTAGTCCAAATTAACCCCAGGAAGACAGGTTTGCACATTCACGGCTAAAAAGATACCAAGTGTAATCACCTCGCTTTGAGAGCACTTCCCTAACTGCGTCAGCTAGCATCGGAATCCTTGGCGTCGATATTTCGTGCGGAGACCAGTTTGTTGTGTTATGTCACTTAGAAGGTCGAAGGCCAAATTAACCTCGATGACCTTGGTAGCCTCGAAGACCTTGCTAGCCTCGAAGACCTTGGTGTGCTAAACAAATTGAGACAATATTTTACTCAGCCCACCGCCTACAACTTTAAAAGGTGATGATTCAACCTAGAGCGACTTGCATCATCGATTGGATTGTATTAG
The DNA here is from genome assembly GCA_947561695.1 of Tyria jacobaeae. Classification (NCBI taxonomy): domain Eukaryota; kingdom Metazoa; phylum Arthropoda; class Insecta; order Lepidoptera; family Erebidae; genus Tyria; species Tyria jacobaeae. Next base: position 6,264,479 of record OX387207.1, on the reverse strand, counting down.
GATATTTCTGATTGGCTTCACACTTTCGCGTTGAGTAGATGCGTAGCTTTGCTTTGCATTCTTCCCCATCACCTTGACGATTGGCACTCCACCTCTGTGCACTTTTGTAGAAGCTTTTTGCCTCACACAACCAGCCTGTGGAACAAATTGATACGACCATCAAACCTTCAATAAAATAGCGTGCTCCTACCTAGAAGGCCCGCAACGCACTTTGGACTCTCGATTGCTGATGTCCAGTGCGGCGGTAGTCGCTTACTATAGTACGGATACAGGTGACCAGTCTGCTCGTTAATAATAATAATGATAAAGATGAATGAATTATATCCGTGAATTATAGTTATGGTTCAGTGAATTGTAAGGGCCTGGTTTTGTAATTTCATATTTTTTGTATTGAAACTAGAGAAGATCGAAAGTTTCCGTTTAGATTACAATTATTTTATTAATATGCCACATGTAAATCATTAATTGCGCTATTATTTATAATTATAATATATATTATTGCAGATCGTAACCAACTATCGAGTCTGTTACACACGTTAGAAATGTATGTCGTATGTACTAAATTATCCTCGTACTAAACCCACTTTAAAAATTCTAAAAATCATTCAGTGTAAACTCAACCTCGCCATATTTCCTTATTTGCATTTGGAAATGAAATCGAGCGCTGGTTTATTTAGAGCTCGATAATTAAACAATCAACGTTTAACACTACCTGTCTCGTAAATCATGTATTATAACTGCAGGTAATATAAAGGCAATCATACATCGAACTATAATAAGTAAAGAACCCATTTATGAATCTGTGAATGGCCACTGTTGTAACAAACAAAAAAGTTTTGTAATTGTTAAGAATCACGATACTGTTAATGGAAACTCTGGATACCTTACCTGGATAAATACATTTTTTTAGGATATAAATTACGTTCATATATGTTGAGAAACAAATGGAGGCTAATGTAATCGGTTGTTTGTGCTCACATTAGAATACATCTAAAATCCAAAATAATTGGAATAATAAAACCAGTTGTGTTTTTTTTTTTTAATAGAATAGGAAGAAAAATGACTGAATGTAGTAAGGAGCTATTTCGTCAACATCACTGTTTTTATGTCTTATACTTCATGGGAAATATATCCATCAACTTTATTTTTTTATAAAAGGAATACTAGCGACATGGGTCACAAATTACTAGTATTCTTGTTAACCCCACCAGCTAAGCTAAATGCTTATGTAAGGGGGTATACGACGGTAGTGTACTGGGTGGGGTTTAAACCCGCAACCATTTGATCGCAAATCCGACGCCTCAGCCATCACGCTACCGCCGCTTGTTGTAAACTTTGGAGATCTTATGTGGCAATTACATGTAATTTAAGAGTTAAGTGAGTCTAAACCATTAAAAAACCATCTACAACACCTACATAGATAGAATAGAGAGCATACAGAGAAAGTTCCTTAGGTACATACAGTATATAGGTGAACGCTATCTACCCAATTATTACAGTAGCCGTAATAGAATTACTATCATTCCTCTTTAGTGAGGCGATGATTTTTAGACGTAGCGTTATTTTTCAAAATCATGAATGGATCGGTCGATACGCCTGAATTGAAATTAGCAGAATCTGCCTGTTCCATCAGCGTTCTTACGAACATCAGACTTACTGTATACTTCTGTAGTCGAGTTGCATGAAAAGGAGGCATCTTAAAATCTATCTTTTCAAAACTAGTGTATCTTCGCTGAAAAAATGGTTAGGTATTTTGTTTTTTAAAGACTAGCGAAACTTGTACATATGCCGACTACGACTATTGTTATCTAATTATTCCAGAATTATAAATTGGCCCATAACTGCATTAAATTTATTTTATTTTTGTTTGTTTTCTATTGTCGAAAATTTGTAACTGGCCTGTTTTTATTAACGATTTGATTTATTTTCATTACTAGCTGTAAGTTTTTCGTAAATGTAAAATAAGATTTTAAAAAATGTGCTATTTATTTATTGTATATTATCGTATGATAATTAATGAACAATTAATGAATGAAAAGCAATAAAGCAGATATTATTTCTCTCGGTCTAGAAGCATAGGTTCTGATTAAGTAAAACCTTGTGCTACCCACCTAACCTGCAGAGCCCTGGATATAATAAGCCTATAATAGAATAAGCGGTCTGGCAGTGGGCAAGGCGGGATAGACCGGTAACGCGGCATAATCAGGTTGTAATGTACCTATTTGTACCTGGTTGTAATATAATAGCGACGCTTGCCGCTCTTTCAAATGCAAGCCTTACTAGGCGCCATCGAGTACAGGAAGGGATTTGCATCATACATACTGACACTCCCTGAATGGGTACACAGAAGCGTATTAAACGCTTAGGACATTTGGTCAGCTACAAACAGTTCAAACTTTAACTCATTCTCAATTAATCTTAATTAATGAAATATCCTGACTAGAATTGTATATCACCACCAACCTCAAATCTTATATAGCCACCAAAACCTAACAAAACCTTTTTACCGTCACCCCGTTCGCTCAAACACGAACAAATAAATCAAAACCAAATAAATGCAGCCGGTGTAGAAGCAGTAAAGCAATTAAAAATCAAACAATCCACATTTACAGCGGGATCGTCCCGTTGCCGGACCAGCCGACAGTAAAACGAACTGAAAATAAAAAACGCCTATAATTGTTGCATCGTAAAATTCGACGAGTAGAATTCCACAGAAGGTTAGCTGGATTCTTAATATACCTATGTAAAATTATTACGTCACTGATCAGAACACACGTCACACAGGAGAGATATATCTATTTCAATAATTAATAACACTGTATCGTAATTTTTATAGTTAGCTGGTTAGGTGATACCACTGATGTTACAAGTGCTTAGTCTACTCAAAGGTGTATTTGTTACACAATTAAGTTATATCTTTCTTATTTAGAGGTAGGAACTCCTACTTAGGCGAAGAAGAAGTATTTCACTACAGTTATACGAATACAAGTTTATGAGGCGCAGGTTCTGTCACATATGGAAAAATGTTTTCATCTCTATGCAGCGTCCCCTCAGTACCAGATTCTCTCTTTGACCTTATCCAGCGGAGAGAGATCAGAATCATCGAATGCCACTATATTTCCGATCGGCTCGATTCCTTGACGTTGCGTAGAAATGTTGCTTGACTCTGCATTCTCTATCACTTGCATCATGCAAATGCTCTGAAGAGTTATTCGGACTTACACTAGCTGCAGGTTTCCGGCACGGTTTAATGTGACAAATCTTCCATCCACAACATCTGGATAATTGGCACTGTGGTTCCACAGTTTGATTGTAAAGTGAAATAAAAGAGGCGACCATTTGTTCAAATGGTCGCCTCTTTTATTTTTGGACCAATATGACCTTTGGAGTTCGCTCTTTTCTAGAAGGTTCTTCAAGAAAAGAGCGTACTCCCGGCTTAAAGGCCGACAACGCACTTGCGACTTCAGAATTGCAGGTGTTCATGGGCGGCGATGGTTACCTACCATCGGGTCAACTGTCTACTCGTTTGCCTCTAATAACATAAAATATGAGAATAATATACACAGTGCATTATACTTTCTATCACATCCGATTCCACACTATGATGTATAATGTATAAGTATATATTTTTTTATATTCTCTACTCATTCCTTAGGTTACGTCTTGTTTAAGAAGGAAAAACACTCACGAGAAGAAACTTGATATATAGTCCGTCATAGTCTATAAATAAAAACAACTTCCATTCATTTTCGTAGACGCAGTCTTTTATTGAACAAGTAGGATGTGAGATGAACATCAAGGCATATATACATACCTCTTATGAAAACGGTGTTGGATAATTTGAAAGAAGTAATGTGTCATTTATCTCAGTGAAACAGATGTCGGAGAACACTTGTCAAATTTTGGACTTTAAATCTGTTTTTAAATGCAGCTATAAATTAGGCAAATTTGGGAACCAAGCTTAAAAAATATGAGCCCAAAGTATCTCAAGTTATGTCTGCACATTGCCTTTTCGTTAAAAAGAAAAACTGAATAGCCATAAGTAACAACAAAGGCTTAGTGTGCATTAGGCGAGTTGACATTTTCATTAATGGCCCAAATAAAAAGCAAAGAAATCGCGTAAATTTCGAATACCATTTAATTCTCAATGTAGCATAAAGGGTCCACGATCGGAGCAATTGGTTAATAAAAAACAAGTTTAACCTTCGCATTATGTTGAACGATTACTCATAGGTTTATATTTCATTTTAATTTGTATTAACATATAATTGTTAATATCCTCTAGTTAACATTTTATTGATAAATCTATATTTTTAATCTTTATTGTTGTTTTTAAGCGTAGCAATGTTAGGAATTGTTCTTTGGTAGTTTTCGTGGCCCACATCTTAAAACAGAATAGTATAGATAATAGTTCAATCTTCAAAAAGTAGGTAATATATATTTCTGTCAAATTATAATCAAATAACTTTCAAAACACACACAGAAAGACACATACATTATTTGAACCGATGTGTTCAATACTCGAAAATCCCATTTACGCATTGTTAACATGCATATGCTTAATTTATCGTCCGAAGTCCAACTCCGAGGCATAAATACTAAAAACAAAACAGTACCACCATCGAAAAATGATTAACATTGAAAATGAAGTGTTAATTGTGTGGAAACATTGAAAAATGATCAACATACATTATATAAATAACAATAAATAAGCCCTGGAAATACAGTTTAAATAATAATAAGTGCAAGACTGAGAGGAGAACAAAAAAACACGGTGTTATTAATTTCGTGGTTGTAGAGGTGTGAGCCCAATCCAAGAGCGTGGAATGGAGCCGTGTAAAGCATTATTTATTTCGCGAACCAGCTTTGATTTTTGTATACCGTATAAAATACTTTAATAATAACCGAGTATCTGTTTGTGTTGTTTGGAATCCTTTTGAATTTAGGAGCTTATGTTTACTAGTAAACAGGTGAGTGACCTTAACTATGTGCTGATTCTCTTAAGGCATCAAAATGCAGCAATTGCTTTAAATTCGTCTTAGGTCTAACAGGAGTTATAAAATTACAAATTGGAAGTAATATAAATGTTTGTGTCCCGAATAAAACTCTACGAGGTGAAACTACTTACCCTACCAAAGTACACGTAGAATTCTGTTGAATTATAAAATGGAAAAATACTTATCTCCTTTAATAACAATCTTTTTTTTTGTATTTTTGTTTACGAATAAAATTAAAATTAGAAAAGGTAATTAAAATTTAAATTAAAAGGTAATTCGTATTTTTAATATGTCTTCAGATAATTAAGAGCCTCGAACCATCTTTAAGGCTCAATATTTAATCTTCATATAATATACAACTAAAAATTAACACTAATTCGACTCTATTCTCTTTTCTGCCGTGGTTCAATTTCAAAGCAGAGTTTGACTTACGACTCGGGCCTAAATAACTGCCGGCCACTCATTACATTCCGAGTCGCTATTTGCATAACTATTGGAATCGAACCCTGGACCCGACGGTGTGTGTTTAACCTGATGAACGAGCTGTGGACGGTCAGTTTGCGTTGTTTTAAACTTATTTATGTGGGTCCCATGTGAGTAATAAGTTTAATAAAACATAATAATATTTACGCATCCTGCGCTGTTTTTGCGTTTCAATGCGACAAACCCAATCGTTTTGTGAAAATTAATTAACAATAAGGCATTAAGTATGGTCACATCTTATCACATTGTGTGATAGAAAGCAACCATTACTAATTAGTTATACATTATATACAAAGTACATAAGAATGTAGTAGTAGAAGTCCACGGAACAGTTTGACCTGTCAAGTGTCATTCTTTTTTTATAATAGAGGGGTGAACAGACGGGTGATCTGATGGTAAATGACACCTGCATTTGTATGTATGTATTATTCATACATACATATATATGTGTATTATTTAATGACGTTAAAACAGATCATGCCTTTCAAAAGCTTCTAAACTATAAGAAATAACTTAAAACATCTATTTTATGATAACATTTTTAATAATTTCATGAACCACATTGCCGCCGCTATTACCGCAGTTTACACTACGGATTATGTTAAGTTTTACAAGCTACCTACTAGGTGCTAGGTTTTAATGATAATGTAATATTTACTGATATTTAATTACATGATATGATTGTATTAACCAATTAAACGGAGATCGTTTACCTTCATTTACACAGTCTATAATTACGTCTATTACGGTTTTTACTTACGTTTGTATATCGGCGATACCCGACTAATTTCGGTCCGGACAGGAGACCTTTCTCAAGGAGTAACTCGTCCAGTCGCGACGGTACCGGACGTCACACGTTTTTATTCTAATATAATTAAGTCATACTTAGTAATGGGGGGCAAATCTATGTATTAGCACCATAGTCGGCATATAAATGTACATATATACTCTCGATGGCCAAGGCTTATACATATATGTATATCCGTAGATATTGTCGTTATTTATTATTGTTATAAATTTATTATTTTATAAAGATTTGTTTGAAAAATAACCACCACTCAAAATAGAACTGTAAAGTTTAAATTTTATATTATTCTATAAATATATTATCGACATCGTTATTGGGCGTGGCTGTCAATTATACAGGTGCGGCTTATGCGAAACTGACCAAAAAACTGCCTCGTCATTGTTGTTTTAAACTCGGGATCGTTTTTTATTAGTATAGTCCTAACATAACACTTTGATATTGTGAAATGGGGTTCAGTTCATATATGTATGTATATATATTAGCTTGCTATTTATTAAAACTTAAACTTTACGAAAATATGAAATGAAGTGTATGATGAAAACTTAATAACATTTGGTTTGGTTTATTATAAAATTATTGACTTAAGAACAAACAAACAAATCTCTAGAATACATACGTAGGTACCAATTTCAAATTTTAAGATGTTTTTATTGAATTTATTTATGTTGATAAGTTTGCATATTACATTGATAATATGAAAATCTACCCCAAATACGATGAGAGCGTATATGAGTGAATGAGAATGTATATTGGGCTATAAGATTTTGAATACTTACTACAAGCCCAAGTACCTTAAATCTTTTACTCATCCACACACGATACCTTAAACAATTCTAAGGTATAAGATATACGGAACCAACGTACTAACAGAGTTTTTACTTTTGCTACCGTATAACTCAAATTGTACCGCTCTAGTAAAAAAATAAACATTTATTACACTCGAACCTCTATTATTCTGAGTAGCAGAAAAAATATAACACCCTATGGTCCAATAAAAGTAGGATTTGGTCTTTATTTCTGATATTAATAGTCAAAGATTCTCGGAAGGTTCTCTGTTCTCACGAAAGACGTGTAACCACTTGATAGAGTTAACAGTAATAAATAGTTGATTACAGGGCAGGCGCCGTCATCGTAAAAGTATATAGTGTGGTTTATTGCCTACGTAAATATGTATGCTAGAGTTCGAATGGTAATTTTTTTAAATTACTTGTTTCTAGTTACAGCCCCGTAACACACGTCGATATGAATAGTCTACAAAAATAAAAAGCGGATACATTGCGCCTTATGTCGTTTTGTAACATTGTCTTAGTACTAAGAAGAAAAAGATCGACCTACTGATCTCACCCAATGTAGTCGTAATATGTTCATATATTCAAACTAATTGTTTTAATTTTATTGTGAAATAAGTGCTTATTAGATGTGTAGTTCGGGACTTAGGAGTGAGAATGTTTATGAGTTATACAAAACCTTTTTGTTAAACCGACGCAACGTTTCAATTTTACTATTCTTACTGAAGGTACTAACTACATATGTACTAAAATTTGTAGTAAAACCATTTTTATATTTCATACCTACTTAATAAGATTAAAGGTAAGATATACCTTGAGACATAGTGACATTATAATTCTAGGCCCATACTTTTCGTGCAGATTGAAGGTATGTACTACAATGATATCTGAAAGGAATTTCTATTTTTTGTCGTTCTCATAGGAGTATTAGAAGAAAAGCAGTAACCATAATGAAATATAATACGGGGTAATCAATGAGATTATCTGTATCTTGTCAATTCTCCCTTATAGTCTATCAGCTACACTTATAAAGCACAAAAATATACTCTAATATTAGAGGTCTTGGACTTCCCGGCCACAGCCTGGCCCAGTTATATGTACGTACGCGTCTCTAATCTGCTCGAGCTATTGTTTACGCTCTCTAAGTTATCTGTATAAGCAATATCCATTTCCTACGTCACCTTACCAGGCCAAATTTTCCCACTTTTTCTCAAATGCCCGCTTCAGTGAAATATTATACCGTCCTATTGCACGAGTAGGAGCAAATTATAGTTGAAAATTATAGCAATACGCATCTGCCTTCACGTGACTACATGTTTATAAAACAGGTGGTCTTGAAACTGGTTGGGAGCTTCCTTCCCGTTGCTCCACCGTCCACCGTCTCCTTCAGGCCAACGGTTAAGGAGGCCGTAGATCGTCTCTACGGTGCCTGGAGCGTTCTCTGCAGGACGGGAGATTGCTAGCCCTCCCCCTTTGCCTTTCCGCCGCCTCTTTGGCGTATATCACCTCCTCGCATTATGAGGCGGCGGAATCCCACGCGCTCACGCTTGCAAGCAAAAGCGCGCAAGAGACACCAGTTGGTATATTGAAATAATTCCGACTGTATTTTTTTCCAATTGAGAATAATTACACCTGCAGCAGTAAAATATTAAAGATGCTAATAGATGATATTAATAAATACAATACAATATTTTTCAGATAGAGATTAACTATACACATATGTACATACTTAATTTTTTTATATGTAGGTATTATGTATGAATTTTATGCTTATAAAAACAAACTGATCAATTGAAATAAACAAATATATCAACATATAAACAAACTACATACTTATAGGGACCATTATTGTCCAACAGTAACATTTAGAACTTTTATCTGTACACCCCCAAACTTGGCACCGATTATGGATACAAACCAATGGTTTTGACATAACCACGTCTGTGTAAGAAAAATATCACCCGTAAAGTCAGTAGTCATTAAATGAATTCCTCAAGTAGTTTTCAGTTTTTCCATTTGCTTTTACACCACATAAAATGTTTGAAGGCACCTTCAACACCTCTAAATTACCGCTGCATTAACAGCTCTATGTTAACACAATACAATACAACAAACCCTTTTGTATCACCACCTGGTACAAATTGTTTCAACTTGAGAGTCAGTTAGTGCATGTGAAAATTGGAACACGTGCACTTCAAGTGTGAAAAAGGTTAACAGACAAGCTGTTGTATTTTATTACATGGCACCTTTATTCATAAACTGAACTAACTCAAAATTTACGTTTGCGACTTTTAAACATAAACCGCCGACTCGAAGGAAAGGTTCAAGTTTCCATTGTTTGTGATACTTTTACTAGGTGGCAGTGTTACACCATGTTTTGTTTTAAGACAAAAACCCCTAAACTTCTTTGCAGTTCATAATAGAAACCGTTCATAATAGAACAATACTACATCCCATTCTTATAGTTTATTAAATAAGCGTCCCAAACATATATATTTTCAAACTTTGACAAAATGATCTATTTATGTTTTTATGAATTTTTGAGATTTCAAACAAAGTTTAAATTTTTAGTTATTTCATTATCGTATCCTAAATGAAACGCAGTATGAATATGGTGACTAAAAAGGAAAAAAAAGCCATAGCGATAGAATGATTTTTGGATGAATGAAAAGTCTGGTTGATGGCGCTGCACCCGGTTTAATTCCCGGACCGATACGCCCTTAAAACCTTCATGGAAAGCGTACTCCTACCCAGAAGGCCGGCACCACTCGTGACTCTTGAGTTGCGGGTCCATATATCATAATCCCAAAAAAAAAAAACGATATTACCCTAGGGGTTGCCGGTTTGGTAGTCGGTTGGGTTTAGCGGGTTGTTATTTCGAGGAGCGGCCTGTTTGGTAGATGGCGCTAAGAGCAGACGTTTGATTGCGTGGCGTATTACCAGTTTACGGAGGTTCTTGTCGATTTCTCAAAGGGTCGTGTCGAGGTCTCGGAGGTTCTCATAAAGTTATTGGCAATTCCCGAGTTAAAAATTAGATGAGCTACCTCACAAGTCTTTACAAATAGTTCAATTGCTTTTGACACCACAATTGATTTTAATAGAATAGATTAGAATAGACTAGAAATGGATTTAATAAATGATGTCAAAGTATAAGCTTAAAATACGACAGCGAATAGTGCCTTACAAATTATAATAGCGAATCAATTGTGTAATAATTAATGAGAATCGGGTCCTAGAGCTCGATCCACCATTCATACATTCATCAACACATCCGTGGTTGGAAACGAACGATTCTGACTACATCAGAGCTGAAGGATGGCCGTTATCTAGTCATCCTGATCTTCATCCGTTGGATTATGATTTATGTTCAGTTATAGAGATGGCATGCTTTAAGCGCCATTATAATTTGGAGTCCCTAAAAGAATCCATAAGATTGGTACTGTTCCTATGGAGAAAGCGCGTTCTAGTAGTAACCAGCTACGGAAGATAGGAGAAACGACTGACTGACAAATAAAATTGATCTTGATACTTCATAACTTCCACTAATGCAAATTAATCAATCATGTACCCATTTTAGCTTGAAATTAATAGCTGTCATTGTTTTTTACTTACTCGTGTAGTGAAACAACAAATGTGTTTTTTTTTTTTATATATAGAGGGAGAGACGGGTCACCTTATGATAAGGACCACCGCCACCCATGAACGCCTTTGAGGGTGACGAGAGGGGGTTGGGTGGGGTTCAGAGGAAAAGAAACAATATAATAGTAGCCCCCTCCGGTACCTTCACTTATTCGGCAAAATGATGCAAGTATTGTTTGCCTACCGGTTTTCCATGAGGCTTTGGTATCACGCCAAAGTGGAGTCGGCCCCTTCGTACCTAAGTGTGGCTCTCCCACGGAAAAATCGCTTGAAACTGTACTCACGTCATACTTGAAATAAATAAAGAATAAAAATAAGATTTTATCCTACTGGTATAGCGTTGATTACACATACGTGTATTACCATTACCATCTAGGTACAGGACTGATTGGTTCCTGTATACGGCATAAGTCGAGACTTACAGCGCAAGATTTACACTCTTTCGCTAGCACAATTATGTCAAGCAAAAAAGTGGAAAAAGGACGAGCCGAAGAAGTACCTGTATTTGTTTTAACGTATGAAACATATATTATTTTCCAATTAAATTTTTAGGTATGGTCATTCAGTCGTATAAGCCGCGGACCGCACTTGCCCCTTTTGTTTACGAAGGATCTGCCAGGGCACGACTCAGTCAGCTCGTAATTTCTTGTTCACAGACACCTGGTGCAGTTGTAGACTTAGCATTTATATTAGGCATAGATCGCTGGCGAAAAAGTTATAATTCTACTGTAACCAAACAATAGCCTATAAACTAGTTTTATTACAACTAAAGTATTTTAGAATCTACAATTCTTATATTTACCCTGACATAATAATAATAAAATAATATACAATTATCATCTTTCTTCTTTCAATTATGTTTGCATTTTTTGTGAAGTGCTAATAGTTTGCAATTAAGCGCAATGCTTAATTGCAAACTATTAGCACGTCACAAAAAATGCAGCAGATCAAAACTTGTACTTATGTGTGAACGTCGCAACTGTTTGTCGCATACCCCTTTTGATTTGTGATCATAAACCAACACTAGAACCGCAATGGCCACAAGCCTCCCCGAACTCACGCAAGCCTAGCTAAACGCTCTTGTGTACACGTTTGTGCTTATGGATGCTTACCGATGCTCGGCAAGCTGCAAACATGTAAATCTACCATGAACTATTTCAGAAACTCTCTGTGAAAGCACTGCCTTCAACCGTTTCGAAATAACTGTGCAGGGAATAACATCGATAAGTTGCGAATGGACTATTCGATAACTTTTTGTACGGCAAAAATATACTATTATGTTTGGACTGATATAGAATGTACATTTATATGAATGTCCGCTGAACCAAATATATAAATTTTCTCTATTATGTTGCGTACCTACTTAAATTAAAAAAAAGTCATCTTTCATCAAATCACTGACGGATATTTATTATAATTATTCATTTTTTTTTAAACTTAAGACTAAATATTTTTATTTAAATACACACATGTATAAAATAGAATGTACGTACTGAGGTTTAAATATACGACTTGGCAACGAAAAACAGTTAAAAGACTTCTTAAAATTCGTCTATCTTGCATGGATATATGTGATTTATTCTATATAGCTCTATATTCTATATACTTTTGGAATGTTAGTATTAGTGTCAGTAGTCCTGACAGTCAGGACCAAATATATCTGTTCACCATTAGCTAAAAGCTTTAACTAACTAATAAGTAACAAAATAATTGTCTGTTGTAATTTTATATCTCGTTTTTTTTTTTAAATGAATCATGAAAAGTATATATTTCAATAGAATTTAGTTTTGAAAACATTCAAAATAAATTAGTTTTTAACGGGTTTCTTGTTAGTCGTACCTTAGGGTTTAATGGATTGTTGTAGTTTCTCTTGTTGCCTCTGCAATTTTTTGTTTTTTTTTTTTTTTTGTATATGCCCAAAAAAGCTTAGTTGAGTTTCTCGGCATAGAAACGGAATTCGTTTTTGATGTGGAACTCTTGTAAAATCGATTCGTTTGTCCTAACGGCTGTACAGCATTTTCTTTAGCATTCGTCTCCAGCACCACATTTCAAAAGCGCTTATTTTAGTTATATCTCGGTTTTAAGGCACCAGGTTTCAGGTTCATACGGAAAAATTTATAACACTGAGGAATGAACACTAGACATTTTTTGGTAGCTCGACGTATTTTTTTTTTTTTTTTTTTTATACTATAGGGGGACAGACGAACAGACGGGTCACCTGATGGTAAGTGACACCGCCGTCCATGGACACTTGCAACTCAAGAGTCGCAAGTGCGCTGCCCGCCTTTGAGGGTGATGAGGGATGGGGGATGCAGGGAGCGGAAAGAAGAGAGGAGGGATGAGGAGATGGAAAAAAGGAGAAAGGAGATATGGGAGAGAAAAGGGGGGAGGAAGAATTGGGCCTCCGGAAACCTCACTCAATTCGGGGAAATGCAACGCAAGCGTTACTTCACAACCGGTTTTCTATGAGGCCGTGGTATCGCACCGGTCGAGCCGGCCCATTCGTGCCTAAGCATGGCTCTACCACTGAAAAAATATATGTGTAAAAAAATGTATGTATGACGACTCGAGCCCTTGTTCCTCCAACAAAGCAGCAACAAAATCATGATCTAATTTTATTACGTTCTTTTTATTACTGTTGTAAAAAAAAAAAAAAATAACCTTGTACTATACCTATATTCTTATTTTTTTAATCAATGATATCATAAGAAAAAAATGGTTAAAATAAACAAATGATTACTAAATTCATAAGTATTGTTCATAATCATAATGAGTTTCAGCAAAACGAAACCGGTTAATGGTAATGTTTTTTTCAATAATAATATTGAGACAGGTGGTATTAAGTATGTTGTAAGGTACAATACTGCAAAAAAACATTGAAAAATAAGGGGTCGATGTTTTCTTTCCAAAATTAGGCAAAAATGACTTAATCTCAAAACTATCATTGTGTCGGTTGGTTCCGGCTTGCGTTTTGGTCCCAAAGCATTATTGGCAAAATGTAGTTATTTGAGGTATGAGTTGTTAGATGACCTATACAGGGGGACATGTATGTATATTCAGTATATATATATATATATATATATGTATATATATATATGTATATATATATATGTATATATATATATATATAGTAACTAAAACTATACGCTAACTGTAATAAGACGTACGTTTATATTAGTTTTTTATATTCTTTATCACGTTTTTAAAACTTGCTTAATTTTTTTTTAAATAACAGTTGGATTATATTACAACCTAGATTAGATACTAACTACTAACCCACTTATCAAAAGTTGTATACAGTTGTGTATAAAAATAATAAAACCTATGCTTAATAGTAACCCGAAAAAATACACACACACACATTGGACGATTATAATAAAATTATGAAAACTTGCAAAAAAAAACTGGTCAAGTGCGAGTCGAACTCGGGCGCCGAGGGTTCCACCCCTACCCATTATACCGCCATAATAAAATTGGTATCATTTTAATTGGTGGCTCGGGCTCAACGAATTGGGAAGTGCATAGTGTAACATTATAATTTTATACTTTTTTATATTTTGGATTTTTTCCATACAATTGTCACGTCAAGAGCTTAAACAATAATTGATCTGACCGTAGCAACTGAGCACGCGTCATCATATATTAGGGACTGGTATCTTTCGGATAAGTCATGGTGTTCGGATGACCGTTATATCTAATTCCTCTTGAAGATTACACCCACATCAAATGAATCCCAACGTAATTCCCGAAAAATTAAACTCCAGAATTATAAGCAAACGACTGCAGAATTATTAACAAACTCGGTTTCGCCAAATGCTCATGAGACCGCAGTGGATATCGATAATCATAATCAAAGCTCAGGACATTGATTCATAAACAGCATTGCACTGGTGGACACCGGAACTGGAGAGATTGCGCATTATGTAAAAAAGTTGCTCAATAAAGCAAAAAAACCCATAAATAGACCAGTACTGGGATGCTTACAGGCAGACCCTGACACAAATACAAAAAGCGAATCAGAATCAGGAAAACTAAATGCTGGAGAAGCATCTGCGCTAACTAGACACCAACAAACCAGGGGAACAGAGTCAAAAACATCCTGGGCTCTGAACGGAACCTCGACTTCCTTAAAAAAACTTCATTTTACCTTCACTAAAACAGATTCGGATAACTCGGAACTGTTAATGACAACTCACTTGCCGGGTTGTCGCAGATTTAATGAGAATGACACATTTGAAGAAGGTGAGGTAAACCTACCAAATGATGCGACAGACGAACAGACGGGTCTCCAGATGGTAAGTGACAACCGCCGTCATTGGACACTTGCAACTCTTGTCGTAAGTGCACTGCCCACCTTTAAGCGTGATGAGAGATGGGGGATGCGGTGAGGGGAAAGAAGAGAGGGGGATGAGGGGATGTGAAAGGGGACAGGGAGGATGAGGGGAGAGGAAAGAGGAGAGGGGGAGTTGGGCCTCCGGAAACCTCACTCATTTCGGGGAAATGCAACGCATTTCCACATAAGCCAGGCTCTGTCTAGACACGGAGTCGACTCCACTGTTACAATATGTGAGATTCTTTACACACATAGAAAACAGATTCAGAACAAAGATTAAGACAACTTCAGCATTAAGAACAATTCTTGTGTCACAGGGGGCTTTACAAACATTCAATCAACGGACACAAAGAATACCCAGACTCGGGACCACTGTTTGTGGATCACACAAATTTATGTCCTATATAGGACTAACCACTAGACCAACAAGCCCGTCAATATTAGAAGAGAGCCTTGGACCGCCTTGTACAAATACTCATAGTAATTTATTGTTTTACTGTGTAATTAAATTATAAAAAGAACCCTACGCGAAAAATTCTCATATCTTAAGGAACAACCCTTAAAAACTAAAAAACATATGTGTGCTGTGGTTTTCGACGAGTTGGGTTCTCTGGAGACCATTTTGTTAGCAGCATCGGACCGAATTTATCAATTAATTGTCATTTAACGATTATACTTGCACGCGTGAAGCACTTAATCGAGTAATCATACGCCAAAAATGCCTTACATCATTTTGGAAAAGAGCTGATAATTTTACACTGCTAGACCGATATTAATCAAACATAGCTAAAAACCACCGCAAGGAAACTGGCTTTCAAAGAAAAAAAAAACGCATCGATATCGGTCCAACCGTTTGAGAGCTACGATGCCACAGGCAGACACACACACATACACACACAGACAGACAGACATCGACGTCAAACTTACAACATCTTTTTGCGTTGGGGGTTAAAAATTATCTTTAACTACGTATTAAAACCTGATGTGCTAAGTGTGGTATAAAGGTGCATTAAAAAGACGATGTAATTCTAAATATACCTAAACGAACGTATAGCCCAGGCTCTCGTTGGATTAGAAGAGCGTAACACTGTGGGTCCGGTATATAATGTCTAAAGTATTGGACTGTTACCTTTCAGACAGTATATATACAGTGCGCATATGACGACAATAGGCTTGTCTCTATTATGTAAGTAAGACTAACTAAATTATAGCAAAACTGGGCGTTTGGGGCTCATATGCTTACCCATTCGGAAATATACATATGTATATACCAGTACAGGAAAAATAATGCTTTATTCAATAACATAGTTGTAAGTATTAGTTGTAGTCGTATAAAATTGGAACCAATATTTTCCTGTGAATTCCTAGACTTATAATAGGCACGTATTACAGTTAAACTTATTAGTACTACAAAAATGCTTATTTAAAAAAACTAATTTGTAACGTATAAACACAAGGAAAACATTTGCTGCGTATGTGTTAAGTGAAATATAAAATATTGTAAATGCTTTCTAAAAAATTATTTCGAAATGTGATGTGCTCTGTTATTTCAAAACCGCAAATTGTCATCAGCTCTTCAAGAATCTCAGGTGTAACACTCCGGTGTTAGGTTACACAGGGGAAGGATCAAAGGGCCCGAGATTGATTCCTGACACCGAACACGCGGTACACGTTATTTTAGGCTTAGACTGTTTTTATGAACATGGAAGATACCCGAGCTTGTTACTAGCACGAGCGAATTCATCTTTCTTATTGTAGGAGTTACTCTGGGTTAGAAAGTGCTTAAATAATTATCTGTTTACATTGTTGTATTACATTACATTGTACTACATACTCTTGAAGTCACGGAAAAGTATCCACACTTTTTAGTACTTATCAAGTAGTGTCATTTAGAAATCGACAGTTTGCACTCAATCCTTTTCTTGTAGTAGTATTATTACTTTTGGGCCGTAACGTGTGTCCTATTATTTTGAATCATTACATGCTAACCACGAGCACCGCCTACCACTTTTAAGAAACTTATCCCACCGCCAGACTTTTCTGAATTGTCTAAGTAAAAGATATTGTTGATGCTAGTTTGTTATTAATTAGGTAATGGTGATAAAAGCCAAATTGCATTCAATAAAGATCAAAGTGCGATAGTACTTAAGGCGTTGTCACGTCTCCTCTCAGCTCTCAATCGCTTGCTAGGCAATCGCTGGCCACATTTCATCAATAGTGCAATAGTAACAGTACAATAGAGAGTGAAAACCTAATTTCTTAAAATATATAAACATTTCAGTTGGTTGTCTTTTATCGCGTTTAAAAAATTGCTAGATATTATGTCAATAAAATATCGTAAATATGGAATACTCCCCAACATAGATTCATGATAAGTTTCGCATGATTTGATTGTAGATAATTAATATATAATATACATACGTATAGTATTCTACTGTACTTCTACTACTAACTACAGTAAACAGTAAAGTTTTCCTTATTTACCTACATACCTCAGTTCTAAAAACCATATATAAAAATACATTTATTAATATATTATTACTACGCGGAAAATGTAGGTTTTGTAGATATAGTTGTATTTGAATTGAAATATAACTTAAACGTATATAAACAGTATGATACAAATAGTACCATAGCCACGTGGCAGAGCCATACTTCACGTGGCAGCCATGCTTAGGTACAAATGGGCCGGCTCGACCGGTGCGATACCACGGCCTAACAGAAAACCGGTTGTGAAGCAACACTTGCTTTTCCCTAGAAATAGTGAGGTTTCCTCTTTAATCTCTTTGATCAGACGCAGGTTCGGTGGATGGTGCGCCTAACCAGTTATCATCACCTGGGTCTTCTACACGCTGCACTTATGCATCAACCTTTGTAGCCAGCCCGGAAAGGCTTCGAGTGTTGGGCTCAATTTCCGTGCAGCGTGTGTGGCCCTGCAAGAACTTGATAAGAACGTGCGTCATCCACAAACACTGCTCTACATGTTGATGTCTCCGAGTACAAGGATGTGATGTAAGTGTTCTCAGCGAAAGTCGTTGCAGCGCCGTGTTTGGTATTCCTTGTATTGTGCTTTCCACGTGCTAAACCCCGCTCAGTGTTACTAGCAGTTCACCCTCAGACTGGCCGAGGGGCTTGAGTTGTAGAGATGGGTTGCCTCTTCTATGCGTGAGCTCTGAACCGCTTGCGATGATCTCCGCACGGTCTTGTGCCT
The DNA here is from genome assembly GCA_947561695.1 of Tyria jacobaeae. NCBI lineage: Eukaryota > Metazoa > Arthropoda > Insecta > Lepidoptera > Erebidae > Tyria > Tyria jacobaeae. The sequence continues at coordinate 6,246,220 of OX387207.1, read as the reverse complement.
TGTAGCGGATTTAGCCATCCTGAGTGATTGATACGGGTCGGCTGCAACCATCGTATTTAATTTATCATTATTTACCTTAGCGGCTACAGTAAACAACGTATCAAGCTTTACTTTGAAAGCCGAATGGAAAAACAATGGAAATCGAAACCTAATAACGTATGAAAATTTGCATTCTGGAATCTCACACCATGCAGGTTCAATTTTAATTCAAAGTGGCAAATACGTTGGTATTAAAAATGGTACTAGATAATTTTTTAATGACGCCTTAAAGTTCTTATATATTATTTACATGTACTAAATTTATTCAAGAATACATTACATTCTTTAGAAGAGTTTAATGATATGACTGCAAATGTGAGATATATTTTATAACATGTTGTGGAGACTTTAAATGTCTTTACATGTAAACAGTTATTGTTAAATTTATTTTTCTTTATACAAAACATAAAAGTCAGTGCACTTGTAGAGTTTAAGACAAATAAAAATTGATTTCATCTAAACAACTAATTGTGTGTATCATCATTTTAACTGGTCAGCAAAATATATCCAAGGTAGGAACATATATCCGGTGTATAGTATAATGTGAATACATTACTATACTATTCGTAGGCGAACTAAAGTAACCATACTTTGATACTAATTAACTTGCTCATACTGGTAATACACAGTAGAAAGATATTATATATTATATACTAGAAAGACGAGTAGAAACGTTCTTAGCAACAAAAAGGATTTACGCTGTTACTGAGAGCTAATGAACCCTCCCGGTAACGATTCTCCTTTAAGGCTAGTTTGTTTAGTAATGAGTTATAGCATACTAAGTATAGTAACTGTGACCTGGCATGTCTAAACCTTGCACATTACCAATAATTATCTATTTTGTAAAGTGTCATTAAAAGTTTAAAATCTTAACTAAATCTTAGCTCTGTTAGCTTGAAATTTTTAGTACAATTTAGCTGAATGACCATCCAGTTATATAAAAAATTGCCAGGAAATTTTGGTGAATAAGTGCACGACGTGTGAGTCATAATGTGTGCAGTATATCGTTAGAAATAAACTTTGTTCTGTAAAGTTGACATTTATGTATATGTTTAAGTAAGAGTAAGTCTTCAAATTACACGTTAGGCTTCTATCAATTATTTTATTGGAATAACTTAGTTTTATATTGTGAATTTATTTTTGATTGCATGCCTTAAACGGTTGTGATTTCAACCTTTCTTTTTAAGGAGAGGAAAAAAGCTACCGATTACTACAAAAAATATAAAATAATATAAAAGAATGAAGAGTTTTTTTGCTATACTTTAGAAGTTTATATGCCATTTATAGGTTTGAAGATGAACATGTAAATGATGCACGTTATAAAACCGTTTTAGCCACATATAAAACGAGTGGTACCTCAGTATTTACTAAAAAACTCATCAGTTACGATTCATCAAATTGACCTCCATGCTAGCATTAGCTACAAAAACTATTTTTTTTTTATGTTAAACGTCATACATTACAAATATCTAGACGAGAAGTCATTTAAATGAGCCAACAGTTCTTACATCTGAAGGTAATGATTGGAATTAGAACTAAACTACAAATATTAATTTAATTGATTTGTTGGGAATACTACTTCTTCTTTTTTATATTTCCTATATCGAAGAAGGAACCCTCTCTTTTACCGACGTAGCAAGTAGTAGTCTGTCGGTTTTACTAACTGGTACTGATGAACACAAGTCTAGTAAAGCTTGGTTGCTTTTTAAAAATGATAGATCCATGCTTGGCACCAATGGGCCGGCTCTACCGGTGCAATACCACGGCCTCACAGTAGACCGGTTGTGAAGCAACGCTTGCGTTGTATTTCCCCAGGATTAGTGAGGTTTCCGGAGGCCCTACTCCCCCTCTCCTATTTTCTCTCCCTCATCCCTCTTTGCTATCCCCCCTCTCTTCTTTCTCCTCTCTGCCCCCTTCCCTCATCGCCTTCAAAAGCGGTCAGCGCACTTATGACTCTTGAGTTGCAGGTGTCCATGGACGGCCGTTGTCACTTATAAGATGACCCGCCTGTTCGTCTGTCGCCCTATAATACAAAAAAAAGCTAAAGAACACATTATAGGTAAAATAAAAGTGGTTTATAAAGCAATAGGTAAAATATGGGATTGTCTTGTTAAGCAGAAGATCCGACGCGTAATATAATAATAAAAAACTTTTTTGAACTAAATATAAAACTGATGATGAAGAGTTGGATGATTATGTTGAAGAAAAACGTAGTGACGAGTTGGATGATGACGAAGATTCGTTGTTTTTAAGATGTGTGTATAATTAATTAAATATATATTTCCTAATGATTTATATTTCCTTGAAATGTCATTTGCACCACTTGCATAATTGAATTCACGTCAAGCTTCCTATTAGCACTTCTACAGCACTTTTCGTCTCACCTACTAAGATCTTACGCTAGTCAGACTCCTATCATTGTGCCCGCTATTTCTAGACCCCTTACTTAAAAATGTACATGTAGGAGAACCGTTACAGGGAGGGTTCTCAAGCTCTTGGTCTATAATAATAAGCAACATTCTGCAACAAATGATACCATTACATTTATGCTCCCCTCGTAAGGGTCGCATGATGGTCGGGTGAGGTTAAAAACATCGTATATTATTTCTTATTAATAATATTTCTCAACAAATATTCTACCCACTACAAAAAATCACTGAAATCCAACTAAAGATCGGTGCGTGCATTTATGCAAAGAAACAACTCTTTCGCTTTACTAATAAAACATAAAAAAAAAAATCACTAACTAAAGTAATGTTTATTGTACCTTCAGATTGATTATTAAAAGAAAGAGTAGGCATAGCCTAGTGACTAATTTAAGATCGGAGACTATATGTGTAATAAGCTTCCAATCTGTATTGTTTGTGTTTCGAAGCATAGTGTATTACTGCTTTCTATAAGAGGCAATCAATTCAAGAATTCATTTAAATTTATAATGGAATTCAAGATTCTTTAATTAACACTCCTATTACCATTCGAATATGACATCTTAATACTCCGTCTATGGAAGATATCAATGCTATAACGTTTTGAAATCTATTTTGTTGAATTACTTGCACGTACTAGGTATAGCGATTACAAGAAAACTAAATTAAAATGCTTGTACGACTGTATTAACAGCCTGAATAATTAATAAAATAAAACATCTGTCGCATATCGCACTGACGGTGTTGCCAGACTTAAATTGGAAACTTCGTAATTTGTATATGAAATTGTAATGAAATTAAAAACAAGACTTGGATATCAAATAAACTAACCTCTAAATAAAAATGTAACAATTACTCGAAGACGCAAAATTCGCTTATATATGTATATATGGATAAACAATTTAATTTCTCTGTTTTCCCCTCTTTTCTTTTCCCTCTTTTTTTCCCCTCACTAGCCATCAGGTGACCCGTCTGCTTGGTTGCCTCCCTATGCTATAACACAAAAACAAAACATGATTTAGATGGGAAATTTGGGAGTTAATTGACGGGAAACTGTGGATAGAAAGGGTTAAGCAACATAAGCAAAAGAAAAAATTAAAGTATTAGCATACTTACATTAAAAAAAAAGTTTAGTTCTGATAGTTCTTAAAATGTCTTTAAGTCACAATACAATGTAAAGCAATATAATGTATTGTAATGTTTGTTTTGTTGCTATCACATACATAAAGTAGGAAAAATCGATTACTGACAGTGGTTCCAGAATAACACAGGTGATCATGAATCATTGGTAAAATTAACTTCGGAGATCGGGATTCGGGTTTGCCATAACTTTGGTGGTAATTGTGGAGGAGAGGCTGAATCACACGTCTTCTGTACTCCATGATTCCAAATTAAAAAAAAAAAATTATAATTTGGAGCTCTGTACTGTGAATCCTAGAGATATATATTATTATGTAGAAAATATGACAACAACATAACAATAAGGCGAACTAGTACAACCTAAAAATTCAAATTGTAAAAGGCAATACTAAATACGTTGTACATTCTCTATTGATGGAGGTTCACTTAAAAAAGGTACATTATTGGGCAATAAAAGCTGACAATAAATTAAATAACTTGCAATCTTATTAACCTTGCAACACCGAAGCTTTGCCTCGACCATTCCAGTTTGTCTTCTTTGTTTTTACTCTCCCATGTAGGGTGATGGCTGCAATTGTTATTAATTTCTTAAGTTGCTATTGAAGCAAAAACTGATACCGTATATTTCGACTTTTTGTCGTGCGTAATGTTGAACTTGATGTCGGTAACTGCCGTCAAAGGAACGTAAACCCGTAAAAGGAGGTAAGTACTTGACCAAAGTTGACTTAACGTAAACACTTAAACATACTATGAAAACTTTTTATTTAATAAACAAGAAAACCGATGAAAAAAATGAAAAGAAATAAAAATAAGTTTTTTTTTTTGATAATTTTAATAAAAAAATCTACAATATATTATTAGTTTTAGGGTATCATCAAAACGTTTATATAAAAAATAAAAATAAGCTGGTAGCCGTAACCTTTTAAACAATTCAATCAACTACAATTCACCCTCGTGTAACTAGAATTACATAATTTTATTTTTGAAAATTTCAGTGAGTGTAAAAACGTCATCCCCTGCCCTCAAGGTGGATCTATTTTATTTATGTGGAATCAACATACCAATACCCATACACTTATACCCTTTCTATAACTTATGTATATATATTACGTATATATAGTATATTTATAAAGTTATACCCCATAAAATATAATAGAAAATATACGGGTTAACATAAAAACCATAATGAACAGAAAAAAAGCCATTTAAATTCTGGTGAAAGTAATTGCATTACTCTGTCAGATCTTTGGATTGTGAAATTCGAATTTAGATCGATTATAATCAAAACATGTAAGATTTAAATCTTATATTATGCAAAACTTATGTTAAAGAGTAGAGGACTCCGACCTCCGGCTACAACCAGTTCAAGTTACCGGTATGCGACCCAGACGTCTTCAAGTTAACGCTTACACTTCCAAAATCATCAGTAAAATCAACATCCCCATCCTTCTATTCCTTAAAATATACCATGATACTTTATGAAAATATATTTATTTTACCAAGCATTACATCTTTGTGAAAATAAAGACTGCTACTTGTGCCGTATGCCCACAATTACTGATACGTTTTTAATGTCATCCCTGTTGGGCTAAATTACGAATATGCAACGCTTATAATATTCGTATGTTATAGGCGTTCCCGCAGTCCATGGTACAAGATAAGCTAGTTGACGAATAATAAATGATAGGTGATTTACTAAACTGACATAACTTGCATTGTACTTTCTTACTTAAATAATATTTAAACTTCAGTAGTTTTTGGCAAATAGGTATGTGTCTATCTACACACGTTAAAAATTTCAACTTTTTTATTAATTATCGACTAGGCATTTATTAATTTAGTGCATGGAAGGTTTACAGCTAAATATATTAAACTAACTGTTGCATACATAATAAAAACCGGAACAATAATAAATTTATTTGACAGAGAGCCAATAACAAGTCTTCACTAATAGTAAGCCAACGAGTGACAAAGAAAATGTAAACAAAATGAAAAACTCTTCATAACAATTATTTATTTATTTAAAACTCTTCAACTACAACGCACGAGGCGGACGTAATGCCACATGGCATTATCTACCAGTCAACCTTTGGGTGGTTCAGTGAGGGACATGGCAGGTGTATAGAGATAATAAAATATTAAGAAACAAAAAAAACATTATATTCATTATATTCACATACAAATGCACAAATATATATACATACAATATACATATATACATATATATATATACAGTTTAATGTTTATTAAACATAATTATGTTACAGCAGGAGAGCTGATAAATATTTTGAGTAAGCATTGGTCATGCCGTGAAAACTAAAACTTTCTCGATCACCTGGCAGGTAGACCTATCCACCATAATAACCTCTGTATCATATTTAATTTTAATTTCACCAGTGTATTCTGATGTATATGTATTTATGCCTATTCACTCTACTCTTGATCGTGGCAGGATTGTAGTTCAATGAAAAAATAAATGCAGGATGTTTATTCTAAACCTTGAACTTGACTAGCAGACATTGAGGGAAAACGACAGGAGCTTGTCGCTGAGCTCGACCGGGCCTTGAGCCGCATTTCTCAATGTGGTTGAGAGAATTTAGTAGGGTTCAGTGCTAAGAAAACACAGGCGTACGCGTTTTCTAACAAAAAGTTTCCATTCCTTCCCCTTCCTACTCTTCAGAACACTCAACTGCCACTGCACTTAGTATCCTGGGTATGGACATTTGCCGGGATCTCAATCCGCATGATTACATCGAGAGCGTCACTAAGACGGTCTCGCAGAAGCTCGGCGTATTGAAAAAGGTGAGACGGTTCTTCTCGCCAGAGCAACTGTGTCTTTTATACTCTTGTATAGGTCTATCCCAGGTTCGCACCTGCGTGGAGTACTGCTCTCATCTTTGGGACGGTTATGTGCAGTATTTGCTTGACGTTCTCGATCGGTTGCAGCGGCGCGCAGTCCGCATTATCGAATGTCCTAAGGTCGCCCAGTCTCTTGAGTTTCTGCAGTTGCGAAGAGATGTCACCTCTATGGCAGTCCTCTATCGCCTACATCACGTAGAGTGTTCTGACGAGCTCTTCCAATTGGTTCCGCCTTCTCCCTTCTTCTACACGACTACACATGTTGGCCTGAGGAGTCACGGTTTGGCTCTTCTTTCCTGTGCCAATCGGTAAAACCCTGGAATTCACTACCAGCTCACGTGTTTCCGTTCCACTTTGATCCCGGGCGTGAAAGAAGCATCTCAGATCAGCATGAGGATGGTGACCAACGCTCTTTGACTCCACTTATTGCTTTCCATCAGGCAAAGTGGAGTCACTATGGTAAGCTAATATATAAAAGAAAAACTCGAGTCCTTTATCAACTGGAATCCAATAAGCCCTGCATGGTTTCAACCGTTTAGCCAAAACTGCGTTTTGATATGTGTATTTGCAATAAAACAGGGATATTACAAGTGTTACAGTGTCTGTGTCTCGGACTATGAAATTCGTTACCTTTTTCGCTCGTGCGATACATTGCTAACTAGATTTTATTATCCTACTTAAGACATGTAATAATTGAGAATCATGAACCAAGAAAAGTTTATTACATTCTTTTTTTAATGTGCAGTTATACTTTAATTGGTTTTTATTCGGTTTTTAACTTTCCTAACAATGTAATAATAATGATAATTTTGTCGGCTGTCTTCAAATCCGGTCATTGTCTTCTCGTGACGTAAACAACACTGAAAGATATTCAGCCATCATCAGGATGAATCGACCAGTTCACATGCAGTGACTACATAAAAAAAAGCTTTATAAAATTTTCAAGTATTAATTGTTCTTAAGTTTTCGTGACTCATATTTATTATTATCTCTATGTATAAGTTGAGATTTATGAGTTACTTAGGATGTCTACGTGTTTTAGGACGTATATTCTAGTATATTTGCAGCATTATCGCCTTTTGCGATCTGTTCCAGGCAACCGTTAAATGTAAGGGGAGTTTAAAAAAAGGAGTATTAGCAACGTGGGTCACACAATACTAGTCTATTATTCCTTCCAGTCAAGGTAAATGCTTGTGTTGGGGGTGGGATCACAACGGTAGTGCACTGGGTTGGGTTCGAACCAACCACTTTTACTTAACTCACCCACTTGATTGCCAGTCCGACGCCTTAACCATTATGTCACCACCGCTTATATATGGCAAGAGGAGTTTCAGGGTTTAATTAATTGGAAAAATTATTAAATTAAGGTTATTACTTATTGGCATCAAGGAAACAAATCTATTATTTGTTGCTTTTTTTATAGGATTCTGTTAAAATTATGACATCAAACTGACTAAAATTATGACTGTCAAAGATTAACTGAGAGGTAAACTAAATTGAACATATTTATTTAGTCATATTTTGATTCCTTCTGTAATTTTTTCATATACCTACTTATTTTTCCCTCGACGTTATGGTCTAGTGAGCCCAATAGAATCTCTCCTATCATGCTGAAGACGTGTGCTCCAGAGATGGGACCGGTTTTAATCATCGGCTTTCCTACTCTCTAGGCGTAGTCCCAAAAGCATGGAACACACAGTTTAGTGCACCCGATCCGATCCCGATCCCGTTTCTTGCGAAGCTTCCATGCTATGGGCTTCCCGAGAAATTGTGCAACTGCCTCACCAGTTTTCTTAAAGACAGAAGCATCAAGGTCGTTGTTGACGGCGCATGCTCCGATTCCAAGTCCATCAATTCAGGTGTGGTTACGCTGTTTTTTCTGCATAACAATGATATGTTGCAGATTAGCAGGACGATAGCACGAGTGATGCCCTTTGCACCTCACTTCGAGAGTCCTTTCTTAACTGCTTCAGACAGCATCGGAATCCTTAGCGTTGATATATCAAGCGAAGTCCAGTTTATAAGCCCAAACTATTCTCGAAGAAGTTTGGTGTGCTAAACAGATCAGTATTTCACTTCAGCTCCCCTCTTGCAACTTTATAGGGCAGCAGGTTCAGCTGCACATGGAATACTGTTCTCATCTCTATCCAGGGGCACCCCAGTACCAGCTTCTCCCTCTTGACCGTGTTTAACGGGGAGTTACTCGCATCATCGACTGCCAGGATATTTCTGATCGGCTTGACACCTTCGCTTTGCGCACAATAAGCCTCAAAGGCCGGCAACGCACTTATGACTCTTGAGTTGCAGATCTCCATGGGCGGCGTTTGCCCCACATCCCATAAAAAAATCTTCATTTTTACAGAAGGCTTATGATAGGAAATCTTTCAAAACTAGTCTATTCAGTCATAAAAAAAGATTTGAATGGTATTTCTGTCAAGTATCTGCAGTATTAGGCATAAAAATATCACACATACAAAAAATGTATAATAAATTACATTTGGCTGCACGAAGTTACCTCGCCACTACACTGACGCGTCGAGTCAAATGTTGAGGGCTCGATCGCCACACGGGACAACCCTTTGAGTAAAACCTAAATCATTGTTCTCAGTCTGGGTGTTCTTTGTGTCCGTTATTTGAATGTTTGTTAAGGCCCCATTAAACTATAAAAAATATATGAATAGAGCTGCTATAACATATATCATTGTTCCTACAGGTTTCTTCAAATATTATTTCAGTTGGAGCTTTAGTCTTACTTTGTATTTAGAATAAAAATAGAAACTGAATACACATATTGCTCTTATCTACTTACTTTTACAAAACTGAAACTGTAAACTACATTGTTTGAAAATTTGTTTACCTTTCTTTAATCATAATTTAAACCTTACGTCTTTGAATTAGAGGATAGAATTGACGGCATCCGTCAACAGAAATATAAGTGTCACTGCATAATGAGATGAAAGCTATGGCGTCTATTTTAGGACGGGCGCGACACACGGCCTCTGAGAATGATCAAATGAGAATTGTATTACGATTGACTATTACAATTAATTATTATTGACTTAAATAGTTTTAGTCTACACTACATTTTATAAATATATTTTTATAAACAAAGTGCCTGATTTACGGTTGTACCTTAAAGTGCCACCGTAAATCTTGAATGAAGCAGCTATTTCAAACAGACACAGAGAGATATAAAATTATAATCATATTGCAGAGTAAGTTCATTATATATACCAGGCCACTCAGAAAGTATTGCGAATTTTTTTTTTTTTTTTTATGTGAGACTGGCCAGTTGTAAACTATTATAAAAATAATGATTATTTATAAGTAAAAATAGGTATGTTCAATTTCAAAATTTCACACAACATTTTTTTTGCGAGGTAAGTAGATTATCGTGTCTCATTGAAAAACGGATTTGCGCCGGGAACATTTTCTACGATTTCAATTGTCGCCTGAAACCGGACGAATCATACGATAGACGTCAAATTGCATTCATGGATGAAGGCTCTTCCAAGGCAACTGTGTATCGTTGGTATAACGTGGTCGACTAACTATGGGGGATGAAGAAAAAAGTGGTCACCCTTTGACGGCTGTTACGGAGGAGAACGTACTAGCAGTGAAAATTTTAATCCAAGACAATAAGCGAATTACGTATCAGGAGGTTCAACACATACTGCCGATTGGATCGGGAAGCCTTCACGAGATTCTACACGTGCATCTTCGCGTGAGGAGAATAGTTTCACGCTGGGTGCCGCACAACCTCACCGATGCTCAGAAGCAGGCCCAGGTGGAATGGTGCCATTATATGATAAACAAATTTAAAGCAGGCTCGTCGCGGCATGTTTACGACATCATTATAGAAGATGAGATGATTTATCAATACGATCCAGAAACGAAGCAACAGTCGACGGTTTGGGTGTTTCAGAACGAATCAACGCCTACCAAAGTGAAGCGATCTAGAAGCGGGGGAAGATTTTAATCGCGAGCTTTTTCAATTGGCTACTTGGTGTCAATCCCTTTACGGAACCAAAGAAGCATCAACGCCGAATAGTATACTACCAAATGCTTGGCACAAGTTTTCTCTGTTGTGAGCAACAAGCGACCAAAAACAGTGCTCCGTGGGCTACTGCTCCACCACGACAACGCGCCCGCGCTCAGCGCGCTAAAAACGAGAGAAAATTAAAAATCAGCTCAAAGGGATACAATTTTCGTCTCCTGAAGATGTGCCGTCAGCGTTTGAGCAGGCTGTAAACGCATTAAACTTTGTATGGAGGCTAGTGGAGAGTATTTTGAAAAGAGTGTTAATAAAAAATATTTACCCATAGAACTTTAAATTATATTTGCAAAACTTTCTGAGTGTCCCACGTATACGTATTATGTAAATGTAACACTTAAGTGCATAACTAATTTAAAGTTAAATTATTCGTCACATAGGCCTGGCGCGTAATTGAGTTGGGAATCAATTATTTTTATTTCTCTTTAATGGCCTTACACTGGCACTAAAGATCACATTTATTAAACATACCTACATTTTAGAACAAATACTATTGAATATATATCATTACCACGTAATTTTAAAAATGATTAAAACACAACGTACCGCGTCTACGTACACATATTCCTGCATTTGGTCTGCCACCCAAACTCTGCAACTGGGTCGCTGCCTTCCTCCATAAGCGCCGGATTAGGGTTCTCTGCGACGGCGCTGCCTCAGACTTCCAGGAGGTAAGTGCTGGTGTACCTCAGGGCTCCGTCCTATCGCCTACGCTGTTCCTTCTGCATATCAATGACATGTTGGCCCTTGGCAATATACATTGTTATACAGACGACAGCACAGTACACGGGCGATATTTCGGACATCCTACTGCCAAGCTGGCAGATGTTGAGGGAAAACAACAGGAGCTTGTCGCTGAGCTCGACCGGGTCTTGAGCCGCATTTCTCAATGGGGTTGTGAGAATCTGGTCGAGTTCAGCGCCAAGAAAACACAGGCGTGCACGTTTTCAGACAAAAAGCCTCCATTTTTTATTATTTTTTTTTATTTGTAAGCCTACCATAATGACTGCAATTTGCCTGATGGTAAGCAATAAATGGAGTCCAAGAGTGGTGGTCACCATCCTCACTGCATGTCTAGTCAATGCAGCATGGTGATCTACACTATGGCGGCCTGGTGAGATGCTTTTTCACGCCCCTCTTAAAAGACCCGGGATCAAATTTGGAAAGAAACACGTGCGCTGGTAGAGAATTCCAGGCTTTCACTGATCGGCGCAGGAAAGAAGAGCCAAACCGTTTCGTTCGGGATCGCATATCTTCGACTCACAAACGGTGACTCCTCAGGCCAGCACCTCTCACCGTCTCACCTTGTTCAATACACCGAGCTTCCGCGAGGCCGCCTTAGTGACGCTCTCGATGTAATCACGCGGATTGAGATCCCGACAGATGTCCATACCCAGTATACTGAGCCTATCCTGTAGTGGCAGTTGAGTGTTCTGAAGAGTAGGAAGGGAAAGGAATGGAGACTTTTTATTTGAAAACACGCACGCCTGTGTTTTCTTGGCGCTGAACTCGACCAGATTCTCACAACCCCATTGAGAGATGCGGCTCAAGACCCGGTCGAGCTCAGCAACAAGCTCCTGTCGTTTTCCCTCAACGTCTGCTAGCTTGGCAGCAGGATGTCCAAAGTATCGCCCGTGTACTGTGCTGTCGTCTGCATAACAATGTATGTTGCCAAGACACACATATCATTGATATGCAGAAGGTACAGCGTGGGCGATAGGACGGAGCCCTGAGGTACACCAGCGCTAACCTCCTGGAAGTCAGAGGCCGCGCCGTCACAGAGAATCCTAATGCGGCGCTTGTGGAAGAAGGTAGCAACCCAGTTGCATAGCTTAGATGGCAGACCAAATGCAGGAAGTTTGGAGAGAAGCGAGCGATGCCAGACCCTATCGAAGGCCTTGGCAATGTCGAGGCTGATGGCCAAAGACTCCCCATGCCTATCCATAGCCTCACCCCAAAGGTGTGTGACGTACGCTAGAAGATCACCCGTGGATCGGTTCGGCCTAAAACCATATTGCCGATCATTTAACAAGGAGTGATCCTCTAGATTCATTCCTTCCCCTGCCTACTCTTCAGAACACTCAACTTCCACTGCAGGGCTATAGGCTTAGTTAGTAGGCTTAGTATCCTGGGTATGGGTATTTGCCGGGATCTCAATCCGCGCGATTACATCGAGAGCGTCACTAAGGCGGCCTCGCAAAAGCTCGGCGTATTGAACAAGGTGAGAAGGTTCTTCTCGCCCGAGCAACTGTGTCTTTTATATAAGACCTAGGTTCGCTCCTGCGTGGAGTACTGCTCTCATCTCTGGGACGGCTATGCACAGTATTTGCTTGACGCTCTTGATCGGTTGCAGCGGCGTGCAGTCCGAATTATCGACTGTCCTGAGGTCACCCAGTCTCTTGAGCCTCTGCAATTGCGAAGAGCTGTCGCCTCTATGGCAGTCCTCTATCGCCTACATCACGGGGAGTGTTCTAACGAGCTCTTCCAATTGGTCCCACCTTCTCCATTCCTCTACAGGACTACACGTGCTGGCCTGAGGAGTCACCGTTTGAGCGTCGAAAATATACGTACCCGAACGAAACGGTTTGGCTCTTCTTTCCTGTGCCAATCGGTGAAAGCCTGGAATTCCCTACCAGCGCACGTGTTTCCTTCCCACTTTGATCCCGGGTCTTTTAATCGGGGCGTGAAAAAGCATCTCACCAGGCCACCATAGTGTGGGTCACCATGCTGCATTGACTAGACGTGCAATGAGGATGGTGACCACCACTCTTTGACTACACTTATTGTTTTCCATCAGGCAAAGTGGAGTCCCTATGGTAGTAGTAATATAAGAAAAACGACGTCAATAAGTGAGTAAGTGGTCGCTAGGCTATAGAACCATAGCAATTTTAGTGATTTTTAAGTAAGTAAATAAAGAAGCTTCAGTAAAAACAATGAAATATCTTTAGATATGGCGTGTATTAAAAGAGTCCTTTATACAGCTACTTGAGGAGATTTTTTAATTACTTTACTATTTATTTACTGTAACAACCAGACATAATACAACAATGTAGGTACAAAAAATATAGCAAAATCGCTTCAGAAAAAGCAACAACAATTATTTAAGATGGGCAAGACAAGCGAATGTCACCTTCTCAACTTTCGTACAAGTTTAAAATTGGGCGTGGAGTCGGAGGCAATTTCTTCAGATACTGTGGGTTGCAGGGGTCTGCACCATCGATGCTTAGTGTTGTTTACGAACTACTCTGTAACAGGACTAGGCTGTTTGAGGGTTGTTTAATCGCGTAAATCTTAAAACTCGTATATAACCAAGACTAAGCTTCGCCTTTCATTCGTTCGTGTTTCTTTACTTCACATTCTTCCTTTTATAGTATTTAATGCAATTTCTATTATAAAAGTTATGAGGTCATTATCTATCACATTATTAATATTCAGAACCCTACAATGTAATAAATATATGTAAAATAAAGAATACGCGGTAACACAATTAAATTTTGTGTATTGAAAAACACATTAGTTAACAAAGGATATCCAAATAAGACTTTATTAAGATCTTTTGTGTTAATTATAGACAAATACAGAAGTGTTATTATATTTACCTAGATGACTCAAATTCCCATTGCAGAAAATATAATAAAACATGCAATTAAAGCTTTAATTGTATATTTTAATTTTATAGTTGAGAACATACAGTATCATTCTCTTCTAAGACGGAAACACTATTTGTAAACTTAATTAAGTTTTAAAAACCACACATCCTCATTATAGATATTAACACATTATTTCACACTAATAATAATATATGACTCAGTTAAGTAAAATCATTGTTGTTTTAATTTAGGCTAGATTTATGCCGAGTTGAGGGGAAAAAGAATGATATCAAGTCAAATTTGTTAACAAAACAATAAAATTACATAGCGTGTGTCGTGACACTATCGAAAAAGCTGATAGGAAACTTAACCAATTTACTTAATGCTTATTTGCTTCAAGTGTACTTTTATTATCTATTTTTAACACCAAGCTTAAGAAATATAAAAAAAATATATAGAGGAGCAAAATAAACATGAACCTATTTGAATACATGCAATTTATATTTAGAGATGTGTCTTAAATAATTGTATATTGGTCAAACTAACCTGTTTTGTGGTATTTTTAGAGAGCAATTATTTGTTGCTCAAAAGAAGTGTTTTTGCACTAACAAAGCATTTTGCAGATGAAAACAAAAGGTATACACTACGTATTTTTAAAGAAACCCACGAAGGACTACAACGGACCTTACGCAGGACTTACAAATTACATAAATATAAAGACCGCCTAGAATCGGTCCAGCAATCCGGTTCTATAATTTAGACAATTATACTCGCGATTCTCAGGATCCGTGTGTATAGTTTCTAATTATTATAAATCTGTCGTCTGCAATGCGAGACGACACAGTGTTCTCAGTCTTTTTTCACTCACCGAGTAATTTCACACGAACAAGTGTTGGGGATGTTAATTAAACGCTTCGATTTTATTCTTGTGAAGGCATGTTTTTTATTTGTAATATTGCATGCCGTAATGCGTACTTCGCGTGTGTAAATTATTACTGTCTAGTTCTATGTCACATCCTTGTTCAGCTGTAATATAACTTTGTTACTTTTTTACACTGAGTACAATCAGCTTTGTGTGATTCCGATGAATAACGTCAAAGATAATAATAGTACAAAATGTTGTGCCGAGTACATATGAAGAAAACGAAAGAAAATATTTTACAAAGAAATGAAATTAAAGAGAATGCAATGCACTAGAGGAGCAATCACAATTTGTTCTCGTTTGTTGTTGTTGAAACTTACGCCGACAGAGTCTATTTCGTACGTAAATAATAATAATAATATAATGTCTATCTATAGTAGCGCAACTATATTTAACTCTAATGAATTACAATTATATGTGTATATTCCACATTCTGGGCTATAAATTACTAAGGACTTAAAATTCTTTTTCTTATTCATACTTTATCGGTAGGCACCTTTAATATCTCTAATGAACGTAAACCAGTATACTAAGTTCTAGGTGTAATCATTTGACAGATCTATGTTACAAATGCATCGTCATCGTCTATATATGTATATCACTTTACGTACATATTATTTTCTGTGTTGTATAAATATAAAGAGGTTGATATATATATATATATTTTAATTTCAAATTTGGAAATAAAATAGTCAAAACCTTGCACAACAAACCAAAACACCTATAACATGCGATACAACACTAATGATTTTGGTATTAATGGGTTCTTGCCTATAGTTAACAACAGTAAATATGTTATTATGAACGCCGAATTTGAGAAAGACAAGAAAAAACTACACACATGTATTATATTATTAATCCGTGCTTGGTGCCTTTGCCCATTTTTACTTTCATATGTTTTTATAATTTCTTTCTTAAAAAAGGCATGATCGGAGCGAGACAACCAAATGAAGGTAGTACAGTTACATTTTTTTTTTAAGGAGAACGCAAGCAATAGTCTTTACAAACATACAAACGGGCACAAAGAACACCTAGACTCGAGACAACTATTTGTGGATACCTAACAGAATTTTTTGGCATGTATGAGAATAAAACCCACGATCCCTGACTAAAGAGCACCTTACTCGCTAATCACTAGACCAACAGGCTGGTCAAACCCCAGTTTTACGAGTTTATGTAATAGTTTATTGAAGTAGTGTTTATAACAGTGTGTTGCTGTGTAGTAACGGTTTCTGTTAAGTGAGGATAAAAACGGTATTTTCTAAAACAGTAAAGGAGTGCATCTTCTGATGTGAATCTGTGTAATTTCTTAGATTAAAATTTTTAGATTTAAACCTAAGTATATTCTAAAACGTCTTTTCATTAGTTTCATGACAATGACTTTGTACGCGACAATGTATATTAAACAATAAATTATATTGCTAAAATGCATCTTATGGAAAAAAAATCACTGTAAGACATCAAAATAGGAGAAGTGACACGATGTCGGTTTAATTGGAAGAGGGTGTGTTGTAAAGGTCTCCCCTTTGCGGGGGTCAAAGATTAATTTCCTTTTTTTGTTTTTATATATTAATGATATTTTTATTTTCTTTAAATTATCACTTACATTTATTGGGCTTAATGAAAATTAATTAAAATTTGTAGACTATATCAGAGTGCATAGATGCCGATCTCTGAGAGGACTAGTGTGTACAATGAAATACAACCAAACTATTTGGTAACTATTGACTTTATGAGTACATTATTTACCGTTAGTATACACCCTAGCATTATCTCGATTTATCTAGTAGGATCCCTATCTTTGTTTTGAGGAACATGACAACTCGTTCCCGATTGTTGAGGTCCTGTTAAACCACAAAAAAGCCGTACTTAAAAAAGTTTATTCTTATGGCAACATATATTATATTTTCGTCATTCAACATCAGGTTAGATGGGATACAAACGCCTACGCCAATTAACAATAAAAAATAAAGTTTAAACACATATTTTTAAACCCAGTTTCTACGACACTATTTTACCTACACGGAATGTCTACAATGTTTTTTCCCCTATGACAAACCTATCACTCGTCTGTTAACGGTCATTAGGCACAGCTAAGTGGTTATAAAGCCACGTGCCGCATGTATCAGCACTTAACTAATCGTATATTCACCCGTGATATATAAAACGCATAAGCAGAGAACAACATTGCAAAAACTAAGAAAATAGAAACACAGTTCTATTGATCTAGATTAGAATACGCTAAGAAATTGTCACATAACATTCATTATGTATTATAAAATTTGTGAAATCTCTTAGCGCTAGTGATGCCAAGTTATGAACTTTATGTAAATATATTCTCTTTCCTCTCTCCTGATCCTCCTTCCTCTTTCCCGTCTCCTCATCGAACCTCTTCTTTCCCCCTCCCCGTATCAACTCACCCCTGATCACTCCCAAAGGCGGGCAGTGCACTTACGACTCTTGAGTTGCACATGACACTCGAGGTGTACATGAACGAAGATTGTCACTTACTATCAGGTGACCCGTCTGTTCGCCCCCCTATATTATAAAAAAAAAACTTGCATCTAAAGTATAAAGAACTTTATTTCCTTGTTAAGTAGCTAAACTTGACAATCTTATAACACGGGGGACCAAATAGGTTAGTTTTTTTTTTCTTTTTTAGGAAACAAATCCCATATTGGGAATAGTTCCTGTGTCGCGGGGGGCTTTATAAACATTCAACGGACACAAAGAACACCCAGTTTCCTCGGAACAACTATTTGTGGGTCACACAAATGTTTGTACCGTGTGGGAATGGAACCCATGACCTCCGGTTTAGCAGTCTGGTTCACTAACCACTAGACCAACAGGCCCGACAAGTTGTCCGTACCTGGCAAGCCATTGGTTAATATTTAGATGTCGAGGATATCCATAGACTAAGATACGTTCCAAGTAAGCAATTTTGAATTAGTTAGTATTTTTCTTTGATAGAACTGTTTGCGAATACGTGTCACGAATACGTTTTTACTATAAGTACTATTCAATATACAAAGTATTTTGTACTTCAAATTCCTTACAGTCTGTATAGAGCAATAAATAATATACCTACTCGTAAGTAAAGTTGTAAATAATAGGCTAAATAACATTGTTATAAATATCGTATTGCGCTTTTAATTAAAACTGAACATTGTTTATTAATTAATAGCTTTAGCCTTCAGTGAGTGTTAAAGTTTATCAGTAGCTCGTATTTTTAGCGGAAGTTCGATACGATATCGGTTCTAGCCATCGCGGTACGCTTTGTACTTGGCTACGTTTACTTTTTCACATACATATAATCGACCACTGGACCGTTGTTACTGAGATTACAAATTACAACATGCACTCAGCACCCAATGCACTGCCTCAATAATAAAACAGTCTAAATAATGTTATGTTGAATAAACCAGTCGTGTACCATTCAAATAGTGACATTAAAGCGTTGAATATGCTCCCTCTTAATTTAGAGTGTGTATGTCCTAATATAGTTATTTCAATTTACTCCGGGTCTGTAGTTAACACCGTATGGTGATATGGATTTGCTAAAAAAAGTACCCATGTACATCAGCTATGCTCAGTTTGGATCAACATACCAGTATGCAATTAAAAGTCCCAGAGTGTTGTTATTATTGTTCTTATTTATTGTCATTAATTTGAAAGGTATTATTTAATTGAATGAAATGTATGCTAACTAAATTCTAGCTGTTTATATACGTGTGCTTCCGACGACGTTATGAAACTAAATAGTTTAATCAACAGTCAATGAAGGCGAACTCTAGAAACCAAATAATATTCATCAACGTGTTAGGCCAATATAAATAATAACAACATTTAATAACAAAATATAAAACCAACATAATAACCGTGTCGTTACTGCATAACAAGTTAATCAAAACGTGCATTTTGTATACATGGATAGGCTGGCAAATGTAGCACACATTTAGTCATAATAATGGTCATAACGTGGGCAGAGGTGAATTAAACACCCACATTTTAAAAATTACAATTCGGTCACTAACGTAACAGGGGGCAAGCCTATCGCCGTCGACCAGGCACTATATGACTGTATACATACTGTCTGACAGATAACAGTCCGATCCCTTAGTCGCCTTTTACTACACAAACGGGAAGAAATGGGGTGGCCCTATTCTACTCCACTGCGAATCACTCGGCATCTTACTTATGTATGTATATACTATGTATTATAAATGCGAAAGTTTGGGTCGATGTTTGATACTCAATCAATCAACAACGATGTAAATTAGCACAAAGATAGATGATAGTTTTAAATAGCATATACCATACTTTTTATATATTTACTTTTTACCGTATACCTGACCGAAACCGATTACTGAACACGAACTTGTTAGCAAGAGTCGTGTCGATTTGTACACAATTGTTGACTTGTCATTGCAAGTGACACTTAGGTACATATTTTTCTATATTAAAAAGTGAAAAGAAAAAGTGGAAAGAAAGAGTAATATGTTATTCCTTGATTAACGGATTTTGATGCCCCCAGAAGCAAAATCCTTGTCTATCGATTTAGATTTCAAAGCCTGACCCTTTGTTAATAATTCACAGACCATTGTTTATATCATTTTATGGACTAGTTTTTGGTTGATCCTGATGTATTTGTTATAATTCTCATGTTTCTACAACTGCAACAAAACTGTGTTCTCTAATGATTTCCGACATTTATAAATATTTAATATGGCGAGGGCGTACACCTGCTAAGTTTTTTTTTCTTTATTTTAAAACAAAACGTTTGTAGAACGTCACTTTAATTAGTTGTATCTGATCGGCGACTACAGAGGACAGTTGAGGCTCACTACATAAATGCATTTAACTTTTATACTATGAGTTGATTCATTAACATATATTTTTATCGCCTAGACTTTCCCCCCATAGACCCCCATTGGTCCCACTTGCAGGAAGCAGCAAGATTTTATTTTTTTTATTTTATGATATGGTTTTAACATTGGCGACCGCCATGGAAAGCTACATACAGTAAGTGTGACACTTATCAAGTCCGTTGAATGCTTTCGAGTAGCGTATACTTGAGGACTGGTGGATGATTTGGTTTACAGGAGATTCCAAAACGTTTATAAACGGAACCCATCTTTATGGTTGAAACATATTTAGAAGTATGTATGTCTATTTTATATGTTTTTTAGTGTGGCCCTTTCTAAATGACATGATATAAGTGTTTGTTCCAGCCAACAAAATTCCTGACTGGGGAAGACAAATCCCCTCAATTTACTCAATAATTTTATGGTGCTTTTGTCATTCTCGTGTTTGACAGGAAACTGAAACTCATAATGAGTTTCTTTTATTTTATAACTAGTCATCGAGAATTTCTAATAATTAAATATTATAATGTACCTGATGTGATTTGCTCCGTTGACATATTTAACCGAAGCGTTTTTATTTTATCAAAAATGTACTACGTGATGTTTTGGCAGGCTTGGTGCTGAGCCGACAACCAACCGAACACTCCCGAAGTGTCCCGAACCCGTTAGGGGTTGAACACCCCTACTACATGTCATAAAATTTTATATCAAAACCGATAGCATTACACGAAAAAAAATAAGAACATAAAAGAAATTTAAAATGTTTACGATGATATTAATTTTAACGATTTTTAGATAACTTCACCAGTAATTGTTAGAATATGACTTTGAAATATTAAATTCGTCATGGTCCGATCAACGAAACCCTAATAGGAAAGAATTACGAGGGCTCAGCGAAATCATGATGGCCATCCAAACTATGTAGTTATATTACGATTAAGATAGGCTTTACAATACTGTAGACAACAATTGGTAACAGAGTTTTAACAAA
Organism: Tyria jacobaeae; assembly: GCA_947561695.1. NCBI lineage: Eukaryota > Metazoa > Arthropoda > Insecta > Lepidoptera > Erebidae > Tyria > Tyria jacobaeae. The sequence goes on along the minus strand of OX387207.1, from coordinate 6,225,334 downwards.
CCAACAAGTAACTTGTGAGAATTTAACATTAAGTATATTTTATTATTTCAAGGTTTGTGCCTACAGACATTTGTATGCATCTTACATAGTTTATCTTGTTGGAAATTATGTCTATGTTTAAGTAAATTGTAATAGATTTTTATAAAAATAAGAGCCGCTTGGCTTCACAAATTTATTTACAAGTTAGAATAAAAGAGTAAAAAATAACGCTCAATTGAATAAGTACGTGCTTCAATATAAAGCATCATTACATATTAATATTAACGTGTACTAATAAACAGAAAACTATTTTGCACATACATACGCTCACATTTGAATCCCTGAAGGGGTAAGCAGAGGTCTATTAAACAATAACATTTTTGACAAGTAGAGTTTGGTACCACTAACGTATCGGGCGCACACCTATACGGACGGATTGGGAAGTGTAAGCAATTACTCAAAAACGTCCTGATCATATGAGGAGTGCGATGAGGAGGCATAATAGAACCACCCATAGTAAGACGCAGTTTGTGTGTCTGTAGTGTGATTGGTTGTGTATCAAATGTAAAGCAAAAATCCAACAGAGTACTCAAACTTCACCCACTTATTTCTAATCAAACAAAACAACTAATCTTTATAGAACTACCCTCCATGATGTTTTGAAGTTTTGTTAGATTATAACGACGTCATTCGCGTCATTTGACGTACCTTAACTAAATGGTTGAAGAACTCTGTTGGATTTGTACAGTTGTTGTGCAGCGGGCAGAGTAGGTATGTAACCCGTATTTTAAACAACTAAATCATTGTAAAGAGAAAAAAATAGGTTAATTAATTGTCAGGTACTTTATCTGTGAGGTAGAAATTTAAAAAAGACTATAGTCAAGAACTGTTTGCACGTCATAAAATCAGTAAACAAACAAACTTACACATAGGAATGTGTAATAAATATTTACGTATTTTTTGTTGATAAAAATTGTATTACTTGATGACATCAAACAATGATACGTGTGTCGTGTGTGTGTAATAATTACACACACAAATCATTAATACTAAGTAAGTAATCCACATAAGCGGTTTAATGCAGGGCAATTAAATGGATCAAATGACAATATTTGCAATAACCAATGAAACTGAATGGAGAAATTCACCTCAAGGAGCTAGGCACTCGATAACAGAGTTCTATTGAGGTTTCAATTATTCCCTTCCTAGGAGACACTTCGTCACCCTGTGGCTTTAACTCCACAATAACCACAATTCCGTATTCTGGGAATTCTCCACAATAACCACAATTCCGTATTCTGGGAATTCTCCACAATTCCGTATTTCGATCTGTGCATTCTAGTCTTGTCTAGAAATTTTGGTATTAATTTTTATATTAACATTACTGTAATCATTATTTTGGAGTAGGTATGCTTTTATTTTACCGTTTATGCTTTACAGACTAACAAGGTAACGGTACCTGGTGAAAACGAATTTCACAATGCCTGTTAAAAAACTTTGGGCTTCTTAGGATCTGCCTTATTTGAAAGCAATTCATTCACGTAAGTACAAAAGCTATTGAACTGAAAACCTGCAAGTCATGTCATGACTTGAAATAGTTGGTAAAAAACTTCGAATTGCTTAAATGGTCGGGTAGAGTTGTTGCAAAACAGGCCGTATTATATTTTGAGTAATCGAGTTTTGTAAATGTAATAAGTGTCGAGAGGTTATCATGGAACCATGCACCTTGGATTATTACATAATAAGATTGTCCATTCAATAACAAGATCGGTAATTATACCTAAATATTATTATTATTTCTGCGAGTTGTTTGTGACGTCTAAAGTACTTATTATTAATAAATTGCTGTAGTTTCATACATACGTAACCTTTTATTCACCCCGAGCATAAATAAAGAAACCTTGTTTAAAAAAATAACAAGCATGAAAATCTTATCGCAAAATGGAACAAATCGCGTTCAATAAGTGAGGTACTGTGACTAATTATTAAGAGACCCATTTTGTACGTAAATGTTCCTTAATTGAAGAACTTTTAATATAGGCACTCACCTATGTACATATATTATTATTAAGACAAGCTTTAAATCAAGTTTTATAGAGGATTTTCTATGCAAAGTATTATAGCTACGTGATTGTCGTGAAGTCATCTTGAAATGTCAGTCCCGTTTCCTAATAAGATAAACAAAGTGATTCCTATAAGAAGTTTGAATAAAGTTTTTTTTTTTTTATACTATAGAAAGGCAGACGAACAGACGGGTCCTGTGATGATAAGTGACAACCACCGTCCATGGATACCAACTCAAGAGTCGTAAGTGCCCGCCTTTTAATGCTAGACAAGAAAACCTCCAATAACAAGCTAAATATTTGGCATACTGCATTGCACGATAGCACTTCTTCAAATAATCGATCCTCTACCTCAAACCATAGCTGTATTTACAGTAACCTGTGTATTACTTTATTCCATAACTTACTTAAACATTTCACACAGATGTTCTTGAAAATATTGTTTATATCCTCTCATCAAACATTCAAAATACAGTGTGCAATATAGAATACTTATGTCACTCTTCCACCACGATTTTCATAGAACATTGAACAGAAATGTGGACTAATCTTTTCGCCGTCTCACTTGCACTTACTCCTAAGGCGTAAGCTAAAACAAGCAGAAAATAGCAGATTTCAAACGCTGCTTAGTCCTCACAATTTTTCCATTGGCTGAACGTTAAACAGAGGCGTGGCAACGTCGCATAGCGCCCTTCAGATGTCCACCGCCCGACAGTTGAGCGTTCGTGTCGGAACAGTTGAATGCTTTCGCGGTGACCTGACCGTTGCGTGCGACGTTGCCGTTTCGCCGCGAATTAGGAGGTAAATTTGAAATTGTATAGACGTATGATGTGGTATGTCAAAGTGGACCTTATATTTTTTAGTACTCGTATAGCAATATTTCAGTTCAAGTTGGCTTAGTTCGCTTGTAAGGCTATATTTACCGACCTACAACACAAAAACAAGTTTATTATTAATCTCAAAGGTACTTTACTGTTGATAACAGATGATAAGTTCGTAAAGTTTCACTTGTTAACCAACGATGCTTGAACACTGAAACAGAACTAATATTTCCTATTTGAGAGAAACACTGTATGCAGTTCAAGTGTACGATGTATAAATTGAATTTTGAAACTATAGGTACTAAGATACAAAAAATAAAGAGAATCCTTTATACAACTTATGGATATATATCATTTGTTAACTTTAACTACAGCCACTACAGTCTAGTACCGTATTTACAGATCTTATAAGGAATTGGTCTTTTACCAGAAAAATAACAAATAAATAGTAGTATAATAAGTTATTTTACTAATATGGTATACCTACAGACTGAACACAATATATTGATATAGTGGCAATATCCATTTGCTGGTTAGGAAATCTTTTCGAGACTAAATGAATCATGGACACCCATAATTTTTGGTAGTTATTGAGTATGATAACTTTAATTCATTGAATTCGTTTATAACTTTAAGATTAAAATATTTACTGTACATAAAAAGTACTTATTCTATGGTATATATTATTAAAGGTTAACTTTGTTTAGTTTATTATATATAATATTTTTATTATTCGTTTTCCATATTCGGTAGTCTAGAGTTGCTCTTAGATTTTTTTGAAGTGAAAATTTCTTTAGGTGCGTTGAGCACTTTTTGTGTCTCTCGCTCGCGTCATCGTCACCACACGCTTTCCTTGAGCTATGTGCATACTGTGTATAATGTAATATCTCGACGACACAATCCACAAGTTACTTAGTTTTCACTTCTATCGGCAGTCCCGAAATACTGTCCCTACTTTTTTACCCACGCATGTCAATTTGTATGCGAATGTTGTTTTATGTAGATGGCATGATCTTTTGTACTGAATTGTGTTTTCGTCATATTGATTAGTTTATATCTTATATTATCTACATTTCGAATGAAATAAATATTGAAATTAATATTGAATATTGAATTAATGAATGAAATATTTTAAATATACATATATCGGTTGATGGGGAATACTGTGGGGAAATGGCCGGGGTGTTTTTTGTTATACGATAGGGGGACAGACGGACATACATGTCACAGTGACAACCGCCGTAAATGGACACTTGCACTGCCCTTGCGCTACCCGCCTTTGAGGGTGATAAGGGATGCGTTGAGGGGAAAGAAGAGAGGCATGAGGAGTCGGGAAGGAGGAGAGCGGGGGATGAGGGCAGAGGAGAGAGGGAGTTGGGCCTTCAGAGACCTCACTCATTTCGGGTAAATGCATCGCAAGCGTTACTTCACAACCGGTTTTCTGTGAGGCCGTGATATCGCACCGGTCGAGCCGGCCCATTCGTGGGTTTAGCATGGCTCTCCCACTGTCAAAATGTATTTCCTTGCAATTTCAACATAAATATATGTATAGCGCTCAGAAGGGGGCTTGGGGTTAAAAGACGAATATCGTATAGAATTAGTACCTAGTTGGTAATCGGCCTGCCTGTCAGCCTCGGCCTAAATGTTCCCCGAATAGCATACTATTTTGTCCACGTCCAGTAGTAGACTGCTGTAGGCTGATTGCTTGATACATGTATGTGCGGGAAAACGAAGAACTTTTGCAATGAAATTCTAACTCAAGTAGAAAATCAAAGCCTTTTTGTATTGATTTTAAGGAGTCTTAGGAATGGATAAATTATTTTAAATTGATATTATTTCACTACACACCCCGGTCAAACATAGGCAGCTGAGTACATTAGATATACTCTTTGTCAATATTCAAAATGTCTACTGTAGTCAGTGTCTACGGCCAGTGTTAATTCTTTTTACTCCGTTCTAACGGAACGGCATATTGGAAAATGTTGAAGTGCTATTGGAATTGTAGCTGTATTTTGTTTCCATTTAGACACTTTATTGTAATATTGCACAGTGTTGCATAAACTACAGTTGATTTTGCATTAAGTTACAATTTTCGTTTTCTTTGTCTTGATACATTCGTTTTGAAGTTGGATCCTAATACAAGATTTTATATCTAGTTCTTCAAAAGGTTAATAAAAATAATAATATACATGTAATTCAAAAATCAAAAAATCTAATATAATTACAACATATTTTATTTCTAATGTTGATTTTCTTATTGTTTCATGTTACAATTCGGAATAGATAACCCCGATCTTCACAACGCTATGTTTAATTTTTAAATTCCGAAGTCCCTAATTACTCTGTCGTCGAATAAATATAAAACGCGGTTAAGTAAGAGTTTTCTGTACATAACTTACCTGTAGGTGTAATTAAACAGATAAAAAAGTCATAAACGAGAGACATAATTACACTTAAAGTCTTAATATTCTTAATTTAATATACTCATATATTTTGTACTTATTTTTATCTTTTTATATATTTTTTACTCTCACATATAAAGAACGTAGTCTAAAAGAGTATCACTGCAATTTATTTCGAATCTCTGATATATTTGCAGCGCCGGTTATGACATGTTTTCTTAAACAGTCGACTGATCATATTGATATCAAACCACCTGAAGCTAACCTTCTCTGTTACCCGTTAGCTACGTGACGAACTGAGTTTACTGCCATTACTTGGAAAATATTTATTTATTTACTTTAAAGTGCTTACAGTTGTGAAAAGATAGATTTTCACAACTGGCTAGATCATATATGGCATACATAGAAAGACATGAGCCTCCGATCAAATCCAGCGAGAGCAAAAATTGTTTAATTTTTCAAATATTCTACTCGCACCTATAGATCATTTATTCTTATCGGTGGTTGATGATCGGTGATTGTCCACCACGAGACCTTATCATGTGGTGTATTCTTTCATTTTAGTTCGATCCAACAATAAAAACAAAATCCAAAAACAAAATACGTTTTCTAGATGAGTATGCTTTTGGGAGAGACAAAAGAGAACAAATTTGAACAATGCACAGACAAACATATGTATATCATATAAAGATTTATGTTTTGATAACGATATCATTAAGGGACGCTTACTTTAAAGATTATTATTTGTTTACCGGAACTCTAAAATAACTTTGTCAATGTTTAACTTTGTCATTTAAAAAAAATATTTAAAATACATGCAGTAATTTGTAAGTTTATCTATAGGTAACCGTATACATTAGTGATCCGAATGAATCAAGTGGTTCTGTGTTATCATGCAAATATGAAAATATTACTATAGTTCTGTTGCCGCTAGCTAAATTGTCTTTAGTTCATTATCTAAAAGAAATTCACAGATTGTCCATTTACCGCTAAAAGTGCTGTTAAGTTTTTTTCTGTAGACTTCAGCTGGTTTTATTTACAAGAAAAATTATAACGAGTTTTATTTAAAAATCTTATATGTAATACAAATAAAATATTTGTATTAATAACAATGATCTGATATACATAATTATAACACATTATGATCATCATCATCAACAACAAAGGTATCTAAGTCAGGAAGATACACATCCCTATTTCTGGGGAAACTGTTATTGAAGTACTCCTAAAACAAATATTTGCTAACGATTATTGTAAAATACAATCGTTTCTGAAAGCTTTATCGTTCGCTTCTCAATTACCTTCATATATTTTAAGTAGTACAAACACAATTACCGAGGCGTGGTCTCTAGATATTATTAAATCTTAATTACTAAGAGGAGTGAACGAAAATAAATGCTAAATTGTGATAAGTAGAAAACAATGGAAGTATTAAGAATATTTTGCCCCCGCTTAATTACCTTAATAAATAATATAATTAGTGTTTTTAGACGAACGAAATAATATGAACTATCTTTAATGTTATATTTCTACTTATATCATTATTCCTCACATCTAATTCGTTTCCTGTGTTGGTAGTGTTATATTTATTGTATTAACTAATAAATTAGTCCATCTTGTTCACTTACATAATGGGAACAGAAAATAATTTCATATTAATCGCTAAACTTTATTATTCTGAATCCACGGGTATATTTTCTTTCGAGAATGTAGTAGTAGTTAAGGTGACAAACCAATGTATTTCTAATAAGATAAATTACTTCCTATATTACTAGAAATTCTTTGGTATTCGGTTTGCAATACCTGGGTAGCACTAGCGCCTTACTTGGCTCAGTTAGAACATTTTTAGATTTGCAATGAAATCATCATTAGTTTTTTTGTTTCTTTATTTACAAAACTAAGCGTTACAGCAATTGCAGATGCATTAATATTAACTTTTTATTAAATTTATTATTACTTACACAAACATTGACAAACTGGGTAATTAACAAAAACATACCACACAAACCACGAGGAGTTTAACAGTGGACTCAGATGAGATAGATATGTGTGCATATATTTTGGTTATATCAGGTCCTTTCACATGAAATTGACGTTTTGTGGCACTGGCCCCTTTAATCTCAAACATCTGGCGCTTGGTAACGTATTCCAAAACAAATTTATTTCAAACTAAGGCTTGTGTCTATGTGTTTTCTATTTTAATGATTTTTTTATTCACGAAATTGAAAAATTAAAATATCTATAAAATATAAATACGAATAAAAGTTACATCTAATCTGATTTAACCAAATCCTGCCTCGAGCAAAAGTTGACTCAGAAAAAAGATCTGGTGAGTGTTTGGTAGAACAGTGTTGGTGTCATACGCTACAGCTTTCTAAGTTCTGGCCAGAAAATTACGGCAAATCTGTATTATCAACAATTGCAAACTATGATGGAAAAGCTAGCCGTTAAGCAACCGAGACTGCTCAATTGCTCTAGCCCACTGCTGCTCCAGGACAGCGCTAGACCCCATACACACAGTCAAACAGTCGCTTAATTAGACGAGCTGTGATTAGAATATCTCCGACACCCACCATACTCCTTGGATCTTGCTAAAACCACTTTTTTAGGAATTTCAAATTCAAATTCGATGAGACAGTCTAAATCGCCTTTAAAGATTTTATCAATTCTCGCTCCTCAATTTTTTCAGCAATGGAATAAACTATCTATAAAATGCCGAAAATGCTTATATAATAATGGTAAATACTTTCGATTAATTAAATATATATCAAAATTCATAATATTTTTGTCGTTCAACTTTTTTTGTATAAAACGCTAATTTCGTATGTAAGGACCTATATATGTTACGATAAATTTTGGTTTATTTTTTTTCTTTCTACTTTTAAAAAATATACAAACTTTTAAAAATTGTTATTAATATCATATGTATAAAATGCATGTGTATAGCGAGATCAGTACACTCCGACACCGATTGAGCGATCATCTTTTAAAACGTTCTTCACATCTTAACGTTTTTCTAACGGTAAGGTTTATATACAATGTGTAATTTTCGGAACTGGCAATTAATAATACTAAATACTGTAGATACATTACACACAAATCACTATTTTTTTCATATATAGGCCGTGATAAATATATACTAGCAAGAGATCGTACACTAAGTTCTACAAGTTTAAAAAGTACTAATCGATTTCAATGCGCCTAAATAATAATAAATTGCAGTAAGCTGTATTATTTGCCCCTACCTTTCCCTCCCTGAAAAGTTATGAACGAAAAAAAAACAACACAAACTCGTAATGAAAAAAAAAATATTGAAATCGATTCACAAATGGCGAAGATATTGAGTAATGGACGCAAAAAAAGGAACTCGATAACAGAACCTTCTTTTTAATATCTGTTTAAAATAAGAGTCTAGCTTGCAGAATGTACCCAATCGTTGGTTGAACAACAAATACCCCGTGAATTTGTCGGGGGTGTGGCGGGTGGACGCCCAAACTAAGGGCGGATTTAACCCTCATTCGCGCGAAACGCATTCCGCGTGGCAGATCGTCCTCGCTGGTTTATTGAGTGCCGAGATTTTTCACTGCCGGCAATGGTATCTGCGTTTAGGGCATTTTAGAATGTGCACGCTTTATTTCGTTCTGTTCGTGAACATTTGTTCAAATCACATTCCATTGAGTGCTAAGCTTTAGTGTCGTGTTGGAAGTAGAGATCAGTGTTACATCAATATTGACTTTAATGGACACAGGACATAGAACCAACTTTATTTATTCGAAAACGATATACTAACATTAACATTTATGTTTAAGTTCAGCAAATCATGAGAGCATATCCATGTGAGTACCAATTTTAAATAAATATGTGTGGAGTAAACTAGACTAGATATTTATATATTATATACCACTAAATTACCTGCATTACTTCTGGAAAATATTTTCCATACAAAAAACAAATAAATTTGAAAGCCTAGCCGTTAGGAATACTTGTTGATAACTTGTCCAGTTACTTAAAAAGAAGTAAATCGTGCATACCATTTAAATACTTATAATTATCAATAATTATCAGGCAAAGTAGAGTCATTATTATACACATAAATAAAAAAAACTGTAAAAGAACGATAGACATTGTATATCTGCTTATATATTCGTATTATGTACATATATATACATATATACATATATATATATATATTGTAGACAGTATGTTATTGCTGCCGCAATAAAAAATGCTATATACATACATATATCCTCACGCCTTTCCCCCGTCTGGGAAATCAGTGCCAAAAAAAAACTCTGGGTTTTGTAATATTTAATGTAAACGGTTACTTTATACATTGTACTTTAGTTTTAAAAACAACACGATCATTTTTGCATTTATTTTTGCTAGTCAAGATATAGCTATGTAGAATCGCGGTGTATAGATTAATCGCTACACATATAAAGTACATTTGTTTGCTAATTTAATGTCACAGCTAGTTACAAAAACAAAACGCAGTACTCGATTTTCATGCTGTGCATCGGATGTTGTTTATCATTGCAACACGATCCAGTATCGATGCAGACGGAAAATGACCGGTTGCACATGGTGCTGTGTTTGGCGATAATGCTTGTGACCTTTATACCTACAATTTCTTTAATTGATATAACACGTGTATTATATACTTATATTATTTGTATTTAAGACATTCTTATAAAACGACCGGTTGCAGTTGCTGATGAAGTGTGTGGGCAATAGTTCTGACCAGTATACGATTTGTGTCATTCTTACGACAAATTTAGTTATTACATTATTTGTACATACAACATTATCATGGAGATACTGGAACTGAACTGAACTGGAAGAAATTTTTTGTGATATGTTCAATTATTATTGGATAGGGTGCTATGGCAAGTCCCATATCCAGCTGTTTAAAAATCATAAAAATAATAATAAAAATCTTCAAAATCAATTTGTCTTACGCCTTAAATGATATTATAAATATCTGGGGTCTCCGGTAGCTCTGCTGGTTATTGCAAGAAAAACTAGAGGCTGTCATGGTGTCGGCGCTATTTGACTTTTTTAAACATTAGAAATTGCGTTTTTCATTTCTACCACACATCGCAGTTTTAACGCAGAAGGGCATTTTTTGCGCATTAAATAACTGAACTGCATTTAAAGCACCTTTAACAAGTCACAAGTTTATTAATCGTGATAATGCAAAACCTCAATCAAGCATAATTATGTTTTAAGTAACAAAGTGTAGGAAGTCATTTTATATTGTTAGGGATATGAAATAATTGACAGTAACAGGATAGTTGTAAATTGTTTTATTGGCCATAATATTGACTTCAATAAAGACTATTATGTTTATTGCGTATTATACATAACAGTTACCTTATATTACATATTCAAGTTTATTAATTTTAGCATTTATATAAATAAAATACATTTTTACAGGAAGGTAAATGAGTACAGGTACAAGTCGGGACCACTTAAATTGTTGCGAGTACAGTTTGGTTCGGTTAGCGTTATTATAACTGGCGAATGTTGGGTATTAAGTTTTATATTTTGTTTAGATTAGTTTTAAAATAAAAGCTATAAGGCTATTCCTCTTTAAAAAAAAACAGTTGTTGATATACTTGTAAAATTAATTTAGTGGTATGTGAAACGGATATTGTTTTTTAAATAAGAAAAGTTCGCCATTATATGATATATCCGTTTTGGTCTCGATTACAAATTTTCTTAAAAACAGTACAGTACATGTAATAAAAGTAATTACATCTGTATGTATAATGTTGGCTGATCATACGAATATACAAGTCACTGAGACCGCTTTAAAAAATATTCCTTGTAATTTCAAGAGATATGCCGAAATTTACAAAACACAACATTCAATGTTTTTGACATAGTTCTTTAACTGTTATATGAAAAACACTTCATATTTTGTTGGTCACTCTGACACACAAAATCAAAAATCCTGTGCTGACTTATTTCATATCGATTTAATACAAAATCTGTTACAATCATTTCTTTAATAACCTGTCAAACTATCGCACCAATATAGACTATTCATTAACGCACTCTCATATGTCAAACCAGTAAAGTATATGGCTCCGATGTTGTATCATATAAAATGTATATGTCGTTATGTATGTACCTATATATTGTGGTGTTTCAAAAGGGATACATCTTCAACATATAGTATGCCTTAATGATGATACTCCACTACTATCTATTATAGCTGATAGCAAATCTAGCCTCTAAATAATCTTCTTTAAATACTTACAAAAATTGTATTGTGGAACCAGAGAAATAAGAAATAAACTCTTAGTATTATCAGAAAATAGATGTGAAGTACTCAATTTAAAATATATTTTAAAATGTTATAACGTCACTATAAGTTATATAGAATTTAAAGCAAATAGGCCTCCAAACTTCTTAGTTGTGTGTTTATTAGTAAAGGTGTTACAGAAAGCAGTAAACATATTTTATGTAATATACAGGTTATAGATCTTGTATTCACGACATTATTGAAATGCCTCTGAAAATGAACTCCGAAAGTGACAGACAGTACATGTGATACCTTTGATGATGGGTGGGAAAAAATCGATTCCGTGAAAAAAGTCAGCATTGAAATGAAACAAATCAAAGGTCGCCCGGCCACACATTAGTGCGATCGCAGTTCGACGCTCGCGTATTCTTTGACCGTAGCGTCAGTTGTTTCATTTCACTGCTGACTTACTTTTTCATCGGTATCTTTTTTCATTGGGATCGTTTTTTGCCATGTCTTACTGTATTTTATTTTTCGTTTCACTTTTGGCCTTATTTTCTTTTTTAGTAAAATGATTTATATTTTTTGAAATTATCGTTTTCTTGGTGGATATCGTGATGGAACATGACTAATGCTAGTAAAACGTTTTAAAGATATGTATTTTTTTTTTCGGAATTGGTTTTTTTTTTACCCATTACAAAGGTGCTACTTACTTTTTTTATTATTTAGGAAGACAGATGAACAGATGGGTTGACTAAAACGACAAAGGTTTTTTAGCATTAACTAAAAAAACACTTAAGTGACAACTGCCGCATATAAACACCTATAACTCAAGGGTCGTAAATGTGCTGACCGCCTTTGAGGGTGATGGGGGAGTAACAAGTGTAGAGGGAAGATGAGGGGAGGGGAAAGGAGAGTTGGGCTTCTGGTACCCTCACTCAATTAGAAGTACATTGCATGCATTGTTTTCCAGTTTTCGTTTACCAGATTTCTGTGAGGCCGTGGTAAAACTCCCGTCGAGCCGGCTCTTTCGTACCTAAGCATGGCTTTCCCTCGGTGGAAAACAAGTTTCATACTAATTTAAAAATCCAAAAAAATATACAATCCCTTCTAAAACCTAATGTTGTGCAGTACACTACTGGTTATCTTCAGTGTCACTCGGATAAAGCAAGGATTCTAACGATAATCTATATATTTAAATTTGTTTAGGTATTTACTAATGGACGAACACTTAACCTAACTTATTTATATATTGCATGCATATATCAACCCTATTAACAACATTATTTACACTTCTTTTTGGGCAGTCGTGTTAAAAATAAATACTAAAGTATCAGGAGATAGGATGCAGCAGATTACTGATAAATTTTACTTGAATTAGAAATACTGTTACTTTAAACTGACCAGTATATATGTAGAGAACAAGGCAACTGAACCTCACTACTGGAATAGCACTCACTGTATGACTACCGGATCTTAGGGATCTCCAAGATTAGATTAGATACACTAGGAAAAGAGACCGGATTAATAAGAGTAGCAACACACGCATGTCATGGTAAATGCTGCTGATTCATTAACCTAACTGATTATGTATTAACATATTTACAACAACAAACTCAATTTGTGAAATATCCATTGGCATTAACAGTTGATGTAGCTGCAATAATAGCCGCTTCAAACGATATTATTTATAATAACCTAGATAACAGACTTTAAAATTAATACTAGTGTTGGCTTGATTGTTAAAATTTATATTGGGTATGTATTTAACTGTTGTCCTTTATAATGTTTTGACATTGCTTCACTATTACTCTGATAGAGTTAATAAGCTCGCCTTTTTGTATAATGTGAGAATTACCTTTCTGTATAATGTGAACTCTTATAATTGAAGAACCACGAACTAAGATAACAGCTATATGTAAATGAACATGTTGCGTGTCCTTTGTTAGAAGTTCCAATAAACAAACCAATATTTTAACATAAATTATTCATTTAGAAAAACGAAACTTTTCATCTTTTGGTTACAAATTAAAAGTATTTCATCTTTAATGAAAAGGTCTGAGTAATGTGGTTCCCGAAAGCTTCTTTTTGAAGGTTTCCTGGGTCCCCATTAGAGGAATTTGTGTTGAACACAGTGTGACTCTAGTCGGTTCGCTCCGTCATACAACTTTACCTTCAAGTCCGGTGACAAACCGACCCGTGGGGGTTACTACATGAAAAAAAAAAATCGAAGTAATGTACCTTCAACTATCGAAGGTTACTTTTATTTGGAATTGTTAGTATGGCTATAAAATTACAACGTAATTATATTTAATACCGTAAAAGCTCAATAAATTTAAGCGATATATTATTCGAATATAATTAACATGGCTGTGTTAATTTCCTTTAATGATTTTCTCCTATGACAGACGATTTTATCAGAAGATGAAAGAGGTTGAGAATATATTTCGCCGAAACGAAATAACAGAATAGAATTTTATTTTTAGCTACCAATATACCGTTGCTCATTAAAATGCTTTCCTGATTATTAAAAATAATTAAGATAATGCTATTGAAATAAGAAGTGCAGTAAACATTTACAAATAATATTATTTAGTAACTTATATTTTACACTCAACTAGATGACCCGGCGAACTTCGTATCCCTTGAGATATATCTTCATTTCATATACAATGTAAGAGAGACAGAAGTTTTTGGTGAATTTTAAACCACTTTATTAGATTTTTATTAGTTCTGCATCTTTAATGGTGCTTACTATGCAAAACCTTTAATAAAAAGAGCTATATATTGACAAACTCTTTAAGTTTATAGGTTTTGTACCTATAAACCTAAAAGTTACAAAAGTTACAACTAGAGATCTCATCCCATGTTGTTACTAGAATATCCTTATTAGAATATCTTCTCGTCTCTATGGCCGTGTGGTATTGGTGGAGTGGAATAGGACTGTGTTGTTTTTTTGACGTCAATATTATTCTCTACTGTCTTGTCTGCACATTTTAATAAGTTAGTTTGATATTTCTATTTTTCTGAAAATTGGCAGAATTTCTATTAGACAAATACTAACATTATTATGTGACCTACAAGAGGTGCTTTTGTTGTCAAAAATTCTTTCTGATCTTTCTTATCGTTTAAACCACACGTGTGCTACATCAGGAGTCGCATGTCATAAACCCTATTATCTAAATTAATTAAGTTAAGTTTTATAAATAAACTTGACTCTAATCTTTCGTGTTCTAGAAGTCATCTTACAAGCTATATGTACTTAGTTTGAGTACGATCATATATTAGAACATTTAGGAATGTCCCTTTTTTTTTTTTTTTACGTGGGGAAATCCTCATGGACTATCCTCCGCCGGGGGCATGCCGGACTTGACCGGCTAAAACCACCACGGTGTTCCTTCCTCGCACCTGCTGCCGAGGGCCGCGGGAACACGACATTCTTCCGCGGCCAGCAGGTGACCGTCCTGAGCGGACCCCATCTCGTTTTGAGGGGGAAATGCGCCTCTCCCCCACCATCACTCCCTGAGGGAATTAGGAGGGAATTTAGGAATGTCCCAGAATAAGTCTAAAGGTCATATAAAACAAAATATCATACACTGTTCAATATAGAAGCCATACAGTAAAGAAAAACATGTTAAGCATATAATTCTAATGCATGAATATATATTTACTTTGTGGAAAAGTTTCATTTTCAAAAAAATAAAAAGAATAACAATTTTAATTAGTGGCGAGTTTATGAAAATTTCAGTGTGTTAACCGACACCTAAAGTTAATTTTTTAAATTTTAAATATAAAAAGTTTAAAACAATTATTATTGTAATTAATAAAATAAATATATTTACATCAAGAAGACATTAACAAGAACATTATGACTGAATCTAATTTAACCAGTCTAATTTAATATTCAATTGGCTCATGTAACATTTGACTATCCCTCGGGCACATGGTTCCTTTTTTGTCTCCAACCAGTCAATATTAAATTTTGCGCACAAAATCAATGTGTGTAAATACCACCACACTACATACATTGATTTTTATACATAAGAACATATTTATACAGTACTGTGTCATATAAATGTGCTAAAATAGCATTCGGAGTACCATATCTACCCATATTTTAGGTCATTATATTTAAACAGAAGTGATAAAAGAACTTTCCAGGAAACCAAAACAATACAATCGGGATCAGGAAACGGTCGGTTCGACAGTTAAAATAATCGGTAACGTTATAACTGAAATCGTTAAATTAATCTAACTTCGAATTTTATCGTCCACAATAACATAAAAGTAACTATAATAATGGAGAAGTAATTAAAAGTTTTTTTTTAATATTATAGGGGACAGACGAAGCGGGTCACCTGATGGTAAGTGTAAATGAGGGGATGCTGAGAAAGGAAAGAAGAGAAGGAAATGAGGAGATGGAGTTGGGCCTCCAGGAACCTTACTAATTTCGGGGAAATACAATCGTACTGTGACCGCTTAAACCGTCATTATATGTATATGCTATAACCGTCAAACGGGTACTGCATGATACATTCTGTCTGATAGATAACAGTCCAAACCATTAGTCTCCTTTTACGTCACCACCGGTAAGATATGATGAAGATATGTGCGGGTCCAATTCTACTCCACTGTGAACCACACTACACACGGTGGAATATAATGTCGAGCAATTTAAGTGTAATTCCAAATAAAATAAGCAATTAATTTTAGGTCTTCATAGAAGATTATAGAAATACCGAATTATGAAACCTGACAGTGATAGAGCCATGGTTAGGCCGAATGGGCCGGCTCGACCGCTGTGATACCACGGCCTCACAGAAAAATGGTTGTGAAATAACGCTTGTGTTGCATTTTCCCGAAATGAGTGAGGTTTCCGGAGGACCAACTCTCCTCTCCCCTCACCTCCTCATCCCTCCTATCTTCTTTCCCCTCCCGTATCCTCCCATCCCTCATCACCCTTAAAGGTGGGCAGCGCACTTACGACTGTTGAGTTGCAGGTGTCCATGAACGGCGGTTGTCACTTACCATCAGGTGACCCGTCTGTTTGTCTGTACCCCTACAGTATAAAAAAAAAACAAAAAAATAAATGATAAATGATCTTTATTTTGTAAATAGGTTATAACAACACTTTTACACGTCAATATATTATTTTTTTCTGTTAGTTTATGCTAGATGAGGCCGGTGTTTCCTAGCTGACTACCCTGAGAAGAAACACCGAAACAAACTCAGAGGTCAAAGTCTGTTTTAAAGTCCATACAGATGTACTGGTCAAAAACATATGAGAACCATGCACGCTAACGTCTGAGATGAGCTTTTGAAGAAAGCACCACGCTCATTTGAGTGGACCCGTCCAAAAAGTGCAAGCATTTGTCAGTTATCGTGTAGCTCAACTTAGAACTTTAAGGAGCTCAACGGACCGACGAACAGTACCAAAGCAAGGACATTTGGGTAGGCCGCAAAAGTACTCAAACAGTCAGACATCGTTATAAAACAAGCTACAGGAGAAAAGAGAAAAAATAAATAAATAACCTACATAGTCCTCACATTTACAATAATTAAATTTATAAATTAAAAAAAAAAAGAAACAAATATATAATATATTATACTTAACAAGGTATTCATGTCAAAAAGTACAAAGATTTAAACAATAAAAAAAAACAATATAATACTTAACAAAGTAAGTATTCATGTCAAAAAGTAAAATATAAAATGTCAATGTGTATAAAAAAAAAAAAAAAAAATTATAAACGAAAAACAAAGGCTCATGTACATTAATGAAGCAGCTCATTCCCAAGCCTTTTTATCTTCAATGTAATCTTTAATTGTGTAAAAAACTTTTTGACTTAGTTTTTTTGTTATAATATAAATTACTTACGAACCGATAGATCATGCACTTTTTATTCAACTTATTGTTATATGTATACTAGCTAACCTGGCAATCGTTGTTCTGCCATAAAAAACCTGTATAGGGTCACCCTTATCATTAAGGGGTACGAAAAATAGATAGTGACCGATTCTCAGACCTACCCGATATGCACAGAAAATTTTATAAAAATCGGTCCAGCCGTTTTGGAGGAGTTTGGTAACAAACACCGCGACACGAGAAATTTATATATTCGATGTTATGATAATGAAATAGTCAATTTTTAAACATTTTAAAAGTTTTAATCATAATTTTCATCTTAGTGGCATAAAAAAATATGTAATGACTAACGTATTGAACTTTCGAATAACAGTCCAACCCTTCAGTACACCACTCGAACTCAAGGCTGCCGCACGACTTCAGCTTTGTTGGTGGGGTAAAAATAGGGTAAGTACAAAACACACTCTGAATCAAAGCATATCTCTATCTTTATCATCTACCATAGAAACAATTTTATTTCCCGCAATTAATGCTATCGGCCTACCGATTGTAGCGTTTATTGCCACTGAAAAAATCAAACCACCCCATAACTGTTAGTTTGTTAGTGTATTCTGATAACGTTATGTTGTTTTATGATTCTTGGTCAATAGGGAATCAAATTATATAGCTTTTACAAATTGTAAGAAAGTGGTGGTTTTTCTTCTTAGTACTGATATTGATATAGCTACAAAAGTTATTGTCGACGTATTCGAAGTAATTCTTTGTGATAGCTAATATCTAACTAAAAATCAAGGTAAAAATGCTATTACTACAATAATTATATTAATAATATACATACACTATCTTGTGTCAATTAACACACAGTTTCACACTTTTTTAAAACATCAGTTTTTATCTACACATCAAATGTGTGGAAGGTACATTCAGTTACAATATATTTTGGTGTATTTCTAGTCAACAATTTCGTATTCATATTTCTTTTTTTGTTTAGCTAACAATGTACAAATATCAAAATCATTTTATTAATTATTGTCATTATTATTCTTTTGATATATTATTATTATTTATAGTCTATCTATTATCTTTAGTTTATTCTACTTCGCTTAGCTAATCCCTCGTGCTTCGGCTTGCTGTTTATGTTCATATAATTGGAAGTCTCACAACCAAAGCGATGAGTGACCCATAACACACGTTTCAATTAACACTTGGGTTGTAACAGTTATATTTTATTATATGAAATAGAAAATGATAGGGATACAATAAAAAAGTCAGTAATAAGATTAAAAATAAATACCTGTTTATAAAAGTAGCTTCTGCAGAAGCTCCTGTTAAATGATTGTTATCAAACTTTAAGTCGCTTTGCGGTGATAATAGTTAATTCGAAGTAATTTTATTTTAAGTTTATACAGTAGTGATATATCCATTTATAATTGAAGCTGTGACTGTACCTCAGTGCGCGACACGGTAGAGGGCGGAGCGAACCACGAGCTCCCATGCGCAACTCACAGCACTGCACAGAATCGTTTTAATCACTTTAATTCAATCATCATTTCGTCAAAAAAATAACGATAATATTTTACTGCTCAGAATTAAATAAAATATGTAATATAGGAATATATAGCAATTGATTATAATATTACCGTTACTTTGGAGGCTCATAGCAATGTTCAAACTAAGTTTTTGTAGTATTTTAAATGACAAAACGAACATTTTCATATATTTTTACAGGGTAATTCAAACATACACCAACCATTAAAGGTGTTAAATATTTTAACTGTCGTAACATAATATTGGAGCAAATTAGGACTACTAAAACAAAATTATAAGAATAAAAAAAGATATTAATGAAGAATTCGATTGAAGTGCCTTTGCTGGTAACATACTTAGCAAAAACAAAAAAAACATGAGGCGATACAGCTTCCGATCAAAATTCCGGAACTGAAAAAACCAGCATATTTGATAAAACTTGTAAAATCACTTTACAACATATAGTTGCTTTAATATTCGGTCCTTGATATGTACATTACTAAACATTGTTCTTTGGGGATATTTAAAAAAAAAACGAGCTATGGAGCTTATGTTTCAATACTTTAAAGCATCAGTCTGACAAACTAGGCAGGTTGTTAGTTCTAAGAGTTTTTTAAAGGAATATATCGTTATACTTTAATATATATATATATATTGTGTAACTGATATAATGTTCGAGCGAACGGTATTCAACTTGCGAACAGGATAGGGAACCTGTTCTTTAGAACACGAATATCGAATGTGATAAGACTAATGTCTAATGTCTGTCGTTATAGTGTTAAGCTTGGACAGACATACAAATAACTTTCAAAAATATCATCTAAATCAAGTATATTTGACATAAGTTACTATTACACTTTACTCACTTATTTAAAAAAAACAGTTTGCCTTAATTGATAGCATTATGTCGTACAGCGTAACTTCCATAAAAAAGGAATTGAAGTACGACAACATCGCAATCCTCCGAAGAATTCATAATACATATGAATGTATGAGATCCGTTTTATTATTTAAATCACTCTTTTACATATCATTATTGAGCTACACAAATCAGAAACAACATACAATAGTATATGGTTCTCTCCCAGAGACAATGGCGAAACTTCTTTTTATTTTCATTCGTGACGCGAGTCCGACTTTCGTCGTATAATTTTGAATAAGTACATTCATTTGTTTCTTTTTATTTATGTATCTCTATAGATTGTGTTTGGGCAGTGTTGCAATGTACCTACGCAAATTTGTCCACAATGATCCCTATATAGAAATGTATAAAACAAAATTGCTTAATAATCGGCTAGGTAGGTAAAAGAAAATTCGTTAAAAATTGATTTTATAAATAAGTTTTTTTATTTATCAATGTTATGCTAAATTATACCCTTTTCTTTTTTTGTGCGGAAATCTACAAATTGCATTATAGAACATACACAAGTCACGGCAAGAAATTTACAAAACAGCTGTAGAGAAGTTAAAACTAATCTTACGTTCGATATTTCATCTGATTAACTATAGAACCCACATAAACCTCTATACTGCAATATTAACACATTATCCACAAAAGTATACTTGAGCCATGCTAAATAATGAATACACCGTTGACTTTAGTGTTTAAAGACAGTTCTTATCTGATAACTCCAGTTTGAGCTAACGTTGTTAAGTACTTTACGTGGCTTAATACAAGCCGCCATAAAACATATTTTATGCTTCGCTACATTATATAGCATCCGGAACAAAAGCCCGAATTCGTATCAAATTAAAGTTTTTATTGACAGATCCCGAAGAATCCCGTTCTGGTTACTTGCAAAAACTTGCCTATTATGAATGTAACGGAGGGCCACAGCGAGTCCACGAGTAAAGATGAAATGAACTTTATTGTATGAGAAAGAGAGTTCAGTTCTGCAGGCGGAACGGAATCAGAAAATATGTTGAAGGAAAGAGAGAGCTCGGAGGGTTCCCCCGCTGCCCCTGACGAGTGTGCGGGGTGCGGGGGGAGGATACAAGACAGGTGAGGTTTTGCTAAATCAAATTTTTCTTTGACCTTGGTATCTGAAAATTTATTTTTAACATCATTCAGACCAACAACTTTTATTAAATCAAAATATGCCATTTTTAAATGTAAAATATGAAATGTAAGGAACGATTAAACCTCGTTATTAAAGCATATAGCGCAGCTTCTTAACATACACGTTATACGATGAATGACTTTAAACAATTACAAGATTAAAATAGACATAAATATTTATTATTAGAAAATTTAGTTTCCTGCTAAGGCTTTAGAAATGGAATAAGCAAATTAAATATTAATAAATATCAGATACCTGATATCTCAACAATTTGAATATGTGGTCATTTTCATCATCATCACCACTACTTCTCTCTTTTAAATGACTACATCTCAAATGTAAGGATATATTTATTTAATTTATTTAAGCGACATGTTACTTACAGAAATGACTTGCTGATCGCTGTGGGCAATCGTTTTTACTATCACTCTCAATCTCAATTCTTCCTCGTTCTTATTAGGATACCTGCCTTGTGTCAATTAATTTACTGTGCCTTGGCAGTACTGTTTTTGTGAAAGTTATCCGCTGTCCTTCTCCTCGGTACCCCCAACAAGTTGTACCTATGCTAAATTTTATGGTGATGTTAAATGCATGTTTATGTGGTTGAAGGTTAACCTACTTATTTATTAACAAAATGAAACACAATGTACACAAATTTTAACAAAATGAGTTTAGCCGAAAAAGGCAACTGACAGACACAGTTTACTTTCACATTTTACAGTAGATGGGTATGTGTTTGTATAGATTAATAAAATCTTTGTATCTAATTTATATTGGTTATTATTGCCACATAGGTACTATCTCCTTGCTGTTGACCGACAATGGCATGGTACATGTCTACGCTGCTGTGAATGCCGTCTTCCTCTAGAAACAGAACTTACCTGCTTTTCCAGAGATGGCAATATCTACTGTAAAGAAGACTATTATAGGTAAGGCTTTGTAAAGGATAAAAGTGTCAGTTTGGTGTACAGTTAAATTATTACCTAAACAATGAGAACGGTGAATGTTAGAGACAACGTTATGAGACTGTCTGGTTTGAAAAAAAAGACATTTTAAAAACAAAAGAACTACATAAATGAAATCTGTTTCTGTCAGCCAACAGTCAAAAACAAAAAAGTCTATACAAATCAATCAAGTACCTAATTACTTCTATTCAATTGGGGTGAAATAAAAGGGGCTATAGTAACGAAATAACAAGATATTATACCGTGGACTGTTGCGTGGAACTTGTACATCGTTATACCTTAAAATTATCTACAACATACTTATGTACCTATCATCATTATAGTGAACAATTCTCTTGTTATACGACTATGGTGCTATTGTCGTCTTTAAATTTTGTTGCTGTAATAAGGTACAACTTGTACTTGTTAGTTTTGCCATGCGAATTTGTTGATATTGGCTTCTGCGAATACCATGCGATGTTGTTTTACATTAATGTAAATGTTGAAAGTTACCTATACCTAATGATGTGTATTTTAGATTTAGTTTAAGAGATGTTTATAAAAAAACTTAGTTTTATAATTGCACCTGGCTTAAAAAGAACTAAAACTCGACATAATTTTAACATTTACAGAAACTATAACCTAATAACGTAACCGCATCCGCTTCATAATTTATTATCAAATGGTATATTTTTTTAAAGACAATTCCCAAGTCATAAATGATACCTGTGTCGCAGGGAGTAACAACGGACACGAAGAAGACCCATACTCGGAATAACTATTTGTGGATCACAATTTTTGTCCAGTGTGGGAATAGACCCCCTGACCTCTGGCTCAGTAGACAGGATCATTTATCTTTAAACCAACTTATCGTAACTACAAGACTAGCTAGCACCATTGCTACAACACAAGAACGAAGAAAACAGAGGTTATGGTTCTTTTGCATGAATAAAGTTTTCTGGTTTAAGGAGGTCGCTCGTATTAGAATGATTGATTTAGACCTCAGTGTTTCAATATCAAACCACTATAGAACAACAACAACAAACTAAGCAAATGGGATTTGAATAATTATTTGTCTCGTTCAAGTCTCGGCTAAGTACGGACAAGTGTAATGTCATTACGTTTAATATTTTTATACTAACATATGTTAACATGGTTTAAGTATGATTAACATTTTTTGCATTTGGACAGCAATTACGTAACAAGTAACCGTCCCGTCACTCAAACGCCAAACCACTTGCGTTTTCCCACAGCGCCGCGATTGGGGAAAATATGTTCTTATTGAGGTCAGTGTTATATACGTTCCAAAATTGTTTGATTTTGGAACGTCTTCCACTGAAAATTTATACTCGAACTTTGCTCGCGTCAATATTAAATAATTAAAGTCATCGGGACAAAAGTCGGTAATAATTCAGATTTCTAGAGTTGTTTGCATTATAGATAATTTTTAAATAACTAGCAGTCATGCAGATATAGTATACTTATTATAGACTATTTGGATGTATGTTTTTATATTACAATCGCAAAACCATATATACTTAGTAGAGAATTGTGAAATCAATTTGGTCACACTATTTCTGTCTGTCTGTTCTGTCTTCGAGATATTGTTTTAATAGTTTATTAGAATAAAATATTTTTGAATTTAATTTACTCCATTACCTTCCGAATCTGAAGTCCCTACATTATCGTCATCCTCTTGACACCTTTAACGACTGTCAAAACATGTAACCTGTGGTATAATTTTCCCCACAGCACCCCTTCTTAAACTAGACATATGCTATAATTGTTGATACATGGGGGAACGTCAATATTTGTGATAGCCATTGATTGATTATCCCTATAGGGTTGTTTACTGACTTATGACAAGTTATAAATATCAAATTATGGGCTTAAATCGGCTAATTGTAAATTATAAATACTTTGTTGATTAATGGTTTACGTTTTACAAGCTCTCGAATGTTTGTGAGGTTGTAGTTAAATGAAAACAAATGTTTCTGCACTTGTAATGTACTTATTTCGATTTTTGTTTTACATTACTCAACATTCATTTAGGACTCATTTCCAGAGTCAAATACCTCAATCAAACTTAAAAATAAAATTGTATGCAAATTGCAGTGTCAAGTAAAGTTTGCCCATAGTTATGTACGTACATATATATAAACAGTTCAAAGTGTCTTGTTTGTGTAAAATTATAAGTTCTGTGTTCTGTTCTCTTCGACAGTGACACTATACCTTTCAACCTGATAACTAGCTTTTAGTCACTCTTAATAACGATCTCATACCAGAAGTATGATATGTGCCTGATGTTTTGTAATATTTGTAAACTTTGAAAATACAAAAAGTTTCTTATTCTATATACGTATATGCTAACCTTATACTCATCATTGTACATTTACAATTATTTATCATATCCTGATATTTAATATGGTTAAAATGAGGTAGAAACTACATCAACAAAACTATATCTATTATAACAACTATGTAAAACTAAAATAACTGAATCCTGATTTATTTCAGAAAACAAAATATCACATATTTTATTTTTAATTCTTCTTTACTCTGTGGGTTCATAAATATTCCAACATGCGTGAAAACTTAGCACTATACGCTATGCCAAAATGCCATAGCAACCCCCTTCTCTCTTGTTATAGGCTGTTCTGTGTGAAGCCCTGTGCCCGTTGTGGTAATGGGATTACTGCCAACGAACTGGTGATGCGTGCTCGTGACCTCGTCTACCACTTGACTTGCTTCACGTGCACAGCTTGCGGGTCACAGCTGTCTAAAGGCGACGTGTTCGGCATGAGGGACGGCTTAGTGTACTGCAGACCACATTATGACTCCGCCTGCCTTGATGAATACTGTGATGATGAGATGACTGGTGTTTACAGGTTAGTACCTTTTAATATTAATTTTTTAAACAAGCTAGCTTATCATTTTTCAAATACTAGTTTCAAAGATTAGTGCATACATAATAACAAATACTTAATCTTTATGTATTGAGTTAGTAATAGTTCTTAATATGGTGTTTTCCATTGCTACCTGGAAACCCTATAAAGGGTTTCCAGGTAGCTACTAATTATACTTTCTGTAAGAACCCCAATTGGATATAATGGATATAACTGTACGAAAGATGATTTTGAAATGAACTCATTCAGTTCTAGCGTTGAACTCAGGAACATATAGGTACGGTACACCGTATATAACGCGTTAGCGATAAAAGAGAAGAAAATCAAAAAAATTAAAAAAAAAAATCCATTGCGGCATATGTTGGGTTTTGGACAGGACCTTGATGCCAATTAACGATAGGTAATAGGTAAAAACGATAATACCTACTCGCAGTCAATATAACTTTTAAATAACTATATGCTGCAAAAATCTTCCTTATAATCATTAATTCTTAATATAACCATTCTAGCCTATCTCAGGTTTTGTTGATAAATAGCCTTAATTCAAATGATAATCAGTTTTCATTATAAAATACGTACGCTTTTAACATAATGCACCGCGAACACTTCACATTCGCAAAAGTTAATGTTTAAATATAATACAAATATTTATTTAATTGTGGCTACATCTATTGCAACATCATTCACATTATCATTCAGTAGACATTCGTATTAATGAACTTATTTTATTTTTAATTAATAAGCTCAGCAGTAACAGCCTGGAGTTTGGAAGTTTGGGGTGTTACACCCCCGTGCCTCGGAGAGCACGTTAAGCCGTCGGTCCCGGCTGTCATGAACACGTAGGACAGACGATATTGGGAAGTCAGTACCTTCAAATATTCTGACAACTAGTCCAACTATCGAAATCAGGTAGCCCTCTGGGTTGTGGAGATCAGGTGTCAATAGCTCCGTGGAAACTGGTTTTCAAGCAATAACTGGTTGGGTTAGAAGCCAAAGATGTCTATTGGACATCGAAATAATAAGGCTAGAAAGAAAATCATCGGGAAAGCGAGCTTGTGTGTTGTGTCTTCACACCTAAGTACGAAAAACGATCATCATGACATTTTAAATTCTCACCGAAGGGAGAAAGAAGGAAGAAGGAAGGGAGAGACTAATAATTTACACGAGTGATGCTGTGACTAAAAGCTAGTTTCCATTAATAGCCTATTAGCTGGTATTATTCGATTATAGATGGAATCCACTTATAGATTATAGATTAAAAGATT
This sequence comes from Tyria jacobaeae, assembly GCA_947561695.1. Taxonomy (NCBI): domain Eukaryota; kingdom Metazoa; phylum Arthropoda; class Insecta; order Lepidoptera; family Erebidae; genus Tyria; species Tyria jacobaeae. The sequence goes on along the minus strand of OX387207.1, from coordinate 6,199,251 downwards.
AAAAGAAAGAAAAAGGAAAAAAAAGTATTAAAAGAAGAAATGGAAATTATTTGTTTACGCATTTCTTATATTTATAGTGTTTGTATTTTTAGTATAAAAATATTGCAAACCATAAATTCATCTCTGCATTATTTTTAGAGCAATAATTATTCGTTTGCGTTTTTGAAATGAGATAAGAAACATTTTTAAGAAACAAATAAATATATAAAAGCAGACATGTTATAAAAAACGGGTCATGAGTAAATCATCGGTCGATTGATGTCACCCTTCGAAGCGAGCTACCGAATATTCGCCAATTAAATCTAAACTCCTTACTAATAGGCATAGGAAGAATTCAAACATACATTCTCAAAAGCGTATCTGAGCTGGTCAATCAAAATTCCACCTCATACACATAAATATTTCGACACAAAATTAATTGGCAGTTTTGTATCCAGGTGTCAAGATCTGCACAGTGAAGGTGATTCTCCATCACAGTATTATAGTGGAGGACCCAGTCAAAAAGGACGGCCTCGAAAAAGGAAGGTTACTCAAGGCTCCCTCCCAGATGACATGCAGACCCAAACTATGAGGATGGCCAGCTCAGCACTAGGTAAGCTCCTTTATAAAATATTCATAACGCAAAGCGAACTGTATATAACGCGAATTCAATATTGAACGTTTAATTACACATTTCTAAAGTGTACTTATGTCTAAAAAGACTTAACAAGCTTTAAAAGTCCCTTTGCACTCGGCGTTACTTGTAAGAAAATGAAAATACTCATACAGCACTGCGTTGAGATGCAGACGCTTCGGCCCCAGACGTTATACATATTTTATAGAATTCACTCGCTCAAAATTTTAGCAGAAACCTCAGCAGGGAAATCCGAGCGCCTACCCTGATGTCCCAGATGTCAATTCATCCCGTGCCCTAATCACGACTAATGAATAGACGACGCTCTGTCAAAACTGTCTCTGTCCTTTTCTGCCGCCTTGATTACTCCTAAGTTAGAGAGAGAGGAATGTGTTTACGGACGTTGGGTTGCCAGTCAGGGTCGGTTTGGATTATTCTTTATAACGTCGAAATGCGAGGCACTCGTTGTGGTAAATTCAGGTTCTGTTGACTTGTCGCCCCGATTAATAATGGCGTTAAGCTTAATAGAAGCGAGGGGCAAACATAGTTAGGTATTTGAAAATAATGTTACTAGACACTTTCTTCAAGGTTGGAATTGTTTTGAATCACATATATCCTCTTTTGGATCTCGTGTAAACAATATCTGAAAAGGAATTTCTTAAAACTAAAATTGGGAAATACAAATTATATACTTACATAATTTTCCAAACGATAAGGCTACTCTGAATTCGTCATTGTAATACATATGTGTACATTGATATATTTGTGCTGACATTTGATGTTCTGGTAAATTACCATTAATGAGGTACATAATGCTCCAATAACCCTCCCCGGGTTGGAGGATTAGGAGGGGTAAGTAAAGAACTGCGCTTCTAAAAGATTTCTCTACTTACATAGTTATAAGTAGGAAGGTACTCTTTCTTTCTTAGTGGGTATCTTAAAAAAATGTAAACTTAAATGGGTGTTCTATACATAATATTATTACTTATGCACCTAGATACAGTGTAATCTCAAAGTGTGATATATTATATGTATATATATTTCAGCACTTTTCCTAAGTAATAAGTATTTGGTGCACTTTAAAAAGAGTTTTAAAATGTGTTTATTATAAATGTACATATTATTATTATTAAAATAGAATAGATATTAAATATAAAAAATCCATTTTATACTCTTATCCTTGTAATTACTGCGAACAAATTATTTTATTTTTCACTTTACATTTTGTATTTGATGTGTTTTTTTTAAATAATGATCCAGTTCATATAACATATCCTACACAGAGAATTAAATACAATATTTCAGTGCATTTCTCTTATTGATGCTGGAGTTGCACATATTTTTACAAATGTATAATTAAGCCGTTTTTGTTAACGAGTTCTAATCCATCTTAAATCATACAAAGCGTTGTGTTGTTCTGCAGAATCCACAACAGTACTTAGTAATAATATCGAGTTCATTCATAGATGGATATACCCATCATATCTTGGAACATCTGCTTCTCAAGCAAATTAACCTAATTATAATTAGGAGTACCCTATGATAATACCAAACCACTACAATTCTTAGTATTAGTCAAAGCTTTAAATAATAAAAGTAAATATCCCCTTCTTTGATTAACCAGCAATTTTTAATCAAGTCACTCGTACTTAACTTTCCCATATCACTTTCTGCCGGAACCGCATCTATGTTGGTACAACAGCCCTACTCGAAAATCGCACGTGACGTCGATAATGAGAACTATAAGAGCACTCCAGTTAGTGACGTGCTTTATCGATCATCGAAGAATCGATTGGGAATACCACGGGCGAGCGGTTTGTATGCAAATAGTAAACTAAAATTGGTTGCATACTTTGAGATTATTTTGAGTTGAGATCATTGATATTGTTATCTCAGTTCTTTTATTGCAATGAAAGCTATTTTGATATATTTTGTTTCGACTGGAAGGAATTTGTAAGATAGTATTAGGTCTTATGAAACTAAATTGTGTCATTAAAGACGTGAATTCTTACGAATCATTATCTGGAATACAGGACTTACTTACTGTACCTACCTCAAAATATTATATTATTTCAAGATATACATTATAGTCCTTTTCATCTAGCATAATTTACACATATACATACTTACATACATATGTATGTACATACATAATATCACGCCTCTTTCCCATAGGGGTAGGCAGGGACCACTTCCTTCCATTTGCTACGATTCTGAATGACTGACATCATTCCGTTCCGCATACAATAAATAATAATTTGACTCTGCTATACTCATAAATTAAGCATTTTCCAATTTCTCAATGTGCTCATTTAGTAATCGTAGTGTCCATTTGGTTCCTTTGGAATTGCAGTAGCTCTTTTAGTGCACTGTAATAAATTATTGTTATTCACACTATGAAGATCTTATACTTTTGTGATGTCTGTCTGTTACTGATGTACCGCTGTAAGTCCTTTTATTTATTTTTTACCAGCCTATTTTTTTTTAATTCAATTGATTTGTCTGTGATTGAATACGTCTTGGGATATTATATCAATATACAAAATTGAATAAGTAACAATCGATTGAAAAAAAAAAAAAAAAAAAAAACAAATGGAAATTTCTGACAGCCGTTAATACCTATAGATATAAATGTTCTCTATTGCTTGTACATAATGTACCCGTACTACAGTCTTACCATTAACTGTACCTACTTATTATTATAATTATGCTCACTACGGTGTTAGCATCGGGTGCGCGTCACTTATAAACTAATACACACTGTCGCGGTACGCCATGCACTTCCACCTGCTTCAGGCTTCACGCATGGTCCTATATAAAGGATCTGGGGCAGACCCTCTTTCCCACAGCTGCAGCACGCAAGTTAAGTATCACCCCTATCACCAGACGAAACACAATCGAAGCCTCTCGAAGCCCTTTTTTTTCGTACGGAAACCCCCTCAGGCCGTTATTCCACCGGGGTTTTCGGTTGAACGATATCAGGCATCGAACCACCTAAAACCACATGGAATGTCATGCTGCACTTAAAATAAGAGGAATCCGAAGCACTCGAAGCCCTTCATTAAGCCTAAATCTCGTTTTTATGTAACAATTAGTTGCCTAATCTGTCATACCTTTCTCTTTAAATTTAAAACTGTGAAGTTTTGTGATCTAGTGTTTGTAATTATCTCTTCTAATTACTTTTCCTGGCCGACCCCGTTTCTAAAACAAGGCAGCCATACTACATACGAGTATATTGAGTAACACTTTAATACAGTAAGTGCGCGGACTGAGCTCTTGTAGACTAACATAAGTGGAGAAATAGCCAGTTTTAATTAGTACCTTTTTTTATATTTTAACCTTTACTTTCGTGCAATTGTGCGTCTCTTATCTGCCCTAAATCTAAATCTCAAATGTTCAAACTTTACATTTAATGGTACTGCGAGTTTTGATTCTTAGTAACCTGGTATCTTTATATACAGCAGCGATCGATTCAGGTGGCCTCTCAGAAGCGAGAATCCCCAGTTGAATTGAGAAGACACACGTTATCCCGTATCCAAAGTACCCGAAGGCTGGATTTCCAAAGGCGACTATTCCATATATAAAAAAAAATATTTTCGGGATTTGAATTTGTGATGATTGCTCAGAACAAAATCTTGTCGCCATAACTCTTTCTCATATGCTCTTCTATCACTGTCAACTACGTGTCCCAATTTATAAGTATACTAACTAAGACAGTCTGAACTGACTGACGAAGTTGTGTAACTTTTACTGAACGCTCGTCGGTCCCCGTCAACCACTTGCTCCAACTTGTGAGTAAACTAACTATTAATTTATGCCTTTGAATAACTTGAGTACAGAGGTATTGCAACATCGACATGGACAAACTACTTAGAGCAACAATTGTCTGAAAGACGTCAATGCCTCGTGTGTCAACCTCGAAAAACTGAAGACCACCTGAACAAACTACCAAAACGGATATCACTAACAAGTTAACGGAAAAAACGAAACTGAAACAACTTGTAACATTCAACTTTTCTGAAACTTCTACTGGCGAAGAAGCTGAAACTACTGATGGCGTGGAAATTTTACTTAAAAGCAAGAATGCAACGTCAACTCTATTTACCGCACCATTTCCGAAATTAACAGTACTTGTGTATCTGAGAAATGGAAGTGATGATCATTTGGCTACTTTAAAATCTAAAGGAAAGAGGAACTTTTAAAAAGGTCAAATGTTTATTTTCTTTTTTCGAAATTTGTACACAGTGGATTTTCTTTAAGGACTTGTTTTTAGAATCCGTACATAAAAACAATGATCAGAAAAAGACAAACTGAGAAGAGTAAATACTCGTAGTCACTTTTAACTTATTACCTTTTTTATATTACTCGGGTACAAATTGTGTCTCACCTGCCCTCAACCTCATTATCAACACTACAAACTGTACAGTATCTGAGTGCGTGCTTTGCTGGTCTACTTAACAATATGTACATACGTTTCACATTACACATCATTCTACAACAATAATAACATGATTCATATATCCATTAGTCCTATTAGAACTTACGGGTTACCTTATTTATTAAAAACAAGCAGATGCTTAACATTTGCCACCAACGAATAGCTACAATAAAATCATTTTAATTAACAAAATTTATTGTAAAAAAGCGATGGCTGACATTAGGAATGACATATTGATTTTTATCAAAGCCCCTTAATTTTTTTTACCGTTGGCAAAATTACATCCTATTAAAATAACCCCTACGATTGCTTACCTAAAGATCATATTTGTGTAGTAAATTCGTTTAAGGTACTACGATTTAAATATGTTGTTTGTGGTCAAAAGGCAAACTGCCGCCTTTTGTTTTTTTATCATTAATATTACAGAGGTGTGTTATAAAATAGGTCCGTTTAAGGTGTGAAGTTCATAAGTAGGAAGTTTTTAGTTTAATCATATGTTAGACGGACGAGTTCAAAATATTACAAAGTTAGTATCTACAAGTCAATTGAATCCGAAAATGATGAAATCTGAATCTCTCATATTTATGAAGGACTGGATGCATGCCTACAAACACCAACAATGCATATCTAGTTAAAAATATTTGTATGTACATATGTATGTTATGTACATACACTCTCGTGAGCGGGTGCATTTTGTCTACCGAAATTCAGTCTATTGCCATCATCCGGGCAGTTTAGGCATTAGATGTGAAAATTGGGGGTATATTGAAAGAGGAAGGGTGATTAGAAAGGGAAGAATAGGGAAATTGCTTATACGGGTGAATTAGGGAGTATAATCAAAAGCTCAAAGAAGTTAGGGTCGTTTACCTATAACTTGAACTGGCTAGCTGATAAGTCCAAGCCCTCAAACGAGGGTTTTTGAATAGAAATCGGACCGAGCGGCCTCTAAAGTTGCTATCAAATACTCAATAGATCATCCTTGTGTATTTTAACAACGTTAATTTTAACTGTTTGACAAATAGAAAAAGAGGGAAGCTTGCACTTTCTTATTAAACTAATTGATGTATATAAGTGCACACTTAAATGAGGCATTTAAAACGATATGAAGATTTGTTAAGAACAGTAGCTTACTGTAAAAGTGAAAGTATTTAAAAAGCTTGAAGTATAAAGTGTGTCATTGAAAAAAAAAAGATAATAAGAACAAAATAATTACAGCCTAATCAACGGAGTATTAACATTTTCTTTGCCGATAACAAATTTTAATTGAAACAAATAAGTATATTATAAGTAATAAGTATATTATGTTAATCATGGGTAGTCGTCACAACTATCATTTAGTTTTTATTTTTATCAGCTCTAGCAAAACACGATTGTTAATAATATTAACTAATAAATCCTAATATTTAAACATATATTTAACCATGAAAAAATAATAATAATATTAGCTATAATTTCTATGTCGACTCTTACACAAAGAACACCCAGACACGGGACAAATATTTGTGTATTACATAATTAAATGAAATAGAACCCATGATCTCCTTAAGGTCTGTACCAAGTTACTAATTTATTTTTCTTTCTTTTAGAGTTATTCAATTATATTATACCATCATTTAAATTTGAATAATACAATTAATTATTGAATATACTTAGAATCAATGTTCTCCAACAGTTTCATTGCTTCTCTTTCTTTCTCTTAAGTAAATTACGACATTTAAAAGCTTCCGTCATACCATCAGTCATAATAATAACTCTTTTGAACCGGTGCTAAACATAAAATAGGTTGTAAAAACGATTTATTTGTTATACATTCCTTCTTAAATAAGTAGAATAGCTAATTCAAATGCAATGTATTTTCATTGGTGTAGCGATGATTGTTGTACACAGGCGTTAAATGATTAATATCAAACTATACTAACTCGATATACCATAAAATAAATGAAAACACAGTAGCCAAATAAATCTACAAGAACTTAGAAACAAAACTCATTATTCTTCATTAAACTCACTCATTAAAAGCAATGTGCAGCCTAACATGTACGACATTCAACCTAGATATAACAGATAAATAAATACTAGCCATTACCTACTTCGTTTCACGGAAACATCGCAGTCATAAAAAACTACAACGGGAAGACTTTTATCAATATTCTACTATTTATCCCTCCTAATTAAAATCTAATAGCACAAAAAATATAAAAAACGAACTCCCCAGTGGATTAAAACAATTAACCATAAACAATACAATTCTGACCGCAGATAAAAAATTGTTAACATGACGCCATCACCTGTCTTCGAATTTTGAATTTGTCGAATATACAACGCCAGCTTTGTAGGGGTCGCGTACTTTAAAAACATTTAATTTATAGTTCCCATTATGTTTAAAAATTATTTGATTTTGAAGTGTAAGAAATATTTATATTGGGCTTAATAAAAGACTAACATGGTGTGTCGTTGTTCTTGTTAAGCATTTGCTTTCATTATTTTACAGACAGTTTAGGCAAAGACTACGTTCTCAAGTCGGTTTCCACTCTGATTAGTATAATGAAAGAGTAGAGGTATATTAATTATTTATTAAAGTTAATTTTTTAAATTAAAGTTAGTAAAGTATTGAACAAAGTTTTTATTTCTGGACATACTGAGAACAGCGTCATTCTTAATATAATAAACAATATTTAGCACTTCTACAATATCATTCTTTCGTTTTAGCATTGTTACATATGTATTGTTCCTATTCATGTATACGTAGTTGTCTTAAATTTAGAGTAGAACTAACAAGCTATGAAATTCTGGAGATTGTTACCTCTGGCGCACCGCTGGCGGTACGAACAGCTTTAATCTTTTGAAATGTTTTGTAAGACCAATATTATCCCAATCTAACTATATATATATATACTATGTGACAGGTATACCTAATAATTATTTAAGGAATCTTAAAGAAATACCATGCTGCCTTTCCTTACTATCTTTTTAAATGCAATGTTAAAGAGGTTACTTTATTAAGAAAAAGAGCCTTGGGTAGAAGTGGCATAGAACTGTTTGTAGTCAGTGAGCTATTATTATTATTATTCTCTTTATTCATATTAATAAACATACAAATTACATTTTTAAATATAAAATAAATACAAAATATATTTAAAAATATAAAAAATAGTGTCCCACCGGTATCGGGTACAGGGACCAAGTTACCGGTGGTTAGGGCTCCAGCGACAGGAACCTCCTCACAATACGTGCCGTATCAAGAAGGACTGCCTTCTGCATTAGGCCCTTAATCCAACTGTGTAACGTGAGCCTCTGCAGATGTTGGTCGAGGCTCTTGGCAATCAACCCATGAGCTGATATGGCTATCGGCACAATGATTGCAGAACTAACATCCCACATGTCGACCACCTCATGGGCTAGATCCAAATATTTTATTTGTTTATCGGCTTTTTCAGCCTTTATGTGATTATCGTCATGTGGAATGGTAATGTCTACAATCATTGCTCAGCGCTCTAGTCGGTCTATCACCACTATATCAGGTTTATTGGCAACAATAGTCCTGTCAGTGATGATAGATCGATCCCAATATGACAATAATAATAATTACTATAATACTTCAATGCTTGTGGTAAATATTTTTAGATAAATATTTGCAGACAGCCTTTAGCGGTCAATCAGCAAGTCTTTATCAGTGAACATGACACGCTATTGAAAAATAGTTTAATAGGAGTCAAACATCAGAGTGTAACAAATACCTACGTACATACGTAGGTGTCAGGGTTGAATTGATGACGACAAATATACGACTACCTACCAACATAGCAGCTTTCGCTTCACATCACTATCGGTTTACAAGGACCCGAATTTTATTGGGTAAGTGGCTCAAGTTAAAGCCGTTAGCGATTTAGTGACTGCTTAGGAAACAAAAGAGGAATAATAACTATGTATCAAAAGGTAATGAAAATGTCCCAGGGGGGAGGCCTTCGTCAAAGTAGTGGCGAGATAGACTGATGATGATAGATAGATGACGATCACTTTAGACCGTGACTCAACTTAAAAAATAGAATGTCTAACATAAAAAATATACAGTGACTTAATTATATTTTTATAGTGTAAAATTACTCTAAAAAAGCCATATAATTATTCATTTTGTTAGGATACTAGTTAAAGTTTTACAAATAAATCAATTACTATAGCCCTACGAGTAACTTTCTTTATTAATATAATAAAATTTACTAAATTAATCAAAAATCTTTTAACGTTTATGATTCTATATTATTATTTCTCTTTTTCATAGTATAATGTAGTAGAATAAAACTGTAAAGTAGATCGCTATTACTTCTATCTTAGGCTATAATCAAAAGAGCGGCGCCTATACGTGTAATAAACCATACACAGACTCATGGCTTCTTTATTTTTTTTTATAGCCAATCGTTAATATCGAGGGGTTTATAGCACTGATGCTTTATTACTCAGTAAAAGTATATATGTAGTATAGGTGAACGTATTCATTCAAATTCGGTTACATGTTAATTCTGACTATAAAAATAAAATAAGAGTATGCGGTCTACTTATTAATGATTGAAATTTCTTTTAGTTCTGTATTCTTTAGATGATTATTAATTAATACATATAAGAAAGACGGTATGTGTCAATCTTACTTGGAGCGACATTTCGAGTCGATTTAAAATGTTTGTATAAGAATGTATATTCTGTGACTTCTCAGTGGTATGAAACCACAAACGAGTTTCTAGTTGTGTTGCAGTATAATTTTCGTTCTTATTTGTGGCATTCCCATTTTAATATAATATTTTGATTAGTATAATTATCTGTATTTTATAAATGTTATGTTAAAACTTCATAACTTCAGTTAATATCAACAACTGCACCGCATGTGTGAACGGAGCTACAACTCTACTTTTATAATAATCGTTTCAGAAAAGTGTAAAGTATGAACTTCGTGATATGAGCTGTCGTAACATTACACCTCGGTAAGCGCAACAATTAAGGTGAACTAAACTTAAAGTGATAAGATTTTTTACAACGTAATAGTTTTTTGTTCTAACCATCGTAAAACTCGAATATGGTGTCATAAAAACGAGTAGTCGAAAAGCCGACCCCTTGCATCCGACTAACATACATACTTCTAATATATTTAATTATAAATTTAATAAATTAGCTGGTTGCGCATCGGCGAGTACGTCCCTATAATGCAGCCAACCACCCAAGTGTTGTGGGCGAGGTATTGAAAAAAAAAAAAAAAAGAACACCGGTTTTTTTACTATAGCGACGCATTATCTATGGGGTGCACATACTTATAGGATCATTTTGTGAAAGAAAAGGTAATTATGGTCAAGTTTACATTAATTCATTAGAGCTATGGTTTTGCTGAAGAAAGGACAGGTCCGAAGTACCCGAAACCGTGGGACTAGGTTTGGACAGTAGAAGCTCGTGATGTATGTAAAGATAGAGGCAACTGGGGGGCTATTGTCTGGTGACTTCACCTCAGTCAGTACCTAAATGAAGGTTATGGTTATATATACCTAAAAAAAAGTTTAAATAAAGTTTATTTTTCCTCTAGGCTATATTTTCAATTCTTAATTCAAATAAGTTATTGTTCTAAATAAAATGACAGTTGAGATACTATCTCGTGTCATTTGTTTAGCAATAGTGTTGTCAACCCTATTATTACATTGTAGCTAATTAGTATTCTGGACTACAAAATAATTTTTATCTTAGAGGACTTTACGAAAACAATTAATTTTCAGAGATAAGTGCAATGTTACAGAAAAAGCTCTTAAATTATAAATAATATATTACACGCCGATCAAAGGTCTGATTTTAGAAACAGATCTAGAATCTTGAAAATCATCGCATCCAGAATGACTGATCTTGCGTTTTCTGTTGACTTAACTACTTAAATGCCTCGATTACTTTATACCTATCTCATATTGTTGAAGGCAACATTTCGGATTCTGACTGTTGTACGAATCGTAAAAGTGACTCCTATTTTGAGAATCTGAAGTCCGAATCCGAGATAAAACGTTTATAGCCTCGGAACTTTTCGTTGTCCCATAACTTTTAATGAAGTATACAGAAAATACTAATAAAAAAATATCTAAATAGATATTATCTATAGTTGAGATGAGAAAGCATGACAAATAGACGTACAATCGCATTTTTAATATTAATCAGGAATAAATTGGTATTACAACTAAAACTACGAATAATACCTACGTTCGTGCGATCCAACACATTTCACACTAATGCTTACCCTACCTATATCAAACATTTATCAATGCGATCAAAACAAGGCCAATTATCGGGATATACATCATACAAGTTATTTGTTTTGACGCAGAGCACTGGGTCTACTGACCGTCCATTTCCGTTTGTACTAATGAGTGTTTACGAAGGTACATTTATCAATTAATATGCCTAACTTGTGTTTAAATCGTAAAAAAATATACGTGTCCATGGGGGGCTGTAGTCACTTACCATTATCATAAACAAAAGGAAGGTAAGTACCATATGTCCTTTTCTGTTCTCCGTGGAAGTGTATGTAAAACTTTAGGTTGATCAGTTTAGTAGCGAAGACGCGAAAGCGTAACAAACAATCAGACTCATTTATAAAATTGTAGTAATTTTATAAACGAGTCTGATTGTTTGTTACGCTTATAAAATTACTACTTTCGTATTTATAAAATTACTAGTTACTAGTTGATTTTCTGCAAATCGAAATTTTGATTAGTAAGTACATTCTTCGGTTTTAAAGGGAGGCTATTTGCTATTCTAGACTATAATCTCTGTTCCAAATAAAAATAAAATTTAGATGTATTAAACTAAAGTCCCTAATTTTTGAGATTTGTCTTAGATATACTGTGCTCTTTTTAAAAAAAAAAAATAGTGTGCGTGTGCGTCTGTGTTCATTATATTCGTTAATAAAAACCCTTGAAGAAATTATTTCCTGAGGTTAGTCCGTATAAATAATCAAACGATATCTTTTCTCCTTATTATAATATAGATAAACTCAAGCTATTGTTATCCGGAGACAAAAACTTATAGGAATCGTGAAAAAAGCCAAGCATTTTTAGTTTAAAGTGTGTTACTAGATTTATATATGAAATATACGATGATAGTCTTCTCCTTTTCAGGTGTTTTAAAAATTAAAGTGATACGAATATGTAGAATGTCTAAAGGCATGAGAGAAGACAGTTTTAGTTTATCTATTCCTATATTGGTAACTTTTTTAAACATTTCACTCTTTCATAATGATATCTTTGTTTGAAGCAATGTAGATCTTCATTTGTTTGTATAACAATCTTATCACACGCAGTTTTATAAAATCCCTAAAATAATACGTTTCAATTGTGGAAAAAAAATTATATTGATTTTTTTCTTCATATGTTACAAATATTATTAATATTATCACTCTCAAGATTCTAGTTATAAGATAAAAAATATAATTTTAAACCATACGGAAAGTCCAATAACTAAAGACGAACAATACCACTCTACCAAACTATACTCTACTAAATAGCAAAGTGTAGATTGGCTTTAGCTAGACACTTTAGCACCCGTGCTTACATGTAATTAATCTGTTGGGAATCCAATGTTTGGGCAATTTATAATCAACTTTTACTGTAGTATAACTATTGCACCAACGTCGATATTCACTGAACTAACTAAGGATTTACTTTGTAACAAATGCGCTTTAAGTATTTGTTATTTCAAATGTTAAAACAGAACAAATCCTTAAATTCCTCCTTAAATTGGATCGACTTCCTTTTAGGTAAAAAAAAAAAACTAAAGAAACAATTTCAATTTTTAAATGGTAAATGTTTATATACAAATTGTAGTGGTAAATACAATACAAATACACTTGTTGTAGTTAATAATAACTTTAGTATAAAAGTAAAGTTTGGTTAAGTAGCATAAAATATATTTCTATAAATTATTATCATGATTTGCAATTAGAAAATATGTATATAGATATACCCTCAAAAAAAAAAATAAAACCTTATCCATGATCTTTGGTGATTTAGAAGTATTGATACAGAGATAAATTTCGAGTATTTAAAAAAAAATAACGAAAAAAAAAACACTTTCTTATCTAGAAACTTGGCTTGGGTGGAGGGCCCAAACCTCCTGTCTAGAGCCAGTTCTTGATACAAATAGGCGACCCTGACGTCCACGAGCTAATATATATTCCCAATCCATTATAAGCAATAACCCTTTTCTTACCTTTCTCTTTCATTATATTCTCGACATTCCCATCTTTAATCACTAAAGTATCCCGTTGTTGTGTGTGTAGACGGGCGTGACAGTAAAATGTTACTTATTATATTACACGGCAATGCAGTTATACCCTGCATTTCTATGAAGAATATAAGCCTAGGCTCAGAGTATTGTACTTTTATCTATCTGGCGGAAATTTGTTAGGGTTCAAAAAACACTCCATGGTCAATTTCTCAGGCCCCGGAACATAGTTTCCTGTATTAACGATGAGTCTTGCTCTGCCGATTTAACCGCAGGCTGTGCAATCTCTGTTTCCTCCCAATTGTAAGAAACAAAATGGGATGTGGGTTCCTGATTCTGACTACTGAAATTGGTTTGACAGTATTTGATTAGATGGTTTGTTAGTCCTTGACGATCGTTGAACATATGGAATCTCTTAAGAGGTACAAATAATACAAAACACTCACATAACACTGGTAAAAGATGTGGTATCACTCGGGGCAACCGTTTCCCACTTCAAAGAATTTCTTTTAACAGAATACTTCTATAATAGTGCTAGCTAACAGCGGTCCTTTGTTCCCTTGGGGGGCTCAAAGTCGAGCAGCTATCTCTACAAGCTATCTATATTTTACTGGTGTGTAGGCAAATAATTTATCATTTAAATCTAAAAAGTATTCATAGTCTTTGTTTTTTATGTTCTTTATTCGAGGTACATATATTTCAAGATAATAAATTACCTTCCATAATTAAAATATAAATATTGTATTAAATAGATTAAATCTGTTTTCAAATCACTGCATATTGGTCAAACGACATAATTTTCATCTCAATCTTTCGTATCGCTCTATTATACGGTACACAAAGAAATTGCCAACTTTTAAAGAGACTCATCTGGTCAACGACACTAAAATTATTTTGTGACTTTTATGAAATACATACTCTTATTGATCTCTTTACGAGAGGAGTTACAAAATATATACATAAATTATATTATACACAATTATTTTGCGTTTTATTTTGCTGTTCATAAATTTAACCAAACAAATTACTTAGTCAAAATAATTTTATCGATAGTGACGGAGTTTCTATGAATCCAGGTCATATATTTATATTTATAAATATATTCTAGCACATATGCATTTGCGTTATGTGCAGGCAGAAATTGCAGAGAAATGTTTTGTTTATAAGGCGTTTTGTGGGATATTTACCAAAAATATATATTCTAGATATACTCCACCGAGGTGATCTCTCTTCTTCCATGGAATCACTTGCCTACGACTCTTCGGTGGCTTCTCCAGGCAGCGTCTCAAGCCACACACAACGCACAAAACGCATGCGAACCAGCTTCAAACATCACCAACTGAGGACCATGAAGTCTTACTTTGCTATTAACCAAAATCCAGATGCTAAAGACCTGAAGCAGCTGGCACAGAAGACTGGTCTTTCTAAGAGAGTTTTACAGGTGAGAATTACGATACGACACGACAAGTAAAACAAAAACGAAATATTACAAAATAGAAAAAAATACATTTAAGTTTGCTATACAAACCTTAATCACCTTGGTCACAATTTAGGGTCGTATAGTGAACCATGTAAATTACATTATTTCTATTATAATTCTTAAATCTTCATATTAAGAACTATCTTCCATAAACTGTCATCTACATATCTTCAAATTAGATTAGATTCAGATATTAGGTATTAAATGTCCGAATTTCTAATAGAATTAGACTTTATATTTTTCAATCTAACTTATTTTTTAGGACTTTAC
This sequence comes from Tyria jacobaeae, assembly GCA_947561695.1. Lineage (NCBI taxonomy): Eukaryota > Metazoa > Arthropoda > Insecta > Lepidoptera > Erebidae > Tyria > Tyria jacobaeae. The sequence goes on along the minus strand of OX387207.1, from coordinate 6,184,209 downwards.
ATAATACTCCTAAAGTATAAACCCACCTATTCTTAGTTCAGTTATGCAATCAGAAACATTTTTGTACCGTACACTATACAATCAAACGCTAAAAGAGTCTTAATGTTATCTTATTTTGTGTCCTAGGTGTGGTTTCAAAACGCCCGTGCAAAATGGCGTCGAAACATTATGCGACAAGAATCTACTAGTGGGCATACTAACGGTGGTCTCGTCCCTGGATCGGTTTCGCAGCCCAGCATTGGACCTAACTCAATGTTGCTATCGGACTCTATGCATCCTCTCAAGGACATGAGTGTCCACACTCCACATCCACACCCAATGTCGTTTAACGAGTTGTACTGACACACGGATTACAGTGTCGAAAGCTTGGTGGTTTAATTGAATAGCTTTCAATGCTAAAGTGTATTGTATAAAAATATAATCAATATTACAGTATATTACACATTCGACTTAAATGTGTCTCCTAATTTCGTAAACATCACCTTATATATTCTTAACACACTTGAATTGTATAGTTTCTAGTACCAATAGTCTAGTCTAACTCGTTTAGTTTGTGTAGGCACAAAAACATAAGACGGTTCACTGGGAAAACAGAATTGATTTATTTATAGCCTAAAAAGTAAACTTTTTAACTTTTTAACGTTTAACTTTCGCTAATCATTTCATAAAGTATGGTTTATACTTTTTGCTGACAATACATAAATATTCATATACATAAGACAAAGAAAATAGTCAGTCCATAGTTAAATCGAAATAGCTCTGTTCTGAGGACTGGAGTGTCAATGAACCTACATACATATAAGAGTGTGATGGACAAGAATCTCCATTGAGTCTTGTAGTGAAGTGATGAAAGATGACGAACGATATATCCATGAAATAACCGTTATTTATAACATTACGTGATAAATAGCAGTTACTTAGTCTGTTTCAATATATCAACGAGGTAAAATAACGTTAACAAAAAATATAATTATTAGTTAAGCAAAATAATATATAATAATAATTTGATGATTTGACGGTTCATCAAAAATATCATAACTATTTAATCAGCCTAATAGTAACAACTTGTGTTATTATTATAATTTTGTAGTAGGAAAGTTCAAAATGTATTAATCATAATCTTCAGGACTAACTAACATGCGTGACATTGACTTCTTCTATAGAAGAAGTATACCTTTCTGAAACACCGTGTGCTTCAGAAAGGTGTGTCGTTTAGATAGCTAATAATAATTAATAAGTTAATAATATACATCATATAGTAACGTCAGACATCTTACACGAGGCTGCCTCACCTCAAACTAAGCAGAGCATGTACTATAGTAATCAGACTGCTGATAAACATATATGTATATGTATGTATTTATTTATAAACACGTTCATATTGAAGATACACAGACCCCTAGACACCGAACTAATTATCGTGCTCATCACATCATTATTATTTGTTGAGGGTGGGAATTAAACCCACGAAAACTGTTAGCAGTTTTAGTAAAATTCTAAATTTATACTAAGGAAGTCCTATTTTGAAATTGATATTGATCCTAATAATTTATTTGATTACACCTTTTTAATACCTGTATATCGTTTGCGGTGTTTTCTGACCGATACGATCTTCAAACCTTCAAGAAAAGAGAGGACTCACACCTAAAATGCCGGCAACACATTTGCGGTGGTAAGTCGTTACCATCAGATGAGTCTGTTCTTTTGCCTCTCATCGTGTAAATGTGACACAAATCTTGACCTTAAATATGCTTATTATAAAAATAAGCCGCCCGAAAGAGTGGAGTACTCACAAGATCTGTGTAATAAGCCTCACTACTCTTAACGTAACTATTACTAGTACCTAGTTACTATTATTGGTGGTGTGTTGCGTAAACCGCATATTATACTTAGTAGATTAGGTGCTGTATTTCAGATTATATTAATACGATGAATAGGTGAAAGTGAGCAGTAGTGACGTTGATATTAAATAGCGGCCTTTTAATTATTGCCTCGTTACGATTTATAATCAGCGGAATGAAATAGCAACCGTTTCATTTAGAAGGGCGAGATAGAAATGTCGATATCATTATTAAATTCTTATGTAAACAGATTGCAAATATACATCATCAAATAATACAAAAAATTTAATTTTAACAAAATTACACTTCATATATTCTTTTTATAGTAGTCATGCTCTAGCGGTATTGAATTACTAAGACAACTTTATAATAACCGTTTTACGACTTTAAGTGTAAAATCACTGTCAGAGTCAGAACTGTAAAAAATCTTCATTTGTCCAACAATATCATGTCATTAACTTCACACAATAAAGCCGTTACAGAAATATAAACTTTAAAAAAATATCCCTTGGTTGCTGAGAGACTCGACATAAATGAAAAAAGTCCAATTAAAAAATCGTAAAGTGAAGCCCTTAAACCACTAGTGTATTAAGTAAATAGTAATTACTTAGATATAATTCCTCTTCGTCTTTCCTACTTAAACTTTTAATATTATATACATATATGTAGTATAATTTAATAAGATATTATAATTGGGACTGCTCTCCACTAAGGTGTATCATTCATCACATCAAATGTTTGACACGTCTACTCGTTTTCAGTATTTAGAGATCTTTTGTTTCCATAATAATACGCTCGAATAAATATGGCCAACTTGAAACTGCTAAATTACCGAGACTTGACTGCACAAGAGATGTCTGTCAGACGGTGCAGTTTTGTCGAACTTGACTCTTATTGTGTCACTGATTGTAAATTTATTGATTGTCGTGTTAGTATTTAAATGCAACGAAAAGATCCGATTCATCAATATTCATCTGAGTTTACTTAAGAATAGACTTTTTTCGTTGTCGTCTTATATTTCACATCAATACTTATATATGACTACAATTCTTGGCCACATCACACATTTTCATATAACACGTTTTCTATTACTGAATGATCATTCTTTCCGAACTTCCTAATTTCTCCAGTAGTATTTTCCCGATAGGGTGTGTCTGTTTTCTGGTAATTATGATAAAAGTTAAGCTCTGGACCCCCGTTTTGGAATCATATAGGGAACCAAAAAAGTCTGCTGTATTAGGGCCTGCTTGGTGTAATTGTTAGATTTTCGAATATAATAAACTATCTATTGCCCGTGATTTCGTTCGCGTAGAATTTTTGTATCATACATTCATCCGCTAAAAGCTAGAAAAAAAGAAAGCTAGCTAAAAGTAAAATATACTATAATCTATATATGTGCCAAATTCAATTCATGTGGTGTGATTGACTAGTAGATTCATAAAATAAAAAGTATTAAGTGGCAAAATAACTTTACTTAATATATGTATATTCGCTTGACAGAATCAAAATCGAATCCAATCGGTAAAAATTATGTATGGCGTAGTAGATATGCGTTTCCAAGTCAAAAAAGATAAAACGTTGCAATACCTATAACATACATATTTATACAAATGTTTAGTATTATAGTATAACCTACTTTATTCGTATACATTGTACTCAATAGACTAACAAAAACTTTCATAAAACCTCAGCAGAGAAAAACAATACTCAATTGTGTTTGTTTGTCGTCTAAGGTCAGAGCCCCAGTAAAGTAGCTTATGGGACTTGAGTGAGGTTTAGGTTTGATATTGTACATTCCATTTGCCCAATCTTATGTCTTTGTTCTTGCACAATGTAAACTAATATACACGTATCTTTGTAGTTGTATAAATATAAGTAGGACGTTTTGAATATCTATGTAAACTTCTTTAAAGTAGAATTGATGGTTTTTTATAATATGTATTACCTATTTATTACTCTCACCTGAAACTGTGTTAGGGGAAGTAAATATTTTGAAGTTCCTAAAAACAATGGACTGTCTTAATTAAAATTTCGTGATTACAGAATAATTTGTTGAGATAATATCAAATTCACAGTTAATATATAAGCTCACGCTTTTCTCCCGTCGGGGTAGGCAGAGACAACCGAGAAACCGTCACTTGCTTCGATCCTTACATAGATCACGATATTTGTCTACTATCATTAAACCTTTTATACAAGCCCAACGGCTTTGGGTACCTCTAACCTGTCCTTCTTTCAGAACATTAACACCAATTTCTGGCTGCTCTCCCCTAAGGTGACATCGGTGTACGTTCTGCGCGATCGACCCCTGTCGGCAATCACATTCTCGTTTGCCTTATATACTTGTTTTGTCATTCGTGTCACATTCATTCAATCATAAAACCAATCACGAATATTTCTAAATCGGAGTTTGGGAAATCTATATAGGAAAAGTTAGATGATTGTATTTAGACATTAAATGTATAAATGGTTGGCAAATACGTCGGCCTAATATTATGCTCCACTGCCAAATAAAAAAAAATAAAAAATAAGCATGTTTGGACGGTTATCAGTTAACTTAGTTAGTCACAGTATAATTACGGTTAGTCGCTGTCATGGGTTCGAGTCGAGATATGCCCTAAGAGTTCATTTTTATTAACATATAATTTGTAATAATAAAAATCCTTTGTTCAGTTATGTTCTCAAAATTTCATATTATATAAAGGGTAAATGAACAATACATTTATTTATTAATCGTAGTTGTAATACGTGTTAGAAATTAGCATATAGTATTACATAAAATATTTATACAGGAAAATGGTTTAATATATTGAGATCAGATAAAATATGCCTTTTTATTTTACAACCTCCACACCAAATGTATTATAAGCTGCCGCCGCTGAGCCGCCAATAACACACATACGTCAAACAGCCTCCACACAAAGGCTTACTATAGAATATACGTTTGGTAAACTGCTTCAGAAACTACTACCCTATGTGTAGAGGAGACGGGTTTTATGTTCACCACCACTGTGGACCCTCTCGCGAAGCACAGTCTAAACTTACTACCGTGGAGGGCATACCACCAATGTAGCACTGACGGCCTTAGTTCTTAATGGTGGAATGGTTTAACTCCTGCAGCCACATTGAAGCCCCTCTGAGGATTTCCATCATAAAAAAAGGTTCTTTAAAGTTCTCTTGTGCCAAATTGACAACTTAAGAAGAATATACTGTGTGCCTGTATTAGTAACCGGATAAATGACAATCGTAGTACTAATCTCTGGAAATCAGTAAAAAAACGTTCACTTACTGTTCAGGTATATGTCATTGATTGTATTAGAGAACGTGTTCCAATAAATTTAGCTAAGTACAGAATAAATTGCTGTAAGTAATTTAATGGAGCTAAAATTATTAGTTTATTATAATTTTTTATTTTATTTGACAATAGGTATTGTCAAAGGATCGACGTGTTACAGGCACAAGTCTCAAATTTGCTAGGCCCCCCATATTCCATAGGAAGGCCGCCCTGCACAAGAGGCGGCCCAGGTCTGCAGGGGATTGTGAAGGCATCCCTTCTTTGGGTTCTATGGGTGGATCTATTGAAAGGAACCCCCTCGCAATAGACCCACTTATGACGGAACATCGTGTGATTTTAGTCTGTTCGAGTCCGACATATCTCACGACTTCACCATCAGCTCCGGTTAGGTGATGATCAATGGGGGTTTCGACACAAAAAGGTATTCGACATCAAGAGGCATATCTGGTTGTTGTACATATATCTTTATTAATAAATGTAGTAAAACAGAAAAATAATATTTAATATGACCTCTTCTCTGCAATATTGTGTGTAAAAATGAGTTGCCACCGGCCATCAAACCAAACCTTGACTGATACTGACCTATATTTCTTCGTGTCATATTTAGTAGTATTATATATACATATATATTTATTTTATAAACATATATATTTATTATTTTTATATGTGTACCTATTAAGTGTGAATTTAGATAGGAGCCTGGCCCTTATATTGTAATTTGCAGCCCTTCTTTTAATCATATCTTTCTTTATCCAATGTTTGTATGGAAAAGATCACTATTACGATATGAACGCCAATGTATTACTCTAATGGCTGTACAATAAAATGTACATCTATCTATTATTATTAGTTTTCTTACTAGGCTAAAAACTCAAACAATTTAACAAAAATTTGGTAAATTACAGTTTACCTTCTTCTTTTGTCCCATCTTAAAACAATTACATTAATAGTCCTAGCAGTGTTGGCTACACGCAAGCGGGCGGCTCTAGGAGAAGCCAGCCGCTTTTGCATTTTTACACACACTTCCCATTTATAATTTGAAAAAAGGTAGAAAGATGACGATGTGTATTATACACAAAGATAATTCACTGAGAAAGGAAATTAACGGCTCATTAATTTAATTCAAAAATTAATTTATTCTAAGCTATCAAAATTTATGCAAAAGACTTTTATAAGATATGTAAATATTGAATACCTCCTACATTAAATAGAAATCCTCGTTTTTAAAATTCCTTGTCAGTTGATTCGGTACATCTAAAATATTGTATGTTCATTGTTGTATTTTATATATGTACATATGTACGTAAATATCAACAGCGCTTTTAAAAGTTTACAGTTATCGAAATTATTAACTTGTAGTTGGACAGGTACTAAAAACGCATTACAATACAATATCAGAACACAATCAGAACATAAATTCATTATATAACAACTTCGTAAGCAGAAGTCATCAATACTCCCATAAAATTAGCCCACCTCTTTCGCAAAAAACCAGTAGACAAAACATTGACATCCGTCATAAAGGCTGTCATTATCATTATCATTACCAAGGGACAACAAATCATTAGTCCAACATGCGAGCTAGGTCGCCCGAGAAACGATGCCGACAAAAACCAGCGAGGCAGCCAACTTACAGGATCGAGGCGGAGAGGAACCCGGAAACTACTCCACAGTATTTTCAGGTATATGCTTATGAATTATTTATTGTGCAACTAATGGAACTGCGCTTTAGGATAAAAAAGGATATTCCCAGATTGTTTAACCTTTAGATGCTGAAGACGACAATATAGCCCATAATGGCAGTGTTTGGCCAGTTTCACTATATGTAGGTTTGACTTACTACAGTAAATATTTATCAGCTAAATTTAACACCCCAAACATATGTCGTACACACTAACACATGCATATTATGTTTGTTTCTAAGAGAAATATACGTATGTACATATGTGTACTTACACAATTCTGCTAAAAGCGCTTTCTCGTAAAATTAACATGTCGTATTATTTAACAATTATCGTAAATGTAAAATTTATGAAACTTATGCTTTCTTAGTTTACCTATACAAGAAGTTTAGTGACGACGAGTGAAGCGACGCGTCCTGCCAGGAAGTTACTCCTCATTCTCCTCAGTCTTTGGTGCTAATCCTTCAAGGCTTGCCTTGACTCCATATTTTAGGCTAACATTAATTGGCCGTGTTATTTTAGTTGGTTGAAGTCCGACATGACCGTGCTAGCGTTTAACCGATGAAGTCGAACCGAACGATAGGGATTTATACAAGATTTAGCTTTTAATTGGAAAGGTAAAAAATGACATACAGATATTACAAAACTGCAGTACTTTCAATTATAAAGAGGCCTAAATATTGTTACATAATCGAGTCTTTATCCCGCATTTTTTAAAGCAGCTGGTCACCCTATCGGCAGCCCTTTATTGGCAGTGGTTACGTTTTTGTGGAAGACAATGCTCTCACATGTCCAGCGTGCAATTGTGCGTTAAGCTGCTGCACCGCTTCATTTATATAGCCGCCTTTTCAGTTAAGGGTACCACCTGTCAATTTTAAAGATGTGTTTTTTAATGAGAAGGGGCATTGAACTTTGGTTTTTCCCGTCTTGTTGTTGGGTTTTCTGATGTCAGGTTTTTTATTTTAAAAAATAGTTTAAAGAGTAGTACGTTCATTTCTCCACTATCCAATTCTTGACTTGAGCTCATCAGTCGAAACGTGGTGCCAAACGTTAAAATGTCTGTATTTTCAATTACCGAACGACATGGAATGCAAGGCAAACGGAGCTTAAATTATCGCTAAAAATCAACATTATAGACAGCCTGAATATACAAGTCGGACCACATAGACAGAATTGGTGAGAGACTGGTTAGTCTCACCTTTCGGAACCCGTGCATTCTAGTCTGTTCAAGAGAATTTCTGTAAGCCATCACTTCCACCCCTGTACACAGAAGATAATTCATTGGTCTATGAATGACTTTAAAGATAAAGTCTGAGCTGGACAAAACTCTTTGCGTCTACTCGACGAAACTCTGCGCGGACAGGGTAATCGTACCGCAGACCATACCACAGTGCGAGAGCTGTATGCCGGAAGCCTGGTTTACAAAAAGATCAGTGCGTAAAGCACATCTTTCCCTCAGATGTTCAAAAGACGGGTGGACCCAATAGAATCTCTCTTATCGTGCTGAAGACTTGTGCTCCAGAGTTTACTCCACTTGCGACGCTTGAATTGCTGGTGTCCATAGGCGGCGGTAGTTGCTTGCCATAACTACTCGTTTGTCCCTTATCCAGTATAAAAAAACCAATATCGGTTATATTAATCGATTATATAAATTGAGACCGACGACATTTCAAAGGAGAAAAATATCTTTTGCTATCTCACATCTCATATTTATTAAAATTTTCTATATCTATGGATGTGGCTTGAATTGGGTTCTCCAGGTATGCACTAGAGAATATGGACTCACCAACAAAGCTTCGTATCGATGGTAAGCAGTTATACGATGGCATCATTGTAAGAAATGTTTGCATGTTACTGTGGCAGAGAAGCGTTAACAGCCTCTTTAAAAAGATTAATAAAAACTAAGAACCTTGATATGTTTATTTGAAATGTTGTTACCTGAATAAAGTTTAAACTTAACCAAACTTTAATACGCATTCTTTGAAACACTCTGCTTTCACATTTCAGATATCAGTGAACGTTCTTGAAGCTCGTAAACTAACTTGGACGAACCCTCATTCGGCTAATTCCTACGTCATTGTTGTGCTAGGCAAAAAGAAACATAGGACAAGTATCAGAAGAAATATGGAGGAACCTTGTTATAGAGAGGTAAGGTAACGTAGCTTCAACATTTTAATTAATATTATTTGCTATTTTTAAACTGTTGCTAAACCTTAAGTTCTACGAAGAGGCTTATAAAGTAAGAGAAATGATCTTTACTCTTATTGCAATACACTTAACGCTTATATCATCTAAAAAAACATACAATTAAAACCTAGGACTATGTTAGTAATCAAACAACGCAATGGTAATTTTTCCCGTTCATGGTTAGTTTTTATATTATATAATCTTGTTTATTTAAATGTTTGTAATTGCCATTAGACGTCAATTGAATTTACACATAATTGTAAATATATATATATACGTTTCAAGAAAACAAAGAAAGCTTCACTATGCCTCTAAAAAAATACGAAGGACAAAATTACAAAACAGTTGGGGAGACATATTGACTGAGATATAACGAACCGAAATTTAATATATGGAAGACAAAACGTATTCGTGCACAAAGCAGCTCAGGCATTGCGTGCTCTCTCTTAATATTGTGTAATATTTGTGTGCTAACATTTTTGTAGTGGTGACACTTGCCTCGCGCGAGATGCCTCGTTGTTTTGCTCGTTGAGGTACACCACAAATATTCTAAAAAAGTAACAAAGTTACTGCAGCTAACAATATACCCAGGTTCCCATCCATCCCAATATCCCATCAACGATTCTTAATAAACACTTCTAATCTAAGGGTTTTCATTTTTAATTGTCTTGAAACTTTTTTGTCTTGGCACGCATCACAGGAACGATTATATTATAAATATAAGCTTATAATTTATGAGAATATAACGGTGCTATATTCCGCTCACGGCATCGCCCGCGTGGTATGGAGATAAAAAGTAGCCTATGCATTTTCATACGGTTATAAATATCACCTTAAGAACTTTAAGAAAATTCGGTTCAGCTGTTTAGCCGTGGAAAGTAACATACCGACAGACAGAGATTCACATTTTCTACTGTCATCAAACCTTTCATGCAAGCCCTTCTGTTTCGGGTATTTTCGACTTGTCATTTCTAATATACTTTCTTCATGGTCGACCCTACCGGCGCTCTCATTCACCTAAAAACTCTTTCTCACTAGCCCTGAAATACTCTTATCATTGTGGAGTTACATTGAAAAAGTACTAACGTGTATAGTTTTCTGTTGTACGTTCGGCAACGCCCGAACGTGTCGAATAGTGCAATGATACTTCTAGGTTGCAATACTTATTTTCACCGATAACCTAAGATTATTCTGGAAGAATATAAATGCACACGCATTAGTATTCAGTATTAAAAATACTCATTTAATTTGAGTACCCATAAAACCCTAGTAGTTTATTTAATAACTTTGTATCTGGTCGGAACTAATTAGGGATTGTATCATTTGTATAAAAATAAGTTTTATTACCTTTATTGTGTGTTTCTTCTGAGGGTAAGCAGAGGTAATGAACCGATAGTCGTCTCGGTGTGTGCCCTCACACGATTCAAACAAGTGCGTATAACACTAACTAAATGTGGACGAATAAATAAGGTAATGATAGGCTGGTATTATTTACAGTTTGTTTAACACCGGACCAAATATATCGCTTTTTAATAACTTCATCGTCTACCACTTGATATGCGAGACTATAATTATAAGTATTTAAATGTATTGTCTAATATCTCACATAGATTCGTTGAACATTTAAATGTAGTCCAATTCTTACTATACATACTGTTTATAAATATGAAAGTTTGGATAGTTATTAATAACTGAATTACTTCAGAACGGCTGAATTAATCTAGATTTGGCGCAGAGACAGATTATAGACTATTATATGGTTAGAATATTATAGGCTTTTATCGCGAGAAATGCACATTTCTACGCAAGTAAAGTCGAGGCCATCTGCTAATACTTCACGAGACAAACAAACACATAGTCTAATATATAAACTTCTCGTGTCCTCCGAAACGTCTTAACCGATTCTTATGAAAATATTTGTGCATATTTGGTAGGTCTGAGAATAAGTCGTAATGTTTATTTCATACCGCTAGGTTATCAGGTTGACCCTATATAGATTTTTTAAAGCAGAACAACGTTTGCCGGGTCATCTAGTAATATATCAAATTATTGTGTCACAGTGTTTGTTGCCAAACTCCTCCAAAAGGCTTAACCGATTTTTATGAAAATTTTTGTGCATATTTGGTAGGTCTGAGAATAGGTTGTAAAGTGTATTGCATACCGCTAGGTGATCTGGGTGACCTTATACAGATTTTTTATGGCAGAACAACGTTTGCCGGGTCAGCTAGTGTTCTTATATAGATATATCTACGGTTTTTTTACTAATATTTATTTAAGATTTGTTCCAATACACTGTTGTATCGAAACAAAACTGACTCACTTTGTAATCTTTCCGACATAAATGTAGCGGGCTAGTCTAGATAGTCTAGTAGGTACTGTTTAATAATTCACGACTTATATTTTTTTTCTCATGGATGCCATTGTCAGAACCTAACTAAACTCTTGAAGTACATCTTTTGATTGGTGTTGACGTGTTATAAAGTTATTTGTCCATTTGTCGTGCACATGCTTAATGCAAATTTAAGACTTATGTGGTTTTCTCATGGATGGCATTGTCAAAACTCAACCAAATTGAAATGGGACCACACGGGAAACACCAGCTTTCAAATAAAGAGAAATCATCAAAATCGGTTCAACCAGTCGAAAGTTATGAGGTAACAAACCAAAAAAATACAGTCGAATTGAGAACCTCCTCCTATATGAAGTCGGTTGAAAAAAAAAAAGATATGATAAATAGCACAAATATGTTATACTAGTCGTTGCTGCGTTTATACTGACTGCTCCGCTCCTGAGAGTCCTAGCGGGATATTTTAAAGATCATATTAAGCAACTCTAAACTCTAAGTTTAGATTGTAATTAGGTAATTGTTATAAATGTAATTAGTTTCCGTACCCACGTGAGTGAAAAAAACTTCAATACAAAAGGGTGGAATGATACGAATCCTGTCAGTATGGGTTCAGTTTTGCTTACATTCCTACATTGGGGTTTGTAAATCTAGAAAAGTTTCATTCCTTTTTTTTCTTTAAGTAAAAATTTTTTATTAACGATGGTGTCTGATTGTGTGTTTGTGTTTCTGCCTGTGGCACCGTAGCTAAGATTTTGTTTTTGATGCTGCTTTTTGTTTGATTGCACCGATGGCGATCCCCTCAGGACACACACAGGACAACACTTTGTTTAAACCTTAAATTGTTGTTCTGTTTCTAGGTGTTCTTTGTGTTGTAAAGTCCCCCGCGATACCGGAGTTGATCCAAGTGCAAATGGTCTCAAAAAAAAAACAATGAAATCGAGAGTGTCCTTTATTATACATTAGATAGAAATCTATTCTATCTATCGAATTTATAAGATTTCGGGGGGGAGGGTTAACAATCGAATGTTATCAAATATTGGGTATATTTGAAAACATTCGATTGTTCATCCCCACATTTTGCCAAGAAATTAAACGAATCAAAAGTGTCTGTGGTTATCACTATTCTCTGTGGGTAGGTTATTTATTGGTTATTTATTTCGTTGATAGGATTAGTAAAACATATACTCGTATAACTGTAATTATGAGATTTTTGTGTTAGGAGCTTTATGTTCCAAATTCGACAAACTAATGTATACAATTACTTCTAGGACTAGAAGAAAATGTATTTGTATATCAAAGTATGGGTAATAGGGGTTTCGTTAATGTTTCTGAGCGTTAATTGGTAAAGAAACAGTCCTTTAATATCAACACGTGGACCCCTTTCAAACTTTCTAAAGAAACCCATATTCTATGAATTACTTATATCAAATTTTCTTATATCATATAAAAATGTAATAGGTAACCAGAAGGTAAGACCCCCAGCCTGATGGGCTGATGAGCTTAAAAAGGTAAATGGGAAGCTAAGAAAGGACTGGATGCGACAGGTGGAGGACCGGGTGTTATGGCATACGTTTGGAGATGCCTACGTTTAGCGCTGGACTGCGATACGCTGAATGATGATGAAATACAAATGCTTTATGCAAGAATAAAGTAGCTGTATTACGTCTGCTCTTATGAAACAACTCAATAGTGTTTAGATTCTTTGCTAAATAATTACATTACCTTATGTATTTCTTTAAATTAAATTGGTTTTGGCATTCTGGTATATGTGTTATCTATTAGGTACCAAACTTTTCAAATCTATTGGTACAAATAATTGTTATACATATTATCTTCAGATTTCTTAAATTCTTCGTAAATGTTCTCTCAGACTTTTCATCGTAATATAGTGTTATTTATTTATGATAATGATATTTATGATATATGTTTATTCATTATTGAATAGTAAAGTTACATCACAGTTGGGTCGTCTGCTGTTCAATAGACGGCCAGGTCTGTCGGTTGCACAAGGATTTCCTCCTTCCTTTTCAGGGAACGCCTGTTATCCCGGCAATAAGACTATGTGACGGAAAACCGTGTGGTATTATTCCGGTAGGGTGATAACCCGTGGGGGTTTCCACACGTTAATAAAAAAGCAAAAGGTTTAGCCAGTCCTGTAGAAAGCCTTTATAGCCAGTTTTACCACGAGATGTAGATATTGACGTCCATGACGTTAAATTTTGTATTACTCGTAATATTGTATGTTATGCTTAATATTTATTTTATTAAAATATTTTATTCAAGTATTCTAATTTAATTTATAATATATTTATTAATTTGTCGAAACATTCATGCTGGATAGATAGTTCCTGTTATTTCAGAGCAAACTTGGTACAGTCATTCGAGTAATTTGCTAACAACAGAACAGCATTAAATTTTGGTTTTTATTCATATAGATTTGAAATGTATATATTATTTTTGCAGTGTTTGTTTAAAATATGTTAACAGCGCCATCTGTTTAATTGTGTTCGTAGTAATTCAAAGAAGAGTGCTGCTTTGTCCAAAAGCGTCATCCGTTTATTTTCTTTGGTATGGTACTCACATCAAATAAAGTCGAAATTTTACCAGTTCCACTGAAAACCCATAGATGGCACTATAACAAAAATTATTTTATAAGTTTGAAGATTTACACTTAAAATAGGTAACAAATCACCAATAATTTCGTAACTTCATTGACGGGACATTTTATAAATAGTAGCCATCCTAATCCATTCTGCCGTTACGTCGTAATTAAAAAACCAAAATACTTGATTGTTTGGTACCAAACACTCGTAAGATATCACTCATATGACACACACAGCCTTGTGGTACTCGGTGGAGTAGAATAGACCCATCTCGGTTCTCCCAAGGGTGTCGTAGATGGTGACGACACCCTTGGGAGATTAGAATGGTACCTATTAGACAACATAATATATGCATACATACAGTCATACAGTGCCCGGATAACCGCAATAGACCGACTATTTTAAGGCTGGCAAAAAATAGGCGTATGTGACGCCTTTGCCTACCCCTTCAACGATATAAGCGTTGGTGTATGTATGCATGTGTATATGACACTATTCACTAAAACTAATTATGCATAGCATTAAAATTAAATAATTAATAATTATACTTATATAAAATTAAATAATATACGTTACAGGCATTTGTATGTTAGCACGTTTTACTAAGAGCGTCGTCCGTTTAAATACGCTCGCACTAATGACTTAAGCCGAAATAAAATTGTAAATTGCCTTGTCATTATATAATTTGCCACATTTGATGGGCACAAACAGCGTGCCGTTTACAAAAGGTCGCGGTAAAAACATTTTCTTGACAAAAATGGATTATGAATGGAATCCGGTACACGAGAAGATTTTTACTCAAAACATTAATTGCAAAACGATGACGTCCTGACTTGAAAGTGCGTTGTAGTCTTGGGTGCCGCCAAAGGTGACAATTAAAGTAACTGTTTAATAAACATTTTTTTTATGGAATAAGGGAGAAACGAGCAGACGAGTCACCTAATGGTAAGTGACTATCGCCACACCTGAAGAACAACTCAAGAGTCACTAGTGTCTTGCCGGCCTTTCAGGAAGAATTACTCTCATGTCTTGAAGGTTTGAAGGTCGTATGAGTGTGCCATACTGCGCCTGAAGTAAGAGGGGTCTAGAAACGGCTTTAAAAAGTCATCCAGACCCCTCCTATCGCCTGCTCGCTATAGCGCGGGCACCACGTTGAGGTGACTCTCAATAAGGCGGCGACCGTACACACGCAGACGTCGCCTCCTTGCGGCTGGCTACCATGGCGGGTGGACGGGAAATCGTCCTCCCAAGCCCTCTGAGCCGCCTCCTCCCTCGAGATGACATCCTCGCCAGAGGGTAGTGACCGCGGCAAAACTTCTGTCTTCGCGCCACTCGCGTACCTCTTCGAGCGGGGCTTGACCATCGCTACCTGCCGGGAACTCAGCCGTCCGCCGACCAACACACACGCCGCTTCCGTGGATACGGTTTCGTGGTACCCGCGTATGGCTCTGACCGCGATGACCCTCTGAAGACCAGACCAGACCCACACCGCTGCAACGTGCAGTGCCATTGACCGGAAAACCCCCGTGTGCAGCCGTCGCGTCGTGACACTTGGTCAACACAGATTGGGCCAGAGACGCCCGAGGACGAAGTGCCGACCAGCTTTGGACTTAGTCAATTATCAGGACCAAATATTTTATATGGGCACGAATCGGTATGAGGACCGAGTTGACCACAATTGAGGCACTGGAGGGCGGTCCACGAAGGGGCCCATGGAATAAGGGCCTCGGTAATCATAAAAGTTCACCCTATTTTATCCTCGCAATATTTTTTATAAACTTTGTATAATTTGTAATACATGTATATTTGTTAGAGTCAAATCTTACAAGTTAAATTTGAACAGCTTCCCGGTGTTTCATTGAACAAAAATTTTCTATACAGTTAATGGAGAATAATACACATTCAGTTTCGATAACAATAAATTTTCATAATTTATATTATTAAAATTAATTTAATTGTTTTCATTACCTTGTGTAATTGTATAGTTAGAGTTTGGCTATAGTTTGGTTAAAATACACATTGCGTAAATTCCGTATTTCTTTTATTGAGCTAGTTACACTCTTTCTGAATGACATAGACAATAAAAGTTCTAAAGAAATATTTTGGTTATTTTATAACATTCATTATATGCATTAATATAAAATAATGAGTACAAGGCGGACAAATTTATTTAGTTGATTTCTATAAATATAATTTTATTTTATCCAGGCCAGGTTTGCTTGTTGAATACAAAGGAACTGGGACTTGAAATTGATTAACACCGGAATAACCTTAATACTATTTTAATACGTAAGTTTGTACAGATTTTTGTTACTCAATCACCCCAGAATGGCTCTGAAGAGCAGAAAGAATTTGAATTAAATGGCTCAGAATTAGGTTTTAGTCTGGATTTCTTTCTTAAAATTTCGTTCAAAAAACTCATTCGTGAGCAACAGATTGCAGTGATTTTCTAAAGAGTAGCAGGTTCTATGTTCGACTGTACATATGTTTTTTTAAATACATATATGTTAAGCGATTTCTCGGACGATTTTCTACCCATTTTCATTTCTTTTTTAATTCAAAAGACACGAAAATGGGCAACGGCGGTCCCGTTGAAACCAAACCAGGATTTGATCGGGATCAGGAAATAACGAATAACTTTTTAATTTGATGTTTTAACAATTGAACACATTATCTTTTATTATAATATTAAGTAGACGGTTTCTTTATCTTGCAATAACTACTGATATACTATGCGATCCGATAAAAACGGTGCTGCCATTGAAGTTCAATGCATGCCTCATGTCCATTGACGTTCGGTTGTGATGAGAGAAAATTTATTAATTCTTTTTTAAACTTTTACATATCTATACATTTATTAGACTTTTTTGTTTACAAAAAAAAAGGGAAATTAGAAAAAAATACGCACAGAAGCCCGTTTTGTTAAAATTAAACCTAAAACTAATACACGCTACGTGGTTATCGCCATGCTGGTAAATTATTTTAGTGACCACACTTTTCTTAGTTCTTTTTTTTTAACTTAACGAGAAGGGGAAAGCAAGGAAAAGTGTTGACGTTGAGCCCCCATTTCCTGCTGCTCTTATTATTTCCACGAACATTTTTCAAAATATTATGTATGACATTATGAGTTCGAGGTATTCACTCCTTCCACCTGCTTTAGTTTTATCAGTCGTCGTGTCGAAAGCGGAACTTAGGTCTAGAAATAGAGCATTTTCTCTCTTATTTAGTGTAATTACTACGTCCTCCACTAAAGTGTAAATCGCATTAGAGTACTAACATCCTTTTGGTATCCGAAATGTAATCAGTATAGTGGGTAGTAGGGACATAGGTCTACACATCTTAGGATCAGTTTTGATCCCTTTTTTTATACCATTAAACCCTATTTAGGTATTTTTAAGTTGATCTTGAAGATAGCTCTGGTAAAACAGCCATTAAAAGTGCTTAAAAACTCGGCTAAAATGTTTATGTTGTCTTAGGTGACTGATATTGGTATATCGTTGTAAACTTTTGACTTACCGTTTTTTTACCAGTGTATATATACATATGTATGTATGTATATACTAGCTGCGCCCTACAGACGTTGTCCTGAAGTTGCAGTATAGATAAATAACCTAGATACCGACTGCAGCGCCATCTGCTGGGCTGATTTGTGAATCTAAACCATTCCCAGATCCCCTTGAACACACACAAAAAATTTCATCAAAATCCGTCCAGTCGTTTGAGAGTAGTTCAGTGACATACACACTAACAGAAGAATTATATACATATATAAAGACTAGCTGCGCCCGACAGACGTTGTCCTGAAGTTGCAGTATAGATAAATAACCTAGATACCGACTGCAGCGCCATCTGCCGGGCTGATTTGTGAATCTAAACTATTCCCAGATCCCCTTGAACACACACAAAAAAATTCATCAAAATCCGTCCAGTCGTTTGAGAGTAGTTCAGTGACATACACACTCACAGAAGAATTATATATATAAAGATATTACTAGCAGATCTGCCACGCGTTGCTGGAGCTAATAAAAAAATAATTTGCAATAAAATAATATTGCGACTTTAAATTGAGATGTAAGCTATCCTACAAGTTGAATCAAACTGCACACGGTGTGCAAATTTGATTAAAATCGGTTTAGTAGTTTAGGAGTCCATCTCGGACAAACAACGTGATGCGTAATTTATACATATAGAGATAAAGAGTAGTGGAATCTAGAATAAGATCGTTAGTAACCCTTTTTAAAATTTACATACAAGATCAATAGCAATAGAAAAAAATCTAAGTAAAATTTAAATTTATCAGTGAAGACATTTACAGTTCTGCTATCATTTAATTTCCCTTTAGTGTTAGCTTCGAGTTTTGGGTGACTTCTTTGTTCCTGTATTTGTTAATGAATTTCCACACATGGACCACCATAAACCTCCCTTTTATTAGTCTTTTGTTTAACTTCCTGTATAGTGTAATATGTTATTATTTTGATTTTTTCCCCCGCCAGTGTATAAAACCTTTTAATATTACTGAAAATGTTATACCTTTCGTTTGTCAGTGCAATCGCCTGGGGCAATAGACAACAGGGGGCAAGCCTATTGCCGTATAAAGGGAAGGAAGAATATTGCGTATAGAGAGTGACCGGGAAGTATAAGCAATAGCTCAAAAAATAAATAAATTTAATTTTAATACTGAATACTATTACTACTGAACGGTTCAAGACAACAAGCACTTGTAACTCTTGAGTTGGGGGGTGTCCATGGACGGCTTTAGCCACTTACCATCAGGTGATCTGTCTGCCTATTTAAGCCCTATCGCAAAAAAAAAATACTGAATGAAACTACTTAAAGTACCGCGAAAAATATTATTTATATCCCAAGAACTTATTGATTCACCCTCCTGTATAACCTTTACCTGTGCATATTTATACGGTATAGAGATTTAACTACATTGTTTTGTGTTGTTTTTACATACATTTTTTACGGAACACTCATTACTAATCAGAAGAATCAACAAACATTCAGATTGCGATATTCAATGTCTTGTCTGTAACAGTTCTAACTATTCTATAATTTACTATGTAATTCAAGTGCAACTCACAAAAAAATAGCTGTCGCTTTCTATACCATGCATTCCGCTTTATATTTAGCATTCTCAATTTAATATGTCTTCTCAATAGTGGTAGAGCCATGCTTGCTTAAGCACGAATGGGCCGGCTCGACCGGTGCGATACCACGGCCTCACAGAAAACCGGTTGTGAAGTAACGCTTGCGTTGCATTTCCCCGAAATGAGTGAGGTCTCCGGAGGCCCAAAATCCCCCACCTAATGATAGCGCTGTTAACGAAAAGGATACCCCAGGGGGGTACCAGCGCTAGCGTTGGAGAATCCCCCCTGGACGTCCACCCTCAGTAGGGATTATGCCTGAGCGTGGACGCCCAGGCTGCCCCTCGTACTCTGGGGGGGGCTCAACTGCGCTCTCAAAATCTGCTCGGGGCAAGAGAAGGCACACCACGGCACCCCCTGTCACGTTTACCGTGGATTTTTGTAACATCAGGGGCTTACATTCGAACCTCGACACTGTCCACCACCACTTTGAGACAGCAAAGCCGGCCTTGCTCTTTTTAACCGAGACGCAGATATCATATCCAGCGGACACATCCTACCTCTGCTACCCTGGGTACGGACTGCAACACTCCTTTGTTCCTAAGGCTGGTGTATGCGTGTACGTTAGAGATGATATCACTTCTCGCCGCCTCGGCAATCTTGAAGGTAGGGACCTCTCCATCTTATGGCTACGTGTAGACTGCGACGACCATCCCCGCATCTACCTATGCCTCTACAGGTCCCATAGCGGTGATGCCGAAACGGACCGACTCATCGACCACGTCCAAATGGCTACAGACTCAGTGCTCCAGCAGGTCCCATCCGCAGAGATCGTGATTTTTGGCGACTTTAACGCCCATCACGCCGAATGGCTTGGTTCGCGCAAAACCGATCATGCGGGAAGATCTGTTCACGATTTCGCCTTGGCATATGGCTTGACGCAGCTGGTAGCAACGCCTACGCGAATCCCAGATGCAGAAAGCCACGTGCCTTCACTGTTGGATCTTCTGCTGACCTCACATCCTGACGGCTACAAAGTATCCGTTGAGGCCCCTCTTGGCTCTTCGGACCATTGCCTGATTAGGAGTATGGTGCCACTCGTTCACTCGCTGCGGCCGCGTGTTACAGGCAGTCGCCGCGTATGGCACTATAGGTCAGCAGACTGGGATGGAATGCGAACATTCTTTGCATCCTACCCATGGAGGCAGGTTTGCTTCTCGCCGGATGATCCCAATGTCGTTGCTGACTCTGTCGCGGATGTTGTGCTTCAGGGTATGGAACTTTTCATTCCATTCTCCCTGATTCCCACAGGTGGCAAGTCCCAGCCTTGGTTTGGTCGAACCTGCAAAGCGGCGTCCCGCCGAAAGCAGGAATGTTACCAAGCATGGGCTAATGCAGCGACAGCACGGGATGTAAAGACCAGCACATTAAAGAAGCAATTTAACTTTGCCTCCAGGTCCCTCAAAAGAGTAATTGCTGGGGCGAAGTCGGCTCACATCGGCAGAATTGGCGAGAGACTAGTTAGTCTCCCCTCCGGAACTCGTGCATTCTGGTCTCTTGCCAAAGCTGTCCAGGGGAACTTTTGTAAGCCATCCCTTCCACCTCTGCGCATAGGAGATAATTCGTTGGCCCACGACGCTAAAGAAAAAGCCGATCTTCTGGGCAAACTCTTTGCATCCAACTCGACCCTGGACGACGGGGGAAACGCACCGCCGACCATACCGCAGTGCGAGACCCGCATGCCGGAAGTCCGGTTTACACAAAGGGCAGTGCGTAAAGCGCTTCTTTCCCTCGACGTTCATAAGTCGAGTGGGCCCGATAGAATCTCTCCTATCGTGCTGAAGACGTGTGCTCCAGAGTTAGCACCGGTTTTAACGCCTTTATCGGCTTTCCTACTCTCTTGGCGTAGTCCCGAACTCATGGAAGACAGCTCTAGTGCACCCAATCCCTAAAAAAGGAGATCGCTCGGATCCGTCCAACTACAGACCCATAGCCATCACCTACTTGTTCTCCAAGATAATGGAATCCATTGTTAACTGCCAGCTCCTCCGGTACTTAGAAGACCACCAGCTCCTCAATGATCGACAATACGGCTTCCGTCAGGGTCGTTAAGCTGGTGATCTTCTCGTACACTTGACTCACCGGTGGGCACAGGCGATCGAGACCAAGGGGGAAGCGTTGGCCGTTAGTTTGGACGTGCCGAAGGCCTTCGATCGGGTCTGGCACAAAGCGCTCCTTGCGAAGCTTCCTTCCTATGGGCTTCCCGAGAAACTGTGCAATTGGCTCACCAGTTTTCTTACAGACAGAAGCATCAAGGTCGTTGTTGACGGTGCATGCTCCGACTCGAAGTCTGTTAATTCTGGTGTCCCACAACGCTGTGTGCTATCACCCACGCTGTTTCTTCTGCATATCAACGACATGCTGCAGATTAGCAGCATCCATTGCTATGCAGACGATAGCACGAGTGATGCCCTTTACACCGGCCACGCTAACATTTCTCGGGTAAACGTCATCGAAAGCCGATCCAAACTTGTGTCTGAAATCGAAACTTCTTTATCAAAAGTTTCAGATTGGGGTCGACTTAACCTAGTCCAATTTAACCCCACGAAGACACAGGTTTGCGCGTTCACCGCTAAAAAGATGCCATTGGTGGTATCACCTCAATTTGAGAGCACTTCCCTAACTGCATCAGCCAGTATCGGAATCCTTGGCGTCGATATATCAAGCGAAGTCCAGTTTCGCGGTCACTTAGAGAGTAAGGCCATATTAGCCTCGAAGAAGCTTGGTGTGCTAAACAGATCGAGACAGTATTTTACTCCGGCCCACCGCCTGCAACTTTATAAGGCGCAGGTTCGGCCGCACATGGAATACTGTTCTCATCTCTATGCAGGTGCACCCCAGTACCAACTTCTGCCTCTTGACCGCATTCAACGGAGAGCGAACGCGAACTCGAACAAATTGTCGCCTGCCGTATTTCCGAACCGATACGACCATCAAACCTTCAAGAAGAGAGCGTACCTCTACCTAAAAGGCCGGCAACGCACTTGTGACTCTTGTTGCGGGTGTCCATGAGCGGCGGTAATCACTTACCATCAGGTGACCCGTCTGCTCGTTTGCCCCCTATCGCATAAAAAAAAAAAAAAAAAAAATGTATACACTTAAAAATAAGTACGTCATGTCATACAGCAACAATAACCGGAGTTCAGTATCAAGGTAACCTATCTTTCTTTGAATATCATTGTTGTGTGTCACCGCACACATTTTGATGCAGAACATTAAGATAATTGAGCAGCAGTCTATACAGTATTACACAGTACTACTCCTAATATAACTAGTACAATACAGTACTACTCCTAATATAACTAGACTAAGATATTCAAACTATATGGTGTACAAGAGTAAACTAATGTTTATAAAATACTTAAAGCTTCTAACTTATTTAAAATGATTAGGATTAATACCATATTTGTGTAACTATATAGCTTTCCTATGACCGCTTCATAATTGCCATTTTTTTGTATTAAAATGAATATAGTATGTTATGCTTAAGATATAGATATATGCCATCGCGGACCTATATAAGATATAAAATTCCACTATACATCATTTTGTTATATCGCAAAGAGCGTTTTCGTTGAAAGCTCATAGACATCTTATTTTTTTCGACACCTCCAACAAATATCATCTTTTAGCCAATCTATACGAAAATTGACAAATTATATACTAAAACCGTCCTTGAGAACCAATGAAAATCGGTGCAGTAGCTTTTGAGTTTATCGCCAACAGATAGACGCTGCGGATGACTTTGTTTTTACTAATTCCAAATACCTACCTGATTCTAAAAAATCCTTTTTACCAATATAAACAATATAACAGTCATTTAATGTGTAACTTACAAGTGGTTTGTCTATTGCTCTATTATATTCCAGGAGTTTTATTATATTCATGTTTGGCAAGCAGTAGTGTCAAAGCTTAGCATCTAGAAAAGAAGTTTGAGCATTTCTGATTATACTATTGCAGTTGTTGTCGCTTATTATACATATTTTATTTTTATACATGGTCGCGCTATAATTAAAAGCTTTACGATCTGCCAACATTAAATTTTCAAATACATTAACAGCGCCACCTGTCAGATTACTATTGTAGTAATTTAATGTATAGTGTCGTATTGAACTCTAATTTACTGGAAAGCGTCATCTCTTCATACCTGTTGGTACTACACATCAAGTTAAAGTTCGTGATAGCCATTTATTTATAAGTTCAACTTAAAAGACATAGATGACACTAAAACGAAAGTGGTTTAATAAGTTTATAGAGATTTTATTTTTTAAAGATAGTTGGCAGTATCAAATCAAAAGTTTAATAAAATTGTATGGTGTTCAAACATCAAGGAAACAATAGCGTCACTAAAGTTTACTTCTAACACGTCTTATGACACTACTAGTTGTTGCACATGACGTCGTTGACAGGAAATTTTAAACCGTACATTGTCATCGTGGTCCATTCTGTCTATATGGCGTATTTGAGTAACAAAAATACATAAATGTTTGGTTTAAGCATTCGTGAGCTACAGCACAGTCGTGCGATTCTCGGTGGAGTAGGATAGAGCCATCCCATTTCTCCCGTGGATGTCGTAAAAGGCTACTAAGGTGTTAGACAGCTATCTCTTCCTCTCCTCTTTCATCTCCCCTCATCCCACTCTCCTCATCTCTCCTCTCTTCTTCCCCTCCCCGAATCCACCATCTGTCATCACCCTTGAAGGCGCGCAGCGCACTTGCGAATCTTTAGTTGCAGGTGTCCATGGACGGCGGTTGTCACTTGCCATCAGGTGACCCGTCTGTTCGTCTGTCCCCCTATAGTATAAAAAAACGACAATATATATAAACAGTCGTACAACTCGTGCAGTGAACTAATGACCACAATAGACTAGGTTAATCCTGGCAAAAAGTAGGCGTTTGTGACGCCTCTGCCTACCCCTTCAACGATATAGGCGTTGGTGTATGTATGTATGTATGTATGTTCACATAGATCATCTTCCTATATGTTCACATACATACATACATACACCAACGTAAAATTAATTATGCACAGCATTTTAAATAATTATACCTTTGTCACGGGTATGTCAAAGGCATTTGTATGATTGCGCGTTTAGTAAGAGTGTTGCCGTGTCCGTTCAAATACACTCGCAGTAATGTAATAAGCCGAAATAAAATTGTAAATAGCCTTGTATAATTTTTGTTTTAGTTTTTGTAAGTGACTAGCGCCGACCATGGACACCAGCAACTCAAGAGTCACAATTATATTATTAGTTTAGATGTGGTAGATACTCTCTCGTCGATACGTTCTCTCTCATACATCCTTTTCGCCAACTTAAATATTAAACTAGAAAAGTGGAAGAAAATTTAAGCTGTTTCACCTTGGTTAACTAGGGTTTTCTTCGATGTTATCGTCTGCTTCCATAGGAGGCAGCGTACTAACCAAAGCTCCGTCCTTAGAAACATAAATATTTGGTTCATTTAATTTCAAGATCAACCTACAATGGCTTTAATTTTTTCTTGACAGTACTTCATGTTTGAACAGTACGTGAGCATCAGAGACATACAACGGTCAAGCATTTGGTTCGCAGTCATGGAACCCCGCTGTTGTGCTCCTGCTCGCCTCATAGGGGAGGCAACGATAGACCTCGGCTCTATATGGTCTCAACCACGTAAGTGATCTGGTGGCTAATTATCGTCATTTGTCTAAAACCATTTAGAGAGAGTATATCTGCCATTTAGAGTAGGTCATCGGCCAATCTTGTGGAAGGCGTCCTACGTTTAGATAGATATTTAATAGACTAGTGTACTCTTTATTGTATACAAAACAATACGATACAAATATAGAATATTAGATTAGCTCTCCAATAATGAGGTCGACGAAGGCAGATAGGCGTGGGATTGAGGGCTGGTGATACGAGGACACCAAATAAGAAGCCGGTTAATATCAGTAGTGTGTGCTCCTAATAACCGACTGCACGTCTGCATGGCGTAGCAGTTTAAGTGGTCACCTCGCCACTACGCTGCCGCGCCGAGTGTTGTGGGTTCGATCCCTGCACGGGACACCACTTTGTGTTATCCTCAAATTGTTGTACTTTCTTTACGTTACGTTTGGATGTACTTTGTGTCTGTTATTTGGATGTTTGGAAAGTCACAGTCACCCCGCGACACATGAAATTCAATTAATCCAAGTGCGGGAGTTGACTTTAAAAAAAAAATGAAAGTTGTCTTGGTCGAACAATGACAATATTTATCACGTGTTTGTGACATCAACACACTTTTGAAGACGGCTTAGTATCTTTTGGTTTCTTCTAGTTAATTTTGTTTTAAATATTTATCTCCTTCAAACAATTTTTTTATTGTGAAACTTGAAGGGTCAAGCAACTGTGCATGAACAGAGATGCAAACAGAATGTTTATACTAAAATATTAAATAATCAGGTTATAGCCGTTGAATGTAATTACACGAATTTGACGTTTTACGTTTGAATTAGTGATGCGTTCCTCACTCGTGAGTTGCCTCATTTGAGTTACTCGTGACAGAAAATTGAAAGAGTTACTCAAATTTGACATTGAACCACCTCATTGTCCTCATTCGCTCTTCGTTCCTCGTTCTCTCGTGAAATGGTATCGCTCTCCGCGTTGTGCGTGAGGGAGTGATGAGTGAGTGAGTCGGTTATTACAGTTAGTAGATAAATGAGTGAGGCTGTGAGTGTCGATTTGCGAGTAAATTAAATAGCTATTAGGAATTCATTGTATACTGTTGACATTTATTTAAACTAGCTGTTCCTCGTGGCATGCGACATCACCTGAGTGTTGCTCAAAATTATGAATTATGAGATAGTATGAACGTGTGAAGTTTCGTAGCATATTATTTAGATAATGTAGAAATATAAAAATCATAACACGAATTTGAAAGCAATAAATATTACATACCCATTATTATACATTTACGAATAAAGTTGGTAATTGAGTGTCATATTTTGTTTATTTAGGTGGTTAAACCTTGTGAGTGAAAGATAATGATGTGTGTGAGAGAAACGATAATAAGACTTAACATACTGCGCTGAGGCCAAACCTCGCGCTCGTCTCACTTATTTGAGGCGCGCTGCGTGTGAGTTGAAAACTAGCCACTCACGTGTCAAGCATATCCTCACCTCAAATGAGATTATTGATTATTCATACATCATTTTACCTCGCGAGTACCTCACGAGGTAAAATGAGGTACTCCCTCATCCTCATCTAAAATTGACGACTTACCCATTACTAGTTTGAATTTATTTGAATTTACAGATTTTGACATGCATACACGATATAAGTTTTTTTATCTGTGTGTTAACCAAAATTATCGAACCATGGAAAACTCTATTTTTTAAATACATCAATTATCATTTAAATGGTTGGTAACCTATATAATTAAACTAGATTTAGACAATATCAATTGAACATTTAAAGTAAAGTTGAACTTTTACGTGTTCTTTTTTGATCTTTGATTTTATACCCGACTGCGCATGTTTCTTTGGCCGGCCCTAGAACCTAAACGGCTTCATATTTTGGAAATGCGAGGGCATTATATGTACTCATTTGTAATATAGTGCATTTAATTACAGTCATATTAATTAATAAAATACGAATAAGTTACTGAAAAACTAATATTATGGTTATCGATTTCATATCAGTTAAAATCAGTCTTATTCTATTTCTGGGGTTTATACATACTACGAGTATACCAACAAGTGACAACGTAGTACAATATCTGTGGTGTCAAGGTAAAACGGGACGAGTCAAAAAGTAGAGACACACAACATTCTAATAAAGAATACGCTCATTTGTTTCAAGGTTAAAATTATACTTTCATCAAAAATGGTCCCACCTTCTCCCTTCCTCTACAGGACTACACGTGCTGGTTTGAGGAGTCACCGTTTGCGAGTCGAAGATATGCGATCCCGAACGAAACGGTTTGGCTCTTCTTTCCTGTGCCGATCAGTGAAAGCCTGGAATTCCCTACCAGCGCACGTGTTTCCTTCCCAATTTGATCCCGGGTCTTTTAAGCGGGGCGTGAAAAAGCATCTCACCAGGCCGCCATAGTGTGGGTTACCATGCTGCATTGACTAGACATGCAATGAAGATGGTGACCACCACTCTTGGACTCCATTTATTGCTTACCATCAGGCAAAGTGGAGTCATTGTGGTAGGCTTACGAATAAAAAAAAAAAAATATTGTAAATTCTAAGTACATTTTTTTATATATATATTTAAAAATATTTTTATACACTAAATACCAATATCAAAATTTGTTATTCGAGCTTTAGAAAACAAAAAATCATTATATCGACTGATTTCCTTTTTTACGTAACAAATATTAATGTTTTGCACTGAAGTATGTAAATAGCTCATTTTGCTGAATTACTCATCCCCTTTTACTTTGACACCACAGATACTTTACCAGCTAACGAGCTGACTGACATTGACAGTTGCCGACTGCTAACAGTACTAACTTACTTTGCTCTTGCTAATCTATTCACTTGTTACGTGTTTCTCAATTCCTTTTTTTGAGTGCATTGCCGATTATTTTTCATATTCAAAGACCAGACCTTTGTTTAACGGATTCTGATCCTGCCTACATTGTACGACCATTGCTTTTACTCTGGACACCGTACATCGTTCACTCGTTTGATTTGGAATTGTTATTTTGGAATTTTACCGGCGGCTTGTGGATTGGATAGTGTTGATAATATGGATCTCTGTGTGAATTATGGGATAGCAACTAGTCACTACATTACATTATGCCGACGACCCTTACACGACGAAACAATTCTGTCAGTGATTCGGCAATGGCTTGCACCGTAGTGTGTAAGTATAACCTCATGTAAACAGCTACCATCATTGCAGGTTTCAAATAAATAAATATAAGTAAAATGTATATGGAGATTGTTTATTAGAGCAAAGAATTATATATTTATTAAACAATGTTATAATACTCTAGTGCACAATAGTTATTGGGTATTATTGATGTGGCTGATGCTTAAAATATTAAATTTTTAGGTAAGCAGTAGTGACTATATTTGTCAAGTGTGTTGGGACTAGGCTCAGTACCCACATGTTGATGACCCAAGGAGACTACTTGGTCAACATAATGTTTGTCTCCACCATGGACAATCTCTTATTTCACTAACCAGTCTCCTACATACTAAGTCCAACAACCAGTCATAACAACTAAATCCATTAATCAATATATCATGTTACACAAGAGTGGATTATATACCCCGAATGGTAAGTTAAATCAGTTTACAATGTTGTTTGCTGCATGTTAAAAAGATACCAATTTTAAATAAACCTTTATTTACACCTTTCCTGTAACATATTAACTGAAAACATTTTTCAACAGTCACAACATAATACTATCATTATTTATGAATAGTTTTGTGGAATAAGAATGCCGAAGAATGTAAACATTATTTTAGGAATCCTTAGTCAAAATATAACAACAAGCAGCTTCCATAATTCACACAATTTACAACAATTTAATTTGTTTAATAAATTTCAATCTTGATTATGTATGTCTGTTGTAGATACAATCATCACGTCATATATGTATGTGATACATGTTGGGTGGCGGCAGACAGAGCTGTTGTCCAAATGGTCTCAGGCCCATCAACTTCTTCCCAACAGGACAACCCTCAAGAAATACAACCACAGGCACAAGATCTTACTACTATATTTCCAAAACAAGGAATTAGAACCAACCAACTAGAATCTACTATTGTTTTGCCATAATATATGAGAGCTATTAAAACTCAAAGAAGGTGCTTTATCTAAAGATGCCAGAGAAAAGTGTTACTTAATAATATAAATATTTTATCTCTGAAAATAACTGTCTTTGTGGTCAAAATTTGGTTATCAAAGTGTGGGATTTACTAGACAGTTTGAGATGTGATTACGTTTAGTCTTTTATTACAAAACATATTCAGGACATGATGTCCTTAAAAGAAATTGTGGATACCAGTTACTTCATTTTGAAAACACAAATTACATGGAAGACCTTGTTTGCATACATGGGCTAGATTAAATAAAGCACCATTCCATCAGATATTCATGGAAGTTCTTCATTAAGTCAAATCAAAGGTTGGCAACTTTATTAAAAATTTCTCGGCCAACTCTAGAAAAGTGGTTACATTAAGTTCAAGAATTACTCACAAAGTATTTTTTAATCTTGGTTTAAACCACATAAACAGGCAACAAATGGCAGAAAGAAATATTTCAATACTGAATTCATAGTTTGGAAGCTGTGAAGAAGTTTACAGACCAATAACCATTTTTGATGAAAAATATTATTATGTACAAAATAGTTGAAATTATTTATATTAAAAGGAAACATTTAGCATGCACAAGTACAGAAATCTGTTAACACCATTTGATTGTGTGTAGCAATTGGCATATTCTTGATGTTTTGAGCTCATACCCAGCCACAATGAATATTTCCGTTGAGGTGATGCATTTAAAATAGATAGGGGTTTTTGTGACATTACCTTTGTTGCACAGTTGTGGACATAGGACATACATATATGCTTCGCTGAAGGAGGGTGAAACATAGCTATCAACTTGTGAGGCAATCAATTTGTTTGTTTAGTGAGGCAATCAAGAGCAGTCACCACATCGGTGGTTGAAGTTGTAAATGGCAGATTCAAATATGATTTTGAATTATCAAAAGCTAAATTATTTAAATACAGTTACAATTATTTATTGTATGAATACAGTTTTATAAAGGATTATGGGGTGGCTTTTGACCTTTTAAATAATTTAAATCCTCCTGTAGTTGATTATGTAGATGCTGTGGAAATAATACAAGAAATAGATAGATATACGAATGAAGATAATGAATTAGCTGATTTTATTATTAGAAATAGTTATAATAAGCTTAGAGATAATTTTATAACTATCACAATACACAGTGATAATCTTAAGTATTTCCACAGATCTCCAACAGTGAACTAATATTAATTACAGGCTTGTTCCTATTATGGTGAACATAATATATGAGGAAATTATGGTTTTGTAGACCTTGTACCTTCTTCGAAAGGTATCGGCTGCCAGTACTTCCTGGCTACTTAGGGGTTATACAATCCCGAAATATAACTTGTCTTATTTATATTTAAGTCAACATCTCTTAAAGGATATGCAGCTATTATTATGCATTACTGTAATCGTATTGTAGGTAGACGAACTGTGTATTATACCAAAATCATATTATTCCATCTGCACAATTTCTAGATGACAATTTAATTATAATAGAAGATGAATAAAATACTATAGTAAAATGTTTTGTTTTATGTTTTCATTGCGTGGTTTCAGAACTTACAACGCACATCACCATCCAATTATTATTAGAAGCATGTAAAATTTATTAATTTTATAAGATATGTGCCCAAAAACATTCCCATGAAAGTCTAGAATGAACATTGCCTTTGTTCAGGCATTGTCATAAGCCTTATGTACGTATAGATAAAATAACCCATTACAGTACCGCTATTGAAATTTTAAAAAATCTGCTTAGTATCGCTCTCTGAGCTATGAACTGTTCTATACAAATAAAAATGTCGTGCATGCGCTCTGATCTGCATGTATTAAGGACGAGCTTAGGATAATTTTCAACTACTAGATTTTATTTAGAATTTTATTTTTATTAAATCATTTCTTCAGATTCTTCTCTATATCCTTATCTATTTAACAAATATGGCTGGCATGACTTGGATCCATAAAAAGTAGAATTACTCTGAATATTCACGATGGCAAAGCAGCTAATAGGTATCGAGCACTCTTTATGATAGACATGATGAACTCTACTTACGTCGGCAACACTC
This sequence comes from Tyria jacobaeae, assembly GCA_947561695.1. NCBI lineage: Eukaryota > Metazoa > Arthropoda > Insecta > Lepidoptera > Erebidae > Tyria > Tyria jacobaeae. The sequence goes on along the minus strand of OX387207.1, from coordinate 6,153,266 downwards.
CTGACTGCTAAGCAGAGGTTGTGGGTTCGATTCTCACCCAGGACAATATCATATAATTATATATCTATTTTTAGTAGGTACCATACTGTGTCAGTACGTATAGACAGATTTTTAAAGGTACTTTAGCAACAAAATTGGGAAGTCTCAGCAGACAATCGCTGGCAGCTGAAATAAAATAAAAATTACTTATACTTATACCTACCGGTATATTTGTATTAATATATAATATTGAAGTATATATATTATTAGAAAGGATATGCCAAGTGTAGTAAATCATCACATTGAAATATTGAGATCGAAATTTATTATATAGACTTACAAATCTAACATATTTTTTGACATTTAGGTATCCATATGGTGTTCACTCGAAAAAGTGTTACAACATCAATAAGTTATTATTATTACGATTATTACATATAATATATATTATCACATCGAGAGTTTGAACTTAAAATTAACCAAGTTCACATTTTTTTTCTTAAGATAAGACAATTATAAGTACGACTAGACACGTGTGATTTCAGAATAAGAGTAATTTTTAAGACAGCTTGACCTTTTGATAAATGCATCGCCGGATCAGAAGCTAGGCGGACATCTCCGAAACACTCATGTGAATCTAGAAAATAACCTTTAATAGAAATTTATAACATTTCAGAGATTTGAAACATCAAAACAATCGCATTTTCTGCAAGTTTATACTTATAACAATATATTCGTATTACATTACACATCGAGACAACCACGACAAAATAATATATATATTGGCAAATCAGGTGTAGCTGTTAAATCAAAAGGTAAAAGATGAATTCTCGTTAACGAAGTTTTTCATTACAACGTGGTTTTTGACAATTCGCATACGCATAGTGGTCAATAGAACGGATTTTGGTAAGTTAGAATAGTAGAATACAACTCAATAATCATAGCCGCGCGCGCCTTAGTCGTCGTAAGCCGTAGAGCCGATCGTGGTCCACAGAATAGAGGGTCGCGGTCTTAGTTCAGTACCTAGTGGTCAGGTCTTGGGGAGTCTTCATCGTCCATTAAAATAGGATCCTCGGCATCAGGAATGAAAGAGTCTTGTTCATCAGAATAAAGTGGCTTTTGCTCCTCACGCTCCAGTGGCCCCTGATCATCAAAACTCTGTGAATTACGGTTGCCAGTAGAGTTTTGACCCGGCTCGCGAAGTGGTTCATCTAAATCTTGGGAGCCTACATTATCAGAGGTAGGATGAGTTGGTTTATACGAGTAGCTTTGTCCAAAATTACCTAGGAGATTTTCCCCAAATACGCTTGGGAAATCATAGCGTTTAGCTTGGATGGAAGAGACATGGCCACTAAAATACATTGCACCCGGAGTAAAACTATGTAGAGTTCTACGGGGAACCGGGCTAGTCATAGAAAATGGGTTAAAGTCTCCCATTAACATGCTAAGATAACGAGATGCACGTATGTCACTGTTTAAATCACCTGGATGAGTGGTGCCTGGTGAGACTCTTGGACTGCTTCCACGAGAACGGGCATTTGTACCGTGACTATTGGGTTCTTGATCTCGATGGTTTAGAAAAGGAGCGCTACAGCTGCCGCTGGTATAGGGACGACCAAGAATCTGCTCATTCCGCGCACGCACGATCATAGCTCGAAATCCTTGCCAACGACCTCGGGAGACACCACTCCCACCGTCACTGCAAACATCACTAGCGTTGCTTTTGTTGCTGCCTAATAAACCACGGATGCTTTCAAGTTGTCCTCGGCTTAAAGGACTATAGCAACGGCTTACGTAGCCTCGACCTCGGTACATGTCCTTGATACCACTTGGTGTTGGGGAACCATGAAGGCCGTGGCCACCACGATATCTAGAAGTTGCACGGCCCCTGACGATGTTGCCAACAGTGCCACCACTACTGATGCCGTAGGTAGGTGTGTGGCCTCTTCCCTTCCCGCTATCTCGTAGGCTACTTTGTGCAGACCTTATATTTCGAGAAAGGAAAGGTCTACGCGCCATCGCCTCTTCACTATCGTGGCTTGTGGTTGAGTTATCGCTATCGTCGTCCGATTCCGATGTCAGACCGTAAACACCCATCTTAATACAGTAGAAGTTATCTGCAGTGTACGTCTCTCACTTATTGAGTGTTCCAATGTAGCTGTTTGCTCGGGGCGCTTGTTTTAATGCGTCTAGTATCGTAGGGCACCGCGCCGGCGTCAAAACAAATTACAGGTGGGGAGGAGAGTGTGTAATGTTTCACCCTGCTTCAGTGTTGTAAGTGCTTGTTGCATTATTATATATTTTTTTGAGTTAACTCTCCAATTTAAAACAAAATTTATTTATTTCAAAGATAAAACCAATGTATATACATATGTGTATATCAATAGGTAAAAGATGATAAAACACTTATGATCTTCACATAGTAACATGAAACTTTTAAAGCCAATTTTACTCTTAATTTTTGAATTGTTTTTAATGTACAATGAAGCGGTATCTATACACATATAATAGATAAATTACACCCAGACACAGAACAAATGATCATGGGAATCGAATCCCCGACCTCTGGCTTAGCAGTCCGGGTCATTAAACACTAGACCAACAGGTTAGGCAAGGTGAAGAGTTTCTTATTAGTTTTAGTTGTTTATTCAGGGCTATCATTGATCATCAGGTATCAGATGGAATTGTTTTTTTTTTATATTGGATCGAGTCTTTATTGAAAATAAACTATGTCATGATACGACGTTTCGCTGAAAGTGGAAAGTTCGCGGAGGCCTAAAAATCCCCGTGTTGGTGCATGCCTCTAGAGGCGCCTAAACGTCGATGCCTATACGGTCCGACTCATCGACCACGTCCAAATAGCTACAGACAGTGCTGCAGCAAGTCCCATCCGCAAAGATCGTGATACTTGGCGACTTTCATGCATGGCTCACACAAAACCGAGCGGGAGCTCTGCTCAACGCCAACACGAGTCCCAGATGCGAAAAGGCACGTGCCTTTGTCTAGTCGAGAAAGCCAAAGCCGCCCTGCTGACAGCAGGAATATTATTAAGCTTGGGCAAATACGGAGACGGTACGGGATGTAAAAACCATAATTAAAAAAAAAAAACTGTTTAACTTTGCCTCCAGGTACTTCAAAAGAGATTTCGCCAGGGTGAAGTCGCAATTAGCAGAATTGGTGAGAGACTGGTCTCTTCCCAAAGCTGTCCAGGGGAATTTCTGTATGCCATCATTTCCACCCACATTTTTCATTTTTACGCACATTGCACATAGCAGATGATTCGTGGGCCCATGAGGCTAAAGAGGAAGCCGATCTACTATGGAAACTCTTTGCACACAAAAAGCTTGTCGATAAGCTTCCTTTCTATTGGTGCACCAGTTTTCTTATAGAAGCATAAAGGTCGTGGTCGACGGTGCATGCTCCGACTCTAAGTCTGTCGATGCTGGTGTCCCACAAGGCTGTGTTATAGAAGTGCACCTAAAGAAGAAATTGGAGATTGGGGTCGACTTAACTTAGTCCAATTTAACCCAGAAGGACACAGGTTAGCGCGTTCACCGCTAAAAAGATGCCATTGGTCGTATCATCTTGCTTTGAGAGCACTTCCGTAACTGTATCAGCAAGGACTGCCGTAACTGCATCGAAATGCTTAGCGTGTATATATCTCTGTCACTTAGAGCATGAACAGTGCTGAACAGTGAAACGTGTGCTGAACAGATCGAAACAGTATTTCACTCCAACCCACCGCCTACAACATCATTCCTTTTAATGGCTTTATTCCTTGACATTGCGTAGAGATGTACCTTCATTCTATATTATCTATCGCTGATATCATGGGGAGTGCTCAGAGGAATAGTCAGGCTTTTCGCCTCGCACAACTAGCCTGTGGAACAAATTGTCGTCTTCCGGTTTTTCGGGACCGATACGACTTTCAAATAAAGAGCGTACTCCCACCTAAAAGACCGGCAACGCATTTGCGGCTCTTGAATGGCAGATGTCCATGGGCGGCAGTAGTCGCTTATCCGCATCAGGTGACAAGTTTGTTCGTTTGTCACCTATGCTATAAAAAAATTTATGTTACTTTCGTAAAATAATCTTATTTTACAATGCGGACATGATTATGACTAACACGCTAAAGAAAACTCTAAAAATTAACCTATCGTGACCTCGTATGTATGTCTTTTTGAAACAGCGGTTTTTTTTCTCAAACTTTCAAGGTAAATTTTTCAGGGTAAACCTAGAATCATGCGTCATGCATCTTTGAAGAAGAAAGAAGTAAGAATGACCCTGGTACTCTGGTAGCAGAATCCTCTTAGTCTACCAGTTCAAGCCAGGTGATTGAATTAGAGTAGTATACGATTGATGAATTAAATATGATGACGGCTGATAAAAGGCAAAAGATATATTACTCTCACAAATAAAAATCGGGAAGCGCTTAAAAACGGTAATGATGCCAAAGATACAGTGAATGCATTATCTAAACTTGCATTTTAATGTTAACAGATCATCAAGTGTTTCATAAATGGGCGCAGTTGAGTTTACCGCGTAACCCTACGGCCGGTGCAGTTGGTTTCTTGAAAGTGGATATATCAGTGATTTTCAGAGGAGATATTCAAGTCATGCCTATTATTGTTAATGAAGAGAGAGTGACCGAGTAAGTGATCATTTTATTATTTAAATCAGTATCCTTAATATATTTATGATGTTGGTTAATTAGATACACCCTAATAATTATATCGAGGAGGATAGTAATCCTTCTCTCTAATAATAAAATGAGTAACTTTTATTATTATGGTAAACGTAAAATAATGACTCATAAAAATACTTTTCAGTAACCTACTTTTGCCAACCGGGTCAGAGCAGCAACCAGCAAATTATATTGTCACTGTATATGGAGCGTTCGGCCTATCGAATGCCAGTCATGGTGAGAGTGATAACAGACGGTACAACAAAGCACCTGACTCCTTCGTTAAGATTTCGTTTTGTGGGCTATCGGTATTATACTTTTTTATCCTAATATTTGTATACTGATAGTGATCGATTTATCACGAGCGACCAACAGTAAACTAGAACTAGGTTGCTAGACCTACCTAGGTAGAAGAAAGTTCTGAAAATGGTCGGTTCTTTATGATCATATGAACTCAGGTACAGTTTGTCTGTAGATAAAGTTTGTCAAGACCTGGACGATGTGGTACCTGAAAAATTCCATAATACTTTATTTTAATGACCCCTAAGTAAAAAAAAAAACGTTATATACATTGTCGTAAGCATGTATGACTTATATACATGTACGACTTATATATATATACATATATTATATATACATTATTATTATATACTTATATATTATATATACATATACTATACTTTTATACATGTACGACTTATTTCACTAGTGATGGTTATTTAAGTTCTAAAAAGAGTAAAATAAGAAGATATAAAGAAGGTTATTTCAGGTTAAAACTGCTGTTCAGTTCCGAAACAACCATCCAACGTACTGCGAACAAATAAACATAGTTGAGATGTTCCCGAACATGAGTGAAGTGATAAGGCTTGAAGTCTGTTCTGGTGATGGGTGTTTCAACAGAGTCTTGGCCACTGCGAGTTTGAAGCTTAGCCAGATTTCACACGATGGAGAAAACGGTGAACCTTTTGTATGTTACCTAATGTACTTATAAAATTTTAGGGATGCGTAAAACTCTTAGCTTTAGTAGTCTTAAATGTGGCTATAAAATATTGTAGTGACATAAAAACATTTTTCTGTAAAATATTTATTTTAGGCTTCCTCCCAACCTTTGGACCCTCGCTGCTACATATGTATGGTGCCACATCGTCTGGCACTTTAGGAAATAGTGAAGATGGGCCTTTCCACCGTGGTACAATGCTTTTATCACTGAGGACTATAGTACCGTATTACCAGCAAGAGTTGAGGAGTACTAATGTGGAACCTGTAGCATCTTTAAGAAAGGTAAAACATTAGCGGTAGCACTAGCTATTTAACTACTACTCTTTCAAACAAAGTTACCAGAAGAAACATAGCAAAGTTTAGTAAGGAAATATCTGCCCAGAGCGGCGGTACCAATGTCAAGTAATTAATAATCCTTAACTAAAAAAGAAACATACGAGGAGCGCAAAAGTTTCCGATAATGTTTCAAAAACTACAAGAAGTAAGTATACAAGCAAATATTTAATTTTTAACAATCTCCTTCTCCTTTAATACATTTGGAATATAAATTTTTAAGTTGTCGTATTCCGGTTAAAAAAAATCTTGTTTCTGAGTCTCAAAACAACTCCACCGTAGTCGTGACATCGGCATATTTCTCAAATTTGGTGCCTCGAGTGTGTTCTGTTTTGCAGCAATGTTGTATAGGAAGGAAATGTAATTGTTGCTCCTTTTTCTAAATAAACGGATTCCTTCAGTGTCCCAGAAGACTGAGGAAGGAACACCTTTCATTATTTTTACAACGGATGAAGAGGGTCGTTTCTGAGCCATACTTTGCTTTTTGGTTTCGGGATCAAAGTATTGTACCCATGCCTCATCTATAGTCACAAATCATTGCAAAAATATCTGATCTGATTGAAAAATGGCTAGATTTTTTTGGAAATCTCTACTCGCTTTTCCTTCTGCACTTCCGTCAGCATTCGTTGCACCCACCACGCAGAGATCTTTCTGCAGTTTAAATAGTCAGAAAGTATTAACTGAACACTCCCAAAAGAAATCTTTAGACTCTCAGCCGTGTAACGAATGGAAATGGATAGACGTGTAGTCTATCTTTAAGTACTGACTCCTGGACTTTTTAACATTTTCTACGGTAACAGATGTGGATGGTCTTCCAAAACAATCTTCGTCTTTGCAGCTTGTTCTTGCAGGTTTAAATTCGGAACACCAAAATTTTACATTATATTAATAACTTAATAATCTCCCACACGATAAGCATTATGCATTACGATAAGCATTATGCATTATGATAAGCATTAAACATTTTCTTCCAAAGCACTTGAATTTTTGGTGGACATTTTTTTTAGTACCAAGTAGTTTATGACGGCGCGTATTTCAGATATTTTCTATTTTTGGCTTAGAGCTGCGATTCACAGTTTAAAAAAAAATATTGTGGAGCAGACACACAGCAGATAATACAGACAGCTATTGTAACTTTATGGTGACAACTACCAAAGACAGTCTAAATAACATAAAAAATAAATTAACGATGTTTGAAATTGTTATTGTAACATTGAATACATCGAATTCGGAAAATTTTGATCGCTCCTCGTACGATAGAAGATAGGCTGCATTATATTTTTAGGCACATTTCCCCGTTGGAGTTAAATGCTAAGCTACTTAACAAAATATCATTTAGTAGGCTTTTCTGTTTTTATATGGTGAAGTAGAAGGACATCCTAATCGTTACAAGACCTCAGACTACTTGGATATCTAATAAAAAAATATATAAAATTGTTTTATATTCATTTTAATTAACTATAGTAATAATATACATTTTGATAAAATTTCCATAAAAATATTTAAATGATATTGTTCAAATTTAAATATTATAACTGGCCACACAATTCCATATGTATTTCAATAGTTAGTGCACTTTATTGATTGATACCTTTGCCCGGGCCGCCAATCAGATGCATGCGACTGCAGCGAATCTGGTGGAACGCACCCGTAAATTTTAAATGAAAGATGGCTCTCCCCCCTCCTCTCAGGTGTGGGGTGGTGAAACAGTGCTCAACACACCCTATATTGATTTATGGTCGAACAAAGAGAACATGAGGCGATCGTATCACATCTAGCGAGATGCTCTAGATTTCGTATAAGGGCATGTAATTTTAATTTGTTGCGAAGTTCTATATTTTTCTTACTTTCGTTTTTTTAATTATATATCCGTAAAAGTTGTTTATTTGGTATTTCATGACATAGGTCACATATTATTCGTGGATGATGATGAGGGTATGCTAATATTTTTAAAGTTTGGTTTAATTAATAATTATAAGAATAATACTAACTTGATCTCATACACGGGTAGTTGATCCCAATACCTTTTTTATATATTATAGGGGAGCATACCAAAAGACGGGTCATCTGATGGTAAGTGACAATTGCTGTCCATGGACTGCAACTGGAGAGTAGTAAGTGCGCTGCCCGCCTTTGAGGGTGAAGAGGGATGAGGGTATGCGGAGAGGGGAAAGGGACGGGGATGAGGAGATGGGAAAAGGGGTGGGAGGTCAGGGGAGAGGAGAGGGGTGTTGGGCCTCCGGAAACTAGGTGTCCCTTAGCTTTACCAGCTACCACGTAAACACAAGAGTCAAAAGTGCGTTGTCGGCGTTTTAGGTAGGAGGCGGATCGGTCCAGAAATACGGCAGGCAACAATTTGTTTCACAAGCTGGTTGTGCGAGGCAAAAAGCTTTGAAATAATTCGCTAAGTAAGGAGTCAGGAATATATGATATAATTACAATATCTTTAATATTTACAAGACATACATACAGATAACAACTGACTCTATAGTTTTATTTGATATAACGATCAGTTAATACAATAAACGATTGATATCATTTAAAAATAACTAAGTTTTAGAAGCATAAATTTGAAAATAAAATCGTTTGATTTTATTTTCAAATGAAATAAAACGTATTTAGTGTAATATGAAGTAACCTTAGTAGATATGTATACCTAGTAACTAAGATATCTCGACGGAACCGCTAAGCAGGGCTCCTACTTGTGGGTAGTTATAGAAAAAATATAAATTATATCAACATTTGGTATATCTCACGTTTAATATATGTAGTGAACGTTATTGAAATGAAAATATACCAAATAACTTCACATGAATTGGTGGTGCCTCGTTGGTTTGGCAGTTACTGCATGCGCATACCAATCAAGAGGTCTCGGGTTCGATTCCCCGGTCGTTTATCTAAAGGTTAGTGCTGTAGGGTTTTCTAATAGGAAATTCTCAGTAACAGCCCGGAGTTTGGAAGTTTGGGGTGTGACACGCCTGTCTCGGAGAGCACGTTAAGTTGTCGATCCCGGATGTCAGGAACACTTACGACGGTCGATATCAGTGCCCTCAAATATCCTGACAACTAGTCCAACTATCGAATTCAGATCTGTCGCACCGTGGAAAAACTGATACTCAGGCAATAACTGGTTGGACTAGAAGCCAAACCCCCCCATTAGACAGGGGAATAATAAGGCTAGGAAGGAGAAGATTAGAATTTTGGGTTAAGCCAAAAGTTAAAAAACTATTATTTATATTGTTATTGTAAGAGGCTATCTCTTTAATTCCTTAATACGTTTACAATTAAATAGAAAATATACAATTATTCATAATCACCAAATTGTTATTGGCAAGTGTATGTATTTTTAATCAATTGATTCATTTATATAATTTAAGGACCTCTCAACGAGAAAGGCCTCCAGTTTCCTTCAGGTCACTATTATCACCGGTGATAAGAGTGACCTGAGCCATTTCAGTTTCTTACAATATTTTACACAAATTTTTGGTATTTTTTTATACAGTCTCTATTTAATGTGTTATTCTTTTGTGTTCAACATACTGTTTTCAATAATATACAGCTATGTGTATTTTATTTTGTTTTGAGTGTTGAAAATGCAAGTTTTATATAGCGTCTAAATAATAAACAATTTTGATGTGATTGGATAATTGATTTAATAAAATATAAAGGTTTTAAAGAAAATCTTCTCTCAAAACCCTACTCCGACTGAAAAATATTTTTTTTGTGACTATAGACCTCTGTGGTATACCTATATATATAAATAAATAAATTAACGTGAAAGAGCTTAATATACCAAGTGCGTATGATTGTTTATGCGCTACTTTTAATGCGACATTTTTATTTTTTTGTATGTTCCGTCTGTTTGCCTATGTGCCTGTCTGTTTGATTGTTCCGAGAAATCTCCGGAATGCATTGAATAGTTTTTATTTTGACGGGAACAGGATGCTAAGATTGAACAACATAAGCTATTATTGAAATAATTATAAAAAGAGGACTCAATATGCCAGCTAAAAAGGAAATGCAGATTTTAAATATCTAATGGGTTACAACTTTTATGCTCTAAGACTGTTATTACCAAGTATTAAAATAAATATCTATCTCTCTGTGGACAGAGAATGTTATTATGAGTAACTTGTTCTATTGTTATTTAAAGTAATATAACTTGGGTTCCTCGCAAAAAAAAACATATGACATACAATATATACATGCGAGATAAGCTGCGGGTCAAAGGTTATGTACTAGTTCATAATAAATGTATTTACAGGAAAGCTTATGGCCCATGGAGGATTTCTGTTTATTCTGTCCCATCCTCGAAACATCAATGTTAGACAAAAAGATCTGTGGCAAAATGTGTGGGGTAGCCATGACGGTTGGAGAACTGCCCTCTGATGATCACGGTGATGAAGGTGATGGAGAAACACATTTTTTTATTAATAATATTTCTAATAAGTAAAATAATAAAGAATTCTGAAAACTTGGTCTCCCAGAGGTTACATTTAAGCTCTGTTGAGGGTAACGAAAAACATTATCAAAATGTTTGTGTAATCAATAGAAACCTAACAAAGATAACGGGAAAAAACTAGTAATGAACTGCTTTATTTTTATCTATATATTATATAGATAATATGCTCTAATTTGCCTTTTTATAATTTGTATTAGTTACTCGCAGTGTCCTGAATATAATAGTCGAATCGTAGAATGAGCAGTATTAAAGAAGATCAATTAATTTATACCGTGTGTATTATGAACAAAATTTAATCTCATTCTGAGGTTGCGTCGATAAAAATATATTAGGAGTACAAATAAGTTTCCGCCGTTTTATTGTAGATGGCGCGGCACGGTGTTTCGGTTAGCTTTCACAGATGATAACCGGCTTAAAAAATGGTTTGGACATTCAAGAACAACATAACCTATTAATATCATTGATTTTATATTGGAAAAAAATATAATTTTTATTAGGTGAAAATGTCAAAATTTGAGCCAAATAAGCGTCATTTGCGGGAAATATTAGTTTACTTTTTTAATATAAAGAAATCTGGTGCTGAGGCGCATAAATTGCTCGTAGAAGCATATGGTGAGGGTGCTTTTAGTGAGAGAACGTGTCGAGAGTGGTTTCAAAAGTTTGATTTCGACGTAAAAGACAAAGATCGCAGTGGAAGGCCAAAAATTTACGAGGATGCAGAATTGGAGGAATTATTGCAGGAAGATTCATCTCAAACACAAAAAGAACTTGCTCTAACATTAGAAGTCACTCAGCAAGCAGTCTCACATCGTTTAAAATCATTAGGAATGATTCATAAACAAGGAAATTGGGTTCCGTACGAATTAAAGCCAAGAGATATTGGAAGCCGATTATGCTTAAGTGAAATACTGCTAGCTAGACATAAAAAAGGGTTTTTTACATCGTATCGTAACTGGTGATGAGAAGTGGATACATTATGACAATCCAAAAAGAAGAAAATCATAGGGATTACTTGGCCACGCATCAAAATCAACAGCAAAATCGAATATTCACGGAAAAAAACTTATGCTGTGTATTTGGTGGGATCAGGTGTAGTGTATTATGAGTTGCTTAATCCCAGCGAAACAATTACTGGAGCCCTCTATCGAACACAATTGATGAGATTGAGCCGAGCTCTGAAGGAAAAACGCCCTCAACACTATTCTCGGCTCGAAAAAATTATTCTTCTACATGACATTGCTCGTCCACATGTTGCGACTCCCGTGAAAAAGTATTTGGAAACACTTGATTGGGAAGTGTTACCTCACCCGCCGTATTCACCAGACATTGCACCGTCCGATTATCACTTGTTCCGGTCCATGGCACATGCTCTGTCGGCGCAGTGGTTCACATCTTATGAGGATACCAAAAATTGGGTTGATTCATGGATAGATCCTCAAAAGACAAGGAGTTCTTCAGACTTGGGATTCGAATGCTGCCTGAGAGATGGGAAAAAGTGGTTGCAAGTGATGGCCAATATTTTAAATAAATTTATATTACCGTTCTTCTATAATAAATATTTAATTTTTGATATAAAACGGCGGAAACTTCTTTGTACTCCTGTATATAATAATATAAAAAACTATATTCTGTAGCTAATTATGTCTTTGTTTCAGAGTTTAGAAGCATGATGTCGGAGATAAGTAAGTCATTTAATAGATTTGTGATTTTGATTTATCTATCTGCATTTTGAAGAGAAGTCTGTCACAGGCTTGGTGCATCCACAGGCTTGCTGTTTGCGACATTCACAAACCAGTGTCAAAGAAAACAAACACTTTCCCAAACACTCAACATAAGCGCCGCATCCGCTTGCTTGGCAACCATGCTAGTATTCTGCAGATAGATAGCATAACTTACGTTAGCTCTTACTTTCGGGTTTACCTATTTTGTTTTTAAAATGAAGTTAAATAAAAAACTATAAATTGAAAATCAAAATACCCCCAACCTTTTATTCCAACAATGAGAAAAAGGTCAAACCAATTTCCATAAAAGAAATCAGATTTTCAATAATAAAACCCGATTTCCAATAATAAAACCCGCATCAAAATCAGTCCCGAGCCTTAAGTCTGCTATATCAATAGAGTATCGGTAGTATGTCGTTGGAATAGTTTTGGATTTTTCGTATTCCGCTTATTATTTAAACTCCCAAAGACTTTTCACTGAACTATGACTGATACAAATTTCATTTCAAAACATTTTGATGTCCTTGTTATAGTTATTATAAATGGTATTCTAATAATTATTTATATATACGCTAAATATAGCTTCAGGAGAGCTTTTTTTCATTAAACTACCAATGAACTTCCATCAAACAGACACTGCTTTTGCGTGAGAGTTCAGTGCTGCGTGAACACACAAATCTACGTGTTCCGTGATTGTTTCTACAAACATATCACGAAAAGCAAAAAAAAAAGGTATTCCCAGCGTATCGTTCTCTTCCCGGTGTTATCTCCCATTATCATCGTCTGTAGGTGTGGTCTCCTCTTTTTTCCAGTTCATATTTTTTCAAATTTTTTCCAGTTCAAATTTTCATAAATTCCATCTTAAATCAATAGTTTCATCTTACCACCTTTATGCAAATGATCTTCAAAACACTCAAGCTCCTTTACACTATTTGACGGGAGCATTAAACAATTAATATGGACTTGGCAGGAATCTGCGAATGGGGCTAGCAATATGGTCTGGAGGTGATTCCTTCTAAGATGCAGATAGTTGTAGGAAGTCCCAGGATAATACCTCGAATAGTTTGCTCACAAATACCGGACATTATGTTTAATGGTGCTGCCAATGAGCACTGCTGTTAAGAACCTAGTCATTTTAATTGATGATACTTTATCCTGGGCTACTCAAATGCGTGAAGTTAGTCGAAAACTATTTGCATCAGCAGGATCCTTGAGGCGACAACGTAATTTCTTACTAACGGTCACTAAAATTGTGCCAGCCCGATCCCTTCTTCTTCCTATACTCGATTATGCCGATCAGCTATTTCGAGATCACTGAGGAGCAACTCGATAAGCTTGATGGCCTTCAAAATTTTTGTATTAGATAAATATTTGTTTACGTATACGTTTACAAATAATTGTCTCGAGTCTGGATGTTCTTAGTGTCAGTTGATTGAATGTTTGTAAAGCCTTGGAATCACTACAAGTGGCAGTACTTAGACCAACACAAACAAAAACAGCCAAACACCCATCCACATGTAAGTGTTTGTTGATGGGTTTTTGCTGATATTCATTGTTTGGGCAAGTCTATGCAGCCTGCATTATCATTATTTTTCTTCTTTTTTTTACTTCTTATAATTTAAAGGTTTAAACCAATTTATTCCAGGGAGTCGCAAGCTCTACTATACAGGATCTATCAATGTTATAAATCCATCACTCGGCTACCTGGATTTTGACCACACTTTTCCAGTTCTGCAAATGGCCACTAGATTACCCGACTTCCGATTTAGGATGTACAGAAACAATATGGTGCGGGGTATCGTGACGGATTTTGTAAGTTAAAGTTTTCGTGAGCATTTAAACTATATGATTAAGAAATCTAAAATCCTGAAGAAATCTTGTCTTATAAGGTGATCGATTATCATAAATAGATATAGTTAATATGGTCACGGTACTAAAAATATGTATACATAATATATGTACCAATTTAATATTTATTTATAACCCGAATGTGCAAGGAGGAGCATTATATTTTTCATGTGTACTATTGCGAATAACGTCATCAAAAAAAAATTTACAGGTTGGTACTAGTTGATAATGCAGCCCGAAATTCAGTTTCACATCTCGGGTATTTGCATAATAAAGGAATTCCTTTTGCTTTTTTGTAAGAGGCAACTTGTGTCGTGCGGTGAAAGTTTGGGTGGATTTATTATTCAAACACGCCAGAACTGCTGAACAGATCTAGATTAGGCTCTTTGGCACTAAGATTATAGTCAAGAATTTCATATAATTTTTATTTCAGTAAAACGTACGTTTCATACCTTTCACGTTTCAATTTTGTTGGATTTTGAAACTCTCGACTCTGACCTGTATTAACAGACAATGTTGACAAATGACCAATTATTAAGATTCTCCATCACAGTCAAATAAAAAAGATAACATTGCAAATCAAATTTAAACGTTCCACGAAAATATCTAACACGGATACTTTATTTTACTTTCTGTTGTTCTTTTTCTTTTTAAGTTAAGAGATCCTAAATAGGACTAAAGGTTTATTCGAACATTATATGACGGTTATATTTCTTTTTATTATTTTTATTTCGGAATAAATGTTTGAATGTACTTTTCTTGTACAAATCAATAATTTGTCAGATCTACTAAACTAAACTAAAAAAGCGGGCATTTATGTCCTTCATTCGGCCCTTCCACAGTTCGTTTTCAATACTTCGGAACCTTTCCAGTGTTAGGTATACTGGATTTAGTAACAGTTTAGCAGACCATCTAAGAGATCGTTAGAGATTTATATTGTTAATTAATTACGTATTATTTGATTTTCTGGAATCATTTCCTACAACTATGTTTTTACAGAGAAAATAAAGTAGTAAAATAAAATGCTTTCTGATTATAAAACCAAAAAGCAAATTTATTTATTGCAAAAGAAGGAGGGGTATCTTTTCTCAGTGTTGGTATGAATATACACAAGTATCTATGTATGTATTGAGTAAGCGATGGGACTGTTAAATGCTCGGCCAATGGGTTTGTTTTTAAATATTGTGATTGAATAAGTGCTGTGTGTATAGGTGTGATTACTGACATAAGTCAATAACTTAATTTATAATGTAACTACTAAGACTATTTACCTAAAACTCTGAAATAATAGTATTAAAAGCATTCAAGAAAAGAAATATGTACCAAGCTGAGAAGGGTTATGTTGGTGTCTATAAGAGATGGGCACTAATAAACATAAAATATCGATAACTTCTATTATTGCCAGACGTAAATGAGTTGTGAGGTAACTATTATAGTTAGTTTATTGAATTAATGTTGGTATGTTTATAAGTACATCCGTCTCCTAAGGACCACCTACTTCTTGACCTCTAATATGATAAATTGAATCTACTATTCGTGCTACGGGCGTATAGTGTAATTGCAGGCAACCTACATCGAGTACAAAACGCAATCTCTCACCATCATCTCAATTTGACTCAACTCATTAATAACATATCAATATGCTTATATACTTATGCGCCTATATTTCTGTAGGTTAGACAGAGTAGGCAATACCTCGATCACGTAAGGATGCAAAGTATACATTGTTGCAAATCGTCAAGCTGTAAAAAAGCTGTTTTGTAGTGGTAGAGCCATGCTTGCTTAAGCACGAATGGGCCGGCTCGACCGGTGCGATACCACGGCCTCACAGAAAACCGGTTGTGAAGTAACGCTTGCGTTGCATTTCCCCGAAATGAGTGAGGTCTCCGGAGGCCCAAAATCCCCCACCCCCCTAATGATAGCGCTGTTAACGAAAAGGATACCCCAGGGGGGTACCAGAGCTAGCGTTGGAGAATCCCCCCCTGGACGTCCACCCTCAGTACGGATTATGCCTGAGCGTGGACGCCCAGGCTGCCCCTCGTACTCTGGGGGGGGCTCAACTGCGCTCTCAAAATCTGCTCGGGGCAAGAGAAGGCACACCATGGCACCCCCTGTCACGTTTACCGTGGATTTTTGTAACATCAGGGGCTTACATTCGAACCTCGACACTGTCCACCACCACCTTGAGACAGCAAAGCCGGCCTTGCTCTTTTTAACCGAGACGCAGATATCATCTCCAGCGGACACATCCTACCTCTGCTACCCTGGGTACGGACTGGAACACTCCTTTGTTCCTAAGGCTGGTGTATGCGTGTACGTTAGAGATGATATCACTTCTCGCCGCCTCGGCAATCTTGAAGGTAGGGACCTCTCCATCTTATGGCTACGTGTAGACTGCGACGACCATCCCCGCATCTACCTATGCCTCTACAGGTCCCATAGCGGTGATGCCGAAACGGACCGACTCATCGACCACGTCCAAATGGCTACAGACTCAGTGCTCCAGCAGGTCCCATCCGCAGAGATCGTGATTCTTGGCGACTTTAACGCCCATCACGCCGAATGGCTTGGTTCGCGCAAAACCGATCATGCGGGAAGATCTGTTCACGATTTCGCCTTGGCATATGGCTTGACGCAGCTGGTAGCAACGCCTACGCGAATCCCAGATGCAGAAAGCCACGTGCCTTCACTGTTGGATCTTCTGCTGACCTCACATCCTGACGGCTACAAAGTATCCGTTGAGGCCCCTCTTGGCTCTTCGGACCATTGCCTGATTAGGAGTATGGTGCCACTCGTTCACTCGCTGCGGCCGCGAGTTACAGGCAGTCGCCGCGTATGGCACTATAGGTCAGCAGACTGGGATGGAATGAGAACATTCTTTGCATCCTACCCATGGAGGCAGGTTTGCTTCTCGCCGGATGATCCCAATGTCGTTGCTGACTCTGTCGCGGATGTTGTGCTTCAGGGTATGGAACTTTTCATTCCATTCTCCCTGATTCCCACAGGTGGCAAGTCCCAGCCTTGGTTTGGTCGAACCTGCAAAGCGGCGTCCCGCCGAAAGCAGGAATGTTACCAAGCATGGGCTAATGCAGCGACAGCACGGGATGTAAAGACCAGCACATTAAAGAAGCAATTTAACTTTGCCTCCAGGTCCCTCAAAAGAGTAATTGCTGGGGCGAAGTCGGCTCACATCGGCAGAATTGGCGAGAGACTAGTTAGTCTCCCCTCCGGAACTCGTGCATTCTGGTCTCTTGCCAAAGCTGTCCAGGGGAACTTTTGTAAGCCATCCCTTCCACCTCTGCGCATAGGAGATAATTCGTTGGCCCGCGACGCTAAAGAAAAAGCCGATCTTCTGGGCAAACTCTTTGCGTCCAACTCGACCCTGGACGACGGGGGAAACGCACCGCCGACCATACCGCAGTGCGAGACCCGCATGCCGGAAGTCCGGTTTACACAAAGGGCAGTGCGTAAAGCGCTTCTTGCCCTCGACGTTCATAAGTCGAGTGGGCCCGATAGAATCTCTCCTATCGTGCTGAAGACGTGTGCTCCAGAGTTAGCACCGGTTTTAACGCGCCTTTATCGGCTTTCCTACTCTCTTGGCGTAGTCCCGAACTCATGGAAGACAGCTCTAGTGCACCCAATCCCTAAAAAAGGAGATCGCTCGGATCCGTCCAACTACAGACCCATAGCCATCACCTCCTTGTTCTCCAAGATAATGGAATCCATTGTTAACTGCCAGCTCCTCCGGTACTTAGAAGACCACCAGCTCCTCAATGATCGACAATACGGCTTCCGCCAGGGTCGTTCAGCTGGTGATCTTCTCGTATACTTGACTCACCGGTGGGCACAGGCGATCGAGACCAAGGGGGAAGCGTTGGCCGTTAGTTTGGACGTGGCGAAGGCCTTCGATCGGGTCTGGCACAAAGCGCTCCTTGCGAAGCTTCCTTCCTATGGGCTTCCCGAGAAACTGTGCAATTGGCTCACCAGTTTTCTTACAGACAGAAGCATCAAGGTCGTTGTTGACGGTGCATGCTCCGACTCGAAGTCTGTTAATTCTGGTGTCCCACAAGGCTGTGTGCTATCACCCACCCTGTTTCTTCTGCATATCAACGACATGCTGCAGATTAGCAGCATCCATTGCTATGCAGACGATAGCACGAGCGATGCCCTTTACACCGGCCGCGCTAACATTTCTCGGGTAAACGTCATCGAAAGCCGATCCAAACTTGTGTCTGAAATCGAAACTTCTTTATCAAAAGTTTCAGATTGGGGTCGACTTAACCTAGTCCAATTTAACCCCACGAAGACACAGGTTTGCGCGTTCACCGCTAAAAAGATGCCATTGGTCGTATCACCTCAATTTGAGAGCACTTCCCTAACTGCATCAGCCAGTATCGGAATCCTTGGCGTCGATATATCAAGCGAAGTCCAGTTTCGCGGTCACTTAGAGAGTAAGGCCATATTAGCCTCGAAGAAGCTTGGTGTGCTAAACAGATCGAGACAGTATTTTACTCCGGCCCACCGCCTGCAACTTTATAAGGCGCAGGTTTGGCCGCACATGGAATACTGTTCTCATCTCTATGCAGGTGCACCCCAGTACCAACTTCTGCCTCTTGACCGCATTCAACGGAGAGCGACTCGCATCATCGACTGCCAAGATATTTCTGATCGACTTGACACCTTGGCGTTGCGTAGAGATGTAGCTTCACTCTGCATCCTCTATCGCTTGTATCATGGGGAGTGTTCAGAGGAATTGTTCGGACTTATACCGGCAGCTGGTTTCCGCCATCGTCCTACGCGACAAAATATCCATCCCCATCACCTGGACGATTGGCACTCCACCACTGTGCGCTTCTCCAGAAGCTTTTTGCCTCGCACAACCAGCTTATGGAACAAATTGTCGCCTGCCGTATTTCCGAACCGATACGACCTTCAAACCTTCAAGAAGAGAGCGTACCTCTACCTAAAAGGCCGGCAACGCACTTGTGACTCTTGAGTTGCGGGTGTCCATGGGCGGCGGTAGTCACTTACCATCAGGTGACCCGTCTGCTCGTTTGCCCCCTATCGCATAAAAAAAAAAAAAAAAAAAAAAAAAAAATAAACATATCTCCACCGAAACCCACAAGGCCATTATTATTGTATTTACGTTTTTATTATAAAATTAACAAAAAAAATAACTAAATGTACACATCAATTGTCAGTGATACTTTTGTGACCAATGTCCATTCTATTACTATGTACCTACTATATTATATTATATTTAAGTCTAAGTTCTAAGTAATAGTTCATAATCATCATGCAGACATACTTAACGTTAATCAACAAGCGTCTGTCGTTTTCACACGAAAGAAACTCACAATGTACATCGATGGGATATAGCTTTTTAGATAGATTACATTTGAAGAATTATTATTACTAGCCTCGCTGATTTTATTTAATCGATTTCGTCCCATTTGCCTGATCTTTTAAATGACATGTTTTATTAATTGCCCCGAAAAGTCAATATTGTTTAAATATACTAATATTTTAAAATAAATGCAAAAGTAACTCCATCTATTTGTCTGTCTGTTCCCTTTTATGACTTAACGGCTTTACCAATTTTGATTAAATTTTGTATGTGGATACTTCAAACTCAATTTAATCCAAGGTAAAGCCTCGTATGTATAAATTATATAAATTTATGTATGAAATATTATCTTTCATTTGTATATTCATCGATGAGACAATTATTTGTATACTTTTTTAACAAATGCGTCATAAAAACTTATTCTTATAAAAGTACTTATTCAACGCTGGCAGGATTATCTAATTTTTGTTGGCTCAGTTGCCATAACGAAAAAAGGAGGATGAACAATTTTTTTATCGTCACAAGGTTTGTGCCATCTGTTATTGTAGCGACGTACTGCTATTAACTTAAAACGTGGAGTTGCGGTAACTCGTCAAGCACTTGTTGCAATAACTGAATAATAATGCTGTGTATACTGTTTTTTTTTTCATTCAGCATTCTCACTTTATTACTGTTGTGTTTCTTTCTATAGTTAATTATAACGACGTATAGAACGATTGTCCTACGGCAACAGTAGATAGTGTAAATACTAAGAATTATAATAGCTAGTACCTTAGTGAACTCTACTTTGCAGGAGCAAGCTTTAACATATATAGAACGTCGCTTCAGGAACGCAGAGTATTGTTGTCCAAAAGACGTTATCGACGATTTAAATCGCGCAGCCGATGACACTGCCGGAAATATATTAAAGTTCTTGGATATTCTGCAGTACTCCAGTAATATGGATAATACAGATAAAGACGTTAACCGATATAGCACTGATTTAGACCAGAAGCAGTTAGCGTTGCAGAAGGAAGAAGCCGTATGTTAAAAACTACTACAGTATTATTTTATATTTTTATTTTCTTTTAAGCCAAAGGAAAAGAAGAAAGAGTTCTCTGTCTTCTTAAAATTTCTACTAAAAGCGGGCATTTATGTTCTTCATTCGGACCTTCCACAGTTCGTTTTCAATACTTCGGAAACTTCCATCATCGCACTCTTGCACAACGATGACAGCAGGCTTCTTTAGTTAAACATGTTTATGAGCCGGTAAAGCATTTTCTACGTTCGGTTCCACGTCAGAACGATTGTTTAGTTATGATTATAGCGATAACATACGCATATTTATGCATAAAATGAAACTCGTTGTTGTTTTTATGTTTGTTACCTTAGAACTTTCGACTGGGTGAGCCGATTTTGATGATATTTTTTTATTTGAAAGCTGGTGCTTCCCATGTGGTCACATTTCCTTTGTCCAGTTGGTCAATTTGGTCCAGTTCTGACAATGGGATCTATGAGAAAATATAAGTCTTAAATTTGCATTAAGTACGTGTGCGACAAATGGACAAATAACTCAATAACATGTCAACGCCAAAGAAAAGATGTACTTCAAGGGTAGTTAGATAAGAGTTTAGGCTCTAATAATAGCATTGATGAGAAAACCATTATAAGTCTAAAATTTTATGATAGACGAATTGAATTCGGTTGCCTAATTTTGGAAAGTTAACTCCTTTAAAATTGGTACCATCTTTTTAACGATACCGTTCATTTAACTTACCTTACCCACATCATATTTCAACTGCGGCTCTATGTGTTGCAATAGTAATAAAGTTGTCGCTTTGACAAACGAAATCTTCGTGCAAATTTATCTTCATAAAGAGTTTTTAATAAATCGGTCCTCGAGAAAACTTGCCGTACTATAGGCCTAATTCTATAATCTACAATTTCTTCATCATCGTCAGAATACAAATCTAGCAAATTCAAATTTAACATTTACATTAAATAGACATTTATGTACACTAAGTTAACAATAATATAACTTTAACCTAAATTCAAATTCAAAGCTGACAGTTGTAACATTCTTAAACGTGTTTAGCGAGGATAAATAGCAGATTGTCGGTATTTAACTTTGGCACTTTCTTAAACATGTTTAGCGACACATTTATCGTTGTGCAAGACGCTAATCGTGCTTAACCATTTTAAACGCGCTTATTGCGTCTTAAATGTACAAGTTATGTCACGCAAGTCGCCCTAAAAGTTCGTTAGAGATTTATATTGTTAATTAAATATGTAATATTTTAATTGCTGGAATTGTTTTCTACAACAATGTTTTTACAGAGAAAATAAAGTAGTAAAGTAAAATGCTTTCTGATTATAAAACCAAAAAGCAAAATTTATTTATTGCAATAGAAGGAGGGATATCTTTTCTCAGTGTTGGTATGAATATACATAAGTATCTATGTATGTATTGAGTAAGCGATGGGACTGTTAAATGCTCGGCCAATGGGTTTGTTTTTGAATATTGTGATTGAATAAGTGCTGTGTGTATAGGTGTGATTACTGACATACATAAATCAATAACTTAATTTATAATGTAACTACTATCAATTAAATTGTCTTAATAATGGCAGTCACATTGGGTAAATTAAAAAAATAAATGTATACGGGTTCTACTCTTTTAAATTATTGTTTAAATCTCGATGCAGGAAAAAATATACCATGAACTGATAAAGAAAACAAAATATGATGTTTTACCTAGTCTGATATGTTCGGTTACTAATATGGATTCTTCGTCTGCCACAAATTCAAAGAAGGAAGTAAAAATTTTACTGGCTGATTTAAAAAGTGTTGCGGAAAACTTAAAGAACATTATTTATAAGGTAAATGATTGAAGTCACGAGTATTAGACATTTGAGTGCCAATTATTGGTAGTCATGCATGCAAGCTGCCTGATTTCGGACTCGTTTGATACTTCTTTTTCTGTTTTTTTTTTTATACTATAGGGGGACAGACGAGCAACCGGGTAACTGATGGTAAGTGACAGCCGCCATCCATGGACACCCGCCACTCAAGATTCGAAGTGCGCTACCCGCCTTTGAGGGTGATGAGGAATAAGGAATGCCGGGAGGGGAAAGAGGAGAGGAGAATGAGGAGATGGGAAAGAGGATAAGGGGGATGAGGGGAGAGGAAAGAGGAGAGGGGGAGATGGGCCTCCGGAAACCTCATTCATTTCGGGGAATTGGAACATGATCGGTTTTTAGTGAGGCCGTGGTATCATACCGGTTGAGCCGGCCCATTCGTGCCTAAGCATGGCACTACTACCGTTAAAACTTCTTAAACACTCTCCTTATAAAGAAACATACGGAGTAGCATTATGACCCGAAGTTCAATGTCTTTCCAACGTGATCCTTTCATACAAGACTTGCGCATAGGTTTTACCCTATTCTCGGTGTATAGCTATAACATAGAATACACACATCCTTTATAATTTATAATATACTCAATGCGTAAAAGAACGTGTAATCAGAACCTATCTAAAAAATCTTTATTGTGTTACATCATCTGATTCTATTCAGCTGATCTAATTTATCCTAGAATAGGTGACTGTACAAAATCAGCATCAGCCAGTATCGGAATCCTTGGCGTCGATATATCAAGCGAAGTCCAGTTTCGCGGTCACTTAGAGAGTAAGGCCATATTAGCCTCGAAGAAGCTTTGTGTGCTAAACAGATCGAGACAGTATTTTACTCCGGCCCACCGCCTGCAACTTTATAAGGCGCAGGTTCGGCCGCACATGGAATACTGTTCTCATCTCTATGCAGGTGCACCCCAGTACCAACTTCTCCCTCTTGACCGCATTCAACGGAGAGCGACTCGCATCATCGACTGCCAAGATATTTCTGATCGACTTGACACCTTAGCGTTGCGTAGAGATGTAGCTTCACTCTGCATCCTCTATCGCTTGTATCATGGCGATTGTACAGAGGAATTGTTCGGACTTATACTGGCTGCTGGTTTCATCGTCTATCGTTCTTTCTACAAAATATCCATCCCGATCACCTGGACGATTGGCACTCCACCACTGTGCGCTTTTTGCCTCGCACAACCAGCTTATGGAACAAATTGTCGCCTGCCGTATTTCCGAACCGATACGACCTTCAAACCTTCAAGAAGAGAGCGTACCTCTACCTAAAAGGCTGGCAACGCACTTGTGACTCTTGAGTTACGGGTGTCCATGGGCGGCGGTAGTCACTTACCATCAGGTGACCCGTCTGCTCGTTTGCCCCCTATCGCATAAAAAAAAAAAAAAAAAAAAAAACAGTAAGGTACTCGTAAGTCTATGAGGCACAAGTGGGTCACACTGAAAGTTTCTCTTATATCATTCCGTTTTTTATTTTCTAAAAACTTTCAGTGTGACCCCCCGTACTTATTTGGTACCGGCTGTTCTCATCTTGCCAAAGGTGAGTATGGCCCAGGCACAATCAAGTGGTCGGGATACATCAACAACTTGCCTTTAGATACAATTTTTTTTTTCATATTACAGGGGGACAGACGTCCAATGACACCTGCAACTCGAGAGTATTAAGTGCGCTGCCCACCTTTGAGGGTGATGAGGTATGAAGGTATGCGGGGAGGGGAGAGGCGAATGAGGGGATGGGAAAAGGTGTGAGGGTTCAGGTTAGTGGAAAAAGGAGAGGGCGAATTCGACCTGCGAAAACCTCACTAATTTCGGGGAAATGCAACGTAAGTGTTGCTTCAGAACCGCGTTGTCGTATTGCAATTATGTGCACAACCCAGTACTTAACGGAAATGGTTTAGCGACATTTTATTATATCATTCTCAATAAACTTGATGCAGTGGTGATAGACCGATTAAAGCGCCGTGTAATGACATCGATGTTCCTTGAAACAAGAATCTCGTGAATGTTGAAAAAGATAAACAAAAAAACTAGTTGAATTTATTTCACGAGATTGTCGTCAACGTAGTAGTACATAGTGATATCTGCTTACAGAGAGACTCGATCAAAATCTAGAGAGGTTCACGTTAAATGGTTGGATCAAGGGACTGATACGGAAGGCATTTCAAGAATTGTAGTTTAATGTTCCTCTTTAATCTGTGTTCGAATGGAACTCGCACGGATCTCAAATTACATACTATTAGTGTTTGTGCAGTATGCAGAATACTTATTTTTAATTTTAATTATAGGCATCCGACGGTTGGCCTGATATAGTAATGTGGTTACTGAACGGTGGATCAAGAGTTGCATACTCAAAGATTCCCGTCGCCGACGTTATTCACTCTGTGATACCCGAACAAAGTGGACGAAAGTGTGGACGTATACAAACTATTTACTTGAAGGTTTGTTGGTAATTGTTGATGAAGAGTTGACACATAGTGCAAGGTGGCCCTACACGATTAAACAGCTACTAATTTTAGATACATACATTCCTTTAATATAGATTAGATTAGATTAGATTAGAATATTCTTTATTGTACACTTTAGGATTTAGAATAGATCTTAGTTACAAACATTAACGTACAATGGGCGGTCTTATCGCTAAAAGCGATCTCTACCAGACAACCTTAGGATGGATTTAGTGTCAAGAGAGAGTGGGTAGCTGAGGTGTACAATATTGTAGATTTTATATAACTAAATAAATATACATATTTGAATGAATGCAAATACACATATAGTATATACAATAATACATACGCACATATATATATATGAATAATAATAATATAATATTAATTACATGATGTGATACAAATAGAATTTACCAAGTATACACTAAAATAAAATGAAAACAGTGTGACAGCTAGTTTACTACATTATTCACATTATTCTGAATTTAAAAAGTGGCTCTTAACCATTGTCCTAAAGGTTTTTATGGTTTGGGCTTTTCTTATGTCAAGAGGCAGTGCATTCCACAGTCGTGTTGCAACGACTGTAAAAGATTTATCAACAAATGTTGTGGAATGCAAGGGCATTTTTAAGTCTAGGTTTTCTGACGATCTTAAGAATCTAGTATGTGAATCATGAAGGAACTCAAAGCGTCCCTTAAGATAGGAAGGTGCTGAAGGGTTAAACAATATATTATATAATAAAGAAAGGACGTGAGCATTCCGGCGAAGACGTATTGGTAGCCACTCGAGTTTTTTGCGAAATTCTGAAACGTGATCATACTTGCTTAAACCAAATATGAATCTTATGCAAACATTTTGAAGACGCCCGAGTTTGTCTAGTTGGGCCTCGGTGAGATCTGGATAGCTGACGTCGGCGTAATCAAGGATAGGGAGTAGTAACTTTGCAAGTGCGATTTTGGTGGCAGTAGGAAGAAAGTTTCGTAACCGTCTCAATGATCCCGCAGATGCAAACAATTTGCGGCTTACTTCCTGCAATTGTGAGCTCCAAGATAATTCTGAGTCGATATATATTCCCAGATTTCTAACTTTTTTACTAATTGCAATCAATGTGCCTTCGAAAATAATAGGTGGAAGCTGTGACCAGTTGATCTTTGAAATCTTCCTGGGACTGCCGACAATAATCATCTGGGTCTTAGCTGGATTCACCGATAGCCCATGTGACAAACTCCAATCGCTGATTCTAGTCAGGTCCTTGTTAATATTGTCAAAAGCCTCCGATAATCTTTTTAGGGGTGCTTGGGAGTATATTTGTAGGTCATCTGCATAAAGGTGGTAATGAGAGAGAAGTTGATGTGAGATTGAATTTATAAAAATTGCGAAAAGAAGAGGAGATAGAACGCCACCCTGGGGAACGCCAGCAGATATGTTGCACCAGTTAGTAGTAGATAAGTTGAATGAGTATTTTCAATGCGTATACGCTGTCGGCGACCACACAGGTAACTACGAAGCCAATCAATTACCGTTGGAGATATGTTAAGGGAGCTGACGATACCGATCAGAATATCGAAATCTACCGTGTTGAAAGCATTGGAAAAGTCAAGGAGAGCAAGTAAAGAAAGATTTCCATTTTCCATTCCAATTCTTATGTCATCCGTAACATTTACCAGGGCTGTAACAGTACTGTGACAGGAACGGAAACCAGATTGATGGGGATTAAGAAGGTTATTTTTAGTAAGGAATGAACTAAGTTGATTATGGACGAGGCGCTCAAGGACTTTGGAAAGGAAAGGTAATATAGAGATTGGACGGTAATCAGAAAAGGATGATGGATTTGGTTTCTTTGGTATAGGAGTTACTTGGGCATCTTTCCAAGTACATGGGAAAATTCCGGTTGATACCGAATGGTTCAAGATATGGGTGATGATGGGTAGAATTTCATCAAGGATAGGGAGGATCATGTTACGGCTGATACAATCGCTTCCAACTGCGTCAGAAGTGATACCCAAAATGCTCATCTTAACATCACAAGCCGAGAATTGATTAAAACTGAAAGGAGTACAATTAGACGTTGGAATGAGTGAAAGATTATTTAGTGTATTAGCCTTAATGGTCCTATCAAAATTGGACAGGGCAGTGAAGTGTTGATTAAGCAAATCAGTGTTCAATGTTTTTTGAATGACATAATCCTTTGATTTTCCAACTCCAAGTTTCCTGAGGAATTTCCAGACTTTAGCTGGGTCGTTATTTTGTACACTGTGATGAATGTGTTGGCGTTGAGCATCTCTACACACCTTATTGCAGCGATTCCGCACAGATATATACTTTTCCCTATTAACTTCGCTAGGCCTTATCCTTAATTTATACTTCGCTGCAGCTTTCTTTGACAGAAGATCTTTGATCTCGCTTGTTAGCCATGGAGATGGCGCGTGTTTTAATTTGACAGGCCGTACGGGAGCATGTTTGTCATACAGTTGTAGAATGGACGTGGTGAAAATGTCGACTTTATCATTTACCGAAACTGCTGCTAACAGTGGTGTCCAGTCAATACTACTGACATCCTCAAGCAAGTTATTCAAATCCATACCACCAAAATTGCGAAGCATAAGTATTTTAGGTTTTGGTTTAGGAGGGCGGGATTTATAGGAAAGGAATATATTTATCTATATGTTTGAATATTGTTCTGTTCTTTCTTTCATTAAATATTTCCCTGTATATCAGTACATCCTCGGATGAGAGTGTGATGTTCTAGGTTCGATTTCCGTCTTAGTTTGTTTTGTAATTTTTTCTCATTAAACTTTAAATAGTGGTTCCGAGTAGCTCTAGGATGTTTTGGTTGAAATAAAATATGTATGCAGCTAAGAAAATATAAAATAATATTTTCCTCCAGCCTCTGAAATGTACAAAACATATCAATACCTTAGCTACAAATTGCTACTGCATTGCTGGCAAAGTCGAATTATTAGTGTGGATGGGTCTTTATAGACAGGCACATACTTTCGAGAACTGCCTTCCAAAAGGTTATAAGCTGAAATCGAAAGACTATGATATGTGCATCAAGAGTTCTCCAATGGTAAATGACATTATTTATTGTATTAAGAGTTGATTTTTACTTCCTGACATCGGAATAGACGGAACTGCATGTAATTACTTAGTCTAAAAATAATTGGCCATAAGGTAATATATAATTTTGTTATACCTTTTAAAAAATATAACTTATTTCAGGTGTTAGAGTGCCGTGTTTTCATATTCAGAGCAAAACTAAACACGTCCTCAATAGATAAATCAAATGAAACGCAAACTTTTGTAAGAGTAAATACTTTGAGCAGTATGAGAGATACTAAGGTAATATTAAAATTGGTACTACGTAAATAAATGCATACTTTTCTCCCTTTAGGAAAAGGTCGGGTCATACGATGTCTTGTGATATGTTGCTCAAAATATGACTTGTTAGAACGTGTTGTTGTAGTTGTTAAAATTTAAGCGGGTATATGTACCTAATGGGCTTCCACTCCTGTCATCAAATTAAGCCCTCCGGTTTTCCATATTTCTGATATGTTTCCTCTTTACAACAAAAGATCTGACTAACGGTTTGGAATTTTTAGTATCGGCGAGAATATATATTTACAGACCACTCGGATATACAACTAATACACAAATGACGGTTCGAAACTGATGGTTATATGTACACACACACACACAACACAGGCTGGTACTAATACTAATTATACATTTCACAAAGCGACCTATAGTTCCCATGATACTACAGTTTACTATAGTTTTTAAATCAGGATGATTTCGATAATTCTTAACCAATTTTTCGAAATGAAAAATTAGAATCCCATGAGTGCTACAAGTATGTTCTTTGAAATAGCAATTTATCTAACTTTTTTTTTATTAGTACGAATTCTTACTTTTAAAGCCGAATCCAAATAAATTGGCGCCAGTATGGAATCAAGTGCTGAAAATTCGGAAAATGGTACCTGCGACCCCCGACCGTATCAACAAGAGCCCGCACAATGTACTTATTGAAGTATTTGAAGATTATTCGGTACGGATGTTTTAATAAAATGGTATTAAGCATCGAATAAATTTAGGGCAAGAGTAAACACTGAAAGTAATCGGTTACCGGCAAGTAATGTAATGTAATGTGATTACAAGTAAGTGGTTATAAAGGTTAGTTAGCCCGTGTTTTCTTCTATCCCTCTTATGGTGGGTCAATACCTATTTCACCCGTTTTACATGTAATAAGTAATGAACGATTTTTTTTTGTGTTTATTTGATAATCTAAGGATTCTTCGATTTTGATATGCACCTATACAAAAATAATATTAAGTTAATATGTAAAGTACGAACTATATGAATCATAAATTTCCGCATAATTGCCTTCTAGAAGCGATGCTACAGCATGCTTAGTCTCTGTGCAGGTAAAATAGGCCCTCCTTTTGTTTACGAAAAGTGTCGCTCAGTAGCTTCACTGGTTCCTTGTAAACGGAATGAGAACATATGTTCCAATCCCAAACAGCTTTAAACAATTACCAATTAGATTATTGTGTGCGGGGTAGCAGCAACGGTACAACTAACCATCTCAGCTCTGAAGATCTGATGGCACAATCATATGCATGTACGTTTACATTAATATTATTTTAATTATATTCATAGAATACTTAATATTTTGTAACAGGGTAAAGCCCAACTCATTGGTCGTTTGGAAGTAGAACCAGTTGTGGAGGATAGACCAGAATACGACTATGCCCCAAAGTTGCAGTGGTACGATTTACGTAGAGGACTTGAGCATACAGGCCAGATACTATTGTCTGTTCAGTTGTTGCAGGTTTTTATATATTCTACCCTACACTACATGTTATGAATTGAGGGCGTCACCGCTGAATCAATGGTAATGAATTTTACTATAGAGATTTTGGAACAGGGAAACCTTTTTGTAGCTGAAATAAAACTTGCATGAAAAAGTTTGTAAAAAAGAAATTCTAAGATAGGGTAGGTAGAGGTGTATAAAACACTAACGTAAGAGGGGCAAGCCGATCCTAAATGTCCGCCGCCGCCGGTCATATAGTGTCCGAAAGGAAAAATAGGGTAGCTCTATTACACTCATCCAAGAACCACACGGCAACATCTGTATAAGTATTTAAATATTTAAGGTTTTGCTCTATCATAAAAATTCATACAAGTTGGTTAAGCGGTGACGCCCTCAAAACATAAAAACTCGACACAGTTACAACGAGTTACTTTCAGATTATTTTACATTATTGTCTTTCAGATACCAGAAACGTTACTAAAAAGTACGACATACACCTCCGAAGAAGAAACTTGTGTTCCCGTGCAACTCAGTCAAATGAGCTGTGAAGCAGAGGAAGTTGAACCTTTGCCTTCAAATCTTTTACCGAAGTCTACAACATACAAGTAAGTAAAATTAAAGACATGTTCCGTTTCTTGAATTTGACTCGACAAATATAGAAATAACCTATGATGTTTTATAAAAAAAGGATGATCTTTTAATATCATTCAAAAGACCGCATACAAAGAACACCCAGACTTGGGCCAGCTATTTGTTTATCACACAAAGTTTTGTTGCGTGTGAGAACTGAACGATCCGTGGCTCAGGAGTCAGGATCACTAATATAAATTAAGTAGTTTGATTGATTTATTATACAAGTGCCCAGGACAGGAGTGTATTTGCGTGAGTAAGTTTTTTTGATGAGTGAGAGAGATTGCAAATATAAAGTGAGTATCTTCTAATATAACCACGTTCGAAAGTAGACATTTAAATATTAGGGTTTAGTACAAGAGTAGTATAAAAGTTTTAATAATTTATGTTTAAATGTTTGTACAGGCGATTAAATCTAATTTACTTGTTTATTTATGGTTTGTAAGCATTAAGAATAAGATCAATTGTAGACGGTTTCTTTGAAAGAGAGTGAAAAATCAATCAACCAATCAAGATTACTTTTTGATTGGTTGATTGATTTAGTTTTTTATTGAGTTGGTTTATTGATATTTGTTTATTTTTGTCTTTGACAGCCCTAAAAAAGACGTTAGTTTATGTAACATATGCATGATTGTATGTATGTATGTTTATTATGACATGTAAACGTACTCATAATAATACACTGGCTGTAATGTTCATAAAGCTCAATATCCCGGTTTTAACAGCAGGATAGCTGCGTTTTCCTTTTTTGTAAAATTTACCAGAATATTTTACGAAATATTTTACATTGTTAGATAGTATTCATGTATTTGTGAAGAAGAAGTGAATATATATTTATTTTTTGATTTGCATTGAAATGTTATAGAGTAGATATATATTGGTGGGGCTTACGTGACGTCACTGCATCAAGGAAGCCCTGTGTGGTCATGGAAATCGATGACTTAACAATAAAATCTGAAGCCGTTTCTGAAAAAAAAACTAATTGTAACTTCATAAACGGAAGATCTTCGCAGACCCTTCAAGCTCCTTTGTGTGAAGTGTACTCACCACCACTGAGTATAAGGCTTTACGACAGCAGCACCTTCGGCAGAACTTTATTCTTGGGCACAAATGTTGTGAAGAATCCTTCTAAGTACCTAGTGAGCTGGTTGCCTCAAGCTGAAAGAGAGGCATCGTTGAGAACAGCTTCTATTAATGCCTCAGATTTTTTTCAAGGTAATTTATTATCTTATCCACAAAGCAGTAAACAATCATACGGTCGCCTGGTTGGTTAGCGGTAGTCATAAAATAATTTCGTGGTGCATTTAATTTTACATGCCCTCATATAACAATACTTATTTCCATAGTCATCAAGTATTTGATAGAATATAAGATAGATATTAAAAAGACAGGTGTGGTGTACGCAGGTGAGTTTTTTTAGATTTGTTTAAGGCAAATTATACCGGCAATGGTAATGCTCGAACCAACTCGGAAAGGTATCGCCCTTTGTCTCGCCGTCAACCAGGCGTCAGCCTAACGTAAGTACGTAATTAAAACGGATCAACAGATCATGTACATCGACTCAGATATCCCGCGCTTATGGCTCGCCGTCCACGACTAACACTAGGTACTGAGGAGATACGTAAGCGCAGGGAGGACAAACCCAAGCCGTTAGAGCGATGATTGCATAATGCACCGTCCCGCGGTTCGAGAGGTTTTCCCGAGGCTAGGCGATCATATTTGATCGTTTTAAATTTTAAAGAATTAAACATATCTTGATATTTTATTTTGATGTGTAAAATTTTGATATTTCAATACCCTACTCAGGGAACTATCTAACATATATTTTACATCAATCCTAACTGGCTATCAATGTGTTATTTATAAAAGCTTATGACCTTTACAGTGAATCAAATATTATTTGTAAGGAAAAGTGGAACCAGTGTCGAGAATTATGAATCCAAGTCCTCGGTACCAACAAAAGATATCCAAAAAACCAAACAGTCAAGGTGGAAGAAAATGTTTAGCAGAAAGGGAGAAAATGAAGAAGAATACGTACTTCTTCCAATATCTGCAAAAGAAAATATTCAGTCTAAAGTGGTAAACTTTTCTGAAATACCTGAACATAAGGATTGGTGGATACGATATTTTTTTTCTTTAGAGGTATTTTGTTTTCTGACACCCGTACTTAGTAATCGTCTCGTACAACATATACATATGTATATACACACACTCACACACATATTCCTTCAGGACTAGGCAGAGGCGTCTCACCAACCATAATATCTCTAGTCCCACTTACGTACCCCGTTCGTAATACGGGGCAAGCCCATTATTGTTATCACTGTATGTTATACCGTCTTTTATTTAGCCTGAGATCTCACAAAAGTTGATTAAATTTAGAGAGATAGTAAAACACATCCAACCACACCACGCGGAGGGGTGTGTTTAGTAAAGTTAAATGTTCACTAATTTGCTTGTTGGATTTATTGTTACTTAAATTTAATTTATAATATTAAAAACATGGCTTACTTAATAATTCTGACATGCATTAAATAAATAGGACATTCATAAACTTCCAGCACATGTACACAGGGTATAATCAAAGACACCTGGTTTTAATTTCCTTACCACATGACTTGTCATTTTTTCGTTACGTTATACGAGTATACCTTTTTTGTGAAAACTTCGATAGTGATTAAGCGACGCTTAAGCAATAAAATTACTTGCAGCGTGTATTTATACTCGTACTCGTATGTAGATTTGTTAAAGTTATTGAATGAGTTATTTTAAAATGTTTTATACACTAGTATATAGACTGCTTGATACTTCGAGCTAAAATTATTAATTCGTAATCAATTTATATATATTCGCAAAACTAATTAATTCTTTAAAATCAAGGCAAAAATGCTGTTATCAATGCAAAAAAATCACACAATGTCATAATGCCATTTTATTCAATAATCAACCACTAGGCAGTGTATATAATTACAACTTCCTTAACGCAGGGTCAGAGGAGGGGTGGTCTTCTCTAAGGTCTTAGTATTACTCCGTCAAACTAATACTACCGCAATGCTCCATAAACTCTGCAGTTGCTCTATATCACTTATCATACATAAAACTATGAAAAATACATAAAATATAAGCGGCATTTTTATATATTTTCACTATGTATTTATTTGCAGAATGAGTTTGACGATTATTCCGTGACTATGCCTAAAATTACGGTAAGTGTGTGCTGAACAAGTTTTACAAATATTAATTTGCCATTTTTTATAAAAAAAGTTGTGCCTGTTATTAAACTAAAAAAGCTATTAAATAGACATAATTTTTCTTTTACACCTGAAGTGGCAAACAAAAACAAGACAATTCTTACAATATATATCATTTTTTAAAATAAGTTAATAGTAGTGGATCGGATAACTTGCAAATCGATTAAATCGAGTAATTACATAAATCGAGTTAAAGAAATAGTCTAGAGAATATGACAATAGATTTCCTTATATTAAATGTTCATGTGTTCTCATAAAACTTAACACAACTTCCAGATATATCAAACAGAGCTTGAAATACAACCCCATTTTTCGAAATTCAAAGACTGGTGTACAACACTAAAGCTATATAATGGCAAAAAAACCGGTATACCAGAGAAAGACGAACAACTGAACTGTGGGTTCCTGAAAGCCGGTATCGCTATTTACAGATGGCCACCTCCAGAGAACACCATTGCAGTTAGTTATAATGGTGTAAATCTCCGAAATGGGTAATAAACATAGTTCAATCCGCTAACCAGTCAATCAGCTTAGTCAGTTCAAAATTTCCTCCCCGTATACGCCATAGCACCCGTTGCTTCGCCTTCCGCATCCAATTCTTCCCAGCTCATTTGACTCCAGGTTGCCAGCCCGTCAATCTGGGGGCGCCTTACCTTCGGTTAACCGATTCGCAGTCGCCCCTGTAGAACCTGTTTGCTCAAACGATCACGAGTCCTTTGGCAGATGTAGCTAGGCCATCGGCATACTTATTTCGCGAGTTAAGTACTTATCTTTGATTTTAACATTAGCTAGTTTATTCTTCAAAGAAAAACACCAAAAATATCTTATTTTATAACAGGCTTTGAAGCGAGCGAGACTTTAAGATCAACCTCACCATAAAATAAATATATTATAAATACGTATACTTTCTTATTGTTTACATTCACGCTTATAGAAATGGAATGTAATAAAAAATTCGTTAGTTAAAACGTTAATTTAAAATTTATAACCAATATTTATTTACAGTAACTTATTAATATTTTATTTTAGTTATTTCCATGATCATCCAACCAACGACCCTAGTAAATTTCTGGTTCGAGTTTACTTAGTAAAAGGAATAAACCTGGTTGCTAAAGCCTTCAGTGGAATGTTGGACCCTTATGTTGCTATTAGTTGTGGTAATAAGCATCTAGGAGATAGAAAAAGTTACATCAAGAACACATTGAACCCTACGTTTGGCAAGTCTGTATTGAGTTACTTTCTCTTTATTTTAGAGTCCAAAAGTTTAAATGTGGTAGTAGTTGTAACATGGCAGCTGGCAACAGCTTGCATAATAATTTTGCATTTATGTGAACTCTCCAATCAGAGTCTATAGTCTATAACCGTTTTCGATAAGGGACTTATTTGAAATTTTCTTCACTTACCTAGCACATCTCAAAATTTGTGCTAGGGTTTTTATACCAACTAAAAGGTCTACTCACATATCCGCCAGTCACGAGGTGTGATTGTGTGCGTGACGTGGTTGTTATTTTTTCAATTATTAAATATATAAGGCAGCTCTGGTTTATTACTCACGTTGATCTTACTCAACCTTCCCCCTCTTGGCCAGTTATCTATTTCATCAATTCCTTCACAATGTCAAATGGCAATCTAACGTTTTAATATAATTTCCTACTTAAGTCTATCCGTTCCTATATTTCAAGTAATTCTCGATACAAGAATTGATGTAAAATCACCATTACCTACTTCTTAAACTAATTAAAAAAAAATACCTACACTTCTTTATTTTTGTTCGATACTATATTTTATGATTTGTAAACAAGATATATGTTTAGAAAACATAGGTACCAATATTTGGCAATCACATCACATCTTAAAAGCATTTACAATACAGCAAATGCAATTGCCTTCGTTGCAGAATGTATGAATTCCGATGCACTCTCCCAGATGACTACCTTCTCACAGTAGGGTTATATGACTACGATACTGTGCCGCCTGATGAGCTTATAGGGTCTACTACTATTGATTTAGAAGATAGAATATACACAAAACATAGAGCCAGCATTGGACTTGCTACGGAGTTTATCTCGTAAGTACTCTATGACGAAACTACGTATTTAGATCTGCTTGGTTTTATTAAATACAAAAAACGTGAACAGGTCTGACGAAATTTGTTAAACGCAATTCTTAAAGAGAGAATGGAAAGGTCAATAAGTTTGGTTTAATAAGTAGCAGTATAATCTAAAGATAGACTGTATTAAAATATGATGTACTTAGGAAATTGCAATATATATTACAATGCCAGCGGTTAATGTTGATAAAAGACGTTTCGGTTAATTCTTGATGCTTACTTTATAAATTACTATTTAATCCAACGTGGGAGAGCCATGCTTCGGCACGTATGGGCCGGCTCGACCGGAGTATTACCTCAAAAAACCCGCTGTTTTGCAGGCATTGTTTAATGCTTGCATGGTGCGACCGATTGAGTGAGGTTACCGGAGGCCCAACCTCCTATTTCCCCTTTTCCCTTTACCTTCCCCTCTTTCTCTTTCTTCCTTGCCCCATCCTAAAAGGCAGACACCACTTGTGACTTTTGAGTTGCAAGTGTTCATGGGCGGTAGTAGTCACTTACCATCAGGTGACCCGTCAGCTCGCTTGTCCACCCATACTATAAAAAACCTCCACTGAAACCCCGTCCAGTACGATGTCAAAGTATACCACAAGTTAGACGTAGTCTTAATATTTGTTTTACCACTTAAGAACCTCGGTCCCACACACCTATTAACGAACAAGACTATGCAGTTTATTTTACATAAAAGGTACCTGTTCTCATGACACTAATACAATTAAGAGGCGTTCTACAGTTTCTGCCTGCTCTGAACGGGATTAAAGCGCCCATCACGCCGAATGGCTTGGTTCGCGCAAAACCAATCATGCGGGAAGATCTGTTCACGATTTCGCCTTGGCATATGGCTTGACGCAGCTGGTAGCAACGCCTACGCGAATCCCAGATGTAGAAAGCCACGTACCTTCACTGTTGGATCTTCTACTGACCTCACATCCTGACGGCTACAAAATATCCGTTGAGGTCCCTCTTGGCTCTTCGGACCATTGTCTGATTAGGAGTATGGTGCCACTCGTTCACTCGCTGCGGCCGCGAATTACAGGCTGTCGCCGCGTATGACACTATAGGTCAGCAGACTGAAACTGCAATTGTCTCACCAGTTTTCTTACAGACAGAAGCATCAAGGTCGTTGTTGACGGTGCATGCTCCGACTCCAAGTCTATTAATTCTGGTGTCCCACAAGGCTGTGTGCTATCACCCACGCTGTTTCTTCTGCATATCAATGATATGCTGCAGATTAGCAGCATCCATTGCTATGCAGACGATAGCACGAGTGATGCCCTTTACACCGGCCGCGCTAACATTTCTCGGGTAAACGTCATCGAAAGCCGATCCAAACTTGTGTCTGAAATCGAAACTTCTTTATCAAAAGTTTCAGATTGGGGTCGACTTAACCTAGTCCAGTTTAACCCCACGAAGACACAGCTTTGCGCGTTCACCGCTAAAAAGATGCCATTGGTCGTATCACCTCAATTTGAGAGCACTTCCCTAACTACATCAGCCAGTATCGGAATCCTTGGCGTCGATATATCAAGCGAAGTCCAGTTTCGCGGTCACTTAGAGAGTAAGGCCATATTAGCCTCGAAGAAACTTGGTGTGCTAAACAGATCGAGACAGTATTTTACTCCGGTCCACCGCTTGCAACTTTATAAGGCGCAGGTTCGGCCGCACATGGAATACTGTTCTCATCTCTATGCAGGTGCACCCCAGTACCAAATTCTCCCTCTTGACCGCATTCAACAGAGAGCGACTCGCATCATCGACTGCCAAGATATCTCTGATCGACTTGACACCTTGGCGTTGCGTAGAGATGTAGCTTCACTCTGCATCCTCTATCGCTTGTATCATGGGGATTGTACAGAGGAATTGTTCGGACTTATACCGGCTGCTGGTTTCGTCGTCTATCGTTCGTTCTACAAAATATCCATCCCCATCACCTGGACGATTGGCACTCCACCACTGTGCGCTTTTTGCCTCGCACAACCAGCTTATGGAACAAATTGTCGCCTGCCGTATTTCCGAACCGATACGACCTTCAAACCTTCAAGAAAAGAGCGTACTCCTACCTAAAGGGCCGGCAACGCACTTGTGACTCTTGAGTTGCGGGTGTCCATGGGCGGCGGTAGTCATTTACCATCAGGTGACCCGTCTGCTCGTTTGCCCCCTATCGCATAAAAAAAAAAAAACTGTAAGGTCGTGTATGTATGTAACTAAGTTTATTTTACGTCGCTGTAGTCCACGTGTAAATATCTATTCATGTGGAGCCAATGTAGAGACATTTATCTTTAAAGTTTATCTCGAATGTCCATAATGATAAATTTCAATTTTAGCAGAGTAATCACTACTAAAAAAAACTCTCTTTCTCATCTCCTCATCCCAACTCTCTTCTTTCCCTTCCTCGCATCCCCCATACCTCATCACCCTCAAAGGCGGGCAGCACATTTACGACTCTTGAGTTGCAGATGTCCATTGACGGTGGTTGTCACTCACCATCAGGTGACCCATCTGTTCGTTTGTCCGCCTATATTATAAAAAAAGGGGGCAAGCCTATTGCCGTCATCCAGGCACCTTGAGGAATATGAATAAGAAAATTTGGAGTATATTGACCAGAAAGGGATGATAGAAAGAAAGGAAAGTGATATTACTTACACAGGATTGAAGAGTAGATGTCAGCAATAGCTGAAGCAAGTGAAGGTCGAATATATATATATATAATTCTTGATGCTTACTTTATAAATTACTATTTAATCCAACGTGGGAGAGCCATGCTTCGGTACGTATGGGCCGGCTCGACCGGAGTATTACCTCAAAAAACTCGCTGTTTTGCAGGCATTGTTTAATGCTTGCATGGTGTGACCGATTGAGTGAGGTTACCGGAGGCCCAACCTCCTATTTCCCCTTTTCCCTTTACCTTCCCCTCTTTCTCTTTCTTCCTTGCCCCATCCTAAAAGGCAGACACCACTTGTTACTTTTGAGTTGCAAGTGTTCATGGGCGGTAGAAGTCACTTACCATCAGGTGACCCGTCAGCTCGCTTGTCCACCCATACTATAAAAAACCTCCACTGAAACCCCGTCCAGTACGATGTCAAAGTATACCACAAGTTAGACGTAGTCTTAATATTTGTTTTACCACTTAAGAACCTCGGTCCCACACACCTATTAACGAACAAGACTGCAGTTTATTTTACATAAAAGGTACCTGTTCTCATGACACTAATACAATTAAGAGGCGTTCTACAGTTTCTGCCTGCTCTGAACGGGATTAAAGCGTGTGCATGTGAATGTATGTATTTAATGCAATCTTATATATAATATATAAAGACTTTATAGTCATTTACATTATTCTAGTATCTCGTTTTCAGAACGGGACCGAACAAATGGCGCGATTGTTATAAACCCTCGGTAATTTTAGAAGAACTTTGTGCGAAGAACCATCTCCCTCCTCCGCTGTTCCATAATTCTAATACCGTTGTCGTCAATGGTGTTGAATATAGGGACAAAGACAACACTAGTAAGCAATTTTCTTCTGGCTTTTATCTTTGAACGTCGCAAACAGTTAAAACTGCAAAAACATACTTAATTTGATAACGTATGAAAAACGTTAACTTTGTATGTTGAACTAGGTATGTTTTAAACCAAATGATTTTCCATTTCCTAGTTCCTCCCAGGATCGACAAAAAATATTTGGCCAGGACCGACAAAAAAAAAAATACTTCTTATGTGAAATGGCGGATTGTAGTTATACATATTTCAGCGTATTCAATCTTTGTAATAAAATTAAGCCCCGTTAATGTTAACTTAGCTTTTTTTTTTTCAGTTTATGTCATGAATGGGCTCTTTAATAAATGATAAAAAAATAAAGTCACAAAGTTGATATAATCCGAACATCCTTCACCAATGGGTTCAACTGGTTGAACTTCTAATTGAATTTAGAGGAAAATAGATCGATATATTTGTTTTTCGTGTCATGTATTATACCTTACCTGTTTAGATTTGGTAC
This sequence comes from Tyria jacobaeae, assembly GCA_947561695.1. Taxonomy (NCBI): domain Eukaryota; kingdom Metazoa; phylum Arthropoda; class Insecta; order Lepidoptera; family Erebidae; genus Tyria; species Tyria jacobaeae. Next base: position 6,113,749 of record OX387207.1, on the reverse strand, counting down.
ATTTTAATATCTGGTACATTTTAATATCTATCTGTTTCTTATTTACTAGATGAGCCTTTCAAGTCGCCAGTAGATAGGAAAGAGAGTATATGTTTGAGTTTGTTACACAAATGGCACACTTTACCAATATGCGGATACCATCTGGTGCCAGAACATGTCGAAACCAGAACATTGTATAACAATGATAAGCCTGGCTTGGAATTGGTAGGCGTTTTTGCAAAAAGCTATGATTATAATCATTTACCGTTAGTTATTATGAAAAGATTGTAACTATTTATCTGTCACTTTACTTAAACAAAACAATATCACGCTTTTTAAATCCATCCCAATTTGTATTATTAGTCGAGACAGATTATAAACATTATCTTAAAATTATATATATTTTGATAGGGTAAACTACAGATGTGGGTAGATATTTTTCCGTTAGATGCCGGTATTTACATACCCCCGGCAGTGGACATAACCCCACGAAAATTAGAAGACTATGAGCTCCGTGTCGTTGTATGGGATGTTCAAGGCATTAGATCTGCTGATCATGGGAAAAAAGGTGCAAATATTTATTGCAGAGCGTAAGTATTGATTAACTGTTTTACTACTTATAAAAATATACCCTGTTCATTGAGCGAGCCTCGTTATTTACCAAATCAACACTTAGCGCCCCTTTGAAAACTGTGAGAATCAAAAATATACCAAAAGATAATCTTGAGTTCCTATATAGTACGTAATAGGCTGCTCTCTTTCAAGTTAGTGCACCAGGACTAGCACAAATGTTACACACAGCGCGTTATATATGTTAAAATACTAGTTAAGAGGCTCCGCCTTCGTGGCATGTCCATAAAAAGTAGCCTATGTAGCCAGGGTTCGATGAATCCACATCAACACAATCAGTTCAGCCGTTTAACTGTGAAAACGTAACAGAGATAGATAGGTGGCGTTACTTCACATTGTTAATAATATTAGTATAGAAGTACACATCTATTAGGCCTTCTTCTGGACTTGACTATGCTAAGCATCTCTAATGAAATGGCTCTATTGCCAGTGAAGCTGCGAAGTGGCAACTATTTATCTTTTGAGCATTACCAGGACCTATGGAAAACGGTTCAGCGCAAATATTGTCCGGGTTTCTAGGTATTCTATCAGTAATCTGTAGTAGTAAAGCTACGTTTAGTTTGAGACCTAAACAGCTCTGTAAAGTTTTCTCAGAATATGATTATAATTATTATAACTATCACATCTATCAAGCTATCTTGTTCAACTCCTTAATACGATTTTTAGATGGATAGATACAATAGAACAAGCACAATATACGGACGTGCATTACGGTACCACTGGGACTGAATGTAGTTTTAACTGGCGTATGATTTTTAGATTCCTTTACCACCATGCTGAAAAAAAGGTAAAACATTGCATTATTTTTTTCTTTAAGTAAAAGTGGCGGGCGTACCTTTATTATAACTTTTTGTTTAAAAAGATTATAATTAAAATAATTTAAAATCTAAAACATACTATTTGTTGGTTGTGTTATTTTGTACAACAAACCAAATGAGCTCTCAAACTCAAGAGGTGCCTAGTTAGTTACTACTAACCATTGAAGTGTTCATCTGTGCACCCCTTGCTTCATCGTGACACCATCGTTATGAAGTCTTTTGTGTTGGAGTGATCAAAGCAAGCTACATGAGTACAACTCGAGTGGTTAACTAGTACTTAGTCACTGAAGGGTTCCTCTTACCAACTTCCGGATCCAACATCAGATCAGCTTCAAGATCCCTAATTATAGTATTGTTATCCAAACTATGTGTATGCATTTTATTTAATTTCGATACCGCAATTAATTTATTTCCATGTTTTTTTTTTTTAAAGTTAGTTAACTATAGTTTTAGTGACGCTTATATGAGCGTGTTAATAAGCACACTTTATAAATTTGAATTCATACCTTAATAAATAAACAACTGTGATACGTGATACTGTTGATACGTGGTAGAGCCATGCTTAGGCACTAATGGGCCGGCTCGACCGGTACGATACCACGGCCTCACAGAAAACCGGTTGTGAAGTAACGCTTACGTTGCATTTCCCCGAAATGAGTGAGGTCTCCGGAGGCCCAAAATCCCCCACCCCCCCTAATGATAGCGCTGTTAACAAAAAGGATACCCCAGGGGGGTACCAGCGCTAGCGTTGGAGAGTCCCCCCCTGGACGTCCACCCTCAGTACGGATTATACCTGAGCATGGATGCCCAGGCTGCCCCTCGTACTCTGGGGGGGGGCTCAACTGCGCTCTCAAAATCTGCTCGGGGCAAGAAAGGGCATACCATGGCACCCCCTGTCACGTTTACCGTGGATTTTTGTAACATCAGGGGTTTACATTCTAACCTCGACACTGTCCACCACCACCTTGAGACAGCAAAGCCGGCCTTGCTCTTTTTAACCGAGACGCAGATATCATTTCCAGCGGACACATCCTACCTCTGCTACCCTGGGTACGGACTGGAACACTCCTTTATTCCTAAGGCTGGTGTATGCGTGTACGTTAGAGATGATATCACTTCTCGCTGCCTCGGCAATCTTGAAGGTAGGGACCTCTCCATCTTATGGCTACGTGTAGACTGCGACGACCATCCCCGCATCTACGTATGCCTCTACAGGTCCCATAGCGGTGATGCCGAAACGGACCGACTCATCGACCACGTCCAAATGGCTACATACTCAGTGCTCCAGCAGGTCCCATCCGCAGAGATCGTGATTCTTGGCTACTTTAACGCCCATCACGCCGAATGGCTTCAAGATCTGTTCACGATTTCGCCTTGGCATATGGCTTGACGCGGCTGGTAGCAACGCACACGCGCGCTGGTACACAGGATTGAAGAGTAGGTGTCAGCAATAGCTGAAGCAAGTGAAGGTCGAATACCTATAACTCGAACTGGCTGGCTGGCCGGGAAGTTCGATTCCTCGTGACTATTTAATATTTCTATACCAAAATTCTGATATTCTAATCAAAATCATCATCATGATTATCATCCAGTCTATCCCAGCTACCTTCCAGTTCGTCAGACAATCTGGGGGCGTCCTGAAATATCAGAGTAGAAATATCGAAAATGTCACCGTTTAAGTGTTAAAATTGTATATTTGTAAGTGAACTATACAAGATGAACATGATAAACGAGAATGTGAACACGTTCGTTTAATCTATTCAAACACAGAAACCGTTAAGCCCTTATTGTCTAGAATATATAAGTTCTTGTTTGGTCAAACTGATCGAGTAGTTTGGATATTATAATTTTGAATTTCAGTTTTCACTTTTTCAAATCCACGTATGTCGTCACTTTACAACCCTCGTCCCTCTCACTTTAATATTTATTTAATCACAGTAACGTTGTGGCATCAATATTTTAATAATTTTTTAACAAAAAGTTAAGGTGCGCGCTCTTAGCGAGCTTTGTAAAGTGCCTTTAGAGAAACGGACATCGTACGCCTTACTATAAAATATAATATTTTTTAGTTTATTACGTATCAACAAATCGTTTTGCACGTTATTTTGTTTTTAATAGTGTAATTTTAAGTAAAAATAAAAAAATTGGTTATATAATCCACGAACAACTAAAACGAAGAGATCTTTCCCAAGGTTATTTGTATCTCTCAATAATATTTATACCTGTAAAGTATGTAGTAATTTGCTTTTATAGTTGGTGAGAAAGGAAAAAGGCCCATTCACAGAAGTTGAAGAGCATTTTCCTCCAATATTTGTCATGCAAGTCTTAGATAGTGATTCTCAATCGCCGGATGACTTTCTCGGTAAGAATATGCTGGACCAACTAACTTTTCCTTATATTACTTATACTCAAAAATAAATTCGCAAAAGTCGCAGAGCTTAAATACAGCTATACCAAAACAGTGTGGATTAAATGAGAACGGAGTACCGAAACTTAAAAAGGGTATGTTGAGGTGTTTTGGGAACGTTCAAAGAAAGGATGGTAAACGAATTATTAAACAAACATATGAAGTGAATGTCCGTGGAATGGCCAGTAGGGGCCAACCGTGAAGAACATACTCAGATCATTGTTTAAAAAAAAAGGGCAGGTATGAAGTTCGGGAGTTTTGTAAAGATAGAAGCAAATGGCGACTGCTGTTTCTGCCCACAACGAACGAACAAAAACGTGTGTAGCTACACCAGTTGATGACAACGATATAGATAAAGATAAAATATATAAGAGTATATATAAAAATATATAAAGTTAGTTTAGACTCTTACATCTTGTCAGAGTCTAAACTAACTTTTGTTTTATTTACGTTGCAGGTTCGTTGTCGTTTAATTTGAACACTATGCCAAAAGGAGTAAAGTTTGCACATCAATGTAAAGTGGATGATATGAACAAATCTAATAAAATAAACCTCTTCTCAGTCGTTAGCGTCAGGGCGTGGTGGCCGCTCGTCCATACCAGTCGAAATACTGGTATCAGTAAATCTGCAGTTAGTATTTACTTTGACATTCGTTCCTAAACATCTGTCAGATAGGTAGTTTTAATTTTAAATAATGTTTTTATATTCTTTAAAATTCAACCAACTTAATCAGTTTACAATGTAAGTATTCTGCACTAATAAATAACCATAATAACCTTAGTAATCACTCTCTAGTAACTAACATGTATAACAGTAGATCGATATCCATAAGTAGGTATGATGTGCCTCCAGTAACCAATTACTAAGGTAGAACAATTAGAGAGCGTGCACACTCTACTTGATGAACAGCATACCCGCAAGCGTTAGAAATGAGCCTCACACAAAACGAATTCTCACGATTGCTCAAGAAGCTTCCTATTAGATACTATATGACATATATTATACAAATAAAAAATAATAGTAATATATTAAGTTGACCAATCTCTAAGCTTGTTAGCTATATTTAAAGTGCAACACGTGCCGTCACGCAATGAAAAAAATATTCGTCAAGACTTTTTGTTAGGAGTAAATACATTTTATCATTTGTGATTTACCACTTTTTTACGAGTACATTGTAATGTGATTGACGTACATTTTCATTTTATCGAAACATTAAGTTTCTTAATATTCACATTTCCCCAAAAGACAATAATAATCTAAGTTGTACTGTAGTTGTTAATCATATTATTAAATATTAATCCTGCAGGTGTAATAATTTTATAATATAGTACATACATATATGTAATTGTTACTAAACATAAGCTTGTATCATAACAGGGTAAAATTGATATAGAGCTGTCATTGTTACCTAAGGAAAAAGCGATTATGATGCCTGTAGGCTTAGGAAGAGAACCACCGTCCCCTTTGCCGATGCCGAAGTAAGTGTTACTCATAGCTGTAACAAGTTTTAAGTTGTCTACATTCAAAGTTAATATATTTTAAGGCATTTTTAATACCCATTGCTGGTATTTGTGTTTCTGAACAGTGGACTGGCTTGTTGGTCTAATCGGGAGAGACTCTTACTGCTAAGCCGTGGATTTGATTTCCACACTACGTAAAGTATTGCACATATTTTGGCAAGAATATCAACCTGACTTTTCAGTCACTTCGATATCTTCTGTAAAAGGTTTATTGACGCATTTGTACTATTACTTCTTTGGTAAAGTCTGCAAGTACTTACTACTACAGCGAAATTACTAGTTATTACTGCACACTAACAACGAATTGTTTTTTATTAGTTGTTTTTTTTTTTACTCAAAGCTTGAATACATAAGTCACATGTTAGATAGTATATCTTAACGCGTTCAGTTAATAGTTATTTTGTCATATCGTAAGAAGAGCTTGTTATTAGAGCTTACGAGACGGCCAGATCTTCGTTATTTTCTGAGTAATATTACGTATTGAAGGATACCTGAGGAGGTAACATTCAAAAGATGAGGAAGCTAAAACAAATAAGTACTTGCATAATGTTTATTATTTTGCGTACTAACCATTTCTAGTATATTTTTCAAATCTGTGGCTGTTATCGTTTACGGCCTATGGAGCTGTATCAACGCTTTTAGTTGAATACAGAAATCTCAGACATTATTGAGGTATTATGGAATGACCATATAAAAGACCCATTTTTTTTTTGCTGTCTGTTGTTTATGGTCACAAAATACGGTTGTCTGGCGAATATCTCGTAAATGGTCCTTTATCGTGAATAATGGTTATACAATTTGAAAATTAAAATAAAAAGAAATTGGAAAATGTAGAAGTTTAACTAAAATATAAATATATAACTACAACTAAAACCAGTAACAGTCATTAAGTAGATAAAGAACCAAGTAACTTAACTGTATGTATTAGGTTGGCAACTAATAAAACCGCCACTTTTCTCGATCAGTTTCCAAAACGTTATAGAACTATCTCGAATTTTTTGAGGGAGTATAGTATAAAGCTAGAGTTGTATGTCATATTAGTTGACAACTGGATCTCGAATAGTAAAACGACAGTAAATTATGGATATTTCTCGTAGAGAACTTCGGCAGCTTTTACTTCACGAATTTCGTTTAGGTCGAAAAGCGACTGAAGTAGTGCGCAATATATGTATGTGCAACGATGGGCGAAGGCGTGCTCCCTTACGATACCAAACATTGGTTCAGAAGATTTAATGATGGGAATTATGACCTATCTGATGAACCTCATCCAGGACGACCTCCTACAATAGATGTAGATGAGTTAATATCTCATCTCATCTCATCTCATAGACATGGATCCCAGGTTCACTTCACGTTGTCTGGCAGAGCAGGTTCAGTGTTCTCATACTGCAGTAGAAAAACAACTCCACGCTTTAGAAAACACCTGGAAATATTCAATTTGGTTGCTACATGAATTGAACCGTTTCAACTTCAGAAGAGAGCTAACGTCTACATGGAACTACTTAGTTATCATCGTACCAATGAGTGGCTGAGGGCCAAGTAATTACGGGGAATAAAAAGTGAGTTATGTTCATAAATATTTCGCGTAAGCGCCAGTGATTTGGACCTGGAGAAGCAGGAGTACCGACGCCAAAATCTGACACGAGTAAAAAAGTTCTTTTAAGTGTGCAGTGGGGAATAAACGGAATTAAATATTGAGAGTTGTTGCAATCTAATACTACAATCACGACGATGTTATGTCTACTGTTGTTAGATGTGCTAGTATTAACTGTATGACTGCTGTCCGCGTCCTCCAGACTTTGTAGGGATACTATGTATTATTATTTAAGTTTCATTGTATTATGTAACGAAGCAGTTTAAATTTCCTGATTAATACGTGTGCTTAAAATTTAATACAATCTTCTTCCTGAACCTGTATTATAATATATGCACATATAACATAAGTTTTAGTAGGTTATCATTTTTAATGTTCTTTACTTCTCTCAGAGAGTCCTATTAATTATCCTATTATAATATAGTACGCGTACTGACGAGTCTGATCCAGCTCGTCCTAGCTCTTTTCGCGTCCTAGCTAACAATCGCTGTATCATCACCATAGTTAATTATTTTGTAATAGCTTCAGTGCACAAATCATTGATATAAATTAGAAAGTGCTACGGTTCTAGTACCCTTTCTTAAGATAAACCAAAACAACGGCTAGCAGAGTTGCTCATATTTGTATGGGTGCCTATTTTCACATGTTAGGTGCGAAGAGACAAATAACTGTTAAAGATAAAGAGCACACTACCTCTGAATCAAATAAATTTCAATTTAGGGAGTAACCTGTAAATTTCAATATTGCATTTTCTGTTAAATTAATTTATTAGTCATTATGTTAACATTTTCTCTCATTCTTTCGAAAAGGTTGTTAGAACAGATATTGACCTATGATTAGTGATACCGTTTTCTTTCCTCGCTCATAAAGTTTGAACTAATTAGGGCTCTTTTTACAAAATATGGAAAGACGCTATTAAAATATAGGTGCGTAACTGACATGCGTAATATGGGGAACAATTGGGTTCACAGCGGTAGTTATACCTTTTATAGCCGCTCCACATTCCGACAACAATCACTCCAATCCCAGCTTCACAGTCCCACAGTCCTATAGAATTGCCTAAACGATTTCGCTTTAGATACAATAAGACGACGGAGTTAGATATGTATTTTGGATTTTCTGAGGTAGCTAAAATCGTATCAATTTTGAAAAAAAAAATAATTTGTGAAAATATTTTCAATCAATTTAACTAGAGAAAATTTTATTATAATAACAAAGACTGCTAATTAGATATTCGTTAACCGTATTTTGTGACCTTTAACCGTGAGTAATGTTTTAGGAGCTCACGTTCGATGACCAACATATTAGTATTAAGATACAGAGTGCTTTAGAATCTTTCTCCCTACATACCTACATATATGTTGGTCCTACCCTCCCGTTACACAAATAAATTTATACCTAAATTTAATTTTTATTTTGTACTTTCCCTGTAGGCGTGCGGCGCCGGCCAATTCGCTGCACATTATCCACAATATTAATATAATGTGGGAACGTAGACCCATAGCGATGCTTACCTGCTTAGTATTTTTGGCGATGATACTACTAGCTTTTTACTACAATATTCCTTACATATTGTGGAGTGAGATCATAGCGTAAGTTTGCACAAAGCAGAATTTTGTGATTGTAAAAAAATCACTATTAACTCGGTATTTGATTGTTATCTCTGTTTACTTTTTTTTTATGCGATAGGGGGCAAACGAGCAGACGGGTCACCTGATGGTAAGTGACTATCGCCGACAATGGACACCCGCAACTCAAGAGTCACAAGTGCGTTGCCGGCCTTTTAGGTAGAGGTACGCTCTCTTCTTGAAGGTTTGAAGGTCGTATCGGTTCGGAAATACGGCAGGCGACAATTTGTTCCATAAGCTGGTTGTGCGAGGCAAAAAGCTTCTGGAGAAGCGCACAGTGGTGGAGTGCCAATCGTCCAGGTGATGGAGATGGATACTTTGTCACGTAGGACGATGGCGGAAACCTGCAGCCGGTATAAGTCCGAACAATTCCTCTGAACACTCCCCATGATACAAGCGATAGAGGATGCAGAGTGAAGCTACATCTCTACGCAACGCCAAGGTGTCAAGTCGATCAGAAATATCTTGGCAGTCGATGATGCAAGTCGCTCTCCGTTGAATGCGGTCAAGAGGGAGAAGCTGGTAATGGGGTGCACCTGCGTAGAGATGAGAACAGTATTCTAAACTGGACTAGGTTAAGTCGACCCCAATCTGAAACTTTTGATAAAGAAGTTTCAATTTCAGACACAAGTTTGGATCGGCTTTCGATCACGTTTACCCGAGAAATGTTAGCGCGGCCGGTGTAAAGGGCATCGTCTGCATAGCAATGGATGCTGCTAATCTGCAGCATGTCATTAATATGCAGAAGAAACAGCGTGGGTGATAGCACACAGCCTTGTGGGACACCAGAATTAACAGACTTGAGAGTCGGAGCATGCACCGTCAACAACGACTTTGATGCTTCTGTCTGTAAGAAAACTGGTGAGCCAATTGCACAGTTTCTCGGGAAGCCCATAGGAAGGAAGCTTCGCAAGGAGCGCCTTGTGCCAGATCCAATCGAAGGCCTTTGTCACGTCCAAACTAACGGCCAACGCTTCCCCCTTGGTCTCGATCGCCTGTGCCCACCGGTGAGTCAAGTAAGCAAGAAGATCACCAGCTGAACGACCACGACGGAAGCCGTATTGTCGATTATTGTTGTTGTTGTTACTTGCTTTGTTATTATTACTGAAACAATCCTATGAAACATACAGTTAGTAAATTTATATAAATATCTACATCAGTTGCATGAGGTGTTGAACAAGAACAATAATTTGCATGCATATGCATTTTTTTTTAGTTTTACATTTATTTTTACCGGACTGCCCAAGAGGTGTGTAGGTTTGTATATATGTCTATGTAAAGGCATAAGATACAAAGAAAGAAATATATATAATATTGCTATTTTTTAATGCGTATGATAATTCGTGTTTAATATTTCTTTTTTCAGGAACGACAATCCAAACGAAATGCCTGGTAAATCTTAAGATTATTATATAGATTATTTACTTTGTTTTATATATTGTGTACAGTAAGTTTTAATACATAGGTAAGATTATATATTACTTTGAATGATCCATATTTTGTTTGAAGAATGTACTTTTTACAACTTTTATAGATTAGATTAACCATAAATTAACTTAATGATCCCTTATCGAAATAAATGATTTATTTGGTCTATTGCTTTTATTCTGTTGGATGTTGCCTGTGCCATTTTTGTTTTACCAAAAAGATTTTCTGTTCACCATCACATCATAAAGCCACTAAAGTGTAATTTCATGCTTGTAGGTTAATAACTTTTAACAATACGTACATTTTTAAAATATTAATAACATTTGAATTAAGATGGATTAGTATTATGTTGAATTTTTTACTTGTCGCTGTTTTTACAAAAACTTAACAAAAGAGTTTAGGTAAATATATCGTACGAGTATATGGAATCACAGTAAAGTAAAATTTGAATCGCTTGTCTTGTTACTTTTGTATAATGTTTGTATACTGTTATACTTATTTTTACACCTTATATCACAAAAAAAAAAAATGAAACAACTGTAATATGCACTAAAAAGAATTTATTAAAAAAAGTTACCATTAAATCTAAATTCAGATCCACGTACAACATTATAAGAGGTTTACGTCTAAGTATAACAACTTAATACAACTGATTATGCATAATGCCTATTCAATAGGGATGTAACGAAATATGTAGAAGACAGCTATATACACCTATATTTAATGACTTTGTCAAAATAAACCTATACTTTAATATGAAGCGACTTGTTTCTAATTACTACAATGGGCAAGCTATCAAGTTACTCACACTGAGTTGGACATGCAATAACATTCGTTACAATCCTAATAACATTTATGCATATATGTATAAAATTAATACTTGGAGACGATTACAGCATTTAATGATTTAGCTCGAACACCGAAAAAATTATGTAAAGATTTTGCAACTTTAGAAAACTCATCGCTTTAATTTGGTGCCCTTTTACTTGAACACCCGGTAGGATATCAATCCACTCGATACAATTGAATATGACAAGTGTTGGCTAACGCCAACGTTTCTCGCCTTTGAAGGTAGAAAATATTATGAATCTTTTTTGGCTGATTACCAACTCTTGGACTAGTTTATTCACATTCCTAGCTCTTAAGAGGCCTCATCCCAATTTGTTTTTTTTTTTGATTAATTTTATTTCATTAACGAAGCTTACATTTTTGAAAATATGTGCACAGAAAGTATAATGTACCACTGTTCGTGTTTTTCATTTTATATAATAATATAGCAATCTTTGTTAGCTGTTATTAAAAAAAAAGTGGATATTTTTTTAAATTTAAAGTTCTAGATTCGAATTCTCATAGAGCCTCCATAAGATAAGATCAGTTATAATGCGACTGTTTAATTGTCTAATATTATCCAAAATTATCTAGATAGTTTACATGTTTTCAAAACACGGGCGTCCAAAAATATATCATACCATATCTTTTGAGGCACTACCAGCCTAGTTTGATTTGTTACATAAGCTAAAGTTCTGCTATTTATTTCTACTTTTTCTCTGAACCACACAGTATTTATTATGCTACTGAATTGACAGCTTGTTAACAGATTTTTAAGAAAGAATACACATGATTGATGTTCTCAGGTTCCTATTTTATTTAGATTGTGGTCAGATAGTGGTTGGACTACAGGTCAACGACAATTCATGTTACCGTTATATTTCAGAATGTCCACCACATATTAAACTATTACTCCTATAATTTGTGGTCTTAAGTAAGAACTTATAAGACTCAAGCCTTATATAGCACTTAACAGCTTTAAAAAAAGCATTTTGTTACAAAGGCTCAATTTTTTATAATTATTATTTAGAAATATTTTCTTCCTATTTTCGTATGACTAGGATGGGAACTTCATAACAAGCTCTTGTAAAAATTACGTACAAATACTAAGTTTAATTGTATAATTCGTATTTCATAAATGGTAAAAATGTCGTACGACGTGGTCAATTTGAAGTCATTTACTTCCTATCATGACTTACGTTTATATATATATATATATATATGTATGAATGTATATATAATTATATATCTAAATATTAATAGTTACTTTGAGAAACTTTGAAATTCGGTTTGTCTCTTAAATAATTATTTTATAATTTTATGTTCAGATAACCTTGGTTCTCAACATTTATATGACTTTATTTAATAGAAGTTTTGGGAATTTAATCAAAATTCAAACATTCTCAAAGTGTATATTATATACCTCTTCAATCTGAGAGAGTAACATTTTCTCCAAATTTGTTCATTGCAAACGTAAATACTATGTTCAAAACATAATATTAAATTGTTTAAAACAAAGGTAAAGTTAATATTTCGGACCATATGACTATTACGTAATATGGACCTTATTAGTATTTCAGAAATAAATGTATAATTTATTTTTATTTTTTGTACGATGCGACTTCACATAAATATTACACTGAAGTGACTAGTCATTACACATTATCACAACTAATGAAAATAAATATTCACGCATAATACCCACAAATTATCTTGTTCAGTAAAATAATATTAATCTTTAGGTATTTGTTAAATATATTACTTAATACTATTCTAACATTTAAGAGAATACACTCACAAAAAAAAAAAAAACAATATTTCTCCCACCGACGAGCGACTTTTTGGTTTTGTAAAAAAAAGACAAATATATGTAGCAATTATTCAATAAATCATTAACTCCTACTTCTTTTAAATGTGATAATCACAAATAGGTATAATACTTTAGCTTGTTTTAACTAGAAGAATAATTAAAGCACATGGGTGTGTATTCAAGCTGTATAATAATTCCGGACAGTTACTGAACATCGTAGAGTTAGTCACTATATTTTTTTGAATTTCAACTGTTGTGAATTGGTTAAGTAGGTTATACATATATAGTTAACTCGTAAAGTCGTTGTTTAATGTTGCAATAATAATAATGTAAGAAGTTTTACACACAAAATAGTAATTAGCACTACTGACACAGTGTTCTAAGATTACACTTAAATATATACTTTATCAGAAAGATACAAAAAAAAATTGCGTGCTAATTGAAATTCTTGATTGTAGTTTTAGTAATTATGATGAGACTTTTATACGATTTCTATTATTTACTATTACATTTTTTTTTATATACTAAAACTAAACTGACTGTTCAAAAATTAACTTAGTACAAAATATATATGACAGTATTCTTAACTTAAGCCTTAGTTCATTCCAAATGTTAGGTCCGTTCGTCCGTCAATCTTGTTTAACCACCTTTATTAAAAGATGAAGCAGTGCGCAACTTCTTACGAATCCTAGGCGAGCTCCAACGTGGAACCACACGAGTGTCTCCTGGAGATACTCCTTCATCGACGTCATCTGCTTCAGTTTTGATTTCCATTTTCTGAAAGAAGATACACATTCATGTTGGTCATTAAACATACTATGGCAACCTCCACATACAGCAAAACGCATTTTAACTCCATCTAGCGAAGACAAGCCCAACTACATAGCATCGACACTGATGACGTAATACGATCCTGAATCACGAAAATGAAGGTCTCGCACCGTTACATTAACCGTTGGGCCGCGGTCCGCCAGGCTTGATCAACTCCCCTGGTTAGAAGATCCTCCCTTTGTGTTGGAGAGACATAACACCCGTTCCTCTAGGAGGACGACGTTATTCGAGTCTATATATTCTATATATATTATTATTATATATAAGTTTTTTTGTCTTGCCCTAGATTAAAGAGGACTTAAGACTTACTGACGAGGATTAAGATGGACTTTCACATGTGAAGGGATGGAAACGAGTGGAAGAACATGGCAGGGTTTTAAGATTTTTTAATCATTTTACTTCTTACCTGCACAATTAACCTGACAAGAGTGTGTTGTTGTTCTAACAGTTGTGACATCTCACGAAGCTTCCGCTTTTGTTTTTCTAATTCAGCCGTTATATAGTCTTCATTACTCTCTAGCATCAGATCTAGGCCACCTGAAACAGTTCATCACAAATCTCAATATGGCCATTATATTGAACGTAGTTTTAAACTTATTAAAACTGACAAGTTAGTGTTTGCCTGCTTAATTTTATTCCTTCATTATAACACCTAAACATAGGAGTAGTCTACGATTTTTACATCTAATTACATTTACATTTAACACTTTTCTTTTTACTGTTGTCTCATTCAAACGGGTCATTGACGGACCTGTTGGTTTAGTAGTTAGTAAAGGGTTACTAACTACTAAACCAACAGGTCCGTCAATGACAGTCAGGGGACTGCTGGACTGTAGGTCGTGGGTACGATGCCCACACGGGGCAAATAATTGTCCCGAATCTGGGTGTTCTTTGTGTCCATTGATTAAATGTCTGTAAAGCCCCCCGCGCCACAGGAACTATTCCTAATGCGGGTAATAGTAACAAACACATTGTCTATTCGGAAAGAGAGCCGTCGTGGGATTTGAGAGATGTGATTATGTAAAAAGTCTTTTTCTATTTGTTTTATACACACACAATGAATTTCAAAGACAGTTTGGGTAGTACATGGTAAATGTTTAAAGTATCAAAATCGTTACAATAAGCAAGTTAAACCAGTTTAGCGTTTGCCGCAACCGTGCCATGTTCAATCAACGCTACGTTCATTTTTGCGTTAAAGTTGCTAGGAAATTAAAAAGTCCATAGTGGGGTAATTATACTGTAATTGCAAATTAATTGTATATAGCAACATACTGTCATCGGTGAAGGGATTACAGAACCACTTGCGTAGAATCAAATCTAAAAATCCTAGTTTGCATTTCTTGTTGTTGGGGTATTCGATAAGTTCATCTTTATCGACTTTCTCCAAAAGTATGGCAGGCAGTTTTCGTTCTAGCTCAGTATGCAGCACCACCTTAAAGTTATAAATTATATAAATGTCAAAGTATCACTTGTCAAGGAAAGCTTAAATAATATAAATTATGTAAGAATATTGATGTTTTCTTGACCGAATGACTTGACCATTACCTGCATAGCCAATCTCTTTAGTTGAGCATTGCGTCTGACACTTTCAATGTCGCCAACAGCCAAACCGATCAGCAAGTTCATAAGCAGAATCGGCATCAATACCATGAACAGTCCAAGTATAAAGAACGTTGGCATCGGGAAAGGCAGCAGTGTGTCTGTATCAGGCTTGTAATATGGCTGCACATAAGTGCCAACAAAGTCTAGTTCTCCAAGCATCATAGCGAAGGTTCTCATTAGAGACATGGGGATACTATTAAACGACAAGTGGTGACCCTGGAAGACAAAAAAAAATTAAGGCAATTGTTCTAGACGAACGTATCATTCGCAGTGCATTATTCGCTAGGCCAATCATGACAATAATTTTGAGAGTGCAATTCGCCAATTGCTTTCAAACTAAAAATAATTAGGTTCATAAACGCAACGCACATATTATTATTTCTATTATATTTGTTTACTTTATACTTAAAACGATAACCTTTGTGAAATACCAATTTTCTATAAATGTTACCAATTATAATATACATAAATACCGTGTTTTCGGGACCCACTTTAGACAGGAGTATGTAAAAGGCCAGGCCGAAAGCGATGATGAGAATTGAGAACACCATCAGGACTTTGATAAGAGTTTGCAGAATCTCAAGAAACATAACCACGTAGATTCCAACTTGATCAAAGCGTTGGAGTAGTAGAAGCAGCTCAAACCACGATAAAAAGACTGTTATAGAAGCAGCTGAGAACTGAAAAACATATTTTCCGAGAATTAGTTCAGAATATACTTATTTCTAGTTTCCAAAAGTTCCTAATACTATTTTTAAAATTTTACCTGCGTTATAGACATGGGTTTTAAATTTACCTGTATTTCGTTGAAATATCCAAACATTGTGGGGAAAACCATCAAAGTAGAGCTGACATACAGCATCCAAGAAACTAAATTCGAAGGGTCAACCATGTAGTGCCATTGCTGCTGTTTCACATTGTAAGCTTCGCGAATCAAGCATACTGCGTTGTAGACCAAAATTGCCACCGTGCTGGAGTACATAGCTACTCTCGATTCGAAATCTGAAAATATGTTCAAGTTATGTACGCATTACGAATAGAGGTAAATAAGAACTTAAAACTTGATTTGAAAATAAGTAAGTATATGTTTTAAGAAATATGTCTAAGAAAACCAAATAGAAAAATCACCTGGATGTGACACAATACTCTTGCGGTCTGTTTTATTATCAGTGTCTTCGAAAGTATCTGTGAAATTACTGCGACAATCTTTTTTAGTTGATGCGGGTGAGCTGGCGCTCGACATCAACAAATAGGTGTATACTGTCACAAATATCAGGAATATGCAGTAAAACAACAAATTGGTCAGATGAAAATATTTGCCATACGAGTGCCATTTCATTTGCAGATACTTTTGGCTCAATGGATGTGCCAGAAGTTCAACTCTACCGTGAGCAACCATTGCCTAAAATATTAAGACATCGGAGAGATTATTAGATATCCTTATTTTGTAAGAACATACCAATGCATAACGGTTGTACTATACAACTGTTACACATAGAAATTTTTGAAAATCATTAATATTTACATCATACGTACATTCACCAACATGTATTTACAAATTTTTTGAGTAACATTTTAGTTAAATAGGAAATATATAAATACGTTAAAATATTTCTTCGGGACTACACTTACATTAAGTATTGTTAGTTTAATAGACTTACAGATTTCAGTACAGGCGATCCGTCACAAAATATGTGATTGCATTAACCCCTTTAAGCGATTGCTGTGTACTTTTAAAAACATATACAAAAATAAACCAACACAAAACAAGCGAACCCCATACTCTGCTTGAGTATTGTTAGTATTATAGTGTAAAGTAAGAAAGCATTTGTGTGCAGTGTATTCACAATTATTTAAGAAAGAGATGCTCTGTTAATTCTTATAAAAATATTTACGTATAAAATAAATAAACGATTAGAATTAGTGTTCAATACATACTACAGGGAACAAGTACGAGACATATATTAATGTAAAAAAAGTACCTATAGTAGGAAAATATTTACAAAATTATATGAACATACTATAGAATATAAACTTTATCATTTAATACTTAAGGGTCTCATAAACTGACTATGACGTGACTGTAATCTTCCCCAGACCTACAAGAGTGGATATGTTAAGATTTATAGCATTCCAGAGCATCAATTTCTTACTATACATTCATTTTAGCGCTAACCACCACGCCGCTAAGTGTATGCAACTCACGTTGATAACACACAACGGTTCAGGACGATATTTTGGGTCATTGAGCGCCAGTCTCAATGCGTCAACTTCAAGCTTCGACCGTTGGTAGTTTTTGAAAGAGTACTTAATCTGCGATAATGCAAATGAAAAGAAACAATTATATAAAAATACAATGAACACTTACATTCAGAGCTGGTAACGGAATGTTCTGAGATTTAGTGGCAGTCTCAGATTTTCGTTTATTGTTATTCCCTTCTTCAGCTTTTAATTGAGGACAAAGAGCTTCGAAGCTGTATTTGATCTAAATAGATTATTCAGAACTATTAGACTAGATGATCAGAACTAGAGATTATTATATATTTGCTTAACCTCTGGTACTTTTTAGGAAAATCGTAAAGAAGCTGTTCTCATTTATATCGTCTAAAGTTCCTACAGTTATTATAAAGTTGTAAAAAAAGTGTGAGATAAGTCATGAAGTATTTCAACTTAACAAAAAAGATTTAAATATGAATGTTATATAACGCTTTAGTAGAATATATTAAAAAATGAGAAATTTTCTTTGCTAGGTGGTCTATTCAAATAAAGAATTATGTCCAATGTTGGTTCGGGTGAGAGTAGTAATTGTATGTTTATTCCAAACAATGTTCTATAAAACTCGTTTGCTTGTTTAAGAAGCTAATTCACCTTAAGCTCTATATTACAACTTGAAGAACTATATTATATAGGGTATCAGTAGATTCAAATACAGATAATGTAGCTTGGGTTTAAACGATTAGGATAAAAACATCCGGTGGAATCAGAAAACCATTTCTGAGCAGGTTAGTTCCACTCTTTGGAGAAAGTAAACGTAAACTTCTCAATAAGAAGTTCTGGTAATCCGACTCGGTTACACAACCACCAGCAGGCACATAGAATAATTCAATTCTCTAAATTAGGTACATCCCTAGTTTGCAAACCGTGGGTTTGTACGCTAACTACGTATCAAGCGTCTACGATATTTGAGTAATTGAGTGCACTAACTGATGTTATGCAAAGTTAAAAATACCAATGACAATGAATAATATTTGTGTCACCTGTTACTAGTAATTAGACCGGTATATTAAGACCGGTATCGATGCCTAAAGATCAAAGTGCATAACTATATTCTAAGTGGTTGATAGATGCGATAAATTCTTTGTCGTTCAAACTCACGTAAAAGCTTTTTGAGTCCTTCTTGCAATTAGCTTTGGTGATACATTTGTCTTGAACAGCTTCAAAGACACGCGGCATGTACGCGATGAGGGCCAGAGTAACGCATGGATGACGGTCGGAACGCAGAGCCATTACTTCCTTAGCCCTACAATTTAATAAAATATAGCTTTATTTTCAAAAGTCTGGATTCGTTACTGAATGTATCTATGAAAATATATGTATGTATGTATATATAATATATGGGAAATTATGAAGAAAGATGTTGAAATTACTGGATCTGGCAGTTATTTTTTTTTTGTATTTTAAGATAATTTTAGTATGCTATACTTATCATAAAGTCGATGGTTTAGTCTGACGCTGTAAAATCAGCTACTCCAAAATAATTTAAATTATTTGACTGCTTACCGTTGTTCGTGAGTAACCATAGCCAAAGCTGCTTCTGGGAATTTGTAATAAATGGCGTAATCTATGGCACTCATATCCAGATTATTATAACTGAGACGGCACCCCATGGACAAGAGCAAAGCTATCGAGTTTGGTTTATTCTCCATAGTTGCAAGATGCAACGGTGTATTCTAAAACAGAGGTTAAAAATTATTATCACTAAATGTACAACAAAATTTTAAATGGATTAAATTCACTGAAAAAGTAACAATAGGTGTATATAATGATCTTCGTTACTAGACTCGATAAGGATTGTATTACTAGACCTTATTCAAAACCCAAGAGCCCATTAAACCACCTAGATTATATTTCATAACGCTGCTTGAGTAGTAAACATACCCCTATTTACCTACTTTAATGTCGATAAAGAAAAACATATATTGTCAGTGCAATGACATCTGCTATTATTAAGAAACAGTCAACTACATAATTAAACGAGTATATATATATATATATATACATACATATATACACAATGAGTTTATTCACTTAGTACATATACACAACAAAGCCAATATCGTGATTGCCAAAAAATGTTACGAATAAATTTGAGCCGCTAATAACAATAAAATATGAAATGATAAGATAATGGAAGTATGTTGTAAGCAATTTACCTTCTTTGTACTTCGACAAAGAGCACCTAACAACGTTTGGTGCGAAAAACGTATTGATAGCAAAAATCAGTCGCATAATAAGTACAGCCAAGTGAATGCTAATGGCATTACTAGTAAGATACTATATTCGCACAACCACCATAACAAATTGTCGCCTGCCCTATTTCTGGACCGATACGACCTTCAACCTTCAAGAAAAAAGTGTAATCTTACCTAAAAGACTGTCAACGCATTTGTGACTTTAGAATTGGGTGTCCATTGGCGGCGATAGTCACTTACCACCAGGTGTCCCGTCTGCTCGCTTGCCCCATATCCCATAATAATAAATGTAAGTATTATTCCACTAAAAAAGGGTTTGGTCGTCTAAGCGCAATTTTGTAGACATCTGTATACATGACTTTAAAAATATGACACACTTACCCCATCCTTATCTGACTGATCTAATAAATGTGAATGTACTGATTGCAACAGCTCAATGGTCTGGGTATACCCGCTCATTGCAGCCAAGTGTAGAGGGTTTCTGCCATTATGGTCTCTATGAAGTAGAGCCCCACGATTGAGGAGCAATTGCACCACCCTTGTGTGACCTTCTCGCGATGCGATGTGAAGCGGCGTCAGACCTTCGCCATCACTCTCGTTGATAATGAAAGTGCCTTTATCTGAGTCCAGGAGCTGACAAGCGGTGTGATAACGGCCGTATCTGGTAATATATGTATATATTTATAATAAAACAATTAAATTCATATTTTCTGAGCTGTTAGTAGAATTAAGTTAGTGAATTGAAGTTAGTTTTATATATGTCTCATTTGTTAAATAATTTACTACCTTGCCGCAAAATGTAATGGGCTTTCGTTGTTATTATTCTTCAAATTGATACAAGCCCCAAGTTTAATCAAGTTTTCCAAGGATCTAATGTGGCCTTCACGACTTGCGTAGTGTAGGGGCGAACATCCTGTATTGTCTTTTTCATTCAGGAGTTGGGCTAGACTTTTTTCACATCGATCCTAAAATGAATAAAAATAAACGTTAAGACGATGAAGTTAATTATAGAGATAAAATATTATTTTAATTTTCCAAGAAAATAGCCTTATTATAATTTTATTTAGACACGCGGCACCTTTCAGTCGAATGATGTTTAAATAGCTCATATCGTGAAAGCTTATAGTACAGTTCAGCCCATAATAATTATAGTAATTCACCGATAAATAAATATTTTAGTCAACAGTAAAGTCACTTAGCTAGGAGCGACTCAATGAACAAATTAAAAACTTCAAAGGACGTGTTCACTAGTCAACTGAAAATCAATATAATACTTCATTTAATCTTACTAAGGTTTTCCGTTAGTATCATTATGTATATCATTTTTAATTTTACTGTCGTATAAATTTTTGTTTTAACGAGGCCATACAAACAAACGAAGACGTTTCGAGTAAGTCCTGTGGCCTATTTAATTTTCCTCTAACAAGTTTTAATTCTATAACAATAAAGTTAGGAGGACGGGTATATTGTATTATGTAATGTTCAAATTATTCAATCTCTGCTTAGACTTCAGTTATAAATTTTATTATCAATATTTGATAATAGCGAAAATTTTATAAATTAACTAAGTATATAACTGTAGAATTCAATATTTATAAAACAAAATAATTCTTTTATATTGTATTTTAAATAAATAATCGTGTAGTGCAAAAGTAATGAATGAAATTTAAACCTAAGAACCCAGATCAATCCAAAACCAATGACATAAAAAATCCTTTTTCATCACCATTATGTCGCCTTAGTTATTAAAAACATATTGATATTGCACAAAAGAGCAAAGTAATAATTATTGGAAAAATATGTAAATTTATATTATTAATTTATGTAAATTGTTTAATCTAGTTCCTGTTTTAGTTCTCGAAGATAGTTTATACCTACATATAAACCCAATTATTTCATTATACTCGTACTATCTTTTGAATCGGTTTCGAATCCCTTAAATATAGATGGCGTTGAAGTTGCTAGATTTTCAAATGTTTTGGCAAACAATAATATCTGTAAAAATATTATTTTTTCCCTTCGTATTTTCTTTTTCATCAAAAATATACTATGTCCTTCCTAATACCTTTGGGAATATGTGTACAAAATTTCATGATAATCAGTTGTGTAGTTTCGGCGTGAAAGCGTAACAAACAAATTTACATTTACATTTATAATATTACTATCTGACCCGGCAAATGTTGTTCTGCCATAAAAATCTGTATAGGGTCACCCTTATCATTTAGGGTTATGAAAAATAGATGTTGGCCGATTCTCAGACCTACCCGATATGCACACAAAATTTCATAAAAATTGGTCCAGCTGTTTCGGAGGAGTTTGGTAGCAAACACCGCGACACGAGAATTTTATATATTAGATTATTATATAGTAGGGATGATCACCTCAAAAAGTTTCGAATTAAAATATACATATATTTTTTTCCATTTATACATAGGAGTCGTGACTTCTAGAGTAAAGGCCGGTTGCCTGTTGCTTGTGCCTGTATTTCTTTCAAATGAGAGCTTTATATAATTACTCTGATGCAATTAACTATTTACCTTACAAGTAGCTGCAAAATCCTCAAGCCGACCTCCATTCATAACTACGAGGTGGAGAACATTTCTGGAGTTTATGTCCTTTAGTTCTATGTCAGCTCCAAGACGAATCTAAAAAGCCACCTCTAACTGTTAGTTATTGAATATGGTTTAGTTGCCAACCAATTGGTGTCAACTATCAACTACCAACAAACGGTATTGAACTTGTACTTGAAGCGAAACAAAGTTTTTGAATGAAGGCGCTTCTGATAAACATGGAACGTACACAGGAATGTATGAGTGTTTAGCTTGATTTTATCAGAAATGTCAGTAAATTATAAGTGTATCAATTTTATTACAAAAAATCGAGTAATTTGGACTTAATTTAAAATTAAACACAAACAATTCATTTAACTTTATAAGTGTGCGAGTATGTTAAATAAATCAAAATCAAAACCATTTATTTCTATTAAACTAAGCATCGATTTTTTTAATTGTCAAGAGTCAGTCAGACTAAGTCAGTCTTAAAGTTAATTGCTTGTTCCAATACGTAGATCCTATGGAGCAGAACAGGCAAGAAACTCCAAGGACACTCTTTTTCAAATATTTTATACAAGTTTCTCGTTATGTACAGTATATAAGGTTAAATAAAATAAGTGAACAATGCAATACATGATTCTAAAATAATTACTTCTAATAATTACTACTAAGTATATTTAAGTAAAAGCAGTTCGGAGATGACCAGTTCCGATTAACGGCAATCGTTCATGAGCATGACGCATGCGCTCGCCATCGTCCACCTTAACCCTATTAAATTTTGTATAAAACGTATCAATGTCAGCAGTAATAATAATCATAATTGAACACTTCAATAAATAAGTACATGTCAAATGATAAAATAATAATAAAAACGAATATATAAGTGAAAGTACAAACTAAATTACATAACAAGTGGTGGAGCAGAACTAGCAAGTTGCCAAGCATTATTATCAGCCAAGTAATCATCTAATTTGTAATTAATATGATTCTTTACAAAGCGTGCGTTTTATACAATTTTTATATCTCCTTTAGATGAAGCATATCAGTTTAACACAATACATATTACTGTTGTTTGATTTTCACATTTAAACAATTAAAATATTCTGGCTTACCAAAGTATCTACGGTTCTCCAACCAGCTCTTGAAGCAGCCAACAGCATAGGCGATCTTCGCTCTTTATCCAATGGGTTTATATCTGAACCTTCCGATATTAAGTAATTAACAATGTCTGGGTGATCAAACATCGCAGCACAATGAATGGGAGTCATTTTTTGTACGTCACATGAGTTAAGACAAGCAAGCTTCTCCGTTGGCTGCATTGTGAACATGAGCTTCACGATTTCAAGGGCACCCTGCAATCATAAATGCATAAACAAAATTGATTTTAGACTTCAATAGAAACTGGACTGAGCAATGATTCGCGATTTTTTTAACTTGAATACTTATAAGATAAATAACTACCTGAGCACATGCAAGATGCACGGGAGTAGACAAATCATGCTGTTGTGTGGATATCTTGGCACCTGAACGTAAACACAATTCAACAGCTTTAATATCTCCTCCATGGACAGCTGAGTGTAACGGTACATTTCCTTCGTTGTCATATAATGATATCATAGACTCTCTAGTGCATCCATTAGATTCACCCCATTGGAGAAATACTTCCATTGTCCTAGATGAAGCGTTTTTAGCAGCCTCGTGTATCGGGTAGTACCCGTTGTTGCAGGATCTTTTACATTCAGCGCCCAGGTCCGTAATCTGCAATATTACAAATGGTAAATAAAGTCCAATTAATGTTTATTTCTTACCCATAACTTTAGCAAAGTTACTACATTAAAAAAAGATTATCCTTTTTTATTTTAGTTTATTTTAGTTTAGTTTATTTTTATTTCCTTATATATAAGAATATAAACTAATGTTTTTAATAAACTAATGTTAGTTTATTTTCTTATATATATATAGTTTATTATTATATATTATTATAAAGGCTATGAGTTAATGTAAAAAGGATTTTAACTATTCTAATACTCAATATTATTACAATATGTGAATTCGTTGTAGGAAAAATGTTGTTTACCAAAATTCTAGCGCAAATATCGTGGTCATGTATAGCAGCAAAGTGGAGCGCGGTGCGTCCATGTTCTCCGCCCAACTCGACGTTGAATAGATTTTTATATTTTGCGAAGACTTGAAGCACAGAAACCTAGGTAAACAATGAGAAATGAAAATTATCTGCTTAATGTAGATCTCTACAAAATATAATTTACTGTTGAATTTTGAGCCTGAGCCAAGCAACAGGCACGACTGGGCCGGCTCGACCAGAGTAATACCACAACCTAACAGAAAATCGCTAGTCAAACAATGCTTGCTTTGTATTGCCCAGTGAGTACCAGGGATAGTAAGAGTAGTGGGGGTTTCTACGGGTGGCAGTTGTCACTTACCATTAGGTAACCCGTTTGCTCGGAGTTTATTCATAATGTTTAAGGTTTAATCAAAATAAAATGTTTTTAAGGTTTTGTGAGCTCAGATATTGTTAGAACTAAAAATTTTAATTATTAAAAAAAACGATTTAAGTAATAAAATAATTAATTTAGAAAAACTATATTTTGTGAATATAAATCACACCTACGTTTATTCTCATTATTATTTTTACATACATACTAGCATCCACTCTCGGTTTCACCGCGCGGAATGTCAATATAGAGTAATCTGTGTCCTGCAGGGTTCGAAGTATCCACACACAAAATGTAATCGAAATCGGGTTAGCAGATTAGCATTGAAAAGTAACAGAGAGATCATGTAACTTTCGCATGTAAAAGAAGTTAAATTTAATTATAATATTTTCAAAAGAGTAAATTACTATTTTTAGTTCCGTGTTTTTCATGTAAGCTGTAACTCGACATCGACGCCAACTTCATAATTCCTTAAAGCGAATCATTTTAAATTAGAATATGAACTGAATATAAATTAGAGTGAAAGCTTTTGAAATATTAATTCGAATAATCGTTATCCTGGTTTGAAATGGATAATTTTCTACTTATTTTTCTTGCTAGAGGATGTTGAGTATATGTTTTAAACTCAATATTCTTAGAAAGGATTGAAGAGTGATCAGTCTCTTTGTATAATACAATCAGGTTAAGAAAAATCGAATCGAAAAAAAACCTTTTAAAAAATATAAAAACGTGTGGCACTCGGGGACTAGCATTTTTTATCAACTTATGCAATTATAATTATTTATTTATGCAATTTTTTTTTTCTTTGATATTTATTCAAGTTTTTTCTTTGATATTAATTCAATTTATACTTTTTGAGCGTGGTGGCCGATCAGAAAACCTTTTTTTTTCTTTTATTAAATAAATGAGAAGTTAATATCGTTTTAACTATTTTTATTATCTTACAATACATGTAGGTTATTCAGGAATTAATACATGTAGGTTATGGTAACTGAAATAAGAAACATATATGATAGATACCTATACATACACCTATATACTTATTATTATATATAGGTATTAACAGGTTGATAGGTATATTAACCATACAAATTAAGGTTGCTAAATCAGTGACTAAAAAAAACAACTAATGAAAGTAAATGTAAGAAATTAGCCACCGTTTTAGCTCGTCCACAGGTCATCACCTCATCGGAGCTGATGGTGAGGTGGTATGATGGTCTCGAAACGACTAAAACCATACGGTGTTCTGTCCAACTGGGTCTTTGGCAGAGAAACCGGGATAACGTACGAAGAAAGCCTTTGGGAACCCCTGCAGACCTTGGCCACCTCATTCGTAGGCGATCACGCTGTGGAGGCTCGCAGTGTGAGGTGGCACAAACCCACGCCCTTGTACGATGGTCACTGACCATAACTATGATCTACAGCGAGAGGCTACCCAACCGACCACACAGGTAGTTTCCGAAACATTCGTGTCCGGTGAGCACCTGTATACAACTTTCGGCATGATGTATTGGGACCTACTAAATTGGGTAAGAGACACGAGAGTGGCGCGATTACTCCCAACAGCTTTGGAACCAACTGCCGAAAGTGGTGACCAAAATCCCATCGGCTATCGAGGACGAGTCCTAGGAAGCTCTATGCCGATGTGGATGTCTCCCACAGCGATGTGGGACCCCGGAGGTGATGAGTATATGCTGCGCTCTCAAGGGGCGAACAGAGAGCGCACTATGTCCTTCACCAGCTGAGGCCTGAGACTTTGGGTCAATTTGGGAGCGTATGGGCGAAGTTTGCCCCTTACCATACGGTAGGAACGCCCCCATGGATCTCTCTCCAAAGTCTCTATCAGTTCTTCGAGGGCCCATATTTTAGTCTGCGAAATCTCTACCTGAAGGGTTTTTTTGGCTTATCTGTAGCTCTCATACAGTTCCGCTTCTCTGGTCTCTCCATCGTGGCCACAAAAAACCATAGCCTAAAGTACTCCATGTAAAACAAAATATCTATGACAGTCCCGTGAAAATCTGTCCAATTGTTCTGACAGACATAAGGTTTTTTTATTTATTTTAGCCTATGGAGTGACTCCACTTTGCCTGATGGAAAGCAATAAGTGGAGTCCAAGGGTGGTGATCACCATCCTCATTACGTGTCTAGTCAATGCAGCATGGTGGCCAGGCACCCACACTATGGCGGCCTGGTAAGATGCTTTTTCACGCCCCTCTTAAAAGACCCGGGATCAAAGTGGGAACGAAACACGTGCGCTGGTAGGGAATTCCAGGCTTTCACCGATCGGCACAGGAAAGGAGAATCACGACTCTCAGACGATGACTCCTCAGGCCAGCACTTGTAGTCGTGTAGAGGAAGGGACAAGGTGGGACCAATTGGAAGAGCTCTTCATAACACTCTCCGTGATGTAGACGATAGAGGACTGCCATAGAAGCGACATCTCTTCGCAAATGCAGAGGCTCAAGAGACTGGGTGACCTCAGGACAGTCGATAATACGGACTGCTCGCCGCTGCAACCGATCGAGAAAAAGCAAATACTGCGCATAGCCTACCAAAAGATGAGAGCAGTACTCCACGCAAGAGCGAACCTGGGTCTTGTATAAAAGACACAGTTGCTCGGGCGAGAAGAACCGTCTCAACTTGTAAAATAGGCCGAGCTTCCGCGAGACCGCCTTAGTGACGCTCTCGATGTAATCGCGCTGATTGAGATCCCGTAAAAGTCCATACCCAAGATACTAAGCCTATCCTGCAGTGGCAGTTGAGTGTTCTAAAGAGTAGGAAGAGGAAGGAATGGAGACTTTTTGTTAGAAAACGTACACGTCTGTGTTTTTTTTTGGCGCTGAACTCGACCAAATTCTCACAACCCCATTGAGAAATGCGGCTCAAGACCCGGTCGAGCTCAGCGCAAGCTCTTGTCGTTTTCCCTTAACGTCTGCTAACTTGGCAGCAGGATGTCCAAAATATCACCCGTGTGCTGTGCTGTCATCTCATTGTTATTTATGTTGCCAAGGGCCAACGTGACATTGATATGCAGAAGGAACAGCGTAGGCGATAGGAAGGAGCCCTGAGGTACACCAGCGCTAACCTCCTGGAAGTCAGAGGCCGCTCCGCCACAGAGAACCCTAATGCGGCGTTTGTGAAGGAAGGCAGTAACCCAGTTGCAGAGTTTGGGCGGCAGACCAAATGCAGGAAGTTTGGAGAGAAGCGAGCGGTGCCAGACCCTATCGAAGGCCTTGGCAAAGTCGAGGCTGATGGCCAAGAACTCCCCATGTTCAGGGAGAATAGGTAGACACCAGGCAGTGGTTGGAGGATTGTAGAGGGGCGAGAGCCGATACGCTGTACTGCGTTGGGTGATTCGTCAGCAGTAGGTCTAGTAAAGAGGGTTGACCCGGTATGTCTGGTATCCTGGTGGGCTTGAGTACCAGTTGGGTAAGGTCGTGCGTGAATGCAAATGCATTGGCAGTTCGAACAGCATGGTCAGTTTTAGAAGATCCCAGCCAGGACTTATGGTGGGCGTTAAAATGGGCGGCCAGCGGCACTACCGTTTCTATGGGTCTCCCTAGCCGACGATTCGATCCACGCCACCCTCACCATGACTTTACACACATACCACGATAAATGTCACCCCTGCATCGTTGGGCCTCCGATCTCGCACTTAACAGCGAAAGGCACCTTTCCCATAGAAAACCAAAACTCGTGGTGTTGAGTGTTGATTTTCTGTGAGAGGGTAGTACTGCCCTGGTCGAACCTGCCCCTTTTCTGCTAAATAAATCAGCGAAGCTCTACTACCTGGTTAGAATAAACAACACAACACAACACACACAGACAACCTGAAAGACATATGGACAGCCAAAATATGTCATTTTTTTTTTCTTTATGTGTAACGTGTAAATAATCATTATACACTAAGTAAAATTCCGTTATTTTTTATTTATTTTATTTATTTGTATAGACGTAAATATAATACAGCTATATATCTGGAGTGCGTTAATTACTCTTAGTTACAGTGGGTCAGAGGTGACATAAGTGACTTGATTACCTTAACACACCTCACTCTATTTGACTGATACTGATTATTGTTTTTACTTTCACATCTTTTGTACATCAGAATTAGTGCATGACCTTTCTCATCCACAAAACGTGCACGATCTGCTAACACAAAGGTATGCAGGCTACCGTTCACTGTATACTGAGAGGTCAGACTGAGCCTGGCGCTTGGAACCGACACGGAAGGCCGATTCCCCTGTCGCGATCCTTCGTAAAAGACCCTCGTCGGGTTTGTGACTAATCTGGCATCCCCAAAATATACAGGCGAGTAAAAACGAATATCATTAATGAATAAGAGTTCTGGCATTGGTCCTCTACAAATTATGTACATGGCAATAATCCTTTCGATATTAATATTTAAAGAGCCATTTAAATTAACAGTACAATATATAATAAACAACAATTATATTGTTAAAAAAGTTAAAAAAAGGTAGGGTCAGCAAATTACAGTCAGTCAACGACTAACAATAATTCTATACAGGAATAATGATGATACTAAGAAAGGACTCCTATTAGCTATTTGTCACGTGTACTAACAGGTTACCATGCCACACGGTACGTCCACGTGATGGTAAATAAGGAGAGCCATTAAAACATATTTTTCTATATAAAAAAAAAACGGCTTTATCGCTCTCAAACTAAGATGTTTGTACAATTACACGACTTTTCTAAAAGCTATTTGGCGATCACAAGAATACTTTGGACGATTGAAAAATTATAAGATTTAAACCTAAGAACTTGGAACATTAGATGGTATTGTGTAATTTAATAAATTATTTATTCTATGCGAACGCTTTCAGTCTGTTTGTTTTATTTCTATAAAAAAAAAAATAACACATACCTTATTTAACTCCGTGGCTAAATGCAAGCACCCTTGACTCTTATCATTTAGAATACTGGTGTCGACGCGGCTGAAACAATATAAATTCTTTAATACCAAATTAAAAAGGTATTAATTAGTAAGTTTAATTGGGTTCTGGTTTCAATGGTCACTAATTTAAAAAATCACAATACCAGAATTAAATATTATACCTAGTTTTATTTGTTTAAAGGATTTAAACGATACCTACATCCATCCAAAGCTGTTCAGAATCAAGAAGTTATAGTAAAATAGAATCTCTCATACACACACATACATGAAACCTGAAAACATTACTCTTCTTCTTGCGCAGTCATGTAATAAAAGGAATTATGAAATAGTAGGCACTCGTTACGCAATATATGTGTGTATTTCGACAGTTTTGTTTTTGTAAGTAGTAGAGCCATGCTTAGGCACGAATAGGCCGGCGTGACCGGTGGCCGTGAGCCTCACAGAAAACCGGTTGTGAAGTAACGCTGACTTTGCATTTCCGAAATGAGTGAGGTTTCCGCAGGCCCAACTCCCCCTCTCCTCATCCCTAGTCTCCTCTTTCCCAGCTCCGCATCCACCTCTCTTCATTCCCCTTCCCGCATCCACCTATCCCTCACCATCCTAGAAGGCGGGCAGCGCACTTACGACTCTTGAGTTGCAAGTGTCCATGGACGGCGGTTGTCACTTACCGGTGCGATACCACGGCCTCACAGAAAACCGGTTGTGAAGTAACGCTTGCGTTGCATTTCCCCGAATCGAGTGAGGTTTCCGGAGGCCTAATTCCCCCTCCCCCCTTTTCTCTCCCTCATCTCCTTTATCCTTTTTTCCATCTCCTCATCCCTCCTCTCTTCTTTCCGCTCCCTGCATCCCCCATCCCTCCATCCCTCAAAGGCATCCCTCAAAGGCGGGCAGCGCACTTGCGACTCTTGAGTTGCAAGTGTCCATGGACGGCGGTGTCACTTACCATCAGGTGACCCGTCTGTTCGTCTGTCCCCCTAAAGTATATATAATTAAAACTAAAAATTGTAGAATATTGTCTAGTTTAATATATTACTGTATTTTATTGTTTTTTTTATTGTAAATAACTGCCTAAGTTGTTGTTATCGCAGTGGCTTTCTAATAATAATTCAATAAATTTTTAATCGTTATCTAAAATAATATCCTTATTCCGTACAGAATTATATTAACAGAGGAAAAGTGTGTGCTTTATGATTGTAATAAACAACACATATGTATGAGTAATGTATGTTCTTTGAAGATTATAGTAGAAAATCATGCATTACTCTAAAAATTACTTCATGAGAGAGATAAGAGACGTTTTAACCATTTTTTTTGCTTCATTATAGCATAGTTTGCTCTAGAAAGATTGATTGATTGGGTGTTATTTGTGTCCTTTTGTGAATGTTTGTAAAGTACCCCGCGGCACAGAAATTAATGCTAGAACGGGAGTTGCCTTTTTTTTTTAAATAATAAAAATCGTTTTTTTTTATCAATAGAAACAAAAAATTAAATAGTCTGTATGTGTAAATTAACATAGTCTGTAGATTTACTAAATTGCAAGTACGAGTATATTTAATAACCAATAACACTACCTTCAGTCACACTTACTAATTTTACTAATCTTTATCAATATTGTAAACAGACCTACTCGACAGACCATTATAGAATAGGCATAAATGTAATATCTCACTAAAAACCATCACACAAGACAAGCGGGCAGAAGCTAGTATCACGATAGTGATCATTATAACATATTCATCACTATAGTAACGGATGAATATAAGCGGGTAACACTGAAAGTTTTTATCACAGGCCAGGAAGAAAAGTAGCAGATGAAAAATTTATTTAAATGTTGAATTAGGAACTCTTTGGGAATCTTTAGTTGTGTAATGAGTTCATATCTCATTTGTTTTTACAAATTGGTCCTAATTGAAAAGTGTCGAAATGGATTTAACTAAAGAAAAAAAATTGATTTGATTTATTACGACTTTCGTTGCGGTTTTACTCAACAACAATGTTACGATAGACTTTAATTAATGTTTCATTACGAAACCCCATCTCGTGCCACTGTTTACAACTGCTTTAATGAGTTTAAACGTGGTCGAAGCAAACTCACTCATGATTCTCCAAAAGGACGTCCTTCTGCGGCGACTACTGACTAACGCTGTTGTGCGGCTAATGATAGAAGCTGATACACAAGTCTCTTGAGATTTGGCAGCTTAAGACATTGGTATAAGTCAATTACAAAAAGTCCAACAGGATCATTTACGCATCAGAATGCTTTTTACTAGATGTATACCTCATAATATGACGGAAGATCAAAAACACCGTCGTCGAATTTGTGCCGCTCAATGCTTGATAAGTATGACGGAGGTGTCTCGAGTGCTGTATATGACACCCTCTCAGGTGATAAAAGCTGGATATATTGTTACGAACCCGAAACCAAAAGACAATTTGCGCAGTGGATGTTTCCATACGAAGAATTGTCGACAAAAATAAAGAAGGGTAGAAGTCAAGGAAAAAATGTGATTACCTCATTCTTTAGACGGACAGGTCATTTCACAACAATCATATTAGAAGATAAAAGGACTGTTATTGAAAATTGGCATATCATTCATTCATCATTATTTACCAGTTGCTTTGGAAAATGTTGCTTGTGAAAAAAGTCGTAGAAGAGAGAGAAGGGTGGGCCCACTGCATTAGTCAATGGTTGGTTAACTGAAGCAGTGAGACACCCCTTCGCATGCAACAGTGCTTAGAAAGCAACGAAGACTACTTCGAAAAGCAATAAAAATATTAACAGGCATCTACCCCCGTATGTACCTAGTGATTAATGGCTGTCTGATTGTTGTCATAAGTCGTAACATTTGTTTAATATGATGATAAAATTGTAATAGAATGATGTTGTAATATTTTTTTTTATCTATATTAAATTTCGATAGAGATTTTTTTAATATAATGTATGTCTATAAAATCAGTATCTTTGTAAGATATTTCTTTATACATAATTATTGAAGTATTAGCGATTCGCCGCAGTTTCACCTGCGTTTATGGTTACTGCTTCACTTCCAGGTCTCCACCACACCCCCCAAGTTGGGCAGCAGTCGTGAAAGTGCGGCCGCTGCCGCTGTGAATACCTCTCACTATAAGACTGGATCTTATGGGTGGCCTCATATCCCGATAGCCGATCATAGGCCCATGGAAGCAGTGGGCGTCGGATTTCTTGACAGCTACTTGAAGACCCAGTCACCGGATTCTTTTAATAACTTGGGTGCCCCCAGCCGTCATCCCCTAAGTGCACACCGCGCAGCACCACAGAAGAGAGCCTAAGACTGAACCCTGTGGAACACCACAGGATATATTTCGCCGACCGTGTCCTGCCCGAGTCGAGTAGATAACAGCTTTTTCAGACAAGTATGCCCCGACAATACGGCGGAGAAAGAGAGGAGCTCCGTTATAGACAAGCGCCTCCCTAATGCAACTCCAAGGCAACGCGTTGAAAGCATTGGCGAGATCAAGAGATACCGCCAACACCACCTCGCTCTGGGACACAGCTACCTCTGCCAAAGCTTTTACGCCCATGATCACATCCACAGTTGGGCGATGCCTCCTGTAGGACACTATACGCTGGGATCGTGCGATCTATGGCCCTATGCGGAGCCCCCATTTGGGCGGAGACTCTGACGACCTGTAATGCTCTGCAAACTCGTGACGACCGCAGCACTGCAATAAGCGGGTTATGGCCGTCAGGGTCATAAGAGGATACCACACGATCTCCTTTGAAACGGTGAGTCTCCTAGCAGGAACTCCGCACTGGGACCTAGAGGCGAAATCCCTTGCAACACTCTATTGGTGGCGCAGGGAGGTGCAGGAGTTGGATCTGAGACCTGCCCTTCGTGAATTTGAATTTCCGCCAGGCTCTCATGGCTCAGTGGAAAGAACGACATAAGCGATCAAGCGCAGGGTACGTCACGATTGTGGCGGTAAGGCCCATCATGGAAGATACTCTAGAGGGATCGAGAGAATGTGGTCTCTCCTACCGGCTGACGCAGGTGCTTACCGGACATGGCTCTTTCGGGAAGTACCTGTGTCGCATAGGCCCGGGAGCCAATGTCTGCGTGCCACCACTGTGGGGGCTGCCGCAAGCATACAGCACTCCACACCTTAGTGCGACTCAGAAGCGTGCCGATCTCGTGGCGGCTACGGGACTAAGTAGCCTCCCGCTGGAAACCATGCTCATGTCTATGGTCCAAAGCGAGAGTGTGTGGGATTCCACCGCCTTGTATTGCGAGACAGTAATGCTTGCAAAAGAAGCGGCGGAACGGGAACGGGAGAGGACAAGTGCTCTGCCGAGCGCACCTTTTCGATTAGGGGGGGCAAGGCCCCCCATATTCCATAGAGTGGTCACCAGCTAATCAGGTGGCCAAGGCAGGGGTTTCCTTAGGCTTCCTTGTTAGGGTATCCCGGGTCCCCTGCGTTATAGCCACTGTGACGGAACACCGTGTGGTTTTAGTCCGTTCGAGTCCGACATACCATCTCACCCTCAGCTCCGTGAGGTTATGATCCGTGGGAGAAAAAAGGTCTCTAGCACGCCACTCCACCACAATGCATTATCTATCTGGAATTTTGACTGAAGTTCCAGAGATTAGCTCGTTTAAATAAACAAACAAACAGAAAGCTCTTTAATTGTGTTACCATCACAAAATAGTTATTATTTCAAACTTTTTTATAAGTACGCCTAATATTATGTCAGGTAACATTGCTTTAGTTATTGACATCGATATAAATCCTTGAGAAAACCTAGTCGCTCGTACAGTCAACATACTCGGACATATGTACATGTCTTAAATATAAAATAAAATTCACAATCTTTTTGCGCTGAAAACTATATTTTTAGACGTATGAAAGGTAAGTTTTATTGTTGTTTTTATAACATTTATTTATCAACTGTGGCCGCGATTTCGTTGGTATTAATGTCAAAAAGAAATTCAATGGGTTCGATCAGGCTTTTTTATACTGTACTTACTTAAACCCACTGAGTTTATCCACAAATAAAAAATGTTACGAGTATAATTGCTTACATGCGAAATAACGACGTACTTATAGTAGTCCGAAAAAAACATTTTTTTTTTTAGTTACTAACTCTCTTGTGACCTCAAGTAACTAAACGGCTTGCCTATAACCGTCTGTTGTAAGTGAATCATCGGAATTGAAACATAATGCTTTTTGATGATGCTTTTATAGGTTGAGCCATCGACAGCAATTTAGCACGCAATCCGCAGGCTTTAAGCGAGTTGCGCAGTAACTGGTACACTCGCTTCACGGGACGCTCAACTGTTACTGAATATTAAACGCGTGCTACCTACCCGAAACCAATTTTAGGGTAGCACTTCAAATATACCGTATCATATATTGCTCATGTCCCATCGCTCATGCGCTGCTCATGCGCCCTGGGTTTCGGATCCGTGTGCTGGGCCGGAGTATTCTCAGTCAGTCGGAGTACAGTCAGTCAACGTCGTTCGGCTAAGTATTATACTAAAATGTAATCACACTAGTGAAATGAAATCCTAGGTATAATATTTTATATTTAGGACTTAATTTCAGCAAGTCGGTTTCGCGTGTGCAAGTGACGCTCGCGGTCTGCTGATAAATACGCTTTGCGTTCCTATATGCTATGTTACGATTGAAAATCAGTCAGAACAGAAGTAATCTAGAATTTTCCAACTGAATAGGTACAACTAACTTCTAACCCAATACATAACATAACATAACACATAGAATATAATACCAACAAAGTTAATTTTAAGAAATGCATGCGCAAAGAATCTAAACACTATTGAAGTAATTCATCGCAGGAAACTTAAAACCTACTTTATTGTAACGTGCGCCATTGCACATGGTCCATAGTACCGCCTTTCATCTCCAGTCATATCCCAACTACATTTTTTTTAGAGCATCAGCATCAGCATCCCAACGAGCAAACGGGTCACCTGATGGTAAGTGACTACCGCCGCCCATGGACACCCGCAACTCAAGTCGAGTCACAAGTGCGTTGCCGGCCTTTTAGGTAGGAGTACGCTCTTTTCTTGAAGGTTTGAAGGTCGTATCGGTTCATTCGCAGGGGGGCGCCCTACTTTCTTACTACCTATTACATTTGTACTTGATAAAGGAATTACGAATATAACTAATTCATAGATCATGGGTATGGTGCACTTACAGACAGTACATATTTCTACTTTTTGTGTGGGTGTTCGTTTTTAGTAAGAGTAAAATCTAACTGGAATAAATTACACTGATATAAACTTTACTGCTATTACTTTTATCATTTACCAAATAACGCTTAAGATCACTAATAAAAATCTCCACATATAGTTTAATAATAAATTTCTCTCATCAGTTTCTTCTTATACTTGTAGATATGTATCTTACAATTCCAGTTATATTGGTTTTACTAATCTTATCAACAAAATGAACCGCTCACAGATAAAACAGACAACCATAGACAAGGCGTAAGTAATATTTGCTTATATTAGGTGGTTCATTATTACTTTCCCTTCCCATACCTGCTTTCATGCAGTTGAACCGTTTTTCAAGTCACTTACTACTTTGTAATGTACATGTCATGCCCTTTTCCGAGATACCCCACTTGGGTATAAAATTAAAAAAAAAAATGTTTGTTTATTCCCTTCTCCATTCCCGTAAACGGCTAAACCGATTACGATGAAATATCTAAGAACTAAGCTTACTAGCTTACAAAATAAGCAACATGATTAATTGGTTTACATTGTAACGTGAATAACGTAAGACACATCTACATAGCTAATGCCGTTCTCCCATCTGGATACGCAGACGCAACAGACCGCCACTTGTTTCGATCCTTAAATACATTATGTACTTCTTCTACTGTCATTAAACCTTTCATACAAAGGGGCACCAGCAGGCCATTATAAACTGCAAGGCGTGCTTTCTTCTGTGCCTACTGATCGTTGTGTTTTCAACCCTCGACCCCATAAGGTGGTCTTATATATAATAATTTCACAGCTTTAAATAATGAGTTAATAGAAAACTTAATTATAAATTTGAGATATTTTTATTTAAAAAAAGACAAATCCCGAATTATGAATAATTCCTGTGTAGCTGGGGCTTTAAAAATATTCAATCAACGGATGCAAATGTGGATGTTCTCCAGCCTCGGAACAACTATTTGTGGATCAGACAAATTTTTGTCATATGTGGGAATCGAATCCACGACCTTCGGTTCATCAGTCAGTTAGTCAGCCGTCAGGGTCATTAACCACTGGACCATTAGGCCTATTCCATTAGTATATACATAAGTTACACGAACTAAGTCATTTTAAAAAGTTTGTAACAGACCCGCCCGCCATAGTTTTTCATGACGTTCTGTTTCTAGCATAACCATAATCAAAAACCATATAAATAATATCTAGGTACATCTTTTTATAATATATATTATATTATAAATTTAAATCTCGTATACTACCTTTAACTGTTTACAAAAATATTATAAATTAATAAAATATGGTTCAAGTATTACTTTTGAAAAAAAAAAAAAGATTTTGCCTTCTTTTCGTCATTATTGTATACTTTAAAACGCAAACTGTTGGCTTAATATATAAATTATTTAAGTTTTCCAATAGTGTACATACAGAGTGAAAACACCGTTTATAAAATGCTCAAGTTGTTATGATAAAAACAAAATATCCATTCAACCAAATATTATAAACAAATATAATGTATACATATTTCTGCATACAATATTCACATTAGGAAATTGTAAAATTAAATTGTGAATACATATCTAAGCGTGTCTTTGTATAAGTGTTTATAATCTTTAATTTTTTACGAGCTCTGAGACATGTAACTTCTTTTAAAATTATAGTAATTTATTTATGATTAATTCTATTATATTTACACAAAGTGTAGAAATATTTGGATTGTCTATAATTTACAATAGTTCACAATAATATTTAACATGTCCTATACTTACTGCTGAAGCATGAACTCAATGGCGTCTAAAGCTTCATTCTCCACAGCCACATGCAGAGGCGTGTTGCCAAAATTATCTTTGGCGTTTAGATCTGCAACAAAGCAAATAAATCAGTAGAATACAGAATATCAGTTAGAACTGCACAAAGCCGTAGATAGATTACCTGCCAACAGCCAACATTTGATACCGAAAAAGTACGAGTTTCACTCGCGCACGAAGGGTTCCGTGAGCAATAAAACTTCTAGCTGGAAGATCTCAAAAAAGTTAAGTTTGCAGTTGCAGTTTCTTTTCATACATCGCCGTTCTTTTTAAGCGAAAAATGTAAGTTTGAGTTTGTGTAAGTTTTATGATTCTTTCTCACTTTAGGTTTCAGGGCACGTATGACTATTTACATACTGTCTGTAAGATAACAAGCCTATTCCTTATCGCTTTTTACGTCAGCCACATGAAGACATATCTGATGTCTCTACACCCACACACGACAGTTTTTATCTACAATCACGGTTTTATGTTTTTTTTTTTTTAAATTGAAAAAACAGCAATAATTTTATGATTCTATGATGATGATGACTGAAATATTCATATCACAATATACAAACACCCAAACTTTCTTTTTTTCTCGATCAAATACTATTTACATAGCACGAGAATTAAAGATCGAATTTCCGTTTCCCGCGCAGGATTGTGATACATCTGGTCCCTTTGATGTCCGGACAATAACTGATCATTGAGGCAACTTCTCCCTTGTAAAAATTTAGATAAATAAATTGTTAATATAAAAAAAGCGTAATTACCACCGCTTTGTTTGCTATATTTTTTGATTTATTAAATAATATTTGTAAATGTAGTAAGTCAAGTTAACAGCTTAATAATTACGACTAAGGTTTATACAGTATTTCCTTAACACTAAACTACCGCGTTTATCTACAACATTCAAGATCTATTCTTGATTCCTCTTTATTCTTAATTCTTAATTAGGTCAAGAGATTTCTCTAAGAGAGAAATTTCCTATCTTGAGATAGAAGACAATTGATTTTAAAACAAAATACAGATTATCCTAACAATATTTTTTTGTACAAAGTTTTGTAGTTCTTTATTATATAAAACAATATTTATAAAATGAAGCTGTAGTTATTTGAGTGCCAATTATTACAGCTTAACTTTTAAAAGCCTGTTATGTATGCTATTTTTAAGCAACACGAAATATCCGTCAAAACGTTATAACAAAACGTCTTCTACTATTATAGTATTTGTTTAAAAAAGCATACCAATACGTGCATATCATTTTTAAGCCAATGATTCGATAAGACGATGTATCAAACGATCGCTTGGAAGGGACAAGTAAGTGATTATAAAGATTTGGCTTTATTGATGCAATGGGAAGGGTATATTATTTATTGCTGAGTAAGGTTTGAGTTTTGTATAAAATTCAAAGTAATTCGGCTTGAATAGCGATAAACCATTCAGTGGACTGGAATCGCGAGAGTACAGGTTTCATACACCTTCTTATGGACTATAAAACTGATGTCAAGTGTATAAAAAATAACAAGACATAAGTATATCTTAGTTATACATGTCGCATATGATATGATCTAAAAGAAATAATAAAGTTAGTTGCAAAGAGTTTTAGGTATGGAATTACGACTTCCCGACTCCCCTCCCGAAACCCGATTTATAAAAGAGTACGAACAAAGAAAGAAAATTAAAGGATATTGCAAGAGAGTAAGGGGTAAAATTAAAGCAGTAGAATGAAAGAAGAAAAACTCATATTTAATTCAAAACTAATTACTGTGATTCCGACTATCTGTAAATTTGATGGAATTTTAATAAATATCTTTATAATACAGATAATCGTAATGGGTACTAAAGTAAAAGCTTGAAATGCCGATTCACTTTCGCGAAAAGTGAATCGGGCATATCTATACATACATATGTATAATCAGTAAAATCAAAACAGTTCCATACCTTTTCCTCGTCAATTTTTGTTGTACCTTCTACCGAGATAGCTAAGTTTAGTAGTTATTGAACGATCACTCATAGATTTCACACACGAAAAAAAAATACGCGTTGACTTGAGTAACTTTCTCCGGTTTTCGTAACTAGAAAATATAGTGGAATTGGTAATTAGAAGGTTAACATTGCCCAATGCGAGCTTCATCCCTGTGGCCCGGCGTCGGCGGAAATGACTGCTAAGTTTATGTCCCTTATTCCTGGTCTTAGAAAAATGGACCGGTATACTCTTTACATCCTGGGCTCGCCAACTTTCCCTGAGGCTATGCTGGATTGTCCGATTTGGAGGTTTGGGAGTGCGCCGTTTGAAGGAGTGCGGCCCGATCGCCTTTCTCGCTTCCTCGTTTGGCGTTTCAGGGTTAGTTAGCTGCTTGTTGTCGTGCGTGGGCAACAATATCGCCATTCCCTATGCTGAAGAAGCCCTTGAGACTTGGACCAAACTTTATCCAGATACCGATCTGCCCACAAGTCCTGGAGCGCAGAGGTGTTGGGATGACATGTCTGGGGCTCACATCCTCGCTTGTTTGCGCAGCGGAGCGTCCGGAGTCGAGTTGGCTCGGCTCAATGCCGCCTCTGAGCCTGAGTCAGGTGCCTGGCTGCATGCCCTACCATCATACCATCACCTAACTTGGGCACGCTGTTGGACGACGACGTCTGCATGGGCTAAGTTGTACCCGAAGTGCCGGACGAGGTCGGCGACACTACTCCATTAACGACCTATTAAGAAGGGCGCTCGTTTCCGCGGATATCCCATGCGTCTTGGAGGCCCCTGGCCTGTCGCGATCCGACGGGAAACGGCCTGACGGACTCACCCTCGTCCCATGGCGGAGAGGTCGCTCTCTAATATGGGACGCTACTTGCGTCTGTACCTACGCGTCCTGTCTACTCGGAGGGCGGCCGGTTCGGCGGCCGAGTCAGAGGCATTGGGCAAACACAGAAAATACGCAGCCCTGGAGGACGCGGGGTATGACTTCATCCCGTTCGACGTGGAGACGGTAGGTCCGTGGGGCTCTGAGGCCAAAAGGTTCGTGGCTGATTTGGGGCGCCGACTGCGGAGTAGGGGACGGGACCCACGCTCCGCTCAATACCTGATCCAAAACATCGCTATATGCGTACAACGGGGAAACGCCGCCAGCGTCAGGGGTACGTTTGGTCGAGGGGACGCATTATTATAATTTAATTTTAAATATAAGTTTTTCTGCTACTTGATTGATATATATATAATATAAGACGTATGTCAAAAAAAAAAGAATATCTAATTTAACGTATTTTCTAATATTTATATGTATTAAGCTGTTATTATAGTGTAAGCAACCACGGTGTATTGTTAATTTGTATACTTCTAAGATTTCCTTTTATAGTTCCAACTTTACTTTTATTATAAATAATAAGTAAGGATTTTGCTCAAAAATGTATACACTGTTATATAAGATTCTAATTAAACTAGATGTAATCCCAATATTGTAAACCGATTTCTATTAATTGGTAATTATATAATATATTGTAAAATAAATAAAGATTGTTATTGATTTTAAATATTTTAATTGTGCATAAGTATTTAAGCTATAGTGAGGCATTTAAAACAACTAAAATCGGTTAAGATTTACTTTTTCAATTCTTAATGAAAAAAATCAACAATCACATATTTAAATGATTATTATCAATCTATAGTATAACTATAGCTAATGATAATAAGAAAATATATTATTGCGAGAGAAAATAAGGCACGTCATATTTCCACTTCAACTTCCAAGAGAACTACAGCGCTAACATTGTATTTCTAATTAAAAGTGAGCTAGACCTCTATGGAAAGAACGACTTTCGACAGGCGTTTATACTGTTGCCGCCAATTTTACCAGGCTATAGTTAGGTAGTCGGTCATTACTTTCACGTAGGCGTTCAGAATGCTTATTGACTAAAAATTTTAAAACTGATCATGCTTTCTTGACTTGAAAAGAGAACTAATCCGCAGAAGAGCGTCTTTAAATTTAAGTTTTGCACTGAAACTTTAAGTAAGTTAACAAACATTATATGAAGGATACACAACGTGATTAAACTTTTCAGATTAAACGCGAGATCATATGTCTGCCTCTTACCACCCTTCCGCACAGTAATAAAACTTGTGTTCATGCATTCAGTAATAATTTTACCTGTGAACTTAATAACACTATGCGCCGCGAATGTTTTGAGGCTGTACAAATATCTGTGATGTCTTTTAAGATCTTAGTAGCACTTTGTTATAGTAAAAACAGCATAATTATAAACACTTAAGGCCAATCTTCTTAAACGTAGGGTAAGCTTTAGTTTCTTCATTACCAGAAGTATGTATATGTTTACATGTTAACTCTTTGGGTTTCATATATCTCTTAGAAGTTACTATAAAGATATATTTATCGTTTTGAAACTACTTGTGTCAAACATTTAACGTTTTAATTCTAAATTTAGTCATTTTTTTCATCCCTTTAATGCCCTTCTAATATTACTAACTTATTGAGTTGAATTATCACTCCAATATTCAGAGTACTTTGGTGACGCCTTTATCTACTCATTTGTTCGAATTATTTATCGTATACACACAAATATTCCTTATTGTCCATGGAAGTGTCAATATAATGCATTATAATAGTTGCAAATTTACATTCCTTTGAATTACTAATGGATTTGTACCTATTTCTAGGAATGGAGATTTATATAACCTACGAAGTTTTCTAAATCATATACAGTGGCATTAAAAGTGAAACTTTTACTTGCACGTTTAAGAGTGCCGTGCATAAAATTAATACATGAGTAGTAAATGTATACGCTATAGAGATATAACGTTGTAAATGCTGATTACAAAATGTGGAGTAGTAAAAAATCTCTGCAATAACTTTTACCTAGCTGATACTATGTTCTGTAATGAGGAAGATGCAAACAGAGTAGTGAAGACGATCTATAATAGAGGTAAGAATTTCAAGGCGATCGTTTACCAAAAAATAAACCATTCATACCAGAAACGAAGTACCATAGAATAATATATGATACTATTGTTATATACGGAAACCAACCGTATGCTGTGAATATATTTACACAATAACGGATACTTCTATACCTGTAATTGGTTTATGATGGAATCCACAACTTGACAATGAAATAACAAATCGTTATAACATTTTTTCCGTAAACCTTATGACTTCTACTATATCCGTTATTGCAAAAATAATTTTATTTAGGACTAAAAAAATAAAACTGTAGTTTGGGGTTGGGTGAATATTTTTTTTAGCTATGCGGTCTTCTTTAGCATCCTTAGGATACGATTAATGAGCACAGCAAAAATAATCTAAAGGCGAGTCAGGCATCGATAAAACCAAGATGTAAATAATAATAATACATTAGGCAAGAGAGGAAATGTGCTATAAAAATAATAAAGAAATTCTTCACCTGTGTAGTGATGGTGCTTTTCATAGAATAAGTATAAATAAATCTATTAGGTCTTCCGGTTAGTTTTTAGGGATTTATTAAAAATTAAGTACTCTTGTATTATAAAAAATATAATTTATATTTTAATCAAAATATGCTCCATTACTACCTACAACCTTTTTTATTTATTTATTTAAAAACTTCATGCACACGTGTACATAGGCGGACTTAATGCCTAGGGTATTCTCTACCAGTCAACCTTGAGGTGGTGAAGAAAAGCGATAAGGTAGGTGCA
Organism: Tyria jacobaeae; assembly: GCA_947561695.1. Lineage (NCBI taxonomy): Eukaryota > Metazoa > Arthropoda > Insecta > Lepidoptera > Erebidae > Tyria > Tyria jacobaeae. The sequence continues at coordinate 6,070,588 of OX387207.1, read as the reverse complement.
GACATCTGGAATTTACTGTATTGTAATGTATTTTAAAACAACTATAGTTTGTATATATATACAAATACATAACAAATATACACATACATAAAAATATATAATGAAGAATATATACATATATATACTAACATACACTTTTTTTTTTTTTTTTTTTTTTTTATGCGATAGGGGGCAAACGAGCAGACGGGTCACCTGATGGTAAGTGACTACCGCCGCCCATGGACACCCGCAACTCAAGAGTCACAAGTGCGTTGCCGGCCTTTTAGGTAGAGGTACGCTCTCTTCTTGAAGGTTTGAAGGTCGTATCGGTTCGGAAATACGGCAGGCGACAATTTGTTCCATAAGCTGGTTGTGCGAGGCAAAAAGCTTCTGGAGAAGCGCACAGTGGTGGAGTGCCAATCGTCCAGGTGATGGGGATGGATATTTTGTCGCGTAGGACGATGGCGGAAACCAGCAGCCGGTATAAGTCCGAACAATTCCTCTGAACACTCCCCATTATACAAGCGATAGAGGATGCAGAGTGAAGCTACATCTCTACGCAACGCCAAGGTGTCAAGTCGATCAGAAATATCTTGGCAGTCGATGATGCGAGTCGCTCTCCGTTGAATGCGGTCAAGAGGCAGAAGTTGGTACTGGGGTGCACCTGCATAGAGATGAGAACAGTATTCCATGTGCGGCCGAACCTGCGCCTTATAAAGTTGCAGGCGGTGGGCCGGAGTAAAATACTGTCTCGATCTGTTTAGCACACCAAGCTTCTTCGAGGCTAATATGGCCTTACTCTCTAAGTGACCGCGAAACTGGACTTCGCTTGATATATCGACGCCAAGGATTCCGATACTGGCTGATGCAGTTAGGGAAGTGCTCTCAAATTGAGGTGATACGACCAATGGCATCTTTTTTGCGGTGAACGCGCAAACCTGTGTCTTCGTGGGGTTAAATTGGACTAGGTTAAGTCGACCCCAATCTGAAACTTTTGATAAAGAAGTTTCGATTTCAGACACAAGTTTGGATCGGCTTTCGATGACGTTTACCCGAGAAATGTTAGCGCGGCCGGTGTAAAGGGCATCACTCGTGCTATCGTCTGCATAGCAATGGATGCTGCTAATCTGCAGCATGTCGTTGATATGCAGAAGAAACAGCGTGGGTGATAGCACACAGCCTTGTGGGACACCAGAATTAACAGACTTCGAGTCGGAGCATGCACCGTCAACAACGACCTTGATGCTTCTGTCTGTAAGAAAACTGGTGAGCCAATTGCACAGTTTCTCGGGAAGCCCATAGGAAGGAAGCTTCGCAAGGAGCGCTTTGTGCCAGACCCGATCGAAGGCCTTCGCCACGTCCAAACTAACGGCCAACGCTTCCCCCTTGGTCTCGATCGCCTGTGCCCACCGGTGAGTCAAGTATACGAGAAGATCACCAGCTGAACGACCCTGACGGAAGCCGTATTGTCGATCATTGAGGAGCTGGTGGTCTTCTAAGTACCGGAGGAGCTGGCAGTTAACAATGGATTCCATTATCTTGGAGAACAAGGAGGCTATGGCTATGGGTCTGTAGTTGGACGGATCCGAGCGATCTCCTTTTTTAGGGATTGGGTGCACTAGAGCTGTCTTCCATGAGTTCGGGACTACGCCAAGAGAGTAGGAAAGCCGATAAAGGCGCGTTAAAACCGGTGCTAACTCTGGAGCACACGTCTTCAGCACGATAGGAGAGATTCTATCGGGCCCACTCGACTTATGAACGTCGAGGGAAAGAAGCGCTTTACGTACTGCCCTTTGTGTAAACCGGACTTCCGGCATGCGGGTCTCGCACTGCGGTATGGTCGGCGGTGCGTTTCCCCCGTCGTCCAGGGTCGAGTTGGACGCAAAGAGTTTGCCCAGAAGATCGGCTTTTTCTTTAGCGTCGTGGGCCAACGAATTATCTCCTATGCGCAGAGGTGGAAGGGATGGCTTACAAAAGTTCCCCTGGACAGCTTTGGCAAGAGACCAGAATGCACGAGTTCCGGAGGGGAGACTCACTAGTCTCTCGCCAATTCTGCCGATGTGAGCCGACTTCGCCCCAGCAATTACTCTTTTGAGGGACCTGGAGGCAAAGTTAAATTGCTTCTTTAATGTGCTGGTCTTTACATCCCGTGCTGTCGCTGCATTAGCCCATGCTTGGTAACATTCCTGCTTTCGGCGGGACGCCGCTTTGCAGGTTCGAACAAACCAAGGCTGGGACTTGCCACCTGTGGGAATCAGGGAGAATGGAATGAAAAGTTCCATACCCTGAAGCACAACATCCGCGACAGAGTCAGCAACGACATTGGGATCATCCGGCGAGAAGCAAACCTGCCTCCATGGGTAGGATGCAAAGAATGTTCTCATTCCATCCCAGTCTGCTGACCTATAGTGCCATACGCGGCGACTGCCTGTAACACGCGGCCGCAGCGAGTGAGCGAGTGGCACCATACTCCTAATCAGGCAATGGTCCGAAGAGCCAAGAGGGGCCTCAACGGATACTTTGTAGCCGTCAGGATGTGAGGTCAGCAGAAGATCCAACAGTGAAGGCACGTGGCTTTCTGCATCTGGGATTTGCGTAGGCGTTGCTACCAGCTGCGTCAAGCCATATGCCAAGGCGAAATCGTGAACAGATCTTCCCGCATGATCGGTTTTGCGCGAACCAAGCCATTCGGCGTGATGGGCGTTAAAGTCACCAAGAATCACGATCTCTGCGGATGGGACCTGCTGGAGCACTGAGTCTGTAGCCATTTGGACGTGGTCGATGAGTCGGTCCGTTTCGGCATCACCGCTATGGGACCTGTAGAGGCATAGGTAGATGCGGGGATGGTCGTCGCAGTCTACACGTAGCCATAAGATGGAGAGGTCCCTACCTTCAAGATTGCCGAGGCGGCGAGAAGTGATATCATCTCTAACGTACACGCATACACCAGCCTTAGGAACAAAGGAGTGTTCCAGTCCGTACCCAGGGTAGCAGAGGTAGGATGTGTCCGCTGGAGATGATATCTGCGTCTCGGTTAAAAAGAGCAAGGCCGGCTTTGCTGTCTCAAGGTGGTGGTGGACAGTGTCGAGGTTCGAATGTAAGCCCCTAATGTTGCAAAAATCCACGGTAAACGTGACAGGGGGTGCCATGGTATGCCTTCTCTTGCCCCGAGCAGATTTTGAGAGCGCAGTTGAGCCCCCCCCAGAGTACGAGGGGCAGCCTGGGCGTCCACGCTCAGGCATAATCCGTACTGAGGGTGGACGTCCAAGGGGGGATTCTCCAACGCTAGCGCTGGTACCCCCCTGGGGTATCCTTTTCGTTAACAGCGCTATCATTAGGGGGGTGGGGGATTTTGGGCCTCCGGAGACCTCACTCATTTCGGGGAAATGCAACGCAAGCGTTACTTCACAACCGGTTTTCTGTGAGGCCGTGGTATCGCACCGGTCGAGCCGGCCCATTCGTGCTTAAACAAGCATGGCTCTACCACTATAAAACGGCTCGGCACGGCTCTAACGCTTATAAATAGGATGCCATTTGTCGAGCAAAAAATGGATTCCATCATAAAAAAACTGATCATCTTTTGAAGCTATCCATTCATCGATCCATTTTTTGATACATTCGTAAGATTTGAAGTGCTGATCTGCAAGGCTGTGTTGCATAGATCGAAATAGGTAGGTAATCAGAAGGAGCACAATATGTTGAATATGCCGGATGCGGTAACACTTCCCACTGAAGTACTGAAAGTGTATCTCTTACAGCTTTTGCGATGTGTGGGCGAGCAGTTTTTGCTATGCAGTAAAATAACCTTTTGTTTTCTGTGCAATTCTTGGACGTTTTTGGTTCGATGCATAACTCAATTCGATTAATTGATGTTGATAACGCTCATCCATGATAGTTTCATTTGGTTTTACCAATTCATAATAAATAATACCTTTCATATTCCACCAAATGAATAACAATACCTTATTTACGCGAATGATACGCTTCGGAGTCGATGTAGATGGTTGACCAGGATCTACCCATGATTTCCTACGTTTTGGATTATCATAGATCCATTTCAGAGAGATCCATTTTTCATCGCCGGTAACGATGTGATACAAAAAAGATTTCTTTTGGTGACGACACAGTAGTGAAGCACAAATGGTTACTCGATTTTGCATCGCTAATTCTGATAAAACATACCTATCCTCCTTGTTTTTGAATTTTACCCATTGCGGATAAACGATCAGAAATTGTTGATTTACCTACATTTAATTCTTCAGCCAACTCTTGTAGTGTGCGGGCAGGGTTTTTGTCCAATAACGCCTGCAATTCACCGTCTTTAAACTTTTTTGTTTTCCACTACGTTCTTTATCCTCTAAATCAAAATTACCACTTTCAAATCGTCGAAACCAGTATTCACATGTTTTTACAGATGGTGTAGATTCATGATACGTATCTACAATAAGTCTGTGAGCTTCTGCTGCTTTGCTTTCTTGAATCGAAAAAATATCATAATAAATGACGATAATAACATTTATCGCGTTCCATATTTAATCACACTAAAAACTTGCGTGCATTTACTGTAAGTGAGTTACTTCGAATAATTAAAGTGCAAGCTAAAACACGGCGCATCGAGTATATAAGTAACTTGTACCGACGTGTCGCGACAGCTACTTGACATGTTCCCTCAAAACTAACCGTAAGACCTAATATGATTTACAAATCGTTTAGTTAATTTTAACTGCTGTTGAAATGTTTACAGCTCGTAGGTAATCATTGTATGTAAATATATGGTCAAATTAATGACATAGGATTTGTTTAATTCACGGTCATCTTATTATCTAAGTGACCTAGCACTTACCTCCACCGTAATTATTGATAAAATGGAGTATATTGGTGTTATTTCTGACAGCAGCCTGATGCGCTGCGGTGCGACCTCTGCCGTCCCTCACAGCCAGTCGTGATGGCTCACTGAGGTACAGGCGCATAAAGTCCTCCACATTTCCGCTTTCAGCTGCCTAGAAAAAAACAATAATTTTACATTTTTTATGTCCACTTTTAACCTACAAAATTGCCTTTTAAGAACGAGGACTACATATCATAGTATCTGTTTGTCTGTCTCCCTATACGATAAATAATAATATTTTGACGTTTGATAAGTTCGTAACACTATCTGAAATAAAGTTAGATAGGTTAATGTTTATGTGTTAATCAGGTAATTAAGACATAAACATTCAGTTAGTCAGTCAGATAGTTTCATCCGTTGTTAGGAATATTAGGCGCTCATATCCAAAACAGAATACACCTTCACTCTCTTAAATACCACTATAAATATATTTTTAAAGAATATACTAGCTGTTGCCCGCGACTTCATACACTCGGTAAATTACTTCTTTCTTTTTTTTTTATTTGTATACCTACCACAATGACTCCACTTTGCCTGATGGTAAGCAATAAATGGAGTCCAAGACTGGTGGTCACCATCCTCATTGGATGTCTAGTCAATGTAGTATGGTATCTATGATGAAAGTACCGTATGTGCTATTTGAGATCATATCTGTGGAAAATTCCTTTTAGATCCGCTCAGCCGTTCTGTCGTTTGTAAGTAACTAGTATCAAACCAAATTTTATCTTTATAATTTATTGATAGGAAAATTAACAGTGGTAGAGCCATGCTTAGGCATGAATGGGCCGGCACGACCGATGCAATACCACGGCCTCACAGAAAACCGGTTGTGAAGTAACGCTGACTTTGCATTTCCGAAATGAGTGAGGTTTCCGCAGGCCCAACTCCCCCTCTCCTCATCCCTAGTCTCCTCTTTCCCAGCTCCGCATCCACCTCTCTTCATTCCCCTTCAAAAAAGCTTGTTTACACTGTACATGAATAATGTAATGTAATGAATATCTTTTACAATAAATTATAAAGCCAATAACAGATTTTACTGACATTTGTTTTTATTATTACAAGAAATCAAGCCGATCAGAGATATCTTGGCAGTCGATGACGCGAGTCGCTCTCTGTTGAATGCGGTCAAGTGGGAGAAGCTGGTACGGGTATGCACCTGCATAGAGATGTGAACAGTATTCCATGTGCGGCCAAACCTGCGCCTTATAAAGTTGCAGGCGGTGGGCCGGAGTAAAATACTATCTCTATCTATTTAGCACACCAAGCTTCTTCGAGGCTAATTTGGCCTTACCCTCTAAGTGACCGCGAAACTGGACTTCGCTTGATATATCCACGCCAAGCATTGCGATACTGGCTGATGCAGTTAGGGAAGTGCTTTCAAAGCGAGGTGATACGACCAATGGCATCTTTTTAGCGGTGAACGCGCAAACCTGTGTCTTCGTGGGGTTAAACTGGACTAGGTTAGGTCGACCCCAATCGGAAACTTTTAATGGTTTCGATTTCAGACACAAGTTTGGATCGGCTCTCGATGACGTTTACCCGAGAAATGTTAGCGTGGCCAATGTAAAGGCCATCACTCGTGCTATCGTCCGCATAGCAATCGATGCTGCTAATCTGCAGCATGTCATTAATATGCAGAAGATACAGCGTGGGTGATAGCACACAGCCTTGTGGGTCACCAGAATTTACAGACTTGGAGTCGGAGCATGCACCGTCAACAACGACCTTGATGCTTCTGTCTGTAAGAAAACTGGTGAGCCAATTGCACAGTTTCTCTAGGAGCCCATAAGAAGGAAGCTTCGTAAGTAGCGCTTTGTGCCAGACCTGATCGAAGGCCTTCTCGTCTCGATTTAATTACACCTTCAAAAGCAATCACACATCTAAATACGTTAAATATGTATATTTGTTATAGGTGACGTTGTGTGGACCCGATGGCACAGTGCACGGAAATAATCATGAAAGTTTGGGACAGTGAGGAATAAAATTGGCAATAAAATGTACAGTATTTTATTGAAGACTTGAAGGTTTAATGTGATAGACATGTTGACCAAAAATTTAAAAATGTTGATCAAATAATGAATACTCGTATCTCGGCCTCGGCCTCATCTAGCTTAAACTGACAAAAAAATATATATTGACGTGTAAAAGTGTTGTTATAACCTATTTAAAAAAAAAAAAAACAAAAACAAACAAAACATTTGGCTCTATGCCAAATGAAAGTAATGAAGGGCCTGTAGTTCCAGAGGTGACGAGTGTGATCGATTATGATGATGGGGAAGTACGGTGCCATAATGAGGCAACCGAGAGTGAGAGCACGGCTGCGAATAAAATCTTAAAAGCGCCGGTGATGCCGATAGCAGAACTCAGGACCCAACCTTCTAAAACCGTAGAACCGGAGGTGAGCTTATCACTAGCACCATCGCCCGCACCCTCTCGCTCGAAGTGAACTAGGACAGCCGTAGACTATAAAATATATTTTTAAGTTATATGTTTGTTGTGGTATATATTTATAAGTTCTATTTGTTATTACCTATGAATTGTACCTTTAGAACACATTATTAAATTATACTGTTAACCGTGTTATGCTAGCGTATTATATTCTTATTTCAGTTGTTATTTATATAAATGAAATTGTCACCAGGTTTGAAAAACTAAGTATGAAGGAATGATATACATATATGCATTTGTACGCACATCGTCTCACAACCGCGGCGCGCTGCGGCGCTCTCTGTCGGGCAGTAATTAACTTGTGTTAAACGTGTAAACTCGTTTCATACATATCAACAATACACTGATTCACATAACTGTTTTGTCGTTTAAGCAAAAACCGGTTGTTGCTAGTATGTATGTACATGCTAACAATTGATAACATCGTAACGCCGGGAGCAGCTTCCTTCCAACCTGACGCTGTCTGTCTGTGAGCGTGGCTCGTTCTAATCCCGGCGGCGGTTGCTCGGATACACAGGACCAATATTTATTAGCTATCTACGGCATTGATTAAAATATGCGATGCATATAACCGTGAGCATATCGTAGTCGAGCTGTATGGTATAGGAGCTAGCAACGTTTTCGAGAAAGCATTTCAGGTCAGTAGATTTTGTGATATGCCGTCCTTCTTGCTCTTTCGGTTAGAGTCTGGGCTATCTGGCTGGCGGTAGCGGTTGCGTTCATTATTGCGCATCCTACCTGTCCAGGTGATAATTCTGGATTTTAAAAACATTTAAAAAAAATTTTAAACGTAATTTTAATTTTTTTGTTTTTAAATAAGTCTACCTGACATACCGATTTTATTGCCAGATATTTTTGATAATGCTAATTATTAATATGATTATTGATAATGCGATTTTTTTTTTATAAAAATTTCAAAGTATTTTATAATGTCTGTAATTTTAATAGTATGTTATTTAAACATAAAAAAAACTTAAAATTAATTTGACAGTCATTAATTTGATTGTTAAGCCTTGAAATAAAATGAAAAAGTCATGAAAAGTATTGCAGTATGATGCTAGTAGTCCGAGAGAGACAGTTGCAGAATAAGTCGAGAATGAGACAGAGAACCATCACAAAAGTAAATTACTTGTCACTGTACATATAATATTAATAATAATAATAATATTAATATGACCAATAACATGTTTACCAACTGTCTATTCTGAGAGGAAAAATTACATCTCATTTAAATAAAAATTTGATCATTTCTGTTTTGCAGAATGGATGTAGGAGTTGGCCTCGTGGCACCAAAGAGCTCCTTATCATGGATATGGCCATTAGCCAACAAGTACGTCGTAATCGCAAGAATCTGGAAACATGTTGGATAGATTACAAGAAGGCCTATGACTCGGTTCCACATACATGGTTTTTGAGGGTTCTGGACTTGTATTAGAGCGAAGAATATTTCAAGGGGATAGTCTGAGTCCCTTGTGGTTCTCTCTAGCTTTAAATCCTCTCAGCACTCTGTTAGAGAGCTAGGCTCTAAGTTGCAGAAAGATGATCAAGTTATATTTCACTTTCTACATATGGATGATTTGAAACTATTTGCCCCCAGTAAATTGCAACTGACAGCGTTACTAAAGGTGACTGAAAACTTTAGTAACTCTATCAAGATGGAATTTGGTGTAGACAAGTGCGCAGTCATGCACGTAAAGAAAGGCGTAGTAGTAGAATCTGAAGGAGTTAAACTTTCAGATTCAACTAAACTTAGATCTCTTTCTGCTACTGAAACCTAGAAGTATCTGGGTATATCACAGTCATTGGGAATACCTGAGTCTAGTGTGAAACAGGCATTGCGGGACCAATTTTTTGGCCGCCTGAAAAAAGTACTTAAAAGTCTTTTGTCAGGCGGTAATAAGATACGCGCCTGCAATAGTTGGGTTATACCAGTTCTCACGTATTCCTTTGGTATGCTCAGATGGACTCAGACTGAACTAGATGCTATTGATAGGAGAGTTAGTACATTGAAGACTGCATTTCGAATGCACCATCCGCGGTCATCGGTAATGAGATTGTATATCCCGCAACAGTTTGGAGGTCGTGGTCTTTTAAACATTAAGACCCTACAAAATCGCGAGATATACAACCTCAGAGAATATTTTCTTCATACCGATGTAGAAGTGCATCGTAATGTTGTAGCAGTGGACAAAGGACTTTCTCCACTCGGTCTGGCTAAAGAAAACTGGCGCAAACCTGTACTACTCAGTAATATTGATCGCAGGGAGGTATGGAAGGGCAAAGAGCTCCATGGTCGGTTCTATCGGGACCTAAATGGGCCTGATGTAGACGTAAAAGCTTCTACATTCTGGCTACGGTGTAGTGATCTTTTTGGAGAAACTGAAGGTTTTGTCTTTGCAATTATGGATGAAGTTGTTATGACGAATTACTATCGGAAATTTATTCTGAAAGACGATACGGTCGACATATGTCGGGCATGCCACCGTCCCGGTGAATCTATCAGGCATATTATTTCTATTTGTTCTTGTCTTGAAAACGGTGAGTATTTGCATAGACATAACCAAGTGGCCAGAATAGTACATCAACAACTTGCCCTTAAATACAATCTCGTGAATTTAGAGGTGTCATATTACAGGTATGTGCCCGATCCAGTTCTCGAAAATGGTCGTGCTACATTGTATTGGGATCGATCTATCATAACTGATAGGACTATTATTGCCAATAATCCTGATTTAGTCGTGATAGATCGATTAGAGCGCCGCGCAATGATTGTCGATATTGCTGTTCCTCATGATGATAATCTCGTGAAAGTTGAAAAAGATAAACAAATAAGATATTTGGATTTGTCTCACGAGATTGTCGATATGTGGAATATCGATTCGGCGATCATTGTTCCGATAGTCATATCTGCTCACGGATTATTAGCTAAGAGCCTCGACCAACACCTTAAGAGGCTCTCGTTAGATGGTTGGATCAGGAGTCTGATGCAGAAGGCAATTCTCCTTGACACGGCACGCATTGTGAGGAGGTTCCTGTCTCTGGAGCCCTAACCACCGGTAGCTTGGTCCATGTACCCGATACCGGTGGGACACAATTTTTTATATTTTTAAATATATTTTGTTTTTATTTTATATTAAAAAATGTAATTTATATGTTTATTAATTTGAATAAAGAGAATAATAATAATAATAATGAGGATGCCTCTTTTTTTGCCACGTCACTATAGACTAAAACAACTTGAAAAACTTAATATTAATTATTTATAGTTCACATTTAGTAATCAGGACAATTTAAATAAAAAGTGTTGTTTTTGAAATTTTAATCTAATTTTATATACCTTTTTATGCTTAAATTTTTTTTTGAAACTTGCTTAGACTGGAACGATTATTATTATTAATATTATATGTACAGTGACAAGTAATTTACTTTTGTGATGGTTCTCTGTCTCATTCTCGACTTATTCTGCAACTGTCTCTCTCGGACTACTAGCATCATACTGCAATACTTTTCATTACTTTTTCATTTTATTTCAAGGCTTAGCAATCGAATTAATGTCTGGCAAATTAATTTTAGGATTTTTAATCTTTAAATAACTTACTATTAAAACTACAGACATTACAAAATACTTTGAATTTTTTATAAACGTATGGCACATAATTAGTATTGTCAAAAATGTCTGGCAATAAAAAAGGTATGTCAGGTATCAGTATTATTTGTTTATTCAAAAACAAAAAAAAATAAAAATTACACCTCTTAATATGTTTTTAAAATCCCGGCTTATTACCTAGACAGGTAGGATGCGCACTAATGAACGCAACCGCTACCGCCAGCCAGATAGCCTAGACTCTAACCGAAAGAGCAAGAAGGACGACATATCACAAAATCAGCTGACCTAAAATTCTTCCTCTTCAAACGTTGCTAGCTCCCGTACTCGTACTTGATAGTGGCAGTACGTCGCTCATTATTACGCGAGGACAGCTTACCGCCATTGTGTGTGTAAAATAACGCCTACTACGATTATAATAACATACACGCACTCATTAGTTTCTTAAGGTTGAGTTAAATTTAACTAATAGTTTGACTTTGTCACCGTTCGTGTATAACAAAACAGTTAATACGTTCTCTCCAGATTATGCCTACTTATTTCTAGACTACCTATCGAAATCTTCAACAGCTTTAAAATACGAATATATATATATGATTTATACTGATCTTCTTTGTGTTTTTGGCACTAAAACTACCAACATTAACCAATACACTCCACTAGACATGAATCTTGAATTGCAATGTAAATAAATTATGTAAATGTAAATTATATTAAGTAGTATATAAACAAATGTAAATGTAAATTATATTAAGTAGTATATAACCGAAAACTACTTTCAATCTGTTAACGAGGTTGATGAATTCTTTGTAAATATTGGTAAGGACCTCGTTGATCATGTAAAAAACCTTATACCCAACCTACCCAATACTCTTTTTTTTCACCCTTACTTTACCTTCACAAAACGATTCTGTTACTACCTAGGACCATTTCTATATCATAAAGTAGACCAAATCTTCGCTATACACAAATCTCCTTGTGCGTCAATAAAAACTTAAATCACACAACATGTCTCCAAAAAGCCTTATATAACTTCATAATTCCATAGACACATTACACACACACAACATGCATATACACACACACGCACACATATACACACGCACACACCTCACACATGCATACATACACACACAAACGTACTAACACACAAATTAATCCAATCTAGTATTTAAAACTTAATTATAATTTACAACTTAAATATATCTATGTTCGTACCTTTTTTAATTTTGTGGAACTCATTAACGGACTATTCTTAATACAGGGTATGTAAGTATCCTAGCTAGAACGTTTATGCCTCTATGATTATGTCTGATTCTGCTGCCTCGTTTTTCGAGGAGACGCACCAGACGCCGGACAGCGCAATTTCCGGCCTCCACAAGCGCTGGCCCGAGGGCGAAGGATAGGGCTATCTGGCGCCCTAGCAGAAGCAGGCCCAAGACGGCGGCGCCGTGTTCCGCGCGCGCCTCTTTGAATAGTGAAGCTACACCACAGCGGGGTCGTCTGTTGTTCAATAGGCGATCAAGTCTGCTGGGATACACAGGAATTTCCTTTCAAGAGGCAAGGCAATTTCCCGGCAAGAGGACTATGTGACGGAACACTGTGTGGTTTTAGTCGGTTCGAGTCCGACACACCACCCCAGTAGGGTGATGACCCGTTGGGGTTTCCAACAAAAAAAAAAAAAACTTTGACAGACCCTAATTTTTTATTTACTTTAGTTTGTTAGTAATAATTTTACATAGCTGACAAGAAAATAAGAAAGAAACACACAAAGTGTTTCTGTCTTATTTTATCTAGGCCATGTTTGTGTTACATATATTAAAAGTCTCTGGAAGTCCTCTGGAATGCGCTTCCTGAAGAAGTTAGGACGTCCACTAACCGTCTCACCTTTAAGGTTAAAGTACGTAAACTCTATAGAGATTTTTTGGCGGAATCAAAGGAATAATACTATGCAAGTGTCTCGATTATCTATGCATTTAATGTGTGTATCAGTATGTATATATGTATGTATATGTGTGTGTGTGTTTATGTATGTATATATCTATATGTGTAAATAATTGGTTTTAAGTTAGTATATATTATATATGTAAGTATTTCTAGTATATGTATGTAGGACTACCTATGCAACCTTCTTTTTCTTTCTATTTAATCATTTAAAACATCTGCCACAAACATCTCTGCATCACCCAAAGGTTGGCTGGTAGAAAATGCCTACGGCATTAAGTCCGCCTTGAGCAATATTGAAATTGCAGGAAGTGTAATAAATAAATAAAAAAATAAAAGTGTAATATGTTCCACACGCCGATTTAGTGTATATCATTTGCTGTTTGAACTATTACTGTGTTTACTTTATATGTAATAGGAGTACGAAATATATATTAATATATATATATATATATATATACAGTAAAGCAAACCACTATGGAATGGCTCTTTAAGTCTTTCAACCGTACCCGTGTTAGCAAAACCGTACCCGAGAATTGCAGGATATGTCTTGAAAACATCAATGGAGTGTGGAAAAACATTGGTAATGTGCGTATGACGTCACTAGTGACGCGACTGTTTACATGCACCCGTAGCTAGATACTATCAGGCAGGCCATTGATTGCCAGCCTAGTTCCACTAAGAAATTGTGTATTTCAATTTTTAGAACCTCATTAATACATCTCTTTTTACCCCAATCGTTACATTGTATTTAGTCTTAATCTAAAGAAGCATAAAAAAGTAAACGCGTTAAAATTATTGATTGATAGTTACTCTTTTCTATGCCATATTAAAAAAATGATTTGAAGTTGCAAAACGTTATCATCTTTGAGTGATTTAACTATTCTCTTTCCAACATTTCCCCTCGGTCTCCAACTTAGTAGTTTCAGTGATGACAGTTCAACATATTTACCTATCCATCTCATCGTGTCTTTCATGAAACGTGTACTTTAATCTCTACGGAATGAACATAAAAGAACAATATTGCTCCCGTGGTAGGTATACACTTTATAGCGACCACGTGCATCTTTATAACTGTTTCTCCAATGACGTAATAACTTTATATTACGCGATGTACAATTTCATTCCCTACGATAATAATGACGACAAGTAAATGAATGAATTATTATTGAAATTTAACTTGTCTGATATATTTTTTTTTTAATTAAGATACATTTACAATATTATTACAGGAAAACTCCCAAGGTAACATTGCAAAATAATAAGTAATTATATACAATGATTACTTATATTAAACACTTACTTAAATTGAAGAATAATGAAAACTATGAACATAAATTAACTACATGTCAGAAATAATGCAACTTTGGGCAACTGTAACTTTTACCAGGCTACAGTTGTAAATGTCCATATATGTAGCCATTGCGTTAACAATCAAATTTTAGTACGTGGGAGGGCGGCGACGAGAGTTTACGTGCACGTGTGGGGGGGGGCACATAGTTGCAGGCGTGCCAGCAGGGCCGCTTGAAATACAAAAATCCAGTAAATTTGTTTTGATCTTTTTCCACCATAAGGCTATACCTAGCCTTATGGGGATGCCAAATAATGGCCGTCAACTCAAGATGACTCCGAACTAGTGCGTTGTATAATATTCTTATGAGTACTGTGTTGTTGAAATCTTTACAATTTCTTAAAATGAACCCTAAATTTCGAAACACCTTTCCGCAGATGTCAATAATGTGCTTACGGAAAGTAAACACATGTACTATTTCAAAACCTAAGTCACGGGTACAACTTAAGCGCGGGATCAATGCCTCATTCATTTTATATGTATAGAGCAGCGGAATCCTCGCATGTGTATAGCTTACTATTCCACACTTAGCTTTGTAGCTTGTTAAATATAGCTTGTTAGTATTGCTCCATTGCACTACACGATCTATATCGCTTTGCAGCCTCTCCGCGTCCGATGCGTCAGCTATCGACAGATGCACCTAAAGATCATCCGATAACAACAGACACTCGGCCTGCTGAACTACTGCTGGCAGATCGTTAATCATTATAGTGAATTCCAACGCTCCCAAATTGGACCCCTGACTTATGCCCGAAAAAGTAAAATAATGTCGTGATTTGTAACCTGCGTACTCCACGTACTGTCTGCGTTCAGCAAGGTAGCTCGCGAAGAATCAAATACTTTATATATCTATACAAATAAATAAAATTGGAGTGTCTGTTTGTAATATTAAAATAACCGCTTTTTACTAAGTGCATATGGACGTATACACGGTACATATACCAAAACGATTTTTTTGAAAATTTTTGTCCGTCTGTCTGTCTGTTTGTTCCGGTTAATCTCTGAAATGACTGGACCGATTTTGACGGGACTTTCACTGGCAGATAGCTGATGTAACAAGGAGTAACTTAGGCTACTTTTATTTTTGAAAAAAAAAAATAGGACCTCACAAAAAAAAAGTTAAAACCAAGGAACCAATTAAAACCAAATGGAAAACTGTGATCTGAATAATAACTTTTTTGTTAAATACCACGCGGACGAAGTCGCGGGCAACAGCTAGTATAATATAGAATAAAAGCACGTCATTATTGACGATATCAAAAGCCTTCCGGAAGTCAAAGTATGCGCAAACTACCTGTCCTCCCGCATCAATGACTGGTGTAAGGTACGTCGTAAAAGATAGCAAGTTGCTCATCGTACTTCGCCCCGGCCGAAAACCGTGTTGCTTCTCAGTCAGCTGACAACGGAAGGCGGTATAAATACATGAGTGTAATGCTGATTCAAATACTTTAGCGAACGCAGACAACACTGCGACCGGTCTGTAACTAGTGACGTTATCATTTTCACTACCCTTTGGAACCGGTATTACTCTGGTGATTTTCCATCGGTCAGGGTAATGTCTTTCCTTTAGGCACACATTATATATGTGCACGGCGCAAGGCAACTTGGCGCATGATAACATATTAAGTAAACGTGAGGCTAACATTTAAAATTCATCTGAGGAATACTATATGCGAACTACTAAATTTCTAAATTTCTATAAATATACTTACCTGAGATGAGAGATGAGATGATTTAACATTAAGAATATATATAAAAATTTGAAACAAGAAAATGAAACATACATACATATGCTTAAGCCTGCATGGGTAGGGGTGGCAGTGGCCCTGAAGGGGTAGGCAGAAGAGTTTTCTACACCCACATTTTGCCAATTAGAATTTGGTTCCATTAACATAATTTGGGCTAACCCAATGTGATGACAATAGGCTTGCCCAAATTAGCCGGACTCTTTAGGAATTAAAGTAGTGACAATTGGTAGTACAATGGAAGGAAAAAGTCATACATATGTTATTATATTTTAAGATGATGTCATCGAAAATACACAATTAATGAAATAGAGTCGGGTTTTAAATACAGATTTAAACGACTTCAATCGGCGGAGCTCCTTTATTACGAGTAGATTAAATTTTATGTTATGTTGCTCCACCATTTTTTTTTTATTTTTTACATTCGAATTGGTTGGCACCATTTAAAAATGAAGGCAAGATTTTAAGAATTATAGAAAAATTAAGGAACGAAGCATACATGTTACTCGATATGTCTGTAATTTCTGATTCAATTTCTATATATATGTTTTAATTGAGTGAAATATTCTGTAACTCTAAAGAGTAAAGTTAATTGATGATAAGTATAGCTATTACTCTTGTCTATGATGAGCGCAAAGAAGTCAGTTTTATACTTTAGAAAGTTCAGATAAAAGTGTTATTAGATAATATATAATTTATTTTGTTTACGGAACCCTCGGTGCGCAAGACAGACTTGCACTTGTCAGGTTATTTGTTAAAATGCGAACGGGTAGAGTACTCGGAGACCGGGTTGTCAGTTCGTGTTACAGATATGCGACCCCGACGTCCTCGGGCTTACACCGCCATCCATTCATAAAAGCAATATCTCTTTCCTTTCATTGCATTCTCGTATTCTACATATACCTTTCCCGTTCAATATACTCCCACTTTATACATATTTCATTTATAAAGTATCCGGTTGCTTGCAATAGGCTTGCCCTATTACGTTAGGGGGACAAAATTTTAATTGGCAATATGTGCGTGTTGTTCGGAATACAGGCGAGAGCATGTTTGTAGGTAGGTATTTCCCTTTATTAATGGCTTAAGAAAGTACTAAGGCGGGATGAGACGCCCATGTCTCGGGAAACTGAGGCACAGTGCTCTTAGCTGCACCAGGTAGCCGTGGGTGGCTGAATAGAAGGAATGACTAGGGTAACCGAGTGCAGGGCACTCCATTGTGGCGATAAGACCCGTCATGGAGGACTGGCTGGAAAGGCTGCATGGCTTCCTCTCTCTTCGGCTGACTCAGGTGCTTTCGGGACACAGATCTTGTTGTGTCACACAGGCTGAAAGCGACCATTGCGAAGGCTACCGAGGGGACACTGCACTCTATACCTTGGTGGAGTGCACAGCATTTACTAATCAACGCCGTGACGTAAGCCGTGTGGTTTTAGGCAGTTAGGGTCCAACATAACTGCGTCATCGTTCACACGATTGGAGTTCACCCATGGGGGTTCCAAATGTAAAAAAAAAGGTTTTTTCCAATACTTTCAGAGATATTTTTTTTTGTTAGTAATGGACCTATTCACATTTTCCATTTCAACAGGCTTTGCACATGTTATTATATCTATAGCACACACGTACACATTATTATTAGGATTTCAGATCATCATCATCGTCATCAGCCTATCGCAGTTCACTGTTGGACATAGGCCTCTCCCGTTGTACGCCACTTCAATCTATTTTTGTATTCTTGCATCCAGCTCCTGCTAGCCATCTTGCCCAAATCGACACTCCACCTGGCCTATGGGCGTCCTACTATGTGGTCTCCGCTGAAGAACTCGTTTGCCCAATCGTTGGTCGGTTCTGCGGCTAATATAGTGGTACAGTGGTCTATGTAGAGTACCGTATCGCTTTCCTTAAAGGAACTCCGAGCATAGCCCCTTCCGTAGCACGCTGAGCATCTTTGAGCTTGTGGACCAGCCGTACCGTAAGTGTCCACGTTTCGGCTCCGTATGTGATGACGGGTAGGAGACACTCATTGAAGACTTTCGTCTTAAGGCACTGTAGGATCGACGATAAAAGGTCTCGACGTAGCTGCCCAAACGCTGCCCAACCCAGCTAAATTCTGATGTGCACCTCGTCCTTGAAGTTGTTTCTACCTCCCTGCAATGTCTGCTCGAAATATACATATGTTTGAACAACTTCCAGAATGGCCCCGTGTATCACTGCCGTACTGTGTGGATGAGGTCTATGGTGCCATATCCTCTCCGAAACTCAGCTTGTTCCGGTGGTTGGAATTCGTCGAGTCTTCTCGATCGCGTGATGATTTCTGAAAACAGCCTTTAGACGTTGCTTAGAAGGGAAATGTTTCGATAGTTATTCAACATGGTCTTGTCACCCTTTTTGAAGAACAAGACGACCATACTCCTACTCCACGCATCCGAAGTTCTCCCTTCAAACAGGACAGCGTTGAAGATCGTAATTTTAATATTTTCCTGTAAACCCATTAAAATTTGTTTTGGCGCTTAATGTAAAAATGTATCAAAGAACGTGAAAAACGTGAAGAACGTGAAAAAGTCGCCAATAACTATTTTATGTGACGTTCATTAGTACTTTGATATTTTTTGACTCGTCTTGCCATATCTTATTTTCATAAGATCGTTAAGTAAATGGCATGAAAGATACTAAGAAAAACTATTTTTTTTAATAGCGTAATTTAGAATTGATAATAATGCACGTTTCTCATTTATTGAGATCGATTAGAATCAGCTTGGTTTTTTTTTCTTGTGGAAACCCCCACGGGTATATCGGACTCGAACCGACTAAAACCACACGGTCATCCGTCATGAGAGCGTCTAATTCGGTGGGTCCTAGGTATCAGTCATCACACCTCTCTCCTCATCAATCTAGGGCATTGATCAGACAAAACAATAAAATCATTAAATAGCATTTATTATGAGAGTATGATATAGCGGTTGACTAGATAGAAATTTTAAACGCATTTCATTTAGAAATTTCAATTGTATGGGAGGCCATCTTGGATTTACAATGACGGATTGATCTGAAATTTGGCACGCACCTTTAGTTCTAAACACTATATAATTAAATATATTCGATTTAATTATATTGTCATCAGAACTAAAAGTGGATAATAAATTTCAGATCAATCCTTCAACAGGAAGGGGGTCCAATTTCAATTACTAGATTTGACCCAAATATATAAATAAACAAACAGTGCAAGCTAAATAAAACCGTTTAATAAGGAGACAATTTTTGTGGTAGATTGATTAATAAAACATATAAAAATGATTAAAAAATGATGTAAGATGAACAAAGTCAATAAAATAAAAACACTGAATGTAATGATTCTTGCCGTTGTTGTATAACATAACTCATATAAAATCGATCATGAACATTGTTGAGCAAGCGGCAACAGCAGCGTAAGTCATTACACGTCCTTATGGTGCACCATCAACATCTCGGCATAACCGAGATTCAACACAGTAAGCGCATCCTGCAACTAGTGCTTCGTCGATGGCTCGAAATGACCGAGATACAAGGCAGCAGCATCGGCACATCAAATGAACGTACACTAATAACCATGTGTTTATATGTATGTACTTAGCATAAGATTGAAATATACATAAGTTGTAATGTTAGGTAAATTAAAGCTTTCACTCATTACTCTTCAGAACCTCTCATTGTGGGCAAAGTACTTCTAGCCGACAGTAGATCGGTCTTGTGAGCCTGCTTGACCGGCAGTGAGAACCGATATTATTAGCCGATGTAACCGTCATCCTCATGTTGAGTAATGTCAAATCTTTTAACTTTTTATCTGTTTGTGTATTTTTGACTTGTCTGTGGCTTGTCTTGTGGCAACATAAAATATATATAAATTGAGCATGGCCGCAATATCAGAACGTTTTTGACAAATACCCCAACTGCATTTTAACCTTTCTTTTGTAATCTTATACCCTATGTCATTTATACTATCAAGGCGACTTAAATTACTCACATGTCGAAATAAATCAAGTCGTCTAGGCTGCATACATCAAAAAACATAACCCTCCTTCTTGCACAGTTGTTTAAAATATTCGGACATAAAAGACTTGTTTTGCAATATAAGGGTGTTCTCTAGAGGTATACTGCTTACACCTTCAAAGCGTACAGGCACGGTGCTTTTGTCGTGGAATGACGAAAACAATACACTATGTATTGCGATCGCTGTCACGTAAGTCTATACGTGACAGCGATCGGGGGTTATTTGTTGTTAGTGGTTATGGCAGTAGAGGAAGCTCGTGATGTATGTAAGAATAGAAGCAGGTAGCGGTCTCTTGTCCCTGCCTACCCAGATAGCAGAAAGGCGTAAGCTTATATACGTATGTTATTGAAGAGTTCCATCATCTATCTACGGAAATCTTCATACAAAAAACTTGAATTAAGAATATATACTCGTATAAATCCTGGAAATACAACATATGTATATACATACAGAACAAACCTTTTTAATTAAAGTTACACACACAATATTCCTGCCTAAAGCTTTTTACGTAAGAGTTTTTACAGAATAAACGATCAGTTAAAGATAACAATAACTTTTAATTTAAAAGCCTCTAAACGTTTATTTATTTTTAAAATGCGAATGTAACATAATATTACGATAGCAAATATTATTTTGTAACTTGAATAACGTAAGACACATAATTGTTAGGCAGAATCTCTGTAAAATTGTTTTCGAGCAAAAGTATCGAACTAACATTATTTCACTATTTGTGTAAATTACTTTATTAGTTGTGTTATTTCGTGTACTTTTTCGTTGTTAATATCGTCAAACAATGTTCCGGTAACAATATTGCTCATGCAAGGGAATAATTGTATTCTTATGAGAAAATAAAATTTGTCTCATACCCAAAATTTGTATTATACGAACTCTTTGTGTAATTTTAATATAATATTAGGTATATTTATTTAAATATACCTAATATTATATTTTGGGGATGCCCGACTAGTTTGTCTTCTGTCCAGATTGAAATTAGTCTGGCAACCCCGAAATACACACGCGAGTGAAACCGTATATTTAAATAAATATAAACTAGTAACTCACATAAGTTTTTATTGTAATATAAGGTATAAAACAACAGGTGGCATTATAAATTACATATTCAGATTATAACGATAAAAAAAAAGATTTGTTGAACAAAGTGAATCATCTTTAATAAATAAAATTGTCGTGTCACATGTGTCACGTGTGTTTGTTGCCAAACTCCTCCGAAACGGCTTAACCGATTCTTATGAAAATTTTTGTGCATATTTGACAGGTCGTAAAGTACATTTCATACCGCTCGGTAATCAGGGTCACCCTATACAGATTTATTATGGCAGAACAACTTTTGCCGTGTCAGCTAGTGTTACATATAATTACATACAATAAGCCTGAATAATTTTTTTATAGTAATTTTTTGCTATATATATTGCCATGAAGAGAGTGCATTAAGCAACAAGGCCGCCGAATATGTACGTTATCATATTCACAAATGTATTTGTATGAAACTTTTCCCGTAATAGTGGTGTCCAAATAAAGTTTATCTATCTATTGAAGTGGTACGTGTACAATAAAAACGGCTTTTCAGATTTATTATATATTATATATAGATATTATATATATAAATAGCTACAGTTGTGGGCAAATAAAACATGAAATAGCAATTATACTAACACTCCGTTTAGAGCCAAATGCCCAACAATAGCAAAACGCATCACTTGTCATTGAATAAAAAATAATTAAGTTATGACTGTTATGTATGTGGCATTATCACGACACAGATCAGACATACCGTAATTGGCTGTGAAGAACAATTGAACGCAAATTGAAATAAACAATCAAGCAAATGGTGTATGAATGAACTTTGCTCACCAATTTTTCGTTATCAGTAGAGATAGTCAAGTTCTTGCTTAAACTACTGAGTGGTAAACCGGCCACTAGGATAGTAGTACGATATTTTTTTTAAATGTTATAGGTAGGTAGTTTTTACGAAGATATATTTGACTAGATATTTTTATAGCCGAGTGGTTCACGGTGGAGTGAAATAGAGGCCTCTTATCTCTTCCTGTAATATATTAATATACGTATGTACTATCGGGATCGGACTGTTATCTATCAGTCAGTATATATACAGTCGTACAGTGCCCAGATGACGGTAATAGGCTTGCACCCTGTTACGTAGGCGTTTAAGTAGCCTCTGTCTCCAATCTGTGGATAAAGGTGTGAGTGAGGAGCGAGTGAGAGAGCATAGTTAGATGTCAGATTGATAATACATACATACTCGTACACTCACGCTAGTATCCAAGAAGGGGTAGGCAGGAGCGTAATTAATGCCCACAATTTTGCCATTTATAATTGAGTAGCTCGTTTATTACAAAAATGGGCAAGTTTATTGCCGTCATACGGGCACTTTTTTTAATTAGATGGTTAAATTTGGAGTATATTGACAGGAAAGGGAGGATGGAGGAGGATAAATCGGAGAGTATTAGCAATAGCTCCAACAAGTCAGGATCGCATACCTATAACTTGAACTGACTGGTGGTGGGAAGTCCGTGGCCCTCTAACTTCTTCTAAGATTGATAGTAGTTCTCGAAATTATAGAGTTTAACAAGTGTGCCGACCGCACATTTAACATTTTCTTGAACTCCAATTCCGTTGGTTTACTTTTTAAATTAACCGTAACTCTAACAAAAAGTCACTCCCTATCGTGTGCCAAGATGTCGGTTAAATTAAAGTTGCCTAATGCACATAGATGTGGCGCAGAGGCTGTGTGTAATGATTAAGGACATACAACTACAATGTGCTCACTTTAGATCTTCGAAATTTATTTTTAAAAAAGTTATTCAGGTCCATGAACCCAAAATAAAACCAAATTAGTATTTTACATTACAATAGAAACTTTCGGGAGTTACATTTATATTTATTTAAATATAGGGTTGTACCGGACGTGTAAAATACACACGTGGTATATTACACATAGAAATCTAATCTTTACAACTCCATTTTTTTGTTCTTTCTGGCTAAGAGTGATTTCTATGATTGGTTCTGTAACCTCTGAGGACCACGAACCTGTACCAGTACGGTAAGGGATATATGCCACGAAACTCTAGTTTCTTTATTTCCTTTGGAACCGCATGGAGATATGCAATATATATATGGCTATTAATGAAGAATGATCAAATTTAGAAATTGTATCTGAAATAATCGAGCTAAGAAAAATACAGTAGTTATTTTTATTACAACAACACCGTGTTCAAAAACCTTTACAATAAATGACTTTGTATAACTGTGCAGAAAGGATTATTCTTCAGTCTTTTAATATGTACACACACACACATGCTCACGCCTATATTCCCTTCCAGGCAGGTAGAGGTGTTTCAACATAATAGGGCGCAAGCCTATTGTCGTCAACCAGGCACTACATGACTGTATGCATACTGTCTGATAAAAAACAGTCCGATCCTTTAGTTTTTTCCCTCTTTGTTTTATGACACCTTATTGTACTCCATCGAGAATATCACGGCCAATTAGTATGTTCAAAACTTAAACAGTAGTAGATTAGGAATAGGTACTGAAAAACCCACTCATTTAAGAATGACAGAGGGACAGAGACAAATGCAATGCTAAAGAAGTAGTTTGAGTAATTAATAATTAATTAATAGATGGGTTTAACAAAAAATAATTAGTACTTAATCATTTTTTTGTCGGATAGGAGGTAAATAGCAGACGGGTCGCCTGATAGTAAGTGACTACAGCCGCTTTTTAGGTAGGAGTACGCTATTTTCTTGAAAGTTTGAAGCTCGTATCGTAATTGCACGTCATGTTCCACGTCATTGTACAGAATATTAAATTCAGTATACATATTTCTAAATTGGTTATGTTTAAGAAACAGTGTTAATAAAAGAGTTATATAAAACGAACTCTACTTAAATAGTTACCCTGTATATTAGAGAATAATATTTATCCCAATATTGCATCTTGGCTTAATTTCATCAGAAAAGGACTTTCTTCCTTGTTAACAAAATGACATAAATTTATCTTCTAATGGTAATATTATATTACCTTTAATTACCTTTCGTAAAAATTCAAAACATTAATAAATACTTTCTATAGACATATGTTATTTTTCAAACAAAAGATGTCAATTCCACGGACACGAGATTTGCGAATTGGGACAAAAATATATAAGACTTTATTGTGTTAGGAATTAATTTAAAATTCCTTGACGACATGTAATTGGCTGAAAGAAAAAAGTTGTCAGTCAGTTTAAAAAACGTGTATGAATGTGTTTCGGTTTATATGACAAACTCTATTCAATTACTTAAAAGATAAATAGATAGGAAACACATTACATGAGTCTGTTAAGCGAGGCTTTAGTCGAGATCATTGTTAGAAAACTCTGGTCGTTTCGCAATGTTAAAAACTTTACGTTTTTCTGGTTTCTGATTTGAAGTAATGGTAATAATAAATCTTTGAAGACATCATTGGTTAAAAGGTGAGTTGGTGTAGTAAAGTATCGTTAAGGCAGTAGCTTCTCCTTTATATTTTCTTTTATTTTACGTAATTGTAAATTGTCTGGAATGAATTAAAATATCAAAAAAACCACTACGGTGGGATAACAATTGCTTAAGATCATTCCAATATACATATAGCAAACATAAATATGGTAATCATGTATATTGTGTACAAAATATGCACACCTTTGATACCTTTTTATCACCACGATACAATAGTGCTCTAGCTACATCAATAGATGAAAACATAAATTTCAGGCATTTATACTTAATCGCGTGATAAAGAAACTTCATACATTTACTCGAAAATCATAACCGCCCCTCTTGCGTGGTTGGGTAAAGAAAAAAAGTGATATAACTCGTAGGTGATAAACACCTATCACACTGTTCAGACTATGGTAGACAGTAGGAAACAGTCATGGTAATAATAAAAAAAAAAAAACAAGTTTCAGAAAACCCTTACAAATTATGTTCTCGTCTCCCTTACCTTAACTTTACGACAAACTAGCGGAAACTTTTGAAAATATCTATATGATTAAACCTAAGTAAGCTACGCTTCCAATACAAATTAGTTTGAATAGGACATACTATACGTAGTTTGAGATAGTTTCGATAGATATTTTTGGTTACTTCTAAGAGCTTACGCACATTTTCGGTTTAGCGACATCTATTGAACTAAGCACGAAATTGAATCGGTGTCCCGTTTTCAATCCTATTGGTTTTATTACCACCAACAAATTCATTTTCAAAAGCCAGTTAAAATTCATACTCGGTGTAGTACACGTTGACTGGTATCTATCAGACAGTATATTATATACAGTTGTAGAACTAATTTAATAATGGTTGGCAGAATGTGGCCGTTTAATACGCTTCTGCCTGTACTTAGCAATATAGGTGTAAGTGTATGTACATATGCATGTATTATATATATATATATATATATATATATATATATATATATATATATATATATATATATATATATATATACAACTTTTACAATATATTTCAATCTTTCTCTTAGAAAGAGAACATATTTTATTATTACTTTTGTTCTAACGCTGATATAGGGTCGACCAGTAGAAAGTTTTCGGCTTAATATGCATCTAATGAAAAATACTCTAAGTTTTAACTTCTCACTAATTTTGTTTTTACTTTTATAATATAGGAGGACAGACGATTAGACGGGTCATCTGATGGTAAGTAATAACCAATTGGAGACACGCAGTTTAAGAGTCGTAAGGGCGCTGCCCGCCTTTAAGGGTTATGAGGGAATGGAGAACGTGGGGAAGATGGATGAGCGGAAGGGTAAAGAGGATAGTGGGGTGTTGCAACTCCGGAAACCTCACAAATTTCTGGGATGTGCTGGGGAGTTTCTGGAAAAAAGCGTTGTTTCACAACTGATTTTCTGTAAGGCCTATCGCACCGGTCAAGCCGGCCCATTCATGCCTTTGCATGACTCTACGACGATAAAACTAAGTGGTGTAACCTTTAGCTTTCACTATCTCTGACCAATCTAACAACCTTTAGAAACAGAACTTAACTCTGTTTTTATAATCGTTCTCATCGCATTATAGATAGATCAGCTATATGATATGTTTATATATCTGCTGCCACATAAGATTAAACTTCAAACTCAGACTGCTCACGAACACTAAGATAATTGTTACTAATTTGATATATCGGTCCAAGAGCATTGTTATTATTATTTTTTTTAAATGTTTTAGACAGTTTGAGACCGACTCGAAACGACTAAATCCGCATGATGCTATTTTACGTAGTATTATTATATATATATATATATATATATATATATATATATATATATATATATATATATATCATATACCTGACTGAGTCAGGGAAACCCTGTCAGACCGTTAAGACCGCAAAACCATAATTAGCTCCATCAATTATACTATCAAACTGTAATATAACAGCTAATATACATTAATAACATTGACGGTGTCGTTTAAATTTAAAACAATATGTCTATAATCACAAGATTGCTGAACACGTGCCAAAACTATGAAGGTTTATTTCATTAGGGAAAATATCTTTAAGAAATGAAGTAGTCGAGCATTCAAAATTATACCTCATTAATGAAAACATTCTCTTACAAGCGTTATTAATTTATTAAGGGAGAGAGTTCGAGTATTAGGGGCAAGAAAATAATTGTTTATCTTTTTATTGATAAATAAAATTCGTAAGGATTACAAGTACCCAAAAATAAGCCGATTAACTGTTTATTAAAACGTGTTTACGTAGTGTAATAATTGTCTATTAAATTGATTATATGAAGTTGTCAAGTGTAAAGAGGCCTACACATTGCCTTGCTTTCAAAAACGTCTTTGTATGCTATGTAACTGAATATCTCTTTTCTATTAGTTTTTTTTTATATTATACTTACCTGAAATCCGTTGGTAGATAGCTGATCCGTATGGATACGAGTATTGATTTGATATTAATAAACTTGTAGATGTCTTTTACAGAAATGAAAATCATCCTTAAGTTATTATAGATTCACGTTTATTTCTCAAATCTCGAGAAGCTATCAAGTAATGTAGAATCAGTGTAGTTCTATATTTCCACTAGACATATGAACTAGACGGCGTTGACTGTTTTCTTCCTGTTTGTTGAAGTCGCAACAGAAAAAGTACCATACTTTATTCTTAGCTTCTTTTGAGTCAAATTCCGTTTAAGTCATTGTTAATCTGTCTTCCGCTATACTCGTTTCAATTATTTTGTAATATCAAGTATCAAATCGTTAAAAATAGGATTTTGATTTAGAATTCTCATTTATGTGTCCATTGAACAAAATTTAAAGCGATCTTGTTGTTCAGTGACTTCAAACGGTACCAACTTTCAGGGTGATATTTTTTGGCGATTGATTTGATTGATATCGTTTTATCACATTGCTAAAGATGTCCTACGCTCGCTTCTAAATAGTCAAGAAATCCAGAGTAGGAATTTTAAGCACGAAAGCAATCCATGCATTGCTTTTTCTTGACGTATATATCTGTGTCAATGACATGTGACTGATACTGTGTACCTACCAACATTTTTTTTACAAAATATCGGTTATTTCTCGTCTTATTCTCTTATTATAAAATTTATTCGAATTTACAATTCTAGAAGACCAATTAGTGTCGATCATTGCACTATTGAAAATGGACTATCAAGGCGTAGTGCCTTCTAGTAGTTCTTCTTCTTAGTAGTGCTAGTAATTCATTTCAGTTCAGGAGGGTTGAGAGCATGTTGGACATTTTAGTTAAAAATACAAATATATATGAATAAAGTGTGTCTACTTATTCAGGAGGACGTAAACGTATTATGTCAGAGTGTCCAACATTTCAGTTTCAAGGAGCTTCTTGACGTACTATACAAGTTTTTATCGCATGTGTAGTGGATACAATAAAATTGTTTTTGAACTTATAATATTTTCGCATCTATTGTCGTACGTCATAGCATTATTGTCAAGATATTTATTTAAGAGAAAGTGAACAGTCAGCTTAAACATAAATGTTGGGTCCATACATTTACCCACATTTTATATAAATTTGCAGATGTAACATACGTTCAGTAAAAGAAATTGGCCCACTCGACTGTAGTAATACGGACACGTTTTCGGAGAAAACTGGTTGTGGAACAATACTTGCGTTATATTTCACCGAATGAGTGTGGGTACTGAAGGCGTATCCCCTTTTTCTCCTTCCCGTTTCCCTTATCATCTTCAAAGGCGGCAACACACTTAAGACTCTTGAGTTGCAGGTATCCATGTGCGGTGGGTGTCACTTACCATCAGTGTACACGACTGCTCATTTGTCCCCCTATAAGTACCATAAAAAAGGGGACTACAACACGAAAATGTTGAAGCCACGTATTAAAATTCTTATTATGATAGTGAATAATGTTTTCAAGAATGTCACATCAGGAAATTAATTTTTCAGGCTTTTTATTATTTGTAATAAAATAAGACGTGAAATTGTTTCTGAGCCAGTTAGATCGGACATTAACGTACGTTAAAATATACTGTAGGTTCCAGTTTCAACACTACGTTATAGATATACATAAATATATGTAAATTAAACGATTTGAAGCTTAGAAATTTCCTTTAGATACTAGCTGAGCCGGCGCTCATGAATTCAAATTTATATTTTTGAACAGAAACTAATTTTTTTTTCCAAAACAGAAATAGTCTAAGATATTTACCTTATAATATTAGCGAACTGTCAACGGAAGTGTCGTGAAAATCGGTAACCCATTGCAGATGTTGAACCAGTTCTTTTATTTCTTTCGAGAGAACATTGCTGTAAATATTTAATGAATAACAGTCAAATACAGGTCTATGCGCTATTAAATTTTGTTGGGAAAGTTTCTAAAATTATTGAAAATAAAACATTATTTTGTATAAATCGTAAATTAGTTGCGTTGTAGTTATCAAATAAATATTTAACATATGTGTTATGTATATAATATATACCATTTCAATCATAATAAAATATGAAATCAATATTGGTTGCTAACAGGAGCATGTTAAACTATGTATGTACTGATACGATGAAAAATTAATTTCATTAAGGTAACATTCCATATTTATAGGCTGCCGGCTATAAAATGTAGAAAAAAAATATTTATCTTATGAACCCAGCTTTCATGATTCCAAATTAATGTGGTTATAAAACATATTCTCTAAGGCAAAGTGTCTAATCATAGTTATATTACGTATAGATCCATAATTTAATTGATTGACGCACTTCAAGAAATTATCCAACTTTGAAAATACGCAAGCGGGTAATCAACGCAATTGCGTTACATCTATGGACAATATTGAGCCTTTTCAGAATAAATTACGAATCAAACAGCGTAATATTCACAGAAGAGTAAGAATATATATTATAAGGTAGGTAAAACATTAAGGTGATTGTAAATAATTAAATAGGTAATCGTAATTGAATAACTCCTATTAAATTATGCTTGGTTAAATTTCAAAACTATTTAAGGTTTTATTTATAATTATTAAATAAAATATTACAAGTCAAGTCCCCGTCCCCCTTAATTACAAGAAAAAATGTCAATCAACCTTCAAGCTATACAATTGTTAATAAGAGAAATAATTACTAAGTTATAAAGAGTTCAATTAAATATCTACAAACGTAAAATATTTAAAGTCATTATCATTTTCTGAATTTTTTAAAACAAAAGACTGGTAGTAGTGGCCGCCTCTAGGCCGAGGTTTAAAGCTGAAATCCATAATAAGGAACGTCAAATTACTAAAGAAATTAGTATACTTTATTTAATATACAAGTTAAAAATGTCACAGCACAAGGTTGTATTTAGTCTAATTTAGACCACTAGCAATTTTCATGTCTCAATCAACTCAACGGAATGTGGAATTAAATCCGACTACGGAAGGATACTAAAGAAAATTATAGCAGGTAAATAGGACTGTATCGTACTTTCAGAGTCCAAATCTTCCGTAAGTGCTTAAATTAACCATTTAAATATTAAACATACTCGGGGTACAAATAGGTCCCATTAGGCACGTTTACTGTTTTTGATTAAATAAAGAATTAATATTAAGTATACTAAGTTAATTATAATTTAAAGTAAACTATAATTCACCAATGAATCAAGTTTTTATGGAGCTTTAGGTGTAGACTCACGAAGTCGGAATGTTTTCGAAGAAAAAGGGATTATGGCTAATTTCTATATGCTAATTTATATTATATCTGGAGATTTAAAGAATAATATATTTTAGCTTAATATATCTTAACATATAAGGTGTCATTTGAATAGTTTTAATGGTGGGAGTGTACATAGAGTGTAGCGGAATGTGGCGATTCATGCTCCTCTCATCATAGGTAAGCAGAGCAACAGCACTCCCCATGGGCGAAGTACACCCATTAGGATCTTCTGGCCCGTTACCGAAAATATAAAAAGGTAAAAAAATAGGATGGGACAACGTTGGACGTTTCGAGATGACATCAGCAATTTAAAAAATATAGTGTGTGTAGTTAAAAATGCAGTCAGTTTTTCATTTTTTTTTACATTTTACTTGTTTGTATATGTAAATAAAGTGAAAAAATCTTAAAACATAGTATTGTTTACAGCTACACTTATCTCATTCTGCATTACGATACAAATATTGTTTTTGTTCCTCAACAAAGGCAAATAAATCTAGTGTTTATATTTAAATTTTTCTTTTATCTATATTAATTCATTTTATTTAATTTATAATATTTAAATATATAATAAAAACACATCATTGTAATTCTATACATATATAGCATTTTTTTTATTTAATTCATAAAAAATAATAAAATATTTATTCCTTTATCTACAGATACACATACACATATTTTAAAATAATTTTATAAATAAAAATTTGTCAATGTATTTTCCAAATTACGAATGTTTATTTTACATGTATGCACCTGCGGCTTAAAGATTGCAGGATTTCCAGGAGGATATATGGTCTCATTTGGCTTCGACCACGTAGCGTGGGAGAGGGTCGCTTAAGATCGTGGTAAATGTGTGTGTGTAAAAATTACACTGTTATTATAATATATTTATTTTTTATGTTATTTATGCTATTTTTATGTTATTATATTATAATTACACTGTTATTATATTACAGTACAGTTACACTGTTAGTATATATATTAATTACACAATAACACCTGGTTCCAGGAATGGGCAGAAAAGAAAGTGTAACGTCACCGAGTTAACCACAACTCACAAGTCCCCAGTTTATTGTGCAGGGTGTGCGGTAGAATCTGTCGCTCCAGAATTGGCTTACATAGCCACGAAACAAAGTCTGTGTCAAGAGGACAGTGACTAAAACGACAGGAACAGACGCAAGAGGCCAATGATGATGATGACACATACTGAGTATATATCATCATCATATATATGATATGCAAGTATGTACATATTTACATCTGGTACAGGTAGACAGACGTTTGTTGATATCATTAGATCTACATATAATAATGGTAGACAGCTAAATCAATCGACAGGTGACTATTTAGTATGATCTAACAGGAAGTCTCTTTATCAACATAATTTAATAACAATGATAAAAAATAAAATTAATGTTTAAATGTAGGGATATAGGTACCTTGTACATACATACATTCATGTACATGAATATAAAATAATCGACTTTGAAGTAATACTACCTGATGTCTCTTTGTCAACATACAGCTCCTGTTAGTTTGGGAATCAGGGCTGCACACGGTTTGTGATCACTTCCAGTTGCAATAAAGAATTATTATTGTTATTCCCTTTATTTTACTTTACAAACATAAATTATATTTATAAATATTTTAAAATGTAAAAACAAAAAATGTATTTAAAAATATAAAAAATAATGGACATCCAGAATCAGGTACAGGAACCAAGCTACCGGTGGTTAGGGCTCCAGAGACAGAACCTCCTCACACATGGAGCCCTCACCTTCCGGGTGATACAGGTGCTTTCCGGACACGGTTGCTTCGGCAAGTACCTTTGTGGGATCGGTCAGGACCCGATGTCACGGTGCCACCATTGCGATGACTGCCCAGATAACACGGTTCTTTACACACTGGCCCTATGTCCAGCTTGGGCCAGCTAGCACTGTGAGCCATGGTCAGGAGCGAGAGTGCATGGAACGCCGTCGCTTCCTTCTGCGATAAAGTAATGTCCTCAAAGGAAGCGGTGGAACGGTAGAGATAGCGCAATTCAACTTTCAACAGGGTATTTACTGATCTCGGGCCATCCCAGAAAGCGGCCTGCGGGCGACGAAGTTTTGGGAAATACGTAACCCGAACAGATACAGGCCCGAGAGGTAGCGCGTACTATTATGTACGTTTACAGCGGGTAACGGGACCCGTCTTGGATGAGATGGGTCAATGGCGGTAGGAGGTAGCGGAAGAATGCAACAGCGATTCTCGCTCCCCCGATCATAGCAAGCTGAGGAACAGCAGTTTTTAATCGGTTAGGGTCAAACATACCCCTTAGCTACATGGGGGAAGGACATCCATCAGTATCTACCACCCCGTCAAAAAAAAGGAACCGCACAATGCATGCCGTATCCATAAGGACTGCCTTCTGCATATGCCCCAAATATGTAATTGTTACAAATGCCACTTCAGAAAAATAAACACATTGCCTTGCTTATACTCGTTTAGACAACACTAAATTTATTTTTCTTTATAAAATTAATAAAATATTACATTAATTAATATGAATATATGGAACGGTATTTTCACATTAAAAATACTACGTATATGTAGATTTATCTTTGTAGACTTACTTTGTGTCTTATGAATATTCCAAAATATCATATTAATTAAAAAATAAATAAAGGGTTCCTACTGTTCAAAATGTACATGTGCATAAGGTAGTAGCTAGTAGCTAAAAAGTTTGTTCCTTAACATAGGATTTCTCTTCTAATTTAAATATAAAAAATAAATTGTTAAAATTTTTAAATATTGTGTAGTGAAATATTTTATAAAACGAATAAAGATTATTAAATTAATGGCACCCAACGCTGAACAAAATAAATGAGTTTATTGAAAATTTGCGGCAACGCAGTTTTCTTGTTTTCTAACAACAGAGGTGATTCTATGAAAGCACAATGTCATTTTATAAGAAACTTGTAAAATGTAACGTAAAACTTTAAGCTTTTCTTGCACGTTACAATATATTTCTCATACGTATATTTTTTAAGTTATACTTTTTTGATTAAAAGTTATTTTATTGTATATAAATTTTAAGACATACACGGTACGCCAGCTGTGCATTTTAATGGCTACAAGCAATTTCATATTTTCTTAATTACTATCCTGTAACATGCATTTAAACTTAACTTACTTGCAATATTTCTTCAGCTGAAGCTTTGCTCACATTCACAAGTCCAAGCATTTTAGACCAATGGCGCGGAAGCTTAATAGCGCCACTTTTCCAATTCTGAAGTTGCTTCAAACGTTGCGATTGGTTAAACGAACCCATCATAGGTTTACCTCAATCGAAAGAAAAGGAATAAATAAATATTCACCAAACGAATATATTCCAATGTCAAATATCTATATTTAAATTATTTAAAAATGAGAATAAGCGACAGTTGAACGAGTGTCATGATCGCGGCGGAACAAGCGAGCGACTGTGCCGGCTACATGACTTCTACTAAAGCTACCGACAGAAGTTACCGCTTTTATACCACAATTATCCTTGTCGGGAAATTATTAAAATGAATTTTCTTGTTAAATGTCTTATATACTAAATAAGAGTTCTTTTGAAAGATAATTTATATTAAAAATGCATAATACGTTAAAGAAACATTGGATATGGCTAAAATTTCTTGAATATTTTAAGAGATGTGAAAGGCTCTTTCCCTTGTCATAAAACAAAAAAGATTAAATTACTAAAATAAAAAGGTTCCAGGATCAAAAGTTTTTGAGTAAATATGTAGTTTACGTACATGAGTACAACAACATGCCGGGTGTCGCAGTTTCAGTTGCCTTAAGGTTACTGTTTTGCTCTTAAGGAGTTACTTACCAGTTTGTTATTTACCAACATCTTATGAAACAGCGCCTCGATAACACAAATATTATATATATCCGATAGCTACCACTTCAATTGGTAATATTGTTCAGAACTGGTAAACACCAACAATTTAATTACAAGTTAACTAGCTTTGAAAGCTCTATCCCCCTCTTAATTTTATGGTGACGCAAAAAAAAAAATGCAAATTATAAAAAAAAACATGAAATTCAATTCTGAACAAACGAACATACTCTCAGTTATTACTGACGTGTATCTATCATCTACTTGAAAGGGTTTACAGAACAATAATATACCAATATTTCCTTAGTTTTTGTAAGTGAAGAAAGCTTGCTGGCTACCAGGTATTGTTGAAGTAACAAAAAAATAGGACGTCAGTTTATATCCAGGATAAAGTTACAGACGTATTAATATAGATAGATTAAAAATACGTGATTTTAACACATTTACCTTTTCCTTATAGGCTTTATACTCACTTAAATTATACGGTGTTCTTTTCTTCACATACGACCACCATGTAAGGTGCCACATAGTTTCTTAGAACAATCATTTATTCTTTTTTAAGAAAAAGCTTGTATAAAAAAAAATTGCATTGTCATCCGGTTTAAATAAGCACGCATAATTGTAATTCAATAGGAAAACCTGAAATTTATTTGGCAAGATTTAATACACAGAGATGGCCGTACACTAAGACAGATGAAAGTCAATCTCGAAAAAATCCTGGTAGTTAAACAATAAGCGGGCTCCCCCGTTTAGTGTAAGGGAACGTCTGTGTCAAAGTCTAAAGAAGATCGCTAAGTGTTAACTGCGCAATATTAAGGTATGCTATTCTAAACATAAATTATTACATAGTAAAGCGTTAAGGATTTTAGAACGTTGATTATTTCATTTATTTCTTTGGTTAAAGCTTTGAGGTTTTGGTTTTATAAACAGCATTTTTATAGTCTCATAACAAAAAAAGATAGACGATGTTGTGAGTTATATAAAGAGATGAAGCAAATTGTGCCTTATTTAAGGTCTAGAGTAAAATTTCTGGTCACTGTCTCCCATGAAAGACTGCAGAGATAGTGCGTTTGATTTACATATCAGTACACCACCGACGTGAACCCACTTCTAATAGAAGTAGTTCATAAATAAAATGCCAGGACAGTGTCATGGGGAGACGTTGAGTTCATTATCACGTCACATTTAACTCACATGCGACTTAATTTTATATATATAAGTACATATATGTATCTACGCTTTCTATATCACCATACCTTTACTCGAGATCACGTTTTATTTACGGGGTTATTTGACACGTGATTGGAAACTAGTACAGGAGCTGTTTTATTTAATTTTGTAATAATTCGATGTACACGATTTAAGTATATATTCCTAAAGGAATATAAATATTAACTTGTGACATGTTTGTTATGTATTATTATTGCCTCATATTTATGAAGACGCTGTTGCTGTTTCTTTAATAACGCTTATGTATAAACTAGAGGTACGAGCATTTTTTGAGAAGTATTATTGAGTTAAATAGTTCATTGACTAAGAACGTTTACAAACTTTATAATAGAAAGCGGCAACATATAAGAACGAAATAGTAGTGATATCTTAATAATAATACGATAATAGAATTATTTGAGCCTATTTAAAATAAATATCGTTATGGGAGGAATTAAATATTTAGAATACAGTAAGTTCATACGTTAGAGAAGAAAATAAGCTACAAGTTTCAATCAGTATATAAAAAAGTTAAAAATATCTGTAGGAGCCCAGTATAAATTATGACCTCTTGAGATACGGAATGTCTATACAATTACTAATTATGGTAGAAGCTCGACCAGCAGGCCAATGGTAGACTTAGGGGAAAACCAACATATAAATTTTAGTGATATAGCCTTTTTTTCGAAATCGAAGTGAGAGTCCCTTAAAGATTTAAAATTGTTGGATCTGGTATTTTATATTTTTGACTCCTGGAGTAGGCCTTCAAAGCAAAAGGTACAGCAACTGGTAGCTTACTGCAAAAAACTCTTAAAAACAAGTAGCATGGCCGTGCAATTATGGAAACAGACCTCAATTTTCACTATATGTATACTATTTTATTCATCAAATTTTACATATGAATGTTTTCGTTGGTTGTTGTTAAATTAAACAATTACAAAATAATTATTCTGTTAAAGTTAACTCAGACTTGAACTTCTTTTCTCGTTATTTAGCCTAGCCATAAGCGTAAGGATCAACGTGCGTATTTGAGATCCAAATTTGCGCAACTTATTTCTATACGTTATTGTATATTCTCGAACACTTTAACAGATAATGATCTTGTTATTTGGACAGTAATAGAGAACTTTTGAAGAAACAAACAATTGCTACCTAATCCTCACAATGTAGGGTTCAAGGGAACAAGGTCGTGTTGTTTCTTAATAAAGTAAGTGCGTCTGACGACAAGTATATATGCGTCGTCGTTAACTTGTCTTTTACGAGCATTATGAGGTAAACTGTACAGAGAAAAGTGGTTTTTGTAGCATAATACCTACCTAATACAGTAGAACTCAGAATATCTTCGCTTCAGTCAACGCGCTTGTTTCAATAACGTTGGAGTTAAATACCTTTCGAATGAAGAAAACCAAACATTAGATTCTTTGTGTTTAGTTAGTGCTGAGATGAATTGTAGCAATACACAGGCGTACAGTGCACAAAAAAGCAACAGACGTTCCCACGCCCTGGTTACTACTTTACTACTGATGTAAGTAATAGTATATTTAGGGTATTATAAATCCTAGTAATTTGACAAAATCACTTATTGCATAACAAGTAGCTCTAATTGATGTTCTTATTGTAAGCTCTTTTAACTATTGCATTTTGGTTGCAATACTAGAGATGTCACTACACGTTGGCGGACTTACTTCAACTTAGAACTCTAAAACTAGAAATCTATATTGTGTTGTCTTCCATACGGTGAAATAATTCGCTGCCATATAGCTAAGATATACTGAACTACTTTAAACTAGCTCTTATCGCGTAAACGGTTCTTACATAGCGCAACATGGTAATCAACATTAGTTAAAAATAATATCAAATATTATATTGTTTAATTATATGATCTTCATGTTTAGTTCTTTCATTAAAGTCATTTGCAATATAGTATCGTATGTGAGCCGGAATCGAATGGTATTATTGTCTTACTACTGTAGAGACACTCATATTATGAACTAGTTCAGAAGTACATTTTTGCGAAGTCTATTACTGTCAATATAATCGCTTAAGACGTACTGCATGGACTTAGCGTAATTTGCTAGATTATGGTTTAAAAATCAGTCATAGTCATTCTCTATCTATTAAATTAAATTGAATCTGTTTTCCACATTATAATATTCGATTTTTATGCTTGTGAGGACAAACGGGACCTTAAGAATGTTACAGATCTTTTTTCTTATTCGTATATATGTTTTTTGCATACATAACATCTTTGATATGGGTCGCTTCTATACATTTTTAGAATAGAGTCAGCCCCAAGATGTATTTGAATGAATTTACGTCATAAGAAATATTGTCAAAAAGTTTTGTGAATATCATTCAAAAAGTGGCCTCTGCAGAGCACTAAAACTAATATGAAGTAATTAAACAGGGTTAAATTAATATGCAAAGCGGAATGAACGGGGCTTTGTTTACACTGCTTCGTTTATATTTTCAGATAACTGTACCCTCTTCTGTTCAAATTAATGTGCAACAAGAGATTAATTCAATCGTTATTAGTATTTGTTTATGTCTACTTGATTGTCGCTCTTTGATTTTGGAAAAGATCGGGTTGTGAAACAATTTATTTGTTACAGATAATAATTTTTTTGAGTTATTTTTATTTGATTTAATTGTAACACAAAAATACATCTGCGATGCCTAATTCGTGTATAGAATTTTAAGATGTTACCTCATTGCATAAAAAAAGTCTCAACTTAACAAACCAAAAATTTTACAAAACGTTGTACCCTGCGATCTGTCTACACTTATTTTAGGAGTGAGTTGAATGAAAACTATTATTATACCGAATTGAAAGTTATTAAGTACCGAATAAAAAAAAAGCTAATTTAAAATGGTATGTATTATTTTTGGACACAAAAATATAATAGAAAAATAATAAATGTTATAACCTGTAAAACAGTCATATTTGTTCTCGATGATGTATGTAATTGTTTTTTTTAATCTGGTACCCACATGACTTGACAAATTAAAGAACAATGTCGAGAACTCCTTGTTTCTTCTTTTATTGTCTACGAACATATGCTTAATTTATTATTTATAATTTCATTCGCGTTTATGTCTAAAAAAAAAATCGAGTTGAATTTTTATAACCTATCCACAAAAAAAAATTGTTACTTATTTGATTAGACAGATTTTTCTTTTAATTGAAACTTTTATTACCTCAAGTAACTAAACGGATTGCCTAAAGCCGTCTGTTGTGAGTGAATCGTCGGTACTGAAACATTCTGCATTTAAAAGTAGACCGAAGTTATTTTGCAATAAATCGACACACTATTGAGGTGTTTCATTGGAGGAAACTGAATACTACTTTATTCTAGCATTCAAGAACAAACATTTGTACTTCATCACTATCATATTGCAGTCAACTGCTGGACACAGGCATCGGGATAGGTAGCATTGTATGGGTATTGGTTTCTATTCAGAGTAAAATCTAACAAAAAACAAATTACATTGACATAAGCTATGTATTTATCAAATAACGCTTTAGAACACCTAACACTCATACTTTGATATCCAAGTATAGTTTAATAAGATTATTTTTTAAGAGTCCTAAAAGCTAAATAAATATACTTAGTCTCGCCATAAATACGGTTACAATGAAATTAGGTTATAATATTACATTTGAATCCTGAAATATTTATTGTTTTTTCATTTACGCGCCAGTCGGTGTTAAATATTTTTGTAATATTAAAATGTGGTGAGGTGATAAGAAGCACCGAATTGCTGTTATAGCATTATACAAAGTAGGCATGGAATGCAATTTTTTAAACTCTCCATCAATTTTTGTGAAAAAGGTGTCAAAACATTCGCAAAAATGTATTAAGATACGAATTCTTGAGAAGATGGTTAAGCCTCTTACAAACACCATGTTCCATAACAAAAAAGGGGTTTTTTAGCAACACCAGGATCAAAAAGGTGTATTCACCCTAGCGTGGTGGGAAACGAACGTTTCTGACTTCATCAGAGCTGAAGATTAGCCGTCATCAAGTCCCAATCTTAGTCCATTCTATTATAATCTGTGGTTAAAACAATCCCTAAGATTGGCAGTAAAAAAAATTTCCATGTAGAGAGTGCATGATTGTATTGATACCTGACCCCAAAATTAAAAATACTATATTAAAGCCAATAGATATCCTTTTCAATGAGCTTCATATATTTTAATACTTTTTTATTAATGTATAAACTTACACAAATTACAGTAATAAATGTTTTATGTAATAGTAAAAAAAAGAAATTATATTAAAAAAAGATACCTTGTAACAATATTTATGGCAAGGCCACGAATACTATGTGGGATTCAGAACATAAGGCACTCATCAGTTTCTTTTTTATATTTGAGGACATCACGAAACTCCAATCATATACGTTTTTCTTATCAAAATAAACCACCAATATACTTACAATATAAACCAAAGACAAAGTTTTATTTCTTAAATTATTTTCCTTCATTTCTGCACAATGGTGCATAATATTTGCTGTTTTTGTGCATAATACTTGTTTTCATTACATGGACCGTTATCACTTTCAGACAGTTTAACTGTTTTTCATGTTTATAATTTACAAATTCCAATGCCCTTTCATTTAAGACCCCACTAAGGTATATTTGAAGACATTCGATAGTTTATCCCCTCCTTCAACCCCTAAATCGTTGACAGGAATTGAACCGATTTCCATTAAATATATATAAAATATTAGGTTGGCAACTAATAAACCCGCCACATTTTTCGATCAGTTTCTAAAACGTTATAGAACTATCTCGAATTTATTGGAGTAGTATATAAATATAATCTGACATACAACTCTTGCTGAGTTGTATGTCAGATTAGTTGATAACTGGATCTCGAATAGTAAAACTACAGTAAACTATGTATATTTCTCGTAGAGAACTTCGGCTGCTTTTACTTCACGAATTTCGCTTAGGTCGAAAAGCGATTGAAGCAGTGCGCAATATATGTGTAACGATGTGCCAAGGCGTGCTCTCTTACGATACCACCAAACATTGGCTCAGAGAATTAAGGATGGAAATGATGATCTATCTAATGAACCTCATCCAGGACGACCTCCTACAATAGATGTAGATGAGTTAAAAAGACTCATAGAAATGGATCCCAAGTTCACTTTACGTTGTCTGTTAGAGCAGCTTTAGGGTTTTCATACCGCAAGAGAAAAACAAATCCACGCTTTAGAAAACACCTGGAAATATTCAGTTTGATTGCCACGTGAGTTGACGCCGTTTCAACTTCAGAAAAGAGCTAACGTGTGCATGGAATTTCTAAGTTATCATCGTACCAATGAGTGGCTGAGAAATGTAATTACGGGGGATGAAAGGTGGGTTATGTACATGAATTTTACGCGTAAGCGCCAGTGGCTTGGACCTGGAGAAGCAGGAGTACCGACGCCAAAATCTGACACGAGTAAAAATGTTCTCTTAAGTGTATGGTGGGGAATAAACGGAATTATATACTGGGAGCTGTTGCCATCTAACACTACAATCATGGCCAATATTTAATGTGACCAACTGGATAAAGTAGCAGCGAGGTTACCGAAAAAGTATACTTTTTGCACGATAATGCTCGACCACATGTAGCAAAAGCGACTCGTGAAAGATTACTTTCGCTTGCCTGGGCTGTCCTTGTCACCCACCGTACTCTCCAGACATTATGCCCTCAGATTATTATCTATTTCGTTCTCAAGCCAAGCAAATTAATGATAAAGACCAGCTTAAAAGTGACCTTAACACCTTTTTTTATCAAAAGCCTAAAAATTTCTACGAGGAAGGCATTATGTCTCTGCCAGCGCGTTGACAGGTCTTAGAAAACGACAGTGCTTATATAGTTGAGAAATATTTTGATTTTGAATACTTAAAAAAAAAAAACAATTGTATACAAAGATGGCGGGTTTATTAGTTGCCAACCTAATGCCACCTTTAAAAAATGCCTGGACGATTGGCACTCCACCACTGTGCGCTTCTCTAGAAGCTTTTTGCCTCGCACTACCAGCCTATGGAACAATTTGTCACCTGTAGTATTTCCGGACCGATACGACCTTCAAACCTTCAAGTAAAGAGCGTACTCCTACCTAAAAGGCCGGCAACGCGCTTGTGACTCTTGAGTTGCGGGTGTCCATGGGCGGCGGTAGTCACTTACCATCAGGTGACCCGTCTGCTCGTTTGCCCCCGATCGCATAAAAAAAAATCGGTTTATCCCTTTGGAAGCTACGGTGACACAGTCAGACAAACAAGCAATCATACAAACCGACAAGTCAAACTTATTAAGTTAAAATATATATGCTTCATGACTGCATTCAATAATAAATATGTTGTTAGCAAAAAGGTTATGTTTTTGGTGCATTTTGATACGTGATCAATATTTTTAAAGGACCATCAAAACTATTTGAAGATTTGCACAAATTAAAACTGAAAATACAAAACTAACAGAATTACATCAAGCACATTTCACAGACGAATAAATAATACGTTGTGGGCAATGTGAAATAATCTTAGTTCCATACTGTTGCTCGAACATAATTGTAAATAAAATGCGTAATATATGTGTCTTACGTGATTCAAGTTAAAAAAAAAAAGAAAAAATAACAGAAAACAAACCTTCGCCCAGCAGTGGATTGCTATAGGATCAGCCTATTATTTACTAATTGATTGATTGAACCGGAAGCAAATAAAAACATAGTTATATTAAATTATTACATATATACGCTTGCACCTGTATCCCCGAAGGGGTTGGCAGAGGTGTATAAAGTACTGTAGTGAGGACTCGACTCAGCACACGCTTGCGGTTTGCCCCTCTTGGGCGTCGCAGCGTCGGGCCCTCACTGCAGTCATCGGAGAGGATCTGTCGCTACTGGTTGTTATACGCTCCATGGCCAGTAGCGACAGTAATTTTACCGCGGTTGCAACCTTCTGCGAGGACGTTATCTCGCGGAAGGAAGCGGCGGAGCGAGCCCGGGAGGACGATCTCCATTCGGACCTAATCCGCCGCCGGCGAACCGGGCGGCGGAGGCGCACCTACCAGCGCCTCATGCCGCCCTGAGTGTGGCCGCGGGTGGTCGGGACGGGTTTTCCCCTCCACCCGCTTTAGTGGCCTGCCGCGAGGGGGTGACGTCCGCGTGTGTCTGGACGCCGCCTTATTGATAGGTTACCCGTAGGTGGTGCCCGCATAGTGCGGGCAGGCGCTAGGATGTCCGGATGTCTTAATAAAGCTGTTCCCGGATTCCTCCTATTTTAAGCGCAGTATGGCACACCGTGTGGTTTTAGTCGGTTCGATTCCGACATACTGTTCCACCGAAAACCCCGGTGGGATGACGGCCCTAGGGGGTTTCCACACGAAAAAAAAAAAAAAGTTATATAAAATACAAAGATGTTGGCAATAAGAAGTTGGTCACACTAACGTGATAGAGACAAGCCTATTGCTCAATCAGGCACTTTCAATTGTTATTAGTATGCATACATATATAATGGTCTGAGGGTACATAACGGCGTAAAACTCTCAGAGAGTGGAATCTTTCAGTACTATGGACACTAATTAAATTAGAATATTTTACGGTAACATAATCTTTTAAATTATTTCTTGTTTCTGATTTCAAATATAATACAACATCAATGATTTCCAAGCATTACTGAACTGGAACAACAATATAAATATAAGTAATACTTGCTCATATTTATTCCATGAAAGATAATATGAAAACCTTTTGATATGCTTTTGTTTTCAGTGTTATTGGTGGTGGATCAAAGAGATTAAATTCTAGAGTGCTGCTTGAAAACACTTATTTGCGTGTTATTGTTCCATTCAGAATAACCGGATTTACTATTACGTTTTTCTTTCATCAATACACAAGGTACACGTTTTCCAGAACCTAAAAGACATAAAATTTAAACTTACCTACTTATTTTAAATACCATAACAATATGTTGATATTTTTGAACATAAGAAAAACTGTGTTACTGTGCTGTTTTTTGTTGTAAAATACGTTATGCTGATGGAGGTTGTTCTCCAGATTTAAATATATTCAGCATAACGTATCTAACAAAAAACATCGTTAGTCTGCTCAGCAGCTAATAAAATATAATCCTAATGATAAATTATATTGTAATTTATTTATAACTATAAATGTAACCGTCACTTGTTTACATATTTATGGCCTTAAACCGATCTTCAATTGGCAGACTCGAATGCTTACGTCGTCGAAAGAAATTAGTAATTTGTAATTTTTATTAATAATAATAGATAGAGACTCTCGTTACACAGATGGGTTAAGAAGACCTCTTGCTCTCTTCTTGATAAAACACATGTTGTGAGGAGGTTCCTGCCTATAGATACCACCGGTAGCTTGGTCCTTGTACCCGATACCAGCGAGACGCTGATTTATATATATATATATATATATATATGATGAAATGTATTTAAAAATAGAACATATTTATATATATTTAATTATTAAAAAGAACAATGAAAATAATAATAGAGGTTTCCAAAGTAAAACAAATAATTACATGCACAACTTTAAGGGTACAGAGATGGTGTTCATAACATTCAATTGTTTAACATACGTTATCACTTAGATAGTTTTTCAACTTCTCGGCTACAGCCAGTTAGCAAATAGCGACGGTAGCGTTAGGGCTAAGGCGTCGTACTTGCGATCAAATGGTTGCGGGTTCAAACCGTCGTAAACCCACCCCTAACACAAGCATTTAGCTTAGCTGGGAGGGGGGGGGTCAACAAGAATATTAGTAATGTGTGACCCACGTTGTATCCCTTTCCTACCATTGAATTGTTGTTATTTTTACTTTTCAATATTCTCCCAATTTTTCCATCTTTAATTTCTATCCTTTCCTACCCCTTCAGAGATACAGGAGGGGTCATATGTAGAAGTTATAATTACGGTTATAAGAATATTAAAAGACTTACACACTTTGTGAAACGTATCTTAACTTCCGTTTATTGTCTAAATTTAGTAAATATTTTTATTAACATTGTGAATCTAAATGTAAACAAAAGATAATTTGAAGAAAATAAAATATGAATTTACAGTAAAATGAAGTCATACGTTACTATACATTGTCCAACGCCATCTATACATAGTAAGTTGAAGCAATTCCTTCACGACATTGTTATTATACATACCTTACGTGGAATAACTAGATGACTGCCTGACTAGAATAAACAATTTGTATAATTTTGTTGTGTGTTTTTTATGAATAACATATTAACAATTTTACATACACATTTGTCTCAATCCTACTGATTTACGGACTTATTTTTGTATACATGTAATTTTGATTTATTAGGTTTTGCCATTTACTATACTTATGTATTTATTAAAAAAGATATATGTATAGATATTCAAGTATATTCTCGTCCGTTGATATATGGTCCTATTAATGGAATAGGTCCAAAATAAGTACTTCTATTATGAATGATACTT
Organism: Tyria jacobaeae; assembly: GCA_947561695.1. NCBI lineage: Eukaryota > Metazoa > Arthropoda > Insecta > Lepidoptera > Erebidae > Tyria > Tyria jacobaeae. The sequence continues at coordinate 6,025,850 of OX387207.1, read as the reverse complement.
AAAATCTATTTGGTAAAATAAAAATGTACACAAGAAAAATAAAGAAAGTTTAGAAACTGAACAAGTTGCGAGAGAAAGCTTGCAGAATAATTATAATACAGAATATCATGTTCGTTATGTACTTTGTTTAGGACATTTATCAAACTAAAGGCTTTCTTTAATCCCGCAACATGTAGTACCCATATGTTGTTGTCATATTAGGTTAATACAAATTGATCGATACAGGCTTCAAGCCACTTAGTTGTCAAAAGGAGATTTATTGTTTTACTGGAAGAAAAACGAACATTTATCTAACATGTTATGTACTAGAATACATTATATTACAAAATTATTAATAGTACCGCCCTATACAAAAACGATACAAATTTTATTGGCGTCTTATCTGGCATTCAACTTTAATATTTTTCAAAATTAGTATACACACACAACAAAATGCAGATTTATATTAAATGCAACAAGTATACGTAGCATATAATACATATCTGTTTCTTTATGATATATGGGCAGAAAAGCAGGCGGGTCACCTGATGTTAAGTGATTAACGCTGCTATGGGACCTTCATCTTTAATCAAAAGTGCTTTGACGGCCTCTGAGGTGGATTTGTTGATGTTTTGAAGGTCATATCGATCCAGAAATATGGCAGACCCTAATTTGTTAGAATATCGACACGAAAGCTGTTTTAGGGAAACGCATGTGTAAACATAATTCATGTGTCTTACATTCATGACATCTTACTTATTTGATTAGATTTGATAATTTAGATTTGATATCATTTATATCAATAAATGATATCAAATCTAAACTATTATAAAGCTACAAGGTAAATTATTAATATATTTTGGATTTTCTCTAGCTTGCTTTTATCTCTACATTTTCTAACGAAGGTAAGCGGAACTCCGTAGTAAGCACCATTTATTTTTTGTTACTATACTTATATATGATTTTTATGACTTTACGCTCTCACAGTATAATTTATACAGGTTTCAGAAATATATGAATGCTTCCGGTTACATTTACACCTGCATACTGAAAATTAATAAACAAGGCTCTGAAATTAAAATAATGTCACATTTGCATTCGACATATAACATTTTGCAGTAAAATTTGACCTATATGGGTAGTTTTATATTACAATGCAAATTAAGATCAGTCCGCAACTCAATCTTTATATAAATACATTCTTGATAATATTTTATTATATTTAATATTTTATTTTATTCAGCTTCTTTTTCTTGATAATATTTTAAATTTCAAAATCTAACAGCGATATTCGAATAAGCTACCCATGCAATACCATTATAAACCACAAATTGACTGCTACACAACGGAGGTCGGTATGCAACTCTAGGCAGGTAGCCTAGAGTTGCATACCGACCTACGTGCATCGTTCGAGAGTACGTATGGAAAAAGAAGAGGCCTCATTTTGTTATACATATCCGTCTTGCAGTGCAGACACAGTGTATAGTACAATCATAAAGTAAATTATCGTCATGTTGTAGTATTTTACAAGACCTGCAGTGATTACCGCAAGATGTGGAAATTTTTCTGTATAAAATTTTCGCTGTTTGAGCTAGACTATTTTTCACTATGTGGTAATTTATATACCTATTTACGCTTATTACTATTCTAATACTTCGATAGCCATGAACGCTAAATCAAGGCCTTCGCGAAATGTAATCTGTCATGTAGGAAGAGAGCCAAGGCTACAATTTATCGAGGCCGTTAACACATGTACATATACTTACAAAATGTATGTATTGAAAACGTGGAACGTATCTGAGAAAATGTCAATAACGTTATATAAAAAATTTTCATCGACATTGTAGATTAGCCAGACTAGTCTTCTTTTCTTACTTTTATAGTATAATGTCGTATGGTATTTTACCATGAAGCAATGCCTCCGATATTCGGTCTGTCTTTTTGTTGCACAAGGGCAATCGGAGCAATTTATAATTTGGATAATTTAAAATTTAAGAAATTAATATAATGATGGTGGTATGACAGTATATCTATGAAAACTTAATTTTATAAAAATAATGGTCAGTTTCTAAAAAAAGTGATATACACTCTTATAACACACGTAATAAACATTTTTTTTTTGTACGTGCCTCAATCCTCCAGAAAACTATTAAGTCGTTTTTAGGTCAACGTGTGCGATCTTAAAATAAAATTCGTGGTAATATATGCAAAAGTTAAGTCAAAATAATTTCGATTTCACTGTAAAACTAAAGTTGTGCCTTAAAGGTTATTTATTACACAGTGGTGGATTACATGGAAGATCAAAGCGCTTAGGATTGAGGCAATAGCCTGTGAATCTGAAACAGCAAATAATCAGTACAATGTAATGTGAGCTAATATGTTTCTTACTTTCTCTCTTCTTTTATTATATTTTTCTTTTTTCTTCCTTTTTAACTTCTTTTTCCCTGTCCATCAGTTATTTTATTTTAATAGTCTAATTTTAGTTTATTTACTTTAAGCAACATAAAAGCACACAATGAAATAGCATGTTAGTATATGTTGTACACTACATTTTGTAATATCTATCTGGTGATTTAAAAGAGTGACCATGAGTTTGTTTGTCTGTTTTTTTCTCATGAGGCTCAACCATTTGACAATTGTTTTATCCCTTTTTAAATTATATTCACATTTGACAAGGCAACCTATAGTTGCGGTGACGTTGTCTGTATTGATCTATAATTTAAAATATTTTTAAAATAAGTTGAGCAATTTTATAAAATAAAAACGTTAAATTTGACGTAATTCTCTATATCTATGATACTAGTTTAAAATCGACTTAACTTAATCTTAACCAGGTGCGATACCAAGAATCAAAATTAAACAGGAATGACCGACTTAAATAGTAAGGAATTCCTTAGTAAGGATCGCACATCACCATACACTGTAAGGATAAAACCTACACTCAGAACAGTAAGTTGATGAAAACTGAAAACAACGGTGGTGATAATGAAGAGACGCCTGACTCAGAAAATGTTGAATTGTTACCGTTTTACAAAGTTGAAAGCTACGTACATACTTATATGTATATTTATATTTAATGAGAGTGCGGTAGTTCATATGTGGTATAAAAACATATGATGTATGTTATCAGTAAATGAAAGAGTAAGTTTTAAAATGTTCAAAAATATTGTTTATAAAACCGCACTTACTTCAATCTTGAAAAAAATATTTTCTATAATTATCTATTTAAAAAAAAAAGTTAAGTTAAGCATAATTTGTAGAGAAACTGTTCGTTTTAATTTATTTTAAAACTAATTATTTTATGTTATACGTATAAGTAAGTATACAGAAAGGTATACCTGGCAGAGTCTCCGTCCGCCTACCAGCCCATTGTATTGCTCGACGAGGTTGGCAAGCTCTTTGAGCGAATCATGGCGGGTCGCCTCGTTGAGCACCTGTCTGGAGTGGGGCCGGACCTGGCGGATAACCAGTTTGGTTTCCGCAGGGGGCGCTCCACTGTGGATGCGATCATGCGCGTCAAGGCCATGGCGGAGGAAGCAGTCACTCGGGGCGAGGTGATGGTGGCGGTGTCTCTTGACATCGCCAACGCTTTCAACACCTTGCCCTGGAGGTGCATTACAGAGGCACTCGTCTATCACGGCGTGCCTCCCTACCTCCGCCGCATTGTCGGGGCTTATCTCTCAGATAGAGCCGTGATCTACCCGACTCGGGCAGGATACGGTCGGCGAAACATGTCGTGCGGTGTTCCGCAGGGTTCGGTGTGTCCTCTCTTGTGGAACATCGGCTACGACTGGGTGCTACGCGGTGTACTCTTGCCAGGTGTCGTAGTAACCTGCTATGCTGACCACACTCTCGTGACGGCGAGGGGCAAGACGCACCGCGATGCGATCATAAAGGCCACGGCCGGGGTCGCTCAACTCGTTACAAGAATTCGGCGGCTGGGTCTACAGGTAGCTCTACACAAATCTGAGGCCCTTTGTTTTCACGGGCCTAGAAAGGGACTACCTAGGGGATCCAGCCTTATTGTATGAGGTGTTCGCATTGGCATCGAGTCCTCGATAAAATATCTGGGACTTGTGCTCGATAGCCGATGGGACTTCGGACCTCACTTCCGAAGTCTGGCCCCAAACTCATGGGAGTGGCGGCCGCACTTTCGCGGCTCCTTCCCAACTTGGAGGGGGGGCCGAAACCTCCTGTAGGAGACTCTAAGTCGGAATCGTGCGGTCCATGGCCCTATATGGGGCCCCAATCTGGGCAGATACCCTGACGGCCCAAAATGTGGCAATATTACGACGCCCTCAAAGGGTGCCCTCAAAGGTTATGGCTGTAAAACCCGTCATGGAGGATTGGCTGGAGAGACGATATGGCGCTCTCTCCTACCGAATGACGCAGGTACTTACTGGACACGGCTGCTTCGAAAGTACCTGTGTCGTATAGGCCGGGAGCCAATGTCTGTGTGCCAGCACTGCGGGGGCTGCCGCGAGGATACAGCACTCCATACGTTGGTGGAGTGCTCTGCGTGTGTGTAGGAGCGCTCCGACCTCGTGGCGGCTATAGGCGTGGGTTGCCTCTCGCTGGAGACCATGGTTATGCACATGGTCCAGCGCGAGAGATCTTGGGATTCCGCTGCTTCATTCTGTGAGGTAGTGATGCAGGGCTATCCGTCGTCCCAGCAGAAGCAGGCCCGAGATGGTGGCGCGACGTGTTCCGCCCGCGCCTCTTTAAATCAAAGGATTAAGCTATAGCGGGGTCGCCTCTACCGGGCGGCCAAGTCAGCCCCGGCCAGAAGACTCCATGTCGGAACACTGTGTGGTTTTAGTCGGTTCGAGTCCGACATACCATCTTACCGTAAGGCCCCGGTGAGGTGATGACCCGTGGGGGTTTCCACACAAAAAAAAAAAAAAGTATACAGAAATAAATTCTTTATGACAAAGAACGGGAATAAAATAAATCTCCGTGTTTTATGAGTATACAGATATAATAGTAAATTACAGTGCCGGGAACAGCTAGTCTTATAAAGTACTGTAAACAAAATTATATCTAATCCTTCACTTACTGTTTTCAACTTGGTGGGTGTTACCGGTATGCAGGGAACGGTATTCGCTCGATGGAAAAGCCACATGTTTCAACCTCCTTTTCACATCCTTCCACTCTCATTTACACAAGAACAATGACTCTCAGTTGTATTTACATGTACTAAGTTTATCTTTTGTAATCAAGAGACAGCGATCTACCATTAGTAGGTTAATGAGTGTAATGATTACAGACGTGGACGCGATAATTGAGGATGCGGACTTTTTATAGGAAATAAAAAGAGTTCATTATCGATTTTCGTTCATAGCGATTTTACGTCAAGAAATCTAAGAGAATGGTTGAAATATGAGACGATTCGTTTTTTATTTTTTAATACGCGGCAGTAATAATATTTTGTTAAGAAGCAGCTTTGTATTAAGTAGCTCGCAGTTCGTACTCCCTGTACAAGAGAGCAAGAAATGCGACTATTCCAGACAAGACTTTTTGTCGTTTGTCATTTGTTTAATATACAAAAGTATTCCGATTGTGATATGGGAAACTAAGCTAACTAAAAACATACATGCACGAGTATTATAAATTTATTTATTTATTGTTATACTGAACATAGAAAATATGAGGTACAACTTATGGATACAAGATTTTAAGAAGAAATAATGTAAGACTTAAAAAAGGAAAGCCTGAGCTATATGTACATGTAAATAATGTGTTTACAATGGTTAAAATGCTAAAGTAAAATGCTATTGATGTTCCTAATGTTATATTTACTAATGGATTACACAAATAGTCCTCATTTTATGTATTTAATGCTGTTCATCGCCATTACACAAAATTATGAAAGAAGAGGGGGGATGACAAGAAAGAAACGAGTAAAGAGGGTGTAAATAGGGGAGAAAAAGGAGAGAGGGATGCAGTGAAATGCACGCAAGTGATGCTAAGAACCGGTTTTCTGTAAGGCCTATCGCACCGGTCAAGCCGGCCCATGCGTACCTACCAGGGTAGGGTAGGTTAGATACTCTACCACGATATAATTAGTTTTTTTTTAATATATTAATTGAGTGTTTTTTTTACTTTAAGATTTTTTATATAGATATCAGGTTTTCTATGATATTTAATAAATTAATAATACATAGATTCCATGAAATATTTTCAATTACCAGCCTTTACGAATATTTAAAAAAATGCTGTTATCATCCGTTATTGAAATTTATTTCACAGAATCTCGCTCTCTAGCCACAACGTAGGCTACGTTACTACCCGATTATTTAACTTGACAAAGAAATTAACTGCGAGATCTTCAATTCAGTGTATTAGTTTACATGGAAGCTTATCACGTTTTATATTTTACTGTATTTGGCGAAAATAGGCAACAGCTGCCGATATACGTGTAAGAAAGGTTTAGAATGTCTTAAATTATGATCTGAGAGATATTATATATGTGTTTGGTTATTTAAATTATTAAGTAGAACAAAAATCAAGAGCTCACCACTGCTTCAGTCTTTTGGTTGCAACGTAGATACATGGACCAGTTGGACCTGGTGGACTATTGAGGGCTATTTTGGCGGGTAAGGGATAGATATAATAGAAAGAATATACAGCAGTTACATTCCCCATGTATAAGGCTCTTCAAAGCAAATCCGTCTAGTACAGTAGTTCAAGAGGTTAACCCGCTTAAAATGTAAAAAACTGCTCAGCTCCATTAGTATACTAGCTGAAAGTGCTGTGTAGTTCTCGGGCCATCCCATTTCTTCCTGTGGGCGTCGTAAAAGTTGACCCATGACTGTGATCTATCAGACAGGATATATGCACCCCAGTAAGTTAAACTTAGTTATATTTGGTAAAATGGGGGAACCGGCTTGATCAAACTAGTCAAGCCGATTTCGAGATTTAGCAATAAATTTAGCCATTTAGGCAATATTTGTATATATATTGATAGATAAGCTAAGCACTGTCACCAATCATTTGAATGGTTTAAAATTCTGGACAAAGTTTGACGCGACTAGGAAAAACTTGTAAAACGAGATCAAACGTTCGCATAAGCCTCATATCAACTTCAAAGAAGCGCCCCGGTCAAATATGGGCGCTTTGAGCAATCAAACTCAACACTAATATCTTCTTTTAAAGTACTTGCTCATTTTCTTGAAAAAGATAATGTTTTCAGAACCAACATAAACGAAAAATCTGTTAAAGCGTGTTCTGCTGGGGAAATATCTCTGTAAAGTATGCACATCTGTACAAAATTAGAACCAAACATTACACACTACAGATTTTAACCCACTCTTATCATAACAGTAATGTGTGACTTAAAAGATACAATATATGTATGCTTTAGAAGCTTATGTTGAATTATTTAATTATTGTCACCTGCCTCCCTTCCTGGACACTGATCGATGATAAAATATTGCAAATTGTAAATCATGAAACAGAATTATGAATCATCAAGAGCAAACAAAGCTGTACATTATAGTATAAGAAACATTTTTAGCAGAAGTCAGTACTAGCTCCAAACTAAGAAATGTAATTGTTTGTACTAATTTTACTGGAAGATGTATGTATATGGGATTGTGGTGATAAATTAAGTAACTATTTCCCAATTAAGTTGATAAACAAAAAGTTTGGCACAAAAGTTCATTATACAAAATAAAAAACTTCCAGTAAACTACTATATTTTTCTAAAATCGTACATTGCTGACAGATTTTTTTGCGTTAAGAAAGGAGAAGAAATAACTAAACTGCACAGGGCCCATGCAAGAGTACCACAAGGAAGTGTGCTTGGCCCGATCCTCTAACTGGTCTTTACTGCAGATTAACGATAAAAGATGGCGTCGTAATTGGTACGTTTGGTGATGACACGGCGGTTTTAACTGCCCATGATGAAAAAGCACAAGCAAGTAACATTCTACAGCGCTCTCTAAACAGTATCCTATACCTGGTAGATAAAAGTAAACGAGACTAAGTGCAGTTGCAGGTGACTTTTACGACCCGATGCGGCACTTGTCACCCTGTGAAGCTCAATGGAGTACAGATACCCCAAGCAAACGAAGCCAGATACCTTGGGCTTTATCTCGATCGCCGTCTAACCTCGAGGAAACACATTTTCACCAAGCGAAAAGCACTAAGGATCCAATTGAGAAAATTGTACTGGATATTGGGTAAAAAATCACGGTTATCAATGGAGAACAAACTCCTATTATACAAATGTATACTCAAGCCACTCTGGACTAACGGAGTCAAACTATGGGGCACAGCTGCCAACTCAAACCTAGAAATATTCCAGAGGTTTCGGTCCAAAATGCTGGGGATAATCCCAGACGCTCCATGGTTAATAACAAATCAACAATTACACCACGACCTTGAAATCAGAACAGTCCATGAAGAGATCAAGTACTCAATGAGATCCTACAGGAATAGACTAGCAAACGATCCAAACATACTGACTGTGCACTTAATTAATAACACTTTAACATACAAAAGGCTAAAAAAGACATATAGTTGTAATTTATATTAGTAAATTAATTATACACAAATTAATTACAGGTAATCGCGCCTAATTTTTATAGGCAACCTATTGCTAATCCATTACATACTTCCTCAAAATTCATTTAAAACTAATTTCATCAAAAAACAGATACCTACAGAATCGAGCAGTGGGATCCTGTACTGCTACCCCGATGTAAGAAAGGCGTGAGCTTATATACATATGTATGTATTATATAAGTTATGAATTTACTAAATTCCTTAAAATAAGTTATTAAACCGTTATCGACCCAAAAATTATACCTACTTTTAATAAACTTAAGCCGCAATGACTAAAGCAATTACATTAAGGAATTAAGCTCATTGCCAAAACAACAGTAACTAACCGTTTTAAGTGACATGGTTTCATTAGAAATTATTCTAGACCATCACCTATGTGACAGCTTATCGATTACAATAATAATCTCTGCTGAGAGCATTTTAGCCGAATGACACTGATATGTTATCTGAAGTGGTTAATACTCCATTAGTTATAAAAATATCGGAGTTCGTTTGTTAAGAACATTACTTATATTTATAATTATGAAATATAATGCGTCGTTCGCAAGGTTTCAATCTATTTCACAGAAAACACTCAACAAAACAACCATTTGATAAATTAAAGCCTGTTACTTAACATATTAACCGTCTAGAACCTGCCAGAAGACTTTTTAGTAAGAAAATAGGAAATTGTTAAACTAATTAATTTCATAAGTCTGCAGAATCATATTGACAATTATTTTGTAACTCGAGACTTTCTTTTAGACGACCACATTACAGAAGACGACGTTCACAAACTAAGCAAATTTTCAACTATTGTAACCAGCCGGCTGATATGTTACTAAATACATGCGAGCGAGCGGAGCGAACGTATATGTTTATTTTCATTTGTCTGTCTGTACCACAAGTTGCTACCGAAAATATCCCGGCAGAAAAATAGAATAAAAATTTACTTGACCCGGAAGTTGAAACCAAGACCTCACCATCGCATGCAAGAATAATCGCTAATTTATGGCACACACTAAGGAACCAGTCTGGAAACTTAATTTGTGTTTATCAGTGGTAGTTTATCGCTAACAGATCGGTCAACAGCGATCTACATGTTGCGGGTTCAGAGCCCATTAACCATATCGAATCAAATCAAGCAGCAATAAAAGAATGTAGTAGGAGGAGTTAAATGAAAGGCAGTAATTATCTCAAAAAATATTAGTAAGTTATTTTATTGTTAAGTTAAGACTATCTTATACTTCATTCCTCACAATAAATAGATACTTTGCAGAAAAGATTTTTTGTTTGTAGGTCGGCCGAATAAAATGCTATAGTCAATAAGTTTCATGAGACATATGGAACTTAAGAGCTAAAGTAACCTAAGAGGCCTGTCCTGATAAATGGTTTTTTATATTTTATTGCAAGTAATAGATGTATGGAACTAATCATTTTCATGCAAGTTATTACTTTTATGTAATAGTTGAAACCTGCCTTTGCTGAGTTTTTTATTCAAAACAATTTTTTTTTTGCATACATTTCTGTAATCTTTTTTATTTACTTTTTGAACGTTGATCACTTAACTGATTTCCTGGGTAACTTTTATACACTAGTTAAGAAAAGTATGTACATCGAGTAGCAAGTACTAAGGGGGTTACGATTTTCAACACTAATCATCTGAAATAATCAATGCTCCGTGCACCAAGAAACACCCTTCCTGCAGTTTAAACAAAAGATTAATTATTTTGGTTGGGTGTTGGTAATTTCTCCTTTTCTCTATTTTTTACATGTAATATCATGTACTAACATAGATATTGATTAAGAAGCTACATCAATAGGAAATAAAAAAAATCATGGTAAGGAAGTTATAGTATGGGGATTTAATGGTCAATACATGACACTAATTCCTAAATTTATATACCTATACCTAGCCATAAAATTAAGTATGAGATTCTCATTGATTTAAAGCTCTGTTCATTACATAGTTAATAAAAAAATTGTTAATTTTTATTACAACTCAATATTATTACGTCTCAAAAAGTTTACTGAATTATTCTTTGAATTATTGTCCATTCTCATCGGTAACAACTTCACGCTTTAATCAAAAGCATTGTAAATAAAAAATCTGTATAACTGAAATTTAATATATAATTGTAAAACATAATTGTAAAACAATCGTTCTAAGCTGAAGTTTTTTTTTATTTTGTAACTACTTTTTTGTATGAAAACAGTAGGCGTTTGAAACCCCACTGTCCACTCCTTCGAAAATATATGCATGAGTTACATACAGTCACGTATTCACATATATTATACAGCTCGTGTTGACTAGGGGCGACTTGTGTACTACCAGTAAAAGGTGACCATGTGACTGTCTGTTTTATAAATTAGTTGCTTTTCCTTGAACTCTTCAGAGTATATTTTGCTACAGAAAAACTATTATTTATATATATAAAAGAACACCTAGTCTCGGGACTCTGACTACGGGAATCGACATGGACCTCTGGTTCGGTAGTTAGGATTACTAGACTAAGAAGCCAGTTCAGATTCACTAACTTTTAAATGATTTGCTATATGTCGTTTTAATTAATTTTTATTGACTCTCCGTACCACACAACCATTTGCAGTGTTATTTATTTGCATATTTTTACATAGTTATACGATTTATTAAACATTTTAGCTATCTCAATTTCAACTCTACATAAATGTACGTGTATCATATTTTTCTTTGTGCAAAAAATACGAAGAATTAAGAAGTGAATCCCGATTCCATTTTAGATCTGATGGATATCAGATTTCTTTTGTGTATCAGTAGGTCTATTTGTTTTCGAATTATGTTCAAACATGTTAATGAAACTTTAAACAATTGTTAGTTTAGTTAGGATAGGACCACACTAACACCGTTTTTTTTTTTCATACTTAGCAGAGTAGTCCAAAAATAATCAATGGGATATATATTTTAAATGAAATCAAAATAGTATTTCAGTTATGTTATTGATTGTTGGTTGACGGAATCAAACTACTTAAATAACGAGTTTACCATGTTGATGCAAGCTGTAGTGAAAAACACATACCCGCAATATCCTAAAAGGGCTCTCGGCTAACAAACATACGTCTCCAGAGTTTGTTCGTTCAGGCTTGTTCGGTAGCATAATCTGCAATTCACCACCAGGATCTTGAGTTTTCTCTCTGGTACGGTGACCAGTTATAGTCCACACCCATTCCTGGAAAGAAGAAGCAAAGAGATGTAAATATAAGATAAAGAATAAAATTATGAAAAAATATAAAAACCGACTTTATTAATATTCTCTCTATTCTGTTTTTCAGAGACGTTAACTATTAAATGTTATGCTTAAAACCTAAAGGCGACGGCCATAACCGTGGAATCTGTGAAAACTGTGTATGTGTTAATCAAATTCTTCTGGAATACTAACTAACTTATGGCAGACCAGTAAATTAAGTTTTTTTTTTATTTGGAATTTATTTTTCCTAGTGTGGGTGGGTACACATTTCTAAACAACATACTATACTACTAATCCATTTTAAATCTAAATAACTCAAGTTTCATCAGCCCTCTATCTTACAAAACATTAGCGTTATTAATCATTTTTGAGAATTAAATGTCAGTATCAAAGTGGGATTTCTTTTCTAAAAATTATTATTTCCCTAAAATGTTTAGCGATTTTCGTTATTCACGGGGTCAATAGGCGGCCTAAATGACCTCACCTTTCCGAAACACTATATATGCAGATGGGCAGTTCACTCAGTACCAGTCCACTAATTGTGGTGAAATCTATAATAACCTATATCTATATATTGATCTATATTTGATTTATAATTTATTAATAGATCATTTAAATACTAATGTAGCAAGGTGAACCCCATATCGTATGTGTTTATTATCGTTTCAAAGTTTTATGATTATTACTGTTTGAGTAGTAGAAGCGTAAAAAATAAATAAAGCTAGTCATTTTCACATTTATAATATACATAGATATGAATAGACAGTGTAAATGATTGACTGTAATTTGTGATATATTCTAGACATATTTAAATGTAAAACTTTTGACTTATCATATTCTAGGTCGTATGCATGTTCCGTATGCACGTAGTTACCTATTAAAACCTGTTATTCGACATATTATTTGTGCATGTTATTGAATAATTGTATCGCTGTTGGTTTTCAATGAATGAAATGAATAAAAATAAATGACTAGAGTAAGCGACTTAGTTGTTTAGCTAAAACTAATTTGCTATGGCTGGCTGGCTACTATTTCTGCTGCACTGTGGCAAACAAGTTTTCACAACAATACTCGTAGCACGAGTTTTGACCTTGTTCCTACAGATGTTCTTTAATGATATCATTTTATTACTTGTCTCGTGCATTACTTAGTTCCAGTTCACTGTTGGATAATTGTGTAAGCAACGTTGTTCAAGTACAGTCATGCTTGTACTGTACTACCCTTTCCACTTCTTGTACACTATTGTCAACAAGAGTTCGTTATGTTTTTATAAGAAGAAATCATGACGCCAACACTAATTACGTTGTTACTGAGAAAATCTAAGTACCAAAGATCCGTTGAATATGATTCTATAAAATTATTGAAGTACTAGCTGAGAGCTGCGCTTCGAAAATTGTATATTGTTGTTTTATTATTACAAAAGGGGTATGCATACTTCCAGAATCTATGAAATGGCATGTCGACTTTTTAATGAGCATCAAATTACACGGACATTAAATACAATTTATGTACCAAATAAATATTAATAACAAAAACACCTAACACTAATACTTTCATATACAAATATACACATATCAAGTGTCTAAGGATCAAGTACGTTATAGAGTATCTACGCAATTAAGGATTATTATTTTATCTTCTTTGGATCGTTAACGATTCTTATTGGTGAATTTCACTATTTGAATTAAGAATATTTTTTTAAATTCTGATTAAATATAAAAATTCAACTGTCAAACAGGATTCCTATAAAAGTGTGTAATAGCGTTTTTACAAAACCAATATAATTTCTGCGACATGGAACTGAAAAAAATTGCATCGATATGGAGCGAAGGCATCATTTGGCACAAGAAGAGATGACGAGAGTCGTCAGAATGTAGGAAACTGGTTCTAGGCATAATACAAAAAAAAGCTAGTCTTCCAAACTGTCTGGCAGAACTGGCTGGCGGAATGATTTCAGATGGTTTGGTCATTTACCAGCAAGCCTGAAGAGCTGTGGAGCCTGTGGATCCCTATAATGGTTTTCTAAAAACGCTATTACACACTTTTATAGGAATCCTGATTCTCAGTTGATATTCTATTTTTAATCAAAATTTAAAGAAAACTCTTAATTCAAATAGTAAAATTCACTAATAAGAGTGAATAACGATCCAAAAATATTAAAATAATAATCTTCAATTGCGGCGATCCTCTAAAACGTCCTTGATCCTTAGATTCTTGTGATTGGTTTGATTTTTAGTTTTAATTTGTGCAAATCGTCATATTGTCTTAATTTGCCTGTAAAATATTGCTCACGTAAGTGAATAATTCTTTTCTTCTAAGAAAATTAAGTTTCAAACCCTAAACTGACTTGTACTGTAATTTTTTTTTGCATTTCAAATTCTATTGATAGAATGAACTACGTATTCACCTCTACAGATATAGAGAATGTATAGATTGTAGTATTATAAAATGCAGGAATAAATATCTTATAATATAAATTACATACATTTTAGTTAGTGAAACATTTTTCTTGGATTTATTTTTATATTAAGTGTATATTATTGTAGTAGTAAGTGTGTATTATTAAGTGATGCTAGAACAACAAAATCAAGTCTACAGAATTATTTTATATACAGAAAAAAAAATCTGTATATGCAATAATTACGGTCTGGCAAAGTAAAATATTCTTGATTTCTACATATATTTATTTTTTTAAATACCGAAGACTTTACGCTCCTTGTCTCATACAGCAGTGGACGGCTGATGATGACCATAATTTTATTTACGTACTTATTTGATCATATATTTTATTTATTTTGTATTCTTGTGTACCTAAGTAGGAAGTTTGTGAGTGCAAACACGAGTCAAACTGGTTCAAGTTCAGTTAAATGTCAAATGCTCAGAAAAATTCAAAAGAAATTCACAGCAAAATAGTATTTTTATTACTTATATCCACGTGGCCTCTACCGTGATCGCTTTGCTGCACTTGCAATTAAATATACAACAACAAAAGACTCGATATTTCTTACATTTCCAAGCAGTTTTGCGTTTGAAACCTTACTCTGCAAAGTATTTATTTTGTAGTGAAAAAGAAAATGTCTTGTAGTTACAGCGAGTGGTGAAGGTTATCGAATTAATCCTTTGCATCTGATTTTATTTCATATACATATATGTATGAAGGATTCTGTGGCGCCTTGTTTTACAATAAATCCAGCCAGCAAATTCCTTCCGTGAATAAGGTGTGATCTACAAAGTTTTGGTAAATCCTAGACGTGACTTTTGCAGAAAAAGATTTTTTTATTTACGTACTACTACAATCTAGAAGACTGTCTAAATCTAAATGACTGACATATTTTAATTATCTAACTTTTGTAAATAAACTAAAACTACATATGATAATACCCTGGAGCGCGCGCGTTATGTTGTTATAATTTGTCATGAATTTATTAATTTATTAGTTAGAGCCCTCGGACTTCCCGGCACCAGCCAGTTCAAGTTATAGGTATTCGACCTACACTTGCTTGAGCTATTGCTCATACAAACCTAAAATGTACAATCCAGTGGTTTTTTTTTTTCTTATATGTCATAAGTTGTTTTTTTTTCCTCCGTTTATACTAGTAGAACTGAACTTATAATATATACGGGCAGAAAGAATATGAAATAAAAACGTCTTTACTAGACCGATGAATTAATTGTAGTGGTTGAGATATCTGGTGGTAAGTTTAATAAACCAAATAAAACTGACTACAAGTGAAACATAATATAATGTGTATAAACGACATCAGTATCATAAAATGTTAAATTGAAGAGAAGAAAAATATAAGTAGATACTCGTACATACATATGTGCCTCAAGCATTCGAATAATTCGAGAAATTTCGATTTTCTTATGCTCACTGAAATAATAACACCTATTAAATAATTATTAGGTGTAGGTTATCCGAAGGTGATAGCATTGATCAAAGCGTGGCACTTGGGATTAGGTGGTTCCTAAACCCTAAATCTCTGGTGACACTTGTGGTAGGGGGCGGGGAGGGGGGGCGCTTATGAAACAATGAAGCCACCTGGGCTCCTGGGATAAAAAAGTTTCTTATTGTATCAATGTTAATGGGAATAATTTATTTACCTGTATTATTCCGTAACAGCAGGGTGTGGGCGGAGCAACAGAAAAATTATATTTACCGTACTTAAAATTTTTGATAAGTGGTCAATTTTACTTTGTTACTTTAATTCGTGTAAACAAATTAGGGACGATAAATTTAATTAAAATGTTACCCTCACGTAGTATATTTTACGCAACTAAGGTATAGTTGTTAGTACTGTAGTATATTTAGTATAATGTATGTAGTCTATGGTGGTGTGGAATTGTGTACAAATGTTATGTCAATTAAATCTTCCGTCTTCAATTCAAATCTTTTATTTTTATAATATGCCATAAAACGTTTCTAGCAAAAAAACTTATTATATCCGGTAGAGACAAGAGAATAGGAAAGGTGACAGATGAATGCGTGCAGGATAAAAGGTCAGACGCGTTTGATCGAAAGTTACCTGATAACTTTAGGTCTAATATAAAATTGTTTTGGTAGTCCATAAGAACTGCTCAAGGAAAGTCAGCCAACTCGGATCTTGGCAAAATTAGGAGTGAAAGTGGTGATTTGATGAATGAAGAAGGAAGTGTGCTAAAGAGATTGAAGGAATATTTTGAAAGTTTATTTGAAAAAGGACAGCACGCTGATTGCAATGGAGTTGAGCACAATGTGAGTGAAAGCGAAATTAGTGTAGATGAAATAATGGAAGTAATGAAGAGTTTGAAAATAGGATAGACTGCGGGGTGTGACCGAATTACAACCGAGTTGCTCAAAGCTGGAAAAGGTGTAATTATGAATCAGCTGTACCGTATTTTCAACCTTTGTCTGAGGAACGGCCGAGTGCCAAGTGATTGGTGCAAGGCTGTAATCGTGCCGTTGTTTAAGGGAAAAGGGTCACAGCAGGATTGCAAAAACTACCGGGGTATCGCCTCCTAAGCGTGGTAGGAAAATTGTATGCAAAGGTATTAATTGGAAGGGTAATAAAACAAACTGATGAAAGAATATGAGATGTGCAAGCAGGATTTAGAAAAGGAATGGGATGTACGGACCAGATTTTCTCCTTAAGAGGCATAAACGAAAAGTTTTTGGCGAAAACTCAAGAAGTTCACTGGGTATTCGTGGATTTCGAGAAAGCTTACGATCGAGTGGAGAGGGATGAATTCATTGAGGTGAATGGGGTGAACAGCGAACTGGTCCGAGCACTGAAATCTCTATATGAGAACTCCAGTGCTTGTGTTAGGGTGAACGGCGCCTACACTGAATGGTTTAAGATTGAGAAAGGTCTTAGACAGGGATGTGTAGCTTCGCCATGGCTGTTTAACTTATTCATTGATGATTGTCTTAGGGAAATGAAACGGAAAGAATGTGGTTTGAAGGGATTACTCGTCAGATGTCTCCTATATGCGGATGACCAAGTAATACTTGCGTCATCAGCTGAATAGTTATAGGAGATGGTAACAAGCTTGCATGGGGCATTAGAAAGAAAGGGTATGAAAATTAATGTGAGCAAGACGTGACGTGAAAATAGAACGTTTTGTGAAATTATAATAGGAGGTAAAAAAGTGGAACAAGTGGATGAATTTGTATATCTGGGATCAAAGTTTACTAGGGACGGAAAGTGTGATGTTGATATAGAACGAAGAGTGAGTGCGGGTAATGCGATCAATGGCGCATTGCATACTTTTATGACCGGCCACAGTAGGCCAAAAGTACCTTTAACCGACGAGCCTGTATGCGGAACGGAATGAAAGTTAAAGAAGCGAGAAAGGTATGTCAGAATCGTAGCAAATGGAAGGAAGTGGTCTCTGCCTACCCCTATGGAAAAGAGGCGTGATATTATGTATGTAAGAGTGGTAGAGCCATGCTTAGGCACGAATGGGCCGGCTCGACCGGTGCGATACCACGGCCTCACAGAAAACCGGTTGTAAAGTAACGCTTGCGTTGCATTTCCCCGAAATGAGTGAGGTCTCCGGAGGCCCAATATCCCCCACCCTCCCCTAATGATAGCGCTGTTAACAAAAAGGATACCCCAGGGGGGTACCAGCGCTAGCGTTGGAGAATCCCCCCCTGGACGTCCACCCTCAGTACGGATTATACCTGAGCATGGACGCCCAGGCTGCCCCTCGTACTTTGGGGGGGGCTCAACTGCGCTCTCAAAATCTGCTCGGGGCAAGAGAAGGCATACCATGGCACCCCCTGTCACGTTTACCGTGGATTTTTGTAACATCAGGGGCTTACATTCTAACCTCGACACTGTCCACCACCACCTTGAGACAGCAAAGACGGCCTTGCTCTTTTTAACCGAGACGCAGATATCATCTCCAGCGGACACATCCTACCTCTGCTACCCTGGGTACGGACTGGAACACTCCTTTATTCCTAAGGCTGGTGTATGCGTGTACGTTAGAGATGATATCACTTCTCGCCGCCTCGGCAATCTTGAAGGTAGGGAACTCTCCATCTTATGGCTACGTGTAGACTGCGACGACCATCCCCGCATCTACGTATGCCTCTTCAGGTCCCATAGCGGTGATGCCGAAACGGACCGATTCATCGACCACGTCCAAATGGCTACAGACTCAGTACTCCAGCAGGTCCCATCCGCAGAGATCGTGATTCTTGGCGACTTTAATGCCCATCACGCCAAATGGCTTGGTCCGCGCAAAACCGATCATGCGGGAAGATCTGTTCACGATTTCGCCTTGGTATATGGCTTGACGCAGCTGGTAGCAACGCCTACGCGAATCCCAGATGCAGAAAGCCACGTGCCTTCACTGTTGGATCTTCTGCTGACCTCACATCCTGACGGCTACAAAGTATCCGTTGAGGCCCCTCTTGGCTCTTCGGACCATTGCTTAATTAGGAGTATGGTGCCACTCGTTCACTCGCTGCGGCCGCGAGTTACAGGCAGTCGCCGCGTATGGCACTATAGGTCAGCAGACTGGGATGGAATGCGAACATTCTTTGCATCCTACCCATGGAGGCAGGTTTGCTTCTCGCCGGATGATCCCAATGTCGTTGCCGACTCTGTCGCGGATGCTGTGCTTCAGGGTATGGAACTCTTCATTCCATTCTCCCTGATTCCCACAGGTGGCAAGTCCCAGCCCTGGTTTGGTCGAACCTGCAAAGCGGCGTTCCGCCGAAAGCAGAAATGTTACCAAGCATGGGCTAATGCAGCGACAGCACGGGATGTAAAGACCAGCACATTTAAGAAGCAATTTAACTTTGCCTCCAGGTCCCTCAAAAGAGTAATTGCTGGGGCGAAGTCGGCTCACATCGGCAGAATTGGCGAGAGACTAGTGAGTCTCCCTTCCGGAACTCGTGCTCTTGTCTCTTGCCAAAGCTGTCCAGGGGAACTTTTGTAAGCCATCCCTCCCACCTCTGCACATAGGAGATAATTCGTTGGCCCACGACGCTAAAGAAAAAGCCGATCTTCTGGGCAAACTCTTTGCGTCCAATTTGACCCTGGACGACGGGGGAAACGCACCGCCGACCATACCGCAGTGCGAGAGCCGCATGCCGGAAGTCCGGTTTACACAAAGGGCAGTGCGTAAAGCGCTTCTTTCCCTCGACGTTCTTAAGTCGAGTGGGCCCGATAGAATCTCTCCTATCATGCTGAAGACGTGTGCTCCAGAGTTGGCACGGGTTTTAACGCGCCTTTATCGGCTTTCCTATTCTCTTGGCGTAGTCCCGAACTCATGGAAGACAGCTCTAGTGCACCCAATCCCTAAAAAAGGAGATCACTCGGATCCGTCCAACTACACACCCATAGCCATCACCTCCTTGTTCTCCAAGATAATGGAATCCATTATTAACTGCCAGCTCCTCCGGTACTTAGAAGACCACCAGCTCCTCAATGATCGACAATACGGCTTCCGTCGGGGTCGTTCAGCTGGTGATCTTCTTGTTTACTTGACTCACCGGTGGGCACAGGCAATCGAGACCAAGGGGGAAGCGTTGGCCGTTAGTTTGGACGTGGCGAAGGCCTTCGATCGGGTCTGGCACAAAGCGCTCCTTACGAAGCTTCCTTCCTATGGGCTTCCCGAGAAACTGTGCAATTGGCTCACCAGTTTTCTTACAGACAGAAGCATCAAGGTCGTTGTTGACGGTGCATGCTCCGACTCCAAGTCTGTTAATTCTGGTGTCCCACAAGGCTGTGTGCTATCACCCACGCTGTTTCTTCTGCATATCAATGACATGCTGCAGATTAGCAGCATCCATTGCTATGCAGACACCGGCCGCGCTAACATTTCTCGGGTAAACGTCATCGAAAGCCTATCCAAACATGTGTCTGAAATCGAAACTACTTTATCAAAAGTTTCAGATTGGGGTCGACTTAACCTAGTCCAGTTTAACCTCACGAAGACACAGGTTTGCGCGTTCACCGCTAAAAAGATGCCATTGGTCGTATCACCTCAATTTGAGAGCACTTCCCTAACTGCATCAGCCAGTATCGGAATCCTTGGCGTCGATATATCAAGCGAAGTCCAGTTTCGCGGTCACTTAGAGAGTAAGGCCATATTAGCCTCGAAGAAGCTTGGTGTGCTAAACAACGGAGAGCGACTCGCATCATCGACTGCCAAGATATCTCTGATCGACTTGACACCTTGGCGTTGCGTAGAGATGTAGCTTCACTCTGCATCCTCTATCGCTTGTATCATGGGGAGTGTTCAGAGGAATTGTTCGGACTTATACCGGCTGCTGGTTTCCGCCATCGTTCTACGCGACAAAATTCCATCCCCATCACCTGGACAATTGGCACTCCACCACTGTGCGCTTCTCCAGAAGCTTTTTGCCTCGCACAACCAGCTTATGGAACAAATTGTCGCCTGCCGTATTTCCGAACCGATACGACCTTCAAACCTTCAAGAAAAGAGCGTACTCCTACCTAAAAGGCCGGCAACGCACTTGTGACTCTTGAGTTGCGGGTGTCCATGGGCGGCGGTAGTCATTTACCATCAGGTGACCCGTCTGCTCGTTTGCCCCCTATCGCATAAAAAAGAAAAAAAAAGGTATGTATGTAATTTGCTGGGAAATAAATTCTGTAAATAAATACTAAATTTATATAGTAAATCTTTATGCTCTAATATTGTGTGTAATTAGGAGTAAAATTTTGGCTAGTTTTCATCTTAATCCGTTTACTTTCTGACCATACAAAAATAACTTAAAATATTCAAGAAAAATATATTGCTACCTAACATTTTTATTGATATTTATTCCTGCATTCTATAACAATACAATCTATACATTATCTATATCTGTAGAGGTGGAATACGTACTTAGTTCAAAAACACATATGGACGTATCAGCCTTTACGCCTACTTTCGGAATGCATCGTTAAGGGTTTACGCAAAGAAGCCAAACTGCATGTTCAGAATCAGCAAGTTTATTCAACTTCACAATTAATATCACTGTAAATTGTCAACAACACATATTACAAATCACTATAGCTTCTTTGCTCAACACAATCACTCAATCCGATGGTCGAACTATAATTGTGTCCGCACTTCTCGAGCGTTCGAGGAATCGTGTTATGTCAAATAGGGACGTAACGATTGAGTTATTTCAACCGGAACTCAAAATGATATCTATTATATGATAGCTATTTTATGTCAATTATTAAGAATAACATGAAGTATCTTGAGAAGCACGCTTACATACAGTACAATTCAGTTGAAATTTGAGAGAATTTTATTTCCTAATAAGAATACAATGATTTACTTTCATGACCAATATTTTACAGGAATATCAAAACTATTTGACGATTTGCACATTATCAGAATTGCAAAATTAAAAGTAAAAATACACAAATGAATACAAAAACACCAAGTATTTTTCACCGACCAATAATAATATGTTGTGTACTAAAAACTAGAAAAATGTTGTGTACTAATGTTGTGTACTAAACTTAGTTATTAAAATAACATTATTTAACTTTGCTCGAATACCATTTTACACAAATTAATAAATGTGTCTTACGTTATTCTTGTTACAAAGTAAATTTTTAAGTCTTCTGACATTAGATTTTATGCTAAGGGCGATTCAATTAGAATTTAATCGTAGATCTTAATAAGATATTGTTACAAGGCCAAATTTTAGGGTACATTACATTATTAAGTACATTACTAAGGTGTAAGTGGCATGAAAAACGGTTGAACTGTCTAAAAGTGATGGGAAGTGAAGGTGATAATGATGTCTTGCATGCATGCATATGCCTAATGTTGAGTGCTAAAGGGATGTCCTTGTGTCAACCTTTAAAAGCATAAGGTTTCATTGAGGTAACAAATGAGAATTTCAACTAAAAAAAAAAAATTCATTTTCGCGTGTAAGCAATTACAACAATATTTTTGTGGGAGCACTCTGGGTGTTCAATAAGTACAGTGTAAAAAGCCTGATCGAAACTATTGTTTTATAAGTGTAGTGAGTGTTTCATACGATATAAACTAAATAAGGATTTATTATGCCGTCGCAATGAGACTCCATTACGGTGGTACGAGAGATGGAGGTTCTAACATGAAATGATCATAAAAGTGTATTTATTACCCTCAACAAACCTGCTTGGGTGGAAAAACAGATTATAAAAATTAGTTTCAGCTCTGTAATAAAAAAGAGAAAAGTATATATTTTTTAATACACGGACATTATATACACACATAAATAATAAAATTTTAACAAATCGGCGTTTGTACATAGGATAATCTAATAAATAAAGGACAAAAATAATCTTTTGGTAGTCTTACTGGTTTTTGTATGTTTATAGGTACATCACACAAACAACCAACATTGATTTGGATGCGGTTATCACAGTGGCGCAGTGGAACTAATCTCAAAACATAATTTTTTGCCGAAAAATGTATGTATGATAAAAATGATTCTTATTCGCTCAGCTCCTACTTTTAATTACGTTTTTATTGATAATCACGGTGTACCAATCAAATGTATGCTTTTGTTTAAGTTAATCTCTAAAATTCTCTAAAAATATAACTCTATAGTGTGATATGGCTTAGTATACCGTTTTTATACTTGACTACGATTTTTCTATTTTTAATAACAAAATTATATTATGATACAATAAAAATTCAAAAACTCAACAGTGAAAATGTTGCAATAATAGTCATTAAAATCTTAAACATACTAGTATTTAAAGCGATGACATTCAAAATTGGTACTTTAAAACCTTAATGGAACACATAGGATAACAGAACACTGGGCATGCCAGAAAATAACACTTAAACTCTTTTTTACCATTTGAGAAAATATATAAAACAAGACTATATCAAGATCTGCGTGACGTCACGTCACTACACAGAGGTATAAAAGGCGAGGTACAAAGATATAAATTAACGGAAAGAATTTACCACTTCCACAAGTATTTTCTTGTCTGTTTGACCTTGGAATTGTTAAGGTGAAAGCGGAAAAAGTTGACTTAAGTGTAGTGCTTTATTTTAAGATGAGTATTATAACAACGAGAACTGTTAGAAGGATGATGCGATTTTATTGTAATAATATTTGTATGACATGTAAACATGGTAATACTATAGGAATTTGAGTCCTACCCAATAAATTACACACATAACCACACTGCAAATGCACGCTTTTTTAACCGAAAAAACTCCAAAAAATAACTGATTATAAGTTGTAAGTAATTACAAAAGTATGAATAATATCGATGATCCTTTAGTGCGCTTGCACACAATTAAAATATTATTTTCTACTTTTCGGTTTGATTGTAGTCTTGAAGTCGGTTTTTGTTTTTAATCTAAAATTTTATTTTCTTCTTATGTTGCAACCCTCACTGCACACCT
This sequence comes from Tyria jacobaeae, assembly GCA_947561695.1. Taxonomy (NCBI): domain Eukaryota; kingdom Metazoa; phylum Arthropoda; class Insecta; order Lepidoptera; family Erebidae; genus Tyria; species Tyria jacobaeae. The sequence continues at coordinate 6,002,229 of OX387207.1, read as the reverse complement.
CGCCACTAATGGACCTTGTATTATTAAACCATATTTGGACATCAAATTCGAAATCCAAATATGGATGGATTCGAAATTAGTAAATAAAATTTCACGGAGTTCCGTTACAAGTGGGTCTATTGTAGGGGAACCGGGTATGCACATTAGTCACACATACTATGGCCCACGTTTGGAGAGACCCACATATGTATGTCAAGAAGTGGACGATAGTCTGAATGATGATTAAACTTTGTTTCAGAATTCATATAATTCTAAGTTGTTGATTTCTTGCTTGGTTTGATTTTTTACAGATTATTTTTATTCTTAGATAGTTTACAGATAATTTTGGTCTATAAAAAGTAGTCATATATGAACTACTTGTAATTCATTGTAAAAGAATAGGCTGGTCAGTAATACAGGTGTTTAAGTATGTTCTTTGAAAGAACCTTACAAATATATTTGATAGCTCTGCTGATCCTACATTTTTAACCGTTTCAAAAAGGAAAAAGGTACTAAATTCGTTATTATTGTTTTTTACTTCTTTTATGTTTCTTACCTCGTTTATGAACCAATTTTTCTCTTGTATGAGACTTGTGCTTTTAGTCTTATCAGACCATGAACTTCAGAGATATGGAATGGAACTCCTTAAAGCAAAATTCTCAAACAGGTAGCTAATATTGATTTATTGATGTGTTATTGGTAACTGAATACTGGATTTAAACTTTTTAACTGACTCCAAAAAAACAGGAGGCTCTCAATACCGATGTATTTTTTATGATAGACGTTTTGAAGTTATGTAATTTTTTAAAGCCAATTTTATAAAAAAAGTAAGCTACTTCAACAAAGAGGAGGTTCTCAACTCAACAGAATCTTTCACTGTAGAAGAACCATGCTGAGGCTCCTTATACTCTGATATCCAAATATGATTTAATAATACAATTTATTGAAGTCCTAAAAATAATTACATACTAATATCCGTGGAAGAGGCATGAATGGGCCGGGCTGGCACTGCTTGCATTCTATTGACGGATGAGTGAGTGTGAAGTAGGCTTAACTGGAGTAGTTCCTCTTTCGCTTCTGCTCACCCCCCCTTTTTTTTCCCTACCCTCATCCCACCTCTCTTACTTACCCTCCCCAGCGAACTGATGACTGTTGAGTTACTGGTGTCTTACCATCAACTAACCAGGTTCAATTGTGTTGACTAAAGGGTCTCCCAGTCATTGCACAGAGCGAGTGCCTAATAAAGGAGAGTCAGCATAGAGTACTTGAGGACAGCACTAACGCTAGTCTAGTATGGATAGAACTTTAGGAGGAGACTTTGGGGAATTGAATTTGACTCAGTTAAATTCTAGTTCTAAATGGAGCAATTAACATAGCTGCGTCTTCCATGTAGCCATATCTGTCATTCATGGTTATTGTCTCCAGAATAGGTTGAGGTAGTGATCCACTAAAGACTGTTTTAAGCTGACAGGGTAGGTTACTGCCGGGCTTACATGTTCCATTAAATTGCTTAATCTTACAGTGTTACAACAAGAGTCGTGGATTAATGAAAGTCTGGTATATAGTTAATAGGTAAAGTCATATTTAGAACATTATATTTTGGTATTAATGTAGCGCTTTATTATAAAATACAATACAGGGGGAATGGGTTATATTAGTCTCATACAGGTTAAAAGCTTAATGATGTTTTGGTCCAGCATTTTACTACTTTGCATCTCAACTTCTTGTTTTTGACACTCTGGGAATCTATATGATTTGGTATGGAAGGCGTATTATCAGTTGTAGTTTTAATTTGATGGTTAATAGCTGGAGTTTAGATTAGTTGATAGTCAGTTAAGTTTAAAATATCTGAGTATTGGCTACAAAGGTCCATAAGGGCATCGAATTCAAGTGATCCAATCTCGACAGCTCTATGACCTCATCATCATTCGTTAAAATATGGTTCAAATTGAATTTAATAGTCACCGGATATTCAGAGATATTGGCAATAGTGAGGTAACGCGATTGTTGTCAAAACCTTAACGTTACAAATTAGATATTAGTAATAGTAGTAGTAGTTCTGTAATATTCTTCGGATGATGATGATAGTTCGGATAAATGTAGTTGTAGATTCCCTATTTTCAAAATGTCGTGAGTGTAGTCGATTTAGTAGCCGAATTCAATTAAGAAATCGGTACCTAATATCGTAAGGTAAGCTAATATTTCTGATAGCATGAAATTTGAACATAGTGGATATGTTTTTAGCTCGGTTTATTGTTTTCTCGGTTTGTCATAGTTTGAAAATGACCTTTTATATAGTATCGTTAACGGGAGAAATAGGGATAGCACAGTTGCGAATGATAATTGGGGAAATGTTGTCGGGACCTGTGAACTTATTAAGATCTACTCGTTGTAGTAACCGAAGAACTTCCTCTTCCCTTACTTCAACAGAGCCTATCTCACATAAGGGAGGAGTAAATGGATCACTTGTTTCAGCCTCAGACAATAAGGGGTTGTCATCATCTATCAGCGAAAGTGTGAGTAGAAGTAGTTACCTAACAAGTTACATATCTCTTCGCCGTTATTTGATGATATTTCCCCTAATTTTAGCACTGATGGGTAGGAGTTAGTACTCTGTTGCGATTTCACGTACTGCCAAAACATAATATATAGATATAACAGTTCGTAAACCGACTCCGAATAAAAAAATTACCTCTAAGGTGAAAAACTAAGGGATGATAAGCAAGTCATCATCGTCATTAGGTAACCAGATTTCAATAGATGTTTTATAAATTAAATTGCTTGTACATATATTGGTTACATTTTAATGAAATATGTCATACTAAGGGATGTAAATTACGAATGAAATACTGCTTACTCCAATTTATCAGGATAGTTTACACTTTACATTATCAGTCATTGAAGTCAGTTATGTACCTACTTTGCAATATTTATGTGAACAAGGGGCTCAAAGTAGATGTTTATTAGTTTGTATTAATAATACCTATTTTTCTAGTGGAATAGATATTAAAAAAGTTTAATGCCTGAAAAAGAGTGACGAGATGATATATTGGAAATGTCTTGCAGGTAAATGTTATTCCAGTTACAACAAAGCTTATTCCAGCGTTATCCAACGAAAAGACGCGGAGTAGTTCCTGATTCTGGAACGCGATATGAAAGTTCGCATGCTAATTAGTATATAAAATAGATCATTCGATATGAACGGTTTTTCGCAGTCCGTAAGCTTAATTTAATTATTGTTATATAATTACAGTATATTTATTGTTCCAGTGGATGCACATCCCTTACTCAACAGTACTATTAAAATCGCAAATATGATAATAATTTAAATTTTAATTATATAATAATAATTTGATGACAAATGGGTAGCTTGGTACTTAGTACGATGAGAACAAAATATATTTGAACACTAAGCGAACAATACACCAATATTGTGAAAGGTTGATATTACTTTTATGTTCAATAAAAAATGTAACATGATTAACCTTCATTTGTCGTACTCGCTTTGATATTGCATTTATGAAGCAATCATTAACAACACGTGAAGTTCAAAATGTAATACACTTCACATCAAAGTATAAATTATATAAAATAATAAAAGTATAAATTATAAAAAATATACCGAAGCTTTTAACGTAAAATGTCTTAAACGAATCATCCTGCGATAATACTACACATTTTTTGTCCTAAAATAACTGTTGTTTTTCAAGGGATATTTAACATTGTTTGAATGCTTAACGCTGCTCGGGCTTGATATTTTCTTTATTCTTAAAATGTTACACGCTGTACATATACTAACTTTACATGTAACTTATGCTCTATTTTGCTCAAAGGATGTAAACCAGCAGTATCGATACATATTATATCAGATCAACAAGTTAACACCTTCACAGTGGAGCAGGCCCATATCGGCCTGCCGCGCCCCGGTATTTCACCTGGTGCGGACGAAGATTATCTCAGGTGTTTGTAAGAGTTTGACAGACACAAATATATATTAACGCAAAATTACAAATATATTTAATTTGTTGCCAAAATTGTAGGTATTCCCCATCAAAACATCATGACAGGCCCTTTTCGGCCTACCACGCACTCACGGTGAAATATATCAGCTCAGAGCGGCAGTGGACCCATTTTGGCCCACCGTCCCAACAGGCAGCCCCCCGCCATTTAGTGTTGTGCTATCTAATCTATCTAACCGAAGCGTTCGTTCTATATAATCAATGATGGCTAGCAATAGAAGAAAAATACAAATTTTGGAAAATAGAGTAATTCGCCCTGCAGTTCTTGATAGTGATAGTGACAGCAGTGAAGAAATATTTTTCACTAAGAAAAATAAAATGGATTTAGAAACAAATCAGCATGAAAAACCGAGTAAAAGTGGTAAGTTTTGTTTACTACGTACACATCTATACTCATATTCTATAGAGGTAAAATTTGTTTGTAAGTTTGTGTATTAGAGCTAATCTCTGAAACTATCTGAACCGATTCTTTAAATTCTTTCACTTATATGTAGCTGCATTATCCCTGAGTGCTATAGGCTATAATTTATAGTAATTTTGTGCAAATTGACTGAACTGTGACGATAAACGTTGACCAAGTTGGAAAAAAAATGTGGCAGTTCACAGTTAGCACGGTGAACGATGCGAAAACCGTTATAGATAGAACCATACAATGTTCTAAGGACTTAAAGAACTTCAAAATGCCTAAAAAAAGTCCACAGCACACTATATCTATCTATCATAGTTCAGCTACAGTATCTACTTTTATGATTTAAAAATTTGAAAAAAAATTGGCGGTGTTTTTTAGGGGAACGTTATTGCGGTACCTTAAGATCAAATCGAATAAAAAGAGCGAAATCAAAGGAGTTAAGAACAAAATGGCGTTAAAGTTATTAAATGGGTTAACAAAAGGCTACTTCTGATGTTATCTACTCTCAAAGATGTACTTGTCAACACTGGCAGAAAAATAGGTAGACGAATTAAGATATAAAGAAGCCTGCATGTGTCTTAACGTATAATAACAGCAAAAAAGGAGTTGAATTTAGCGACCAACTGTCTTCATACTATTCTACTTTAAAAAGGGCATGCTTTGGCATGGCATTAGTAAACGCTTAGATCACATACAACATGAAAAATGAAGAGAAGGTTTAAAAAAAAAAAGAATTTACAGAGGCATTAATGCAATCATTAACTGGAAAAAGTATATGCTGTGATAGTAAGTACATATAATGATGTGTAACATAACTGTAGGCATCTGTAGGTTATTGTTGAAGGCGATTCCTACATTTCCGTGTTAACGACACAGGTAACTGATGTCATTATTTTGAACACACTGTCAGTTTTTGGTGACTGTGCATGGTCTTAGTACATGCGTTTTGGTCTGACTCCGTTTATATTTTTTTCTGCGAGCAATACATGGCGTTTTTTGCACTAATGCTTCTATTAAGGTATGCTATGTTCCTTTGTTTACTTACTCAATAACCCATGATAAGAGTTGTTATTTCAGCTCGGTCAGCTGCATTTACATAATTGACGTGATTGCACTAAATATGCATTAGGCACCGGATCGGTAGGACTAGTAATTGTTCAAGTTGATTGACCTTCAGTTTGAATCTATACGCACGTATTCTCAATACCAAGCCCGATATGAGAACGATCAAGCCGGTGATGAGGTCTAATCTCAACTGAAGTGAGGACTCCGTGCAATCAAATTAGTAGACACTATGGCGACGTGACATAGTGTCTACTTAAAACTGCCTCGCTTTATAGTTCATAGCGTTCTTCTTAACTTCTTAATTTCCTTTGAGAATCTATTTATTAGTCCCCAATAGTGAGATCTGTTTTAAAACTCATATGGTAAATAAATCACACGGAGTTAATTTTTTTTTTATAAAAATACTAAAAATATTTACTAGTGCGGTTCAGGTCGATATCGGCCTGCCGCTTTCCCTGGTTTATTTCTCATTTCCTGCTTGGTAGATCCCGTGGCGAAACGAACCTAAGGGAGTTGGGTTTATTGTAACAGTACAAAAAAAATATATACATCATGTCGCAAAGTTATAGTATTTTAATTTGCCGTAGTGCTGCTGGGTCGTGAAGGAACTACCACGCACTGGCGGGTAGCATTTGGCGCATTTCGACCCGCGGCCGCACCAGATAAAGGTTTGTAAATTTACTTGCCGCAGCCTAGGTGTTAAAAATTTAACAATTAAAAAGCGCAACTACCTTATAAAGAGAACTAATTTGATGCGATAGATGGATGGATGATGAAAGGATTTCAACTATACTTCATACGTCGAACTCGGTTCTGACATTTATGTTATCGTGGAATAAAGAGTCTTACGCACCCATTTTTAGCCGAATGATATGTCAATCTTGAAAATGGTATAATATGAACTTGCATAGTTTGCAGTTACACACATGCAATCCTTTGTATATGTTGCTGTAAACAAGAACAGATCAAACCACTAAAATACAAACACTACGAAATGCGAGGAACTTAATTGGCTTTGCATACATAGATATGTTTTAAGTATTATATGAAATTAAATTATATGAAAGCAACATTTTTGGTCTCTAAATTTCATAAAATTATATCAAGAACAAATTCTATGCGCGCAACATATTTCTATTTTGTTCGTATTAAATAATTTGGAAACAATTGTTTGATTAAAAAAATTAAATACTAGAAAATTTTGTGATTTGTATTTGAAATTCATCACAATCACAGTGTAAAGAAAATCTTATGATCTTCGCCTGAGTTGTATACTTAAAGCTTGATCTAATAATATATTATAATTTAAGTTTTTAACCTAAATATTTAAAGACGCATTAACATTGTTATCAAATATGTTACATATGCTAATATAATAATAAAAATATGTCCTTCACAGGCATTTTAGTTTCACTCGAGTACCAAATTTTATAAACGACAACTTTGAAAAAAAACATTAAAGAAAATTCATAATCAAACGGTGCTATCATTCATAATTACTGTTGGCTCTGTAATATTTTTATGGACAAAATTTTTGTACTTTATTGTATAAAGTACTTCATTCTTTTATACGTAAATCATCGCTAATAGCTCCACCAATTTATACACAGAAATCAGTGTTTGTTTTGGTAGATACATTCGCGTTCGTATTAAATGAGATCTTTATTACTAGGTAGGAGTAAAGTTATAACTGTATACTGTGAGTAATCAATCAATTACTCTAATACTGGACACAGGCCCCTACCAAAGCGCGCCGTAGCACCCAGTCCTCCGCCATCTGCAATTACACATTTCGTCGCTTCCAGCCACCCTTTTTGGCTGTCGGTCCATCTGGCCGGGTTGCGTCCTACCTCACAGTTCGCCATGTGGCAAGCCAATTGCTCTGCGCTTTGTCGGTAGTGTTGGTTCTATGTGGGATCATAACAATATAGATTTTATCTTTTAAGGAAACTCTGAGCATAGTTCGATTGCTCAAAGCTCTCTGCGTGACTTATCGTTTATGGACCAGCCCTAACGTTACTGTCCACGTCTCGGAACCCTAAGTCGTAACAGGTAGGATAGGACGCACTGTTCGAAGACATTAATTTTGAGGCATTGCGGTAAGGATGATGGAAAAAGTCTTTAAACGTTTGCCAAATGCTGTCCAAACAACCTTCTAGTGACTGCTTACTCGAAGTTGTTTCTACCGAGCTCGGTATGAGTAATAAAAGTTGCGAATAATTTAACGGAATCTAGTGCACTCATTACACAGCAGCAAATTTAAATAGTTTTTATCATTGATAATCAATTCCAATGATTATTTTTTTTTCGTGTGGAAACCCCCTCGAGCCGTCATCCCACCGGGGTTTTCGGTGGAACGGTGTGTCAGAATCGAAGAGACTAAAACCACACGATGTGCCATTCTGAGCTTATAATAGAAGGAATCCGGCTTTATTAGCTTTATTAGGACATCCGGACCCCTCCTAGCGCCTGACCGCACTATGCGGGCACCACCTGCTAGAAACCTATCAAAAGGTGGCATCCAGACACACGCGGACGTCACCTCCTCGCGGCTGGCCACTAAAGCGATTGGAGGGGAACACCCTTCCCGACCACCCGCGGCCACACTCAGGGCGGCATGAGGCGCTAGTAGGCGCGCCTCCTCCGCCCGGTTCACCGACTGCGACTTGGGTCCGAGTAGAGGTCATCCTCCCGAGCCCGTTCCGCCACCTCCTTCTGCGAGATGACCTCCTCACAGAAGGTTGCGACAGCGGTAAAATTCCTGTCACTACCGGCCATGGAGCGTATGACGGCCGGTAGTGACAGATCCTCTCCAATTACTGCAGTGAGGGCCCGACGCTGCGCCGCCCAAGATGGGCAATGCGGGAGGAGAGTACCCTCTCAAACAGTTTACCCGCCTCGTCCAGCAGCACAATGGGTCTGTAGGCCGCGACCGAGTCAGTAGGCCGTCCCGGCTTCCTTAAAAACACCAGCTTCCCGCTTTTCCAGCAATCAGGGAAGCGCCCGGACACTAGGCTAGCGTCGAACACCTCCCTGAGGCGGTCTGCCATGTGATCAAGGGCCAGGGCCAACACTCGGGCAGGAATCCCATCTGGCCTAGGGGCAGTGTTCTTGGAGCGGATCCGTAGAACCGCCGCCCCTATTTCTGCCTCCGTGACGTCTCCGCCTCCTCAACCACTAACTGCAGGAAGCTGGGCTGGAGAGTCTCCGTAAGGGGGGGGGGCAGCGAGCGGAGCCTTTGTTGCGCCGCACGATAAGGGCGACCCCAGGGGTCACGATTGAGACCCTACAGCATCTCCTTTCTTTTCTCCTCTTTGGCACGGCAAATGGCCAGCTTCAGAGTTTTCCGGGCCTCTCGGTACTCCTCTTGAAGCCGGTCCTCTTCCCCTTTTTCGCGGCGACGCCGCCGGCTGCGGGTGTAGAATCTCCGGGCACGTATACACGCCATACGGAGATCCGCCAACTCCTGGGACCACCAGTAGACCGCGGGGCATGGCCGCATCGCACATTTGCGCGATTGTATCACGAAAGCGGCCTGCCCCCATGTCTACCACTCCGGTTGGAGGCTGCGGAGACAGCCAAGAGTAAATGATAGCTGCCTCCTCCAGTAGATCCCGGTCGAGCTTCGAGACAGCCCACCGCGGAAAGTGGAAAGGTCGCCGCGCCATGTGACCCATTCTGGGGTCCTGGGTCCGGGAGAGCTCAAATCGGATGTAAAGGTGATCCGAGAGCGTCTCAACCTCTTCCAGGACATGCCAGTTCCTTACTCGTGCAGCAAGAGCAGGGGTAGCGAACGAAATGTCCACTATCGACCCCCCCTGCTATCGCACGCACGTGTTGGTGGTGCCTCTGTTTAGAAGTCAGAGGCTCACTGATGTTGCAAACTCCTCAACAGCGTCACAATACTAGAACGTGCCCAAACGCTAGTCGCCGTATCGAGGTCTCTAGGTTATTGAGGAAAACTCGAAATCGCTCAGACTCTGGTTGGGGGAGAAGTAGAAACCATAAATGATGATCCCCCCACTCAGCGGCAACATATCCAGTACCCTTGTCTCTTAGCGACACGGGTACTGGATATGGGCCGGGCCTGGGCCGATGACTGCCACGGAGCCGTCCCGGTCACCCAGCCAGTTTGGACGGGGAGGAATGTAATAAGGCTCCGCAGCTACGGCGACACCAATCGACTACTCCACCATGGTTTGCAGGAAGAGGTCCTGCGCACAGGTGCAGTGGTTTAGGTTCGTCTGGACAAGGAGGCTGGAGACTGGATCCATTAATGAACCATCTCTACAGCCTCCTAGATGGGTGACGATGACGACGCAGGCATGACTTCAGAGGCAGCATGGATCGACTTGCTAGCCCCCAACGTCATCCGAGAGGTTCGGGGAGGTTTGCATCCTCCCTGCCCCATTTGATGATTGGCAGGTAGGTTACCTGCCGCACACGCTGAGCAGTGAGGGGCAGCAGAACATGCCGCCGCCTTGTGCCCCGGTCGAATGCAGCGGAAGCAGAGTCCGCTGCAGTCAAAATAACTTTCACACTTGATGCGGGTGTCCTGTTGCCAGGCATTTATAGCATCTCGTCGGTCTCGCAGCCAGAATAGTTACTTTAGCGTTCACAAAACCGACGAGGATACTGCCGGCATCGCCTAGAATTTTGGCGGTTACCACAGGGCAACTGACCCACACCACACCAAGATTACCTTGACCGGGACGGATTGTGTCGATCCTAATATTATCCGAGGTGCAACCCGTCTTTTGTTGGATTGCTACTAGGATATCGTCGACAGTGACGGAGTCATCCAGGCCCGATATGCGCATCTCCGCACACTTGGTGGGCCTGGCGATTCGTACTCCATCCGTTTCTGCGAACACTCCCTGCAGCTTCTCAGCGCAGATGGAAACTCGAGAACTCGAGCTCCCGTCTGGGCCGGGCGTAATCGAGCACCAGCGCTCCCAAATTCGGAGGTGAGACAGTCTCGAGCCTTCTTAAAGGCGGCAGCATAATTAAGGCCGCTATTTACAGCCTCTGGCAGCACCGTCACAACTACGGCTGCCGTTTTTGCTGGCTGGAGTTTCCTTGCCTTCGTCGATGCCGCTGATCCAGAGGGTGCTTGGGGCGAAGACGGAGCGCTTTTGGTACCCTTTTTCCTCCTCACTCGGGACCTCTTCTTGCCTGCTTCGACTCTTTGCCACCCGTCATTAGAAGGACCAGACGTGGAGAGGCCAGAGCCGGAGGGGGAAGAGTTGGAGGGGCCTGGCTCAGGTTCGGCCTGCGAGTGAACCTTCGGTACGCCCACTTTGGGTGCCGGTGCTGGAAGTGGAGGGAATTCCTTCGCCACTTTTGTTGGGGCCCTAGTAATTCGCCCAGCTTTGGATGCTGGTGGCGACGTCACTGCCGCATATGTAACAGTGACACGGCCTCCAGAGACGGGAAGGCACTGATACGGCCTTCAGCCTTCCCGCAGCTAGCAGTGGCCGAACTGTAGGTGCCGAAGGCAGCCTTGCCTCAAGTCCCGCCAAGTGCCCGTCCATCAGTCGCCACACTGCATCTATGATATGACGCAAGTGGGCATCAGGAACGGGGGAGGCGGAGGGGGAGGGGGTAGAAGCAGGTTGCTGTGCTGAACTCGACTGCACGAGACCATCAGAGCGTGCTCCTGCCCGAAATTGGGCGAATTGAGCACTCAACTCTGCAACCTGCTCCGTCAAGCGTTGTTTGACGCGGTAAGACGATTGTTGGCCTCTTGAAGGCGCGAGACGTCCTCAATGAGGCTTTCCGTAGCCTCCGACACGGAAGAGGAGGAGTCCTTTAGGGCTCTAACAAAGGAACCCTTCAGGTTAGTGGACTTGGTGGCCACTTTATGTATGATGGCCACCGCCGCATTTGTCCTCTCCTTCAAATCAACCGGTGTAGGAGGGACAGAACCCCCCTCCACCGATACACGGATCTTAAGAAGAAGATCCGAGATCTCCTCCTCTGCCACGACTTCGCCCTCCGCACGCGTCCGGGCATAATCTGTTGCATAGTGGCATACAAGTCCACTCTGTTGGGCCAAGCCTCGACCGAGTGGCCGAAGAAAGATGGCCACCTCTTCTAGCCAGAAGATGGCCGTTGGCGATGGCTCCCTCCTCAAAGCAGAGGAGACGGCGTCCGACGTTGCCCAGGATGCAAGACGTGGAGGTTTTCTAGCCAGTAGCCCACTTGTATGTTGCCTTGCCCCAACGTTAGAGATACCGTATACCTATTTTTAATAGATTAATAAACCAATAATAAACAAGTGCAAAAGTTAGAGAGGAATGATACCCACATTTTGCCATGCGATATTACTTACCACTATACTGACATTCACCTGTTAAGATTGACACGACTTCTGAAGAGACTACCTCGTTAACTTTGCCAGAGTGTAACGACGAAGCAGAAAAATAATACTGACATTCGGCATATTTAGTTTCAGTTAAACTACACAATATTAATCGCTTACTAAAAAGAATATATTATATACTACTTACCTATGTTTTTCGTCCTTAAACTGAATACAAATCAATCTATGAATCGAAGATATTTTTTTATCAAAACCTCTAAACACTAAAACTAACCCAGAAACAGGTTTAAATTAAATATATATAATTATAACTCCTCACTCCTCATGACAAATAACTTCTTCCGTAAATCTAGCTAAAGCCAACCAACGTCTCTCTCCATATCATTTTGTTCCATCCTAACGTTGCCTGGAAACGATTGCATTTAGCAATAAGGCTACCGTTTGTACAATATATGTGTTAAACTTCTATGTGTAATTCTTATTCTACCAATGTTGTACAAATGAAGTTTTTATCTATCTATCTATCTAAAGTAGAAAGCTAAATGATTTAAATCGGGATCTCATAGAAAATTACTTATACTTATTTACTTTAATTTAATCTTTTTACCTTTAGTACTCCGTCACCCTATATCTTTTCCTGAAGTAGAATAAAATATAGAGTTAGAGTATGGATGTAAATCGTGCGTAGTGCATTTTTGGCTACTAAGTATTTGTTAGCTGAAAGCCATTTTAGCAACTGCTAGTGTGGACTTACAGAATACTGGTATTTATTTCATTACATTTTTAAATAAGCTAAGCTTATTCATTACAATCTCGGCCGAATATTTACATCAAATGGAACGAAATTGCGATTTAGGGCCAAGGAAAACTGGGGAGCGGTATAAAGCTTGGAATAGTGCCAAATGTAGCTTTTTGTAGATTTGATATGCGAATTTACACAAGGTGATAAAAGTTCGGTGTCAAATCTGATATTGTATGTATAAAAATGTAATAAAAATCTATATGGCAGTTTGGGTTCAGAAAGCCGTGAGGCAGAGATGTTTGAAGTTATTATTATTATTATAAGATAATAGAGCTCGACTTCAAGCGACGAGTTTTTCTCAACGCCGACGTCACCAACACCTGTACGTCGGCAGGGGAGAGGCCAGCCACCGTCTTGCTTGGGACCCCGCCGACCCCCGATTCAGCTGGCTTTGAATAGGGCCCCCGCCACCGGTGGTAATGTGCATCGCATGAGATGGACGACATCCATAGACGAGAATGTCATGCGAGCATATTTTGTGGCTACAGAGGGAGGAACCAATCTCACTGCGTATCGTAATCGTATGCTGCCTTTGTTTCAGGAACTTGAACCAGCTGTTAATGCTTCGGCGCAAAAGACTATCTGATCAAGAACGGGCCATACAGCGATGTCATCTGTTGGATAACTCCCTGCTTGAGAGACTCTTGTTGACTCTGGACTACTACCACCTACTCCATTTAGAAAATAGTGAAAACCTCAGGGATACGCATTAATTTTTTTATTGTGTGGCGGTAGCAGCTTGTCGAGTAGCTGGTGTTAAATTCCCACGAGTTGACACTACTCCTCGACAAAAGATGTGTGTTCCGGCGTGGCAATACAGGATTGAGCAACGTGTCGCTGAGGCCAGAGCACTTATTGGCAAGCTTATCTGTTTCAGATCGGGTAATACACGGCCGAGAGTAATGCGTTTTTTGATTCGGGCTTTTTCATTAACTGATATTAGTTCCTGTGATTATGCAGCACTGGGCACTCCACAAGTCTGGTAGTGCCATGCCAACAGTTTATAAATTACTTACGACCATTTTAAGAGTGAAGATAACAACACATGTATCTAAGAACAATATAATGGCTTTCTCTCAGAATGGATGTAAAAGTGGAGCACGTGGCACTAAAGAGTTCCTTATTATTGACACGGCTATTAAACCGAAAGGATTTGACATGTTGGATAGATTATAAAAAGCCTACGACTCTGTGCTGCACACGTGGCTCCTAAGGGTGATGAAGTTGTATATGATTGATACAAATTTATGCACTTACTTGGAGGCATGTATGCAGCAATAAAGAACAGTTCTTAGCTTTCCAGGATGTCGGCAATCTCAGGGTGACGGCGAATTTATAAATATCAAGCGAGGTATATTTCAGGATGACAGTTTAAGCTCCTTGTGGTTCTGCTTGGCTTTTAATCCTCTTAGCACTATGTTAGAAGGTTTGAGGCTAGGCTATCGTTTGCGGAGAAATAGTCAAGTTATATTCCACCTCCTTTTCATCGATGATTTGAAACTGTTTGCCTACAGCAATGTGCATTTGATAAGATTACTGGAGGTAATTGAATCCTTTAGTAATTTTATCAAGATGGAATTTGGTCTAGATAAATGTGCAGTCATGCATATAAGCAAAAGCAGGATTGTGGAATCTGAAGAGGTTGAACTTTCACATTCCACACACCTTAGACACCTATCCGCAAATGAAGTGTACAAATGTCTAGTTATATATGTATATGGGCCGGCTCGACCGGTGCGATACCACGGCCTCATAGAAAACCGGTTGTGAAGTAACGCTTGCGTTGCATTTCCCCGAATTGAGTGAGGTTTCCGGAGGCCCAATTCCCCCTCCCCCCTCATCTCCTTTCTCCTTTTTTCCATCTCCTCATCCCTCCTCTCTTCTTTCCACTCCCTGCATCCCCTATCCCTCATCACCCTCAAAGGCGGGCAGCGCACTTGCGACTCTTGAGTTGCAAGTGTCCATGGACGGCGGTGTCACTTACCATCAGGTGACCCGTCTGTTCGTCTGTCCCCCTATAGTATAAAAAAAAATAAAAAATAATATACAGTTATCAATGTCTATATATACATACACAATACACACATATATACATACACAATACATACTAACTCATAACTGTCATTGGCAGATATTATACATACGGTAATCATCCAATCAACACCTTTATTTTTACATTTACAACATTATTGTTACAGCTTTTAGCCGATACCTGTTTCTAAAGGTACAGGCGTGTCCTAGATTAAGAGACAGCTAACATTTTTGAATAGCCTACATTGTATTACGCCTACTGTGTATGTTTTACGATTGTAACACTTTTGTATCAATAAATTATTATTATTATTTTATTAAAATAATTTAACTTTGTAACAGGCGTTAAATATAAATGACTTGACTATGAAGAAATCTCTACAGAAACGATTATTTGAACGCCTGAAACAAGAAACTTGAAAAGTCTTTTGTCGGACGGTAAAAAGGTACGAGTACGGTAGTGTCATACCAGTCCTAACCTACTTCTTTGGCATACTTAGATGGACTCAGGTGGAATTAGACGTCCTGGATAGGAAGAGTCCGTACACTGCTAACTGCGTACCGAATGCACTATGCACGTTCGTCAGTAATGAGATTACTTTCTCTCAGTTAACTCCTAGGTACACAAGGATGTGGTGACAGTTAACAACGGACTCACTTAGCTTGGTCTAGGGAAAAAGAACTGGCGCAAACCGTACTTAATGTTAGATACTATAGGGAGATATGGAAGAGTAAAGAGCAGCATTGGTGTTTTTATCAGTTCTGAAATGGGGCCAGTATAGATCTCTTGTCATTAGTGTCCTGGCTGTCTTTCAGTGACCTCTTTGGAGAAAGTGAAGGCTTTATCGGTGCATTTACCTACCTAATGGCATGCTACGCTCTTTTATTTAAATATAAATAATAATTTCATTTAAAATTTTGTAAGCAGAATGATACAAAGGCATACTTACCTATAATTGTGTATCTTGACTGATACACTATAGTTGAGTGATAAGAATTTTATATTATGTTACTAACAATTTCCAAACAACTTTAAAAAAGAGGTTCGTCTGTTTATTGTGATGTACGCGACTCACGTTTTTTGTTTCTGTTATTTGTATATATATTTTCACTTTTATTTAAATATTTTCTTTGGTTGTACGAATATACTCATGGTTGATTTCATTTATTTTTTTTTTAATTAGCTGACTGATAACATTATATATAACTTATTATTTTTAAATCGCCCTTAAGTCACTTCTACTGTGTTTTTTACAATCAAACTAAATGATTTCTTATCGCTTCCCGTCTTCATTATGTGTAACTCACTTTCAACCTTCGCCAGTATCGCACCTAGTTGAATATTCCTCCTAACGCATTCATATATTTCGTCATACAAAGAGTTAATTATTGATTGATAGGTACATTTTAACGTAAAACATTAGAATATTTAATAATTACAGTATTAATTATCAATTAAATAAATTTTTAGGTAGTCTACTCTACTTAAAAATATAAACTAATAAAAAAGTCAAACCTACATGCTTTTTCATCAAAATGTCACCCGATGTGAAAAAAAAAATGTATTGTCTTGCACTTGAATTGAAGATAAATATTCCACCTCTAAGGGTGGGTATTAAGGGATGAAGAATACATGGTTTATATACTTTTAAAAGTTTAAGTGTACCATAAACATTCAGACTTCCAGTCAGACAGACAGCTAGTTCAGTTACAGGTGCTTGGTAGTGCTTTGAATTCCACCACCCAATTGTGCAGGGAGCTGTTGTACACCAAAAAAGCGGCGGTACAGGAGAGAATCAACACTCTAATGCTGTAAAAGATGCACCAGGTATAGGACGACCAGCGCTGAACGACCCAGGCCTCCATGATCCGACCTGACTGAAGTGCGCCGCTTAACGTGCAGGCCTTTCTATGTCGGCGAGGGCCAATACACAGTATACTCGTAGATTGTGTAATCAACAAACTATGCCATGCTACCTGAAGTTGACACCCTACTTCAGAGTATCATAACGTAAGTGGTTTGTTTAATCGAGTCCGTCACAACCATGTCATTGTGCATTCGCTAAAGTTAAACCCGAGGGCGAATTCTCACTATAAAAAAAGTGCACATCGTACATAAATAACTTTATGGTTTTATAAAGACAACAGTTTTCGTAAAATATATACATAACTACTGTGTATATTGTTGCACATGTATCAGCAGTATAGTTTTAGTTTATTTAATTAAGTAAACAACGTTGTAAAAGTGTGATACAATTAACTAGCAAGGTGTCACGCTAATGTCCCCAGGTAACAGAATATAACTCCTGTTACTATTATGGTTTAGCTTGTTATAAAAAGATAATGGTTAAACGCAATGTATTTATGTAACAGTTTTTGTAAGGTGACAAGAACATTGTGGAGATATAGATTTATTGTAAACTTTGAAATCTCTAAAGCAAAACTCTAGAGTTAAATCTCATATTTTTTCATCAATATTAAAGTAAATTACCAGTAAGGTAAAGTAGGGCACACGTAATGCGCATACATATATATAGGTTTATTTCCTACCTTCACACGGAGGGCCAGGTATATAGGAAAATATATTTTCTATATTGCAAATGAACTGCAAGCTGTTCCTATATATGTATACAACAAGTCTCATTACGTACATATAGCAGTTCTTTACTTTCTTAATTACGAGTAAATATTCTTAGTAAATATACAGAGAAAATAGTTAATTAACATGATTATTTCGAACGTGCATTTGCGGAAACACGTACTTGGTGTAAAAATTGGCTGCTATAATATCCTATATGTATGTACACCTTCTATTTATTGTAATGTGATAGAGACATCTGTGTCGTGATATGATTTTATAAACCAACTTCTATTAAGTTTTAGATATGGCAATATCAGTAAGTAAAGAAAAATAGTGGCTGTGATAGCACTATGGCACATTTTTGTATGACAGACTACCATTACACATACGTACATACTTGCTGCATGCTTACTATATTTAGACACATAATCAGTTTTCCTAACAAATGAACACCATTTATGGTTATGATAACGAATTATCAAGTGGAACTACAAAAAACAACAAAAGAACAAATATTAAGAAGGTACGTATTAGGAAGGTATTTGCCCATTTAAATAAGATTGTTACTACGTAGAAGTTTCTTTGAAGGGAGACTTCTCTATTAACCATTGAACCGGATCCAATTAAACAATTTGGTAGTATCTCCCTATACATAAATAAAATTAGCATAGCGTCCATGTAGCTTCTATAAAAAAATAATTTTATTACTAACTGCATCTGCATGCTTACAAGCTATTTAAAACAACACAAATTTTTTGTTCATTCTGAGCTTCAAAATAGGTGAACCGAGTTTCTCTGGCAGATAGCTTATGTTATAGGTACATAAGGAGTAAGTTGGGTTTTTAATTTTATACTCGAGCGAAACTTGCTTTATTGAATATTTGTAGTAGGAATAATAGGACCTCCAGTTCAACATGCACATCTTTGAAGACATATTATGTCAGTATTATCGGCGGCGAGCGACAGCCGGTTCGAGTTTCAGTATGCGATCCTGAGCTGCCCGAACTAATGTTTGCGCTATTTCATAGATTGGGTATTTTTATTCCACCAGTTAACTTACTTAATAGAAATAATTAAGTTATTTGCCTAATTGGCAAAATATCACTTGTTAACTCTGGCTACACCGTACAGGATACAGGCGTAAGCGTATGTAACATATGTACATATGTATATAGATATGTTTTATGTTTTGTTTTTAAAAACTAACAGAAAATTATATGATCTGGCATTACCATGCTACACGGTATTAAGATTCTTTTTAAACTGATAGACAGATGCGAAACTTTCCAGCTAACGTGTGGTTACCACATAGTACATGAGATAAGTATATACTGACTGCACGGGTGGCCAAGCGGTTCAAATGTAATTCTTAAATTGTTGCTCTGAGTCTGGGTGTTATTTGTGTCCGTTGCATGAATGTTTGTAAAGTTCCCCGCGACAGAGGAATTAATCCTAGTGCGGGAATTGTCTTTTACCAAAGAATAAGTGCTATAATTATTTTACGAGTGTAAGTTTTCTAAAAGAACCAAACAAACAATAAAACAAATAAAATGCATCGACTTTTTAAAAAACTTTAAAATGAAGCAGGTTCTCATTATACATATGTATATTCACAGAATTCCATTGGACATTGAACAGTGCACTCGCAACCCACACAAGGGAAAACTGGTGGCTACCCTTAGGCTTACTACAATAAGATCAATAAGATTGCAAACAAAAAGTCTTCTATCGAGGGTATTTATGTTGATCAGGGTTTGCATATGGCTATTTGTACTTCCTTCGAGTTTTCGCTATCCATGTTGCTATAATCATAATATAAATACATTAAATCTAGTTTTATTGTAGTTCAGTTACTTAATTGTTATTATTTTTAAAAAATAAACTAAAATTGTAACTATTTTCTTGCCAATAGTTTGAACTTTAGGTGATAACAATATCAGGGTCAACATTCGTACACGAATAAGTTCATAATTAAAGTTTGCTATTATTAAGCTTGGAATAAATATTATTGTTTTTAAAAGCCGAAATAATCGTCTAAATGACCGTCAGTGTAAGTACAACAAGTAGTATCATAACACAAAGGCTTTTGATGATGTCCTTGTATGATGAATAATTCTAACCTTCTAGCAATGATTTCTGACCGCCATTTAAACTGTGTTAGGTCTGCAATGAATATAATGATTTAATTAAATCCATTTCCGTCTTAGTAAAGCGAGAAACAAAAGGACAACGGAAAGGGCACCACGTGTTCAAACATGATTGATCCTTAGGGAGTTCATTTGGTTGTATAATGTGTATGGCAACAGCTCACAAGCCACAAGGAAATGTACCATTGTTAACATGAGTTGATCAAATTTAGATCAAAAATAAAATAGTTTAATTACTAAGCGTGGACGTGGACTCTCTTGAATAAATGTTATATGACAGGAGATAAAACTTCTGAGGCAGTAACATATTTTATGAATGATAGGTAAAACATATATACACATATATATGTATATGTGTCTAATAAAAAACGTAGTAGATAAGGAATAGAAAACATTATTAAATAGATAGTTAAAACATATCCATATAGTATAGTAACACGTAATATACCTCTTTAATAACTTGATATATTATGTTTAAATAGTAAGTGTAAAGAAGAAACAGGGAGGATGAAAGTGGCTATAGAATAAGAAAAAAAAATATACTGAAACTAAGGCCTAGAAACCTAAGTTTACAAGTTATACTAAAAGTATTATTTTAAATTATCTACTGCATTGTGTTTTAACACTAGTTAAATATGTAATTATTTATATTTCAGGCTCTGTTTGTACTTGAAGTTGTGTATTTTAGCAATTGTATAAGATTTCAGAGACAACCAATTATAAAAGTAGTAGATATAGATTTTCGTAGCTACATTTTTTAGTAATACTTAATGGTAACATGCTTCAAAATATATATATATGGACAATAATACTTTTTTTTTTAAAACATTTATTAATTTTAGTAATCAAATCAATCAGCAGTTAAAATATTCTTGGTACTTCTTAACTTACCGCTAATCCTCTCTTTCGCGATGTGCTACCATAATTGTGGGAGATAACTTGAACTGGCGGTACAGCGCCGTCCGGAGTGGCAAGGATTGCTGGACCTCTGGCAGGGTGCTGCGGAGGCGGCCGTACCGTCCTTCCACCAAACAGCCACATGCTCGGCATTACGTTCAAATCTGTAGCAAATATACATACACACACATAATTTGAGTACAAGTTTATCGCATCGATTATATAAAGAAGTAAACTGATTACTTAGATCAGTAAAGAAGTAAGATTGAACCTTCTTCATCATTCTAGTTTAATGTTGGAGGCGTGTATCGAATAATGTTGCAATCATTTTTCATTGACTTCCCAATATTAGAGAACCTACTATAATAGTCTACTAAATTTATATCAAATTAAATGAAACAAATAATTTATCCTGAAATATATCAAATAATTGCACAAACCTTCAAGATTTCTTTAAAATTTCAAGTTAAAATTACCGTTTTCTATTTTTAACTTTTAACGTTGAAAACGCTATTAGCCATGATGTGACGTTGCACCATTTGTAAAATATAAATATAATTCATTTATTTATTAATAAACGTAATTTCTTTTTTTTTTTTTTGTAAGCCTACCATAATGACTCCACTTTGCCTGATGGTAAGCAATAAATGGAGTCCAAGAGTGGTGGTTTATAAAACTCTTATTAAACAGTTGAAACACTGCTTTTGCTTATCAAAATACTCGTATAGAGACTCAAGATCCCTTTTAAATAGTTTAAGCCTAAGTTTTTTTTTTCGTGTGGAAACCCCACGGGTTCGAACCGACTAAAACCGCACATTGTTCCGTCTCGAGATCGTCTATTGCTAGGGACCCGGGATACCCTCAGAAGGAATCATCCGGGAACCCCAACAGACCCAGGCCAGGCGACCACACAAGCCTAAGATTTACTGCGCGAAATGATTACTTGCCTATTGCTGTCCCCACTGTAATCCACATATTTCCAGGAGTCATTTCCGATACTTTATTGTTGCAATCATGATCATTACTAATATTTTCCGTTCAAACCAGTAAAAGTTATGGTTTTTACACTTAAGATGCAGATAAACTTTGATAATTTAGTCGTCGTATGAATAACAATGCATCACAGGAAATGACAGATAATCTGAATACCAACATGGCAGACAGCGATTCATTATTGTTGTATTTTTAATTAAACTGTTATTTCAGAAAGTCTTAAGCAAATATATATATATATATATATTGGTTTCATATAACAATAACATACTTGATAAGATTTTCTTTAAAAAAGTGTCAACTAGCCTATTTATGATGAACATATGTATAATAATATATAGTTAAATAATCCTTAAATTTTAGTTTTCAGATTGCATAAAATAAATCAGAATTTATTATATTATATATATAATTTAAATTATTTATATTAAATTATTCCGGAAACCTCACTCATTATGGGGAAATGCTACGCAAGCATTACTTCACAACCGGTTTTCTGTGAGGCCGTGGTATCGCACCGGTTGAGCCGGCCCATTCGTGCCTGAGTATGGCTCTACTCACTTCCACATACACATCTTATATTGATATTTATCCTCGCCTTGTCACCCAAATCAAACACTATCTTCTTATTTTAAATAGACATCTATTTTAAAATGACATATGTGCTATAGAAATATATAACTGTATAATTCGATCAGTCTGTACTATCGTTCACAAATCTATATATATATATATGTATATAGATTTATGAACGATAATATCGGTGTGAGTATTCAGTTTTCGAATATATCGGTGGAAATCTCATATATATATATATATGTATATATATATATATATATATATATGTATATATATATATATATATACATATATATATATATATACATATAAGAGATTTCCACCGATATATTGACTCAGCACGATATCTCTGGAACCATAAGGCGCAGAGACTTGAATTTTGATAGGAATATTCCTTTCGCCGAGTAGAGGTCAGCTAAGAACGGATTTTACTAAATTCCACCCACAAGGAGGGTTTCGGGGGTGTCAACAGGTGAGCTAGTTAATTATAAAACTGTGTTATAATATAATCAACGGTCCCCAATTCTTTTTTCTTCAAACTAATATTAGTATACATTAGTTTATTAGTTAGTATAGTTAAGGCAGTCAGGTATTGAAAACGGTTTTTGAACTACATTTTTACAGATATGAAGCGGTTTCCATAGAGCCAGCATTAAAATAATACAAATTTATGCCAATTTCACCAATCCTGAGGGCCGTTTACGTTCACGCAATCCCTTTTTACCATATTAATCAATTAATAGTAGTTTGAAGTTGTTATCAGGCATCGCTCATCGGGTTAATGGCACCACGCCTTCTAGTTTGAGAAGGCTACGGGTACATAATTATAGTCAAACAATTACTAAAAAGTTGGATATGTCACAATCTGCCTTTGGCACTCCCAATTTCCAACCTTGAGTACATCAGGCTTTTAAGTAAATGGGATGTTCAGGTAAAGAAATAATATCGATGGCCCCTAAATATACTGAGTTAACTAACTAATTTCGACAATTGCACCCATAATACCAACTATTAAACTATTTCCTATCTACCTATGTAAAAAAACATTCATATTTTTTAAAATCACTTTAAACAGATTGGTGTTTATTTAGTACACATAGTAAGTACACTAAATCTAGTGTACCGGACTTTCATATATATGTACGCGGGATACACATTCGGATATTTTGGTGCAAGTTAAAAGTAGAGCAAACCAACAAAAAAGCTTCATTTTTGTTTTTCATTTTTCTAGATGCAAATTAATCGTGATACTATTATCACTTATTTTTCAAACGTAGAGAAATCAGCAATTATGATGTAGAAGAAGAGACCATAAAAAGGTAAAAGACCTTTTTATGATCTCTTTGAAATTTAGTTAAAATTTTATATATAATGATATTAAATTTGAATTATTTTACTTATTTTGCAATATACTAGACTCAATATGGTGATATTCGCTTTTTAAATTATGCCTATGTGTAGTCATTTTAATATATTTCAAGAAATATATAATGACAGACAAATTGTATTAAAAATAAATAAATAATAAAAACTAACAAGTATACAAACATATTTATTGCCACTCCTACTAAATAATATTTCACCAAAACTTAGATGTATGCATGTTATGCAAGTGGTAGTTAATCCAATATTAACTTACAAATAATCGATATTTGCTCGAGTAACTACTCCTAGCTCAAAAGTTAGTAAATTAATGTGAATTTTATTTCGTACTGTTGAAAAGACTCATTACATTAAAAGCACTATGATTATTATACCTTCCTAGTAGTTCCTGTAGAGTTCATCGATATGTATGTATGTAGGTACATATGTATACGACGCAAACGTTGCTTGCACCTAAGTTACTTTTATATACGACCACATCAGAAATAGCGTTCACCTCTTTTAAAACGGGTGGAACCCCTCCTCGGGTACCACCTCATCGAGTAAAACTCGGTGAGGTGGTTATGTTTTTTTTTTATGAGATAGGGGCAAACGAGCAGACGGGTCACCTGATGGTAAGTGACTACAGCCGCCCATGGACACCCGCTACTCAAGAGTCACAAGTGCGTTGCCGGCCTTTTAGGTAGGAGTACGCTCTTTTCTTGAAGGTTTGAAGGTCGTATCGTCGTAAGCTTCTTCGAGGCTAATATGGCCTTACTCTCTAAGTGAACGCGAAACTGCACTTCGAAGTTTCGATTTCAGACACAAGTTTGGATCGGCTTTCGATGACATTTGCCTTAATCCTTACCTAAATAATCTCAAGCAAGGTTGCTTAAATACCTGTGAATTACTTTTTAGTTTTTTAAAATCGGACATTCCATTCGAAATATATTAAGAGTTTAATAAAATTGAAATAAAATTGGTTTAGTTTTAGCACGTTTTTAATTCGACTCAGTAAATGAAATAAACAAAATGATTATGGAAAAAGTGCCCGGTGATTTTAAATGTTACAAATCTATTGACACCGTGTGCAATACCGAAGATACAGTGCACTACCCACAGGAATTTTTAAATTCTCTCAATCCTGCCGGCTTGCTACTTCTCGAACTGAAATTTAAAAGGTAAATTTAAGCCCTCCCAATACGTGTAATGGAATAAGACTTTTGATTAAGGAATTGCGCGACAATGTGATTGTAGCTACTATCATCACCGGCCCGCGGCCGGGCAGCTCACATTCCGCGGATCCCGATGATACAGTTTTCTGTAAAGATATCGTTTGCCCTTACAATAAATAAATCCCAGGGACAAACTTTTACTCTGGTTGGCATCGATATAAGAAATGAGTGCTTTTCTCACGGCCAACTATATGTTGCACTTTCTCGAGTAGGGTTTAATGAAAATCAATATGTTTTATTGCCATCTACAAATACCACTGCTAAGTGAATAGTGAAGCATTAAGGTAAAATGGAAAATTAAAAAACTAAAATTTAATAAGATTAAAAAAGTCTTTAAAATAAAAAACCATACACAAATAAAAAAAAAAACTACATTAAAATAAATCAAAAATATAAATCAAAAAGTAAAAATAAATTTAAAAAAAAAACTTAGGAACAAAAGCCGGGTCGGGGTGCTATACTTTTATTCTATAAAAATATGTGATAATAAGTACTTATAGGCATACATTCCCTTATATTATCAGACACAATTACTTTCTTAATCACTACATATGAGTATTGACTGTAGACTGTACAGTAATAGTAGTAGGTATATAATCTATCTAATAATTATTAGTATACCTATACTTTAAACCTGAGTGAAATGTTTTCAAAAACTACCCGTTGATGTCATTTATTCTATAATCATTTTGTTTTCAATCATCAAGTCCCGTACCCAAAGCCAGCGAGCCAGCGATAAACTATTGATAAATACATTATTATTTAGGCATGTCCTGCATTTACTGTACGTTTCTGCCAAAATGTTTAAAAAATAATTGTCAGCCCGTGCGAAGCCGGGAAGGGGCGGTAGTTATCAATAATATAATTTAGCATAGTACAGTAATATACACTAGTATACAGAATCCTGAATATAGCTAGTTGCATATTTGTTGAATAAATCCTCAAGTCAAAAACAATTACATATTGCAACAAAGGTTTTTTTTTATTTTACTATTGAATAATCTTATTATAAGCGGTGACTAATTATGAAAGCGTATAGTTTGAGGATAGAATACTGAGTATCGTGCTATATAATATATATACATATATATATATAATTCTAACGCTATAAAATATTAAAATATATATATATATGTATATAAATATATAAGGGTACTCTGCTATTCCGCCAAGAGCCAATTTGAGTTACAGGAAACCCTGATATGCTCAAACTATTGTCTATACTTCATAATCGGATGGGTAAAGGTGTATAAAAAATACATCCCTTCCTTTCCTTCTTTCCCATAAATATTCCCCAATCGGCTTATACAACAATACGTTTATTATTATTAATACGGTTGATAAATTTATATTGTTAAGTAGTAAAGTAGTATGTATATTAAAAGTGCATTTTACTATGCAGAATAACAAAGTTCTTATTTTGCATATGTAAGTAAACATTTTAAGACATTTAGATACTGTGGAAACCATAGAATATAATACGAGTATACTTTATTGCATACCGAAAGATGGTACCATGGGCGGTCTTGTCAGTCTGCGATCTCTTACAGATAACCGTTAATGGAGTGTATAGTGACGGATAACTTGAGGGCACTATTATATTTTAAAATATAATTATTAATATTATTAAAAAAAAACTACACAATAGTATTATCTAAGACAGTAACATATATATAAATTTATGTATATGCAGACATACTAAGATATATATATATATGTATATATATATGTATATATATATGTATATATATATATATATATATATGTAAATACGTATCGTTATTACAGGAATAGGTGATCGTTGAATAGTTCCTGAAAAATGCTGAGTGACTACTCTACGGATAGTTACTGTCAACACAATCTTATTAGAGCAAATTTCGGTATATTATGCCTATTGTATAATACATAATATCTTAGGCGATCAATGCGTACAATAGTTAATGACTTATCCGTTTCAGACAATTCGGCACTTAAGAGTCGGCTCGATCGGAATAACGAGTTATCGTTATTACTAATAACTGTCGTTAAACAATGCTTGCATTGTGTTTCACAGAGTGATTTTTGGGTGATGAGGGGGAGGTGAAAGAGGAGGAGGGAGTGGCCTCCGGTGGTCTCACTCATCCGATTATACAATGCAATCATTGTTTGTCTACCGGTTTTCTGTCAGGCCGTGGTATTACTCCGGTCGAGCCAGTCGATTTGTGCCAAAGCGTGGCTCTCCCACGTCGTAAGATCTATAGTGTCTTCACGACTAAATATGATATTTTTTGAAATAAAAAATTAAAGTGTCTGTGAAAAATAAAAGTGAGGTTACCAGAGATCCAACTCCAACTCTCATCTTTTCCTTGCTCTATTATTATGATATTGTTATTCAAATCATCCAAAGAAGAAATCAATAAATGCCCTTGAATTGTATGTTTCTTTGAAGGTTGGCGGAAATTTGCTTTCGCTCGCGAATTCACACATATGTACATATTTTATTCTGTGCTAAATTTAATCGAAATCCGTTCAACGGTAACCGCGTGATTGAGTAAAAAATGTTCCCGTTCCCTTCTCCTCCTCTCCGTACCATAAAAACACTTGCAGTCATATAAGATTAGTACATTATTGTATAACTAGTCAAAATATACCTACGCTAGAAAGTGGGTTTTGTGTATCGAGCATACATACACATACATACGTGTATATATAATACTCGATAACGACTATACCAATTTGCACAATATTTAAAAAGTCTGAGGAAGGTTCTAACGTGACTGTTCTAATGTGGTTTTTAATATATTGATGATTTCTAAAGTCCAATAGCTTTTGATAGAACAGTGAACGTTGAAACAGTGTAGTTATTAAAAATATATGTATTTAACCTAAAATATAGCATTTTTTTCCTTGTATTCAAAATTAATCTTATACATATATTGTTTCACTTACATTCGAGAGTAGTCTCTTGTCCAAATTATATATTTTACATAGCAGCTGCGTCCGCGACTTCGCTTGCGCTTGTATTTAAAAAAACCATAGGTTTGTTCAGGCTTTTTTATACTGTAGTTATTGAGCACCCAGAGCGTATCCACAAAAATATAGTTGTAAATGGTTACACGCGAAATAACGACCTACTTAAAGTTGTATGTAAAAAAGCAAAGGCTTTTTCTAGTCCTAAACTCTTTTGTAACATCAATTAACCAAACGTCCGTCTGTTGTGAGTGGATCGTCGTCGGCACTAAAACGTTATGCCTTTAAAGGTTAATACAAAGAGTGCGCGTTGGCGCTTTCCTTCTGCAGGCAGTACCTGCACTCGGTTGCTAGGAGGGAAATGAGTCTTAAGTTAGGACTCGTTCCAGGATACGCTCACGCATGCGGAATGCCCCGCTTGGGCATCGCAGTTTCGAGCCCTCCCTGCAGTCATCGGAGAGGATGTCATTTTTCACTAAGTGATATACTACGACTTTCGTTGAGGTCTTACTCAACAACAATGTCCATTGGCATTTCATTACGAAGCCTTATCTCGTGCCACCATTTACATCTAGTTTAATGAGTTTTATAAGTTTAAACGTGGTCGAAGCAAACTTACAGATGAACTGAGAAGGACGTCCCTTTCGGCGACTACTGAAGATAATGTGATTGCTGTGCGGCTAATGATAGAAGCTGATAGAAGGGTGATGTATCATCGGATTCGGATATTATGCATTGGTATGAGTCAAGTACAAAAACTTCAGGCGTTAGAAAACTTTGTACAAGATGGATACTTAATAATTTGATAGAAGATTAAAAACGCCGTCGTTTGGACTGGTGACTTGAAAAGTATGACGTAGGTGACTCGAATACTGTATGTGACATCATCACAGGTGTTGAAAGCTGGATATATTGTAATAAACCTGAAACTAAAAGACAATCTGCGCAATGGATGTTTCCATTTGAAGATATGCCGACAAAGGTAAAGAAATATTTGAGAGTTGAAAATACACAATCCCGAACTAAGCGGTTCCGCTCTTCCTTCCTGTGCTGATTGATTAAAGCCTAGAATTCACTACCAGCGCACGTGTTTCTCTCCCACTTTGATTCCGGATCTTTTAAGCGGGGCATGAAAAAGTATCTCACCAGGTCGCCATAGTGTGGGTCACCATGATGCATTGACTACACCTGCAATGAGGATGGTGACCACCACTTTAAGACTTGTTGCTATCCATATAAAAAATGAAAAAAAAAAAGAAGGGCGCAAGTCACGGGAAAAATATGATTGCCTCATTCTTTGGATGGACTGGTAATTTCGCAAAGTCATCTGCAGCTTAGTATGTCAATCGTTGTTTACCAGTTATCTTGGAATATGTTAGACCGCAGTGCTGAAGAAGCAGGATCCTCCGCCACCACGAGAACTCTAACAACAGGCTATTGAATATTTGTCTTTCACAATTCTTCTAGTCCCTACGTGGCACCACCGTGACTTTTATTTATTTCCAAAAATAAAAGATAAACTTTGAGAAAATCGTTTTATGAACCCGGAAAATATCGTGTCTGCATTTGAAAAAGGCGTCGAAGAGATCCCTGAAGAAGGGTTTGCTTATTGCTTCAGGCAAAGGTATCATCGCATGCGACGGTGATTAGAACGTAACGAAGACTCCAAAAAGCATTAAAAATATTTAAGGCTTTCAATGTGACTTCAGTATGTATGTCAAAATACTAACTTACTAGCTATCCTTTAGTTCTTATGTACGTATAGATAAATATTGATTTTTCTTAACACAACATATACCTAAAAGAACTTTTCACAAAAGCATGAAGCGAATTATTTGCCGAAGCTTGTAAACGTACCAGACTATTTCTGAACGCAATAAATTACAGCCTTATATTAAATTCATACTGTGTATATAAAAGTGGATGAGACCAACAAGAAAAAAACTCATGCCAGTATTTGTTAGACAATCTTGTTTGTGACCTTGTTTTACGTTATTCATGTACGAAATTTCATACATTATCTTTGTTTTACAATAAACACACAATTCTGAAAGTAAAGATCCGAAAATAAGTTAATAAAATAAAATGCAGTGGAAATTTCGTCAAAACAGAACTTACTACTAATGCTTGTATGTATAACAGCTTTTTGATCAATATTTTTTTATTTCATATTACCTACTTAAGTTTCGGTTTTCATCTCAATAAAATAAACTGTATAGAAACTGGTTTAAGAAAAATCATAAACTAAATTATGTATATAATATTATATTATCTCCCACCATAATAATATTTATAATTTAATTTATTGACATAAATGTTGTACGATTACACAGTTTTTATTCCTTGGCCCTTTTGCTAGTAATAACTATGCCCTTCTCAATCACTCACTGGCAATACGTTTCATATCAACAGGGAATCACTCGAAACAAAAACCCGACTGTGAGACTCACTGAAACAAAATAATTAATAAACGAAATATTACACAATTTTCTGAGTAGTCATATAAAAAAAATCACAGAATAAAATGAAAATCCAGTAGATATCTTATGTCTCATATTACTAGTGTTAATTAATATAGCAATAACCCTTTTACACCCTAATATACAAACAAGATAAACCGGACCGGGTCTCCATTAGCACGTTTTTATTAGATACCATCGAGATTCATAACTCATCCCGGGCGACAGTGAATAATGGAGTTCACACGTTGTTTGCATGATAAGTTTTTAGAATATCATAATAAGTATAATATACCTATAACTTGTTACCTTTACACTTTTACTTTTAGAATTAAGGGGACTCAATACAGCAATCCTGTTATCATGCTAATAAATCTTATTTCACATTAAAGCTCAGCGTCAGGTCAAAGCAATATTTATTTATTTAACGTGAATATATATAAAGTCTTATGATAATACGCAAAAGATGCCAGATTGTTAGTCTTTTCATCATCATCATCATTATGTCGAAGCACGTGCACGGCACTTAACACTCAATGACTTAGATGGTTAAATTTGAACACATTCTATGTAGGCCTGCGTTAACACCACACTTACATACGTACAAACTTGTGTATGTGTGTACTCATATATTGAGTTTTCGCACAGACGCAATGCTACGTCCATGACGCGTATAGTGTGACGCGATAACAACTTAATTTGTTCCGGATTTTCCTAAATGGTAATTGTATTAATCCAATAATACGAAGTACACTCTGATTGAAAGCAGCTATAATACTGAAATGGTTTCCGTATGAACTTACGACTATAGATAGGTAAAATCAACGCGGTCTCAGTTTGTCAACAATTAACTGCGCCTTTTAATTTCAACATCCTTGAATGGGTTGAATTGTACTTCTTACCCTTCCTTACCTACATCCTACAGGCGTCATTCATTGAACCACATTATACTCAGCTGTTGACTCAGATATTCATTCCCTGTATTAATAATAAAATTTAATATATGTATATAATAGAACAAAAACTGTCTACGAGTCTGAAAAGTGAAACCGTTGCTCTAAACAACGCTGTCAGCTTATTGCTATCGAGAAAATCAACAGCTCTGCTTAAGTAAGATATGTATTGACTATGAAAGTTGAGGCCTTATATCCGAGCCACGACTTATCATTGAACCAATATAACCGATATAAGAGATGTCTGCTGAGGTTCTAAAAATTTATACATCTACATGAAGGAGACGATATAATTATGATAGAGCAAAACTTTGCAGCGTTTAAAAAAAAATACATAGATATACACTTGTTTTGACTATCATAATGAAATCCATGCACTTCTGGGAATTAGATGGGAAAATAATAAATGGATATCAAGGGAAGGAAAGGGTTATTGCTTATACAGATAGACCGTAGAGTATAGTACCGTGGAGTTCAAACAAGTCAGCCCTATTATAAACCTTCTTCCTCCTTCTTTTTAAGATTCAAGTGATTAACTAATTCCATTAAAATATATTATTTTTTATGATTTTCGAGGACAGACGAACGGACGGGACTGGACAACCGCTAGACATGGGCACCTGCAACTCACGCAAACGCCCGCCGTTGAGGGTGATGAGGAGATGAAAATAAGAGGGTGAACTGGGCCTCCGATGCCCTCACTCACTCAACAATACAATGCAATCATTATTTTTCTGGCCTTATTACTTCGGTCGAGTCACAGACGGTAAGGAATTAAACTTCATGATTTTGACATTATGACTCAATGAAGTGGAACTTGTTAATTTAATTGCTTTTAGAATTATGCCTATAATTTTTGTTATATTTCATTTACACTTTACTTTTTACACTTCACTTTACGCTTTCAATAAATTCATCAATATACTTCAAAAAGTATACCTATTTTAGTAAATAAATAATATTGAATGAGCTTGTCACGCTAATTTCCGGTACTCTCTTTTAATGTTTTCTTAAACGAAAGCGAGAATTAGTCTTTATTAAAAATAAAGTTTAGTAATTAATAAAAAGAGAATTGAAAATAATTTTCATTTTAATATATTAAATTTTATTAATAATTAATCAACGTACTAAAAATCTTAAAGGTCTTGTACGAAACATCCTTGGTATCGACAAGCGAGACTTGGTGAGTCGCATTCATAATTTTAACGCTATAAAGCACTTAAGGCACTACTTCAAAATCTAATATTACTTCACGAACCTCACTTATTAAAGCTGTAGATCATAGCGTAAGAAAAGTTTGAAAAAATATGTTTAAACTGTAAGCAACTTAATATTTTAACAAGTTAAATACTTCAAATCCCTTAAAATAAAATTAATATAATTATATGTACATTTCTTATCGGCAGCAGTTAGTTTAGTCACGGCGCATTTGATATCGTGTAATGCGCCGTGCTGCCTCCGTCACATACAGCTTTATACCTAATAACAGAACGATCAAATTATCGTCTGTACATAAATCACTAAAGCGCGGTGTGTAACTCCCATATATGTATGTACATATATAACGCAAGAGAAAGGCAATAATAGTCTTATTAAGCAATAAAGTATTTCTGATAGAATTGCAACCCACCGTCTTCTGTCGTTAACGACGTTAACGTCTTCTGTCGTCGCCACCAATTAGTAAAAATAACATCAAAGTCAGTGAATTTCGACCAATAATCACAAATCCAAAAAGGACTCAATAAATTGTATAACGGTTTATTGTGTAACTTCCTGTGAAGATTTTTTACCATGTATGTAGTAGCGAAAAAATTGAAGTCGGTCAGGGCTAGGTACGGCGGATGACGGATGATCTCTAACTGAACTTTCTATAGTGTTAAGAAGGCTTCTCGAGCAGTGTAAAGTATTGAGCAATAATGGTGAAGTCACGTTGAGGAGTCGGGGCTGTCTCGTACGAAAGTGAATAAAACAAAAATAATACGGTAATTAGTAAGCATTCATATTGCGAGCTGCTTCTGCGGTGTTTCATGTAAAAATGTCCAGTACGTTGAATTAGCAATTTCATATTTAACCCCTATCATTGACGCGAATAAGTTCCGCTTCACACTTCAAACGTTTAACACATGTAACGTGTATACAAGGTAAGAAAAGTTAAATAGAAAAAAATAAAAAAATCATGAACTAGTTACCAGATTTGCAGTAATCCGAATCCGTCGTTGTTACTGAGTGTGTAATGTGTACCAATAAAATCGTTAGTGAGATACAATTAGGGGTGTTTGGCCGTGTCTGAAGCGTGACAAGGCTTCAGCACTTGATTAAGACATTCAATCAGTAAATATGCCGACGCAGATGCAATACTTTGGATACGGTATAAGTGTAACTTGTATAATTGTAAATAAGACATATTGATGACTAGAACTTCGTATAAAATTACTAGTTTTTAAAGAGTACTTTTTATTTATGACTAAATTAAGAATCTACTTTTTTTTAATTCTTCTTAAACCTTACAAGTCCCACGTTCCTAAAAAGAGGTAATTATTTACATCTGTATTTCTACATCACATAATTATTCATTCATTAATTTATTCACAAAATATTTGCTTCGGAGCTAAATCCAGCTGAATGACTTTAGACGTTCAAGAAACTATTTCCTTTTAAATGCATTATAAAAACAAATTACTTATTAGAAACACAACTACAATGCCTAAAAAGTAAATACACGCTATATAGCCGGTGGTAGGGACCCTAACCATAACCCACACATTTAAATCTTTTCTCATTTGTCACGAGAGTTGTTATTAATTTAATTTTTCTTTTATAGTTTACTGTATTGCGCGTTCGCTATTACAATACTTGTATGTAAGTAATTTCTTCAATTAGTGTCTATAAGGATATAAAATAAATTTTAATATAATAAATTAAAGTTGCATAAAATGATTTGTCCGCTTGGCTCTACGTATAGTATGGCAGGGCCAACATATGGTATGAAAAATATAATATTAGGTCTTCCGATTAGTTTTGAGGGATTTATTAAAAATGAAGTACTCTTGTATTTTAAAACGATAATTTATATTTTAATCAAAATATGCTCCATTACTAGCTACAACCTTTTGCCATTTTTCGGGCAACAAATGGATTCCATCATAAAAAAACTGATCATCTTTTGAAGCGATCTATTCATCGATCCATTTTTTGATACATTAGTAAGATTTGAAGTGCTGATCTGCAAGGCTGTGTTGCATAGATCGAAATAGTTGGTAAACAGCAGGAGCACAATTTGGTGCATATGCGGGATAGGGTAACACTTCCCACTGAAGATCTGAAAGTGTATCTTTTACAGCTTTTGCGATGTGTGGGCGAGCATTGTCATGCAGTAAAATGACCTTTTGTTTTCTATGAGCAATTCTTGGACGTTCTTGGTTCAATGCATGACTCAATTCGATTAATTGATGTTGATAACGCTCAGCTGTGATAGTTTCATTTGGTTGTAACAATTCATAATAAATAACACCTTTCATATTCCACCAAATGCATAAGAATA
Organism: Tyria jacobaeae; assembly: GCA_947561695.1. Lineage (NCBI taxonomy): Eukaryota > Metazoa > Arthropoda > Insecta > Lepidoptera > Erebidae > Tyria > Tyria jacobaeae. The sequence goes on along the minus strand of OX387207.1, from coordinate 5,967,903 downwards.
CCTTATTTACGTGAAGGAGTCGATTTGGACGGTTGACCAGGATCTACTCATGATTTCCTACGTTTTAGATTGTTATAGTAGATAGATTTTTCATTGCCGGTAACGATTTGATACAAAAAAGATTTCTTTTTGCGACGAGACAGTAGTAAAGCACAAATGGTTCTATTTTGCATCGCTAATTTTGATATAATATGTGGAACCCATTTTCCTTGTTTTTGAATTTTACCCATTGCGTGTAAACGATCAGAAATTGTTGATTTACCTAATTTTAATTTTCAGCCTAATCTTGTAGTTTGCGGGCAGGGTTTTCGTCCAATAACGCCTGCAATTCACCGTCTTCAAACTTTTTTGGTTTTCCACCACGTTCTTTGTCCTCTAAATCAAAATCACCACTTTTAAATCGTCGATACCAGTATTCACATGTTTAAACAGATGGTGCAGATTCATGATACGTATCTACAATAAGTTTGTGAGCTTGTGCTGCTGTTTTTCTTGAATCGAAAAAGTATAGTAGTAAATGACGAAATGATATATATCGCGTTCCATATTTAATCACACTAAAAACTTGCGTGCGTTTACTGTAAGTGAGTTACTTCGAATAATTAAAGTGCAAGCTAAAACACGCCGCATCGAATATTAAGTAACTGGTACCGACGTGTCGCGACAGCTACTTGACACGTTCCCTAAAAACTAACCTGAAAACCTAATAATTTATTGTAGTTTATCTATATAATCTAGAACCATTTTTTTTAAACTATATACAAATATTTATTAATATTTTTAAACATTCAAACAGTCATTAGAGACTGATTACTTTTACTCTAATCTGTAATAAGAAAAGTCGCATCCATTACAAAATTTTCGTGCGTCAGTAACGAAACGTGTCTTGTCCAGCCACGCAGCTCTTCTGGGACTTCATATTAATTAAAAGCACATATTATTTCGTTGATTAATCGCCGGTGTAACGATCTTATGTTTTAATAAAACTAGTTCGAGGAACCAATCCCTTTTAAATTTGATACAGGCTGAATTTGGTTATTTCGTTCAGTTACATAGATTGGTGAAAGTACGAAGGTATATTTCCTGATTTACGATTATGAATAAATAATATAAAATAGAGTATGGGTGCTTTAAAATATTAAAATCGATTTTATTTTTAACCAACTACCAAACAGGAAGAAGTTTGGTGTTCGATTGTATGTGTCTTTTTTATACGAGTATACTACTACTACTATATGTTTAGTGATTACTCCATCAATCTACACTATTTTTTATTTTTTTTTTATTCAAAAGACAATAGGTACTCCTGGTGTGGGCTCATTGTAACCAAATCAGGGTTTGATCATGGGAAATGGATTTTTATTACGTGGTAGAGCTATGCTTAGGCACGGATGAGCCGGGTCGACCGGTGCCATACCACGGCCTCACAGAAAACCGGTTGCGAAGCGACGCTTGCATTGCATTTCCCCGAATTTAGTGAGGTTTCCGTAGACCCAACTCCCCCTCTCCTTATTTCTTCCCTTGACCCCCCCCCCATTTTCTAATCATCCCTCTCTCTTTCCCCTCTGCGCATCATACCTCGTGACCGTCACAGGCGGGCAGCGCAATTACGACTCTCGAGTTCCAGGTATCTAGGGACGGCGGCTGACACCATCAGGTGACCCGTCTGTCCACATATAATAAAAAAAAAATCATATTTGAACGTTTTTACGATTTAAAGCATTGAGAAAAGGAATTGGTAGTATTGGTATATTTGTGCGTTTAAACAAAATCATAAAAATCTCCATTGATCCGGTTGTAAAAAGTTACATGGACCTAAAAGTTCCCAAACATGGTCCTTCACCAATATCTCGGTTACAAATTACTTAAATAACTAATTAAAAAAAAATAACAAGTAATATTTGCTGTTACAATTACAAAATAAATGTTTGATTTTGCTAATCTAATTAATATTATAATAGATTAGGTCTTACCTACTTATACCAAATTAAAGTTTATATAGTCTTCGCTTTCTGATATTCAGAAACAATACATTTAAAAATAAGACGTATAAGTTATTAAGCTTATTATATTAAGTAACTGTCTTTCATATACGAAGTCCATGACGAGAATCCCGGGAGACCATTGAACAGAGTATGTAATATAAACTTTACCTAATTAAAAGCTAAGCTAAAAAATTTAGTTTAGCCCTATAAGAACAAAAGGATAATTTGTCATCAACATTCTTACAAAGTAAAACCCTCTTAAAAACTGCAATAAATTTAATAATACTGCTTTTCACTATATAAGACACATTATTTGTATAATAAAACAATTTTAGACATCGCCTCTTATAAAATTTATCATGATATGACATTTATTTGGCCTTCGATAAAAAATTAACCATGAAAGTTAAACGTAAACAGTTGGTTCTTAAAGTAAAGGTATTGACTGACAAAACAGACATTATCATATATTTATATCACATATTTATAATAGGTGACTTATCACTTTTTTTTAAAGGAGTGATAAACAATAGTAGTAGGTAGCTTCATTTCAGACCATACATGTACAAAATACAGTCAACAGTGCCCGGATGTCAGCGCGATGAGGTTGTATGTATGTATGTACATATACAAAGACACATACATATATGTATATATTGTATGTATATATATTATGAAGGAGGTGACTCGAATGTTGTATATGATATCGACATAAGTGATAAAGCAGGAAATATTGTAACGAAATTTTGAACCTGAAACCATAAGTCAATCTACCTAAAGGGTAAAAGATGATTGCCTCATTCTTTCGACGGACGGGTTATTTCGCGACAGTCATTCTAGAAGATCAAAGGACAGTTACTGCAGATTAGTATCTCGGTCATCGATTATCAGCTGTCTTGGAAAATATTAGACAGCAGCCCCCAAGAAGCAGGATCCTCCTCCACCACAAAAACGCTCCAGCTCCCTCCGCCAGACGGACTATCGAATATTTGTCAATCGAAGGTGTAAAGTTTATGAGTCATCCTCCTTACAGTTACGACCTTGCACCTTGTGACTTTTATTTATTTCGCAAAATAAAAGATAAACTTTGTTTTATGCACCCTCAAGATGCCGTCGCTGTGTTTAAAGAAGGCGTGGATGAGATCCCTAAAGTAGAGTGGGCTCTCTACTTCAGTCAATGGTTCCATTGCTTACGACGGTGCTTATAAAGGTACTTAGGGTCTAAATTGTATAAAGCAAAAACTATTTAATTATTATTATATTTTTTTTTACTGCTATGAAAATATTTGCGCCTTATGTTGCTGAGCTGATGGTCGAAGCTACAACTTCTTTACGGATAGAAGTCAGAGGATAATTCTTTAAATTGCGTTACGTTGTAAATGACTCTTTAAAGGAATTGAAAACGCGCGTTGAAGGCGGTTATTGAATTTTTTAAAAGACAATTATTTCGGCATCGGTATTATACGGTAATGTATATATGAAAAGACGCCAAAAACTGTCTTTATTTATATATCGTAAGTAACTTACATTTCACACTGGAGTTAATATTTTTTTTTTTTGTTTGTCTAGGAGTATTAAAGTTTCAGTTTGTCCTCTGTAAATATACGTCGGGTAGTAAAGGGTAATTTGAAACTATTCTTAAGTATCAATATGGGTTCTTATTCCTTTCAATGGTTACTACAATTTAATGTAACAAATTTAATAATAACAAACTTAACAAATTTTACTTAACTTTATGAAAAATCTAATTTTATAATATTCATAATTTTGTCAAGTGTAGAATCTGACTTTTTGTCTTAACTCGATACAAAGACAAACCTACGGACAAATTTAAAAGAAACGAGAGAGTATAATCGGTAGAGTGATGGGAGGTAATATAACGAACATAATTGTTCGGTCTTACTTAATAACTATGTAAGTTAGGTGGTATTTTAGTACACTTAAAGCACATATTAATTTGTTGAATTTTTGCTACAAATTTTTGAATAAATGACTAATTAAATGTTTTAATATCGGGGAGATAATTGTTACTTATCTTTATATATATAATTCTTCTGTGAGTGTGTATGTCACTGAACTACTCTCGACTGGACGGATTTTGATGAAATTTTTTGTGTGTGTTCAAGGGGATCTGGGAATGGTTTAGATTTACAAATCAGCCCGGCAGATGGCGCTGCAGTCGGCATCTAGGTTATTTATCTATACTGCAACTTCAGGACAACGTCTGTCGGGTTTGTGTTGTACTATAAACATATGAAGACCGCGTTGTCAAAGCATTCAGGTACACCTGTAAGATACAATTTCTATTCAGAATAAAAATATAGTAGCCAGACTTAGTTTTGATCATCGTTTTCCAATTCTTTATCCAAACAACTCTAACAAAAATTAGTAATATCAACATAATATACTCGTATATACATCACTGAGATCTCTTGGACATATGTATGTTGGGTTTTCTCAGTCATGTAAGCCTAGGAAAAATTCTCTTAATATACATATAAAAGAAAAAATAAAAAGAAAACGTTATAACATAAAAATACTAAGACGGACTATTTACATACATGCATCGTGAAATTCTTCCACAACGTGGCCTGCTAAATGCATTCCCAGGAGGCTGGCAGCATTACGACTTTGAATGGCAATGCTTATTTTCTGAGTAAGGAAAAGCCCAGCCTTCTGGTCACGAGTGGTGTTGATGAATAATGTTGATCTCTTCGACAATTCCGTAATTGGTAGAATATGAACGAACTGTCACCACACTGGATGAAACAGTTGGTGAGTTTCTGTATTGTCTACTTGCAGTTGTTTTTCAGATGGGTTCGTTATATATTGGTATCATAGGATACAACCTGTTTAGTATATTCTTCCTTAGTATTGTGGATATTCATATTTCAGCTCGGTTATTTAAAATACTGTGAAGCAGTTAATTTTCTTATCTATATTTTTATTTATGCAGAGATGCACTAAAATGGATCCTATATTTTAAATTACATCTCGAGAACTACATCTGTAAAAACTGCATTAATTTTTATGCAGTAGTTTTATTTTTGTCAGACAGACAGATAGACAACCACTTTCATAGTTATTATTTTGACTTCTGTTGCTCTAATAAAAATGCTCTATGTTAGTTTTTAGTCAATATCTGTAGTACACAGACATACGAATGTTATAATTTTATTATATTTGTATAGATAAGACTCACATAATCCTGGGAATGCTATTAGTAAGCCACGATGCGGAAGAATTGTGTTTAACATACATAACATTTGACAAGAGATTGACAATTATATTCATATTTTTTTGTGTATTTCTCATAAATTATTCAGTTTGTTACTTGTTTGTGGCATTTTGTTCTTTACGCGGTATCTTCGCAAAATTACACTGTTGGTACATGCTTCTATAAATTATAAATTAGTGACATGTTTAATGCATTGCCCGTAATATTTGGAACTTCTCGTACTAGGCCACTAGGCTTAATACTAGTTATAACGGTTTTACATCAGTTATCTACTGAGGAATTCGAATCAACCAAGCTTTGGATAGATATACTTAATAAAAAATAGATTGCTAAATAGTTGAGTATCCATTAAACGTGTCTGGAAGATAAATAGTCAAAGATAAACTAATTTGCTAGCCTTCATTCGAGCCTCAAGGTCGGACCTAAACTGCCAAAGTAAATATATTAATTAATACTATTAGCTTTGGCACCTACTTTCAAAAAAATCTTATCAGGTATTGAGGAATTAATAGAAGGAAAATATTTTGTGTGCATTGGAACACCTCATATCTCGTGTAATTTATGATTATGATCCCACGAAAATAGCATCCTCTAACACATTTATGGTAAGATAGTGATATCTGGCAATCTATCGAATACTTATATTTACGTTTTATAGAGTAAATAAACATGTATAAAAAAATGTTTTGTGGCAATAAGTGAATAGTAGATATAATCAATTTGAATTTACCAGATTCATTTAACTCGTTATAATAGGATAACTTAAGATCACTAAATTATTTTTTATTAGTTGGACAATTTACTTTACTTACCGTCCATGGGCACCTGCAACTCAAGACTCGTAAGGTTTCGGGGAGGGGAAAGAGGAGAGGGAAGTTGGCCTTCGGAAATCTCACTAATTTTGGCAAAATTCAATGCAAGCGTTGCTTCACAACAGGTTTCTGTGGGGCTGTCTATCTTTTGTTGCCGTGTTCTGTTTTCTATCCCATCGGTCGAGCCAGTCCATACGTACCTAAAAATGGCTCTATCACGATATAAGGGGTTAATTTCTTGACACACAACCAACCCCCAAATATTTTATTTTATTCATATCTTCATTTCCACACGGACTGAAGACCTGAGGAAGGTAGCTGGGTTAGACTGGCTGATTGCCACTGACGGCTACTGACTATATAGGACCGGTTTACTATGCCGATGTATACGATGCATGGGATGGGATGATACATTGGAAGAGGCCTATGTCCAGCAGTGGACTGTGGTAAGCTGGACGATGATGATGATGACGATAATAATCTTTCTTTAGTGTAGTACCTAACTTATATCGTTTAGGAATCTCTTAAATATCATATGGTTTGTTATTGAATGACTATCAATAGATAAATACATATAAAGATGTACATAATTTTATATCGTTAAAGTACTTTTAAGGCACGTTTAAAGTCCTTTCTGAGCGAGTATATGAATCATGTAATATAGCGTATTTAACTAACTATCCACTTGTGGCTTATGTGAATTTGTTATGTACACGTGGGTGTGCGATGACGCAAGTAATTACTTCGCCGTACATAATGCGTCGGTAGTAGCGTAATGGCTAAGGCTTCGGTCTTGCTACCTAAAGCTCGGACAACCGACAGTCATCGTATTTTCTATTAAACTTTATAAACTCCTACTGGCCGTCACCAATATTAGAGTTCTTGGTCAGTGTTTGTGTCAATATTTAATCTACAAATCTCCGTATAATGTGCCTAAAAATAAGACGCGGTGCCTTTGAGGGGGAGATCCCAATCTTATACAAATTTGTATTATAATACGATTTAATAAACATTTTTGATCATCAGACCATGAGGGCTCTTCAGTTATAGCAAAGGAAAGAACATTAATATATTTAAAAGCGCGGGTATCGCAAAAGGACACTAAGGGATCAAACTGTTACTTATTATACTGCATGTATTATACATATACATTGCCCAGATGATGGCATTAAGATTGGTCTCTATTACGGTAGTGTAAATAAATTTAGGTTTGCAAAGAGTAAGCGTTTGAAGAGACTTCGCCTATCCCTTCAGGGATATAGTCGTGAGTGTCTGTATGTATGTATGTGTACTCTAGATACTTCTACATATTAATTACATCAGGTAAAGATTAATGTTTGTAAAGATATGGTTACACGGTTATTTTACTGTGCTTGAATATTGATTATGAGTACGTTGGTGGAACATTCAGTACATTAGTAAGGACAGAAGCATCAAAGTTATTTGTTTATAAGCTCACAACAATAAGATGCTTTAATCGTTTTAAGTAACACTGGATCCTTCGTAATAAACATTTTAGGATTCTACTACTCGCCCTGGCACTTTTATGCTTGGCTAATATGTGAATTTAAACCAAAACTATATGTCAATTGCTGTAACCGATACTTAGAAAAAGGTATCCAGAATTTAAAATGAAATTCAGTACTTATTTAAAAAAAAAAAAAAAAAAACTATGTCAAAAAGACAGGCAGGGTTCCGAAACAAAATAAATCAATCACTAAATAAGAACCGGAGTAATGCGAGCCTGATTCGTGTGCTAAGGGTTCCGTAAAAAACATATTTTTATTATTATCTAAATAGTTTTTCTATCTCGGGAATCGATCCTTGATATTTTCGCAGTTCTCTCTCAGTACATTGTTATACGTCACGGTAAAATTTGTTCCAATAGTAATAAGTATGTTTATAGTATAGTATAGTCTATTATAGTACAATATACTATAAAATAGTATAGTATAGTCTATTATAGTACAATATACTATAAAATAGTATAGTATAGTATAAAAATAAGAACTTTCTAAATATACCAATAAAACCTTCAAGAAAAGAGCGTACTCCTACCTAAAAGGCCGGCAACGCACTTGTGACTCTTGTGTTGTCTTGGTGTCCATGGGCGGCGGTAGTCATTTACCATCAGGTGACCCGTCTGCTCGTTTGCCCCCTATCGCATAAAAAAAAAATGGCAGATGGACATAAACACAATATAAAATTATACCATTTCATGATTTTTGTTTTCTACGTGTAAAACAAATTACCCGATTCAATTACTATATTACCAGGCGCACCCTGACTTCAACCGGGTAAAACAATTATCTATTATTATTCCATATCAATTAGAAATAAGGCATCATTGAAAGCATTTACTAATATGTTCATCATCATCATCATCATCATCAGCTTATCGCAGTCCACTGCTGGACATAGGCCTCTCCCATTGCACGCCACTTCGATCTATTTTCGGCTTCTCGCATCCAGCTCCTGCCAGCCATCTTGCGCAAATCGTCACTCCACCTGGCCTGTGGGCGTCCTACGCTACGTTTGCCGAGACACGGTCTCCACTCAAAAACTCGTTTTCCCCAACGGTTGTCGGTTGTGCGGCTAATATGGCCAGCCCATTGCCACTTCAGCCTGCTGATCCAGTGGGCTATGTCGATTACTCTGGTTTTCTGCCGGATCACCTCATTCCTGATGCGATCCCTTAAAGAATCACCGAGCATAGCCCTTTCCATAGCACGCTTAACAACTTTAAGCTTGTGGACCAACCGTGTCCACGTTTCGGCTCCGTATGCCATGACGGGTAGGACACACTCATTGAAGACTTTCGTCTTAAGGCACTGTGGGATCGACGAGAAGACTCGGCGTAGCTTCCCAAAGGCTGCCCAACCCAGCTGAATTCTTCTGTTCACCTCGTCCTCAAAGTTGTTTCTACCTAACTGCAATGTCTGCCCGAGGTATACATATTTTTGAACAACTTCCAGAACGGCCCCGTGTACCGCAATCGGTTCCGGTAGTACATGCTTATTGAATATGATCTTGGTCTTATCCAAGTTCATCCGTAGGCCGATGCGTACAGAAGAGTCAGCTAGGTCATTCAGCATCTGCTGTAGGTCCTGCAGCGTCTCTGCCATGATGACGATATCGTCTGCAAATTGCAAATGAGAAATGTATTCGCCGTTGATGTTGATGCCACGCCCTTTCCAGTGCAGCGTCTTGAACATGTCCTCCATTGCGTGTGCTCCATGGCTTCGTAGAGACATCTCATCACTTGGATATATCGCCAATCTACTTGGCAACGCTGCAGGGACTCCATAACAGCCCAGATCTAGATCGAGTCAAAGGCCTTCTCATAGTCCACGAATGCTAGACACAGGGGCTGATTATATTCTTCGGTCTTCTGTATAATCTGCCGCACTGTGTGGATGTGGTCTATGGTGCCATATCCTCTCCGAAATCCAGCCTGCTCCGGTGGTTGGAATTCGTCGAGTGTTCGCGCATAGTTTTTCAACATTGTCTTGTCACCCTTTTTGAAGAACAAGACGACCACACTCCTACTCCACGCCTCCGGAGTTCTCCCTTCAAACAGGACAGCGTTGAAGAGCTTTTGGAGCTCCCTTATTACAGGTTTACCTCCAGCCTTTAGCAGCTCTGTAGTAACGCCATCCTCTCCAGGGGCTTTAAAAAGGAAGCGTATAACCGGCCATAGAAGCTTTCTACTTCCGAAAGGACTGCGGCTTCGAAGCAACGACTTCTCCGGTTGCTGTAGTCAACTTCGTCAGGTGGCTTCTTCCAAAAATTGTACGAACACTTTTGACCCCCGATTCTGCTCGATCGCCCTTTCAATCGAGAGAGCGTTAAAGCATCGGAGGTCGTGTCGTACGAGCTTACTAATCTCTCGGTTTAGTCGTTCCTTCATTAACCCTAGGGTCCCTTCCGAAAGCTTCGACTTCCTGCCCTTACGCTGCAATTCACAAAATCTCGTACCTTATGGAATCAGGGAAGACCTGAGAACCCGAACCACGTTTTCGAGGTTCTGGTTTACGTCTTTTGTGGTTTCCACGGAGCGAATCGGTTTTCCAGCTTTGCCTGAAACGTTTCAGATCCTATCATGGCTTGAAGCAGAGTTGGTAGGAGCCTGGACCTCATCAAACGTTTACATTTACTAATACGATAGGATTTAAACCCGCCATTGATTGAAATAGACATACAGAAACTTATAAAAACAACCCATTGTATGACACATCTCGTTTCCATAGCTATTTGATTGCTGTCTGGCTTCAAATAACGTAACTCTCAATTGTGACCTCTTTAACCACATTTACTATTAGCTCTCTTACTAATAAACCACAGAGACAAAAATTAAGATTTCATTACGTAACGTTTCAGATATATATTAAAAGGATGTTATAGGTATTTGTTGTTGTACTAAGGACTGACAGCTAGAAACTAGGAAGCTTGCCCGAATTACTAAATATACTACTACTACTAACTTTGATTAGTTAATACTAAAATACCTGAAACACATCTCCCGCGTATTTTATAGTATGTATACCTAATATAATATACGTTTACCATTCCTTGCAGTTTTACGTGGGATTGTTTACTGCTCCGCTTCTAAGGGTCGCAGCATGTAGCTTATATTCTTACTCGATCAATTACTAAATAGAATATCAAAAACTAAGTAATACTTACAGATGATTTGTTGAAAAAAGCATAGGGACAATTTTTTAACGTTAATTTTATGATTAAATAATCGGCTAAAAAACTCAAAATAGTTTTCTTTTTTGAACTTCAACTTTTATTTGTAACGGTGTATATTGTTTTTTTTATGCGATAGGGGGGCAAACGAGCAGACGGGTCACCTGATAGTAAGTGACCCTTTTCTTGAAGATTTGAAGGTCGTATCGGTCCGGAAATACTGTAGGCGATAATTTGTTCCATAGGCTGATTGTGCGAGGCAAAAAGATTCTGAAAAAGCGCACAGTGGTGAAGTGCCAATTATCCAGGTGATGCGGATGAATATTTTGTCGCGTAGGACGATGGCGGAAACCTGCAGCCGGTATAAGTCCGAACAATTCCTCTGAACACTCTCCCTGATACAAGCGATAGAGGATGCAGAGGGAAGCTACATCTCTACGCAACGCCAAGGTGTCAAATTGTATAATTGCAGGCAGTGGGCCGTAGTGAAATAGTGTATCGATCTGTTTAGCACACCAAGCTTCTTCGAGGCTAAGGTCTTTACTAATATTCAGCTTATCAGTAACCCTAAGTTTGACTATTGTTGTCTATTCTATAGTTATATGTATTACTTTTTTTATGTGACTACCGCTGCCTATGAAAATTTCCAATTCAAAAGTAGCAAGTGCATTTCCCGCCTAAGACAGAGGATGATTTCTAGGGAAAGGCTAGAGGAAGATAGGGCCCCCGATGTCTTCACTCACTCGGTAAAACACAACATTGCTCAGCAACCGGTCCTACGTGTGAAAGTTCTGATACTCTAGACGAGCCGGCCCATACGTGCAACTGCATGGCTATCGCTCTTTTAATTGCCAATGGCTCTACTTTCAATACTAAAGTCAATCAGCCTCGTAAACGATAAAAAGTTTATATAAGTTTGACGTCTAAGAATGTATCTAGTAACAAAAATAAATCTTGAACCTATTCATATATACACCCATTCAAATTAGTATTATTTTAATATTTTCAAATCAAATTACATTAATCCATTGAAATTATTTAATCATTCATACATTCATTCATTCCTATCATCCAATACTTATTGAGTACCACTCAGTAAGTAATGGAGTCCTACTAAATACTTATATAATATTTTCTACTAATATGGACACAAATGTTATGTGATACTTTAAGTACTAGAACTCACACACGAACTAATGTTTAATGTGGTCTTTCACTTTTTCTCCTCGGCGAACTGATTATATTTTCAAAGAACTATATAAATAATAATCAGGTTCCACATTCGTTTATTTAATACATTCGTTGCTTCCTAGACGTTTAAAATGTTACTCTCTTCAACGTTTTCTAGTATTTTATAGTTTCGTTCCTTAAGAGAAAAAAAAACACAAACAATATATTTCTCGTCGGTACAAGGAGAGTAGGTGTACGTATATATGATATTTCTAGATCACGTAATAAATTACAAGATGACATTCGCAAAAGCAGAACAAAGGGAAAATTCATCATATACAGTCGGGTTTTAAATATTTTTATACGATTTCAGACAGGGGGACTCAGTACTCAATTACACCGGCTTCTTGTTTTTGCTCTATATTATCATTCATCATTTGTGAACTGATTAAACTCTATTTTAAATTCATTTCTCTAAGCCTACGCCTCTAATGTGGTAAAGATTAAAGAAAGAAGTAAAAGTAAGGAATGAAGAATTCGATTTCAATAGCTTTTTATTGACCTTATAGTACTTAAGGTCGGTCGGGTTTATAAGATAATGTGTACAATATATAAAAATAAGTGCAAAAGATATAAGTACAAGTACAATATACCACTATACAATAACAGTACTCAAGTAACATGAAAGCATTATTCAATTGTACGACTTTTCACAAATGTGTCATATTTGATTCCATTTCTCCGACACGTCTAAACGACTTGGGACTTCAGGGACCCTATCGCTTAGTGCAACAATTTGTGGTGTCTCCTCTATCTTGTATACGTGGCAATATAACTCAATTTCGAAACACTCATACAACTCGCAAATTGTAAGTACTTTTTTAACAAATTCAACCTATATATCCTTAAACGAGACTTGACGCCGAAATAGTTTTGTATTCAACTGTTTTGGTGATGTATTTCCACTGAAATTGCGGACACGGTTGCATTAACAAAGAGATATCAGACAATATTTAAATGGCTGTGAAGTTCAAGGTGGATTAGAATAGGGCCCCCCATAACTTTCTGTGGGTGTCATAAAAGATAACACAGGCGTGGCTCGTAATAGCTCTTATTGGAAAAAATGGGACTAGACAAAATTATGATTTGCAAAATGTGAGCTTTTCAGATGCCTCTGTCAACATTTTTTTTATATTAGCCTACCATAGTGACTCCACTTTGCCTGATGGAAAGCAATAAGTGGAGTCTAAAAGTGGTGGTCATCATCCTCATTGCATGTCTAGTCAATGCAGCATGGTGACCCAGACTATGGCAGCCTGCTGAGATGCTTTTTCACGCCCCGCTTAAGAGACCCGGGATCAAAGTGGGAAGGAAATACGTGCGATAGTGAATTCCAGGCTTTCCCCGATCGACACAAGAAAGAGGAGAGAAACCGTTTTGTTCGGGATCGTATATATTCGACTCTCAAACGGTGACACCTCAGTGAACGGTGACCTCTACAAGACTACACATGCGTCAGCAGCAGGAAGGAAGAAAGTGGGAGCAACTGAAAGAGCAGGTCACAACACTCCCCGTGATGTAGGCTATAGAGGCTACATCTCTTCGCAACTGTAGAGGCTCAAGAGACTGGGTGACCTCAGGACAGTCGATAATGCGGACTGCTCGCCGCTGCAACCGATCGAGAACGTCAAGCAAATAATGTGTTATGTTAATAGAGGCGTAGGTGTATGTATGTATGATATCAGTAATTTTCTTTTTTTTTATGAAGATTCATAGACAAAAAAACGTTGCCTCGGCTTTCAAGCAGATTCAGGAATCGAAGTCAAGATTTTGAAAAATTACAGTGGAATCTTCAGTTTTAGTATTAAATAGCTGTTACAGCATGAACACGAACAAAGACGGAGTGATCCAAGATTCCACATTTTCATATATATATTATAATTTATTTCGATAGTCACGAAACTTGAAACACAGACAAAGGTCACTTTCAATCTAATTGTACTTTATTGCATCTCAGCTTAATTCATATCAGAAGAAACCAACTCATAATAAATGACGTAAAAGCTCAAATGAATTTGCCGAAAAATACTGCAAATAGCTGTAGTGGTAATAAAGATAAGCGGGATAGTTCGTAAAGGGATTTCCATTGCGGCATAATGTCATAGATTATGCGTAAAAGCTGTACGATGAGACGTGCATGAGGGATGGATTGGAAATAGCTCGATGGCGTCAGGTTCGCAAACATGTACCTCGAACTGGCTGTAGCCGGGAAGTCGGAACCCTATACCCAGAATTAGATTGCTTTATCTACTACGTCCTAAAATGTTACGACTATGTATTAAATACGAAATGGGTTGGAATCCCCGTCGGCAACTTATACGTTGCCGAACTAACCAAACTACGACGCACTGTCACTGAAGAAGTGAATTTTGCACTAAAGATTTTTTTTACAATTTTTATGGTTGGCTATATTTTTAGTAGTAGTAGTTAGTTTTTTTTTTATATTTTTATATCTAGGGGGACAGACAGACGGTTAACCTGATGAGAAGTGACAACCGCTGTCCATGGACACCTGCAACTCAAGAATCATAAATGCGCTGCCTACCTTTGAGGGATGAATGAGGGATGCAAGGAGAGAAAAGAGGAGAGGGGGTGAGGGGAGAGTAAAAAGAAGAGGACTTTGGCCCCCGGAAACTTCACTAGTTTCAGGGAAATGCAATGCAAGCGTTTCTTCACAACCGGTCTTCTATGAGGCCGTGGCACTCAGTGACAGGATTTTTAAATACCTATACCTGCTTTCAACGATTACACTTCACATACAAACAAATTCCCTACATGCTCTTCAATACTAAGCTTATGTCAATTCATGCAACAACAAACAATTAATGAAACAGTAGATATATCTTAGAATAAACAATATGTGTTTGTCCTACGATATAATACCTTGGTATTTGTCCTGCGTGGTTTGTGTTGAGCGAAACTTGGCAACGAAGTAACGTACAATAACAGAGATACGTGGGTGCCAACCCGTGCGATGAGCTTCGCTTGTTCATATATTTATATCTGCCGATTGGAGGCACGATTCATCACACATTGCCTCCTGAACAATATAGGGTCTAAATATTTTTCACACATTCATCATTGTTATTACTTGTTTACTTAATCATTAACTGTAAATTTTCCCGCTCCAGCATTTGTAATAATAATAATCGTTAGTCGCTAGAATTTACTACACAAATATTGAGTAGTTAAACAAGACAAGAGCCAAAAGGAAATATTATGGCAACCCATGGTTGCCAAAACAAATGCGTTATATTATGAAGATCGAATATTAAAAGCGAAAAATAAGTAATATTATCTCTTGAGATTCAGGGCGTGGAAGTGGCTATAGGGATGGGAAAGAGGGGAAGACTTGGCAACGCTTTGGTATGGCATATGTTATACCACGGCATTGTCAATGTTTACATTCAGCAACAACAATAAACTAACTGTGTGACGCAATTATGAGTCTCTATACTGTTATATTTTAATTGTTAGTTGGCTGAGTTGTCTTTATTATGTTTTTAATTAAAAAAAAAACATTTTAGGGCAAATCACACCAACTCATTAATGGCATATTTATTTAATAAAATTACTACATCTTGTACTTCGTATATAATCATATCTTTTTTTCTAGTAATATCTCTATATATACATATGTTTGTCAGGTAGACAATGTTTATGACATCGAACCTCCTATGTAACTACTGCATACACTTTAAAAAAAAGGAGGAGTGGCTGAGTTGTCTTTATTATGTCACAAGGAAGATCTTACCCAACAAATATTCTGCGAGTTTTACCTGAACTGCAGTGATATATTCGAAAATCGATTATGTTGAGAATATGTAAAATAACTGTTAGAATCGTTAAATAACTTTCCTACATTTTAGGGTTCCGTTCCTCAAAAAGGAAAAAAGAACCCTTTTAGGATCATTTGGTTGTCCGTCTGTTTGTCTAACAAAATCATTTTTTCTCTGGAATGAATAAAGGTATCAAATTAGAATTAACATTAAACACGTATGTCTATTTTCCCTTGAAACCGTAAAAAAAATCAAGCTTCTAAGTCAACGCAATCAAAAGATACTGTTTAAACCTCAAATGGTGTTCTCAAATATAAAATGTGCTAAAGGTTGCCACATTTTATATTTGAGAACACCTCTAAGATGGAAAACTAAATAATATAGAATACACGTTACACGACATCTTCGTCATTTGTGAAACGATTTAATATTATTTAAGTTTAATTGATTGTACACAATGTTAGTCCCCTTTAAATTATATAAAAGTATTGCACCTCTAAAGTAGATACATATATAAGAGATGGAAAACAGCTTATTACAATGTATCATGCCAAGTGGAGTAAAGTCAGTTATATACTTTTAAAAAAGTTTGTTTTAAATGTCACTATCGTGGTAGAGCCATGCTTACCATGATAGAGCCGGCTTGACGGTTCGATACCACGGCCTCACAGAAAACCAGTTGTGAAGCAATACTTGCGTTACTTTCACTTTTAGACCTTCTGCTGACCTTACATTTTGACGGCTACAAAGTCTCCGTTGAGGCCCTTGGCTGTTCATATCATTGCATGATTAGGAGTGTGGTGCCACGCGTTTGGCACTATAGGGCGTAGACTGGGATGGAATGAACATTTATAGCGCTCACTTGCTTCTCGCCGGATAATCCCAACGTCGTTGCCGATTCTGAAGCTAATATCAGGATTGATTATTCATTTCATTCTCCCTAATTCCCATTCTTTCCACCCCTGCACAAAGAAGATAATTCATTGGACCAAGACGACAAAAAAAAGCCGATCTTCTGGACAAATTCTTTGTCCGTCCACTTCAACCCTTCAACCCCCTTCAAGCGATATCGTGGGGAGTATTCTGAGGATATTTTTTTTTTGTTTTCAAAAGACAAATCCCGCACTTGGACTAATTCTTGAATCGCGCGGACTTTACAAATATTCCAATATCGGACACTCAGAACACCCAGACTCAGAAAATGCAGTATTGTACTGTAGGGTGATCGAACCTACAACATTCGGCGTGACAGCGAAGTGGCGAGGTGACCACTTAAACCACGGTGCTATCCGTGCAATTGTTCTGTCTTAAGCCGTCGGCTGGTTTCAGCCATTGTCCTACGCGACGAAATTTCCATCCCAATCACCTGGATGACTGGCACTCTACCAGTGCGTACTTCTCCAAAAGCTTTTTGCCTGGCACAACCAGCACTGGTTATTCTTTAACTGCGGGTATCTATGGGCGGCAGTGGCCACTTACAAGGCGACAAGTCTGCTCGTTTGTCCCCTATCCCAAAAAAAAAAGAAAGACATATAACTTTTTTTGCTTACGGAACTCTCGGTGCACGAGTCACTTGCCCCGTTTTTTTTATAACAACTGCCGCATAAATAATGATGACAAACAAACAACAAATAACTGTTTGACACAAGTAAAAGCCTCCTTGTAAATAACTAATAATACCTATAATACAGGTTGTCTGGTATATTTCTCTTACTCTCATACTACATCTCATACACATATTGGCTACCTCTTTATAGGATACAACCGTGAGCGTATATGTACCTCATATAAATATAAAAACACGTGGTTATTGTACACGTTGTGAATTTTATTTACAAAACATGTGTAGTAATTTTGTTTATTTTTAATTCAAAATAAGCAACAAAGGATCGTGATAACAAAAATAAGGTTTCTTATCTCTTTGCTTTCATATCTATAAGATTCTAGTTTTAAGTAGATTTACCTCCGTTGAAAAATAAATTCACCGTTTTACCCAATTTTCTAATTATATACATTGAAGTTTATCAAAACTAAAACATGCACTGATCGTTATTATTTATCCATTCATTATATTCCATAATAATGAATAAAAATATACCTATAAATTATTTATTAATATAATTTATTTAAAAAACTGCATAAACAGGTACTTGCCTAATCATACTTCGATCATACGTTGTTCGTAGAGGCATAACCAAGTCAAAAACATTATATAGGTATAATGTTGTCCCATATTAACTATAAAACGAAGTTACATGTACAGTTTTGTTTTGGTGTTTAGAAACCTTGATAGAGATAAATAATTATATTATCACTAAGCACTAAAATATTATGCTCACATACACACTAAACGGTCTCATATTTTATAATAGAACACATGCTAAAAATACTGATTCACCATAAATAGTAATAATAATAAATAAATAAGCTAAAAAGAATTGTTTCCTTTGTGTACACTAAACTCAGAAAAAAAAAACAAATAAAAAAATATGTTTATGTTATTATCAATTTCATAACTTACCGATAAATCACAAATCGTTTATCGTTTCCCGCTTCTAGTTTCCTTTTTTAAATAAAGTTCCCGAAGAAGTTGCGTGTGTCGGTCGGATTAGTTACAGAGCGCGGCCGCGGTTGCTATGGTCATCGCGGTGAATGTGTAAGTTGCGAATGAGCGCCACCACATCTAGAGTAGAGGGCATGCGTGATTCAACGCCCCGTGGACAAACTTTTGAAAGGATTCTTGATGTAATGTGATGAAATGGGCGATGTAACCTCTTTTATTCGAATCTTAGTAGCTGAATATGAAAAGGAATACAAATGCCTTTTCTTTTAGGCATGCCTTTATTACGTAAATATATTTTAAGACATGTATTTTTCAGAATTGCTTTCAATTTTTTTTTACATTTTAACAATCCGTATAAAATTCACGTCTAATTATGAGATATTTTTATATTACTATTATTTATACATTACATAATTATATTTTGATTACAGAAATTCATAAATCTTTAATATTCTATGCACATTACATTTATCCTAATATATGCTCAGGAACGCATGGAAACTCTTTATAAACAGATTCCCAGAAGCATGTGTTTCCAATTAAACAATCTAAGTGGAACATTGATCAAAACGATTCCACGCCTCTGATGAAATCAACATACACTTACAATAAATAAATCATTTTAAACCTAATTTTCTGTTCATGTGGAAAATATTTACAATGCCATCTGCTATACCTATGGAGAGCTATTTGCAAAGTGGAAATAATTTTCACGGCAGTACGATGTCGTTGATACAATAAATCATAGATGGCAGTGTGTGCAATTATTACTTATAGTTTTCCTTCAGTCAGGAGGAGTAGAACGTTTTGTAAATTAACGCACTCACTGATATTATTTTCGTCTATTGTTAGCATATAGAGTAGAAGGAGCTGTATTCCTTAAATATATAGGAAACTTGAAAAATGCATCATAACCATCCCCATGTACATATATATGTGTAACTTCTACCGTTTCTCTTCTCGTATTAAGACCACATATTAAAAAAAAACCGTGCTGCACAACACGCACTAAACCTGATCGAGATTTTATGAGTTGAAATTTCCCTCCTTGGACCTATTCTAAGGGTGCCTTATTTATATTGTATAGGCTACTATACAAGAATTAAGTGGTGCGATTAAGATACCTACTATATATATACGGTATGGTATATGGGTATATTATATATTACGCGCTAACTTTAATTTCAAATACTATTTAAATAGTGGACTCAATGTCGCATAGTAGGTACATTAGACATTTTATTAAACCCTAAACTCTACACCTTGTATTAAATCGGTGCGATTTTATCACATTTTTTTAATAATAAAAGCGTGTTACATTGTGACGGAACATTAAAGAACGTTTATTAAACTAATATCAAGCGATTCTAAAAATATGTCAATGCTTTGTGAAAGTGGCCAATATATGAATAAAAGGACTGTATCTGCATTTATTCGAATAATTAAGTTACTACACCCCTTTTTTACGTGGGGAAATCCTCATGGACTATCCTCGACCGGGGTTATCGGCGGAGGGGTGTGCCGGACTTGCCCGGCTAAATCCGCCAAGGTATTCCTTAATCGCACCTGCTATCGAGGGCCGTAGGAACACGACATTCTTCCGAGACCAACAGGTGACCTTCCGCCGTGTTTTCCCCCTCCCTTTCCGCAGCCTACTTCTGTGACATAATCGTTTCACAGACGGTGACCACTGCTCTCCCATGTCCTCTCGCTCCCAACAATAGCCCCCACAAGCGCTGTGAGCGAGAGGTAAGCCCCTATTTCTGTTTGTAAGGCACGGTGCGGCTCTTCCCATTCAGTACACCGTATGCCGCACCGTGTCTTCCTCGGAATTGAGTGGTGGCACCGGGCGTCCGGGCTCTGAGGACGTCCCGTAGGTACTTCCCAAAACATCCGTGACCGGTAAGCACTTGCGTCATCCTATATGACAGGGAGCCGTACCTCCGTTCGACCCAATTAGTGAATACTGATCGGATGGCCTCGGTTAAGGCCAGGCTCAGTAGTCGCGCCCGCCATTCTGCCTCTAGGACCCAAATCAGTTCAGACCGCTGCCGCTCGCACTCTGTATCAAGCTACTACAGCCCTGGAAAAAAGGGGTTCTTTCTATAATATAACTATTATATTTAAGTCACTTTTTGTATATACTACTAAACCATATTTTTGGTTCAATATTATATTGGTTTATATACAGTAGGTAACCTGTTGTTATATCATGTATGAGTAATCTACCAACGACGAATATTTTTCCATTTACGTATAGAATGTGTGAATAGTGTTTTAAATTATTACAACGATTCACAAGTAAAACCGATCGGAATTATAAAACTTATGGTTAGTTGTAACGGTTGCAATAATTGCTTACAACTATTTGCTATTGATAAGGGTATCTCGATATTAGGAACTTAATGGCTTCCGAACAAAAAATTGCTATCCCTAAATTTTAATGTAACTTCGTGAACTTCGTGTTTTAAAACTGCTCAATAGGTATTAGGAGTTGATGTTCATGATACACGGGGTAGCACGGTGATCCACCGCGCGTCACATCGGCCGTACGCGCTGCTCTGAGCTCGACAATATGCTGCGCGCCATCATCATAGAGCCCGTTGACTGCTCAAAATTGATCGTCCGCGTATACTCAGGTAGAACTGGATGATACAAAGAAATACACCGTTTTTTATATACATATATAAGCCTACTATAGTGACACCACATTGCCTGATAGAAAGCAATAAGTGGAGTCCAAAAGTGGTGGTCACCATGGCGGCCTGATGACATGAGATTGATGAGATTTTTCATGCCCCGCTTAAAAGACCAGGGATCAAAACGTGAAGGAAACACGTGTGTTCGGGATTGTTAATTTTCGACTCTTAAACGGTGACTCCCCTCGGCCAGCACTCTCAGAACACTCTCGTCTTGTATAAAATACAGAGATGCTAGGGCGAGAAAAACCGTCTCACCTTGTTCAATACACCGAGCTTCCCCGAGGCCACCTTAGTAACGCTCACGATGTAATTGCGCGGATTGAGATCGCGGCAAATGGCCATACCCAGGGTACTAAGCCTATCCTGTAGTGGCAGTTGATTGTTTTTTCTTTGAGGTGAACTCGACCAGATTTCAACTCGACCCATTAAGAAATGCGGTTCAAGACTCGGTCGAGCTCAGCGACAAGCTGCTGTCATTAGCCCTCAACAATAATCACTCATAGAGGGTTATTACCAACCGTTTAGTTTATGGCTTGTCTTTCAGTTTGGAAGTATCTAAACATAATATGAGGAATTAACTCTGAACTGATATACCTAATGTACAGGTCTTTATATTTTTCGTCTTTATATCTAGAAAATCTAGGGTGCCTTACAGGCAATGTCTCTGAGATAAAAGTTTAAAGTTAAAGAAAAGTCAGTGTGTAGGCTACGTCGTTTGGAAAAATGGTATCAAGCCGGATAAAGAAAGCTGAAGAGGCTATATTGAAAATGGCACAACCTTCTAAAGTCTCAGATTTGCAACCAATCCTCAGTAAGGTTAATTTCTTCGGGAAACTCATTAACATCATTAGTCAATCATTATCTTCTAAATGATATACCTGTAAATAGGCTAATACAGAAATATGTGGAATGGCATTCGTCTAGCAAATGTAAACAGACATTCAATGACGTTAATTGAATGTTAACAAGTGCGGATATTATATAAACTATTGACAGTGACAAGCGACGTGAGAGCGGAGACAAGCGGCCCGACACTTACGCCTCACGGACGCTCACCAGTGCCGAGACTAATTATTCACAGATACACTTGGAGGCACTCGCTATTATTTACTGCTTAAAGAAGTTGCACCAATATCGTTACTTCAAAAATCGTAATCAAAACGTAAATCCAAAAACTAGTTATGTAATTTTAGGTAAATAACATAGGTGCAGCCAGGGGTGGACATAGGAAGTTAAATGTCAAGAAAGGGAGGAGGGGAATGAGAGAAAATATCTATGAAAACATGATTTTCTTTCATAAAAATAAAGATCAGTTGAATGAAAAAAGTAATATATAAACGCGTCTGTACCTATGCGTCCTGTAACCTCTCTGCTACTCGGAGGGCGGCCGGTTCGGGGGCCGAGTTGGCGGCTTTGGGCAAACAGAAAATACACAGCCCTGGAGGACGCAGGGTATAACTTCGTCCCGTTCGCCGTGGAGACTCTGTGGCCAAAACGTTCGTGGCTGATTTAGGGCGCCGACTGCAGAGTAGAGGACGGGACCCACGTTCTGTTCAATACATGACCCAAAACATCGCTATATGCATACAACGGGGAAACGCCGCCAGCCTCATGGGTATGTTTGGTCGAGGGGACGCATTTTTATAATTTAATTTTAAATTTAAGTTGTCATATTAAACTAAAGTTTAAGCAATTCTTGTATATATATAGCCTTTCGTTATAATTAATTGATCAGATAATTAATTGAAAACCTAATTGAACGTTAAAATAAATGCAAGAGAAGCTACGACCTGAATATTAAAGCTTTCGAACGATTTTACTAGTCTGGACTACTTGACTGTAATGAATGTGTACTAATATTAAAAATGTAGCCCTCAATAAGTATAATAAAACTAAAAGAAAACGAAAGAAAAGTCTTATAACACACATAATAAACATAAATTTGTTGTACTTCCAGGCTCCGAAAGACTAACAAGTCGTTTCTAGGTCATTGTGTGCGATCTTATAATAAAATACACATAAAATGTGCAAATGTTAAGTTTTAATAAATTATATATGTCTATAAAGTTGTCAGAAGCATATGGGATTGAACTGTTAGAAATTTACAGGCTATTTCAAATAATTAATACATTGTAATGTGATGTAATATGTTTCTAATTTTCTGTCTTTTAGTATGATGGGTCTTTTTTCTTCCTTTTTAACTTTATCAGTTACCTTTTCTGGTTAGAGGACTCGCACTTCCTGACACTTCGAGTTATAGGTTTTTTTTTATGCGATAAGGGGCAAACGAGCAGAGGTTTTACGTGGTAGAGCCATGCTTAAGCACGAATGGGCCGGCTCGACCGGTGCGATACCACGGCCTCACAGAAAACCGGTTGTGAAGTAACGCTTGCGTTGCATTTCCCCGAAATGAGTGAGGTTTTCGGAGGCCCAAAATCCCCCACCCCCCCTAATGATAGCGCTGTTAACAAAAAGGATACCCCAGGGGGGTACCAGCGCTAGCGTTGGAGAACCCCCCCCCCTGGACGTCCACCGTCAGTACGGATTATACCTGAGCGTGGACGCCCAGGCTGCCCCTCGTACTCTGGGGGGGGGGCTCAACTGCGCTCTCAAAATCTGCTAGGGGCAAGAGAAGGCATACCATGGCACCCCCTGTCACCTTTACCGTGGATTTTTGTAACATCAGGGGCTTACATTCTAACCTCGACACTGTCAACCACCACCTTGAGACAGCAAAGCCAGCCTTGCTCTTTTTAACCGAGACGCAGATATCATCTCCAGCAGACACATCCTACCTTTGCTACCCTGAGTACGGACTGGAACACTCCTTTGTTCCTAAGGCTGGTGTGTGCTAGTACGTTAGAGATGATATCACTTCTCGCCGCCTCGGCAATCTTGAAGGTAGGGACCTCTCCATCTTATAGCTACGTGTAGACTGCGACGACCATCCCCGCATCTACGTATGCCTCTACAGGTCCCATAGCGGTGATGCCGAAACGGACCGACTCATCGACCACGTCCAAATGGCTACAGACTCAGTGCTCCAGTAGTTCCCATCCGCAGAGATTGTGATTCTTGGCGACTTTAACGCCCATCACGCCGAATGGCTTGGTTCGCGCAAAACCGATCATGCGGGAAGATCTGTTCACGATTTCGCCTTGGCATATGGCTTGACGCAGCTGGTAGCAACGCCTACGCGAATCCCAGATGCAGAAAGCCACGTGCCTTCACTGTTGGATCTTCTGCTGACCTCACATCCTGACGGCTACAAAGTCGATGCCTCCGTTGAGGCCCCTCTTGGCCCTTCGGACCATTGCCTGATTAGGAGTATAGTGCCACTCGTTCACTCGCTGCGGCCGCGAGTTACAGGCGCCGCGTATGGCACTATAGATCAGCAGACTGGGATGGAATGCGAACATTCTTTGCATCTTACCCATGGAGGCAGGTTTGCTTCTCGCCGGATGATCCCAAAGTCGTCACTTACCATCAGGTGACCCGTCTGCTCGTTTGCCCCTTATCGCATAAAAAAAAAGACTGGTCACCTGATGGTACGTGACTACCGCGCCCATGGACACCCGCAACTCAAGAGTCACTAGTGCGTTGCCGGTCTTTTAGGTTGGAATAAGCTCTTTTCTTGAAGGTTTGAAGGTCGTATCGGTCCGGAAATACTGTAGGCGACAATTTGTTCCATAGGCTGATTGTGCGAGGCAAAAAGATTCTGGAAAAGCGCACAGTGGTGGAGTGCCAATTATCCAGGGGATGCGGATGAATATTTTGTCGCGTAGGACGATGGCGGAAACCTGCAGCCGGTATAAGTCCGAACGATTCCTCTGAACACTCCCCATGATACAAGCGATGGAGGATGCAGAGTGAAGCTACATCTCTACGAAACGCCAAGGTGTCAAGCGATTACGAAATATCTTGTAATGTAGCTTCAGCTATTGCATATACTCCTCAATTCATCTCTATAAGTAATATTCCTTTTTATTACTTTCTATCCTCTATTATCTCCTATATTTTGTACACGAAATATGGTAATATCTATCTGGTGATTTAAAAGAGTGGCCTAGATTTTTTCGATTTCTTCTCATTAGGCTTAGGGGCGGTTATAGATTAACAAAAGCAGTATTTAACTATATTATCTTTTTAATATTAAATTCACATTGGACAAAATAATAACAAAATTTGTTATAATAAGTTTTATTTAATTTTTTATTATCTGTTAGTGTGGCTAAAATTCGTGACGACTATGATAGTCCGTTTTTCTTATTGTATTCATGAGATAACTACCCCGAAATAGGCCCTAAATCCTCGACCTAATTTGTTAATAAGTTTCATTTGAATAAAAATAAGTGTGTACAAAGCGTAACTGTTACCACTAAACTAACTATTGTCACCGAAAGTACCAAGTGATTACTGTATAAGTGCTATCATTACAGGAACACAAAGGATGTTCTGGACTGTTGAATGCAAAAAAATTATCACTAGCCATTGTCACCATCTCCATAATAGGTGAAAACTACCATTGTTATTCTTTCCGTCACTGTGTATATATTGAAATAGCAATATTATAAATGTTTCATATTTCCATCAGATATTACACTGTAAACATGAAATATAATTTGGTGTTTGTGGTGTTATTTGTCGGACTGTGTGAGGCAGGTGAGAGTCGTGTTAACAATAGAGGCCTGAATTGGAATAGAAGATTACAGGATGTTAAAGAACAGCGGTTCTGGCCTCCGTCACAAAAAGAAGGTAGATGTAAGTACCTACCTTTAGAGGTTTCTACCGAATGCACAAATCATTGGTTTAATTGTACTCGCGATTCTTAGTTGCTAAGTTCCAATAAAATTCTTACTAACTTTTAACCTATATAATTGATGCACTAAATAGCTAGCATTAGCGCTGCTGCGAATCTATCTATTGTCTGTAATAAAGATTTCAGTAATTCAGTCCTTTTCAAGGAAAGTCGAAGTGTATGAAGATAATTAAAAGTACTCGTATATGTAATCTCACCTTAGTAACTATCATATTTCCTCTAATAATCATGAAGGAGTAAATTTAACCTGTGCTAAAAAAATTAGTTGTAGCCCTGAATATTTCACATAACCACACATTAATGTTATCTAAATGTAATAAGTTTCAAAAGGTTGTTGCACTCCTTTTTAATGATTTCAGTCTTTTTCTAGAAGTTTTCAAGGTACATAAAAAGATCGGGAAAAAGTATCTACTCATTTTATCTACAAATTAAAGACATTTATTTCAAAGTTTAGTTACATCTAATTATAATATCTATGTGCCATTTTGTTCTATATCTTGTTGCCGCCATCTTGTAGGTGCTGATATAATCCCGTCGCTATAGAAATCTGGGCTTTTTTGATAAAAAAAAAGCGACAACTAGTTTTGACAATGTCAATCACAACCATGATTCTGCAAGTCTGTTTTGAAAAAATGAATTAAGTAAGTAGTCTTTTCACTAATACATAATATATTTTACAGTTTTCTCCTTGTTCACGGTGGTAACATTCCCAAATGGTGGATGCGCAGGCGCGTCTGGAGATAACGGTACGTGTATGACGGCACGTGAGTGTTCTGGCAAAGGCGGATCAGCTAATGGTTATTGCGCCAATGGATTTGGACTATGCTGTATATGTAAGTATTCTACTAACGAAACTGACGGAGAGACTAATATGATAATGTTCTTTCAGGGGCGTATGATATCAATACAAGTGCATATATAATGTCAATTTTAGTATAAATATAAACTACCTGTCTAGTATTCATGGGCGTTGAAGGTTCTTGAAAGGTTAACTATTATATTTAATTGAGTGAGATTATTTTGAATGATGCAATTTAAGAATGTTAGATTATTTTGTTCTACTAAAAATAACCTTAACTGAATAGGTTCATAAATTCTATTTTATATTTGGGGGTGCAACAACATTTAATGGAGTTTTGTTGAGATTTTGAAACCTTTATTTTATTATTATATTTATATTTCTATTCGTAATAATAAGGTAATAGGTAAATAGCAGTAAGTACATAATACTCAATTTTCTTAATCCGTATTAGGCTTAAATTAGATAAGTTTGAAAAGTTAGGAGTTAATTCCATGATTATAGCCAAAAAGATTGATAGTTATATTAGACTTAGCCTTGATGCCCCGAAAATGTAATAAAATAAAAATGCCTCCTCCAACCGTTACCTTAAGCCGGGCATTGAGCATAACTATGAATCCTGTTGCATTTTTGGGCTGGTCCTGGAGTTTGTCTATCTGTGTTCACCTGGCTTCTGTCTTGTGGTCATGTACTTATCATGAGCATGTGACAGATTTAGCCTACCGAATAGTTGTCTTTTACCACCAAAACTCGCTGGACCTGTGGCTCTGCTACCTCCTCTCACCGTTATCTTTATGGTTACAACGTTTTCACTTCTACGAGTACTGACTGCGCCCACTTCGTTTTGAGAAGTATGGTTAAATCTTTTCATCTGGCTTTAAAAATACAGGTGGAAATTAAGCTAGAAAAAATAGAGAAGTTAGGAGTAATTAGAAAGGTGAATACATCTATCAAACCACTTACCTATTGAATGGGTTAATTCTACGGTAATAGCCAAAAAACTGATGGTTCATAATACTATCAAGATCCCCATTTGAGATAATGTATAATTTGAGAAAGATTTAAAATTAATACTTTTGATGAATTAGTGGCTAGAATGCCTAGTACATTTATATATTTGGGCACTTGACGATTTTAAAGGTTTTTACAGGATCAGATTGTCAAGAAAGCCTCAGTGACGTACAACATTTAATACCGGTGAATTTGGTGGATATTACCCTTTGGTTTTAACTTTGCACTTGAGGATTTTTGTTATATATTTTGTGATATTAAAGGGATAAAGACAGTATGTAGATATATTAATAATGTCGGGAGATTCCAATGAGTCACACGATAGGATATTAAAATTAGTCTTAAATAGAGTTAGATAAGCAGGAGTCCAATTTAACAAATGCAAATGACAATTTGGACTTAGTGAAGAGAAATATGCAGATTACATTTTAAGAAGCACTGGTATTAGGCCTGAATGCCTGATCCTGACAAAATTAGAGCTATAGTAAATATAAAAGACCACACAAATAAGAAAGAGTTGCAAATTTTTTTTTGTACTTATAACTTATGTATCTAATTTTATACCTGTCTTGTCAGATACTACAAATTCGATAAAAGATTTATTTAAAAAAATATAATACTTTTGAATGAGTTGAAAATTAAAAGATAGATTTCTATATACTGAAACAAATTTTAAAAATAATTTCAAATAGTTCTTTGTCTTACTTTGTCAGTTGAAAGTGACAAAGTAAGACAACTGGATTGTTGGCAGTCTTATTGCAAAATGATGCACCAGTGGCTTATCCTTCTAAAGCACTTACTTAATCCCAAAAATCCTGAGAATCAATTGAAAAAGAACTACGCAACATTGTTTATGCTGGTGAAAAGTTCCACCAGTACATTTATGGTAAACAAATTACAGTTGAGACTGATCATCTACCACTTGAACCAATGTTTAAAAAGTCAATGAATTAAAAAGGCTGCATATACAGGGTTATGATTTAAATATTAAATATACACCAGGTAAAGAACTTTTAGTAGCTACTACTTTATCTAGATACTATGTTCAAGGTAACACGTGTAATCAGAATATTGATGAAGACACAGAAATGTATGTGTATGATTGTAGAAAAATTGAGTATTCGACCATTAAAGATATTTCAGGAAGAAACTGTTAAAGATGAAAAAAATTGCATTGTTAATAGTAATGATATCAATTAAAATTTTATAATTTTATTAAAGAAAGTCTATATGTAGCTAACGGGTTAATATTCAAAGATTCATCTGTACTTGCACAAAACATTAAGTTCTGATATTTTAAATGAAATTCAATTCACTTCAATTCACAATAACATGGGTTATGATAAGTGTAAAGATAGGATTACAGTTTAACTATGGGTATAAATTGGCCACACATGTATAAAGAAATCATAGCTGTTATAAAAAAAATACAAGCGAGCAGACAGGTCACCTGATGGTAAGTGCCACCCATGGACACCCGCAACTCAAGAGTCACAAGTGCGTTGCCAACTTTTTAGGTAGGAGTACGCTCTTTTCTTGAAGGTCGTATCGTTCCGGTCGAAGTTAAGAAAATTTCTTGATAAACCGTATAGAATATTTTTTTGTAATAGAAAAAACTTTTAAGTAATTCTAGATTAGCTTACTAAATACATATGTATAGACTTATGTGAATTAAGAAATTTACTTCCCAAGCATCGAAAACTTTGGAATTTTTTTATCAAATCTTGAAACTAAGTTCATAATATGCTAAAAAAAAATCGAACAAAAAAATAAAAAAAAATACTTTTAATGCTGAGTCAGCCTGTTCTATAAATATGACAGTGGGGACATGTGATCAGAAATATTAAAAGTAAACAATTATAAGAATATTAGCTGTATTTGAAAGCTTGGCCATTAATAATATTTAAACATAAAGTTCTATTAACTTATTTTGTATGGTAAGGTATAAAACAATTACTGCAGAGTGTTTTTTCACATTTAGCGCAAAAATTAAGAGGATTTTTTAACAACCTTGTCCCTGATAACGCCTCGACAAGTTGTAGAAGGCGTTCTGATGTACCTGGTGTATGTTTGCTTGCCTTGCCTTCCGATTCTTTCATCCAACAATAACAACCAAAAAAAAAATATTTTTAAAGATTTAAATTATGTTTTGTTTATGTTTTCATTTTTTATATATTTGGTAAAGGTCTAAGAATCAGTTTTATGTAAATTGGAGTTGGCAAGTTTTTTACATTATGGTATATAAAATTAGAATATGATGCTTCTTTTTGAGGCAACAAAAATAACATTTTGAAAAAAATACATTAAAATTACGCATACACTTTTTGAAGAAGATAAAAAATATTTTATCAGAAAAAAGTGCAAGAATACGAATTTTGTCAGAAACAATAAAAATAAACGACCTAACGTGTAAAAAAAAATGTTGAGTATGGTGTCTTAAAAATAGGACAGTGGGGAGGAATGGGTTAAACAGCTGAAGAGCATATTAAAGCTTTAAGATTTAATCTTGCTACGGGTGGAATTCCTGAACTATTGTATACAGATGATGGATCTCAATAAAGGAGCTCAGTATTAATAGATTTTTGAGAACGGTAAACAGAACAGATTTCAAACACCTCCATAGATCACCCCAGACCTCAACACCTTGATAAGCTCGGTCAAATGGCATGGTGGAGCGTTATATTCAATCCATTTATTATATAGACATATGTCTATTGATAATGATTTAAAGTCACCAAATAAAATGATGCTTTCCTGACAAGCAGCATCATTCCAACCTGTAAGCTGAAATGGTTATGAATCAAAATATGAGATCAGAAACTAAAAAGTTACTATTTTATCATGACAGAAAAGTAATGGTGAAGGGTTAAAATGCTATAATGAACAGAATGTGTAAATGTGTATATTTAGAAGCTCTAAATATAGACAGTTAAAATAAAAATCTACTAAACTAAACTACTAAGCTAAACTGCTAAAAGAAGAGGGATGTTTATTTTT
This sequence comes from Tyria jacobaeae, assembly GCA_947561695.1. Lineage (NCBI taxonomy): Eukaryota > Metazoa > Arthropoda > Insecta > Lepidoptera > Erebidae > Tyria > Tyria jacobaeae. The sequence goes on along the minus strand of OX387207.1, from coordinate 5,937,276 downwards.
TTTTTTTTTTTATACTATAGGGGGACAGACGAACAGACGGGTCACCTGATGGTAAGTGACACCGCCGTCCATGGACCCTTGTAACTCAAGTGCGCTGCCCGCCTTTGAGGGTGATGAGGGATGGGGAATGCAGGGAGTGGAAAGAAGAGAGGAGGGATGAGGAGATGGTAAAAAGGAGAAAGGAGAAGAGGGGAGAGAAAAGGGGGGCGGGGGAATTGGGCCTCCGGAAACCTCACTCAATTCGGGGAAATGCAACGCAAGCGTTACTTCACAACCGGTTTTCTGTGAGGCCGTGGTATCGCACCGGTCGAGCCGGCCCATTCGTGCCTAAGCATGGCTCTACCACTGTTATAAAGTGTATGTATGTAAAGGGTTTTAAGATTAAGTGTTACATTTACAGGTTGGCAAGCCGGACATAGAATATAATATGAGGCGGATGTGGTCATCTTGTTACATACACTTCTCATCAAAAAATCATTACAATAGGAAATTATTTATTATGGTGATTTAGTCTGTTCTGTTTAGTTTGTCCCTAGTTTTCATCTACTAAGTAATAGAATGATAGAAGATTTTGCTTTCATTAAACACAGTGTCTCCCAAAATTGTAAACAACGAATACATTAATAACTGGAAGCGTGACGTGAAGAACAGAGAGAGGATTAAACATTAGTCTCGATTCAGTTTTAGAGCCTACAAACAACGATGCAAAATTTGTATTTAAGAGTTTTGTTTTGTTTGTGAGTGTGTACTAATCAGTATCTAACCTACAGCCATCCTGTTCTATATTCTAAAACTTTGTTCGAGTACATAGCATATAGCTATAAGTAGTAAAGAGCAGCTGGATTATACAAGAAAATTGGCAAACAAGAACACAGCTTCATGGAAAGCGGTAAGGAGTCACTGTAAACATTGTTTTACTTGCGTTTTGCTAGTTGTAAACTATACGAGAGTGTGATTGAACTTCAGTGACCTCAATGAACAAAACAAAAAATATTTAGGTACACTACTAAAGCTAGCTTAACATGATTTTATGTGTGTAGTCTAGGTACAATTCTACTCTAGCTGATACATACTGTGCCGATCTCTTTGTGACCTCATAAAATCGTTACTTATATAGACTTAAACTTTTCTATATTGATTTTCTGATTGTATTTTTAGCACAGTGGCCTAGATAATAAGGCTATAAAATTTCCGTTCATTTTAGTTGGCCAATAAATAAATTTTCATTACTTACAGTATAAAACTAGCTGTGTGGTTCTTAGTGGACTAGAAAGCAGCCACTCCATCTGGTCCCGTGAGTACCACTAAAGGTGATAAGGGATTGGGTTGTTATTTATTAAACAGTATAAATACATTTCTCCTATTACGTATGCAGGACTAAATTAGGGTTATAGCAAAATGAAGATGTTTATTAAGCTAATCCCATTCGGGGACATAAGCATGTAATATAAAGCCGATGTTGTTTGGAAGTTTGTATGGTACCTTTCCATATATGTATATGTATATACCAGCAGCGCCTGTTTAAAAACAGTGACAGATTTTAATAGATACAAAAGTAAAATTTATAAACCTTAGTAAATAAACTATTGAGAGTAGTGTTTAAACACTCTGTAGCAGGATTATATACAACATGCTTTGATCCAATTATTATAATTACTTATAGTGTAATACGCGGCTTAGCTTATGAACTGTCAAATACATAGGCGTTATCTTTTGGCATCTCTCTTTGAGGTAAATACGTAATTATAATATACAATGTACAAGCATCAGAATGTAAATATATTGGTAATTGTCTTTGCACTACAAAGGGGTTCAGTCGTAACTTAGTTAATAGCTAATTAAACAAGTCTCACAAACGGATGCTTTATATATAAAGTATCGCACAGTACATTACGGTTGTTATATGTAGTTCTGAATAATATTCTAGATAGATATCGCTAGATAGTAGTGAATAGGAGTTTCTTCATAGTCTTTATAGACTAGAATCAAAGAGCATCAAGACCTGTGTTCTACAAATCTTTCTGTATCTATTATTGTCACCTGTTTTATTTAAAAGATGAGAAAGATGTATAAAAACTAAGTTAAAGTGCCTGCTTAGTTATTGTATCGCTGTGACGTGTCAGGTTATATCGATGTCAACGGGGATGGCGTTCAAGTGGCACTAGATGAGTCGCGTCTACACATAAGTCTTACACTATAAGACTTATGTGGCACTTATTAGAAAAAATTTAGAGGTTTATTTGATGTGTCTCTAATAATTACCCATCAATATTGTGTCTAGTATAGATAATTGTTTTATAATTGTATAATTAAACTTTTTCAGTCCATTGCCTGTTTTAGAGAAATTCAGCTTTATTTGGTCGTCAATTAAATGTAATATAGTGGTGGTGGTCAGTCAATTGAATGTAATATAGGGCCGGTTGACGGTAATAGGCTTCACGTTAGTGGGAACAGATTCTAATTGTAAAAATATTGATATTTAATACATCTCTGCCTAGTCATTAGGGGATACAGGCTTGAGCGTATGTATGTATGAAAAATGCATTGTCGTTCAATGTATACTTTATTTACTTTGTCAATAGTTTTAAATCAAACCGTCTGGATCGCCTCTCGCCGGTAAATGGTTAACAGAAAATTAAGCACTAATAATACCCTTATTTTGTAGTCATTACCTCATGTGATAGTACTACGTCAGAGAACGGGACCTACTTTGTGAACAGTGGATACCCTTCGTCTTATGACGGCACAGGATCCTGTGAACTTACTGTGATGAAATCTCATCCAGATGTCTGTCAAATTAGGTAAGAGATACATATTAATAATAAAAATATTTTCCTTTGAGCAATAATTAGTCAATTGGGTTGTGATAAGATTTGTCGTATTTGTAAAATGCCAAGTGTGGTGAAATATTTTGTCCCTTTCTTTTTGAAGTCTATATTATTGAAATTAAATATATGGTATTACTTATACAATAGTATAAGCATTAGTTCGATGTAGTTCTACAAATATTTCTGTATTACTCCTGTAAAAAACGGTAAAGTTCACTTTTTATATAAACTGATTTTTCAGAATGAATTTAGAACATTACATACTCTACAAACTTACACATATAACATCAATTTGCCAGAAAATCTTAGAATTTGTCTCTTAAACAGGTTGGACTTTATTCGCTTCACGATTGCGGGTCCTGAACAAATTAACAACGTCTGCAATCAGGACCAGTTCATAGTATCCGGAGGAAACCCGATACCAGCAATCTGTGGTCTCAACCAGGGTAGTCATAGTAAGTGATATACTTTTCTTCTTCAATTCAATTCTCTTTCAGTAATTAACTTATGTCATCAAATACTCAGTCTAATGTTAAAGAAGATACCTCATGTTATCAAGGAGATACAACACGTAGATTAGAAGACCCTGTGATGTAGCATATCATTTAATTAAAGAATCCGAAAAACGTTCTAATTAATGTGCCTAATTATGGTTAAACAGATGAAACTCGTGACTAGAACAAGGCGATGATGTCATTCATGTTTATGTGTACCAAAAAGCCGCTGTACCATGTGGAAACATATAAAGTAGGGATTAGTGACTAGCAGGGATGTACTAGTCACCCAATACAGTATATGTACCTATGTTATGTAAAAAAATTGCATGTTCTCAATTCCATTCTCCCATTCTGATCAAAGGCGGAAGTAATAGTAGTTAGTAAATAAAACTTTAATCTTAGTTAACTAAAGTAGCTACTTTACATTCCGTTGCTTTGGGGAAAGTACATATTCAGGTAAAATGAAGCTCACAAGATTTCAAAAAATGTAGATATATTTATACTGTTCGGCTCTTAAGTTTTATATTCACTATTTATAAAAATCATTGACGACTGAGAAGATAAAGGAATGGCAACGGAATAACGGAATCATCATCATCTATCGCCGTCCACTGCTGGACGAAGGCCCTGGGGGAGCCCAAGGAGCTCCAACTAGCTTGTTCTTGGGCAGACCGCATCCATCCGTTACCAGTCACCTTCTTTAAATTGTCAGTCTTTGTGCTCCAGGGCGCCCCACATTACGCTTATGTAATCGCGGTCTACACTCTTGCACGTGTCAGCTCCAGCGATCATCAGTCTGCCTGGAGGCATGACAGGCCCACTTTCACTTCAGAAAACTGATTCTCTGTGCGGTGTCCTTCACTTTTGTTCTCGTACGTTCCAATCGAACGTATGGACGCGACACAATACCAGTTCAAGTTACTGTGATCAATATAATAAAACAAAACATTCACAACTTAATGAATAGTGGTCAAAATTTCACACTTGCTTATCAAAATCTAAGAAGAGTTGGTATTTACAATGTTTTAAATGTTGTAACGCCGAAGCCAAGGCATAATCAAGTGATACATAAACATCAAAAATTATAATCAAAGCAAGTCCTAAAGTCAGTAATCAAGTAGTACTACTAGTAGTAGTAGTAGTAGTCAACTAGTTTTTTTATTATAAAGAATCCAAATACTGCTAGTATTTGTGCATATTATTCTTACTGTATTAATATACTATTTTAATTCTGCTTAACAGTGTACATTGATGCTGGCATAGGCATGACGAATCCTGTAAAACTGACGTTTGTCACCAGCGGAACCTCATTCGAGAGACTGTGGAAGGTCAAAGTCACGCAGATCCCTTGCAGCACCATTTATAGAGGTAACATTTGTTATATACTAACTTAGTAGACAATGAATAAAAGTTACAACTTAGCTGTTTGACTTGGCATTTCAGTAATTATTTTTAACAATTACTGATAAAGTGATTTTCAGATGCACTATAATTAATTATTGTAAATGGCTTTATAAAATGTTAAATAAATAAATAAAATAATAACAAATAAAATAAATTAATTAAGGACACTCGATGATACAAGAATCAGAATTCATATATCTTTTCTATTGCCTCTCCATATGTCTCACCTGCTCAGTGATATACAAAAACTCACGTAAATACTGTATATTAACCCTAAAAACAATACTTTAAATTTATGGATACTTGTATAAAATGAGATTACATTACAATGGCCTATCCTATATATAGGATAAATATTTATTTTTATCATATTTGCGTCTAAAACTTTCGTTGTAGATTTTCTGCCCCTGCATAGTTAGATCCACATAACAGACAACGTAACTAGGTACAGGTATTAGACTAGTGACAGATAGTTTTGAAACCTCACCTATAACTTTCAAGATAGTTTGGTGTCTTACGGAGTCTTAGATAGTTTCGAATTCTCTCGAGTAAAGTAACGGCGCGAGATAACATCGAAGATTATTATTAATGACTATTCCAGCTGACGAGGGCTGTCTTCAGTATTACACGGGTGTGTCAGGACAACTTCGTTCGTTTAATTACGACCCTTTATCTGGACTTCAACTGAGCAACCAGGACTACGGCATCTGTATTCGCATGGAGAGGAACTTTTGCGGTATTCAGTACACCGCTTGCCCTGATACAAGTAAGAGCCGAGTACCTTTTTAAACGACTTCAAAACGAGGAGGTTCATCGTTCTACTGTATTTTTATTTTTTAAATATGTTAGAGATTTCTACGTCAATTTTGTACCGATTTTCAATTGTTTTGTTTTTCTTTAAAATAGTATACTCCTTCTCCTGCGGTGCTCCCACTGTAACATGAATAAGTTTTTAAGTTGCATGTTTTTACGATTAAATGTGTTGCAGAAACAATTCGAAAGTTACACCATAAAACTACAAGATAAATATCACTCGTTTAATACGTTTACAGAAAGAAACAAAAAGCGATTTACAGAAAATAATTTAAATTTAAATTTAATTTAAATTTTTATATTAGCCTACCATAGTGACTCCACTTGCCTGATGGAAAGCAATAAGTGTAGTCCAAGAGTGGTGGTCACCATCCTCATTGCATGTCTAGTCAATGCAGCATGGTGACCCACACTATGGCGGCCTGGTGAGATGCTTTTTCACGCCCCGCTTAAAAGACCCGGGATCAAAGTGGGAAGGAAACACGTGCGCTGGTCGTGAATTCCAGGCTTTCACCGATCGGCACAGGAAAGACATTATTATACATAGACTAATATTGTTTAAAATCTGATATTTTCCTTCTGTGTGCGATTTCGTATAGGTGGAATTTAGAATAGGCTAGATGACTGTCAAGTCAAATCAGCATCTTTACGCGTCAAAAGGGTAGGTTTAGTACATTTTTGTATGAAATACATAAGCGTGACGTCACGCATTCGTAATACCAAATCATTCATTCCCTTTTAATGTATACTTGACAAATAAAAATTAAATTTAAAACAAAAAAAAAACTGTTGGGTTGGCACCTGTTGTTCTAATAAGACTCATCCCCATAGACTATTAGACCTCTGAAGAATTTTGTTATACATATGTATAGACAAACAGGTCCCATGTAAGGAATATACACATGTACCGATTTCCGATATTGTAATACGAATACATACATATGTAATAATACACCGAAAACCCCTTCCAGTATTATTTATATTATATATTTATATTAAGAGGCGTGGACACGAATCAACTACACCCGACATACATTTTAATTGCGGTTAAATTGTATGTGTATGAATTGTATGTTAAAGGTACTATACACATTACAACGATACGTGTTATTCTGCCGTCTTTTAACTAAAACCACGTTAACACCAAAAAAGATTTATGAGAAAATTATGTATTTATGCATATGTATGTATGTAAGATATTTTATTACGGCCTAGAGACGGCTTGATGCATGTGAATTGTTATTTGAATCGTCTTTATAGTAAAAGTGACAGGGATATAACTTTTCAAAATAATTTCATCGAAAAAAATTGGCCAAAGCAAAGTGATGATTTTTCTTAAAAGATTCTTATATTAGCACCAAAATCTAGAATTACCGGTGTAGGCTATTATTTCAATGTACTTATTAACGAGAAATTACGCATAATAGCCTATTACGAGTCGACTGTGTAGGCACATTTCTTGATTAATAATTCAAACTGACAGTACTAGAACTACTACGAGTATGTCACAAAATCAATATAACAAGGATATGACATGACCTTATTCTAATTATTACCTTTCAATACAAATCGTCGTTACTTTATATGAAATTGAAATATATTTCAAATACTTCGAATGCAATAAAGACTTTGATTTAAAGCATTTATTAATTATGTAACTAACATACTTTAATGATGGGGTCAATTCCATCTAAGTGCTAAAATTTACTATACATGTATAACTGATATTCTGTGTAATATATTTGTATCTAACCTAAGTTTGGATAGCTGCGTGACATAGATTCCAGAATATTAATGTTACATATTAGGATTAAAATTATAATACATTTCTATCTATTCCTTCATATTTAGATTAATATTAATCATTTTTTTAGTAAACAACCGTTCAAGAGCATTCACTTTGAGCGGGAACAGTAACAATGCAGTTAACTCAATGATTGGCTCTGGCGCTGGACCAAACAACTGCGCCAACGATTGGTTATTGGTGCCGTGTGCTACTAATGTTGGCCGCATACAACCAGCTCAAGCATTATGCACCGACAGAATATGCGGTGGAACTTTCTCGGCGGATTTGTCTATGCAGTCTTCTACAGTGTTGAGTAAGTACTTATTATAATAACTATGTTTAACCAACATACGGTACGTGGATCACACTGAAAGTTTTTAGAATAATCTCGTAAGAAAAGCAGTCGAAGAAAAATTTGTCTTTTCTAATTACGAACTCTTTGGGATACTGTAGATGTGTAATGAATTCCTATATCATTTGTTTTTACAAATTGACCCCAATTTAAAAAGTGTTTGTCGTAATGGATTTGACTAGATAAAATTTTCACTCAATGATTTATTACAACTTTCGTTGCGGTCTTACTCAACAACAAGGTTACAATAGACTTCGATTGGAATTTCATTCTGAAGCCCCATCTCGTGGGACTGTTTACAACTGGTTTAATGATAGAAATTGATAGAATTGTAACATATGCACACATTCGGGCAGCTTTAGGCATTGGTATAAGTTGAGTACAAAAAGTCTTACATAAACATTTAGGAGTTAGATACCTCATAATTTGGCGGAAGATTTAAAACACGGTAATTTGGATTGGTGCCGCTCAATGCTTGAAAAGTATGACGGAGGTGACTCGAATGCTATATATGATATCGTCAAGGTAATGAAAACTGGATATATTGTTACGAACCCTTTTTAAACAAAATGCCATAAGTTAATATAACTTATTTTCAACAGAAATAATTTAAGAAAGTACTAGGCAAAGAACTTTACAGAGGACTGATATAATAAACTTTTTGTGGAAACGACACAAAGGTCTAAACATTCTAAACGATGTGTAATATGTGAATCACACAAATAAATGTCATAATCCGATATTAAATGCAATACACACACATAGGTAGTACACACATACTAAACTAGTTACTGATAGCCACATGGCTATCGGTAACTAGTTTAGTAGTAGTGTGATGAAGAGATGAGATGGCTATATTTCATCTCTTGCCGTGGGTTTCATAAAAGAGGACTAATGGATCCCTTAGTCCTAGTATATAGTGTCTGTATGACGGCAATAGGCTAAAGCCATATTACGAAATTGGGACTTAATTATAGTTGGCAAAAGGTTTCCGGCGTGGCACATGCATGAGTGTTACCTAAAAAAAAAACTGGCCAAGTGGTAGTAGAAATCGCGTGGACGTTTTATATTATGTCAGACAGACAGAAAGAAGCACGACTGATTCTATATTTAAAAGAACAGGTTTACGTCCTTTTGAAATGAAACCTTTGATCATTTTGAAATACTAATTTTTAAATCAACTGTAAATTATATTAATCAGTATCTTAGTTAGCTGGACCAAGCCTACAATCTACATCAGGTGAATAAAAGAGTTATTGTAATAGGTTCATTTCGAGACGAAACTACCCGACATACAAATCTTTTTCTTTTTATAAATTTTCAAGTTGGCAACGCCCACCACCACATGGAACAAATATTTAAAGAGGTAGATGATTATCATTATTAAAATATAAATAAGGCTACATTTTTATTTGAAGTAAGTAACAACCACTGCAGCAAGAGCCTGAAGCAAGTTCTTTCAATAATCCCTTTCAGTCTCAGTCGAGTATCAAAGAGGAAGAAGATTAGAATCTATTCAGACTTAATTAAAAAGTAAAGCTCATCTTACAGGTTTAAACACTAAGCTGGTGAAGTCAGAAATGGACGCAATTATAAGGAAATAAATGAGAAAATAATGTTACCCTATATTGCGTCTATAATGTCATTGAGTTACATAATAATACCAGCTGTGCCTGCGACTCTGTTCGCATGAATATTAGAAAACAATTAACTAGAACATATAACACTTTTTCTGGAGTAATTTCTTTATCTCTATGATTGCTTACACGCTAAAGAGCAACATACTTACCAGACCAGCAAACGATACGATTACGAACAGATACGAACGATTTAAATATTCATTGCATAACATAGCACTATTGCATTTATTCTTGGCACGCAGATTTTTATATTATATTTATAGGTGACCACCCAATTCGGGGAAAATAAAAGTTTTACTGGATACTGAATGAGTTATCTGATTGATTCTTCTTCTATATTTTGTTTATACGTATAATGCACCTTAGTTATGTACCTCTATCAGTTTTAGTCTCGTTTTTTAGATGGTTTTTTTTTTAGATGGTGGCTCGTAGGCATAGCTTAGTAGCTGTGTGTGTTAGTTTCTGACAACAGCCTTATTGCTTGTAATGTTGTATTTTTGTGAGTTTCTGTCAACTTCTATATCATAAGGATCTGTTTGTTTATTACATATTGCCTATCAAACTTGTGTCTTCAGCATACTCTTGTACGGATCCGAAACTTGGACATCGCATGCTAAGCAAGACCGGCACCTTAACACATTTCATATGCTCTGTCTTCGGAGCATTCTTCACATAACATGGAAGGACAGGGTAACAAACAAGAGAGTGATGGAGTCTGCATAGCTGCCCAGCATCACTGCTCTTTTTAAACAGAGACGCCTGCGGTGGCTGGGGCATGTGCACCGGATGAGCAGCGCTCGTTTGCCCAGACAAACTCTGTTGAGTCAAGTAGCATATGCATAACGTAATGTTGGGCGGCCTATACTGCGCTTTAAAGACTACGCAAAGTGTGATATGGTTGCGTTTAATATCAAATGCAACTCATGGGAGGTCCTTGCTTCTGACCCAGAGGAATGGAAAAGAACCTTATCGAAAGGATGTGTCACTCATGACAGTGCCTGGTTTAAAACCTTAGAAGATAAACGTGTAAAAAGGCATGGGCAAAGGGATGGGTCTCTTGCTTATTTGCCAAAAGTGCGGAAGAACGTGTCAACTACAGACGCTGCTTAAAAACATATGCGAAGATGTCAGAGGCCTTGATGATGATGATGATGTTTATTACATTACAGAGTTCTTATTATAATGTCCCGATTCATCACGTTCCGACTAGGTTGTACTAGCGTAGTCAATTCTACTACCATTTACCAATACCACATTATGTGATCGCGTTAATTCAAGTTATTATAATTAACATATGTATAGTATAATGTGAGAAAGATTAAAACTTACTCTACGTATTCGATTTAATATACACACAAAAAACTAAATATTACAAAATAGTTTACCACCGGTATAATAGTTATAGGAATCGGGCAAAGCTAAAGCAGGTAGTAAGGGCTTCAAAGACAAGAACTTCCTGACAATACGTTCCGTATCAAGAGGACTGCCTTCTGCATTTGGGCCATTACTCTAAAGATATTTTTTGATGCTCTTAACAATCAACCGGTCACAAATCATATCAACATAAAACAATAATATATGTCTCTCTCATTGTCAGATACGAGTAGTGTGTGAGATTGACTGATAATTAAATGTGGGCCAACCACATTAAATTAACAGTAAATTACATATTTTTTTTACCTAGTAACTATTCTGATATAAATACGTTACGTCTCTGTTAATATTCGTTCATATGATGGATAATGAAAACCTTAAAACTCTTAAAAATTGATATTTAAGGTTTATCTTATGTAGTAATAAATAGACAAAAAAAAATTGTGAAAACTGCTGCAAACCTAATAATAATTTACTAAATGATTTTTTCTAATCAGTGGGACGGATATGTTTAAAAACATAATATTTCATATTAATACCGATAACCCCCCTTGGGTAAGACCCCGCTTAAATTAATAAGACCACCCATTTGCACCAATTCTAGAGTACTTTTAGGATTCATTGAAAACATATGGAAAGTTAAACAGTATTTGTTGAGTGAGCAAATAGAACTAATAATACAAACTTAATTAAACTCGCCTTGCAATTTTCCAATTCAAAGCGTTTCATGAGTGTTATACGACAATTTTCCAGCTTTACTTGCTCACTGAATTATTCATAGTTTATGCGATTCATCTGGTAATCACATGAAGTAAGTTTGATTTCAGTTTTACATTTTCTAAATTTGTTCCAATTCAAATGATTTAATATATGATCTAACTGTGCCTGAGGCTTTGGGTGCATCCACTAATACAGAAAGTATGGTTGCGTGGATGTTTATTACTTAGCTGAACTGATAGTTTTTGATTATAGTATGGTATCGCACATAGGAATCTTGAATAGACTGTTTATCCCTAAAAAACTTACGGTTAAAAATTAACAGGCAGGCAACAGCCCGCGTAGAAGCTAATGTATTATAAAATTATATAGGCATAAATGTATTAGATATATGTTGATTATAATAGCTTACTACCTACTGCATTTTAAGCATATAGTTGAGGTTGACTAAAGGGCACCCTTTCTGCCTTTTTTAAATTGAATTTAAATTATTTATGTAGAGATAGGAAATAACGTATTAGTATATATCCATACATATCAATTTCTTGGCATAATTATCGATAGCTGGCTCAATTGGATGGATTGCACATATCAAAAGGGAATTGTAAATAGATTTCTAGTTTATCTTGCTTGTAAAAGGTCTCCACAATCGTTATTAAAGATGGTCTAATCACATCCTACAATGGAGCATCCCTCTTGCACTATAACTCCATCCAGCAGCAGACATTTTTTTATTTAGAAACGCTATTAGAAAGTTAAGTTTATCATCAGTCTTAAAAAGACAGAGCTTTATAGCAAAATTTTAAACACATAATAGTTTCACTAATTGACTGAAGGTACCACACAAAGTCTCAGGGACATCATGCTAGAAGATAAGCTAAGAGTACAGTGTCAAAAAAGAAGTTATGAATGAAAGCACCTTCTGCCTAGCTAAAAAACATCAGAAAAACCTTCGAAGCGGTCTTGGCTACCACTTTGCATTGTAAGCATATTGATGGCGGGATTTAAGATTTTGAAAGAACACTTGTCTTGTACAAACATAATAGGTAAGATTAACCTTGATTAAGAGCCAATAGGTTGGCACGTATGCGTCTCCTTTTTTTTTTTTTTTTTTTTTTAACGTGTGGAAATCCCCTCGGACCGTCACCCCGCCGGGGTTTGCGGCGGGGCGGTGTGTCGGAATCGAACCGACTAAAACCACACGGTGTGCCACTCTGCGCCTGAGACGGAAGGGATCCGGGAACTGCTGATATTAAGACATCCGGACCCCTCCCAGCGCTTGCCCGCACTGAATCGGGCACCGTCTGCTGTAAAACTCTCTGATTAGGCGACGTACGGCACACGCGTACGTCACCCCCTCGCGGGTGGCCACTAAAGCGGATGGAGGGGAAAACCCGTTCCGACCATCCGCGGCCACACTCAGGGCGGCATGAGGCGCTGATAGGCGCGCCTACGCCGCCCAGTTCGCCGGCGGCGGATTGGGTCCGAGTGGATATCGTCCTCCCGGGCCTTCTCCGCCGCCTCCTTCTGCGAGATGACATCTTCACAGAAGGTTGCGACCGCGGTAAAACTGCTATCACTACCGGCCATGGAGCGTATGACGGCCGGTAGCGAGAGATCTCCTCCGATGACTGCAGTGAGGGCCCGGCGCTGCGACTCCCAAGCGGGGCAGATCGCCAGCGTGTGCTGGGCCGAGTCTTCACTGCAGTCGCAGTAGTGGCAGGCGGGACTCAGTTCCCTCCTGGCGACCGAGTGCAGGTACTTCCCGAAGCAACCATGCCCGGAAAGCACCTGCGTCAGTCGGAAGGAAAGGGTCCCGTGCTGCCGCCCTGCCCACTCGAGGATGACCGGCTGGAGAGCCTCCACGGCGGCAAAGCCAGCGCGCGGAGTCTCCAGCCGGAACGACCAACTAGCCATCGTGGCTCGACGGGCGGCTTCACGCCACTCGCGTACCTCTTCGGGCGGAGGGCGAAAGCCATACTCCGCCCGATATACAGCCACCCGTCGATAAACTTCGGCGAGCACTTCCGCCTCCAAATCCCACGGGGGTGTTCCAGCCAAGGCGCACGCCGCCTCGGTGGACACCGTGCGGTATCCGCGTATGGCTCTGACCGCCAATACCCTTTGAGGCCGCCAGAGGCGCGCCTTATTCTGGGCGGTCAGAGCCGCCACCCACACCGGTGCCCCATACAGCGCCATCGACCGGACCACCCCCGTGTAGAGGTGTCGCGTTGCGACGCTGGCTCCACCCAAGTTGGGCAAAAGTCGCCCAAGGGCAGAAGCAGCGTCGACCAGCTTCGGACCAAGCTGTCGGAAGTGCTCGTCGAAGAGCCACCTACCGTCGAGTATCAGGCCCAGATACCTCATCTGGGCCCGAACCGGGACGAGGACCGAGTTGACCTCGATGGAGGCACCGGCGGGTGGACCACGACGGGGCCCATGGAACAAAAGGGCCTCCGTCTTGTCCAGGGCCACCCGTAGGCCCAGTGCCTCGATGCGCCCGACCACCAAAGAAACACCCCTGGTGGCCAGGCGCGCCGCCTCTTGGAAGTTCGCCCCCCGGGCTGTGACCAATGTGTCATCAGCGTAGCAAATTACGCCCAGCCCGGGGGGGAGGCGACCTCGTAGAACCCAGTCGTACCCCACGTTCCACAGGAGTGGTCCAAGGACAGACCCCTGCGGAACGCCGCACGACATGGGTCGCCGTCTCAAGACGCCCTCTCGGTCCTCGTACACGACGGTACGCTCCTCTAAATAGTCTGCCACCAGCCGCCTCAGGTACTCTGGCACCCCGTGGTATTGGAGTGCTTCCCTGATGCAGCTGAATGGCAGACTATTGAATGCGTTGGCGATGTCCAGAGACACCGCCAACAGCACGCCGCCACAGCTCACTGCCTCTCCGGTCACGGCCCTAAGGCGCATCACGGCATCGACCGTCGAACGCCCCTCCCGGAACCCGAATTGGGCGTCCGACAGGTCGGGGCCCACCTCGCTGAGGTGCCGGACGATGCGGGCAGAGAGTATCCTCTCAAAAAGTTTACCCGCCTCGTCCAGCAACACGATGGGCCTATAGGCCGCGACCGAATCGGCAGGCCGTCCCGGCTTCCTCAACAGGACCAGCTTCCCGCATTTCCAGCACTCTGGGAAGCGTCCGGACGCCAGGCTAGCGTCCAACACTTCCCTGAGGCGGTCCGACATATGGTCGAGGGCTCGGGCCATCACTCGGGCTGGTACCCCGTCCGGCCAGGGGGCGGTGTTCTTGGAACGGATCCGTAGAACAGCCGCCCCAACCTCCGATTCCCTAACGGGCGGCACATCGTCCTCTCTACCCCCGTCGTCTCCGACCGCGTAGGCCATCGACGGGGGTGTATGCTCCGCCCACTGCGGGAAAAGGCCCTCGACCACTTCCTGCAGGAAGCTGGGCTGGAGAGTCTCGGTAAGGGGGGGGCCCGACGTGCGGAGCTTCTGACGCACCGCACGGTATGGGCGACCCCAGGGGTCACGGTCGAGACTTTCCAGCATCTCCTTTCTCTTTGCGTCCTTGGCGCGGCAAATGGCCAGCTTCAGAGTTTTCCGCGCTTCGCGGTACTCCTCGTGAAGCTGGTCCTCCTCACCGTCTCCGCGGTGACGCCGCCGGCTGTGAGTGTAGGACCTCCGGGCACGAGTACAAGCCGCACGGAGGTCCGCCAACTCCTGGGACCACCAGTAGACCTCCTTCCTTGGAGGCCGACGACCCTGGATACGGGGCATGGCCGCATCGCAAATCTGCGTAATCGCATCGCGAAAGCGGCCAGCCCCCGCATCGACCTCCTCGGTCGGGGCCTGCGGAGACAGCCAAGAGTGAATAATGGCCGCCTCCTCTAGTAGGTCCCTGTCCAGCTTGGCAACAGCCCACCGCGGAAAACGGGAATTACGCCGCGCCGCGTGACCCCTACTGGGGCCCTGGGACCGGGAGAGCTCAAATCGGATATACAGGTGATCCGAGAGCGTCTCAACCTCTTCCAGGACACGCCAGTTCCTTACTCGTGCGGCAACAGCAGGGGTAGCGAACGAAAGGTCCACTATCGACCCACCCTGCTGTCGCACGCACGTGTTGGTGGAGCCTCTGTTTAGTAAACAGAGGCCCACCGAAGCCGCCCACTCCTCGACGGCCTCGCCCTTGGCGTCCGTCCCGGGGGACCCCCATGCAATGGATTTTGCGTTGAAGTCCCCCAGCACGAGGACGTGCCCAGACGCTAATCGCCGCATCGAGGTCTCCAAGCCGTTAAGGAAGACCTCGAAGTCGCTCAAACTCCGGTTGGGGGAGAAGTATACACCGTAAACGGTGATCCTCCCCCACGTATGCGTCTCCTGCGATAACTGTCAGTCGAATTTTCGACCGTCACCGCATTTGACGCCACCCGCCACTCTACTTTTATTTTATCTATATCATATCATAAACAAATCGTCTAATCAATTCAACATCTAATATTTATCTAATTTTAAACAATCAAAATAATAATAAACTCCTTTGAAGTCACGCCCCGTCATATTTATATATATCTGACAAATGAGCAGACGTTTAACCAGATGGAACGTGATAACCAACGCCCATGGACACTTCCAACTCAAGGCCTCCGTTACCCTCACTTACCCGGAAAACACAACGCAAGCATTGTTTGACAACCGGTTTTCTGTGAGACCGTGGTATTTCTGGGATTGAGCCCACCTGTCTGCTTGTTGATTGACCTCTAGACCGGCCACGTCGGGTCGTAGCCAAATCGCCGACCTTAACGCTATTTCCGTGTAAAAGGGTTCAAAGTGGCTCATGTCCCGTTCGATCACTTCGACCGACAATTAGACGTGGCGGGATTCGACCTCACGATAATGAAGCGATCGTTTGACCTTATTTAATAAAATAAAATAATTTACGTTGTGTACAACTGAAGCCAGAATATCATACGATCTGAACTAGAAACCAGTTAGTGGATAAGTTAGAAACTACAAAACTAATAAAAACTTTATACTAAACGCTGAAGTTCTGGGATGTGAAGCCTTGCATACTAGTAAAATAAAAAATGCATGTTCTTACAAAAACAATAGATTCAAATATAAAATTACAGTCAGTTTCAATACAAAAATAATGTTATTACTTCAAAATTGTTACTCTTGTCTTGTACTTCTGTTTGGGTGTGGTGTAACGTTCATAATAAAATAAAAAGTGATATTTTAAAGCAGTACTTACATAAGTTATATATTAATCAACAGTAGAGAAGATGCAATATGGGTCTGTAGGAGTAAGGTCTATTCTTCCTTTTATGATTTGTCCAGAAGTACTTAACTAGGTTTCAGATTGGGGGAATTGTAGAAATATAACTATTTTCTGTTAAGACTTTGGACTAATGAACTACTATATTGTGTTACAAAAGTTAAATGTGAAAATTAAAAAAAAATACAGTAGGTCAAAAAAAGCCTCACAGTAGGTCAATGTACTTGAGGAAGGAAGTCTACCGCTAGTTCCAGGAGTTAGACCTCCACGCAGCCTGCATTAATGCACGGTGGTATTACACTCGCAGTCGTCGGCGTCACGGTAAAGAGGGTGGAGGAAGATTGGCTTCATAAGGCCATTAGCCAGGCCAAAGACGAAAGAGATGTTTGAAAATAAGTGTATATATCTAAATAAACCTAAATATTTCCTTTTTTTCTCAAAATAATACAGTGGGGTTATAAAGCGTTCGACAGATGATTCTCGCGGGAGAAATAAAAATATTTACATTGTAGTGAGACTGCGATCTATCAGAGGACCATATACTTAGTTACAACTAAAATGAAAGATAAATACTTTTACAATAATCTTATTATAATACAAGTTTTATTTTAACACATATTCAGTAGCTAATTTTGTATTTTAATAGTTTATAACATTTACCAACCTGTCCGCGCCGAATGGTTACCACAAGCCGTGTAGGCGTGTACCTAACATATAACAATCTTATGTACTTACCATATCATCAAGTCTTGTACATCGTGTCTTTCTGAAATAGCTCTTTCACCTTGACATTTTACATTCGTTAAGCTAATGTATAATACAACATTCACAAAATTTAAACAAATAAACTACAATGGGATTTTTGTCGTGTGCTATTATATAACTAATGTTAAATATACTAAAACTAGGCCATTAAAACGAGGTACTGAAAAACAGGGAAAAAAAGTATGAAAATAAGATGAAAGAAATATAAGACAACAAGAGAAAAAGATGAAAAATTAGAAACGTATTAGATACATTAGCTACATTGAATTGTTTTGACTATTTTATATAGCCTGTGAATCTCTAACAGTTCAATCCCACTCTCGTCTATCTCCCGTGTAATCCACCACTTAATAAAAACCTTTATGGCACAACTTTCGTTTTACTGTTGACCTAAATTTATTTATACCTAAAACTTGCATATTATTAGGGATTTTATTATAAAATCTTGTTTTTTGGAACCTGGCAGCAGGTACACACCGAGTTTTCGATTGCTCAGTGTATTAGTGGTAGTTAAATAGGCAATATATGTACATGGGGTCATAAAGATAAAATATGTTTAACGCACCTCTTTAGGAATATATACGTGATTGTAATGTATCGAGGTATAATTGTATGTATACAACTTTAGTTTTCTTTTCACAGGTACAATAAAACCTTTCCGTCTCTGGTTCCACACAGACAATGTGGAGGGTCCTGTTGACGTGGGGAACAAAGGCTTCTGCCTCAACTACGTGCAACAACCATGCACCAACAACGCAGTCTAAAGTATACGTATATACATATGTACGTGTATATATGTATGTACATATTGAACTGATAGTTTGGCCTGTAACGCCTAACTGTAGGTATAACGGTAGACATATATAATATTTTGTGTTCCAAAGCCTGTTTGATATACTTTTTTGCAACTTGTTGATGATACATTCGTATAATTATTAAAATCCTCTTGTATTTGATCCACCGTGTCCAGTCAAACGCTTTAACCTAATACTCTTATATGTTTTAACGAAGAGGATTGATTAATTAATACATTTTTATAATGGCATCTACAAAAAAATCGATGTGTTAATCGATAGACTAGAATTAAGAATAGTTTCCATAACTCGAATGTATATTGTTAAATGTTAGTACCAGTCTTTGGGCTTGTCCATAGAGTCATAAATAACATGAAGAAGTATTTATATCCTCGAAATAATTTTCATCCTAATATAAAGTACAAAGCACAAATTAAATTGGCATTATTTCTTTATTAGTGTTATTTGCAGCAGTACTGGGATTACTTATATGAGCAGTAATATTACAATCTTATGAGGAATATGATATTTTTAATCAACCGAATTTGATAATAATGGGAAATTAAAGAAAGAATTGCCATATACTTAGCAAACCAAACATTACCACCAAATAATTGGCTTTAATATTAAGTTAATCTTAATTGTATTATTTGTGTTGTTGTTTTGTAATTTGTATAAAATAAATATTCAAAAATTCATTCTTGATTTTATTTCTGCTTGGGTTGTATTCTATATCACTTGTCTATCCTATCAAGAGAGATTTTAAAGAACTAAAGGGTGTCTCAGTAAGAGTGCACTTGTTCATTTTAAAATAAAAACACGTATTTTATGAGAGAGTTGTGATATTTTTATTGGATTGTAAAGAAGACACGTTCCGAATAAGTATGGAATAAAATATCCGGCAAATGCCCCCACGGCTCTGATGACAAGCCATTTCTATTTTTATGAAATTTTCCATGACCTTTACACAGAGATGTGGCTGTATCTCATTGATGACGCGTTGGATCTCTGATTTGAGCTCAGGAATTGTTTCTGGTTTATTCGCATAAATCCGAGATATCACAAAACTGTGGGCCACACTATGGCGGCCTGGTGAGATGCTATTTCACGTTCCGCTTAAAAGACCCGGGATCAAAGAGGACGGGAAACACGTGCGCTGGTAGTGAATTCCAGGCTTCAACCGATCGGCACTGGAAGTAAGAGCCGAACCGTTTAGTTCTGGATCGTATATTTTCCACTCTCAAACGTTGACTCCTCAGGCCAGCACATGTTGTCGTGTAAAGAAAGGCAGTAGGGAGGACCGTCATCAGCCATGCTGTGGCCGTGATGTAACCGATAGAGGACTGCCATAGAGGCGATATCTCTTCGCCACTCTTTGACTCCGCTTATTGTTTTTCATCAGGCAAAGTGGAGTCACTATGGTAGGCTAATATATAAAAAAAAAAAAACTCCAGAGGCTCAAGGGACTCAGAAATTGTTATATTGTTATACTAAATACTTACTTGTAAGTAAATATATAAATGTCATGAAAATGTTGTACTTTATTTAATTATAAAGTTTTGTAATATGTGTGGTACATATTACAAAACTTTACTTTGTACTTGCTCTATCTAGAAGCCGGCACCGAAACACTGTACAAATCTAAGTGATATGGTCCAGTCGAGTACTGGACTGGATAACTGTCTGCAATAATGTGAACCGGACTTAGGTGGCTAGAAATAATCAGCGGTACCGAGCGGCGGCAAAAAATAAAATAATTGAAAGACACACAGATATAAATTTGTTAATTCTTATTTTAATGTATTATTTTCGTAATTTCTTATTAGGTGATAAGATAGATATCATTTTAGTCGCACACCAGGGGATGACCAGTTCGCTCGTTTGCTACTGTACTATAAAAAGAAATTTCTTTTTAATTTTGTCAAAAAAGTTGTGAGCAATACAATCTATATCTTATAATTACCATATTATATGTATTTATTTTTTTAAATAAGGATCGTTTGTTTCACTTATTAATACGTACTCACTATTGAATAAAGGACAACAGGAGCTGATTATGATAGTAGGAACAATAGTTCTGGTAACTATGGTGCATTACATTTTTAACAGCGATAGTGACAGTTCATCATCATTAATCTAGGTCTACGTTATAATTCGTAGCACCCTAGCTTTGCATTATCGCTACGCCAAAGCTACGGACAAAGAGAATAGCGCTCTTCAAACATTCCCTTATCAATATATGTGCGTATAAGACATTATTCAAAATGGATAAATATAATGCTGTATTATTATTTGAAGATCAGGTGGAATATGTGTAATTAATGTATTCACAAACTCACAATATAATGGATATTTATAGTATTTATGCCCCTGTAAAGCTTACCATTAAATACTTATTTGATGTCTTAGTCATATAAAAATAGCTTAAACAACACACGATTTAGGTCAAGGTTCTGTCCTTGTTAGTACAACGGATTACTGATGTGTGGCCAGTAGAAGTAAGTGTGCCTTCAACTATACCCCTTTCAGTCAAACAATGTCATATTGAAACTTTTATACCGTTTTAGCTTATTGCCGTCAACCGGACACTAGAATTTTAAAGTGTTTTTTTTAGTATATTGAAACTGAAAGAAAAGTACGAGAGTACTTAAAAATCCTCTATCAATGCTTCTCATTGTCAATTTGCAACTAACCTTGAATAAACGTAATGACATGAAATCGAAAAATTTAATCTTTGAAAACTAGTAAATATATACTTCTTCGTAAACTAGAGCAGTCAATATAATTTAAAAGAATTTTATTGTAATTAAAATTTCTTCATAAACATTTTGATCGCACATTGACTAAATCTCGAGTGACATACTTTCATAGGTTTTAGAAAATTTTAAACCAACGAAACAAATTTTCTTTTTAGGGAATTACTTCGACTATCCTCCGCCGGTGTCGTGGGCTATCGGCTAAAACCACCGCGGTGTTCATTCCTCGCACCTGTTGTCGAGGGCCTCGGAAACGCATCATTCTTCCTCGACCAGCAGGTCTCGTCTCGTTTTGAAGAAAGAAAAGATGTTGCCTCCTCCCTCACCAACCCTCGCGCGGAAACCTCGGACCCGATAAGCGATTGGGGACGGTGAACTGAACCACCACCACCCACTGTAAGTCTCACCGTCTCTTCCTCGCAATTGACGCGTGGTGGCACTGGGCGCTCGACTCCCTGTAGATGTCCCGCAGATACTTACCGAAACATCCGAAACCGGTAAGCACTTGCATCACTCTAGGGAACCGTGCCCGTGTGACCCAAACACTGAATAGTCGTGCCTGCCATTCTGCCACTAGGGCATTGAAGGCAATTTTGTAAGACGCCTCTCGTGCTCTCTCGGTCGGTGTCCTCGCTCTCGCGCCTCTTTACGCCACTGATATAGTGACGCGAGAGCCTTCGCCAACCAACTAAACCTAACTAAAAACAAAACATTTCATTATCATTGATATTTATTTATTTTATAAGATTTGAAATATTCATATGATTAATTAATTATCTAAAATTTTGGTTTTTAACAAAAATATTCACTGTTTTAATAAATGTTGAGTATTCTAAAATTTCATTTTAATTTTGTAATTGTCATAATTATATTTTAAACTTCATTTAAATATGAGAAATTACTTACTTTATTAAAATAATTAAGATATCTAATATTTAGTCAAATAAAACTGAAATGATTAAACCGATTATGTTGACAGTTTTTTTTCCATCGCAAGGATTCGCTGTGATCACTGTGATCTAATTACGTCGAAACTGACCTATTATTTTGTGTAGACTAAATAAGTACAGTTGACAACAACTCAAAAAAAAACTTAAAACTTACTTCGCCAAATAGTGCTTTATTAGTAAAAGTCGAAAAGTTTCACTATACACCCTTTGATTTCATTATCAGATTAACTCGATGGTAACCATATTAAAATATTTGTTTTTCTTACCATAATATATATACATACACTATAGACTATTACAAAAAATATTTTGTAATAGTATTGTTATCGACATTGAACATATTTGCGAAGTTTCAAATAAGTACGGCCATTACATTTTTTTTTAATTCGACTTAATTTTTTTTTGTCACGGATTGTATAAGTCGTTTAACATACGTAACGCAATAAATATCAAAGTACAAATAATTTCTATATTGTTAAATATATATATATATATGTTATACGTATATTGTTATAAATGTATAGGCGAAGATGAACCGACCGATGCCGACCGTACCACCGATGACCTGTATGAATAATTGATATTTTTTACAGTAGATAACCGCCTTCAATGCTTCATTTTAATTCGTTTGCGCAATGCTTATAATCTTAAACACATGGAACTTAGAACTTATTCATAATTTCCTTGGTAACCCATGATCAAATCCTGATTTGGTCACAATGAGACCACCGCAGAAGTATACTATCTCGGATAAATAACAATTGGAAATCGCTCGATAATTAGATAGTTGACCATGCTTAAATTAAATTATTTCACTAAGTCAGACAATAACAATACTGAAAGTAGTTTACAATTATCGTTCTGTTTTTTTGTAACTTTTTAATTTATTTTTATTCATAAAATTAACATTAAAGGGAATGATTTGACAATATACACCAGTGACTACCGTTTTGACGTTTACCAAAAAGATGCTGATTTGACTTGACAGTCATCTAGCCTATTGGCAAGAAATCGCTTTACATACATTAAAAAGATATGTATATACAGTTGAACATAGAACCTACTCTTTCTTTTGAAATTGATTAAAAAGGGGTCAATACAAAATGACAACAGGGAGAGACAAACTTAGTAAAACTTTTAAATTTTATTTTCAATGATTGCCATTATAAGTAAGTAAATAAGTAAGCGTATGTAAGTGACCGCCGCACATAGACATCCGCAACTCAAGGGTCACAAGTGCGTTGCTGACCTTTTAGGTAGGAGTACGCTCTTTAATATTATATTTCATATTATAATATTTAATATTTCATGGACTTCAGGACTAGGTAACTAAAATAAATATTTTATAGGTTACTTAAAACAATTAAATATAAACATGTCTGTATGTTGGGTACAGTGTATAGCTGATGTAATTAATTATCCATTTTAGTCAGTAACTATAACAGCTATAGAATACTTAGTAGAAAGTTTAATTTAAAAATTCATCTCTTAATGGCTTCGTCTACGCATTAGCGATCAACGGGTTAAAGATTCAAAACTTAACTTTACCGGCGTGTACAAACCCTAAAGTAAGGTTTCACTCAATAAGCCAATGAGAAGTCTGAACTAACAGCTTAATGAAGGTTTACCATAACATCGATTGTTAAATGATTAATCGTAATGACACCCGGTGGCCATGGAAGCGTTTTACGACAGCCAACAAAAACAAGCCAACATCATAATTTGTCATATAGTACTTAAACAGTTATTTATATAACAGTTTATTTGCGTTTCCCTAACTATAAGTATTTTAAATTACTCGTAAGACTTACCAAGAGTGAGAAAGGGAAACTTATTGTTGTTAATGTACACATACATATATAAAATTGTATCCAATTTTTACAGATAATTTCTTTAAAACATTGAATAGGTAAGGCATCATGAGTAAACCTAAAACTTCTATGACTGTTAGTATTATATTAACTTTAAAAAGGACACTGTAACTAACAGACGATCAATCGTTTTGGAATTTCCGAGTTGAGATTGTAACATTTTCACCTTTACCTCCCTACTCCAAGTTGGTTAAATAGTTAATCAACAGTGCTAGGTAAAATCTACCTTCTTCAGTGATTAGACATCGGACATTTAGTAGAAATAAGTATCGAAGTTAGTAGAAGCCTTCCAGGATTTGAATTCTTATTAAATACTGGATCAGCCTCTACCTTACGACCGAGACTTAAAGGAAACCATTAGTCATTAATGGGTTACGTTTCTCAATGTTTACATAACCGATAATATTTCTAGTAGACTAGACTAGAAATATTATCGGTTATGTATAAAAATCTAAAGAAACACACTCTTAAAACAAAACTCATGTTTTAAACGGCTGCGTAAAAGCTTTTAACACGATATAGACAATTGACCAGCGGCCTTTAATCAGTATAGAAACGGCATTCGTTTTGAACAGACGCGACAAAACTGTTCGAAATGGCGCGTCATTCAGATGCTACAACCATGGTAGTTACTGAGTTGTCGGGTAATTAAAGAATTATATTATTTACTCTTTTTGTTATTAGACGTTACAGTTTCCATGTTTCGGTTCCCACGTGCATAATTGATGACCTGTACTATCGACTAGCGTTAGTAAATATCTGTTGGCCGGTCACAACGGTCAGTGTTAAAACATGATTGTAGAAATGTCTAGCAGGCAACATCTTTATCCGACGATAACATCGTGTAAGATATTTGTTTACATATCTACCAATTTAAAACCAATACAAAAATAAAATTAAGGGTGCTTTAAATAAAAGATAATTTCCATTCTTATAAATAAAAAAAAAAATATGTGCCTTTAAATGACAGTCGATAAATAATTTTGAAATGTTCTTTCATTTTTGTTATTTTTCAGCTAACGACGACGGCGAGGCGGAATCGAAAACCTGCGGCAAGATCCTGGTCGTGCTATCATGGATTCTCGTCATCATGACTATGCCGTTTTCGCTTTTCATCTGCTTTAAGGTGAGTTTAGAACAATAAAAACTATATATGAAGGTCTTGACAATTTTTATACTTGAAAATTAAATAGGCTAGCGTGCAGATATTGTTTGTTATGTTTAAAACTATTTTGGTTTACCTACGCATTTCACTATTTTTACATAGATTAGTTCTTTAATTTTTATTGTACAAAACATAAATGTTACATACAGTTCCAGTAACTTATCTGTTTTGGTAATGTTTTAATATTATTATGCATTGTCGATACTCAACACTCAATAGTTAAAAATGTGTATCATGTCAGCTATCGTTAATTAGGAGCGGAAACAGGGCTTACAAAACATTTTTATTTATTTCATTTCATTTTTTATTTTATTTTATACATAAAATGAACCTTAAGTACTTTTCTGCCATGTTATCTACACATGTAATAACACAATCTAATAAGATGTGCCATCATAACCCTTCTAAAATGTAATATATAACAGTGTTTAAAATTTAAAAATAAGGAAGTCGGTTTCGTGTTTCGAAAGCGTTTTCGTGTTTCGAAAGCGTTTTCGTGTTTCGAAAGCGTTTTTGTATATATGTATATATGTAGTTCTATGTCAGCGCCTGAAGCCTGGACCTACCTAAGTAGGACTAAATCATAATTGGCATGATGTGGCTGTTTAACACACCTCCGCCTTTCCCTTCAGAGATACAGGCGAGAGCTAATAAATTTATGTTTCAACTTCTTTTCATATAATTGTACTGATTTTATATTCAAGAAAAGGGAATGCTAAAGATAAACAGTAACCAACGGGTGTAAATATTTATTTATGTTAATGATTACAGGGGAATACTATGGATTGTTATATCATGGCTACTTATATACCATGGTTCTCCTTCAGTTCATGGTTTTCTCGAAAACTTAATGTAAACGACCACGGATTGAGGTCTGGACGTATGCTCTTCAATAAGTTTGCATTTCTCTTGAAGCACCTTAATTCACCAAACTGTGAGGTTTGTGAATCTAATGACACACTTACTGACAGAGTGTAATTTCTTTTTGAAAGTGAATATCTTTTAAACGAATTACATTTAAAAACGTATGACCGACGTTAGTTTGTTAAACTTCCATGAGATATTGTCAGCGTTTAGTTCAAAAGCTGTCTTTAGTGTTTATAACTTTGTCTCCTTACGTTTTAATTTAATTATTAATATGAGGAACGATGAGACTATATTATTCAATTTACTTATTTTGTTTAGACTAACCATATAACGGAGCATGTGTAAAAACACATACAGAGAGGAAGTATTATGAGTTTTATTATAGGACTATATGATTGTTATGTGAAAGAAAAACAGTGTACTGATATTACAAACCTATATCGTGGTAAAGCCATGCTTAGGAATGAATGGGCCAATAATTTAGCTGAGAACTTTTATAAAGCTTTTAGATTACTTACGTTAGGGAAGTAGTAAAACTGCCTGGTCCACGCTAACGCACACTCTGTGCCCCCTGGCTGCGTTCTGAGATGCTAAGCCACCCGATACATACACAAAACTATCGTCACTACAAGGATATGGTTACGGACCTCCTGTCAACGTCCAGTTTGATTTACATGTATGAGACCCTGATGTTCTCGAACTATTGCCTAAACTGACCAATTCATCTGCATAAGCGATATCGTTTTCTTTCCATGGCTTTCCCTTGTTTGTGTGTTTCCGTATCAAAATACTTTCAATTCACCCATCTTTATTGTTAATTATTAATTCCCCCTATTACGCTAGTGGAACCAAGTTCTAACTGGTAAAATGTCAGTGTTTAATACACCTCTACCTACACGTTCAACAATACAGGCGTACATACACATAGTATGTGTGTCTGTGAGCAATTTGTTATTGCCCTTTCGCAAATAAATCCTAACGAAAAAAATTACCTCATAATCCAACCATATTCCACTGTCCGTTCTTGGAAATGTCTGTAGCCTCGATATTTTGTGAGTAATTTGTATAAAATTAGAACCTTCTTCTTAAGTATAATTGTTTAAATCTTTTGCAATTATGTATGTCAAATTGTTGTCCTCATAACGATGCAATGCGCTGGGCATCTGCTCTGATTTAAGCCCTCTTGCATTCCCTAGTGGCTCTGTTTAGTGCTGCTTTTAGGCGATCAATGTCTGGGTCACAATGTGCGCGGGCCCTGATCCATGCGCGGTAGGCCGACTGCTTTTGAGCAACGGCACGGATGCACTCGCGATTGAACCAGGGACGGGTCTTCGTGCTGGCGACTTCACTGTAGGGGATATAATACTCCATACCGACAGTGATTTCGTCGCGCACTTTGCGACAGATCCCTGTCTTTAAAGCAGCGTTGAGCCCACGGGATGGATGGAAAATATTCCCGCATTCCATCCCAGTCTGCTGACGAGTAGTGCCATAACCGCGGCCTTGTTACCACAGGTCGTGGAGGCGTAACAAGAGGCACTGAGGTCGACACCAGGCAGTGGTCGGAGGATCCCAGAGGGGCGAGAACCGATACGCTGTACTGCGCTGGGTGATTCAATTCAATTCAGAAGGTCCAGCAAAGAGGGCGCTTGACCCGTTATGTCTGGTATCCTGGTGAGCTGGAGTACCAGTTGGGTAAGGTCATGCGTGAGAGCAAATTCGTGGGCAATTCGACCAGCGTAGTCAGTTTTGGAAGATCCCAGCCAGGACTCATGGTGGGCGTTAAAATCTCCCAAAAACACCAGTTCGGTGGCCGGAAACTGCTCCTGCGCTTTATCCGCTGCT
Organism: Tyria jacobaeae; assembly: GCA_947561695.1. Classification (NCBI taxonomy): domain Eukaryota; kingdom Metazoa; phylum Arthropoda; class Insecta; order Lepidoptera; family Erebidae; genus Tyria; species Tyria jacobaeae. The sequence continues at coordinate 5,909,604 of OX387207.1, read as the reverse complement.
TGACTCAGGTGGTCAAAGAGTCGAGTTGTCTCGGAGTCTCCGGAATGGGAGCGATAGAGGCACACGTAAATCCGGCTTGGAGCCAAAATCCACGTGGAGCCAAAGGATGGAGTAGGATGTGTCTTCTAGGCAATGCAGACGGTGACAATAAACATTCACCCTGATGAAAAGGCACACTCCAGCCCTCGCGAGGAAGCACTCCTCGAGCACGTAGCCGGGATAGTGGAGATATGCCGTGTCGGCAGGGCAGCGTATTTGTGTCTCCGTAAGAAAAAGCATGGCCGGCCGAGCCGTCTCGAGGTGTTGGTGTACGGCGCTGAGGTTTGCATGGAGTCCACGTATGTTAGTGAACTCCACCTCAAAAAGCGGGTTGGTGGGAGAGGAGGATGCCGCTGTAAGACCATAAATTATAACAATCAATATGTATTAATGTTCTATAAGAAGTGAGTTTCCGATCTTTACTTGTTTTAAATTATTAACAGACTAATAAATACCTACGTAAAATGTAATAAATAAAATGTAAATGTAATCGTACAGAGTAGATCTGCCCGCCTGCTCTCTAAACATGATATTGTATTCAGTAGTCCGTTAAATTATCATGCGTTGTCATTAAACATTGTCTTTGTGTGTCCATCAGTCATAACATCAAATAAATTAAAAAAAATGTATGTAATGTAAATGCGTACTCTTTATTTGATCGTTGTTTTACGAAAGGCAAACGAAGCTTCAATTTTACCTGTGCTGGGTTAATTAACCATAACCAAACAAATTTTAACGACGTTTCACCGATAACAAATGAAACAAAGTCATTACCTTATAATTAATCTATCCTTAATAATTATTTCAAGTGTGTCATTGCTTCTATATCAGGTATAAAACAAAGTCTAGATAACTACTAATTACTTAAAAAGTAAACCTTCAATCTCAAAGTAAGGGTGACAGGTCATTCTGAAAAGAGAAAATAAGTAAAATTGTTAAAACAAATTTATATTTATTGTTATGACCTGAATGCGTTATTAACTCCCTATTTACTTCCCTCCTTCTATCTTCCTCCTGTCACTTCCACTACTTAGACGATTTAAATGAGACCTTACATGTCGAAATTCATCAATCCGTTTAGGGTCTGAATATATTATAAAAAATATATTATTATATAAGAATTGATATTAGAATTAGAATATAATATAATATGGAAAACAATTTAGAAGTGGGTTCAGAAAAAATTGAGAGATTTTCAAAATAACCTTGATGATGATGACTATACAGAAAAGTAATATTATGAACGTTAAAGTCTATCTGTTTTCTGAAGCTTTAATGCAAAAGGGGCAATTTGACTGAAAGGTATTTTAAATACATTCTAATTAACGCCTAAGTAATTAATATTAAAAATATTTTATTGAAAATAGAGTAAACAAAATCTTTATTCTACAATAGCTAATTATTGAAAACTCTCGATTCTTAATTATACTACACATGATAATCGATCCTAATAATTATAATACGACATACTCGTATATATAACAATTGCGTGTACTTACAATTCTATGTATATCTTAAACGCTCGAGTAGAAAGTTGTATATTTTTTAATGTTACAAACAATTTTAACTCAATATAATTGACAGTGCTTGAGAAAAACTGAGGAAATTACTTTTTCAATTCGAGAACTTAAAGTACCATGCTCGCGAGAGTAGCATACAGTACATGTTAGTATTGTGGCATTAAAAAACCTCTACAAACATTATGAAGTAATTGGGCAAGATCCTAGATTGATACAAAACGAGAAAAACGGTGTTACCTAAGTCGGAACCCAAAAAGTTTAACAACATTTTCCTAAAAAGGTTTTTAGCTTAATACAATAATGTTTTACTAGTTAATAGTAACGAAAAATATAATTCTTCACGTATGTATATATAAAGCAGACATAAGTAATATTTAATCCAACAAATGTACTAATCAGCAGTTTTGAAAAAATATAGAAATCAAAATTTAGAACACAACGGATTTTCAGTATCAGTATTGCTTTAAATACATACATACTCGTATGTATTCTCAGCTCCAAACAAGCTTTTAATACAAGCATACATTTTATTATATATATGTATATATTTATTTGGCTCACATAAAATGAACAATGGTTATAGGAGTCGGATCTCGGCACCAACCAGTTCCAATTAGAGGCATGCGTCCCTGACTCGCTTGGGCTGTTGCTTATACTCCCCAATCCATCTGTATAAGTAATAAACCATTCCTTTCATTTCCTATCACTATACCCAGGAATATTTCCCATCTCATTCCCAAATGTGCCCGGATGACGGCAATGGGTTTGCCCCTTATTACGTCAATGGGAGTAAATTATTATGGCTAAATGTGAGCGTTAATAACGCCACTGGCTGCACCTTCGGGGACACTGTTAACAATTCATACGTTTTATCTTATTATACATATGTGCATATGCATATATGTATGTATGTACATACATATGTATATATGTATATTGTAAAAAGAAAAACAAGTTTGATCTATCTCGAATCCCGACCACCAGAAAATAATATATATTACTTGTAAACATATAGACCATTTTCGGTGGGATCTAATATTATTAATATTATTATATATTTTTAAAAATCACACTCTATGTTATCAAAGAAGATTAAACATGATAGAATGAGGAGACCAAGCTGTCAAAGTCGGTTACCGGAGAATCGAAATATTCGCAATACAACTGGAGTTAACCCACTCACGCATTTCAGACGACTTTATTCAACAAAGAGATAAATAAATAAGGTAAATATACAAGGTGGATACCGCATACGTCATAGTAGTTTGTCTTCGATTTAAGCAGTACTCTTCGACGCCCTACGTCTCGAAGAAGGGGCCTACAAAAAGGATTAAGGTAGACATTACAAAAAAAAAATTTGTAAAAACACGATTACTTTTCATATACATCTAATATGTAAGTAAGTACTTGAGTTTGTTCATAATATACATATCTCTTACTACATATTTTACATCAATCTATTACGTATACAAGTAGACGCCTGCATAATAAATGAGGAAGTATTTTTCTTTCTACAAAATCAGTAAATCTACTAAATATATGAAAATATACATTTTTATAAGATAAAATAATAATTTAAATATAATTTTATTAATATTCTTGTTTTACGTCTCATAAGGACGCTAAGTTATTCGTTACCATGTTCCGGCTCAAGTCCTTACGTTTATAGCACATCCCTCCTGATAAAACAGCATCTCGATACGAATTTGCAAAAGTTGTTTAATTTGTATTAAGTGCTCAATTTCATTACTTACGATGTCATTTTTCTGTTCAATATAGCTTAAATTCTGCATATACATATATCTTTGTTGTACATTACGATTTTTTAACAGTAGCGGGTTCGAAGTTGCTGTGATAACCTAACTTTTCTGCGTATTTTCCCACTAGCTAATTTTTGAGAATCCGTTTTCAATATATGTACGTAATGTAGTTTAGTAAATGACTGAATATTTGGAAATATTCTATAACAGCTACATAGAAACGTTTGATTGTTAACGACTAAGCAGGTAACGACTAGCAAACTAACGAAGTTATGAGGACTAGCAGAAAAACTATAAATTAAATATTCTTTGATTTGATAATAAGGTATGTAAATAAAGGTATGTAAAATTTCGGATGAAAAAAAAAGTAGGCAAAATGTTGTTTCCTCATCGTAAACGTGTTTGAGATTAAGCAGTTGATGCGTGTAGATATTATCCAGCAGGCAATATTATAGTCTATATTACTTATATATTTAATTTTCAGTGTTAACTCGTAAACGAGTAGAGGGGAAAAAAGTACAGATTTAATTTTCATCTATCTTTCTTTCTTTCTTTAAAAAATACAACTCCTGCACTAGGAATTATTCCCGTATAACATACTTTTTACAAACATACAAACAACGGACACAAAGAAAACCCATACTCGGGATAACTATTTGTAGATCGTACAATTTTTAGCTGACCACTGTCTCACATGCCAATTACTGCTAATTTAAATTTTATTTGAATTACTTACTTACAAAGTATATTACAGATATTAAAATTAGAATCTCCTACGTATTTGTTCATTTTTATATTAGTATGTATCTACTTTTTCTATGAAATGCTCTCAAGTTAGATAGCTAACCTAGAACTAAAATACTTTGTAACATGTTATTTACTTACTATATCTACATAGACAGCTTGATCACAAAATGCTATATTCAAGGAAGCTTTAGGCTTAAGAATAGGCCTAAGAATTTGTTTTTAAACATCTGTTGGAGTTAATTTATGTAATTAATATAGACTACACAATAGGCTCATTGTCATTTTTTTTAAAGAGAGTCTAACAAGGTATATTATTGCTCTTCGACATTAAAAAAATATTTATGTTTTTTTTTATGAAACTGAACAACGCAAAACTTTAATTCAATAATCAAGTTTTGACAAACACACTAAACCGCTCTCCACCGTGTTGGTGTATAGATATTATCTGTCATTTTATGCCAAGGGATAAGTAAACAAACCTTTGTATTTATACTTACGACAAATTTCTTAAAGTTTACGTATCGGAAAAGACTCCTGGAAAGTTGTGGACAGTGGGCAGAGAAATATGTAAGCAATTATTTGGCAAAGTAAATCAATGGCTTAAACTAGTTAAAAGCCAATCTATATATTAATATGTATCATTTCTAGTAATCTATTTCACAATATTTTAAAACGCTAAAGCAGTTATTTTTCATGTAAATTAAGAGATTTGGAAGTAAAAAGGAATGATGAAGTGATGATGAATTTATTTCACTAAAAATTGGGCATTTTAAATAGAGTAAAAAATAAATTTAATGATTTGTAGCATTATAATTGATATAAGTCAATTGTTTTGCTTTTCTCTTTAAAAATAATTGCATAGTATTTAGGTTCTCATTCTTGCTAGTCCTAAGAAATCATTGTTGATCAAAATTCAATAGTTCAAGAGCTAAAAACTGTTCAACGCTCTGAGATAAACATTTTAGTGAAAACTAAAAATTTTGATTTTTAGATGTTTCATCATCCACTTCGCGTATATAGAATTGTTACTCAGTTCAGGTTGTCTGTAAAAAAATGTTTTCCTATCCCTCAGGATTATTCTAGAAATTAGGGAATCATAATTGGCATTAAAAAAGTATAACTGACATTAATGCACCGAAAACAGCAAATCGTAATAAGATATGTCCTGCATCCCTTAATTTACCACTCACTGCAATCAAATACTTTTTGAAGTGTAAAACGATCAACCTGGATTTATTACAATTAATAAAAATTAATCGTTTTACGTTACTTTTTACACACACAAAATATAAACATATGAAACACTACAATCCTATCGTTTTATTTTTAATTTAAATTAAAATAATTAAGAAATTTTCCTTATTTTAAGAATAATTAAAAAGTACCTTTCACGATTGATTACGAGCTATGATTTTCTTATTTATGTTTATTTCAAAGTCGGACATTGCATTTCCAGTGTAGACACTAAAACTAAAACGGAGGAAATTGCATCCCAGGAGCAACCATTCAGAAATCTAGGCCATGAGCATGCAGCGGAATAGACACCCACGAGGCGGTTCAAAGAGGGTAATGGGCGTATCTCAGGGGGGGAGGGAATCTGCGAAGCGAGAGCGAGGGCGAGCTCTAGCTTCAGGTGGATCACAACCGCCTGCGCCTCCGTTGGCAACAGACGTTCTTATCTTAACTCGTGATATTGCTAGATAAACTTTTGTAAGTGTTTAGTTCCATTCCTACGTCATATTTTTCATTTAAAGCTTGTATTATTTCTGATATAGCAAGCTTGAAAAAAAACTTTAAAACAAAACTAACCTAAGAAAAATATTTGGCCTCGGCCGTTAGCCGAGGCCAATTATTTTTTTTAAAGTAAATAAAATTAATTGGCCTCGGCTTTCAGCCGAAGCCAATTAATTTTATTTACTTTTAATAATGAAGTCTCGGGTATTCTCGAGGCTACTATAACATCCATGAGTCAAAAGTAACTCCGCATCGCTTGAGATAATCGTAGTCGCCCGCGCCGGTGCCCACCTGGTTGCTGACGCTCTGCGAAGATCTCCATCACTGCGGAAAGAACTGCATGTTGTAAGTATAAAATGTTCTATTTTGTTTAAAACCAATTTGTTTTTCATTTACTTCAGCCTCTTCAATGTTTTTGCAGTTTCATGACTCAATTCTTGTATCGACTTCCTATTAAATTGAAATATGTTGTATCATACAATCCTGATGTTTTACTTTAATGCTAAAAGTTTATAAAAAATATTTATTTATGATGCTGTAGGCTGTTTCTAACAAAAGTATTTCAGCAGTGTTAGTTGCTACTGAATCTAATAGCTCTGATTGTGCTCGTCGTGGAAAGTTTGGATTGTTTAGTTTTGCGGGATAAAAAGTAATGTACCTATGTACATATTCTTGGCTACAATTTATTTTTGTGACAAATAAAATCTGAATCAGTACAGTAGTAGTCTGGCGTGATTTAGTAGTAAATACGTCATAAGATTAAATTAATCCCCTTAATGCCTTAAGCGCCATATGGTCCCTTGTGTATAAAAATACACACAACGTAATAGATTCAATCTTAGATGTAATAACGTGTAATTTGGCAGAAGACACGGATCGTAGCCTTAGCAAAAATGTTTGTAACATGCTAGCGACTTGTGACGGGCCCGTGGGTCTAGTGGTTAGTGACCCTGACTGAATGTTTGTAAAGCCCCCCGTGACACAGGAATGCCTAATGCAGGAGATGTCAATTAAAAAAAATACGAAGTTACATTTTGATAGCTTTCGCTTTCATGAAGAATGATTTTATAATTTTAAATAGTAGGAATAACGTTAACTCTAAATATTACTTTATATCAGTAGTTTCTAGACATGAGGTCTCTAATATACTTTATGGGATAGGAACCTATATATATATGCATATATACCTTTCAATCAACCGTCTGTCGCTTTAGCTGTTACGCTACCGCTGTTTCTTTATTGATACCCAATTGGGTTTCAATTATAGAGATTATTTGAATTATATAAATGTAATTAAGATATCATCAACCGCACGCATTTCTATTAATTGAGTTTACCAGAATGAAAAGCCATCATGTTGCCGACATCATAGATTTAAGTATTTTAAATTTGTATAAGTGTTTTTTATATTATAAGGGGACACACGAGCAGACGGGTCACCGGATGGTAAGTGACTTCTGCCGCCCATGAACACTTGCAACTCAAGAGTCACAAGAGTGCTGACTTTGAGTTTTGATTTGATTCTCTGATCTTGATCTTTCTTGATTTCTTTTTTGATAATATTCTTTTTCAAAGGCCACAATGAAGAATTGAATTGCACTGAAGCTTTTTTTTTCAGGAAATCAGTAGAGATCACGCATTTTAATATATAAAGCAGGTATATTAATATTATATTCAATGGAACAATTATATAACTTTCGTGGTAGAAAGTTTAAAGTTATTTATTTTTATTCATAAAACATATTACTGTCATCACAGGTTACTATATAATACAATTGTGAAGTTACATATTTGCGTTTAAAGTAAACATATACAATACATGTATTTCGCACAATCAATGCTGCCTTTATGAATTCATTCAGAGTACACAGTTAAATATACTATAATTAACTTTAAAATACGTACTTTTTTTATAGAATAGGGGGACAATCGAGCAGACGAGTCACCTCATGTTAAGTGACTTCCGGCGCCCATGAACTCCTGCAACTCAAGAGTCACAAGAGTGCTGTCCGCGCTTTAGGGTAGGGGTAAGCGAGGAGGGGAAAGAGGACAAAGAAAAGAGAGTTAGGCTTCCGGTTACCTCACTCACTCGGTCACACAATGCAAACCTTGTTTAACAGCCGGTTTTCTGAGAGACGGTTGTAATACTCCAGTCGAGCCGGCCCTTACATGCCAAAGCATGGATCTCTTTTTTTTTTAGGCGTTATGGTGTAATAATACATATTTTACCGATTTCAAATCGTCTATTATAATAATTGTAATAAAATGTCTTCTCCATTCCTTAATTTCTACCCTTATAGGTGTAAAATTTTCATATCAAATTTGAATACAGGAAATTAGATATTTATAAAAAAATGTAAATAGGCCGCGAATAGTAAAGATATAGCGTAACATGTACTCATCGTCTCTTTATTTTAAACCTTGGAAGAAGAAAATTTCATTCAGATTACAATAATATAAATAATAATAATAATATCTTCAATTATAATGGGACCAACTTTAAGTCCAAATTTATAGAGTTTTTTATTTCTATTGTTATCGTATCCCTTTCAACCAAATCTCGCCCATGGTTTAATGCAAAGTGTCTCTTAGCTGACAAGCGTAAACAGGAAGCATATTTAGCTTAGGCTGACACCCGTAGAAGCATAGCCATGGCTCTTCTTACTAAGAAGAAAGCTTATAATTTTTCACAGGCAAGTCAAGCCAAGTCCTGCAAAAAAGGCCTGGGTTTTGACCACATAGCTAGCATAGCATAGCTAACGAAGAAGCAGAACTATTTCCTAAACTCTTCGCGGGGTTAGTAGTAAATGGCCACCTCCATTTGGCCCCAAAATTATATCCATTCAAATCCACCAAATAGAGGTACTTAAATGTTTGCGAAACCTTGATATAAATAAGACTAGTGGTCCGGATGGCATTCCTGCAGTGATCTTGAAGCACTGAGTAGCTAAGTTTTCTCCCGTTTTAACACACCTCTATCGGCTCTCATTGGCAAGTGGCAAGGTCCGGTTCCTAAGAGGGTGAGCCGTGCAAACCCGATCAATTATAGACCTTTTGCGGTCACCTCCGTAATATGCAAATTGTGTAAATGAAGCGTGTTAAACAATCGTCTCTTGGCATACCTTAAGACATATGAGCTCCTTAGTGACAGCCAAGCCGAGCCCTCACAAGGTCATGGAGAGGCAGTAGCTGTATCTTTAGATATTTCTATCTACCAAGCCTGGCTGGAGGCTCTCTTAAGTAATCTTAACGTAACGGCTCCGGACCGTAAGCTGGATATCAGATTTTTTGAGGGAATGGTCGATTCGAGTAATCTTGAGTGGCTGCTCTTTCGACCTAATGGCAATAAATTAAAATGAGCTACCCCGGGTAACTCAAGGATTTGTTCTCTCTGTAACCTTGTTCCTGCTCCACATCAATGACCTTTTAATACCTAGCATTATAGGCTACGCAGATGATAACACTGTTTTGCAAAAGGTACATTTCTATTCAGGCTAGTTCTCCGGAGGCACAGTCTTCAGGAGAGTGGGGGTGGGTAAGTGAGAGAGGTGAGTTGGGGGGATGCCACTTTCAATCCATTGAAACACAGTGGCGTGTCTCTTCCCCGAGAAAGAGAATAACTTCAAACTTACACCCACTATCCAAGGTGTATCCATACCTGACACTGACCAGCTAGGGCTTTTAGGTATCACAGTCACATCCAAACTTAACTTCAGCCAGCAATTCGAGCACATGGCAATGATGGCTTAAAGAATATTGGGAGTCAGTTCGAATGTCCGGCGTTCAGCGAAGTTCAGCTCTGAACAACTACTTAATCCCATAAAGCTCAAATTCAATCCTGCATGCAGACACTTTTTTATATGGATGGCTCAGCCACTGTAGTCACCGAAAAGGCTGTAAACTTATAACCAACGATGAGCTCACGCATAGAGAGCGGCCATCGTCGTAAAGTTACTTCCTTATCGTTTTTTTTTTTTCACTCTGGCGATTGTTGCTCGATAGTTTGCTCTTTTCGAACTGATCGAAGCCTAATCCTTACACTATCTTTACCTTTCCTTTAGGCACAGTTCCTTTTGTAGTCAAAACATCTAAAAGTCTAACTGAACGCTTTGACAGCTCCTTTTTGGTTCGCATCGGCAAGGTTTGGACTGAGCTGCCAGCATCTATTTTTCCTGAAAACTATAATCCTGCAACCTTCACGAGTAGTAGTTAACAGCTTTCTCTTGGACCATCCAAGAGAAAGCTATTTACTCAACGCCTATGAGTGCACCATCTTGGTCTTCATCGTCACTTTCCACCAAGTGAGTTGGACGATTAATTCCTATTCTAATAACCAATAAATATATAAATTTAAAAAATCACCTTCTCCAACCCCCAGCATCGGTAAATCTGAGGTAATAAAAAAAATAAATTTCAGTTATTGCTCCTGGCAAAATGTTATTTTTAAGGATACATTTATTACAAATTGAGTTCAGACAATCATAATCTTTTCATTAGTGTGAAGGTAGAAAGTCTGAACAAACTAATACTATTAACACTGCATTTTATTTTATAAACCAACAAGTGCAATAGTTCTAAATTCTTAAAGAAGTTACCTACATTTTTTTAAGCTAAAATATGCTAAAATAAGCGTTAACTTTATATAACCCACATTCACATATAATATATCACTAGTCCTTGAAAAAATAAATATATGATATGACAACTTTTATATAAATTTAAAAATCTTTTAACAGCCTTTTCTGGGGCACACTGCAATTTAAATAAGTTTAGCAGTTTACGAGTATATTGCGAGGGGATTTATAGGGCCCCTGACAGTTTCTACACCGGAACGACTTTATATAGATACGTCATGAGTACTATGTTGTAGATAAACTACGACATCTTATTTCCTCAGTGTATGTATGTTCAGTTTTATTTCAAGTTCCACATTTAAACTCGAAGTGTTTTTGTTATCAGGTTGTTCAGGAATATGAACGCGCTGTAATCTTTCGCCTTGGACGTCTTCTCACAGGAGGTGCCAAAGGTCCTGGTAAGTATAAAATATTGAATAATAGCTTTAGTCTTTTACGGAAAAACGGGAAAACATGTGGTCAGCGATAACAAAACAGCGAAATTAAAACTTGTAAACTAAAAAACTAACTTCAAAGTTTGATATGCCTATACGAGTATAAATGTCGATTTAAAAATAATGTTTTTATGAAAGTACATTAGAAAATAATATTACGAAGTATAAATTCATTCGATATGGTCCGCTCGAAAAACATTCTTTATCTTATTGAGAATACCGATACCTTTTTCAATAATAACACATAATATGCCTTATTCGAGAACTCAAATACGCATATGTAGTACTCGCTCTGTATACGAGTATGTACGTGTAATGCCATTGTATTTTATACGTAGTACTATCTAATACCAACAGGAAAATGTTGTGATTGATACTTATTTTTTCATGCTAAATTCATGGAAACGTTACACGTGTAGAATAAAATTCAGAGAATGATATTCTGCCAATTTCCCATATATTTGAAGTATCAATAATTGAAAAGAGGCAATTTCTAGACGATTTTCATAATTTATATAAGATGATTAAATATTATGTATCTTTTTTTATGCGATAGGGGGCAAACGAGCTGACGGGTCACCAGATGGTAAGTGACTACCGTCGCCCATGAACACCCGCAACTCAACAATCACAAGTGCGTTGCCGGCTTTTTAGGTAGGAGTACGCTATTTTCTTTAAAGGGTATCTAGTATTGGATTCGTTCCTTTAATATATTATCCTTAATATATTTGTTTCATAGGCATTTTCTTCATTCTTCCGTGCATCGATACTTACGCGCGTGTTGATCTAAGAACACGTACGTACGATGTACCACCACAGGAGGTGAGTAATCGTCAATGTTAAACGAACCTACCTTAACATTAAGTCTGTCCATTTCAATATTGTCAGTCTCCTCCCAACAAACTTATTCCTTAGGCTATTACGTATTTCGACTCACGGACGCAATATTAAACAGTTTCCGTATTGATATTACGTATAAGAATTAGATTCTCATTATTTCTTAATAAAATATATTACAGTAGAGGTGCAGTGGTTTAAGTGCCGCGGAGAGTTTCGGTTCGATCCCCACACCAATTTTTGTTCTGAGCATCAGGTTCTTTGTGTCCGTTATTTGAATGTTTGTAAACTTCCCACGAAACAGAAATTAATCCTAGTGTCTTTATTTAATAAAAAATAAATACTAAGAATTTGCTCATGACAGGAATTGGTAGACGTGAGGATTTTTTCACTGTTAAAAATTTCGTATCCCTAGTATATGGGGGGATACAAATCAATTAAAACTTACGATGGTCTGATAATAACAGGGAAATTCTAATTCATATTCTTGCAGACTTTTTACCGATTACAATTAAAAGCCCAGTCACGAAGGCACATTACTTTCAGGTTCTCACTAAAGATTCCGTAACTGTGTCAGTAGACGCAGTGGTATACTATCGCGTTCATAACGCTACTATCTCAATTGCAAACGTCGAGAACGCCCATCACTCTACAAGGCTCCTTGCTCAAACGACTCTCAGAAACACCATGGGTACACGTCCACTACATGAGATCTTGAGTGAGCGGGAGACCATTTCTGGAAACATGCAACTCTCCCTAGACGAGGCAACTGAAGCTTGGGGCATTAAAGTCGAGCGTGTAGAAATGTAAGTACATACATACATCAGATAGATAGATAGACATGTAGACATATACATTTTACTAAATAGTGAAACATAATTAATTTAAATTTTTATCTGACATCTAAATTATTGAACCCTGTTTTGTATGAATTTATGAAGGTCCATGGTTCTCCTCTCGATTTGCCATAGAAAAAATCACTTTTACAAGATTGTGTAGTTGATCTATCAATTTGAGTGATCACTCCGGTAACGCCATTTCGGAGTGATCATTCAAATTGATACTTATCAAATTGAAGCTTTAATCTTAATTTAAACAAAGTTAATAAAATAGAAAGTTAATGAAATGCTGTCGGAGTGTCTGTTTAATAAGTACTGAATACCTATAAAAGTGAGAACACCACACCGTTTCAAACCTGTCAATGACAACAATAAAAGAGTTCCCTCAATATCACAACAAGCGGATATAATACGGATCGTTTGCAACAAAGAATGCAATCAGACTGCGGAATATGATTAAATGACATGAATATCTGAATCGCCATACTGGAAGTCATTTGCATAATAATTTTACAATTTTACAAATAAGATATTACTGTATGCGGGGGTAACGTCCGCGAACTGCACTCACTTAAATTAATTTTCCCTTTTGTGCCTTGATGACATCCTTGTTTAGAAAAGACTGGTCGAGTGTTCACTGAAACGAAATACGTACTGTAGTACAGGTATTTCGATTTTTAATTAATAATTATTACTTTTTTTAATTTTTCAACAAATCAGATCGGTAGTAGTGAAACTTTAGTCTTTAAAGATATAAAAAGTCGTTCGAATCGTTCTACTCCCTGTCAGTTTTTATGGCATAGAATGTCAAAATGTTAATGCAACCCCCGTTTTATATTAAGCAAGAAAATTAACATATACTTACTGACATGCCATAATAATAGGACGTGGGAACTTAGATTACAATCTGACACGTGATAAAGATTCTATGAGAAATCGGACAGTTGTATCGATCCATTCAATATAATAGCGTTCGAAAGCTTACGTTTTGAAAATAAATACATATGTAACGACCTTCGTCACCACATATTCACCAAGACCACGTGTACCCAATGTTTGTTTGAGCAATCCTATCGCTATAGAAATTATACATATAAGTTCAATACTTATCAATATATAATTTGCAGCCACAGTGATATGAGCTTGCTTAACTTCATATTTAATTCTTAAAAAGTAAGGACGTGCGCTTGCCAGTACAACTACAACGTGCAATGGCTGCCGAAGCAGAAGCAGCAAGGGAGGCCCGAGCAAAAGTGATTGCAGCCGAAGGAGAACAAAAAGCCTCGCGAGCGTTGCGAGAAGCCTCTGAAGTGATTGGCGACAGTCCTGCTGCCCTGCAACTACGTTATCTGCAGGTAAACTTGCTAAGTCAATATTTTTAGATAATAACTTCAGTAGCTTCAAACCTTAAACATTTTAAAATCATTATTGAATTCTGGTTCATTGCTTTGTGTAATGATTCAATCTTTATATTTTTTACACTAACTAAATAGACACACAATTAACGTTGTCTAACTCCTATCGTAAACATAACAATTGAAAATGAAAGTAGAGATTATAGTTTCTTTGCTGTGATTTAAGGGTAACAAAATGACAAAATATCAAATTTAGTTTGCCTATTCCACATTTCCCTATTTGTAGGGATAGTTGGCTTTTTTCCATATTCATTCATACTTTTTCAAGTATCTCTACTGTTTTGTCGCCTTGTATGATCTCATAGAAAAGGTTTAATTTATATTGAGCGTTTGCCCTACATATGGAACAAATTGTCGCCTGCCGTATTTCCGAACCGATACGACCTTCAAACCTTCAAGTAAAGAGCGTACTCCTACCTAAAAGGCCGGCAACGCACTTGTGACCCTTGAGTTGCGGGTGTCCATGGGCGGCGGTAGTCACTTACCATCAGGTGACCCGTCTGCTCGTTTGCCCGCTATCGCAAAAAAAAAAAATATTACATGTGAATAATGAGGTTTTCGTGAAAACCCTTATTACTTTTTTTTCTACCAGTAAGTAACTATATATATTAGTAGGAATATATGGAAAAGGTAATTTTATTCAGGAGTACCTTTCTTCTACAACATGACAATTTCGCAATTAACTCCTAACATTATTCCAGACTCTGAACACCATATCAGCTGAGAAGAACTCGACGATTGTATTCCCTCTCCCAATCGACATAATAACATATTTTATAAAAGCAAAGGAGAACGACAGTATGTAATTAGTTGTTTGTTGTTTATTAGTTAATAATTCAATATTTACCTAACATATTTAACCGCATTTAATCTTTTAATATAAGAATTTAATATAGAGGGTCTGACATGGCCATCTCAATTATTGGATTTGAGCCCTATCACCGGTGCTGATAAAATAATCTTATATTTATATATTCAATTTTTATTTTATTTTTCGTGCGTGGTAACGACTAAAATCACACGATGTTCCGTCACGATTGGGTCTATTGCAAGGGACCCGAGAATACCAAAAAAGGAAGCCTTCGGGAACCCATGCAGACCTTGGCCACCTCTACAAGTTGCTGCACCGTTTAGGAGGCCTGGCCTCACCTTCAGTTGAGCGTAACGGTCAGCTCTTCCGTTAACACCGGCCAGCGCTCATGGAGGCCGGAGATTATTCGGAGCTCTCCGGCGCCTGGTGCGTCTTCTGCGGGACGGGAGAGTACTCGACTATTTTAGCCAATATCACCTCCTCCCAAAATGAAGCGGCGGCGTCCCACTTCTCAATCCCAATTCTCTCATATATTTATATATTTTCCCTTAACAATCCTAAGTTAAATAAGATTTACGTGCCAGCACCACAAAATATAATTAAGTGGTCATGTCTGCCCACAAGAAAAACAACAATGCTATTCTATAAATTTTAAGAAGTTTATATGGGTATTATAAAAACACTTAGCTGGTAAATAGAAGTTACTCAAAATTGTAATACTTTATGACGCTATATGAATTTCTTTGCTTTGATATCAGATCTGATGCCGTACAATGGTTAAATACGGTTTATACAAACACGGTTACTTTCACAAAATATAACACTCCTTTTGATAGTCGATAAAGTACTTTCTAACAGCACATTTAGAATCCACACATTTCTGGAACTCAATACACTTTAACTGATTTTAAGTTAAAGTCATACACACATATACTCACGCCTGTATCCCCGAAGGATTAGGCAGAGGTATATTAAACATAAACATTTTGCCAATTAAAGTCATAGTAGTATAATAATGTTTATATGAGTGATAAAATAGGATTTTTAGAATTTCATCTCATCAATGGCTGTGCGGTATTAGATTGATAACAAAACATAGACTTAGAATAGATTCATGTAATGTATATTGGTTATTATGTTAGTGACCTAGTTTACAAGACTCAAGTTAATTAATGCAGGTTTACATCATGCGACCTTTTTTAAAGTAATTAAAAAAGGTTGGTTTTGTTCACTGCACAAAAGTTAACTGAAAATTGTAAAAGAAGTTATCTATGTGGGCAATATAATAAGCAATACTCCTTACAAATAGCGTAAAAATTAGATTATATTCCAGTCTTTAATAGTCTAGTCTATCTACGTACTACATAGCCATCAATATTCATAGTATTTATTAAGTTATGCTCGTATAAGAGAACATAAGGATGCGACTATTATAGTCGCTATAATAAGTTAGGCGTACGTAGTAAAATGCAAAATATATGTGTAATGCTAATTAAGATATAATGAAAAATACATGTTATAGAGATTATTACGGTTATAAGCTGAAGGGTAATTGCATACTAGAGGTCGCATTGGTGTTATTTATATATTCATATTAAGTAGATATTGAATCTATCTTAGGCTTCATATTTAACGTATAACTAATTTTTCAGGAGACGAGACGAGCCACGACCACTAGTGTGCAAATTATCATTTTAAATTATTATTTTTAATTATGTTTTCACTAATTGGATTAGTTAGATGATAAAATACAATTACTTAAAATTAATCATATATTCGTTTGATTCTCGAGATGACTAACACATACATATGAAAATATAAATTTAATTAACAAATTTTGTTTCATTTCTATACATTTGTATTTTTTTATGGCATAGAGGGAGTATGGGATACGAGTAGATGGGTCACCTGATGCTAAGTGACAACTGCCCCCCCCCCCCCCCGGACACCTCAAGAGTTATAAGTGCGCCGATTGCCTTTGAGGTTGATCAGGGGGATTGTTGGAGACGGAGGAGGAGAGGAGAGGAGTGGAGCGATATGGGCCTCCGGTACATTACTCACTCGGTCAATATATAGCAAGTATAGTTTGAGAACCACTTTTCTGTGAGGCCCGAAATATCGCTAAGGTCAAGCCAAAAAAAACTAAACATACCAAAATTTACATACAATTTACCATTGAGTAATCTGAAGTTTCAGTAGGTATTAGGAGTATTAGTGTTGTGTGATATCAAACTTAATTATAAGAGGCTACAAACTATGCGATACAGTGTAATTATTTTGGCAAACATGTTATGTTAATTTTGCACACGCTTCAGCCAAGTATACCTATACATTGCACTGTTACCGAAACTTCGTCTTTAAGTGCAGCGTGAACTTTAAACAGATGGTTCTTCTTGACCCCAGTTTTTTTGCTTTCCTAATGCATACTAACAAATTGATAACTAAATATTACGACACCTATTGAGCTCTGTTCCTAATTTACATTGCTATATCAAAGTTATTATTACTACTATTCAAGCCGTAGGTATCATCTTGAAGAAATCTACATACCTGAGTGTACATACAGCAAACTTTCAAATGAGAGTTTACCAGTTGAGAATATGAGTACAGTATGGAAACCAGGGCAAACTTAACTCCACTCCGATCATGATATATACAGACTATATTATTTCACAATAAATATTCTGCCCATTTATAAATTCATAATTTTAGTCCGACTGACATAAAGCGCTTTCTGCGAAGCTTCCTTCCCATGGGCTTACCAAGAAACTGTGCAACAGACTCACCAGTTTTCTTACAGACAGAAGCATCAAGGTCGTTGTTGACGGTGCATGCTTCGATTCCAAGTCTGTTTATTCTTGTGTTCCACAAGGCTGTGTGCTATCACCCACGCAGTTTCTTCTGCATATCATTTACATGCTGCAGATTAGCAGCATCCATTGCTATGTGGACGATAGCACGAGTGATACCCTTTACACCGGCCGCGCTGATATTTCTCGGCAAAACGTCATCGGCAGCCGATCCAAACTTGTGTCTGAAATCAAAACTCTAACTCTACTCTAACTTTAGTAAACGTCTCAGATTGGGGTCGACTTAATCTAGACCAATTTAACCCCACGAAGACATAGGTATACGCGATGACCGCTAAAAAGTTTTAGAGCACTTCCCTAACTGCATCAGCCGGCATCGGAATCCTTGACGTCGATATATCAGGCGAAGTACAGTTTCGTGGTCACTTAGAGGGTAAGGCCAAATTAGCCTCGAAGAAGCTAGGTGTATCGAGACAGTATTTATCTTTAACTTTATAAGGCCTAGGTTCGGCCGCACATGGAATACTGTTCTCATTTCTATGCAGGTGCACCCCAGTACAGTACTAGCTTCTCCTTCCTGGCCGCATTTAACGAAGAGCGACTCGCATCATCCATTGCCAAGATATTTCTAATCGGCTTGACACCTTGGTATTGCGTAGAGATGTAGCTTCACTATGCATTCTCTATCGCTTGGGCTATCATGGGGAGTGTTCAGAGGAAGAGTTCGGCCTTATACCGGCTGCAGGTTTCCGCCATCGTCCTACGTGACAAAATATTCATCCCCATCACCTGGATAATTGGCACTCGACCACTGCGCGCTTCTTCAGAAGCTGTTTGCCTCGCACAACCATCCTATGATACGACCTTTAAACCTTCAAAAAAAGAGCGTACTCCTACCTAAAAGTTTGGCAACGCACTTGTCATTCTTGAGTTGCGAGTGTCCATGGGCGGCGGTAGTCACTTACCATCTGGTGACCCGTCTGCTCGTTTGCCCCCTATCACATAAAAAAAGTAATTTAATTGTCCTAATTGAATGCTAGTTACGTAAAGTGATAAATATATCCAACTTAAATGGCTGCACTTCCACCAGTTCTACCTACCTACCTAACATATAATAACCAAAATGACGGTATTATTATGTGGTATATTATTATGTAAAAAAATCTCGTCAGTAATTTATTTTTCTGTGACCTCCCTTTGCGTACCGCTTACGAAGTTGTTTTGATTTTACCACCCCATTCGTTTTTAAATTATCAGTTAAATAATGACCTGAGTGTCTCTTATGGGCTGCAAGTCCTAAGTCATCCTTTAAAATACCGACATGATTCTAGGTGCTATACTCATTTCCCAAGATATCTTTTAATTTCGGACAAGATTTAGATTATGACGAGGTACTAGTATCAGTTATTAAATCAGTCCGACATGTACTAATACCAGCTATTACTCACGTCTGCAATATTTGTTTGTCTAAAGGAGCATTCCCCGACCTCTATAAACTGGCTTTCACCCCATTTTCAAAGGTACCGTATTGAAAACTATATCTATTTTTACTGCCCTATCAAAAGTTCTGGAAAGATTTCTAAATAGAAGATTGCTTGAATAGCTAAAACACAATAATGTTCGAGTTCCTAAGTGATATAGTTTCAAAAAAAACAAAGACACACACAAATATCTTCTTGCAAAGGTTGGAGAAATTAGGAGTGCGAGACTTTGTTTTTCATCGTTCATGTCAATACACTCTGTATGCTTTTAATCCCAAATTGTTAATCATTAGCCTATGCAGACGATACCTTACTTACTAGTCTTGGAGTAGTGCAATGCAATCCACGGAAAATGCACTTAAAATTGTTACGGATTTGCTTAATACTTATTTTACATTACATTACATTATCTTACTTTCTCTAAGGGATCGGAGTGTTATCTATCAGACAATATATATTCAGCCATAAAGTGTCCCATTGATGGCGATACTGTGTGTGTGTGTGTGTTTAAGTTATATCAATCCCATTATTAGTGCGATTCGAATGATGTCAAAATCCATCAAGCCTCTTAGGCTGTAGGGCATAACAAAGAAACATAATATATACATACGTTGTATACATACACACACTTGAAAACCAATAATCCTTTTTACGCAGTCGTATCAACACATGCTCTGCTGAATTTTAATTAATGTTAAAACTACAACATACAAATCATTGTACCGAAAATTTCATTTAAAATTAAATGTAGGTATTACAATTTTGACGAGAGGTTTTGTTGGTAACGCTCGTTCTGTTCAGGAAATTAACTCAATTGTTGGTGGTTCAGAACAAAGTATTCCCTTGTTACGCAAATATTTTTCAATGCAGGGAATGAAAGCCCCGAATAATGGAAATGCGTTTTAAACAGTACTCTCTCATATTTTATAATAAATAACTACCAACTTTCACCTATAACTGATTACTGAGCCAGAGGTCATGGAATCAATTCCCACTTGAGACAAAAACTTGAGTGATCCACAAAGAGTTGTCACGAGTCTGAATTTTCTTTGCTCTCTCGCACAGAAATCATTACTAATCCGGTAGCCATCTTTTAAAAAAAATATGTACATAGAATAAAGAATAAAGAATAAAAATATGTAAATATGTACTAGGGTTAAGGTTAGGTTAAACAGACAGGCTTTAACTTACTTCCACACCAACAGAACACAAAGTAAACTTCTGAGACTAGGGTACTGCCTACGATGGCATTGAGCATACATACTGCAATCATGATTTTTTACATAAATAAATATATAAAAGAGTAGTTACTGAAAATATAGATAGTTGTTGACAATTAGTAAACGCCCGTCCTGGAACTCGGCGGTTCAGAAGATACTGAGATTGTAACATTCTTCATATGTGGCGTTGACAAACACAAATACCAACAAGCCCAATATTGGAACCTACAAATAAAATACTTGTGAGATATTAACACTCCAGTCAGTACCACCAGACAACACAAACTTATTTCAGTTACTAGCTTTTGCCCACAACTTCGTACGTGTGGGATTTGAAATCAAACCGCCGCTACAAAATTGCGGGCTACTTATTTTTGTACCACATAATTCATGAAATTTCTGTTTCTATTCACATATTTTTCTATAGCTACATACGTACGAATGATATTAATGCTGCGGGCGCGTATAAAGTTATATGTGAGAAATGTATTTAACTCAAGTATGAATGAAAATGTACATTGTTGATGCACCTTAACAAACGAATGAACCTTCCCGTCGACGAGAGCTCTAACTTCCCGGCACCAGCCACTTCGAGTAGTAAGTATAGTGCCCCTGACCTGCTTGAGCTTTTGCTTATACTCCCCAATCCAACCATGTAATCAATATCCCTTTTCTGCCCTTTCTATCTTCCCTTTCCTGTGTATATACTCCAAACTTTTAACTCCAAGGCATATATAGGGGGCAACAACGTAGGTAGGTATTCATCTTCTTCGTATGCTCATGTGAGAACAGTCGTGGTCACGCATGTTGATCTGAGATGAGCAGCACTATAGCTCTCCAAGAGTCTCTTTCCACTTGCTACGTGGGATTATTCCCACATTATTACTATTACTTATTTATTACCTATTACGTAAATTTGACTAAATTTAAGTAGACAAAAAGTGCCTACCCCTTGGGGGATTCAGGCTTGGGCGATTAATCATCTCATGTCGTTACTGGAAGAAAACGGAAACAAAGCTGGCTACAAAAAGTCTCCTTTTAAACAAGGTACGTAGACATACCCTACTCCATGGGTTTCTTAGCCTTTCTCAAAAATATACATAGAAAATTTTAGACTAGATTACATTGATTGACCATTTGCTTTAATACTATAACAGATGGCCGCGCGACCTGTCCTCTATCTACCTAATGACTAGACACGTGATAATTTGGCCATGATTGATTTTACCTACACAAACATTGGACGGGGTCTAGTTAGTACGAAAACAAATAGTCGTTATAAATAATGATTTTAATATCAACTAAAAGACATAATGTTCGAGAATCTTGTCTTTTAAAAAAAACTTTTAGGAATTCATAATAATAATTTTTACTTTTACATATATGTATATGTACATACTCACGTCTATAACCCAGCCCATACGCAGAAGCTACTCAAACGTCTATTTATGGCCATCAATGATATAGCCCCTCTTACGTAGTATGAGGCTAAGCTTGTTGTCATCATCCGGGCACTGTAGGACTGTATATTTACTGTCTAATAGGTAACATTACGTTAGAGATGGGGTAGCTCTATATGTTAGTACTTCGCTGAGAATAACAATCCAATAATTAATTTTTCACAGTTCTGCAATAATCAGTGTAATAAAGAATTCTACATGCGTATTTCAAAACTAAACCATAAAAATATAGCAAAACATTGTATACCTTTGAGTTATTTGGAGCGTAGTAGTAGACCCAAACTAAGCAGAGCTTGTACTATGGTAACCAGACAGCTGATAAACATACCTATAAACTTCTAAATACATATATACAAAGGTGGGCATTAACTCGTTAATCCGTTAATCGTTCATTAACGAAGTTAACAAAAAAAAGTTAACGCTTTAGTTTACTTCCGTTGAATTGAAGTTCCCTTAACTTTAGTCCGTTAAATTAGCCGTTTGTTGACATGCTGTCATTTTCATTTTGCTTATTTGAATTACGCGATACTATTAGTATTAGCAGAAGCAGCAATAATGAAGAAGAAGGGGATGATTTGTTACAGCACTGTTACTAAATCTGAAGAAAATAGGTCTATAGGCCACGAATCTCCAAAAAACAAAGCCCAGAACTTGGCTAGACACAAAGTCAAAAGAATCTTTTACGGATGCTTCTAGGTGAACAAGTGTTAATAAATCTTTTTATTAAATATAACACTGCTAACCCATCTATTGCTGCAGTAGAACGTGTTTCTCTACGGGTAAAGATATTTTACCAGCTAAACAACCGTCGCTGTAGATGTCAACTTTAATATTCTATTTTTTATGAAAGGGATTTATAATAGCCTTACATTTACCTACGTAATTATTAAAAGAAAAGAATGTGTATTTCATCTTCTTGTTTTTGTTTTATTTACCTATTTCTCTCAGTCCAAAATCAGTATATTTTAAATAGTTAACTTTTAACGGTTAACTTTAACTTATGTTAAATTTTCGAAAATTTAACGTTGTACCAATTATCGATGTCTTTTTAAATATTTTTTAACTAACGAATTAACGATTAACGAAGTTAACTTTTGGATTAACTGTGCCCACCTATGCATATATATAATAGATAAATTACACCCAGACAGAACAAATGATTATGATCATCACACAATTATTTGTCCTGAGTGGCAAGCAAACCCACGACCTCTGGTTTAGCAGTCAGGGTCAGTAACCACTAGACCAATAGGCTGGTCACCAATAAAGACGTTAAATCCTATTAATACTCTTAGTCGCCTAGACCTCATCAAATTACTCGAAACATTGTGGCGAAGTATAGTGCGAAGTTTAAGCACCAAGACCTGCTAAGGAGTTGTTAATTTCCGTTCCGTTAGGTAAAAGAAACCTCCTTTTAATTACTTGTCTAAAATAAACTTAAAAGTTTTATATATAATATATAAACTTAAAATAATTAATAGGAATAGATAAGAACATTAACACAAAAACTTCAAACAATAACTATAGAACTGTGGCAACGAGTTTCATATTGGATGCTTACTATTTATAGTATTTATTCATCGATAAACTCTCGCCACCCCCTTCGCACTGGTTTGTATTGAACAAAAATATTCAAAGTTTTCACTTTTCACTTTTGGACAATGTGGACGTTTAAACGTATATTTATAGGCTACTTCCAATATACGAGGTTGTAAAACTTAAATCCCTTCTTCGCATTAGTATAAATTCGCTTTAAGCTACAGGTTCACTTGGCGGCAGATCCGCTTTATGCCAGAAATTGTATTGTTGTGTGTAAAACAAAAAAAAATGCACTCCGGGAGTGCCGACAGAAGTGAAAACTTATTTTGGCGCGTTAGACATTTTTTAGATGGGTACTAGGGTTATTGGGTTATTGGGTAATGAATTGCATTTTATGTATGAATTGTATTTTATTAATTATTAGAAACTTTAAAATACATTTAATATTCTTTTATGAATCATCGTTAACAATTTCAACAACTCTTGTATCATCATCATTATCATTAAAATTATTACAACCTAAAATAGAAATTAAAATTAAATTAAATTCGGATTCATTGAAAATCCCACAAACCCATCGTCGCATTTGTGCCTTCTATGTCTAAAAACATTTTTAAATGAAGCAATGAAGCCTTCAAGACTGCAAGATCATTTGGATAAAATGACTCCAGAAAAGAAAGACAAGAATGTTGTGTATTTTCAAAACCTAGAGAAGAAGCATAATACTCAGCCAAGTGTAGCAAAACTCTTCGGCGGCTGCTAAGCAAGATGACTATGGACTTCGAGCTTCGTACAATATCTCTCTTGTTAATTGCTCAAAAAGGCAAACCACACAACATCGGAGAAGAGTTAATTTTGCCAGCAATAAAGGTAGAGATAACTACTGTACTGCATAAACCGGCCGCTAATATTATCCGAAAAATTTCTTTGAATATATGAGAATAATTCTGTGCAAAGATGAATTGATGAAATATCTGAAAACATTGAACAATCATTGTGCAATCATCAATCATCAATCATCATCAATAAAGGTTTCATAGCGTCCTTTAAAATAAAATTCCAGATGTCCTTGCTATTCCAGGCTGCGTAGAAGGCGTCGACGCGAAGATGATGCGGCAACTCGGGACTAGGAGCTTCTGGGGAGCTATAGGGTTGCCAAGAGTACCCTTCAAGCAATAAAACGGGCTAAATCTGAAGCTCGCAACGAGCCCCTCCACTGACCCAGACACCCCAGACTCAGCTGCTTGACTCCGTCCGCTCCGTCACGGGAGGTACCTATACCTCCATCAATGGCTCCTCCAGAAGTACCCGACCCGTAGGACAACGACGACGTGCCCGAAGTTACTGGGGTAGAACTAAGGGCGGCGGTACAGCGGTTTCAAGCTAAGAATACCGCCCCAGGAGCCGATGGCATACCTGGCCGAGAATGAGTCTTAGCCCTTCAAGCTCTCGGGCCCCGACTTCAAGGGCTTTTCAGCGCATGCTTAGAGCGGGGACAGTTTCCGAGAATCTGGAAGACCGGAAATTTGGTCCTCATTCGATAAGCAGGGCGTCCGGCGGACTCACCTTCCGCCTACCGACCCATTGTATTACTCGACGAGGTGTGTAAGCTCTTGGAGCGCATCATTGTGAACCTCCTCGTCGAGCATCTTTCTAGTGTGGATCCGGACCTAGCGGATAACCAATTTGGTTTCCGCAGGGGGCGCTCTACCATAGATGCAGCTTTGCGCTTTAGAGCCCTGGCGGAGGAAGCAGTGTCACGGGGTGAGGTGGAGGTCCCCTTCAAACGGCGCAATCAGGGCTCAGAGGTTCCAGGTTCACCAGGTACTCATGGCGGGCGACCAAGTGCTGGACACGCCACAATTCTGGCTGTAAGGCCGGTCATGGAGGAATGGCTTGAGAGGCATCACGGCAGCCTCTCTTACCGGCAGACACAGGTGCTTACTGGCCATGGCTGCTTCGGGAAGTACCTGTGTCACATGGGCCGGGAGCCAAAGCCTGCGTGCCACCACTACGGAGGCTGTCCAGAGGATACTGCCCTACACACACTGGTGGCCTGTCCAACGTGGAGACAACAACACCACGTCCTCGAGACAGCTATAGGTGTGGGAAGCCTCTCGCTAGAGACCATAGTGCTAGCCATGGTACAAAACGAGAGCGTGTGGGATTCCGCCGCCTCATATTACGAGGAGGTGATGGACGCCAAAGAGGTAGCGGAAAGAGAACGGGAGAGGTCTAGCACACTCCCGTCGATCTAGAGACGATCTACGGCCTCCATGATCGCTGGCCTGAGGAAGACGAGTCCCGGCGTGACGCGATCTGCGCACTCCCTTCGAGCTCGGATTGGGAAGCAAATTCCCAACATGTGTCGAGACCACCTGTTTTACAAACAGGTGGTCTCAAAACATGCACAACACAACAACTCACAACTTCGGGCACCTGTTTTATATGTGGTCACGTCTGTCGGGGGTCGAGCGACATCCTTCCTAGGCTATATCTTAACCCCTAGCTACAGACATTTGTGTCGGAACACCGTGTGGATTTAGTCGGTTCGATTCCGACATAGCTACTTCATCGAGTTAAACTCGATGAGGTGGTTTGTTTCATACTGAAGTTCATTGGCTATCTCTTGCAATCGTCTTACTCGATTTTACAACCAGTTTGACTCTGTGATAGAGTTCCTGGAAAAGAAAGATGCATAATTGCGCAACAAGCTCATTACATCAAAAAATTATATAACTTACAAGACAGACCTGTATAAATTCTTCAGTGACATGAATCTAAACTGCAAGTCGATGAACTAAATTTAATTAAAATAAAAAATGTTGCTGCTTTTGCAGCCAAACTGCTTCTACCCAAAAAAAAAATGGGCAGACGCGCGTTTTTTTTCCGAATTTATCAGTATCCTGCAGTAACGACTACTTGTTGGCCTACTGCCAACATTTGGAAAACCTCAATGATACCAGGACATTTTGAACTTGGAAGTACCGGACTGGGTGTTGAATCCATTTTCAATTGTCAACACAGCGATATCAACTCAGATGGAAAACGAACTTATAGAATTGACAACGAACGAGGAAATAAAATCAAGTTCAAAAAAGGCTACCAAGAATTTTGCCTACAAAAACCAATCCCACAATTGTACCCTGGATTCAATAATCATTCTTATTGGCAGGTGTAGCCCGTAAAAGTTGAGTTGAGACCGGAGCGTCGTTGTGTATTACCTACTGCGCTCAGGTCTCAAGTTATCTCCGCAAATATAGCTCACAATTATTAATTTAATTTGAAGTTTAGTGGTTTTTAAGTAGATGAAAAAATGGGAGCGCTAATAAAATAATTTATTCTCAAAGTGGGCAGTAGACAAAATAAGTGTGGGAGCCCCTGGTGTATCCTTTAAAGGTATATTTTTTAATAAAGTCAAATCAATATTTCTGGTTTGGTGGTATAAATTTTGACCCCACCCTCTGTTCCACCAGTGGTATGGTGGAATAGTGGGTTTGGTTGTACGGTGGTTCCGAGATGTACCGTTACGTCAAAAGTACTGTAAACTCGATATAGATACGTCTAATTCACTGTACTTACTACTAACAATCTTAGTTACTTTCTATCGCTCATAATTACCAGTACCTAGGTATATGTATATCCATTTAACAGTGGATACTACTATACCCATTTAACATAAATTTAACAGTGGTAGAGCCATGTTAACAGTGGTAGAGCCATGCTTAGGCACGAATGGGCCGGCTCGACCGGTGCAATACCACGACCTCACAGAAAACCGGTTGTGAAGTAACGCTTGCATTGCATTTCCCCGAAATGAGTGAGGTTTCCGGAGGCCCAACTCCCCCTCTCCACTTTCCTCTCCCCTCGTCGCCACTCTCCTCTTTCCTAACTCCTCCTCTCTTTCTCTTTCCAATCCCAGCATCCTCCATCCCTTATCACCCTCAAAGGCGGGCAGCTCACTTACGACTCTTGAGTTGCAGGTGTCTATGGACGGCGGTTGTCACTTACCATCAGGTGACCCGTCTGTTCGTCTGTCCCCATATAGTATAAAAAAAAAAATTACCTGTAGCACACATCTGCTTATTTCTCACAATTTTCAATGTCAGGAATAGGAATTAATAAAGAAGTGCATAAGTACTTATACAATATTAAAATACTATATAAGCACTATAAAAAGAAGAAAATTGGTGACTGGTCTGGTTTTAAGGGTTATCGCTTGATGTTTTTAAATTATATTACATTCACGGTATAGAAGCATAGTAAGAAAGTAACGAATCTGTCTGACCTTTTGTATTGCTGTGGGAAGACTGAGTTTCGTGGGTACGTTTCATACCCGACCGGTACTGCCGAATTACCGCTTTCCCCAACTTCTGCTATAGTATTTTTGTACATAGTATAATATCATAATAATAAATTATATAACAATAATAATAATAAATAGACCTATGCCCCCCAAATTCCTACCTTGCGTCCGTATCGAACACCAGATCACGCGGGGGGTGGACACACGTACTTATAAAACTAACGTGGCAAACGAGGTAAAGGTAACCCATTCAACATGGAGAATTTAAATAATGGAATACGTATAGGGCCGCTGCCCGGGGGCAATCGCCGGGGCACGTCTGGAGCTGGTGCTGGACGTGACAGCATACGGACCACCAGTGGCTCTTTGCTGAACAGGCGGGCGAGAGTCGGGGATCTCGAAAATGTCACAGTCGATCAATGGGGAGGGGAGGGCATGGATGATGTTTTGCAGGGTGGGGTTACACACACACACACAGACTCTGTCGGCTCATCTACAACGACCACAAATAATGTAATAAGCGACGATAGAAGAAGAAAGTGGTCAACAGCAGAACTAAAGGAATTCATGTTTTGCTATTTTAAAGCACGATCAGAAGGAGCAGTATACATAGGACGATTGCAGACACTTTTTATAGAGAGGAACCCTAATAACCATAAAATTCATAAGTTTAATGGTAAAACTTTGTCCAATCAAGCTCGCAGGGTAATAAAACAGAATGTCATATCACAAGAGTTACTAGATCTTATACAAAAACAAGCAGAAGGAACCATTTCTACTGAGAACTCTGAACATATTTCATATGGAAACCAAGAACGACATGAAACACCATCACCGATACAGAATACACAAGAAAACATACTACATGTACAATACTCTAAAGAACAAGCAGAAACAATAGGCCAGTTGACAAACAACATAGAAGTAAACGATGATCAGGACCCATTAGTATTACACTACCTTCAAATATTAGCTGAAACAAAAGAGATTCCACTTACAGAACGCTTACTGCTCCCAAAAGCTAAAATAAATAAACAATTCATCCAAAATCTACATACTCTTGACAGCTATCTACCTAACCTATTAGTTACTAACACTAGTCTACGCGAAATAAATAATATAATTTATGCATCCGCTAAAACTCTAATAATAAACAATAATCAAACACCATACACACCCACACACACAATAAAACTAAAGTGCGATCCACCGTGGAAAAAGAGAATAAGAATTAAAATTGAAAAATTTAGAAAATAATTAGGTCAGTTAATAGAAATGGAAAGAGGGATTTCTACACGAAGAATGAGGAATATCAAAGAAAGACTATATAGTAAATATAACATACAAAATGAAAATGAGCAACGAAATACAGCAGAAATACTTAAGCAAAAAATGAAAGCACTGGCAGGTAGAATCAAACGACGATGATATATCAATAGTAGAAAAGAACAAAATAGTTTATTTAAGGAAAACCAACATAGATTTTACAAAACTTTGGGCAAGACGAATGATGGCAAAGATATTAAAATACCAAGTAGAGAAGGAGTGGAACAATTTTGGTCTTCAATATTATCAAACCCTACAGCATACAACACTGAAGCTAAATGGATTAAGGAGGTAGAAATGGCGTCAGGAGAGGTAAATACAATTGATACAGAAGAAATTACAGAAGATCAAGTTAAAATTGCCATAATAAAATTGCAAAATTGGAAAGCACCAGGAATAGACAAAATACAAAATTATTACTTGAAATACCTAACCAGTGTCCACCCATATCTAAGTTCATTATTTACAAATATAGTTGCAGGTACAGAACCATTAGAAGAATGGTTTACTACAGGCAAAGTCATATTAATACCTAAAAATGAAAATACAGAAGAACCAAGAAATTGGAGACCGATAGCATGCTTGCCAATTATTTACAAATTATTAACGTCCGTATTAGCCAACTTACTGTATAGCCACTGTGATGAAAACAACATAATGGCGGTAGAACAACGGGGATGTCGTCGATGTGCCAGGGGATGTAAGGATCATCTTTTGGTTAACAAAGCTATATTAGAGGATGCACACCAATCCCAAAAGAACCTAAGCATTTCGTGGATAGACTATCAAAAAGCCTTTGACAGCGTATCGCATGAATGGCTTCTAAAAGTACTTGATGTCTATAAATGTCCATCTATCATAAAAAGGTTCCTTCAGCTGGTTAGCCTTCGTGGGCCTTCGTGGGTCATGACAGCCCGTGGCTCCCAAACTTCAATAACTACTGAACAGATTTCTGTTAAACGCGGCATTTTCCAAGGTAACTCCCTATCGCCGTTATTGTTTTGTTTAGCTATTAACCCTATATCATTTGTCCTGAATAAATACGAAATGAAAGGATATAAACTTAAAAATAGTTTCTGGATAAATCATTTAGTTTACATGGATGACCTTAAAGTCTATGCAAACAATAGAAGTAACTTGAAAATATTATTGGACAGTGTAGAAATATTTACAGAAGACATAGGGATGAGATTCGGGTTAGAGAAATGTAATGTAATACATATTAGCTGAGGCCATAGGAGTAGTGCAATAGAAGAAGGCCATATTCTATTAAGCGGAGAGATGTTTCAACAACTGGCAATCGATATAAATACTTAGGAGTACATATAATCAGGAAAGATAGAACATAGTATAATATAATTATGGATCAAATAACAAATAAATATCTCAAAAGGATAAAAAGCTACTAAATACATATCTCAATTCACGTTCAATAGTAAAAGGTATAAATACATATGCTATTCCGGTACTACTCTATTCATTTGGTGTGATTAATTATAAAATCAGTGATCTTAAGAAAATAGATGTAAAAACAAGAAAACTTTTAGCAATAAACAAGGCACATCAGCAAAAGGCAAAAGTAAAGCGACTATACTTACCGTTGACAGAAGGAGGAAGGGGTCTTATAAACGTAGAGTATATGTATAAAACACAGATAGTTAAATATAAGCAACACTTAAAAGCAGAAAGCGATCATCTTATTCGAGCAATAGTACAACACGACTCACATAAAGATAAATACTCCATAATTAAGGAAGCACAAGAAATAGAAGACGAACTACATTTACCAGTGGATAACACACACACAGATGAAGAAATTAAGGAAGCTATAACTAAAACACACAATATTTGCCATACAAGACCAAGCCATCATGACCCGACAGCATCAGTGCGATACACTGAAAGAACCAGTAGACGGAAAATGTCGCCTATGTGCCTGCAAGGACGAAACCACTCAGCATATCATATCGGGATGCGAAAAACTGGCGGGGACCTATTATGTTAAACGTCATAATAACCTTGTCCAATACGTCTACTGGTGTCTGGCCAAAAGACACAAAATAGAAGTCTCTGACCTTTGGTGGAAAGAAACACTTACACAACCACAAGTTAAAGAAAATGAATCCACTAAAATTCTTTGGGAAATGCCCGTACAAACAGATATCACCGTAACGCACAATAGACCTGACCTTATATATATCGATAAAAACAGCAATAAAACATTTTTAATAAACATCACTGTACCATCCGACTACAATATAGGCGCTAAGGAAATTGAGAAATTGAGCAAATACCACCTACTGAAAACTGAAGTCACCCGTCTGTGGAATACACAAACGACTGTCATTCCAATAGTTATAGGCGCAACGGGAATAGTTGCCAAAAACATTAAGAAGAATTAGAAACCACCATTGACATTACCATTCTTCAAAAACAAGCAGCCATACACACAGTAACCATAATCAGTAAAGTTTTGGGAGATACGGTATTCATACACATCATGCAGGACCAACACTTACAAAACACCCAGGAATTGCAAAACATGCAGCAGTCACAGGACTCACAGGACCCGCAACAATCGTCAAACATATCGCAATCATCAGACATACCAGACCCTCTGAACATATCTCATACACTGGACAGACAACAGACATTAAACACTCAATGGGTAAGAGGAAGGGAAGAGGATGAGGACGGGGAAGGAGAAGGGCCGCGACAGACTTTACTTATAAATAACTTATTTTTTAAATAACTTTATTAATTTTTGAATAATAATAGGGACATAAATAACTTTTTTCCCGTAGGTTACGGGACGGGGTATCTATAAAATCGACAAAAGTCGAGATGTTGAAAAAAATAATAATAATAAATAGACCTATAACATGTTTACCAACTGTCTATAAGCTTTTACATCTACTCTGACTACTCTCAGAGTAAAAATGACAACTCATTTAAATAAAAAATCGATTATTTCTGTTTCTCAGAATGGATGTAGTAGTGGGACTCGTGGCACCAAAGAGCTCCTTATCATGGATATAGCAATTAGCCAACAAGTACGTCGTAATCGCAAGAATCTGGCAACATGTTGGATAGATTACAAGAAGGCCTATGACTCTGTTTCACATACATGACTGTTGAGGGTGCTGGAGTTGTATAAAATTGATGCAACTCTATGCACTTTCTTGAAGTCATGTATGGGGCAATGGAGAACGGTTCTTCTTTATCGAGGATATCGACAGATTATAGCCAATGATGTACCATTAGAGATCGAGCGAGGCATATTTCAAGAAGATAGTTTGAGTCCCTTATGGTTCATTCTAGCTTTGAATCCTCTCAGCACTCTGTTAGAGGGTTCAGGGCTAGGCTTTAAGTTGCGGAAATACGATCAAGTTATATCTCACTTTCTATATATGGATGATTTGAAACTGTTTGCCCCAGTAAATTGCAACTGACAATCTTACTAAAGGTGACTGAAAACTTTAGTAACTTTATCAAGATGAAATTTGGTGTAGACAAGTGTGCAGTCATGCACGTAAAGAAAGGCGTAGTAGTAGAATCTGAAGGAGTTGAACTTTCAGATTCAATCTAGATCTCTTCCTGTTGCTGAAACCTAAGTATCTGGGTATATCACAGTCATTGGGAATACTTGAGTCTAGTGTCAAACAGGCATTGCGGGACCGATTTTTTGGCTGCCTGAAAAAAGTACTTAAAAGTCTTTTATCAGGCGATAACAAGATACGTGCCTGCAATAGTTGGGCTTTAATAGTTCTCACGTATTCCTTTAGTATGCTCAGATGGACTCAGACTGAACTAGATACTCATAGGAGAGTTCGTACACTTATGACTGCATTTAGATTGCACCATCCACGGTCATCGGTAATGAGACTGTATATCCCGGGAAAGTTTGGAGGTCATGGTCTTATAAACATTAAGACCCTTCAGAATCGCGAGACATACAACCTCAGAGAATATTTTATTCACACCGATGTAGAAGTGCATCGTAATGTTGTAGCAGTGGACAATGGACTTACTCCGCTCGGTCTGTCTAAAGAGAACTGGCGCAAACCTGTACTCAGTACTAATGATCGCACGGAGGTATGGAAGGGCAAAGAGTTCGATGTCTGTTCTATCGGCCCTAAATGGGCCTGATGTAGACGTAAAAGATACTACATTCTGGCTACGGTGTGGTGATCTTTTTGGAGAAACTGAAGGTTTGGCCTTGCAATTATGGATGAAGTTATTGTGACGAATAACTATCGGAAATTTATTCTGAAAGACGGTACGGTCGACATATGTCGGGCATGGTGAATCAGAATAGTACATCAACAACTTGCCCATAAATACAGTCTTGTGAATTTAGAGGTGCCATATTACAGATATGTGCCTGACCCAGTTCTCGAAAATGGTTGTCCTACATTGTTTTGGGATCGATCTATCATCACTGACAGAACTATTATTGCCAATAAGCCTGATAGATAGTGCAAAGATTGTCGATATTGCTGCTATTCATGACGATAATATCGTGAAAGTTGAAAAAATAAACAAATAAAATATTTGGATTTCTCTCACGAGATTTTAGATATGTGGAATATGGCATGGTATATAATATAATAGCTCGTTAGATGGTTGGATCAAGGGACTGGTGCAGAAGGCAGTTCTCCTTGACACGGCCCGCATTGTCAGGAGTTTCCTATCTTTGGAGCCCTAACCACCGGTGTCTTGGTCCCTGTACCCGAAGTGGTCTACTATTTTTTATATTTTTAAATGTATTTTTTATTTATGTGGTATATTTAAAAATGTAATTTATATGTGTATATTAACTTGAATAAAGAATAATAATAAATGAATGGCACAATACCGAGAAACATCGGTTATTAAAATGCTAAAATACACATACATATGTTAGTTCCCTCGCAACTAGTTGAGTATGTGGCCGCAGTAGCCTACTAGTCTAATAATACATTACAATCGATATTGGAAATGATAACTTCACTACATAAATTCTTGGTTATATAGTTGTTAAATGAAAACAGCAATGTCCCATTCTAAAATAATGACTATCAGGGTAGGTACTTTGTTGTAAATTGTTGTTCACATAGATTTTTAATATATATTATACTATTTATCGAATTCCTTCGCGTTTATGTCGACTGTCGACGTGAATAGGAAAAACCTCCAGGTCTCCCGATTTTTTAGACTGTGCTACTATGTAGTAGTAATGAAACTACAAAAGTATTATTTTGTTTTGCTTACACACTATTCACGATACTTGATATCCATTCTAATAATGAACTTTACCAATGACATACATCAATACAAAAAACTTCAATGTATAGCGTTTGTTTGTTATTACTTACAACAGTAAGTAGCGTGCTGTTAATACACATTTTAATTGTAATTTTTCTAGAATGAAATAGATAGGTACGCAAACTAAATTAAAGGAAACAAATATTAGTTACAGTGTCATTATTACAGTTTAAATTCCTCATAAAAACAGAACTACGATACACATCGATTTCAATGAATTTTTAAATAGTTGAAAGTAGAGTTTTGAGTTTTTATTTACACTTGAAATATGACAAGAATCTTGCATATCAAAACATTAATGAACATAAATAATATGGAAATACAGAAGAAATTAACCGGCGATATTTGTGCTTCGATATAATGTCATGGAAATATAAATCATACTTATTAATAAGATAATAATGTGAGATGAGCAAAGTCGATACAATAAACCATTCAATATAACAATTCTTCTATTTAGTTAAAACCTTAGATGTATGTAGATATGAATCGATATTATTAGGCAGCCTGTTTTTGTTTTGGTGCCCCTCTGTTGGTTGTATACGTCATCACCATGTTGAATAATTTGAAATGTTCTAACTTTATCTGCATGTTTACATTTATTTTGTCATGTAGCAATTGACATTGACATTTGAAAAACCTTTTTCAAAAACAAGCTTTTATTATGTACTAAAAATAACAAAACATTTAAAAATAAAAATTCATACCTGATAAGAAAAATATCATTATATATGTACCTACATTGCAACCTCTAACGATAATACCATATACATATACACATACATACATATACACAACCATATACATTCATACTCGCTAAAGACCGAACTCGGCTTATTTTGTGCACAGTTGAAGCCCAAGACAAGACAATTGGAAGCGTTCTTCTTTCAACTGTGCCGTGATTACATTTAGCAGGGAACTGAACTGATTTAGGTCGTATGATGTCAATGCCGTCATTACCAAAGTCTACGCGAACAAATGGTATATCGCTATAGTTGAGCACGTCTGTAATATGACCATATAATTTACGTAATATGGCCCATTACTTCATTTACGACTTGTAAATGGTCTACGTCAACGTTAGACCTCAACATTACATTGGCAAAAATTTCTAGTTCTTTTTGAAGACCTGTTTCGTTAATGTCTGGTATCCGTCAGGACGAATCAAACGAGCCGAGACTCATGGGGTTGCGTCGTTTTATTACAGAATTCCTATGACCACCTTCCAGCTCCATTATCAGACCCTTGTTACCATTGAAAAACAAACTACTTGTCAAGACGATAGAAACGAGGCCAAACTCAATGAAGTTGTGTCTTTTCATTGTGAAGTTCGTATGGCCGGAAGGTGGCCATAGGAACTTCAACCAGCTCCATCGTCAGATCAGCACCATGTCACCATAATATTTCATTGTCACACGATTTACACTTGCATGCAAAATTTCAGCTCAATCGGTAGCATCGGGCATAGCAACAAACATCGGGACGGGTGAAACTAAAAAAATATTTGTTTAATTTGGTGTGGTTTAATAAGGTGAAACTAAATAAACCAAATTAAACAAATATGAAAACCGACTGCATTATAAACGTCCACTTTCTTTGCTGATATTGTCTTAAACACCCGTAATACCTTATGACATTAACACCATAAAGGCCATTCGAATGACACCTAAAAGAAAGCCAACTGTACTAACGTACTGTGGATGTATATTAATCTTACAAGTTTTTTCACCTCTTGACAAAAAAAAATATTACAGGAGATTTTTTTTACTTATTAGACAATATGACAAAGATTAAACCTGGAAAAACACAATGATATTTAAAGTGAAATTCATCTATAGTAGTAGTAGTCATCTAGGTGACTCCCTAGTGACGGATGCGGGAGACAACAAGCCAACTTGGCGGAAGAATTAAAACTAACTAAGAAGTAAAAAAAAAAGTGATAATGAAGATGAATTATGAAGTGAGAAATAACGATGAATGATGTTGATATTCATCTCTAAAGATTTGCTACTCAAAGGTAGGAACGATAATGTTCGAAAACAAATTACGAAACTGTCAAGAAACTCAGCCTAGAGGAAAAGTTGTGTACTCCGTAAGTAAATAAACAAACAAACAAAGGCAGGGCTTCTAAGTTTATAACTATTTTGGTAGGTGTTACAGGCGAATAAACAAAATAAAACAAATATTTGTCTAATTACCAGATAATTAGAGAATTATTATTTTCAATCATCTGATAAAATACAAGAAATAGCCAGGCATTAGCCTACGACAAACCTTAAAAATGGAACATTGCCAGACTATATTATGTAGAAAACCTTAAGTCAGCGAATTCCCGTAGAAAGTCAAATAGAAAAAAAAGAAAGCTGCAATTCGA
The DNA here is from genome assembly GCA_947561695.1 of Tyria jacobaeae. Classification (NCBI taxonomy): domain Eukaryota; kingdom Metazoa; phylum Arthropoda; class Insecta; order Lepidoptera; family Erebidae; genus Tyria; species Tyria jacobaeae. Next base: position 5,873,011 of record OX387207.1, on the reverse strand, counting down.
AACCCGAATTTTATTTTTAACATATAATTTAACTTGTCTGTCTTGTTAAAGAATTATTACTATTAGATATTTAAATGGACTAATAGTTCCATTATGCTATTGCACTTTATAAGCAAAAGGTATTTACTTTCACCCCTAGGATCATAATAGTAAGTAATTGCATTATACGAGGAAATAGATGTCACTTGGATGTGCTACCTATTTTTATGCGATATGCGATGAACGGGCAAACGAGCAGTCGGGTCTCCTTACCTGCTACAATGTATTGATTCTAGTTAGCTAAGCTTATGAACTAGCTATACAAGCCTATGTGTAATCAACTTAACATCATACATACATAAACATGCTTATGTTTATAGTATTATTTACATAAGTGGCACTAAATTCCGCTTGGCAAAATGTAGGTGATTGATGCACCTGTGCCTACCTTTTTTAGGGATATAGACTCTAGTTTTTTTGATATATACAAATATCATAGTTCAATTGAATGATCAATATCAATAATGGGCAAAATGTTTTTTTTTTTTTTTTTTTTCGAAAATCTATATTATCGTTTCATATTAGGACTACGTACAAAAGCGAAATCCCTTTTTGCTTTTTTCTTTTAATTTAAAAAAAGACAACTCCCGCACTAGGATTACTTCCTGTGTCGCGGGAGACTTTACAAACATTCAAACAACAGACACAAAGAACACCCAGACTGAGAACAATAACTTGAAGATTACACACACACATACTTAACTCGCTACGCCATCCTTGCAGTCATTACACAAAAGGTCTTGTACCGTACGGGGGTCGCACCCACAACACTCGGCGCGGCAGCGTAGTGGCGAGCTGACCATTAAACCACTACGCCATCCGTGCAGTCAATCAATATTATCAATTCACATCGTTAATTCTTACGTGGTAGAGCCATGCTTAGGCACGAATGGGCCGGCTCGACCGGTGCGATACCACGACCTCACAGAAAACCGGTTGTGAAGTAACTGAAGCTTGCGTTGCATTTCCCCGAAATGAGTGAGGTCTCCGGAGGCCCAAAATCCCCCACCCCCCTCTAATGATAGCGCTCTGCTCGGGGCAAGAGAAGGCATACCATGGCATCCCCTGTCACGTTTACCGTGGATTTTTGTAACATCAGGGGCTTATATTCTAACCTCGACACTGTCCACCACCACTCGAGACAGCAAAGCCGGCCTTGCTCTTTTTAACCGAGATATATCATCTCCAGCGGACATATCCTACCTCTGCTACCCTGGATACGGACTGGAACACTCCTTTGTTCCTAAGGCTGGTGTATGCGTGTACGTTAGAGATGATATCACTTCTCACCGCCTCGGCAATCTTGAAGGTAGGGACCTCTCCATCTTATGGCTACGTGTAGACTGCGACAACCATCCCCGCATCTACGTATGCCTCTACAGGTCCCATAGCGGTGATGCCGAAACGGACCGACTCATCGACCACGTCCAAATGGCTACAGACTCAGTGCTCTAACAGGTCCCATCCGCAGAGACCGTGATTCTTGGCGACTTCAACGCCCATCACGCCGAATGGCTTGGTTGGCGCAAAACCGATCATGCGGGAAGATCTGTTCACGATTCCGCCTAGGCATATGGCTTGACACAGCTGGTAGCAACGACTACGTGAATCCCAGAAGCAGAAAGCCACATGCCTTCACAGTTGGATCTTCTGCTGACCTCACATCCTGACGGCTACAAAGTATTCGTTGAAGCCCCGCTTGGCTCTTCGGAACATTGCCTGATTAGGAGTACAGTGCCACTCGTTCACTCGCTGCGGCCGCGAGTTACAGGCAGTATGTATGTATGGTACTATAGGTCAGCAGACTGGGATGGAATGCGAACATTCTTTCCATCCTACCCATGGAGGCAGGTTTGCTTCTCGCCGGATCATCCCAATGTCGTTGCCGACTCTGTCGCGGATGTTGTGCTTCAGGGTATGGAACTTTTCATTCCATTCTCCCTGATTCCCACAGGTGGCAAGTCCCAGCCCTGGTTTGGTCGAACCTGCAAAGCAGCGTCCCGCCGAAAGCAAGAATGTTACCAAGCATGGGCTAATGGAGCGACAGCACGGGATGTAAAGACCAGCACATTAAAGAAGAAATTTAACTTTACCTCCAGGTCCCTCAAAAAAAGTAATTGCTGGGGTGAAGTCGGCTCACATCGGCAGAATTGGCGAGAGACTAGTGATTCTCCCTTCCGGAACTCGTTCTCTTGTCTCTTGCCAAAGCATCCAGGGGAACTTTTGTAAGCCATCCCTTCCACCTCTGCACATAGGAGATAATTCGTTGGCCCACGACGCTAAAGAAAAAGCTGATCTTCTGGGCAAACTCTTTGCATCCAACTCGACCCTGGACGACGGGGGAAACGCACCGCCGACCATACCGCAGTGCGAGAGCCGCATGCCGGAAATCCGGTATACACAAAGGGCAGTGCGTAAAGCGCCTCTTTCCCGCGACGTTCTCGTCGCGAACGAGTCGAGTGGGCCCGATAGAATCTCTCCTAACGTGCTGAAGACGTGTGCTCCAGAGTTGGCACCGGTTTTAACGCACCTTTATCGGCTTTCCTACTCTCTTGACGTAGTCCCGAACTGACGGAAGACAGCTCTAGTGCACCCAATCCCTAAAAAAGGAGATCATTCGGATCCGTCCAACTACAGACCCATAGCCATCACCTCCTTGTTCTCCAAGATAATGGAATCCATTGTTAACTGCCAGCTCCTCTGGTACTTAGAAGACCACCAGCTGTATGCTATCACCCACGATGTTTCTTCTGCATATCAATGACATGCTGCAGATTAGCAGCATCCATTGCAATGCAGACGAAGGATGCCCTTTACACCGGCCGCGTTAACATTTCTTGGGTAAACGTCATCAAAAGCCGATCCAAACTTGTGTCTGAAATCGAAACTTCTTTTTCAATAGTTTAAGTTTGACTTTAACTTAACCTAGTCCAGTTTAACCCCACGAAGACACAGGTTTGAGCGTTCACCGCTAAAAAGATGCCATTTGTCGTATCACTTCTATTTGAGAGCACTTCCCTAACTGCATCAGCCAGTATCGATCCTTGGCGTCGATATTTTTTTTTTTTTTTTTTTTTTATGCGATAGGGGGCAAACGAGCAGACGGGTCACCTGATGGTAAGTGACTACCGCCGCCCATGGACACCCGCAACTCAAGAGTCACAAGTGCGTTGCCGGCCTTTTAGGTAGAGGTACGCTCTCTTCTTGAAGGTTTGAAGGTCGTATCGGTTCGGAAATACGGCAGGCGACAATTTGTTCCATAAGCTGGTTGTGCGAGGCAAAAAGCTTCTCGAGAAGCGCACAGTGGTGGAGTGCCAATCGTCCAGGTGATGGGGATGGATATTTTGTCGCGTAGGACGATGGCGGAAACCAGCAGCCGGTATAAGTCCGAACAATTCCTCTGAACACTCCCCATGATACAAGCGATAGAGGATGCAGAGTGAAGATACATCTCTACGCAACGCCAAGGTGTCAAGTCGATCAGAAATATCTTGGCAGTCGATGATGCGAGTCGCTCTCCGTTGAATGCGGTCAAGAGGCAGAAGTTGGTACTGGGGTGCACCTGCATAGAGATGAGAACAGTATTCCATGTGCGGCCGAACCTGCGCCTTATAAAGTTGCAGGCGGTGGGCCGGAGTAAAATACTGTCTCGATCTGTTTAGCACACCAAGCTTCTTCGAGGCTAATATGGCCTTACTCTCTAAGTGACCGCGAAACTGGACTTCGCTTGATATATCGACGCCAAGGATTCCGATACTGGCTGATGCAGTTAGGGAAGTGCTCTCAAATTGAGGTGATACGACCAATGGCATCTTTTTAGCGGTGAACGCGCAAACCTGTGTCTTCGTGGGGTTAAATTGGACTAGGTTAAGTCGAACCCAATCTGAAACTTTTGATAAAGAAGTTTCGATTTCAGACACAAGTTTGGATCGGCTTTCGATGACGTTTACCCGAGAAATATTAGCGCGGCCGGTGTAAAGGGCATCACTCGTGCTATCGTCTGCATAGCAATGGATGCTGCTAATCTGCAGCATGTCGTTGATATGCAGAAGAAACAGCGTGGGTGATAGCACACAGCCTTGTGGGACACCAGAATTAACAGACTTGGAGTCGGAGCATGCACCGTCAACAACGACCTTGATGCTTCTGTCTGTAAGAAAACTGGTGAGCCAATTGCACAGTTTCTCGGGAAGCCCATAGGAAGGAAGCTTCGCAAGGAGCGCTTTGTGCCAGACCCGATCGAAGGCCTTCGCCACGTCCAAACTAACGGCCAACGCTTCCCCCTTGGTCTCGATCGCCTGTGCCCACCGGTGAGTCAAGTATACGAGAAGATCACCAGCTGAACGACCCTGACGGAAGCCGTATTGTCGATCATTGAGGAGCTGGTGGTCTTCTAAGTACCGGAGGAGCTGGCAGTTAACAATGGATTCCATTATCTTTGAGAACAAGGAGGTGATGGCTATGGGTCTGTAGTTGGACGGATCCGAGCGATCTCCTTTTTTAGGGATTGGGTGCACTAGAGCTGTCTTCCATGAGTTCGGGACTACGCCAAGAGAGTAAGAAAGCCGATAAAGGCGCGTTAAAACCGGTGCTAACTCTGGAGCACACGTCTTCAGCACGATAGGAGAGATTCTATCGGGCCCACTCGACTTATGAACGTCGAGGGAAAGAAGCGCTTTACGCACTGCCCTTTGTGTAAACCGGACTTCCGGCATGCGGGTCTCGCACTGCGGTATGGTCGGCGTCCAGGGTCGAGTTGGACGCAAAGAGTTTGCCCAGAAGATCGGCTTTTTCTTTAGCGTCGTGGGCCAACGAATTATCTCCTATGCGCAGAGGTGGAAGGGATGGCTTACAAAAGTTCCCCTGGACAGCTTTGGCAAGAGACCAGAATGCACGAGTTCCGGAGGGGAGACTAAGTAGTCTCTCGCCAATTCTGCCGATGTGAGCCGACTTCGCCGAAGCAATTACTCTTTTGAGGGACCTGGAGGCAAAGTTAAATTGCTTCTTTAATGTGCTGGTCTTCTCATCCCGTGCTGTCGCTGCATTAGCCCATGCTTGGTAACATTCCTGCTTTCGGCGGGACGCCGCTTTGCAGGTTCGACCAAACCAAGGCTGGGACTTGCCACCTGTGGGAATCAGGGAGAATGGAATGAAAAGTTCCATACCCTGAAGCACAACATCCGCGACAGAGTCAGCAACGACATTGGGATCATCCGGCGAGAAGCAAACCTGCCTCCATGGGTAGGATGCAAAGAATGTTCGCATTCCATCCCAGTCTGCTGACCTATAGTGCCATACGCGGCGACTGCCTGTAACTCGCGGCCGCAGCGAGTGAACGAGTGGCACTATACTCCTAATCAGGCAATGGTCCGAAGAGCCAAGAGGGGCCTCAACGGATACTTTGTAGCCGTCAGGATGTGAGGTCAGCAGAAGATCCAACAGTGAAGGCACGTGGCTTTCTGCATCTGGGATTCGCGTAGGCGTTGCTACCAGCTGCGTCAAGCCATATGCCAAGGCGAAATCGTGAACAGATCTTCCCGCATGATCGGTTTTGCGCGAACCAAGCCATTCGGCGTGATGGGCGTTAAAGTCGCCAAGAATCACGATCTCTGCGGATGGGACCTGCTGGAGCACTGAGTCTGTAGCCATTTGGACGTGGTCGATGAGTCGGTCCGTTTCGGCATCACCGCTATGGGACCTGTAGAGGCATAGGTAGATGCGGGGATGGTCGTCGCAGTCTACACGTAGCCATAAGATGGAGAGGTCCCTACCTTCAAGATTGCCGAGGCGGCGAGAAGTGATATCATCTCTAACGTACACGCATACACCAGCCTTAGGAACAAAGGAGTGTTCCAGTCCGTACCCAGGGTAGCAGAGGTAGGATGTGTCCGCTGGAGATGATATCTGCGTCTCGGTTAAAAAGAGCAAGGCCGGCTTTGCTGTCTCAAGGTGGTGGTGGACAGTGTCGAGGTTTGAATGTAAGCCCCTGATGTTACAAAAATCCACGGTAAACGTGACAGGGGGTGCCATGGTGTGCCTTCTCTTGCCCCGAGCAGATTTTGAGAGCGCAGTTGAGCCCCCCCCAGAGTACGAGGGGCAGCCTGGGCGTCCACGCTCAGGCATAATCCGTACTGAGGGTGGACGTCCAGGGGGGGATTCTCCAACGCTAGCGCTGGTACCCCCCTGGGGTATCCTTTTCGTTAACAGCGCTATCATTAGGGGGGTGGGGGGTTTTGGGCCTCCGGAGACCTCACTCATTTCGGGGAAATGCAACGCAAGCGTTACTTCACAACCGGTTTTCTGTGAGGCCGTGGTATCGCACCGGTCGAGCCGGCCCATTCGTGCTTAAGCAAGCATGGCTCTACCACTACAAAAATATATCAAGCGAAGTCCAGTTTCGCGGTCACTTAGAGAGTAAGGCCATATTAGACTCGAAGAAACCACCACCCACCACCTACAACTTTATAAGGCGCAGGTTCGGCCGCACCTGAAATACTGTTCTCATCTCTATGCAGGTGCACCCCAGTACCAACTTCTCCCTCTTGACCGCATTCAACGGAGAGCGACTCCCATCATCGACTGCCAAGATATTTCTGATCGTCTTGACACCTTGGCGTTGCGTAGAGATGTAGCTTCACTCTGCATGCTCTATCGCTTGTATCATGGGGAGTGTTCAGAGGAATTGTTCGGACTTATACCGGCTGCAGGTTTCCGCCATCGTCCCAAGCGACAAAATATCCATCCCCATCACCTGGACGATTGGCACTCCACCACTGTGCGCTTCTCCAGAAGCTTTTTGCCTCGCACAACCAGCTTATAGAATAAATTGTCGCCAGCCGTATTGCCGAACCGATACGACCTTCAAACTTTCAAGAAAAGAGCGTACTCCTACCTAAAAGGCCGGCAACGCACTTGTGACTCTTGATTTGCGAGTGTCCGTGGGCAGCGGTGGTCACTTACCATCAGGTGACCCGCCTGCTCGTTTGCCCCCTATCGCATAAAAAAAAAACCTACCTCAAGTTGCTGCCACTTCTATAGTACCTACGTTGTGTACTTTTGTTTGCAATTTCGACATACTCTGGCTACTTTCACGATACAGGTTATGCTTTGATGACGGATATAAGACTGCGGACGAAATGGAATACTTATATTGCGCTAATTGCGAATCTGGTGGCAATTCTGTAGTTTTAGTAGATGAACAAACTCTTCTCCTTTTACAAACATGAACAGCACTTAGTTCGCTAAATACATTATGGCCTTTATACTAACGCTTAGCTGCTAATGTATCTCAACCGAAGTATTCGATCAATATTTTGTTTTATCAATAATAGAAAAAAAAACTTGCATTATGGCTACATGACATTTATGAGAGAAATATCTTTATATATATAATTCTTCTGTGAGTGTGTATGTCACTGAACTACTCTCAAACGACTGGACGGATTTAGATGAAATTTTTTGTGTGTGTTCAAGGGGATCTGGGAATGGTTTAGATTCACAAATCAGCCCGGCAGATGGCGCTGCAGTCGGTATCTAGGTTATTTATCTATATTGATCCTAATCGCTTGAAATATCATGCAGGACAACGTCTGTCGGGTCCGCTAGTGTATATGTAAGAATTGACAATTTTTAGACAATACTCAAATTGCTAATGTAGAAAATTAATATTAATAGAAGAAGAATGTATTAAAAAAAGTCTTGTATTTTTTATTTATTAAATACCTACATATTTTATGTTCGTATTTCTCTTTCTTCTTTTTCTCTATTCTTCTTCTAGAGTAATACTACGAAAGTGTTCGTCTCGTGGTTAGTGACCCTTACTGTTAAGTCCGAGGTTATGGGTTCAAAGCCCACAGCGCTGCAAAACTTCGTATGATGAACATATGTGTTCTGTAGGTTGTTTACCTTCAAACATGTATTTATAAATACTTACCGTATTTAGATATTGTTATTGATAGCCTCGATATTTATCAATCATATCTATAAAAAGTATTTTCCCTTCTCAATTAAAATATATTACAAATAATAAATTCATGATTTGCCTGCATGCAACCTCAAAATATCAGATTTTGAAGTTATGTTTACATAACCTTAAAATCTGATATTTTTCATTTTTGAGCTTTACTGCCTAGTCAGACTTTTAGATAAAATACGATAAAAAAACATTTAGGATTCCAATTCCAATAAAAAGCCTTTTTTTCATTGCTGTTGGTTCTGGGGCGAATGATGTATGGACGCAGAACAACAATCTTTAAAATGTAAAGGTTAGACTTGGCATCGATTATCGTTATTAACGATGATTGACAAACGCACTTTTTTTTATATCCGCCTACCATAGTGACTCCACTTTGCCTGATGGAAAGCAATAAGTGGAGTCCAAGAGTGGTCGTCACCATCCTCATTGCATATCTATTCAATGCAGCATGGCGACCTATGGTTTTTCCTTGTTAGACATTTCGTAAAACAGGTTTAATTCTATATATGTATACCGTTGAAGAACAATAATTTTATGTAAAAGTTTGTCATAAATAAAAACAACTTTAAAGAGAAAACGACTATCACATATATTTATATAAATTACAATATTGCTATCTACATATACATACTAAAACAAATCAATCTGGTAACATTGTCATAAACTGCCTGTATGATTATCTTTATTGCGGAATTACTATATTATCGTTAAATGTACCAGTTTATCTAAGTACTTAAGTAAGACTGACCTGTTGGTCTCGTGGTTAGTGACCCTGACTGCTAAGCCAAAGGTTAGAGCCAAGGGGTTAGATTCCCACCCAGGATAAACATTTGTGTTTAGCATGGTCATTTGTTCAGTATATGAGTGTAATTAATGTATAATATGCATGTAATTAGAAGTATATAAGTATGTTTATCAGCTATCTGGTTACCATACTATAAGCTCTACTTAGTTTGCGATCAGTCGGCCGTGTGTGAGATGTGTCAAGTTATGTGTAAAGTTATTATTACTTGGCAGAGCTATTCATGACTGTCATCAAATCTTAGCATATATTAATAATATTCACCACGTTCAACGTAACATTTAAAACTATATTATTAGAATCCTAAAGTTGATCATTAGGATATCTAAGAATAAATATATCAATATATATATATTGTTACTTATAAAAAATTATAGCGCTATTATAAAAAAAAACTAATTATAGCACCTAGCGCCTTTTTGTTGGGTAAAGTATCTCAACCTCATTCGCTTCGCAGAAATCAAAACCTAAGATATTGTTACTGTTTAAGGTCATTCCTAAATTCAATTTCAGAACAGTTGACCTCACTCTATATGTCAGTAATATTTTTGTCTGTGCGCTGATTCTAAGAGTGAAGCATTCATTCAGTTTTGCAACCTTCACCGCCATTACGAGGTGCTTGAAACTTGATTTCAGTGTCTTTTTCACGAGCATTTCGGCCTCTATTTGCTGCATAATCAGTTCAGGTGACTGTGATGACGAAGGGTCACCAGTGGGTGTTCTATTCGGTTCCAATTGTTCAATTACAGGATCTTTTGGGTCTAAATGAGAATTTACTCTAAGCAATTTAAGTACTGGAGGTTCATTCAAGGCATGCCATTTCCAACGAGATGGAAATGCTATTTTGGGGTCAACTATAACGCCTTCCGATTGGTTGTATTTCATTCTGCAGTAAAGACAGTAGAAAATGTATATACAATTTAAACGTTCAAAATAAACAACTCTAGAATACTAAGGATAAATGAGTAGTAAGTAGTGACGAATAAATAATTTATATGTTCCCAAAGAGCGAAATATTATGTTCTATTCTTCTATTTAGTAAACCATGTAAGTTAAGTCTGAGTTCTAAGGTTTTATGTTAAACATATGTAAAAGATAAATGTGTATCTAAATAATTTACCGAACATTCCCAGTGTTGTCGTATATCACACCGTTACCATAGAAATCAAAAATAGCGATCGTAGTCCGTACACTTTCCTTAGATCGGTCACTATCACCGCAACTGTACACCACACAGCGGCAACCATAATTGGTTTCTAAAAAGTATACAATCTATACAGCTCAATTATGATAATCATTGATTATTTGTTAAATAATACTGTGACATTCTAATTTAAAATAACTAACTTAACTATTATACCTAAAACAAAGAGACACGGAAACAAAAATCAATATTAGCATAACAGGTGTAAGACGTAGTAGATAAAAAATATGATGACATAAACTATCACAAATAGTGGGTTAGATATTGTAACGAGATGACATAGCCACAAATACTAAGAGTAACCACTTTTTTACTAACACTTACATAATTAACTATAATGAGATGATACAGATAATTAACTAGACTACATTATTTTGACAGTGAAGAGAACTTATTCCCCAACAGAACTAAACAGAATATTTTTATAAATGAGTCCTTGTATACCATACAACCATATTTTTTTGATGCACTTATACCTGTATCGTGGGGCACTTGTACGAAGATACAAACAACGGACACAAGGACAACTGTTTATGGAACACACAAACTTTTGTCCCATATGGGAATCGAACCCACGACCTCTCCGGCTTAACAGTCAGGGTCCTTACGGCTAGACCAACAGGCTAGTCATACTTACAAGAAAGCTGCTGGTATTCAAGTTTAAAGGAACCAAACTATATTTATAACAGCTGCAGGTATTTGCAAAGCTAGATAATAAACACGAAACACTAACCTTCTGAGTAATAATATTCTAAAGCTATAGATCCATTTCTATAAAACCATATACCACATTCATCACCGTCGTTAATATTAGCAAGAATTTCGCCGCTGTCATAGAACAAAGTTTTTTTATTTTTATTAATTTCAAACCAATTGTTTTTCAAATCCACAGGCTCCATTTTGAACATATTCATCTGAGGGTAAAAAATGAGCTGCCGTTTAAAATATGTTCTATGCAGAAGACTAAACAGGAAATCTAGGAATAAGATTGTTTTAACATACATATACGCCTGTTTAACGACTGTATTGATTACCAATCTAATGTAACGGTATAGCTAATTAACTTAAACAAGCATGTTGCAAAATGCAAAGCGAAACCACTAGACGCTACATCTTGTACAAATAAATAGATAACACTTTATTTTTATACCACTATATTACAGGAGAAGTATCATAGAAATACATTTGTCAATTCGATAGTATACAAAGGTTATCCTTATTGCTCCATGCAATCTGTTCCAGGCCATCTTAGGATAACTAGAATGATTCGGAGAGAAAGTGTTAGTTGTGTATATCAAATATAAACAAAACTTTAATTAAGTACTACTTGTTAACTATAATAATATACAAATATTCTATACCATTTAATATATTTATATTATTCCAAACTACTACAAAATGTGTATAACTATTCAATTATATGATACATAATATATGTATAACATACAAACACATATACGCTTACAGCTTACATCTCATCCTCATCATTATCATCATCTTCATACGTTAATTATGAAACTAAATTGAAAGATGATAGTAATGATTTTTATTGATTGCGTTTTCCCAATATTAAGTGGCAATTCATTCTATAAACGCACAGCTGGTCAGTAAAAAGGTAGTTAAAAAAAAATTGTGGAATGCTGCGGCATCTCCAGTGTCAGATTATTTGATGACCTTAGACATGTGACAAGTTCCTTCATGTGTCATGTAGGAACTTGAAATGTTCTTTGAGAAAAAAGGAGCTCTAGGATTTAATAAGATGTTGTAAGTGAAAAAAGAATATGAGTAGGTCGGCGTATATACGAGTATAATAAATCGTTCATAGCAAACGAAGCCAGAATGACTTATATTTACTTAGTACTGAATTTCTTGATTTGAAGTCTTTGAAGAAAATGTATTTAGAAAAAAGTTCTAAACGATCAAAAGCTAATAAATTCTATAAATGTTAAGTGCTTCTCGTTCTTCGTAGAATATTTTTAAAAATTTACATCATATAAAATTTACAAAACTATTTTTATACAATTATTTTGTATGTACTGTACAGATTTTTCTGATTTTTTTGTGTGTTAAAATGATTAACTACGTGGTTTATTATCACAATCAGATTATGTAGGTGGAGCTGAAATAAGGTTCACCAAATAGTCGTAAGTGCAGTGCCGGCCTTTGAAAGCCTTCCCCCCCCCCCCCCCAAGGGTTCGTAGGTGTAGAAGTAACTCCTTTAAATCTTTATAGTCTTTAAATTTTGCGTCTTGTATTGGGCCTTGAGACAGGTGGAAAGTGTTACTATATGAGAGCATTACCTGCAAATAGGTACATACTAATAATTAAAAACACTGTTGTTTACCCTCCGCATAATTTTCTCCTGCGGCAATTCAGTCCAACCGTTATTAATAAACGTTCTATCAGACAGCTGATAACTTATTATTCCCGAAGTTTTCTTGTCTTTTTTCTGAAATATTTATAAACGAATATACATATATTGCTTAGATATTTAATTTAAATGTGCAAATAATGTTCGTACTCAAGTATTCGTTTAACATCACAGTTTGTTATAGAGATATAAATATTAGTATTAGGCAGGCAAAAATCAACATCCTCAATATAAATGTATTCTAATAAATACAAATTCTGCCGTTCATTTGTTGCAAATGTGGGAAAAATTTGATGAGTTGTCTTTAAATATTAATAATATACCCAACACACATTTATATTACGAATTTTAAAATACTGTAAATTCTTCTACTGAAAATATTTTCATAGATACATCGATATGACATTTGAGGCGATTGGTATCGAAATTAGTCAGATCCAAATTTGCTCATTTTTAAAGTAAGAATTGTAAAATATATAAATTTTATAATATCAATTATCATTTTAAGCCAAATCCACATAACTTGATGAAAAAATGGTTTTAAAAACTGCTTTTGAATCAAAATATTCCAAATCCAGCAACGACAACGTTCAAAATTGGGCAAATCCATTTCGGCCAATCAGCGTTGATTGATTTATTGATTTCCTATAGCAAGTCGGCCATAATTTTTTTAGCGTCAATCAAAATGCAACAGAGAAGATTTCTAGGTAAGTAAAAATTCAATCATTACAACAGATTTCTTGTAATATCAGTGGCTCTCAACCATTGTAATGAAGGAAAACGTCATAGGCCTTGATTTTCTATTAGGTACTCACTGAGCCAAACGGCATACGAGAACTTCGACAACAGTTATGTCAGTCAGTCATTCAGTGAGTTGTAATCGAACTTTGTAAAGTATAATATAATACTAGCGCTTCCCGTGGCTTCGCTTACGCCTTTATGGAGGAAAAGTGTTCTGTATAAATGAAGGCCAAAATTCGCCATTAACCGTTTACCGTGAGCTGCTTCTATAATATCACACAAGTTTTTTTTAACGTGTATATTATGTATTATAATTTTGGCGTTTGACCACCATTTTGCCTAATTGTAAGTTATGGTGTAGCCGAAGATGAAGCTTGCAGACATCGAGGATAGCTTTCACTCTGACCTTGGATAGCTTAAAAGGTCGTTAAATATATTTTATTTATTTCATTTATTTATTGGAGTTTATTATTACAGATATTCGCCTAAAGCGCCGCCAGATATCAAAATTCCGTCAACATTTTTCAAAATTTTCCTATACAGCGCCGTTCGTCCTAAAATAAAATTACGTACTATGGACGACGAAGAAACTGTTTGGTACCAATATGCAGAAGAACATTTTTAGCAATTTTAGGATTAAAAAAATTAAGAGTAAATGGTGTTATTAATCACCATTTCAAGCATAATGGGGCACCAGCATCTGAAAATAGAGGAGGGAATCGCAAAAAAAGATGTTTGCACCTCAAAAAAATCTATAAAAAAATTTTAAAAAATTTAGTGCTGCTTGAGATTAATTACTGCCAAAGTAAAATGAAAAGTCGGCAATATCTAGCGTCAAATTTAAATATAAATAAATGACATAAAATGTATATCGACCAAGTTAAAGAACAGTTCAAAAATGTTAAGTCATCTCATTTCCGGCGAATTTTTAATACTTCTTTTAATATTGGCTTTGGCACTCCGGCAACGGATGTGTGCTCAACGTGTTTAACATTAAAGGAACAAATTAAATATGAAATGGACATAAATGACAAAAAAAGATCTTATGATTTCTAAAAGAATACACAATTTAAACGCCTAGGCATTTTACAATCTATTAAAAGAAGAAAAACAAGAGCTAGCTAGCTACTTACTAACTTTAAGTTTTCACTGTCAAAAGAATCAGCCGATGCCCAAAGTGTCAGACCACAGTGCTTATTTTTCGTGACAACTATGCTTATAATTTCGCAATTGTAACAGGCAGTTCCAAAAGTAAATTGAGCACTGACAATGTTTTCATTTATATATGGAGTTAAGATATTTTACCAAAAGCCTCGAATGAATTTGCCAGTTCTGCTTTTCATTGCCTATGCTCTAATGTTGAAAAATACGAAAAAGTAACGACTATACGACTGATTGCCGATGGATATATTTATTTTTACGATAAGATTACGATACTCGTATTAAAGAACCACTTTTTTAGTCCTAAAAGATCGGATGACAATAAAGAAAATACTTTGACTTACACTTATCTCTTCAACAGGATTCTGTGAAGGTGTTCTTAATCCTCCAACAGATCCAAAAAGAAAATTTCTTTTAATATACAATTGCAAAGGCTCGTTAACCTTACACGATGAGTCATAAGGTAGCAAAGTGGTACTTTTCACAACGTATTTAGGCGATTCACTCACTTCACATTCAACAAATGTGGAACTTTTTGTCTGCTGCACATCTCCCTGGGCAGCCAAAGCATCTGCCAGTTGTTTATCGACGTACATTTGCATTTCATCTTTATCCCTATCGTACGTCTTCCCAACAGATGGTACGTTACTTTTCATATTTTCTTTTCGGTTTACAGAGTTCTTTCCTTTTTTTTCTATCATTTTTTTTAAAAAAGATTCGTCAGATTTTTCTACTGTTAATGTAATTTTATTATCAGATTTTTTAGATTTCGCTAACACTTGTTTCCTTTGGTTAACTTTTTTTCCTGTTTCGACATGAGTTGTTTCTTTGGGTTTTATATTGGTATTTAATTCCACAGATGGTACTCGAGTTGGTACCTTAAGGTTTTTATCAATATTGTATTCTATAGATGATTCTGAAGTAGGTGCCTTGGGCATTTTGTTTTTCAATAGTTTACAGATACATGACTCTATACATGAAGTGCTAACACTATCATTCGCAATTACAGTTGTCTCGTCGCTTTCAGGTTCAATCCGACTCAACAGTATATCAAGCAAGTCTTTGCTTTCTGAAATACTTTGAGTTAATAATTGATGTTCTCCTATATCTGGAAAATATTCAATTACAGGTTTTCGGGCGCAAATTGGAGATCTCAATTCATTTAAAATCCTTTCTAGTTCCGTGTCAGTGCTAGTTGTGTGCTGGCATATGCTGTGTGCATGCAAAAGAGTCGTTAACAAATATTTCAATTTTAATAACCATTCCGTAAAAGTTTTTACTTTAGTTCTCTCGTCCTGACAAGCGAGAAATTTATGAGCCATAGCATCGCATTTTTGACAATGCTTGAATTTCATTATTTTCTTACAACATTTGCAAGTAGTAATAATAGTGCTGATCTCCTTTGTAGCAACGATTTCATCAAGTAAATTTCGAATTTGTTGAATGGTTTTTTTACATTGGTTACATTTTGTTTTATATTGAGCTGTGGAATACAATTCAGATTGAAAATAAATCTGATGTGAACTTTATTTGTGATCACTAAAATAAATTGTGTAAAGTAACATCTACTATATAATAAGACATACATATACATATGCATGCATTGTGTGTATACGTATGTATGGCATAATGTATGCAAGAAACTAATTAAATGCGATAATTGAATTAAATTACATTAGTAACTTAAATAAACAAATACCACGGCAAACATATATATTGATACAATACATATACTTACATGGTTCGAAGGTAGCCTTCTGACGTACATATATCTCCTTATTGCTACCACATATTGAAGAAGTGTCACATTTTAAATATCCTCTTCTTCTACAAGAAGCAAAGGCAAAACATAAATATATATACATATATAGTAAGGGCCACCCCACAGGTGATTTGAAATCGGTCGATAGTTTGATCATTCTGGCATTAAGTATGAACTATGAAGCTGTATGCGAGTGCACGGATTTGATGATTTTAAAGCAGCCGATTGAGCTATAGAAATGTGATGGTCTGGTGATAGTTACTAAACTATAAACCTAAACTAGTGCGAGGTGGCTAGAAATCAATATAATTACACATATACCTAATACCTACTTATACATCCAGTAACATTCACTAAGTGTACTTTTAATTAGGGTTTTCTTAAATGGATAGGTCACATGACATGTAACCAATTTTAAATCATCCTTTTTTTTTTGGATTGGGGGGCCAACGAGCTAACAGATCACCTGACGTTAAGTGTCAACGCCTCTAACTCAAGAGTTGAGTGGGCTGCCCGCCTTTGAGGTTGTGAGAGGGTTGAGGGGATGAGAAAGAAGAGAGAAGGGGCTTGGGCCTCCGGCACACTCATTCATGCGAGAAATACAAAAAAAAAAATTGGTTGATAACCGATTTTCTATGAGCCCGTGTTATTATTACTGTCGAGACGGCCTATTCGTGTCTAAGCATGCCTCTCCCACGGTTATATATAATACTAAAAATTAGAATGTTCTCAATTGTTTCTTTTTCATCTCTACCTTACATAACCTTACAAAGTTATTATAGAACTTTAGAAGAACCTTTTCAAAATGTTGAAGTTGCAATAAAAATACTTATGTTTTTTCTGGAACCAAATATAGTAGATAATCTACATTTCCTCAACTTAAAATACGAAACCCAATGTTATAGGAAAACGAAAGAAAAAAGTCACGTCTTTTGTAGTATAATTTTAGACCTCAGGAAACACTATAGACATGTAATGTATGAGGTATAGACGTATAACAAAGGGATATTACCCCGCGTCGCCTGGTTTACAAACAATAAGTATTTTCCTAATGAGGCAGATGTCTGATAGTGTCCGAATAGTGAAACACAAAGCATTTTAATAAGATGGCATGATGAACTATGAAACACCAGTCAGAAGTTTATTTTTCTTAGTTTACTTTAAAATAGTTGTCCCTAGTCTAGGTGTTCTATGCGTTCGTCATTAATGTATGTTTGTAAAGTCCCCGTGTCTCCAGAATCATTCCAAGAGCGGGAGTTGTTTCCTTCCTTACTTTGATCCCGGGTCTTTTAAGCGGGGCGTGAAAAATCATCTCACCAGGCCGCCATAGTGTGGGTCACCATGCTGCATTGACTAGACATGCAATGAGGACGGTGATCACCACTCTTTGACTTCGCTTATTACTTTCCATCAGGCAAAGTGGAGTCACTATGGTAGGCTAATATAAAAAAAAAGAAAAAAAATATGTTGCTGCTTTTCTTATGTTTTTCGCTGACATCATCTTGAGGTCTTACACCGTATGTTACTCTACTCCACTATTAAAACGATTCAAATGATATCTGACTGATGACCTCACATATCGAAATCCAAAAAACCGACTAGGTTCTAGGACGTGCCAAAGAAATATACATACATACATACACTCAAAACACAAACCTTCCTTCAGTCCTTCCTGCAGAGTCGGGTAAAAATAAAAAAAATAAAATGAAAATGAACGATAGTTTTTAAATGGCTCTAAACAAGAAAGACTTAGTTACAGTAGGGGCAGCGTTATACATTTTGGGTGTGGAGATGTCAGGTCACAAAATGATATGTGTATTCAATAGTCTAGAGATAGCAATGGAGAGCGAACCTGGCGGTAGACCAGAAGCAATATCGCTTATAAAACCCTCAGCTGACGGACATCAATTAGATCTGTGTGAAACCTGTTTAATAGGTTGCTTAGCTACGCTTGTGTCAAATACAATCAAATTCTTAGTTAAACTATTTCTGTTTCCCTCATAATATTTTACCTATTTTTGGCTAAGTTGTTTTGTAAATATTGTTTCAATAATATGAAGAAAATAATGTAAGTACAATATAAATATAAATTTATTTTAAGTATAATATTCTAGAAATAAAGTGAACGAAAAGTTTCGTCTCAAACTTCGAATGAGATTTTTTTTATATCCCCAATTTATGCCTATGACGGAATGCTATTCCGTTCTACGCAATAAGAATTAAAATATTTAAATGGCTAAAAATACAAATGATGTCAAAGAACACCTATTTGCTAATTCTAATTATACTTTACAGAAATGTTTGATCATAAAGGTATTTAAAGGTGTTTTAAACTGTTTTAATCACTACAAACAGTGGTAGAACAACTTACAGCGCTGCCTTTGAGCAGGGACAATTCAAGCAACAACTAAAAAAATTTAAATGTTGTAATTATTTATCTTGTGCTAGGTAGTCTTCATTTTAAATTTATTAGTGTTTAAAATACTTTTAAAATCTTACCGATGTGTAGGTTCCATTCTTCATGTTACTTAGACTTACATATGACAGAATATAACTACTTACGTCAATACGTCCATGTGTACGTCAATAAACTGTAATTCTTTTTTGTACAATAGCTATTATACCAATAAACCTCTTTGGTAGATTGCTAATAGGTTGACAATAAGTAAATAACAGATAGGTACTCACGCTACCTATTCTTACCGACTGGTAGATTCTACCAATTTCTTTGAACCGAAAGCAGGACGAAACGGGAAGGGCTGCTACCGCCAGTCCATTATATTTCCAATCTCGCAGTCTCTTTGCTTAGGTTTGAAAAAGTGAGACCAACGCATATCTTTAATAGAAATTATTAGACTACGTCCTTCGCTATAGTTTAAACGGTAAACTTTCTCTTCTGCATATCACTTAGAGCAACACGGGTTTCGGCTTTCGGAAGGGAGTAACCTTAACGATGTATTACTATTCAAATAGGCCTGGCATTTTTTACTACTGCAGTTCCGCACACTTACATACAAATCAAAACTATCGTCTGACTGTAACTTTTTATGTAGTAATGTAAATGTAAATATAGTAATCATTCGATACCACTACCAAATAAAAAAAATTAAGAATACAGCAAACAATTGTGTACAGACCACGTCTATAAAGCTAGAGTTTGATAGACTCGATACAGCACTATCGATTAATCGTATTAAGTAGGAAGGACTAAGGATAATGACTGAAACATGCTGGCCATAAAATGTCGTTATTGTCTATAAAATCATTACTTTTATTAATAATAATTAATTGTTACTAATTTTAATGTTTATTAACAACTTGAAGTACTTTTGGTCATGATCAAAAGAAGACATGCATTTGTTTTTAAAATGAATTCATTTTGTGTATATATGTATATCTCTTTATTCACATTAATAAACACACAAATTACATTTTTAAATATAAAATAAAAACAAAATATATTTTAAAATATAAAAAATAGTGTCCCACCGGTGTCGGGTACAGGGACCAAGTTACCGGTGGTTAGGGCTCCAGCGACAGGAACCTCCTCACAATACGTGCCGTATCAAGAAGGACTGCCTTCTGCATTAGGCCCTTAACCCAGCTGTGTAACGAGAGCCTCTGCAGATGTTGGTCGAGGCTCTTGGCAATCAACTCATGAGCTGATATGACTATGGGCACAATGATTGCAGAACTAACATCCCACATGTCGAGCACCTCATGGGCCAGATCCAAATATTTTATTTGTTTATCTTTTTCAGCCTTTATGAGATTGTCGTCATGTGGAATGGTAATGTCTACAATCATTGCTCGGCGCTCTAGTCGGTCTATCACCACTATATCAGGTTTATTGGCAACAATAGTCCTGTCAGTGATGATAGATCGATCCCAATATAATGTTGCACGACTATTTTCAAGAACTGGGTCGGGCACATACCTATAATACGGTAACTCGACATCCACAAGGTTATATCGAAGAGCAAGTTGCTGATGGACTATTCTGGCCACTTGGTTATGTCTGTGCAAGTACTCACCATTTGCAAGACGAGAGCAACCGGAAATTATATGCCTGAGGGTTTCACCGGGGCGATGACATGCACGACAAATGTCAATTGTCCCATCCTTCAGGATATGTCTCCGATAATTATTCGTCATTACAACTTCATCTGTAATTGCACAGATAAAACCTTCAGTTTCTCCGAAGAGATCACTGAAACGTAGCCAAGACACAGATGATAATAGATCTACATCGGGCCCGTTTAAGGCCCGATAAAAACGTCTATGCAGCGCCTTGCTCTTCCATATCTCCCGACGGTCTGTAACATTAAGTACTGCAGGTTTGCGCCAGTTCGCTTTCCCTAGTCCAAGCGGAGTAAGTCTGTTATCAACTGCCACTACATCCCGGTGTACCTCCACGTTGACATAGAGAAAGTAATCTCTAAGATTGCATACTTCGCGATTATGAAGAGTCCTGGCATTTAAGAAACCACGACCCCCACATTTCCGCAGGATATACAATCTCATTACTGATGAACGTGGATGGTGCATTCGGTACTCAGTTAGCAGTGTACGGACTCTTCTATCCAGGGTGTCCGATTCCGTCTGAGTCCATCTAAGTATGCCAGAGGAGTAGGTAAGGGGTATGACCCAACCGTTATAGGCACGCACCTTATTACCGCCGACAAAAGACTTTTGAGTACTTTGTTCAGGCGGCCAATGAAACGTTCCTTTAGCGATTGCTTCATAGTCAATTCATTTATACCCAACGCCTGTGACATACCTAGATACTTGTACGTTTCATTTGCAGAAAGACGTCTAAAGTGTGTCCAATCTGAAAGTGCAATTCCTTCAGATTCCACAATCCTGCCTGTGCTTACATACATGACTGCACATTTATCTACACGAAATTTCCATGTTGATACCTTTACTAAAGGTTTCAGTTACCTCTAGTAAACCTGCAGGCAAACAGTTTCAAATCATCCATGAAAAGGAGGTGGGATATAACTTGACCATTTCTCCGCAAACGATAGCCTAGCCCCGAACCTTCTAACATAGTGCTAAGAGGATTCAAAGCCAAGCGGAACCACAAGGGGCTCAAACTGTCACCCTGAAATATACCCCGCTTGATATTTATAAATTCGCCGTCACCCTGAGATTGCCGACATCCTGGATAGCAAAGAAATGTTCTCCATTGCTGCATACATGCCTCCAAGAAAGTGCATAAAGTTGTATCAATCTTATACAACTCCATCACCCTTAGGAGCCATGTATGCGGCACAGAGTCGTAGGCTCTTTTATAATCTATCCAACATGTAGCCAAATCCTTGCCGTTACGTTAAAGAATTATTTATTCATATATATATTATTATTATAAAGGGGGATAGTCGACGTCACCTGATGGTGAGTGACAAACGCGCGTCCATGGATACCTGCTACTCAAGAGTGCGTTGTCCGCCTTTGAGGATGATGAGCGATGGGGGCTTGCGGTGAGGGGAAACAGGAGAGGAGGGATGAGAAGATCTGAAATAGGAGATAGTTAGTTGGGCCTCCGGAATCCTCACTAATCTCGGGGCAACGCTACGCAAATATACAATTTTGATATTAATAAGTAGTGAATAAATAGCAAAAATACGATATGGATTTACTTAGGTCCATGTGAAATGTAACACCATCTTTTTGTGAGTTTGATGTCCCAGGCCTATTATTACAACAGAAAAGTGAGCAATTCCGTATTTTAAACACTGCAGCGTTAACGCGCGAGACGCGGCTGGGGCCAGATGGAAATCCGATCGCAACTAGTTTTATTAAATGCGTATATGCCCGCTTGGACTTGTACTTTGACAGAGAGCAACGCAGCAAATGGGCTACCAATGGGTATTGCCTTCTGCGTGTTGCTCTAAGTCGTATCGATATAAAAAAACACTTCGCTTATACAATAGGTTCCGGGCATACAAAAAGGTTTACACAAATTAGTTCATATTTAAATTAAACAAATTTTGGATTATTATTTTTAAGAGTACAGAGAACGGGTCTGAATTGGTCAAAAGGTTTCGTATCTGTATTATTACTCAACTTTAGCTTTTGATTGATGGCTTTTGTGGAATTGCCACAATTTTGCATGTGTCCTGTATCCAAAGGACTAGTCGTCAAAGGATTTTATGTAGAGCTGTGTAGGTCTTGAATCGATCCAAAGAAAAATATTTAAGGCATAAAAATAATAAAAGATGAATAAGTTAGAGTAAATATATGAATATAAATATAAAAGAAACAAAAATAAATAATTTACATTACTTCAAACTATAATTGGCATTAGGTATTACATACTTATTTTTAAACATTGTCGTAGGTACTTGACAACAAAGTCACCAGAACTAGTGTTGCCAAGTTTAGGATTTACCATGAATATGATAAATGACACATAGTATTTCGGAGGTAAGCCGATTTAGCTACTATAAACATATTTAACTATTAATTTTAATA
Organism: Tyria jacobaeae; assembly: GCA_947561695.1. NCBI lineage: Eukaryota > Metazoa > Arthropoda > Insecta > Lepidoptera > Erebidae > Tyria > Tyria jacobaeae. The sequence continues at coordinate 5,850,476 of OX387207.1, read as the reverse complement.
ATATGCACAAGTAAATCTTTTTTTTTTTTTACTTCGATCGATTTATTGTGGTAGGTGTACAAAAATGTTAGTCATTATGGCTTAGATCAGTTCTTTCCAACCATTTTGGGAAATAATTTTTACATTTAATCTATTGCCTACCAAAATTAACATATTTTACAAATACTTTAAATATTACAATAATTTAGGGATAATTCTCTAAATCACTATCGTTCTCCTGTAGCTCTATGCAGTACCTTCTTTCGAAGATGTGTTGTTTTGAATCCTGTCACATGGGGCAGCTATCAGAGGTTGATAGTCAACTAGTTGATTCCAGATATTGGAATGTGGACCCTCTTGGTTATTCCACAGACTCAGATGTTTTAGTCTGATCGTTGCCATAGCCGCCTCCTGCTGTATCCTGTACATACAACAGGAGGCAGTCTAGTGGTGCTAGATGCGGCGAGAGAGCCACCTCAAGGGCAGCAGTAGAGGTTGTTCACATGCATCCAGTGACGGCTGTACAAACGAGTCTCTGGAATTGTTGCAACCTGTTTCTAACCGTGCTAAGCTCAGTTGTTTGCCACCAAGCAATAGCACCATACGTGATTACCTATTACCACTTTATAAAGCCATAAAGTGATTTTCGGTGAGAGAACCCAGGCTTTGCGGAGGAGCCGCTTGCATTGGTAGAAGATAATACAGGCTTTATTAAGTTTTGCTTCTAGGTGTCTATTGCATAGGAGTTTTGCTGTCAAGTATGACTCCTAGGTACTTGACCTCTGTGGTAAGAACCAGACTAGTGCCGAATAGTTTAAGCAGCTTTAGATCACCTAAACTACGTTTGTTTGTGCACATAATCAACTCCGTTTTTGTTGGGTTCACTCACCTCATTTGGTCACAAATTGTGCTTTCAAATGGGCCGCTAAAAAGAATGGTCAGATCGTCTGCATAGCCCACTGTGAAGAACTTGCGGTCGTTGAGTTGAGTTATCAGCTCATCCACCACGATGTTCCAGAGTAGAGGTGAGAGAACTCCGCCTTGTGGGCACCCTCTTGCCACTATTCCTCTTGTTGTGTTGTTAACAGTGAATTGTATAGCTCTGCCTCTAAGCATATGTGTCGATCCACCCTGTAATAGTGAAGTCGACTCCATGTCTAGACAGAGCCTGGCTTATGCTGTTGAAGTTTGTTTTATCGAAGAGACCTTCGATGTCGATAAAGGTTCCTAGAGTTGATTTTTTATATTTGAGGTTGCCCTGTATGTATGAGACTACACGTTGGACGGATTCTGTTGATTTACCCATCAGGCATGTTGGTGTGGGTTCATGGGGTGCTTGTTTAGCGCCGTGCTCCTGATTTATCTCTCTATTAGCCTCTCTAGACCCTTTAGAGAGATTTGAGGCTGATAGGTCTGAATTATTTAGGTTGTGTGTAGTCTCCTTTTCCGGGTTTGGGAAGGAATACTACTTTGACTTCTCGCTAATTCGTAGCTTCTATATATGGACCGCAGATAATCCATCAGTGCAGCGTCATACCATTTTAGCAGACCTGAGAAAATACCGTCCAGTCCTGCAGCTTTGAATGGAAGGAAGCTGTTGATAGCCCACTGCAGTTTATCGTGCTTCACGATTCTGTGAGCGGTGGTCCAATCCGAATCATCTGGTAGATGTACCTCACCTTACTCCCATGTATCATTCTCATTTAGTATGCGACACCCCGGGAAGTGAGTTGTTATTAACAGTTCCGAGGTCTCTGAATCTGTTTTAGTGAAGGTCGTATTTCTCTTTCTTTTAATAGAAATTCAGAATGTATTAAACTTCTTTGTTAGATTCACTCATTTTTACGGGCAGCAAAACAGCTGGAAAATGGCGGTAGTGTTTTTACCTTTTTTTTGTGTCCTATATTTATTGATATTAAAACCAGCCAAAACCAGTTAAAACCAGATTGTGTTGTTTACCCATCTAGATAAACAATATAATTTATACATTCGTTCCCAAAAATTTAACTGCAAAGTTATCGCTACGGGAATACTCTCGAAAATTAACTATCACTAGTTACGTGTATGCCAGGCTAAGCCAGATAGCTAGGGATGACAACAACAATGTTTAACATTGTTTGATCTTTCATATTTTTGGTATTGTATGTCTTTTAAGTATTTTTTTTTTATGCGATAAGGGGCAAACGAGCAGACGGGTCACCTGATGATAAGTGACTACCACCGCCCATGGACACCCGCATCTCAAGAGTCACGAGTGCGTTGCCGGCCTTTTAGGTAGGAGTACGCTCTTTTCTTGAAGGTTTGAAAGTCGTATCAGTTCGGAAATACGGCAGGCGACAATTTGTTCCATAAGCTGGTTGTGCGAGCCAAAAATCGCACAGTGGTGGAGTGCCAATCGTCCAGGTGATGGGGATGGATATTTTGTCGCGTAGGACGATGGCGGAAACCTGCAGCCGGTATAAGTCCGAACAATTCCTCTGAACACTCCCCATGATACAAGCGATAGAGGATGCAGAGTGAAGCTACATCTCTACGCAACGCCAAGGTGTCAAGTCGATCAGAAATATCTTGGCAGTCGATGATGCGAGTCGCTTTCCGTTGAATGCGGTCAAGAAGGTGAAGATGGTACTGGGGTGCACCTGCATAGAGATGAGAACAGTATTCCATGTGTCCGGAGTCCGGAGTATGACATCTTTTAAATAATAATAATAGAATTTATCTGAAAAGAGCCTGACTTCACACACTTATCTTAAAACCTTCTCATCCTTATCTTGTCTTTAGCACATCTGACAAAAAAGAACTATATTATAATCGTTCTAGGTAAAACTATTTCAAGAGTTGGCAACTTAACTATGTCAAATTTTGACAATAAAAATGTGACAAAAAAATAATATGCTACCTCACGTTTGTGTAGGAGTTTATGAAGTATTTTTTTATTCATTTGAACGCTATGCCTTTACAGAGAGTTATGGCTGTGCCTAACTTAATAGTACAAGCTAACCGTTCCAATACTTTAATACAGACTAAATATCAAGTCTTTACATCTTACAAGTGAGTGTTTTACTTTAAATAAATACGCAATTGACTTGTGAACAACTGTTTGTTTTGTAGCCAAGACAACTATATTTTAGACCCTGACTTGTTTTTAACATTTAACTATAAACAGATAATACTATACACTTTTTGAAAATTTTAACTTTTTTTTAATTATCCTTAAATATACTTTTAAACTCTTTAAATACAATACGTACCATTCGTTACCATCAAACAATGATATCACTGTTGTTTTAATTGTTTTGTATCTGCTTTTGGTTGCATGTTTACAAGAAATTTCAGGTAAAACCAAATTATTGTCTAGTAGGCCACAGTATCTTGTAGGTGTACAGTAGTATATACAGTGATAATCACATATTGTGGTATTTGAACTTTTAATATATCTATCGCAAATACTGGCAGATACATAGTCTGTCTGAGTCATACATTTGATAAATTAATGTTTCATCATCCCATGTGATTCAATAACCCATGTCATCAAACTAAAACTACTTCACAAATTGAAAGCAGTTTTCACATATGTATTGCTAGAAGTGTAACATAAATTTCGAGTTGACTTAAAACATCTTTGAAGATTTTTTTTATTTTTTATAAAAGTACCATAGTGGCTAACTTTGCCTGACGAAAAGCAATAAAAGGAGTCTAAGTAGCTACTTCCGACTATTAGAATAAAAATTACTGCCTGTAAAAAAAGTAAGGGCCTGTATGTGTATTTATTAGTGGGATAAATTTGATAAATAGCTTTGACAAAAAAAGGTAGGAACATTTTCAAAAGTCCAGCTCAGATGTAGGGGAAATTTGAAATTATCTTGAATAATAAGCTATATTTATCTTTCAGAATTTAATTTAACAGCTATTCATCAAATTTGGCTGTGTAGGGCATTACATACATTAAATAATTTATAAATTCAGAAAGGAAGCAGACTGCTTTCGCTTGAGTTACATTTCATAAGTTCAAAACTTCGCAATATTGCTTTAATTTTACAGAAAATAACAACTCCACTTGGATAAATGGCAGGATTTTAATGAAATCCCATATATTAAAATTATCTAGTCTGTTTAGTGACATATCTTTATATTAGAAAGGACAATAGGGACAAATTACATGGATAAACCTGTTTTTTTTTTTTTTTTGCATTTGTTCCTTTGTTATGTCTTGTCTTTAAAAAATAACTGGACAGAACTGATTTTCATTGCATAGGTATAGGCATTTTTAGTTTTAGTCAAAATAACTGCAATTAAATTAGTTTTTTTTTATTTTCCAGATATGTAACAGCAAACAGATTAAAACACTCTAAAGTATTAAAAACGGAAAAAGAAAAAATTCAGACATTTGTCGTACAAAGATATATTCAATATGTAAAGAATTACACTAATGTACTTGAAACCAGGTTTCCAACAGCTGTAAAGATGTACAGAGTGTTCAGTATAGGAATCAAAGATTTCCTGAGTGATCTAAAAAAATACATATCTTTACGTATACAACTAAGCAGAAACCAAGGGTTCACAAATATGAGCAGACAGGACATTGAGTTATATCTTAAAATGCCTTCAGATATGTATAGGATAGCACCTGTTTTGATACTGTCTGCTATCCCATTTGGAAACTATATTATTTTCCCTTTAGCGTAAGTATTTATTCTAAATGACACTACCTACATTTTTTATCTTGTATAACTTATGGCCGTAGTATAGCCGCTGCAGTTACCATCACTACCTCATCATCATCAGTCTATCGCAGTCTACTGCTGGACATAGGCCTCTCCCATTGCACGCCACTTTGATCTTTTTTCGGCTTCTCGCATCCAGTTCCTGCCAGCCATCTTGCGCAAATCGTCACTTCACCTGGCCTGTGGGCGTCCCATGTCACGTTTGCCGAGACGCGGTCTCCACTTAAGAACTCGTTTTCCCCAACAGTCATCGGTTCTGTGGTTAATATGGCCAGCCCACTGCCACTTCAGCCTGCTGATCCGGTGGCCTATGTCAATTACTCTGGTTTTCTGCCGGATCAGCTCATTCCTGATGCAATCCCTTAAAAAAAGTTCCCTATCACTACCTGCTTACTACTATTACTGTTGGTGCTGTACCTAGTGGAATTATTGTGTCAGTGACCTATCTTCTCCACAAACTCATAATATTTACTTGTTGACATATTTTAATATATTATTAATAAATTTACTAGCTATGGTACTGTTTTTGCTGTATTATGTAAGCAAAACTCATAAACTTTGCCTTAAAAATAATAAATATGATTCATTTTTGTTCAAATTTAATGAAAAATAATGTCATATTAACATGAAACCTAAAGAAATAAAAACTGTTTTAACTTAGTAAACTTTCTTTTTCTTGAAAGTTAACTTAGTAAACTTTTTCTTTTTGCCTGTTGTGGTGTGTGTGTGTGTGTGTGTGTGTGTGTGTGTGTGTGTGTGTGTGTGTGTGTGTGTGTGTGTGTGTGTGTGTGTGTGTGTGTGTGTGTGTGTGTGTGTGTGTGTGTGTGTGTGTGTATGCGTGCGCGTGTGTGTGTGTGTGTGTGTTTGTGCGTGTGTGTGTGTGTGTGTGAGATGACATCTTCACAGAAGATTGCGTCCGTAAAAATGCAGTCCCTACCGGCGATGGAGCCTATAATGGCCGGTAGCGAGAGATCCTCTCTGATGACTGCAGTGAAGGCACGTGGTTCGTGGCGTGGCATGAACGGCCTCCAGTCGGGACAACCAATGAGTACTTAGTAAACTAAGTTAACCTTCAAGGCAAGGCCTATGAAGTCTACAATAGAAATGCGTTTGGGTGTGTCTGATAGTTCTCATGTTTCATTTGAAGGACTTGTGTGGTCCAGGTCCAATTTTAAATCCCACTGTTACCTTGTACCAGATCAATAAAATACGAAGATTGTTTTGTATGTGTGTGCTATAACAACTCATTGAAACCTCATACAGAAAAGTGCTAAAACTTATGTATATCTGACATAATCTAATAAAGCTAAATAAATGTATACTGACGCGTCTTTCAAACCTTCAAAATTGCGTACTCCTACCGAAAAGGCCGGCAACGCGCTTGTGTCTTTTGAGTTGCGGGGTGCCCATGGGCGGCGGTAGTCACTTATCATCAGGTAACCCGTCTCCTCGTTTGCCACCTATTGCATAAAAAAATATATATAAGAAATACAATGTCATTTTATTTCTCCACATACATACATCTGTTCCATTCCACATTAAATTTGATTAAAAATATAGTTTTTAATTGTACAGCAACAGTAGCCCGACAATAAAATAACTCCTAATGTAATGATTTATTTTCTCTTTAAAGGTTTTTAAATCCAAGAAGGCTTCTCTGTTCTCACTTTTGGTCTATACAACAGAAAGTTGAATTTACAACCCAAGATCTGACAGACAGGCTGAGGTATAATAAACCGGTTTTCCGAGCACTGCAAGCTAAAATACATATTATACCAAATAATAATGTTACATACAGATGGAAAAGGATAATTGCTTTGTTAGGTTCAGGAGTACATCCAAACACTGATGATATTCTAGAATGTAAAACTCTATTTTCTGGTGAACCATTTCAATTAAGCAATTTAACATATGCTCATAAGGTAAGTTCATATACTTTGTTTATGCGTACTGCTGCTTTACCCCTTCAGTAAGACTCAACAGTTGGGTTCTCAATTAATGTTTTAATTATTTATATCAAAACAATAACTTATTTGCTATCTTACATTATATTAAGATAAGTAAGTTGAATGTTCTTTTTGTATGAGGATCAGTAATCAAATTTGATTGTAGATATACCATGAAATTGAAATACCCACACTGACAGTACCTGGCTGTTTCACCTACGTTTATGTTTATTGTTTATGATTATTGTTGATGATTGTTGTATGATCCACATTGTTATATGTATGTATTATTTAGGTTTGTGGAGTAGTACGTCCAATCTATGTTTCTAAGACTAGATTTTTTTTTGACTCTATAAAAGTCTGATTAAACTTCTGACTTACAGGGTTACCTATTAAAAATGCATGGCATGAGGAAAACAATATTTAGAACAAACAAATTAAAATACAGAGCATTCATACTTCTGGAAATGGACAAGGCTATTATCAGGGAAGGAGGCGTGGATTGTCTTAACACTGAAACATTAAGGTATGCCTGTCACATACGAGGTCTAAACGGCAGTCATCTCACAAATCAAGAAATGAGGAATTGGCTGAACAAGTGGCTCGCCATCTCAGGGAGTGTTGATAAAACTTCATATTCACTGTTGCTTCATAGCCCTGTATTTTTGGGTTACAATCATCCCCAAAACTGGGTATTGATTTACTAGTATTTAATGTATGATGTAATGACTAATTACACTAGTCAGAGGAGTGGTTTCTATAATATTAGTTAATTGCGATGAACGCTTATAATCTTGTAAATAATTCAAATTTTAATAAGATGTTTGAATACAAGTTATGCAGAGCATTGCAGTCAAGTATCTATATATGTTTAATGTACGACAATATAAAGCACATCACACTTTGTTAAACAGGATTTATGTTAAACACAGATCAGTTTTATTAATGTGAGTATATCACTCTAGTTTTCTTATATTGTGTATGTATTTTGCCTCCTGCGTCTTGGTACGCCAATAAGTAGAAATATGAATATTATAGATGTAATTTGGTTCATAAGTTGAAGAAAATGTATTTTGCTTTAAAATTTAGTAATAATTGTACACGTCTGGCAGATCTTGCTTTTTAGTTTTTTTAGGAATCAAATGACGTTTTATTATTTCAATTTTATATCACTACGATAATTCACTCGCTGCACACTGATCAATCACTGGAGCTTCTTATCGACAATAGAAAAGTTCAATACGACTCGGCAATAGGCTTTCATCTTATTACGCTAGTGGATTCAAATTCTAATTGCCAAAAATTGTATGTTTAAATACACCTCTGCCTACCCCCTAAAGGGTGGTGTAAGCGTGTGTATGTATTTATATATGTCAATAGCATTAATCGCCTAAAATATATAAGCCTAGTAAATTCTCATCCTCCCGTTTACACAATGGGCCCAATCCCATGAGGAAAAGAGACAATATCGCAATATTGTGATTGTGCTTGGATTTGTACTATCTAGCATGTAGCAAGTAAACAATCTTGCTATAATGAATGCCGTACCAGGCGTAAATAGGTTGCTAAGTCGACTTGTATGTGTTTTTTTTACATCATGACAAGCATTAGGATTGCTTAATTTATAGGGTAAATAAATGAGTAAGTCGATGGGTCTTTTTCACTGCACACACCAAACTAACTTAAAAATAGAATAGATTTACATATAAAACGTAAACCTAAAAATGGCTGCACTGGAAAGTATGCTTTTTCCACTTGTTAACTTATTCACGCCTGGTACGGAATTATACAAGTACAAGTTTCAGGTAGCTCAGTTGACAACTCAACGCGTTGAACCACAGGCGTGTGGCGTACAGATAGTTATCCTCTTCCTAATTTAAAAACGTTCAACTTATTTTTCTTATTAAAAAGAGTTTTTTTATCATTTACTTGTCTACATTAATAAAATATTTACATAACAAGAGTTTTTGTCTTTACCAATTCGTGTTTTATCATTTAGGTACTCGAAAAAAACTTGCGGTCTATGCAACAACTTGACAAAAATACAATCTAATTTGTTTTTTTTTTCTTGTAGTATATACATATAAAAAATAACATAATATAAGTTTATACAATGTCCTTATTTAGGTTCAATGTATTTATCAAAATATACATATGTATGTATCGTATGTAACAAAAAAATGAAAAATTTGTTAGCATATCCGTAGAAATAATGGACATTTATTGTGCAGTATCTAGAAATGTTTTATTACTAATTTAAATGTAATTATTTATCATTATAGTTACTTATGTTCGTTTGGTGAAAGCTAGCAACGTTTGTTGGGTATCTTTTCTTTATTAGTTTATAACACCGGTTTCCTCCATATTGAAGCGTGGGAAATATTATTATCTTCTTAACTATAAAAAGAGATTGCTTTTATTTTAAACTGTAGCTATTATGGTATAGTTATTTTACTAAAATGGTTACGAGAGTCATAGTCCGTTTCTAGGATTATAACAACATTTAGTTCCTAATGTACACAACACGCAGTACATTTTCAAGTTATTTATGTTTGTGTTTTGTTTATGCACTAACAGTATTATTATTGTTTATATAAATAGTAAAATAAAAATAGATTATAGTTATTTGTCTCTATGGAATAATTCTTAAATTGTTACTCGTTATTGTTTTATTACTTAATGTATAATTTTGTTGTGTAAATTATCAGAATATGTAATCGACGTTAAATATTATTTGTATAACATGGCACACACAAACAGGATTCTCGACAAAGATCCACGGTTCGTCAATAAAATGTCTTTGAATGACGTCACTTTACTCTTCGTTCTGCCAATTAATACAATTATTGTACGTATCCAGCATAAGTTTGAGAGAAAGTTATTCCGCACTTCGTTTGTGTTTTGTCATTCAAACCATAATTTTTCTATTAACGTTAACGCGATATGACTGCTTGTCGTTCCCATCTCTCAATATTTATAATAAGTATTATTTAAAGAATACATAAGGTTTTAGTGATCACGTTTCCATGATTTCATTACATTTTCCCCTATATGGTGGTCAAGGGCAGCACTACAAAGTAAATATTACATCGATTACACTAATTATTTTCTATCGGACACTCCCGAATGTATTTGATAGGATCGGTTATAATTCTGCTCTGAGACCAAAAATATTTTTTTAGTGTGCCTGTTATCGACGATTGTTGTATATTTATAACTTTGTACTAACAAAAATAAAGACACCAAGTTTTAAAATTATTGTTTTTAATTTGATGCTAAACATATTTGCGTTTTCACCACGAGGTTACCTGCAATATAGCATTTGCGAAATTCGCGTTTCAATAGCCCTACCTGAGTTATAGACAGTTTCTTCCTTGTGTGCAGGCAAGCTCTGTGCAACCAACCATCGAACTCATCATTGTGCATACGGCTTTGTCTTTTAGCGAGCTTTGATTATTTCGTAATATTATAAAGTTTGTTGTATATACCTAACTGCCAAGCGAATTATAGTCTAAAGCATTTTAATCTTTTCCAATTGCAATTTTGTTGTGCTGCAACGAAAGTGGTAATTAAGTATAAAGCACTATGCGAATATATAGAAATTCATTTAATTCAGCCTTCATAGCGACGAATCAAAAGATTTTAAATTATATGAAAGAAAAAAGGTAATGATAATAAAAACATGCCGTTACAGTGTTTGCCATCGTCCAAATTCAAATCCAAATTTATTTAATAAAAGAAAGACATACAAACCAAAATGACAGTAAGACACAGGAACACTTACTTGCCTAGCTCGCGGCTTAACATCGTACTCGACCAGTACATTTGTAATGCCTATAAAAATATATAATAAACTACTATGTACAACAATACAAAACGAAAATAATACAACAATAATTTAAAAAATAAGACAATTTCTCTTCAGCAAAAGCTATTGTAACATAAATGAATACCTAAATGACAAATTATAACCACGTATAAAATGTATTACACCTAGAATACTTTAAAATTTACCTCTCAAATACATCAATATTATAAATAATAATCAAAAAAATTAAACAATAGAATCTAGATACATACATCTAATTTGGGCGGAGACCCTGACAATCCGTAATGTCGCAATTTTACGACGCCCACAACGGGTTATGGCTGTCAGGGTCGTGAGGGGATACACACGATCTCCTTTGAAGCGGCGAGCCTCTTAGCCGGAACTCCACCATGGGACCTGGAAGCGAAATCTCTCGCGATACTCTACCAGTGGCGTAGGGAGGCGCAAGAGGAAGGCCCGGGGCCTGCTCTTCGTGAAATCGAGGCGTAGCGGTCCCGGCTTCACCAGGTGCTCATGGCGCAATGGAAGGAACGACTTGAGCGACCGAGCGCAGGGACGTCACAATTCTGGCGATAAGACCTGTTATGGAGGATTGGCTGGAGAGGAGACATGGCTTCCTCTCCTACCGGATGACCCAGGTGCTTACCGGACATGGCTGCTTCAGGAAGTACCTGTGTCGTATAGGCCGGGAGCCAACGCCTGTGTGCCACCACTGCGAGAGCTGCCGCAAGGATACTGCACTCCACACGTTGGTGGAATGCTCTGAGTGGGCACAGCAACGTGCCGACCTCGTGGCGGCTATCGGTGTGGGTAGCCTCTCACTGGAGACCATGATTATATCTATGGTCCAAAGCGAGGGTGCGTGGGATTCCGTCGCCTCGTATTGCGAGGCAGTGATGGTTGCCAAAGAAGCGGCGGAAAGGGAACGGGAGAGAGCTAGTACGCTTCCGTCCCGCAGAAGACGCACCAGGCGCCGGAGAGAGCAAAACGATCTCCGGCCTCAATAAGCGCTTGCCTGAGGGCGATGGATAGGGATATCCATCGCCCTAGCAGAAGCAGGCCTGAGATGGTGGCGCGACGTGTTCCGCGCGTGCCACTCTCTAAATCAGAGGTGGGATCACACCATAGCGGGGTCGCCTCATTAAAAGGCGGCCAAGTCTGCTGGGGTCACAGGGTTTTCCTTTCTAGGGTATACCTGAGGTCCCGGCTACAAGGCGCGATGATGGAACACTGTGTGGTTTTAGTCGGTTCGAGTCCGACATACCACCTTACCGGCCCCGGTAGGGTGATGACCCATGGGGGATTCCACACATAAAAAAAAAAAAAGATACATACATACATCTGAATGTTTTTGCTTATTTACGTTAAATTATTGCTTATTATTGCTATTGTAGATGTGATACCAGTGGTTGCCTCCTTTTTTCTCTTCTATCTATTATGCCGTGCCCGACAAGGTCCATATTTGGTCTTTTAAATTATTCTTTTGCAATAACATGTAATACATATAGAGAGCAATCAAAATTGAAATGGAAGAGCTATTTTTATATACGTCTGTTGCAGCCCTACAAAAATACGTATACCTACATTTTGAACTCTCTTGAAAGGTTTGTCTCGTTCGGCTCTTAACTCATTAACTGACAAATATTTTAACCATTGGCAAGCAGATTTGTTAAGATATCTCCATTTATGCAATAAAAATAAAAAGGATAAAGTCGATGGAACAGTTAGTGCAAGATAAGCAATAATATCTACCTCTAAACTTAAGTATATCAAAAAAAAAACAAATAGAGGGAGAATTAATAAGCCTAACTATGTATGTACCTATATGGAATGAAAATTACTCTATGCTTTGCACCTAAGTATCCATTGCCAATCTAATGCTTTGTCAATCTGACAATCATTGCAATAATTGTCATAAGATAACATAAGCAATTGGCATAATTGTCGACATCGGCATAGTTTGCCATTCAATAAATAAAAAAAACATAAGCAATTCCAAGTTAAAGTTATTCATTTCAGTTGTACTAAGTTACTCTCAAATGCTAATATAATGTACTTAGTTATTTATAAATGCTTGGCTTTCTGTCACATGTTTTTATTTCTCATGATACAAACAAAAAAGCCGAGTAGTAAGCGACAACTATCAGTCTGGCAACTTGAATGTGAATTGGGTATGATTGCAGACCCTGAATGTCCTATAGATGGGGGATGGTCACCTTGGAGCCCCTGGACCGAATGTCAAGGACCATGTGATGATATAGGTCATCGCCATAGATCCAGAGAATGCACTAACCCACCACCATCCCAGGACGGCACCCCTTGTAGTGGATCCGATGAGCAAACTGAAATTTGCTACCTAACAAATTGTACTGTAAATGATTTTCGCAAACTTATTGCTGGAGATACCTCTAGAATAAAGGCTTTGGTTCATTTAGAAACTGTACCAGCTTTAATGGAACGATGCTTACAAATGGAATGTCCATTTGAAGCAATAGAAGCTGTTTTGTCAGTTGATAACACCTGGCAATTGAACTCTGAATCTTTGTGGAATGCTTTACAGTGTGTAAAGCGTAATCTTGGCTGCCCTATAGCTGGTGAATGGGGAGCTTGGGGAGCTTGGTCCGCCTGCGGCGCCCGCTGTGGCCATGGTTTAACTTGGCAACTCAGAAGATGTGATACGCCACCACCTTCAGATGTCAGCCTCGCCTGTAGCGGAAGCCCATTACAAGCAGATGACTGTATAGGTGACCAGTGTGCTATTAGTAGTCATGATTCCGGAGGCAGTTGGGGAGAATGGAGCAAATGGTCGTCATGCTCGGAAAATTGTGGAATCGGTGTTAGGCGACGAAAAAGAATCTGTCGGGAAACGAAAACGCAACACGTTTCTGGTACTTGGGGAACCCATTGTAGAGGTCAACATGATCAACTACAAATATGCGAAAATCGCACATGTGATCTTGACGGAGGATGGTCAGGTTGGAGTGCATGGGGGCCCTGTTCTAAAACTTGTGGTGCAGGTAAACGATCCAGAACCCGATCATGCACCAGACCGGTTCCAGCTGAAAAAGGAAAGCCATGCATAGGACTTAGAACTGAAGTTGGTTCTTGTCACTTAATGCCTTGTAAAGGGTTTTCTCATACAGTAGCTCAATTCCATGGCGAATCTACACTTCATTATAATTTCCGCAACAGACGTGCAACATTGTATCACTTTTACATAAGATTCTTGCCTTTATCTCCACACGGAACTTTAGTACGTAAAGAAACGGGTGACGGCTCATACGTACGACTAAGCTTACAAAAGTGGCACGTGTGTTTAGACGCATGTGGAGCAAGTCGATCATGTTGTCTAGTACGAAGTTGTTCCCATTCGAGTATCGAACCAGGAGCTTGGCACTCGGCTCTTGTTACTGTTACAATTGAAGGATCAGCATTGCGGTTAGATGATGCTCTTATACCATTAAAAAGCTCTTGGCCATGTGACCCTGACTTACCTGATGATAATTTGAATATATACATTGGTGATAAAATTCAAGGACAAATACAAGAATTAATTTTAAATTTTATTCCCCTAAAAATGGTTAGTAACAGAGGACAAAGATCACAACAATCAGACTTCTATCCAATTGCTGCTTCCAATGTTGCTTTTCAGAAGTCTAGTATTTTAGAAGCTTATTTACGCATCAATAACGATCACTACCTACGTCTGCCATGTTTTGAAAATCAAGGTGAATGGCAACTAGAGTTGACTTTGAAACCCAAGAAGGAAGCTGGTACCGTGTTATTTTTAAAAAACGACGAGACCAGTAATTGGCTACATTTAAACTTACAAAATATGCGACTTAAACTAAAAGTAGCATTTGGTGACTTTAAATCTGAGAGTAGCAGCACGGTTGAATACCCACCTGATAGATGGTTTGATGTAGCATTATCAAAAAAACAAGCTACAAACGCCATTGAGGCGTCAATCAATGCAGGTGAACGTTTACATGTAATTTTTGAGGAAACAGCTCGTCGACGACGTGAAATCTCAAAAAATAATCAAAACAGCACAACGGCTAAAGTCGACAATTTAGCAGTATGTACTGACGAATTCTTCATTGGTGGCGTTCCTAACAAAGTAAAACAGGAGGTAGATTTTGAAGACTTTGCTCCATTCTCATGTGTCTTAGCTTCAGTGAAACTGAACAATGTATTTTTAGATCTACATGATTATAGCTTAGAAAGGTACAAGGACAACAAACTTCAAGTATCATCAAGAACAGCCAGCGTATCTGGCTCCTACCATGAAACAGGTTGGGGTAAGTCCAATCGTTTAAATTTGACATGCTTACACGCTAGAACCACAAGATTACCACACGAAGCTAGCTGGCTGTTTTTAGACACTACAACTACAGGTGTATCGGATGACCGATCTTTGAGATCGATTGATGATGGTAGAATTCTTAGACTTATAGCAACAGCTAAGAACGATTTAAGAGGATTTTACACGTGCAGGGCGCATAGCAATAGACGTACATGCAATGTAGTTACGTATGGTGTTCTAGGAAAGACTCAATACAAACTGCGTGGTCCGGACAAAATCACGGCGATGGCTGTATTTACAACTTTAACTCTTGTCTTGGGGACTTTGGTGTGGCTCTTTATAGAAGGTATCCATGACCTTCGTAATGGGTACGGTTTTTTTCGTGATGCACATTTATCCCCCGAAGAAGAAGCCGAAGCAGTGTGCAAATATATTGACCAGAATATTAATTTAATACAGTCAAAGAGCGCAGCTCAAATTGCTAAGGCTAAAGCGAGACGAAATGGTAGGTTAGCAGCAAGCCGATCTAACTTTGCGGCCCAAGAACCGCAAGGTCTGATAGAAGAAAACTTGCAACAAAGATATTCATTACAGAATGAACCATGCAACTCGAAAGGATTAGCAACTGTTCCCGAAGTGAAGAGTTCTGGTGCTGAACCCTCACATGATGTATTCAGATTTGAACCATGTTATATTAGTTCGCCGCGTCATGGATTACTCACGTCACCACGTACAGGAGTGACGTCATCGTCGTCCTTTGAACTGGTTTCACCGAGAGTACTATGCTCGAAATTGTTAGTGACGAAAGGCTTTCGTTCTTCAACGTCTAGAATAAGTTTACGTTCATTTAAGAATAATAAAATATATTCTACTGAGTCGAAAACATCGCGGTCCAACGTCTCCCCAAAAAAAAATACAGGCTTCGTTAATCCTAACGCAGCACAAAAGATTTTACAAAAGTTTCAGAACTTGAAATGCGACGATTACTAAAAATCATGACCTTATATTTCATTATTGCTTGATTTTTTTATATTTTACTGGCCCTGATTGCTAAGCCAAAGGTTGTTGTTTCGAAATAATTATCAGGGATGGGTACCCTGGATAAATATTTGCGTGATGATCCGTTTCTATAAGTATATTTGTTCCGTTTCTATAAGTGTTGAAATATATAAGTAGGTTTATCCGTAGTCTGGTTACTATAGTACAAGCTGTGCTTAATTTGGAATCAGACGGTCTGAAGTTATTATTATTGTTCATTGACATTTGCCAGATTAATGTACTGAAAAACCCTTGTAATATTCGGCTATCGATTATCATTAAAGCAAAGTTGTGAAATTACCTGTTTATTTTTGTACTTGCCACTAATTTTAGAAATGTAGGTACATGATAAATGTACAGAAAATAATGTTTTGGGACTATTTACCTGGGGTAAACAATTTTCTATTTAATCAAAGATAAGATAGTATTTGTAATATATGTAAATGTGGGAATTTTAAATAGTCCTAAAAGTCTTACTAGATGGATAAAACAAAAAAAAATATTATTAGTAAACGTCCTAAAAATTTACGGTTGAACGCCAATGACGGCTACAAACGTAAACGTGCAAACCGTCAAAAATACGTAATTATTGCAATACTAAATAAACATAATATAAACATACTCAACTTTTTTTTGCGATATATCACACGAGAAGAGACGGGGTAGCTAAACGGCATATTTTTTTTTTTTTAATAAATATATATTTATTTAACCAAAATATCCATTGTCTATACATTTCTACCTACTCATGAGAGGGTCATGTTATGCCTTTTCAGTAGAACTATAAAACGTATAAAGATCGGTTGACAAGTCGGGCCTGACTCTGCAATTTTCGCCATATTTGTTTGAAGTTCTGTAGTCCGTACAATAGCTATTTGCTGTTAAGGCTATGAAACTGCCATACATTGAGTTCCTACACAAAATATGCATGGAAAGGAATGTCATCTATCTATTAGAGTATCCAGACTCTATGTTAGTTGTCAACTACTGGTTACTAGATGGCACATTTTACATTCTTTTTCAAATTCTCTTAAGGAAAATCATATTATATAAAATTATACATGTAGGTATTATTTTTTTAATATTTAATGAGTTAAAAAATATTTTTAGAATTGATTTTGATTAGAATTAATTCATTTTAAAAACATGCAGTTTAAGTATAGTTTGTGTATATTTTGACAAAAAATTGATTGATGTTTATTTGGCTTGTCTATTAACAATGGGTTTTTTTGTTAGCTCAGTTGCCACAACGAAAAAAAGGAGAAAATACAACGGCTTCAAAGTTTCAAAAATTCATAATTGCTTTGTGTTTTCTTATTTTAAGAATAAAATCTGGACTTTGCTTTTTTCTACGATATCTTCCTTAAACTTTTGACCCCGTTTATCCTTTGGACCCGTGTTATCACCACCTTTGGATAACTCTCAATTAGGCAATGTCCAGGCACACCAGGACGCCTCGCAGCTGGCCATATGGCGGATGGAGGAAATTCGTCCCGACTACCCGCGGTCACACTCAGGGCGGCATGAGGCACTGGTAAGCAAGCCTACGAATTAGGTCCGAGTAGAGATCGTCCACCCGGGCCCGCTTCACCGCCACCTTCTGCGAGATGACCTCCTCACAGAAGGTTGCGACTGCGGTAAAATTCCTGTCGCTACCGGCCATGGAGCGTATGACGGCCGGTAGCGAGAAAAGTTAAATTTGATGAATCATTTATACGTAACGCGTTACACGAGGTCTTTAAAAACGCGTTATACGGGAATACCCCTATAACGCAGAACCAATCTATCGCGTTATAGGGGAACTAATGTACTTTGTAGAGCCCTCAATTAAAATTAATACCAACAGAGACATTTATAGGTGTTGCGAAACTTATTGAGAATGGCGTTATAAGCGTATAATCTATGGTTATTGCTTCAATTAACAAACAATTCATAGTAAGTCAAACATTCTAATGAACATTTTTCAAATTAAGGAAAATAAAATGTCACATACCAAGCAGGTTACATTTCAATACAAAGTGGACAATTAAATTACACACTCTACTACATACTACTACATCTATAATACATCAATTTCATATTTAAACTTTTATCATATAAATTAAGAACATTTTTTTTCACTTTATATATTTTTTTTAATTGTGTCACTCCTTGCTTCATCCCAATCCCATCGATGAGAACGAACGCGACAAGTGGGTACTGTTTCAAAGAGTTAAAAATAAAAGCTTTTGAAATTGTATACGTTTTATTATATGTAAGAATTCACATTAATTATATAATTGGAATTTACCCATAACCATATTCATGTTATATAGCACTATAAACTATGTTATATAAATTTGATCCGTACATATGTACAAAATAAATGGCACTAAACAACAATTAATACATTTCAGTAAATCTATACCGGTAAAAGAAATACGGTTATCCAGCCTGCTAGCGTGATCGTTCGACCTCAACTATGAAAACACGTAAAATATGTAATTATGATTGAAACCGAGGTTGACAGATTGAGTAACTGATTATCAAATATGTGTAATACATCAATCTAACTATATCTTTCAAAATAATAAGTTGTAACAACTTATAGAAAAGAAAAGTTGCACATTTAAACATTTTAAGCAAGTTATCATATTTTGATTAATATAAGTATAATCTACATATGTACATATCGAATAAAATAAAAATATGATTTACATTATTATTTGATTTGAATATAAAGATTAAATTATGCATAAATAAACTTAATGACAATAAGTCATAACGGTATGTACGACAATCACATGGTATCATAGGAATAATGTCTTTTTAATATTCGAACAAGAATTACACATTTAAAGAAGTATTTAGTTTAAAAATGTGTCTTAATTAACATATGTACTTATTATGGTTTACTACAGATTGAACATTACGTTATCATTATGTAGGAATAGGAATAGCTTTAATAATAATGGATAAATTATAAAATCAAATAAAAAAAGCTACCAGGCAGTCCATTGCTGGTGTAACATACAAGACAAATGTATAGCCATAACTAAGTTTAGTAAACAAATAAATATAAATACATATATATATGTAAGTTTTATTTATTTTAATGCATATTATATATGCATATTAATGCATATTAATAATTAGAACCTTAGCGATGCTCGTTATAAAGTAATTGCCTTACATTTCAATTTTTAAACAATGAGCCAATTGAATTGTATTATAATAACAAGTATAAAAGCAGTATAGCATTCTCAATTCGACTGAATTCTTTTGAATTTATAATTGTAAATTATATATATTTATTTGAGGTCGGTTAAAAATGTCAAACAGTTTTCATTCCGATTTAAATTAACGAACGAGCCTTTGAGACTCGACTCTTTGCATTGACTAGAATAAATATAACAAAAACAGTATAAAATAATAATAAAAAACAAGTAAGATCGAACTTTGCTTTCTTTGAAGACAAAACCTTTTTTGCGCGATTAAGAATAAAGTAATATCTTTGATAATTATTGTAGTAACATTTGACAAGGTTTCTTTATAATTTAATTATAATTGACTAATGTTCATGATTTTACAAATATAATTATACATAACAAAAATAATAAATATGACTGATATTAAGATATTATTATATTATCAAGGGGATTGCACGAAGTTATACAAAATTATTATGCAAATAAATCGTAATCATGCTTGTCTCACTTATTTAGGCAGGTTATAATTAAGAAGAATTATATTAAATCATGTAATCATTATTCGATCGAACTCGATACAGTGATTGTTCCAACCTTTGTATGAAAATTTCCCAGTTCATAGTTCTATAATCCATCCGCGGAGTAATGATGTTCAATCGGCCGATCAAACTATCGATGACTGACTCGTGTTAGTGAACTATTGGCCGATGAAAAATCAACAGCACACGATGGCCCTTAATAGACATTTGTAGGTGTAGATGTAGGATAGACGAACCAGCCAGCCATCATAGTTGATCTTATGAACTCACTAAATAAACCTTTTGCCTAAAGTAAATAACACAAAATTTTGTTACGAAGAATATCGAATACCTATATAAAACTCGTAAAAGTGGTCACATTTTAAAATTGGAATGAAAATTCGCCTTCAATGTCTATAATTTTCTTATATCTATCATTTTAAACATAATCTAGATCTACAGCAACACTTAAAGGTATCTCAATGCAGATATAGAGATTATCATATTTGTTATTCATGTTTGATAAGTATGACATTTTACATGGGCAATATTACTATCCTACAATATATTAATATACTTCGGAGCAGAGTTCAATCATACTAACTATTTGCCTGTACAGCAATTCATTAAAACGATGCTTTCGCATACACGAGATTCTTCGGCTCAAGTAGGGCGGCTCGATATTTTGAGCTAAATAAGAGTCTGGATCAAGTTTCTGAGCATTATAAATAATTATGCAAGTAGAACAGTACAATAAACCCAGATTGTCAAATAACCCTATAAAATATCTGTATGTGACATTGGTTTAAATGGAACATGATCTTCCAACTGGTGTCCTAAAACATAAAACCCTTAATCGGACCTATGTATGTATATGTATACAAAATACTTAATAGACTAATTAATTATGCTTTAATTGATACATTAAGAAAATCTCACTAAAAAGTACTTCCGATTGACCTCAATGTATTATGAAATATAAATAATGAAATATTTTATTTAATCACAAGAAATTGTGAGAATTTCTTTTATGAATAGCTCCTTTGGTACTATTAATAGAGTAAGTAGTACATCATGGCAGTAAACTATTGCATAGGCCCAAATACAGTGAATTATTATATAAGAGTTTAGTTACACCCATTGCTCTCGTGTCGAATAAATAATATGTTAAGATCAGATAAAACTTTTTTTAATAAAATGTGTGTAGTTTGATGATTATGACATGTAACCAAATTTTATTTCAGATTATTTCAAAAATCAATACGACTATGTAGCAAAAAAAGTTGACATCAATCTATCACTTCTCGCATCGCCTCTTGATTTAGGTATAGTTTAATTTGCTCTTCAGATAAACGTAACATTAAATTATATTACCTATCCATTTTCTTTCCTGCTGTGAAATACGCATAAATAATTTAATTAAACGCATAAATAAATAATTTTAAATTTTTACGGTAGTACCTACCTAATAATAAGTAAAAAAAAATTAAATTTTATGTATTAGTTTGACATTTATAGTTTTAATTGTATACCTAAAATTGATCTCAAGTTTACTTATCTTTGTTAAAATGTATGAGGGGAGGCTGATAAATTCGTCAATTAAGGATGACTCCCCACCTCGATACCTATAAGTGAGTATAATTATTGTTAATATTAATAACACCCCTTCTTATTTGATACATTAACACTTCTGGAACAAGCAAAAACCACATGACATACGAAATTTCTCTAAAAAGTCAGCTTCGAAGATTATGGCCACCGTTTCGAACGAAGACGAACGAATTTTAACGAAGGAATTTTATGCCAAAATAATTTCCTCCTGTGACTCCTGTGACATTTTCCTTTTTTTTCAAACTTAAAGAATTAATAACGGGGACAAAGATTGTGATAAAGGGGGCCGCAGAAAGCCATTTTGAAGACGAATCGAAATTATTTATTTTTTCTGGTAAAAAAACACATTATATTCAATATGTAAGTGTATTTCGCTTGAGGGGGAAAATATAAATCTTTACTTTTCTTTATTACCAGCCACCCCTCATAGTTTTCAAGAGATTTCTCAGAAACATCGACACACGCCTGGGTCGTAATATGGGTTACATACAACAATTAAACATGTTTAATGCTATACTAATCGCAATGGGCACAGGTAACATTTCTAGTTGACTTGGAAGTACGCCGCGACTTGCCATTACAGATGGAACATGTCCTCTGGTAATAGAGTGCCGTGAAAAGAACTCCTGAGCTGAGTAATGTAGATATTAAGAAGTTAAACATCAGGTTGATGTCCGCTGAGTCGACGTACACTGTGAAGATTCGAGCTGAAATTAAAACAAAGTCATTTCAATATTCATACAAGTAACTTAGGGAAATAATTAGGAGTAAACTAATATCGGAACAGCTTCTTTAACTGAAAGATAACTCATGAGTAAAGTAAATAAGACGCAGACGCACAAATTTTTATATTTCAGAATAATGTATGCACTTAACAAGATAAATGTGTAAAAATATTTGGAAAAAGAGTCCTTGGAGTTTCCTGACCATTCTTCTCCATGGGATCTACTAATTGGCATAGGCTACTGGCTTCACGACTTTTTGTTTTATTATTTTTTTATATGCGGAAACCCCCACGGGTTTACCGGGCCGGTAAGGTGGCATGTCGGACTCGAACCGACTAAAACCACACAGTGTTCCGTCATCGCGTCTTGTAGCCGGGACCTCAGGTATACCCTGGAAAGGAAAATGACCCCGGCAAACT
Source organism: Tyria jacobaeae (assembly GCA_947561695.1). Classification (NCBI taxonomy): domain Eukaryota; kingdom Metazoa; phylum Arthropoda; class Insecta; order Lepidoptera; family Erebidae; genus Tyria; species Tyria jacobaeae. The sequence goes on along the minus strand of OX387207.1, from coordinate 5,828,193 downwards.
GGCTTCACGACTGACTTAGTATCACTTGACTTTTTCTTGACAATTAGAAGATACCTATAATTGGTTTGCATGAAATAAACGATTTTGATTTGATTTTAATAAAACTGAAGAGTCCTTTGTTTTTTTGTCTGATTATTCAAACGGACTAATCTTTTTTTTTATATATACAATAGGGGGACAGACGAACAGACGGGTCACCTGATGGTAAGTGACAACCGCCGTCCATAGAAACCTGCAACTCAAGAGTCGTAAGTGCGCTGCCCGCCTTTGAGGGTGATAAGGGATGGAGGATGCGGGGATTGGAAAGAGAAAGAGAGGAGTTAGGAAAGAGGAGAGTGGCGACGGGGGGAGAGGAAAGTGGAGAGGGGGAGTTGGGCCTCCGGAAACCTCACTCATTTCGGGGAAATGCAACGCAAGCGTTACTTCACAACCGGTGTTCTGTGAGGCCGTGGTATCGCACCGGTCGAGCCGGCCCATTCGTGCCTAAGCATGGCTCTACCACTGATGATCTATACTTAGAAGTATCAGTCGGATTCGAAAAACACGTTACGTGGTTACAACACGCAATGGCAGCGCGATTTTTACCACTGGCCACCAGCCCTGCTGAAAAGTCAAAGTAAAATGTAAGCTTTGAGTGCAGGGAGTTAGATACTTTGTTTGACCTAATGAAGTATCACTGTGAATTTAGTTTTTAATGTCATCCCGAAACTTACCCATATTGGTTGCTATGGATATAATCCAGGTTGTAAGCGATACAGCATCTGCGTTCCCTGCCAATACGATGCCGTAAATGTACGTCACTTTTGCAAAACCACTCAGAGGTGTGCAGAATGGCTGAAATATGAAGATAACTATTATTGAATAATCAAAAACCGATTGGTGAGTGGTGTTGGGTACTTCGCAGTCAATACCCAATGATCTCCTTTCGAATCTTCGACGTCTACAAAAATAAAATATAGCAGACTAGAGATACTTGGCGAAGGAAAGCTACCTTGCAAGTAAATTTGCACAGAATCCATTCAGTGGGGTGCCCCCACTAAATGGATTCTGTACAAGACAGAGCACGTCACAACGCATTGAGTCGAGTAGTAGTAAATTACATTCAAGATACCAAATATGTGGATATGGTATGTGTCTCAAACGAATAGTACTTTATTGCATATTTATTTAATGTGTAAGCGCACTTTTACTACTGTGTAGAAGTTTTATTGTTTTTATGTTTAAAATTTAACATTATCGTATCCCTTCAAAATATTAAATTTTAAGGGGACACGATAATTGCATGCTGCATTGATAACGAAGTATTCCGGCATTGTGTGTTATGTACATTGCTTACATTTGTTTATATGTATGACACTTGACTTGAACACTTGAAAATGACTTAATTATATACTGTATTATTGTGTCTATAGTAACAGATTATAAATATCATGCAGGGGAGATACAATAAAAGATATAGAGATATCCTTATAAATACATGATCCGAGCGACAAGGGAAATAACTGGCACTTCACTTTATTGAGTAAAACCACCATACGTTGAGCAAAAGTAACACAATTCATAAACGAATTACTGAAATAGGTATAAAGAATGGAGAATATATTGTGCAACATGGCTCATGCCGACACAAAAATCGAGTCGAATTAAGAACCTTCTTCATTGCGAAGTGGGTTAAATACCACTGAATCTTTCCGATTTGAATGGGTATAAGCTTACTTACTTAAATCACTACAGAAAGAAATCTTCACTCGCAAAACAGGCACACAGAAGACGTCGAGTTGCAGATATTAGCCCGCGTACACCATTTATTAAACAAAAACTATTTCTTTTGGTCTGTTATTCTTATAAATACTGTACAAGTTCTAGTGCATTCATTTGAAACAATACTTTGTTAATTGGTGAGTCACCTGTCGCCTATTCTTGTCTTGGCAAACTAAAAAGAGTGTTTAATTAAAAGTATATAACATTCAATTACTATTGGATCGCTAGACATTTTGGAGTACATCCAATAATAGTCAAATTATTTTGTAGTGACTAATTTGACCTTATAGCTTACCTATTGTGTAATAGCTGATTGATACAAGAAAATAAAGCTACCCGCACATGTCGATATTGATAACATTTAGCAAATTTCTAGTTTATGTCTATTAATATAGTCAAATAATAACATGATAAGTTATATAGATGATAATGAGATAGGAACAATAATAAAATAGACAAGGTTTGTGTTGGGCGAGAAGTGTATGTGGAGGAACATGTGTCATGTTATACTAGTAAGTTCGACTATACTTTGACTGGTGGATACCTAAAGTTGGCAGGTAGCCTGTTCGTTTGCCCCCCTTTACCATAAAAAAAGGCAGCAATCGCTTTTGAAGTCCGAAAACTACACAAGACTTTCAACTGGGATGCCCACTATATATTATGACTCTAGGAACACCAGAACTTTAAAAGTAGTTGCTAAAAACATGCATTGATATTACTCACCACCAAAAAAGTCAATATATTCTTCGGTAGGCACCCACACATGAACGCCAAGGCAGTTATAACGTACAATCCAACAGCCATAGGAACAGTCGACAGATCTAACAGTCTACTATACTTCAAGACATAGTACAACAGGACATATACTTGCACCAGTATTATTGGATATTCCAAGTAAGTCAAAACACTGTAATTGTTTGTGTAGTTGTACAGAGACATTACTGTGAACCTGTAATAATTAAGAACATACTTAGTAGAACATACACATAAGCCATTTCACAATACTTTTTATATACGACCTTCAAACCTTCAAGAAAAGAGCGTACTCCTACCTAAAAGGCCGGCAACGCACTTGTGACTCTTGAGTTGCGGGTGTCCATGGGCGACGGTAGTCATTTACCATCAGGTGACCCGTCTGCTCGTTTGCCCCCTATCGCATGAAAAAAAAAAAATAAGAACTTTTGACAGTGGTAGAGCCATACTTAGGCACGAATGGGCCACTTCGACCAGTGTGATACAACAGCCTCACAAAAAACTGGTCATGAAGCAACGCTTGGGTTGCATATCCCCGACATAGGTAAGCCCAACTTCCCCTCTTCTCTTTCCCCTTCCCACATCCCCCATCCCTCATCGCCTTAAAAGGCGGGCAACGCACTTACGACTCTTGAGTTGTAGGTGTCCATGGACGGAGGCTGTCACTTACCGTCTGTCCCCCTATACCATAAAAAACAGAAACCAACATAGGTCAAAGTGGTAGATTGAAATTGAACCAATTTAAATCACAAGGTTCTGTTCTGTGTTCTGCTTATGGCATATGAACAAGTTAAACTCAGCAAGTAGATGTTACACCCTAAATGATGTCAATACATTTTTTTTTAAATTATGTAAACCCTTAATAAGTCTATCAGTTTTATATATAAATGCACAAATAATGAAGTTCAAGAAAAGGTTACCTTTAAGAATATATTTTATAAACTGCAGCAGCAGCCTTGCTGAAAACCCTATCCATTAATTAACTAAAAATGTGAAACAATTTAAACAGACCATACCCAGTAATTTCCATAAGCATTGATTGCACATAAATTCCTTCAGCCGACTTTCGCTTCTTTATTTGAAGAATTTGTGGCACTTTTAAGAAAAGACATGACAGAATTGTTATTGCACTGAGGGCATTTGCTACTTTCTGCATGATATTATATTCCATTTTGTAGACACCTAAAAATATATTATTTTATATATTAGATCTCTGTGGAATAATAACATTCAAAAATATATTATTATTATTATTTTCCTGCAGGAGAGCCATGGGCCGGCTTCACTGGGGTATTACCACAGCCTCATAGAAAACCGATTATAAACAATGCTAGCATTGTATTTTGAGTGAGATTACCAAAGGCCCAACCCCCTTCCCCTCTTTCCTTCCTCTCCTACCTTCAATTACTCTCTTTACCTCCCCCCTTTCCTCAACCTTAAAAAGCAGACTAAACTCTTGTGACTCTTGAGTTGCAAGTGTTCATGGGCCACCGAAGTGACTTACCATCAAGCGACCCATCTGCTTGTTTGTATACCTATGTGTACTATATTATATATGTATGTTATGGACTTTCTCCTGCGTGTAGATTCAAGCAGAGAATCCATTTAAAAAATATACTTATTTAGGCTACATTATGATTGACATGCATTTTCCCCATTTTTTGTTTCTCTTAAAACTGACTTCTATATCTCCGAAATGGTAGGCACAGGTGTATTCAACACCCCAAATTTACAATATAGGGCTCAGATCTCCCAGCTACAGCTGGTAACAGGTTTGCAACTGCACTGCCATGCATTCATTCATTACACTTCTCAATCCATACATATAATCAATACCAATTTCCTTCCCTTGCCTTCCCTCGTGTTGTTACCTTTCCCTTTCAAAGTACTCCCAATTTTCTCTCTCTTTAAATTCTAAAATGCCCATTTAAGGTAGGCTTTGACCAAAATTTGGGTGTGTGTGTGTGGGACCAAATTGTAATTGGTAAAATGAGGGTAGAGTTTCTACTACTACAGTTATTTTAACATCTTATTTAGAAATATCCTTCCACACAATCTTGTTATGTTGCAACAAAACAGCATTTCATATAATAATAGTATAGTAGTAGTATACATTCTACAGAATTATCATTATACATTACAAAATATTATAAATTATTATTATATAATTATTAATATTATAAATTCTACTACTTGAACAAAGACTGTATCTGCCCAGAATGTGTTCCTAAATTCAGGTTAAATAGAAATAAAATTGCCATAGGTTCTTTTGCAACAATGCATACATGCCTATCTTCTGCATGCTTGTTTTCTTTTCGACATATGCATTGTATGTGCATTTTATTAACATAATTATTAATTTCCCTAGTCATTTTAATTTTGTTCATTCTAAATTCTCAGTTCTCTTAAGAGAACTTCTATGTTAAAATTTTTAAAGCTCTTTGTTAATAAAAATGATTATATCATTGAAATTAACAAAGCATTTTTACATTACAAGTATATAGGTATCTAGGTACTAAATGATTTTTAAGTGTGTTGAAAACTGATATATGTATGTATAAGATGGTTATTTTTAATATTTCATGTAATAATTATTTAAACTATTATTAATATATTATGTAACTATACTAGAACTAATAAAATAAAACTGTAATTATATTTGAGCATTTTATATTGTTAGTGTTAGATAATGTTATTTATTTTCTGATTGTTTTGTTTTAGGATAGAATCCAATAGACCTTTATTTAGCAAATTTTTAAATTGTATGTTGTAAGTTTAATCTCTGCTTATTGGTTTTTGGTTTTTTTGCTCACCGGATAACTTCCTTTGTTTGTTGGTGTTTCACAAACTTGACATTGGCGAAATTGTGGTTACATCTCCACAAAGGCCACAATGAAGAATTGAATTGAATAATTATTTAAATTTAGTAAAATTTCTGCATTAGAAAATTAAACTAACTTTATCGTATTTAAATAGCTTGACTAATATTAATATTTTTTTACAAATTTTAATCATTAAATCTTGCCCTGTTTTTAAAATAAAACACTTAAACAGAAAGTATTGCGAATATGCGATTAAACAATTTATTAATAATAGAAGACAGCTTACCTTATCTCGCAGACACGCTTTTACAATTTGAAAAATGGTTTAGTTCCTTAAAAGTCAATTTTCATCAATAATCCAAGCTACCGAATGAATTCACGACACAAACACATTATACCTGAAGCGTAAAAGCAAAACCCAGGTAGTCACTGATCTCAATATATATTTTTTAAAATCAATACGTTGCAGTTGCCAGAGCTCAAAGGTATACCGACCGGCTGTCGACTCTCAATCAAATCCACCGCTGTTTTACACTTTGATCTTGCCAAGGCCGAAACGATTGATCTATCGGTGCACTCGATTACTGGTTTTCATGTTAAAATATCTTGAATAAAGAATTTAAATGTGCTCGGCGATATCAATACATATTTTGATGTCGTGTATGTTAAAATGAAAGCAGCACTTAATTAGAAAGTCAGGTTAAAGCTGAACTTTATGTTCGCATATTTATATAGTATATTCTCATTATGTAGTCCATGTGTTGCTAGTGTAACCAGCTGTAAATAATGTTTAATAATATTTATCAAGAGTTTGCTTGGAGTTATTTTAAATAAAACAAAGATTATGAATTCCTATAGCTACAGCTCTCTCTACCAGCAGAAGTGGTAGGTAGAAACACGGAATTCGTCGAGAGAACAAATACGGGCCCTAGAGTATGTAACGCACAGTGTTGCGTAAGCCCTTCTTAGAGAACAACTACCGAAGGGTGACTGAAATAACAGTTGCACCGATTGACGAGACCCGTTATGTGTAAGACGGGTCAATGTAAAAATGCAATTGTAAGTCTCGCTTCTTTCTTCGCTTCACCGCACCATGCATTTTAGTCTTTAAGATATACCTCATATCATACGGACTAAAAATCTTCCGTCGTTCCTCTGCTAGCTCAATTAATAAAAGTACATAACTAAGTAATATATAAATAAGTTGTCATAATCGTCTAGTATTAGACGAACATGCATACACAGAGACAGTTCAACAATTTTGCTGTCATAAAGCATACAATCTAATACAAAATAGGAATGTATATTAAATTTATATTGAATGTTCTTAAAAAATATCTTCACCATTTGTACTTTAAGTTTCTAAGTTAAGGATTGTAATATTAACTATCATCATCCGCCGGACAAGCGGTCATAATCGTCTAAGAGTCTCACGAGCGTGCTAACGAGAGATAGTAGAACAATATTACTTTCATTAAGCATAAAACCTCCCTGTATCTTTCTTCTCTTGTTTGTATGTATAATGTTTGTTTTAAAGACATACACATAAAAACCTTAAAACAAAAATATATTTGTCTGTTTTCCACTCATACACGATAATTTACATTAGTGGAAAGAGATCAGAATATTATATGATTATTATTATAGTATATTATACCGTATTACAGTGGTTGGGCCCGTAACGTAACGTTGCTTACCATCGGGTGACCCATCCGCTCGTCTGTCCCTTATTCCATAAAAAAATATTATTATTATTAAGTTATTTATTTATTATGGTTGGAAGAAGCAAGCAGTGGACTGCGATAGGTTGATAATGATGATGATGATGAAACTACAGTTTTGATTACAATTTTATAATATGTAACAATAAGCCCTTGCTCGAAGGTATTATTTTGACAAGAAAAGTACAAAAGTACTTCATCATAGGTATACAATAAACCGAAAACGAATACAGACGATAGTAGTTATCGTCTGTCTTCAACACTACTGATCAAATTGGTGATGACTTCAACATACACTGATCAAATTGGTGATGTTGAGAAGAAAAATCAAGAATTTAGCGAGAGTAATTTTAAATAAAATCAGTAGAACACTGTTTGTTGTGGATGGAGCTCCGCCATATTTGATAAAATTTTGGCTTCGCTTTGTCCCTAGTTGTTTTATATTTTACTATAAATTATTACTGGCAACATTATTAACCCAGGACGTGTGACTTTTGTAATGTTACCAGCGCTAGAATTCAAATTGTAAATAGTCTATTAATTTTATTTACCATTTAAAGTTACTGGGGAGTAACTTTATATATCACGTCATAATATATATGTGAAAAAGTTGTAACACTATACATTACGGTTGTAAATCTGCTATTCAAATGTGAAAAAAAAAGGTTATGTTAGCTACCACACCCAGAATTTTGCTCTTCTGACAATACCATGTGGTTTTAAGCTATAATATTTATAAAAGCTAATATGTAAATTCTAACGTAATATTTTAATAATGTTATTTTGTTTGTAGTTCTCGTAAACCTACACACAAATTGTCAAAAGTGCAGTCAGTTTAAAATGTGTAAAATGGTTTTGAAGTGAAAACTTCTTTTAGCTTTAACTCGCATCACCGTTACGAGACGCACATGTCCAATCAACGCAATATTAGCACAACGAGTTAAAAGTACAATTGATCCGGTATTCACGAGATACTTAAAAAACTTCAAATCAAAATTATTCCCTATTTTAGTTACCATGAACCTATAGCTTCTATTTTAGATTGTAATAACTTTAATGATAATTATGAAGATACAAGAGTTGTCGAAATTGTTAACGATAATTCATAAAAGAATATTAAATGTATTTTAAAGTTTCTAATAATTAATAAAATACAATTCATAAATAAAATGCAATTCACTACCCAATAACCCAATAACCCTAGTACCCATCTAAAAAATGTCTAACGCGCCAAAATAAGTTTTCACTTCTGTCGGCACTTCTGGAGTGCATCTTTTAAATCTATTAGTATAGTTATTTGAAAATTAGTTTAAAGTATTAAACAAAGTTTCAAAATAAATTAAATTACTTAAATAATTTATAGGAGGTATGTTCCACAAAAGTAACACAATATATTATGTTTGCACATTTAATTGTACCGTTGTCTTACATTTATAAACGAGTTCAACAAAAAGTTTACTAGATGGCGCGCCTTGTACCTTGTAGTTGTATTTTGTGCATATTTATCACCCTTGTTTATGTATCTTGTTATTTTTTTAACCCGATTCACAGCAATTCGAGTTTACTTAATAAACTCGAATTGCTTTGAGTCTGGATCTGAACTTCCATGATTTTAATATGCTCGATCGGCGGCGCCAAGTCCCCATTATAGACTGTCCTGAGGTCGCCCAGTCACTTCAGCCTCTGCAGTTGCGAAGAGATGTCGCCTCTATCACCTCACGGAGGGTTTTCTGACGAGCTCTTCCAATTGGTCCCACCTTGTCCCTTCCTCTACAGGACTACACGTCCTGGCCTGAGTAGTCAGTTTGAGAGTTGAAAATATACGATCCCGAACTAAACAGTTTGGTTCTTCTTTCCTATGCCGATGGGTGGAAGTCTGGAATTCACTACACATAATCAGAGTCAGTCAGTCAGGTCATTAGTAAATTTTTATAATCATTCATAAAGATGCATTGTGATCGGAACCGAACCAAATTTATCGTGCAAGATTTCATTGCAAGACATTGCAAGTTAAATAAAAGACTGTAAAACGTTAAATTTGCTACGTAAGCATACATACCTACATGCATACTCCTAGATATTCTTTATCACAATCTTAATTATAGCAATATTTATGACACACACATGACAGAACTTACAAGGATGTGATATACTAATAATAATAATAACTTGACACATCTGACACACGGCCGCCTGCACTCAAACTAAGCAGAGCTTGTACTATGGTAACCAGACAGCTGATAAACATACTTATATACAATCTAAATACATACATATAATAGATATATTACACCCAGACATAGAACTAATGATCATATATGCTATGCTCATCACACAAATATTTGTCCTGGGTAGGAATCGAACCCACGACCTCTGGCTCAGCAGTCAGCGTCACTAACCACTAGACCAACAGGCCAGTCAATAATATAGTTTAAACTGCCAGCAATTGCAACTTGCTCGACTTGAATGAAACAAAAACGTATGTTTCTAGGTTATGGTGATTCAACAGATTAAATGAGCATGTTCACATTCTCCATTTAAGGACCCAACTAAAGGAACATTATATTTTTGCTTTTACTCTCTACAAAGTTTCTTAATGTCTGCTTGATATCATAAAGTGACACTTGACTTACTTAAGAAAGGTAGTTAACATAAGTGTTATATATTAATAAAAAATATAATTAAAAAGTTATTGAATTATTGAACACATTACAATTTTCAAAGTAAATACTATTGCTTGTTTTATGAATGACAATATTGTGGTTATATGTTTTGTTATGTGTTTTGTATGTATAAAGAACCTAAATTTATTATCTTGCCGGCTAGATACAGGATTATTGTCACTATCCGGTATCCGGTCGTATAGTAAATTGAGGCCGGAGACGCCGGATATCGTGCATGGGCCGGATATCCGATTTATCTTTAGCATATAAAAGTTTAAATCTTTTTTTAATATAAACAATAGTTCTTAATCTTATATGCATAATTTAATCGAAATACCTATTGAAAGTTGTTTAAGAACATTGTGTACTTATTGACGTTAATGCAATAAAACTTCCAAATCAACGAAGTTTTTAAATACGACTTTCAGGATTAGATCGAATCATAATATTTTCGTAAAGGGTAAAAAAAATCCGAAAAGGACAGAAATTAAAACACCTGGTACTTAAGTGTTTTGACACAAAAGGAAAATAAGAGATGCAGACACAGGAAACTAAATTACGAGCCACCGAGCAAATGCACTTATTGTTCTTCCCTCTAGTTCCTCATTACTGAAGGTCGTCATTCCCCGGCAGGAAGTTAAGCTCTTATTAACTACATCCTTCCATCTGTGTCTGTCTTATCTTACTTATTCGACTCACATTTTACGACACGTAAATCAATGTCAAGCAATAATAAAATACTAAATTAGAGGTAGCAAGTAGCTATTACTAAGGAGTCGGACTTGCGATCTATAGTGGTTGCGGGTTCAAATCTCACCTAGGGCACTACCATTGTGAACCCACACCTACAACAAGCATTTAGTTCAGTTAGATTAACAAGATAACAAGTAGTTAGAAGATTAACCAGTAGTTAGTAGTAGTAGCTAGCATGGAGCTAGTAGTACCCTAAAAATGTTGACCCTACTAGTTTGTTTTTGTAAAGGGTGCGATAGATGGAAATTAAGTAGTTCATCTTTGGCTGGAAGGACATACACGCTATTTTAGTTTCCCAGACTTGGTCAAAACCTTGCGAACCTTATATGTTTTATACTCTATACATTAACTTTACTATTGTAAGTATGTCTTCACTCGCGGGTGATCAGCTTTTTATTGGAGGTGAAACACGTGTGAAAGGTTTACTTGGTGTGTACTATTTACCCTCGTTGTTCCAACCAACTTCTCTTTTTCCTTCGAGATCATTTTCGAAAACTTAACTACTTCCTATGCTCATGCAATTGTAATGATTGACTTCAACACGTGCTTTTTAAGAAGCTTCGTCTACCTAAGAGTTATTCCTCTAACTTCACTTCACTTCCGGTGCGATACCACGGCCTCACAGAAAACCAGTTGTGAAGTAACGCTTGCGTTGCATTGCCCCGAAATTAGTGAGGTTTCCGGAGGCCCAAAATCCCCCATCCCCCCTAATGATAGCGCTGTTAACAAAAAGGATATCCCGGGGGGGTACCAGCGCTAGCGTTGGAGAATCCCCCCCTGGACGTCCACCCTCAGTACGGAATATACCTGACCGTGGACGCCCAGGCTGCCCCTCGTACTCTGGGGGGGGCTCAACTGCGCTCTCAATATCTGCTCGGAGCAAGAGAAGGCATACCATGGCACCCCCTGTCACGTTTACCGTGGATTTTTGTAACATCAGATCAGGGGCTTACATTCTAACCTCGACACTGTCCACCACCACCTTGAGACAGCAAAGCCGGCCTTGCTCTTTTTAACCGAGACGCAGATATCATCTCCAGCGGACACATCCTACCTCTGCTAGGGTACGGACTGGAACACTCCTTTGTTCCTAAGACTGGTGTATGCGTGTACGTTAGAGATGATATCACTTCTCGCCGCCTCGGCAATCTTGAAGGTAGGGACCTCACCATCTTATGGCTACGTGTAGACTGCGACGACCATCCCCGCATCTACGTCTACCTCTACAGGTCCCATAGCAGTGATGCCGAAACGGACCGACTCATCGACCACGTCCAAATGGCTACATACTCAGTGCTCCAACAGGTCCCATCCGCAGAGACCGTGATTCTTGGCGACTTCAACGCCCATCACGCCGAATGGCTTGGTTCGCGCAAAACCGATCATGTGGGAAGATCTGTTCACGATTTCGCCTTGTGCAACAGCTGGTAGCAACGCCTACGCGAATCCCAGATGCAGAAAGCCACGTGCCTTCACTGTTGGATCTTCTGCTGACCTCACATCCTGACGGCTACAAAGTATCCGTTGAGGCCCCTCGTGGCTCTTCGGACCATTTCCTGATTAGGAGTATAGTGCCACTCGTTCACTCGCTGCGGCTGCGAGTTACAGGCAGTCGCCGCGTATGGCACTATAGGTCAGCGGACTGGGATGGAATGCGAACATTCTTTGCATCCTACCCATGGAGGTAGGTTTGTTTCTCGCCGGATGATCCCAATGTCGTTTCCGACTCTGTCGCTGATGTTGTGCTTCAGGGTATGGAACTTTTCATTCCATTCTCCCTGATTCCCACAGGTGGCAAGTCCCAGCTCTGGTTTGGTCGAACCTGCAAAGCGACGTCCCGACGAAAGCAGGAATGTTACCAAGCATGGGCTAATGCAGCGACAGCACGGGATGTAAAGACAAGCACATTAAAGAAACAATTTAACCTGACCTTTGCGTCCAGGTCCCTCAAAAGAGTAATTGCTGGGGTGAAGTCGGCTCACATCGGCAGAGTTGGCGAGAGACTAGTGAGTCTCCCTTCCGGAACTCGTGCATTCTGGTCAAAGCTGTCCAGGGCAACTTTTGTAAGCCATCATCACAAAGTGCTCCTTGCGAAGCTTCCTTCCTATGGGCTTCTTGAGAAACTGTACAATTGGCTCACCAGTTTTCTTACAGACAGAAGCGTCAAGGTCGTTGTTGACGGTGCATGCTCCGACTCCAAGTCTGTTAATTCTGGTATCCCACAAGGCTGTGTGCTATCACCCACGCAGTTTCTTCTGCATATCAATGACATGCGTGCTATGCGGACGATAGCACGAGTGATGCCCTTTACACCGGCCGCGCTAACATTTCTCGGGTAAACGTCATCGAAAGCCGATCCAAACTTGTGTCTGAAATCGAAACTTCTTTATCAAAAGTTTCAGATTGGAGTCGACTTAACCTAGTCGTGTTTAACCCCTCGAATACATAGGTTTGCGCGTTCCCCGCTAAAAAGATGGCTTCTTTTTAGCGGTGAACGCGAGGTGTTCGTATCACCTCAATTTGAGAGGACTTCCCTAACTGCATCAGCCAGTATCGGAATGCTTGGCGTCGATATATCAAGCGAAGTCCAGTTTTGCGGTCACTTAGAGAGTAAGGCCATATTAGCCTCGAAGAAGCTTGGTGTGCTAAACAGATCGAGACAGTATTTTACTCCGGCCTACCGCCTGCAACTTACTGCAACTATAAGGCGCAGGTTCGGCCGCACATAGAATACTGTTCTCATCTCTATTCAGGTGCACCCCAGTACCAGCTTCTCCCTCTTGACCGCATTCAACGGAGAGCGACTCGCATCATCGACTGCCAAGATATTTCTGATTGACTTGACACCTTGGCGTTGCCTAGAGATGTAGCTTCACTCTGCATCCTCTGTCGCTTGTATCATGGGGAGTTTACAGAGGAATTGTTCGGACTTATACCGGCTGCAGGTTTCCGCCATCGTCCTACGCGACAAAATATCCATCCCCATCCCCTGGACGATTGGCACTTCACCCCTGTGCGCTTCTCCAGAAGCTTATTGCCGCCCACAACCAGCTTATGGAACAAATTGTCGCCTGCCGTATTTCCGAACCGATACGACCTTCAAACCTTTAAGAAAAGAGCGTACTCCTACCTAAAAGGCCGGCAACGCACTCCTGACTCTTGAGTTGCGGGTGTCCATGTGCGGCGGTAGTCACTTACCATCAGGTGACCCGTCTGATCGTTTGCCCCCTATCGCATAAAAAAAATACCTAAAATTATTTTTTTTATATAGTGGATTTTTTTATTTTCCGATTTTGTTCCAGGAATCCTATCCCATCCTAGGCATTTCCTACTAAACCCCTTCTAATCTGGTTTTTAACGTGGTCACAGCACGACTTCAGCACTGGAACCAACCATGCCTACCCGTTTATCGTCCGTTATATCCGGCTAGGCATGAATAGTAGAAATATTACAGTACTACCTAGATTCACATTCTGATTGGTAAACTGCAGTCTCTTAATATGATGATTTACAGATTTACACACAGGTGCCACTTAGCATGTTATTGCAAGTAGTTAGACCTATCGTACATTTGTACCGACTGCATTAAATCTGCACTTGTACAGTACTTCTTTTTCGGATTCTCGACTATGAAGATATCAGCTATCTGAATGACACTGAAGCGCAACTTGATAAAATAGAGCGACTGCAAAATTTTTGCATAAGCTTAATATTTGTGCTACGTAAATATGAAAACCTTTTTTGTCTTTTACTGTCCAAGGTGTGCTTTCAAAAATGTAGTTCATGAATATTATCGATCAATTTAGTTTCATAGAAAGTATGAATCTAAAATATGTGTGATATATGCATATATCATACATAAGAAGTTATACGTATTATGTGTATGTACGTTTAGTAGTTCGGAATATAATAAGTAGATTAAATGGTATAGACTATTTTTATATTATTATAGTTAACAACTACTACTTGATTATAGTTCTGTTTACATTTGATATACGCTTACAACTACCATTGTCTCTCCGAATCATTTTGATCTATCCTGCCATGGTAGGTTGCCATGAAAAGGGTCTACAAACAAGTACAAGTGTTATCTTTATCTATCTATTCGAACGGTATTCAAAAAAGCTCTTTAAAGAAAAGCTGTTGACTATTGTTCTTATTTTTTAGATAGAGAAAGCTTTTTTAGCTGTACGAGTTTAAATCTAATATGAGTCTGCTGTACAAAACCGTTTTATAGCTTTGTAAAGTACAAAATGTGAATGACAGGACAAATACATATATGAAAAAATCATAAACAAGCATGCATTATACATTATACTTTCTCTTATTTGGCATAATTATGATATCTCGTAATCTTATACTATCATAATATATACGTCATTCCCACTATTAAGGCAATACATATGAGACCTACTGTCTAATTATGTTGTTTTTATTTCTTACGTTTATAACTTTAGATACTTGAACTTTTACAATTGTCGATAGATGGCGTTGAACTTGTGTTTTTGAATCACGCTTTTAAGATGTACGAACGGGTATTCATATAGGTAAAATTTTAATTAAATTTGATCTCTATTCTGAGCGTGGTGTTTTATTTCGAGAGACTTTTTGGACGTGTACATTTGGTCCTTCTTGAGCCGATAAAGGACTGGAATACATTGTCCCTGTGGAGCTAGTTTTGCAGCAGTGCAGCAACAGTGAAGAGTGGATTGGGGTGTCTTGTGTCAGCGACGTCCCAGTAAGGTTGCAGTGGAGTAAGCAGGGTCTGCAGTGTGAGGGGACGGTTCACAACCTCCTGCCCATACGGTGAGCTACTTATCACGTGAGTGGACAGTGTATGAAGTGATTGAAGATAAACTGTGAGTACTTTTAATTATTTAGAACAGTGGATCAAATTCATTATTGAGATAAAAAATTAAGTAAATTAAAAAGTTAAAGTGTTAGTTTGATAGTTGAGTGCATGGACTTAGAATAATTTCTTAAAAAGTGAAGTGACGGGGAACCTATGCCCGATTTTGGTTAGAATAACAATAAAAAGACTTGTATAATTTTCAAACAATTTACATCTACATTGACTTAGTGCAATTAAACTTAGTGATTTGATGTTCGGCTATTAGTTTTGTACAACATGGAAGCGTTTGATAAAATTTAATTGGACACAAGTACAGCTATTACCCGAGCTCGGTCTAACTTTAAAAAATCTCCGAAGGAGAGAATTACACAAAGTTATGTCGAGGTACGATTAGAGAATTTAGAGAAGCAGTGGACATTATTTAATGACGCACATTATAAGATCCTACAAGAAGTTGAGGAAACCGCATATGTCGCATCTAAGTATTATTCTATGAACCTATATCAGAATACAGAAGAAGTATATTTCGATTATAAAATAGAACTTAAGGAAATGTTTACTAAATTAAAACCACAAATGTCAATATTGCAGAGTACTACTAAGGCTTCAGATAAATCATGTGATATTAAATTACCAAAAATTAGTCTACCTCTTTTTTCTGGTAACTATTCTGAGTGGATAAGTTTTCGAGATATGTTTATATCCTTAATACATAGCAATAGCAAATTAGATGATGTACAAAAACTTCACTATTTAAAAACTCATTTGTCTGGGGAAGCTGAATGTCTTTTACGTCACATTCCTATTACTGGTAGTAATTACTTAACTTGCTGGTCACAGTTAGAAGGCAGATATAACAACACAAAATATTTGGCAAATTGTATCTTAAAACGGTTTATGAGCCAAAGGAATATTGTAACTGAATCTGCCCATGCGTTAAAAGAATTATTGGATACATCGAATGAATGTTTACATGCATTAACTAACTTAGGGATCAGTGTTGTTAATTGGGACATAATGATAATATATATTTTGAGCTTAAAGTTAGACAACGAATCTCGCAAACAGTGGGAATTGAAAATTAGTGATGCCTCCAATCAGTTACCTACATTTAAACAATTGCAAATTTTTATGGAACAAAGATTTAGAGCTTTGGAATTCTTAGATAATAATAAGATTCAACGTAATGTAACAATGCAGCGTAATGTGTCGTCAGTGAAGGCACACTCGGTGTCTACTGCATTGTCTTGTTCTTATTGTCAGGATAATCATAAAATAGCAAACTGTAAGAAGTTCTGTCACCTAGATGTTGATACACGACGTAATTTTGTCCAAACGAACGGTTTGTGCTTTAATTGCTTAGGTGTGAGTCACTCAGTATATTCATGTCGTCAGTCTACAAGGTGTCGTTTATGTAAGCGAAAACATCATACTTTGTTACACTCTAAAAATATCTCGAAATCAGTTAATGAAGAGGATACGGCTGGACGAGCAATTGAGAAAGATGTTACTACAGCCCTATCCATCAACCCACCTCAGAGCGAGTCCACTGATATTGTTAATTGTTTCTCCAATAGTCATGGTCAAGTGCTATTGGCCACTGCTTTGGTAAAGGCACAGTCGAGAAATGGTACCATGATTGTATTACGATCGTTGTTGGATCAGGGATCTCAAGCGTCGTTCGTGACGGAGTCCATGGTCCAGTTATTAGGCCTTGAACGGATACCTACCAGAGGACAAATTACAGGAATAGGGGGTGATCAAAGTCAATCCCTAACTTCTAATTCAATGGTTGTTATTAAGATTCAATCACGAGTTGACCCCAGCTTTGTCGTTACAGTCAAGGCATATGTTTTGAAAAAATTAACCACAGTTTTACCACAGGAGAAAATTAAGACTCAAGTGTTAACCACAATCTCGTCTATGGAATTAGCTGATCCGTCATTTGCTACCCCTAATAGGATAGATCTGCTTTTAGGTGCCGAAATTTATGGCCAGATAATTTTGGAAGGATTAGTCAAAGGACCGCCAGGTTATGCAGTTGCGCAAAATACCAGACTTGGCTGGATCTTGTCTGGCCATATAGGTAAATTCAACCATAACGAGACAAATCATAATTGTATTAGTATGCATTCTATACAACAGGAGGAAATTGAACTCCTAAAAAAGTTTTGGGAATTAGAGTCGGAGCCTACTTCTGATTTAGAAAATAAGCTATTGAGTCCAGAGGAAACGCAATGTGAAACCCTTTTTGCAGCTACAACCAAACGAGATGACACTGGTCGGTACGTGGTAAAATTACCATTTAGGTCTTCAGATCCTAGTTGTAAATATGGCAGTTCAAGGGATATAGCTTTGAAACGTTTCCTTATACTGGAAAGGCGTTTGATGAAAAATCCCGATTTGAAGAAGCAGTATTCAGCTGTTATTAATGAGTATTTGTCTGTCAACCATATGGAGGTAGCGCAATATATCGACAAGGAGGATGCAGTATATTTGCCTCACCACGCAGTCGTGCGTAATGATAAAGTTGCGACTAAATTGCGTATTGTGTTCGACGCTTCTTGTGTTGGTACCAACGGAAAGTCTTTAAACAGCGACTTAATGGTAGGACCGTCATTGCAACCTGACCTGCGACACATCATTATGCGATGGCGTTGCCATCCCATCTGTCTAGTGGCAGACATTATTAAAATGTACCGGCAGGTCAAAGTGTCGCATGAAGATATTGACTATCTTCGAATTCTGTGGCGAGAAAGTCCAGATTTACCAATTCAACATCTTCGGCATTTACGGGTTACATTTGGCACATCTTCGGCTCCTTATTTAGCAGTTCGATCGTTACAGCAGTTAGCCAGAGATGAAGGAGTAGATTTTCCATTAGTAAGAGATACGGTATTGACCGATTTCTACATGGATGATCTCATGTCCGGGTGCGAATCAGTGGCAGAAGGCTTAGAGATATATCAACAGTTAACCGATATGCTAAGCCGTGGTGGATTCCAACTTCAGAAGTGGTCTAGTAGTAGTGAAGAATTATTAGAATCGATTAAAGATACAACATTAGAGTCAGAATGTAATTTAGAAATAAAGGCAGATACAATTTCAAAAATTTTAGGTCTTATGTGGAACAAGAAAACTGATGAATTTGAGTATAATGTTCATCTTCGTGAATTGGAACCACCTATAACCAAACGCAAGGTCATATCGGACATAGCACGTCTGTTTGATCCTCTCGCTCTGCTCTGGATCGCTCCCGTTATTACTACAGCTAAGGTTTTTATTCAAAGGCTATGGTTAGCAGGAATTGGATGGGACGAAGAACTCCCTTCCACCTTACTCAAAGACTGGATTGCTTACAGAAATGATCTAAGTAAGCTCACTAAGTTTCGAATACCTCGTTGGATTCATTTATGTAGCAACAGTCAACTTTTGGAACTTCATGGCTTTTCCGATGCCTCTAATGTAGCATATTCTGCGGTCGTATATTCACGCGCAATAGCTGCTGATGGAAATATATATGTAAATTTAGTAACTTCGAAGACAAAAATTGCGCCTATAAAACAAGTGTCAATACCCCGGTTGGAACTTTGTGGTGGGCTTTTGCTGGCCAAACTACTTCAAGAAACAGGTACGATTCTAAAGGTTCCAAAGCAACATTTACATGCCTGGACGGATTCCGAAATAGTCTTAGCTTGGCTAGCAAGTCACCCTAGTCGTTGGAAAGTATTTGTTGCAAACAGAGTTTCTGAAATACTTAATATTGTAGATCGGAGTCAATGGTCGTACGTCTCGTCCAAGGAAAATCCGGCAGATTGCGCTTCACGTGGAACCAAACCTTCTGAGTTAGATAGTCTGCAACTTTGGAAGACAGGTCCTGTGTGGCTTCAAAAAGAAAATATAAATTATACAAGGAGAAAGTTACAAGAGACTAGTTTGGAAGAAAGAAAAATAAAGATAAAATGTCATGCAACTGAAACCAAAGAAATAGACGACAGTATAATGACTAGATTTTCGAAATTTAACAGATTAGCAAGAGTAATAGCATACTGCAAAAGATTCGTTAGGACATTGAAATCAGGAAAGAAAGAACCTAAAACTACCTGGCTTACTACTAGGGAACTAAATGAATCTATACTTACTTGTGTGAAACTCTGCCAGTATCAGTGCTTTAGTGAAGACATCAATTTATTGAAATATAAAGGAAGCGTAAGCAAAGCAAGCAAACTTACCTCTTTAAATCCTTTTCTTGACGAACAGGGCATTTTGAGAGTAGGTGGACGCTTACAACAAGCTAATTTTAATGATGACATAAAGCATCCCATTCTTATTCCTTACAAATCTCACTTTACAAACCTGTTAATTGCAGAAGCTCACGAGAGAACCTTGCACGGAGGGCCACAATTAATGCTCAATTATTTGCGCTCCAAATATTGGGTTATAAATGCAAGGACGCTCGTGAGGCATTATGTGCATAAGTGCATAAATTGCATCCGTTATTCTGCGAAACCAAATCAGCAGTTGATGGGTCAATTACCTAAATCTAGAGTGACAGCTGGGAGACCTTTCCAGAGTAGTGGTGTAGACTATGCAGGGCCAATAAATATACGCGTAACTAAGGGTCGCGGTTGGCATTCTACAAAGGGGTATATATGCCTCTTCGTTTGCATGGCCACTCGGGCCGTCCACCTTGAAGTTGTTAGCGACATGACCGCTCAAGGTTTTTTAGCAGCTTTCAAGCGATTTGTGGCCAGACGCGGTAGAGTGCTCGATTTGTGGAGTGACAACGGTACAACATTCGTCGGCAGTGCGAAGGAATTGAAAACCTTGTTCAATGCCGAAAAATCGAAAATTGCTCCAGAGATAGCGGACTTCCTTAGCACCAATGGAACCAATTGGCATTTCATACCCCCCCACGCTCCAAATTTTGGAGGGTTATGGGAGGCAGGTATTAAATCCACCAAACACCACTTAAAGAGAGTGATAGGCAACAGTACGTTAACATTTGAAGAAATGATAACTGTGATAAGCCAAATTGAGGCATGTCTAAACTCCCGGCCAATATCACAATTGCCTAATAATTTGGAGGATGGGTGTCCATTGACACCAGGGCATTTTTTAGTGGGTGAACCGTTGGTAACTGTCCCGGATTTCAATTACGAAAATGCAAATATTAGTAGTCTTAAACGGTGGCATCTCGTTCAGAGGATGGTGCAAGACTTTTGGCGCAGATGGTCTCTTGAATATCTTACTCAAATGCAACATAGATATAAATAGACAGACCGTACCCCTGAACCTAATGTCGGAGATGTCGTTCTCGTAAAAGAGGATGGCCTTCCACCTGCTAGGTGGTTATATGGACTAGTCATTAAAAAGCACCCAGGTTTGGATAAAGTCACTCGTGTAGTTTCCATTAAATGCAATAATAATGAAATTAAAAGACCTTTGTCGAAACTAATTCTCTTACCTGTAACCACATAAGTATTCATGAACTATTTTTCTACAACTAATGTTCAAAACAGTGTACAAGCAGTATTTATGCATAATACTATTGAGCTAATTACATTTGTTTTGTTATATTTTATTGCATGCCAACCTGTATGTTTTATTGTAAGTAGCAATTGTTAACCCCTTTGTTATTTTTATGGGTCATAGTGAACTTTGTATAATTAACTGCTACTTTTATGTTTAGTAATTTAATGGACATTACTGTCCATAGATGGCAGGATGTCTAATTATGTTGTTTTTATTTCTTACGTTTATAACTTTAGATACTTGAACTTTTACAATTGTCGATAGATGGCGTTGAACTTGTGTTTTTGAATCACGCTTTTAAGATGTACGAACGGGTATTCATATAGGTAAAATTTTAATTAAATTTGATCTCTATTCTGAGCGTGGTGTTTTATTTCGAGAGACTTTTTGGACGTGTACACCTACATTTTGAAATCCATAAAGCCGTTAAAGCGGGACAAAGCTACATCTTACAAATATATATGTATATATATACTTGAAAAACATAACTCTCCTTCTTGTGCAGATTCCTAATGCGACAGTGTAGTAACATAATTTATTATAACATATAATATGTTAAATTATATTTAGAAACTTCAGTATCATATTGTTCAACAATACCATTGTACATAATAAATTTATAATTTACATTTAACTAGCAGCGAAATCCGGCGATGCTTGAGTTAAAATACATCGCATGTTTAATGGTATTAAAAATATACTTGGATCCATTTTTTAACGTAGATATGATATATTTCTATCTTAGATATTGAGAGACTAATTTGGCTATTAAACATACGGTGTATATAGAGTTTGTCTAATACAATAAACTAATTAACAAATTGTAATAATGTTAAGAAACATTTAAATAAATGAAAAATTTACGTTTTATTTACATAATTATTTACATATTATATTATCCATATACATATTACATTATGCGTTGACATATATTATACATTTACATATTTTATTTAGTATTATTTTTATTTTTTAATTTATTTTTACAATACTTTATTGTTTTATTGACTAAATATTATATATTTATTGTTTTGTTTTTTTTGGAGGGTAAATAAACAAGTTTCGAGGTGATTCTACACATGAGCATGCGACGTATGTATAATTTTGCCAAGTGCAAAGCATGGTTTTGCACACGGCTTTTTAAAGGTATCCGTGGTATAAATACTATCTGTCCTCAATGATATTATTCTGTAGCTGTTTGATGCAGAGTCTCGTACCATTTCACAGTTTCGGAGAGTTCAGATTTAGTAATAAAATAACTGGTGAACCAATTTTTAATTTAAGGCAGTGTAATGACATTCCTGGAACATTTCATGAATTTTAAATTTGAGCAGGAAAATTGACGCTTTCTACTTCATCAGAGTCATCAGTTATTGTATCAATTGACATGTTCATTTTCTCTTCCCCCGGAATCATTTCCTGGACGATGTTGTTGATGTCATTCACAATGTCTTTCTTCGTGGCTGAACTGGTATAATTTTCAATAATATTTGGATATACTTCATTTATAAGTTGTTCAGGTATTTCAATAACATTATATAACTCATTAGTTAATGTTATTTGGCCAGTATTTTCGTCTATTGGATAGTTGCCTTCTCCCTTTTGCAAAAGTTTTTCAAAACATTCTTGAGTCTTTTCATCTCCTGAAATTTACTCTCTCATGTTTGTTATTAATTTAATTAATTTTACGTGTTTCCATATGGACGACTTCTTTAAGCATGTATTAATTTCATCTACCAGCGTTGATTTGGGTATGACAGGTAGCGTATCATGAAAATCGCCTGATAGTATTAACAACACAACTCCCATTATATTCATATTGTCGCGTAAATCTTGAAGTGCTCTACTGAATACTTCTACTGATTTTCTATGGGCAATTGTGCTTTCGTCCCATACTTTGCACTGTTTCAATATTTGTCCACCTGCTTATGATATTGTGATTTTACATACCAGAAATTCATAATCAGTTTAATGGTAATTTCAATCCAGAATACACTGTTCGCCCGCTGTCCACAAGTGTAGCCATCATCCCCGATGATGCCAGGGTGAGAAAAATGTCTTTATTTGCACGGATTTCAGCTAGGATTAAATTTATAAAAATGTTTTCCCGGTGTCTCTAGGTGCGTCTAAAAATATTATGACACCTTGTTGTTTTCTATAATAATCCATTATTACATCATATGCCTGCTTTTGACTGTGAATTAATTAGGGTTTGTTGTGTTGGATATCAAAGTTGTGTTGGTAAAGCCCCAATTCGTCAATTTTATAATTTGTTTCTCTTAAAAATTCACTGTCTATAGCATCTAAATGACACTGTTTGGTTAGCTATTGCTAAACATTTATCTTCATTAATATCGAAGCTCTGTTAACAATTTCTTCAGCAATATATTAATTTCTAATTTCGGGTTTTGTCAAGTTAGTTAGTAGGTAGTTTAGCCAAGATGTCATCGCTTATATATTCTCGATATTTTAGCCTTAGTTGATTTGGATTAGAAGGATTAATATAATTGCAAATAGCTCACGAATGTAATTTGTTGTTGCCGTTTGGACTGCTTCATTTATAGCTAACTCCCCATGATTATCGTTTTCTAGTAGACCTAATCTTTGACATGCCTCACGATATGTTACAGAAATGTAACTATTGATAGTTTTTAGGTATTCAAAACACGTTGGGCCACGAATAGTGTGTAATAACTACCCATTGATAGTTAATTTGATTTACTTCATTGCCTCGTATTTTAACTGAAGCTGTAAATCTGCCTTGTTTTGGTGATCGATGTCTATATTTCGGATATCCGCCTTCGATGGTGTTTCATTCAAAAATGGAATTGGATAACGTTTTGTACATTTTTCATCTTTCATGCACGGAGAACTTCTATTTAGTTTACCACATGGGCCATGAACCATGTCTTTCACTTTTATATTGTACAGATAAGTATCTTCTTCCTTGTTTGGAAACTCAGCCTTGTTGATATTATCTATTTCATTTTATATATTATTTATTTATCATTTTATTTTAAAACCAATATAATAGCCGATATAAGTACGAACAATTCCTCTGAACACTCCCCATGATACAAGCGATAGAGGATGCAGAGTGAAACTACATCTCTACGCAACGCCAAGGTGTCAAGTCGATCAGAAATATCTTGGCAGTCGATGATGCGAATTGCTCTCCGTTGAATGCGGTCAAGACGGAGAAGCTGGTACTGGGGTGCACCTGCTTAGAGATGAGAACAGTATTCCATGTGAGGCCGAATCTGCGCCTTATAAAGTTGCAGGCGGTGGGGCGGAGTAAAATACTGTCTCGATCTGTTTAACACACCAAGCTTCTTCGAGGCTAATATGGCCTTACTTGTGACCGCGAAACTGGACTTCGCTTGATATATCGACGCCAAGGATTCCGATACTGGCTGATGCAGTTAGGGAAGTGCTCTCAATTTGTGGTGATACGAAAAATGGCATCTTTTAGCGGTGAACGCGCACACCTGTGTCTTCGTGGGGTTAAACTGGACTAGTTAATATGATTTATATTGAGATTTAAATTTAAGAGAGATTTAGCAGTGGCTGGGCTATGTTTAAGTACGAATGGGCTTTTTCGACCGGTGCGATACCACGACCTCACAGAAAACCGGTTATGAAGTAACACTTGCGTTACATTTCTCCGAAATGAGTGAGGTTTTCGGAGGCCCTCTCCGCATCCTCCTATCCCTCATCACCATCGAAGACTGCCAGCGCACTTACCATCAAGAGACATTGAATGGCAATTTCTAAGCAATATCCGCTACATGACACAAACGTTATTCAGCAATTGGCAGTTGACAGATATATTCTTGTTTATTTTTTATAATACAGCGGAACAAAACGAACAAGTGGGCATTTGATGGTAAGTGAAACGCTTAGTAACAAATATGAGTCGTTCAATTAAATTTGACTAGAATGTGAGTTAGTTGTTAGTAATCCTGGCTGCAGTGCCGGAGGTCATGGGTCGATTCACACACGGTTCAAAAATTTGTGTGATTTTAAATAGTCGCATAAAGTCTGTCTTCTTTGTGGCCGCCGTTTGTATGTTTGTAAAGCGTCATAATTCCTAGGGCTGGCGTGATGTAAAAAAAACCTTGTTCCAGTACTGTTTACCCTACAACCGTTATTATACGTACGTACTTGGACTTCTAGTTACACAATATTTATCTTTGTTGTACTAAATTTATGTTATTTATCATAGACTCATAGAATTTAAAGTACCTAAATGAGCCCGAGAGAACTTCCAAAGCGTCAAATTCTAATTTTATATGTTTATTTCATAAAGTCCATTAGACATTTATTATAAAATAGCCCTCTTAAAAAGAGGTAACTAAGAATTACATATCAAAACAATGTCAACAGGAGTAAAATGAAAAAAAAAATGGATCTTTCGAATATCATACCTGCCCCTGTAAAGTATAACACCTTTAAGATATTTAGAAAAAGTACCTTCCTTGAAATAAAAGAAAGAAGAAAGAAACTATAGTGTTACTTTATATAGTCTAGTTAACCTTTGTACTAAAGACGATGTTAAAGGTGTTTGTCTGGTTCTAAAATTAGTTTTATGAAGAATCCGCGTCATGAATTTCATGAATGCTGGTAATCTATATAACCACTGCCCGCAGCCCGCGGCATTGTTAGGAGATGTTTAATGTTGGATTTTATTTTTATATCGCAACTTGGTTAAGTATTGGATACTAAACATAGAGTTTTTCTGTTCCGTGGAGTTTATAGGTAAACAGCTATTAAAGACGGGTTATCGGTTAACCAATAGCACATTTCGTTATGTAATGATATTTTATTTTTATTTGCAACTGATAGGGTTCGTAGGACCTTAGCGAAAGAGGATGCGGAGGCGAAGAGTTTCACCTCCACGGTTGCGGAGATTAACAGCGGCGGAGGCGGAGGTGAAAGTGGATGTAGAAAAATATTAATTTGTGGTTCATTAAAACTATTAAAAGTACAAAATCTTTATTTCAAATATGTACATTCATAGTACACTTAAGTAAACAAACATATGAGTAAACTAAACAAAATTATATTCGACAAACAATAGTTCGTACGTTCCAACTCGTTCAAGCAATTTCAACATTCGGTTGATTCTTGTCGTGTATCATTTGACAAATGACATATGTCCGCCCCCACCCCAACCGCGTTCCCACCGCGCCTCGTTGATTCTTGACCATTTCGCGCGCAACACGCTGCCGGACGGCTGAGTTGTCATGGCTGCACGCGCATTATTGTTCTATGATTCGTAAATATCTCTGTTACAACTTCGCAAAAGTTGTACGGAGGCAGAAGCGAAGATACGATTTCTTGCGAAACTTCCGCAGGTCTTATACAATAGAAATGTATTTACTGACGAGATTTTGTTTTATAATATTGAGCAATATTTTAACAAGCAGAATGACTGAGTACAATAAAAAATTAAGAAGTCTTGTAATTTGTTAACGATAACATGTCTTCAAAGAATGTAATTGTAATAAAGGTGTATATTGTTCAGAGAGAAGCAAATGCGCTATCGTCAAATACTTTCATTACCATATTATTAATGATGATGGCTATGGATTTGTAAAAGGTTCTATAAATTGTAGTGATGTCGTTATATTATGTTATTAACACCAAATATTTTGTTTTGATTATAGATTTTGATATTAGTTTGGGGTTAAGAGTTTGTAGGCATGAATTTTAAAACATTGTTTATAATTTGACGAGCGTGTGTGTGATGTAACTTCAACGCAAAGGGTTTTGCTTACGTTCCTCAGTTCATGTGAGTAAACAATATCCCTTTTCTTCTCTTCCTTCTTACCTTTGCTTGCGAAATATTTCTGATTTTGATCATTTAACAGGCATTGGCTTACCCTCTGTTACTTGAGTAGGACCAAGTTAGAGACTTAATTACTATTTTAAAGAAGACTATTTCAAATATCTAGTAGTATAGAAATGTTATAAAATAAATATATAGAATTAGAATTTAACGCTTTGGAAGTTCTCTTGGCCTCCTTTAAGTACTTTTAATTCTATAAATCTCCGATAAATATCATATAGATATCATCGTAGTTAAATATCATTATATCATACATTTTCTAGCAAAGATAAATATTTTGTAACATGAAGTCCTCGTAAGTATAATAGCAGTTATTGGGTAAACGAAACCACGCACACAAAGAACACATACATTTGGTGCAATTATTTATAGATCACACAAGTTTTCGTACCATGTGGAAATCATCATAAATAATATCAAATGAGTGGAGACCGCGTCTCGGCAAACGGGACGCCCACAGGCCAGGTGGAGTGTCGATTTGCGCAAGATGGCTGGCAGGAGCTGGAAGCGACAAGCCGACAATCGATCGAGCTGGCGTGCAATGTTAGAGGCCTATATCCAGCAGTGGACTGGCTGCTGATGATGATGATTATTATGATGTGGGAATCGAACCGTCGACCTCCGGCACAGGGTCACTAACCATTTACCTACAGTCCAGTCAAATTTGATTGAGCTTCGACCATCAGATGCCCGCTCGTTCGTTTTGTTCTTCTGAAATTTTAAAAGAAAAAAAAACAAGAAGGTAACTGTCAACTGCCAATTGCTGAGTAATATGTGTGTATATTATATATCATAGTACACTATTGCTAGGCAATAGTGTAAAAATATAAAAAGATAAAGTAACATAAATTATACTCTTAAATTTAAATCTCAACATAAAAAATTTTTGTGCGTAAACCATAACATTTGTTGTTTATATAGTAAGGTTTTGTAATCTTTACTTTTATTACAAAGGCAATATTATACGATATCTTCAATCGATGATAGTCCGATATAGTTAACCATTTCTCAGTACTACAAAGAATACTTATGACACCCTTGTAACATACATACATATGTATTCGGACCACGGCTTGAACGCAACGTATATTGCAGTAGCAGTCGCGAGCCTTTCTCTCAATTGAGACGAGTACACTTATAATTTGTTATGTAGATGCATACATATATCGTAAAGGGATTATTGAATCCGCTATTTTCTTTACAGAACAGTGCCGTTATTTATGATATGAACATTCATTCAAATTCCAACAGAAATAATATAGCCACACTATATTGCTACTATTTTCTATATACTTTTAGTATATTTTTAAGTAAATTTATTTACTTACTTATACTTATTTGCCCTCAAGTAACTTCTTAACTTATAGTAATGTATTTTTTTGTGTATTCTTTAAGTGGTCGTTCATATTTCTTTATTGTGTCTCCTATACATTTATAATAAATCTGACGGCTCGTTTTCATTGTACGCGCAACATGTAAACAGTGCAAATTAAGCCGTTAAGCGTAGAAACATTTTATGTAGGAATATTGCCTATATGTGTCAAATTATTGTAATTTAAAGTAAGTTAAAACGCGTAACTCCATTTGTTGGTCAATAACTAACATTATTTCAAAGTACACTAAGAGTTGTTATAATGTAGGAATAGAAGTCATCTCACCAACATTTTGGGTTTGACACAACTTTATTTTCTCATAAATATTCAATTATGAACTTACATGAGCAATATTTTAAAGGGACAACATTTTATAACGAGAACACAAAATAACTACAAATAGTAGCATCATCACCTGTTAAAGCTATGTTGTTTTAAAGACCAGTCTAACACGCCCCACTGTACTTTCTTAGTAATCTGTGTTAACTTATTGGATTGTACGTTAACCCATTTTATAGTACATACAATATTTTAAAGGGACCACATTTTATAAAGAAAACACAAAATAACACTATAAACACACAAATCCACCCTAAAACATGAAGTATATTTCACAGATGAATAAATAAATACGTAATATCGAATGTATTTAAATAACATTTAATATATTTATTACTTGTTACATTTATCCTATATACAATTGCAGTCTTTTGTTACATTATACACCGTTAAAGATGCTGATGTAGTTTTGTTTTGTTATTTGTTATGCATAATAATGTGAAAATAGCAAATAAAAGTACAATTAAAGATCGTGACGAATGTTTTGAGTATTATGCTTTTAGGTTTACAATAAATTAAAAACCCCTACATAAAAATACTTTATAGTTTAAGGAACAACCCTTAAAAGGTTAAAAAATATATGTCTGCTGTGAGTTGTCGAAGAGTTGGGTTCTCTAGAGACCATTCTGGTGTCAGCATCAGCATGAATTTATCAATTAATTGTCATTTA
The DNA here is from genome assembly GCA_947561695.1 of Tyria jacobaeae. Lineage (NCBI taxonomy): Eukaryota > Metazoa > Arthropoda > Insecta > Lepidoptera > Erebidae > Tyria > Tyria jacobaeae. The sequence continues at coordinate 5,799,100 of OX387207.1, read as the reverse complement.
ACGATTATACTGGCCCGCGTGAAGCGTGGAAAAAAGAGAAACATAGCTAAGAACCACCGAAAGGAAACTGGCTTTGGCTTGAAATCAGTCCATCCGTTTGAGAGCTACGATGCTACAGCCAGACACACACACACACACACACACACACACAGACGACAGACACACAGACGACAGACACACATACACACACAGGCAGACAGATTTCGACGTCAAACTTATAATACCTCTCTTTTTGCTTCGGGGATTAAAAAATATACTTGATAGTATTTTTTTCGTGTAACGGCAATGTTGAATTTACCTTTATTTTGTAAAAATGTTTGTTATTGTATTCAAGATTAAGTATTTTTCAAAAAAAGCAAAATTGCAGTATCGCATCGTATATTTTTATGAGACAAATGATTTTTTTTTTAAATGTTGTATGTTAGTTTTATAACTGTGTGTCTGCCAGTGGCATCATAGCTAACAAAGGGTTGAACCGATTTTGAGGCATTTTTTTTAGAAAAGTAATTCAATCAAGAGTGTTCTTTCTGTTTGATAGAAATCAGTTGTTAGTTGTTTGTTTGTGTTCAAATATACCCAAGTAGGGTATCAATTGAAAGGGCATGATAAGTACATTACCAAAGTGACTGACATGAAAATCGATTAAACTGTCTGTTATAGGAAGTGAAAGTAATGACCATCCACCTGATTTAAGCAAATATTATCCGCCAGTGCACAGAAATTTAAGAAATTAGAAGTTGTCTATATATGTCTCTATTCTCTGTCAATAGATATATTGGCCGATATCAGGTAGATATACTGGCCGTTTATTTTGTTGATAAGATGGTAAGGTAAATATAAGTGAAATAGCTAGATATCTACAATATCTTTAAATATAAAGAGAAACTGATGAGAGCGTTATGTATATTTATAATTGAGAACTTGAATAAAATGTATTATTAAACGATATTTGGATATCACAGTATGAGTGTTGGTTGTTTTTTTAGTATTCTTATTTGTTAAAAAAGGCATATACTTTTTATGACCTATATTTATTATTTGGTATAGAAATTGATTTTAGATTTAACTCTTAATAAAGCGCAATACAAAAAGTGGACACGCCCTTTCATACTTCTGAAAGAGCACATACCCATTTCTATGAATCAATTATATTACATTTTGCATATGCCCGTGTCCAGCAGTGGACTGGCTGAATGCTGATGATGAAGTGTTTATTCTTAAATGCAAGAATGAATTAGGTATTAGGTTTCCTCCAATGTTACAACTCAATAGTGATGAGATTCTTTTCAAAAAGATTACCTTGTTGTATAAACTTATTACATTAAATTAAGTCTATTTTATCTATTCTCTATTTGCCTGCAAAATAATTGTTCCTTTAAAGCACCAAATTACTTCTTATTTTGATTTTTAATCGTAATATAGCATATAGGAACGCAAAGCGTTTTTATCTGCTTACCGCGAGGGTCACTCACTGTAACGTGAGTCTGACTTACTGAAATTAAGTCCTAGTATAAAATATAAATTATAATACTTAGAATTTTATTTCAGTGTGTCTGACTACATTTCAGTATTATACTTAGGCAAACGAGGTTAACTAACTGAGACTACTCCGACCCAAGATACTAGTCTGAATTCCGAATTCCGGTGCTTTTGAAAGTAGATTTTGCAAACAACGGGAGTATTTTTACGATTCCGGGAGAAAGAACTCCACAGGTATGTGAGCCTGAGCGAGAGCCAGTTGCAGTTGAGCATCCCGCGTGGCGAGTGTCTGGACATTGGCCAATTATAACGCAGCCCTTTTGAAGCCTGGGGGGTTGCGTGATAAATTGCTGTCGCTGGGTCAACATTTAATGGTATAACGTTTTAGTACCGACAATTCACTCACAACAGACGGTTTTAGGTAAGCCGTTTGGTTAATTTAGGTCACGAATGAATTAAAGAAAAAAAATCCTTTTTACAGACAACTTTAAGCACTTTTGTATGTATGTCATTATTTCACGTATTCTACATTTTCAATAATTAAAAAAAGAGGGACTTTTTACTAACCAGCATCTTCATTTTTCCGCATAGTAGTAGTACATTACAGTATTGGTAGCGTTTCTAGGAGGCTGGCAGCATTACTATGTTGAAATAATTAAAAAAAGACGATTAAAAACGTTTACACCCGCTGCTACAAATAAATTCAATACCGCGATTAAAGTTTAGTAGTAATGCAAAACCTCTAGACATCTCGTTCAGTATGATTGTTACTGCGCTATGATTGTTATTGTATTGGTAGGTATTACAAGTCTGCCCGGTTTGTCTATTGATCAGTGACCTTGACTGCTGAGCCAGAGGGCCTGGTTTCGATTACCACACGGGATTAAAAGTTGTGTGAGCCACGAATTGATGACGTCCTTGGTGGTGTTCTTTTTGTCCGTTTTGTATATTCCATATTATAAAACAGTCTTAGTGCGAGAGCGTTTAAAAAAAACAAACCAGCGCTTTTGTAATACAGTCGTTTCGAAAATCCATCTGCGACACATACATACATACATAAGCCCTTGATATTTGGATAGTGAGAACGCAATGCCTTTTGCGTGTCAACTGGCTATGTCCATCCCCAGAATCGTGTTTCCGTTTTGTGATGAATGTGCATAGCAACAGGGTAATACTGCCTGAACAAAAGTTTTCATTCTCATCTCATGTATAGACTATTTATATTTAAGATCCGCTTGGGAAGTAGTAACATTTTGAGATATGCCTACATTATATATGTGTATCATTTTTAATCGACGTCTAGCGTCGAAGCTCTTAATTTACGCCTCGACGTCGGAACAGTTATCCTTTAGGCGTTTTTATAGCTGGCTCGATCTCATTACGTTGTGATAACTTTTAAACGACTTTAAAAAGAAGATGTTTTCAATTTGTGCCGTTTTTAGTATAAACATCGCGTTTTTAAAGTCGTCACACCTAGACTGAGTATCAGTAGGGGCGGATCCAGCTTACATATCAGGAGGGTCATAGTCATAGGTCTATTTAGGATCCAGGACATGTGGACATTAACATCTTGATGGATTAAGCAAACTATTTCTATTGTGAGAATAAAATATTTGATGTCGGCATGCGTTGAATTTTAATAGTATGTAGTAGTTTGGGTAGCACCCTATTATTATCTGTATGATAAGTGAATTATTCGGGTGTTTATCAATGTCATGTCTTACTTTCGTTATATATAATCAGTAAGAGAGTGAGATGACTAAGAGAACCACCATTCCTATTATGTTTAGACCCACTAGCACCATTTCCTTTCTCCTGGACAAGTTTGTAATGATTGCAGTAACACCTGGAGATGGAACAGCTACAATAAAAAATACAGATAAATCGAGCCATGAAAGATGATGTAAGTTGAGCCAGAAGTCGTGGGTTTGATTCCCACACGGGACAAAAAATGTGTGATACTCAAAAATAGTTGTGCAGAGTCCGAGTGTTATTTGTATACGTTGTTAGAATGTTTGCGAACTCACCCTCAACACAGAATCATTACTGATGCGGGAGATATCTTAAAAAAAACAGGTGCGATGGCGCACTCTGGGAGAGTCCAGCAGGGAACAAAGTGCTAGTTCCAGGTAGAAAGCTCCACATTTTAATTATATTTCTGTCTATTTATACTGAATAATTCCATAGCACACCTCTTAAATATAGATAGATACATAACTGTCTGTACAGGAAAGGGAGGCTCTCTATCCTCCCTTTCCTGTATAGGAAGTTTGGGGAGTATAAGCAATAGGAAAAATGGGGGTATTTTACACTTCTCTGCTTACCCCTTCGAGAATACTGCCATTAGTTTATGTATGTACGTTTGTAATAGACTAATGGCATTATGTTATGCAATAAAATGTAGGTCTCTTTGAAACTATACCACCATGTGCCACAAAATAGCAGCATCATCACCTGTTAAAGCTTCGTTGTTTTAAAGACCAGTCTATCACACCTCACTGCACTTTCTTAGTAATCTGTGTTAAAATGTTGGATTGTACGTTAACCCATTTTATAGTACATACATATATACATACACTAGCGCCTGTATTTCCAAAGGGGTAGATATACTCGTAGGCGTTATGAACGCTCTCATTTGGCTTTTAAAATTTAATCTTATTTATATGTATTAGGGATAATTACATAGTCTATAGCCGTCATCCTGGTACTCTCGGGACATGTGTCTATACTTATATAATAAAGGTGAAGAATCTTTTGTCTGGAATTATATACGACTCTCTCTAATTGCACTCTACTCTCCAACTATATTGTACTCTATATCAACTCGGATTAAAATCATTTTATTTTTCTATTGGATAGAGTATTTAAAGATAAATAATAGATTATGTATATATAGTGAACTGAAAAGTAATGAATACTATCGTATTGACATACGATTGAAGGAAATAACGTTAGTACATTTATAAATACAAGGTATGTACAGGCGTAGTTGAGTATACCTGCTCCAGCTGTTTGTCAACTACTAATCGTGTGCATGGTTGTAAACTATACTAAAGTCTAAGTGTGCTCGTAAATATTTGTATAGCTATGTGCTTTCGCTTTTATAATAAGATCTATCACATCAAATCATTACGTTCAAGACTCTTTAAATTAAGTTGCATGAATGGTTACCCGATAATAGCTTTTATAGATTGTCTTAAGAAAAAGTAGATTATCATGTTTAGTAACTTTGCATACTATTACATATTAGTAAAACACGTACATATGTGCTCTTATAACAAATTTTGCACCATTGCACATATATTACATTTTTAAATTACAGGTATCGAGTACATTGACCAAAATACAGGTGGTTAGGGCTCCGAAGACAGAAACCTCCTCACAATGCGTGCTGCATCAAGAAGGGCTATTTAGTCATATTAAATAACACATACATTTCATTTTCATATAAAATATTTTTATAATAATGAAAAGCCTATGGTCACATTAATGTGATCACGGGGGCAGGGATTTACAAGAATACTAGTAATGTGTGACCTGTTACTGGTATACTTCATTTAAATAAAATACATTTGTCACCGGTGTCTGCTAACCCTAACCATCGGCTACTACTATTACCGACCACAGGTCGGTAATAGTAGTACATAGTACTATATAGTAAGAACAAATAGACTGCAATTTGTGCATAAGTGCGCATTTATTTTACTCGTAGGTACTTAAAACAGACACACACACGCAGAGTAAAACTTCTTTAGTTCTGATCTTATATGACTATGTTATGTAATTATCTATAGTTAGTTAACTTGTAACTAAAGATGCAGTTTTTATTTCATTCAAAATTGTTCTTCAAAATTAAATATCGAATACTATATAAACTGGGAAGCTTAAAAGTTCACTCATACCCAAAAGCGAATCCATTGGTCATGACCTTCCTTAGCCTGAGTGTAGGTTCACTGCTAATACTATTAATAATATTATCGATAAATTTAATGAACCATATACTTCGTATATCTAATCACTAGTCATTCTCCGCAGTGTCAGCCGTGTTTATGCTCACTGTTTCGCTCCTGAGAGTCCGCTATTTTAATACATAAATAGTCATTTCAATCTGACTGATACTTGGAAAGATTAGCGCGGTTATACAAACAAACAAAAAGCTTACGCTTTATTATATTAAGCTTCATAATCTACCTATAAAAAAAAACTAAACAATGAAATAATATAATTATATTAAAATAAGACATAATATATTAAACAAGAGGACAATTGTACCTCGTGTATTAAAATACAACAAACTAAGTTAGTGGACTCGGACCTCAAGGCAGCATTCAGTTCGAGTTATAGCCACGCGACCCTGACTAGATTGAGCTATTGCCTGTACTCCCCAATCCATCCGTATAAGCAATATCCTTTACTTCCTGTACAAGAAAGGGAGGATAAAGAGCCTCCCTTTCCTGTACAGACAGTTATGTATCTATCTATATTTGAGAGGTGTGCTATGTAATTATTCAGTATAAATAGAAATATTATTTAAAGGTGGAGTTTTCTACCTGGAGCTAAAACTTCGGTTTAACTATTTATAATATCATCATCATTATTATTCATCGTATCGCAGTTCCCTGCAGCAGTACTCTCCCAAAGTACGCCATCGCACCTATTTTTTTAAAGATATCTTCCGCATTATTTAATGATTCTGTGTTGAGAGTGAGTTCGCAAACATTCAAACGACGATTTTTGTTGATTACTCTATTTTTATCCCGTGTGGGAATCGAACCCAAGACCTCTGGGTCAACAGTCTAATTCACTAACCCCTAGGCCACACACATACATATTTTGACTATTATATATATATTTTCCTGTTGGCCAGTCAAAATATGTATGTTTATGCATTATTGCATACTACGCATGTGTTTTTTCGCAAGTATTATGAAAAATCCATTGTTTAGGTTATTTGATGTAACAAACTGACAAAAGTATTGTCAGAAATAGACTTAAATAAGTGAAGAAAATGGACAATACATTCTATATCAATGTGACCATTAATTTTGTAAGAAACACTGCTTAAATATGTGTGTTTTCTTTTGTATTTATAAATATTATCGCTAGCAAGATTTTAAAATTAAATTGTTGAATTACAGGTATTCATTCGCTAACATACTATACCTGTACCTAATTTCTGTTAGATACCATTATCATCACGTGAGCTTTTACAGGCTAATACGTACACAGGTATTACATAAGCGTCAATTTTAACTATGTAATCTAATTTTGAAGGAAACTTAGGTAGGTACATCTAATTGTCAAATGAAAATAAAACTTTATATGTATATTTAGTTAGGATTACAACACTTTTCTTTGGTTAACAAATTTAGAAAATTTAGATTATCAGACAATATCTATACAGCCTTACAGTGCCCGTGTATATTATGTATGACGATAAAGCGTGTTTTTAATTTTAACTATTATTATATTATAAATTTATAAGTATTAAATACTTATTGCGGTAGAATTGTATGTAGGCATAGCCTGTCTTATTAAGAAAGTCCTTGTCACCTTCTATACCGTACACATATGTAGCTTTTTCGAGTACTCACCAAATAAAAATGAATTCCAAAGTAATATAATGTTTTCAAGAATACCTTTAAGGTGCATGACATATATATACCTACCTACTTAAAATTGTGTAGTTTCGGCACTATTAAACAACGAACTTTTAACTTTAAGTTCATGAAAAGGAAAATACACTCTTTACCCTGACGACCTTACCACCTAACAGACTACAATTATTTTGTTGATACTATAATTATTTTTAGAGTATGACTTCAGGTAATAATCTAAATAACTAACAACGCATTTGACATAAGATCTGAGCCACACTTAACCGTCTCAGTTTTATGTCCGAGTCATCAGTCGCCATACCCGTCTGCTTGTCGCCTTTACCCCTACGAAATTCGCGATGAAACCTGCGCAGTTAACTAAAAGTAACCTTCTACGCAGCGTCGCCCCCGCCCCAGACAACCCCTCTACATCTTCCAACATTCAGATATCCCAACATTTTTATTGAAACTAAAGCGGTAGGCGAGAGCGTTCGCGTCGTCGAGTACCGCACATTTACGAGATATAATATTTCGATAAATATTTTTCTTAACTGTGACGTTTTCTTATATTTATTGTATGACATCAAATACATTTAAAGTGAGATTTGAGAGCTATATAGCTAAACTTCTTCTTGTAATTAACTAAATTTAAATAGTTTTAGTAAAGTTTGTTTGTTATTTTCGTTCATTATCTTCGTGGTTGGTGTTAACAAGTAAGTGATTATTTTTAAGTTCCAATTTCTTTTTTATTTATTATTAGAAAGAAGTAAAAATATTTTTTTTACTCCATTTAATTTAAGCTGCGCGTATCTGCTGCATTGTTAAAATCTCTAGATAACTGACAATGTAGTGTTTTTTATTTTGTTTGGTAAACAATGCGACCAAGTGTCAATGTTAATATAAATGCTGAGCATATAAGTTATTGTAACTGTGGCTGGTGGCCCACCTCCTCAATATTTTGTGATTGTCTTTGACCGGTACAGTCCTTCAGTGAGAGGACTTTCGATTTTCCGTGGTTTTATTTATATGGACCCTATTTGACTACTACGTTTTTCAAATAATTTCGTTTCTATAAGTGTTGTTTATAATTTTGCATGTGTATATGTTTACTTGAACTTTTTCATGTTTTCAATAAGTTTTGCATAGAAACGAAACAAATACAGGTTTAAAACTTAAATCACAATCATAATGTTTAATATTAAATAATTTAAAAACTTTAAAAAGTTATCTACTTAATAATTTGAATGCGACTTTAATTCTTTATCTAGTGAATTCTTACCTTTATTTAGTTATTTTGTCATACCCTATGGATGCGATTAATATTTTTGTGTCCACATAAAAATCTATACAATAATAATTATCATAATCGATTTTTTAAAAATATTTGCTGAATCACATAAAATGCAATTTAATAGAGAAACTTTTTTATGAAGTTAAAAAAAAAATGCTATCTTATTCTTTTCTTCACTTATAAATTATGTAGTAGTTTAAAGGCTTGCGAAAGGATTTATGGCTTTTAAGTATGCCTTTTATGATCTGTTTGCTGTAGGCGGGTTCCTAGTGCAATTAATATTGAGGATTGCAATATAAAACTGAAGATAATCCTACTATCGATAAACTGACAAGGATCGTGTAAATAACATTAATGGGCCTGTAAATGTGACCCAATATTTATATTGCCGTCCAGTGAAGTAGAATAGGGCCCCCCTATCTCTCCCCGCGGAATTTATAAAAGGTGCCTAAGGGATCAGACTATTATATACCAGATACAAGTATACATTTATACAGTGTCCGTATGATGGCAACCCATACGGACCATAACCATCCGTATGATCCATCCGTATGATGGCAACCCATACGGAACCAAATTTTTAATCGGTACAACTGTGTTTATACACCTCTAATTACCCCGTAAGATATAAAAGCGTGAGCGTATGCATGTATGTATGTATTTTTATTGAAAACTCTTTATTTACCGTCTTAGGAAATGTCGCATCCAGACGGGCAAGTAACAATGTATTTTAAATTTCAGAAAATTATGCTAGTCCTATGTTACCCTTAATTAGTTAGACGCGCAAATTACCTAATATGCAATGTATTATTATTTGACTCCAGCGTCTAAAAGACGGGTAAAACCCATCAGAAGTTTTATTTAGCCAACGGATTGTAAGATCAATAAATGACATACAGATGTATGTACATAGGTATACTTGATAAAAACGTAAAATTAAATACTTTTATGCATACCTAATTACTGTTTTTTGAGACCGGCGACATCTAAAAATTATTTAACATAATGTATCTAATATATACCCTTAAATGAGCAAATCTTGTATATATTTATATATAATCGGAATCTCGGAAATGGCTCCAACAATTTTTATGAAATTTAGAATGTTGGGGGTTTCGGCGGCGATAAATCGATCTAGCTGGGTTTCATTTTTAGAAAATGACGTTTTATCCGTGTTTGCAGGTTTATGGTTAATAATTTTTTTTATTCCATTTTTTTGTATTTCATCACTAAGTACCTAATTCGTATTTAAATATAATTTCAAAAAAATACAATTTACCAAAAAAAAAACCAACGGTCATCCAGGTACTAGGTATTATAGAAGTATAAGTAAGATTTTAGTCGTTAGAAACGATTTTAACGAAATTTTACACATTAAAACTATGACAAAAAATACTTAAAATTAACAGGAGACAAAAATTATTCTTAGCTCAGCATTCAGCCACTTCCTGTATGACCGTATGTAATGACGCTCACTGACAACAGATGGCGGTAATCAGAAAATTATTTACTTTACATATATCCGAAGGTCTTCATCAGATTTCAACAGACTGGTTCCCGGATATTACCTTTTGAGGGTATCCCGGGTCCCTAGCATTAGACGCTCTCATGACGGAACACCGTGTGATGTTAGTCGGTTCGAGTCCGACATACCACCTCACCGTCAGCTCTGGTGAGGTGATGATTTCACAAGAAAAAAAAAAGATTTCAACGGACTACTATATACTAAAACCATTCCGGAATATGACGTGGAATAGCGAAATACCTATTCAAACTGGAGCGGTTCTTGTATGAGGTTGGGTAGAAGTACTCTATAGATCTGCGTACCCCTTCAAAGCATACAAACGATATCTTATGTTATGTTATGGTGCAAACAATACATACATAGACATACGATTGCAGTAATTGCGGGTCATTTGCTGTTACGGTTATTGTGTTGCTGTCCTAGGGCCTAATATGTTATATACTTCCCGATAAGAAAACATCATCCATATTAGATCGGTAGTTTTTTACGAAATCCTGAACGTATAATAAAATTTATATGTATACATACATACGGTTCCCATGCAGAAATTTTTAATCTGTTAAAATTAGCGATAATTAAATGGATACCATACTCAGTTAGTATATATCTATATATCTTTATCTATACAAATAAATAAAATTGAACATAAACTTCAATCCAATTTTGTAATATCCATATAAAAACGTTTTTCATTGCAAGTGCACTGTGTAAAAAATTAAAGCACCTTATATTTAACTGCCAATTATACATGCAATGATAGGCGGCTCTTATAGTCTGCTACTTACATACTTTTTTAATTTAATCATTTTGAATGTATCACCCTTTGCCTTTTTCTGTACACCTGGCGCTGTGTTTCCAAAATTTCATGATGATTAGTTGAGTAGCTAATACGTGAAAGCGTTACAAATCGACGAAGGCGCTGTACCCACACTTAAACATTTATAATACAAACTGTAATAAATAGACCGTGCATGAAAGATACATAGGCTAGTGTTGTGTGAGTCAGCCTTTAGGTTGAACAGTCATCTTCATCACATGCCTTTATCGTCCACTGATCCAACTATCCCGATCTTCTTTAGTCCGCATATGTCGGTTGCAGGCCAATTCTTCAAATCATCGGTCAATTGTGCCGACTACACTTGTGTTTTCACGTTTGCTATCATGTTTAGGCTCCAGAAAGAGAGATTTATCAAGAAGTTATGCCAGTTATAGAAGCAAGCTTCTAAAAGTTAGCAAATATTATTCAAAAGAATACATGGAATTTTCTTGTTTATTATTCTATGACCACCAATAAATTGTCTACGTCTATAATTTAATTTATTTACATTTTTATTTAAGCTACAGAGACCGACAAACGCCACACATCTGGCAGTTTGCTTACCAACGTCAAACTGTCATAAACCTGGACAATAAATGGGAAACTGAATTAAATACGGTGTTCCTGCTTTCGGATGCTAACGGAAATAGACTTTATTCCATAGACTATAAGGAATTTGATTGATTTAGTCTCCTGCATTATTTTTCTAGCGCTGGGTTAATTTTGCTAAGGCGACTTAAATACTGCACTGAATTGCGATAGTTAGACCTTTTTTAACAGCTCATTTGTTTCTTGACTGTAATTTGGAACACATTAACGGTAATGTTTAATTTAACCCTGACTTTTTGAATTTGTTTAATGATCGAAGTTTGGGGTTCATTTTTTTTATTTTTTTAACAGCAGCTATTGTTTTCTATAGAGTCATGGTCGACGTCTGCCGTGGCTGACATATCTTCTAGCCCGAAGATAAAGTGGGTAAGTAAAATTTTACGTTAATCAGTAACTACTCTATTCATCAAAGCAAGCAATGTTGATAAAAGCATTCCGCTTAAGACGTTAGTAGCATGTTTGTTGTCAGGTAGTGATTCCCGAGACTTTAATTTTGTTGTATCTTACTTTCATCAGTTCTCACATTACTTGGTATTAAAGTCTTCATAGTCAAAGTCATTAAACGGTTTCATTGACAATATTGAGTTGAACATATATGTGGGAGTAGTTCAAAACTGACTCGAATTTTCCTGTAATTTCTGCATAGGGTGAGATAGACCAACAACAACAGATGACGTCATAGCCTATAATTTCAATAAGACTTACGGTTCTCAGGGTGGTTTAAATGAGAAATTGTAAATGAATGAGACTTAATAGTCAGCCTTGCTATTGGAATGGCACAGTAGACTCAGCAGACACAGAGATTAGATTAGACCGGAGTTATACGACGGCTTTACAGAAAACTGTGTGTGAAGTAATGCTTGCATTGTGTTTCGCCGAGTAACGTTTAAGGTAGGTAATGTTGTCGGGGGCTCAACGCACTCACATAGACGCAGTAGTCACTTCACTCGTCTGCTCGTTTAACTCCGTATATTAAAATAATTTTAAAAAGTACCTGGTTCACTTTTTTTAGGTTTCTGTTTCTCAACAGGAAAAAAGGAACCCTTATGTCATTACTCGGTTATCCGTCTGCCTGTCTGTTAAGGCCCTTAATCTGCGGTTAACGTATCAAAATGAAATTAATATTAAATATATATATCAAATATAGTATGTTTGTTGTCCTTTGAAGCTATAAAAAAAAAATGCAATCAAAAGCTGAGGTCATGAAAGCCTTAAATTTCAACAAATTACATCACATTGATAAATCAAAACCTATAGGGTACTTCCCATTGCCCTAGAAGTTTTGGCAAAAAGCAAAGTCTCACAGTAAAAGTAAAGGGAAAATTGTTAATTTGTTGTTTCATCATATAAAATATTTTTTGTGATTACGAAGTCGTATTTTGCGGTAAAAAACGACGTCAATGTATTGGAGAGAAATGAAGAGTTAAGTTGGTGTTTTGGGAATAACTGTCAAAAATGTTCGAAGATCGATTCTGCGCAAGAAGGAGGGGTATATTTTCGGGTGTATGTGAGAATGTATGTAAGGATGAGTGTATGTATGTATTTACGTATGTATGTATGTTTATATATTTCTTTGTCACACACCCTAGGGTAGGGTTACACACAATAGGGTTCACTAACTCTATTAAGATAATATAAATGATACCTCATTATATAATAGGCTTTTATTTTTTTAGGTATAGGTAAATAACACTTGTTACGTGATGTCTTCGTCACTTGTGAATCGATTTCAATGTACATACATATTTTTAAATTGATTTTTTTTTTGAAGATTCTTCTGGATTTTGGTGCCTATCCAGTTACAGAAGGTTGGTAGACAGCTCTGTATATTTAGCCTTGTCTTAAGCGAGGTGAAGAAGATTTCTGAGATCCTACCTAATAATGCAGGCCTCGCATCGAAGTATGGACCAGATGTAGCACTGAAGGAGCCTTGTGGCTAAAAATTACCTTGTTAATTTTTCCAAGAAATTCCGAGCAACTTCGGTACGTACCGTTTAAAGTAGAAGGAAGCGCAAATAGCGCGTTGATGTCTGGCTGTTATATGATATTTATAAAGTCCATACTTCTAATTACATACATAGGCGTTCGTTTGCCGTTATGAAACGTCCACCAGTTGCCCAGGTATTCAATTATTTAACTTTAACCTTTATTCCGACAAGTCGGACATAACTTACGACGGAATGGCATGACGCAGATTTGAACATTAAATAAATTATAGCCTTTAGGAAATAGCTTATAATATAAATATAAGTATGTAACTTTGTATGAAATGTGTTACTTTTATTGTTCACTACTAAATAGGTCCAGCAAAATCACAATAAAATTTAGGTAAAACCAGATAAGGTCCATTTTAAAATCACATAACTTTAAAGTAAAAATACTAATGCATTTATGCATTATTAACTTTCACTTTATATACTGATGTTATCTCTAAATCTCATACCTTATCTCACTCCCACGATTCAAATCACATCCCACAAGTCGATTTGTAATGTTTGTAGTATAACGTTATTTAAATTTGTTTGTTAAATCCATCAAGTCGTTTGGGCTCTAGACCGTGACCAAGAAACATCAAATATACAAACACGTACACACTATTGATAACAGAACCCAAATTTTTGCCCAGTCGGGTATAAAGTGGAGTAGTCGAAGTCATTCAAAGCCTTAATAACAGTTTAGTATACAAATGAATTCAGTAATCGTGTTATTATTAAATTATTATTACTAAGGATTTGATGTACCACATTACATACGTCACAATAGCATTATTAAAATATTCAATTTACTTAATCTGCAACTGTAAGGGCGTTGGTATTTCATTTGCAAATAAAGTTGCAAAATATTCACTAGTCTATTTTACAATTTTATTCTACAAACATCTTTTAAAAAATATTTCAAAACGTAGGAATGTATAAATTGTTTATTTTTTACACATACAAACACTCATGCCTGTATCCCTAACCGGGTAGGCCACCACGTTTTGCCAGATAGAATTTGGGTTTGGTTGATTTATTCTTACGTTGTATTTTTTTTTATTTCTTATGAATAATGTGTTAAGTAGTTTTTTATAGTATAAGAAGACAAATGAGTAGAGGGGCTACCTGTCGGTAAATGAGTTTCGCCACCCATGAACGCAAGAGTGCTGTCCGCCTTTTAGGATAGGAGAAAGGGAGGAGGGGAAAGAGGGGAAAGGAAAAGGGGTTCTGTCTGCGGTAACCCCACTCACTCGGACACACAATGTAAGCATTGTTTAACTACAGTAGTATGTAATTGTAGGTTAAGTGTCGGCAAGTGATATGATAGTCTATCAATATTTGTTATTGTTAATGTTTTCTTTCATATTTATACATACATACGCACATGCCTGTGTCCCTAAGGACAGGAAGAAGTGTATCAAACACTCATATATTGGCAATTTGAATTAGGTCCCTCTAACGTAACAGCCAACCGAATGTATAACTGTCTGATAAGTAACAGTCTGATTCCTTAGTCGCTTTTTACGGACTCACGCGAAGAGAGGGTGTGTGGCTTAATTCTACTCCACCGAAATTTATCATTCACTAAACTAGGTATGTAGATATTAAAATTAGGCTCTGTATAACGAACCAACAAATACAGTAATATACTGCCATAAATGGTAAACGATCACCAAAATTAAAACCCCATTTTAGCTTAAAATTAGTAACAAAAATTTTACAACTTTCTATCATACTCCAAACAAACAACTCAAAGCTGTCTTTGTTTGACCCAATAATAGTTAACTACTACAAAAACTGTAACAGTATTTAATGATAAAATGACATCTAAATATTTAATAACCTTTTTCCAGTAAAAGTAAATTAGTCCAGATAAATCATTGTGTACCCAATCTAATGCATCAATAGTAAATGAACTCTTAGAAGTTTGATCATATAAAATTGTAGAATCTTTATTAATGTCTGTGCTTTTATCAATCAAAATTTATTAACCAACCACTAATAAACAGCAATTTCTTTCTTCCGAGTTTTTTCAATAAGGTGAAGAAATAAACAACTCGTACAATCACAAAAATCCTTTTATTAAAATTTAAACAAACATAAAAAGTCAGAACTCTGTGTAATTAGCATTACACATGTGAATATCTTTAAGATCCTTTAATATTTAATCAGACTTCTCAATAGGATATAACATAAGTAATAATTAAAAATAATTAAGAATAATTATTCTGGTCAAAGTTATCATTTAAAAATCTACTGCACAATTAATGCTCTCTTAGCTTTGGCCTGGCGTCCTCCTTTGCATGTCGTTCCAATTGGAATAGCTCTTGCCTCTTAAGGTCTCTCTCTCTCAGGCCTTCAACTTGAAATGGCAATTCGACTTAAACACGTCCAGCCGTTTAAGTCGAATGGTAATCCCAACTAGATGATGTCAAATGTATTTTTTTAGAAATGTTGGGCTATTTCACCCATGTAGGTTTCAGACTGCCGTTCATAACTCTTACATTCTAAATCGGAACCAGGTGGATTTTTTTTAGGAGCGAATCAACCCAGTGTTATTTTTTAACGGCACCAGCTTCGACGGTTTTGCCCATTGGGACCTTTCTGTACGCATCTTTAAAGCCACTGTTTGAAGAGGAGCAAATACCTCTGAGTATAATTACGTACTCTTAAGACCAATCCTTGACAATATCAGTAGCAATTACCAAGAACCGCAACCACTCCCGAAGCGTGGTACTGAAGCCAGGTTGAAGCTAAAAAACCGGCCAAGTGTAGTTGAACTCGTGAGAGGAGGGTTCCGTACAATCAGGAACAAACTGAACATTTTAGTCAAAGAACAGTTCTTCTATACATTCCAATTATATATATACATTTTGGCGCCCTTTGAGGAATTTTTCATAGCTAGTATATACAGTGTATTGTTGTTTTGTATTTACATCTAGATACAGGCTGGGCCATAAATTTTTGCACTTTTGAAATTAGCTTAAAAAAAAACTACAGATTGTAATAAAATAAATGTTTAATTGCAAGGACAAGTAATCAATGAAAAATTATTTTTCATAAACAAAAATGTCGTCCAGGTGGCCGCCATTTTGCCGTGGGCACTCCTCAAACTGGTCTCCTAGATTAAAAAAAAACGTTTTGATACAAAGCGCGAAGTATGCTAATTTCTTGTCAAATGCTTTCCTCTAACTCGAGCATTGTTGCTGATTTGTTACCATAGACTCGGCTTTTGTTTTGTTGTCGTTGTTGTTTGTTTGAAACATTTACTTACACACGGGTATGCTCTCGTTAGATGTATGGCAGGTTGCCCCATCATATAAGACTGTAGTTGAAAATTATTTGTTGGCATTGTTACAATCTGCAGAGTTCACTGACAATGAAATCCCTGATAATATACAAACTTTAAGTCTAAATAAATTTAACTCCACTGTTAAACGAAAGTTGTGCTTTAAAGGTTATATTATAACTCAGTGGTGGTTTGCATGGAAGATAGAAGCGCTTGGGATTGAACTGTTAGAGATTCACAGGCAATTACAAATAATGAGTACAATGTACTGTGATCTAATATGTTTGTCATTTTCTGTCTTCTTTTATTATATACCTTGCCTAACTACATTACTTTAATAGCATAAGTTTTGTTTATTTACTTTCAGCAATATAATAGCACACACTTAAATTGTGTTTTATTGAATTATATATGTTGTACACGAAATATTGTAATATGTATATGGTAATTTAAAAGAATTGCAATGAGTTTGTTTGCCTCTCTTCTCATAAGGTTCAACCATTTGGAATTTTAATCATAAAGTGATCACTACTGAGATTGTCCACAGCAATCTTCTAATATTAATCACTAGTACCACTCATTTTAAAGAGATGGCGTTGGGCGTATCGTGTATCAGTAGCTTTTAGATATTCTTGAAAATATCTGTTGTCCCTTCAAACATCAAAAATGCGTCATAGTAATTAGATTTAAAAAAAACCGTTGAGTACAATCTTAAGTCGAATGTTATTATAATACATAACGTCCGTAATAATTTGCTGTCATCAACTCTTTATCATCACTGGTGTTCGCCACAGTATGAAAATGATCATTACTTTATTTTAAAAGAACTTTATGCTAATAGATTTCACTTTTGCAAATAAAAGATATTTGTTTGTGAAACAAATATAGAACATAGAATTGATTCTTGACTGTAATGTATTTGTCTATTTATTTATTTGTTTAATATTTATGCATTTACTACACATAGGCGGACGTATTGCCTTGGACATTCTTTGCCACCCAGCCTAGGTAGTACAGAGAAAACAAGCAGCAGGTGCATTTAGACATCCAAATTAAAAAAGAATAAAACTGTTATATAAGAACTAGACGATAAATTGAATAAAGTAAACATAATTATGTGCAAATAAGATATACAAATAGATATAGACTTACTTGCAGATATGAAAAACATAAATGTACTCGTATATGTAATTATTTACAGTTTTATATACTTCCATACGAATGTTAACATATATAACATATAAAAATACACACATACGTATTCCAAACATATACTACTACCAAATACATATATGTATGTATTAAGTTATATATCTACATATTGCTTATTTATATATTATAGAACATCAAAATGGTATTAGACATTCGTTAGATGTTGGTCGTCACACACAGTAGTCTCTAGTTTACGGAACAGTTAGTTTAAATTTGGTTTCATTGAGCATATTAAGAAATTTCAAATAAAGTATTAAAAAAATATAATAAGCTTACAGAATTTAAAATTAAACTTATTAGATGTAAAAAGTAGACTAGTATGTACTTATAACTTGGTTTTAAAAAATCAGGTTCAATTCTACCAACAACAGCGTTATTATGTTGTTGTGAACTTGTGCAGTTTTGTTTGTTACTTTAATTGTTTTTGTTAACTGATACTAAACTTTAATCACATGGTTTTCTACATTCGTGTAGTAGTACTTAATAAATAAAAAAGTGGACCAACAATAATCAAAATTTCACTGTAATAAAATTGTCTTCATGGACGAGTCTGTTAAAGTTGTTAACCGCCTGCAGGCGAAGTTACCATGCAGAGGACACCATACATCATTGAAGGGAACGTCACCAGGGTGTACTCCCCAGTGACGTTAAGCCATGAGTGGCCCGCTCTTGGACGTCTCCTGATCATGGTATGTTTATCATGTATCGGCACCATCCTCAATGGATTCTTCGTGTCCGCATTCTTCATTGAGAGATACTTGAGGCGAATCGGTAAGTCGAATAATTTTTGATAAATTAAGGTTATTCCCGAAGAGGACTCAAGTTTCTATTCGATAGAAACTCAAACGCAAAGTCGCATGTAAACTAAACCGAATAAAAAGCCAATATTAAATTATGTTTCATTATTATTCCATTATGTAACGTCTAGTATTTTTTTTTTATCAGGAAACGTATATCTGGCATGTATCGGCCTATCAGATCTTATAGTGACCACAGCAGTGATGCCAGTTTCTGCTGTGGTCTTGCTATCAGGGGAATGGGACTTGCTGCCCGTCTGTCGTGCCCTGCAGTTCCTCACAGAATCATCCACCTACAGCTACAGTCTTTTCTTTGCTGTAAGTATTTATTATTATTTTTATATTTATTTTATTAATGATTTATATTTTTATGTAAAGTATCTACATTACTATATGTATGTATATACTACGCAACCAGAGGCCATCGTGCACACATTTTTTTTCATTTGTCTAAATTTACTTTAGAATTTCGTGTTATCAATTAATTAATTAACTATTTAAATATTTTATAACCAATTGCAATTACAACTAAATACTTTGTATTTAGCATTCCGAGTAGAAAACATTAAAATTATATTTTAATGTTTTCATCGTATTTAAAACAATTTAATTCTAATGTTGTTATGTTTGTGAAACATAATTAAAAATGAAGACAATTGCTAATGTTTGTTTAATTCGATAACCGATGTCACCAAAATTACACTAAAGTATTTAAGATATTGGTTAAGTGCTTAAGAAGTCGAATCTTCGCATACTTGTGTAGGACATAGGCTTGCGACAGTTATTGGCCTGCTCGGACCTACCCTGCACGCTGCTAGTATAAGGCAACGTGCGCATAGATATATACTAACTTTTATCTTTTGCAGCTGGTTTCGCTCGAAATTTACTACAGACTATGCCAGTCCTCTGAGCGATACCATAACTTTATATGCTTGGGGGTCGGACTAGTCATGATAGTGGTATACGCCACTAGCTTCGTCGTCGCCGGTGTTGGAGTCTACCTAGGATTAGACTACGACTATTGTCAACGAAAGAACTTTGGAAACTTCCAGTTTAGATGCGCCACCTTTGCCATATTTCACGCCGTACCGTTCTTGGTGACTATGTTTGGACTTATTTCCGCTTCTGTCCGTATACGTCACCGTGCTCGAAAACAAATATCATACAGACGGTCCCTGCAGTACGACAGAGATTATTCTATCACACATTTAAATATTACTGTTTACATTTTTTACGTCATCGCTTGGATCCCGTATTTGATTGTTGTTCACACCATTCCGGACACGACTGATCCCAAATACTACCATAGTGTTTGGATTGGTGTCTGCCGATCCATTTTCTCAAGTTTTCTGTATGTCACAATGAATAGGAACTTTAGGCGTGCCTTTGTATATCTTTTCTACTACTGCTGTTGCAAGACCACTCTGACTAGCTCTTACAACGGACGTCCCAGGAAGGCTTATGTATACAAGCCGGAAAAGAGAGCTGTTAGAGTTCATATTATGCATGAGGCACTGAACCGTAGCCCACGCAGGGCGTCCTCATCTCACGAAACCCAGGAGTTGTAAATGTCTATAGGATATGCGAGATTTTTTAACCAAATGTATACTGCTGTTCAATGAAATGTAATGCATAATGCATCTACACTAATATCAGAATAATGACTGTAATTTTCTAGCCAAGGTAGGAAAATTTGGATTTTTTACATAAAAAAAACGAGAGAGTGAAAAAATGTCGTGTTTTAAATATTGGATAAATTTTAAAAAATTGGGATGGCTGGAACTTAAATATTTCGTAAACCACTTCCATTACTGTGGATGTCATATTTATATAAAATTTTGAATATAAGACTCAAATTATTCAAAGTGACTCGTAAACATTACACATATGTCAATCTCAAGGGGGAAAGAAGATCCCGAAGGAATTGAATAATTGCAGGTTACTGTGCTAAGTTAAACTTCAACTAGATGTTGAGATATTCTTTAATGTTATGCTTACATTAGTGTTATTTGATGTTGTGCGGACCAACTCGGGTCTTATGGCGTAGCTGCGCACGGTCTAACGTTTAATTTAGACGGCCTTTATTATCATCTGTAGTAATCATGTCTTAGTCTTGAACTATCTGTTAAGCATATTGATACAGAGATAACTATCTAATACTCGTAAATCATAAACATTGAGAATAACATATTCTCAATGAATTTTTTATTTTTATTTTCTACACAACATCGGAAAATCTTATAATATTCTAGTAATTTTTACAGTATATAACACAGCTTACTCACAAAATGTGAATATTGATATACAATTTTTAATTAGATTCGAATTCGATAACATGATAAAGATAGAAGTGATATTAGAAATCAGGTTCATGATCCTAATAATTACTGTTTTTTTAATAAAAATATACAGCAGCTGCAACTGCTAAGCGCTATCTGAACCCTCTCGGTTCATTTCACGAACGGTTGTAGTTATATTTTATTGTAATCAATTTCTAAACAATACCATAATATTTGGATAACATATATTTTACTTTTTCTCAGTATAATAAATATTCAAGTAACATACTATAGACAAGGAAATTACTAGCTTTTACAAGCGTCCCTCTAAGGTTGCAGATTACAGCATATTCGGTTATGGTTCAGTATGAAAAAAAAGGTTGCTAGCATTTGGAACCGAATCGTGGTCAATATGAACTTGATAACTAATATCGGGGTTAGTCTCGATCGATTACGAAGAATACGGACGAAAACAGATTAAAAGATCAGAGAAAGTTATTTAATGGGTTATCTAAATATATGGGTGTCTATAATCATGTGTTCGTTGTATTTCTCAATATTGTATTCCAACCAAATATTACGAATAAGTAGTACCACTGCTGCTAAGCATTTTCGATTAGAATCAATGTCATAAGAACTAGCGTGCTCTGGTGATGTTATTTATACGATATATCGTCAAATGTGCGCACTCCCTACAGCTTCATACCGAATGCCAGAACGATCAAACTATTGGCTAATTAAAAATCATCAGTGCGCGGTGACGTTTTCTTTCAACTTGTGGTTTAATGTCTAAGTGTATTTGTATAATTTTAGTGTTACCTATATGAGTGTCACCTTCGTTGTATTGATGTAATTAAGTGAATAGGTATACAATCACGCACAATACTCTAGCACTTTAGAATGTATGTGTCTATGCGTATACCTATATGTATAACTAAATATATGTAATAGCATTAAGATACGAAATCTGCAAGCACAAGGACATTGAAAAAGTAGTTTCTAGATGTAACATGCAGCGCATAAGCTCATTGATACTAATAAGTAAATTAATAAATAATAACCACATTACGCTAAGCATACATGGTGTCATATTTCTATTATCATATATATATTCATACATCCTAACAGAATACTTGAATACGTCACATTTAATTATACCTAACCGTCCTAAGGAAACACTCACATTTGATTTCCATTTTAAAAGTATTAAAAGAAATGATAGTTTTTGTTTTGCGCTTGCTAAATTTATTTTTCATGATAGTTAAGCGGGACATAATGCTAAATAGTTGTAGGGAATAGAAATGTTCGAATGAGTTTTTAATCTCGAGCTTTCAAAATTCAATTCTCGATGGCTCAAAATTCGATATGCAGGAAGTAATTTTATTTATATAAATTATTTATTTAAATAAATATAGTATTAACAAAAATATATTTATATATACCCATATAATTTTGAATCATGTATATGTAAGAAGTAGAATTGGTTTTCTAAACGTTTATAATCTAATGGCATTGGAGCTAAAGCTAAATGCGTTTTAAAAATTTCGAATTTACTATGCTTTCATATTCTTAATATTTATACTATATTGTTATATGTAACTAAAGACTGTCTTTAAAATTTTAAAAATATTTTGTACAATTTGTATTTTCACGGAAACCTGGACCAGTTAATATATATATATATTAACATATATATATATATATATATATATCTATCTATCTATCTTCGTACCCTAGGAGAAGACAGATGGCGCTACATACATTCCATATGATATCATAATTTATGTGAAGGTACATAGTATATGTACATGTATATATAATATACTCACATGTATCCCAATCGACCATATATATAGTCTAATACTCATAGAATCGTAAGAAAAAAAAATATAATCACTAACATATAATAATAATAAACGCGGCGGCAGCGTAATGGATAAGGTGTCGGGCTTGCGATCAAGTGGTTGCGCGTTCTAACCCAACCAGTGCACTACTGTCCTGATCTCACCCCTAATACAAGCATAAGCTTAGCTGGGGGGTAACGAGCATACTAGTAATGTGTGACCCACGTTACTAGTATTATTTTATAAAGAAAAATTATAAAAGTAAAGGAGAACTTTGGTGTATTCAACTTAAGTGTTTGTCTAACCGGATAGTTAAGAGTTTCAAGCATGGTGGTGATACATAATATAGAATGCACATTTTACGACACTCAAGTCAAACCAAAATATGCTCTTATTATATTTAATTTAATTTAAAGCTCTCTTCGACATCACGACGTTCCTCGCTGGCAAAAATATGGACGGAAGTTAGTAGTTTATAATTAATTTTGCAACAAGGTATTCGTCTCAAATTCCATTGCAATTGAGGTTTAGGTAATTTTCTAGCATTTTATTTCTAAGCATTCAATTTCTCCCTGTTTTCTTTTCTTTAGATACTACTTATTATTTTACTTCAGGCTGCTCCTTCAAAGTAGAATATAATAAGAAGCTTAAACGGTGTGACTATCTTTCGTAGGTGCATTATTTGCAAAATTATTTTCAAATAAGTAAAGTTTTGTGTTGAAATGATAAACCGAGAGTATGTCTTAACTCATTAATTGTAAAATGGGTTACTGTTGGCACGTAATGCGAAATTTAATCTGTCAACTTACGTCATGGTTTCTGATTATTTCACTTAATGCTGTCATTTCCATTTATTTTTACCCGTCTGTGTAATAAGGAGAGTTATGTCTTTGGAGGGAGTGTATGTATATACTGTATATGTACATAAATGCATACAGCTAACTATAGGCAATGTAACAATCTATCTCGCCCTCTATAAAACGATTTAAATTACACATCACATGTCCAAAATAATGTGAAAAAGAAACCTCAATCATATACATATATTATGAGATAGATAGATATGGTACCTATAGTAACTTGTACTACAACTATCTCCTCCTCCAATTAGAAGGTTTGACTTGTACCAATAATCTTAGGGATTTCCAAACTCATTTACTTGATACGTTATCAAAGACTTTTGTATGTATTACAAGTTCTATAACAAAAATGTGTTTGGTAAAAAATATTACTTAAATGAATATTTTTTCAAATTCCACTACTTACCATGGTTGAAACGTTAACTAACACGAGTGTTTTTATCTAAAATATGTATATGTTTAGAAATAAATTAGAATTTTACTTAGTGACTTTGATTGTTAATATAAAGGTTTTGTAGATAGTATTAAAAATAAATAAGATGCTTATTTGTAAAAGTATCAATATCTTAATAGGACTGTTTTATAAATGTTAACTATACATTCTGCATGTTTATTGAGATTACTAGCAAAATTTATGACAGACCTGTACTACAGTGCTATCTACTAAATGTTTTATTAAATAAGAACATATTTGTTATATAGAGGTACCTACATATAATCTAGAACTTATGTACTTCACTAAGAATTGATGTATGGCATATGACCTACATTTTTTGTCTATTAACTATGTGTCTCACAAAAATCAAATATATCTATGTGTCTATTCTAAAAAGAGGTTTTATTTTTATAGGGTCTTTACCCGTGTGTGTACTTTGGCCGTGTGGTTCTCGATAAAGTAGAATAGAGCTTCTTCAAACCTTCAAGAAAAGAGCGTACTCCTACCTAAAAGGCCGGCAACGCACTTGTAACTCTTGAGTTGCGGGTGTCCATGGGCGGCGGTAGTCACCATCAGGTGACCCGTCTGCTCGTTTGCCTCCTATTGCATACAAAAAAAAGAGCCACCCTTCTCCTCCCATGGGTGCCGTTAAAGGCCACTGAAAGATCGGACTGTTTTCTATCAGACAGTATGTATACAGTAATATAGTGTCCGGTTGTCGGCAATAGGCTTGCTCCCTATTATGTTAGTGGGACCAAAATCCTAATTGGCAAAGTGGGGATGTTTAGCACACCTCTGTCTACTTGTCGTGGGTTCACTAGCCTGTTTATAAAAATAAATACAATCAAAGAGTAAAATCCCAAAACATTAGTTCCATTGAATCCATTAGCCTCAAGCAGTCCGCTGTTCCGCATAGGCCTCCCCAAATGTCCTTAAGCGCCAGGTTTCTGTAAGGCTGTGGTATTGCACCGCTCAAGCCAGCCCATCTGTGCCTTAGCGTAGCTCTACCACGATAGTCATATTGGTGGACATCCTCCAGAAACAAGACGGATATAGATGATCTTGTCAAGATTGTGGTCTCTGGAGACTTTAAACCGGTATTTTTGCAAGTAATCAGGAGAGGCATAAGTTAGTCTGGACATAATGTCTATCTGTAGCCGTCCTGCTGATGTAACAGGATGGTCAGATGTTTAAACAGATTTATATGATCTAACTGGCAATGGACGTTAACCTTGAGGCTGCAACGACAAAAACCTGTATATCTGGCAATATTCGGAGGGGTAAGTAATAAATCATAATCTGAAATGAACTCTTAACTTGATCAATAAGTAGGTGAGATAAATGGTTGTGTGCCGGTTTTAGTCTATCCAAACCCGACGCAATTATAACCATCCCACCATTTTGCCGTGGGCTGTTCATGTCTCATCCAGAATTCCAGATATTGCATATTATGCATGGGAAATAAGCATAACATTAATACTGTCAAGTAATAAGAAAAATATCACTGTATCGTTTGTTTGATACAGTATTAATAATTGACCTAAAGGTATTAAACGATTAAAAAAGGCCAAGTTTTGTGTGTATATTTCCCTAATTGTAATTTGTATGGTCATGTTAGATGGAAGATGTGCGTAAAAGTGGGTAGTACTTGTTTAACATGTAATTCTTAAATATTTTTGTCAGCCAGTCTGCATGTAACAGTATAGTAAGATAAAAACACACAAGTTACGTTGCTAACAAAAATTATCCTTTTGTTATGTTAACATTATTATTACTTAATCGTATAAAAGCATTAACGCGATAACGAGTAAAATAATAAGCATGAGATCATTATCCAAACCAAATGGCTACCAACATTTTCCTGTACATGTTATCTTAATACTTACGAAGTGTGTTTTCGTCATAATGGTACTAAATATTATGAGCTGTATACTCCTCAATAAAACCACATTAAACAATCATTTGAGGCCTGCGTTGAAAAGCTAAACGATAGCTCACGGCGCGGCGGGATGGTAATATAACGCCAGGGTATCAATGGCTTACTATACGTCTTTGTTAGTTTTCTATAATAGGAAGTACTTATCACTAATACGGATTTTTACATTGAGAAACAAGTATATTTTGTGAGAGCTAAGCTCATATAACAATAAACACATGACATAGATTGACCCAAAAGAAAAAAAAATGTGTATATTTTACAGATAAAATCGCACCGTAACTATGAAAGGTATTTTTGTGAAACCTTAATATTTTATTGATATTTAAACATACATTTTATTAGCTACATGCAACTATTAAAACAAATCTTTGAAGTACATTCTAACCGAAATATATCTGTGAAGGATGTAGTT
This sequence comes from Tyria jacobaeae, assembly GCA_947561695.1. NCBI lineage: Eukaryota > Metazoa > Arthropoda > Insecta > Lepidoptera > Erebidae > Tyria > Tyria jacobaeae. The sequence continues at coordinate 5,772,738 of OX387207.1, read as the reverse complement.
TGTTTTTTTAATTATTATGTTATAATTTTAATAAAATTAATGGAACTTCGTACCTATACGGGGGACATACACTGAAAGTTTTTAGACAATAAAGAAGAAGAGAATGATATTAAGAAGCCTGTTAATATTTTGATTGCTTTTTGAAGTAGTCTCCTTGTAGACCTAATCCTTGTAGACTTTCCAAGCACCGTCGCATGCGATGCAATTATTGAATGAAACAGTGACCCCAGTCTTTTTTAGGTGGATTGGTAGTTCTCCCATACCTTATTCAACCGCAGCACGGCATCTTCAGGATTCATAAGACGAATTTCGTTAAGTTGACTTCTGCCCTTCTTTACTTTTGTTTTTTTTTTTCAACTGATTTCAAATAGGAGGAGGTTCTCAAATATGTTTGTTACCTCAAAACTTTTTTTCACGTTTCGACAGCGTGAAACGATTTCGATGATTTTTTATTTGAAAGCTGGTGCTTCTGGTGTGGTCCCATTTTAATTTGGTCCAGTCTGGTAAAGAGGAGACGAGGAGTTGGGCCTCTGGAAACCTTACTCATTCATAACCGGTTTTCTGTATCTCTCTCTGCCTCGGTATCGCATAGGTGAAGCCGGCCCATTCGTGCCTGAGCATGGCTCTACCACTATAAAAAAACTGATTTTCTCTCCAAAATCTTCGAATGGAAATAACCATGCTTTCATGACCTATGTCATATATAGCATTCAACTTAATACCTTCGTCATACTTTTCAAGCATTGAGCGGCACCCATCCAAACGAAGGTGTTTTTGACCTTCCGTCAAATTATGAGGCATCCATCTAGTGCAAAGTTTTCTGACGCCTAAATGTCTAAATCTCCCCGAATCTTTTGATATGTCACCCTTCTATAAGCTTCTATCATTAGCCGTACTTCACTCCCGTTATCTTCAGTAGGCGCCCTAGGCGGATATCTTTCTCAAGAATCATCAGTGAGTTTGCTTCGACCTCGTTTACACTCATTAAACCAGTTGTATACAGTGGCACGAGATAGGGCTTCGTAATGTAATGCCAATCGAAATCAATCGTAATCGCAAAACTTTTTTCTAGTCAAATCAATTTCGATGCACGACAGACACTTCATAAATTGCCGCCAATTTGTAAAAACAAGCGACGTTCATTTATTATACATCTACAGATTTCCAAAAAGCTCCTAATTCGAAATAAAATAAAAAATAAAATTACGGGTTAAAGGCGAAAGGTGGTGACTTAGTAATAGTTCTGAAACCCTGAAGCAAGATTTTTGGCTGATTTCTAACTAACATTTAAACATATATATAATATACATCTCTTAAGAAATCAGCAGTATATATCTTGCCTCATAGTTAGTGCTAGTTTCGGTGACTATTAACCCATACAACAGTCACATGCAAAACACACATCAATGCAAGCAAAGCAATCAATGCATCACATGCAAATGCAAAAAACAGATCTATACATAAATTACATAGCATGTTCACAGTATATAGAAAATGACATACATTATAAAGGCGTACATATAGTGAAATCCTAAACCTAACTTGGGTGACAGTCAGTATATTAACATTTTTTGATTTAGAAACTGTGCTGATACTGATAGGAATATGTATTGCTGACTTACAGAAACTACCAATAGAATGAATGTTAACGCACATTCGGTCATGAAATAGTCAAAAATATAGAAAATTATAAAACTTAACAGCTTTGCACAAAAATGATACGATAAGTTACATCCAGATACGGACAAATAATAGTGCTCATCACACAATTTGTCTCCAGTGGGAATTAAACCAAAGCAAGCAGTCAGAATCACTTACCACTAGACTCACGAGCCAGTCAATATGAAACATTTATTTGGTTCTTGGAGTGAAGTAACATAATCACGTTAAAATGGACTTAATAATTAAGACTATTTCGCAGTCCGTCACAAATACTAGAAAAGCACTGGATGAAGTTAATTTTATACGTGAGCAGACGAGTTTATGTATTTATAGTATAAGACAAACGAGTAGACTTGTCAACTGATGGTATGTGACAACCACCGTCCATAGACACCTGCAGCTCAAGAGTCGTCAGTGCGCTGCCTGTTTATGAGGGTGATTAGGGATGAGGAGATTCGGGTATTGGAAAGAAGAGAGGGAGGATGAGGAGATGGGAAAGAGGACAGGGAGAATTGAGCCTCCGGAATTCTCACTAATTTCAAGGTGCATTTCCTTGCGTTGCTTTACATTTTACAACAAGTTTTCTGTTAAACCATCTTATCGCACCGGTCGAGACGGCCCAGCCCATTCGAGCGTAAGCATGGCTCTACCATTGTTAAAACTACCGCCAACCACCTGCAACTCTGCAACTGCAACTGCAACAATATTTTTTTGTAAGTGGATGCTAATGATTTATATATATTTTCAAAGGTTAAAAGTACAGTTCTATTTTAAAGGTCACGCTGTATATGACATACATAAAGACAGATTATTACACTAACTAGTATTTAGGACAGCCATTCTTTAGCACGTATGGGCCGGTTCGATCGGAGCGTATAGCTTCATAGAAAACCGATTTAGTGAGATTTTGCCGAAGTTTTGCCCTCTTTTGCTTATATATATTTTCAGTGGAGTTCAAGTAGTGTTCAACAAGTGTTCCATTTTCAATGTCATATTATATGTATGTGATTGTCAGATTCTGGAAATCAGAAACATCTTTTATAAGTTATGAACTTTAAGAAGGACCTAGCTGTTGCCTGCGGCTTCACTTGGTTAAATATTTTTTTCCCTTTAAGAATATTACCTTATTTCTGGATGAATGTATATTTTTTTGGTATCGTGTAGAAACCCCCTCGGGCCGTCATCCCACCGGGGTTTTTAATGTGTTGGAATCGGACCGACTAAAACCCCACGGTGTGCTATGGCACACCGTGGGGTTTTAGCCGGTCCGCGCAGTATGCTGCGCTTCAAATAGGAGGGATCCGGGAACAGCTTTAGTAAGACATCCAAACCCCTCCTAGCGCCTGTTGCCCGCAAAAGAGCGGCCTCACGCCACTCACGTACCTCTTCGGGCGAAGTCGATTGTCGCTACCCGCTCGGAAATCAGTCATCCACCAATAAATAGTCTGCCACCAGCCGCCTCAGGTCCTGTGGTACCCCGTGATGGTGGAGCGCTTACCTGATGCAAAGGAAGGTCCGTAGCAACTACGTGTGCCGGTGCTGATATGGATTCGGTCTAACTCCTTGTCATCAGATACGCTGAAGCGTAAGCAAGTGTATGCAACCCTGCCTTGCTTAAAAAGGTTGTGCCACTTGTAAACCATGGTTTTACCAGGGCAAGAACCAATGTAAGAGCCTAAAGATGTTCGCTTTCTTACCAATTATTACTTGATTTCTGGATGAAATGTACCCTTTATCCTTCTCTGTAACTCAGACCAAGTGTATGCAAAATTTCAAGATGATCGGATGAACGGCACGGCACCACATAAAATACAAACAAACATACATCGATATTCTATAAACATATACATACACGCCTAAATTCTCGAATGCCACGGCAGTGGCGTCTCAAACCCCACTTCTTGCCAACCTTATTTTTTTCATTCTTAATTTTTTTTTATAAAGATAGACAATCTATTTCGTTTAAAAATAATCAGATAGTTGATATCATACAATGAATATTTAAACTTCGTTCTTTAGTAAAAGTATAAGGTAAAAGTATCCATGAGACCGTCCTAGTATTTGTTATATTGATATATTTTTCTTCAATTGTTTTTATTAAGGATATCCTTAATAAAACCACACGTCACATTGACTTATATCATAAATTTACAAGATTAGTGACACGTTTTGACCCCAGAGAAGAGTTACTTACTAGGTTATTAAAAACTGTCAATTGTCCTTTTTGTTAATTTATTAATGACTAGACTAGTTTCCCGCCCCCATTACTAAAAGCAGTTCTGTGACTTATAAGTTTTCGTTATAAATTACTTTTTATTAATAATATTTCATAAATCTTTTGTTATTTTTTTCTGTATGCTATAATTAATTACGACAAAAATCCCTTGATTTCTAGTAATTGACACTCGTTTTTTTTTGTCATTAATTCACAGGAGCTATGGTGAGGTGGTGTGTCGCAATGGAACCGACTAAAACCACAAGTTGTTCTGTCACAAATTGGTCTATTGCAGGGGACACGGGAATACCCGAAAAAGGAAGCCTCCTCAACTCCCTGCAGACCTTGGCCACCTCTAAAGGTGAACATACCGTTTAGGGGGCCTTGGCCCCTATTTCAGTTTAGAGAGGCACACGCGGAACACGTCGCGCCACCGACTCTGGCCCGCTTCTGCTAAGGTAACGGTCATATCCCCCGTTAACCCCGGGCCAGCGCTCATGGAGGCCGGAGATCATTCGGGGGATTCTTCTGCGGGACGGGAGAGTACTCGTCCTTTCCCGTACCCTTTCCGCCGCTTCTTTAGCCATCATTAGCTCCTCGCCAAAATGAAGCGGCAGGTTCCTACGCACTCTCACTTTGAACCACGGAGAGAACCATGGTCTCAAGCGAGATGCTACCCTTACCAATAGCCACCACGAGATCAGCATGCTGTTGCACCCACACAGAGCATTCCGTCAGAGTCAGGAGTACGGTATCCTCGACATTCAACTCTTTCACTTTACGCCATAATAGATATTTCCACATACATTACATAATGAACAAACAAACCTCAATAGATAGAATTTTGTTTAAATAGTGTAGTTCTTTATATTGTCATATCTATCATCCCATTGTGAAGTTTTTACTTGTTTGCCAAACAATGGACTGTCAGCAGAATTAGTAACTCCGTTAACATATACGATTGACTAATCAAGAGGCTAAAATTGCCTGTATGCCTGAAAATTGATTGTACCATCAAAATTGCATTTTGAAATCCATTTAGACAGACGTACGCGATTGCACGAACGTATGCAAATGAATGTAAATGGATGTGATGACCAGTAAATGTTTTATGAAATGGATTTCTATGCACACGATATGCATGAATATTAATAGACTTTCGAGATTTTCAATGTCACTTGGCTATTTAAGCGATAGCCGTGATTAAACGAGTGTTTGCGATGTCGAAGATACTAAAAATGTCATGCGTAGATAATATTTTTATTCGATGTTGTATAAGGCGGCGCAATAAAAACTGGAGCTTGTCCTACTTCAAATTGTAATGTAAGCTAGGCGGTATTGCCTAATCACGGATACTAAAATAATATAATTTTGAAATGAAAGTAGAGTGTATAATAATTACAAAAGTATAATATTAAGAATAATTATTGTGGTTTAATTTGGTTTAATTGTGTAGGTCTCTCACGCCTTTAAACTTGAATTGATTGAATCAGACAGCCACCAGCCTGTAGGTTAATCATTAATTTGATTTATATGATTTTTATGTAACTCTGTGTCTGCCAATATGTGTGTATGAAACGTCTGTGACTTTGTTTTTCTATTTTTATTCTTTCCAAAAAAAAAAATACTTAAAACCCTATCAATAAATGTGGGATTAACACTGTTTCTTTTTTTAAAAACTTGGTCTTCATTAATGTACGTTGGTTCAATTTTCTTTTTATATTTTAGGGAGACAGACGAACAGACAAATCACCTGATGGTAAGTGACAACCTCCGTCTATGGACACCTGTTACTCAAGATTCACAAGCGCGCTACCCCGACTTCAAGGGTGACGAGGTATGGGGGATGCGGGGACGAGAAAGAAGAAAGTGCGGATGAGGAGAGAGGGAGTTGGGCCTCCGGAAACCTCACTAATTTCGAGGAAATGCAACGCAAGCTTCACAACCGGTTTTCTGTATGGCCGTGGTCGCGCACCGGTCGGCCTATTCGTGCCTAAGCATGGCTCTAATACTATTAAAATGTACTGTATAATGTTCAAATTTATTGTAGGCACTGCACGGTTCAGTGGCTTCATATTTTCCCCTAATTTTTAATATAAAATAAAAATATAAAACAACAACTATATTTGACCTAAATAATTTTTCAGCCCTGCGTATTGAACCTTTCCCCGTACTTTATAAGGAGCTTACAAAAGGTGTAGTATTACATTTACATATACAACAACATAATTGATATACAACAACATAATTATATCGCACAACACCCCTGAATTGTTTTTAAAGCTTTAAAATAGGAATTGAGTTCTAATGAAAGCATTATTAATATGTAGGTACTGATTATTCAACCTAAGAAACAATCACACCAAATATAGAATAAAGTTGTAAACACAGTTTCCGTGTACCAAATGGGTCGTTTTTGTTGAATGTCATTCGTCATATAGCCTTGCCAACAGTCTTTCCAGCTAGCTACGAATTGTAACGGTGAAAGGCGTTTCATGGAGGGGAGCGACTGGCTGCGCAGACGCCCGTTCAGTCCGACGCGAACACTTGTCAAGGCAGAGGCTTGTCGTTGTTGCCTGACCAAAACCTCGAAACGAAGTGCTAATTTTTACTCTCGCGCCAACATTTGAATTAAAATCTTAGTGCATGTGTTTGTGACGTCATGAAATAGTGATGTTCCTTCAACGAGATATCAATATGTTTTTGTGTGTTTGCATTGTTATTTGGAGCGCTTTTTCTCCGGCTCTGGCCCAAGGTGAGTGAACAATGCCTTTTGCTTTAAATGCGAAAAATTGCATACTGACAAGACAGTGTAGATTCATTGCAATACCTACGTTGAGCTTTTGCGAAACCAAAATATTTAACTGAAAGTTCAATTCATGTACGTATGATTATTATTTGGCTCCAATCTTTATTAGATATTGACATTTAAAGGTATACTTTGCAAAAGCGCTCACGGATTTCGACAAGTAGTCTATGGTTATGACTCAGTGGACAAAGCATTTTCATTCGACACGCATGCGCCAAAATAATAATATGCACTGTGTCTTATATTTTGTATTTATTATCTATCGCCGATACGAGTTAAATGTGTTTGGCGAGATATACATGTTTCTTTTTCTGTTTTTACTAAGAAAATTTTGTAATGTTTGAAAGTTTTGTAGAACGACCTAAGTAACATATTATTGATACCGAGAAAATTTAAAATCTAGAAAAGTAGAAAAATATGTACCTAAGCATCTACCTAACACAAGATTGTGAGTTCGTTGATAATGAAATAAATTCACTACTACCATAAGTATCTCCATGGGAATTTCTCTATTGAAGGGCTATTACACTTTCAATGAAGTTAAACAAAGTACATACATGCATAGGCTCAGGCCTGGATTCGCTAAGGCAGAGGTGTTTTGAATATCTACATTTTGCCAGAATTTAGTAACACTAACGTAATAGGGGGCATGCTTATTGCCGTCAACCGGGCACTGTATGACTATACATACTGTCTGAAAGATAAAAGTCCAATCCCTTGGTGTTCTTTTACGACACCGCCGGTAACAGATGGAGTGGTCCTATTCTATTCCACCGTGAACCACACGGCCCACAGGTAGTCACGATATTGTTCTTTAAAATTATTATGTCTAATATTCCTATCTTATAGTCGCTTAATACAACAGTTTATTATATGTAGTATTGAGATTATGTAGTATTGAGCGTGTGACTTCCTGTACGTATAATATAGCCTGGTGTAATTAATTTATAAGCCTAGTACTTTACGTATCAAAGTTGCTGGCTACAAGTTCTTAACTCGCATGTATGTACATATATGATCTAGGCTTATTCCAAATTAATTACAAATAATTATATTATTCCAAATCATCTTATTACTCAACACTTTATTCAGAATTTTTATACTATTAAAAAATTGCTCATTCCAAACAAGCTTATCATAATTACTATTTGATTTGACAAGATATGTATTAATACAAAGGATTGATATTATTCAACGGGGCATTATACTGGCGACAGTTGAGAAGGTATTTTATAATTGACTTTTATAAAAATAGATAACCGCCTTCAATGCGACTTTCCAATTACTCTCAATACTTTAAATCTTAAAAACGTGCAATTTAAAAACTTATTCGTTATAATAACCCTAGTATCCCATGACCAAATCCTAATTTAGTTACAATGGGACCCCTTTTACCATAACAAATTAAAGACCTACTTAAAAAAAAATTATTAATGATTAATAGTTATATTTAGAAACGCTTAAGAGTTTTAAAAGAAACTTTTTTAATAATAAAATAAATAGATATAATAAATATATAGAACTTGTTCTGTTTTTACCACACCATTTCGATAACTCAATTAGTGTTTCCATAACAAGTTGCCAATTCCATTAAAAATAACAATCGTATCATGTTTTATCCATGAGAATTGATTAATGTTACAGAGGACTCAAGAGACGGATATGGTATGTTATAAATTGGTTCATTACTTTAAGTTTAAACTTGAATGTCAATATTTTCATGTTATTCATTGCAAATATAACTTATTATCATTATAGACGAAATATTTTTGGTGGGCTTTTGTACTGGTTTCATATCTCTAGGGATGTCAGGCAAGATTGTGTTGCATCTCCATGGTTGTTCAATGTTCTTCTTCGACAAATGAGTTGCAGATGATAACAATCACGAATGATGAACTTGAGATGAAAGGCATGAAAGAGAAAACAAGTAAAACAAAGGTGATGGTTTTTGAAAGAGGTGAAGACCTAACTGCTTGTTAGGTTAATTTTGGGAATGAAATTGTGAAACAAGTGAATGATTTCGTTTATCGAAGACGTGATGTGATCAAGAGATGGCAATAATGATAGAGATATTGAGAGAAGATTTCAAAAGGGAAACTTAGTGTACCAAAGGGAAAGTCAGAACGTGTCAATAAAAGCCCTTCAAGCTGTTCATGACGGAACGCTGGCAGCGAGAGTTGGGTATGGCAGAAAGAGTAAAATTAATGTCCTGGAAATGCGTACACTGAGAATTATGTTTAATGTCAGACTGATTGACAGAGTGAGGAATGATATGATAAAATAATAATATGTAAGGAAAGCGGCCTTGGTTTGGGCACGTTTAAAGGATGAGTGAAGAGCGACTGTGTAAAGAAATTTATAAGATTCCTTTGAGTGGGCGAGTTGGTGCAGGTAGGCCGACAAGTACGTATACTGAACAGATCGCCAGTATACTGAGGAAGGGCCCAAATTAAAAGATCAATGTCGAAGGCGAAAGTTGTGTGTCACGATTGTGGCAAATGGCGATCTGCCGTCTCTGCCTACCCTGAAATAAGGCATGAGCGTATGTATGTATATTTACTTTTTATAGAGAGAGAGTTAGAAATAGTTAATAATTTTCAATGTGATTAAAAACTTGTTTACATCAACAGGTATAATGTAATTGTCCAGTATAATTGATATGGGAATAAAGACTTCATAAAGAACTTATACATATATATTCGTAGCTGCGTGTATTAATAGATTGATTATTTAATTACAAACTCGTGTTTTGAGTTGTTGTTTTGAAGCAACTGTTAAAGAAAATAAATGAAATACACGAGTAGCTTCTTACAACAATTTGCTAGAAGCGGGTCATATATATTTTTATCCAATATATGTATATGAATTCAAATACAATGTAACATAATCAGTATGATTTATGAAATATTTATTTTTCCTTTTATAATTATATTCACTTATGTATAAGGAACCAGCCACGCTCCATTATGAATTAGTGTGCCGCTTTAGTACTATTTACTAAAATAAAGAATAATACTTGCAACATAATCAGTACGATTTATTTTCTTTTATAATTATATTCACTTATGTATAAGGAACTAGCCACGATCCATTATGAATTAGTGTGCCGCTTTAGTACTATTTACTAAAATAAAGAATAGTACTAATTAAAATTATATACCTCATCTTACGAACGATGTATGCAGTTATCAATCTCCTTGCCACGATTTTTTCAAATAAGGCACAGGTGCTTTTATAGAAGAACATACTGTATTTTTGTAAGCCTTGATAAAATATAGGCATATGTTAAATGTAAGAAAAAACTCTTACCCAGCAATTTTCAATTACATAAGAGTACCAATACAAAATACAATGCTTGACCGCAATCACACAATTATGTATGAACAATTAAATATAGTTTACCCACAATAAAGGTATTATTACAAAATCGCAACTGAGATGATGTAAACTGAATAGGTAAACCTAATTGATCGCGGCTCTATTGTCCTCTAATAATGATTGTCATAATTCGTTGCGAGCTACTTGCAAACGCCTTGAAGCGCGGCTTTATTTTTTGTACACCTTTCATATTGTATTAAATTATTTCAGTAGAGAAATATAAAAGTATATGCATAATTCTGTACATAAATTCACATCGCTCTTAGACTAAAACACGGAAAAATATATTACACTATATTCTATCTCTTTGCCAAATTACATGCAGATCCGTTCAGCCGTTCAGGCGGGATTAAGTAACCAACCAGACCTATGCAAAACTCATATTCATCACGTAAAACACACGACTGAGGCTGCAAATGGATGCTTTACCACCGCGTCACTCAGGTCGTCAAGTAATTATAAATGCAGCATGAGGTATAATCCAGTGAGTAGGGAACGCGTACTACTGTATTCCAAATTTTAAATTAAACGTTTATAAAAAAAGTTGCCATAAGTGTAAAAAACAATATTATCTATTCTTTTGACGTCTGTGAAATGTCGAGTAACATTCACATTCAGTTAGTATGCAATTAAACTATGCACTGTTCTTTTAAATAATTACCCTGAACCTTTAACACACAACAACACAATTAAAAGTGTTAATGGCCCTTATGCCGTTTTATTGTCATAACCAAACCGAAGTAAGGCCCAGTACCTAAGGTTTCGCTTTTAGTTCGACACTGATGAATCACCAAATATTTTTCAACGCATCTTACCTAACTACATATGTTATACATATTTTCTTAACAATACAATATAACTTATCATGACAACAATAGTACAGTACTTGTGATATAGATTTCCTTAAAATACACACACAAAAAAAAAACATCGAATTGAAGAACCCTTTCAATTAGAAATACATTACAGAAAATGTAGAAGGTAACCGAGCAGAGTAAAAACTAGTTAATAGTAATGGAAGGTCAGATATACCAGAACTCGGCAGGCTTGTATGAAAGATATTTTGAGATTGTAACATTAAAGAAAGCTAGTGAGGTATGAAAAGCTTGAAGAACGATGGCGGCCTTTTTTATCAGCCATCACGCATCATACATCACATACTCGTATTTTGAGATGACAGAAAGTTAAATTTTCCTATGTCTGCTGTTCTTTTGTAGCACATAAAACTAAATGGCCATATCACTCTTCGATCAAAGCAGTGATGCAACGACCGCATTACAAGATACTTTTAAAAAATCATCATAATACTAGTTCCAGCGTATAAACCGTTGTGTGCCTTTTGACAAACAAGTTAAACTTATTCGTTAAAAAGCACTCTACCTTTTTTAAAACTCGAATGAATAAGTAGTAAAAGGTAATTCCTCATTTCCTACTTACGGCTAAAACTATTGCAATCCCATTGCAGACATGTTAAAAATGTAGTTATTTTGGCAAACCCATCTAGTTTTGCGTGTGATTTATTCTAGTGTTCCAAACCGTTGAAAAAGTTCAAAAACATTGTTGAATTCCGTAATTTTTTAGATTGTTTCCTAAAACAACAAGTTAAGTTGAAGTTAGTGAGGTCTGGAGGCCCAGCTCTCCCCAAAATGGATATTACATAGAAATCTGGGAAGGCTTTTAGATACCTATACTTCTGGTTTAAGGAGACATCTATCTGGTCGCAAATCGGACTCAAAATCCGTTTGGCGATATCTGTTTCGCTCCGCTGGAGCATTCGATTGCAACATTCGACATCGTCTGTGGTCGCCTGTTTGACTCTCGCTCACTGCTTATAATTGTATGACGTCAAGCAAATACTGCGCATAGCCATCCCAGAGATGAGAGCAGTACTCCACGCAGGAGCGAACCTGGGTCTTGTACAAAAGACACAGTTGCTCGGGCGAGAAAAACCGTCTCACCTTGTTCAAAACGCCGAGCTTACGCGAGGCCGCCTTAGTGACACTCTCGATGTAATCGCGCGGATTGAGATCCCGGCAAATATCCATACCCAGAATACTAAGCCTATCCTGCAGTGGCAGCTGAGTGCTCTGAAGAGTAGGAAGGGGAAGGAATGGAGACTTTTTGGTAGAGAACACACACGCTTGTGTTTTCTTGGCGCTGAACTCGACCAGATTCTCACAGCCCCATTGGGAAATGCGGCTCAAGACCCGGTCGAGCTCAGTGACAAGCTCCTGTCGTTTTTCCTGAAATGTTTAAGTTTCAGTGAATGTGAGTGAGTCAATCACGCTATAACACGGATCATGGAAAAAAAATTGACACAGATATGTTATAGTCAAGAATAACACACGGACTTTTTATCAATTAAAAGTGTACCCTTCTAAATTTCCGTTGGAACGATGTAGCAGGAAAAAGATAACTAATACCAATACTAATACTAATATAATAAAATATAACAATATTATGAAGAGGCAGAGCTGGTATAACAGTTTATTTGAATGCGTTAATCTCAGGGACTGCTAATCCGATTTAAACAATTATTATTGCTTTAGATAGCCCGTTAATTGGGGAAAGCTGCAGGATATACATATTAGTATTATCATGCTACTACTAAAGAGATTAATTAATCGTGGGAGAGCCATGCCTAGCTACGAATGGATCGGTTCGATAAAAGTATTACCATGGCCTCACTGAAACCGTTACGCAAACAATACTTGCATTGTATTACCGAGTAAGTGAGGTTACCGGAGGCATAACTTTCCCTTCCCCTAATCCTTCCTCTCCTCTTTCGACTCTCTCAGCACCCTCACAGGCGGGCAGCACTTACGATTCATGAGTTGGAGGTCTGAGTTGTCTCTTACAATCGGGAGACCCGTCTGTCCCAATATATAATAAAATAAAAGGAAGAGGGCAGAGCATTAAACATACATAAATGTCAACAAACCGTGCAAACAAATTGAACGAGGGTAAAACCGCGGGGCACAGCTAGTCACAATATGTTTAAAATAGTAATGCTCAGATCAGCTCAGAGCGGCCTGTGAATTGTAATTTGAGCTTTTGAAACTCGTGATATCTAGGTATATCAACGTTTGACGCAGTTTGATGAACCAAATCCTTAAACCGCAACACCATTAGCAAACCCGTTCATTACCGATCTACGGATGAGACAAACATCAAACAAGAAACAGTATTAGTTTAAATAACTACTCTTAACCGAATGTGCAAGAAATTATGTTATTCCTTTATATATAATATATCATACATACATATTATGTATGTACGTTTCTTTATCACGCCCGCCTTTCGACAGGTGAGGTATCATTTGAATCAACTTAATAGTGGAAGGGATATAGAGCATTTATAATTTTTCAGGATAACGCCATAAAAAAAAAAGTAAGTTGCCTTTACATATAGTTTTAACTAATTTACTTGTTCGTGTTTATTATATTATATTATTTTATTTTGTATATCTACATATAAAATAGAAAATAATATAAGTACAAGCCATTTAATATCTAAACAATGCCTAAATATATCAACTATACTAACATTAATTGTATGTTCTTCGCAAACGCAGTTTCGCGAACACCTGTTGTCCTCGAAATCCCCTTTCCAAACTTTCATTACGCTCGAACGCTCAAGGCTAACATCTGACGCCTGACGCCTGCCTTGTCCACATACTGTTAAACTATGTATATCCTATGTTGTTTTAGACTATAGGGTTACGTTATTATTATAGAATACTTATTTTAGATTTTCAGTAGTGTTTATTTTGAACTTTTGACTAGGGAAGACCCCTGGTCAAGAGCACCTAATTTTGACAGCAGGCTATCGACACGACCTAAACTAGAGTATAAGGTAATTAAATTTGATTAGGTTGATGTAGTTAAAAGCACTATTAGAGAATGGTCTAAAGACAAAACTTGGTTTGACATGCCTTTTAAATCAAAACTACTTTTGCCTGTTTAATCTGTAATCTAACTTTATTTCTGCGGTCTGTGTAGTCTGTTCGTTAGATAGGTATTATCGGGTTCAGTATCTAAATAATACTTAATCTTAAATTAATTAAAATATTCACAAATAAGCATTAAAACAATAATATTATGTGGAAATATAATCTGAAGGCTGTTAGTCTTCTTAATGAAATGTAGATAAATATACTTAGCGGTGCTTCTATTATTATGTATAAAAATACAAAAATAATTATATTTTTTTAAGAAGTATACTTTCTTATGACAAAGTAAACGTTATACTCGTAGGTATTATTTGCTCGTTTATAAGCCTTACCTAAACTTTGATGTAAGATACATTTCTGGACAGCGTCTTTAAAATTTTTATACTTATTTTTATGGAATTAACCTGACAAAGGAGGAGGTGCCCTCATACATACTTAGTCAACATATTAAAATATAAATTTTGCATTCTTTCATTTCTTGTTAATAAAATGTTCAATATTCAAATCCTCAATTTTTATATTTGGGTGAGTCACTCGCGCTTGTAGATATACATACTTACCTACACATTTACTTTCTATTTAAAATTTTGTAGATCTATAAGGAACGCTGTCAGTTAAAGCAAGAACGTTGGAAAACACTCAAATAACTTCCCCGTCCATTTTTGAATCATTGTTTGATTTAAGCTTTCTACCACAAATATGTAAAATGTGCCATTCATTTTGCGTCATACCTGTGCCTGGTGCCTTAGTTGGCTTTTACACCCACGGTGCGGTGACGAATACCGCTTCTAAATTAGAATAACGTTTGTCTTAAAGTAGCGGTCACAAAGTTTTATGTCATAGTTTCAGACGCATTGACTAACTTTGAAATTTTGCGTGAAAGAAAAAGAAAGTACCCATGTTAAAATATATTTTAAGTATTTGCTGAGCAAAAAATGACCTATTTGTAGATAAAATAGCATGTTCCTCGAAGCTTCCTTCTTAGGAAATACCCGGGTCCGTTTCAATAGACCTTTTTGTTATAGCAGCCGACGGTTTTAATAGCTTTGAGTCCGACACTTCATCCTGAGCTCCGGTGAGGCGAAGACATGTGAGGATTTTTGCTCCAATAAAAAAGGTGACAGCTTAACTTTTCTACGGAATATACATAGATACAACATACACATGTTTTTTTTTTGTTTTTGTGGTTTTAGTTGAAAGTATAGGTACTAAATATGTGTTTCATACACATGTAGAACTTTTTTAATATTATTATTATTTTCTTTTGTAATAGCCTGCCATAGTGACTCCACTTTGTCTGATGGAGACTAATTTTATGTGTAAACATACTGATTTGCTTAACACTTATAGTTAAGCAAATCAGTATGTTTTTATTACATAAGTGCAATGCAATGTTGCATAAATGTCATTCAATTATTTTTTTTATTGGTATATTAATTAATGTATTAATTACTCTGTTTTAACTATGTATAATGGACCAAAAATCTAGAACTAGTTCCGATTAATCATAATCCCGCCTCTCCTCCATCCCCTCCCCTTCACCAAAGGTGGACAGCACATTTACTACTCTGGAGTGGCAGATGTTCATTGGCGGCGGTTGTCACTTACCATCAATTCATTTGCCCTATGTATCTTAAAAAAAAGGTCATTCTGATACAAAGCTGTTTTTATAACTAATCAAAAGAATAACATATTCAAAATAAAATTGATGTAGTTATGGTCATGGGTGAAAAAAAAAATTGTATGTAAGAAATATAAACCAGTTGCAGATATTATTGATAAGAAATTCACAGTAGAGAAACGTGAAGATTAAATATCAGATTTTCAGTTCAAAAAGATACCCTACATCGTGCAAATTTCCTGCAACAGCAGTGAACGGAAACTGCATTTCTGAAAGTTGTAAAAGTACCGGCATTTTCTGAAAAGTCTTATTTACTAAGTGATGAGATCTGTAGTAAAAAATTGAAAAGAACCTATATTTATTGACTGTAACACGAACACCGAAACCGTTTTACCAAACAGTGTATATACATGTTGTTTTGCACAGTACCAGCGATTCGATAAACGTGGTGGGTTTGATTTATGTATATCTTACTTCCTGATAAATTCCAACATACCTACGAACGGTGTTTGAACTTTTTATGCAGCAATTGGGAATAAATATTATTATTAAGATAAACTGTAATTTTGGTCGGTATTATATACAAATTAATATATCGGGACGCCATTTCCACATAAATAGACGAAAACGAAATAGGGCATAAAAATAATATATTTCATAGCATTAAGAAGAATAAGGTAGGCATCAGATTCCACCCATCAGCAAATTATACCCATAAGAATTGAAGAAAATAAGAAATTGTAAGAAAAGCGTATGACCCACCCTTTGTATTTTTAAAAAGGATTTTATTTTTCAATTGAAATACATTTAAAACTATTTTATTATACGTAAATGTTGTTACTATTTTAATATCAATGCAATGCAGAGCGGCGGAGTGAAATTGGGTGTGAAATTACTGACCCAATAAGTATAAAAATAGTATTTTACAAATTGAAATCGTTTGGTGGTAAACTGTGGCCCATTTTCAAGGTTAGGTGATCAAATAAAAATATGGCAGTCAAAACAAAGATGGGTGCCTAACGTCACATTGAGTAATGAAATGGAGACGCTGCGCTCACTTCGTTCGCACGGTTTTATCTATAATATTATTTTGCATGCCATTTTACGCTATTGGCGTTTTCCAAACGAGGACGTTTTGCTCTGAGAACCACCCACTACAAATTGATCTACTGCACCGGGTCAAACGTTTAAAGATACACACGCTTTTAGAGCCCATAACTCTGTAAGTAATTGGATTTTTGGGTAACCTGGACCAGATTGTAAAAAAAACACAAATAAATAGCGTGGTGATAAGAGGTTACCAGAGCGCCCAAAGACGAGAATTTCTAGTTTTGTTACTAATTTTGAATTAAATGGTATAAGTTTGGGCTTTGCCTTTCAAAAATACTTTAAATGACGTTATAACTTTCTTATCAACCCATATTTGACAGTAGTGCAACAATTATAGACGGTATTTAAATTGCTATAAACACAGAAACAGTGTTACACTTTTCATCAAAGCATCGAGGTTGATCCCATGACATCATTGCTGTTAAGGACTCAGTTTTAGATCCCCTTTATTTTACACAAAAATCTATTTCTAGAACTGTCTAACACAATATAGGGTCATCTATGATTAATAACATGTTTTATATTTACTTTGACCTAATTTAGTCAGTATGTTTAGAAAGAAAAGAAAGACCACAGTTTGGTGAAACCCCTAATGTATAATGATAATTTATACATAATGCTAAAAGAACCTATTTTCAGCAGGATGGGAGCACGGTACCCCGCTAGGGACTCAATGACTAAAGTGAGAAAGCTTTAGTGACATAGCCTGGGCCCCCTAGATCTCTAGAGATCTGACCCCTTGTGACTTTTATGACTATGAGGGTATCTCAAGTCTAGCGGATACAGCGATTCGGAATCAACAATAGAAGCTACAGAGAAGAGAAGAAAATTGTAGCTATCAGTCCGAACTTTGCAAGCGAGTTTTCGTCAATATAAAAGAATGATTACAAGAATGTTTGTGGTTAGAAGGGCGATATTCATGTTCAGTGATTTTTGAAATTTGTAATCTACATTATTTTAAAGTATGAAAACATATAAATTACTTTAGTTGTAGTCAAATTTCAATTATATTTCAGATGACACACTGTACTTGACAGATAACTGGGATGAGAATGTGTTTTGCTGCAACAAACAAAGCCGAAGGAATATTATCCCAGCCTACAGCGCAATCCAATCTAAGGCTTACATATCCATTGATTGATCTCTCCAATATCAGAATCAAAAATAGCCATCCAGTAGACTTTGCTTGTCCGCCGAACCTTGACACTGAACGTCTGTCAGGGTTACATTTGTAGACGCCAATTCAGTTAACTGTAGCTATAATTATTCACCTGGATTTATAATGGTCAATAGTTCAGTGGCTGGTGTAAACTTTTTTTGGAGATTTGAGATGGTTCTAATTAGTTTGGATGGTTGGAATTGTTCTGATATTTTTCAAATTCTGTGTGCTCGAATTGTCGTTATTTCATTTTTTTTAATAAATTATTACAATAGTTTCTGTATCGGATATATACTAATTTTAAAGTGACGTTTACAGGATTTTTCTTATTTTGTCACATACACTTAAAAATAACATTAGAAGTACCGCAGTTGTTGTCAATTATTGAAGAGGCGGTATTAACTAGATAGACTACATTTAGTGATCTCGGCATCGTAGCAGTTTAAAGTTTATAAATATATATGTATAGCATGAAAGAAGTCGAGAGAGTCGTCAGAGATATGATGCAAGCAGCGATGTCTATGCGCTGCAATATCTTATAAGATTTAGGCGCGTCGGTATTAATACATAAGTCGGTAATCAGAGAATCAACGACTATGGAGTCGCATGGTTTAAGTGAATTTATAATCTTTATATATATAAATTACGCGTCACGTTGTTTGTCCGAGGTGGACTCCTAAACTACTTAACCGATTTTAATCAAATTTGCACACCGTTTGCAGTTTGATCCAACTTGAAAGATAGGATAGCTTACATCTCAATTTATAGTCGCAATATTATTTTATTGCAAATTATTTCTTATTAGCCACAGCAACGCGTGGCAAAGTCTGCTAGTATTATATATATTATGTGATGGAGGCAGTTTTCATAACGTGTTTTGTTTAGAAAAAGTAATGTAATGAAGTTAAGGTACAAACTGGTTTGTAGTCTGCTCAGTTAGGGGCTATACTTATAACTCCAATTAAAGTAATAGTTATAAAACTACATAACGATTTAAGAAGTGTGTCTGAACTAGAAATAAAGATACTAATCTAACGATTTGAACTTGATATTATTGCTATCAGAGCGATTTCATTATTTTGTTTAGGTAATAAATAATTAACATCTTCATCTCGATCGAGTGTTAACTGTAGGCCATGTTTTACTACACCATCGTTTTGGTTAGAATGGAGAATGAAGAATGTAGCCAGGTATATTGAGAAAAATTGGTATAATTTTTCTACGACGTATGTTTAAACAGAAATTGATCGTGGTTTCTGCTAAATTGCTCTTAACGTGAAAAAACCCCAAACTTACCCGAATACGGATTCAACAATCAGCACCCTTTGATATAAATTTAGAATGTAATTATTGAGGTACATGAGGCAATTAATGAATATCCGCCCTGATGAAAGTAATTATTTTGGGGGTATCGTAAACCTAACATTCGAGTTGCTAATTAAGTTAAGACTTTTCACAAAAGAATTCTTAAAAAAAAAACTGTTAAGTTAATTTAATTACGTAATGTACGAACGTTTTGGGGGTGCTCACGACGATCTTAAACAAGGCGGTTGAAGAGTCAATAAACGGTTGATATAAGTCAGAAGGAATTTGAATTAAACTACAATCAAGATTCACCTGGGTTCTAATGTCGTTCGTGCCTAATTTAGAACAGAGGTCCATCCATAGAGTCCACTCTCCCGATATTTTTACTCACTTTAGTATTAGAAATATCCTGGCAGTCGAAGATGCGAGTCGCTCAATGAGGTCAAGAGGGAGAATTTGGTACTGGGGTGCTGTCTCGATCTGTTTAGCATACCAAGCTTCTTCGAGGCTGATTTGGCCTTACCCTATATATGTTTCCTATAAGATATTGTGCAAATTAATTTTCTTTACCGTTTTATCTACTCATAACCCAATCATTACACGAAGAAACGTTCCCCAATTATCTCAAAAAGAGACGGCAGAATCACACGCGCTCGCACAAGAGACCATGGGCATAATCATGGTCTCCGGTCTGGACATAATCACCGTCTGACTCGAGGCTACCCACATCTACCGCCGTCGCGAAGTCTACACGTTCCTGCATCCACGTAGGGCACTGCACTAGAGTGTGTAATGCAGTGTCCTCGAGGCAGCCCCCGCCGTGATAGCACACAAACGTTGGCTCCCGGCCTATTGGACACAGGTACTTCCCAAGTCATTCGGTAGGAGAGGCTAACATGTTGCCTCTCCAGCTAATCCTACGGGTCTTACCGCCACGGTTGTGGCGTGTCCTTCATGATTGATAACATAAGACCGAAGACAGACCCCAAAACCACAAACGCATCTATTCCACAAGGAAGCATAATAGGTGCTGCCCTGACAACCTACTACGCATATGCCTATTCATGGATTAATTAAGGCATTTTTTGGGGAAATAGGACAGATACACCAAAACTCTTCACCCTTTGAAAAATTGAATTAGGAGACTGGTAAATATATTTAGATGTGACACACAAGGTAGGGTTAACTTATTGTGCTTCCGGAAAGAAGAAATATGTAATGTTTTCCGCAAATACCCCAAAAAACACAGAATATATAAGGCATAACAACAAAATATTCGCTACAACATAAGAACAGATTAAAACTCTTAACTTCTAAAATATGCATTCTACATGTCCGTTTGTAAAGTCAATAAATATATATAACAAGATAAGGATCTTGTTATATATATTGTGATCAAGGTCACAATGAAAAAAAAGTAAGTGACACTAAATTCCTACATACATTGCCAGAATACTGAATGATAAATAATTATAGAAAAAAAAATAAAAATAGTTGATTATTTGAAGGAAACGTGAAGTCAATAATTTTATTAACATACTAAGATGAACACTTAAGTAAGATACGCTCTCATGCGCGGCCGTGCCCCCGACAGGGTCTATAATGAACTGAAATAATTACCTTATACATAACACGCTAGTGACTGCACGGATGGCGTAGCGGATAGTAGTAGTCACCTCGCCGCCACGCTGCTGCGCCTAGTGTTGTGGGTTCGATCCCGCACGGGAGTGATGTGCAAAAATTACAAAACTTGAGTAAATAAAACGTGTGTTTTAAAGCTACTTCAAATATCGCAGGTTTGTTCATGTATGTTTCTGTACTGAATGTACTAACATACAAGTTCGTGCAAGTATAATTATTTATTTTATTATTAAGGCCATCCAATGGGTAGATAATATAATAGGAACGTTAACAGGTGTGTGAGTAGGTTATGGTGTCGAGAGCTGTGCAACCGGTTTCTCCATCCTATGTGTTGTTTATAAATAGTTTAGTCAAGCAGAAAGTAGGATTTAATAAGATTTGTTTAATAGAATTGTTTGTTTAAACAGATATATATGTATGTATAAATGGCAAACAGATTTTAATTTATACTTTCAAAAAGGTGTAATGTTTCGTTCGAAATGCTGAGACTTTTATACATAGTTATACTATATTTTTATAATCTACTTCATATTTATTATATCGCCATGAGATCTCTGGACTTAAACTTGTTACCTTTCGTATGAAAACCAGAAGGGAAAACGACCACACACACCTAACGACTTCCTAATGAATATTTTCTCTCTGCTGTATGAACAGGACAAGCTTTAATCTATGCACAGTGAAAGAGAATTTAGTATTCTTTAGTATTCGAGATAAAGTACTTTTAATTATTGGTAGATTAGTGGCAGATTGTGAATATGGTAACGATTGATGAACTACAATATTACCATGGGCATACCTGGAATTTGGTGCAGATTTCTATCAAAATTGTTTTGCAAAATTTACTTAACCGTTACTTTCAATGACCGGTATATTAATTGGCAAAATATTGGTGTCTCATTTACCTCTGCCTACCTGAATATATAAAATAATGTATAAGTATACGTTAAAGATTCATGTATTAGCTATTCAACTGACCATCATGAAATGTTGTTCGAGACACTAAGAAAAGCTCTTCCTAACAACTGTGCATGTACTTGTACTCAGATTTTAATTTCAGTTTAAGTGCTAAAGAAAAATAGTTTAAAAGGGCTAATTATCTCGTAGTACATTGAGATAATACGTAAATCAGGATAATTAAATATGTGGAGAATAGCTATTAGTGCTATAACACATCGTCGTTTCCGCGATCGACGTCGACGTCGTCTGAACACACGTATTTAATACAATATGAAAAAAATTGCACTTATCAACAATATTAAGAACAATGTTTGTTTAAACATACATTTTCGTACACACCATTACTAGATATATATATATATATATATATAATAAGTAGATAGTCACGTTTGTATGACTACTATCGAAAATTTTGTTAATATATGTATTTATTACATTGCTACTATACGTATACATTTTTTTATTGCAGTTGCCTGTGTTTGTTTCGACAGACAATTTTTTTCTACATAATATGCCTCATTTAGATAAAATTGCATTCGAATACTACTTACATCTTTCTTAAACCTAAGACGCTTTTATTTAATGCCATCGATTTTTTGCGATACTGATTTCTCTAATTGTACTACTATTCCCAACAACATCCATACACCACAACTACTAGAAACATCAACGAAGCAAAACATAATGATTATAATTTCATTTTCAAATAACAACAATGTCATTACAAAAAGTTTGATTCAGTGTGTGAGAATCGCGTGCAACCGCAGATTACTTTCACTTATCCTTAGTGCATGTTTGTGTGTGTAGAAACTGTCTGTGTTGTGAGCGATATACTAGTTGTAAGGCCAGAAACACACAACCGCTGCGAAGTCGTGATTAATCTGACCGAATAACTTAGAGGCTTTCGATTTATGTTTATATGTATTAAGGTAGGAGATACAGCGGTTGTCAGATCGTGATTAGGGTATTATATTTACGATTTCCTATTCAGTTGGTTAGTTAGCTAGTTGGGATGTCAACTGCCAAACAAGACCTTCACATTAGATTTTAGATAATGTCTGTATGATGTATGTAAATTTAAACCGTTTTTGAACAAGCTCTACTAAAAAATAAGGACCATCCAATAGGAACGGTGAAACGCAACGGGTGAGACCTTGTGCGTATTATTAATACAACTTTATATTTAAAACTTTAAACAGAACTGGTGAAGATGGTGGCTATATTATAGATTATTTACTGCTTGCACAATAAAAAACTGCACAATGGGCTATTAACTTCCGTGTAAAAATGATCGTAAAAAGTTCATTTACATGTAAATAATTTTAGCCTGATATGGAGGAGGCACTGACTTCAACAGTTATTAGACTTAAGCAAAATAACTTACATAACAAATAAATATATAGGTACACTTAGATTATATAAATGTCCATATAAGCTAAGTATATACAGAGGTAAATATACTTTATACCAAGTACATATTACACTTTGTTGTTGGTTATTTTGTTACATACAAAATCCAGTAAGTAGTTCAATGATTATGCGTTAGTGTTATTGTTGTAATAAAAATATCAATAAATCTATTATTTATAAATGCATACAGTTAGTCTTTTATTTAAATATCTAGTAAAATTTACGGTAATGATAAGCCTCATGAGGTTTTTTTATCGAACTTCATCTTTAAAGCTAATAGTCAGCTTTTTGATTTATGTACTGGTGCCGTAAATATTCGTAACTGGTATACACTTATAGACACGACAGTAATAAGTGACTCTAAGAATGTATCTGCAACACGATGATGTATGAAAACACGTCTGGTTACTTCTTAAATAACTGGAAGACATAACCATCGACTCTCGCTGGAGCCTATAATCATTATGTCTACAGTCCAGAGCGGGAGTGCATAGGATGACACATGAATATCTATTCATGAATATCTATTCATGTGATATCACCACCTCTTGCCAAGCCTCTTGGAAAGGAGAAAATTAGTACTCTCCCGTTCCCTGAGGCCCGAAATTAAATTAAATACTCAGCTAAGACAATTTTTTCTTAGGTCAAACTAAAAATAATCGAACTTAATTAGCCGCAATTATCAGTGGAATATGATACCAGTTTGATCTATCTTTGTTGCCTGTTGTATTGTTAAAGTCTGTTGTATATTGCTGTAAATTGTTTCTGCATGGTTTCAATATCAATAAATAAAGGATATTAATTAAAAGAAATGTAAAAAAATCACACTCACCTGGCATTTTTAATTCGTTTTTATATCCTCCAAAGTGAGTAAATCTAATAAAGACAAAAAAAAAAAAAAACTGACTAAAAATGCGACTCGAGCCACGAAAAATATTTATGACGTTAATGAACCTAAAGCAGTGTCAGTAAGAGTAGCACAAAGTTAGTTAAGGCATTTTCAGTCGGGCAATTTTGATGTCAAAGATGCAGCTCGCTCTGGTCGCCCTCATACGAATAAAGTCGATGATGTTTTTGAAAAATTGGCATATTAGTAGTTATGACATAACCGAGGAACTGAGTATTTCAATTTGCAATTCTCTATTGACACGCAATGAAACCGAAAACAAACAACAAATTTTGAGGAAGAGGGTTAACTACAACAGCTGCAAAATGGAAAAGTGATTTGTTCTTAATGTCTGCCCGATCTTATCGGCTACTCCGCGAATGTATATAAGAAACACGGGGTTCCGCTCCGCATCAGATATTCGTCGGTTGACAACCACACTTGCTTTCCGGGTACTGTCCCGCTACCGGTATCCATTCCCCTCCAGTGCATGGCGTAAGTAGTTCATTTCGTTTATCAGAACAAGTACGTACGTAGTGGGAAAAACATGGACAGTGACAGGTCGGCTGTCGCTGAATACGTATGCAAGACGGACACGGCTCACTACATACGTTACGACAAGACTTCCGTACTTTCAGTAGAAAAGTATTTCGTCCCGCAAAAAGTATGTGAAGCAATCGAAATAAGCCGTCTCCCAAACTTCAACAGAGACAGTGGGTGGTCACTGCCTCCCGCCTGGTGACCGGCTCTGAAACTTGCTCCACAAGAAACCGCTCCGATTCAAAAAACCGACACGGTCAGTTGTTTATGCACTACAGCGCCTGGTTGCAACAATACCGCAACAGCAACGTAACCGTCTTTGTCCGCTAGGTCCGAAAGACAGATTGTCAGCGTCGATTAATCAGTGTATCGTGAGATACCGTCGCGGGTGGGCGACTTACTCCTTGAAAAAGGCCTCCTGTCGAGACTGAAACTAGTCGAACATTCCCGAAATACACACGTGAGTAAAACCGTATATTTAAATAAATATGAATCTAATTCAAGAAAGTTTTTATTCTAATAACAACTTTTGTTCAATATTTGACATCGTAAAAATATCGAGAAGTTGATAGATAGTTTAATTGGTAGTAAGCTTACTCAATCGTATCTACGGTCTATAAAAATTAATAATTTAAGAATTTTGTGCCCTTTGTACACATTTAAATAGCACATATCTCAAAATAGTTATTGACTTATAAGTCCAGTCTTAGATCAAATCAAAGTTTAAATTATCTCTACCCAGTGTACGTATGAACCTCCCACATTCTACCTCCTACGTTCTTTCGTAACTATAACAGGCCAATTCACACATTACAGGCACTGTTAAGTTCAGCTTATCAAGTTGCCCAATAGCTGGTTCACCTCAAATACTTATAAATACCATGAAACGCCTATATTACTGACATTATTTATACAGGTACATATGTATATAGAGGTCATAATTTATTATATTGAAACACGGGCATAAATAAAGTAACATAATTGGTGGTTGTTCAAAAAGTTTTACTAAAGTTCTGTTAATTTAAATGTTGAAATTATATTCTTAATACCTCTTGACTTTAACGAAATAAACTATTTTCAAATTTAACTAGAAATTGGGTATATTTGTAGTTATTTGCCAGCTTTAGCCTATTAACGAGCTTAGTAGAATCGGTTATTGATACGATCATATTTTTCATGTCTGAAAAACCAATTAAATTTTTTATGAAGTAATATCAATTATCACAAGCGAGAAGATCTCGATTTTATTTATTCTATAAGCCCATTTTGTATACGTATATCTATATAAATAAAAATGAATATGTTGTTAATTATAGTTAATTATATTAAAATAAAGTGCATGGCACTTTTTACTGTTATTATAAATATATTCTTATATGATGTCAATACATTACAATTTTCTTATTAATATCTTTTTTTTTTTTCGTGTGTAAACCCCCACGGGTCATCACCTCACCGGAGCTGACAGTGAAGTGGTATGTCGTGGTGGTGACTCGAACCGACTAAAACCACACGGTGTTCCGTCACAAATGGGTCTATTGCAAGGGACCTGGGTATACCCTAGGAGGGATGCTTCCAGGAACGGTGCAGACCTTGGCCACCTCTTTCGCAAGAGGCACCACCACCATTAAATACGAGGGGCCTAGTCCCTCTCTGCCCCTCCAGCCCCTCCAGTTTGAGAGGCGAGCGTGGAAGTAGCGAGCGAGCGAGTTATATAGCGACGCAAGGACTTTCGCTTCCAGTTCTTATTAATATCTATTACCCGTCTCAAAAATCCAAAAACTCTTTAGTGGTGTAAAAGCACTTCTCCGTGAGCTAATGCTACAGTTTTTGGATTTTTTTTTTTTTTTTTTTCAAAAAGCCGAGTTGGGAGTACCTTTAATCTCTTTGTAATGCCATTATAAACACGACCACTCATTACAAAACAACTGTTTTGGTAAAGGGTGGCTTTAGGAACTCTTGACTACACAATCCTATCTGGATTTCTCTGATATACATAATTTGTTCGCGAAAAGAAGTTTTGCAAATTTTGCAACTTCGAAGTTTACTATGTTCATGGCAGAATTAATAACTTTAGTTTTTTTTTAAATAAGAGCCAGCAAGAATCCAATGCAGAAACAGCAGAAGCACCATTTACCACTATACTGATATGATACTAAGCATTTTTCACATTAATTACTCATATACTAATCTTAATACTCGTAATATAAGACATCTTCCCGTGGGTTTCGTAAATAACGACTAAGGGATTAGACTGTTCTCTATCGGACAGCAAATATGCAGTACCTGGTTGACGGTAAGAGGCTTGCCCCCTAATAAGTAGTAACTTAATTACAATTAACTTAAATGCATTGAATTTGACACCCATCTGCCTACCCAATAGGTGATATAGATGTGAGTCCCTATATATCTATGTCTATATATAAGAATATCTAAATACATGTATGTATTCATATGTTAGATATTTTGTGATACCCTGTCACTGTCGCTAACGATAACATGCACACAAAGCAGATTAATATTAAGTTACATTTTAAAGAAAAACCTTTTGTACGTTCTACGTTCGAATACTTTTCTCAGTCCATTGTATTCACTACGCTTGTTAAAGAAAACCGATCATTAAGTATATAAAATAGAAGGCTTGAAGGGTCGCGTCGCATCAACAATGTAGTCTATAATATTGACAAAATGGAGACCGTCAGAAAACGTTGAATAAAGCCTTAAAATAGCTTAAGAAAAGCGAATGGAGAATTTAAAGTTCCCGAAGCGTAATATTGCACGTGTTATTTATTGCGTCCGCTAGTTCCTGAACTGACTTTAACTATGGCTGCACAGTAGTTGGTAACTTTCTTTGATTGCAAGTACCCATTTATCGTAACTCAAAAAGGTAAATTAAAAATAAGTTCATAAATTATGGTGATAAATGGAGGGATTATTTTTAACCTCTAAAGTGAAAAATTGAGGGATGAGAAATACAGCAATATTAAATTTAATTAACATAATTAATATATATAATAATATAATTAATAAATAAGTAAGTAAGTAATAAATAATTTGACAGGCGATGTGAGGTCGGTTATAAACTTTTTCAAAAATGTATTACGTACTCTTCGATAAATATCAACTGTCGAAATAAATGAGACCTTAAATATGTTAAATATATCATGCGCCACAAACACATGCAGATAGTAATAAGAGTAAATATTTACAAAACAGTTTAATGATTATACTCGAGTATCTTAAAATATATATTCGTATCTCATAAAAATATACGCTTATAGGCTTTATAATTAATTACATCGAAGCATCTACAACAATGCCTTGTCACTGACATTTAAAATTAAACATTATTTTTCTATCTCTATCTTTCTTAATCGTCATCAAAATCTATATCTATAGCGCTGCTTCATCTCAAGAAGGCATCGGCCTTCAACTCGAGTCATTATCTTTGCGGTATTTTTAACTTCAAAAGTGTACGAGTTTGCTTGACCGGCTTTCTCTGACGGAATTACAGTTTACAACGGGGGTCAAGTTGTAAGACTGCCGGACTGATGGAATGGCACGCGTGTTTAACGGTTCACAACACTACACCAACACACAAACTGGCAAAATATAGACACACTATATCTACTCTATTTTATACTCTACAAGTAAGTACGTTCACATATACGTTTTACGATATACTAAAAGTGTATGATTCTGTGATAGGTTCATAGTTTTTTTTATAAATAAGTATTTTTAACGAGAATAACTTATTGCACCATTGTACGGTAATACGTTTTACCGTGTGAGTGCAGGTGAGGGTGGTGATCACATTTGATTAAAGTTGTTGGCTGCAGTTTATGTGTGTCGACATGGGAAGATTTACTGTACTCAAACATTTTTGTCCTCCTCAAATAATTTTTAATTAAAAATTATTTAATTAAATATTTAATGCTTCCTGCATTTTACATTGCATGAGGCGGACTTAATGGAAGAGGCATTATCTACCAGTTCATAATAGAGTGGTGCATGAGACAGGTGTATAATGAACGCATTGAAAAGTGAACTAACTGAGAGATCTTTCTATACATAATTAATTATTACACATAAAATATATACATAAATTTTACTACAAGTCACTTGCAAATAGCATATATAGTGACAAGGCTAAACACTTAGGAATATACATATATATATATATATACTACTGTCATTTAATGTTCTATATAATCTCTTATTGCTCTAGTTTACCTTACAAAACATCTTTGAGATTGTCGGGAAACCTGAAACAAAAAATTGGCTGAGCAAAATCACTACCAATTTGTTAAATACTACTTAAGGAACACTACCTGTTAGTAGGAGCGGCTATATGTCATAATTGTCCCTCTGTTCTTTCATATGTCATTATTCCACAGCAACCGTGTTACACCTTTATTTATTTGTATTTATGTTTTAGTGCTTACTATGTGCTTATATGTGTACTGCTTACTATGTGTTCTGTTTCTACAAAGTTGTTTTTGCTTATCGATCAAATGGTAGTGGGTTCAAACCCCACCCAGTACACTAGCGTCTTGAGCCCACCTCTAACACAAACATTAAGTTTAGCTGCGGGACTACCAAGAATACTAGTAATGTGTGACCCATGTTGCTAGTATTCTTTAAAAAAAAGTGTTGGCCTCTATTGTTTTATTTAAGTTCAAATAATAATTCTGACATTGAAAGATTTGGGCAAATGGTCTTTACTAACAAATAAAGTAATCTATTAAGTCGTTTATGGTTCTTTCTTGGCTGACATTAAATCGGATATAAATTATGTGGCTATATGCAGCATTAACACAAGCTTATTTGGTAACGCCTGCTCATGTTCCTTATGTACATACATACATTTCTGTTGGCTTCGTTGTGTGCTGATGACAAACATTCTCTCCTAGTTGATTTCTATTCATTGCAGCCGAGCAGAGCGTACGGTGAATAGATAAACCGTATTCTAAGAAACGGATGTAATCACACTAGCCATCAAGTCGGGGGTTATCCGATTAGACGCCTAGACGCATTGACAGTGGAGAATAAGTCGCCAAGTCGGTAGTTGGAATCCTAATTACATTCTATGTATAAAAATCATCAAATGCCACAATTATAATCAATAGCGACGGCTCCTGTGAAATATTCTGAACTTTGATGATAATTATCAGCAAGCGATTACACTGTTATCTCTATTGGTTGCGGAAGTCTGACTTTCGCTGCATGTAAATGCGTGTTTACGTAGCATTTGAAGGTTTTACTGGACGACCTTCAAGTTCAAAATATATTAAATTGTTCGGAGTATGGTTGGAAAAGCCGCTGGTATTTAGTGTATCACAATTTATTAACAATACAGTACTTTTATTGAGTACTTAAGTACTTTGCCAAGTTTTCTTAAGTATCCTTAAATTTTCGTGTTTTTTTTTAAGAAATCCTTAAAATAGTCACTAACAATGCTTTCTAGACGTAAAGCTAGATATACATATATATAGAAAGCTGATGGTGGTCGGTAGGGGGTGGATCGTAAAATTATATTAGGAATTAGTCTTTAAATTGCACGTTTTTACCAATAATAATCGGTTGTCTACATTTTTAAAAGTCAATTATATTACATAACATGCTTTGTGCGGAAACGAACATATGGGTGGTACTACACAACGGGAAAATAGGCGTTGTTTCCCCCACAATTTCAGGATGGAAAAGTTTACGTTTAGTCGATAGTCTAAAAATAGATGTCAATGGAAACGAGCATAAGCTGTCGAAGTCATAGTTGAATCAATCCTCGGCTGACGGCCTTCCCCACCCTTCCCCCTTTAGGTTCACCATCCGAAATCAATACTTATTTCCGTACTTTATTTCATTAAGGATCATCATAAGGAGCATTTACGATTATACAGATGGTATAGACGTAACATTACATAAATACACGCAGCTTAATAAACAACTCAAGTTTGTCCAGTGACGATGATCAGGGTAAATCGATCAATACATCGACCATGACCATGATATCATATATAAACTAGCATGCGAAGCTGACTTAGCATAAATTAATATGATTAATTGAGTCTTCTCGGCCGTCTCGGACTAATAGAATCTATCTCTACAGGAGGGGCGACGCCCTTTTTCCCCTCCCCCTCACCACCCTCAAATAAATAGGACATGCTTATCATAAAGATGCATTATCGTCTAAACTGGCGGTCCGTGTAATATTTCAGCTCAATCGGCCACCGGGATACGCTTTGACACTAACTTTCATTGGCGCTGATAATCTTCAGCTTTAATGTATTACGGTTTACCTTTAATCACTTAAAGGTTTTTTTCTCTTGACCGTTGGACGAATTAATAAAGTTACATAATAACTAAAATAAAAAACAAGTGTCAGTAGTACAGCCGTCAAATGTTGCTCAGAAAGTTACTATATGGTAAAGCTACTTTCATTAGTCTGTTTAGCAATTATTACAAAATATCATGACCGTTCTGCTACAATGTCAATCGCAATAGTCCATATTGGTATGTTTCGTTTGGTTATAATATTATTAAAAGAATGAGCAAAAGTTTACGAAGGTAACATTGGAAATGCTAAACAATATACAGACTATCGGTACTTACATCGTTTGAAAATAACAAATAATAATAAAACAAATTTAAGGTTTTCGTGCCTTTGAATATCTTTGATTAATTAAAGGAATGAATCAAAGGTATTTCATGGCACGAAAAAAAATATTTCAACTCCAATATTTCAACATCAAATGAAAAAGAAAATCCAATGTTTTGATTGTCAAGGTAAATAATAAAAACTTACAAGTGCATCTTAAGAAATTGATGTTTATAGGATCTATCGTATGTTTATCTCCGATCAAGGAAATTAACTCTCAAGAGAGTTGTAATCGATAAAAAACAAGTAAGGAGAAATGTTGTACGGGGAAGCTGAGGCAGTGAAGAACTTGATTTTTATTTTTGCACTCTTATACCGCTCGCTCCAGTTATTTTCCCTTCTAAAGACGAGTTGGATCACATTTTGTGCTTCGATTTTTTCAAGACCAGTCAAGCTTCTGTTTTCTTTTGTCAATGTTTGTTTTTTATTTAACGAATGAGCTGTGTAAACTTTGTGAAGGTATTATAATTAATATATTATAAAAAATTATTATGACAATTTTGTAATACTTTTTACTACAAACAATAAATCATAATAATATGAATTTGCAGTAATCATATGTAAATCATATGTTAATACGTTCATCAGAGTCTTATTCAAATAGTTAAATAAATATTTATTAATATAGGTTAAGAAATAAAAACTGTTACGCAGACTGGACTTTGTGTGAATAAATAAAATGTGTTTGTTATTATTATATTGTCATTATTATTGTATTATTGTGGTAATTCTGAAGTGACAGAGGCTTTTGTTTGCTTTTCTTGTGTCTTATTAGTTTTTGGACTTTTTGGGCAAAATTATTTTTTGGTATAAACTCATATTTATGTCAAAATATCTACACTCCATCCACTGTAATGTAAATTATCCAGAAGAAATGGGGTGAAAAAAAAAAAGGTTGTGCTCTGAGCGCTACGATGCTGCGACAAGTTGTTTTAGTTAAATATATATACAGGATTAAAAGTAAATAATATATGATTTACTACTATAACATTTGCGTTTTCTCGACAACGATACAATTTTTAGTCCATTTTTTTATTCTATAAATTCTACCGGACGAAGTTCTTTTGCTATATTCCCTTCACTCTAATTTCCTTCCTAGTCTGTAATCAGTCACCTATGTCAAGGTAATTCACAACTCTCTTATTGTCCCATTGTACCATCTTCCTCCTAAACACTGCTGCCTTACAGGTTCCAATCGGCTGTGCGAGAGAAAGTTCTACTTTTACCGCATTGAACTTACCCACATAATAAAATACTAGATGCAGGTTCTTTTCCAATTTGTACTCATAACACTTAACACTGCATTTAATACAAAACTTGCATTTACTCTAAGTAGTAATTTTACGACACTTGTACCTGTATCATGATTGGTGAATGGAGTTTGAATTGACTACTCGTGTGTCGCATCGCGTCACAAAGACTTTTCAATCTATATTTTCTTGGATTGTGCCGTATTCATTCTGTAAATAAAATTTTATAAAGAATTGAGAAGCTGCTTGGCATTTGAATTCAATATTTACCCATCATGCCTCTTATGAAGGAATATTTAATTCTGCGTTTTTGTGAATTTGAAATTTAAAATTAAGCGTCATTGAGAAAGTCAGCTCTGCATGGAACATAAGTGTTAACTATAAATTATAGTGCTTTTTTTTTTATTCTACTATTAGACGAACAGGTGAGTCATCTGATGGTAAGTGACAACCGCCGTCTTGCAACTGTTGTCATAAGTGCGCTGCCCGCCTTTAAGGATGATGAGGGATGCTGGATGCGGGGAGGGGAAAGAAGAGAGGGGGAGTTGGGCCTCCGGAAACCTCATTCATTTCGGAGAAATGCAACGCAAACGTTACTTCACAACCGCCTTTCTGTGAGGCCGTGGTATTGCACCAGTTGAGCCGACCCATTCGTGGCTAAGCATAGCTCTACCACTCAAGCGTGTGTACACGTACGTAACGTTTTATGAATAACATTGTCAAAATAAGTACAATCTACAGTTAGAATACTCTCGTAACTTCGATTTTGTATTTTAACATATAAAAATGTGTACGAACCTTTTTGACAAACAATAATGATTACCACAGAGTATTTGTAAGGTATATAATGAAAACCACACATTTACTCGTAGTACGCTTAGAGCCCAAACCAAAATGTTTACTGCTCATGCGAAATTACCAACTAAAGGAAAATGTAAACTTGTTTTGAATGCTTTTAAGTTCATTACCCGGTCGTCAAACCGAAGTCCCAGATGAAGTTGAGCTTTGCTACTTAATTTCAGTTGAAGAGAACACGTAATTTAAAAGTATTCTAAATAGTCGAATATGAGGGAATGATAAGGAACTTTTTTATTTTTTTAATCTTTACTGAATAACGCCTCCCGTACATGAACACATATCATGAACGGAGACGTTATTCAGTTGTGTTTATAGCCAATTAAGACTACTACTACTAGGGCACGTAGTGTGGCCACTTTACTTCTTGCGTCCTCGATTTCATCCACTTCCCTCGCCACTTCTCTCAGCACTTATCGAATATGTGACTCATAATATAAAATTGGTTGTATAATTGATGCACGTAAGCAAATCTAAACTTTAAAGAAATGCTGGTAATTCTATCACTGTAACTTGAAGTGCACATTACCGTTATGGTAACGAGCAGTTCAATCGTTTTTCATGGCTTCATGGGTTTCAAACTGATTCACTACAGATTGATTCCTTTTTTTTTTCTTGAATGAAAGTGCATACAAAACATCTAATTGTAGCTAGATATAACATTTGAAGGATTCCTTTTTTTGTGTATTACTCGTTAAGGATGCTGAGCTTTATTTAATTGATAGTATTTTTAAAGTTCGATAAATGTCAATGTTAAGTACTCTACCTTCAAACAAAGTTTAAATTAGAATTTTTTTAGGTAAAACTGCGGGGAGTGACTTTTTTTACACATATAATTAATATAATAATTAAATATAAAGTATGTAAGAAAATTAATCTATAAACTAAAGCATCTGGTTTTCGGGTTTAATGATCATCCTGTCCTGTGACAAATAGCACTCTTCCGGTTGCTTCCAGACTCTTTTGACCAGGTAGCGTCCCCAACTTTATTTATATTTTATATCATCTATCCAGTATTATGAGACAAAAGAGATATTGATGAGGCTCACTATTGTATATCATTTCACACACATACGCACACACGCACGCACAAACACACACACGCACACACGCAAACACGCTCGTACATACATCTCTTGAGGAACAAGAACTGGTACCCGTGACTCAAGATAGATCTTACTATCGGTACCCGACTGCTTTAGTTTCTAATAAAATAATGTTGTTGTGATAAAATGTATGTACTTATTGACTCGACTGTACCTTTAATCTGTATCAAGAAATTATTATTATTATTCTCTAATGAAAATAACTGAAGTCAACTAGTCTATCAGTATCCATTTGGCCCCATTGTAATAAAGAGTCTAGCATTATCCCTAAGAAAAGGTGTTAACTCACATATTCTAATTTTTCGTTATTCATTAAGACTTCACATGAACTATGTCAGACAGTGAAGTCATTAGTCAAACAGAAACTTAATTTTTTTCTGATTTAGTACCATATTATTGTCACTAAACCAATCATGTACTCGTTGAATAATATTATTTACATCGTCAAAGTTTTTGCCGTCTCTATCTACATCATCATCATTTAATAATTAATGAAGTGTCATTAGCAAATGATACTATTTTGTGTTGGCTATCCAGTAACTGGGGGTGATCATTAATAAATACTAGAAAGAGAAAAGGGTATCGATATCCACTAGATATCGATCTCTGCGGCACGCCCATTTTTATATATAATATGATCCTTATGACACTGACACACATGATGACAATGTACACCATTAATCTGAATCTGTTACTGTCTATCACTAATGTATGATTTAAGCAAAACATAGAGCCTGTTTACTAAGTCCATAAACCTACATTTTCAAACTCCAAATTTATGAAAACACTTTCTAGGGCAGCAGAGAAAAGTTTTGGAAATAGCGAGTTGTCCTGCCTTACTCCTTTCGCTGTTGGGAACACTTCGCCGTTTGTTTCTAGTTTATTTGTGCAGTGCTATTCTTATACAGATTTTTGATTTTACGTATGTATTCTTAAATAAATTTTAAATTTCTAGGGGACTTTGGGGGAAATCCCCAAGAAATTTAAAAGTTTAAGCCTTTCAAAGTGAACCGTGTCTAATTGAATTGAATATTTCGCTATAGTCCAGGCATGCAATATATAATGCTTTACTGTACTCTAGACATTCCTAATTGTTTAAACACATGCATGTGATTAACCGTTAAAAATCCTGCTCTAAAGCTCACTTGCTTAATTGGTTGATGTTCATTCATTAGGCCTGTTAGTCTATTCAAATTCAGATTTAAAAAAACCTTATATACATTTGACACCAAACTAATTGGTCTATAGTTTTCAATATTGTACCTTTCTCCTTTGTGTGTAATAATATAATTATACTCACAGTCCATTTCGATGGTATAGATTCTCTTCTTAAGGTGGTATAGTATATTTCTGATTTTTGCAAGGTACAGTTAGTAAGGTTTTTATCATCTCATTTGTTATTTGATCTGGTCCAAGTGTTTAATCAACTTTAAGACTCTGTATAGCTTTTTCTATTTCTGATTGGAGGAAATTATAAAAAAACATTACTAAAAAGATGTATATATATGCAAACTACATAATATGCATATTATTTACATATCTCAAATCTGTTGTGAAATGTATTTTTATTTAAATATCTGTCACTAACTGAAATGTGTTTACTTTTGTAGCAATCGCATTTAATTTGCTGTGAACGTATTAGTTTTTGAAGAATTCAATATTCTTGCTATAAATCTGCATCAGATCTCAATACATTACATACTTATTAAAGCGTTACCTTACCTTAAATATCTAATACCGCATCTAAATCGGACAAGTAACATTTGAGAAACAAACAAACAATATGTATGTGTGTTTGTATGTCCGTGATCTACTTACATACATACACACTGTTTGAATGTTTTTGAAAGTCTGTTAAAGTAGTGAACTCATTAATTATAAGTACATAATAGGAACACTGATACCAGGTGATATATTAATATATATTTTGTTGAATTTCTTGTTATGTTAGTTATTATGAACTCATACAGTTGTATTTCTATCTTCCTATTGACAAGCAAGATAGGATCCGTAAAAGCTTTCATAGAAAGCGACCTGTTTAGAAGTAGACTGTATTGTGACGAGACAATGTCAATTACAATGGAATGGACCCACTAACATGTAATAATATATGTATGTATATATTATATTATAGTCATATGTAGTATTGCGGGTATAAACGGATGACAGAAAATTTAACAGAGATCAAAATCACAATGACACAGTCATGACGTCAGTAATTACGTCACTTAGAAGGCTGATATACTTACCGGTAGGACTAATATTGTGTCAAGTTTCCTAATGTTAACCACATTAATAGAATAATAAATGGCTTATCTATTTATTAATATTCCAATTATTAATATATAGTATGTATAATAATTTAGTTTGAGGAATTGGACTCCCGCTATGTAAATTTCTAAATACGTAGTAATACCAAGTCGCGGCCAAAAAACTAGTATTAAATAAGAGGTTAGTTTTAGTCAAGGCAGGTTATGACCATCTAAACATTTTAGGGCAATAGAAGCTCAAGTGTTGAGAACATGTAACATACATGTTATCGGTTACCCAAGTTGTGCAGTAAAATGCCAAAAAACAGAAGAAAAAACAGTGACCCTAATATCCTTCCAGAAAAAAGTTTAAATATTAAGTCGGTTAATGTACATCATACATACATCTACAAAAAAGATGTAGTGATGTGTGATACGCTGTTCGCACTCGCACACAACGGAATTTTTTTAATTGTGATATATATGTATATGTTGATAAATGTTTTAAGGGCTGTCAAAAAGTCATCAGTATTGTATATTATAAACTCCTAATTCCCACAATCTCTTTGCTTTCCCTTTCAATGTCAAATAGCTACTTCTTATAATTGATTGGCCTTGAATCGTATAATGTAGTGTGTTAACCAGTCATCAACTGTGTAAATTAATTGCTTATAATTGCAATAGTATGCAGACGTTAACTAACATACGGGCAGTATGTTAATTATTTTACATTATAAAAATCAATTTAATTAAAACTTTATACCATATTAAACTTCTACTAATTATTTATCTTAAATAAAAATAAAACAAAGTTATAACATGTGTCTAATCTACCCGTTAGTTAAAGTCTATTCTTAAAAATTTTGTCTATCCTTGCGGAGATTACAATAAACTACTTGGATTTTGCGAAGAGCAGTTCTATATATAGATACTAAAATTAATTATTGTGGAAAGACATATGTGCACTTACTAAAAACCTGCTAATTTCATGTACCAAACTAAATACTTCAATTTTTCTTTATTAATATAGAGTTTAGATAACTTAACTCTACGATGGCTGGGTTTCTGATTCGCGCTATACTTTCGTTCCTAATATCCGTAGAAAATTTTAATTTTATGAATTGTATAGATATGCGGAAGATAGATAGAAGATTATATGGATAGATCATTAACATGTAATGCTAATTGATTTTTTAAATGACAAATCTGCGCAGAGAAGGGTCGTTTGCCGCTATCCCGTAAGACATAAAATAATGTTTTCTGTGTAAAGTTACTGTAGAAAGCAAGCGATGTGCAAATCACCAGAAAGTAAGAATGTTATTGAAGTGTACTGACTAAAATAAAGACATTACAGGTGAGGTATATCCCTCATGTTTTAACGTGCATTTAGTATTCATCTGTCTTATTTACAACGCTCAAGAGAGGAAGGGGAACAACGTTCTCTGAATGAGATACAGAATGATAAATATTGAATTGTGATCAAAACCGCCAGTGGTGCAACAGTGTGTCCATGGACGGCGGTTGTCACTTACCATCAGGTGACCCGACTGTTCGCCTGTACCCCTTTAAGAAATATAAAAAAAAATATCTTCAGTGTTTAATTTACGATCTTTAAAAACAACGGAAACGCGATTCTCGTTGTTCACAGTTCAACTATTATAAAATACAAAGCCTCTTCATATGATGAACCTCATTGTACCTAATATTTCTCTGCTTATTGAATCCTTGCCTTTCCGTTGCCGTTAGTAATACTTAAACAAAATACCAAACCTTTTTTCTTAAAACTAATAAAACAGCGTAAAAAAAAAATACTACTAGACCTTTGGCTAAATTATAAATGTGTGCCGTGCTACTTACAATTATAAAACATAGAAGGACCGTCAACTTATCAACAAATGGCCAAGAACGTAAAATATTACAAATGTTCAAATTAACGACCGTGTGAATAGCTTTGTACTTACACAGTGCCAGACTGTGTCATGTCGTGTTGCAAAATGTAAATGTTTTACAGACTCCGATTCATAGTTGGAAAACAAAAACAAGTTCCACATCGTCCCACTTATTGACGTCATCGTTGTCCAACCGGTTCCGAATGTTGCATTTTTAAAACGTGCTAAAATGGAACGGACATATCAGATATTCTGTGTTAATGGGAATGTGATTTAAATGAAAACTAAAAACCTGCTTTGGTTGTAAAAACTAATTAAAGTCTATTATAAGTTGATTTTGTGAACACGGGTTTTGGAAGATGCATTTTGTTTCGTGATTATACATACACACCTAAGGAGTAGGCAGAAGTATATTAAACTCTCCAATTTGGCCAGTTAGAATTTGGTCCTACTAACGTAATAGCTTATTGCCGTCAGCTGGGCACTGGAAGAGTGTATACATACTGACCTTAGTGACTTTTATGATACAACCGGGAATGGGGGGTGGCCCTATTCTACGCCACCGTAAACCCCACGGCAACACACCTTACCACACCTTAGAGAGTATTGATATATGCATGTAAAATTGTTTTTTATTTATTTTATGAGTCTTACTATACATACAAATAATATTTCCTTATTTTATACGATATTTATTTTGTATCAGTTGACCTTCTAACTCGGGTACAATACCGTTTAGTAACTTTGTAATGACGTGTTGGTTGCCTTGCTGTCAACTACTAAAGTACTTCCTATAATATAAATAATTTGTCTTTTAACATTATTTTTTAGAGTGTAAAGGTTTCGATTTGATATACATATATGTATGTTTCTTACTACTTATACTCGTAAGTAGTATGAAAACATGAGTTCAAATTAAAATATTGTAATTTTTGGAACGCGTATAATAATCTGTGCCGAGTCTGGGTTTACCTACTCCGCTTTAGTATGTACCGGCTTAAACCTTTAAGTACCCACTTACTTGTTCTCCTTGATATAAATACTCGTAAACATATATACATATATATATAATACCTACAGACCGCTCTATTGAGCAGAGAATTTTAGTTTCCACTGCTAGTCTGATATAATTATAATTATGTAAATATAAAGACATGTTTCCAAACCTACCCGTAATTTCCATAGCTGTTAAGACAGCTCCTTGAGAACGCAGGTCGCATA
Organism: Tyria jacobaeae; assembly: GCA_947561695.1. Lineage (NCBI taxonomy): Eukaryota > Metazoa > Arthropoda > Insecta > Lepidoptera > Erebidae > Tyria > Tyria jacobaeae. Next base: position 5,732,862 of record OX387207.1, on the reverse strand, counting down.
AGCACAGATAAATGAGTAGTTAGTTCGTAAAGTTGCGGTATCCAGTACACATTAGGCCATTTCATATAAAATTGGCATGTGGGACTCACAAGTTACTACGGTACCCATATTGGTTTGAATACCAGTATCACAGTTTTTTCAGGAATTAAGAGATTTTTATGTCAGCACTAAAACGTAATCTCTCATGTCATCACGTTGAAAGCAGTATATTATTTGATATTTAATTTTCAAATCAAATGTTCATATTAACCTGATCTAATTACTGGTCCACTATTATAATACCTTTTACTGGCCTTCCTAAATTCATAAAGTGTAAGTATTATAAATTAAAAGTAGGTACTTAGTTAAGTGTTTGAAATATAAATCTCTCGATTGCTAATTAATAAATCTATAATGATAGCTAACTTCAAAGCTGTCTCTTGCCAGGAATGAATATTGACTTTTTACCCTTCAGTAGGCAAAGCTGATCCTGTGCAAAAACATGTTTAATTACTCTACCCTGTTGGTGATAGTCATGAGTATTATGCAATAAAAAAATTACTTTACTAAGTGAATACGACTGTTTCATTTGGAACAAATATGCATTGTGTTATTTAATTTTGTATGTCAGAGTACACATTTTTCACGGGACTTTTACCTGCAGATAGGTGATGTTATATATAGAAAAAAATAGATACCGGGAACAAAAAAAAAACGATAATTTGCTCCCCTGTCGTAATTCCTTAATCCGGTGAGAACTACTATTGTCCTCTGCAATAGACGGAACAACGTGTGGTTTTAGTTGATTCGAGTCCGACGTACTACTTTACTGTTAGCTTCAGTAGGTGATGACCCTTGTTTGCTTCCACACGGCAAAAAAAAAACGTTAGATTCAATAATATCTCCTTTAAAATATCTGATATCTAATAAATATTTATAAGCTTTCACAGGTCATAAAGTATCTCCGCCCTACCTTAATATGTATGGCTTGATGTGTTCATTCCATCCGAGTGCTGATGTAACCATACAGGAGTAACTACTGTGGATAGGATGTGGGTGGAGGCTTGAATAATTCTCATTTCAGTAATCTTATCGTTTCACAACACATAATTTTAATCCCCGGTGCAAAACGGCCAACAAGTTTAAGATTTGTATCAGTGTGTTTCATCATAGCTATTAAGCGAATTGATAAAATGTATTTTTTTTTTGTTTAAAAGTGACTTAATTTTATTTTAAAAAACCACCCCCGTATTAGACTTAGAAATAACTTACTCAAAAAAAATCCCTCACTCGGGACAACTATTTGCAGATCTCACTAAATTTTGTCCCGTATACAGATGACCCGTTTTTTTAGACCCGTTGGTGTAACAGGCCACTTTTTTTTATGCCGGCCTGCCAAAACGTGCCTAAGCATGGCTCTCCCACTATTTTTGATGTTCTAAGCTATACTCTTGATGTTCTAAGCTATATTTCAAGAACTTTTTTAACATATGTAAAGACCATCAGCTCTTCTAATCATGGAAGAAATTTCTATTGTATTATATTAGCTTTTAAATTTATACTTGTTTACTTTTAAATCTCTTCATTGTTTTATCCTCCTGCCTCGCTGTTCATGTTAATATGACATGACTGCGACCGCGGTAGAAGGTCAACCGGTTTACTTCTCGCGTTCTACGACCCTTGTTAATAACTGAGTTTATTACAATTACTACTTATATTGCAGATTAAAAAGTGGTTATAAATCTGTACACGAAACTAATGCCGTCAAATATGTTCTATTAATAAAGACCCAGGTTTTAGTGAAATTTTCTCTTTCGATTTCTAGTATCTAGTAGACGAGAATAGCAAAAGTAATAGGTCCGGGTCGTTTACAACTGACAAGATATAATTTATTTTAATACAAAAAAATGTGACTTTATACTATCCGACGATGACCTTATATCCTGTCAGCCATACGTTCGACTTTCAAGGCGATGCATATTGATGCATTATTACACTCGGCGTGCAAAAATACCCTTTCACGCCACTAGATTTTTTTAATAATAAATATACATGTAGAGATTTTTATTTTAATAATGGGTAATTATTTAAATATAGATGACATGAAACCAACACAATATCATTGGTATCGGATTAACCATTCTAGTATATACTACCCCGTATTAACCATTTAGATAATTTTCGGAAGCGACTATCTTTTTTGAAGTTGATTTCTATTGTCTTGATTGTAAAAAATATGAAAAGTGTAATTTTATAAAAATAACTTCTAATACATTCCTCGCGTTTTATCCATATCTTCGTTTAGTTGAAAGACTTTGATTGATTAGGATATACTGGTAGTGGAAAAATACTAAAAGCTTTTATAGTTTTCTACAGCCTCAGGGGAAACGTGGCGTCGTTTATTCTCTCTTCAAACGAACGGTCTCTTGATCCCCTGATCAAGCAATATAGTTATAAAGTATGACGGCTGCTGCCAAGGTCAAAATACATATCTACGTTTTTGCGAATAGCTTTTTTATTCAAATATTGATTAACTGACATTAAAAGGGACTAACTTTAGCTTATTGAATTACTTAACTGATCACAGATTAAACAACAACATTAGCCACCGAGAGGTGCACATGCTTCGCTGTTGCGGTTATTTTTACTCATATGTCTAGGCTTTGTGGGTTGGCTATCAAAACAAAGTTATCGTGTTTTTATCTCGGTATTTATAGATTTTGGTTAGAACATGATATTTTATATAACTTACTTGACGTCCCAGCCACCCATGTCACCCTTCATCGTCTCGTCGCTTCTATGTTGTACACAACTTACTCCCACAGGGCCACCTTGTGGGCCGCACCTCACACTCCTCAATTGTTTAATTGGAAATCATCAGCTAATGGGCTACAATGACACTTCAATCATCAATGCAAACTTTAAATATGCTTAAAAGTACCCTAACTAATGTAAAACCTAATAACCACCGAAAATTTACATTGACACGTACGTTTTTAACACACGATTAAGTGACATTTTGATTGAATGACTGAACTATATAATAGCATCAGGTAGTCCACATGGCTGGAAATGGGTGATTGCCTTATTCTTTGGACGGCCGGGTCATTTCGCAAAAATCATTCTAGAAGATACATGGAGCATATTGCATCGAGCCTAAAAGTAGCATTAGTTACGTGCAAAATATCGAGTGAACTTTAAATCGAGCTCCAAGGTTTCTACGGGTCCAAACAGAGAAAGTGCTTAGAGGTCCATTGTTCGCAACGACCGTTTAAATAAATCGTTATGGAGCAAAACTCGGCTGGTTGTGAAACATAATTTTGGTACGAAATACAACAAGATAATTCTCTTCTGAAACAATTTATTGTTTTAAAGTGAATTGGGGCTGTAGTATTATCTGATTTCATGTAAGACTCGAAAATACACAATATTATATATATATAATTAATTTAATATTTATGAATACCTTTTTAAATATTCTTAGGTACCTATAATACAATATAATATTCTTAGGTTACGTAAGCGTTAGAGGCCTAGCCCCCCCTCCAGTTTGAGAGGCGTACGTGGAACACGTCACGCCACCGTCTCCGGCCTGCTGCTGCTAGGGATGTGGTTAATAGCTTACTTATCCCTAGTTTGAAGTTCAATTGCACTAGAGTTCCTAATATAACAACTTTTTTATGGCTATATCAATAAATAAATAAATTTATTGTTCACGGGGTCGCATTTCCCGGCACTAGCCAAGTCGATATGAGACCCCGAGCTGTTTCTTATACTTCCCACCTTGTATATCAAAAGATAGTCGAATAGAAAGTAATATCTCTTTCCTTCTCAATCCTCCCTTTTCTGTCAAAATTCTCGTACCTTTTCTCTCCAATATTTTCCCTATATGCAAAAGGCTTGCCCCTATTACTCGTAGTAGAAGAGACTAATATGTAATTGACAAGATGTCGGCGTTAATTATGCTTCTGCTTGAAAGGCGTGTATGTATGTTTTTTATAGAATTGTTTAGAAAGGTCCCCAAACTCTATGGACAGCAGTAATGTATGTATTTAAATTTCTAACTTAAGACACTATAGAAACGAATGCATGTTCACTCTAGAATAAGATTTTTGGTTCACAATGACACCTAATTTCAGTCCTGCCACCTAAGAAAACATTTGTGAAACGCTAGAAAGAATTGAGTATAAAATTATAACCAATAATGGATATAATGTATGCAATTATTGATCTAGTCTAATACTGTCATAAGATACATATTCACTTAATTTGAAGAAATGATTTCCAACATTTCTAGAGTTTGTGTTCATCAGTTTTAGTAGTATAGTATTAGTAGATTAAATTAAATGTATGTGTTTATTCGTTGAAAATCTTGCTCACAGTATGTAGCTTATAGCATAACATACTATTCCAAACTTACCCTGAATAATTCTAATGTGAAATGATAATTATAATACTGTATTTGAATAATTAAATACTGTATTTGCCTATGGGGCGATGCAGCGAAAACACATTTGGTCGAGCATAGCGCATTGTAATTAAAGGACGTTGTACGTATCGACTATCAAAAGCAAACTACATATTTAACACTTGCATACTACCAGTTCTCATGTGCGGCAGCCAAACATGGGCTTTATCACAAAACAGGACTAGCAAACTTGCATCATGTCAATACGCAACGGAAAGGAGCGGAAAGGAGCATGGTGAATGTAAAAAAGACAGACCGACTGAGAAACCGTGTAATAAGAAGCAAAACAAAGGTTATGGACATAACGTGCAAAATTAGAAGGCTTATATAGCGATGGGCAGGGCATATGGTAAGAGGAAAAGACAAATGGAGCAAAATTGTGACACAATGGTATCCTAGAGAAGACAAAAGGACTTTGTCAACTGGCAAACAGATCTACAGAAAATAAGGCAAATACAAATAAGAGACTAGATTACGGTTACATTAAATTTAAGTTTCCTATGTATTTTAATCATATAATTGAAATATCTGAACAAAAGGCCATTATTATTATACGTATCGTATAGGTATCCCAAACCTTGAGTGTAAGAATTGACTGGTGTATTATCTGTGAGGAAGATACATATTTGTTAAGGAAATGCTACGAAAGTACTATAAACGCCCTGTCCCTGTACTACCTACATCACAAAAGCGTTGAGAACCGTGCCTCGTGATTTTAAGCATTTGCCCTACTCAAAGACATTACAATTTTCTAGCACCCCAGACGTATACACATTAGACAAAATTCAAAAGGTACGAAAATTTAATAATAACAAATTTAAAATGGTATAAAAAAATACACACACACACATCATCGTCAAACATAAATCGATTACATACATATATCATTCGCCATTTCAGTGCTTACTCACTTTCTAACCACATCCTCTTTTACACAGTCTCTCCATGTTTTCTTTGGTCATCCGGGCCGTCCGTAATTCTTGTATTCCTTAACTTCTACACATAAGGCTTTCCTCACCACATTTTGTTCATCCCATCGTATCGCTTGTGCACACCACGATTATCTATTGCTCCTCAACTTTTATTAATTGGCGCTACCGAAAGGCTCATTCTAATATATTCATTCCTCACCTTGTCCATCCTAGCACACTTCACAAGGATGCAAGAAATCACAATGTCAATAAAATATCCCCCCGGCTACAATAAATCCTATTTGTTTGATTTGTAAGAGATATTTTTGTTTTCCGATACTCACGTGAACGAAGTCGCGGGCACAGTTAGTTAGGAATATGTTATTAAACATATATGTATATTATACTTTAACGTCCTACCAATTTCACTTACTTAAGTCAAGCCATTACTTACAATATTTCTTTTATTGTACAATATTTCTATTGTACTTAGTTATCTGTCAGCTTAGATAAATATTATCACCATGAATAGGGTTTTGTCATCTGGTTGCTAGTAAAAAATAATTTTTTGTAGCGATCTAATGTAAGGGCAACGGAGCGTATGTTTTGGCATCGTTGGTATGTACCTCTACGCGTAGTCAAGTGGTTTTCTTGCCTGTTAGCAAGACAAGGGTGACTCTTTGACGTTCAATGTCGAACAGTGCACAATTGTATATTATATAATTTTTGCTTTTATTTTTTTAAAATAAATAAAACTATAATTTAGTGTGCGATATTAAGAGTCGTGCGAGAAGTCAATAAATACAATAAGTTGGATCACAGAATACATGATTAACTTTTTCTAATTTAAATAAGATATAAAACTTATAAAAAACTTGTATCAGATATATAACTCCATTAAATATAGTGTTTTAAGAGATATGGAAATTGTCAAGGTGATCATTGAATAAATTGTGATGAAAACAGCTTCTCCTAATACTCTTTGGAACTCTTTAGAAACTCGCAGTAGGTGCTATACACTATAGGAAATTTTCAGGTCGCACAGGAGCAATATCGAGAAGAGTTAAAAACATTTTTCATTTATCTGGTCCTAGTTCGGATTGATAAACGTACATAAATACATTATATATATTAAATATGTCAAGAGGTATACTCCAGCTAATACTTACTTTTGTATTTAGGTTGGTCGCCCTAATTTATTAGACACTTGTACGTAGGCTATTATCGCAATTTTAGTTTATATTCTTAATAGAGATTTAATCTTAATCTTTATATTATTAAATAAAAATAGAGCGCTTTACGCGAAAAGGCCGCCAATTACAGAATTCGTCGTAGTTTTAAGTTTTGTATTGTATTTAATAATTGGTGTACAATAAAGAGTATTATTATATTATTATTAAAAATAAGGTCATTAACGCGGTGATCTCAATTCTGATACGCGGTTATAACTTCAATGTAGGCTATATTCTAACACCTTTCTCGCAGGTGTATCGATGGACCGCTATGTAGCACCAATTATATCGAATACGAAGCGCTCTCAATGACTTTTTGAAAACATTCTATGAGATTCTAAGTTTTTTTTTCCCCCGTAAACTAGGTAAAGAAGGTCACTCTTTTTATAACTTCCATATATATATATAAACTCAATTATTAAATCTAAATGTACATCTAAATTTTAAAGAATTTAGTTTGCAGAGTATAATATGCCTTTTAATAAAGTAGTATCTTATTTAAGACATAGCTGGTGAAGTTTATCGTATATAAAATAGAAGGTAATGTATAATGTATAGTAAAGATTATCCCGAATGAATCGAAGTCAGGATCAAAATTAATTATCTAATCAGTTAAGAAGGAGTAGGTACAACTAGGTACAGTATGTTGTAACACAATCAGTTTGTCAAATGATTAAATTACATATTACATAATACATTTCGTGTTACATATAACGTAAAGATAACTATATACTTAATGTAAGTATATTGATTCTGACGTAATTCCATCTTTCTAAAATTTTACCATATCAGCTTTTGCACAAACCAGTTGATACAACTCTTAATATATTTAAGCGCAGACAATAATATCAAAACGCTAAACCAGTTTTTAATGAAATAAAAGACCTTAACATATAGATTTCACTAAAGATAAAAAAGCGACAAAAAAGTTAGTGATTAATTTTATCAAGTCCAGTTCAATTGCGACATCGGCTTGCAAAAGATTTGCTGGTGCTTCGTAATGGCGGACAGTCACGACTGACGGACGATTTGTTAAGTTACGTTGGAGTAAGGTACGAAGCTAATAATAGACATTGGTATAGTATTGACACAGTATACATTTTTATATTGGTATAGTATTGACACAGTATTATTTTATATATATTCACAAGCGAGAGACTTCCCGCACTAATAGCCGTCAGGAGGTTGCAGTGTCCTCGTGATAACCTCCGCAGTGATGGCACGCAAACGTTGACTACCGGCTTATACGACTCAGATAGCCGTGGCCGGTGAGTATGTGTCAACCAGTAGGAGAGGCTGCCATGTCCCCTCTCTACCCAACGCTCCATGACCATCCATGACGCATCCATAGTGATATGCTTGATTATGAGAGATGCTTGTCGAGGCGGTCTGCAATGAGTCGTCTGGACGTTCCACCTTCTGGATGAGAACCAGTTTCCCCGTATACTACAGTTTTGGAAACTGGCCTCATTTTAAGCAGTCGAGGCCCAAGAGCCTTGACAGTTCACCTGGTGTCTAGCAATCCTGGCCTGAACCCTAGTCCTCGCTGCGTCACATATCAAGGAAACAATCTGCCTCTACATCATCCGTAATTTCCCTGGGACGACTGCAGGAGTGCAATCTCTAAAATTAAAAAACAAGTTGAAAATCGGTCGACAATCATACAGACGAACATTGTATGTCTTTCTTCTTCGAGTTCTGTTAAAAGGCATTTTTATTTGCTAACAATATTTAATTAATTACACGTAACATTCTTCCATTAACACTAAATTCCTTTTTTTGTTTCAGGTAAAACAATTTTATACCTATCGAGATAAAACATACATTCGTCTTGGGTAGATAAAACATACAGTAAGTCATACTTCAACTTGAACTTGAAAATTATTGTTACATAAAGATATTAATGATGATGTTCTGTGGGCGAGGGACATATGTACATATATAGATATGTCTGTTGTGCACTTTTGTATTTTAGTTATGTTGAAGGCACATCAATACAGTCAATTTTAATTTGTTGTTTGATCAATGCCCTTTTTTTAACGTGTAGAAACTCTCACGGGTACCATTTCATCGTGTGAACGATGTCGCGGTTATGTCGGACTCGAACCGACTAAAACCACACGGCTTACGTACGTATAGTAGAGTCAAGGTATGCCCTAGACGGATTATCACTCATATCCCGACAGGCTTTGCCTCCTGGCAGGACGTCAGGAGGCTTTGCTTAAGGCCAGCCCGTGCTGTTGAACCCGCTTTTATATAGGCCAACGCTCATGGAGGCCGGAGACCGTTAAGCGCTCTTCGTTGCCTGGTGTGTCCCTTGCGGGATGGGAGAGTGCTCCTTCTCTCCCGTTTCCGAATTCCGCCGTCTCTTTCATAAACAGCACCGGAGAATGATCAATGCCCTAGATTGATGAGGAGAGGAGGAGAGTGGTGTGATGTCTGGTACCAAGGACCCACCGAATTATTTTTAAGGTTTTACTACATCGTTTTATTTTTTATTTTCAATAAAAACGTTTAAGTTATTTTTTAACTTATTTTATTTTTAAGTTACATACTTCTTATTCTTTTTAATTCATTCAATGCCTCATTTTTACAAGGTTTTTTCCTGATAATTTGTTACAATCTAACTCCTCAATCCTTCCAAAGACTTTACTCGACTCAGGGTCACGTAAGTTTGTCCTTCTTCAAACAATTCCGAGCCTAAATACAAAAATGCATGGGAAATTGGCATTTCCGGCGACCATCTTAGATTTTAAATTTGTGAAAGCATATTATAGTATTCTAATACGGAAGCCCTTTCATTTGAAATCCATATTGAAGGGGTAGTGAAATAAAAATCACCTGATATTTTGCTGGCGGCTATATTGGAATTTCATTTTATTTTCATAGAGAACTCTATTCCGCTAATTAAGCCTTTCATTTGATACCCATATTGAGGAAGTAGTTAAAAAATATGTAACCAGCCATTTTTTCGGGCGGCTATCTTGGATTTACAATGACAACGATTGTATTAAATTATATTGTCATCAGAACTAAAGGTGCGTACCAAATTTTAGATCAATCCGTCAACAGGACGGGGGTTGAATTTCACTAGATTTGCCCCAAATAAATAAACAAACAGAGCAAGCTAAATAAAACCGTTTAAAAACTATACCTACGCTATATTCCATATAAATAAATTGTATTATAACATATTTTCGACTAGGTATGTCTACCTTAATTAAATCGCAAGTTCATTCATATGGAAATGAGAGCTTACAGAAAACTTATTGTTATATTTTATTTACGTAATAATATTTCAAGCGGCAATACGCTTTTAAATGAGGTAGGCTATTGTTTTAATATTATATAACTGGGGAAAAAACAACAATAGGCTTGCCCCCCTTGCTTGCTATTACGTAAATGGGATTTAGCAAAAAGTGGGCGTCGGAGACACTTCCACCTACCCCTTCGGAGATATATATGTGAATGTATATATGTATGAAATAATAACTTAATCGCATGACAAAAAAATATGGAGCACACAATGTTCTTTATAAATATAAATAATGAAATGTCCTTCCACTTTTAGTTCTAACGTCAAAACAGAATGTCTATTCATTCTTTGTATCCAATCGTGGGAGAATTATCAAGGTTCAATACGTTAACAAGAAATTGTTAGCAACTTGTTGAGTTAAGTGTTAGTTAATAGTAGTTCCCAAGTTTTATACTACAGTTCTTTACTACTTGACGTGCTGAGTTTATGGGATGTACCTTCTCTTTTATAAATTCTGCAGTAATATATATAATTTTTTTAGCATACTTACATAATTTTATCACTGGAAAGGTACAGTAATAACAAAGAATCCATATCTGAGATCGTTTGGATAATGATCGTCTTAAATGGGGATCAAAGTAAGGCTTAATTATGTAATCATCTCTAATGATAACTTGATTCAAAAAGTTTGGCAAACGCTTGCAATCCCGCATTATATTGGAAAATTGAACTGGTGGATTTTTTTTAAAAAACTTCAGAAAACTCTTTCCTTGTATAAACCTATCTAAGTTTCAGTTCTATATAAGTCTTGTTTATTTGTTTGTCTATTCTTGAATAGTCTATATATATAATATTAACAGGGGTATAAATTAAACTGTTCGTCTATTTGGTTCTAGTCGCAAGCAATGAAAAGTGTCTTCCATACCCCACAGAATATCAACCGCACTACACACCAGAAACCAGTAGTACTCGTGTCGAAATTGTTTACCGTTTATTCATCAAATGCTTTAACAAAATAATCTAGAAAATAAACCTTATTTTTAATGTATTGAAATACTTTAAATTAACTTTTAAAAGAGAACTTACTAAGGATGTTAGAACTTAAGTTACTTTAGAAAAGTGAACAGAAGAAAGTCTTTGAATAAAGTATAAGTCTATTTAGTTTCTACGTTACTACCTTTGAATTTTCAATAACAATTCTTCATCATCATCATCACAAGTTTTGATTCAGAAAATTCGTCTAAAGGTCTCAAAACCTTGAACATACGCATCACATTGAAACCCATAGTGTCTAACTAATAAAGTATCTTCTTACTTGTAGTAGAATTGGTCCCACCTTCTCCCTTCCTCTACAGGACTATACGTGCTGGCCTGAGGAGTCACCGTTTGCGAGTCGAAGATATGCGATCCCGAACGAAACGGTTTGGCTCTTCTTTCCTGTGCCGATCAGTGAAAGCCTGGAATTCCCAACCAGCGCATGTGTTTCCTTCCCAATTTGATCCCGGGTCTTTTAGCGGGGCGTGAAAAAGCATCTCACCAGGCCGCCATAGTGTAGGTCACCATGCTGCATTGACTAGACATGCAATGAGGATGGTGACCACCACTCTTGGACTCCATTTATTGCTTACCATCAGGCAAAGTGGAGTCATTATGGTAGGCTTACGAATAAAAAAAAAAAAAAAAAGAAGCTTCTTCATAGAATAAACATTGTCTTCCTCGAGATCCAGTGGAACTGGTTTGTGTAGAAGTGGTTATTTTGTCACAAACATTTTCATCTATGCACCGACAAATTAACAAAAAAAAAAAATATCTTTTTGACGTGCTGCTTGTGCTCAACGTTTGTAGAATTGGGATAGTAAAATCTATTGGAATTCATTAGTTATAAAGGTTATACCGTTTTTAGAAACACTGTTATTTTCTCATTTAAATATGATTGCAAACCGCGTGAGATTGTAGTTTCTAATCCAGCGAGATCTCCAATTTGCGATCTCGACTCGAGATTGCATTACCTAGTTGCAGACCTGTTGGTTGTGACAAGAATATTTCTCAGGATTGCGGGACGTACTACTGAAAACTAATTTCTCTCCTATTATATATGAACTTATTTCTTTTTAATTTTCCTTAAGCGATTTTAATGAATTTCGCTGTGTCAGGTCAGTATGTGGAAAATCACGTTAAACTACGGAAATAATGTTGTATAACCTGAAAAAATAGTTTATTGTCATTCTTTCAGTGATTCTTAGTCAGTACTAGACACTATGTATGGCTATATAAAGTAATAAATCTTTCATGGCTAATAATAGATATTAGAGATATAGAAAATAGCAGGATCTTTTAGGAGGAGGAGGAGGTTTTACGCAAACGGAGCCGGGGGCAAAAGTTAGTAAAGCATTGTTGCTTTACTAACTTTTGTTAGTCTCCGGTAACAGTTGTCAAATGTAATATTTATTGCCAATTATTGCAAACTTGCCTTTTTTGCACATTGTATGCAACATTTTATGATGTTCGGTCAAGAGATGTTATGGTTCAAGAGTAACATTTTATGTTACTCTTGAACTATAACAAAGAAACTTATAATATTAGATAGACAGTTAGGATAAGCAGTGCCTAGGATGTTATTATAATGAACTTAAAAATGAAACTACAAGCGACAACAATCGTCACCTCCCATGAGTCATTAATGAAAACTAAGCATGTTTTATATTAGCTACGTTGATTAATTCTGCAGCTATTCACATACGATATAGTTGGTCCTAGGATATGTAGAATTTCAACGCTCTAATTCTGTTGAGTAGGTAGTTAGGATCAAGTTTGTATAACATTTACGGTCCAACTCACAAGAGATTCAAATTTGATTTAAATACAGGATACATGTGTATTTGTTTAGACATTAAATCATTTCTGTAGGGTAGGGTAACATTAATTCCGTAGGTAAAATTACTAGCAATGAGTGAATGTTTCATTCCAAATATTATAATACAGATATCTTTCGGCCAGGGTCTCACTTTAGCTCAAATTTTAAATTACTATTGTACCCAACTATAACGGCAAGGCTACATCAATTTTATAAACATACATTATATAAAACCGCTTATAGCTTTGTTCTCGCTGCGGGAAGGATTACATCATTTCTATCTATCTAGTTCTCAGGCCAAAGAACCGAGGACAGACAAGAATTAAAGTCATAGGCAATTGGTCTAATTAATATCACTTCAAAGAACCGCTATTCAACTTCACGCATTCAAATATAGACATGTTACTGTACTTACAGCCTCTGTGAGTTACCGGTGCTTGCAGTTTAAATTGGAATCGACTAGGAAGTAAACTATTAGGGTGAGCCAGATCTGCTAACTTAGATCAGTAAAGTTTAGAACAGAAATCCTTTAGTTTCGAGGAGGGCAGGAAGTCAAGAGAGAAGTAGTAAACTTGAGATAACAAATTCAACACTTCCAGTGGGACCAGTTAATATAGCTTCTATCTTTCCTGCGTATATGAATAAATAGACCCTCTCCCGCTCTCTTTCTTAAACAATAATAAGATTCTAAAATAAAAACCAAAACAAAAATAAAACTTCAGCACATGGAAAAAAATGTATATGTATTTTTTTACGACATATATTTTTTTTTTACTTTTATATATATATTTGTATGTCTGAGAGACTAGATGTTAGGTGGCCACATATCCTTAGACCATATCACTGATATACGTTTTAATATCTAATAAAATATATCATATAGTCTTAATTAGTCGATTTATACTTCATATTGCGAACTACAAGTTAGAGTTATACCCATTTAAAATATTTCTCCTTGAGACCTGATAGTTGAGCAGACTCATGTAAAATAAAAAAGTAAAAATGTTTACCTTTATGACCATCGACATGGAATATAATTTGAAATGGCATTTTATCAATTTCTTGTGCAAAAAAAAAGATACTTGTCATACCACGTAACAGACGTAACCAAGGGTGAACAACTTTCATGTGGACTTAATATATACCTACACAGATTTTATTAGGAATTTTTTCGAACGGACACATTTTTATAAAAATTACTAATGTTTTTGAATCAACTTTCAAGACATTTATGATCTTACTTTTTTCTTTTTTTAATAAACTTCAAAAACCGCTTTCATTAACTTTAGTATATTGACAGGTAAGGAAGGATAACAATTTGTCGATATTTACGTGTAGGGGGCACGACTATTGTCGTAACATTGAGCCTATACTGAAAGGGAGAGGGATGGAAAGGGCTTTTGCTAATAAGGGATTGGCGAGTGTGATACGCAGGCTAGCTATTGCTTATAACCAGTTCGACCTACAGAGTCTGTAGGTCGAACTGGTTCATACCGAGAAGTCCAAGTCGAAATTCGATCATCAGTTGATTTGTAGAAAATAAGGATACGCGAAATTCCAACATTACATGCTGCAGCGCTTGTCTGATTTTTATTCAATTAACCGCATTTCAATTCTGGATGTGAGAATAAAAAACAAATTAATTGACATTAATGTCTCGGGCTCTCCAATTAACAAGCCAAAAAATATTATGATGATGAAAATATGATTAGTATTTTTGTTTTATATGCCAGTTAAAACATTTAATATATACGAGTTAGTATCACTATACATATTTTACACAATAATAATTGTATCACTATACATATTGTACACAATAATAATTGTGTACAATATGTATAGTGATACTAACTCGTATATATTAAATGTTTTAACTGGCATATAAAACAAAAATTGTTTGTTTGAAACTAGCAAAGAAAAAGGTAATTTGAGAAGTCATGTATTTAAATGTTTTAACCAGTAAAAGGAATGGAACGCATCATACTAGTAATAAATAAATCAGTAGGATTATACAGTTTACAAGTACTGTGTAAAAACTGATGAATGAGGCAAGGAGAAAAAATCTGTGCATTATATTTTGTAGCTAATACACTAGATGCCAGAGTAGTATAATTTAGATTGATGGAATATACGCAGTACCATATATATTTGTTTGAAATTCAATTTAAAAAATGTCTCGAATCGAGAGAAACCCCGATCGGTTTCCTGTTTTCATTCAACTTCAAAAACTCACCGTTCGTTAAATAAAACTTCATTCACACAGCATACTGCGACTTACGAACAAAATAACACAAACCGTAGAACCGAAACACTTTTTATTCGCGGAATCGGTACAGCGAGCGCCGACATATGTAACGTGACCAACATATACGAGTATATAACATATTTTTTTTTTATGTGTAAGCCTACCATAATGACTCCACTTTGCCTGATGGTAAGCAATAAATGGAGTCCAAGAGTGGTGGTCACCATCCTCATTGCATGTCTAGTCAATGTAGTATGGTGAATCACACTGGCGGGCTGGTGAGATGCTTTTTCACGCCCCGCTTAAAAGACCCAGGATCATAGTGGGAAGGAGAAACGTGCGCTGGTAGTGAATTCCAATCTTTCACCGATCGGCACAGGAAAGAAGAGCCAAACCGTTTTGTTCGGGATCTGCTAGTAATACATTAACAAATAGGTAACGTTTGTGTATTTGTGTAATGTAACAATATAATACTCTACCCCGCTGTTTTAAGTTTATTATTTTAGAATAAATAATAACATAAAAGTCTAGTCAAGTCATAGGCTAGGCTCGGCAAAACAGATTTTCTTTAATTTTTGTTACCGTATTACTGTTTATTTTTTACAATTTTAATGTAATTGAGTAGAGGGACAGAGTCGTCCCTTTTTCAAAAAATTCTAAAGTAAGTTGTAACATGACTGAAAGGTTAAAAGCAAATCTAACTGACCAAGTCTAACTCTTCTTTACCCGCATTTGCTCACAAATCATTTGGACAGCTGAAGAAAAGAATGTTTGATAGTATCAAACTAGTTAGACAAGCTGTGCTCTGTTTCGTTGGAGGCCAACAATATCTCTAGATGCAGTTAGTTGAAGTCTAAGTTCTAAACATAGGCTTTGTAGTCAGTGACGGATATATAATTCTTTTTGGGATAAATTTCTTACTTCTCCATCACCTGACACAGGTTTCACTGATTTGACAAGGACTATCAAATGTCTTAATTAGAATAAATTAAATTTTTGACAAAGAAAAGTTGGAAAGGTCACATAATATTGAAAGCTACTGGTCAACCTATTCGTTCCCTGTCAATTCAGTTCTTTTATAACTGCATCACTTGACACAGAACACGCCTTTGCCAATTACCTAGGTAGGTGTACTCCGAACATGGATTTCGTGAAACAAATAATTGGAAAAGTTGCACGAAATAGGGACTAAATTTTAAGGTATTTTTTTTTTCTATAGAATAGAAAAAGCTGGCGGGTCGAGTAAATTGAAATGTTGTACGTATCCGATATAACTTTTTGGTTTATTTGAATAGTCTGCACTAGACTGTAACAGGAATAGTCTCAATTAAATTGTACGGGTTGTACTTTATACTTGTTTCTGAACAATCCTATTCCTATCCGTGTGTTTCAACTTTGTTTGTCACATTCATTAGTAATTTATGAAGTAGTTTTGTACTTTGTGCACGCTGTGGTTATTATGACAATAACAATAGGCTAGGTGACTGACGAGTAAAATCAGCATCTTTTGATCTTTGATCAGTACATTTTTGTTTGAATTACTTAGTACGACTCTTTGGTCGTTAATTTGGTCAATAAAAACTAAATTAAAAACTTTAAAATATGACATGACAATTCTCAACTATTGGAAGTAATCTAATTACCCGACTTAGTCTAATAATTTAACTAAGCATAGTCATCCACCCAATTGATTTACCAATGGAGGCTTTAATATTTTGATAAATACTCATACTTTTTTTATAATAATGTATAATGTCGTAGAACAGTATCCATAATTAAGTATATCTATCTCAAATTCTGTCTTAATATGATTCCTTGAAATATATAACTTACTAAATAATTGTATAATTGTGCAATAATTTAAGATTTTTTCCTTTCTTTCGTCCTCATTACATATAAACACTCATAATACCAGTGCTTGCCATTTTACCTAAATAAAATAATGATTATACTGCTCTAATACATTACACGATTTCTTGTAGATCGGGTTGAAATTGAAGAATATTAGGTGAATGGTTACGCATATAAAGAATTAATGAGAAAATGTGGCGTGTTTCCCGCCATTACCATATTACGTCTCTTGCCATCCTCAGGGACGCACTCCTCTGCTAAAACTAACAACGAACGAACTTAGTGAGATCTTGTATAGGGTCGAGTTACATACGACTGCTCCACTTTTAATGAGATACAGGTACTAGAAGTGGAGCTCCCTTCTCATGCGTTGGCTAAAAATAATTTAGATTATATTAACTTTCATTCCCATATGTTACACGACAAATTTGACACGCATTCACACACCTTCAGCTCCGATAACAATTATTTTTTATGATATTAATGTAACTGTAAGTATTTAATACATATGATATTTGTAACATAACTGGATTATTTCGCATAAAAAAGTAAAAAGTTTTTTCAGAAGATAAGAACATTCATAGCCTGTTGTGTACCCATGTGTGCCCACACCATTATTCGTATAGTTTAACAACAGAAAAGTTTTTAATTAAGGCTAAGTGTCATAGTTCAGCATCTTCGTTTCGTTTGTCGTCTGTTGAGCCTAGCTCGTAATAGCAGCCTCAGCACGAAACATGGTTGACGTAGCGGATATTGATTTCCTATTGAAAGTGGTTTCTAGTGTAATGACTTTTACTATGAAATGTCTAAATCGGCTACTTCTCGTTTTTAATATCCATACAATATTCATATCCACTTAGGCTTCTTTCTTGCAGTAAATCCTGTACTCGTAACGAAAGGACTGATAAATGTGATAGATGCGAAATTTGTGTGTCAGGTTCGTGGCCATTGGCATTCTACCGTCTCTGCCTTCGTGAGCATGTGTATGTATGTATGTCTCTTAATGCTTCTCCTACTTAATTTCGTGAACTTCTTTATACAATTTATTTTTAAGTATAAACCATACCGTGTCCATCTAATATTATCATAGTTTCAATCGCTACCGTTTATTTATATGCCAATGAATAGAAATTAGTGCTATGCACTATGCACATCTCGCGTACCGCTGAAATGCTGCTTCATATATGTATTTTAGCTTCTTATACATCAGTGTCTATTTTTGTTAAAATTATACTGAATTGTTTTTTTTTTAATCATAAAATCCGAGAAGATTTTTAATTATCTATTTTACATTAAAAGAAAGAGAGCCAAAGGCCTTATTTTCTACCATGCATTAGTTTACCATTTCCCTGTGTAAACCCTTTATTTTTTATTCATTCGTTAAGAATTAAAAAGTGGCACTTATTTCTCAAACCCACTATTATATTAGTTACAGATAAGAGTTTTTCCAATAGCGTAACATGTAATGGGGGAAATTTTATTACATATACATATGTGCGATTGATTATTCTTTAATTCTAGTAGTTTGATAGATATATTGAGTATATATAATAATTATGTATACGTTACATAAATTCCACGTACTACGACAATCATGTCATTGTTATGGGTAAACGTAATCATAGAGTAAATCGATCCATACATTATAGGTATCATTGGCATTATAAACTACCGTTCGTATAGACGTCTCGTACAACATGACAAACATGACTTTAAAAAAAAGTAATAATTATTTATAACCAGAAGGTTCGTGGTCAGTCCATACTGAAACACATACATATGTATATAAAGTAATTAACAGCTTCAAGTATTCCGTTTCTCACTGGGATACTAGATATGCCATAGATTTATATCTGTGATTCTTTGTCAGCAAATATAAAATCTTAAAATGCAAGGAATTACAAATTCCGTCACCTTAATGCCTGAAAACATAGAAAAAAAAAACCTTTGAAAATTGATGTAAATACAAAAACAGTAAAAACAATAAGCAAGGTCATTACTCCCCACGATTTGTGCTGAAATCATATAAGTTAAACTTGTTTGTTTTACGCAATTCTATAGAAAACCACCTACAAAGCAACATTTAATGAGAGCAAAGTTCAATAAGAGTTTAAACGAAAATATTACTTTATTTTTTCATACACATCATTTCGACACAAAACCATCTTGCTTTTACCTCTTAAAGGTTTCTTTGTTTTCTTTACTTAAGCAATTTAACTTCACATTTATTTATACTTATTAGATGTAAAACATAATTTTAATAATTAACAAAATACATATAACTAATTTTAGCACAACAAGCTGTTAATATTCTTAACAAATCTCTTCAAAATTCCAAGAAACGTTTTTATTAGTTATATTGTGAGAAATGACCATGTGTCAGTATTCGGTGTCCGTAAGACAACACACGTGTTTAGTCGTGACCACTGCGTATATTGTCCCTCGCGTCTGAATTGTGGGCGTTTTTGAGATATTCGGCTACAAGACGACATGTCAAGTTCTTTTGTCAAGTTGGGAGAATATTTAAGTGACTCCAATTGTTTTGTTGAATACACTACAGTTGCCGAAGACCATTAAGCAACTGTAGTGATTAACTAGTACTTAAGTATTTCTTGTAATTTGTTTTATTTGTCTAATATTTCTAGTCTTGCGCCTTCAATTAGTCTAGGTGTCACCTTTAATGACATAAGTCACGTCTTTTAGAATATAGGTTAATCATCTCGTGTATTCGTCGCCTTCGTTCGACTAAAGTGATTGCGTCCTTTAAAGGTTTTTTCTTGGGGAACCTTCAAATTGAAAATTACATTGCCTTTGTAGCTTCTTTACATAATAATAGCTTTAAATTATGGTTCTAAATAAAAATGCATTAATGCAAACTTAACATTTGATTTCACAAATATGGTTATAAAAACAATTAAATACCAATTCAGTAATGGGACAAAACATAATTATTGAAATAGTTCGATTTATGAGTAATTTTCTAGTTGCTATCCAAAGTTCTTAGAGTGGACGTAAAGATTAAAATGTACTATGATGTAGGTTGTCACGAGTCACATAGTGATGTCAACCGATTACAATTATTGTTGTACTGGTTTTTACCGATAATTTCTGTAAACATATTTTTTTATAAGAACCGGTTTTATTAGTTTCAGTAAAACTAGTACTTACAAACATTTTGAAACCTATCTTTTACCACTTTGAATGGCTTATCGATTTGTTTCTTATTGCTTCCCACGGTCATTTTTGATTTACTTTGAACGATTTTCCCTAGAAGCTATTTAGGCTAGATTGGTCATGATCGATTTGTTCTTAAGGTTATGGATTTTTTTTTTCTAGATTACTCAACATATTAGATGTACCTTCGTCGACCTATTAGACTTTTTGGCGTAATTTAGGCACATGTTGAAAATTGCATAATTGTAATTTAATAATTTTCTGCACAATAGATCCTCAAAATACAAATTATTATCTTTTGCTATCAAGTCCAGTCTAGTCAGTCTGTGCAGTGTGTTTGTTGCATTGTCTGTTTTTATTGCTTAATCTTATCTCAGATTTCTGTTTTGAATCGGTGAATACATTATTACACATGTTAAGGAAGTGAAAGGCGTCTATACTGCTGAGACCGAATCACTCTCAATCAATTCACTTGAAATGCCTAAATATATTTCTCTCTTAATTATCAACGTGTAGTCTGATTACATACTTAAGTTTTGCCTAGGTGTTTCTTTATGTATTTTTATGATTAATGCATAGCAGATTACTCCCGTGAACGGTATAGATATAGATATAGAGTTTATACATTTATAATAAAAATTCGAATTTAGGTCTGATATTTCTCACTCGTTACACTTACTAAATACGATAGTTGACTGCAAAGTCAAATCAGTTTGCTTCTTACTAAACATCACAATGGAACGTTCTGAAAAAAGTATTAAATAAATACATACTTGTAACGTCATACTTGTCTATCTTTGGTACATGAACGCGAACGTAATTTCTTTAGGCTTTATAAGAAATATATATTTTGTGATTATTGTTAAAATGATAATTGTAAGTATAGCCAACTACTCTCTTAAAATCATTGCAAATACAAAGTAATCATTAAACTAAGGCTACAAAAGTCGAAATAAATATCCCTACACAACCACTATAAACTACTATAATATATTGCATACACATACGTATCATTCAAATGCGACTGTTGCCTTTAAAATAAGTACTGCCATTTCTATTTGTCTTAACTACACGTAAATGACTGTCCAAGTCCCCATTTACCTTATGTATGAAGTGC
Source organism: Tyria jacobaeae (assembly GCA_947561695.1). Lineage (NCBI taxonomy): Eukaryota > Metazoa > Arthropoda > Insecta > Lepidoptera > Erebidae > Tyria > Tyria jacobaeae. The sequence continues at coordinate 5,711,775 of OX387207.1, read as the reverse complement.
CAAAGAGACATAGTTCGATCTAAAGGACCTTAGTCGACGATTGATTCTGAAACATAATTATTATTAGGTATATAGTATGAGGTAGGTATTCCTCATTAATCAATTTATTTACCTACAAGTATGATGTATGTATATATGTATGTATGATAAGAGTAACAAGCTAAAAATGCCGAGGAAAATTATGCAATAGTTTTCAACGTGAATGAACAATATAATTTTACTTTAATCAACCCTTAAACTCGATATTTTATTACAACTGTAGGAACCCAATAACAGTTCAATCAAATACCTGATTGGACGTATTTTAACGATTTGTTTTCATTAACGAGATATTTATATCTTTGTAATTATTATATCAGGGTATTCAGTAGCGTAAGCAGAGACGTAATAAAATAATTTTCGTCTACTTAGGATGTAAAGGTAGTGTATAAACAGAGTTCTGTAGAATAAATATAAATCTTTTAAAAAATGATTTAGTTTTACTATTAACAAATTTTGTCTGTTACCATTCTTCTCTATTTTTCAAATATCTTTGTTGAGATAATTCAATAATCGCCAACTCTAAAGTCATTACTAGCGCTGGGATAGTACTGCACAATATTTTAAATGCTTCTCTGTGTAGGGTCATAGTGTTAATTCTGTGCTTAATAAGTTGACAACGTTTTTAAATATTATTATTTATATAATATATTTATTAGAAAGCATACGTGTGTTCCAATAAGGAATAATTTAAGTTATAATTTATTTTTCCCTTTGTTTTTAGTGTGGCTTATAAACGTGGCCTGCCTTTTGGGTTGATTTTGATATTGGCTGTTAACAACCGGTGTTAATTTGTTTAATTTTAGAATTTATGTTCCTTTATCTAAATTTAAATGTCTATCTGATAAAAGAGAATTATTCATTCATTTGGTTAATATCAACTTGTGCTATGAAGTAAGTAAGTAAGTCAGACCAACTGTAACACTAAACTGTAATGTAAATAAGAGACATAAATAGATGGCACACACGATGACACGAAAGACAGCTAAGGAGTTGGAACGGTTGCTGATGTCTAAATCGGCCCAGGAATCAGCCCATCGAATTATCATCATTTAGGTACACAAGGTCCCGTTTCTCGCTTGCTACTGTAGTTAAATCTACATATATCTATTTCTAAAAAAATACATACTACATATATATAGTATATAGTACCTACAGTGGCAGTTCCTCTTTACTTTGTACCGGACTGCGCAAGAACCAAGTTTATATCTTTTGATTATGTAAGTTTATGTTTAACGAAGTCGGTATATCGATATCGTATAAATCGGTTTTAGGACTAACATCATTCGGTTTGGATTTATTCGATTATAGAAAACGTACCCACAATCTGATAAGACAAATTTGGCTGTTCCCCTGTCTGACGGTTACACATATTGACCGCAGTTGACTACAGACGGATCTATTATACATTCATTACGTATCGCAAACACTTTTCACAACCGGCCCATTGTTTCAGTGTGTCGAAAACTTCTTTCGACGCTGCAATAACGTCTACCTAACACTTACTGCGACAGTGGCGTGACTGAGGCTTCGGACTTGCGATCAAGTGGTTGCGGTTTCAAACGGTTCAACCCCACCTTGTACACTGCCTCCGTAAACCTACCCCTAACTCAATCATTTGGCTTAGCTGGGGGGGTTAACAGGAATACTAGTAATGTGTGACCCACGTTGCTATTATTCTTTATTAAAAAAAAACTCAACGTTTAGACATATGACATATATTAAATGTTATAAAGTAGATCTGTCAAAAAAAATGTCATAAAACCCGTTTTTTATTTGACTATTGCCAAGTTGCATTTTGATTTCAGTTTTACTGTAGTGCTTTTGCTCTTGCTGAAACTACGAACATACCAAACTAAATCAATTATAGTAACAAAGATGACATTAAAGCATTAAGTAGTAGAAATTGAACATCAGATAGTTTTGGCATTTTAACCTAACTTGTAACATGTAATGTAATAATTGTAATAAATAATAAAAATCAAATAATTACAAAGTAAAACTTGTATGAGTTTGAGTAATCAATTCTCTTCTTGGAGAGCCAAGCTCAGGCACACACAGGCAGGCAGACGACCTCATAGACAGCCGGTTGTGACTTTATGTTTCACTGAGTGAGTGAGGTTCTCGGAGCTCAAAGCACTCTCTCCTCTGTCCCCTTTACCATCAGGTGCCCCGTTTGCCCTTATTATTGTTTTGTATGTTGGTATCCACGTTGTATTGGACATAAAAATTTATAGAAAGACCATATCTATCATAACATAAATTACTACTATCAGGTGTACGACACACCCATACATGAATAACATAACGATGCCTTAAAACAAAGACAATTCCTAACATTTATATAATTCCTTCACACTTTCTTTCTTAAAATCACAACTCCCGCAATAGGATTAGTACCTGTGTCGCAGGGGACTTCACAAACATTCAAGCAACGGACACAGAACACCCAGACTCAGAACAACAATTTGAGGATTACACAAAGTGTTGTCCCGTGCAGGGATCGCACCCACAACACTCGGCGCTGTAGCATATTGGCGAAGTGACCACCTAAACCTTTGCAATAGTTTATTTAGTCTAATTCTAAAAAGACGAACACTTTATATATTACAAAAGGTATCAATTGGTATTGCAGTGAAAAACGGCAATTAAAAACTCGTATGGATTTATAAATTTAAATTGTGTTTTAACGTACTTTGTTTGATATAGAAGAGAATTATTAATCAGAAACGTTTCCGTAATCGACTTGATAATAGCTTAATATTGAAAATTGCATGTAGCATAAATAATAAAGTCGGAGTTGCAGGTTATTCCGAGACAGTTACTTGCTGACTGTCCCAAGCTATTATTACATTGGCCTACAACTATTTTGGTGCCGGGGATTTTAGACCTGATTTTAAGCATGTCTTACATGGCGATATCAAACATGTAATTGGTTTTTTCTACTACAATTTCCACAACATATATATATATATATATATATTATTGGCACTAAACATCAAGAAATTGTCTTTTGAGTGATTTTCTCGAATGAAGCTGACTTGGGCAATCTCGCATGATTCTCCAACAGTAGTCGGCCATCATATGAGTGTCCCATCTTCCTTGGTATCTTTTCTCCATTGTTATTGTCTTGGTGAAAACGTTCTCCTTGTTCTTCGCTTTGTTCTACTAAATTGTGTTGAAATTGATATAGGTGACTGAGATAGTGTAATTTTATACTCATATTACAACCTAAATCTTTGAATCGAACCAGCATATCTTTTACTAATTCTATATAGTTGACAGCCTTATAAGCCTTCCGAGGAAATTTTGTACAACTGCTATAAAAGATTTCCACGCAAGCCTTTCCAAATCATTCATAGAAGTCTCAAATTTAGTGGTGTCTTTTATTAATTGATGTGTTTGAGGTCCATCAAAGATACCTAGCTTTTAGTTTTTCAGTACTTAAACCAGGAAATTTCTGTGAAATAAACTGAAAACATTGACCATCTTTATCGAGTTGTGTTAACAAGTTGCTTCATTAGCCCTAATTTTACATGTAATGATGGAAAAATGATTTATTCTCTGACACCAAAGGTTCATTTATAACATTTCTTTCCCCAACAACAACAAGACCATCTCTCATAGGCCAATTTCTTTGAGTCCAATGACGTGATTTGGCTGGACTGTCCCAGAGACAAATAAAGCATGGGTATTTAGTATAACCACTCTGTAGACCCAATAAAAAATTAACCATCTTCAAATCGACGCAGATCACTCGGCTAACATATGTTCAGTATATTTTACATTTTGTAAAAGTATTCAAATTACCTCATATTCTTCTTTCACACATGTTGAGTGAGCATTTGGAACGGCAGCATCTTTATTTCCACTATGTAGAAGAACTGCCTTGAGACTTCGTTTACTACTGTCAATAAAGATACGCCATTTACTGGACTGATAAATCGGCAAACCCATAAAAGTCAGGTAACCAGTCACATTACAGAAATACAGAAAATTTTCATCAGGTGAAAAGAACTGCAATATAGGTTTCGTTTTCTCGTACGATATGTAGGCACTCCAACGTCTGAGGAAAGACATTTTTTTTCTTAATCTTGACGCTAGAAACTCAGTACGTTCCTTAGAAAGGTCTAAGTCTCTGATGAGGTCATTAAGCTCATTCTGTGAAAATCGCTTAGGATTTGATGATTTCCCGCAGTAAGTTTCAAAGTCGTTATCTACTTACTACATACACTATGAAGCCCCCACACTTTATCTTGGTGTCGAATTTCAATACCGAAGTAAGCAAAATACAAACTACTTACAGTGTTTTTAATCTTTTTATTCTGATCTTTCAGTATGTATTCGTATGTAAACATAACAAAATAAATCAGGATCGTTAACATAACATCTGGACGTACTAGACATAATGAAATAGTAACATAAACTATATCGTGTGTTATTGTAAAATGACTCTTTGCGAATATGGCGGAAAAAAAATTAAAATGAGGGTAATAGATAAACTAGAGCTGATGAGTTAAAATGACGTATGTCAATATATTGTACATTATCTATTTCATCGCCCATAGACACAATTAGAGATGCACCAAAAACCAAAAAAAAATTCTAGGCTTGTGTTATTATTATTGCAGCTATTACTTGCAGTGTAATTACTGGCATACAATACATACATGTTATTGGTTAAACGCTGGTTGATTCAAATAAATATGTGGTTTCAATTTTAAAGGTGGAAGATCGATAAATAATTACAAATTAAACTCAACGGTTTCAAGTCGTATTTCTTTAGGGTTTAAGTTTTAAGAAATGCTATGTCGTTTGTCAAAGATGAAATCTTTCGGGTAGATGGTGGAGAAGTAATCAAAAGTATGAAATAAAAGTAATGCATCATCCACGTTTTAGGATATCGAAATATTAGACCTCATGGATTTTATCAGTTAACGCTATAATGAAAACTGTAGGTACTTACTTGTTTTTATAGTTTGAAGTAAACTCAGTGGATATAAATAAATGTTTTTACTTGTAACTTTAAAGTATATAAATTACTTCCTGATATATACACAACGATTGCTAGACCACACAACTGTGTTTATTCAGTGACGGTCAGTTGTGTCGTTAAACCAAGAACCGACGGGCACAAAAACTTGGGGCCTGACCCTAAGGGCTATAAATCAATCGGCGAACAATCTTTGACGACATCTGCTGAACAGGCGCACATACATCGGTACACCATGCGTTGAAACTACACAGGATTGTAAATATTTTTTATAGTTTAAAATAATGATTTTTAACAAAAGATAATTAACGTTGGCAAAAGGGCGTAATCGTTATTTTTATTTAAGAATATTGAATGGCATGATGTGGCCCAGGAGAAGATTTTGTAGTAAAATGTGGGTAGGCATTTGCTCAGCAGTGGGACAGTAAAAGGACGAATGTTTGTATCACGAATAAATTAAAGAATGAAGTATATACGTTTGTTACGTATATGCCAAAGATACCTTCACTGAAATGATGATAATGTCTCAAAAACAGAAATTCCAATCTCTAAAATAAGACTCGAGAAAAATATTTTACGATTCACCGTAGTGAAGAAATAGAAGGACTAATCTAATATCGACATTACACTTATAGGTAAAAGTTATGTGATAATTATGTTCACTTTCCATCGTGATGCACTTATACGCGTAATGAATTATAATATTGTAATGTAATTATAATAATATTGTACAACAATAAGTCTCTTTTTTATCATTTCGGATTTCGACATTTCCACGGGTCATTACCCTACCTACCTTCCTAGACTTCCGGACTTCAACCGACTCATACCATACGGTGTTCCGTCACATAGTCTTAATGCCTGGGTCTCAGGTGTACGCTTGAAAGGAAATCCCGGTACACCCCGGCAGACCTGGCCTTCACTTCACTAGACTTCACTATTCAAAGAGGCGTGTGCGGAACACGGGGTCGCCGTTTTGGGCCTGCTTCTGCTAGAGGCCTATCCGTCACCTTCAGGCCAGCGCTCATGGAGGCCGGAAATCAGCTTGCGCTCTCAGGCGCCTGGTGAATCTTCTGCGGGATGGGAGAGTAGTGCAGTGTCAGTGATGGCACACAGATAATGACTACCGGCCGATTCGACACAGGTACTTCCCGAAGCAGCCATGTCCGGTAAGTACCTGCGTCATCCGATAGGAGAGGCTACTATGTCGCCTGTCCAGTCAGTCCTCCATAACGGGTCTTACCGCCACGGTTGTGTCAACAATATACCTAACAAATAGCGCTCCGAGCGAGAAAGATTTGTGACTTATGATTTTTTGTAAGCATGAAACACTGCGTGTACACGTGCTATTACTTCACGATCTATAGTAATAAATTGTCTACTGAAAATACAAGTAACAATTTAAATGTAAGTTGAGTGCGCAGACTGTTCATTACTTAGTCCGTATATTCACTACATAATTATTATTTAAATAATAAATAGTTGATACTCCAACGTAATTATTTCATTATTATAATTACGAATTATAATTAAATAAATTACTTTCTGAAAAAGTGCCACCTACGAAATTCTCTAAAATTAATAACATTCTTTATTAAAGCCAATCTATTCGACTTTGTTTTTAGGGTTCCGTATCTCAAAAGGAAAAAACGAAACCCTTATTCTTCTCCGTCTGTCTGTCTGTCAAGAACGCGTGGAAGTATCAAGCTGAAATTCATATCAAATACTTAAGTCTACTATTCCGTGGAGCTGTGAAAGAATCGCAATTCAATCAACACCAGGGTACTTCCCGTGAACTCAGAATTCAACGTCAACTTCGACGTCGTCAACTCGAATTCAAATTCAAAAGCAACGTCTTATAGCACAGATAAAGGAAAAGTTGTGAAAGCATAAATTTTTAAATACATCATATAATTAAAATATTTTTATAATACTAAACTCACTACCCCTTTCCTCATGAACGCGTAGAGGTATCAAGTTGAAATTTATATCACATACTTAGGTCTAATTGCCTTAAAGCTGTAAAAAAAAACAAATTTCTAAGTCAACGCAAATTTACAAGCATTTATACCGCATATTTTGAAACACGCAACTACCAGGGAATCAAACCCTAAAGGCTCCTTCCCTTTGACATAGAATCTTACCTACAGGTTTGTACGGAACCCTCGGTGCGCAAGTCCGACTCGCCCTTGGCCGATTTTATTACTTTTAGTCAAACTTACAGCGACGTAGCGTAAAACTTACAAAAAAAAATTAACTTCATTTTTATACGTTTACTTTAACATTTATTATTGTAATACGTTTAAATTATATTACATTTAATTGTACATTTAAGTACTTGGTCTGTTTGTTAAAACTAAAAACCTAACGTAGATTTTGCTGCGAAAGTTATACAGCGTATAAAACCTTTGTATACCGTTAATGAAGAACTCTGTATTAAGTACAGTTAAGTGTCAACATAATCATTGTCATTAAAGTTTATGAGACTTTTTTAGAAAGTTTTACATACAAAATTCTGAATTACTTTTTAGTAGATACACACGTTTCAATAATTAAATATAAAACCGTTTTCATTTGTCAGGTTTAGGGTCATACTTGAAGGATGTGTTGTTTCATATTAAAGGGATCAGTTGACGGATAACTTTTATGGTTCGATTTGCTGTATTGAGTACAATTCAAGCATTGTTATAAAAAAACAATGGCCAGAAATTGGCAGCTAAAGTAATTTCTACATTTTTCGGGGCAAGAATTTCTAGAATAAAAAAAGAGATTATGGAATACATCACCTAGAATCTTTTACAGTAGCTCTAGCTGTACCGGTATACCAGATAACTAGGTATTCATATAAAAGTATGGCACCGCAATTGAGATATACATATGTGCATAGCGGAGAAACCCCTTCTGCAGGCAGATGTCACAACAATTAAGAACATTGATATCTTAACGTTGCTTTTTTGCTAGTAAATAGTCGTAGGTACTAAAATTAACCGTCTACTAAAATTAAGCTTTTTCATATTTTATCGAGATTAATTTCATTCATCTCCATTAATGTATCCAATTATACCTCGTAGGCGGCTGGCAGCGGATTAAAGTAGTTTGCATAAGATATATATAGGGTTTAGTTATATACTTATTGATAACGAAAATATAATTAAAACAAATCCCTTATTTCGTTTATTGTTAATAACAATTGTTTTTTTTTTAGAAAATAAATAAGGAGTGATATAGAAGCCTATTAATATTTTGATTGCATTTCTCGTAGTTCAAGTAGTCTCCATTTCTTTCCAAGCACCGTCGCATGAGATGACTGAAGCAGTGAGTCCATTCTCTTTTAGGGATTTTCAAAAGCAGCCACGGCATCTTCAGTTCGACTGCCTCTAAGACAGACTTCCTCTAAGTTTATTTTTTATTTTTGGAAATAAATAAGAGACACAAGGTGCCAAGTCAGGACTTCAAAGAGGATGACTCACTAACACCTTCGATAGACAAATATTCGATAGTCCGTCTGGCGGAATGAGCGCGTTGTCGTGGTGAAGGAGGATACTGCTTCTTGGGTGCTGCTGTCTAACATTTTCCAAGAAAACTGATAAACAGTAAAAACAAACTACGTAAACTAGATCGTTTTTAATTTCAAGTCGTTCATCATTTTTAACATTATTTATCTTCTGCCTTGAAGATATAATATCCCTTTACATGTAGAATACCTGTAGAGTAGGTGAATATTTGATTTCCCATTGCCTTACCTTGAAAGAGAAAAAGAGAATTATTCCCTACTTGGAAGAAACAAATACTTCAAATAAAGTATCCAATTGACAATTTTAATCTCAGTGCTTTCACTTCAGAGTTTTAATAAAATAATTGTTTACAATTTAAAAGCTTTATGTACTCTTACTGTCATGTAATACGAAAACTGTAGTTTCTAATGACCAAGAATCATATAATGTACATGGTCGTAGTATAAATTTATATTTGTTAAAACATTTATTATTGAATCATTTATCATTTCAAGGTCTTTAACCGAAACCTTCAAAATGAAATTAATAAATGATTGTCATTAAATGATGTGTAAATCGGGACTCTGTTTAATGAGGCACCCGTGGTCCACCCGTGACCACTGTCGGTGCAATTCGAACGAAACGTCGGGTAAACAGGTATTGTGTCTTATAAAATTTGTCAAGTCCCGATTTACACATCTAATATGTATAGAAGTCCCGAAAGTTTAAAAACAATTAACCCAGTCGTGTGTAATAATGTCGTTATATCGATTTTAGATACTACCACTGTAAATTTATGAACTCTTAACTCAATATAAATGTACATTAAATTCTTTAACTTCATTGAAAGAAAGTTTCCTAAACATTTATTTCCTGAGACATACTGAATAGTAGAAACTACAACCATTCTCTATTGCTAAAGTAGTTTAAAATTCTCAAAACATATTAAGGTAACCCATAATGACAAAAATTACCTACTAACAACAAATATACTGCACGAAAACAATCAAAATTTGCTGACTAAAAATCAGCTGTATAATTGGTTTATTAGTCGATCTTGTTGTGGTTATACGGGTCAAGAGTGTAATAATACGCAACTGAAACGCCGTTGAAACACCATACACCGTTTGAATACAACAAAATACTGTGTTTGACGGTAATAATCAGAGAGTAACACAGGCCTAAAGATAATGTGGACTTCGAAACATCTAGAAATATTAATGTGTACACTCATCAATCATTACAAATACAAAGGTTTCTTTATTTTAATTTCTATATCATTTGCTTACGGGGCAAAAATGTTATGTAGTTGACTACAATTTAATTGAGTTTTAGCCGGCAAGGACTACATAACCCTTATTATATTATAATATAATATGACAAGATTGAATATAAATAGATCCCCATTACAATACTTATAATTAAGGCAAGTCGTCAAGGTTGCAAACGTGAACGCCCATTGTTTCACGTTCTCACAACTGTATGTGCTTGTTAACTACTGGGTTATTAGAATTAGCAGGATATAATTGTGTTGTTATTTTTCCATTAAGTGTAAAATAATAGCCATCTAACGCTTATTATTTTATGTTTCAAGTATAGCCTGTTAACTCCTGTAAACCGGATTCAAAACAAGTCACCTAAATATCCTTCAGGTGTATGATTCAATTACTGGCAGAGACCTAATGTAGGTCCTATCTAACTAACTAACTATCCAAATATCTATATATCTAACCTATCTCGTAATACTATTTTGGTGAATTGTAGGTACTGGTGGTAATGTATATATGTATATACGTATGTCTATAGTGTAAGTGTATTAAAAATCTGTATATAAACATACATCTAGATTAACTGTCAAACAGAGCCAGTTTGAGCTATATATAGGTATGCGACTCTAATGTGGTTGAGCCAAACTACAAGACACCCATATAAGCAATTTCGACACGCACCCACCCATATAAGGATTTTCCATCGTTATTTCAAAAGAGTTGATGACAATAGGCTTTCCACCTATTAAGTGAAAGGTAATAAATTATAATTGACAAAATGTTTGCGTTTAATACGCCTTTACCGACCTCTTCAGGGATACGAGCGTGTATATGTATAATATGTTAGAAGTTCTCAACGGTTTGGTTCTTTGAATACTTTTTGCTATCCTCAATTACACAGTTAATTGCTTTCAGGTGCTCATATTCAGCAATTGAAGGAATACACTGTAAATTAGTAAAAAAAAACTTGTAATTCAAAGTCAAGTTAACATGAAAGTTCACAATTAATGTTCATAATAGTACGTAAAAGTACAACAGCGGTCCTAACGTCTTTCGGAGGGAACTAAAGATAGAATGCGCCGTTATAAATGATGAACCACCTGTTGCTGTGCAGAGTGTTTTGAACCTTATGTCCTTTTAATAAAGTGGCTTTATTTATATATGAACATGTAGTTATGAAACATGAGTGTTATCATATCTTTTGTTGAAATACATGAAAAGACATGAGTTTCAACACTGTGTATATCAAAACATACCTCCATAATAACCATTGTAACTATATTTAAATACACTTAAGTAAGCTCCGTAAACTTCTAGGAAACATTATAAAATCTTCACGCTGTTGTCTTCATATTTGTACCTTCTTTGTTTAAGCGAGTGATTATTATATTTATCTACTAAATTCGCGTTAAAAACTTAAAAGGTCAGGAGCCAAAAACATCGAACGATCGTATTAGAGTTCGTTTACGGGCCAATCACAAAAACAATTTAATTTTAGTGGCCGTTATGATTTCAACTGTCATTTTATGACTTTGTGGCCCATGACTGGTCCGACATACTCGTATAAGTATACATTGGACACGTCTAGCTTGATGTAGCCGTTTTCACGAAGTTTTAAATGTATGACACCCGTTACTAATATTCTTTACAGAAAAACACCTATAACTATAGTAAATTGAGAACTTCTTCGCTATTGAATTTCAATTAAAAATGCTTACAATAATTGTCTTTACGTATTAAGACAAAGTTAGTTAATTAGACATTAATATTTTTTTTCTATTTACATCCCTATGTCAGGTAATATTCAGATGGATGTTAATGAATTAGCATTAACAACCATCTGAATATTATCTGTACATGACATAATCTTATGATTAATACCTTTGTGTTTTTGTCAAGTTACTAGCTACCAGTAATATGATTGATTTATATCCATGACCGGCCAGTATTTGCGATACCTCGTTTGGATTAAATACATACATACCGCAGGTACAGTATCATCACAAAGATTTTTGTCAGAAGAAAACAGTGGAAGTGTTATTTTGCAAATTAATTAGCTACGATTATACCACTGTTAATTGTGACTGTTCGTTAGGGTAGACGACCTAGACCACTTATGATAACGTTTATTACAGAAGCTGCCTGTTATACCATATTAGCAGAGCCTTGAAAATTATAGACTTTATTTAGTTTTGCATACCAAAGAGCCTATTCAACTCTAGTGTTCCAAATGTTAACTTAGCATGTTGTAGCTTTATACATTTGATATTTATTATAACAAAAAAGAGACTTGAAAGTTTAACAAATTTTAAAACCCAGTTCTGCTAGACCAGATTTTTTAGTTCAACATTATAACAGATATAGAGCAACTCAACAACAACTATAGGACTAATATTAATTTTCCTAACCGTGTCACTGGAGCGTTAACCTCCTTCTATGGGCACCTGCATAATGTCGTATCGGCTCTTAGATTGCGACAATGAGCGGTTGATGGCAAGTCTGTTTTAGATTTTTTCTACAAGACAGGACTAATATTCATTTTCCTAACCGTGTCACTGGAGCGTTAACCTCCTTCTATGGGCACCTGCATAATGTCGTATCGGCTCTTAGATTGCGACAATGAGCGGTTGATGACAAGTCTGTTTTAGATTTTTTGTACAAGACAGGAGAACCTTAAATAACATTAAAACTGGCACGGTGGCTGGCAGGATAGACCAAATTTTTTAGTTCAACATTATAGCAGATATAGATCAACTCACCAATAACTATAGGACTAATATTTATATTCCTAAACGTGCCACTGGAGCGTTAACCTCCTTCTATTGACACCTGCATAATGTCGTATCAGCTCTTAGATGATAGAATGAGCAGTTGATGGCAAGTCTGTTTTAGATTTTATCTACAAGACAGGAGAAACTTAAATAACATTAAAACTGGCACGGTGGCGGCATTCTTATTTATCGCGGTCGCGACCTACCGACCCATTGTATTGCTGGACGAGGCGGGTCAATTGTTTGAAAGGATCCTCTCTGCCCGCATCGTCCGGTACCTGGGCGAGGTCGGCCCCGATTTTCCGGAGGCCCAATTTGGTTATCGAGCGGGGCGTTCGACTATTGGTGCTGTCATGCATCTGAGGGCCCTGACCAAAGAGGCAGTGAGCTGTGGCGGCGTGCTGTTGGCAGTGTCTTTGGACATCGCCAACGCATTTAATAGTCTGCCATTCAGTTGTATCAACGAAGCGCTCCTTTATCACGGGGTGCCACAGTACCTGATGCGGCTGTTGGCAGACTATTTGGAGGATCGTACCGTCGTGTACGAGGATCGAGAGGGAATTGTGAGTCGTCGGCCCATGTCATGCGGTGTTCCGCAGGGGACTGTCCTTGGACCACTCCTGTGGAACATGGGGTACGACTGGGCCCTTCGAGGTGACTTCCCCCCTGGGCTGAGGGTAATATGTTACGCCGATGACACTCTGGTTACAGCCCGGGGGTCAAACTTTAAAGAGGTGGCACGCTTGGCCACCAGAGGAGCCTCACTGGTGGTCGGGGTGGATAAGACGGAGGCCCTCCTATTTCATGGGCCCGTTGAGGTCCACCCCCTGACTCCTCTATAATGGTCAACTCGATCCTCGTACCGCTTCGGGCCCACGTAGTATATCTGGACCTGATCCTCGACAGAAGATTGCGCTTCGAAACTTTCTGTAAGGAGTTCATCTCGCAGAATTAGGAAGAATTAGGAATTGAGAGTTGAAGGAAGGTAGTGCCCGTGATTGCAGGCAGGCGCTAGTAGGGATCCGGATGTCTTAATGAAGCTGTTCCCGGATTCCTCCTATTTTAGGCGCAGTATGGCACCACACTTACTCGGTCACACAATGCAAGCATTGTTTAACAGCAGGTTTTCTGTGAGGCCGTGCCTGAGCATGGCTCTCCCACGTTAGATATATTATTGTATGTATTCATTTCTTATCATAAATACGCATTTTAGAAAAACAAGCTTTAATCATGAAAATAAATTAATATGAAAGCTATTTCTGAATTTCACAAGGTTTGAGAAATTTAATCTGATCTTTTATCGATTTAATGTATTTTTTACAAATGTCTAATACCTGTTTCATATTCTGTTACTAACAAAAATGAGTCTTCGTCACTTGGTTAAATGATTATTATTATATTATTATATTTTAGGTGCACCCATGTCACGTGACACTAGATTGAGCCACGTGATTCAAATACGAAGGTCGTATACAGCGAGACACTACTATTTTACTAAGTATATAGTGTATATAGTGTCTGTTGTTGATGTCTGTACAAATAGTCCAATGTAAGCAACCGTTAGAAAATAGCGTTTCCTCAGTTGCGACATGTTAGTGTTTAGATAATATATCCGCTTTCCTTTTTCGAATCAAATTACAAAACAACTTGTACGTGCCTCGGGAGTCGGATAAAGTTGAAGAAAGTTAATTAGTTGTATAGTATTATTTAATCTAGATAAAGTACAACAAGCACATAATAATCTCAGTACGATACAAGGCCCCACTACGCTACAATAGTTCCAGCTATTTCCACTAGATATATTAGTGGATCACGTGACGTAGTCCTCGATTGTGCATATACATGTATTATACATAAATAATTGAAGGCATTTCTGGGCATCATAATGGAGATGGTCCATTATGATGCCCAGAAATGCCTTCAATTTGGTTACTGTTACAGTTGTCAATTTTCACGCATTTGGTTGATCTGCATATTTGTTTGTATTTATCAAAAAATTTGCTTAACATAAGTACATTTTTTTTTTGTTGCTGCCTATCAAAGTGTGTTGTCCTGTACGGTAGGTTTCTATTACAGCGTAACGGTGGAATGTCAAAGCTTTCCAAGTTTAGACTCTGTTGCCAATTCTGCTGTTTCTATTCTATCTCGTCAGCATCTGATTCTTCATCTGAAGCAGAGGAAAAGTCTGAATGGTTTGGGATACCTGTTTTCTGACATAGGTGACTGAAATCTAGTAGTTCTAATGGAATATCATTGGCAGCTCTGGATGTAGAAAGTTTAGGGGATTGTGCCAACACGGGACTCTCTTGACATTCTTCTGCTTCTGAGCTAATGCATCATCATCTGCATCATTACCGACTAATATAGCAAGTCTATATTATGAGTTCCCTCGGACACTGACACTTCTTCTTCACCGACTTTAAACATAGAGCCATCAGGTATTACAAATAGGTATTCTAGCTTTTCTTGGATTTGATTGTTTAGCAGTGGTTGCCCTCGCATCTCTTGCATAGTCATTGTTTAAAAAAAATAAGAGTAAGTAAAATTGGATAAACATTTACATACAAATCTAATAAAAGATTTAAATACGATAAAACACATGAACTGGTAATGGCATATACATATGTTGCCACCATGTTTGGAGCCAATTTTACGATAATTAGTAATTAGTTTTTTGAAATATGCAATGAAACATAATCAATTTTACAATTAATAGAAAATGTTACCTTCACCCCCTCGCAGTATGAGGATTTTTTGACATTTGTGATAATACTTTGACCGTAGATTTGCATAGTGTGGGGTCACTAGATTTGGGTGTGTGAAAGGACAATAGGCAAATTAAAAGGATAAGCAAAAGTTGGTAATAAATAAGTAACTTGTTATTATAAGTACCGCTAAATTAGTATCTTTCGGTAATTAATTGTAATATACCTTAACCTTGAAGAGCAATGATTGCATTGACACACATTACACAAGAATGGAACGTAAAGGTTCATTTTCACAAACAGGTTAATTTTTATTCTATACGTGGTGTCAGCCGCAGGGCTATTGACCGAAATAACGGATAACGGTGCGATTGTTCTAGTCGAAAATACCTATACGTGGACGTGCGTGCCCTACTTAAGTTTGTGGTATGAGTTAAGAGCGATCGCAATATTATTATTGCAGTGAGTTCTGTGTTGACATCACAAGAAAAGTATAGTTTCCTGCTATTGGTCCTTTCTGATCTATTCCTAGTTTTTGATTTCATTCATTTTAGGCTCCTATCTGTAAGTTGCTGACTTATTCGAATGGTACTGATATTTAGCACCTCTCTACATAAGAATTTTTAATATTTTCAGTGATTACGAGTGTACCCGTGCTGTCCAGTGCATAACTAATCCCTTTTGTACAATATTGTATTTACGAGTATTGTAATTTGTTTACAATACTAGCTATTTGTAGATAAGGAAATTGTAAGAAATAGTTCAATGGTTACCTAAAAAATGTTTGCTGCAGTGATTCCGAACCGATACGACTTTCAAACCTTCAAGAAAAGAGCGTACTCCTACCTAAAAGGCCGGCAACTCACTTGTGACTCTTGAGTTGCGGGTGTCCGATGGCGGGGGTAATCTCTTACCATCAGGTGACCCGTCTGCTTGTTTGCCCCTATCGCATAAAACAAAAAAAAAAGTGAAAAAAAAATCAGTTCCTTGTTACTTTCTATCATACAGACAGTTTCTGACTGCTAGTAATGCCATGCGGTCCCTAGTTATCTATAGCGTTTATCGCAATCCCCTTTAACTTACAATTGAATATAAAATTTGCATGTGTGATCAGTTACTAGGCCGCGTTGGGCCCGTAAACCACGCAGCACGCAGCAGACTCAGAATAGTGTAACAGTAGGGTTATCCGTGTACTACGGAAGACACCTGTTCGATACATACATACTTCACAGCTGTATCCCTGAAGAATTAGGCCGAGGTGAATTATTACACCTTCATTTTACTAATTAGAATTTGATCCTACTAATATAATTCCCTTAGCGAGTGAACATGACCAGGGTATCCACATTCTGGATAGTTAGAGAAGCTCAAGGTGGTCAGGGATAGTCAGTAAAGTCAGGGAAATTATGAAATTTTACACCCCCTAGCGGATTTATTTAATTTCTTCTGTACAATTTAAGTTTAAAAACAGTATCAACAATTCATGAAGCAAGCCATGTTGTCCGTCAAATTTTATGTAATTTTAGTTTATAATTGAAGTATAACTGTATTCATATTATTTCCATGTGTATTGAATTTATACCGAAGAAAACGGGACAAATAAAACCGGAAAAATATTTTTATGTCGTATCTTTACACTTATCTAGTGGAATTATTATTTCTAATTTATACAAGACCAATCTACAGTACAACCAATTCAACTTAAACATTAATAAACGTAACATGTAATATTTTTAATTTTGAACCTTATGTGTGGTCTATGGTTTTCAATTTTAAAGTAAATCAACCTCGAGTACAACTCGAAATGAAAATGAAATCAATAGAAAAGAAATGTTATATTGATACCGATTCATTAACCCATTCCTCCCCACTGTCCTATTTTTAGGACACCATATTCAACATTTTTTTTTACATGTTAGGTCGTTTATTTTTATTGTTTCTGACAAAATTCGTATTCTTGCACTGTTTTTCTGATAAAATATTTTTTTCTTCTGCAAAAATTGTATCCGTAATTTTAATGTAAATTTTTCAAAATATAATTTTTGTTGCCTCAAAAAAAAGCATCATATTCTGATCTTATATACCATATTGTAAAAAAACTTGCCAACTACAATTTACATAAAACTGATTCTAAGACCTTTATCAAATATATAAAAAATGAAAATATAAACAAAACATAATTTAAAAACTTGTGGTAATCTTTCAAAATATTATTCTTGGTTGTTATTCTGAATTGTGTGATATTGTGGTGAAAAAATCGAAAGGCAAGGCAAGCAAACCTACACCAGGTACATAAGAACGCCTTTTACAACCTGTCAGGTTTGATAATATTGCTCACTATATGACGAGATTTTTTTTTTACAACCTTGTCCCTCGACAAGGTTATAAAAAAAAACCTCTTACTTTTTGCGCTAAATGTGAAAAAACACTCTGCAGTAATTGTTTTATACCTTACCATAAAAAATAAGTTAATAGAACTTTATGTTTAAAACTATTAATGGTCAAGCTTTCAAATACAGCTAATAATCTTATAATTGTTTACTTTTAATATTTCTGATCACATGTCCCCACTGTCATATTTATAGGTCAGGCTGACTCAGCATTAAAAGTATTTTTTTTTTTTTGTTCGTATTATTTTTTCTTAGCGTATTATGAACTTAGTTTCAAGATTTGATAAAAAAATTGGGAAGTAATGGGTTAATAACGGAAATATCACTTAATATATTTTGTTCATTCCTTACTTTGCTTCCTTGGCGGCTTAGAGGTGGAATGTTGTCTTCAAATTCTAACGGGACCAACGTTGAGTAGAACTCTTGAATCCCTTTGCGAACCGCTACAGAAGGTATTTTGATGTTACCAAACTTTTCATTATTAAATTATCAGTTACATAATGGCCAGTGCGTCTCGCATAGGCTGTAAGTCCTAAGTCATCTTTTAAAAACCGCGACATGGTTATAGGTGCTATATTCTTTTTCCGATATACAAATAAGTCAAAATCTTCAAATATTTTTAAACCTAAATATTTTTCATAGTGATTAATTTATTAAAGCGTGTCACTTATTAACTATGTTCCTTCTGACATTTAGATTTTCAAATAAGCGGTCCGTAAGGTATTCATTTATATTTTCAGAATACCATCAAAGTGTTGAGTATTTGCCTCATAGACTAACTCAACGAAAACCGACCTTGCCTGACAAGCCACAATTTTTTTATACAAAACTCAATGAATATAATTTCTTCATACAACCAATCATATTGGCAATGATAGACCATTCGGAACTAATATATCTTTATATAAAGTAGCACTCAGGTTGCATGCGGCTTTATTCTAGGACGGACGACACACAAGTTGAGTAATATAATATAATTACTTAACCATCAGATATATATGTACTTTAAAAGTAAATTGAGAAATTACTATTCTGATATGAGCTTAAATACTTACTCTTATGTAGGTATACAATGTTTACCCATATTTAACAGCTTTATTAGTAAGAATGTATATACAAAAAATATAACTTTGCATTTCCCGCGAATACGTAGAACTAAGGCAAATATTTACTCAATAGATAATAACACTTATAGACGTAATTCATGCATTTTACAACACGGCATATAGTTACGATACGACCTTTAAACCCACAAGAAAATACGCACTTGCCAATCCTGAGATGAAGGTGTCCATGGGCCGGGCGGTAGTCACTTACCATAACGTGACCTATCTGCTAATTGCCCCCTATAACATAAAAACAAGTGTCTAGATCTAATATTTCAGCTACATTTGAAGCTATAAGAGCCAAGGCATTGAAATAAACTCAAAGCTAATAATGTAAAAAAAGTATAACTTTGGAGGCCATGGATCTATAAAGTCATCGATGTCATTATGATATCGACTCGTGGCAAGTGCCGACCCTCTTACTGACCAATCTGTCACGGAATGTACGTGACTGAGGCGACACGGTTGTATACACCGATGTTACAACTCTAAAGATACCAGCGGTAACAACATAACCTACATACAAATAGCAGAGTTAGTTATATTATATTAACTGTTGTTTTGTTCACGGTGAAAACGAAAGATTTCTAAGAATTACTTATTGATTTATAAAATATAAGTGAGGATATCGTATTAGATTGTATTAGAATGAAAAAGAATGAGTGTGGCGCCTGACACCGATACGGCAAGCAGCTTCAGACATCGATAGAGGGACCTCTTTGTAAACGAAACAAATGTAATATCTTCGATATAGCAACGTCCAACTAAACATGTCTACAGATCTAATATAATTTTACTAATAGGTGACCTCAACTAATAATTAAGTGTTAATGAAATATACTTCCAATTACCGTCTTAATACTAGTTATGTGGTGAGATTTTACTAAGTAATAATATAGCCTTTTGTACATTATCAAATTGACAAATGTATTCGTATGATACTCCTTCTATAACTCTAATAATTATAAATATTTAGTATAGTTATTTACGTAGAGGAGCTCGGACCTCAGGTCTGCGGGCAGTTCGAAGGTATCGCCAGGTATGCGACCCCGACGGCTTGAAGCAATTGCTGACACTTCCAAATCCATTTGAATATGAGCAATATCCCTTTGCTTCCATTACCTTCCCATATATCCTATTATTCACTCTCTTGTTATACTTACAACTTTTCCATCTAAAATTCCTAAAATGTACGTTTACACCAATTATGTTAATGGGACCAAATTGTGTTTAATGCACCTAGCCTAGCCCTGCAGGGATACAGGCATGAACGCACGTATGTATATTAAAAACTCAATTGCTGCCGACATCCTTGTTCTAAGCCACATTATTGTATGTATTTGCATTGCAATTGAATTATGCAATTGAATATTGTATTTCATTGCATTGCATTCTACTTCCCTTTTTAAAAAGATACAAGTTTTTTAGTATTAATGACAATCATTTTTTTCTCTTGTTATTAGATACCGTAAACTTTTACTGTAAGGTGTACTCAAAATCTCAAAACTGATATTATTCTGCATGCATTACGGGGTCAGTGAGGATTAATATTATTTTATCTGAGTTATAAACTGAAGTGGTGTTCATTTTACTCAATCCACCATAATTTAATTGCTTAGCTTAATTTTGGGGCATTGAAAATGTGTCCGTGGTTTTACCTACTTCGCTTCATAACGTGTGTCTTCTGTTCCGTAACATATTTTCAATAACGTCCTGAACTCTTTCTCATCACATACATATTATGTATGCTACCACGTAAGATGTCGTGATATGCAAACTCATAATGTCTTGCACTATATGATGCTACTCAATATGTGCTTGCATTTTTCAAGTTCTTCATCTTCAAGTATTTCATCTTATACTCGTTATGCCGCAATCGAAAGTTGTGAACAACGTACTAGGAAATGCTTTCGAGAACATTGTTAGTTTTTGCACGGATTGAAACTGTGAAAGGGTGTAGAAAATTGTGTCATTGCAATCTATTTCTCCTTAGTGTTTAATGAACTGATTAGCATAGATGAGATTTATTTTAAACACTATATGTGCATAATAAATAAAAGAAGTACAATTTGAAAAATGGAAAGTAAATTTGCTTAAATGTTACGCTCTCAAAAAAAATCCCTGACGTGTGCCGTAACACGAGCAAAAGCTAAATAAAAACATGTGGTCAACCACCGTGCGACTCATCTGGTCTTTACTCGTAGTAACAGTTTAATAGATATTTAGGCTGTACAGTTGGGAGTACAATATATGATAACATACTGAATCATATTGTTACACAATGCTTAATAGATCCAAATTAAACATGGCTATAGTAGTATGCTGTATAAGTCAATTACTACTTTAATCTAGTTTTCTAACTACATTAATTTATACAGACATTCAACCCTATATCCCCGAAGGGTCCCCGTAGGGTTCTTGGTTGAGTAAACGAGGGGCCCCTATCTCTTCACAAAGGCTTCGTGAAAGACGACTGAGTGATCGGACTGTTATCTATCAGGCAGTATAACTACAATGACCGGTAGCACAACAGGATTACCATTATTACGTAAGGTCGACTAAGTTATGGTTGGTTTAATGTGAGTGCTTAAGCCACCTGTGCCTACCCCCTGTGTATATTCATATTGTATTATATACAATAAACTCTATATATAATCAAGTAGCCACTAACGCACAAGCTAGTTAAGAACCTGTGTTATTGATAACAAGGCTTCCATTATATATATTTTATTTTAAATAAAAAGTAAGAAGAAACGCAAAACCGATATACGTATGTGATGCTGTCACAGTATAGGTATTTCCATAGTTTATAATACACACTAAGACGTATTTCTCTTCGGTGTAAGAAAGGATAACACAGCCTGCCACCTGGTCCTATCCTTACTTACCTCACGAGATTCCTTTGCTGTAGTTAAACCTCTTCATACATACATGCGCCACGCCATCCACTCATTATATTTTATTTATTATATTTTATTTAGATATTTATATAGTGTATCAAATGTTACCAGCAGTCTATATAACAAAACTTTTTTTATATAAAGGATAATAGTATTATTCTTGTAAATTAATTACATTTATTTGCCACATGGTGTAAAGATCTCACATTGAAACTATGAACAACATGTTTTGCTATTATAGACAGAGCATGCAAATTTCACAAGTATTTGTTTACAATATGATCATGTACTTTACCTATTTAAAACTTTTTATGAGTGAACTCTTATGGAACAGAAATTATGTACAATGAGGCATTCATACAATTTCTATTTAATTTTAATAAATTGCCAGGTAATTTAATTATAGTCCTAGTCTTGCCATAAATATTGTTACAAGGAAAAAACACTTTTTTTATTGTATAAAACATTTGTTACTGTAATGTGTGTTAGTTTTTACTACATTAATATAATAGCATTAAAATATGTGAAGATCATTCAGAATGATCTCAATTGGCTTTAATAAAGTCCTTTAAACGTTGAGGCCAGTTATCAATAGGAACACGCACTGTCTCCATGATAAAATTCCTTACTGCCAATCGCATGGTATGTTTCAAGGACTCCAAATTATCCTGGCATGTAGAGCATGCCATACTATCTAAAGCTGACCATAATCTAGGGGATTACGATTGGGACTATATGACCGCCAATCTTCAGTTCTGATGAAGTCAGAAACGTTCGTTTCAAACCACGATTGGGTGGATCTAACTTTGTGACCTGGTGCTAAGTCTTGCTGAAAGGACCATTATTGGTTATGGATAATGGTATTTTTAAGAAGAATCGCATCTTGATACACTTGTGCCGGTGTTTTTACACCTTTTTAACAAAAATATGGCTCAGTCACTCAATCATAGCTAACATCTACAAAATCATCGCTGAAGTCCGATAATACCCACGTTGTACTCTGCTGACTAGTTCAAAAGCTCCTATAGAGCTTTGAACATAAACTCGATTATTCGGCTTGTTAAAATTTTGCTCAACAGTAAAAGAAAATGTTGTAAGAAACTGTTCTGTGACCTCGTTTTGATTTTACCACCCTATTAATTTTTAAATTAACAGTTAAATAATGACCAGTGCGTCTCTTATAGTGCGTGTCTTTTATCTATATATTCCAATTCTTTTCTTCAATACTTTGGTCGCCTGTTTCGTAATACTTCGTGGGCAGCCAGATCTCTCTCCGATATTATGTTTTTTTCTTATTATTATAACAGTATTTATAGCCGGACTAAGTATATGTATAATTTACTATACACATAGCTACATAGATTTGAGTATATTTTATTCACCTAATAATATCATGTTCATGTGGATCTCTGTTAGGAGTGGATACACGACAGTCAGACACCTAAACCGCTTAATTGTATACACAATTGTATATTCACTGTAATGTTCGCGTGCGCATCTATACTTAGCCAGCATGCGCTACATAGTATATTGACACATAACAAGGAAGCTATCACCACAATATGTAACATGTTTCGTAACATGCCCATTAGTTGGCACGCTCATCCGATTTTGGTCGCAGTTAGTATTTACAGCACGCATCATTATGCCATTTACAGTATATATTTCGACATTGTAAACAAAACAGATTAGTTAAGTGTGAGTTCGCCTGAGTCTTCGGTGTATATAATACACTCACTCCATGGTTCATGTCCTGTTCTTTATTATACTATACATGCGGATTTACTTGATAGTAAGCGTTTACCAACACGCCTCGTTGAGCTATAGCGATAATGAAACTGAATCAAACAGTGCTGTTTGTTTTTTCACAGCACATTTATGTTCTCTTGGTTTCTGATAACTTTTATATTTATTTATCATAAAAAGCACTACAATTTTACAGTACTGTACTTACATACCAAAGCGCTTGTATGTTATGCTGACGTAACATGACTGATGTAACGTAATTGAGTATGTTTACAATAACACATAATATCAAAAAAAATACATACCAGAGCATTTGAAATAAGTTAATGCCACATTCTCGATTCACCCGGAATAATCATATGGTTTATATATTTTTGGTAATAAAACAAAAAAGGCTTAAATATTATTAAAGTAATTTAGGTGTTTTACTCAAATTTAGAAAACACTGCACCTCTTCTAAATAACTTTGTAGTTTACGGATAAATAAATATGAGAGACAGGCTAGTTGAATTCGAGCAAAAATTTAGCAGGACTTTTAAAGTAAGACATACTTATAAATATGTATAGTCGCAGTTCAGTAGGTATACTTATACTATAATTATTATTTTCTGTATTTTGAACTAGCGAACCCGGAAGTATACCTATCGGTTTTACTTTTTACAAACTTTTTACAATTAAATTGCGTTAGAACTTTATTCTGCTTATTACAGGCCTTTAAACGATAAAGGAACTTAAAATGATTTCGAATGACGTGCTTACCAAGAAACAGCTTAGGAAAAAAAAAACACGTAAGGTTAAATGGGGATTAGAAAGTAAACCTAGTTGACATCATAAACTGAATTTATACCCTTCTAACTGATATCTAATAGTAGAAAGTTAAACAATCACATTTTCTAAGATCCATTTACTATAATATCATTGCTATTAAACTAAGTAGAATATATATAAGTCAAAAGATTAATAATATAAGTAGTCTATTATATAAAACATAACAATACCTATTATTAAATATTATCGCATAGTAAGAATGATTGACAGTGATGGATTGATATTTACGTAAAAGATTTATACTATCTACTTTACTAAAATAAAACGTTCGGCTCTGAAGAGCTACGGTATGGATCCGGTCATATTATTGTTCACTGTGCATTATTAATAACCGGATGGTATGTTATGCCTTTGTTTATCTTCTTTAGTTTAATTTGCTTGTAGATTCGTGAGAGTTATCTCCGTCTGGATTAGCAGAAGTCCTCACAGACATGACTACAGATAGGACAATGAAATTAAATTCTGTTCAAATTAAACATAAAATAAAGTTGGTCAAATAATTTAAAAACGATAGTAATCAAATTTTAATTAGTAAATTGTCTACGTGACCGTACACTTTGCATTTCTCGTAATATTCGTGTTTGATGAATGATGAACAGCCAATTATCGAGTATTCATACAGTTCAATTAAAAGTAAAACGAAGCAAAATTGTAAATACATGAGCTACCATTCCTGTTTCTGAATATGTCGACCTATTAAAAACAGTTTGTTAAGGCCCGCTTGTAGCGCTACGTGTAGGCATGAATTACGTTACCTCGTTCCCCGCTTATGCATATCGACGCACGTGCGCGAGTCGATCACGCAGACTGTGCTCGACATAGGTAGGTACTTAGCTTGCGCGTGCATAGGTCACAGTGTAATCTAATGCACTACCTATGCAAGATATAACTTCATTATTGTGGGCACGGAAGTAAAATATAGTTGATTTCGTGTACAGTATCTATATTTTATTTTCTTTGTCACCTCCGCACTCGTCACGTTGTCACTCGTGCATTATTATTTAAATATAGTCCCGAGAGAGTGCAGAGTTGACCAAGAAAATAAAATACATCAGGCTCTGTAATAAATAAAACTCAGATGTTCATCATGACACTATAACTTTTTGCGCTATATATGTATATAATCTTATATCTGTAATATTTTGACAAGTTTAGAGTTATTATCGAAAACTATGTTAACTTGTTACTGTTACTTGTGGTAACAAGTAACTTACTTATAGCCCTTTTCAAGTTGTATCATTCTAAATTAGTGTGTGCAATATTGCAAAAGAATATTGTAATATTTAACAAAAACATAAACATTAAACGTGATGGCAAGTACACTTTTATTCAGTATATCCCTAAAATAATAAAACAAAGTGATACCTTACATACTGCATCATACTACACTGTGGCGCTATGCCCGAACGCAAGTAAAGTAATTAGGACGAGCGCGATGCGATACGATGAAGGTTTGTAGGTGTCTTACTAAACTTATTTTGAAAATTCATTCACCAGTAGAAAGTACATTATTCCTGAGTGACATAGGCTACAACGCTGCGTGTTACGGGGTCGGAGCAGTACGGTAAATTCCTACGGGAACGCGGGTGAAACCGCGCGAGGAAAAGTTATTGTTTTCTAAGCATTTTTTGATATGCCTTAGGTTTTATTTTATTTATAATCTTTTATTTTTTACATTAACCATTTTTTTAAATTTCAATGAATATTTAAACACAAACTCTTACTTAACAATGTAACTACCTATAACTATAAAAAGATCCTGAGAAATAACCTCTAAATCGATCACTTACAGCAAAGAAGTATAATGAAGTAGGCCTTCGGGCTAAAATGATGATGATGAGTGTCATTTTAAATGTTTTGTACGATATTTAAAAGCGTTTTCTTCTAACACTCACTAATTACTTAAATGCTTTAACAATAAATTAATAAATATATCTATTATATTCAAATCAAACTGTATGCAGAAACGCACTTACGAGTCAGGATTTGCAATTTAAATCTTCGATTACGAGCACTTCAATCATCATTAACACAACTATGAGCGGACCAGTGTTAAAACCACACCAATTTACATTTCAGAATTTTCAATTACCATAATTACTGGTTTTTACTATTTTATTTATTTTTATTTACTGCTTTTTAAGAAGACTTTAAATATTTCGATATTTAAAAGTCTTAAAAGTACACTGAGAGGTATATAAAAACTGTCTTACAATCGCTAGACATACAGTTCATATAATATGTTAATTGAACTAATAACCCTAACTTAAGGTATATGTACCTTGCATGTTAATATATGGTGCCAGTAAAGTGAAAGCCTTTTAAAATGGGAAGTGGCTGTTTTGAACAGGTATTGGCTTGTCTAGGAGGTAGCCGTAGATACTTAAATGCCGTGTCCCTAAACGACTTTATGGTTAATTGTACTGTCATTTCTAACAATTGATCTGATTAAGAAGCATCCAGGGCATTGATACCAATTATAATTGACCTGCCCGTATTTCCTTATAATATATTCCTCCTTAATTGCAGGATCTCATACAATTACAGCTTTGCCCTTTGGTTCAGTACTTTCAGACTATTATTTGAGAAATATAAATCCCAATATTTATTTTTATAATTAGGTTTTACATACATGAGACTAATGTCAAACTATTTATTTAGTAACATTTTGTAACTCTGCAACCAAACATTATGTGAATAGCAATGTCTGATGACAAAGCTATTTTGATCCTTTTATTTTGATCAACGTTAGTACCTATTATTGATGTTGATCAACATTAGTAAAATATTGTTAATCGTAACTGGAATCACACTTCACTGCAAAACTGTAATTGGGAGTCACTTGCAGAAAATTCATACCGATTGAGTGAGTAATTTAGCTTTTATACTCCATGAGAGTGAGTGTAAGTGAATGATAAGCAATTTTTAACTTATAAAAGTCCTTTTGCTAAACCCTTCTTTCTTGTCAACGTTTTAGTTAAAACATTATAATTTACTAATGAAACACTTTAAACAATGCAATAGTTTCTTTTGTATTTCACTATTGAGTTCATAGCCTTATGAATGTCAAACACTAGGTATGTATTACAGGAACTGCTGTGAAAATAAACGAATCCCCTTGATTTCATTAGGTAGATAAATGTGTATATAGAATGCTATGATCAGTGCACTCGTCCTTCCATAGCCATTACAGATCTAATCTGAAGAAAACAAATATTTAAATTTGTAGATTGTAGCTATTAATGAATAACCTCAATCCATCAAATTATGCCAAAGTGATACGACAGCCGGCAGCCGAGAAATTGCAGACTATTTGATATCTACTGCTTTTTATACTTACATATATAGGCACATATCTTGGGTTGCCAGGTCATAAAATTGAAAAGCCTGATTGTGACCGGCTTTATCCGGACGTCTGGCAACGCTACACATAGCAACGATCTCAATTAAATCATTATTTAATATTTTATTTTGTTATCTCTGTATCTCTGTGTGCGTGTGTGTCTGCTCACAGCAGTTAAATATTGTTGTAATATACATAAATACCTATGTTTACATGTTTATGTTATTACATGTTTATATGTTTACATAAATACCTATGTTTTCAATCAATAAAGGACATACTGAATACGAAATCGAAGTTTTCACAGTTTATACTTATAAATAGAGATTACTGCGTTGCAATCAGACTGCTCAGTATTTGAACATAGATGCAGGATGACCCACATCTCTCGGGAGAATTTAGAACTCATGCACATATCGTGATTGCCTCCGTGTCAATATTATGATCCTCTCGTTGCTTCTTCGAATTGGAAGATTTGAATTTGGAAGGACCATTACTTTAAAATTTGTTGCAGACATTTTCACATATTATTTTATCAGAGAAGGGTCTATTCTAATATACACATGTATATGTTACAATGTCATAACAATATATATACAGTCGTGGTCAACTAATTAGGGACACTCTCTAGTTAATCCAAATTGTGAATTTATTTTTTATTTTCCAACGAGTCTAAACAATATTCCACATCTTTTACATGTAAGTATAATTAGTAATTTATGTGCCTAATTATACAAACAATAACAACCTCTTAAACATTAAACCTCTTTACAGTATAGCTGATAGATGATCACAGTGCTATTTGTTCAAAGAATGCTGGCTGGCCATTTAATTAGGGACACTGAGATATTGCGTTCTAGTTTCAAAATCTGAATCTCAATTATTATTTTCTTTCTTCTCCTATTCTTTGTGGTAGTTTTGGCGGCAATGTAGATTTGTAATTTCAAGTTTTGAGAGTTAGTTTGAAGAACAATGGGCAAAAATAAAAGTTGCGATGCAACACTACGAAAAATTATCATGAAGTTTGTCGAGCGTGGTTGGTCATACCGAAGGATAGCAGGATATTTAAATTGTTCAAAAACTATGGTATGCAATGCAGTGCAACATTTCAGGCGCAATAACACAACTTTAAATGTGCCCAGAAAAAAAAGATCGAGAAAAACAACTCCGCAAGAAGATAGAATGATAACCAGGTTAGCTAAGAAAGATCCGTTTCTAGGCTCTATTTTAATTAAACATGAAGTGTTTCGGGCAGACGAAAGAGTCAGTGTATCAGCGAGGACAGTTCGACGACGTCTGGTAGAAGCAGGGTTGTTCGGAAGAGTGGCTCGCAAAGTACCGTTGTTAAAGAAAGAGCATAGAAATGCACGTTTGGCGTTTGCACGTAAATATGGACATTGGACCTACGACCAATGGCAACATGTATTATTCTCTGACGAGACCAAGGTTAATTTGATTTCTTCAGATGGAAGGCAATACGTACGGCGTCCTGTAAAAGCGGAAATGAATCCAAGATTCACAAAAAAGCAGGTGAAACATGGCGGAGGAAACATTAAAATGTGGGGATCATTTTCTGGACGTGGAGTGGGACCTGTGAGGAAAGTTCAGGGTAACTTAGACCAACATCAATACAAGGCAATATTAGAAGAAACTATGCTTCCCTATGCTGAGGAACATCTTCCTATTATATGGACTTTTCAGCATGATAACGACCCAAAACATACAGCCCGTTCAGTCAAGTCGTTTTTTAACAGACAGTCGGTATCAGTGCTAGATTGGCCAGCAAATAGCCCCGACCTCAACCCAATCGAGCACCTTTGGCACGAAATTAAGAAAAAAGTTGCCATTTATCGTACAACAACTTTAGATGAACTTAATGAAGCTTTTTGTGAGGCATGGGCAAACATTCCTGTTGAAATATGTCAGAAACTGATAATGTCTATGCCACATCGGTGTCAAGCGGTAATTACTAACAAAGGTTTTGCTACTGGGTACTGATTTTACCCGTAATAAAATGAAGTTGTTAAAGAAATTAAAATACTGCAGATTATTAGTTCTGTTTAACTCTATTTTTCATTTTACTTTACTGTTCTTAATTAAATGTCCAGCTACAGAATTGTACCTTAAATTGAATACATGGTTAACCTTTGATATTAAACACTTTTTTATATTTATTTAATCTTTTATTTACAGCCATTTATAGTATAATAATCGGATCAAATTATGCAAATAATAGTTACTGAGAAATCAACAGGGTTTTATATTTATATGTACATAGCCGGTTATTGCTGTCCACTATCTTGAATGTCCTTAATTAGTTGACCACGACTGTATATTCATCTGAATACTTTATAAGCTATAGTTGCGACAGTAACCTTGCACAAAGTACGTCATACATATATTTTCAAACATGCGGTGCTTTTATTTAGTGGCAAGTACACGCTGTACCATAGAATGAGACTGCCTTTTTCTGCACTTACCATGAACATGAAATTATATTTTCTTGTCCTTTAGCAAATAAAGTTATAAGTAGTTCAAATATAAAATATGATTTATACATATATTCAAAATTTTAGTGAATTAATCAACAAATATGATTTCTAAAAATGTGACGAAAAGTACGCTATAAAAAAATGCATAATATCCATTATTCATAGAACATAAACTTTGACTTTCGCCTCTCGATATAAAAGTAGGTTGTGCGTGTGTCACTTCTTCATTCTTTTTCTTCGTCGCTGCGTCGTCGTCACAGGCGGTGCGTTAGTGCGTATCGCACTACATAACTATGAACATTGTACAGTAAAAACAGTAAATAAAAAGTAATTTTAGGTGTATAGGTAAGGTGTAATAGTAGCTTGAAGTTTTGCATTTTTTTTAATATCTTATGTGGTAACCTTTTTACAAAGTTGGAATGAAGTTGTAAACTTGTTTTCATTAATTTATTCATATGTTTAAAGTGGTATGTTTTAGAATTTAAGTATCAGAACGTTTTTGTTGATTCTTGTGAATAAAAATAAATCTGATTCGAAATTGAACTCAAAGCTTCGGTATAAAGCAAATAAATAAGAGAAAAGAAACAAAATACCGTTTTGTACCCAATGAGACAAATTATAAACAACAAAAGGGTTTCGACCGACGAGTTGTGCTCTATTTACGGAGTATGGAAGCTGTTATCTTCAAATATGTAATATTGCAAAAAATGCCCTAGTTTGAGTAATCCAATGTATATAATATAGAATAGTCTCTCCTTGTAGAGTTATTGTGGCATAGTACGCGTCCTCCACGAATGGATGATTTAAGTTTCTACATAAAGTTGGCCCTTTAAACTATCAAAATATACTCTCAGACGATAGTAATCTCTTACACTATCGTCCAATTAAAAATCACCAGTGCGTGATGACTTTTAACAAAAGCATATTCCACACTGTTTTACGACAAATGATGATGCCTCACTAAAATTCTGAGTATAATGGATTATTTGTTATTTGTCAATGCTTTAGAAACAATTAGATAATTGATTTACTCGTGTCCACAAAATAAAATTTTATTTTATACGAAAGGCACGTGAATTTACGTGAGATTCGAATGGTAATGGTCGGTCGATATTTCATTATATCACGAATCTGTAATAAAATAACAAATATCGATAACAATCAATTGACTATTCAATGCTTCATACTTCATCAATGTTATTGAAACATCCTGTTCTCTATTATATTTTATTAGTTACACATACATTACCTAGCCAGCAGATGTTCCTGTTCTGGTGGCCTCGCCATTCATAGAAGCTACTGCACTCTTAGAACCGTTTGTTAATCCGAAATTTGAAACTTGTGTCTCTTTACCCAGGTTCCTCTTGCTTCTAATAATCTCCTTTTTTGTCTTCGTTCAAGTCTTAACGTAGTCATTACAATGGTAGTAAGATGATGACAATGCCTTCATACTTCACAATAAATTACAGTTTTACATATCATGTGTAAGCTATAAGAAACTGTAATCTATATTTTTCTCTTTCCCTGTCCTATACTACTGTGGGTCAGATCGATTAATTAACAAACTTTATTTACTAATAGCGGTACAAATTCAAATAGCGCGTTAGACATAGTGGTCATACAACATAAAGAACGAACACTTTTTGTCTCCTTTTAACATTTTTTTCTCTCTGTCTAACAAAGTTTTCTCTCTTTCCTGCAATGTTTTCTTCTCTTTAGAACACTGTTTGTCCCCTTCTTACACATTTTTTTCTCTTTCTAACACTTTCTCTTTTCTCTTGAATAATTTTTGTATCCTTCGAACATTATTTCCTCTCATTCTATAAATATTTTATCTCTTTCTAACGATCTCTCTTCTCTTCCGAACACTTTTCTTTTCTTTTAAACACAGAACATGTTTTTAACACACTTGTATTAGTTTTTGTAGTGAACTGAGTAGAAATTAATTTTAAAATACAGCTATTTGTGGTATCATATCATAAGTAGTTCGGAAGACATTACTAGAATTTATATCTTGGTGCTGATATGATTATGGGGTTCATGGGGTTCATTATGGGGTTCATTGAAAACTTACGATTAGTTTTTCAATAGATAGTTAGTAGTAAAACCCTTGTGTTTTGACTCATATGAAACATTCTCACAAATCCGTGCATTCTGCATTGGTAACAATGATTTGATGAAGCTGAAGGGAATAGTGACAGGCAAACGACTAAACCACTCGAGTTTGGTCTCAATAGGTTTTATTTAATTAATCGAATATATTATACTTTGTGACATAGAGGTTTTTTTTTGTTTTTAAACGATCTATCCATTAAATCCATATCCATTTAAAATAATTTTCTGTAAAATTGTGCCAACCTACATCGCTATCATGAATAACGCTTAGAGTAACACACAATATTTATTTACAGAAACTAATATGTTCTATGTGTTTTTGAAATAAGTAATTGAAAATAAGACAGCCATATACACATACATACGCCAAGCCTGTATCCCCTAAGGGGAAGGAACAGAGACAGAGAGAGAGACTGTGTGTGTACTAAACACACACATTTTGACAATAAAGATTTAGTAACCCTAACGTAACAGGGCCCAAGCTTATTGAAGTCAATTCCCGGGCACTATGGGACTGTATACATACATACTGTCTGATATAAAACAGTCCGACCACTGAGCCGCCTTTTACGTCACCGTTCGGAAGATAGGGGTTGGCTCTATTCTACTCTAAAGAGAATCACACGTCATATATAGACTGCACAGATGGCGTAGCAGTTTAAGTGCTGCTGCCATGCTGCCGCGCCGTGTGTTGTGGGTTCGATCCCCGCACGGGACAACACTTTGTGTAATCCTCAAATTGTTGTTCTGAGCCTGGGTGTTATTTGTGTCCGTTGTTTGAATGTTTGTAAAGTCCCTTCCGACAAAGGAATTAACATATGCTATATGTACCGACTAATTAAAATAAACACTAATGTAAAAAAGATGTAAGAAAAAAAATAAAATGTGAATATAAAATAATGTAAATATGTTCAAATACAGCCTTCATAAAAATATCCAAACATTGCAAAATTAAATTTAAAATTTGTTTAGTATCCACGCAGCGATTCCAAACCTATTATATCACTGTTCTTCCACTTTCCAGCAAATCACCGCAATAGGAATATGTTCTACTTCCCACTAGTACCTACTAACGTTAAAAGCATGTAATAGTATTATACAATAGTAAGAGGATGTAACGTGTTCGCATTTCATAGCTGCAATGGTAATGAAATATTCCGATTAAGCGGAACCACAGTAGCAATGGGATACTCTGAATACCATGTCATCGAAACGCACACATAGTTTCTGCGGTGCCACGACTGAATGAATATCTTCCATCTTTCGGCCTCTACGTGCTCAGATTTTTTGTTTGAAATTTGGTAGATACTTAAAACTCTGTTTTAAAAGAGTTAACGTTCAAATAATATATGAATGAAACTATTTTATCAATGCATCAAAAGAATTTGGCCTCGTTTTAATAGGTAATAGTAAGGTCTTCTTTTCGTCATAAAAACCCTGGAATAAAGTTTGTAACCTTAGACGTTATTATGACTCGTAACATATTTAGTATGTATTTGAATGGTCTAGACTCGCCTTACATAACGAAGTCCTATTACTTTAATTGCACAGCCTTGTAGATATGTATATATATGCTCTTCACTTCGATCCACAAGCGACCTCTTGCCTCCCCTGTGGCTGATAGCAAATTATTCAAGGGATAGAGTGAAAAGATTTACTTTTAAATGACAAACAGAAGTGTTTATTATCTGTACAGAAATGTGTACCAGTTTAGTCTACTCGCTTTAAACCATGGTGTTTTACTCAAGCTTAATGCTGTGGTGGAACGTCACTTTAAAACAATGTAGCTTTTGTAGTTTGCAGTTTCACGCTCTTTTGTTGATTACTGTACATACTTAATTATTGATTCGTGTGTTCTTCTTGAATCGTTATTTTTAGAGTTCCTTTTAGAAGGAACCATTATAAGATCACTTTGCACATATCAAAGTAATCTTATAATGGTTCCGTCTTTCTCTTCTTTCATCTTAGAAAAAGGAACTTTAAAAATAACGATTTAAGAAGAACACACGAACGAACATTCTGTATGTCTGTTAAACTTTTCCCAGGTACATCTCAATTACTTATAGTGGTCAAAGTCAAGCAGTACTTACCATTGAAATAGAATCATTAAAATAAACGAGAGGAAAGATCGCGTAATACAAAAAAAACTAAAGTCAATAATTTGTTCCTATCCCATAAAAATATTTTTACTACTTGCATTTGAAAAAAATCTTTGACATACATTCATATAATGGTAGCAGATATGTATGTCATAATAGTTTATAACTGCTAAGATAAGATTGTGTGTATATAAAATGAGGAAAAATAGATCGAACAAAGAAATTTTTTTGGTTGACGCACTATCTACCATACAAGTTTATTTGTTTACGGCAACCTCTTTGAGAGACGCAGAATTGCGTCTTGTCGTGTCGTCTCTGTATCAAAGGTAACATTTTACTTTTACCCGAAGCCGTGTTCTTTGTAACCTTTAAAACGTAACCAAGGTAGGCAAGGTGCAAAGTGGTGCACAACACACGTTGATCAACCACTATGATCACTAATGATTAAATACACTATTTAAGGCGATTATAGTTAAGGCGTGAAAGCCTAATAAACAAACAAACAGAGTCACATTCCCATTAATAATTTACTGAACTGAAGTTTAATTTTTGTCAACAGTGGAGCGGCGATGCGGCCACCCAGCGGTTCCCCCAAACGCGAGGGTGTCTTTACCCAAAGGCGACATAGGACCTGGTACTATAGCTATGTACGAATGCGACGAAGGATACGAGCTGTTCGGAGCACATCAGAGGGAATGCACACTGAGAGGCGACTGGACGGCTGAACAACCTTTCTGTGGTAAGCAGATTTATTATATAACTAGCAAGTAATGTTATTTGAATGAAAAAGAAAAAAAAAAATACTTTTGTGGAATTAGATTATTTCGGTGTGTGTAGGAATTTTATGAACGGTAATTATTTACATATATTATATCTGCCTACACATTACATTTTTAAGACTTTATACACACACTCATGCCTGTATTCCCAATGGGGAAGGTAGAACCGTATCATTGGGAATTAAATATGGGGAACTGTGAAGTAGATATAGTCAAAGGAATGTGGGAGGATAAAGTGAATGTGATATTGTGTTGCTTATACGTATGTATTGAGAATAAACAAGACGGTATAGACAACAGCTCGGGAAGGTCAAGGTCGCATAACTGTAACTCGATGTGACTGTCGGTGGCAAGTTCGAGCCCTCTTATCGACGTTGTGGTCTAATTTTGTTATGTAACGTCCTTGTATGAGAGTGCATCCAGCTCTGACATTGAACGTATAGATTGCATTTATGTACTTAGTACTTATTTGTTTATACGTAGGTATAATGTGCCTAGTATTGTCTTGACGTTACAAATTAATTGTCATTTATCCTTCTTTCTTCTAGATTTCGTCAAAACTACGAAATATTTATTTAATCTACTATTAAATGAAAAAATCGTAGTTTTGATGAACTATTTGTTTTGTTCATCCAAAGGTTGGCTGTAAGAGATCGTTTGTATATTTACCACTTTGTATATTTCCCACTTTGTATATTTAATATGAAGCATTGGTGTACAATAAGTGTAGTTATAAAACAGTAAAGCCACTGATACACGTATGTATATTGAAAACATACTTATACTTTAAATAGTATATGATATACGGAGTTAGTGCTCAATTCCATTACACACAAAAGAAAATTACTATGAGATAGTAAATAAATTGAATGTGCAGTAATACAGACGTGTATTTATATCATACATATTTACATACATATCAGGGAATTGGTAGCGATGCAATAAATAACACCCAAGTCATAAAAACACATCACTCTCTTTTAATCACATTGAAATGAATGTACTCATTTCTAAATATAAAAGTAAACTATCATTGGTTATACGATGTAAATGTATAATTATAAAAAGTAATGAGAAATATTGCTTAATATAATAGTTTTTTTTTTAATGAAAGATTGACCTTTAATTTTAACTGATATGTATTTTCTCGTCATTTCATTATGAAATGACGAGAAAATACATATTGTTATATAAAAAAAGAAAAACTTTTCTAATAATCAACTTCACGCATAGGGACGAACGTGGCCTTTAGAAAGCCAGCAAATCAATCTACTACAGTTCGAGGAGGGGCGGCAGCCAACGGCAACGATGGAGAGAAGACCACTGACCATGATGGCAAGAGATGTACTGAAACTCAGAGAGAGGCCTCGCCGTGGTGGCAAGTGGATCTACTCAGACATTATGCTGTGAAGGTGGTCAGAGTTACTACCAGAGGATGTTGCGGTAAGTGCAGAACGAGTACACCAAGCCATGTTTATAATAAAATAATAAAATGGAGCTGAAGTGTCAATCAATGTCATCGTAAGTTAGTGCAAAAATTGTTTAAGTAAACCAATAAAACATATTATTAGGGAGTCAAAAATTACTGTACCTATATAATTTATGGTCACATTCAACAGCTGAAACTCCTGTCGCGAAGTAATTTTACTGTTTTGTAAACATTACCTAACAGTTTTATTGGTGGCTGGTACTTTAAAGTGAAAGTTTACATTGAGGCATACCGCAAATAATGCAATAGCAGCCGCTATTAATATGTACCAGATTATAGCTTAATAATAGTTTTAACTTACAAGAACCAAAATATTATAAATAATTGCATGTTTTAAACTTACTTTTGAATAGACTTAGACTATAGACTTAAATTTGAATACGGTTATAGATCTTTTGAAAACTAAACACATTAAAATAATGAAAGAGAACAAAACGTACAATAAAATACAACAAAATATTATATTTTGGATCGAAAAATATACAAAAAAGAATATTACTACATACAATACGCTCACACCTGTATCTCTGTTAGGGTCGGCAGAGGTGTGATGAACACTTACATTTCACCAATTAGAATGTGGTCCTACAACCGTAATAGAACTGTAGAGAATTTTCTTTAACACATGACACTGCGACTATGTGTAACTGTATTAATAATTAATCCCGTTATTCCTTCCAGGCCATCAACCACTCCAAGATCTAGAAATCAGAGTGGGCAATAGCAGCACAGACTTGCAGCGGAACCCATTGTGTGCTTGGTTTCCTGGCACAATAGGTAAGTACACAGAATTTAAATTTTCATTACAGTCATCTTGGAAAAGGCTTAATGGAAAAGGTGATAAACAAATAATATTGTGTTGTGCGAGAAGAATTATTTTAGGTACCTAAATAACAAACCTGCAGAAGAAAATCGTTCATTTCGGCTTTATATTCCCTATATTGGGACTATGCCTTCAAATGGGGGTTTTTGTATAAATATACATACTGACTGACTACTGTGGACTGGTAAACGGCATCCTGTAGGAGGTACCCTTAAAGGCAGACAACGCACTTGCAACTTGAGTGGCAGGTGTCCACTGCTCGTTTGTCCCATATTGTTCTTCTTAACCTTCTTATTCCCTTGTCTGTTCCGAGGGCTAACTGAATTCGATAGTTGAACTAGTTGTCAGCATATTTGATTGCCCTGACTTCTCAACCGACGGGCTCTCCTAGGCATGGGGGCGGGTGTAACACTGCCAACTTCCATACTTCGGACAGTTACTGAGAATTTCCTTTAGAAAAACCCAATAGCACTTTTTCCCGACCAGGGGATCGAGAACCCGAAACCTCTTGATCGTCAGTCGCATGCGATAATAGTTAGATGAACGTGGCAGTCCCCTATAATATAAAACTGTGTAAATTACGATTTTTTTAATATTTATGAAAATGAAAATAATTATGTGATTTAAAGTCGCGGGCACTACTAAGAAAATTTAATTGCAGGATATTGCCTAGCGTCAATCTTTACCAGTGTTTATTACCTAGAAAAATAGCTTGTGCCATTAATAATGATTGACCTTATTTTATTACCATTAACGACGAAATGTTTCACCATCATCATCTTTTCTCAAAAATTAATAAAGAATACCTTTCTAGATACATTAACATAATATGTCTTTAGAAATTAATAACAACAAATGTTACAAATATATTCTACAGTATATACTTTTCAAGGTGTTTTGTCACTTAATCACATACTCCTTCATCATTTAAAAGATCAAAAGTCATTATTAATTTCTCATACATGGGGTTCAATTTGTGATCAATTAATTATAAAAATAACCACCAAAAATTCAAGCGTTCAACATTAATTATTGAAAGAGAAATGAAGTACTCAGACCTACGTTTCCCGGCAATTAACTTTAACAAAAGTGTTTTACTTGCATGCTCAATTGTTTCAGCCTTTTATTAAATTATAGTCTGCGTGTCTTTGCAATACATTCGGAAAGTCACGAGCTTAAAAGATTACTACAACATAAGCACACAGGCTTTAGTTGAAAAGTAGTTAAGTAAGATGATATTTACGAGTACCTACGTTCAATATAATGGGCGCGCTATCGTACTAACATTATAGAGATCGGAGCTAAGAAATAAAAATAGAACAAATTTTTTATGCAACTGTTCAGTAGGATTTTATACTAATAATAATAATAATAATGTAATGACGAATAATTATCGGAGACATATCGTGAAGGATGGCACAATTGACATTTGTCGGGCATGTCATCGCCCTGGTGAAACCCTCAGGCATATAATTACCGGTTGCTCTCGTCTTGCAAATGGTGAGTACTTGCACAGACATAACCAAGTGGCCAGAATAGTCCATCAGCAACTTGCTCTTAGATATAACCTTGTGGATGTCGAGTTACCGTATTATAGGTATGTGCCCGACCCAGTTCTTGAAAATAGTCGTGCAACATTATATTGGGATCGATCTATCATTACTGACAGGACTATTGTTGCCAATAAACCTGATATAGTGGTGATAGACCGACTAGAGCGCCGAGAATCTCATAAAGGCTGAAAAAGATAAACAAATAAAATATTTGGATCTGGCCCATGAGTTGGTCGACATGTGGGATGTTAGTTCTGTAATCATTGTGCCGATAGTCATATCAGCTCATGGGTTGATTGCCAAGCCTCGACCAACATCTGCAGAGGCTCACGTTACACAGCTGGGTTAAGGGCCTAATGCAGAAGGCAGTCCTTCTTGATACGGCACGTATTGTGAGGAGGTTCCTGTCGCTGGAGCCCTAACCACCGGTAACTTGGTCCCTGTACCCGATACCGGTGGGACACTATTTTTTATATTTTTGAATATATTTTGTTTTTATTTTATATTTAAAAACGTAATTTGTATGTTTAATAATGTGAATAAAGAGAATAATAATAATAGGAACTGAATACTACCACAGTAATTTCTTTATTAAATTTTAATTGACTTCTACACTTACACAATGAACTATCATAATATTAATTGATGTATTCGTTGGAGATTGAACCTTCTAATAATTAGGTCTAACCCATTGAAAAGATTAGTAAAATCATTACAACGTTTTCATTGAAATATACACAATAATAGTAATTAAACTTGACCAGCGTCCTTCCATGTCAGTTATTGAAAGTTTGAATTATTATATATATATATATATATATATATATATATATATTTAAGTTTAGTTTTGTATAATAGTGCAAGTAAATTGCGAATATCACAAGGTCTCTTTCAACGATTTTTTTTTTATAGTATAGCGGGACAGACGAATCAATGGGTCACCTGACGGTAAATAATAACCACCGTCCATGGACACCCAACTCAAGAGTCATAAGTGCACTGCCCGCCTTTGAGGGTAATGAGGGATAGGGGGATGCGGGGAGGGGAAAGAAGAGATGGGGGGATGAGGGGTTATGGAAAAAGGAGAGGGGAGTTGGGCCTCCGGAAACCTCACTCATTTTTTCTTCACGAT
This sequence comes from Tyria jacobaeae, assembly GCA_947561695.1. Taxonomy (NCBI): domain Eukaryota; kingdom Metazoa; phylum Arthropoda; class Insecta; order Lepidoptera; family Erebidae; genus Tyria; species Tyria jacobaeae. The sequence goes on along the minus strand of OX387207.1, from coordinate 5,671,710 downwards.
CGATTTTCTGTGAGGCTGTGTTATCACACCGGTGAAAACGGCCCATTCATGGCGCTACCACTGTTAATAATGTTTCAAATAAAAATTAAATTTATTTAGCTACCGTGTTTTGGTCGAGAGTATGTTTTTAGCCTTTAAGAAGAATTTATAAAATGTTAGAAACAAGGATGTAAAACATAAAAATGTTGAAAAAAGTTTATTCACTATCTCGTTTTTCCTTATCACTAATGACTGCAATCATGCGGTTTCTCATGGAACGGATGAGAGTCACAATCTTGTGTTGTGGGATGTAATGCCACTCTTCTTGTATAGCTGATTTAAGCTGGCGAAGCGTCTCAGGATCTTTTATTCTGACTCGTCACTTCAAATCATCCCATAGGTGTCTTATGGGATTCATATCCGGGCTTCTTACTGGAAAGCCAATAACAGTAACACCGACGTCGCTCAGGTATTCCATTTACAATGCCTGCGGTATGATGAACCGCCACTGTACTGACTCTTTCTTCAATGCAGCAACTTGCAAAACGCTCTCATTATCTTTGATACACCTTCTTTCTTCCACCGTTACCATACAGTATGATCTTAATCTCATCAGAAAAGAGAACTTTGCTCCAATGAAGGTATGACCAATTTAAGTACTCACATGCAAAGTTGAGGCGCGCTCTTCGGTGGTTTATTATAATAGTATTTTATGAAGGTCGCGCTCGCGCGTTCACGCTCCGCTAATCTTTTTCTAATAATAGATTCGCTCACAGTCAATCCCTGAACCCCACGGAGACGCTGCTGCAGTTGTATAGAGTGTCTTAAGAAATTTAAAGAAACTGACGCAATGTACCGGCCATCTTGATCAGAGGTGACTCGATCGATCTACCAGATCGTGGACGGCGAGTAAACATGCGCCAGTTTGCCGATAATGCTGATACACTCTATTGACAGCAGATGCTGTCGAGCAGCTACAATAGGCTGACTATATACCCTGAATCCAGTAACGCCACGACTTGGGCGGCTTCCGTGGGAGAGGTATTCATATTTGTTAGGAAAAAATATATTTCTTAGGATGTCACAGAGTTTATCACTATTAAAAAACTATATTTTTGTAAACCCGACAAAACCAAATACTTTTCAAGAGTGCTGTTTAAAACGTTTTATTTCAAAATTTAATTTACAAATTATGTTCGCCATCTTAGATATTAAATAAGCATGAAATTGTTTATTATTAATTCTTGAAGTCATCCTTATTAAAATTAAATCTCAAGAATAAATATGGGTTTAAAGTTACATTAAATCTACATAATAGTCCGCCATTTTAATGCCTCAGTATTTTTTTATCCCTAAACGAAATAGCATAATTTATTTTTATTATTAAATTTTCACTTATACCTTTCTTCTGTGTGCGGAAGTATGTGAAATCTTAAATTCTTATTTAGGCGAGATGATGACATACAACCTCTCACAGCATATGTAGTTTGAACCAATTTCTACTACGACCTCGTCTTTCTGATCCCTCTTACCCCGCACGATACTATTGATATACTAAAGAAGTTTGTAACATGCGGTCTTGAGCTACAGATTACTGAATAGTTACTGCCAGAGAACTTCGGGTGCTCGTCCCGAACGGGTGTCTTGTGAGTGGCATTTTAGAATCTAACGGTGCTTTTTTTTAAATTGCATCTTGAGGCAGGCAGTCATATAGGTTCAAAGATGTAGAACTAACTTCTATTGGCCATTGCTAAATCCCAATATTTTTAGTAGTTTAGGAGAGCAGCCGTTAACTATGTGTTATTGGTGCATTCGAATTAAGCAGCGTACTACTAAAACTTTCTTAACAATTCTTAGTATTCGTAATGTATTTTACAAGATGGCAAAACAAATCATAATCTTTTCACACAAGATTCTGGTGACGAGAATCATTCTTACTCAACAAACATACCTAATTACTTTATATATAATGTTATTTGTTAAAAAATATTTTATTGATTAGCTACTTATTATTTCTATTTAGGAAACTCAATTTTCACATATATTTTTTTAGGAAACAAACAAGAAATGTTATGAATGTGTAGATCCTAAAGGACGCGATATTTAAAAACACAAGACAAGGCAGAACTTATCCACTGTTTTTGAACCCAAGGAAATAATATTTTCTTCCACGAGTAAACATTATGTGGGACTATTAATTTCTAGGTTTTGCTAAACCTTGGTCGTCATAAACGTCTTATAATCTACTTGGAACTGATATTTTCCACAGCATCATTTATTATTCACGGTCGATTCGTATAACTGTCTTTGTTACACCGCCTTCAACTCCATCGATACCTTGTGATACTTACGAAATTATGTATGCATTTTAGATTTTCCTTCATCGATTGAAGTATCTGCCAAAGGTCAAAAATAAACAAAACAAAACATATGTGTATTTGCTTCTTAGTTAAACGAGCATTTATATTTAGCGACAAGCTACTTCACCCCTTGATAAAGAAACCGACAGAAACAAGAACAAGAAATTGTCAGACAAAAAAATATTATATAAAATATTATAAATTATTCAAAATACACACATAGATAAGACAATTTTAATATGACGACATTTTTATTTGTATATTTAGTTGTTATTATAACTATATTTTAAAAATATAACGAAATTTGTTAAATATACAATAAGATTTTGCAATAAACCATGTTTTCTTTTTGTTTTATTTATAAACCTGTAAAAGCTCCAGTAACAGCAAAAAAACCAAAACTATTCGTGTTGAAAGTTCAATGCTATCTAATCATCATAATTATAACACCATCAGCGATGGGACATCCAATTATAGGTAGGTATAAATATTAAAATCTAATAAGTAATTAGAAGCTGTTAATAGAAATAAGAAGCCTGTTCCACAACATATTAAATAGTGCGACGGTAACACTCGAAGCGTGGCAGAGTACTTGTTTACTAGAACAGTGTAACGAAATCGGGTTACAAAAGGGCTTCTTACTGTATTGCCCTTATTTCCCGTGCAATAAAAATAATGTAGCCCACACTATGTTTACGGGATTTCATATAGAAATTCGGTCATGGGTAAAATATTGTAGGATAAAAGTTAATATAAGCAGTATTACTAAACATTTCAATACGTGCATCGTTTGTAGTTTGTGAAATACCTATAACGAGGTAATGAGTTTTGAATTCTGCTCCAGTTGGAAAACTTCTTCATGTCCACAACTAGATACAAAATAAATAATGTACACACATACGTATAAACACTCACGCCTGTATGCCGGAAGGAGAAGGCAGAGGTTGTACTAAACACCCACATTTAGAATTGGAATTTTATCCGATTAAAGAAATAGCGGGGCGTAAAGTAATGCGTGTCGTCGACGTAATGATGATAATAAGATCAGTAAAGGAAAAAATTGTAAAGCTGTTAATTTGTTGTTATATATAATGAAAAACTTTTTGCGATTACAAACTTGTATTTCTCGGTCCAAAACCACGTCGATGTAAACGATAGATCTGCAAAATCAAATTTGTCTTTACTATCGGTTTAAATAAGCGAAAAGACTTTTAACTTTAATTTTTGGCTTCCAAACACCAAGCCCGATGGATATTTCAATCAAGGATTTGCAATGTGTGAGACATCTGTCTGTTTATCATAGCATTCTGCGTTAAGTCATAGCTACAATGCACTATAGTGGGAAAAGCGCGTTACTTGGATCTGTGCTGTTTGGAGGACACGGAACCTGCCGAAAAAATCGGTAAGGCATTTTAAAACTTGATTTACAATAGTTCTCCCAGCATTTTTGATATAAACATAATAAATATAGTCTATCGTATTTATATTTGAAGTAAGTGTGGGAAAATTGAGTAAAAATCTTAGCTTAGCTAAAGAAAATCCATCAGCGTAAGCCATTCATCCGTAAGCCATAAATCCAAATCCATACATTCTATCGAAATGTGTGTGGTATGATTTGAAGCCCTTTTAGCGGTTAGTCTGACAGGTATTAAAATAAGAATTACTATGTTTGGTTTCCTATGATCCTACTTTAGATCAAATTATAGTTATTATCACTTTTTTTAAACTAAGGAATGAATGATGAAATCAAGGAAGAGAAACAATGATGATTTTGTCAAAAGTAAAAAGATAGATAAGATAAGATAAGATAAAGATTTATTTTCATTTTCATTTCACAAACACGATATGTAGTATTTACGATAAACTCTGGCACCCAAATAAGATTTAACTTGTGTTTAGGGAACCAGCGTTCTCGCGCACACTATACACATACATATTACGTCAGTAGTACTCGTAAGACGAACACAGTGTCAAATTTAAAAACATATTACAAAAATAATAGTGATACAAAAAAAAAATCGAATTTAAAGCTACTACTTAGTTGCTAACATTTTAATTTTAGTTCTGTAGCCTCTTATTATAAATAGGTGATAGTTGTGTGTGTATTTCTGAGTGAGTGTGTATGTGTGTGTGGGTGGAGTCAAGTGTAGTGTAGGAAATATATGTAGGTCATTAATTAATAAGTCGAAAGGCTTAGGATCCCCATCGTATTAAATTCTCTGTCTCTATAATCCAGTGTCAACAACAATTTAGACACACAGGCTTTACAATTAACGACACATGAGCGCAATGGCACAAAGTATATTAATTTTATTGTACAGATGATTACACAAGTAGGTATAATTACGTTACGCGAGAATCGTTCTGCATTTTTGTTGCGCTTTACACACATTAAAGTATCTGCGTTTGCCGATAATATTGGAATCATGCGGTACTGTAGGATGCTTACGGATGATGGTACTGAGAACGAAGAGCTGCCTCACCGTCAGAAGTTGACAATCATTTTCAATCGACTCAAAGCTGTTTACAGTTTTCTAAAATAGCATCTATTTATTTTATAACATATAGTATCAAACGAGCAGAGGAGGGGAGTGAGCTGAGGGCGATGAGGGAAGAGTAGAGGATGTTTGGGCCTCACATAATCGGTAAATACAATGTAAGCCTTGTCCGACTTTTTTGTGAGGTCGTGGTATGAATTAAAATAGTGATTAAGTCAATAGAAAGATAGAAAGAAACAAAGAAGATTTATTTGGCACACAAAAGGGCACCCTAATGTTATTACAGGAAAAGATGAGAGAAAACATAAAAAAAATAGTAAAGAAAAATAATAACTTAAACTAAACACAATTGGGAGTTTTATCATTTCTGCTCACTGGCAACACCGCTTATCAATTCAGCTTATCTAGAATTTATTATAATGATAGTATGTTGAAAAGCTAACAACAAAATACTACGTCACCTTAATGCTAAAAAGTTTGCAAATCCCAATTCCAATTTAATCTAATTCTACTTGGACTGCAGTAGTTAATGAAATGAAACATGCGCGGGTTCTACCAAATAAAGTCCGAACAAAGCAAATTTAATTATGCTACAATACTACGAATGTATTTTTTTCATTATTTTTTATTTTGGTTTGGTATACCCATTTTAACCTAGCTATACGAGAACTGCACAAACAAAATTGTATGATTTTACTGCAGCAATGTAAAGCAATAACTCATACATAGTTTTTCTATATATAAACTACCGACATACAACAAACACCTATTCAAACCGTTTTGGGATCCAGAAGCAGCTGGCGACATGGGGTATGTTCGTAATCCCTTAATTGAAATTGCGAAGTGGCTTATCCATTCTCGTGACAAGGTGAAATTTTCCTTTTAAATATGAGTAAGAATCGAATCAATTAAACCACACGATGCATACTGCGCAAAAAAACTGTAAACAGCTGTAATAAGCATGCGGCATTACGGCATATGGACCCATTCCAGCGCTTGCCGATAAAAGATTTGGCAACTACGCTAATGTATGGCTGAAAACTGCCAAATAATAAGCCAAAAACGTGAAAAGCTACTTATTAGCTTCCAGGCATAAAGCAAGTGTTTTTTTTTTATGCGATAGGGGGCAAACGAGCAGACGGGTCACCTGATGGTAAGTATAATAAAAGTAAGTAAATATTCCAGCATGACATTTTCATTCATGGAAGTCAATTTCAAGTGGCGCACATCACCACCGGCAGCGGGGGCCCTGTTCGAGGGCAGTGGTCCTCGGGGTCCTGAACTAGACGGTGGCTGGCCTAATATCTAATGGGATATATCAGTTTAGGATTTTCAATGTGTGAGAAGTCTGCCTTTTCGCCGTGGCATCCTACATCAGGGCACGGCTGTGATGCACTTTAGCGGTAAAAAGACCTTACAGCAGTCGGAAAGCACTGACCCTTTCGGTTCCGTGCTTCCCCCGTTTGACGATGACCGGCTTTATTGTCATCACGGCGGCTTAGCGAGTTTGTGGAGCCAGCAGACTGAACTGACCAGAGAGCTTTCAGGGTATAATAATAATAATTTAAATGTTAGCGTCATATTATATTTCTGTATATGTTTTTATTTATTGAAATATCAGTAAATTGACTATAAGAATATAAAATTCACTTGATATATTTTATTATATATATATATCATATATTACAATATAAAAACAAAAAAAATAAAGCAAATATTTTATCAAGATAACAGAAGTCACATCACCGATCACCACCAACTAAAAATAGAAATGACTTGTATAAATGCTAACAAGAGCAAAAACCAGACTTAGAGATGCACACCTTCTATCTCAGGATTCGTCGCACAGTTTCGTCTCGAAGCCTCCATCGCACACATCAGTGAGATCGGCAAACAATGAGACGTCAAGCTCTACCTCCAGCGACGATTATATATCCTACGTCACCAACACCTGTATGTCCACAGGGGAGAGGCCGGCCACCGTCTAGTTCAGGACCCCGAGGACCACTGCCTTCGAACAGGGCCCCCGCTGCCGGTGGTGATGTGCGCCACTTGAAATGGACTTCCATGAATGAAAATGTCATATTGGAATATTATCGGGCTACGGAGTTGGGTACTAACCTCACTGCGTACCGTGTTCGTTTGGTGTCTCTGTTTTAGTTGAGCTTAATTTAGCTGTCAACGTGTTAGCACAACGGTCGGCGGGCTATACAATGCCGTCACCTGCTTGATGATACCGTACTTGAGAGGATACTTTCTGACGTAAGATATAGTTTGGCTATCCCATCTTCATCACAAGCTGTGAATTTGGTGACAGTCAATACACCACAGTTAATATTCATATTACCTGTTGATGAAGTAGTGGAAAGTGAAGCTATGTCTGTAAGTACGCAATACAATCAGAGACTAAGGAGTGCTTTGGAAGATACGATTCTGGAATATAGATCTATGAATCATCAGATTAGGCCACGTTTATCCCGTTTGCCTATGAATAAAAAAAAAATATAGCGCTAATGTGTGCCCTAGATTCGGTGTCGTCGAACTATTTGGATAACAGTGAAAATCTTAGCGGTGGCACTCTTTTCTATATAGTGCGGTAGTATGTCGAGTAGCTGTAGTTAAATTTTCAATAAATACTGGTTCATTACCATCAGTTTATGATTATTGGATCAAGTAGCAACATTACATAATTCATTCACATAAATGATAAATAAAGTAGGGCTGAGTGTGCTGCCCTGTGTATGGGAACACCATATCTGCAGAAGGCGCGATCACTTTCGATCCCTGCCACTCTCACACTTTGTGATCTACCCATTAGATAATCTGTGAACCACTCCAGAGCCACACCTCTTATGATAATATTTTGAAGCCGTGTCCACGAAATAGGTAGACATACGTTATCAAAAGCTTTTAGGAGATCTAAAAAGACTCCTAAATACTTGTCCCCTTTATCCAAGTGTTTTACTATGTTTGATACCAGTGTTAGAACAGCGTCTTCCCTTGATTTTTTTGTACTAAAGCCAAATTGGTAGTTGCTCAGCATTCCATTTTGTTCCCGGTAGTTATTTACTCTTTTATTAACAATTTTCTCTAGTATTTTTGATAGCGTTGACAAAAGAGATATGGGTCGATAGTTAGATGGTTCACTTCTTTCATCCGATTTAAATATCGGACAGGCCACAGCTTTTTTAAAATTGATCGAGATGGTACCTGTTTCCAAACTCATATTGCACTAGTACCTGATGGGTGGGGCAAGGGTTATGATATTTTGTTTCAGTATTGTTGCACTAATTTTATCCCATCCTGGTGCACTGTGTGATCAAGAGATTTCACATACTGGTTCGTATTCCTATAGCATGGAGAACGGTAAGTACAGATTAAACGTTTAATATTAATAGGCATACAATTTCCCTCCGAAAAGAAATCAGGTTCATACATAACCACTCCGTCATTCTGGTTCTGACTAACTTTAGCCCAAACCATGTGATAGTCGTCAATTTCAGGAGGTGGTTTGTTCATACTGGTCCAACACTCCGTCAGAAAAATGCTAAGAAGAGATCAAAATTACAATATATGCTTCTTATGTTTACACTAATAATTGTAAGCGGATGAGTGTTCACGTCATACTTCAATAATTGCTAGCATTGGCCAGTGTCACTTAGTGTCAAGCATTCGACTTGCCAAGTTGAATCTAACTCCTCCGTAATGTTGTTATTGTTACGATCGAATTATAATTTTAATTTGAAGTGACATAGACACGTTTATATCAAGACTTATCAAAAAGTATATTAAATTAGGTGTTTCATATTTATTAAAGTTCATACCAAGAACATGCGTGTAGGTCGTGAAGATTATAGTTAAATTACGTACTAATATATTAGTTGTGTATGATTTAATTGTGTGTGCGGTACCTGATATCGGGTGGCTGTGTAAATTTGGTTTAGATTCGGATTTATGCCGTTTGGAGTGTATGCTAAATGATATTTATGTTTTATAATTTAAACTTATAAAATAAATACAATATAATATAGCGTTTTGATCTTTTATTTGTGCATATTGTTTTCCATAGAAGTATTTCGATGTAAAGTTGCATTGGTTTATATAGCAGTGATAGCTTTTTGGTGTGTAGTAAAGCTTGTATGTTTGTGTGTATTGTTTTTGTATGAAGTAATAACTGAGTATGTAGTGTATATATGGATAGCTACTGATTTATGTACTAAGTGTATTAGTGAGCGAGCGCATGTATTTCTGTTTGTGCGTAGCAATAACTGTAAGTTAAATTTTTTTTAAAAAATAATAATTAATGAAGAAAAATGCAAAAAACATAAGAAATAATAGATATATGAGGTTTCTTGTTCTTCACTGTGATTGTCCTTTTTCTTCATATAAATTTTACCATGCGAGATCCAACAGTAACAGGGTGCAATGGTGCAATGTTAGTATTAGTATTCAATGACTATAATTATTGTAAGAAATACACGAACTTACATATTGTATATACATAAACTTAAATATATATACACTCGGTTGGTATTATTATCAATATTAATATTTAAGTATTAATGATTAATATTTAACTAACTTTTACGTATTTGTAGTCAAGTGAACCCAATACGAATTTCATGTATTGATTTTCATTCAATTATGCAACGCTGTATTTGCACGAGGACCGCTTAAGGCAATCTATTACTATTTCTGCTATTATATAACATCAAACGTATAAAAATTTTGGTGTCTTTTTGAAACAATTTTTTTGCTTCCCTTAATCCTTTTATACATCAATCTAATAACATTTTTTTATCAATTAGCCTTAATTAAAGAGCTTCGGTCACAGTATTGCGTTCTTATACTATTAAAAATGCATAAATAATCTGTAGTTGACAGTCTCATCTGTCTGCAGAGGAGCTATCAATCAGTTGAAAGTAGAAATCGTGTCGGTCGCAAGCTCTCTAGCCTGGGAACCGGTGTGGAAGCAGGTAATCTTTACAGTAATCGCATGCGTTCTAATGTAACAAACTCCGCGTTGAACATCATATAAGTACATATTAAATGTTAATTAAACATCTGTCAAATTATTCATCTGAAAGTGTTAATTGGTTGTCATAGTGAAGAAGAATTAAATAGGCCTAAGATTAATTTTGAAAAACTTCAAGAAACAATTCAGAACGCTATGCGTCAGAAGGAATTTGGAATCAAAAATAAAGAGCATGTTTTGATGTCTGTCACTTTCTATTATTGTCAATTTTTAACTAATCTTGAATGACTTAAAATCTAAAATACCATTGGCGAAATTGTGGTGACATCTCCACAAAGGCCACAATGAAGAATTCAATTGAATTAAAATGTAAAATACAAAAGTTATTTATAAATATACTTTCAAAACAAATAATTTTGTTTATTTTAAAAATAGGGCAGTCCGGTATTTAATACAAATCAGAACAATTTACTTGCATTAAAATCTCTTCAAAAACTAATTTATTGACCTTTGAGCAATACAAGAGTAATAAATACATCATATCACATTTTAATCAGTAAAGATGACGAATTTTCTTATCTAGCCTAAATGTATATAATACCTTCAAAAAAAGTCTTAAATTAAATCTTTTTTTTATCCATGGGAGAGCTATGCTTGGGCACGAATAGGCCGGCTCGACAGGAGTGGACCAGGGCCTCACCGAGTAAACCGGTGGCCCAATAATGATTGCATTGTTTTGCCAAGTGAATGAGGATACTGGAGGCCCATCATCCCCTCCCCTTATCCCACCAGTCCTATTTCCACTCTTTTTATTTCTCCCTCCTCATCAACCTCAAAGACGGGCAGTGACCGATGACCGACCGCCGGTTATCACTTAACGTTAGGAGACCCGTCTGTTCATCATTAAAAAAGTACAATATTACTCGACAATGTTTTTACGGAATAACAAACTAAGCTCTAAATTCAAGGATACGATAGCGACCTCTCATCCTCATATTTTATTTTAAATTTCTATTATTTTAAATTAATTAAAGCAACCCGGATGAATATGCACCTGTTCAAAATATTTTTGTTTAAGGTCACATGTTATTATCATGTTCAGTTAAATCAGAGGTTATTTCGTAATGATGGTATTTCTGGTGCATTTTTAAATGGACAGCTGATATGATGAACGATAATAATGGATGCTCGCAATAGTTCTTGGACTAATTAGCCAACGTGTGTAACGTGCGATATAGCACTCATTGGATATAAAAGCGGACGACGAAGCGATAGCGATACATAAATATCTCTCTCAAGTTTCATTCAAGTCATCAAGATTAATAGATAAAAGTAGGTACCCTCATCGTCATCTCACTTGTGTAAAAACTACATAAACATAATTATTCGTTGCAAATAAATCACAGATATAAAGGAATACCAATTCAGTATGTGACATCATATATTCATTATATATATGTCCTTGCTCGAAGCATGAAACCGTTGTTGTAGCCTCCATATGTATCCACTGCTCTGTAGAATTCGATAAGTCAATAACAAATCGCTATAAGATAAGGTACACAAGCAGCAGCAACTACAATTTGAATAATTACATCAAATTATACACTTTTTTATTCATTAATCATTACATAAAGTACTTGACTGCGTATTGTTTTTTTTTGTACATCAATGGTACACTGTTATAGAATAATTACGTAACAGCTAAGAAGAAGGCCTATCAAAAAGTAATGGGATATATATTTTTTTATAAAAGCGTGAGTAAATGAAGACATTACATAATTTTTTTTTTAAAGTTTGTCTGTGATTATTCTATTACGCGTGAACTGGCTGCATCATGAAAACAATGCATTCGCGGTGCTAGTATTAAACTTCCAGTGCTCACAAATTGATGCGAAAAGGTTCCAACTCATTAAGTAATTATTATATATTTATAATATATGCATCTAAAAGTGCCTTCTAATTAAGACTACAATTCATAAGAAAATCATGTATTTTAATTACAGATTCAATCAAATTACTACCTCGATGACAAAACTTAACCGTAATAGTTAAGATAACAATATTATTTACATTGACCAACCATTACTAATTAAACTATACCCATAGCGTGCAACATTAACAATAAATAAATTAGTATCTACAATTACAAAAGGTCAATGGCCGATGAGCATTAATTATTAATACTGCATAACAAACCTAATCAGATTCAGCACTGAAACGCAATAGAATAATTTTGCAATTGTTTACAAATAATAACTCACAAAACTTGACTTTAAACCATTACTGCTTTAATAACAATATGCCAGATAAATTGTACTGTGTAAAACAGCAGTGTAAATCTCTTAGATGGAAACGAGAAAGTGTCTTATACTTTCTAAACCATAGAGTGGTTTCTAATAAAGAAGTTTCCCACACACTATAAATGTTTGCTATTATAAGCTACAGCCGAGTGTCACACCGCAATGAACGTAATTGTCGAGCAATTAAAAAACCATCTCAACGGCATGAAAATTGTTTAATAATTTAATTGTGTGACTATAGGTGTTTGTTGTTAACGATATTATTTAATTGTTTATAATGGAGTGTATTATCGAAACTTTGTATTACCGAAATATTGTGTTTGTAAATATGTACAAAAACTATTCTAAATCGCTATACCGACGACACTGCAAAAGGTTACTACACAATTATATATATTTTTGGTTGGTTTGGTTATATATCCCAAACTAAGTCCACAATAAATGTATATAGGAAAGTAACCTACCGTTTTAGATCGACCCCTCCATTAAAGGTTTGCACTTACATGTGCTAATAAGCAATGGCAATACATATATTTGAAAAGTTTCTTCAAAGTGAAGTTCTTTCTTCTAATTAAAACTTAACAGTTACGGTAACTTGGGGAAACGACTGCGACATGGCTACTACACGGCCCTATGGCTAGTTTGTAGACTTACTCCGAAGTCTACAAACTAGCCATAGGGCCGTGAGGTTAGCTACGGCCTAGGCCTAGTACCCTTTACAATTGATTTGGTTACTGGCACGATATAATGTAGTTTAAATAGATAACCGCAAATTGGGAATAACGAAATACCTTTATTGCAGTGCTCACAGGAGGACTTTCCGAAATAAGAGTAGATACTTTTCATTATATCATAAAATTATTTAGTGGTCGAGATTTTTTAGAAAATATTTTATTTGCACCTTATATATTAATTTTACAACATATCACGTTTAGATATATTCTTAGGTCAGCGCCTTCATACTTATCATAATTTAGCGTAAGCGTATAAATGTGTCAGTTTTTAAATATAAATATGTCATAAAATCTAAGTACATCTAAATTAAATTTGAATTATATCTGATTTATTCATACGATAAGAATCAATTATGCGAGGTTGATTAATAGCAGCATACACCTGTAAACCATTGTGTTAATATACGTATATATCGCATATCGCATAAAAAAAGAAAAAAATCTTAAATCCCGTTATGTTTTTAAGTAAGTTGAAAACCTTTACTGAGCTATCGCTTTAAAGTTCACAGATAGGTTTTCCAAATAATTGTAAAATGTTTCAATATAACTTTGATAATTATATTATTATAGTAGTATTATGTTAGTAGGTTTGCAATAAAACACTGAAGCAGACCACAAATTTAACAGACTGTTACCACTTCAGTTAGTCTCTCTCCCTCGGTAACTCTTTGACATATACGTAATCCTTAAAAATTATAAATAGTTAACTTTATATTACATGAAAGCGACCGTGGTGGATCGGATTCGGGCCGTTTGGTACTTACGGCCACAGTCTAGTCCACCAACTACCGACCTATATTCAAGCTCATTCCTATTTATTATCTCAGTTATTTGTAAGTCAAGATTACGGACGTAACGTAAACGAACTATTATTTAAATAATAAAAAAAAGAGTTAAATTAGCACAAAAGCTACATAGGAATAATTATTCTAACTAGAAGTAAACCTTACATAAAAAAAAAAAATATTCTCAGTTTTTACTATGCATAAGTGTGATAGACACGCATGTCGTGTCGCTCATCCTCAGTAGTGTTTAAACGAGTTGGTATGCGAACAACTCATGGGCAATAATCACTAGAGATTGTGTTAGCTTAGCAACACAATCGCTAGTCCAGCACAATCGAAAACTAACAAGCTACTTGCAAAGTGTATGAACTATTTCTATAATGAGGTTAATACAAAAATAGCACCTACGTATAAAAAGGGTTGATGCAAGCGACATGAAAAGAAAATCTAGTTACGGTGTATCGGTTAATGAGTGCTTTCACATATTTATGTAACTAATCTCTAAATAGGCATTTACAAAAATTCATTACATCAAGTTGTGAATATATATGTTAGTAGCAACTCTGTTGTGACAAAACTCAATAAACTAGACTAAAAAATAATTTAGTAATGCCAATTATATTTGAATACTAGGAAGACGGAAGGTGTAACATATTTTAGTTATCAGAACCAAAATTGGTTAAGTTACTCAAATTAGTCAAGTTCGATGTGACAACAAAATAGCATATCTATTCGAAATCTCTTAACCTGAGAGAATTTGAGAGAAAGTTTAGTTTAGCGAGGTTTACCTAAAAAGCAAAATAAAAAACTTAAAAAAAATATATTATATTGCACGTGTCACTCAAACTAACAACGTTATGTAAATATACACTTGAACACACTCTCCCGTCCTGCAGAGAACGCTCCAGGCACCATAGAGACGACCTACTGCATCCATGATCGCTGGCCTGAAGAAGACGGTGGCGTGACGCGTTCCGTGCAAGCCGTCTCTACGGTGCCTGGAGCGTCTGTTGAGGGTCGAGGGAGATCTTAGGTTTAGGTCAGGTCAGAGCTGTGACCTTATGATGTTTTTTTTTTGTAAGATGATGTCATTGCTGCAATCACAACTAATGCCAATGCGAATTCTACCTGTATTCCTTGGTTAGAGAATCACAAATTTGACAAACGAAGTATTTGGACAAAGGATTTTTTTTTTGGAATGAATATTTGCAAAGTAAAACATTTGCGCGAACAAATCAATATTTTGTCAAATGATTACTAATAAATTTACATGTTTTACGAATGTTTGTCAAATGGTTAGTTTTAGTGAACATTAGTGAACCGTTTCGCTTATCATCATAGAGACATAAACAGTTTACAATGTAGGTCTAATCTATGAACATTTGTTTCTTTAAATTTTATCCATGATACTAAGTTGTCCTGTACATTTTGAATTGACTTAATGTAAAATAACACGTACAAATACCTCTAAAACTTTATGTAAGTTATTGGTCTTATGAGAGCAGAATAAAATCATACCGTAAAAAAATAATCATGGCATAACTTATTTTACGTGCCGTAAGTAGAAGTTATTGTCCACAAACCAAAGGTTATTGTCAACAATGGTTTTATTATTTGTATCCAAAACCTACACTGTAAAATTTTCATGTTTCAAATCACATTTAGCGAGTAGCGCGACGATGGGAAATTATTCTTCTTGCACAGGAACATGTATTTCAAAAACAGCTGTTTGTTTCGCAATTGGTTCTTTTCTCTGGAATTTCCCAAAACAGCTAGGTTATTATAGGTCAAAAATACTCTAATGAATGGCCTGCACCAAAATCACAATAATATAATGATGGCATAAGTACCTACTTACCAATAAAACACTTATAAAACAATTGATTTCTGTACATTTAATTGTTTCTTCTTCTCCGTAACCTTAACACATAATAATTTTCAAGTTCTGATATGGAACTTCCAGAAGTCTCTGAATAGCTTTGTCCGGGAAAATAAGCATGTTATGCACAATTCTAACTGCAAATAAAATTTATCTTTTTATTTACTCACAAGTCCACATAGGGGCACACTATTATTTTTCCGTACCCCCACATCACGAGAAAACACCACCTTTTATCTGTTGCACTAAAATCGTATTGTACAAGCGAAGGCGACATTATCCGAGTTTGGCTGAACGGGTCGATTAATCATTTTGATTGAGGACTTTGAACTCCTTTTGGAAATTTGTGAGCTGTGTAATAAAAAAACTTGTTTGGATTGCAGATGAGGGTATAACAAAGACGTTCACGTGTGCACGTCCGCTGGTTGGTCAGCATGTATTCCTGCAACTGGTCGGTGTTGAGGGCTCGTTATCACTGTGCGAGGTCGAGGTCTTCACAACTGAAGGTAAAAATACTTTAAATCTATACTAATCTAATAACGCGGAGGAGCTAAACATACACTTCATGTTACAACTCTTAGGAGCAGAGTAGTGACCACACTCATGAAACTGATCAGACTAAGCTTGTTTGAAATCACTTTACTTACTTTTTTATTATTATAATCTTAGTACGTAGTAGAATATTTCACGAGTGCTTTGGCAACTTGCAGTCTTGACTCCTTCCCAACTCATAAACAATTAATCACCTAATAAGTGCATCTACAATTCCGTGCACCGCCTGCTATGCAAGCATGTTTAAACGGGAGGTAGGTACAGCCAAAACAATGTTACTAATTGTAAAAATTAATAAAAAAAATACCGTAAGAAAAAATACTCATCTTTATTTAAGATATGCAGTTTTATTCACTTATATATTATATTTCGTAGCTACACTACTAGTTAACTAGTGTGAGCCTGATCCCGACCGAACCAATTTACACTTGTATAAAACCGCACATCTTAAGAATTTTCGTCAAATCTCTATCAAATGCTACTTAGAGTATAAAATATATCAATATTTAATTATCGAAGTTCACAGTTAATAACATCACTATATTATGTGTTATACAAAGTCGCAACATAATATTTTCAACAATTTATAAGTACTTACTTACCTAAGCCATAAAAGGTTTTCTCTTCTTCGTTGTCTGTTGTCTTCTACAGACGAGTTTTTTTTTTTTGCTTCTACCCGGAAATAGTATTTAGTTACTTACTTACTCATTCTTTCAATTCTTTCAATCAATTATTAATTATTACGCACTAAAAAGATTTGAATCGAGGGATGAAAGTGTACCTAATAAGTCTACAATTGGTTAGAATATTTATTAACACTGTTTTAAGTCTGTTATCTAAAGCATATTTCATTGATAACTGTACATTGGAGAAATTGATCGATATATAATATTAAGTTTCAACAACAACTTATGTAACTTATACTTGAAGTTTAGCCAAGTTTCAGACAGCTGTATACGAGGATTAGGTTCACTACAAGCTCTAGGTGTTCTTACTAGTTTTACTGTCCGATTTGGACCTCAGAAAATCAGTTTGACATAAAAGTGTAACTACAAAACAAATCCGTGTGAGTCAATTACTTTTTTCATTTGTAAGATTCTCCTGAGCTATCCCACTTACAAGAACAATGTTTTTTTAAACAACTAAGGTAACCCACAAGGCAGGACTTTCGCAGAGCGATTCCTATTTGAGCAAATATCTATATCTTGCTTGATACAAAACAGTCCTTACATATATTTAATTAGGTATTATATAAAATGTAATTCTATTATACAATTTATATATGTTCAAACAACCTATTTCTTAAAACCTTAGCGGCTTTGATTTTCGAACGCGATGTTAAAAAGGAAACGATGTTTGTCAAATCAGTTATGACAAATCAGTTCTATCGAAAAGATCTAAAGTTTTATTGTTGTCTCGGTATTATAGAAATAAATAGGTACTTAACAAATAAACATTTGTTACAATGGCGAACAATTTCTGGGCGTTAATAAACCGTACTGTGTTCAAGAGAGCCTCTACCTACGCTTTGGTGGTTAGTTTAGGGACATTCATATTTGAACCTTTATTTGAGTCTACGGCAGAAGGCGTGTTCAAGAAGATAAACAAAGGGAAGCTCTGGGATGACATTAAGGAAGACTATGCTGCTTAAACATCACACTGAAATCGCTAAAACTGTTTTGTGGATGTCATAGTACTATATTTAATATTGACTACATATAATACCTAGACTTCAGGAATATAATATATTGTATTACGTCAGTGGCTAATAAATTGATTTTCGTCTAATAATATTTATTCAATTCCGCTAAGATATTATATCAAATGTAATTTTCGTATTTACGTCTTAATCCATCTAAAATAGTAGGAGAATATAAAAATATACATATACATACCTTCTTAAATATGAGTATTCCTTTTTTATAAATATATTACTAACTTTACATCTTTAACAAGATCGCGTCTACTCCGCTGTTGGTGCCCCAAATCGTCCACGAACTACTTGGACTCGGAGCCCCACGGACCCACTGTCTCCTCGGCTAGCGGGACGAAATCATACCCCCCCCCCCCCTCCTTGTTCTGCTAAGCAAATTATTAATTCTATTGTTACAATGCAACTAGTACGAGCAAGTCTATAGGCTTAATTAATTATGTCGTTGTAAAAGTTAGCTTTGAGCAGATCGAAGACATGTGTGTACTGTTTATACAACCAATCAACCAACACAGGTCGGAGAAAAAGTTTCTTCGTATTTCATTCGTTTTCAAAGTTAAATCTCCTACATTTTTATGTTGTATATGTTGTGCCATTTTTTTCCATAACTTGCTATAGTTCCCTGCAAACAACTTGAACAATTTGTAGTGGTAGAGCCATGCTTGCTTAAGCACGACTGGGCCGGCTCGACCGGTGCGATACCACGGCCTCACAGAAAACCGGTTGTGAAGTAACGCTTGCGTTGCATTTCCCCGAAATGAGTGAGGTCTCCGGAGGCCCAAAATCCCCCACCCCCCTAATGATAGCGCTGTTAACGAAAAGGATACCCCAGGGGGGTACCAGCGCTAGCGTTGGAGAATCCCCCCCTGGACGTCCACCCTCAGTACGGATTATGTCTGAGCGTGGACGCCCAGGCTGCCCCTCGTACTCTGGGGGGGGCTCAACTGCGCTCTCAAAATCTGCTCGGGGCAAGAGAAGGCATACCATGGCACCCCCTGTCACGTTTACCGTGGATTTTTGCAACATTAGGGGCTTACATTCGAACCTCGACACTGTCCACCACCACCTTGAGACAGCAAAGCCGGCCTTGCTCTTTTTAACCGAGACGCAGATATCATCTCCAGCGGACACATCCTACCTCTGCTACCCTGGGTACGGACTGGAACACTCCTTTGTTCCTAAGGCTGGTGTATGCGTGTACGTTAGAGATGATATCACTTCTCGCCGCCTCGGCAATCTTGAAGGTAGGGACCTCTCCATCTTATGGCTACGTGTAGACTGCGACGACCATCCCCGCATCTACCTATGCCTCTACAGGTCCCATAGCGGTGATGCCGAAACGGACCGACTCATCGACCACGTCCAAATGGCTACAGACTCAGTGCTCCAGCAGGTCCCATCCGCAGAGATCGTGATTCTTGGCGACTTTAACGCCCATCACGCCGAATGGCTTGGTTCGCGCAAAACCGATCATGCGGGAAGATCTGTTCACGATTTCGCCTTGGCATATGGTTTGACGCAGCTGGTAGCAACGCCTACGCGAATCCCAGATGCAGAAAGCCACGTGCCTTCACTGTTGGATCTTCTGCTGACCTCACATCCTGACGGCTACAAAGTATCCGTTGAGGCCCCTCTTGGCTCTTCGGACCATTGCCTGATTAGGAGTATGGTGCCACTCGTTCACTCGCTGCGGCCGCGTGTTACAGGCAGTCGCCGCGTATGGCACTATAGGTCAGCAGACTGGGATGGAATGAGAACATTCTTTGCATCCTACCCATGGAGGCAGGTTTGCTTCTCGCCGGATGATCCCAATGTCGTTGCTGACTCTGTCGCGGATGTTGTGCTTCAGGGTATGGAACTTTTCATTCCATTCTCCCTGATTCCCACAGGTGGCAAGTCCCAGCCTTGGTTTGGTCGAACCTGCAAAGCGGCGTCCCACCGAAAGCAGGAATGTTACCAAGCATGGGCTAATGCAGCGACAGCACGGGATGTAAAGACCAGCACATTAAAGAAGCAATTTAACTTTGCCTCCAGGTCCCTCAAAAGAGTAATTGCTGGGGCGAAGTCGGCTCACATCGGCAGAATTGGCGAGAGACTAGTTAGTCTCCCCTCCGGAACTCGTGCATTCTGGTCTCTTGCCAAAGCTGTCCAGGGGAACTTTTGTAAGCCATCCCTTCCACCTCTGCGCATAGGAGATAATTCGTTGGCCCACGACGCTAAAGAAAAAGCCGATCTTCTGGGCAAACTCTTTGCGTCCAACTCGACCCTGGACGACGGGGGAAACGCACCGCCGACCATACCGCAGTGCGAGACCCGCATGCCGGAAGTCCGGTTTACACAAAGGGCAGTGCGTAAAGCGCTTCTTTCCCTCGACGTTCATAAGTCGAGTGGGCCCGATAGAATCTCTCCTATCGTGCTGAAGACGTGTGCTCCAGAGTTGGCACCGGTTTTAACGCGCCTTTATCGGCTTTCTTACCCTCTTGGCGTAGTCCCGAACTCATGGAAGACAGCTCTAGTGCACCCAATCCCTAAAAAAGGAGATCGCTCGGATCCGTCCAACTACAGACCCATAGCCATCACCTCCTTGTTCTCCAAGATAATGGAATCCATTGTTAACTGCCAGCTCCTCCGGTACTTAGAAGACCACCAGCTCCTCAATGATCGACAATACGGCTTCCGTCAGGGTCGTTCAGCTGGTGATCTTCTCGTATACTTGACTCACCGGTGGGCACAGGCGATCGAGACCAAGGGGGAAGCGTTGGCCGTTAGTTTGGACGTGGCGAAGGCCTTCGATCGGGTCTGGCACAAAGCGCTCCTTGCGAAGCTTCCTTCCTATGGGCTTCCCGAGAAACTGTGCAATTGGCTCACCAGTTTTCTTACAGACAGAAGCATCAAGGTCGTTGTTGACGGTGCATGCTCCGACTCGAAGTATGTTAATTCTGGTGTCCCACAAGGCTGTGTGCTATCACCCACGCTGTTTCTTCTGCATATCAACGACATGCTGCAGATTAGCAGCATCCATTGCTATGCAGACGATAGCACGAGTGATGCCCTTTACACCGGCCGCGCTAACGTTTCTCGGGTAAACGTCATCGAAAGCCGATCCAAACTTGTGTCTGAAATCGAAACTTCTTTATCAAAAATTTCAGATTGGGGTCGACTTAACCTAGTCCAATTTAACCCCACGAAGACACAGGTTTGCGCGTTCACCGCTAAAAAGATGCCATTGGTCGTATCACCTCAATTTGAGAGCACTTCCCTAACTGCATCAGCCAGTATCGGAATCCTTGGCGTCGATATATCAAGCGAAGTCCAGTTTCGCGGTCACTTAGAGAGTAAGGCTATATTAGCCTCGAAGAAGCTTGGTGTGCTAAACAGATCGAGACAGTATTTTACTCCGGCCCACCGCCTGCAACTTTATAAGGCGCAGGTTCGGCCGCACATGGAATACTGTTCTCATCTCTATGCAGGTGCACCCCAGTACCAACTTCTCCCTCTTGACCGCATTCAACGGAGAGCGACTCGCATCATCGACTGCCAAGATATCTCCGATCGACTTGACACCTTGGCGTTGCGTAGAGATGTAGCTTCACTCTGCATCCTCTATCGCTTGTATCATGGGGAGTGTTCAGAGGAATTGTTCGGACTTATACCGGCTGCTGGTTTCCGCCATCGTTCTACGCGACAAAATATCCATCCCCATCACCTGGACGATTGGCACTCCACCACTGTGCGCTTCTCCAGAAGCTTTTTGCCTCGCACAACCAGCTTATGGAACAAATTGTCGCCTGCCGTATTTCCGAACCGATACGACCTTCAAACCTTCAAGAAAAGAGCGTACTCCTACCTAAAAGGCCGGCAACGCACTTGTGACCCTTGAGTTGCGGGTGTCCATGGGCGGCGGTAGTCATTTACCATCAGGTGACCCGTCTGCTCGTTTGCCCCCTATCGCATAAAAAAAAAAAAAAAAAATCCCCTTGAATGCGCAGAAACGTATTATAGGTCGCTTTGGTGGTGCGGTGCTTGGCGCGACGGTGGGTAATATCGTTTCGATCGTCCTATTGGTAGATCAGTCGACCCTTGCCTCTCGCCGAACGTCCGCGTCCCGATGACTTACAATTACACTCGCGTGCATTGAAAGTGATCTTATTGTAGATTCCGCCACTGATAAATTTATATTTTTTTGCTGATAATGATAGTGACGATGATGAAATAACTCCTAGCCAAAGCCCTATTTTATCTGAACCTATACCTAGCACCAGTTCTGCCTGTGCTGGTTTTTAATGAAAGGAATATCTTATTTACCTCGAGAGTAAATTCTGGGATCAAGAATATGGATATATATATTTAGTACCAAAGGCAATTTTATCTTATGTGGCAGCCTAAAAAACTGTTAATTGTAATGTTCATTAACATTCAGTGGCAGAGCCATGCTTTGTCACGAATGGGCCGGCTCGACCGGTGCGATACAAATGCGGTAACGCTTGCGTTGCATTTCCCCGAATTGAGTGAGGTTTCCGGAGGCCCAATTCCCCCACCCCCTTTTCTCTCCCCTCATCTCCTTTCTCCTTTTTTCCATCTCTTCATCCCTCTCTTCTTTCCGCTCCCTGCGTCCCCTATCCCTCATCAGCCTCAAAGGCGGGCAGCATGGACACTTGCGACTCTTGAGTTGCAAGTGTCCATGGACGGCGGTGTCACTTACCATCAGGTGACCCGTCTGTTCGCCTGTCCCCCTATGGTATAAAAAAAGAAAAAAAATAACAAATGTGTTACTTTCGGGTGTAATATAGCAGTAAATGTTATATTAGAAATTATATAAAGTAATTAAATACAAAAAGACAGTTTTACAATTACATAAACAAATACATATATTTGGATATTATTGTTCTTTTGTTCGCAAATGTAGATGCGCAAACTTTCCCCCACTATGTCACACAATGAAATCAAGAAGTTTGCCTTCGATTACACCATCTTGAAATCTGTTTTTCTATCTCTGAAACAAAACTCATCTTACATGGGTTGCTAGTTTTTTGTAACTCTTAAACAGTGATCTGCCACTGTCGGAAATTGAGTAAAATCGAGCGTATTACTTATTGTACTTACCTCTTTAAAACTTAATAATACAAATTAATAAATAATATGAAATATATATTTTTAATTACTCGGTTGCATTGAAACGTGTGTGTCAAACAACCGCACAACGCACTATACATTGACGGTATAAACGGGTTTCCAATTGGTAGGATCACGCATAGCGTCGCGTGGTGAGCTTGCACTAACAGTGTGGAGCGTAGTACGGGAATTTTAATAAGGTTTGGAATAGAAAACTATGAAGCTAATCGTCTAATAACGATAAAAAGTTACTATTCAACAAACCGGTATCGTATTTACATCGCTGCGAAAAAGAGCTGGCACCATTATTTGTAAATTTGACGTTTACACGTGTCAATGTTGTATGAGAGATAACAAGAACAGGTTTAAAGGCCACAATGAAGAATTGAATTGAAGAACAGGTTGTTGTGGGTGGTTCACCAATATTCGAATATATTTTTATAGACTGTTTTTTTCTCTCCAAATACATGCATTAGCACTAACCCCCAACTAAGCGCACTCAACTTTTGCTGAATGGCCAATTTTGTGTGTGGTGTGGCGTTACCATGATGAAAGACCACTCCTTTTCTGTTAAACAATGGCAACCATTTTTTCTCAATTTCTTGCTAGAGTCTAATTAGTTGTTGGTAGTAGAGATACGAGAACGATGTCCTTCCAATCCCATCATACACAACATTATTGCTTGTTAATCCGTCTGTGAAGTTTGACTGTCCTTTGACCATCTTCTCTTCTTCTGAACGTTTGATCACGTTTCAATAAAGAATTGCATTTTTTTTTCGTATAGCCAGTCTTTTTCAAGTGGGTCAAAACTGCTACAAAAAATCCTCAGTTCCTCGGCCATCTCGCAACTAGTACTTAATAACTAATATACTTACCGATCCTGCTCCACTTTTTCAAAAAAGTCATCTACTTTATCCGTATGATCAGAGCGTGCTGCATCTTTGACATCAAAATACCGTTCTGAAAACAAACCCCACAAACTGCATTAGGTCCACAAACCCCACAAACTTTTCGAATTTCGTTAGATTCAGTCATTTTGGCGGACAGAAAAATTATTTAAATAGAAAGTGTTTTTTTACTTTCGATTTTTCTTTTTTTAATGTCATATATGTATTCATATAAAACCCGCCACTTTTCAAACACACGCATTTACATTGGTCACTATCCATAGGATTTGTCTACTTATGTATTCTTATCATCTATAAAGCTTATAAAATTTTACTAGCATTTAAGTACCATAGATCATCTTCAGTATGTAACCAATCAATGAAACATAATAGCCACAATCATATAGAGGATACAGAAAGAAAGACAGATAGAAAGAGAAAATATTTATTTGGCTCACTTAAATTATTCCAGGAAGAGAAAATAAGAAAATATATAAAATAATAACAAACTAGAAAGATATCAATAACAATACAATTGGGAGTTATATCATTTCTGCTCACTGGCAACATCACCTCATCCGCCTGACTAATCGGAAACCGGCTGTCTCCATTTAATGTCAGAAACAGTATTGCCTAGAAGCGAAAGTAATAATAAAACAGAGTAAAATCAAAATCTCGAGTCTGTTAAAAGCGTGGGAAGCTAAGTGGTTAGCGGTAACTTTGGCTACATATGTATATTTCGTTCTGTAAGTTACCGATAATCCCGATCAGTTAGACAGACAACAGCTCCTACTTTACAGTACAGTACATTAGTTTTTGTCTTACCAAATATTCATCGGTATATTGTAATATTTTAATTCATGTGAGGGATTACATGGTCTGATAATTACAAAAGAACACATTAACGTCAAAATCTCGTTTCAATTGAATTATTTAATAATTCTCTTAAAATATTTTTGGTGCATTCTTCTAACTTCGCTATGATAAATAACATTCCTTTGTTATAGAATTTTCAAACGACCGTTGTGCACCTCCCGGCGCTCCGGCTGACATCGAGCTAGCTGCTTTCGCCAGGAATTGCTATGAATTCAACGTAGCCAAAGGAGCGTCCTTTGAAGATGCCAGGAAACAATGTCAATCACATGGGGGCGATCTTATTCACGGTTTCCAGGTAACGTGTTCAGTTAAGCATATTTATTATTGCTTTAAGATGCCATAATTGCAGGTTTGAACTGACTGGATGAGGAACCAGTGCTCTACCGTCTCGTGAACCCACGAAAGCAATTATTTAACAAGAACTCATTTATTGCGTGATCCACGTTTCTAGTATTCTTTTAAAAATAAACCAACACAATTTATTACTCAGGTGTTAATAGTTACCAGTAGGAGAACAAGGACTTTTCGCGAAAAAGTCAATTTATAGTTTAAACTGCACAGTTCACAATAAACTCATATAGAAGTTAGAATAGAGGTAATCCGCAAAACTTACGTGACCTGCCGTGTCACTTTGGTCACTAAATAATACATATGGTGTCGGGTACCTACCATATACCTGACATTAACATTAACATTTTATTTTGGTAGAACTACATTTTGCTTACATGTTGTATGTATGCAATATATGCATAGTGCATATGTAGTCGAATTGTGTGAAAGAAGCGAGATTGATCATCAAAATGAGATTATGGTGTATTGCCAGATGCCTGTAATTCAATAATTGTGGGACTCCATAGCCTATTTTACTTTGTGTATTTTCTATTTAGCAAAACGTCGTATTTCAAATATATACTAATTATCAGACTATTGTAATTAAATAATTGAATGAATAGTAGCTACTCTATTGTCAAGCAATACATTAAGTTCAAAATCAAGATCAAAAATATACTACTAGGTATAATAAATACAGCTTGAAAGGTAGGTGTCAAATTAATTGACTCCTCAAAAAAGTCTATATCCGCCTTCAATGCGTGTTTCCAGTTTCTTTGCGCAATACTTGAAATCGTAAAAACGTGCAACTTAAAAACTTATTCATAATTTCAATGGTATCCCATGATCAAATCCTGTTTGGTTAAAATGAGATCACCTCACACACAGATTAAAACCTGTCGTATAAAAAAATACTTAAAATCGGTAGACAAGTGGCGAAGAAATCGCTTAACATACATTTAAAAAGATATGAACTGTCAAACATAGAACCTCCTACTTTTTTAACGTCGTTTAATTATCAGGATTAAAAAGGTACTATCTAGATTTAACAAACGGTGTAAACAACTTTATTTAGGTTTATTTTGATTCTCTTTATTTAAAAAATATATATGATGAGATGAGCTACCAATTTGTTGTAGCTTTGTGCTACAAATTTAGTGACAAATTGTAAACTCATTTGTTTACTGTAGTTTGTAGTGAACTGATCTTGTGTCTGAAGTGCCTAGAACATAAACGTTCAGTGCTCCGATCACCCTTTCCCTTCTTTAGTGTTGTTGTTCTAGAAACTACAATTCACGAACAGTTCAGTTTACAATAAAATTGTTACATTTTTTGTTACGTCATCCAAAAGTCTTGTGAGACTTCAATTGCATGTTTTGTGTTATTTTAACGAGTTCGTTGACACTAATTGTTAATACGTATAGCGAAGTACATGGTATTAGGCGTGATGACTTCAATTGTTGTAGCCTGTGTATACGTCAGTGATTAACGGTAATCTCCGTTATTTTGCCTATTAACCATTTTTAGTAACGTTTCATTGCTCTTGGTGCCACAGGTTCTTTTGTATAACTAATCCATTAATGGATGCTTGTTTTTTTTAAAGTTGGTGAATTGAATAAGCCAATTGATTATCAATTAACTAATATTTTAAATTTTCTCTATGTGGCCTATATACAGTCGTGGTCAACTAATTAAGGACATTCAAGATAGTGGACAGCAATAACCGGCTATGTACATATAAATATAAAACCCTGTTGATTTCTCAGTAACTATTATTTGCATAATTTGATCCGATTATTATACTATAAATGGCTGTAAATAAAAGATTAAATAAATATAAAAAAGTGTTTAATATCAAAGGTTAACCATGTATTCAATTTAAGGTACAATTCTGTAGCTGGACATTTAATTAAGAACAGTAAAGTAAAATGAAAAATAGAGTTAAACAGAACTAATAATCTGCAGTATTTTAATTTCTTTAACAACTTCATTTTATTACGGGTAAAATCAGTACCCAGTAGCAAAACCTTTGTTAGTAATTACCGCTTGACACCGATGTGGCATAGACATTATCAGTTTCTGACATATTTCAACAGGAATGTTTGCCCATGCCTCACAAAAAGCTTCATTAAGTTCATCTAAAGTTGTGGTACGATAAATGGCAACTTTTTTCTTAATTTCGTGCCAAAGGTGCTCGATTGGGTTGAGGTCGGGGCTATTTGCTGGCCAATCTAGCACTGATACCGACTGTCTGTTAAGAAACGACTTGACTGAACGGGCTGTATGTTTTGGGTCGTTATCATGCTGAAAAGTCCATATAATAGGAAGATGTTCCTCAGCATAGGGAAGCATAGTTTCTTCTAATATTGCCTTGTATTGATGTTGGTCTAAGTTACCCTGAACTTTCCTTACAGGTCCCACTCCACGTCCAGAAAATGATCCCCACATTTTAATGTTTCCTCCGCCATGTTTCACCTGCTTTTTTGTGAATCTTGGATTCATTTCCGCTTTTACAGGACGCCGTACGTATTGCCTTCCATCTGAAGAAATCAAATTAACCTTGGTCTCGTCAGAGAATAATACATGTTGCCATTGGTCGTAGGTCCAATGTCCATATTTACGTGCAAACGCCAAACGTGCATTTCTATGCTCTTTCTTTAACAACGGTACTTTGCGAGCCACTCTTCCGAACAACCCTGCTTCTACCAGACGTCGTCGAACTGTCCTCGCTGATACACTGACTCTTTTGTCTGCCCCAAACACTTCATGTTTAATTAAAATAGAGCCTAGAAACGGATCTTTCTTAGCTAACCTGGTTATCATTCTATCTTCTTGCGGAGTTGTTTTTCTCGATCTTTTTTTTCTGGGCACATTTAAAGTTGTGTTATTGCGCCTGAAATGTTGCACTGCATTGCATACCATAGTTTTTGAACAATTTAAATATCCTGCTATCCTTCGGTATGACCAACCACGCTCGACAAACTTCATGATAATTTTTCGTAGTGTTGCATCGCAACTTTTATTTTTGCCCATTGTTCTTCAAAATAACTCTCAAAACTTGAAATTACAAATCTAGATTGCCGCCAAAACTACCACAAAGAATAGGAGAAGAAAGAAAATAATAATTGAGATTCAGATTTTGAAACTAGAACGCAATATCTCAGTGTCCCTAATTAAATGGCCAGCCAGCATTCTTTGAACAAATAGCACTGTGATCATCTATCAGCTATACTGTAAAGAGGTTTAATGTTTAAGAAGTTGTTATTGTTTGTATAATTAGGCACATAAATGACTAATTATACTTACATGTAAAAGATGTGGAATATTGTTTAGACTCGTTGGAAAATAAAAAATAAATTCACAATTTGGATTAACTAGAGAGTGTCCCTAATTAGTTGACCACGACTGTATGTTAAATCATGTTTCGAAAGAAAATGAGGTATGTGTTGTAATACAATCAACTTGTTTCTAATTCGGTTATATACGATCGATTGTTTATCTGTCTCCTATTTTAATATGTAATGCCTACTATTTATAAATTACATTAAAAGGATTTTCAGGATAGGATCAACGCGGTACCGTTTGATTGTAGTGTGTCAAAGATCCCGGGGGAGAATGATAGTGATGAACGCCTTTGTTACATCAAGTGCGTGAGAAATACAATTAGCGTCTAGTGCGACAATTGTTAACTGCAATTGTATGAAAATATACATATAATTAGAATAAAGACTTCAACGCTACAGCGCTAGGGGTTGAACTGTTCAAGAAAAGTAACATTGTGCTAAGGACAATTTTATCTGTATATGTAAACAAACTCACTTGTTTCATAGGAAATATGCAATGAAAAGCGACTTTATTTTCCTATTTAACAGTTAGTTTATTAGGTAATATTACTGTGGCGACCTCCACATACGGCAAAAACATACAAAACACCATCTAGCGAAGACAAGCTGAACTACGTAACAACTATTTAAATGACGTAGTACGATCCTGAATCACGGTAATAAAGTTCTCGCGACGTATAGAATACATATATAAGACTTCCCCACGTCAACCTAGGTCCGCTAGGCTTGACCACCTTGCCTGGTGGGAGGGTCCTCCCTTTATGTTGGAGGGACATAATACCCGTTCATCTAAATTTTATATATTAACTTAGTAGTAGTAGTAATAGTAGTAGAGAAGAACTTAAATGCAATGACGTTAATGTGAAATATTACTTAAAAAGTCCTAGTATCATCTCATCACTTAAGTAGTTAAATTTTTATTACAAAACATACTTTAGCAGTGTCTGATCTAAAATTGAATAATACAGCAAAGAACACGTATTAATAATAATATATTCTTTATTGTACACCAAACTAATACACAGAAACATATATTAACAGAAAAAGACATGCACAATGGGCGGCCTTATCGATAAGAAGCTGTGCATCTTCCAGGCAACCTGAGGATTATATATATATGACGGATTACATAATAATATAAAACTAATAAGCAGTATCTGATTTAAAAATTAATACAGCGAAGAACACATTACATATATATATATATAAAAAAATGTAGTATATAATCTAAAAATGAATACACCTAAAAACACGTATTACACCAAGAATATAGAAATAATAAGTTGCAATAAAAATTGCAGTATATAATCTAAAAACTAATACAGTGAAGAACACGTATTAGATCAATATTATAAAAATGATAAACAGTCTCTGACCTTAAAATGAATACAGCGAAGAACACGCATTACGTCACAATATATAAAAGATAACTTTAAGAATCCTGAGAAAAGCTATCATTTTATAAATCAAATGCTGGATCGCACGAAATTATCGAAAGACAATGCAATTTTGAATTATTTAATAGCTGAGACTTCGCAATGAGATTTGACAAAGTGGTCAAGGATCATCCCTAAGTGAAAAAACCCGTTATTGGACTCCAATAGTTTTGTTATTGGACTCGATATTATAATGAAAAATCGCATAAAAAAGGACCCTACCTATACCGTCTTTCGTATTCGTTTCACAACCTCTTAAATAATCAGATTGACTGTAACTGCTTTACGGAGTATATTTGAGTAGTTGAGTATTGTTCTACTATGTGGTCTCCAGTATACAATACTCACCTAAATCGAATTGAGGCTATACAAAGACGGTTCGTTAGAGCACTGTGTACTAGGAGTGGACTGAGGCGTAAGTTAACACTATACGAAGATCGATTGCAAAAGTTTTAAACGAACAGTCTGGAGAATATGAGATGAGTGGGCGACCTGTATGCTTTACATAAAATAGTTAACGGCTCACTTGATGCTACTGTATTCAGTTAAATACACATACTCAGCAATTGTTTACCAAACCAACATTTAACAACAATGTATCTCAGAACAGTCCTCTGGTCAGAATGTGTAAACAACATAATTGTGTATGCTCTCTCGCTGATATATTCTATAGAAACTTGTTTAGTTTTCAAAAAAGCTTTTAATATAAGGAATTTATTCGTAATTCATTAATATTTGTTATCATACATATGTATGTACATACGTAGCCTTTTTTTTTCTGATAATTCTTCTGTAATCACGTTTATTCAAAAAGACACAACTAGTCAGATTTGCGTTTCTTAGCTAGTATTTTTGAAAAGAGATGAGGGGGTCGGTTAGGTACTTCGGTTCGGAAATGAGTCGCGTCAGTTGTGTCTGATGTGTCGATGCGAGGCCACGCTTTACGCGAAAGCTTGTAACAAGAGGTATCACACCAAAAAGAAAGTCTGCAACAGTAACAAGATTGATCCACTAATGCCAATAGATATAAGGGTTTTTTTGGGAAACTTCAGTAGTGAACGACGGTTCTGCTGTTGTCATTCAAACTTATGATAACTAAAGCCTGTCAAAACTGATTTATAATCTAATCTCTTGATAAGTTGCAGTTTGTCTTTGATAATATAGTAGCATGGTGTCATGACGCTGGACTAGTACTAAATGCTAACAAAACTAAGTTATTGATAATTAAGTTACCCTACCTGCGTCGTACTGTCACTCTAGTGTTGATTGCACATGACTGTATCTGTTTGCCTAACGACAGTAAACATAAGTGTAGCTGACCAAACTTATCTTGGTATGAAGATAGACAGTAAATTCAACTGAAATTTCATGACCACCACCACGTTTGAGATAAATTACGACAGTTTATGGCCAACATACTTACAAAATAGAATTCTTTCAAGTCAAAATTATGTTATATTATTCATTAGCCGAATCACACATACAATATAGACTCGGCAGTTACGGAGGAGCATATAAAATCGTATCAACCAAATTTATAAATTGCAGCTAAAGCAAAATTGCAGCTAAAATAGCACCGCATGCATAGTTAATCGACTAATTAATAAACTAGCCCTAATTATTATTAAATAAAAATTAAAAGACTACTTTTTGTAATAAAAATGACATTCAGTTAGATGATATAATAGATATGGGTATATGTACATGTTGTTATGAACCCACACCTATTTCTCGATTATTATAATCTTATGTACCTAATTTGCTAGTCAGTCGACTAAGTCACTAGCTGCACTCGTCACAGAGCGCAGCTGACTGCCTTTGTAGGTATCTATAATGCTACAAACTTACGTAGTTCAAAGTACTATATTAAATTAACTGTAGAAATTTCAATTTTATATGAAAAAAGAGACATACATATACATATTGGTATTATTTCGATTCCAGCACTTCACGATCGTTCAAAGTCCCACAAAAGATCTTCGTTTTCAAAGGTTATTTTTAAAAGGTTCCTTGCGCTTCGGAAACATAAACTTATTTTAACTTTTAAATATGCAATCCCTCAATGATAGCTATACTTATTTAATTTTGTTACAGGGTGCAACGTCAAGTTTTCTTATTCAAGAGTTAGAAAGAAGAAAGCCTCAGTTAAAAACGCAGCTAGTTTGGATTGGTGTACAGAAAGAACCGGGACTGGTGTCTAGAATTTGGAAATGGGTAGATGGTAAGAGTTGTACAGTGAGTGCTCCGTTACTGTTAGAGTGATCCGCGGTGACAAATTGTGTGCTGTTATCCGACTTATCTAAAGTTTGAAACTATAAGTCTGAGTTTCAATTAGTTTTTTACAGACATGTACTAAATAGGAAATAAATATGAAATAACTGATAACATAATAATATAGCAGCCTATATCATTATAGTATCATAATATCATTTATTAAGCAATAATGATGATGATTAATTCCAACAGGATTTAATTATCTTACCATTTATTATTTAAATTACAATTACAGTCATAGATCTGACTTAAATGTAAGTATACCATAGTTGTTTTGAGTTTTTAAATAAATATAAGCTATTCATTTGGAAAGGGTGTATATTTGATTAAACCAAATATATATCCTTCCCTTTAGTTATCTTATTCTAAGACTCTTAATCTTATAGGCGAGGTCGTGTCCAAACCTGCATGGGGTAAAGACCAACCGAACAACTACGGCAACGGTGAGCAGAACTGCGTGGTGCTGGACGGCGGGCGCGCTTGGCTCTGGAACGACGTGGGCTGCAATCTAGACTATCTTCACTGGATCTGCCAGTACCGTGAGTGTCAAACTAGGTACATATCTGTTTTTTAAATAGCCCGTCCAATTGCACGGCGATGGTGATAAGGTATTTATCATTTTGTACTACTTTTACCCTAGGATAGGAGATAACCAATTGAAAGCGTATAGGTTTTATTTGTGTTCACACGTTGCTTTATAAAGAGAACATAAATTATATGAGATGAATCAAAGAAGACGTATCTAAGAGAATAAACTCTTTAAAACTTAAGTTATAGTATTTTCATCACCATTATTATATAACTACACTCTCCACAGAACTAGAATTGTAATACCAGCGACAGCAAGGATTCCTTGCCTGAATTTCTGACTTCTCAAAGAACTACATTACCTCCATCAATACAATTTAAAAATCAACTTTCTTTCATATATTTCTAAGTTTATCTTTAGTCATGTTCAGAAGTGGTCAACATGCTGATGCGCCTAAAGTCATTTGAAAATATGCATACTTCTCACTGCAATAATAGCTAGAATTTGTGACTGCGTGAAAATTAATATCAAAATAACAGATTACCGATAGGAACATGAAAAGATATTCAATGAAAATAGGACTCTTCGTGCTAATAATGCTAACTAGTTACCATCATGTCTAATATATAATATATTCTTCACATATAAAGGAGTAATTTCTGTCCAGTGCATAATGTTTTACATACGAATTACGGGGTAGGTACTAGGCGTGAGACAAACAACCAACAAATTATTTTTTGACAAGTTAACACCTTCTTTCGTGTGGAAACCCCAGGGTCATCAACTCACCGATAGCTCCGGTGGTATTGTAGGATGACATACCGTCAGAATCGAACCCATTAAAACCACACCGTGTTGAGTGGCAATGTTTCTATTGTAAAGGACTCGATAATACCCTAGGAGGTTAAGCCTCCAGAAATAAGCTTTTACCATTTAGAATAAATGATTAATTATCAGAATATTGCATGAACTTTAT
Organism: Tyria jacobaeae; assembly: GCA_947561695.1. Taxonomy (NCBI): domain Eukaryota; kingdom Metazoa; phylum Arthropoda; class Insecta; order Lepidoptera; family Erebidae; genus Tyria; species Tyria jacobaeae. Next base: position 5,638,173 of record OX387207.1, on the reverse strand, counting down.
ATTATAATAATCGACTTTTATGAAAATAGATAATTGCCTTCAGTGTGCCGTTCGTACCGTATGTGATTAAAAGAATTATCCGTAACGGTTAGGGGTTATGGAACCCCTTATAATAACATAGATTTTTTAATTCGTTTAAAAAGAAGATTTGAAGACGTGTGACCTTTATTTGCCCGTCAAAATAAATACCCAATAATTGTGTTATAATTGTTAAACCCTTTTTTTATTTTTTCATTTATTTATTTTTTTGTTAAATTGTTAATTAATTAATATTTATTGGTGATAATTGTTAAACCCTAGGTACTATTTTTTTTTAAATAAATGTATTTATTACATCTTATAAATTACGACAGCGGCTTCGATTTTAAGTTGTTTTTGTACGTAGATGACATAACCTGTTTCACATTTAATTTCTTCATAATTACAATTTCTTTCATATTATTTAATTTATTTATGCAATTGCCATAAAAAAAATAGACAATTATTAGCTGAGCGAATGGCGTCTTGAATGTATTTTTTGTGCTAAATGCGATGTTACATGCATACTTGCGTTCTTATAATTAATTATATTTGTGTTCTTTAATTTTTTATCGTCATAACATTTTGGACATAATTGTGTTATAATATAAGTACTCTGTTACAAAACAAGTCATAACAAACAAATCAAAGTATAAAGCAGTAACTTTTAATATAATTTGTTGCACTCCAATGTTCCGGACCTCCAAACACTTGTTTACATTGTCAAATTCTTATCAGTTCCCAATTGCTTTGTGACCTACCATGTCTTTAATATGGAAACAAAGTAGTACCTACTATGTTAAGCTTGGCACAAACAGGAATTTGGTGGGTAAATAAAAGACTTGATGATAAATTATTGAAATTCTGTCAGTACTTTAATCTCGGCGCAAACAATTGATCTGTCCTGTAACAAGTCCTATAACAGTAAATTGCATCCAGTCTCTCTGTCGTACACAGAGAGTGGATGACTAATAATAATAATTGACAAAGTATAACAATTCAATGCTGGTTTCTTCCAACCTGTTATGAAATGCCAGCACATATTTAATTCTACCACACACAGTGAACAGTTCCTGCTTAAGAGTTTACATATGCATGTATGTATATACAGAAATACACTTATCAAACGCCCACATTTTCTGACTAATACTGTCGGCCACTTTGAGTATTAATTAAGAATATGAAACAAATGTATATTAAAAGTTAAAACGAGGACACATCTCTTCTGTGATTTTCTTCTGCCTTTCGTTCTGACGATCTATTCAATATTAATGAACGAGTGAAGTCTACGGAGAGGAGGTGTTTCTAAGACGTGCACGTTTTGCGAATCGATGCACAATTAATTACACTATTTTATTACACATGTGTACATACATACACACACTTGTATGCCGTAGGCAGGGGTGTATTTAACACCCTCTTTTTGCCAATAGAATTCGGTCCCACTGGCGTAATAGGGGGCAAGCCTATTACCGTCGACCGGGCACTGTATTTTATTAAGAACAGCAATATACCTTTTTTTTAAACTACCTACATAGTACCTTAAAGTGAGTTACTGGCAGCTATGTAGATTTAGGCAGTCCAGTGTTTAAATACAATAAAAAACATTTAGTTATCTTTATCCGCACTTGCAATTGTAATTTTGCTGTTACACAATATGTACTCTCATATTTTTAAAGCGAACTATACATATACATGGTGATGTCCTTCTTCTTTTACCACATTAAAAAACCGTTGCATACAATTGAATCCTTTCTCTACCAGTTCCTCCCACATGCGGTAGTCCGGACAAACTTCTAAACACGACCATTGAAGGTAATAACTACAAGGTTGGAGCTGACATCGCCTACCACTGTCCTGAAGGTCACATGCTGCTTGGAGACAAAACTAGAACGTGCATGAAGGATGGCTTCTGGTCAGGCCACGCACCCAGTTGTAAATGTAAGCCCCTATTGCTCATGTGAAATGTGTTAAAAGTTATTTTTTAAAATCCAATTAAGCAGTTTTTATTGTTCTCGCGTTTAGTCCTACATTCTTTGGACATAGAGTTTTCTTTAATTGACTATGCTATGCATATATTTATTTTACTTATTTTTTAGACGTCAACTGCGGAGGTCTTACACCCGTTCAGGACGCGGAAGTGAAGTTAGTTGACGATCGAACGACCTACGGCGCGAAGGCAGTTTACTCCTGCCACGAAAATTACACCTTGGTAGGAGATGCAGAGCGTGTATGTGGAGACGGAGGCATATGGAGTGGGGAATCCCCAAAGTGTCTGTTCGACTGGTGTCCGGAACCTCCACCCGTCACTGGAGCTGTTGTATCAGTTACTGGGCATAAAGCAGGGTCCCTAGCGACGTACACCTGTCAGAATGGATTCATCTTGTTTGGGCCACCGGTAAATATTTTTGACATTATTTCTTATGCTGTTAAACTTTCATTTATCGTAACTTAAATATATTATGACCGTAGCTAAAAGTTTCAAGAATACAATCAACATAGTTCTATACAGGCATAGAACGATTTTTCATAGCAAAGTACATTCTAAAAAGGTATATTTGAAATTACCTCTTTCTTTATATGTAGTAGGTTAACAAAGGTAAGTTTAGGCAGGTTTAATTGGGACTGAAATTTTTTATCTATAAAACCTGTCGTAAAAATCATAAACCAATCTAAACCAACAACTCTTCTCTTTCAGAGTGTGACATGTACCCTCGGCGGTTCATGGTCAGGAACGACTCCATCTTGCAAGTACGTGGATTGTGGAACTCCAGCGCAAGTGCATAAGGGCTCGTTCAAACTTCTCAACGGCACCACGACGTATGGTTCAATTGCCCAATTCTACTGTGAAGCCGACTATTGGTTGGCTGGAGCTGAGACCCTCACATGTAATAGAGACGGAAAGTGGTCGCATGATATACCTTCTTGTGAATGTAAGTATAATGACATTGTTGTGACAAATGTACACAGATAGGTCTCGATCGCTTAATTATTTTGTGTGCATATTCATTCATTTATCATGTGTTTTCCTTCCCTCACTCTTACCATTTTACCATCTTTCTTAAGTAAATAATATATATTTGTTAAGGTATGCTAATAAATCTATATATGTATATGAAACACAAAAATGTTGTCTATATATGTGCGTAATAGACTTTGAAACCATCCCACCGATGTTGCTAAAACCGATTTTAGAAAGGTAATAATGCGAAGAAGGTTTTAGATTACTAAAACATTCAGAATGTATTTCTTTTTTAGACTAGTAGCACGCCGGGTATCCACTAGTATACAAATCTGTAGATGTTCAACTAATATTTTGGTGGCATTATTAACTAACGGTTATGGGTAGAGTGAAGCGTGTGGGTGTACTGAACGTGTTTCCTGGAAAACGTCAGTTTTGTATGCATCGTCAGTGAGCACACAAAGCGCGAAAGTAAACTGTTTTCCTACTGCTATATACATCATAAGACAAACGATAATTTCTCTCTTTTCTCACTCTAATCTCTTTTCTGCTTGTTTCATAAAAATGCTAAATGGCCATATGGTTTAATAACTGTGTTTCGATTCACGTATTCAGAGCGAATGGAACAATTCCGCATTCTCCATTAATTTCCCGACCAGACACGTTGTCATTAATAATCTTGTTTGTTGGAAACCCAACTATTTTAAATTATTTATTGTCTCATTGCCTCTGATGAACTAATTTGACTGCACGGGTGGCGTAGCGGTTTAAGTGGTCACCTCACCACTACGCTGCCGCGCCGATTGTTGTGGGTTCGATCCCCGCACGGGACAACACTTTGTGTAATTTTTAAATTGTTGTTCTGAGTCTGGGTGTTCTTTGTGACCGTTGCTTGAATGTTTGTAAAGTCCCCCGCGACACAGGAATTAATCCTAATGCTGGAGTTGTCTTTTTAAAAGAGAAAGAGAATTTTAAAGCAGATCAGCTAATCGAAATATACCATGTTCGGAAACAACAACGGATTTTTCACAACGAAACCAGCTATGTACATTTTCAAAGCACAGCAACAAGAATGCACTTTTGACCATTAAACATACATTACGCTTAGTTCCTTTGTTTTTATATTCATTGCTGTTGGTGAAAAAGAAACTTACCTTTACAGTGATCTCATGTGCTGAGCCTGAAGTCCCTGCGGGAGGTTATATGGAAGCCTACGACTACAACGTACATTCCACAATCGACTTCCATTGTGAGAAGGGACACAAACTCGTCGGTGAGACTAATCTCGTTTGTCAGCAAGACGGCGAGTGGTCTGGCGAGTCGCCCAAGTGTGAATGTAAGTAGTTTTATATATAAAGTGTTATCAGACCGCGGACAGATTAGCTAAGTGGTTGATTCAATTGCCAGGCATGTGATTTGCAAACGAACGGTTTAGATTTTTCTAACCAGGAACTGCGGAGTTAGATGATCTAAGCTCTTTTTATAGTAGGATATAGGGGAGGTAATAGGGGTGTTCTAAACAACAGCATAAAAATGTAACACTTAGTTAATATCTAAAGTTCGGTAGCTAACAACTATAATGTTTACCTATCTTGCAGATGTCGATTGTGGAAAACTTCCGCCTTTACCATATGGCGCAACAGAACTCTTAAACAACACCACTCACTTAGGCAGCGTAATCCAGTATTCATGCACTACCAACTACAGGCTTGTCGGACCCGTGAGGAGGGTGTGCACCGAAGAATATCAATGGAGCGATTCATCCCCAAGATGTGAAGGTGATACGCGCAATACAAATAGAAATAGTGGCCATTGGATGTGCCGTATCTATGAGATGATTATGATTCAGTCAGCCATTTTGTAATGTATTTCTTAATTTTGGTAAAGTAGTCTCTCAGCTGAAAGAGCTGGACCTCCTGGAATATAATCTTGAAAATCTCTGTCATCTATATACTGGAAGTAGGGTCATAAGTATTAAATCGATTTGTCCATAATTATCATTTAATCTAATATCAGTAATTAAGGTTCAAGTGCTCTGAACCCTAATTCAATCAAGATACATACATTTCACCAATTTCTTCTTGGCTTATTTTTAATATTAAAGCCAAGAAGAAATTGATATTATTTCTAACAACTAACACACTTATTTTCTTACCTTCTAGAAATCCGCTGTGCAGATCCAGTAGTACCTGAAAACAGCATTGTCTCGGTGACGGGCAACGACCGGAACCATGGCCGAACACTTATCAGAACTTCGGTGGCTACTAGTGTGGGCAATAGCTATCGTATTGGAGCGCTAATGAAGTACCGTTGTGAAAGAGGGTACAAAGTAGTGGGTGAGAGTCTGGCGACTTGCGAAGACAACGGACAGTGGAGCGGAGTTACTCCAAGGTGTCAATGTAAGTATTACATTATACTTTAAAGGCTGCTTCCGACATTACTGCTGCATATTACTGCTGCATAGCAGAATTGTTAAATAATAATTAAACATAGATTCGTTATGGTACCTAAACTAAATTTAAATTGTTGAAATAACATTTGTAATAGGTACACAATTTTTGGGTGGTCGAAGTATGCGATTGTTTTATTGGGACAACGTTATATCATGATACATTGGATTATAGTGGTCAGAATGAGTTTATACCCTTTTCAAATGTTTTACATGACTGTTTGTTTACCTTGACATAACAATAATAATTACATAACCAGAGTTATGTCCATAAGTGTCATGTGAATTATATTGAAAACGGTACACGCTTCTTACAATAAGTGGCATCTGAAGATTGGCCCCTCCTCTCTTTAGTTAGTTTAAATTTTGTCATAAGATGGGATATGACTTAACCCTACGTAACCGTGAATTCATCGAACGGCATTCAAATATTTTAACTTCTGTTAACTAATTAATTTTACTTCAAACTTATGCACGTATTCTGTGTATGAAACAAATGTAATGCCTGCATTAGAATCAATGTTACACTTTAATGTAAAGTTAATATTAGGTAAGGTCAAGGTTTACGGTAACTAACATTGTTTGCGACAGCAATCAAGCTTACGTAGGTTACATTGTCCGAGGAGCTTTGTCTAACCCTCCTGCTTACCTCCTACTCCTGTTGCCGTTTAACTGCTATCTTTTGTATAATACAAGTACTTCGCCTCTTCACCTCTCATAACTTGATTTACCTTAAATTCTTCAAACTTGACGGCTCTCTCTTGCTTATAATTCCCATTGCTTGCATACATTTGTATAAGCAATATCAAGGGATATTGCTTATATATTATACTTATATGCCTTTGCCTTTCTATCGTCCTGTCAATATACTCCAAATTTTCCTATATTATTCCCAAAATTGGCCCGGAGCGGCATAATGTGGGCGTTAATTAGTGTAGTATGTGTGTAAATAATTTACAAACTCTTGTGCTTGCTTGCTTCTACTTTTGAACAGTGGAAACGAATATGAGGAATAAATAAGTATTACCTATGACAAGTATCAGTTTATGTTTAAGTACTTTTCGTATTTCTTTACAGACGTGGACTGTGGTACACCAGGTATAATACAAAACGGTAAAGTGACGCTAGCCACTAATGCAACATATTACGGAGCGGCAGCGCTGTACGAGTGTGATAAACATTGGCAACTGGATGGCGTGTCCAGAAGATTGTGCCAGGACAACGGCACCTGGAGCAGCGAGGCACCTGTTTGTATAGGTAACATAGCTAATTAACCCGTAGTCGATGCCAAGTAAGAATTAGTTTCTATAACAAATAAAGGTTATTAAGGTAGTTATTATAAATTATAAAAAAATACATTCTTTATTTTTTCCAATGTTTTATAACACATTATTAGCTTTACACATTCTGTTCTAAGTTACATAATAAAACGATAATTGACTGTCAAAAGAAACTAAAATTAGTTTCTTTTGACAGTCAATTATCGCTAAATTACAATCACCACACAAGATAAGAAACTAGGCATTATATATGTAGATATACAAAAAAAAACGTGTAGACCTAGAAAATATAAATAAGTCAATATAAATAAGTATAAATTAATATTTTTATAAATAAGTCAGTCCCTCCCTATACAAAACAATGATTCGAGGTAATATAGAAGTAATACATATGCTTATGCCTATATCCCCTAAGGGGCCGGCAGAGGTCTGTTGAACATCCACAGTTTGTCAAGTAGAATAACAATATTGCTGTTATTTATTACAAGTAATTCTCAAAAAAAAAACTGCTTTCATTGAATTATTTTAGAGATCCCTTAAAAACCTTTTTTTTTGAGACCATGATCCAAATAATTAAATTTCTACTATAATTTGGAAAAGTAACAAATTATATATACAACATATACAAGGTCAAGCCCTGCACGTTAAATTTGACTCTGGAAGTCCGCTTGAGCTTAAAATTTTGTATACACCTTCCGATGACAATGCATCTTCAATGTATGGCTATGATTAAATGTATGGCTCCGGCTTTTAGAAAGTCTAATACTTTGGCTATATCGAGTGCATCGAAATTTTGATCATCTTACTCATGTATAAAGAGGCAGCAGAAGTGCTGTTAATAAAAATAAGGTCAATATTAAATAGTAGCCTTAATTCTTATCAACAGAAATCACCTGCCCAGACCCATCAATCCAGATTAAGGGCAGCATTGGTCTGCTGGTAGCCACCTCAACATTAAGTATAGGAGGTGCTGCCCACTATCGATGCGAGCGAGGGTACGGTCTGCAAGGAAACCAGACCAGAACGTGCATGCCTAAAGGACAGTGGAGTGGTGCTCCACCAGTTTGCATACGTAAGTACTCTACATCGATTAACATAAGAAATAAAGTAACATTTCTTATTAGACTTGTAGAAAGTATTTGACATCGTCAACTAGTAATTTTATTAGTATTGGACATAAAACATATCTGAAGCACACACATCATCAGCATTGAGAACAACAATACATACACGTTTATTGTTTAATGTAAAATATCTTAAAACCTAAATACAACCTAATCACATATTTTTCTTTAACAGCCATCGACTGCAAATCTCCGGGCACTATTGAAAACGGCCGCATAATAATATCGAACAGCTCAACATTATTCGGTAGTTCCATCGAATACCACTGCTTGCCTCAGTTCCAGCGTGTTGGGCCCTTCCTACGTAAGTGCATGGATGATGGCAAGTGGTCTGGTGAAGAGCCCTCATGTGAAATCATTACAAATGAGGCCGCGGAGAATGGCACATTACCGTTGAGTGTGGGAGTTGGATGCGGCGTCGTGCTGTTCTTGCTGATGCTGCTTGGAGTTATTTATTTGAGGCTGTAAGTACAACAGTTTTTTTTAATAAAGATAATAAAGAGAACTGAAAATTTATAAATAAATAAACGAATACACATTTTTAGCTATTTAGGTGTTACTTTATTGAATTGGTTTATCTGAATACGATGTACGATATTTTAAATAATTATACTATTCAACAGCCGCAAAGCTACTCCGGTGAAAAATACAGAAAATATAGAAGGCGCTGAAAGGAAGGAAGACCAGAATGCCGCCGTGATGAGTTATGCGACATTACACGACACGAACGGACGCCACATCTACGACCACGTCACCGATAATGTGTACGACTCACCGTACAGCGAAAGGATCGCAGACAACGTTGCATACGGTAGACGGAGTGACACAGATTCAGCTTATGAGCCAGAGCCAACGGGACCAAGCGCCGTAGTTACCATCAACGGTGTCGCTGTCCGCTGACCACTGAATGTTTAAATAATTGGCTCGAAAGACTTTCTAGGTAACCAAATCTGATGCTTAATTGGTGTTCCTCAGTGTAAATGTTACCTGTAAATTGTTCCCTGGTTACCAATGACTCGAGTGTTCAAACGATACGATAGTTTTAGGGTTAGTCACGAATGAACGGTTACACCAACCCTTACTAGGTATTGTACCAAAGATGTAAATGTGTTGGATCTGTGGATTTAAGATTACAATTCTCTTTATTTTTATTGAAATATTTGCTTTCAAATATCGATTATGAAGTATATATATTAACCTAAGTATATTTTGGTGACATGGAATGGTATGGTAAGTAAGCTTATATTAAATGTATATGCTATAGCACGGTTTAAGCTTTATGCGCTTTTTGCTATAATATATTTATATCTAAAGAATCGATCTAGTCTTAGAAGTTTGTGTAATGATTTCATTCTTCTTTATAATACACATTAACGCTTGCTTCTTGGGTAGTTTCTTTTTCAGTTTCGTACTTCTTTAACTGTCCTTGAATTCTGAATAACCTACGTACTCGAATTGATGGGTAATAGGTACTCGCATTATTTAATAAAGATTTTTGCGGAAACCCTGAGTGTGTCTGACAACCTAACCAAGAATTGTAATCTTAATCAAGTAATACTTTTTGTTCATTACAATGAAAAGTAAATACAAGAACAAAATGTGTTACTTAGTAAATAATGTTTGTATTTAGATGTAAAAGTATTTATTTTTACATAACGAAGGATTAGATTGATGCCAAAATAGATTTGCTAATTGCTTTGCATTCTTCAATAACTCATATTTTAAGTAAGTATATTCATATCGTTTCTTTTGATGTATGTATTAGGGTTTTAATCAGAATACTTAGAAATATACATTCATATTCTTTGTGATTAGTGGTGAATGACTATTGTCCTATCTTGCTAATATTCCTACTTAGTGTTTTGTACATATTAAGATAATTAGACTAAATTAATAAATAGGCACACCTGCCTGTAAACTATGTTTATGTTACTTCATAATGTAAATACTTTTTATTTGACTTAAATATCTTTACAATTTAATGTACAACCACTTGTTTTATAAAACAAAGACTTACTTATATACGTAAGTATCACTTTTGATATCATTTTTTTACTGATCAGACTACTACATAATAAGTATAAGTATATACCTCGGCCTAAATATAACGACGCCATGGCCTGCCAGACATTCTTTAAAAGAAATATTTTAATATTGATATCAATATTACACTACTTCTAAACATCACAAAAACACCTACTCTGTTCAAAATGCAATTAATATGATCTGTAAATATGAAAGCAGATATATTTATACCTGCCACTGCCTAGGCCCTGGCTTCGTTAAATATTTCGTAAATATTATTTTAAGTATCTTTAAAATCATGTGATTAACTATTACGATAAGTGTTCATCAGATTGACATAAATATTTTTTGTTGTACAATAATTATAATTTAGATGGATTCGTTAAATAAATGTTCTGAATGTGATGTAGTACCTACTTGTAACAACCGCCACTATATACGCAATACAGTATCACATATACCTATACATATACAAAAATAAATATAAAGTTAATATTATATTACATCTATCATGCATTTCCATTAGAGTTGTTTTGAAATAATTAACTTTGAAAAATGACTCGAATGAAAATAAACCTTTACGAAAACAATCAACGTTTGAGCTACACTTTTGTTGCGGTTACCGTACGCGTTTTATTTTGTATCGGCTTCGTAATACTTTAATGGACAAATACAATGAATCAGTCGTTTTCTGCAGACGCCGAAATTGAAAACTTGACCATCAGTCACAGAGCAAGGGTTCTCAAAGGGGAGAATACACTTTTGCTTCTTCAGTTTATAGCATTACGTCACTATCCCCAGAATCTAGTTCCGCTAGAGCTAAACTTTGCCAATGCTTTTGTAGATTGCTGAGTTGTCGAAAAAGATCAACGAAGTCAACGAAGCCATTGTAGCTCTGAATAGTTGCGTCGGCCATCAGGAAAGGCTTTATAGCCTGTGCTGGCAGTATGGCTTTAAAAGCTTTACACGATGGCATTGTCTAAACCTAATGACCTAGTAGACAACGCAATTTTAAATGTTCGAGGTTATGTAGGTAGGCGTATTTAGCAGAGGTACTCTATGAACAGGGAATAAAAAAGAAATACCCTCACAATAACGTGTACGGTCTATTTATCTAAGCTGTAGAGGTCTAAAGCTGCGGAGTAAAACTTCCGAGTTGAGTGTATATATAGCCTAGTTATGTATAGATTCAGTCACACGAATAGTAGACATTGAAGAAGCTTACATTTAAGAATCACAGAAAATTAAAAAATAATATAGTTAGATTCAAGCTCGCACAACAAACACGTGACACGCAAAATCGGGCCAGTTGTGTGGATGTCTGTGAAGTTTTATGTATTGCAGCTAAACATACATAGATATTCCTGTCCAGGGTAGGCAGAGGCGGTAGAATGCCTTTTGCCACGATCGTGACTCACAACTTTCGCCTCTTCTACACTAATTAGTGCTTTCATACACGTTTACTTTAGATTAAATTAGCCAAAAAACTCATAAGGTAGGCATGTTTATTTTTCTACAAGACAATAGCAATTTTCTTCCTTCAATCAGGGCCCTTCTCATTTTCACCAGCAAATTACGGTTTTTTTTTATTTTAGGTCAAAAGCAATGACTTATGTCTTTGCATGAGACAATGTGTAACAGGTATGTTTGATAAGCTTTTATTGAACCTAAATACATAGGTTTTTGGCTACTTACTGAGCGGCAATTTAGCGCGGGGCGGCGAGCGGTAAGATCAAATGTAAAAAAATATTTGAAGCGCGCCATGAGACGCTGCTCATAGCGAAAACGAGCGCGATTTTGTCCGAGCGAATAGCTATAATATAGCTGCGCGCGGTTCGGTGAGCGGCGAGAAAAAAAGTACTAGGGTATGTGTACGACCCACGACACAGAGCGGTACAAACAGCGGCTAACTTCTAGTCTAACCCTCATCACTTGATAAAGTGAAATAGCAAGGTGGTGGTCACTGCTACGCTACACAATATTACCGTACAATCTATTAGGTACTTCTTCTACTTCTTGTATCGTTCCCATGACAAAATTTTGATTGTTCTAGCCCAGACCTTGCTCACTTAAGCTATTATTTAATAAATTAAATATTTAATTTTTAATTAAGAAAAGTAAGTTATAGCTTTAAAAAAGTTAACATAAAAGGGAAAGATAAAACATAATTATGTTGTGTTCTGTATTAAGAACACAATACCTTAATACACTGGGTTCTAAATTCATCAGGGTCTACCATGTGGAATATGTCCATATTGCTATTTTTAGAAATTATATTACGAGCTCATTAGGTAATCTGTTCAAAGGTGCGCGCTTACCTAAATTAGTTCTGGTGCAAAATGGATTAACAACTCTTTCTATGGGACATCATATACCACTAGGGACGGTCACATTTATATTCCCATACATTCAGGGGAAATAAGTCTTCCGTCTTATCTCTAATGACGTTATATTGAAATGCTTGAGTTTCTTACTTTAGTCGGCATTTACATTTACACATTTACACTACAAATAAAAGCGCAGTAGAGACTGACGATTCTAGATAAATTTCTGAAATCCTTACATATCCGTTTAATGCAATCAAGCATTGCAAAGATTTTGATATAATGTTGTCAATATGAGATTCAAAGCTATTTGTCGACAAGTACCCCAAGATCTCTAACAAATGTAGTGGCTCTATATACGCATTTATTTTTGACCATTTATTACTATAGGTAAATTGTCTGGTAATAGTAAGTATAATGGAACCTATTAAAATATACATGCATGCTTTCTCTACTATAATCTTTCATATAAATTATATGAAAAACTATTAAATCACCTTATACAACAGTTTCATTATAATTAAATTTTAATGAAAACAATTTAGGATTTTACTAACTCAGTTTATTTGTATAAAATTGACAAGACATCGAGTAGACAACGATAGTTATAACATAGTAAGTAGTCATACAACGTGGTACGGAAAGCCGCAGTCATATTTAAGGGCCAACACTAATCTATATATATAAATATAGTTGACATATAGAACATGTGTCAAAAGCTGGAGCGATTTAAGTAAAATTTAAATAAACTATTGGTTTCTTTAGACTTCAAAATTTATTTGATATTGAAAACCTTAATTTTAGATTAAAATACGTGATAACAGTAAAATATGGCCAGAACTTTCAGTGACATGTTGTATATAATAAAATTATGCACATATTAAGAAGTTTGAAGGAAATGTTTAGTTAACTTCCGATATTAAATTATTCAAATATAAGCATTAAAACATTTAAATATAAGTACCAATGTTTCAACAATTAGATTAGTATAAGTTTATATCATAACCAGTATAGTTAGCAATATATTTCAGATATAAATAATTTTAGTAGAAGTGTCAAATGAGTCTTCCATTAAAATCAGTGTGAGAACCCTGTTATACACAGATAAATCAGTATAACAATTTTCATAGTACAATAGTAGCTAGATTACGAGTATAACAAATACTGTATGCTTCAGAAAGGTATTATCATATTTTAAGATCGTATATTATAGCAGACTCCGTAAATAATGTAAAGTGCTAACAGTTTTAGGATATTCGGAATTTGCTCGACATAGTGAGAGCACTGTATTGACCCCAGATTTTGAAGACAGAAATTTTGATTTGTAAACATAGGCATAATTATTAAACCTTAAAATGTATTGATAAAGCTAATCCTCCATAGCTAGGACTTCCTATTCATTAAAGATATGCAAAAATCTTTGAAATATACAGGCTTCTTCACAATATTCTGTTTATAATGTGTTCTCACACTAGTGAAAGCATTTTAATTAAGTACGCAACCAGTACAGAGATTTTTGGCAGAAACAACAGAATATTTTTTTACGTGTAAAAATGTTGACGTTCAAGTTTATATGTATTATAAAGGGGTATAGACCAGGGTCGATAGTTTATGAAACCAAAAAAAAATAATAGTAGGATGAAACTCATTGGAAAAGGAAGATAATATAACAAAAATGAAAGGAAAAATAATTTACGGGCGATCTTAGGGTTTTTAAGGTTAAAAACTCAATTTTTATCTCAATTTCCTATGGAAAAAGTTCAAAAGCAAAGTTTTAGGTAATAAAAAGATCTACAACTTTTGCATTTACACTTATTTCACATAACCTCAAAATTTATGTGAAAAATACAAATAACCAAGCTCTTGGTTTTCTATTTTTATCCTTTACAAAATTAAAAAAAATTGGTGAAAACTTTTTCCACGAAATTTGGCGAAAACTTACCTTTTTATGTTCCAAAACACTGCAATTTTTTAATTTAAATTATTTATTTTTTCACCTTATTTTGACAATATCGAAAAACCACCCCAGTTTTCAATCGAAAATTCTCACGTCAAAATATCAGCTTTTTTTAAAAAATCGGTGGGTTTTTTGTTCGTTGAAATCTCTACTTTCTGTAAAAAATATACATTGCTATGGTAAATGTTCTCAGAAAAATTTCCTTAAAAACACACCCACTTCCACTTCCCTACCTCAGATCGCCCGTAAATTATTTTTCCTTTCATTTTTGTCATATTCTCTTTCTTTTATAATGGGTTTCATCCTACTATTATTTTGTTTTTCACTTTTTACCATTTTCAAAGGCCTGGTATTTAAATTAGTGACGGCAAATTTGCATTTTGCAATTTTATGTTTCAAAATTAATGAATTTGGGTTACAAAAACACTGAGTGATTGACTGAAAGTGACGAGAAATCTAACACAGCAAATTACGAACATTAATTTGAGTTATATATAATACAAACATATGTACATATAAACCATCCTCTTGAATCACTCTTTCTATTGATGAAAACCGCATTAAATTCCTTTGGGTAGTTTTAATAGATCTAAGGGTACAGATGGCGGGAAGCGAGTTTGTTTAATACTATGTAGATATGTCCATCTCTAGTACACATATGTTTTCTATTCGTTTTAAACTGTCATAAAAGGTTTGCTGGCAGAAAATGCCTACGGCATTAATTTCGCCTTGAGCAGTATTGTAACTGTACAAAGTATTGATTAATAATTAATAATGATAAGAAATAACAATTAAAAAAAAATATTTATTACAATAGCGAAATTAACAATAGTAAGTATATAGTTCATCTTCATAGTTGACTGACTAACATACATTTTCGCTCCTAAAATATGACGATGTCTTTCTGTAACACCTGTATATCGCTGTGCGGAAAAACATCAACGTCAGTACTAGGAATTACAAAGAACCTACTGATTATTTTATACATCAGTACTGACAGGTAAATTTAAATCTTCAATTAGCAATGGACTAATGATCGCCAGATTCGCCAGTACAAACCAGAAGTTATTTCCCAGAAAAATATCTACAGAAAACGCTTTAATTTCCTTTGGTCTAGAAACTTCATACAAAACGCCAAAACTTCTATTGTCATCTTAACTTGGTATTTAATGTCATAAATGTGAAAGTGACTTTGTTTTTTCGCTTTTACTCTTAACTACTCAATCGATTTCATGAATTTTATTACCTATGCACGTTGCTGGGTGGGTACAGCAAAGCACAGAGTCATTCCCGCCAACTTATCGTAAGCGACACTTTTGTAGAAATTCTGATTTTTATCATAAGTGATATTTAAAACTGTAACGGACCAAACCTTCTTGAGCTTTCGCGCCAAATACACAATAGTTATAAAGTTACAGCTAAATTTGTCTTTTACTATAAAGAAACCTGTCGTAACAGGTAAATATATTATGCTGACTTAACTAGGTTGGTTAACTTTATGTTGATCACTTATAAGAGAAAAGACAGCTATCAATATTATCAAAAAAGTTTTTTTCAGTATCTTTAAACAGAATTTGTCTAGATATAGGGTTTTCTATATGCCTAAAAAGGATATGTATCGCCTGCAAGAAGTTTAAAAATATGTCACCTGTTGTTGCAAAATTGTTCTCCAGCTAAACCGTATAAAAATCATATTCAGGCAAAAGAAAAATGCAATCTACTGTTAGGCCGTCAGGGTCATAAGAAGATATCGTATGATCTCTTTAGAAACGGCGAGTCTCCCAGCCGACATTATACCTTGGGACCGGGAAGCAAAAACCCTTGCGTCCTCATACAGATGGCGAAAGGAGACGATGAACTTTGAAGCCTTTGCCTGGGGTAATAAGGCCCAGATGTCCCAGGTCTACAAGGTGTTCATGGCAGTGGAAACAGCGACTTGGGCGACCAGCGTACTGCACACCACAATTCTATCCTGTAGGGCCTGTTGTGAAGGAATGGCTAAAGAGGCATTGCAGTCTCTCTTACCGCCAGATACAGGTGCTTACCGGCCAAGGCTCCTTCGCGAAGTCCCTATTTTGCATAGGCTGTTTACCACCACTGAGGAGGCCGTCTCGAGGATACTGCAGTCTATACTCTCGAGACAGCTACAGGCGTGGAAAACCTCTCGCTAGAGGCCGTGGTGAACAGGAGAGAACTGGCATTCTCCTGTGCCGCAAAGGACGCACCACGCGCCGTAGAAACGACCTACGGCCTCCATGATCACTGGCCTTAAAAAGAAGGTTGGCTGACCTGTTTAGTGGACAGTTAGTTATGTCTGTCGGGGGTCGAGACATCCTTCCTAAGCTATACCTAACTCCCAGCCATATATGAACACCTTGTGGTTTTAATCGGTGGTAATGGGCCAGAATAAGCGCGCCCTCTAGCGCCCTCAAAGAGTCATGGCGGTTAAAGACATACGCGATTACGGCACGTGATTTAGAGGTGGAAGTTATCGCCGAAGTTTACCGACGGACAGCTGTGTTTCAGGCAGTTCGTTTGTCCAATATCCCATAAAAAAAGCCTAGTTCTAAATGTCTGCTGCATTTAAATATATTTATAATACGTTTCAATCACATGTCACACACAATTATTACGTCGATCATAGACTCATAATATAGGTCAGTCGTTTTATATGAACTGCATTATATATTTTATTGCTATTTATTTTCTCGTATCTTGAAAGTTTTGTATTGCATTTAAAAAAATACACTGATTTGATAACTAAGATCAGTAATAATCTCCCCGTGAGACTAGTCATAGTATGTACCCATAAAATAAAATAGTTTATAGTACTGCACCTATCTACAAATAAAGTTTTTCCGCACGCGATAAGTCCTCAGATATGATATTATTCATTTATTCTTATTACTTAGAACAATTTATCAAATATTTCAAGCAAACGAAAAAAAAAAATTAATAGTTCTATTACAATGACTCAAAATCTACTTTCAGTGTAGCTAACTTGTAAGGGTAAAGGACTGTTTTTAATAATGACGTGTATGGTCACCATCACTAGAGCTTTCCTGGATGAGAGGATTAAAGGCAGAAGTGACCACATGGCACCACATTGCCTTTCTAGAAAGAGCTTTGTGCTATTTTTTTTTTCAAGTTGTATAGTCAAAATGTAATAAAAATACAAACTGTATAATTAAATATACCTTAGGTACTATAAAAATATTATTGTCCAAACATAACGCGTGATTTCTGCAATAATTAATTAATTTGAAACGATTTTACACAATAATTTAGATAGCTTTTAATACACCTAAAGTTTATTTCCTTTCCATTCCAGCATTAGCATGAATTTACTTATACTATATTACAAAATGACACATCAAACATTTAGACAGCTAAGTATTAACCGGTATACAATTTTGAATTTAGACACTTGTTACACGCAGTGATCTTGTAACTAAGCAATGGTGCATAAAAATTGCTATGGCATTTTCATTTTCTACAGCAAAATTATGCACTTGATGGCAAAGTCGCAAAAACGAAAAGTAAGGCCACGTCTTACGTAGGCGATTTAAAGTGACCGCGATCCGTTTCGATGACAAAAAATATTAATTTAACAATTAGACAATTATTTATATAATTGCGTAATATGATATCTTATGCGACACAAAGGTAATCGTCAGTCTTTATCGCCATTCGTGGACTGATTATACGTGCCTAGACGAAATTTAATTTCTAGTGTTTATACCTATTTGCGTTCAGTTATTATAAAATCAAGGTATACGAGTACTCAGAAACAGATACTCATTTCCAATGACAAACCATTGGATATAATTTGCAAGTTTTCCTCAGCCATTGGAAGCAATTGACAAATTTTCACACCTCAGGACGTGCAAGGATTTTATTTCCCAGTAAAGTAATGTTTGCGCCTCCTACCACAGCTAATCAAAATAATAACACACGAAATAAAAAATAATAATAACCACCTACCTTTTGAAGGAAACGGGTAAGTCTTCCATCGCTTCTCAAGCTTATAGTTACATAGGTAAATAAAAAAAAAATACTTTTTTAATTCAAGAAATCATGAAACGTGGTTTAATTTCGTACAACCAGAACTGCATATTGTTTGCGCAACCAATTACGGACTCATTTCTGAACAAAATAATGGATATTGATGTAGGTAGGTACTTACTTGTAACATTTGAGTACTCTACGTATTTGCTTTAAATATTTTATACCTAAAGTCGTTAACTATCATTTGTATTGAAGAATATTTTCTCTTTTGGAAATTTATTTGTAACAAATATATACTTGAAATTTATATAACAAATACAAGAGCCAGAAAACAAATTCTTACTTGTGGAGAATAAATAGACAAATATATTAATCTAAACTACAAGAACTTAGTGTCCCTAAGTAATCAGCGTTCACGCGCGATTACATTTGACGATCCCTGTCGATATGTCCGGCAGTAGTGTAGGTTTTGTGCGAAGTTGTCGTGTAAGACGATACTTTCTGAGGTAAAGAACTACACTTCTTATTATAACCAACGAGTATAGATAGGTATATTATCTTATGCACGACGTACCCCAGCTTAAAGTCGAGGGGTTAGGGCAAAAAAATTACTGAAGCTGCACTTGGTTTGGTTAACATGCGATATTGGTCGTTAATTATTTATGCCCTACGTACTTTCTACACAGACACAAAAAAAAAGGGTCTGACGCGTCGCTGCTTCACATATTCTAAGATGTTTAAGAATTAAAAGCCGCAAAGCGAGATACTGTATGTTATATACCATCCAATAACGTCTTGTATACATTTAATAGTACGAATGTGAAAATTTTCTACCACACTCAATTACTATATTTTTTACCACACTGCGAGGACGGCAGTTTTAAATATTGTCATTTATATCTGCCTATATGGGCGATATCCTAAGGCAAATTCATAAATATACAAATAGAGAAAAACCAATGCTACTCTTTTAGGATCTTCGTTTCTTTTTTTGTATTTATTTGTCCTCTTAGTCGAATTTGAAGAGTCTAACATTTAATTTTAAAAACAAAATAGGTTCTAACCTACTTACATTTTTAGCAATTCATTGTAGAATTAGCAACGTACTTCTAATGTTAATATAATACAACGTATAATTGTCTTAAAAGGAAATAAAAATTCGCTATCTAGGCCGTAGCTTACAAGGCTAGCATTCTTCAGACATTGCTAATGAAGACGTCACGAGTACATGTTAACGGCGTAATTTCCAATAGGATTGCACGAAAATCAGGAATTATACCACAAATTAGGAAAAAATGCATGCAAAAAATACATAAATAGATACAATAATATAACAAAACTTGAATAGTGTACATATATAACAAGTTTTTTAAATCAGTAAAAAGTATACCCGGTTAATATGTAAATGATTCTTGTGAACAAAACAATATTTACATATGTAGGTACATACATATATAACAGTTAATTTTCATGATATAGATGCGTATATAAGAGACGGGCCTCGTGTGTGAACAATATTAATATATTTAAAAGTTGTTTTTATAAGGATTACTTAGAAAAATAGAAATGACTGGGAATTAAAGTGCATTCATTTAAATTACTTAATTGTAGCAATACGTAATTTGCTTAAATTTAGGAAAGGGTACGCATTTGTTGCTCAAAAACGATACGTCGATTATTGCAACAAAGTATACACTTATTGTAAAAACAGCAAAATAACTATAGGATAATTTTTACTGATTGAAATGAGACAAATTATAAAATAATGATTTCTAGATTTATCGATAGGAATAATAAAAACCAAAACAAAACGAAATCATGAAGAACTGTTTATTTTAACTTTCTCTTCAAATAAATAAAACTTTAATGAACAAAAAATTTCAGGATCACTAAACTAAAGAAAATGTTGGTATACAAATTTTATACAGATTATAGTTTACGAATATCATTTTAAGACTTCAACAAAATTATAAGATGTCTATTTAATTAATCCTCACTTTACTTTTAACGTTATTTTTTTATAAAACTTTAACAAAATTATAAGGTGTTCATTTAATTAATTCTCACTTTTAACGTTATTTTCTAACAGCTTGGCAAAAATGAAATAGTAAACAGCTACATAAACACGTGAGGTCTTTCAAACCAAGTTACGTATTGTTATCGACGACAACACATTGCTGTCGACACGAGAGATAGGAAAGCCTCAAATATTATTATCTTTAACTGCTACCAGTACTACGTCATTACAAACAACTGCTGGGAACATGGCAAACATTGATGTAGAAAAACGTTTAAGTTACAGCGTGCCCGTCGCACACGGACATTATTTCACTGCTAATTTAGACTAGCATTGTAGTGCCCTACGAAGGCAATAGTCCGAGATTGTGACGCTACTGCGTGTATATAGTTCTCATAGGCCAATGTCGCCACACCGTGGCGCTCAGACCCATAGCCGGCAATCGTAAGTTACACATTAAGGCCTCATTACTCGAGAAAATCTCAAGTATTAGTCATTTCATTAAACCATTACAAGTTGTTAACTACAGTCGATAGATCCTACAACACGTCTTAGTCCTAGTTGGAGCTAGGCCTTATTATATTAGAGGCAAATCATACAATATTTACGTCAGGGCCCCGATAAATCTAACTTTTGTAGCTAATCAACAGACTAATACAAAAGCTTATATGATTGTCGTACAAAATCGATATATCACAATCCAATTGGTTATAGATTACAAAACTATACATTCATATATTAGTAATTCGAGGTACATATGTCGCAGAGATATTGTTATTATTGTATAATTTGTGAGGTAAAGGTCAACAGTAGAAGCATATCATAGTTCAAATATCTGGGCGACATACATATCCATATATAACACATATACGGGGTGAATTATGCCCTCTACAAAAACAAAAGATAAAACTAAGCTACTTTACACTTATTTAGGAATATGTCAAAAGATATCGACAAGAAATACACTTGGAGAAGCGTCCTACTAATGTTTAACGTTAAATTTCAAGCACAACTACATTTATAAAGATCACACAGTTCATTCTAATCTGAGAAGTACGCTCAGTCAATATTTAAAAAAATATTTAAATATTAAAAAAAAAAACAAGCGATGCGTTAGACGATAAAAGTGACGTCACTAAGTACAAATAAGGCGTCAATAAGTACGTAATACTTTAAAAGTTTTATAACAAAAACACGACCAATACAAGGCAATGTCGATTACAAAAAAAATTGAGGTTCATGTCTAAATAAATATATAAAGCGCATACATGTATCTCGTTCACTCCCGCTTTTGACTAGGGTGAGCGAGCGCGATAGTTGACTATGTGTATCATGGTCGTGGTCCAAATGTGTAATAGTGTCTACTATAGGACTAAATAGATTATACGACGTCATAATTTATTGTAATTCAAACAACAATGACACTTAATTAGAGATTGATGTTCCAAGCATGTTAATTTAGAGCAGGTCCTTTTTTTTTTCAACTAAATAATTATTAAATTCCTAAGAATAATTAAGGATCGTACATTTTTAATTCATCGTTGAATCAATTTTGAACATAGGGTAAAATACTATACTATACTAAAGAAACTTTAGCAGAAACACTACAAAATCTAATGTATATATAACCTTTGTGTGATGAAAAGTGTATACTGAGGAAGCACATTTATATTATATATATTTGATAGCGAAACAAATACAAACAATGAAATAAACTATTATCTCGTTAAAATTTAAACACGTTGACTGCGATAAATAACATAATATACAGATTTTGTACTGCAGTCATGATAGTCTGTGTGTGCTTTAGTAGATAACACACCTTTAAAATGGCGATAAGCTCAATAAATCGTACTGGTGTGGTCGTGTTAAAAACCAGTAAAGCTAAATTCATATACATTATTAAAATACCACTTCAGATACAAATATAAGTTTCCAGATCAACTATCTATACATTATAATAATTTGGGACGTACTACATATATTCTCCCGGAGGAAATGGGAAATACTTTTGGCATATTTTAAGTGTCGCCTATCAACGTTTAATAAATAACACGAAATATATGAATAAAACCTTTGAAATAACAGAGTAAAGAGTTTGACGGGACGTCAATACTTGTCGTATAAAACTATTGTAGGAAACGCTTGGGGCCGCTCACTTGGATAGTTTGCTGATAACCCGGATTAAGGCTCCATTTTCATCTTTCAATCGCTGGTTTTCTGCTTGGAGCGTTTGCTGGTACTGAAAATTTAATAAAAAATGATAATAAAAATAAAAATGATAATTTTTAAATGGTAGTTTGTTTCTTCTGCTGCAGTGTTGTGTTCTTTGCAAACCAATAGTTTTTGTAGTGTACCTAAGTACTACATGTACTTGGGTATCAAGTATAGTTTCAAGAATTATTTAAATAGTCAAGTCTCAAGCACTCGAATCAAACTGACTCTCAATCTGGACGATCACATAAACAAAATAAAACATATGTACATTAAAAATATTGCAAAATGGTTATTTACAGTTCCTACTTGAACTTAGTTACAATATTGTCAGATAAGATATTGTTCAAAACTTTTGATATTGGGACCAGGAAACTACGAGGAGGATGAACAAATAGTGATTAGGAGTTATTTGTCATCATGTCCTTTGTTCTTGGTGGTATTTTCCAAGTCGTCCATTGTTCTAACTCGAGAGGAAAAAATTGTGGAATTGAAAATGGTAGAATTTTTTCGACTTCAAAAAGCTATAAAAATCCTCTTTATCGGGATAGAACATTGGAATTGTCAACGTTCTTAGTTTTTTTTATCACTTCTTTTTTCTCATGTTCAATTAGCTGAATTACATAAATGTATTTTGTGGCCCTATCGCTTTAAGGTCCATAAAAAATTAAAAAGTAAATAAATTTAAGTATGCAATTTTATTGAGAAATTTCGTGTATTAAATATTCTACGTGTAAATCATTTAGAATTAATAACGAAATGGGCCTCGCCATAGACCAAAAGTTGGGACTGAGAAGAAGAATTGAATGAAGTTAGGGAATTTACTTTCGGTTTTCATACAATCCTTTAGCGATATTACATTCGAATTTAGACTCAAGATATAATAGGCTACATAACTGTCAAGTCAAATCAACGTCATTTTATTAAACGTCAAAAAGGTAGGTATTGTATATTCGTTCGTAGCATCGCGGGTATGTATTGGCAAACCATTCCAAACCAAATTAAAAACGTTACCGGAAATCAGAACCACAATTATCAACTATTTCAGTAATCCTGTTGCCCGACTTAGTAATATCAAAAGAATTTAATTTAAGCAGAGTCATCTACCCAATTATATATTATTTTAAATTGCAAAAAGGGTACCAGTAGATGTTTGGTAACTTTTTGAAAATATCAATGTTCACGGAATACGACACACTTATTGTAATCTAGTCGTAAACGTAGGTATTTCAACTTTCATCAAAATATGAATTTAAGAACTGTTAATTCTAAAAGCCATAATACATATTTATAAGGGCACAACGCAGCGTATGTTAGAGTAATTACGTAAGTAAGTAAGTAGTTGGTGTATGAATGTGTCTGCATTAAAGTTCTTAGTAAAATGTTGCTTTTAACTCTTTGCGTGGTGTTGGAAGTGTGTACATTGTATGATCACAATACAAATAATGCAGTCTGGTACAGATCATGCAACACACGCCAGCAATTTGCACACATTGTGATTTATTCGTACCATAAACCTTTAGGCATAAAAAGATCAAATTACGGGTGGAGGTGCACATATGTACATACGTCGACATACGAACCATTCAACACACTTCTGAGATAATTATATAGACATAGTTCGGGATTTTATAATCTGCGAGAGAAGCATAATCACAGAACACATGTCATATTCTCTAAACAAATGTTCAGAACATGTTTTCATAAATTGGTATTCATATAAAACACAATGGATATAGACGCGTGCATGCAAATACACACACACCCGCGCATGAAAGTAACAAAAACGTGATAGGTAATAATATTGGTGAAACCCACACAGTTCTGGCATATTAACCGCCTATTATAACTAGCTGCAAAATAATAATTACAAATAACAATAAATATTTCGTTGTACTAAACAGAATTTAAAAAAAAAACTAACCATGCTTTTGTTCAACATGTGTGGGGGTCCACAAATATGCCCGGAGTTTGTAAGCATCACGCAAACGTGACGTAAGAATCAGGTGTATGGCTAGCGAAACGCATATGTACACGAACTATACGTGCTCGACAGTCTGCACAAGGTCTCAAGATGAGCTCAAGCGGAACATCGCTTATTAATTGCATTTATGAAAAATTGAGCACGCATTAGTTAGGCACCCAATGCTTTTGCTATTTGTATGATATGCACGCGCCACATGGTCCCTCACGCAGTTAAGACATGTACCAAAGCATGCTTCGCCGTCACACACAGTTAATTGTGAGCGGTGCTCGCGACAACTGCGACGTTATTACAGCTTCCCAATCGTGCTATCTCGCTCACACGTTTTGTTATTCACTCACTGTATTATTCAAAATCTGTTTAACTTAAATATGTTATTTGACGCAAAACCTTCTTAGCATTTGTAATAAAACTTAATTTATCTGATATTTTTGGACATAATTTTTTACAAATCGATCGCACAGACTTTTGGCGTTCTTGAATATTAGAAAAAGTGGATCATAATTGTAAGAAAATTATGGTACTTATAGATTATAACTGTATCTAAACAAGCATTGCTACTTTATTCTGTGATCATAGGATAGCTAATAAAGTAAAAATGTGTCCATTATGTTGCGCACCTCACTGAATTATTTGTGTAAATTTATTAAACGTGTAAGCGAGAGCGACTTTGGGTTTGATACCAGTGCACGCCGGAGGATGTCGCCACTGAGCTGCACGCTCCGTTTATATACACATTTACCTATTTGGCGGCAGAGTTGGTCAATTTGCTCACGACCCGCGTAAGAGCACGATTCTCAGCCCTCAGCCTTTCGTTCTCGGCTTTTAGTTTTTGCAATTGCTATAAAACGAACACCAGCATATCAATTTAATTATATTTTTATTGGCGGCAACGGCCATCTTGATGTCCGCCATCTTGGTTTAGATTCAAAATTAGAAGCTAACGGTGATGCTTAATGTAAAGATCAAGACAGTAATGATTGCAATTATATATAAATGTGTGTTGTGTACGTGTCCGTAACGCATAGTAAATGAACATTGTAATAAATTAATAAACAAATACCTTTAATTCTTCCTCCATTTCTGATAATTTCCTTTCCATGGCTCTCTTTTCCCGTTTCTCAATTTCAGACAGTGAGTTTTGATTCTGCAACACAAGAAACATACTTTTGTAGATCTCTGAATTGTACTATATATACATATGTATTACTATATGTGCAATAATAATTAACTACTTGTCTGAAGTATACAAAATGTACAAAAAAAATACATTGAAAAACTAAATTAATATAACTAATTTGAAAGCTGTAACATAATATAATTAGTGTTGTGCCGTAGGTGGGAGTAAGTCCAACATTGAAAATAGTCGGGATAATTTTGGTGAGCAACATTACACGTGTTTAAGACGAAGGTAAATTGCTGGCTCCAATACTTTATAAATAAAAAGAGAAGGAAAAGTATAACAAAATTTGAAACTGTAGAAATTGTCTGTTTGTAGTTTTTTTGAAAACGACGAGCCGAGCTTGTTAATCTAAACCGCATCTAATACAGGTGATGATAAGTTAATTGGCAAGCTTGCCGTATTGTTTAAACGTGGGGATATACTTAATCGACGAAGTTTCGTATTGGCTTTGCCAGCTCAGTATCAGAATCTTAGGTAATGGCGTAATTTAAGTTTCTTTGTTAAATATTTTCAGATCTATAAACCTTATTATATTATGTTAGCTTTCTAAACGTTAAAGTATACTGCAAAATTGTATTCACCCTTCAAATAAGTTTATTCAGGTACCAAAATATCGCTGAATTACACATACTCTCATGAAAACCCAATAAATCTGTTTCACTATCGCAAAAGCAAGTCATATTTCAGACGTAGGGCATAAACTTTTGGAAGGAGTAAAAATTATTGTATGCAAATTACAACCACTGAGCTATATATATATGCCAAATTAGCTTATTTTTTATAAACTCTTTTAAGAATATATACACATTCGTTATATACGGTGAAAACTGATTTTAGTATAACCAGATTTTCTTACGAGCTGTAATTTTCATACATATACATATATATATGAAACATAATTCATACGAATTAAACATAACATTTAAAAAAATTCGCTAAAATATATGGCGGCACTATATATAAATCGCAAATGCATAATAAAATATAAATACACCAGCTTTAATATATTCGTTCCTTCGTGACACTGGTTCTCAACGAGTAAGTCTTATTTTAATTAAAATTTACGTTGACATGAATGTCTTCAGATCGAAAAATTAAATACACAGAAAACCATAATTAAACATTCACTGTTGGGAACATATTAATAAAATAACTATTTCTGTAAACATGTCACTATAGTCAATCTGTGGGACTATAGTGACATAAAACGACGTAACTAACACGTATTTTTCTTAAGTCGTCTACGGCATCTACACATGACATTTACACATATTTAAACTGTGCAAACAACCAAGGGAACATAATAATAGACACTATAACTTTAATTATTCCAATTTCAATATAGACGGCTAGCTTTAAACCTTAAGTAAACACGTTCATACCACTTGTGTGAGCCTGGTGATTGTGGCTCGAGCCTCGCGAAGTTGCTGTTCGGAGGTCTGCAGGAGGGCGCGCAAACGGCGCACCTCACTGGCCGACGCCTCGTACAATGCCTTGTAATCCTTGTCGTCAGACTCTTCTGTACGTTCGCTGCCAGACTGAAAACATACAACCAAATCCATATCATAAATATATAAGTATGTAACACCTACAGTTTATTTATAGTTGATGATAAAAATGAGGATAAGACTGCATTTACATAAGCTGAAAGAAATGTGAAAGGTTATTTTACTTCATGTTGGTTATTTCTTTGTAGAATAGTTGTCCTACGTGAAAACCTACATCACATAAAATTTTAGTTATAGTCAATGGTTGCACATTGGTGATAGAGGCATTTTAGTGATGTTGATAAGGTCTTACTTAAGCGAATAATATTATACCTTTCTTTCTCACGCTAGTAAGTTAGATGTAGGTACTATATCTTAGGTCGACATGTGCAATTACCTACTCCATTATGAGTCGTATTTTTGTTTGTGGCAGTTGTTTTCGCCAAAGAATCTTTCATAATTTTTTCTATAAATTCTTCTGTGAGTACAAGGGTACTCGTATGGGTAAATATTCGAAAACATTTCATGGTTGTGTGTTAAGGAATAAAATATGACAATGAGAAAAGTTAAGAAGTATTTAACACTTGGAAAAGTATGGCTATTATTTTCTCTTTAAACAACAATCGTGTAATTTATGGTGTAGAAGAGAAATCCTTTTCTTGATATGGATTCTCACTAAAAAAAAATGTGCTCAGTGGTTTTCTTATTTATTACACAATGAATCTTGCAAACGCATTTCTTACTTTTTAATTGTGATGGCAATATTCACCGACCAACTAACTCCCAAATGACATTTGGTAAATGATAAAGTTAAATAACACATGTAAGCTAGTAGGTATTCAGCAATGGTAAAAAATAATAATACAAAAGCTATTGTAAACTAAATATTAAAACTGGTGTATAATACAAAATATAATAACCATAATTGGTCAATCTACATATTAGACTGTGGTCATTGCTGTTTCAATTTATTTTTTTATTTTCTTTCTATTGTATTCTGAATACTGATCCAAATTTAACCACTGGTTTGCATATTACATCCAAGACAGGTATTAAAAAGTTTTGGAATAGGCAAATTCTAAAACTAAAGTATAACGGTTGTATATACTTCATCACTCCGAGGACACTTGTAAATTCATGCACAAAGCATTTACATAAAATAGTATTAGCAAAACCGACATCAGTGCCACAATACTCATAGTCGGACATAAACAATCATTAAACCAATTATATTTCGGTTGTGTTACTAGCGCGAGTTCAACTTTCTGTCATAGTTTTTCCTGGACGTATTGCTAATGTTGTAGCAAATTTCTACGTACATAGTATCCATCTGATGCCAAAGAGTTGAGACTGAGAGATCGGGAGCCAAGACCCTCCGCAGTTTCCAGGGAACTCAGAGAGCGAGATCGCTCCTTGTCTAGGTTGCCCGCCCTATTAGCGCGCGATTTACGTTCCGGTTTAACGGGCGGCACCTCCGCCACTAGTAACGCTTCCTCTGGAACATCTACTGGGTCCTGTACCTTCGCCAGAGGCACTGGTTTCGGTTTAAAGTCCTTTTTACTCGCCAATAATCTTTTGTCCAACTTTTTCAACACTGGCGTCATTAAATTTAATGAACCCAATGAAGCACCACTTAAGTACACGCCCCCGTAACCCGAACTTGTTCCCCCATATATACCAAGATTTGAAGAGGGCCGTCCCAGACCAGCACTGTAAGGGTTATAGTTTCTGTACGCGCTAGCACTGTAATTAGAATAATTAGAAGTTGTATAAGGGTTATACTGGCTGCCGAGCATAGTATTTAAAACACTTGGGGATGAACTGTAGTGGGAAGTCAAGCTTCGTGGACGTGATGAGTATCTATCTTGCTTTCGACTCATTTTGTGCACATTTCACCGAGAATAGATCGCTATACAAATGACGGGCGAACGCCACGCGATTCATAAACACACTGAACTGTTTCCCGAGTTTTATTATGCGCTGTTAGAAAATATTGAATGCGCCCACGTCGCGGGCAGCTTACCGCGATACGTGACGCACTGAGCTGTTGAAACGATAGGGCGAAATTACCGGAGCACGTGAAACGCATCACCTGTAAATATAACAGCATACCAAGTAAAAGCCCGATCGTAGCACAACCCGTTCGTTTGCAAGGACGCTACGCAAATAGAGATTACAGCTTGCAGCCCTCTATTATTTTCAGCAACGCCTCATCAATCAGTCGACGGTTTACTTCACAATTAGTGTGTCGATCGAAGGCCAGACGCGGCCAATTCACACCTCCACCCCGATCTTACAAACAAATTCATAAATGTACTAGCTAAAATAAGACCACGCATTACTCTATACCCACGATCACTTTAGAAAAAGTTGTATGCATTACAACCAACATATTAGTTCCACCCATTCCTAAAATCATATAATATCTAAAATGCTAATATATAAATCACGCTTTAACTTCATGTTTCCATGTTTATACATACTGTATATAAATTCTATTTTCAAGTTTACGTGTCTGTGATTCAGAAAGCGGTGAGCGGTGACCCAAATACTGTCCTGTTGAAAACAGTCTAAATAGGTGAGTGAAATTTTTAACCATTCGTCTCCAAAGATATTATCGGTAACGGCATTGCGTTTAAATCATTATCAGTATTTTAATATCGGCTAGATTTCACTTATTTGAATCTAGCAATTTTAAACTGAATCTTTTGGGTTAGTGAGCTTATTTTATTTCAAATATGTAAAACAAAGATGTCGCAATCGTTTTTCGACATTTCATAATATATTTACTACAAAATGTATTAGAGAAGAATCCCGTGAATCTCGGCCGTTGCCTCTACGTACATCCACGTGGGCGGTACACGCAACGCGACCGACACGATGTCTGTCCTACTTAATGGACATTGACAAAGTAGTTATAAATTGTTCGTGAACCGTAAATTTACGTTTTAGCACTAACCTAATGAAAACATTATCGGAATGACGCTGTGATTCTCGTTGTGTTCTCGTGGCGGAATAGGTCAAGGGTGTATCATATTTAAAAACTGCAAATACTAGTTTTTGTATATTAAATGAAAAATTATAGAAATGATCTGTCAAAATAATTACATATAATCAGCAATTTAAAGGCAGGTAAACCAAGGTATCACTAAGATGGACGCAAGACGATAGTTAGGCAAACGAGTGATATTTAATACTTTACCATAATTTTATGTGAGCTGTTTACATAGTGAATATGGGAGAGACGTCACTAGACATTTTCGCTTTGATACGGCACCACTGACAAAATGTATAAAAATATTAAGGTTCTTTGGATCAGTTTAATAGGTAACACCACTCTAGAATTTTCCAAAAATCGTTTTTTTTTTTCGCTTAAGAGGTGCCTAAGGGTCTTAAGAATAAGACACAACATCATTTATAAGGTGTACAATCGTTGAAGTGCCTGAATTTTGATCCCGACCGTAGCCACCTGCTGCGCGCTCGAAGCAGGTATAAGACTCGGCGTGACGCGCCATTTGGGACGCTTGTAGTATAGTTCAATCTTCAGTGTTGGTGTAACCATTGAACTATTCGCCCGACGAAGAACAAGAGAATACCAATTTAGAAGGTCAATTATACGGGGCAGGCATCGCAGATTAAAGGTATACAACAAATTTCTATGATTTTTTCATAAGGAAAACTTTAAACGGGTTTTTCTCAAAACTACTTTTTTTCGACACGGCCGGAAACATAAATCGCTCAATTCTTTACCGATCGACTCGAAATTTTGACAGTATCTTTCAAACAAGATTTTCCGGAGAAAGACGTAGGGATTTTTTTTATGTTGCATATTTCATTTGTTATAAACATTTTTAGTGCATATTTTCAGGCAAAAAAAAATCTTAAAAAAGTGATTAAAAAAATCCCTACGTCTTTCTCGAGCTTTTTGTATGTGAAATTGAAAACAAAATTGGGTTTTTATTCCAGAGTCACAATTGGAGGAGAAACTTTTCCGGCCGCGGAGCTCTACATTGATGGTGGGCGTTCAGTCAACCACCTGCTCAGCCGCCATTATGTTTTAGATTGTCATAAAAAAAATTATATACGTACTTTAATGTACAGGCAATAAAGAACCTTACACATCATTTTCATTTTTTTCGTTGTTTTTCCGGAAAAAAATCTTGAAATTAGGTAATTTTTCGACCTCCTAGAATGGTGTTACCCTTAATTCAGTCAGGATAGATAATACAAAACTACGTCTAACGAAAAAAAACCGTGTGGGGTCGTGGGACACCAGATAGGAACGAAGTTCGTTATTATAAGGAAAGGTTCAAGTTTCCGTTGTTTGTAATTCTTTTACTAGATGGCAGTGTTACACCATATTTTGTTTTAAAACAAAAATCCCTAAACTTCTTTGCAGTTCATAATAGAAACACTACATGGCAGTATTATCAATAAAAAAATCCCTAAACTTTTTTGCAGTTCATAATAGAAACACTAGATGGCAGTATTATCAATAAATAAAAAAATCTTAAGCTTTTTTTGTTTAACGTTACAGACGTTTTTTGTCGGCTATGGTACCCCTCCGCAACGCACCATAAGGAACTTCGTTCCAACGACAAGAACTGAATGAATATACATTTTATAATATCTATGAAGTAGCTTTGAATGGCACTGAAAGAATTCTAAAATAAAGCAAGTTGCTGATCCGAACACGGAATCCGAAAAGGAGAGGAGTTGAAGGTTTTCATATCTTCGTAGGAATAGGCAGAAGCGCCGTCAAATGTCCATTTTTGCTGACTATAATTTAGATTGACTTATGGGTTAGGTCAAGGACTATTGCTATCATACGGGCACTTTACGACTGTATATATATGTATGTATACTGTATATTTACGCTTTTTACGAAACCCACTGTGTGAGAGAGAGAGTGGCCTTATTGTTCTCCACCGAGCACAACCTTTTTTGTATTAAAGCCTAAATACAAATTGAAAAACTAAATGATTAGTATGAGTACGCGCAACATTCAAGCACGTAAACGAATTGCGGTAAATTTCCAAACTTATCAAGGAAAAACTGAACATTAACATCCCTTTGACGTCAATCTGTTCCCCGTAAAACAGTTGTTTGAGAAAATAGAAGTGACATTTACCAAGTGATCATGACGTTGGGCGTGAGTTGCCAAAATCCTTCCCTTTCAAAGAATTACGTTTTTTACTAATGTCGCACATGGCATCGTAAATAGCGCAGTGACTCTTACACTTTTTTTTTTTCAAAGAATTATGATGCACAGTACAGTCAAAACAGTGAAAACGAGATTTGTTAAAATATTGTTTATATTCTGATTTCACAATAAATAGATAATCACTACAAAAACAAGCAATATGTAGGTCGTATTTGAGACTTATCAACGTATAAACAGCATTTGTACAGTAAAATAAACTCTTACAAAAGCAGCTTAAATTATTACGTAATAGGTTGCTGTTAATAATTCTGGCATAGCTTACGCATGAACCTGTGACTTTTATGAAGTGTAAAATATGCAAATCGCGAGTGTATTTATGGTGAACATATGATACGATTTCGAGTGACGACATTCAGAAGTACATACATATATAGTATTTACTAATCCAGGTGTTACACAAGCACCAAAATTTAAGTCCATACTAAATAAAAAAAACTTAGAAAAAAACGATCCATACGATGCCTTTACTTTGACATTTGACACACAAAAAGACGACTGTTTCCACCTTTTTGTGTGTCAAAGTATAATCAGAGTCTAAGTAACCTGTCAATCTGTCATGTACGTTTTCAAAGAGGCATTATTAAATAAAGTTGTTGGAGTACCTATTTTTAATAAAATTTATTTCCAATGAAAGCAAATAGATGGGTGTGAATATGTTTCTAGTAAAATATAATAACAGCGTGATATCTGTTGGAAAAACACAGAAAATATAGTAAAACGTTAGAAAAACTGAAGTTGATGAGAAGGTATGAGGATAAACTTTTAGAAGTGCAACATTGTTTTTCACTAAAGAAAAGTTAAATGTAAGTAAGAGTTGTAATCTTAGGATCTATAATGTCCATACCAAGCATTTTTAAAAACAACTAAAGATTTATTATCAAAGTCTAAAATCCAACTTTTGCGTTTTTATTTTCATATCTAACAAAAATAACTTTATATTTATAAGGAATTTTAATGAAAAGCTACCTATATATATACCTATAATGTTAAAAACACAGAAATACTATTAAAATCACAAATGAATAGTATTTCTTAATCAGTAAACGTAGAAACTAGACGCATGTAGTAAAATGAAAAACCAACATAAACAAAATGAATGGTTTAAAGGCACCTTAAACTGTCCACACGCATGTGTTGTAGAACCCAACCACAAAATAAGAACTGACTCATGTTCAAGTGTTTCTAATTTGATAAACTTGTAATATTCAGCAAAATGAATACACTCAAGAGCAATGATCCGAGTCAGTATATTTTCAACTCTTGAAGGTTGTCATTCACAATCCGACCGTTAGGTATGAGGCCATTGTCATGCGAGACAACCTTTTGAATAATTTGTCATAAACTGAACAACGTAATCGTTTAGGATTTCATCAGTAAATATACGATGTAGTAAAAACTTTGAAATGAGTCGAACTGTCAGATAATTGAACTTAATTGCTTATGTCGTGAGATAAGAAATCAATACATCAATAAAATGTTCAAAACATTTAGCGGTAAATAAAAATACAACTGAACGTGTCACGTAGACAAAAGTAACAAAATCAATAAATCTCACTATAAACACTTACATAAATGACAATTTGCAGAACCCGTATTGTATTAAAACTGGCTTCAGGAGAAAGTTCTTAATTAATTAATTACGTATTATATCTCAGTTAAAGGACAATATGTAGCCTCTTTGCAGAATGTCTGATTTTTCTTATGCTTTTTAGCAAACCCCAAAATAAACCTGCCTATGACTGACGTGTTATAGGCAAACTTATAAGTAAAAGGAGCTAAAGTCAAACCTCAAAGCTAAATTAACTGTTTCGGGCTCTGTCTAGTCTATCTCAGGGGCGCCTATGGTGAATTCATCAAACGTCGACTTGCAGTGCACTTATTCCATGTTTAATAAGAAAAACGAATTTAAGGCATCTCGAAGTAGGTAGAGCAGTTGCCGCTAATGGTAAATAATCATTACAGAATAAATCATGATCAAAACTGTGAATAACTCAGTTTTAATTATTCACACAAAATGTTTATTATTATGTCATTATTGTAATTACGGAGAGCACATTGTCGAGTGATGTTTAAAATGTGAAATATATTTTATGACCATGACAGATTATCAACATTTCCGGTAACGTTGCCATTTAAATGATAATTTAAATTTTTTGTCATTATTCTTACGATATTGTAAAAACGGAGGAAATAGACTAAAATTAAATTATTTACATTAAACGACATTAAAATAAAGAAATAGGTTTTCTATACTTTATTCAGTAAATCTACCTGATCGTTTAAAGTTTGACTGTCCCATTCGGTCTCTTCTAGGATTAGTCAACGGCCGAAACAGCTTATGGCTTGGACTTGGACTAAGACTTTCTGTAAATTTTCTTTAAATTCTTTATTGTACACCTTTTATATATATATATATATATATATATATATATACAGAAAAAAATATTATATATCTACAGAATTAATAATTACAGGCATCATAAACGTCCTATATTTGAGGTCATTCTCTTGAGCGCATCGTGAAATCACTGAAAACGGAAATGGACGTCTTCAACATCCCTAAACATATATTTAGAATCCATCAATATAACTCATGCGGAGCTGAGTTCATAGCATTTGACGAATACGATGTATGATACGGCAGCCAGAAATACACCGAGCTATTGTTCAGTGACGTCATTACAACGAGAGCGCTAAAATGATGCTTCCACTGAAATATAATGCAAAAGAACTTTTTTAACTACTAACGTGGACCACGGATTTCGAGGTTATTTTTAATATTATTATTCCCTTAGTTGTCTTGGTAACATTAACTTACAATGATGCAATCTTGTCAATAACACTTTGCCTTCATATTGATCTTTTGTATATTGATCATTCGCAATAGCAGTGCAGAGCTAAATTTATCTTATGTTATCCCGACTAATAATTTGGGTTTATTTAATTACTTGCTGATACACCCTATAAACTTTCGTCTTACTATAAAACCGTCTTCCATGAAATTTTAACTAAAGAAAAAATACTATATACATATGTATCTGATCATTAACTTTCAAAAGGGGCGAGCGGCTTGTCAAATTTTTCATATTGATCGCGGCTGTTCGTTGACTGTTCGTGTTCATGTTAATTGTAAGAGTAAATAATAATACATATTATTATTTACTTTCGTCTCTGTCAGGCACCACATATATAAGATTCGTCGTTTATGTCATTTGTTTAGTTGAAGTGAACTTTTGTTTTTACACCGACAAAACAATGTGTTCTATAATTTAGCATCGTTATAGCAGCCAGCTACAATATAGGTACAACATAAATACATATAATATAAGAAACAGGTGCCGACTGCTAGAAGTGTAACGGCGTCACGCGGACTAATGACCTAATAAACAAATTGCCCGTAGTAATATTTACTCTAAGAATGATAAAGATGAATGAATAATTAATCTAATATTGTAATATCGTCGCTTATTGTCAGTGTTGTACATAAAGCGACAATAACAGCAAACTCCGTGCCATGCCATAAATATAGATATTAATAATTTGTCCGTTATTTTATCTGAGGAGGGGAAAATAATGGATCAGAAGCAACAATAATGCTCTGATTTATAGAGAGAGGATTGTTTCAGACGTGATCATCTCTTTGCGAAGCCGCTTGAGTGATTCGTTTTGACTAATGCACGATAATGATCGGCCACACACGGGTAGAGTTGTAACACACACTTTTGCCGATGCTCGCATCAACGTTCTGCCTGGCCTGCTCAGTCGCCAAACCTCAACCCAAAGGATCATAGATGGGATATGATCCAAAGAAGAGTACTGCCAAATGCGGTATGGACGGCATCTATCTGTGCATACCGCAAAAACTTTTTGACTTGTTAAAAAGTGGGTGGCTATTCCTCAAAGTGATTTTGATGAACTGATTTTAAGCATGCCAAATCGCTGTGATTGTGAGTCGTGCCAATGGTGGAAACACAAGACTATTAACTTTTTAATCTATACAATAGAAATGTAAAGATTTCATTTTGTAATTTAATTTACGACATTAACATAATATGTTAATAACCCACAATTTGCAAAAATTGCAATATTTCTTGATTTTAACAAAATCTAGGGATAACTTGGTAACCTCAACAACTCGTTGCGCATAAGCAGCAGCAATAGTATAACAGAAGAGCGAAAACAACGAAGAAACGTATGTTGTACGTGTTACTAACGTACAAAGAACGAACGAAAGAACAACGAATCAAACAACGTCAAAAACTACTAAATATAAATTACGTGGGAACAGCGGAAGCAATACGTCATTTCGCACGTTGAAATATGCCCGAAAAACAAGTCAAGAATCAGAATCTAGGCGTGGTGAGAGCAAGCAATATTTTTTAATAACCTGCCTTTTAAGGATGGCCGTGTTCGGGACAGATTATGGAATGTCAAAAAGTTTTGTATGAGTTTTATTTTATAATATGTAATAAAAATCTAGAAAATATTGAATAATTATCCTGTCTTTTCATTAGATTCGGGCGCGGCATGTGTAACACAATATGTCTCGCACAGTTGACATAACTCGTGAACACATATTTATTATTTTAATAATTACAGGTTACATAAGGTTACATTATTAAGATTACAGGTACGGTTACAGAATAGTCCTATTGTTGTAGATGGCTGTCCGATGGCGAAAGCTGCCCAAAACCGAGATAACTAGCTCTTCCAGGGGGAGGCCTTCGTCAAGCAATATACGGCTGTATATATAGAGGCTAATAATGGGCATTGCAAGTAAATAAAGTAATGCAATGTATTTAAGTAGGTAAGAGCGATTGAGAAATAACAAATAAATTATTTCGTTGGTTAAATAAATTTGAGATTCTTTCTAATAATCGAATTATTTCTGATCAAATCTACAATACAATACAATATTCTTTATTGTACGATACAACATAAATACAAAGCAGATACAACATAAAAACAAATAATACTATACAGGCAACTGATACAATAGGTGTAATTCACACTAGATTTCAAGGACCGCATAAGCGCCATCTTTGCAAATAAACACAATGTGACAAAAAAAGCGTAATTTTGTCTGCATACGAATTAACAGGTGTGCTGAACCGCACGACGTACGTCATAAGAGATCTAATGACCCATTAAAACTAATCCGTACTAATAAATCTTGTAATTAGTAAGGATTAGGCAGATACAAGACTGTGTACAGAGCCAAACCGTGTGTAGACCTTGATAATTTAAAACTCACACGATACTTGATAGCCAAATTAAACTTTGTACCTGTACCGATTTATTTTAGACTAAAGGGCAAGATGTTGATTTGAAGTTGATATCACGTTAAATAATAATTGAATTCAATGTAATGTTAGATCTATGGTTTCTTAATGCTCGCCCGCTCATGGCCCTAACGACGACATACCTACTCGTAAGATATACCTACTCGTATTATATTCATGTATATATCTAACTGAAACGGAAACACCTAAAGCAGTCGGGTGTTTCGCTATTCTAATATAATTATGTACTTTATTTTTACTCAACATTAGCGCCACTAATTGATTTACGAGCAAAGTAAATATAAACTACACACAGTTTTGAAGTAAAGACTGTCACAATATGACAAGTTTCTAGTTTATTTATGACGATGCTGGGCAATGACCGGTTGGCGAGCAACATTATGTATATTTTGTGTGTTAAGTTTAGAACATTGGTTATAAAGACAATAATCTGCGAGGAGTCAGAGATTAAGTGTTTACAATGTTGAAACTGTATATTTCAATTTTAACTTACGACACTAAAAGAGCATGGTTCAAAATGCGACGTGTCCTTGAATTGTGTATTCTTGTTATAATAGCACAAGTTATAGACATAACTCCTGTTAAACATAGTATGTTTTGTAGAACATTCTTCATATGCTCTATTTATATAAGGACTGTTCTCTTGACTATTATTAGTATCCCAAGCAAATTTGAATGTTCGTATTAAAGATAAAAGTTAATATATGTCTCATTACGTTTTTATGGAATGGACGTGGGATGAGTAACTTTAATAATTATGGTATATGACCAAATGAAGCTATTTTGAAAGCTGCGATGAATATCAAATATAATTTGATACTATTTTGGCAAATGTGTGGGCTAATCGTAATTTGTGAACTTGTTGTTTTGTATTTATTAAAGTACCTACTTTAGGTAATTTAGTTTATACTTTTTTTATAAAAAAATAATGATCTAATAGTTGATGCAGCGATTTTAAAGATTTATGATAATAGTTTAAGAAGGAAGTTGGATCTTTTGCCTACTAATTAGGTGATTATGGAAACCAGTCAACGTACGAAACACCACCAACACGTCAAACAGCGATCCACAGCCCCTGTTATAATGTAGGACTACATTCTAATTGACATAATTAAATCAATTACTTCCTTCACTCCTCCACGGGCGTGAGTAAACATCAAAATTAAAGAAAAACTTACAAAACAGTTTTGTTTGAGCATCTAGAAGAATATTACTACTGGAAGCTTGTAATTGGCATATACTACTACATATTTCAATGTAATACTGTTTAAACCGTAGGCTTCCCAAACAAAATAAAATAAAATAAAATAAAATAATAAAATAAAATAAAATAAAATAAAATAAAATAAAATAAAATAAAATAAAATAAAATAAAATAAAATAAAATAAAATAAAATAAAATAAAATAAAATAAAATAGTCTATTGTCTACACGTTGTCATCCGTTTCCTCATTATATATTATATAACAGTAACAGTAGTAAGAGACAATTTTGAGAGCTGGGAATACGCCATACCCGCTACATATACAGAATATTCGTTTTTAAGATAACTCCTTGCGCCGTCAGTCACAAGATAAGAGGCCCAATCTCCTTGAAAGCCCTTAACAGACATATGGTTAAAGTAGTAATTATGAATGGTAATTATCTACTTAAGTATGTGTCTTTTCTGGTGTGGTCAAGAACATAATTAAATATAACTTACCGGGGGTGCTTCGTTATCGGGCTCGCCCTCTCCGCCACCGCCGCGGTCGTTTACAATGTCCTGTTGATAAATATAGACTTATCAATATATAGAAAAGTTCATGAGATGTACTAATTTCCAAAAAAAAAAAATAACACTATCGTTATATGTATCGTTGTATGTATATATGTTTTGTGTCCACTAATAACAAATTGCTTGGTTTATAGTTTCTAATTATAACTGAAGATACGTAGATAAGAAAAAAATACTATTTTACTCTCATATATTATACTTCTCATAAAAGTTAAAGATTATTAATATTTTTAGAAAATGAATTCGAAAAGAAATAGGCATTAAGTCACATGACAGCGAACACCAATCAGAAAGTGTTTCGTCTCGCCACGCAAAACATCATTGTTATTGTTGATGTTTTCATACAACAGAGGAGGTTACTCCGTATTGTTTTTGGTGTTTAGCATATTTTCTTACACTTGACACAGATACCTGTAAACAGTTTTGTTTCGCAGACTGTGACATCATTCAAGACGCCATGACACTATTCGGCTTTTTCAAGGGAAATCCAAAATGCTTGTTTTAAATACAAAAAACGTAATGTAAATATAGCTTTTTCTTTAAAATATAGGTTTTTTGGGATAAAATAGATATTAAAGCCTAGTGTGTTTATTTAGCA
The DNA here is from genome assembly GCA_947561695.1 of Tyria jacobaeae. NCBI lineage: Eukaryota > Metazoa > Arthropoda > Insecta > Lepidoptera > Erebidae > Tyria > Tyria jacobaeae. The sequence goes on along the minus strand of OX387207.1, from coordinate 5,598,242 downwards.
TAGACATAAGTTTCACTAATTCTGTAAATAATTGGAGTGGTTTAAAGCTAGTGACAGAACGACAATACAAAAGCTTGTGGATTTTATTAAACATACCTTAATATTTTTGACGTAAACTCTTTGTGATAATAATACATTTTATGAAGTAGAAGAATTATGAAAAATAAAAAAATAAGAAATATTTCTGATTTTCTATATATCAAGTATAAAACCCCAAATCCGAATAAACACAGTGATAAATACAATGTTATTCAATTTTTTCATGACACGACGCACATTGTATGAAAAAATATTTCGACGTCCTCGACCACATGCCTTTTTATTTTATCATGTTACAAATATTCTGTCCACACAACCGAGAGTGTGGCTAGCATGCGAGTTGAGTGCGACACAACGAGCATTGCGGGGGGAGCCAGGGGCAAGAAGCGGCACGCGCGTCAACTATTGTTTGAGGAGGGTTTCTTTTTGAATGGCATACCATAATGACTCCACTCTTCCTGATGCCGAAGCTTCGCTTCGAAGTTCGGTATAGTATGTTTTCCATTTTCAAACGGTGACTCTTCGAGCACGTGTTATCGTGTAGAAAAAGGGAGATGGTGGGACCAATAGTAAGAGCTCGATAGAACACTCTCCGTTATGTAGGCAATAGAGGACTACACCGACGGACTCGGTGACCTCAGCCATGTCGATAATACGGACTGCGCGCCGCTGCAACCGATCGAGAGCGTCAAGCAAATACTGTGCTTAGCCGTCCCAAAGATGAGAGCAGTACTCCACGCAGGAGCGAACCTGGAACTTGTATAAAAGACACAGATGGTCAGGCGAGAAGAACTGTCTCACCTTGTTCAATATACCGAGCTTCCGCGAGGCCGCCTTAGTGACGCTCTGGATGTAATCACGTGGATTGAGATCCCGGCATATGTGGCAAGTGAGTGTTCTAAAGAGTAGGAAGGAGAAGGAATGGAGGCTTTTTGGTAGAGAACGCGCACGACTGTGTTTAGCATAAGCCTTTCTTTTCAGGTTACTTAATTGAAGTGATTTGTAAGAATTGAAAATGGATTAATTTCTAAACTGCCAATGTCTAACGAGATTAGTGAAACTAATACAAAGAAAAACAAGACTTTTGGTTAAAGAGAAAAACGGAACACTCTTTTGAATTTTTGAATCCGTTTGCCACATCGTCCTTGTACGGGTCGACATTTTCATCAGTGGCCGAAATAATTAGCAAGCAAAGTAATCGCGTAAATTTGGAAAATGATTTAATTCACAATGTAGCAAAAACGGAATCACGATGGGAGACATTGGTTAATGAAAAACAAGCTCAACCGCATTAAGATAGACGTGTACTCATCGGTTTCATAGTTTTGTTAGGAATTATTCTTTGTATTTCGTTAATGTTGTTTTTGTTACTGTGGTAGTTCTCGCGACTTATTGAGACCCCTCTATAGAGGGTCACGACCCCTTCAGGGGGTCACACGTTGAAAAACACTGGTTTAGCTATTAAAAGAATTAACTAGGACGTGACCGTAAAATGTCTCACTACGCTCTGCGAAGCGGAGAGGACTTGTATATTTGCCAATCATGTCGGTTGGCATAAACTAATCAGATCTACTTCAATGAAAAAGGTCATAATTTAGGGGAGAAGAATAGCTGCTGGGTCCTACGCATCGGAGCGTTTAGCGAAACCAGATTACTAGTCAAATATTGTAATCGTTGACTACTAAGGATCTACATATACAAGTAATACTCTAGGCTCTGAAAATGAAAATCTTTTTTTGTTATATCAATGCCTAAAATTGTATTGCTTAGTAATCTCTATTTTCCATAAGAGATATAAGATGTAAATCGGACTGATAAAAGAAACTCACGTCCATATCGACGTGTCCGACTCCTGTAGAACGTCGCTTTGGCCTGCGGCGACGTTGTATCACGTTGGCGGCAGCTTGCGTGCTTGCCGGGGATGCGTTACTAGACGACTTGCTTTCCGTACTACTCTCGCGGTCCCTTTCGTCTTCAGCGGCTCCCTCTAAATCACCAAATACATATTTTAATTAACAAAATCTCAGAAACCAAATGCAGGTAGTTACCAAAAGTCGCAACAGAGACGTTCCTAGGAAACTCAAATCAATTTGTGTACCCATTAACAAGTTCGTTTGAACTGGACCGAAACGTCGTGTACACAGGTATCTACCTTATAAATTGGAACATACAAAAGAGTAGAGGGTAATCAGAGAAATTGATTTTGAAGATAATAGTACCTACTTAAGACATCGTAATAAAAAAAAAAGTATTTTTTTTATTAGAAATATCTTAGAAAATTAATTAAACACACTGACCAATTCTGTTGTCTGTATTGGAGAGAGCGGCTGTGTTGGCCGTGGAGCCAGTCGGTGGTCGCCGGAACGGTAGGGTCACTGTTGCTTCGGCCGCGGTCGTAGCAGGCCGAGGTGATGATCGACCAGCATCTTCTAGTTCAAACTGTACCCAATACCAAACTATGTAAATGACTAGATTAAGTGAATGACATATAGAAACGCTCCTTCACGATGGGTCATCATAATTTACATAATTTCTTTAACACATATTATCGATGGGGGCACTTTAAATTGAGGGAGGATACACAATTCATTCTAAATTCCACATAATATGTCATACATTATTATTTAAAATGATTAAAAAACAAACGATTTGGGCAGATGTTATATTGCGGACCCCATCTCACGGTTAAATAACGTAACACTGTTCCACCACGAGACCTAGTTGTTGAGTCATGACTTCCCATCGATTATAGGCTCAATAAAATAAACAATTAAACAATCTGTATTTTTAAAAGAACGTGCAAGTCTATGAAACCCTTGTTGTGCGTGGACGACATAAGCACAGACAAGCATTCATTGAAAAAATTAAAAATTTCGTTCTAATACATAACTTTTTCTTACTAATTATGCAGGTATGATCATGGATTTTTGATTTTCGATATTTTATCATAATAATTGTGTCTGAATATGCAATTAAATATGATATTCTTACTTCAAGTTTTACCTTTCATATTTTATTCGTATAGCTGCATTATAATGAATGAAATTCAGTGGTTTCTCCAAATAAACCAACCATCTTCTAAGAATGGCTTGCAGCATCAGAGCTATAGAGATGAAAAATGTCCGAGAAACCAAGACAAATTTAAAAAACAAATGTTTGTATGAGTGAAATAAAAATATAATAAAAACAGAAAAAAAATCCTTAAAATTTTTATATCTCACTGCAATTTAACGGGTCTATCCAAACTTTCAATCGTCAACAACAAAGCTTAATATTTTCAATCCACGACTTGTGGTCTTGGTATTTTAGTCTCATTTTAAGTACTTTTGTGCACATGCGTACAGTTGCTTGCCTTTGCTCGCCATAAATAGAAATACCGTTTACACGTTGGAAATCACGTTAAACCCAAAATCTTTTGTATGTGACATGAGCACCTGCTTCTAACAACGATAGCATAATACATAATGTACATAAGCCATATACAACACTGTATGTCGCAGTTTAAAGGCGTACATCTAACTACAGAGTGCATTTTAACTATTAGTAATATTAATAACATGCAATAAGCATCCTGTTCCAATAACCCATATAGCAAGATAAACTCTTTCAGTCTTAAATAATTTATTTATTGTGGTCATACTTTGTAAGCTTTACTAGCTTACAAAGTATGACCACTATAGGATAGGAAGATAAAGTTTTCTAGACACACATATACAAACATGCAGACACACTAATTAATAAAAAGAGACCGACAAATATAACCCAACGAATCATTCCATCTACGTATGTGATACGAAAATAATTGAAATTCTGATGTTGAGACAAAATGATTTCGAATGAAATCGTAATGTATAATGATTATTTGGTAGCGTGTTTTTTATCAAGAACCCTTTATATCTAATTGTTAAAAAACCAAATAAAGCCGTGACTAAAAAAAATGTGAAACGCTCCCAAAATCAGAATTTAACGATTTATCAGAAATAATTTTGTTTTCACACGCATGCCCTGCTCCCAATCTTTTAGCGGCCGAACGAGATTGTCGATTGATGAACATAAAATGTATAATTATGTCTTTCGTCAATTTTAAAACTTAGTGAAATCGTCGTGAGTGTTTATTATTGAAAATATGATGGCTGATATTTGTAACTCATAAAGTTTGTTAATGATTTTTCTACAGTGTTACAACGATCGACAATCTGACGAGCCCAGAGTGCGGTAACCACCTTATTAGTGGGATCAAGTCGCAGTCGCCACGAAGGGCGGCGCTCGCTGTTGGCGGCGATTGTCGCCGTCGCAGTCGCCGACGCGCACGCCAGCGCTATCGTAACTGCTACGTCGCCCGCTGGGACCACCGCGCGCGCCTATACATTTCACCCGTTTTATACATCGTTACACTCACAGCTAATACAAATTTTGTGTTGATACATTCCAATTCCTTTGTGTATTCATTTTGCGCGTTGATGTTATTTACGACGAGGGATAGACAGAAACAATTTTTTATTTGTTTTTTTTTTTTTTAAGATTAATGAAGAGAAATCTAACATTTAAAATATAAGACTGATGAAACAATATAATTTTTTATCAATTTAATTTTCTGTTAGCAGAACTAATAACTTAAGCTTTTTCCTGTTGAACAGTTTTTTTGTGATAAGTCAAAATGGTCAATGAGTTCATGAATTAATGAACAACAAAAGGCGACATGTAGTCAAAAAAACAAAGCAAACATTGAAACGATGAGCTTTGGTATGACGTTATTAACTCGAAAAAAATACAACAAACTCAACGTATGTATAAATTTGTTAAGAATGACGTATCTTTAATATTTTCATGCGTTTCCTCGCCTAATTGTTATCTACCATACTAAATAGTTATACCTTTAATGCTAAGGTTAATATTCGAATTTTACTTGCTTCAAAAATCTTCTCACGTCAACTTTGTGTTTAGAACCACTATTCTTAATTTCTAAGTACATAACTGCTTACATTGCTTTACAACATTTATCTTGTTACTAACATAAAAACTTTTAGTATAGATCTCAAAGTAGATATTACGAACTCAACCTAATTAACACTGAACGAAAAACATTTATCTATACTTATACTAGATATTAATTACCATGAGTGTTCCTTTACTGCTTTCCTAATCTCTTTAGAATGGTTCACTATCTCATTATAGGAATGTCGGGATAGAACAACGCTCTTATCAGGTTAATGCATTTCCCTAATTACGGTCTACTACTTAACCGACTAATACCAGTTAATCGATTTTGTAAGTATTGTCCTGATAACATAATTACCGCTATTAACCCTTAACTACTCGGTATGTCTACACCCAAAAGTTAATTCTGCAATTTTTAAACCAAGGATCACATTAGGATCGATAGGTTAAACCAGTCGGCCAAAATATTCATGTTGGTTATTATACACAGTAAAGCTTAAACATACCGTGCCGTTATCGGATACCGCAACGGGTGCGGGTTCCTCTTTCTTCAGACTGATAGGGGAAGGGCTTTCTGTGGTGCCGTTACCAGTTTTCTTCTTAACAAGTTGTTCAGCAGACTTAATCTCATCGAGTGTGACGCCTTGAGTTGAACGTCTCGTCTCCCGAACGCGTTTGGCGTGAGCTTTCCTCTGTGTCTCACTCTCTTCGTCCCTCACAGGTGGTACAAACGACCTGCGATAAGGTTACAAATTTAGTCTTATATTCTCATAATAAATAAAAAATTAACAAGCATAAAATGTAAATTTGTGTAATAAACTCTGTTAAACATGCAACGTCTATTTCGACATGCTGGTAGAACTACGCAAAGTAAATTGTCCGAGCACAAAATAAACGAAGCGCAAATAATAACTAACACAAAACAAAATCGATGAGCTTAGACACGAGAATCAAAATTTTAAAAAAATATTACGTGCTATTAATTAGCACTATTCTGCATGAATAATGGCATAATGCTTTTTTAAATTCATTGGCTAATCAATTCTTAATATTCCTTTAATGTTTATTTACTAAGCCACACATGGCTTTTTAAGATTAAGAGAATGTTATATAAATTATTTTTTCGAAACCTTATTTAAAGAAATAGAAGACAATATTGAACCTGAATAAAATTCAATATAGAATGTTTACAAAAGTAGAGTTAGTAAAAGTAATGTTGTATTATAGAGCAGTTTAGGCAAATATCTACAATCTGCGATATATTTACCTGTATGTTAAGAACTTATAATGGTAAAATAAAACTAATCATTTACCAATATCTCATTAAATATCAACCTTCATTTATATTTTATCTAGTTTTTGTTAATAGTCAACATTCTGTACTAGATTAAGTTCAGGTTGTAGGTTAACTCACATAGCGTACATTCACCCACATCACTGTTAGCACACTACAAACGATATAAGTACATTGGGGTTGTAGGGAATAAAAAAAACGATTCCCGTGTCCAAACATTGTTAGAACATGACTATACTTGAAGAAGTTCTTGAATATGTTCCCCGGCGACAGTTTGGTGGGTGTGGCAGATGTCGGGGTCGAATTGCTACTGTTGGACTCTACACTCTCCGACGAACTGTTTACACATATAATACTATGTACCTTACTATATACTTAATACTTTCATATATGTCTGCTTTAATATGAACTGTTACTGACTTAAATAATGAACCGTGTTATCTATTAGATGATACAGGTAATGGCATTGCATTACTTTTAGTAACACAAGTAGAAAGTATCTTAACATGTGAAGGGTCAACATTTCATACACTCTATGCGTTTTTATAGGTTAACCAGGTGGTATAATTTGTTTAAAATATGATCATATTTTCACACTCTTTGCAGTGGTAACATTAGAAGTAATAATACAGTATTGGCCACAAGTATATGGAATGGGTGCATTTGCTTACATGTATGCGTTGAATCCATGACTTTCAGTAACCGGACCTTAAAGGCTTTTAAATTCAGAGTTTTAATGTTAACAAAAATCTCTAAATTGAAAAGTATGTAAGGTTCGTCTGCTGGAATTTTGTTATAGTAAACTTAAGGATGTCAATATTTTTTATCAGCTCTAATGAATAGTGTGTAATACAAAAATACAAAAAGTGTAACTGTGGAATACAAAAACTTTCGGATCAAACAATATCTATAGGACTATGTTTATAATAAAGGTACTACCTACTTATACAAATAACCACAAATAACTCTTAAACTTTACACTACTTCATCATCCAACTAATAAAAAATATTTTAGATACTTATAAAACGGACTTATATTTACAATAGCTATGTCAATAAAAACAGTTTTAAGGTTTTTGAGTTTGAGATAGCTTCATTCATTTTTGTTTTCTCAGTTAAGTTCGATTTGATTTTGAACACCTGCAAGTGATAAAGAAAACAAAGTTCTCTATATTTATTTGAGAATAAGTTCAGAGCAATACCCGGCAGCAATGTAGTAAGACGACGGCGATGTGTGTTCTCAATTTTATGTTTAGTGTACATTGCTTTGCTAAAAATGTTGTTTCTTGGTTCCAAAACTGACATGGAGTCGTGTAATTTAAACATTTTTCGATAAACTTGGCCAAAACGTATTTTTATACATTAAAATGAATAAGTTATTTGGTATTACAGTCAGACATTCAATATGAATACGTTTTAAAATGAAGATCATATAACAGAAAATAAACTGTTTTTATGTGCACAGTTCTGTACATAAACGTATATATATGATTAGTGTTGTTCACATGCAAATACCTTCTGACTGTCGTAGTAGTGGTGGTGTTCGTCGGGCTCGCAGTAGGTGTGGTGCTAGTCGGTCCACTCCATGTGTTCACTTCTCTGTCTCGTCTCTCCGTGGGATTTATTCTATACATAAATAGCCTTTTAACATACAGGAGCATATAATGAGTTGCTACTATAGTTTGCACTACGGTAAATAGCATCGGATAGGGAAATACATGTACATACATATAATACAAGTTTATAATTTAATTTGTTCGTAATATTTCTATAGAATGTATTTTCGCATGTTAGTTTTTGGTTCGCTACTGCAGAATCTAAATAGAACGACAAACTGTTATAATATACGGCGGCGCAAAACCGTTCTTTGTAAATGGTTTTACAGAGTGGATATGTGATTTTGATTTAACAAAACTTGATAAAGATGGTTAGAATAAGACTACAGCGATAATCTGCTATTCGCAATTTGGGATGTTTTGTGTATTTTACCTGCATATGTATAAATATACACATACATACATATATATATATAAATATTAACATATAATAGCTAAATATTAGACATTTAACAGCAATGTATGCAACACGTAACGGTTAAAGCAGAATAATGGTTATATATAGAAGGAAAACAAAGATGAATATTAAAAATCTAGTTAATATGTACAGTTGCAGTTTGTTGTAATGTTTTACTGATACTTACATAATAATGATATCAGTACTAATTTCATATTGGACGTAATGTTTATAAAGAGACACACCATGAGTAGCAGTGTGTAAGCAGTATAACCCGTTTGTTGTGCTTTCATCGTTTAACTAGTAAAACACTTTTTTGTTAAAAATAATTCTCAGCAACAAGTACTCTTTTCTTAAACCTGACAGAGTAGTATGAGAGCTATTATCTTTAAAAAAAATTATTATTATTGAATACTACTGACGTATGTTGTTGAATTTAAAGAATCACAGTCTGTCAGAGTCAGTCAGATCATGAATCCCGCATAAAATCACGAACATACTGCAACCATACGCAAAGATACAACAAGCACCTTGTTTGTACATCGTCGTTAGTTTCTGTCACATTGTTAGTGTGTTCTTGACTCTTTTTGCTGTCGGCGACGGGCACCGGCGCCGGCGGTGGTATCGAAGGGCACGAAGACGCCTTTATACGTGCCGTGACGTCACGATACCGTTGGTAGAAACTACAATGCACACAAGCATGCGATATGTACCTAAACCGCGTTTATCAAACCACCTAACTTGTACTGTCAAGCTTTAATATGCTATGAATACTAGAGGTAACATTTCATGTTGTACTGTACTATTGATGATTAACTATTATGTTATATAACTTCTTAAACAAAAAAAAAACTTAAAAGTAATAAAATATTATCGACACAACTTCCTAATTGTAACATGATTAAGTTTGTTAGCACGCTGTTAAATGATACTGCATTTTTATTGATGCCGACGAAGATTGGCACGATGTGAAAAGTGATAAAAAGCAGGTTAAAAAAAATAGCACAATTTTTTTTTATTATTTTACTACAGGAAATTACTCTACCTCTTTTACTAGGCCTATACCATAATAAAGGTTGCCACAACAACATAATCTACATCTTGACAACAACAAATACGTGTATGTATCAGACAAACATAAAATACAAGAAGTCAGAACAAAATATTAAAAAGTGAGAATAAGACAAGACATTACCCGAAGCAGTAAAAACTGTTAACTAACAGTGTTTTAAATAAGATAGCATACATTTTTTGGTCATACTTATCACTAAGTTTAGTAAGAATGCAAAACATATAAATAGTCATGGAGTTAAGGAGCGATTTTCTTTTGTGCTGCGCTCTTAAAAGGGTCCGAGGATGTGATTTTTTCAAATGGTGTAATGCTATTTTCATACTAATTAATAACTTCAACTATCTTTAGGATAACACGCACGACTAGGATAAGACTCAATATTATCGTTTTAACAAGAATTTTTAACTTAAATACCACATCAATTTATCATTAGCCAGTTACGGTATATATTTTCCAAAGGCATTGATGACGTTATAAAGTTGTTGCTTATGAAAGTGCTTATGAAGTTACTTATGCTTATCGAAAAATTAGTTTTATTTTCCATGAATATAATTTTTAACATAAACAAGTACGCCAATACTGCATAATATTTTACTACCCTTAGACACGTACTATATAAAAGTAGAAACTGGCTTCTTGCCACAAGTGACAACTAAAATATTATATATACATATATATATATTTAATATTTTAGTTGTCAAATTATATATATCGTTATATATATTATATTGTTGTAAAATTGTGTATATATATATATATATATATATATATATATATATGTATATATATATATATAATTTAGACTTGTTTCACTTACTATATGTTTTATGTTTGTTCGTCGTGATCGACATGCAAACAGTGCCGCATAACATTTATATTAAAACTAGTCGTGAGTAAAATATTGTACACGATTATAGTACTGAGTGAGATCAAATGTTACAGGCTTATAATCAATGTGTTGATAAATTTTTTTTTTTTTTTTTTGTTCTGTTATGTGAGTTTAAATTTAAACTCACATAACAGAACAAACGTTAATAACCATGTTCTTTTATTCACTTCAGTTATCAATTATTTAGTCAGAATGTAAGCAACAAACGTAATATTATTTTGATGATAGAATTGTTTACATACATACACATAATATTTTAAAAATATTTGTTCTCTATAAGCACCGACTCAGATTTTAGCAGAATATGATTTGATGTTTGTTATTAATTTTGTATGAATACATATTCGAAAAAGATCTATGAAATTATAATTACTTACATTTTGACGATATTTTTCAGGCTATATTTAACTTCCTGGCTGTCTATAACGTGTAATTAGTTTGACTATCAGAATGAGTATAAATATTAAACTCAAATGTTACCTCTTATCGTTCTCAAAGCTGTGTGTTCTCCTCAAAATAGTATCGTTGTCCACTGCGTTATTATTGGTCACCGGCTTGTTATTGTCTCCTGGAATTGTTATATATATGTATGTATTATTAGAGTATTCTTAGTAATAATTTAAATGTGGAAGTTAATTTCTTCGTTTGTTTATTACACTTTCAAGTAAACTACTCATCATGTAATTTGAACGTGGGTTGTCAGGGTACAGGAAAGGACACAGGGTACCTCCCATCTCAAAAGCACTTTTACCGGCGTATAGAATAAGCTACGAATAAAATAGAAGTTTAACATCTTATCTTCAAAATTGTATCAAATATCTCTCATAAGTTGTCTCTATATAACAAATTTTCACTAATTATGAACTATCAGAAATTGTGTTATGAAAACATTTTGTTATAGGTTAAGCCTATATAGTATTATTTATGAGCAATAATAATGATATCACTATTTCTATCGTTAACAAAATGCATAAAATGTTAAAACTCTTATATTTATTATATAAGCTCCAAAAGGATAGGAACTAAAAAGAAATACGAGAAGTCCGTAGATGAAATTACCTGTTATGGAATTATGTACTTAATGCAATTTATCAGTTGCATTGCATGCCCTTATTTAACTCATTATTATATTATTATATATATCATTTTGGTAACTACTAGAAAATATGAACAGTGTGAGAGCCCCTATCTGTTGTCATTAAATAAATAGGGGCTCTCCGTATTGATCACTGCCGTTAATGAACTTTCACATGGGTAAATAATTTGGTCACAGTGCGAGAAAGGAACTGCAACAATCTTGAAAGCATAATCGTTACATGTTTGAAGGGAAAAGACAAACGAAGAAGTCGAATCTCGTTACGCTGGTCCGATCAAGTCTGTTCTACCCTCGACACAACGGTCCTAACAGCCCTAGAAAGACACAGATGGCGGACCTTAACAGACGCTAATACTCAAAAAAGAGGACGCGTCCCTCAGCGTAGAGGCAATCGACACAAGAAGGAGGAAGACATGGGTATACTTACTACTAACAGTCTCAGCTTGTCTGTTTCTGAACGAAGCTGGTCGACGCCACGACGGCGCGTCTTCAGCGTTAGTTTCTGGTTCCGCAGTCTCAGGCGACGGCGGTCTCCCTTTAGGTGGCTTTCCTTCTGTCTTAATGATCTCAGGCGACGCTGGCGGTTTGTCTGTTACGATGAATGAATGAATGTCAATGAATAAAAACGTGATGAAAGTTGATATGTTATTTCAAGTTTAGATTGTTGTTGAGTCTCATGATGTTAATAATTAATAAATATCTGATTGTTGTGACCCATACAATAGTTTTAGAGTTTTTTTGTAGACGTTATATTTTAGGTAAATATAACTTACTTTAACAACCATAGGCTTTTATTGAGCTATAGCCAGCAAGTGTTTCTGTTCTAACGGCCTCTCACATCAAGTACGAAAAATACAGTACCAGTACACGACCCTAACTTCTGCGGGCTGCTAGTCTAAGTCCAGTGTCCTCATCGAAAATTTGCGGTATTATTTTCCCTAGATTCTTGTCCCTACCTTCTACAATTTTCTCTTTCTTTCTCCATTCCCAAGGAGGGTCGATGTCAGGCAAGCGGCCGGCCATAAAAGAACCTAGCCAAAACACTCTTGCAATATACACATTGCTTTACCCCAAATAATTTCGGTACTAAGACTGATCTGATGTGAGTTAATGCTGCTTTTTTATGTAAGCTGAATAAGACTCTTATAATCGTCACCTTCCTATGACGATGATGACAATCTTATTCAGCTTACATAAAAAAGCAGCATTAACTTACCTAAGAATGTAAAAGATACTTGAAATATTTTATTGAAGACTGTGTAAACTAAATTCTGGACAGTGTTGTCTTTGACGGCTCAGATATGAATTTATACACACACACACATACACACACACACACACACACACACACACACACACACACACACACACACACACACAAACAAACAAGCCTAGTATTGGTCTAAAATCACCTGTTATCTTACCGTTGACGATCTTCTCGGGTGGTTGTGGTGTGATCTCGATGTCAACACGTTTGGCGTCGTGGTGCGGGGGGCTGCGCTTGCGCTTGTTGATATTGTTATTGTTGTAACGACGCTGTTGTTGCATGGCGTCAGCAAGCCATTGTGATATGCCCGGGTCCACTAAGTCCATACAAGTTTGGCCCTAGAAAGTACAATCACTATTTTACAACAAGCATTCTTTAAATGTTTTCTATGCAAATAGTATCATGGTATCTTTACGCCATAAGTTTGCATTTATGTTTGTGATTAGAAAATCATCTGAAAATGTACCCTATAGACGGTTTAAGCTTAAGTTATGGGCAACCTTTGTTTATCTGAGGGGGGCTTAATCAGGTCACGGGCCGTAGGTAGTAATGAATAAAATAGCGATATAATTTCTTTTCTTTTATTTAATTTTTATAATACTTAGCACAACCAAACATAAAAACAATTAATAATGAAGACTTGAGTTTGATGCTGAGAAACAAGATGATTACTGTAAATTGTTTACTAAGTTAACATCTGTAAGCCGATTACGATGCTTATTTTATTAATTTTGTTGTTTTCTCTTTCATTTCCATAAAATCAGCAATTTCTTTTTTAAGGTCATACAATTTTAGCTTCAGTTTTGAGGACTCTAACTCCCTGGCACCAGCCAGTTATAGTTATAGGTATGCGATCCTGACTCGCTGGAGCTATTGCTTTAATTCCCCCAACCTATCTGTATAATCAATATCCCTTTCCTTCCATTACTATAGTTTCTTTCCTGTCTATTTACTAACAACTTTCCTATCTGATTCGAAGTGACCGGCACACTGCAATAAACTAGTCCCTAAATAATCTATCCTGTCCCTAGACTAAATTATAATCCGCAAAGTGTGCTACCAGCGTCTAAACGCATACCTCTTTTGCACTTCCAACAAAGGAATTCTGCAATGGATCAAGGATCACAGTAACTCTTAGAGTCAACGATGGCGCGGACTAATTTGCTAGACATTGGGAAGTAAGCGCACTAGAGATCAAACCAATACCGTATGGGCAAGCCATGAAGACTGCGGACAGTCGAGGGTGGTACTCCCCGTCACGTCCCATCAACAGCTGACTGACAAGGCTGCTACTCCGGCTAGATGAGAGACAGCTGCGTATGGTAACTAGTGTCATCACTGGACATGGCTCTTTTAACAAACATAACAAAGGTGCTACGGACAACCCACTGTATAGAGCATGCAGAGAAGCGAAGGAAACAGCAGCCTATGTACTGACGGACTATCAGGCAACCGCCTGATAGTACAGTATACCGGGCAAAGTACCTTGGTTCACCAAGGTCACTTTCCGAGTTCGTTAGTAACATCAAAGGAATCCTGGCACTCTTCGGCGAGTTAGAGTGGTTTATTGTGGAGCTTTATTCAAACCGACGCAAAATACGCGCTTTGACGTAGAGTTTCGGAAATAGCAGGTGCAAGCCTAACCTAACTGAACCTGCCTCATCACGGGGACATCTTCGGAGATACAGGCGTTAGTAAATGGTGTATAACATTTCGTTCATATATATGTATGAATGATCAGATCTGAAGAGAATTCAGCTAAAAATGTTTGCCCCAGGGATGGTAAAGACCGGGGGATTACATGTTTTGCTACAAACCTTAATGGCACAAGTTTTGTTTGTGAATAATGCAATGCAGAATTATTGAATCACATTTTTGCACATTCATAGCAGTTGCTCTTTCATTCAAACCTTTTCATGAATCGACCCTTGAAGGCGCACCCATCTGTGCACACTCCATCTAATTTACATCATCGCAAAGAAGTAATCAGTTGACAAGCGCGCTGGCTGACTATGGCCTCTATGGCCGTCTGTTATTCATAAAGCATCGCTCTGGAGATGTGTTCCCGAATGTTTATCTGTTTGTCTCTTCTTAATGACTATGTCTGACTCGATTTTTGGAGTTTCACGCTAATAATATCATTTATCGATTTTAGTCTTGATCATTTGAAGAATATAGTTTTACGTTGGTTGACAGTAATTATAAACTACTATATATGTATGTGCTAAATCTTAATTTTTTTTTTTGGCGTGGTATTTGAAATTTCTGAATCTCGCAGGCCAAATTGACGAAAGGCTAAAGGCAATAAAAAGGGGAAAAATGCAGCTGTATCCAGTTCTTTGGAAGATGTAAATCTCAAAAACTCAATGTTTAAAACTATGTTTCAAACAAAAAAAAACATAATAAATAATAGAAATAATAGAAATAACACATGAAGATCACAGTGTCAATAACCAATTAGTTTTGTAAAACCATTCGTTTAAACCGAATGAATGAATTGGTAAAAAATATAAGAATCACATTATCGGTTCACGCATTTTGTTTCCAGTTTTAATAATATTCATAATTATAATTAAATATGTATTTATAAACATCAGAAGAATTGTACTACTGCCACAAAATTTGAACGCAATAAAACTTTCTCTAGTATATTTATTAAAATAACAAATTACTTTGAAAACTAAATTTATATGGAAAATATTTAGTAACTATCAAGTTCCGTAAAAGGAAACAAACAATATAAAATCGTAACACTTATATTATGGGTATTTTTTTAAATATATGACAATTAATTATGTCTTTCAAATATTACAAAATATAATATATTTAAAGAGAATGTTTCGTTTTTGGTTGGGTTTGTTCAGATTCAAATTTCTCAAAAATATGTCACTGCCAAATATTTATAACAAAGATTTTAATGACAATAAAATATTTAATGGTTTTTATAATTAATTCTATCGGTTTACAAACAAGTTTACAACGATTTGAGTACTCAATTTCATTTTATTAGGTTCATTCAAGGTTAGTTGTAAATTAATAAAGGAAACGTCACTATGTGCGCTTTTTATTTTGTGAATAGTGTAACTTAGAACTACGTAAATTGGACTCATTGAATCCATACCAACGCTCACATCTATACCACCTCAGGGGTAGGCAAAGTGTATTAAGAGATGTATTTTTGTTTATACTTACAGAATAATTCTTGATAAGAGGATCAGCGCCATACTTTAGCAAGAGCGCGGCAGCCTCCTTTTGACCCCAGAGCGCTGCGGCGTGCAGAGGCGTCCACCCCTCATAGTCCACACAATCTGGATCGGCATTACACTCTTCTAGTAGGGTCTTTGCCACCTGATAAACAAATAAAGAAAAAAATAATGTAATATATTGTTGCTCCTGCCACTTTTGATACTAAAAAGTTATTAGTTTAAGTAGCATCAAACTAAACAAAAAAAAAACAGGTAGATAGATAGATATACGCTTTATTGTACATCAAAATAATTACATTCTTATCTTTATAACCTAACCCTTTTTTTTGGTTTACGGGGTGGAAGATCCTCATGGATGTCCTCCACCCACTGGGGAGGGCTAATCGGTCTGTCGGACTCTTACCGACTAAAAAACCCCCCGGTATTCCTCTTCTTGCCAAAAATTGGGGGGGCGAGGATAAAAAAATCTATTCTTCCGGCATCCCCGACAGGCATTGACCCTTCTCACCTAAGACGGGTCTCGTCACCCGGTGCGACCGTCACCCTTCGGTAGCAGTTCTCCAAGAAGCACGCACGGAACACTTAGAACTCTTAGGCCTGTAACTGTTTGGACGACGAATTCCCCAAAATCGTCGCCCGCAGACCACTTCCTAAGGTGGCCGGAGATCAACAAATACCCTCCGGTGCCCGGTGCCCCTTCTGCGGGCAGAGAGAGCTGTGCGTGCCATTCGTTCTCTCTCCCGTTCAGCCGCTTCAGGTACAGGTATTTCGTTTAAGAAACTAAAATATATAGATTTCAATAAATAAAACTTAAAGACATCTATACATATTCAAGTAAAAAAAAAAACAGAAAAAGATTCCCACCGCCGTCCACGTAAAAGGTAATCATAGCAGTAAAGGAAAAACTTTTAAGAAATCCTTTGAGAAAGCATAAGATTTTTTCTCGGAAAACCAATATAGGACCATGTCGCGTATTTATTGCATCCTATATAAGACGCAGTGGTCAATTTTTTAACTGATCATTTATAAATAAATAGAGTGGTAAAATCGAAACAACTTCTTAAGCGGTAGGCAAAGGGAAGCCACAGAAGAAAATATTTACTGACGAAAAAGTTCTTACTATTGAACAATATTTTAACAAGCAGAATGACCGAGTTAACACTCAAAAGGTATATAAGCATCCCAATTAGTGATGGTTTGGTAGGGTATCAGCTATCAAGGAGTGATTGAGCCATATTTTTGTGAAAAAGGAGACGAACGATTCTGTCTTCATTACAGCTGAAGACAGGCCATCATCTAGTCCCAATCTTAATCTGGATTATGATTTATGGTCAGTTTTAGAGAGTATGGCATGCTCAAAACGCCATGATAATTTGGGGTCTCCAAAACAATTCAAAAGATGGGCATGGAAGTACTATCATGTATGGGTTAACTAAATGACAAATGTTTCAATGGTATAACTCATCTGTCAGCTTTTAATTTTATTGGGGTAAGCCTGATTCTTTCATCTTACTCTATAATTTGTTATTTGACTTATTAAGTTAAAGTGTAGTTAAAGAAAATTATATGTTTAAATGTTGTGTGTACAAATTATTATTTTATGTAAGTACATATGTATGTATGTAATTAGGTAAGTCATGATAATTAAGGACGATGGTTTTAGGTTCTTTTACTTACGTCAATATATCCTTTAGCTGCCGCGACATGCAGCGGTGTACCACCGTTCATGTCTCTGACTTCCACATAACCATTCGCCGCCCAGTTTCTAGCGTCGCTCAACAGTGTGTCCACTTCAGCGTTACGAGATTTTTCGCAGTCCACTCCTGTAGATAAGTTTATACTAAAGATAGCATGATATACAAACTCAAGATATATATATGAACAATGGCAAAATTAGTCAGTAGAGGATTTTGTTATGTGTAATCACCGTTAATATCATAATATATTTATCATCACTTTACAAGTAAGCGAGTCAAACATGAATATTTATGAAAGTGTTCATTAGCGACAGTTATAATAATATGGGGTAGAAGGAAGTTGAGAAATAGACTTCAACCAAAAATTATTCAACATCACCACATCAATTTAAAAGAATTTAATCTCAAAAAGAAATAAGCAACTTACATGAGAATTTATTTTATTATTTATTATAAAATATTATTTTAACTTAAAATAATAAAATTTCATACAATGGTCGTCGAGAACGTTTAGATATTTAAAGAAAGTACAATAAATATCTTTTAAAAGAGAAACGAGCGATTGGCAATAATATAATAAGATAATGTGGAATACGCTAAATGTGCTAACATTTCTTATACGTGAGGGTAGAGTGTTAGTTGAATGTTGAATTAGTTGAACCTTCACCGTTTTGTTCTTTTTTCCATAATTGGTTCTTATTTTTGGCAGAACAAGTACTCTACTTGTTCTGCTGAAAATAAGAACGTTCAACGATTGTTACGTTTATTTATATCAGATATTTTAATAAATGACAAGTTAGTATGAATAGTTTTATTTTTAATATTTCTGATTTGTAGACATGTACTGTAAATGTAAAGTTGTTAAATATTCATAATTTTAGTTCGCTTGTTCGTAACATTGCAGGTTAAATATAGTAATTGAAACAATATTTTTATTAAGCTAGTTTTTGTACTATTGTCCCCCAAATTTACCACCCACGGGTCATCACCACATCGGAGTTGACGGTGAAGTGGTATGTCAGACTCGACTAAATGGCACGGTGTTCCGTCACGAGTGGGTCTGTTGCAAGGGACCTGGGTTTACCCTAGGAGGGATGCTTCCAGTAATGCTTACTTATGGATTAAATGATGAAATTTTGCCTTTTATATGTTCTACATGGTTTTTCCATGATAAATGTTGCTCTCCTTAAGCCAATATATATTTAGATGACTTAGGTTCGAACGGAATATAATTTATTGTTTAGGGTTTATGAATTGGTATAGGTTTATTTTTTTATTTAAATATAGTGTAACTAGTTTTTGTAATATTAATAAGTTCTATTGTACCCATTTTTATAAGGTGTACAGATCCTCCTTTACTAGAGAAATATGTGAGAGACTGGTGTCTGTACTAGGAGACCTGTATGACAGATTACCAGTCTCTCCAAGACTGGACACTTGGGCTCAGGTAAGTAACATTCTATTACTAAACATTAGATGAGCAAGGTCGTTGAGACGCGTGCGTGCGCGCGTGTGCGTGCGTGTGCGTGTGTGTATATGTGTAGAGAAAATAGTAGATACAACATTGAAGCCATTTTGGGCGGTGGCGTCTGTTGTCTCCCAAGTGTCTCCGTGGAATTAGGGCTGTGTCATCAGCAAAAGTGACTATTTTACCATGAGAAAGGTTTTTTCGGGTCAATAAAAACGCCCTCGTTAAAGGAATGTCCCTTTTATTATCCCTATGTTTAAGAATCTTGTAATTGTTAATTCACCTAACGTCTTTATACAGAATGGGGTCACTTGAATATTTTGCAATATATTCTCAAGGGGAATTGTAGATAAATAATGACCCATAAGAAATTTATTCGCATATATTTATTTTTTCTTTTTTAGGGATTAAGTGTGATTTATGGTTTTGTATTAAAATACTAAAACATTTATTTAAATTTATCTACACTTTTCTGCCATCTAATCGGAAGATAATTAAACCAATACTTTGAACTCTAGGGTCCTGTTTTCAACAAACATTATTGCATTTTACTGTAAAAAAGTGCATTTTTTATTTTTTCTATGACAAACTTTGTTCCATCAAAATTACGAATGACAGTAAACGGCTAGCGGGTATGGAGGATTACTGTTTTTTTGTAACCTAACTCTAAGTTTCTGTAGTGTTAAAACTGTGTATCCAACAAACCAAAAAAAATATATGGTATAGAATAAATCTCAAATATTTCTCTACAATATCATAATAATGCAGTAATCACAGATGTATTGTATTTAAGTGTAACTTTAAATTTAAACTTTAAAAAATATAGATAATTGATTCTAAATTACACACATATGAAGTAGCGGGCAAAAGCTAGTACTTAACATTAATAATACTCACCCTTTTCATCAATAACTTTCTGTAGAAGATCGGCCATTGCATCACTCTCTGCGATGTCGACAGGCAACTCGCCATCGTAATTTACTGCAGCTACATCGCCACCGTTCTCCAAGAGGTACCTGGAACACCAAATGGTCTTTTGTCGATATAGGGTATTAAACAGGAACCAGGAATCTACTCTTAACATTAAAGATTAAAATATTGTTATTACTCTTAGTCTAAAAAAATATGCTCTGTTAAACGCCTACCAATTTCAAGACCAGGTATATAATACACAGAAAGTAAACAGCAATAAAATATTATAAAGAGTTAGTAGTGAAAATATAGATGAGAGATTTTATACGTTAATAACTTTTCTTTTGTAACTTACTCTAGTATAAGGCTGTGAGTTTGAAATATTTCTTTTCCGGTCTTATATAGTTAGACAAACGATAGCTTTAATAGGGTTCCTACAACATTAATAAAAAAATCACTCTGACACTATGCTACGAGAAATATAAAAATGATTACCCCCATTTATAAAAAAGGCTGTCAAAAGTTGCTAATATTAGAGGTAGCAGAGAATTGTATGGTAATGAACCTTAATATTTTATTTTGATTCATCACTAATTATACAATTAATATTCAATGTAAGTTTTAAAATAGAAATAAGTACATCCTTGACGCTTTTTTTGCATATGTACCTTGCAGGCCAAAAGTTTAAGACCGCCTTAATTAAAGTTGGATAATAAAATAAAACTCCAATAAAATATTAAATGTTTAATTAACCTGTTTAATCATCTAATCAAATACTCATTGACAAACAATATACTTTAAAAGCGTAAAGTAATATTAAAAGTCCATGCTAAATAGGGCTATAGTAATTAAGCTGATTTTTAATCAACAAATCCTCCTTTACATTCTATGACTTTTTTCACAAGACTCGGCATACGGGCAATCAATTTGTTGATGGTGTCTTGTGATATATTGCTCCAACTTTCGCATAAAGCATTACACATTACTTCTTCTTCACAAAGGTTCAATGGTTTTGAGACCCGGGCTCTGAGGAGACCAAACCATGTTCTTTAACACCCCTTGTGCATCTTCCTCTTCTAAATATCCTCTATATAATTTTGAGCTATGCTTATGATCATCATCTTGTTGGAAAACGAATCCATCCAATTTATCGCAACCCGGAAGGAAATAATAGATTTTTATTGTCCAATAACTTGAAAGTAAACAAAAGAATGACTTCTTTAAATATTCGATATTAACAATAGCATATGCAGATGTGCATTTCTTTTATTTATCTTCTGGGATAATATTACAATTGAAAGATAATTATGTTAACTTTTGGCCAGCAGTATATATAATTTTCCGGACAGCTTGTTTAATTTAATACAAATATATATATAAATATAAAAATAGTGTCTTGTTATCAATGTATGTATTAAATGCCTAAAAATGTTCTCTATTAAAATAGATACTTATAAGTGGAGGAAAATTATTTTATATTATTAAAAGTAAATACAACAGTAGAAGGCCACCTTTATTAATATTACATAGTAGTGGTATGATTACATAGCAGGTAAAAATCGGTCTCATCACCGGTATCGCTTTATCAGTTCTGGGCCACGTTCCAGTGCTACACATACTTCTAAAACTTTAGCAGATAACAGCTAAATGAAGAAAGATTACGTTTTCAAACAACGTTTTTGCATTAGTATGTTTGCTCTGCTACTGATTATGAAACATAACAGTTAATTAATAATAATAATTTATTGTTCGTGTATGACAATGGACATACGTATCTATCTATCCCATTGTAGTGAATACTTCGTTAAACAGAAAACCCGATACCTATTGGGTCAGAGTGACTCAAATTGTGTTTACTCTACAGTCTCTGTACTATCAAACACATTGTTTAGCTGCGTCAATGTTGAGTTATTCATCCTTTGAGTACATCGTCACACGTCAATATTGATGTATTGAATAATTGGGGTTAATAGTAGAACGAATTATAACCTTTCTCTGTGTTATATCAAAATTATAAATTATATTAAAGCGAACTATTATTTTGTAATGCTATATTAAACATTTAGTATTTGCTAAGATAAAGCCTCCTCGTAGTTCCTTCCCTAAACTGAGTGAACAAAAAGAATTAAGTCATAGTAAAGAGTTGGAAATCCTGAACCTTAGCAGGAGTAAATTATGAAATGCTTAGTGCACTATGAAAACAACTAACAATTTACCTAGCTATGCTGAGAAATCCACATGATGCTGTCGCATGCAGTGGTGTCCACCCTTCGTTGTCTCCTCTATTAACATCAGCGCCGTGGCTGACGAGGAATTCCACCATATCCAAGTTGTCATCTATGCATGCCTGGAAAAATAGTTTTGGATTATGTAGAGATTATCCAAAAAAATGCTCATGTTTGTAAACATTTGGTGGTTAGTGCAGTAGCTCAGTGTGCAATAATACAATGCAATACAGACGAAAATGGAATAATATAGCTTCAACCATTAAACCGATAAAGATTAATTGCCATAACTATGGGGATATTTGAAATTTATTCTATGTTATCTTCTAAAGATGTCGAACTAAGTATATCACTGACGAATTTGATATAAATTCAAATTGACAATTAATTACAATAAGAAAGGTCGTACTCCGGTCCTAAAAATAATTTCCATTCCATTCCATACCAGTGCTACTCAACTTGTAAAGCATAGACACTTATTTCATCGTTTAGTTACATGATGTACACTTTATGAATTGAAAAAAGAGATTACGTTTCTCTATAATACTTATATACTCTATATATACTTACGTTTCTCTATATACTTCTCTATATATATACAGTTTCATTTCCTAATTGGATAAGATTCATACCTTTATAAATCACTGATTATCAATATTTTATATACAAAAATTTAGCTGACTATTCTGGTTTTAATGCTGCTGCAAATTTAATTTACTAATACAGACATGAACGGGGATCATACTGTGAAAGTATTGTTCTCCTTGTAGTACTAAAATATATATATACACCAATATGTTTATTAGCTGATGTTATACAAAATAACATGATAAGTGTATCGATTACATCGTCTGCAGAATTTACTACTTAGTACTTAGCTGTTCATAAATGCATTTAAGAATGACTCATAAACTAAAGGCATTTAGCTGTGCTTAGTTTGGGATCAGACGGCCGTGTGTTAGATGTGTGGAATTATTATTGTTTATTTCAGTATGAATAGTGACAATCTTATTTTAGTTTTGTGTTCAATAATGTTATTAAACTGTCGTGACGTCGATAACACGTAAAAATAAAAGTGTACATTTCTTATTAGGTTTAGGTTCTTCTGCTATTGATATTTATAGGTTCATTAGGTTTGAAAACAAGTACTGTCATTTATTATAAATAAAAAGTAATTCGCAAAGCCCAAATTCTGATTCAATAGCAGGAGCACAAATATGAAACTAATTTACTTAACAGTGGTAGGGAAATGCTGAGGCATAAATGGGCAGGCTCGACCGGTGCAATACCACAGCCTCACAGAAAACCGGTTATGAAGTAACGACCGCGTTGCATTTCCGAAATAAGTAAGGTTTCCGGAGGCCCAATTCCCCTCCTCCTTCTTCCTCACCCTTGTCCCCTCTTCCCTTTTCCCATATCTTCACCCCCCTCCTCTCATCCCTCATCACCCTCAAAGGCACGCAGCGCACTTACGACTCTTGAGTTGCAGGTGTCCATGGACGGCGGTTGCCACTTACCATCAAGTGACCAGTCTGTTCGCCCGTAACCCTATAACGTAAAAAAAAATACATTTGCAATGGCAAATATTGGTTCTGTTTGCAGTTGTTTCATATTCGTTCAGTTAACTATACGCCAGCAATACATTGTTTCTCGAGCAGTGAGAATACCACTCAATAAACAAATTAACATTGATAAAAATTATACTAATAATAAAAAAAATTAAGGGACATTTTATTTATTTTTTCATCCTTATAATTTATATTTAATAAAATAAATGAAAAGTGAGTTTGTTGGTTAATTAGTTATACTTTCAATATTAACGACATAGTGAAATGATTGTACAATAGTAATACACACATTGGCAAGTCTAAACCCTTGCCAAAGTGTGTATTACTATTGTTAATGGATGATTACTTTTAACGAAGGATAGAGAAAATAACGTTTTGAGCGAGCTGCGGGGATAACCTCTTTAGCTATAAGATTTTAAAAAATATCTAGCAAATGGTAGCATCGCATGGACAAATAAATAAATCAGGCACGGCAGTAACCCAGCTCAACTAGCTGTCATTTGCGTGTACAGAAATATGAACATGAACACTAAGAACAGGGTGGTTACGTAAAAGTAGGTACATGTGCAACAGGACGGAACTATTGCAGGGTCAGTGCCGTGGTCGGTGGCGCATGCTGTGTCGGACGGGCGCGGCGAGCTCGACTTGGATGACGGTTAATATAACAAGAAGAAAATTAGGAATGAAACTGATATAATGAAAATTTGTCTGGGTCCAGACGATTTATTCCCGTCCAGGGTAGGCAGAGACGGTAGAACGCCCTTTGCTATGATCCTGAGACACAACTTTCTTTCATACACATTCGTCGGTTACGAGTGCTTTTAATTTAGCACTTCTTTAGTATTTATTTTTTTTCACTATCGCATTCTAGGGATAATTCGTATATACTTTATTACAAGTATTTAACCGACTTCAGTGTCTAAAGCATGAAAAATTCTAATACTCTATTTTCATCTATTAATGTTCTATCCATAGAGGCAGAACATTAAATCTAAATGGGACTTACTTTAAGTACCACATAACCCATTCAAGTAATAATATATATATATATATACGCATTTAGCTCATGGAAAGCGTTCAGTGACGATGACGCGAGTTCCATGATTTATGTGCTCAATGGGCCTAAAGAAATTTTCACTTTAAAAATAAATATTGAAATCGGTTTATAAATGACCCAGATATCGCCCATTATACACACAAAAACAGTAGAATGAGTTCATTCTAATTCTTCTTGAAGTCGGTCAATAGAATATTACAACTAATTTATGGAATAAAAATAAGCTGTTATCACATGACCGACTGCATAAAGGCCTGAAGCTCTTTTTATGATGATTTTTACATAAAGAAACAGTTTATATAAACCATTCCAGTATATAAACTGATAATGACGGCAGTGGGTTCATAATAATAGTAGTATTGTTTCATTTTACATAAATTCAGCTTTCTTGTAGTGCACAATACATTCAAAACAGCGTTTTTGTTTACATAGGATATAATATGAAACCATTAGTCAGATATAATAATACCGCACAGCAAAAGCTAAGTCGTGGATCACATCACCATATATTAAATTAAATACATTATTAAATACATACCTGATATTGTAAAACCTAGTAAGGTATCGAACCCTTTTTTTTCCAAAGTGTCGCTGTTTAATATTCTCTCAACTGGGGATACTCAACCAATAAACTCGCAATCGTATCATATCATATTTGATATTAATAACACAAACAAGACGCCACTTGGCAAAGGAATCATACAAATATAAAGGGCTGTAATTAAATACATTACAAAAAGACAAAAAATATAGTAAAATAAATGAATATAAATAAAAGAATTCGCAAAAGCAAATTAAAAACTTAAAATAGTAAGAAATATAACATCCACAACTTCACTTCATCTCTATAATAGCTTTCATCTATCTAATTTCCATCGATTGACCTTCACAATTAATTTGAGACGAGCGCGCGACACTTTCTATATCCCAATTATGTATTAATAATTTAGTTCAGTGTTAGTCCCCATTTCAGGGAACACAGTGTTTTTGAAAATTGGAACACGAATCGACTATTAAATTACCTTCTAACACCTTCGTCCTATATCATTTCTTACTATACAACTAGCTGCGACCGCTGCGGCTTCGCTCGCGTGTAGGTACATTGTTATATTTTTTGAACGGAACTCTTATATTTTTGAAAAATTAAAGAAGCCTAAGTAACTAATTTACTCCTTATAACATCAGCTATATGTCAGTGAAAGTCCCGTTTAAATCGGTACACCCCTTCAGGAGACCAGCCAAAACAAACGGACAGACAAAAGTATCAAAAATGGTGTTTTGGTATAAGTACCGTGTAAACAATCACATGCACTTCGAAATAGCTGTTATTTACTACAAATAGACATACACATACCATTAAAATTTATTTCTTTAGACATAAATTTTAATATAAACGATCACTTTTGATATGCTAAATAAAAACATATCGTAAAATGATAGTAAAACGTTCGCTTAGCGGAGATTACAGTGGTTGCAAAACTATATATATTTGACATTGAATTTAGCACGTAACGCTTTCCCACAATATTGTGTCATTCACTTAATTGCATGCGATATTTTTGACGTTGGTGCGACATAATGATTTTCGTGGTACAGAGGGAAACAAATGACAACGGTCATTGATGTAAGTAGCGTATTATCTGACTACTCCGGATGTGACCGATATTCCTGTTGTAAACTCAACAAGAACGACGTTTAGTTATGCAATTGTTAACAACGAAATTAGTTTAAATGATGCACTTGTTACTTTTTCAACTTTTATCAGTATAGCAAATAATGTTTTTTTTTTTTTTATATTAGTGCATTCAATACTATTTCTATTTTAAAAATAATTTAAGCAAAAACTTTTACGTTAGAATTTATAGAAATATTCATGGTGATTAAAACTTAATATAACTATTTACAAAATCAATCATATTTCAATCCTAAATGATATTGAAAAATTAATTATAATTAAACTATAATTTGTACAATATACAGCAATATTACGCATTATATTTAGGCACTTCAACAAGTTTGCTAAACGATAAAAGAAAAAAGCACATCACAAGACATTATTGTAATTTAACAAATTTATTATTCATCAAATAGCATTCAAGATTTAAATGAATAGGTTATGTAAGCCAAAATAATCAATAGACCCGTATTTAATAACAATGACATCAAGATAATGTGTCTTCTGTCCATAGTAAGCTCTGTGTCTAAGGATATATAAATATAAACATGAATCATAGCATGACAAGACAATACCCATTAAATAGAAATTAAAAAAGAAATATCAGTCGTTAAAATCTCTTACCATTAACCCGTTTTTAATAGTTCAGTAGTTTTATTTTACGTACATAGCTCGAGATTAAATTTTTGTTCAAATATAAGAGTAATTAAACATCATCATTAGGTGCCGAGTAGATAGGTCGTAGACAACTTCAAATAAAAATTGGAAACTTTAATCTTAACCGAAACATATGCCTAAAACTATTGTTGGGCAAATCAACTACATATATTTTAATCAAATTGTCAATCAAGACTGAAAACGTTACTATGACTAATTTTATAATGACTAAAAAATTCAATCACAATCATGAATTAACCAATTGCCTTATGGTCAATCTTTAAATATTAGTTATAATCATCACATTATAACCGATGCTGGACTGAATTGAACCATGTTACAGCACAGCGTTGAACCGTGGAAAGGATAGCTGTATACTTGAAATACCTGTTGATATTCATTAACCATTATTAGGATTGATTAGGAGTCATTGTATATATACATAATACACTTACAATTTTTCTTTAAAAAAAACGAAAAACATGTTTACTCTTCTTTGTTGTTATATTTTTTTTCCTTTTAAAATTTAAGAAGAATATTTGGATATTGAAGGTTATTGAAGAGACAGTAAAGCCAGCAAACGAGAAATGATGTTAACTAAGAAATAATTAAATAATGATTTATTTAACTAAAATCAAAACAAATCAATCATTACTCGTCAATCACTAGTCGGAGCAAATAATGCCCAGCACTGCCTGATACTTACTAAAGTAATAATGCAGTATTATGCGAACTTGTTAGTTTAATAGATGTTACTATAACGTCTACGACTAGGCGCTGATGTGCGCGAAGTAAACTATTACCATCCGATTCTAAAATAACGCGCTACGTAATTCAGTCACACACGTCACTCCACCTAAAAATTCGGGTCGGTCAATGGCAGCTTAAAAAAATGGCAGTCTGCTCTAATTTAGCATTAGTATAATAGTCAACGTACAATTTTTTTACGAAGAATGATGTTTTTATGGTTCTGCCAATAGCTCACAGAACAGGTAACGACGGAAACAACAATCTCAATTCATTTAACACCTAAACTTCTACTACTTATTAAAAGATAAGCAAAATACTATAACACTAGCAGAATCGGTGGCAACAAGTCATCGACCCAATTTCCAAGACTATCTAACTATCTAACGCACACTATAAATACTGAGTGTTACGTTAGACATTAGAGCTAAGACAAAACGCATCCGCGATTAGACGTTGCCAAAATAATAACTCACTCGGCATGATGGTAATAATAACAGATTGCTGGATGTCTACAATTATCATAAATAAAGTAGTCGCAGACAATATCTACTTACTAAGTAACTAAACTTAATTTAAAATGATCTTCATTTGAGATGCGACACGAAAGTTTACTAATTAAGAAAGTTTCGTCTATAAAAATGATATACTTTAAATAGGTTGCTATGGTATCGTAACGTAACATGGGTCGATCTCGAAATTAGAAAAAGATTTAATAGAATCGGCGATATAGATTGTGTACAAATTTTCAGAGCAGTATCATGACTGCAGCGTGCTCAGGAATCCAAGTAATAAATACAATTGGAACAATACACCTATTAGTTGTATGTAAAATTTAAAAATCTATATATTAAAAAATATGTCTACTGTCTCATAATATGTAGCCGCTTTTGGTCTTTTAGAGATAGATAAATAAAATCAACTCAAAAAGGGGCCAACGATATTGTATACAATTATTATAAAACTGGTGCAATCGACACACTACACCGACTTCAATGTACGTACGGTATGAGAGATTGATGAACATTATACTATCTACAGATATATGCATTCACACGTATACATACATGAGATGCGCCTTTCGAACGGTCTGTGCACACCGATGTTACAGTGACGTCTTAAAATGCTAATACTTAAAATATTACCTTAGACATATTGATCTACGGGTTAGTAGCTTACCCATAATCTTAGTTAGTTAATTTATTACGAGATTATTGAGTGCCAATATGTAGTATTACTATATAATAGTATTAGCAATCCACAATTAGAGGATTTTCTACAAATGGATCAAGGAATTCATTATTATTGCTGGTACGTTACGAGTATATGGAATAGAATTCTTGCAGTAGAAAAATCTTTTAACAGAAACAATGTATTAACTACCAGTGCATAACGTATCGACATACGCGACATGCCCATGCCATACTTTTCATCATTGGCACGTCTGGAGTTTATATCTGATCTGAGGTAACTAACCGCACTTTATAAATAGGGCAGGCGCACACGCCCGTCCAGATGCGGTACGCACGCGGAACATAAATATAAAAATATATAGCAATCGATAAAATGATCAGTGCGGCTCGTGCCGATGATGTAAACAAAGATGAATGCGTGTAGGGCAGCGGGCTAATAGCAACTATTGATCTGCCTGTGCATCGAACCGACAGACACTACACCGTTTTTTTTTTTTTTGGAGGAGTGTAGAGGTTGATATTTTAGAAATCTGTATCACATAGACCACAGGCTTGTCACACCACTAGTCTCAAGGACACGTCACTAAACTGTTTGTTCAAGTGCTTTTACAACGTCGCTGCTTTGCGACTCCTGTTGGTAAGTAAAGGCTCTCAGGTTGATATTTAACATGGGTTTTGCTAAAACGTATTCAAAAATAGTCGGGAATATCTCACAGCCCAAAAAAGTAAAAGATGCACTAGATGTCAAACCAGACTATTCCGGCTTATAAATTTAGTACTAAATAGATGTGCAGAAGAAGCCAAAAATAAATGAGCTACTGTGTTTACTAGTAAGTTTTTTAATGGGTTACGTGGATAAACGAGCAAACAGGTAACCTCAAGCGTGTAAGTACGCTGCCCACCTTTTGTGATAAGAAGGAGAAGGGGAAAAAAGAGAGCAAGGGGGTTTGAGCCAGTACCCCCATCCTCTCGGTAAATACAAAGCCTGCATTGATTGACAAGCGGTTTTCTGTGCTTTCGGTCCAGCGGAGTTACAGCTTTGGTCGAGGCGGCCCATTCGTGAAGGTCCAAGCATGACTTTCCAAAGGTAGAACTGAACTAATAACTAGAAAACTAGCTAACTAGCTAAACCCAAGCAATTGGTATGACAAGGGCAGGTATATGTTACACATGTAGATATAAAGTGACATCCGACGCGTCAACCGCAATATTGTGAGGCTAAAGTTACGTTGATCTGAACTAAATAGATGAGTGTGACGTACCGTTGAGATTATACTGAGACATACAATGTGTCAAGTTCGATACGGTATGTCGATACTAATAATGAAAGGAGAATATTTTCCATCAAAATATAAATTATAATAATTTATAAAATATACGTTTGATCGTTACGCTTTTATGCCTTAACTTACTATCGATCGATGGTTGCTAAATTTGCATATACACAGTGTCAGGGGTACTGAAAAGAACATTTTGTACAAGTAAAGTATTGATTTAATGTTGCACGAGCATATACTCAAAAAGCAATCCTTCGCTACTAATACTGCTAATATACATGCCATAGTGCCATAAAATTATGAAGAAAACTCTCAATGATCTTTACTACCTAGTTGAGAGCAATAAATATTTAATCTCAAGTCATTTTAGAATAGACAAAACGTTTTGTTTTTTATTACTACTTTTTAATAAGTTCTTAGTACCTACAGTAGTACAAAACAGTGTGTTTTTGTGTTAGTACTATACTGATTTTACTACAGTTTGGTATACTGCTAAAGCCGTGCTGACAAGTATGGCCATAGTAATAATTGACAGTATGAATATGAAAAAATATGTCGTAGGTTTGATTTATTTAAGTAAGCACTGAATATCGATAAAAAACCCAAACACCTATTATATTAGTGTTATAATAACATATTCTAAATTCGTTACCTGCAATTATTCAGTGAGGGCTGTAGCCCGTATTTTTATAACAAGGTTGCATATATGTATTTGAATCGGCTGATCTTGACCTACAGATTTATATGAATCATACTGACGATTATTACTTAGTGCTCTAAATCAACAATGAACTACATATACACTACCGTCCAAAAGTTTGGAAGCACACCTGATTTCAAACAAAACAAAAGATTGCCGACTCCCTGCGGTAAATAATAGCAATAAAATAAAGTTTTATGACCTTTTGTGATTTTTTAACACAAAACAAAAGGATTACTAGTGCATATTCCTTGAGTTTTAACAAATTCCTGGATTTTGACGAAACACGTGTTTTATTACTTCATCCGCCGGGGACTTTCTTTCATGCATTGATGCGGTTTTATTGAAAATATTTTGTAGTTTTATCTTTTTTGGACCTTATTTAGTCACACTTGAGCATTAGAACGCGAAGGTTGTGATATTAACATCGTCTGTATTCAAAAGATTTCGACTACTTCCTTGACCGTCTTTTTTTATTGAAAATGGCAAAACGCAAGCAAATCACACTTGAACAGCGAAGCGCTATTTGTACTCTGCGTGAGGAAGGCTACAGTGAACGCCAAATCGCAAAAAAACTCGGAATTTCTTGTAAAGGTGTCCACTACACCCTCGCTAGAAAAAAAGAAACTGGCAAAAATGAAGATAGAAAAAGGTCTGGTAGGCCCAAATCCACTACAAGTCAAGAGGATAACTTCATCAGAGTTCTTTCTAAACGGAATCGTCGCTTAACTGCACCACAAATTACCGCATCTCTGTATATAAAAGTAATAAATTATTTGTTCATTGTAAATATTTTAACATGTCAATAGCTCAGAAGGCTTGGCTGCAGGTTTCCGCCATTGTTCCTTCGCGACAAAATATCCATCCCCATCACCTGGACGATTGGCACTCCACCACTGTCCGCTTCTCCAGAAGCTTTTTGCCTCGCACAACCAGCTTATGGAACAAATTGTCACCTGCCGTATTTCCGAACAGATACCTCCAAACCTTCAAGAAAAGAGCGTACTCCTACCTAAAAGGCCGGCAACACACCTGTGACTCTTGAGTTGCGGGTGTCCATGGGCGGCAATAGTCACTTACCATCAGGTGACCCGTCTGCTCGTTTGCCCCCTATAGCATAAAAAAAAAAAACACTGTTAGGTTTCACTGAGACATATGAAAAATGACCTACCCACTCCATTAAATAATATACACATATGTATAACTCAGACTTAATTTTAAATAGTCTTTGCTCGACTATGGTTAAAAATGTTTTCAACATTAGTCATAATGAGGTGGTAACCAATTAAGAACACCCCTAACATCGTTAATAGTTGAAAACCAATAAACTAAACTACATATACTATAACAAATAAAATTCTTAAAAAAATATAAAATACAACGAAATTTTTAAATTTCTCTGTTTTCTACACTGACGAAATTTAAAATGTCAGCCCTACTATTAAGACGCTTTAAATGACATCTCACATGTCTGCAAACTAACTCTTCTAAGGCGTGAAAAAATTGCATGATGTATGATGTTTTGTTCATGGATACATTTGAAATATCTATTGCGCAGTCGAGCAAAAAGCCTTTTTCTTAATCTATCCATATTTCTGTAAACAAATAAACAGAATACCTAATAATGATGTACAAATGTTGTAGAAATAAATGCAGAAGCAGTTGGCAGTTTAGTTTTGTATCACTGCCAACTTTTGATCTACCTGAGACAATAAGCAGGTGCGTGTGTCGTTCCCACATGTAGAGATCACTTCGTCTCTTTTGATTAATTTAGTAATGCAAAAAATTATCACGTGCGTTGCAGTAATCGAGACAATTTTCAATGTATCGAAAGCTAGTCTTATACAATCGCCTTTATTCACTTTCTATTTACTTTGTTTCGACTTGTATTATCGTAAAGAATAAAAAGTATAAAACTAAAGTAAAAACTAAAAAAATCTTAAGATTCCAAGACAAACATTTTTTTTTAGTTATTATTTAAATATATATTATTTAGATATACGAGTATAATATGTAGAACTCTACACGTTTTCTGTATGTCCAACATGTGCAACGCCCAACCAACTCAAATTTTATTTAATTGGGAGCAACATTTCTTATGTAAATAATTAATTATATACATATTTAACAAATATTTTCCTCTCAGTCAACTGCGCTTCTTAAAAAGTTATGTGTATATTTAAAATGAATAAGTTCACAATACTAGAGCCATCAAACTTAGCCTTAAGCTGTCAACTGCAAACCGGCACCGAAACTCTGCCAAGCCGGTAACCAATATTATTAATAAATCTTGACTGTCACATAGCACAATACGCAAATTTCGTGCAGCATATAACAATCTAATTTGAGAACAACTTTAGATAAAAACAAAAATATTGAGAGCCGTACAAGGGTACTAGATACTGTTATGTAGTGACATATATACGAAAATTTGATTTAATTCATAATCGTATATTGTATATATACTACATAAGAAAATTTGTTAAAACCATGTTATTTTAATATAAAAAAGTGAACTGTGTAAAAATAAAAAAATAACTACTAACGAATACTTTATACGCTCGGGCGAATTTGAAATACACATATACAATTATTTAGATCTTCTGTCGGGACCGAAACTAGTCGGGCATTCCCGAAATACACACGTAAAGCCATATATTTAAATAAATTTCTAGTCTAATTGAAATGAAATTAGAATTGAAATGGCGGCTGGCTGATAACGGACCAATTAAAGTGTCGCATAACGAACTATGTTGATACGGTCGTCACAGTTGTACATAAAAATAAATATAAAAGAGCGAACCGAAGTTGTCAAATACTAATCAAGTGGGTTAGTTACTAACTCATGCAAAGTTTGTTATTTCTAGTACAAGCATACAGAAAACGGGAAGTATATCTTAACGCGAGAATGTACTAAGGCGTCAAAACATCAGTAGAAATGGGAATAAATTTATTCAACAAACAAAATAGAAGCAATGTGGAATACATTGCTCACGCCAGTAAATTTGTGCCTACCTATTCTATATTTAACGATTTTGTATTACCTACATTACATTAAATATATGTAGACGTGTAAATTTGAATTAACCTAAATGGTTTGAAACCTTATAGTGACGACATATCCTAAAGTTATTCATTCAATAAATTAAAAGAACAAAGCCCAATGAGTTTTTTCATCGATTTCTTGTTTGGACATGATCAAAGAGATCGCTAGCATAACTAAAAAAGTAATATTAGGCTAGTAACGGAGGAACGGAACCTTAAAATGGCCGCAACCAGATCACTTTTATCATTCTTGAATAGCTTTCAACTGTGGTTTTGTTTTCGAATGGTCATGTGTAAATCCAGAAGCAATAATATATATAATTAAAATAAAAGATTTACTATACCATTTCACATAACGGTTGAGCATTTTTATAAAATAAAGAAATTAAATTTGAAAGGAAATAAACTGACACTATTTACGCATAGAAAAATTCCGCATTCATTCCGCCCAGAAAGCTGACAGCATTACCACATTGAAAGGCAATGCTTATTTGCTTTGCCATAACGGTATTTATATGTATAGTACAATGGATTGTCAAAACAAAACACGAAATATATGATTAAAAATACAATACAACTGTTGGACTCGGCAGGAGATAAAGAGGGAGGGATCATAATCAGCCTAAGGCCTCAGAACTCTAAATCAGGCGCTGGTAATATTAACACCAAACCTTATTATCTATAGTGAAAACACCTTAGTAACGTCGTCGTATTTTTGAGACCTTTACAACTTACGCTCATGCAATACACACTGTTCAGTTATTTATCGTATTCCCATGAACCAACGACAGTCTGATGCAATGCATGTACTAGAAAATCGAGTTAATAATAGTATGTCCAGTTTCGCCTACATCATGATTATAGTAGCGTGGTTGTGAAAGAGAAATAAGCTACAATTGTTAGGCTAATTAGCAAGTAGGTATTTGTAATAATAATATTAAATAGAGTCACCCAACCTCTTCCCGTTAGTATTGTAAAAAGCGACTACGGGTTTGGGCTAGTATTGCCCGGTTGACGGCAGTATGCTTGATCCCTGTTAACTACAGTTAAATTATGGTTGTCAAAATGATGACGTCAGATACGCCTCTAAATAACAGAAGACAATATAATAAGACAGAAATAAAAATATAAATATAAAATGATTGATTATTAGGGCCATTACTAACTTAGAATGACAATAATGTCATAGAATAATAGAACTAAATAACTTTGCAATGTAAAACTATACGAGTATATTTAGTTCACTATTCACGAAGAGGTCCTGGTTCAGGTTTGTACTACGTTAATGTATTGTACCCTTGTGTAGTGGCCACTACACAAGTGTACAAGCTCTCTCATACTGATAGAAGGAATCATAGAAAAGGTTTCTGCAGAGCATGGATATTTAAAACCAAAACTATTTAATTCAATCAAACCAATCATAGGTATTTTTGAATTCTCAAGAGAAGAAGTCGGTCAGAATAAGTGAGTCGTGAAGCTAGTTGCCTATTATTATTTTAGTTAGTTTCACGGAACTATTTTAATTTACAAAGTTTAGGTTTTCGAGACATTAAAACACTATTTAAACAATAAAAACTATGATTAGTGTTTAAAACAAATCGTAAAGTATCACATACGAGTTGTAAAACATTTAACGAGTGTTTGAATACTTTTAGCCTACATGTTAGATGATGGTTGTTGCTAAAATCTAATAACAGTACAAAATTAAGCTTCAGAGAAATAATTTGAGTGATAGTTACATTTAATTTTATTTTTTATAGGGCGAAAATCAAACACAGCTAAATCATGTCTTATTGTTAGTTGCGTATGATCTTGTGGTTTTGGTTCAAACTTGTTTCAAGACATCAATCATCACTTAGCTCATTGTTTTTAACTCTAACAATAAATATATAATATAAATGTTACAGAGAGCGTTTGTTTTTTACGTGTTTAGGTCTTAGCCACTCACCGATCGTCATGGAATTTGCATACACGTTGCTAGGGGCACAGAAAAGGGCACAGGTTACTTCATCCAGAAAATGTACTTTTCCCGAGATATAGAAAAAATAGTAGTTACGAGATAAAAAATAACAATTAATTCGTGAGGTACTATTATTAGAATAGGATATTAAAATTTCATGTCTGTTATGATATTTTATAAATTAGAAAATAACTGAAATGTTATAAGCGTTTGCTATTGTAATTTTTCAATAGCAATAGTACTATATTTTAGCTTTGTTAAAATTCCTTGGGGGGCAGATCATCTGATGTTTATACCTGTCACACCTGAACACCACTTACCCTAACGAAAAAGGTCTTACTTAGACTCTCTAGTGTACAGTGAGTGGGTAAGGTTTGTTGAAATATGTACTATGTGCCTTGCAACAACAGTTTCGCCAAAAGTTCTCCTTTTCTCTACACGACAACACGTGCTGGCCTGAGGAGTCATCGTTTGAGAGTGGAAAACATACGATTCAGAACTAAACGGTTCGACTCCTCCTTCCAGTGCCGTGCGGTTAAAACCTGGAATTAACTAGCAGCGCATGTTTCCCTGCCACTTCGATCTACCCTAGCAGATCTTTTAGCAGAAAAAGAAGCTTGAAAAGCATCTCACCAGCGCGCCATAGTGTACAGTGTGTAGTAGTGTACAGACTACACTTGCAATGAGGATGGTGACCACCACTCTTGGACTCCACTTATTGCTTTCCATCAGGCAGAGTGGAGTCATTATGGTAGGCTTACATGTAATAAAAAATATTACTGAGGTTTCATTTAGTATTGATAATTCTAAAAAGAAAATAAATAGCTAAATCGAAATATCAACATAATATGAAATCATTTCATTTCCTATTTTGTGTAGGGATTTAGAATAGAATATTTTTCGCTCACACAAATGGGAAGTGCACAGAAAACATCTTCACATTTCATACATTTGTCAAAGAAGTTTAGATACTAACCTGATACATACACACTTTATAAATACACAGTTATTTGAAGCAAAGCTTCGTTCATGGCAATACGCATATACGTTACAATGAAACATTTAAACATCGCTTCAATAGCAGATTACATAACTTGATGCTCAACTTCAGTGTCAATTCGCAAGTTCTTCTTGCAATATCCATACATATGATCCACACTCTTCGTTTACAATAAAATGATCATTTTTATAGAGCGTTTGTAAATAGCAAGGCAAATGTTAATTTAGTTTAAAAACATAGAATTTGTTGGTAAATTATTCTTAAATTTGAACGTGATTAGAAAATTACATTAAGTGAGCCGGTAACTGCGAAAACTTTACCTATAGTAATGGCAATATAAATGATACTGTTATTCATAGCACTAACGTCAATTTCGATTTATTCTGTATCGATTTAGAGCACTTTGTCACGTACGAGTTACATTATCAGCTATTTTATTGAATAATCATCTCGAAAACTGATGCTAGCTAAACTGCTGTCGCATTTATCCCTTCAAGGGACACATACTGCTAAATAAGATTCTTTAGATTGAATTGCAATGTTGAATCATAATTTTTCGATATTACCTTTAGACTCCGTTTTGTATGCCATTGTTAATAAAGAAGTCTTTAATCAACTTTTAAAATACTTTTAGTAAACATTGTCTGAATGCATTTACATATTAACGCATGCATCCGCGAAGAGGCAGGAAGAAACATAATTAACGCCGACAGTTAGCCAATTATAATTTCATCCCATTTATGTAATAGGGGACAAGCCTATTTACTGCCGTCATTCGGAGATCTTTGGGAATAAGATGGGAAAGTTTGGAGTATATTGACAGGAAAGAAAGGAAAAGAAAAAGGATATTGCTTATACAGATTGATTTGCGGAGTATACCAATTCAGGGTCGCATACCTATAACTATAATAATATAACCTTAACCCCTTAAAACCTTAACCTTAAGAAATTGTGTGTAACAGGAAAATGTTAAGACTATAGATTAAATGAAATGTACATGTAGGTATTGAACTGCCAACACGGTCCAGTAAAATATGTACTTGATTGCTTAGGGCATGTTTCACTAGCTTTTCACCAACGGTTTCGAACGCTTTTACTATAAGACTGGCTAAATATTAACGTCTATTGAAGTTTACAAATGAGTAGAATACGCGCATTATTTTGAAAATACATCAGACCAAAGATTATTGCCCATACTAACCTTTAAATATATATTTTTTGGAAAATAGAGAGGTCCATTAATCACTGCTGATCTTGTAACGTCTTTATAGTATTCATTAATATTATTACATCCATGGATATTTGGGACTTACACGGTCATACGTTTTGTTGTTTTACGAAAGCGATAAAGAATTCTTTGGTACCTATTCCTTAAGAAGGATAAATAAAATAGATCTTAGCCGTGTGGTTCTCAGCAGAGTAAAATAGTACCACCGGTTCTCTTCCCATGAGTTTCGTAAAAGGCGACTAAGAGATAATATATATATATATATATATATATATATATATACACTACCGTCCAAAAGTTTGGAAGCAACAAGATAAAATCAAATAAAATAAAAGTAAGCCATCTTAAATTTTTTTTATTGATACAGAATTAAAAAAATAGACAAAACACACTTCTACAACAATGAAATTAAATAAGTAATATAAAAATTAAATTAAATTTTAGCTTCATCGAAGTGTCCACCCCTCTCTTTAATTACCTTCTCGCATATTCTAGGCATCCTACTAATTAATTTCATAAAATACTGTTCATCTAACTTCTTCCATTCGCTCTGTAATAGTTGCCACAAATGTTCTGAGCTCGTAGGAGATTGATTTTTCACCCTTCTATCTAGTTCATCCCAAACAAGTTCAATGGGAGAAAGGTCAGGTGATTGAGACGGCCACTGCATGATTTTCACATCTTTTTTCTTCCTTAAAAAGTTCTGGCACAGTTTGGACGAATGTTTCGGGTCGTTATCTTGCTGAAAAACGAACCCAGGACCAATAAGATTCAGTCCACTGGGTATGGCGAAATCCTTAAGAATTTTCAAATAGCGTTCCTTGTTTAGTTTTTCGGTTATCCTCACAAAACTTCCGAGTTTATTGTTGCCGAAACACCCCCAAACCATGACATTACCACCACCATGTTTGATAGTAGGCACTGTACAAGCTTCTGAAGCTCTCTCTCCTTTAGATCGGCGCACAAAAACACGTCTATTGGACCCGAAAATCTGAAACTTCGATTCGTCACTCCAAAGAACTTTTTTCCATTGGTTTATTGTCCAGTTTTTATGTTCCTTTGCCCATTCTAGTCTGTTTTTCTTATGCCGAATTGTTAGTTTTGGTTTTTTAACTGCAACACAACCTCTTAGCCCCGCAGACAGTAGTCGTCTTTTAACTGTTGTTATTGACACGGGTGTTCCTCGCGTTTCATTCAGAGATGCGGTAATTTGTGGTGCAGTTAAGCGACGATTCCGTTTAGAAAGAACTCTGATGAAGTTATCCTCTTGACTTGTAGTGGATTTGGGCCTACCAGACCTTTTTCTATCTTCATTTTTGCCAGTTTCTTTTTTTCTAGCGAGGGTGTAGTGGACACCTTTACAAGAAATTCCGAGTTTTTTTGCGATTTGGCGTTCACTGTAGCCTTCCTCACGCAGAGTACAAATAGCGCTTCGCTGTTCAAGTGTGATTTGCTTGCGTTTTGCCATTTTCAATAAAAAAAGACGGTCAAGGAAGTAGTCGAAATCTTTTGAATACAGACGATGTTAATATCACAACCTTCGCGTTCTAATGCTCAAGTGTGACTAAATAAGGTCCAAAAAAGATAAAACTACAAAATATTTTCAATAAAACCGCATCAATGCATGAAAGAAAGTCCCCGGCGGATGAAGTAATAAAACACGTGTTTCGTCAAAATCCAGGAATTTGTTAAAACTCAAGGAATATGCACTAGTAATCCTTTTGTTTTGTGTTAAAAAATCACAAAAGGTCATAAAACTTTATTTTATTGCTATTATTTACCGCAGGGAGTCGGCAATCTTTTGTTTTGTTTGAAATCAGGTGTGCTTCCAAACTTTTGGACGGTAGTGTATATATATAAGATGTGAGCGTATGAGCATGTATATAAAATAGATCTTAACGACAAGGAGAGAGATGCAGGTTAGTTACGCAATCAATGCAGCAGTGACATATCCCATCCCGATCTCCATGCTGCAGTTTTATATTGTCCCAGCGTAAAGAAATAACCTATTTGGAAGTTCTAATGATTTATACTGGTAAATAAATAGTGCAGTACAAAGGCAGTATTAGAATTTGCCTCGAGAAAGCATGATTTGAAGACGAAAACTTTTACCAGAACATATACATATACAGTCGTGGTCAACTAATTAAGGACATTCAAGATAGTGGACAGCAATAACCGGCTATGTACATATAAATATAAAACCCTGTTGATTTCTTAGTAACTATCATTTGCATAATTTGATCCGATTATTATACTATAAATGGCTGTAAATAAAAGATTAAATAAATATAAAAAAAGTGTTTAATTTCAAAGGTTAACCATGTATTCAATTTAAGGTACAATTCTGTAGCTGGACATTTAATTAAGAACAGTAAAGTAAAATGAAAAATAGAGTTAAACAGAACTAATAATCTGCAGTATTTTAATTTCTTTAACAACTTCATTTTATTACGGGTAAAATCAGTACCCAGTAGCAAAACCTTTGTTAGTAATTACCGCTTGACACCGATGTGGCATAGACATTATCAGTTTCTGACATATTTCAACAGG
Organism: Tyria jacobaeae; assembly: GCA_947561695.1. NCBI lineage: Eukaryota > Metazoa > Arthropoda > Insecta > Lepidoptera > Erebidae > Tyria > Tyria jacobaeae. Next base: position 5,557,466 of record OX387207.1, on the reverse strand, counting down.
AATGTTTGCCCATGCCTCACAAAAAGCTTCATTAAGTTCATCTAAAGTTGTGGTACGATAAATGGAAACTTTTTTCTTAATTTCGTGCCAAAGGTGCTCGATTGGGTTGAGGTCGGGGCTATTTGCTGGCCAATCTAGCACTGATACCGACTGTCTGTTAAGAAACGACTTGACTGAACGGGCTGTATGTTTTGGGTCGTTATCATGCTGAAAAGTCCATATAATAGGAAGATGTTCCTCAGCATAGGGAAGCATAGTTTCTTCTAATATTGCCTTGTATTGATGTTGGTCTAAGTTACCCTGAACTTTCCTCACAGGTCCCACTCCACGTCCAGAAAATGATCCCCACATTTTAATGTTTCCTCCGCCATGTTTCACCTGCTTTTTTGTGAATCTTGGATTAATTTCCGCTTTTACAGGACGCCGTACGTATTGCCTTCCATCTGAAGAAATCAAATTAACCTTGGTCTCGTCAGAGAATAATACATGTTGCCATTGGTCGTAGGTCCAATGTCCATATTTACGTGCAAACGCCAAACGTGCATTTCTATGCTCTTTCTTTAACAACGGTACTTTGCGAGTCACTCTTCCGAACAACCCTGCTTCTACCAGACGTCGTCGAACTGTCCTCGCTGATACACTGACTCTTTCGTCTGCCCCAAACACTTCATGTTTAATTAAAATAGAGCCTAGAAACGGATCTTTCTTAGCTAACCTGGTTATCATTCTATCTTCTTGCGGAGTTGTTTTTCTCGATCTTTTTTTTCTGGGCACATTTAAAGTTGTGTTATTGCGCCTGAAATGTTGCACTGCATTGCATACCATAGTTTTTGAAAAATTTAAATATCCTGCTATCCTTCGGTATGACCAACCACGCTCGACAAACTTCATGATAATTTTTCGTAGTGTTGCATCGCAACTTTTATTTTTGCCCATTGTTCTTCAAAATAACTCTCAAAACTTGAAATTACAAATCTAGATTGCCGCCAAAACTACCACAAAGAATAGGAGAAGAAAGAAAATAATAATTGAGATTCAGATTTTGAAACTAGAACGCAATATCTCAGTGTCCCTAATTAAATGGCCAGCCAGCATTCTTTGAACAAATAGCACTGTGATCATCTATCAGCTATACTGTAAAGAGGTTTAATGTTTAAGAAGTTGTTATTGTTTGTATAATTAGGCACATAAATGACTAATTATACTTACATGTAAAAGATGTGGAATATTGTTTAGACTCGTTGGAAAATAAAAAATAAATTCACAATTTGGATTAACTAGAGAGTGTCCCTAATTAGTTGACCACGACTGTATATATGACCAAAAATGCAATTAAAAAACTAAATGAGAATAGTAAGGTAGTATAGTTTGATACTATGGTTACACAATAGGTGAATAGAATCACGTCTACAATATCATATGAAAGCAGTTACACTGCTAAGAGAGAATACTGATTCGAATGAAACTCCCAAGACTTCTCTAAAAGGGCATTAATTGTCTTCATTAAAACTTGTTAATATCTTCTTGCGGTCACTGACTGGGTTGGTAGACAAATCTCATGCGTGGGTGCTACAACCTTGTGACCTCAGATATATTAATAGCTCTCCTAATGCACCGTGAAGGAGCCTTTAGAGCTGCAGTAGTCTATTATCACATCACATACCGTAATTTTTAATATTATCTCATCTTGTATTTATATAATCGTGTTGCTAAGGAAATAAAAATAAAATATCGTCTTCAAAAACAAACGTCAGATATACACTACCGTCCAAAAGTTTGGAAGCAACAAGATAAAATCAAATAAAATAAAAGTAAGCCATCTTAAATTTTTTTTATTGATACAGAATTAAAAAAATAGACAAAACACACTTCTACAACAATGAAATTAAATAAGTAATATAAAAATTAAATTAAATTTTAGCTTCATCGAAGTGTCCACCCCTCTCTTTAATTACCTTCTCGCATATTCTAGGCATCCTACTAATTAATTTCATAAAATACTGTTCATCTAACTTCTTCCATTCGCTCTGTAATAGTTGCCACAAATGTTCTGAGCTCGTAGGAGATTGATTTTTCACCCTTCTATCTAGTTCATCCCAAACAAGTTCAATGGGAGAAAGGTCAGGTGATTGAGACGGCACTGCATGATTTTCACATCTTTTTTCTTCCTTAAAAAGTTCTGGCACAGTTTGGACGAATGTTTCGGGTCGTTATCTTGCTGAAAAACGAACCCAGGACCAATAAGATTCAGTCCACTGGGTATGGCGAAATCCTTAAGAATTTTCAAATAGCGTTCCTTGTTTAGTTTTTCGGTTATCCTCACAAGACTTCCGAGTTTATTGTTGCCGAAACACCCCCAAACCATGACATTACCACCACCATGTTTGATAGTAGGCACTGTACAAGCTTCTGAAGCTCTCTCTCCTTTAGATCGGCGCACAAAAACACGTCTATTGGACCCGAAAATCTGAAACTTCGATTCGTCACTCCAAAGAACTTTTTTCCATTGGTTTATTGTCCAGTTTTTATGTTCCTTTGCCCATTCTAGTCTGTTTTTCTTATGCCGAATTGTTAGTTTTGGTTTTTTAACTGCAACACAACCTCTTAGCCCCGCAGACAGTAGTCGTCTTTTAACTGTTGTTATTGACACGGGTGTTCCTCGCGTTTCATTCAGAGATGCGGTAATTTGTGGTGCAGTTAAGCGACGATTCCGTTTAGAAAGAACTCTGATGAAGTTATCCTCTTGACTTGTAGTGGATTTGGGCCTACCAGACCTTTTTCTATCTTCATTTTTGCCAGTTTCTTTTTTTCTAGCGAGGGTGTAGTGGACACCTTTACAAGAAATTCCGAGTTTTTTTGCGATTTGGCGTTCACTGTAGCCTTCCTCACGCAGAGTACAAATAGCTCTTCGCTGTTCAAGTGTGATTTGCTTGCGTTTTGCCATTTTCAATAAAAAAAGACGGTCAAGGAAGTAGTCGAAATCTTTTGAATACAGACGATGTTAATATCACAACCTTCGCGTTCTAATGCTCAAGTGTGACTAAATAAGGTCCAAAAAAGATAAAACTACAAAATATTTTCAATAAAACCGCATCAATGCATGAAAGAAAGTCCCCGGCGGATGAAGTAATAAAACACGTGTTTCGTCAAAATCCAGGAATTTGTTAAAACTCAAGGAATATGCACTAGTAATCCTTTTGTTTTGTGTTAAAAAATCACAAAAGGTCATAAAACTTTATTTTATTGCTATTATTTACCGCAGGGAGTCGGCAATCTTTTGTTTTGTTTGAAATCAGGTGTGCTTCCAAACTTTTGGACGGTAGTGTATGTACATTGTACATGGCTGTGTTAATTTCAGAGCGAAACTATCGCATCGAATTAAAGCGGCGGTGTATATGTGCCGTATGAGATAGTATTGTACACAGACTCATTCTAATTTTGTACAGTGACGTTCTTGGTTCGAAACAATCGAAAGTTATTCACAGTGCTAAACTAAAACACATGACTCGGTAAGCCGCGTTCTCTACGAACGCAAAGATTTGCGGAAGTCCATTAGAAATGTATCGATTAAAATATACTGTATATTGCATCATGACATGCATGCATGGAAGATTCTACTCTTATCCTATGGATAAGATTAGATTATCCTTGGATTGTTTCTGGTGTGCACAGTTATTGATTCATTATTCTTCGTCGCTCCCCAGAGGTCGGTGTGTAACAGAATATTAGTAGGTATCAAGCAACACCAAAACACGGCATAAGCCCTAAAAGTAAGCTATTTACATCTGCAATTCGTTATTATAAATAAAAAAAATGTCTATGAGGTGGCATAACCACCTCAAATCTTTAGTCTTCAAATTTAAACCGGCCCAACCTTGAGTACAACCAATTCATTAAAAAAAAGAACTGTTTTGTTCATTCCTTAACTACACAAACATATTAGTTTTATTAGTACTATATAGTGGTGAAAATATTGTGTTGAAAATTAAATGGGACTAACATTGAGCAGAACTTATTAAAAAAAAGTTTATTAGTAATCCATTCAAAACTGATCCAAATAAGGAGTAACATACCCACAACAAAATTATTTTAATATAGAACCTCCCCTTTGTTAAAGCCAGTTTAAAATATATATGAAACCCGAATATTACATTAATTGCATATGTATGTTTTTATACTCTATGTCACTTACACTATTAAGAGGATTGAAATTACACCTCAAATGTCGAAATCCATGGAGCAGTTTAGGCTCCTAGGGTATGTGATTTCGTGATTCTAGGACAATGAGGAGTACCATATAGATTTAGATTTACCAACGAAATGTTAAAATTTGTTGGAATTTAAATTTTGATTGAACTGATTTAAAAGCTTGATTTTTTTACAGCTTCAAGGAACATCAGATAAACATATTTGATGCTAAGATGTAAGAGGTGTTTTTCCAGTAACATTAAAATTATATTAATACAGATTGAGTTTTATAGTTTGTTATAAATACTAATCCAGTATATAAATTGGATCACTTCTGCACAACACAGTCCAAATGGGTTTAAATTTATTCATCACTTAGAATAACTTTTAACTGGTAGGAATGTTAAAAAGTATAAAACTGTAAAGGGAACCTTTTCGATGTTCTCCTAACAAATTTCCAAAACATACATAACTACAAAAATGCCTCTTATTTTTAAATTCATCTTCCACATAAGAAACATTCCTATTTAGCAGGGGCTTTACAAGCTTCCAAACAATGGAGACATAGAACACCTAGATTATTGGTGGATCACACAAATGTTTGTCCTGTGTTAGCTTAGCACTCAGTATCAGTAACCACAACACACACAGGCCACTTCAAGATAACAAATGACAATAAATGTTGAAGAACACTACTTCGAATGTTTGCAAAATCTATAAAGCATATTTGTCATTATTCATTCATAACAATTGCCACTGCATGAGGTAGATTGAAAGCCATAGTCATCTTCTAGCGGTCAGCTTTTATGTGATACAGAGATGTGTGTGGCAGGTGCACAAAAAATAAAATGCACAAACATTTGAATCAACCATTAGAATTGCGTTTGGCTTATTTTGTGTAATGCTATCACATCAATTCGGTTCTCTTTATCACCTAACTCCATTTTAATAGCACAAAAATATTTATTTATTTGACTTTCTGCACATGTTATACAAGGCTGACTTAATGCCATAGGCATTCTCTCCCAGTCAACCTTAGGGTGTGGCAGAAATAAATATTAGTAGGTTCAAATTTGTATAGTTATATATAGTCAGTTATTAATTAAACTAAGATCTAATTACACATATATATATAGTATAACTATTATATACTAATATATACATATACATATATATATAAATAAACAAATACAAACATATATACATATGCACACATACAGTGCACATAATAAACACTATACAAGCCTGGTAAGTATGTACTAGCGCTGTGACATATCTGGGAACTTATTATACAGGAGGTCACATACCCTCCTCTTAAAGATAAAGCTGTAAGTGGACATCCTGATTTCGAGTGGTAGCGCATTCCAGAGTAGGACTGATTGGTCATAGAACGAGGAGTTCACAAAGTCAGACCTATGAGGGGGATACAAGAGGAGATTGTTGTGAGTGGAACGAAGATTTCTTACGTAATTTGACGATAGGAACGGATGATAGGGAGCCAAATAAGGTGGTGAAGACGGAGAGTTGAGAAAAGAGAAGAGGGAAGTTAATATTTAACACTTCATATAAGAGTGACAGATTGCAAACTCAAATGTAATAATATGTATTTTTTGAAAATTGGGGCGCTAAAAAATAATTTACTCTCAAAGAGGGCAGTAGACAAAATAGGATTGGGAACCCCTTGTCTAGTTTGTTGAGTAATTCTACATTCAAGTCGAGATAGCAAATAACAACAGCCGAGAACTTGAAATACCACAGTCTGTGCAAGCACCGTCTTTGACTTTATTGGTAGATTTTATTCAAATGATAAATTGAAGATGTTAGTTATCCTCAGACTGACATGCGTTACATGAGATTGTGAGAGCATTTTAGGTAGGTAGTAAGTAGAACTTGAATATTTTATAACCAAATAACTCTTGATTTATCTACACTATATCTATTATAACATTTTTAGTTTGTGCATTTGAAGGTGAACCTTAATCTCCAAGGGAGGAAAGGTAAGTAGTTAACTCCGATCTGGCTGATAGATTGATATAAATTATGAACAGCCATACATGTGTTTGTGAAATGGAAATCTGAGTAGTTAAGTTCTAATTTGAAAGAACCCTAAAGGATCCTTGCGCAGACAATAAGAATAATGGTGCTCTTTATCACTAGATATTAAATACAATGAAATTAAAACTTGTCTATACATAGTTTCTACAATTTACAGTCTTATCGCACAAGCCAACCTCTTACAGCAACCATGGCATGGAGATAAAAAGGAACAAATAGGATATACACATACATATGTCAATAATACCAACAAAAGGCATACCCACACAACATATATATATAATAAACATTTAATAAAAATACAAATCACTAAAGAGGGAGGAAGGATTTCTTCATGTTAGAGAATTACTCATATAAAGTGAAATTTTATACAAAAAATGCTTATATTCTGTTATTAGGGTTGCGAAGCTGAAATACATATATATATATATTACAATAAATAGCCATTCAAGATTTCTATACAGATTTAGGTTTTTTTTAGTGAAGCATAACATAAGCAAATACAAATAATCAACATTCAAGTGTTACTTCTGACATACATATTGGGGTTTTTTACTAAAACTCTTATTTGTTTCCTGAAAATGTCACCACTTCTGCATTTCAATGTGATAAAGGATTCAGGGTTGTTTTTAGACTGATTGCCAGTTGTTAAATATGAGTAACTATGTACTTCTCTATTTATCAGCCTACTCAAATCCACAACTTTCCAGTTTTTATTGAAGTAAATTACTATATTTTTCGTGCTTTTTCATAGCAATTTAAAGCTCGTCAGCTCTTTTATGTTTGTTGGAAGGGTTTTCCAATTATATAAGTATTATTACAAAGTATTTTAAATTTAAACTAAGTTAAGTAAGCTTAATACTGTGATATATTTATAATGTATAAATCTAAACTGCCATGGTACTGCTATTGGTTTGTAATTAATTTGCATCTAGATAGTAACTTAACCATGTAAAATGATGAATCCAGCACATAACAAGCAAAGTTGGTTCTACTACACACATATTTTTGACAAATTTAACAGCATTTGTCCTATTCTAATCCAATTTATATATACTTAACTATTACTTTAATAAAATAATTTATACACCTGTTATTTTCATATTTGCATGTTTTCAAAAGATGATTTTATCATTTGAAAACATGCAAATAGTTCAAGAGTTACTTTCATTTCAAAGTACATACAAACTGTGAGCTTGAGCACTGTTTTACCAAGACAATGTGCACAAGTTCATAAAGATTGCGATGGCCACTATTTAAGAAATATGATTTGAACTAGTGAAACACACTCTATTTGTCAAATATAGCTCTCAGTTACCTTCATATCTTTTTTTGATACCTTAGTATTGATGACGTAAAAGCATATATTTTTTCTAGAATTTTCTGGTGGAACTTCTGCATTGAATCTACAAGAGTCCATAAATTACTAACAATAATACTTTCATCTTGCTCCTCAGTTAAAGGAACACCTCTCAGGCAAGGAATTAGAGGAAATTAATAATGTCATAGCTATTCTTCAGACTTTTTTTGATTTTTATAGGTATTTCTGTTTTAGCATGATAATATTACTCAATTATAATTTAGTACATCTTTTTTCTGGAGTCAGAGGACTATGTGTTGTATGTATATATATATATATATATATATATGTATGTATGTATTATTTTATCAAGTATAAATCCATAACAGGCATGACTTAATGAAGTTAACAAGTCAAAAAGGCATACTTTTCAGGGCAGCCCCTTTAAGGTTTACTTTTAATATGTAAATTCTATCTATACTATTCTTAAGTTAGTCAGATGTGTGTGGTAAAAAAGACCCATCAACTTACTCATGAACCCTACAAATTAAGCAATTTTAATGCCCAGTATGATTCAAAAAAATTACATGCAAGACCACTAAGCAACCCATTCATGCCCGGTACATAAATATTAACTGTTTGAAGCCTGTGTGGTTCACAGTGGAGTAGTAAGGTCTACCCTATCTCTTCTCAGTGGTTTCGTAAAAGGCGACTAAGGAATCAGACAGTATGTAAACACTCATACAGTGTCCAGTTCATGCCAATAGTATATTTATAGGCAGTCTGATTACCATCTACTACCTGTGCTTAGTGTGGGATCAGACAGCTGCGTGTGAGATGTCTCAAGATATTATAATTAAAATAGACTTGCTCCATATTACATTAGTGGTACCAAATTCTAATTGGCAAAATGTAGGTATTAATGCAGGCGTGACTTATGTAAGAATGTTTAAATATTGAATATCATTGCTTTAGGTCAACTCTACATTTATTTATGAATATTAGATATTATAGATTGACTTCGAAGTTATTAATTATTGCTTAAGCAACTAGTGAAATGCACAGAAAAAGTGATGTTCCCTATAATAATACAGCATGTACTGCATTGTATGCATGAAGATTGGATACATCTTGTTGGACAATGAAAGGTAATTATCATTATTAAATAATTATAATTGTAATGTAACTTTAATAACAGATAGATACTACTCATTCAAGTATTTAATATTTTTTGGCCATAAAATTGTGTTTTGAAATTGTTACAATTTTTTTTTCACGGTATAAGAGTAACTAACAGACAATGTGAACCTAAATAATATGGGAGAAAAGATAACAATTAACAGTTATCCCTAATCAAAATTCATAAAGAAAGGATATATATTTACAGGTCGTTTAATCAAGTACTTAGTTTTCTGGTGCAGGGGAAAACAAAGCATTAGTAAATAGTTAAAGGTCTGTGATTCAGATGAATAATTCATTTGTATATAGGTATAAAGTTTACTCTATATTAATTTATAAGTATAATATTAAACTATAGCATTAGAAATTAAAAAAGAAAGTGGTGGTTTGGCTATAATGTTGATAGCTGTCAATAAAATATATACATATGTAATAATGAATGTTTAGTATAATGATAATAAAATTTATCAAACACACAAGATCTCATTATGGAAAGCTACTAATGCAGTAGGCGCCAATATCCTAACTATAAACAAAAATACGGGCAAAATATGAGAATTCATGTCTGTACAGCCTTATGAAAACAATTCATAGAACTTTAATTTTAGTACATAATAAATGTAAAATTTATAATTAAGGATGATAATCAGTGACATTAACAACTAATTATAAAGACAAAATCTTACCTGATGGAGGGCTGTGAGGCCATCGACGTTGGCGGTATTGATATCAGCCCCGCGTTTTAGTAATCGCTGGACCTCGTCCTTGTCGCCCGACGTACATGCCGCCAAAAACACAATTCCTGATGAAAACTGGATCCTAGACGCCCGCCGCGGTGATGAAGACTGCTTGTTCGTGTCCGATTCTTCCCATCTTTTCAGCTGCTCCGCTCTCTTGAACAACGCTGACGAAGACCGATTATCCGTCATTTTAACTCTCGATAAACCACTTTTCACTCAATATGGTCACTTTTCACGCTGCATAGATTGTGTTTTTACTGCATGCAGTACACAAACGCCGAGTTCATAACTTAATTGCCAAAAAAGGAAACATGAAAGAGGAAACGATACAGGGAGACTGATATTAAGAATCATTCACACGATCATTATTCCCCACACTTGTTGAATTATAAGAATTTTATATCGGGACACCGATTCTATGTACATGACATAACCAATAAGCTACACATTTAGCGTGGCAGCCATTACGAGAATAAATTTTAAACAGCCTACTAAAGTACCTACATACCGAATGCAAAAAGAAAAACTAGGCAGCGAATGAGAATGACGGAAGAAGAAAACGCCTAGCGCCACCTAGCACAACAATTACACTGCTGCCATAGGCAAAAAAATGCCATAAATTGGTTTGAAAGTGTAATAGAAAACAAGGATGATGATACTCTCGTTAATATCAATAATTAATAATTTAGTTCGGGTAAAGTTCTAAAGTTTTCATATAGATTTAGAAAGGTTTTGTTTTACTTTATTTTAAAAGAGCTTAGACTTCCCGGGACGTAATATGCGACCTTGGTCCATCCTTATAAACAATATCCTTTTCGTTTCCTTGTACCCTCTGTCGACCTCATTCCCAAACTTAATTTTTTGGAGGTAAAGATGTGGTATTTGAAAAACACTATGTACCTCTTTAAAGAGTTCAGTATAGACTGGATGCGTTAGACAGATAATAGGGTTCTATATATTTTATATTTATTGACTTTGCAAGGTACAAGGTAATCTTGATACTGATAGATAGATAAATCCCAGAGAATAGTACAGATTAAGGTTTAAACAGTACATAGACATAAAGTCCAGCAATGGACAGAAATAGACTAATTTCTTGCTTGACTAAAGTTCCTAAAATTTAATTTTCTTGCTATTAAAATTGTAGTAAAATTGTAGTTAACTATTTTATGTATGCCTCTCTCAACGTGTAAAGTAAAATTCTAATATTTGTCTCAAATGATGGTCAAAAGTTTACTTTGGCACTACATATTAACAAAGAACAACATTCTTTGTAGGCGGTTTTACTGTGTCATACTCTAAATTATTTAATCTAAAACAATTTTCAACTGCAATAAAACTATTTATTTTTATTTATGATTGAGTATATATAAATATACGAAATAAAATGCTCCTGCGGTGGTCCCATTGTAATTAAAATCAGGATTTGATCGTGTGATACTAGGAAAAATACGAATAAGTTTTTGAACTGCACATTTTTGCGATTTAAAGTATTGCACCATGGAATCGGAATCCGCATTAAAAGTGGATAGCAAATTTTTTTAGTATGTTATTGTTAATTATACATATCGCTCTTAAATTTTGCCCACACTTCTCTGAAATATCCTGTAAACATTGCGCTCAATTTATCTCAGACGGCAACGTTTACAGATTGTGGATACTTGGCTTATTTAAAACCTGACAGATCAGATCTTCAACAAGTTAATCAGCCACTCAGTCAGTATAGGACAATAAAAAAAAATTAAAGCATGTTTATGAAGTCTTATAGATAACTTTAGTTGCTATTCAAGGAAATGATGTAGTTTTGATAATTTTGAGGGTATAAACAATGTGAAAACTACGTTTAGGTATAAATAAGAAATTATTTGTGCGTAACAACATAGTACAGTCATTACCACAACGAAAATGAATGACAATAGAACCATGAAGTAATAAAAAGTTTTTTAAATTTACAATACCACAAAAGGTTCCAATAGAGTATTCTACTGTGGTTGAAAAAGTACTTCAAAATATTGATTTTCTTAATAAAAAGCCACAAAAAAATATATTTCAGCAAAATAATTTATGTACGACTGGTACTCATTCAACGTTAACAGCAATAAATAATTAATGTTTTTTGGGCAAATATTTAATTACAATCGCGGTCGTTCGTGTACAAATACTAGCATTAAACTCCAGAAAAGTTGTTTATCAAAGTTCCAGGTGATATCTGCTTTTACAAAACCGGTTTGTAGTTTAATAAATAAATAGGTATAAACAAAATGCCCTGTCGAAAAAAACACCATTATTACTTCTTGAAGTTAAAGTTGATATAATGTACTGTTCTTCTTCTTCTTTTTTTCGTTGTGGCAACTGAGCGATCAAAAGTTAGCTAATACTACCAGTTTCAAGTAAGTACTTTGATGTAATACTTAAATAAATACGTTTAAAACTTTGTCGTAGCTGATGGTGAAAGGCATGGTAAAGCAGCATTGATAATTTGTTAAAACATTAAACTTTCATATCACAACCCATAGATATGTAGATAATACATATTAATATATATTTTTTCTAAATGCACAGTTTATAGTTGATATATATATAGCTGTTTACATTGAACTGACAGGTTTTGCCTATATGACGTCATAACATGGCGGCTAATGATTTAGGTCACGTGACATACAGATTAAAAATTACAATTTTTTATTTCAAAATAATAAAACAATAATGTGCTTTTAAGACAAAAAATCATAATCTTTAAGTATATTTCTACATAAATTTAAGTTTTATCAAATTTCTTGATTCAGTTTTCACTAACGAAAGAACCCTATTATTTTCTGATATATCTCTGTTAAAGTTGTGATTTTTTTTTATGATCACACACAACAGTTTTTTTTTTATTGTGTGGAAACCCCCACGGTTCATCACCTCACTGGAGCCAACAGTGAAGTGGTATGGTGGACTCAAACCAACTAAAACCACATGGTGTGCCGTCACCAGGTCTATTGCAGAGGACCCGGGTATACCCTAAGAAGGAAGCTTCCGAGAACCCCTGCAGTCCTTGGTCCACATCGTGGAAAGCCCCCTCAAAGCCAACGTCTCAGGCCTGCTTCTGCTACAGTAGCGGGCAACCTGATCTACTTACACCCAGGCCAGCGCTTATGGAGGTTGTAGGTCATTCTGCGCCCTCCGGCGCCTGGTGCATCGTCTATGGGACGAGAGAGTGCTAGTCCTCTCCCGTTCCGGTTCTGCCGCCACTTTTATCAGCATCACCTCTTCGCAGAAGGAGACGGCGGATTCCCACGCACTATCGCTTTGCACCATGTACTGAACCATAGTCTCTAGCGAGAGCCTGCCATGCTGAGCACTCCACTAGGGTGTGGAGCACAGTGTCCTCGCGACAGCCTCCGCAGTGGTGACACGTAGACGTTGGCTCCCGGCCTATGCGACACAGGAACTTTCTGAAGCAGCCATGTTCGTTGAGCACCTGCATCAGCCGGTAGGAGAGGCTACCATGTCGTCTCACCCCCAAAATTATGGTGTGCGCTGCGCTTATTCTCTCCAGTCGTTGTTTCCACTCTGCCATTACGAACCGGCGAAACTGGGACTTAGGTCCCGTTTTAGTACCTCGTTGCACCATAGATATAATGACGCAAGGGTTTTGCCTCCAGGTCCCATGGAGCAGAACCGGCTAGGAGACTTGCCGCTTCGAAGGATATCGTGCGGTATCCTCTTATAACTCTTACGGCCATCGCCCTTTGCAGTCACCGCAGTATCGCCGTATTGCGGGCCGTCAGTCTGCACCCATATTGGCGACCCATATAAGGCCATGGACCGCACGACATAAAGTCTCCTGCAGGAGGCGTCGGGCCCTCCTAAGTTTGAAAGCAATCGCGAGAGTGCAGCTGGCGTCCTCACGAGCTTAGGGGTCAGATTCCGGAAGAGATAACCGAAATTCCAGCAGCTGTCGAGTGTGATACCAAGGTATCTCATCGAAGACTCGATGCCGATGTGAACACCTCCCACGACAAGACTGACAAGCTGGTGGCCTCTTCCGAGGCCCATAGAAAAAAAGATTGATGGAGAAAAAATCGATTTATATAGGGTCACCGCAAGATCCAGCCGCTGAATCCTTCCAACGACTTGAGCGGAGCGGTGGCTTATATGTTTGCCTCGAGGTATTTTTGACCTCGCGCCGTTACGAGCATGCACATCAGTTACAGTGCTTAGCATTTCAGTATTATAAATTTATGTGGTAACATTTATGAAAAGTAATAAATCTAATATTTAATTTTATATTTATCACGGACAAAATTCCTCTGTAAGTTCCCATTCGTTATTTGTGAATTTAAAATATACACTGATCATAAGTTTATCTACGTATACAATTGGTAATTGAGAACAAAGCGTCAAAACGAATGAGAGATTCCGGCAGAGAGCCGTAGAGCGACCGCTCGCCTAGCGGTCTCTAGTGTTCACAACAAGCATTGCCAGTTTATGAGATCAGAGCTCCGGAGTTCAGAAATTATTCAAAATTCAAGATGGCTATGTGTCACGATGTGTCTTGAATTGTTTTAGATAAACTTTATTTGTTTTGTGAGAAAAAAGTGGACTTACCATGATGGCTGACTTAAGTGTTGATATTTCGAAACTGCCGGACGAGATAAGAGATAAATTAGCCGAATTAGACTTGGAGTTATCTGAAGGTAAGAATACAGTAAACTCTGCGTTACTCGTAGATCGATAATTTTTATTACATTTGATAATTTTTAAACCAAATCGTCGTACAATATTTTTTTTTTTCAGTACCTATAGAGCCGCGTTTAGATATTTTTAACTTAATTTTAACATTGAAAATAAGTTTATCAGTTGACGTAATTTGCCAGCTGATGTTTTCGGTAAATAAAGTTCAGGTAGAGTTCGCAGTCGTTAGATTTTAAAATGTTATGATAAAGTTATGGACGTAAGCTGCTCACGCTTCACTAAATACGTTGTCACACATGGCGTACTATGGAATGCAACTCTTCGCGAGACGAATACGCTGCTTAGAACTCTTCGTCTCACATCTGCCTTACTTTTGCTATGACGAGAACAAGTTTGTATCGGGCTCTGTTCGCTGAACTCTTGGATAGTAGTACCTTTTGTTGTTAAATTTTGCTATAAACTTGTTTTTAGTCATTCATTATATTTTACTTTATCTGGAAAAGTTACAGCTAAGCACTCAAAAATACAAGAAAAATAATATTAATATCAATAGTCAGTATCAAAAGTCACCAAACAGTTCTAATAAAGCAATTTATTTCATCATCTAAATATGATTATTGCTATGTGGTATAAGATAAAAATAGTCAGTATCAAAAGTCACCATATAGTTATATAGCATATAAAGCAGGTTCTTTCATCATTTAAATATACATGTATACTGCTATGTGGTGCAAAGTCGTTTTTTTTTTTTTTGTGAACACATCAATTCATTGACTGCAGAAGTTACTAAGATCAAATTACTCATGTATTAGTAATTTGCTTAATTTGGGATAATTTTTTTCAATAGGCCAGGAAGTGAAGAGCTTTAGATAATACACAATTTATGTATAAAGCCTTGTTACTACTCATTATACTTACAATTCCTTGAATTAAATACTGTTAATATTACCTTGAATATGTACATATGTACTAATATGCCTTATAAAACTGGTTGGTGTTTAAAAAGTCAATGCTACATTCTTCTTTTATCCTTTAAAGACTTGTATTTATCAAGACAAAAATAGGATTATTTATTAAGGCTGACATAAAGTTTATTGTGAGAAGTGTACTGCATTGCACTGTTTATAAAAAATATACATAGTATTGTAACTCAAGAAAAATGAGATTTGCACAAAGATAGATTTTATGATTTTAATAATGCTATTATTTTTGTATACCATTACAATCTGTAAACAGAAAATCTAATAAACAATATAATGTTATTAGAAATAACCCTAAAGTGCTGTAACAGAGTTAATTCAAATACTTACTGATCTGCTATTCTGCTTTGTATAAATCTGGCTATGTATAAAAGGCTAACAAAATTATATTTTATTAATTATATTTAAATAAACAATAAATCTCTCACACATACTAGGTAAGTAAAAGTAAAATGTTGTGAGAGATGTTTAAGAGAAAAAGTATGGTGACTTATTTATCTATTTTTCTATTTTTTGACAACATTACCTATTGTAGTTGATTTCTACTTTAAGGTGAGATAAATCACCTTAAAGTAGAAATCAACTACAATAGTGATATGTATCTGTCAATGATGATTTAAACAAATTAGCACAAAACCGGACTCCCTTTAGTCTTACTACACAAATTAGTTTAGCAATGCAATTAGTAGGTCATTAAAATTTGGTAAATAATTTCAACAAAACCTTCAAAATTTCCTACTTATACTAAGAAAAAACAGGTACACAAATGGTCAAGATTCATACACTGAAATAATTTACATTAAATTAATAAGTAGATCTAATTTCCTTGTTATATATGGACATTGTCTGCTATCTAAATAATTTTATAAAAATTTGCTCATTAGAATTTACTGATCTAATAATTATATAACATAAAGCCAAGCAGTGCCAAGCGAAAGCAACAGTTTATATGTAATTGCTTATTTTGTTTTGATTTTATGGATGTTTATTATTCATATATGCATGTGCGAATTATTTTGTTTGCTGATTGTTTTATTTGTTTATTTATATTTGCAAAAGTATAAACACTCATTATCTAGCTGCTCTTAAAGTACATAAGATGCCATATATAAAAGTACCGAAACTAAGGGAGGTAACATCTTTCTTTTTCTTTGAGTGTTTAGAATTTGTGTTTTACAGCTAATAGCAAATAAATATTACAATATGTAAAGAATAGCATAGATAACAAGCAGTTTGTATCTTCTTAACATGGTTGGCATACTAGCTTTCATAAATTAACTGTGTTAAAGAGTGACTATTGCATTTAGTGTCAGTCTGTGATTCTTGGATAAATGCTTGTCTAATGTAAGACCCCTTTCACATACACAACATACAAGACCCCGAGGCACCCTGCATTAATAAGCTATTCTTCCCATCAGGCTATAGAAAAGACTATTACTACCAAATTTACATTATAATATTCATTGTAAAATGTGTTCCCTGAAAACATATATCATATTTTTAAAAGATAAAAGTTGTAATATTTATACAGTTACAATTGTGGTTTTATGTTGTTCAATAAATTAAAAGTCACAACCAATTGGCTTTTTTATGCGTAATAGTAATTTAACATTTAATCCGTGTCTTTCTGGGGTCCAGACTTACCTACACAAATACATTATTAGAATTCAAGTAATTTCTTAAGGAAATCTTGTCCTTTGCTCGAAAGATTTTTTAAAATATTGCTTGGGACGTATTTATATTCTATTCTAAAACATCACCGGCTATAAAAAAAAACATTTAAAATCTACCATTTACAGTCACCCCTTATATCGTTAAGTGTAAGGTCGAGCATTAAATGTTTACTAAGATATCAGCCCAAACGTAAGCTAATCACCGTAATGTAAACACGGTCGGTTTTATGGTTAGAAACAAAGATTTTTCATTCACTGCCTGTCATTAAACCTTTGCAAAATTTGCTAACTTCAGACATACAATATACATACACTTATGCCTGTTTCCCCGAAATTGTTGGCAGAGGCATAATTCGAGCCCACAGTTGGCTGATACTAATTTAGTCCCATTGACTTAATAGGGGGTCATAAATGCCGTCATAAGATAGGAAAATTTGGGGTATATTGAATATGAAAGGGAGGATACAAAGGACTTGAATTGACTGCACAGATAGCGTAGCGGTTTAAGTGATCACCTTGCCACTACGCTACCGCGCCGAGTGTTGTGGGTTCGATACCCGCACGGGAGAACACGTAATCCTCAAATTGTTGTTCAGAGTCTGGGTGTTCTTTGTGTCCGTTGTTTGAATGTTTGAAAAGTCCCCCGCGATACAGGAGTTAAACCTAGTGAGTTGTCTTTAAAACAAAAATATGAAATTGATATACAGATGGATTGTCGAGTATAAGCAGAGGCGCAAACAAGTCCGGGTCGCATACCTGTAACTTGAACTGGCTGGCGCCGGGAATTCCGAGTCTTCTAACTCACTACAATATGTACTACATTATCCCTTAAACATACATCCATTTCTGTCCAATTTATCATTCAAGAAAGGAATGTCATGATCCAGGTTTTCCCTCTCGATATTGCTGTAAAATAAAATGTTTTAGGTAATGTTACAATTATTCTTGGAGTCGCACATTATATTTTACTGTGTAACGTTGCCCATACTTATCATTTATTCTGTCCTAGCTTTCACCTGCAGTTACGGCCTCGTAAAAAGTTATTTTGTATATCCCCATGAAAAAGTACCTCCTTTTCTTCTTTATAAAAAGTTTCATAGATATCGGTTCAGTAGTTAAAACGTGAAAACTAACAAACAAACTTACTTTCGCATTCATAATATTAGAACAGTATCTAAAGAGGTTATCTACAAAATTAGTTATTTTCCAGTCTACCACCTCACCACGTTCACTCTTATACCTCCCTGCCATGGTTTTCTCTAGGGATTGCAGTATGGGGTTCTTTTTGAATGCAGTGTATAAGTTTTTGATGAGTTAGTAACGTCGGTGCAAGTCCCCTGCGTGTTGTGTGCAAGCGTTCATAACAGCTTACCACTAGCCACCTCTTAGACTTGTTTGCGACCAACGTGGTTTAAAAAATACTTATTCACACCTGTCACGGCCCCGTCGTCTCGCATAGGTGTCACCTCACTATAATTGTTTTATTGAACAGTAAAGTATACATAACTCAGCTGTAACTTCACCTTTTTCTAGTTTATTTTATTTATGTGAACTCAATTAAAAGACGTATTTATTTAATTTTATTTTTGACATTGTACGTCTGTTGTTGTTGTTACTTAACTGAATTGTGAAAGAAAAACTGCAAAGTACCGAAGTTCTGTAATTTAGGTAAGT
Source organism: Tyria jacobaeae (assembly GCA_947561695.1). Lineage (NCBI taxonomy): Eukaryota > Metazoa > Arthropoda > Insecta > Lepidoptera > Erebidae > Tyria > Tyria jacobaeae. Next base: position 5,538,994 of record OX387207.1, on the reverse strand, counting down.
ACATTAAAATTAGCGTTGAAACTGACATTGCAGTACGTTATAAACAGAAACTCGCAATAATAACCGTTCTGTATATTAATAACTTAGTGCGTTTCTATTTAATCAATTCATACTATAGAGATTTTAAAGCAAATTATAATTATACAAGCCGTTCCTCGCTGTTTCATATGCGTTTATGATCACTGCTCCGTTCCATAAGCTCGTAGCATATTTTATAGGCTCAAATATTGCTTTTTTTGACTTGTATTTCAAATATTAGCCCGTTTAAACAAACATACAAAAAGTCTTCAGCTTTATTATATTAATATAGATCGATTACCTGGCGGGCCTTGCAACGCTGGGTATCTTCATGAGCTGATTGACTGGTTACTGACTTGACGCGTCGACCAGCTATGCTAAATGTCATTTTGATTTTTTGTCTTTGATTGATGATAATATCAAAGTGTTGAAAAACTTAAGTCAATATTATTATTGTTTTATTCTAATAAAAAATTAACCAGTAGTGATCAGAGTAAGTCATAAAAGTGATTCCAAATATAGAGTTTTTACAACTTGAACATATACGGTGATGGAATTCAATGTATACAACTTGAACTTTACAACTGGAATATATACAATTACTCGTATGTGACGAGTTATTAAGAACGATTTGTAAGTACAGAGACTTTTAAATTTAAAATTTATGTCGTATCTTATTCTTAAATAATTATATTAGATATTGAAATATGCACATGGCAGAAACAAAAGAATAAAACATGTAAAATAATGACATTCTCATATTCATTTTCAATTATAATATTTTTGACAAACATACCTCTTTTCTGAAAAGTAACACATTTTTATATAAACAATGCAGAAAATTTAAATTGAAAATTGTGTGAAATTGAAAGTTGTTAAAGAATCTTGATTTTGATGAAAACATAGGAAAGGAAAAATACTATAATTATATGTAATTAGTTTAGTATATTTATTTAAAACTATAATTACGACTCCTAATAACTTTGCAGCGGTGAGGCATCTTGTAATAATATCTTTAAGATTCTTTTAGGTTCTTACATTTTTAACAGAAATTGAGGTCCATTCTTCTATAAGAAAATCATAAAACTCACTTAAATTGCAGCATTGTCGAGTCCCCTTTTCTTGATTTCGTACCCAAGTTTTTGTATAAAATTTAAATCTAGGCTGTCAGCTGATCAGTCTAAGACAGAAACTGATGGTGTTTCGAGAAATTCCTTTGCCGAGTGTCGTTTGTTTGGGATCATTGTCGTGCTGAAATATCCGAATTACGAATTACCTCATATTTATGTATTTTATGTAAATACTCTAGCATTAAGAGGAAAGAGATGCAAATAAAAATTACGGCTTCTGTATAATTACTTAGGCCTGAGACAGGGCACGAAAATGGGCATTAAAATCACTTCTATTTCTGATTACTACTTTGTCTAAAAAAATCAATAGCTTCTTAACAAATAAATATCCACAGGCAAAGAAGAAAGAGCAGAATCGTAAAGAAAGTTAATTTACTTCTCCTGGTGTCCTCATTTAATCATAGCGGGCGCAAATGGGTAATTTGTGCCTATAAATTCCAGTAGGAATTATGATCCTCCATATTATATGATATTGCTGCTACAATGCGCGTGCGCTTAAGACTTTGTTATACCAGCGTGTCGACATGACGCATCACCTACAACCCGTTTTGTCATGACTCGTAGTGACTAAGCCGCCTCGCCGCAGTTACGCTTCTAAAATACATTATATCAAATAATTGTTTAAAATGATTCTCGCTAGTGTTGTTAAGTAGCGAAAATAGCTTTAGCGTTTTTAGTGTTCTACTGTTTAACTGAAATAATAATGATTTGTAAATAAACTTAGCCTGTGTTTGATTAAGAAATAAAATGTGATAACTTTATCTTGATTCTCATAAACATCTACGATTAATATTTATTAATTATTTTAACAGTGGTAGAGCCATGCCTAGTCACAAATGTGCCGGCTCGACCAGTGCAATAACACGACCTCACAGAAAACCGGTTGTGAAGCATCGCTTGCGTTGCATTTCCAAAGGCCAAACTCCCCCTTTCCTTTTTTTTTATCTCCCCTTATCCCTCCTATTTTCTATCCCATCTCCTCACCGCCCTCTCTTCTTCCCCTTCCCGCATCCCATCCCCCATCACTAATCACCACTTATCACCATCAGGTGACCCATCTGTTCGCATGACCCTCTATTTAAAAAAACCTCAAGATAAACCTTCGAGGGTCAAATTTTTAAAAGGGTTTAAGTGGTTAAGTACGTACATGCTCACGCCTGTATTCCTGAAGGAGCAGGCAGATATGTATTAAATAATTAGAATTAGCTATATAGAATGTGGTGGACCCCCTAACCTAATATGAGACAAGGAAACACTAACCATTCAATGGGTAACGGTCGTAATAATATTTACTTTGTGAGTATTACTATGAGTTACATGACCCCGTCCTACTGTAGAGATTGCTCTCTACACTTTAAAAACACCATTTGTAACAACAAACATTTTGTAGTAAGTTGTGTAGTGTACTTGCTGACTTTTAATGGTATTAATAAGGTATTTTTATAGTTAGATTAACAATGGTATATATTGATCATTTCAATTACATCATTGAGACTATCTTACTTGATTATTGAATTAATAATATATACGGTTGACCATCAAAATTGAAGATGCACTACAAGAATAAGAAGTGGATAATAATTTCATAATAATAAATGGCACATTTCACAACCTAATAAGTGTTCTGTAAAGCATTTACTGAAAGATAATAGAAATAATAGCTTGACACATCTTATACATTTGATTCGGTCATTCAAATTTTAACCGTAAAGTTCCACATTCTATTTTTATTCATCAAAAGATTCTACTCTCGCATCGTGCTATGAAAGAAAGAGATCGTTTCAGCAATGTTAACATACAGGGGTCACACTGAAAGTTTTTAGAAACTGAAAACCGGAATGATATATAAGCCTGTTAATATTTTTATTGCTTTCCGAAGTAGTTTCCGTTTTATTCAAAGCACCGTCGCATGCGAAGAAACTATTGACTGAAGCAGTAAACCCACTATTCCTTAAGGATCGCTTCATCGCCTTTTTTAAATGCAGGCATGGTATATTTAGGGTTTATAAAACGAATTCTTTTAAGTCTATCTTTTATTTTTGGAAATTAATAAAAGTCACAAAGCGCCAACTAATATATAATAAGGTCTCGCCTTAATACCAAACCAACGTTATGATTCGAAATAGAACATTTCAATCCTAAATCAAAAATACAGTTGGAATGCAAATTAACTAGTTAGACAGGGCATCGTAACGTTGTCGTCCGCATGTTAGTAACTAGTAGCCGAGCTGCGCTTCCGGGCAACAAAACGTTATTGCGCTCTTTGATACGATGTACCGTCAAACGTATGGACAAATTGGACACAGCCGTCGCTACTTCGAGTTAGTTTTTATTTACTAAATAAAATATGTGAATGTAATAGAAACGTAACTTTTACTCAACAATTTATTTACGCCTCCACTTAAATATAATTGAATGCAAACGTAACAAATGTTTTACATATTTTAAACCGTCTTCAAAAATGAGGTTATTAATTCGACACCTTAGTAACATTTAAAACATCTGCAAAATTTTCAGGTAATTAATTTCAGTACAAATATTCGGGATTCTAATCAATTCAATTTTTTTTTTACATTTATAGGATCACTTATTTATCCGTCTGTCGGTGTGTCTGTTAAGTCTCGTTTTCTCAGGAACGCGTTTAGGTATCAGGTTTATATTAACATCAAATACTTAAATATTATTAATACTTATGTCTCCGGTCATTAAAACCCGACAAAAATTAAGCTTCTGCATTAAGGCATTTAAAACTACTACTACTACTTTAAAAAAGAGAGGGTTCTCAATTCTCTATGCTTCCCGTTAGTTCCCATTTAAATTTGAAGAAAATATTCAACCTTCACCTCATGTAGAAAATTAAATTACGAAGTGTATCACACATGTTGTTATGCGTTATCTTAGTCATTTTTGAATCGATACCAGGAATTGGTTGTAGTCGGAGTTGTTCCAATTTAAATTTTATGTAAATATTCCTCCTCTAAGGTAGAAAATTAAGGAAGGAAGAATACAGCTTTGAAGTCAGTTATTATATATATTTTTAAAAGTTAAATATGACTAGGTAATTTAGTTTTGGTTTGCTTTTTTTGTATTTTTTATAAAGGTAAATCTAATTTTTTTTTAAGGTAAAATTAATTTAAAGGTAAAATAAATAAAAAACATAAATTGTAGTAAGAAACAAGGAAAGGAAAAAAAAAACTTTTTTATATATCATTTTTTGTCATGCGATAGGGGGTAAACGAGTGCGCTGGCGGTGCAACGACTGAAAGCTAAAAGCACCGCCCCAGGACCCGATGGTATTCCAGGCCGAGCGTGGGTCCTGGCTCTAGATGATGAGACGCCGGCTCTCGAGCCCCGACTGAGAGGGTTGTTCAGCGCATGTCTCGAGCAGGGCCAGTTTCCGAAATTGTGGAAGACGGGGAAACTGGTCCTCATCCGAAAGGAGGGGCGCCCGGCGGACTCACCATCCGCCTACCGGCCCATAGTGTTGCTTGACGAGGTGTGCAAGCTCTTTGAAAGAGTGATTGCATGGCGCCTCGTCAAGCATCTCTACAGGGTAGGGCCGGATCTGGCGGACAACCAGTACGGTTTCCGTCAGGGGCGCTCCACCATAGATGCGATCACGCGCGTGAGAGCCCTGGCATAGGAAGCAGTTTCCCAGGGTGAAGTAGTGTTGGCGGTGTCTTTAGACATCGCCAACGCGTTCAACACTTTGCCCTGGAGTTGCATCAGGGAGGCACTAGTGTATCATCGAGTGCCTCCTTACCTCTGCCGCATAGTCGGGGCATATCTGTCGGAGAGAGCCGTCATCTACCCAAGTAGGGCCGGTCTCGGTCGGCGTGAAATGTCATGCGGTGTCCCGCAGGGGTCGGTCCTAGGGCCACTCCTGTGGAACATTGGCTACGACTGGGTGCTTCGCGGTGCATTCTTAGATGGTATCGTCGTCACGTGCTATGCGGATGACACGCTTGTGACGGCATGTGGCGGGACGCACCGTGAGGCAACCCTGAGGGCCACGGCCGGGGTTGCCCAAGTCGTTGAGAGAATCCGGCGGTTGGATCTTGAGGTGGCTCTGCACAAATCCGAGGCGTTGTTCTTTCACGGGCCTCGGAATAAGCCGCCTGAAGGACTCAGCCTCATAGTAGGAGGCACTCGCATCGGCATCGAGCCCTCTATGAGGTATTTGGGGCTCGTACTCGACAGCCGATGGGACTTCGGATATCACTTCCGAAGTCTGGTCCCCAAGTTGGTTGGCGCAGCGCGTGCATTAGCACGGTTGTTGCCAAACATGAGGGGGCCCGATGGCTCCTGCAGGAGGCTATATGAGGGGGTTGTGCGGTCCATGGCCCTTTATGGGGCCCCAGTATGGGCAGAGATCCTGAAGGCCAGCAATATCGCGCTATTGCGAAGACCGCAACGAGTGCTGGCTATCAGGATCTTAAGGGGGTACCGCACGATCTCCTTTGAGGCGGCGAGTCTCCTGGCCGGAACTCCACCATGGGACCTGGAGGCGAAAGCCCTTGCGGCTCTCTACCAGTGGCGCAAGGAGGCGCGGGAGTTGGGTAGAAGTCCTGAACCGCGTGAAATCGACGATCAGAAATCCCAACTCCGCCAGGTCCTCGTGGAGGAATGGAGGGAACGACTTGGGCAACCGAGCGCTGGGCACGCCGTTATTACGGCGGTAAGACCCGTTATGGAGGATTGGCTCGAGAGGCGTCATGGGACCCTCTCATACCGGCTGACGCAGGTGATCACTGGAAAGGGATGTTTCGGAGATCACCTGTGTCTGATCCGCAAGGAGCCAACGCCTGAGTGCCATCATTGCGATGGCCAGACCGTGGACACGGCGCTCCACACGCTGGCAGAATGTCCGGCGTGGGAGGAGCCGAGGCGTGATCTCGTGGCGGCCATCGGGGTGGTGGTTCTCTCGCCCGGTAACATGATTGCGGCCATGTTGCGGAGCGAGAACGCGTGGAACTCCGCCGTCTCTTTCTGCGAGCAAGTTATGCTTGCCAAGGAGACGGCGGAGCGGGATCGGGAGAGGTTTAGAACTCTTCCGGCCCGCCAGGCCCGGGAACGGGCCAGGTACCACAGGCGACTCAGGCGCCGGAGATCGGAGAATGATCTCCGTCCTCCATAAGCGCAGGCCTGGGGGTGACATATGAGGCCATCTGTCACCCTAGCAGAAGCAGGCTTGGGTGGCGGCTGCGGAGCGTGCGCGCCCTTGGGGGATAGTTACGGGAACATTGGGGTTCCCACACAGGAGGGGGCCATCTACAAATCGTAGGTGGCCCGAGGTACGTCGGGGTTCGAGGGTTTTCCTTTCTAGGGTGTACCTGGTTCACCGGCATCTAGTACCCAAGATGGCGTGCGGTTTTAGTCGGTTCGAGTCCGACATGCCACCAGAAGGGGGTATCCGAGGGGATTTCCGCACGGAGAAAAAAAAAAAAAAAAAAAAAAAGGGGGTAAACGAGTAGACGGGTCACCGGGTCGGGTAAGTGACTACCACCGCCCATGGACACTCGCACCTCAAGAGTCACAAGTGCGTTGCAGGCATTTTAGGTAGGAGTACGCTCTTATCTTGAAGGTCGTATCGGTACGAAAATAGGCAGACGACAATTGGTTCCATAAGCTGGTTGTGCGAGGCAAAAAGCTTCTGGAGAAGTGCACAGTGGTGAAGTGCCAATCATCCAAGTGATGGGGATGGATATTTTGTCCCGTAGGACGATGGCGGAAACCTGCTTTTGTTGTTTGATTTAAGTAGTGTATAAATATAAAATATTCCTTTCCTTACAATACTGCCTTTTTTTAGTATTTCATTCTCAAAATAACCGGTTGACGGCAATAGACTTCCACCATTACGTACGTACACGTGGGACTAAATTATATTCAAAACAATGTGAGCGCTAATGTCCCCCTTGCCTAGTGTCTGCTATTTCAAAATATTAACTTACTTTTGAGAAATCGATTTAATATTTGAAAATTACCGTCCATCCGTACTTGGTTTATTTCAAGTTTTTTTTTTTTTTTTTTTTTTTTTTATGCGATAGGGGGCAAACGAGCAGACGGGTCACCTGATGGTAAGTGACTACCGCCGCCCATGGACACCCGCAACTCAAGATTCACAAGTGCGTTGCCGGCCTTTTAGGTAGAGGTACGCTCTCTTCTTGAAGGTTTGAAGGTCGTATCGGTTCGGAAATACGGCAGGCGACAATTTGTTCCATAAGCTGGTTGTGCGAGGCAAAAAGCTTCTGGAGAAGCGCACAGTGGTGGAGTGCCAATCGTCCAGGTGATGGGGATGGATATTTTGTCGCGTAGGACGATGGCGGAAACCAGCAGCCGGTATAAGTCCGAACAATTCCACTGAACACTCCCCATGATACAAGCGATAGAGGATGCAGAGTGAAGCTACATCTCTACGCAACGCCAAGGTGTCAAGTCGATCAGAAATATCTTGGCAGTCGATGATGCGAGTCGCTCTCTGTTGAATGCGGTCAAGAGGCAGAAGTTGGTACTGGGGTGCACCTGCATAGAGATGAGAACAGTATTCCATGTGCGGCCGAAAGTTGCAGGCGGTGGGCCGGAGTAAAATACTGTCTCGATCTGTTTAGCACACCAAGCTTCTTCGAGGCTAATATGGCCTTACTCTCTAAGTGACCGCGAAACTGGACTTCGCTTGATATATCGACGCCAAGGATTCCGATACTGGCTGATGCAGTTAGGGAAGTGCTCTCAAATTGAGGTGATACGACCAATGGCATCTTTTTAGCGGTGAACGCGCAAACCTGTGTCTTCGTGGGGTTAAATTGGACTAGGTTAAGTCGACCCCAATCTGAAACTTTTGATAAAGAAGTTTCGATTTCAGACACAAGTTTGGATCGGCTTTCGATGACGTTTACCCGAGAAATGTTAGCGCGGCCGGTGTAAAGGGCATCACTCGTGCTATCGTCTGCATAGCAATGGATGCTGCTAATCTGCAGCATGTCGTTGATATGCAGAAGAAACAGCGTGGGTGATAGCACACAGCCTTGTGGGACACCAGAATTAACAGACTTCGAGTCGGAGCATGCACCGTCAACAACGACCTTGATGCTTCTGTCTGTAAGAAAACTGGTGAGCCAATTGCACAGTTTCTCGGGAAGCCCATAGGAAGGAAGCTTCGCAAGGAGCGCTTTGTGCCAGACCCGATCGAAGGCCTTCGCCACGTCCAAACTAACGGCCAACGCTTCCCCCTTGGTCTCGATCGCTTGTGCCCACCGGTGAGTCAAGTATACGAGAAGATCACCAGCTGAACGACCCTGACGGAAGCCGTATTGTCGATCATTGAGGAGCTGGTGGTCTTCTAAGTACCGGAGGAGCTGGCAGTTAACAATGGATTCCATTATCTTGGAGAACAAGGAGGTGATGGCTATGGGTCTGTAGTTGGACGGATCCGAGCGATCTCCTTTTTTAGGGATTGGGTGCACTAGAGCTGTCTTCCATGAGTTCGGGACTACGCCAAGAGAGTAGGAAAGCCGATAAAGGTGCGTTAAAACCGGTGCTAACTCTGGAGCACACGTCTTCAGCACGATAGGAGAGATTCTATCGGGCCCACTCGACTTACTGACATGCGGGACAACCGGACTTCCGGCATGCGGGTCTCGCACTGCGGTATGGTCGGCGGTGCGTTTCCCCCGTCGTCCAGGGTCGAGTTGGACGCAAAGAGTTTGCCCAGAAGATCGGCTTTTTCTTTAGCGTCGTGGGCCAACGAATTATCTTCTATGCGCAGAGGTGGAAGGGATGGCTTACAAAAGTTCCCCTGGACAGCTTTGGCAAGAGACCAGAATGCACGAGTTCCGGAGGGGAGACTAACTAGTCTCTCGCCAATTCTGCCGATGTGAGCCGACTTCGCCCCAGCAATTACTCTTTTGAGGGACCTGGAGGCAAAGTTAAATTGCTTCTTTAATGTGCTGGTCTTTACATCCCGTGCTGTCGCTGCATTAGCCCATGCTTGGTAACATTCCTGCTTTCGGCGGGACGCCGCTTTGCAGGTTCGACCAATCCAAGGCTGGGACTTGCCACCTGTGGGAATCAGGGAGAATGGAATGAAAAGTTCCATACCCTGAAGCACAACATCCGCGACAGAGTCAGCAACGACATTGGGATCATCCGGCGAGAAGCAAACCTGCCTCCATGGGTAGGATGCAAAGAATGTTCTCATTCCATCCCAGTCTGCTGACCTATAGTGCCATACGCGGCGACTGCCTGTAACACGCGGCTGCAGCGAGTGAACGAGTGGCACCATACTCCTAATCAGGCAATGGTCCGAAGAGCTAAGAGGGGCCTCAACGGATACTTTGTAGCCGTCAGGATGTGAGGTCAGCAGAAGATCCAACAGTGAAGGCACGTGGCTTTCTGCATCTGGGATTCGCGTAGGCGTTGCTACCAGCTGCGTCAAGCCATATGCCAAGGCGAAATCGTGAACAGATCTTACTTCAGCTGGATGCACCATGAGGACAGTAAAACTACATAAGTTTTTTTCGATATATTGAAACTCGCGTTTTCAATTGAACCGATTTTATTGTTTTGAATATTTAATTTTTCGTGTTGTTGCAATAGATATTGGTATTCTGCTCTTGACTTCAAATTTTGTTTTCGATTCACCGATCGCTGAGAGAGAGATGTGTACATTGCCATCTCTAAACGTTTCTGGTTTTATGCACTCCAATTTAATTTGTTTCAACTTCGACAATTTTCGTTTCTTACGTGTTCTTTTTATTTATAGGTTTATAAATACAAATAACACATCTTGAGTTGTATTTCTATTTTTCCTAACCGGTTACTCGGAAGTTTTATTTAGATTTTATCCAAATGCAGTACTAGTATTCCTATTTTATGTTATAAAGAACGATTTAAATTTTTCGATGTACCTATCAGTGTATTTTCTGTAAACTGTAATTCATCCAAAACCAAATGGGGATTAATACTATAGTATTACATTAGATCATAAGGAATGAAGAATAAATAAAACTGTTCTGCAGAAAGTGTTGTCTTATCTTGTAACCGACAAAGTCTAATTAAAGATATAAAATACAAATTACTATCTAGTTACAAACTAGCTGTTGCTGCGAGGTATGCACAAATTGAATCATTGTACACTAAGTTCAATATTAGTTGCTCTTGTAAATTTCTAACTAATTCAATATGAGCTTAACTGGCAGAGAACGCCTTAGACGATAAGTTCGCATGTGTTCTTGTTTCAACATAAAGTTTTAATGTAATTATTATTATTATTGGTTTTAATAAATGTAATATTATATCACCCTGATAGCTAAATTATACTCGGTACGGGAAAGATGATAAGCTACTTTTTATCTACGTAGCCGCTGGCTGAAGCTATTTTATGTATTAATTAGACATGAGTGCAGATTTCAGAATCACGGTATTACATTTTGGAAAAACAACTTTATTACAAAACCAATTTTAATACCTACCGAATGACGACTTCACTGTTCAACTCTATTCGTTTGAAATACTGAACTGAAGATGTTGAAAATTATAAACGAAGTATTCCAAGTTTTCAAAATCAATAAATATCAAATCAAATAAATTTTTTGATATAGTATATTTCCTTTGATGGAAAAATATTTTTAATTGAATGGGAGCGAAAAGCTTCCTTCTCACGGAGTTATTTTTCTTTCTGAGATTGTAATTTGTTTAATTATGTAATGTATTTTAGTATGTGAGTGCGGATTGTGGTTTGTTTTATATTATAACTGGGTCTGTTCTAAAGTTCCAAGGATAATATCGGTTCCGCTTTTGTTTCTACTCTAATTAATAATTACTACTACTACTCTAGTTAATTTTCGTTTCTACAGTTCACTTTGTTTATAAAGATTACGTTTGAACTGGCGGTTATATAATTATGTATTAATTTTCTAATATATAATTGGTTCTTAAAATTTCTGTAATTTCTGTTGCCTTGTCTTTATTCAATCAAAAGGATTGACATGTAGCGATTGCTCTTAGAGATAAGGCAGACTATTCTGCGTTGAAGTGTGTAAGTCTGAAGAGTATTTATTTTGTATGTCTGATAATATTCATTAGACTTAGGCTGATTAATAACTACCGAGTTTAAACATAGATAGCGTTTTTGTGGCAAGTAGTCATTATCGTCTTCTACGTGTTAACGACAAAATACTCTGATTGATGTATGAGATAGTTTTTACTTTTTAACCATTTTATTTATAAACACATACACAATTTCATTTCTATAATGCCATAAATAGAAGAGTAGTGAAATCAACTTCCAAGATTTGTTTACATTCAGCGCGTTATAGAAATTCATGAACATTTTTCATATTCATTCTTAACACGGGTGTTAACTTTTTGATTGCCCGGACACACAAATGCACTTTTATAAAATGTGTTAGTGTAGTCCAAAAAATTATTTAATTGATTGAATCTTACCGGGTCAATCAGGAGTGTGGGTGGATGACAAGGTTTAGTGGCACTACCATAAAAAAGGCACTTTCATTGTTAATATGTTCATCGTTCATAAGACTGACAAAAAAGTCCTAAACAAACATTCGGTTTTGAAGTAGTGTCCACAGATATTATAGAATGTATAAGGTTATAGTAAAGGCTAATCATAGACATCTTTACGTATATATTTTTACTTCTTCTGTATTAAAAACACATCGAGGAATAATTTTAGTGAATTATAATAAAATTAAGATGGCGTTTAAGGCTTAATACTAACAAAAACCCAGAGCTATTATATTGTATAATTAATTTTATGTATGCATGGTTACGCGTTCTATTAGTATACTATTATGATTAAGTGATTAATTTTTGGTAATATGACTTTTCCGATGTTCTATGACTGTTCCGTTATATATTGATACCATATTAAGTACGTGTTATAATTGGTACTATATAATATATTTTTATTTTGCTTATTGGCATATCAGCCAAGTTCAGAAAAAGGAAGCGGCAACGCAGCAGGAATGTGTAATATTATACGAACAGTAAATTCAAAAAGTTGTGTTACCACCCAAATAATATAATTTGAACTGTTATCGTAAATTAATTATAACGAAAATAGTATTTTATACAACTATTAATCGTGTCTAAAACACTTGTTTTATGTTATTTTTACCCTTAAAATTCAATATGACTACATACAAAATATGTATTTTGTAATTGTGAGACAGAAAAAAAAGTCTTCATCGCATGCGCAAGCTCGATGTGAGAATTTTGCGTTCGTCCAGTGCAGTCCAGAAGACAGTTGTTTGATACCTTGTCGGCTGGTTTATAGCCCGGCGTCTTCATGCTGCTACTGAGAATAAACCCTGTAGTAATTTGCAAGAACGTAAAATTTAGAAAATTTCGTTCATTCATTTATAATATTTACTCAACGTTTTGACGAAGTTCTTCTTGATATAGAAATTACTAAGTACTTGCCCAACAATCAACCGCTGGGAGTAGTATTGCTCATTACATAATTGTCATTTGAAAACGAGACTTACAATTAAGATTTATAATTCAAAGCGTGAAACTATTAAGTGCAGTTAACGAGTTTTAATTATGCGCGAGTACTCGTTTACTTCATGACGAAAGCTGACAATAATTTCGATTTTATTCCCGATCAGTAGGTGAAACTCGGCCTTGAAACTGCAGTTCACTGATACACTTAGAATTAGTTAAATATTGATAATTATTTCTATTATTACCTTAAATCTATTTTAAACTTCCCTTTATTTCTTTATCCATCGCATTCATTCATCATTTCATTAGGCCATTCTGATATTTTTTTTTAAACTAAAAATGAGCCCTGTAGTTCACGGTGGCGTGTACGTGGTATCTATCAGACAGTATGTATACAGGCTGTATACATACTGTCCTACGGCAGGCAGTGCCCGGTATACGGCAATAGGCTGGCCCCCGATTACGTTAGTGAGACCAAATTCTAGTTGGCAAAATGTTGGTGCATTACCTCTGCCTACCCCTTGGGGGACACAGGCCTGAGGGTATGTATGTAGGTACAATAACAAAAATATGGTGAGGTTAGTTCAGAATATTCGATATATATGTATATACAGTCGTGGTCAACTAATTAAGGACATTCAAGATAGTGGACAGCAATAATCGGCTATGTACATATAAATATAAAACCCTGTTGATTTCTCAGTAACTATTATTTGCATAATTTGATCCGATTATTATACTATAAATGGCTGTAAATAAAAGATTAAATAAATATAAAAAAGTGTTTAATATCAAAGGTTAACCATGTATTCAATTTAAGGTACAATTCTGTAGCTGGACATTTAATTAAGAACAGTAAAGTAAAATGAAAAATAGAGTTAAACAGAACTAATAATCTGCAGTATTTTAATTTCTTTAACAACTTCATTTTATTACGGGTAAAATCAGTACCCAGTAGCAACCTTTGTTAGTAATTACCACTTGACACCGATGTGGCATAGACATTATCAGTTTCTGACATATTTCAACAGGAATGTTTGCCCATGCCTCACAAAAAGCTTCATTAAGTTCATCTAAAGTTGTGGTACGATAAATGGCAACTTTTTCCTTAATTTCGTGCCAAAGGTGCTCGATTGGGTTGAGGTCGGGGCTATTTGCTGGCCAATCTAGCACTGATACCCACTGTCTGTTAAGAAACGACTTGACTGAACGGGCTGTATGTTTTGGGTCGTTATCATGCTGAAAATTCCATATAATAGGAAGATGTTCCTCGGCATAGGGAAGCATAGTTTCTTCTAATATTGCCTTGTATTGATGTTGGTCTAAGTTACCCTGAACTTTCCTCACAGGTCCCACTCCACGTCCAGAAAATGATCCCCACATTTTAATGTTTCCTCCGCCATGTTTCACCTGCTTTTTTGTGAATCTTGGATTCATTTCCGCTTTTACAGGACGCCGTACGTATTGCCTTCCATCTGAAGAAATCAAATTAACCTTGGTCTCGTCAGAGAATAATACATGTTGCCATTGGTCGTAGGTCCAATATCCATATTTACGTGCAAACGCCAAACGTGCATTTCTATGCTCTTTCTTTAACAACGGTACTTTGCGAGCCACTCTTCCGAACAACCCTGCTTCTACCAGACGTCGTCGAACTGTCCTCGCTGATACACTGACTCTTTCGTCTGCCCCAAACACTTCATGTTTAATTAAAATAGAGCCTAGAAACGGATCTTTCTTAGCTAACCTGGTTATCATTCTATCTTCTTGCGGAGTTGTTTTTCTCGATCTTTTTTTTCTGGGCACATTTAAAGTTGTGTTATTGCGCCTGAAATGTTGCACTGCATTGCATACCATAGTTTTTGAACAATTTAAATATCCTGCTATCCTTCGGTATGACCAACCACGCTCGACAAACTTCATGATAATTTTTCGTAGTGTTGCATCGCAACTTTTATTTTTGCCCATTGTTCTTCAAAATAACTCTCAAAACTTGAAATTACAAATCTAGATTGCCGCCAAAACTACCACAAAGAATAGGAGAAGAAAGAAAATAATAATTGAGATTCAGATTTTGAAACTAGAACGCAATGTCTCAGTGTCCCTAATTAAATGGCCAGCCAGCATTCTTTGAACAAATAGCACTGTGATCATCTATCAGCTATACTGTAAAGAGGTTTAATGTTTAAGAAGTTGTTATTGTTTGTATAATTAGGCACATAAATGACTAATTATACTTACATGTAAAAGATGTGGAATATTGTTTAGACTCGTTGGAAAATAAAAAATAAATTCACAATTTGGATTAACTAGAGAGTGTCCCTAATTAGTTGACCACGACTGTATATATACATATCACATATTTGTACACTAACAATGTCTATCAATAAATGCACGCAATATTATGTACTTTGATGTAGTTGTAGATTTTTTCACAACTAACTGGCCGCGCCATTGCTCGGAACAAACAGAAATAAAAAATGGTTTCTTTTTGTATAAGTAACGTTAAAACATAAATACAATTTGTAAAAAGCTGCTATTGTGACATTAGAAAATGTTTTTAATTTTAAATACATATGTACATACATAATGCTGTGGGAAAACCGCTAATACGAGACCTGAACTTCTATATAATGTTAGATATCAAGAAAGAAAAGAAGAAGAACTATCGTATTGCCGCAAACTCACTAATATTAACAGAGGTTGCAAATACTCATTGAATCAATAGAAAGTGAACATAATTAACTTAAATCTGATATTTGTTTTGTATTCTGATATTTGTGTTTAAGCTTCAGTTAAGTAAAGCTTCAGTAATAAATTAGGTAAGCTTCAGTTCAGTTAAGTAACAGTTAAACATTTGAGAGGCATTTATAAATTTGTAACAATGCTTATAATGTTTATGTTCCATATGTCTTTACTTTTAGGTATTTTGTTAATGAATTTTCAACAATGTTTTATCACCATTATAATTTTAGTCAAATAATGTAAGAGACATAGGTATTTTACGTCCGTATAATGTTTTTCATACCCAAACGTACAAATAATACAAAAAAAATGTCACTTAAGTCTGAGAAATATGTTACTAAAATGAGAAATACTCATCGTGGCTATAAAGATATCCAATATTCTCATCAATCGTGTATATTTATTTATATATTCCCTGTGATTGAGATTTCTTCCCAGACAAGCAGCAGACCGCTTCAAATAAAACTTCGATGGTTCTTGTCTTCTAATAATACCGACATAGCAAGAGTTATTCGCGTCGTCAATATTTAGTCTTGTAATACATCCATATATTTATTTAGTTGCTGCATTACATCCTAACATATCATGTCGTTTGGCTGACTAGTCGAACGAGCACCGGTCCCCTGCGTTATATTGTGTCAATGGGTTAATGCTCAATTTGGACGGGTTACAATCGTCAAAGCGAATGTTTTGTAGTGAATGTACATACATATTTAAACTGGTTTTATTTGTAGTATTTGTATACTGAATAATAATAACACATGCGTTCCATATCCTTATTTCTATGTACATTTTTTATATTATCATTTTACCCCTTTTTATGTTTGCCTATTGTACACACAACACACAAGATTAATGTAACTGACGGACCTGGACGAACTGGTTCAAGACTTGGGGGAAATACTTGTTTACACCCTTTTATCTTTTAAATAATTAACAAGACTAAATACTGGCCTCGAATACTATTTAACTGTCAAAGGTAGCCAAACGTCCCGACATATACGCCACCATTGGCAGGACTTCTACGACACAAAACAAACCTAAATAATTGATTACACAGTTCTCACATGTATAACTCAAAAAATTATATTATTCACAAAATACCTATAATGCATATTACTTATGTCCATATCGTATAAATAGTATATGTCAATAATAATAATTGAAAACATCAATATATAATAACATGTCAAATAATAAAACCGTATAAAAATAAAAAACAATTACACCAGTGAAATTTTTTATGTACGGTGTGGGCGTGGAGCAGGACCAGCAAGTTAGGAAGCATTTTTGTCAGCCTATTTGGCTCATCATCTACTTCTTTGTAATGTGCTTGTTTAAAAAGCGTGCTTTATATGCATTTTTTAAATTTCTTCTCATTAAGTTGAAGAATATAAGAAGGTATTTTATTATATATTTTAACACAGTACCCCATAAAAGATGTTTGTACTTTTGCTAATCTAAATTTTAGTTAAACTAATTTATTTAATTTTTTCGTAATATAATTTTTCACATTGTTTTGTAAATAGATGCAGATTTTTTCTTATGTACATAGTGTTTTCATAAATATACTGAGAAGGCACCGTCAGGATGCTAATCTCCTTACACAGTTCCCTAAGGGATTCGCGACTACGTAGATTATAAATGGCTCTAATAGATCTCTTTAGCAGAATGTAAATTGATTCCTTATCTGTAACCCCTCCTCACAATGAAATACCATAAGAAATGATACTATGGAATAACTAAAGTAAACTAGTCATGCAGTATTCATGTCTGTTAATTGATGGACCTTCCTTACGGCGTATGCTGCCTTCTTTGAAAAAGATGTTAAGTGAGTGAGAGTTAAAATACTCATTTAATGTGTAAACGTAATTGCAACAGAATGCTTTCAAAAGAAGTTTAGTCTAGTAGAGGTACTCATGCTGGTGTTTGCCAAGTGGTTGAAATTCAGCCATGACTGACTTGAAAAACTGTTTAGCTGTTTAGTCTTTGCCAATTTAAATATAGACTAATTCTTCCTAATCATTGATGTTTTCTACTGTAAAGTGGTCCTTTGTGTATTTGAAAAATACTACAATAGTACTAAGGTAGTACTGAATTGAGATTGTTCAAGGTTTCTAGACATTAGTAATAGGTGCTTACGGTCAAAGAGAAATATCGCTTATTTTATTTGAAGTTGTTAAAAAAGTCGTCTGTCCATATGACCAATATCTTCAAACCTCATTGTAATATGAACCTTCATGTTTAATACATGGGTTGATTATTAATAGTGCAACGACAATGTAATTTAATGTAAAATACTCCTTAATTAAATGAGAGTTTCTATAAATAGGTAAAGAAAGTATGTTATCGCTAAGCTTACGACATAAAAGGACTTGTTAGAGTAATGTTGGGTTTGGATTCTATCCGATTTGTTAAATGATAACATAACGTCGTGCCCTGTTCATTCTTACAAACGAGATAATTGAGACTACTAAGTGCTAAATAACCAGTAAGTCGTCGGAGATGAATCATTGTCGTAAATCAATTTATTTGTCGTCCAATATATTGTGCTATAATAGTCGCAATTTCGCTCTGCTTTCACTCGTAAGTAAAGTTGATGTACATTCCGTAGTTTAAAAATGCTAAATGTATATAGAGTCTTTGCTATCAGATGTACAAACTAGGGTGGTTTTAAGTATATTTTGAACTCCAGTGACGTAAAAATTAAACAAATACTGTTAAAAAATACTGTTTTAGGGCGATTGCTACTTCCAAAAAACACGTTTTCATATTTAACAAATTTCAAAAAAGGATTCTATGTTCGAATTCATCTACCTGGTTTTATATACTCATGCGGTCTTCCTAATGTAACGAGAGTCAAGATTTGATCGTAATGATCAAAGTGTAATCGAGGAATCTTTCAAATGCCATAGGCACAACATACAATAGAATGTAACATTTTCCCTATAAATGATTAAATTGGTGACATTTGAATATTATGTGCGGCAGGCTTGTTTTATTTTATTTACTTTCGTTTTGTAGTAATAATATCCGATCTAATCTAATGTATGTATGTATATTTCCGTATTTTTACCCAATATCCGAACAAGCTGTTACTCCTGGCGGGTACAACTTAAAAAGGTAAATAGCAGCTCAAAGCGAAGTCGATGTGCCTTATCTGTGATAGCTTTTTATAGAATAGTGTTGGAGGATGGAAATAGACTTCATCAACACCTAGAGTTGATTGAATATCTAAAGGCTAATTCCGAGGCTAATTGTATAGAATCTAGCCATTGAAATAGAAACTTCACACGAAATGTAATTGTTAAGTCATTTAACAGCCAAAAAGGAAACTGGGTCCAATTCAGATAGTAGTTTTCATATTAGATCAATGTACCTACTGTCTTCCAAATTTGGGAGAGCGTCCCCAAATACAAGTTAGAACTGTCGGTTAAATAATTTTTCGTCGATTCGTCTACTTTAGCCAATCAGACCGTCTTAGACTAACTCAACATCTATTTACTAATCTCTCGTCCTTAATTGTAATAAAATTAGAATATCTAGAATAGAATACGCAAAGAGAAGCACTTGACTTCTTTGTAATGGTTAGTAGTAAAAATAACTTAGTCATTCTAAGAATGATTGCTTATGAGAGCTCATGATAGCCTAGACAAATTAATAATTTTGTTCTTTGATCATAATTATAAACAATTATTAAACAGTATCTAATTGTTTATCATACCTAAAGAGTTACTAAAAATGATCCTTTTATGACCCTTGTATTTCACTGTTCGTTGTAGCTAACTGTACTCAGCGCTTGAGGTACCATTGGTGGCAGTACTGTCCTTACTGATACAATCTTTGTGTTTCATATCCGCTTTTTCACCTTAATTGGGAAACATCTGAGAATGTCTGCATTGGTATAAAAATATAAGCCAGAAGAGAAACGATATTTTGCTTGAAATCAATTTATTTTACAATAATACCTTTAAAATGCTCTCAAGTGTATTTTTTGACTCACTGTGCCAATTTAAAAGAATGGCTAATACTTTTTTATTACTAAGGGAAAATATTTTAAAGGGTATTTATTACATTGATAATATTGAGTTCACATCGAATTCGACTACATCATTATAGGTAACAACAACTTGAATACTTTAGTTCTCAAAGAGCATCGAATAAAACCTCACAAATATCGCAAATTCAGAAACAAGATGATACGAAATGGTTATTTTTCATGTCTGACAAATAACGCTCATCTAATTTCATGTACGGTGAGTAACAATGTCCATGGGCAGATACTATTTATAAAACACCTGAACACTTATTAGTCCCAATTAAGAGTTCAGGTTTTTATACATGGTATGTATGTGAATCACTTACAAAAGTGGAAGATATACATAATAATAATTTATTTTTGAGACTTGTGTCCATTTTGTTAGTAACAATTATTCTTAAGACTAGTGTTATTCTTAAAAATTATTATGTAGCGTTTGGCGGCCAGTGACTCTGAATTTTACAAAAATTCTAAACACTAATTTGACGTAACTCTGTAAACATGATCAAAACATAAATATCAGTAATATGATTCCTAATTTTAACTACAACCTAATGCAAATTCCGGTTACGGATTTACCATATTAATTGTCGCCAGTTACGTATAATTAGCTTGAGTTTAGTAACTACTTTTATAGTTTTAATATGAAATTTAGTTTGGATAAATATGTTACGGAGAGGCCTATGTATATGACACTAATGGTAGTGGACTCCGATAATCTGAATAATGATGATGATGAAATCTCGGTGATGCCCCAGGTCCACACACAAAGTTAGTAATTATAAACAAGTTATTTACAGACCCACTATAAAGAATCTATGCTTCCCAGGCTTAATAAGAATAATTCAAGAAAATGTTTTTGGGGTACTTGCAATAAATATTTTACATCCTATATATACTTATCTATGCACTTTAGATATAATATACTTATAACGTAAAAGCAAAATAATTGCACTGTAATATGTGTTTCTATTAAGTTTGGTTTTCAGTGTTTTTTTTTAATAGACAATTCCTGCATTAGGAATAAGTTCGGTGTCGCGGAGACTTAAACATTCATACAATGGACACAAATAATACCCATAGCCGGGACATCAAATTGTAGATCACGGCTCAGCAATCGGAGTCACTAAGGTCACTAACCATTCGACCAATAGGACAGACAAAATTTAGTTTATTTGAAATAAGATATTGGCCTATCTTATTTTAAAAGCAGCTGTTCCTGTTATAATGTCCTGTCCATTCACAGGAAGTACAGTATATATGTACGTGTCAGTCCCGTTTCATCCGAAACTTGCGGTAGTCCTTACTCCAAGTGTCTGTCCCTATTCATTATCCTTCTACAAATTTCTCTTTCTTTCTTCCCCGTCTTAAAAGGACTAAATTTTGAAGGATGAAAATTTAGCTTTTATTTTAATGGGACTTTTGCATATACAAATAGAAATTACTGCTACTAGAAAATAATAATAAAATTTCTTTAGATAATAACTACAGTAATAATTTATAAATAAACTACATTAATACAAAAGACATGGCAATGACGTCATGTTTAAAATGAGAAAGAAGGGTAATCAAAGAAGAGAAGGACAGTAGATGTCTGCTATGTTCTTACATTCAATTGAGCCTAAGTAACGTACAATTTGGTCGTTTGTTAAGCTTGAGTGAGTTCAGCTACTTTTATTGTTTTAATATGACAACTAGTGTTGTATAATTGTGTTTAGTTAAGTTAGTGCATGTTTATAAATGACAAAATGATTAGGAATATTGGAATCAAATTATGTTTTTTGTTGTGTTTGTATTTGTTGCTGACTGTACACTAAGTAACTGCCGTGTTATTAACTGCGCTTTTGTAAACACTTTAATTATGATTTTATTTACATTCAGATTTTACTGATGGTTTACTAGAAATCATTAAAATCCGAATTCTTAGAGTAAAACCATTATTTTATTACTAACCGCAACATGTGTGAACACTAAAACCTGATTTAATTAATCCTCTCATCGATAACGATAACGTTACTAACAAGAAATGCATGAGAAGTGGGCTATTTCGTATCCCCAAATGGTCGGATGGCTTGTACAAGTTTAAATCAGAAACAAAATCAAAATTTTTACTTCTTTATCAGTAGAATATTTTTAATAAATTTAGTATACTAAAATTATTCAATTTGTAAATACCGTACTTCCTTTAATGACTAATCTACAATGTGCCTGTATTAGTATTAGATTTCTTTTGACAATTCTCCTGTAATGTATACATAAGTCTAGTGTATATAATACGAGCAGTATCGATTACAAATCGAATAAGATAATCGTTATCAATTTCGTGGTATTCGTCAGTATGAGGTCAGCACTGGGAATTGTTGGCAATCGGCTTATCGTCGTGTTGACAATTGATGTTTATCGCTCGATATATTATTATTATTTGCTGGTGTGTTGTTTATAAATAGAACATCGAAGTTCTAATTATTAGACGTTTGTTCTTCCGAAACCGAAAATGACAAAAATACTCTGCGTGTCAAATGAGAAGGCAACTGTTAGACCGCCATATTGCCATTGGTGATGACAAAACCACCTTGGTCCAAACTTCAACTCAACGACCGTTTCTACCTCTGTTGGCCATACGATAGAAAAACTTTTAGCATTTATGAATTAACATGGGTCTGGATGTTGGTTAATGTAATTTCTATAAAGAACTATGCATTAAAGGCCTAAATAGAAGCAGTTCATTTTGTAGATTATTCATATATCATATTAGATTTATCAATGAGAAGTAAAAAGGGGTGCACAATACAGTAACGCGCAGGAAATAAAAAATACGCTAGGTAGGTATATTAATTTCCTTTTTCGTCATATTGCGCACTCATATGTTTAATGGAAGAGGTTATTTATATTTAGATTTTGACCTCACAGAGCTCGAGCATGAATAAATAAAGTTTTTTTTTTATATAATAAACGGGTTAGAATATACGGGTCACCTGATGGTAAGTGACAACCGCCGTACATGGACACCGGCAATTTAAAGAGTCGTAAGTGCGTTGCCCGCCTTTGAGGGTGATGAGGGATGGGGGGATGCGGGGGTTGGAAAGAACTGAAATGAGATGAGGAGATCTGAAAGAGAAGAGGGGGATGAGAAAAGAGGAGAGAGGGAGTTGGGCCTCCGGAAACTCACTATTTTCGGGAAAATGCAACGCAAGCGATGCTTCATAAACGGTTTTCTATGAGGCCGTGGTGTTGCACCTATGGAGCCTGCCCATTCGTGCCTAAGCATTGCTCTCCCACTGTTAAAGTTTTCAAAAATCTTATTCTTAAAGTTTCATAAATCTTCAGCATAGATTAAGATGTTCACTATACATATATAGTTCAGAACCTAAATTGGTATGTTGACGAACGAAGAGATATAAAACCTAATAGCAATCTTATATATCAAAAATAAAATAAAGTTATTGTCCACTTATATAGCATTGCCATTCAGTTAATTAATTGGTTGTAGACAAAATGACAGCTCTCATCACATATCCATTAACTGATTAGGATGTACTAATCTAAACGATAACTTTACACGAACTTTTGTACTTATACAACTAAATAGTTACAGCAACTATTTTTTCTTCCGCGTTGCATCCCTTCTATAACATGGCAAATTTATGTGAACATTTAAAGGTTCTGATCAAAAGAAAAGTCCAAAGTTTACGGATTCAAAAGCTAAAATAGATAAAAATGTTGATTTTAACTTCATAATAATAACTCAACAACAACTAGAGCTCGCTACCTATTCAAATATAAGTTACGATCGAACTCAGTATTAATAAATTTCTCAGATAAGACACTATTGTTTTTTTGAAACATACAGCCTTGAATATCGTCTACGATATTAAAATTAGATCTTGCCTAAAAAAATTAACGGATTTACACTCTAGAAACCGTCGGTAAATTTACTGCCAACCTACGCTCTGCTTTCGATTGCGTATTTGCCCCGCTCGAAAACTTTCTTACCCCAACAGTTGTTATTTTCAATTATCAGTTTAAAGTATGTTTATCGTAAACATATATCTTCGCAACAATATTTATAACATCTAGTTGAATTTAAAGGAAAGAAACCCTAAGAAATGGTTAGTACTATAAATAAAAAATAATCTAAAACATTTCGACGTCTACAGACATCAATTATACTGTTGTAAAGTAAGTACATGAGTGAGTTATTTATTATATACTAGGGGCGATCAAAAAGTTTCCGGTGATGGTATAAAACCACAAGAACTATACACGCAACTATTTTATTTTCCTGTCTCCTCCTACTTCACTACTACTACTACTATTATACGATTTTAAATATCGTCATTCAAGTTGCCGTATTCCCCCTAAAAAAAACTTGTTCCTGAGTCTCAAAAAACCACGTCTACAGCGGTCATAACTTTGACATTGTTCTTGAATTAGGTGCCTCGGATGTATTCTTTTAACTTAGGGAATAAGTAGAAATCTGTAGAAATAAGTGGTAGTTGTGGTGGGTGTTTCATCAATTGAAACCCTGACTTTTTAAAAGCGGCTAGAGATATACGAGTATTAGATGTGTGTGCGGTATCTTGATGAAACAATACACTAGTACACAACTTTCCTCGACGTTCATCTTAATTTCCCCGCGTCTTTTTTAAATCAATATTGCATAATAAGGACCGTTAATTGTTGCTATTTCATAAATAATCAACGAAAATTATTCCTTCAGCGTCCCAGAAGACTGAGGGCATAACTCTGCCCTCAGAAGGAACTACTTTATTTTTTTTACAACATGGGAAGAGAGTCGATATCAATTCATACGTAGTTTGCTTTGTGTGTTATTTTGCTTTGCTGTTTTATATATTTTGTTGTCATATACGACCTACCATTTTATTAGGTACTACTACCGCTGGATATCCCTTTTTAAGCCATACAGCATCCGGTCCTCTGCTCTCAGATTATTCAGGTTTACTTGAAAAGGGAGGCCTGTTCTTTTCGTGTAGTAACCCCAACGGGTCTTCCTCACCTCACCAGAGTTGTATGTCGTACTTAAGCCGACTAAAACCACACGGTGTTCCGTCACAAATTGCGTCACCGTCGCAAGCCTTCTTACCGCTACCCTCCACCCGCTACCAGCCTCTAGGAACCTTCTCCTAGAAACTTATTTTACTATCTCTCATAAAATCGGTTGAGTAATTGATAAAAGCTTGAATATGTGAAAAAAAAACATAAATTATGAGAAAATAGCAACAAAAAGCTACAGGTGTACTATAATTACCTGTCATGGTGCAAGGCAATGAATATAATTTTAAAACTAACTTTATTACCGGAGAATACCGGAGGCCCAACTCCCCCTTTCATCTCTCCCCCTTGATCACCCTCAAAGGCTGGCAGCTTAAGGCTCTTGAGATGCAAGTATCCATGGACGTCGGTTGTCACTTATTAAAGGTGACCCGTCTGCTCGTTTGTCCCATATATGTACATTAAAAAAGTAGTTTAATTCTAAAAATATAATTAGAAATCACCATTTTTTCACCAAGTACCTATATAATGTATTCACGTCCAAAATTAGTGCTACTATTTATTTTGACTATCTCTTTCCAAGTTTCTACTCTGCGACCTCATATTTTTTCCGATCGTCGTATTATAAAATAGTATGGCGCCTCAAATCAGTGATTTGACAATATCTAATCAAGAATCTAATTTTTTACTAATTTTGGGATTCAAATTGTGAAATAAAGTAAAATTTTCTGTCAAATATTTAAAATATAAATAGTCAAAAAGGATATAAATACAAAGTAAAAAATAAGCAACGGGTGTTAATTTGAACATCGTTTAACTTAAACACCAGTAAGTATTTAAGTTGTCTTTAAAGACGAGATGTAAATGATTACTTTTTCCACATTTTCACTTTCTTTTGGAATTTATACATACTCTAAAGCCTGTATTCCCTCTAAGGGGTAGGCAGAAGTGTATTAGAAGTTTGAACATACCTACCTAAAAGGCTTTAAAGTATACACACTCTCGTAATGTATAGGTTTATAACGGCACATTGTACACATTATGCAATAATTACAATGAACTTATAGGTCGAGTTTCATGAACCTTCACAGCACCGTTCAAGTACAGTATCCATAAAGCCTAACTGTACGAACGAATTGTAAATAGGCCGTTATTCTCAACGCAGCCGTTGAGAATAACGTATCTCGTCTGTATCCCGTAGAGGGTATTTAGAGTATTTACAGACTGTCTCATGTTTTGATTTGTAAAGGTAATTAAGCAAGCTCATGTTTATTACTGGATGCACTCTATCGAATATACTACATTGAATGGAGTATCTCTTGTCTCCTGCTAACAATAGCGCAGGTTTCCGAAATATATAATTAGTAAATCAAAGCTACGACCGAATAATCAATATATGCAAAGACTATTTATGATTATGACATTATCACAATTGTGCTGTACGATGAAACTCTGGAAGTTTTCGTGGAAATAAAAAGTTAAGAAATTAGTTCATGCAATAGGGGATCGGTCAGTAATCAGATTGAAATCTAAAATTAACTAAGCTGAAATAAATATACTTACGATTATTTATCAAATAATAACTTAATATAATTCATTTGAATATTTTTAAATGAAGAAATAAAATTTTATTTGCAATATTTTAAATCTATTCTGAAACATTAATCACAGTGCGTGACGTCATTCGTGGGCAATCATTGACTTCACGGGTACTACCTACCTACTTAGTTCCCTCAGTTATTTCCACAATTTTGTTGAAATTCTAAAAGTTGCTGCAAGATTACTGATAAATTAGGATACGCAAATCAATTAAAAAAACTGTCACGTGGTGTTTCTCAAGTTTTTCATAATGGAAACAGGATTTACGAAAGCCGACAATCGAAATCTACCCAGAGTAGATATGTTTATGATTTGCAATTTCGAGATCTGAAAACTTCTGTGTAATTTTTTTTTTTGATATAAAACCATAGTGATCATAGTGAGCCTACCATAGTGACTCCACATTGCCTGATGGAAAGAAATAAGTGGAGTCCAAGAGTGGTGAACACCATCCTCATTGCATGTCTAGTCAATGCAGCATGGGTGACCCACACTATGGCTGCCTGGTGAGTATTTTTCACGCCCCGTTTAAAAGACCCGGGATCAAAGTGGGAAGGATACACGTGTGCTGGTAGTGAATTCCAGGCTTTCACCCATCGCCAAAATAGATAGAATAGAAGTATTACTTTTATATAATATATTATTGCCATTAAATACCTTGGTACTTGAAAAAATATTATTGAAATAACAAACAAAACATAACCTAACGGCAGTTGAAACAAGTAAAAATTATGTATGCTTTCGTAAACTAAACTCTGACATTACACAGTGTATAAATATATACTACAAATTAATTTCAGCACATTTCATTCTATTAATTTGTAGCAAGTATCTACTGTACACTTAGACCAAAATGAATTCTTCACTAAAGTAAATTGGTAGTTACAGACATTCCGTCGCACTTTCTTCTCGCTAAGTCCAACTTTTGTTTCGTATATCTGCTTTTCTTGGCACA
Organism: Tyria jacobaeae; assembly: GCA_947561695.1. NCBI lineage: Eukaryota > Metazoa > Arthropoda > Insecta > Lepidoptera > Erebidae > Tyria > Tyria jacobaeae. The sequence goes on along the minus strand of OX387207.1, from coordinate 5,512,029 downwards.
TCAATGAATATTTTATTTGGAGTAGTTTTTGATGTATTCGTACACTGAGGTTCGTACACTAAAGACCCAATGATATTTTTTTCTTTCTATAACAAGAAATAAAGAATCTACTCGACGAAACAAAACTTCTTGAAAACTTATGCCCATGCTAGTATTGTTGATATAATATCGATGTATCGAAATATCGATATTTTTATTTAAAAATATTTATGATTTCTGATTTCAATAAGATATGTATATATAATAGACGGCAAGTAAGCACACAAGTTCCTCATATTACTTACTTCTTTCAAATATTTGATGTTTAGTTCAAGCCTTTTTGTATAAGTACCATTTCGTCATTATTTTAGGGCTGTTTTAAACCGACTTGCAAACAAGAGAAGATTCATCCATTTATTTATTTTGTATGTTCTAATTTGGCAAGATCGAATACTAATAAAAGTTTATAAATCTGATTTAATTAAATGTTTTCTAACACCAATTAACTCTATAATAAATTATATTTTGTCACGGCTGGTGGTTCGTTGTGGAATTTAATGCTATTGAGTGATCGAGTCTACTGATAGTCTGGTCTTTATCAAAAGACAACGTAATGTTTTTTTTTAACTATATAACTTATAACTTTATTTTAATAGACGAACTTTCGACCGCAACTATAATTGCATTTAAGCTTTAGTAATCTTGTTGAATAAAATATTTAACTGTTATTTTTATTATAAATATAAGATGTTTTAAATATAAGAAAGTAACATATAATTGACACTTTCACCCTATAAATAAATCATGTTATTAAATGTGTATTGTTCTTTAATAAAGCACTTGATAAATGTTATATATTTTTTTCAGGCGACATCACACAAAAAGGCTATGAGAAGAAGCGGACGCGTCTCCTTACACCTTACATTCCACAGCAACAGCCGCAAGGTAAGTTCTACTTTCTCATGGTAACATTAAAACGCAATATCGCTGCTAACACCGATGCCTGAACTAATAAGGTACCTTACATGACCCATCAGTACTGGCACGTTTTTAGACAGTGACGTTATTCTATAATTACAGTACTGACGCGTCCAAGGCCGCGACAGAAATGTCGCCGGGGTCAAGTGTCAATTGATCGCCGTCGATGGATGTTGGACAATCGCGAATTTATCGAGACGGCTTGGCCCGATTACGCAACAAGGGTTAAACACTCGGGCCAACTTGAATCTGGATCCATCACTCAAATGTAGAACACAGTGCGATGAACCGAAAGTACTCTGCGGCTTTAAAATTTTATATTTGAATTTAACACGTGTCCGTTTTGGTTCTAAGTAAAAAAAAGCCAAAAGAAACCTCTGTGCATATTTTGCGGTAAATATGCATTATTTAGAAATGGTTTAAAATTTATAAAGTAAATTTAAAGTGTGAATATTGTTATCTCACTAAAATGTGACATTAAAACTGTCAGAATTCCGCATCGGTCCGACGCGCCCATTTATCGAAATAATGAGTTCAACCTTCATTTAATGCCGTTATACAATACGAACTAAATACTAAATATTCGACGAACAATGTCCAACGGCCATCGATGGTGACCTATTTATTTTTTATTTATTTTTTCTCCTTTCCCCTTTCAGTTATAATGGTTTAGTTAGTCGGTAATCCACACGCACACCAACCACACTTTATCACCATGGTACTATTTCGTAAATGGCACTGATATAACACTAGATAAGGGCACTGTCGAAATTTACCAGCTTTTTATGCTTGTGGTGCAATTTTTCCAATAAAAATACTCACTTAAAACCTTGGCCCGAGGTTTTTAAAAGTAGGTAGTCCCTGCAAAATCTGACTAGAAATCGCCTCGAAGGGAAATCAACAAGCTATTTCTTCGCGAACTGGTTCAAAGCTGAGATGTTATACATAATTCGATTTCAACATGCAACGTCCATTTTTGGTGAGATCATAATTAAGATTAGCGCTCGTTAACACAAGTCCATATTTCACTTCTTGGACAGTAATTTTATTGCACGAATACGATGTTTCAATTAGGCCTTAGATTTGACACATATTGGGGCTCAAAAAGTCGGCAACGTCAAGCGTTGCATTTAAATCGTCTAAGTTCTATTTGTGGAGTGCATTGCGATTAATACGTGCCCGTTTCATTGTTAGCGTTTGATAGCTGTTATTATTGTTGCATATTGTTCATACAACAATAAGGTAACGCACTCAATGTGTTGTTGATTCGTACGCGATATTTGTTGACTGTTGGTTCATAACATACTATTCAGTATGACGTTAACGAGCCTCCCCTATCGAGTTCCTAATGGATGTACTAATTGACTTTGTTGGAATGTTTATAAATTAATATGAGGCAAAACGTATCGTTAACAGGCGGGTGTCGATAAGACTAGTGCGTCGGTCATTTTGCACCATAGTTAGAAATGAACCTGTGGTTATTACCTTATTCAATATATCTGGTTCTTTTCAGTTTCACAAGTAACATTTTTACATAAAAAAAAAACAAAACTAAAAACATTATGAAGAAGGTAGGCTATTCTTATCATATTCAAAGCATGTTGCGTGAGATAACACTCTAGATTATAGTAAGTGGAAGCAGTAGATTTGTAACAGTTACCCTTTCATCACATAGGACATGAAAAACAATCGATGTTATTCAGACCCTTGACATGTTAAGTTCTGAATCTTCCCTATAGTTATGTCTAGTACGTGCCTTTTCTAATGCAAACTACAGACTACATTTTATAGCACGGCACAGGTATTGATTACCTTGGGCGTAGTTTTTGGCCCTGCAATGCGGTGTCTGATAACATATGTATTATTATGTACTCTTATCAAGCGAGGGCGTTGACCGAAATGATAACCAGTATAATTTTCGAACCTTTTTAATAAGATTTCTAATTTATTTATTATGTATACAAAGAAACTACTGTATAAAAATGTTTATTACAATGTAGTAAAAATACAGTAGAAGTAAAATACGACAAATTATGAAAGAACTGATTAACCGTTAAAACGGCTGTTATTTTACAAATACCGAAACTTAACATCGTATGTTAAACAAAAAAAAAGATAAAGAAACAATATGGGTTACTCAAATAGATCTTATTTTAATATCCTATTTTATAATATTTGTAAGCATTCTCTCGATCGAATGCTTCACGTGCTACACTCAGGAAGTACCTACATACGTCAACTATTTCTACAACTTAAATACCTTTCACCTTACTTAAATTTGGTGTGTCAGTGTATTATTTTTTTATTATTTACTCCTTTGTCTTTTTTTAAATAATTCAATCGACATTTGACCCAATTTGAACGATTTACCTGGATGTACGCGTATGTCTACAATTAGCGAGTGTAAGCAAAATTTGCTCTAAATTTGCTTTTTTATGTTCAGACGTGATGTTGTGTTACGCCATTGCCATCGACCACCTCACTGTGATATTTGTTAATTTTAAGATTTCTTGAATATTCGTCTAATCTGAACGAGGCACAAAAATTACAAAATCGTTGCGTAACATCAAAAACATGCCTTTAAGCAAAGCAAGATGAATATTTATTTAGTATTGTAGGAGACTAAATACAAGGTTGTATACAAACATATGCCATGACCTGTTCTGGTCACAGTCGGCAGCCAGCCGCCGCGTGGGCCACGAGGCGACGGCGGCAGCAGCCGACAGCATACCAGGAATCGACGCACACATCGTCGCGTCACGCACAATGAGAAGAGATACCATTCAGGTATCAGAAAAGTAGTCCTCTAGTTGGTAGTTGCCACACTCACATACACACAAAAACAAAAACAGAGTGCTCGATGCGAAAATATCAAATTTAATGTAATTCAAAATACAACACCGTTGTCAATAATGTTTTTATCTCACCGAGACGTTCACAATTATTTAAACACCAAGAAGAAAAAACAATACCCACACTCAGGAAACACATGGACATGGACATGAATCCACAACCCTGGGCCCGGTGTCGATACGATACGACCGATAAAACCATTGCTCCATCCGGCAGTAATCTACTACCCGAACGCTGTCAGAAACTCATGCGTTCTCATTAGTTAAAGTCTATTATTTTTATAACACTGAGGGGAACACACACAATTATTTATGAACCACAATAATTTATCAGTAATATCGCAAACATAAACTGTGTAGAAAACCTTCGAAGCGTTTATTTTTCTTTTTTAGATAACTGCACTTATGCACTTGCGTCTTGTAATATCAAATAAGCATAATAATAATCCCATTGCTTAAAGAGATACTTATACAATGATGATTGATTTTTGTATGTACATAAGCTTTCGGGCTGTTTTGCAATACGATGCAAGTGGGTCTCAATAAAAAAGCCAAAGAAAACGAGTTTTAATAATAAAAAAGCTGTAGGCTGTAAACGTGCACATTTTTATAAGTCATATTTGATCAAACAAGGGTAATTTCCCTACGTCATCACCTTTGAACTGATTTAAATGAAATATCTCTACAAATAATTTTAATTTTGCCTGACAGAATTGCTTACTTAATCGAAAGAAAAAGAAATACATAACGGCAAGTGAAAAATACTAACTACATACATACATTGCACACACAGTCGTCAAAGATATAGGCCAATGGTTTTGTTAAAAAATACGACGTACGGTTCTAGTTTTATTTCGTAACAGGCACGCACTTGCATCTTGCGCTGTCGTAAATAAGATAATGAGGACGTTTATCTACATGGTTTTTCGATGTACGATGTGTCACTTTCAAGTGTCAATTTGAATCAAATGCACTTAAACAATAACAACTTGACCAACAAAAGGAGTTAAGAGCTTGTTGAAAGCCAGTGCACTAAAAACTAAGCTAACTACATGCAGTTTTTAAGTGTTAGTTCAGTTTCTGCGTTTTAGACGCGAGACTATTCAATGTAGTCGAAGTTAATCTGGCACTTATAATTCTACGACGAGTATCAAGGATTACGCAAGTTCTAATAAAAAGTAAAAATCGAGTAAAAATCCATCTTGTCAAAACCACTTAAACTTTTTGAAAGTACACGTACAATAATCCTTCCAAAAAATGTTTATATTATAGCGGAATATACACATTACATTTTGCACATTTTCTCCAAATACTGCAAACTAAACCGGGTTTTCATATAGTTTATAAACGCATTTATAATAACTGTTGAAAAACTGGACTAAAAAAAATGGACTCTATCGTTAATAGTGATTAATTGGTCATGACACTCATGACTTATGGATTGGGTAAGACAAATAAAAATGACTCGGCTTCTATTCTCACTTCTCCGCTGGTCCATCTTAGTTTTGTTACGTTTTCTGTGTCAGTAGAACGCACCTGCTAGCTTCGTGATCTTGACGTCATTAAACAGTGGATTTTGAACGAAAGTCGTTGAACTTTTATTTTTAAAAGCGACTATTTGACTGGCCTGTTGGTCTCTAGTGGTTAATGATCTTGACTACTATGTCAGAGGTCATGGGTTCGATTCCCCCTCAGTCCAATTAATTGTGGGACGAGCATGATCATTTCATCAAAATTGTCATATAATCAAGAATATCTCTAGTGTAGAATAGAAAAACACATGTAAGGATGTTATGTATTCCACTCATATGTATCTACATATGTATCTTTGTATAGCCGCTAATTCCTCAAAATCAACTAACCTGACTTTGATGGGATTTTCTATATTTAAACGAGAATAGGATCTTGTGAAAATCTAAGAGGCAATGGAACTCATTAATAGCTAACATCTAAAGACTATGTATTATTTTAACCATTCCATAAAATATCATCTCGCCTGTACCTATATATTCCGATAAGGTTGAGTCAACTGTTAGAAACAGTTTTAAGGGAAATTATATATTTTAAATAATTAAAATAAATTTCTAAAATATAATTTTAGCTTATACATATATTTTGCTTTGGAAATAATAAGCATAGCTTGCTCTTTATCAATGTACGACATATGTAGACACCTATTCCTATGATGTAGTTAGTGTTACTATAGATATATTGTGCTTACTTATTGAACAGAGTTACGACGTCATTGTTGCAATAAGACGCTCATGGTATGAAAGCTTGATGTATTTCAAAATATTGCGGTGCTGAGTCCTATATAATATACAGTTCCAGCAAACCACATACCTATATGTGAACGTAGGATGACATATATATCATTGTATCAGTAGCTTTAGTTTTCTAACATTGCGATAATTAGATATAGATAACATTGCGACGATAATTATTTTTCTTATGTTTTGTTTTAGGTTATTTGCTTTATGTCAACCGCTCATTCCCTTTTACAAAATAAGGTTCTCCACGATGCAAGGACCTTAATTGTTTAGGAGTTCTCCTACTACTTAACTTATATTCATTAACTGTATGGATAGCATAGCGGTTTAAGTGGTCACCTCTCCACTACGCTGCCGTGCCGTGTATTGTGGGTTCGATCCCCGCACGGGACAACACTTTGTGTAATCCTCAAATTGTTGTTCTGAGTCGGGGTATTCCTTGTGTCCGTTGTTTGAATCTTTGTAAAGTCACCCGCGATACAGGAATTATTCCTAAGGAGCTGTCTATTTAAAGAAAAATGTAATCCGTTACATACTTATTATCGAATAATGTCGGAAGCCATCTATGATCTTTACCATCAGGTCATCTTCACCAAATGGTGTTATTTGAGAGCGAAAGTATTGGTTACTATAAATATCAAATCGCTATAGGTATGCAATTATAAATTGGAGAGTTCCGCGAATTTATCCAGGATCCCATCACACGATGTTGAATAAAGTTGGTCAGTCAACCTGAGCAGTTTTATTTTAAGTGACTAATCATACCCTTATCTTGTAGTAGTACAGTATATTCAATTGATAATTAAAAAATATTGTTAAAATCATTTTTCTGACGTGTGCTAAAATTCAAATCGCGAGTACAAACGGAATATAATGTATACTGTTTACAAACAGATGTCTGGTCATTGAATTACAATCTAAGAAATCGTATTGTATATATGTTGTCTTACAGAGAAATGTTTATTTTTTTTCGCTAACAACTTATAAAAGTACTTCGAAGAAACAGAAATCTCTGTTGCTAGCTGACAGTTACTGCCATTATTAGTTTTTGTTAACTCGTATCTGAATTCCTACAGAAAGGTGTCCCCCTCATATGAGAAACGTTTTAGGTACTTGGACTTAAATGCTTTTTTGTATCACTTTGCAGTAAAACTGTAACATATTGTACTAGCTGTGCCAAGGATAGTCGTTAAATACTGATTATTTATTATTAATTATTAATTTTGCGATTATAGCTACAGTCAACTTAATCGTATATAATCGTATAATACGTAATCTCAAATACAAAACAACTATTCTCCCGTTTAATAATACAGAATTTAACTAGCAAGAAAATGTACTCCGAATTTAACCAGCATTATTAACACAGTTCAAATTTATTGTATCTTGTACCTTAAAAAGAACCTGTAAAAAGTAACAAAATAATTACATTAAGTTATACACTTACACACAGACGTACACTATTATACATGGCAACTACCAACAAAATTCTCTTTCAAACTTGTTTCTTATGTGATTGAGTCACGTAGGTACTTGCATCAATGTGTTAAGTAGTTTATTTAGAACGTTGGGAAAAGTATTTATTTATTTCTTACACTTAGTTTGCATTGGCGAGATTGTCGTATTGCATAGATATGCTTAAATCTAGTTTGTTTACAGCTTTTTAATTTGCGAGATTTATCATTGTGGGTCTTTAATTTAGTAAGAAAAACAATACCCATTGCCATTGCGCTGCACATGTTAGCTTTGTGTGGGTGTCAACTTTGGTTTTGGTAAATATAAAAACAGGGTGAGTACTTTTTTAACATTACACCTAATATTCAAGAGCAGGCAGAGGCAGTGACAACAGCCCGCCATTTATTTATATCTTTTGATAACTCAGGACGGTTGACTTAAACATTTAATAGGTCAGTACACCTTGAAATGGCCACACTTTTGTGTTTAAGATTTAGAAACTTTGTTCACAATCATATTTCTATTCAAAGGCTTTTACACCTGGGTCCACTTGATCACATTCCACGTAATCTTGGTATAAACAAGGGCGGGTGCACACGTGTGCAATTTATTGTGCAATTTATCCATAGCGCCTCCAGACGCGCAGACTTTTACCATTTACAATGACCGCTACTAACATGATGATCACAGGGCGTGTTAGTCGCGTACCGTATATTCAATAGGTTCAACTTTGAACTGAATCTTAATTTTTTTTGTTTTTTATAACGTCACACTTCTTTATCCTAATCTAAACAATTCATCTGTTTCTCTGTTTGAAAGCGCTATGTTAGTTTGTACGGTTGAGAATGAAAAGAACAATATTTAACGATAAGTTATGTTTTGTGTTTTTATACTCGTACTACAGAGTAATAAAAGTTTAACCCATATCTCTTAATCACAAACTTTCCGCGTATTACCTTAAATAATTTTACGACGGCGCGTGCGGTACTCCACTATTATATAAAGTCGGTTATGGTTCTCGTACGTTATAGAAGCGTTATTGTACAATCATATTTATCTGCTTAACATTCTAAATCAATCCCGTTTACTGTATTGGATGTGAGTTCATTCTGAAAGTCTTTTATAACTCAGGTCAGTAGGCAACGTTGTGTAAGCACATGATTATTCGGTCTGTTTATGTGACAGTTGCAAGAAGCATTGAAAAGCTTCTGTTTTACTATCGCCTACGGCGTTAACCTACTTTATCATACTGAGTAGCAGCATGACGTCAGGTGTGAATAGACTAATAATTGGACAAAGGAGACGGCAGAAGTCGGTCAAGGAGTGAACAGCAGTTTGGTAAACAAACGAAATTACATAAAAAAAGCTTTTTAAAATAGTAGGTTGGCAACTAATAAACCCGCCATCTTTGTACACAAATTTATTTTTTCCAACTGACTAATATTTTCAGATAAAAAAAATAATTTTCATTTGTTATTCATAAATATAAAACAAGTGAATTCCGGTAGCTAGCGAGAATCATTTGTTTTTTTACTAGTTTTTTATTGTAAATAAAAGCTAAATTCAATTTATTTATTTAAAAGTTAACAAAAATATGATAATAAACAAATTAAATTTGCACAAGAATTTTATGTGAAATTATAAATATTTTACTATAACCGCTGAAAATTTCATTAAGTTATCTTCAATAGCTTTTTTTAAATTATTTTTTTTAATTTAAAGTACCGTACAGTACAGTACAGTACAGTACAGTTTTTAAAATTTTAAATTCAACAACAAATTGTAAAAAAAAAAATTGTTGAATTTAAAAACTGTTTTGAGGGATGATTTTTAGGTATGACTACTTTCGATAATTATATTTTAATAAGTTTTCAATCATCAAGTGGTAAAGGGGAGGTCCACTTGACGTGATCTGATTTTTTTTTATACTATAGGGGGACAGACGAACAGACGGGTCACCTGATGGTAAGTGACACCGCCGTCCATGGACACTTGCAACTCAAGAGTCGAAAGTGCGCTGCCCGCCCGCGCTTGAGGGTGATGAGGGATAGGGGATGCAGGGAGCGGAAAGAAGAGAGGAGGGATGAGGAGATGGAAAAAAGGAGAAAGGAGATGAGGGGAGAGAAAAGGGGGGCGGGGGAATTGGGCCTCCGGAAACCTCACTCAATTCGGGGAAATGCAACGCAAGCGTTACTTCACAACCGGTTTTCTGTGAGGCCGTGGTATCGCACCGGTCGAGCCGGCCCATTCGTGCCTAAGCATGACTCTACCACTACCACTTAATCTGCAACATCTGTGAGAGCTTTGGTAGTGCATGTTAATTGCTCACTGAGGGTTCCCTAAGTAAACAGACTTTTATGTATCAAGTAGGTATAATTAAGCGGCGGTAGCGTGATGGCTAAGGCGTCGGACTTGCGATCAAGTCGTTGCGGGTTCAAACCCCGCCCAGTACACTACCGTCGTAAACCCACTCCTAACACAAACATTTAGCTTAGCTGGAGGGGTTAACAAGAATACTAGTAATGAGTGACCCACGTTGCTAGTATTCTTTTTAATAAAAAAAAAAGAAAAAAAAATAACTTTTATCATGATACATTTCATCAAAGTTTATTTTTAATATGGTTCTCAGTAAAGTAGAATAGGTAAAGAATAAAAGGGTTTGGAAGACAGTCGTATGGTGCCCGGTTTACGGCAATAGGTTTGGCCCCTTTACCTTAGTGGGATCAAATTCTAATTGTCAAAATGTAGGTGTATAATACATCCGCGTAAACTACTAAAAAAATACATGCTTTGCAGAAGTCCTAAATAAAAATAATTCTTTTATGTATGATTAATTCGTGAACTAAGCACAGCTGGCTACTCTAAAAACAATAGTGCGGCCTTGATTCAAAACTTGTATAACAACTAGCCAAACATTATGACACATCGGTTTATTTTGTACTGCATATTCTCCGCTCTGCTAGTTAAAGTTTTCAATATACAAAAAATTAATAGTTCGTCTCTGGACTCTGGACAAATGAAAGCATAATACAAAAACTCCCCTGCAGGTTGATATGGCATGGATATGGATTTTTTTTTTATTTAACAGTTATACTACTATTGAGTATTAAACAGTTATGTATGTAGTCTTTTAACTTTAATGAATTATGAAGTTCTTAGTATATTATCACAATTTCGTTGTTAGTTACTGTATCATTCACTGAATGGTGTACATTGCACTTTAATATGCAGCTGTAAGTAAGGAAACAATCTTTCTCAATCGAATAATAGACCGCAAACCTTTAAAGCATTGATCGGCTAAGGCTGAACCGTTTTGTCGCTAACAATTGTGGTCAAGTTATGCAAATAAATTCCAGTGAATGATCAACGTGTCTGTGATCCTATTTCAATATTTAACATAATTCCCTTGAAATGTGCAAAGATTTGAATGTGCGCAGGGCCGAAAATTGTCCGTCATAAAGTAAAGAACATTTCAAAGTTATTGTATCATATTCACAAAAGTATTAAAATTAGTACTAATAATGAGTATTAGAGTGTATATAATGAGTACTAATAATGAGTATTAGTGGTAGAGCCATGCTTAGGCACGAATGGGCCGGCTCGACCGGTGCGATACCACGGTCTCACAGAAAATCGGTTGTGAAGTAACGCTTGCGTTGCATTTCCCCGAAATGAGTGAGGTTTCCGGCGGCCCAAATCCCCCTCTCCCCTCATCTCCTTTCTCTTCATCCCCCTCTCTTCTTTCCGCTCCCTGTATCCCCCATCCCTCATCACCCTCAAAGGCGGGCAGCGCACTTGCGACTCTTGAGAAGCGGGTGTCCATGGACGGCAGTTGTCACTTACCATCAGGTGACCCGTCTGTTCGTCTGTCCCCCTATAGTATAAAAAAAAAAAAAATATAGAAACAAAGATTCTGGTTAAAAATTTAATTTATTTTTCCTCATAGACTCCTAAAAAGTTACATATAGTCTTTATTTAATTTAATCTTTTTCTAAATTTAAAATGCCCTTTAAAAATCAATATCTAGGCTTTCCCAAAATGCCTCTACAGCAGCCATCACCTCCTTCATCATTCTTGCCCCTTAGGTGTTCCTTGAGGTAAGGAAACAAAATAAAAGTGGCTGTGGGCTAGATCGGGAGAATAGGGCGGGTGTTTGACTAGTTCGTATCCTGCCTCTTGAATGGCATCCATCGCAACTTCGGTTTAGTGTGCAGAAGCGTTGTCCTGTTGAAACAGGACTTATGGCTTTTCATTTTCTTTTTTGGCCAGCGAAGTAGGAGCCCGTTATAGTAGCTCCCTTTTTCAGGTACTGGGACTCCCTCAGTATCCCAGAAAACGGACCATAACCTTGCCCGCTGAGCTTGAAACTTTAAACTTCTTCAGCGTCGGTGAGAATGGTCTTTTCCAAGTCATCGATTGTTATTCCGTCTCAGGTTCAGAATAATGTATCCATGTTTCTTCCATGGTCATAAATCGGAACTAAAAATTTTCTTTGACTCGAAATGTCATCCCGGTTTTTTGTTCGTCCGTTACCATTCTCGGTACCCGACGTTGCTGAGATGCTTTCGATACTGCATGATGATCCCTGTGACCTTAGCTAAATGTCTGAAGGTTATTCTTTGGTCTGCCAAACACGATATCTTGCATTTTTTTCACATTTTTCTCAGTGAGGGGCGTGGATGGGCGGGCCCTCGCTATGTTCATCTTCTGTGGATTTCCTCCCAGCTTAAAAATTGTACACCACGGTACCACCACTGTGGTATATTGAAGAGCAGTCCCCTAAGGTCTCCACTAAATCAGCGTGTATGGATATGGTAAAAAAAAAATTCTAACAAATGTATTTCATGACGCATCTCATTTCGTATTTCTCAATTTTCGTGTTGTTGTTGTGTGTTGTTGCTCTAACTGCTCGTATTCACACGGTAGGTATCACCTTAAAGTTACCCCTGGAGATAGAAACATTTTAGAACATGAATACACTTTCGAAACATAATTAAGTTCAAGCGGAACATTTTTAGATTAACAATTCGGTGAAAACAAAGCCCTCCTGTTTAAATGTCTCGTCTACACATAACTGTTGAACATGAACTTTGCAGTGTATCATTCAGTGTACCATTCCCATTAAACACTCTACATCACTTATCGAGCGGAGCTTTTGAAACAGAATATTTTTATTTTGCTCTCAGTAACTTCGATCTTTCTATTCTATTTTTAGTTAAGCTTAAATTTAATTGAATTATATTAGGTACATGTTTCATCCGTACCTATTCTTGGCAAGTTTTCAGTAGGATGCCTACTGATATTGCTACTATTTTGTTACGTCGTAAATTTGAGCATAGGCGCGAAAAAGTATGTCTCTATATAGAAGGAAAAAAGAATATAATTATGTTTAACTTTAGTCAGAAAAATATTTTTAACACGTACCAATGTTCACAAACGTTTAACGATTAATTAGATATCTACGAGTGTAGAAGTTTCTTAGTAGTTAACTTAGCAAGTAATGCTGGCACTTTGATAAACTTATCATATCATAGATAGCTATTTGTTTGTAGAGCAAAAACGAATGTTATAATATATAAAAATAGATAATTATTAGGATATAGTTTCTTCAATATTGTATATATTTAATTTAATTTAAATTCGTTCTAAACGAAACAGAAAAACAGGGTTGATTGTCTTTATTACAAGATGTCGCGGGAAGTGACGTTGTGGTTATATTCTCGGGCGGAAACCACACGGCTAAACCGGTTACTGCTTAGGCTGATTATAAAGTAGCGTCTCAAAACAGTATATCCTAGCCGTTTAACGTGAACAGGTTTATTCATAGGGGCTCGTGTTTCAACTAGCTACATAATCGAGGCATCCTTTTACACTATTTTTAAACAAAAAAGTTACTCAATACTATATAATCTTGTAGTATTTTAGTAACTCAACTAAACTTTTTCTTAATTGAATATAATGTAATTCAAGGATGAGTTGTTCTTAGATTAAGTTACTGTTTCGAGTTATGTCGAGACTCTTTTTACTGTTGAACCAAACATTAATTAATAGTAAATCATTTGTGAATAGCGGTGATGACGTCATAACCCTTTACTTAATACAAGTTTCTAGTACAGTACAGTACAGTGAGAAAAACTAATTTGAATTGTAAGTCATAAAATTAACTTATTAATTTATTAATAGAGAACTAGATATTTTTTTGTGTTAATCTCTGTTTAGGTGTTTAGGTATTCACAAAAGCTATTTACCTTTGTTTACGTATTTTTTTTTTGATTATCCTTATTATATTTTCATTTCAGAGTGAAGAATTCTTTTTAGTCTCGTATTTTTGCTTTTAGATCAAGTCGTTCAGATTACTGTAGGTCAGTGTAGGTGTATACATTTTATAATGAACAGATCAGCAGTTAACTGTGATAGCGTAACGAACAAACTCACTTTCGCATTTATGATATTAGTAAGAACTTAAGGATAAAGAGAAGAGAGGGAATGAGGAGATTTCAAAGAAGAAAAGGGGATTGATTGGAGGAAAAAAGGGAAAGTGGGAGTTGGGACTCCGGAAACGCATACATTCATTCACAAAACGCAAAAATGCAGTATGCAGCAAAAGTGGTTTAAAGTCTTAAATATTTATATAGGTGAATATTTTCGTTAGAAGTATTTGACGGAGAAAATTAGAGCAGCCTAAAGTATTAAGTCTACCGCGTCTTAAGTCTTAATAAGAAGTACGACTTAATATACGCAATAAGTGACAGAGATAGCTGACCTTGTCACTGGACTGTGACATTAACTCAATAATTAAAAACTGAACAAACAAGACGTGATACATTCAACCATCACTTTAAGTCACAATGTTTATTTGCTTATTCTCGTATTACTTATGCTAGAAGTGTAAAATAATAAACTCGGTACCATACCAAGTAACTTTTATCGCGGTACGAAGTTGACTTCTTGTATCATTTTAGACGTAATGGATATGTCATACCGCTTGTACTTCAGACAATTCTACTTTAAGATTAATTCACTGTATTTTTTCTTTACAAATTGAATAAATTATGACCGAAACAACCATCAGTATCTTTTTTTTTTGAACAAATTTGTTTCGAGGCACTACATATCGACGAACTGTCTTCCTGTTACTCCGTTCACTGATGCGACTGATAGGATCCATGATCCGAGGATTGCTAAAAGCAATATAAATAAATAGTATTACTTATTTATATTATTTTTTATAGTTAATGTACAGCCTCTCTGCCCGTTTACAAATATAGCCGCAATGTTGTAACTACTTTCTACATACTTTGACTTTGTGATTGAAAATTAACAAATTTATCATCCGTAATATAGCTCATTTTTGTATGTACCTATATCAGTGTGAGTATAGGTTCGTCTGAAGGCTTTTCTCTTTTATTTCAGTTGAAGAGTCTTCCGCTTTTCAGGACAAAACTTACATATGGGCACCCAAACTTGAAATGTAGTACTGTGTACATAAATCTGATATTGCTTAAATTACTGTTTACGTTAATTATTAAAATAGAGTATGTACATAGGCATATGTAAAGGTTGTTAACCATTTATTGTTTCTATGCCTAACATTCACCCTTCTGCATACGGGTTCTAATTCGGTTCCAATTTCAATCCGGGCCAGTTCCTTTTATTTTCTCGTGTGGAAACTCTCTCGGCCCGTCATTGCAACCGAGGTTTTCGGTGGTACGGTGTGTCAGAGTCAAAACGACTACAACCACACGGTAAGCCATGTTGCGCTTAAAATAGGAGGAATCTAACCTAATCAACCCGACTGTATCCAGGTGGATCCGGCCGTTTAAGGTTATTTTTGAGTTGGCTCTAAAATGAGCTTTACCTGTTTTAAAGAGATTTAATTGAATTGCACTCAAAATGACTTAGCATATGTATATATGTATGTCAGTTTGAGATATGCACAGAATCGCGCCCGAATACAATCGAACGTATAAATAATTTACCTTAATATATATATTTTTTATAAACGCCTACCATAGTGACTCCACTTTGCCTGATGGAAAGCAATAAGTGGCGTCCAAGAGTGGTGATGACCATCCTCATTGCACAAAAATAACCGAAGATAGTTCGACGACGTTTGATCTGCGCACATTGTTCAACACAACCGTGTAAATGATTGTAATATAATATATATTTTAGAGAGAAATCATATATATTTTCAAAAAGACCGTTTTGATAGATAAACGGCTTTTTCTGAAAACCTCATCTATACAGGTTTAAAAATAGGCAAAACGGTTCTATGAAGATGTGGGTTCGTAATGTATTAGTTATTACTAAGTAATATTATCGCGTATCCATCTTTGCGTGACTTGACATGTGCATGCCCATTTGAGCTTCCGTGCTGGATCGGTTTTGCAGGTGTGGCTAACATTTACTGTATTTTCGATGATACTTTACTATTATATATGTGGTACGGAAGTAATTTAATTAATAATAAATGATCTCAAATTAAATATTTTGTCCATAATATATTAAACGGTGGAGGTATTTGCTTATATTTTGGAGTCTACACAATTAAGCTGCAACTGCCGTTTTTAAAGGGACTTGGTTGGAGAAAATTACCCAACAGTAGTAGAATTATTATAGGGCTTACAAGCGATGGGCACGCCGTTATTACGGCGGTAAGACCCGTTATGGAGGATTGGCTCGAGAGGCGTCATGGGACCCTCTCATACCGACTGACGCAGGTGATCACTGGAAAGGGATGTTTCGGAGATCACCTGTGTCTGATCCGCAAGGAGCCAACGGCTGAGTGCCATCATTGCGATGGCCAGACCGTGGACACGGCGCTCCACACGCTGGCAGAATGTCCGCCGTGGGAGGAGCCGAGGCGTGATCTCGTGGCGGCCATCGGGGTGGTGGTTCTCTCGCTCGGTAACATGATTACGGCCATGTTGCGGAGCGAGAACGCGTGGAACTCTGCCGTCTCTTTCTGCGAGCAAGTTATGCTTGCCAAGGAGACGGCGGAGCGGGATCGGGAGAGGTTTAGAACTCTTCCGGCCCGCCAGGCCAGGGAACGGGCCAGGTACCGCAGGCGAGTCAGGCGCCGGAGATCGGAGAATGATCTACGTCCTCCATAAGCGCAGGCCTGGGGGTGACAGATGAGGCCATCTGTCACCCTAGCAGAAGCAGGCTTGGGTGGCGGCGCGGACGCTGCGGAGCGTGCGCGCCCTTGGGGGATAGTTACGGGAACATTGGGGTTCCAACACAGGAGGGGGCCATCTACAAACCGTAGGTGGCCCGAGGTACGTCGGGGTTCCAGGGTTTTCCTTTCTAGGGTGTACCTGGTTCCCCGGCATCTAGTACTCAAGATGGCGTGCGGTTTTAGTCGGTTCGAGTCCGAAATGCCACCAGAAGGTGGTATCCGAGGGGATTTCCGCACGGAGAAAAAAAAAAGGGCTTACAAGCGATTTCCAATAGAGATTTTGAATTTACAAACACGTCTTCGTCTGAGATACTATCCGCGTTATAATGTATGTTTTTATGTATATTAGATTACAAATTGATATTTGAATGGAAGTTGCATTAGGTAGTTACCATATAGAATGATATGTTTTAGTATTTTTTAGGTTTTCTTTCCGTCGGTGAAACTTATCAAGTTTTTCCGAATAGCGTATTTCATACAAATGTTTCGCCTAACATCTGTTTCATTTAGAAGCGATGACTTGTTACCAATATCTCAGATATGCGATACCCAACTGTACAAGGCCTGTCTTCACCTGTAGACAGAGCTCTCTTTACATCTCCTTTAGCAAGGAGCAACTTTAGCTCCCTCTATCAAAGGGCTTCCTGTCACATAATTAGGTCGTAGGTCTATCTAGCTGGTGGACGTCTTATGCTTTACTTTCCAAGACTGGGATACTTAAAACAATGATTACTTGAAAAAAATTGTTCCCTACCTGTTGTCGGTACCTTTTCATTTTGCTTTTTGGACATTCATCTTCTTTAAGAACTGTTTCCGTGGTACCTAATTGATCATCAGTATACTAAGGTAAATATGATTTGAACATGTCCACTATGCCGAACTGAGTACAAGCTTCCACCCCTGAATTAATCTAGTTAGGTGCATTGAGGAGTAAAACATGTTTTTCAGAAATTTTACACTGCTGTATATGAAAACGTTTTAGTTGAAAAGGATCGTATAGTGTTCATTTGCCGATGAGGTTGTGAAAATGTCAGAATACTAGAAGGACCATATCACAGTAAATAACTCCTAACTCTTAGAGGAACATACTTAATCTTAATTAATCCACAACAATCAAAAGAATTTCTAAACTGCGATCGGAATGTTCATAGCATAGTGTAGTATGTAACCAAACAAAGCTGGAGACTAATGACAATTTTTTGATGAAATAGATAATCCCATATTGTAATAACAATTGCTACAACATGTTAAGTAACCGCAGTGTCATGCCTTCTCTCTCGAATATAGGGGCGAATGAGGGTTATTCCGCCGTCTGGCGGTTGTCGGTGCTTTGTTTAATATCAAGAAGGTATACTTGTTAATATTAACGCCACAGACATATAATATACACGATTATGGGAACATAAGGGTATAGAGAAAAATATATTTGTAGCACACCGTGACTCATTCTTTGGTTTTTTCGATACGTTTACGGCATATAAATAAAATAAATAACTTCAGAGATCAAACTTACGGCCGTGTGATCCCAAACAAAGCTGAGCTTACGTATCTATTTAGGTTATTAAGAATAGTGTTTTAAAAATTCTTAACATTAAATAGCTACGTTATATATATCGTATAGCGTTTAGCGAAAACATTGTTTGCAAAGTCATGTTTCAGAGATGCAATATAACTCAGAAAAGTTGTTTACTCGTTTATTGAAAATTTCAACAGTATCGTAGTGCTCTAAAAATATTTGCATACTTCATCGAACACTCTAGTGTGCGATGAAATGTAAATATGCATTTTTTTACTGTGGTAGATATATGTACCGCAGTTAAAAATTTTACCCAGTAACGTACATATATGTATATATATAGGCCGTCCTATCATCGATGACACCATCTTATAATTGCACCAAGTCATGAATGTTTGCGTTGGCTTCAATTGCTAGACGTAAACAGTGATTACCTTTGTATTATTATGGTAGATGGTATCACTATTGTTCACCATCTCTCCATAGCGTGCAAATAGGATCCATTTTTACGATGCTGATCAACTTACAATATAATCAGACCAGTAGCTACTACTACTGCAAAGCACGATCTTGTTATCGACATTTACTAGTATTTTGATTAATTTAAAACTTAAAACATGTCTTCTAAGCTCTATTTAGTTAGCAATCTATAGTAAAAAATAGTACTATTAAACTATTCAGTAAATTGTGAATGTAACATGGTTTGTCATTAACACTCACTATTTGAGCGTATGACCGGTCTTTGCATCACGTAATATTATTACAACACGCTGTTACTGGGACTAACTAAATTATCTGTTCAACGCGACGTGTGTACCAACAACGCTGCAGTGTCAAAACTACAACAGAATTAATATTCATTTTTATATGATTTTAGTACAGTGCGTATGTTTAGGATATTAAAATAAAAACACTAAAGCATTTACCCAATGTTAGCATTATTAGCTAGGTAAAATTATTATTACTCTATTATGTAGAGGAGTGGTTATGGTCTATCACATATTGGACCCGATTTGGACACGAGACGATAAAGTTAAGGGGAACAGATAGATCGAGTTCTAAGATTATACATACTAGGGCTGATTAAAAAATACGGTCAATTTTGTTTGTATATTAAGTAACAATCCCTTTTTTATTATTATTATTTTGAGTTTTTGTGCACCAGTTTGGTAACCTACCATTTAACGGAAAAGTCCATCCGGTTGTAAGAGGTTGCAAAATTGTGATTAGACCGCCCATTCTACTTACTTTCTCATGATATTTTTGAGTTTGTATAAGACTTTTTAGTGTTTGTGTTTGTATAAGAACTCTTTCTTGCACACTAAAAAGTCTTATACAAACTCTCTATTATTCTTACATTTCTAGCTATTGATCAAATCGTATATAAAAAATATTAAATATTGTTCAAAGTACTCTCGTCTCTGGCGTTAATTATTGTTACGTTGATTCCATTATTGCAAACATTGACTTTTTCCTAAGGGCCTTTATATGTTCTGTTTTTTTAAGTTTTTTTTTCAGTGTTTAAAATGATATTGAAATGCTTTTCTTTTAATATGGTGTCTATTTTTGGAAGAGCATGGTTCTAAAGCCAGTTAGTAAGATGGACGCGATCAGACTAGAATTTTTAACCAATACCTTTGGAATCAGAAGCGGGGTGTAAGATTGATAGTTTTCGCGATGAAGAGACATCCATATGCCCATTTTCCCTCCTATATCGTGACGGCAACAACGTAATGGGTGATGAGGGATGGGGGATGCAGGGAGCGGAAAGAAGAGAGGAGGGATGAGGAGATGGAAAAAGGGAGAAAGGAGATGAGGGGAGAAAAAAGGGGGGCGGGGGAATTGGGCCTCCGGAAACCTCACTCAATTCGGGGTAATGCAACGCAAGCGTTACTTCACAACCGGTTTTCTGTGAGGCCGTGGCATCGCACCGGTCGAGCCGGCCCATTCGAGCCTAAGCATGGCTCTACCACTGAAAAAAAAAATACTTGTAAATTGTCTACAGTGTCACCATAGTTTTCACCCTACACTGATTTTTCATGAGCTTTTTGGCAAATTAATGAAAAATTTTGCGCCGCCGCGATGCTCAGAATTGATGCGCGATGATACCATACACATACGCACACCCTCAATATTTCCGGTTTGTAAGTCTACAAAAAAGTTCCCCCTCCTCCCTTACCTGTAAAGGATGACAGCACTTTTGTAACTCTGAGTGCCAAGTGTTAATCGGCGGCGGAAGTCACTTACCATCAGGTGACCCATCTTCTTGTTTGTCCCCCCCTATAACATGTTGTTCAAATTTGGTATTTGAAATCTATGTTGTATCAGTGCTGTTGCTATTATAGAAAAGTCACCGTATATTTTGATCAGACTCTGTATGTTCTGTAATTGACCAAAAACAAACCGGCTTCAATGTGCCTGTCGTAGTCCTTTGCGTAATTACTTTAAATCGTAAATACGTGCAACTTAATGGCTCATTCGTAACTTATGTACCGTCATTTAAAAAAATATCTTCTAATTCCTAACCTACAATGAATTGTACCTTCCTCCACCAACTCAGCAATATGAGACGCAAAACTTTCATACCTTTAAGAAGTAAAGGAAAAGTCTTGTTACATACATACATACATAATATCTCTTTCCCATAGGCAGAGATCACTTACTTACATTTGCTACGATTCTGACATACCTTTCTCGCTTCTTCAACTTTCATTCCGTTCCGCATACAGGCTCGTCGGTTAAAGGTTCTTTTGACCTGGCCTTTGCTTACATTGTCTTGAACTTGGTTCAAGAACGTTCGCCTAGATCTTCATTTTTTGACAATTCCAAGTACGTCTGCCCTATAAATACCTTTTGGAAATCTTCTTTCATTCATCCTTTCGATATAACCGAACTAGTAACCAGCATACTTTTTTCTACTTTAGTCACTACATCCTATATCACACCACACTGCTCCCTTATCACACTATTCTTCACTCTGTCACTCAATTTCACATCAGCTATACTCCTCAATGGTCTCATTTCTACCGCATTGATTCTACTTTCGTGCTTCTGCCATACCCAACTTTCGCTACCATACATAAGTCTTGACACTAACACACTTCTACGCGAGCCTTCATTGAGACTCTGTGACTGGTCATAAA
The DNA here is from genome assembly GCA_947561695.1 of Tyria jacobaeae. Taxonomy (NCBI): domain Eukaryota; kingdom Metazoa; phylum Arthropoda; class Insecta; order Lepidoptera; family Erebidae; genus Tyria; species Tyria jacobaeae. Next base: position 5,490,655 of record OX387207.1, on the reverse strand, counting down.
AGTATGTTTGTCCCTAGTAGTTTGTTAGTGTCCATAAAAGAAGAGTTCCGCCCATTTCTCCAGGATCCCACCATCAATCAAAAGTATATTATTTCAAATAAAAAAATAATTTTCCAAATTGGTCTAGGCATTTTCACAAAATTGCGGAACATACATAATAATAAAAGATTTCGGTTAAGAATTAAATCCGATACATAGTTATTTGCCTGTCCGGTAATTGTCTTTTTATTAAAATAATAAGTTTGCGTGAAATATTTAAATAACAAATAAAGCATCCGTTATCCAAATGAGAATGAGATTATTGTATATACTTAGCATCGTCGCCAAGGAATCCTTCTTAAGTTGTTAAGTACCCAGTACAAGAAAGCATATTTTATGCAGTATATGTTTTGCCGTCTCCCTCTCTTTCCTTTATTTTATTCTTCAAAATTGTTTTGTGTAGAAGTGCCACACAAAATCCGTAATATTGGTAACTAGCATTTAACATTATCTTGCTCGTCCGTACTCTGTTTATACATATTAAATCACCGTCTAACATGTTATAATAATTATGATCGTTAAAGTTTTATTTTAAATAAAAAGAAATTTAATGAACTTCCTCTAATCCGCCACTCATTTACTGAAACAGACTAATTTGAAGAAGTTTGCATTACCAGTATCGTAATTTCCGTAACCTTTAACTATTTCTTTCAGATATGCAGTGCTTATATTTTAATAACATGCGTAAGTGTATAGTGCCATGGTATAAACAGATTAACAATGATTTATGATGCCTGAATGTTAACTTAGGCATCTAGTTCTATGTAGATCCTTGTGGGACAAATATTGAAGATGCGATTCTCTACCCACTATAAGTCTGAACGTGAAAGTAATAGGGTAGTGGGCAAAAAGTTGTCAGAGGTATATTTTTTGTTTTTTTTTAGATCAATATAACAAAACTTAATGTTTTTCTGTTCTTTTAGATCATTTCATTAATCTAACGAAACGGTTTTTTTTTTCGGCTTGTTAGATGCATCTAAAGAAAGAGATTTTTTATTCCGTATTTTTTGTTAGATTAATTAAACAGTCTAACTAAACGGACGGACGGATTTAGATGCGTTTGCGATTAGAGCACAATTATTGTGAATATTATCATTATCAATAACGAGAATGGATGGCACTGGATGTAAATACGTCTGTCATTGTGCGAATAGTCATATTGTCCAGTCTTAACAAAGATTATTTGACGACGATCCTAATTATTTAAAATAATCTCATTCTCCTTTTTTTAATAAAACCGGGGCTTAAAGAAATTAAAACTTCGCTTTATGACAACTGCAACAAAGCCGCCAGAATGCCTACAATGTGTTTTACAGATCTTAGAATATATGTTAGTAATGCAAAAATACGAGGATTTTTTATCGGCAGATTTTAGGATAATAGCATTCGTATAAATAAAAGTTTTTTCGGAGATTAAGAAGAGTAAAATATATTCAATCAAACATTTTTATGTGATGGAACATTTAAAAGTGGTCCACCACCTATAAGCAGCTATATATATAAAGGATACATTTTAAGCAGCTGTATACGGTGCGTGATAGTATAGTTCCTTTAATTTACTCATTTAGGCCAGGGTCAGCAAAAAATGTTACGAAATACTCTTTAAATTAATCAAATCACAATTAGCGCAGAGGCAACCAAAAAAATACACAGTCGATTTTGAAGAAGCTGCAATGAGCGCTTTAATTAGCGTATTTCCTGAAGTAAAATTTAAAAGTTTCTATTATCACTTAAGAAGAACGTCTGGAAAAATGCGAAGAAAGAGAAATTAGTTACAAAGTACAAGTAAAAACTAACATAATAATTTCATGATTAGGTGTTTGGCATTGTTACCGAAAACATAGTTACATACATAAAGGAAATGAAAAAGAAAAAAAATGCTAAAAATATATGAAAAAATATTGGTTAAAGAAAGGAAACTTCACTGTCGTTTGGCGCCTATTTGGAGAACGTCACTGAAACAAAAAATACTTAATAAGCTAGTACTACAACATTAATAAATTTTAAACGACGACGACGATTCGATTCTTAATGAGCAACGATTCCAAATTCCATTCCAAATTAAAACAGAGTTAATGATCATATTTTAAAAGATTAATATATCCAGGAGTAGCAGTTGATGCTTGTCAGTGGCGTCATCAATACAATCCTCGACCACTTAAGTAATTAACATTTTATATATTTTGTCATAAATCCAGCGAGACGCTATCCCTTGAATATATAGAAACGTTAACATGTGACCTCTTGGGCTTTTTAAACAACATTTAGAATGCAAAGTGAATGTTTATACAATAATTCAGTTCTTGCTAGCCTAAGTGACTGTATTCAGTATTTTCTAAAACCTACTGAGGCAGTTCAGCGATGGCAACACCATAACGAAAAATATAGTTGGTACGCATATTTTGTAATACTGCTTATCTTGTCTAGGTAATGAGTAACTTAGTTGGACAGACAAGATTTTGTTACCACTTCTAAGAATTCCATTTAACTGCTGACAACTCTTACCAGCACCGCGTAGGTGTATTTATACTACAGCGAAACTAATATGTATTTTAATGACTTCAACGCGCAGTCGAGATAATTTGTAAGAAAGCTGTATACTTTTAGATCCTCTAATTATACGTATTTCTTTAAATTTCAATATCACCAACCGCGACTGTAATCCTTTCTATTATAAAATAATAATAGAAATCTCTTCAAAAAAAGGCGATGATCTCATAACATATGGAAATACACATCTGGTCAAGTTAAGAACCTCCTCCTTTTTGGAGAAAATAGTAATCGTCTAGTAATAAACTGTAAAGGAAAAATCTTTAGGACGGTGCACATATCGTAAATAAATGTTTAACTACATTGTCGTGCGCGTTGATAACATTCGTTCACCAATGGAATACATTTACATTTACAGAGTAGCCATACATTTTTAAAGAGATCAAATAATAGATTTGTGATCGAGCCGGAGCGAAGTTCCTATAATGGTATGACCGTTGGTAGGGTTGGTTGGCAGGTTCATCAAAATACAAATACGTAAACATTAATATTTGGTATAACTATATATCTTATCTGGTCATTAAAAAATAGTCTCATTTTCACGAGAACTGTTTAATCATTCCTTATTGCAATATATTGCGTTAATGTAATGATTTTCATTCTTTGTGTCCATCACTTAACGTAAATCCTTTCGAGTATAGAAAGCTCCATGTACCAGCTAGAAGGGTAGTAAACTGCTATAAATAGGTTTGATAACCTCAGTCAATGAATTTATTAATTTATGAGTCTCGGTATCTTCTTCATATGGCCGTCAGCTAGGTCCATGTTCATATATGTGTCTTTATTAAAAATGAAACAATTACTGTACATAGTCTACATACACTATATACAGTAATTGTTTTATTTTTCACTGCTACTTCTACTATTATATCTACTACATTATTGCGTTGCTTGAATGTTTGTAAAGACTCCCGTGACACAGGAATTCGTCCTTATGCGTAAGAGATCTTTTTAAAAGAAAAAAAATCAAATAAAAGAATGTACATACACTATATACAGTAATGGTTTTTTTTTCACGGCTACTTCACTCTCCTATAAGGATTTTTGAGACACATCTTTTGAAATCTCGCTCATGGACGAGTGTAATTAGAATTAGAACCATACAGAACGTACGTTCATAAGGTTAAAATGCCAGAATAAAAATAAGGTACTGTCGTTGACCGTCTCCTACATATTTGCGTATACTTAAGTATCAGTGTCATTAGATTAGCACATCGACTTTGTCTGCTTTGTACTTCGAGTAGTCTTCTTGTTTTTTAAACATAGTAACACTGAAAAATTATTATTGGTGTCCCTACTTTTATTTAGCCACCTTCAAAGTTTACTTTTGCGACAAAAAGTAGCCGACAAAAAGTTGCGACAAGTAGTAGCATGTCTTTTCTGCAGGACCTTTTTGCGCTATACCTAATTTAATTCCTAATATGATTAAACGGTCCATCCGTTGAAGCGTAACATATATATATGCATTTACTTTTCTTACTTACCATTTATTTAATAATATTGGTATAGATTGTATCAATTACTATAATTATTGAAGGTTTTATTCAAGGTTTAAATTATACTTTTAATTTCCTTGCAAGCTAAAAGTTTATTCAGTATTTTATTATATTTCAGCCACAAGCACAAAAAATGTAAATCTCATTTTCATTCCATTCCAAACATTTATCGTTGTTCCATGTATCAGTAATGGATATATTCAAACAGTTTTAGTAGTTCATACATAGTTGCAGTCACAACTCTTCACTGTAGAAATTTATTCTCATTGTGAGGCACATCTTCTAAATCAATAAAATTATCTTTCTACCTGATGTTCGGGAAAGCATTGCAATCCTATTATACTGCCCGATGTAGTTCTGTACTACTGGTACAGTACTACACTTAAAGAACAGTTAGAAAGTAAAATAAAAAAATTCTAAGCCGATTTCTGTGGAATTAGTACTAGTTATTTTTGCTCTATTACGATTGTTATATAAAACTAGCTGCGCCCGACAGACGTTGTCCTGAAGTTGCAGTATAGATAAATAACCTAGATACCGACTGCAGCGCCATCTGCCGGGCTGATTTGTGAATCTAAACCATTCCCAGATCCCCTTGAACACACACAAAAAATTTCATCAAAATCCGTCCAGTCGTTTGAGAGTAGTTCAGTGACATACACACTCACAGAAGAATTATATATATAAAGATGTGTCTCACAATTCTTTTACTTAATAAACTAAAAGAACTTAAAGTAATCAAAACTGGATGTAGAAATGTAATCACGATGGAATTATTTTTAATATACAATATGGTTTGCCTGACGTTACGAGCGGACTGGTATAGAAACAGTTGTGCCTCACAAATATTATCGCTATTACACCCTGATTTACACCTTTCTTTAACTCTCAAAGAGTTGCTCGTCCCAAGTAAACCTTAATTAATGACTTGTAACTATGAAGGCTACTAACAGCTAAATGGAACTTAAAAATAAATGGACCATTTCGGACAATTTGTCACATCGTTTAGTATTAAATTCATCTGATCTTCTTAGCTCGTTTATCGGTAAAAATAAAGTTTGTGTGTGGTTGTAATTTATAATTGCTTTTACTTATTTGACTTTATACCTACTTTTACGTTACGTTTATATCTACTTTAAAGTTATTATGATAACTTAAAAAAAAAGCACATACCTACATTGATTAATTATTATGTTCTTAAGTTTTTATTAATGAAAACACCAATGAATTGTATGAATCCTGAAAAGAAAAAATACTTAAAAAAAGTTTTTACTTACAAAGCTTTTTTGAATTGAGCCACAGTAGTGAAGTATCAAAAGGTATTTAAATTACAAAAAAAAAGTATCGATATCCCTTCACAATGTCAAGTCTTTTAAAGGTAATTGAATTGAAATGCTAGTACAAAAATAATAATTAAATAACAAATGAATTGCTTATTTAATAATCAGTGAAACAATGCCCTTGATTAGAGAAAAAAAATATAGTAATTATTAAAATTGACAAAACTAGATATAACTGACCATAGAAGCTACTTATAGCCTCTTTTGTTGATTGCATCGTCGATAACGTGGTTCAAGTTAGTGGCCTATGCTGCGTGAAATCCAAACGATATGAATTTCGATTATAGAATTTGCCTGGTGAGAAATTTTCAATACACGATCTCTGGAGCACAGCAAATGGCCTTAGTGCAGACTTAAATGCAGGGGAATTTAACCATACCTCGCGAAATATGGGTGTATAATACAAACCTGCCGGCATACTCGTGCAATGTATATAGATGAAAGAACTTGAATTATAACACTTATTATTTTCACTTTGTTTAACTAATACACAAAATGGAGAACAAAGTCATCAATTCATATGCGAATTGATAAATTAATTAGTCTTATTCAGTAATAAGAATTAAATTTCCTAAGCAGCCATTTCTAATACAAGAAAATAACAATGAATTCGCCTTAGATTCGAGGCGAAAAAAAAAAAACATTACGATGTCATGACTGCACGGAAGGCGTAGCGGTTTTAATGGTCACCCCGCCACTACACTGCCGCGCCGAGTATTGTGGGTTCGATCCCCGCACGGCACAACACTTTGTGTAATCCTCAAATTGTTGTTCTGAGCCTAGGTGTACTTTGTGTCTGTTGCTTGAATATTTGTAAAGCCCCCCGTGACACAGGAAGTAATCTTTATGCGGAAGAGGTCTTTTAAAAGAAAAAAAAATCAAAGAAAAGAATGTCAGGCAGCCTGTCAGACAAATATATACAAAGGAAACCTTCAAGACTGATAATACATAGTAAATGCAAGATGAATTAAAGCTAGTATTATCATACGGTGCCCCCTTTTATTGCCTAGCGTAATGTAAAGAAATGTATGTATCGTTAGATAGGGGGAAACAGAATTATATAATATGCGCCCTATGATTAATTCATTTAATTGACTGCAGTGTAATTTCCGCATTTAAACTAGTAAATAAAATACAAGAAAATGTGCGAGTAAGAGACAGACTAAACCGGACCTTGAAACCAATTACTAAAAATTAGAGTCCTGCGTTTTAATTTTTTTTTTCTAATTATTAGATTTTAGTATAACATCCATCAATAATCCAAATAAAGAACCATTATACAGGTGAATGCTGATAGTTCAGTTACATGAATATATATGTATATATACTCGTATATCTTTAGGTCTTTCAGTCATAGCAGTGGATTAAGATTTTACACATTTTACTCACCATAACATCACAGTGGATTAACATTTTACACACTTTATTTCATTATTTCACAAAATTTTATGCATATGTTTTGATCCATATATGTATTAACAAACGAAAATAGCCGAGCACATTAAAAACGTCTCACCTTAGCGGCTGTCACATACAAAGTAAACAATACTGCTGAAAATTTTATCATACTTCATTGCATCTATACCAACATAATATTAATATTTTTTGTCAATCGGACTCTTCAAACATAAAATTCTGTTATTTTTTTAATACACCTCGTACATACACTCACGTCTAGGATAAGCAATAGTCAAAGGCGTTTTAAACGTTTTGCAGTAGGGGGCAAGCCTATTACATCATCCGGGCACTGTAGGACTGTCCGATCCCTTAGTCGTTTATTTACGACACCTACGAGAAAACATGGTTAGTCCTATTCTCCACTAAGAATCAGACGGTAAATGAATTAAAATAAATATTCATAAAATTACACGATTGTTTCGTTATGTCTTGATTAGTTAGTACCTCTCTCTGCACACTGGCTATTGTTGGTGATCTAGTGGAATAAAAAATAAATATTTTTAATATTTCTTAGCGCACCAAATGGTATACCTTATATTATTATATGTAATGTATATATTTTAAATAATTATATCTGTGTCGCTTGGGACCCAGAACACCCAGAGTCGGGTCCGCTATTTGTGTACTACACTAACTCCGTCTCAGCAGTCAGTGTCACTAAGTACAAGACCAAATAGTCATTTTACTGTTAAATTTTAACAACTACCAATGTAATACTAATGTTAGTAGTGACGTTTTTTCGACATGCATAATATACTATCAAGTGGAAAAACCGCCTGCCTTAACATTACTAGCTAATAATCATACGGTACATATAGGCACGTAGATTATTATATATATTATATATATATACACACTTAAAAAGACGAATCTAACGATACCTCACTCGTGAGAATCGGTTCAAACTTTTAATCAATCATAAAGTGGGTTTTGCTCGTTTTTGTCTTCGACACAGTTGGGCTGAAAAAGCCCTTTAAACTATATATAATACTATTTAATATTATTATGTATAGTTAGTTATAAATGACAATAAAAAACAGGAGAGAGATATAGTATTTATATTGAAACTCCTAACAGTACAATTTTATTTCGTTATTTGGTCTGAAGTGTTACTATCGGTGTCGTCGTCTTTTACTGTAAAGAAATGATTTTTAGCTAAATGCCTTTGCAAACAAACCTTCTTCGCAAAAACTTTATGGCACTTGAAACACTTGGCCCCATCTGCAGTATGCCGGTACAGAATATGGCTTTGCATGCCAGTTATTGAGCTGAAACTTCGTTCACACCAACTGCAGTCAGTGGCACCGGGTGGGTGTATTGTTGCGATATGGTTTAGCAATCGTCGTTGCGTCGTAAATGAACGTCGACAAAGATCGCACCAATGATTCCTTTGCTCTGGATGTTTATACTTTATGTGGTTCCTTAAAGCAAGAGGTGAATCAAAAACTTTTCCACATTGTGAACAGGGCGTTTCAGTTTTACTACAACTCTCACCATGCATAAAAAGAAGTTCAGCTGTAGCAAAGGTTTTATAACAAGCTTTACAGCGGTGCTCGTAGCGGTGCATATAACGTATATGTTTTTGCAAGCTCAGCAACGATGGATATTTTTTGTCACATGACATGCATTGACCCTCAACTGCATTTTGAGGATGTATTAAAAGACAATGAGCGTGTAATGTACTGATAGTTTTATAGATTTTACCACAGTGTCGGCACATATGACCTTCGTTGGTTTCCGTAGGTGAGTCCTCTAAATCTTCCGAACACTTTAAAATATCATGTAGTACAACAGTTGAGTTTCGAAGGTGTTCATCTACGATTTCAGAATTCAGACGCACTACGTCCACTTCGATCTCTGGTTTCTCAAAATTGCTCATGCTTTTCTATGACAATAAATAATTTTATTGTGTCACTGATTATATATGTATATTCCGTAAACGTCAATACAAACTAAAAAAAAAGAAAAAGTATGTAATACTTTTAATAGTGTGACGTTTCTCTACAACCAGCTGCCTGTAGTTGCATTATATTCTCTTTGGTATTTTGTTTATATGTGCGCCTTGTTTATACATGAAATTATTTTGGATTCACTAATAAAACGATTATGCGTGACTAAAAGTATGTGTGTTATCATTTTCGCTGAATAAAGATTAATACTATGCTAAAGACTGTAAGGCTAATTGATTGATACTATAACTGTTCGCCCCAAGTTTGGAAAACTTTATTTTGTCTAATGGTTCATTTAGTAGTAGTTAATTTTAACTTTTTTTTTATGATATAAGGGACAGACTAACGGATGGGCCACCTGATGGTAAGTGACAACCGCCGTCCATGGACACACGCAACTCAAGACTCGTAAGTGCACTGCCCACCTTTGAGGGTGATGAGGAGTAGGGGATGCGGGGAGGAGAAAGAGAGGAGGGATGGGGTGATTAGATGAGAAAGAGAAGGGGGGATAAAGGAAGGGTAAAAGAAAAAGAAAGAGGGACTGGGCCTTCGGTAACCTCACTAATTTCGGGTTTCACAACCGGTTTTCTGTGAGCTCGTGCATTTAAATCTTAATGGTTGTTAAGTACTTAAGTAGATACATATGCTCACCCCTGTATTTCCAATGGGTAGGCAGAGGTGTATTAAACACCCATTTGCTAATTCTAATTTTGATAAGGTACATATAATACATATATACCTTACCTGTACCTAAGCCGGGCCGTACGGGTACAACATGAATGTTTATTATGTGACTGTAGACTATACCAGTCTAATAAAAGAAGCGTTTCTCTAGTTTACTTAGTTTTCGTTACGTTCTTATTTGGATTCCATGTTATATAATTTACGGAACTAATAAGCCAAATTATCTAACCATAAAAACAATATACCAGATTGATATTCTTTGCGTTTGGTCGAGCCGAGTGACTGTTTGAGAAGAAAAAGATGATTTGTTTCTGGACCGACTGTAACAGTCGCACAACTATGTAGGTGGAACGGTTGGGATTAGCCTAGTTCTTCATGAAATGTGCTTTAACCGTGGGTATATTAAAATAATAGTATGCTCTTCGTTCTGAATTTGGTTTCATCTTTTACATATTCATAAAAAATAGAATCGGATCCATATAACTGAACCGATAGTACCAGTAGGTAAAATGTGGTTGTAAATGTGTGATTGTAAAGTAAAACTCATCTATATCTATCGGAGTTATAATTATCATCTTATCCCAATTTTATTTGGGATCGGTGTAATGTGTTCTCTTCTTCCATTCCACAGTATCATTTGTCATTTCACCGCTTATTCCGTTTCTAGCCCTCTCACGCAGTTCATCTAGCGGAGTTATAATACGACTAGTATAAATATATTTTGTTTTTTAAGTGTTCGTGATAACAGTCATGCTCAAGAAATACAAAGGATCTAATTAGTATAAGTATTAGCATTATAATAACATTATATAGCTCATTAACTAATTACTATCATTAGAATTCATCCAAACCAAGGTAGTAACATTATGATTTTGGAATCGAAAGCAACCGCATTATTGTAAAACACCTCATTCCTTAAAAAAATAATAAACAAAAAGCCGCGTATTCGATTCCGAAATCATAAAAATGGTGACTGTGTAAGCGTGTGGTGAGCGTGTGTGTTGTTACGTGTACGTGTGGTTCTTTATCGGGTCGCAGTGAGATCAGCCGCAGCGCTCCGCTCGCCGCCTGGCAGGACCAACAGGCGACTAACGCGGAACGAGAGTCGCTACCATTCGGGTGAGTCACTACATTATAAAGAACCTTACGCTCTGTTCGTAGACGTTACTCATGGGTGTTGTATAGGGCTGCCAAACTTATAAAGAACTAACTTATAAATAACCGATTCGGATAACCTGTTAAATTGAATGGTCCTGATACAATGTCTTTAAGCTACAGGCAACTTTATGATTTTTAAAAATAATTTGGTTATATAATTGGTAGCCCTATTCCGTATTGTGTGTTGTCATATTCCATCTACTCGTACGTTTTTCTTAATGGGGGTGGCTTATACATATCTCTTGGGTCTCTTGCTCATTCCGAATTTGGTCAAGTAGTCGTATTAAATTGGAATAATGTGAATAAACTTGCAGTACTTATCTTCTGTCTTTTTCTATATATTTGATAACACCATTTTGACTCTTATTAACTGAGATACTCTTTCTTACATTATATAATTTTCCTGTGTATAGATTGATATATTTGTATAAAGTCATCGTGGAGCAAAATTAGAACGACTACTATTAGTTCACCATAACTTTCATAGCGAAATATCCTTGTTGTACATAGTATTTAGATAAAAAAATCTGTACGCGATTAGTACATTCAGTTCCCTTATAAGAATTGAAATTGACTAACATCATCCGACTTACAAAGACGCTGTCTCATAACCGGTACGACTGGTCCAATGACTTTCTATTTTCATACATTATATTGTTTTTTTTTTTGCACAAAGTAGGATGCTAAACGGTTTTATTCCTCTGGTTTTATAAAGAATTACGTAGCAATAACTAACTCTATATTGAAAGAAACATTAAGTTGAATCAAAAATTTGTAATGGAAAAGCAAAGCACCTGTGATATATTTTTTTTTTGTATTTTTAACTATTTGCTACTTTTTACCATTGATTTATTTGATACTCGATTGTCATTTCGATTGAAGAGAAGTAATTAATTTAATTCTTAGTTTTTATAAACTTAAATAGTAAAAAAACGATACCTAGGTGTTTCAAATCCCTAGGATGTATACTTTCTTTGAAAATACTTAAAACAAAAGCCTTAATTTAAGAAATAAAATGAGTACTCAATTTTATTTGTAGTTGAAAATTATTTGACAACGTATCTAATCTTTAAATGACTATTTAAATATCTACATATAGCTTACTACGTACTCGCTTCTTACTTTGGCAATTATGTTAACAGTATTAACGTAACTTTGAATTATATAATATAAGTAATCAAAGAATGTTACTACAGATCTAATATATCCTTATAAAAGTTTAAGAGTAACTAAACAGCACATAAACGAGTCCCGGAGGAGATTTTGTTTTAGATTTTATATCAAGCAGGTCTACCGACAACAAGTATAGAACAAGATTTAGAATTCGTCCGTATATTACTGATAAGGGTTATACCCTTGTCAGTAATATACGCGAATTCTCTTTAGGTTATTGAATCATTGCCCAACTAATGCAAAATTACTATTACAGTCCAGATTCATTAATTTTAATTTCATCAGCTCAGGACAGGTCTGTAGCTTAGGCAGAGTACTAAGTCAACGTCCAGAACGGCTAAGTTTTCTTAGACGCTAGAATATGGGGTAGGAGGCTCTCATAGTACTAGTACAAAGTTACCAGTTCTGTACAAAGGTTCTCCATGAACCGGAAGCCTCTCTGCTTGTTTGGTACTAATCAGAGTATCGGTGGAAACATAAAGAACGAGAAACCTAGCCGTTCTGAACGTTGACTTAGTACTCCGGCTAACTTGAAAGGAAATGAAGTGACACGAATAGAGAAAGGAATGTTGCGTTGGTTTGGGGATGTTGAAAGGATGAGACAAGAGCCGCTGTGTAAAGGCATTTATAAGGCTTCTGTGAGTGAGTGAATTGTTGCGGTTAGGTCTAGAAAGACTATACTTACCAGATCGGTAGTATGAATGTCGAAGAGGTGAAAGTTTTGTGTCAGGATCGTGGCAACTGGCGTTCTATCAACCCTGGATGGGAACAAGGCGTGAGCATATGTTTGTATGTATTTTCTTTTTAAAAGTCTTTTAAAATCGAATATCCGTAACCGAAACTATTTGAAACTATCGGACAGTGAAAAATAATTTGATTTCTGTAATTGTATCCGAATATTCCATAGGCCAAGATCAATAAAGAATTGCTGTTAACTGATATGTTAGGAATAATTCGTATCGTATACGTAGAATAAAGGTATTATGGATTTAAAATTTTCGCTGCATATGTGGCGCCTATATCTGAAAAGCTTAAAAGGTACAAAAAAAAAACTTAATTTCTAGAGAATTTAATACCCTACAAATTTTACTTTAATGCAATTCCAAAGAATAAAAAGATATTCTAAAAAAAAACGGATTGACCTTGAATATACATATTTGTAAGGGCGCTCACACGTGACCATACTTAAGACTAGACTTTTGAGACAACATTTATAATACAGGAATAAAGGAAGATACGAAAATTTAGCTAATAACATGTCATTTCGAAGTAAAGCCCCCTTATTTATCTTTAGTCATAGATAGGATACATGTTTTAAAATGAATTCATTTTATACATGTCAATTATTTAATTATTTCGTAAATTACTTTAAATATACATATATATTTATGTTTTAATTTTAATAGCTGTTTTCACGTTGCTGCTTACGTTGTTGGAAAATGAAAACAACACATGTCAGCAGGTAGCAAACACGCGTTACTTCAGTGAATACCCAGTTATATGTTACTGGCTCCATTGTTGAAGTTCATAACTTGCATCCATTATTCAAAAGCCCGCAACACCCACTAACGGAATGCAGCTGCGGGACACATGCTACCCCAGTTTTGTTTCGTTTTTAAATCTAGACACATTGGTAATTGTGCAGTATTCATGTCTGCTTGTTTCTTTCTTTCGATTGTTCTCTTAGAACTTACAACTTCCATATACTACTTTTGTTGTATTTCAGTTACATCTATAGTAGGTCTTGTTTTATTTATTTCTTGTTATAGCCTGATCCATTTTTTCTTAAAGCCAATTTTATAGGGTTATGCTCGGCGTTCGCTAGATGGATTAGTGATGGGATAATAAATAAATAACAATGATTTATTACCTAAACACTAACTAAGAAATAAATACTATTAGACATGAATTTCGATAGGATGTCGGCAATAGCCTTGCCCCCTAAGATGCCTGCTAAACATAAGTAAATAATTAATTAAGTTGTTGATAATAAGGTACTTCTTTTAAGAAAATAAATAATTTTGTTTGTGTAATATTGATTGTTACTAAGAAACTAAGTGTTGCTTAACTGACCAAATACATGTAGTCAACAATACTTTGAATTCCTAATGCAGTTGCTTGAGATTACACAACTTGACTAGATAGCAATTCGAATGCTGTTTAGAATTTATGGAGTCTAAGTGTGGTCTGTACTGCACTCAAACATATTTAATCTAAAATTGTGCAAGAAACCTCCTATTTAAACATTATTTTCAGATCTGTATTCCTCGTAGTCTAGAAGTCGCAAACGCTTTCCTATATTTTGTGTATTTGAGTAACGTATTTTTGAATATTTAAGTTCAGAACATTAATGAGCAAATCCTTTTTGTTCTAAAAGAAATCGCTTTATAAAATATACGCTGTTCAACATAGACTAGATTCCTCAGAGAATAAGATACCATATTTTACAAAAAGCGTATTTACAGGGCTAGTGCTATTAAAGGAATTAAAATGATTATATACAAGTAGTAGTTTGTAGTAAATTTTATACTTGTATAAAATATGAAAACAAATTAACTGATATGTTACCTTAGAAAATTTAATTAATCTTTTGGTCGTGCCGTACTGACATTTACCGCTGCGCCGATATTTTTCCGGCATGTCCATAATTTCTGACTTCAACTGTTTTGAACAGTTCTGACTCAACCAAAAATTCAGCCGTAGGCGAAATATGTGCGTGCTATACATGTATAGTACGCACATATTTCAAAATAAAACAGACATTGTATTTACGAGATGGCAAGTATTAGGCATTCTAAATTTATTATCATCGTCTAACTCTTGTCCATGAATTAATTTATGGCTCTATACTACTCTTATCATTCGTAAATTTAATGCTTACTCCTTTTTTAGCCATAACAATACACTAGTGTAATTAATAAAATTACTAAAATGTTCATAAGTCCGAATATATTCCTTCGATAATGAATTATATAAGTAAATAACTTTTCTTATTCTATTATAGCCTATTCTATTATAGGTTGATGTTAAGAGATCACCGCTCGCGCTGCCGTGAAATATAATGCATCTCTTATTATACAAATGCGGAAATACAAATAAAGAATGCAAATACTCTTGACTACACTTTGACAGCTAGCACATATACTTCTTTTAAGCGAAGTAAAACTGTATATTTTCCAATCTTACCGAGTGAGATGTTAAGTCGTCAATCGCTATTTTTCTTCCCCTGTGCAAAGATGAATTTCCTTTACAATCAAGTTATCTTGTTCAGTAATTTGAATTCCTTTTAAAGCCAAGTTGTATTCTGTTGTTTACTGACGACTTAACATGTTGTTTATAAATCTCAACGACGAGGACACGAGCCAGTAAATATGTACTTAAATCTTATTTTTAATTGAGAAAAGTAAAAAATAGTAACTAAGAAATATTGTCAAATAAAAGTATGTATAATATATCGGTAGAAAATAAGTTTATTGGAAATTATTAGTTATTGTTATTTGTAGAGTTAGTAAATGAATTGTAAAAGAAGCAGAAGCTATATTCGACAAACTGAATTAAATCCTAGATATTAACGTATAAACTATTTCACTGAATTAAAATAAGTTTGTAAAAAAAGTAGGACCCCCCTCCCAGAACTATTACATATATAGTTGTCGAGGAAATAACTACTCTCTTTATATATATTTATACATAAAAGGCTACAACTAGACAAATCTCCAGTGTGTTCCGATTGTTTATAATAAGCATATGTTTCGGGAAATAAAACTCGACTATGCTTGTAGCAAAACGTTTAGTTACACCCAGTGGGTATTGTATCCAAGATAATAACACGATACATGATCTTGAAATAACTCAGAACACTTAACAAATGCACAGACTCGATGGCCATAATAGTCTGGTCAGTAAATTTAAAAACGTGACAAATAGAAATAAAGCTGCTAATATATAAGTGATAGCTCATTGGATTCGGGAAACGTCTTTGTAAGGATTTTACCGCACATAGAATCTTGTTTTGTTATTTACAAAACAAGATGAAAAACAATAGGTATTTAGTTCTTGTTAATAAATCAAAACCTATTAATATTTAAGCGATTAAAAAAAAAGATGATGAATGTCCAACTCCTTTAACTCTATCGCCATTCTGTATAATTTTAATTTAACTGAAAATAGGGCTCCACGAGGCCGCTACGGTATGAGTGCACCTCTGTTAAAGACAGTAGACGACTATTTTATTTTTCTATAGTATCAAATATTATTTTAATAATTTCAATAAATTATAGTATAATCTAGACACTTAAAAGAATAAAACCTCTATTTTTTCAAAAAGTTGAGATAAAATAATCTTTATTGTACACCAAAGACATATTGCTTAAATAAGGTGATATGCGGCCTTATTGCTGAGAGCGATCTCTTACAGGCAATCTTTAAAAGTTATACAATTTTATTGTTAACTAACCATTTTTTTTCCGAAGCTCCGTTATTATATTTAAATGGCGGTATAAGATTTTAAGTAATTGACCTATGATATTTTTTGGATTCGTAGAAGGTTTATACGTATGTATATTGATAGCATATACTTAACAAGATCCCGCATAATAGTTTATGAAAGTTGATTATATTGTTTATTGTAATTTTATAAACTAAAGGATATATAATCTTTTTAGTCTAGTGAGTTCCATAATCGTCTTCATTGGCCGTCTAGAGGAGACAAATGATGACGAGACGACCAATAAAGACCATAAGGGTTCTTTTACTAGCATATTATTTAGTAAATATAAACGCAATCCAGTATCTTTTTGGATTAATTCTGTTGACTTCGTCTGTGAATCGACCAAAAATATTAACATCTGGCGTGGACTGCATAAAGGGAGATATGTTATTTCCTGTCCAATTACAGGGCATGGGATAGTTACTGTTAACTTAATTGAGTGATTTACATCAAATGCTGTCTACATGTGCAGTGTTGTAATTCGAAAAATAGTGCACACGGCTTCCACTTCCACGGTTTTCACGGGTGTTTAAACAATCTATTTTAAATCACAAACGCGCCCACTTATTCTCACTCTCACCATTCAACAGATGTATTTATTGCGACCTTGATGCTCTGCAATGTCGCTAATTTAGGAAGTCAACAGTGTTCGATGGCTGTCTCATTTTCTGTGATTTAAATATAAATGCTTTTGTCTGAAAATAATAACGCGTAATTATTTGAACTGCGGTCAAACAATATTAGGGCTTCTGTTAAATTTAGTCACCAAAGGATACAGGTCCATGTGCGAAATAGCAAAGAATAAGTTACTAGTGAGTGTTAATGGGCACTAATAGTTAGGACCGGCTTTGTGTGCCTCTGTTAAGTTAAGGTCTATATATAAATAACACGTATGTATATTGGTACGAAAAGCGTGCGGCAACAATACACACTCGTGCGTCGTCACTCTCATCTCGTCGTACACTCCTCTTGATGTTTATGCATAGCACTTGCGACATAGCTTTCAACAAAACCTTCTCTACATCTTACTTTTGCTTTTTCGTTAAATTTTTCCATACCTGTAAAAATATACCTTGATGCAGTAATAGGGTCTTTGGTAGATCGAACATATGTATATCCTCCTCTAGTGATGCTCGTTTTAATTAAAACTAAAACTTTCAATCGAGGTGATTTTTCAATAAAAATACGTATTACACAAGTCTATTAAGAGTTGCACATACAGAACAAATTGTTGCCCGTGTTTCCGGACCGATTTATTATTTCGCTACAAGTTAATAACTTGCGACTTTGTCAGCTAAGGAAAGCTTGTACAGTATACAAGTACATTGTATATGGCACAATTAGTCTTATGACACTGTTTACGTAAACTATATAAATTTACACACATACTTGTATTATATTATATTGGATAATACTGATTGCTTCGGAATAATTATAATAAGCGGAGATACGTAATATTGTCCTATAGTGCTACAAGGGAATTACATTTATATAAGGTTTACATAACATTCGCGTACGTACGTACGTACGTGGGCGGCCGTTTCCTCAGCATTGAGACAACACCGGCATATAGGGCTGTCTGTCACGTAGATGGTGAATAGGTATCGATTCAGGGCCAAATATCTCGTAATCGCCTTTTCGGCGGCTGAGCAGTCTACAGGTTAACCTTGGTGAGACACCCGTCAGCCCCACTTTTGACTGCCTGCAGCCCGGAGTATTGGTCCATCGACCATTGTCTGTCTCTTGCCTAACCCAGTAGCGAAATTGGTTAAAGGGTGGCTTAGGCGAACCGTGTAATATTGACCGAGTAGAAGTAATATTCAATTAAAGAGTCAAAATTAAAAAAAAGCATTGGTGTAAAATAAAACAAGTATTTACAATACATTTTTTCAATGTTGCATTTATTGATCGCATTCGCATCGTTGTTTGTTTTCATTCGAAACAAAAAGGTGTGTGGATAGTCCATGTTCATGCCAAAGTCATCACGTAAAGCCGGTTCGATGTCCATAATAGCGCCAGGATCAACGTTAGAAACAGGTTCGGTGTCCAAGTGTGAGGTCGGTACGTTACGGGAAGCGGTATGGGAGTCCATAATAAGAAGCAAAAAACGTCGAAAATAAAAAATATTCAGAAACAGTGGTAATGTCTATTTGACGTTTAGTATTGTCGGAGAAAAGTTTAATCGTTTCTTTTTCCAGTAATGTTCATACTTACATTAAAATAAAGTGCCTTATAAATATTTTGTTAAGTTCTTAAATCGATGAATTTTTCAGCTTCTAATAAAGATCACAACAAAATCACGTCTAAATTAATTGTTATTAAAAACACATTATCATTTACTACAATCAGATAATCACATTATAAACATAGCAACAGATATGCATAAACGGATAATTTCGTACTATTTATATTCATCTATTTAAATACATAATAAAGTAACTTTTAGAAATACACTTTCCTACAAAAAGATTTGCAAGATATATATTTATTGTAAAATTAATGTTGTTTTTTTCACAAAAAACTTTTTTTACTGATCACTTCTCTTCAACACCCTTCTCTTTCCCACTGAGGAATTTAATCTTATGTTATGCCTATGTCACTTTGTCACCGACATGTCTTACCATATCATTATGTCATCTCATATGATCATGTGTATTGATGAACTGGCATTTAAAAGTTAAATGTATGAATACTCTGGTGTCTGTCCTCCTCCGTTGTGACGGTTAATTACGGATGGCACAGTGGTTTGAGCGTTTACCTCGACACTACGCTGCCCAGTGTTCTTGTGGGTTGATCTTTGTGTAATCTTCAAATTGTTATTCAGAGTTGAAAAAAGAATTGCCGCCGTCTTTAACTAAGTTTAAAGTAGGTTCTAAAATTATAATATAATTGCCTTCTCATTTACTATTATGATGTCAAAGTATAAAAACAACAATGTATATTGCTACATAACACTAGCTCAGCTAGCCTTCAAGGTTGAGTAATATTGAGAGTAATTCAGTTAATATACTTTTTTGCTGTTGTTACTTGTACATATTAGAAACGTATTTTTTTACTGAACAATTTGTACAAATTATTATAATAAGTAAAACTTGTCTGCAGTGCAACAAGTTTTTTTTATGTGATAGGGGCAAACGAGCAGACGGGTCACCTGATGGTAAGTGACCACCGCCGCCCATGGACACCCGCAACTCAAGAGTACCAGCCTGGAGGATTGTTTTGTTGGATTTGTCGAAGAATATGAATCTATACTATACTTATTTATGTTGTAATATAAAACTACAAGAAAATTAATATATTTATAATATGTATATAATATTGTATTTATTGTCAGCATTTTACTTTTTAATAGAACTGAAGTATGTATGGTTACTGAATGTTTGGTCACAGGCAGTCTATCATATTAAATTAGCTGACAAAGAAATATTTAAAGTTTAATTATACTTATCTGGTATCGAACTTAAAATACTTTTTAATTGTTATTGTGCTCATGTTTATATTAGGTATAAATTTTCACGTTTGCTAGTGTAACGTGATCGGACTTGCCACCACATCAATCAGTGCTATTAAAACGCACTAATCGTACATTTGCATGATTTTCTCACGGTCATATGTTGCATGCACACGCTTCTTTCATGTTTGGGCTAAGTACGTGTTCAATGTTTATTATGAAATAACACAATTTACCTACCTATTTCACAGCAAACTTACTTACTCATCATCATACGAGATACTATTCGGTGACACCGCTTTAAAGGTAACTGAAAGATGTCATTGCATTGAGTCCAAAGCCTATAGAATTTGTGACAAAAAGATATGTATATACATAGAAACTATGTGCCAATTCATCAACATACTTCGGCACATCAATTCTTTAACTGTCCACGTTCGCTTGAACTCCAGGACGTGGAACAGGCACTTCACGATTACACGGACAACTACAAAGCAAATCGCTCTGTGACGGCATTCAGCCGAGTGCCTTAAAATTGGCCATGCTTGCTTGACACTTGTAACTCGTTTTTATTGTAAATGTGTAGTACAGAAAATAGGTATTTGTAATAGAATTTTCATGTTTTTTCGAATGCCTATGCAAATCGGGTGTTGCGGTAGAGAGCATGCTGCTAGATATAAAAATCGGCATGACAAGTTTCGTTTTGAATTAGAATGTTATTTTGTAAATTATTTTTAACAAAGTTTTACTTTTTCAGAAGTAAGACAGGAAGCAGTTCAACAAGCCTTAGCGGAGATGCAGAATAGACCCAAACCCTCCCTGCCCATGCCCTCCAAAAGGACCTCCATGATGGCAAAGAGCCCTGATCGCGAAAGACACGACCTCTGTGAGTATAAAATAGTCTACACTACTATATAATTATTATTTTACTGTCATTTTGTGAAATGGCAATCTATATGGACTAATAGAAGAGTAGAAAAAAAAAATATCATGTATCGGGGATACACACATGATTGTGAAACTCTGAAATTATAAGGATAGAAAGTGGGAGTAGCCCCCAATTGAATAATAGTTGGAAATCTAATAGGAGTTGCACTAGACGCTTAATTGTGAGGTCGCTTTTGTCTCGATCAGGACGTTGACAGCAGATTCGATAATTAAAACTATTAATATATGGTACTATTATTAATATACGGTCTACTTTGTACAAAACTAAGTTTGATCATGTTTGATTGTCCTGTCATCAGGAATTATTATAATATGATAAGTCAAGGAACACATATTTAGTACATAAAGGCGAAGAGATACTATTTGAGGTATTTTCTTAATAGGTTCATAAAGTCGATAACATTTTGACAGTATTAGATTTATGTATGAGTGTATAAATATATTTATATAGGAATGTGTATAGATATTCATATATTTATTTAGTCACTTTTAGTTCGTTTTTATCACGATATTCACAGGGCACTTACCTCTTTTCTCTTCTTGTGTTTTCTCTGCATCACCCGTAAGTCGACTGGCAGAAAATGTCTTAGGCATTCAGTCCGTCTATGTACTAAATGTGCAAAAAGTTAATAAATAATTAAAAAAATAGAAACTGTAAAATCGAGTGCACTTGAACTTGAAATTGTCTGTAATTTTTCTGTTCTTTGTTCTGTAATTTGTTCTGTAATTGTTCTCATACTAATTGTTAATAGTCATTGACTCAGCATAATAACCTTAACAAATATGTTTTATGTGTGACAAAGCTTCTTCATCGGATGAAGACTCGTGTGCTGGGGACACTGAATTGCCACCTCCACCAGAGTTGGGCTCTCCTCCTGCTCGTCGGCCTGCTGCGCCTCACCCCCGTGCTTATCCGCATCCACTGCCACTGCCGCAGCCTCATTATCCTCGGGAGAAGAAACACATACCTAGGGACAGAAATGAGATGAGGGAGAGGACTGAGATTGATCTGTCTGAAATAACTCATCTACCAGCTTGTAAGTACTTACATCCTTCCTGTTTTCCTTACTTTTGTAACTATTAATTAGCTCTTGATATGTGTGTGTTCGACATAATCTTACGAATTTAATTACCTTCGACTTCATACTGCTGTGTGTATAAAGTTGCTACCGCCTCTATTCCCTTATGTTAATAATTTTAAGGAGAGTATTTTGTCTATTTTAAAATTATTATTAGTTGAGAAGAAAGTATGGAGACAGGCATAGTATATCAATAATAGAACGAACCTCTTTTTAATTATGCTAATTGAACTATGAAATGTGAAATTCAGTAACAAATTTGACCAGTCTAGTACTTAATTGTTCAAACCAATCACGAGATATTCGTAATTATAACTACGTATTATTAAGATGATTGCGTTACAGGGGACGTGAAGCCAGTATGTAGGTTCACCGCTTCAGGCGCTAGGTGGTAATTGAATTGAATTGTGTGTAAGCTAGTAACTACTGGTTGTGGTTGCACAGATGATATACATGTATTCGTGTATTGCACTTAGGTCTCATGTAAAAATACTAGCCTCAAGATTGAACCACTTTAGACCTCCTTGTAGTAAGACTTGCCTACTAGAAAGAAATCTTGATTTCGTATAACTATATTCTATAGTCTGTTAGTCAAGGCATATTATATCCCGACAGATCTTTTAGGTCGGACCGTTGTTTGCTAATTTTTTTATATATTTAAAATAAAATTGACATTGAACAAGATTCTGCCTGGTTTGATCTATTGTAATTTTATATGTAGTGGCTCGTGACGTGCGAGCGTTCTTATCTTTTTTCTTCTGCACTTTACCTTATTATCAGCTTGCCTTTTTTAAATGAATCCTTGTATAGATAGAAACGTGTAACTATAAAATGAAAAAAAGAAAATTATTGCAAATAAAATTTATAACTAACTATCGAATGATACTTAATTGTTAAATATTTTCATCTTAAGCAGTAGTGCTATCCTACTAACCGGATTGCCAATGGAGTTTAAACTAGCCTTCTTCTCGCCTCATTCCAACTTAGAGGTCAAATTTTGCCTGACCTCGCAAGTTTTTTCCATTGTGTTTACAATTTAATATACTGTCTTTTCCTCTTGATTTTCCCACCACCGCTGGAACTATACTGTCGTCACTTCAGTATTGTGACCTGGCTTGAAGTAGATCTTACCAGGTATCACCCGGTAGAATATAATATAATAGAACAGAACAGTACGCCAAGCGATCGCAATAATATTCGTAAAAATATATTTTTAAGTCCTTCTCGTTTGCCCCTCCCCCATCCAGCAGATGTGTCACCCGATGGTAAGACAGACAATCGCCCTTGGGCGCCTAAAATTCTCGAATATTTGTATTTTGCTAACAACTTTATTTAAATGCTTTTGTTAGTTTGTGATAAATGTTATTTTTGGCCCACCACGTTTGACTGTTGTAAAACGACATCCACAGGAAAAGTCTGTTGCCGTGTCTTGTATTTATGTTGTGAAAAATGTATTTTTTTTTAACTTTTTTTAATGATTTATTCTTTAACTAATGCTTTTGTTTAAAACTGAATGTAATCAATAACTTTAAAACGGAATTCGTTCTACAGACCATCAAAGTGAATCGGCTGCATTGATATATAACAGGTGTTGTAGCCGTTAACGTTTACATCGAGTGAACGTTATATAATAATTTATAGGTGGTATTGACTAGATCGCGGCAATTTAAACGGTACTCAGCTGTGACAGGTCCTGTTACACCTGCCGACCTGATAGAATCAAATACAACGTAAATAACATAAACTTAATAGCTTATCATACCGTTAGGAATAAGATATCTTAATTTCAGGTTTATTAAAAGGTAAAAAAAAAAACAATTGTCAAAAGTTTAAGTTTTTTAATAGCAATGTTATTATATTTTAAACTATTTAAATAGCAGCTTTGTTGAAGTACTTTGGAGGAAGTTAGTCTCTTTTTTCCTCTATTAATTCCTAAATCCTAATGTTATTTTTGAAACATACTGCATACATCGTACACAGATAATTGTATTTACCCTTATTTTATACTAAAATGAATATAATAAGGGAGCGAGCATTTGAAGCGCACGCCGATGCACGTAATCGATATAATATTGTGTAGCTTTATCCGACCCATGAGCAAACATCCCACATTGAGTGCGAGTGTTAATGAACATGGTGTCAGATATCCACATATAATTTATTAACCAACCGCGTTTTAAATAGATTTGTGTTCCAATTTCTACGTTAAACAAAATTTAAGCTGCTATAATGCTTTTAAATTAAGTAGTAAATGTTTAAAATCACGTACTTCTGATTAAGTTTGCTCACAAATTATCAAAGGTTGCTTAGACATCAAGTTAACCCTATTTGCAACATTAAATCAATTAATCAGTACTCCTTGAATAATCATGCTAATGTTTTGATCTAAATAAATGTGATGAGATTTCTAAACAAAGAGTACACAACTCTTTGTTTAGAAATCTCCAACAGTTCTACATACTTAATAAACATTTATTCTAAATAGCTTTCCTACTTATATTTCAGTTGTTTTCACACCTATTTACGCTGGTACCGCTTTTACCATCTGGTGATACTTTACTTTCGTACAACGTGATTCGTTGATTAATCTTGATATTATTATTATTATATCTATTTACATATGATCAATTGTGGAATATCCATCAGGTCAAAACATTGTGCCTACTGAAGTTTCACGTAGTACCTATACGTAAAATTCTTACACATAAAACTCGCTGCTGAAATATACCTTTCAGTGATATATATCCTACATTTACCTAATCGATATTGTCTAGAGAGCTGTCAGAGTAACGATAAAATATTTTTTTTTCTCTTGTACTACGTCGGCACTGTCGACTTGACCTTTACCTTATTAAAATGAAAGTCTTGAGAATAAAACCGTATAATTGTTCGCAGACGTCCAGCCTGACGTTACGCACACTTCTTCGGGTGCTCGTCGCGGAGGGGCTTTAGTTGCCGACCGCGTTCAGTGCTATGCTCAACCTGAAGATACTGGTACAGGCACCGGCCGGTGGAAGGTAATAAAAACTTATTTTAACAGCAGTCTCTTACGTGGTACGGCATAATAATTTAATTCTTAGTTTGTGCTTACGTAAATTACAAGACTACCCCGTGTGTCAACCGATAACACTCTTAATCAGTTGATGTTGGCCTCATGTAGCATAGCATATTTGACAGACTGATATGTAGGTTTAGTGGATAATAAACTAGCTGAAATACTTTATTCGGCCTGTAGGTAGCTAGGTATTCGTAGAAGATTTGAACCTAAAACAATTTTTTTTACATAAAAACTAGTTTTGGAAAAGATCCAACTTCTAGAAGAACGAACAGGATCTAAGAAAAATTGAATCTTCTCCATGATAAGTATTCGTACGAGCCATTTTAAATTCCGCTAACTATATTTTTTTGTAGTTCTCATCCACATCACAGTTCTATATCATGGGTATCAACAAAAAACAGTTATATATGTATAATTTTCCAACACCGTGTGAATGAGATATATTGTTTTCTATCTTAGTTGATATTGAAAATTGATATAATCATATCCAAGTGAGTATGAAATTGATGACACCAAATTAATATTTAGTGTAGGTGCTAGGTAGTACTTACCTAGAACTGAAATATGTGTATAATTAATCTAGTACTTATTAATATCTACTTACGCAAAAGTTTGTGTGTTTTTACCAGACATGTCAGTTACTTAAAATTTGATCTTAAAGAAGCCGAATCCATTCAAGTTTACAAAGTAATTGTATGCTACGCTTCTGTAATACCATTCTAATGAATAGGTACTTGATTAAATATCACACTTTTGGTTCACACGCGCACAATTAAACCTAAATATCAGTTTATATCAAATATTGTCTGTTTTCACATATTTCATACCATAGTCTATATTTTCTCACTGTTGCGTGGCACGTAATTGATGCACTCTATCTCGCAGTGATGAATTACATTAATAACTCTGTTTAAGCTCATCACTTTTCATGTATAAAAGAGCCAAAATAGCGTCAAAATGAATATAAATTAAACAGGTTTTCCGTCCTTGACTAGTCTCTTAATTAGAAATAACTAACTATAGTTTAATGCTCATTCAAACTTGCGAGTTGATAGAAATTCGATATTATCTTGTATTACCGATCCGATTTTTAATGTGTATTAGTAAGAAGCTACAACAGTGCTTATTATATCGTTTAATTTTGCGTTGATTGAATTGAGTGTTGATGAAATTAAAAACAAACCTATAATTTGACTTCGTCATCGACGTAATCTGTTTTAAATCTTTAAATGAAAGTGAATGATTTAATTTTTTTTAACTATTGGATGTTATATAATCAATGTTTTATCTACAGCACCTGTTTTATTAAAATATCTGCAGAGTAATGTTGAATGATACAAAAAAAAAAAGTATCTTAACTCCCTGCTTTAAAGGTAAAAACATTGTAACATGTTTAATAAATTCGATTTGTACCGTGTACAAATCCGTTTCGAAAAGTAGCGCAATTACGTTTATTTATTTTTAGACGGTTTACTAATTAAGATTGAAGAAGGACACCGAAGGGAAGACGTATCGTGACCATAAATATTAACCTATTTTTCATCTTGACGGCACAACGCGAAACAAGATTTATTATCTATATTTAACGTAGATAAATCCGCGTACAACACCAAATTATTATTATACTGCCATGCCACACGCTAGGTTTTGCAAATCAAATTTTCAGTATGAGGTGAGCTCGCTTGTCAAGAAGTGTGTTTGATGCACACGGCACTGTTACTTATCTGTTTGACAAGCAATTTCCCCTTTGTAGCCTTTGTGTAGTGAACATCCGGTACTACACATTTTATTAGACTGCGAGCTGAAATAAAATTTACTTTTACCAGAGGTACTAGGAAAGTTGAAACTATAAACGAGAATTCGGCTATTCCATGTTATGAGGAACTAATTGATGTGGCTTCCTCTCATTTCTTTGGCGACAAACAAATAGAGAAGAAGAGGAAACCGTATCCTAGCTATATTTATTATGTTTCTATCCCTTAGGTGTCAGCGAAAATTCAGCAGCTATTGAATACTCTGAAAAGACCAAAGAGGCGACCCTTACCAGAATTCTATGAAGATGATGACATTGAATTAGAATTGGCTGCAAACCCCAAAGATCCAAATGCTCCTAAACCAGAAGGTGGCACCATGACTCCGGCCGTTGGTGAACAGTTAGTGGTCCCTTCTGGGTTGCCAAGGAATCTTGAGGCTGCACTACAGAGATATGGGACGGCATCTTTCAAAGCAAATGTAGCGACTGTCTTGGATCCTAACGGCAAACTTAGCAACTCCCTTAATTATGGTAATTTTAATTTAATTCGGGTTTTCAATGCTTGTTGAAGCATGTATTGACTAATTTAATTTACTCCTTTAGTTATTAAGATTTAACAAAAGGAAACTATTTTGGTATTCATATAGCCTTTGCTACTAAAGTTTGGCTGCACAGAAAAAAACCAGTGGTCTAGGTGTCTATTTTCTAATTATTTCCGCATGGAATGTTGGGGCTGCTATCATTAGAACATGATTTCTTCACAGATAGTAATTACTTATCGACAACACTTAGATTAACCCTAAAGAAGCATAAGTGCAGCAATGTTAATGATGCAATGTCGTAACTTGGTGTACCTTATTAATATTATTGCGATTCAATGCCGATTTATACATATATTTTTGTTATTTTGACACAGGTAAACTGCTCAGCCGCTCGCTCAAAATCGCTCACGCATTGCTCAACAGGACGTTTACGTCTAAGAACAGTAGTGGAGGACCTTTGACAGGGGATAGTTCCATTAAGCCGGGTGACCGTGTTGCCCTCGTGTACCCCAATAATGATCCTATAAACTTCATGTGCGCTTTCTATGGGTGTCTCCAAGCAGGAATTGTACCGGTCCCGATAGAAGTTCCCTTGACTCGAAGAGATGCGGGATTGCAACAAGTCGGATTTCTTCTTGGATCCTGTGGCATACAGTACGCGCTTACATCCGATGCGTGTTTGAAAGGTTTGTTTGTATCTGAATACTTTATATGAATGCACAGAAAACCTACTTTACTTCGTTGCTATAATTGTAGACGGAAGATTTTTTAACATATGCTTTACTCAATAAAGGATATTGTTCAGAGTTATATTTTATTAAAACTTAATTCTTATTGATATACATATAAAGAATCGGACAAACGTTTATCTCGTGTTGGTTGGTGATTATATTTCTATATGATGAATAAAATATCTTAAAGATTATTGATTCTCATATAAATTGTTAACAAGGGCTTCTTTTAATGACTACAAATACAAAATTTAAGTAAACTGGTTATTTTGTTAATATGAGTTTTATTGTATTTGGACATGAGACATCTATTTTGTATTCTTACATGACAACGACAAGGCAAAAGTTCTAAAGGTTCCTTATTGCTGTCATTGAAACCCGGAACAAATACTAACATGTTGTCGTAGCTCATTAAAACTGCGGATTGAAAACAATATAACCAAGGCATTAAGAATATCACCTCTACGTAGTTCATATCAGAATCAGAAAAATCTTTTAGCCTACTGACCACGATAGGCAGTCACACAATAAAATAAGTTGATAATAATCAAGCACTATAAAATGATTAAGGTACCCACAAGTTGGATATAATTAATAAACAGTTAGACGTATCAAACATAATACGACAACAATAACTCAACCGTAAAATGGTTGTCATACTTGACACGCGCTATAAGACACGTTAAACTTCAAATTTGACAACCGAGGGCAGACGTAATAGACTGGAACGCTACTAACTTATTTTCATATCTTATAACAATATCTAGTTCATATTTTCCGACCACAGGTACTTCAAACGTCTTCCGATCACATTATCTTAAGACTTTTCTTGTGTTCTACATATGTTCTAAGGTTTTACTAACATTATTGAATTTGAAAGATACGATAGCTCGCGACTGGTTACTTTTTGGATTTCTTCCTTCTTGTTTTAGGATCACCTTGTTTTAGGACTTTACATAGAAGACTATATCTCTGTGTCACAGTATTAGTTTATTATTAGCAACTCACATCTGGTAAACTCGTTGATCGTTTGACAACTGGGACATGGGATGAAAAGATCGTAACTTAAACAATCCCAATTTCAGTTACATTCTTAGTGTGATTGTTTTCAAAGTTGGATCTGACAAATCATACATTTATCTGCTAAAATTTGTAGTCTTTTTAACATGTAATGAAAATATATTATTTATATCGTCCATACTCAGGTCTACCTAAGACTTCATCTGGCGACGTGGTCTCGTTCCGAGGCTGGCCGTCTCTGCAATGGGTGTCGACAGAGAAACTACCGCGGCCTCCACGAGATTGGATCCCACCCCCTCGCCCTGCGGAGGACAGCCCAGCTCATATAGAACACACTTCCGCTGCCGACGGTTCTGCGATGGGGGTCATTGTTACCAGGTAAGAACTTGCTTTTAAAAGTAATAACATTTTTAAAGATAAGTTAGGATTCTTAAAATTTCCACTAATAAACTTAAAAAATATATAATACGTCAGCTTTTTGATGTATGCTTAGCCAATAATATAAAACCCCTAAACATATAGGTTTACTCCAAATTATTTGCTATGAATTGAAAAAAAAAACTTATAACGTTAACTTTGCAAATATTTGATCTAAACTGCCATAATACTATTATAATATTGCACTTTGTTTGTTTTATTTTTATTATTTTATATTTACGGAAAGAGATTTACTTTACTCTTATCAGCTTACAACACTAGCTGTGATAGAAACGATAGTTAACCCAAGTCAAACCGCAGATGGTAGGGAAGCAGTTCCATTGGATACTAAGAAGTAGAGTAGTAGTCAGAATCGATCTAGTGAAAAGTGCTTAAACTGATTGATTATATCCCTGTTCCGTGCAAGTTTGGTTATTAATCAATGAATCTTAATTTTCCAACCAAGTGTACATAAACGGTCCAATAATAATAACAATTGGTCTCATCTTAGTAGCCTTTTTCAGGCATTGCAAAATTTTAAAAAAATCTTTTTTTGTATTGCGGGGTACTTTACAAACATTCAAACAACGGACACAAGGAACACCCAGACTTAGAGCAACAATTTGAGGATTACACAGTGATGTCCCGTGCGGGGATCGAACCCACTACACTCGGCGCGGCAGTGAGGTGGCGAGGTGACCACTTAAACCACTACGCCATCCGTGCAGTCTAAATAAATGATTTTAATACAAATATTATAGTATAATTAGATTAATGAATGCGGAATACAAAGGTTTTATGACATTCTTCTACTGTCCTTAATATTATTGTGTAATAAAATCACTTCTTCCTTTTTATGTATTTTTGTTTAACTTAATGTTGAGGAATATTAATTCCTATTTATTCATATAAAGTAGTGCAGTTCTTCCAGAAACTAAATTATACTGAAAATATAATTGATAAAAAGTAGAAAGCCGCCTTCAAAATCACGATAAATCGTACAAACGTGCACTTTAAGTTTTACTTATTCGTAACGTAACATAATTTAATTAATTATCTTATTACTCCTAACTGTTACGAAGTTGTACCTACCACCACCAGTTCAGCATCATGAGACGCAAACATTTAATAACTTTTAAAAGTATATGAAGTAAACATTGTTTGTGAATATAAAATCAGACGAATCCATAATGTAAATGATTTATAATGGACCACCACAAAAAAAAAATGTTGAGTGGAGTGTACTCCTGAGGACACTAATTACAACATATTTTTTTTAAATCTTGATAGTCAGCGGAGTAATCGTTTAACATGCATAAAAAACATAACATACATAAAAAACGAAAAAAAAAGCCGATAACTGTAACCCATGTACAAGTAGTCTTGAACGAGCCTATCGTTCAAGACTACTTGTACATGGGTCACACTGAAAGTTTCTAGAATGGACCAGTAAGTAAAAGTCGCCTGTGACAAATGTTTTTTAATTGTGAATTGCGAACTCTTTAGGAATCTGTAGATGTGTAATTAATTATTTTGTCATTTGTTTTTATAGTGGCGTCAATTTAAAACGTGTCTGTCGTGCATCGAAATGGATTTCACTAGAGAAAATTTTCGCTCAATGATTTATTACGGGTTTCATTACAGTCTTACTCAACAAAAATGTTACGATAGACTTCGATGGGCATTTCATTATGAAGCCCCATCTCGTACCAGGCATTGGCATTGGTACTAGTCAAGCAGGAAAATTCTTACATGAACATTAGGCGTCAGAAAGCTATGTACTAGATGGATACCTCATAATTTGATCTATCAAAGATAAGATAAAAACGTCGTCATTTGGATTGAAGCAGCTCAATGCTTGAAAAGTATGACGGAGGTGACTTGAATGCTGTATATGACATCGTCACAGGTGAAGAAAGCTGGATATATTGTTAAGAACCAAAAGACAATTTGCGCAATAGATGCTTCCATTCGAAGATTTGCCGACAAAAGAAAAGAAAAAAGTTTACCTCACTCTTTGAACGCACCAGTCATTTCGCAACACTCATGCTAGAGAAAAATGTTTGACAGCAGCACCCAAGAATCGGGATCCTCCTCCACCACGACAACGCTCCAGCTCACTCCGCCGGACAGACTATTGAATATTTGTCTATCGAAGGTGTGGAGTTAGTGAGTCATCCTCCTTACAGTCCCGACCTACCTGTGTACATTGTGACTTATGTATTTCCAAAAATGAAAGATAAACTTAGACGACTCCGTTTTATGAATCCTAAAAATGCCGTGACTGCAATTGAAAAGGCATGTGACAGATCCCTTAAAAGAATGGGTTCACTGTGCTTAAAAACTGTGCTTTGAAAGGAACGAACGACTGCTTTGAAAAGCAAATAAAATATTAACAGGCTTCTATATCTGTCCGTTTTTTATTTTCTAAAAACTTTCAGTGTGACCCCCGTCAGCTACAGTGAAGTCATGAACAAAAATGCTAATAATATATACTAATTGGTATAATTGTTGCCTCCGAGTGCACAATCAAATCTGTGATATCTACGAGTGTATAAATAGGCAAACACAAAGCAGTTCAGAAACATTTTGATCTGTTTTCAATCTAGCTTTTTGTTTAGTATCTATTTACGAGAGTTATGTTATAATGTATTTAACGAAATAAAAGCAAAATAAAGTAATATAGGTTTATGATTATAGTAAAATTTCTACTTTTGGCTTACACTAGTTTACATAAATGTATATAACAAAAAAAAACTTACATATCGACATACAAACCGTAGAGTAACATGTAGATACGAGTATAATGTTCGCCGTTTGACTGTAGTTTTTTAGAATATATGATAGAAATTTGTATTTATTTCTTTTTTGATGTACAATATAGGCATATAAGTAGATAGATAATCTATCTATCTAAGAGCGAGGTTCCAGTATAAAGTTTTCGTTGAGTCAAAGCTGGTTGCTTAAAGCCCGCTTGTAGCGCTGCGTGTAGGCATGAATTACCTCGTTCCCCGCCTATATACATATCATCGCGCGCGCCCGAATCGATCGCGCAGACCGTGCTCGACATAACACATGGGCTGAAAAGACCTAGACCTAACAAAGAAAACACGTTTTTTTTTGTTCAAAATTAGCTATATTCATCAACGTAATCTCCATCAAGAGCACTGCAATAATTCCAGCGCCGCTCTGACATTTCAATACCACTTTCGTAGAACGATTTACTTTTGTCTCAAAATAGGTCTCAGTTTCAGCAATAACCTCTTCATTAGTGTAAAATTTCTTACCGGCGAACATTTTTTTGAGGTCTGCGAACAGCCAGTAGTTGCTGGGAGCCAAATCTGTCGAAAACGGTGGATGTGGGAGCAATTCGAAGTTCTATTTGTAAATTCAAGACTTTGTCACGGTTTGGCCTTGATGAAACAATTTATTTCCTTTGCAATTTTGACCTTCATCGCTCAACGCTATATAATATTCACTGTTGATGGATCCATGTTTCATACATTGTCACAAATCAATGCAAAAATACTGGTTCGTTACTTTCAAGCATGGCCAAACACTGATCAGAATCATCAGCACGTTCTTGTTTTTGATCAACAGTGAGCAAACGCGGCTCACACTCCAAACAGAGCTTTCTCATAGTCAAAAGCTCATGCAATATAAAATGAACACTTTCATTTGATATCTTTTCAACCACTCACAACGATTTTGTGGATTTTTTGACGTTTTCTAGTGTTACCGCTTCATTTGGACGTTGAAGTCAGCAAACCAACGTTTTATTGTTGTCTCCGATGGAGTGGAGTCACCATAACACTTTTCAAGACATTGCTTCGCTTGAACGGTATTTTTTCCCATCAAAGAGCAGTGTAAAATTAAACACGAAATTGTTTTTGATCCATTATTTTGAAAATAACAAATGTATCGTCACTCTTAGCACAATAACTCACAAACTAATGAATAGCAACTTTAACAGCTGTCTGTTGAAGGTAAGTAGTAACTGAAATAGAGGTGAATGCAACAAAACTAGCGCCATATATGTGTTAGGCCCGGGACTTTTCAGCCTATGTAATATGTAGATACTTAGCTTGCGCTTGCATAGCGTTACAGCGTAGTGTAAGGTGTGTTTAAGGTATAACTTTATTATTGTGGGAAAAATATATTTGATTTCGTGTACAGTATGTATATTTCTGTAAAATGTTAAATTAATCAGCTGAAAAAAAAAAGCTTTTATGTGCAAAATTAACATGTTCGCGGATACAGGGTGGCCCAGGGATCACCCCAGCCGCACTTTAACTTACTGTCCAATGTAATTTCCAAATCAAATTGGATATAATAACTTCCTTATTTTTAAATACTACACTCAATTATGCCTATAGATATTTATGTCTATTAACTATTAGGCATATGCATAATTATGTCTTGAGTACTTTTGCAATTTAAAAGGTAGCCAAAATTAGAACAAATGATAGTTGCGCCCATAAATAGTGTGTCCATAAAATACGTTATGCGTTTTACGCTATGCCGAACAAAAATAGGAATAAAAACTTGAACTGTATTTGAGTCATTTATTACAGAAGTCAAAGGTATTTTTATTTTCTTTGTTACCTCCGCACTAGTGAACTATTATTGGGCTATAGTTAGTGTGAGAGTGCGGATTTGACAAAGAAATTAACATACCTCAGCCTCTTCAATAAATTACTCAAATGTATGAACACTATAACTTGTACAGCGATACCATTTCTGGTCATTCTCTTTTGAAAATTTTATAGTTATTACTGAAAACTATGTAAACTTACCACAAGTAACTATTTACGTATACGTGTACTTTTCAAATTGTATATTTATAATATTGATGATATGAATATTGTAATATTTTACAAAAACATCTATACTAAACACGAAAGCAAGTATATTTTAATTCCTTATCCACCTACAATAATAAAATATGATACCTAACATACTGCATCATACTACACTGTGGCTCTATGCCGGTACGCAAGAAAAGTAATTACGTCAAGCGCGATGCTGCTTCCTACGGGAACGGAACAGTACGTACGAACAGTAAGTTCCTACGGGAATTACGGGGAAACCCGCGGTGAAAAGCTCTTTCTTTATTATTTGTGTGTACTTTATTGATTGTTGATAAGATAGGAGATATACCTACCTACGTAAATAATGCAATTCATATTCTTCCAAAAACTCTCTTATATTTGGAACCGATATTCTACGAGTATATCACACCTTTCTGTGGATGATAGGGTATTTATTCTTCTGTTAATTTATGTAAATTCACATAACTCACCCTTTGAAGTCGGTCTTGTGGTTGTGTGTTTTATTATTATTCTTTATTCATGCTTACTAAAGTAGATTATAATAGACTAACCGTACTTAGAGGTTACAAAAATAACTTATTTTTTTATTATATGAAATACACTACTATCCTGCTAGCACAAAACACTAATTGATTTGCAAATGCAGTCAGGTAAAAAAGCCACAATGCTACAGTGTAGATGAAAGCTGAATAAAAAAACTGTTTACAGTTCCACAAAGTTACTGTTTCCAATAAAAAAAAAAATTGCCCCGAGTTGTCTGGAGTATGTCGCGCGGATGTCGGTCGTAAGGTTTGACGCTTCACTTCACATTTCCGTCCTAACGATTGCAAGATATACCTAGACATACATAGTGACTAGTGTACCTACAGCATTATTACTTAAATTATCTGTAAGGTATCGGGCGTTTAAACAGAGCATTTAATGGTTAAAAGCTTTTTTCCGAAACCTTTTCTTAAAAGAAACTTTGAAAATAAAATTGCACAGTGCAATTTACTTTCTAATTAATTAACGAGCAAAAAAGGTCATAACACAATCTTACAACGATATTTTTGTTACAGTTCACTGTTTATAAATATGTAGTAAGTTTTGTTTAGAGTTTTTGTCAGTTTGACTAATGACTAATATCTTTATTACCCGCAGCGCAAAACAGATACTTACTTGTTGTTGGCAGGGTCGATTTAAAGTGAACTGTGGGCTCACTCTGTGGGTGGTGTCACACACCAGTATTAAATGGCAATGACTTGTACTAAAACACAAAAGTTAACTAATCTATTTGTTGCAGGTCATCAATGCTTGCTCATTGTCGTATGCTCTCCGTGGCTTGCAACTACACTGAAGGAGAACACATGGTGTGCGTACTAGACTTCAAAAGGGAAACGGGATTATGGCACGCAGTCCTCGCTAGCGTGTTAAATGGAATGCACGTTATATTCATACCATACGCTCTGATGAAAGTCAGCCCTGCCTCTTGGATGCATATGATTACTAAGTACAGGTAAGCTGCTTTATGTTACAAATATTTTACGTCTTATGTATATACATATTTATAACCGACATTTTAATATTAAATTACTAAGTTTAAATAAAAACTTATGATATAAGTTTGTTGTCGGTAATGTACTGGATGAGGTTTAAACCCGCAGCCACTTGATTGCAGGTCTGGTGTCAGGATATTTAAGTCTGACGTACACTAGTGATTTTTAATTTACTACATCGAATTTAACAGTTTTTTCGCTTGCGTCAGGCAGTCATTGTCTTTAGTTAGATAGATTGTCGATATATGTATGTAGAAAACAACTCCATACTGAATGCCAGAGCAATCAAACGGCTGATTAAAAATCCCCAGTTAGTGACGGACCTTAATGTTCCGAACTCGTTTGTAGGTAGAATATCATCATGGTATTAGCGCCTTCAAAGACTTGAGTATTATTGATATACACACAGTAGTATAAGCCAATATTTTTATCACACAGAGCATCAGTTGCTATCGTAAAGTCTCGAGACTTACACTGGGGACTGCTGGCCACTCGTGACCATAAGGAGATCTTGTTGAGTTCGCTACGCATGCTTCTCGTTGCCGACGGCGCCAACCCCTGGTCGCTATCTTCTTGCGATCAGTTCTTGTCGGTATTCCAGAGTAAAGGTACGAACGAACTATGAAGTACATTTTTATGAAATTTAATATCGCCCTATAAACTACAATTATCCCTTGTCTTAAAATAAAACTGTTGTTACGTTTAAGCTAAAATTTCATTTTTCATTTAAGAAATGCTTCGCTGAAGATTGAAATTCACCTGTTTCCTGTTTCCATTTAAGTCTCCAAGCCACACTAATCACATTTATATTGATTTCCCATGTAATATTATCAAGTGCAGCTACAAAATATTCAACTTTCAGTCTGGAAAAGATTTCTTCATTCCTCGTAAATTCTTGCGACTAATCGACTTCCGTAAAAAGTGCAAGCAATCTTTGTTCAAAATACAAATAATTTAAACAGAATATTAAGTTGGCAAACACCAACGCTGCGGTAGCGGCTACCACTATACACCTACAGCCTCCAAACCTTGTCCCTGGCAAAATCTTCAGCGATTCTAATTACCAATATCCTATGTTTACTAACTAAAGTCTTCTATAGTTACTCTTTCAGCCGGGCAGATCTTCTTTGTCCAAGAGTCATTAGTGTGATGTCGTTTGATACTACACAATACACTTAAAATTGTATTATCTGTTTTTTATACTGTTATCGTAGAGATTGAAAAATCTATTAAATTACTTTAGCTATTATATATTATATTATAAATTAAAACCTTTTTATTATAATAATTATTATAATAAAAATTAAGCCTTGTTTAACATGTTTTTGTTAATACAACAGTGGAGTTGGCTGTTTTGCCCATTAAGTGATGTAATGATTTTTGAGCCTTAATATTCAAAATGCCGGAGCATAATATTGTATCGTTTTTTTAATAACTAAGACCATTGGCTGTTTTGTTAGGTGTGCGCGGTGATGCTATTTGCCCGTGCGCTTGCAGTAGCGAGTCTTTGACGGTGTGCATTCGTCGCGCTGGTCGTGGAGGAGCCTCAGCCGGCCGCGGTGTTTTGTCCATGTCTGGTCTTTCTTACGGCGTAGTCAGAGTAGACGCTGAAAATTCTCTAACTTCATTGACGTTGCAAGATTGTGGTCAAGTCATGCCATCATGTAAGTATACTTATCTTTTATTTTCTGTTTATTATTAAATGTATTGAAATATTTTGTGATTCATTTTCAGTGTAACTTCATCACCGCTATATTAGGAGTCTAGTAATACTAATAATTCAGATAGTAGCATAAAATATTGTTGTGTTCCTTTTTCTGCGGCGGCTTGGGTGGTTGGAAGATGTTGGTTTTTATTCTTTGGAAACTAAATAGTGCTTCGGGTGAGAAGTACATAATGTTATGTTCTGTATGCGTTATGACACGTACACGCTGCTACAATTTAATGATGTTGGGTTAAGTAGTAATGGCGACAAAGTGTAATAAACAAACCAACAAAATACTGCCTCATTTATAATAATAAGGATTATCAATTTGAATTTACAATTGTTGTAGTGTGATTAATTTTTCGTTTAAATGCAGAAAACCATATAAAAGTAATACCCTACAATATTTTCTCAATTATTTTTCCTGTTATGTAGGTGTAATTGTGGTGGTTAAAATGGAAGGGCCCGCCTTTCTATGCAAGACGGATGAAGTGGGAGAGATATGTGTGCTGTCCGGCGCGACGGGATCTGGTTACTGGGGCCTGCCGGGCCTCACTAACACTGTCTTCAGAGTTCGCCCGCTAGATGCTGATGGAGAGCCAATTGGAGAGGAACACTATGTGAGAAGTGGGCTGCTTGGATTCCTTGGCCCTGGTGGTGAGTATTTTTTAAATGCCTTCCTTTTTTTGCTAATCAGTTGTTGTTTTAAAACTTGACCTTTGTAAGTTCGCAAGGTTATTTTTACTAGTATCTATCGTAAATACTACCTATTGTTTCGCCTATTCAACCATTATATTAAAATATTAAAACGTAATAAATTGTATGTTGGCCTGAACGATTCACGTGGAATGATGTTAGAGCTCGTGAAACTCACAGGAGTTTTTGTGGAAGAAAAGCTTTTAATGAAGATGTTATAACTGAAGTAGTATTTAATTCATTTTATATTTTTTTGACCACATGGAATTTATAATTTGTTAATAACAAGCTGTATTGGCGGCTTTTTTGATAAACACTTAGGTATATACTATACAGTAACTTGTATATTTATGTAGGTCTGGTGTTCGTGTGCGGTTCCCGCGACGGTTTGATGACGGTGACGGGACGTAAACACAACATGGACGACATCATTGCCACCGTGCTGGCCGTTGAACCAATGAAGTTCATATACCGGGGCCGGATCGCCGTCTTCTCCGTGCGAGTGCTGAGAGATGAGCGCATTTGTATAGTCGCTGAGCAACGACCCGACTGCGGCGAAGAGGAGGTGATATTACTTTCCTATGCTCTTATATTCTTCCAAGTCAGTCAGAATAACTTGAATTGCTCAAAATTTGGAAAATTGTATTGGTTTATGGACCTCAAATTAATATGTATGATTTAATAATACAATACACATTGTTATTCAGGATTTCTAAGTTTAATTTTTAAATCTAATTTGACACAACACTTATAATGTTTAGGTGATTTTGATAGTTTGTGTGTGACATTTATCTTACATAAATAAGAGGACTAATAACACTTTTTTTTTCAAACATGAAGAACCTGAGATACGCGCATCTAAAAAACAAATAAGTTGATAAAAGTAATTAGTTAATAAAAACTTACATTTACGATCACAAGCCACTATTAACGGACAGATGGTATAAACACAGTTCTATCCTTAAATAAGTAGCTGTAAAGAAAATTCTCCTAACTTCCATAAAATACGTTTTAGTCATGTTGTTTTTATTAAAATGACCTATTTGTGTTTGTTACTCATATCATTGTGTACGGACAGCGACAATTCACAGGGTGACTCAATTTATGGCGAGCTTCTGGGCTAATCTATTGCGTACATATTCTTTATATCTATGAGACGGTTTTTATTTCCTCATTGGCTAGAAGTGTACGCAGACTTTCTTTAACTCTGACAGGTATAACGTATTTACTAGCCCGCCGTCAAGATTGTTAAATATTCAGTATCAGTGCATTACTTATTTATTGAGACCTTCTCACGAACTGCCAGTTATTTATTTGTATACTAAAACTAATGTAATCACTGTATAGTGTATTAGTTATTGTAAACGACATATAAGATAAGATAGAGCTTACAAAATAAAAGAAGCTGCTCTCTGTTTAAAATAGCAAAAATCCTCCCCCGAGAGCTACAGAATACTTACCCAAGAAAAGATTAAATCCAAAGACTGAATAATGGTTTTTGAGATAAATATTATATTAAGTATAATATTTATCTCTCCGCTGATTCTCGCGATTTAAATACCACCGATTAGTTTATTATGACCTTCAGCACAGGCGTGAATATTTTGTAATTATACTACTAATAATACCATGTAATATCGCTCTCTTCCGTTCTATTCCACTGAATAAATCCTTTGTATGTAGCAACCAATACTTTTTTCCTTGTTTTCAACATCTAATCTAAAATGTTAACGTTTGAAGGCGATACAGGGTCCTAAAGCCAACCGGGGTGCATAATCAAAAACGATTTTAGTTAATAATAAATACGAAATAAAACTATCGATCGTTACTGACACGACAGCCTGTCTGATATGATAATGATAGATTAGGCAAGTATTGATTTGAATAAATTTATTTTGTAAGCATATACATATATCACAAAACAACTACTATATTTCATAAAAATCTTTTAAGAAAATGTTTACTTTGTTAAACAATAAAATATTTCTATATTTATAAATAACTTTTAAAGAAGCTTGCGTTTATTAATGAGCAGTTTGTTATTTTTTTTTCTACTGTTTATTTGGCCTTAAAACCTTAGCAACATTTATTCCGTAATAAAGAAAACCGATTACTATTAAAATCAATTTACCAAACTGCTGTTCACGCCTTGGTCGCCTTATGTCGCATCCTTTGTGTACATAAGAGTACAAATCAAATTATAATATTTTGCCGTATAACCCACTCTACTCTACCTGTAATTTTTTCTCCTTTCAGTCATTCCAATGGATGTCCCGAGTTCTCCAAGCCGTGGACTCCATCCATCAAGTTGGCATCTACTGCTTAGCCCTGGTACAGCCTAATTATCTACCGAAAACTCCGCTGGGTGGAATACATCTTAGCGAGTGCAAACGTCGTTTCCTGGAGGGGACACTCCACCCCGCTAACGTACTTATGTGCCCACATACCTGCGTTACTAACTTGCCGAAACCCAGGGAGATACATTCTGGTAAGTCATTCAATATCTAGAACACTGTGCGAGCAGCCTAGCGACCTGATTAAATTTAATTAGGTATGATGAGCGATTTCAGTTTATGGTAACGTGCAGTTTTTTTTACAGATTTATATCTTTATAATTATACAACGAAGACGATATTTGTACTTATAGTATCAAATTATATTGTATTCAATGTTTCATAAGGATTTTTGTGTTTAAACAAAAACACGAATTAATCAATAAATAAATCCAGCCCAATATTGCCGTCTGAAATGTATACTAGGGTCAATACTTTATTAATTGCATCAAAATTGTATTTATTGGATATTTCCACACTTACCTCTATTTTATAATCATTGTTGTGTGTTATTTTTCCTTTGGACCCGCTTCTTTTGCATATATCGTGATTACCTAATTATTAAATACGAATCTAGACAGGGGACCCTTACATTGAACATTGCCACTCAATCATATCTCTCTATCCATCCATTGGATGCCTGGAAGAGAGCTGTAATGGTGCCAATTATACATATCTTTAGTTACTTAACTACTCGTATTTATAAGTAAACTATTGTATTTGGCGAATAAAGAGTTCTTCTGTCTATCTAAATGAGATTAACGAATGCAAAAAGGTCTTTGGGAATCACTTCGCCAGTGCATATCCACGTTCAGATAAATATATACATATGTATAAGATGTACCTATATTATGTATGCATTTATTGGGAGTTGCTATTTATTATATTTGTACTAGTACTGTCCGCGGCTTGCGTTAATGTTATTTTGTATATGCATATTGTTGAATAGTAGCGAAGGGTAACTAAAGAATAATATTTATAGTACAATAAAAGCCTGGCGATTTACATTCATTTGTTTGCTTATGTTTCTATTTATTTGTAGTATAGTCCGTCAAAGCTAAGAAGTACCGTTTGACAGTCCTGACATTGAAGAATGTGGATGGGGTCAGATAAATCGATTACTACAGTATCCGATTCTAAAGTGATATCGATATCATTTCCTTGTACTAAGCGATTACAGTTTAAGAGATTTATGTACTGTAAAAGCATGTATATTGGTATATTTTAGATTTTACTAGTAAATCTCAGTATATACCAACGTGGTAAATCTCAGAATTTTATAAGAGAGAGATATTTTTTTGCGGGCTTTGAAGTTTCATCCTAAGCTGAGTGACACCGTACATTATTGATTTTGAGTTTCGTACAACTGATTAGGATCTGGTACTAGCCGACCTCTGCCATTACTCGTTGTGCATATTCAGGAGTGAAGAGCAATTCGGACTATTACCATTAAGAGTTGGTAAATCTTAGGTTGCCTTATATCACTTGGACACGAATGTTCATTAATGTTAGTTCAGTTTTTGCTTAGATTGTGCACCATAAATATTGTTTTTGATTATATAGGACGCTGTTTCGCGTTCTCTGTTAGGTACACAAGTGTTTTAACAGGAATTAAAGTTAAAAAATGTTTATACACTACTGCTACTGGAAAAATTGTCGTCGTCATCATCGTCATTTAAATTAATCACTGTTTGCAGTCAATGAAATTATTGATATTAACATCTTTGTCCAATATCGTCCATTGTTATTTTGTTGGGTTTCCACTACTTTGACCCAATCATCCTTTATGATCTGGGCACATGCTTAATTAAATGAACCTTCCATTTTCTT
This sequence comes from Tyria jacobaeae, assembly GCA_947561695.1. NCBI lineage: Eukaryota > Metazoa > Arthropoda > Insecta > Lepidoptera > Erebidae > Tyria > Tyria jacobaeae. The sequence goes on along the minus strand of OX387207.1, from coordinate 5,448,389 downwards.
TAAACTAAATTGTACCATTTCATATTGTGTCTTGCTGCATATCCTGTATAAACATAATATGCTGTTATATTAATTATATCTTATATATTAAAATTATAAAAGTTATATTCATAAGAGGTTTAATGTTAATTTTGTAAGCTTTGTATTTTTTTTATTATTATTAAACATCGAAGAATTAAGATTTAAATATTATTATAAAGTAGCTCATCTTTGATATGGGCCCAAATCAATTCAATTGCATTATATTGACAGTGGTATGCAAGAAGTCTAATAACTTTATGGCCGTGTTCTGCTGCCAATTGGTCTATATCAGTGTTTACCAAACATTGTTTTGCCATGGCCCGGTAATTTTCACACTGCCCCTTCGTGAGCCACTTAATACTTTTAAACCCAAGCTGGTTCCATTAGGTTAAATAATACACATTTATTAATAGTAAAAATATTTTATTAATACTATATATTTTGATACCGGCTATTTAGTCACTAAATTTTAGTGCTTAGTATGATGAAAGTTTTATCCTAAGGTCTGGTCCACTTCAAGTCGGTTTCTATATTTATTTATTTAAATGCGTCGATCGATATCAGGTATTTTTTTAAACTAGGCAGGAATGTTGCTACCCTGTATTTCGTTTTGATGGCCCGGCACCGGCTATTGGAAAACGCCGGTATATGGCGTATCTTGTATTTCGTGGTTTATGTAACTTAACTAAATTTTTTTAATAAACTCATATCAGCTTCCACTTCTTTTCGTTGCACCCATGCTACTAAATGTGCGTTCTTATTTGCTCGTGTCGGTGCTTCATCAAGTAATGGTACTTGGCGTTTTCGCTTATTATTGTGCTATTTGCAGGAATATTTTGTAATAGAGTCAATAACCAGTCTTGAAATTCTTCTTCGTCTTCAGCAATATTTTTTGTTCTTTTTGATTGAGAAGCCAGTAAATAATTTCCTATAAAGCCTACAGTCGCTGACATGCATGTAGCTTCAGAATCATCTGCCCACGTCTGCGGCACAGTATGATTGGCATTTAGCTATGTTTCATCTAAGAAGATTAAATTATCCCAGTTTATTAATTTCTCGCAATATCTTTTTACTCCTTAAAAATGTTACGTTTATCAATTTTTTTATATATCTGAAGTCAATTCCTATTACGATTGTTCTCAATGACTCTATACTTTCATTGTACAAACATCTTGTAAGTTTGCCAGAGTTGGAAATTCGCTTCTTGTAAAATAACATTATGTATGGTTTCTAATTGCATGAGTATCAAATTCATATATCTGTCACAGGTTTGTTTCGTTTTTGTATTTATTTTTTTTGGCGCATAAAGTACGTACTTTATGATAAGGATTACGTATCCTCACGTTCCTCATTTTGTGGACAGTACAGTTACCCATATCGAGTGCTTCGCCGACACGATCCCGCATTTGTGTAAGTGGCTATAGAATTCCACCGTTTTGACTCGCGCTCCCAATATTCATGTAATTTCAAGACCCTGTTTAAAGTACGTACGTACTTACTCTTTTCTATGTTATTATTATTATCACTTGCTTAGTTCAGAGTCCAGCGTAACTATTGCCAAAGTAAACGAATAAAGAAGGATCAGTCAAGAAAAGTAATAGGTAAGACACAAATTATGATTCTTGCACAAATGGCGAGTGACCGCATATATAATAATTGGCAGTGTTGCTAGATCTATTAAAATATTGGTGTTTTTTGTCAAGACACACACAAATCTGCCTACAAAGATTGATTTAAAATTGCACAACTTCCATACCTTTAAATTCTAACTATGCGTTTTCGTTGACAGTTAGATGTCAGCAGAATTTTAAGTATTACTAAATACTAGAAGACGCCTAGATAGAAAATGGCACGTTATTAATAAGTTCGATTATTCGTACACAAGTGAATTTGACGAGTCGCAACACTACGGTAAAGGACCTAACTACTTGACATTGAAACGAATTCTAAAAAGCTACCTATTGTATATATTGGTTATTTTGCTTTGTTTGCTTGGTTCACGCTGGAGTAGAGTAGGGCCACTCTATCTCTTCCCGGTGTGTATACAGTCATACAGTACTCGGTTCCCGGCAATATGCTTGCTCCTTTTTATGTTAGTGGGACTAGATTCTCATTTTCAAAATGTGGGTGTTGAATACACCCCTGCCTACCCCTTGGGGGATATCATTGTAGAGCCTTGCTTAGGCACGAATGATACCAGAACTGACATTTATTTACCCGATGTTAGTGAGGTTTCCGGAATCCCATCTCATCGTCGCCTCATTGCCCTCCTCTCATCCCCACTCTCCTCTTTTCCTTCCCCCCATCCCTCATTACCCTAAAAGATGGGCAGCGCACTTACGACTCCAGAGTTGCAGGTGCCTATGGATGGCGGCGGTTTTCACTTACCATCAGTTGACTGATCTGTTCGTCTGTCCTATATATAAATAAAAAAGTAGTTCATTGTTTTACTGAAAAGGTTATTGAAACGCCTATACAAAGATGTTTCGGCTTAAAAAGTATGAAACGTCAAACAATACTTCTAAGATTTGATATACTGTAATTATAAACACATGTAAAAGTTCTTGTATAAGAATTTCACTTCTGTCATTTCAAACTACTTCGCTATTTGTTTAGCGCTTTCTCATCTCTTTACCCTCAGCCCTGTATAATGAATCAAAGGGGGCTTGAAAATGTTAAACTTTTATCTAAATGAGTTCTAGCAACGTGAGTCGCACATTACTGGTATTTCTGTTAACCCTTACGGCTAAGCTATATGATTGTGTTAGGAGTAGATTCACGACGGTTATGCACTGGGTGCGGTTTGAACCCGCAGCGACTTGATCTCAAGAACGACTCATAAGCCATTATGCTACCACACACAGCCAATAGTCAGTTGTAGAATTTTAAGTAATTATATTGCATATATTACGAAATAAACCTGTAAGATAGGCTTTGTGCGAAATCAATATGTTGAGTAAATCAAGGTATTTTTAAATTTAATATTGTATTATGTACAGACGTGGGACCAGCCTCAGTGATCGTGGGCAACTTAGTGCAAGGCAACCGCCTCGCGTCGGCGCAGGGCCGTGATATGGGATACACAGACGACTCGGACGCTGCCCGCAAGGTGAGATGACTCTTAATAAAATTAAAAAAATCATCTTGGAAAAGTAATTTATATACAAATTAAAGACATTTTTATTTCAAACTTTAATTACATTTAATTATAATATAGGAGGTGGGGATAGTGACATTTTTCTTTAGTTTTATACATACAAATAATAATAATATAATACGAAAGTACTTTCTCTGCGACCTATTATATTCAAATCTTAGTATGTCAAGTTCTTGCTAATTTCGGCTTGATGAATGTCAAAAAACAAAAAAAAACCTAAAGTTAAACAAGAGTCACACACAATCTTTCTCATTATCACAGAATATTTGCTGATCAACTCCGAAACTTAGGTATTTTAATATCACTCATTAGTCATTACATACTGACAAATATTGTAACAAACAACCATTAGTTCATTTTTAAATATCGAAATATATTATTTAATTGGTTGGAGTGTTCATCTGAAAAAAAAAAACAAAAGTATGTACTAGTTGACTGTAGGTGTATATATATAATCACAGTAAATGTTAATATATGGTATTTTGCTTGATTTCAGTACCAGTTCATATCCCAAATTCTGCGATGGCGTGCCCAGAGTACCTCGGACCACGTAATATTCACTCTTCTCAACTCGAAAGGTCAAGTTTCAAAAGTACTGACCTGCGCAGAACTGCACAAGAAAGCCGAGCGTATCGGTAACTTACTCCTAGAAAAGGGTCGTGTCAATACCGGTGATCATGTAGCTTTGATTTTCCCACCTGGTTTAGACCTCATTTGTGCATTCTATGGCTGTCTGTACGTCGGCGCGGTACCAGTCACCATCCGCCCACCACATCCACAAAATCTTCACACAACTTTGCCAACAGTTCGAATGATCGTCGACGTTAGCAAGGCTACTTTGGTCCTCTCCAATCAATCTGTGATAAAGCTTCTTCGATCCAAGGAGGCTAGTAATGTTTTAGACAGTAAGGCGTGGCCTCTTACTCTCGACACAGACGACATGCCTAAGAAAAAGTTGCCTATTTTATATAGAGCCCCAACAGCTGAAATGCTAGCGTATTTAGATTTCAGTGTATCAACTACTGGAATGCTCGCTGGCATCAAAATGTCTCACGCAGCCGTAACTTCCCTTTGTCGTTCAATGAAAATCGCTTGCGAACTGTACCCATCTCGCCACATAGCGCTCTGCCTTGACCCATATTGCGGCTTGGGATTCGCCTTGTGGTGTCTCAGCAGCGTCTATTCGGGGCACCATTCCATCCTGATTCCACCCTCCGAGGTCGAAATCAATCCGGCTTTGTGGTTAAGCGCAGTTTCTCAGTATAAAGTGCGAGACACTTTCTGCTCCTATGGAGTGATGGAATTATGTACTAAAGGGCTGGGCAGCTCCGTAAATCAACTAAAAGCGAAAGGGATTAACCTATCGTGCGTTCGAACTTGTGTCGTAGTAGCTGAGGAACGACCACGTATCAACTTGACGAATTCATTCTCAAAGTTATTTTCGGCTCTCGGCCTCAGTCCACGTGCTGTTTCGACATCATTCGGCTGTCGCGTTAATATTGCTATTTGCCTGCAAGGCGCATCTAGTCCTGAACCGTCTACAGTATATGTGGACCTTCGAGCTTTGAGGAATGACCGCGTATCACTGGTAGAGCGTGGCAGTCCCCACTCTCTATGCTTAATGGAATCCGGCAAGTTATTACCTGGTGTCAAGGTGATTACAGCAAATCCAGAGACCAAAGGTCAATGCGGAGATTCTCACTTGGGTGAAATTTGGGTACAGTCGCCGCACAATGCAAGTGGCTACTTCACGATTTACGGCGACGAAAGCGACTATGCTGATCACTTCAGCGCTCAACTGGTCACCGGCAGTACCGGCGAAGTGTACGCACGTACTGGCTACTTGGGATTCTTAAGACGAACAGAGATAGTTGCGACCACAAAATCAGATGACACCACTTCTCTGTTGGCTCGGGACAGTGACACTGAGTCGCTGGCGTCGGCCTGTGGAAGTGTCAGCAATCTTGGAGCCGATACTCACGACACCCACGACGCCGTTTTCGTAGTGGGAGCTCTGGACGAGACTATCATGCTTCGTGGGATGCGGTACCATCCGATAGATATTGAGAACTCCGTTATGAGATGCCATAAGAAAATCGCTGAATGGTAAGAATATTATATATTATTTAAATAGTGTAGTTCATTTTAGTTAATGTAACAGTATCTAAGGTGGTAGGTACTACGAATACCTACGTTGAATTTAATGTTAATTATAATAATAATAACTGACTTGACTGCACGGATGGCGTAGCGGTTGAAGTGGTCACCTCGCCACTACACTACCGCACCGAGTGTTGTGGGTTCGATTACCGCACGGAACAACACTTTGTATATTCCTCAAATTGTTGTTCAGTCTGGGTGTTCTTTGTGTCCGTTGTTTGAATGTTTGTAAAGTCCCCCGCGACACAGGAGTTAAGCCTAGTGCGTGAGTTGCCTTTTTAAAAGGAAAGAAGAAAAAAAAAAAACAAATAATAATGATTTATTTTTCTTACCACAATACAGTAGAAGTACCTTTGATATTAGTTTTGTATAAGTATAGCTAAGTTAGATGTACTGTAGAAGACTTGTGCCTAAACTAGACGGAGAGTCTGTATTTTAGGACACCAGTTTACATTTAAAAAAATAAACACACTTACGGCTACGGTAAAGGTTAGGTTTTAAATATTATTTGTTTATAGTAATGTTAGTATGATTAGTATTCGTGTGTAATAGTGGTTTGTGTGTGTGTGTGTGTGTTTGTGTGGGTGTGTATGTGTGTGTGTGTGTGCGTATGTGTGTGTGCGTGCGTGCGAATATAAAAGAAGGGAGTTCTCATTTCCACTTTTTTTATGCTGATAGTATCATATTGGGTTGATCTCGCTCATGAGAAGTGATAAGTTATCATCATTAGCCTATTTGGTAAAAACTTAGTTAATTGTAAAACAAAATGTTTAAATGATTTATGTTTTTCAATAGTGTGCAAGTCTAATAGGTTTTCGTAAAATCTTTTCTGTTTACGGAAATATTTTTATACAGAATTATTAATAAAATATATTATTTGAGTTGTATTTTTGTATATTAGCTGGCTGGTTTGAGTCAAATCTCAATAAACATGTATTCAGGTTTCATACACAGATAATAGAGCTACAGCTAAAAGTCGTTTGGTTAAGTGTTTTTTAGCTTTTTGCTTAACTTTGCATAAGCTTTATATAAATACAATTATAAACATTTCGTTACGAAAATAATATCTTAGTATAATGTATTACAAAAGAAGTGACAACATCAGTCAATTTCAATCTCAGTCATAAAATGGTACTACGGGTCTCCTTATGTGAACAAATTATAATAAAAGTTCTACTTAACAGCCTTTGCTGATAGAGACTAGTAATTAAAACTTTTCGATATCCTCACATTTAAGATTTTGTATTAATTTCAGTGCCGTATTCACGTGGACCAATCTGCTGGTCGTCGTCGTAGAGCTGGACGGTAACGACAGCGAGGCGCTCAACTTAGTGCCGCTCGTGACCAACACAGTGTTAGAAGAACACCATCTAATCGTCGGGGTGGTCGTAGTGGTTGACCCCGGAGTTGTCCCCATCAATTCACGAGGCGAGAAACAACGTATGCACCTTCGTGACGGATTCCTCTCCGACCAAATAGACGCGATATACATAGCCTACAACATGTAGGATGCCCTTCATACAAACAACCCACCACAACTCGCTCTTGCTCCGAAGCGGGTGCACCGAGCAGAACCCGTCGTTGAGTCATAAAGATTTTTATGTGAGTGGTACTCTTAAGTTGAAATCATGGCTTGATTATTCGAAATACTATACAATTCCGTTTCCTTTTGGCTTAACATTGTAATGTACGGTAGTCGAGCTGTCGTTTTTCACTTCCCGAGTCAGTTTTCATAGACTATTATTTACGACCTTATCTCCCTTCGTGTTTTAATAATGCGTATCGGAAGATCTAAAGACTGTTAACGCTAATTATTATTAGTTGTTGCGGTATTCAATAACGATGAGATACGCAACGAGACTGATGTAAGTCTGAACTTTACTTAGATTGTTTTAACCTTCGTCCCTTGCTAACGATTTAACTGACTCTTTATTGACGCGTATTGATGTGGAAGGTTATAGGACTAACGGTTGTCGGTAATAGACGTACAAGTGCTTTGATTCTGCATAATTACAATTGAGCGTGATTGAAACCGACAGTTAGACGAACCATTTAAAACGTCTTTTGTTAGTTACACAGTATTGTTATTTCGAAGTGTCATTAAATTCTCAAAATATAAAAAAAAATATGTATTGATTGTTTTGCGTGAAAAAAGCAGTGTAATCGTGTAAACAACTGATTGCACGTAACACGTGTGTGATCTAGGTGTGGTATAAGTCCCATATACCTTAGTAATATGTGTGTCGAAAGTATGATTTGATCATGTATCATATAAATAGCTCAGGATATCGTTTAGCCTCTACTAAGGTGTTTTTATTCATATATAATTGTATATTCACATCATTCTCCATAACGTGTAAGCAGAATCAACGCCGTGTACTAGTCTGATTAGTCGGAATGTAGGTTTGTTAGTAGGAATTATTAAAGAACAGTCTATGATAAGTAAGTTTTATTGTACCACAATTATATATTGTGATAATTGTGAATTAAATAATGTCTAATGCTAGTGTGTACGTTAAATAATGTATTACGATAATATACTTAGTATTAGTGATTATTAAAAAACACGTATTGCATTTAAAGTGTTAACGTTAGACTCTCGGTACTTTGTCGTTGGGTATATTCTGGCGTTAAAATATATAATTTTGGTCTGTTGAAGTGTTTTTAGGTTCGTAAAGGTTATATTATATAATCGTGCTTTCTTCGTTAATACTGAGTAGAACTCTGACCGAGAGTATTACATTTGCGTTATTTAAACGTACGTCTTAAGATTGAGTGTTTACCGTCGGCATCAGCATTACATACTCATTGGTGTCTCTGGATTTTGATCAAATGTAGTCAGCTTGTGGTATTACATATCATTGTACATCTTCGAGTCTTCGCCTATAACAATGTGAAACTATTATCGTTTACTGAACACATCTGTTTACATCTATTCAGTGTTAGATCTCCGTTAATAACAAATAGTAATAATGAATAATATGTACTAAATCTTTTGATAAACCTTCAACAGATGAATCTAATATTTACTAATTAATAATTAACTTTTGATTATCTCTATGTTCATTCCACCAAGCGTTCTGAACGATTTTTACATAAAAAATAATATAATAAAAAATATATTCGACTTTATTAAATTCATCTATATACTTCTATTATATTATTTTGTAATTATTTATTACTAAATTGTACATATATTTTTGTTATTTAATTTTACGTTAAAGATTTCCTTATTTTTAGCTTATAGTGTTGTTTTAAAATTGACGATTATAATCAGATAATTAATTAAAATATCCAAATCGTATCGATCAATACTTTCTTGTATGTTTAAGTTATACATCAGAATACCGTGAGTTACTTTAATAAAAATATAAGTTTACAATTATTACAAAATGTAGTCATTAAATAAGTATACAGGTAGACGAAACTCAGTTTAATGAACAAATGTTTCTTATTTGTAATCCTTGATTGTATAAGCATAATATAAATGTTCGGGTTGAAGTAGTAATTCGTAAGTTCACCATGTCACCGTGTCACCGTCAGACCAGCACATGTATACACACATTATATAATATGTTATTCATATATTAACATTTATTGTAAAATGTCTATGTTCATTTGTTCGACCGTTACTTGGTAATTTTGTATTGTAGTAACATCACTTGTGAACTTTGTGACGGCTTTTACGATTTGTGATTGTTTTTATGGAAGTAAATAAATAAACATGCATTGTGGTATGTGTTTATTATTGCGTTTAAACATCAATAGTTATATAGAGAAGTCGTGAAATTCTCCAAGAGCGAATACTATAAGATGTCCATTACATATTATAAAATCCTATCTACCTGCTATATTAGTGTTAAATCGAAAAAGTGATTTATTTTTTAAACAAATCCCTAAATCCCTGCCTGATTGATTTCGTTATCAATACCTAAACTTTAAACGTCTCGTTAACCCTCGCACGTAGCTATTACCAAACGATAACTAAATTACACAAAGTTGCAAAAGAATATACCTTACTTTGTAACATTCAGATTAAGATACTTCTTGTATCTTTTACATATGAAAGCAGCGATTAATGAAGCTTTTAACATTGTAAGCCAGTAACGTTGACAGGGTGCTTGACAATGTAGTCGCAAGGAGCATAGTCATTCTTTCGCCTACCCGAGCGGTTCGATTCTTCTTGAAGCAACATATGTTGGATCCTAATAGGTGTCGGACTGTATGAACGATGACGAGTGGACTGTATAAGAACTGGTTTATGGCGATATTGTACAGTATAACGGTATATGGTTGTACGAAACAAAGATTGATTGAAAGAACATGGTTGACTGATTCGCCTCGCGACGATCAGCCGGCATCGGCAGCCGCTCCCCGCCTGCTAGTGCTATATTATTGGCATATTACGTTATTTATGAAGTATCAAAAATAAAAAAGAAAGTGAGTATACCAGAAAACCAGGTAAGGCGTCGACATTATCGATGATGTTGGTACCTTTACTATCTTAGATGCTTAAGTTGGTACCTAGTATTTGGTCTGCGGATGGGGTGATATTGATTGCGCACAGGGACTCCGCGCAGGCGTGGTCAAATCTAGGCATCTAGATTAAGCTAGATTGATTTCATATTCATTCATATAGCCTGAGTCAGAACGCCGTTGTAATCTAATTGAAGTCACGTTCCCGTCCATAACAATTTATGGTTAAATTAATGTGAATAGTGCTTAGTGTTAGGGTGAGTGTTATTTCTTGGTTTCAAAATTATTAATGTATTTATGTGTTTATTGATCATGAATATATTTGATGGGAATAATTTATAACGCCTCTTATATTGTTTAAGAGCATTAATTTTATCTTTAACTGATAACATTGGGTTCAGTGTTGCTCTTGCGATTATTAACAGTCTATTTTAGTAAAAATATTAGTCTCGCCCATTTGGTTTTGCCAGGCAAAATACAATATTATTTATTTGAGAATGAGAAAAAAGTTGTCACATCCTGCTTTTAGAAGTAGTCTAGGTATAGTATGTCGCACTCGAACCGACTAAAACTACACGGTTTTCCGTGACAAGTGGGTCTATTACAGCAGATATGGAGTACCCTAACAAAGAAGCCTCCAGTAAGTGGAGAGCTAACCACTTTACCCAAAGGCTAGCGCTCATAGAGGTCGGAGATCATTCTGCGCTCTCCTGCTTCTTCTGCAGAACCGGAGAGTGCTTGACCTCTCCCGCTATGCCACCTCTTTGCAGCTTTGACACATCACCTCCTCGCAAAACGAGTTAGTAGAATACCACGAATTCTCACTTTGAACCAGTTGCGAGTTAGCGAGGCAGGATAACTACAACAGTTTAAATTTGCCATCTATCTCTGAAACAAATGGCTGTAGCTGGTTGGAATAAAATACATACATACATACGCTCACGGCTATCTCACCTAAAGTGTAGGCAGAGGTGTACTAAACACTCACATTTTACCAATACCATTTTTGTCCACTATAGTAATAGAGAGATTCTTCCCAGCCTTATTATTCAGATATCTATAGGGGTTGGCTTCTAGTCCAACCAGTTATTACCTAAATATCAGTTTTTCTATGCGGCAACAAACACGGTGTAATACCCCAAACTTCCAAACTCCAGGCTATTACTGAGAATTTCCTATTAGAAAATCCATTAGCACTTTTTTTGGCCCAAACCGGGAAGACAAAAGTCCGGATCTATTTGTTTGTTAGTCGGGGTTCTTAAGGTTTTATGTCCATTCTTTCCAGTAGCCTGCATAATATGTTGATTATTGTGATGAAATCTAAGAACCTAGATTGAAGTGCATTAATTGACTATTGTTTAAACAATATATGTATTACTTTTGGAATAATACAATATAAGGTAAAATATTCAAGTTAGGATATAAAATGGACCATTTAATGTATCCACCGCTTTAAAATTTAATGTATTTATTTTTGTTTTAATTATTGCCAAAGGCAATAACTACACTATTATTTTATAATTGTGCTCTGTGTTTTGATTCTGGCTACTGACGTAACGAAATCATCTATCTCTAAACATATGACATGCCTTGCACGGGTACGAGAAGCACAGAAGTCGTGTTAACTAAAGTTGTCAAATAAAATATTTCACTATGACTACCTGACCCCAACTAAAAAATATATAAAGATACCAAAATAATGAATGTCATGCAGACATAACACATATTTTAATTACATATTAATCCGAAAAATATTAAATAATGAAACACATACAATTTTACTAAGAAACATCAGACATACAATGTTCAATTAAGAAGTGCAAATGTTTTTTTTTTATGCGATAGGGGGCAAACGAGCAGACGGGTTACGACGTTACGACTAACACATATTTACCAAAGTTATGGACTAATTACTTTTAATAGATAAACATTAACTCTATGCAAACATTAAAAAAAAAACATTTAAAAAACATCTATTGGACAACACTAACATATTATCACAGAAATATTTGTTAAATTACACAATGTAATTTAGTGTTAATTTCTCATGTAAGTGAATAGCATATATTCTTTTGAGAAATATAGATGTCTTAAATCTAAACCTAGGTATTAAAAGGCACGGGAAAACGACTGAACATTCTCTGTTTATAGTAATATCATAAGTGAAAGTAACTATCTCCTACAAGAACATGTGTGGTGGAACCTAGTTTTCTATATTATTTCTTTGAGAAATTATACAAACATAAGTAGGTATCATTAAAAATTAAGGAAAACCACTTGTGACTAGTTCTGGATGCGAAAAGTGGAGGACCGAGTGCCATGGCACACATTGGGGGAGACCTACGTCCACAATCAATCAACTGATTGTTTGTGATCATACCGACCAAATAATTATGTAGTTGTATTGTGTGTCTCTGCTTTTTCAGTTACATAGTTTTTTTTTTTCAGTTTTATACATATGTATGTAAAAATTATGATAATAACTACACACCCACGCACCACGTTTTTTTTTAAATGCTCTCTTTTTTTGTTTCAGCTGGCAGTTAAGAGAATGTTTGTAATAAACAACCAATAAGGGCACACCTTGTTATTGCATATTTCTCAGTGACTAGTGCATCAGCCCAATTATGATGATTGGTCGCGTTAAGGAAATATACAAAATTTATTTCTTTATTTACCTATGTCTCACTAAAAATTGCGTGTATTTTCCTATAGAGCACAAACACAATAGCGATTTTTTCAAAGGTTTTAATTTAAACTACGATGAAATGGTTTTAAACCACGATGACGTAAGTACATCTTTTAGAATATGCAAAGTGATACTCAATTTTCTTTATGAAAAATTATGAAATATTTGTATGACGCTTTACGTTAGGTATTGAGAATTTTTTTTTTATTCTGGAACTGCCGTTTATTTGCTGGCTGTGCTTAGACTAGCTGTTAGGTGGATAATTAGTTTTTACAAACATATGTACCTCGTAGCGTGATGCTATGTAAACATCTTAGATAAATGACAATACTCGCAATTTCATATTTACCTGCCATTCTCTCATACCAAATATTTTAACTCACATCATAAAACTATACCATTTATGCTTACTACTACTTATTTAAAACTTGTAACTTATGTTTGTTTTACTGAATTGCAGTTCATTGATGACCTGTGGGACCCCAATAGTGACATTATTTACACTGCGCTGGATATGTTAGTACCCTCCAGTATTTATTTATTATTTTATACCACGAAGTCTTTAAATGTGCATACGGACATCTTATATAAACCAGTTTTATACCCAGTAATGAGACATCTATGCGGACAGAAACAAACAAGCAAATTAATGCTAACAGTTATCGTTAAACATTCTACTAGATGGAGCGCTAAAAGATCCACTACCGAGATCAAAACTTAAATATACAAAATTGACTTTAAAAAAATAGGGTACCGCCTTTAATGCGTCTTTCAAATTTCTTTTTTACTTATTCTTTGTATAAACTACAACATTTATTATTTATACAATGATATATTTTAATGAGTGGTTCTTCTAAGAGCATTTGGCTGGAGTGGCTTTACAGATAGTGCCATTCTGGCCCCTGATGATGACAAGGAGTTAGAAATATTTCAATCATCAGTCCCTGACATAATTAAATTTAATTATGTGAGGTGGTGCCTACGCTGATGAAAATATTATATTAATAAAAAACTCAATCTAAATGAGGTTGACAAGGTAGTGGCGGCCCCTAAAAATATAAAATCATCAATTGATAATAAAAAAAAGTCATTGATAAACTCATGCTTTGGGTATAAAAAAACTATGTTTCTATTCTATTAAATACATAATATTTTATAGCGAAGAAAGTAAAACATTAGAAAATCCACACCCATATCACTTATGGCATATCTTTCCTCAGAACCTCCTCAGACCTCTATTTTCTCAGTATTTCTGTTTATATATTCTCCGTCTATGTGTCTTTACCTCAGGAATGGGTAGAGGTATCAATCGATGTACCTTGAAACTAAAAAACTAACCTTCTTAAACAACCCAATGAAAAGACACGGTTATTTAAGCCTTTTATTTTCACACAATAAACTTTTTCGAAAATATAGGAAAGGTTTTAAGTTTTTGTTATGCAACACAAAAAAAAAGAATATTATCAACTCATGTTTTGCATTTTGCAAATTGGCTACTAAGTACACCTATTCCGGAATGTTTCGAGTGATAAAGCTAAATCCGTCATTCAACATACTAAGATAACGGTAAAATTTTCAATTCGAAAAAAATGAAAAATCGAACTTCGATTCCTGAGGTCAGTCGAACTATCTTCTATTTACAAGTTAGTGCAGAACACCGGTGCTCCAGTTAGAATAGACTTTTCTGTTTTATTTTCACTTTTATTGCTATTGATGATGAGTGGCTTTACATTTTTAGTCTCCAGTTCATTTGCTGTATTTCATCAAACTCCTATTTTAATAATTCTTTATTCTTCTTAGATGGGTCTTTACGCGGATAGGCTTGACTTTCTAGTAGAAACATTAAAATTAAAATCAATATATAAGAGTAGACAAACAAGATAGATTAGCATTTTGTTAAATCTTAACACACTTTTGTAATTTGGCAATTGATTAACAATAATTATAAATGATTGTTACTAAACTCAAAAACTAATTGTTTATTAGTGGATGAGATCTATAGGCACATGTATAACGCTTTATATTTTTGTAGGGCTACTGATCCAACCAGAGTGATTATAAGCACCGTACAGACTGGATTGACTATTATGGGCCGTATCATACGATTTCATGATTTATTCATGGACACTATCAGGGCTTTTCAGAGCTTTGAACATAATAAGATGAACTTCGCACAAACTGTGGATGCCGATCAAGACTCTTCGCTAGCTAAAGTAAATACACTTGGTTATCCATTTACACACAGACACACACACATGATATAACAAAGGAATTGGAGTTTTTTTTTACAATTATTTATAAATTTATAATTTACAAACAAATACATAGTGTTTAATTGAATTAAAACTATGTATGCATAGTTAATTATTTCTGAACTTAAATGAGTGTTTATGTAATCACTTCAAGTCATTATTATTAACAGCTTAGGTGTTAATGGGTTTTTTACAGTACTTTTGTATGTTTATTCAGATCCCAATTGATGAATTTGATATGAAAATGGATGAAAACCAATGGACTGACTCTGGTCCAGCAGATAGGGCTATTGCAGCTGAACTGAAAACTCAGTGGTGGAATTTCCATCGCAGTCCAGCTTGAGTAGAGAGAAGCTCGGAGGACTCATCCTTGTTGGGGACAGCCTCCGAGATGGAACACAGTAAGCTTAGGCGTCTGTGGACTTATAAAGATCATTATATACGTTCGACGAATCTGCACCCATCACACATCAATCTTGACATTTTTCCCGACAGCAAAATTGTAACATCTAATGGCAGCGACCTTATTATTTCTGAAGATGAAGACAAGCCAGTTTTATTAGAAATACCCGCACCACCTGGTTCAAATTATGACAATGATACTAACGGTGCACTAACACCGCAATTCGATTTTTATAAAAAAATAAAATTTCGTAGTTATGATTATATCGTGAAAATCATGTTGACACCATTCATATTAATGTGTTACCCTAACGAGGGACCACCGAAGCGATCGTATTTAACTAGTTTTGAAGATCAGGATGGGGACAATTTACCATTCTTTGTCCTCTACCGTATGATATGGACTCGAAACGATACACTAAATAATCAGCCACCTATAGTCCCTTTTATTTTACTGGATCAAGATGTAGAAACACCGCTCAACTTTGAAAATCATTTAAATGCTACGATGGGTGACGAAAATCAAATTAATGAGGATACCGATGAACATATAGTACCACCCGAACCAACCGACCTGAATTATTGGATAGACCAGACGGAGGAAGGCATATTTTTTATAGACCCGGCAGTTTTAGTTGCAGTTGATATTAATGTGGATGACACTGAACTTCTAATCGAAGAAGAAATTCTACAAGAATATGAAGTAACTCAAAATGTAGTTCAAGACAATAATGAAACTGAGGGCGAAATGGACGAAGATTATATAGAATATGACGACATCTTCGATGATGGAATAGTGATCGATGCAGTTGTTAACGATGATTCTGAGGATGGTGACGTTTGGTATGAAGAAAACGTTTCGGAGTACACTGACGAAGAATTACTGGATGACGATGAGCAAGCATGGGAGATTGACTATCTAGAGTTTTTGGCTGAGATATTGTTTGACGATGTTGAAGATGTATATTGGTCTGATGAGACTAACGAGGTTGAAGATGAGGAGACTCAGCAGCCGAATCTACGGGTTATTGTCATAGCTCAGTCACCATACCCTCTCTCTCCTGAGATGAGCATTCCAATAGATCTCTGGACTGTCGATTTTCTTTAAGGATAATATACTTAGCGACATATAACGACAAGTAACTTTCATAAAACTTATCTTACCCCTTGTGTAGCAATGTATACTTTATTGTGTATGTTTTAATTTGCGTATATAATAATGATTACGCTGTTAAATTAAAATATTAAACAATGAGACTATTGGACTGACTGGTAAACAGGGTAACTGTTAAAAGTTAGAGTTCCGTAAATCAAAATTGAACCGTATTGTAAAATGAAACGGTTCCTATTCTATTACTGTATTGTTCCTAAAGTTTTTTTTTATCTCATAGGGGAAAAACGAGACAATGCGAAAACTGATAGTAAACGACTTTTGCACATGGACACCTGCAACTAAAGTACAAAATTATTAGTACATAATATTTCAGTCAAGTCAATGTAACTACATATTTATTATTCCTTCTCATTTCTATCTATGTTCAATTTAGGTACTGTTGATTACTTGAAAATTGCGACTAAAATATTCCTTGGGTAAAAAAATTCAAGGACTATCGAAATATATAAATATTAATAGGTGTAATTACTTTCTATTAAGTGTATAATTATTGAATATTGGAGTGTTTTCTCACTGAATGAACGATTTACGGAACCCTAAATATCCTGAAGGTTAAAATATGTTGTACATGGCTGCCACATTTGGGGAATATTGTCTATAATTCGACTTTTAGCTGTAAGAATTTGTACTATTCTCAATGTACTTTCTTGTATTTTAGCTCTTTACGAGCAATTAATAATATAATTATAGTCTTAAATGTGCCAATATATTGTGTCCTTTTCATTTGTCCTTTGGAAAAGTAATACTCGCGAATTGATGGGTGCTGAGTACGGAGTAGAAATTTATTGACTAGTGGTACAGGGATTGGGAGGAAACTAATGTCTGACGAGATTAGGACTTTATTTGCTTTACACAGTCTGTGCGCATAACATTGCACCGAACCGCGTAGCACTGTTCAACACTGTCCACACGGACTACACGTAGGCCAGTCCAACAAGAACACTTCACCACTTTTCTTTACACCTTTACTGTTTCACTTAATTTTTCCCTTCTGACTTCTTGTTCTTCACTTGAGATTCTAGTAGGCGCGCTTCTTCCTGAATCTTATATACCCCTAATTTCGTTTTTCATTTTGTTTGAATTTCGATTGTCATTTCATTATTCTTTTCGATAGTCTTCTGAAACTTTATTTATTTATTCATTTTGGTTGATCGAGTATTTTTTTCTACTGTATTCAAGAATAACAAACCCGACCAACGACGTAGTTTGATACAGAAAAGTTCATTTTATAGCGTTTGTTTGTTATTACTTATTACTTAAACAACGTTGCGTACTTTTAGTACCTATACATTTTACTTGAAATACTGTAGGTACTCATCGATTTCATGGTATTTTTATATTTTCGAAAGTAGAGTTTTACTTTTTTGTGTACTCTTGAAACGTAACCATAATCTTGCCTATCAAACTTTAATGAATATTAATATTATCGAAATATGAAAATACCGAAGAAATTAACTAATAATTAATTAATTTTGTTTTACAAGAAAACATAACTATTATTTAAAAAATAACAATATGAGTTTCGGGCCAGTTAAGCACCTCAGTAAGTTATCTGCTCCTGTAAACATATTCTTGAAACATGGCAAGAGTTGCACAGTGTATATCCCAATCTCTTGAAAGTCTCAATTAGTCATTTACCGATATTGGCAACAAGCGTGCTTTCTGAACGTCCTTTTGCCGAACCGGCTACTCTCAAAGTTACTATATTTAAATTTTGCAGCTCTGGTACTAAATTCTTTTTATTTCATTTTATTTTGATTATTCACTTAAAAATAATCTGACGACAACTCGGCGTACTGGACCGATTGCATCCCTAGTTATTATTATTAGTTGTGTATGGACTCCCTCTAGCGTGTAAAGTGCATCCCTAGTTATGATCCGCGAGCAATACGTCTTTGGTCCTGCTGTCAGCGTTTTTACCTCTTTCTTTCTATCACAGTAAAGTTGCAAGTAATCAGATGGTGCGTAATGCTAAACGCTGCAATAATCTCAAAAATGTTAATACCTCTACGTCTTCCAACATCTGGAGGTTTTTGCTATTCTGGGAATCGGAAAATTTGGTAAGTGTGACCTTGCTGCGACTTTTGACTTCGATGATATTAACCGCTATTTCACCTCACTTTCGTTGTTTGATCATCGAATGAGGAGCCGTATTTTGGACTACCTTGCTGGTCTACCTCGCCCTAATATAGAATCCTTTCAGTTTTCTCCAGTTACACCGGATGAAGTCAAACAGATAATCCTTTCTGTCAAGTCTAATACTATTGGAAGCGAAAACATTAGTCGTCGAATGGTTAGTCCCATCCTCAAATATGTTCTCCCTGTCCTTACACATATTGTGATTTTTTTTGTCATTCCCCTTCACAAGATACCTAGTCCCACACTCCTGAATCGTATACGTCTAATATCCATTCTTCCTTTCCTCTCTAAAGTTTTGGAGGCCTGTGTCTACCAGCAACTAACTCATTTCGTATTTCGGAACCACTTATTAAGCCCTTTTCAGTCAGGGTTCGGGCCTGGTCTTAGCACAACTTCTGCTCTCTTAAAAGTGACTGAAGACATAGGAGGCATGGAGGAGTCTAAAGTTACAGTACTAGCTTTGGAGGATTTCTCAAACGCATTCAACACAGTTAATCATAAAATCCTTTTATCCATCCTTTCTCATCTTATGATTTCACCTGATGCACTGCAATGGTTCTCGATATATCTTCTAGAGCACCAGCAGTCCGTCCGAGTCAATGAATCCTCCTCATGCTGGCGTGGTACCTCTGCTGGTGTCCCTTAAGGCGGCATACTCTCTCCTCTATTATTCTCCATATTTATCAATTTCGTCACTCAACATCTTCATTGTGCGTATCATCTTTACTCATATTTACGCCGATGACTTGAAGCTTCACTCTTACGCCCCTATAGAAAGTGTATCTGAGTCTATTCGTAAAATAAACTGTTTCCCAGAAGCTATTGGTCGCTGGTCGGACAGGTTTGGTTTGGCAATTAAGCCATCCAAATGCCAGGCTATTATCATGGGAAGCCACGCCCACCGTCTAAAGAACTTTCTCCTTCCTAAAACCAAAGCTCTGTTAGTTCAGGCTTTCACACAACAACAATCTACTCTTATTCTGTCCAAGTCACTTTTTCGCCTGTGTCACTTCTTCTTTCCCCAAAAGTTTGTTCTTCTCTGAAACGTCGTTCCGCAGGAAATTAGGATGGCACCCAGCCGATCTTTCAAGAAAAAGGTCCGAGCTCATCTCATTATAGCATAGAAGCATTAGAAATATTTGTATATCGATTATGTGTTTATGTATTCTATATTGATGTAAGTATAATTGTAAATAATTATATGTATGTATATATTTATGAGTATATGTGTCATTACATATTTACTTTAAAATATCAGGATATATTATCTCTATATATATATCAATCTTTTTATAGTATTTAGATTCATTTAAATCCAAACATTTTACACCTACGTCATACATTTCTGCATCACCCAAAGGTAGAATGGCAGAGAATGCCTATTTCATTAAGTTCGCCTCTGAACATCTTGTGCCTAAAGTGTGAAATAAAGTGCCGTTAATATATTCTACATCTATGATACTTCCGTAGAGGGAGTATAGTAGTAGGCTATGGTATAGTGTGTGTACTTCTTCTTTATAGTTTATTTTATTCCATTCCATAGATAAGCTAAGCTAAGCCATAGACTCTCTAGTCTAGTATATTGTCTATGACAGTAACAATAACAGTATATGTGTTCTGTGGTAATAATAAACTTTATTGTTCTACGAGATTCATTTTAACATGCAAGATACGTAGTACATACAATGTATAGTAATCTGTGATGCAAGATTGAATTGAACACGATACAACAGAAAGTATTTTGCCGCTTTTGAAAATTGCAGCAATCAATTTAAATATACGCAATGGTTTATGTTAAAGGAGGTGAGCTTATACTTGTGTCTTCTAGGATAAAATTTTAATACGTTATTTTATTTTAATTGCTCAAAGATTTTCGAATAGGCCACGTCAGTGTAATACATGAAATTATGATTATTTCGTTAGGAAGCCTTGATCGGTATGACTACTGACTTCATGATTTAGGGTTGTTGTGTTTTAACTTATAAATAAAGTACTGTATGTACCTGTTTAAATAATTTAAAGATGATTCTAGGAGATATTGTTCTTATATGAATTCCTCAAACGTTATTAGTTTATTATACATACAACCGACACTACAACCGAAGCAAGACCTGATAAAAATTAGTTTTAGTACCTATTTATTAACAAATCCGATTACACATTAATACAAGACTTTTCATCAAATTGCATTTAGAAACTATAAAGTAAATTATGTTTATGTATATAAATAGATGAATAATATGATACAACTCGAACTTAAACTGGGTCACTAATTATACATATTACTATACTGAAAATAAAATTGCTAAGTGTGATATGGTGGATGTGGATATGGATAAGATTGTTAAGATAGTATTGTGCTTATTATTGTAGATGGCACAGTGGTGGAGAGTACGCCATTCAGTGTGTTTGGATGGTTCTGGGGCATTGTCAACTTCTTCTATTTACTGTAAGTAATTTATGCTTTTACTTATAGAGTAAATAAAATTGGTAACAAACAACATTAACCAGAATTATGTAATATGTTATTGATCAAAGAGCAACACTAAGTTCCTGAATAAAATTTTGTTCGCATATTTTTTTAAGTCTTGAAAAATATACAAAAGTATATGAATGAAATTCTTGAACAATTTTGCCTTATTACTATTAACAGGTGTCTGGAATTGAAGACATTCCAGTTTAAAGTTGATGAGTTTATGTTATGAAATGAGTAAGCCAAGCCAAGTAGCTGTAACAGTTATTAGAAGCAGATTGTTTTTTTTTTTCAAAAGATAATTTAAAAAATCATAGACAGAGGTTTCTATTATTTTCAAAGATTTATTATGCACATTTTATGGTTGATGTGGACCTTAAAAACTGATTGTAAATGGTCACAGATGTGCCGTTTACTTAAAGCACTACCAGTGCATGTGTTTCTCTCCCACATTGATCCCTGGTTTTTTAAATGGGGCATGAAAAAGTATCTCATCAGGCCACCATAGTGTGCATCACCACAATGCATGGACTATACTTGCAATGAGGGTGGGGACCACCACTCTTAGATTCCACTTATTGCTTTCCATCAGGCAGAGTGGAATCATTATGGTAGGCTAATTTATAAAAATAAATATATTATAACACTTTGAAAGGGACCACTTATTAGAATGGTCAGATCAACTGCATAGCCCATTGTGAGAAACCTACTTGGAAATTGGTCATTAAAAAATGAGGTCATGTTTTTTGAAATAAAATATGTTTTCTATCTTATTTAGTTGCGCGAGGAGCTCATTGACCACAATGTTCCATAAAAGGGGCGTTAACCCTCTGGCAACAACTACTCTTGTAGTGTTATTCACAGTGAATTGTGCTGTCCCTGACAGCAAGATTTCAATCCACCTGGCAATTGTAGGTTTATGTTTTGACAGTGCTTGACTTATGCTCGTAAATCTGGTTTTGCCAAAGGCGTCTTCAACGACGATTAAGGTTCTTAAATCTCTCATTTTAACTTTGATCGCTTACTTTCTATGAAACAACTCAATGTACGGCAGATTCGGTTGATTTGCTCATCAAATATGCATAGGTACTCATTGGGATTCAAGGAGTGGTTGACTAGTGCAGTGTTCCTGATCTCCCTGTCCATAGATGAGAGATAGATTGGTCTGAATGGTTTGGATTGCGTGCCTTTAGGTTAGAATACAAATTTCACTTTCCGCCATTTTCTTTTAGACTTTTCTTGTAGATGGCCTGGAAGTTGTCTAAAAAAGTCCCACCACACCATCTTAGCTGACCAGGAAAGATAGCATCCAGCCCTGCCGTTTTGTATGGAAAGCTGTTAATGGCCTTTTTTTACGTGTGGTAACCCCCTCGGGCCCTCATTCCACCGGGGTTTTCGGTGGAACGGTGTGTCGGAATCGAACCGACTAAAACCACACGGTGTGCCGTACTGCGCCTGAAGTAAGAGGGATCCGGGAACGGCTTTAGTAAGTCATCCGGGTCCCTCTTAGCGCCTGCCCGCACTATGCCGGGACCAACTGCGGGTAACCTATCAATATGGCGACGTCCAGACACACTCGGACCTCACCCCCTCGTAGCTAGCCATAATGCGGATGGAAGGGAAAACCCGTCCCGACCACCCGCGGTCACACTCAGGGTGGCATGAGGCCCTAGTAAGCGCGCCTCCGCCGCCCGGTTCGCCGGCGACGGATTGGATCCGAATGGAGATCGTCCTCCCTCCGCCGCGTCGCATGACATCCTCGCAGAAGGTAGCGACCGCGGTAAAACTTCTCTTACTACCGGCCATGGAGCGTACTACGGCCGGTAGCTTTAATGCCCTGTCCGTCTTTTAGTTTAGGGGAAAGGGAGGAGGGGAAGAGAGAATGGGGAAATGGTAAGAGAAAGGGGAGAGGGGGTTGGGCCTCCTGTAAATTCACTCACCCGGCCTGTCTGGCGTATCTCAGTCACCACACTAATGTCATGATTTGTGCGCAACACCCGACAGTTCGCCCTCCAACTATGCAACTACAACAATACAATTCCAGCTCGATCAGGCACATTTCTCATTTTCTATTAAAACGTACACATAATACTGTCTTCTGGAGACATGTC
Source organism: Tyria jacobaeae (assembly GCA_947561695.1). Lineage (NCBI taxonomy): Eukaryota > Metazoa > Arthropoda > Insecta > Lepidoptera > Erebidae > Tyria > Tyria jacobaeae. Next base: position 5,425,335 of record OX387207.1, on the reverse strand, counting down.
GTGGATTTTATTTTAACTCTAACTAAGTTTGTATTAGCACGGCCTCCAAGATTGAACTGAGAATGTTGCTCATTACAGACTTAAATTCTGTATCCATCATGGAAACGTATGTACATGCTCGCCATAATATAAACGTGCTTGTTGTATTTGGTAGGTTCAAAGGGTAAATAATATTAAGTCTCGGTATTCTAATCAGGAAAGTGTTAAGTTATTACGATGTGCTATTATACTTTGGATATTGGATGTTCTTCAGTTCATTTTATCCTGCAGCTATCTCGAAGTTTCGCATTCTATTGAATAGGGATCAACGGAAGTATTCTTGTCTAACAATTATAAAATATCTCTACGTAGCCATTGATCACTTCCACTACCCATCTGCAAATTGTAACAGAGCGTGTTCTTTTATATTGAGCCGAGGTTAACTGGTGTTCTCCTTCTAATAGAGATTCTGGCATCTATGGTCTATAGCCATCATATATTACATCTTTCTAATAAACTTCTACAATCTCTGAAACTCCTATCTAGAATAAAGACTTATTTTTTTTCTGAAAGACAATATAAGAGGACAGTTCTCATTTCTAAATGAATTCATCATAATATCAGAGTGTGATGTAGTTGCTTGGTAAGGGTAATAGCAAGCAATATCCATTACTGGCAACAATCATAAAAGGTTTCAGTTGATTCATGTATTTGTCTAACGAATATATGTTGTTTTGAAACATATAGTTCGTATTTTTGTTAGTGTAAATATGTACCACTAATAGCACTATTTTTATTTCTAAATAATCCACTGGGAATGGTTAAATAATGCTGGAATAATTCATAATAACTGAAGTTATTAATTCCAAGGTGTCTGGCACAAAATCTTGACAAAATCTAATTTCATCAATACATTACGGCGATGTTAAACGTGGTAATGGAACATATAATTGCAACATATTCGCCTCATGTTTTTCATCTGTTTATAACCCTTAAATGGCAATGCTGTTGACGATATGGCTAAATAAGGGACTGCACAATGACAGCACAATGATTCTCAGACCCAATTGACATATACATCGGATTCTGACTGGATCCTAATAAAGGGCCAGGGCCTGACGGACTGCCTTCCATTGCCTTGCAAGAAAATGTTGTGATATTTTCGGGGAACTCCTCTCTATGATTTATGATAAATCATTAAGGACAGGTTGTTTTCCGAAGACTTGGAAAGAAGCACGAGGTGTACCGATTTTTAAGTCTGGTGATCAGTCTGCCGCGAATAACTATAGACTAGTATCTATATTGTCTGTTTTTGGCAAGGTATTCGAAGCTCACCCTATACTTTTTGGCACGTGAAACAAACATTGATGTCAGGATAACACGGCTTCATGAAAGGCCGTTCCACTGAAACTAATCTTGTGTGATTTATATTAGATGTAGTCGAAAAGTCGTGGGTGCCATGAATATTGACGGAGGTGCAGTAGGAAAAGCGAGTAGAGATTAAAAAAAACTGACATTTTTCAAGCAGATATAATTTTTGCAAAGATTCGTGACCGCAAATGAGACCTTAAAATAACATAGCCGAAGCACCAAATTCGAGAACTAAGGCAAGGTCATGACTGTGGTTGAGATGTTTTTGAGATTTAAGGTTTTTTAGCCGTTATACGACAACTTAAAAAGCGATATGCCAAATGAAATGCCAATTGAAGTGGAAGGAGATTAGTTTGTTGTTAGAAACTAAATTTTTGCATGTATAGTGCTTGTGGTTTTTATTACATTGCGCAACAACTTTTGATCGCCCCTCGTATGACATTTATAATTATCTGTTCAATAGCTTTTATGTATCTTTTTCGTTCAAATTGATATATTCGGTAATTGTATTTATAATAACTTCCCAAATAAAGTGATATGGCTGAGCATTGTTTTATCTTCAACTCATTTTATTGCAATGCAAGTTGAGCCACACCCAAAGACTAGTCCAACTGTATAGTACTGGTATTTTTACCACAATGGAAAAGGTTAAGGCTATACAAAGAACCTGTGTACTTATAAAAGCATTATATTTAATATAACTATTTGCGAGTGTATACATATCTAACTTAATATTCAACGTTTTACGTTTCTTAATTTATCCACATGATTAATGAAATGAAAAAATAAAAAATTGTCAATGAAATGATTAATCTCCTGCGAAATATAATTTATTATAGATAACTGTCTTATAATATTATATTAATTATATCAAACACATTACAATAATGTTTCAATTACAAGGATGTAATTGTTCCGGTTAGATTATTCCATATCAGATATATCGTGCAATTTTTTTTTATTATCGTTAAATATAATACTCACTTTGTACAGTGAGTATTATATTTATTACATACAAGTAATTGTAAATTACACATTTTTTTTGTACCATGGGCATTAAACCCTCAAACTCTGGCTCAGACTAACTATTAGACTAACAAAGACTTTTTAAGAGGTCAATAAAAATTCTGCAAATGTTGTTGCATAAATTACCCAGAAGGAAAAATAATGAAGACACATCCGACCCTAGTACATTTATTTGGTTTATTTCAAACAATAATGTAGTTATTATGTATAATTTGAGGTGTTATTACATTCTCGTATTACTTCAATTGTACTGGTAGCTTGGTTAACCTGTCCAACTTAGTTACAGCAAGTTTGGTTTTGTGTTTCAGAGCACAAACATTGATCAACCCAAACTACAACAAGCATGGCGATAAATACGTCAGAGATTTCAGGCCGCCAGGTGGCGGGTAAGTTTTCTGCTCTCAATATACAAAAGTTTATCGTAATTACCGCCCAAATTTAGCCGATTATAATTTAGTCAATTATAATTTAGTCCTGTTTACGTAATACAGGGCAAGCCTATTGCCATCATTCGGGTACTTACAGGAATTGAGTGTATTAACATAAAAGGGACGAAAGAAAGTGAAGGACTGAGTAATTGCTTAAATAGAGGCCGTTGTATAGCACCGGTCGAGCCGGACCATTCGTGCCTAATCATGGCTCTCCCACAATTACGGTTTCCATGATTCATAATTATTAAGTTATTTATTATTTCCAGGCCACCAAAGCCTCCTACGAGAAAGTTCGGCGGTTTTGGACCATCAGGATCGGGTCCCTCCCCACCACCCATGGGTGGATGCGGTTGCGGCGGTTAATATAATTTATTGCAGACTAAGTAACTTTTATATGGGAGATCTTACTCATTGATACAGAAACTATTCTCTTCCTAAAAATATACGCAAACTAATTTGGATGTTATATTATAATATATTTAGGGTACGGTAATACTATGTATGTGTAATTATATCCTTTAAATTCTATCATTAGTTAGTAAATCCAGTAAGTTGATATTTTATTTATATTGTTATAAGTATATATTTTATCTAAATTAACAGTGGGATAAGGCAGAAGGTCGAATCCTTACCTTGAAACCTTCAGTAGAACATGGACATTGCTATTCCTCCTACTCACATTCCACATACACACTAAGAAAACCCAGGCTTGGGACAGTCTTATTTGTGGATCACACAAAGTTAAAGTCAGACATCGCTACTTTTTACTAAAAAGTTGGTTTTTTAACAATTTACAGCCCCGATTTACAATGATTTATTAGTCTCCCATTACAGTCTGCAATTACTCCTGAATGTTCAATATGATAACACTAACCAAAATTATATTAAGTTAGGTGAGAGACAGGAAGATACACTAAAGTAATATACTGCTATAAGGTACATAATGTTAAAATTAATTCTATCAACGTGCGATTTAATAAAAAGTTAATTAATCAAGTGTTTCTTTTTATTTACCTTTGCATTCTTTAAATGCATCTATCTTAAAATTGTTAGTAATGAACTAGGTATTACTTTATAAATAGGAAGTGACTTTTACTTTTGGTGCAAAATATACACAAAGATTTGGGTGGTTTATATTTTTAATTGTTTATATATTTATCAATTACTTGCAATTTAACCTTTTAGTACTATGATGAGTTACGTCTTTGTTTTATATTAATTAAGGTATAGATAATCTAAAGTAATATACAATATAACATTGAATACGGATATTACCAATTGTGAAATGTCTGAAAAAAATTTTCAAACAATCAATCGATTAGCCTACTGCAGTCCACAAAATATCATGAAATGAAAGTAAATAAAAATAATAAAGGCAGACCTTTTTCAAGCAGAATAAGGCCGTACGAGGCGGCACGAATAATGTGGAGGTTTCTGTCTCTCGTGAACCCTAACCATCTGTAGCTTGGTACTTGTACCTGATACCGGTGGATCACTATTCGTATGTTTTTAAATGTAATTTATATGTTTTAATACTAAAGAATCTAAATGATAATATGCATAATTGGATGAAATGAAGCAAATCAACTAAACCATAGACAATTTAACATTATTACTTAGTAGGTCGTTTCTGTAATCTGATCTGACTTTATAACAATAGGACAATAACTAGGGATAGTTCCCCTAGAGGCGGCGGACACTTAAGGTATTTGTAAAAAAAAAATATATACACATATTTAAAACTAAGCTTAATTTTTCTAGCAGATTTTGCCCTCAAGTCTTGAAAAAGCTAGCCCGAAGGCCAGAGTCTATCTCGAAATGTCTGTTTAAAAGGAAACAGCATAATAGCAATGCTCCAATAATTTAAATCTTCACTGGGTCAGCTGAAGCTCTTTCCACCGCTATACAAGCAGCTGATTGTTGTTTTTGTACTCTTAATTATTTAAAAAATCACGTAGTTAAATTTCATTCGGCGTAATATAACTTAATTTTACGTTTTTTTTCACAAGTTCATGTGAGCAGCTGACGCATAATCCCCCCTCCACGATGCAGCTGACGATTTTTTTTTTCAGCTCAGTATGATAACTATTATGGAAAAGTTTCAGCCAGCGTACTATTACTTCTTTTTTTTTTAACTCTTTCGCAGCCTCCCACACCCGCACCCATCGCGACTTGAGCAGCTGACGGTCGGTTCACTTATTAGTCATATAAGATCAACTATCGCTGTTAATATCAGCCGGCTTACTATGACTTGTATTTGCAACGCTACCTCCCGGACCATAAGCAAACTACGCAAGTTGTCAGAGTGTTTGCGGCTATCTGGGTTAATGGCTCACTTTTTTTGGGTATTAGGTTACTTCTTGTTTCCATCTTTAACTCTTTTAAATCCTATGTCTTCCTCTTCTTGAAGGGAAAATTCCTATATGGAAAGAGATGTGAGGATACCACTTTTTTCACTTGCCACCTTTACTTTGCCCCTGCTTCTTGGACAACCTTAGTCAGAGACTCAGATATTGCGTTACTTGCAAGTGTGCATTGAAACTCAGTAGATGTTCCAGGAATAGAATTTTAGTTAGCTGTCATAGTAGAACCAGTGAAGGCTGCAAATATTCAGATTCCTTTCGGGAAATTCAAAGACATTTTTATCAGGTGGTGTACAAGCCAACTCCAACAACTTCAGGAATCCTTTTTTCGATAACGGCAAACACCTGTTAGATCCTTTATGTGTTCCACTAATACCTGTTCGTATTCAGGTGAAAATGTTTTGTCTAGTCTATCCATCTTTGGTTTGAATTTCACTTCTAGTCCAGACTTAATACCACTTAATACCTATTTTATCATGTAGTATGCTTTTGGGGATGTTATTTTTTTTGCTTTCGACGTAATCAAATCAATAGCAACCTTTATGTCATATACCCTGAATCCATCTACAAACTATATATAATAAGTAAAGTAATATATATATATATATATATATATATATATATATATATATATATATATTTGTGAGGAAACAATCTCTTAGCTGGGACGTCACAGAGCCATAGTTAACAATCACTGTTAAAAAAAAGTATGTTTTTGCAAAAAAAATATTAAATGCAGATATTAAGACTGAATACACATTGAAAACAATCTACAATCATTTATTGGATGAAAATAAAAAAAAAAATCTTATTTGGAATTGTGGTACACTATTATGTATTTTTACATGCTTGTTATTAGCTTCACTGTCAGCTGATCTGCTTCGATTTATTGACAACATCTACCAATTTTTATACCCGTCTCTGGCGCAGGAGGGTTATGTTTTTCGAGAGGTGTCGTTAGATTCGTATCTACCGTGAGAGATATACTGGCTTTATCAAAATAAAAAAAAGTGGCGGATTTTTTGAGCAAAGTTCAAATGTTGGCTCGCTCTGTAGCCTGAACGGCTCGAAGATTCGTATTAATTTCAGCTCTTAGTCGAGTTAAAACATTAGCTGTATTGGCCATCAGTACGCTTGATCCTAAAAAGCTTTTGAATCAGCCACACGATCAGATTTCTTTCATAGAGCTTCAATGTTTACGAGAATATTATTCTATCAACTGATAAGTTAATAATCTGCGTAATCTGAATGTATTTGTGTGTCATGTGTATGTAGGTTACTATACAAACTCATTTAATAATAAAACTCGAAGAAGCTTGGTGTGCTAAACAGATCGAGATAGTATTTTACACCGGCCCACCGCCTGCAACTTTATAAGGCGCAGGTTCGGCCGCACATGGAATAATGTTCTCATCTCTATGCAGGTGCACCCCAGTACCAACTTCTCCCTCTTGACCGCATTCAACGGAGAGCGACTCGCATCATCGACTGCCAAGATATTTCTGATCGACTTGACACCTTGGCGTTGCGTAGAGATGTAGCTTCACTCTGCATCCTCTATCGCTTGTATCATGGGGAGTGTTCAGAGGAATTGTTCGGACTTATACCAGCTGCTGGTTTCCGCCATCTACGCGACAAAATATCCATCCCCATCACCTGGACGATTGGCACTCTCCAGAAGCTTTTTGCCTCGCGCAACCAGCTTATGGAACAAATTGTCGCCTGCCGTATTTCCGAAGCGATACGACCTTCAAACCTTCAAGAAAAGAACGTACTCCTACCTAAAAGGCCGGCAACGCACTTGTGACTCTTGAGTTGCGGGTGTCCATGGGCGGCGGTAGTCATTTACCATCAGGTGACCCGTCTGCTCGTTTGCACCCTATCGCATTAAAAAAAATGGTAATTTAAAAAGCAATATTTATAATCACACAGACAGACAGAACTCATGCTAGTACACATTACTGATTGAACCTCTCAAATGAGCGGTCCGGCTTTTTATACCATTGTTTGACAGCCGGTTGTGACTATCACTAGACGTTACGTCACTGGCACGAGCTAGGCTGACAGTTCCTGAACTGTCGTGGCGTGGCTTGGCTAGGCTGGGCTTGGCAAAGCTCGACATAGACATGGCATTACATTTTTTAAATTACCAAATTTTATTTCCATTTCTTTCTGATCTCCCTTTTCACATTAACGTAGTAGCGCTATGTTGTGAATAAATAAACCGCAGCAGCCGTTAGCGTCTCAATATCCATATTAAGTAATTCCTCCACGCATTGGCCTGAACCGAAGCAAACTGAACGACAATATTCGCCACAATGGCCAATCTGAAGAGCGGCCACTAGACAGAGCCATACGGTCCTTGTCACTAAAAGACATGGTTTATTCAATGTGCGTCAAAAATCGATTCAGCCTGCTTGGAATCCTCAGGATACTAACTTTTACTAAAATAACTTGTTTGTCTTTGGGATCGTTATCCGTAGCATCCTTCTGCATCTTGAGGTTGCCGTAACCGTGGATACCGCGTAGTCTGAGTCGGAAGATTGGAGCTATTGCGGATTCAGTGGGTTTAGCTTATAAACCAACTTGTTATTTAAATATTTACAACTGTATATACAAGACCGATGTTTCTAGCAAGACATATTTTTGAAGGAAGAAGAAGGAAGACCTACCCATATAACAATAAAAGAATATGCGCATTTTTAAGCTTTTTCGATATTCAAAAACATGATATTTGAAAGTATGTTTCTTATGCAGAATTCTCGAATATAATATTAAACCTGGAGGTTCTGTAGTGCAGTTGGTTAGTGCATCATGCAATAACGAGAGGTTTTAAAGCAGCCACAACGACTCTGGTTTATAATATAGGGGTGTTTTTAAATATTTACGAAGTTCTAGCGAATAGAATTATATGTATAATGAAATATTGAAAAAGTAATTTCTGTTAATCAGTAATAGTATTCAGTAATCAGTAGTAGTGGTAATGGTAACAAGAACAAAATATTTTAAATAACTTGGTATTTAATTACTTTTTTACGTAGTCAACGTTGTGTTTGTATACTGTTTCAAGAAGAATATGGTTGTATTTATACTTTTACATTCCTCGTGTATACACATACATACATACATACATATACTCGAACAGCATATAGTACCGTGAAATATCTACCCAATACGTTTTTATCCCTAAAAACTAAAAAAAAAACATTGTCATTGTTCTTTACAGAAATAAAAATACATACAATTTGAAAGCGGGAGTTTTATCATTTATTATATTTATTTATTTATAAGAAATAATGTTCACTTTTAATTTTTTGAATAAAAAATAATTGCAACAAAATAAGGTACTTAGGACACTATGGGTGTTTATACTAAAAAGTTTTAATAATTATGAAAATACCATATATCTGGAATAACTACATAGTTGGGCATTAAAAATAAAACTGTCAAAAATTTATTTAGGTAGGTGCTGTCTATATATTGTAATCAAATAATCAAATTTTACTTCTGCATTGAAAAGCAATTTACAGGTGGATATTATTTCTGTGAATTGTCCCAAAAAGTATTTGTGAAGAGAATACGAAAGGTGTGTATGTCAAAGTATTAAAACTTTTTTTTTATTATTTTTATTTTATAATTGTAGGAAATATTCAAACATAATTTCGCGTCGGTAAGTCAGAGATGCGTTGCGTAGTTTTTAATAAGTTCTCGTCCGTAATAGCTCTATTGGTGAATGCGGACTTGAAGAGGGGTCAATAGATCATATTTTCTTTGTCTGCCAAAATAATAAAAAATCATTCTCTCTGTATACTAAACTATCCAAATTAAATATTCCTCTTTCTATAAAATTTTGTTCTCTCTTTTCCCTGAAGCTATGTGATTGTGTGAAATTTTTCCACTGTACTACACAGCAGCAAAATTTATTAATGATAATAATATTAAACTTTGGAATAATTTATATATTAGTATGTATTGTCTTCATATTTGTAAGTTCTGATATGAAGGTTTAATGTTTTAACAAATTATCAATGCTGCTTTACCGTGCTGGTCACTGTTTTCTACGACAAAGTTTTAGATGTACATTATATATTTAAGTATTTCATCAAAGTACTTTCTCGACGCTGGCAATATTAGCTAACATTGTTGGCTAAGTTGCCACAACCAAATAAAGAAGAAGAAGTTCATTAATATATTCCTATACAGCAGAATGTTATAACTATGTGATAATATAATGTAAGATATTTATAAATCCTTAAGATACATAAATGAAAATAATAATAATAATAATTAAATATAAACATTGCATATAACTTACACAAATAATAAGTCCATTATTATAGTAATATTCATGGAATGTTATTATAATGATATATAGCTACCTCCTTTCTTCTAAGTTGCCGTGCCTTACGGGGTCAAGAATGTACTGGCATTATTGTTTTAACACCATAACTATATAAACAAAGAGCATTTTTGCAATACTTTGTAGTCGCTTCAACTACACTAAACACTTAAAAACCCTTATTTCGACCCTTAAACTTGTATCGCCGAAGCGTTTTTAGAATTTAGTCTCTGTTTGACATTGTTGCAGTAACGTTACATTGATTACATTTCTTCTTCTTTCTGTTTCTGCTATCGTGTACGAACATTGTTTAATTTGAGTTTTTAGAGTACGATTATTGTTTGTGACTGAAAAAAATGCCACTGGATGCAACTGGTGCTGCTAGGGCAGTGACTTTAGCTGACGCTGGGTATAGCCAACGTCGCATCGCTCGTACGCTTGGTGTACCTCGAACTACAGTGCGGGATGCTATCAGACGCTTTCGGGAGACTGGTTCATACACGAGAAGGCCAGGTCAAGGCCGACATCGGTGCACCTCGGCTCTGGATGACCGCTTTGTTGTCAGTAACGTGCTAAGAAATCGCTTTTGCACCGCTACTGAAGCGCGCACACGTCTGTTTGAGGTGAGAAATGTCACTGTAAGTGAACGTACGATAAGAAGAAGACTGGCTGAAAGGAATCTGAAAGCTTTTCGTCCAGCTCGCGGTCAACAGCTGCTTGCACAGCATCGTAGAGCAAGACTTGCCTTTGCACGAGAATATGCTGACTGGACTACGGAACAATGGAAGAACGTACTGTTCTCAGATGAGAGCAGAATAGCCTTAAGGGGTCCAGATGGACGTCAGCGTGTTTATAGGCGCCAAAATGAACGGTTTTCTCCATGTGCAATAATCGAAACCGTGGGTTATCAGGGAGGATTCATAACGGTTTGGGGAGTTATCTCTTACGAAGCTCGTACCGATCTAGTGGTGTTTGATAGAGGCAGTGTGACTGCTCAAAGATACGTGGAGGAAGTCTTACAAGACCACGTTATACCTTTCGCACCATTTATTGGTGAAAACTTTAAATTAATGCACGACAATGCTCGATGCCATACCGCAAGATCCGTCACTCAATACCTCGATGAGGTCGGGATTCAAGTTTTGCCATGGCCGTCACGCAGTCCCGATCTTAACCCAATTGAGCACATTTGGGACAACCTAAAAAGACGTATTCGAGCAAGAATATCAGCCCCTGCGACCTTACAAGAGCTCAAGACGGCTGCGATAGAGGAGTGCCATAATATCCCTCAGTCGGATATTCAAGACCTCGTAGATGGATTGCCAAACCGACTACAAGAAGTCATCAGGGCCCGAGGTAGTAATACTCATTATTAAAATTTAAATAAAAAGAAAGCGGACGATTTTTTTCAAAATTAAAATCACATTTTCATGCAAATTTTTTGCAAAATCGATTTTTGGCATATTTTTTTTTATTAAACGGTTTTGTTTAAAGACTTTTGTGAATTCATTTATCCCTAATGGCTGCTTATAACATAACTTCCATGAAATGTGGTCAAAATTTTCCGACTACTGAAAATTGAAAGAAATACAAGGTGGGCGGTTAATTGTGCCTGTGAGTGTATAATCCATTTGGTTAGGTGCTTCACTCAAGGTTTACAATAAACATAGAGGCATTCAGTGATTTTCAACCTTCTATTACTTTGATATTGTCATGAATGTGGACAATATAAGAAATCTACGAAGATAGTTATCTTTGTGCATTGCTTTTATATGGGTGATACTAATTTAAAATCTTTAGACCAAATCCCGCCTTTAAGTATGTAAGACGGATACTGCATCAATCAAACATAAATCAGTTAGCCTACTGTTACTGAGGCCATTGTTGGACATGGCCTCAGTAACAGTAGGCTAACTGATTTATGTTTGATTCGGACAGATGCACATGTTTAATGTTATATGTTGCGTTAAATGTAAAATAAAAACCGCACATATCTTTTAGAAAACTTCCTGAACTAAGGCCATGAAATTTGAAATTCATAAAGTTTATATATAAAGGTAGTGCAGATAGCACTTTTTAAACTGGTATATCTTACACGCTTAAAAATGAAGTGATAGTAATGGCTAAGGCAACGGACTTGCGATCAGGTGGTTGCGGGTTGTCGTAAACATACTCCTAACAATTAGAAGAATTTTAGACTACCTTGAGGGGTTAACAATAAAAATACTAGTAACAAGTGGCTCACGTTGCTCCTAGTATTCTAAACAAAATAAAAACTATGAAAAGAAATACATAGAGTGAATAGGTTATCTTAGATAAGCGTATACTATCTTCGTCTTTATAAGTCACTACCCATCAAGTGAGTTGGAAGACAAAGTTATACTAAACAGCGAATAAGCTAGTCAAACTAAAACTTTTTATTTATCTAAGTGGTCGCTACGAAAACACTTCTTGTAATTTCTTGCACTCAAAAGAAGTATAAAATTGAATTTTTTTCATAAATAAACTTGTTAACCGTTTCATAAATAAACTTTTTAACCGAACTAAACTCGAGTCGTCATCCCACCGTTTCGGTGGGACGGTGTGTCGGCATCGGGCTGACTGTTTTAGTCGGTGTACCTTACTGCGCCTGAAACAGGACGAATCCGGAAACAGCTTCCTTATTCCTGTTGCCTGCAAAAGCCCGGGCACCACCTTTTTGTAACTCTTAATTGGGCAACGTCCACGCAGATCAGGACTTCTCCTCCTGGCTACGTTGGCTTGTACGTTGGCCTCTATAGCGGGTGGAGGTTAAGACCCGACCTCCTGCGGCCACACTCACGGCTGCATGGGGCACTGGTAAGCGCCCCACCCCCGCCCGGTTGGCTCGCCAGCCAACCCTATTTCCTACTACTTCCTACTGACCTCCACTCGGACCCTATTCCCCGCCGGGAATAGTGTCCAAGTTAGGTCGTCCTCCCGGTACTGGTGCGTCACGTTTTTCTGCGAGAAGAAGGTTGCGACTGCGTTAAAACTTCTTTCACTGCTGGCCATGAAGCGTGTCATGGCCAGTAACGTCGCCTTAGCAGGGCAATCCGCAAGCGTGTGCTGAGCTTCAGCGTATAGCCCACCTTATAGCTTCTTAAGTATTTTCCACGGGAGCAATACATATCCAAGTATTGTACTAGTAAAATTTAACATGCTTTATAATGTCAATTATTCGTATTGACATTGGTTACTTGGATAGGTGCTGCTGGTAATTTCTTCAACAGCATTAGAGACATTTGTAGTGTCGTACGTTTTCGGTTTCAGTTTGCGTGCTACGACTGGTTACAGTTCCAAAATATTCTTTGAGTCTCAACACAGGGCTAAAGGTCGGGTGTAAAATGGGGTGGTCTCGGTAGTGAAAAATAAATGATGAAATTTGATAAAAATTAAAATGCATGTAGGCATATACTTTAATGTTCTGATAAAAGCACAATATTGTATTATTATTTTAAACTTAATAGTCAATTTTTTACACGAAATGGCATGTTGTGACGTCATATAGGCAAAAACTGACAGTTTATTGTAAACAGCTAATAGAGTTTAACAATTGTGTTTTTACGTCAGTAAATTTTTTTTTACGTATTTATTTATTAAAATGCAAACCGGTTTTGTAAAAGCAGATATCATCTGGCACTTTGATAAACAACTTTTCTGGAGTTTTAATGCTAGCATTTGTACAACTAGACACTACATCCCAACTATAGCGATTGTTATTCATTATTTTCAAAAAAACACCAAATATTTATAGCTGTTAATGTTGAATGAGAGGCGGTTGTACATACACGACTTGTAGTTTTTATCAATATTACGTCATCAAAATGGCTGACAGCGTTTTCGCGACAGTAAAAAAAATTTAATTAAATTTTATGGCAAGAATGCGTTTATTTTGCCGAAATATTATTTTTTGCGGTTTTTAATTAAGAAAATCAAAATTTTGAAGTACTTTTTCAACCATAGTGGAATACCCTATTATATGTAACTACGTAATTGCAAATAAAGCTAGTGCGCTGGCGCGAGTCCTACAAACAAGCCAAGCGGTGGCTTGCCTCTTGTTGTTTAGATAAAGCCAAGCTTGTAGTGTGCAGACTTTAAAAGTTAAAAAATATTTGTTAAAATAATTCTCTTTAGAAAGTAGACGACCGACTTCAATGCGTCTATCATAAAATTTAAGACTTATATGCTTTTCTCATGGATTGTCAGAACTGGACCAAATTTAAATGGGACCACAAGGGAAGCACCGGCTTTAAAATAGAAAAAAAAATCATCAAAATCGGTTCACCCCGTCGAAAGTTCAAAGGTCACAAACATTAAAAAAAATACAGTCGAATTGAGAACTTCCTTTTTGAAGTCGGTTGAAAAGAACATCTCTGCATTATTTTTTTTATGTTATATAGGGGCACAAACGAGCAGACGGGTCATATGATGGTAAGTGACTTCCACCGCCATGAACACTTGCAACTTAAGAGTAACAGTAACAGTGTGCTGTTTGCCTTTTAGGGTAGGGGAATGGGGGAAAAGGGAAAAGGGGCCTCCGGTAACCTTACTCACTCTGTCACACAATGCAAGCATTGTTTAACAGCCGGTTTTCTCTGAACCGTGGTAATACTCCGATCGAGCCGGCCCATACGAGTCTAAGCATGTATCTCCCACGTTATTAATAGACATATACATATGTAACTGAGTGAGCTTCTACTTATGTTTAATAGTAATAGAGTGAACCGACCGAGAAGAATAATTAGTAATAAGTTGTATGTTAAAAACTATTGTGGCGTATACATGCCACGTACTATGAAGGTATCCATCTATTACAAAGCTTTCTGACGCCTAAATGTTTATGTAAGAATTTGTTTTTAATAATATAGGGTTATATAGGGTTATATATTAATTACTATAATATTAAAAACAAATTCTATATAAACATTTAGGCGTCAGAAAGCTTTGTACTAGATGGATACCTTTTTAATTTGACGGAAGATCAAAAACGCCGTCGTTTGGACTGGTGCCGTTTAACGCTTCTTAATTCTTAATTCTCTCTACCAACAACCCGTATCCCTCCTTCCAGAGCCTAGTCCATTTACATTTTCTTCTTTAGATTCCCAGTATACCGATAATCGTATATTTTCTCCAAAAACTCCATATGGTAATGATAGTTACATACAATATGCTTGTTGGATTTTGATACAATTTGTGCCTGTTTGGTTCAATTTTAAATAAAGAAATAAACACATCTTAATTCACTGTTTTAATGCTTCATAAGTTGCTCTAGAAACTTGTGGTACAAATTATGATATTAGACGGTTTGAAAACACGTTAAAAATTATACGGGGCTTCGATAATTCATTCCTAAGCTAAGAATGACAATGTTACTTCTAGTTTTATTTTTGGTGGAAATGCATCTCCCATCAAGTGTCTTGACGCTAAATCGAGCTATGTATGAGTGAAAGTAACTCGTCAAAGATTTCAGTTGTAACTCGCAATGCCAACCTGTACTCGGAAGGATCTTCTAATCTTAGTTGTTTTAGCAACAAAGCAGAAGCTCCAGTTATCCTTTTTTTGTACTTGACTGATACCGATGCTTAAAGCTGTCTGAATCTGTTGATATGTCACTCCTCTATCGGCTGCTATCATTAGCCACACAGTGCTCACATTATCTTCAGTAGTCACCGTAGAAGGACTTCTTCTCGAGATTCATCAGTCAGTTTGCTTCGACAATGTTTACTCATTCTCATTAAACCAGTTGTAAACAGTGGCACGAGACGGGTCTTCGTAATGAAATCATAACATTGTAGTTGTGTAAGATGACAGCGAAAGTCGTAATAATAAATCATTGAGTAAAAATTCTCTAGTCAAATCCATTTCGATGCACGACAGACAATGAAATGCCGCAAATTTATAATAACAAATAACATATAAATTCATTACACAAACACACATCCAATTCCCAAAGAGTTCCTAGTTCGAATTTTAAATAAAATTTCATCGGCATCATTTTTCGGCTACTATTCTTACTGGCCCAAGTACATTTTTAAGTATAAAAAAATTATACAATTAATATTTACCAAATCTAGTGTTTCAGACTGGCTTCTTACGTTAATTACTATGCTTAAGTATATCCCTGTATTTTGTATAAATTAAGAAAAAATGCAAATTGTGGGAAATTTACCCAAGTTGATGTCGTCAACTAAATGGCAAAAGGCGAAAAAATAATTATATCTGTGTTTCCACCATTGACACTATTTGCACATTCACAGTGATATGGCATGTTTCAAAATCAGTTCATCAAAATCGCTTTGAGGAATAGCCGCCCACGTTCTTTCTAACAAGTCAAAAAGTTGTTTTGCGGTATGCACGGCATCTATACTCGGCAGTGCTATTCTTTGGACCACATCCCATGCGTGCTCAATTGGGTAATCTGGCGATTTAGCAAACTATGGCAGAACGTTGATGTGAACATCGGCAAAAGTGCGTGTAACGACTCTAGCCGCGTAGGGACGTGCATTGGCGTTCATTAGCCGAAACGAATTACCAAAGGGATGATTCACATCTGAAACAATCCTCTCCGCATAAATCTAAGCATTTATGAATTGACTTCCTGACAAAATTTCAAGCGTTCCTGACGTCCTGAGGTCCACCAAACTGGAGTACGTCTTGTATGAGGCCGTCCTCTTCCCTCCAATTTCTTTGTTCGTGAGTCATTGTAAACAGACTCTACGATTGCGGGGTGCTATTGGTAAAACTCTCAGCTGCCTTTGGGAACGCAGACCCTCTTCTCCTAAACGATTCCGGTTGGTTTGGTCACTTATCAGCAAGCCTGAAGAGTTTTGGAGCCTCTTAGCCAACATCATGGCGGTCATGGTGCGATTCCGTCGAGCAGTATTTAGGATGTACCGGTCCGATCTGCAAATGATGATGCGAGATGTCTTCCATGTCGCTCGGTTACTATAGCGTGTCCAGAGGCTGTTTATCGATGCCCTGTGTGGTTCCAAAAGCAATAGCCACAGTACGTTGCCTGGAACCAGCTTGCAACTTACTCCTTGAAAAAGGCGTTTTGTCGAGACCGAAATTGGTCGGTCATCCCCGAAATACACACGTGAGTAAAACCGTATATTTAAATAAATATGAATCTAATTCATGAAAGTTTTTATTCTAATCTGTGTCAAATGATGTCGTCGCTCCATATCGATGCAATTTTTTTCAGTTCTCATACAGATATTTTAATTGTTTTGTAAAAAACTATTACACACCTTTATATAAATCGTGATTGACACTTGATTTCTTTCTATTCTATTGCTATTTTTAATCAAAATTTAAAGATTCTGCCAGGGTTCTGTCATTTGCGGTGGAAATCAAACAAAATAACAGCACAATCGTATCACATTTCTATAACATTTGTAAGCAGGACTGTCACTGTATTTCTTTTTGACCAAATTATATTGTTTTGCCCTTTACCAACCTGTCTTAGTAAGATGCTAACAGCATCCTGTCACTTGCTTCTGTAAAAGGTTTATATATTTATTGCTTTTATTTGAGCTGTTTCTTAATCTCGTTTTAATTAATAAATATGAACTACTCTTAGCTTATTCCCAATTAATCTGAATAGCCGTGTTTACGTCTTCTATATCTTATTTGGCAAAAAGTATAAATTACCGGATAATTATTTATGCCTTTGTATGAGAATCACTTTTTGCAGATTTCAACAATTTTAGCATCTTCCTAGAACATAATAAAATATTTTTTTTATGTCTCCATCTTCGAATACCTTGAAAGTTTATCAGATCCTAACAATTTTTCCATACCTACTTCCCTTTCATTACAAAGAGATCTTTATTCTAGTGTTTTTTAAGAACCTATGTAAAGAGCCTTAATAAGATTATTTTATATTTTTACTTTAAATTAATGTTTTTTTCATTACAAACAAACAGGAAATTATGAAATTGGCTGTTAATAGTAAAGGATACTGATAAATCGCTTATCACTTTATTATAAGTGGCCAGTATTGGATGCACACAGCTTTACTGATAATCATCGTAATATCATCTTATGTATACATATATAACAATAAAATGACAGTTTTATTTAGGTACGTACATAAATGAATATAAGTATGTATACTAATTTTACTTGGTTCATGATTCCTGTTCAGGTTCGTCTATATGGGTTCCACCACGGTGTCAGATATTTTCCCGTGAAGTAGAAGTGTGTCAATTATAATATTTGCTACAATACGTATTATAATTAATATATATGAATTATATAATATTAATTTTTATAACACTCTTCCTGTAGCACATAATACAAAAACAAATAATAATAATATCCTTACACATTTACAACAATGCCATCTAGTGCCAAACTAAGCAAAGCTTGTACTATGGATACTAGACAACAGATTAACGAAGTAGCAGTAGTCACGTTGCAAGTGTGCAATTAACCGGACTACTGCTGGTAGCGCCTTGTTTTGTAAACAAAGTTAAAATCATCGAACCAAGACAAATATTTGCTCGACCCATAAATGTTTGACTTGAGTGGAAAACGAATCTGTGACTTGATGCGTAGAAAATAGATCACTGCGCAAATACGAGTAAAATACTACTGGACACTGCCTACGAAAGTAGAACTGCGGAAAAAATTATATAAATAATTTTATGGTTAAGCTTCCTATACATAATAATGAATTGTTGCGGCAGCTAGAGTAGTTTTAAATAGTTTTTTTTTTGAGGTGGTAATGACGTCTTTTATGAAGGAAAGATTTCCCTCTGCCCCTTTTCATATAGTATTATATATCATCTGCATGGCAATGTGATAGGTCGTGCCTCGAATTTTGTGCTGGGGAGCGTTGGTTGTGAAATTACAATTCCGCCGTAGAAAGTGAAATTATATAACACAACAATGTGTACATTGCATATTCTGAGCTTAATTGCTTGAAAAGCAATGTTCCGACACCCTTATTTTTTTTAGCTGCCTCTTTGTAATAATCATAATTCTGACTGTATTTTGAATATTAAATGTAATTATTAAAAAAACATGTCAGGTAGTTATAGATACATACTACGGCTTGTAATCGGATTTAGTTCTAGATAAGGCAATAACTACAACTTTTATGCCCGGTTCACATTATTTCAGTCAAGTAACCCAGCGAATAAGTCCAGTCCAGCGCTGGACTGGATTTCAGCAGTCTTTTAAGTCTTTTAAGAACTGTTGCATTGGTAACACTATAGTGACAATGAGTTTAAAAAAGCCGTTCGATTGCTATAAAATGTTCGATTACTTCTGTTAGAGGGAGTAACTAATGTAGTGGAAGAAGAACTAAAGAAAGACTAGCGGACTTGGGTTAGAAATTGGATACGCGAAGATATGTTAAGGGAGGTTCAAAAATGCTTTTGCTACAACTATAGTTTAAAGATGCATCTGAATACAGATTGGCTATGAGAATGACGGCAGCAAATATTGAAGAGTTATTATTAATTTCAAAAAATATTCAACGTAAGGATTCGATATTCAGAGATGTTATATCTGCAAAAATCACTAATTATACCTGAAGTTTGACAAGAAATAAAAAGGGCATTAAAAAACCATATGAAGGCAAGTTTTTTATTTTGATTCATCTCATACCGAACATTTGAAAGCACTATTGAAAGCACTCATAATAACATTGTGTGTAATCTGTGTCATCACAAAATCGTTCTAGTGAATTTATAGTCGCTTGGGTATCTGCAGTAGACACAGGACTCATTGAACTTGGACATGGCACTTGCAGAATGTGAGCATAACTCATATTTTTAGATTTCAAAACGTTCGAGTCTACATTTTGTTATCACTTTCTGCATATCTTCTTGACCTACGATGGCCTGTTCGCTAGACGATTTTCTTAATTGCGCCGAATAGTTTTTGAGCTCCTTCATATTATTGTCAATTGAAGATAACTGGCTTAATCTAGACTTCTTTCGAGGTTGTGGTGTAGAAGTTTCTGAAGCAGGGAGATTAAGTTCTCTTGAATTAAATAGTAGAGGGATCTTCATCAGTACGATTGCCAGATTGGGATTCTGTTTTTCCAGAAAATATAATTTATTTTTACAGGTTTTTATATGCCATTTTATTACAGGTACCAAATACGCCATATGGATGGCGATTAATATAGGACGGGTTTCGGAACAAGTGGAGCTTTCCCCATTGCTATGGAGCGCTAGATGGAAAACATATTAAAATTACGGGTTTGATGGAGTATGGAAGTGTAAATTATAGAAAGGATAATAGCATTGTTTTAATGACACTTGTCGATCGTGACCATTGTTTAACGTATATCAGCGTAGGAGCAAATGGAAGTGTGTCCGATGGTGGTATTTTCAAAAGTGTTATCAATAATCAATTAGAAAATGGCGGCTTTATACTAGAAGGAGGAATGATTGTAGCCGATGCCGCTTTTCCCTTAAAACATATCTAATGAAACCATTTCAAAATGCCAATTTAAGTTTTGAAGAAAAAATATTTAATTATAGATTAACTAAAATTCTTTTGGAATATTAGTAAGCCGATTTATAATTTTTGAAAAGGCTATTTCGACAGAGATAGAAACTGTAGATCACATCGTCTATCCAGCTTGTTCTGTACATAAGTGGTTACGGTTAAAGTCAAGCGCATATCTAACTACTTGTTCTATTGACCGCGATGATATTCATGCTCACAGTTTGCTTAAAGGTATGTCGAGAAATGACGTAAGTGCTTAAAACAGTATCACAAAACAAGGCAGTAATAATTCATCACGAAGCGCAAGAGACAAAAGGACACTAATTATATTGTGAACGAAGGGAAAGTATCATGGCAAAATAATATGATTCACTGAAAGTCGATAACTACATTCAGTCTTTAATTGTAAACGAAAACTCATTTCACTCTTTTAAATAAATTAAATCTTCTAAAAATACATACTTACTTGCATTTTTCTTTTCACCATTGCATTTTTTATAAAAGAGATTTAATTTTCGGCTGGTAAACATCACCACTAGTACCAGAGGTAGACGTTTTTTTTAAATCTTGTCTAGTTCAAGGTAATATGTCGATCACATATTTTTATTTTATTTTTCACATCTGTATAACCATATATTTGCAACACTGCACAAATTTTTTGAAGGTCGGTTATGTGCATGTTTTGTTTTTTTAAAATTCCGATGTGATATTACGTAAACATACATGTTTTCTGTACAAAAAAACAAACTGAAGCGTTTGGTCTTCAGTCAACTTCATTATAATCAAAAAAAAAAAAATTTAAAAAAACAACAATGCGTATCCACTGTTAAACTTTCAATACAGTACTGGAATGGCTGTCTACGCTATTCCAGTGGCGCTGGAATGGGTAAGCTGGAATAAAAAAGTAGGCCGTCAATCCAATCACTGGACTGGATTACTCACTAGAGTAAGAATATTCCAGTGTCGATTTACATTATTCCAGTAGCATTCCAGCGCTGGACTGGAATGCTACTAGAATAAATGTGAACCGGGCAATATTCAAAATATATTACCAAAAGCCAACAAATTTGTCTTTGCCATCCAAAGAGTTAGTGACCTCAGTTTTATTTATAAACTCCTTAATTATTCTAAATTCAAACACGTTAAAAACGCTAGTCTTTTACTGTCAAAAAGATTATGTCAAATGCAAAAATTCTTTCGCATTGTAGTATAGATAGATGTCTTTAAAAATTGTGGGAAACACGTAATCAAATTTACAATATTTTTATTTAAAATATGTTAATATCCCTGAAATATTAAATCTGAGCAATATAGATCTACTTTTATTTTTAAATTTTCAGCAATATTGTTACAATTAGGTTTCATTTAAAGTGTAAAAGAAGACAGTGTCATCATGGGAGATAAGAAAGATAAAGACAAAGGTGGTGGTGCTCCTGCTGGAAAGACACCGATGTCATTTTTGAAAGATTTTTTGGCTGGAGGTATTTCAGCAGCGGTGTCGAAGACCGCTGTAGCTCCAATAGAACGAGTGAAACTAATTTTGCAGGTGCAGCATATAAACAAACAAATCCCAGCGGATAAACGATATAAAGGTAATCTTTTTCTAACAAATGTGATAAAATAACATTTTGAGTTCCTATGAAAAGTACAGAGTAATCGTTTATACGAATTAAAATTTATACATTTTTCAACATTTTTTAATCTTTTTTTATATTTTATATTTATTTATATTTGTAATTCTTTTTGCTTAGAATAATAACAGTTTTATTTTTTATTAGGAATTGTCGACGCCTTTATCCGAATACCTAGAGAACAGGGCTTTTCTTCGTTGTGGCGTGGAAACCTTGCTAACGTAATCCGATACTTTCCCACACAAGCCTTGAACTTTGCTTTTAAAGATGTTTACAAAGATATATTCTTAAAAGGAATAAATAAAAACACCCAGTTTTGGCGTTATTTTGCGGGAAACCTGGCTTCTGGTGGAGCTGCTGGTGCCACATCTATGTGTTTTGTTTACCCATTGGATTACGGACGAACAAGGTAATAATTCTAAAGTAGTGTTATTCTTTGATTGCGCGTGCACTAACAGTAATGCTTGCCCTTGCATACATGCATTTCATTACAATGATTCCCCTTGATTATTTAATGGAGATATTTTAAGGCAGGACATACAGAACTTGGTACTTGTGTTGCTATGAGCTATGAGAGTTTTTGATTAATATATCTAATGATGATGATAATGAAAATTAAGTATCAACCTTATTTTTCACACTCTGTTCAACCTTCGACATGACTGACTGACATGTTTCAGATTGGCCGCTGATATGGGCAAAAGTGCAAAGGAAAGAGAATACCAAGGGTTGATTGATTGTGTACTGAAGACAATAAAGACAGATGGGATCGTTGGAGTATACCGGGGTTTCGTTGTGTCAGTGCAGGGCATCATTATATACCGCGCCACGTACTTCGGTGTGTTTGACACAGCACGAGCTATGCTACCCGATCCTAATAACACACCTCTCATTATCACTTGGATGATTGCCCAGGTAATTACTTGTACACCTACTTATATCATTATTGTTACTGTTTTAAAGCGTGCAGTTTTTAGTTGTAGTTTTTGTGTAGTTTTTAGTAGAACTTTCGATTGCTTTTTTTTTCTTTCCTTTTTTCTTTTCTTTTTCATTGGTGATGAAGCATTCGTCACGATAGTTGAGACTCTGAAACAAGCAAGCAATAACAATTTAAGATAATTAAATTAATATAGGTACACTGTCCTAATGTGTTATATTAAGGACATATACAATTATACAGTAATTTTACTTGTAATATAATTAAAAATAATAAAGGATTTTGAAGCATTTGACTATAACTAAAAGAAAAACAATATAATATACAATAATATAACTAATAAAATAAAAATAGGGTCTATTCCAAAACATAAATAAAAAAAAAATAATTATAAAATAATAATATTAATGCTATTAATTTCATTGAATTCTTTATTTAATATTTTAAAATTCAGATGTTTTCAAATAGTTTTCGAATCGCGTGTCTTGATAAAATAATCGCAAATAGTTTATAAAAAAAATATTCAAGAGAACCTGACCTGACAATAACATTTCTTGAAAACCAAAAACTACCGAGGTACCACTTTAATATGTACAGTGATCTGCAGTTATATGATTTGAATTTAAATTAGCGTATAAATAATTTCTTTATACTCTGCTGCAGTTTTTTTTATAGTTTTGTCTCCTTTTTAAAGATGCTTTTCGTTATTTATTTAGCAAAATATTTTTTTAACTGCACGGATGGCGTAGCAGTTTAAAGTGGTCACCTCGCCAATACGCTGTCGCGCCGAGTGTAGTTCCCGCACGGGACAACACTTTGTGCAATCCTCAAATTGTTAGAAGTCTGGGTGTTCTTTGTGTCCGTTGTTTTAATCTTTGTAAAGTCCCCCGCGACAGGAATTAATCCTAGTGCGGCAGTTTCCTTTTTTAAAAGAAAATGAAAAATAATAATATAAATATCTAGCACCTTTACCCCCTTTCAACAGACTGATATTAGTATATCAGTCTCTTAAACGGAATGATCTTTTTTATATGGTTTCTAAAGCTATTAAGATATTCGCGTGTTATGGTGGAAGTTACAATTTCTTCTTTAAATTGCTTGTTTTACGATTTATCATGTTACTTGATAGTTGAAGGCGCTTGACTTTCCTTTTTAAATATTCGTAAACAATATTTATTAAATTCTTTAGTTTATCTGCGATGCTCAGACGCAGACGTGTTATTTAATTTAAGTTTTTTTTTATATATTAGCCTACGTTAGTGACTCCACTTTGCCTGATGGAAAGCAATAAGTGGAGTCAAAGAGTCGTGATCACTATCCTCATAGCATGTCTAGTCAATGCAGCATAGTGACCCACACTATGGCGGCCTGGTGAGATGCTTTTTCAAGCCCCGCTTAAAAGACCCGGGATCAAAGTGGAAGGGAAACACGTGCGCTGGTAGGGAATTCCAGGCTTTCACCGATCGGCACAGGAAAGAAGAGCCAAACCGTTAAGTTTGGGTACGTATATTTTCGACGCTCAAACGGTGACTCCTCAGGCCAGCACATGTAGTCCTGTAGAGGAAGGGAGAAGGTGGGACCAATTGGAAGGGCTCGTCAGAACACTCCCCGTGATGTAGGCAATAGAGGACTACCACAGAGGCGACATCTCTTCGCAACTGCAGCGGCTCAAGAGACTGGGTGACCTCAGTCAGTCAGTCAGTCACAGTCGATAATGCGGCCTGCACGCCGCTGCAACCGATCGAGAGCGTCAAGCAAATACTGCGCATAGCCGTCCCAGAGATGAGAGCAGTACTCCACACTGGAGCGAACTTGGGTCTTGTATAAGACACAGTTGCTCGGGCGAGAAAGACCGTCTCACCTTGTTCAATACCTTGAGCTTTCGCAAGGCCGCCTTAGTGACGCTCTTGATGTAATCGCGCTGATTGCGATCCCGGCAAATATCCATACCCAGGATACTAAGCCTATTCTGCAGTGGCAGTTGAGTGTTCTGAAGAGTAGGAAGGGGAAGGAGTGGAGACTTTTTGTTAGAAAACGCACACGCCTGTGTTTTCTTGGCGCTGAACTATACTAGATTCTCACAACCCCATTGAGAAATGCGGCTCAAGACCCGGTCGAGCTCGGCGACAAGCTCCCGTCGTTTTCCCTCAACATCTGCCTTGCCAGCTTGGCAGCAGGATGTCCAAAATATCGCCCGTGTACTATGCTGTTGTCCGCATACCAATGTACATATATTGCCAAGGGCCAACATGTCATTGGCATGCAGAAGGTACAGCGTAGGCGATAGGACGGAGCCCTGAGGTACACCAACGCAAACCTCCTGGAAGTCTAAGTTCTAAGTTAAGTGAAATTAACTCACGTTTAGTTAATGAACTAAATGCATTAAGTGCTAAAGTGGAGTGAACTTCGTTGAGACATTGTATATTGAATTTAATTTGTCAGTTATGAGACGACCTCTTGACCGTTACAAATACATATTGACACCTTATTTTGATCGAAATACAAAATTATGAATAATATGGAATAGAACGGAATAATATGGAATGGAACGCTTGTGAACAACATTTAATACTAGATTGCTCATTAGATGGCTTATGGAATTTAGTAAATATAAAAAAAAAGTATGTTTTTAAATGCTATAGGTCCAATTCTGGATATGACTAATTCTGTATTTGACCAGTTCTTGTTACTCCTAATTAATGTGAAGCCCGCTTCTGTTCATGAGCATTTCGTGTTATGACTACAAGTACACTGTGAACAAGAAAATCTAGAGATATCAGACCTAATTTATATTATTAGAATTTAAAAAAAAATTAACAACTTTTAGATATGAATAAATTCTGTGAGTTTGAACATACTAGAAAAGGTATTAAGTATTTAATAAGTGTACCGCGATTTATAATATATTAATAAAAAAAAAACATTAGAAATCTCGGATTTTTTTAAAGTTTTTAATTTTTTTTCTTTATGTCTTTATTTTATTTCGTATTATGACTATCTCAAGTACAACGAGAGCAATGATTCTAATAATATTGAGCTTGTTTAAAATAAAAAACAGTTTCTACCATTTTACAGATTCTTCGTAAAACGTCGTATCTCAACGATAGACTATATACATATATATATATATATATATGTATATGTATGCCTGTAAAGCATATGTATGTGTATGATAATATGTGTTATATTTCTGTAGATATATTTAACATCTGTTTATGTTTATTTCTGATATGATAATTATACCCTTTATTTTCTTTAATTTATTTGCTATTACTGTTTAATGCACCTACTTCAGTCATTTCTACATCACCCTAAGGTAGACTGGCAGAGAATGCCTTTGGCATTAAGTCCGCCTGTGTGCATTTTGTGCATTAAGTTTTAAATAATTAAAAACATACCTGTTCAACAAAACACGATAGCGAAAGGCATCCTATAGTTGCGGGTGACACAGTGTGACAAGAAAATCTAGAGATATCAGACCTAATTTATATTATTAGAATTTAAAAAAAAAATTAACAACTTTTAGATATGAATAAATTCTGTGAGTTTGAACATACTAGAAAAGGTATTAAGTATTTAATAAGTGTACCGCGATTTATAATATATTAATAAAAAAAAAAAACATTAGAAATCTCGGATTTTTTTAAAGTTTTTAATTTTTTTTCTTTGTGTCTTTATTTTATTTCGTATTATGACTATCTCAAGTACAACGAGAGCAATGATTCTAATAATATTGAGCTTGTTTAAAATAAAAAACAGTTTCTACCATTTTACAGATTCTTCGTAAAACGTCGTATCTCAACGATAGACTATATACATATATATATATATATATATATATATATGTATATGTATGCCTGTAAAGCATATGTATGTGTATGATAATATGTGTTATATTTCTGTAGATATATTTAACATCTGTTTATGTTTATTTCTGATATGATAATTATACCCTTTATTTTCTTTATTTGCTATTACTGTTTAATGCACCTACTTCAGTCATTTCTACATCACCCTAAGGTAGACTGGCAGAGAATGCCTTTGGCATTAAGTCCGCCTGTGTGCATTTTGTGCATTAAGTTTTAAATAATTAAAAACATACCTGTTCAACAAAACACGATAGCGAAAGGCATCCTATAGTTGCGGGTGACACAGTGTGTATTGATCTATAACTTTAAATATTTTTTAATAAGACGATTTCAAATAATTGTTGAGCAATTCAGTGAAATAAAGATATTTGAATTGAATTTGAAATTTGAAACAATTTTAATTTAAAACATCAATATTAATTAAAGTAGGTGTACCCCTAGTGCACCTCTAATACCCTAGTACCCTCTGTTCCAATCTCTAGTCGAATCGCGACACGAGATTGGATTTGATTGAAGATATTTTCTTGTAAGTTAATAACTATTTAATATTTATTAATTATTTTCAGACTGTGACGACTGTTGCCGGTATCGTGTCATATCCACTGGATACGGTGCGACGACGAATGATGATGCAGTCAGGCAAACCTCTCAATGAACGTCCTTACAAGAGTACTGCTCATTGTTGGGCAACTATTTTGGCTAAAGAGGGTCCGACCGCCTTCTTTAAGGGTGCTTTCTCCAATGTCCTCAGAGGTGCAGGTGCAGCTTTCGTACTCGTACTGTACGACGAAATCAAGAAAGTTATATAATAATGGTGGAACGGGTATTTCAAGATGAAAGGGGTTATATTTCGTGGTTATGTGCGTTCCGTTCTAGTGATCTATATTTTACTGGCATCAACTTGGATATGCAAGTGTGCTCAAAGATTTCAATTATTTTATTTAGAATGTAATATTGAAGGCGAATTTCGATATTGTGGTATATATTTTATTGTATGTAATTTATTCTAAGGCAGTGTGTGTAACTGCTTAAGTTTTGTTTTCTTTACAGTACAATTATATTTGGCAATCGTTTTATTAATTTCTTATTTCACTCCGATATCTTCTACTTCTATTTATTTAAATATACGGTTTTACTCACGTGTGTATTTCGGGGATGCCAGACTAGTTTCGGTCCTCCTTTCTTGTCGAGACCAGTAGTAAAAAAAAACAATTAACATTTACTAAATCTAGTCTTCCAGACTGGCATCTTACTTTAATTCCTATGTTTAAGTTAACAACTTATCTCTATATTTTGTAAACATTGATATAAATTGCAATTTTTTCAAATTGTGAGAAATTCACCTATGTTAATGTCGCCAATTAAATTACAAAAAGACAAAAATGAGGATTTTAAAATTATTATTGTAAATATAAAAGAAAATAATAATCTGTGTTCCCACCATTGACATCCCTCATTCACAGTGATTTGGCGTGCTTAGTCAGTTAATCAAAATCACTTAGGAATAACGTTCTTTTTAACAAGTCAAAAAATTGTGCGATATGCACGGCATCTATACTCGGCAGTGCTCTTCTTTGAACCATATTAAAATGGGTTAAATTGGGTTGTCTGGTTATTTAGCATGCTACGGCAGAACGTTGATGCGAGCAGGGTGCTATAGGTGGAACAGACCCACTTCACGTAAACGATTTCGGATGATTCGGTCGCTTATCAGCAAGTATGAAGAGCTGTTGAGCCTAGTAGCCAATATCATGGCAGTCATGGTACGATTCCGTTGAGCAGTATTGGATGTACCAATCCTGGTTGTGAGTGGTGATGTGAGATCCTCCCCCTTGTCTTATGTCGCTCTGTAAAGAGCGACAGCCACAGTACGTTGCCTATAACCTTGTTTGCACAGACTCTGGGATCCCTGCCCTTAATATAACCCAGTCTGTGAGCTATCTGTAACACGCTCACATTAGCCTTTAGAGGAATGCTTTCTTGTTCCAGTCCGTACTCAGGAATGAAGAAGTAGCATGTTTCCGCTGTAGATCATGTCTATGAGTGGGGGGAGTGAGGGGTGTGTGTGAGGGGTAGCCTGGGACACGTTCAGGTGCATTGTGTTCTAAGCGTGGACAGTCTGGGGGAATTCTCCTATTCTAATAAGGGGGATTCGAGAAGGATGGAGCCATGGCAACCTCATACACACAATGAAGTACAACGCAAGCATTGCTTCACACGGGTTTTCCGTAAGGCCGTGATATAACTCCAGTTTAGCCGGTTCATACGTCCTAAAATGCTTTTTACTTAAGGGAGAGTAAAACACAAGTTATTCCATAAAATGAATAAAACACATGAGGTTTATGTATATACTTTATTTAATATCACAAAGTAGGGCTACACCTCTCAGCGTCCAGTGTCTTGGATTACTGTCAGTTTCAAAATCTATGGAGCCAACATACTTAGCGTCAGTTCTTTGGGGCTTTCTATAGATCGGACACTCGTATAATCGTGGGTCCTTGCCCGCTGTAGTATTGATAGCAAAAATATAAATTACAGGCATTTGTTCGTAAAGCACTTTAGGCTTTGATTCAATCAGTTTACCTGTTTTTCTATCCAGAGAGGCTCCTGCAATAAAAATAATATATCAGACTAGGCAAATACTTAATACAGCCCATGGAGTAAGAGAATTATGTCCTTCGTGTTGTACCGGATATTTAACAATATAAATCCGCAGATACGAATACGAATACGTATTATTTTGTATCTAGATCCGCGTATACGGACACGGACCTTCAATAAACTCAATATTCAAACACACTCTTTCATTGAAATATTTTTTGATGTACAGTCAGCATCAAATAGTTAGTGACACTCAGGGTATACAAATAAATAGGCACAACCAAAAGTCAATAATATCGGTACAAGCAAAGTTTCCGTAATGTTGTCAATTATATAGTCGCTCAAAAGGTCAAGATGTTTAAAATGTCACATAGATAGGGTCAGTCAAACCGCAATAAATACGGCTACAGTCATCCCGCCAATGGTATCCAAGCATTCTAAGTGTTCAAAAATGGGTGTAATTTATGAATAATATTAGAAGTATATAAGTATTGTTATCAACTGTCTGGTTACCACAGTACAGGCACTGCTTAGTTTGAGATGTGACGGCCGTGTGTCAGATGTGTCAAGTTATTATTATTATGAAAACCTCGTGAAGCCATCTAGTGTTGTTTGCATGTCATTCTATTATCTATTAGTCATATCAATGTCAAGTGCATAACTAACGCAAAAGAAAGCTAGAAATAATATCTATTGAAGCAATAATAGTGTTTCATGCTTAAATATCTCTTCATATCACATTAGTGACACCACAAAACATCGAATAATATATTTGAGGGAGCAAGGTGTCTCCGTAACAGATATTTTAAATGAACTGGGAATATGTCCGTAATATATCCGTAAGTATCACTCTAGATAATCTACCTATTGAAATATTCGCATCTCCACATATTCTCACTTTTTCAGATTCGTACTTTTTCGGATTCGCACTACTTCAGATTAGCATTTCTTCGGAATCTCTTTTCTCCAAATTAGTACAGTCGACAGAAATCAGATCAGATCTTTTTTACCCGACTGCGAAAGAAAGAGGGTTCTGTTTTCGAGTGTATGTATGTATGCATGTAATATTTTTTGGCACGCCCTAGAGCCTAAACAGCTTATTCTATTTTATGTAAGTGGTGTCAATAGTGGTGTCTTAGTCGCGAGAGTGACACTGGGTACATCAACATGTAAAAAAAAACTAAAATTGTAAAAAAAAAAAAATTTGGCGAAAAAAGTAATCAAACAAAAAAAAATGATTTCAAAAAGCATCGAGTGTGATATCAAAATAAATAATTTTTAACGGTGATTACAATTATGCATATAACTTATATGTTTTATTGGAGTTTGGAATAGGAAATGCTAATAAATCACATCACATTTCACACTAGTATTAGTTTGTTACTTCTTCACGGTGAAACGTACATATACAAAAGTAAAACGTACATAACATACTTTATATATTTATATATTGTATATATATACAAAATAACTTGGAGGTAATGAGGGTTTTGTTTTGTGTGTCCGATGCTCGATATTCGGCACCTTTGTGCTAAAGGTGCTTTAAAACTAAAAAAATATAAATAAATAAATATTTAAAAAAACAAAAAACCCGACTGCGTCAATATCTGGCATTTACATTACATTCATTGAAGGACTAAAAAGATAGAAACAAGGTTTTAATTTGAATATTTTATTTTGATTTTGAATAATCTTAGTTGACAGTGATCTGTACAAATATCACGAACCAAATTATGAGAAGTGAGCGTGTTATGCTGAATATGCTAATTTGAAGTCTTAACAATTACATTTCCTACGTACAGAAACTAATGTAACAAACTTTTAAAGAACGTTATAATAGAATATAGGATAACAGAAATTCATAAAGCCGATGATAACCCTAAACAAATATGGTCAGCATTCAATAACATTTTTGGTAGACCAAAAAAAAAAACATGTCATCGTACTTGTTAGCCTCTTCAACCACTCCAGACGGTTATGTGAACATGGTTTTTTTGAGGAAATTGGCAAAAAGCTTGCAGAACAAAAAGCGAATGCATAAAGCTAAACGACGTTATTAAATTATTAGGGTCACTCCGCAATGACAGTGCAGTTGGATGACGAGACTGTGATTGTACTTCCTTTAACACACATTTGCAATCTTGTTCTTTCAATAGCCAAGTTTCCCAGAGCGTTTAAGAGGGCGATCATCCACCCGATTTACAAGAGTGGGGACAGAAACCGTGTCAACAACTATAGACCAATAGCTGTACTTCCTGCTCTAAGCGGATTATGAATAATAGGCTACCTAGAAAAAATAATCTTCTATAGCCGGCACAGTTTGGTATTTGAACAGGAAAATCTACATCTAATGCAGGTGAATGACCTAGCTAACTTTGTGGTAACAAATCTGGATGACGGGCAGAAAGCTCTATCTATGGTCACGGTTTCTGTATACCGATTCTTATTCGAATTTGTGTTCCACTACCTCTTTTTCAGGATTATCTGAATGTAAAGTAAAGTAATTGATCCATTTTAACCCATAGAGCTAAAATAGATGAATTTGTCAGTGATGAACGCACCACAGGGCAGTCATTGGACCGATTTCCGACAGACCGATCACTTTCGCGAACGATACTGCCCTTTTAATCTGGGTGATTCCTGAAGAGAGGTTTTTGGACTAGCTCAGTCAGGCTTTAAAGAGTTGTCTAAATGGCTACGAAATTACCTACTGAAGTGCGGACAAAACAAAGTACATATGTTTGCTTAAGTAACGCCTCCATTTTCACGGTACACCACGGGGACGTTTACAAGCTAGCACCTCAAGTAAAATACACTATTACGCACACCTACATGTAACCATTTCATATAATTAATTATAATAAATATAATATAAACATAAATACCTATTTATTTAAAAGGAACATATAAATTACTTTAAGAAACTACTATAATAAAATTAAAAATCATATTGCAATATTATTACTTAGTGACAGTTTTATTACAATACCTTCCAAAAACAAGCCGTAGACATAAACACCTTCGGCTGGTCCTTCGTGAACATCTTCTCTATTTAGTTTTGTAATGTGATTTTGCAATACCACGGAGTCCAATGCCCAACCTTTGTGGCTACGTGTCACCTCCTACATAAAATAAATCTTAATGAAGTGAAATAAGCTATTTTTTAAATGAAGGTGTCCAACAAATATAATCAAAATAAAGCTTATGGGTACAGTCACAACATTTAGAATGTGTGAATAATTGCATTAATTCACCTGTCTCATAGCCGTGAGGAACCCTTGTGGGTTAAAGAATCCAGTCATCCAAAAGGTTGTAGGCCGGCCATTTTTAAGCCAGATTCTGTACTGTTGCTCTCTTTCAAGTAGTTCTGTATACCAAAATCCTAGAGTTGCTGATTCCCAGGATACCTTTGTAAAAAAAAGCTATGTCAATTTTTCCGAAACTAACAGACGGTGACGACGTTTTTGCGATGTGTGTATTAAGCACATAAGCCGTTAGGTGTAGGTGTCTGACGTAGTGCTTTAAATACATACAGAAGTTGCTGAGTCCAATAAAGACTAATTTCGATTACTGTTTACGACAATTCAGTCACTAACTTAATAATGGTTTCGGTGATTCTGTATGACATGTAAATTGAAAATATTTTTTTACATTTTAACTGAAAGTTCATCTTGTACTTACTCTCAGCCATTTAGCCGGTATTCTGGCATCATACATAGCATCCAGCGATTCCCTCAGTCCCTGACTCATAACAATGGTACCGTCTATTGCTAACTTCAAATCACATAATGTCGATTGGACCGTCTTTACGACTTTTTGAATTCTATCAATCTCTTGCCTAAAAAAGTAAATACTATTAGCATTCTCTATTACTGTTGTACCTAAATTAAAATGTGATTTAATTGTGTAAATACCTTAAAAAAATATTCATTGGAAGAAAAGCACCCATCTTTTGCAGCGCTTCTCTAACCTCAAAACTAATGTACTGTTTTGGTAGTTTCTCTAACATGTCTTCAGCTAATCTATATACAATACTTTCTCTTGTTTCTCCACCCTGACTACCACCTTCTTTGGGCTGAACATTTAAGATAGTGTCCAAAATATCTTTAGCACTATTTATTTGATAGGTTATATCTGCGTTGCCATGTAACCCAAATACTTCAGGTGTATCCGTTAGAGGTAATTGATTGATGTAATCCACGTAACCTTGAATATTTCTTGTGATGGGAACTTTGTACCCTTTGTAAAACTCAAACCCTGGTCTTAAAAGAACATCACAGAACCAAACATTGGTAAAGGTTGTTAGCAAGCGCTTATCAAAATCGTCTGTTACTCGGCCACCATACATGACCTCTCCAAGCATATAACATATTGTCGGCCACGATATACCCTTTTTAGGATCGATTTCATCTAAATGATTTTGTACAAATTGGACACTGGCTGCGTAATCTGATTGATTGAACTCATACGGAACATTCCAACCCAAAGGACCGAACTTTCTTCTTTCTTGAACTATAGTGTGTAAAAAGGCTACAGCATAAAGTAGTGGAGGCCATTGCGCCAATGAGGAATAATCTAAGGTGTCCTGTGTAATATTTTGGTAGGTTCTCTTCATGCTAGCTCGAATGCCTTGAGGAGGTTCATTAGTGAATTTTATAGCCATTTGTAGCAAACCGATGGGAAATTCAGTGTGTACTTCTGTTGTCAGCCATAGTCTAAACGATTCTTGAATGTGCTCAGTCTCAATGAGTGCATCCATGGCTTCAACACAAAATGGTAGTGATAAATGTATGTTTTGTAGTAGAACCCATCCGCCGTCATTCATAGAGTCTGATATCATTTTTCTTGCTACTATTTCTTGACCTTGACCCATTGAAACTGCTTTCAAAACTGAAAATAAAATGATTTTAAGATGGGACTTGTAATACATATTTACATATATAAAGTACCTCTTTGTTTACATGAAGGATTACATTTTAATGTAAAATACTCGTTAAGGGACCATCAATTGTTTCTGAACATTATACACACACACATAGTATCTCACCAATATCTTTCGCCTTAGCAAGTTGATTTATTTGCATAGAAGGATCCGATCCAATTGATAGAATGCAAATAAGAGGAGTGCGAGGTTCAGATTCTTCCCATGTTGTTTCCAAGTTGAGTATGCGACCTTCGCCGTATTCAGGCCCAAGAGAATCTGAAAATATCGTTTTATTACCTATTTTTATCGTTTTCTATTACCTATTTTAATTTAACAAAAATTTCATTTTCAAAAAAAAGTAATTCGTTTCAAAACATTCCTTTAAAAAAAATCATCACCAAGGATAGGTTTCATGGATTTCAGATTAGAGCAGATTGTATCACATCGATGAGCGTTGAAAAGGAATGAAAGGCATAATAAAATGATATATGGATATTATAACCGACTTACCTACAATATACTTTCTAGCCTGCGATAGTGTTCTATCTGGGCTCCAGGATCGAACGAGCAAAAGCTTCCTAAATACGTCAAGGGTTTCATTATAACCATTAGGAAACGTTTCTTCTTCAGGTTTCGCTTTCTCGTACCACACACGCCACTCTTTTTCAGTTGATGTTATCTAAAAACAAAATGCATTCTCTGTAACATTCATATTTTCGATAGATACGACCAAGCTTCTTGAAGGATGTGATCGAAAAGTGAACTATAACTTGAGGTTTTAGTAGTGGCTCGTTATTCGTAGTAACGAGCAATATTTTTTACATTTACAAATTTTGTTTGTATTTCACGTAGTGAGACCGTTTCTGCATATTGGGTGCTCACTGTATGGACTTTAAACGTATACCATATCTAGCCATAAATAATGCTTCAAAAAGAGAAACTTTCATATTACACAAGTACATAATAATCTTGTTTGTTAATTTCTTTAAATTGTGATAATTTATTTATGTCAAAGAAGGACGCTTTCTTATTTTAAATTGTTTAAGGCAATGTTGTGTATATTATTTTTATAGACAACTGATTTTCTTTTACAGATTAAGTCCATTGATATAATATTTGAAGTCTACACTAATTGAAAATAATTGTTAGCACTTACTCTGCTGAGTATGTCTTGGAAAATTTTCAATTTACTAATTTCCACCAAGTTTAGCCACGTAATGTCCAAAATCCATCTAAAAGGTTTTGGCGTTACAGCGTTTAAATCCAATGAAGCCCCACCTTTAATAAATGCCATAAATTCGTCATGTGAAATCAATCCTCTCTGGTAATCAATTTTCATTGCCAACATCAGAGTAAATAATGCTTTGTGCCTCTCGTACAAGCTACGCAAAGTAAATGCCCACACTTCGTGTGTTAAATACTTTAGAATAATATTTATTCTTTCTTCTGTTATGCTGCTCTTTGTGGATTTAGTTATGGAGCTATCAAATATGTTTAAAAATTGCTTTAATGAATTCTGATACATGATGTTAACGTTGCTCATTTCTACAATCAAGAAATACAATATGGATCCTCTAGCAGCTACTGCTCGAAATTCCTCTCGGGCTTTGATGATTTTTTTTTCAGTAACTTCTGCCACTATTAGTTTCTCATTAACCTCCTCTGCTGTAGTCTTAGTAATTTGCAGCACTTGAATTAACGCTTCATCATCTACTAAAGAACCTTCAGAAGATGTCAGCCGGCAAAGCAAATTACTTTCCAACTCCTTCATGCTTCTCTGATTCTTCATAACAGATTCAAACAAAGCTACTCTTTCTTCCTCCAAATCAGATTTTTCCATCAATATAACTCTACCTAGTAACTGGTCTTCTAAACCTTGCATAGTAACAGTGAAATCTATTATTGATGTTTTAGCGCTAACTTCGGGGGAGTATGCAGGATTGGGAAGCTTTGTTGTAATGTATAACATAAATCCAGGCATCACATCACATTCTTTGTCCCCAACAATGACTTTTTCAATGGAGCCTGATTTGATAAAATTCTTTTCAAGAACATTATCTATTACAGGGTCTAGTTCAACGCCTACATCTTCAATCAAAAGGGGTCTGCCGAGAGACAAGCTGTCTTCTAAATGGGTTCTAAAATATTTGTGGTTTAAGGAGGTTATTTGCAATTCGTTGGAGCTTTCTTTATTTTTAATCCAGTTTTTCCCTTGGCTTTGTGGATCAACTAAAAGAGGGTAAGAACTTGATTTAGTCACAATCAAGGCATTTTGAACGGAAAGTTCGTCATTTGGTAGGCCTTGCAAAGTCCATTCCGATATAGTTGCACTTTCTATTAGCATATTAGTAATATTTAAATCGTGTGTTACAGGAATATTTTTGCTCGTCAATATACCCATCCACGTATCAAAAAGGCTGTTTCTGAATTCTTGATTGTAAGGGCCACAGTATGATAGAAAACCAGTCGCTAAAACAACATCGCCCACTAATCTTCCAAGTTGTTCTTTAAAGTCTTTACTTTGCTGAGTCCACCTAATTTTTTCACCACCTAAGCCATTGATAAGAGCGGTTGCAGCTGTCATTTTTCTTAAACATACGTTGGCAGCATCGGTCAATTGTTGTTTTTCCGAAACAGCAGATTCATATTGTTCTTTTACCTTTCGTAGTGACATTTCCCTTTCTTCCAATTGTCTCTCAGCTGACGCTAAGTCATCCATTGCCACCTATTAGGGAAATATTTGATTAAGAAATTTTCATAAACAAAAAAATATGACATTGAATACTATTTCATAGTACATAAAGATCTTAAGTACCTTCAATCTCGCTTCTTGTAACAACAAATTTGCTTTTAGGGGCAGCACTTCTTTATTGACACTATGGAAGAATGCCATAGCTTTGGTCCACGAAAGCAATCCAGCAACATCCCCACATACGCGTTTTGCTGTATCCATATTATAGTCTTCCATTTCAAAATACGGTACAAGGTGCTCCACCATCTCGTTGTTAATAATGTCTTTCGGGTAGTTTTGAAGTTGTAATAAAAATGTAGTACTCGCCATCATCTATAATGTAGATTTTTTTCATTTTATAGACAGACAAGAAAAATATTGAGCTAAAAAGTGACAAATACAAATAGTAACATTATACTATACTAAATACAAATAGAGAAATGGTAACACTTCGAATTTGTTTGCTCTACTTTGAAAAACATAAGCTCTCCTAAGGAAGTAGTAGCCGCTTTTAAGTAATAACTTAGGTTATTACTTAAAAGCGGCTACTACTTCCTTAGTAATAAATTCCTTTAAGTAATAACCTAACACTTGGTGGGATTAACTAATGCACCAAATTGTTCAAAGCTGTCGTTTATCACCAGGAAGTGATCAATGATGCTAATTTTCGTTTTCGATAGAATTTCAACTCTTTCCGGAAAATACAGATACGAAACACTCATACACGCATTTTACAACACAATATTTTTAAACCACGTACACCCTGTAAGGGACAGTCTCCCGAAACACTTACAGATGTACTCGTCATTTTGAACATATGTATAAATTATGGCTAGGCCAAGTTAGTCACAAATGGTACATGTAGTGATTTTTAGTATTAGCTTGGTGTGCCGAAAAGCAGATTTCTCTGATTTTTTCTTTGAATATTTAAATCGCTTTTAATATTAATATACCATATGCCATCACCATCTCACTCGGAATGCATTTCGCAGTCACGCACACTAAACAGGTGACTACTGGGCGATTCATAATTCTGAATAACAAGATCATAATCACTTAGGTACTATACAAAATACAAAAAACCAAATGTACCGCGGCACTTCTGAACATAATTAAAAAGTAGAGAGCTACTTAATGCGGCTGTCGTGAAGCGAGTGGGCAAGGCGAGGGAGGAAGATCGAACCCACGACCTCCGGTTCAACAGTCAGGGTCATTAACCGCTAGACCGTCCGTCAAAATGACGTAACAGAGGTAGGTATTTTTTATGGAATGGACTTAACTTCGTTGCCGATAAGACAAATCATTGCATAATTTTTTTAAATTAGATTGATTGATTGTCATGTATGTCACTGTCGTCATCAGTTTAGTCATCATTACGATAT
This sequence comes from Tyria jacobaeae, assembly GCA_947561695.1. NCBI lineage: Eukaryota > Metazoa > Arthropoda > Insecta > Lepidoptera > Erebidae > Tyria > Tyria jacobaeae. The sequence goes on along the minus strand of OX387207.1, from coordinate 5,387,260 downwards.
CACTTTTAATAACCAAAATGTAAGATTTAGTAAAATATGAATACAGAATGATTATGAAAGTTCACCATATCGGTACTCGTTAGGGTGTTCCTTACACAGTGTATTAAAATAATGTAGTTTGGCCGTGGAGTTAAACAATACGTAAGTACGTACGTTTAGTATACGAAACAAAACAGTCAAATTATATACATCTGCAAGATTCGCAACAACTTAGGCCGTATTCACTGGTATTCGTCCCGTCCCCGAGCAGTTTAGCGAATCGTTATCGAGAATGGTACAGTCATCATGGGAAAATAATAAACTTGGTGATAATTACTTTCAGTGATTCTGCCCATGATGGTTTAGGACAAGGAGCAGCAGTATCTGATATAACCGGATGTAATCTTCTTTGGAAAAGAATCAGTACGCAATCCATGATTCTCATAATAAGATGTGGTGGTCTACCTAGCTTTCGGACAGTAGCTATATGTGCAGGTTTGATTGTATTCAGTGCAGATTCAGCTTCTTCTAGTGCAGGCTTGGCTGCTTCCAGTTTCAGTTCAGCTTTTTCTTTTTCTTCAGCAATGTACGCTACAAGCACTTCTGCCTTTTCCTTTACAATTTGAACCTGGTTTTTAACTATTTCTGCCTGCATTGCCCTCTCGGTCACTTCAGTAAGTACTCTACCTGCTTTTTCAGAAGCTAGTGCCAAATCTTGTTCCATCACAGCTAAGTCTTTTTTTAGGACTTCTACGGATATTGATGCTTCTCGAAGCTTTTCAAGGCCTGTGTCCATCCTAAGAGCGCCATCACCCAATTCTTTTTGTTTCATTTGATAAATTGCTTTATAGCCCCCGATGAAATTTAAATATGATTTAGGTGTGACGTGTGAAGAACGTCGAAATCTTTGAAAGTATTCTTGCGATACTTGCGAAACAACATCTTGCATGGTTCCTAATACTGTTACCAACTCCTTTTTAACTTGTATGGTGCATTCGATTTCAAATTCTGATAAGAAGTGGTCTGCTACTGCTACTAAAGCGTCTTTAGGCCAGGGTTGAAACCAATCTATTGTACATCCAGATATTAATGCTGGAAATCGCATTGCCCGATATCTGAAAGCTTCGCTGACCTGTAATATACATAAATAATATCTTATAATTGTATATATATAATCAAGTATGTTGCATACAACTTTTTAAAGAAGCTCCAATTGGTTTGGTCTGGGCCGGTTCTAATGACGTTTTCCCGAAAAATTACATTAGTACGCACATCATTAATATTCAGAAAGAGAAACAGCGTAGCGTGATAGTACAAAGCCCTAAGGGATAACAGCATTGACAGGTTATTTGACGCTGCAATATATATGCCTTCATATATCTTCAAATGTATCGACATTGAGATTTTTTTTTCAAAGGTCTGTGAAGGCCGTTTGGACTCATATTAAATTCTGTTATGAATTGATGTCTTGGAAAGCTCAGGTCTGACACTGCGTTCAATAAGCTTGTTAGGTTTAAGGGTGTTTTAAGTCCTGCGCGCTGCGATAACAATGCTTGATATTATTTTTAACAATCAAAATATAGGCAATCGCTATGTTTAATACCCTCCTAATATTTCACGCTCACCGTTTGCGTGATTTGTAAAAAGCATTTTTTTTGCTGTTGGTAATTTTAGATGATTTTTTAGATTATTAGTTTTGAGCGAGCTCTTAATTATGTTTAATAGTAATAGAGTAAACCGACCGACAAGAATAATTACTAATGCGCTTTATGTTAAAATCTATAATTTATTCTAAAAATTTGTCTCTAAACCAAGACCATTACTTATGGTTAAGAAATGGTAAAAGCTATTTTTAATGTGTAAAGTATTGACTTACAGGTGAAAAACAAAGTACAACATGTAGATACTGACAGGTTCTGTTCAAAAAATATTCCATCACCAATTCATTTGTCAATGTTCGTTTTTGGTTTTCTCGTTTCATAATAGGAGTGAGTTCAGAAATTATTTCCTGTTGTTCATCCTTTGTAAATAGATTTGATATTACTCCAGACGAAAGTATATTATTAAGGTATTCCAAGAATCCCTCTTCTTTAATATCGAGGTCTGTAAATATGAACGTAGTTCCTTTCCCTTGGACTCCACACGATCTATAAAGTAACTTTAAGTCTTCGAGAAAATTGCCAACGTTGTAGGATCTTGTTAATGCTATTTGAAAAGATCGATAGCCTGCTATAAACGTAGATAGCTTGGTCAGTGATTGTTTTCCTGATCCCCCTACACCTACAAGCATAACATTTCCTCTAGGGTGCCTAATGACTCTGGATATTTTGACTAGATGAAGCATAGCGTCAGGGAAAAATACTAGATCCATTCCTGAGCCTCGCACCATTTCATTGAACTGTGCAAGGAACATATCTAAACGTTCACGTAATTCACTGTAGTCGAATACTGGCTCATATACTTTAGGTAATTCCATATCCGTGTCTTCACCTTCTTCACCGGTTGGTTCTGGAGCGTCTCTGTAATAGAATGCAATTAGATACATTACCAGACTATTTGAAGAGTTCCGTTCCTTAAAAAGGAACCCTTATAGGATCCAAAGTTGTCTGTCAAAATCTTTTACTCCGGAACACGTGGAGGGTATCCTGTTGAAATTATTTTCAAATACGTATGTCTGCTGTCCCTTGAAGTTGTAAAAAGCATACTTCTAAATCAACGCAATGAAAAGATGCGATTGATGATCGCATCTTTTCATTGCGTTTAGCTCTGAATTTCAAATATTTTTTTTATAATTTGTGGTTAAACCCAAACCATATCCCATTGACTCATAATCACATTGTCAAATAGTTGGGTCAATATACACATCCAACCTAGCATAAATTTCCAACATGCTGTAAATTATTAAGTATGTTTTAGGGACACCATTACAAAGAAATGATGAAAAGTCCCCATCGATTAAATATATTTTTTCATGTATGCAGTTTGTTTTATTGAATATAAGTCCCGAAAACACGTATCATGAACTTTTTAGCAGAACGGCCACATAAAATGAGGGCCTAAGTTTTTTAAGTTCATATGCTCAGTGTCGTTTAAATTTATGTATAAGACACACAGACAATACCTTTTCTTAAAATTATGCGTCGAATGATGTACATAGCTATGTGGTGTAGTGGTGCATATTATGGAGAATACAACTTTAATAAATTTTGTAATAGTGATTGTTTTGTATATTAATTTTATAGAGAATCGCATGATCTTTAGTTAGGTGTGAGCTTTTTTTATACCACCAAGACCCTGGTGCAATCAGGTAACATATCGCTCTCGGTAACATACAAGTACGCTCTAAGAGAAGCCAAGTACAGAGCAAAGTGGAAAGACGTAACTAAGCCACAAAACATTCCAGGCACACGACCTTCAGAAAGTACGTCAATGAGAAGAATAGTAAAACTGATTCTTTTCTTTGATTAGTTTTTCTGATTGTACATTGACAGTCGACACAAGTAGAATGGTGTACAATTTGTAACTTGGCAACAAAAATTGTAAGACTTGGAACCGCTAAATAGGTGAGGTCATTAATAAACTATTTGCAATAGATGGGTCTCAGCGAAAGCTTTGAGTCTTTTTTCCTATCGATATTAAAATGACTCTACCTCAATCACTTCGTCATAATGCCCTTGAATATTATTTATTTACATATGTTTTCTATTTAGATATCATCAAAGACCAACTGCAAAAAAAATTTAGTAGTTTCAACACGTTCACAATATTTGGGTTTCGCATATATCATTATATCATTATCGATCTAAGCTTAAATGTTTACGCTGTCGCTGGAATTTGCAATGTCAAAGCCAAAAATTCGTTATTTCTCACTTTCTGTGATTTCAAGTTATTATGAATGGATTCTATACATTCATAATTACTTGAAATCACAGAAACAGATTAAAAGAGTCTTCTTATAAATCAAATATCATCAAAACTTTAGTAGTAAGTTAGTTAGAAAACATAAGAAACGTTTAAAACTAATTATAAAATATGATAAAGGTTCATCCTTTAAACAATGAAGAAAAACAGGTTAACAACGAAACAGGCAAGCATCTTTTTTGAGTCCCGAATATAATTGTTATAAATTTGTTAATTTAACTGTGTTTTTATGAATTTCGTATAACTTTGTTTTAAGTGCAAAAACCAAAACATCTTACTCCTTGGTGCTACCTCTTTAGGTCACTTAGAATCCTTTAGTAGAAACAAGTGAAGCTTCTTGCGGATCGCAATATGGCGATAGAAGTAGTCGCATTTAGATGTTGCTTATGCATTTAAAGTTACTACTCCACAATTGTGAATTAATAATAATAAATACACGGTGAAACTGAAAATGTGCTTAATATTTATTATTTAATTCGCTTTTTAGCTAACCAATCAAACTTTAGTGTGAACTCTTAGAGTACTAATACTATATAATACTACTTATGCATAATAATAAATATTGAGACGTTATTATCATCATTGTCATATATGCCTACGCATGCCTTTCACGAAAATATTTGCATCATACGTAAACTATATACATACTGTTCATAGTTACTAAACAAAATATTGTATATTCTTTCTATATTCACGCTTTTTGTAGAAACTGTCAGCATAAGCTTCTGCTACTAATCGTTTCGTCTGATTGTAATTTTTTTAAATAATAATAAATTTGATTTAACAGTAACTTAAGTATTACTATTGTATTATGTTTTAGACAATTTATTAGTCTCTAAATTATATTAAACTATAACTTTACTTGGTAATCAAATATTTACCTCATAAAATCAACAAAGACAGGATCCTTATCCATCATCTTCCTATATTCTACTCCCAAGACTTCTTCGGTAACTTCGAACATCGCTTTATTGAACCAATCCTTATCTGCCTGGTAAGTGAACCGATCAGAAAACACTCTAGAACACTCATGCTTCCATAGCAACATCATACATTTTTCAGACTCTATTACGGTCGGCAATGTTCCAACCATACCTTGCCAGAGCCTTGAAAGGTCTCTCAATGAAAAAACATAATGAAATTTTGCTGGTGTTGGCAATAAATTGGCCCTTGTTCTCGCCCACAGTTCCCTTGTTAAAGGTATCATCTTTTTTATTAGCGATCTGACTTCGGAAGTAAACCCTCGTTTCATGTTATAGTGTCCCTCTCCTATGACTTTAAATATTTTATCAATGGAATCGTTATTAGGAAGGGGACAGTTGAATATAGAAAATCGCCGCTTTAATCGTGCGGGAATGTCGTTTCTGCCACCACCTGAAAAGAGTCTGGATTTTTTTATTCAGAATAACTAGCGCCTTCTAAATATTCACATGTGTAATTAGCGAGGTAAGTTTATTACAACGTAATAACCTAAGATATGACAATATTATGTAATAGTAACAAACTTAGTTATTATTGTAAATAAATGTAAGACAGATATAAGAATATAATATAAGAATGATTGTCATGTGGACTGTATTCACAATATTTTATTACTTCAAGGGCAATTTACTCACCAGGCTGTCCCATAGCAGCTAAGAACAATATATCAACAATTGTTGTAAAATCCCCTGGCTTTTCCAAACTATAGAATCCTCCCATGCTCATAGTCTGTCTAACGATTTCATTTGTTATCTGGTCACCCCATTCGTTGATTTCTGGTAAATTAATATCGTCAATGAAAACAAGCATTTTCTTTCCACCTGGAGGCCCAAAAGTCATACCACTACGTTTCTCTACATAGCTTTCTATGGTTTTTTGAAATTGATATGGGCTCGTCGCTGAAGAAAAATTGAATGAACGACCTATGAATAGTTCTGGGTTGGCATTTTTCATGTAAGCCTTCATCATTACTGTTTTAGCGGATCCTTGTTCACCAAGAAGTAATACTGCCTTTCCTTGTTTGCCGATACAATGGATAAGATAATTGATTCTTACATTATCAACTATAGGAACTAATATACTTGCATAGTCAGGAGTTGCCGTGTCAGGGTACTGGTAATGCATCATCAGATCATCCCACAGTTCCCATTTGCCGGGATGTTTGACATAAAAGTCAAAAACTATAGATGGTTTGTTGTTGGGATGTTTAGGAAAATCCAAAAATTCAGTGAATGTTTTCTTTAGGTAGGCATCGAAACGTTTCCTATCTGCAGTTTCCAGCAAGCTTCCAAAGCCCCAGACTAAACTAAATACATAGATTTTGTGTAGATGCTCGTGAGTAAAAATAATAATTTCTTCAACTTTTTCTTTCTCTTCTTCATCATCAATATCACCATTCACAGATTTACTACCAGATGGATCTTCAGTTTCACTAACTTGTGGGGGTACTAAACCTTCTAACAGGTTTAACATTTGGAATATGATGTTGCTTTGAAGAACTCGCATACTAAATACCAGGTTCTGGGTACACCAAGTGTAGGTGACTGCGAAAGTCTGTTCAAAAAGTGATGTGAACACTTCCACTTCACGAGGAGACCTTGTTTTCAGCCAAGCGCGAAGCACTGTAATACAATACACAATATACAAACACATAACCCATCAAGATTAAGAATATAATATAATTTTGTACCCTCAACTTATAACATACCAATTTATGGGATATAATACACACATAGTGTTCACATATGTTTTATTTTGTATATTTTTGTGGATATACGATTATATTTAAAAAAAAGTGTTTGCACTCTCTCTCTCTCTCTCGATGAAAAGGAGGGAAGGAGGAAATAATTGATTGCAGTATTTAACTCAGGATCAAATAAACTTATTGAAATTGAAGTCTTATGAATGCTGTAAAGCCCAAAATCAAGACTCCGACTTTTATATTTAAAAAAATAAACATCTGAAAATCATGAACTTCAAGTGTCTGACCAACTAACTGATAAATAAATTGATACGTATGGGTCATCTTTTTGTTTTTTTTTTTTTCGTGTGGAAACCCCCATGGGTCATCATCTCATCGGAGCTGAGGGTGAGGTGGTATGTCGGACTCGAACTGACTAAAATCACAAAGTGTTCCGTCCAACTGGGTCTATTGCAGGGAACCCGGGATACCCTGCTAAGGAAGCCTTCGGGAGACCCCTGTAGACCTTGGCCACCTGATTGGTAGGTGACCACACCGTGGATTTTAAGGGCCATACCCTCCTTTCACATGAGAGACGTGCGCGGAATACGTCACGCCACCGTCTCGGGCCTGCTTCTACTAGGGTAGCGATCAGGCCGATCCGCTACCCTCAGGCCAGCGCTCATGGAGGCCGGAGATCAATCAGCGCTCTCCGGCGCCTGGTGCGTCTTCTGCGGGACGGGACAGAACTTGTCTTCTCCCGTTCCCGTTCCGCCGCTTCTTTAGCGTACATCACTACCTCGCAGTACGAGGCGGCGGAAACCCAAGCACTCTCGCTTCGTACCATGGCCTTGACCACCATCCAGCGAGAGGCTACCCACACCGATAGCTGCCACGAGATCGGCACGTTGCTGCACCCACGCAGAGCACTCCACCAAAGTGTGGAGTGCAGTGTCCTCGGGGCAGCCCCCGCAGTGATGGCACTCAGACGTTGGCTCCCGGCCTATACACGACACAGGTACTTTCCGAAACATCCGTGTCCAGTGAGCTCCTGCGTCAACCGGTAGGAGAGGGGACTATGTCTCCTCTCTAGCCAATCCTCCATGACGGGCCTTACCGCCCCGATCGTGGCGTGCCCACGTATGGGTCACCTAGAAATATGAAACTTTGTAAAAAACTGGAGTAGAGAGAGATTTAAGTCTGGAATTTTGTAAAGTTATCTCAATTTTTATTTTTCTTTAGTTCATATGAACAAAAATATTGGAAATCTGTTCAAAAGCATTACAAAGAATGTTATTGTAAGGGAAAGTTCTTTGCAAATATACACTTATGACATACTTATGCTAAAAATTAAAAATAAAAAACAGTTAAGATTTCAATTAAAATGTCTGGTAAACAAAGGTTTTGTACCTATAAATTTTAACGAAATGAAGTCTTGAGTTACACATCTGATATGAAAAACAGGAATGAATAAGGTATTTAAGATGTACGACGCGTGTAAAAAAAATACAGTACAGTAAATCAGAATTTAGTGACTAGCTAAACTACATTGCATTGTAAATCTATTTAAAAAAAAAAAACAAAAAAACAAATAAAAATAAATTAAGAGTATAGAAAGAGACAGGTTCTTACCTGGGTCCCAATCCAATCCTGATGAACTCATGTAAACCATACCATTTCGGGACACAGTAGCAGGGGAAGCGTTATCAATATTTTCCGGCTCAAAAATGATTTTGGAGGTAGGTGACATAGTCAGACGATCCCCGTTAGCCAAAGTTAGTGTTTTATTGTCGTCTAAAACTGAATTTAAATTCTCTATCCAAATACTGTCGACGGGTCCGTCGAGCACCAGCCAGATGAATTCTCCTGTTCTAATCTTGAGAGTTTTACGCCATAGAGCAGAAAATATACCGTCGGTCCAGTCATTCGTAGCCACGTCCAGACGGCCGAACATTTGAGCTGCCGTAATTGCTTTGGGGTTCATTCTCATTTCCCTTAAAATATATATTTATATATCTAACAACGTTTCTTTTGCCACTACGTTAGTGAAAAGTTTTGTTTAAAATTATTGACTATAGTGTTAACGATTCAACATCTTTTATGCGAATGTAATAATCTTGCGATATGTTCATCATAGTCAATAATGTGAACCAGATATAAGTAGTACTACGTTAATATTTAGTATACTTGAATGTATGGGGTCAGAATATAATAGGATATACGGGACACTTATATGATTCTTACCTGTGCGGGTTTTCGGTTTCTGTTAGTGCGTTCATAAGAGTGTGTATACAGGCTGTCTTTCCTGCGCCTGGCGGACCTAGTGTCATGATCCCGTGCCGAACTCGCTGAGTTTCGTAAAGCTAAAAAATAATAACGCTCACGTTAAATACCATAATATTACTTTGTTATTTGGAATTCTTATATGAATTTTCATTGTTTTCTCATTTTCGCGGCAATCAGTGTTACTTTTTTTTTTTGATATTAAAATGGAGTTGAGTAAGTTTATGATATTAGAATTGAGTGATAAAGAGAAGCGAAATGTTGTGATAGCATTTAACAAAGTAGGTATGGAGACAAATACAATTTTTAAAATTTTCCATTCGCTTGTAGTCCAGTGTTTGTGTACCGAGCTATTGATAGGTATAATGAAACCTCCTCTGTATGTGACATAAAAATTAATTAACATAGTATTCGTACAAAAAAGGCGATCACCGAAGCAGTGCAGAAGAATTCGAAGAAATTCTTTCCAGGAATTTATCTCGGGAAATGAATATAGTACCTAGAACCATGTCGCGTATTTCTAAAGATGACTTAGGACTTGCAGCCTAGAAGAGACGTACTGGTCATTATTTAACTGATAATTTAAAAAAGAATAGGGTAGTAAAATCATAACAACTTCTTAAACGGTATTTTGGCATGCAGACAGTGCGTGTTTCTATTGAGTTGATCACTGACCTCAACGTTTCAAGGACCATATTTAAGTAAATGGAGATCATTTTGAATGAGCTTCTTATAAACTAACGAACATTATAGTAATAAAGGTGGTATATGAAGAAAAGAAAAAGACTAAGTATATTTAATTTTTAAGCGTCCATCTTACACATTTGTGGGTCCTATAAAAAAAATGAAAACGATTTCATTTGTATATGTTCACGAATGTATATTTTAAATTATTACAGAAAGAAAATATGAATCTCTTAATTATATCCTTTGTAAAACAATCATTTAGTTATTGTTATTTGGTTTGTTTTCTATTGAGCTTAGTGTTACCTTGATTTAGTTGTACATATTATGTGCACACTCACTTCTACTGGGCACACATCCAATAATTGCAAAAGCGAGTGCTGTTATAGGTAACGTGTTTATCTATGTGTATATGTCTATGTGTATGTGTATGAAAGGTGTATCTATTCTATCTATTCATCGTTAGAAACTCATTAGATCTTGCAGTCCGTTTTATATTGTAAATGTTTAATTAAGGCGTGTTTATACAAAATTAACCTGTATTATTTTTAGGAGCCACGGTGGATGACTAATAAGTCCAATTTTCTCCACTTCTTTTTTTATAGCTTCTTCCAAGTCCATGTATGTAGTCTTGTCTAAAGCCTGGTTTGGGAATAAATCAGCTACCAGAGATATAAAAAGCGGTTCATCTTCATCAATGAGCTTTGAAAGGTTCATGTCTCGCAAAACTCTCATTACGATTGTACTTTCATTGTCTTTGGAATTCACTCGTTTTACTGCACCCAACGTCCTTAGAACAGACAGAATATTGCGAAGACCAAAATCATAATGAACCTGTAAATTTTGATCAAAATTGAAATCAAAATAATACGATATATAATTTTTTTTTTTGCATTGCTCGAGGACAAAATTCAAAGACTTATTTTAGCGCATTTTGGTAAACTACGGAAACGCAAACTTTATGTTGAATATACGGTATAACTATTGATTTACTAGTTTTTATGGTTAATATTAATAAAAATCACCTGTTTAGTTAATTGTTCTTCACAAAGTTTGTACAATGTATAAAATTTTCTTGCAAGAGTGATGTTTTCTAAAAAGCCGCAGGATGCCAATTTAACCCTGATAATAATTTGTCTGTCAGGTACCATCATCGCTACGGTTCGAAATTGGATCTTTAAGTTTTCTGGCAACTCCTTACGACCAGCATAACCAGGGTTCTAGAACAATAAATGTTGCTATCATTTTGTGACGGGTATAATAACTTCATATCAAAATTCTATTAAACGCACATTAGCTTAGAAAATGCAAAACGTTACATCAATTATCTCGTTGTTTAACCACATACCATAGTAATAAAGATCCCAAACTCCGGACACATTTCGGAAATATCTCCGTCAGTAAACACAAAAGTCTTTTTCTTTTCTTTCTTAGCGGCCAAAACTACAGCAACTTGTTGTGCGGCTACAGAGAGCACAGGCAACTCTATGCGGTTAAATTCGTCAAAGCAACCCCAGGAGCCAGATTGAGCTAAACCTTTATATATACGGCCAAGGCCCCTGAAAAATATTTAATCCTGTATATACGTAAAATATTGGTGTTTATGACGTCTCTGCCATAACGAAAGTGAATTAGAAATATAATCCTTCTAGTGGAAACAAAAACAAACCGTTATGACATCTAAAAAATATTTTAAAGGAATTCATTTTATAGAGAAAACAAAGGCAACTGCATATATTCTACATATATATATTAAATATATTTTTTAAAAGAGACCGACGGAAATCGGCCAAAATATAAACAGGAGTTTGCTAAACAAATATAAATAATAATCGCTTTTCTTTTATTATGGAAGTAATTGCACTAACTACATGTTACGAGCAACTTGAATAACAGTACAGGATTCATGTGAACCGATAGTTAATAATAAGAATCAAGAGCGTCCGTCAAATTGATAAATGTAATACTTTGACCGGCTTGTACTAATAGTGCTCGATGGTCCATATTGAATGTTTCTAGTTTTTTCCTCCATGTGTCAAATATTGAGGAAAAAAGTAGAAACGTTCTTATGAAATATTAAATATTTTTTATGTATTAAATCAACTTATATTTTTATTATAATTAATAACACATACAATTTAACAATATTTAACAAGCAATGTATTACATAAATATAAATACATATAAATATATTTAAATACTCCTAAATATAAATATATAAATATAATAAGCTTAGTCTGTTTCTTAAGTTCATGTGTCTATTGTTTATTAATTATACTGAGTATTGATACAGTAAACATTCCATTCCATTTTGTGTGTGTGTGTGTATGTACGCAGCCGTACCGTAAGTAGCTTCCAGTCATTAAAGAGATATCTACCTGATTAATTGATGAGTTGTATATTTAAAATGCTTCTTTGTCATAACCTTCAGATTGTGTCTTCAGTGCTATCTCTAATTACAAAAGATGGAACTTTACAGCACTGCCCTATATTATACAATATTTAATTAAAGAACAAATAGAACAATGTATATTATGAACATAGTACACGAACTTGAAAGTGTCAAAGCTAGCAGATTTCATAAGCGATTTGACGATTTCTAGGCACTGTCTAGGCTGGGCACTGTCTCAAATACCTCGGGTATTTGAGACAGTGCCCTCTGTTAAGCAGCCTTGTGATATATAGCTGTGGGGCAGCAATGGGATAATAATATATTTATTTTGGAACAGATAACAATCAAGATAGTAGTCGGTGACATGAGTGTGCAGTTATCTCAAACGTTTCACGTGGTGCAGTATCACGTTGGACCACTAAATGTATGTATGTTTACTGTTTTTTGTACATGAATACTTAGGAGATTAGAATTAAACCACTTAACGACTTCAGTCAGTGGCAGTTTCGCCTTAGATTTAACATGTTCCCACCGAAGCACCGTAAACAAGAATAGCCGTGTCAGGAGCATATGCGTACACTTTAAAATATTCTGGAAGATTAATCAAACACGCAGCAATCATCAACTACTTATATACTGTGCTTCGTAATAAAATGATAAAAACTGTAAGCTCGATAGAGGGCGTTGTGCAGATTTTGAGCTATGGTATGAAAGTTGAATCAATATAAAAACAAACTTAAACGAGACAACTCACCTTCAAACAAAAAAAAAGTTTGCAGCACATGGAAAGCACAGGAAAAACATAAAAAATGTGTAGTATTAGTATCTAGGTTTACACTTCATATGCACTTAACATATTGCTTTCCATCAGACAGAGTGGAGTTATTATGGAAGGCCTATGTATATAAAAAATACCTAAATCTTGCAGATAAGCCGCATTAGGATTCTATTTAAATAAAAATGTAAATTTTAACCTGTAGTCCATTTGGTCGGAACAGTTGAACACTACGACGTACTTAGCCAAGGTCTTGCCCATGTCTTTGACTGTCTCCGTTTTACCCGTACCTGCTGGTCCACAGGGAGCTCCACCCATACTCATGGCTAGAGCCTGGGCTAGAGTTATGTAACATCTGGAAGACACTTTTATGTTAACGATTCACGCTAGTTTAGAATGTGTTTTTTATTATTATTATTTTTTTAGAAGAAGTCAAACAGTTTCTATGTAAAAATAACGAAAAAGGAGAAATATAAAATTTGAAATTTTTGACGTTTATACATATAGAAGCAGTAGAGAAAGCTAACATTTATAAAAAAATATGTGTAGCACAAATTTAAAAATTATTTAAAACGAGTCCTTGAACTTTACCTTCATATATTCGTTTTAGTTGTGAGGCGTCCATTGGTTGACATGTCATAAATAAAAGTTTTTTACAATGCCACCTCAAGTTTTACCGTTTATATTAAAATAATAAAATGTAATCAATTATGGTCAAAATTCGCAAGCCTGGGGCGATCTCTACTTAATAAATCTGTGCAATTTTCAAATCATTTACCTATCAGTCAGAGGTGTGATGACAAGCCTGTCAGTACAGCCCAGATATTCGTTTTGGTAGGTAAATGTCACATCAGTAACAGAGATCCAAGTTTTGTCGGCCTCTTCCTTGAAGTAGAATCGACATTGTTTGAGCCACTCGAAGTCGTTTGCCGAACGAATGTTTAGACGACACTGGGATACACGTTAATAGTAAGTTCTTATGAAACGTGACCTTACACTACGGTCGAAGTCGGTAATGCACCCCAATGACCGACTTTAGTGATAAAAAATGCACAACCTTCTTGTTGTAGAAGTTAGTAGAAGTAAATACATAGTACATACAAAGTAATTGGATTATATTAATAGAATCAAATTACCGACGCAAATTTTCAGCAAATACCCCCGCCGCTATTTACAGTTTAAATATATTAATCAACGTCCTATCATTGGGCTTAGAGACTACAGTTGCGGTCATCTATTCCAAAATCAAAAATTAGGATTTACGATACCTTATTGGCCACTATAGCCACTTTAGTGTTACCTTAGTTTCCCAACTCACCAGCATGTCAAATATATCCCTTTGATGAACGTGTATAGTAATGAGTGTTTCGAACTTAATTCTTTCTATTTTTGATAGATCTCGGGTCGTTTGGTCAATCAAAGTATTCAATAACTCCAAGAACTTGTTATTTGTCTCCATCATTATTTTCTTATCTTGTCGAGCCTGCATCAGAGCCAATTCAGCGTCTCTTGTCCATATTATTTGTATCCCCAACAGACCAATCTAGTTTAAAATTAATAATTTTTAATTTTAATTAAAAAACACACATATTAAGAATGACACACCAATTTATAGTAAATTTCGATTTTTAAACTGAGCGACATTAAAACAGTCAGATTTGTCTACTGTTATTATTTAAATAGTATAATGTCGTCTGGTATTCTACTGTGAAACCATGTCTCTGATATTCAGTGTCTTTGTTTTGCAGAAGAGGGCTATCCGAACTATTTATAATTTAGCTAATCGTTATTCGCTAAGGCAGAAATTAAAATAAATAATCATAATGACCCGTGGTATGTCAGGACATCTATGAAAACAATATTTACTTCCATAAAAATAAAGAGCAGTTTATTAAAAAAATGAGATATACACTCTTTTAACACACGAAATAAACACAAATTTATTGTACCTGCCTGGCCTGGCTTCATGACACTAAAAATTGTTTCTAGATCAGTCCCTGATAGCATGCAAATGTTTAGTCTGAATAAATTACATTGCAATGTAATTGGGCTAATACTCGTTTTTCATATTTTATATTTAACGTTTCTTTCTTTTTCCATTTTAACTTATTTTTCCCTACTTTTCAGTTACCTTATTTTAATGGCCCAATTTTAGTTTATTTACTTTTAGTAACATAATAGCAGTACAAAAGAGTGTTGTATTACTATTCACTAAACATTGTAATATCTATTTGGTTTTTTAAGAGTGTGGTCATGAGTCTTTCTGTATGATTTCATTTCATAAGGCTTAACCATTTGGAAACGGGTGGTAATAGATCAACAAAGGTTTAACTTAATTATCTAATAATTTTAATATTATTTTAACATTAGACAAAGCTACGTAGTGTGTATTAATCTACATAGGTATATATTAATCATTTAAATATTTTAAATATTCTTTTTAAAACAGGCCAATTTCGAATAACTGTTGAGCAGTTTAATGAAATTAAGAAACTACTTTGAATTTATAAGATTAAGGCATTAAACAACATAAAACGTTACCTGGGCTGGCATCTTATCTAAAAACAGAAGAAGGTTAAAAGTAGGATCATTAATGACAGAAACCGCATTCCTGATTATAGAGTGTAGGCTGCTTTGAGCGGACTGCAGTAAGGATGTGAGCCACGTTTCCACAGACCCTTCAGCTCTAACAGGGCGTTCCAATTTTATTTCTTCACCCTCTGAAGATACTATTGCGATCATTTTATTATATTCTGGAAAAATAAGTATATATAGGTATGTAAGCAGTGAACACTTTGAACTTTGAACTATCATCTCAGTTTGATTATATATTAGATGAAAAAAAAATATTTTTGTTTTTATGGGTGTTTAAGTACAAAAAAACTAATCAATATGATACGCAAAAAGTCAATCAGTTCATTTTATTTTTAGTATGGCGGGTAAGTTGCTAGAATATTCTTACCAATATCATGAAACTTAACATATCTGATGTTGTCAAATATAGATAACAGGTGATTTTGAATGGTATGAGAATCTGAAGCTTGACCAAGGATCTCAAGTAGCGCAGGATCTGACACGAAAAAAAATCTTGGAAACATAGTCCGTTTCCTTTCCAAATAACCGCTTAGACTCTTTTGACAAAGTTCCAATTGCTCTTGAAGATGTGGAAGCAGCTGTCTAAGCAAGTCATCCCCAACACAACAGGACACTACGCCTGGAGTCTCATGAGCTCTTTGCATTATTTTTTGCCAGGATTTATCTATTTTTGAAAACCTTTTCGCCTCTTTTGGTAATTGTTTAGCAATATCACCCCCCACAAAGACGGCTTCAAGATACACCCACATATTCTGCACTAGAAGCCATCTCTCCAATATTTCATTGGTGCTTTGGAGGTCGAATAACCATTGCTGAATTTGCTTTCTGAACGGAGCGTTATAACTAAAAAGTATAAGATTAAATCTATTAGAATCTAGAAATTATTTATTAAAGATAACGGGAATGATTATAGTAAGATAACAATTATAATCATATAATAAAAATATGACGACAATTGAATAGGACATTAATACGAAAGTGTCAGCAACTGGGATATTCGCAAATAATTAAAATTTTTGAGACATCTTTCAAGTTCCATTAAACTAACTGCCATCCAGTTGTATCATATTCACATCAATGTCACAGTTAACCTATAGAAGTAGATCATATACGTTACATTTTTTATTATGTAATTATTACCGATTGGAAAGTAAAGATCCCAAGATCATTAGACTGTCTTCCAGCTGTCCAATGGTCTCAGCTGTCGTGTCACCTCTTAGTAACAGTTCACCTCTGTTGTTAAAAGTCTGAAACGTCAGCTCATGGATTGACCACTCGTTAGTCACTTGACGTAGCTTTGCTTCTATATCTTTTTCTTTCATTGCAGATATACAGATGTCCTGCGAAATTATTGAATTTTTGAGTCATCGATTTACCTTGTATAAATTTCTTATTCAAAAGTAAAAAGTGATTAAGATTTTTGGATGACATTATAGCTTTGCTCCTTACGTTATAATTAATTAATCATACGCTCCTTACTTTACTACTAGTACTACTAGTTACTAAGTTAAAAATGAGCATAATAGTAGAATTTACTTTTAAATGTAAAGCCATTCATATTTAAATCCTATTCATCAGATATCATGTATTCAGAGGTATTTTTCTGCATGCATGCATCTACCTAACGTTTAAGTAAATCGACACTAATTATTCAACAATCATCTTTTGTAGGTAAATATAATATATATATCTTTTTGAATTTCTACTAATTATATGATTTTCAAAACAAAAATGTCATGTATAATGGTTGTATGGGTCAGGAGTTCTAAATAACGGCCACAAGGTTTCAAAGTTACGAAATATTATACTGTAAGTGTTGATTTGGTTTGTGTGCCGATAGATGGGTCTTCACAGTATGTATTATTTGTTTACTTGAATCTGAGCTAAGTCTTACAATGCTATTATGCCACTTTACATTTACACATTAGTCCACCAAAAAAAAATCTAACACATTTTTTAATTTTATAAATAACGAAATGAATTGATTTATGTGGTGGATAACTTGGCCAAACTCCGGCCACTTCGATATGAATTACAATTAAGACGGTTAATGTAATTTTTATATTATTAATTAATTTAAGTCTGTGGATATTTTTAACAACATGCTGATTGACGTTGATTTGATTTCATTTGCTTTGTTAGTTTCAAAGTTTAGAGCAGGGGTGCTCAAACTTGAACTGCTGGCGATCTACCTCAATATTTTTAGACTACTTACGATCGACTTGAGAGGCTGCAAGTATGTGTGATGCAGGGTTGTCGTACATACACGATACACCCTACCTACCTAGGTAGGGTGTACCGTAGCATATATAGATATTAGCTTTCCGCACAATTTACATTATCTTAGTCAAGGTTTGGGTTAGGTTTACTTAAGTTCTTTTCTACAATATCAATGAAAAAACTCCTAGTTATTCAAAATTGCGAGTTTATTCGTTGTTACAAAACAAAAGAGTTACATATGGTGTTAAACTCAACTAAGGAGTGACTTTGGATCTTGAAGCGTGGCACTGCATGTCCTCAGCATACTTTTCATAAGATGGTGCGTAACCACTGAGTGCCAATCGCAAGCATGATGACATATGATCGTCAGTTAGTCGATTGCGATATTTTGACTTAATTATCTTCATTTCAGTAAATGCAGACTCGCACAAGTAAGTTGACCCAAACATTGCCGTCAGTTGAAGGGCGATTTGCCTTAGATTCGGATATTTATCTTCAGATATAAAACACCAGAAATTTGTATCAGATGCTGTAGCTTTGAGATGTATATCTGATATAATCTGCACCAACTCATTTTCAACAGAACATGAGTTCATATTAAACTGACTTGCTACTTCAGTGGTTAATTCCTCAATGTTTTTACATGAAAAAGGATAACTCATAAATGATGCTATATTGCCAATTTACTGCAATCATAAAAACGCATTTCGAATTGTCCCAAAATATTTGATAATTCAGCCTCATACGTATCATAATTCAACTGAGGAATCCTTGCTTTCAAAGACGGAAAATGTTTCAGATCCTTTCTTTTCAGTTGATCTATCATAAGTTGCAATTTACTTTTGAATGCGTTTACTGCGCTAATCATCTCAATAATAGTTTTTCCTTTACCTTGAAGCTCCAAGTTAATGGTGTTTAAGTGCATTGTGATGTCAGTCAAAAATGCCAAATCAGTCAGCCATTTTTCGTTTTTCAACATCTCAGTGTCATCACCTCTTTCGTCTAGAAAAGCTGTTATTTCGGGCAATAATTCTTGAATCCTTTCTAGGAATTTTCCGCGACTCAACCACCTGACGTCTGTGTGAAGAACTAAATCAGTGTGTTCAGCTGACTCCCTATCTTCCAACTGCAACTTAAAGAGCCGCCGTTGCAAGCTACGTGCACGGATGGAATTCACAATTTTTGTTGCAATGCCCATAATTTCCTCCGTGTTTAAAACTTTTGAACACAAAACTTGTTGATGTATAATGCAATGGAATGAAAAAAATGAAGGGAATTCTTCATTAGCTCGACACAATGCCACAAAACCGTTCTTGTTTCCAGTCATTGCTAGTGCTCCATCGGTTGTAATGCACACTAATTTATATATTGGTAGCTTGTAGTTTTTTACAAAATTGATGAAAACGTCATATATATCTTCGCCACGGGTCTTCCCCTTCAGAGGAATGATTGTCAAAAATTCTTCCTTAGCCAACATGTCATTGAATACCATCCGAATAAAAATACACAGCTGGGCAGTGTCTGTCATATCGGTGGATTCGCCGAACTGTAAAGAAAAGTATGTACATTCCATGATATCATGTTTTAGTTTATCTGCGATGTCCTGACTCATGACTTCAATACGCCTTGTGACAGTCGGACGAGATAACTGAAGTTCTCTAATAGCAGACATGATTTCTGTTTTATTTTTAAAATCTCCAAATAAAGTCTCACCCGCTTCAATAAATGCTTCCTTCACAACCGATCCATCTTCGAATGGTTTCTTGTGTTTCGCCAATATATGAGATATTTTAAATGACGCGATCGTAGCAGCTTTTGATTGTTTGGCTGGTCTTGTGAACATGGTTTGTTCTTTTTTCAAACAAGATATCAAATTACTTACTTTTCGTTTTCTTAATTCACTCTGTGGCGGAAAATCCTTTTCATAGTTTTTATGAACTGTTTTATGATGCCTCTCTAAGTTACCACGCTTAGGTATTGCAACTGACGCACGACAAATAATGTTCCCGTCAAACGCGCCGCCCGAAATGGTCTAGTACAGTCTAGTCTAGAAACAACGCGGCTTTTCTTTGACAAGTACCGCGCGTTCCTTTGATAAAGCCGCCTTTTGCCGCAAGCAGTGTTATTACGTAATAATTTTTTGTAGTTTAGTTACCTACTTATTAAAATTTTTTTTCTTCTCAAGATCTACTCAAAAAGCACTCGCGATCGACTGGTCGATCGCGATCGACCGTTTGAGCACCCCTGGTTTAGAAAATACATATTGCGGACTTTACTTATTTCCGTAATATTTTCTTTAAAAGTTTGACCCTGTTTACCCTTTAGACAAATGGAATACGCTATATACGAACAACTCCATTATTGTTTTATTGGAGATTGT
Organism: Tyria jacobaeae; assembly: GCA_947561695.1. Taxonomy (NCBI): domain Eukaryota; kingdom Metazoa; phylum Arthropoda; class Insecta; order Lepidoptera; family Erebidae; genus Tyria; species Tyria jacobaeae. The sequence continues at coordinate 5,367,369 of OX387207.1, read as the reverse complement.
TTACTTGCAAATTTGAATAATTGAAAAAGTGTCTAAAATGCTACGTACATTTGCAATAGTTTTATTTTGTTTTTACTTCAGACAAATTAAAAAAGAAGGCAAAATGTGCCATCTAGTAGCTGTTACCGACAACTATCATTAAGTTTGGGTACTCAGGTAGATTGATGGCAGCAGCAAGCAAAAACTCACGTAATAACGTACTATGAATCGGGACCGTTATTTGTGGCTTTTGCATATTATTTTTATTAATATTGGCATTCTAATGATTTTACTTATTATTTGGTAAATATTTAATTTCTGTACATTCAAAGTATTTCTTTGTAATAAGGGCATTATATATTAGAAATGAAATCCCCATAAATAAGCAATAATAAGCTAAGGAAAGTATCCGTAACAAAAGTACTAGGAAATCATAACCTACAAAATGCTTACACAATAGTTATCTGCAACACAAAGAAACCGAGGCGCTGCGTTTCTTCGTTGATATCATCAATAAATGAAAGTTAAGATATTTCAATTTATTAATTATATGTTTACAGTTTACTCTTGATAAATAGTTATAATTAATCACTAATGTACTAGCAGATTTAAAAAAACGTTGCTTCAATTTGGAAAATTAAATTTGGCGACCATGTACCACTTCGTTCTGTACTAATACAATATAGTATAATATAATATCTTCACTTCTAATGAAATGAATATTACATTGATCTTAGGTACACTACGACATTTATTTTAGAACAGTTCATATTTAAACTGTTTAGTGATAGTTGAAGGACAAATTGTCTATACAAAACACATTTTATTGCCATTTCCATACTCCAACTTAATCATACTTCATACCCTACTATTACTTTCGAGTTGGCAGCTATACCCTTACCTCACCCCTTATAGTTACCTCTTCCCCGATCTCCTGTTTTATCTCCCTCAGAATTACACCGCACACACACACACACTACCAAAAAAAACAGTACTGTTTTCTGATTATGTATCTTCATATTAAACATAATATTTTTAAGATTGAGCAAATCGAGATATTACACCTACCTCATGTTTTAAAAGAGTGGGAAACTGTAAGCATTACCTACTTGCATATGACAACCAGGGAAACGTGTCTTGTGGCTTTTTTTCTTATTCTTATCGAACTAGACTTTCTCCTAGCTTCTTAATTTTATATATACTTTGTCATTGCCTTGTTTACAGAACCAATTTACTTCCGAACACTTTGTTGGACTTTCAATTTCGTTTTCTATAGCAGTGGGCACTCCAATACCCATTTGCATACTTCTATAAAAATGCATTTACTTGTTGCTATTTAACTCAACATTTTTAGAAGATGTTTGAATATTTTTTATTGGCGTCCACCATTTGTTTATATTTTTTAAACTCATTGTATTACGAAATCAATCCAAGGCTCTGGTGGTTTATTATAGACATTCATGCTCTTTCACTGAAGGAACTTTTTATTTTTTTAATCAAAATTACTGTTTCTGACCTACATATGGTATTTAATAACATTAGAATTTGTTATTGACACAGAAACTATTGTTTCAGTGCGTTGCAAAAACAATTTTCTACTAGTCTTAGACTTGCCTTAAGTGCACGTTATTTTCAGTAGTTATTATGAAGAGCATTGCCTAATTTATAGCTATATTCAATACCAAATAAATATTAAATTATAAATTAATTTTATTATCCTTAAAGAACATAACTTTTCTAAATCAAGTTCGAGTACAAAGAAAATAAATCCTGTGCAATTTTCCGTCGTTGTCCTGCCATTACATTTATAAGTGTAATAATATGGATATTTTTATTTTTAATTTTGCATTGCATCAAACTCGAAAATTGAAACAAGGGTAAGAAGATGAGGGTGACGATAAATCTTGTCATAATTGTGTATAAGATAATGTTCTTTTGATACATTAAACCAAAAGTTAGTGAGTATTCATGGTTAAAATCAATTATCTTCAAAATGGACTCATTGTTAGTTACGTCTGGACTGAGCATGCGCGTAATCTATTAGGTTGTATGTTCATCACATACTTTATAACCGTTTCTTACTTTATCTTTTTAGTTTTAATTACTTTCAATAAACCTGTTAAATTATCTAACCTTTAATTTCACTTTTTTGATGCTTACGCAATAGTAATACTAAAGGTAAATACAGCTACAGGATATTTAAAATCGGCGCCAAACTTCGTAGGTGTCTGCAAACGCCAACACCTTTTGAAATATTATTGGTCGCGAGTTAATTTGCATTTGTCGAAATGAACCATTTCGTGTTATTTTATTAAGAACAGTTAAAAAAAACAGTAAAAGATAAAGGATTTGCGGCACACAAATGGTAAAACTAATTTACCTGTTTGAATTTCTTATAATGCTAATTGGAGTTATTTTTTTCCTCATAAGGGTTGTTCGTTTAACTTTCTGAGTGCCATATTTGCGCCCAAGTTGATATAGATGGCGTTGATAACTACTTACTGGGGTTATAAAACTAAATGCAACGACCTTTTGCGTCACCCCTACACGGCCAATACGGCCGGGAGGACGGTCCCAAATTGACCGTATAGGGAGTCCTAAAAGCTTTGAAATATTGAGTGTAAACTCAATTCATAATCTGAGGGATGGAATAAGTATGTGACCTTGTTAGAATGTTTAAGTTAATTTACTGTTTCATTGTCAAAATAGTGACGTGGGATATGTTGCTGTGTCTTTGTTTTTGTTTAAGCCTATGAATTTCGATTAGTTTTATTTGGATTATCAACTTTCAATATTAATTTACAAATACGCATCCGCAAAGTAATTAAGATACATTTACTTTTAATTTAGTTAGGGTTAGGTAAGTAGTCGAATTTACTTTCTGTACTATGTAAGGTTAGTCTCTAAGGAGCCCGTGCTATGTTATTCAGAATTGCGTATATGCGACAGCTAAGCATTTGCAAAGTCAGTCTATTTATACAAAGATTTAAACTGCTCATGCGTTTCAGTGACTTTTCTCATGCCTGTATCCCGAGAGGTAAGCAGAAGCGTCACAAACGCCCATTTTTTGCCCACTATAGTTAAGTCCCATTTAAGTAATAGAGGGCAACCCTATTACTGACCCCTGGGCATTGTATGAATACATAATATGTATACAATAGCAATTTATATTAATCAAAGAACATTTGTATCAACAATAAAGATATAAAAAAACGTTTTAACGTGGGAGAGGCATTCTTCGGTACGGTATTCTTCATACGGAAAAACAGCTGTTAATAATGCTTGCATTGTTTGAACGAGTGAGTGAGGTTACCGGAGACAAAACCCCCGTTCCCCTAACCTAATCCCCTTTCACCTAACTTAACACCTCTTTCCCCTTCGTATTTGCCCATCCCCTCTTTCCCCTCCTCCCTTTCCCCCACCCTATAAGGTGGACAGCACTCTTGTGACTCTTGAGTTGCTAGTTTTCATGGTGGCGGATGTCACTAAGCATTAGATGACCCGTCCGCTCGTTTGTCCCCCTGTACTATAAAGAAGAGCTTTTAACTGATTTAAATAGAGCCTTAAACAGAACCTTATACAATCCAAGTAGATAGTTCTAATAACAAGACGATTTCGAATTTCGATTTAGAATTTAGGATTTCTGATTCCTTAGGAATATTTCTTTACGAGAGGTTTTAGGGTTTAGCAGCTTTTCACAAAGGGGTTTAGTAATAAAGTTGCCAGTAACTGGGCAGAGTTAATGAATATTCGTAATTTTTTATTCCTTATAATATCCTCCTGAATAAGTCAGACATCGGTAGCTCTTGATATTAGATCACAAATATATTAGAATAATGACATAAACATTTGTTATATTTTATAAGACTATCATCATCATCATCTACAGCCTGACTTCGTCCACTGCTGGATAGGCCTCTCTTTAAATGCATTGTAACGTCCGACAGTAAGATGGATGATATCACTTCATTCGTGGGTTGAAACTGGATGAGAATGCACAGGAGCGCAGAGAGACATCTAACATATACCAACTTAATTTTGGTCCACAACTGTATAACTGTGTAACTTTTAATCGACTAACTGATTAGAATCTACCATAACCACGAATATATTATTGAGGCGATAGCGTAGTGCATGACTGCTAAGTGCTGTTAAGTTTAGGTTTAGGTATAATTAATGGTTAATGTCAGCGCCACAGTGCTGGCAGTAGTTATATTAATCAACATTTAGATGACGGTATTCATTAAAGCACAAATATAAAATTAATACTAATTACACGATACATTATTATAACATAACTATCATAGAATTATCGATTTGCGTAATATATATAAACATCATCCTTGACATATTTATTTAAATGTACAAACGACGGAATATCTAGCAGTAGGAGGGTGTCCTGTCGCGCAGCAGTAAATTTTCAGTTTGCGTCGCTTTCGTATTTAATCAATATCTAGTCAATCTTTTAGTGTCTCATATTAAAAGTTACACCAAACAGTAACAGAAAGGCTAATTAATTTACTAAAATATTTACTTTAAAATAATTATATGGATTGTATGACCAAATAGCTATATTAATAAAATACATTGTTATTTGTACACTGACTTCCGATTTTGTGAAATGTTTGGAAATTTCAAGCGTCGTTGGGCAATTTTAATGTAAATCTAAATAACTTTTTTTGCCAATACCGTATAAGAATCTTGATGGTGTATCATTAAAATGAATCATATGATTGAACCCGTGTCTTGAACTTGACTCTGTAGTAACAGGGCATGCGCAAGTCGTTAGAGGGTGAAATTAACCTGCATAACAAAGCCAAAATAGCTCCAAATATGAATTAATATTTTATGTATATTTATCCTCCTGTATAATATATCCTGTGAATACAATTAGCTTACTGAAAAATTTTGTTTGTTAATGATTATCGTGATCGTAGCTGAATTTTACTTTCCTTTTATGTAACTGAATGCTAATAAATCATAGTTCGGCGCCAAACAGGATGTGGCTGCCATATTGATTTAGAGTGCAGCTGCCAGACCATTGGTCTCATTCTAGACTTATTACAGGATATGTTATTTACTGTTTCGTTATTTTTATTATAAAAAATATTTTAACTGTATAAAAAGTTAAAATTTAGAGACAAGAAAAAATGTCATACATATTCTATTTAGAATTCTTGTGTACATATTTTAATAAACATAATGAAATATAAGAAGTACTCCATTTATTTGTATCTAGAGAATCAAGATACCGTCTGTGGACACCAAAATACGTAGATGTCACTGATGGCGGTTTTTTGGGACTATAAAAAGCGAGGTGTAAGCAATATCTGCACTCTGACTGAGTCAATCTGACCACTGGGAAGGTTCTAATTGACTGAGTCAGAGTTACAAAAACAGAGTATAGTAATTGTATGTCCATGAAGACCAGATATGTGTGTTTACTTAGACTTACAAAATCACTGGGTGATTTTGCTTATTTTTGCCAAGCTATTGACATGTAGGTAAAGATAAGAATTACAGATGTTTCTTAAATTATTTGATTATCTATTTATAAAAAGGCAACACAAAGCATAAGAGTTATTTATATTTGTATGATGTGTCCATCTGTGAGATACTTATTTTGAGCTCATATTTTTATGAACTTCTAAATTATAAAAAAAAAAATAATGACTTACTGTTGATTTAATAAAGATCTGTCTCCGTTTAACACATATTATATACATAAATAACAGAAATAGAAATGTGTTCAGGTGTTCTTTCTATAAATCTATTGTTCAAAAAAAGTTTGCTTTTTATTAAATAAACCAAAAATAAAAAAACATCAATCAGTATATTACTTTTAAAAACATACGTATACATAAATAGATATAAAGGAATGAATAAATGTTTTCATTGATTATTGTTCATAGTTTAATATAACTTTCATATATAATTAGGTAGGACAATTGAGAGTTTAGAAAGTTCTAGTAGTGTTTTCCGGTATTTCTCTGTCTATAGACCTCTTTTTCATGTAGACGACTTCTCGCTCCAGCTAAACGGAGTAACTCTGTTCACTTCTATTATGACAAACCCATGGCGGGAGTTAGGCGAGCGCCCGTGTGTTATGGTGGTGTAAATTTGACGCCCAGTATATTATTTAGTAATAAGTTTACTTAATAGAAATATTAGAACTGTAAATTAGTCTCGTATAATATTTTAACTAATAAGTATTGTTTCAAGTAAATAAACAGGTGTATTTTTCAATCGCAACTTAACTCCAGCAAATTATAAATATATGTATATATGTACATATGAATTATCAAACGTGAACATGTTTAAACGAAAGTATTAAGAATAAAAGAAAACTTGTCTAACTTATTAATAAACTATTTAGGCTACTTTTTGTGTATTAATGTACGAAAATATTAAGATCTATACAGTTCACCTCAATATCCTCTTTATTGGGCAGCAACGGCGCTTCCAAAATGTTCTTCAAACAAAAATCCTCGTTTTCTAACTCAAAATTATACTTGGTTACTTCCATGATTCGTTGCCAATGGCGTGGCTTCATGGCCTTGTTTGCCATCAATTCAAGCAAAGGGCACATGTCGTTAAAGTCGTCGATTGTTTTCTTTAGAGCGAAGAAGGCTGGCCACTCCTTGAGCCTGTTTTAACATAAAGTATAATCTTACAAATAAAGGTATCTTATGAATAAATAAGTAGTTAGTAGGTTTGTAATACATTAATTAGTATATTGAAAACAACCTACCCTTTCGGTAGCTTTCTACATCTATTCTGGAATTCCATAAGTTCGTTGTTTATTTCTTCAATGTTCACCTCTCCCCAAGGAATGTCATAATAACTGCTCACTCTATCAATGACGTCATTATACAGTTTGTATAATTTTTGCAGCAGATTTAGTTCTTTTCTTATTTGTGCCAGTTCCGGATATTCTGTGTGAGGGAGGCCGAAGAGTTCCTCTCCACTTTGATAGGTTTGTAGTTTTCTCCACATGCCATCAAAACGATTCTTAAATAAAATTTAACTTGTATACCGATACGATACGACCTTCAAACCTCCAATAAAAGAGCGTTCCTACCTAAAAGGCCGGCAACGCACTTGTGACTCTTGAGTTGCGGTGCGGTGTCCATGGGCGGCGATAGTCACTTACCATCAGGTGACCCGTCTACTCGTTTGCCCCCTATCGCATGAAAAAAGAAAAAAAAAACAATTTTTTAGATAAAAATATTAATACTCTTGAAAATTTTGGTCAGTGCTACCTACGCAAAGCTAACCCAAACTAATAAAATAGGCTTAAAACTGGGCTTTAGAACACATACATACATATTTTAAAAGAAAAACTCAGACCTACGTGAATAGATATACTAATTCAGGAACTTACATTTAAATGAATCGCAAACACTAGCTATTCATTTAGATAAAAATTAACATTATCAGTCATTTACTTGGAACAGTATTAGTCGATCAGAGGCTTCTCGCGGAGTCAGCCCAGCTTGCATGGGCCCTGCATGTCGGTATTCATGAACGTATTCCGAGTTGTCCTCTCGGAACCGGTCCAGATTATTACTTAAGTCTTCCTCGAACTGCGGTTGCATTTTCAACAGTTGGACATGTGAGGCTAAGGCGGTGGCTAGGAGTTGCTGCCACGTGTAACGAAGGTTGTCAACTTGCTCTAAATCCTCTTTGCTGACAGGAAGATCATATCGGGTAATTATATTAAAGGCTTCCTGGAAATGAAGGCATGTGTTATTTTGATTTATCCTCAAAACATTTATACAATCAGGTGTAGCTCGCTCTAATTATAGGTGTGTTTTAGTTACTGACTTTATGACTTGAGTCTAACATTGCATACTATATGATAAAATATAGTTTGATAGGGATTTTGTTTGTTTACGCTTTCACGTCTTATAATGGTCATCATAAAATGAAGTTATTCCTTCGGACACTATTTACAATTACATTCACTTTTATCTATCTTACGTATACGTTACGTGATAGAGCCATGCTTAGGCAGGAATGGGCCGGCTCGACCGGTGCGATACCACGGCTTTACAGAAAACCGGTTGTGAAGCAACACTTGCTTTGCATTTCCCCTAAATACGTTAGGTTTTCGGAGGCCCAACTCCCCTCTCCTTATTCCTCTTCCCTGAACTCCCGTCCCTTTTCCCATCTACTCACCCCCATCTTTTTCCCCTACCCGCATACCCTCATCCCTCTTTACCCTCAAAGACAGGCAGCGCACCTACGCACTTACTCCAGTTGCAGTTGTCCATGGACGGCGGTTGTCATTTACCATCAGGGGACCCGTCTGCTCGTCTGTCCCGCGTCTGTTCGTATAATATAAAAAAATAAATAAATCTAAAACGCTATAATGCAATAAGGCATATAGTCTGAAGATTCTACATAATATAAGTCAGTCATAATATCCACTTACTTCAACAGGATCAATTCTAAGTTCCATATCAACCTCCTGCTCCCTTATTTTTTTTAGAGTCTCCATAACGGTTCGAACGTCATCTAAATCCCTAATAGGCCTTTCCAACTTACGCTCTAGGTCGTTCATAATTGCATATACGTAGTCCATTTCCCGCTTGTATTTCTTCCGCATTGCTTGACTAATTCGGTGCGTACCATCTATGAAATCAGAAAGTCGAGATGAGCGCTAGTGAACAAGACTAAATAAATATAAAAAATAATAAGAATAAGAAAACGTTTAATTTTATCTAATTGCTTTTCTCTGTTTCATGTTACTATAATTTTTAAATTCTTACTTCTAAGTTCAGTTGTAAGTCCGAGTTTAAGCTTTTCTGTAGAGACTGCAAGACAATTGCCAATGAGGAGAAAGTCTAGTTCTAATTCAATTTTCATATCTAGCTCGCTGTGTCTCTTCAGGGCTGTTTCAAAATCATTTAGGTTCCATGCAAGCAGTTGCCGCAAAGTCTTTTCGCACTTCCACAAGTAGTGATAAGGACGCCATCTCTTTACTAACGTATTCAGTTCCTAGAAACCATTCAGGCTTGGTTGAAATATTATCAAAATTATGTTAGCTTGTAACATACCTCTTACACATCTATTAATATTTTACCGTTTTAACATTTTGTGTACACGTTGATAACAAAGATAAAGTCTTAATTATCTCTTTGTTCTCCATCACATGACTATAAAAGTTCTTCTGTTGGAAGGGAAAAGTGGGTTTCTCTTCTGACTCCAACCTGTAATGCTTTTTCCGCTTGACCTTAGGTGCTTCAAGTGTCTTTGATGTTTTGTTTCCCGTGTTCGCCGCCGGCGCCGTTACCGACTGTACCTGTTCGTCAAGCTTGGTGACAACGTCTAATAGTTGGTTTGACTGAGGCTTCGCTATTTTCTTCCAACTAACCTATACACGTTGAAGCATAGATGCCAAGCGAATAACAAATGTAAAAAGCCACATCAAGTGTCAGTAAAATAATGAGAATTAGCGAAAGCACACAATTGCAGACGATAACAAGTCAATTTCACAAAGTGTATGTGCGTAAAAACACCACAATACAATTAACACCACAGATTGGAAAAAAAGAATATCGGTTAATTTTCTTATCAAAGGAACATCTACAACTTATTGTTATGAAAAAATAATTTATATGTAATATTATATGATATGATTTAGTTAGGTCAATATTATTAGTTATTTTTAAAACTACTTCATACGCTGGATATTTTTCCTCCTGTCCACTGCGCCACACCTTTAGAGAGTCCGGCTATATGCTTGCCAGAAAGTATCAGTACTTCTTGAATATCTTCTAGGCTAGGGGTAACCGAAACGTTTGGTATCATAAGTGACGCTTGCAGTAGGAATATCGGCTTTCTTGGAACATCTGAAAATACATGAAAGTAGTTTAGTCGTGAATTTTCTATTTCTTTCTAAATGCTTTAAATTTTCTTAAGTCTGACATTAATAAAAGGACACTTTGCACATCACCCGTCTCAGTCACATTTTCCGGGTATGTACTCGGTACGCACTAAAGAATTGTAGCGGTAACTAAAATGGAAATGGGTTTGTGCGTGTGTGTAATGCTTTTAAACTTATTATGGACACTAAAATAACAAAAAAGAAGAAACGAATAAACTCACTTTTTATTAACAGAAACATAAATAATTAGGTTCGGTCTCGCTCTCGCTCTCGAATTTCAGCCTCTTTGCCTAAAAGAGGTCTTTCTTTCTAATTTTTCGCTCTAATATTTTATATTTTTAGCAAAAATCATGAATTTTGTAATAGCTATACAGATTCATGAAGGAGAATACAAAGTCTAGCTATAGAAAATGCATGAAAACATTGAATATTTATCTTTTAGAACATTAACATGATAATTGATTTTAGTATTTAGTAAAACTTGTACTATCAGGTTTTACAAAAGTCTTTTTTAATGGATCCGGGTTCCGTTAAAGACATACATATGTATATAATAGGGAGTTATTATTTAATAAAGGATATTTAAAAACTTCCAACCTTTAAAGAGGAGTTCTTTAGCGAACCTAAGTGCTGAAAAACTTAACATCAATCGTTTAGACTCGATTTACTCGGACTTTTTTTAACTTTTAAAAATCCTAAAAGCACAGGTGGTAACGTAACTATAGCTTAGATTTAAATCGACAAGCGCCATCTTTCGGCAGTCAAGTTAACTAAAAGTAAATTGTAGGAAGTATTACAAAATAGGACCGCGGGGTAACTTTAATAGTGAGCAGGAGAGGGAGACATCGAGCGAGTAAGCAGAAAAAAAAAAAACACCTGCTCTACATTAGCATCAACTTTATCATCGACTACTAGAGATATATCTCACGATTAAAATATAACAAACTAGACTAAGTGCATAACATACAGAACAAGTATTAGTAACAAATAAAATAAAAATCCCAACTCAATTATTTTTTAAGTTAATAAAAAAGAGTTGATGGCTTTCGAAAGGCTACACTGATTTTCTCTCTGTCTTCTAAGAACGCTCTCGAGCAAGTCACTTTACAAACAAACAACATTCAAAATCAGTCTGTCCGTCTAGAGACCTAAGAGGCACAGACAAGCACACAGACACAAATACACATTTATTACCTATCGTTATTATAAATATAACACTTAATATATGACCACTATAAGTAACCTTCTTCTATACCATTTTCTATAGAAGAAATGTAATGCTTACAATAGGAGATAAAATGCTTAATACACATAATATAAATAATATACGTGTATCATTTATTAATGTCAAGGCAAGTGGTCTACCTTCTACACATATTTATATAATAATTCATATACTGTGAGGGTTTACAGATAGGTAAATGTACTCAATACTTGAGTATTTTTTGACATTAACAAAGAAATTAATTACTCTCATATTTCTACCGAAAAGTAAGGACAGTGTTTTAATGTTTTGTTTATTTTACACTTAAATATTCATTAATTTATTATAATTATTGAACATTCTTTATTTATTTATATTATTTATTTATGGGTATGGGTATGGCAGTAGAAGCATGAAAGCAGAATCATTGCGGTAGAAATGAGACCATTGAGGAGTATCGCTGATGTAAAATTGAGTGACAGAGTGAAGAATAGTGTGATAAGGGAGCAATGTGGTGTGAAAGGGGATGTAGTGACTAAAATAGAAAAAGTATGCTGTACTGTTTCGGTCATATAAGGATGAATGAAAGAAAATTGACAAAAGGTATTTATATGGCATATGTAAATGGAGTTGTCGAAAGGGCAAGACCTAGGCGAACGTTCTTGAACCAAGTTCAAGACAATCTAAGCAAAGGCCAGGTCAAAAGTACCTTTAGCCGACGAGCCTGTATGCGGAACGGAATGAAAGTTGAAGAAGCGAGAGAGGTATTTCAGAATCCTAGCAAATGGAAGAAAGTGGTCTAAACTCTATGGGAAAGAGGCGTGATATTATGTATGGTATGTATGTTGAACATTACTTAATTATATTTTTATTAAAGTTATGAGATTATTTCTTCAAATATAAATTTAAAACTTTTATTACGATTAATTAATGATTTTTGTCATTCTTAGAGACTAAGATTATTGTGATAATAAGGAAATAGACGCAAACGGACTAGATAGAGAATGAAGATCGCAACTTTTACCCGCACCTGTACTAGGAGAACAGTTTTTAAAAGAGGTAGAATTAAGCATTAGCTCATGTCATTTCTACGCATGTCAAAGGCGTGGCCTTTCGACCCCATTTTGATACAAGTAAAATGAACCAGCAATATACTGTTCGACTCGTCTTTCTTAGGGTAGTTCAGTGTTTTCGCAAGACAGAGAAAGACAGAATGAGACGTCGTTAGTTGCACTGTCTGCCTTCTTCTTAAACTAATTCGGAACTTGTTGTCTTAAAATATTTCACATCGAATTTGTATTTAACATGCATTTGATTTGATTAAGAATTTAGACATATTGAATATGTTACTTGAAATAATTTCCTTAACTTGCTTATTTCTTTTAGTTTCATTTTTATAGTAAATTGTTTGACATACTAACATTAAAATGTAATAGAATGAGGCTTTTTATATGTGTTTAGGCTTAAAGCATGTATAAAAATTACGTGCCGGTCGGAGGCAGCGGAAGAATCTCGTTTCCCCGATCGAGAGGAACACCGGGGTGGTTTTTAGTCGGCAAGAGTCTGATATACCCCTTCCCCCCACCCATGGGGTAAGGAGATCCATGAGGATCTTCCACCCCGTTATTAAAAAATGCTTAAAATTAAGTGAGTTTCTTTAAAACACACAATTTCTAAATACCTAAACATATTTAAAATATGAAATTCAGTTATTTTTATGTTTTTAAATAATTAACTTGTTAGAGTCCATGTTTGGATTGATAATAATTAACCACATTTAAAAACTGAAGCACAATGTTAAAATTCTACTAATTTTAATTTTCAATATATTGCACATTTGCAATGAAACAGTAAATAAAGTCCATAACAAAGAATCTTTGTTGCGAAGTACTAGGAGATAATGAAACTGTGGAAAGTAGCACTCAAATAGGTTACTAGGTAAATTTAACATTCCGTAGTGTTGTTAATGCTCCCTCCGGAGTCAGTTCCTTATAATTTGCAAGAGGCAGAGTATTGCTCTCGGTTCAAAGAGATGCTTGAGGTTAGAAACCGTTTTCTATTATGATTGTGTTTGGATAGGAAAAACCTTTATTTGTGGTGACTTTGAAGCATTTCTTCATAAGCGTTATTATTATTTTTTTTATCAAAACAAATTAGTTAGCGTAAATATCACCACTATTATATATTTATGCGGTAAAGCTATACACCAATACTTCTAAAACAGTGATAATCCTATTTACTTCTATCATAAAACTAACAAATATATCGGATACAATGAAACAAAATGCACAGCAGACAACTCCGTGCCTTAAAAATTTACAGAGTGTCACAGAAAATGAAACACTTATTTTGACCATTGTAAATATACATATATCTCTTGTTAAAAAAAAAACACCCCATGTAAAATTTATGATCGTTTCCACCAACGTTTTCAACTTTATATAATTTTTCTTCTTGTTCTTATCGTTTCGACCACACACCGCCCCGTGACAGGAAATTTTTAAAATATAAAACCATTTTATTATCACTAAGCCCTCCACCAACGAGCCAGTTACATATGATAGATTAAAATTATTTTGATACCATATATGCATTAGTGTTGTCTATCAACAAGTTGTACCTACTAAATTGAACATAATTTCACCTAATAAAACCACAACCTATGCACCTTCCATTTCACTCTTCGAACTTACTATCACTGGTAGTTCCATCGGCAGTAAACTGTTTGATGATGACGTCAAGGGTTCGACGCGTCACCCTGATGAGAACATCTATGACCTTTCGGCTATAGTATCGCCGCATTTCACTCACCGCGTTCTTCACCATTTCCTGGGGAAAGTATGATATGATATTCTTCATTGCATACCAAATTTTACATAGCACTCCGTCAGTTATGTTAAGATTCAATACACCTTATAAAGCTTGTGTAATTATTAAATTATATGCGCAGGTCTTAGACTTCTTTTATGGGCTTAAGTATTAAATAAATCGTTGACGAACTCTTTTAATAATTTCCTAAGTAAGATTGAAATTGTATACATGAGATCATAAGGCAAACTGTGCAATGGGCTTCAAATGCAGGTACCTTTTATTTCTTTATCGCATTGTAAATCCTTTGTTCAATCACAGCGCATAAAAATAGCTGATAAATGCTTTTGTCGGTTTTTCAACACAGTTTACCTATACTAGTTTTATATAAGATATTTGGAAAAATACTTCTTCTTAACAGCTAGTGATTGGTTGGTATTAAACGTTATAGTTAAAAAAAGGACTAGAACTAGAATCCGAATCAAAAGTATTATTTTTTTAAATACAAGAAGTTTTAAATACAAAAAAAAAATGAGCATAATTCAATAGTTTCAATACTTGAATGATCCAAAAGACGTTGTTGTGTCCGCAGCCATCTATGACCAATCTGATTTAAATAAGTAGATTTAATCTTTATAATTATGTCTTTATAATTTAATTAAAATGAAATGAAAACTTAGAATTTATAAAGTAAGAAACTTAATACTCCTTGTAACAAAAATTATGTAATAAAATATTTATTTGAAAAAATAGTATTTTCAGGCTAGGAGCAGCGTCGCGTCGTCTAAACATTATTTCAATTATTTATTTTTTACGAATGAAATTATTATTTTCCAAAAGTATGTACTTCAGTACTTCAAAGGCGTATACATCTAATAAAAGTCCATTTAAGAGTTTAATTTGTATGTCGAATGTACTTAAATTAAATTATCGGTCGTACTAACCTGCATACTCTTAGATAAACCACCGGCAGGCATGGACAGCAACCGGTGAGGGCTTTCGAAGCACTCCCATACTGCCGACCAGTCTTGCTGGCCACTTGAAGACGAATCGTTAATTGTCGATGCGGCTGCACTGCCTGTCTGACTATCATCTAAAAATACACCAATAACAATAAAAATATAAACAGAAAGTGACGGCAATAGGCTTGCCCCCTACTACGTTAGTGGGACAAAATTCTTATTGGCAAAATGTGGGTGTTTTATACACCTCTGCCTACGCCTTAGGGGGGATACAGGCGGGATTAATAAAAATATGGTAGTTGACAGTCAAGTCTAAACAGTTTCTCTATATTTAAAAGAGAATCAGTAAATTTGTGTAAGTCAGCCAATATATTTATTTTATTGGATTTAGTGATAAATTAGAACTTAACTTACTTTTTGCTGTTCTATTTTATATATTAATAATTTCAAAAATTACATTACTACACACATATTACTACATACTAGTACACTCACTCCATTTTTAAGAATATTATCCTCTGGACTAAAAGGATTGTCTTTAAAATAACATAAAATAAGCGTTTTTTTATTTATTGTCAGAAGTAATCCTGTAAATATTCGAATTGACGTGTTGCTCTGATATGATTTCTCCATACACATTTTGAACTGTTTTAATACTTTATTAGTTGAGTTTTCTAAAATCCGTCTCAATCCAACCGATCAGTTAATCATGGTTTCCTATGTAATATACAGGTATAATGTACTGTATTTTACATAGTACGTTTACGGGGTCTAATAATTCTGTATACCAGTGCATCATAAAAACCTGGTAGTGGGAAGGTGCACATCTAGATAAATCCCCCACATTCACTTATAACATTTACGTGTTATTGATCGTTGCACATTTAAACAACAGGCCAAGCCAAGACACGCGGTCTGGCAACAAGCCACATGTAGCATGTGTGGCTACTGTACTAGAGCAACAGGAGTGCAAGGAACTACATTTTTATGCTGCAGTGAAAGTATACATATTGTACATGTTATCTTATGTGAACTTAAGTTGGCCACGTCTTGTACACTTTGTATGCATCTAAAATTACACGACTAGTAAATTAATAAAATACTATTTAAAAAATACAACAAGCAACAATACAGAAAATATCAAAAAAAATTGAAAATAATACACATTGAGAAAAAAATACAGGAATTTGGGAATTACTGTTCAGAGAATAAAAATCTTCACCTGATGATATGATAAATATGTATATACCATTCCATTAGAAAGATTTGGAGGTTGGAGGTAAAACTAATAAGAAAAAATAATATATTCTTGATTTTAGGAATTTAATTTACAACAAAACGTATTAACCATTCGTGCGAATGATTACAAAAAGAAAAAAAGAAAAACAGTGCTTGTTCCCTGAATAATAACAGAAGTTATCCGACTATCTTATTTGATACAAAACATTAAATGTTTTTGAAAAACCTTGAATTGACACATCTTCGAAGTTTCACGGGTTTACTTTAACAATTACCATTACTCATTTTGCCAGCTGGATGGATGAGAATGCTAAATAGTAAAAACATGTTTTAGAATCAACACACACACATCTTTTAATTCTTCGTACAAAGAAAATAAGTGAATATTGTTATAGCTATTATTGACCGTTTATAGGGGTTTATGTCGAAAATTGAAATGTATAATACTTTTAATTATTTGTGTAAGATCTTTATAAAGGTATCAAAATTCTACTGGTCAGCACGTGAATTCAAAACCAAGATTTTATTGAAATGTGAAGTTAAATATAAATTAATTTTATTGAAAGAGTAATTATGTCCAAATATATATAGATTAGATTAGATAAAACTATGAACAGAGTGATTTATTGTACACAGTGGGAGGAAAGTTATTTATTTATATAATAAAAGTAATAAAGTTACCTTCAGCAATAAGAAACTCGAAGTCTGGATTTATCTCAGTCGGCTGAATCTGGTGAGCTGCTTTTTTGACCAAATCGAGAACCTCTTCTACAGCCTCCTCGACCATCAAACTTTTACGATTCAGTTCAACGCATGCATTACTAGAACAAGTAAAAAACCGAAAACTGAAAGTGTATTTTTGGGCAATTTTACATCACTATATTAAAAAAGTTATCTTAGAGACTTATCACTTTAGAAATGCTGTTTATAAAAAATATTTAATATATTTATTTATTTATTTTACTTATTTATCTCTTTATTGTACACCATTCTAACAACATGAATGTATGTACTTATTATGATATATAATACTAACATATAAGTAAATAAATATATACATATATCCTATTTGTATATATATATATATATATACATATATATATATATATATATACATATATACAAACATATTTATAATGACAAGAAGTATTTACCACTTGCTTTTTAAATATATGTATGGATTTGGCTTGTCGAATTAAATATTAATTAATCAATCAATTCTAGGCCTATCGCCTTCCATTGCGGGACGAAGGCTTCCCTCAAGAAACGCTAACTATCCCGATCTGGTGCGACCTGTATTAAAGACAGGCCGATCAGAATTATCCTGGCAATGGATGATTCGAGTCGCTCCCCGTTAAATACAGTCTAGAGGGAAAAGCTGGTACTAGGGTGCTCCTACATAGATAAGATAATAGTTTTCCATATGCCCCCGAATCTGCGCCTTTAAAATAGTAGGCGATGGGCCGGAGTCAAATACTATCTCGGTCTGTTATCGATGCCAAGGATTCCATGTTGGCTAATGCTGGTTGACTTGCTATATTTTATATTCTTAAAATTATACGAGAATACATTCACACAATTTTTATTGCATTCAAATGTTGTAATAGGAATACATAAATTGTGGCCTTCATTTATATTATTAACTGTATATTAAAATCTAACTTTGAATATTTTATATACAATGAAATGAGAGAGATGGAACTGATTATGAAATTGTAGAATTTTATGGCTAGAACCGTTTAATTTGATATTACGTAGTATTAGTATTATCACCCCTCTAAAGTCAATGTGTTCTCTTGTGTGAAAAGAGACCTATTACATTGTTCACATGAATATAGTAGTAATCTTAACTTCGGTACTAATTAAGCCACAAATATATAATATTTACCGACATCCAGATTCAACATTCTCGATAAACTCTTCTACTGACCAGGGAGTCGCCTCTGAAAAAGTAACAAAATGATTTTCTGATGAGTAGCAAAGTTTAAGATATACTCAAAGATATTTGAAAAAAAAATAAAGATTTGGAAATATTATTTCTTATACTTAACTTGAGTGTAATGAGATAAGATTTGTTGAAAGATGTTTTGATTTGTATTATCTACCAACCCAATAGGTCTTCTTTACCTATTACAACAAACATCAAAAAAAGTCTAAGCAACACGCATTATGTTACCAATTCTACAAACTATTGTAATTAAAATAATTATTAATAGACAGATTATACAGTCCCAGATGTTGACGTCAAGCCGAAACCGTACCTGTACCTGTATCGAACCGGGAAAAAAGTGATGGTATTTTCACTCCTTTTGGTACAAATCTTTACTTTTCTGATTTTAATGTTATATAATCTTGAATAACCCCTCTGTACACTCTAGACTAAAATTTAAAAGCAACTTCTCAGGCTTGAAATGTCACATTTAGCCCAGTCAGTTACAGCTGGCCAAAGTGTTCATTTTCAATATTTTATTCAAAATTGAAATTGAAATTGATGTTTAGAGTGTACTGAAAACAAAATACCACTCAGTTTCGACTTGACGTCGACGTTTAGGACACCCTGTATATTTCCTTACCAAAGGTAGGTAGGTACGTAACCTTTTTTGTTCCAGATAAAATATTGGTTGGTTGTAAAAAAAAACTGTTCCATTATGCTTTCATTTGTTCGATTTTAAATACGTTTTCTCTTTAATTGAGTTTTCCGCGAAATTAAATTGTGAGTCATTCATTTATTCTGATAGTCAATGAGCGACGTCATTTGACCGCAGATAAAATCCAAAGAGCTGTAGGAATTTATCAAATGGGAAGAAAAGGAAAGGGAATATCTAACACTGACCCAGGAGCAATGGGATAAAAAATTATTTTGACGGGTCTCAATTTGGGTTCAGGCCCGATACAAAAAGTGTAAGACTGTACCGTCATCATAAAATACAAACATTAAAATGTGAAAAATCATCCAAAAATTCACATTAGCACATTTTACTTAGACTTTATAATGTGTACTTTTAGATTGAAATTGTGTGTAGCTTGGTACTTAAAGGAATTTTGTCAATATAGCAGGAAAGACATCAGAACTCGAAACAAGTAGCCAGGCAGTGCAGTTTTGATTTTCAGAAGTAAGCTTGGGGTATGTACAGGAAAACATGTGTGCAACGAAGTATGTGTTGGCCTCAAAGGATGAGTTTTTTGGTAGTCTTTATACTTGGTCAATAGCCGCATATCATCTCTTCGCATTACTTCGGAAACCAAACTGGTGATCAGGAATTAACTCAATATCTCTGAGTATGGGTTGCATACGCTGTTGTAGACTCGTATATTTTCGAAGGAATGGGCAGCAAATTAATTGATCAGTATGATTTTGCTTCTTATGGTCGTTTGTCTGTATATATAACTTCGACTACTGGGATGAAACATTTAAGCCTTATGGCGTTAGGGTTAAATGATGAATAAAAAAATAAATCGATTGATACCTTATCACAGGTCGCTAATATAAAAAAAAACTTACTAACTTTCAATAATCATATATAAGTAAATACACTAACCAGGCAAAGTGATGAGCGACACGTCCTGCATGCCACTCAGCATATAAATGATCCTATTGGTATATATGTCATGTACTCGGGTCACCAAAACATCAAAACTATTAATTGCGGCATTTGCTTTGTCTAAAAAGTCGCGCCAGTCGTCACTAGTCCAGCAAACGGAGCGTAGACCTGGGAGCAATAGAGAGGAGAGCCGGACAACTTGTGGTAGAAATAAAGGACGAACTTCAAGTTTCACACGTCGAACTGTTCGAAGGTAGTCTTGAAGAAGAAACTGTAATGAGGGAAATGATAATACAGTTAATGCAAACCTTAATACATGTATCCAGTGCATTTCAGTTGTTATAGGTTTGTTATGTAACGTTGACTATTACTAACTTTTATTTTGTAACACTTACCTGATGGTAAGTGACTCATGGACATCGCAAATCGCAAGTGTATATATGTACATATTGTATATCACTCTTAGTATTGAGAGCCGTATCACTTATGCTTTTCGCTACCGGAACCGTACGTTGACAAGCATTCTAATCATTGTATCAGTATACTACTCTTTATTTTCTGCAGATGAATTCAATCCTAGTCTATAGTCTACTACTGGCTGTACTAGCTTGCTGATTGTTGTTATTTGCGGCAATAAGACCTGAGAGTACTGCCACCATGCATGCATATTCACTCAATACTATAAATCTATCTTGTAAATACTCTTTCTTTTCAAAAAAATATGGCTTAAAAAGTTTAGTTATATTTTTCTTTTCAGCTTAATAAGTCACTTATGTATCTGTAGTATCACAAATTGTGCTACGTGCTATGTCTGTTGCTTACAAAGAAAGTTCTCCTGAACAAGCCTACTTGCGTTTATTATAATTATAAAAACTTCATTATATCATTGTTTAATACTTTCTTTTGAAAAGATAGGTCTGCATAAAGGGATCGATAGGTACTGCTGATATTATATATTGTACTTGTTTGAATATTATCAAAATGAATAGCATGAAAAGCTTCAATTTATCATCATTGACAATTCGAGTGACGGTATTAACTTGATACCTTCACTCGAAGTCTTGGCAGACAGACAACCGAGTGATGCTACAAGGGTTAATCCATTTGAGGAATGGAATCCTAAAAATATAAAACATATTATAGTGAGCTATGGTATAAGGTAAGCAGAATGCATGTTGTTATAATAGTATGTGTTAATGAAATAATGAAATGGTAAAGTTTTCTTTCAAAATTTCTGTTTGGACCCAAAAGAGTAAGGTACTAAGGTATTGCCTACTTGGATTAGTTTCTGTTAGTATTTCGTGATCACTTAGGTTTCCATTATATTCATATGAATATAATGGAAACCTAAGTGATCACGAAACATTACGAACAAATATAACCATTTCATTTTTTTTTGTTTATAATATATTATTTCATGATCGATTTTTAGTAATCTTGGTGTTGATCCGAAGGAAGTTCTACTGTATGTTTTTCTGTTTATTGAAACTCTTAATAATCTATGGTCTCAAGTAAATTAATTTAAACCACTTTTTCAGATATTTGTTTCTCCTTTGTAGCAAAATATATATCATCGCATCTTTGAACTAGTCGTTCTGACATTAAAGGAGCTTTTTAAATATTTTCGCTCGTATTAAATCGACGACCATGAAAATAAATTTGAAGAAATCTTATAAATAAATAAAAGTTTCGATTGGCGATGGTAATAATATATAGATTTAGCACGTTGTTAAATTTGTTCTTCTATTTTAAAAATTGCCATGTATATATCATTTACTATATTTGTTGCGATGAACGATTTCATTTCAAAACATCAATTTTACTGGCATATATTAGACGAAAGATTTTTCAATTCACTTGTTGTATCATCTGATAGCAACGTTAATAATGGGTTCGACTAATGAATGCATTTCTGGTAATTTTTACTACCACTCACATAGTACTTGCTTAGTAGAATCCTGGTGAATCACTATCTGAACAAGTTTTTTTAAATTATTATTTTTAATCTACAATTGAAGTGTTCTCATAATACATTAATAATAAATCGATAACCCATTTTCGACACTTTGATGAAGTTTGTAATCATAATTGTAATTGAACACATCAAGTTTTAAGACAGTGTACATCAAGTGTCTAGAATTTGAAAGGCTTTGTGTATTGTCTCCCGTTGAACATCGCCTTCACATACCGTACGTACCGTATATACTCGATATACGGTACGTACTCGCTTTTTTTGTGGTTCCTCTTATTTCGACAGTAAAACTAATAATGATAGTCACCGAATTATAAAACCACAATAAGTCAAACCTTTGTCAGCCAAATTTAAGGAGTGTCAAGACAACGTACAATGTATTTTGGATATTATTTGATAGTTATGCACTAATAAAACCAAAAAGTAACTTTACCTGAATAATAACTATTTATAATGCAACGGAAAATTAGAGAAAATAAATGAAACACTAATAATAATAGCACTATTAGAAATAAACTATAAACTATAAGAAATGAAATGTCTATTGTCTACTGAAAATCAACTTTTAACAGACAAATTTATTCTATTGTATTTTTTATTGGATTTTTGGGTATAAATGAGTAAGTGGTGAAACATTGATTGAGTTTTATTATCAGAATTATTTAAAGAAAAGTTTAAACACATTTATTTTTATATCTATAGACTTTCCGTTCTATAAGTTCCATCAGACGTCCTCAGAAGACGCTCCCAAAAACGCATAGAGGACTAAAATATAAACATTCATAATTAATTATGTAGATAGATATATCAAATCAAAGAAGGCTACAGGCTCACTTGGCTGAGTTCGGTCAGCCTCAGGTCAGGTCAGGTTACTCCGTTATGGGGAGCGAATTCAAACAGTCAGGCTTCCTTTTATTGCGATTAAGGATTTGGTGTACCACACAAAATATTTATAATTCTGACGTGGGTACATACAATTTATCTTAATCTGCAATTCAAAGGTCTATTCTGTGATGAATATTAATATATTTTTTATATCTAGTAATAAATATTAAGAAGAAGACATTCATTCAAATCAAAATTTTGTCACATTAATGAACTCGTCAATAATCATCTTTATTTTCTTAGATTTTAAAATAATAATGATAATTATGAATTATGGTTAATTTTAGGATTTTTTTAGAAGTTTTTTAGTGCCCTTTAAAATTTTTAACTATTACATGTATTATGATGTTGCATCCCCTATTAAAGATATCTTGAAGTAAGTACTAACTATTTTTCGTTTGTTTATTGCAGGGACAAACGAGTAACCCTTACGGTGACGGTGCCGTCACCATGACTACCGCCCAGTTAAATGTGTGGACAATTAACATGTGTCGTGGGAGTAAGTAAAAATGTACCAAAGCTAAGAATCTACATATGAGAGTTATTTAAGAATATTCAGTCTGTAAACATTAAAAAACCTTATTAAACTTTTAAGTATTTTATTAAAAATAACGATTAGTAATTAATTGCTGAGAAGCAAGGAAGAACTTGCATGTAGTAAAGAAAGAAAATATTCCACGAATGAAATCGTCACAAAATACCATAACCGTCGCTTACTTGTAGAGAATCGTTGACAAGGGTGAAGTAATTCTTCTTGGCATATAAAGAGTGGCAGACAATTGGCAATTCGACGCCCATCTTGACCAAGCAATCGGACTCCCGAATTAAAAGTCGTACGGTGTGGTCCAAGTTCACAACGATGCAACCTGAGTCATCGATCCTCAATAATGTGTTGCTTAAGCTGTCGTCAACATCCCATAACTGCAAAAAATGTTAAGTGTTATGCATATCGTGTTAGTGGGTAAGTTATGATATGTAGTATGGTCTATCCATGTTTTATACAATTTTGGAGTCAAATATGGTTATGGAAATAATTTTGTCTGAAAAAGAACAATATAGAGTATAGAAATACAGGTTGTTCTAGAAAACTTTGAGTCAACCTTAAGTGAATCGATGTAACATGTGTGATGTGTTAATAATTTAACTAAAATAATAGTTACAAATATCTGTGAACTAATAATCGGTTCTATTATTTTTGTTGTATATGTTGTGAAATAATCAAAAGTATATAAATTTGAGTATTTTAGAATGCATCGATCCTGATGGAATAACAAAGAAAATACAGAACTTATGGAGTTTTATAGATCTATCACGCTTATACCAGTACTTTCAATTTTTTCAGAACATTGCAGCTATTTAGAGAAATCCAATATTCCAGTGAAAGTGCAAAAAGAATTTAGAGATAAGAAGAGCATACATAGAGTGATCTACGAGTAGTAGTATACGGCTAAATGCTTTAAATCTTGTAGAATCGTATCTGATAGATCGCAAACAACTCGTAGAAATACGCATAAATGCAGCTAATAAATGAAAATAAATATCCACTTCTTACATTAGAATAGTAAAATATGGGTTAGGATAACGTCTTATTATGTATATAAATAACTTACCTAAAGTAATTTTCATCCTACAATATTATTTGCGGATTATAGTACAGTTGCTATGGAATGTAAAAATTAAAATGAATATGAATCGGACATAAATAGTATATTATTGAATATTATATATAATAATAAGCGGGCTATATAATAATCTTTATAATATAACTAAACTAAACTAGTTTGAATAATATGATATAACTATAGCGAAACTAATAAAATGTTCTTAAAGAATACCAACATTTAAAGATTTGGTAATTAACTAGATTAATACTGAAATCAAATCCTAAAATGTTTAGAGACTTTGTCAGAAATCGGCCACTTGTAAGATAGGGAAAAACACAAAATAGATTGCGATTACATAAAGCAAATACATATTAATAAAATATATATTACATGGCAGCAACAATTTATAATAGGTTACCGGATTAATTAAAAACTTAAATAGTAATCTTTACAAAAAAGTTTCATGTAAACGTAAAACCTATTATAAAATTGTTGATTTTCTCCAAAATAAATAATTTATCTAAAAGTACAAATTCGTCGTCTATATATATAGTTGTTTTTTTTTTAATATAATTTTATACACAATTGACATTCTTATTATTTTATACAAGATTGTCTTTTTGATTATTTTATACAATTTGACAGTTTTATGATTTTTTCTCAATATTTTACTTATGTTATTAAATACTTTATTGTTTGATTGTTCTGTTCGAATTATGAATTGTACTGCTACCTTTTACTTTTATCATTGGAACTATTTATTTTAATATTTACTAAAAATCTATTATGAATGTAAATCTATACTAATTTTGTTTTCGAATATTAAAAAAACTACTTAATGTAAGGATGATATTGAATGTAATGTTAACACCACTGTATACCTTTGATCAGCAAATAAATGATATATATGATTATATGTTTGGGTATTCTAGGAACCCCTACAATTCAAATGCCACATACAATTTGGGAGAAACTGAGTATAGACCTTCTATTATTATTTTATTTGAATTTTTGCGATTATAAAATTATAATGAAATAACGATGTTTAAATAACATAGTCATGAGTTGAAAACTTCGCTACACAAATACTTAAACTAGTAATTTTAGTAGTATTAGTATCTAAATTAATTTCTATTTCAAGAAACAATATAAACAACACCTC
This sequence comes from Tyria jacobaeae, assembly GCA_947561695.1. Classification (NCBI taxonomy): domain Eukaryota; kingdom Metazoa; phylum Arthropoda; class Insecta; order Lepidoptera; family Erebidae; genus Tyria; species Tyria jacobaeae. The sequence goes on along the minus strand of OX387207.1, from coordinate 5,342,120 downwards.
TCGGACTCCTTATATTTTGTACTAACTTAACTTATAGTTTGAGAAAATATTCTTTAGAAGCTATGAAAGCTAATATTTAAATAATATTAATAATTGATACTTGACTAACAGTAGCGGCTACGTCGTAGCTATGAGACCGTAGCTACGTATCGTACGTATATAAAGGAATGTGTCCAATCGAAATGATGGTCTGTACTATAATAAATATTTTTCACATTACAACTAGAAATAAGTTCCTGAATTAAAGGTTGAAAAACGAAAAAGAATTCTCCATTGCCATTCATAAGAAACTAAACAAACCTGTTTTGGAACTATGTTGTCCTGGTACTCGTGCAGGGGCGGTGTTTTGGGAGCTAACAACCTTTTGTCTAAATTGAATTCAAAGTAAGTTTTGTAAAAGAAAATGAGTAACGTTAAGCAAAAAATGATGGAGAAATCCTTTTTTGAAATTGACAATTCATCCTTAAAATTGATTATATAATATCTATGTATAGTAAATAAATGAATAGATGGCTGAAATGATTTTAAAATTTTGTATAAGGAACTTGATTGCGTATTAAGAAGATATTTCTGAAAAATTATGCATATGTAATTAAAACTTTTGAAATCGGCGGCTACACATAACGCTTCTAACATTTACTACACCACTCGGTATATTATTTTCTATAGAATATAAAGATAGAAGTACGAAGTCTGACACAAAGGAATAATAACCTTAACCAGTGCGCAACCCCTTCCCGCGTTTGAACTGGTAGAGTAATACCAGATTTGTATTATTATTAATACTTGCCTTTCATATTTTGAAATAGTTTTTCAGAAATATGCATTTATATTTAGTTTGTAGTTCTATAAAGGATCCGAAGTATTCTAGTGATTTGACAATACAAATTTGGTTGTAAAATTAGGAGCCTCAGCTTGAGCAAAATAAGTTATTTAAACATACTAACTTAAAAATTAGCGATTTAGATATATAAGTTCAGATGAGGGTGCCAGAGAAAGACAGGCAGAGAGAAAGAGAGAGAAGTAAGACAAATATTAAAAAGGCTCTGACTTCCCGAACCTTTCATGAAATATTTATCTACGTTCAATTATTATATTTTTTATCACTGGCTTAATCAATTGCGGCAAGTTGGTGTTTTTCTTAGCTGAGGTAGCTGAAATAGACGAAAGAAAAAAATGCAAACTCTATACAACATTTTACAAACAACGACACGCCGCCTTTAGTGTTGCTGCAGAGTCTTGCTACTAAAACGAAAAAAAGTTTTATGATTTAAAAGTTACAGCTATGGATAATATAAATATAAAAATGTATACAACAAATTAAATATATTACAATAAAAAATCGTCAACTAAAAGTCAATGTATTTAGAAAACTTTATCCAAGTACAGACCGTATCATCTTATCTATAGAACACGTTATTATCAAGAGAGATCACTTTTTAACCTTAGACTGAATGAATAAAAATATCCGCAGTAGGCTTTTACCCGCAATCATACTAGGATGGCATAAAGTGAGAGTAATAACCTATTTGCTAATGTAAACCTTACTAACGGACACGTGATAGCAATATGTTATAGGTTAGCTAGAATGTAACAAGGCAATTGACGGTTTATACGTGTTAGAAGAGTTTGCCATATATTTTGTTAGCTTCTCTTCGCAGACGTATGTATGATTCAGAGTAAGGGTAGGGGCTACGCTACCCTTACTGCTACTATTAACACCTCCTCCTACCGTAGACGTCCTCACGTCTTATGCGAGCCTGGTAACAGTAACTTTAAAAGGCTTGTTTTCCGTTTTTTTTAAGTGTACAATTAAATGAATATTAATGTGTTAACAAATAGACTACTATAATAATAATAAATGATGTGGTCATTAATGAAGTTAATGATCTTATTGTTGAACCCACTTTAAGGAGGAATAAGAACAACAACCAACAACACCGGATATTTTTATATTTATGGAGGGAAGTATGGATTATGGTTTGACCTACTTGCACAGAGTAACAATTTTTTATATTGGTCATTCTGAGTTGCATGTTTTCTCTTTTCCCGGTTTACTGTAAATCGAATGGATATATGTTTGCAACGTTACAACCTGAATTCGACATATTTGCTATTTTTGCTTCACTCTTTAATGCGTTGCATTAGATGCTAATGTTATAATACTGAATAAATGAGAATATAACAGTAAGCTATTGAAAGGGACAAATTGACAGAACTATAAATAGGAGAAAAAAATTATAAAAATCAATCAAATAATGGACACTAGTCAAATAGAGTAATATCTTATTATAATACACTTGATTGTACGTTTTAGATTTTATTTCGAGATATAAATTATGTATCCTTCGTTTTTAACGTTTATTTCTTGAATAGAAAACAACTGTGTTCTTTTTGTTTGTAAACAGTATTTTGTGCAACTTCTGTCAAATGTCATATTTAACAAGTATGTAGCAATACTGATGACCAGTCATGGTGAGTATTGTATTGCAAAGAAATAAATAATTAAGTTTCATGTTTTTTTTTTTTTTTACATTATGCATGTTACCCAGGCATTTTAAAAATTGTTTTTATTAATCATTTGGACCATGATACACATTAATTAAATAGACGATTGTGCGATGTACACAATATGTTCCTTTATAGAGTTTATGCATATGTTATTAATACTCACGTTTTGATTCATCCATATAGCTTTCATGGTATCCTCGTAGTTCTGTATCAAGGATCTAGTATTGCTGTACTTCCTCAACATGTCTGCAGACGCGGGTAAAGCGTTGAGCACTGGATGCGCACAAAAACTTTCAACTGTTTCTGTCATATTGTGCATTAGACATCGAGACCATTTTATTCGACCTAAAAAGCACCCAAATCTTAGAATTGATTTTTGTAGAGGTATGCATTATTTGTCTTTACCGCTACTATATTGAGTAGGAATTTGGTAATTGAAGTCCCTGCTGTTGTGTAATAATTTGCTCAATTACTGCTAGTTTACTGTATATGATATAACCACACTCACACATCCACTCACGTACAAATACATATATGTATATGTATGTATACTGTGCTGCGTGTTTTTATTTTATTTATATATTTTTTCTATTTCCAACAATTGTGTACATTCATATTTTTTTATTTCTAGTAATAAAAACTTCGTTATATGTTAAAGTTATTCGTTTATAGTGTCAAATACAATGTAACTGTCCTTATTAAGGTTCAACCTGTTTAGTAGGGGATGGCGTCGGTGTCTGTCATACAGTTTTACTAATTCAGACATCGTCGTTTAACTCTATCGTCTATGTGAAGAATCAAATATTGTCAACTATTTATTGGATTAAGATATCTGTATATTGTTTAAGTGGATGAATAAATATTTTATTATATGAAGTTACTGAAGACTTATTTTTATATATTAGACTTGTATAGATTTAAGAACATCTTTCGTCTGTTTCTATATAGGGTCAACAATATTTTTATTCAGCATCAAAAAAGCACGATAGGACCAAACGGTTTTAAGACCTGCGCAGTCCAGACTACAAAACACAACAATCAAAATTGTTATACCATTGACTTTTTATGCTTCCCTGATATCTAAGTATTTGTTCTAGATACGTCTAGGACTTGATGAATGTACTAAACTGCATATCTACAGATGCACGTTTAGACTCTTAACTTACTTAACAATTGTATTCTAGCAAATTACTCGAGACTAAAAAATAAATGTGTAACCTAATAATTTATTTAAGAAACGTTTAATTTATTATGTTGAGCCTGTATAGAAAGCTATTGTTCACTCATGTTTTCCTAGTAGATATAATATTCATAACTTAAATGTATAATATATATAAGCCAAATATAATAAACCAAAAGTAGAAGAAGAAGTAAGTAAGTGATTGGAAAACAAGGTAATAAAATTATCACCAGCGACGGGAGAATAGTTCCGTGGCAAAGGCGGATCTTCTCTTTGCCTCTTGAACATTTTTGTTATCTTGTCCACCTCTTTCTCGCAGTACTTGAGCACTCTACCATACTTTTCGCCAAGTTTAGATATAAGAATTTTTTGGCTGACCTGAGAGAATGGTATTAGAAACCCTTAATTAAAACTAGTATATTTTCTAAAAAAAATATTTCAAAATAACAGTAACGATCTGAAAACTTACCTTTTCAAATCTAGTTAAGAATTTGATACCTTGTGGTGTCTCCCATACCGTTGCGAAATTGTCTTCAATAGTGTTGCCAATAGATTCTCTAAGAGCATTCGTTTTATCTTCAAATAAGTCATAGTCTTTGTCAAATTCATTATTCCTGTAATCAAGGTAGTCGTACTGGCAGGTGGTTACTGCTTTCTTAGCTTCTTCAAAGGTGTGAATAGCCTCCTCCAGGTCTGCGAAGGGAAACATATTAGACTAAACCTAATTATATCGATTTAATCTTAGCTTAAATATAGAAATAGTATTTTACTGTTTTGTGTATAAATTTTATGATTTCCGCTTATAGTAATAAAAACGGAAATTTATTTATCCTATGCTATAATTACACACATAATTACAGACACAATTATTTGTCCTATGCTATAATTATAGTCAATAGATAGTTACACAATTATTTTTCCTATGCTATAATTATAGTCAGCAGATAGTTACACAATTATTTGTCCTATGCTATAATTATAGTTACACAATTATTACTTATAGTTCTCTACGCATACCTTTAATAAATTATTAGTAAATTACTGGTTGTATGAAGTACGTGATTGTGACGGTGTGGCTTTGCATCTATTACATACTTTTAGAAATATACATGATTATGTTTATTTTGCCATTCGTTACACGCTCATATGTAAAAAAATAATACGATAAAACTAGTACCATGCACTCACCTTCGCCTAGTAGCAAACCTTCCATTCTTTTTTTAAATAAATTGTTGTAATCTTCCATTAGATCGAACATGGCTATAATCTTATTCAATCTCTTGCAAAATGTATCAAATTTTCCAAACACATAATTTTCAGAGAAACTAAACTGCTCTGTGTTGGGTAAGAAAGATTGATTTTTTACAAACAAATAGGTGTCTCTATATGTCTTGTTCAAATTAATGCAATGAATTAATTTGTCCTTCACGTAAGACCTCTCTTGGGACCATATCGTCTCCTTAAATCGACACGTTATATACTGCTTGCAGGTTTCGATCATTTGATTTGTTATCTGTAAATCGCCCAAAATTGTCATTAATGTAATAGTTTACTAAAGAGTACAAATTCTTAAATATGAAGGAATGCTTTGCATGTTTGCATATTTCTTATAAATATATTTCGTATTTAATATTTCCTATAAACCCGCGTGTTTTGTTGTGCCAACTTTTAGTTTATACTTTGGACCGTGAGTAAAATTTGATTAATTTAATTAATTTGACTCGATGATGATGACGGTGAAGCATATAATGGTATCTAGATTACAAGTAAAATCATTTTGTAACTCGACCATTTAAGAGAATGAGTATTTTGATTCTTCTACAGAAGAGAAACAGAATACTGTCGCTACTACTGGTATAAAAATTAACTTTTTTTTTTTAGAAATAAATAGTTATTAATTGAAATAATATATAAATAAAAAAAACATAACCAGGCAGTGATGCCAGCTTAGGTAACATTTCGTGGCAGTTGTTTTAATGATAATATTTTGAAAGAATTTGAATGAATCCTATACAGAAGTTACCTTGACCATCAGTGAGGATATTCTCTCTGAAGTATTATAGAATTGAGACACGCTATGTATTAAACGGACAGTTTGCAATAAACTCAATATAGAGTCCTTTATCTTCACAGGATCGTCCAAGTACAAAGAATGGCAGCACTTCTCCATCGCTTGAATAAATTTTGCGTTATCTTTAGCTTCGTTATAGCAAAATGTTATTTTATGATCAGTTTCTCTCCACAACCTGATGATCTTGGAGTTGTTTATTTGTAGGCATGACAGAGTCAGTTGAACTTCGTTATTCTGCGGTAGCACAAAAATTAGCACTATGTTTATTTCATCAACAAAGTTTTGCATTCGATCGCAAACAAATCCTTTTAAGCAAGTATTTAGGTTGCAGGGGGGTTACAAGGATTATTTTTGTTTTCAGTTTGTAAGATGTAATAGTTATAACTAGCATTATATTTCTATCTTATATAAAATTTAAGCACTTTATTAATTTTTTTATCGTGGGCTGTATATGTACGTATTTACAAAAAAATCTGGTTAATAGTCGCGACAGTAAAGTCTTTTCCTCAGAAGTCCTCGAGGTCTGCTCCGATTTTGATGTTTTTTTAAATATAATATTAAATCAGAAATCTTTTGAAGCAGGGATGAATGATTTATATTGTTTAATTTGTTATTTATCTCTAAATTGTGCTACTTATCACATATCTTACGTTAAGAATGAATAATAAGTATTAACAAGTGTTGAAAAAAAAAAATTATATGTGGTACTTATATACGTTACATCTCTTCGTTTCTAATAATGGTCAGAAGTTACGTACATCAAATGTTACTTTTAGGGTTGATTAGTAATATGCTTTTTATTGAAGGTATTAATTGTATTCTTAAAATGTATGCCGCTAAAACTTCCAAAAACTTGAACGAAATGCGATAGAAACGTTTCATAGCTTTAGCTTCAAAAAAATGTAAGCGTGCAACTTAATTCTTTACCTCTGATAGAAGATGCAGCAAAACGACATATTAAGAGAGATCCAAGTCCAACAATGGCAAAATTATTCTTCAATGTCTCTTGAACTTATTTAAAATAAAAAAAAAATATTTTAAATAAATTAAAGTGCTGGAACCAGCAGCACTTGCAAGAGCAAGATAATTTGTTGTTAAATCATATTTTGCTCTTGTACAACCAGATACTGTTTTATGTGCGGCTGCAGAAAAAAGTCGTGACTGCAATAACGACCAACCAATTGAAGAAGACTAAGTTTTCGTAATGCACCGTGCATTTCGAAAATTTCATCTTTACTTCAACAGTTGAACAATTAACTGAAAATTAAATAAAAATAACATAATATCTCCATTTTCCACGCTTTCAATGGATTTGAAATTTCAATTAATATTCCAAAATTATTAACATAGATTTTGTTTAACTTTTTTTTTATGCGATAGGGGGAAAACGAGCATGCAGGTATTTGTATTTGATAGTAATTTCATTTTGCCATTTGTACAACACAATTCACCGCTTTTTTTTTGTATTACAATACCCTAATTTATAAGGCGCAGGTTCTCCCTCTTGACCGCATTCAATGGAGAGCGACTCGCATCATCGACTGCCAAGATATTTCTGATCGACTTGACACCTTGGCGTTGCGTAAAGATGTAGCTTCACTCTGCATCCTCTATCGCTTGTATCATGGGGAATGTTCAGAGGAATTGTTCGGATTTATACCGGCTGCAGGTTTCCGCCATCGTCCTATGCGACAAAATATCCATGCCCATCACCTGGACGATTGGCACTCCACCACTGTGCGCTTCTCCAGAAGCTTTTTGCCTCGCACAACCAGCCTATGGAACAAATTGTCGCCTGCCGTATTTCCGAACCGATACGACCTTCAAACCTTCAAGAAAAGAGCGTACTCCTACCTCCTTAACTAATATAAATCATTCTGTTCCCGCTCCAAAACGTTTTTGTTTTCAAATAATATATTTAATCATATTAATTATATAAACTCAACGCAGTAATCGTAAATAAAACAGTCTGTGCTGCTTCTTCATAAAGTAGCTTTCCAATGTTTTTTTTTTTAAATATAAGAAGACTATAATAAAGTCACGAATTAGAATATGTTAAACATACCTGTAAATACGAGACAAGTTGTGAGAACTGCGCACCTCTCTTTTTCCAATACTCCAATTCATCCTGAGGACCGCTGGAGTCTACTTCACGTCTCAACTGTTCGCTCTCGCTAAGGATCTGTGAGATACAATGTAGCCTTTACAAATAATTTGATGTGTCGTAGGTATCCAAAAACTTTTTTCATTATTGGGGTTTTAGGGGAATATGAAACATTAACTAGACGTTACTATAACTATACAATATGTATTGCAAAAAAATATCTTTTATAAAGTTTTTTTTTTTTAATTTAATTAAATCAACCTCTTCATATAAAATGAAAAAGAAAACTATTGTTTAGTGACAAACATATTATAAACGAATGTTATGTTTGGATTGCATCTGCCGGGCGGTCAGAGCTTCAGACTCATTTTAGTATGTGTAAAGTCTGTGGTATGGAAAAAAATGGAGTGAGCAACCGGCATTGACTTTTTGGGTCACCTCCACTCCTTCCTTTCCTCTCTTTCTGCCTATAGCCTATATCTATTATTATTAGTGCTGCAGCCTATTCTCGTCTTGCCGACAATCCATCATACTGGCTTTAAGTCGGTAGGCGGCCCGTACCTCACCGACCGGAGTGACCTCACTGAGTGCTCTCACCTTGGCTGAGCAAGTGCGCTTATGCCAAAGCTTACCGCTGAGTAAAGCACTATACAATGAATTTTGAACGTCAGCCTAAGAGGGTTGTCGTTCAAAATTCACATTATAATTAGTATTTGTCTTTTAACATTTTTATCTCCTTTAGTCTCCTCTGTGTCTGGGTAGGTGCAAACGCAACGCCCCGCACGGTAGTCTATGCAACTCCGCCAGATATCCCACTTGATCTGGAGTCTCCCTTTGGGCCAGTATGGCATGAGTGGCTCTGTAGGTATAGGCCCAAGGATCATTGAAACGCGACCTGCTTAACAAATTTGTTACAGCAGGTTTCTTTAGGATACAAAAGCGCAGAAAATATCTGGTATAATATGGAAATATCCCTGATGGGTAAAAATGAAAAATATTTATTACCTCCATCACTTTTTTGATCCACTCATTGACTCGTTCCTCTAACAATGTAATAGTTGTTGGGGTTTTTGCCATATCTTTCAATTGAGTGTGGTCTTGAAGCTCCGCCATGATGGTTTGACCATCATCAAAAAGATTTATCTGGTTACACACGTCTTCACAAACTGGTCAAACATGAAAAATAGTGTCTCAGGATAATTCATGGTGAGTACACACCACAGTAATATGTATAAAGAAGAAGACAAACCTTTTAAAGCACTACAGAAAGATCTTAAACCAGGTAAAAGCTGATTTTTGACTATGGGGAACCTGGTTTCGTCCTCGTCCCCGTCGATGCTAGGGTGTGCTAGAGCGTTCATGTACACATGCTCCATAACCCTCTCTATAGCAGTTACTAATCCCACTTGCTGAGCATTTAGAACACCACAGAATCTGTATCATTAAGAATTACACAAATAATATAATAGCATATCTAAAAACTTTTTCAAACGCTAATTATAGTTCGGTCGAGGTAGCCATAAAACTGGGGGTTAGGTTACAATCAATCCCATAGAGTACATAAAACGTTATATCTTCGAAACGGTAAGTCGGGATCAACAAAATAAAGTGGTTCATCTGGCGATCCGTCTGTACCACCATCAAGCTCGTAAAGCAAAGTAGCACAACATTTTCTGGGAAACTGAAATTATGAAAGCTATACGGAATACGTTGAGAAGCGACAACACTTCTCAACGTATTCCGTATATATCACTTCTAGAAGGTTGGTTCTAATATTATCGTCAAGGTACACTGCCTCCTCAGCCATTTAGACCGTTGGCCTGAAAATCTTGTTGATCTACCCAACAAAAAAAATATTATCCTTTTTGGTGCAGTCGTTCGGAACTTATGCGCGTACTATGTAAGTAGAAGTACATTTAGGATCTAAGCATAAGCACACGGGGAACGGTTCCATCAAGACCATATTTATCTTGTTTTTTGCAAATCAGTTTTTATCTATAATTTATTTATGTTAAGGAATACATAAGTATGTTTATCAGTAGTCTGGTTACCACAGCTCTGCTTAGTTTAGGATCAGACGGCCCTGTGTGAGATGTGAGAGAAAAATTAATTAATGTGTATATATATATATATATTTAAATATACCATATAAATAAAAAATACATTATGAATATAAAATGTAGTATACCACCGACATCGAGTACAGGTATCAAAACACCGGTGTAGCTTAGGGCTCCAAAGATCGGAACCTCCTGACAATGCAACAATGGAGAACTGCCTTCTGTATCAGTCCCTTGATCCAATCATCTAAGGAGAGCCTCTTAAGGTGTTGATCGAGGCTCTCATCTATTAATCCGTGAGCAGATATTAATTTATTATTATCAATGTGAATTATTGCAACCACGCTACTTTTCATTATCGTATACACTAGCTAGCAAATAAAAAAAGCAAATATGGTTAAAAAACATTGTACCATCCGTCATAAACCTAAACTTAGGTTCTTATGAGATAAATAATATTAATGTCATATCAGATTATTGTATTAAGTTATTAAAAATGTGAATTTAGTAATATAAATATCAATAATTATGAATTTTCACAATTTTCATTAGTCAAGTACTACCACTGCCAACAAGTAATATAAATATGATCAACATACGTACAGATCTTTGTGAAATCCTTCTTCAGGTAACTGCTTGCTGACATTGATGCGAAACATGTAGATACAGACTCCAGTGAACCTGACGTCCCACCCGTCTGATAGAAACAGTTTCTTTTTCCACGTGACTTGAGGAGGTGGTTGTTTTCCTTGACCCTGCTGTCGAGGTTTTGTTCCGTCAGGTTGTGGCCTATGCTCAATCTCCTCCACATCTTGGTAATACCAAAGTAGCTTGTTTCTCATATGCGGCAAGAATAGCTGGTTGATGTCGTCTAACTAAAATGTATAAAATTATTGAATAAAAAATTACATTATAAAACAATTGGAAAATAAAATCTACATTTTTATTCTTGCCAACAAAAACACAACACAACAACACTTGAAAATTTCTTATTCTGTTATAATTCAATAACATAGTGGAGAGAAAAACCAAAGGAATTTAAGTTACTTCTGCAAAAGTCCGTTATCCAAGTATTCTTACCATGTTTCCTTCGAATACGTGGTCCATGATTGCATGCCGTGGCAAACCAGTGCCGTCTATCAGGAGTTGGAATGTGAACTCCAGCCGGGGATCCATCTCCCCTCTTCTCGCCTTCCGCTCGCATTCTTCTCTTCTTTTCTATAAGACAGAAGAGTGCTGTTAACTACAATGTGCATAGTTTTGTTTGGGCTTAGACTATGCGAAATGAAATTGACCATAAGAATATCCATAACATCTTCTTCCTCTTCTTCTTCACTTGATCCTGGTCTAATACCGTGGACAAACATTTTCGCTCAGTTCAGACAATAATTTCTCAAATAATGTTCACCAACTATATTTTTGTCTACTTCTTAAAATAAAACTAAAAACTTTTTAGTTGTGTGTTTAGGTTTTTTAGTGAAATGAGATGTCTTTTTTGCTGGATGTTTTATTGTGTCTGTGACATCGTCTAGTCGCGACTTGTTTGTAACTAGCCTATGGCGCTAGAAGTGAAAATGTAATATGCAAATTAATGAACAGATAGATGGGTGTCATTTAGGAACGGGGAGGGGGAATATTTTGGGTGGTACGGGGCCGCACTTTCCTATAATATTCCTTGAGACACGCGAATGATTTGACTGTTTCACATGACACCAAACTATTAATTAGTAATATACATTTTGTTAGGTTTCGTGACTTACAAGACTTTTATCGCAATATTGTGTAAGTACTCATTAAAATGTATTTAGCATAGTAGGAAATTTAATAATTTCTACCAAAGAAAGGAAACTCATATCCCGATGTCTCATAAGTAAACATGGGTATATAACAGGTATTTAGCAAATAACTGTTAAATATTCATGAACAGTATAGTATAGGTATTTCATAAGCCTAAACCATTAAAAATAATAATTAATAAAAACATTTGCTAAAGGAAAGAGCGGTTATTTTTTTTTAATTCTCAATTATTTGAATGATTTACTTCAACTAATCTGACGTTTACAGATTTTAGTTGTTTATAGTAAATATATACTATATATGTATGTATATCAATAGAATCGTATGCACCAAATATTTGGCATAATAATACTATTTAATATTAACAAAAAACATAAACACAAGTTTAAATATTAAGGTTTATAAAAGAATAAAGCGCTCATAATTTTTTAAATATAATATTATATATATTATATTTATATGTAATATAAAATATATAATACAAAATCCTTTAACTATTTTTCTATCACTTCACGTAACTTTCATTACGATTTGTGGCGACAAAAGATTTATTAAAAAAATAAAAATTACAATAATTTTAAAGTATATAAAACACACATTCACATATCTAGACTTAATTATCACTTAATTTATTTAAAAAGAATATGTTTAATAATAAACAAGTACAATACTCACAAAATTACTTATCGCCTTTCCCAGTAATGTCATATCCATTTTTTTAATTTCGTATATCCTAATGCACAATTATATTGAACAAAATGCTAATGAAGCGTGACCTGCTACTAGAATACCAACTGAGTTATATTGTTATTCTGTGACAACAAATCTTGATAGTGATAATGATTAGTTGAAACGAAAGAAATATAAAACATTTTTATCTAAGAAGAAATAATATCATATCCGTTGAATGCGTATGGATGAAACTTGAAGACTAAACACAAACCTACACGATAATGTATTACGTAATATATGTATATACGTATTTTTATGCTCACATGTCGAACGATAAAAGCCGTCGCTTGACTAGACATTGTATATGGCTCACGAAAGTCGTAATTCAAAAAGTTTGATATTTATAATATTTTCAAGTCGATGGTTGCACGTTTTATCATAATATATGTATCTTGAAATATAATATCTTACCGTCTTCATGTAAATGCGCCATTATAACAGAATGACTTCTAGACAAATTCATTTTTTTTTTACAAATCAGTTTAATATTTTATCTTCTATTAACATATCTATTTAATTATATATGGTACGAAGGCAATGGTCTGAGTTGGTGAGTGCGACGTTTGAAAATATCTGGGCTATTTGACTAATTTGTTGTTTTTTTGTAAATACAACTCCCGCACTAGGAATTATTCTTGTGTATATGTATTGTGTATATTATGTCTTCTAGTAGTAATTGGCATTGCATAATGATGTTGAAATATTAATTGATTTAAAAAAAATATAACCGCCTTCAAAGCTCTCATAACGCATTTGATACACTCATTCGCCGGGTATGAAAGCCTTCCACGATATAATCTAAACACACTTAAAACTGGGGTGGGGGGGGGGGGGGGTTTATGGACCCCCTCTTCTCCATAACCTTTTGACTTAGCCGTAGTCGGGTATACAAAGCCCTTTCATACGGTTAGTTTGACGTACGCCCTCCTGTGTTTCAGAAGTCAGTTATCAAAATCAATATTAGTTATTTGCGAATTTTACTTTGATCCGATGAGGAGTTCCATATCTCTGAACTTCATGATCTAATCACAACGAAAATATATTTTTTCAAATCGGTTCATAAATGACGGATTTCTATATAAGCAAACCTAAAAAAAAAACAAACGAATTGAGAACCTCCTCGTATTTCAAGTCGTTTAAAATGTATTTACAAGCACAATGTAGCACATGTATTTTCAGTATAAAGATGCTTGCGACAACTTATTTGTATTGATAAATTTATTTAAACACCCTTCCCAGAGTAGGGCTTGTACGAGTCGACGAGATGCACTTACATATTAACGTTACAGTTATCGTATTAGTTATTAATTATATTAGTATCGTAGTAGTTACTTAAATAGTTGTCAATTATAGAGAAATGAAAAAAGATATTTGTTTTCTTTTTCATTTATGTTGTTCTGTGAATGTATATTCTCTTTTATGCTTCACTAGGCAACAGCATTCAAGTTCCTATTAATCATGTAACCGCGCGTGTGCCGTAAGCCTACGGAACTATATATATAGTATAGCTTTTTTGGGGTTCCGTTCCGCAAAAGGAAAAAATAACCCTTATAGGATAACTTTGTTTTCAGTATGTCTGTCTGTCAAAACTTAAACCGTTCTTTGGGAAAGAGCTGCTAAGTTAAGTTTGTCTTTCGGAAAAATACCACAATCATTCGAAGATCGACAGCAAGAACTGATTTACATATAATAGAAGCAAATTTGCTTAAGGAAATTTTAGAAGAAACTTCTGTAAGGAAGTCACACTCGTAATTATCTGTTTTTCTTTAAATTAAAAGCCTAATTGCCAAGAAATAGAACGAATTAAATGTACGTCTGGAGACCCAGAAAGGATCACGCGTTAGCCGTGCCGTTGCCACGCGGTAAATCAGTTGGGTTTCGGTGCTTTCATACAAATTCTGTTCTAAAGTTTGTCCGTAAATAAAACGAAAGCGGCACAGTAGACAGAAATAGAGCAACATTGCAAGCATGGTAAGTCATCCTGTAGCCTAGGTAAAGAATTCACCAAGGGCTTCTGCAGACAGGTCGCACGCAAGATTAGTTGTAAAATTATGGAAAATATTTGTACAGTATGCCGACTTAAAGCCTTCAAGTCGTGTCGTAAGTCATTGAAGCAGTAAACTCGTATTTTCAACTAAGAAGTAGAAAATAATGTGTTAGTGTGCAAACTCTCTAGTTAGTTAGACATTTTCGGTTGCTTAAAATTATTTTGATGACTTGCTAACATAATAGTTGTTTGTATGTCTAGTCAAATATTTAAAAAACTAAAAATAGAATTACTTTTGTAAGTAATTGACTTACCTTCTTATCTAATCACTTACTGTTTATTAAAATAAAATAAAAATGTAGACTTTTATGTACCTACCGATATACATTTAATACTACCGTAATTAATTAAATGAAACTTGATCAGACGAGTTAAAAATATGTAAGAAATAACCGTATTCAAGTACATACATACATTATATTGATAAAAACTATTTACAAAAAAAAAGAAAAGGATTTGTAAAATCGGTTAACAATATGTATGTACATATATCCATATAACAAAAAGATATTATTATTCTTATCACCCAGACCAGGGAATCACAGGCTTATTAAATTGAATAGGGGTAGGTAAGCACTTTGGCATTACAGGTGTTTTATTTATTTTTTAAGACATATTGAAGGATGAAATTAGGTTATGTGCGTTTTTTTTTTTAGCAGGCACGTCCAAGTGTGTCTGGATGCCACCTAATTGAGAGTTAAAAGAAGGTAGTGCCCGCGCTTTTGTGAGTTTTGTGAGAATTCGGATGTCTTATTATTAACATTTATAGCTGTTCTTATAGCTGAAATAGCAGGAATCGTTCCTACTATTTCGGCGCAGTATGACACACCGTTTGGTTTTAGTTAGTCCGATTCCGACACACCGTCCCACCGATAACCCAGGTGGGATGACGGCTCCAGGCGATTTCCACACGTTTTTACCGATGACATTAGGGACATTTGGACCACCATCAGTTTTACGGGCTAAACTTAAGTTTTTAGATCGTTCGAACTTTTACGGATACATATACATACATATGTACCCGTATATGTATCTATACTATATTATAAAAGAATATATCTAACTAAACTAAATTTCCCAATCATTATAGTCACAATGCGTGTCAGAGCCTACGTCACATAATTTACTTTTCAGAACGAAACAACTTAAAATCTTATAACCATAACATTATTTATACAAGTCAAACAAAATGCGCAACATTACATCCTACATTCTACATTTATTAAACCGCTTTTGTATAATAATTAATGATATTTTAGATACCTTATTTTAAAAGCAAAAAAGTGATTCCAAAGCGCGACCTAATATTGAAAATTATTAACACATTTAATTAATTTTTACATAAGAATTAAATGTATTTACGCACTTCACGTCATTGTGGGCTTCAAATGAACCAACAGGGTCACCAGCAACATGATATTTCACAACTATAACATTAACATAATTATTCTTATAATTAACATAAATCACCTTAACAGGATCTTCGTCCATGGTGAAACACTTCACAATTTACAAACCGTCGCAAACTTTTTCCAAGACCCGAACTTTAAATACGTATGTATTCTAAGATTCGTTTTCCGTTGGCTGTCGGCGCTGCAAAAAAACTTTTTTGACTGAATTGTGGCCGATGTCACATGTCGAAAGCATTTCGATAAGGTTACGGTCGTGTGGAACGTAATCAAAGTCTTTTTATTGCTACCATGTTATACGTTACTATCTGTTTTTCAAATGATAGTAGTCAATAGAATAATTGGATTTTATATAGTTTACCCGTTTCAAAACTTATAGTCTAGCTCTAGTTTCTTTTTAAAGGCTCTCATGTAACTTTTTGAATGTTAATAATGGCACTGAATTAATGTTTAAAAATTTTGGTCACCAAGGAAGCTTATCGGTTGGTATCCTACTCGTGTTTACTTATAAAAACTTCAAGAAGAACTACGATGCAAGCATGATTTCCCTTGCGTTTTACAAGTCCATTTTAGCAAAATGCATTGTATACTTAATATAAATACTGATGTTATTTTCCATTCTTTATTATAATTGTTATTTTTATATAACTGCTTATTCAGTTAAGGTGAACTCTACAATATTTTTGACGTACAAGACAATATCACGTCTGTTCTATGATGTTCTATCATCAGATCATTGGTAACATACCTAAGTGATAGCTTTAAACAGTTTGTATGTTTACTACAACAAAAAATTGGCGGGTTACAGAATCGAGAATGGCATATACGTAGTCCAGCTTCTAACTATAACATAGGCTGCCGAGATAGAAGATGCATCAGTTGTAAAGCATGTAGTAAGAACTTAAGAGTTAACTTAACTTAAGAAAGTAACACTTTCTCGTATAACATTTTATTTTATCTGAAATATCTGCTCTCTTCCAGGGTCTACGCTTTGGATCTGAGCATTGCAAGCACCGCCCTAGCAATAACAGCAATGGTTGAATGTAAAAACTAAAAATGCTGCCACCTTTACTTTTAGCTACTTTGTTGGCAACTATAAGTAGATTCAAAACATATACATAATACATATTTTACTTAATATTCCTTTTAACAATAACAACAAACGTTCCTAGTAAACGTTCAAACAAGAAATATATAAAAAACGTTCAAACAAGAAATAATGCTGAAGATGTGTTAAAAATAAAATAGTTTACTACAAACGTACTAGGTAGTATAGTATATACAGTTCCTGTGTCAGTGTACTCATATTTGATTCAATGTTAGAACAATAAAATACAACATCTGCTGTTTCGCGCGTCTCCTTATTTTTTTATTACAACAGAAAGCCAAGCAAAAAGATAGTTTATCCGCCGTCTTCACCGGAATAAAAATAATGAACAGAATGTAATATTATATACATATAGTCCCACTATAGCCGCTATAGTGGGACTTTGCCTTTTTTTGATTTCGTGAATATTCTACATAAAACGAAAAGGTATTTTAAGAATACAAGCAAATCATTTAATGTAAAATGAAGCTAAATACCTCTGTATTATCTTCATCATCGTCCAAATGGTCATACTTCACGAATGCGAAGCGCAATTGGTTTTCAAACTCTTCCCTCGCTTCAGCCTTTGCAATGTTACTTAATTTTTTCTTGTCTCTTGGCATCACCGATTTTTTTTTACGAACTCAAGTAATACTATAACAATATGAGCACTTAAACAACCAACGCTCGACGCTTTAGTGAGTTTAGTTGCCCCTATGAAAGGTACTAAAACGGCGAAGGTGTTAAACTATCGACAAAACATTCTATCTAGGTGTTTATAGGGATGGAGCGGTAAGTAATTACTTTCCATCAAACGTGAATTCGTTATACACAAGCATGCATATATTTTGTTTCTGTTTATACATATTTGTAATTATAGATTTTTGTGTAGCCTATGAATAGTAGTTATGGGAACAGAAATCTAGTAAACAGTTGTTAGCAATTTGTTTCTATGTTTGTTCTTAGTAATAAGTAATGAAAGATTACGAGTATACAAGATAAAATGGTGCTGGTGTGGTTGCACTAGTGAGATTTCAAATATATTTTTTTTCTTTTTTTTATGCGATATGTTTATCAGTAGTCTGGTTACCACAGCTCTGGTTAGTTTAGGATCAGACGGTCCTGTGTGAGATGTGAGAGATTTTTTTTTATGCGATAGGGGGCAAACGAGCAGACGGGTCACCTGATGGTAAGTGACTACCGCCGCCCATGGACACCCGCAACTCAAGAGTCACAAGTGCGTTGCCGGCCTTTTATTTTGTAGTGGCATCGAATGAAATTTAAACTGTAAGTGTTAAATTAGATTTTACATTATTACGGTCGATTAAGAATATGCCGACTCTGTTCTTGTTGATACAAACCATTAATAATACAAATATTGTTGAAGTTTATTTTAATATATATTTTAAATGTTAGTTTCAAGTTTTTTTTACTTTCAGGTTCAATTTTCACGGGATCAACCACACAAACTTAGTTGTTAGCTATCGTTAGCGTTTATTAGTTTCTGATTGACGCCCAACATTGTCACAATGAAAAGTGCTAAAAGGTAATCTTTCATTTTCTATACTGTTCAAGAATTCTTCTTGTTTTGTTAAGTTAACCTGGTCTAAAACATCCTTAAATTCGTTAACCTTGGAAGTATGTTTACAAGAAATGGTAAGAATGATAGAGACACAAAAAAGGGTCTAAATGAGAAACTAAAAAAAGGGTGCCATGCCATCCTTTATGAAAAGTCAGAATATTAGCACTTATATTAGCATATATAAGGTACGTTTAGCGATGATTTTAGAGTTTAGAAGGTTTGGGCAGAAGTTATGAATGAAGAGCAACTTTGTAAAAGAGTTTATAAGGCTCCTCTGGTTAGGGGCGACTTGTTATTTAAGAGCCACAAGAGTGCTGTCCACCTTTTAGGGTAGGAAAAAGAGTGGGTGGTCAAACGGCCTCCCCGTTTGAAAGAGGGTTGGGTCTCCAATAACCTCACTCCCCGCTCGGTCACATAATGCAAGCATTATTTAATTATTTAATTTTAATCCAGATTTTTATCAAAGAAATTGAATGTAGTTAACAAATTACTTTTACTTTGAATGTACACATGTGATGTTCTGCTATACAAACCATTTGATAGGTGGACGTTTTGCTACATGAACATTTTGCTAATTAATTTGCTAGTTTCGCGCTGCTTTTCTGTAAGGCCGTGTTAATACTCTGTCGAGACGACATACGTGCGAAACATGGCTCTCCTACGTTAGAAGGACGTTGCTCTGAATCTCCATAGTTGTTTTCTTCATTTCGGCTCATTTCTACGATTTCACGATTCCATCCGTTATTTATGATTGATTATTTATATTAATATTCTTTTAAGATTTATTTACACGTAGGTAATGTAAAAGTTGTTAATTCACCAATGTATTATCTAGTCTATAATATATATATCTCTACAAATTCTCGTTGGCTCTATTAAAACTCTAACTCATATAATTCTTTGACAGCTTGTCCCTCAGATAAAACTAACTTGACACTTTAATTCTCTATAAGTTGTCAGGCTACAAGGAGGGCGAGTTTCTGGAGTGATAATGTCATCACCCAGAACATAAGCGAGTTTTAGTATAAAGTAACAGGAACAGCTTTTCCTAGTAACTTAAAGACTTTATCTTTTTTTTATATATAACATAGGGAGACAAACGAGTAGATGGGTCACCTGATGGTAAGTCACTTCCGCCGCCCAGGAACACTTACAAAACCAGAGGATAGGGGAAAGGGGGGACGGGAAAGTAGGATCTGTTATTTGTTCCAGAAGCTTATTGTAAATAAAAATAGGTCCTATATATATATGTATAGGACCTATTGTTATTTACAATAAGCTAGCTAATATATATATCGATTAAATTTTTTGGATTCAAACCCCAAAACCTCAGCCAGCCAGATCATGGTCTTTGTTTTTTAAGAATAAAATTTGCATATAAGCTCAACTTAATTTATTAAGTAACAAATACAATTGTCATTAAATACATTTATATTTTATTTATTTATTGTTTTTAGAACACAACTCCCGCATTAGGAATAATTTCTGTGTAGCGGAAGTCTTTAGAAACATTCAATCGATGGATACAAAAACACCCAGTCTTCGTGGGGATCGAATCAGGGTCACTAAGTTACTACTAGTTTAAATAGTATACCTTAGTTTACGATGTACATTACTTGATTAGCTAGAAAGCAAAGTTGTGTAGTAAAATGTTCATCGTTCATCACTATTAGTTAGTAGTGCAAAAGTGTACAAAATCATTACATAGTGCAGCAGGCCATAACCTTTAAAATAAAATGATGTAGAGAAATGGAAAAACAAAGCAGGTTAATTAGTGTTCATTGTTTCCCTCACGATCAATAGCATTGCGTCCAACAGCGCGAAACTAACAAATTAATTAGCAAAATGTTCATGTAGCAAAACGTCCACCTATCAAATGGTTTGTATAGCAGAACATCACATGTGTACATTCAAAGTAAAAGTAATTTGTTAACTACATTCAATTTCTTTGATAAAAATTTGGATTAAAAAACTATGTTAGAAGCCTCTTAAATATTGTAAGGATACACAAATTTCCCTGAAAATATGCAATTAATATTTTAGTGATATGGCCAAGTTTTACATCTAATGAATTTATTTCCATGAAGTAAGCCAGCCAGAATCTATTCCACTCGACGGATTCTGCCAACTTACAGAAATTATGGCCCCCATAGCCACGGCGTTTATCTCAGAGATGATACTGCTAGCGGCTTAGTTGCCATAATAAGCTTAAGCGTTTGCTGCAGTGGAGCCTACCGCTATTCCCTCAGTGCCGAAGCCCAAAATGGAAGCTACAGGAAGATCCAGAGAGATCTTAGTAACGGCGGCGGCTACGAATTAATTAAAAGAAATGACTGGCAGACGCCCCATTTTTTTTATTTCGATCTACTCGTAGTTATAAAAAGCTACAGCAAAAACTGTCAAATTCAAAGTTACTAACTTTTTGCAACTTCCTATTGTATATGGCTTTAAACATTATATGCATATTTCTTCTTTTATTTTCATCAAATAACATATTTTTGTATTTGCGAACCTGCCTTCTTTTCAAAGTGCTTTCAGAAATACTAGTAAAGTTGGTTTGATTTTATATTCGTGTTTAGCATACCTACGAGTGACAGTGTAGTCCCATAACACACAAGTTAAATCATAGTTATTGAAATCAACTTGAACTGATAACAGCTCGTAGAATGGCTCGGGTATAGCTTTACATGTTGCATCAATAAAATACATCTTATTTTTCAATGCATTAATTTTCTTCTTAAGTAACTAAATTAAATTGTTGTTGACCAGAACTTGGCGACTTTGGATTTTATTTCATCGTCTACTCACAGGTGTTGAAAATACTAAGATTTTATTATTGACGCATCTATATTCACAAACAAGTAAGTTAAAGACAGTTATTTAATTTATTTGCGACGAGCTCTGAACTATGTCTTTTTTGAGTTAAATTCACTTTTTTTAAAATAATCTGAAAGTGTTTCCCTTTTTAAAAAATAATTTCTTTTATTTATCACTCGAACGCTTATAATCAGAATATAATGTTGAAAACTCTAATTTTTTTCTTAGTTCAGGGCAAAAATGTATAACTATAATAGGATGTACAGTGTTCACATCTTAAAGTTGGATCCTCTTGTTCAAGAACCTATAGGGCTCGGGAAGTTGATACGGCAACTTCGGAAGCTGCAGTAGTCAATTTTTGTTTACTAACAATTTAATTTTAGCACCTAGCATTTGTTCTTACTTACTTCACATATAACCTCAATAGTTTAAATTCGTTATTTAACCACGATTTTGAGCTCTAGGCTATGCTAAGGCATACGGGGTGTAACAACTTTACGTAATTGATGTTTAATGAACCATCCAGCATTTTTTTTTTACATGAGTCAAATATGATCGTTATGTTAGTATCCGAATTTGTAAAAATGCTATGCTACGGGTTTTTATGCTTAAAAGTTTCAGTGGCTATACGAGTATATGCTACTGTAGATCACTTGGTGGTTAAGTCCGTGATTGATAATAACTGTCTGATTAGAGAGAACGAATAAATAACCAAAAACTACTTATTGCATTATTGTTGCAGTTTTATGATGCAATCATACATACGCTAACGCCTTTTTTAACGTGGGTAAATCCTGATGGACTATTCTCCGCCGAGGTCATCAGCGGAGCGGTGTGCCGGACTTGACCGGTATTTAAAACCACCACGGTGTTCCTTCCTCGCACCTGCTGTCTAGGGCCGCAGGGACACGATATTCGTCTGCAACTGGCAGGTGACCATCCGCCGGAGCAGACCCCGTATCGTTTTGAAGGGGGGAAAAGATGTAACATACGCTAACGATTGCATCTCCAAAGGGCTAGGCAGAGGTGAATTAATCACCATTGCCACTATTGCCATAGAGTTTTCGGTCCCACTAACGTAATAGTTTTAGGATCACTGAATAAAAAGTCAATTCATAGTAGCATATTGTGTTAGTCTAATAATATAACCACTAATAGGAATATACAAAAACTTTTTTTATATTAATAAATCGTATCTGAACAACAACAGGAAAGATCTTCAACCATTAGCATATTAAAAAAATTACATTTCTCATACCAGAATAGCAATGAGATCCACTACAAGTTAAATGTTTAAAGCTACGTTCAGTGTCTACTTGCTAAATTATGTGTGGACTCGCTTATAAGTCGTAAATAAGCCCAATAACGACACGAAGGGTAGCGTGCGCACATACGCCTCGTATATCCATACATACCCTGTTGATCTCCTCTTCTGCCAACAGCATGGCTTGCGTTCTGTCCTTATCATCCATGGCCACGTGTCAAAATATATCTCTTCCGTCAAAATATATCTCTTCCAATAATTAACAACACAAATAATTGGAAGAGAAAAAAACACCCGACGTCAGGGCAACGTAAAAAACGACTGGTACACATTACCCGGGACTTTTTCCAAGGGCTTATTAAAAGAAGGAGAAAGTAAAGTAAATTAGAGCAATATGGTTTATTAATGTTAAAAGTAATTTAGTTGTGGTACAGAGTGGGCGGTGGCGTGCGGACACGCGACGGTGACATCGCGGCCTCGCACCCGCAGGCCCCAGCGCCCCGGCCTCCTAAGCACAACCGTTTGTTTTAAAATCCATACGACCAAGCGGGCGATAGTTTTGGAAACAACATTATGTAATTATGGTAGAACGTAGTCACCAATGCCACTAAATACAAATTTTGCTGCTGTAAGTGTAATGTAAAGTTTTACAAAAAAAAAATTAGGATAGTGATTCTATGTTACTGGGAAGTACTCTATAGTGTAGTTACCCAACCGAAATATAATTTTTTTTTTTTGAAAGTATCATCATATCTCATGTCAAGTATCATATCTTAACGACCGTATCTTTTGACTTGTAAACTTGTTTGTTTATAGCTACAATGAACAACAGACATATGTACGTATTTGATGTTAATTTCAACTTGACATATCCATTCATTCCGGAGTAAAAGAGACAATTAGACAGACAGAAAGACGGATCACTGAGTATATCCATCCACCATAAGGGATATCTTTTTCTTTTTGAAGAATGGAATAACCAGTCGCCCATTCCAAAATGTAGTTTCGTATGGAGAAGAATAGGCAAGAAACTCCACCGTTACTCTTTTAAAATGTTTTGTTTATGATGATAAAATATTTTTATTATAGATACATGGTTCTCACACATTAACAAACATAGTAGTATACGATTAACATAGATATAGAGACTATTAACAAGTCACAAGTCAGTGTATGGGTTAAACTAATCGTGTAAAACAATGTTAAAAAATATAATTCCTTATAAAATACAATTAGAAACCAGTTTCATTTTGTCTAGACTCAAAATTGTCTCATGGAGCGGGACCAGCATGTTTCCAAGCGTTCTTATCTCTGATAATAATCCTCTAATTTGTAATAAGCTTGTTTATAAAGTGTATTTTTGATATGGGTTTTAAATTTCCTTTTATTTAATTGCAATATATCATAAGGAATTTTGTTATAACATTTAACACAGTACCCCATAAAAAATGTATGTACTTTAGCTAATCTGAAAAATGGTTGAACTAATTTGTCTTTCTCTAGTATTAAATTTATGTCTATCACTTATTTTATTAAAAAGATGTAGATGTTTTCTTACATACATGATATTTTCATAAATTAATTGGCAAGGTACCGTCATAATATTAATCCTTTTAAATAGTTCCCTGAGGGATTCGCGGCGACGTAGATTATAAATGGCTCTGACAGCTCTCTTTTGCAAGATAAAGATGGATTCGATGTCGACAGCCCGGCCCCACAGTAAAACGCCATAAGACTAACTAAAATAGACCAAACGCGCGATTTCTACATCTGTTAACTGTGTGACCTTTCTGACAGCATAAGCGGAAGCATAGCCGCCGCGCAAGAGATGTTATATGAGGTCCAAATTGTAATCTCACGTCTAGCGTAATTCCTAGGAACACCGTTTGATTAAGAAATTCCAGTTTTTCTCCATTCAATATGATGTCACATTCACTTCTTCTAACACTCGGTAATTGAAATCTAATACATTTACACCGAACAGATGAACTAAAAAGCAATGGATCCTATCATTCATTGAAATAACTATTTTGTACATCCTGGAATTATTATTCTTGCAATGACAAGGGTGGATATTCGAGAGCTGGAAATACACAGTATTCACAAAATCTCGGCGTTACAATATTCTTTTTTGGAAGTGATAGTTTGGGGTGAATGTATTTTTTTATATTCCCATATGGCGGAAGCGTTTGTCTTCCAACTACAAGAAACCTGTTCACTCTACTATTGAAGGATCCAGGATTGTAGCTCTGTAGAAAAATTGCTGCAGGCAGTTCATTCCAAACTATGGCTACTCGAACCAAAAAGGAGATGTCATTTAGTTTAACTTTTAGGTATTTCAACAATGAAAAATGAAACCCAAGCCTGCGTCTAGTGATTTGATGAAAGAATGGAGAGGGTCCGCTAAATTCGAAGAGAGCCTTCACATACTCACCAAAGTGAATCCTGTAAAAAAAAAGCGATAATCCGGCGATTTCACGACGATGGTCACGATGGTGGTCGGGAATGTGTACTTACACATTCTCTGGTCTCTCATCATCATCATCATAGGATCATCGTCATAGGCTCAGATTTTTTTTCAGAGCATATCGTCGTTTATCAGCCTACGGGCTCTTCTGCTGTATGTCAGTATGTCAGACCATCGAAATGACTTCCATGTCCTGGAAGCGGTCTGTGCCACGAACCTAATTGATTTTTTAACTGAAGTTAAGCCTGACGACGATACACCTTGGAAGAGAGCACAAGCTAAAAAGTATTCTTTTTTCCAGAGAAGAAATACGGATGTGTTTTGAAAGGGTTAAAATCGACAAGATTAGCGTCAACCCAATCGGACATTCCCTATAATGTTAAATTAACTCTTTCAAGCATGAAAACTCAATCTCTCGTGAAATTGCCCATGGTTTGGAAACATACATATGTATATCTCCACAGTACTTTTATTATCGGTGGAGCCAATAATGCTAGGTTTCAAAAGGACATTCATGTGAAACAGGAATAGATTGCAGAGAGGAAAGAGGTACCCCAGCATTGATTGCCATAAGGTCGGAAGAGCAGCCATCCAATAAGACTCGAGTAGACCTTTTCCCCGAGTAATCAGATAAAAAAATAGATAAATGTTTTATGAAGTTTACAAATGGTTCGTTTTCTCTACAAATTCTTTCGACTGAGAATATACTCGAGACATTTCTGATACATTCTCTAAAAGTGTTATCTTTCACGAGCTTTAGAACCAAGCACTTTTAAGTGTAGAAAGCCGTCTTTTTTATACGTTAATACCTGCACCTGAAGTTACCGGACTTGCTTATAGAAGGTAGGTAGGGTCGAAATCGTGGATATCAGGTTTCCGAAGAAACGAAAAATATCTTTTGAATTAAATATATATTGGTCATTCATCAGCAAAAATTATTACAACTAAACAATATCAAAATATTTAATACGCCTTCAAGACCACCTTCTTGTGCACATTCTCTGGAGTCTGTCTTCTATTCCAATTTTTTTCTTATTTGAATTTATATAAATCAATATCAACGATCTGATTAGTTCAGCTTCCTCTCACACACTGAAGAGGTTAATGTACAATACATTGCACTACTAACAGCTTCTTCCCATAACTTTTTATTTAAACCAGCCTTATGTGATATGCATTTTGCTTTTACTATGATTCGCTCAGATACACCATTCTGCTATAGCGTACTAAGTCTCATAAACCTTTAGCTCTTTTACAATGTTTCCGCGTTGGAAACTGCTTCCCACACTGCTTACCTTAGCAACACACTGTCTTTACGTACATCTCGACTTCAAAGACCACCACGCCTTTTAACTTGACTCCACTCAAATTTCCGTATCTCTTGTGCCATATATTATAAGCACTTGAAGCACATGTGGTATCAGAACGGGAAGTGGCAAAGATCGATACTCTGGATTTAATACATACAAACCCTGTTGTGCTGTGAATTATGCTTTAGAAGTTACAGAAATGACACCTTTCAGAAAAACCTCATAACACTTGTCATCAGAAACAACAACACAACCTTTACGACACATTTTACTTACGTACTGACAATAAATTAGCAAATTGACCTGGTGACAACAATACATCTTCATACTTAATTTTACTAACCATTGTAAAAACGTCACCCTTTAATTTAGACAGAATTCTTCCATTGTACGATGTAGTTATATACTTTTAAAACACTTGCGCTAACGTTTTTAAGATTTTGTATTTGAAAGGTCATCTGTGACGTCACACCAGAATCCATCTATTGGATTCGGTAGTAACAGACAAAAAGCTAACAAAATTATCGTAATCTAATAACACATTACATGCAGTTTTCTTACCTATTTTTTTCCGTTTCTTAAAAGACAACTCCCGCACTAGAATTAATTCCTGTATCGCAGGGGACTTTACAAACATTCAACCAACGGACACAAATAACATCCAGACTCAGAACAACAATTTGAATTTTACACAAAGTGTTGTCCCGTGTAGGAATCGATCCCACAACACTCGGCGCGACAGCGTAGTGACGAGGTGACCACTTAAAACGTTACGCCATCCGTGCAGTCAATTTAAAATTGTCCTGAGTGGTCGAAAGATTTTTATCGGTATGCTTTTACCCTGCCATTTATAATATATAAACCTATTTTCTTGCAAAAAATTACATAAATCGTTCAGGCGACGCGACGCTTGGAACGAGTGAAGCGGCGGAGTCCAGTCTCGGCCGCTTCTGTTGTCGCTGAGGGTATGAACATTAGCCGCTCATTCTACAGGAACTATTACTAGGACTATCAAGGACAAAAAATAGAGGAGCTATGTTTCTGTTTTAAACTGTATCTTATCTTTCATATGGATATCTCATCATTTTTATTTAACAGTTGTAATAACAATAACGTTACAATGTTTGAAGTTTAATTGTGCACCATCACTACACAGCATAGTCCATCAACGGTTGTCTGTAAGAGATCGCAAATTGCCATAAGACCGCCCATTTTACTACTAATTAATATGTATTTTTTTCTGTGTCCTATGTTCTGGTGTGCAATAAAGTATACTCTAATTTTTAAACCAATAGCCTTCCATACAGTTTCTGTGCCAAAAAGTACATCTGCCTGTTATTTATTTACATCATTGCTGAGGGTACTTGGCGAGGCGGCTAACAAGTATTGCAGATAGGCCTTCGTAGCTTTTATTTCTTTTTATTTTCAAGTTTTTTCATAATTATAGTAAAAAAGATATATTAAGACATAAAATAAGGCTTTATTCTATGATAACATTGTACTTATTTTTAAAGGAATTTCATTTAAGGAACGATGATAAGAATAGACTAGGGAGCGTAGCATAGCAAGGAATCCATATAAAATTATAAGTAATGAGACGGATGGGGACATCGTGTAGGATGATGAAATGGAAGGTGCAACGGACCACAACAAGACTGTTCATATATACTAATGTTATAAATGCGAAAGTAAAGCCATTTATTTGTTTGTCTGTTACCTTTTCATGGCTAAAACGGCATAGGCTACCTTTTATATATGTACATATAATGCAGGCGAAGCCACGGGTAAAAGCTAGTTATATAGAACAGAATGTAGTTAATCAAAATAAAAAATAATTAATCTACTATCATGTGGTAGGTATAATTACTTGTCAACATTTTTTCGGAGACAACTTGTTGATTTCATAACTAACTTTATCATTATTCAATGTGCATATTATACATACATATTTATCGTGTCTTTGATATCGGCCGTTAAGTATTTTCTTATCTGAAGCCAATTCTGGTTACATATCAAACCATGCTTATCGTAAAATGCATTGTCATTGAAATATAACATTTTAACTCTGTGGACACAATGACATTACCTACATATATCAGATCTAGTTAAAACTTTTTAAGCAGGTCTGCCAAAATTATGTTCTCGTTATTCGATTGGCCTGATGGTCTAATGGACACTGACCCTGACTAGTATGTCAGATGATGACAATCATTGTTTCTGTGTCCGAGTTATGTTGATCAGCAGTCTGGTCACCATAGGTCCGAGCACCGCTTAGTTTCGGATCAGAGGGCCGTGTGTCATGACTGAAGTTATTATTACATATTTAGTATCATTCAATTTAATCTAGTTGTAAATATTGGAAAGTCGAAATAAAATTAAACAAAATATTTCAAAATGGTATTTATTTTATTATACAATTGATAAAAATAATCTGCTCGTATAGTCATTTTGGTGCTAACCCATAATCAATACACGATTATTTATAGAAATACATTCAATATATATATAACTCATTAATATAAATGTAAAGTTATCAAAACTATACCTAAGTCGTTAGTTACATTATGTAAATATAACACTATATTTAATATAAGTATATAAAATTACAAAATTTATGCGATTTAACAGATGTATATCCCACTTATGTGGGACAGTAGGAAATCTTAGTAGTTAGGTGTCTATTATTCTATCAATTCTTCGCTTGGCTTATATATGAGCCGAGTAATTTCTATTTAGTGAAATAAAGAACAGCGAACATTAAATGAAGTGGATGCAATGTCTTTCAGTCAGAGGGATATGTTCTACTAAACTATAGTAACAACTGAATATTGCTGCTGAATAATACAATATATATCATATTTATCGGTCTAAGCTTTAGGTCATAAATTTATTTCGATACATTTAATACACATTTAGCATACGTATTTGTATTAACAGCACCAATGTCTGAAACAGCCTTGTGTTGATTTTCGGACACACAAATATTATTTTAACATTTTACTAATTTACATAATTCGATAAATCAATTACCACAAAACGCATAAAGGTAACATTTTCTAATAGGTATTTTTTATCACATTTTTTTTTAAATTTGGTTTCACATCAATACCATTTTTTTGTTAACGTATGATATGTCTGCCATATTAAACCTTTTGCTAACACATAATAGGCAAGAATATCATATAATATGTAGGTATTCGTAATTTAACACTGATTTTTACAATGTTGTTTTATTTACCGTTATTAAATAACAAAACTCGAAAAATAATATAAAGACTATCTATCTTATAAAATATTGTAGCATTAGGATTTTTTTAATTTTTCAAACAGCAGAGTATTTTAAATTACCCTGTTTCTGAATGAAAAGGGTTGTTGTGAACATTTACGCTTAATAAGGAATGGTTTAAATCAACATAAAACAGAACAATCACTATTGTCTTTCATTAAAACATCTCCTTATTTTCCTAAAGTCAGTTTGATTATTAGATGACATACACATTCGTATTGGGTAAAAAAAATAATTGTACCTATATATAACTTTCATACATTCATATACATACATACATAGACATTAGTCTGCGCACCCAGTGGTCACAAACCTATAAACATTCAATAGTCTCATTACTAAGGAACGTTGGTCCTTTATACTTATAAAAAAAAGGGTTAAAAGCTCGCATATAATATAACTTTTCTATCTCCACCACTCATTTAGAGCGCTTCAAATGGTAGTAAGATATTTAAAGAACCTAATAGTGTTTAGTTACGGTCAAAAGCAGATTAAAAAAGAAAATTCTTTTTTTTTTTAATTCATGAGATTCAAGCTAATAAACGCCTTGACACACTAGCTGAACATTTGTGGAAAAATAAATGTACGTCGCCTACTCCAACACCTTGGTAGAACATTCTTTTAGAATACTTAGTGTTCATTTTTAGTTCTTAAACAACTAAACGACATACTACAACGACTTGACATAAAACTTAATTTTTCTTTAAATTTGATAGCTCATTGTAACCCCTGAAATATTGATTGAAGGTCTTAGCCCTATATATTTTAAAAATCAATTACATATGCCTAAGTATGACAAGTAAATTCATTTCATTTCTTTTAAAGTGATAAATAGACTCGACGAGTGTTGAGGGAATCATATAATTATTAATTTTATTGAACTATATCGTCAATGTATTATTACTTTCTTGTACTATACTAATATACTAGAATAAGCATTCAACATCCATCATAACCGTTTATGAGTAGATAGCGCTCCCTTCAACACCGATTGTTTATTAATAAAAACTGTTTGGACTAATAGTTTTTATTAATATTCAATCTAAAATTTACTACTAATGTTAATATACAGCCAACTGCAAAAAAATAATGATCCCGATACAATAATGTCTATTAAAATCCTTTTTCTATATGTAAAATCGTTTTGCAAATTAGTAGTTCAGCTACAGCGGTCAATGAGAATACTTCATCTTTTATAATTAAACAAGTTTTAATGCCAAGCTTGAGAGAAATTTTAATAATTGTTAATAATTTAACATATATTTTGTTTTTTAATATTAAATGACGTAGCATAATGTATACTAAGTTAGGAAATACCTTAATATAATATATTTTTTAAAAATGGCTACTTATCTCATTGACTTAATTTTTTGCAGTTAACTGAATATTTTGTTACTCAAGAAAAATATTACGCATCAAAAGTAATAAACGCTAAATATAACTTTATTCTTGTTTTTACATACAGTTACATATTATGCATATTACGTTAATGGTAACATTGGATTAGCTCTAGGCATTTATGTATGTGTATATGTAAATACATAAGCAATTATAAGAAAGTATTTGTAATATGTTGTAAATAGCAAACCGCTGTTTAGGCAAAAAACAGTGTAATTATACATGTGTATACAAATATAAAATATGTTAAAAACAGAACTAATTATTTGATTCATGAGACTGACTATGTACGAATTCGTGATCAATATATTCTCTCATGAATAGAATTTGTATAAAAGTATTAAATTTACTAGTGTATACGTAACACATGTACATATCTCTTACGTGATGACGAGTCGTGGTGTAGGCAATATAGTGGAATGTTCCGCAAACATTAAAGCTGCCATCCACTTGAGCTGATCTTCTGTGACTGCGCCCGCTAACGTACAGCCGAACCACGGCCGATCTTTGCTTCTGCAAATTAATATTATATATATGTATATACTTATAAATATTGTTATTTATCTTATTATAGTTTCTCTCAGTGCTTCTCAGGCTAGTGATAATATGACAAGTTGATAATAGTGTTACGTAATATATAGGGTAATCTGAATCATCCCATTAAAGCAGACAGGGCTCGGTCGCTTATATCCATCTTTTATTTTATCAATACTTACCCAACCTGACATTATTGTATCATGGCAATAACCCTATGACATATACATATTTTTAATGAAAGACAACTCCGCACTAGTATTAATTCCTATATCCGGGGGACTTAACAAACATTCAAACAAAGGACACAAAGAACACCCAGACTCAGAACAACAAATTACAATTACACAAAGTGTTGTCCCGTGCGTGCGTGCTTGTCCCACAACACTAGGCGCGGAAGCGTGGTGGCGAAGTGACCACTTAAACCGCTACGCCATCGATATATATCAATATATACTTGGCATACTTGAGCCAAATTTGATACGGAATATTTGTAAACAAACGGATAATACTGTAAATTTAAATGTTATATCTATTTCTTAGTTACTACATTACTATTTCACTGTCATTGTGTTTGTTTATACTCAATCTGACAACCAAATACAGAAATACGTATCAAAGTCTTCAAGGTAAGAATGAACAAATTTTAAATACCACCAATACCTATTCTAACCATAAAACTTTAAAATTTCTCAAATCACCTACACTTTGGCGGTTTATATAATTAATGGTTAATATGAAAAATTGTCTATGTGTTTGCGTTGTCATTAAAGTAGGTACATAACGTCTTATAATAGTAGCGTTACAGTTTCAAATTTAAAACGTAGATGTTTCATTACACAGGGCACTCACTCAAAAAGTTTGACTATTACCACGGTTATAAGGAAAATAATAAGAATTGAATTGGTGAAAATTATAATAACGAGATAAGCAGATATAATTACTGCACTTATATTGATAAGATTTTTGATAATGTAGAGTTAATTTTATATTTCCTACAAAATAGGGACAGTTAAACACCTTTTGATTGAATCTATTTTTGTTTCGAATTGTCGAATTTTATTGGTACATTGTTTGCAGCAATTTGCAGATAACCTTTAGTTTTTTTTTCATTATATGTTTGTTTAGTTATTAGCAATACTGATTCAATGTTTTCTATCAATTAATTATATTTTTTATGAAATTAATATTATTAGGTTTACAATTATTAATAACCAACATGCTGCATTGACTAGACATGCAATGAGGACAGTGGCCACCACTCTTGGGCTCCACTTATTGCTTCCCATCAGGCAAAGCGGAGTCACTATGGTAGGCTTATAAAAAAACAAGTAATATATAACATTATTATAGAATTAAAACATAACATGTCACGGCCTATGAAATCATTATTTAATGAACACTGTTAAATAGTTCTGTCATTATCGTGTTCGTCAATGGAGTAATAATATTATTCAGGTAGGTGATGCTTACTTTAGTTTTAAACACATTCATATTTATTTCCCATAGTATGGATTTCGATAGTCTATTACATATTCTAGGAGCCATGCAAATATGCTTTATTGAAATATATTGTACGCAATCGGGAAATTTTATTTATAAATTAATTGTTTCAGTGGATGAGTGACATCACTGTCCGTTGAAATCAAATATCAGTGATATCCATATCATAAATAATAAATAAAAATTTAGTTGTTAACATTTCTCAATAGCGTAATCTGCATTTCACAGAAGAGAATTAATTCAGCGGGTCGGAAGAATTCAATTAATGCACCAGCTGCACTTTGAAAAGCTTCAAAGCGAAATCTTTAAACCAATTTCGCAATGAAGTCGTTGTGGATAGCCTCAATTGTTGAGATCGTCGAGGAATTGTTAAATTCGTATGTTATTGCGACTCACGGTGTGATGTTTTCATTTGAACGGCCCGGTTGAACACAGGTAGGTGTTGGTTAACAGCGATCTTCGAAGTACGATTTTGTTGATCGAAATTAACAGGAGTTATACGAAGTGTTGCTTTTACGAGTATAAATCCGT
The DNA here is from genome assembly GCA_947561695.1 of Tyria jacobaeae. NCBI lineage: Eukaryota > Metazoa > Arthropoda > Insecta > Lepidoptera > Erebidae > Tyria > Tyria jacobaeae. The sequence goes on along the minus strand of OX387207.1, from coordinate 5,308,430 downwards.
CATTTTCATAGTGAAATTTTTATATTTTAATCAGATTCACACACCCGACAAAAAGCGGTTTATACATTGCGCTTCTACTTCAGAAGATGTTACGGATATATCAAGTTGAAATTAACATCAAATATTTTATGCGGTCTATGGAAGCTGTACAAAATGCGAGAAAGTCAACGTAATCAATAGATGTGTCTATTAAAAAGACAGACCGAAGTTGGCCAAGGGCTCTCCAGCAGCTAGGTAAAAAATTAAAAGAACGATATTTTATTATACAAAACTAGATGCGACTTCGTTCGTCTTTATGTCGAAAAATCTATATCTATATGTCCGATTTTTGTACTGTTTTAGTATCGTAGCAATTGAACTACAAAAACATTATTTTATTTTGCTTACACGCTAATATTTATTAGTTATTTGATATCCATATCCAACGTAATTGTTTAATAGAAAAAGCTTCTATGTATAGCTTTTCTTTGTTATTAGTTACAACAACGTAGCATACTTTTAATACACATTTTACTTGCAATTTAGTGAAAGTGAAAAGGATAGATACGCAAGCCCATTTAGTTACAGAATCATATTACACTTTAAAATATTAAAATATTAGTATTATTATATTTTTGAAAGTAAAGTTTTACTTTTTGTCTACTCTTGAAACAGCAACAATCTTGCCTATCAAACATTAATGAACATAAATATTATCGCCATATGGAAATTAGAAATACATCGACCGAAATTTTTTGTGCTTCCATGAAAAATAATACATGTTCTTTAACAAAAATATGTGTAAGATGAACAAAGTCGATAATATAAAACAGCAAATGCAAAAAACATTATACCTGCGATGTATCGATGACATGACAATCGATACTATTAGGCCTTCGTTTTCGTTTTACTGTTTTGGTAACCTTCTTTTGTTTGCATACGATCCCTACACTACTATTTCTAATATACATCTATGATTTGTGAAAAGTACTAAATAAGAAACAAACATTGTCCGTCTTATTCGAGAATTATATATTAATATTGATTACATACACCCAACACCAATACTTTAGGAAACTCTAAAAACATTAGATAATTTCTTTGTTATGGTCGTTGAGCCACGACCATTACAAAGAAATAAACTATTAAAAAAACTATCCAATTCATATAAAAACACCCCCAACATAACATAACACACAACTAGAAACCGCAGATAAATTAATATTACTTGGTATAACTATAGACACACATATCAACTGGAAAACACACATTGAACATATTAAAAAAAACTATCTCGATTCACACCCGCTCACTCTATTTCAGCCTAAACGCGTCACAAGCGAAAAACCGCGCTTTCAACATGTCTGTCATTACGTTGTGGGGAAATAGTGTACACTTTCAGGATTTATCTATACTGCAAAAGAAATGTATCAGAATTATCGGCCAAATCGTGACTGTTCAATAAATATAATACCTCTATCATTATATATTTGACATTTGCATATTTGTATTCATAAACATAAATCACTTCACAAAAGTAAAAGAAAATCACAATTTAAACACACGCCACAGACACAGACTACACCTACCACCATAAACAATTGAAATGCTAAACCAGAGTCCCTACTACATTGGATAGCTGTGAAAATATACAATAAATTATTTATCTACATAAAACTGAAAGTAAGGTTACTACACTATTATTTAAGAAAAATAGAAGCATTCTTGATTGGAAAATGTTTCTACTCAGTTAAAGAATACATTGAAGCAAAATACCAAATACAAATTACATATTTTTTACACACAACAGAATGAATATACCTAAAAATTTATTTAGCAAAATATATATAAAAAAGCGGGTTTGATACACAATAATATTAAGGACAGTAGAAGAAAATGTGTCGATGTATTTTGCATGATTAAATTTTTTTAAACAACTCCTGTATTAGTATTAATTTCTGCGTCGCGACAGACTTTACAAACATTCAAACAATGGACAGTTATTGTAGGAAAAATAAACTTAAGAAGATAAAATTTAGCGATTAAAGTTTGCATGAGAGACCACTAATTTACGAAGTATATTCTGGGTTTCCGTGCAACAACATACATCGCGCTGAGGTGCGAGCGCTACGCGGTAGCGGTTAAAATTAATACAACTATAAGCGAGAAGAAATCTCATTTATATATATCAGCTTACCCCTTCAAAGCGTACAAGTGAAGATCTTTGTTATGAAATGGTGAAAACAATACATCGACAAACAGTTACAGCAATTACGGGGTTGTGCTGTTACTTATTGAAGAGTTACGTTGTCTTTCGTGTCTTCATCGGATCCCATGTATATAACATACAGATATCTTCAATTAAGATATTCATTTTTTTATCGAAAATTGAGACATACCTGGACATACAAAGATACTTAAATATGCATACGAATACAGGATCGAATACAGAATACTTCCTTTTTAATTTAAGATAAAATATACCTGCATTTTAAAATATTATAAATTAGTTTGTAAAATATTAGTAAGGCTGATTTTAGAATTAAAATTTTAAAAACTCACACATTCTATCTACCTATGTTTAAAAAGCTGCTAAAGCAATGTGTAAGGCTGTGTAAAATTGTATTCGAGCAAAAGTATAGAACTAACATAATTTCAAATTGTATTATTTAGTCTGTAAAACTAACTTGGTTTTAAGTTGTGCATTTTTAGTTTTAATATCTCTCAAAGCTCTTACTGTAGTTTTGAAGTTATATTAGATATTGACAACAATTCCCGATGGCTATTTCAAAAACAGACTGAGAAAAAATAATTTGTTTTTCCGAGGATGTGACAGTCAGTAAATCGCATTAAAGTAAGTCTTAATTTTACAGAACATACACATAATATTCCTGTTTCTTTGCTTAAATTGCACAGTGTGATATGTATACAATAAAAGCGGCTCTTCAGATTTATTACACATATATACAAACAATTATGGCTATGGACTTAGTGCAACCATGTAAAAATACGTGAAAATACCATTTTAAATGTTTATATTGATATATAACGCACAATTTATCGAACTGTATCTTTAAGACAACTGTACTTTAAAAAAAAAAGAGTGGGAAAAAAAACTTTCACAAATGATTATAAATATGTTAAAAATCATTTTTCAAGTTGCAAAAAAAAAATATCTTGTTCTTTTAATTTGTGGTAAATAAAAATATAAAAACATACGCTTACACCTGTATCCCAGAAGGGGGAATTCAGTTCCACTAACGTAATAGGGGACAGGCCTTTTGTATAGATTGAGTGGATTTTAAATGAAATGTAAGAACAACGGAAAGACATACATTCGTATGACCCATATCCCTTATATTGCTCATACGAGTGGATTGGAAAATGAAGCAAAAGCAAAGGTCGTCTTGGTCGCATACTTATATACCTGCAACTCGAACTGGCTGTAGCCGGGAGGTCCGAGCTCTCTACCTTTAAATATAATATTAATAATATATACCTAGAGGACATAATACTACACATACATAATAGAGATGAAAGACAATTATATTTATATATTAATATACAAATTCTAATTAGACTGGCAATTTCAACTGTTTTCAATTGCTTTTTATGAGCAATTTTAGTTGTTCTATATAAGTTTCATTATTATTGTGTCCCAAACTTTACGATGATTTTATAAAATTATGTAGTGTGGTATTAAATCTGGGCGAAGTAAAAGAAGAAAATGAAAATTTATGGAAAAATATCGGTAAACAAAAGAACAGCTAGCTCAATTTGCTTACAGACGCCAAATACTATAATGATTACGTACGTTTAGATTTCTTAAAACAATACATTATAGGCTAAATATTGCTCTTAAGCTGTAAATATGCTTATCGATAGTTTGTTGTGTGTGTTCAGGTTAGAAAGCAAGATTTGTGTATTGAATAAATAAAAACACTGCACGAGCAAACATTTATGCGGTTAACATTGTGCTGCAAATACTTTTAAAATAAGCAATCTAATGAAAATAATGTTTCACGTTTGTGTATGTTGATGTATTTTTTTTATTTTAAAGAAATTGACTTACATTAATAAATTAATTACAAATTCATTACATATTTCAAGAAGTTGACTATTGAAAGTGATTGTCAAGCAATTTCATGAAAGAAAGTCATTCCGTTGACCACCTTGTAACAGAGTTAAGTGGTCAAACGCAAAAAGATTTTTTGTTAGTGCATTCATTGTAGTACATACCTTATATATGTAGATCCATCCTCTGTATGCATGAAATAATTTAAAATCAGTATCAATATGCACGTTTGCCCCTGACTCAAGAAGTTCAGTATAGATAAATATGAAGACAAATATTTTTCTTTCCTCTTTCTGATAAAAAAGTTCTTTTTTCACTATATGATGCATCATCATCACCATTATCAGCCTATCGCTGTCCACTGCTGAAGGAAGGCTTCCCCCACTGAGCGTCAACTATCCCGGTCTTGGGCAGTCCGCATCCATGCACTCTAACACGTGTCCTGTGTTAGAGTGGAGACCACTGAAGGTATCTGTCCTGTCGCTCCAGCGACATTTAGTCCGCCCGGAGTCATGACCAGCTCATTTCCACTTACATAACTTCGGTCAAGCCGCGTTTCGCGTGTCTACACGCGGCATGACCGAGAGACATGAGACATGAGAAGAATAAAATACTCACGCGGTACGGAAAACGCTAACACATACAAAAATGTATTTGAACGGTTAGACCGTACATTACTCAAAAATGTATACGATGTAACGTGTACGATGTTATCGATCAGTTATGATGGTTCTTCAAGGTTTTAGCCTATAGCGCGGTCGTGGTTTTAACGATCAGACGCGTGTAGTGCATCAAAACTAACAGCAGATACAACAGTTACCAATTACACCAGTACACCAATAAAATGGAGAGCTTGTTAGAAAAAAAAGTAATTAACTCGATTGAGCAACTTTTCTCGTCTTCCAAGAAGATGGGACGAGACCGCCGCACTGCTTATAACATCAAAAGGAAATTGGATACTTTAATTATGTACTTGGACAAATTTCAAATAAACCACTCGAAAGAGAGAGAGAACCAGTTTGAGCAAGTTTTGAGCTTCTATAACTATATAAAAACTCAAATACAGCAGAGTCTTCCTAGGTCCACCACTCCGAGTGACCTGGATGGAAGACATTTAAGCTCAAGCTGTGTCGCAACCTTAACAATGATCACAAGGGCTGGAAAGCAAAACAGTTGAGAAGCTAAGACATTTTCTCGGACTTTTAATGACATCGAATTAGAAAGAGTATAAAAAAATGGGAGTTTGAAGATTTCTTACAAGAGCTTCAATCTAAGTGGTCAGCTAGGTGCACCCTCTAGCAGTTAGACAGGGTATTTATTACTAATGAAAAAAGTTATAAGCTGATGAACAAAATGATCAATGGCAAGTTCTGGTCATCTTTACATTGGGAGAAATATACCATCAGCGGGTGACGTTTATGATTTATTTGTAGAAACAATTCATGCTAACTGATCACTCTCCGGTGTCCAGAAGTTCTTAAAGAAAAAGCTGAAGTAGGAAGCTGAGAGCTTACTGAAAATTAACAACAATAAACAGATCTTCATCTCCACACACATACATATTATTTGTTCTCTGCCTGTTCTACAGCAACAGTGAGCAACTACGATCAAGAGAATGTTTGAAGTCAACTAACGAGTGTTTGAACGCTGTCAAAAATCTTGGATTCGACGTATCAACGTGGGATCCAGTAGTTGTTTACATATTGTTACAGAAGTTAGATTCTTAAACTCATAACGAGTACACGGATTTATTGAAACATCCTGGAAATCTTCCTAAACTTAGCGAACTGATGGAATTTTAAGAAAATAAATTTACATCACTAGACGCGCGTAGGCGTAAACACGATCAAATTAAATCTCAAGCAGAAACAATTTACGAGAATACCCGATTTTTATAAGCATTACAATGAAAATAATAAGCCATTTCATAACTATTTGGCTACAAAAAACCATAAATCGTGTTCATAAAAAAAGCCCACTTTGCCATGGTTTATTTAATTGCAAAACATTTCTAGAATCGTCGCCGGATGTGAAATATAAAACTATAACGAAGTTTGTGTTAAATGGACAGCATGTTTTTCTACTAAACGGTGTCGGCATTGTCAAGAAAATCATAACACATTATTACATGACACTCGCAAGTATGCATCAACTAGCTCCAATTACAGCACGAGCCCATCAACAAACAAAGAACAGCGCAATAATATAACAGAAGTATCAAATGACAGCATTACGGATACATGATTAGAAACAGCCGAAATAAAAATAAATTCAGCGAATGGTTTTAGACCCCTGATCGAATAATGCTCACTCTTATATGAGAGAATGCCACACAAAGCTTAGGTATCTCCCGTCACGCATGTAAGGGGTCATCTCTGTGTTTGGTACAAAAGCCAATAACTGTAAGGGCGAAATAAATGTCGAAGCATCAGCAGTCCTTAACAACTTAATAAATATTTCAAGGGGACTTGTTTGTTATGAAAAATTTAATCAATAATAATTTACCCAATAAGTCATTCCCCAAACTAACATTCGATTATATTGAAAGCATCCAGTTAGCAGATCCTCAGTAAAATGTTAATCGTAAGATTGATGTATTATTTGGGGGCAGATATTTACTCCCTAATATTAATGGACGGCATACTTAAAGAACCCGAGTCACAGCAAGTGGCACAGCAGACTCGAGCAGAATGGATTATAAGTGAAATCAGTCGATGATGCAAATGTAATGTCGTTATAAACAATCTAAATAACATTGAGAGATTCTAGGCCGTTGAAGATATATCTGAAAGCAACTCTGACATGTCCACAGAAGATTATCACTGTGTATATTAATACAAAAAAGAAATATCGAGAAAAGGGAGTGATCGTTCGTCGACTGAAATCGCATATCAAGGAGAAGCTAGGAGAGTCAAAACTCAGAGCTATTATTACACAATTTTAGTGCTTAGAAATAAAATTATCTAAAAATAATAATATTCAAATTGATTACAAATCATTCATAAACGCATACATTAAATTAGGTCATATGAAACAAAGTTAAATAAGCATAGTTGCTATTAGCCGCACCACTACGTACTTAAATCGGATTCTATTACAATAGGGCCCTGTACGCTAGCGTAAGTATGCTTTTCAACGTGTCTGCAAAAAACTTTACCTGGGTTCAGTTTAAACGAGTTAATGCATAGTGGGCCTAATTTACAACAAGATAAGATGGAGGCAATATAAATTTGGCTTTACAGCTGACACAGAAAAGATGTTTCGCTAAATTTGTGACATCAAGACTCTCAATATCAGCAGATTATATGGCGTGAATCTCCCCATCAAAATTTAAGGAATACGAACTTATGATGGTGACATATGAAGGCTCTTGCTATGATGACGCTTATATACGAAAATATCATCACAGAATGGTTATCAATAACAAAAGATTTAAAACATGAATCAATTAAAAAAATGCCATTGACACAACTGGACCAAACTCTCATCTAACTACCCTTAAAGTACATCCTTTCTAATAAATAAAGAATCATCGTAATCAGTTGGCCTGATATTGAGTTTCGTCCATTTGTTGCGCACATGCTTAATGCAAATTTAAGACTTACAGGGTTTTCTCATGGATGCCATTGTCAGAAATCGACCAAATTTAACAGGACAACAGCTAGGCGTCTGCTATGATGGTAACAGGCAATTTAGGGAACCCTATGTCTAGCAGTGTGCTACAGTGGCCTAATTGATTAAGGCAAGACTTGTTTCATTCAGAAAAAATGTCAGATTCTACAGCAGTATTACAGGGTGAACCTAGCCGTTGGAAGTCATTTGCAGTGAACAAAGTTAAACAAATCTCAGGTATAATGTCGATAGAGAACTGGCGTTATGAGAAATCATCTGATTATCCTAATTGTGCCATACATGGCACGTTGGTCGAGCAGTTGAAATAGTTTTCAAGCAGTTGAAACAGCATTCACTTTTGCAGCAACACAACAATGTAAGAATGTATCAATGAATCATAAAAAGTATTAAGTAAATATAGCAATTTCACAAAAGCGACTTGTCTACTTGCGTGTCGTTGCGAGTTGCGAGCGTTCTTGGCCATAAGCAGGCCGGGCTCAGGGAAGCCGCCGTGAAAAGTCTCAAATATCGTGTCAAATGGTCATTGTGAAAGGTGAGCAAAAATTAACGAATGAGGAGTAAGTGGGTCACACTGAAAGTTTTTAGAATAGGCTAGTAAGAAAAGAAGCTGATCAATGAAATGAAATGGATTTCACTAGAGAAAATTTTCGCTCAATGATTTATTACGACTTTCATTGCGGTCTCACTCAATAACGATATTACGATAGACATCAACGCTGCGACTACAGAAGATAACGCGAGTGCTGTGCGGCTTATGATAGAAGCTGATAGAAGGGTGGCATATCAAGAGATTCGGGCAGCTTTAGGCATCGGTATGAGTCAAGTACAAAAAGTCCTACGTAAACATTTAAGAGTCAGAAAGCTTTGTACTAGATAGATTTCTTATAATTTGATGGAAGATCAAGAACGCCGTCATTTGGATTGGTGAAGCTTAATGCTTGAATAGTATGACGGACGTGACTCGAATATGACATCGTCCAAGTGATGGACGAAACCAAATTTGGTAAGTCGGGCAGACTACGTCACCTGTGTATTTTAAATCTGTTTTTAGTGGAAATGCATAAAAGAACTTTATAGAGACATGAGTGTGGGTCACCATGCGGCATTGACTAGCATGCAATAAGGATGGTGACCACCACTCTTGGACTCCACTTACTGCTTTCCATCTAGCAAAGAAGAGCTACTATGGTAGGCTAATATAAAAAAAATATGCGGTCTAACCGTACAAATAAATTGTCGTATGTGTTAGCATTTTCAGTACCGCGTGAGTAGTCCTCAATCGGTCATAGGCGCGTGTACAATCAATCAATCAGTTATTATTATCATATCAAAAAAGCATAAGTTGTAGTTATCAATAAATATCATTAGCATTTGTAACCATAAATAAATATCTAAGCAACGATCAAAGCAACTATCTAACTTATTTAATATGTGCAATAAGCAGTTCAGAAAGCCCAAACTGTATTTTTTAATTCGCAGTTGCCATTTAAGAAACTTCCTGTGTATATAGAAATGTCTATATTTTCATTTTGATTTGTAAGATATTTTCTTTTTTAAATATAGGGGGACGGACAAAGAGGCCAGGCGGTTGTCACTTCCCATCAAGTGGGTCACACAAGACCCATATTAGGGTTCTTTTATTACTTACCGTTTCTGTTTGTTCCTAGGAATTAATGTGATGGACCATCGTGACTGCGGGTTTCTCTTGGGCTCGTGACCAATGTACCACAGGATGTCCTTGATATTCCATTCTTCGATTTTATGAGAACCCTGGAATATAATAAGTTTAGCACATTTACATTTAATTATTAAAAAAAAAGATTAATGAAAATCTCGAAAGAGGTTTAATTAAGAGGTTTTACCCTTGCAAAGATTTTTATTAACCTTATTAACTCCTATTTAAGTTACTTATTGAATATGGGTAAATTTAAATTACTTCAGACCTATAAAAAGCTTAGTCTTATACCTTTTTAAAAACAGAAGTTTATTTAACACAAACAAAATTGATTAAATAGTGATCACAAACTGAACTTTAAAGTCTTTGTTATTCTTTTTTTTTTACGATACTGAAACTACAGGTAGGCAAATCTCCTAATTTAAAAATGTTCAAATTTCAGTCTCGATCTAGTCACAATGTCATTAATGTCACAAATGGTATTCTTGTAACATACCAAAGAGCGTCAAAACGAATTTAGACTGTTAGAGATCGAGATATACTTGAAAGATTTAAAGGAACAGAAATTTTCAAAACTTTTTTGACGTTTACTGCCCTCATGAGGGTGATCCGATCCCATGTTTTATCATATTTCAAAATCAAATTATATCAATACATACAACAAAATAAAGCAATCTCTGAAAATACATACTTGTAAATAAATTTTAAATAATATGTTATGTATTTTACGATAATTAACGATAATAATTTTAAAATAAGTATTGAATTTAATTGTATAAGACTACCCACACTATAGGTTTTAATGTAATGCCAATACCGACGCTTATAACATTGAAAATTTTATATATTATTCTATGTCGAAATGACAATACAATGAACTTTGACTAACTTGACTTGAGACTGAGATGTCAACGAAACTTTAATATTTTAGTGTATCGGAATACTGACTACTACTAAATACGATTCATTTAATCAAGTATCTCAATTCATTCTTACGTTAGTATCATGTTATTGGACTTAGCTCAATTTAGAAGTTAGTGTAAGATAAGTCTGCCTGAACGTTTTGAATATAGACAGAATATATTTTTAAAATTTTTTTTACGCATGGAAATCCCCACGGATCAGCCCTTACCTGAGCTAACAGTAAGGTGGCATATCGGAATCGAACCGAATAAAACCACTCGGAGTTCCGTCACAAATGGGTTTATTACAAGGGACCTGGGAATACTCTGAGAGCCAGACCTTGGCTTCCTCATTATAAATAATACCCCCGTTACCCCCAGGCCAGCGCTCATGGAGGCCAGAGATCAGCGCTCCACGTCCTCTCCCGTAACCTTTACGCGCTTCTTTAGCCAACATCCTTTCCTCAAAAAATTAAGTGGCACTCTCGTTTCAGACCATGGACAGAACCACTAAACTAGAGCACATGGAAACATCGTTCAAGCTACATATTTACATTTAAGTAGCATTGAGCCTTAGTCATTTTATCATCGTATTATTATGTTTCAAATAATTTAAAACATACACAGTTTAGTTGTGTGTGCTTACCTGTTTATCTTTAAAATAACACAACCGTGAACTTTGAACTTCAAACATGTGAAGCTTAAAAGACCGCATACTTTCAGTAGCTAATCTTAACTCCCCACACACAGTCGTGGTCTGCTTCAGTCCTTCAATGTCGTGCAATAGTTTATTCTCCTTAACTATTAAATAATTTTTCTTTCTATCATCCTCGTCCCAGTAACTCCACCGGAGAACTACGTCCAACACAATCTCATCAATGTGAACGATACGATGCATGGAGTCGTTGCATATTACTTCTTCCAACATGAGTAGATGTGAATCAGTCTTAGCTTTTTCGCAGAGTTCGACGCAAATGTCTGAGCTTGTTTTACTCGGTGTTAACTGAAAATGCAGAAAAAAATGGCTATAGATTTTTTATAATATAAGAAATATATCAGTTATGTTATGCTAATAGACGAATAACTTTGAATTATAATAATACTGCCTTTAGACGACGGCTTCACTCTCGTGAATGAAGGCTTTATTAATCAAATTCGGTATCTTTAAGAACATCACTTTTTTTCGAGATGAATATCTAGTTTTCTATATCTCTGAAAATATGATCAGTTAAGTAGTAAAGTAGTAAGTACATGTGTATAGATCACATAAACAAACACACTTGGCTATAAATATTTTATATGGTTCGGATCAAATGTCTAGGAGCCATGATAGAGCTGAATTACAATTTTTTTTTTATGGGATAGGGGGGCAATCGAGCAGATTGGTCACCTGATGGTAACAGACTACCGCCGCCCATAGGCACCTGCAACTTGAGAGTCACAAGTGCGTTGTCGGCCTTTTAGGTAGGATGACACGCTTTTCTTGAAGGTTTCAATGTCGTATCGGTCCGGAATTACCGCAGGCGACAATTTGTTCTACAGGCTAGTTGTGCGAGGCAAAAAGCTTTTAGAAAAGCGCACAGTTGTGGACTGCTTGGGTGGCTGCATGGGGATGGATATTTTAGTGGAAACCTGCGGCCGGTATTAGTCCGAACAATTCCTCTGAACACTCGCCATGATACAAGCGATAGAGAATGCAGAGTGAAGCTACATCTCTACGCAACGCCAAGGTGTCAACTACTTGTCAACAACATCAATCATTATTTTCTCTTTATAATATTATAAACTCCGGTGTTAGTTCCATTCTTCCTTCTTTCCCGTCTTAAAATGACTACATTCCCAAACAGGGTTGACGTCAGGTATGCGGCCGGAGCTATGAGAAACTAGCCAAAACTTACTTGTAAGATACACAGCACTTACCCCGAAATAAAAGGGGAGTCTGAGTGGTAGGAAGATGATAATAATGATGACGATGATGAAATTTGTATTTTATTGTTTTACTTACAGTTACTTGGTGGCAAGTGCTTCCATCATGGACATAAACCCAGGCCTTCAAATCCCCAGCAGATTTAGGTTGTGGAGGCGCCGTATTACTCAAGACTCGCATGATGACTCGTCTCACTGCTGCTTCTCTTCGTCTCTCAGCCTCTGTCGGCTCCCATATAGCCTCGAAGTTCGCTATTAGATCTCGAACGACGAATACCTCCTTAGAAGACCACGCTGTTTGGAGTGCATTGCTTGTCTGAAATTTGTTCAGTAACAAAACTAGTTTTAAGTGGATAAATAACGTATTAATACATAAACTGTTACTTTTTACAGTGGGAGAGCCATGCTTAGGCACGAATTGGCCATTTCGACCTTAGTGTTACCAGGGTCTCACAGAAAACCGGTAGTCAAACAATGCTTGCATTGTATTGCCGAGTGAGTAAGAGTAAAGGAGGTCTAACTCCCCTCTCCTCTTTACCCTCCCCTCATCCTACCTCTCCTCTTTCTACTCCCTCATCACCCTCAAAGGGCAGCGGTGAAGGTGAAGGAAAGAGGTGTTCATGGGCGGCGGTTGTCACTTACATTCAGATGACCCGTCTGTTCATCTGTCCCCCTATATAATAAATAAAAAAAACTATTAATGGATCCTTGATGATGAATCCAGTCTAAGTGTCACGTATCTTAAATTGCTAAGATTTTTCGGGGCATGTTTTTTTTAAACATGTATTTTTTATAGGATTACGTTCTTTAAAAATTGTAGTAATTTGATTGCAGACAACGAGCGGTAACCCGGCATTATTGCATACACAGCACACTACTTCCTTCAAGCTTTCTATAACTATAATGTAATGTACGAATTAGTATTACGTACTAGCTGCTAATTGCTGCTAATATATAATGATAATTTAAGTCACACTAAAATATTGCTGAGTTAAGATATTTCTAAGTTATAAATAAGTGTTATTTTAATAAAAAAAAATACTTTCCTATGACTCTACGACATGCGTTTTATTCATATAATGTAAAACCTCACAATAAGCTATTTCATCCTATAGTAAAATAGAAGATTTTGTTACGTAGTAATGAAAAGACAAACGAAACCCATGCTAATTATTGTAATAAACCTACATTCAACAAAATTTTGATTGATTAACAATTAAGGGTAAAATTTTCAAAGGTAGATTTGTAGACAAATTCTGTGAGACCATTATGACGTTTTATGAAAGTATGTGTGATAGATGAACGAATGAATGGTGATAGAAATGAATAATAGTAGAAAAATAATAACAAACTCACTAAAGCAGCGGGCATTATTGTCGGTGCCCACACCGAAGCAAGATTTTCGGCACCCATCTTGTTCGCGTGTGCCATCGTGTGTAAGAAATGAAGGTGCGCAAAAAGCTTGCGCGCTGAGTTACGTGGGACTAATGGCAGTGAAGACATTATTCGACGGTATTCTGCGTGCCGACTACTTTCTTCCTTTTCTGCTGGAATTAAGAGAAAATAAATATTAAAATGATTTTATAGCGTTCTCATAATATGTGCAATTACGTTACGACCCAGAAAGATATTCATTCGAAATTTGAGGTGCCGTCTTCTTAGGAGATTATCAGGTTGGCAGCTTCTTTTTTATACGATAGGGGCAAATAAGCAGACGGGTCACCTGACGGTAAGTGACTACCGCCGCCCATGGACACAATAATAATGGTTGAAGTAGGGTAAATTACTTTTTTTTTTGGCTGATTGACAACAAGTACATGATCCCCGAAGGTTCGAAAATTTGGAGTATACTGATAAGAAAAAAAGGTTAGATAGGAAAAGGATATTGCTAATATAGACGGACTAGGGAGTATAATAGCTCAAGCAATTCAGGGTTGAATACCTATAGCTTGAAATGGCTGGTGTGCCGGAAGTCCAAACCCTCTAATGGTGCACAACGGTACGGATAATAACGGTAACGTGCAATGAGTATAAGCAACAATTACGTGTAATAAGTCACTTCTTCTGCAAATACATGACACTTCTTTAGGCGCGTTGAACACTTTTTGGGTGAACAAAAATCATGGAACTCGCGTCATCGTCACCGAACGCTTCCCATGAGCTATATGTATACTGTATATAATCTAATAGCTCGAAGATATAATTCACAAGTTACTTAATTTGCTAGTACCAAAAAAAAAAAATATTTTCAGTCCAAGAGACTGGGCAGTCTCTTGGACTGAAAATATTTTTTTTTTTTAAAGAATACTAGCAACGTGGGTCACAACTTACTACTGTTCTTGTTAACCCCCCCCCCCCCCCCCAGCTAAGCTAAATGCTAGGGGGTTCAAAACGGTAGTGCACTGGGTGGGGTTCGAACCCGCAACCACATGATCGCAAGTCCGACGCCTTAGCCATTACGCTATCGCGGCTATGAGATGAAGAGAGAGAAAGAAGATAATAATATGTAAGTATGCTTATCAGCAATCTGGCTGCCATAATACAAGCCCTGATTAGTGTGGGATCAGACGGCCGTGTGTGAGATGTGTGGAGTTATTATTATTATCTTTATTTAAATTGATACATATATTATATTTTGAAATATACCGTATAAATAAAAAATACATTTCAAAATATTAAAATAGTAAACCACCGACAATGATTACAGAGACTAAGACACAGGTGCAGACCTTTCTTACTTTTTAAATATTGTTGTTTGATTTTCAAGTTGAATGTCTTACAAAATGTAAGAGAATTTCTCGGTACAAAGAATTTATTAAAATGTCATTTATGGAGAACATTAACCAGATGTAATTTTCAAAAATCATTTAGATACACCCCAAACTATTTCCAAAAAAAAACCTATTTTGTCTAGTTTATTTTAAATTCTCCCAAGAATGAGAGAAATTTTCCCGAGAACTGAACAGTTCTAGCTACGAGAATATGTGTATATATAAATGTCGGGAAATTAAAATCACTACGCTAGAGGAATGATTAAGTGCGGCATATTTCTAAATGAAGATGTAATATCAAATTAAATTATAATACCTAATGCTTTGACTAACTCTTGATGCTTATCTTGAGGCACTAAAGGTTCTGGTAAGTCACGGAAAAACCTGAAAACATTTGATACAATATTATACTTTTTTAGGAATTATTGTTTGGATTTACATATATATACAGCCATACATTCAGCTGTACAGTCAAACAAGCTTTGACTGTACAGCTGAATAAGGTGAAAACTTCTGTACATTACTAGTACACTTCGGTTACAAAATGCAACATTAACAGGCAAATGATCGAAAGGATTGTCGGTGGTTGGTGTATATTTCATACCACCGACTTAAGGATTCTTGCTTTTAAAGAAGCAAAACGATAAAACCTAATGATAAGGTTGATGTAGAGTATGAAAGTATGCTATGCCATAAACGCAATTAATCGGCAGAAAAGAAAAAGAACCTTGTTAGTTTAGAGAAAACAACATCTATCGAGCTTTTATTTGGCATTGAGTAAATTTTGTTGTTAAGAAAACACATTATTATTAAATAGTGGCTAGCTACCATCTCACGAAAAACAACAGTCATCTTCAAAACTTAGAAACAGCAATGGATGATTGTTAAAGCCGTATTTAGTGCCATCTATTGAGCTTCATACGTCATACGTCTTCATTATTAAATATTATACGAAAACGTGGCGCTGTGTAAGCCTTTCACATTAAGTAATAATCGAGAAGACAGTACGTACCGTTTTATTACTCCAGCGACGTCATGCTCCGAGTGCTGACTGGGACTGAGTTGAACCGACCACGCGTCGCGTCTGAATCTCGCCAGAAGTTCTGATAAAACAGAACTACTACCTGCGCGACGATAAATGCCTTCTGACAGACTACCTGCAAGTTAAAAACATTTTTAGGTAATTAAAACTTCTTGGTAAAGCCAAATTAAGACTACAACAATATACAACGTGCACTCAAAAGCTAAAAAAGAAAAAATATTAGCTTCAACGACAAGTTTCCAGCTTTATTTTCTCGAATTTACTTATAGGAATACTATTAATAGTGCGAATAATAAAAAACTTGGCGACTCTTCATGGTATAGTTTTTTTTTTTTATGCGATAGGGGGCAAACGAGCAGACGGGTCACCTGATGGTAAGTGACTACCGCCGCCCATGGACACCCGCAACTCAAGAGTCACAAGTGCGTTGCCGGCCTTAGTCACAAGTGCGTTGCCGGCCTTACTTTAATGCTGAGCCCAGCTGAGCTGAGCCTTTTTACACCACTGCCATTGTTCGACAATCTCAATATACCTGGAATAGATGTCCGCTGTAAACAGAGCAATAAAAGCTACATCGAGAATGTCATAAAAGTGGCATCGCAAAAACTCAGAGTCTTGAATAGGGTGAGGCGGTTTTTCAGGCCGGAGCAACGTTGTCTTTTGTACAAGGCACGGATCCGTTCCTGATAGGAGTACTGTTCTCATATCTGGGATGGCTCTGCAGAGTATCTTTTAGATGATACTGTGCGAAGTACCAAGAGTTTAACAGTGGTAGAACTGCTTAGGCACCAATAGGCCGTCTCGACCGGTATGATACCACGGCCTCACAGAATATCGGTTGTGAAGTAACGCTTACGTTGCATTTCCCCGAAATTAGTGAGGTTTCCGGAGGCCCAACTCCACCTCCCCTCAAACCCCCTCTTCTCTTTCCCAGCTCCTCATCCACCTCTCTTCTTTCCCCTCGCCGCAACCCCCTATCCCTCATCACCCTCAAAGGCGGGCAGCGCACTTACGACTCTTGAGTTGCAAGTGTCCATGGACGCCTGTTGTCACTTATCATCATGTGACCTGTCTGTAAACTGTCTTTTTTTATATTATCATCATGTCACATTGCTGAGGGACGAAGCGGATGTCTATAGTGAGATGTTATATTTTTTTATATAATAAATATATTATAAGCAGCTTCAGATCTGTTTTTCTTCTCTGTTTTGTATCAAATATACTAGTAGTTCGCCGTCGTTCGCGTACTAATGGCAAATTTTATCTTTTATCAAAATAATGTATAACCATACTATTTGAAAGAACGTGACGATACTTATACGAGGTTTCGTACATAAGAAAATCTGATGCGGTATATAAAAAACAAGATCCCAGTGATTTTCTTGATAAATCATTTATGGTTTTGTCCGTTAGTTTGTGGAATAAAAATATAAAAATATTGCTCAAGCAACATTAGGCACCTATCGCTCACTGTTATAAGTATTATTTATTTTCATAACTTTGAATTAAATTGCTATTTATTGCTACTATAATTAATATTATATTGGCCTGTATCTTGATTATTACGCCGTTAACTACTGTTTATATTAAATATTTTTGTTACTTGAACATAAGGTTGTCTAGATAGAGAGAGATAGAGATAGAGAGATAGAGTAAATCTCTATAATTCGTTGAAGAGTTAGTCTAAAAAAAAGAAAGTCTTTACACACCCTCATAAAGCATCAAAATGCTTCTATGTTGTTAAAATACAATATAAACAAGTTACATCAGCCGCATTACCACTTCCTGGAGCTCCGTTTACCTGACTACTATGAACATATACTGATCCACACTAGACCAGATACAAAACTACTGTTAACGTAAGTAAACGTATGTCTGACATTTATGTCGCAGTCTAAAATAAATAAAATTGTTAAGATTTTTTAAATAAATTATAAAACTATGCTGAATAATTACGTTTTACCAAAAGTTATATAAAATTTGCTGTAACTGAATAGAAACCTATAGAAATGTAGTAAAATAATGGTGTCAGTTTTACATTACCAATAACAGACAAGGGAGTCAACACACGGAGGAAGGTAAATATAATTTTCACTTCTTGTTATTTAAACTATTCATAAATTTAAAACTTACCATGTGCGTATATAAAGCTGAGGCATTTATCAACAATAGCGGGAACATCTTCTTTTGTTAATTGCTGGTGATGAATATGAGCACCGTTGTTGTGGGCAGCTAGCTTCACCATGTATCGCCATCCCTAACAAAATGAGCATGTCTTAATAGCTGATGAAAATTTTAAGTCGTCTTATACCGTATCTGAAACTACACTTATTGAACTAAGTAGAGGTACACTTATTGTTTTTTCTTTAACACTGTATTTTATTGTATTGTATTGTATTGTAAATTGCAACTAGCAAATGTTACGTACACCTTAAGTATTCAGACATAATACGGTAAGTACAATGATTTGGATTTGAAAAATATATTATTATATATGTAATTTCATAAATTAATTAATAAACTAGTCAGAAGAATCTTGAAAAAAACATATTTTTTTCATATAGAAGAAATAACCTAAAGGGTTTTTAGATAAACATAAATGTAAATTACAAGGCATGCCTTTTAAGATCTGTCGTTTCCATATTTCCCGGCAATTTTGAATTTGGAACTGTTCTATATTTGAATGTGTTTAAATTTTGAATCTCAAAACAGTTAAAGATATTAGGATTAATGCTATTGTTTAGTCACAGCGTCGATTGGAATCTGTAGGTTACGTAGGAAAATTGAATCTTTCTAAGGAAAATGTTCGTGCAACAATTTTCTACAACTTTAAAAGAGGCCTAACACGGCTTCAGTGTTTTGAAGAGCTAACATCTGTGTTCAGTGATGAAGCCCCATGTCTGCGGACTGTCGAACGCTGGTATTTAAAATTCCAGAGTGGACATACTAGTGTTAGTGACAAATCGAAGGACACCCAAAATTCGCCTTCACTGAAGATAACATCATTGCTGTGAGACAACTAATTCTCGAAGATCGTCATGTGAGGTATCCAGAGATAGAAGCTCTATTAGGCATCTCAGGGACAACCATTAAGAAGATCTTGCATGAAGCGCTTGTTGTGAGAAAGCTAGTTTGCCGTATGATACCGCATCTGCTTTCCGACAATCACAAGGCGGCCACATCAGATGGTGTAAGAAAAGTCTGCACAGGTTCAACCGAAGAGAGTCAAATCACGTCTACGACATCATCAGTGGTGACGAATCTTGGATCTATGCCTACGATCCTGATTCCAAACAATCTACAATCTACAATCTGGGTCTTTCAAGACGAGCCAAAGCCGACTAAAGTTGTTCGATCTCGAAGCACTTTTCAAGAAGATGGTGGCCACGTTCGTATGAAAAACCGGCCATGTTGCGACTATTGACAGTGACACAGACAGACACTTGAAGATCGTAGAACGGTTAACGCAGAGTGGTATACCACAGTTTGTTTACCGCAAGTCATCGCCGAACTTCGAAAATCTAACTCAAAGCGACGCATCATCCTGCACCACGACAACGCAAGCTCACACAGCGCTCGTCAAACAATTGAGTATTTGAAGCAGGAAAAAGTAGAAATTCTTGACCTAAGCCCTAACGATTTCTTTACATTTCCTAAAATTAAGAATAGTCTTCGTGGTCAAAGGTACCAGTGCGGTGAAGAAGCAGTCGACGCTTTCAAGTCAGCCATTTTGAACACCCCCACTATAGAGTGGAATAAATGTTATAATAACTGGTTTGAGCGAATGGAAGTGAAAGTGTAAAGCTACGTGGTCAATACTTTGAAAAACAATAAAAAGTACTATAAGGTTCTAGTTGTTTTTTTCTTCAAACGAAAAAACTTAAAAGGCATGCCTCGTAGTATAAGACTTACTTTGAGTTCTCTATCGAGCGGGAATCGTAGGTACAGTGTGGCGTGAGGGCAGTCCAACAGTAAATTGGCGCTGCCGTCTGTAGGACAAACTGTTTTTGTTTCTTCATCTGCTTCTTGCTGAACTGTAGAAAATAATATAACTTATTACTTATAAATATAAAATGCGTGTGAAATGGGAACTAAATCAGAGAAGAAGACAACTGCGGGTAACATAAACTTTCCTTTAGCAGAAACAATCAACCATGAGCTTTTAATTCATCCCATTTCAACATCAATCAGTTGATCTCAACACACAAAATTTGTCATAATTTTATTCAAATGGTGGCCACTAAGATCCACATTTTTAACAGCATAATAGTTTCGTCCGTGGCTTTATTCGAGCTCTAAACTATTTTACGTGATTTTAATGTAGTATCTAAAGAACAACTTAACTAAAGTAGCCCTTTTTATATGACATTAGAGGTTTCACCCGCAGGTGATAATTCACCCTCGAGCATGCGCGACAACATTAGAGACGCATGACTAGCTGTCAAAACCGCACACGTTCACACTTTCACTAACAGTTTGCCGAGTAGGTTCTTACTCAGCAAACTGTTAGATTAGGGATGATTATGTATTAAATTGACTAGACCAGTGCAAACAAATCGAGAAAAAAATAATAACAGCTAACTGTTGTCTAAACAAGGAAATATGCTAATTCACATTTGCCCGAAACTAGATCTCGAGTAAAAAAGAAAAAAGTAAAAACTGTTTTACTACATTTGTTAAAAAGTTTGAGGTTGTGGAAAAAATATTTCACAGAAAAAACATTTTATTTCTTTCATTATTTATTATTACTTTACTTAAATATTACTATACGTATGGTTATTACCGCCGCCCATAGACACCTGTGATTCAGATGTGCGTTGCTGGCCTTTGTGGTGGTAGAAGAGCTGGCTTTCTTTGTATTATTAACCTTTTGACCAAAAAGTCTTTTTTAGTTCCTTTCAGTTTAGTAATCATTACACCGAAGCATCAGCTGCAGCAGATTTGGGCATGTCTTACAATAAATAAGTATTTCATTTTTTTTAAATGACAGTCACAGCACTATACTCGTTTGTGACGACATCCACTGACGCGAAAAGTCATTGGTGGCCCGACACTGCGCTTGCAACTGATTTTTACAATATTATAATATAATAATCACATGTACCTACGTGATTATTATATTACTACGTCATTATTATATTATTTAATTATTATAGATGTTTGGTAGAACTGGCACTAAATGTTTTGATTTAGGATAGTTCAAGGCTGCATACAAAGTAGTGTAATTTCACTTGAAGACATTTTTATTTTATGGATTCTCGTGTATGGTATAGGTATAATGGATTACGACGTGATCAAAGCGCGGCGTGTCAACCCGTCTGTGGCATACACAGTAGGTACTATAAAAAAGATGCGTAAGAGAGTAATCCCAAAATTATCGATTTGCACGTCTGCACGCCCTACGTATGGTAGTTATTATAAATTTTGCTTTGTAGTTAATCTTATATAAAATGTAGTTGATAAAAAATAATTTTCCATACATTAGTGAAGTATTATATTTTGTTTTCATAAAACATATAATAAATATTTGTTTGTTTAAAGTTGTCTTTCTTCGTCGTCGTCTAATTTCTTCTTAGAATGTTTATTTTGTACTATAAGAATAATATTTTCGATGTGCCCTGCCGTCGTTGGCGTAGCAAGCTCGTTTTCATTTGACGTGGATAGACGTCCTTGGCGGTCAAAAGGTTAGAACCTTTATGAAAGCTTTTCACCAGAACTTACAAGAGTTACGTTGTACGTACAACCAATTTTCGAAACACTTTCCAGATCGACAAAAATGCTTATGTAGCTTGTTCGTTGACAGCTGCTTTGATTCGTATTAATTGGAGAAATTCCAATTGAATACTGTAGTTTTTTGCTAGGTTTGGGAATCGATGATGGTGAACCACACAAATCGTATGGAACTATTTTTTACACATTAATCAAAATTCCATGAAACCGATCTGCAAATGTTATGTTCCATATACTACTGTTAGGCCATCAGCATCATCTTTCTACCCTTGTCCCAAATTTATTTTGTGTAGATTCAATGTGCGCATTGCTATATAGGAACAAATTAATGACTTCATTTTTTTACGGCACATTAAGACCTTTTTGATTCTAGGTCAAAGGAAAATATTTTATAGGTTTTGATTTACCTTCGAACCAAATTGGTCAGATCTGAGGCTTAAATAAAAGTTTTCATTGCCTGGAATTAGAAAGTTACTTTTTCAAAAGGACCGTTGACTATTTACTAAGTATTTAATGTTAATTTCAACTTCCTACCTACTCACTTTACTGAGAAAAACGTTCTTGCAAAATATACAGACGGAATACGAAGTAATCGTATAAGGTTTCCTTTATTCCTGTTCCAAAACGGAACTATAAAAAATAAGGACAAATAACATGATATTTTCTATCATGTGATCAAAGCATGATCTTTTTCTGAACTTATTCATATAATATTGTTACCTTTGCACCTACCACATTATATTCAACACCTCCCTAAGGTTAACTGGAAGAGCATGCCTTTGTAGAAATTGTGCATTAAGTTTCTAATATATAAATAAAAAATTGCATCCGTATGTTTCTGACATATTTTATGTGAACTCAACATACGATTCAACTGAAATATTTGAATAGAATTTGTAAAGTGAAATAAAGTTAGACACATAACAAAATATTTTAATTACACCAATGGCCACACTTTGAGGGTATTGCTATTAAGCTTGACGTTGGCTCTGCATGCTGCAAATATTCCAGTATTGTTAAATCTTTCTATGACTGGAAATATAGCACATTTGTCCTGCTTTTTGTAACACCTTTAATAAAAGTGATGAACGTTTCTGTTGCAAGCTTAATAACAGGGCAACATTGAAAAATGTTAAAAAAATACTGTGATACTAGAATATTGTTTCAATCACAAATGAATGATGTGTTTTTCAACATGTCATTTTAAATTAATCTAGACCTTTTGAAAATACGATTTAAACTTATAAAGAAACTCTATACCGTAGCATATGGCTATAGTATGGACGTATAGGATGGTATTTTATGGAGGTTAGTTTTAGTATTATATACAGCTAAATATAAGTATCGATTATTTTAATACCTGGGCCAGTAGAGTACTTAAGTGACCACTATATTTGTAGGGAACAAATATAGTGGTCACTATGTGTAGAGTATTACGCAAAGCAGTACAGCACCGACGGTTGGTAAGGTTAACAAAACTACTAGATAAGCATAACATGCATCCATGTTTTACACATTTTAGGAACACTGTTCTGGCTGCTAATCGGGTTTGAACATTTTCGCCCAACTTACTTTGTTGATAAACTTGTTACCCGTAGATAATCTCCACCCTGTTTATGTACTATATATGTGTTTATGTCTATTGATTAAAAGTCCCGTTACCTCGATAATAATAAAGGTATAACGATATATATATGCACACGATATGCAAATATAATAATACTATTTTAGGTATTTTTTATTTATACGGATTAGAGGGCTCAGATTTACTAATTATAAAATTACGTAAAGCTTTCAAAGTTTAAAAAGTTATTTTAAATTTTTTAAGTGGATTTGATATTTTTTTGCAACATCGTCGTTCTTTTTCGTCA
Organism: Tyria jacobaeae; assembly: GCA_947561695.1. NCBI lineage: Eukaryota > Metazoa > Arthropoda > Insecta > Lepidoptera > Erebidae > Tyria > Tyria jacobaeae. The sequence goes on along the minus strand of OX387207.1, from coordinate 5,284,826 downwards.
TAATAGTATATACGGCCGCGGCGATAGTGCGGGAGGATTCACAAAGTACCATTTCTTTATAGGTGAAGTCTCGCCGTAGAACAAAGCCGCTACGTAGCACTGTCGTTGCATTGAATTGTCATTATATTGCGTCGCCATCGCCATTACGATGGCGACGCGATCACCACATCGCAATCGTAATGGCGATCACATCGCGTTGAATCCCCTATGATTTACGAAAGACGTTGCTGATTTGCGATTTATAAGTTCGTATGCATAAATGTACTGTTAGGTTATGGACAGGGGATAAGTGTCTGAGAGTTTCGTAACGAAGTAGCACAACGCCAGAAGGATCTAAATATTTATTTATCGTTATCCCAAACCTTAAAAATTAATGCAATCTAGTTGTAAAGTGGGCTTTAACAACTTTTAAAGTGGGCGTAAACGAGTCAACGAGTGGGCGAGGCAAGAAGGTTTGACCTAGTTTTGCCCCTCCTTACAGCGACAAAAGTTCCGTATTGTTTTATACATTGGATCAGTTGTACTCGGAACGCCCATGCGACACCCGTCCCAGCTATAAATCTAGGGGAATTTTTAACATTTATGACTGGGAGGGGCTTCGACCTACATTATTGTACATAAAGTTAATGTTAACGCTAGCGATACGTTGACCTTAATTAAGAAATACACATTTGATCAAATACACAACGACTACATCTAATAGATTCATCGGTAATTACTAGCTCCAATGAACTCTAAATCAAACAAAAAATCAGCTAGTATATTATGTTATATATATATTATGTTTATATATTATGTTATATCTTCTTTTCATTAGTTTTTGTCATGTCTGAAGATCGTGTCCTTAAAAGGTAAGGTTAATTCAACTGTTCCATATTAAAGTTCAACTGCACGGATCACAATTGATGCACGGATTAAGTGGTCACCTCGCCACTACGCTGCCACGCCGAGTGTTGTGGGTTCGATTATTCCACACCGGACAACACTTTGTGTAATCCTTAGTGTTGTTCTGAGCGTGGGTGTTCTTTATGTTTCTTATTAGAATGTTTGTAATGTCCTTATTGTGTCGCCTGCGATACAGGAATTAATCCTAATGCGGGAGTTGTCTTTAAATGTACTCACCAACACATCTTGTTTTTCGAAGATCCAAGGTAGAGACTGTAGAATCTTTTGTTGTATAATACACCATTACTCGACGGATCAGCATCACCCAAGCGCCGTGCCACTCACCCGTGACACCCTCCTGTTTACATAAAAAATATACTCATTAAATATCCAACTGGTTCACGTCAGGTGTTCCGGAAATCCAACTGTTGAAAGCAGCACGCTATTGTTTACAAGTGTTAATTACATTGTAACTTGTTTGAGGGTTTCTGAATGTATCTAATAATATAAGACAAGCTAGTGAGGTATGTTAAGATATAAGGAAGTGGCGAGATGTATTCACTGCCTATCCCGAAGGAATAAAGCCGTACATACATAGGTACCAATATAAAAAAAAATAGTTCATCCAATGTTGTTATTTGACCATCGTCTTAGAGAAAAATTTTTTGTCGAAAGAAACATCGTAATCATTTTTTTTTATGTGTTGAAACCCATACCATGGGTCTTCACCTCACCGGAGAGACGGTGATGTGGTATGGCGGTTTCCAACCGACTAAAACCACACGGCGTTCCGTCATAAGTGGGTCTTTTTCATTGGACCTGGGTATCCCAGGAAGGGATGTCGTCAGGAATCGCTGCAGACCTTGGCCGCCTCTTTTCCATCCATTACACACCATGGAATATGGGCGGCTTAACGTCCCTTCCATCCAGTTTACTTCTATTCATTCTCGTAATCAATTTACGTTTCGAACACAAGCATTTTAGCTTAGCTTGGAGGTTACCGAGAATACTAGTAATGTATGACCCACGTTGCTAGTATACACTAAAAAAAACTGCTAATTATAACCCTAAATAATATAAAAGCGATCGCGTACACAGATTTCCATCCTAACAAAAGCTTCTAAAGGAAAAAATCTTAGTACTTGGTTTTAGAATTTTTTTTTTCTAGAATGCTTCCAGCATTCTAGCAAAAAAAAATGATTCAACCTATTTCATTTACATGTCATACAATCTTTGTAAACCACCTTTGCCTGCATTCCTTTCACTTCTTTGATGCAACTGACAAAAACATTCAGGCCTCAAGTTTTTTCTGTAATTTATTACTGAAGAAATATTTGTTTCTTTTTCTAAATTCTATTCTTTAAAATCTATTCTTGACAGAATTAAAAAAAAGCAGATGTATCTGTACCTCATATGTATGTGTGTAAAGGTATGATAAGTAAACTTTTATTACTAACGTTGTTTATGTTTTGTTAAGTTTCTTTAATACCTTTACGCCTCTAAATTTGAAAATTGTTAGCGTCCCTCACATCCTTTCATTTATCTTTCGGACGTACGAAATTCTACACAAAAAAAAGTACTAACGAGACACAATGTACTTTTATATCTCTCATGACACTAATGATATCATAACGAGGCCACGTACAAATAAAGAACTGATTTAAATGTTTTTGGACCTCGACCTCCAGTACATAAATATGAAGTTTACTTATGACATACCTGGACAAAGAGTAATCGTAGATGATTTCGCACAGCACAACATCTATATACATAAAATATATACAAATAAAAAAGCAGACTTCTAATTTGATCTTTTCCTTTTGAATGGTTTCTATGGTTCGAGATAACGATAGGAATTATAAAAAAGCACATATACCTTAAGATAACACCAGCCACATCTTGTAAACTCAGAGGTATATTTGGTAGCGAACCCGCAAGTTAAATGTTCGGCAATCTTTTGCGCCCAATTCCGACGCTCCGATGCACTTGCGCAGCTGAAGAGGATTTTTCGAGGAGAATTTCTCAGGCCGCCAGAGGAAACCATCAACTCAAAGCAGTACGAGTTGCTTGTTGTGCTATAAGAACAATTGAGAATTATTAATAAATTTATTTATAAGAGTAAATTATCAAATAATATTGGGTAACTAATGGTGAAGATTAATAAACTGTCTGGTACTTTGTTACTGATACCCTTTACTTAATTTATATATTAATAATTAGTAATGAATTATTTTCTTTAAGACTGCATGTGCACTCCTTTACTTTAATTGTTAATTCTAAAGTAATTAAGTTTTTTTTTATAGAATTAAGTACTTATAGTATAAAAATCTAATCAATATAATACCATGGAATCAATGCAAAAACCTACTAAAAAAGTCATATGGCCTAACAAAAAAGGTTAAAACCTTTATTTTGCATTCTAAATGTTGTCTCAAAAATCTCACAAAGCCCCACGTAAGATCCTTCACAAAGGTCAAAATGCTCACAACAATATGTTTATTTGAAATATCTCCCTGACATGCGAATCCCAGTACTTAGTACAGTTCTTTACGTTAATTATGTTTAAAGTATTATTAATTAACTATTCCATGTATAATATTTGTAAATATTTAAATCGAAGTCATTTAATATTACTTACCATTCTCATGTAAATGACAGTCATTTAGTGACTTATTTTAAGTATATATTTTGAATACATTTTAATTAAAAATACTGCCATTTTGAGTGTTTTTTTTACACTCATTCTTTCACATACTCACTCATCTCATTGAAAAAAAATAAACATATTGAACGAAACATACAATCCAAGTAACTAGTGGGGATAATTTTTTCACAGTTAGTTTTACCTAGTTTTAGCAATAATAATATACATGTTTATTGTACACCACATTATTTCAAAAAGTAAGGGTACAGTAGAGTGGTTACGGTAGATTATTTAAAGACGTAAATAGTCTATATTTTACAGTAAGAATATACCCTTAATATATAATGTATGTACATATAAAGCAGAAAAAGACATGTAAATACATACAATATATGTTATAGTTAAACACAAAATTAGGATAATGTATTGTATTGACTAATAAAAGGAGATATTAGAAATTGATAATTCGCAAATAATGTTCCTTCACTTATTTCTTAAGATAATATCTTGCAGAGAGGATGCAGTAACAGTGCACAGTGAGAAAGAATGATTAAGAAATTTAGTAGAATATCCAGGCATTTTACTTTCTCTTCCAGAACCAGTTCCAGAATCGTCATCTTCATTCTCCTAGTTATAGGTCAGGTTGATAATTACGATGAAGCGAAAACATGAGTGTCCATTACATTGGTAGCAAGTACATTGCATTCGTGATTTCGGACACACAACGACATTAACAGAAGTTTAAGTATTAAAAAACGTTTTTAAGGTCTGTATGCTCCACAGTGGTAGAGCCATGCTTAGACACGAATGGGCCGGCTCGACCGGTGCGATACCACGGCCTTTTTTTTTTTTTATGCGATAGGGGGCAAACGAGCAGACGGATCACCTGATGGTAAATGACTACCGCCGCCCATGGACACCCGCAACTCATGGGGCACAAGTGCGTTGCCGGCCTTTTAGGTAGGAGTACGCTCTTTTCTTGAAGGTTTGAAGGTCGTATCGGTTCGGAAATACGGCAGGCGACAATTTGTTCCATAAGCTGGTTGTGCGAGGCAAAAAGCTTCTCGAGAAGCGCACAGTGGTGGAGTGCCAATCGTCCAGGTGATGGGGATGGATATTTTGTCGCGTAGAACGATGGCGGAAACCAGCAGCCGGTATAAGTCCGAACAATTCCTCTGAACACTCCCCATGATACAAGCGATAGAGGATGCAGAGTGAAGCTACATCTCTACGCAACGCCAAGGTGTCAGGTCGATCAGAGATATCTTGGCAGTCGATGATGCGAGTCGCTCTCCGTTGAATGCGGTCAAGAGGGAGAAGTTGGTACTGGGGTGCACCTGCATAGAGATGAGAACAGTATTCCATGTGCGGCCGAACCTGCGCCTTATAAAGTTGCAGGCGGTGGGCCGGAGTAAAATACTGTCTCGATCTGTTTAGCACACCAAGCTTCTTCGAGGCTAATATGGCCTTACTCTCTAAGTGACCGCGAAACTGGACTTCGCTTGATATATCGACGCCAAGGATTCCGATACTGGCTGATGCAGTTAGGGAAGTGCTCTCAAATTGAGGTGATACGACCAATGGCATCTTTTTAGCGGTGAACGCGCAAACCTGTGTCTTCGTGGGGTTAAACTGGACTAGGTTAAGTCGACCCCAATCTGAAACTTTTGATAAAGAAGTTTCGATTTCAGACACAAGTTTGGATCGGCTTTCGATGACGTTTACCCGAGAAATGTTAGCGCGGCCGGTGTAAAGGGCATCACTCGTGCTATCGTCTGCATAGCAATGGATGCTGCTAATCTGCAGCATGTCATTGATATGCAGAAGAAACAGCGTGGGAGATAGCACACAGCCTTGTGGGTACGTATTTTCAGGTATAATCACAAAATAAATACTTACCTACTTGAATGTATAAGTTTATTACTTGAAATATGAATACTTAGTCTTCTTACTATTCAAAATACCAGCATCCGTAAAAAAAAGATTCTTACAAAAATTGAGTTTTTACGATATTTAGCTGTTGAGCAGTAGCGACCGGGATACTGGAGGTTTTTTTATAAACACAATACTACCAGTGATCTCATGGTCTTTGCTTAGGTACACCACCAACAATCGACAAGAAAAGTTACCTAACTGGAGCTATGGGTTAAGTGGTATGTCGGCATTGAACCATCTAAAACCTCAGGTTGCAATCAACGCCCAGTCATAAGTGGCCTAATAAATAAATAATAAAATAAGAATTTCTTATTTAAGTCCAACGTCTGTCGGTTTACTAATGATAGGCATAAAATATGTTGTCATAATTTATAGAGGCATAACGAAATTCAGCATAATGATCATTGCGCATAATATTATTAGGCATAAATGTTTTGCCATAATGTTTACTGATATAAATACTGTAGGTATAATAATAATGAAGTATGAAGCGCAATATTATAAACGCATAGTGGTATTGTTGAAGCATATTTTTTTTAATCATAGTGTCTGTAAACGTTCTTGAGCATACATTTTTTAACCCATTTGACAGCAAACCTTTTTCGTAGACCAACACTAGCCTATAAGGCTTTCTGTTTAAAAACAAGTTAAAAAAAAAAAACAGTGGCTAATCGAGTCAATTTATACAACTCCAACACCAACACAAGTTTAGGGAACAAATAGTAATGGGATGACTGATCAATTTCAATATGAAAACCATATTTTAATGTTTTACTTAATATATAAGAGCAAAATTTAGTAAAAAATCGTACAGTCTAGACCAGGGGAGCTCAAACTTGAACTGCTGGCGATCTACCTCAATATTTTTAGACTACTTACGATCGACTTGAGAGGCTGCAAGTATGTGTGATGCAGGGTTGTCGTACATACACGATACACCCTACCTACCTAGGTAGGGTGTACCGTAGCATATATAGATATTAGCTTTCCGCACAATTTACATTATCTTAGTCAAGGTTTGGGTTAGGTTTACTTAAGTTCTTCTCTACAATATCAATGAAAAAACTCCTAGTTATTGAAAATTGCGAGTTTATTCGTTGTTACAAAACAAGAGTTACATATGGTGTTAAACTCAACTAAGGAGTGACTTTGGATCTTGAAGCGTGGCACTGCATGTCCTCAGCATACTTTTCATAAGATGGTGCGTAACCACTGAGTGCCAATCGCAAGCATGATGACATATGATCGTCAGTTAGTCGATTGCGATATTTTGACTTAATTATCTTCATTTCAGAAAATGCAGACTCGCACAAGTAAGTTGACCCAAACATTGCCGTCAGTTGAAGGGCGATTTGCCTTAGATTCGGATATTTATCTACAGATATAAAACACCAGAAATTTGTATCAGATGCTGTAGCTTTGAGATGTATATCTGATATAATCTGCACCAACTCATTTTCAACAGAACACGAGTTCATATTAAACTGACTTGCTACTTCAGTGGTTAATTCCTCAATGTTTTTACATGAAAAAGGATAACTCATAAATGATGCTATATTTGCCAATTTACTGCAATCATAAAAACGCATTTCGAATTGTCCCAAAATATTTGATAATTCAGCCTCATACGTATCATAATTCAACTGAGGAATCCTTGCTTTCAAAGACGGAAAATGTTTCAGATCCTTTCTTTTCAGTTGATCTATCATAAGTTGCAATTTACTTTTGAATGCGTTTACTGCGCTAATCATCTCAATAATAGTTTTTCCTTTACCTTGAAGCTCCAAGTTAATGGTGTTTAAGTGCATTGTGATGTCAGTCAAAAATGCCAAATCAGTCAGCCATTTTTGGTTTTTCAACATCTCAGTGTCATCACCTCTTTCGTCTAGAAAAGCTGTTATTTCGGGCAATAATTCTTGAAACCTTTCTAGGAATTTTCCGCGACTCAACCACCTGACGTCCGTGTGAAGAACTAAATCAGTGTGTTCAGCTGACTCCCTATTTTCCAACTGCAACTTAAAGAGCCGCCGTTGCAAGCTACGTGCACGGATGGAATTCACAATTTTTGTTGCAATGCCCATAATTTCCTCCGTGTTTAAAACTTTTGAACACAAAACTTGTTGATGTATAATGCAATGGAATGAAAAAAATGAAGGGAATTCTTCATTAGCTCGACACAAAGCCACAAAACCGTTCTTGTTTCCAGTCATTGCTAGTGCTCCATCGGTTGTAATGCACACTAATTTATATATTGGTAGCTTGTAGTTTTTTACAAAATTGATGAAAACGTCATATATATCTTCGCATCGGGTCTTCCCCTTCAGAGGAATGATTGTCAAAAATTCTTCCTTAGCCAACATGTCATTGAATACCGAATAAAAATACACAGCTGGGCAGTGTCTGTCATATCGGTGGATTCGTCGAACTGTAAAGAAAAGTATGTACATTCCATGATATCATGTTTTAGTTTATCTGCGATGTCCTGACTCATGACTTCAATACGCCTTGTGACAGTCGGACGAGATAACTGAAGTTCTCTAATAGCAAACATGATTTCTGTTTTATTTTTAAAATCTCCAAATAAAGTCTCACCCGCTTCAATAAATGCTTCCTTCACAACCGATCCATCTTCGAATGGTTTCTTGTGTTTCGCCAATATATGAGATATTTTAAATGACGCGATCGTAGCAGCTTTTGATTGTTTGGCTGGTCTTGTGAACATGGTTTGTTCTTTTTTCAAACAAGATATCAAATTACTTACTTTTCGTTTTCTTAATTCACTCTGTGGCGGAAAATCCTTTTCATAGTTTTTATGAACCGTTTTATGATGCCTCTCTAAGTTACCACGCTTAGGTATTGCAACTGACGCACGACAAATAACACAAATGCACTTATCCTTCACCATACAAAAGAAAAATTCTTCCTCCCAATCGTTATTAAAATAATACGTTTTAGATTTCTTCACTGCACTCATTTCGCACTATTTAATAATAAACTTTGTATCGACGTAGTATCGCCTTCAAGTTACAATTCAGAATGTAATCCAATTCCTGCAGGCGCAACATTTATATCGGCGTGAACGAAAGTCTCGAATGTTCCCGTCAAACGCGCCGCCCGAAAATGTCTAGTACAGTCTAGTCTAGAAACAACGCGGCTTTTCTTTGACAAGTACCGCGCGTTCCTTTGATAAAGCCGCCTTTTGCCGCAAGCAGTGTTATTACGTAATAAATTTTTGTAGTTTAGTTACCTACTTATTATACATTTTTTTCTTCTCAAGATCTACTCAAAAAGCACTCGCGATCGACTGGTCGATCGCGATCGACCGTTTGAGCACCCCTGGTCTAGACTGTTCATTTCTTTAATAAATATACTAGTACCTGGATAACCGAGCTTTGCTCGGTATTTTTTGGTAAATAGTGTAAAACAACGAAAAAAAAGGTTAAATAAAATAATCATCAGGACTCGAACCGGGGTAATCTGGTTACGGCATCGCCTTATTTCCCACCTGACCTATTACAACCTTATAGATGGTGGCGAAATTTACCTTCGTATAGATATTGTAGCAGTTTTTCATTGCCTGAAAACACGGATAAAACGACAACGATGACACGGACGAAACGTTTTCTAAAACTGAAACCTAGCTAGATCGATTTATCGCCCCCGAAACCCCCTATATACTAAATTTCATGAAAATCGTTGGAGCCGATTCCGAGATTCCAATTATATATATATATATATATAAGAATTGATCATTTAAAGATATAAGATATTTGATGATTTTACGCCAATTATTAAGTCAAATCAAATGACAAATCACATGTCAGAGGCTCGAGATCGTAACAAAGAAACATACATGCACTTAAAACACATAACCCTTTCTTCCTTTCATTAAAAAATTGATAATAAAAATTACAAACTCGTATTGAGTTCAAAACATGGGCCTCTAACAGATATAACAGCTTAGGTATACTCATATTTACACATACATAAGCGAGGAAATAAACGAGGAAATAAATAATAGGCTGAAATATCTTATTGGGAGATCAATAACTTATTTTTATTAGGCTTTCCATTAGGCAGGGGGAAGTCATTATGGTGGGCTTGTATAAAAAAAAAATATAACTAACGTTTTCTATGTCAATCAAATAATCTATAAGGATTAATGTAATCCTGCATAGATAATCACTACACACTGATAGGAACAGTTACATATTTTAAGTATTATTTTTACTAACCGGATCCTTGTGACCCATCCATTGCCACTGATCACACAATTACAGAGACCATCAATGATGCTAACAATAAAAGAATGATGAACATAATTTAAGTTTAAAAATTAAAATTTTAAAAATGAAAATAAGTTTTTATCAAAGTTTTAGTCAAAGCAATCTGTTTAATTAAGTTAAAGTAACCACAATTGGGGTTATTTAACAGATGCTACTTTTGATCTCAATTGTGAGCTGTGGAATGCACTCTCACACACAAATTATATCACGGGTTTCAAGCCATTCCATACCGTGTATCTATATTTATACCATATCATATTTATCATTTGCCTTACATTGCTTTCCTTTGTTCTTTCGCTTTGAATCTACTCCCATCTACAAAAAAAAACTTACATCGAAAAAAAAAAAAAAACAATGAAGTTATCTTCATTTCTACAAAAATAGTGATAACTTAAGCATAGAAATTAAAGTAAGAAGTCAGTTCTTCATGGTTTCCTAGTTTTAATTTTACATCTTTTGGATCAATACTCAATAATGCTATATTTTAGAATATATTAGTTACATACTACATATATTTATAATATATCCATAATATGCTAAAATGACTGTGTTGAATTACTTTTTTGTATGAAAAGCTTATATATGTGTGCTGCTGTGATTCAATCCAGGGTACACCTGAGGCCCGGGGATGGGTCACTGTGTGGTTCAAGTTCGACATACCACCTTACCATTGGCATGGTGAATAAAAAAAAATACGCCTGAAATCTTGCAAGATATAAATATATAGAGGTGGGCTGGAGTTGTCATTTTAGTACATCTAATTAAAAAATAATTATTTAATAACTTAATACTCCACATTATGCATGTTTAATAATAATTGAGGGAATTCAAAAGTTATTTAAATTATTTGAAATTACTTTTTCTTGGGTGCACTAAATATTGAACACTTTAGCTGCAATTTGAATTGGTATGCTTGGTGTTTCAAATTGATACCCTAGCAGTAATACCCCATTTTTACTGTTTTTAAGTACAGCTAATTTTAATTTGTTAATTTTTTTATACCATGAAGGTTTATATATTTACACTAGCTGAACCGGCAAACGTTGTTCTGCTATAAAATCTGTATAAGGTCAGTCTGATCACCTAGCAGTATGAAATATACTTTCGCACAAAAAAAAATCATAAGAAACGGTTAAGCTGTTTCGGAGGAGTTTGGCAACAAACACTGTGACAGGTTAAAAACAGTATCTAATATATTTTTTCTGTAAATGTCACTACAGAAGAAAGAAGATCAAGATTAATTCACGGACAGGAGTAAATGGTTATTGACTGTTCTGTCTTGTCTATTTATATTTCTATGCATTCATTGTGGAAAACTTTATAAATTAAAATACACATTTCACACACTTAAATATTCTTAGGTTTTTAGTTTGTTTTAGGGATGAGAATACATAAGTTCTTATATTATAGTAAAATACTTATTTGAATTACACATGCAAATATGTAATATTATTTTATAGAGAACCTTTGAATAATATGCATGATTACTAATATAAAGAACATAAACACATATTCTGACTCATATATCTGTCACTATTATCTATCAGGCAGTATGTATAGTCATAAAGTGCCTGATTGATGGCAATAGGCTTTCCCCCTATTCCGTTAGTGGGACCAAATTCTTATGGGCAAATGTGGGCCTTTATATACAGGTGAAAGCATATGTATGTCAACCAGTGATCAGAATGACAGAACCTAATTTCCTTTCCTAAAGTTGCAGGCTGGATAAGAGGAAAATGGTTATTCTGCAAAAATTTTAGCTAATATGTGTTTTAATCTTAAGAGTCCTGGGAACACTAATAATGTTACTTCTGTATGTAAGGTTGCATATTAAAACTATTAATTGAAAAGGAATCTAAAATAAAATATTCTATACTGATCAAAAACATTGCTTAATTTTGTGACATATCTATACAGCAAAAGTTTGATCAGTAGTAAAATGTTAACTTGCTACTTCATCTCATAACACAAGAAATAGTATATTTAATTATTAATAAATAGATGTGTAAACTTATAAAACTATTAATAAAAGTGAATTTACAGAAAAATACTTACTTTAGATTATTATGTTGATTACTATATTATTAGAGTTCAGGTTAATGTTTTTTAGACATCAAGTATAGGTTTTGTAATAAAATGATGTACATCTATCAGTCTAAGGATTTTTTTGCAAAAAAATCAACTAAGATTTATCCTAACATTGTTGTATCAAAAGGATGTAAGTTAATAAAGTAATTAGTTTTACAATACCTATTTTACAATTACTACTGTTAAAAGCACATGCAATTTTAAATCTTTGATAAAATGCAACAATATTTTGACACTACTATTTAAATAGAAAAATATAATAAAACCCAAGCTGCTCCTAACATAACTCTAGGAATGTAAAAGCTTGATTACAATATAGGAAGTAAGTCATTATATCTGCCATTGTACATTTATATGCAAAGTGTTAAATTTATAAATAAATAAGTAGTAAGCAGACATTACATCTTTAGTTAAACAAATGTATACTTTCTATGTTTGTATTAAGAGTTTTTTGTTTTCATTATTTACATAGGCTCATCTTTCATACTTCCAATCTGATTCAAAAAATAAATTATTTGTATAAAGGATATATTATATCCAATACAATAATAATTTTGAATAATATTGAGGAATACTAAAGTACAGTGTCAGCACTAGGCTTGCCCCCTATTATGTTGGTGTAAACAAATTTGAATTATTAGAATAAAAACTTTCCTGAATTAGATTTATATTTATGTAAATACTAAATATTTTACCCATGTGTGTATTTTGGGGATGCCAGACTAGTTTCCTCCTATTGAAACCAAAACTAGTCGGGCATCCCCGAAATTCACATGTGAGTAAAACTTTATATTTGAATAAATTTGAATTAGCAAAATATGGGTGTTTAATAACAAACATAAAATTCCAGTCTTAGGAGTAGAGTGGGGAATAAGTAGTTATTATTATATGAAACAAATATCACACTTACCTTGATGACAGTGGCAGGACAATCTGTATGGAATATATGTTTTCCAACATATAGGCTTCTTTTAGGACACAGTTTGTAGGATCAGTGTAGCACATTAGCTTTTGATCAGACAACACACAGTATCTAGTTTGTGAGTTCTTAAACAGGTCTTCAACAACACCAGAAACTACCTTAGTTAGCATGCCACTAAAGTATGGCACTGGTAAAGTGTTTACGGGCGGTCTCTCAACATGCTCCACTTTAGCAGGAGCTGGTTTTGGGGCCTTGTTAAGTTTGTCAAATTTAAGAATGTGTGAAAATCTTTGTCTCACTTTGCTAGTTATCTTTGTGTCATCTTCAGTAACTGTTTTAGTTTCCCCATCAGTTGCAACAAACCAATTAGAATTTCTATCTTTGTCAACAGTATGTGATTTTTCATCAGGAAATAGACTATCTGATCTCTCTGGTGGGGTTGGAGGGTTAAAATAATCACTTTCATCAAATTCAAAACTCTCATCAGTATTATCAGTTGACTCAGTAGCCACTATTGTGCCATATGTGTCACCTATTAAGAATGACTCTAATAAAATCAGTTCATTACTAACTCCATCATATTTCTGGAATGATGTACTTGACTGTAGAGGATCAAACTCATATATTGTACTTTTACTGGCTCTTGGTATTGTTTCAACAATATTGGTATTTGAAGAAGACTGAAAGGGAAATGTCCAGTTTTCATACATAGAATTCTGTTTCATAACCTCAAAAGCACTTTCCCTTTTTTTTCTTCGCTCCGGTACCTCAGGGTAGGAACTTCCTGATGTGGAACTCATTGAACTAATAACACTATTAGTCTTTGACTGCTTTGGTATATCGTATGTCAGTTGTTGTTCATTATCAGAAGGTAAGCTAGACAAATTTTGTTCTAACTCCCTACTCATGTCATTTGAAATAGTGCTTAGAGAGTCTGTGTTGTCTGAATTATTAGAGAACAAAGATAAATCATCAAAATTTGTTGTGTTAAGTTGCAGATTTGGGTGATCTTGACTTTTTAGAACACTCTCCGTTTCATTATTAAACTTTTTCTGTTCTAAAAGTGGCGAATTAAACTGAATATTGTCAAACAAAGTCACATCTACAGTCGGCATAGAAACACACCTTTGGTTTTCAAAATTATCCATGGTATCTGGTTTTCGTGTTCTTCTTAGCTTTAGGCCTGCAGTCCTAGTCCCCTCTATTACAGATTTAGCAACAGAATTTCGTACAGCTCGAGATGTTGTTATAGTTTTTTCCAACGTGTCTTTAGCGAATTTAGACCCATCCTGAAGAGATTTCTCTAATTTTTCATTGGCACTCTTAGCAGAGTGACTAACTTTTTGCGCCACATCCTCCGAAATTTGCTTGGAAACAGTGCTTATTGATTTGAAAATATCGGAAGCTGTGACCCTTTCAGAATTGGTAGGCAACTTAGTTCGTGGTAAAGGTATTGGCGGGGTCGCGGGATCGTTTTGTGGTAAAAACGCACTCCTCGGCTTCGGCACCGGCGGCGAATCCATCACTTAGTCGTAATATGAGGCTACTATCACTGAATAACTATTTAGAAGAGAAAGATAACATTGTTATGGACTTCGTACGAAACACAAACAAAAACTAATGACTCACTGTAAATCGAATAATATACATCACTGCGCTGGAACCTGGCCAATAACTAGGATATACTAAATATGTAGCAATATTTACAATCCATTAAATTAATCTGAAATGATGTATGTACTGATAAAAGTCATTTATTCATAAATCAATACAGACCACAGAACACTAATACTTTGTTTTTAAAGTCTTGCGATCGGTTCCGTACCACACGGCGACCACTTAGACTACTTAATGTTGCCAATCTAAAAATATAATATTCCAGCTGGGAATTGCAACCTTTAAAGCAAAATCAGAAATTATTACCTAAAAAGAATATCGTGATTAACGATAATGAGTTGGTTTTGTTTATTCACTTTTCACTCATTGTTTAACTGATTATTTAAAAATAATAATCAGTTGATTATAATTTTTATAACTTACTTTATATATGAAATTAAGATATATCTAGATACATATTATTATTGTATAATAATGTTAATTCAAAAAAGAATTTTACTTCTTCCTAAAAACATAATTATTACAAACATCTCCCATTTGAGTATTCTTTTTAAACCGATTTTCTAATTACACACATAACCCTTATTATGGGCTATAATCCTATAATAAAGATTATGTGTGTAATTAGAAAATCGGTAGCGCAGGTTGGTTTCAATTAGATTCATAAACACTCCATATTCCGGTAACTATATTTTTATTCTTCTGTAGGTACTTTTTCTTACAATAACCTCTACAATTAGCCATTATGAATATTATAGTTCTTACATACGAGGCATGCCTTTTAAGTTCTTTCTTTTTCATATTTCCCGGCAATTTTGAATTTGGAACTGTTCTATATTTGAATGTATTTAAATTTTGAATCTCAAAACAGTTAAAAGTATTAGGATTAATGCTATTGTTTAGTCACAGCGTCGATTGGAATCTGTCAGGTTACGTACGAAAATGAATCTTTCTAAGGAAAATGTTCGTGTAATAAATTTCTACAACTTTAGAAGAGGCCTGACACGGCTTCAGTATTTGAAGAGCTAACAGCTGTGTTCAGTGATGAAGCCCCATGTCTACGGACTGTCGAACGCTAGTATTTAGAATTCCAGCGTGGACATACTAGTGTTAGTGACAAATCTCGCGAAGGACGCCCAAAATCCGCCTTCACTGACGATAACATCATTGCTTTGAGACAACTAATTCTCGACGATCGTCATGTGACGTATCGAGAGATAGGGGCTCTATTAGGCATCTCAGGGACAACATTCAGAAGATCTTGCATAAAGCGCTTGGTGTTAGAAAGCTAGTTTGCCGTTGGATACCGCATCTGCTTTGCGACGATCATAAGGCGGCCCGCGTCAGATGGTGTAAGAAAACTCTGCCAAGGTTCAACCGAGGAGAGTCAAATCACGTCTACCACATCATCAGTGGTGACGAATCTTGGATCTATGCCTATATTACATTGCCTAAAATTTAGAAAAGTGTTCGTGGTCAAAGGTTCCAGTCCGGTAAAGAAGCAATCGACGCTTTCAAGTCAGCCATTTTGAACACCCCCACTTTAGAGTGGAATAATTGTTATAATAACTGGTTTGAGCGAATGGAAGTAAAAGTGTAAAGCTACGCGGTGAATACTTTGAAAAACAATAAAAAGTACTATAAGGTTCTAGTTGTTTTCTTCTTCAAACGACAAAACTTAAAAGGCATGCCTCGTACCTACTGCTTTGTAAGTCGTTAGTGCAAATTAAATAAAATTTTTCAATTTAGAATGTCTTTATATATACCCATAATATTTTATTTTATTTTAAAATTATTACATGTAGGTATTTATTTTAACAACAATTATCTGCACAACACAAATAAATACAAATTAAAATCTTATATAAGTTTTAAATTCCGGTGTTAGGTACATATCATATCAACAAGATATCGGCAACAGTTTCCCTACTTTCAACATTTTCCAAAGTAAATAAATAATTAGAATAAACATCATGAGTTATTTGTTTTTCTATAGTGAGTATCTATTTAAGATTTATTTTCAATGTTTGTCGAATGTAAATCATTTTTAAAGTACATTGATTACCTATTAATAGGTTAGTTTCAATGTTTTTTGAAAGAAAATCAATGTTATGACAAATTGTCTATAATTAAACATTGTACCGTAACAGAATGTATTTGCCTAACAATATCAATTTTATCCCTTTGGGAACTTGCGAGGTATTAACCGTTTGCTATATAATTTTCAATTTCATAGTTTTTTTTATTCCATAAATTTATTAAAATAAAATTTGATCATGTTTTCTGTGGTACCTTAGTTCAATATCAATTGTATCGTTCCGGATGTTTTATCTTTTTTAATCTTGTAATTTCTTCGTCATTGCTAAAAGTGGTAGGTACTTATATAATTTTGAAGTAAAAACTAGTTAAGGCGCGTTGAGCACTTTTTCGGTCAACGAACGCTTTCCATGAGCTATATGTTTACTGTGTATATGAATACGTTTACTTTTCGGGTGAAGAAACAGCGTGAAACTTGCGTCATCGTCACCGCAAGCTTCCCATGAGCTACAAGTTACTTACCTACTTTTCACTTCTATCGGCAGTCCCCAAAGACTGCCCGCATGCTTTTTTTATTTCTTTTTTCCATTGCGTACGATGTTCTGCTTGTATATCCATATTGACCTCTTGCAATTACTCTCCCCCTCTTGTCCCATTATACCTTGTCCATGTCTTGTTTTTCTTGTTATTCATATTTTTTGATTTTTTCATTGGTATGACTTGTGTCTTTTCTGTCCGAAACTAAAACTTCCTGTAACTGTGTTTCCGCTTTACATTGCGTTTCTTTTACTAGAGTACCTATTTGATTTCTGCCACAAAATTCCCTTTAGCAGTACCAAAAAGGTGAATTTTTTTTTTTGTAACGTGGCAAAATCACAAAATTTTACATGGCGAAGTGGTAACGCACTTAATGGCCAATGACATTGCAAGCGGCTCCTGTGTCCATCCTCACTTGCAACTTGTGACCACCTACAATAAACTCTTGTATGATTTTATTACCCGTTCCATATTTCCTTTAATTAAAGAAATAGTTTCGTCATCTTTTTCCTCATTTTTAATCGTTGACTGGATGACATCAACGTGGACTGGTTTCATAGTAAATTTATTTTTCTTTTTCCTAATAACATAGTTGATTGTTTAGCACACAAAACAAACTTTTCCGAATGTTGTGCATTTATTTAATAACATAAGAACTTTCAGAGTTTCCTATAATTTCTAATCAATGTATAAAATTAAATCTAAATATTGTTTGAGGTTTCTACATTCAGCATGTACACATAATATAGTGTAAGTTTATTGTCTTTGAATATTATAAAAGCGTCTCCGGAATTTGTAGTTAATACACCACCAAATATATTCATTTTCACCCATTGTTTAACCGTATTTATATTTTTACTAGCTGTGTCTGCCACTTCTTTTGCGTTTTTGTATATAACAATATACAAAGTATATAACAATAACATTTCGTTCATAACAGGTGTAGCACGAGCTGAATAGAGAATGCCTCCAGGCATCAAGTTTTTATGCTGTATTAGAAACTACAAAAATATTATTTTGTTTGATTACACGCTCATCACGACATTTGATATTCTCACATGAGAGGCATGCCTTTATCGTATCGCCATGATTATCGTACCTAATGATTCTTCTTGTAATTATATATTGTAAGTTAGTTGTCATAAAAATAGTACTTATAGACACATTTCATTGCATTTTGTCCAGGTAAACTAAAACAACAACAATATTGCCAATAAAACATTAACAGGCAGTGCGACTCTCACGCTCTCTACCTGTCTCCAACTCAAACGTGCAGAGAACAATAAATTGTAGCACGTTAGACGCAGACCCGCGCCTCGTGAAATTGAGGCGCAACGGTCCCAGCTCCGTCAGGTCCTAATGGCAGAGTGGAAACAACGACTAGAGCGACCAAGAGCAGGGCACGCCACTATTTTGTCGGTAAGACCTATCATGGAGGATTGGCTGGAGAGGCGACATGGCAGCCTCTCCTACCGACTGACGCAGGTGCTCACCGGACACGGCTGCTTCGGTAAGTTCCTGTGTCGCATATGCCGGGAGCCAACGTCTGCGTGCCACCACTGCGGAGGCTGTCGCGAGGACACTACACTCCATACTCTAGCGGAGTGCTCAGCATGGACGCAACAGCGGCATGACCTCGTGACGGCTATTGGTGTGACGGCAAAGTCGATCAAATAAAAACACAGAATGAATAATTCTTCTATTTAATAAAAAAACTATATGCCATCGATGATCGGCATGACAACCGATATTTTTAGATAACCTTTTTTTTATTTTACTCTTTTGTTTTCATTATTTCAAATTTTAATCTTCTTTGTGGACATTCGACGAAGAAGAAGCTCAGTTGCCACAAAGAATAAATCACTTTAAAAAATATACAACCGACTTCAATGCGTCTAACATAAAATTTAAGACTTATATAGTTTTCTCATGTATGCAATTGTCAGAACTGGACCAAATTGAAATCGTACCACATGGGAAGCACCAGCTTTCAAATTAAAAAAAAAACAGTCATCAAAAACAGTTCACCGAGTCAAAAGCTAACAAACATATAAAAATACAGTCGAATTGAGAACCTCCTCTTTTTCGAAGTCAGTTGAAAAAAGAAGACGAAGTAGAAAGAACTATTAGTTTGTCTTGTGGCAATTGTCATTGACTATATTTTTAATTATAAAAAGGTACCAAATTAAACAAGTATAAAACCCGGCTGCATTTTATACTTATACTTTTTGACTTTATCTTGGAAGCTATGTCATTCTTACTACCGAGGTGACTCAAATGAGACCTAACAAAAATGTCGAAAACCATCAAGTCGTTTATGCTGTAGGTCGTGACAAAGAAACATCCTGCATACATCAAAAAACATAACCCTCCATCTTGCACAGTAGTAAAAAAATGTGAAAGACCCATCTAAATTCAAAAAGTAATTTTGTCAATATAAATGTGCATTATACATGTATACGTGTTTACCCCTTTAAAGCGTACAGGCGAAGTGTTTTGTAATGAAATAGTGAAAACAGTACCTACGTAGCCATATTATTTGTTGATGGAGATCTTTATCAGATCCTAATATATTATATACATACAACAGCCCTTCAAAATACATATCAAATTATATAAACTGTAACTATGCGATTTGGATCGCATCAGTGGCTTCTGAGAAAATCCTGAACTTAAAAAGGTATATACAAAATTACAATATATGTATACAACAGATATATACATACTACTTATTATTATTTTTTATTATTTTAATTCGTGTGTTTTATAGTCTAGGTGGCCAAACGAGCAGACGGGTCACCTGATGAACACTTGCAACTCAAGAATCACAAGTGCTGTCCTTTTTTCTCGTCTGTGGAATGTACCTACTTCGTGTTTTTTTTTGTTCCTTTGTAGTTGTGTATTTGTAGTGTTATTTGTGAATTTTTAGTTATGATTTATGCGAATCGTCGAATATTTTTATTGTTTTTGTAAAATATTGCTGATATAAGTGAATAATTGGATTCTTATGATTAAATAAAGTTGTCGCAAACCAAAACTCTTAGTGTATTTTTGAAGTACATAAGTAATAGTAACAATTGACCAACAGATAGCGTTACGCGTTACACACATTGATTGTATCGGTAGTAAAAAATTGATATTTGGTCTCAAAATAGATAATTAAATCCCAATTAAACAAATCGTAAGTGTAAAAAGTAAATGTTTAAATGATGCGCTTAGAATGAAAACTGCTATTTATTAATTTAAGATATTATGTTTTCTATGATTGTTATGTTTTATTCATAGAAAAGAAGATGACATAAAAACAAAACTGACACAAGAACACACATACACATAACACATGTTTAGGCAGTCTTGCCGCAAATATTGTTACAAGTAAAGCTTTGAGCAAAATTTCGGCCATTCTGATTGTTAAAATATTGCTCCCTTTGCGTACCGCTTAAGAACTTGTATTGATTTTACCACCCTTTTCATTTATAAATTATCAGTTAAATAATAACCGGCACGTCTCTTATAGGCAGCAAGGCTTGAGACATATTTTAAAATACGCGACATGGTTCTAGGTGCTATGTTCATTTCCCGAGTTAAATAATATATAATAATTTTTTTGCTTTCGCACAGGATTTCTTCGATCTTTTTCCTTCACTGCTTTGATCGCCTTTTTCGTATGAATACAACGTGGAAACCCATATATTTTTCTGTCACAAACAGAGGAGGTTTCATTGCACCTATCAAAAGACCTTTACACAAACATTCGACCAATAATACAATTCGAACGAAGACTTTAAAAAATAGCTTATGACTCCATTCCTACTTTGTGTAATGGTATCACAGCAATTCGGTTCTCTTTATCACCCCACTTACTTAAATATTACAAGAATGGGCAGATTAAGTATACATGATAGTCTGATAGATGATAGTCCGATCCCTTAGTGGCCTTTTACGGCACCACCAGGAAAAAAATGGGTGGCCCTATTCTACTCCACTTTGAAACATCCGGAATAGTAAATAACATTTTAGTTTTATAATTTAAAAAGATGTTTTATATATTCATGAGAGTATTAAGAGATCATCGCACAAAATTATATTTACGAAAGTACCGGGATTGGTCAGTGAAACACTAAATAAGAGTATTATAACGCCCTCAAGGTACATTTTGAATAAATACACTTACCTACTCTAAGACAAAACCCAATCATTAAAACAATCTAAACATCGTTTTTAAATTCGATTTCGGAACTAAGTACTACAATTATGTCACCTAGTGACCGATAATAGTTACGTCGTAGCTATGCTTTGAGCTATGGAAAAGGAAATTGACGGGAGCTTTTGCAGAATTGTAAGTCGCAATTAAATCGGTCTATGAAGTCATCAGCAACCATTATGCGACAGTTTTTGCTGAAAATTCTTTACCAATCAGTACGAGGTTGTACTCTTTAAATGCACTATACCATTTATACGCAGGTGTTTTTACACTCCAGGAGCATTAAGTAATATTTTCATCCCATTTGCATTATTACTTCGATATTTCTCTAAATTGTAAAAATAAAATAATATATATTATAAATAAATACATATTATAATAAGAAATAATAAATTCAATGTTTATATTCCCCCATCCATCTGTATAAGTAACGTCTCTTTTCTTCTCTTTATACCCTTCCCTTTCCCTTTCTGTATATTCAAAACTTTCTATCTAATCCCTGACGTGCCCGCATGACGGCAAAAGACTTTCCCCCTTTTAATAAATGCGACAAGCGTAATGATCTACTAATTTATCATGTTAGTATACTAAAATCGCAATGGACTTGAGATGAGTTGATAAAATGGCGGCCTGTGATCAATGTATAACTCACTACTGATTTTTAAACTTCTCAGAAATATGAAGGACAATAAACTGTTATGAGGATGACATAGCGCCAAAAAGGAACGAAATTTAACATGACTTTTATAATACAAAAGACAGATGTACATTGAGGGCTCCTTAGTATACTGAGTCAACTGTACTTCTAACAACTTAACAGGGAAGTTTTAAGAAGAGCAAAAAGTTATAAATTTACAATAAATAAAAGATAAATATTCATAGCGCTTTAAATATAATGAGACCTTTCAATACAACTGTTTGCACTATTGAAAGGTCCCATTATTTGTTTATTAATTAATGAGATGAAGTAGATAAACTAGTATACATCGATCGTTTGTATACACTCTCGTCGCACTATTTATCTCTATTTATTGCAAACTAAATTACCCGTCAGACGTCACGAACTATTTGACTCTGACTTTACCACTGTACGTAATGTAATTCAAAATAGTACAGTATTTAGGTATATGCTTGGTTGCAACTTATATAAGTGTTAAGTTATTTATGAGATACAATACTAAATGCACCTACACACTGACTGTAAATTGAGTGTAGACTGCTTCATCGCATCGGCCATGGCATGTTGGGGACAGACCCCCTTGAAAAATAACCCTAGATACTAATCTAGTCTAATTGTGAATTGAAACCAACCAACAAACAACTCACAACACAATTTTTATGTGTTTAAATATTGTTGTTTTTTCTTATACATTAAAAATATGATTTATATTTTTGTTTAAAAAAATAAAGATAATATGGCACTTGTATTTTTTCATTACGTTCCTATAAGCTGCACACTTATAAGTACTTTTCTTTGACAATCTTGCAACTACATCCTAGTTGACTGGAGGCTGAAAATTCATATTCGTTTAGAAATCCATCACTCACAAGTAGATCACACTCAATTACTTTATGCATTAGCATACTAAAAGCAGTTAGTCAATATTTAATTCTAGCTATTTACAATTTAGAAAAACTTTTTGAGTCCAAAAGTTTTGACTATTCTTTGTTACTTCATTTTCTTCTGATATTTGCTAAAAACACTTCTCTGTAACTTTTAAAATCCTTATAAAAATTTTAGTTACTTAAATAAAATATTGTATTTAACATGCATATATGTAAAGGTTAAGCTTTAGTGGCATATGGTAGCGTTAATGTAATGTACGGATTCAAAAGTGATGGGCGCCACAAAGTTTGTTTAATGCATACATTAAAGGGCCTTTGCAGCTTGTTTACGCTTGTCACTTGTGTACACACACTCGTGTCAGATCGCCATTGCACTTCTCGATAGTCACAGGCATTTTGGAGGCTTTGCGTATAAAGGCCCTGTTAGATGTGGCCTGTAAGATATCTACTGCATTTATTACTTTGAGATCTATTGAATATACATATGTATATAGCATACAATGTTTAAGTGTGTGTCTTTTCGGTCTATTTGAAGAAATATAAGAAAAAAACACTTACTTTTAACAATTTTTCCTGACTGTTAAAGAAATCTTTTGGATTGTCTTAGATCCCTTGCAAATGCTGTTGCTTGTCCGCAGCTTCGAATGCGTGGAATGTCGATGATAAGTAGGATATGAAGTATCACTATATCAAATTCGATCAAAACGGCTTCAGCTGTTTAGCCGTGAAAAGGTAACAGGCACACAGATAGACAAAGTTTCACAATTATAATATTCAGTATAGTATGGACCATATATACTAAAAACTACGCGGTTGTATACATATATATAATAAAATTAAAAGTGGCAAGAAATAACGTGAAAAATGAATAGAATGGTTTAAAAATGTTTTATTTAAAATCAAAACATATTTAGTAAGTTATCAATTATTCATCAACATTGTATATTTTATATTCTGTGAAAAACACAATTGTCGCAAATTCTGTGAAAGTTTGTTGCTCGTGTATGGCTCGCGTGATCACGGTGGTAAACGGCTTAATTTGACTATGCTAACAGGGGACGGCTCAATCGGATTTCACACTCTACAATGCAATTAGCAGGCTTTTATTACTTGTACTATAGGTCCGCTAGTGCGTCTGCGTGGAATTTATACTCCAGGTAGGTAGTCTTTTTCTTGTTCAAATTCATTGGCGAAGTCGAATCGAATAATACGTTGAATAGGTACTTTACCTTGTTTAAACATGTTATCTGCTTACCTAAATGCATGGATATTATATTGTTTTATTTCTCTAAAATAGAAGAATGATCTGTCTCCCATACAATATTTGATTTCCTATTTTGTAACCTTCAAAGCCGATATTAAACACAAAAATAGCATGTGATCTATCAAACAATGGTTACTTTTGCATTATTAATATTAGAATTTATGGTATACTTTATTTCACTATATCGCTTTTTAAATTATTAATTTAATAATAATAACTGATAATCATTCAATCCGTTCTGGAGACTAGGCAAACAATCAGACACCCAGAACTGGTAAACGTAGACATATGCACTAAGCAAACAGCTATTATTTTGAAATTACAGACATTTTAACTAAACTTATTTGTATTGTAGATGGACCTGTGTTTTTGATATATTCTAAGTCGTTTAAGAAGATATAAAAGTAACTAGAAGTATTTCGTAATACAGTATTAACGCATTGTCAATCCATTTACCTGCCCTAGACATGATACACCATATAAAAAAAAAAAACAATGATATGAGCCTAAGCAGAGGTGTCACTGATGTAACGGCGATCTTCTGTGCATTGGTCGTATTGGTCCATATCATAGTCTCCAATATACTCTCTGTCACCTTCAAATGAATTGGAGTTCTTAACTAAATAAAATAATAGTGTACTCGCTATACCAATTGGAACTGGACTCACATCCTTGCAACTAGCGTCGCTCACAGATTTTTGAAATCATATTAATTAAGTTAATAACGTACTACCCATTCCCATCTGCGATTATGCTCTTTGCTTCACTCCTTAATACCTGTGCACCCCACAGTGATGTTGTTTGATATATTTTTACTCAATAAATACTGTATCCAACACAAAAATATTGTTTCGAATCCCAGAAACACAACATTTGACAAGTACCTCATTGATATGTATTTGCATCTATATGTATATGCAGCTTATTGCCAAAATCAATTTTATTTACTTACGTCAAAGCGTATTTAAAAACGGTGATCCACGTTTACATTGCGGCTAGATAAATAAAACTCTCCACGGTTATGGTAAAAACACATTAAAAACGAACTACTATTCTGCTAAATCAAAGTAAGAGCGAAGAAGTAAAATTTTTCTCTCTTTTTTTTTAAAGACAACTCCCGCACTAGGATTAATTCCTGTGTCGCGGGGGACTTAACAAACATTCAAATAACGGACACAAAGAACACCCAGACTCAGAACAACAATTTGAATATTACGCAAAGTGTTGTTCCGTGCGGCGATTGAACCCCCAACACTCGGTGCGGCAGCGTAGTGGCGAGGTGACCACTTAAACCGCTACGCCATCCGTGCAGTTAAAGATTATTTGGATTAGAGGAGATCCAATTTTCACTCCCCGAGAACTTTTTAAACTGATTTTTGTTTTATCAATAAATTTATCTATTAAAACCGTTTTTATTTACGGGATCTCGAGAACTTATCTCAAGTTCTCAAAAACGTTTTTTCATCAAAAAAGATTTTTAACCCGATCATTCGAGAACTGATTTTCACTTTTTAAAAGCTGGTTTTCTTCTAATCAATAACTTAATCTAATGAAACCATTTTGATTGATTTATCGAGAACTAATTTCGAGTTAATCAAAAATTTTTATCTTTCGATATTTTAAAAACTGATTTTCACGTTATGATAACAGATTTTCCCATTTTTAAAACCGGTTTTCGTTTTATAAATGACCTACTCTATTCAAACCATTCAATGAACGATATATTCCTTTGAGCTTTTGAAAACTACTCAATACAATACATTTTAATCCCGCATCCAGAAAGACTGCCTTCTGCATCAGGCCTCTGAAGGATTAGTCGAGGCTCTCAGCGATTCACCCATAGGGTGATATGACTATCGGCATAATGATTGCCGAATCCACATCCCACATGTCAATAACCACATTTGCCAAATCTAAACATTTTAGTTGTTTATATTTTTTAGCCCTTATGAATTGTTATCATTATTCTGTTTATTAAACTTGAAAACCATATAAACCACGTTTTTAATTATATCTAGTTATCAAAACAAAACATATTAAAAAATGTAAAAAATAGTAGACCACCAAAATCGGGTACAGGGACCGGAGCTTAGGGCACTAAAGGAGGAACCTATAGGAAATATTTTATTTGTGTATCTTTTTCAACTTTTACGAGATTCTCGTTACGAGGAACAGCGATAACATATTTGTGCGGCGCTCTAAGCGGTCTATCACAACTAATTATAAGGCTTATTGAAGACAATTGTCTTGTCAGTAATGATAGATTGATCCCAATATAATGTAGTTCGACCGTTTTTGAAAACTGGGTCCAGCACATACTTGTAATATAGCACCCCTAAATTCACAAGTAGGTCACTGTACTGATGTACTATCCTGGCCACTTGGTTGGCAAGACGAGAAAAACCAGAAATAATATGCCAGATAGATTCATCTAGACGGTCACATGCCCGACATATATATATATATATTTACAATATAGGGGGACTGACGAACAGTCGGGTCACTTGACGGTAGTAACAACCGCAGTTCATGGAGACCTGCAAATCAACAGATAAGGGATGGGGAGATGCTCCAATGTAAGCCCTCTTGCATTCCCTAGTGGCTTTGTTAAATGCTGCTTTTGCTGCATAATCACAGGAACTGATACCAGTTCCCGCAAAAGCCCGATTCACAAAACGCATTACTCTCGGGTGTGTTGTTCAACAGATAAGTTTGCCAATGAGTGCCCTCGCCTCAGCGATACGAATAAAGAATCAAATGTATCATTGAGGTTTTTAAATAGGTAATAAAGCGTCCAGGGCACACACTAGCGCTTTATTTCGTTTATTTGCAAACGCGGTATACGTGGTTAATGCTCAAAATGTATGAATCGATAATCACAAATAGCACCTTCCAAAGTGTTCCTTATTTTATCATTATACTGGGTACTTACAGATAAAACAGTGTTATCCTCCACTTCCACAACAGGACTATTTGTATTGGAGAAGGGATGAACGGGCTAAGTAAGTCTCCTTTTGAAATATAAAAGAAAATCCGACTAACCTACTTATAAACTATATACATTGTTCCGTCTTTAACGGTCTCATAAAAATATTTAAAAAAATCCACAGACTTAAAAGAATATTTAAATAGCGCTAAATTGTTGACGTACTTCTCGATTTTTGCGCTTAGCAACACATTAAGCCATCCATTTTTATTCATATATATAAATAGATAGATAACATGGGGCTCTATAATGAATTTAGAATACATAATTCACGTAGGTGTAAAGGAATAAAAACGCTTTAATATAAGTCCGTGTAGACTACATCTACCCGAGAAGGCTCAGACATTGTGCTTGTCATTGTGTGTAAACTTCCCGCATTCTGCTAGTTCGAGTTACACGATATATACTATACATCCCTGTAAAGAATATTACTTTCCTTCTCTTTCTTTTGCCTCTGGCTATCCCTTCAGAGACACAGGCGTGACTGAATACATATCATGTATGTAGGTATGTATTATTTATGACCTCGCGCCATCCGGTCGTCTAATCATAAGTTTTTATTTGTGATACGATGAATAAAGATGAAATTAATGATTATTTATGGTATTTTACATACAGATACATACGCTCGCGCTTTTATCCACTAAAGTGTAGACAGATATGTATGTATTAAACACCCAGATTTGTCCAAGCCTATTGCCGTCAACCAGGCACTGTATGTCTGTATACATACAAAGTATTATAAATTTAGGTACGTATATGGCCCTACTTATGCTTAATAATTTATTTTGACAAGGGATTCTTCCTACCGCGTTTATAAGACTAAATAACTAGATGTAAGGTCAATCTATAAATTGTCGCGTAGGACGATGGCGGAAACCAGCAGCCGGTATAAGTCCGAACAATTCCTCTGAACACTCCCCATGATACAAGCGATAGAGGATGCAGAGTGAAGCTACATCTCTACGCAACGCCAAGGTGTCAAGTCGATCAGAAATATCTTGGCAGTCGATGATGCGAGTCACTCTCCGTTGAATGCGGTCAAGAGGCAGAAGTTGGTACTGGGGTGCACCTGCATAGAGATGAGAACAGTATTCCATGTGCGGCCGAACCTGCGCCTTATAAAGTTGCAGGCGGTGGGCCGGAGTAAAATACTGTCTCGATCTGTTTAGCACACCAAGCTTCTTCGAGGCTAATATGGCCTTACTCTCTAAGTGACCGCGAAACTGGACTTCGCTTGATATATCGACGCCAAGGATTCCGATACTGGCTGATGAAGTTAGGGAATCACCTGGACGATTGGTACTCGCAAAACCAGCTTATGGAACAAATTGTCGCCTGCCGTATTTCCGAACCGATACGACCTTCAAACCTTCAAGAAGAGAGCGTACCTCTACCTAAAAGGCCGGCAACGCACTTGTGTCTTGAGTTGCGGGTGTCCATGGGCGGCGGTAGTCACTTACCGTCAGGTGACCCGTCTGTTCGTTTGCCCCCTATCGCAAAAAAAAAAAAAAAAAAAAAGATAAAATACCAGCAGAAGGAAATTTAAGGATGCATTCAAAAGTTACTGATCTGAGTACCAAAATACGTTGTAATATATATAATATAATAATTCAAAGGCCAGTTAATTAGTTCATGGATTTCTTAGTCAGAAAATTTCGATTAAGTCTCATGATGTAGTGTACATAGTTGTTTCAAACAGTTATATAATGTACGTATGTTACGCACGTCTAAAGTAACGAATACGGAAGATATTTGTATAACGTACACTAAATATAAAGGATGGTTTTATTGCACAATAAAGAGGCTGCCAGTTATTGGAGCTGCCTGCATATTTTTTTTTAATATACAAATAGAAGTCAACATCTGACAGCACCATTTTTAATGAATAAAGTAAAGTAGAAGTGAATCAACTCGCCCATAGTAATTGTATATACATATAATATCTGTAATAATATCTTCAGACGTCTCACACACAGAGGATTTCAAACTAAACAGAGCTTGCACTCCTGTAATCAGACTGCTGATAAACATTTATATATATTTCTAAATACACAAATATTATCACTATATAGTATTAAACAAGTCTGTGTATGCTTAGATCTTTAAAGCTACGTAACGGATTTTGATGCGTTTTTTTTTAATAGATAAAATGTGATAATTTTAGAGGTTTCTATTGCGATGTCGTAAATAAACTCATTTTTTTTCATTGCAAACGCTGGCTTCACCCTACGAGATCGATCAAATATTGTACTACAGTATTGTGCACCTTAAAAACATCTACAAAACAAACCACGATGGTATATAGTGATAACTGACAATAGCCATTTTATATCATTTACTTTTTACGAGAAATAATGGCTTATTTAAGCAATAGAGCATTAATCCTTATCCAAAGTACCCTAAATAAATTATGCATTTAGTATAGATCAATATCGAACTTTACAGCATGTTATTTAAATGAATATTTTAGAAGATATTACAGATTTAAAATGTACCTTCTAGTGTAGTACGTCGGCCTAAACATGCTCTCGGAGAGCTAGACGATATCAAATTCGTTCAACGTAGAGCGTACACAAATCGTCCGCGATTTCGCCCCAGCCGCTGGAGTCAGAATACGCGCCGCGTTAATTGGTCGCCCTAGTTTACTAGCGATGCCCCAAGCCGAGGTTCGTACCCTACAGGTACAATTACAATTATACAATGCAAATGAAACACTGCGACGAAGTATAGAAAAAACATAGAAGAGAATATCTTACTTGTTACAACCAAATTTTAATTTCAGTCAACAGCGAACTTGATATGAATATACCCCAAGGTAGGGTAATAGTCGTATAGTCTTTACTGATTGTAACTTGAACATCAAAGTGGGGCAATAACAGACTACCTCCATACACGTAATTGGTTGTACACGTATGTGTTATGTTGGTAGGAAATAAAACGAATTCTTTTCTACGTAAAAAACGTACCAACAAAACAGAATAGTATTGTTTCAAAGGATAATTTTCATAACTTTTCAGCTACGTTGATAGTTTCTGAAAGTTGACTTTCAAATAGTTTTTTTTTTTTTATAGACAGCTCCCAACTAGGACTGATGACACCTGTGTCGCGGGGAACTAACGAAACATACAAGCTAAGGACAAACAGAACACTCGAGCCACCCCGAATTTTTGTGTAGAGTGGGAATCGAACTCTGCATAAACAGTCAGAATCACTAACCACTAGACAAAACTTACAACTAAAAACTTATAAAAATTACAACAGCACTTAAAACAACAGCACTGTGCACCTCAGTCTTTCACAATTTATATAGATGCAAAACATCTATATTATTGTACATAATCATATATTATCTTGGTCTGAAGTAGTGTCTACTACCAATGTTAATTAATAACGCATTAGATATGTTGTACTCTAAATTGACAACTATTGTAAATGCTAATGTTTCAATTAAAAACTGATTTACTGGGTATCGCGAATTACTCCGGTAATAACAAAAAAACATTAAAGCAAATATTTCCATTTGAAAGTTTCATCTAGATTTCAATAAATAAATGTTCAACTATCATAGGTATAATTATAAAAATATTAATTGAAAACCTTATTACATTTCACAATATTAAAACGAAAATGGCTACAGTAGTAGTAGAAACTCTGTCGTAGCCATTAACGCCCACATCCACATCTTGACTATATAACTAAGGCTAGTAGGTACTTTTAATTTTTATTATAAATGAACATATTTATTATATCTATTATGTGTTGACAGTGTACGTATGTATGGCTAGTGTAGGTGAGTGTATGTGTCAGCCCGCGAGGGGGTGATGTCCGCGTGTGTCTGGACGCCACCTTTTGATAGGTTTCCAGCAGGTGGTGCCCGCATAGTGCGGGCAGGCGCTAGGAGGGGTCCGGATGTCCTAATAAAGCTGTTCCCGGATTCCTCCTATTTTAAGCGCAGAATGGCACATCTTGTGGTTTTAGTCGGTACGATTCCGACACACCGTTCCACCAAAAACCCCGGTGGGATGACGGCCCGAGAGGGTTTCCACACGAAAAAAAAAAAAAAAAAAAGAAAAGGTGAGTGTATGTGTGTACGTGTCATGTATGTAAAGTGTTTAGGTTTTCATGTAATGATGTCTTCACACTGTGCATAAGTCAAAGAAAGAAGCCCCTCTGTTAATTTAAACTTACATTTTTTGTAGGGTAAAGGATATATATTAAGCAAATATTAATTTTAGTATAAAGCTTTCAAATAAAAATAAAAAATATTAGATTTTTTTTATCTATAAAAACGGCAAAAGTCTTTAGCAAGAGGCTGCCACACCGTGAAGTGCGGGGGGCCCTCACCCCCCTTTCAATTTCATGTAACACCTCGCGCCACCGTTTCAGGACTGCTTCTGCTGGGGCAACGGGCAGCCTAACTACTTGTCCTCTCCACCGCCCTTTGGCCAGCATGATCTCCTCGCAAAATGAGGCGTCGGAATCACACGCACTCTCGCTTTGGAACATGGGCCATGGGAGCCACCTTAAAATATATGTTTTATTTTAATTTAATAATTTGTTTTTAAAGTGAATATATTATAAAATAATCTGTGAATATTTTCATATTTCAACCTGTTGCCGTTATCAATATCGAGCAAAAACGAGCAAAAAAAACCTTCAGTATCGAACAAGTAACTTTACAGTGCGAGTACACTATGTCGATGTGGTTATAACACATATGTTTTTTATTTTTTAACGACTTCTAAAAAGAAGGACTTTTTTAATAAGACTGATTTTAATTTTTATATCTATGAAATTTTTGAACCAATTTAACGAATAATTCCAACTCTAAGATGAAGATATTGAAGTACAGTAGGTAGGGTAGGAAAGTTTCATGTATTGTTAATGTTAATAATCCGTGTCCTGTCTATAAAAACACAGTAAACATATAAACTACATATAATACATATAAAGTAGTGAGTGTTCATGCGAGTTAATTTTTATAGTGAGTAAATTTGAATTCCTTTATTCATATAACATTCACATATAGTAGTGTAGTAGTAACAGTGTAAAGTTTTGTGTAGACGACAACAAAACAGGCGATTTCATCTGTACAATGTCACCGGGGGAGGGCTTGCACCCGTGCAATGACATTCAGCTTTGCCACCCCGGGCCTTTGACGGGCTTAGTCTGCACTGCACGGTTGCAGACTTCAGTCACTGGGTTAGATATACTGGAAATAGTTGTGCCGTTCAATTAACTAAGGTCGATGATTGAATTGGACCCCTTGAAATGTAATATTATATACGCAAATAAATTGGTTAACGTGTATTGACTAACAGTATTAACAAGGTATATGTAACTGCTACCAATTATACTTATCATGTTACTTTAGTTCTAGGGACAAGAAAGATTTTTATCATAAAGCGCACATTGTATCCTATACTACTGTTGCAATGTTGGAAAGTATAAAGATTAGTCGGTAATTCAAATAATCCACAAAAATAATAAAGGCAGCAGCTGGCAGCGAGAGATCCTCTCCGATGACTGCAATGAGGACCCGATGCTGCGCCGCCCAAGCGGGGCAATCCGTGAGGGTATGTTGAGTCGAGTGTAGTCACAGTGGTGGCAGACGGGACTCAACTCCCTCCTAGCGACCGAGTGTAGGTACTTTCCGAAGCAGCCGTGCCTGGAAAGGAACTGCGTCAGTCGGAATGAAAGAGTCCCGTGCTGCCGCTCTGCCCATTCGACGATAACAGGCTGGAGCGCCTCCACAGCGGCAAAGCCAGCACGTGGAGCCTCCAGCCAACGAGCAATCGTCTGCCGATAAACTTGACCGCCTCCGTTGACACGTTGCGGTAACCGCGTATGGCTATAACCGCCAAGACCCTCTGAGGGTACCAGAGGCGTGCCCTATTTGATGATTGGCAGGTAGGTTACCCGCCGCACACGCTGGGCAGTGAGGGGCAGTGGAACATGCCGCTGCCTTGAGCTCCGGTCGACCGCAGCGGAATCAGAGTCCGCTGCAGTCAAAACAACTTTCACACTTGAAGCGGGTGTGTCCTGTTGCGAGGCATTTGTAGCATCTCGTCAATCTCGTAGCCAGAATAGTTACTCTAGCATTCACGAAACCGACGAGGATACTGCCGGCATCGCCTAGAATTTGGGCGGTTGCAACGGGGCAACTGACCATGCGGTTGAGAGCCAGGGCCAACACATAGGCGGCGATCCCTCCAGACGGGACTTTTACCATAAGATTGATGTATTTTGTTTATGCCGAATACAAATTTTATTATGATTTAAATTACGTTTTTAAATTTAAATACATATAAATTACAAAATCGGAAATAGAAAAAACATTTAAAAAATAGTTCGCTTCTGGTATCGGGTACAGGGACCAAGCTGCTAGTGGTTAGGGCTCCAGTGACAGATATCTCCACACAATGAGTGCCGTATCAAGAAAGACTGCTGTCTGCTGGTCCTGCATCAGGCCCTTAACCCAGCTGTGTAACGTGAGCCTCTGCAGATGATGGTCGAAGTTCTTAGCAATCAATCCATAACCTGATATGAATATCAGCACAATGATTGCTGAATTCACATATCACATGTCGACAACCTTATGGGCCAAATCCAAATATTTCATTTGTTTATCTTTTATAGCGTTTAAGAGATTCTTGTCATGGAAAACGGTAAGTTCAACAATCATTGTTGGCGCTCTTTTCGACCTATCACTACTATATCAGGTTTATTGGCAACAATGTCAGTGATAATAGATCGCTCCCAATATAACGTTGCATGACTAAGTATTTTCAAGAACTGGGTACAACGGTACACGTATATACTTGTAATACTGCAACTAGACAGCTGCAAGGTTGTGTCTAAGAATAAGTTGCGTTACAAATTGATAGTAAAAGTTTAAAGTAAATAATAAAAGAAAAGAAAAAGAAATAATAAAAATATACGACAGAGATACCTACATTTTTAAGTCTCCGAGAAACAATCACCAAATAAGGTGTATAATATAGCTAACAAAAGTACTGAAATTGATTAAATCATCACGTAGAACTTAAATTATTACTAAGTTATCTCACAGATATATCATGGTAAATACCAGTAGCTACGGTTCATATTTCGAGCACCGTGGTCGGAATCGGAGCTATATTAATTAATACCTATTTTGCTTTCACCTCTATTCTATGGTGCAAAGGGAACATATGTATGTAGAGCTTGAAACAGAGTTATGTTTAATAAATAAAGGTAGGTATTATACTGGATTTTCAATAAATTTGTGTGATCGTGATCGAGAAAGTGATTCCTTCCGGGAGAAGGAATCACTTTCAGATTTTCCTCACATTTCCAATTTTACGAATATCCTTTTCGGGCAATAGCTCGTGTATTCATGGGCAATACATACTAAGGTTACTACTACTTGAATAAATTTCATGGCATAATAGCAAACCACCATAAAATAAAATACCACCATAACTTATAACAGTTATAACTTTGATGAAGTAGTAATAAAAAGGGCCAGTGTACTTATATATATATATATAATTAAACTAAAATGAACTTCACCTATAAGATGTCGTTTAACTTCAAAAGTATTTTTTCAACAATTTAATTATTTTTTGTTATATGCAGAGCCTTCTACAGAAAAAGATACTTCGGACGTGCCACCAAAGTTGAATTTCGAAATTAAATTAACCAGTACCTGGATAACCGAGCTTTGCTCGGTAATTTTTGGTAAATCGTGTAAAACAACGAAAAAAAAAGTTAAATAAAATAATCATCAGGACTCGAACCGGGGTAATCTGGTTACGGGACCGCCTTATTTTCCACCTGACCCATTACAACTTTACAGATGGTGGCGAAATTTACCTTCGTATACTAATGATATTGTAGCAGTTTTTCATTGCCTGAAAACACGGACAAAACGACGTTTTCTAAAACTGAAACCTAGCTAGATCGATTTATCGCCCCCGAAACTCCCTATATACTAAATTTCATGAAAATCGTTAAAGCCGATTCCGAGATTCCAATTATATATATACAAGAATTGCTCATTTAAAGATATAATATAAATAAATCAATACGTTTATAAAGTTTTTACCACTTATTAAGTAAGTGGGCCTAAAATATGGCTGGCAAAATATGAGCGTTTGATGCGTTTATGTTACATGTGTGTATGTTACCATATTATGCAATCAAAAATAAATAAAATATCTATGAAGTCTAAAGCAATTCTGCAGTTACTAATCAGACTACATTCTATTATTTATTTATAAAAGCGTTATTGAGTTCCATTGAGGCCCAACCTACATTAGGTATCAAAGCTAATCTTGTGTGTTCCAACACTATTCACAACGAGATGGGGTTGCTCAGTCGATGTATGTGGTGACTACTGAGTCACTACGTACAGTGAATGCACTTACTAAATAAACCTCTCGACTAAGACGAATTATTTGCGCTGTTTTGGGAGTCCTTTGGACTGCTAGTCTCTTGTGTGCTATGATGAACCCTTGTCAATGTTATTTATGTGTGTGTGTGTGTATGTTACTCGCAACCTCGGTGGGGTCAAAACTAAGATGACAAACAAATATGATGCCGCAAAGACACAACTTCTGTAGGTGGTAACCTACCTCCAACGTGGGAGGGGGGTGTTGACGCCTGGTATCCTAAGAAGGGTATTAAGTCGAGATAAATTCTACTGCAACCTAAAACAGCAAAATCACTAAAATAATGTATACTATACATATTATATGTACGTATTTTGTTTTATGAACCGTTTTATTTCTCCTGACTATAAATTACTTACATAATGATATAGTTTTTGGATTACTCACATTATGTGATAATTTTAACAGTGGTAGAGCCATGCTTAGGCACGAATGAGTTGGCTCGACCGGTGCGATATGCGGCCTTACAGAAAACCGGTTGTGAAGTAAAGTGTGTTGCATTTCCCCGAATTGAGTGAAGTTTCCGGAGGCCCAACTCCACCTCTCCCCTTTCCTCTCCCCTCATCTCCTTTCTCCTCTTTCCCATCTCCTTATACCCCCCTCCTTATACCCGCTCCATGCATCCCCCATCCCTCATCACCCTCAAAGGCGGGCAGCGCACCTTCGACTCTTGAGTTGCAGGTGTCCATGGACGGTGGTTGTCACTTACCATCAGGTGACCCGTCTGTTCGTCTGTTCCCCTATAGTATAAAAAAAGAAA
Organism: Tyria jacobaeae; assembly: GCA_947561695.1. NCBI lineage: Eukaryota > Metazoa > Arthropoda > Insecta > Lepidoptera > Erebidae > Tyria > Tyria jacobaeae. The sequence goes on along the minus strand of OX387207.1, from coordinate 5,248,657 downwards.
GATATACATATGTACATCTAAATTACTACACACATAAATATAGTATCCATTTTGATTTTCCTTTCACTTAATTAAAAATAGAAAAGCAATTTTTAGATAATGTACATTTCTTAGAAAAAGTTTGAAATTTTCGTTAGAGATCAAACATCTTTATACTAAAAGCTTACAAACATTAACTTCAGCTTTAACACGCTTCCACGGTTAAATACTCGGTCAGTTTTGTGCGACACTTATTTAAATATTCCGTTAACTACGAAATATTTAACGTTATGTAAACCCCCGTTTTCTTAACATGGAGTTTTAATGATAATGAATCAGTGCCTATGTGTGTACACCTTATTACGACTATATACGATAGTCACAGCGCTTCAGAGCCGTCGGTCCCGCCTCCGTTTGTGGCTCGCGCGGTTGCGCGAGTTCTGTACCCTGTACCAAGCCCTAGTCTAGCAATGATTCAGAACGTCTGAAAACCTCACCTGACGTTGTTGTTGCATTAGACTCGTGAAATACGTTCGCGGTGTTAGAAACTTCGTGTAAACGCCGTGAGTGCAAGTGATTATTGGCTTCACGATGGGCGGTAAGTTTACGAGCATTCAATCTACATATGTGTAATACGTGTAATATATACTGTACTTTTGTACAAAAATAAATCAGTGCATTTTTTTAATATAGTTAGTTTTAGTGCCGCCGTAGCTTGAGATATATAATTTGTATATTAGTGAACAGTTTAGTTGCGGATTTTAGTAATCGACGCATACATTGATTTATGTGTTTTAGTAATATAACACTTGCAAGGGATACGAGATGCTCTTAATTTACGTAACAATAGTGAGTGGTTGTAATTAAAATTCCATACAATTTATTACTGGATGAAATAAAACTATACTAAACTCGTTTTATTTGTGAAAACTACAGCAATGACGCTTTCGTCATTCAGAGAAATAATCAAAAGAATATGCATGTAAAATATATTATTATTATTATTGTATTGTTCGTGTAAAAATATGTTATATACCGTAACTTACCGTTATAACGACACACAAATGTTAGAAAACTTATTCTGAAAAACTTATAAATTGTTGTGAAAAAGTGTTAAGTACATCAAATGTATTGTAAATTAAGTTTTAAAAACTTTTTTTCATTTATTATAATATATTCATATTACATCAGAATATAAATAAATCAGATATGGCGTTATTGAATAAACGTTTGGGAACGCTAAAAGACCTGTTGTATTGTACTTCTGTGAACTTAAACATAAGATAATTAATTCTGATGTTTCACTATTTTCTGTACAAAATTATAATCTGGCTACCTAATTTGCAAGGCATAAAAGAGACGGTGGTACATTTATATTGATTAGAAGTGGACTAAAATTAAAGTTCCAGATGCAGTCGCAAAATACATGCATCCATACAATGCATCTGAAATTTAATAGAATGCTATGCTGCAGAATTGGTAGAGATTGTGCCTATACCAATTCTACAGCACAACATTCTATTAAATTTTAGTATAGCATTCTATTAGTTGTAGTTTGTATTAAATTATAGTCATGCGTATTTATCGAAGTCTGCAACAAATTAATAAAAAAGACATTTAAATATCATATATTGATATATAGTAAACTGACTATATATTTATATAATTCACTCATAAATTAATAAAATATAAAATGTGGTAGGTAAAATATAAAATTTTAACATTGACTTAAACCGTATGTTTATTCGGCACATGTCAAACAAATATTGGAAAGTTTTAGTTTGAAGCATATATGTAGGTACCTATATAGGTACCGACACAGCAGTACCAGCATTGATAATTTAATAATATTTAGTTTTTGTATTAAAATTTAAAAAAAAAACACAAATTTTGGACCATGTAGGTTTAATTTTAATTCAGTGACCACTATATTAAAACTACAACTTCACAATTTCTCCCTTACTAGGTCAGCAAAGTAAACAGATTTTAGTAGAAATTTTATTATTCTTTATCGCTGATGTAGGAATAATAAAAAAGTGATGTTTTTTTAATGGTTAATGTAGTTGTGGTTCTTAAATTTTCGAATTTCATGTATACTGTAAATTGTTAGGGTAGGGTTAGGAGCCCCGAGGATACCACACTTCACTCACTAGCGTAGACCTCGCGACTGCCATAGGTATGGGTAGCCTCTCGTTGGAGATCATGATTGTGTCCATGGTCTCGAGGGAGAGCGCATGGAATTCCGCCGCCTAAGGGAACCTGAAGACTCAGTGACGGAACACCGTGTGGTTTTAGTCGGTTCGAGTCCGACATACCACCTTATCTTTTTGGGAGGGTTAGGAGACCATTTAAAAGAAAATGTTATTCTTACGGTTTTCTGGCCACTACTTGTATAACCTACGATCCATAAGAGGGCAAAATACAGTTCACTAGTACGTCCTTGTACCTAAAGAAGGTATTAATAACTAAGGGCTGTTGACTCGGTACACAAACAAGCCTTTAGGATTGGCAACGGTTTTAAGCTTGCAAGCGATAAAGAACCTCCTTAGTAATCGAGATGGATCGATTCTCATTAAGGCTGTTCTTGATTGGCAGGTGATTTGAACAAACTTGTTCTTATATATACCTCATTCAAGAAAATCTGGTCAACCGGTATACAATCATCAGGTCTTTTCTAAGTTTGAATGGAGTTTCAGTCGGGGTTATATTATTATATTTTAAATTTATACTTATACTTTAATTAATAAGTAAATTAAGCACATGAACTAGCAATGCATATAAATGCCTTGAAATCGGCATATCAAATTTCATACAAAGGTTTCAATAGAATGTTTTTTTGTAAATGAAAAGATTTGAGTTTACGAAAATGTAAGTGTGGCATGGCATCGTTGTGGCATACTCTTATAAGCATTACAATAAATGAAAAATATTTTAGGTCACTATATTTTTTAGTAAGCTCTCCCTAGAACTTACATAGACTGATTGAGTACTAAATGAGTTCTTTGTTGACAGTTTAAATGGAGTGTAAACGTAATATGTACATTATTCACTCATAGCACCGTACTGCACTGGATATTGTAACCAAAAATTATATTGAACCTGTTATCCTCCAGGTTCTGGGAATATTTTGCAGCATCCTTGGGTAAGCCGCATGCGGCTGCTATCAACCAAATTTGAAGACCATAATTTCTCCTAAGAACAAGCCTTTGCCGTGCCGGGTCGTTAGTGCTAAGGCCTTTACACGAACGTCATTATATGTTTGTAAACGTTTGCCAGTATATATTTTATACGAAATGCATATTATATAATAACTCTAATATATAATATATATATAATACTAATATATAATAACTCCACATATCTCACGCAAGGCCGTCTGAACCCAAACTAAGCATAGCTTGTGTTATGGTAACCAGACTGCTGATAAACATACTTATATATTTCTAAATACATACATGTTATAAATAAATTACACCCGGACACAGAACAAATGGTCATGCTCATCACACAAGTGTTACTATTGGGTGGGAATCGAACCCACGACCTCGGTTTAGCAGTAAGGATCGCTAACCGCTAGACCAACGGGCCAGTCAAACGATATTGAATAGTGAAAGCATAATTGACGATGTTCATAAACGTATTGATAGTGCCAAGAACGCCACACGTTTTGCTTAATTAAATGGCCACGATGTGCTTTATATAGATATTTTAGACCTACGATTAAGTAAAAAAGAAAACTTATTAAAATATCGCAACAAATAACAAATAAATAAATAACAAATAATAAATTTATATCGTATATTCGATCTTCCATTGCGTTTAAAATTTATATGGCAGATTAATTTCAATCTCCGATTGGAATGTTCCTGATGCGGATATATTTCATTTAAACAAAGTGTAGAAGTACGCATCAAAACAATAATTCTTATGCTATAATTAGAATATATATGTTTTCTTAATAAAATTAAGAAAAATTATTCTTATTCTTTAATTTTATTCCATATTTGTTTGAGTGAGATCCATCGATTCCATACAGAAAAATGTATTTTCTGCATAGAATCACATACAGAAAAGAATCGATGAGATCCATCGATTCAATAGAGAATAAACATTTTTTTTGTATAGAATCGCTGGATCTCTATTAAAAGCAGCTTGTATATGAATTTTGATATAATCATCTACATGACTAGAAGTGGGCGCTTGTCGAATTAGACAAGACAACTAATCGTGGACGAAGCTAAGGATGGGGATTGAAGATGATACCTTGGTTGTCTACTGTGACATTGATGAGACTTGATTAGTGTGAAGTATTAGTTACCAGTTAAAAAAAAAATTAATATAAAAAAATATGTTGGCTGTGCCCTATTGAATTGAATTTATTAATATTTAGTATAGTGCCGGATATCAATAAATCACTCTCTTGCTTTTTCTTACATACTGAATGTACATATATAAACTGTACGTGTGTGGATGTAAAATAAAATACTATTTACATACATACTCACGCCTGTATACCCGAAATAGTAACCAGAGACTTACTGAACACTGTGGTTCCCAGAATTGTTTGAGCTATTGGTTACATTGCTTAAGCTTTCCGTATAAGTTATATAATTTTCCTTCTTAAGTCACCAACAAGTATTTTATATTGTGTGCGTTTGCCTCATTACAAATTTAACTAGCTTCAATGTATGCCGAAGGTGGTGATGATAGATTAAATTTAGTATCACATTTTATTTTCTGACTGTGTTTGAACGGTGACGCTTCAATATCTATTTGTAAATTTAGTCTGATGGACCACCCTCAGAAGTAAATAGCTGTAAACTGTTCAAAGTACACATACCAAGTTGGTAATATATGTGGCAATAGTTTATCGCTTTCGACTTCTATGACTTTCTGAAATGTATTATTTTATTTATTTGTTATTTATGGAGTCTCTCTCGCGTGTATATTCAACGCAGAGATTCTGCCAATGTCAAGTATTTCTAGAGAAAAAACAATCTATAAAAATATGATCGCCATGTTGGTCAAAAACCGAATCCTTATTCTTCTGAAATTTAAACAAAGAGACAAGCTCTTAAGATATTTTGACGCACGGTGACAGTCTTCAAGAATAGTAATACAGACATTATTTTACAGCGTCGCTGTCGATCTACGTTCTTGCTAGATTATAGTATATAAGTATTTCATTTGAAAAACCTGGTGTCTAAGCTTGGTTTGAGGTGATTGGGAAAGGTTAGTAAAACAAAATAAATAAGTTGACGATTAGTTACTCAGTTAAGAAAAAATCTAGTATATATCATAGTTAACTAAAATAAACATTATCGATATTACTTTAAGTGAATTCGCCAAATAAAAGCAATAGAAAATAAAATAGGAAGAGACGATAGCTAATATCATAAAATAAAGAAAAAAATACTTATGTTTTACCAAGTAACATATCAAAACTACATTAGGTTAAGTATTGAAAAATGGTGACGTAACTGATATGTGGCGGTTCTACCAAGGGTATAATTCAAATCAAAATACCGTACGTAGCTACATGCATTTCAATTAACTAATTGAAACATGATATCAAACAGCTCTAACAACTATTCGAAACCAATGATTATGTAGTATATATCTATACTAGCCACGGCGCTTATTCTGCACTACATTGTCAATGTTAAACGAAGTCATTATTTATTTTAATAGTCATTTACATGTTAAATTAAGTTGTAAATTATTATGTTATTGTTGTTTTTTGTCTTTTAAGTATATCGTGGCCAGATCATAGAATTTACCACTTGCCCGACCATATCATGAAATGATCACACCATGATATGATCAATCTTATCATGTTATCATACAGTAAATTAGTTGTCAGAGGCGCTAATATCGTTTTATATTTGTGATGCATGATCATCACAATGATCATTACGACTGCTAATTATTTTGTTTTAAAAGCGAATAAATAATAATATTGTGGTGGAACATGGTTAATATAGTGGAATTGCAACCTTAACTGTTTCTATTGTTGTCAAATGTTCAAACATAGTAAAATTATAGAAGTGCCTTTCTTGTAAGTAGGTAGGACGTTGAAAACAATGAATAATTAAAATAAATTAGGAATAAATCACAAACTTCATACTTACCTCAGAAAAGTGTTTAAAGTTTGAGAGTTAAAATTTTAATAATATTAATTGTATATTTTTTTTAACCGCACTTGTATGACAATATACAGCTTATACTAACAAGAATAACATTAACTAAAAAAAACTGTACGTGTGTGGAAATATAAATCTGAGTCAAAAGTCGTATTAAAGTTTAGAATTTGTACTAAACCTTTTATATGAGATCTTAAAAGAAGAGAAGAAGTGTAGAAAGCTAAACAAAATTAACAATACATACATACAACAGTGGTAGAGCCATGCTTAGGCACGAATGGGCCGGCTCGACCGGTGCAATACCACGGCCTCACAGAAAACCGGTTGTGAAGTAACGCTAACGTTGCATTTCCCCGAAATGAGTGAGGTTTCCGGAGGCCCAACTCCCCATCCCCTCTTTCCCCTCCCCTCACCCCCCTTTTCCGCTTTCCCAGCTCCTCATCAACCTCTCCTCTTTCCCCTCCCCGCATCCCCATATCCCTCATCACCCTCGAAGGCGGGCAGCGCACTTGCGACTCTCGAGTTGCAGGTGTAGACGGCGGTTGTCACTTACCATCAGGTGACCCGTCTGTTCGTCTGTCCCACTTTAGTATATAAAAAATAAAATAAAAATACGCTCTTGCCTATATCCTCTAAGAGGTAGGCAGAGGTGTGTTGGGCACCCACATTATGGCAATTAGAATTTTGTCTGATAGAAAACAAACCGATCTCTAAGTCGACCGAGATCCCTTTTACGACCCATGGGCAGAGAAGGGGTGGCTGTATTCTACTCAACCGAGATCCGCACGGCTACGGTAATTAACAATAAGAGCTAGTGCGAGAAATAATAATAAATAAAATACACAGAAACTACACAAACACATACATTTAGCTTAAACTATGTGTAATGAAAATTGAAATTTTTGTACATATTATCTATCATTATATCATTATCTCCTACTAAATTCCATTAGCAGGTATCTGTTTTTCCGATAAAGCCTAATTTGCCATGAGGCAGCCTCAATCTATTTCAAAATTCAATATATGTCAATTATTGCATACATGAACGAATTAAAGACTGTCACTATGAAACAAGCATTTTCAATGTGTAATATTGATTTATGATGTACATTTTACTCAATTTGCATCTGTAAGGGCTTTGCTATGCATATTATAAATCAGTGAAAAAATAGTAGCCAACACTGTCAAAATAAAAGTTTTGACATATTTTAAACTGTTAAAAAGTATATTAATATTTTCTTACTTACTTTGTCAATATATTTTTTACCCGACTACGGTGGAGCCAAGAGAAGGATTATGATTTGACACGTGCAAATTCAAGTAATCCTTGAGATAACTGAACCAAAATTTAAGAATTACAGATCAAACACACCTAAATTGGAAAACCACACCAGAAACCGTACTAGTGGCATACCGTGGCTATGTATCCTCCGTTTCGAATTATGATCTCATAGTCTACGAAAATGGACTAGCACCCTGGCGCATGCCACACTTAAAAAAAAATGGGTCATGTTTCAGTTTTTTTGACACATTCGGATCGCTTGGCTAAGCAGACGTGTTTTTCGCATACAATATAATGTTGTTAAATAATAACAGGTAACTATTTACCTAATATTCAAGCGGCGTAAATAGTTTTGTTAAGTGTGTCACGTGTGATTCATGGCTGCTGTAAAAATCTGTAAGAATGAAAAAAATCATTTGGAGTGATACCGTGTGAATCCATGTTAGTACATTTGTCTAACCCAGGATCACCAAGCCTGTTTAACCGTAGTCAATTAATAAGGCGTAGCCCTCCACCGACGCTAACATAACAATTTCAGACGACTGTTGAGATACAACCGCCCTAATACAAGAATCTGCTTAGCGAGGTAATATCAACTCAAAGAGATCCAAAAATGGATGACGAGTATTGACGTCCGCTTAGGTGAGGTCTGCGGTCTGCGCTATAGTGTAATAGGGAAAAATGAACTCGGACAAACATGTGCGGTAAGGTTGATCCTAAATGGCTGTTTTGTACCATTCTATAAAACAGAAGATCATTTATATGCACATCACGATACAGCAGCTGCAAGAGCACCAAGACGTGTCGAATTCTACGTCAGTTCAAGGAGGACAGAGTATCGCCTATCCTGATATGGTAAAAAGAAGGGGTGATAAATTTGTCCACCAAAGTAAACTGAGCACAATTGCTATTAACCCCAGTGACAAGACCAAAACTAAGACGCTCGTTTAGAAAATTATATCACCTGAAGAGCTTGAACTCGTGACCTTTTTTTTTTACAGCCGTAAATGGACACCTACAACTCAAAAGTCGTAAAGGGTCGCCTTTGAGGATGATAAGGTGACGGTTACCCGAGGCCCAACTTCCCTTCTCCTATTTCCTCTCTACTCATCCTCTCTCCAATCTCCTTATCCCCTCTATTTTATACAAAAACCCATCCCCAATCACCCTCAAAGGTGGGCAGCGCACTTAAGACTCTTTAGTTACAGGAGCTTATGGACACCAGTTGTCACTTACCATCAGGTGACTCGTCTGTTCGTCTGTACCCCAATATAATAAAAAAGGCATTCACATCATTAGTAACAGACTTTACTCTTACTGATCGGCATACAGCAATTGTCTTAATCAAATGTATATGACAAAACTCGTGAGCAACATAATTAGTATTAATTTTAAATCCGTTCATCACTTAGATGATGCAAATATTTCGCTATTTCATTAACATGTCTCAAAATGCAATATTGAAAAATACTTATACCCGATGACGCTTAGAAAGTATAAATTTATTTGGCCGTGTATTACGTCGGGCCTCGTGCGTCGCATAAGACACTAAGACAAACTCACAACTTACAGACAATCAAAACAAGCCTGATAATGAGATACTTTATATATCTTTTAAAATATATACAAATTACTGTAACAATCTGTAAAAATAGAAACACCCATCAGAAGCGAAATTTACCACTTTATTGCTAATCCAAGTTAGGAAAAACTTACCAGAAATGGTGTGATAATTACCTTAAAAACAGAGCTTTCGTGGTTATGGTAGATGATGATGATAGCAGCCTAACACAGGTGACAGACGGCACGGCACAGGGATCAGTATTGGGACCATTGCACTTCCCTACATACTTGAATAACCTGCAAAACCTAATTACTAAATGTGAAATCTATCAATTCGCTGATGATACTTGTCTCGTGGCAGATGGAAACTCAGTTTTACATGCTTTAAACAAACTCCAACATGATTTCGGTCTATCAGCAAAATGATTTCATGACGTCGGGCTTGCACTGTACGTGTAAACTAAAGTGTATGCGTGTATGTGTATGTACATCAGTTCTAGTCAAAATAGAGAGACTAAGAAACCAAGTCTTATTGCACACACTAACGATTACCTTCACAACAGTAATAATAAAGGCATACCTAGCAAATGCAACTATAGATCTATTGATGTAGTGGATGATCAAATGTATCTTGGCCTGATATAATAGATGATATAATGAATAGATGCTCGAATGTCGTGGAATACCCATATAAGTTTAGTCAGTGATAAACTGAGGGGTATTTTGGCTAAGTTTTCGGTAATGTTATGACAAGCTATGGAAAAACTTGTAAAACAAATTTCGACTCAATTTACGCACTAAAAATGAGGTTGAAAAGAAGTTGTGCCCTACAACATTAAAAATAATTTTGAAAATAATTACCATGCATTAGTTGAATTTTGTAAGGTATTACCAGTCCATGACAAAATTCAATACCCTTTACCAAATGAATATTTTTTTAATGAATAACTTAAAAAACAGAACATATAATCGTAATACGGTTCAAACATGCCAGATCCTAAAGTCCTTAGTTAATTTTGCCTAAATATATTAATAATGACTGTAAAAGAAAATTAGCAAATGATGTTCCATTCCTGAATAATGATTTGCAGATATGACTTAGACAAAAAAAAAATTTAATTAAATTAAAACAATATTTCTTGCAAAATATATCAAAAAAATTATAAATCTACGTTTATATATTCATTATACATTCAATAATACATACCGGTCATAATTATAACTATTGTTTTCGCAGTCGTCTCCATTCATACTCAATTAATATCTGTATAACATTTAATTCACTTATATCCTCAGAAAATTAATAAGCTTAAAATTGCATCCATTACTTATATATGTATTTGTTTTACTGTGAGGCAGCACTCTGTATAACGTGTTATGCTCTAACCTGTTGCGATCGGGCCGCCGCCGCATCGGTCGGCAACGTTCGGTACCGGTGACGCAGTACGAAACTTTTTGTAACGGTTGGGAGCTGTATGCTGTCTTATGCTCCACCTACAGACCAATGAATACCCACCCAGATAATAACTAATTATGCCTTTTGTTTTTATTAGTTTGTTCTTGTAATCAAACATATAGGAGATGTGTTGATATATTTAAGAGCGCTAGTTGATTTTATAGACTTAGTAAAAGTATTAATGTTAACTTAAATGCAATCATTTTCTATGTAAGTATATATAATTATGTATTGGCGATGACACTGATGCACGGAAAAACTCGAAGGAGTATAGATAATTTTGGTTTTGTACCTCGTGGCTGCTATTGGTGTGGGTAGCCTCTCGCTTTACAACATGGTTATTGCTATGGGCCAGAGCGACTGTGCATGGGATTCCGCTGCTTTGTACTGTGAGGCAGTGATGCTTGCAAAAGAAGCGGCGGAAAGGGAACGGGAGGGAGTTCCCTTCCGTCCCGCAGAAGACGCACAAGGCGCCGGAGGGTGCAAAATGACCTCCGGCCTCCATGACCCATGAGGCCGGACAGCGCAAGGACTGGGCTACCTATCGTCTTAGCAGAAGCAGGCCCGAGACGGCGGCACGACGTGCGCGTGCCTGTCTAATATGAGGGGTGGGTGGTACACACCACACACCACATTGGGGTCGCCTTGCTCAAAAGGCAGCCAGGTCTGCCGGGGTAACCAGGGACTTCCTTTCTAGGGTACACCTGAGGCTCCGGCCATAAGACCCGTTGACAGAACACTGTGTGGTTTTAGTAGGTTCGAGTCCGACATACCACCTTACACATTAGCCCCGGTAAGGTGATGACCCGTCGGAGTTACCACACAAAAAGAAAAAGGCACATACTTTATTTATAGTGTTATGTTTTGTTTGTGATGATGATTCTAATTAAAATATATGTAAGACCAATTTTGTAAACTGTTTTTCTTAATAATAAATTATTACTATTATTTCCTTTTTTTAACTCAAACAACATATAAATTACATTTTTAATTAGATACTAAAAAACAAACAAAGTATTTAAAAATATAATAAATAGTGTATCGGGTACAGGGACTAAGTTATTGTGATTAGGGCTCCGGAGACAGGAACCTCCTCATCAAGCCTCGTGCCGTATCAAGAAGGATTGCCTTCTGCATCAAGCCCTTCATCCAGCTACCTAACATGGGCCTCTAAAGGTGTTGGTCGAGGCTCTTAGCAACAAACATATGGGCTGATATTAGTATTAATTATTGTTATTATATATTTTTATGTATATATCTTTCAAAAGGTCTTTTACCAAACGTTATTAATTTATTATACTATTCTAATATTATTATAAACCATCATCAGTATCATAGAGCCGCCGACAATGTATTTAATAAATACTAATGTTATGTATAGACATAACTATAATGCATGCTAACAATGTAAAGGAGTTAAATAAAATTAATAATTTACTAGAAAAAACTAAAATTGTGTCTGATTGAACGAATGATGGATGAATAAATGAATAAATGCTAAAAACTGAATATCAGAGTTGTTAAACACTAAAAGCGTTTTTTTTTTAAACTTGGATGACTATGATATAATTAAGTGATTGTCGTACTATATATTTAACTATCACTTTAATTAAATAATTCTTGCAACTATCTACTAATTCCACATTAGCATGTCGCGAAACGACAAAATGAATCAGGCACTGTTTGTTAAACATTTGTCTATCATTAATGTATCTACATTTTAAGGTAACGAATAATATTCCAATACTCTTGTGAATGCGATCTACATGTACATTTGTTTACTTTTACGTTTTCCAATTTAGGTGTGTTTCATCTGTAATTCTTAAATGTTGGTTCAGTTATCTCAAGGATTACTTGAATTTTCTAATTAAAATGTAACTGTTTATTTGGCCTACCATACGTGTTAATTTGTAGAAAATTGTTCTTTGTTAGGTTAGGTTTTAAATTATTATTATCAAGCAATTAAAAAATAATTATAAATTGTATTATTACGATTTAGCTTTAATTAGCTAAATTATGTAGCTGAGGCAAGTGTAACCATGCACTAAACATTCCTCTGAATATGAATGTATTTTTTTTCTGTCTATGGTCAACCATGAACGTACGATAACAATGTAAAATAAAAAAATAAAAGTCAGAAAGACAATTTCAAACATAGGGCCTACAACAACCTACTCACTAACTACTAACCTAACCTACTCATAACTGCGATCGGGGCAGCATCAAGAAAATATAAGCTTTAATCTTTCCAGTTAAGAAGTTGGAGTTAAAGATCCAAGTTAAAATAAGAGACAGCCACTAGACGAACAACGCGTCCATCCTACTAACACATAGTTCTAAGCAATAGATCAGGGTCGATAATTTTTGAAACCAAAAAAAAATATAGTAGGATGAAACCCATTGGAAAAGGAAAAGAATATAGCAAAAATTAAAGGAAAAATAATTTACGGGCGATCTTAGGTCGGGAAGTGGAAGTGATTTATGAAGTTACTCCAACTTTTCCACAATTGTAGTTTCCCATTGGATGTTATTACAGAAGCGGGTATCTCAAACTCGCGTATAAACCATTATAATATTCCTAGTTATAATTTCTACTCACAACTACGTATATGTATGTACATACTACAACGTAAACGAGTAACAAAGTTGTACAGTATAAAAAACGCGGTGGTTTTATTATTTCCGTTAAGGACCGTATCAAATTCTCCTTACTTGAATATAAAAGCTTCACGTTTGAAAGTTTAACAGGTACTCTAAAATTAAATTCAAACCAGGCCATGGTCGTCAGTGCTGTTTATAAACCACCAAAGAGTAACAAACGAATATTTGTTACGGAACTTGGTAAGTACATTTCTCGGTTGAACTCTAAACTGAACCTGTTGGTAGCGGGTGCCACAAATATTGACCTGAAATCGATATAATCACATAACGACTTGTACAAACATCACAAAAAAGAGGACCATCGTGCGATCATATGTGTTTACCTGTGTTGATATAATAAAATACGTAACATAGAGCATAAAATTTAGATAATAGAAGCAATTCCTACTATATAAATGAAATTAATAAAAAAAAAATACTTATTACAAAAGGAATTATTAATGTCACTTTATAAAGTGACATTATAAAGTTACACAGCGATTTGCAAAGACTCCAAATTTAACAGGAGTTAGCACATTGAACACGTCTGTAATAGGCAATTTTGGCAAATATAAAATTAAGTTAAACTGATGCTATATAACTCCTTAGCTGAATCATATGTACAATATGGCCTCAGTAGTTACGGTCGTACATACTAGTCTTACTTCCAACAAATTTATAAAGTTCAGCTTCTTAAGATTACGGCATCAGACAAAAATAAAGAAAAAAATAAAATTGACTAATTCGTTTTATACAAGCACTGCAATCTGCATCAACTACCCATCCAAACTGTATTTAGAATTACTTACTTTAAAACAGTTAGAAAGATTTTCAATGTACATTATTGAAACAACAGTTTTTTAACGATAGTATAATTAATTAAATCCATTTTCTGTATACACACGGTCCGTCACTCGAAACCGGCTTTGCACCTTGGCCTATGTAGTTCTCCGGCTTATAAACAATCTACCTTCCGATTTGCAAAATACAACTAAGCCATCAAATATCAAAATTAAATGCAAGTCGCACTTTCTCCAGAACATGGAAATGTAAATTACGCAGTGAAATGTTTCTACCAATGCCGCCAAAACCTATTTACTTACCTAAGTATTGTTGAGTATTTTAATTTTAGATTTATTAATGTTTGTGTTTCTTAACTTGTTTTTTTTATCATTAACTTTGTAGACTAATGCTATATTACTAATTACTTACCCTGAATTTAATCAGGTATATGAAAAAAAACAATAATTATTTCAGTCTCATTTAACAATTTCTAACATATTTTCTGACTGCACAATTTAATTTACCTAAATATTCTGATAAAACAATCATACATTTTTTATTATTTGAGCTGTATGTACTTAGTGACTTATTAATCTATACTAATATTATAAAGCTGCAGAGTTTGTTTATTTGTTTGTTTGAACGCGATAATCTCAGGAACTACTGGTCCGATTTCAAAAAATCTTTCATTGTTGGATAGTCCATTTATCGAGGAAGATTATAGGCTATACTTTATTTTCAAAAAATTAGGGATCTGAAAGAAAATTGCGACTTTGTAACCCAAGGTGTAAAATCGAAAACCTATTTATGCGTGCGCTGCAAAAACTATTGACAATAGAACAAAATGATGTACTACGGGTTTGTAGGTCTTATTAAGATCTACAAAAAAAGTCCGCGAGAACTCATATCTAACTATCATAGTTTAGTCACAATAACCGCTTATATATTCATAAAAAATATTAATTATTCTGAAGAAAGAAACTACGTAAAATGTGTCGTAATATTAATCCTTATCCAAATTAAGCATTATGTTATCAAGTGTATTTATGTAGAAGAAAAATACTTTTTGTTTTATTCCAATCGGACATTTCGTTGAGAAATTATCACGAGTGTAAAAACGCAAAGAATTATATAAAATATTGTTGAATTGAATTGAATTATACAAAGAATTATATGAAATATTGAAATACACACCGGAATTTGCTAATACAGGGCAGGTGCATGCAAAGTCAGCAAAAGTTTTACAGCTATACGCATATATGTATGTTTGGATTAGTAATAGGTATGTTTGTACCTTTCATTTAAATGTAACGTATTTGGTTTTATCTGTATTTAGTAGATGTTTATATAGCCAGTAGTTACCATGTTAAAACCTGTCTGAGCGAATTAAAAATCTCATTACTGGATTTTGCTAAACAGACTAAAGCTCTGTCATATGCATATATTATGGAATTTTGAACAAGGAATAAAGTACAGCCCATAATAATATTTATTCTTTAATGTAATTATACAAACTTCGACATAAATTAATTAAATTTAGATGAAAACTTGAACCTAATTAATTCGTAGCGGTCAGCAGCACACACCTGCAAATATACATATATCTGCATGGTTTTTGCCCATGTTTGTAAAATAGTTGTTGATTTTGTTAATTGCTTCGGACGGGCTTGACTCACAAGTACTAAATATAGAGACGGTTCAGGACTCTTTGACTGGAATGTAGTGTTTTTTAATACATTTCCAGACAAGCTTTACTTTAATGGCTTTTTGTAATTTATTCCTTTCGTGTTGGATTTTAAATCTCTTAAGTCTGAATAAGTCTTGCGCTGTTGCACAAAGATCCATCGATTATTAGTGATTGGTTTCCAAATGTCGAGTTCACCAGCTATTGTTCTTGTTTTACACTGCACAGGAACGACACTGACTGTTTTCGTTAACAGTTCACTTTCACATGTAGGGTTGCTATTTGTCAACAAAACCATAGATATTTCACAAAGATAGAACTCAAAGCTCACAACTTTACATTTAATTAAATCACTTAAATTACAGAAACTTAACTTACCTCTAGACATAGCAATAAAGGGGTTTGAGGGAGATATGAGACTATAAGTATTAAAACTATCTGCTCCGTGAGTAGTAGGCAGAGCTAGGCTGTGATATAAATTGAAGTCATCATTAGTAATTAAGGGAATTTGTAATACAAAAACTAATTGATTATTATAATAAAAGCAAGCAACATTAGATAAACTTAATATTAAATGTATATTATCTAAACTTAAAGGTATAGGTATCTCAGTGTCCCCAAGTAGGTGTTTATCGTTATCAACAAGTTTTTTGTATAACTGAGCTGTAGTTAGAATGTTTGGTGTAGGATGTTTTGACTACTCAAAATGATAGCGTTGGTCAAATCTTCTAACTGAAATGACAATGTTAGTAAGGATCTCTCAAGGTTGGCTTGTATGGAATAGACTTTATTTTGAACGAGTAAAGAATTAGATTTTTGAGTGAGATTATGTACATCTATCAGAGTGTTATTTGAAGAGTTACTGAGAATCTTTTCATTACTTTTTATCAAATTAATTGTTTGCTTAAGAGATTCCATTATAGAGGTAGTTATTAAAATGTTTTCTTTCATGAGTTTAGCGATTTTCTTTTGATCTTGTTGGACCATTTCTGCAGCGGAGTCGTATTTTAAAGCATCGTCTTCCTCAAGGGTACCAAAAACGTGTTAAAATAGAGTTCCAATACCTCCAAACCAAGCTGATTGCTTATTTCGTTTTGAGATTAAGTGAGAAATGGAATCGTATTCGCGTTTAACGTCCTTAAAACGCACTGTCAATGGGGAAAATATGTTTGCACATTCTGGATCATTAAACGTATGACACATGAATCTTACTTCATTTAAATTAATTAAATGCGGACTTATATATGATATGTCTACGTAACTGACTAAACTTAATTCACCTTTTATGATTTTAAGTTTACCTATGCTGTTGAAGAAGATGCCAGAATTAGAAGGATATGACTTGATAAAGTTCGGATGCGTATTAGTTGAGGCGCTGTAAAGAAAATAAATTAAATGAGTATTTCTTTCGAATTTAGTTAGTAGTGGTCAGGAAATTTCTATAGGTTTGATTTCATCAAAATGGTGTCTTACGTGTCATCTATTAATTAGAAGTGTGACAGTGTAATTGTTATGAACTTCTATTATCTTATGTGGTTTTTGAGATAAACGAAATCACCAACCTTGTATCGTGGCGGTGTCTTAGTGCGGGAATCGTAGTGAGTTTTCGAAGTTTCTTTTGATTTTTTTATCTTTTCAAGAGCCTTTTCTCTAGTATATTTAAATTTGTGTTGTAGAATTCGGATACAGTCTGAGTATGTTGTACCAGCGCTACTTTTGTATACAGAATTGGGTTTGTGTCCAAAAACTAACTCATATGGGCTGAATTTTGTAGTAGAATGTATTGCAGTATTGTATGTTAGTATAGCAGTGTACATGTATGTGGGCCAGTTGTCTTGGTTTTCATTTACGAAAGATTTTAAATATTATATTTAATGTAGAGTGGCTACGTTCCAAAGCACCCTGTGTTTGGGAATGATAGGAAGACTGTTGTTTAATTCTCAGGAATTGACATGTCGTTTTAAAGAGATTTGAATTGTTAGTGCCCTGGTCAGTAAGGATTGCTTTAGGAATTCCAAAGAGGGAGAAAAAAATTAATTAGGCAATCTACTAATTCTTCTGCTGTTATACTTCGAAGAGGGTAGGCTATAGAGTACTTAGTAAGGTTATCTTGCAAGGTGATGATGTATTTAAGTTTACCAGGGCCGGATTCGGGTAAAGGTCCCACTACATCTAATACGACGAAATGGAGCATTTGCAGTAGTGGTAATTTATATGGGTGCTCTGTCTTCTTAATGCTTTATTTTCTTGACACATCTTACATTTCTTTACGTAATCTTCTATATCTCCTCTCATTCCCTTCCAATAATACTGTTCTCTTATCCGACTGTATATACGTGTTAGGCCCAGATGACTAGCTACTGGGATATCATGATTTTAACGAAGAATTTTAGATCTTTCGCTAATATACAGATTTTACTGCTGTGGAATACGTATGTGAGAATATTGTAATTTTTTGTGTATGAATGTTGATCAAAAGGGTTTTTAAAATCCGAAACCGCAATATCTGTTGCGGGCCCATTTTGTAAAATACTATCTCTTACTCGTTTCAAGCTACCATATAGATCGGAATAAGAGAATTCGTCGAAATAGTGTACTTTGGTAAAGATTAAGTAAATCTCTTTGTTATCGAATTCAGTTTTGAGAAATGAGTTCAGTTCTTTTTCAGCGTTAAGGATTTCGTCGTCTTTACTTCGGTTGTTAACTAGGATTGTTAGGAAGTAGGGGTTAGACTCATCTAGATCAATGGAAGTAGAGATTGGAATTATTTTGTGGGGGAGTTTTAATATTTTCTCATTATGTTCTTTTAGAACAGTGTCAAAAGCATTTTGTTTGTTCCCAGTCGTTTTTAAGAATTCGGAATAACCATCATTATTTAGGTTTGTACTAGGTTGTAGGATAGAATCTGTCGATAATCAATTTGTGGGAGTAATTTAGCGATTGGCGATAGGAAGCATTACACTCACCTGCTTTCCGAGTTGCAAGACTATAAACAAAGTCATACCGATACGGTTAATAAGTACTCTCAGTCTAAATTACTCACTGAAATGAAAATGTCCATTAAAAATAAATCAGAAGTAACGGAATTTGTTTGGATGTCGCTTCTAGGAGTGAATTTGGAGTAAAATGTTTGACTCACTAAAACAGCACACTTAGGAACAGGATCATGATGAGTGCTCGCCTGGTCTGTAGCCAGCAAGAGCCAGTAGTCAACATACAGCTAGGTAACACGGAACCCATGTATATATTAGCGTCGAACTTCACGTAAATCACTCGCACAAATTGATTACACCTGATCATTAGCTAGTAGAATATTTATTTCACTTCACTTTTGAGCACTTCACTTGTTTGGTACCACAATTTAGGAGTTGGTTTCGGAGACGTATTTGGGTAAACAGGGATTTTCGATATCCCACCGCTGCCACCAAATGTTACATAATTTGTGCTTTGTTTAGTATTTAATTCAACTGATTCATGTGTTATATATCTAGTTATATTCTATGAATATTTCCCGTTGAATTACTTCTTGGCCGCCTAGCCGTGTAAAATAGTTGTTGGGACACTTGTTGAACAAGTTGTTTGTTTACATGAGCTGGCTGAGCTTATTCATGTATGTTATTTGTATGTTCTTATAGTTGCTAGATTTATAATTATCCATATTCACATTGATTAATGCCAAACATAATTTATTGTTTTTATTTAACACGAAAGAAAAGTTAATCTTAAAAAAATTGAGGTTAGGTGTCACTTAAAAATGTTTGTGCACTCTTCTCACTATTTAAACTGTTAATTTATTCTAAGATCACACTAATTATGAACAAACAACACTTTTAGAGTCTTTATGTAACACTTTTTAGTGCAGATTAACGAAATTATTGATAATTTGTACAAAAGTTGTCGGCTGTATTAACTTACGCTAGAGAGAGTTAAGGCTGAAATTAACTAAATTTTAAATTCTTTTAAAATAATATTTTGCAGATGATTTTTAAACTTATGTTTTATATTTATATTTTTAATATACTCCACAAATTATACCAATTGTGGTAAGCCTGTATGTTGTTGATTAAGACAGACGGGACAGACACCTGCCATGTCGCTCACTGAACAACCCAAAGGTTGACTGGTAGATAATGCTATGTGGCATTTAGTCCGCCTCTGAATTGTAATATGCAGAAAGTGTTTCAAATAATAGTGAAGTAATTTACAGAATAATACCAAGTAGGTAAGGTCATACTTATTTACTTACTTACTCAGATTCACATTTTCTCTCATCATCTATCTTCAACATCCGAGTAAATATGCCCAAGATTTACCTACTGACAAGGTTTTGTTTGAGGTGTTCAAAATTATTATTAAGATAAGATTATTAAGACATATTATGGTATAAGTTATCCTGCAATGTTTATAAAATGATAATTATAAAAATGTTAAATTCCTAAATAGTATTTAACAGGAGTAAAGCTTTCTGGTTCGTTGAAAATCTAAATACCTGACTTTTTTATACAATATTGCATTTACTGAATTACTTTGTTCCGAATAAATTCTCACAAATCAGTATATATTCACAAAACTTCTCTAAACTTATATATACGTTATAATTGTGCTCATACAATCTTACCGTTTTAAAATTTACGACTGGCGGACGCTGGAACCTGGAAGTGTTCCAGGTGCGAAACAGATCGACTTGACGTAATTATTTGCAACATGCGTGTAAATTTAATCAACTAACAAACATTGCAAATAAATACTATTAAAAATATCCGGAACGAAATGACCACCTAGAAAATATATATTTTTCTTGTATATAATAATATATATAAAATTAAAGATTAATTAAATTTAATTAAAGATAAAGATTTTGACAAACTACAAACCTCAACCTTGTTATTAGAGTATCTTATAAATAAGACTTTGCTTCTAGCCAAATTTCAGAATTCTAAGCCAACGGGAAGTACCTCGTAGACTTCGATGTGCCTGGAAAATGTTCAAACTTAGGGAACTGCTTTACTAAAAGATATGAATTAAGGCTGGCCATACCTTTTTTAATTCGTGACTTAAAAGCTTTATTTTTTACACTTATTTTACCTTTCTTTATCAAGTTTGCAGTACTTTAAAAGCAGTGCTAATATTATTGGAACTTTCAATGAATCTTGCATCAAATAACTGCTTAAGCTTTCAGAGGAATTTATATTTCAGTAGCACTTCACACTGGAATTCGTTATTTTGACCATATTACTTCTATTAATGAGACAACATTTTTGTCAGCCTATGTCGTAATCATCATTAAGATACGCATTTATACTGTGGCCAAGGTATCTGACAGTTTTTACAATTTTTAGATCCGTGCCATAAAATTTAGGAGTTTATTCTTTATCTGGACCTTTTCCGTGTTTATATACTGCAACTTTTGTTTGTTTGACATTGTAGGTAAATGGTGTTTCAATGTATATTTTTCAAAAACCAATGTTTCGTTAGGCTGTTGACTAAGGAGCTTAGCAAAACCCTATTATTCTCCTTCTATATAACACCCGGCTCTGCTGCTGGTTAACTCTTCTATCAGGTTGTTAACATGTGGCGGAACTTACTCCGCTTGTTAATTTGTACGTCTTCGACTGCTTGACATCCCGTTTGACTTGGTTCGTTTCACTGATATATTTTTAGGTCGTGTTTGGGTTTTCTTAAATTTATATTACAGTGTAGTGTATCAAAAACAAAGTTATATTTAAAAGACATGTCTAACTGTAAACTGTAGTATTTCTCTTGGTACATTCATATATATATATTGTTCTTAAGGCAAAAATATGAGGAGCCCCGATGAAATCCAAATTTTGGGCGGATTTGTATTCTAAGGCCTTTTAACCTGACTCTGGGGCTTATAAAGCGCTATCTAGAACTTGATCAAAGTTTTTATAAGTTTTGTCTCTGAAACCACACTCTGACTCGTAGCTCACACATTCGTAGCTCATATGATCAATCTCTCGGTTACACTGAAACGTGTTAGTCCAAACCACAAAAAACACTAAGCTGATTTGGAAGAAACCTTTACTACATATATCTAAGTTGAAGTAAATGTTGAAGTGAAGTAAATTAAAAATTTATTTAAAAAGGGACAAATACACGTTTCCCATAGGGGGTAGCAGAGTTGTATTAAACGCCCACATTTTGATATATAATTTGATCCCACATAAGTAACAGGGAAAAGACTTTTAACGTCACCCACCACTTACCAGAAGTATATTGAAAGGTGGCAATTTGGGAAAGGGATTATGCTTATGCAGCTGAATCGAAAAGTATACCTCAGCATAAGCAATGTCTTGAGCACTACTAGCTCGCATACCTATAATTAGAATTGGCTCTGGTCGGAAAGTAGAAATTGTTTTGACAGATTTATCTGCTTCGTATTAAAAAGTTAGTTTGGAATTCGGATTTCGCTTGTCGCTTTATATAATAGTATTTAAATATCTCTCTATACTATCAGTAGAGTGTAATTACTGCAAATGACTCGTTTAACCTACAATTTATTTAATAATAAAATATTCCTATAACTAATACTTCTTACAAATTGATCAAGATCTACTTAAAAGATATTCCACATGTCCAAACCATTGCGTAACTTTTGCTCATTGACGTCTTCTTTAAACGCAGTTACTCAAAAATCCCAAAAAAAGTTTGCACTTGAGAGTTTAACATAAGTAATATATTTATGTTAGGAACGTACAAATACTTATGAAAATTAGGTAATTCTAGAAACTACATCTAAGAGTAAGTTATTTTATATTTAATACTAACAAAAAAGAGTAAGAGTTAAATCAGCATCGTCGGCAAACAATTCTATATTAGGGTGTAGTCTTTAACAAAACGAAGTATTTCTTAATGTATTTTAATGGGCAATACTCATGACGCTCCAAAAGTGAGTACAGGCCTAAAACTCTATACAATGTATGGCTACAGCTTTTTCATATAGTAGATACTGAGGTCGAAATGAAAGTTTTATAAAGAGTTGACACTTGTGTTTGTACTCAGTGATGACTTGTCTTGTCTATTATATTTATGTTACGAATACTGAATTAAATATTTTTGTTTAATCTTGGTTCCCTCCGGGCCAAACCTGCCGTCTCTTACTAGGAAGTAACTACTTCTATATTTTAATACTGACATAATAATGTAATGACAAACAATTACAACATTCATATTTGCTAATAAAAACCGTAGAAGTTTCCGGAAACAAACAAGGCTCTATAATCTAATTTACATCTATAGCTATAACTAAAAGGCCGAAATTGATCTTCCAAGCATATTGGCCGTTTTTCAGAAAGATACGCTTATCTTTGCAGTTGTGTCAGAAACATGGCTTTTTTTACCACAAATATAAGTATTTCATACAAAAAGTTTATTTTATGATATCGCCTCAACTAAACAAATTTCATGATTCTAGGTCAATGGGAATAATTCTATGGGCTATGGACAAACTGACTTACTGACAAGCACGTGATTCTATAAGGGTTCCTTTGTTTTCTTTTGAACGATGGAATCTTTAAATAGAGTCATACAATATAATAGCTCACGACAAAGCAGCGCTGTAGTACATAAATTATTATACAACAACAACAAGTAACAACTATAACGAAGTCGAAAGCTCGAAAAAGAAAAAGACTAGTCTTGACTTACTACATATGTATGTATGTATGCATGTGTTACGAATACTTAATTCAATATTTGTCATTTCCTGTTAACCAGATACCTGGACGGAGGGTGGGCCTTGGGGCCAAGAAGAGAACTCAACACCTAGTGATTCCGGGAACCACAACCTGCCTCCGACTAACAGTAAGTAATTCTTTGATTAACATTAACAAAAATGTTATGTGTAGTAGTAATGTTTGCCAAAGAAGCAGCGGAAAGAAAAGCTAGTACTCTCCCGTCCCGCAGAAAACGCACCAGGTGCCGGAGAGGGCAAAACGATGTCCGGCATCCATGAGAGCTTGTTTGATGGAGGGGGCTATCTGTCCCCCTGCCATAAGCAGGCTGAGGCGTTACCGCGAAGTGCTCCACCTGCGTCTCTCTTAGTATTCTGTATACAATTGTGGGGTCACCTTGCACAATAAGCGACCAAGTCTGCCGGAGTCACAGGGTTTTTATATCTAGGATATACCTGAGACCTCGGCCACAAGACACGAAAAAAAAAAAGGTGCTTATAACAGTAGTACTTAACTTACTAGATATTACTATTAACTTTAAGAGTAGAGTGAATAGATTTTTCTTGGATTGCACTGACTTCGTATTCATCGTCAACACCCATCAGGTGTGTTTGGAGGCAATAAACAGTAACAAACGACATGATTTGCGAATAATACCAATTTAGAATTTACAATATTTCTTACTAGCGTTAGACGAACGAAAGAAGGTAACGTTGGAATAAAATAGACAAACGTCTAAAAGTTTGGCTTTACTCTGTATTTGCATGTATTTTTGATACATATATTCCTTCATCATAATGACAAATGACGATGAATTATTTATAAACTTTAACCATCAAACATATTATATAGTAACTTTATTTATAACAGATTATAATATAACAATTCTTAACCTATAGTATAACAATAACTAGATGTATACAAATCAATGAACCTGTACGAGCAAACCAGTATATTTATAGTAGTTAACGAAATTAGCTTGGCATATTACATAGGTACTAACTATATATACTTATTTTTTTCATATTACATAATTTAGTAGCAATAAAACCATCATTCCGTAAACTTGTCTACTCACTTATCAAATTATCAACCTATCAATCTGTAAGGGAAACTACCCCTACATTAATGGTCATTCGAGTGTAACCGTAACACACAACAAACACGTATAGCGTGAGTGTTCGATCGAGAATAAATTGTGCTACCGGTTACGGCCTACAACGCACCTGTGGGCTTTATCAGCGTCACTTTTCGCGAGAAACAGCCCCGGGAGTAAGTACAGCAGTACACCTATAGTCGGGTTGTAGTCAGTAGAATTAAAGTAAGATCCATCCCTTTTTTACTGTACATCATGAGCCAAACAATGGATCTTGCAGAAAACCAAAATCAGACCATAGGGGCCATGAAACAACCAGCTCTTAGTTAATTTTAAAAAGCTGGACATGAGTGTAGGGCTCCAGACCATCAAGCGGCGTCTGAAAACTTTAAATGCCTACTGGTAAGAATTTCAGACGAATAATTACTTTGAGAGGATGTGGGGACGAATTTTCAGAGAATTTCGTTATAAATCAGTATCAACAAAAAAAGAATTTTACGTAATATCTCGCGAATACATAAAGCAAGCGGTTAAAACGACAATTTTGAGACCCGCGACCCCATTGGCTAGCACATCGGCAGGAGTGAGCGTGGAAGAGCATCCCAAGGATACGGCCCAAGCCTAAATTCTTTACCTGCGGCTCCAATGTTTCAGCCTCAAGGCACATATAGCAAATTAGATGAATTGATGAAGACACACACCAGTAACTTTAAGGCTTTTCACTCGCAATTTAAAGGATCAACATAGACAGCATAGTAGAAAGGTGGGAGTTTCAGGATACATCGGACCGCTATCGACTCTCTTCACTGGGAGTTGGATAGGGAGCTCGATGGTAAGGACAAGTCTTACGAAGACATTTATTCTGCGTATGAGGCACTTTTAATTGCACGAAAAAGAAACTAAACAGTAAATTGTGGTGGTTGAATGCAATTCCTTAAAAATAGGGTCAAGGGGGAGGCAGAAGCGTTGACACAACATTTACAAATTAGTTCAGAAAATTATACTACTTGAAATTCTGATCCATAGATATAATAACAGAAAGCGTATACATATTTAAGTAGCACTTAACTAACTAACTTAACTTATAAAACGCCTGCATGATACAACATACAAGTGTCTCAACGCGAACAGAAATCTAGGGGTAGATGTGAGCACATGGGACCCCTTTCCTGTGTTTTTATTAACAAACAAATTGGATGTCGAGACCCACGATGATTATTTAACCTTTCTGAAACTGCCACGTGAATTTCCTTAATTGATAGTCTTGTAAATGTAACTTAACGTTAGAAATAAGTTTTGCTAATAAAAGGTCTTCACGAAGTTCTAACCGCGATAGTGATATTTTATTACTAGACGGTACTATTCTTGATTTACCCGCGACAAAGTAATTTTACAATAGATAACACAGGCATAAGCCTTTGTAGACGAGACACAAAAGATATGTAGCTCACTTTTGTGGGTTGGATTTGTGCCTAGCTTTCTTAGTAACATAACGTGAATGATTTGTTCTATCTCTGCTTTGATTTTAATCCATTCATCGTCTATTTCTTCCGGTATTTGATCATCCCATTTTATATTCGCGGCCCAAATTCCATGAAATATAATTTTAAGCTTAGTGGTAACAAGCGTAAGCTACCCTAAGAGATCAAAGCACTTCTATAATTCAGATAACACTTGTAACTTTACTGACTATTGAATTTATTTTGAAATTAATTGTAAAATTATCTTGTGAAGGGTTCCAGCGAATTTCTAAAGCTTTTATGGACACCGGCTGTTTAAAGGTTATTGATTGCTGTTGCAATGTCTCGTTGTGTAACAACTGAGCCTCGTTCGACTTGCATTTACTTAAGTTAAATCCAATACTCTTTAATAATGTAATTTAATCCGGTTGTAGTCGATACCCAGTGGGTATGCTATGAGTACTATGGAGCAAGTCATCCATGAAAAAGGACTCTTCTAGGAACTTTGCTGCTTCCGTATAGTTGTCCCTTTCATCGCTAACCAACTGTCTCAAAGTCATCATAACAAGAAACGGAGCTGCTTTCGTGCCATATGTGACAGTTTTTGACTATTTCTCCACACGATCTTCTTTAAGGCCTGATCATCTTGATGTACCAAAATTTCTATGTTTAAATTCATGTGTTTCTCTCCCATTTTGATCCCGGGTCTTTTAAGCAACATTCTGCATTAACTACACTTGCAATGATGATGGTGACCACCACTCTAGATTCCTTCCATCAGGCAGAGTGTAATCATGATGGTAGGCTTATATAAAAAAAACATTGACTAAACATCTTTTCGATATCCGCCGTAAAAGCGAACTGAAATTGTCTCCATTTTAGTATTAGAACCTGAAGATCTCGCTGTAAATTTGGGCTCTTATGCATGAGTTCATTTAAACTGTCGCCGCTTGATATTTTTGATGACGCATTGAATACTACTCTTAACGTTGCTGTAGAGTCGTCACGCAGTACCCAAAGATGCGGCAGAAAACACTCGAGTTTCGTGTTACTTTGAAGGCACTAGTACAGCTCGTGTCAAATGTCCTATCGCTAAATACTCGTTTATGAATGATTTATATTCAAATGCGAGGTTTTGATTTGTAGCAAATTTTCGTTCCAAATGGTTAAATTGGGCAATAGCTTACGACTTAGATTTACCCAACTGATCTTCAACGCCTGGTTTAATTCAATTCCAATTCCGTCTAACAATCGGCGCGTTTAAGACTTGTAAAATTATATACATTTTTGCTCATCCGAAGAAAGAGACGTAGATTACGTGGTAGAGCCATGCTTAGGCACGAATGGGCCGGCTCAACCGATGCGATACCACGGCCTTACAGAAAACCGGTTGTGAAGCAACACTTGCGTTGCATTTCCCCGAAATTAGTGAGGTTTCCGGAGGCCCAACTCCCCTTTCCCTATTCCTCTCCCCTGACCTCCCGCCCCTTTTCCCATCTCGTCATCCCCACCTCTTTCCCCTCCCCACGTACCCTCATCCCTCTTCATCTTAAAAGGCGGGCAGCGCACTTACGACTCTCCAGTTGCAGGTGTCCATGGACGGCGATTGTCACTTACCATCAAGTGACCCGTCTGTTCGTCTGCCCCCCTATAATATAAAAAAAAAGATTCAGATATTTTTCCGTTTCCCAAAATCTATGTACTGATCAATGTGAACCTGTATAACATTACATTTTGCAGCCTTGTTCACGTTTCCACACAAAATCCATTCAAGCTGGGATTGTTTCCGCCGGAGTACACATAGACTTCCTTTCTAAGGTATCACGTTGCTACGTAACAATCGACGCCATATTTCTTCATACTGGCAAACATCAAATATTGTGGCAGAATATAACTTACTGAAAAGAACGGAGCAAGCTATGTACAAACATCATAAATTGATTTCAAAAAATATTTATTTTTAGAAAAATCAAACACCATATAATCAAAGAATCAAAACATTGTGACCATTAATGAAATTACAATATTAGCTGTAATAAGTAGCAACATGCTGCACAGTTTAAAAGCATTGAAAAGTAGTTCACTCGATGCTATTACACAGAAATATATAACGGACAGTTTATTCCGCATCTTTTGACGCCAATGGCGCAATTACAAGACGAGTTGCAACTATCATAGCAACTCAGCTTTCAAAGGATGTTTCGTTACCTTTCGGAAATATACATTTAGACATAATAAATACTTAGTAATATTAATAGGGGTGCACGATATTGTAAAATATATATTAGAATTTATTTTTATGGTTTTATCGGTTAAATACAGTTTTGTTCTTGCATGTGTTCCTATCGTTGACTATTTAAGATTTTACATTTGATATTCTTAATTCGATCTTAATTTAATTTTTTGTAGTTTTATTTATTTTATTAAGTTTTAGTAACTTATTTTCAATACTCGAATGATAAATTTGTATTTTATAACCGATCACTTTGTAATAAACACTAGATTTTGTAATATAAAAAATGTTGCAAGCAAAGAATCTGCGAAACATATTGAATATTGTATATTATTGTATAATATTGTATATTCAATATGTTTCGCAGATATTGTATATCAATTGCATATCATTAACATCTTTGTAAAATCCGTGTTTCAGGCAATAAATGATTTATTATTATTACTTAATGAATTATTTTTATTCAGATTTAAGCAATATTTACAAATTACTTCAATAAAAGCGCGAATGGTTGAAAAGTATTTGGTTTTTGAAATTAAATTGCCTCTTATCGGTAGAGACTTCTGTGAACTCTTCAATTTCTTCGGCATTTATACCATTAGCATTAAACCAATATCAAAGTATGTGGCTATGAACTTCAGACAATATACCTATATCGTTATGACAGAGGAGAATTTGAGGTTTTGTTTAATATCAGATTCATATTTATGTCACGCTCCCGTAATACCATCAATAAATATGATTATGACTATCCCTATCCTGCACGAAGTTCCACTTCACGATTCGGAAGCGAAAACTTATGATAAAGAGTTGTCTGACATTGGCGATTAAATTAAAGTCATGAAAGATAACGCACATATATCGGAAAGCATCTCGTATCTTGACATACAAAACTACACGGTGATCTACTGCATCATCAGCATCGCGAGAATAGCAGGTTTGATGTTCGCGCAGCTTTCGCCCGGATCACTAGCGGTAGTGCGCGTGTACTAAATAAAGCCTCGTCGCCTATTCTTATTCTTTAGTGCATGAAATCACCTAAAGTGAACAATTATAACCAGGGACATTAAATGTTTAGATAATAACGTTCCATCCTTTCAAAGTTATTTACTCCTGTGTGGGAGCATGTACGAGCAAAAACCCGTACATTTATAGCAGTTAATTAAATTAGCTTGCGTCTACGTATTTGTATTGCACTCATATTACATAAGTACTTACTTATTTTAATTATTTTTTGTACATAATTTAGTAGCAATAAAATCGTCATTCAATTAACTTGTCTACTCACTTATCAAATTATCAACCTATCAAACTGTAAGGAAAACTACCCCTACAGATCTCTAATGTCTAAACTAGGCCAAGCCCGTATCTTAGACGTTAGTTCCTTCCACAAACTTGGTATAGGTATAATAACAGAAATGTACTTAACTCACGCAATATACAGAAATTAATAAAATTAAGTTTCATAAATAAAGAAAAAAGCGATAGGACGAGGACGATGCATGACAATAACAAAACCATATCAGCGCCTCTATCTTACAATATGACTACTCGACTACTCAATATGACCAAATATTTAATGAAATACAATGGGCCCCTAACATAACATCTCTTATTAACAGATATGGATGCTGCAAGACAAGTTTACTTTAGTTATTTCCACAGTATCAAGTCTTATGGTATTTTTTTAAGAGGCGTGCTGCAAATATAAAATCTATTGTCATTCTGCAAAAGAGAGCTATTAGAGCTATTGATAACAATCTACGTAGTGACGTATCAATTAGGGATATATTTAAGGAAATTTGCATCCTGACGGGGCCTTGTGGGTTCATAAGAAAAATATATATCTATTTACAAAACGGTGTAAATGCCATAATTATGTTAAGATAAAAATAAGTAAATTAGTTGTATCAAAATTGTTATTAGTAAAAGCACAAAAATCTTTTATAGGTGTTAAATTATATGTTAATATATATTTCATCGGGTCGGGGCGTTTATACAATGCATCAGTGCATTTCTAGAGATCTAATAACACATCTCATTTAAGTTAGGGTATGATTGGGGGTTTCTGGATCTGGTTTCTGGTATGATTAGGTGATTTAAATTAAACCAAACCTTGGTTCATACATAACTTGCGGCGTCGGTTCGTCTAACTCGCAAATCGATTCTCGAAGATATTTCTTAGTTTTTTTATTCGAATTACAAACTTAACTTTGCAATAGGCTAATCAACTTATATAAAAATTATGCAACAAATGATTGAAATTCCTTCCAGTAGGCATTTATAGTCTTCAGACGCCGCTTGATATGGTCTAGAGTCCTAAGCTCATGTGCAGCTTTTTAAAATTACCTAAGAGCTGGTTGGTTCATGGCCACTATGGTCTGATTTTGGTTTTCTGCAAGATCCTCCATTGTTTGGCTCATGATGTACAGTAAAAAAGGGATAGATCTTACTTTGATTCTGCTGACAGCAACTCGGTTATAGGTGTGCAGCTCACCTATAACCGAGTTACCTACGACCGAGACCTCCTGGGGCTGCTTCTTGCGAAACGTGACGCTGATAAAGCCCACAGGTGCGCTATAGGCCGTAACCGGTAGCACGATTTATTCTCGATCGAACACTCACGTTATAGTCCCGTGTTACGGTTAACTCGAAGGACCATTAATGTAGGGGTAGTTTCCCTTACAGGTTGATAGGTTGATAGTTTGATAAGTAAGTAGACAAGTTTACCGAATGATGGTTTTATTGCTACTTAATTATATAATATGTAAAAAATAAGTATTCATTTATGTAGTTTGTTATTGTTTATTGTCTTCAAACACACCTGATGGGTGTTGACGATGAATACGAAGTCAGTGCAATCCAAGAGAAATCTATTCACTCTACTCTTAAAGTTAATTTATTTATATATCAAATATATAATTGCTTTGAATGGCAATCAACACTTGCGCAGTGGACACTCATGCATTTGCAATAGTAAAAACTACAGTACTAGTAATACGCACTTATGCTGCTTGTAATTTGATGTTTAGGATATGTCCGTTTATACCTGTAATTTTTCGTAATCTATCAAACTATGACTGTCATTTGTTTATAAAAGAATTAGTAAAATACAAAGGTCAAGTCAAAACTATACCTAAAAGTAAAGAAAAATATTTAACCATTACTAAATACATACATTACAGAAATAGATGGATTCAAATAAAATTATTGGATACGTTTTAATTTTTCAAGTTTAGATGCATTGAGTAAAAGTTTAACTAAACATTACAATGATAAGAATTTACTATTACTCAAAACCAAAGGTTATGATTATATTAACACTTGGCAAAAGTGTGACGTGTGTGTAGAACCAAAAAAACCTGAAAAAATATTATTATATTTCTATAACACACTGAAATTGGAATATATTACTGATGAGGAATTCCGAAAACGTGTGGAATACATTCAATATTACCGAATAATAATTAGCTAGTATGCTGACTTGTATGTAAAATGCTCGTTGAAAATGTTTGAAAATGTTCGTGATACGAGTTTGAAATATTATAAATCAGACCCCACATGAGCTTGGATACGATGATACTTTATACGCGTACTCCACTTAATTCATGACTGTCAATATATCAAATGTTAGAAAAAGGCATACGTGGTGGTTTGGCACAGTGTTCATTACGCCATGCATGGGCTAATAATAAATATTTATCGACATTTAATAACCTAGAACCTACCAGCTATTTAATTTATCGTGATTTCAATAATTTGTATTTCTATGCAAAAACTAAAAAAATTCCTCATTCAGAGTTTAGATGTTTAAATGAAGAGGAGGTTAATTGTTTCGATATTTTTAGTGCATTTGTTGACAGTATATACTGATTTATATTAGAGGTAGATCTTGAATATCCTGAGCATATTCAATTGTTCATAGCCATTTACCTTTTGCGTCGGGGGTAAAACGATTAAACTTTTTACTAATTTATATGATAAATCTAATATATCAAATTCTCGTAAAGCGGTGTTTGTTACCAACTTCCCAGAAACGACTGGACCGATTTTGATGAAATTTTGTCTGAGAATCGGCCATTATCTATTTTTCATACCCCTAAATGATAAGGGTTTTTTATGGTAGAACAACGTTTGCCGGGTCAGCTAGTTTCACTATATAATTCTAATATGGATTTAAATACTAGCATAGAAAATAAAGGTAAACAAGTAACTATCAAACTAGCCACAAAATAGGTGTCACTACACACAACATCAAATTTTCAAATTGCGTATATATACAGAAAAATGTGTATTATATTATGTTTTAGATCGACCAATATACATATATAGGCTTGACAGTTTTAAAATATGCTAAGTTACACCTTTATTAATATCTCTATAATATAAAACAGATACATAGTGTATAATATAATACAGGTATGTGATCACAACAACATAATGGCAGTAGAACATCGGGGATGTCGCCGTGGTGCAAGGGGATGTAAGGATCACCTTATGCTTAACAAAGCAATATTAGAGGATGCACACCAATCCCAAAAGAACCCAAGCACAGCGTGGATAGACTATCAAAAAGACTATCATATCGCATGAATGGCTTCTAAAAGTATTTGATGTCTATAAATATCCATCTATCATAAAAAGGTGTCTTCAGCTGGTTATGCCTTCGTTTAAGAGGTCGTCCGAGGGGCAGGTTATACCCAAAAGCTACAAAAAACAAAACATACCAATGTATATTACGAGTGAGAAAGTTCTTAGAAAAAAAAAGGTTTTAGTAAAATGGTTAGGTTTGTCATCTGTTGAATATAGCTGGATATATAAGTCGAATATATTATAAGAATAAATATTTATTACAGTTTCATCCAATATGGATCAGTCTTATAATGTGTATTGGAGAGAGTAGTCTTCTTAATTGGCTCATAAATAAACTTGGTAGTTTAATTCACGTGGTCGTGAATTACACTTACCAGGATACTATTATTTTGAACCTGGTACAAAATTAAATAAATCAGACGAATACTGTTAAACTTAAAAGATCGTCATAAGGCTGCTTTAAAGTTATTTAAAATGACGAGAAATCGTGCAGTAGCACTAGCTGCTAGTACAGGAAAAAAGTTGGTAGCCTGTCTAGTAAGTAATGTTATGTCAGGAAAAAATAATACCGGATAGGGGTAAATACTCGTACTGAAAAATCTTCAAAAACACCAGGGTCTGGAAAAGGTCTTAAAAGTAGATTTTAAAAATATAATTACTCGTACAAAAAAACATGCTTTTTTTACTGAAATGCAAGAAAGTAGCAATAGCATATTAGGTATAGTTGCGGCTAAAGAGAAGACTGATAACTTGCCTATAAAACTCCCTCGTATTATTCCTATACCAAAAACTTAGAGAGTTATTACTTGTTACCTTTGATTCCTATTTTTATGGGATTATCAGCAAAGGGAAGCCTTAGCTAGTGGTGCTACAGGTATTGCTAAAGCCATAAACGACTTTAAGATGGCTAGAAGGCTGTCTTAGGAATCGAAGAGGCACAAAGAAAAAATGGAAGCGCTAATTTTTTATATTAATGACACTAATCCTTGTGCAACAATGGACATTCAAGCAGAAGAAACAACAACTGCGCTTTCACCCATTTATACATAGTTAGGTAGAAAATAGAAAATGTACTACAAATTTAATTCACAAACTCTGGAACTGTTTAGTTCTCAAGGAACTGTCAAACAGAAAATTAACAAGAGTATATATATTTATACTTTTAGATATTGTATGTTTTGTTTAAGTATAGCATGTTATTTTCTCTACTCAGGTGGGTTTCCAACTCCAGGCCCTAGGGACCACTCGTGTCCCGGTGTTTCAAGCGACGCAGACTTGGCGTCACCGAACGGTTAGTAATATACATGTGTAGTTAGTAAATAAATAAAAATATATACAGTAGACGATATAATCACGAATGAGTAAAATATGTGGGGTAACATTTTCGCCCATTACTAATGTATTCCTAACGAATACACCGGGCACACACACACTATAAGCTGAGCACTTGTATCAGTCCATTGAGGTTACACTGTCTTTAGCACCTTCGGGAAGGAGGAGAAAAAGATTCGTGACCCAAATGTGTTGAGGCAACAGTCAAAGAAACCGCTAATCGTTTAGTAACAAGCGAGACGTGGTCTTTCAACTGTTTATTACATCCATGCTTATATGTATACCTAACTAACTGTCGCTCTTTCACTAGCACAAACAAAAATAGCAAAAACTTCTTCGTAGGTGACATTAATATCGAACTGTATGGTGCTACGGTTTCATTACCAGGGCTATTATAAATAAGTAAAATGTAATTGAATCAATTGTCTCGCTCTAAGGGAGGTTAATTTTTATGACAACCAACCGGGCTTTTTCGGATTCACTACAATTGTGCTCAGTTTGCACAACGATGTATATTTACAAAGATCACTTCTAGGCATATTATATTAATATGATATATATAGTGAGTAAAACCATATATTTTAATAAATATGAATGTAAATCACGAAAGTTTCTATTCTACCTATATTGACCACGCTAATACCAATAAAATAATATTAGAATGGGTACGTAATCACAATTAAGTGAGAAAGTTAATAACATTAGTGCCGTTCATTTTAATAATTATAATTGAATTATATTTCCTGATGATATTGATTATATATTCATTATAATATGTACCTGGTATAGCTATTGTTTGGTTACGAACTTATGGCCTAAATTGTGTAAATCAGGACTCAATTGCATTTATATTTACAAGATACAATACCTTTTTGTGTATTATTATATTGAATATAACGATAATGAACCTAACCTATAATTATAATTCGGCATCTAATATAAATCGTTAAATTTCAAAACCACAATGTACCTGTTATGGATATATACATACATACATACATAATACACTCACGCCCGTGTCCCCAAAGCCGAAGGCAAAGTTATAATTAACGGGCGCCCGGCAGAGTCTCCGTCCGCCTACCGGCCCATTGTATTGCTCGACAAGGTTGGCAAGCTCTTTGAAAGAATCATGGCGGGTCGCCTCGTTGAACACCTCTCTGGAGTGGAGCCGGAGCTGGCGGATAACCAGCAGCGGATAGAAGCAGTTTCTCGGGGCGAGGTGATGGTGGCGGTGTCTCTTGACATCGCTAACACTTTCAACACCTTGCCCTGGATGTGCATTACACAGGCACTCGTCTATCACGGAGTCGAACATCGGCTACGACTGTTTGCTACGCGGTGTACTCTTGCCAGGTGTCGTAGTAACCTGCTATGCTGACGACACTCTCGTGACGGCAAGGGTCAAGACGCACCGCGATGGGACCATAAAGGCCACGGCCGGGGTCGCTCCAGTCGTTACAAGAATTCGGCGGCTGGGTCTACACAGGTAGCTCTCTACAAATCTGAAATTCTTTGTTTTCACGGGCCCAGAAGGGACTACCTAGGGGATCCAGCCTTGTTGTGCGAGGTGTACGCATTGTCATCGACTCCTCGATGAAATATCTGGGACTCGTGCTCGACAGCCGATAGGACTTCGGACCTCACTTCCGGATTCTGGCAACCAAACAAAAAAAAAGAGGTATAATTAACGCCCACGTATTGTCGATAATAATTCCACTTTTGTGGAACTGGGAACATTAGGGGTATATTGACAGGAAAAGGTAGGATAGAAAAGGAAGGAAAGGGATATTGCTTATACAGATGGATTGGTGAATCAGTAGGTAGGAGTCTTTAGGCGCCGGGAAGTTCGAGACGCTAAGAAGGACAAAATGCTTTACTTGAACTCTTTACTTTTACTCAAATATTTTACAGAATGTGTTAATAATAGTTTTTGTCTTTGCTATTAACGAATAATATTGGGATTCTATCGCTGTTCTTCACACTTTTCATCCCCGATATTTGCACAAACACACTCAAAATCTAACAGAGTTTCATTAAATTCCTTATATAGATTTTCTAGCTCATCCGTGCACAATTGTAACTACGTTAACTGACAGGGTGTGATTTTAGCGTCCTCCTAAGTTGATTAAGATCAGTCATTTTAGGAGGAGAGTGCCGGCGAACTGCAAATTGACAATTGTTAGATTTAACAGATATTGCATTGATACTATCTACTAGAATTTGAATAAGTACTTTACAATATAAACGTGGTACATAACTTCAAATGGTATAACTCGTTCATAGCCTTATTTAATTAACACTGATTTAATTAACTATGTTAAATAAAATACAAGTGTGTAAAGTTTACGAGGAAATTTCTATTCGATTTGTAAAACAATTAATAAATGTACATAATAATATGTAGGTGAAGCTAACTATGTAACTTTACGTTACTTTACTGTAAATTATTAAGCCTAATTACATTAATCACAAACTTTAATAAATAAGCTTTACAATAAGTTTTACCGTCTAATTTCAAGCACTAAAGTTCAAGCCACTAGTGTCCTTGAGATCGCTTCACTCGTATGGACCATGGATTCAATCGGGATGTTTTCGGTTGTTTCAATAAAAATGAAAAGAGTAAACTGCAAAGTTTCAAGTCGGATTATATATATTTTTGAGTGAAGCATTAAAACAGCACTGTTTGTAAAGTTGTCAGAATTAAATTATAATAGGTACTTTAGGTTTAGTCTTCAACAGGATGTAAAGCTAATGCGGTTGTATTATTCAGATTTGTGGTAAGTCACAAGTGGCAGAGGCTATGATCGTATTAATAAATGTAGAGGATGATTACATGATCTTAACCATACTTTATTTTAACATCCTTCTTCTGTACACTTGTTTGTATTTTAATATCATTCATCGATTTCTATAAAACTAAGAATTAGATACACAGTTACACATATTATCCTTTCAGGTGGATTTGGAACTTAAAATGCACTACTTATATCACAATATTAAGCTTTGTTCAGAGCGCTGATGTAGAGATAAGATTAGATTAGACTATACTGTACACCATATATTTATAAAATTTCAAAGGATCTTAACATAAATGTATTGTACAAGGGGCGGCATAAATGTATATTCTGCTGATGGAATATTCATAGCAATATTCTTCAGGTATATAATTTTGTGTGAGCTTTTCTTATTTTTATCTGATGACGTTAAGCATCTCGTATGGGCATCACTTAGTAACTCAAAGTGTTCCTTTAGGTAGGACGGTGTGAAAGGGGAAACAATATTTTATATAATTAAGAAAGAATATGATCATTCCGGCGAAGGCGTAATGGTAACCATTCAAACTTTTGATGAAATGCAGAGACATGATCATACTTGTGTTAACCAAATAAAAATCTTATACAGAAATTGTGGAGTTGCTTGAGTTTACCTAATTGTTTCTCGGTGAGTTTTGGATAGCTGACATCTCAAAGATCCCGCAGATGCAAACAATTTACGGCTTAGTTCCTGCAATTATGGCCCCCGGGATAATTCAAGGGCAATAAGCATACAAGTTTTTTTTTTTTAATTGGAATCGGGAACCATCAATAGTAAGTTGTGACCAGATAACCCTTGAAATCTTGAGCTACCAACGATAATATCTCTTCTCGTTTCTCGCATCCAGCTCCTGCCAGCTATTTTGCACAAATAGTCACTCCACCTGGCGTCCTAGCGAGACGCGGTTAACCTAGCGAAACGAGTTCTTGAGGCGAGACGCGGTCTCCACTCAAGAACTCGTTTGCCCCACTCGTTTGCCACACATAATATGGCCAGCCCACTGCCACTTTAGACGTTTTTAAGAAATTAGTTTTTATATTTCTTATGTTTCGATCCTAATTTGAGTGAGTTTGATATTGTAAGACTTTGCAGTCATTAAGTTATTAAGTCATTAAGTTGTAATACCATATCACGTTTATAGAGGATTATACACTCACAGGCACAATTAACCGCCCACCTATATTTTTCGTCACCCTGTTTGTTTATGTTAACTGTGGCTTATCTACTGTTTTGTTTTTAGTTAAGTGGGTACTTTAGCAATAAACTAAACACTTAAAAACCCTTATTTCGACCCTTAAACTTGTATCGCCGAAGCGTTTTTAGAATTTAGTCTCTGTTTGACATTGTGTAGTTTACTTGCTAGATTAACTTATACATAAACGACGCGACCGGTTATCGTGATTTGATTAACGCACTTCATTTTATAAGTGGTTTAAACACCTGTTATAAAACCACCTGTTATAAAAAATTTAACTTCCTTATTAACTTGCAAATATAATATAATAAATAAAGAGTGAAGTGTTTTTAAGCCAAGTTTTTTTTTTAATTACAATTTTGTAATTTTTAGTAAAGTAAAATATGGAAAAGGGAGTGTATCTGTAATAAGTCTGCTAGGTGCGATGTGCCTAGTACGAATCACTTAGTAAAGAACAGCAGTTATACATTTGGTGAACATTAATTTGCTAAGTATCAATACTATGTTACTTTAAGTAAGACGCTTAAGAGCCATACCATGAATCCCTTTCTTTTTCACACATTTCATTTCACAACTACCGAAGTACCTCTGTATATGCGGTCATACCAAGCAATGGTGTATTTACTTAGCAAATCTACTGCTGCAATCATCTAGTTTCTATTAAGTGACAAATACCGATTCTATCGGATCGTATCGGATGATCGCTCTAGAATTCGATCAAGATTTTGTAATGGGTTCTCTTTGACACCACATCCGTAGCTTGTATTGGTAAACCAAGCCGTTATAAATACACGCGTTAGTACAAACATAGTACTAAAATTACTGAAATTATTTAATGACATATTTACCTAAGTAGAAGTAACAGCCGTGTGGTTCTCGATAGAGTACAATATAGTCACCCCTCTCTTTCCATGGGTGTCTATGTGTAAAGGCGACTAAGCTTCAGACGGTATCTATGCAGTCATATAGTGCCTTGTTGTGCTTTCTTTCTTTCTTTTCTGCCCGGTTGACGGCAATAGGGTTGCCCCCTACTACGTTAGTGGGACAAAATTCTAATAGGCAAAATGTGGGTGTTTAATACACCTCTGCCTACGCCTTAGGGGATACAGGCGTGAGCGTATGTATGAATGAAGTAATAGTAAGTAAATAAATAAATCACAATACATATACAATAAACATAAAACCTAAAAAAAAAAAATATTTTAGAAGAACCTTTTTAATTTTCAAGTATTATCATATTTTTCATTAATGCATGGGAAATGTGTAAAGTTAAAGATTCTAATTATTACATATTATTAGTTTTTAAGGTCATTCTGCACATATTACAGCAATATGTTGTAATACCATATCACGTTTATAGAGGATTATAGTTTAGTTGCTATATTAACTTATACATAAACGACGTGACCAGTTTTCGTGATTTGATTAACGCACTTCATTTTATAAGTCGTTTGAAAACTGAACCCCAACAAAAAGAAATAAAAATAGCATTCAGTACAATATTGGTTTTAAAGCATTGTTATCATGTGTATGTCGTATAGGACGTCTAAAAACCAAATGAAAAAATAATTTATTCTCCATTAACTACTACTACTACTAACCTTACCAACAATAAATCTTATTTTATAAGATGTATATAACGTATACATATACCTATTATATTGCACCATTCATGCATAAGCTGCAGGCAGTTACAGATAGTTAGAGGAAATTATGCAACATCCAAATTAGAAAAAGACAAGGACCTAGCTGAGGTTTTAAACATTACTTCAATTCATACTAATACACCACTAGTCACTACTGAACTTACCGAGCAAGACTCAATGTTAAAATATTACTCTGTTAGACAAATGAGTCACAACAAATTTAATAAATACATTAGGATTTGTAAAATATTAAAAATTATAATACATAAATTTAAAAGACAACACAAATCCTTTATCAAAAGCATTCATCTCAGGAAGGAACATGTTTTATTACTTACCTACAAAAGTTTACAATTTCAATATTAAATTAGAGATATAAATTAATTTATGAAAAAGACACTCAACAAATTACAGACTGAAACAATGTTATTAGAAATCTCATTAAACACTATCCCTACTTCCCTACTAATATTATAAATGTAAATCTTAGTTTGTTCGTTACGCTTTCACGCCAAAACTAGTCAACAAATTATCATGAAAATTTATACACATGTTCTCAAAGGGTTTAGGAAGGTCATAGGATATTTTTTATTGTATATAAAAAAATTGGAAATCTAGCAACTTCAACGCCATCTATATTTAAGGGATTAAATGCTAGCGACTAGCTAGTATATTATAACTATGTTATGTTCACAGAAAAAAATAGATGAACATATTCTTGCTGCCAATCAATTAATATATCTGTGTAACTACAATGCTGACCGCTTAGACTCTCACATTACATTTACAAAGTAATTGTGTTGGGGATCCTTGTACATTAAATATAATTCAACGTCTCATTGCTTAATTGCTGAAGACAAATAGATTATCCTTCAGTAAGCTCCTAACAGTGCTCAGTATAATCCTGTAGAGTATGCAGTTAAAATTTAAACAGTACTATCCATTATGAATCAAGACTATTATCTGATGATACTGGTAAAGGTCTTGTAGAATTATTAAGCGACAACTTGGGCCATTCTATCCAATATTGTTGCATG
This sequence comes from Tyria jacobaeae, assembly GCA_947561695.1. Taxonomy (NCBI): domain Eukaryota; kingdom Metazoa; phylum Arthropoda; class Insecta; order Lepidoptera; family Erebidae; genus Tyria; species Tyria jacobaeae. The sequence continues at coordinate 5,208,027 of OX387207.1, read as the reverse complement.
CCTAGTGCAACATATAAGCAAATTTCGAATGTAATTGATAATAAATATGCTACTTTTACAAACTTAACAATATTTGTAAGTAGTACACAATTTTTTTTTATATTTATAAATGTAATTTATATGTTTGTAAAGTTAAATGTAATAAGTAGTTTGTAAATGGCATATCATATAAAGTTGTCTATATACCTAATGCTTTAAAGAAAGAACAGTACTAAAGTAAAATGGGTCCTAAGGACTCCCTGTCCGAAACTAGGCAGATGCCCTTAGCGTTACGTAGAGATGTAACTTCACTCTGCATTCTCCAGAACTTTCGACTGCGTAAACCGATTTCGACGATTTTATTTGAAAGCTAGTGCTTTCTGTGCTTCCTGTGGAATACACGGGAAGCACTAGCTTTCAAATTTAATTTATTTTGGTACAGTTCTGACAATGGCATCTATGAGAAAACCATATGAGTCTTAAATTTGCATTAAGCATGTACGCGACAAATGGACGAATAACTCAATATCACGCCAACCGTATGCGATGATTATTTTTTTGTTGGAAAGGATTCAACGGTAATTAGATAAGAATTTGGTTAGGTTCTGACAGATTCATGAGAAAAACATACAAGTCTTCAATTTCATCGAAGAAGAAGTCGGTTGTCTACTTTTTAAAGTCCGATTATATTATTTAATATAGTTCCCTTCGAAGGCGAAACGATTATAGCGGTCATAAAATTTTTCGTAACCATTTTTATAATACGATTTGTCTTAAGCCTCAAAATAGGCTTCAGTTTCGGCGATTGCCTCTTCATCGGAACAAAATATTCATAGACCTGGTCGCTGGGGGGCAGATGATAAACAACATTATGTGAATAAATTATAAGAATTACAGTGTGGCTAGTTGTTTCAACCGGGAATCTATGTTGCATGGAGGATCCTTAATCTTAGTTAAAAATGGTATTATATGTACACAAAGAAAAGACATAGTTAGTCTTTCGATAGAACACGGTGTGGAGTTATCGTGTTAGTTGGCATGTTGTAGGCTGTGCGTTTATAGGCCCCCAAATGATTAAAATACTCTAGTTTTAGTACAATAATTAAAGACGTTATGGTTTTCTGTCTACCTATATGGTCCAACACGTCCTTGCAGACTTGCAGAGGGTGTAAATAAATTATAAACCTATAACATCTGAAAACCTTCAGAAGTTTGATTCTATTTTAAATAGCAAGTTGACTTACTTGATAATGACGTAAACTATGTAAATGAACTCTACTCCGATTTCTTTGTTGTAGTGCAAAACGAATTTGATAATCTCTTTCAAAAGAAACTTAGAATATGTACCCCCAATATGTCCTTAGTGGTTGGGCAACCCTCGGCCTTAGGAAAAGTAGAGATAAGCTTTACGAAATTTTTGGCCGACAGCTTCACGTAAAGAGTGAGTCTTTAAATCAGTTGCCAGTTATTCAATAACTTTTAGACAAGTGTGTAAATAGCTGGCTAGTTTTTAATACTAATAAAAGAAAATTATATAAAGATAATATAAAATCTACCTGGCAAGTAATTATGCCCCAGGTAACAAATATTTACACTTCTTGCAGAAAATACTTATCCTTTATAGGCAAATGGAAAACAATATGTTAAAATCTGTTTAAAAATACTACGAAAAAGTATCTTTTGCTAATCTTGATAATATTGATAACTCTATTTTTCTTTTAAGGGGTAATCATTAGTTTAACCAACATAGTTAAGTCAACAGGCATGCCCGGCGTAACCGGCGTAAACTCGTAGCAGGCATGCTACGAGTTTACGGCGGGTTACTTTAAAGTAAACGATTTTTTTTTAATAACCTTGTTGGTTTAAAATATCACCTACAATATAAATCTGAATTTCGACAAGTTTCGCTTACTATAAGTTGTCGGGAATGGCTCAAAATTTATTACGATGTAAATATATACACTACAGCACCAATTTACTACAGCGCAATTAGGCATTTTCAAGCTGTTGACTGATAGGCAGTAACGAACATTGCGTTCCTGTCATTCATAGTAGCTTTCGAGCGTGGTGTGAGAATGGCGGCGGTCAGTATCACCTGCATTTATCCAGTATTGTATGTAACGCAAATGAAATTGTGAAATCTTTCTCGCCAGTAAGTGTGTAAGTCATAAGTCCCAGATACTATGATGGTCTTAATAAACTTGGCGAATGATTACATGATCTTGTAAAACTCATGATGAACAGAATTGTTCGTATTTTTACATCCTTTATCAGTTTCTATAAAACTATGTATTAGATACACAATGACACATATTAAATATTATTGTAGGGGTTTTTGGTAATTTAAAACTACTTCATATTTTAGTGAAGTAAAGGCTTAATAATGATATATGATATATAATTTATTACTATCACTTAGATTTAATTCATACTACTCTTACATATTTAGTTGTTGAAAATGATAAGGTTCTTTTAAAAAACAATAACAGTATTTTCTAGCAAATCAAACTAGTCAATTCGTAAATGTATTACGAACACGTCAATAAAATTGGCTGCCGAAACCGCTACGTCACTCAGCATCAAAATATCTAGTTGCCTGTGGCGTTTGGCGTGAACCGTTTATGTATTTCATAATTTGCTCTATTCGCTTTACTACTCTTTATAAGGATATTCACATCAGAATGGTTTTCTTGTTGATCAAACAAAACTTTAGGACTTACGACGTGTATATAGATATACTTATATATATAAAGTTATGTAATAAAATAAGGTATTATTTTATAATTTACTGTGCATCTTACCTGTACGTAATATGATCACATTTATTTAGTTTTTGGAAACGAGTTAGTATTTACAAAAATGTAAAAGCGAACAACTGGTCGCGAATGTAAAGGTTTTGCCGATGTTGATGCGAACTGTAATGTAAATCTGTATATACATACTGTGACGCCACGCTCTCGTCACCGCGCAGACGAACAACATAGTTTTTCGAAAAATAATTGACAAGTCACGGTAGCTAAGCTATATTGGCTAGGGCTTCCCGTAAGTTCAAACCCTGATGGCCTCTACGGGTTTGTGATTTCGGTGTTTTATAGAAAATTCTGGTAAAGTGGAGTGATTACTTAGAAAAATTCTAATACAATGGAAAGTACTAGATCAAACCAAATAAATAAATAAATAAAGTTTCAGAAGACTATCGAAAAGAAAAATGAAATGACGATCGAAATTCAACAAATGACAATCGAAATTAGGGGTGTATAAGCTCTGAATTGCCCTGTAGGAGCTCCAGAGGAGCGCCTACAGGGCAATTCAGTTTAAAGTGATCACAAGTGAAGAAGAAGAAGGAAAAGTGAAGTGAAACAGTAATGGTGAAAAGTGGTGAAGTGCTCCAGTTGGACTGTGTAATAATTCGGAGTTACATAAAAAAAAAGTCACAAATATACATACATAACATAAACCCTAAAAGCATTACACATCCATTTTTAAAAACTAGTTTGCGGTACTCAACTTATTTATGTACAAGCATCATCATTTTCTTACCCTTATCCAAATTTTATTTGAGATTTGAGGTCCGTGCAATGTTATCTCTTCTTCATTTCGACTCTATCATTCGTCATTTCACTGCTTATTCCTTTTCTGGCCATATCCTCTTTCACGCAGTCCATTCCTCCTTTCTTTGATCGTCCCACTCCAGTATCCGTCAACTTAAATACATAACTTTCTGTACGACATTTTGTTCATCGCTCTACATAGTAAAAGCGAAAATTCAAAAATGGTCTGATACTAACATTTACATTGTAGATTTTCTTTATACTCACATATTACTTATATATAAAGTTTATTACCTTAAATACATACACTCATGTATTTTAAAGTAATAAACTTAAAAATAGTGACATTGCAATACTTTTTAAAATACCTAAAAATATAATCTGATCTCATCTGATGAGTTACTATTTCTCTTACGTACAAGCGGACACTTAAGACTTGACTGTTCAAGTTCACTTTCCGAGGTCGTGTAGGAATGATCATTTTAAAATTTTTAGTGGAGTGCATATTGTAATGCACGTCGAAGAATACATATCCTTAATTCACTATTTTAAACTAGTTGTCACTTAAAGTTGAGGGTAGATTTAAAACAATATGAATTTATTGGCTGTAATAAAATGTTGGTTGGTGAATTTAGTTACGAGCGTTTGTTATATTGCTATTAGTGGTGTTTACTTGGAACACCTGTATACAAAATGCAAGCAAATATTAATATTGAATCCAGTGCTAATATTATAGCCTTGCATAGCAGTGGGCTTAACATATAGAGAATATCTTATGAAACTCGCTTAGTTCGTTCGTTATTTTGTTTGATTATGTGATAATAATTGTGGTGTATGATTTTATTTTATAATCTCTTAAATATTGTTCAAATGTGTAACAGGACTTTTTTTAAAGAAAGGCTATGAGAAAAAGGGCAGCCTAAAGACTCGTATAAGAAGTGGAAGACCGCCTCTTATTAACCAGTCTCAGCGATGCCTCATGCTTAGTGAATATGAAACAATTGGTAGCATACTAGACGTTTCGCAGAAGAATTTGATACGTCATTACGTACAGTTCTCTTTTCGTTCTCTACACTCCACACTGGAGGCCTACACCACCGAACACCAGTGTAAAAACCGTTACTAACTGCAAAACATTAGGAGGAACGGTTACGTTTGCTCGGGCATATTTAGACTTTCACTGGGAGAATGCTATATTCACTGATAAAAAGATTTTTAAATCTTTTCAAAAAGGAAGACTTCATTTATGGCGCCGAGACAACACACGATGGTCTGACAAAAATATTACTCCTAATACGGAATCGGGGCGAATAAGTGCAAATATGTGGGGGTGTATTTAGTGCTGATGGGCCGGGTGAGTTGGTATTTATACTGCCACAAGCCAACAGCTAAAATTACGTCGAGGTTTTGAACGATATAGTGATCTTTATTTTGTTCAAGATAATCCGATACGCCGTGCTTGTGTTGTTAGTAAATGGTTTTGTCAACATTCGGATGTAATGGTTATTCCATGGCCAGCGCGATCCCCTGATCTACACCCTATAGAAAACGTGTTTACGTTTGTGTTTGTGTGTAAAAACCCCATGGTTTAATGGTGGGAAAAGATGGAACGCACGAGATGAGAGATGTCCAGAGCAGCTCAAATCAAACTGTATGGAGTTGTGTGTGTCAGCGTCTCCTTAGTTGTATTAATAATAATGGAGGTCACACAAAATATTAATAAAATTAAGTATTATAAATATATAAAAAATTGCATTTGGCTTCATTCCTACTTTGTGTGATGCTATCACAGCAATTCAGTTCTCATTATCGCACCACTCCATTTTAATATCACAAAAATATTTAACATTTATTGGCGCGAAAAGACGGCGCCTTGAATGACAGTGGTTTGCATTTTTTTTACAAGAAACATGGCTCTCTTTACCCGTTATATTAGTTATATGTACTCTTTGGGGATATGATTACTAATATCAATACAAAACACACTTATTTTTTATATTACGTCTATGCCTTGCTCATATTGTGAGCAAATTAAGTGGTTAAAAGTAGACTACGCTTTGACAAATTAAAAAAAAAATTATAATAGTTAGTACGTCACCTCAATTAAGTAAGAAAGTTACTAACATTACAGGTGCTTATTTTAATAATGTTATGATATAATGTTTTCTTTTGGTCAGAAAGCCATTTTGCGCCGCCGATGCCAGGCCCCAGCAGCACCCCGATACTCGATGATCTTAGAAACTTCGAGCTACCTATTCCTTACGGTGAGTAAAGGATACTTAATAATTTAATAATATGTAGCAGCCCTACAACACACCCAGCTGTAATTGGAAGATGTGATTTCGTAAGGGTGTCATCCCACACCAAACCTCTACACACATTCCATGGCAGTAATGACATACCATTTCATTTATATTGGCATGTCTAGATATACGGCCAGCGCTTATGCTACAAGAAAGGCCATGATATACGAGACCGTCAACAGCTTTTCCACAGTTGCAACGATGCGCAGGAACTCCTAGACGAAGGCACAAAGCAAGGCGGAAAGCGTTATCGTCCCACAACGTGCTTATGTTGGGTGATGGGAGTGCAGAATCAAAACCTATTTTTATTAAACCAATAAAAGGTATTTTTGAACTGTTAAGGAAAGCACCTGAAGCCATAGACCTAATTCCCATTCTCCCAGAGCCAACAAATGAGCGCGCTTTAAAACATTGAATGAGGTCTCAATTAAAGCATCCCTGTTTAAAGTGCCTAGCTTAGTGTTTCTGAAATTATGTTCTCTGTTGATCAGAATACCATTTTGCACACCCGACACCGTGCCCTAGCCACATCCCAATACTCGAGGATCTTAGAAACTTCAAACTACCGATTCCTAACGGTGAGTAAAGTATACTTAATATAATCTTTTTGTGTATAATAATGAAACTAATCGCTTAATTCAATATTCGTAACTGTTTTATCTACAACCTATAGAAGACGTGTTTACGTGTGTGTTTTTGTGTGAAAACCCCATGGTTTAATGGTGGGAAAAGATGGAAAGTACTACCACAAAAATATTTAACACCTGTTGGCGCGAAAATAAGAAAACATATTAAATATTCATATAAGAATGACAGATTCCAAATTTAAATGTAATGTTATGTTTTATATACATACATGTAATTAGTTCTAAGTTAGTGTCCAGACATTCATGACTTATTAATTAACAACAAACGAGCGCGCTCTAAAACATTGAATGAGGTCTCAATTAAAGCATCCCTGTTTAAAGTGCCTAGCTTAGTGTTTCTGAAGTTATGTTCTCTGTTGATCAGAATACCATTTCGCACCGCCGACACCGTGCCCTAGCCACACCCCGACCCTGAATGATCTAAGAAACTTCGTGCTACCGATTCCTAACGGTGAGTAAAGGATACTTAATAATTTAATTGTTATATATGTAACAGCCCTGAAACACACCCAGCTGTAATTGGGAGATATGATGGCGCAAGGGTGTCGACGCAAATTGCATCCCACACCAAAGGTACGGCAGGAAGGTACTGGCAGGTCTCAATTAAGCATCCCTGTTTAAAGTGCATAGCTAAGTGTTTTGATATTATGTTCTCTATTGATCAGAAAACCATTTCGCACCGCCGACGCCGAGTCCTAGCCACTCTCCGATGCTCGGTAATCTTACGAACTTTGAGCTGCCGATTCCTAACGGTGAGTAAAGAATACTTAATAATTAATTATATGTAACAGTCCTATAACCAAGAAATATAAACTTATCAAATATCGTAACCAATATCTGGTATTTTTATAATAGGTACATAAAATATTAATGTTGGTTCCCTTTTTATTATGTAGGCGCCGATTTTACTTATGATTTAATTCAAAGCACAACCACTAGTTCGGACATTACGTACCTGTTTTGGCAAAGCAATATGGTTGTTGTCATTGTATGACGATGTGTAATTTTGTAATTTAATTGCATTTACATTTATAAGGTATAATATCTTACTGTGTATAATTATAATGAAACTAATTGCTTAATTCAATATTCATAACTGTTTTACACAAAAGTAATTCTCCGTTTTAAAATAAGTAGTTGAAACTCAAAACAGCAATTCATTACGAATATCGAGCTATTTAAATAACGTATCATGTTATTAGGTATAGGTTACTGATAATGGAACGACAACGCATACTATAAGTATGTATGTAATGTAGTAAGTATAAGAAATTAAAAAGGACACTATCTTTTAAGTGATCTCTTTACTTTCACATCAATTTCAATCAATCAATCAATTAGCCGACTGCAGTGCACTGCTGCCCTGCAGCAGTGCCTCTCATTTATACCACCGCATTAAATATTTTCAACTTGTCGACTATTAGTTAGTTACAAACTAGTATTTTAGACCTCTCATCCTACCCCCCCCCCCCCCCCTTATCACCCTCAAGGGGCGGCCCGAGCACTGAGCGCACCTACGACTCTTGAGTTTCAAATGCCTATGCCATCAGGCGATCCCTTTCTTCGTCTGTCAATCTATTTCGTGAACAAGTATGTATGCTAAGATTCTCTATATTCATTATATATTTCTCTAGAGTTGTATAAACCTTTAAAAGATTTGAAATACTTTATACATATTACTACGATAACTACGCATTTTTTCGCCAGCGAGCCAAACCGAATCGTACTGGTTCGGCGGGTAAAGAAATATTTGATTTACATCTGCCGTATGTACGTCATAGATAAAGAAAACCAGAAAAACATAAATAAGTGTAGTACTTTAGTAAAGGTTGCATTACATTTTAACAATTTTATCAGCTTAAGCTCAAGACCGCTTTTTTCATAACCGCTTATTAACTGTTTAGTTATCCAAGCTACTGTATGTTTAGATCCGTTTCATAAGCGAGTTAAAAGCTCAGATAGCTAGCTATTCAATAACTTTATCTGAGACTTTAATGAACAAACGAGAGTTTAAATTTTTTGAAGCTCAGGTAACATTCCGAATTTTGTGACTAAGTTCACACTGCAACTGGGAGAGCGAGACGCGCTTATGTAAGTTTACAGATTTTAAAAAGAGACAGAAAACTTTCAAATTGTGACAATAATAGGGTGCATTACAAAACGAATATTTTAAATATACAGAACAACAATAAAGAATATATGTATAAAGGTTTATAAAACTTTCAAAATATTTTAAGAGAGTCCTGTGTTCTGTTGTGTTGACGTTTTAGCTGGTCAGCAACACTTACTTCAAATTGTGGTTGCTCTGGTATGTAAACTTCAGGATCCACGGGTGGCTCTCTCTCATTCTTGCTTCTTGCTAGTAATTACTGTTGCTACAATAATGTCTTGAGCGAGTGGGATTCGACATCGCAGAGTTTGAGAATACCAAACCTGGTCGTCTTGTTATTATATATTCACATTTTAATTCGCTAGTACACATAGCTTGCACATTTAACGAGAAGAAACCCTTACGAATTTTGTAGTCTTCTGCAATATTCCCATCTAAGAAAATAATAACTGATAAAAATATACTACTGGTATTTCTTCATTCTCTCCACACAAAGTGCTTTGAGCGTCTCTTTGGCTTTTGGTGTAATATAATCAATGAATCGATTGACCTACTACAGTCTACTGCTGGTCCTCCGCCTTTTTTTTTTTTTTTTTTTTTACGTGTGGAAACCCCCACGGGCCGTCACTCCACCGGGGCTTTCAGTGGGGTGGTATGTCGGAATTGAACCGACTAAAACCACACGGTGTGCGACACTGCGCCTAAAATAAGAGGAATCCTGGAACAACTTGGTAGGACATCAGGATCCCTCCTAGCGCTGTGCCCGCAAACAGCGGGCACCACCTTAGGGTAACTCTTATTTCGGCGGCATCCATGCACACGTGGACGTCGCCTCCTCGCGGCTGGCCACTATAGCGGGTGGAGGGGAAAGCCCGTCCCGACCACCCGCGGCCACACTCAGGGCGGCATGAGGCGCTGGAAGTTGCGTCTTTGCCGCCCGGTTCGCCGGCGGCGAATGGGGTCCGAGTGGAGATCTTCCTCCCGGGCCCGTTCCGCCGCCTCCTTCTGCAAGATGACATCCTCGCAGAAGGATGCGACCGCGGTAAAACATCTATCACTGCCGGCCATGGAGCGTATGACGGCCAGCAATGACAGATCCTCTCCAATGACTGCAATGAGGGCCCGACGCTGCGTCACCCAGGCTGGGCAATCCATAAGCGTGTGCTGAGCCGAGACCTCACTGCAGTTGCAGTGGTGGCAGGCGGGACTCAGTTCCCTCCTGGCAACCGAGTGCAGGTACTTGCCGAAGCAACCATGCCCGGAAAGCACCTGCGTCAGCCGGAAGGAAAGAGTCCCGTGCTGCCTCCCCGCCCACTCGAGGATGACCGGCTGGAGCGCCTCCACGGCGGCAAAGCCAGCACGTGGAGCCTCCAGCCGGGACGACCAACGAGCCATCGTGGCTTGGCGGGCGGCTTCGCGCCACTCGCGCACCTCTTCGGGAGGGGGCCTACTGCTCCTGCCCATTCGAAACTCAGCCGTCCGCCGATATACTTCGGCGAGCACTTCCGCCTCCAAATCCCACGGGGGAGAACCAGCCAATGCGCACGCCGCCTCCGTTGACACGGTGCGGTATCCGCGTATGGCTCTAACCGCCATTACTCTCTGTGGGCGCCATAGGCGCGCCCTATTCTGGGCAGTTAGAGCCTCCGCCCACACCGGTGCACCATATAGTGCCATTGACCGGATTACCCCCATGTATAGCCGTCTTGTAGCGATGCTAGGCCCACCCAAATTGGGCAAAAGTCGCCCAAGGGCGGACGCAGCACCGACCAGCCTTTGAGCGAGCTGCCGGAAGTGCTCGTCGAAGCGCCACCTCCCACTGGTCCTCCGCCTGCCGCAACCAGTTTATCCCAGCTACTCTTTTACGACGTCCTACCCTTACGTTTAATGATTTGCTGTCTCCACCATAGGACTTGTTAGCTCCAACGGCCGTCTGCACTTCTTCAGATGAATGACAATTTTGAAGACGTCCTCAAGAGAAGTAGAGATAATCTAGAGGATGTAAGATGTCTTACTCCAAGCTGCAAGCGTATGGTCTTTTGGTGTTGAAGCTGGGTGTATTTAATATCTGACTGACTGATGACATGTAGGTTATTTAAGGTTACAACTTTATTAAATGAAGACCATTAAATTATGCTTAGTTTATTTTTCAGTTAGTGACTAACTCAGTTATAAAAATTTGTGGCATTCATATCGCCATAGTAATGCCTGCATTTCCGATCAGATTTTAAAAATTGTTAAGGCACCGTTAACTAATCCGTCTCGACTACCACCATGAATAATCACCTAACGACGCCCTTTGCCAATATCGCATTAATTCCGCGCTCAGATTTGGATTGCCACCACATATTGGGAGCATGGCTACTGTTGACGAAGGTTTCGTCCAGAAAATATATGTTTCTGCTTTAATTTCTATATTTTCTTATAGCCTCAAATACCTTACTTGCCATTCAGCAATACTGGGCTTCTCGATTAACATGTGTCTCTTTTTTTTTAAAATAAATATCCCATCGTGTGCAAAGGCTGTAATACAATCGTAGTTAACGATGTCATCTTCATTTAAAAGTGCAAGCAGCTTACGATTACTTGGATTTTTTTTTCAAAAGTACAAAAGTATTGTATTTTTCTTCGTATTACTCCCATGTCCAAATCATCAATGTAGATTATTTTTTTTATTTCTTTAGGTTTTCGTGGAGATGAAAGTTTTGCAATTTCCGATGTTGGCACACTCGAAAATCCTTCAGCTACAATGCGCATTAAAGTGCCGGCTGACACTCCTGTAGCAGAGGCTACAAGAGTGTCAACCGGCTACTACTACTACTAATATATTAATGTTCAAATAATATTTGTGTTCCATATTTTCCTTGTCACCCCTTGGTCTGAGGAAAAAACTGTGTACATTGTACCTCCTCCGTCCTGCCGCTCGCATACCTCAAGAGGTGACTAGCACTCGCGCGCGAATGTGAAGGTTTTGCCTGAAACTCAACCTCAAAATAGCCTTTTGAGAATTTATAGAATATGGTTATTAGTGGAGCGCATATTGGAATGCATGTCGAAGAATACAAATCATTGATTTACTATTTTAAACTAGTTGTCACTTAAAGTTGAGGGTAGATTTGAAACAATATGAATTTATTGGCTGTAATAAAATGTTGGTTGGTGAATATAGTTACGAGCGTTGCAAACAAATATTAATATTGAATCCAGTGCTAACATTATAGCCTTGCATAGCAGTGGACTTAACATATCGGAAATATCTAATGAAACTCGCTTAAGTGTGAGTTATTTTGTTTGATTATTATACTTAACTTTTTTTTATAATGTAGGGGGACAGACGAGCAGACGGGTCACCAGATGGTAAGCGATAACTGACGTCCAGGGACACCTGCAGCTCGAGAGTCGTAAGTGCGCTGCCCACCTTTGAGGGTGATGAGGGACGAGGGTATACGGGGAGGGTAAAGAGAGGAGAGCTGGGATGAGGAGATGGGAAAAGGGTAAAGAGAGGAGAGCTGGGATGTGGAGATGGGAAAAGGGAAAATACTGGTTATTTTTAATTAATATTTGACCAGTTCGAAACATGACGCTCTGATAAATCACGGCTTATAATACACGTATTTTTTTATACCTACACAGTTATACAATTATCTCAAGTATTTTTGGGTTTTTCGGCATTTTGAAGTAGGCACCTACCCTTTACAATTCGTACAAACTATAATTGACGTATTTCACCTAAATGAGATAATTGCAAAAATACGATTTTCAGATTCTTTGACCTTGAATAACCTGTGAAGTAGACACGAGTGACTAACTTTGTGTGAAACGGTGTGATTGTGTTGGTACCAATGTACAGCTTATTCGCTTTCTTTTCTATCTCAGATGCTAATTTACTGGGCTATTAAGTTTAGTGATATTTATATTTCTCTGGAGTTGTGCAATCCTTTAAAATATTTGAATAAAATCAATCAATATTTAAGTATAAACTAGGTTTATCTGCATTTTACATACGTTACTACTATATCTACGCAGCTTTTCGCCAGCCGAGCCAAGCCGAGCCGTACGTCAATAATAAGGAAGTATTTACCTTACGTCTGCCGTAAGTACGTTATTGACAATGCAAAAGAAATAACAGTAAGTGTTGCAGTAGAGGAACTAATAAAAACCATTTTATATTTTGTTTTAACAATTTTTATCAGCTTTAGCTAAAGACTTACCATAACCACTATTCATAATCGCTTTTTAGCAGTATCTAAGCTACAGTATGTTTAGTCTTCGCATTTTGTTATTATAAAATCCATTTTACTAGGGTAAAAATCAAAATAAAACTAACTACTTCATTCAGTAATTATTACTATACATTTATTACCACTCATATTCTAAATACACTGCTACGATATGAGACTTTGGAGTCTAGTTTAATGAACCTACTAACAGTACTACTCCTGAAGAAGAATTTATAACTATTGGTAGTATTATTTTATTTATCTTTAACCAAAATTAAAACGCAGAGTAGTTCGGTGTACCCACTGCCACCCAGCAGTCAGAGTTCTCTGGCGACATAAGAAAAAAAGAAAAACATTGTAATACAATACACCCATTATGTATTTTAGCAGTGGCAAACACAATATGTTAACTAGTTTTTGCCAAGTTATCAAGTATACATTAATTTTCATGAATAATGTTTTCTAATTACAAGTGTGCAGTGAGTAGAAAATTCCGCATGATGACTTTTGCAAATTGGCTAGTAATAGCATTAGCACATATTATACTACCTATTATATTGTATATTGGAGATTCTTGTTAAAGAAATAGTAAGTCTTACACGTTTTTGAAAACCAGATCCAAAAAAGCGGTTTAGAACTTGCGAACCATAATAAAATTACGAATAATATTTTTTATATGGATTAAAACCGACATGTATAGCTACTAGAATTATATTATAGGGAACTTACAGAAAACTTCAAGAAAATACGACGGCCCGGTCATTGACCCAGAACAGCTACTGAGTACTGAAATGTATAGTGGCAGAAAACACCTTTAAATGTTACCTCTACTATGCTCAGGTTGTGTCTGAATTGTTTTTTTTTTTCTCTGGATATGATCACACAGACAGACAGACACGGTCTAGCACAGATAGCAACCCGTTACTCTGAATTTTCTATTCGCTATTTGATTTAATATAGCATCAAAATGCATTGGTCACGCAGTTGGCGCTCTATGAAATGCGAGAAACAAGCCTTTATATTTAACCAGAGTGAGTAGGTTGGGGTACGGTCTCTAGATTCATAGGATCGACAGCGTCAGGAAAACCTTTGTAAAATACAACCCAGTAGGACTGGCTAATATTCAATTTCTTTTATTTTTTTCAAATTACCTGCTGTAAGTGAAACGATTAAAAAAATATATATGAAAAAAAAATTAAATTCAAATTTATAACCTTCCATTATTAAAATCATTCAAATGTCACTTCTTATGTCTAAATCAAATAGCCGTTTAGGCTAAAGCACAGCACATTACTATAATAATAATATATTATATGTATGTATTGAGGCTGAATCCGGGGCTTGGATTAACAAGGAAACGTCATACGTGCCTACATATACTTTAAAAACATAACCCTCCTCATGCAGTCTGTTAAAAAGAATTGATATGTCGACTTTAGATGTTCCAAGTTTTGTTTGTGATGTTGATTGTTGTTGTTGTTGTGTTTTATTAAAATATATAAGAGACTGCATTATTAACTTACCCTTTTATCGCTGACGTTATCTCGAATTGTTATCTACTATTTTACTTACACCATTAAGGATGTAACAAAGAAGCATCATACATACATAGAGATTAGATATTAGATATTAGAGATTAGATATTATTATATACAAACATACGTAGATATATGTACTTACATACACACTCGAAAAACATAACCATAGGCAAGAGAACATTGACCGTCGGAGAGCCATGCGAATGAGAGCATGACAAATGGGTTCGACGACACGACCGAAATACCACGGTCTCAGAAAACCGGTTATCAAACAATTTTGTTGTATTTAACGAATGAGTGAGGATACCGGAGGCCAAAACCCCACCATTTCATTCATTTTATTATTTATTTAATATTAAGTTCCATAAAATAATAAGTAAAAAATAAGCGGGGTTCATTCAAATTCGCGATTCCCATCACCATTGTCGAAACGCGGTGTGATGTAACTTGTCTAGACATTATATGTGATACATTCGTCCGTATAGAACGGTTAAGTGTTTTTTTACATTTATATATTCATAACTAAAACAGCCTTCTGCTACCTGCTAAGAAAGAAGATAAAATCCTCTTTCACAATTGGTTGCGAAGCTTAGTAGACACTGTGGCGGAAGGGATGGCTCGAATAAATTTCAGTGTCGGCACAAGAAAGCCAGATCCGTACTACGTATAAAATAATAAACAAAATATTGATTTCAGCATCGTAAGATTTAAAAAAATATAAAGTCCACGAAAATTATTGACTAAGGAGATCTGTGCCAGACCTTGCTTCCCACTGTAGAACAATACAGTATTAAAAAACCGTATTCCGAACGCGAATCTGGTTTCTCTCTGAAATGTAAAGTTCGCTAAATACAGTATTAAAAAAAACGCATTTGGCGAACTATCCATTTCAGAGGGAACCAGAATCGCCTCAGATAAGCGAAGATTTTAAATTTGGAACGCTTATAGTAAAAACTAAACCTGCATACATACATAATATTACCGCTTAACTAGGTATAGTTTAATATGTTAACTTTTCTTGTTCAATTAGTATCGTAATTGTAAAAGGCATATGAACATTTTAATCTTGGTGTTTCAGAAAATGGAACAGTGGAAGATGCTCATGCAGCGCAACTGCCACAAGAAGTACCTCTTAGTCATGAGGCTGCGCAAGTTTCTATTAGTGATTGCTCAAATGTGCAACATAGTATGTCAGCCCAGGAGCAATCAGAAATATCTCATGAACAATCTGAGTCGGATGATGAATTGGTAACAATCTTTAATGCGGCGTCTTCGCGTGGAATATTAAACTCGCGAAAAATGCCGAAGAGACCTCGAGCCCCAATTTCTAGGCGATTCTGTTGTTTTAAACACAAAGACATGTTGGTATTCGATGAAAACTACAAACCATTTCGCCAATACCAAAAACAATCGCCATCGGCACAGTTACCAGAAGAAGCTTTCTTTAGACCGTTGCGTAGTAACTTATTAGCACAGTTATTACAGCTTCAAAATATCTCAAGGAATTCAATCAATGGTTCTCGTCCATCAATAACAATGTCGCCTGCTAGGTCACAACAGCAGCAAATAGATAGACCTATTCCCATATATTCTCCACGTCTAGAGGGGCCACGTCCACGATTGCATCGGAATACGAACCCACTACGAATACCGGAAAGTTCAGATAGCTCGGAAGAAAATGAAGACGTCGATGTTGTAAACGTAGACGAATAATATCCAGCCGGTTCGCCTGTTGTTATCATCAGTTTAGAGATATATATGATGGGGTGGAACAAAATTGAGAGTTCGGAAGATTTAATAGAACAAACGAGAATAGTGCATGAGGGATGCTCTATCAACGACAAGTAAGTACTGTTTTCAGTATTCTTGAAGAAGAATTTAACATGACTGACAAGAACTACTATTTTATTAATTAACGTAACACTCGTAAACATAAAACTCGTATCATGATTAAATTTATTTCGTGTAGTACTGTAGAACCAATTTTAATCTTTAGCCATGCAAAGTATTATACACTTTAGTTTTGGATGATTTTAATAATATTAATAATAATAATAGACTGGAGCGCCGAGCGATGATTGATGATTCAGCAATCATTATGCCGATAGTCATATCAGCACATGGGTTGATTGCTAAGAGCCTGGACTAACACCTTTAGAGGGTCACGTTAGGTATCTGGGTTAAGGGCCTAATGCAGAAGGCAGTCCTTCTTGATACGGCACGTATTGTGAGGAGGTTCCTGTCTCTGGAGCCCTAACCACAGGTAGCTTGGTCCCTGCACCCGATACCGGTGGGACCCTATTTTTATATTTTTTTAATATATTGTTGTTGTCATGTTTTTTTTCTTTCATATGTAAACAAATTAATAAATTTTACAAATATTACTCAATAAAACCTTTGTTTTGTAAAGGGTGAAAACATTAATTACATTATACACATTTCTAAATAAAATTTAACTGTGCGTCCCGTCTTTGCGCGTATGGTGCACCCAATTCGGTCCAATGTTTTGTCAAAATTTTGAACTGGCTTTTGTCTTGCTCACCTTGCTCACTCACGTTTCGTAGTAAGAACTTAAAAAAAAAATTCGTATGTATGTTTTTTTCAAACCTTGTCCTGACAAAAATAAATGAAATTATCTAATTTGGTGCAGACGTTCGTAAGTTATGCACTTATGCGAGTACATACATTTCGACGATTCATTTTTATTTATATAGATTATGATAAAGACAATTGAAGACTCACAAAATGTTAATTCATGAGAAATATTTTAATAGTGTTTTATTTTTTTCAGGAATAAGTATAACAAGTAGAAGGCAACCGGACATCCAACCCATCATCTCAGAAGGTTCTTTAATGTTATTCAAGTATTAAAAGTGTTCGTCGTCCTAGTCGTATATACAATATTACCTGAAACAATCAGGACTAAGTAATAGAAATAAACATGTACTCTTATGTTCTGACTTCATGACTTGAAATTACCATGAAAAGGTTGTTATTCCATAGTCCAATGTATTCTAATGTATATTAATTATCTAATATAGATACTGGTATGATTAAAAATCAGACCAACAATAAAATGCCCTACCTCAGGCATTACCTCAGAGATAAATAAAATAATTATTTGATTTACTTGATATACATTTAAATTTGTTTAGAACTGAGTAAACAATTTAAAAGTAATATCGACCAAAACCAAATAACATTTATTATTCTGGCACGAAAGCGTATATAATAAACGACACAGGACGAACAATGTGTGTGAAAGGACACAGGACGAACAATGTGTGTTAAGTTTGTAGGGAATCCTCGGTGTTTAAGGCCGACTCTCACTTGGTCGGGTTTTATTTTGTATTTTCAATAGCGATTACTCCAAACAAAACAGTAAGCACCTTAGGCAATGTAATTTAAAGAGCATTTTTTAAATATCCTTAATGTAAGGATTCTTCGAATATCCGGTAATTTAAGTATTCGTTGGGTGATAGGCTACTGCCGAGGGTTAAAGATATGTTTCAAGTTTAGGCATTGATATCGATTTTTAATCAGGCAGGTATTTACATGATAAAATCACTTTTTTGATAAAACATTAATATAGATAGGTATATGTAATTGACAACTGATGGTATTCGTTCTTAAAGAATTTATATAGTTTAAATAATATGTAATGGACGTCTTGTAGTATTGGCTCTTGAAGAATTTAACATTTTCTCTATATTATTATGTGAACTGATGTTTAAATCAAAACAAAAATTTCGAACCCCAATGATTTTTACTTCGATAAAAACAATCACAAATCCTAAAAGCTAGGCTAAGCTACAATACAAACTTAAAAAGTAACGGTCAAACATTTTACAATAAATGTTAATATATGTATAACATTTTATATAATATATATCACCTATGTGCTTAACTGACGGAGACATTGTAAACTTACGCATTACTGCTCCAATACGAACAGTTATATTATGCTTACAAATAAGAAACCTTTGTTCATTGACCTAAGTTTCGCCTACACTTTGTAATAATAGTAGTTATATTTTCATTAAAGTAAACCACGGTATTCTGATGTATAACTAATACATACAAGAAAGTATTGGTCTTAATTAATGATGTAATTTTAATCTTCAATTTTAAAACAACACTAAGCTATAAATAAGGAAATCTAATAATAATCTAATAAATAATTACAAAATAATATAATAGAATCAGATGTATAGTGGACTTTAATAAAGCCGAACATATGTTTGCGGTTCCCGCTTAGTGGAATGAACATAGAGATGATCAAATGTTAATTATATTAGGTGAATTTGTTGAAGGTTTGTCAAAATAGTCAGTACCTACATATTAACCACTATTCCTATTTGTTACTATTTGAGATTTAACACTAAATAGATGTAAAACAGCTGTATTTAGTAAACTTAAACGTCTTCACATGGCAATACACGAAGACTTGAAAGTGTACAATGATATGTCCTACAACAAGCTAACATTTGATCAAAATCCAGAGACACCAATGAGTTTGTAAACTCGGCGGCTCTAAACAGTAAACAACGCAAATATAGAGCTCCGGTCACAGTTCTACTCAATACTGACTAAGAAAACACGACTTAGCTCATATGATATATTATTTACGAACCCAAAACACTTCTACATATCAAAATTATACAGTTTAAATCATATATAATGGACATCGTGTAGTATTGGCTCTTGAAGAATTTAACGTTTTCTCTATATAACTATGTGAATTGATGTTTAAACGAAATACAAAAATCAACCACAATGATGTTTATTTATTGACTTCCATAAAAACGATCAGAAATCCTAAAATATATATACATTTGTTATACATATGCATATATGATATAGATATGGTCAATAAGTACACACTCGCTATCACAGAGACATGGTGGAATGAGGACCGTCAGAGAAGATTTGACAGTAAAATGTGGAGTAGGTGACTACCTAAATCCCAAGGAATCGGCTAACTTAATGGCGTACTTTCTGCCCTGAGGACCTCGAAGAGACGCATAATTTAACTGTAGTAGAGCTGTGCCTAGTAGAGTAATGAGTAGTGCCTAAGCATGGGGTACCATGCTTAAACACGAATGGGTATGTCTAGACCGGTGCGATACCACGGGCTTACAGAAAACGTTTTACCTTACAAAAAACAGATAGCAAAAGAAATTAATAAACGTCATCGAAAGCCGATCCAAACTTGTGTCTGAAATCGAAACTTCTTTATCAAAAGTTTCAGATTAGGGTCGACTTAACCTAGTCCAGTTTAACCCCACGAAGACACAGGTTTGCGCTTTCACCGCTAAAAAGATGCCATTGGTCGTATCACCTCAATTTGAGAGCACTTCCCTAACTGCATCTGCCAGTATCGAAATCCTTGGCGTCGATATATCAAGCGCAGTCCAGTTTTGCGGTCACTTAGAGGGTAAGGCCATATTAGCCTCGAAGAAGCTTGGTTGGTGTGCTAAACAGATCGAGACAGTATTTCACTCCGGCCCACCGCCTGCAACTTTATAAGGCGCAGGTTCGGCCGCACATGGAATACTGTTCTCATCTCTATGCAGGTGTACCCCAGTACCAGCTTCTCCCTCTTGACCGCATTCAACGGAGAGCGACTCGCATCATCGACTGCCAAGATATTTCTGATCGGCTTGACACTTTAGCGTTGCGTAGGATGTAGCTTTACTCTGCATCCTCTATCGCTTGTATCATGGGGAGTGTTCAGAGGAATTGTTCGGACATATACCGCCTGCAGGTTTTCGCCATCGTCCTACGCGACAAAATATCCATCCCCATCACTTGGACGAATGACACTCCACCACTGTGCGCCTCTCCAGAAGCTTTATGCCTTGCACAGCCAGCCTATGAACAAATTGTCGCCTGCGGTATTTCCTTACCGATACGACCTTCACATCTTCAAGAAAAGAGCGTACTCCTACCTCAAAGGCCGAAAAAGGAACTTGTGACTCTTGAGTTGCGGGTGTCTGTAGCCAAAGTTCGCAACGGTGAGTTTCAAACCGAAGAAGACCCCGGTGGTAAATAGCTTTACAGCGGTAATACCTAATAATAATAAATCTGCAGCAAAGTAATATAGGATCCAATCGCTTTCCTTGCAAGTGTCTGCAGATGTCACACTTCTCGGTCATCTGGAAGGAGGTTATAGTCGTCGTGTTAAAGAAACTAGGTAGGAAAACTAACACGAACCCTTAGGCCTACAGACCGATAGGTGTTCTGCCTCTCTCGGAGAAGATCTTGGAAAAGATGACTGTAGTGAAATGGCATCTTTTACTGAGGATTATTACTCGCCAGTACGGCATTATGCTCCAGAAGAGCAACGAAGAAGCCCTTTATAATCGAGTACACCATATACATATCATCATAATCGAGTATCAAGAGCAAAATTAAGCTGAAGAATCTGGTCTGCTATGTATTATCGGATATAGAGCCGGATGACAATCGGCAATCAGAACACGGCTGTCTGAGGAAAAGCGTCCGGTAAACATCATAAAACTACTTGATAGTTGTGGATACCTTCAGTCTCTGCTACAAACTGCAAAGCTACTACTGTAAAGCTACTAATTGATCTGCAGAAGAGTAACGGTCAGATTCGCCGGTGAAGAGAACACCAGAATCATCACAAAAGACTATGTTCAAAGTTGGAATGGTGGACCCCTTCTCTAGAACCTGCTCATAGACCAACTACTAGGGAGAATTATTGGTAGGTGTTCGCCGGCAACGTGACAATTGTTTATCACGGCAATAACACTTTAGACAGAGCGGCAGATAAATGCAGCTCTCGCCTATGTGCAGCGGTGGGGGTGCATAACAAACTGAGATTCTCTGCGCACAACCATGTACAATAGTATACCGTTGACCATGGGAGGATTGGATTGGATTGGATTGACTACTGTCAGGGATACTGTGTCTCCACCTCTGAGTACAAGAAGCAGCTGCCCTATACGAGGCTAAGACAATGGTAGGCAATAGAGAGGTAAAGCGCTGGCGGGATTTGGAGCTCTGCATCCGGCTGAACATATGAACTTAAGAGTTCATTGGCTTGATGGGCCAACACCATGTGGACAGGCACAACGTGCAACAGGAGCGAATATTCACCAACGGCAGTAAGCTAGAGGGGAAGGTCCGGGCCTCACTATCTATCTGGGAAGGTCCGGGCCTCACTATCTATCTGGAAAGATGATGAAATCCAAAACAGTAAGCTTGGGCTGACAAATTATGGTGTGTACAGCGACTCTAGGGCAGCACTGGAAACGGTTACAAACCACGGCTTCCTCCATCCACTCGCTTTGAATACCAAGGATAATCATATTTATTAATCATAAAATCATTAATCATAAAATAATATCAATAATCTGACCATAAAACAGGGCAAAATATCTATTTATCTGGGTCGAGGCCCATGCAGGCTTTAGGGGAAGCGAGCTAAACATTGGATCAACTGTGTAAAGACAAAAGTGAAACATCTCCATACTCCTGGAATGCCCGGTACACGCTTCGGATAGGTTCAAAATCGAGCAACTGATGGGTCACAAGATAGAATTAGAAAACATTATTGAAATTGTGAAAAGTAAAGATATGTTTTTTTTTTAGATTATTGCATCAAAACTATATAAAACAATATAAAAAGTAATAAGATAAAGTAATGGGTTATGTTTGTAAAATATAGTATATGTTTAAGTAACATATGTATAAAGTTTTTAAGCAGGCAATAACTCTAAGAAATATTGTTGAGAAAAACGAAAGAGGCCACTGGCAGGTTTTTCTGAGATGAGGTTAATATTTTTATAAATTTAATTTATACTTACTTGTCACAGTCTGTACATGATTTCTTTTTAAAAAAAAGATCGCAGCTTTCATAGTCCATAGCTGCAATAACTGCAGCACAACTGAGAAGATAATTATACTGTATAAACATTTGTGAATAATTTTCAATCATGTTAGATAGTGAAACGAAAACTTTACAGATAGTGTTGGTGCTAGTGGTTTACCTTCTCTCCCTCTTTCTCCCTCTTTCTCTCTCTCAGAGAAATCTGAAGGTAATTCAAATTATGCAACGTGGAAGTTCCTGATGGAGCTGTATTTGGTGTACAATAACCTGTGGGAGTACACAATGAGCCACCAACATAACAGGTACCAAAAGAGACCAAAAAGCTCGAGCAAAGATTTGCTTGATGGTTAGACCGCACTGTCTGGTGCATGTCAGAAAGGCTAAAACGGCAAAAGAGTCTTGGGAAGCGCTGAAGAATGCGTTTGAAGAAAAGGTTTCAATAATCGCTGCCGTCTTTTGTCAAAGCTGGTGAGTTTGCAGTTGGAACGATCTCGATGGTTCGTAAATATGTGACGTGAGATATGTCAAGGTCACAAGAGCTAGTAGATCTAGGATCTCTGCTTCTTCAGGGACTTACCTCAGAACTCCAAACAAATGAGACTGGCGATAGAAAATAGTAATGTCACCCTAACTACGGATTATGTGATTAATCCGTAGTTAGGGTGAACGTTGTCGCTGTGGTTGAACCGTGTAATGGCGGACATAAGTAAAATGTGGTGAGGATTTTTTTTTAAAGTCAATTTCAAGCTATATCATCTTTTATTTCTCATAAAATCTATAATTTTTACTACTGATTCCAGTGGGAAGCAATCGACATCAGCACTACTAACGAATAAGCACAAGGTCAAGAGTGCACCTAAGAAAAAGACGAAACCAAAAGTCAAGTGCTTCATTTGTGATGGACCTCACAAGGCGTTTGAATGCCCTGATAATCCAAAAGTATAAAATAAAGCGATGCAAGCCTACGCATTAGGCACAACGTCGAAACCGCAGACGGATGACTGGAATATCGACTCTGGAGCGTCGACTCACATGTCAAATCGTAAATCGCGGTTCAAGGATTTAAAGGACATTTAGAAACCATAGAGTGATATGTGCATATGGAAAAGAGGTATTAGGAGAAAGTGAAGATACGGTAGTGTGTAAACCTATAGATTTAACAATAAGTAGGTAAGGTTTTCGGATGCAAGGCTTTTATGCAGATTCCTCAGCGAAAGAGAAAAAAGTGGGACTCTAAAAGTAGAGAATTGATACATACTGGGTTTTGTAACAACTCCAAATCTTATAGGCTTGTGAATCCCATCACCGGCGAGATGTTCAAGGCAAGGAATGTGATATTTTTCGAAAATCAAATGCACCAGCAAGTCAGATCAGAAGAGCATTCGGAGGAGATACTCATACTGTCTGAAGAAGACACCAGAGAAAAAGATGTTAGAATAAATACCAGAGAGCCCGAGATTCCGTCAGATACCGTCAGAGCACATGATGAACATGAGGTTCACCCTGTGATGGAACATGATTGTGAATCTGAAAATGAATCAGCTGGTGGGCATAGACATGACGATGGTTAACTAAATGAACCTAATGTAGATGCGGATCGGTTCGAGTTTGACGACTGTGAGTCAGTTCAATCAAGAGATACTGATGAACTGGAGGTTGTACAAAACAGTGAACGGAAGTATCCACTAAGAGATAGAAAACCTAAGCAGTTTCCAGATTACGTGCTCTATCAAGCAACTGAGTCAGACAAGGATCCGAATACAGTTCACGAAGCTCTGTCAAGAGAAGATGCTGACAAATGGAGAGTTGCAATTCAGGAGGCGTTAGACGCTCTCAGGAAGAATAATACGTGGACTCTTGTGAAGCCTCCTAAGAAGTGTAACGTCGTTGATTCTAAATGGTTATTTGAAATCAAAGAAGAGGCGGGAACTAAACGTAGATACAAAGCCCGACTAGTGGCAAGAGGCTTCAGTCAAAGATGGGGCATTGACTACAATGAGACTTTTTCGCCTGTGGTGTGACATAGTTCATTAAGAACGCTAAAGGCATCAGCAAGCAATGGCACTAAACATAGATCAGATGGATGTCAATACAGCTTTCTTAAACGGAAACCTAATTACAATTAGATGGTGTTCTTCTAGCACTGTGCAGGTCACTAGTGGCACTAAGTTGAGCGCCTCGCTGTCGTTACCGTCCAGCTCTACGACGACGACAAGCAGATTGGTCCACTTAATGTCCACGCACATGGCACTAAAATTAATACAAAATTATCTTACTACCTGAAAAGGTAAATATGAATTTCTTTAAGTTTTTAGGATTTTGAAAAGTTTTAATTACTAGCCTCTATCAGTAAAGGCTGTTGAGTAAAACTTTTATAATACTTTGTTCATATAAGGAGACCAGACCAGAAGAGATTGAGATGACTGATGTTGTTGCTCTTTTGCAATACAATATATTAAGATATTATTGTATTTATATAAAGCTTATACAAAGTTAATCAAAAAGATATACTCTTAACAATAAAGTGATTTAAAAACGAAACGAAAAATTTTATTTGTGTGTATGTAAAATTTACCTTATGTGTAATAAACCTCAATACATGTTTATTGAGAATTTGACTTAAACCAGCCAACTAAAATACAAGAATGCAACTCAAATAATATATTTTATAAACAACGCCATTAAAATATTTTCATAAGCAGAAATGATTTTACGAAAACCTATTAGACTTTCACACTATTGAAAAACATAAACCATTTAACATTTCGTGTTACAATTCACCCCATGACGAAGTTATTAACATATGAAGCTATATTTTGTTAGAATTCTTATCAAATTATTATGATCAACCTATCAATTAAAAAAGTGGAATTGAGAACTACTACGACACAAGTTCGTACGCATGATATATTCATGACTTTTGCTTTTAGTTGATTTAGCCTTTAGTAGTTAGTATTATATAGTTCCATCACTCCATAGGAGCAGAAAGTGTCTCGCACTTTTTATTGGGAAACTGCACTTAATCAAAAAGCGAAATTGATTTCGACCTCGGAGGGTGAAATCAGAATGGAATGGTGCCCCAAATAGACGCTGCTGAAACACCTAAGCCGCAATATGGGACAAAGCAGAGCGCTATATGACTAAATGGGTACAATTCGCAAGCGATTTTTATTGAACGAAAAAGAGAATTTACGACATTGAGACATCTTTATGACAGCAAGCACTCCGTTAGTTGACAAACTGAAATCTAAATACGCTAGCATTTCAGCATTTTTGTTAGGCATGTTGTTTGTGTCGAGCGTCAGTGGCCATGCCTTACAGTCTAAGACATTGCTAGCCTCCTTGGATCGAAGAAGCTTTATCAAAGATTGATTGGAGAGGACCAAAATGGCCTTGCTAACGTCGACGATCATGCGATTTATTGGCAGAGTTGTGTAAGAATTTTGTGGATGTGGTGGGATAGTGACTAGTACCCCAGTTCTGCTACTTTTAAAACTTAACCTTTTGAGTGGAGAAGAATGAATATTACGTGGTCCGAGGTACTCTGGGCACGCCATCGCAGAATTTGGGATATGAACTGGTACTGAAATCAAACAAAATAACACATATTAACACTACTGTGATTATACATAAATATATAATATATAGGATAGGTACAATATCCCACATTTTCTCTATTTCAATAAGGGATCGGACAGTAATCAGATTAAAATCTAAAATGTACTTAGATAAAATAAATATACTGTATTTGGATTATTTATCGAATAATAATTTAATATAATATTTAAATATTTTCAATTGATGAAATAACATTTTTTATTTACAATTTTTAAATCTGTACTGAAACACCAATCACAGTGCCTGACGTCATTTGTGAGCAATCATTGACTGCACGGGTACTACCTACTTTGTTCCCTCATTTATTTCCACAATTTTGTTGCAATTATAAAAGTTGCTAAAAAATTACAGATACATTAGGATACGGTACGATTTAATAACTGTCACGTGGTGTTTCTCCAGTTTTTCCTAATGGAAACAGTAACTACTATACACTTACGCCAAAATGATCTTCACAAAAGTAAAGTGGTAGAGCCATGCTTAGGCACGAATGGGCCGGCTCGACCGGTGCGATACCACGGCTACACAGAAAACCGGTTGTGAAGTAACGCTTGCGTTGCATTTCCCCGAATTGAGTGAGGTTTCAGGAGGCCCACTTCCCCCTCCCCCCTTTTCTCTCCCATCATCTCCTTTCTCCTCTTTCCCATCTCTTCATCCCTCCTCTCTTCTTTCCGCTCCCTGCATCCTCCATCCCTCATCAACCTCAAAGACGGGCAGCGCACTTGCGACTCTTGAGTTGCAAGTGTCCATGGACGGCGGTGTCACTTACCAACAGGTGACCCGTCTGTTCGTCTGTCCCCCTATAGCATAAAAAAAAAAATTTGGTAAAGTTACAGACATTCCGTCGCATTTTCGAAGTCATTATTTATAAGTAAGTATATAACTCAGGTCTCATTATATAACTCAGGTCAGGTTTTACCGATATTTTCGATATAGATTTTTTTTTGATATATCAAACTCCGATACCGATGTATTTAAAAAATATCGATATATCGAGTCCGATATTTTAAAAAATATCAACAGACATATCATATCAAATACATAAGTTTCGGTGTAGATCAGACTATATTCTGAGATAATGAGGCAAGTTATGTTTAGGACTACTTCAGGTTCTTTGTAGTTAAGTATATACCGAGAATTTCAAAACGATGTGTTTACATTTCCGTATGGTCAGTGGTATGTATGGCAGTCAAATGGTTGATATGGCCTGAAAAATGACTTTTTTTTTTGGAGAAACTGTTTTTGTAGGGAAAGTTCACATCTTGGTGTGAGATTAATTTTAGATATTTTATTTTATATTTTATATGCATATATATTTTCGGTAAAATCTGGAAATTCTTTAAACTTCTTTGGTATGAAATACCTATAGTTTTATATATGACAGAACCTCTCAATTATTTTTTTATATTGTAGGGAGACAGACAAACAGACGTGTCACCTGATGGCAAGTGACCGCTGTGCATGGACACCTGCAAATTTAATTTTAAGTGCGCCGCCCGATTTTGAGGGTGATGAGGGATGGGGATGTGAGGAAAGGAAGGGTCATGAGGGGGGAGAATAGAGGAAAGGGGGAGTTGGGCTTTTCCCTTCTTTTTGTTCTTTTAATTTAATATGTTATTACATATAAGCCAATAATGACTTATGATTAAAGACTTTCATATATTTATAAATAATATTATTTTTTCCTCTTTTTGCAAGGAAATGTTCTGTGCTGATAACTAATTACTACGTATACTATATAATATATGTAGTAAATACCTGACAATTTGCTGATGTAAGAGACATTTGTGTTATACATAATAATATGTATACTCTACTTTTCTTAATTACTGCTATTTGTATTGTTGGACTAGGAAGATATAATTTTAAATAAAAAGGTAATTAAAAATTCATTTTTTGTGTGCCTCTCAACCGGTAGGAGGAATATACTGTTAGTTTCTATATGTATATACAAATTATTTACTGCATTTCATAGTTTTTAATAGTGTATCTAGTATATAAATACGTACATTAAAATCTCATCTTATGCCTCACGTTACTTCGACGTAGGAATAGAATACCCTTTCTATCAATTTTTTGTGAACGCTATATGCACTCTCTACTCAGTATATTCCTTAAAGAAATAATTAGTTAACCCGTTCCAAATCTGGTTTCCGCCCCGGCCATAGCACGATGTCCTCCCTCAATATCACAGACTATATAAGGATAGGCATGGCAAATGGAAACCTCACAATTCTATGTTTACTCAGTTGCAATGCAATCATGCAAAAGCAATGTTTTTAACACTGTGGACTTCGACGTTCTTCTTGCCATACTTAACTCTCTCAACATATCTCCAACGGGCCAACAAACTCCAACTTGCTATACTTAACTGTCTCAATATAAACATGTCGGACGGGATATAACTACACTACACAATCGGTCGCTAGGCTGCTCGTACAGTGTTCTAGATATTGACTTACCAGAATGTATCTCCCTGGGTTTCGGCAAGTTAGTAACGCAGGTATGTGGGCACATAAGTACGTTAGCGGGGTGGAGTGTCCCCTCCAGGAAACGACGTTTGCACTCGCTAAGATGTATTCCACCCAGCGGAGTTTTCGGTAGATAATTAGGCTGTACCAGGGCTAAGCAGTAGATGCCAACTTGATGGATGGAGTCCACGGCTTGGAGAACTCGGGACATCCATTGGAATGACTGAAAGGAGAAAAAAATGATCTTAAAAGATTTTTAGGAAATATAGTAGTTATTTTGTGATATACATACATATATGCTTATAAAGTAAAATTATTCAAATCAATGCTGGCCTAATGACTTGTGACTCTTGAGTTGCGGGTGTCCATGGGCGGCGGTAGTCACTTACCATCAGGTGACCCGTCTACTCGTTTGCAAACAATTATCGAATAAAAAAAACTGTCATTATCATATCAGTCAGGCTGTCATGTCAGTAAAGATGGGTAGTTTACTTTGGTATATATTACTAACTAAAATTGATGTTTTTTTTTAAACTTGACCAACATGGCGATCATATTTTTAAACTGTTTTTTTCTCTCGCAGTACTTGACATTGGCGGAATCTCTGCGTTGAATATATGCGAGAGAGAGTCCATAAACAACTAATAATACTAAATAAAATTGATTTCCATTATGCACCGTGGTTTGCTTTAGGCCCAAAAAAAATCTCCATCAAATGTTAGATTTGATGCTGAACCCAAAGAAAGAGACTTGACGCAAGAAGTAAGTACTTTTCATATCCGTCCGATAGAAGAACTTAGAAGTGGCACATACAAATTATTGGTTGCTACTTAGCTTCAGATATTACATGGTATTATTGCTAATACACTGAAAAATGTTCATACATATGCCGAAGTTCATAACAAAGTCGGTGTCATTCAAATCGCGAGTTACAGTACCAAGTACACGATACACTGATTACATTAGTATGCAAATAAATAACTGGCAGTTCGTGAAAAGGTCTCAATAGATAAGTAAGGCACTGATATTGAATATTCAACAACCCTGACGGCATGCTTCAAACTCAATAGCGTTTTGCAAAATACAGCTTTATCTGTCAGAGTTAAAAGAAAGTCAGAAAGTCTGCGTACACTTATGATATCGGCATTGAGAAGAAAAACCGTCTAATAGAACAACAAAGAACATGTTCACCCAGAAGCTCGCCATATCTGGCGTATTTTATGAATGTTTAGAGAATTTCCTTTACAGCTACATATTTAAGGATTGAACTGTTGTTATACCATCTGCCCGTTAATAGTGGGCTACGATCGTAAATGTAAGTTATAATTAACTATTTATCTACTTATTTGTTTTTTGGATGCGCGTATCTCAGGTTTGTCATGTTTGAAAGATAAAAGTATTATTAGTCCTTTTATTTATGCAGAATAAATCTTACACAAACCATCATAATCCATCTATAGTTATGGGCGTTTTGTCAACGTTTATTAAGTAAAAAAAAAAATTGATTTATGTTTGGAGATATTGAAATTACCTTCCCTCATAAAGACAAACGTATTACGTAGTACGTATAGTTCAAACTTGCACTACATATTTACGTACTCGTATTTTGGTTGGTCTTTTTTTTTTAACTTTTAGGTGGCCGACTATAAACGTATACAAATTAAAAAAATAAAATAAAGAATGGTCGATGGTCTAGTACTAATTAGACTTCCACAAGTAGGCACGACGTAATGTTTACGTTGTATCTACTGAGTGAGTGAGTGTGTTCTTTCCCCTCCCCTCATTCTCCTTTAAGGCGGACAGCGCACTTACAGCTCATGAGTTGTTAATGTACACACACGCACGCCTCCCGAAGGGGTAGGCAGAGACGTAATGAAAGCCCACATTTAGCCAATTACAATTTAGTGCCATTTCCGTAATAGGGGGCAAGCCTATTGCCGTCTTTCGGCCACTTTGGGAATGAGAAGGGAAAATTGGGAGTATACTGGAAGGGCAAGGGAGGATAGAGAAGTTGGGAAAGGGATATTTCTTATACAGATCCATATAGTATAAGCAATGGGTCAAGCAAGTCAGGATTGCATACCTATAACTCGACCTGCCTGGTGTCAGGAAGTCCGAGTCCTCTTACTATAATGGAAGAGCGGCTGTTGCCACTTACCATCAAGTGACCCCACTGCTCTTTCTCCCTCTAAGCATAAAAAGAAAAAATCCTTACCTTCTATTAAAACATATTAAACTTTAAATCTGGATCAGGCCTTATTATTTTAAACCATACATGTTGATTTGAGATCCATAAACCAACACAATGTTAGAGTGTTTCAAGTTATTGTGACTGACTAGGAAGAAAATAAGAGCAGAGGAAAGTACAATTACCTCCTCTTCACCGCAATTGTATAGTTGTTCAGCGAAGATACAAATGAACTAAAGTCTCAGCATTTGCATGGAGAAGACGGAGATTCGGCCCCTGTATATGAATGTTTTCATTTCATTGGTTCAGCTGCCAGCACCATTCATCCATGTTGTGTTTACATCTCGTCTCCGTCATCAAACTGTCACGGGAACTGCACACAAACACCAGACCTACATAAATATACAAGTTACTGTATAGTAAAGAACTAAGTTTTTCTATAGATAAGTAATTATTTTGATAAGGTAACAGTATAGAGTCAAAGAATTCTGATATAAGGTGAAATACTATTGGGTTAACTTCCAAAAGAGGTCAACATAAAACTTTAAAGCTGCAGTTAATTAAAAGACTTAACAATACAAAACTTATAATTTAACATATTTTTAATGATAAAACAAGTTTTTGACTATAAATACCTGCTAGTTTATATCCACAATAATTACTAACATCCAAAGCACATCAGGATCCAGGAAATACAAGACAACTTTGAAAAGATGGCAAGCTTTGAAACAGACCTTCTCAAAAAACTTCAAATGCTGCTAGTCTGGCTAGTTTTGTTGAAGAATTTTCTTCTTTCAAAAGTCTCATTCTTGCCATTCTAAAATCCTTCCAACTGCAGATGGAGATGGCACAAATAGTGGACAAGGTATACACACAGTCGCCGCAAGATTCTTCTGTTCCATGGTGTTGAAACTGAATGAGGGAGGAGAACACATCTCAGGTGGTGATAGACGTGGCCAAGAAGAAACTCAAGGTGGACTCTTATTCTCCTGACGGCATAAGTCGCTGTCACAGAATGGATCGACGACACTCAAGTCAAGTCAGGTGAAAATTCAAGACCCATTTTGATAGAATTTAGTACAGTCGAAGTGCGGGATAAGTTCTGGTCATCTAAAACAGAATTAAAAGGCACCAGTATGACCCTCTTCGAGTTCTTAACCTCGACACGCTGAAATTATGGCAGCATGCGAGGAATACGGGATAACGTCATGCTGGTCTAGAGAAGGGTCTGTGTTTGGCTCTGGTCCCGAAGAATCACGTTATCGTATTTCGGAAATAATAAAGGCAGTAGCCACATCGAAGCCACTTGTAGGTAGAAACCACGCTTCAAAGTCAAGAAGAGCGCTGCCGGGACTAAGTAAGAATAGTCACTTGTTGCTATTGTTTACATTTAATATTGCAGTCTAGGTAAATAAATTTTGCAATTTAATTTATAATAACGGTTTGTTACTTTTTACGTCACTTAAATAAAAAATTTCTTTTGCAAACTTTGTGAACAAAATTAATAACAGAACAGGTACACTGTACATTGTTTATCTGTCAAAGTCACGTTCCATGATATCGTATGTTCATAAATACTTTGTTTTCTTTTTTCAATCTTGCTTTGGAGCTTTGGCTTTTGGTAGAGAATTTTACCCGGACGCTTACAACGTAGACCAGGGCTGAAGCTTCTAAAAATGGTAAAAAGTGAAAAATAAAGTTAGAGTAGGATGAAACGTTTTCTGAGAACATTTACCATAGTAATGTTTATTTTTTTTACACCATCAGAAAGAAGAGATTTCAATGAACAAGCTCACCGACTTTTTTAAAAAAGCTGATATTTTAACGTGAGAATTTTTAACTGAAAATTAGGGTGATTTTTCGATACGAAGTAAAAATAAGGTGAAAAAATAAATATTTTAAATCAAAAAAATTGTGTTTCAACAGTGTGTTTGGAACATTAAAAAGTAAGTTTTCACGAAATTTCTGGGAAAAATGTTTTTTTTTTGTAAAGGATAAAAATAAAAAACCAAAAACTTGGTTATTTGAATTTTGAGGTTATGTAAAAAAAGTGTAAATGCAAAAGTTGTAGATCTTTTTATTACCTACAATTTTGCCTTTTAACTTTTTTCATTGTACTTCGGAAATCGAGATATACCGTTGTTTAAACTAAAAACCTCACCCCTTCCACTTCCCGACCTCAGATCGCCCCTCCTTCCTTTAATTTTTGTTATATTCTCTTCCTTTTCCAATGGGTTTCATCCCACTATGATTTTTTTTGGTTTACAAAATTATCGCCCCTGGTCTAACTTGGAAGTTCTATTAAACTATGAAGTTCTATTGAAGATAAGACTATATATCTTAAACTCTACCAGATTTTCAACTTATAAAGATTGGTGGTGGAGGTGGTGTCGGCATATATCTACGAACTCACATTCCCTTTATTATTGTAAGTATGTTTTCACAGCCACAACCAACAAACGCGGGTGATCACCTTTTTTTGGAAGTGAACTAAATCGTGTAAAAGTTTTACTCAATGAGTACTATTCCCCCTCCTTACGAACCAACCTCTTTTCCTTCTTCGAGACTATTTTAGAAAACTTAACTCCTTACAGTCATACAATTGTAATGAGTGACTTCAACACTTGCTTATTATAAAATTACTGTCGCTCCTCTTCGCTACGCAGCACAATAAACTCTAATGATTTATTACTCTTAACTCTATATGCAACGCATCATTTTCTTAATTGCACTCCATCTCTTATTGACCTTATTCTTGTCTCTTCTGATGATTATCAACATGGGCACATTGATACTTTCTCCTTTCACGTTTTGTCTTTCTATCTTATACTGTCTATAACGCAATTTTGGTGCTCTAGATAATACTGCCATACTTAAACAGGATACCGGTAATAATAACTGGTCAGAACTGTGGACCGCGCAATGCGTTGACGAGAAAATACAAATTTTCTCCGAAAAGTTACTATAACTTTACAACTTTCATGCTCCGTTGCGTACTTTTAAAATTAAGTACTCACCAGCGCCATGGCTCACTGATAAGATTTGGCAGAGTATGTCACAAAAATCTGGGGTGAAAAATATATGCTGAATGATGAATGCGCAATATATGTGCAACGATGGGCGAAGGCAAACATTGGTTCAGAAGATTTAAGGATGGAAATTATGACCTATCTGATGAATCTCATCCAGGACGACCTCCTACAATAGATGTAGATGAGTTAAAAAGACTCATAGAAATGGATCCCAGGTTCACTTCACGTTGTCTGATAGGGCAGCTTCAGTGTGCTCATACTGGAGTAGAAAAGACCTGGAAATATTCAGTTTCATTGCATCATGAGTTGACGCCGTTTCAACTTCAGAATAGAGCTAACGTGTGCAAGGAACTACTTAGTTATCATCGTACCAATGAGTGGCTGAGGGATGTAATTACGGGGGATGAAAAGTGGGTTATGTACATACATGTTTCGCGTAAGCGCCAGTGGCTTGGACCTGGAGAAGCAAGAGTACCGACGCCAAAATCTTACACGAGTAAAAAGTTCTTTTAAGTGTGTGGTCAGGAATAAATGGAATTATATACTGGGAGCTGTTGCCCTCTAAAATTACAATCACGGCCAATATTTATTGTGGCCAACTGGATAAAGTGGACTTGTGAAAATTACTTTCGCTTGGCTGGGCTGTCCTGCCTCACCCACAGTACTCTCCAGACATTATGCCCTCAGATTATCATCTATTTCGTTCTCTAGCTTACTACTTAGCAGATAAAAAAAAAAAAATAAAGACCAGCTTAAAAGTGACCTTACCACCTTTTTTGATCAAAAGCCTAAAAATTTCAAGAGGAAGGCATTATATCTCTGCCAGCGCGTTGGCAACAGGTGATAGAAAACGGCGGTGCTTATGTAGTTAAGAAATAATTCGATTTTGTATATTTAAAAAATTAAATAAATTTGTATGCAAAGATGGCGAGTTTATTAGTTGCCAACCTAATATTTTATTTAATGCGCGTCATCTGAAGATTTGACACTGGAGATGCCGCAGCATTCCACTATTTTTTTTACCTATCTTTTACTGTCCAAGCTGTGCGTTTGTGGAATGCGTTACCACTTAATGTTAGGGAAGTGAAATCAATAAATATAAATAAAAATGGTTCATAAATATTATCAATCAATTTCGTTTCGAAATTTCCGTATTAAGATATGCTGTAGGTATATGTATGTATGTATTTGTTAGTTATATGTGGGTATGAAATGTTATATATACTCGTACTTGAGTTATGTGTATGTACGTTTAGTAGTTTGGTATAGTATAATATGATTAAATGTATAGAATATTTCTATTTACTACTTAATTATAATTTATATTTGATATAAAATTCCAACTACCTATCTATTTATCTTCATTCTTTCCACATAACTTTCCTTCCACATAACTTCTGCATCCATCCCTCCTATGAGTTTCACGTGCTCTAACATAATTTAACGTGAATTATTCAGACCAACTTAAAATTCATTACATTTTAATACATAATGGTTGAATAGAACAAAATAGCTCACTTTTTCCGAGCTTGAAAAACTTTTATAGCAGCATTTACGATAAAAACTAATAAAAATGATGTTGCAAAATAGACAAGACAAAGTTATAAAACAACAAGGGACACCGCAAAAGAAGGAAGTCATTAAAAAAATGTCTTAAATCTTAAGTCTAAATATGTCCAAGGAATCCATATAGCCCACTTCTCATATGGTGTTCCTCTTCAATTTTTTTTTATAGTATAAGTCAAATCAGATGCGAGGTATTAAGTAAACAATGTGTTTGATGAAACTCAGCGCGGTACCTGCACGTTCTGCACCGCAAAAAGTGGTAGAAGATTTTTATAAAAATATGTGTATTAAATATAAATCTGAATACCGAAAACACGCTACTATAGAAAATTATTAACTAAATTAATTTAATGCGCTCGGAAACAACAGAGTGATCTTAAGGACAATGAAAACCTTTAAAACCTTTTCAAGGGTTAAAAAGGTTTTAAAAAGGAGTTTTATCTGAAGTTTAATAGATTTTAACTTTACTTCCTGCTCCATATTCCACACTATCAAACATACGTTATACATTTAAAGTTGAAGGGGCCTCTCATTATATACACTAGAAATTCTTCATGAGAAGTGTGAATTAAGGGGTTTATTGCAGGACCTTTCAGCCCTTTAAATAACATATTCCAATGAGGCACTACTACCCTAGGTAGGTTCATCAGTATCGATTGATACTTAAAACTAAAAAAAAAAAAAAACAAACGACAGATAGTTTTTTACCAACGATTTATGATCTTTGGTTCAGAGTCATGGAATAGATCGTTACCTGAGCACAATATGATGCAAAAAAATAATATTTGAGGATCCTCTACATGGAAGGGATCTTTAGTATATGCCAGTCTGGGATTTGTAATACTGATAAACGATAAACACATCCATTGTAGTATATTTATGCCTACCCTTGACAGGAATAAGGCGTTACCTAAAATTTAAGTACTTAGATAAAAATAGGTCTTTAAAATGATATAACAGATGTTGATATCATGAACACTTTGCATGTGATGTTCCTATCTGTATTATAATATTTGTAACAATTGTTGGTGAACCTTAAATAAATAAATAATATATGTGTGTATTCTCATATTAGATTGCAATGAACTATTTGTAAGATTTGCGAGTGTCAGGTGGCCCCACTGAGCTCCCTATGCTAAATCCGATCACTTTTTATCCAGATTTCTTTCCAGTGGACCTAGGCGAGACTGCGTGAATGAGTTCCTTTTATAGATTTACGTAGAACAGGATCAGATATAGTGCAGTAAGTCCTGTGCTAAGGTACGTACATAAGTAAATCCACTTAAGCAAATGAAGGTGAAGGCAAAGGCGTCTGAAACGCCCACTTTATGCCAATGTAAAACAGAAAATCGAGAAGACTTACTTAATATTTGATAAAGTATTCAATTATTCACGTGGTAATCGTTCGATCAACCTAACATTGTTAATTATTTTTCACACACAACAAACATTTCTAAGTTTTGAGTAACATGCAAAAGTTGTTGTGATATTTCATTATACGCCATTGTTAACAAAAGTTTTTTCTTATTTATCGAGTGTGATGATCTTTTACATAATTATATTAATTTATATATAAATATATATAAATAGAATTTAGATTACATGATGCCATGTAATCTAAATTCATTCAGTATTGAGCAACTTTATACATAATCTTCGTCGTCGTCTTGTCCGGAAATATAGAGGACGAAGTCGTTGGCACATTGTGATACATATAGATTGTTTATCTTTTTATAATTATGATAATAATACAAGGCTGTGTGCTATCACCCACGCTGTTTCTTCTGCATATCAATGACATGCTGCAGATTAGCAGCATCCACTGCTATGCAGACGATAGCACGAGTGATGCCCTTTACACCGGCCGCGCTAACATTTCTCTGGTAAACGTCATCGAAAGCCGATCCAAACTTGTGTCTGAAATCGAAAGTTTCAGATTGGGGTCGACTTAACCTAGTCCAGTTTAACCCCACGAAGACACAGGTTTGCGCGTTCACCGCTAAAAAGATGCCATTGGTCGTATCACCTCAATTTGAGAGCACTTAGCTAACTGCATCAGCCAGTATCGGAATCCTTGGCGTCGATATATCAAGCGAAGTCCAGTTTCGCGGTCACTTAGAGAGTAAGGCCATATTAGCCTCGAAGAAGCTTGGTGTGCTAAACAGATCGAGACAGTATTTTACTCCGGCCCACCGCCTGCAACTTTATAAGGCGCAGGTTCGGCCGCACATGGAATACTGTTCTCATCTCTATGCAGGTGCACCCCAGTACCAACTTCTCCCTCTTGACCGCATTCAACGGAGAGCGAGTCGCATCATCGACTGCCAAGATATTTCTGATCGACTTGACACCTTGGCGTTGCGTAGAGATGTAGCTTCACTCTGCATCCTCTATCGCTTGTATCACGGGGAGTATTCAGAGGATTTTTTCGGACTTATACCGGCTGCTGGTTTCCGCCATCGTCCTACGCGACAATATATCCATCCCCATTACCTGGACGATTGGCACTCCACTACTGTGCGCTTCTCCAGAAGCTTTTTGCCTCGCACAACCAGCTTATGGAACAAACTGTCGCCTGCCGTATTTCTGAACCGATACGACCTTCAAACATTCAAGAAAAGAGCGTACTCCTACCTAAAAGGCCGGCAACCCACTTGTGACTCTTGAGTTGCGGGTGTCCATGGGCGGCGGTAGTCATCACCATCAGGTGACCCGTCTGCTCGTTTGCCCCCTATCGCATAAAAAAAATCCATAGTAACGACATTAAGTAACGTACATTTAATTAGCGTAAGGTCTCCCTGAGCTACCCGTTTGCATGTCCATTGATTAACAGGAACATTACTGTCTGCTTGTGACACAAGTAGTCTTCTTTCTTTCAGGTACTCAGTACCCACCAATGCGCGAGTATTGCTTTTCCAAAGGATAAATGAAAAGGACACAATATATTGGCACATTAAAGACTATAATTATATTAGTAATTGCTCGTAAAGAGCTAAAATACAAGAAAGTACATCAAGAATAGTACAAATTCTTATAGCTAAAAAGTCAAATTATAGACAATATCCCCCCAATGTGGTAGCCATGTACAACATACATGAACATTTAACCTTCAGAATATTTACGGTTCCGTAAATCGTCTATTCAGTGAGAGAATACTTCAATATGCAATAATTTTAATAACTTAAAAAACATTTTTGAAAATGAAACTAATTCATAATTATATAATGTTTTGATAGTCTTTGAAATTTTTTACTGTACCCAAGAAATAGTTAATCAACAATTTTTGAGTAATTAACAGTGTCTTTAATGAACGAAGATAGAGAAGATGATGCAAGTTACCATTAAATTAGTGGAACAAAAGCACAACAAATGATAAATATTTAGTTACATTGACTTGAGTGATAAATATTATGTTATTTAAACTTAATTAAACTTTAGTTACAGGTGTACATGGGCAGTAGTAATTTTTCATCAGGTATCGCTTTTTCCTCTATATCAATACACTGACAGAATAGGAACCACATTCGTATTGGAATACGGTTAAATTTTGTTCTAACTTTTGACAGTTACCCTGTTTACCAGTCAGTCCAATAGTCTCATTGTTTAATATTTTAATTAACAGCGTAATCGTTATTAAAACACACACAATAAAGTATGCACTGATACACAGGGGATAAGGTGAGTTTTATGAAAGTCACTTGTTGTTTATAACAGCTAGGTATAAAGTGAAGGATATTGTGGCTGAGCTATGACAATAACCCGTGGATTCGGCTCCTGGGTCTCCTCATTTTCAAGTTCAACCTCGTTGGAGTCATCCGACCAATACACGTCTTCAACGTCATTGCCATACAATATATCAGTCAAGAGCTCTAGACATTCAATCACCCATGCTTGCTGATTAACATCCAGTAAATCTTCATCAGTTTCCTCCGAATCGCCTTCTTCATATGAAACGTCACCATCCTCAGAACCATCGTTAACAGCTGGATCGGGCACCATTTCATCATCCAAGATGTCGTCGTCGTCTGTATAATCCTCGTCCATGTCGCTGTAGTTGTTATATTCTTCATTTTCACTATAGTCTTCAACTACATTTTGATTTCCTTCATTTTCTAGTGGAATTTCTTCTTCGATTACAACTTCAGCGTCATCCACATTAATTTCTACTTCTACCTCAACTGCCGGGAAAGGTATGTCTTCCTCCATATGTTCGATCCAATAATACGGTTCGGGTGGTACTATATGTTCATTGGTATCCTCATTAATTGGATTTTGGTCACCAATTGCTGCATTGAAATTATTTTCAAAGTCAGGCAGAGGCTCTACATCTTGATCCAATAAAATAAATGGGACAATAATAGGCTGATTATCTTGTGTATAGTTTTGAATCGATGTCATACGATCTTGGTCAAAGAATGGTAAAATGTTGATAATAATGGATTCATTTAAGCAGTCGGGATCCTGATCTTCTAAACTAGGGAAATACGATTGCTCCGGTGGTTCTTCAATAGGATAACACAATAGTAATGGTGTCAACTCGATTTTCGCGTTATAATTATAACTGCGAAATTGTATATCATTATAAAAATCGAATTGTGGTATTGGTGCATCGCCAGAATCATTGTCATGATTTGAATCAGGTGGTACAGGTATTTCTAATAAAACTGGCTTATCTTCATCTTCAGAAACAATATGGTCGCTGCCGCTAGGTGTTACAATTTCGCAGTCTGGAAAAATTTCAATGTTGATATGTGGATGGTGCAGATGCATTGAACATATATTATGATCTTCGTAAGTCCACAGACGCCTAGGCTCACTGTGTACCACCTCGGAGGTCATCCCCGACAAGGATGAATCCTCCGAGCTTCTCTCTACTCAAGCTGAACTGCGATCAAAATCCCGCCACTGAGTTTTCAGTTCAACTACAATAGCCCTGTCTGCAGACCCAGAGTCAGTACTTTGGTTTTCATCAATTTTCATATCAAAAATTTGGACCTGAATAAACATAAAAAAGTTCATTCAAAAAATCATAAACACCTAAGCTGTTAATACTAATTACTTAAATTCATTATAAAAACAATTTTCATTTAAGTTCAGTACTAGTTGGTTCAAGTTCTAGAATAACTAGTATTTGAACAAAAAAAAAATTCAAAATAATTAACTATGTATGCATTAAACACGGTACAAATTTGTTTGTATTACTATTAAATCATATTACCAATGTTCCAATTCGTTTTTATATCATGTTGTGTGTGTGTGTGTGTGTGTGTGTGTGTGTGTGTGTGTGTGTGTGTGTGTGTGTGTGCGTGTGCGTGTGTGTGTGTGTGCGTGTGTGTGTAAACTGATAACCAAGTATATTTACTTTAGCCAACGAAGAGTCTTCATAATCGGCATCCACAATTTGTAGGAAGTTCATCTTATTATGTTCAAAGCTCTGGAAAGCCCTGATAGTGTCCAAAAATAAATTATGAAATCGTATGATACTGCCCATAATAGCCAATACATTCTGTACGGTTTCTATTATCACCCTATTTGGATCAGTAGCCCTACAAAAAAAACAGCATTAATTAGACTATAGATGTCATCCACGAATATTTCGCCATATTTTACTATCTATTTGATTCAGTACGGGACGTCCATTAACACAGAAACGATGAACTGCGTGTAACTTGATTGCAAATTGCAAACAAATACAACAGAACCATCTAATTTAGAAGAAAAACTCGTAGTACTCACAATCAATAAAGAATTAATAGTAAAATTCTAAAATGAATACCAAGATTTCTGGCTCCAAAAATCAATATCAACTGGATTGTGGGTAATAGTACAGCTTTTTAATTGCGTTCCCTTCCTCATATTAGGCTGAGCGTGGGCTCAGTGCCGTAGCTACTTTACTGTCTAAGAAGAAATAGACTACAGATCACTGAGTCGAGTGACGTCTTGTCTTTGCCTTTATGAAGTGCCCCACGGCGGGGTGCTCCAGTTTTGTTTGGCTAAGCCATCATTTTCAAACGACTTCAAAAAGGAGGAGGTTCTCAATTCGATTGTATTTTTTTTTAGGTTTGTTAGCTCAGAACTTTCGACTGCGACCGACCCGACCGAACCGATTTTATTTGAAAGCTGGTACTTCCCGTGTGGTCCCATTTATTTTGCTCCAGTTGTGACAATGGCATCCATGAAAAAACCGTGTAAGTCTTAAATTTGCATTAAGCATGTGCATGACAAATGGACGAATAATTCAATATCACGCCAACCGATTTCGATGATGATGATCTTTTTTTATTGGAAAGGGTGTACTTCAAGCGTAGTTAGATAAGAGTTTAGTCCGATTGTGACAATGGAATCCATGAGAAAACCATATTAGTCTTAAATTTTATGATAGAGGCATTGAAGTTGGTTGTCTACTTTTTTA
This sequence comes from Tyria jacobaeae, assembly GCA_947561695.1. Lineage (NCBI taxonomy): Eukaryota > Metazoa > Arthropoda > Insecta > Lepidoptera > Erebidae > Tyria > Tyria jacobaeae. The sequence continues at coordinate 5,166,534 of OX387207.1, read as the reverse complement.
AAGTCCGATCATGTTCTAACACTTTGTATGGTCTTTGTCTAAATTGATTTTTTTAATTAAACATGTTTTCAAACAAACAACCTTCTGCCATGACCACGAAGAGCGCGATTAGAGAGAGAGGAGGGAGAAAAAAGGGAGGGATATAATTTTTAATTGGTATTTATTAATAGATTTAATTAATTATTGTGTAAAGGGGGCGTTGGAATTTCTTTTTCTCGTAAAGGGGGCGTTGGAATATATTTTTCTTGTAAAGGGTAGTGCATAGAGGGTTGGGAAATTATGATTTAGAGGAATCTGTTTTTTTATGTTAAGTTTCTATCGACTTGATACCTGTTCTCATTCTTGGGGAAAAAGGGAATAGACAGAAATACGGACAACAATAAGAATTTATTTTTCTTATTGATGATAGAAATTCTATAAATTATATATTCGTGTTGATTTTCTATAGCTTTCGTTTCTTCGCTATAAAACATTAAGTAAGTACTTTAATATAGACAGATTGCATATAAGTATCTAATAGAATAGAAAAATAATTTAATTTTTATACCCACCGCATGAATTTATCTTCGACTTCTTTTTTATTATCAATTGATGATTTCATATTTTTAGGGGGCACCAGTACCTCGTCAACCTCATTTAGGTTGAGTTTTTTATCAATATCCTCATCAGCGTAGGCCCAATCACCCATAACTGATTGAATTATGTCAGGGATTAATGGTTCAAATATTACTAACTCTTTGTCGTCATCAGGATCCAGCACGGCAGTATCTGCCTTTGTTTCTCTATAAATAAATTGTTATATCTTAAAAGAACAACTCATTGAACTACATCATTGTACAAAAAATAAATTTAGTAGTTTATACAAAGAATATTGTTCATAATGTCAGTAATGTTTACAATGTTGTTCAAAGGAGTTGGAAAGACGCATTAAAGGCCTTTTTATTTTTAAGTCATTTTGGTATTGTACTTGTGAGGCATATGTATGGTTTATATGGTATATATGTATATATGTATGGTATTTTAGTTTTTATCTCAGGCAACAGACATTTAGCGCTCCATCTAGTAGAATGTTTGACGGTAACTGTTAATAGTAATTTGCTCGTTTACTAAGGTTTGTTTCTGTCCGCATAGATCTCTCATTACTGGGTGTCAAACTAGTTAATATAAGTTGTCCATATGCATCTTTATAAGCTTCGTAGTATAAACTAAAATAAATAATTACTGGACGATACTAACATCTTCAGCGTAGTGTAAACAATGTTACTATTGGGGTCCCACACGTCATCAATGAACTGCAATTCAGTAATCAAAAAATAGGTTATAAGTATAAAATTGTAACTTGCGAGTGTCACTAAGCGTATTGCCATTATATTAACAGCTGTATATAGGCAATTACTGCTTATTGTTATGCCGTTTAATAGAATAATTGTTTTTTTTTCTTTAGATTGTCCTGTAGGTATTTATATAACATAATAACATAACGCTACGAGGACATAGTAAACCTATTATGTCTGTAATAACTAACCATCAATGTAAAACCTAGTCTCCGCACAGTCAGCAAATAAACGGCAGTTCCAGAATTAAAATTTAAAATATCTAATTAAATACCTATCTGTCGTCATAAAAAAAAAATCATAAAGAAAATAAACAATGTTGAATAAGTATCACTTTGCAAGTTCTTAAAGATGTACTTACGTCATCGTGACTTAAAGCCATATCATCGTAGTTTAAGTTAAAACCTTTGAAAAAATCGCTATTGGGTTTGTGCTCTATAGGAAAATGCACACAATTTTTAGTGAGACATAGGTAAATAAAGAAATACATTTTGTATATATCCTTCACGCGACCAATCAACATAATTGGGCTGATGCACTAGACACTGAGAAATATTTAATAACAAGGTGGGTACTTATTGGTTGTTTATTACAAACATTCTCTCGACTGCCAGCTGAAACAAAGAAAATGAGCATTTAAAAAAAGAACGAGGTGCGTGGGTGTGTAGTAATTATCATAGTTTTTACATATAAAACTGAAATAAAAATTTAACTGAAAAACAACAGTTAGAATTAGGTTTGTTCTAAAAAATCATTAGTCCTTATGATTAAAAGTAATTAAAAGTAGCCAACCTAACAAGGAACTATATTAATTACTTTTAAGTAACTACTTACAATGACTAACTTATTAGAATGCAAATAAAAATATCTAAACTAATCTAACCTAATGATAGTTTTAACCACTTCGATTTGAGCGCCGCACCGGCTCTCGATTAAAGGACATTTAATGCTTGATTTTGGTAGTTACAAGTTTTTTAAACAAGAATAGATATTTTAATGTGACATCAATAACATATAGTAGGATATACTTATTTTATTATATTGGGTTTACTAAAGCTTACAGAGTTATAACATTAGAATTACAACAGGTAAAGATTGAACGATAACCAAATACAAGCTTCCTCATATAAAGGAAATTCGAATAAATTTAGGCAAAAAAGTTAAAATAAAATACTGGTTTGCGAACATTCATTCACAATACATAGGTACTACATAAGAAATAATTCAAAATACAACATCACAAGAAAAATAAGTACATACACATACAAAATACAACTAAGCACATAACTATTTGGTCGGTATGGTCACAATCAATCAATCAATCTGCAAGCCACTGGTGGACATAGGCGTACCCCATGTGAGCCATAGCACTTGGTCTTTCGCCTTCCTCGTCTAGAACTAGTCACAATCGGTCCAGCCATAATTATATAAATTGTTTTTGAATTATATTATTCCAAAAAGAACCCATGACCAACGAAGACAAATAGATCGACAATAAGTACCTTCTGAAAAGTTACTAATTTGTTATATGATACAATTTGCAATGTCTTCAATATGCTCAGCCGGTATCAGTGACGAAGACTTAATACCTTTTGGAGAAGATTTTTTAATCAGTACCTTATATCTTAGTCTATTATCTTTTGTATATATTTGACCCACTTGTCACAGAACACCGTGTGGTTTTATTCGCTTCGAGTCGGACATACCACGTCACCCCAGCTCCGTTGAAGTGATGTCCCGTGGGAGTTTCGACACCAAAAGAAAAGCTAGACTAAAAGCAGGAAATGCAAATTTACTTCTCATTCTCAAATAAATATTATGGAATTTTGCCTTGCAAAACCAAATGGGCCACACTAATATTAATATTAAAAAAGACAGTGTTTGAATGATCGCAAAAAAATAATAGTATAGTAGTAGTATAGTATAGTATACCCCTAAAAGGTAGTATTTGTTTTATTTTAAACTATTATCCAGAGACTGTTCTAGAAAAAAAAGAAACTATGTTGAAGCCTTTTTGCATTATTAAAGTCGTTGAAAATTATTAGCATCAAATTTGTTCACCATCAATAACACGCAAATTCTGATTAAGAAATAACACTCACCTAAATATACGTGAACTAGTCAGGACACCGAATCACATTAAATTACCCATAAATTGTCATGAAGGGGAACATAATTTCTTGTCTTCAGTTCTCACTCAGGCTATTTGAATGAGAATATGAAATCAATTCAGCTTAATCTAGCTACCTAGATTTTAACACGCCTGCGCGGCGTTCTTTGTCTATAATCAATATCACCCCCTACCGCTGCGCTGGTCAAACACTATCTAGGCACCAACTTAAGCGCCTAGACAGTAAAAGTGCCAACATCAGTGAAAATGTAGACACCTTGCCTGTTTTATTACTTTACAGATATTATTTTTTAATTATGATACTTCATAAATAACGTAATATGCCAATAAATCAAAATCCTTTATTTTTAGAATATAAAAGCTCCACAACTCCTCAAGGCAGATATAAAAGCCATCTAGCGGAATTCAAAGAAAACGGGTGTCATGACTTTTATTACAATGGTATATCAACTCTGTGTGTCCGTCCCGCGATGGCGGAAGGCAAGTTTAGTAAGAATACTTTTTATTTTACTATTTCTGTTAATTTATTATTAAATATGAACAAATATTAAATCTTATTATTATTATAGGCATTATGCACTCCTTGTTTTGTTGTCTTGACCCATGATGAAAAACTAGAAGTTTAATAACAATTCTAGATCATTATTATTGCTAACTGTAAGAGCAGCTGCATCTTGATCAAGAAATATTATACTTTGGTTAATGCTTTTCTAAAAAGAAAAAATAATGAATACACTAATCAAAACAACATTGAAAGACTGAGAAATCTTCTGAACAAACCGAAATAAAATATATATTAAAGCAAGACAAGTGAAAGACCTATAGAAAAAGACAAACCACCACAGACTCACTAGACATTTTAGGTATAATATTTACTTCTATAAGAGCTGGTCAGTATGACCTCGATTTTGCCTGAATGCGTTGAAATTCGTTGCTTCAAAACCGGATTTCTGTGAGGCCGTGGTACCGCACCGGTCGAGTCGACCCCTTCGTGCCTAAGCATGGCTCTCCAATGATTAAAAATAAAACACTCCAGCTACCTATCTTTTCTAAACTATTTAACATGGATACTATCCAAGCGGCAAGTTGACGTCAATAGGCTTTCCTCCTCTACGAATTGGGACCTAATTATAGCCAGTTTGCAAACTGTACATGTTTAATACGCCGCTGCCTACCCCTTCGACGATACAGATGTGAGTGTATGTCTTATGTATATGTTACTTTCAAACCACCATATTATTTCGCAATTGGTGAGCAAGTTTACTAAAATTCGACGTATTGTGGTCTAGAGACGGTTTCCAGAGTGCAATAATTCATAATAGTCTCTTATTTCGAAAAGGTTTACAGTATTTTGAATCCTTCAATATCTTTTGTAAATGAAACGACCTTCAATTACCTTATTCTTAACATGCGATGTTATTGATCACATAAACAGTAAATGTTGAAGAATAATTAAAAAAATGGGAAGCAAAAGTAAGTCTTTCTCAAAAGTAAGTTTAATTACAATATTGTAACTACGTCAATAAAATAGACGATATTTACGAATTTTAAACGTATTTTCTTCATTATATATGTTTAATCGCTTTGATTACGTCTTCTTGCTCATTATAAATGACCAGAGAACAACTTTTATATATAATGCATCGTTTTGGATAATAATTTCGAGCAACAATATATTTTTGTAGGGCATGTCATCGTCCCGGGGAAACTCCCTGAGAGTATCACCGGGACGATGACATGCGATACGTATAATTTCCGGTTATTCTCGTTTTGCCAACGGCGAGTACTTGTGGCCAGGACAGTCTAGCAGGTGCTACAGGTATGTACACGACCCAATTCCTGAAAATGGTCGTGCAACATACTGGGATCGATCTATTATCATGCCTTATTGGCATCAATAGTCTTGTCAGTGTGACCAGTGTGTGTGTGGACCTGACATAATGGTGAAAGAGCGCCGAGCTATGATTGATATTAGCATTCTCCATGACCAGAAGGCTGAAAAAGATGAACGGTTAAAATGCTTGGATTTGGCCCATGAGATTGTCTATTATACATGTAAGATGTGGATTCAGAAATCATTGTGCCGATAGTCATGTCAGCCAACGGTTTGATTACTAAGAGCCTGGACCAACACCGTCAGACTCAAGTTAGGTTGCTCGGTGAAGGACCTGATGCAAAAAGCAGTCCTTCTTGATACAGCACGTATAGTGAGGAGGTTCCCGTTTCTAGAGCGTACTCTATACCAGTGGGACACTCTCTTTTATATTTTTTTATATATTTTGTTTTATATTTAATAATGTAATATATATGTTTGTTATGTTAAAAAAAGAGAATGATAATATTTATTAATTATCACAAAAATACAATAGATATAATGTTACACCTTTTCTTTGTAGTAGGTAATACAAAACAAGAAATGACACATTTTAGTTATACAGGTTTAAAATATTGAGCCCTCACTTAAACTAGAACTAGGCACTTTACCTCACGTTTTCGGAAACATATTATTTACATGATTGACATTGGCTTTATTACAATAATAATAATAATATAATTTATTTTCAGGCTGCCTGTCCCATAGATACATTACCCTAACATAAACATGCATATTTTAATGGAACCTCATGTGTTAGTATATATAACCTTAATCTATGTTAGTAGCATTTCACGTCACTTGCACTATGTCTTTGTGCGATCGAACGGCACTTGCCCGCGGAAGCGACGGAAAATATCCTTCGGCCAAAAGTGTTCTTCCAAAACCTGCAGGTACCTCGCACCACGAACGCCTAAAGTTAACGTTGCGCGTCTCCAACGACTCTCGGTTCGTTCTTTAACTTTTGGGTTACATATAAAAAAAAAAAAAAAATATAGTCATATTGGTTCGCGCATATAGCTTCATACTTTTTTTTAGATATTCGTAACCACCATCACCCACAATTACATGTTCAACTGGATTATTTGTTCCAGGTAGTGCCTTCGGCCCTGTTATATTTAAAGTGTTATTTTTTAGGCTGCTTTATAGTGAGCGCAATCTTGGAATATAAATGAGTCCGAGTTTTTTTACATATTCTCCAATGTTTACATATACAAATCAACAATCATCACATAGCCAGAATATCTGTGGAGTTAAAATTGTTATGCACACATCAAGAGTGTCTAGTACGTTTTAGAGTATTAACGCAATTGAGGATTACTGAGGCCGGACACAAGACGTACTCGGATTTGGAGGACCTCTGCACGTAAAGAACGTTTAAAATTTAGTCAGGAAGTTCATTCATATGGTTTTTGGATCAGTGGAAGAACCGATCTCATTTTGATCAGGGACAACCTGAATGCTCGCGATTTATGCGGAGAGGATTGTTGCAGACATGATCATCCCTTTGCGAAGCCGGTTGGGTACTGAAGTCGTTTCAACTAATATCCATGCATGGCTAGTAATACACAGACTTTTGCCGATGCTAGCATCAACGATCTGCCGTGGCCTACTGTGGTCGATTGCGTGATACGTGCTAATGGTAGTAACAAACGATTTTTTTTAGATTTTTTTGATTCTTAACTATTAAAATAAAAAAATCCTTATCTTTGCCTATTTTGCCATTAAATTGACGACATTAACTTGGCTTAAAATCTTTCAATTTGCAAAACTTGCAATTTATCCTATGTTTTACAAAATATAGGGATAATATAACACTTATATATAACATACATTTTATAGGTAAAAATGTACTTGGTCCCTAGACACTTGATGTTTGTAGTTGTCAACATTGTTCTGCCACCGTCTGAATTTAGTATTCGGATGTGCTTGCCATAGATAAATCCGATGCGATTTGAAAAGTTGATCTTTTGTGGAAACCATTAGCAGTTTCGTGCCATCATATATCAGAGGGTTTGTCCAATATTACCTTACACACTTTGTTTACGATTAGACTAATTGTTGCAATTCCAATCCTAAATGAATAATGCAAATCTGTATTATGTCCGACCCATAGCCAAAAGTCCAAAAAATATATAAATTTTATTATTTTAGGAATACTGATCCAACAAAGATGAAAAATAGCCAAAGATGCGTACTTTTGAACAAAGAGTGCGTACCGTACTAAAGTACAAAATGTATATCTATTATGATGAACTAAGCTTCCTAACTCCGTCAGATGAGAATGAAGTTGATGAATCACTGAATGGTATCTCTGGATAATAACAGATCAGAATTATCCAGAATAAAGTACCGTATAAATTTTACCGTTAAAAATTTATAAGTATAAAATATTCTGGATAATTCTGATGTGTCAATGCATCAATCTTCAAACATTCTACAGGAAGAGCAGAATGCCTATACTGTTGATTCTGTTAAAGGTATAAATCTAAGGAAACCCTTTAAATTAAACTCTCTTCAACACTTGACTTGGATTTATATATATTAAACATTATTATCAAAATACTTTTACATTACAAATTCCTACATCTTAATTCGTTGATCTTCAATACACTACCTAAAATTACAACATCTTAATTCGATGATCTTTAATACAATATTATTTTTGGCAATTCAATCGATCTGACATATTAACTCTTTACCATTTCAAAAACATTAGACATTATATATGGGTCGGTTTTCGACCAACATGGCGATCATATTTTTGTAGACTGTTTTTTCTCTAGATCAGAATCTCTGCGTTGAATATAGCGAGAGAGAGTCCATAAATAAATAATAATAATAATATTATATATGTCGAATGTTATAACTTACTTCTAAGCTGCCAGGAATTCAAAGGAGGCTCAATTACATAAAACCAATAAAATTCTCCGCCAACAGTTTCTGTATCCTCACAAAGAGCCAGGGTCCAAAAAAGAAATAAAATGGCTGCAGCTAACAAACCAACTTTTACTAAGCAGTCAAACACCAGATTTTGCAGCTGACAACCTGGCTTTTTTTTCTCTCTTCTTTAGGTCAAATTTTAAGATGTTTGATTTACAAAAGTAGTAACAGTTTCGGTTAAGAGAGTTGTGCGTTGCTGTAGAAAATAACAACTACACATCAAATAGCTCAGTATTCTCCCACTCCAATGACATGATCTGCACTGCAACATGCTTGTATGCATCATAATCATAGCAAGATTTAAATAAATAATAATATAAAACATTGTTCTTTCCTATGAATATTAAACATGATAATGTTTTTTTTACCTTAAAGTCACCTTCAGTCATTCAATCAGTAGTTTCATGACGAAACCATCTTAAGCTACAATGAACCGGTTTATCCTGTCTTTGCTAGTAATTAGTCGAAGTAATTTGTCAACAAGTTCGTAGTCAACATTCGAAAGTGACTAAAGAAGTTTGTTTCATCAGCCCTCCAAGTGTCACATAACATGACAAATTCTCCTGCAATGCGTCTCTGCTAATCAATGGATGAACATGTAGTCTTCTTTGCAGTTTCTTTATTTTTTTATGGAGTACATAGCAGCAATAATTAATGCACTTTGCATTTTTGTTTGTTTGTAAACTAAACTAATAACTAAACTAATTTTTAATAATTTATTTTAAGTTAAAGGTACAGTCTATAAAAACATTGTGATAATAAGAATGTCAACATTTGAAATTTAACATGGCTTAATATCATAAAACAGATAGAACTGAGCTGTTTACCCTGTTTAAGTATAAACATCTTAATTTTGCTATATAGTTGATTGATTACATTACAGCTCCAATTTTTTTAACTTTATAGCAGAACATAAATCCTTTAAGCTGCTGAACATGCAATGAGGTTCTGGTTGCTGATTAGTTTCAATATTAGGATTAACAAGTATAGCATGCCAGCCTGCTGACTTTGCTCCTCTATAATCCTTAACAAGATCATCCCCAATGTGGAGGGCCTCTAATGGTTTAATATTCCCATTAGCCTTTTCAACAGCACTCATGAATATCCTTTTATCTGGTTTGCTGTATCCGACATCATAGGAGGTTATAATAAAGTGAAACTTATTATGTAAATCAAGATTTTTCAATATGTCATTAAGTCGTGGATCAAAATTGGATATAATACCAATTTGAACATTCATGTTTTTGAAAAGATCAAGAATTTCCTCTCCACCATCAGCAACACACCAACATTTTGAAGTCCTATATTCATCAATTAGTTTCATAGCAATCGTGTCTAAATTTGCAGTAATGGGTAGATGATCTTTTAATGTCATTTTGACTACTTCAGACCACCATTTTTCATAGGATATTGAGGATTTGCCATAATTGGGATACTTTCGCCACATATCTTTGATATTCTCATTTAATTTTAACTTCACTTCATCTTCTGTACCAACAAACCCATAATTTTGGGCTACTACTGTATAATATTGCCATGGGGGTATTTTGAATTTCAATAAAGTATTGGTTGCATCTAATGTAATTAATTTTAAACTCTGTAAACTCATTTTTAAGTTTTATTTTTTACCTATTTAGTATTATCTTATTACATTTCTAGATAATTACGTACCTAATTTATACAAAACAAAAAACAAGACAATGACAGCTAAAACTGACGTTTTTTACTCTAATTTTTCTATTTTGATTTTATTAACTGCATGGTTTGCAACCAACTAAAAACATAGACAACAAAATATACCTACTGGCTTTCAATAATTACCCGGAGTGTTAGTATTTTATGATAGTTTGTAGTCACAAGTCGAAATTAAGTTTGACATATGCATAAAGCCCTCCCTCAAGGTTATTAATACCACACACGAAGAAGCGAGAAAAATTATATAACGGTAAGTGGTCCAACACCAGTGTTAGAGCTTTAAATTTTTTTCTTGCTTGCTTGCTTTTATCGTGCAATAACACACAAACTCGAGATATACCCTTCCTATTATACTCTAACTTAGGCTATAAGATACCATATACTTAATAACTTAATACTAATGCACGACTTTAGTGGTAGGATAGCCACTGATTAACAGTAGGTATAAACAAAAATGGAGGAAATAATTAGTTAGTTAATTTATTTAGAAAAATATAAAGCAGACATGGCCTTTTTCGTTAGGAGTTTGATCTTATTATTTCTATTTAACCCTACCTCTCATTTCATTGTAACCATTACATCATGGAGTCATTCATATAATACAAACATACATAGCAATATTCTATCTGGTATCATCTCACCCCTGTTGAGGGGGGTGGGGAGACTATTTGAAGCACTGGGCTCCTTATAGTGATTTTCCTCGAAGCTCACCACTGTGAGCCGGTCATTGGAGTTAGCTCACCGGCCTCGAGGTTTGCTCGCCGATCGCTCCTCTAAAGAGGGGTCCAGCGAGCCGCCTGCGAGAGGTCGGTGGTTGGCTATCTGCATCCGATGGCGAAGCCAATGCCCCGCTCGAAGGAACTGACTTGAACTCCCGAGCGGGGCATAGCAATATTGGAAAAGAGTTACCTATTTATAAGTTTTCGACAAACATGGCGATCATATTTTTGTCTGACTGTTTTTTTTTTCTAGAAATACTTGACATTGGCAGAATCTCTGCGTTGAATATACATATACTATATACAAGAGAGAGTCCATAAATAACTAGTTATAAAAATAAAAATTGAAAAAAAATATATTTAATAGACATTGATTTATATATGCCTGAATCTTTAGAGGGGTCCACATATTGCCGCCACGTGGCAGCCAATTAGCAAGCCGATTACCGTCATCCCCGCAGCTTGGAAATTAAATGGGAAAATTGGGAGTGTAGTGAAAGGCAAAAGAACGATAGAATGGGAAGTGCAAGCAATAGCTCAAACAGGTTGGGGTCACATACCATGTAACTCAAACTTTCTGATGACGGGAAGTTTGAACTCTCTAACTGAAATAATAAAATTGTGACCTCCAAAAACAGCGTAAAATAAGCAGTAATAACATTTAGTGAAGACAAGCCAAACTACTAATGATTTCTACTTATGGTACCATACTGAACCACGATATTAAATTACGAAAATATACACTATTTATGCGGTGGCTTGTTTTCACTTCGTGGAACTTGCAACACATTTTGAATAAAATCATTTGTACTCTTCCAATATATTTATTTATTAAACCTAATTGGTTACGCCTTACAGGATTTTCAAAGGTTTCTAGTTGCTTTGGAAGTTAATGTAGAACAAATATATTAAATTAGATTATTTGAATGCCTTTTACGCTTTTAAATTTTGCGTCTGAATAATGCCCTAGATTGATGAGGAATATGGTGTGATGACTGGTGCCTAAGACCTACCTATGTACATCATTGTAAATGTTACGGGACTAAAGGTTGTGTATCAAATTTCAGATCAATTGGTCAATAGGAACGGGGTAAATATTTAATTACTAAAGACCTAAACAGGCCAGCTAAATAAAATCGTTTTCATAGCAATTTTACTACACATCATTTACGTGAAATAACTATATATAAGGGTTCTTTAATTGATTCTGATAAAATTACTATGGGCACTTCGATATAGTTCTTGTAAAACTAAACGTCTTTTATGAGCAAGATACTTTAGGTATCAAAGTACTTTCTAAAAACATTTTTATTAATAATTTTCACAAATGGCAAGACACAAAACTGCTGCGCGTCCATGTCAAGTGAGTTTCATCTGTGTAATACGGGATCAATATAAATTAAAAATTCTGAATCCTCAATCAGAATAGCTATATTTCTGGTGTAGTGTTGTCGAATATACCAATATAAAAGCTTGGCACATCTGTGTCTATTTTCAAAAGACTTAATTATCATTCTGAATAAATCTTAGAAAAGGAAAATGACCGAGCCATCCTTTATCTACAGCGTGAAGTGTTGTATGTAATATGAATAATTGAAGGTGCATTATGTAGTGTGATTGTTTGAATATCTCGTCAGTTCCGTGGATTGGGTCGTTTGGAGTTAAAGTGTTTAGTATGTGGAGGAGATGATGTGGTCAATAGCGGTGGCCGCGGCCGCAGTTGTGACTGTGTTGTGTGTACGCGGAGAGCAGGTACTACTGCTGGACACCACTACAGAAGCAACGCTCGGCTGGACTCGATTCCCCTACGGCGCCCAAGCTAGCACACCAGGTTGGCTCGAGGAGTCATACACGAATTTCGAGAAACAAATCAACTGGCGCTCATACGTAGTCTGTGATGTTGCTCATCACAACGTCAACAATTGGCTTTGGACGCCTTTTATTGAGCGCAGAAATGCAAACCGAATTTATATTGAGATCAAGTTTACTATTAGGGATTGCTCATTGTTCCCTGGTAATGCTTTGAGTTGTAAGGAGACATTCAGTTTATTGTATTATGAGTTTGATGTTGCTACACGTGAGCAACCTCCTTGGGAGCCTGACAGTTACAAACTAGTAGGCCGTATAGCAGCAGGTGAGGGCCGATTTAATACTAATTCTGAGGTGGACATTAATACTGAAGTAAAAAGTATTGCAGTGACAAAGAGAGGCGTTTACTTTGCCTTTAGAGATCAGGGAGCCTGTATATCAATCTTGGCTGTAAAGGTTTATTATATAACATGTCCAGAAGTCACAATAAACTTTGCAAGGTTCCCAGCAACACCAACGGGTCGTGAAGTGACTGTTATAGAGCAGGCAAATGGCACATGTGTAGATAATGCGGAGGTTGCACCTGGTGAGGCCCCTCCAGTTTATTTATGTAAGGGTGATGGCAAGTGGACTCTGCCAAGTGGCTCATGCAAATGCCGCGCTGGATTTGAATCTGATCTAAATAATCAAGTTTGTAATGAGTGCCCACCTGGAAAATTTAAATCACACACTGGAGATGATCCTTGTGTGACTTGCCCTGATTACTCTGAATCAACAGCATATGCTGCTGGGGAGTGCAAATGTGTACCAGGATTTTTTAGAGCCAAGAAAGACCCTAAGAATGTGCCTTGCACTCAGCCACCATCAGCTCCTGTAAACCTAACTGTAACTTTTGCTGATCAATTTTCAATATCCCTTGCATGGCAGCCACCACACAAAACTGGAGGACGAAATGACATCACATATCGTGTCTTTTGTTCCAACTGTGGCCTAAATGTAGAATACAGGCCTGCTGCTACAGGATTAAATAACACCAGAGTTATAGTCATGGGTTTAGATCCAGTGACAGAATATAAATTTCAAATTTATGCTGAAAATGGTGTAACTGAACAAACTGGTGAAGAGCCAAAGAAAGTTGAGATAACAGCTGTCACTGAAGCTTCTGTAGTTAGTGTAGTATCTAAGCTACGTGTTCTGAGTGTAGAAAGTGACAAATTATTATTGGCATGGAACCCTCCACCAATAGATTTGTCTGATCCTGATGATGCAATAGAAAGTTATGAAGTTAAGTGTTTTCCTAAAGATAAATTAGACAAGAGTGCTAATGCAACACTAAAGATTACTAAAGAACCTCATGTGACTATAAATGGTCTAAAGAGAGACACTGAGTATGGTATACAAGTTAGAGCAAAGATGAAGCGTGGTTGGGGAGAATTTAGTGGTACTGTATATGCACGTACTGGATCTGTGCTAGAGACTACTTTTGTTAGTGATGAAGAAGGAGCGCAGGTGCGCCTAGTTGCTGGTGTTATGGTTGCAGTTGTTGTACTATCTGTTGTGGCCATAATTGCTACTGTACTATTTTTACGCTCGCGGACTGATGATGAATGTGATAAAAAGCAGCCCAGCGATTGTAATGCACTTAACTACAGGAATGGTGAAGTATATACAGGACCAGAGCGTCCAGCGAAAACGAGCAGCAATGCCACCACACCATTATTCGCCGGAACTGGATCGCGGACGTATATTGATCCGCACACTTATGAAGATCCTAACCAAGCAGTTCGAGAGTTTGCACGTGAAATTGATGCATCATGTATTACAATAGAAGCAATTATTGGTGGTGGAGAATTCGGAGATGTTTGCCGTGGAAAGTTAAAGCTTCCCGCCAGTTGCGGACAAGAGATCGATGTTGCTATCAAGACTCTAAAGCCAGGTTCCACAGAGCGAGCAAGACGCGATTTCCTTGCTGAAGCCTCGATAATGGGACAGTTTGAACATCCCAATGTTATTTTCTTACAAGGTGTCGTCACGAAATGCAACCCTATTATGATAATAACCGAGTTTATGGAAAATGGATCTCTAGACACATTTTTAAGAGCTAACGATGGCAAATTTCGCGTGGTTCAGCTGGTTGGGATGCTGCGAGGCATCGCTACTGGAATGCAATACCTGTCTGAAATGAATTACATACACCGCGATTTAGCTGCTCGCAATGTACTTGTGAATTCTCAGTTGGTTTGCAAAATTGCAGATTTCGGTCTTTCTCGGGAGATAGAATCGACAGCAGATGGAGCATATACAACGCGTGGTGGTAAAATTCCGGTACGGTGGACAGCACCGGAAGCTATCGCTTTCAGAAAATTCACTAGTGCTAGTGACGTGTGGTCGATGGGTATAGTATGCTGGGAAGTGATGAGTTTTGGTGAGCGGCCGTACTGGAACTGGAGTAACCAAGATGTCATTAAATCTATAGAAAAGGGATACCGACTTCCGGCGCCAATGGACTGTCCAGAAGCAGTTTATCAGCTAATGCTTGACTGTTGGCAAAAAGAACGCACACACCGTCCTACATTTGCGAGTATTGTGAAAACGTTAGATAAGCTTATCCGCTGTCCAGACACACTTAGAAAAATTGCGCAAAATCGTTCAGCAGATCCACTGGCAGGTGATACACCTGACATGATTCAATTCTCAACTGTTGAGGAGTGGCTGGAGTGTATCAAAATGTCTCGGTACATTGAGAAATTCCGCGCGGCGGGCATCGCAGATATGGACGCGGTAGTGGATCTAACGGTGCATCAACTCGCCTCCCTTGGTGTAACACTTGTTGGCCATCAGAAGAAGATAATGAACAGCGTGCAAAGTATGCGCGCTCAAATACGCGGTAGCGGGCCCTATGGCTTCCTTGTTTGAGTGAACTAAGTGTTAGTGTGACTGATAACCAGTGAACTTGATCTCGACACGTAACAACATTAGCAGTGATCTTTAATGATAACAAATGATGCATTTTGTATATTTTTCTAAAAAAACTGCCATAGAATTTAGATATAGGACTAAAGGAGAACTTCTTTTCATAGTAATATTTAAGGAAGTTTGTCTATTTTACTGTGCGGTTTACATTATTTTACATTTTTTTATTGTACTGTTGTAATTGTTTATTTGTAGAGCTTGTGGCAGCATTGAAAACCTGCCTAATTTCTACACTTTACAAAACTTTCATCCAGATGTAAAAGCTTTATGATTAATGTCACATAGATTTACTGTACAACGAATAATAATAGAACAAAAGATACTATTGATTCTACCATTATCGAATGTTTATCCATCTCTGGTCTAATAGAATTAACTAAATTTATATCATGAAAATAATTAACATGGGTGATAACAAATTTAATTCATTACTAACCAGTAAATATACCAACATGACAACATTAAGTATTTATGTAGACTGATGTATGTTGTGATTATTATTTTTATTTTATGTAGTTTAAACTTTGATACATTCTATTTATGTATTTGAAGCTTATTTTATAGGTTTCCATGACACAAATACAATAATGAGTACACAAACTAGATTCCACATAAAATATGGTAAAATAAGATGTTTCTAAAATGTAGTTAGCCAATTCTTCTATAATCTTTTGGAAAATAATATGATGTGTATATTCAGAAATTTCTAATTGATGAAATTGTATAAATGTGCTTTGGTAATGTGTCTCATTTGTGATAGGATTAACATGTATGCTATGTGGCGGCATATTTGTTGTATATTAACATTGCTAGCTATTAAAATCATTGTTAAACCTACTGTGAACTTCAGGAATGGTTTAAAGGCATACTGTTGTTTTTTGTTTATGAAACTGAAAAATTGTGATTGAACTGAAGTACTTAATTAAGATAATTCATATTGCAACAACTGCACATTTTCAGTTATATACTATTTTTTACATCACGTTATGTATATAAGGCTGAAAAAATTAGTATTAGTTTTGTTTTAAAATTTGTTTAATATATTTAAATTGATTATTTTGTGATTTTTCAGTTTGGAAATGGGTGATACATTGAGCCAAGATTTGTGTTGAACATATTAAAAATAGCATATTTAATTGAAGGAGACATAGACTAATACAATTGCATATAACATTTTTAAAGAATATGATCTTAAAGTAACTTGTTACTGTTGCACTGATATTTTATGTTCAACATGTAGCTGTACTCTAAGTACACTCAGCCTAACACTGCCTGTATTGATAACAATAGGGATAGCATTAATATCTTCATTTTTATATTTTCTGAACAAACACAGTTCATAAGTATTGAAATGCCAACATAGTTTTAAGGCTTTGCTTCCAGCTTGTGATGCAATGCGATTGTATAGATGTTATGCTATGCGCCTGTGACATGCTAAGCGGATGTGACAACTATCAAACAGATGAAAGATTTTTTTGTACTTATAGGTGGAGGAAATATCCTTCTCCTCTGCCTAGAGATCACATACTACTGCCGTTCATATATTAATTTGTAATTTTTAATTTTAATGTATTATTTTATATTTTTGTTACTTTGATATTTTATTATATGCATCTCTTCTGTTAATGACAATTAATGATAGTCAAAATTGCTCAATTCCATTTCATTGTACATTTACATTGATAATTTGATAGACTTAGGCATTCCAGTTAGGCAGCTCAAACGAATATAATAACATGCTTTGGGCTAAAAATGTATACTTTACGTGCGAGGATTGTCAATAAGATTTGTGGGCGGACTTTATTACCAAAATTCATAATCATAGAGGACCTATTACCACGTCTACCTATGACAGTCGAGTACCCATTGCTACGTCAACCTGATTGTCCGCTACTATTACTTGATTTGTTTATTGTCCTTTAATTTATACAATATAAAAAGCATCTCACAAAATAAAACGAATTCATACGTCATATAACAAAACAATATCTTGTTTTTACAGTAAATTGTTTGGTTTTGTTGAAGCTTTACTTTTTATTCAATGTTTGTTTTTTTACAAAACGCACGGTAAGGTCAGGTAGCGAACCTGTTTGCGTGTGATGTGCATTCTAAATACCATTATCAGGTATGTGCTAGTCTTTATATATCTCGTTTTGAATTTTGGGTCAAATTATATTTTAACTTAAAATCGTATAGTATAGGTTACTGAACAGTATTCAATTCTATGAATGCTTAATTGATAAGCCGAGAGTGAATAATCTTAACAATCAGTATTCATTATATTACCGAAATATTTAAATATAACGTTTAATAACAAACTCTTTCACTCGCTATTACACCGCGTATAATTTGAATGTGTAATTCGTGTAATTTGTTCGAAGTATCCACGTACCAAATTAATTAATAAAAAGGGTTACATAGATGGTGATACCTTCGCGTGTATAATATTGGTCACATCATACAGCATTAACATGTAGGTACATTCTATTCGTCAATTAGTAATTGTTTCTGGCCGTCAGCATTCTGCTAGGATTTAGTCTGACTTGATGAATATTTTAAATACATAATATGTTTTGCAGACATTAATCTATCACTTAGTGTATCGACGTTCGAGTTAGTATCGAGTTCTTCAGTTTTATATATACATTAATTTGTAAGTGCCAAGGCAGATGATTTAACGTGTTTTTATTTGACCTTGTGATTCTGATGTTTTTATTTTCCCAACAGTCAGTAGTATATTGATAAATAAGGAAACGAGCAAAGTAATTGTATTGTGATAAAAAGTTTTAGTTTCACTTTACCTCGAAGAGATTTAGTAGGTCCTATAATTTACTTAAATTGATTCTTCTTCTTTGATTTGTTTATAAATAAAGAAAACTAATCTATATCAATAGATGTTGATAACTTTAATCTATATCTGAATGAAGTTAAACAAAAAAGTGGGTGTCTACTTCAAATGTATTTTAACCTAAATAAATATATAAGGTTCTAAAACAGATATTATTTGGTAGGAATATTTCTTTCGCCGAGTAGAGGTCAAGTAAGAACGGATTTTACGAAATTCCACCCACAAGGGGTGTTGCGGGGGTGTCAACAGGTGTGCTAGTAAACTATATAGGTACTAAAGTGCAGGCATAGACTGCATACCTATCACAAGTCTAGTGCTTGCTTCACCACTTCTAATTTACCAGCTAAATTTCCTTTGGTTTACTTGGTATTTTATTTAGACGGTAGCTGTAACAACTAACAGTAATATGTCCAGCTCACAAATCTTATTCTATCTTGTAGTGTAAATAAACACATTTAGCTGAACACTAAAAGTGCGCATATTTTCTCTGGTATTGCACCATTTAGTTCTATAGATATTTTACATTTATTAGCAGAAAACAAAAAGTACTGAGCCATGTATCACTTGTCTAAGTCTAATATACAGATCAACTATATTTCTTCATCCTCCATTGCAAATGAGTATAAAAATATGCACTTTGTAAAGCATATATATAACATTAATTGGAAATGTCTTCCATGAAATTGATCCTAATTATAGGTTTATCTTACTTGACATGATGTTAAATGTTGCATTATTTTGCTTTCTACTACTCCTCAATTTGGTTTAAATACCTACATATATAAGAGTTTTTATGAAGTAACTATCCTTAAATATGTACGGGACGCACTCGGAAATATTTTTCAGATGTATAATAATAGCTCGAAATACTTCAATCGTCGTATCAGTTACTTAAACATTTCATAATTTGAGAGCTAAGAGAGATACCAATGTTTACAGATCGCAACCTTACTCTAAATAACCATAAGATGGTTTACTCCCAGAACTCCACTGATCGATTAAATTACTAAATAGTTTTGGTACTTAAACAAATTTAATTTAATTTTAGCTTGCCCTATCTTTTAATGGTTTGATTTTTTTTCCCTGAATCGCCGTTTTGAGTGCTCTCTTGTTCTTTCTCTGTAAAATTAGTAACGAAGTTCTTTTTAGTTATATGCAGCCTATCATGTCCACATTATGTTGTGGACATGATTGCTGCATATGTGTCCCTAATTTAGTACAAGACAGTGGAAGCTGGTCACGACGTTTTTGGTTATTCAAAACAATTTCATTTATTTACTGTATTATTATGCTCTTGTTACTACCTACTTTAGTGAACTCTTTACTCTTCACGTTAAATAACCGTGTTCAATATGTATTTCCACATTGCTGTGATCTTATGTATTTATAGTAACTAGAAACGCCTTCATGCCACGAATCACACCAATTAAAGTAATGATAGTATTTATAATAAGAGTATAGCTCAATGAATTTTTGATATTCTTTTGTCATATTTACACAATTTACTATATATTCCAGTTTTTAGGCAACAGTAACATCTTGGAAATCTAAACACAAACAAGCTGATGTTATCCTTTGCCGTCAATAGCAATAAGTAGGTTAATCTAAAATAAGTATAGAAGGAATATCAAAAATTCGTGAGTCAAAAATTAACATGTGTCCGGGGTTGTCATGTATAAAAGCATGAAATGGTGTGGGATATGCCGGAAATCATATTAGTATTATGGTACTTAGATATTCATTCCCTTCTATTGAATAATTCGTCGAATATAGTTGACATTTATGACAATTGACAACCTCTGGTAAACCCAAAAACCAAAACAATCATTCAAAAGTTATATATAGACGATATGAACATAATGTTTTTTACTTATTATACGTAAATATCTAATTAGTATAAATAAAAGATGCAAGTTGTGATACATTATTGACATAAAAACAATGACAAAATATGTCCAGACTTTTGTAATAGTGTACCTACTTGTCGACTCTTATTTTAACGCCTATGTTTGTAGAGTACATAATGCGATTAAAACTCAATTTATTCGCCAATTGTAGTCTCAAACGTAATTATTGACATACGTAATAAGATTTATGTCATATGCGATTATACTTTATTTGTTAAGTAAAAAAGAACGCCTCGATTAGACATTGATGGACAGGTTGCAAAAGCCATCAAAAAGTGTAAACTGTCACAAAATGTGTTCTTGTAACTATAATGCGCTGGTATTTTAAGATAAGAATTACTTTTAAGACGATTTTATAGTGTTTATCACATGTGTGTATTATATTGTTTTGGAATATCAAGCTAGGGAACTATCAAGGGGTCCTTAATAATTTCGATGTCTAATATTTCTGTGAAGAGCTCGCAGTCACCTGTGTGTGATGATTTAGATCTCCTGGCTTCAAGGAACCTTACAAAATGATAGTAAATAAGTTGTAGTGCAAATACACAAAAGTGAAAGAGAAATAAAGTAAATAAAATTTGAGCTAAATATAATCCCTCACAACAATTGGTAGCGCTTTCTCTCCTTTAAAAGTTGCTTTCCCAGACAATCCTTTATTGCACCCCATAAAGTAAATTAGGAAATATTTTCTGCAAGAAAAATCTAGTTTCTCTAGTCTGAGCTAGACAATCAGGTGTTATTGCAATTACTTCATTTTATATATTTATATGTTTATATAATTCACTTAAATTGAACTGAAAACTCTGTGTGCCTAAATGCAATACAATAAATAAATAAAATTATTACATATTTCGTATAGTATTGTATTTAAAATAAATAAAATACAATACAATACGAAATATGTTCTCATTTTACATACCTAAATGAAAAACATATATTCTATAAAAAATTGCCTATAAACTTTACATCAAAATAAATACCTTTTATTGAGTCCTCATAGTTTTGTTCTAAATTATTGTAATATATATATACATAAATTTAAAATCTGTTAATACAAACGGTTGTTGAAGAAATAATTTGTTTTCAGCATTAAGTTGCAATATGAAGGAGCCATGACTAGTGTCATTATCACAGTAATACCTTAGTTGTTCAGCAGAAAATTCTTAATGTATTTTTGATCACTGTGTGACCATACAAGGCGTAAAAAACATTTAAGAACGCATAATACCAAGAAAAGCTTTGCCTATTAAAGTCTTGCCAAAATGAGCAGCTACATATAAACGTTGCTTTTAGTACTTTTATAATCACATGAAATTACTAACTTTGTAAGAAAAACTTTACCTATTTATTTGAACAACAAACTAACAGCAAAGCAGCGTTAAAATACCAGCGCATATCAGTAATCTCAATACCCCGATATGTGATACGCTCTTAAGCCATAAACTTAACAGATAAATTAGTTTAAATTGTTTATGCAAACAAATTAGGTATAATTTTTATCAAACAGCAATCGGAATAGAAACTGTAGTAACACCAATCATAGCCTAATTAATTGTAATACATAGAGTGATGTTAGATATTTTATTTATAGGTATTCTTTTATATAGATTAAGCGGGTGTACTGCTGTTGACCGTTTATTCGGCGCGATTATATTTTAAACAGCGTGCGCCTGTGGTATACAGAGATAGTTATAAAATTAGCCCAGTTTTAAATCTTTACTATGAATCAGTATAGGTTAAAGAAACAATGAAAATGTAAGCTTGGCTATAATTTATGTAATAAACTATTGATATTTACATAGTGTGGTTTTATTTATTACCTTTAATAAATTATTTAAGACTTAGACCTAGTGTGGTACTGTGTAGAAAGTTAAGATGTATAACTATACGGCCAATTACAATCGTCGCCGGCGGTATAATGTATTTCCTCATAATTGTGATCATGCATGTTATGTACTCCATATACGTAGTGTGGTACGCTTAGAAGCCAAATTACGTCTCATCCCACTCGACGAGTATTCGGGCCGGAGTGTTAGAGGCTGTGGAAGTAGCATTTTATTTTATAAAGGTATATATTGTATATTAAACAAAATTATTTTCTATTTCCTATGTTTTACTAGCCTCGATATTATTCAGCCCTGGTGTCAAAGCGAAACGGAATGCAATTTTGTCATTTAGGGACGTACCCTAAATATAGATTAATATTCTTATCACCGGTAATGCCTAAATAAATGATTTTATTGTACTTTGTGAATTGTTACAGCAAAACATACATATGTAGCTGTGTACATAAATTGTCCTGATAAGATAATAACATAATACAAGAATATTGACTTAACGTTTCCCCTAAGTTTCAGGCAGGAAGTAATAATCTACAGTTATCGCCTTCTTTACAATCCATTTCTTACGTCACGGAGTACATATCAGTAGTTTACCCACATTAATATAAACGGAAATAGTACTTTAAAATGTTTACTGACTAAAATAATAGATGTATTGAATTCGTGACGTGTTAGGTTATGTTATAAAGATGATTTTTAAAACCTAACCAACTAATGACAGTAATGTCTATTAAACTACTTGCATATCTTACTGACACTTTTTATAATAATATATTTCCTATCGGAAATTTAGACATACAGTGACGCCTTCATCCGAAGCGTAGGAGGGGTGTAATAAACGCGCACATTTTACCAATTATAATATAGGAAATTGGAAGTATATTGACTATAATTCGAACTGGCTGGTGCCGGGAAGTCCGAGTCCTCTTACTCAAATTTACGTAATCAAAATCTCTTAGAAAATGTATATAACGCGTAAGAAAAAAAAATATAAACAATCATCAGGAGTTGTATACATTAACTTAACAGTACTCGAAAGTTTATACCCCTTACGACGATGATACAAAATATAAAAAAAATTGAATGGTTAAACGCTGTGTCTGATTATGATGTACTTTGTAATAAAAATTTCACCTTTGGCGGGAACGGTGTGACCCTTGGTCCACCTTTAGCCTGCCGCACCAAACGCATGAATTTGTTAGGTTTATAGCATATATTTATACGTTACGTACGTTCTTATTCTCTTAAACGTTGACATTTTACAGCATAGCATATCTTGCAACCAGCGCAGTAGTCATTTTTATTTTTAAATTAAATTTGTATATTTATATACAAAAAAAAATAACTTTCAAAAACAACTCCCCGTATTAAGAATTATTCTTGTGTCGCGGGGGACTTGACCAATACACAAACAACGGACACAAAGAACACCCAGACTCGGGACAAGTATTTGTGGATCACAAGAAGAAAAAAAATATGAAACCAATACAGTTTCATTTTATATTATGAAACTTAATATGTACGTACCACAAAAACAGTGTAGATTTTTTTAATAATCTTGAAACCTTCAGAAATATATTCTGTCTTTTTCATGTCATATTCTCCTAGATTTGTAGTTCATAGGATTGTTGCGAATATGAGTAGGTGAAGCATTTCTGCCCGTTGTGCAGCCACTCCCTCGCGATCTGATAACGTGGGCGGCCGTTTCATCCGCGCTCAGACGTCCCATGGCTTGTAATACCTCCGATTACTATTCAGATGTCCGTTCGGTGAAGACTGAGTAGTCCACACGATAAGCGTGATAATACTTCTGTTAATAACAATTTGGATTGTCTGCAGCCAGGTGTGTTGGTCCATCGGCTATTGTGTGCTTCTCGAGTCCTTCGCCTTACCCAGGAGCGATATAGCTTGAGGGGTAGTGGCAGGAGTGTGGTAGGACTCGCCACTGGTGTTGTAGATCCCTACCTTACTAGCTCGTCGACGGCATCGTTACCGAGTGAGTTGCTGTGCCAGGGGCGTTTGAAGAATTACCCCGTTCGCTGAGGCTGGGTGTTCCAGCAATTGGTGGCATTCATAAATGAGACCGGAGTTCATGGTGTTCCCCATTAGGGCTCTTAGTTCCGCCATACTATCTGACAGCATATGGATGTTGTACTCCTTGATGCCTCTTGACAACCGTATAGGCTGCACTAACCTACACATTCGCATTAAAAATGTAAGTGTGTTCGCCCAGTGCCAGTGATATTATTATGTTTAGGCCTAGTGAGAACACTGACTTTAAAACTGTACATGAGTACAACAAACAAGGAAATCTAGGAACAAGGATATACACACGTATCTAATCAGCACTGCGGCGGCACTCCTTATCTTCTCATTAGCGGACCCGCCACTTGATCTGGTATACCAGCGTATATTCAGGCCGAATCGTAAACTGTTCTTTTTGAATTATTCGCGGGGTGACGCGACTCATTTGATGTTACATAGGCACTATGACGAATAGATAGCTATATGCAACTTACAATAATTTTACTTAAAGCACAGAGTTAGGATACTCGCGCGGCGGTTGCAAAATGGAAACTTCTTCATATGCCGCTAGGCCCGCTGCTATAGCAGGTGCGGTGCGTGTGTAGGTAGGTTTGCAGAAAGGAACCGTGTTAAATAATTTATTATATTGAAGTGATGATGGTGATACTTCTTATGGGAGGGTAAACCGCTTCGTTACGTAACGCATTACGGCGCCTGGCTTCCTTGTCCCTCACGCATACAGCAGCGGTAGTTTAGTTAAGTTTAAGTTATCACTTTTGTCGGGCGTCCTAAGACGCACATGTTTTTTATATTAAACAATATGGCCTAATTAGAGTCACTTAATATACTAGTTACCAACGTAGAGGATTTCCTATAGACGTAAAATTACTAGGAATGATTTACATATAAACATAAGTAGAGACATAATAAATTGATACATGTTAGTAAATGATGTACGATTCATAATATTGTGACGCCATGCCTACATCACCGCAGACAAACAATGCATAGAAGTTTTTCAAATGAAGATTGACAAGTCACGGTAGTGGCTACGGCTGCGAGCCGAATGCCGTGAGTTCAAGCCCCGGAGGACCCTAGGGGTTTTTGTTTGTGATTTCAGTGTTTTATAGAAAATTCTAGTAAATGGAGATGATTCTTTACAAAATTCGAATATAATGGAAAGTACTAGATTAGGTTGTAGAAGACAATCGAAAAGAATAACGAAATGACAGTCGAAATTCAACAAATTACGATCGAAATTAGGGGTATATAAAGAGCTCCAGACGCGCCTACAGGGCAGTTCAGTGGAAAGTGCTCTCAAGTGAGGAATAAGAAGAAGAAGTGAAAAAGTAGTACAGTGAAGTGAAGTGAATAGTGAGTAGTGCAGTGCTACCGTTGGACTGAGTTAAGTGTAGTCCGCGGGAACAGTGTGGAACAGTGCTACGCGGTTCGTGCAGTACAACTCGTTCTGTGCTGTGAGTGTTACGCGTTCGGAATATTGTGAAACGCAAATAAATCGTTACTCTCGGCAGTGACATTAGTTTCCTTCCAATCCCTGTACCCACTTCCGTAACAATATATTACATATGTATTGGGCTTACCAAAATCGTGATACATTACTCTTGCGTTAGAAAATATATCGTAATCTTACTAAACTTCCTTTACAGGAAATACAACAGAGGACAAGATAACGCATGAAAAAAGAGCGTAGTAATGTTCAGTCAGAACATTACTACGCTAATACAAGATAAAAGCATCTAAATATAGGTATAGGTCCACCAAACTGACGGCAAATGGGGAAATTAAAATTTCTAGTAAGCAACACTCAGGAAGTTGGAATAAAACTTCTTGATAATTAATATTTTTTTTTTATAAAAACGTAACATAAAATCTGTGACAAGTGTGCATCACACACAACAGGCTAACTTTGTTTGTTTTAAGATGGAAACATAATAATCACATATTATATTTTAAATTGTTTACTTAGAACTAGAAAATGATTCCAAATATATTACCTGCATACCGTAATTTTTATTTGATGAAGGGGATGTGAAACAAACAAGTATTTATAATAAATCGCTCCTCCCGCCTCTTAATCAAGAGACCTTCTTTAATGCTCATGCTCACTTTTTCGACACTCATTTCCCCCATTTTGTAAGCAAGCTTCTTTTGTTCATATTTTAATATCACTTGCGGGCCAATTCATATTTTTATCGACAACTTTGTATTAAATTATACCTTAAATCATTCATATAGGATACAGGTGACCATGTGATTTGGAAATTTTATAAATTTCATATTTGGGTGCTTGACTGTCGAGATATTATATATGTATGTATGTCGAGTCAATTTTTGATAACATCCACACGATTGTGATTTATTAAATTGTATCATTCTAATGATACTAAGCTATCATTCTAAGTTGCGTAATTCATAATAGAAAAGGTTTTGTAAGATTTGGAATAAAATTTTCTGTGTCCCATTTAGTAAAGTTATCGCTGATGAGATGATAGTCAACAGAGTTACTTTTTGGCGGATAAATTAGGCAACAACATGGCACAAAGTCATTTTCTCCACCAGCATATAATATAATTGTGTATCTCGCCTCTCACGAAAGACTTTTAGATGGATATTGCACATATAATATCTTTATTTTGCCAACATTTGTTCACCGAACATTTCATCATTTACATAGGTTTCGTCTAAATAAATCACATCTATTTTACTATTTTATTTAGATTCACGCTTCTTCTCTATACGCTCCAAATACTTAAATCTTTGTATTTTCATGCCATGTCGCTCTATAAAAATAAGTAGTTCTTTTTGCCTGGCCCTTAACATATTCAAATCCAATTTCACATTACAATAAAAAAAAACACATTTTAAGTACAATAGAGAATCAATATAATTTCTTCCCCTCACCGATTCTTTTCCCCATTGAAATCAATATCTTCTCGTAGAATACGTTATAAGTAATTTCATTAGAGTTGGAATTTCCCATCGCACTTCATCATCACTTCTACATCAAAACTGTCCAAGTTTATTTTATTCTTTCGCCATTTCTTCTTTTTACCAGGGGTAGGAAATACCCAAGCAGAGCGTGGGTTCTAGCTCGTTAAGACTCTCGGGCCCCGACTAACAGGGCACTTCAGCGCATGTCTAGAGCAGAGTTTCGGAAACTGGCCCCTCGCCAGTTTCCGAAACTATGGAAAACGGGAAAACTGGAAGGAAGGAGGGGCGCCTGGCACACTCACCGTCTGTGTTGGTCGACGAGGTATGTAAAAGTTCTTTGAGAGAATTATTGTGAAGCGCCTCGTCGGGCACCTTTCGAGATTGGAGCCGGACCTGGCGGACAATCAATTTGGTTTCCGCCGGGGGCGCTCTACCGACGATGCAATCATGCGCGTAAGAGCCCTGGCGGAGAGAGTAGTGTCCCAGGGTGAGGTGATGGTGGATGTGTCCCTGAACCTCGCTAACGCCTTTTACACCTTACCCTGGAGTTACATCAGAGAGGCGCTGGTGTTTCACAGAGTGCCTCTCTACTTCCGTTTTATTGTTGCGGCACATTTATCGGAGAGAGCCGTGATCTACCCAAGTCGGGCAGCATATGGTCGGCGAGAAATGTCGTGCGAAGGATCGGTTTTCGGGTGGGTAACTGGGTGATTCGCGGTGTGCCTCTGGGAGGTGTTGGTGTCACCTGCTATACCAGTGACACCCTCGTAACGGCGCGAGGTCAAACATACGGATTCGGTGCAGAGCCTTGAGGTGGCCCTGCATAAATCGGACGCCCTTCTCATCCATGGGCCTCGGGAGAGGCCACCATCTGGATCCAGCCCAATCGTGGGAGGTGTTCCCATCGGCATCGAGTCTTCGATGAGATACCTTGGTCTCACACTCGACAGATGATGGAATTTCGGTTATCACTTCCGTAATCTGGCCCCTAAGCTCATGAGGACGGCAGCTGCACTCTCGCGATTGCTGCTAATTTAGGAAGGCCCTATGCTTCCTGCAGGAGAGTATGTCGGAATCGTGAGGTCCATATAGGTCCATCGAATACTGCGATACTGTGGTGACGGCAAAGGGCGATGGCTGTTAGAGTCATAAGAGTATACCACACAATATCCTTCGAAGTCTCCTATCTCTTCGAAGTCGAAGAAGCGGCAAGTCTCCTATCCAGCTCTGCTCCATGGGGCCTGGAGGCGAAAACCCTTGCGTCCCAGCCAGGAGGAATGGCTGGAGGCGACGTGGCAGCCTCACCTACCGGCTGACGCAGGTGCTCACCAGACATGACTGCTTCGGTAAGTTCCTGTGTCTGGACACTGCTCTCCATACCCTAGTGGAGTGTTCAGCATGGACGCAACAGCGACAAGACCTCGTGACGGCTATTGGTGTGGGAAGGCTCTCACTTTGTACCATGGTTCAGTCCATGGTACAAAGTGAGAGTGTGTGGGAATCCGCACTCTCTCACGTATCCTTCTGCGAAGAGGTGATGCTGAACAAAGAGGCGGCGGAACGGGAACAGGAGAGGATTAGCACTCTCTCGTCCCGCAGAGGACGCACCAGGCCTGGGGGTAGCGGATCGGGCTGCCCGTAACCCTAGCAGAAGCAGGCCTCAGACGACAGCGCGTCGTGTTCTGCGCGCGCCTCTCCAAGTTGTAGGGGAGCAAAGCCCCCCGCTTTCCAAGGTGTGATCGCCTGATGGTCAGGCGACCAAGGTCTGCAGGGGTCCTCTGCAACAGACCCACTAGCGACGGAACAGGTGTGGTTTTAATCAGTTAGAGTCCGAGATACCACTTCACTGATAGTGAGGTGATGAACCGTGGGGGTTTCCAAATAAAAAAAAGGGGTAGATAAAACACCTTCGCTCGTTCATCCTACAGTGAAAAAGCGCAGAATCTCGCTTTACATATACTATATACATATATACCCAGCAGCTTGGTAATATAGTGATAATGACGCTTCCTCAAAAAGATGGATTACTACTATTGTAAAACTAATGTAACTAAATTTCATGTCCATTAATTAAGAACGTTATTCCTACTCCATTATATATTCCTCCTTCTGTATGCGATGTTTCGGTGGTTTAGTTTTTTTTTTGTATTTTTTAACTCACAAGAAATACAAATATAATATGTACATAAAAACTCAAATGATTATGAATAACTGTGTTGCTTAAATCTGTACAAAATAATAAACAACAGTTTACAATAATACGATTCACACAACAGATTGGAAAGCAGTGTTGATTTTTCATTAAAGTAACAAACATTCTTATTATAAATATTCAATAATGTGATTTAATGGTGGTGGTTATGAGAGGTACTTTAAAAGATACTCTGTTTGGAAATACTCTTGATCTTGTATCCACTCAGTCATTTTAGATTTTACTTTATACCTAGACTTGCCATAAATATTGATACAAGTTTTTTTTTCTTTCTATTTCATAAAACATTTATAACTGTACACATTTTGCTTATTAAAATATTGCTTAATAGTAAAGATTTTCTTTTCAGTATTTTTTTTTCTGTGTCTTCCCTTTGCGCACCGCTTAAGATTTTGTTTTGATTTTACCACCTCATCCATTTAAATAATCAGTTAAATAATGGCAATGGCATGCATCTCTTATAGGCTGCAAGTCCTAAGTCATTTTTAAAAATACGCCACATGGTTCTAGGTGCTCTATTAATTTCCCGAGATAAAATCTTTTGCTTTCGGAAAGGGTTTCTTCGGATTATTTCCTTCCCTGCTTTGATCCCCTTTTCAAAGGAATACTACGTATTCTATGCCAAATATTTTTCTGTCACAAGCAGAGGTTTCATTGTGCCTATCACTAGCCCGCTACCTACAAAACTTTTCTCTTTATCACTTCACTCCATTTTAATATCACAAAAAACATTTAACACTGATTGGCGCGACAATGAGAAAACAGAATGCACATTCATATAAGAATGACAGATTCCAAATTCAAATGTAATATTATGTTGTTTATTCTAACCGTATTTATGGCCAGACTAAGTATAATGTTAAGATTTCTAATAACCAGTTTTTACCCAAATAGGGTGCCTGAGAGAAGGTTTGTTCACTTTGTAGTGGCCGCAGGGGGCAGAACGTTTCCTAAGGACAGCATTGAGCACAAAGAGCTGATATACAGTTACTACTTGACATTCTGAATATAATTTTGTGGTTGAGTATTTTCTGGGCTTTTTGATCATAACTTTAAATATGGCTCTTTGTGCTGGTTCCACTCTAAGAAATTGGTATTTTTTTGCTTCTTCCTAAATAGCGATACAGTATCCTTTGTATGATTACATAAAGTGTTCGTATACTCCCTGAATATCTTAAAAATGTGAATGAGGCACATTACACGAGTAGTTAGTGTGTCTAATTGTTACTTCCAATTCACTGCATCGTCAATAAGCATACCCAGGTATTTAACGCCGGCACGGTGCGGTAGTTCCTTACCCATTGTAGGTCATAAACACTTATTATGTCTAGTGTTAGTGGTTTTTATACCTCGTGACCTGCTGTTGTTTCACAAGTCCGGGATCTTCCTGCTAATAATGTGCCAAACGCGTAGATATCGGAATTGTATCATACTGGTGACTTACCACTAGAGCGATGCTGTATCATACAAAAAAACATAGACTAAGATGTTTTCGTATTGTATCTGCCAAGAACCAACCAGCTAGTGACGACGGAAGGTTCAAAGCTATACTTGTCAGTAAACTATTGCTTTATTTAGGTAAAAATAATATTTAAATGTGACGGTGACTCGGGTCGGAGAGTATTATAAATACTTATAACCTTATATATATTACAGTCTAATATGTACCTTGTACGAGCAGATGAGCGGGCGGACAAGGGTTTAAGCCCATAAGCGCACGAGTGCCTTCTTAGCACTATTTGAAGTTCCGCTTCAAAAAGTTGATAGTCAGATCGACCTACCATACTACCGTACCGTACCTATACTAAAGCATTGGGGCGAACTTCTAACCGCCAGTCCGGCAGCGCGGCGTCATCAAGATCAACATCGTTTGTAAAATATGTAATATACTATTGACAGATTTTAAAGATTTATTATATTTATAGACATAGCTAAGAGACAACTTTATAAAGTGCAGTTTCGGCGCATATGGAATACTGTTCTCATCTCTATGCAGGGGCACCCCAGGTCCAGCTCCACCCTCTTCATCGTGTTCAACAGAATGCAACTCGGATCATTGATTGCCACGATATTTCTGATCGACTTGATACCTCGGCGTTGTGTAGTGATGTAACCTCAATCTGCATTCTCTATCGTTTGTATCATGGGGAGTGATCAGAGATTTTTTTTGGACTTATACAGGCCGCAGGTTTCCTTTATCGTCCTACGCGACAAAATTTCCACTCCACCACTGTGCGCTTCTCCAGAAACTTTTTGCCGTACTTCCGGACCGATACAACTTACAAACCTTCAAGAAAAGAGCGCACTCCTACCTAAAAGGCCGGCAACGCACTTGTGACTCTTGAGTTGCGGGTGTCCATGGACGCAGGTGGTCACTTACCATCAGGTGACTCATCTGCTCGTTTGCCCCTATCCCATTTAAAAAATCTTATAGTATCCCCATTCCAAAAAAGAAAATAAAGAAACCGGATTACTTGCTAATGAATTACAGCTACGATTAAATTACTATATTACCGCCATTAAGGTTTTTTTTACGATGCAGCAGTAGCAACCCAAAACCCACCTGTACTGGGTAGATGTAATGGGTGTCGACGCAAGGTGCTTTCTACATAGAGGGCCTACCCATCTTCCATAGCAGTAATGACATACTATCTAGTGTCTTTCCATCGTCGCGACCAGATCATTGGGTTCACATACACCCGGAACGCCGACAGTGACAAGAGCACGACGGATTATATAATTCATGTTGGCATGTTTTAATAATTTAATATATTAAAACCGAAAGGCCATGGTGACATTAAAGTTTATTAATCAAGTTATTTCCAAAGTTGTTACGATACAATGTACATATGTTCAGGTAGGTACATGAATAAATAAATTATTGCGATAATTATTTTTTTTACTATTATGATTAAGCACTTACCATTTAATTAGCTATTTGTTTAGCGCTGAATAAAGACTTCAGACTACTTAAAAACACCGTGATAAATGCCTTGCCAATACATCTGGTTATTTTCTTATTTTAATTAATTATGGGCAGCGTATTAAAATAATTACGTAATACAATCTCGCCTATCTGAAGTCGAACGTCCTTTGGAAGCTTGTTGATTTCGCATTAGTGACAATTAGCATAGGTAAATGAACAGTGACATATAATTAATAAATATATGTACCTACCTATCATTTTTAATCTTAACGGTAAACCTGTTGACACAAAAGAAACAGCTGAAATTGTTCATAAAATATTGTTTGCGCTAATGGCTTATTTAGTGTGTAGATAAAAAGACAACCAATACTAATCCTTTAATTAGTGGAACGTGCACAGGTAGTCTACATGAACACATGAACAATTATAAACTTGTTCTTACAAAATATTTTTCATTAATATTTAAAAGACTATCTAGAAATACATATATACTTATCGTACTATTAAAAAAAAAACAGATATACAGCAAACAAAAATGGTTTATTCATAACGTTTGCCTTCTCATATGTATAAAACAATATTATTAATAAGAAAAAATATTAAAAAAATTATAATACCCGACTGGATTACAAACTCGATTTTTTTTCATTTACAATAACAGGAGATTAAAGTGACACCTTACGCATCAAAATCCATGGAGCCTTAAGACTCAATGTGAAAAAGAAACATCGTACATTTATACATATATGTACGATATACATACACTTGAGAAACATGACCCTAATTCTTGCGCAGTCAGGTAAAAACAAAGACATTTCTGTAATAAGCCACTAAGCTGTATATTATATAGCATCTTAAACTTTAAAATATAACAATAGGAAAATTAAATTTGATAGTTTAGTATAATAATAATAGTAATTACATTACTTTTAGTGATATCAGCGTTTGATGAACAATTTAGTTTTACATAAAAACTAAAACCAACAGCGTCCCATCATATTTTTCATAGGTTCCCAAACGGGGGCGGTACTGCCGCCTAGTGGGCGCTGGAGCTTTTCGTGGGAGCGGTAGCGGACCCAAATAGAGGCGTTATGACAGTTAAGGGGACTGTCGCGACGTAGTTACCTAATTAGAAATTAATGTAATAATATACTATGAAAATACCTCTATTTTCATTATAAAAGATTTTATCTAGCCGTCTAAAATGTTTATCTTATTATTAAGGCATAAACAAATATTGTAAATAAGCATTAAGTACAAAATAATAATACGGTTTAGGAATGCGGTAACAAGTTTGTGCAAGTTGGTAAGTAAAGACGTATTCTACGCAAACAAGTATGTTTCGACAAAAATTCGGCAACTTGTAACACCCTGTTTGGAAAGCAAGTGAACCTAGGCACCGCAAAAAAACAAAGGCATAAAAGTAGTTGCGTGTTCAAAATCAAATCTTTAAAAGGCAGGGATCCATACTCGTGCATGACTGATAAAGTAAAAAAGTCATTATAGCCATTAGTTTTATATCGGTTGAAAACTTAATGTATTGAAATCGTAACAATTTGTGAATTCCAAAAAGCCTGAAACAAAGAAGATATGTTGGCAGCACAATATTGAACATTTCAAAATATGGATTTCCGCAACCCCCAACCAACCAATTTATTACCTATGTGTTTAACTTGCCAAAAAATCAGAAGAAAAATTAAAAAAGAAGATGATGGACTACGAGCTTCATATAATATTTCATTAATAATCGTAAAAGCAGGAAAACCGCACACAATTGGTGAGGAATTAATTATGCCGGCAGTCAAAGACGTAATCATACTTCACCATAAGACCCCATCTATGTTATACATTAAAATCCTTTGATTATTTATACAGTGCAAAGAAGAATAGACTACTAACGACGTGGAACTATCATTATATAATTACTTAAAAACGCCCAAATTTTCCATGTAAGTCGATGAATGAACATTGCCAAATAACGAAGCACACACTACTCTTGGTTTACGTCCGGTTCATAAAAGAAGGGATGACGGGTCGGTTGATTTAGTGGTTAGTGACCCTTACTACTGAACCCGAGGTCATGGGTTTGATTCCCGCACGGGACAAAAAATAGTGTGATTTACAAATAGTTGTACCGAGTCTGGGTGTTCTGTGTCCGTCCGTTTAAAGCGACACAGGAATTATTCCTAATGCGGAAGCTGTTTATTAAAAAAAAAAGTTTTGTTTGCAAAACAATTGGAAACGTACAGAGGGAGACTCCGTATTTAATACCATGCAAGTTTTTTCCAAGAGCAAGAAATTCTTATTAAAAATATATAATTTAATGTTGATGGTGCCACAGCAATGACGTGGCGTCATAAGGGTTTCATGGTACATTTAAAACAAGCAGTACGCGCTGTGCATTGTTTTATACATCATCAGCACATGGTTCTAAAAACAAATTTGAACACCTGCATACGTCGTCGCTCCATTACGTTATTAGAGCAGTTAACAATATAAGAAGCAATTCATTAAATGACAGATGATTTAGGGAACTTTGTATTGAAAATGATAAAGACTATAATCTTCCGGCAACTTGATCGTGTCCAAAAATTACATCGCTTATATGACAGATCTTTTTAAAAAAATATTGTCGTTAATTTATAATTTATAGCTAACCAAAAACGCTATAGCTATAGCTGCTTTTGTGGGAAAACTTCTTCTATTCAAACGAAATCTAGGAAGAGGTAAATACAGCCACTCGCCGACATTATCAGCATTAGCGGTAAAACAGAAAGATTTACTTACTTACGATTACAGGATATTTTAAATATGTATAGAACAAGCTGGTTTTAAGCCCATTCGCAAATGCATTTACAACAGATCCAAAAATTTAGAGAAAGAACTCGTAGAACTCATAACTAATGTAGAATTAAAAGTAAAATTCAGAAATGGATATCAAGAGCTCTGGCACAAAAATCAATATCAACTCTCGACACTGGATTGTGGGCATAGTACAACAATTTTTAATTGCGTTTCCTTCATTATATTTGGCTGAGCGTGGAGTTAGCTAATTTACTGTCTAATAAATAGGCTGCAGATCATTGAGCGTGGTGATTGGCGACTGATGTTAATTAAATTGAAACCTGACAATAACAAATTGTGAAAACTCCACCAGCCTCAATCGTTTCATTGTGTTTGTTTCTTATTGAATTTTGTTTTCTTATTGTATATTTTTTACTTATTTTGATTAATCATTTTGTCTTTGCCTTTGTGCAGTGCTTCAGTTTTCTGTATTGTCTTGCATTTGCTTGTTGGTCAAGTTATAATTTTGTTCTAATACTTTTATGGTTTTTGTCTGAATTACACACATACACACACGTGGAAGACAGAGGCGTAATTAAAGCCCACATTTTGTCATTTACGTATTGCAGTCATCCCGGCCCTTTTGGGTATATGGGAAAATTTGGGGAGAGGAGAGAAGGAAAGGGGTATTGCCTATACAGATGGTATGGCGGTGAACCCGGGGTTCAGTTCACCGCCCCAATCGCTTAGCGGGTCCGAGGTTGTATGCGCGTCGTGTTCCTCGCACCTCCCTCAAGGAGTGATGGTGGGGCGAGAGGCACAATCCTTTCCCTCCTTCAAAACGAGATTGGGTCCATTCCGGTGGACGGTCACCTGCTGGTCGCGGAAGAATGTCGTGTTCCCGCGGCCCTCGACAGCAGGTGGAGGAAGGAAACACCGTGGCGGTTTTAGCCGGTCAAGTCCGGCACACCCCTCCGCCGATAACCCCGGCGGAGGATAGTCCATGAGGATTTCCCCCCGTAAAAAAAAAAAGGGTCGCATACCTATGTATAATTCAATTTGGCTGGTTCCGTGTAGTTCGAGTCCTCTAATTATTGAAACATTGAACTTTCATGGATGTTTTTATTATAAGCTATTTTTTTTTTTAGTTTTATGAATTAATAATCACGACTCTCTGCCAACTCTGAGCACGAGGACACATAAAATTGATATAATTAACTATTATGTAAAAGTGGTCCTTGCAGTTTTTAATCTTGAAAAGGTAAAAGGTTGGGAACCTATACATTAAATTTTAAGCGTCAAACATCTAAGAGTCTTTGATTTTGCTTTTTTTATTTCATACGATTATTTCTTTCAAACACAGGACCGTAGGTAAATCCCTTTTCGAAACCCGCAGTTCTCTCTGTCCGTGAGTGAAACTTAAACTTTTCCAAGGCATGGAATGATTCAAAACGGTTTGGCAGTTAGGGTGTGCCTCGATAACAAGTTTAGAAATCAAAATCATTTATTTTAACTGAACCGATCATAGGCTTTTTGTTTTAATTAGGCCGGGAGCCAACGTCCACACTCCATACGTTGGTGGATAGCTCTGTATGGATGCAGGAGCGTGCCAACCTCGAGGTGGCTACCGGTGTTTATAGCGTGTCGCTGGAGATGATATACCATACTATCAGGTTCACTTGTATATGTATGTGAATTTTTACTAACAAACCGATAATTTCGATACAGTGCTAATGATTGTTTTATTAAATTATTAAATATTAACATTTCTGATTGTTAGAAATTAAATTATTCCGAGGGGGGTAGGGGGGATTAATAACTCGCAAAACAACTATTAGTGCCGTTTGAGCCATTTTATAGCTCCAACAACTATTCATGCTGCTTGAAACATTTTATGGCTCGCGCGCAGATGCCTTGCTCCACTCGTATGAACATAAAAATCGACAAAAAAAAACATTGTAGCAAATAGGTTTTAACTCTTTTTTAACTGTCTATTTTGCAGAAAATATAAAATTAACTGTATATAATCAACATCCTTGTGTTCCGTTATCAAAAACAATGTGTTTTATTACACATTGATAGTGATACTTTTTATTTGGATTTATTCAAGTTAAATATATTCATTTTTAGAAAAAAAAAAAGCTTTGCAAGGTGACTAAGGTCTATTTATCTATTATAATTTGAATTAATTCAGGTTTACATTTTTAGCTTAACACTCTTTCACTGTTATAATAAGATGGCTAGAAATAAATAGTGGTAGCATTTGCTATTTATTAATACACCTACTGTAATGGCATTGCGTTATAACATTAACAATTAATTTATTGTATCAACAACCAAAATGTTGACACTGCCATTCATTTATTTTAATGATAAAGGGAATCAAACAAATTAGTTTTAAAAATTCTAAAATGTAAAGTTATTAAAAACATAGCAAGTCCCTAACTTTAGCCGTATTTTTAATTGACTTCAAAAATAAGAGATTTTTTTGTGTATATGTACAACCCGAAACCATTCACCTCCCACAGAATCCAGTAGAGGTAAGACATGACAAATTTTTGACCTTATGATCTGAGCTCTGAGATCTGAGCTTAAGATCTGAGAGCATGGTACACAGCACTGATACAAAATAATAATCATTTAATTTGATCAGCCAACCAACCAAGATTTGCATAAAGAGGACCTTGCTAACATATTGTAATGTGTATTTGTAGCTTAACAGAAAGTGTGTACATTATTTTGTTTGCTTGGCACAGCATCATTGTTAACTAACTAATTTTTTTTTTTTACAATTTTTAATATACATACATATATATATATATAAATTCACATTCAAACATGTCGGAAATTGTGTAAAAAAAAAATTACACAGTAAATTCAAGTCCATGTATACAAAATTATAGTTCACTCACAGGATTTTGTTCAAAGTATTAAAAGTAATAATAAATAATTAATATAGCCTATGTAAATTATTAAAAGACATTTCTTATTCATAAATACACACATAATCAAGTTTAAGTATGTTATAATATTTATTATAATAGGAAATATTTCAAAACAGGAAAATAAACATTTACATGCTAAATAAACCTATCCTATCCACAATATCAATATAATTATTTCTGATTAATATATAAAATGTATTTAAAAAACATTTATCACAACTTGGCTCTACACTACTTAGAACCTGAAAAAATATTTTAAATGCATTTGCTAGTAATAATGATTATTACTACAAGGACAACATAAATTAAAAATGCTGTACAAAATACAACAAAATCCTTATAGTCACACAGATTAGCACCACATCTCATTTTATGCATCTGTACGAATTTAGTATTTATAGTTAGTTTCAATCAAGGACACAGTCCCAATAAAAAAAATATTATGGTTAATCAATAGGTAAGTAACTGACACATTAATAATTAAAAAATTACAATTTTAATTATTTACAAACAAATCATTTGCCATGGTATTATGCCCATAAAAATAATCTAAATTCATATAGGGATTAGCAGATTGAAACCTACAAGTACATAATATTAACATGTCTTGGTGTCAATTAATTAATACCTCTAATATTAGATATACCTGATCAGTCACATATACAACTCATGACTATAAACTGGACTTCACTTTTACATGGTCAATGAAAATAATGTGTAAGAAAACTAAAATATGCGAGAAAAACTGTTGCCTTAATGTGGTCTGTATGAGTAAAAATGTTTGTATATACTCACTATAACAGTCATCTTTGGCACCATCTTCAATACTATACTAGAAATATAGAGAACTGGGTAGTCTTCTTCCAGAACTGCTATACAGTGTCCACTTTAGTATTGTCTACAAGAATGTATGATGCAGTGCGTTTGCGCTTAAATGTAACATATGTATACAACAGACTGGCCAAAACACTAATGTTAAGCCCAACAAAGTTCAACCATGAGAATACATAGTCACCACCTATGACCATACCAAGGTATGTCACCAGAATGTTCTTTAAGCAACCAATGATAGTAGTTGTAAGAGCACTATTGTATTGTGTGCAAAGCATTACACTGTATGATAGGACAAACCCCATTACACATGACATTAAGAACTGTGCAAGGAATAAAGAGTCATTCCAGTGCTGGTATTCAGCTGAGCGGTGTAAGTCTCCTGTGCCCCAAGCAATAATTCCTGCTGGTAGTATCATGAACAAGGCATTGTAAAACATTAAGCCATATTTACCAAGCTCTTTAGAGTCCAGCTTCTTCTTCATGTATACTCCATTTGCAGCAGTAAAACCATCATTTAGAAGAACTAATGTGTATCCTGACCACGAGAATGTGACGTCATCAGCAGCCGCAAGAAGAGCACCAGCCACCATGGTTAGCACACTGGCTTGAACTGACCAGGAAGCTTTCACTCCCAACACAAATCTTTCGCCAAGCATAGTCATGAGTATACTGAACCGTCTCAAAGCGGTGAACATGGGCAGACTGAGTTCCTTGGTGCCCCCGAGACCCGTAGCCATGTTACCAAGGTAAATTACCGGCAGAGGCCAGATACGTCTTGTCACGTCGCTATTCAAATGAGGAAATTGTACAATCTGAATGAACCGGCCAATCCACAACACTATGATTGTCGCCATCATTTGCCCTAGACCAAGCACTTGGTATGAAGGGAACGCGTAAGTCGTCAAAACTGTTTTATTTACAACTGTAATCATAAATGAAGCGAGAGCGTAGAAGGCGGCGCTTAGAATTTTCTTGATGAGTTGCGCCCTATCCGCAGCTTCCACCTGCTCTTGTGTGCTCAGTCCCAACATCTTGGCTCCACGTAATTAATTAAAATAACGTTGTGCTGACTAACGTAATCCACTAACAATCGCGTCATAAAACCTTACGACAGTCACGATTTTCAACATATTATGGGTGTATGTACACGCACATCACACTTTCATGGTCAGTTTAATAACCTTTTCGGTAAATGAAAATAAAATTGGTAAAACTTTGATTACCAATATCCCTACCATACATAGCGGCACATTATCGACTGACATGACAAGGACTGAATAGAGAATAATTTAACTGATGACAACTCCGGTCAGTCCCTATTGACATTGAGACTTTGAGAATGACATATAGCCATAGAGTTAGTGCTCTTTCGCATGAACTACGCTCACGCTAACTTTTTATATCCATCTTATTGTAGAAGTAGTATTTGATATTGATATTAATACAGTGATTTCATAATAGTGTAAAAAAAAAATACAGGAGTAGATAAAGTTACAGTACGAAGTTGTGATGTAACCAAACAAATGTCATGTAAACAAAGTTAAGTATTTCATTGAACAAAAATAATTTCAGTAAATAATTACTAAAGTACTGCATTATAAATCTATGCCTAACAATAAAAAAAAATAACATTCTATTACTGCATCTCTGACCAAAAATAACAAGTTATAAACTATGATTTACTATGATTTGACGGTATAGGGATGAATCTAGTTATTCTTTATTTAAAATAAAAGGTATTGGGTATTACTAGTATTACTAGAAATTTAAAACTAATAAAATATTTATTGAGTTCAACAGGCAGCTTGGTTTTACATAAAAACATATTATGATTATCTATTACAGTTTTATTTTATTTTATTGGATGTTTTGTGATAACATACGATGTAATTTTTTGAATAGTGAGATAATTAAAGACTACTACTCACTTCATTAATATTTATAATCATGATCGTCTCTTGTTAGGTACTCAGTCTTAGGACCGGCTAATTAGAAATCCGAAAACAATAATTTTAATAAATTATTTATAAAAGTAAAAAAAAACTATATTGTCTTTGGTTCATAAATTAATTATTATTTATTTAGTATATACACTAAATAATTTTTAAGACTTAATTTGAGCATAAAAATAAAATGTATTCATAACAACAATACAATCAAAATTTTCGCACGTTTTCATTTTTTTTTCATACTCTCTGACATAACGTTGTTTGTCGGACAATGAACGGTGCATTGTGTGAAGAATCCGTATAGCAAACCAAACCAAGCGACATTTTGATTATTATTTCATTGTATTGCCATGTCAGTCAATATTGTTTGTTTTTTATAAATAATCGCGGGTAACGTTGTAGTGATGCGTTGTAAATAATGTTAAAGGAATAAAAGATTCCTACCCGAATAGTATACGTGGGCACTAATTCGCGTTCGAGTTTTCAGTTATGTATCACTGTTGGGACGCGTAGCTGATCTGAAAGTGTTACAGCCTGTGTTAGGTGGGCGTCTAGTGATTTTTTTTAGTGCGTTGCTAGGGTTGATCGGCGGCATGGCTGTACCTGAACAGTTCTCTCTTCGCTGGAATGATTTTCATTCGAATTTGTCACAATCCTTTCATGCCTTACTGGAAGGCGAGGACCTAGTAGACGTGACTCTTGCAGCTGGAGGGCAATATGTGCACGCACATAAACTGATCCTATCGGTATGCAGTCCATACTTCAAAGAGCTGTTCAAGGTATGTTGGAAGCTTTGTTTCTATTTTAATTAC
Organism: Tyria jacobaeae; assembly: GCA_947561695.1. Lineage (NCBI taxonomy): Eukaryota > Metazoa > Arthropoda > Insecta > Lepidoptera > Erebidae > Tyria > Tyria jacobaeae. Next base: position 5,125,022 of record OX387207.1, on the reverse strand, counting down.
GACTGTATTTTAAATGGCCAACATTCTGAAAAAGTCCCTTACTATACTCAAGCGAGGGGTATATAATATTAGTTTATTTATAGATAGAACATAGTATTACTTAAAGCACTCTTTGTAAAGGAGGATATTTACATACAAACTAGGTTTTACCTAGCTCTTTTCTCTGTTTGCATCATTATCAGTTACAGATCAGATCACATTTCCAGTTGGACCAATTTCAAAATTATATCAATATTTATGTTAAGTTAGTTGATTAATATAACTACAGTTGAATAGAAATAGATCACTAGGCTTTCCTAGTGATATTTTTAGTAAGTTTCTTTCTAGTAAGTACAATACAATACAATCAAGAACTTTGGTATTTGTATACTAAGAAATATAGGTGCAACATGGTCAATGTTGTGACCTGCCACAACTATGCCAAATAACTTCAGTATTGGGTTCTTTATCAACTATATTATGTTAAAGATCAGGCAGTTTGCAAAGCATGCATTACACCTCTGATGTTTAACTATGTTGACTAAATAACTATATATCGGATTGGTGATCGGTGTAAATTTACTACTCATTACTTTATTACATACTTGAATTAGGTATCATTGTAAAACCTGTAGGGTACAGAAAAGTGGGAAAGTTAATGATTATCTTTTGTTATTTAATAGTGATATTATTTTAAATGTTACTCCTATACTATACTTACTATTACTTTTCAGTATTGAATAATTATATGAATAATTCATATTTATATCATTTTTGTCAATTTAGTTTATTTAAGTTTTGTCAATGCTGAACACTAATACTTTTCAGAACCAAATAAGTTCATAATGAATGTAACCAACCAACAGAAAGTGTTGGTACACAGATTAGAATTTCATTCATTTGTTAGGCTGACTAGACTTTGTACCAATGAAGTCTCTAATTTTTGGGCTTGTTTATTTAGCTATAAAAAAATATTATTCTCAATAGAGTTTTTTGAAAATCCTTGAAGATTTAGGCCGTTGTGGAAACTTGTTTCTTATTTTTATAAATGGCTATGTCCAGGGGCTATTTGAACTACAATGACAAAATCAAGACAGGTTCTCAATTGAAAAGATCAGCTTCAGAGGTCATTACAAACTTCTTTTTGTATTAACATGTTTGCAATAAAATGCTCAAACTGTTGCTCTCTTAAAAGATTTCTAAAAATAGGTTTTATTCTCTTATTATGTGACTTTTGAATGTACCATAGGCTGTATGACTGCAGGTACTAGAACTACATAGCTAATAAAGCACATAGTACACTTAATGGTAAACATGTAAATGGCTATAAGTATAATACCTATGTCTCTTGTTCTACATTCAATTTCCTGTGAGTTTATGCAAACTTACTTACAGGCTTTAATGACTTTTACTTGTAAACATGGTTACTAAATGAATACAATAGTTTAAAAGTTCAACTATAATTTTCGCAAATTTTATTTGAAGCAGTTATGAGAAGTCCTTATGACTTCACTTCAAAGATATTTTATGTATGTATATTTACATATGTACAACATATGTATGCTGATAGTTTATGTGTAACAATCAATTATGTATATAGTTTTCAGGTAGCTCCTTATCAAACTTGCCTTGACAGTATCTGTCATTCTCACAGTGTTAAAAGTAGGATCTTAAATTGACTGGCCTGTTGGTCTTGCAGTTAGCGATCCTGACTGCTAAGCCGAGGTTGTGGGTTTGATTCCCACCCAGGATAAACATTTGAGTGATGAGCACAATCATTTGTTCTGTCTGGGTGTAACTTATCTAGTATATGTATGTAGTTAGAACTATATAACTATGTTTATCAGCAGTCTGGTTACCATAGTTCTAGCTCTGCTTAGTTTGGGATCAGACGGCCATGTGTGAGTGTGTGGAGTATTTATTATTATTATAATTAAAAAATTACATTAGCAGTAGTATAGTAGAAATTGTTCTACTTTCTCTTATGTGTATAGTTAGGTATAATGTATAATATTAAATTTATGTAGTCAAGTGTTAAGTATCAAATAACATTCCAGCTGTGGCAGACACATTAAATAAAGTTTTCCATCTTGTGAAACATTACCTATTCATAACTTTATAAATGTAGTGGATGACACAGCAACTAGTAATGTATTTTACCATATTTTAAAGGTGACAATTTTAATAATAGCTTATTCGAGTAATTTGTAGAAACTAGTTTCCTCATATAACATATATAATGACACTTGTTCTCATTTACACAATATGTTAGGCATCTTTGACTTATTTGTACTTCACATTGCATACTACTTATTCATTCAATAGATAAGATGTTATATGTTTTTTGTATGTACAAGATAGTTATATGAATGATATCAAATGCTCCTTAAATACATATATAATATGACCTATAAACTTGGTATACTAGCATAACAGACAAACAGTTTCCTCATTAAAGCGTTACCAAATCTGTGAAATATTTGTGTTTACAGATGTGCCAGTGAGTTTTACTGTTTTTTATATTTGTTTTTTATTTTTTTTTATATTAGCCTACCATAGTGACTCCACTTTGCCTGATGGAAAGCAATAGGTGGAGTCAAAGAGTGGTGGTCACCATCGTCTAGTCAATGCAGCATAGTGACCCACACTATGGCGGCCTGGTGAGATGCTTTTTCACGCCCCGCTTAAATGACCCGGGATCAAAGTGGGAAGGAAACACGTGCGCTGGTAGAGAATTCCAAGCTTTTACCGATCGGCACAAGAAAGAAGAGCCAAACCGTTTAGTTTGGGTACGCATATTTTCGACGCACAAACGGTGACTCCTCAGGCCAGCACGTGTAGTCCTGTAGAGGAAGGGAGAGGGTGGGACCAATTGGAAGAGCTCATCAGAACACTCCCCGTGATGTAGGCGATAGAGGACTGCTATAGAGGCGACATCTCTTCGCAACTGCAGAGGCTCAAGAGACTGGGTGATCTCATGACAGTCGATAATGCGGACTGCGCGACGCTGCAACCTATCGAGAGCGTCAAGCAAATACTGCGCATAGCCGTCCCAGAGATGAGAGCAGTACTCCACGCAGGAGCGAACCTGGGTCTTGTACAAAAGACACAGTTGCTCGGGCGAGAAGAACCGTCTCACCTTGTTCAAAACGCCGAGCTTTCGCGAGGCCGCCTTAGTGACACTCTCGATGTAATCGCGCGGATTGAGATCCCGGCAAATATCCATACCCAGAATACTAAGCCTATCCTGCAGAGGCAGTTGAGTGCTCTGAAGAGTAGGAAGGGGAAGGAATGGAGACTTTTTGGTAGAGAACACACACGCTTGTGTTTTCTTGGAGCCGAACCTCTCACAGCCCCATTGGGAAATGCGGCTCAAGACCCGGTCGAGCTCAGCGACAAGCTCCTGTCGTTTTTCCTCAACGTCTGCCAGCTTGGCAGTAGGATGTCAGAAATATCGCCCGTGCACTGTGCTGTCGTCTGCATAACAATGTATATTGCCAAGGGCCAACATGTCATTGATATGCAGAAGAAACAGCGTAGGCGATAGGACGGAGCCCTGGGGTACACCAGCGCTTACCTCGTGGAAATCTGAGGCCGCGCCGTCGCAGAGAACCCTAATGCGGCGCTTATGGAGGAAGGCAGCAACCCAGTTGCAGAGTTTAGTTTACAGTTTCACCCCTATTATAGATATCGAAAATTCGACTTTATTTAAATGACAAGTGAAGACTTAATACTTTCTTCTGGAAATGGTTTTCCATTTTCACTAATTTTGACCTTTGTGGAGCATTACTAAACTAACTGTAGGGGTGTGTACTGTCAGATATCAACCTACCATTATATTGAATAGTGACTTCAATTAATTACTTTTATAATGTAGAAAAATTAGTCAATCCTTTATTATATAAACTATTTATAACTATTTCAAGCTATTAATATTCCTTTAAACCCAGGGACCTAAAGAGCATTCATAAAGTAATAAATTAAAGTTTCATCTTGCAACATGAAATTAAAAAAAAAGTCTTCCTCACTCTTATGAAAACTTTATTATCTATTGTATAGCTTACACTACAAATGCCTAGCCTTAAATATATCAAAAATATATTTGAAAAAATGATATTAATCAATTTTGAAGGAATTGGCGTTGGTAATCACTTACCGTCAGGTGACCCATATGCTTGTTTGACAACTATCCAAAAAAATACATTAAATAATAAAAGACTCCTTTGAACTTAGAATCTTTCTCTTTTAACATACAGGATGGTCAGATGCAACAGCCTGCCATTACCTACCAACCTTACATACCCCATGAGCTTCATCTACTATCATTACCTGTCATAAAAGCTTGTCAGTACTGAGTTCTTTGGATCTGGCCTTTTTTAATTATGTTAGTGGGATGGACAGGCAGTAATGGTTGATCATGAATAGCATATCCTGAGCAAGTTGGTCATGTTGTTTTTAAGCAGGTTAATATTTAAATAGTATATATCTATAGATATTCCAGTATTAGAGGCAAAATTGTTATCAGATAATGATTTGAGGTTGCAACATTTTATATGTAGTTGATAGTCTAAAGATAATTAGTAATAGAAATGAGTGTCAGCTATCCAAGTCATGGTGAACCTGGCAGTAAGACAATATCTGTGGCGGTCTTACCTCCATGTTAAATCATATTGGGCTCAATGAAACTCATATATATAGCTTTTTATATTATTGAAATAATAAAACCAATGTCCAGCTATTCCTTTAATGGGGTCAAATCATTAGCTAACGATTTATATAATTGACTATCCACTAGGTAGAATTTTGCATGTTGATATTATCCCCTTAAATTTGACAATGAATGCCAGGTAAAATGGTGGCATACTTCTTCTATACTATATTTTCTTTTCAAATACACACTTTATTAATGTATCGTAATTACACTCTCAAATACATATAATGTTTACTGTATAAAATCAATGCAATGCAAATTTTTTGACGAAAATAAACACTTACACACAATTGTACAATCATATTAATCCTGTAAAATGTTTTTGATTTTGATGCCGAATGTTACACCAAAATCTAATACAGAACACAATATTGTTTTTCATATTTACCTGTTATAATTAATTTAAAAAAGTATACTTATTAACTTCAATATGTCTATCATGACAATTTGTAGTAAGCTATATTTTTCATCCCTTAATTTTCAACCTTCTTCCGACCTTCAGCACTGTTCCGATTAAATAAAAAAAAAAACAAAAAAAAAACGAAAGAATTTGACTTGGAGACTAACACGCACGAAAGGGTCCGTGCTGCCGCTCTGCCCACTCGACGATGACCGTCCAGAGCGCCTCCACGGCTGCTAAGCCAGCACGTGGAGCCTCCAGCCGGGACGACCAACGAGCCATCGTACCTCTTCGGGCGGAGGCTGGCGAACTTCGGCGAGCACTTCCACCCCCATATCCCACGGGGGTGATACAGCCAACGCGCCTCCGTTGATACGGTATGGTAACCGCGTATGGCTCTAACCGCCAAGACCCTCTGAAGGAACCAAAGACGTGCCCTATTCTGGGCAGTCAGAGCCACCGTACAGTGCCATTGACCAGACAACTCCCGTGTACAGCCGTCTTGTAGCGACGCTGGGTCCACCCAAGTTGGACAGAAGCCGCCCAAGAAGCTTTGGAGCAAGCTGCTGAAAGTGTCGAAGAGCCATCTCCCGTCAAGGATCAGGCCCAGATATTTAATATGGGCTCGAACCGGTACGCGGACCGAGTTGACTATGATGGAGGCGCCAGGGGGTGAACCACGACAGGGCCCATGGAATAAAAGGGCCTCCGTCTTGGCCAGGGCGTCCCGGAAGCCCAGCGCCTCGATGCACCGGATCACCAGTGAGGCTAAGCTGGTGGCCAGGCGCGCCGCTTCTTGAAAGTTCACTCCTCGGGCCGTGACCAACGTGTCATCAGTGTAATAGATTATGCCCAGCCCGGGGGAGGTCGCCTCAAAGGGCCCAGTCGTACCCCATGTTTCACAGGAGCGGTCCAAGGACAGATCCCTGCGGAACACCGCACTACATGGGCCGACGACTCGACGAAAAGGTAGGAGGTTAAAGAGGGGAAATTAAAGTGGGCTGGGCCTGGGGCAAGCATTGTTTAACAGCCAGTTTTCTGTCTTAATCTTAAGAAAAAGTATTATTATTATTATTCCAAACCTTTGCTGTCAATTTGTAATAAAGTACATACATACATATATAGTATAATTTAAAATCGCGTATAGTAATAACGCTTACTTGAATATCTGCTAAGAGATGCAGACGGCTGAACAGTATGGGAATAAATAGGGAAAAGGAATAGGGGGGACAGACAAACAGACGGGTCACCCGATGGTAAGTGACAACCGCCGTTAATGCAACTCCAAAGTTGTAGTTGTAGTGTTTGAGGGTGATGATGGATGAGGGATGGGGGAATGCGGGGTGGGGAAAGAGGAGACGGGAATGATTGGAGAGGAAAGAGGATAGAGGGAGTTGTGCCCCCGAATGCCTTACTAAATTCGAGAAAATGCAATGCTTGCGTTGCTACACAACCGGTTTTGCTGTGAGGCTTTGGTATGTACCGTACGAGCCTATATACCTATTCATGCTTAAGCATGGCTCTACCACTTTACCACAGTTTTGTTTAATATATTTATTTGTTAAAATATTACCATATAATTGCTTTTTTAATTTTGAATATAGATTGTGTACTTGTATAACATACGTATTGCTATGAAGACGTTGCATAGTGTAACAAAACTTCATTGGTATTTTGCAGACTTAATATAACAGTATAACAATATTTATGTATATAAACAATATTTGAGTTTTTCAAACTTATCTGTAGAAGACTGTAGATTTTAATTTAATTCTAATACCATTTAAGAGACAAACCAATAAAACAATGATGATTTTACTTTTTTAGTTAAGTTTTTGTCATAGTCTGTTTTTGCAAAACTGGTCTATAAAATTGAATATTTAAACATTATGTTAAATGTGATGTGTAAAGCTGGTGCTGCTGTATCAAGAGAGTCTAGTAACTGATTAAGTAAACAATTTTATTAGATACTAGCTATAGCTTTGCTTGTTTAAATTATTAAATTTAACTACGCCTTTTGGGGGAGGATATGGATTATGTTTCGGGAAATAGCTAGGATTGCCCTGACAAGTCTCTGTCTGCCTGAAAGTGTTTTTTAACGATATACCATTAGCCAGGGTTTGTTCTATCAAATACTGATCTGCTGGGGCTCTGAGATCTTTTAAATGTAAATTTTATATCTAGCCCATAATAAACGAACGTATAATGAAAAAATAATCCATTTATTTTTGTAATGTTTATATGACCAATAAAACTTACTGGTTTTGAGCTGTGTGCTGTACAGTAAATGTTTTAACATAGAAACATTTTCCGTTGTTGTAATGAAGCAATATGATATTCTTCTATTAAAATACTTATAATGATAGAAGTGTTATAGGATTAACATTGCCTAAAGTTTAAAGCGTACGCGACTTAGATCGAGAGGGTGCGGATTCGAACGTCATCCATCATACACTTCCAGACTATCCCAAGCATTCAGCTTTCTTAATTCTTCGGGACGATAACGGAATACTAGTAAATTCTTGCCACCTATCACATTTTACTAAATACAACATACTAATATTAATAAGAATACTAGCAGCAGGGGTATTACACACACATTACTACTAGTATTACAACTCCAAAGACCATAACTAATACATCTAATAATGACACTAGAACTTCATGGGAAACATATGTTGCATTTATTAATTGTTATAATAAGAATTTATATTTGTTGTCTAGAAAGTTTGTTCTCAAGTGTGATGTTTGCTGTCTGAAGATTCTACTAATGAGAGGTCGGTCTAGTCTGTGTGAGCCCTTAGCTTAAGCTCTACTCTGTCCTGATCTTTCGATATATGACAATGGCAAAATTATGGCAACTCTACAAAAGCCAGTAAAATGTACAGCATTAGCATTGCTTATTAAATAACTTGTGATGAGTTACATCTCGTATCACGCCAGAGTTACAAGTATCAAAAACGCTTGGCAAAAGCCACATTACAATTTGCAGAGTTTTGTCCTTGGACGGCAAAGGTACGTCGTCTGAACGAAATACGAATATGTAATTACTTAACGATTTCGAGGCGACAATACCTTATAAATAATTTCTTTGGTTAACTGATAAATGCAATTGTACCTACTTGTGTAGCCAAACTAGGATATATTTTATGAGTATGTATAGTACTAAGTCTGTACTTAGTCTAATAATATAAGCCTACATAATGTTTGAGTACAGACTCATTTGAAATATACATAATCGCAATCCATCGCACACATTAAAGGGAAGAAAAATAAGTTTATAGCATAATGTTGCATTGAAAGTGCTATAAATGTATGTATAAATTTCATGCGTAGTTATATATTGTATATGAATTGCTAAGAAAAGTCTTTCGATTTTAGGGTGCCGTTCCTCAAAAATAAATAAAGGAACCCTTCTTAGGATCACTCGGCTGTCTACCTATCTATCTATTTATATATCTGTTAAGATCTTTTTTCTCCGTAGCGCGTGGAGGTAATTAAGTGTGAAATTAACATAAAAAACGTATTTCTGTTCTTCCTTGAAAATGTAAAAAATATGAAGATCTAAGTCAACGCAATCAAAAGACATGGTTATTAAAGCCATAAATTTCAACATATCGTGGGTAAATCAAAACCTATCGGTTACTTTTCATTGAAATTTGAAAAAAAGCGAAGTCTTCATCATAAGTAATGGAAATACCCAAAAGTTGTTAATTTGTTGCCATATAACATGTAACATAAAAAATACATTTGCGTTTACAAACTTATATTTTATTTGTTTGTTATGATTCTCGAGTGTAAGTTTTCAGTATGCATGTATGTATGTATAATGTTTCTTTGTGACGCCTTAGGAGCCTAAACGGCTTCATGGACTTCACGTGTGAAGTGTCATTTTAATCGCCCTAATAATGACAGTGCCATAGGTTAAAGCATTTCCCTACGACGTCCAAGTCAAAAAAGATAAACAATAATCATTTTAAAGCATTCGTTATATACCTAAACCATTTTTAGCCGCCTTCAAAAAAGGAGAGGTTCTTAATTAGACTGTTTTGTAGGAATGCTATTTTTTATTTCGCCATTTGTTAATAGATAAAAAAAAACTATTTAAGGTTGGTCAAATTTAAATTTAAAGAGAATATTCCACCTCTAAGATTAAATTGGATTCAATTCGATAGAAAAGATTAAAAAAAAAAAAATTGTGCTTAAGGTTGGTCCAGTTTTAATTTGAAGTCAATAGACCGTCTCTACATCTTCGTCATTTGTGAATCGATTTCAAAATATTTTTTAATACAATTGATTATACTCAACAGCATCACCTCAACCGATTTAAATTAGAACAAAATATCCCACCTTTAACGTGTACAATAATAAACTTAAGTTCGTTTGCTATCGAACCCTCCTCGGCACGCGATTCTGAATGCACTTGTCCGGTTTTTTTGGTATATCAACAAAAAAATCTATAAGAGGATTTAGTCTATTTAAGTTATTTAAAAACATTAACAAAAAGTTGTAGGCATCCAGTATATTTATATATTATGTACATATATCTTGACCTGTCAAGTACGCAGTCTATATCATGACAGTTTAAGTTTACTAGCTTTCGTTTATTAACTTTCACAATTTAATGATTTAATATTTGAAACTTGAATTTTCTGGATATTCATACTTTTTACAGTCAAGATCAGATGTTTTAACTGTTTTTTTTTTATTGTTAAAAACAAACAGTAACGTAAAAATAAAATTAAACCTACCCTCCAGTTTCTTTGATTATTTAAGTAATTAGTTGGTTTTGTCCCGTTGGGAGAAAGGCGTAAGCTTTATGTATGTATTCGTTTTTTAAATATAGTAATAGACAAAACAGTTTAGCACCTTTTTCTACTTTGTTGGTGAACTGATATACTTTTGTTATTGATGAGCTTCTTCTTTACACGAGAAAATGTCAGTGAGAAATAAAGTATAAAGTCAAAGTCAAACACAATGTCAGTACAAAGTCTGTACAATGACGCTTCAAGTTACCCTTGTCTATGAAATTAAAACATTCGATGGGTCTTTATGTGTCTACGGTGCCTATATGCTATCGAGTTACGGCTATATGTCTGGAATCGCCGACGGTATCCATGGCGACCGCCGCACCGTTCGGCTTCACCTGGGGGTCAGGACTCCCACTCAGGGTATGAGGGGATGGGGTAACTCCCCCGGCGCGCGGCGTCATTCTGCAGCTAGGCGTTGTATAGTGTGCATCGATCCCCGAGTAAGTTTCCTATACCATCAGGATGCATATAATGAAGAAAACTAAAGATAATTGAGAATTACCATGTCTGAGTATTTTATAAAATAGGTTTTTAAAATTTTATTCTTTCACAGATGAACCCATGTGAACATCCGATAGTGATACTAAAGGACGTCGCCCACCAAGAGTTGCGACAGCTTCTTCAGTTTATGTACCGCGGAGAAGTCCATGTGAGAAGACAGGAACTTTCCGGCTTCTTACATACCGCTGAGCTACTTCAAGTCAAGGGGTTAACTGGAGGTCGTGAGGCAAGTAAAATTTTTTATTTGTTCGACTCAGGTTCAAATCAATATTTTTACATTGGTTACACTATTTATATATATTTATCCGTATTTATTTATAGTTTTCATCTGTGCGTAAGTAATTCGACTATTTAAATTGAAGAAGTTACATTTTAGTGTTGTGTTCTAAAAAATATATTTTCACTCACTCGGTCACGCAATGCAAGCATTGTTTAACAGCCGGTTTTCCGTGAGGCCGTAGTAATACTCTTATCGAGTCGGCCCATACGTGCCGACTCATGGCTCTCCCACGTTTATCAACTAAGGCCAAGTTTAAGTTGAAATCAACGCAATTTCGTAATATTGAACTTGGCTCCCATTTTCATATTTATATTTTTGATGGATTTGATATTTTCTTTTTCATCCACAATCACGAAGGGGATAAAATAGTATATAAATAAATAGTATAGAAAATGTACAAATTATCTTTTAATATTTTCTAAATGCACCTTTAAAACTTCAAAGGATTCCTTTTTAAAATATAAATATATATACATATATATATACTTATTTGAGGTTTGTTAGGAGGTAAGCTGTGAGGTTTGGTAAATTCGCACAGATGGAGTTAATTTCCACCAGATTCGAGCAGATCAACCCACTTTCATAAAAAGTAGGTGGCGATTTGAAAGGTTTTTAAGAATGATCCAGGACGAGAAAATAAAACTACATGTGTATATAAAACGCCTTGATACTTTTTATGACTTGTTGATCTAGTAGTTAATGACTCTGACTGCTGAGCTTTAGGTCGTGTATTTGATTACACACACACATACATATGTTTGTAAGGTACGCCTCGAAACAGGAAGATCTGTATAAAAAAACTGAAGGGTAATCGCAAAGTAATTCCAACTATCATAGAATTAACACTTAAAGTATTATTTATAAATGAGCGTGAATTGCATTATTCCTGCGAAAACTGCTACTAAACCTCTTCAAGCAACTGTCGAAGACAATAAATGAATGAACTGTTGAATGTTTTAAACGCTTCCTATATTAAGTTATCGTGTAATATTCTCATATGTCAAAATGAAATTACGTTTGTAGGTCTCATTGGAACGCAATAACTGCATGATCGATTACAATAAATGTGTTTTCGTCTCATCCGCTGTAATTCAGGGCTGGTTTCTAGTGATAAAAAAAATATAACATTTACCTGAGCGATGCTGCAGTCATCAAACCAATAATGTGATAAACAATTCAAAACTTTCCGTAATACTTATCCTTAACGTCAAATGCCGTTCTTAAGGTCACACAGGTTTGACAGGTCTGTTGGTCTAGTGGTTAGTGACCCTGACTGCTGAACCGGAGGTCTTGGGTTCGTTTCTCACACGGGTCATAAATTTGTGTAATCCACAAATAGATGTCCCGAGTTTGGGTGTTCTTTGTATCCGTTGATTGAATGTATGTAAAGCGGGAGTTGTTTTTTTTTTTTAAATAGATAAGAAAGATAGATATACACAATATACCTAACTAATTGAGATCTGTATGCGTATACGGAGGACCGAGTGCTATGCGCGCATTGGGACAGGCTTTTGTCAAATAGTGGATTGAAGTAGGCTAATTTATTACATTATTCGTATCCGTAAATCTGAGCTCGAATAATTCGTATTCGTATCATATTTTTCTCCTCCATCTATTTCTTATCTCCATATATTTTGAAATGTTTAATTTATAGTTCTTGATAATGTATGCAATAAAACTTTTACTGTATCTGCGAGTAGAGATCAAAAGTAGGTATATGAACACTATATGTAATAAAATACAAAGACAGATGTGTATGATCTTTTAATTCATGTTAAGTAATGTAGGCCCCATATTAATTTCGAAATTGTTATTAGTAGGTACATTCAATTTATATCGAAATTTACAGTACTGTTTTGTGTTGTGATACAGTGCCACGCCCTCAATGATACAATTAGGTCGTAGAATACTAGACAATAACTCAGAATCAGGTTTAAACGGTAACAATTTATTAAGCCTGCTATTGGTTTAAAGGAACGGAGAGATTTTGCAACAATATTAAATGTACTTAATCATTGAGAATTCGAATAGATAGCTATAATTGTTATTTAAAGCGTCTCTATGTCATTTATTCATTATAGAATCATGAAATAAAAAAAAAAATTGGTTAATATATTAACCAATTACTTATATTTATAGTTCATAATTGTTTTGTTAACCCCTTAAAATTGTATAACCGACTTAAAGGAAGACCGGATTGTCTTCCCAAAAAAAAAATTAAGGTCAAAATATAGTATGATTTAATATTTCAATTTTCTTAAATTTAAATTCTTATCGATCGTCATCTTCTTGACTATGTCTTAGATCATTGCTGATCCTGTTACTATGTACAGTAAGGGTTTATTTTCTATTACATTGCACGGTGCTTGTACGTCTCTGTTATGTTATGACGGGCAAAGTATTACAAATAGTTTTCTTCTACAGCGCAGTGAATCACCATCAGCTGTTCCAGACGAGTTACCGAAAACGATGATTCCACCAAATGAGCCTGCAGATGCGGTACCGGAGTGGACGGCGAATGTTGAAGATACTACTTCCTCGGAACCACCTCCTGAGCCCACTGAGAATGTTACCGTTAGGGAAGAGGCCACTAGAAGCCCCCTTAAAAGGTGAGTTACTGTTGTTATTCTCGTGTATCTCTCTCGTATCTTACCTAAAACGCCGGCAACGCACTTGACTCTTAAAGTTGCGGGTATCCATCTGCAGCGGTAGTCGCTTACCATCATGTGACTCGCCTGCTCGTTTGACTCTATGCCATAAAAAAATAAAGTGGTTATTTACATTCGTCGATACTTATTATCAAATATTTTGTATCCTGATTCCAATAATTTTAATTAAAACATTGTACTCATTGTAGTAATTTAAAATTACGTACCTGTATTTGACCCTAGCACAATTTTTGAAAATTGATAGTGTTTCAAACTTTTACTTAAACTAAGAAATAATAGTAGTGATATTAAAAAATAATTAACGAACCTTTTAAACAGCCTCATAACGAAAAGTGATTGCACTATAATAATAGTAATAATATATATATGTATGTAAAAACAATCAATTTTTCTTTCTTTTCTTTTTAAAAAGACAACAACAGGCATTAGGAATTATTCCTGTGCTCATCGATTCATACACAATATTGTATTGAAATAATTGTACCTATGTATAATTATTTCAATACAGCATTGTGTATAACTCGATGTGAGCACTGCTCTCGGCAGGAATACATCCCGTTATCTCGCACACCCCTCTATAAATCGTCGAGGGTGTTGCCTAGGTGATGTGGGAGGGTTGCCTAGGTGATGTTGGAAATTCGCCATCCAATTAGTCTCAGTTAAAAGCTGCCGTTTACACCACCCTCCTTTGAATATTGATGTAAGTTCGTATATTGATTCATATAGATGCATGTTTCCTTTGTTGGTTAATTGAATTTAAATTGCAAACCTACGTTTTGTTATATTATTTGGTATGCATATATGGGACTTATGACTTTGTTATTGTTTTTAGAAACAAAGTAATTGCATTTGCAGTGATACTTTAATGCCTAAGTCATTGTACTTGCGATTAAACTTGTTATAGGATTGAGCATCGATATCCACACTTGTACCGTGGGAGAGGCATGCTTAGACATGGAATGGGCCGGCTTGACTGTAGTAATACCACGGCCTTACAGAAAACCGGTTGACGAACAATGCTTGCATTGAAATACCGAATGAGTGAGGGTACCGGAGGCCCAACTCCTACTCCCCTCAGTACCTTTTAATTACGACTTGAATTGCAAGTGTCCATGGGTGGCGATTGACACTTACCATGAGGTGAACCGTCTGTTCGTCTGTCCCTCTATATCATAAAAAAGACAAATAACTAATTAACATGTCACCTTAGTTGTAGAGGTTGTCTTAACAAACACCCATGCCACGTTGAAGCCCGAGTAAGGTTATTTTACTTTATTTACTAAGAAAATTTTGAAAATGATGATTTGAGACTTTGTCTTCCGGACATTCGATCCATCGAGCTTATGTTCTTTCAAGATTTAAAGAATCAGGTTAATAAACTGTCAATCTTATGATGTGTCGAGATCAAGTGATTCGATTCGATTCGATTTGATGTTCTAACATACGTATCGACTAAAGAGTATGTAAACTATTATTCGACTGCTCGAATTAAAAGTGCACCTAAACATGCGTCGACAGTAATCTTCAGTATTACTGTCGACTAGTAATCTTCAGTATTGTTAATTATTAGTGTATTTGGCTGCAATGTCTGCGTTAAAACTCATTTGCTTATATGTTTATTGAGTTTTTATTCATACATTTCTGGATTAATAGGATTAATATATGTATGTTAATTTAAAGATATTGCTCCAGTTTCTACAATTTATGTCTACAATAACACAGTATTAGGTATAGTATTGCAGGAATATTGCTCACCAAGCTTCCATAAATCCAGCAATCTTTTGATATTGGTCTTCATTTAAGATTTAAGGTTCTTAGATTTTACTGGTGTTATA
Source organism: Tyria jacobaeae (assembly GCA_947561695.1). Taxonomy (NCBI): domain Eukaryota; kingdom Metazoa; phylum Arthropoda; class Insecta; order Lepidoptera; family Erebidae; genus Tyria; species Tyria jacobaeae. The sequence continues at coordinate 5,109,836 of OX387207.1, read as the reverse complement.
TATCGGTATTTTAATATAATAATTACTTATTTCACAATTTGATAATCACAACAAAACTTTTGCCTGTAAGAAAGCTTTTTATAATTAAATGTCATTTTTCAAGTACCGGTTCAATTTACTTACTGTAAACGCGATTTTTTTTATTATTCCTCTTTGCTTGTTAAGATTATAACTCTTTATTGATTTTCAAATAATAACTGTCTGCGTTCGGTAATAGTGCTGGCAAGGTAATATGATACGGTATGTCATCTACTTGGCTTCATACACATTCTGCATTGGTATTCTTTTCCATCGCGTATCATTATTAGTACATTCGCACATACGCTCACGCCTGTACCCCCTAAGGGAGAGCATAGGCAGGGCGTATAAAACATCCACATTTCTCCAATAAGAATTTGGTCTCACTAACGTAATAGAGGGCAAACTTATTGCCGTCAATCGGCCACTTTATTACTGTATACATACTATTTGATAGATAACAGTTCGATCCCTTAGTCGCCTATACAACACCCACAGGAAGAAATGGGGTGGCCCTATTCTACTCTATCGAGAACCAATGTTATTATTTGTAAATAAGCGTTATCATCTTATTTAAATCCTTTTTTTGAGTTCACTTTTTGCAGCCGGTTTTTTTGCTCTTTTCTCGGTGATTTGCTCAGTGTCTTTTTAGTTTTGTTACATTTTACGATGGTGTTATTCTTGAACAAAGTTTATGTCTCTAGAATAATCTAAGGAACGTAATTTTACACATCACAATGAACATACATACGACACATAAGTATGTAGGTACGTACATACATCCGTTTTATAAGTAAGATTTGCCGTGTTCAAAATTAACGTTATAAACTGAATTGATTAAAATCCATTAAATTGTTGTAGTATAACGCGTTATTTTCCAATACAGCAAATGATTGACAAACAGGCCCCTGTTTGTCTAGTGGTGTGTCCTTGACTGCTGAACCGGAGGTCGTGGGTTCGATTCTCACACGGTGATCCACAAATAGTTGTCCCGAGTCTTGGTGTTCTTTTTGTCCGTTGATTGAATGTTTGTAAAGCCCCCGCGACAAAGGAATAATTCCTATTGTGAGAGTTGTCTTTTTAAAAAAAAATGATTATAATTATTGAATGCATAAGTACATATGTATGTTTGCGCCATTTACACCATTATATCTATCTATACATTCACAATTTGTGTTAGGTTATTGAAGAATACGCCCACCAAGAACAATCAAGCTGTGAAGAAAAAGCCGCGCCCCATCAAAGATAGCCCCACTCACCCCGAGAATACCGAGTACGCATACGACGGGTATGTACATACATATATACATACCTAAAAGTATTTATATTAAGATTGCAATGTATGTATTGTTGATTCTTTTAACGATGAGCCTACCTCAGTGTATTAGGCTCAGCATGACAGCGAAAAATCATTGGCGGTGGATGGATGAGGGCTATCCCTGGGGGTAACATTGGCAGCATAATTGCCAATACATTTTTTATAGCCACTCCAAAGTCCGTAATTTTTATCAAAATAATTTGGTGGTCGTTTTATCGGAGCAACTTTCCGTTGCGTGTGGCGACGGGCTGCTCGTGGGGTTCGATACCCACATGGGACAAATTTTTGTGTGATCCACAATTTTTTTGTGTCCGTTGTTTGTATGTTTGTATAGTCCCCGCGACACAGGAATACTTCCTAGAGTGGGAGTTGTCTTTTAAAATATAATGGAAAATTCCATTCTTACTAAACAATATAAAAGTCTATGAGAACAAGTATAATATTAGAAACTTCAAATGTGTGAGCTAATGTTAAATGGAGAGCCTAAGTATAAGTAAATCTTATTTATCTGAGAATACGAGTGCTTGTAACTAAATCAATCATAATTTGCTATCAATATGTATATTTAGAGCCACACTGTCAACGTTTTCATGAAATGAATACGCGTATATTTCCTATGCGTTTCCATTCCAGATGATAACTGTCAAACCGAATTTATCGTCAACTACACTAACAAACATACGGTTAGAAAAATATAGACATGGTGTAGTCTATATGTAGGTGTGTAGCCATATTTAGGCATGATGGAGAAACTGCAGTATTTTGAAGTTTTTATTAAAAACTGATTTAGTCTTATTTTCTGTATGAGATTTGTCCTTCCTTATGGTCATAAATTTTATAAAAAACCTTTTTGGAATCGAACTTCTATAACTTGAGATTGGGATAGAGTAATATCTCCAGCTATTATGACAGGCTAGTTCTATTATGTTGTTTAATATGAGATTTAACAGTTTTAGAAAGTCGTATTTAGTGGATTTGTTTTTGACTTCGGATTTTAGATATTTTTTGATTATTATAATTGATTAATTCCAGTGAGCCGCTCATTGATTTCGACAACGACTTATTTCATAGTGTCCTTGTACTGCCCGAGTCTGCAAAGGAATCTGGTAAGCAGCATGTCAATTATTCATTATCGGCCTAACTTTAGTTTCATAGAGCAGATTACTTAACAAATGGATAAAGACCAAATATTTTGTTATGCATTTTGTAAGCTAATTTATATACGCTTATCAGCTAATAATTTTCATGACACATAAAAGAAGAGAGAGCTGAGAAAGCTGGCATTGTATAGTAAAATCGAAAATATTCAGTCTTTCTTATTAAGTATGCTTAAAAAACAACAAATAGTTAATTATGATAAGTTTTTTAGTACAAGAACATACTCAAGTAAGTAGTAGTTTAAATGTACTTATGCTTTAATCTGATAATAGATAGGCCTTGAAGTTAAACTTAATTTGTAGAAAGTATAAATAAAAACCGACAGCGTTACAATAATACTTAAACTTACAAACTTGTATAAAGTTTTTTGTAATCTTTTAAAACTCTTCATTTTACCCCATTCTGTAGGTTTGAGATGGTATAAATATTAGGTGTTTATATATGTTAAGTGCAAACATCGATGATGGTGTGCATTTGATTAGGATATTCTAAATAAACATAAAACTTGACTAAGATATTCTTTAAAATAATAATATATATAAAAATACGAATGGAAATTCATGACCGTCATTATTGACATTATATGACATTTGTCTCTTTTTTCTATTAAGCTGGATGGAACTGCAAAACGGGTGGTGTGAAATGTCCATCGTGCCACCGATTCTTCGCCAACCGTTACAACCTGAAGGTCCACATTAGGGACAAGCATGACACTCGCGAAGGGACATTGCAGTGTGACATATGTCAGAAGCGCATGCGCAACCCGTCGTGTTTGCGCGTCCATATGTACCATCATCGCAAGCAGGCAGCTTACCTTGCGCAGCTCAGCACTCAGGGCGAGCAGATGAAGCACGTGTAAGTATATAAGATTTTAAGTGCCATTTATATACAATATAGTGATAAAACGCCCTGGACCTAGAATGTGCCCACTTATTTTTGTTTCCAGAAATTAAATACTAAGTTTTAAGGAACTAAAAAAATATTTATTATAACTTAATAAATATTTATTATATATTTATTAATAACTAGGAAAACAGGGCACACGGTTTCTAAGCCCTGAGACGGCAGTGAAAGCGTTCCACGGAGCCATTGAAAAGTAGGACTGGACTAAGGAAGATTAAGGCCTATGAATGATTTTTACAATGGTTTCCAACGAATGGAAAAACGTATAAATTGTAAGGCTCTATGTATGACATAACTATTCATACGTATATGTTATGTCATATTTATCAGAAACCCGAAACTTTATAAGTTTCTAGGATAGTTCTTTTAGTACTGGAACAACCTAATTGTCTAGTACTACCTCATTGTCTAGTACTACCTCATTACTGTCGCTACGGAGTAGGGTCACCAGAACTTATCCTTTTGGTAGTAGTTTTAGGGTTGGCACAGTGTGTTTTTTAAGAGTTTTATATTGGGTAGGCATAAGTAAGTATATTTTATTCAGCAGCGATTTTGTTTGGTAAATGTTTTGTTTATTTTCCTATATCAATTCTACATAATTATGTATCTTGTTGGTAGTACATAGTGCGTTGATCTGAATTTTGGCATATTGAGTGTTTTGAAATGTATTTATTCTGTTAAGTATTTTTCTTAATAATTTACAGAAATTGACTGGCTATTTAAAGTTATTGATTGTAGGTGTGGATCTCTAAATCGTGGTCTCTTTGTCACACCATGGTGGGGTCGCCTTGCTCAACAGACGGCTATGCCTGCTGGGTCACAGTTTACCTGGATACCTGAGGTCCCTGCTACAAAGCGCGATAGTGAAGCACTGTGTGGTTTTAGTCGGTTCGAGTCCGACTTACTGCCGGTCCCGGTAAGGTGACAAGCGGTGGAGATTTCTACAAAAAAAAAAGATATAAGTCCAGGCATATCTCCGCTCGTGTGACAGCTGTTTTCTCTATCTCTTGGGATCAGTGCCTAATTTATTCTAGAAAAAAGGTGACCTATGCCTATGATCGATCGCTGATTGAGGATGCGATATCGTACCAAACATACACACTCACTTTTAGATATACAGTCGTGGTCAACTAATTAGGGACACTCTCTAGTTAATCCAAATTGTGAATTTATTTTTTATTTTCCAACGAGTCTAAACAATATTCCACATCTTTTACATGTAAGTATAATTAGTCATTTATGTGCCTAATTATACAAACAATAACAACTTCTTAAACATTAAACCTCTTTACAGTATAGCTGATAGATGATCACAGTGCTATTTGTTCAAAGAATGCTGGCTGGCCATTTAATTAGGGACACTGAGATATTGCGTTCTAGTTTCAAAATCTGAATCTCAATTATTATTTTCTTTCTTCTCCTATTCTTTGTGGTAGTTTTGGCGGCAATCTAGATTTGTAATTTCAAGTTTTGAGAGTTATTTTGAAGAACAATGGGCAAAAATAAAAGTTGCGATGCAACACTACGAAAAATTATCATGAAGTTTGTCGAGCGTGGTTGGTCATACCGAAGGATAGCAGGATATTTAAATTGTTCAAAAACTATGGTATGCAATGCAGTGCAACATTTCAGGCGCAATAACACAACTTTAAATGTGCCCAGAAAAAAAAGATCGAGAAAAACAACTCCGCAAGAAGATAGAATGATAACCAGGTTAGCTAAGAAAGATCCGTTTCTAGGCTCTATTTTAATTAAACATGAAGTGTTTGGGGCAGACGAAAGAGTCAGTTTATCAGCGAGGACAGTTCGACGACGTCTGGTAGAAGCAGGGTTGTTCGGAAGAGTGGCTTGCAAAGTACCGTTATTAAAGAAAGAGCATAGAAATGCACGTTTGGCGTTTGCACGTAAATATGGACATTGGACCTACGACCAATGGCAACATGTATTATTCTCTGACGAGACCAAGGTTAATTTGATTTCTTCAGATGGAAGGCAATACGTACGGCGTCCTGTAAAAGCGGAAATGAATCCAAGATTCACAAAAAAGCAGGTGAAACATGGCGGAGGAAACATTAAAATGTGGGGATCATTTTCTGGACGTGGAGTGGGACCTGTGAGGAAAGTTCAGGGTAACTTAGACCAACATCAATACAAGGCAATATTAGAAGAAACTATGCTTCCCTATGCTGAGGAACATCTTCCTATTATATGGACTTTTCAGCATGATAACGACCCAAAACATACAGCCCGTTCAGTCAAGTCGTTTCTTAACAGACAGTCGGTATCAGTGCTAGATTGGCCAGCAAATAGCCCCGACCTCAACCCAATCGAGCACCTTTGGCACGAAATTAAGAAAAAAATTGCCATTTATCGTACCACAACTTTAGATGAACTTAATGAAGCTTTTTGTGAGGCATGGGCAAACATTCCTGTTGAAATATGTCAGAAACTGATAATGTCTATGCCACATCGGTGTCAAGCGGTAATTACTAACAAAGGTTTTGCTACTGGGTACTGATTTTACCCGTAATAAAATGAAGTTGTTAAAGAAATTAAAATACTGCAGATTATTAGTTCTGTTTAACTCTATTTTTCATTTTACTTTACTGTTCTTAATTAAATGTCCAGCTACAGAATTGTACCTTAAATTGAATACATGGTTAACCTTTGATATTAAACACTTTTTTATATTTATTTAATCTTTTATTTACAGCCATTTATAGTATAATAATCGGATCAAATTATGCAAATAATAGTTACTGAGAAATCAACAGGGTTTTATATTTATATGTACATAGCCGGTTATTGCTGTCCACTATCCTGAATGTCCTTAATTAGTTGACCACGACTGTATATAATACTCATTGGTAAAATGTGTTTATTACAACTCTGCCTACATCTAGACGTGAGCGTATGTATACATATATAATGTGGTCTGAGTTTTCGACTTTAAATATTTGTATCTAATGTGTGTTTTAAATTATGCATTACAAAAGGAAGAAATGCCGTCGTTGTCGCCGAAGGTGCGTAATTGCCATAGAAAAGTAGAAACGAGCCTGACTGCACATAGTTTTGTTCTTATTTTAATTTTTTTTTCTTTATTTAAAAAATGAGGCACTAATTATACTTTGTAGGATTTTCTGCTATCATGCCTTTATTATTCGAAAATTACAAAGTTGGCTTCTATTTCAATTCTTTTTTATTATTTATAAAATGTAAGCTAGCTTTTCAATATCGTTATCATCTTTCAACATTACAAGTTTCACGCAGATTCAGTAATTACAAGAAAGCTTTGTTGTAATTAGTTAATCAATTCAACAACGCGACCTTCATGCGTAGTGACATTATTTCTGTTATTTAACTAGCCTCTTAAATGTATATATATGTATATGCAATTTTATTATATTTTTTCTAGCCGGTCCCCACAGTTTCATCTGCGTTTATGTTCACTGCTCTGCGCCTAACAGTCGTAGCGATATATGCATGGAATAAAATACAAAACGGTTTATTTGTCCTCACATTAGCGCGTTTAAATAAATAAAATAAACTTTCCCTCTACAATATTAGTATAGGTATGTAGAATAACACTGCGCTCATAATACGACGCACGTATTATAAATAGTGTTTTTAAACACTATGTAGTTGAATATTATTAGTGTAATTTTTTGCCCTAAACTGATACACATTTAAGACAAAATTCCGTGAGAATATATGTATAACGTAATTATTGAAATATAAAATTAAATGCAATTCTTCTATTTTTAATTTGGTGTAAGAGAGATATTATTCCAAAGGCTTTGAATGAACCTTAGAACAAATAAAACTAGTTCAAGTTTGTTAATATTTATGTTTATTTTATGCAGTAATAATCGACCTGTAATATGAGGTTGCTCTCGACACAATGTTTTTTTTTTCGAATATATTTATTTTCGTTCCCTTAGAAGGGCTCGCGAGGAATCGCCATTTTATGATTCTACAAAGTATTAAGAGCACTGTTCGTTCCAGTGTGCAGAACATGGTTGGAGGAAAGTGGCGTGCTGACTCTGCTCCTGCTTTGGGTGACTTCAAAGACGTTGAACAGTCAGTATTTCTAACTTTTCTATTGCTTAATTATTTGTATGTCTAGCGAGCAATGTTACAAAACATTAAATGCGAATTGTTGTATAGTTAGTTATTTTAAAATTAGTAGACTATTAAGATAATAAATTGTTTTATATTCGTCTGTACATCTACTGGCGTTTTAAAAAAAAATCATGTGCTTCTGTTGATAAAAGAGTTATTTGTTAGCTAAACTTGAACAATGTTATTTATATGCTTTAAAATGCTTTAAGTGTATCAATGTTATTATGTAGAAATGCTTTAAAATGCTTTAAGTGTATTGACCAGTTTTAGATATTGCATCCATTGTATTTTTGCTGTGCGTTATCGTATACTTTTTGCTATGCTATGTTTATTCCTTTTTGAAGTACTACTTTTAGTGCATTTTATGTACAATTATTCCAGCTACTGTTTATAAAGAATGATAAATATTGTCTATAAGTGCGATGTGATACCTGATCATTGTGTTGTGACGATATTCATTTTGAGCATTGAAGTTTTTTTGCCCGCGCATCTTATTTCACTTGACTGTTTTTCTCAAAAGCAGCCACATGCCACAGCGAATATACGTTAATTAAAAATGTGCAATTCCCAAACACTATGTAACTTAAAAGTAATTGAAACTTTAAATGCTGTAACTGACTTCAAAATCGTAGGTTCTATTCCTATAAAATAACAACTTCTAACGTCATACATTGCTATGTTGTCGATTTTTTTTTAATATGAAATTAATAGCAATATTCATTTCATATGGACCAATAAATCATTATTAAGCTATATTATCTGTAATGAGTAAATGTCATTAATTTGATCCCCTTTATTCGAACATATCTTTTCTTTTCTAAGTTTGGCGATTTAATAATGTTGTATGCCGCCTCTGCAACTCTTATTTATTTATTGAACTTGGAATGTTATTTTTAGTTAATTAGCTATATGTGCAGCCGTGTCCTCTATTTTAGAATGACCTGTTCTTTTTTTGTTTGGGTAAAATTTAGTAGTTGTTTTTTTTTGGTTTGCGAATATTATATTAAGACAAAGGAAAAGTGATTTTCCATTATGATGATTAAGATTTGAGCAGTAATTTCTTCTTTCGGAATATAGCATATGTGCTAATTCAGAATATAAACTATCATTGTGCCAAATTTCATCAACATCTGTTCAGCCGTTCTGGCTAGACCGATAACAAACATCAGTTCAAACTTTCACGTTTATAAGATTTTTCTAAACATATAATCACGTCACGTAGATGTTGGCAAGCTACAATTGTACAGCATATTTGGTATAAGAAAGTCTATACAAAGACAGTTCAAGTTACACTGGCCACGTATTAAATTATGGTCGAAATTCTACTATCCGGTGATCGCTAATATACTTGATTAGATGTATATAACTCATGGTATTGAAGTCTTTCTTAGGGGGTAAGGAAGATTTCGAACCGTTGACCAATTTTATGAAATTAAGAAATTTAATTTTAATCTAAATGCTGCTGTTACTGTAACGGAGTATCTAATTAGATGATAAAAATCAATAATACCTACATGATAACCGTTATCGAGCAACTCGCTATTGAATATTTTAAGACAGTAACAAGCCTATCGCAATTATTTTCCTTTATAATAGACTTATCTAGGCTCCCGGATATGATATTCAATCGGATATCTCTTTTGTTAACAGTTTCTCTGGAAGCTCGACTCCGGAAGCGAATAAAGCTTTCCTTGCTCAAATGAACCAGGGTGAAACTATGCGGCCTGCGTGAGTATTATTGGCCTATTATTATATTCTAAGAAAGATAAAAATTATTGGTGTTCATTCTAGGATTTTTATAAATCTTAGAATTAAGATTTTTTGATTGACATTGACTGCACGGATTGCGTAGCGGTTTAAATGGTCATGTCGCCAATATGCTGCCGCGCCGAGTGTTGTGGGTTCGATCCCCGCACGGGACAACACTTTGTGTAATCCTCAAATTGTTGTTCTGAGTCTGGGTGTTCTTTGTGTCCGTTGCTTGAATGTTTTTTTTATACTATAGGGACAGACGAACAGACCGGTTACCTGATGGTGTGACAAACTTCGGCCAAGGACATCTGCAACTTCGTATGTGCGCTGCGTGCCTTTGAGGGTGATGAGGGGTGTAGGGAGTTGAAAGAAGAGAGGAGATGAGAATGCGGAGAAAGAAAAGAGGTTGTGTTGGGCCTCCGGAAACCTCACTAATTTCGCGGCAAAGCAACACAAGCGTTGCTTCAGTTTAGTATTTTTCTGTATAAGTTATACACTGTCTGCATTTGTGTATACGATGATGGCCTTTTTCTTCACTGAAATGGCTGATTCCAGATTGGCAGATACCTTGTTGATAAGAGTCTTAAGTATAGATTAGAGCTCAAACGAGAGAACTCATAACTTGCTTCTCTTGATTATTTTCAGTTACCAATCACCGCCAGAAAAACCAGACACTAACAATTTCGCAAGCGAAGAGCCCAAATTCGACTCTGTAGTTCCGAAGACAGAGACGGATTCAGAGACCGCATGATGCAAGGCCAAACGGCGAAGGAGGCGCTCTCATTATGACTTTGTGCACCCGAACCGTATCTACCGCAATTTCACTCAGCATACTTTCTGGAACGATTTAGTCTTCACAACGAGGTACAGTACCACTTATGGTCCACGTATGATATAAATAATAAATAATTGTAAAAGTATTCTCTCAACATGTGACACGTATTTTCTCTCATCGGTAACTGATTATTATAATATGTATTAATGTGCTGATAGTGAAGATCAATTGTAATGTATACTATTCGATGTCATACATATACTTAAATTTTTCAATGTGTAACTAAAATAAAGCATTAAACTGAATCTGCCGTGAAAAAGAAAATAATACAGAAATGGGAAGTTTAGCAGTGAACGATTATTTAGGTCACACATTGTAAATTATTAATATTTCTGTATATGTAGTAACAGATTTTTAAAATTATTGGTGTCTATTTACCCAGTTGTACCTTTATAATATAGAGATAACGACTTATTCCGACGTCACGTGCCCCACTCGTATTATCACTTGTAATTATTACTACTGAATAGTTAAAATTCAGTTTTTAAACTATAAAAAGTATTATGGGACTGTACCTCCAATTTATGCGATCTGATACCGTGATGTTTGCGATCTGTAGGATGAATGATAAATATCAAGTTTTCAAGAAAATTTTGACGTCGAAAACAGTATTGTGGACGCATTTTTTTAAATAAAGCCGCGCTAGAAGCGACATGAGGGTCATTGAGGTAATGTTAGTGTTTTTTTTTTAATTTACACTTATATATTTTACATTCCAATACACAAATTCCAAAGACTGAAAGATTACGTAGTATTTTAAAAGCGCAGGATTGTTTATACCCGATTGACCGTTGATACCATGCAGTTTCACTTATTCTGCAATCTCAAACTCTGCAATATCACTTGTACAGATTTAAGACTGAGATTGATGCCATTCTATTCTATAACCATTTACTTTGAATCTTATTACTATAACGCTTTTACTTTTAGCTCGTATAATTAAGGAAAATTTTACATATGAATAAAAACGAAATCTGCATAAGTCACTTTGCCCACAAAATCCTGCGCTTATATTGAGAGATTAATTTAACAGGAGCTTGTACTATGTCGAATATTTCTACGTAAATGTACAAACTATCAATTCAGAACAAACACAATAAAAATATCTATTTCAAAGGTTATCAGTACAAAATTTATCTTACCCGGCTTACAGGGATATTTCATAATATAAAAATGGCAAAGTACAAGTTTATTTTAGGCAGCTATAGATCAAAAACAGATTAGATTATAAATAAATAAACGTTGCCATTCTATGACGAGTGTACAAAAAATATAAAATACATCTTGATTTTTTTTCAACGTGGAATCGCCACGGGAAGGTCACCATGAAACCTTACAGTACAAATAAATAATATCGTTTATTAATCATCTTATGTATGCTTTACTTAGAGTTAAGTACTTTTTTGATTTAAGCATATAATTTTAGTCTTAAACATGAACAATTTTATACGTACAATATAGTTTTAGCGATGTATACATTTTTTTTATAATATACAAGGGTTGTTTAGGTTTGTTAAGAAAATAAAAATTATACCTCAATATTCAAATGACTGTTTATGTAAGATATTGCTGTCCACTTTGCACACCGCGAACTTCGGTGGCTTACATTCCAATTTGGTAAGGTATTAAATTGTCATATGACCGGAATACCGCACGGGTCGTTTTTTTTATAATTAGTTGATACTCGTGACAACTTTCTGGTCAGGCTTTAAAGCGACTATAGCTTTAACGTTGTAAGAATCGTCCCATCGTTATGAAGTCGAATTGTATTGTAGTCATTAGCTCTCTTTATGAATTAATGAGGTGGATCGGCGTCGGCAACGCGTGCCTCTGTGGCGTGCAATATAAACCCCGCTAGGAAAGGGCGCCTCTCGACCCTTTATGTATTTTGTATATTTCTGAACCGACACGCGTTGTCATTCGTCATTTAAAAATTAAATATATATATTAAAAATAATGAATACGTCCAGTTACGGTGTATTTAACAAAAAAGGTTTGGGTTCTAACCATTAATTATAAGGGGTATTGTGACTAACACTATGATATTGGAAAGAATTTCTTTTACATTCCATTAGTTATAAGGGCGCGTAATCTTGAAAAATAAAACCTTTTTCCTTCTTTTAACTACGTATCATACTTACATATTACATATATTTATGGTTAAGTGTTTAGCGATCTTTAAGGATTATAAAAGAGATTATTAAGAATTATGAATTAAGTGAACATTCCATAGTAACGGTAGCTCTTGTAGAATTAGCATTTATTGATATATGATGTGTTTTTTACCAAATTATTTTTATACCAATGCTATTTACATTATAGTATATTTTGAGATTGTAAGGTGCAGCCATTTCGGCCTCTGTCGGTCACGGCACGCTCATTAAACCTTGTTTTAGTTTTACATTCGCTATTTTGAAGGCATTGTAACTCTTTATGTTCATAAAACTTTTTTTCAAAAACTTATAAGCACTTGGTGTACTTCTCGATTTGTTAGTTCAATCAAAGAACATTTTCTTGTCTAGGTGCCAAATTAGACCACAAAACAAAGTTACGTTCAACCTGTCAAACACTAAAGTAAAAAATACATATCATAAATAAAACATCCGAAACATGTAAACCTACTGTAAATTGTAGTCCTAAATCGTGTTAGTGTATGCCTGATGCCGATATATTTGAGAGGCAGGCTTGCTTACATGTTAGTTCAATATATACACAGCTCAGTAAATGCCGATTTTAACACTCGTAAAATAAATGATCGACGAATAGAACACGTGGCACTAATAACTTTACTCGCATTGCCTTCAAAGTAACACGCGATGAACCCGCTCAAGACTTTCAGGCAGCTGAAAGCGCTCAGGATACTATTTTTACTCTTTTCTATTTAATACTCAGTATATGTTGCCAAATAGATGTACTTTCAATAGTATATTATGAACAGTATGAGGCGGCCTGCTACGTTTTATTAAATATCTAATATTAAGAATGTATGGCCGTCAAGGTCTTGATAGTAGTATATGTCAACTTCATTATATGTATTATGTACTCGAAGGCTGCCTCAATATTATATCTACGTTATCCGTTTATACTCGTATAGCATTAGTGTGTAATATCTGTCTACTCATATTATTAACGATGTGTCAATGAATATTAATTAGACTATACTTATATATCCTTACTTTCTAAGCTGTACTCAAGTAATATAAAGTACAGATTGTGCCCATGACAAATCACTAGTTTGTAAGTCTGTCCGATGTGAATTTCAAATGAAGCTAAATGAAGACTTAATAATATATTTGCAGTATATAATATCATGTATTGGGGCAAATGTGCTTAAATTGAGCCAAGCTCCAGTTGAAATTCAAAACGGACCTATATCAAAGTTGTACGTTCACAACGTTCACTCAGCCATACGAAACGTTTTAGGCAACTAATCAAACGTATTAATTTAAAAACACTGTCCGTCTTTAACATTATTGTGTTAAGTATTTTTCTACAAATCAAAATAACCAATTGATTTAGATTTATGTATATCATAGTTTCACTTTCTATAACTATAGGAGTCTCAACCAACATTCCAACACTAGTTTAATGTGATAAGATTTAAGAATATTTATAATATCTTCTATATGTATATTTTGAAAAAGTGGTATGTATAAATTGACAATAAATTGTCGCCAAATCGGCCAGTATTGTATTCTTCGGGAGTAGGATGTAAGTGTTGCGCGAAACTTAGCAACTTCGCATTATGTTTAGTATGATATCTGGTGCAGTGGTTGTATTGTTACACAAATAATTCTCTTTGCGAGTTGCTAAATCCCGCGAGCACTTAGGCAGTGATATGTATTCGTCCCTAAAGAGATGGAATCTCGTAAAAAGGCTGCTTTGAAAAGATTTTTGTAAAAAATTTGCAGACGCGTCTGTAGTCTTATGTCTGCAATGTACTCGTAATTTCGAGACTGGTTGTCTAATATTGCATAATGTAATTATGGTGAACGCTGCGTTGCAGAACCATTTATAATCCTAGTACTGTATACATCTTACATTTTCGCCAAGTAACCACTTTGATGTTGAAATTGCTCAATATATAATAATGTCATCATCATAATATTCATGGAACAATTCTTCGAATTTAATCTATACTGTATTACAGCGTATGTAAGTAAAAAGATGTTGTGTCAAAGCTTCCAAAACTTGATACTTCTTCATAGTTCTAGATAAAGCTTTTATGGCATAAGTAAAATAATATTTAGATGTATTCAAAAGACATGTAGTATTTCTCAATTTGTATGGTCAATTTAAATTTGTTGACCATTGCCCTACGGGACATGAAATATAATTACGATATTAGCTTTTTAATTTTGAGTGTAGAATCCTCCAGACTAACTATCTTGTACTGTTGTTGGTTATGAGCCTGAACTCATAGAATTTGACACGTTTCGACACTGACCAACTTTACATCTTTATTCACTATATTTATTGTTAATTACAACGAAGATTTCATGCGATTCGATATATTTATTAAGCTCTCTAAGTTGTGATTTATATGTATTTATAGGTTTCAGACTGTCAGTCTGTTTTTTTTACAATTTATAAATGTCGATAAATGTCTATTAACCAATCATGATCAATTAAAGGATTTAGCAAAAAAAAAAACTTTCTTTGATTAATATTTTACTGGTTTTATTATGATTTATATTTTATTTTTTCGTATTTGTACCCATTTTATTTCTGTGTAAAATCACCTAAAATGTTATATCCGATTTATGAAAGTACATCGAACACGAATACATTTTTTAAATCTAGGTAATTACGTGACCACTTTGAGAACGATATTTTACTGTTAGCATAGCTTTCTCAGATCTTAGGATTTATACAATACAGGGAGACGTAATACAAACCATTGAGATAAAATATATTTATTACAGTTTTGAACGTATGTCAATATTGTAAACACATTAAATTTTTTACTGTGTTACTACTTTGACTTTACATCTTCTTGGTATATTTATCGCGCGTATATTTATTTACTTTTTAAATCACATGTATTATATATATGTATAACAAAATCTAATTAAATTAGAATAATAACATTACATGAAATAGTTTTCACGAATTTGTCTCTTAACACTATGTACTGTACTTTTACTTCTATTATATTTTCTATTCCTCTTTCTACCGAGGTTTGTCTTCACGACTCAATCTGAATCTCTTATAACTCTTATGATACAGTTTCGTTTGTATACATACCTATTATTGATATAATATTCACCTAAAATATGTTCAATCTCATACCTGACTTAAAAAGAGATAACTTGAACTTGGTATATTTTTATTTTTATTACTTAACACCAAAAGTCAATCAGTTTTTAGATAACACTTCATTTTTTTATTTTGTTGGGAAGGAACGATCTCTAGGATTTCTTAAATTATAATAAAAATTCTTAACTTAAAAAATGTGTAGTAGTCGATTGCATTTTATCGAATAACATTTTGAGGCAATATAAACGTCGTATTTTATTCTGCATTATTAGCACAACGAAGCATAGTACATACACACCCTAGGGAGTAAAAAGCGGAAAAAGAAGAGCTTTACTTACTATAAAATAATTTTATGTAGAAAATTCGTGACAGTGTTAGTATTCATATGCTTTCTGAATTCTTAGAACAGACTAATCTAGTAACGCTATCGTGATTCCACAGACTAGTTTTGAATCGCGTTTGTGTTGAGCACAGTTGCCGGGTTATGTATGTGGTGTTAACCGAGCTATGTTGTTTTTATTCTTCTCTCTTAGTAATAAAATAAAAACAGTAAGTTTAAAACATTACTCTTTTATTTGCATCAAGTAAATAAAAAATAGCACAAAAATACGAAAGAAATACGATACGATACTGCAAACGTATCAATATATTCTTAATAGTAGGCACAGCTAATTAAAAAACTCGAAAAGCAAAAATATAAATAATTAAATTTTATGCTTGTATTTTATATCAAATTTGTCAGTAGTAATTTTTAAAGACTAATGACCGATTTGATTCCAGAATGCCTGCTCTGATTCCTTACGTCATTTAGGTAATAAGTGAAAATGTAGTTGACGTCAAAATAATAAAATTAATAATTCAAACGTTACATAACTTCTGCGCGTTGGCTACACTTACCTTTCTTGGCCGAAGATAATTCATACGATGATTTTGTATATCATATTGTTTACTTACTACACAATTTTTTTATTAAATATGGTTATAATTTTATCTTTCATAAATTCATATTCAATATAAGACATTTATCGCCATTTATAACAAAATGCTCCGGCAAGTTACTGCAAAGGCTGCCCATAAACATAAGTTAATATATATGTAAATAATCTTACCACAATTCTTAGTCTCAAATACTGTGAACTTTTTATTTTTATTCCGATACATTACATGTATGAAAATACGGTAATCTCAAAAGTGCTGGATCATACTCAAATATCTTTATATTTTTATATTTTTTTAGCTATACTGAAACAATAAATTATAATTTTGTATTATGTGTTTTATTTTAAATCTGTTTTGAACAGTCCTTTTCATTAAAGAAAATATATTTAGGATTAATTGGAAGAACATAGAACCTGCACTGCCACAGATAAACACAGATACAACAGTCAAATTTATATCATCCCCTCCAAATTTGCGTCGAGGGTAAAAATGATTCAGCAGCAGACGTCTGGAGTGAATTAGTTAAAGAATGTACAGGTGGTAACTGATGGTAAAAGATGAAATGAATGTTTACTGGAAACATGACAAAAATTATGTTAGCGTTTGTTACTAACGACACAGCTGAACGACACTAACACATTCCTACTACTATATTTTTCTGGTAATATTTTATCTATATCGTGAGCATTATAAACATAGGAAACTACTTTACCTATTGTTATTGTAATAATTGCACCTCCTCGACGCGACCTATTTCGCGTCATTCGTAATTTTTCGGTTCGATTTTTTTTTGCCCCAAAGAATCCCAGCAATCCTTTAATGTTACCGACGATCTCGGAGAGTGACCCCGGGTAAACCAACTCCAAAAAGTCCAAGTTTCGCATTAGCGAAAATAAAAGAAGATCTTTATTAGATAACGCAAGATGCTCAATGATTGAGAGTAACGTGTCTAAAAAGCATGCAAGCTGTAAACACGGTGAACTACCTCATCAAGTCCTGCTAAAGCCCTGAAAGGACTACATGCAGAACATGGACCGGACGAACATCATCTAGAAATCGTTTTCATGTTTTTGGAAGAAAATCTGTTATCCTGCAAAAGAAGAGGAAAGGCAAATTCGCAGCAATGATCAAAGCAGTTATTTTTGTAGGATATGCGAGAAATGTCAAAGCTTAGCGAATCTAAATTTCTGAAAAGAACGATCTATCCATTATCCCAAGATGTAAAGCTTATAGACTACATATAAAGATAAAAGTAAAGATGACAAAATTCTCCTTAAATCGCAAATACAAAACCATGAAAAAAAATATGATAATACAAAAACAAAGTAGGACCAGATGACAGCATAACTAGAAAAGCTAGACTCGGGGATTCACACAAAAACCAGGTATAGATTACAACGAAACCTTTGTTCCCGCCACACAACTAAGTCCTATCAGATCTGTCATACATATGTCACTTGAAGAAACCTTAGAACTTAATCATAAGGAAGTGAAAATAGCCTTCTTAAATGGCGAAATATTAGAAACTACATATAGTACAGCGATTGAGGTACATAAAAATACATCAGATGCTATAAGACATCCAAATGCAATTATTTAACAGTTTTAATGATTTAACTTTAGATAAACTAAGGGAAAATATTGATACTTGTCTTTTAAATTTTCATTAAATGTGTATTTAAATCAATTAGTTTTGTTTTACAACACTAAATAAGCAATGGTAAAGTTGGGAATGTCAAGTAAATTATTAGTCACCAACCACTAAGGTGTCGTTCAGCGGTCTCGTTGGTAACAAACGCATGTTAGTAGCTAAATGAAACTATAATTTCATAAAAAGTACAGAAACAGTTCAAGTCAAAGGACGGGCGTTCGCCGAACTACGCAAGACCTACTATTACAGTTGCACAGTGCAAGGCAAGAAAAGAAGAAATCAAGAATTTCATAACCACGCTCTGGTACGCAAATCATTAATTTTGTTATAAACACACAAATCAACACAAATAATTAAATGTCATAAAATACTTATACAATTACATGCCTGGTTACAAATATATATTTAATTATTATTTTCTGCGAACATCGTGTTTTGAGAATATGGTATTTCGAGGCCAGTAAAACAATGAGAATCAAAATTATACAATTTATCAAGTAAAATAATATAATTCTCAAATTCTAAGCCAGTAAGTGCCGGCACAAAGTCTACTGTACTCCATTAGACCTTCGATACGGCCTATGGCGACGACTGTCGGGCATTTACCGTATATGTATCTATTACACACTTCATGAATGTCTTTGGCCTGCACGCGATCTATCGCCGTGATTGTCTCCAGCAGAGATGGACGATGACCGTTGTATAAGGACCATCTGTAACAAAAGTATTACCTGTAATATCACGAACCCTAGTCAACTCCTCACTTGGGTTAATCAGACATTTTAATAAAACACAAAGTTATATTCAAATTGGAGCTGCCTCAAAAATTTTAATTTGATGCCCTGGGCTCGGGCCTCACCTAAGCCTAAATAGTACTTCGTGTCTATTCGTCTCAGGTGATTAATTATTAATGTCAATTATTGAAGATTTACAGCAGAGTACATACATTACAGTCATACAAATATGCGCTCACGCTTCCTGTATCCTCTATGAGATAGGCAGATGTGTATCACATACATTTACAGAAGAGTGTAACAGAATATTAACAGGTATCGCACATATATCAAGTATCGCATACACCCTTTACAAATAGATAATTTAAATAAGGTATTAGGCAAACCCATTTTCGTAATGAAACTTCCGCGCGATAAGTTCTTATTTTGGGCTATTTTATTTTTAGTTTGTTTCTAAATAGTTAGTAATAATAATTAAACGTCAAGGCTTTACTTGGAATTAATTGGTGTAGTGGTAATTTTGCTTCAATTCCTGATCCCTGTAAGGACGTAAGGGGTTACTTTATTTTTTTCCATAAGTCAACACTCAAACAAGTAAAAGGAAGGTTGGCCGCCGCCAGCCAGATGGACTGACAGATAGGCTGAATGGTAACGAGGATGCAAAATAATGCAACACGTAGATATTAGTATTTACAAATCTCTTTAACATACGTATCGACGTCAGTTGATATAGGACGAATGTGACTGGTATATTTCACCCATAAAAAATACCATTCTAGGGAGACCTATAAATTATGTATCTGTTTTAATACACGAGGCTTACTTACCTTCCTACATCGTGACAAGTTTTAATAGAACTCTGCATTACTGACAGATATTTAGACTTGAAGAACCTCTTTGCCTTCGAGACTTCTTCCTCGGTGATTATTGTGCAGAGGTACATCCAGTCGTCGAATATGATGGATGACATATCATCTAGTGACATCACATCGGAGAGGAATTGTATCCCCCACAATCCTGTGTCTTTATAGGTGATATTAAAGCCTTTGTAAGAATGGCAAAAAGGACCAGAAGAAGCATTGCGGGCTAGTCGCCCAGATAGATTAATTCCGGAAATTTGAGAGCGGTCCCATCCTCCTACTGCGTAACGGCCAATCTATGTAGAACGATATTTTAAATTTAGTATATGCTAACAAGAAAAATATACTAACGTCAATAATTTACACATAGCATTTTTCTTATTAATGGGACCATTATTACCATTAATTATTGGAAAAGGAGTCTATTATGAGGAAACTAACATATATTTCGTTTATGAAGATTTTGCCCATGGCAAACAGTGGAAGAAAGCCAGGCTCTTAGAAAAGAACAGCGAATGTGAAACTGAATGGTTCATGTATGCATGTAAGTTTCTATCTCACATTATGATTTGTAACTGTCTAAGCAGATGTAAATGTACATATATTCTATGAATTTAATTCTTACACTATCCCGAGTGTCGATGACAATACATTTAAAGAAATCAAATCATTATTCCTTGGCCTTGTAGCGCCATTTTCAAATTCAAAGAATCTGTAATCATTACAATATGGTTATCAAGTTTAAGGTCTTCATAAACATATTCCAACGCTATAGTACCTATTCATAAAAGTACAAATTTTTCTTAAGTAGGATCTACCTATAAGCAAATATATTTGGCTATATATATATTTGGCTGCAAAAGGTTTATTTATAGGTATTGATGTACTTCAGTGAGACTCTGAAATGAGTGAATGGTTTCATAGATGATTGAGATATACAAAAAACCATGCTTATGTAGCATGCAGTCGCGTGAGACATCTAGAAGGCTTGGCAATTAATTAGTCTTAGTTTAGAATTAATTAATTGAATATGTAATTTTCCTTCTCTGAAGTCTGTTCAAAAGGAATAAATTCTCAATTAAGAAGACAGTCACAATATATTACAATACATCTCTACATATCTTACTGAAGATAAGAGAGGATTTGAAAAGGTATTATTTGAAATTTACTTGCATAACAATATTATCGTCTTCGCAGAAACACGGCCCCTCCAACGCCATGATTACGTTACCAGCTGGCAATGAGTCATCGCGGTATCGTATCTCTGAGGATGTGTACCGGTACACATCGTAATCTACTGCTTTGCATGGTTCAATGTTGTTTAAGTAACAATTTGCAAGAGATAAAATCTGTTCATGTTTTATACCTCCCACCGCAGCCAACACTGTTCTTGATGGGGAGAAGCACTTATTTAGATAGCCGAATAAGGTTTCAACGGTAAAATTGTACAAGTTAGAGCTGGGGCCCGCTATTGTCATTTCAAGAGGGGTGCCCTGGAATGCAGCTTGGTGCAAGAAATCGTAGAGCAGTTTGTTGGTGTCCTTATCATCTTCTCGCATCTCCGCATAGACTACCTTTTTCTGACACTCGATATCAGACGGACATAACGCGTTATTAAATACGCAATCTGAGAGTATATCGAGTGCAATAGGCACGTGCTCCGACAGACAAATGACATAGTAGCACACCATTTCTCGTGTTGTAAAGCACCTGAAGGTCGCCCCAATTGACGCCATCTCTGCCTCCAAGGTTGCCCTGTCTCTGTTTTTTGTTGCTTTGAAAGCAATGTGTTCGAAAAAGTGGGCTATTCCATTCTCATGAGGGCTTTCGTACCTAGAACCAGCGTCAATGTAGATCCCGATACAAGCGTTAGGAGAGCCTTTGCGCTCTTCGGTGGCAACTGTTAAGCCGTTCTGCAACTTGGAATACTGTGTACTTTCCACATTGTTTTGTAAAAAATGTGTGAATGATACAGGATACGGCCGGTTCCTAACTACAGATTTCAAAGGTCGCCATAACGGGTTTAAAAGCTTGAATGATTTTATCATTACGAAACCTAAAAAATTCTAAAACCTTGGATGAATTTAAGTCATCACTTTATGACTGCACCTGTCATGTTTTGATATCGATCCGAAAAAATATAAAGAAAGAAGTTCTTTCATATGAGTTTGTTACGTGGTATTACGTAATATTCGGCCGTTTATGGTATTATTACCTGACTGCGCTAGAGGGAGGGTTATGTTTTTTGAGCGTATCTATGTCTGTACGTATTTATGATGTTTCTTTGACACGGCCTAGACCCTGGGCTTGATGGATTTCGATACATGAGGTGTAATTACGATCGTCTTAATAGTAGGAGTGACATAGGGTATAGAATTTCGAGGTGAGGTCACCCAAAACAAAAAGAGAATTTAATGCAGTCGAATTATATACTTTTTAATAACTTTACTTGTTAGTAATGGTCTGCGCCTTTAGGTGGAATGCTTAATTTCGTTGTAAATAATTATTTACAATTCCAAGTAAAAGTAAAGTTTACACTCCATGTCATGCAGTAGATTTTCAGTATATATATAAATAATAATAATCTATGTTTATTTTCATTTTAAAGCATATTTCCTTTTTTAATTCACTTCTGCCTGGTTAGGCCAAAAACAAAATGGTCTTTTGCGATCTAGGAATGGTGTATGTAACCGTAACAAACAGCCAACAAATCGCTCGTCTCTGCTATTCCTGCAATAAACTATAATAGCTGGGCTTGGGAAAAGTATACTAGTAGTACTCACGGAACAATATCTTATTTTACTAATTTAATTTTTAAAAGATTATATCGGTAACTTTCAAAGCCTTGAATTATACGAGTAATAAAAAATAAAGTTGTCTATCTCTAAAACTCGAGATTTTATAAAGTACTTCATTATATACCTTTGTCCAAAGTTTCAGAAAGTGAATACTTTTATGATCGTGTATTTTATTAAGTTTATTTTTATTTAATATCAAAAAATACTACCATATTCAATTTCTTTTTTTAATTAAATTTGCAAGTAAGTCAACAAGTCACCCGAATAGTTTAATTAGGTTTCAAGTTGTTTGATAAGAGATCGAGACACAATGGTCCCAGCTCCGTCAGATGCTCATGACCGAGTGAAGAGAACGACTTAGGCGACCAAGCGCAGGCCACACTACAATCATGGCGGTAAGACCCGTTATGTAGAATTGGTTAGTGAGGCGACGAGCTAGCTTCTCCTACCGGATGACGCAGGTTCTTCCGGACATCGTTGCTTCTGGAATTACCTGTATCGAATAGGCTGGGACTATGTCTGTGTGCCATCATTGCGGGGGCTATCGCAGGGATACTGCACTACACACTATAATGGAGTGCCCTGCATGGATGCAGACATCGCGACGGTCTATTTTAGAGTAGTCTCTCGTTGGGGACTATGATTATGTCCGTGGTCTTTAGTTTTGTGAGAAGATGATGTTGGCAAAGGAGGTGGCGAAAGGGAACGGGAGAGGTGTTCCCTTTCCCGTTCCCTCTCCCAGCCCGCAGAAGACGCACCAGACGCCGGAGAGCGCTAGCTGATTTCCGGCCACTGCACTGTCCTGAATGCGACGGACAGGGCTATCCACTGCCCTATCAGAAGCAGGCCCAAGAAGTCATCGCTGTGTTCCGCGTGTGCATCTTTGAATAGTATAGTTACACCACAGTGGCGTCGTCTGTTGTTCAATAGGCGGCATGGTCTGATGGTCTGGTCTCTAAAACCGTCGTGGTTACACACGTAAAAAAAAGGTTCAAGTTTTTTTTGTTTGAGACAGATATAAAATTATGCAGCGGCTTACATTAGTTTGGTGGCTTAGTTATTTAGTCTTTTTGTTATGAACTGTTCACTTTACTGGCTTTTTATTTTTATTATTTACTACATTATCGATTGAAACATAATATTGAGTGTTGGGCAGACTAGGAGTTTGATTGAGTAGCCGACAAGCCGTCTGGTCCTTTAGGAAAAGACAGATTTGTCGGTTGACTAGTAGCCAAGCCAAGAATCGGTAATGTTCGTCGTGACAGGGAACGATTATTTTCCAAAGCTGAAATGTATATGAAAGAAATGTAAATGGATTATTGCCAAAAAGAGCGAAGAATTTAGGCTTTTACGCCAAATTTGCCTCTCCAATTAAAAAAATATGCCTTCTGACTAGAGTAACATACATTTGTGTACCTAAATGTTATTTTTGTTATAGTATTACGATACATATTTTGATTATGTAACGTTATTATCTGTATTAGGATTTATTTTTTGTTAAATTTGTAGTTTTTTAAGTTCTAGGTTTATATTCATTTTTAATGTGAGAAAACGCAAAATGTGATTATAAAATAAATAATACGATAAGAATAAGAATAGAATTTATTTCTCTTTCACTAAGGAATGGTGCAATACAATAAAATAATTATGTTGCTAAACACTTATAAAGCCTTTATATATAAATAATAAATAGGAATTTATATAATTATGTTCTTAAGTAATGGCCTCACTAGTTGGTGCCCTTTTGCCGACTAGTTGCTGATTATATAATAATAAAGGACGGCCGACTTCTCCGAATAGTCGGCCGTTAGTCGGTGCCTCCCTAATAATATTATGTTTTATATATGTACTCTGGCCTCCATAAATATAACCATAAAATCAGAAACTTGAGCAATTTCAATATATGAGTGAACATTGATAAAAATAAATTTATGTCGAAATGCATATATTGGCAGTCAGAAAATTATTTCGATTGGTTTGAATGAAATGGAGAATAGGAGCTTCACACGAGTTTCTTCAAAAGACTGGTATCCAAAACCATAGCTGTGGATGCTTTAGAGTTTAAAGATAAAAGATTCAGCTATTTCAAGTCAACAAGTCGTTAGCACTAGTACTTCTACTAGTGCTAGTGACTTGTGCACACCAAAGTTGGGCGCATCGAGTAAGACGGCAGCTCAAGAACCGACAGGATCTCCAAAGAGTGTATAACGGTGTTGACGTCAAAAACGGTAGATATAAATACGTCGTTGCCCTACTTGCCCTGGAAAGAAGAATGTGCACAGGAACACTTCTTACTTCAACATGGGTACTTACAGCTGCACACTGCAAAGTTGATAGCATTCAGTACGGTAATATGACTGTGCAACCAACTAAAATTACAGCGTTGAGTAAGGTCTTGAAACGAATACCACATCCAAGCTACGGATATATAAAACATAGTGACCTGGCAATGCTGCTAATTGAAGAAGTTCCACTAAAGAAATTCGCAAAGTTGTCAGCCCTCGACTATCGAACGTTATTTGGTCTTCGTGTGGAGTGGGTTGGTGGAGGATTGACAACTTGGGAATGGGACGCTTCTCACATCATATGCGATTACACGAGACCGTTACAGTTAGGTAGTGGAGTTGCGACGTCCTGTGGAAAATACGAATGGAAATCATCGGTGGGAACACAAATTTGTGTAGCGGGACCTTGCGCGGCCGAGCTGCACGTGATGCCTGCAGATTCTGGGGGACCATTGTTCTTGCAAGAAAAAGTGATTGGCGTGGCTTTTGAATTGTATAATTTTAATAGCCATAAGATTTCTGTCTTCACGGCTGTTAGTCCGCATCTTCCTTGGATATACAAAGTTATCAATAGCTACCATAATACCAGTATTTAGTATGTAAATAGTTATACATATTAATTAAAGTACACTTCGCTTTATTTATTTAATACTTTTTATTATCATCAAATACGAATATAATACAAGTAAGTAACTATATAGCTTAAAATGAAAATGAATTGTCGCTGTCGCCAGTGTCTTATAAGACTGATAACACTTGTATTCGACGTCACCATCAGGGTATGTCTATAAGAAACCTATGTCTGTCCCCAGGGCTATAGTATATACATATCAAATTGATTATTAATCCATTCAGCCGTTTAGCCGTGAAAAGGTAACAGCCAAATCAAATCCATTAAAATCAAAATCATTAAATTAATCTAAACCAATCATAGATATTTTTTAATTGTCAAGAGAAGATTTCAGTCAGAGTAAGTCAAACGTGCAATCAATTGTGTGTTTCCATACGTAAATTATATGGAGAAGAACAGGCACGAAGCTCTAAGGTCACTCTTTAAATATATTGCAAAGTTTTGTTACTTAGTTTATAACAGTAAATAAGGTAAAATTTCAGAACACATAAACATACGCGCGAATTACTACTATAAGTTAAGTAATGGCCGGTGATGACCAGCCCCGATAAACGACAATCGTTTAGAGCGTGACTAAGATGATTCATCTCAACCATATCAACAATCCGACACATACAGATAAAATATAAAAATATGTTTGTGTGATATCAGTTTTGTTTAATGCGTTTAAACGTGGCAACCTCGAAGCAAACTCACTGATGATTCTTGAGAATTACGTCCTTTCACGGCGACTACTGAGGAAAACGCGAGTGCTGTGCGGCTAACGATAGAAGGTGATAGAAGGGTGACATATCGACAGATTTGGGCAGTTTTAGGCATTGGTACGAGTCAAGCACAAAATGTCAATATCAACTTTTGATTAATGTCTTTTGTGGAGTTGCCAAAATGACAAATTGTCTTACATGAACATTTAAGCGTCAGATACCCTTGTATTAGATCTACCTACCTCTACCTCATAATGTGACGGAAGACCAAAATCGACGTAGCTTGGATTGGTGCCGCTAAATGCTTGAAAGGTATGACGGAGGTGACTCGAATGCTGTATATGATATTATCACAGGTGATGAAAGCTGGATATATTTTAAGTGTGGCCCCCGTATTGTAAATTTAATATAGGACATGATCTGAATAACAGTTCTTTTTCGTTATTATTAACTTTGTAAACGATTGTTATAAAATATTTTTTGGAATATTATTCCAGAACTTTGTCATTTTTTAAATAAGCGTCTTCTGTTGTCAGGCGTCTTTTAAGGTTACGTAAATATTTCTAATTATGTTATGTTATAAAATAATATTTATGAAAAACAAAAAAAAAGTATATTAAATGGCTTCACGTATACGTATATTCACGCCAATATTCCATTTCTAGGCCCGATTACCTGTCTCTCCTATCATTGAATGGTTGTCTGTAATAACTTCAGTCAGTAGGAAATTCAGTCAGAATTTCCTTTGTTCCTGTGGATGGGGCCCAGACATTCACAGTAATTCTCTTCGTCTTGAGCTTCAGCACGAAAACGATTCATTCTATGCTATCCCCTATTTTCTTCGCCTCGTCTGGTACTATAGAGATCTATAGAGCTCGTATAAGGTATCGTATGTTAATATCCACATACCTACATTTACTAGATTAACTAACTATAATGGCTACCTCAATCCTTAATATACAATAAAGCAGTACTTATGAAAGCTACTTCTTATTATTAATAAATAATGTTTGTTCACGACACTTCAAATCCGCCTATCTCTTCAAAAACAAAGTTAACCCGCATAGTATTTCTTATGTTCGATGCACATACAATGATTTTGTTTGTTGCATGATATATACATTGTGTTTTATATATATAATGTCCAAATAAACGTATAATCTAATTTACTATCTAAAAAGAAAAAATATAGTAATTACTTAACACGGGGTTAATTATTTTCGGGGTTATTATTTCATTTGCATAGTTTTCATTCCATATTTTACTGCTGTATTACTGTTTTCCAGCACCTCAGTAGAAAGCTAGCCAGTTTTATAGAAAAGTGAATAGTTTTCTAGTACACACGGTAACAAAGTCTGTAATGTGGGTTAATCCAGGTTTTTAGCTACATTTTAAATTTGAAAAAAAAATCAAACATAAACGTAAAAAAGTATATCTAGTTCTTGCCCGTGATTTCACACTTTACATTTACTGGGATTTAATCATGTGTTATTCCAGACTATAATTTATTTAAGTGCTAATTTTCATCAAAATTGGTCAGCCGTTTGCAGCAATGAACATCCATATAAATCTTTACATTTATAACATTATAGGTGGAAGCGATTGTTCTTAACGCTGGTCTGATTTCAATTGGAAGAAAATAATACAAAATACAGCGTATTACAATTTTACAAAATACGTCGGTTCTATGTTTTTTTAGAGTTTATTTTATATAATTGATGATTTTATATACTTAGAAGTTCATTTGCTTGCGGAACCCTCAGTGTGCAAGTCAGACTTGAACCACTCCGGTTTTCTGAATGACAAAAATAGGAAATAACATAGAATTTCTTTAGAAAAGAGTTTATCTTCAAAAATTATTGAAACTTATTGCCTATGAAAAGTAATGACCTGTCATTACTGTTTTATATACCTATTTTGGTTATTGTTGACATTAATAAAATATCATTTGTGCAAAATTGTTTTGAAACAGCTGTAATAATGCTAGTAAGTTTACGTAGGTCCGTTCCGAGACTCTTCGCACGTTGTAGACGGTACTGTTCCTGCTGGTGTCCCGAAGAACCTATCGACCCTAACACTAGAATCACCTATCTACCTAATGGAGTGCGAGTAATGACAGAGCAGAAAAATTCCCCGCTAGCATGTGTCTCACTATGCGTTATAGCCGGACCCAGGTATGAGACTGCCAACTGTAACGGCCTCACCCACTTTATTGAACACCTGGCATATAAAGGATTTAATAGTATGAGCAGAGAATGCTTAGAACATAATATGCTAAAGATGGGTGCAAGAATGTTAGTCAAGACGCGAAGAGACATGCAGATATTTTCGATACTACTTCCTTCCGAATTAGCTACAGATGCTGTTGTTTACTTATCCAAAATTGTGCTTGAGCTCGCACTTGATGTCAATGAACTAGAAAAGGAGAGATACAATATGTGCCTCGAAGCCATTGATGAAGATAACGATCCCAAGGCAACGGTGTTTAATTATTTACATGCTACGGCTTTTCAAGGCACACCTCTTGCACAGCCAGTGATAGGTCCTCTGCGAAATTTAGCTAAGTTTGATCAAAATACCACTGCAACCTTTTTGACAGAAAATTATTCAACCTGCAGACTTGTTGTAGCTGCATCTGGCAGCGTTTGTCATGATCAGATCTTGGGGGCTGCAGGAGGAACGTTTGGTGTTATTTGCCCCTGCGGAGACGGCGATGCGGATACTGGACCTCAACGCTTCACAGGTTCTGAAGTCGTATATCGTAATGACAGCATGCCGTATTGTCACGTAGCAATTGCGGTCGAAGCTCCGGGATACAATAATTTCTATTACTTCACGATGTTGGTGATGAAATATATTATTGGTTCGTGGCACAAAAGTCAAGGACGGTCCGAGAACCAACCTTTTATATCAGCCCAAGGAGCAGATTGTTGCAAGTGCGAAAGTTACCAGTCTTTTTATATTCCGTACAAGGACGTTGGACTTTGGGGTGTGTACTTTCTTGTAGAGAGGCACCACGTAGATGACATGGTGTTTCTTATACAGGACGCTTTGATGCATATGTGCCTTACATGTACTTCTGCGCAAATTACAAAGGCGGTAAATATGGCGAAAATAGAAGTGGCTAAAAGGCACTACGGAGTGCTGAACTCTTGTCGTGATATGGGCATTCAAATGATGTATGCATGCACAAGACACTCTCTTCGTATGATGTTAGGTCAAGTAGACGTAGTCCAACCTTTTATGGTCAAGGAAATGGGCATGAAGTGTTTGTACAATCGTCAACCTGCCGTGGCCGCAGTGGGACCCTCTGAGTGTCTGCCCGAATATAACAGAATACAAGGTGGAATGTACTGGCTGAGATGGTAATAGCTCTATGTTGACAAATGGAAATAGTTTGTAATGGTTTAATTTTAAAAGTTTTTTAAAATGTATTTACATATGTGTTACAGAACAGTTGCTTTAAAGTAATTAAATATCTACAATCACAGAGCTAGCTGTTTTCCATGCATAACTTACAATTTTTAGAAGAGATTAGGTAACATATACTGCCGCCGATTCGATTTATAAATTATACGCCCCTTTACAAAACACATAACTCTTTAACCAAATACAATTTTATTAGGTAAGAATGAATCGTTTATGAAAATACGGTGTTTATATTCGTAGTAGGACAAAAATATACATGTTTTCTCTATAACACTATTTGTTAATAACAAAATAAAATTAATTAAATAAAAAAACCGACCAAGACTATAATAAAGACTATATGAAACACTTAAAAAAAAAAGTTGACAATAATATTTTAATTAGTTTAAAGCAAGATCATTAAAGACAATCAACGAAATTATTCATACTTATGAACCTATTTACAATTTAAATAAGTTTTTTTGGAGTCGGTGCCAACCCTAAAGAACCGTTTAATCCTGTGTTTTCAAACAGACTTTCGAACAGTACGGAACGGTTGAGTAATCTTTCCAACAACTGGCCAGTTCTTCTTCTTTATTTAAGAATAGGTATTAAAGTATAATAATTATCGTGACGGCTCCTAACAAATACAAACAATTTTCTTTGTTCTTAGCTAATGTTTCTGTAATGTCAGTTAAAATAGACATTGAAAGTCCTCATCAAAACTTTACTGGAAGGAAACCAAAATATTATCTTTGTAATGGGACCACCTAAATAATCATTAAAATCGATTCATAAATGGTTGACAAATCTCGTAACAAACAAACAAAACAATAACATACAGTAAACAGAATTGAGAACCTCTACATTTAAAAACACTGAAAATTATTTATTTTCCAGGAATATCTACAAGACAATTGTAATGAAATGTTAACTGGTCGATGTCTGTACATTGGAGACAAATAAAATAAATAAATGGGGTGTGTTAATTAAGGAAATAGAATAAAATTTTTATGTTTTTTTTTTGTTTGTCTGCTGGCGGGATGTTTGTACGCATCACGCAAAAACTACTGCGGTTACTAGAGGTCTAGCATAGCTTTTTAGGATAATAAACAATTTTAATATTCAAAACACCACAAAACCATATTTGATTTCGCAATAAGGTGTAATTTATTTTATTTTTTTTATTCGTAAGCCTACCATAATGACTCCACTTTGCCTGATGGTAAGCAATAAATGGAGTCCAAGAGTGGTGGTCACCATCCTCATTGCATGTCTAGTCAATGCAGCATGGTGACCCACACTATGGCGGCCTGGTGAGATGCTTTTTCACGCCCCTCTTAAAAGACCCGGGATCAAATTGGGAAGGAAACACGTGCGCTGGTAGGGAATTCCAGGCTTTCACTGATCGGCACAGGAAAGAAGAGCCAAACCGTTTCGTTCGGGATCGCATATCTTCGACTCGCAAACGGTGACTTCTCAGGCCAGCACATGTAGTCCTGTAGAGGAAGGGAGAAGGTGGGACCAATTGGAAGAGCTCGTCAGAACACTCCCCGTGATGTATGCGATAAAGAACTGCCATAGAGGCGACATCTCTTCGCAACTGCAGGGGCTCAAGAGACTGGGTGACCTCAGGACAGTCTATAAAACGGACTGCGCGTCGCTGCAACCGATCGAGAGCGTCAAGCAGATACTGCGCATAGCTATCCCAAAGATGAGAGCAGTACTCCACGCAGGAGCGAACCAGGGTCTTATATAAAAGACACAGATGCTCGGGCGAGAAGAACCGTCTCACCTTGTTCAATACACCGAGCTTCCGCGAGGCCGCCTTAGTGACGCTCTCGATGTAATCACGCGGATTGAGATCCCGACAGATGTCCATACCCAGTATACTAAGCCTATCCTGTAGTGGCAGTTGAGTGTTCTGAAGAGTAGGAAGGGGAAGGAATGGAGACTTTTTGTTTGAAAACGCGCACGCCTGTGTTTTCTTGGCGCTGAACTCGACCAGATTCTCACAACCCCATTTAGAGATGCGGCTCAGGACCCGGTCGAGCTCAGCAACAAGCTCCTGTCGTTTTCCCTCAACGTCTGCTAGCTTGGCAGCAGGATGTCCAAAGTATCGCCCGTGTACTGTGCTGTCGTCTGCATAACAATGTATGTTGCCAAGAGCCAACATATTATTGATATGCAGAAGGAACAGCGTGGGCGATAGGACGGAGCCCTGAGGTACACCAGCGCTAACCTCCTGGAAGTCAGAGGCCGCGCCGTCACAGAGAACCCTAATGCGGCGCTTGTGGAGGAAGGCAGCAACCCTGTTGCATAGCTTAGATGGCAGACCAAATGCAGGAAGTTTGGAGAGAAGCGAGCGATGCCAGACCCTATCGAAGGCCTTGGTAATGTCGAGGCTGATGGCCAAGGACTCCCCATGTCTATCCATAGTCTCACCCCAAAGTTGTGTGACGTACGCTAGAAGATCACCCGTGGATCGGTTCGGCCTAAAACCATATTGCCGATCATTTAACAAGGAGTGATCCTCTAGGTGGCGGATTAATTGGGTGTTGATTATCCGCTCGAGCACCTTACAGAGTATAGAGGTGACGGCTATAGGACGGTAATTAGCTGGATCGGAGCGGTCGCCTTTTTTGGGAATGGGTTGGACGTTCGCCTCTCTCCAGGCCTCCGGAACAATTCCCGAGGAATAGGACAGGCGATACAAGCGCGTCAGTACAGGAGACAACTCTGGTGCACAGTTTTTAAGAACCACCGCCGGAATACCGTCGGGTCCACTGGCTTTCCGAACATCGAGTGACCGAAGCTCCGCACGGACATCCCTCTGCCGGATGCGAATATCCCGCATTGCGGAGTCACAAGATGCAATGGTGGGCGGGTGAGCGCCACGGTCGTCGATTCGGGAGTTAGCCGCAAAGAGGTCAGCAAGTAGTTTCACTTTCTCTTGCGGCTCGTGGGCCAGTGATCCGTCAGGGTACTTCGTAGGGTATGCGACGAGTTCTTGACCAAACCGTGCAATACGCTGGGCATCAGCTCTGATACATTCCTTAGTGGCTTTGTTAAACGCTGCTTTTAGGCGATCAACGTCTGGGTCACAATGAGCGCGGGCCCTGATCCATGCGCGGTAGGCTGACTGCTTTTGAGCGACAGCACGGGTGCACTCGCGATTGAACCAGGGACGGGTCTTTGTGCTGGCGACTTCACTGTAAGGGATATAGTACTCCATACCGACAGTGATTTCGTCAGCCACGGCAGACGCACTTTGCGACAGATCCCTGTCTTTAAAGCAGCGTTGAGCCCACGGGATGGATGCAAAGTAATCCCGCATTCCATCCCAGTCTGCTGACGAGTAGTACCATAACCGTCGCCTTGTTACCACAGGCCGTGGTGGGGCAACAAGAGGCACCGAGGTGGACACCAGGCAGTGGTCGGAGGATCCCAGGGGGGCGCGAACCGTTACACTGTACTGCGCTGGGTGACTCGTCAGCAGAAGGTCTAGCAAAGAGGGCGCTTGACCCGATATGTCTGGTATCCTGGTGGGCTGGAGTACCACAAACATCCGCCCTGACGAAAAGACATAGCCGGGATAGTAGAGATATGCCGTGTCGGCAGGGCGGCGTATTTGTGTCTCATCATGGCCGGCCGAGCCGTCTCAAGGTGCTGGTGTACGGCGCTGAGGTTTGCATGGAGTCCACGTATGTTAGTGAACTCCACCTCAAAAAGCGGGTTGGTGGGAGAGGAGGATGCCGCTGTTGGACCATTTTTATTTTTTTGTACTGCCATGATAAGAGTTGGGAAAGGGGGCGTAAAAGGCATGACAGTCATCGTGACTGTGTAAACTGAGACTGAAAATACTGTGTCATCATGTAGCGGTGAGGCATGGCGGAGACCGAACCGCCAGACGGAATGGCCCCCGTACCCTCCCGGATATGGACGCCGGGTCCCACGACGAGCCACTCCGTGGATTATGCGCGACCTGACGGGGCAGCCTCCCAGGGTGGTTAGCCGTGGTTGGGCCCCTCTCCATGCCGCGGGCGGCCAGCGGCACCACCGTTTCTACGGGTCTCCCTGGCCGACGGTTCGATCCACGCCAACCTCACAATGATTCAACGAGCACTCCACTGCTCACACACATACCACGATAACTGTCACCCCTGCATCATTGGGCCTCCGGCGCACTCACACACCAGCGAAAGACGACAGCACGAATGTTGTCGCTTTAGGCAGGTTTTCTGTGAGAGGGTAGTACTGCCCCGGTCGAGCCGGCCCATTCCTGCTGAAATCAGCGTGGCTCTACTACATATATAATTTATCATAAAAGCTGGCTCTAAAATAATCTACATATATATATATATATATATTTAATGTTCATAAAAAACGTCTCTGTACATCATTCAACGTAAAGTAACCTTGAAGTACACACTTACTTTCAGTAAATATTGGTGTTTACATCAAACAAATCATGAAGGATAATTATGACTTGAAAGACGGTTACGGCATTTAATTT
This sequence comes from Tyria jacobaeae, assembly GCA_947561695.1. NCBI lineage: Eukaryota > Metazoa > Arthropoda > Insecta > Lepidoptera > Erebidae > Tyria > Tyria jacobaeae. The sequence continues at coordinate 5,075,945 of OX387207.1, read as the reverse complement.
CTAAAGCTTTTTCCAGTTTGAATTATGATCACAATGTATAGTGTATACGAATATCATAATACTGTAGTTTTGAGGCCGAACTACAGAAAATGTAAGTGGTATAGCTCTCAAGTACAAATGGGGATCTTGAATATTTACAAAACTTCTGGATCTTCATTCCCCTCAGATCCCAGATCCTCTCACGCTGGTAACTCGGCGAAACGCAACGCATGCAATGCTTCAAAATCACCGTTGTACTACTGCGGTTGAGCTGTCCCATACGTACTTAGGTCTCTCCCACGTAAAATATGTGTAGGTACATACTTACAAGGTACACTGGACGAGGTACATCCGCAACGCATAATACGTTCAAAGTATTTAAAAACGCTTAGAGGAAACGACCGAACGGTCACAGCGATCGCTTCTATGATACTAGATTAATGCATTAGATTGGGTTGAAATGTATCTCACAGTTAGTTATTACAGTTTAACAGTGGTAGAGCCATGCTTAGGCACGAATGGGCCGGCTCAACTGGTGCTGGTATACCACGGCTTCACAAAAAACCGGTTGTGAAGTAACGCTTGCGTTGCATTTCCCCGAATTGAGTGAGGTTTCCGGAGGCCCAATTCCCCCTCCCCTCTTTTCTCTCCCCTCATCTCCTTTCTCCTTTTTTCCATCTCCTCATCCCTTCTCTCTTCTTTCCGCTCCCTGCATCCCCCATCCCTCATCACCCTCAAAGGCGGGCAGCGCACTTGCGACTCTTGAGTTGCAAGGGTCCATGGACGGCGGTTGTCACTTACCATCAGGTGACCCGTCTGTTCGTCTGTCCCCCTATAGTATAAAAAAAAAAAAAAAAATATATATATATATAAAGACGCAAACACTCACAAAAAAGTCATAAATATTTAGCGGGGCGATACAACTCATCTGCTTTCAACACTATATATTACCCATAATTATAAATAATAATTACTTGGGACAACATTTATTGAGCCGGCGTGCCGCCAATTTTCTTTAATACCGTCATATTGACTGTCAAAGCTTGCCAATACAATACAGTGCAGTAATATACGGCTTAGGGAGGCCGTTAGCTGCTCGAGCTCAAACGCCCCAAATTACCTCTTTCGTTTACCCCACCTTCAAGAAGAAAAGTTATTCCTAATTTAACTGTGCCTTTTCTAAAACAAATTCGCTGACAAGTTTCTAAGGTAAATCGGTATAAGGTACGATTGTCAAAGTCACCGATATCTGTATCAATGTAAACATACATACATACGTGCTTACGCTCACGTCTATATCGCATAAGGGGTAGGCAGATGTGTATTAAACACGACTAAGGGATTGGACTGTTTTCTATTAGACAGTATGTATACGGTTAATGTAAACATCGATATTAAATATTGAAATTCTAACACTAGACTTTGAGAATGAAGAGAAACACTGAGAATGAACAAAAGTAACTAGGGTAAATGTTTGCCTTCTAATATGTTTCGATGTGGGTACATATACTGACCATCTTTTGAGAAAAGAACTTACCGAATCTGCCGAAGGTAATGTTCAGTATAAAACTTATCGAATTATATTGTTCAGTTATTTATTTATTTTATTACACTTGTTAGATATATTACAATCTTTGGGGGATTGTGGTGCACTTATGGTGCAGGTGTGCATTAAAATTGGATAGGTAATTTAAAAAGGAAGTTAATCAGAAATTAAAAATATATAGTATAACACATTATATAAACACACAACCTCAAAATTCAGACAGGGAGATTAGTGTTTGTAAACAAAAAAGTTCGTATTTATTCAATCATTACGTTAAGAGTGTCTGTAGTCGTTATCCCCATACTAGTACTACAGCCTGACCAATAACGCTGCACTGCACCTTAAGTATGCGAGCGAGCCTGGGGGGCCGAGCACCCCTCCGTTTTGTTATTTCACCCTTGTCACTCACGGTGGCAGCTATGTAGTTTCGTTTGTGCCAGACTGCTTGTGTCAATAGCACATGAGATAGAATATCCAACGATGGGAAGTGCGTTATCTCAAGATATCAACTCTGACATTTTCAAAGTGACCTAATAATTTAAGAAAAGAAAAATAGACAAAGAAAGTTTTGAATAAAAATAATGACGCAAATATCGCCAAAACCGTGGTGGAGGCTAAAGTGTACTTTAAAAAAAAAAAACGGTTGTAAATGTGATAACAAGCCATTAAAGTTAAATGCGGAACTGGTTGCGGCGCCACAGAGTAGAATTGTCCGAAACTATGAAAAAAACCCCACCCTTCGTTACGGCCTTACTCCAGAACATTGTTATGATAGACTTCGATGGCATTTCATTACAAAGCAACATCTCACTGTTTGTGTGGTTTTCAACGTGGCAAACTCGAAGCAAACTCACTGATGATTCTTGAGAAGGACGTCCTTTTACGGCGACTACTGAAGAAAACGTGAGTGCTGTGCGGCTAACGATAGAAGCTGATAGAAGGGTGACGTGGAGGGATATCAATAGATTCGGGAAGTTTTAGGCAGTGGTGCGAGCCAAGTACAAAAAGTCTTATATGAACATTACCTTATAAATTGACGGAAGATCAAAAACGCCGTCACTTGGATTGGTCCCGCTCAATGCTTGAAAAGAAAGACGGAGGTGACTCGAATGCTGTATTTGATATCGTCACAGGTGATGAAAGCTAAGTATATTATTACGAACCCAAATTCAAAAGACAATCTAAGCAATAGATGTCTCTATTCCAAGATTGACCAAAAAAGTAAAGAAGGGCAGAAGTGAAGGGAAATGTATGTTTGTCTCATTTTTTGGACGGATGATACATTTCGCAACAATCATTCTAGAATATAGAAGGTTAAACTGTTACTGCAGATTGGTATGTCGTCATTGTTTACCAGTTGTCTTTGAAAATGTTAGACGGAAACAGGATCATCCTCCACCACAACAACGATCCAGCTCACCCCTCCAGACGGACTATCGAATATTGCTCTGTCAAAAATGTGGAGTTAGTAAGTCATCCTATTTACAACCCTGAATTGGCACCTTATGACTTTTATTTATTTTCAAAAATAAAAGATAAATTTACAGGAATTAGTTTTATAAACCTGTAGATGCCGTCCCCAGGGCTTAACTTGTTTGAGAACTATTCTCAAATATTAATCAAATGACCCAAGCCAGAGTAAAGGTGAACCTAAATAAATCGATAAAAGAGTCAATCGACACTTCAACAAATGTCATTACAAATTAACAATTCTCAGGGGGAAGTGGCTTCTTAATTCAAACTCCGTCAGAAACTAATTTCAAGCAAGTATTTATTATGTTGTGACTTTGAAAGTTTCTGTAATATGGCCCTAAGGCGCTTAGGGTACTTTATTTCTCTCAAAAAGTTTTAATGATCTACTATTATTTTAATATAGTTAAAAGACTAACTTGTATATACCGTATTAAATGCAATATGCCATGCAATATGTCATTATTTTACCAATTGTCTTCTACAACGTAAAAAGTAGATCTTTGTGCCACATATTTTAGAGAAACGAAGGAAAGATAATGTTTGTCCCCGATTACTTTTAAAAAGAAATTTGAAAGATATTTTGCTAAATTCATTGCCTTTTTATTTATAATAAAATAATAGAGCTATATATGCATATCTTTTGACGAAACTGCTGTTAAAAAGACCGGTATGTAATTACTAACTAAAGCTAAATTATGAAGAGACTGAACTTTTAGACAGCACTGCCTCACATCTTCATAAATAACTTACACTTACACTAATCTACATTCACTCACAACATAAATACATGCACACCCACACACGCACTCATACCCTCTCACGTTCATACACGTACTCTATCACGGTACGCAAAAGCGAGGACCCTTGCATGCACACTTCTCTTTTACCTTGTTAAATTAAAATTATTTAGTGTAGTGGTACGTACAAATCAAATTAAATTAACGTTAATGGCTAAAATAACTAGAGAATATTATATCCGAGAGGATTGGCGCTGATAGCCAAAATACAGGCTCTGCCTAGTTCGGTTACAGATGCTTAATTCATTTGTACTTAGAAACTTTAGTCTATTTTTATTTTGCAACTCCATATCCATTTGTGAAAATAATTGTTATTATTATTATTTCCTTTATTTAAATTAATACATACATATAGTAATAACATTCTTAAATATGCGATATAAATACAAAATACATTTAAAAATATACCAAATAGTAGACCACTGACTTCGGGTACAGGGACCAAGACAATGAAGCTCTACCATTTTCATTACCTGTAACATGTACAATAACAATAAGTTCACAAGATTGTATTCAGAGAAAATTGTTGATGTATTATCCTGGCCACTTGGTTATACCTATGTAAGTACTCACCGTTTACATGACGAGAACACACATAAATAACATGCCTGATAGATTCAATAGAACGGTGGCATGCCCTATATAATGATGACCGTACCGTCTTTAAGGACAAATTTCCATTGCCCAATACGAGGTTTTAAGAAAGTGCATTGACTTGTATCAATTATATACAACTCCAGCACCCTTAAAAGCCATGTATGTTTAACTAAGTCTTATGTTTCTTATAATCTATCCAACATGTCGCCAGATTCTTGCTGTTCCAACGTACTTGTTGGCTAATGGCCATATCTATGATAAGGAGCTCTTTAGTGCCACGAGTCCCGCTGTTACATCCATTCTAAGAAGCAGAAATTTTTGAATTTGGATCTAACGGGGTAATGAACCTAAATTCAGAGCTGCTTCGAACTGAGATGCAAAAAGAGCCTTTGAGCTACGGAACCACATAAGCATATAAATAATAGTTGTGCAGTTCACATGGACCAGTTGATTTCCAATCTGGTAATGAACGAACTGCACAACTTACGTCCTCTTGGTTTTGGTGATAGTTTCCGTTTGATGTTTAGTCTCACACGATCGTCTGACATCCTGCATCCAGTCAGCTTCTGTATGAATGACAGGTGCCGACCAGATGTTATGCCAAAATGTACTTGTTGTATCATCATCTGGCAAATACCCGTCACTCACACGTCTATCAGGTTTCTCCCACTTGCAGAAAATCCACATCTCATTTCTTTGGAATATACGATTTTGATTAAACCGATCGAGTCGCCTATTGTAACGTTTAATTCATTTCACCCATGCATAAACTTTTTGCTTAAGAAAGTCTATGCGCTGTGTAACACATGATATATGTATGTATATGATTGAGAACTAATGTCAGTCCCCAAGAATACCTGTTTCACAAAGCGCATCACTCTCGGTAGCATATTGCTTGATCAAAAGCAGATTAGCTTAGCAATGAATGTCCTAGTCTCTGCAGTAAGTCGCTTAATTCTATATTACCAGGCTGGCCCAGCAGATTTAGGTCTAGTAGTAGCGGTATTGGCAATTTCAGTCCAGCTACTCGACATACTGCGATAGGTTGGAAGTTGGCGGTGTTACGCACGTTAAGCTGTCGGTCCTGATTGTCATGAACACCCATGACACCTTATGATATTAGGAAGTCAGTGCCCTCAAATATTCTGAAAATTAGTTCCACTATCGAATTCAGTTAGCCCTGAGGGTTGCGGAGGTCAGATGGCAGTCCCACCGCTGATATTCACACAATAACTTGTCGGAGTAGAAGTAGACATGGGAATAATTAGGCTAGGAAGAAGAGAAAGAAGCGTATTTATTATCTATCTCTGTATCTAAATTAATTAATTAATTAATATTAGAATTAAAAGTAATTTACATTTATGTAACAATTACTTTATGTTCTGTTACGTTTCGAAACGTCTGGGTGTCACACCTCAAGACAAGCGGTTTCGGTTTTGGTGTTTTTCTTATTTAGTAATTACTTTCTTTATCTAATTACTATCTACAATACTATTTTCGCACTTACATACGTTCTTTATACTATTTTAAATAGGCATAATGAAACAATACGGTATCTGACAAAAAATAAGCGCTCCTGTATAGTATTACGTACTTGTATGTTACATAGTGTTGTTATACTATAGACGGCATGGTCCGAGTATTTATTGCATGCTCAGAAAATATTACTGTTTTCTTTTTTTCTGGATCCACTTCATACTTATAATATGTGACGCAAGTGAACGATAATCTCCAAAGAACGTAATTATTCGGTTTGCACCCTTCCACCCCTCGTTTTCAACCTCGTAAGGGACTCTTTTGTTATGTTTATTGGCTAACAACGCAGTCATTGCGGGTCAATGTCTTTTTAATTTCCACTTGGACTTATTTTCACGTAGTAAGGATTGTGTAATATTTGGTCCACGTAGGTACACCATGAATTCCGATGAGATTATTTCGCAATTCATATAGCACTGAATACATACTCGTAATATGCCTTGTGTATATTATATATTCACTGATATAATACCTATAAAATAATTTCTGCTCTAATGTTTTAAGTCAGGTGTATATAGAACATTTTCATAGTTTCTAGTAAAGAAATGTTTAGTGGTTGGAGATCCTGACTGCTGCTGCTGCGAGATGAGGGGTCGTAAAAATATTGTGTGATTTGAAGGTTGAGTGTTCTTTGTGGATATGATATGTATAACTCTGGAGGTGTCTTTTTAAAAATAAAAAGTTAAAAATGTACAATATTAACTCATAGTTACAAAGCTGATGCAGCTTCTGAGTACTGTAAGCGTTACATTTGTGAAGTATAACGAGTCGCTATGTAACTTGTGGAGTCGTACATTCATACATATCGAAATGTATATTGTTGAAATTACATATCGAAATGTATAGTGCAGTCATACATATCGAAATGTATATTGTTGAAATTGTAATTGTTGAAAATCAAAATTATCCTCATTGAGTTGCAAGCCCAAGTGCAAGTCTAAATTGGTGATGAACGAACTCAAAAATGTACAGCGATCCACAACTCAGCATAATTTTCGGTAGTAAAGTGTGATTTATAAGTGGAATAAATTCGAGATATCTATATATAGATATGGATATAGATAGACAGCAAGAGCTATATACGAGTATATATATTTATATATAAATTTAGCCAAAAAGGAGTCAAATGAAGGTCAGAGCGTATCAATCATCGCTTTGCATCCCAGAATTCTGTGAAAATGTACGAAAACTGTGGTTTATCCAAGCAGAGTATCAGTGAGGGTATTCAGGGAGAGGGTCAGTATTGCACCCGCATAAGATATCAAGTACCTCATGATTATATATCTCATTATATACCTCAGGGGGACAGCGAAACAGACGGGTCACCTGATAGTTAGCGACACCCGAAGTCTATGAACACCTGCCACCACCTGGAATAAATTCGAGATATCTATATATAGATATGGATATAGATAGACAGCAAGAGCTATATACGAGTATATATATTTATATATAAATTTAGCCAAAAAGGAGTCAAATGAAGGTCAGAGCGTATTAATCATCGCTTTGCATCCCAGAATTCTGTGAAAATGTACGAAAACTGTGGTTTATCCAAGCAGAGTATCAGTGAGGGTATTCAGGGAGAGGGTCAGTATTGCACCCGCATAAGATATCAAGTACCTCATGATTATATATCTCATTATATACCTCAGGGGGACAGCGAAACAGACGGGTCACCTGATAGTTAGCGACACCCGAAGTCTATGAACACCTGCAACTCAAGAGTCGCAAGTGCGCTGCCCGCCTTTGAAGGTGATGAGGTATGGGGGTTGCGGGGAGGCGAAAAAAGAGAGGAGGGATGTGGAGATGGGAACAAGGAGAGAGGTATGAGGAGATGAGAACGAGGAGAGAGGGTATGAGAGGAGAGTACGGCCTCCGGAAACCTCAGTCATTTTGGGGAAATGCAATGGAAGCTTTACTTCACAACCGATTTTCTGTAAGGCTGTGGTATCGCACCAGTCGAGCCGGCCCATTCGTGCCTTAGCATGGCTCTACCACTGTTGCATGGCTCTACCACTGTTAAGTAGAGAGATAATCGAAAAAGTTACTGATATTTTAATAGGGCTACTTGAAAAACAAAAATATGGAACACCGAAACAAAAGTTGATGTTCATTTATCAAAAGTCCGAAAAAAAAAAACAGCTGAAGAAACTCATCAGGGAGATGGACTTGGAGGAGCAAAAACTTTCTAAACTCATTCGACGTATGCAGGACATTGTAAGAGTTAAAGTAAGAGACATTTTCCGTATTATGGTAAAATCACCTTTCTACGTCAGTGCGAGGCATGTTAGCAGTAGCAGATGGTAAGGGATTGGATACTTCAGAAACCCTAGCAAATAAGATTATGAAAACTCTAACATCACTTAAAATTACTAGTAGAAGTAGAAATAGAAACAAGGTCAAAACATTCAGAGAAAAGTGGAAAAAAAATTAAATTTAGATCAACTTTAACTACCTGTATACCAATAACCGTCTAAGGAAATCAGGTTAGAGAGTTTTAGTTAACAGTGGAGCAAATGTTTCAGTTTTACTGTATAACATAGTGTATAAAAAGTCGCGTTGAGCTATTACAGAGACTGAAAAATACAAGTCGTATGCTGAAAACAGTACCAAATTAAAGACATATGGCATGCATTGTATGGTTCTAGATTCAAAATCGTATCGTTGGTTATATAAATGAACCGTCTTTAAAAACTATTGTAACAAAGTATCCGTTTTATGAGTTATTATGTAAGTTTCCAGATTTAACCTAACCTGTGTCCTGCAACTAACTTTTGTTTTCTAAGATAGTATCAGATAGGGAAACAGCAAGACATACTGCAGAAATTATGTTCATTAGAGAATTTAGCTTAAATGTTAAGTATAAGCATTTAAGTGGTTCTAATATTATTGTAGCAGATGCAATGTCAAGAATTGGAACAATAACATGTCCGACTTTTATAATTTTTTGCAAAACTAGCCAATGCGCATTCCAGAACAGCTTGCGCAATGGTTTCAAGTATCGAATAACAAATCGAAGTTACTGTTGAAGAGTGTGATGTTAGCAGACTGCGATAAGTCCATACCATAACAATGGTTGCAACACGAAATTTGAAAATCATCAATTAAAATTTCAAAATCACGAATTTGCATTAACACTGGTAATAGTCGAGTATGTGATGATGCGAGTTATGTTAGCCTATTGCAAAATGTATTTTTGAGAAACGATGCGGTTTGAAAATCTTTACAATGTTCCTATGACGAATCATACCGTGTTATATATTGAAAAGATAAAGTGTTTTGTATACAGTTGCCAAATAGACAAGTACATGTATCTACAGACAGATTAAAATCAGCGTATGTTTAACAAGAGGATAGTTTACATAGTAATGACACTGATCACATAAGAAATAGTGATGAAAATACCAATACACAAAAAGTAGAAAAACAAGTTTTTTGAAACAAGCAAACCGAGTAGTTCGAAGTGTTCGAACAGGTAGAATAATCAAAAAGCCAGTGATGATTAGATATTTTTGTTGGCAATAAAAAAAAATATCTAATACAATAACGAGTAGATTCCTCAGTGGTATGTACATATATGTGCTCATACCTCTTCCTTCCTTCTTCTTCTTTTCCCGCCCCGCATTCCCCAATTTTCATCACAATCAAAGGTGGACACCGCACTCAGGACTCTTGAGTTGCAGGTGCCCATGGACGGAGGTTGTTAATTACCATCAGGTGACCCGTCTATTCATCTGTCCCCCTACAATATACAAACAAAAAAATCGTTATTAGTCTTTAGATACTTTTTCGTGTTCCAGTATTATTTATGTACACGAGGATTAATAAAACTTACCTGCAACTAGAGAGTCGTAAGTGCGCTGCCCGCCTTTGAGGGTGATTCGGGATGAGGGGAAAGAAGAGAGGGGGATGACGATATGGGAAAAGGGAAGGGGGGACAAGGGTGAGGCGAAAGGGGAGTTGGGTTGCGGAAAAATCACTATACTTGTACCTATTGGTGTTAAGCAAACGTCCAAAGAGTAACCACTGGTGCCTATTAATGATCACATCACTTCTACTTTGCTATAGCTACTTAAACATTAAACATCTTTACATAACTGTATTAAGATAGACGGATATACTCTTTATTGTACATCAAAAGAATGACTATTTTTATCATTATAAATATACTTACAAACGAAAGTTTAAGCCTACAATTAAAACATGGTTAAACATATATGTATTGTACAATGCCTATTTGCGATTTCTTCCAGATGATGGAGAAAAATATTAAGGATGACATGAAGAGTTGCACTGTACGATTCAAAGAAGTAACGAATAATTTAACTATTATGATAATCTAACACAAAATAGAACATGTACAAACATGAATATATACATATATACCATAACATATATAATATAATATTGTATATACGTAACCATACACATACATATAGACTTAACTGTAAAAAGAAGAGTTATTTGTACAAACAGGCTGCAAGAGCCTCATCACTCAGCAACTGAAGAAGTGTTTCTTTAGCAATTTTTAAAATTATAATGTGTTTGTGCCCGTCTAATGGTGAGTGACGAGGCACTACACAAACGGATAGCTTGTATTGTATGATTGGATGATTTGCCAATATCAAATTCTCTGACGATCTTAAATGAGTATCGTGTAAAAATTCAAAGCGTTCTGTGACATTAAGAGGAGTGTTGGGAATGCAAGGAATACTATATAGTAGTGAAAGGATAATGATATTCCAGCGAAGGCATATGGGTAACCAGTTGAGCTTTTATAGATGCTCAGAACCGTGGTGTTATTTGCGTAAGCCAAAAATGAACTGTATTTAATACTCCTCGGTTTGACTACCTTATCTTCTCTCACATAGAGGGAAGATGAGGTCCAGCATCTTGGACCAGATGATCTAGCTGGAACTGCAATATGGCACTCTGAAATCTGTGGCTAATGTTAACATTTAAAGTAGATAGATTAGATTAGAATATTCTTTATTGTACACTAGGAATTACAATAGATCTTAATTAAACATTAACGTATTGTACAAATGGCGGTCTTATCGCTAAAAGAAATCTCTACGAGACAACCTTAGGATGCAATTAGTGTCAGCAAAGTAGTGTAGTGTATAAACTCAGATATTCACAAGAATCATAGCTATATTGTTTACTAATGCAGTCACTTTGGAAACCTGGAAGAAAATTCTCAACCTCAAACAAAAGATAAGTTTTAGTCTGAAATAGATTAACCACGAGAAATTCCTGTTTATACGGTGAGTGTGTGTGAGTGTCATTAAAATAATACTATTCTATTGAAGTAAGATCTCACAAATCTTTGTACAAATTGTAAGACACATTACATTCCCATGAGTTTCATGTTTTCTCAACATTTCGTCTAAAATGTTCATTAGATACCGGTTAAACGCCGGCGGTTGAAATGTTTCAAAGTTTACATCCCAACATAAAACGGCATGAGATGAGTAATTACAAAATGTAAACACATGAGCTTTGAATGTATTTGAAGAGACTGGATACGCAAGGGATGTATATGTGGCACACATGTAGATACATAGAAATTTTGACTAGAATATATGTGCTGGACATATTTTAAACTTGATAGTTTCATTTCATGAAATGGTTGTATTTTGACGTTTCTCTTTAACTTAACTTGAATGAACATACTGACTTGAATACGAAAACTCAAATACTTTAGTATACATTTATTTGTACACCAGGCCAATTACTGAATAGGTATGACTTACTTATTTACTAGACTGGAATCATGAATCCGAATAATGTAAACCGGACATAATAGTAATCTGGAATGCCCATCTTCAGCAGCGTCGAATGTAAAGTGGCTACAAGTCCGTGTTTAAAAGCCGAAGCGTCGTTAATTACCACGTAGTAAGCACATACGAGTATTATCCAATTTAACCCCACGAAGACACAGGTTTGCGCGTTCACCGCTAAAAAGATGCCATTGATCGTATCACCTCAATTTGAGAGCACTTCCCTAACTGCATCTGCCAGTATCGGAATCCTTGGCGTCGATATATCAAGCGAAGTCCAGTTTCGCGGTCACTTAGAGAGTAAGGCCATATTAGCCTCGAAAAAGCTTGGTGTGCTAAACAGATCGAGACAGTATTTTACTCCGGCCCACCGCCTGCAACTTTATAAGGCGCAGGTTCGGCCGCACATGGAATACTGTTCTCATCTCTATGCAGGTGCACCCCAGTACCAACTTCTGCCTCTTGACCGCATTCAACGGAGAGCGACTCGCATCATCGACTGCCAAGATATTTCTGATCGACTTGACACCTTGGCGTTGCGTAGAGATGTAGCTTCACTCTGCATCCTCTATCGCTTGTATCATGGGGAGTGTTCAGAGGAATTGTTCGGACTTATACCGGCTGCTGGTTTCCGCCATCGTCCTACGCGACAAAATATTCATCCCCATCACCTGGACGATTGGCACTCCACCACTGTGCGCTTCTCCAGAAGCTTTTTGCCTCGCACAACCAGCTTATGGAACAAATTGCCGCCTGCCGTATTTCCGAACCGATACGACCTTCAAACCTTCAAGAAGAGAGCGTACCTCTACCTAAAAGGCCGGCAACGCACTTGTGACTCTTGAGTTGCGGGTGTCCATGGGCGGCGGTAGTCACTTACCATCAGGTGACCCGTCTGCTCGTTTGCCCCCTATCGCATAAAAAAAAAAAAAAAAAAAAAATGTATGTACACTCATGCAGCCCAATTTTTGTAAATCATCAGTTAATCCCACTTACGTAATAGATGGCAAGTCCATTGCCGTCATCAGGACACTGTAGGACTGTATATAAGCTATCCAATAAATAAACAATCCGTAGGTATTTCTTTTTTTTATGTATAAGGCTACCATAGTGAGTCTACTTTGCCTGATGGAAAGCAATAGGTGGAGTCCAAGAGCCAAACAGAAAAAAAATAGCCATATAAATTTAATGCTGGAAATAATTAAATGCGACAAGATGGTGACACATGGTTGGGTCATTGGACTGATTTAGCTGGGCGTAAGTGACGACAAAATGACATAACTCTCACTTTATTGCACTAAGTAGAGGCGGTCTCATTGTTTCACTTCTTCTTCTTGTTACAGCCTAGCCTAGCCTATGACCTATTAATAAGGAACATTATCCGCGTATCTGCCTCTTCATGTTGACATAAATAATCTTCTTCACGTTTTGCAACGTAATTTACGACTGTTTGGTAAGAAAAATATTGCTGAAAAAAATTACATACAAAATCTCGGAAACCATGAAATAGATCAACTTTTTAATAAGGCAACCTAATACAATTAAATTAAGAATAAAATCAGCTTTCATTTGTCATTTTTTCGACTAAATAACTGATGAGGGTATATAAATAACATTTACTCACCTGTTTATACCTGGAAACCTTTACGTTTTCAACTCTGTTGGGTAGATTAAATAAATTTAATAAAAAAAATTATTATTTAATATTATCCGAGCGCAATGTAACTAGGCAAGCTATTTGCAATATGTTAATGTGAATATTATCTATCATTTATTTCTTATCACTAATAAGTAACAGATGAGGGTATTTCTTATACCGAATCTTAGACTATATAAAGTCTAGGAATTCCTCACAATAATACCACAGACTTGCCGCATTTGTGTTAGTACTTACATAGTTAACTTACGTTACTTAGTTTGATCCTCTATTGTATATTTCATTTAAGTACACAGATTCGTACATACATATGCTCACTCCTGTATCCCCTAACGGGTAGGCAGAGGTATATTGTACATCCTCCTTTTGGAAATTAGATTTTTTTACACTAAAGTAATATGGGGTAAATCTATTGCAGTCAACCGGGCATTGTATGTATATATACACTGTATGTATATATATTAAATACTAATATACATATAGTGCATTTTTTTAATAAGTATTGGGTTAAAAATTCAGTACAAAATAGGTTTCAACATTACATCCACATATGTATATGTGATCGTGTTTTTTGGTGTCCGGCGTTCTCCGAGTTTATCTCAATGATATGTCTGCAAAACAGCGACGCCACTCTCGCCTTGTGACAAATACTTGGCCCAGAATTAAACCCGTTCTTGTTTTCAGGGATACACTGCCTGTACCAGTAAAAGCTATCTCCTAAGCACAGAGTATCACTTCCTATTCATGTCATTTGTTTTCTTGTCCATTTGGCTAACTTCCAAATCAACAGAGTGAATCTTTGATTTGTCGTAAGCATAGAACATATAAACCAATTACGTGAAACCTCTTATGCGAATAACATTGTGTTTGTAATATACTGTTGAGACAGCTCCATTTGGTGCATACACAACGGCAAGCGATACACGTTGCATTCACGTACAATTTACACATCTCACATGCCTACATATGTAATTTAAGATCAATATGTAGGGTATTGATGTAGCACTATTGATGTAAAACAAAACCGACCTTTATTTATCTTGCTATCTTATTAACTCTTTCACCTTGGTTTCTATCAGATCAAAAAACTAAATGGCACGTTATTCGTCACAAAAAAATGGAATCAAACCAGAAATTAGCATCATTTGTTGGCTTTAGAACTTGTCCACGCACTGCCGAGCCCTTAGATTGAACTAGACGAACATTGAAAAAGTTATTATATTATTGTTGTTATAGTATTGACTACAAAGAAAGAAAGATTATCGTATAGGTTTTTTTGCAACTAATATTTATAGTTTCTTTTTCCATTATCTGCAATGCGAAATTTCCTGTTATTCCTCGTTCATTTTGTAGGCAACATGTCACAACAACCCGGGGCGATCACAAGGGACCTCGGATTGGCGAATGTACAAAAGTCTCTTCTACTTATTTTACATATAATACACATTTTTCAGAATACAGTAAATACTTTTATTCCATAAAAACTTTTAATGGGCAAGCGTATTAATAAAACAAACAGTTCTGATTTTGGAACGAAAGGAACTTCGTTCCAAAATGTTATAACAAACAACTATCGGAGATATAAAACTATGGCACAATTGACATTTGTCGGGCATGTCATCGTCCCGGAGAAACTCTCAGGCATATATTTCCAATTGTTCTCGTCTTGCTAAGTACTTGCGAGTACTTGCACAGACATAATCAAGTGCTCAGAATAGTCCATCAGCAAATTGCTCTTAGATATAACCTTGTTGCTGTCGAGTTACTGTACTACACTACTACAGGTATTTGGCCGATTCAGTTCTTGAAAATAGGCATGCAAAATTATACTGAGATCGATCTATCATCACTGACAGAACTATTGTTGGCAATAAACCTGACATAGTGGCGATAGACCGATAAATGATTGTTAATATTACCATTCCCCATGACGTCAATCTTATAAAAGCTGAAAAAGATAAACGACTAACAAAAATACTTGGACTCATTGGCCCATGAGGTTGTTGACATTTTGGATGTGGATTCAGTAATTATTGTGCCGAAAGTCACATCAGCCCATGGGTTGTTGCTAAGAGCCTCAACCAACACCTTCAGAGGCTCATGTTAATTAGCTGGGTAAAGGGCTGATGCAAAAGGAAGTCCTTCTTGATACGGCACGTATTGTGACTAGGTTCCTGTATCTGGAGCCCTAACTATCCGTAGCGTGGTCCCTGTACCCGATGCCTGTGGGATATGTAGATATTTTTTATATTTTTAAATGTAAATTGTTTTTCGTACAAACATAGAAATTAAACTTTAAGCATAGAAATTTAACTTTAATCTCTAATGTTTGTTTGATTACATGAAGAGAATAATAATCTCTTTGGAGAAACTGAACTTTATCCTGAAAGACGGTACTGTTGACATATGTCCGGCATGCCAGCGTCCTGGTGAATCTATCGGGCACATTATTTCTGGTTATTCTTGTCTTGCCAACGGTGACTATTTGGACAGTTATAACCAACTGGCGAGGATACTATGCCAATCATTATACTATACTACCCTATATGTAGGTTGGGGCAACATACAGCATTTTACTTATTATTATACTTATAAAATAAATATTAGAGTACCTTTGCACGAGGACAGATATTGAACTGGCACTAGGCCACATACATATACTGCGTTATTGACAGAATATATATATGGGACAAACAAGCAGATAGGTCACCTGATGGTAAGTTACTACCGCCGTCATGAACTAGGGACTCAGGATAATTACATCTTGCTTACTACAACGTTCTTCATCACTTTGCACTAAAGTAATTAAAGCACCGTGTTCCATCCATCATTAAATGTTGTCAGTCTATTAAAAATTTCTATCTTAAAAACAATTTGATTTCAATTAATATCAAGGGTGCACTAATTCCATAAAACCGTTTGACTGAACGTCACCTAGTACTGCCAAATAAACAGATATCAACTTAAATTAAATAATAAATAGTATTTCGACCTCGCTAAACAATTCTGAGAATAATGGAATTAAATTGAACTTGGGACTAACAGGACAGTCTCTACGCTTCGCAATAGCTTAAGTGGACTACGCCTCTGCCTCCCCTTTAGGGGATATAAGATATGAGTCTACGATGTATCGTAAGTCTTACCGGTTAACAAAGTCTATCATGTTGGTATGATTTTGGTGAAGTAAGGGATCTCAATGCTCTGCATGCCAATGGAATGTATGCCCATAATTTATTCATTGGTTCAAATCAAACAAATTAACATATTTTAATATAAATACAAATTTATTCGTTTTGTTCGTTCGTTAGTTTATACTGATTTTATAAACAAATAAAATGTGAGGTATGGCAAAACTGAGCAGGAAAGACTTACTTTTCCTATTACCTTCTATCCAATTACCTACTGACAAGTTTTTCAATTTTCGGCAGCGATACGTCACTTCGATACCGTCCCGTCGGGAACTTTCCGATTTTGATTACGTTGCCCGGTGCTGGTTGCGACAAAGTGTTCTTACTGTGAAACACTTAAAGCTGCCAACTGTGAATACTATGAGTACGACATGGAACATTTTTTGTCTTAATTTTTACTGTAAAATGATTTGTTTAGTAAATGTAAAAGTATGTAGGTATGGTATGGTATGGTATGGTATGGTAGAGCATTTTGCAAATATTATAGTTGACAAGAATATGCAGTTGTATCATTCAGGGTGTTTGATTCATAATAATAATAACTTCAGATATTTCACGTAGGGCCCGTCTGATCCCACACTAAGCAAATCTTGTAATATGGTAACCAGGCTGCTTATAAACAAACATATATATTTTTAAATACATACGTATTATAAATAAATTAAACCCAGACACGGAAAATAATTATTTGTCCTGGGTGGGAATCGAACCCACGACCACAGGCTAGCGTGCAAGGTCACTAACCAGCAGACAATCGGTCATGATTGACACCACTCTACGTCAAACAGTGAACCACATACTATTGGCTAAGTATGTATGCATCCTTAATATACGGGAGTTAACGTATCGTTACAATTTTAAATTAATTAAGTAGAGAAGTTATATTCTAATTATGTATTAATGCTGAAATGTTTATGTCACGTTTTTCGTATAAGCATTGGAATTATGAATTTGTTAATTTTACCTCTTGGGAAAATACAAACTGCGGTTGCTTCGATACTAGACTATATAATTTATTCTGTTAAGTTTGTAACTTTTTTTTTAACTTTTGTTGATTAAAAGAGACCCATTTTCATAATTTCTTGTTGTTATGTTACGTGGAAGCATTTTTTTTTGTAAAAAGCTTGTTTGAGGAATGGCTACTCCCCTCTTTTTACAAATTTTGTAATCGGTAAAGTGACGTAGGTTACCAAACTCATTAAAAAGTGCATCACGACTTTTGAATCATCAAAACATAAATCTACGTAATCTAATTAAGTCTCTAGAATTATAAAAAATAAGTTTACTAAAGATCTCTTACATTTCCTCTATAGTAGGCGACAAAATTCAGTCGATGCCGTTAAAAACTTGTATAACAGAAAGGTTCCGGATCATGACACCTCAATGATGCAGACCATTACACAAGTAGTCCATTCAACTTTATGTAGGTATGTATACTGTGATCGAAGCATCTGGTTGGAATATAGTTGTTACCATTGTGTATTTGTGTTCTTACACTAATTAATCAATTATTATTTATTCTTTTTTTTTTATGGTACGAGCAGACGGGTTACCTGATCTTAAGTGACTACCGCCTCCCATGGACACCCTATGTAGGTATACGCAGAAGTGTATTAACACTCCCATAGCGGGCAAGTAGTAACCGGGTAATGTATTAAAAGGGAAAGAATGGAAGGAAAAGGATATTGAATATACGGATATTTGCATAGACTGGGGATTGTGAAGCGTTATCAAATTTTATTAATGTTATTTGTAGCTGATAAATAAATTGAATTATTGATATAAAAAAATATCTCTTGAAATTTATTTTCATGGTTGGAAAAAATGTACTTTGATTATTACGAGTATTACACATGAACATGTCAAAGTAATTAGGCTTCTATTATACTTATATCACTCTCCCTGTTATTAGTCCTCAGTCATTATTAGTAAATTTATGAGTCAATTTTTAACTTTAGAAATTAAGTTTTATGATCTCAAATCACACACTTATTATTTTTTTGTGAATTTGAACATCGCAATTTAAGAATATTATTAGCGCTTTATGTTATTTACTATATGACTATATGTAATAATTAAATATTAGAAGTTCATATTTCATTTCATTATTTTTGTGTAGTTATTAGTCACAAACTGACTAAACAAATATCTAGTCTAAAGCGCTTAATTAATAATGCAAGGTTGGAAATTTAATATTTTGGTTTTTGAGTTAAGTTATTTTGGTCACAGTTTATTGCAAGTACCAAATCAAAAATATTTATATGAAGTAAGATAAACAATATTTTCTATTTGTTTCGCTTACCCTTTAACCATTGTCATATTCTTATTCAAATATAAGTAAAGAAAATTAAATCTTATTAGTATAAGACAACGGCAGCGATCTAAAATAGACTCAACATGAACTTAGTGAAGTATATAGTCACTTAGTTCAACTCACTTAACGACACGATAGTAGCTTGCTCCCTGCAAGCTACTATCGTCATCCACTGAAAAACTCAATATATACTGTCTGATAGACAGCGAGATAGGGTAGCCCTATTCCACTCTACGCAGAACCACAAGGCTGAGGAACAGGCGAAGTGTGCTTCACAAACAAGATTTAATCCTTAGGATTTTTTTTTGCTAAATAATTGAATCATGAGTATTTTAATCTTGAAATCATCGTCTTATATTATTGAGAAAAAAGATAACAGTAAATGAAATGCATTTGATGTATAATGCCACCACCACTAACCGATGTGATTTATTTATAAGTAGCCTTTACAACAAATCTTTTATAAGCTTTCTTTAAAGTAACGAAAAAGAAAACACAAAATTAAAGAGAAAAAAATAAAAACGGTTAAAGAAGAACTGGAGTATATTTATAAGATATCTATCAGTAGACAAACTAAACGAATTCTGATGAAAGTCGTCCCATTTGCACGCCTACTTGCTATGTACTATTTAATTCGTAAAACAGGCAAGATGAACTGAATAACTGCACATTATGTTTGCATAATTAAATTATAATTTTGTTGTATTATAATTTTATAACCATTCATCAGGTAACTTATTTTGAGGCAAAGTCAATATAATAATATTATAATTGACACGTTATTCATAATAATAGATTCTATTTTGTTTCTATAGCAACGCACGCCATTATCGACAATTCTGCCAGTCTCAATTGTGTTCTAAGAGGACGGGAACCTTGCAAATCTGTTATATGTGTATAATTAGACTCGTTGTGAGTCTTGTTTTAGAGTCACATACTGAAACACATAAATACAAGGGCGCATTAAGTGGACCTCACTTGTTAAATTAAGCGAAGAAAAATCGATATTGTTTTACTATTATAATATGTAAACTAATATATACATAAAATTTAAATATTAATAAGTATTTGATACAAATAACCACGCTTATTGCATCGGTACAGTGTTGTTATTTGTATTAAACAGTGTCATCTTCATCTGACGACAGTCTAGCAGCCGAGGTTAACACGTGCAAGGTAATTACAAGGTAAGAACGGCTTTTTTGCAATCTTCGATACATGTGATGCCGACAGGCATCACCAAACCATCACTGAAGTAGGATAATGTGCACGTTGTACTCTGCTGATAAATTGGGAAGCTTCTATGGAGCGTTGAGCAGAAATCCGGTTATTCTGCTTGTTAGAATATTGCTGAATAGTAAAAAATGTCCTGTCAGTAACATTTTTTCCTTTAATCTCCATTTGATTACGTTTAAGAAGTTGTTATGGTTTAACGGATGCTATCCGGATGGATTATCAGTTAAGTAGTGACCAGTGCGCCTGTTATAGGCTGTATGGCTTAAGGCGAGGTTGTAGCGACTTTGAACTTTTTGAATCTCTGGAAACCCTCAAATATAATAAAAGCCATAAAAATATTTTATTAAGTTTTAACACATGACCAACCGCTGTGTGAAAATCGAGACATGATATAAATTAGTTGGCTTGATAAAAAAAAAAAACACCAAATCTGACACTAACTAACGATTTCAAACGTGTATTTTTATGAAGATATGTAACAGAAAAGTATTTGAAAATTACATAAAATAATAAAGCTACTTTTTTCAAAAAGCTACGTAAAAAATATTTATCTAACAGAAACAAAATTGCTGTTGCAGGGGTCACGATTTGCCGCGAAGTCAACACATACGGCTAGTGCCCGCAGAGACGTGTTTGAGGTCGGACGCATGTCACTTATTCCAGAGCTACACCACTTGTTACCTACTCTTCGTTTTTTATTTATAAGTTTATTTCGATACCGGTTCTTTTTAGTAGTTAGATTGCTAGTCGTAAGAATTTGTTTAAATAATATAATAATAGTTAATATATATAAATAATAAAAAAAAAACAAAAATGGGTAACGAAAAAAACAAAAGAGCATATACAAAATTAAAACCTAAGGCATATCGAAAAATGCTACCTATTTCTTATAGGTCCTTTATAATGGTCGTTTTAGATGAAATATGTGTACTATTATAAATCAACTAATTATCGTAGAAGTAGCCGTAGCTCGATGCATGATAGCCTATGTCACTAAGAGATAATGTAGCCTTCTACTGGTTCAAAATCAGTTCAGTATTATTAGCCTCTAAAAACGTATAATCTTTATATAATAATGTATGTACGGTAACGGTATAATGTATGTAGAACCCTATTAAGTTAAAAAAAGGTTACAAAATAAAGACTTTATAACATTATTGTACGTGTACAAAGAGGTATGTTACAATCTGTTAGCACTGCAAGTAATAAAGAAATTTATAAAGAACTAGCTTTTCGCAGCGGTTTCACTGTCAACCGCGCTGTTCCTTTTCCGAAGGTTGCAGCATCGAGCTTAACGCGATTACTTTTTAGCCTTCGTGTATTGCGCCATAGTGTAGTATAATGCAGTATGTAAGGTGTCATATTGTTTTATTATTGTAGGTAGATACGGAATAAAAATATACTTGCCTTTGTGTATAGTATGTATATTTTTGTAAAATATTACAATATTCATTGAAAATATTAATCACACAAATTTAACATGATACAATTGGAATAGGGCTATTAATAGGTTACTTACTTGTGGTGTACATAGTTATCGATAATAACTCTAAACTTGTCAAAGACAATTCATACAACAACAGACAACAGCTCCGTATTCTTAATATTTCATATATTTCATATCAATAATATTTCAATGATAATTCATTAGTACGGAGGTGACAAAGAAAATAAAATACCTTCGACTTCTTCAATAAATGACTCAGGCTGAGTCTAGTGTCATAATTTGTTTTTTTTTAATAATAACGAAAACAGTTTGTACCTACCGTCGTTCACCATGCGATGCCCTTGATTACCATATTATTTTTAATATCATTTTTTAAGCCTAACTTACGATTGACATATTGTTTCGATAGTTATAGCTATCATTTGTTTCTTTGTGTCAATCTTTTAAATAGCATAAACACTCAAAACATAATTATGTATTCGCCTAATAGTTATTAAACATAAATATCTCCAGGCATAATCGGGTGTAATCTGAAAAATAAAAAAAAACCGTGTGGTGTCGTTGGACACTAGATAGGAACGAAGTAATTTCAAGTTCTATTCGAGGTGCAAAGAAAATAGTTTTTCGGCTATACATTTTTATTATGATTTTGTAAACGATTAAAATAAAAAAAAACTACTTCACAAAATTATCTTAACGCCTTTATTTTATTTACAAAGATTTATAAAAATATATAATAAAATCAATCGGACTTTAAAAAAGTAGACAACCGACTTCAATGCGTCTATCATAAAATTTAAGACTAATATGGTTTTCTCATGAATGCTCTAGTCAGAACTGGATCAAATTAAAATGACAATCAATTAAAAATTGTTGAAATCGGTTCACGCAGTCGAAAGTTTTGAGGTAACAAACATAAACAAACATAAAAAAAATACAGTCGAATTGAGAACCTCCTCCTTTTCGAACTCAGTTGATAACAGTCATCACGAAGACAATACATTAGACACTGTATAGCCATCATACATAGACTACACATAAAAATCCTACGCTTTTTTTTAACGTTACGGAAGTATTTTGCCGGCTAGGGTACCCCTCCGCAACGCCCCATAAGGAATTTCCGTCCAAAAAACTAAAGTATCCAATTTGACTTTCGTATTACATTGGTCAGTAGGTTATGGTGCAGCAGGGGTGACCCTTTGGCTAACCCTTTGCCGCGAACATGTTAAGTTTGCACATGATAACTATTTTTCTAACTGATAATTGCAAAATTTTACAGAAATATATATATAATCTAATATATTTTTCTTTGGCGTACTTTATGTCGAACACGGTCTGCGCGATCGTCTCACTCGATGCGTCGATATGTATTGGCGGGGAACGAGAAAACGTAGTTCATGTCAAAGCTTGTCGCTAGATTTACTTGTGTAGATAAAAGTAAATGAAGCAACTTGATGTGATTGATTTTAACTTTTAAATTTTCAATCTAAGTAAATACGAGTGCTTAAATCTCGCGATAAACTCATGTATCATATCAATTGTGTAATGACGTTATAAGTTGATAGTAAAAGGTCAGTAGGCCCAGCCGCTGGATTCGTTCCAAGATTTGGGAGACTGCAGCCGCAGCAAGTAACGCTGCCTCACCATGAGTCAGGTCATACGTTGGTCACGGCCTGGGGGTCAGGTACACGCCTGAGGGGAGAGCCGCCCTCAACACCCAGTCATATCCGATGTTCCACAGGTGTGGTCCTGGGCTCGGAGACTCTCTGCTTCGAATAATACCGTGCGGTACCGAAGTAAGCAAGCATCGTGCCTAAGCATGGCTACCACGATAAAAATAATAAGACAATTTATATTTTCATAATTATTTTTTAACGGTTTCTACACCACCCTCATGTAGACAGTAATGTGTACATGTTTGTGCTAAAAGTGTTAAATATTTTACATTGCTGGTTACAGTTAACGCAGAGTCTTATTGTCAAAATTTTGCAGACATACTCGTACATGTATAGCGTACAAATTTTCGGTCTTCTATGATATACCCATTTAAGTATCTTTTATCTTATCTGTAACCCAACTACTATTCATTACGGTATACTACATACGAGTATTACACATGTGTATGTTTCACGATTTGGCACTATTAATCTTGTATTAGAGATTATTAAACCTTGGACTCTTAAGAACGGACGTAAATCAGTCAGCTTACGTAAACAGATTCCAAACTTCGTTAGGTACGAAACCCGTAAAATAAGTTATAGCGCTAGTATCATATTTACCCGAGCTGAACACGATACCAATTTTGGTTTGTTGGCAAATTTGAGGACAGAAGCGAAGTCAGTTCAATTGTATTGGGCGTTTTATAATCTCATATTTCATGCAGTGAGTTAATAATTTTAATTGACATGTTTTATGCTAACTTTTTAAGTAAGCATAAAACATGTCAAGGTCTTAAGGGTTAGGCATCTCGAACGCCCACTTTTTGAAAACCATAAATCTAGTCCTAGTTACGCATAGTAGGCAAGCCTATTGATTATAATGACACGTAAACTCTTAGTAATTGTTTAGTTATAAACTTTATTCTTTATTTTTTAATGTGTAGAAGTCCTTTTGGCCTTCATCGCACCGGATATTTTAATGGAACAATAAGTCGGACCGACTAAAACAACTCGTGTGCCACACTGCGCCTAAACTAGGAGGGAACAGCTTTTTAAGACATCCGGACCCCTCTTAGCGCCAGCCAGCACTATTCGAGCAAACTCTCAATTAGGCAGCGTCAGCATCCAGAGTGCATAATCTTCTAAGGCCGCCAAAAAGCCATAAAAGCCTATACCCATACTGGTGCACCGTATAGTGCAAATGACCGGACTACCGGTATACAAACGTCTTGTGGTGACGCTGGGTCCACCTAAGGTGGGCAAAAGCCACCCACGGGCGGACGGAGTGCTGACCACCGATCCGGACAGAGAGGAACCTCTCAAAAAAAATATCCGCCTGGTCCCGACAAACAACTGCCCACTATCTCCTTGTCCGTGACAGGTAGAACATCTTCCTCCTCGAACTCCCCATTATCTATGATCAAGAGAACCTTTGATGGGAGTAAATGCTCCACCCGTTGTAGGCAAAGGCCCTGAACCACTTTCTGCAGGAAGCTGGGCTGGAGAGACTCCGTAAGGAGGCTTATTGGCCTATTGGATTGGGTCAACCCCAGGGGCCATGATATAGACACTATAGCATTTCCTTTCATTTCTCCTCTTGGGCGCGGCTAATGGCCAGTTTCAGAGTTTGCCGCACCTTTCGGTACACCTCATGAAGTCAGTCTAGTTCCCCCTTTTTCCGGTGATGTCGACACCGACGATTAGGAGACAGAGGCCCACATTAGTCGCCATAGGCCAACATAAGTCATTGAAATATGTAGTTGTTGAAGGTCATGATGGATGAAGCTAAGTCACTATTAGTTTATGAGTCTAATTAATTCTCGTATCACCAGTGCTGCAATCAACCTTCCGTATTAATTACGCCAATAAATTGCCTACCAATTATAATTACTCAATGGCTATCATCAATTTCAATTGTATACAGCGCTATTTATGGGTGTAATTTGAATAATTTTACAATATTAATATCGCGTTGCTTGGTTACAATTAATCAAGTTAATGATTAACGATGACATGTTGCTATTATAAAAAATATCCATTAATTTATAATAAAATTCGTTATGAACCTGGCTAATAAACAGTGTATTATTCTTCTGGGTGTTCCATGTATTTTAGTCCCATCATACGAATCAAGTATTCGAGCGTTGTGTTCAGGAAGCCCACTGCAGCTCAGTTTTGCTAGATGCAGTGTTCTGATTGTGGTTAAGTGGCAGAGAGAGAGTTAAGTAATGGGAAATGGTAAACTACATAAAAAAAAACAAAAGTTCATTACATCAACGTGTTTATTGGTTATCAAGTGTAGTAAATATTTAAACAGATTAGACATCAAGTTGATTAGCGCTTTGCTAACTTGCCTTTCAAATGTATTTGAAGGGAGAGTGTATTATGTTTCATCACGTTATTAGTAATATACATTTAAAGTTATAACGCAAAGCGCCAAACAACTTAAAAATATGCGCGCGAAGAGTTTAACTTATTTGGAGTATCTATACCATTTTGTATTTGTATTCGTCACATTTTAACTGTAGAAACTTAAAGTCTGTGTTGATATAGTTGATTTTTTAAATTTAAATTTGAAAATTGTTTGTAGATTGGACTTGAAACTGCACAATACAGTATTTTATCTTATGTCACGAGATTTATTTTCATTTAATTTTCTGCATTACACAAGTAAAACGCAATCCAATTTTATAATCATTGTACTTTAAGTAGCTAGATCTCATGTGTTATACTTATACCCTGTTAGATATACTAAAAGTATTCAAACCAGTCGCGCGCCTGAGAAAAGTTATGTTTGTGTTCAAAAGAATACCAAGATAACATCCGTTAAATTCTAAGTATAGTTCAAATACAGGTCAAAAATTGTTCAGTCACAATTTATAAGAAATAGTCATTTTTTAAGTTCTATTTTTTAAATATATTAATAAGAAATTCACAGCATCATTTCATACGGTGGTATTATTGTCACAATGACAAATGAAGTTATAGTTTTTGCCTATTCTCCGTATTAAAGGACTGTATAAATGAGATTTATAAAAAGTTTAGGTCTTTTTGTCTCGACGTACGTTCAACTCGACCTTATATTATTTTATACTAGCTTTTAGCTTGAAGGCCAAGGTCCAAAGAAGATTTCACTAAGCCGAGGCTATGTCCACATCAAACAACCTATCCTTTTGTTTTTTTTTTTATAAATTCATAATCACTATAAAACCTCGGCTTCGTTTCCTTGTTTTGTATTAACTTGTAAAGAGACAGGTGACGGTTAAAAATAGATAAAATATTTGAAACAGGTACCAAAGGTTACACTTACGCAAGTTTATAAAGGGTGCTGTTTAATACTGACTCACACCATACTGTAATCAGTGATTCCATTTAGCAGCTCACATATGCTTCAATTCATTTAATTCAGATTAATTATTTTTCAATACTAAAATCCCAAAATAAATAAAGCAAAATAAATATTTTCTCTTAAAAATTTTATTCCCTACCTACATACTCTCCTGGATCGAACCGTTTATTTATTTTTAATTTTAAATTACACTAGTAAAATAAAATATTTTTTCTTTTAGTTTTTAATATATTTATGCGGTAAATTTTACTCTTCTCTCACACTAAAGCTTCCATTTAATTCCAATTTTGAGTTCTATCTAATTACTCTGTCCTGATAATGCAACCTTTAGAAATAAAAGTACATAGTGATTGTTAGGATAAAAGATAGGAAGTCGTATTATCAGATAGAGTGGGAGTCCCTAAGTCGGTGATATGTGAACGCAACCTACGAGTCAGTTGTATTAGAAGAAAGAAGTGCACAGTTCACAATATAACACCTATCATGCAACTACAACATTGATTAATATATTTCAATTACCTAACAGATAACACATATTGATGAATGGTCATATTCCGAGTAAGTCCATAATCCATTTGATAATAAACAATTGTTAAAATTAAAGACATTTAGTACTCGTTTTTTACAAACAATTCATTTAAGCAAAATGAAACGCAGTTCAGAAATGTCATTTCTAATAAACACAAAGCTGGGCAATCACAAAGCAACCGTTCAAACCGCTCGTTGAAAAAAATTCTAAATAAAAAACCTTGGTTATTTTGGTTGTTATTGTTATTGAATTATTATTACAAACCCCTAAAACACAAGCATTTAGCCTTGGCCGGAGGGTTAACAAGAATACTAGTAATGTGTGACCCACGTTGCTAGTAATCTTTATTACAAAAAAAAAAAAACATTTTTTTACCATGTATTTACTTGATCTTTCGTAACTTTTTAAAGGGTATTATTATTTTATTCAGTAACAGAATATGCTGCGTTTGTCATTTGTCGTTACATGAGATCAGACAGGCTTTGTGTTTTTTTAACCTCTGGTGAATTTATACAAATAGTCCAGTAGGAAGATTACTGTGTCTTGCTTTTATATTTGATTGACGGATAACGCATGAAATGAAAGTGATAGAACAAAAAGTGTCTTATGCACCAAAACACTTCGCACTTTCAAAATAGCGTCGTCTTTTACTGCATGCAGTGATTAAGACTATTTGCTGGGGTGACTACACACATTGTATTTAAAAACTGAGCTATTTATAGAAATTTGAAATTTATATAACTATTGGAACAAAAAGATCAATTTGGTAAATTTTAGTTAAATAAATAAAGTTTTAATGAAACAGGTACGATGAAGCATGTTTCGAATTTCAATAACTTTACAAATTGAATTTAATTTGTAACGTTAAAGTTGACCTTTGTGACAACTGTCGTTGATTATAATATTGGTAAGTTAACAATTAAATACATAGGCATTATTTTTGTCCAATAAAATCTTAAAATAGACTTAATTCAAATGTAAAATAAATTTTGCTTTGAATCTGTTTTTGCTGCTTCTCTTAACTTTCTTTTTGATACAGTTGCTATAATAATAGGATGATTATAAACTTTGCGATCGTAATTCCACCTCAAACTTAGTCTATCGAGATTTCTCATTTCTTAAAATAGAAAACGAGCATAAAAAAATTAAGATTTTCACTTATAACTTATACCTTTGGTTTTCTGATGAAATTAGATATTTATCATATTAAATATTTTCTAAAGAATCCACCTTATTGTAGTAACGTCATGGACCGATTAAGATATTAAACCTTTTGGAACGCAAAAAAACATTGGAATGTGACCACTCTCGTTTTGAATAATAACTAAATAGACACATTTACGCCATTATTGCGTCATCGGTTAGAGTCTATTCACACTTGTAAGGTTCTATTTTGGTAAATTTCATTTATTGTATAATAGTTTCGATCAAAAAAAATGAGTTTGTTAATAAATATTAAGAGATGATTACTTCATGCCATTAAAATTGTAAGTCCACATTTGCATAGGTAGGAGCACGACCTTTTATGCTTCATTGAGATCTTCTGTCAGAAGTGCCCTAATTGCATATTGACGTTAATTAGTGGTTAAAAAAACCTTACACGTGTGAAAGGCACTCATACTGTTTTACATATACATTTATCATGTTAAACATGCATCAATTGGCATCAAACTGTCCGAATGAATTTACGGCTCGCTAACTGTATCCGCTACACGCGACTGCAAATTTGAGCATAACTTTTTATTTTCTGATGAACATATATTTGATTTATATGTGAATTTCTGAAATTATTCGCAAGGTCTAATAAATAGAATAGCTATGTAACTTGATAGTGTAGACCCCTTTTTTAGCTCCAGAACTTTTAGGAACCATTTTAGTTACGTGTTTTTAGTGACCGATATTTACCATTTTCATTTAGACTACAAATGAACGGCCTCCTGATTTAATCTGTATAATGATTTGTGTTATAAATAATTGCTGTTGTTGTTTATTGGATTAAATAAAAAAATCAATAATTCTCACAGCCTTGTAACTTTTTCTTTAAAACCCTTTTTATGTGTATATAACTCATAGTGCAGAACAGTCACTATTAAATGAATCCCAGGTTTCTTGTATACTGAAGCTTTGTGTAGTTAGTATGGTAAGTAATATTTTTGAAGACAGAAAAGCATTGTATTTCATTTAAAATTTACTAGTTAAATGCAGACATAAAACCTAATCCCACGTTGGTACATCATCATTAACGTCGAAGTTGCCTCCAAACATTTATTTTAACCTTCACCACGTAATCAAGTTACATTTTACTCAAAATTGAACTTTAAAATTCAGACATAAGGATCAAATTTGCAGTTGCGTTTTGTTTAGGGCGATTTACACGTCCTCGGTGTGGAAAGCGTAGCTGGTACAATTTCCGTTGTCGTTTGGTGAGTCGGGATGCTCCTCGGGCTCGACACCGTTAGTACGCATTTCATCACGAACCTGGAAAATAAATGTTATAAAGTAATACAAAATTTACTTGAAGGTGTAAAAGTGGTGGTGGCTTACTGGAGGCAAAACTACTAAAACACTCGTTTTTTTTTTGTCATGGGATCTTATTCACTTCGGGGTCTCTTGTATAAAAAATCCCTGTTCCAATCGATGTAAGTTTTTCTGCAAAAATGATGATGAAAGTCAATATAGCAATATATAGTAACCAAATATGTTACAGGGCTAGAGTTTGTCAATATATCCTTGCAATTCCTGTCCCGATTTAGCATCTGGGATCAGAAAAAAATGTTTTATGATAAATGATAGGAATTTTTCTATGAAGAAAAAGAAAGGGAGATATTGTCAAAATTGTATACATTTACATTTATCCCAACATAGCGGCGCAGCCGCAAACACACGAGGTGACAAAGTTAAAATTTGAAAGAGTCCGTCAAAATCTCAATTTTAAAGATCCCGAAAATACTGGACTTCTACCATTTTCATAAATCTTGAGCTGATCGAAAACAAATATATATGTAATAATACATATGTATAATAAGAGTCGGTTGCGATTTTTGAAAGTATTAATACTAAAACTAGTAACTATTAAAAGTACTATACAAGTTTTTCATATAAATGAACATTTCAAATTCACTTACTATCACAATATAATGAGTCACAGTACATAAACTCTTATAAGAATAATTGAAAGTAGAGTCGACACATTTTTTTCGCATTCAAATTATGTTAATATATTTTTATTAGATATGGGGGAAATGAGAGATTAAAAATATACGTATATATGAATATTTTTTCAAAATTAATTAGTGTTTGTAGACTATTCATTCGGTCAAGAGTGATTCGGTTAATTTGGTTACACAAATAGTTTTGTCGCTCTCTAACGTCATGTGTCAAAACGCACCTTTTTTTACGCGATAGGGGGCAAACGAGCAGACGGGTCACCTGATGGTAAGTGACTACCGCCGCCCATGGACACCCACAACTCAAGAGTCACAAGTGCGTTGCCGGCCTTTATTACCTCTTTTTGTGTAGACCATAGTTACGTACATATGTACATATGCTCCCGTCTGTATCCTGTACAGCATAGGTAGAGGTGTATGAAACACCCACATTTTGACCATTACAATTTGGTCATACTAACGGAATAGGGGCAAGCCTATTCCCTTCAACCGGGCACTGTATGACTATATAGATATAGTCTGCCAGATAACAGTCGGATCCCTTAATCGTTTTTTAGAACACCGCCGATAAGAGATGGGTTGAACCACACGGCATAGGCTATATGTAGTTATAACGTGTATAAAGTGTTGCCATAAATACTATTACAAGGAAAAACTTTTCTTCCATCAAGAAACTTTTCTTCTATCACATACATAGGAGGTTTCATTGTATCTATCAATACTCCAGTTACAGGCAGTCGCCGCGTATGGCACTATAGGTCAGCAGACTGGGATGGAATGAGAACATTCTTTGCATCCTATCCATGGAGGCAGGTTTGCTTCTCGCCGGATGATCCCAATGTCGTTGCTGACTCTGTCGCGGATGTTGTGCTTCAGGGTATGGAACTTTTCATTCCATTCTCCCTGATTCCCACAGGTGGCAAGTCCCAGCCTTGGTTTGGTCGAACCTGCAAAGCGGCGTCCCGCGCCGAAAGCAGGAATGTTACCAAGCATGGGCTAATGCAGCGACAGCACGGGATGTAAAGACCAGCACATTAAAGAAGCAATTTAACTTTGCCTCCAGGTCCCTCAAAAGAGTCGGCTCACATCGGCAGAATTGGCGAGAGACTAGTTAGTCTCCCCTCCGGAACTCGTGCATTCTGGTCTCTTGCCAAAGCTGTCCAGGGGAACTTTTGTAAGCCATCCCTTCCACCTCTGCGCATAGGAGATAATTCGTTGGCCCACGACGCTAAAGAAAAAGCCGATCTTCTGGGCACACTCTTTGCGTCCAACTCGACCCTGGACGACGGGGGAAACGCACCGCCGACCATACCGCAGTGCGAGACCCGCATGCCGGAAGTCCGGTTTACACAAAGGGCAGTGCGTAAAGCGCTTCTTTCCCTCGACGTTCATAAGTCGAGTGGGCCCGATAGAATCTCTCCTATCGTGCTGAAGACGTGTGCTCCAGAGTAATCACCGGTTTTAACGCGCCTTTATCGGCTTTCCTACTCTCTTGGCGTAGTCCCGAACTCATGGAAGACAGCTCTAGTGCAGCCAATCCCTAAAAAAGGAGATCGCTCGGATCCGTCCAACTACAGACCCATAGCCATCACCTCCTTGTTCTCCAAGATAATGGAATCTATTGTTAACTGCCAGCTCCTCCGGTACTTTGGAAGACCACGAGCTCCTCAATGATCGACAATACGGCTTCCGTTAGGGTCGTTCAGCTGGTGATCTTCTCGTATACTTGACTCACCGGTGGGCACAGGCGATCGAGACCAAGGGGGAAGCGTTGGCCGTTAGTTTGGACGTGGCGAAGGCCTTCGATCGGGTCTGGCACAAAGCGCTCCTTGCGAAGCTTCCTTCCTATGGGCTTCCCGAGAAACTGTGCAATTGGCTCACCAGTTTTCTTACAGACAGAAGCATCAAGGTCGTTGTTGACGGTGCATGCTCCGACTCGAAGTCTGTTAATTCTGGTGTCCCACAAGGCTGTGTGCTATCACCCACGCTGTTTCTTCTGCATATCAACGACATGCTGCAGATTAGCAGCATCCATTGCTATGCAGACGATAGCACGAGCGATGCCCTTTACACCGGCCGCGCTAACATTTCTCGGGTAAACGTCATCGAAAGCCGATCCAAACTTGTGTCTGAAATCGAAACTTCTTTATCAAAAGTTTCAGATTGGGGTCAACTTAACCTAGTCCAATTTAACCCCACGAAGACACAGGTTTGCGAAAGATGCCATTGGTCGTATCACCTCAATTTGAGAGCACTTCCCTAACTGCATCAGCCAGTATCGGAATCTTTGGCGTCGATATATCAAGCGAAGTCCAGTTTCGCGGTCACTTAGAGAGTAAGGCCATATTAGCCTCGAAGAAGCTTGGTGTGCTAAACAGATCGAGACAGTATTTTACTCCGGCCCACCGCCTGCAACTTTATGAGGCGCAGGTTCGGCCGCACATGGAATACTGTTCTCATCTCTATGCAGGTGCACCCCAGTACCAACTTCTGCCTCTTGACCGCATTCAACGGAGAGCGACTCGCATCATCGACTGCCAAGATATTTCTGATCAACTTGACACCTTGGCGTTGCGTAGAGATGTAGCTTCACTCTGCATCCTCTATCGCTTGTATCATGGGGAGTGTTCAGAGGAATTGTTCGGACTTATACCGGCTGCTGGTTTCCGCCATCGTCCTACGCGACAAAATATCCATCCCCATCACCTGGACGATTGGCACTCCACCACTGTGCGCTTCTCCAGAAGCTTTTTGCCTCGCACAACCAGCTTATGGAACAAATTGTCGCCTGCCGTATTTCCGAACCGATACGACCTTCAAACCTTCAAGAAGAGAGCGTACCTCTACCTAAAAGGCCGGCAACGCACTTGTGACTCTTGAGTTGCGGGTGTCCGTGTGCGGCGGTAGTCACTTACCATCAGGTGACCCGTCTGCTCGTTTGCATGTGTGTATCGCATAAAAAAAAAAAAAAAACTCCGGTATACAAACATTCGAATAATACCAAGTGGACGAAGTTTCAAAAAATGCAAACAATTAATTTCTCTTTATCACCCCACTCTATTTTAATATCACAAAAATATTTAACACCGATTGTCGCGAATATGAGGAAAAAACAAATAATATTCATATAAAAATCACAGATTCCAAATTCAAATGTAACAATTAGGTTTTTTTTATTGTAGACCGTAGAAATAATAGCAACTGCTATTCAAAC
Source organism: Tyria jacobaeae (assembly GCA_947561695.1). NCBI lineage: Eukaryota > Metazoa > Arthropoda > Insecta > Lepidoptera > Erebidae > Tyria > Tyria jacobaeae. The sequence continues at coordinate 5,042,475 of OX387207.1, read as the reverse complement.
TTACCTTTTCCACCTGCCTCATAACACGCAACATATTCAGTCCAGCAAGGTTCTTTAACTCTTGCACGTTCCATTGGCCACTGCGGAGGAGTTCAGCAAAAAGCTCAGGATATTTAGACACGTCTTCTAGACCTCGTGGTACCCTGGTGAATAAAAATCCTTAAGTGCTAAATTTTATTTTATAATTAATTATATATTCTATAACAATGATATCCAAAGTAATAATAGCAAGGTTTGATATTATCAACATTACTACTGCATAAAATTACAAGTAAAATATTCAGGGCAGTCTAGTTAGCAAAGATTTGGAAGGTGCTTGGAAGATAATACCTGTTAACGCCATCAAAGTCGCCACCGATGCCGACGTAGTCAGCACCAATCATCCTCTTAATGTAATGGAAATGTTCTGTAGACATAATAAATATTTTAAATTATAAATTGTAATGGGCTTAATCTAAGCGGTACTGACATCTGACATTTGGCTTAGATGTAGTGTAATACTATAATAGCTTCCGAGAGTAGTCTTCACTGACTACCTAAAGATATTACATACAAAATATATTAATATACTCGTAATTACGTCTATTTTATTACTCTACTCGTCTTTAAAAAGTACAAGTTGTATTTGAAATATTACTCCGGTTATCGAAATCCTAGATTACAAGGTTTAGAAATATAATAGCGGAAGACCTAGTAAGTAGTAAACTTACAATGGCGGGTAGCAGTAGACTTACAATGGCGGACGAACTAGCATACCTACAATCCTAGAAGCTTATAACAGTTAATTTTATTTACATATTTCTACGTACGTACGCAAGAGTCCGGATATATATTTATGAACCAAATAAATAAATCATACTTGATTTCCCTTCGCCACGTGTTCGTAGCTGACTTTTATGGATTATGTATGCCTTTATGTTTCTTTGTGATATATTTGTATATATAAATGTTTATATGTGAGTGTTTGTCAGTGATATTTTGTGACGAAGATACACAGTTATGCTATATTTATGCTATATTATAATTTGACGATTAAGATAGCCATAATGGTATAGGGCTCTGTTTCTGCATTTAGACTCTTGAACGGTCCATTATGTGTTCATTAAAACCATAATGTTGTTGCTCTTTAAGACTTAGGTAGCTGATAAAATGTTTGTGATTCATTTTTACGCTCTTCTAGCTTGTAGGCTATTTATTAATTATCTATTAATGGGTAAATAATACGGAATATTAGATGGCATATCGCCTAATATGAAATCCACTGCATGTTTTCTAAGGTTTTTATGTATTTTTATTAAAATATAAAATGTTCTGTAGTTTATACATTTGTACTAATATTATATAGAGGAACGGCTGTTATGTTAGGAGGACCTCCATATATACCGCAAAATGTCAAGCACATTTTGCTTGGTTACAAAAAATAAACTGTATTAATTTCTAATTTTATACGATCATCTAGGGGAGAAGTATTTATTTTTTTCAAAAAGTCAAATCGAGATAATCTGTTCGAAAATTCTCGCATGGTGGGGCAAATTTACCCTAATTGACTGCATGTGTTATTTTATATAAACTTTATTAAATTACGTCATAGATGTACCATTATGATGAGATGCTGATGGCACTTACTTTGAAAAATGTCACCAGGATAGTCGACTTATCTATATGAACATTATAAAATGTTATTATATCAATCTACCTGTATATGACTTTAAATGGATAAATGAATAAACCCATTTTAATAAAATTTCGTAAGTGGATAACTCAAACTTTAACGAAGTACCAAGTAGGAAAAGTTATTTGTTTTTTAAAAATTAAAGTAAAATAACTGTATGGTAATAAAGTTATTGTTTATGTTCAAACTTACAATTTTATAACAACACTATGATATTGCAGAACTGCAGCAGTACACCTACATTAATATGTTCCCCGCCATATATTCATACATACATATATGCAGCATGTTGAAAGTTTACTAGTTTATGCTGCTAGGGTTGTACCTCACGACTACCAAATAAAATCGGCCAAGTGCGAGTCGGACTCGCGCACGAGGGGTTCCGTTCCTATAAAAACGTCAAAAAAATTCCCCCCTTTAAATATTTATTTTATTCAATTTTTTTTTGTATTTTTTGTTATAGCAGCAACAGAAATACATAATCTGTGAATATTTCAACTGTCTTACTATCACGGTTCATTAGATACAGCCTGGTGACAGATGGACAGACAGACAGACGGACAGCGGAGTCTCAGTAATAGGGTCCCGTCTTACCCTTTGGGTACGAAACCCTGAAAAAGAAGCATACAACCGACTTATAATATTTTGTACGTCTTAGATAAGACTAATGATAAATTTTTAAAGAGCTGTATTCTTCATCCCTTAATTTAGAACTTTATTTACTTTTTTTATTATTTACTTTTACTTATGTATATAATGTATTAATATTTTAGATGAGGTGAGTGAGTACAAACAATTTAATTAAAAAAAAAAAAACATTTAAATAGACTCAAATGGCAATGACAGGGCGTAATATGTGTTTTACATTCCTTAATTTTGTACCTTACAGAAGGAACATTTTTCTTCCTATTTAAGTGGAACAAACCTGGAGTACAATCATTTCAAATAAAAAAAAGAATTATTGATGTCGGTTAACAAGTAGCAAATAAGTGGCAAAACTTAAACATAAAGAACACCCAACACCTTATTGAAAAATGTCGAATTGTCTTTTATTTACGGTAGGTTTCGTAGGTTGTTGACAAAGGGAATATAATATTCATTACCATAAAAAGTCACAGTTAACAATCACGGATGTATGAAATAACGTGAATTCTGATTTCAATTGAAACTTCTGAAACTATGATAGATTATGTTTAAATTACGGATATAGAATTTCAATATGAAATTTCGAGCGTAATTGGTGCAATATCAATATCAGATATCCGTAGTTAAAACTCAAATAATTAACCTAACAATCATTTGGGTGGGAGTATGTATAAGATTTTGAACGTAGAACAAAATATTTAACGTGTAATTTATGTATACATATATTTTGTACACTGTAATGTATATGTCTAAATTACTTCATATACAAATAAGGTTAAAAGTAGGTTGAGGTACATTAAACTCCCTCATTTTGCCAATATTTTTTTAATCCCACCTACGTTATAGCGCTTGTTTAAGGACTCTACGAGTATACCAGCGCACGTGTTTCCTTCCCACTATGATCCCGGGTCTTTTAAGCGGGGCGTGAAAAAGCATCTCACCAGGCCGCCATAGTGTGGGTCACCATGCTGCATTGACTACACATGCAATGAGGATGGTGACCACCACTCTTTGACTCCACCTATTGCTTTCCATCAGGCAAAGTGGAGTCACTATGGTAGGCTAATATAAAAAAAAAAAAAAAAAAAAAAAAAAAATATGAATATGTATGACTGTGTGTTAAAATATCTGTGCTTCGACTAAAAATATACTGATTTAGCAAATGAAACAAGTGTCCTTGACCTATAATATAACATACGAGTATGTCGTGGCCAGATCATAGAATTGATCAGTTCATGAAGTGGTCCTATTTCATGAAATGATCGATCACATTGATTATTAGTAATCAACTATTATCATTGTATGGTCAAACGTTAGTGATCATATCATGAAATAGATATATTAGCCATTGTTAGAGGCGTTGGTGTCGTTTTGTTTGTGATGCATGATGGCAAGTGATTTTTTTTTTGTTTTGAAAGTGAATAATAATAACATGAAACAAATAAAAGTGCTGTGAAATAACTGCTGCCTTTTTTGTTTGTTTACTGTTTCCTGGCAATCTGTTCCATAAACAATAAGCCAATACCTTGACTGAAATACTTCGGTACACAATGTTATCCACGAATTGCTGGAAAATTACTTTCCCGCAAGTGATCCATTTGTATCATTGTGAGAATGATGATTGATGACATGTCTCTTCAGCCGGGCAAACCGCAGACCACCTTCACAAATAAGGGACTGGACAAACTCCTTTATATGAGGTCGTGTGTTCATTTCCTTTACGGAACCAAAATTTGTATGTTCAACAAATAGTGTTTCGAGTCTCGGTGTTCTTTGTGCCCGCCATATTGTATGTTTGTAAAGTCCCCGAGATGCCTCTTAGCGCGGGAGTTGTCTGCTTACAAAAATAAATAAATAATTATTTTTAAGTTAGACCATCACAGATCAATTAATTTCATTTCATTTCATTTCATTTTGAACTTAGCCAACACACATGTCCAGTTATATGTATTATTATACTATATAGTAGGTACATCGTCAGCAACCACACACTCGTACTCTTACCAAATCTGTCCAAAGGTTGTATGATAGAGATTGTTTTTAGCGATAAGATCGCCCATTGCACTTAGCTTTAGTAATATTTTTTTTGCGTGTGCGATAAAGAGTATTTTATTCTGGTACACGTTTAACTAGGGTAGGTATTATCTACTTAGTACAGTATGCGCCAGGATGCCATAACCAGAACTATTTAGTTACAACACATCGGCAGTTAGTGGCCACTATCGCAGATATAAATTTTAACAACCCTGCCAAGTAAGCTGACCACAAGAATGATTCAAACATATCTTAGAAGTACGCTAATAGTAAGTAGCTTAAACACAGATTAATATTGGAACGTCAATATATTTTATATACTAACTGATATTACAAATACGAAAGTGTGTTTTCTACGCTTTCACGTATTAGCTACTAAACCGTTATTATAAAATTTTGCATACACGTTGCCATGGATATAAAAAGGGACATATCTTTCATCCAGAAAAGAAATACTGTTCCCGATGGATAGACACATACAGTTGGAGCCTACGGGGCCAGCTCGTTGTATTGTGTGGTATATTAATAATAGTTATCCCTAAACTAGACCTTATTTTTAAATTGGTATACCCTATGCCACTTTTACTATTAAAACATTTCAAAAATACATTATATATTGATATCCATCAAGCTGTCTAGGGTAGTCAGTAAAAATGTTAATTTTAGTTAAGTCAGTAACATAACTTAAAATTAAAATTTCAATTTAAAACTTAGAGGTGCAACTTTGCAGCCCTATTCGGAGAACAGTTTCTTCACGAACTTGGAGCTAACTTGATACCATAGTTGTGATAAAGTACCGCCAAGTTTGTTTCAACTGTCAAACAGTTTTCGGAGGGAGGCAAAATATGTATTTACCGACACTAAAACAGTGTCTGCTATTTTAATTCATCAGCATCGCTTACTGAGTTGAGGTACTCAGTAAGCGATGCATCCATTTGATTTTTGATAAGATATCTAGTAACGCAGTAGTATAGGTACATTTAGAAATTGTAAACATCGAGTACATCATCATTTTCATCAGCCTATCGCTGTCCCATGCTGGACGAAGGCCTCCCCGAAGGTACAGATACTTCTGCCTACATTTTTACGAAGTGTTTTGTTTGTACGTTAGGTATTTGTTTAGGTATAACTATCTGGCAGGTTTAGTTTTATTATTTTTCGCTTCTTTTTGTCTCTAATTTTTTATTTACTTATGCGAAATGTATAAAAGTTTAGAAAATAATTACGATGAATGGTTCCATTGAGTTCCGAATTTGACTACAGGCATCTAGCTTGTTTAAGTCTCAATAGAACACCATATGTGTTGCACTCTGGTGAGTTTCAAGAGATTCAGATTGTAGTTAAAAAGTAATACGCATTTCCTTTTTTTTTCAAATTTGAATTAAAATATCGTACTATACAGTGTACAATAAACAAAGAATTATCAAATTCGATTTACTGTCTAAAAAGGTATGGGTGGTCATTGGTCATGAATAAAAAATATACCTACTCGTATATACGGGTTGACTTCAAAATATCCTTGGTCAGTTGAACAATCTATTTTACATCTGTAAATTACTATATACTCGTCGTGGGCAGTATATCGGTGCACAGATTTTGAGGTTACTATTGTCTCAATATAGTATTTTAGTATTATTACATTCCACTATTAGCCAAACGTTAGGGCTGCACTCTTCCACAAACAAAAAACTAAGCTAATGTTTTAGATCAATGAGCTATCTACAACAACTACTAATTACCCTATAATTGACTGTGTTTAAAAGCTTTTACATCTAGGGTTGCTAACAAAATACTAAAATGAATTAAAGTTTATAATTATATAACCCGTTTCTGAACTAATTACTTTGTTTCTATGCAATGAAAAATCTCTTTTGTCTTTGACATAAAGTTATTATAAAGATAAACTCAAGTTAGAAAAGAAAAATTTATTATTATATTTATTATAAAGTTGTTACTTTTTTATTAAATTGAGAGCCAAAAGTTTGAGTATTTATTTTTAAGAAAATTCTTGTTAATCCCTATTTTTTACGTGTTGAAACCCAATCGGGTTGTCATTGCACCGGGGTTTTCGGTGGAACGGTGTATCGGATTCCGACCGACTAAAACCACATGGTGTGCCATACTAAGCCTCAAATATGATGAATCCGAACAGCTTTAGTATGACAGCCGTAGTCCTCCTCACGCCTTTTGCTTGCAACAGCGTGGGCACTGCCTTTCAATTAGGCAACGTCCAGGCAAACCAAGACGTCGCAACTTCACGGCCGGCCACGGTAGCGGGTGGAGGGGAAAACCCGTCCAGACCAGCCGCGGCCACACTCTGGGCGGTATGAGGTGCTGGAGCGCATGACGGCCGGCAGCGACAGATCCTCTTCAATTACTGCACTGAGGGCTCGACGCTGCGCCGCCCAAGAGAGGCAATCAGCAAGCGTATACCGATTCCTCACTACAGTCGCAGTGGTGACCGTCGGGACTCAATTCCCTGCTAGCGACCGAGTGCAGGTACTTTAGGAAGCAGCCGTGCTCGGAAAGAACCTGCGTCAGTCGGAAGACAAGTATCCCATGCTGCCGTCCTGCCCACTCGACGACGACAGGCTGGAGCATCTCGGCTCGGCGTACTTCTTCGGGCGAGAGATCACAAACCATACGAAACTAGTAATAAGCACATACAAACGTGAACTAGCCTGTTGATCTAATGTTTAGTGATCCTGACTCATGACATGTTTAGTTCCCATAATTTTTTGTGATCCACACATGTATATTTGTCTGGATGTTCCTTGTGCCCATTATTTTTAAAATTTGTAAGTTTGTAAAGTCCTATTACACAGGAATCATACTTGTGCGGAAGTTTCCTCTTTAAAGTAAAATATAATATATAATATAATATTTATATAAAAATTTAAACTCTAAACATTCAATTGATTTCGGATATGAACGAGTGGCAGCCCTGTTTATATGTACCTAGTTTTAACTTTGTGGGAATCTTAGCCTAATTGTGGGTTGTAATGGACTATTAACGTCAGGTATCTCTTTGTTTCACGTTACGATTATGCAAATTACATCTTCTATGTGTTCATTTCAGTTTAGGTTGTACGTTATTGGTCTTAATTATGTGGTAGATCTTACTAAGCTAGGTTGCTAATTTCTCTCTCTGGGTCTCTGGGATTCCCTTATTTTGAGAAAGAGTAACTGAGGTTCATCAGTCTGTTCCTATCAGATCTAGATATTATTAAGCACTTAACATTAAAAGAACTTATTAACAATCTAGTTAATAGCAAGGATAACTAAGAGAGCATTGACAGTGCTGTAAGTCAGATAATGGGTGAGTTTTTTTACCATTTCATATTTCAAGAGGATGCTAATTCAACCAATTGACGCTTAAACTTACTACCCGTACGACGAGGTCGGCAATGAGCACCACACACGTTATCGTTACATTCATTTTAAATCACTGTCACAGTTTGGGGGACCATTAATGTCGTTTTTCAGACAATTTAGATTTATATCTAGATACGTATAATATATTATTAATATTATCCGATTATTATTAATTTACTATTTTTAGTACGGTTTTATAACGTTATTTCATTACTGTATTTTTTTATAATAGAACCAATTTGTTATATTTATAATGATTGAAGTATAAAATCACCGTTTACAAATAAATTTTATAATTTTTTTATATATTTATTTCAGCAAAGTGTTTACCCTGATTATCTATACATATCGTCGGAAAGTTATTTATGCGTTTGCGGTAAAACTCTGGGGACGTGGTCTCAAAAAACTGTGTAAAGGCGTTTTGAAAGGTGTTTGTTTTTTTTTTTTTATTTAACATGCAATAATGTCCAAATTGCAAAAAGAAATGGTCATATCATATGGTTTCTAACTGTATGGTCTGTAGTAATAAAACGGCAGCTTCTCAAGTAGTGTGAGGTTTTGCGTTATCATGAAGCAATAGTGGTGATCGTTTATCAAATTGGGGCTGCCTCGATGAGAGTTTCGCCATTATCATTCGAAGTTCTGTACATTATACAACTAATATTATTTTTATACGAAATCTGTGGAGGTTGTAGTGAATAATATTTTAAAGAGACCCAACCACAATTACATATTTCCTTAAACTTGTGTCTGAAATCGAAACTTCTTTATTGAAAGTTAAAAAAAATGGGGTCGTCTTAACCTAGTCCAGTTTAACTCCATGAGACAAAGGTTTGCGCGTTCACCGCTAAAAAGATTCCATTGGTCGTATCACCTCAATTTGAGAGCACTTCCCTAACTGCATCAGCCTGTATCGGAATCCTTGGCGTCGATATATCAAGCGAAGTCCAGTTTCGCGGTCACTTAGAGGGTAAGTCCAAATTAGCCTCGAAGAAGCTGGGTGTGCTAAACAGATCGCGACACTATTTCAATCCGCCCTCTCGACCGCATTCAATGGAGAGTGACTCGCATCATCGACTGCCAAGATATTTCTGATCGGCTTGACACCTTGGCGTTGCGTAGAGACGTAGCTTCACTCTGCATTCTCTATAGCATGTATCATGGGGAGTGTTCAAAGAAATTGTTCGTCCTATGCGAAAAAACATCCATCCCCATCATCTGGACGATTGGCACTCCACCACTGTGCGCTTCTCCAGAAGCTTTTTGCCTCGCACAACCAGCCTATGTAACAAATTGTCGCCTGTTGTATTTACGGATTGATACGACCTTCAAACCTTCAAGAAAAGAGCGTACTCCTACCTAAAAGGCCAGCAGCGCACTTGTGACTCTTGAGTTGCAGGTGTCCATGGGCGGCGGTAGTCACTTACCATAGCATAAAAAAAATATTGGTAAGCATTGTTGCGGATTTCGATCTGAAGTCAGCCTTATTACGTTGTACAATTCACAATTGAAATTCCTTTGTTACCTTAATATAGACTGATACCCATATATATATAGATAGAAAATAGATAGAAAATTCTTTATTGTACACCACAAATTTAAACAGACGCAAAGTTAAACAGTTGATACAAGGCGGCATGTATGTACAATGGGCGGTCTTATCGCTAAAAGCGAAACAACGGAAAGAAAAAAAGCGGTAGATGGTGGCGTACTATAGATGTTAAGGGACTGAGCGATAATACAACAAATATGGAGGTACATAGAGTAGTTAAATACACATACATAAACATTCCAATATGTATAAATACATACAAAAATATATACAAATATATATTCACACACACATGTAGATACATATATACATATATACATATATATATATATATATATATATATATATATATATATATATGTATATATATATATAATGTTAATAACATATAAACAATTATTGTATATTGTATATTTTATATTGTATACATACACACACATATATTATTATATATTTATACATACATACACATATACATATATACATATATACGAGTATATATCTAACATAAAAAGCAAGTAGGTATGTAAAACGATTTCAAATATTCCTTGATAAATGTTCAACATCAAGAGATGTGCACATAAATCATTATACATTCCTTGATATCAAAACCTAAGCTTCCAAGTTCCTTTCTATGCATAAATAAACACTGTTAAACAAACACGGCTCTTGCTTGATTGATTGGTTAAAATAATTGCTCTAACTTAACGAGTGTAGCTCAGCTTAAGCCGTGTTTCTTCAGAATAAGTTAAGTTGCATTTTTTTATACTATAGGGGGACGGGTCATCTGATGGTAAGTGACAACTGCCGTCCATGGACACCTGCAACTCAAGAGTCGTAAGTGCGCTGCCCGCTTTTTGATGACGATGAGGGTTGGGGGATGCGTGGAGGGGAAAGAAGAGAGGAGGATGAGGAGATGGAAATAGGAGGGAGATGAGGGGAGAGGAAAGGGGAGAGGGGGAGTTGGGACTCCGAAAACCTCACTCAATTAGGGGAAATGCAACGCAAGCGTTACTTCACAACAGGTTTTCTGTGAGGCCGTGGTATTGCACCGGTCGAGCCGGCCCATTCGTGCCTAAACATGGGTCTACTACTGTTATTGTATGTAGTATAAAAACAGAGAACTTCAATATTTTTATAGTTCTAAATAATATTGTAAGTTTTTGTGATGCTGTGTGTTAAGATGTATAATGTTAAGTTTAACAAGTAACGTGTTACAATATTACATTAAATCCATAGTAATTGTCAAATTCGATGAATCCAAGTATTAAACGAAATAAATTTGTTACTCTCGTTATAGTCTGCAATAACACGTTTCTCAAAGTGGTAGCTTCCTGCCGAACTTCCGTGAATCCATTTCTGTTGTATAATGTAACCATATATTGGAAGTAACAATTTGTTTTCTTTATGAAAGTACAAAATGACAGTGACTAGACTAATAGTTTCAGTGTCTGCCCGGATGGAGCAGTGGTTGAAGTGGTCACCTCGCCACTACGCTGTCGCGCCGCGTTTTATGGGTTTGATCCCCACACGGGACAACACTCTGTGTAATGTTCTTTGAGTCCGTTATTTAAATGTTTGTAAAGTCTCTCGCGATACAGGAACTAGTCCTAGTGCGGGAGTTGTATTTTTCATAACAAAAAGACAAAAAAAAGTTTCCCAACTGAACCCGTGTGGCTCGATCACTGGCCGTAAACCTTTATTTTTATCCGACTACCTGACGAGAGAGTAGGTTTTTTTTCAAATGTATGTTATATTGGCGTTCGTTAATTAAATAGGTATAATAGCACTTTTAGTATCATACATTTTTGATTATTCGTGATGAAGACATGTATAACTAAAGTAAAAACATGAATCAGTAAGAGGCCTCAGATTTCTCAACATCAGACAGTTCCAGTTACATAGTAACCTTGCTTGCTCCAGCTTTCATGCAGTCCCTACTCAATCGTATAGGCAATATCCCATTCCTTCCCTTCAGTCCTCCCTTTCCCTTTCAATATACTAGCAATTTTCATATTTCATTCCAAAAGCGCCTGCTTGCAATACGTTTACGCCCTATTACGTACATAAGTGGAAAAATATTATACGCGGCAAAATGGAGGCGATGCATACGTCTGTGTCTAATTCTTCTAGGATATAGGGGTGTATGCATGTATGTCGCAAAATAACCTTTTAGTTTAGTACTTACCAGCCACGTCAGAAATGGTTGCATTGGGAGCGCACTTTACGAATTCGGGGAAGAAGTTCACCATAATGAGGCCACCGTTTTCTTTCTGCAAGAAATAGAAGACAGTAAGAAACAAGTGATTTCATACAACATTTATAAGGTGGACTACACATGCATGACATACGGTAAGCCCTGATTCTTGAGAGAGTTTATAAGAAAGCCATTCCAATTATTTTTTAAATTAATAAATGTTTGCACTATTATACTGGTAATTAATAATGATATTTTCCATTAATGAACTACGACAGTAGTCCTCAAATCCTAAGTGTTAGTTACATTTAAAATACCCTTAAACATTCATATTTATAATATTATTTATGTACTTTTTAAACCTACAATGGTGTTTCAATTACAAAAAAAAAACAGCTTAAAAATACGGATATATGACCTTTACAGTAGTCCACGCGCTAGTGAACGTTAAGGATACCGACAGGTTCCTACTGTTTTCACTATTTTTTTCCAGCTGCATTAGAAACGGCCTAAAGACAGGCAGAAGTCTTCAATTTCAGTCACATACTTACACATTTCGCTAGTTAGATTTTGCTTAACCCTACACGCTTCCGCCCTGCAATGATATGCTCGATAAAAAGCAAAAGCATGTCAAATGCATATTATGTACATTTAAAATGTACATTATGAACATGTGTTGCAAAGAGATGAACCAAGTGTGGAGAAAAAAGTTTTATGCATGGAAGTTGGTGGATACAAAAGTAGGGAACGTCCAAAAAAAAGATGGATGGACAACATAGAAGAGGATATAGCTGAAAGAGGAGGAGCAGCAGTCAGCAGCAGCAGTCAGCAATGAATTGCACTGAAATTTTATTTCGTGTAATTCTTTCAATTAATTCTAAAGCTAAGGATAAAAATAAAATCACTACTTATAAGTGATTTTAGTTCCTATGGTTCAACAGTTTTATCCTCTTTTTAATCTCTATAAGATATACTACTTTCTGCTAACAGAAGATTTTGTTTGATGAGGGAAGGGTTTTTCTATTTAGTGAGGGAGTTCCGTTTGTAAGTCGTGAGTTCATTCTCAAAACTGCTTATATAGGACTATTTCCATTTTGATAAGTAAAACTGACACTAATTTGTCTCTTAATACAACGATTTTGCAACTGGTAATTGCCGGTCCAATTTCACTAATAATAGTAGTGGAAGTTATGGCACAACTAGGGTTCATTTATACAAGCAGCGCCATTGGTCATATCAGTGCATCAATCCTCGTAGTAAAATCCATCATACATAACATTTGTAGTAGTAGATTGTATCAAATATAATTTTGTAACTATTCCCTACTCTGCTTTTTGAAAAAAGTTTACCCATTATTAACACTTTTCCCTGTTTAAGATGCGTTTAATTTTCCTGGAAAAATTATATGTTAATGAAATTGGATCGTTGTCGAGCTCGTTTCGTATAAAAATATTCTGCAAAGAGCAATACGGCCCATATTGCCTTTGCAGAATAAGTGAATGATAGTACTGTGATTAGTGCATATTTAGACTGTCGGGGCATTGACCGAATGTCGTAGTCGTGATAACGCTTCTGTAGAGAGTGATATTTTCTCAGTGTAAGGCATAACCAATAAGCATAATTTTCGAAAATGACGCTTAATTATAAAATAAAGCTTGTCGTCGCTATGTCGTAAAAGCTTGTCAATACTGGGCACAGAATTAACTTCGTTTGTTGTTCGATTGATAAATTTTCGTTAGAAAGTTATCAGACAATTTAAATTTAAATCAGCGACTTTTCTATCAAAACTAGGTGTAAGCTTTGAGCAAGGTACCCTAAATAGTAACTCAAACTCTAAACGACTACCGGCAATCAAGCAGCAGTATCAAATTAAGTACTTGCTATAAAATTGTTTATATCTGCGTTTTTGTTGGCGGCTTAATATAGAATGAAATAATTTTAATTTCCAATTTCATGAAAAACTTACCAAGGATTGAATGATGTCATCCGGGACATTCCTCTTATGGTTGCAAAGGCTGTAGACAGAAGAGTGGCTGAAGATGACAGGTGCCTTGGAGATTCTAATAGCAGCTCGAGTCGTATTATCAGCAACGTGGGATAAATCCACCACCATGCCGAGGCGGTTCATCTCACGGACCACTTTCTGTTGGCAAGAGAGAGTCAATTTGTTTCATTCCGTTGATGTTCTCTAAGTTTGTCTATAATGGATTCGCATATTTTATTTTTTATTTCTACATATTGGTTTTGTTATATCCCAGTAAACTAATTTTAATTATTTCTATTATATTCTATGAAGTAACATAGCTTAGGAGGATCTTGGTCACTTGTTAGAAATTTGCGCACCTGTATACTAGGTGTCGTTGTTTGATTACGTACCTACTATGATTTACCTACTGGATATGAAGCTTTTGGAAGTTTCCCTTTTAAAATTAATCTAAGGTGTAAGCATGTGAGTCCTTTAAATTATTATTGGTTGTTCAGATTGCCTTAGTCATGTCTGAAAATGAAGGAACTTAAACCATTTTTACTCCGTTATGCTTTTAGTGAGAATCAGATTTCGGCGTAGTTCAACATTAGAAGAAGAAGCGTGTAAGTGCAACCTTAGTTGCAGTGGGAAGAAAGTTACGTAGCCTTCGCAAAGATCCTACTGACTAAAACTTTTCAACTGACTTCTTGCAGTTGTGGCCCCAAGATAAAGGACAATGTATGTAAAAATACATTCTGTTTATATTTCTTTTAATCTTTTATAAGGATTAAATATAATGTGCAGTAGTTATGACCTCTGTTTTCTTGAGACTAATCCAAAACAGCACATATGTACCTGCGTTTTTAGAGGATTAACCTTAAGTCTATAATTAATAACTATATCTCCAATTGAAATGTGGGACACTTCTGGCTTAATTAGCCAATTGTTTGAAACAACCTGTTGAGTAAGCTTGAGTATATATGAGTACGAGGCATACCTTTTAAGTTCTGTCGTTTCCATATTTCCCGGCAATTTTTAATTTGGAACTGTTCTATATTTGAATGTGTTTAAATTTTGAATCTCAAAACAGTTGAAAGTGTTAGGATTAATGCTATTGTTTAGTCACAGCGTCGATTGGAATCTGTAAGGTTACGTACGAAAATGAATTTCGAAGGAAAATGTTAGTGCAATAATTTTCTACAACTTTAGAAGAGGCCTGACACGGCTTCAGTGTTCTGAAGAGCTAACATCTGTGTTCAGTGATGAAGCCCCATGTCTGCAAACTGTCGAACGCTGGTATTTAGAATTCCAGCGTGGAATTACTAGTGTTAGTTACAAATCTCGCAAGGGACGCCCAAAATTCGCCTTCACTGAAAATAACATCATTGCTTTGAGACAACTAATTCTCGAAGATCGTCATGTGACATATCGAGAGATAGAGGCTCTATTAGGCATCTCAGGGACAACCATTCAGAAGATCTTGCATGAAGCGCTTGGTGTGAGAAAGCTAGTTTGCCGTTCGATACCGCATCTGCTTTCCGACAATCACAAGGCGGCCCGCGTCAGATGGTGTAAGAAAACTCTGCAAAGGTTCAACCGAGAAGAGTCAAATCACGTCCACGATATCATCAGTGGTGACGAATCTATGCCTACCCTGTTCGTTCTCGAAGCACGTTCGTTGGAAAAACCGACCATGTTGCGACTATTGCACTTGAAGATCGTAGAACGGTTAACGCAGAGTGGTATACCACAGTTTGTTTACAACAAGTCATCGCCGAACTTCGAAAATCTTACTCAAAGCGACGCATCATCCTGCACTACGACAACGCAAGCGCACACAGCACTCGTCAAATGATTGAGTATTTGAAGTAGGAAAAAGTAGAAATTCTTGACCATCCTCCATACAGTCCCGACCTAACCCCAACGATTTCTTTACATTTCCTAAAATTAAGAAAAGTCTTCGTGGTCAAAGGTTTCAGTCCGGTGAAGAAGCAGTCGACGCTTTCAAGTCAGCCATTTTGAACACCTTTAGAGTGGAATAAATGTTATAATAACTGGTTTGAGCGAATGGAAAAGTGTATTAAGCTACGGGGTGAATACTTTGAAAAATAAAAAGTACTATAAGGTTCTAGTTATGTTTTTTTCTTCAAACGACAAAACTTAAAATTCATGCCTCGTATTTAGAGATGCAGTTGATAAAAACAGCGAAGAGTAAGTAACGCCACCAAAAAGACACCGAGTCTTCAATCCTTAAATACGCTGCCAATGAACAAGCAGGTAACTATGAAACTAATCAATTATCCCTGGAGATATATTTTGATGGAGATATGTTACCAGAATGTGGAATTCTACGGTATTAAAGGCTTTACTAAAATCGAGTAGCGTAAGTATGGTAACGTTTCACTATCTTTGCTTAGTGTAGTAAAGTGGACAAGTGCAGAAAGCGTGCTGTGATCGGGGCGGAAGGAGGAAAAAATGGCAAAAGCCAAAAACAAATAGAAAAGTTACTTTAATTTGATTGGCAAAATTGGCACTTATATGACCTTAATAGCTCGTAGTATGTCCTTATAGGTCACAGACGTGTGTTAGCGATTACTGTCCCCAGAGGTTCTAGTGTATGAACTATGCTAAAAGTTTGATGAGTTATCTGTGTTAGTTCGTTGTACATAGCAGCTACATATGTATATACTATATAATTAGGTCCTTTTCAGTTCATTTGACCACGTATAGGCAAGATTTCGTAATGAGTTTGCGTTTCGGCTAAACAAGCAGCAATTCAGGAGTCGTAAGTGCCTTGCCGACCTTTGAGGTCGGAGGTCTGTCTAGGACAAGTTGCCTTTTTTTCTCGAGGCGACTATTGTTAAGTAAAAGTGTCACAATTAGATAGTATTCAAGCAATTTAGTTATAGCTACATAGCAATCAACGTTACTTTTAAATTATAGTATTATCCGCATCAAAAAAACGTCTATAGTTGTAATTTTTATTTAGTTTCAATAACAGTATGCAATTAATAGTAGTTTAATAATAGTTTATTTGTTTGTTTGTTTTTTAAACACAACTCCCGCACTAGGAATAATTCTGTGTGGGGACTTTACAAACATTCAAGCAGCGGACACAAAGAACTCTGAACAACAATTTGAGGATTACACAAAGTGTTGTCCCGTGCGGGGATCGAACCCAAAATACTGGGCGGCAGCGTGGTGGCGAGGTGACCACTTAAACCGCTACGCCATCCGGGACACCCCAACTCCTTCCGTAGGCATAGTAAAAAGCGATAAAGGGATCGGAATATTATCTTTCAGGCAGTGGATATACATATAGTGCCCAGTTGACGGCAATAGGCCAAGTATCACGTAAGTGCATCATTAAATGCGCAATTTAAGTTCACTATTCCTATTAAAGTGGAATGGGGTCTAGAAAATTAAGTAGAACAACAGTTTAAACGTTTTCTATCTACGTCTTACTCCAGGTAGTCTAAAGCATTCTTGAAAGTTTCCAACTAATTTGAAATGGAACAAACTGCTTCTACATTAACCATAGACTTGCTGTAATTAGTTTTGAATAAAGAGATAAAGAGAGATTTTAATGCATAAAGAATTTTGTGTATCTTGAAAACAGAAATATTGCTATTCCATAGGGACATTGTTTTTCTATCATATCAATTTACTCTAAACCTATAGTATTATTATACAACTGCACAGTTTATTTTTTGCATCATAAGCGCAGGTACACATATCGAAGGTTTTTAGAAAGCGTCGTTAATTTGCAGACATCATCCGTCCTTTTTAGATTTTGACTGTTTTTGTATGTACATACATACATACATATGTATATACGCAGGATTGTCTATTCCGTATACCATATAAAGTAAGATCATATACATACATACATATACTCGACCACACCCGACTCTACCACACTACTAATTGTGGATCATACGTTGTTTTTATGAATTGAAATTGAACCAATAGACCTAAAGGTCAGTGTTTCTTAATTATTTGTCAGATTTAAGTATTTCTTAGATACGTTCTGTAAAGGTCGTCTATTCTATTGAATACATTAAACAGGCAGATATTTCTATAGAAATAATGAACTAATCTAATTATATATGATTTAAAAAAACATGTCGATAAACATGTTCTTGGTAATAGTCTGTTACTTTATTTTACTTCAATTACGAACGAAAGCAATCGCTTCTTTCAATTACTTTAACGCGCTCCCATAGCAATAAAAAGTAACCCCAAAATCATCGAGTTAAAGAAATACGATGAAGTAAATTGAGACATTGGGTGGGTATTATTAGGTGGCATTAATTCCGCTTTATTATACTTTATTCACCAGTTTCTATTTTTACGAAAGGGTAGCTTATCTACTACACTTTTGCAATATTATATTTTGTACCTTTGACCAGCACAGTCTCAGTATCATAATCACTCGTCTGGCACAACTAACTTTGTTGTTCTGTTTAAGTCTTCAGTACCATTGGTGTGAGCCAGGACACCAATTCGTTTACTTGAATTTAAGATAAAGGTTTTAGTTTTCGCGAGGTGTACTTAGCTTATGTAAATTTTAAAGCTGCATTTAAAAAAAATGCAACGATAAAGGCTCATGTTTTTACCACAACTCATTAGCCGCGGGTTAGCATTATGTAAAATATTGTTCTTTATTATTTTATTTTTAATTCAGTGCATAACTAAATTATCATATATTATAAAGGAAAACGAATTTAGTAACCTTTACGTTCATAATTTTACAGAGGCGAGACCATTCGCCATCTCCTCGAGCAAACTTAATTACGTGGCCGTGGCCGTTGTTGAGCCTGCACTTTGAGTCTGAATAAGTTCACAGAATATTATATTATGGTGTCTAATGTTATCTATGATATCCCTTAATATATGGACCGTGAACTGATTGAATAGTTTTTAGTGATATAAGCTCCTTGAACTGAGAATAACGTTAAATTGCTTTAGATTGCTAATACACGAGAGTTTGAGATAACTACTGATCTGTCTTCTTATTATTGTCCCTTTTTTCTCTTTATTATATTTTGTCGTGTGGGTGTCGTTGGAGTAAAACAGGACTGCCTTATCTCTTTCCGTGTCGTAAAATTCAATATATCATGGGAGAGCCGTCCTTAGGCGCGAATGGACCGACTCGACCGGTGCGATACCACGGCCTCATAGAAAACTGGTTGTGAAGCAACGCTTGCTTTGCATTTAACCGAAATTAGTGAGGTTTCCGGAAGGACAACTCCCCTCTTCAATTAAAAAGAAATTGAATGATAAGTAAGAAACTCCCTTTCAGATAGTAAATTTATATTTTATTATTGTATTAGTACCTGGGCATATATGTGGGTAAGTATTTATACACTTGAAGATTTTTTAATTCGCCCGAAAATACTTTAGCCGTGGTATCGCACCGGTGGAGTCGTCCCATTCGAAAGTAGTACGCTCGTACTCTATTTGTGTAGGATATTTTGATAGTAAGAAGTTACACTACCCATCAATTTATCCCGATATGAAATGTGTATGGACTATGAGCTGATAAAGTAAATGAAATAACATCTTTGAAAATAAAAAACTACATGAATTTTCATTTATTAAGACCAAGAATGCATAATTCTTCTTATTTTTTTTTATCCTAAAATAATTTTATAACCTTGTTCTGCTTTCACGCTACATGAAATCAACTTATTGGCATGAAATTTATGCATATACTTAACACTCTGGTTACAGAATAAGGTACATTTCATCTGATACAGCAAAAAAAGCTAGTTGATTATAATGTTTTGTTATTGTTTTACGCTACGGACATGGATCAGTAACACGAACTTTTTTTTTATATCAGTGTTACAATGAAATTAGATGTAGGTACATAAAAACGCTAAACAAGTCAGTATAGCCGGCCCACCCGTACGGATACAATTTAATAATTTGCAAATTAGATGCAGAGTTGGGTGGCTGATTATGTTTCAATTCCCGAAGGTTTATTGCGAACGTTTGGGCGTAAAATGGAAAATTTTAAGCAAGTGGCTTAAATGTTTCATTAATTTATAAGAAAATAATCGTCAGTTCTCTTATCGGCACCTTCAGACTGATATCTCTTAAGATACAGTTTTACTTTAACATTCAAGTAATGCATTATTATATTTTATTTACATAAAACTACATAAACATTTTTGAATCAAGGCAGCCTTCGCGTCAAGCTGTTCTATAAATGTTCCAGAAGATGGGTATTTTTTAAATTATTTGAATTCCTGTTTTTAAATATTAATGATACTTATTACCCTCTTAATGCTCATTGTTAAAAAATAAATTCTATTTTCTAGGTTTTTGCATATCAATGTTAAGCTACTTATATTTTTGTGCCCAGTAATAATATGAACGATCCCGTTGTCATCTAACGTCTATCTTTTCAACTTCTGCGATCTTTATGAGAATATCTACATACATAATATTATTACCTAAATATATTTCCAACCCGAGAATCTAACCTCGGCCTTCCTATCGAGTGCTAGGCCTTGAGGCTAGGCTAAGGAGTTCTCTATTTTATTGATCAATTTAGAAATTCACTATAAGTAAATTAACTAAAACGGGCTCGAAAAATAAAAATTCTATACAACCATTAATTACTG
The DNA here is from genome assembly GCA_947561695.1 of Tyria jacobaeae. Taxonomy (NCBI): domain Eukaryota; kingdom Metazoa; phylum Arthropoda; class Insecta; order Lepidoptera; family Erebidae; genus Tyria; species Tyria jacobaeae. Next base: position 5,022,399 of record OX387207.1, on the reverse strand, counting down.
TTTTAATACTGTTTGCTTAGTCAACCTGAAGAGCTAACAAATTGCATAAGCTCATGGTAAACCTAAACCACGAAATAGTAGAAAGCCTATTGAATTGGTTTATCTCACTTCACAGCATCTACAAATTATTGGTTTAGTTTGGAAACAAAGGGTAGCCTGGGTTTAAGATTAAAATGGAACAGTAATGTCGAAGTCAAACCTTTGAGTCTAATATAAGCTAATAAATGAGCTTGTCGGACGTTTATATGTATATCTTCACTTATAAGTATTCTTATAAGTCACGATGATTTTTTAGATACTTTATAAGAATAACCTTAACAGAAAATAGGAAACTGTAGTGAGAGCGAAGTTTAGATTGTAATTTTAGAAAGCAATATGTAAGTACTTGAAAAGAGGTCGGTTGAATTTGTAAAAAAATATATACATGTCGACTTCAGGAGGTTAACATGTATATTTTTTTTTATGTATGACCGCGCATTACTTTTTACAGAGTAGTCCCTTTTTAATATTTTTTTTTATTGGATAGGATATACCTCGAATTGGAATGTAAATTTGGAAAAAAATCTACCGTAAGGGTGGGAAGAAAAGGGGTGATTTATAGTTTACTCACAGATTTTAATGCTGAGTTGTATATTAATAATAAATATAAAATATATAAAACATAAATAAAACATTACATTATAATAGTTACATTACATTACAAAAAAAAAAAACCTAACGATGAATGAGCTTTAGACCTGTCAGTCTTTTGTGTGTAGACCTCTCAGTTTCTGAATTTCTGCTAAAGTTCGTTCATCGTGAGGTTTGTTTAATACCTTATTTGGCTCTAGATCAGATAATAAGCATGTAGTTTATAGCCACAAAAAAATATAAAATAAAAACTTTTTAACAAAAAAATTAAACCGCCGAAAAAACTGAAAAGCAAAAAGTAATAAACATTTTTTATTTAACCTTAATAACTAAGTTCTTAAACTAATGTAACAAAGATCACTAAATTACCTTGAATTGAAAGAAATAACCAAAATCTTCAACGCTAAACATTTACGCTTTACGTAATTATTAATTAATTTGCTTGTTTGGCGCCGACCCAAAAATTATGTAGGTATACTTACATTAGTTTAAGAATTTAGTTATTAAGGTTAAATAAAAAAAAAACTATTATAAATTTTTCTTTTTGTTTTCAGTTTTTTTTCGGCGGTAAATTTTTTTAGTTATAAAGTTTTTATTTTATTTAATATTTAAACCTGTAATTTCGAAACCACACCGTTTATAATAACTATACCTATGATCTTTCAAAACTCCCGAAACTCTCATATAGGAAGCCAGTTACATGACTTTCATAGTAAAATAGTACTTTCACTGTACTTCGTACCAAGCCTTTATACTTATTAACGTTGCTGCGTTTATGAAAATACCAGACAACGCCTTTTAACAAACAAGACATCTTAAACGGGATACAACGAATCGAAGTACACAAATATAAAAAATATCGCATAGCGCTTACTTGGTTAACAATAAGGTTAAATTTAGCTTACCTCTCCAAATTCGGTTAGTCCATTTACGGCCGGCGGATCGTTCGCTGAGTCGGCCCTGAAAGAAGGAATAAATGACGCACAAAGGAAAATAAAGAAAAGATACATGCGTTCGCTTTTGTTACTTCGCTGTGCTTTGGCAGCCGTGCGACATTAGTGAAACTACGCTCTTCTAAATACAAATGTTTTGTTCTATACTACTCGTCCAATCTCCAAATGTTCTCTTGGAAATAGATCTTTTTTCATGTCCAATAAAAACATTGGGCATGAAAAAAGACAACTGTATTTAGTTGCGTACTTCTAAGGGAAATTAATCACCCGGAGATAGGGACCCCCATCTTTTTCCGTGGGTGTTGTAAAAGGTAAATAAGGGATCCGAATGTTATCTATCAGACAGAACATATACATACAGTCATGCAGTGCCCGGATGACGGCAATATTTTCAATGATTAAATTATATATGTCAATAAGACTAAATTGTAGTTGGCAAAAAATTCTCAAAGGCCTACGTTTGATGCTATAGGCGAGAATGTATGTATGTGTATAATCCATTACAAAAAAAAACAAGACACACAAATACAGAATTTAATCAATATTTCATTTTATTTTCTGTATCCTTTCGTGGTTGTTGTATTTATTTTTATGTATTTTTAATAGGATATCATATCGTCATATCGGTTTGGTTTATGTTATTCTCTGACAGAAAGGTCCAAAAGTTATTTCAGTTTTTTTTTTATCAAAGCCATTGTAACAAATATAATATACAGCATAAGTTGACATACATCATTTCTACATGTCATTTCTAAGAAAATAATTTCGTATTTCCAAAATTAAAATAATAGTTTCAAACTGCAATCTCTTATAACTATATTATAAGACTATATTATAAGATACATGCGTTCTCTATAATATAGCTCTTATAATATATTTGCAGATCTGTAATATATGTTAAAATTATAATTCTGATTCGATTTTTTGAAACGCCACTGTAACAAAAGCTAAGGATAAACGAAGCTAAGCTCTATGCACATTGTTTAGTCACGAATGATTGATTTGTCTTGTTTGCGACTATCGCTCATTCTACGTAGAATGGGCGCAATTGTGTTTTGGTAATATACTTATAAATACTTCTAAATTGTGTTTGTACAGGGACAGATAATTATTGGATTAACCATTTTTTTTTGTGAACGCTGCAGCAATTATGGCTTTTGCCTTATTTTCACAGACTCACTAAATAATAAAGATAAATAAAAATAAATATAATAATATTATAACAATAAAGTTAATAGTGGTATAGCCATGCTTAGAAACGAATGGGCCGGCTCGACGGGTGTCACGGCCGTTGGACTTTCACATCGTCGTCAGCGGGTTGCGGATGACTGTCAAGGACACTATCAAATACCTGGGTTTGGTCCTTGACAGTCGATGGGACTTCCACCCACATTTCAGACAGCTGTCGACAAAACTAATGAGTACTACGGCCGCATTGTCTTCGCTGCTTCCCAATCTTAGGGGGCCGAGCGTGGCGTGTCGGCACTTATATGTAGGGGTCGTGCGGTCTATGGCCCTTTATGGAGCCCCTGTATGGGCCGACCATCTGACGGCAGCCACCGTCGCCATACTGCGCAGGCCGTAGCAGGCGATGGCCGTCAGAGTTGTGAGAGGGTACCGCACGATCTCCTACGAGGCAGCGTGCTTACTGGCTGGATCACTGCCCTGGGACCTGGAAGCCAAGGCTCTCGCGGCGCTACAGCAGTTGCGTGAAGAGGCGCCAGAGCGAGGACTCCGACCGTCGCCTAGAGAGTGCGAGCGGCGGCGGTCTGAACTGAGGGGGGAACTAGTGGCAGAATGGCGGGTGCGACTACTGCGCCTGTCATATGGCCTCAACACCATCGAGGCCATCCGGCCAGTATTCACGGATTGGGTCGAACGGAGCCATGGCTCCCTGTCATATAGGGTGACGCAGGTGCTTACCGGTCACGGATGTTTTGGGAAGTACCTGAGGGACATCCGCAGGGAGCCGGACGACCGGTGCCACCACTGCGTCAATTCCGAAGAAGACACGGTGCGGCATACAGTACAAGAGTGTACTGCATGGGTAGAGCCGCGCCGTGCCTTACAGACAGAAATAGGGGCTAACCTCTCGCTCACAGCGCTTGTGCGCGCCATGGTCGGGAGTGAGAGGTCATGGGATGCAGTGGAAACCTTCTGTGAAACTATTATCTCACAGAAGGAGGCTGCGGAAAGGGAGAGGGAAAACACTACTACTCTCCCCATCCGCAGACGATCGATCGCTTAGCGGAAGAAGCATAATCCTCCCATCAAATCGAGATGGGTTCCGCTTCGGCGGACGGTCACCGGCCTTCAACAGCAGGTGCGAGGAAGGAACACCGTGGCGGTTTTAGCCGGTCAAGTTCGGCACACCCCTCCGCCGATAACCCCGGCGGAGGATAGTCCATGAGGATTTCCTCACGTTAAAAAAAAAAAAAAGGCTCGAGGGCTGCGATACCACGGCCCCAGAATAGGAAAGCTTGCGTTGCATTTCCCCGAAATTAGTGAGGTTTCTGGAGGCCCAACTTCCCCTCTCATCTTTCCTTTCCCCTCATCCCACCTCTCCTTCTTCTTAACCATCTCCCCATCTCTTCTTTCTCCTCCCCGCATCCCCTTCCCTCATCACCTTCAAAGGCGGGCAGCGCATTAACGACTCTTGAGTTGCAGGTGTCTATGGACGGCGGTTGTCACTTACCATCATGTGACCCAACAATCCCCCCTATAAAATAAGAAATAAATTAAAAAAATGTGAATTGTTTCCTGCCGTTGACAGTTTGTTTCATCTAATACCTTTAAACGAGCAATTATTGTATGAATATATATATAATCTGAATCTCGGAAACGGCTGCAACGATTTTCATAAAATTTAGTATGTAAGAGGTTTCGGGGGCGATAAATCGATCTAGCTAGGTTTCATTTTTAGAAAACGTTGTTTTATCCGTGTTTTCAGGCAATAAAAAGGTGCTACAATATCATCAGAATACGAAGTTAAATTTCACATTTCAGATGCGGAATCAGGCGGTCCCGAAACGATTAGAGCCCCGATTCGAGTCCAAGTGAATATGATTCTTTTTTTCAATTTTTTATATATTTCATCAGCAAATAATTTGTATCCAAATATAATTTCCAAAAAACACGATTTACCAAAAAAAAAAACGAGCAAATTTCGGTCCTCCTGTATTCTGAGTGTATAATTGTCACAATGTTTAGAAATTAATTAGAGTACCTAGTTCAATATAGCATGCTGTAATTAACTGTAATTATTTGTTACACTCAGTTTAAAACAAATTAAATGTACATTTTTACAAATGTACATTCAATTTGCATTTTTACAAAAAAAAAACTGTATTTTATAGTGATCATATTCAAATCTATACATATAATTAGACGAGAAAATAACTCTGTCTGTCTGTCCTTCATGAAATTTGCTACGGTGACACGAACCCTCTGGAAGGATGAAGCTACTTTTAATTGACGTATCACGAAGGCGAAAATTAGTTATCATAAACATTTTTCTGTAAATATATATCCTGGTACGTTTTCTTTATTTATTCTGGTATTAAAAAGGTAAACAAATCTCGGATTTAATTGTAAATTACAAAGATATAAATATATGACCCAAGCTACGCGATTTGACCCGATTTACGATTATCACTGATTTGGCAATGATGGATCACTATTGTAACCAATTTTGTTGATGGCTGGAACAAATTGGAACATATTGATATAATAACTTTTGACAAAGAGCTATGAGTTTAATTAGCTGTCAAGAGTATGAAATAGTTGGACATTATATAATATAATAACATTTTCTGTATGTTATTATCTGAATGACGTATAATGATTTTTATGATATCACGAATGCCATATGGAGACAGCTCTCGGCCAGTTCCTATGTTTTGGGTAAAAAATGATTTTTTTATTTTTATTTTTAACAGTTCTTGATAGCGTTTTCTCATAAAGTAAGATGTTTTTGAAGCAAAAGTCTTGAGGAAGAAAAGTACTGAATTGATTTGGGTTCGATCTGGTTAGTATGAAAGAATAATTTACGAAATTTGATCTGCACTCTAAACAGCACCATACATGATTCTACCTTAAATATAATAACTAGTTATGTAATGTTGTATGTATATTTGTTCTGAATGCAGGTGACATCAGTGATATGCTTTTGTAGGTCATTGCGAGTTATTGATTTGCAATTTTAACAATGGGTTTTTAGTTACCTCAATTTTACTTTACGGTTGACACATATTTTTTTAAATTTAGTTTAGTTAAATAATATTTAAGTCTTGAGTTAGAGGTCTCGAACTTTCCTGCTGCTATCGGTTCAGTTATAGGAATGCAACTCTGACTTGCTTGAGTTATTGCTTATTTTTTCCTATCTACGTGTATAAGCAATTTACTCGTACTCCAAATTTTTTAAATTATGTCCATGTAATATTCAAGTTCAATTGACTACCATTTTCAATCCATTTACATATTTATGGGATTCAGTATTCGTTAACTAATGTAATAATAAATTCATTGATAAATATTGATTAAATAAGTATTCTTAAATACTACCTGCTGCCCACGGCTTCGCTGATATAAGAAAAACTGTCTATCCCTTGTGATTTTTTTTTCTGTATGATAGTTAAACTTTATCTTCTTGTTCTGGTGGGCAAACGAGCAGACGGATCACCCGATGGTAAGTGACTATCAACGCCCATGGACACCCACAACTCAAGGGTCATAAGTGCGTAGTCAGCATTGCAACGATTTAGCAATGAATTCCCGATTTATACTAGTTAGTGTTGTTTATAGGTTTACTAATGTTATAATTTCTACTTATTAATATAGCATGTAATAAAAACAAAACATCAGGCAAAATAAAAGCTATGTAGATAGATAGATAGATAGATAACTCTTTATTGTACAACAAACAAAAAATAAAAAATAATAGTATAACAGTTTGTACACATTGCTATAAGTCTTATAAGCTAAAGTTAGAATGGTTATATAAATAAAATAAAATATAAAAGTTGTACAAAGGGCGGCCTTATCGCAATTAGCGATCTCTTTCAGGCAACCAATGAATGGAAAGGGACAATAATAATGAGATGAGAGAAGTTGCGATTTGCACATCGAAGTTCCCTGAGTTTGAACTAATTAGGACTATTATTAGATACAAACATATAAGCTATGTATGTATGTAATACCTGTATATATCTTTAATTACCGGTATAGTCATTTTATTATATACCAATTACTGATAATCATTAGCATACATTAATCAGTTATGTTAGTCAGAAACATAAGTAGCTTTTACAAGAATACTCTAATAAACTCCAAACAAAAACTTATTACTATAGCGTTCAATAAAATATGAGAAATATATTATTAATTTCAAATCTTTAGAAAGATCACGTCGAATTTGCGCCCCCTCCACCAAATGAACTCATCATACCACTAATCGAAATCTATCAAGCCGTGACAAACAAACATAATAAATATGTACATATATTAGACAAAGATAACTCTCCTTATTGCGCAGTTGGAATAAAAGTTCTAGGTAAATAAAATAACAACGCTTGAAACTCTTGAACTAATAATGTTAAATTACATTCTTCTTGTTAAATTACATCATTCTTACGAGACTGGCCTCTTGGGCCAGTGGTGTTAGTGACCCTGACTGCTAAGCCAGAGGTCGGGGGTTTGATTCCTACCCAGGACAAATATTTGAGTGATGAGCATGATTATTTATTCTGTCTCAGGGTGTAATATGTCTATTATATAATATGTTGTAAACCTATTATATAGTATGATTATCAGCTGGTGACCATAGTACAACGTCTGCTTACTTTGGGATCATGCGGCCGTGTGTTTAATGTGTCAAGTTTGTTGTATTGCAACATAAAAATTACATTTTGAAATATATAAAAAACAAACAAAATATGTTTGATAATCATCGGATACAGGGACCAAGCTACCGGTGGTTAGGGCTCCATAGACAGGAACCTCCTCACAATATGTGCCGTATCAAGAAGGACTGCCTTCTACATCAGTCCCTATAAGCCCTAGCTACCTACCGTGAGCCTCTGGAGGAGTTATCGAGGCTTCCCGAATGCACATCCCACATGTCGACAACGTCATGGGCTAAATTCAAATACTTACTTTATTTATTTTTTCAGCTTTTATGACATTGTCGTCATGGGGAATGGTAATGTCAACACTCATTGCTTGGTGCTTTAATCGGCTGGCATACCTGTAGACAGCCATAAGGTCATATATAAGAGCAATTCTCTGATACTATCCAGGCCACTTGGTTATTTCTATGCAAGTACGCGCCGTTGGCAAGACAAGAACAACCGGAAATTATATGCCTGAGGGTTTCTCCGGGACGATGTCATGCCCGACAAGTATCAATTATGGCGTCCTTCAAGATATGTCTCCTTTAGTTTTTCGTCATTTATTTATTTATTTAAGAGATCTCCTTACGATCTACTCTGATTGACGATTCCATCTGAGTTCATATAAGTATCTTAAAGAAGTAGGTTAGGACTAGTATGACCAGTTACTAGTTACATGTGTTGTTAATTTGTCTCTCAGAATGGACGTAAATAACTTATTATTACTTTTATTATTCTGTACGAAATCGTGTGGGAAGCTGAGTTGTAAAAGCAATCAATATACTCGTCGAACTGGGATTGTAAACTATATCAATATATTCAACTGTATGGAGTTTTGGTTTCAATTTAATTTAATACATCCAGGCAAGTCATATGAAACGCGCTGAGTATTGAAACATATTGATTTTAAACTTAGTTTGAAACATTTCACATACGTACACTTGTAGCTGGAAACCATTGGTTTATGTTGCGGGGAAAATAAGCTTAAAACTTATAACGTTAGTGGTAATTAAACTTTGCGATACAAAGCAGATGACTAATTTAATTAAATCACGTTTTCATACCTTTAGTGTTTGAACTAACAGATCAAAGAAGTCACATCGTAGTTTACATATAAAGGTTTAATTGCTCATTCATATCCTGAAAAGGTATTATATATTATATTATTATGTATGTATGTATGTAGGTATGCTTTTGACCGACTGAGTACTGTGAATTTTGGCAATGTTCAAAGATTATAAATTGAGTTCACGTCGTGAAATAGGTAAATAAACATATCATGGAAAGTAATGACGTCACTCAGACTTAAGGAATACTTATAGAATTGTTACATTTAACAACTACTGATTCAAATATTCATCATTATCAAAATAGACTAGTAATAGGAAGATTCTAATAAGTCAAAAAAAAAAAATGTTTTTCTTTTAATTTTGAAATGTAGAAAATAGTAAAATATTATCTCTCGATCTATGAGTCATATTTCTATGCTTATTTTTGTATTGGATGGAATATTTATTGAGAAGTGCTATAGACGAATGATATGAAACATCACGCTGCAATCCTTAGGAGTGCCTTTTCTGCGATATATGTATTATATTGTCATTAGAGATTTAGATATGCATTTCGTACAATTGATAGTTACAAATTTATTATGTTTATAACTCCGTGTAAAATATTTACGAATAAAATAGTTTCTATTGTAATCATATTTATACATATGGTGCCTAAGGCTGACGTGAAAAGTCGCTTCATAAAACGAAACCATGGAATCCAAAACTAGTGGAGAATTCCCGAAATACACGCATTAGTAAAATCTTACAACTAGTTATCCTACTCTTTAGTAAATATTTACAAACTATGTTATATAACGGTTTGTTCTGCTGCGGGGAACTTATATTGATGATATTCTATCCTACCCCTGTACAGTATGTCGGAGGCTACAGATATTATTAATTACAGAATGGTTTTGAAACGAAGGGAGGGTTGTGTATAATACAATAAATTATACATGTAACTTCGTTCAAATTAGCTACAAATGGGTAAAGGATTATTCTTGAAATTATTTGATGAAATGTTATATATTTTTTTAAACATATGCACATACGTTCACGCCCATATCAACAGAAGCGTAGGCAGAGGTGTATACAACACCAACATTTTGCAGATAAGAATTTTCTTTAAAATGATTTGAATAATGTTTACAATGTACCAGTTAACATAAATATAATGTTTAATAATTGTGAAATGTACTAGTTTTATGTTAATTTACCAAACGAAAGTTATTTCTATTGCAAGAAGATGATAATGTTTTATGAAACTTACAAGATTTTGTTTAATATTTTGCTCTTTGGATTCAAATTAGACTAGTTGGTATTAAATTCACATGGTGGAATCTATTAGTATGAATAATAAAGTTTTATATTACATCACACTTTCATAATTATTTCTTACACTTGTAGGCGCTTCAGTTCTATAGCTAAGACATTTAGTAATTTAAATATTAAAATGTTATTAATATTATTATGAGTGCTATTTATTTACACTCAAAACTCAATATAAAGCCAAGTAAGTTAGAACCTAAGATATAAATCGCTTTCTAAAAGATTGAAACAAAGTAACATTTAAAGTAGAGTAAGTAAATAACAGTGATCGTTTTTAAGTGCTCGTAAAATACGAAACCGGGTAAAGGGTCGAATTTCTCTACCCTATTTGATTAAAGGCACAGACAGATAGACACCTGAATCATGTTGATGTTTGAACTGTTAACTCTCTATCAAGTCACCTTTCAAATAGAGAAATACTAAATCAAAATTAGTTCATCCGTTTATGAACTATGATGCTACAGACATATGTATGTATACACAGATGCTTTGGTAATAAAATACACTGCTCTAAGTTCACGGAACCTATTATTGTGGTAGAGCCATGCTTAGGCACGAATGGGTTGGTTCGACCGGTGCGATACCACTAGGGTTGCATTTTAACGAAATTAGAGAGGTTTTCGGAGGGCCAATTCCTTTTCTTCTCTTTACTCTCAACACATCACCTCCCCCTCATCACCTTCAAAGGCGGGTAGCACACTTACAACTCTTAAGTTGCAGATCTGTTTGTCTCTCCCCCTATAATTTATTAAAACAAAATGAAATATTCATGTTTATTAGTTTATTTCTGTTTTTATTTTATCATATATCAAACATCTCACTTCTGTACATAGGCTACTAGGAAATCATAGCTTTGCGGTCGAAGTAGTATAATAACACTCCCCCAGCCTATAAACGCTCCCAAAACATAAATCTTATACTTTTCTATGAGCAGGATCTTACAACCCGTAACATTGCTATCTTCTGTAGTAAGTAAGTGCTTCTTAAGTTTTTTAAAATACGACAGAAGCCCTTCAAATACCTCAGCAATAAAAAAGTCGGTGTACGAATATAACTGCAGAACATCAGGAACTACCTCCGCACATATTTGCTGCGGTGAAATTACGGGCGTTCAATCTTCACCCGGAAGCCATAAATCCGAATAGAAATATTACTATTGACATTTGAAAACGAATAAATGTTGGAACGATTTTCTATAGCGTAGTAAATTCTAACTTAACGATGTCAATGGCGTTCACACTTATATTGATAAGTGTTTGGAGTTGTTCACGATCAATTTGGGTAAAACTGATGGAAGTGTGCAAAGGGGAGACGCAGTGTTTCAATGAGTTTCATAAATTTGAGCACTTAGTAACAGTTGAAATAAGTGCGTTAACTAATTGAACCTGAAAATGGACCAATTATGCTAATATTACATACGGCCGGGTTGGCATAAATAAAATTATGAAAATTTTATACTAATGATGCTTACAGAATTCAATTTTCTCTTAATTTTGGGGGCAAAAAAATGTGTAGACATCAAAATTCATGATATCTAGTATATGTAGGATATATATTAAAGATAACATTATGATAACATGTATATTTATAACTAGCACACCTGTTGACACCCCCGCAACAATTGAATGGAATGGAAAGGAATGGAATTTCGTAAAATCCGTTCTTAGCTGACCTCTACTCGGCGAAAGGAATATTCCTACCAAATTTCAAGTCTCTACGCCTTATTGTTGCAGAGATATTGTGACGAGTCAATATATCGGTGGAAATCTCATATATACATATATATAGATTTAATAATTTATATAAATTTATAATTTTTTTAATAAAGGAGACCGTGCTGAGCATTGTATTGTATCCTTTAATGACATCTTTGGCCATAAAGTTTATGGTTTTATGTTACATGCACTGTTCTATTTACTAAAAATGTATGAATCTACCTACTGAGGTGTCCAGGTATAACCAGTCTAGTGAGAATTTTAACCAGTGTGCCGGGATCTCCACTGTCGAAAGCTCTCCCAACATCTCAAAATAAACAAACAGTAGGTATGTAAATTTCATTTTTCAGATTAGATATCAAGGAGAAGAAAATGTCGCTCTGATAATTTCTTGTCCTTGATCACTGATCTGAAAAATTCACGATGAACTTCGTCTTCGACGGCAGCCGTACTGAACCTCTGGGATGATGGCAATCAGATTAAACATACTTTTGAACGATATACCTCTCTCACGATGATAAAGACATTGATATATGAAAACTGGAGAGTGAGACTGGAGTTCTGGAGATTTGTCTGGCGAGGACAGGAATTTCACTTAGTACAATTTGGTTCCACAAAGTCCGCGTTGGGAGCTTAAGCGTTTGGATCGGGAGCTCCTCCTGGAAGCCTCCATCGTACAGGCCTGGGTCTCTGCACTGGACAGGCCTGTTGATGTAGAGGCAGATTGGTTTCGGGAGGCTGTGTCGCAAATATGTGATGCGGCGATGCCTAGGGTTCGGGTCAGGACTGCTAGACGCCAAGTGTACTAGTGGATAGCAGTGATTGCGCGTCTGCGAGAAACTTGCGTGATTGCGCGCCGCCAGTACTCAAGGTTTCACAGAAGGCGTCGCCACCTACAGGATGTGGCAGGTCTGGAGGCAGATTTGCTTTTAGGTTACAGGGTTGCCAAGAGCACCGGACACGGCTGCTTCGGTAAGTATATGTATCGTAGGCTGGGAGTCAACGTCTGCGTGCCATCACTGTGGAGGTTGTCGTGGAATGCACAGCGTGGGCATACCAGCGCCAAAACTTCGTGAAAAGCATCTCGCTAGAGACCTTGGTTCTGTCCATAGTCTGAAGCGAGAGCGAGTCGGATTCCGGAAGCTTATTCTCCGAGGAAGTCATGTTGGCTAAAGAGGCGGCGGAGAGGATACGGGAGAGGACAAATATTCACACGTCCCGCAGAAGACGCATTAGGCGCCGGAGGCCACACAACGATCTCCGGCCTCGAGCGCTGGCCTAGGATAACGGGTAGGGCTCCCCCTACCCTGGCAGAAGCAGGCCTGAGACGGTAGCGTGACGTGTTCCACGCACGCCTTTCAAACTGGAGGGGGGGGCTAGGCCCCCCATATCGACGTTATGGCCATAGCAAGGTATGGAAAAGAGGCGGCATAGGTTCCGTGGCGGCGTAGTCTGCAGGGGTTCCTGGAAGTATCCCTTCAATAGACCCACTTATGACGGAACACCGTGTGGTTTTACTCGGTTCGAGTCTGACATATCACTTCACCGTCAGCTCCGGTGAGGTGAAGACCCGTGGGGGTTTCACAACAAAAAATAAGTCATACAATAGAAAACAACACTACACATTTCAGTAACAAGCTGTAACATAATCCTAACGAAGTTTAAACTACTAAAAATAATGGCGACTTAAATTTATTTACATTCGAAACCGAGCTTTGTCAATTACTCTAAGCGTTCCATCTCTTAAATACATTCTAAGTTGTACATCCCTATCTGCACAGGGAAGAGATTACTCGATCTATCTTCGTGAAGATCATCTTGCCGTGAGGGAGTATAACTCAATTGTCATGTTTACATCTAGTGATGTAGACAGACAGACGGAACAACAGTTGTCGTAATTACAATGTTGTGTACGGGAAATCAAGGCAATAATGTCAGTATCTATGACAACAATTACTTTACAGTTAGCTGAATGCAATGCTGGAATAATTGTTTGTTTTTTATGTAGGTGGTGTGGTAAATAAATTTATTGGCTTTCTTTCTTTTACTTAACAGCATGTTTGAAATAAAAAAGGATTCAGTAGGGATCTTCAACTATAATAACTAGGTAGTTATTACGTATAATTATTACTAATATATAGATTTGTGAGTAGATACTATTACACATATATAAAGTGCAGTTAACAGTAGGTTCTATTAACTGCACTTTACTTACAAATAGTTTTCCACATGGGTAATCCGGTGAGGTTAACAGTTAAATGATGAAACCTGGTGAAACGATCCTAAAAAAATACTAGAGAAAAAGATAGTAATGAGGAAAATTTAAATGTAAGACGTTTATTTTTCTCTAATAAAATTTATTCAGAGGCCTAAACAAATACTTAAGTTGAGCATTTCAAGTAAAAACTTATCTCATTCGGTGTGCCGCGTGAAAAATAAAGTTCAAGTAACAAGTGACCTAAATTTACATAAAAAGTGATCGAACACACGATTTACCTTTTCAATATTCAAATTCATGACTCTCTATCGTTACCCGTTGAGCAACAGTCGGTTAATTTATTCCCTTTTTCTCTTTGAGCAGACACAATACATTTTTTGACAAAGTTCCTTTTTATTTGGTACTCCGAAATGAGTTGCCATTTCATTCATAGCGGGGAAATATCCACATAAATAGACTTGACATACATACAAAAAATCAAAGTGTTGTGCCTTGAGGGGCTGAAAGCTAAGTGAAATTATACGTGGATCGATTGATGTGGGTTGCAACGCTATGGTACTTTACAGAGACGTGCTTATTTTATTGACGAGTATTTATATCCTCTCCTGGCGGATTGGCGGAGGTATAGTCTCAAGCCTCAAGTAATCTAATTAGGCGGACACACTCCGTATCGGACTGTCGGAACATTTAAAATAAATTTGTTTTAATTCTTACATTACCTTCCCAGCTTCATGATCTACAAAAGAGGTAGGAAATAAAAGTTTTACATCATTTGAAGCAAAAACAAAAACTGTGGTAGTTTTTACTTCCCTTCTATGGAAACAATGACATGACACCCCTCTACTTGAACCGTAAGATTCGTGCGGATAAGCTTTCGTTCGAATAATTCCAGTCGGCTGACGCTCCCCATGAACGACGCGCGACGCTGACCATTATTTGAAACATGTCAGACGGGATAAAACATCACTTTTTCCCACACCGGCTGTTCTTTTCTATATTCATCATTGCATAATAGATAAATTATTGTGTTAGAGTACGCTGTGTTCAAATAGAAAAGATTTAAATTATTATTGTTATTATGTAAATAATCGGTGGACTGCGATAAGCTAAATACTGATGAAAATGAAGATGATGATTTTCTTTGTATTGAACTCTAACTGCTACTGCTAACTCTAAAATTCATCACAATAGTCATAGTTAGAACCAGTGTCAGTATCGTACGATTAGTTTCCACTTTTTAGAGTCTCAGTGGCTGCTAACTTATCGGTCTTTTTGTTTTCATATACATATGGATATATTTATATAGGATACATTTCTACTTTAAAATGACTATAGTTTAAGGTAGAAAAAAGGTATAACAAAAAATAGTTATTATTTCATAGGATACTTACATACGATAATTAATTTATATTATTATCAACCTTTAAAAACCAACCAAATATTGCAAATAAATACATTTAAGTAAATATTTTCATAAAATATTTCATTTGCTTCTACAATAGTTTGTTTTTGTTGTTTATAGGGGCTATAGGTAATTTTGGTCACTTTCAAAGTCCAAATATTCAAGAGCAAAACCTAACGATTCCTCTTTATGTCTTGCCGTTAGTAACGCGATAGCTTGAAGTACAGGCCGAACTGTGTACCCAATGACGTATCAAATTCTTCTGCGAATCGCCTATTTGGTATAAAATCTTATTTTTCACATTCATCCACCATAAATCAACCATAAAACTTCTTCTTCTTCTTCTTATTATACTACACATTTTGATCCAACACTTAAGAGAATACAAAATAAAATCATATGAAACCTGTTTAAGTTATATTATTTGATTATGTGATGATAATTGTGGTAATTGTCATCCCATAATCAAATAATATAACTTTACACTTAAGCGGGTTTAATTGGATATTTCAGATATATTAAGCCCACTACTATGCAAGGCTATAATGTTTACTCTGGCTTCAATACTAAAAAGTTTATTGCAGTTTTAATACAGATATTAAAACTAAACAACAATCGTTACAATAACACAAACGGTAACTAGATTCACCAACCAAACGTGATACCATTTTATTAGCCCGTAAATTCATATTGTCTGAAATCCACCCTCAACTTTTTGTGATTACTAATGACAGATCGCTTAATTGAGTTCTCGCCTGCAGGGTATAGAGGCGCGGCGGTAGGACGAGTAAGAAACCGGGTGAGGTGCAGGCGGCAGGCGCATTCTTGTCAAAAATCAGTTCGCTCGCTACGCGGTTGGCGATCGTACATGTTGTCAGTTGCATTTATTCGCAGATTACATTCTGAGTCAAAATATCCTTTGACATAAAATTAATAGTCAGTGCAAGCAAATGGCTTTGAAAGTATATGAATATTTAGAAGAAAATGTATTCAAATTCTCCTGAATATCAACAAGATATAAGTTAAAATAAAAGTTACTGAACTACTCAAAATGTATCAAGAATTGTACAACAAGAAAAATTATTAAAAGACAACGAAACATTTAAATTGCCGAGAAAACCAAAATAGAAAAAAGAGAGGAAGAAGACCTGTTCACAAAAGGCGTGGTAATGAGAAAAGTCACTCAGGTTTACATTATTAAAAAAAATACCAACTATAGAAACTTTGAACGCTGTACTTAGAAAAGAAACTACACTGAGGCAGGAAATATTTTAAACTATTATTAAGTAATCTAGGTTTTATTGAACAGCCAAATATAACATCGTGGAGGTAGAAATACCTAATTACTGTTTGAGGAGGAATACATATTCCTTTTATATCTTGACGAAACTTTTGGTAATGCGTCTCATAACGATTCAAAATGTTAACAATTAAAGGATGAACACGGTGAGCTGTCTCCTACCGGTAAATGAGACCGTTTGATCATCGTATATAGAGGAGGCCAAACTGGATTTGTAGGTATAGGAGCAGTTGTAATAAATCAGAATGTAAAACAGCTGATTAGCACGATTGTATGAATTTCGTGAATTTCAGTAAATGGATGAATGAAAACCTCATGCCTAATATATCAGCAAATTCTGTCATAGTAAAGGATTTCGTAGCTTATAATTTGGTTCGAGACGAGTAAAGGCCAACTCTACCAAACCTGCTTTACAAGATTGGATACGACTTCATGACGTGCCTTTTGATGATAAACTTACACACATAATATATTTACAAAAGTGACTAGCTATTGAAAAGAAACAGATGAGAATGAATGTTGCGTTTGCCTCCATACTACATAGACCTTAAACCAATTGATTTTGTTTGAGGCGATATTAAAGGACAATTATCAAAAGCATCAACTTTATTATTAGAGTGGAGGACCAAAAAAAAAAATGATTGCTGATTATTTGCTGGATATTTCATAGACAAATGCGTTAACTATTGTCACAATTGTGGTAACCATGTGATTAAGGTCGAGGACGAATACTGCCAACATGACAGAGTTCTAGATGATGGTGTTAATTTTATTATTAATGTGCAGGAAAATTCAGATGATTATAATGATGGCTGCTTCGAAAATATGAACAATATGAAATTACACCAATTTTAGAACACACCGACTATCACCGTTATTACTTTGTTCTTAAACATTCATTATTCGTAATCATAATATTTCTCGTTAGAAAATAGTCTAATAAACCATTTTTCATTCTTACTTGAAATTATGAAGCAAGATTAGGTTTGGGCCAACCTTTAGGTAAAGAATATACGTACTTTGCAAACTTTCTTTTTCAAACGAATTTCTTTCAAGATCGCTTTTAATTGTGAGCGTTTCTTTTGTTGGCCGAAATTATTATTTTTTGGAAATTTCCTCTGGGAAACGCTGTATGAAATATAAAATATGTTATGCCAACTGGTTGTCTAGAAATATTAAACAAAGTGCAACAGAGGGTTGAAGTTATATTTTGGGGTTGTATCGCCCTGCAATAAATATAACGAGTTATATTACAATTACAAGAATAACATAGATCTATACTTGAGGAAAATTTGTAATTAAATATATATATAATACCCTTTTCTTAAATTATATTAAGTTTTTAATAGTAGGTACATATACTAATTATACTATAAGGTTTATATAATACTAGCGGACCCGACAGACGTTGTTCTGAAGTTGCAGTATAGATAAATAACCTAGATACAGACTGCATCGCCATCTGCCGGGCTGCTTTGTGAATCTAAATCATCCAGGGCGACACCCAATCGCATACAAAAAAATCATTCAAATCGGTCCAGCCGTTTAGGAGGAGTTCAGTCAAATATACACGTACAGTAGAATTATATATGTATATAAAGATGAATATTCGAAGTAAGAATTGTGTTCACGTAAGTCTATATTTGCTATTTTGTTAAACAAGATAATATATATTTTTTTCTTAAATGTATAGTATAAATTTAAAAATCTAAACAAATAAATCTAATATAAAAATATATAAAATATATAAAAAACTCATCAAGATTAATCACATGTGTTACCATTTGGTATGTATAATTATATATTCCATTTTCGGTATGTCAATCACATTGAACCTAAAGGATTTAATGGATAAATACACCACATTATGCAAAACCCTCCTAGCCTCAGACCTTAAGACCAAGACGGATAGCTTGGACCGAAGCATTTAGTATGGGGAGTTCAAATGCGACGTCGTTTGTACTAACAGCTATGTACCTACATTTACATGTATTTTGTCAAGATTAAGGAGAGGTTTTATTTGTATCAGCGACGCGAAGCTTTTTATGCATTTCTAGCTTATAATTCAATTCGGTGGAAAAAATGTCTTAATTTTCTTCATATCGAGACATTCTCATTTGAAGAATCGCTTGTGGCTAGTTCAAAATGAAAAATGGCATGGTAATTAGTGTTATCATTTATATTAGTACTATGCAAGTTGTGCTAGTAAATGACGGATTTTGTTATAAGTTAAGTATACAGCAATTAAATAATATGGTAGATATTAATAATATTATAGCATTATTTGACAAGAACAATTTCAAGATCACACTTTCGGTATAATTGTTTAGTATTATACTAATCGCTCCGCTTTTTCCTATGCATATTAAAATATGCATAGGAAACTGATATACATATTGATATACATACATATACTAAATTTACTGGAAAGAAACACACATACATCCTGATCGTATATAGGTATGTTTATGAACGTAATATGTATAAACGTAATTTAACTGCTTACTTTGAGATCAGACGGCCATGTGTGAGATGTGTAGAGTTACTATTATTTATTAGAGACTATAACAGTACGCATTTACTGGAATTCTTTTTAAAAATTCATACGCATGTGTCCCTGAACGCTTTGGCAGAGGTGTATTAAACACTCACATTAAGCAATTAGACTTTGGTCCTACTGATGTAATAGTTGGCAATCCTTTATGTTGGACTAACAGATGTGTTTTGTCATGTTCAATTTTTTTTTGTGTTATATTTTTTCAATTATAAATTTTACAACTTTTTATTACATTTAACATTGCCATTAATTCTTCTAAGATATTATTTTCAAATAAATTACGGTCAATGATAAGGATTATCGCTGAACACAACAACTATAAAGAAGGAAGACTTAAAACTCGTGTAGGTGTAGATAATGTTATGTTATAAATTTCCCGATCTGATTTCTCTAAGTCAAATTCTGTAAAATTTGTTAGGAACAGATAAGATGTTGAAAGGAGTTATTTTTTTCTTGTGAATAGAGCCGACATATTTTACAGATTTATGTTATACGACAGAGATTAATTATGTATGTATATAAATGCAAAAAGACAGTTATCTAAAATTTCCGCTCCGCTTGTCACTATAGCAGTCGTTACAGTTGACATTTGTTGCGCTCAGCACGTAACTAATGCTAATGCCTACTTTAAAGAGTCTCTGACAAATCTCAGCTAAATATTTTGTGTCCCTTTATTTTTGTTTATACGAAAAATGTTGCGCTTCAAAAAATGTTTCAAAACCAACTGTTGGAATGTAATATAAAAAGATAAATAAAATCAATATATTCTTTTATCTTTCATTTGATTTGTATCTTATATTTGATTAGATATATATTGACAAGTTATTAAAACCAAGACATATAATTTTTGCCACAGCACACTTTCCAGTCTCAGTTCCAATCTACATGGTCACGGAAGGCATTCAGTTGTAGGCTTTTCATTCTATATGTACAATCGGTACAGAGGCTAGTGGACGTTGATTCGGTAGGAAAACAAAATCATGTAACGAATGTTTTTTTTAGATTTTTAAGAAGAAGAGAAACATCACTTGATGGTAAGTGACAACCGGGACACCTGCAAGTCTAGGTTAGTTTCTAGTCTGATTGGAGGAGGTGGATGAGGGGAAAGAGAAGGGGTGGAGTGGGGATGAGGGGAGGGGAAAGAAGAGGGAGGATAGTAGGGGATGAGGGTTGGGCCTCCAGTTAACTCACTCAATCGGTAACACAATGTTGCTCTACCGGTTTCCTGTGACGCCGTGGTATTACTTCGCTCAAAAAAAAAAATGGTTTAAGTTTTTGTATCCGGAAAATTAATATGTGTCTATGTACTTATTACAACGTCATACTTTCTGTATGACGTTGTAATAAGTGGACCTTGAATATCACCGTTTATTAGGTGGGTTTAAAGCGAAGTCATGCACGAAAAACAAACTTCCATTTAGGTTATTTTCCATTTTATGCCTTCAATATATAATGAATAAGAACAATTCTTGGACAAGTAATTTTGAATACGAGAGAGAGTTATCTATATGGATTGATATTGATTGGTAACATCGAATATCAGTCTAGCCAGTCAGTCTAGTATCTGATGTTCAATCACCTTTTTAACGCAACGTATTGCGAGACTCGTGATTTTCAAAAATTTTATAATAAACATTGTAATACTGATTTAAACAACCAATTTTTTAGTCGTTGGAAGTGCTCAGTATTATAATAATAATGATGATATGTTAACGTGAAAAGTTGTTTTGATATTCTTTGTAGGGAATAACATAATTTGGTTCTAAACTATTTATTAAGTTAGTAAAACTGCTTGAGTTTGTATTGGTGTGTAATGTGTGTTACTATATATCTATGTGAACAACAGACGTATCGTATCGATAAAACAGAAAACAAATTCTGAACCTGTGTTTAGTAATTAATGATGTATGTGAACTTAGTGCCTCTGCGTAGATATCTACTTCCCAGTAAGACCTAATTGCAGGACCATTCGGGACGGCTTTAAAAGTTGTATAATTACTTTCAGTGTTGTACTAATCTCTAACTAAAATTACGGTACAAATACACACGGAAAATTTATTATATTACCCCGTGACACATTTTCTTCCTTATTTATTGTGAAACAAGAAGTTGGTTACACGTAATCGTGTATCTCTTTGCTACGGTTTAGTTTGTTCGAACGAATTAGAGACATGTTAAACAGTTTAGAAACTGTAATCTGATGTGGGTAATATGTAGTTTAAATTAATTTCCCCCGCAAAGACAATGATAAATAGAATTTAAATGTAACCTGTTACACAACAACTGAGTTCATTAAATAATTATTTCCAGTAGATATACTAATCAGTTAATTGATTTCATATTTCGCAAAATTGCTAAATGTTGTATAAAGGTAAAGGTATGTGTTTGTGTGTGTGTGTGTGTGTGTTATGTTATACTTGGATTTAATTTATAAAATAATCTTAAGCGATATTATTTTTCAATCATTACCATAAAACTTTTATTACAGTTTTATTATAGTAATGATTGAAAAATAATGTTTGCTAGATATATGGGATTGCTGTCATGCTGATATCACCTTACTATTGGTCACAATTGGGTGGAAATTGGTCCCGATGAGAGGACGATCGGTGTGGGTTTCTACACAAGAAAGGGACTATTTCTGGAGACTGAAATTCCCAATGAAGGTACACCATTACGTTTTTTAGTGATGGATTGAGTGAATGAATGAGTCATTATTTGCCTGAAATATGGTAGATACAGATTTTATAGTATTTTTTACATAATTCTTCTATTACTTCGCCTACTTACTTCGGCATGCAAATTTACAATAATGATGATTAAATTTAATATATTAATATTGAATTTGGCATGATTAATCACTATTACAATATACATGAATATCAAACCAAATACTAATTTATAAATAATACATGTCACTAACATTATTCAATAAAATAGAAAGCCAGTTATTGCGTGATAACGTTGGATATAAATTCTGTTTCTAATTAATTAATGTAATGGATTAGTTTATTTTTGCTGTATAATGTGTTGTGATAGATTGTGCTTTGTCTTATTTTTTTAATTTTATTCCTACGTTATTGTATTAGATTTAATCTACAATAATAGTGTACGGTAATTAAATAAATAAATAAAAAAACAGCTTCTATGTAAAAATATCAATTAAGTGTTTTAAAATGAAAAAATATGTATATAAAGTCAACCTAAAGTCAAGAACAATAAATTAGATTGTAATGTTAAAATATCAAAATCTAATTTCCAATATTAGTTTGAAGTGGAAAATTATTGATTATAAATCATGTCAAGTAAATATACAATAATAGTATAGTAATAGTATATATGTATATATTATAAAAATAGTAATAATAATATTTAAAATTATGATTTCAGTGCAGTCCATTCTGGTATTGGTTTTATAATTTATGAACTCATTCATGGTATTTTAGCAATTTTTATTAGCAGTACTTTTAATTATTTTTAAAAAATAACTCAAATTCAACATAATCGGTAAATAAATAAGAGAGTTATTCTCTTATATCTTTTTAACTTATATTTTTATCGCTATTATATATATTTATTTTATGTAATAAAAATTACATTACAGTTATTTTGACTGTAAGTTGCATTTGGGAATGGCCAATTTATTTGGACCCTTGACAATTCACCTAATTTATAATTAGTGTCTAATGCTTTATCAAACAGGTTCAGATATTTTCCAGTGTCCTGCTCCAAAAGCTGATATTACCCACTTTTTTTTGTTCAATAAAAGCTGTTGCAACCTGGTAGCAAAATTTGTATGCTATGCTAGTAGGTATAAGCAATGGTTTAACCGACTAATTAACATAATTACTTATTCAACGTTCATTGCATCGGATGGCAATTTCAGGCCTAAACACGCAACCGTTTGCTGTTTTTAAGCCTGTTTGTTGCCTTAATAGCACTATGGTAGCCACAATCTCCAGGTGCTTTGTTATGATTCAAGTCTGGCCCAGTAGCTTAAATCTAGTGGTTAGTGACACTGACCGCTCAATTGGTCACGGGTTTAATTCGCCAGGGGGACAAAAATTTGTATGATCCATAAATAGTTTTCCTGAGTTCCATACTCAGGAAAACTAATATCGAGTCACAATGGTCCCAGCTCAGACAGGTCTTATCGGCTGAGTGGAACGAACAACTCGAGCAACTGAGCGCAGGCCATACCGACGCACTGAGCCAAACCCGTTATGGAGAATGTGACAAGGATGGATGGATGGATGTAAGAGGCGATGTGGCAGCCTCTCCAACCGGATGACGCAGGTAATCACCTGCTGGTACCTGTTTCGTATAAGCTGGGAATCAACGTCTGCGTGTCATTAATGTACGGAGGCTGTTGCGAGGACACTGTACCTACTTCACACTTTAGTAGAGTCGCAAACATGGGCACAGCAGTGTCTCAACCTCTCGGCGGTTATAGTTGCGGGTAACTACTAAGACG
Organism: Tyria jacobaeae; assembly: GCA_947561695.1. NCBI lineage: Eukaryota > Metazoa > Arthropoda > Insecta > Lepidoptera > Erebidae > Tyria > Tyria jacobaeae. Next base: position 4,998,881 of record OX387207.1, on the reverse strand, counting down.
TCGCACAAGTACTCTGACGTCCTGTAGAAGACGCACCAACCGCGGAGAGCGTCGAATTTCTCTACTCTATAAGCGCAAGGTTAACGGATTAAGCTTGAGACGGTGGCTCGACGTATTCAGCGCGAGCTTCTCAAACTGGAGGGTGGCAAGGTCTTCTTAGGTATAGATTAAAGGGATAGGATATAGGTTTAAGTGTTTAGATTTTGCAGTTTTAAAGCAATAGATAGCTGCACGTCAGTAAACTTAATAATAAGTTTCTCAATTTCTTACTTTTTACAAAAGTTTACAAGTTTGTAGAGGCGACTATCATTAATTCATGTGTCATTAAGTTTTTTCCCTTAATATGAGAGAATATAGGCCGTTATTCGGATTATTAATTCACATACAACCATACCTACATAACCGATACTCGAGCAAATTGCCGTCCAAGTGAACACTAAACTGAAATCAATAGATTCAATTGACTAGCTACAGAATACTAAATCATGGGCTTATCTATTTCAATTACTCTAACAATTGGCGCCTTTGTAGTGTCACAAACTAAACTAATAGTAATCTTACCGCGGCTGTAGGAACAATGATCATTGGAACGACAAGCCTTTTAATTTGTATTATTGTGTTGAAGAAAGTTTCTACAAGTTGAAACAGACATTTAAGCTTCAGATGTACACGTTTAAAGACACAGTCACAGACACACAGTAAATATATATATAGGAGTCAGAGGGGGAATCACACTGACAAAGATACGAAGAACAACAATTTGAGGAATACACAAGGTGTTGTCTGTGTCCGTGCGGGGATCAAGCCCACAACACTCGGCGCGGCAGCGTGGTGGCGCGGTGTCCACTTAAACCACTGCGCCATCCGGGCAGCAATACATCAAATTGTAAACAGTGGCATGAGATGGGGTTTCGTAATGAAATGCCAATCGAAGTCTATCGTAACATTCTGGTTGAGTAAGACTGCAACGAAAGTCGTAATAAATCATTGAGGAAAAATTTTCTCTTGTCAAATTCATTTCGATGAACGACAGATACTTTTTAAAATGATGAAGTATCATTCAGGTATCATTACTATTATGGATGTATATAAGTGTGAAGCATTTATTGAATGACTCTATCCTATACACTACCCGACGCCCACCGATATGATAAATTGTTAATTAGATACACAGTAGTTTATAAAACACAGAAAATAAATAACTTTTAGCAGATATTCACCAAAAAATTAATAGAGCCTGTTAAACGAAGACAATACGGTGCAAGTGCGTTCGTAGTTGTGTATGTACGTAAGTCGACCAAAAATATGATATGCGATTCCTCGAGCTAAGAATAGAATTGTTCAATACCAATTTAAACGATGATTCTGCAAATTATTTATTGTCTCCAAATTGCCAAGAATACAGGCATTGGAATTTTCATATAACGGTAGTGTCGCTCGTTAATCAGCGAAGCGAATTTACAGTTCTGTTGGATTTCTCGTTGGCTTTTTGATTTAATTGAATTTGTGAATATATAATACTTTTAGTTTCAATATTGTGGTATTCTTATATTCGTATTTTTTAAATTGTATCAAAATAAGAAACAAACTTCTGGACCTCACTGAACAATATCGGAAGAGAATATTTATTACTTTTCAACTTTGGCAGCCAAAAAGTTGGACCAATGAAATATTTATGAATTACCCCTGATTTATGAGGCAGTTCAAGTTTTGGGTTCACATACTTTCCAGCTAGCTTAATTTGGTTATATTGTTTATTTATCGTTAGGTACATATACATACATATACCTAAACACATACATATTTTCTCGCTTCTGTTTAGCTAGTGCACCTAATTAAGAATTGTCCCTCATAATAACTAATGGCTATGACGTTGGACTGGTTCAGGGATAGGTAGCAAATCAAGGCCATTGTTTTACTTTCCTTAAATTAATAAAAAAAAAGTTCGTACAACATAGATATTGAATTCCAATTCATAGTAAAATGCAAACACTTGTATCTTTCACCATTGAGTAATTATTTATTGATAATAATAAACAACACGAGATGCTAAATTTTCGTAATAAAATGGCGATGCGTATTAAATTCATAATTTGAAATACAATTTAGTATGAGACAGCATTTGCTGACGCTGTCGAAATATAACTAACTGTCTTTGTGGATTGACAAACTGAATGTTTTCTATAACCCATTTCATTTTTATAATAGCTATAAAAATGACTGTTTAGCAAAATTAGACATCTAAAATAACTACTTTATTGACAATGTCAACAATAGTTTTGACGTTTAGGGTCTGCGACTAAAAATAATTTTATGTTCACACGTGCACTTGTTCTTTAGTACAATTTTATGTAACTAAAGAACAAGTGTTCTTTTTTGAAAATAGATGACTACCTAAAAACCCTAATTTAGAGCACAGCAATCCGTAAAGGCAGTTGTATGTCAGTACAATACTAAAAATTTCTTCGCAAAAAGTGCCAAACTTGTGCATACAAGATGACTACCAACACTCAGCCCTAAATAAAATTATTAATTACTAACTATGAAAAAGAATGCACAACCAGACACCGTGCTTTTGTAAATTTAGACATTCTTCAAAATTTTTCAATAACCCTTGAAACTATCTTCCCATTTCTTTCACTTACAATTGCTCTATTTAATTCCCAAAGTACACAACTGAAGGCTTTAGAATTTTAACGAAAGTGGGACTAAAATATAGTCCAAGGCAAAATTTACATTTGTATAAAACTAATTAACTTCAGATGTTCTTTGGTACATAGTTGTTTAATTTAGTAAGTTTTAGTTGTTCAATTTTATAATATAACGGTTTATTTAAATGGGTTTTTTCAGTTTTTTTTTCTTTTTCCCTAGTCAAAGTGATATCTTTACTTGCCTTGGCAGTATCATTGATGATTGATGGTCTAACGTTGAGTGTTGGTAATTTTTTCGATTTCAACTTACCAGGGTGTACTGCAAGTGTGAGTCAGTGTCATATAGCGGACGCCGAGTTGGTAATAGCTACGGAGAACTCCTAAAGAGTTGGCGATGGAGTGGCCACCTTCGATGCCGATTAGAGACGCGATCTTGCGAGGACGAGCACTGTGAGCCTCCAGGATGTCTGCAGGGAAAACAAAGGAATGTATTAATTTATGTCATTGAACTCGCTTCATACTTTCTTTGTGGTTTAATTAAAATTGTGTTTGGTGTACAATTAATTGTCTTGGATTTATTATCTGAAGGAAATCTTGCATTAGCTTTGGTTGGCCTGGTGGTCTAGTGGCTAGTGGTTCGAGATGCACGCAGGACAAATTATAGTGCCATTAGGACGTTTTTTTTTGTGTGGGTGTAATTCATATATACTATGTATATATATATAAATCAATAATTTGTTTATTGTTACATCTTACTAGAATATCATCCAATGCACAAAATTAGCGAGTGAACACTATGGAACGATCCTGGAGATCCTTAATTTTTTTTAGCCTTGCGTACGGCTGGTCGCTGTTTTATATTATAAAAACCTCTGCTGTCATGTTTGACTTTATAATATACAATATTCAATTCTATTTCTTTTATTTATGAAGAACTCATCATAGTATCAAGCTTGAAATAGCTTGAAAAAGCTGAACATTTTGTCGGATGCCTCAAACAATAATGCGGAAGCATGGTAAAAATGGTGGCAGCAATTGGATTTGTATCTGTTGGCGACAGGAATAGGCAAATTGTCGGAAAAAAGAAAATTCAAAATTTTATTGCATTTTATAGGAGGTAAACTACAGCAAATTAACTGACGTCAACGGCAAATGAGACACTTATTCCCAGCCCAGGAAGAACATCACTATGTGCCGATGTATATTTTTCACTCACAAACAAAACAAATTCGAAAATATCGATGATTTTTTAACTTATCTTGAGAATAAAAGCAACGACTGTGAATTTAAAACGCTCCGAGCTTATTTTATTTCCTTATATATTAGAGAGGGACAAACGGACAGACGGATCACGTGATGGTATGTGACAACCACCGTCCATGGGCACCTGCAACTCGAGAGTCGTAAGTGCACTGCCCGCCTTTGAGGGTGATGAAGGATGAGGCGATGTGGGAAGGGGAAAGAAGAGAGGGAGATAAGGGGAGGGGAGAGGAAAAGGACAGGAGTTGGGCCTCCGGAAACCTCACTGCTTCACAAACGGTGTTCTGTGAGGCCGTGGTATCGCACCAGTCGAGGTGGCCCATTCGTGCTTAAGCATGGCTCTACCACTGTCATCAAATCGTTGATCCGTGATATTTTTATTGCAAATCTCAATCAGCACTCGGTATTGTTTGTCAGAGATTACACCAATAACCAAATTGTTTATACAAGAGTATGCGCGAGCTAGCCAAAACACTCGTCATACCCTAGCAGGGTGCTGAAAAGTCAGCCAAATCGCCAAGATTTGTTTTAGAGTTGAATAAGTCTTTTAGTCACAAGTCAAGTCTAAAAATAAGAGAGCTCAATCGCTCATTTAGTCGCAAATTTGCTCATCTACAGTCTCACAATATAAATATTATTAGTCTCAACAATCTCAGTAGTCAACAACCTCAGTAGTCTTCTCAAGAAGTCAATGTCAAATCTATTACTTGTCAAATGTCTTGTAAATGTCACAGGTTTTGGTAGACAAATAATTCCAATTTTAGTTAAAATGGATTTCAAAGGTAAAAGTTCAAAGAAAGTCAATAATCAGTTATTACAAGAAACTAATCTATTTATAGTCGCTGATTCTTACTGTCCAATTGTCTTAAGTCTCCCTATTTCTTTGCTAATACTTTTAATGTACCTACTTCAGTAATTTATACATCGGGAATGCCTTTTACATTAAGTCCGTCTGTATGCATTTTGTGCATTAAGTTTTTAATAAATAAATAAAAGTTAGGTATCAAAAATAATAAAATTTATCTCTTTTCAGTCTCAGAACAGGATTTTTGTAGACAAGTTCTAACACAGTATAACGATTTATTTCAAGGTCTTGGGTATCTCTCTCCAGTGTGTCACCTGAAACTCGAACCTGATTCCTACCGTATTAGGTATGATGAAATGTATCGAGGTTTTCCGCTTAACCTCAGTGAGAAAAAACCAATGACATTTAATTTACATTTTTAGGCTTCACTCTTAAAAAGAACAGTGTTTATATATTGTAAAACCTACATTCGTACAGAAATTAAAATTTAATTAAAATATGATGCGGAACAAAAGTGTGTGTCTTCAAACATATGTGTGTCTTCACGCATATGTTTGAAGACACAAAAACCTAATTGTAATAATGATTTTGAATTCAAAAATGTTTATCCGTCACATAAAATATTCTTGAAAACAGTATCTGTAAAGCGTGCAGAAAAACATTTATTAATTGCTACTGTACTTTCAAACACTTCTGAAATTATTTAGTTGCTTTGGTATTCGAAAGGTTTGTAAAGTCAGAACCGTGCGAAATATTTCAATAGGAGTCTACAAATAGACTAGCAATCAAGCTCGTTCAACTATCAAATCGAATCGAACTGTAAATAAGGTATTGCAGTTACAATCTATAGATTTGAAACAAGAAAAAAATAAATACCAATATAGCAGTTACGTTTGTATGTATGTATCATCAATGTAGTAATATATGGTAATGGTAACGATGTGTAAAGAGGCGTTATATTATGTATGTATACATACATACATAATATAACGCCTCTTTCCCATAGGGGTAGGCAGAGACCACTTCCTTTCATTTAATACCAATCTGACATACCTTTCTCGTTTCTTCAACTTTCATTATATTTCGCATACAGGCTCGTCGGTTAAAGGTACTTTTGACCTGGCCTTTGCTGAGATTGTCTTAAACTCGGTCCAAGAACATTCGCCTAGGTCTTCCTCTTCCGACAACTCCATTTACCTCTGCCATATATCAATCTTCTTTCTTTCATCCTTTCGATATGACCGAACCAATACAGTTTTTTCAGTTTTTTCAGTACAGTTACGGTTTTTTCTATTTTAGTCACTACATCCTCTTTCAAACCACACTGATCCATTATCACACTATTCCTTACTCTGTCACTCAATTTCACATCAGCTATACTCTGCAATGCTCTCATTTCTACCGCATTAATTTAACTTAGGTGCTTCTTCTGCCATAACCAACTTTCGCTACCATACATAAGTGTTGGCACCAACAAACTTCTATGCACAGCCATGCGAGCCTTCATTGAGACTCTGTGGCTAGTCATAAAAGTATGCGATGCGATAGTGATCGCATTACCCGCACTCACTCTTTGTTCTATATCACCATCACACTTTCCGTCCCTATTGAACTTTGATATACAAATTCATCCACTTGTTCCACTTTTTTACCACTTATCATAATTTCACAAAACGTTCTATTTTCATCTCTTTCAAAAGCCATAGTTTTCGTCTTGTTCACATTAATGTTCATACCCTTCCTTTCTAATGCACCATGCAAGCTTGTTACCGTCTCCTGTAACTTCTAAGCTGATGACGCAAGTATTACTTCATCCGCATATAGGAGACATTTTACGAGTAACCCATTCATCCTCAAGCCATATTCTTTCCCTTTAATTTCCTTTAGACAATCATCAATGAATAAGTTGAAAAGCCATGGCGAAGTTACACATCTCTATCTAAGACCTTTCTCAATCTTAAACCAATCAGTGTAGGCACCGTTCACCCTGACACAAGAACTGGAATTCTCATATAGAGATTTCAGTGTTCGGATCAGTTCGCTGTTTCCTCCATTCACCGATAAAACCCTCTACAATTTAACCCTCTCCACTCGATCGTAGGCTCATCCCCTACCATCCCATAACCTTTCATCAGTTTCTTTTATTACCCTTTCAATTAATACCTTTGCATACAATTGTCCTACCACGCTCAGGAAGCTGATACCCCGGTAGTTTTTGCATTCCTACTGTGACCTTTTTTCCTTTAACCAACGGCACGATTACAGCTTTGCAACAATCACTTGACACTTGGCCGTTCCTCCAACAAAGGTTGAAAAGGCGGTACAGCTGGTTCATAATTATACCTTTTCCACCTTTGAGCATCTCGGTTGTAATTCGGTCACACCTCGCAGCCTTTCCTACATTTAAACTCTTCATTACTTCCATTATTCCATCTACACTAATTTCGCTTTTACTCACATGATGCTCAACTCCATTGCAATCAGCGTGCTGTCCTTTTTCCAATAAACTTTCAAAATATTCCTTCCATCTCTTTAGCACACTTTCTTCTTCATTCATCAAATCACCAGTTCCACTCTTAATTTTGCCAAGTTCCGCGTTGACTGACTTTCCACGAACAGTTCTTATGGACTTCCAAAACAATTTTACATTATACCTAAAGTTATCAGTTAACTTTCGGTCCAACGCGTCTAACCATTTATTTACGACTATTTTCACTTTTGCGTTTAACTTCTTGTAAAGTTTTTTTTTTAACCTGTACGCATTCATCCGTCACCTTTCCTATTCTCATGCTAGCTTTTGCTGCTAGTCAGCCCAACCAAGATTTTTTTCTTTTCTGTTACAACCTTACGCACTTTCTTATCAAACCATTCACTCTTCTGCATTCTTCCTCTCCTTCTTTTGGATACACCACATACTTCAACAGTAACATTCACAACTTTATGCTTAAACGTATCCCGCAAACCTTCCAATTCTTGTATCTCATCTATACCATCAAACCGATCATTCAAACACTTCTTGAACGCTTTTACTATGTAAGTTTTCTACCTTCACTCGATGTGTAATGTAGATATATATACATATTTTCAGTAGGTATAAAATATGAAAATGTAGCAATTACCACACATACTACTAGTTTTTGTGAACATTATAATGCACATCGTTTTTAGACCCAAATAGGCATAAACTTGCATTTAGTATGCTTATATACAAAATTTAAATAAAGTTCAAATAAATAGACGAATAAATTATATAAATATAGATAATCACAGATATATATTATACATACATACATTAAATTATTAAATTAAACAATAATTAAATTAAATGTCCATTGCATACAAATATTTGCACTGAACCTTAATAGAATTTTTGTATTGCAGTTAAAATACTTCTCCTTTCAAAGAGTTAGTAAAACTAGTGCATTTGGAGAAAATAAATCATGAATCTTACTGACTGTGTTGCATTCATAGTTTTATACATACTATGAGTCACCGTTAGCTGTTATTTATTATGTTATTTATATCAATAAATAGTACATGAACAAGAGAATTGCTTGAGTAACTGTTTATTTACAATATTAATTGTTTGATATCAACTGTTTATGTTTTGATTGTATTTTAAAAGTAATCCTAGAGGGTTTATTGGTTATAAAATTTATTTTTAACCTTTTACATTTTTATTATTATTCTTTAGACGAACAATATTTAAGTCACTGTCATCATTTCTATGAAAGATTATGCTTTCAAATAATTAACAGACAAAATACATAAACAATAAATACCATGCGAACGAAACCTAGCCCAAAACCTTTACATGGATTATTCCAATGGATATGCATTTCAATGATTAATGATTATCAGCCGTCGGGCTGATGCGTTAGCAAATTATTACCATTGCGTTAACGAGTAAAATATGAAATGTAGAATAAATGTTAACAAAAAAAATAGATGTGTTTGTCAACGAGTATTGTTGTCTTATTGTGTCGATATTATTGTTAACAATGCCGCGACCCAGAAGATCTAATCTTTCCAAAAGAAGCCGTAATGCACTTAGGATTCGAAACATGGCGAATGAAACCACGGAAGAAGAACAAGAAATAGCACGTGAAGAGCGTCGCGTTAGTATGGCACGACTTCGTGCTTCTCAATCACAAGAGCAACTTGAAACGGCAGCCTGTGAAACGGTCGATTGGCAATGCGAAACCGTCAAGCAAACCTCACACATCAACAACAAGACAATTTTCGACGCACATGAAGAATTTCTTCACGTATAAATTTATATCGAGCTGCGTTTCGATACGATTGCAGTGCTGATTACAGTTCGCATGCTTCCGTTCTCATAGGGTCAGTGGACGTTGTTTGCGACCATTGTGGGGCATTGAAGAAGGGCAAAGTGAAATTGCCATTATTTAATCCGGCTCCTGAACCATTGCATTCACTGCTTCGTGGCAAAACACCCGAATCACGACATTTTCTAGCCAACACCCAAAAATACAATGGTTGTACTTATTATACTTATTTCTACAAGGAAATTGAGATAGTAAATTGCTTGAAATATTGCTTAAATAAATTAATGTGAAGTTATGTTTGGCCATTGTATTATGTATGTTAATAAAAAAAAAATATAAAAATCAGTACCACTGATTTTGCCTTTTGATTTTATAGATACAAGGACAAATTCACCATCGAATTGGATCATGGCAACATCTAGAAGATGCACGAAGTATTTTTTACAAATATACTTCATGGGCAACATGGAGGAACAACTTGATCGACGTCTAGAGATTATTAACACAACTATGAAAAGAGCAAAAGTTTTATGCCAACAGATAAAAATATTAAGTACAATAAATTGTTACCAATGTCAATGCAAGCTATTATATAATGTCATTTTATAAAATCATCAATTGAAAAGAAGCACCTTGGCATAAATCGTACATTTTATTTCTGGAGGAAGTCTATTGAATAGTTCGACTGAATTATAACACGATTTATGTTTAACAACTTTAAGAGTCGGTGCTATCATAGAATTCATATCTTTTCTTGTAGTGCTTTTAGATCAGTCTTTCCTCTTTATTTGCCTAGTGATGAATATTGTTCTCAAAAAAAGTGAGCAAAAAACTGTTTACACGATTCCTGCTGGTCTATCCTCACCATAGCTCTTATAGCTCTTTTTTGAGCAGTGAAGGCTCTCAATTTGTTATAATCATAGCGACCACCCCAAAATAGTATGCTGTACCTCAATTTCGACCAAGGCAAAGTATACAGTATTAACTTGTTTCAAATGTACAACATCTCTTAGATGTATTAAGAATAATACGTACAAGTATATATACCACGTGTACCCCTAAGAATTAAACTAAATTCAGCGCGCAAGGCCTCGTATCCGTAATCGAGTGTAGGGTTGCTTACACCACTTTTGTTGAAGCTTACATTACATCTGAAACAATCCGCTCCGCATAAATCTAATCATTGAGTTTGCCCCTCACCCAAATGAGATCAGTTCTTCTACCAATCCAAATACCGGCCCAAAACATTATTGTTCCACCTCCCATATGGATGAACTACCTGACAAAATTGTAAACATTCTTGACGACGAGAGGTCCGCCAAACTCGAGAATGTCTTGTGTTTCATGATGTCTTAAGTAAACTTCAAGCCCGTAGCAAGAGAGTTAGAACTAACTATATTTTCACTAAAGATTTTCCTTAATTTATAATTTATAAACTACGCGATTGTCAAATACCAATGCATTTAAATAATAAAGAAATAAGTAGCTAATAAACATTAACTTAATTTGTTGAGAATGACTCACCCTTACAAACAATAGTAGAAACCGAGAACGGACATATAAGTTTACGATGGTCCTTACACCCCCTAATCCGGTCCTGTTGCAAAACCTGTAACTTAGAGGAGACATGGGTGGTTATATGTGAGCTAACCTATCCATATAACCACCCATGTCTCCTATCCATAAGCTAGGCAGTTTTTTGTCATTGCGATTGCGTAGTCAATGAGAAAGTGACCAGTCGCTGGCTTTCATAATTATTACGTAGACGTCATGTATAAATGTCAACATAGTCCTACTGCTTCGAAGTCAACACACACATTATCAAGACAGTGCACCAGTAACGTACAGTGTTCCTGAGCTGCAAAAGACCGCGGTTTTTAAGGACGTGTTAGAACATAAGTTCCACTTCAACTGAACTAATTTTAAAACAGTTTAAGCGAAGAATCTTAACTAAATCATTTAACTTGTAACATATAGAATTTAGACTATCTTCAACTCACAATCCAAAGAACGGGTCGCTTAAGTAGTTATTAACGATATACAATAATCTTTACTACATAATTTTTTTCCAACTGTTCTATAGTAGATTTTACATTTCATAAGAAGGAATACTTTAAATTTATATTTAGAATCGGTGTAGTGCGCAGTGAATTGAAAAACTATGAATTATTACGAAAATAGCTTTAAAAAAGGGTCAGATCAAGATAGTCAAGGGTCCGGTGAATTTGTTGATACTTCATTATAAGGAATATCTTAACTTTACTTTAACAATTAAAGTAATACTGATCAACAAATATAACAATAAAAATAATAATCATGAATTATGGTAGAAATTTAACCAATCTATTACTAACTGTCAAGTAAACAGTGATAATGTGTTGACTTTTTTATGGGCTAGGGGCAAACGAACAGACAGGTCACCTGATAGGGACTACCGTCGCTCATGGACACCCGTAGCCTGGCCTTTTAGGTAGCAGTACGCTATTTTCTTGAAGGTTTGAAAATCGTATCGGTCCGGAAAACCGGCACTGTTTCTTAAGCACTGCGAAATAATTATGTACAAGACTGTATTATTACTACATAGCAACGCTTTTCAATTAATTCTTAAATGACAATGAACTACTAGAGTGCGGTTCTTATATTTGAATAGCAGGTGATACACATTTGAAACGTGTTTTCTGAAACTGATTTATGGAAGATCACTGCTAAAGCTGCCTTGATTATTTTTAACCTTTGACCGGTGACATGATTTTTATGTAACGTAACTGGTGTCGCGTGGTCTGATAGGCCGCTGCCGTATCGGGATCTATAGCTTAGAAATTAAGTGTAAGGATAGTTTAATAAATGAGTAAGTCGGGTCTTTTAAGCGGGGCGTGAAAAATCACCTCACCAGGCCGCCATAGTGTGGGTCACCATGCTGCATTGACTAGACATGCAATGAGGATGGTGACCACCACTCTTTGACTCCACTTATTGTTTTCCATCAGGCAAAGTGGAGTCACTATGGTAGGCTAATATATAAACAAAAATACAAGAATTTTGTATAGTCTGAATATAATTTTAATTAGGAACTTGGCCATTACGATCAAAGTAGTCTAAGAAGTGAGATCAATAATTACTAATAATGAAATTAAAATCAATATAATTATAAGAAAAACACTTTTTTTCATAAAGTTAAGATAATAATCAACTGAAAAAAAAAAAATCTTTAATTATAAGTGTCATTTCACAAAACTGACAATGGTCAAACTTTGGTAATTTTTACTAACAGCCAGGGCATAATTGTTTCGCACACTGCAAGCACACGTGTTTTTGACACGAAACACAGGCAATTTGATTTGCGATTCAATTTAGGTCAACAACTTGCACAGGTTTTTCATGTTTTTGGTATTTTTTCTGAGTTTACTGGTTCAGGTGGCAAATTAAAACACAAAATACGCACTAATTTGATTCTTATATCGCGTGGAATATGAGTATTATAAACTCTTAACCGTATTTCTGGTTAAAATATTGATAAATTGTCCTCGATCAACAGAATTAGCACCATCATCGTGATATAAAACATATGCATTTACAGTACTTATATCCAACACTCGATAAAATATCACCATAGGCCACCATCGCGATTGGCAACTGCCGGTAGGTAGGTATATAGAACATTTTTTGTCTATTTCGTCAACTCCTCTTTTTACCGAGTTATAATAGGCAATAATTTCAGGGTTTCCGTATTTTCGTCAATAGACTCGCAAAGATGCATTGAAGAAAGTAAAAACACAGCTTTACTTTTTTTGGCACGTGAGATATCAAAGTCATTTGATTGGTAAATCTGTAGAGGGTAGATCCCACATCTCATTGGGGATTTCTCTTACGTTAAACAGTTACGCAATTGGTGAAGTAACATCGATGTAACTTACCGGTTTGAGCCCCTCCGACGCAGCTGTCTCCTTCTACGGCGTGGGCGCAACTAAAATCGAAGCTACTCAGACGCTCGAACACGGGAAGTAGGGGGAAGGTCTGAAATGACGTTTTACTGACTCCGTTCGGCCTGTGAGACCGCTTGTTGCCATTTAAAGCTAAAGGTGTACTCTACTAATGGTAATAAACCATTATAGGGCTCATGGCTCATATAGACTCATCTTCGGTTCATTATGCGTTCAGGAGGCTGACTAGTTGAGCCAGCCTAGCTCCTTCCAGAAGCACAGAAGTCTCCTGGGTTGTTCACAGGCTTATAGGAGCGTCCCGGGCCCGTTCTGCCTCCTCCTTCCGTAAGATAACATCCTCGCAGAAGGATACGACCACGGTAAAAAATCTGTCACTGCCGGTCATGGAGCTTATGATGGCCGGCAGTGACAGATCCTCTCCAATGACTGCAGTGAGGCCCCGGCCCACCCAATCCGCAAGCGTTTACTGAGCCGAGTCCTCACTGCAGTTGCAGTCGTGGCAGGGGGGACGCAGTTCCCTCCTGGCAACTGAGCGCAGTTATTTGTCGAAGCAAGCATTTTAACGGTACCGTCGGACTCATTAAATATTTTAATTAATACTTTTGTAAACCTTTAAGGCCTCAGTTATCGTGCGACCTAAACACACACCTGGTAAATGTGGCTTCAGGGTGAGGTAGAATGACTGCGTACGTTTTAAATCTTAACCAAAACTTGTTTTTACATAGGGGTCACCTCAAAGTGTTCACAGTACAAATATTTTCAAATTTAATAAGCAATGTGTATTTACCCTTTAACAGGTATTGTTTTTTTTAGCATTTACATAAACGTCCTAAACAAATTATCAAACACCAAAAAAAAATCATCAAAGAAGTGACAACTCTGAGTGAAAAAAATAAAAAAACTTATTTATTACCTGTGACTGAAGTGGCGAATTGCAAAAATTGCGGGTATTTGTCGATCAGTCGTTTGATGACGTCGATTTGTTCCAAAGTCAGTTGCACAGCGTCTTTGTTTTGCGTTGCACAAGGCACGAAGGCGGACCAGAACTGTGAGAGAAAAGGTTATTTTTATTAAAGTTTATTATTGTATCTACAATGTTATAGTAATACGCATAGAATAGAATAAAAATTTAAAAAATTAAACCACCACAAACCATTTAACAGTTTCATAAGATATTTTTTTTTTTGTTATTTAAATACATATGTATGTACATACTTATATACATGTATGGGCGGAAAAACTAACGGCCCTCAATGCCGCTATATTACGGCGCCCTCAGCGGGTGATGGCCGTTAGGATTATAAGAGGGTACCGCACGGTGTCCTCTTATAATCCTAACGCACCAGGTCCTTTTGGTCAGTTGGAAAGAACGACTTGAGCGATCGATCGCAGGGCACGCCACAATTGCGGCGGTAAGGCCTGTCATGGAGGATTGGCTAGAGAGGCGACATGGCAGCCTCTCCTACCGGTTGACACAGATACTCACCGGGCACGGTTGCTTCGGTAAGTATCTGTGTCGTATAGGCCGGGAGCCAACGTCTACATGCCATCACTGCGGAAGCTGTCGCGAGGACACTGCACTTCACACTTTAGTGGAGTGCACAGCGTGGGCGCACCAGCGCCTCAACCTCGCGGCGGCTATTGGTTCAGGAAGTCTCTCGCTAGAGACCATGGTTCTGTCCATGGTCCAAAGCGAGAGCGCGTGGGATTCCGCCGCCTTATTTTGCGAAGAGGTCATGTTGGCTAAAGAGGCGGCGGAGAGGATACGGGAGAGGGCAAGTACTCTCTCATCCCGTAGAACACGCAGCAGGCGCCGGAGAGCACAAAACGATCTCCGGCCTCCATGAGCGCTGGCCTGGGGGTAACGGGTAGGGCGCCCTTACCCCAGCAGAAGCAGGCCTTTGACGGTGGTGTGACGTGTTCCACGCTCGCCTCTCAAACTGGTGGGGGGCTAGGCCCCTCGTACTCAATGGTGGTGGTACCTCTTGCAAAAGAGGTGGCCAAGGTCTGCAGGGTTCCTGGAAGAATCCCTCCTAGGGTATACCCAGGTCCCTTGCAATAGACCCACTTGTGCCGGAACACCGTGTGGTTTTAGTCGGTTCGAGTCCGACACACCACTTCACCGTCAGCTCCGGTGAGGTGATGACCCGTGGGGGTTTCCACACGAAAAAAAAAAAAAAATACTTATATACATACGTTCACATGTATAACAAAAAGGGATAGGAATTAAATTAACTAAAATGTTTTGATAAAAACTGGAATGATCGAAGGAAGAGTTAGGATTCCTAACCTAATTAACTTTTTAATTATTGCAACACCAAATTACGCGTACTATGCATAATTAATGGTTAGGTCTTACATAAAAACTACTTAGTACAAAAATAATAGATGATATGCTTCTTAAATAAATGTGTAAAATCTAATTGGCCAAGTTGTCAGTGTGTTAATATTTGTGTTTGCATGTAAATATTTTCAATTAAAATGTTTCAAGATACCCTAGGAATTGTAATTGATGCGGGTTCTCAGAATATCAAGGCTGGCTTCGCAGGAGAAAGTACCCCTAGAATGACTATTCCAACAGCAGTTGGCAGGTATTATAAACAGTATTCTACGCGTGAGGCGACGCGCGTTGCAAGGGCTCACATAATTTCTGAAATGTGCATTTGGTGTCTCCAGATCAGATATTTCATTGAGCATTTTATTGTTACTTCTCCACCTCAAAAAAAAATAGACTTCTGTTTTAATATTTCAGTTAAGTGGTGAATGACACAAACAAATAATATAAAGATAATATTTGAAGTATGGGTTTATGTTTTTACAGATCCAACATATTGTTGTATTATATATCTACTATATGGCAGGAACGATTTTTCCTTTCAATTTTGAGCCAGGCTGCCTTAATGTTATTTTTCTATTCCTACGGAAAAGCACTTTTCTTTTTTCTTAATGAAATGAAACTCTGTACATTGCAGTTAGAATTTGTATTTTATTAACATTGTAGTTTTGGATTGTTTCTCACCTACCCATTGATACACGGATTAAAGAAATTGTTATAAATAGCGTTGAAAATACTTTCGGCAATGATGTGAGTTGCACAGCTCGTAAAGAAATAAACGTTTTATATTTTTATAATCTTCTGTTCTACATTAAAAAAATACTGCCATCGCATATCGAAACGATGGTGAAGATGATTCTGGATCAATTTAACGCAATTTAAGCCTAACTGCACGAAATATGTAACTACTCACATATTTCTCTGCCCACTGCAATCTACATATTTAATGATAATTACTATATTTTAGTGCAAAACTAGTAAAAGTTACGGATAATACATGTAACTTTTAAATTATATATATTTAGACTTTTGAGAAATTCGTCGTAACTATCAATGTGCGAGTATATTATTACCTATTATTGTCCACTAGCCTATGTCCCCGAAGGGACAGGCTGAGGCGTCTCATTCTTTGCTAACCATGATAAATTTTATCCAGACATTTTAGGACTGTAGGTGTACAGACTTATAGTTTACAGTCACTATATCATATTTAGAATTAGTATAGCATATTCATAATGGTACACCATATTTATGTAAAATTACAATCAATCTTATATGTAGTAAATGTATTGTACAATGGGCGGTCGGCAGACGAACTTAGAATGGATTTATTTATACTAGTAAGTGGTAGCGGTCGGTGTACTACGTATTTAAATAGGTATAACTAAATATAGACAAAGATACATATACCCATATATCCAATACATACTTATAAATAATAATACCTATAAATATATATATACTTATTATAACAACTATATACATATGTGTGTGTATACGGAGAGAAAGCATAGCATTGTTCTATTGATGCTACTAATAATAATAAAAATCATTATTTAAAGATATACTCTTAAAATAATGATTTATTACTTAATAAAAAAATAAACTTAATTACAATAAAATAACAAACACACTTAATTGTGCCTTTATGCCAATTGAGCCATTCCATAAATAATAATTAACAAATATAATTCTTCGATGTATATTTTTTCTGTGAACGAATATAATATAATCGTATCGGTTTTTCCGTTTACATTTTCTTTGGATTATAAATGTAAAAAGTTTTATATTATTTGCTGTGGTGTAACAGAGAGAGTAGTGGCACTAATAAAGACAATAACCGAATTGATATACTCATCTGATATATGATATATTCACCTGCATAAATAACAATAACAATTATATATAAAATATTCTTGTGTATGTTTAAAGCAGGGGTTCCCAAACTTATTTTGTCTACTGCCCACTTTGAGAATAAATTATATATTAGCGCCCCCCTTTTTTACCTATTTAAAAACTACTATAACTTCAAATTAAATTAATTATTGTGTGCTATATTAGCGGAGATTAAACATTCATTCTAATCGAGAATTTTGGTATAACCCATAAGAGTTAACTTGTGACCTTGAGAACTTGAAACCTTAAGTTAACTTTAACGGGCTACACCTGCCGATGAGAATGATTATTGAAATGTAACATTATGGTATTAAGACAGAGTATCTTTTATTCAAAATAAAACAAACATAATCGATTCTAATATAAAAACTAATGTCAAGGATGAATCTGATGCTATTTAATAAGTTTGTTGATATCAAGTTCCAATTTACTCAAGAATACTATCAAGAATCGTTGAACGATTGATCACAATCCAGAGTACAATTAAGTACAATTAAGTATCGGTTTTTGTAGCCAGAATTCTTGGTAGCTATTTTTGAACTTGATTTTATATCCTCGTTTGTTGTCAATTCTATAAGTTCTTCTTCTAGCTGAGGTGATATTGCTGTGTTGACATTTGAAAATGGTGCCAACATCCAGTCTGGTATTTCCAACTTCAAAATGTCCTGGTATCGTTCGATGAAGTCAATGTTGAGGTTTTCCAAATGTTGGCAGTAAGCCAACAAATCGTCGTTACTGCAGGATACTGATAAATTCGGAAAATTGTGAAACACACGTCTGCCCATATTCTGTTTGTGTAGAAGCAGTTTGGCTGCGAAAGCGGCAACGACATATTTTGTTTTAATTAAATTTAGTCGTTGAACAATTTTTACAGGTCTGTCATGTAAGCTATATAATTTTTAGATGTAATGAGGCTGTTGCGCAATTCTGTATCTATTGTTTCCAGGAACTCATCACAGAGTCAAACTGGTTGTAAAATCGAGTGAGACAATTGCCTCTTGATAGCGAACTAATTTCAGTATGAAACAACAAGCGGTTGAAATCTTCGAGATTAGTAACACAAAACCGATAAAATAATCTATCATTCAAAGAGCTGTTACGGATTTTATTGACTGTTTTGATGAAATATTGCAGTAATTGAAATAATCGTTCACTTGAATTTCTAGTAATCAAATGTTGTCTATGAATCATTAGCAACTGATGTAATATTTTTCAAGGGAATCTCTTTCACATCACAAAAGTTTCCCAATGTATTGAATATGGTTTCGCCTTTTGTATCGGTTTTTAAATTTCTGGCAAACAATAGTTTTTCACATATTTACTCAACTTTAATAAATCTCACGTAAGACAGCAACAATGCTTCATTAGTTCGTAAAGTGGACTCATCGAACTGAATTGAGAATTGACTAGTCCTCAGATGATTGCACAATGATTCTTCAATGTTTTCAGCCATTTCATCAATTCGTCTTTGCACAGAATTATTACTCAAAAGAATTTTTCGGATAATATCTGCGGCCGGTTTATGAAGCACAGTAGTTATTACTTCCTTTATTGCTGGCAAAATTAACTCTTCTCCGATGTTGTGTGGTTTGCCTTTTTTAGCAATTGACAAAGAGATATTGTACGAAGCTCGAAGTCCGTCGTCATCTTTCTGAAAAGAGTTTTCTGCTTTTTCTCTAGATCATGAAAATATGCTACATTCTTGTCTTTCTTATCTGGAATCAGTTTATTCAAATGATAATAATGCAGTCTTAAAAGATTCCTTGCTTCATTTGAAAATGTTTTTAGACATGGAAGGCACAAAAGCGATAGGTTTGTAGGCCTCTACACACCGCCCCATTTTGTTTCTGGGTCCCTTACCGTCCCTCTTTTGGACTGCAGCGCTCACAAGGTGTCGTATTTGTTATTGTTATACTATAGCAATACAAGTGCAGGGCTCCGTTTTATGTATTTTAGCTAAGAGCTATAATTGCTGGATAAATAGTGGCCTATATACTATTCCAGATTAAAAGATATCAGAGTAAAATGTATATACCTATCTATCTCTGTACCAATTTTTATCAAGATTCGTTCAGCCATTCTGGCGTGATTGAGGAAAAAATATATATCGCATTTACAATAACATTCGTTCGTATTTGTAATAACATTCCTTCATTAATATTATTTTTATATATTTATTTTTTATTATAAGACGATTACGAATGTAGTAACAATAGAGGTATATCATTAAGGTGCTGTATCTAAAAATAGGGCTTAATTTTGGTTAGCAAAGAAGAATGAAATGTTATTCTAATATTAAAACCGAACCATAAATTGATATATCAATTAGTGGTTAATGAAGTTACTATATAGAAAAACTTGAATAAAAGGGTAGCTACAACCATAATCATTAAACGTCCCTGAGTACGCCATTAAAACTGTTAAGTACACCAGACACTACTTAGGTAGAACTGACAGTTCAATACATGGCAAAGCTATATTAATGTCGCTACTAGATGGGACAGTTATGCGATTAAGCCCTGTATTAAACATAACGCGTCTGCAGACAAACATATGCAGGTTTCACCCAATGAATCTTTGTAATATGCAGGTTGATTTTTTGCAGTAGTACAGGCGTTTATTTTAAAGGTTTCAATTGCTGTATATACCAATTTCATAAAAAAAAGTGGAGAGCGCAAAGTACATTTATACTTACATATGTGTATTACAAAAGGTTTTTTTATATATATAGAGGGACCGGCGAACAAACGGGTCACCCGATATTAAGAAACAACCGTTGGTCCATAGAGACCTGCAAGTCAAGAGTGGTGGGGGGATGCGGGGAGGGGAAGAGGAGAGGGGGATGAGAAGATGGGACAGAGGAGAGGGGGGAAAGGTAGAGTTTTTTTGTTGAAAAATAACTTTTGAAATACAACTTTTACATTAGATAGCCAGTGTATAAAGAAAGGCTTATAAGCTGTATATTATCATGGTACTACCCAACGGAGCGGACCAATAATGTAATCATAAATGTCAACAAATCAAGCAGACAAATTTAATGTGGTTGAAATCGCGCAGCACTACTAGCTATTCATATCTTTTAAATGTAAATGATGTATTGTATTTACTTTAAGTCCCAAAATGTTTATTCTCAGATTCCGCCATGCTGGTCTACTAGACGGTGTTCCAATAATCTACTCTGGTAAATAAGAAACAGAGGCATTTGCAACCTCGTGTGGCCAGTTCAAGAAGGCTTAATAAAGGACTGGGATGAGATTGAAAAAATCTTTCATTATCTGTTCTATAAAGAACTTCATGTACCACCAGAAACAACGAGGGTTCTTCAATCTGTGCACCCGCTTGTACCTAGAGAAGATCAGTAAGTTTGTTAATTAATCATGGACTAATCACCTAATCGTTTGATGTCCACTCAGTGCCGAAAGTAGGCATCCAGAAAAAACTTCCTCAGAGAACAGTACTGTGGTGTCTTTATCACCATTTTATCTATATCCATCGGTCCATGTAGCATCAGGACGTTCCAAGCTCCGTGTTTGTGGTCCCAGTTTAAGAAACATACTACTCGCAGTTGGTCAGTTGTTTTATATACCGGTTATGTTTGTTTGCACTTACACATATATAAGAGTTATATCGAGTCCTCTGTCTAATTCACTAACTGATTTGGACTGTTTTTACAAAGGCTATGCCTATGTAGTACTATAAGCTATATTAAAAGACTTTGTTAAAGTTTGTATTTCACGAAACGGTTGCTGTCCCGACATATGTGTATAATTTATTCTTTTTTTTTTTAATTAATTATATTGTAATAGTCTTCATTTCATTGCCTCTGTGGTGGCTGTATATAAGAAAAAGAAAAAAGTTTTTTGTTGACATAAAACGCAGGGGTTTACTAAGTTAATTCATTGAAAAGTCATCAGGAGAACGTTTGTGAGTGGCTTACATTTAATAGTGAAAACCATTACCGGCCTGTGTCTGGCGTCCTTTGTGATTCGTTAAGAGTAAATAATGTACGAGTATTAGAGTATTAGTATTACCTTTTCAAAAATATTTTATCGTATAGCCTAATTCCAGCATAATTCTATAAACCCAGTACTGAAGTGAGATAAAGAGAAGTTAGTTAGATAGGTTAGTTAGTTAGATTGTGAACTATTTTAAGCAAAGCTATGAATACCATATTTGTATTTATCTATACAAGTTTTGCATGTCTAACAATCAATTCAAGTATTCTTGGATACTTTTTAGTCACTATATCTAGTAGAGTTGAAAGTTCAATAAACATGGAAAACAATAATATCTTAATATCATACATTTTGGGAGAGTAACGGTATTGATATTTTTAAATTGTCGATAAAGTGTGTTTACGTCGAAGGTTGAAATTCCAAAAACACTATAGCGTTGCGTTATGGCTACAAGGCCTTGTTGTAAAACAACACTGGCCTGTTGAAAATATGCGCTCTTCAGTCTTGTCAAACCTTGGAATCCTCAAAGTTATACCAACCGTCGTCCCCTTGCATGCTACAAATTTTATGCGCATAAAATTTGTAAGTAAATCATGATATATGAAAACAAGATTATCTCTGGTGAAGCATAAAGCTGGAATACACCAAAAATATTTTATTGTCATTGAATATCTGTGTAAAAACTTTAGTTTCTAGTAATGGTCGGACTCGAACCGATAAACACAACACGATAGTGCACAAGTGAGTCTCATGTAAGGACCTGGCTATATCCTAGGAGGTATGCTTCCAGGAACCCTGAATACCTTAGTTGCCCCTTTAGCCAGAGGCGGGCACACAATGGTATACGGTTGGCCTTGCCTCTCCCCCTCTACAGTTTGAGTAGCTTGGAACGCGCCGCGCCACCGTCTCCCTACCAGCCCGTTACCACCAGAGCTCATGGACGTGGGAGACATGAGATTTCACATACCTTTTCAGTAGTTTGTTAGTGGGACTGGAACAATACATATTAAGCGTCATAATAAATGCCTCATATGATAATGCCTCATGTAATAAATCGCTCAGCTACTCGTATCGTAATTATTTTTGTTAAATCAGGAAAAAAATGACTGAACTTCTGTTTGAAACCTTCACCGTACAAGGCCTTTATTTACCTAAATCGCCATCACTAAGTCTGTACGCTAGTGGGAGAACTACAGGCGTAGTATTTGAAAATGGATACGAATGTTCTTATGTCGCTCCGGTCTTCGAAGGTTTTCACTTGAAACATTCTACGGTGATCATGCCTATGACTGGCAAAGTAATGACTAACAGACTAAAGAAGTTGTTGATGAATTTAGGGTATTCATTTACCACACCATTTGAAACTGATTTGCTGAATGATATTAAAGTAAGTTTTGAAATTTATAAAAGTTAGCTATGCTGTATGCTATGTCATATATTGGAAAGGGGCGGTTATAGATTAACACAGGCAGTTAAACCAAACTTTAGTTGCGGTGACTCTGAGTGTAATGATCTACTATTTTAAATATTACTTAAAACAGGACGATTTCAAATAATTATTGAGCAGTTTTTAGAGATAAATAGATTGAGTTTGAAATTGAAATATGCACACAAAGTTTCGTTTTGATATGACAATTATAGAATTTAATTAAAATTGACTTCCAAGTTTTTTCTACGCATTAACGAGACACAAGTGAAGCTAATAAGAGCGTGTTTTTATTCTCTTTTCTTTTTCATTTGAATCGAATGTAGCATGCATATATAAGTATATTTATTTTTACTTCCAATGTTACTTTTGTCCTACAGAAGAACATATGCTATGTAGCCCAAGACTATGAAAGTGAACTAGCAGAAACAGCTGGTTTTTTAGATGCTAAAGTTAAATATGAGCTGCCAGATGGCCAGCATATTATGTTAGGAGAGGAAAGGTTCCAAGTAGCTGAAGCATTATTCCAACCTGAACTTGAACCCGATTGCAAATCTAGAAACCTAATAGATTCTATTATCTCGAGCATCGATTTGTGTGATCTTGACCACAGGTAATGAAATGCGATTATAAATTTCTATCATATCTATAATAACAATATAATATACTCCCAATAAACCCTTACAATCCTATCAAAATAGGAAATTTTGCTAATAGTGTATTCATCGCATTGTTCAGTCAGGCGGCCCTGAAATAATATAAAACACACTTAAGATCTCTCTCAGTGGAGATAGCAAATGTCAATAGTGATTGCAGTCTCATAGACAAAATCACCACTACCACTATAGAACTCGGATGCTAGTGTCTCTAGTTACCTTTTAGACACAAAAACATCAATATTGCGAGGACAGCAGAAGATCCAAAGTCCTCGCCGCTAACTTAGGCCCAGTCATTCTAAAATAAATGTCTTAATAGTTGATTTAATAAACCTTAACTTAATTTGTCTTAACCTAATTATTGAGATTCTCCCAAATTTCAAGTAGTGTTAAGTCTATCTCAGTGTTCATATATGAATATAGGCTAAGAAATTATATAATATAACAGTACAATAATAACTTCGTATGTTAATGGTTAAATTAGCGCTTATACAAATTACTTTATGAAATTTCATATAGATCTCTTTCTTTACCAGGAAAATGTTCTACAACAACATAATATTCACAGGAGGTTCTACTTTATTTCCTGGTCTTGTAGAACGAGTTCAGAAAGAATTGAGCTTAAAATTAAAACCAGTTAGACCCGTAATAGACGCGATGGACTTGAGACAATACGCCGCTTGGGTTGGCGGGTCAATGATGGCTTCTATGACACATTTGAAGGGCTTTTGGCTGACAAAGCAAGAATATGAGGATATAGGCTCTGAGCGGGTTTTATTTAAGTTCTATTAAAGTTGAGAATTCATTTACAATTAATTACCTTTTCAGAGAGACAGCTTATAAAAGACAAGGAAAGCTGCAAGCTGCTCCGAACGCCTAAATAAATTTATTTTATGTAACCACTTATTCTTAAAAGATCCTACAGTAACAACAACAACAACAGACTCGACGACTCAACCGCTACGATTTTAACATTGCTGAGAGCTGCGAGAGGCTCGACCCTCACATTACTAGCTAATACATTATGTGCCTATGTATTTTGTGCGTATGCTAGGAAGGGGTCCACATCAGGTTATTGAGCCAAATCACTTCTACATTACGAATATAAATGAGATTAGAATGTTTATTTATTACATTGTTATAGCACATAGTTATGTTTTGTTTATGTCATATATCTGTAAGGACAGGTAGTTTCAAAGTAATAGATTAGATAGTATGATGATGAGATAACATTTTAAGAACTTAATTTAACTTGTAAAGTAATTAGCTGACAAAGTGGAACTGTTAATATATTTGACCTTTCATTATTGTTAATAAAATGCTTTAGTAAAGCAAACTTTCTTAATTGTTATTTTGTTTCATTTAGTTATAATATAATAATATTGAAGTGCTTTTGATAATTTATTTCAGAATTGGAATAATAGAACACTAATTATGTACTTGGTCCAGTAAAGCGCCAGTGCCATACGATGATGTACTCATTAGTTAATTAATTATAGCATAGTCTAGATTGCTGCGCTTTGAAAACGTGATCGTATTTATGGACGAATTTACTCGTACTCGTATTTAGCTACCCTGTAGGTGGTTGTTAAATTTTTCGAGTGTTTCTGCTTTTCTGTTTCACTGTACCTATTGATAAAATGTTGGTACTTGTTCTTGTGTCTTAAATCAAAAGAAATAAAACCACTGTTTTCAGTGCAAAAGCTTTTCCAAGAAAATATCTTTAAAAAGTCGAATTCAATAAGTATTCAAATCTGGCTTTTTTTTAATGCCCGCTTTGGTATTACACTGTCATTTTGTTTATTTGTATTGTACACTCCAGCCTCTAAATGTAATTGTGTTTAATTGTATTTAAAAGGTAGCGGAGAGGTGAGTTCACTATACAACAAGTACTTATAACTAACCCCTATACTGTGAGGAACTCTACCATAACAACATTTACACTGAAAGTCCTCAGTGCTCACGCGTAGTTAACTGAATAACCTTACTTTGTTAATAAGCGGCAAGCTTCATGGCGTCAAACGGGGACTTCGGACAGTATAGAGAAGAGAGAGAATTTAATGTTATTACTTTGAGTATTGCATATTGGAAGGGGAAGGAAAGCTTGTATTATAAAATAGTGATAGTTTAGAGAAAGTAAGTAATAGCTCAAGAGGGGCAGGCCATTTAACTAATTGGAACAGGCTGATGTCCGGAAGTCCGAACGCTAAGAGCCCGGCTTCACTACTAATATAGAAAGGATGTAGTTATATAAAAACAAGTCTTATTAAACTATCTTCATATTATACACATATTTAGCGTACCATTTAACTTAATCGTTATGGGCTATGATCTAACTTTGCTCTCTTCTACCGAGACGACGAAGATAAATCGAATTATCTTCACAATCCATTGTTAGTAAAGCAATTACCAATGAAATAATTTAATTTTGTTTACGAATTATATTCTTCTATTTTCTTTTCGTTGTAATAAGAGTTAGCTTATTCTGAAAGTGTCGAGTTAGTACTTAAATGAAGTGCTTAAATATATAGACGAGCACAATAAGTAACATCGATAATTTGTTAAAACGTTATACCCTCAAATGAGAACCAACAAATATATACATATAATAAATACCAACATATATATATATATATATATATATTTAATATAGACACCTATACCTACTCAAGAGTTGCAAGTGCACTGACGGCTTTTGAGGGTGATGAGGGATGGGGGGACGTGGGAAGGGCTAAGAGGAGGGGAGATGAGGAAAGGAGCAGTTGGGCTTCCGGAAACCTCACTAATTTCCGATAAATGCAATGCAAGCGTTGCTTCACAACCGGTTTTCTGTGAGGCCTTGGTATCGCACCGGACAGGGTAGAGCCATGGCATAGGCACGAATCGGCCCTACCCTGATTATATGTTATATCATATTATACTAATTATATATGACAAAAGTTCGGAGAAAAAAATAATAATGGGAAGACGGATATTCAGTTTGTATAATTTAGTGTAGAGAGAATATGATTTTTGGTTATATTGGCAGACAAAGAAAATATGATATGAGAAACACCGGATTGTAACAGTGACCTAATTTGAAACGGCAGAACACAGATATAATATTTTAGGTAATCTATTCTTTCTTTAAGCCATGACTTTAAGGGAATACCCGGTTGGACCACAGCATTGAAAGATCCTTTTCGTTTTGAACTATGTTCCTATTGCAAATTCTAGTTGCTATTAGAGACATCGTATCCTTGAATAAAATTGGGTTTCCTGTATACATTGTTTCAAGTGGTATATGTAGCGAGAACATCATCAACCTCATTGCCAATTTTGCCGGATTGACTGAGAACCCGCAAGAGCTACATTTAAGTAAGATATTACTATTATTATTGGTTTTAATTTATGGCCATGATGCTACTAAGAGAGTCAGAAAATATAGCAGAATGTTTTTGTGGGAGTCTATATATAAAACAGCCTCCAGAATAGCTGTGCATTTAGCCTTAAATACAGATAACTCAGGGGAACACTAAAACTGAAGAGCAATTTGGGAGTTTTGATAATATACTGCAGCCCCTGTGTACCCTGTTCGTTTAAATTTCGATGCATCAGTGTAAAATAAGTGCCATCCTAATAAATGGTGTCTGAATAACCGATGATAGTCAGCATTTGCATTAGCAAATGCTGACTATCATCGGGAGTCCTCTGTTATAAAAATGTTCATCATGGTATGTGATTTAAAGTGAAGGACCTCATATT
Organism: Tyria jacobaeae; assembly: GCA_947561695.1. NCBI lineage: Eukaryota > Metazoa > Arthropoda > Insecta > Lepidoptera > Erebidae > Tyria > Tyria jacobaeae. Next base: position 4,971,922 of record OX387207.1, on the reverse strand, counting down.
CAGAAGTTGTAAAAATTAGGAGAATTTTGTGTTGTGATATGGGGGGCTCAGAGAATTTAAGACCTCTGTATGTTTTAATTAATGAAGGTAAACATTTTTATCAGAATTGTGGTAATTCAAAAACTATGTAAATTTTTGTAAAATTGGTAACAAACAAAACAGGTTGAGAAATAAGAGAAAAAAACTGCAAGCAAGAAAACAACCTGCTCGGCACTGACGGCGGGTTTGAAGAGGAGGAGCCGAGCATTACACTTGTAAGTTGTCAGTCGGTGTTGATTTCGGCCTTATCGTGTAAAACATCTTATTTACGTAATGCTTTTTTGTTACAGTACAAAGCAACAGTAATGCAACACACACTAATGATAAACGAGCTTCCGTGTAAAAGGGGGAATACGGCACCAAACACCAGCAATCAGTTTGAGAACTGATATGTTGCGTTCTAATTTTGATGTATATAAATAATATGATTTGTCTCTGATAATTTCAACTCCAGGATAGTCCCTACAACCAAAAGACCTTTACTGGGATAATTTGATTCTTTATTTTAATTTCAACTGAAGGTACTAAGCGAAGGTAATAACCAAACCATCCTTTCGTCTTTACAATCACCATGGACTCTAAGTTACGCATAACGTGGACACAAGATACCGCCGACAATTTTGATAATTTTGCTTATATAGATAGCTGAGGGAAATGAAGCAATAACTCAAGCAAGGTAGGATCGCATACAATTGTGTAACTGGAACTAGCTGATGTCTTCACTCTCTTCACTCTTCACTACTAATAATATAGGATCTAGTTATATTAAAACAAGTCTTATTAAACTATTTCTATATGACATAAATACATATTTAGCGAACCATTTACCTACATTGTAAAAGACTATAAGACAATACATTCTAACTTTACTTACTTTTATCGGGCGACGAAGATATATTGAATAATCTTCACAATGCATTGTTACTGAAGCAATTATCCCAGAAATAATTTAATTTATTTACGGCGAAAACAATTATAGATACTTCTTCTTATTTTCGTTCCAACAACTGAGTCAACAAAAGTTAGCTAATTCTCCAAGTGTCGAGTTAGTATTTAGATAATATTCTTAATATTATTACAATTATAAGTAGTTATATTTTCATGTGTATATTCATATATTCTTTATTGTAAACATATAATACAGAAATAACAAATTATACATGAGAAGAATAATAGTATGTATAAAGGCGAGCTTAACCAATAGTTGGGTTTCCTCCAGCAAACCTCTGGTGTGAAGAGAGGACAGTAATGAAGAGTCAAATTGTGTACATAGTAGCACGTAATAAACATATATACATATATATATATAAATTTAAATACCTAAGGAAAGAATATGTATTGTTCAGATTCTAATCGATTACTTTTATTTTGTTTATGACAATTTTATTGGCACATTGGAGGATATCAAAAAAGATTTCAGATCATCAACAACACTAATACCAAACACCGACGACTGTGGACGATGAGGTCCTATAAAGTATTAGTACTTAGTCATATTTATTGTTTTGAATAGTATGTTTGTGTACACAATAGGTTTATAGTACTTTTCTTTGAATACTAGTGGCGCAGTTATTTTAAAATCCTTAATATTAAAAAAAAAACAGACAAGAGATGAAAATAACTGAAAATTGAAAAACAGTTGTAAAAAAACATACCTAAACAATGGTGTCAAACAGACAAACAAGCAAATTAAATAGGTAAATAAGTGAAGGCAGGGTAACACGAGGGACACGACTATTTTTCAAATCATTTAACGTATTGCATTTGTACTGATTCAATATTAGTTCTTAAAAAAACATATCATGCATTCCTAAGATACTCACAATTTCAACACAGTTTATAAAATTACAATATTGAAAAAGTCATTGATAATAATTAAAAACATCAATGTAAATGTATGTCAAATAAGTTAATTTCAAATACCAATTAAAATAAAACTAATACACTGCATTTTTGTCAGCTAAATAATCAGCCACTTTGTTATATGCTTGTTATGATAATAACTTGAGTTTTATGCACTTTTTAAACTTAATTAAGAATATCAGAGGATATTTATTCTCTAATTTGATATATTACCCTATAAGGATGTCTTAACTTTTTAGTGTTGTGTGTTGGCTATTTATATTTTTTTTTTGGTTTACCAGCAGTCATTACACTAAAATAGAAAATAATAATTTATGTAATCTGAGTGCACTACTTATGAAGGTTAACACCACATGCATATAAGCAAGGAAACAAATGCTACAAAGCTTATAACATAGTACCCATCTCTAAGTAGGACAGCAATTAGTAGATGGTTAATCGATAGTAAGATTATGGACTCGGTTGTTAAATCGTTGAAATAGTGTGTCTTACTTAGCCGTGAACAGGCGAGTTGGAGCCTAAAACTAATTGTGGTAAAGCTATATATTACAATTTTTTTCCACTTTAGTAAATATGTAATTCCATTTAATTTAATATGACAATTTAAATTTAAAATTAAATCATAAAAATGCGTCCCCCGACCAAACGTACCCATGAGGCTGGCCGCGTTTCCTCTTTGTATGCATATAGCTTGTTTTTTTTTTCAGATATTGAACAGAACGTGGGTCCCATCTTCTACTCGGCATTCGGCTTTCCAAATCGGCCACGAACTTTTTGGCTGAAGAGCCCCACGGATCTGCCGTCTCCACGGCGATCGGGAGGAAATCATGCAGGGATACTGAATTTAAATTTTGATAGCAGATTAATAATGTTGTGAATTAATTGAATAAATAATAAATTAGATATATTCCTGTGTTTCTCATGGGTTAACTAGATTGTAGACGTGCGTGGATTGTTGGCGTTTCAACTAGATTGATTGTTCTTTGCAATACCCGTAGTAGGTAAGATGATTTAAGAAACACTTTTGAACTCGTTCAATTCTTAGGTTATGTGTAGCATAGTGAGGACGCCAAGCTACGACGCAATACGTATGCTTCTAATATACAGTAGAATTTTAGTTTTTAGAGAGTTCAATGATTGGACATTTCTAATATTAAAACCCATCATTTTGAAGCTTTTTAAAAGCATCTAGTTTAAGAATATTTTGTTATAAGTGTTTAGCAGGTTAATTTCTTTAAATAGGTAAATTATAAATATCTCTGATAGCTCTTTTTAGCAGAATAAAAAAATATTCTATATCTGCAAAATGTCTTCCCACGAAAAGATTTGCCATAAGACTTGACACTGTTTAAATAACTAAAGTAAACTAGTTGAGCAGTGAAGGTTCCAACCAACATGGCGATCATATTTTTATAGACTGTTTTTTCTCTTGAAATACTTAACATTGGCGGGAATCTCTGCGTTGAATATACACGCGAGAGTCCATAAACAACTAATAATAATAATAGTTGTGCAGTATCTATCTCTATATCTTACCTTCTTTGAAAGAGATGTTAAGTGAGAAAACAGTTTTATTTACAATCTAACACTAGGCAAAGAGTCAAAGTTTACAAGAACTGGTTTTTAGGTTAGTTACTTAGTTTTACTATAAAAATAGCTCCGACCCAATTGTATAACATGCGATTCTCTACAAAAAAGCATTTCTTATGAGATGATAGATCGGTTTCAATGTATTGTTAATTAGCTGCCAACCTCCGTCTCTAAGTCCAGTTGGTTGCTAAGCCACACTTGTACTCGATTAAAAATGCTTGTGAGTAAAAGCTGAGGCTGGTGGAGGATAAACTAATTGCACACATTTGTATTACGCGAGCATTTTGCAAAAGACCAGTAATTAAACTTATTTAAAGAAGTAATTTTTTGGCACTTTATAAAAATAGTCATTTTCTGGAGACAATTCCTCTTTTATTGTACAGTCCGTCCTCCTCTGGAACACCCTGACGCAGGAAATCAGCGTTGCTCTTCTCGTGCGTAAGCTGGCAGAGTCATCAGAACGTTAATACCATATGACTATGTATATCTTTATATACAGTGATATTTTATTTTATTTATATATATTATTGTATATATTTATTATTTATATATGGTTATATCTAATGTCCGTATACATTATGTTTATACTACTATTTATCTGTTATACAACTTTTTTATACTTATATTAAGAGAAGATAAACTTGTAGTAGTATAGTGAGCTTATCAACGACCTGTTGGTCTATTGGTTAGTGACCCTGACTGCTGAACCAGAAGTCGTGGGTTCGATTCCCAACCGGGACAAAAAATTGTTTAATCCACAAATAATTAAAAGGAGTCTGAGTGTGCTTTGTATCCGTTGAGTGAATGTTTGTAAAGCGTCGCGTCGTTTGTCGTGGGGGACATAGTACTTATTCCTTATGCGGGAACTGTCTTTTTATAAATATACATATATTCAGGAACTAACTACACATTAGTGATTACACTAGTTATTGAAAAATACTTACATATAAAATGAGAATCAGTGTCAAGATCTTTCAATCGAATCAGGTATATTGTATTGTGTTTGTTGTACCGCTCACTACGAGTTTTTCCATATTCGCCGTGAGACTTTGATAGACCTATATAGCCTGTCCAGGAAAATAAAGAACCTGATAAATTGTTGTCTCTATTGCATTTTATTGCACCCCTAAGTATCTGTATATCATCTATCAAGTACTCATGCGAACTGGCGAACGTTTATACAAACAGTTTACGTGTAGAACCCTTTACATGGAGGGCTAAACATTTGCGTATGTTTTTGCAGCAGTTTCTATATGTCTGATCTGTGTGTTTTAAGTGTTTTATAATGACATAGATGGGTTTTAAAATTAATTGTCGATATAAAACTCTTTTTAAAGTGACGTGAACCAATGAAAGCTAAATTGTCAATATGACTATATCAGTGTCAAAAGATGTTTTTGGAACATACCTGTAGCGCGAGCCGCAAAATAAAAGCTTAGAGTTATTAATAAATATCCATATGACTTTCACGGGTCCAGAAGTTGTAATAGAACATGGTAGTTATGTTTGCAAAGCAGGATTTGCCTGTGATAACCATCCAGTTTCTATCTTCAGAACTGTAGTTGGAAGACCTAAAGATATTCAAGGTTTTTATGGCAAAGGACATTACGATGTGTACATAGGAGAAGAAGCATTGGAATATAATGACTACGATATATTTTCACCTATAGTGAAAGGTAAAATTGTGCATTGGGATAATATGGAGCGAATTTGGCACCATATTTTCTATAAGGAGCTGAAAGTGGCTCCTGAAGACCGGGGAGCGATTTTGGCGACTGATCCGAGGACTACTATGAAAGAAAAGTAAGTGAAAGATAGGAAGGTAGCACCTTTACCTACTTGAAAGTAATAATTAATATTATAAACAACTTCTTGTTTAACCGAATCACTCACAATCATCGTGGTCACTGGTGAATTAGCTCAGTGACCTTCACTTGTATGATTTGGTTACTGTTTTAACTTTATTGTTTTAAATAACTGTTAGTACTTTGACACTAGTATAGACGATCTGTTCGACCTAGCTCCATTAATGTAATTATTCATAGTGTTTTATTGCTTGCACCTCTACTTTCGATAATACTGATACCCTTGATGCATGGCTACACATCCTCGTTCTTCATTAATGATTTTCACTTGTCATTCGCTCATATTATTTTATAGAAAAATCAACGTAATATTAAGTTAATATGTATTTTCACTTTCAACTTGAACAATTCAAGCACTCAACCAAAACGGAGGAAACTTGACCGAGGGAGCATAATTTTGAATTAAATACGAGTTTGCAATTAATATTAGGAGATATAACAGCAAATGATTTCCCTTTCACGTTTTTAGTGCATAGGCTATTGCCCATAATGTAATGTTGTATTTTTATTGGTCTCTGCCTTCGCCAAGTTATAAACTCCTGCAACTCTAGTCGTAAGTGCGTAAAGATGATGTGAATGTTAAAACACAAAGAAAATGTACGTACACATTATAAGTTTTCTTTTTGTATAATCTATCATCATTTTTATCAACCTGAGTAGATATACCTAGTAACTGATTACCTAGTATGATATTGAAATGTTGTAATGTTGTATTTTTATTGGTCTCTGCCTTCGCCAAGTTATGTTACTTACCTCTAATCTAAATCTAAATGTGTCAATAAGTTTGAGAACCGCATGCATATATTTTTTTCGTTGGATATCGGTGTTCACCTGTTTTTGTGATGTTAATTTGTTTGACGATATTCATCAATTCGTTTTATAATATAAATAATTTGTATAATGATCTCTTATATTAATTACAGAGGTGACAATTGGGTTGTATATAATTGATTTAAGGGACTGTATACAATTATTAAAAAAAGTTAGATTAGTTATATTAAAATAACATTTCTAAATAACATAACTACTTTGAATAACACTGTTCAACTAGTTATATTAATGTAACTACAATGTAATGTACGGTGCAACAGTACGGTATAGACTCACATAAGTTTTATTTTAATGTTTCTTACTTTAAATATCAATAATCTATAGTTAATATTATAAATGCGATAGATACCTGTATCTCACGGTTGACACTTTACCTACTTAACTGGCCGACTTCAAAAATTGCATTAAAGTTGTTTGTGCAAAAAGAAGGATATTGAACAAATTTTGTTTTTGTCATAAGAATTTATAGTTTTCGTTGCCAAATCATGTAGCATTTCGAAGAAGGGCTTATTAGGATTATAACTTCTTTATAGTTATTAATAACATATTTTCATGAATTAAATGTTACTAAATATTATCGGCAAAATGTAGGCTTTAATTATGCCTCCGGAGGGGATCAGGGAGTATGTGTGTGTACCTATCTATTTTATTTCATTCCAATCTTCACCGTATGCAATTTTAAGAGGTGCAATATTCAAATATAACATTTCGTACGAATTTCCTGCAATGCCAAGTAAATTCAGAACGTGCCTTCTCAAATGTTAAGGAATTTACTATGAACCAAATGTACTACACGGAAGGACATGCATATCTACATGCATTATTGCTTTACACGTTTTCGTTGATAGTAGAATACAGAATACATAAAGCATGACACGAACGAATTTATATGTACTTATGTCGATGTTTTAAAATCGTTCTCTCCTAGAAGCATTAGAGAGCTTCTAGGAAACCAATATCTATATACCGTTGTAGAATTTCCTAACATTATTCTCCTTAGATTAAGTGTTCAGATCTAATACAAAAAGAAAGATATTTATGTACGTTGTAGAAACGTTATTCTTACAACTTTAAAAAAACTAAAGCAAGGATATTTTCCAATTAAAGGTAGTAGTGTTATTACGTAAATGTTTTGTGTGTATGATAGCCTTAATTTACTTTACAATGTACCTACCTACCTAGTAGGTACTACTAAGAACTGGGCAGTGCAAAGGTTGTTTGAAACATTAACATTTATATATAATTAAAAGCCTCGCGATATGATAATGTTGATTCAAATACAGATGTTAAGAGTGAAACTTTCTTTAACACATTCTGGTTAGTATTATATTTTTCGAAGCAATGACTTGTTAACAACTTCACTGTCATTGTGTAGTCTTCTTACCACAACAGGTCTTTACCTTTACAGCCTCTTGAAGCCGTTTATACATTATTATTAAAGTTATAAGTACTAATTCAATATTAAATGTAGCTTCCTACAATTCAACTAAATACAACTATTATTTCCAAATTTTACATTTCTAAGTTCGACTTTATTTATAAGAAAGCGATTCAAACTTATTTACTTAGTGACAAACTTTTTTTTAAATGTAGTCGTATAGTATCGATAAATTCCAAAAAAAATATAATGAGTTTATGTAATGAGAGAAAGTGTATATTATATTTTTTTTACAATATCGGGAGACAAACAAACAGACGGGTCATCTGATGGTAAGTAACAACCGCCGCTATAAACTCCTGCAACTCTAGTCGTAAGTGCGTAAAGATGATGTGAATGTTAAAACACAAAGAAAATGTACGTACACATTATAAGTTTTCTTTTTTTATAATCTATCATCATTTTTATCAACCTGAGTAGATATACCTAGTAACTGATTACCACCTGCCAAGATAGGTTGGACCGGAGTTCCGACCTTAGCCTTCGAACCTAACCTGTCCGAGTATTGCTCTGAATCCGGGTGTTAACCATAATGATGGTATCAATATACATATATTTTAAACGATAGACCTAACGATTTTCGATAGTAAAAAATGTTTCATCTAACAACGTTATACGAAAAAAGTTTAAGAATATGTAGAAATGTTATATGTAAAGAAATTATATCAACGGTTTGTATATCTCACGTTTATTATAATTATCTCGTGAATGATATTGAAATGGAAATATACCAAATAACTTTATATGATATGAGAAGCACCCCTCAATAGGTTCTCTCGCCAATTATAATTCTGTACAACAAGGTACTTCATAATTTCCGTATATTTTCTGTAATATTTTTAAGAATTCTCTTTCATTTTGGCGTTTGATCTTTTAGATGCTTCTAAGAGGTTGAAATAAATTTTCCATGATATTATCTATATATAGATAGGTGCCAACGAGACAGTTTAGTTACTACCATTTTTTCCGTACGTTACTAACTGAATATCGATAGCTTCAAACAAACAAGTGATTTGAATTGTGGTAATGCTGGTAAATAATAATAACTTCAGACAATTTACACAAGGCCTGATCCCAAAATAAGCAGAACATATACTATTGTTACCAGACGACTGATAATCATATTTATTTTTTTGTAAATATGTACATAAATATGAATTACACTGAAACACATAACAAATGATCATCGTCACACGAATAATCGAACCCAAGACATCAGGGTCACTAACCATTAGACCAAGAGGCAATTTATAGCGTAATATACACTTAAGGTTATACTCGTAGCTGGGTTCTGAATACAGTTTCTCGTGCCTATGAACTTGTGGTAACGTTTCCGAGTTTAAATTCATATAGTGAATAAACGTCAGGCCGACGGGTCGGCGTGCCAACTCTGTTACGCAATCAGAAACTCAATATTGGTTGTTATTTACACTGTGTTTTTGAAAATCCTTTTAACTTTTTTATTAATCAAACATCTAAAATAATTGAGATGTTTGAAGGATTTACTTTATTGGTTTTGGTATTATTCAAAAAGCTACTTAATATAAGATGACGACAAGGTTTCTAGACAAGAGTAACAAAAAAGAAAAAAGAAATGTTTCTATGGGCCTTAAAGCACAATAACTCTAAGTGTCTTGAATGATATCTCTTGGTTGTTTTGAAACATATAGATAATTAAATACCTACAGGTTAAAGTATCATTTATGAATTTACCGGAGGCCCAACGTGCCTCTTCCCGCACCCCTTTCAACCCACTCAAAGGCAGCGCACTAACGACTCATTAACAAATTCTATTTTACCAGGTCGCAAAAACATTACAGCGTTTCCTTCGGCGCCCATACATCTTTGCACCTTCAGTATCTCTGGAACGACTGATCGCTGCAGAAACGTGTGGGGCGAGGGTATGGAGTAGGATGTACGAGTACATATTAAAAGGAGTTGTTTACACTTCACTCTCTGCTTACGGTAGTGATTTCTTATGTAACTTAATTATATCTCATATCATATCCATATGATATGTAACTATATATCGCCGGCTCGACCGGTGCGATACCACGGCCTCACAGAAAACCGGTTGTGAAGTAACGCTTGCGTTGCATTTCCCCGAATTGAGTGAGGTTGCCGGAGGCCTAATTCCCCCTCCCCCCTTTTCTCTCCCCTCATCTCCTTTCTCCTTTTTTCCATCTCCTCATCCCTCCTCTCTTCTTTCCGCTCCCTGCATCTCCCATCCCTCATCACCCTCAAAGGCGGGCAGCGCACTTGCGACTCTTGAGTTGCAAGTGTCCATGGACGGCGGTGTCACTTACCATCAGGTGACCCGTCTGTTCGTCTGTCCCCCTATAGTATAAAAAAAAAAATATTTAAGTTGCAGATATCATGTACCATCAGCTTACCCGTTTGCTCACCTGCCCCTCTATCCATTATTAGAAAACTCTCTAAATGTAGACCTAGCCTCAGTATTACTGTAATCTTGGCTGTTGCAAGGCATGGCTACAAACTAAGCATTGTTTTATATAAGATGTCTTTAATACTAAGAAAATGAAACAATAGGAGAGTGGAACCATTTCATTTCTTACTGCTTATTTTTATTCTAGTAGGTACTTGCTGTATACAGTTTCATAAAACTTTTGTTTTGTTGTTTGTCTGCTACTTCATTACTTTAAGAATGTTGGAGTGCAATTGCACAGTGACCAATTTAAAATATTTGTTATACCTGAATACAATTGATACCTACATATGTGTGATAGAAATATGATACTCTACATTCATATGTTTGTACATCCTGTAATAAATACTTAGATTTGCTTTTGTGGAAAAAGCTTAATAGAAATGTGCGCAGTTTATTGTCCCTCCTTCAAGTGACTGTGAAAGCTTTTACAAGAAAGCTGGAACAATATTTCACAAGATACAATCGAGAAATTGATTGCTTATATGCCGAGAATAGTGAAAAAAGTAATAAAAGGCGAGGGGTTTTGTAGGAAAAATCTGTTTTAAATATAAACGGCAGTTTTAATGTAAATGTTTGTTTTTTTTTTTTGTTTTCACAAATACAGATTGTGAATTCTGAAAACTGCATTCAAGCAAACAAAGCTGTAGGCAAAAGCTAGTTTTCAATAAAAAAAAACAGACATTATACTCTGCTTAGAAGAGTGGAAAGATTCGATGTTCCTAGTTTATTTCTTTTTATTATTTTTGCAAACATCGATAATATCATGCATACCTATGTAATTTGTGGCTCATAAAATTGTCAAAAGCTTTATTAATCTTTATCTACTTTTGTTACTTAATCCGTATTGGTTCCAATTGGCAATGGCAGTTTCTGATAGGATTGTGACATATCTTTAAAAGTAGAGAAAGAAAACAGCACCGACTCTGGGGTACATTTGGAGCTATATTTTAAGCTAATAAGGTGTTGAGTTATGAGACAATGTTCATAATAATAATAAAGAAGGTCATTTGATAATGCCGTTCTGGTATCATTATCAATAGGTTTGAGGACTAAATTGTATTTTCAAAATGCACGTGTTTAATGCACCTTTGTTTACATCTCTGGTTACTGGTAACGGTTCAAGGATCATTGTTTAAATTACGTTAAAAATTAAAATCGTAAAACTGTGTCATTTAATAGCACGCTTTTTAGAATTTATCATCATTGGCGCTTTCAAGGATGTCTACTATCTACTTTTGTTAAATTCAGTATAAAGCTTATAAAGTTTATTATCCCCCTTAAAGTTGTCCAGTTATTTAATGTCAAAATAAACTCGTAAGTACCATTTATAAAGAAGCATTTAAACATTTCCAAAGGAAAATGTTATGAAATTTTATGCGAATAAGCAATTGTGGTGGCATAACTTTGGAGATAAAAATGTCAAAACTGCGTCCATAGTAAACTAAAACTGAGTTTATTGAATTTGAATAATAATAATTATACGTGTAATAATTTACGTAACTTTCAAACTCCTAGTAGCAAAAATAATGAAAAGGAGTTAATAGAATGAAAAAGGTATATCATAGAATGTTTGCTATAAATTTGAAGCCACCTCTCCGGTATACATTCCCCTACGCTTTGTTTAAAATTGCTAAAGAAATCTGATGATAGCAAAACACGGAGCTAGTTTAAAAATGTCCCTTACTATAGACTAAAATTCAGTATTACTCTTTTTTGTGGCTATTATCATGTGACACTTATAAAAGGTGATTGTTTGAGTGCTACTTTATCGAATATCGCAGGTGCTTCTAACAGTCGAGACAGGTTTATGTTTAGGTAGTCTCAAAGGTACGAAATTGAGATAGTTTTAACTATAGCTTTAAACTATATTAGTTGGAAAAAACTCGAGTAGTAGGCACTTGTCCTACAGACAAGGAGAAAAGGAATATTGACTATTTTCAGGCTCAAGAAGCGTATAATAGTGTATAACTTATGTCGATAAAAGATAAACAATCAAATGATAGGCAACGCTAAATGCCGCCATATTTATTTGAATATATCCTCTTCATCTTCTGACATTTGGAAATTTCTCAGGACCTCGGGTGTTTTAAAGTTAGGCATGGCGTTGAATATGGAAAGTTTACCGTTTTTGTAATGATTGACTTTTTAAATACCTTTAACACAGTAAATCACAATTTTTTTTCTACCCCCTCTGGACATATGGTCTCCTCGAAGGCAGTGGAATGACTCTCATCTTAAATTCATGGACATATCATTGTACGCAGATGAAATTTTAATCTATTCTCAATGAGAACTGGAAAATTTAGCAGAGTCTATCTGAAATATGAACAGATATGTATTGGCTACCAAAAACTGGTCTTAGTGATTTGGTATAAATGTTCATTTTAAAAAAAGGTAGTTTCAGAATGGACATGTTTGTACTGCTGGCACTGGTTTTCAATTGATATATTTTATTACCACTGGTACTTAAACTGTCCGGTTGAGATCAATAGGCTTGCCCCTGTCACATTAGTGGGACCAAATTCTAATTGGGAAAGTATGGCATCTTAATATGCTTTTTGAAATATGTATGCATGTATGTACTCGAATATTAATTGGTATGTATAGACATTATGTACCCAAAAGTATGAGGTGTGACAAATTTGCAAAGTTGCAAAGTTGCATTTCCCCGAATTGAGTGAGGTTTCCGGAGGCCCAATTCCCCCTCCCCCCTTTTCTCTCCCCTCATCTCCTTCATCCTTTTTTCCATCTCCTCATCCCTCCTCTCTTCTTTCCGCTCCCTGCATCCCCCATCCCTCATCACCCTCAAAGGCGGGCAGCGCACTTGCGACTCTTGAGTTGCAAGTCTCCATGGACGGCGATGTCACTTACCATTAGGTGACCCGTCTGTTCGTCTGTCCCCCTATAGTATAAAAAAAAAAAAAAAAAATACAATTCAAACCAAATCCTTAAGGTTACTTTGAAGGTCGCTTTCAATATAGAATTAAAACTATATTATGTATTGATGCTAGTATTTCTTTGTATCATTACGAACTAAAAACAACACGATACGGACGTGCAAAAATTATGTCGAGATTAATCCGACATGCAAAAATGGTTACAAGTATAAATAATTTATAAGTATTTTTTATTGTTAGGAGAAAAAAATAGTCTGAAAATTATTACCCTGTTTCAATACGTAGTTCATATGGAGAAGATCAGATCCTAAGAAGGACACTATTTTTGCACTATTAAAAAACCTGTTACATTGTTTAGAAGTGCAAATGAAATGTGGTGATAATGTAACGCAATTTTCAAACATATAGATACTAGCGCGAGTTATTACTATATCCTAATTTAAAACGTGATAGTAAAATACTATAAGAATTATACCATAACACAACACAACTTGCTTAACCAATACCCCACCATACATACGCCTACCTTACACGACGAAGAACACAGTTCAAGAACGTTTATCACTTGTTTCTAATATTCCATTATAACCCCCCTTTTGGAAGTTTTTAACTGTTTATAGTTTATAGTGCCTGTAACTAAAGGGAACTACGTATGGGCCGAGCCGGCCGGATTCCAGATCCTAGTAAATATTTGAATGCATTATACATTTATTTACCTAAAATATGTATCTAAGTATGTTTATAGAGTTCTATTATTACTTATATTTTTTGGTTAATATGGTCCCAGATAGCGATTTGTGTAATATGTTACAAAAATACTGTGTGTGATTGGCCTGTTGGTCTAGCGGTTAGCGATCCTGACTGCTAAGCCGAGGTCGAGCCGGGTACGATTCCCACCCAGAACAAATATTTGTGTGATGAGTATGATTGTTTGTTTTGTGTCTGGGTGTGGTTTATTTAAAATATGTATGTATTTAGAAATATATAAGTATGTTTATCAGCAGTCTGGTTACCATTATACAAGCTCTGCTTAGTTTGGGAGGAGATAGTCTAGTGTGTGTGTGTGTGTGTGTGTGTGTTGTATTAAAAATAAGTAGTAACAGGAAATAACGCTTCATTAACATTTCGAGCAGGTTATACTCGCCCTGGGCACAGGCAAAACTAAGGGTTTATACCGTCACAGAATATTACTATTATATGAATAAAATATCCCTATATAATTTATTCCTAACAATACGAAGTGTACTGTTGTGTTAAGATTCTGTTAAACACATTTCAATTTCATTTCATTTCAAATTTCCTGAAATGGAACAAAATAGTTGAATACAATTTAACTGCGAGAATTATTACGTTTTGATGAATTACGTTCAATGAAATATGTATTTGTTCCCTCAAATGTATTTTATTTCTTATGATCCAAACATCTGTTTTAACATATTTAACCACCTGAAATGTTTCTTTTCATGTTGGTATTTTATTTTGGTAAAAAACTAGAACGACATTTTACATACATAACATATTTATAAAGAAACTTTGTATGGTAAGAAGAAACCCCATATTAAGATCTAAATTTATAAATATGTCATCAGTGGTATATCTAGTACATTTCATCCTAAAAAAAGGCCTGGCTCTGGCCATACGGCTTGTTGTATTTACCGCCTAGCATAATGTACTTAATACATCTGAATAATTTTAATCATATCCTAAATGAAATATTTCCGGACCGATACGACCCAACCTTCGAGAAAAGAGCATACACCTATCTAAAATGCCGGCAACGCACTCGAGTTGCGGGTGTCCATTGGTGGCGGTAGTCGCTTACCATCAAGTGACCCGTCGTTTGTCGTTTCATCCACTACTCGTATGCTCCTATCCCATAAAAAACATACCTACTGGACAAATGTACAAATATGCTAAATTTTTCTGGTATAATAGCATACTTTGTCATAAATTACAAAAGCTTCATTCTTCGACGCTCGAGATATCCTATTGTTAGGTTTAAAGTCAGGATTTAGTTCTTCAGATATCAGCAACGAAAATATTTCATGAAGCTTTTAAAATCTACAGAAAATTTATTGAAAGGAAATAATTATATCGTCTTTTATCTGTGGACGGATCTTCGGATCGATGTTATGTCTTATTTTTATATAAATATGTCATCGTCAATAAGATGACGATGACATATGATGTATTAAATTTAAGACATCTTAAATGTAATGAAAATCTCATTTAATCAAAAAAAATATCTTGATTCTTCCCTAATTAAATTGAATGAAAACTGCTCTAGCCTGTTTCAATTGCAGACAGGAAAATTCACTTTTATGTTAGTCAAAGGGTAAACTTAACTTAATTGCAAAACTTTTACCCAAGTCGGTCTAGTATTTTTAGCTACACTTTAGATACATTGCGTTCTGTACACTGTTTTTATGGAAATCAACTTCTTTTGGCCGAAACGGATCCGGAATTGGGGAAGCCTTTTCTGTGGTCAACACTTAGATAGTCTTATCATATCATTGTACGTGCATTAATGCTACATAAAAGAACAATATTTTTTTTAAAGGACGACTTCATCAATAGTATTAATTCCAGTGTCGCGGGGGACTTCACAAATTCCGGATTCACAAAGAACACAATTTTCGGATTACGAATACACAAAGTGTTGTCCCGTGCGGTATCGAACCCACAACACTAGGCGCGGCAGCGTGGTCACCGCTTAAACCGCTACGTCATCCGTGCAGGCAAACAGCAGTGTAGTCAACTATTGCGTGCTCGTTATTCCTTGTGATCTTAAATCATTTGCGTGGATTTACAGTTTTTGCTTGTGACGGCTTTTGGTAGTACTTGTAATTAGAAATGAATTTATATCGTAGGTGTACTGAATTGGATTTCAACCCTTTTGATTAGATAATTGGAGATAGTTATTAGTAATTAGTCACTAAATAGCCATTTGCCTCTGCTTAACTCTGTATTTGAAAATTTCTTTCCGAAATCTTGTACTGAATACTTAATTTGATAAAATATAATGGTACCTTCGCCATAGCCTTCCTTGAGCCTTCGTGTACTTGCAATTATTTTTAAAAATGTATTTGCAAAGAAACAGTGTAATCTAAAGCAATTCACAATTTTTAGTTCAAAAACATAGTAACTTCTTGTTGCCTGTTATGGTTCCAGTATCCGCTGCTTGTCATGAACATCCTATTGTTTCTTCGAACAATGAAAAATATTAAATAAGCCCTCTGAAATATTCTACGAGTAAAAAAGTTAGTTAGTTCATGTGTCCCGAATATTTTACTTAAGTTCATTAGTGCATTTTGTTTCAGATACCAATTTTGTGAAACATTCTTTGAGACCTTGAACGTGCCTGCACTATGCGTTCAACCGCAATGCGTGATGTCTCTGTATGGGTCTGGGTTCACTACAGGCGTTTCCGTTGACCTTGGATACGATCTTACACAGATAAATCCTGCCTACGAAGGAGGGCTTATGACTTACGCCCGAATGGAAACTAACTTTAGTGGCGGTATACTCTCCGACTACATTAATAACAGTCTCTTAATGAGAGGAATAGATTTAGGTGAAAACAGACACATTATCATAGAAGATATCAAGCGGAACGTGCTTTTTGTCAATCCGACACCGTCAACAATTTGTAACGCCATTAAATATACTTTGCCATGTGGCAAAGTGATAGATATAGGCAAAGAAGTGCACTGCGCCACAGAATTGATCTTTAACCCAGAGTCAATTATGGGAGAAAACACTAATATTCTAGCTCTCCAAAAGGCTGTTGTATCATCAGCAGGTAAATGTGATGAAGATTTGCAAAATGATTTGTTTGGCGCCCTAGTTGTAACCGGAGGGCTGTCTGCAATTCCAGGACTTCGACAGAGACTGGAATATGAGGTGGAACAGATTGTGGATAGACAGGTAAACATTCCTGAAACTCCTGAACCATATACTGTGTCATGGCTAGGAGCTGCAGTATATGCTGGAATGGAGGACAGCAAGAAGGTCTGGGTGCTAAAAAAACAGTATGAGGAGTACGGAGAAAAAATTGTTAAGAATAAGTTTGTTTAGATTTGGCTGCTTTAGTTCTGTTATCCAGATACACACCGCCGATGTAAATGCATGCTGTCTTTTATGTTACGCACTATGGTATATAACTTTGACTACATTCCATTTAATTTATTTTAATTTATTGTTATATATTATAGCTGTACTAACATACTGTACTAACATACGTAGTAAGGGCCTTTTTTATATGGGATAGGAGGACAAACGCGCAGACCTATTGGTAAGCGACTTCCGCCGCCTATCAACACTTCCACCTCAAGAGTCACAAGAGTGCTGTCCGTCTTTTAGAGTAGGTGAAAGGGAAGAGGAGAATTGAGAAGAAGGAAGGAAAAGAGGGAAGGGAAAACAGGTTAGGCCTCCGGTAACCTCACTCACGTCACACAATGCAGGCATTGTTTAGCAGCCGGTTTTCTGTGTGGTCGTGGTGATACTGCGGCCGAGCCGGCCCATACGTGCAGAAGCATGGCTCTCCCACCTGTGACAGATTTCTACATAAGAGATGTCATTAGATTTGTTTCTCAGTTATTTTGGGAGATCTTGTGTTATATACTTTGTTTTTAGTTTTTTAAAGCTGGTATGAGTATTTTGTTGTGTTTGGAGTATGTGAATTAAAAGTATATTATGTCCTTTACCAGAGTTTTCACTTCTAGCTTTCGTCTATGTAAGTTACAAAAATTTGAGGTAATAATCCATTTTTGAGTACATAATTGCTACAATTGTTATCGATTCGTCACCCTGCTGAATTATTCATGCTGTAGTCATATTACCTTTACTCGAGATAGCAGGTTGTAATCCATAGTGTGATTTATGTTACTACAAACTCGAACGGTAAAGCCGGTATCTGTAATCAATATGAAATTTAATTTTAACTGTTTGAAGTAAGAGTGTCCTTTTAAGTTTGTTGAAAACAAAGTAGGAGACCAAGTGCATGGCCTGTCTAGTGGCTGCTTTATGTCACCTCTTGAATTCAATGTTATCGCTTCTTTGTATGTTTGGATAGTCGAACCACTCGGCTAAAAAGACATTTGTTAGACTATACGTATGAAAATTTTATTAGGTACATACATATAGCTCGAGAAATTAAATAATCTTGCAATTTAATGTACAAAAATTAGTATTTTTCTACTAGTTTTCATACGTAAAATTGCAGTAAAGTAGGTTTTTGATACAACAATGTAACTGTCCATTACCCTCTAAGCCATAGTTTCATGCCTTAACCCAAGAGCCCCAGATTTCATAGCTGATACAAACTATGCAGCAATATTCCATTTAAAAAAATAACATAATCAACAACAACAACACATTAAATGTGTTGTTGTTGTTGATTATGTACAATCCTAAACTAAGTAAGTATATTGAGAAAAATGTATCACTTTCAGATCCTACTTATATCGAGTTCTATGCCTAGGAACTTGAATATAACGCTTTCATTGTCGTTGAAAGAAAAAAATCTATTTTGAATATATACAAAAGTACTATATCTACAAAATAACTATCCATAGATAAATTATATGCTATCACTTTGTTCGTTCTACTTCGTGAACACTTTAACATTCACGCAATAATCCCCCCTTCGCAGATAAATTGTTTAGCCATAAATCAGTACACTAAACCCATGGGCGGCATATGGGTATCCAATCTTATTTATATTCCTTACAAGCAGGTTTCAGTTCGCTATAGTTTACTCGCGCCTTAAATGCAGGCAGCAGCGTGGGCTGTTTTACGTGATGTTTAAGACTTCACTTTAACTTTTTCAAGTTTATTAATATCAGATATTTTTCCTAATTTTTAAAAGCAGTATCATAATATTTCCATTATTAAATACATATATTAAAGACGATCCAGTATTGTAATAAATATTATGCTAATTAGTCAACATTTAATTTAAACTGTTCAGACGTACCTACAATCAGGGACAATGTTATTTTTTCAATCTACATTTAAATTTTGACAAAAATCATGTTATGCAATGCCATATTGTCTCAGACCAACGTGAGCTTATCCCGTTTAATAAAATTCCACCAGCCCACTGCTGAGCCCAGTACACGTTTACGAATTTATAAAAGAGAGAACCCTTTGCTACTCAAATTCAATTACTGTGATATCACTCCCTCACGCAATACCCAGCCTTATTATGAAGGCCGAAAGTTAGTCTTTGAGTGGAGAAGGCTCAGTATGAATCGATATGATTTGTTTTGTACCCATTGTTTGGTTATTTCCTCAGCGAAAGTATTTTTTGATGCGCAGCGGATACGGATTTGCTGAAATACTTCAGTTTTCATATATCAAAGATATCAATCAGAAAAGGATTTATGGCACTACAATTTGAAGACACACCAAATTTATGTCAAACATAAATATTTTATATTTAATAATGATACCAGTGGAAAAGTAGTTCGATGCTATACAAAAGCAAGGTATTAAAGTTTAAGCACAGGCTCTGAAAGCAAATTCCCGATTTGTCTCATGATCTCGATTGGAGTCTCATTGATCTCCGGTAGGCAGGAAGGTAGATCACCTTGAAGCGTTAATCTTGATAACTATCAAGAAGATGAATTACACTGCTCTTTTATCTATTATCAGTAATGTACTCCCAATATTTACATCTAATTTAGCGGCTTAGTTCAACTCTCTCTTCATTATAATAAAAATACAAGATTTACATTCGCTCGTTATCATCATGTACTTGCTAATTTCCTCCTACACGCTCTCCATCCACCTTCTTCAGTCGTCCTCTACTTTTGTATCCGTCGAGTTTCATACATCATTAAGCTCTTTAACAAGGTTTTGTTCATGTCTCCGCATTACATGTTCATACCGACAGCCAATAGCTATAAATAGCAAAAGCTCCTTTACTTTTAAAACTATTGATGCTACTTTCATACTCTCTCTGACTTATTCATTCCTAACATTTTCCATCCTAGTTGCACTACATATAAATATATATTATAACTTAAGAATTGACGCAAGTAAATGAAAAAGAATAGTCACAGTGACTATTTATGTTTATTATTTTTAAAACGAACTTTTGTGTGGGTTACTCCCAAGTACCGTAGAATACTTTTAAACGCGGGGTAACTTTGATAAAAACTTAGTTTCGTTTTTAAACTCAAATTGTGTAAATTCTGCACGATTCCTTTTATTTTTTCTTTTACGGTTTACAATACTAAATGTCACTGTCATCGTGTGGTGTGTCGCTGTGGATGGATCCATGTCGACTTGAAGATGGAAACCGTTTGACCTTACGTGGCGCATCTGAAAAGTATATTCCCTATGGAACAACATATAACAAATACCATTTTAATTTTGGGAGAAGACCTGGTGCACGACCTGTTTTCTCAGAAAATGAAGAATCTATTATATTAAAATCTGCAGCGAAAAGTGCTGAATGGGGATTTCCACTATCTCTTCTAGATTTACGGATGTTCGCGAAAATATTCCTGGACAAAAAAGGAAGATCTGTATCACAGTTTCAGAACAATATTCCTGGATAATAATAACTTCCCATTTTACAAGTTTATGCAAAGAACTGATTGTTATACTTAATTGTGAATCATAAGCTAAGTTTTTGAACTTAATAGAAGTTTATAATTGTTTGATAATTTATTCATAATGTATAATAACACACTTAAGACAAAAAGACATTTCCTTTTATTATAAAATTGATTATTTCCTTAAATATCTTTATTTTTTTTGTCAAAGTAACCCCGAAAATATAAATAACCCTATAACTCCTAGACCTACAAACGAACTTTTTTTTCCCATTTTGTTTCTGATTGGAGGAAAAAAAGAGTGGCATTAGAGTAACCCCCCGGTTATAGTTTAAAATTGATCACTGACATTTTTTTTTCTAGAAAAATAATCAAAAATAATTTATTTTTATTCAAGAAATGTAGAGTACAGACAAAACCGATATTTAAATATATTTTTTACTGTAGTTCACCCGCATATTTAAAAAAAAAAACCGTTTAAATCCTGAAACTAATCAAAGTCTCCCCATTAAACGGTACGCTTTGCGACCGACGAAACGATCTAAACGGCCAAATAGTCAGCCAGAATGCACCAAAAGCCGTATTAGATTGTGTACCAAAATCTCCGTAAAGCTTTATCTCTAGGACCAAAAGTAGACTTGTTGACTAAATGTAGACTTGGAATAGGAATTCTATAATAGAAAACGAAATTTCCTATTAAAAAAGACTGTGCATTTCATGTTTAATTTCATGCATCATAAAAAAAAAAACTGAAAATATTTTATACGTGACAACAATATTAATATTGAAGCTTAACAGGAATGTCCCGTATTAATGGCACAATTCTGGAATAAAAAAGAGAGCGTGAGGTTTTATAACAGAACGAAACTTAATAAGTTACGGCTTATGAGTATGATTAAAATTTTGTGGTCATACGCGACACGTTAAAGTGATCTCTCAACTGTGTGTTGGTTGATAAAGTGGTAGGGCAGGTTTAAATACCTAAATAAATATGTGATGTAGGATGTTTGAGAATGTTTATTCTTTATATTTTTTTTAAATTTAATGTTTTTATTGAGCCGGTAACTGTGATCCTATTGCGTGACGTGTACTGACAATTTGATTATAAATGGTTACAATCATCGTCATCTCCACAATAATATATGGTACTAGACCTCTATAAGAGAACCCTTTGTTCTGCAAATGTTATAGAGGTATATTCTAAAAACTACAAATAGAGCAATTTTACGAGTTTTACATCTGAGAAGAGTCATTTTAATTAATTTCACGTCCTAGTCCGTTTTGACGCGTCTGTCACAACCCAAGGATAATAAATATTTCATAAAACCGTAGGCCCAATCACGCTCTTTTTCTTTCACTCCTCTTTTTCCTTTCCTTTCCTGAATAGGTGGTGAAGCCCATGTAACAGAAATGAGTAACTTTCAAGCTTTTACCTATTTATTAATTCTGTAGTTAATGAAAAGTCGGTAATCATATTTCTTTGATGTTTGTATTAGGTCTTCCGGTTAGTTTTGATGGAACGTGTAAATTAGCTGTCGCGACACGTCCGTACAAGTTACTTAGATATTCGATGCGGCTTTGCTTGCACTTTAATTATTCGAAGGAACTCACTACAGTAAACGCACGCAAGTTTTTAGTGTAATTAAATTTGGAACGCGATAAATATCATTTTGTTCATTTACTACTTTTTTGAATTGAAAACAACAGCAGAAGCTTACAGACTTATTGTAGATACGTATAATAAATCTGCACCATCTCTTAAAACATGTGAATACTGGTGTCGACGTTGTTGACATGTTTTATCAGAATTACCGATGCAAAATCGAGAAACCATTTGTGCTTCACTACTGTCTCGTCACAAAAAGAAATCTTTTTTGTATCAAATCGTTACCGGCGATGAAAAATGGATCTACTGTGATAATTCAAAACGTAGGAAGTCATGGGTAGATCCTGGTCAATCGTCCACATCGACTCCGAAGCGTAACATTCACGTAAGTAAGGTATTGTAATGCATTTGGTGGGATATGAAAGGTGTTATTTATTATGAATTGTTGAAACCAAATGAAATTATCACAACTGAGCATTATCAACATCAATTAATCAAATTAAGTCATGCATTGAACCAAAAACGTCCAAGAATTGCACATAAAAAACAAAAGGTCCTTTTACTACATGACAATGCTCGCCTTACACATCGCAAAAGCTGTAAGAGATACACTTTCAGTTACCGCATCCCATATTCACCAGATTGTGATCCATCTGATTACCACCTATTTCGAGCTGTGCAACACAGCCTTGCAGATCAGCACTTCAAATCTTACGAATGTATCAAAAAATGAATAGATGAATGGATCGCTTCAAAAGATGATCAGTTTTTTTTTATAATGGAATCCATTAGAGAACATATTTTGATTAAAATACAAATTATCCTTTTTGTAATAAAAGAGAAAGATTTTCAATAAATACCTCAAAACTAACCGGAAGACCTAATAAGGTCTAGGCGAGTATGTCAGCGAGCTCAAAATATGCTTTCCGAATATTGTGTCCCGTGACTATGGAGAGCTTAATTTTCATTTCAGGTAGTGATAACATGGTAATTTTCCACAATTACTATACATATAAATTATCTTTAAATAATTTACAAAATGTAATGGTCACTGAATAAGTATTGCTTACAAGGCTCTGAAGACTGCCTTTTATAAACCAGTTTTTTTTTACTTAGAACATTTTATGACATTCTAAGATCGAACTTCAGATATCATATGGACGAAAGCGATACATATCTTTATGTCATCGAAGCTCTTTGCAATAACAGTTACTTGCCTTTTTTTACTGTACAATATAATCCAATATATATCTGAAGTTCTAAATGTACATATATGAAGTTTAATTCGTATTAAAAACTTTTGTAATATTCAGCCATAGATTCTGATTTATTTAAATACATTCCCTGAATAAATAAGTAGAATAAATAATTAAAATAAATTAGAATAAATAATTTATATTTATATAGTAATTCCTACAATTATTCAGGTTGTGTAGCGGGGGACTTTACAAACATACATATGACAGTCAGAAACAACACCCAGACTTGCGACGATTATTTGTGGATCTCAAATATTTTGGGCCTGTTTAGGAATCGAACCAGCAGTCAGGGTTAACCTTAGGCCATATACCAACAGGTCAGTCATATTTGCATTAACTTAAAGTAATTCTTTCACTTTTATTCTTAATAGTAGTTTCAGAACTACTTTATATTATCAGTAAAAGTGTACTGCATTAATGACATTCCACTTTCTGCTTCTCTAAATTGACTGTAGCATGAAGGTAGGGTCAAAGAAATAGCGTTTTTATTGAGCCTTTAACATTTCGAAGTCAGAACTTTGTAGAGATTAGATACATCATATATGCAACATTCATAACAATTGTGTACTCTTGCACTTTAAAATTACAATTACGATAATTATTATGTAGAATATAACGTTTTATATTTTGTGGGTATATTTTTAATTATGAATATCAGAATAAACTATTTGGATAAAGTATAAATTATGCTAATCAGTCAGATTGACTAATATAAAATCTGCAATGTTGATAACGTAATTGAACATTAGACAAAGTGATCTAATGAAACATGCAAATATTAATCACAAAGAATCATAGAATATTTTAAGTCAGAAATAGTTACAGTGCAACTTAAAGAATTTATAACAAGTAAAAATATGTAACTTCTCTGTCATAAGGTTTCTAAATAAATAAGTACAATATTAGATTTTACAGTACTCGCTTGACAGCAGTCAGCTTGCCCCTTTACAACGTAAGCAAAATGTAGGCATTTTATGCGCCTCTGAGTATCCTTTAGGGGCTATAGGCGGAGTACACGTGTGTATGTATTAGATTCTAGTATTGTTTATGATTATGTAGTTGTCATCGCTCCTAGACTATGGTACCCGCTTTCCATCTAGTACTATGCTTGTAACTATGACTTAGAATTTAAAACAACTTATTATAATAAAAATAAATAAATTGAATTATTTAATTAAACATTTACAGTTAACAAACAAAACATTAACGTTAGCAAACATTTATAATAAAATTCATAATATGTTTAGCTGAAATGTTTGGTGTAGTTGTATCAAGCCATATATTTAGTGAAATAACTGACTTACCTAAATAGTCGAAAACCAGGGGGAGTAATAAACCCCGAAAGGCTGTTAAGCTCAATAAATTGAAACCTACCTTTAACGCTTTTTCAATATCTGATGAACATACCATGCAAGCCAACTACCAGGCAAGCTGCTGACAGTGGCTCGTTATTGGCTGTTTTTTATATCAAATATTTGTCGACTGTCGCTGATTTCCTGGCCGTAGTGACATGATAAGAACTCTCAAGAAGTTTTACGAGCTTCAAGTTTCCTTTTATCGTGCGGACCCTAAGGGGTCAAATGACCCGCAATTTTTCACTGCTATATTATTATGATGCTTTTGACCCCACTACAAATTGTCTAAGGGCACTTCAGTAATATTAATGAAGGGAAAGGGTCAAGTTGAAAATGTAAGGAGTTAAGTTTTATAAAGGCTTTCGGTTCGACAACAAATCTCGGTTCTGAAATTTTTATGAGTTGGCTGTAACTGTCAGCGCTGGAAGCGAGACGAGGGTCACTAGTAGGTGACGTGGTGTAGTCAATAGCGTCGGTCCCCAAATAATTGATTAGGGCTGCCAGACATAGGTACTTTTTAGTTCACATGTATACATTATACATATATTTTCTAAAGTTAGCTTGTATTCCGGATGAAATATATTCAAAATTTCATAATGATTGGAGTAGTAGTAATCGAACGTAGTAAAAGGAAGGCAGAAACTATTACAGATTGAATAGAAACCTAATGAGAATCCCATCACCAGAGTTCTGTTAAAAGGTGGCAAAATACTATGATGGACATAATATTGTTCTCATAGCACTGGCTGTTAATATTATACATGAACAATTTTTAAATAACATAGGGTAGCTAATGTAATAAATAATCCATTTCTTTTCGATGTCACTACTGCGTAACATTACTAGTAGTGCCTGGGAAAATGTTTCTTTCCCATGACTCTACTATTCTTATTGTTGGGTTAGAATATAAATATAAAACTTTCCGGTGAATCGAGTGACATAATCTCTGGGCTATGGTCGTTATAAGAAAAAAAGGTGCAAGCGGTTTTCGACCTTAATGACACAGCACAGAGTCCTCCTTTTTTATCATATTCGTGATCAGTGTCATCTGTATTAAAAATAACAACGAAAACCCTTATTCTAACAATAACTAAAAAAGTTAAAAGGCTTGTTTAGTGTTCTTTATGAAATGAAGATTCTAAACATTAAATTGAAATAAAATTATAAGCACTTATTCTAGACAAAATTAAAAAGTGAAAATTGTGTTACGTTTTCTATTTACAATTTCTATTTATCACTATTATGTGACCATCATTACATATTGATTGTTTTTTTATTTGTTTCTAAAAATCTTTGCTTTATATTTATGAAATAGGTTAGATAAACATTAGTGCCGGAGTAAAGAAACGAAATAATCTTCCTTAAAAAAAAAAAAGAACGTTGAAACAATGTACTCACTAATTATATTCCAGAAATCTAATAAAATCTAATCTAATTCCAGAAAGAAATGATTTCTCTTTCCTTTATATAAACACTATGATGGACTCTTTATATCCTGCCATTAAAAGCTTTAATGTGCGCCACTGAACATAACCTTCGTACGATACAACGGTCGCAAGATTTATTACCTCCAAGCACTCTTGGCACAATGTTTGTTAGCACACATTGAGTTATAGTTGGAAAACAAACACACTGGGAGACATAATACCTTTTGATAACCTGTAACTATGACCGTCCGTCTTCTTTTGCCAGATTCTCGGTTATTACATGTGTTTTGGCATGCCCCACTAATTTTAACACGAATTTACGACTCTCAAGTACCTACATTATGTACACGGCATTAGCATCCACGGTTATACGCTATGAAGAGTTTTGACCCCATTCAAATTGAAATGGAGCAGTGCAACCGATGAAAAACTTCCATCTATTCCAAATATCCTCAATTATAGGGGTAACTGTATTTTTTTATCAGAGAACCTCTGGTAATAATTAAGTCTAATAAGATGGCTGGCAAAAAAAACTAACTCAACTAATGTTGCGGAGGCTAAAAAGCTTCAGTAAGCGATTGTGGACCATGTGCCTGTTCACCAAACTAGTTATTTACAAAAGTAACTATAAACTAATTCTAGAAACTTTGGAAGTTAGATAAAATAGAGTTAATATTGTTAACGTCGTTCTATAGTAAAGTTTGACATGTTATTGTAAAATCAGACGATCAAAGGAAGAAGCCAAAAAAATTTGGAACTTCTTTCGAATGAAGTGAGCTTGGGAATGCGCAGTAACCAAACATACTCAAGATCTGTTCAAACAAGCGGGCTTCTAGCATGGACCTGAAAGTTCTTTGTTAAATATAATACTTTCATCCATAAATACACATGTTCTAGCCCTATTCCTGTTCGGTGGTAGGAAAAGATGAACAAAGGGGTTAACAACGATCCCGACAAAGGCTTGGGCCCTCCATCCCTTTACATTTCATACACCCTCGCCGGTTATGGGCAAAAACTCCCTCACTTACACGTTACGCTTTCTATTATTTAGTTATGTAAAAGATATAATTAAAATAATGAGTGAAAAGTAAAAAAAAAAGTACAAAGTCTCCCACACTAGGAATGATTCCTGCATCGTGGGATATACAAGCATAATCAACGGATACAAAGAACACACAGACTAGGACGTCTGTTTGTTGATCAAATAAAATTTTGTTCCGTGTGGAAATCGAATCCACGACCTCTGGTTTAGTAGTCAGGATCACTAAATACTAATGGAACAGGCCAGTTAAATTCAAGTTATGTATGTAGAAACATTTATATTATTATTCCTAACACGAGATTGAGTTTGTAAGTCATATTAATATATCTCGTGGTTTTAGTCAATTAATCCAAGATTAATGAATATGCAGAATATTCATGACATCGATTTTCACAAGCAAATTTAATGGTATCTGTCAAATATACTAAGCTTGTAAGACTCTAACAGCAGCCAGTGAGATAACACTTGGATCAATATGCTACGTACGAACGTAATTACATAAGTTAGAAGTTTATAAGGAATGTGCTCACCAAGTGGAAGTTACTAGTAAAAAAAAGACTTGATAATGCGTATAACATTCTTGAACTATTCTGAGATCTATGCAGACGTAGTCTTATTCAATTCTTTAACAATATACTGACATTTATTAAATTTCGATGTTCAAATAGACATTGTATAACTAAGTGTATAAGCAACATGCATGTTAAAATATGACACAAACATGTGACTAAGAACGGAATGTAAACCAAATGTGTTAAGCAAATGTATGTATTAGCATCAAATATAAATTGTAACACTTTTGGATCACAAGCAAGTATCAAGAAAATCAATCATCAAAAGCAAGTTTGCCATGTCCAAGTTCTGAGCCCACCAAAATTAAGAAAAATTGTGGTTATTTCAAACCATGAATTTCGCGGTGGGTTCATATTAATAGAATATTTGTTGAGGTTTTAATATTTCTCAAGACTTTCTCAAGGAATAAAGCGACCTGCCGCGTCCCCGTTGTCATATACATATATACAAGTGCGTAAATCTTAATATCTTCGATTTATTTATTTGTTTATATTTATTTATGATCATTTTACACCATAATAGTATTACACCATAGTATTAGCAGTACTATAATCTTTTAGAAGCAGTAAAGTGGAAGGAAAAACTGGAAAGTGTGGAAAGTTTTAAAAGTGAGTTTGTTTTAGAACCTGATCAACACCACGGCCTCTAAGAAAATCGCTCGTTAGGCAATGCTTGCTTTGTGGTTCACAGAGAGAGTTAGGAAACTGGAAGCCCAGTTCTCTTTCTCCTCATTCCAGCTCCTGCTGTTCCTCTCCTCTTTCCCTCTCCCTCCAGTGGATTCCAATTTATTCTAACAGCTGTTGGCTACATTACTAGCAACGAGATGTATAAACAAAAACAAAGGCTAATTCTACATTAAAATGGATTATATGGACGGTAAAAATATTTCCCTTTTGCCCCCTAACGGTGTTTTTGCACCTACAGTCGCAGACGGGGGTTGATTTGAATTTATGTTGGCAATAAATATTTTTGCTGCCTACAAAAGAGTTATTGGGTACAATTTATTACTGTTTACTTGTAAAGGGTTATTTTTTCGTTAGTACAAAAGTTTTTGGATTGTAATCGGTTTAATATATTTTACTAATAGAATTAGTGGTTTTATATAAGAACCTGTGTCCTGGATTGAAGCATCTTAGTTTGCTAAACTTTAGAGAATGTTAGTAAAAGTGATAAAGTAAATTGTCGTTATTTATAAAATTTCTTATACTAAATTGAATGTATAAATACTACTGTCACTGTTTAACAAATGGATTGCGAGATTCAGGTAGTCGTACAAAGAATAACTTATTTGACACAAAAAGACTCAAAAAAAGCACATACATAAAACTCACTATATCCTCGAATGGGTAGCAGATGCGTCTCAAACGCTTTTTGCCGGCTATAACTTAGTCCCATTTATATAATAGTCCTCTATTACGTAAGTGGGACTATTGCAAAGCCTATTGCCATCCTCATCCAAGCACTCAATGACTGTATATACTAAGTGTGGCCTTACATACGTTACATATAATGATACATGATAGCTTTATACAAAGTAGGTATGGAATCAAATGCAATTTTTGAAATTCTCCATGATAGTTGTACTGATAGTTACAATGAAACCCCCTCTGTTTGTGACAGAAGAAGATCTGGCCGTCCACGTAGTATTCAGTGTAGTATTAAGCAGTGAAGGAAAGACTTCGAAGAAATTCTGTACGAAACCAAAAGATTTTATCCTCCGGAAATGAATATAGCACCTAGAACCACGTCAAGTATTTTAAAAGATGACTTAGGACTTTCAGCCTATAAGAGACGTACTAGTCTTCATTAAACTAATAATAAATAGAGTGATACAACTTCTTGAGCAGTACACAAAGGTAGGTCACAGGATAAAAAAATTACTGCCGTGAAAGAGTTTTTAACCTATACTTTTACAATGAGAATGATCGAGTTAATGCTCAAAGCTCTATAGAAGCTTCAAAATTAGTCAGCAGAGTACAAAGTGGGCATTATCCGTCTTCAATGATTGTTTGGTGATATGTTAGCTGTCAAGGAGTAACTGAGCCACATTTTTGTGAAAAAGGTTTCAAGACATCGCCACAAGTGTATGTACACCATTTTTCATAACAAAAAATGGTCCTTTTAGCTAGACTCAGCTACGGGTCATGAAGCTTTTTTTTTTTTTTTTTTTTTTTTTATATTAGCCTACCATAGTGACTCCACTTTGCCTGATGGAAAGCAATAGGTGGAGTCAAAGAGTGGTGGTCACCATCCTCATTGCATGTGTAGTCAATGCAGCATGGTGACCCACACTATGGCGGCCTGGTGAGATGCTTTTTCACGCCCCGCTTAAAAGACCCGGGATCATAGTGGGAAGGAAACACGTGCGCTGGTAGAGAATTCCAGGCTTTTACCGATCGGCACAAGAAAGAAGAGCCAAACCGTTTAGTTCGGGTACGTATATTTTCGACGCACAAACGGTGACTCCTCAGGCCAGCACGTGTAGTCCTGTAGAGGAAGGGTCCTCGATCCAACCAAGCATGGTTGGAAATTATCTAATTTCAAATGACCTTCATATATTTTTAATGCTATAATATTATTTTTTAAAGAAACACGTGTTAAAGAAATAAATTTTAATGCAATAAAAAAAGGCATGGCAAGACTTGATATAGTGACTGATTGATAACAGTTCGACCCCTTACTAAAAATAATAAGTAGGTAATGTATTGATCGTTAGAAAATGTCAACTGACGGTGTTGACATTTATTACAAACATAATCTTCTGTAATACTTCGTCTGTTGTCTTGTTTGGCTTTGTCTTTTGATGGCTTAATATCGCTTTGACGACGAATTGATGCCTACTTCGCCTAATCCTTAATTAACTTTTTTTTTTTTCAGTGAAATGAGATACCAAAAACATTTTAGAATAATTAAAGTAAATTGAAGATCGTTCTACGCATGAAAGAATAAGACAAATAGTGTATATTTATGAATCACTAAGGTTTCTCATATGATCACAAAAATATTAATTTATGTCAAAAATGTAAGATTTTACTTATTTTGCATGTCTATTTTAATGTCTACTCATTAAGCTGGCCAGAGAGACCATGCTCTCCACAAATTTATATAAATATTAATTTTGAGAAAATATCACTTCTAATTTAGACAATTCTTCATTTTATTCTCTTTCTAAGAAATCTTACCTTGATAATTCAAAAGAAAGAAATTAGCGTGTTCCACTAATAGTTGTCCAGAGTGTGGGTGTTTTTTATGTTCGTTGTTTGAATGTTTGTAAAGTCGCTGGCGATACAGGAATTACGAATTCAATTAGAACTGTATTGCAATAGACGTTTTTTTTATGCGATAGGGGGCAAACGAGCAAACGGGTCACCTGATGGTAAGTGACTACCGCCGCCCATGGACACCCGCAACTCAAGAGTCACAAGTCACAAGTGCGTTGCCGGCCTTTTAGGTAGGAGTACGCTCTTTTCTTGAAGGTTGAAAGGTCGCATCGACCCGGAAATACTACAGGCGACAATTTGTTCTATAGGCTGGTTGTGCGAGGCAAAACAGTTCTAATTGATTATTTGATCCTGCTTTTTTATTGAAGGCAATTGATGCACTTGCCTACGAACAACTTTTACTTTTATGAATATGTGTTATGATATGATATAACAAAAGTTTTTTTAATCGAGTAAAAATAAAAAAATAAATTCTTTCAGTATAGCAAATATACACTGTTGTATCTTTCATCCAAATAAAATAAGTACATACGAGTATCTTGTGGTTGTAGGCAAAAAAATTACACACCTACACAATTATAGGTGTACTGTTCGACTTAGTCAAGTGGTCGTAATCAGGACCAATATTAACACCGATCCAAAGCAATTTCTGGCCATGTTTTTCGCTTATTCATATCATATGAAAATAAAAGAAACTTATTTACGTTTTTATTAATACATTGTTCTAGTTGTCTTCGGATACTTTGTTTACTATACGGTTTAATTTTTACTTATTAAAATAAAGATATAAATCCTGATTAGAATAAGTGATATATAATACAATTTTGCTTTATGGTAATGAATCCAATCTTCCATGTGTTTTAAACTTAGCATTGCTAGTAATTGACAGGACAATGGGTGTTGTGTGTCCCAAAATATTTGCTATAAGTACTTATAATACAACTTGCTTTAGTCCGCGAATCGCCCGTGTGGTAGGTCGACAAAAATAGCCTATATAATTATGTTCTTACTATTCACATACCAAATTTAATCGAAATCGATTTAGCCATTTAGCCGTGAAAATGTAACAGACAAATAGATAGGTTAATTTCACATTTTTAATATTATTATACTATAGATTACTGGCGGTAGTTATTGGTTGACTCCTCAACGATAGAATTTCAAATTATATTCATGTAGTAATGTTAATACCTTTTTTAAGTAATGAATATAAGTAATCATCATAAAATTATACTAATTATACAGTATAGATGAAGATCATTAACAGTACTATGGTTTTAATAATAATAGCGCGTTTCTCCGTGAGTGTCTTACCAAAACTCTCTGAAATTTATGACAAAGTTAGGACGAGGCGCGCAACCGTCTCGGTAATCCCCTAGCACGTCACTACCTCCTCATACTTTATTCAGTGAATTATACGGTGGTCGCCATATTACATGCATACGAGTACATGTCTGTTTTCCTTCACGGAAAGTGGAATTTAATTAAACATCCACATTTGATACCTACAGAATAAAGCACATGTCTTGCTGACTAAATTGTAGGTAATTACTAAATGTTGAAATGGGTTTGGAATTCTTGCATAGCACACATCCGAGAGTCCTTAGGTCTTCGGAGAACTTGACATTGAAAATACCTCTTTCATTGACAGATCCTTTTCTGTACGAGCCATACGTCTATGGAATGCATTGCCATCAGACTCGCCAAGACTCTAATCAATTTAAAAAAAAATATAAAGAATCACTACTTGCTAGCTTGATGCCAAGTATTTCTTAGATGTATGTTAGGTATATAATAATTCATATTAATAATATGGATATGTGTTTTGTGTGTGTATTGTGTATCTTAGTATTTATGTGTATGAGTGCAGTGTATATGTGAGTAAGTTAGTTAATTAAACACTGCAACTCCTCCTGCCATACATAAACCCTCTTTCCATCCAATGGTTGCATGGAAGACATCACAAAACGCGTTAAAGCCGCATATTGTACAAATTCTGATTTAAGAATATGTAATTACAATATTGTAATGTCTTTTATTTGGACAATAAAGAGTTTATCTTTCTATATATCATGTTACTAAAGCAGTTATATCTGGAAATAATGTAGACTGTCATTCCCACACCTTGAGTAAAAATACAAATGTCCCTATAGTGTGTAGATATTTGATAGAAATTATGCACTTTGCTGCTAGGTATGATCATTTTTAATCCCCGATAAAAAAGAGTGGTGATATACGTTTGTAGTGTGTAACTCTGTCTGTCTGTTGTATCATACCTCCTAAGTGGATAAACCGATATTGATTAAGATTTTTTATTCTAGAAGTGTCTTAATTAACACACCTGTTCATTCTTAGGCAGGAGGAACTTTAGTAGTGTTGGGTGTCTACTATTTATATAGTATTTATAATAAATAGGCTTTATCTAGTACCTATTTATATCAAAAGTCTATATCTTGAAATTATGAGAGGTTGTAATTTCGTGATCTACAAAAATGCTAACTACTATTTTAAATTTAAACACAGTGAGTTATAAATAAAATGCTTCAATACAACAAAGCCGAAGCCAAATATTTTAAACATCTGTCACACTTTGCAGAACATTTTAGTTATTCACGAAGATTCACACAAAATGTATAAATTTTCGCTTCAATATAGGTTTGAAATTGGTGCAGTGATTTACGAGCCAATGGTACCGGAACGATATCACCGTCCGTCATTCAGTAAAATATTTGACGGAGCCTGAATGCGCTCCAATAATTCACCAGTCAGTTGATAGATCACCTGGACACCGAAAAATAACAGTGTTCTTATTCCAGGTGTTCCGTTTTATAGGAAACACTAAAAGAAGAGAACTATTTTACGGTTCACACCGATTTAATTAACTAATATATTTTTTTAAACAAATTACACTGTAAATAATTGAAAGATATATTTGTGGCACTTTAAGCAGTGTTTTATAAATTAAATATTTAATTATTAAATAATTAAAGTGAGGAGAACCAATTCTAAATTAAAAAAATGTGTTGTACTGAAAAGTATAGTTGGAGTAAACGAGTCGAGAAACATGAGTGGACACCACGAATCGGTAAACGTTAGATAGGCCGAGCAGCAGGTGCGAGTAAGGAACACCGTGGTGATTTGCCGCTCAAATAAGTCCAGCACACCCCTCCGCCGACAATCCGGTGGAGGATAGTCCACGAAGTCCATGAATATATCCACGTAAAAAAACACAAAAAAAAATAGGACGTCAGCCAGAGTGAGGGGGTCAGGACGGACGACTTAAGAAAGTAGTTGGGATAGACTGGATGAGGAAGGGGAAGGACCGGGTGCTATGGCGCATATTGAGGGAGACTTATAACCAGAAGGGGACTCCAGTAGCCTTAGTGATTTATTATAATATGACTGATGACTGACTGCACGGATGGCGCAGTGGCCTAAGTGGCCACCTCGCCATTACGCTGCCGCGCCGAGTGTTGTGGGTGCGATCCCCACACAAGACAACACTTCGTGAAATCCTCAAATTCTTGTTCTGAGTCTGGATGTTCTTTGTGTCCGTTATTTGAATGTTTGTAAAGTCCCCGCGATACAGGAATTATAATACAGGATAGGATATTATTAATCCTAGAGCGGGAGATGTATTAAAAAAGTCTTTATACTGTTTTTGCAAGGTTGGTAGTCTTTGATTTTAGTAAAACACTGTGAGAGTGATATAAAATATACCGTGTGGTTTTCGTTGGAGTAGAATAGAGACGCCCCATCCCTTGCCGTTGGTGTCGTAAAAGGCGACTATGGGATTGGACTGTTATCTATCAGACAGTATGTATATAGACAGTTGTATAGTGCCCTGTTTACGGCAATAGGGTTGCCGTCTATTACCTTAATGGGACCAAATTCTAATTGGCAAAATGTGGGTGTTTAATAGAGGAATACAGGCTTGAACGTATGTATATATATGTGTTATAATAATAAAAGTATAGCTTTAAGGGTGGTTTAATTTTGAAAGTAATATCAAACATCTTTGATGTCTTTTTTATTTCGCAAAGGACCCGCGATTGCTGAAAGGCATAATGAGTCTCCTCGTCTATTTCATTAGAAGAATCAGATACGAAAAAAATATATTTAATACTGCTTTCATTCCAATATAATTATAATATATTTCCTACTATTAAGTAACTTATTCGTATATTTACAAGTGGAAAAGTGCGGCCCTATAATTAAGTATTTCATATTTTAATAATAATACCTTTAATTATTACTATTTGTTACTATCTACTACTATCTAAAACGAATTAGTAAATATTCTACTAACCTGAGCTCCCACCATCCCTTGCTTCAGCCTTGGCAAATCAGTGTGAGAGTACTTGGAGATGGACCATGGTTCTACTACGGTTAGGTCAGTATTCAGTTCAAACTCGTTAATTTGGTTGCGGAGAAACTTCCTGATGTTCCACGGCAGATCATTGTGCCTGGGAACAAAATATAAAAATATTTTTTTTTAACAATTATAACTTCTATGACGGAAGATAAATAGTTGAATTAACAAATAAACAATCGAGATTTGTACCACACCATTCTAAAATAAGAACTAAAATGTGGGTCAATTTCTATTAAATTCGGTATTTCAAAAAAATAAATAATTACTAATAAATAAGGCTTAACACGAATATGCGAATAAATTTAAGAGTTGAAATTACCTACAAACTCATTAACATATAATTTTAAGTGTCTTGTTTTTTATTTTTTAACTGATTCGTTTATCTACAAACTGTCAAATATAAATTAACCGGAAACTGCCTCTTTAAACATAAAACGTTAAAAGGACTAAGATTTTTATGAAAAAATCTACGGTTTTCTTTTAGAAATGTAAATTACGGTATCTCTGACACTATCTCAACTTTTTACCGATGAAGGTAGCTATGTTATATCATAGAATTCGTTTTAATTATAGCCGGCAGTCAGACCTCCGTAATTTCATAAAAGCTAAGTTTCTCTGATAGCGGTCATGGCAGGACCGGTAGCCAAATATGAAGTTTGGATCATGGTAGCTTCGGCAGCTATGAAGTGCCAAAAGTGCAAACTATTAGGACCTATTTTAGTCATAGTATAAACCGTAATTTTGGTATATTATTTTTAGGTTGATATAATATGTTTTATTTAAAATAAATTCTAATCCCTCTACATTATAAACTTCCTTTCTAGTGTTTTTTTTTTCTGTTGCTTTATCTCATGATATACCTTTTGGCATTCCTACTACCTATTATAAAGACAGATCAAATGTCATCTCACTCTAAAGTCCTACATACATAAATACAAATATTCACACAACCCTACTTCTTGGGTAGTCTGTAGTCGAGTTATTGCAATCGGGTGAGTGGTTTCAGAATTTATTTACTTATTGATACTCTAAATATTTTTATATCCTATAAAGCATACTACTACATACTTTCAAATTCCGGTGAAAAACTCTGCAAAAACTTTTATTTTCCACTCAAATTAAAATTTAATTTCTTAGTATATTATTGTATTTTACGCGAATAAGTTTCAATTAGCGTCTTGAAGTGGAATAGTTAAAGTAAATAGTTTTGAAAAGTTTTACAAAGAAAAGAAAAACATATTTTAAACACTACAGTATATGTAATACTCAAGCTTATTTTTTGCAAACGGGTAGGCATAGACATATAAAACACCAAATCTCGCCAAAATAAAATAAACAAAACATATACATTCTATTAATATAAATACTCTTCCTTTGTTTTATAACAATAAAAGAAATGAATACATCTCCTAGTATAACACCTTATTATAACTGAAATACATTCATTTTAGAAACGACAAAACATGATAGCTCCTCAAGATTCTAAGCATTAGACTACAGGGATGTTATTGAGCTACTTAACAATAAAAGAATTTTTCGAAACAAATATATATCACAAACCTGACATGAAAATAAGGCACCTGACAGGTTTCATTAATTTTATTTAGCTATAAGTTGACAATAAAAGTATTTGGAACTTTTTCGTCGAAAATTATAATAAGAAAATAGATAAATTGAATAAAAAAATAAATGCTTTGAAAGAAGGTTTTGGAGATAAAATTACATTTTAACACGACTGCTAAAGAAGAAGAGTAATTTATTAGCACGTATGTTTGTAGGTATGTATGATGTTTTTTGTCACGCATGGAAATGACAAAAAACATTTTAACCTAAAAAGTCAGAGAAAAAAAAACTAGATAAGAAGGTTACAATGCAGAAGGGTTTTTTAAGTTTAGATAACGTCAACATGTTGGTAAAAGTATCCTATAAACTAAAAAAATATTAACTGACGATTCCTTTGATGTATAGCGTTCGGCGCTAACACCTAGGGTTACCTTAATTCGGTCTGACAAGTCGTGTAAGTCCAACAATCGATCGATCACCCGAATAATATATATAAAATTCAGCTTTTATTCTGTGACGAGAGTAAACTCAGTTTATCACAGTTTTAGGTTTAGGCAGGCGGGGGGTTGCCACCACACGCCAAATCCCGAATAAAATACAAAAAAAATACGCTTTATACTATCACGAAATTAGGTCCTAATATTTTGCACCTTAAGCGCTTCATAATAACTGAAGCCATCACGATCCAAACTTCATATTCGACGACCGTTGCTGCTTCAGTTAGGACCGTTATCAGAGAGAACTTTCAGGTTTTATAAAATAACGAAGGTCTTCCGGCCTCGGGCTCTTAATCTATTATATATGTTCTAAGGATTTTAACAATTTGCAACACGCAGCTTTAGTTGACATCTATAACGTGCGTATTTTGTCCCAACTAGAGTAACTTTTGCGTGAGCAATGTGAGCACCAAACAACATGTATTTATTGTTTTAAGAACTAGATATTGTTCAATAATGAAATCCTACACGCGTTTAGAGTTTACTTTGATATAAACTACTACGGACTAATCAGCTAAATGAAGGAAATAATACAGCTTAAGTGCGACTTCATACTTTTAAAAGAAACAACTTTTGTTGTCGTTGCAACAAGTTTCTTGTACGGTCCTTCTCAGTTACAACTTTCAGTGGTACTTCAGAAACTCAGATTTGAAGCTAAGAGTTGCAGTAGTTATTTAACGATATAGATTTTGGTGTCCTTTACCCCTTCCTTATAAGGGTACTAACGATTATAATTATAAAATAAAATAAAAAATATCATGTCACTTTCCGAACTCATTTTTTAAGTTCTTTTCTTAAAATTGCTGATTAAAAAAATTGCTACAACAAACTCAAAATCTTAACAGTAAGCGGTCACCTCTCCCTACAAATCCTTGCAATAATAGCTGTGCTATGGGTGATGATTTAACTGTTTCCCTTTAAAATAAATAAAAATAAATAAATCAAGCGAAACCCTAAACTCTGAAAGAAAAAAGAAAATTATAACCACGGTCTCCCGTAGACTGGAATGGTGCCAATAAATACTAACAAAAATCTAATGTCCTTTGCAGTTTTATTCAGAGTTAAAGACATCAGGATTACAGTGTACTCCCACTAGTACTTTAAACATTTTGCGATCGTTAAAATTTATTAGTTAAAAGATTCAAGTATATATATCTTATTTTATTTTAATACGCATAAAATTAAAATATTTTAATAATTCTCTTCCATCCACTGGCTTTTTGGTCTAGTGGTTACTTGATACTGACTGATATAGAGGTCGTACGGTCCCACATAGTACGAAAATTTGTTAGATCAAAAAATTGTTGAACAAGATGTCCGGGCAGGCAAAGAGGCTAGAGTAATCAACATCAGGGGAAAGTTTTTCGCTTAAACTACTTCATATGATTACGTAACACGAAAGTCCTAGCTTATTGTACACCTAAATAGCCGGGAAACTGATTATATATCAGCTACGTACATGTTTGACTACGATAAGGACAGGTACATTTTAAGTTTTTGTTGTTGTTGTTTCCAGCTTTTTTGTTTGGTTGATAAAAGATTTAAAAGAAAGCCACAATAATATGTTTCGGATCCTGATGTATTTGCAGAATCAGACCTAACTACTGAATGAAAGTACACCAAACACAGATCCCTTTAACAGACCGATACTTTAACTCCAAGAAGTACTCGAAGTTGGGTACTGTTAGTCAACAGTTGCACTACCAACACCAGTAACTATTGAATTTTATATGATTTACATGCCAAAATTATCTAAGAATAGGTACAAAACAATTTGATGCATAAAATAATAATAGTAGTTAAAAGTGTAAATTACAGAAGCATTGCATTTACCTAGTTACTTCCTTTTTACAATTAACACTTAATATATAGTGATTTCTAGATTACGTTCATTTTAATTACTAATCAAGATTATTGCAAAATCAGGTCCAAGTATGGATTAACACATACATCTGTATATAGGTATGACAAATATTCCAATATGTAGGTGTATTTAAAAACAAATTTGTGTATATGTATATTTGCATGTACTATAGTGATATAAAATTTTCCAACTCTAATGATATAAGTAGGCACTTTATGTGACAATATCGTTCCGACGCGGTATAAAGCTACTGCTAACAGCTTCCTGGATTTTTGCTAATCTTTTAACAATTTGTTTTCATGGCTCGTAAACTTTTTATTGTAAGTACATTTCACAATACGTTGACGTAATACTGAATCGGTTTTATTATTTCTTTTGATATACATACTATAACATTTATTTCTCTAGTGAACAATGAAATTGCTTATAAAATTCAGAATTGTTTCGATGTTTGTATCAAAAGTTTATGTTCGGTCTTATTTCTGTGATATTTTAGCACATAAAGGTCCCTGTTACATGACATAGACATACAGCTACTTACTTGTGGAATTTCAGCCTTGGAAGCCTATTGATATTAGCTTCTACCGCACTAGACATAAGAGTTATTCAGTTGACGAGAGAAACACAATAGATCTTTTTGATACACGATTTGTTTATCTCATCAGAAAGATTTGTCTATGTACTAGCGTTAAATTATGCTTAATGCGGTTGAGCAATAAAATATCTTAGGAGCGTAGATTCAACACGTAATAGATAGATCGGTTTTTATATGTACATATTACTAATTTATGATAAGTTGTTCCTTTGCGAAGAAGCACATCGGATGGTAAGGGGTACACTTTATTTACACTGTTGCTGCAAACTCCGAGTCCTTGACATAATAATCTGTACATATGTGCATACTAGATGTTAATAAGTACAACATTATTATATATATAAAGGGTATAAGAGATTTTCCTACCTGTATTTTCGGGTGCTTCGCCTAAATGTTTGTTTCAGCAAAACTAGTTAGTGTGCGGAGACCGTAGTTTTAAAGACAAATAGTGAAACACTCACTCCGGCACAAATTTCCACCCCTAATCTATATTGTTTTTCTTGTTCCGGAAGTTCAGTGTATAACTGTTGCAAGAGCAATAAATCAACTTCATTTCTTACTTACATTACTTCTTACTTACTTACAATTCTTAGCGGGTTGTCTGTTATGTGAGAAATACCTGTCGTGTGACAGGTAGTTTTTATTATTAAAAAGCGGGCCTTTTAGTCTAGTGGTGAGTGATCTGCCTGCTGAGCCACAGGTTAGATCTTAATTTGTGTGATCTATAAATAGTTGTTCCGAGAGCACAAATGGTTGACAACTCCACCGCGACACAGAAATCAGTCTTAAGGCCGTTAAGGAGAAAAATTTAAACATAATTCATTTATCTTTTGTATATTAAACATCAAACAGTCCTTATATTTTTTTTTATGAAATATTACAGAAAGGATTTTGTTCAAGTGCGTATCTAAATAAATAATATTAATTTTCTTTCTTCTATACTGAAACTATTCAATAATGGGTAAAAAAGGTTGCAAAAATGTTGGTGAGAGAATACTACGGATGTTTTAATTAATAAATTATGTAACAGGAATATTTTACAAATACCGGGTATACGAGATTTTTATTATTAGATGAATATGCTGTACGATATAATCCAATTTGATCGCTGCGCATTCTTAAATAAAGCGAATTCTAATGCAGTCTCAAGAATAAAGAAAGACTCAAATATATCACACAAGTCATTGCATACCATAAGAATAATTCCCAACAGTTTGTGTTAGAGATGATCATTTGCACCTGCACTGGGTCACACAAGCCGTTGCTCCCACTCCGCCACCAAGATCTGGTAGAGCTCAGCCCGTAGTGCACCTACTTCTCGAGGTACTGGCAGCTCACGCCGATCCAGAGCATCCCTGCTACACCGAGACTGTATCGCACGGAGTACTGCATCTAGATCCCAGGGTGCGATCCCGCCTCGAAGGAGAATGTACGGTACCCTCTTATCACTCTGACAGACATCGTGCGTTGCGGTCTTAGCAAAATTGCACTATTTTTGAATGTCAGAGTGCTTGCCCATACTGGTGCCCCATAAAGTGCCATATAGCGTCCGATCCCCGCATACAGCTTTCGGCAGGATGCATTGGGCCCCCCTAAGTTGGGCAATAGCAGCGAGAGTGGTACTCAAGAGTCTGGGGGCCCCCTGCCGAAAGTGAGGCCAGAAATCCCATCGGCTATCAAGGTACTTCATCGTACGCTCGATGCCGATGCGGACGCCTCCCACCATGATATGGGACCCAAGAAGTGGGGTCCTCCGCGGCCCATGGAAACAAACTAGTTACCTCCAGGCCTCAACGCCGGATCCTACCGACCACTTGCGCAACCTCAGCCACCGCCAGCATGGCTGCCTGCTGATGCATCTTCCCACGCACATAAGCATATCGTCGGTGTCGCAAGTAACGCCGACACCATGGAGAAGCGCACCACGCAGAACCCAGTCGTAACCGATGTTCCATAGGAGAGGGCCCAGGACTGAACCCTGTGGAACACCACACGACATCTCTCGCCGACCCTAGCCATCGCGACCCACGTATATAACGATCCTATCCATCAAATAGACCCCGACAATTCAACGGAGGTATATCGGCACCCCTTGGTACCGAAGTGCTTCTCTAATACAGCTACAGGGAAGGGTATTAAAGACATTGACGATGTCCAGAGACACCGCCAAGAAGACGTCACCCCGCGCAACTGCATCCTCCGCTGAAGCCCTAAGACCCATGATGGCATCCATTATAGAGCGCCCTCGGCGAAACCCAAACTGGTTATCTGCCAGGTCCGGACCCACCCCAGTTATGTGCCGGACTAAACGATCTGCAATTATTCTTTCGAAAAGCTTGCAGATTTCGTCCAGCAACACAATAGGGCTGACGGTGATTACGTGGGGCACCCTTCCTTCCTTATGAAGACCAGTTTTAAGGTTTTCCAACGGCTTGGAAACTGGCCTTGTTCCAAGCATGCGCTGTAGAGCCCCACCGATTGGGGCCAAAGGCTAGGAATACCGTCGGGCCCCGGGGCGGTGTTTTTGACCTGAAGCCACCTCCCCTCGAAGTTCCACACGGTTTACTTCTGGCACGTCATCATCATCTTAGTCATCGCCAGGGTACGAAGCAGGAACCATAGGCGGGGGTATATATAACAGAGAGCGAACTACCTTCTCCATCAGTTAAGGCTTGAGAGTTTGTGTCAATGGGGGAGCGAATGGGCGAAGTTTGCCCCTCACCATACGGTAGGGCCACTCCCGTAGATCTCTGTCCAAAGTCTCTACGAGATTACAAACCGGAGGGCATTCTTAGCTTGTCTGTCCCCTCGCACAGATCCGCTTCTCTTGCATCTCGGTCATGGCCATAGTGGCTTAACCGGCGCTCAGCTACGCAGATTAGACGCATCCGAAAAATTTCCATTGACCATCAATACACCTGGCGTTTGGCATAAAACGACTAAACGCAGCATCACAAATGCGTGTCATGCTCTCCTGAAACTATCTCGCCTCCTCCTTAATCTCTACAGGTCTGTCTGGTGCTTTCACACAGGCTTGTACTATAGTCGCTTCTAGGAGAGCTTTCCGGTTCAGCCGCTTCAGTGTCCACCGCGGTCCATCTCTAATCGGAGCTAGTCTTTCTGGCGCGCTTTGGTTCTGGGTAGAGACGTCGAATCGGATGTATCGGTGATCCGATAACGTCTCCACATCTTCCATCACGCGCCAACCTTCGACACGGAATGCGACGGAGGGGCTTGCGAAGTGAAGATCCACGATTGCACCTCTCCACTGTCGTATACACGTCTATACTGAGGCATTTAAGTCTCCAAGCACGATAACGGGACAAGGGTGGTTGCAACGGACAATTGTACTTAGCTCTTCCAAAACTCTCTCTAGATCGGCGAGAGACCTGTTAGGGGAGCATACCCATAACCACTAACTCCTCTAGCAAGGCTGCAACGTATCTCTGTTCCCGGGTGACAAATTCGAAGGACAGAGAACCATTCCCAACATGAGGAGGATTCAGTTCTGGCTGGAATGAAGTACGGGTCGTAGACATGTATCAACCACTCTATCATAGACTGAAGCAGGAGATCCTGAGCCCTGACACAGTGGTTTGATATTAGCCTGCAGATATCTTACATCATTAAAACGTTTCATTGCAACCGCGCTATAGCTATCTCAGCTGCCTTCACTAAGTTGTTCTTTTTATTTTTGTAAATTTAAATATTAAAATATTTGTCTGGCACTAAAATATATCCTGTTTGTTTTTCGCTTTTTTACGCGTACGCGTACGCGGTATACGTCTTGAATATTTTAAATGTGTAATTTTGTATTTTTTTCAGGGATACAGGACAAAGATACCTTTCATCTAAAAATATGAAATACTATTTCTAAAGGAATAGAAAG
Source organism: Tyria jacobaeae (assembly GCA_947561695.1). Lineage (NCBI taxonomy): Eukaryota > Metazoa > Arthropoda > Insecta > Lepidoptera > Erebidae > Tyria > Tyria jacobaeae. The sequence continues at coordinate 4,928,119 of OX387207.1, read as the reverse complement.
ATATAAATTTTATGAGAGCGCAGGGTAGGTTGTTTACTATAAATACCAATTTTATAAAACATCGTATTTTTAGACTACTTACAAACTAGTAAAATTACAAATGGATTCAAAGATAACACGACCTTGAAATTTGTTCGAAGCATGCTTATACCTTGTGCAAATTGCATACGTAGTACACAGATGGTAAAGTGTTTCAAGCTGCACTTCACTACACTTTGATATATTATTATGTTCATTTTGAAGGCACTCTGCGCTCGTTTTGACTCGTAGCTCGCATATAGGCACGCTCCGAGCAACAACGCAATAAGTATAGAGAAGAGTGGTGTTTAATTAACGTAAATTTAATTTAAAAGGTTATGTGTTTGAGATTTGAGAGAGATGAGAGATGAGATTATGTATGACATTAATGTAATCTATCTAACCTAGAAAAAATAAGTACGAACCCGTTACAAAACCAATATCTACCATTAATTCGTATACATAATCATGGAGAAGTACTAAATTAATAAATGTATTTTTTATATAAATGATAAAAACTAACGTAATGCAACTTAGTGGCGTAGAAAAAGAACAAGTTACTGTTTACAAAAACAAATAAATATCAAATAATAAATAAGTATGTAAGATTTTAGTTAATTAGTAGAAACATTCAAATGAACGTGTCTTTATTTAATAAATCATGTAATTTATATAGTACCTGCTTATAAGTATCTATGAATTTTTTTGACCTTTATTTTTAAAACATTAATGATTTTGTTTAGCAGTGGAATCGGTGCAGTCCCAAATATCTTTTCATTCGTAATACATAGCACCTACATATTTTACCATTTTTAACCTATTTTTGTTATCAATAATTTTTAATTAATAATATTTTACACGAATATTACAAATTTTATAGATCACTTTGAACTTCGTTTACCTCCTCGTTTAAAACGCTTCCTACGTTTTAAACGAGGAGGTAAACGAAGTAGTATTATTGCGATTGCATGTAATGTTTTTATAACATGAAAGAAAATCCTTTAGAACATTAGGACATAATACCTGATTGACAAATCTATGAGAAAACAGCTTTTAAAAAAGAGACAGATTGAAAGGAAACTCACAGCCACCCTCTTACCCAACCACCAAGTGATTCATCTTTCTTTTACTAACCAATGAGTTTAACTAATTTTCTGTTTTCGAGGAATAGCTTATGAATACGTAACATACCGCAATGATCACGAAAATTATGTAAGAAGACGTTAAGATAAACTACCTACTCAGATTTGTCTCGTAGTTATTTAAACTTTTTTTAAAAAACCTCAATTGTCTTGTAAATATTTCTGCATATTATATAATGCTTTAGAGAAATCTTGAATGATGTCTCATACTATAGCAGAAATACTTTTGTTTTTCATTTCCATTTCTGGTTTTTTGCCATTTCTGGTTTATTTGATGTATAACAATAAAAGCTAATCACAGTCCAGAGAAAGTAAATATATACCGTCACTAAACATACATTTATGAAACAACAACGTAAATAAATACAGATTTAAAGAAAGCGGACCACAGGTTTTAATGTGTATACCCTGACCATGTGCTCAAATAAGGTTAATGTAGAGACATTAGCGTGTTATTTAGTGCTAGGTCTACGAATTACTTAATCATATTAATAAAATTGTCTATTATGGTTCTAGTATATTGTATGTTAAATCAGGAAAACAATAAACAATGCTAGTGCGCATAATTAATTAATTAACTTATTTATTTATCTCAGGAAGATCAACAGCTCATATAACTTTAATAATATACAAAATAGGACACAGCCAATTAAAAGATTAAAGAGTTAAAGTTTAATAAATTTCAGGCTAAGCAAATTTATTTATTTTTTATAATAATTTCCGTACTATTATTTTACTGTATATTTATTACTATTACTCAATATAACATTATCCTATTAAAACTACAGTAGTCAAAGTAAGGTAACGAACTGTTATGATATTACGATCATTTACTATATTAGGGAACAACAAATACGGCTAAGTAGTTTTGAAAATGGCGACCCATTAAGAACGTTATACTGATAGCCAAACTTTTCTGTTAACTACACATTTTGGTACGTAATACATGTAGTGTTCCCTTAATTTGGTTTGAGGAAAATTTTGCAAATACATATTGGATAATAGTTTAGAAGTTTTGTACGAGTTATTTACCGAGTCTGGCCACTTGGTCCAGTGGTTAATGAAACTAACTGCTAAGCAAAAGTTGGAGAGTTTAATCAAGTCAGTCAAGAAATATATAAGTATGTTTAACAAATATCTGATAAATGTAGCTACAAGCTATGTTTAGTGTGGGTTCTGGCGATCGCGTGTGGGAGGAGTGTAAAGTGCGAACTTCATTCAACCAAGTGCAAAATGTACTTAAAGTTGAATACTAATAAGTACGTATTTAAGGAATTAATAATGACTTACATAAATATATATTACAATAATTGCTAAGTGAATTTAAACAACGTTCGTTTAGTGTTTAATGAATTACTTTATAGATATTGTTATTACCGATATGTACGTACCTAAACAAAAACCATTTGTTTAGGTACGTATATATACGAATACGTACAATCGTTATCTTGTTACTAGCTCTTGAGAAAAGCTCTTTGAGTTGTCTCGCAATTCACATGTTGGTTACTTTTGTCAGTACTGAATCTAATACAAGTTTGCATTACAGACAGAATACGTTTAAACTTGAATGATATACGAGACATGTATATGTATAACTTTTTGTAAAACGCCACCCAATATTATAACCGTACTGATCACAAAGGAGTCATGGCCCCTCATTATTTGTTTACTTAGTAATTGGTCTTAGAATCAGTCACGCAAATAATTGTCCTATTTGAAAATCTTACCTGCTACAGTTTATGTGATTTTTTTATAGGGCATTGGCGAACAGACGGGTTACCTGATGGTAAGTGGCAGCTACCGCCCATGAAACGTGCACGCAATTCGAGGGTCGTAAGTGCGCTGCCCGCCTTTGAGGGAGTGGAAAGAGGAGAGGGGGAGTTGGGGTCAAATCCCTCCCTCACTCACTTGACAATAGAACGCACGCTTTGTTTGCCTACGGGTTTTCTATGAGGCCGTGATATTACTCCGGTCGAGCCTACCCATTTCTGAACAAGCATGGCTCTCCCACGATAAAAAGTAGTTAGAAATGTGACAATTCAAATTACAAGGCCGTTCATGTGGGCTATAGTTTAGTGTATTCTGTATGTGCATCTCTTGTTTAAAATTATTTACTTATTATAGAATTCACTACTCTCAAACTTTATAATAATTGTTTCAACAAACAGTGACTAAAAAATTTAAGAAAATTCTTGACGTATGGAGAAATAAAGTGACGCCAGCTGATCACAATGAAGTATCGTAAGTTGTCTTCATACACTTAAATATTCAGGAGTTGGGAGTTATTTCTCTCGTCGCGTTGCGGGTTACAGACCTTTGCGAACTTTATTAGATGTTGGCTACTACATATACTCTTGGCAAACAGTTTGTGACTTTTATTGGCGGCTGACTTTTCTCGTTTTATATCTGTTGAGAATAAAAAGTGTGCCGCAATCCGTCCTTGATGAAGGCATAATGTTTTGTCGGGTGCGGGTCATTTATGTATTTCAAAATTCAATGAAAATAAGCATAAAAAGACTGAAGGGAAAAATCTGTTCGTGTTATTAACACACATTATCAGTATAAATGATGATGAGCTCTATGCCGCTATAAAATGTACAAACTCGAAAATGAGCCAGTAGAGACGCTAAGTTAACGTGGGAGAGCCATGATCCTCCAGCACGTATGGGCCGGCAGGACCGTAGTATTACCATGGCTTCACAGAAAACCGGATGTTAAACTATGCTTGCATTGTATGACCACGTGAGTTTACCGGGGGCCCAAGCCCCTTCTCCTTTTCCTCTTTCTCTTCCCCTTTTTCCTTTCCTCCTTTTCCCCTTCCATAAAAAGCGGACAGCATTTTTGTGACTCTTTAGTTGCAAAACAGTGGTGGAGCTTAGGCACGAAATTCTGGAGGCCCAACTCCTTCTCTCCTTTTACCTCTCTCCTGTCTCCCCTCCCCTTTTTCCATCTCCTCACCCCCTCTCTTATTTCTCCCCCCCCGCATCTCATCATCCCTCATCACGCTCAAAGGCGGGCAGTGCATTTACGACTCTCAAGTTGCAGGTGTTCATCGGCAGCGATGTCACTCACCAACAGTTGCTCTTTTGTCTGTTCTTTTCTCCCCTTATACCATAAAAAAGTACAAACGCATTAGAGTTTTATTTTATTTATTTAGTACAAATCACTTACCCATCAGTAAGAGGCACTTCTTCCAAGATCTGCTTAGCAATTTCCAATCGTTCGCGGTCGTACGACGCCGCTGCTACTACCGCGATAATAGCCAACAGAATACACGCTATGGACCGACGTTCACATGGGTTCACCATCCTGGCTGTGGAAAAAAAAATTACATTATCTTCCTGATACAGTAAATATCTTTAAAAGACTAAGATTTATACACATGCTTAACTGAAGATACAATAGTAGGTAGTTAAGGAAAATATATATATGTTAAGTTACGATTTACGAGCATCTAGATTGCTTATATATTTACAATATGCTGTTGACTGCAACGTGAAAGGCGCAGGCTTAAAGAGAAAAGTCTAATTAAATGGTAAGAATCGTCTTATAAAAATACTATTCATTAAAACATATAAAAAAAAAATAAAGAGCAACTACTATAAAAATGTACTACATACACACCCTGAGCGTTTAATCCTTACTTAAAACACAATAGTTTCATAGTGAATTAAAGGGTTAACTAATATAACCCAACATTAACGAATACACACATTTGGGCACTTTCATGCGCATTCTCACGTTCTCTTGTGTCATAACGAACACAATCTAGTTGAAAACATCATAACACTCCGTACTCCTATGCGTCTATAACACGTTAAAGTATATTTGTGTCAAACATATTCTGGGGGGGCGGAGAGATATAAACAAGCGGTGCAAAGAGAGACAGTTGATGTTCTGTGACATAATCCAGGTAATCTCCGCTCCTATAGAATAAATAATAAAGGTAAGGGCTTTAGAAGTAATTAAATTGTTTGAAAAGATTATCTTTCTGTACAAAATTGGTGTCTCTCTTTGGATTACGAGATGATGTAGTGAGGGGGCAGTAAGAGGATGGACGTTTTGGAATGTTTTTTTCAAGTTTGTTTTAAGATATAAAGTTTATTTCAATGTACCTATTGCGTAAAAACAAGAGGATGTTTTTTTTGCGTTCTTGAGGCTGATTAAACGAGTTTGCTGTTAAACCAAAAGGATGGCTTCTTCTTAAGAAAGCTTTTTAAAAGAATAAGCCTATATTTTTATACAAAGTTTTCATTACACGGTCATGAGAAAGCACTTTCATATCAACCGTAAATCGTTATTTGGCCTAATGCTCTAAATTTCTATGCTAATGATAGACTACAGAAGCCGGCTTATTTAAAAATACAGAAAATTTACATAATAATATCGACGCCACATTATCAAACTGCAAATTAGAATTGGAATCTCAAATAATCTCATATACATTTAGACCAAACAAATAGATAATAACTGATGAATAACTGAAACAAGTCTTCAGTCATTCTTCTGTTTATTTTAGTATAATAAAAACCAAAACCATAAATATTTTGCAATATTATTATCAGCTTTACTAACATTGAAAGGGTAAAAAAACAAGAAAGGTGGACAAAATAAAACAGTTCACAACACTACTGATCCCAAATAACTTATGTTGGTTCAAAGGCGTGAAATTATGTGGGTGCGTACATTATAACTAGTGGTTTACGAAAGAGTGTTGGCAACCTTGACCTAGTTACTCTGCCCGCGAGTAGTCTCGTTACCTACCAAAGTACCCTTCCTGAATATTACACCCATAATTCACTCAAAAGATACTTGATGCTAAAGAGAATATCTCCAAGAAATGTGTTATTTTATGCTTAAATATGAAATATCAGATAATGTGGTCTGCTAAGCACACTCAACTATTTACAATAATTATCAGATTTTTTTATGCATGGAAATTCTATTAAATTATTATGTTACAATATAATACAATTATGTTCTATAACACTAAAAAACTTATAATATGAGACTCATCAATTTGACTAACACAACATACAGACCGTTACCGATAGAATATGTATGTATTTATGAAGTGCCCAGTTGACGGCAATATACCTCTAATATGAAGGGGGACAAAATATTATGGTTTGCAAATTGTGGCTGTTTGATGTGCGTGGCTTTATATAATATGGTCAATTATATTAATTATTTTAAGAGATGGGTGTTTAATAGTCTTCAGTCAAATGAAATAAATAACTTTATAAGATATACTATGGCCCTTCATATTAACTTACTTCTATAATTCTACAAATGTTTGACTTAAAAATCTTTATTTCATTCACATTGGCTACGTCCATCACCAAGTTTTAACCCAATGTGCATGGAACACGAAGCAAGGAAAATTTAATACAAAATTGTTGCATTCATTTTAAGACCAGCCTTAAAATGTGTAAAAGTTTTATTTTTAAGTTAAGGGAGGATAATCATGGTATAAATTAGATGGCTTGACAAAAAAAGACAGACATGGACTCCGTTTTAGCGATCGGCTGGATAACCATTCAGGTTGTCCTTCTCTGGAACGCCCTTCCGCAGGAAATTAGGATGGCACCCAGCCGGTTATCTTTTAAGAAAAAGGTTCGTATATATTTTATATTGTATATATTTTTTTATATTTTATATTTGTATATAATTATATGTATGTATATATTTGTGCGTATATATTGTATCATTACATATTTACTGGCTTATTCAGAATAAATTTTCTTAATTTTTACCGAGTTTAAATTCATTTATATCAAAACATTTTGCACCTACGTCATACCTTTCTGCATCACCCAAAGGTAGACTGGCAGAGAATGCCTATAGCATTAAGTCCGCCTCTGTACATCTTGTGCATAAAGTGTAAAAATAAATAAAATAAATAATGATTTTAAGACCAGGAATAAGGGACATAAAGTTCACGATCGATTCCACGGCCACCGAGCTATAGGGGTTAAGCTCGCATTTCACGGTCTTTACCTCTAGCCGTAACTCCAGCAAGGCGGGGAAAAGGCTACGTCCCGCAGAACCACTTTGAGGCTGTCAACAATGGATAAGACGTCTGTGAAATGTCGATATCAACTATATTTTTCTTCCGTACCCACAATAATGAAGCCTACATGCGGTATAGTATGTAAGGTATAATATATACCTTACATACTATACTGCATTACACCACACTGTTATGCTAAGCAACCGCAGGCTAAGTACCTACATACATACATATGTACATATGGCGATCACATTTGTCACTCGCTGCGTCGATATGTATTGGAGGAGAACGAGGTTCTTAACGTATTTCATGTATTATTAGTATATTGTATAGACAATAAAAAATCTCGTTGTATTATCAAATTCATTGTTCATTCCATGGAGTTTACTGCCTGTACTTATGTTCATTTTCTGTTCTCACAACAGTCTCACACAACTATTTTCATGAGATGACAGTTTGATGTTGTATTTGTCTCCCACTCCTGACAATTAAAAAATATCTGATAAACGTATTTTAAAGTTTTTTTAATGGGCTATTAGTTTTCGTGTGTCATTATGTAAGGAAGTTTCTCAGTAAGTAGGTCTTGACGTGGGACAGCCATGCTTAGGCATGTATGTAGGTCAACCAGAGAATTACCATGGCACCCCTACAAACCGGTTGTTAAGGAATGCTTGCGTTGTGTTTTTCCAAAATAATCTGGTTACCGGTGGCCCAACACCCCCTCATCTTTTTCTTCTTCGGCGGCCGTAGTCTCTTTCCAACCATTTACCCTTTTGCGACCCCTATGCGTATATTTGCGGCAGCAATGGACTCTCTCGATGACTGGCGCAGTTGCTTTCCATCCTCGTTTGCTTCGACTGCTATTACTACTGCTGAAGTGACGGCTTGATGTCACACATGTTTGCCGTTAGCCCTAATCACTCCAGAGAAAAAAAAAAATCCACAAGTTATTTCTGCTTACAAAACATCGATGATTCGAGTTCGATTTCGAGTGTATAAAAGACGAACTACAATTCTGTCCGCCGTGCACAATAAATAATTCACGTGCACAAAATAAATAACCTATATTCAAAAAAACTTTTATTGAGTTACAAACATGACGAACACAAAGCTTCTTCGTTCTTCATGTTTAAATACACCTTAAGCCCAGAATTGTGACGATGGAACGACCGACCCTACCAATATCTTAAAACAAGATTTAAAATTTAGATAAAATATTCTCTGAGTACTCTAAGGGTTAAGGTGGGATTTGGTGAGGATCATCGCCGAGTAAAAGACACTACCAAAAGATGTAAAGCACTGTTTAGGCAAGTGGAATTTTCTCATCCAGGTATTTGAGGAGTTTTAAATATTTAATCATTAAGGGTAGAGGATCGTTAAAATATAATACAAAGGCTTTACATGAGCTTTGACATTTTGATATGCGGAATGTTAAGGCCGTGAAATTATTCTGTTGAATTCACTGTGAGAAACGTACATAGCTTTTTGTATCTTATGGAAGCAAAACAATTAACAGAAGTGATCTAGATGAAAAAAAAAAATGCTGTCGTTCCAAATATTTACTTAAATAGAAAATTATGTAATCGGGAAAGATGAAAGTTACAATAACTTGTTATTTACCGGACGACCACGTTTCTATCAAAAGGCACAGTCTGTATTTTTCTTCTTTACAGTCCAACCGTGACATGCCGCATCCGTGAAATGGGAGTTTCGCCAACTACCGGCAGTTGATTTTCATGATTTTTATTTTGATTTATAATATATCTATCTGTAATTTAGAGTACCGTTGTCAGCAAGTACACGCTACTCGAAACCATTTAGAAATCTTATAAATAGTGTGTTTAGTTTAGTTTAAAAGCTAGAGAAATATATGTGTTAAAATGTTATGGACAGATAAAAAAAATTAAAGAAAATAATTAATAATATATAAGTTTTAATATTCATTACAATACGTAATGAATTATTAATAATAACAATTAAATGTATATTCAATTTACCTAAGCTCATTATTTATATTGTATGTATGTTTTAATGGCAAAACATAGTGGACTATCGATTTATTTATTAAATAATTGTATTGAGCTATGTTTAACAAATAAATAATTTCTAAAATAAATAAATAATATAGTTTTTAATATATTTATTTTAAAGCAAATAGGTAGCATAAGCAGAATCCATTCTTCTAAATTAATATGTTCCGTGTTATGTAAAATCGTCAGCATCATACATTTCCACATCAGTTACCAGTTCTTTCTTATATCACCTTTTATATGAGGTGAATAGGCAATTATGTTCAATGAGAGACACATACATACATAATACATATATGTAGCCACCTATATATCTCTAACGAGACAAGCCTTTGCCGACATAGAAAACCACACGGCAGTAGGGTCAGTGTGTTCCTCCAAATATCATACAAATGGTGGGTTACAGATTATATTTTTTGTGTGTAAATGATATCGATTCTAACTATGTTCACAATCTTACGATGCATTTATGTATATGGTATGGTACATTATTTGATATGAATCTTTACGGGCCTGAGATTTTTTTAAAAATTAATCCAAATATAAATGATGAATTGTAATTGTTGAGAATGAAAGTCACATGGCTAAAATATACACTTGATAATAAAGATTTAATTTATTCAGATTGTTTGCATAATTTATTCAGATAGAGTTTAAAAGTATTTATATTAAAACAGAAGTACGTTTTAAAATTAAATTTAAATAATATTTTTATCTAGATTCTCTAGATCTATCAATTCGGGTTTTTAACTTTTTTTTATTTTTCATATAAACGGCGTGAGATCAAAAATGAAAGTGTCACAGAAGTATTTAAAACGTGAAAAACTATGTGCACCTTCAGTGGTAGAGCCATGCTAAGGCACGAATGGGCCGGCTCGACCGGTGCGATAACGCGGCCTCACAGAAAACCGGTTGTGAAGTAACGCTTGCGTTGCATTCCTTGCTTGCGTTCCCCGAATTGAGTGAGGTTTCCGGAGGCCCAATTCCCCCGCCCCCCTTTTCTCTCCCCTCATCTCCTTTCTCCTTTTTTCCATCTCCTCATCCCTCCTCTCTTCTTTCCGCTCCCTGCATCCTCCATCCCTCATCACCCTCAAAGGCGGGCGGCGCACTTGCGACTCTTGAGTTGCAAGTGTCCATGGACGGCGGTGTCACTTACCATCAGGTGACCCGTCTATTCGTCTGTCCCCCAATGGTAAAAAAAAAAAAAAAAAAAAAAAAGAATGTAATTAAGGGCAAAATTCAAAAGAATTTGAAACTCAAAGCCTAGATCACCACTATCAATACTTTGACAAAGAAAATAAACGAATAAAATTTAAATATTTTTGTTAATTAACATTCAAGGAGTGGAGGTAAAACAAAGATCCAATTTGTCTAATTGGACGAGGGGATGTCATTTCGCTTAGTCATCATATCCGGTCGACCGTAGCGCCATCTAGTCGGGTTACAAAAGTAAATTTAAGGTTTTTTATTAAATTAGAATTTAGAATTGCGCCCGATTATTATCATTCCATTACTTATATATATATAACAACAACAAGCGAACCTAGTCTTTTCGTAATGCTATTTCTATTCCACAAAAGACTACGTCAGACAGTTTATTAGTTTCGATAGGTTGAAGGTTTGACTTTTTTTACATTTTTTACTGTGTCGCGGGGGACTTTACAAACATTCAAACAACGGATACAAAGAACATCCAAACTCAGAATAACAATTTGACGATTGCGAGGATCGCACCCACATGGAACCCACAACACTCAGCGCGGCAGCGTAGCAACCAACTGACCACTGAAATCGCTATGCCATCCGTGCTTTAAAGAATTTGTCGAATATTGCCTCCTTTTTCAACCATTAATATATTAAATATTTAGACTTTAATATAAACTCAACTTGAGCCTGACGCTGACAATGCTATGTTATTTAATCAGTGTCTATCTCAGTAGCCCCATCAGCAACTTGTAGTGCTACTGGCCAGGCCGTTGTGAAAAATAGCCATCGCCCTAAAACCCGTAAAGAGTACCGTATTTGATAGTAAATTTCTACTGACACTTTCCTTCGCACAGGGTGATAAATTAGAAACGCTTAACCGTTTATTTTCGAACCGAAGGCCTTTTATTTCGATGTTTCTTAGATAAAATATATAATCTTCTTTAATAATTAGTGCCCCACTTGCTACTGAAATTTTTATGGACCTTGGAGTTTAAGGTACAAGTTACTATAACTCAGTAAAATAATTTATGGTGGTTACTTAAAGATTTGGATGTGAATATAGAAATCGGTTTTTTGCAATAAAATATAACACATATGTACATGCACTCAAGCTTATATATTCGAAGGGGTAGGCAGAAACAAAACGGGGTAGGAACACTCAAATGCCCTTTTATGCCAACAATAATTTAGCCCTCGCTACTTAATAAAGAGCAAGCTTATTGCCATCTTCCGGAGACTGTATGACTGTATTTACTGTTTTATAGTTAACAGTCCAAAATCAATAATCGGACTTTAAAAAAGTAGACAACCGACTTCAATGCGTCTATCATAAAATTTAAGACTAATATGGTTTTCTCATGGATGCCAGACCAGACCCCTGAAGTTCATACTTTCTAATAAAAAAAGAGTTATCGAAATCGGTTGGCGTGATATTGAGTTATTCATCCATTTGTCGCGCACATGCTTAATACAAATTTAAGACTTATATGGTTTTTTCATGGATGCCATTGTCAGAAATGGACCAAATTAAAATTGGACCACACGAGAAGCACCAGCAAATAAAAAAAAAAATGTTGTAATCACACACTCGAAAGTTCTGAGTTATGAAACATTAAAAAAACAGGCGAATTGAGAACCTTCTTCTTTTTGAAATCGGTTGAAAACCAGAATCATTTATTTCAACAAAACATATCGTATGTATTTTTGACTTATCAAAAGAGGAAGTCGGGCAGACTAAGTCAGTCGTGAAGCTAGTTGCCTGTTCCAATACGTAAATCTTATGCAGAAAAACAAGCAAGAAACTCCAAGGACACTCTTTTTCAAAAATACATTTCATAAGTGCAAATAAAATAAATTAAATTTGATAAGATGTGAGGACTGTGCAATGTATCATAACGTTTATGGTAATTACCATTCTATGTTAAGTAATAGCAGTCCGGAGATGACCAGCCCCGATCAACCGAGTCAGATTCCTTAATCGTATTTTACGTCGCCCAAGATAGGAGATCGAGTGGCACTATTCTTATTCACCAAGAACCATACGTATAATTGTATAACAGAATTAAAGCTTCAGTAAAGAATCATTATATTGTGGTATATCTATAAAACTGCACTATAGACTGCACGAATGGCGTAGCGGTTTAAGTGGTCACCTCGCCAATACGCTGCCGCGCTGAGTGTTGTGGGTTCGATCCCCGCACGGGATTACACTTTGTGTAATCCTTCAAATTGTTGTTCTGAGTCTGGGTGTTATTTGTGTCCGTTGTTTCAATGTTTGTAAAGTCCCCCGGGACACAGGAATTAATCCTTGTGCTAGAGTTGTCTTCTTAAAAAGAAAAAAAAATAAGAAAAGAAAAAAGAAAACATATATACACGAGGAAATGGCTTGGGATTTGTTACTTTATGAAATGAGATGTAAAACCACTTGAAATGTTTAATTTTTAAGCACAACTAAAGTAGGTCAAACGGCTATCGCTATTGAAATTTTAAAAAGTTTTTATTACGTTTAGTTTTTCTCGAAAAGTAATAGGTTTGATGCGAAGAAAGAGAGTAGGTAGTATATTATAATATAGAAAAAAAAATATATCTCCTAACAAAACAATGTTATAATAATTGGTTTGTTAGTTCGAAAACTTTAATGTTGTTCGTCAATGGCGGATATTCCATGAGACACAGTAGCATCTGGATACTAAACTTTGCAGTAGTCACACCCTTCAGCTTCTTCTAAGTTTTGGTAATATTCTAAACGTTAACTCAAATTTATTGCTTTCGATACTTGGTAGTTTATTTTATTCAAGAAGAGTTTTGGAACGGAACCGATAAAAGATTTATTATGTAACATTCTCGATTGTAAATCTGATGTGGCAGACAAAGCCGTAAGAAACATCTACATTTTGATAAACATTATTGCCACGAATATTGTACCATACACTTTAGTAATTAAATATGCCAAAATTAATAATATATTAGAGGTCAATGTATCTAAGAAGGAAAGACAATTGAAGAAAAGGAATATTAAGGCTCATGATAATAATAATAAAATCTTGACACATCTTACACACGGCCGTGCGATCCCAAACTAAGCAGAGTTTGTAGTATGGTAACCAGGCAGCTGATAAACATACTTATATACTTCTAAATATATACATATAGTAGATAAATTACACCCAGAAACAGAACAAATGATCATTCTCATCACAGTTATATTCGGCCTGGGTGGGAATCGAACCACTACCAACAGGACAATCAACCAGTATTAGGATGGATTGGGGAGTGCTATCAATAACTCGCATAAATAATATCTCTTTTCTCTATTTGCCTGTAATAGTTGTCTGTGACATCACTGATCATGATGTCGTTTACACGATAAATAATTAATTAATATACTATTAATATTAATATTCTTTTATGATTTAAGTTAAATATTTGTAAAGTAACTTTTATTTATATTTTATAAGTAATAAATATAACTTAGTCAACATTAGTAAGAAAGTGTAAATTTTCATTTATTCATTTTACTACCGCCGAGCGTCCGTCTAAATTTACACACTGGACTAGTTTACATTATATCCCTAAAATAGGATAGCTCTTGGTAAAAAATAAGCAAGGTAAGTTTAGTAATTTATTAGGTTGTGGCTTAGTTACAGTAGGGAGGTCGTAAAAGCCAGACATGTCTCCGCTTACACCCCACAAAGCGAAAATGTATTTGTACTCAACACTAGACTGCAACTCATAAATATTGAGAGCGCTGTGTTCTTTTTGTTACATCATAAGGTCACCAGATCTGAATGTGCATAAAAAATGTTACGGTTACTAGTTTCATAGAATTGATCTGATTAACTATTAGCCAGTGAGTTTATAATACTAAAAAACTAATCTTGCTGTGAAAATAACTATTAGAGTTCCAAGGACGTGCCTACTGTCAAAACAGAACAGAACATTTCAGTCAATATTAATGTACGTTAACATATAATATCTATAAATATGTATGTACAACCATGTAACCATGTAAACCATGTAAAAAACAGATTTATACATATATTTTTTACATATAGAGATTTATATAATATATATTTATTAAGATTACATGTCTTGATAAATATTTATTATAGACATGTATTCTTACTATGATTATAGAAATGAAACAAGTACAATAACTATTAGAGAAGATGCTTTGAAATAGGGGATACCACAAAATTTTTATGCATTACTCTTGATTCAAAACTTTAAGGACAACTCAGCTCTGCAGCATACGCAGTTAGAAAAATTCGTGAACTGACTGATATCGAAACAGACAGATTAGTCTACTTTTCTTATTTGCATAGTATAATGTCGTATGGTATTTTAGTACTGTAGGACAATGCCTCTGATATTCAGTCTGTCTTTACGCTGCAGAAGAGGGCTATCCGAGCAATTAATAATTTAAATAATCTTCAAATAAAGTAGCAATATTGTTATTTACATTCCCATATTCTACAAAATGAATAACAAAAAATCTTAATCGCTTACAAACATATTTCATGGTCATTCAATAACTGCATAGCAACTGATTGATAGACTATTTACCAAATCATTGTTTCAAAATTTAATTATTATGTAAGTTCGCTAAATATGTTCAATATAAATAAGTGCTCATTTATCAATTCAAAGCATTAACGTGGAATCGATGCTCAAGTTTGCAGAGACCATTAATTCATTGTCGAAATTAGAGGACTGTAATAACGATCTCAGATAAACATTGTATTCATATAGAGTCGATCGTTACAATTTCGGGCAAACTGTCACCATATATCTTAGGATTTAGGTGTTGATACCTATTGTACGATTTTATTTAATGACTTAAGAAACATTACAACATGGGTTTTAAAAGTTAAACTATATTTAACTTTTCTCTTGTATTCAATTAAAATAGTAAATAATGTCAAAGATTTGAAATTTGAATTTGAAAATTTGAATCTTTCATTTTTCCGGGATGAAAATTGCTATTCGAGACTATAATTTATACATACATACATATATATACTATCACGCCTGTATTCCTAAAGGGTAGGTAAAGGTGTATTAAACACCCACACTTTGCTATTTAGAATTTTGATCCCACTAATTTATCTCTCTCTCTTAAGAAAAGTAATATGTTATATTTCCTACAATATAATTCTTATTTTCTGTTTAGTTTAAATATAGAAAACTGAAAAATAAAGTTCAGAATTTTACAGTAAAGCTTCAATAACAGGAAAACGTCAACAAAAAGGGTTGAACTCAACGCCGCTTATGTTATTAAATCATATTCAAGATATTCGTGCCGTGCGGTTCTCTCTGGAGTAGAGCAATGCCACTCCATTGCTTCCGGTAGACGTCTAAATGCGATTAAGGGATTAAACTGTTTTCTATCAGACAGTCCGGTGGCTGTACATATATACATACATACATATATATGTACATATATATAAAACAGCCGATGAACGCCATTAGGCTTGCGCATCTTAGATAAGTATTTTATTCCTTTTAAAAGATAACTTCAAAAAATATTAAAAATTATATTAGTCGCACTAAACTTTACAAACATTCAACAAACAACAACGAACAGTAAAAAAATGCTTATAATGAAAAAAAAAATAGTCATAGAATAATAAAATATGTTGTTTTCAAAGCAACGCATATATGGCATATATATTAGTCAATTGGTCTGTTATATACGTCTAGGCAGGTTAAATATACGATGCCGTTAGGAATAAGTCAGTAACGATATTAACTATATAAAAAATAAACACACTCGATATTCGACACACACACACACACACACTAATATCATTTAAATACACAGGACACCTACATATAATAGACAAGAGAATCAACATAACCTGGAAAAAATACTAGAACTACAAAGAAATATTAAAAAAAAACTTTTAAATAAACTAAAGAAAAAAGTGAAGGATTCGAGTCTATTGCCCTGTTTAGCTTACGGTGCCCAAAACTGGATCTTTAACAAAAACACACTGTCAAAAGTACGTACCTGCCAACGGGCTATGGAGAGAAGCATCCTTGGCATCAAGACAAAGTCAATAGTAAAAAATATAGATACAAAACCAAAGTTATAGACGCATTACAACACGCACAGCCTTTGAAGTGGAAATGGGCAGGACACATTGCCCGTTCTTCTGAAGAAAGATGGCCTAAACACTTGTTTAGGCCATCAAATGGACAGGTCCGGGAGAAAAAAGACAAAGGATAGACGTCATACTTCAATTGGCGGGAAGATACTGAATGAAAACACCTAACGACAAGAAAAAATGGGGGCAACCTTAAGAGGCCTAAACCCGAAAGGGGCCAGGACATGTATATCGTTCTGAAATACCTATTTGCTAAGCATAGTTTTATTTAAGGCCATATTAGCCTCGAAGAAGCTTGGTGTGCTAAACAGATCGAGACAGTATTTTACTCCGGCCCACCGCCTGCAACTTTATAAGGCGCAGGTTCGGCCGCACATGGAATACTGTTCTCATCTCTATGCAGGTGCACCCCAGTACCAACTTCTGCCTCTTGACCGCATTCAACGGAGAGCGACTCGCATCATCGACTGCCAAGATATTTCTGATCGACTTGACACCTTGGCGTTGCGTAGAGATGTAGCTTCACTCTGCATCCTCTATCGCTTGTATCATGAGGAGTGTTCAGAGGAATTGTTCGGACTTATACCGGCTGCTGGTTTCCGCCATCGTCCTACGCGACAAAATATCCATCCCCATCACCTGGACGATTGGCACTCCACCACTGTGCGCTTCTCCAGAAGCTTTTTGCCTCGCACAACCAGCTTATGGAACAAATTGTCGCCTGCCGTATTTCCGAACCGATACGACCTTCAAATCTTCAAGAAGAGAGCGTACCTCTACCTAAAAGGCCGGCAACGCACTTGTGACTCTTGAGTTGCGGGTGTCCATGGGCGGCGGTAGTCACTTACCATCAGGTGACCCGTCTGCTCGTTTGCCCCCTATCGCATAAAAAAAAAAAAATATGTATATATTTTATTTTAATGTCATGGAAATTATAAAAAGACTTATTATTATTATATTATTATATGGGTGTAACCTTTCAAACAGTTGTTTAATGTCACACACTACGTCAAAAGTTAACGATTACGAAAGACGTATAATGTACGTTAAATAGAAAGTATTGATTCATTGTATTATAAACAAGCTGTCTTAATTGGGGCTGCCGGTAAAAGGAATCAGTTTTTGCTTATAAAATAGCTGGGAGATTTTTCCAATATCAGTCTTCCATTACCGAATACGCGCACGTAGACGTGAAACACTCCACCCTTAGACTTTTACGCTACAATAATTCTGCCAAAAGACATTTTAGCTGCTTTAATTATCGCCGGCACATTCCATGCACACCTCGTCACTGAATATCATGTACGAAACGATACACATTTGAACGGAACTTCCCTTTGCTTAGGAATGTGTAAAACAAAATTGACTTCGTGTGTTGTAATTGTTGATTTCTTTTAGGTTCAGAATATGTAATTTAAATTTCATTATCACTCGTGAATTGTATTAAACGAAATCAAATAATATGATCCTTCCCAATTTTGTTTTCAAAATAGACAGCAACAGGAACCATCACCTATGGGTTGAATCAGCATTTTATAAAGCAGTAGCTCCTATGTTAATTTGGTGGACTTAAACATTGAGGACGGAAGTTAAATACATAGTTATTTTTTTTTGTTTTACTGTATTGTATAAAGTAGTGTAGATGTACTTTTGTTGTAAAATCGTAATACATTCGTATACATTTTCTAACATCTGAATTGCTATTAAATATATATCTTTTTAAGGAAGTTTGTCTTGTTGAAAAAAGTAAATTGGTAAATAAAAACGCATGCATATTAAATTAACCGTCTTTTATTAAGTGCTTTAATTTTATTTTTATATTATACAGAGACAGGTGAACAGACGGGTCACATAATTGACGGACACCATGGACACCTACAACTCAAGAGTCGTTAGGACCCTGCCCATCTTTGAGGGTGATGAGGGAAGGGGGATGCGGGTAGGTGAAAGAAGAGAGGGGTAGATGGGAAAGAGGAAGGAGGAAGGAGGAGTTGGGCCTCCGGAAATCTCACCAATTTCGGGAAAATGCAAATGCGTTGCTTCACAATCGGTTTTCTGTGAGGCCGTGGCCCATTCGTGCCTAAGCACGACTGGCACTTATAAAAAAATAGCATTAATAATAATTAGATAGCAAATAATTACGTAAACGGCACCGAACTTCAAATTTCGTAATGTGATTTTTTCCTGAAAATTTTCTTGGATAAATAAACCCGTAATATAATAATGGCAAATGTAATGGCGTTTGAATTCTTACAAAACATCCAACTGTCTTATAAGTATTTTTGAAATTTGTCTTGAAAATACAACAGCTTTTATATTATCTAAGGACAGTATCTGATAAACATACGTATGTTTATATTTCTAAATCTATACATATTATAGATAAAGTATACCCTGACACAGAACAAATGCTCGTGCTTATCACACAATTATTTGTCCTTGGTTTAGAATCGAACGACGACCTCCACTTAGCATTCAGGATCGCTTACCACTAGACTAAAGGGTCATTCTAACTAAATAATTACTCTTTTACTGTACAGACAATACCATAAATATATCATTAGCTCATATAGGACTGGTCAGTTGTATTTAAATGAGGATATGTTTATAAGGATAAGCTTAATTTTACCTCATATATTATCCATAGACTGCTAAATCGCTACTCACAAAAAGAAATGGATCAGTATTAAAAAGCCATTCTACTGTTGTAGATTCATTACTGAAGTGAAAGATTGAATATTGAACATCGTCTCTACTTACCTCCTGCTAAAAAGCCAAGCAACTTAATTTTCCTCTTGGGGCCTTGATCTGAAACAAGAGAGCGACTAATTAATTGTGATACTACGTGATCCGTATTGGTTTGAAATTGTTTGGATTGCTTCTTGAAATGAAAGGTATCTGCTTAAGTAAAATTTATTTGCTTAATAAATTTTGCTGTATTCCATTATACATTTTATTATTAAATTTTCTGAGTATCATTTCTTGCATAATTGGACAGATATACTATCAATATAGCTGTACGGTTCTCGATGGAGTAGAAGAATATTTTCCCGGATTTCGTAAAAGGCGATTTAGGGATCATAATGTTATCTTTTACGTGGTAGAGCCATGCTTAGACACGAATGGGCCGGCCCGACCGGTGCGATACCACGGCGTCACAGAAAACCGGTTGTGAAGTAACGTTTGCGTTGCATTTCCCCGAAATGAGTGAGGTCTCCGGAGGCCCAAAATTCCCCACCCCCCCTAATGATAGCCGTGTTAACAAAAAGGTTACCCCTGGGGGGTACCAGCGCTAGCGTTGGAGAATCTCTCCCTGGACGTACACCCTCAGTGCGGATTATACCTGTTCGTGGACGCCCAGGCTGCCCCTCGTACTTTGGGGGGGGCTCAACTGCGCTCTCAAAATCTGCTCGGGGCAAGAGAAGGCATACCATGGCACCCCCTGTCACGTTTACCGTGGATTTTTGTAATATCAGGGGCTTATATTCTAACCTCGACACTGTCCACCACCACCTTGAGACAGCAAAGCCGGCCTTGCTCTTTTAACCGAGACGCAGATATCATCTGCAGCGGACACATCCTACCTCTGCTACCCTGGGTACGGACTGGAACACCTCAAAAATGGGATTATGTTCATTTTAACGCAGATATTAATATATATTCTTTTAAAGTTTGGAATTAATTAAAATCAGCAGAAACGATATGAATCTTTTCATTTAAAGTTTTTTTTAATAATATTAAGACTATTTGATGAAGTCTGCAGCAAGTTAATAGTAATTTATATTTTATAAAAGACATACACATCTCTTGTAACAATTGAATACCGAAAGACTATTTTACTTTATCAGCTAAAGATCCTTCGTCGGGTCGAAAAGAAGTCGGTCATACCCGAAATACAGACGTGAGTAGTATGCTAATAGTATATATCTTAATAAATATAAATAGCACTCACATAAGTATTTGTGCTAGTGAACACTATTTAATATACCTAATTATTTCAGTTTTACATTGTAATAATAGGATTACTAAATTACAAAAACCTAAATGGCTTGTCAACTCTCTGAAGATAAAACTAATTACCGAAGTACTTGATACTTTCTTAAATAAAAGTATAAAAGTGTCACCTGTAATTATTATTCAAGATTTCTAAGATATACACGAACGGGTCAGATGATTGGAGCTATTAACGCGAAGCAATTAAGATCCTTTTCTTGTTACCCGGTCTAGAATCTGGTGAATATAAACAATAGTTAACAGCTGTGAATAATTTAGTTGGAAGTCGGTTAATTATTCGGAAGGTGTGAATAATTACTATTCCGTTTCAAATATAGTTTACGTGTATTGTTTTGGTACAAGAGCATTCGATGAAACTTAATTTAGATAAGCTAAGGTAAACTATCTGTAACTTATTTTTTTTCTTTTTGGGTGAAGTGAAAACGAATCTTCAAAGATTCGTTTTCACTTCACCTAGGACCTAGGAAATATCACTGCAAAATCTAAACCCAACGTAGGTGAAAGGAGCTTAAATACAACATAAGTATTTAAACAGCGTTCCAAATTACGAGTTGGATTAGTTATGCGGTATGCCATCAAACCCTGATTGACCCAATCGTGTGGGAGTAAACCCATTTCTAGCGTTGTTAATCCAAATGCTTGTGCTAACTTTTGATAATGGTAGTGTACTGTTCAAATTAATCCTGAACTTCTCAATTGCCACTACTTATGTTTTTAAACGTAGTTTTAGTTGCCATTTTGCAAAAAATAATAAATAAAACTAATAAATTAATTTATAATATTATTATATAAATATATTTATAATATAAATTTATAATTAAACTAATAATAATTTTGATTCGACTGAGTTGCGATACTAAAAGCGATTTTCAATTATAAGACAGCAATAAGTTTTATTTTAAAATCGAGTTGCATTTGGAATACCACCCCATTCATATCCCTATGACATTTACTAAGGAAATATCAAGTGCCAGGTTTTTGTGAGACACTGCAGCACACATTTTGATCTTCGGACTTGGGATGGTTAAGAAACTTGGAGGCAAATAAATCCATAAGTAAAAAAAAATATCTGCTTTTTGCTGCAAGCAAATCTAACCATGATGATGAATGATAATGATGAAGTGGATGATTATAGAAAAAAAATATGTATTTGACTAAATGCCAATAATTGTAAAAAAAAAAACTTGTAGTCAATAAAAATTGCTAATCGAAATGAAAGTAGTATTTTATTTTGGATTTTGTAAAATTGTAATTGTTCACGATAGTAAAAAGACCGTAAACCACGTAACCCCTTTCTATGTTTCTTCTTAATAATGTTAATCATGGGCAAAGAGCAAGTGATTACATAAACTTCTGTGTATGATACGTGATATTCTCATTTTTTTTACTAAAATATAATTAATGGGAAGGACCAGTTGAACTAAAATTAAAAAGACATTTCAAACTTCTAATAAAGGGACGACCTGTACCAAGGGCAGTCATTCATCATAAACTTCTAAGCCCTCTGTCACTTTACATGAATCCCAATAAAAATATAGCTTATTTGAAATAATTCGATTACTTACAAGCTTTGCCACTTTAGAGATAAAAACTTCCCACGGATAAAATTTACTAGTAAAACCATCGGAAGTAAGATCTAAGATTTTAATCGTCGGATTGGGCCAGACAGCTGGATTGACGCTAAGTAGTGTTTAAGTTTGAGATGTATCGCGAGATTTCAAGTTGAAGAGAGAAGGATAAAAATTAACTTTAATTAAAATAACTATAAATAAATTACAAATTAATGCAACTATTAACAAATATACATATGCTATCTATGAAAATTCATGTAAACCAGTTATAATAAATATAAATAACAACAATAATAAATAGATTTTATTATAATTATTCGGAATACGTTATTATTATTATTATTATTGTTTATTTATAGATTGAAGGATTGATTAAAATCGAGAATAACAAATTGTTTCTTTAATGCACGTGTTGCATTTTTTTTATTATAGTATAAGAGATCCATATTATCATCATCACCATATTACACAATGCGTGCATTTTATTTACCACGTGAGTCAGGTTACTGGAGGCCAAACCCACTTTACCCTTTTCCTTGGCCGTATTCCCCTCCCCACTGTCCCATAACCCGTCTACTCGTTTGCGCCTCAATACTTTAAAAAAATATAATATATTTAATATTTTAGATGTTACATTGCATGAAAAAAAAATACAATTACAAAAACAATTCAAATGCATTAGTTAAAATGTGAGCATTTTAGTATTCAGCCTTTCGATATATTTTATAATGTAATTCTAGGTGTGTCTCTATCTTAACGAGAAGACTGACATTGGGGGCATGAAATGTAATTAATGTTAAGGCGAAGTTATCGATCGATGACATCTGTGATATATTTAGGTATCTCGGAAGAAAATTTTATCCAACCTTGGTTATTACATCAGAAGTGATGATACATTTTGTGGTTTTCTAAACAAAGTTCATTAGTGTGATATTATATAATATAATACACTTGTTATTTTCCAAATCGGTGACGTCATATTACAGTAGACATAACAAGCTTATAATTAAAAAAGGACCAACAGTTAAAATTGTTAAGGTCAGCTCAAGACAAAAGAAAATATTTTTCATGGAGGAAAGTAACGCCGAGTCCATTCCAGATATGAAAGACAGTTCTTTGTCTTAGTATAAGTCTGGTAAGGACAGTCGCTGAAAACATTCTAAGTTATAAATGTTGAAATGGACAAGAATGTTGCCTGACACAAGACTTTATTTTTTCTTCTTTATCCTACACTGTGTGTTTATACTGTGTAATTCTGTATAGATTTATTTTGTGAATTATTACAAAACAAAGGAAATATTTCATTGGCATTGAATTATTAATATCAGTGTTCATCGACATATATATACATATATAAGTAAAATACATCAAATAATTGGTAAAGAGGTGATCCACTACTTCCACAATATTTTTTGATTATATGTATGTTATAAGGTGTAGCCAACTTACAGAGGGCCGTTGACCATATTCGAACTCGTTAATAAGGTACTGTGTGACCTTTTCGTGATGGACCTAACGTGTTAATATTAAATAATATGCTGTACTGCCCTCTAGCCTATCGACTCTGCATTCAATTTATTTGTAACAAGTATACATTTTTAAAATATCATTTGAACTTTCAGACAGGCTGCTCAGGGAGAGAAAGTTACATTCTTTGTGCCTCAAGTTTAAAAAATATACAAATAATAAATTTACATGAACGGAGGTAGTCGGGCAAACCGGTTTAATTAATGATTGTTCCGGACGCTTCGCACACCGCGGCAGTGTGACATGTATTG
This sequence comes from Tyria jacobaeae, assembly GCA_947561695.1. Classification (NCBI taxonomy): domain Eukaryota; kingdom Metazoa; phylum Arthropoda; class Insecta; order Lepidoptera; family Erebidae; genus Tyria; species Tyria jacobaeae. The sequence goes on along the minus strand of OX387207.1, from coordinate 4,904,237 downwards.
CAATTTTAATTATAAGTTGGGACATGACTTCATTTATGAATAAATTTAAAGATGGAATATCACAGATTTATTATTACTCGAATTATGTCAGCGCTATCGCCTGACTGGGGAGTTACCAACATTTAAGATAGGATAGAAGAGACAGATTTGTCAAGTTACAAATAGTACGAATATTATTTGTAACTTGACAAATATGACTCAAATACGAATATTTAAGATATTTTAAAAGTACTTTAAAAGACTCAACATTAATGCGGGCGGTGTGTTATTTTACCAAATTAGTAAAATCATATTGAACATTATAATCTATTTTGTGCATGCACCAAGCCTAAACGCTGTATACAAGTAGCTTTATATTTCGCAATTCTCCATGCACTATTGAAAAGAGTTAACTAAAAGTCAATATTTACAAATTGCCATACTTTTACAAATAGCGAGTGAAATAACTGTATTTAATATCCCTCCGCTTGAATAAATAAAGATTTTTATTGTTTGCCTCTGAGTCCTACTGGCACTGCAATCAAACAAGAAAATTTAATTTGCTATTGGATTGTGCATCCCAAAGCAACCCAATTATCTCTCTTTCACATAGAAGCCATTTATGCATATAAACTGTCTTTGTTATTGAAACATTTATCTTATACAACCCACACCGCAAAACTAATTGCTACCGTTATACTCGTATGTATATTGCATTGCTAATTCTATTATGGGCCTTCAATCAATCAATGAATTATCCCACTGTAATCCACTGTTGGACATAGGCCACTGAGCCACCCGTCAATGAGCGCACCCATCTTCCACATCCACGTGATTCCGGTTATATTTTTACAGTTTTTGCTATACATTAAGGTCTGCTGACAGACTACTCTATACTGTAAAGTATAAAACACTTCTGACATCACCTAACCTACCTACCTACTAGGTACCTAAATTTAATGTTTAAATAAGGAAATACATAAAAGTACCTATTTGTCTTCTGTTATTTAAGTGGTTTTTATATTAAGTAATAAAACGAGTTAAAGTGTACTAATAAGTTAATTAGTTAAGTTAAACGATATTAATACTACGTTTTCTTGCTTCACTTCGTGGCTATCAATAATTAAAAACTAAAGTCCGACTCACTCCGAGTCACTAATTAAAAAGAAATGCGTTCGTCGTCTTCTCTAAGGACGTTAAAAGTTAATTTACAAATCAAATAATAGTGAACCGTGCAAGTGACATTTAGCCGCGTTCTTTAATATGGTGAAAGTAAGTAGGAGTACAGAATATGTGGGTTACTTAGTTTTTATTTTTAATTATTTTCTTTCCTTTTTCTTCTTATTCTTTTCACTTACTAGGTACACATAACTGCCTTTAGCTGTTTTTTTATTATCCTCTATTTACTAGGTTTGCTGGAAGACAACTCAGTTTTGGGTTAATCACGCCTTTGTACATACCATTTCCTTATTTTTATAAATAAATGTAATCTGAGTAAAATAAAGAATAAAATAAAGTCTTCTCGGCAGTACGCTGCAGCGTCGGGTGGTGTGGGTTCGATCCACTCACGGATCAACTCTTTGTGTTATCCTCAAAGTGTTGTTCTGAATCTGGGTGCTTCATGTCCGTTATTTTACTGCTTGTAAAGTTCATCACGATACAGGAATTCATGTTAGTACGGGAGTCGTCTTTTAAAAATAAAAAAAAAAGAATTAACTGTAGACTACTACTGCAACCAAGTCTAGCACAAATACTGCTACACCGCCCATTAAACAGACCATCCGAATGGTCTGCTAATTTATTTTGACTTCTGCTCTAATACTGCGAAGCCACAATGCAATTTAGACCGTACTGCGAGCCCATAATTATACGAACATGCTATTAGAATATATGTAGATTTCATTTTCATCTTACAAGAGTAAATTTACGTATTACTGGCGTATTTCGTTCACATACGAATGATTTGATAATAAAGGGAAGGGAAAAATGAATGGATATGTAACAATGAATATATGTATATTAGAATAGATACTGCGCAGCTGTAACAGCAAAACGAAATTCTGTTTTTTTTTTTGGTATCATATCATTTTGATTTACAAATCAATATATCTCTTAGTGGTATATATATTTATATAAGTCTTGTTTACTTTTATATTTTCTTTATAATTTAATGTAAGTGGTGTTACAAATGTGAAATTTGTGTTACAATGTATTAATGTTTTGTTCGTGAATCATACCATAACCGCTGAACGCTGTTCACGTTTCAAACAAATACTCTTTAAATATTTTAAGTTTAATAAATAAACAGTAATATTATTGTTCTACATTTTTGAACAAAGTAATTAATCACTCAACTGTTTTGTCTGCCTCAGACATAAATTATACGAATAGCCTGTGAACATAACAGCAAAAATTTCTTTAAACAAAATCTGATTTGTACAGTACTTTTTTTAAAGTATTTTGTAAGTGCGTACGGTATGTTAAAAAACCCAAGTATGTTTTTAACGTGAGAGAGCTATGCTTCATCACGTATGGGCACGGAGTATTACCACGTCCCCACAGAAAACCGGCTGCTAAATAATGCTAACATTGTGTGACCGAGTGAGCCCTCCCTTCCCTTCTTTCCTTTCTGTTTCCCTCTCTCCCCTTCTCCCTTTCTTTTCCCCTCTTTGCCTTCGTACCTTTCCCCTATCCTGAAAGGCGGACAGCACACTTGTGACTCTTGAGTTGCAAGTGTTCATGGTCGGCGGAAGTCACTTACCATCAGGTGACTCGTCTGCTTATTGGTCCCCCTATAACATAAAAAAAACCTACACATTGTCATTCGCCATACGCCGTATATAAGTAGCTGTCTCCGGTCCGGAAATGTAGGACTCCTCGAACGAACTGATTTTAATCTTATTGTGTTTTTCACATTTTTATAGTGTGAAACGTGCTAAAGTTCTTTTACGATAGATTTATATCAAAACAAAATGGTTAAAGTAAAGAAAAAGGGGTGAAACGATGATATTTAAATTCATTTTTCATTGGAGGCTGCTGTATTTGGTAAAATAAAAAAAAGAGAAAAGTATAAAAGCAGCTTTTAAAATAACACATATGTTTGAAGACGGTTCATCGAAATTCAAATTTGTACAAAAAGAATTTACCCAGTAGAATAACTCTAAGGGAAAGAAAAAGCCCCACGTAGCGTTTGATAGCTACGTCGCGGCGCGTCCTTGTCGAATGCAAATAAACAATTTCAGCGCTACGTGCTACGTGGCTAATTTCTTGCCAGTGTTTGAGTATACTAGAAACACGTTTTTTACGTTTTCCATATGAGCTACTTCATTAGCCTTTAGTATTCCGATAAATCGATTTTTAAAATTTTACCCAAAATATAGATAGGTAATATATTGCCAAAATTTAAATAAAGTATTTTGTTTTATTATGTAAACAATCATAATGAAATAAAAAAGTTTGCTTTGGTATATAAAAACCTTTCAATAAACAAAACATAAAAAGGTTTTTTTTTATATTTATCCATCATAGACAATACAACATTACTTAGTATTTATCAAAAAAGGAAAGGGAATATAAAAAGGATAAAAATTAAATTTAAAGAAACGATCTGTATATTACCTTTAAAAATATAATTCATACATACATACATCCACCCAGCCTATATACGCCCCAAAAGGGGTAGACAGATGCGTCTATAACGCCCACTTTTTGCGAGCCATTATTAGTTTAATAAAAAACAGTGCACCGTGAGGAGGACTTTCAAAACTATTAAGATAATATATTTGATGTAGCACACGCTGATGCTTTGGAATGGATGAAAATTTAAGAAGATAATTTTTTTTTACAAAGACAAAGAGAACCAGGGTGTTTAGCGGGTGTAAACAAAAAGTTAGCCGAAGAAGAATAAAAGGGCAAAACAAAGAAAAATAAATGAAGAGAAAAAAGATATGAGCAAATGTATTTCAGAAGTTTATCGTCGTCTGTTACTACGCAAGATTCTATACAAATGCAAGGACATCACGATCAATTTACCAGCTCTGATAAAAGCCTTGAGGAACCCTTGCCATCCACCTCTGAAATAGTAAATTCTGAAACTACTAAAAAAAGAGTAAAGAAAGACTTTATCACGTTCTTTATTCAAGTTAGTTGCAGCATTATAAAGATATCAATTAAGCATAAGGTATTCTGTCTATATACTTCAGGCTGTAGAAGAAGCACTAGATTTTAGTTGTGTTGATTTTCCGATAAAGAAGTCATCCATTTAAGGCATTCCCACACAGAGTCGACAAGATAGAACGAAATCTATAATCTGGTTTTCAGTATAATATGCCCGAAATGGTGACCTTGGATGGGAAATTATTACCTGGACTTCACGTGTAAGAAAAACTTTTGGCTGTTCCCAAATTGAAGAGCTCTTCCGTCCAGGATTAAGCTAAAGCTGTCTTGAACACACTTTATGTCTGGAACCTCGAAACTCCGTCTCCGTCTGGAACCTCGGAACTGCGTCTCATACAGGGCGATTGAAAGGAGCATGTGTACAATTGGAACAAAAACTAAACAAGGAATTACCTACCACTCTTTGCTTGCTGCCATCACGTTTAAGAACTGGTTTTAAAACTTGGATTGGTTATTAATTTAAAAAATAGGGGTAAATCAAAATAAAAACAGGGTACCCTCAGTCACTCAATAAAAACAATGCAAGAATAGTTGGACAACCGGTTCCTGTTAGGTAGTGGTATTACTCCGGTCGAGCCGGCCCAGTCAAGCTAAGCATGGCTCTCCCACGGTAGATATGTACTTGGTTGCATTGAATAATAAGTTGTTTTAATGTCTTTACAATCACTAGAGACTGTTTGTAAAGACTTGTTATTGCTATTTCTGTTATCAACGCATGATATGACATGATTGACATGATATTCAGTAAAAGTTGTTTTAATTTAAGTAGAAAATAATTAATAGGATATATGTACTTATTTAAGATTGTTGAAGTACTTAACAATTTTTTTTTACGGTACGCAATTTATTTACTTTAAAAATAATTGCAATTTTATAAATCCATTTATAAATGGAAAACGTTACTCATATTTCTTCATTTATAGCGGTACCACTTGTACTTCGAAAAGTAAAACATGAGCAAATTTGTTCCCAAAGTAAAATACTTTGTATCGCTTAAGGTACATCCAAGGCGTAAAATGTTGAAAGAAGTAATTTGAGAATGCAAGAATCATTTATTTTTTTACTGAACATGTATCTGTGAACACGGCATACGGTACAAAAATAATGATATAGTACTAAACGTTAATATATATACTAATATTATTGAGAGGCAGAGTTCATGTATTTGTATGAAAAACAAACTGTTAGTTTTGGCTAACCCATTATATATTATCACGCTAAGGCTATTAGGACCGGAGTAGAGAACATAAACGCAGGTAAATTTGTGGGGAACGAGTAATTACATTATAATTTTAAAAAATATGTACACATAAATTTGTTTTTAGCATCATATTTTTTTAATAAATAATATAATTATTAGTGTATAAAAATCATGAAAATCAAAAGAATTACAATAGTAGAAGCTTACTGTTAGGGTTGAAAGAACGTTTTAGATTATGTAGGTCAAAGTCTGCTAGTTTGGCAATCCCAATAATATAAAAATTACATTGTTTCAACTACACTTGGTAACAGACAAAAATGTATGTATTTACAACAAATCTTTACCCTTCAGTGGTCAAAGTTGGTGACGTTGAGTCCGTAAAATATAATTACCTAATTATTATATTTAGTAATAACCTGATAACCAATAACTTCATATTTTTGTTATAATTAAAATTTGGTTGAATAGCAGTGATGCATAATTATCGCTTAAGCTTATTACTAGCACCACAATCTCAGAAGACAAGCGCTGAAATACACCACATTCGTGGCTATAAATCTCAAACACTTTCTTTCAGAGTCGCTTCGATTTTCTACCGAACAAAGCTTCCTATAAACGTATTGTTTCCTTACATTTAGGATTAAAAGTGTTTGAAAACAGCTTTTAGGAGGCGAAGTTGGTTTTAGTTTGAAAATTTTGTAGACACACACACACGCTAATTCTGAACTTTTAAGCACGAATTGTATCGGGTTAGCGACATACTTACTACGTTTTTTTTTCTGTTATCTAAGCCAGCAATATATAAGTATTAACGGTGTTGTTGTGAGGATTCATAAATAGGCACTGGCAACAGTTTCAAGAATTAATCACTTACGATTTATCCCGGAAGGGGTAGGTAGAGGTGTAATACACGCCCACATTTTGCCTTTTATAAGTTAGTCTCATTTACGTAAGGCCTATTACGTCTTTCGGCAATAAGGTGGTAAAATTTCGAGCATGTTTAGGATAGAAATGGATCAAAAGGGATATTCTTTATACACATAAACTGTTTAGTGTAAGCATTAGCTCAAGTAAGTCAGGGTCGCACACCTATTACTCGTAATGTCTGGAGCCGGGAAGCCTGATTCCTCTAACGTATAAGTATATATATAACTGACTTCATATAGTCATCGTGATGAATTGTAATAAAAATCATATCATATCATTCCTTCATTTTCCACTTCATAGGTGCAGAAAAGCAACTTTCGGTTCACAAACGGCAGAGATATTGATTAAAAAAACGACTCCTTGAAATCGGTTAAAAAGGCGGCCTTGTAAATGTGATCCAACACAGTCACGTAACATCTACCAGGACGCCGCAGTGTGGGTCGCCACGCTGTATTGACTACACTTGCAATGAGGATGGTGACAACCACTCTTGAACTCTGTATGTGTAAAATTATAAAGATTATGTTTCATGGACAAAGTAGTACAATTATCTTTAAAACCAACTTAATCCTATAGTCTGACAGTTTAATCAAGCAAAACAATAATCAAAAGCTAAAAAATGTTTCTAACATAAGATTTTAATATGATATTAACCTGTACTTAGTAAGTTAAAATTTGGTCAAGTTAACTAATGTTGCCATGCACCTTACATACTTCCAACTGATAAAAGAATATAAAACCCGACTGCTCTGTTAATTTCCCATTTTTATTTTTGCTGAGAATCTCTTAAAATCTTATACTCTATGTCACTACCTACCACCTAATAATTCCTCACATGTCACATCCATCAAGCCATCTACGTGACAAAGAATGTACTCGAAATCAAGAACCCTCCTTCTTACGCAGTCGGTAAATACGTACATTGGTCTATTTAACACGTTTTTAAATAACTGGACTAGCGTCAATCAATCAATTCAATTCAATCTCAATCATTCATCAATCTTAATCATTTAGAATAATGTGTTAAATATGCAGTGGAAGTAAAAAGTCAGATTTTTATATAAATGGTTCAATACAAGTGGTTAATTTATTTCTACATGGGATCTGTGAAGTGCGGCCGTCCTCAATGTGTTGACATTTTTGGTCTCTGCTTCGCCTTACAATAATGAGATGAATCCACTAGGTGCCTTTCTAGTTCAAAGGTACTGAGTGTGTTTGTAGAGCCCCCATCACTGATTTGATTCGGTTTTGGTGCGGAATGTGTACAAATATTCGGTTTTCGGGCAGTTTGATGTAGATATCTTCTCGGAAGCGATACTACTGATTTCAAGAGAAGCTTATACAAAACTTGTATACATAGTTGGAAGTAAATGACTATTGCTTAACGTTTAGCAAAAGTATAGGTTTCAATTATTTATTTACAGAAATCATCATTTCATTCATTATCAATACATAAATTCTGAATCCCTATAAACATTGTGTTGAATATTAATAATATTAAAATAATATCTGGCAAAATGTGCGTGTTTTATACACCTCTGCTTACCCCTTAGAGGATACAGGCGTGAGCGTATGTATGTATGTATATATATTTTATTTTAATTCGGTCACTAATTACCACAGTCAGTGGTTTTATAGTAAAATTGTACATTTAACGTCAAGCACAATGCAACAGTTAAATTAATATTACACTATAGGGCACATCTGTTCACGACGTCTGACAAGCTAGAGGTTTCAAATAATAGTTTCAATTCCCGTTTGTATATAAAATTAAATATTATAAATTAACTATAAATGGTTCTCTGGTTCACTGCAAGGTTTTCGTTGGATAACGTTCCTCCTCACTCAGTCGTCCCCTGCAGAGAGGACTGTCGTTCGCGTTGATGACGAATAGGTGTCGGTTCAGAGCCAGTTGGCCTTTAATACTTCCGACTACTATTCGGACGTCCATTCGGTGATGACTACTCAGTCTACACGAATAACGGGGTGATACTTCTGTCAGTAACAGTTTGATTGTCTGCAGCCAGGTGTATAGAACCAGCGGCTGTTATGTGCTTCTCGCGTCTTTTGCCTTACCCAGGAGCGATAAAGGTTGTAGGGTTTTGGCAGCAGTGTGTTAGTGTTACTGTAATCCATTGGAGAATTATAATTAGCTGAGGCTAGGCGCTCCAGTAACTGGTGGCATTCATTGATGAGTCCAGAGTTCATGGTATTGCCCATAAGGGCTCTCAGTACCGCCCTACTTTAACAATCACTTACGACTCTTGAGTCATCCCTGTATATTCTGACTTCATTTATGCCGGAATATCAGGCTTCATTTCATGCAGTTATCCTAGAATCCTGTCACATAGGGCAGCATTTTAAATATGGGGATGGGTACCTCTAAGTTATGCTACAGGCAACATTATATCACTTAAACTATGTTGGTTTGTGAACATAAATGAACGTGAATTGTAAGATCAAAAATCAGCAAGAACAAATTTAAAAAATATATATTTCAGAGTACATCAATAGGTCAAATAAAGAAAAACGTATTTAATTATGAACTAAAGTTCTCGGAATCGTTTCCATGTGTCATAAGAATTAACTGTTTGTCTATATGGTTAGTTATGCCATATGTGTGTATCGGGATAAAATTTATTTTAATACTATTTAAGCGGCCGTACTTTTATTATGTCCCTTAGGTTCAGTAAAGTCAGGCACATAACATGAAATTCGTGGATTCCATTACAGACATAGATCGTGTGATCCTGTTTCTTATCTTAATTTATATATAATGCTTATATAAATAGAATTCGTTAGACGCAATTTTAAAATAAGAAATGCTATTATATGGGAGAATTTCTAGCAATGTGTCCAGTACAAAGATACATACGTGTTCACTTGTCATGTTGCGTAAAAAAAGTATTTACAATGATACTTCAAGTTTTCGTTAAAGTGTACTTTAATTAAGCCATTCAATTTTCAATTTTATTGTATAACGTTGTAGAAAAATAGACTGCGGATCACTGACTGTTACTGTCTATGTCACGAAAATACTAGTTTTTGGAAAAAATAATTAATAGGCTATATGGTCTATTTCAAATATTACTAAATACACCATTCTATTGTCTGGACCGAACGTGAGATATTGAAATGCACGGGTCCACGCTAAACCTCAGCGATTGAATTTCCAATGATAACCTGTCATTTTTTGACGCTCCATTTTGTGTGGAAAATATTCAAATACACATGCAATATTTAAGATTTTTAAGACCCCCACCCCCGTCCCTCTACACAGGCGCCAGATGACCTGTCATGATGAATTGACACTTTAAGTGCCTTTTATATAAATTAAGATTTTATATTGTGTAAATTGCTTTTAGTGTTGCCTTTTAAACGGAACAGAAGTAGCAATGTGGAAGTGTTTTCGGGCGAACCTGATATTTAACCGCCACGGGGGTTCCTTCCTCGCACCTGCTATCGACGGCTGCGGGAACACGACATTCTTCCGCGACCAGCAGGTGACTGTCTCGTTTTGAAGGGGAAAAGAATGTTGCCTCTCCCTTCATTATCACTCCTTGAGGGAGCCTACAACCTCAGACCTGCTGAACAACTGAACCAAAGGTTCACCGCCCTCGGATCTATTTACGGAGGCCGGATTGGATCGAATTGGACACGGCGAGGCTCTTCCCAGGTAGTACACTCTTGTAATTATTTCTCAGTCATTAATTTTCAACAAATTTTGTAAGATAATATGTTGTATTTATATAATTGCTTACTTTGATTTACTACTTTATAATTTATAGAACAACTTCCTTTCTTTGTAACAAAATCAAAATTAGCACAATATAAACATTACTGGTAAACCGTATTGATTCATCAGTTACGCTGTAAAGTAAAATTCTAATACAACTTTTTAAAAGTACTTCAACCTCGAAAACGTGGTTCGGATCCTCAGGGAAGAAGACGAGATTTTGTGAATTGCCGCGTAAGAGCAGGAAGTCGAAGCTTTCGGCAGGGACCCTAGGGTTAATTAAGGAACGACGTGAAAACCCACCTGTCACTTCGTTGACAAAGCGGACCCAAAACCGAGAAATTAGTAAGCTCGTACGACACGACCTCCCGTGCTTTAACGCGAGACACACATCAAAAGTGTTCGTACAGTCTTTTGGAAGAAGCCACCTGACGAAGTTGACCACAGCAACCGGAAAAGTCGTTGCTTCGAAGCCGGCAGTCTTTTCGGAAGTAAAAAGCTTCTATGGCCGGTTATACGCTTCGCATGCATCTCGACCTGATCCCGTGATTACACCAGATTCGTATTAATACGCCACTATACCGAAAACCTGCAAGAAGTCAGCACCGACGAAATCGAAATGGCTCTTTAGACAGTTGAAAAATGGAAAAGCCCCTGGAGAGGATGGTGTTACAACAGAGCTGCTAAAGGCTGGAGGTGAACCTGTATTAAGGGAGCTTCACAAGCTCTTCAACGCTATCCTGTTTGAAAGGAGAACTCCGGAGGAGTCTTGATCTTCAAAAAGGGTGATAAGACCATGTTGAAAAACTATCGACCCATATCCTTTTTATAAGCTGGTTTTAAAAATCGTCACGAACCGCCTTGCGCGAAGACTCGATGAATTTCAACCAACGGAGCAGGCTGTGTTTTGGAGAGGATATGAACCAATAGACCACATCTATACAGTACGGCAGATTATACAGAACACCGAAGAATATAATCAGCCCCTGTGTCTAGCATTCGTGTACTATAAGAAGGCCGTTGACTCGATCGAGATCTGGGCTGGTATGAAGTCCCTGCAGCGTTGCCAAGTAGATTGGTTATATATCCAACTGATGAGATGTCTCCACGAAGCCGCCACCATGACCGTCCAAGTACAGAACCAGCAAGCAAGGCCTATACCTTTACATCGAGGAGTGAGACAAGAGGATGATATCTCTCCGAAAATGTTCATAAATGCAATAAAGGACATGTTCAAAACACTGCACTGGAAAGGGCGTGGCATTAACATCAATGGCGAATACATTTCTCCCTTGCGATTTGCAGACGACATCGTCATCATGGCAGAGACACTGCAGGACCTATAGCAGATGTTGAACGACCCAGCTGACTCCTCTGTACGCATTGGCCTATGGATGAACTTGGATAAAACCAAGATCATGTTCAATAAACTTGTCTGGAAGTTATTCAAAAATATGTATACCTCGCGCAGACATTGCAGTTAGGTAGAAAAAACTTCGAGGACGAAGTGAACAGAAGAATTCAGTTGGGTTGAAGAGCCTTTGGGAAGCTACGTCGAGTCTTCTCATCGTCGATCCCACAGTGCCTTAAGACGAAAGTCTTCAATGAGTGTGTCTTACCCGTCATGACATACGGAGCCGAAACGTGGACACTTACGGTACGGCTGGTCCACAAGCTCAAAGTTGCTCAGCATGCTATGGAAAGGGCTATGCTCGGTGTTTCTTTAAAGGATCGCATCATGAATGAGGTGATTCGGCAGAAAACCAGAGTAATCGACATAGCCCACCGGATCAGCAGACTGAAGTGGCAGTGGGCTGACCATATTAGCCGCAGAACCAACGACCGTTAGGGAAAACGAGTTCTTGATTGAAGACCGCATCTCGGCAAACGTAGCGTAGGACGCCCACAGGCCAGGTGGAGGGAAGATTTGCGCAAGATGGCTGGCATGAGCTGGATGCGAGAAGCTGAAAATAGATCGAAGTGGCGTGCAATGGTAGAGTCCTATGTCCACCAGTGGACTGCGATGGGCTGATGATGATGATGAAAAGTACTTTAAACATTAAGTGAAATATTACTTTAAAAAGAAAACTCTTAAAAACTTATCTAAATGACAAATATTCTACAATTTATGATCTGTGGATATGAATAAATAAAAAAAACTATATTTTAGCGAATCGTTGCTTAAACGTGCTCTGAATAAGAAAAGAGTCGCTTATTGAATTGAACCAGTTAGGACCTTTATACACACGTGAGATTTTTGAGATGACACGCAGATTCGATATTTGTTTTACATAGTTCCGCATGTGTTAAACGTTGTACTGAATAAACATTAGTTTAACCTATATAAAAATATATTATATATACATATGTGTAACATTTTAGCATTCAATTTTAAAAAAGAGCTAAATTTAAAAGAAAGATTTATTAACACATTACATTTATTGCATTCATTATGACGTTATTAGGGGAAACAGTACCTCAGTGATTGCAATTCCTGACTGACTTCAAATAAAATTGATAACAATCATGTAAATCTCTTGACCAAGGCATGAAACTATGATTGATCAATAACCCACTTGAAATATAAAAGAAAGTCAACCATATTATCTGTCACAACATTCAAGTAAAATCTTTTTTCAAAGTCTTTGTCGTTAAGTCCCCAAGGACGAAGTTTCTCACGTAGTGGCTCCGTTAAACTAGGATATTCGCAGTTTCGCACATTCTCACCTTGAGGGCCTCCATCGCAAAATAATGGTGTAGCACCACACAACAGTTTAACAACACCATTATTTGGCGATGGAAGTCCTCAAGGTGAGAATGTTGTGTTGATAATGTAAACTGCTTAATATAAATATGTTTGAATTTTGACTATATAAAATAAAAACAGAAAAATACCCTTAACAAGAAATTCTTGCACTTCATTTGTAGAAATTACAAACAATTGATCTCAAATATTCAGGGATGAACAGACAAAACTGAAGACTTAAAATCAAATATGCCGGCAGCTTCAGGCTCGAAGGTAAAACCTTAGCTTAATGAAGATAAGTTTGAAAATTGAATATTCGTTCCTACAACGTACCGTTTACTTTTGAGATTTATTTAGTTTTTGGAATTATGCTAGCTTTCTTTATAAACAATCACGTTAAACGCATGGAACACTCATCCACATTTTTAATACACCTTTAAGGTACTGTATCCTAAATAGTAATTCCGCCAGTAACTAATTTCAAACTCAAAAAACAAAATAATACTACGTTATTTTATTTTCTATTTGGTAAGGTGCTTAGTCCCTTGATATTCTGAATGTTTCATCGTGTCTTTAAGGGCTCTTATTCTATATATTCCACATGGAAAAAGAGAGACGCATGATGTTCGCAGCTTCCATGATGGAGATCACATAAGAAATCTTAGAGCATTGGTCTTGGGATTACAATAATGCGTGAACTACAAAGTCTTTAGTTATTCAATGTAAGAACCGGTTGTAAGTCATCCGTTTTGAGATATTATCTGCATTAAAACAAAATTGTTTTACATCCCTATAGTACTTGATACTTATATATATATAAAAAAAAACAAAATGGTGTACAAATAAAGTATTATCTATCTATCTATTCATTACTTTACTTTGAACCTTACTATGCAGGAAACAATATGGAACCACGACCTTTTTTGTTTTTTTTTTTACGGGTCATCACCTCACCGTATCTAACGGTGAAGTGGTACGTCAGACTAGAACCGACTAAAACTAAACGGTGTTCCGTCACAAGTGGGTCTATTGCAAGGGACCTGGGTATACCCTAGGAGGGATGCTTCCAGGAACCATGGAACCAGGACCTAATTAAATTAGCCCTTGCTGCATTTTTGTTTCCAAAAGGAAAAATATCTTATTTTCCTTTAAGTAATTAAAAAAAATATTCCCTTTCTGAAATGAACGTTGGATAAGGAAAAATTAACAATATCTAACTAAACACTTTGCTACCCATTATTGTTATTACAATTTCAACAGCATATTGGCACGTTAGTATGTTATTGTTACTGTAACAGTAATGAGGGTAGAGGCTGTTTCACAATATCTGTGTTTAGGGACTGTCAGTTAAAAACTGCTGAGTATAAAGTGTATTACTATCGATGAGGGCCAACGTCGTTAGGATCGGTGACGACGGTGCTTAGCTTAACTTTAAGTTGTGCCACTATGGCCCTGCTATGTTGAAATGGGTCTCGGAGGTATTAACTACTTATGCTAATCATACATTGAGGTTAAATAGAACGGGTGCATGACCTATTTGAGCTATCGTTTACACTCCCCACTCTATCCGTATAACCATTATCCTTTCCTATGAATGCTATCCTGTTTTACTTACCTTGGCCTGTTCGTATGCTTTCAATTTTCCTATCTTCTTCGTGCCTAGTTGACCGCAATAGCCTTGCTTTCTATTACGCAAGAAATTATGTTCTCCGTAATGTGGGTGTTACACAAGACAAGACAAGACAAGGGACAAAACCTCATGCATCGCAATGATCTCCATATTTTTGAGCTATAGTATTCCTGAATATTGTTTAAAGGAGTTTAGTTGGCTCTAAACGCTAGTTTTAGTGTTACTTTTAGAAAAGAGCGTACTCCTACCTAAAAAGCCGGCAACGCACATGTGACTCTTGAGTTGGGGATGTCCATGGGCGGCGGTAGTCACTTAACATCAAGTGATTCATCTGCTCGTTTGCCAAAAAAAGTATTATAATAATACACACGGTAATAATTTTACTAAAAATATGAGTAGTAATAAACTTCAGTATAATATAAAATTTCTATGTACGATACGACGACTAAGCATAACGTCAACTTGAATGATATAAAATAACTTTTGCTTTAAATTCCACATAAAAGTATAATATATTACAATTATTTAGACATAACTCACTCTACATACCCTGTTTTATTACATGATAAGGAAAAAACATCTTTCATCTTTTGGCTCTACCTTTACACACTCAAACCTTGTAATCCGGATTTAGCTACATTCAATAAGGAACAGGTTATACATAAAAGTATATGAGTACATGTAAGTGTAATGAAGTCACATATACTATTTATGAATTATATTTTCACAACTCTACTTACTCTGGGACATTCCCTTATAAGGTATATTAAGAATTATGAGTATTTAATAAGGAACTTTTTAACCTAAAAAATACCAAAACACAAACGATTTGTTACTATTTAATAATTAAATAATAGTTTAATAATTAAACATAAGACGTTTTTATATATATGAAATAATTGAACACAAAATATGTAGTGGCTTGGTGCCAAGTAAATCCAATCGAGTTTTTATTATTTACTTAACACTATTTCAGTAGAAACCTTTAAAAGAGTTTATATCTATAAGTATTGGAAAGATCTCACTTAATACATTCTGTTGTTTATTATGAATGTACTGCAAATTGCCCTGTGGATTGGTCTGTTAAGTTGTAATTTAATTGGATTAGAAAAATACAATTTTCCTGGCAGTAGTTTAAGTTTCCATGTTTAAATAATATTCCTTTATTAATGGATTTGTAGGTGTAAGCAATATCCCAAGCAGACCAAACTCGCAAAGTTGGCCCTTAATCAAATTAGTAATTCATAATTATTCGTTGATACATTGATGTATAGAAAAATACCGCACTAGTGGCATTACATGTTTACCTAGATGTATGTAAAGTTTACGGGTGTGGCCAAGCTCTGCAGGGGTTCCCGGGTCCCTTACAATAGACCCTTTTGTGGTGGAACACCGTGTGATTTTAATCGGTTCGATTCCGACATACCACCTCACCGCTAGCTCCGGTGAATTGATAACCCGTGGGGGGTTTCCATACGAAAAAAACATATTACATAGATGACTTTTAATTCTGCAGTTTATACTGTAGGGGCCAAACGAGCACACACTGTAGTTAAGCTCTACAGGTTAGCGAAACCAGGATTATCACGCAATAAGTTGATGCTGTGTGTTTGGTGGGATTGGAAGGGCATCCTTCATTATGTGATTTTGCCGCCAGATTTGCCAAAACATCGATTTGGATTTCTAGGGCCAACAACTAATTAGACCCTAGCAAGTAATCAAGTAAAAAAACAGACCGAAATTCATCAACAGAAAAACAGTGGTCTTTCATAATGAAAAAACAAAATCACACACATATTTAGCAACTCACTAAAAATTGAGAGAGCTTGGTTAGGAAGTGTTAATGTATCCACCATATATGAAAGTCCTGACCTTGCACCCTCAGATTTATACAGTTTCAGTATAAAGAGGACTGTCAAAACAATTGGTCGCATTTGATTTTGATCAAATCAAATCCTTAGATTTCTACAGCGACGTAAATATGACACTCCCAACTAGATGGCAGCAAGTTTTTGAACAAAATGGCACATACATATTATAATTAAATGTAATTTAAGTTTGAGAAAAAAAAAGTCTTAAATTTGTTTTTCCCCTACCTTTTACACATATATTAGATGTGGGTTGGATAACAAAACAGGACAATTATTTATTTTCTTCTAATTGTGTCTAAGAGATAAGGGTATAAATAAAACCTATATAGAAAATAAAAAGCCATATAGTTTTTATATATATAATTGTGTATATTAGTTTTAATTAATAATTTTATACATATATGT
Organism: Tyria jacobaeae; assembly: GCA_947561695.1. Taxonomy (NCBI): domain Eukaryota; kingdom Metazoa; phylum Arthropoda; class Insecta; order Lepidoptera; family Erebidae; genus Tyria; species Tyria jacobaeae. The sequence continues at coordinate 4,887,566 of OX387207.1, read as the reverse complement.
ATGTGTAAAAATAGATAAATTTTTCAGGGAATTAAAGTGGAATATATTTAGAAATAGAATATAGACTGGTTTCATTTGCACATTAATAAATTTTAAACTTTATATTTGCTCGAAAAAGGATTGAAAAGAGACTAATTTAGTATTCATTACATCGTTTTTCATACTTAGTCGAAATAGTATGAATGAAAAATAATCATTTTCACAATAATTGCTTCCAAAATATCGAAGCGGAATAGTCCCAGCGTACTCTCGGCTTAAGTCCTCTTATTCGTTGGAGAAAGCAGGTCAAGTGAAATTATAATACGAAAAAAAAAAGGATCTGCAGTCTTTGCATTAACTTAATACTTGATTTAGTTTCTTATAATATTTATCATTAAGAAACACGGTAAACGGATTATCATTCTATTAGTTTAGTTAATGGATAATAACCATATAACATACCTAATACATAAACTTCCCCTTTCCCAATTGCGCTTTTCTTTGTATTACATAAAAACACATGTACCTTTCCGTCGGCACTCGTAAGACTAGAGAAATAGATCTGGGCACTGCTTTTTATTTTAACCACATGAATCTACTTAAAACAAAAAGAAAAACAATGGTTTTGCAAACGAAATATGTACATATATTCAAGCATTTCATTTGAGAGGTCAATGAGGTCAAATAATATTTGAAGAAGGAGCTCGTCTCGCTTTTTGACATTGTAAGTATAAAGAAGCATTATATGCAATAACATCGAACATTTTCTTGGAATGAAGAATTCATTCCAAGAAAATGTTCGATGTTATTGCATATATGTATATCATAATTTGTTTTATTACTTGAAGTAAATTATAATCTAAATAAACCGTTTTTGTAGACGTTTGAAACAATCCTTGTGTATATTTTAATCACAATTTCATACCTTTTTCTATTTCTGTCCAAATTGGCATAGAGTAGATAATGCTTTAACTTTCAAAATTCCTAGCATTTTTAAGTACAAATCCGAAGTATTTTTAGAGTCATGTTCAGTCTCTATATGTTGTATTCTTTAACAACTCCCAAAACTGTCATTACATGTTCTTTAATTTTGTAAACCTGTCTTCCTCAACCAACGTAGATAAAATAACATATCAACAAAAATAAATGGTCGACTTGGTTGGACAAGGCAGGGGATGGACTAGAGTACAATATACAGCATTCTGGGAGGGTACACACTGCAATCGGCTCTCAATAATCTGAAACTCCAACAGAACAACCAGAGAAAAAATCAAATTAGGGAAATACTCGTAAGACAGAAGTTTACAATTAAGCGTTTGATCAACTTTCGTCTATAAGTTTTTTATTCCATCAAAGGAGACTATACTGCGATGTCATTTATATCTCATTCTTCAGTCTGTATGAAATATATTTCAAATTGTATAGAATAGTGAAGCTTGAAATTCAATTACTTAATTGTAGCTTTGTAAAATACTATTTCTCTAACCTCAAATTACCAATTTATCATTTAATTCAATTTAATTTTAAAGGGACCGGGGAAAAATATCAAATTATCGAGAGATTCAATTTAACGAGCATCAAATTATTATCGAGGGTACATCAACCGGCAGGTACAATCAAAGACATTATATTTTCACACGAACCCACTAATTACAAGAAGGAAATGAAATGTCCCAATATGTTCTTAAACTGTTTTACTGGAGTCTTCAGAGTTTCTAACCAAATATTAGAGCAAATTCCAAGTTGATTGGGAGTAGGTAAGCAAGACTAGGTGCGGAAATAGCAACATCGTAAGTGAGACTTTGAAACCTACGGCGTCGTCACCGATGAATAATATAACACACAGACCGAGGCATACAATGCGAGCAAGAAAGCAATGGAGATTAAATTGCTATTAAGAAATTCTTTGTTTTCGTTGCTTTTGCTTATAAGAAGAAGGAAAGAGTATATTGTTTGTATGTTGTTAAATTTATTCATAAATATGCAGATGAAGAACATGGACCAAATTAAAGTACACTACTAAACTACACTTTATCCAGGAAAGGAAAGCAGAGGCTTATGAAACGCCCACATTTTTGCAAACATAACTTAGTCCCATTTAAGTACTTTTACTTAACAGGGGACAAGCCTGTTGTGCGTTAGCCGGGAACTGTATATTTACTGTCATACAGATAACAGTCCAATCTCAGTCACCCGTTACTCCACCCACAGATAGAGATGGAGGCGCCCTATTCTACTCCAACGAAAACCACACGATAATTATGTTTGCATTTTGTCTCAATCTCACAATGTTCTGCTAGCACTAAGGGACTATATATTGATATTGCAAAAACTATGACGTTGACGTCTAAAGTGTTGCTAAAACAGTATAAAGTTTTATTAGTTATTATAGTCAATGTGATCCTACTTACTGCAGTCCACTGCTGGACATTAGGCCACCTCCCCATGTGCACTATAGCAGCCGGTCCTCCACGTTTCGCATCAAGTTAATTCTAGATACGTTCTTTATATATTTAAACTAAAAAACATACGATAATGCTCATATTTCTTAAGTACATACAGTTTTGCTCACGTGTATAATACGAGCATGCCCAAGTAGTTTCGAAGACTTGTCAGGGGGTGAAGTGACGTTCCGAGTCAGTGCATAGTAAAGTTCCCCGACGTGTTCGACGCTAGTTGGGAATGTTCGAAATATACAAGTGCAGAAAACTATCCTAAGTAAATGTAAGCAAATTTTGCAAATTTTTAAACAGCAGAGTCCTTAGTGGAAGTGAATATATATAATAATCGGAGGCTTGCTCCGAGGGGGGAGGGGGTTGGGCCTCCGTTAAATGCTCTTTTCCTACCTACCATACCTGTGATTTACTGTGATTTAGACAGCTTAAATAAAACTTAAAATAAGCTTAAAAGCTGTGACGATATCAAGAAATTTAGTAGTACCTACTAAAATAGTAGCTAAAAGATAAGTTTCTTTTCTTTCTTGCATGTATTATAATTATTTTACATTACAGTTGTAATCTTAGTTGACTTTATTCCGTAGGAGGTAAAATATAATAGATATTATGAAAGTCCTAAAATCACTCCAGCATTACCACAATGCACAACATCATAAGACCTATATAACTCTGTTCTTTAAATGGTCAAATAATCAAAGCGTGATCTTTTACATCCTTCACCACCCTTCAACATACTCGTATATATAATTCGTCAGTTAAGTTAATCAAGTACACTAAACTGCGTTTTTAATCTATGTTTATTACTTTAAAATCTCTTAATTTTATAGCTATGAAGTTAGAGCGTCCCTCTTCAAAGACAGATAAAAACCAACAAAACCGTAATACACTTTGCGAGCTCTTTCCAAGTTCTTTAAGTTTATGCACTGATAAACTGGAAACATGTCATGGGCATGCTTGTAAGGAAGATCGGTACTATGTTTCTTTTTTATTCTGCAGTTAAAGTGAGCAAAGGGGTCAGAGTATATATTTGTTATTTATTTATACCTTATTGTTATACATATGTATAATGAAAACTGTTAAAAATCCTTAAAAAAGAAAATGCTCTTTTTTAGAAAATTGATGATTGGCTGACAAATTTGTTGTGACTCTATTAAAGCAAATTTCTCTTCTATAGAGTAAAAAATATATAATTGATGTTTATCCATCATTTGGAATCAATAGGTATTGTACACTCTACAAGTCACATTAAATATCACAGCTATTCTTTACTACTCAAATTTTAACATAAAATAAATTTAATATAATTTTAATAATAAATATGTCAGGTTTTAAACGATTACCCATAAATCCAAATTTGTTCAGGCATTTAGAAGCAAAGCAATAAAGGAACTTACATACCAGACACGAACCCTGAAAATATTAAGTACTCTCCTTACACGAAAAATATAACTATTTGTAACATGAAAAGTTATATACATAATAAACTAAGCAACTGAACTGTTAATTATACTCACAAATAATAAAATGTAGGCACAAGTCGTTCACTGAGAATCAATAATAATAAATAATCAGTGCGGACTGACGCGATATCGTAGTGCGATTAGCGACACGCTGTTGGTAAATGAAAGGGTTTATTAACGTATACAGGCTGTTTGGCTGAGGTTAAACTAAATACCTATGCCTGATAATTAAGTCAAATGGGTAAATTAAAAAATTATAATTTATTATGTGTATACATTATTATAGTGTTTATTTACTCTTTTACATTCCGAAATCTTAGCATACAATTTCTTCTGCTATCAGCTTGTTAAATATATGTATATCTTTGAAGCCATCTTAATGCTTTAGTAGTTAAAAGATAACAATGAGACGGACAGAGTTATTTTAAAATATCAGTTGTATAAATGTGTGTGTGCTACTTTCTACTATAACTGAGTTGTTTATATATTCTATTTTATTTCATAAAATTGCTTAATAATTATTTGTAATAGTCCTAAAAATTATAGATCAATACACAAATGTATGTTATTAACTGAAATAAAATCAGTATACACATATGTTGGTAATATTAATGAACAGTTTATTTTTTTTTTTTCTAAATAACAATCAAGACGTCACGCCTTAAGTGAAATTGACAAAAAATCAAATAATTACAAATTATTAATCTCCTTTTTGTATCAAAATGATTTTGTATTTGACTTAATCACGCAATATGAAAATGTAAACGTTGAAGGGGAGATCGACTTGATTAAATAAAGGTTGCCGAAACAAAGTGATTTGTTGATGCACCTAATTTTCCTAACGAGGCGGTCGTTGTTCAAATAAAAATAGTTTCACAGAACCTAAAACATTTAGAAAATCATATACTGTTTATATATATAATATCATGAGAAAATTATTTTGGCATTCCAGCACAACCTTACAAATTCGCTAGCAATAGCTTGAATGATTTCGGATGTCCAATTTTTTTTTTATAGTATAGGGGGACAAACGAGCGGACGGGTCAACTGGTGGTAAGTGACTTCCGCCGCCCATGAACACTTGCTACTCAAGAGTCACAAGAGTGCTATCCGCCTATTAGGGTAGGGGAAAAGGAGGAGGGGAAAGGGGGGAAAGGAAAAGTGTTGGGCCTCCGGTAACCTCACTCACTCGGTACACAATGGAAGCACTGTTCAACAGCTGTTTTTCAGTGAGGTCGTGTTAATACTCAATTTGAAATATCTTTATAGTGGAAATGGGGTAGTCAGCATCACATCAGCTACAAAATAGGGGAAGTTAATTAAATTAAATCTATGGGTTTCATGTTTTTTCAATAATTTTACTTGTATTATAAATGTTTATCTTCCCTGCATGATCGGACACCCAATTAACCTCGTAGTCTAACATACGTAGAATTAATGTAACTGTTTTTTTATTGAACTTTCTAATAAGCAGAACTACCATTTGTATTATAAAAAATATTTGCGTTTAATAACCCTGTTGTGTTCCTATAGAAAGTTACGATACTAAGAGGCAAAATAACTACTACGATAAATACCTGATAACCAGAGGCGAACGTCTAGCACAGAAGATCCCCTCTACAGTACGGATTCAGGTTAGCTATTTAATATGCACGCGGAGCTTGATTTTACTTATTGTTTTGTAAGATCAAATATATTTTCCAAGAAACAGATTTTATAAAATATAAAAGGAAAGGTCCAATTTAATACAATCGGATTAGAGATGAGAACTTGACGATAACAGGGTTCACGCGACGTCACGGTTCCGTTGACAATATAATATTAAACAACGCGAGATTGTCAATGTAATTTTGATAACAAGATATTTTTCGTTTTTGGAATTTTATGCTTTAGTTACTGGCTAACTTTTAGTCGAGTCATGATTCACTTACTTAAATCATTTCAAATTTTACACCAGTTTGTTCACTACAATTTAATTTGTGGTCTCTTCTACATTAAATGGTCTTTACTGTACTGTTTATAAACTTGTAAATCGTTTTGTAGCTATTTACATCAGTTAATAACTGTTCCAGTTACGGACGGCTGGATGAATACACTTAATTTTCACATCACTTAATTCACTCAACAGAACTAGTCTCTCTGGTAAACAAATTTATAAACAAGAAGATAATAAGTTCTAAGGTGAATCCTTCTTCATTACAATGAGGATAGTTGTTATTTTGAATTATGCCCAGTCTATGGGACAATGGTATCATCTCACCCCTGTTGAGGGGGGTGGGGAGACTATTTGAAGCTCTGGACTCCTTATAGTGGTTTTCCTCGCAGCTCACCACTGTGAGCTGGTCATTGGTCAGTCAGTCAGTTGCCTGCAGAGTCGGTGTACCGAGGGCTGTTCGTCCTCGATATCTATGAGAAAGTTCTCCCATGCGTCTCCTCTGGGCTCCCAGAGAGCGGCCTTGAACGAGTTGGTAAGGAGGTTGTATCGGGTCTTGTCTCGGGGGTGCCGAGCTCGAGCATTTTACGGAGCCGAGCGGGCAGAGGGTTCTGTCAGCATTGTCTCGCATATCGACCCGCTGTTCCTTGAGAAATAGGCGTAGTAGGTCTTGGATGTCAAGTCTCCGTGTTCCAATGAACCACCCTGAGCGGTTTATCCATTGGTAGAGAGGGTTTGCAGCAGTCCTGTTGTGTTTATCTCGCCTGCCTTAACACGCTGTGCGAACAGCATGAGTAAGGCGGCGAGTTGGTCCCTCTCCGGGTCCTTGGCGGATGGGCTGCAGTCTTTGGTTGCCGCCGCAGGTGTGGGTGGCTTTTCCTGGGCCGACTTCTTTTTGCGGTGCCTTCTCCTCGTTTTGGTGGAGCTTGACCCCGGGTTTGCTTCGGCCATCAGCTTGGTGGGAGCCGAGTCGCCGACCACGTTTGGTTGGTCGATGACTTTAGGCGGGCCAGTTCTCGGCATGAGTCCCGCCTTCTTGTTGCGGGCTTCCCGCTTGTAGACGGGGCATGCCGCGCTACAAGCGGAATGCGGGCCTCGGCAGTTGGCGTACGTAGGGCTCCTCTTTTGGCCCATCTGGGTCTGCTTGTGCGAGCACGGATGTGCTTCGCGAACTTGACTGGCACTCCCTTGCTAATCAAGTCCTCCACTATTTCCTCTGTAGGAGTGTCAGCGGGTAAGCCCCAGATAGCCATTTTCAGGCGCTTCTGGTGCGGTGAGGCGATAGCGTAGTAAGGCGCCTTGTCCTGTCCGAGGTCATCCAGGTGACCCTGAATGACTCGGAATTCGAATCCCTTCCAGTTCTCCAGACGGTCCACTACAAGGATTGGTTGTTTCCTTGTGTACGTCTGGGTAGTGGCCGCCTTGGAAGGGCCTTGTGTTGTAATGGGCCTCGTTTTAGTTGTTATGGGTTTCTGTGGTGGCGGTGCGGCAAGAACAGCTGGGTGTTGGCGTTGAACCCGTTCGACTTCCAGTGTTACTGGAGTCGATTCGGGTGAGGAGGAGAGGACTTGGACGTCCATCTCCTCGCTATCCCCTTCCTCGGACTCCGAGGTTAGGGAAGCCTCTAAGATTGTCCGCTTTGCTGTTTGCGGCTCTGGATCTTCTTCGCGCCTCCGTTTGCTTGGTATAGGCGTGGGGGTAGGCGGCAGTGCTGATCCCACCGCTTTCAGGACCGCGAACAGGTATATCCATTGTACGTTAATGTTTAACTAAGATCTACTGTAATTCCTTTATTGTACAATAAAGAATATTCTAATCTAATCTAATCTAATCCTTTTGTATTCTTCCGTAACATTTTTCTTTTCGATTCTGGTCTTTCTTCCACATTTCTTTATTTATCACTCATCTTATCTTTCCTCTTTTCTTCTTTAACTTTATCATTAGCTCATCAACATTTTGTGGAGTACATTGTCAGTAATCAGTCATAGGCACATATGTACATTGCACTTTTAACATTGATGGAATTGATACACTCATACACAGCTTTATCAGCCATTTCATTACCAGATATCCCTTTTGAGTGAAGGAACCTATAGGACTGCAACTACTATTGATAGATTAATACTAATTTGGACAACATGCAACATACGTCTAAGACTCCTGAGGTCATAATTTTGTAAAATATCTATTTATATTGTGTAGTCAGCCTAGTTTCTAAAGTACTCATACTAAGCAAATATAGTTTATAAAAATATTGTATGTTCTTCAGGACTTGTATAACTTGATTAAATAGCTGATTCTATAATTACATTCATGCGTCACGATCTTCCTCTACTGTCATTGTACTCTTCGTGTTCTTCTGCCTTCTCCTTTTCACAGAACATGACGGATTTGATCGTACATTATTATAGCGGTCGACCTCTACCGGTTATCACACTAAGGATCACTTTATGTATTTCTTTTGTCATTCGTTTCTCACTCATTATTTACATATACCCAAACCACCACGTATACCCTTTTTTAATTGTCGCCACTACATCCTCATTCAATCCGCATAGCTCCCTATCACATATATACATTAATGTTCATTGCATAACATCGTTTTAAAGTCGTCTATGTGATTGAGATTTGCGGTACGAAGCACAAGTAAAATTTTATATTTTCTATCAAATGCTCCGTCCTCGCAAGAGGAAATGTATTTGGATTCTGGCCCTTCTGTGGTTTCCTATGTAAGTCTATTATAATGCAAGTGACCACAAGCACCAACACCAAAGCCGATAACTAGCGTAACCAATTATTTAATAGCAATTATGCAAATCAGTGAGTCATAAATACCGTCATTAATTACGGTTCAATGAAATTTAGGCGGTAAATGCTATTACCCGATTAAAGGAATTTTTGGTAAAATACCTTTTATCTTTTGAAACGAAATTGCCCTAAAGCAGTGATTAAAAATGTAATAAAAATCTGTAATGGATTTTAATTTGTAAATAATTTGCAAATATTTTTGAATTATTTTCATGGCGTAAATAAGGTTATTATGTAAATAACTGAATAACTCTTACAAATGAATAATATTTTTATAGCACAAATATATAACCCATATCATCAACAATACGCTACGCAAAAAGAAAAATACTTTTCTAAAATTATTTTCTCACTAAAAACACGTTTGTAGATAGCAAAAAAATAAACGTTGAAAAATGCTATTTTGATTTTCTAAAATCTACTGCGAACTTACACAGTAAGAATAGCAGGTTAGGAATTCTTCAGTTTCATTTTATAATTCAATTTCATCACTTATCCACCAAACTATATAACTACACCGGACTTGCAAACTTATACGAGGATAAGAACCCGCGTCAAGTGAGGACTGAACTCATACAAACCTACAAAACCTTATCGCTCTTGCTAGCAAAATATATTTTTTTATTTTTACGATACATATTTTACGTTATATTTAATAGCATATTGTTTGTTACGAAGAATTTAAATGGTTTGAAACGTTCTCAACAAGTAAAAAATTTAACTTTTGCCCTTTAAGTATTTAAAAACTTCATAGAAAACATCGTTCTGGATTAACTTTTAAATCATTCGATTAAAAGCCGATACCTTTTTCACAAGGCTTCACCGAAATATGTCACCTATATTCGCGCTTACGCTTGCCTTAAATACTTTTATAAAGTTAAAAATATTCCTCATCTTCTATACGGCACTTTTAATAGCCTTTATCGATTTTGTAGGATGTAGCATTTTGCTACTGAATACTGAATTCAAATTAATTTAAAGCGTTTTTACACTACCTCCTCCGAACTAACAAGTCTCCCACAGTGCAGTCACACACACACAGTGCACACTATGCAGTCATCGGTAGTCATCAATGCTCAGTCAAATCCTATCGGACCTGTGTACTGTTCTGCTTGACAGTAATGTAAATAAGTAATGGTATTGATACTTACAGTAGCTCTATTTTTATCAAACTACTACTTGAAGAGTTAGTTTTTTGATTAACTATCAATTCACACGAAAAAATTAATGAATACGAAGCTGTCATCCATTTCAGCCAATCTAAACTTGAAATTAGACCCATTTCCGAATATCGTAATCGTGATTAAACAACCTACACAAAACATTCAGAGGTTTCTTTTATTGATTTCAAGCTGTCTTAGATATTTCCGGATCCACCCTCTTATACCAAATAAAACAGAATAATTAATGTCTTGTTTACTTATAAATACATATTATTTTTTATTTTTGGTAAGTAATCAATGATAATGAATGGTAAATAATTCTTCTCATAAGTGTAATTGGTATAAGAAATTGTTGGTTAAAGTAATAAGAAAGTTTTGTTATGGTATTCTATACATACTTGACTAGACTATCAATGTTATATCAGTTAGTGGATGTGTCATATTAATATTCTTCTATAGCGTTTACGTTGCCGAAAACTCTTGAATACAAGTTGTAATTATGATTCTTTTAAACTGATATAGATATCAAATAATATTATTATTTAGAACATATTGATAATATCATTGACTTCTATATTACATACTCAGTGATTTTGTATATAGGGCACCATATTTTCTATATAGGGCACCTATTTTAGTGAGAAGCAAAATTACACGAAAACATTATTCTCATTAAAATTAATATGTACATTTGAACCTCATTATTCACAGCTGTCTAGTTTTAATACCCTGTGGTATTATTTTGTATTATCATAAGTCAACAAAACTGTTAAAACCCAAACCTGAAATTAAATGGCTAATTGCATTATTCTGCAGTAGTAACTGTTAGTTCGCATCCTAAACACCTACCTAAAGAACCTTTGTGAAATGATCAACCAACACTCTTCAAACAGTTTTAGAGCAGAAGAAAGAACAGTTTTTTTATTATTAATATAAAAATTAAGGTTAAGTTGCCATTTTAATTAATATCTGTTTATTTTCATTACAAAAACGGAGGCAGGAAGCGACTGATCGGCAACGGGTTTTGGTATGCTATGACACATTTTTTGTATTCGACACTTGAGTGTGGTATCCTCGCTTACCAGCTTTCTATTATAAAAACAAACTGTTTAAAACATGTTTATTGATAATGGTTTACGCGACGGGCTAATGACTTATCATATAACATCAGTCAGAGTTATAAAATAATAGTACCTTTTGTATAAACATGAATGATTGATGCGTGAAATTTCATAGCATTGACGTCGCGGTACCTTTCGAATTTTTAGCTGTAATCGCACTGTTATCATTATTGTAACTACAGTAAATTGTTATTTTTATATTCTTGCTTACATTAACAAGGCCATTTGAAAAGTAGCTAAGAAAGATGTTTATTACACACATAATTGAATTTCAATTTCTTGAGAAATTTATCACCCTTTTTAGGCAGTTGATTTCTAAAAAGGATAATAACATGCATGCTTCACCGAATTTATATTATTTTTATGGAAAGGACTTTATTCTTTAGTTAATAAGAAAGGATTGTACAAGCCGCACAGAAGTGAGAGTTACTGTTTTCATTTTTTCTTGAGAAATACCTACCCGTATATGTTCTACAAACATATATGGACACTTTTAGAAACGATAGTGTAATTTTAGAAAAGTTACTCAAAAGCCACATTATGTCTCTAGAAATAGAAAAGTGATTGTAAGATTTGTGTAGTAAAGGATGTACCAGGTACTTTCAGTTTCTCACTGAGGTGGTTACCAGGGGGGTTTCCACACGTTAAAAGAAGGGACGACATACAAACATCGTTATCATGTCAATGGAGACACAGACCACGGCACGAGTAGTCGAATAGTATAAAGTTTGAGCGACAGTTCTACAAAGCAGAAGTTGGTTCAATTGTCGCTTGCTATTGTTCGCTGAACATTACTGCGTCTGGCTGGAAGTTTCTTTTATTTTTATTTAAAAAGTTCGTGACTACATTTCTTTGAGTAAATTAGCTAGTACTATAGTCATCAAATAGTCATAATGTAGTAGAATAGTATTGTATTTTTTTAAATAATATAAGGTCGACAGATGAACAAACGGGTCATTTGGTGGTAAGTGACAACCGCCGTCAATGGACACCAGCAACTTAAGTGACGCAAGTGAGGAGCTGGAGGATGATTGGAGGGGAAAGAAGAGTGGGGGAATCGGGCATCCAGAAACCTCATTAATTTCGGGGAAATGTAATGCAAGCATTACTTCACATTCGGTTTTCTGTAAGGCCGTGGTATCGCACCGGTCGAGCTAGCCCATTTGTGCCTAAGCATGGCTCTGCCATGGTAGAATGTTATTATGTTATTCATTAATACTGTAATATTACAGAATGAGAAACCGGGTGCATTTATAAAAACTAGCTGTCGCCCGTGGCTCCGCTCAAAAGATAATTATTTAGTCAACGCTCGGGAACACTACCTTCTTTTGTGCAAGTACCCTGTTCTTATCACTTGAACTTCACACTTCAGTGGTAGAGCCATGCTTAGGCACGAATGGGCCGGCTCGACCGGTGCGATACCACGGCCTCACAGAAAACCGGTTGTGAAGTAACGCTTGCGTTGCATTTCCCCGAATTGAGTGAGGTTTCCGGAGGCCCAATTCCTCCTTTTTTCCATCTCCTCATCCCTCCTCTCTTCTTTCCGCTCTCTGCATCCCCCATCCCTCATCACCCTCAAAGGCGGGCAGCGCACTTGCGACTCTTGAGTTGCAAGTGTCCATGGACGGCGGTGTCACTTACCATCAGGTGACCCGTCTGTTCGTCTGTCCCCCCATAGTATAAAAAAAAATAAAAAAAATAAGAATTCGCCGAAAACTTTCTGATAAAATTCGCTACATCTTTCTTCAACAATTAAATAAAGTTTGACAGTTATGCTACAGTTTTTTTATAGTAGCCTACTACAATGACTCCACTCTGCCTGAAGGAAAGCAACAAGTGGAGTCTAAAAGTGGTCAAAGCAGTACGGTGACACACACTATGGCGGCCTGGTAGATGCTTTTTCACGCACCGTTTAAAAGACCCGGGATCAAAGTGGAAGGGAAACACGTGCACTGGTAGTAAGTAATAGCAGTAATATAATAACAGCTATTAATAAATTGACTTGTATTTCTTCTTCTACCTTTCCCTATATATATTTCCAATTGACAATAGGTTTATGCTTCAATAAAATTTTGCTTATGTTAATGGGAATAAATTAATGTTTTTTTCAATAATTTTGGGTGTTTTCTGTAAAGTTAAAATAAAATAAAATAAAATATCAATAGATATAGGAATACGTAGTTGCAAGTACCTATAACTTACACTTACCTACTTACTTACCTATAACTTACATTACTGTAAATAATATGTTTAACTACAAGATGAGCCATTGCCGAAGCTGACCTAACCTAACCGACGTTAAACAGGTCAAATTTTAGGCACCATGTGGTAGTAGTACCATGCAGTCACTAAGTGTCCTGCAACCTTTATATTGTAAAGCCGTTTTTTCGTTAGCAACTAGCAACTAAAGGTGCACAAAAATACTACCAGTTTACATAATCAAGATGTTTTTACAAGTCTATATTTCCAAAATTATTTCTGGATTAGGCGTATTGGTGATAATTATATATAAGACGCTCTGCTTCTTATAAGTATTATAAATACTTTTTTATTTCGTAACTCTCTTATGCCAATCCTAAGTCGAGATCAAAGAGATAGATTTCAAACTTTTTTTATATATTTTAATACTTTATGCACAAAAATGTATAATGGCGGAATTATTGCCGAAGGTATTTCTACCAGTCCACCTTAGGGACGAGTAGAAACAAGTGAAGAGCTGCAATTAATAAAAAAAATTAAAACAAACGAATGATAATACATATATAGGTTAAAAATAAAATATACATACATAAAAACACATATACACAGAAATACATCTACATACATATAATAAATAAAACAACTTACTGTTATGATGATGCTGCTGGATTACCAACAACGCTTTTATATCATATGGAAGAAAGTTTTTGAGCCGGTACAAGAACCAAAAGTTTCCTGTAACTTACAGGCTGATGTTAGTAACCTGCATTTGCTAGCTAAGGTTGCTATCAATAAATAGGCCTGGACCTTAACAGAATGAACTTAGTATATCACTAAGTTCATCTGTTTCATGGTTCCATTATAGATCATAGGTGGCAGTTTCTCCAGATCAAGCCTCCTGGTAATTAGTTAACTACCTACGATGACAGCCTGACGCTTAGTTAGGTTTACAATCAAACTAAATGTATCAGACCAGTTGCTAAATAGTTTTACTTTATAGTTTTACTATGGTATCATGATAGTAGTGATAGTAGTTGCAAGTCATCGGCAAAAAGAAGGAAAGTGAATGCCGCCTGGTAACTCATCAGAGTAAAGATTATACCAACTTGAAGTGAATTCATAGACACAGACGAACTGCTGGTGCCCTCGAAGATAAGAAGAGAACCATTGCAGTGCATCAGGTAGAACCATATTGTAGAAGAGGGTAGATAGAAGGATATCGTGACTGACGGTGTTAAATGCATTCGAAAAATTGAACAAAGCCAACACGGTAATTTTAGAGATTTCAATTCCAGCTTGAATATCACGTTATCAGTTTTTTTTTACGTGTGGAAACTCCCTAGGGCCGTCATCCCACCGGGGTTTTCGGTGGATATACCAGACCAGACCAGACCTAACCCCGATTGAAAAAGACTTAGCAAGTTGTTTCGATACACAAATTGCGATGATAAGCTTATTATAAAACATGTTGAAAACTAATGCGGTACACTTTTCGGTCTCAGCTTCAGGAACTCCCAATTAGATCTTTTTGCGTCGCTACCTAGTCACCAAGACATAAATCGAACTACGGCAATGTGAGATTTGTTTACGAAGCAGTCCAAGCACCTGAAATGTTCGGAACTCCTCTGCCACTTTTGTTGGCACTCCACAGTGCAAATGAGCCTTGAACGAAATGAAATAAGATTTGAAATGAAAAAGTGTGTAGGTGGTATACTGGTAGGTGGGGTAGTGTAGAACTTGTTATATCACAACAAATATGTTGCCGATGTATGTGCTAACTAACTGTATTATATTCCACTCAAAGAAGTTATAAAAATTAATAGAAAAGTGTTAATTAAAATGAAAAACTTTTTCAGCGTCTACTCTCTTTTTGCAAACCAACCCTACCCTACAATTAATACTACTTGATTTTGCGACGTAAACCGATGCTAAAAATCATATGGAATTGTAAAATCGATTGGCTTTTGGTCATATCGTATTAATACAATGGAATATATAAATAAAAGTTGTAGAAACATGATGTGCGATATGGTTGGTATTTGTTATAATTTTGAAAATATAGCTTTTGTTTTAGTTACTGTTACCTAAGTGAACCACTAAGCTGTAAATCGCCACAACTTGTGGGTGTGATGTAAATAACAATTGAATAACTTTCGTTTCGTCCGAACAATACTCGATTGAATTTATTATCATTTAATACTTGTAAATGAGAACAGGAATTTTATAGTTAAAGGTTTGGTTTAGCTTTGAATTCTCTTCATACTATTTGGAGGGCTCAGGGCTAGGCGTTTGTCGAGGAGAGATCAGATAATTTCTCACCTCCTTTTCATTTATCATTAGAAACTATTTGCCTGCAGCTATTTCAAATTATTTAAATTACTTAAAGTAACTAGAACCAATCAAGCAACTTGCTCTTATATTGAACCTTGTAGCTGTCGAATAACCGATAGACCCAGTTCTTGAGAATGGTCGTGCGATATTATACTGAGATCTTATATTATCACTGACAGACCGATTAGAGCGCCGAGCAATGATTTGATGATCTCATAAAGGCCGAAAAGGATAGAGAACTAAAATATTAAGATTTGGCCTATGAAGTTGTCGGCAATCAATGTACCGATAGCCATATCAGCGAATGGGTTAATCGCAAAGAGCCTTTTTTTTGGCCGTTATTCGTTAGTCCAAATCGAACCGACTTAAACCACCTGGTGTGCCATGCTGCATTTAAAATAGGAGAAATCTAGGAATAGCTTTATTAAGACATCCGGACACTTTGCACTGGTAGCCTATCAATAAGACAGATCTAGACACACGGTCGTCAACTCCTCACGTCTGGTCACTAAAGCGGGTGGAGGGGAAAACCCGTCCTAACCATCCGTGGCCACAACCAGGGTGGCATGAGATATGTTGCATGCTGGTAGGCACGCCTCCGCCTCCCGCGGCGAATGGGGTCCGAATGAAAGTCATCCTCCCGGGCCCGCTCCACCACGTCCTTCTACGAGACGACGGCTTCCCAGACGGTTGCGACCATGGTGGTAAAATTTCTACCACTAGCGGCCATGGAGCGTATATTGGCCAGTAGCGACAGATCCTCTCCTATGACTGCATTGAGGGCCCGTCGCCGAGCCTTCCGCTTCCAAATCCCACGGATATGTTCCTGCCAACTCACACGCCGCCTCCGTATGGATGTTGCGGTAACCGGATACGGCTCTAACCGCCGTAACTCTCTGAAGACGCCAGAGGTATGCCCAATTCTAGGCGGTCAGCAGGTGGTGCAAGCGGATGCACCGCCGAACCTTCAACCAGCTTTAGAACACGGCAAGCTGCTGAAAGTGCTCGTCAAACGATACGTCGATATTTTATGTGGGACTGATCGTATACAAGGACTGAGTTAAGCATGATAAAGGCACCAGGGAGCGGGCCACGGGAGGGTCCATGAAATAGGTGGGCCTTCGTCTTGTCCAGGGTCACCCGCAAGCCCAGCGCTGATCGCTAAGAGCATCGTCCAGCACGTTCAGAAGCTTACGTCAAACAACTGGGTCAAGGGCCTGCTACAGAAGGCAGTATTTCTTCATACGGCACGTGCCGTCCTGCTGAAACATCATGTTGTCCAGATCCATGCTATTCAGTTGAGACCACAAAAATTCCGTTATCATATTCCTATGTGGTTTCAGAGGACGGCGCAACCTGCCACACCGCGCATGAAACTATCGACTTAATGTAGCAACGATTTCAAGAATACTATCTCACGAAATTCTGAAGTCAACTTACCCCCAAGATCGTGCGATTTAACGCTGTGCCATTTTTTCCTTTGGGGTTTTTGTGAAATTTTGAGTTTATGCGAATAAACCAGAAACATTTCCTGAGCTCAAATCAGGGATCAAACGCGAAATCGGTGAGATACAGCCACTCTGTGTAAAAGTCATTGAAGAAAATTTCATGAAAAGAGTAACGGCCTGTCATCAGAGCCGTGGAGGCTCGCCTGATATTTTATTCCATACTTAATCGGAACATGTCTTCTTTACAATTCAATAAAAATATCACAACTCTCTTATAAAATACGTGTTTTTATTTTTAAATGAAAAAGTGCACTCTTACTGAGACAGCCTTTATAAGCGATACAACTCGAACTGGCTGGTGCTGGAAAGTCCGAGCCCTCTAACCTCTATCTGATCCTGTGGTGTCGTAAAACCCGACCTAAGTTTCAGACAACTGTCTGCCTGATAACAATCTATCATAGAGATTTACAATGACCAGATTTCTAACAATATAATATAGTGCTAAATTATGTTGGGCAAAATTTAAGCGTTGGAGACATCTCTGCCTGTCACTTTTATTTGTAAATGTATTTAAGCATGTATGTTAAGATATACAAAAGTTATCACTTCTTGACCGACAACAACTGATAAATATTAGGTAATTTAAACATATGTAGTATAAATCAGAAGTTGGACACATACGTCGTTAACAGCTTATATTGAAATCGAACAAAAGGGGTTGTATAAATCGTCTAGAACTCGGGCAATCATACTATGAATGGAGGGTTGAAATAAGATATGTAAGTATGTGTCATCTGCACAAGGGTTAAAGGGGCCGGGTTATCGAATGTGGTGTCACATACATTCAAAACCATGTGAAACTCAAAAAAAAAAAATACCTAAAGAAAATCTTGATGCTGTTTAATTTAACTTATTCTGTACGTTTATGTTGTTCACTTATATCAGAGTGAGTGCTGAGCCGTCCCAGCATTTACGGTCAAGCAGTCTTTGTCGGTCTCATTTTGTTAACTTAGTGCACACCTCTGGCTATTCCAAGTTGATATTCTCCTTATTATCAGAACAAAAAAGTGACAGAAATTATATTTATTTGTACGACATAACATTTAAATGACGTGAAGTAGCTTTTTTTGTACGATACAAAATTAGTGTTCAGGTCAAGTTCATCATCATCATTCATCTCTAACGGTGGTGTGATCTATCCGACAGTATATGTATATACAGTCACATAACAATCCGCTGGCGCCCTGTTACGTAAATGGGACTAAATTATTGTTGGTAAGAAGTGGACTTTTTACTTATCTGCCGATCCCGTCGGAGATGCAGGCGTAAGTGTATGTACATATGCGTGTGTGAAAATATGTGTGTATGTACATGTGTGATTGTGTGTGTACATATCTGTGCGTGTGTGTACATATGTGTGTATTTACATGAGTGTGTGTGTGTGTGTACATATGTGAGTATGTACATAAGGATACTGCTTCTTAGGCGCTTCTGTCTAACATTTTCCAAGATAACTTGTAAACAATGACTGACGTACCAATCTGCAATAACAGTCCTTTTATCTTCTAGAATGATTATTGTGAAATTACCCATCGGTTCAAAGAATGAGGCCATCATTCTTTTTCCATTTTCCTTGACTTCTGCCCTTCTTTACTTTTGTCTGTGAATCTGTTGATATATCACCCATCTATCAGCTTCTATCATTAGCCGCAAAGCACTCACGTTTTCCTCAGTAGTCACCGTAAAAGGACGTCTTTACCGAGAATCATCATTAAGTTTGCTTTAACGTTTAAACTCATTAAACCAGTTGTGAACAGTGGTACGAGATGCGGCTTCGTAAAGAAATGCCAATCAATGTCTGTCGTAACACTGTTGCTGAATAATACCGAAACGAAAGTCATAATAAATCATTCAGCCAAAATTTTCACTTGTCACATTTTTTGGACGCACGACGGACACTTTTTAAATCGGCGCCAACTTGTAAAAACAAATGACATATGAATTCATTACACATCTACAGATTTTCTTACTGGAATTTTCTAAAAACTTTTAGTGTGACTGTAAATTAACTTTATATTTTACGTTGCCTACCGCATATTACTAGGCTATGATACTGATATAACTATGCATACATATGTTTACTATATAACACATATGTTATATAGTAAACATATTCTCATAATTATTTTATGAATTGCATATAAACGAATGGTGCAAAAACATGTATTAATAGGCTACCTCAGATTGTGACTGCAAAACATATAAATAACTAGACGACAGGGTAGATTAATATAGCTTGATTATACTCCACTATCGGATTTTCATAATTGTATCATGCTTTAGATAGCTGTAATCATATTAATTAAGTACAATGAACAATTAATGTTTATTGTAAAGCCAGCCCATGACGACACACCAAGTGCACTGCAAAGTGCACTATCGAACTGTATTAAACCCGCACAAAGGACACCCTAATGACTTTATCCAACTACTTCACCTGATTTTATAAGGTTATTATTGTGCGATAAGGTATTGATGCGGTGGTTTTGTATTCGATTTTAATCGAGAGTACAAATATTTTAATGTTATCATGAAATTGACACAGATGAATTGCTACTAATTATTATTAGTCTTAATTGATACGTTTATCTATTTAATATCACATGAGAAATCGTTTTTTTTTTAAATAGTGGACCGCAACCGACAAGCTAGTGGTCCGAAAATACCGATAACAGCACGGTCTCTGCTTAAATACGACACATCGACTGCTGTTGTAGACATATATATTTACCTAACATACCGTAAATGACAGCAGTTTTGTAAGGTTGTGAAAACTTGTCTGACGCTATGATGATGCAGTTCATGTGTTTTAAATTTCCAATGTAGAGGGCGAACTTTTATTTTTCAGGTATGATTATGAGAAACCTTGTACAACTCTTTAAATGAAAAAGAATAACCTCTTGTAATCGGTTCATAAAAACAACATACACACGAATTGAAGACCTTTTTCTTTTTGAAATCCCTTAAAAATATTTACTTGTTTACGCATTAAAAAGGGCCTTAATCATTTTATGAAAATAGGACTTCTCTCTAAAGTAAATTCTACCCCTTTTATTTTCCTTTCTGCCTGTCCTTATTATTCACTTACCTATTAAAATAATATTCAGTAAAATAATCTCAAAAATGAATGGGTGCCGTAAGTGGTTTGTTACTTAATTTTGGATAGCTGTTTTAAACATAATAGATGAAGTTTCCGTTTTAAAACAGTTTTACCGCGTTTTACTAGTTACGGAATTTTCTATAGTAAATTCCGTAATACGTGAGTTGGATATATAGTCCACGGTGAGATGAGATAAACAAATGTTTATTGCGGAGTATTTATATTACCGGCTGTGTTCTGTGTGGTTTTAAATTGCATTTACTTATTACTTAGTCATTGAGAAAAGTAAGAATAGTAAGGTTCAAAATTTCGAACATCTAATTGAAATGTAGCTTTAAATACAATACCTATTGGATCCTTGGCATTTCTTCCTTGCTGGCGCGTGAAGAGAAAAGATGCCAAGGATTGAAAGAGCACTCAAATGCAAATCAAAACCATATATTTTAATTAAACCAATCAATATAATCATATTTTAATTTTTCAAGAGAAGAAGTCAGTCAGTCAGTTAGTCTGACTGATCAGTTAGTCAGACGTGAAGCTTGTTGCCTGTTCCAATACGTAGATAAAATGGAGAACATGCAAGAAACTTCAAAAACAATATTTTTTAAATATTTTATACAATTTTCTTGTTAGATTTTATAAGTGTAAAATAAAATGTGAAGACAATGCAATACATCATTCTGAAATATAAATTCTTATAATTACTACCAGGTATATTTTATGTAATAGTAGTCACGTGCACACGAACGTTCGACTACCTTTAATATGGTTGAGGTAGAACCATATTAAACGGAGTCGAACGTCTCGACACGTACGCCACCATCTAGGCGAGCATGACATACCACCTCTTTGATGCAACTCCAGGGTAAGATGTTAAAAGCATTTGCTATGTCGAGAGACACTGCCAATATCACTCCGGGACCATGATTGCATTGACGGTAGAGCGCCCCTGTCGGAAGTCAAATTGATTTTCCGGCCCAACTCTCAAAAATTCGCTCTAAGAGCTTACAAACCTGGTCGAGCGACACGATGGGTCGATAGGCAGACAGCGAGTCTGCCAGGCGCCCCTCCTTTCTAATGAGGACCAGTTTCCCCATTCCATAGTTTCGGCAACTGGTCTCTTTCTAGACATGCGCTGAAGAGCCCTGTAAGTTTGGGCCCGAGAGCCTTAAGGGCAAGAACTCAAGCTCAGCCTGGAATGCCATCGGGTCCTAAGGCGATGTTCTTGGCTTGAAGCCTTGCCCTTGGTTCTACCTGAGTGACTTCGGGGACGTTGTCGTCTTCGGCATTGGGCACTTGAGACGGAGTCGTTGGGTAAGCAGGTGTATGCCCCTCCAGTCCAGATTCCCATCTATCATAGGGGGGCGACGATTTCTCAAAGCAGCTCTTAAGTCAATGGGTGGTAAAATAGTTTCATCCTTGCAAAAAGGTAGGGGCACCCCCAAGTTTCTCGTGCCTAGGGACAATGCCTATCTTTAATAGAAACCCTTTGAAATATTAAAACCTATTATAAACTTTCAGCTTTATGCTACGTACTTACGTGTTTTGTAAATTATTCAGTTGAACTATGAAAATAATATTTTAAAATAGAAACTACGTCATACAGTCATCTCTAAAGTTACATCATATCTTGAACCGTTCAAGGAACGTGAAACTTTCAAGACTTGACTAACTCTTAAAAAGTTTGAAGTGAATTGCACGTTGACATGATTGTTTTAAATAAAAAAGTTTGTATACCTCCAAATTAAACAGTTACGTTAAAATTTTATGTTAGAAGTTTCCAACTCCGACAAACTGACGACAAAATCGATATATGTATGTATATTGTATATACAGTGTTACGACAACAATAGGGTATAGTTACGAGAATCCCACGGCTATCCACAAAGCATGAATTCCTTAATGCCATTTTATTATTATAAATTCCTAAGTTATAGTGAGGGAATAACAGTTATGATGTAATGAATCTTGAAAAGTAGCCACTATTACACACAGGTCAGTTAACCTAAAAATAAGAAAAATATAAGCACCTACTTTTTAAAACAAAGCTCGAACATATTATGTACATATGTATATTTGGTGTATTTGGTAGTTCCACTTGATGTTATCCTTTCTATTTCTTTCAGTTAAGTACGCGATGTTTGAGCTCAGGTCTACGAGACCTATATTTTTCCATAACTTGCAAACTAATATACAGGCTAATGTGTTTAATCTGACTGACTTCGTCAAATATCGAACTTTGTTGTGATTTAGTGAAGGCGTTTTATTATGAAATCGCTGTACCTAATAAATAGGCCTGTATATTCATGGCTTTATAATATAAGTATTTTCAAAAATTTTTGATCGTGTAAATGTTCGGAGATCAAAAGAATGTTCTTGTAAGACAAAATATAACAGTATTCGTAAAAGCATAAAAAGAATAACAGTTGGCTCAAGGAGATTAGGAAACACTTTGTTCTTTTTCCAACAATATTTATCTAAAAATTTTAGGTTTGAAATATATTAATGCTCTTATACATTTTAATTACCTACAAAAATTACATATTACATACTCGTATGATGTTGCCTGGAGTGGTTTTTTTTTTAAGAATATAAGCGTCATTCATATTTATCTCTCCCTATATATATATATATATTATATATATATATATATATATATTATATATCCCTATATATTATAAAACAAAAATTGTTAAAATATTTACTTTCATATGGCCTTTTATATGCCGTTGTTACTTTGATACATACTAATGGGCAGGAGTAAAATAAAGCCACCCCACTACAGTATTATTAAAGCTCTACAGATGGGTAGCGTGAAAGGCAACTAGAAATCAGACTGTTATCAATTAGACAGTATGTATATAGTCATACCCTTGAGACTTGATTTAACAAAATAGTTGATATTGTTAATGGGTATTATTATAATTATATTTAATTATCTAAACCTTTTTAATTTAAACATACATACATACGTGTATTTGTTATAATGCATTTGGACCATAAACAATTTTTTTTTTTACGATTTAAACTTACATACGTAGGTATGTGCCACAAATAAATAAATATACTCGTATTAAGATACAACTAAGAGGAACTAAATACGCCATTACCAAAACATATGTATGTACTGCTTGAAGTACACAAATCAATTATTGTAACGTAGCACCGTATAGAAAAAAGATACTACACATGAAATGGTCAAACAGAACGTAAAAATCTAACAAACAGTTGAAATGCATGTTGCAATACTCTCTATCCCTATGCTGTTAAAATTCCTGGAACTGGTAACCAGTTTCCGAAATTCGGACTACGGCCGGATTGACGTTTACATTGTTGTCTGATTTATTGTCTATGGCTATATTTAAATCGAAAAAGAAGAGACAAAACTCTTTCCTATTGACTTTTTCCTACATATTTGCTGCGAAATTTTGAGAGATATTGAAAGCTGCAAAATATGCAATATGAAAGCGTTGTGTGCTAGATTCAGAATATTTTAGTGTTAATATGAAAGATGTGGACATACACATTAGCTTCATGAAATGCGTCTATCTTAATAAATTGTAATAATTATTGTTGTTAATCATTTAATTTGTCATCTTATATGTGGAACATTTCCTTTAAAGTTAAATGTATGGCCTTAAGTAGAACCAATTGCACGGATGGAGTAGCGGTTTAAGTGGTCATCTCGCCACTACGCTGCCGCGCCGAGTGTTGTGGGTTCGATCCCCGCACGGGTCAACACTTTGTATAATCCTCAAATTGTTGTTCTGAGCCTGGGTGCTCCCTTCGTCTTTGTATCCCTTGCTTGAATGTTTGTAAAGTCCCTTGTCCCCGTATTTGTAAAGAAAAAAAAAAACAACAATTCAAAAAATAATTCTCTCATTTCGAAATATATTTATTTTATGGCCACTATTCCTTAAATAAGAGAGAACAATGTAGTTTTAAGACTCCTCATTCGCTATTAACAAAACATAAAATGTTCACTTCGTCTAACCGAGGCTTAACCTCAGATCAAACCAACCAGTCCTCTATACGAGACAACTTAGTAACCGGCTTTATACTTCCTCTTTAAGTTCATTAGTTAAAAAAAAACATTTACACGTGACCATCTTAGATTTAAATTTAAACAAAATTAAAAGGGACACTAAACTTAAAAAAAAAACTTTTCGTGCAGCTCAGAACCGAGTCGGTATATACGCCAATACCATTTCATAGTTACTGATATAAACAAGTAAAATTGATAAAAAAAGGGAAAATCCCTTTTTTTTTTTTTTGTTGACGTTATCTCTCAATACACACACCCTATTAAGATGATTCAAATAAAACTTCACACTTCGAAATCCATCAAGCTGTCTAGGTTCTAGGCCGTGACAAAATAATATTGTCCATACATCTATATACATACACTCAAGAAATAGAAGCCTCTTTCTTGTGCAGCCGGTTGAAAATATAAAAACACAAATGGTGGTGTGGTAGTCTCACGCGGGACAATTTCAGGAACCAAATTGTGTAAAAATTATAACTGTACCGATACATTATTTATTCTTTTAGAATTTGTATATATGTATAGTATCGCGGAATTGTAATATACATATCTTCACAATTATAGTGAATACGATTTTTTACAATTAATATTTAATATTTTGCAGGTATACTATAAACATTCGAAAAATTTATCTTTTGAATTCAAGAAAAACTGTTTCGCCTACAAATCATAGTGTAACAATCTAACACTGTTTTTATTTCCTTTATTTAAATTGTGTCAGGTTGCTATAATATTAATTTTCTTCTCATTTGGAAGAATAGTTTATTAAAGATAACATAAAAACGAATATCAAAGTAAGGGAAATAGCATAGCCTCAAGAACAAATGTCTTCAGTTTCTTAGCCAAAATAACAATAAAAACCTGTTTTTCCCTCGGCATAACTAATGTCCGACGGTATCCACATCTATTTGAGCAACAAGAAGAACGTTCCGTTTGCCCATTTTCAGCCCCTTTCATACCTATTCATAGCATTTATTACATTCCCTTTACGGTAAATGAGTCAAATTGATAGCACTTAAAAATTGTGTCTCAAAAAAGATTTTCAACATTATCGCGCTAATTTCAAAAACTTGTCTTGAATCTCAATCTGACTGAATGTTTGTTGATCTTTGTCAGTATAATTATATTTATTCAGGTAAATGTATGTATCAAAATCAATGAAACCAATTTTGTTCCTTTACTTATGTGTTTGAACTCTCAGTCAGAATAGTTAGAATTCAAGTTCAACAGACGAACAGACAGGTTACTCGATGGTAAGTGACGACCGCCGCCTATAGACATCTACAACTCAAGACTCGTAAGAGCGCTGCCAACCTTTGAGGTGATGAGGGGGTGAAAAGAAAGAGGAAAGAGGGTATGAAGGGAGAAGAAATAGGAAAGGGGAGATGTGGAAAGAGGAAAAGAAAAGGGGGAGTTGGGCCTCCGGTACCCTCACTCACTCGGTAATAATTCTATTGCAAGCATTGTTTGTCTACCAGTTTTTTGTGAGGCCGTGGTATTACTCCAGTCGAGCCGGCACAGGGCTCTCCTGCGGTATAAGTGTTTCTTCGACATCATTTTAATTACGTTTATTGTGATGTACAATTATGTTGATATAGTTTCATGTTCAATAGACACATAACATTTATGCAAGTACTTATTACTTATCGTCCTTCTAACTTAGTTTAAAAAATAATTTATTAAACATCTTCCCTTGATTTTCACTTGCATTTATGCCTCAGCTCCTAGATGTTGTAGCATGATATTTTAAAGCCTACATAATTAATCAATAAAAAAAATATACGGGCAGTCTTTGGGGACTGTCAATATAAGTGAAAACTAAGTAACTTGTGAATTGTATCGTCGAGCTATTAGATTATACACAGTATATATGTATATAGCTCTTGGGAAGCGTGCGGTGACGATGACGTGAGTTTCACGCTTTTTGTTCACCCAAAAAGAGCACAACGCACCTAAAGAAGTTTTCACTTCAAAATAAAAAATAAAAAAATGGCTGTTTAAACAAAAGAAACTTCAGTTTTATGACATAAATATCAGTTCAGTGCAGTTTCACGTGCATATAGTATTACTGCTCTGCTCTTAATAGTCGTAACGTGATATTTCGTAGCCAAACGTAATTATTAAATCTACCCTATGCATATATAATAGTATTAATACCTACTCTAACACAAAAAAAAAACGATCAGACTGGTACTTGCGACAGGACCGTTTAAAAAAAATAAACAAACTGAAAAAATACATGCATTCGCTCACGCCTATAAAGACGAAGGGGCACAAGCGTCTCAAAAGCCTACCTTTTACAGTCATCAATCTTCATCTTTACTATTTTATTTTAGATAATATACTGCATATATTAGTATTAATATAAATTGAACCCTGTAAAGAACCTGTTAAATAAGTATAACGTCCTTGTACTAAATATATTCCAAGTCAATAAAAGTCCTTGTATTTTAGTGTAAGGATCCCTTAGGGCCTGAGGGATTTGTCATGATGCCCTTATCTGCTGTTCATTCTTTTAGCGAAGGTTCAAAAAATAGTTTTTATGTTACTGTCTGTCACACTTACACACTTGAATTTCTTATTATTTTTTGCTATTTCGAAGACAATTTCATATTGAGATACTGTGGATCTTCCAGTTTTAAGACTACATACACAGAACTATTAGGTATAGAACGGCAGTAGCCGCACGCAAATTAAAGCAATTTAAAGTTAGCCCTTTAAATCTACGTATGACTTTCAACGCCTCAATATTGATTTTTATTTTTTAGATTCCTATGAAGTATTCCTTACTTTCGCCAATAAATGACATACTGTGTATTGAAAGGATGTTACAACTCGTCACATTGTCAAGAAAAACATTTAATGATTTCACAGGTGAGTATTGCCTGCTGTCTTATATTTTTTTAGTAAAACATTCATCGAACTAAAATCGCTTTGACTGACACCATTACAATGAAGATATTGCTTGTAAATATTTAATTTTTTTTTGTTAACTATAATTATGTACTGTATAACATTCAATTTCCATATAAGCAGGAGTTTTTGTTTGTCAAATGTGATTATGGTTACCATGTGCAACGAAAAATATGTGGATGGTTTTTGATTGAAGTGAAGATCTTTTTATGATTTATTTGGAAGGTTTGTTTTTTTGTTGTTGTTGTGTTTCAGTGAACTTTGAGATATAATTTTATTGCGATTCAAAGATGTTTTCTTTGTTTTTAGATTTCTTTCTTATCCGATTGTTGCGGCTCACTGGATCGAAAGAATAAGAGTTAATAGCAAAGAAAAATTTTCGTAGCCAAATATACACATTAAGATATGCTCGATACATTTCAATATACAACAAGTTCAAGGTATACAAGAATAAGATTATTTTATGAATCTAAATAAGATAACATGTCCCGGATAGCATCATCAAAGTGACAGTTGTTTAGAAAACAGTTCCATATTCAGGGTCATTAAGTGAGTTATATGTATGTATCTGTCTAAGTTTAAGTAATGTTGTATCGCTTTTTTTTTTTAAATTTTGTAGTACATTTTTGAAATTTAATGTCTTTCTTTTAATCGTGTTACTATTGACGCCTCCCATTTCGTTCCAATTCAAAATTCCTTATATGATTTCAATTTAATAAATAAATAAAATTAATGCAACTTAAATAACAATTCTGTAAAATATAGCTACACTTTACAATTTAGCATATCTGCAAGATATTCTAAATTGCAAAGTTCCATTTTCCGAATTTATTTGTGGAAATGTCATTAAATTGCCGCATACTGCTCATATTTGTGTGCGTGTGTGCGAACGTAAATACTTGCCGCTTAAGCCCACATTGAATGTATTTCTGCTGCTGCTTCAATTTAGGCGTAGTTTTGAATGAAACTATCACTCTTATTCTACGTATCTTAAGCCTGAAAAATATGTATTGTTTATTATTAAAAAGTAAAATATGTGATGTTTATACGAGTATAGCATATGTAATATAAATATTATGAATTCGTAAAATATCTATTAAAATTCGTTATATATAATATTAGTAATTCTTGCAAGTGGATTGAGTATTATTTATCATGTGTATAGATAACTTAAAGAAGTGATGACTATGATAAAGATGACTTTATAAATCTGCACAATTTTATACCAAAACCACACATTACTCCATATGAATTTATTTCTTACACAATGAAGACTAGACCTTCCAGATTTCATACATGTATAGAATTATATATTTGACTTAATCCAAGATACTCTCCGACATCTGGCTCCAGTCAAATTCTATGAGGTTTTGAGAACCATGAACAATAATTTCTTTACAAGAATTTGAACAGCTTACTACTAAATTTTATATACCTAATATATTCGGTGTCTAGATTCTACGAAACATTTCACGAAATCTAAGAATAAAGCATAATAATAATAGATAAAGTAAACAATGTAGTACCTTATAATTATATTTTATATGTATAGAACTCAATGTTCGATTGTTCGTATTTTACGCGCAGCAGTACCGTATTGCATATGAAAAAAAATACAGAAAACAAAATGAAGTAATTTTCAAGAAAAAAAAAACACTGCACGAGTTATTAAACAAATACGTGAGCGATGCCTTCAAAACTAATTTTATATATATGTATATGATTAATACATCCTTCAATAATGGAATACGAGTACCTGCTGCAAGATCAAGTCTGACATACGCGACCCACCTTACTTCCCGCGGCCTCCACAACAGCAAAAACGACTGTATTTGACTGCAATTTCGGGGATCGTTGGTTCTATTAGGGTAGACTAAGTACAATTACTTGTGTGCATGAACATGTCTACTTGCATTGGTCTGGGTGTTTCTATTAAGGCATATGTAGTTGAGTTCCCGTTTTCTGTACAAGCTCTACTTAGAGTTATGAGAGGAATATGAGTATTAATGTCACACTGCACTTAGCCTTTTGTTTTCATCACCACTAAAATTGGATTCACGTGACAACACTAACGTTGAATAATTTACTTTTAAAATTTGCAGTGCAGGAAAACAGAGCGTTAGCACAAAGTTGAAAACAAAAAGACAAAAAAGAGATTTTTG
This sequence comes from Tyria jacobaeae, assembly GCA_947561695.1. Lineage (NCBI taxonomy): Eukaryota > Metazoa > Arthropoda > Insecta > Lepidoptera > Erebidae > Tyria > Tyria jacobaeae. The sequence continues at coordinate 4,858,388 of OX387207.1, read as the reverse complement.
TTAAGTAAAAAAAAAAAAAAAAGTAAATTTAAAATTTTAATTACTATTATTTTTTGAATTACTAATTTGATATATAAACTTACGACCCACATGATGGTAAGTTCTAGCTGTAAAAGCGGCCTTTACATATTAATAAAGACTACGGGGTATTCAAACCTAATTCTAATATTTATTACATTTTCTCTTTAACTTCGACAGGCCGCCAATACCTTAAAAGTTATAATGCTGCCATTTTGAAATGTATGCCCAAGATAATTTTGTAGTTTATCAGTTTAAAGTGATAAACTGGGCGAACTAGCAAATCCTATTTGCATAACATGAGTCAAGAGTTACCTAAACTATGTCATTCAGTGTAGTTTAAGTTCGACCACGTAAAGTTAGTGAATTAATTTATTAAAGACTAGTTCTTAGATGTTGCCGCTTGCAATTAATTGGATTTGTATATAAGATAAACGACAGTGGGCAAGCTTATAAGGACCAAACAGAATTTAATATGCTGGTGGAATTGACGATGTTCTTAAGAAAGGGCCAGTTTGCAAGTACTTGAAACCGGTGGGATATTAGGAAATGTTTTGTGAAAGTAGAGAAAGGCCGTTAAGTATTTAAGGATGGAAGCGAGTGGAAGACTTTGTTAACTTGTTGTTTGCGGAAGTATGTGTAGGTTCACTGTGCATTCTCTATCGCTTGTATAATGGGGAGTGTTCAGAGGAGTTGTTCTGGCTTATACCGGCCGCAGGTTTCCGTCATCGTCCAACGAGATAACATTTCCATTTCCATCACCTGGATGATTGGCAGTCCACCACTATGCTATTCTAGGATGATTTTTGCCTCGCATAACCAGCCTGTGGAATAAATGGTCTCTTTCCGTATGTCCGAATCGATACGACCTTTAAAAAAAGAGCATACTCCTATCTAAAAGACCGGCAACGCATTTGTGGCTCTGGAGTTGCGTGGGCGGCGATAGTCACTTACCATCAGGTGACTTGTCTGCTCGGTTGCCCCCTAAACCATAAAAAAATAAATGAAAGACAGAATATTCTTTATTGCACACCCATAATGGATTAAAGTACAACGTGCGGTTTTATCACACATAGCAATCGAAACGATCTTACATTCTTATAAATGCGAAAGTTTGGAGTGGCTTATTAATTGTATATCAAAATAAACTATTGAATAATATACTCAATAAGTAGCAACACATATAGGTGATTATTGTAAAGTGTTGTTTATAATCTGAGGCAATAAATAAAATAAGTCAATCTGTTACCAAAGCTCCAATGGTCGTTTCGTTTAATAGGCCTTTCTTTTAATTTCTTTTAATAGTGAAGTTAAAAAGTTACAGTTCGGTAGACAGTCGAGTTTTTCATAATAAGTCCGACAGATTTTCACGAACTAATAAACTTTGATGCATGTTATTGTTGCATCGTGCTTTATCATGGCGGCAAACTACATAGATATATTGTGAACGTGCTTAAGTTACGTGGTCGAGGAAACTACGACGAGTGTGTGTTCGCAGCAGAAAACTTTCTGATACTCGAAGGCATGATGCAATGTATTAAGCCGGAAAGAGGTGAAAATGGTACAGAAGACGTCTCAACTGCAGACGACCTAAAACCAAGGCGAAGTTTATACTGTGATAGACTAGTACTATGTTCATATAAAGACTGTGAAGACTACAAAGGAGCTGTAGGATAAACTCAAGTCGCTCTTTGTAGGTTCTGGTCTTTTACGGCATTTCATCTTTTACGAGTAGAAACTTTATTAATTAGTATTTGCAATAATTGACGAAGGGATTGGCTGGTTGCTGCTAGATGACTTACCAGAGAAGTTTTCTCCCATGATAATGGCGACACAGCATTTAGTGACAACGGATGCCATTAAAAGCAAACTTCTTGATATGGACAACGGAAACGGAGCCAGTGGCAATTTAGAGGGTGCTTTTGTAGTTTCTAGGAAAGTCAAATTAAATGGAAACGAAAGTTGTCTATGGTCGGAAATAAAAATGAAATAACAAATAAAGCAACTACCAAAACAGTCGTGCTAAATGATTTCGGACATTATTGGCTGGAAATTTCTATTGAGCTTTGAGCATAAACTTAGTCGTTCTGTTTAGAAATGAACTGGTATGTATTTTTTTTTCTGTGACCCCAATTTGTGTGCTGCTTAAGAAGTTGTTTTTATTTTAAATCCCTATTCATTTTCAAATTATTAGTTAAATAATAAACATTGCATGTATTCTGCAAGACCAAATCATCTTTTAAAGTACGCGACATGGTTCTAGGTGCTATAGTCATTTCCCGAGACAAAAATCTTTTACTTTCGGACAAGGTTTTTTTCTTTATTGCTTTGATCCCTTCTTAGTAGAGGGTCACAAACAGAGGAGGTTTCACTATACATATCAATAACCTGGTTATCAAACAACATGGATATGGAATAATACCTCACAAAAATATTTAACACCGATTAGCGCGTAAATAAGATAACACAATGAAAGAATCATATAATATTGACAGATTCCAAATTCTAACGTCATATTTTTGAAGTGAAAACTTCTTTAGCGGCGTTGAGCACTTTTTCTGTAATGGGTATAAAATCTTAAACTCGCGTCAGGACACGTGACCTGATCGAAAAAGCGTAAGACGGATGGAGAGTAGACAGCTATCCCCTCTCTACGGCGCGGCGAAAATGTATGCCTGGGCCTACTGTTTCGTTTAGGCAGCGCAGGGCGCTTGCGCGAATGTTCGTGTATGTTACAGCGTGCCGTGCGTGTTCGTGTATGTAAAATAATTGTAATAGTTTTAAAGTGTTAAATTTTTAATGTAATATAAATTGTCATGTTTGTGTACGATAGCGCAATAAATGAATATTGTATTCTACCACATAAATGATAGTACTTTTATACTGATAAAGCAATTGGTGCAAAATTATTCCCTAACCATTCCAAAATATCAAACATGCTCAACGTTAATAATCAAGTTTTCACTTCTGCCGGCACTCCCGGAGTGCAACCCGTCTTTTTTTTTATATATATAGGTGTCGGTTTCACAAGGATAAGGACACAGGGGCATTCACTAACATCATTCCTTCTTACTCCGCATATCGCAAGTTTTAGCTTCTGGCGCTCTCTATTCTAACATCTCTGTGGAGAAACGTACATCTCTTTTTTGTGTTCACTTGTATATTTTTATTTTTATTGTGTGAAAATCCGAAAACAGTTTTGATATATTAAACAAACTTTTAGTGTAGTTTTGAAGTTATATTAGCTACAGATGGCGGTACGTGCTAAAATAGATGGTAATGATAGAAAAAAACAATTCGTTTTCTCACATGCAACACAAAACTACACAAAATATTACTAAATAAAAAAAATATTTAGTAATATTACCCATTTTTTACCAAGAATAATTTAGTCGAACTTACATAATATGTGGCAAGCCTTCTGCCGTCACTGTATGACTGTATATGTATATAATGTCTGATACATTACAGTCTGATCATTTAGTCACCCTTTAGGACACTCACCAGTGAGCACTATTTATGACTATTTAATTATATGTACAATTGCTGTAATCAACTTCAAATGAAATTCATTGAAATTAACTAAAATATTCTTATTCCAAATTCTATTCTATGTTCACTGAATAAAATAGTTAGTTTAAGGTACTCCTGGAAGACGGATACGGACGGACGGACGGATTTATAAAAAAATAATGTACCATTATGAAATTAATTTGATAGAAAATTTATCAGAATCTGAAATCATATTTAAGATTGATATAGTCGCCTATTGACTTTGTGCTACAGACAGGCATCTATGGGTTATTACGCAAATCTGAACTAAGCTTGTATTAAATACACATTGGTGTATTTAATACAAGCTTTCATCTTTCAAATCCATTCTAATATAATACGTTACATGTAGTAGCAAAACTCCATTGTATAACTAATATTAAAAGAGTGTACAAATTTTAATATTTATTAACAAACTTTAAAGGGAAGCGCCTGACACCGACGTGATAGGCGATGTATACTTATTGATAAATTACCCCAGTTGGTCACTAAGTAAGCCCCCCAAATACACACATAAAAAACCGTAGCTACATAAGCTTCTATAAATATAAATATAATCTATCCTGAACATTTTAAATAATCATTCTTTCTTAGGAGGCTCTTAAACCAGTTGTGACGGAACACCGTTTAGTTTCAGTCGGTTAGAGTCCGACATACCACCCCACCATTAGCTCGAGTGGGGTGACGACCAGTGGGGGTCGAAAAAAAAAGTCAGTCATTTTGTCCCCGATACAGGATGAATTCCTAGTGCGGTAGTTGTCTTTATAATCAAGAAATCATTAACCTGAAGAAAGCTTTCGCACTTGTATATTTCAGTTAAACCCTCGTCTATAATTTTTTTACTATCGTGTAAAAGTTTATTAAGACATAAAAACGCTCCAAAGAGGTTTTTAAACTTTGAAGTTGGATAGTTATTACAATGCCCTGTTTTCTATACTGGTCAAAAAGCTATTTCAGGGCCATCACAGGCCAAGTATCTATGTGTCAGGAAGAGTCAAATTGGTTTACTCTTTCAGCGTAATTCTCATTAATGCCCAATCCAATATTGTGAAGTACAGATGAAGAAACAAGTTTTTTTTTATAGTATAGGGGGGAACACGAGCCGACGGGTCACCTGACGATAAGTGACTACCACCGGTCATGGACACCTGAAACTGAAGGGTCTCAAGTTTATCACATGGAAATTGGAAAATAGATGGGCCTCCGAAACCTCACCTCACTCAATCGGTGAAATACAATGCAAGCATTGTTTAGCCTAGCTCCTGTCAAGCCGTCTCACACGTGCCTAAGCATGGCTGTCCCATGGTGAAAAATCATAAATTCGTCATGTATTTTCCTACGTGATTCTTTAATGCGCCAACATTCAGAAAAACCAAGGTACACTAGCTAGCATACGAGAATTGTTAAGTTTGTGGCGAGTTTCCGATGAGCAGTAAACATAGCATTTAATAAAAATCAGTGACTTGGTTTTTTAAAATATACCAGATGTTATCAGCTTACAATTTTATTTTCTTGTTCTAAATCCATGAAACACTAACTTAGATCAGCACAAGTAAAATATAGCTAGGTACTAATGAGAAAAAGTAACAAATCTTTCACATATATTTTACATATTCCAAAAAAAATCGTTAATTATGGTGCTGTTGTATTTAAATAAAATTCGCCAGGCATCTATAGTAATCATTCGATGAGTAGTTTCCGAATAATAAAGTTATAAGGCTAATTCAAATATTTATTTTGAGTGCCTGACCAGCGGACGTTTTAAAATTAATTATAGTATTTTATCACACAGAAAATATTGACATTTATTTATTTATTTTAAGCTTTATGCACATTTGGTACATCGTCGGACTTAATGCCTCAGGCATTCTCTACCCGTTTACTAAAATCACAATATACGACCAACAACTAAAAACAGAAACTATATATGATATATATATACATATATAATATACGATAAATATATAATACGATGTAGATATATATAATATACACGATAAAGATTTAAATTCTGATTGTGTTATTTTGTTTTCGGTTATTTAATTATAGAATTAAATGAAACGTAAATATTACTTCTTAAATTTCAGTGTAATAGAAAATCAACGATCTGTCACTTTTTCTGTATCCTAAGGGAACAGCACTGTTCATATTTGTACTGCGTCTTATTTGTAACCCTGGCTGGTTCCTGTATAGTAGTAACAGCATGTTGTTGAACAAACTCTTAAACATATTTTAGCATTAATAATAGGAGTTAGTATTAGGATATATTTACGTTTAATTTTAACCTTCTATTTATACATTCAGTGCTTTGTAACATAATCGAGTAAAACTTTATACTGTAAGCAATCTCTAAAAAGCTTCGCTGTGATTACCTCCACTTGATATGGCTGACGTTCAAGTTGCTAAAGTAAACCTATCAATATTAATATGCTAATGTTATCTACGAACAAACAATACCTACCTACTCTTCGTTTACCTATTTATCCCAAACATTGAAAGTAAACATCATATCAAAACAAAACACCTCGACATATTTGGGGAATTGTCAAAAGCTGCAAAACGTAGCAGATACTGATAATGCCTATAAACATTGTTATAATATTTTTGCCTTGTATCATCGCTTCACTGCCGTTCATGTCGGATTTTTCACTACTGTTCACTTGAATTCGGATCAGTTGCGGAATATTTTGATTGAATAGTTATTGAACTTTTAGAAAATACATCAAGAAAATAAACAGAAGATACTGTGACGCCATGGTTACGTCACCGCACAGACAAACAATTGATAGAAGTTTTTCGAAGGAACATTGACAAGACATGGTAGGTGAGCGGTAGTAGCTACGGTTGTGAGCCGAATGCCGTGAGTTCAAGCCCCGGCGGACTCTATGGGTTTTGTTTATGATTTCGGTGTTTTATAGAAAATTCTAGTAAATGGAGATGATTCTTTACAAAATTCGAATATGACGGAAAGTACTAGATCAAGCAAAATTACAGTCGAAATTCAATAAATTACGATAGAAATTAGGGGTATATAAAGAGCTCCAGACGCGCCTACAGGGCAGTTCAGTGGAAAGTGCTCTCAAGTGAAGAATAAAAAGTGAAAAAGTAGTAAAGTGAAGTGAAGTGAATAGTGAGTGGTGCAGTGCTTCCGTTGGACTGAGCTAAGTGTAGTCCGCGGTGACAGTGTGGAACAGTGCTACGCGGGGACAGTGTGGAACAGTGCTACGCGGTTCGTGCAGTACAACTCGTTCTGTGCTGTGAGTGTTACGCGTTCGGAACATTGTGAAACACAAATAAATTGTTACTCTCGGCAGTGACATTAGTTTCCTCTAATCCCTGTACCCACTTCCGTAACAATACTATACTGCGTATTTTTTTCAGTGCCTCTTAATTTGTGTTGCAAGTTTAAGTCACTGCGTATTGTAAAAACAAAATAACGTTTGCCCTCAAAATTTATATTTCAATACAATTGCATTTGATTAACTACGTATGATTTTCTGACTGCAAATATTTAGAGTTTCCACAAAACTGATAAACGCCTCTCTATAAAATATTCCGTTCACAAACAATTTTATTTTTTTTATGCAAATGCCCTCGGGCGAGGTATCGATATGAGTCGTGTTCTGCTCTTGTCAGTTGGTATATGAGTATTTTAATTTCTTTTTCTAAATCATGTCATAATTACTGCAAAAAATAGTTGCTGGAGCTGTTTTATTTTTATAATTCTTAATTTTAATCAATCTATACCGTTTGCATTTCTTAGGTACGTACAAAACAACAGTTACGTACAATTAAGTTTTGGAACGAAGTTCCTTACGCAGGCTTGGATGAGATAGGGATTTTGCTGCGCGACCATACTGAAAAAAAAATGTGAGGCTAAAACCACAAGAAACATATAACGAAAGTTCTATAGTCGTATACACAAGCGAATAGTGTATGATACCACTTATTTCTCCCTCTTTCTTTCTGTTCTCTCATCCCTTCTCTTTCTGATATCCGAATCCAAAGGAATTTCGTTCCTACCTGGTGTCCCATGACACCACTCCTTTTTTTTTTTTTCAATGACTCCTATTTGACGTGGATATGAGATCATAAACCTCATTTACTGTAACAAATGTTTATTTAGCTACTGTTATATTTACTTAGCTACGGTCTGGTGAACATGAAATGATCATTGTATATTTAAGAAAAGTAAAAGTTCAATATATACTTAAAGACTCCATTTATCAGAATCATTGCCTTGCATTATACATATAGATACTATGTCTTCCCATAGGCTTGTATGAAATTTGTTGAATAGCTATGAACTTGTTTAGTGGGACGTTTGGAATCTGATCTCTTCCTACTCCTTCGGGGATACAGGCGTGGGGTTGTAGGTAGGTATACATGTATGGAATATCAGTACTGACTGAGGAATAAAGATATTCATACAGGATATCAAAAAAACTAATGCTGATGTGTTAAAATCAATAGAATTCTTGAGCACTGACTATGATTCTCTTAAGAAATCAATGCACAAACTGGAAAAAGAAAATAGCGAACAACGCTATTATATAATGGACCTGGAAAAGAAAGTGATTGATCTACAACTAAGCTCGCGTTCAGCCTCTATAGAGATTAGGAATGTACCGGCAAACGATAAGGAGACCAGTAGTGACCTGGCATCTGTAGTACATAAAACATGTGCTGTTATTCAGCCGTCGAGCTCACCCCCACAACTACGTGATGTGTACCGTCTGCCTGGCCAGAAAGGCTCCAATAGGCCTATAATTGCTGAGTTCCTGACAGTCTCCTCAAAAAATCAAGTTCTGGGCGCCTGCCGAACTTTCAACAAGGGTTTGCCCATCTCTGAAAAATTAAACACAGGACACATTGATATCCCCGGTGAAGTAAAGCCGATATATGTTGCTGAACATATGCCGCGCTCCTTGCGACAGCTGTTCTTTGAGGCGCGGCCCTTTGCGAAAAAAAACAAATACAATTTTTGCTGGACTCAAAATGGGAAAATCTTTCTACGGGAAAAAGAAGGCATGGACTCTGTTATCGTCAAATCAACTGCCTGTCTCAATAAACTGCTTGCATCTAAACAACAAGTGTAAGAATATTAATTCCTGTATGTTATGTAAATTTAGAATGTTCTTTTCAAAAAAAAAATCTAAATTAGTTGTTTACTGCATATTTGCTTTTCAAAATACCTGTAACAGAATTGTTTCTTTCTATTCTTTATTAATGCCACCTTATGATAACAAATCTATATGTGTAAGCCTCTACTCCATACACATACACTTTCTCAGGGTCTTAAATTTCGAAACATATGACAACGATAATGCTTACAATACTCAGTTTTTAATTTCTATTTTAATAATTCATGGAATGCATTTCTTACTCAAAATCATAAAGCTCACTTTCATTTTTCACATTACACTTACAAAAACAATGTTCTTTTATGTCTTACACTTAACATTTACAGTAAATTTATCGTTTTATGGTTATAAATGTGGGTTCTTTTCCATAATTCTGGCCCATTATTACAGTTTTCACATTATGGTTGCATACAATGTGCATTTAACATTATTATTCAATGTTCGACATCGATAGTTTGGATGACTTTGATTCCTTTGGAAATAGAGATTCATGTGTTTGTGAACCGGAGGTATGCAAGAGTTTCATTGAAAACAATTCAAAGTCCCTCAACATAATACATCTAAATATTCGTAGTGTAAACCGTAATTTTGATTGCTTTCAAGCGTTCCTCGTCAGTATTGACATTTCTTTTGATGTTTTAATTTTATCCGAATGTTGGTTAAGTGCTTCAGTATTAGTTCCGTTATTGGATGGGTACGTATCTTATCATACTACTAAAATCAAAAACCAAAATGACGGAATTATTATGTACATAAAATCAGATTTGCCTCATTGTGTCACAGAACCTTCGATGGCTGATGCCAGCTGTTTATTATGTATTTTAAAGTTTCATAATACTTTACTCATAGCTCTATACCGTTCCCCCTCTATCCGAAGCGTTGATAATTTTATTGATGGATTGGACTGCATTCTTACTCAAATGTCAACCCTAAAAAATATAGTAATTATGGGGGACATTAATATCGACATTACTCCAAATGTCATATGCGAACATGCCAATCAGTACTTAAACATTAATGCTACGCATGGCCTTCTCCCTGCACATCTTCTGCCTACTCGTGGTAAGTCTTGCATTGACCATGTGATGGTTAAGTCTGATCTTAAAATTACGACTCTGATCGTCGACACTTATATCACTGACCATAGGCCTACGATTATTAACGTTCAATACGTAAAGTCTTTACCTGCATCTAAATGTAAACGTAACATTGTTGATTACTCGGCTGTAGTGGCTGATGTTTTTTCATTCGATTTTAGTTATATAATGGGTACTCAGGATGCTAACATTGCTGCCGAGTCTTTAGTGTCTACTATTAGTTACTTTATAGTTAGGCATACTAAATCGGTGCACATACCTTCAAAACGACGAATTCTTAAGCCCTGGATTACTAATGGGCTTCTGAGATGTATCCGAAATAGGGATAATATGGCACGTACTCTGAAGAAGGACCCTGACAACTATACTATTAAGGTTACTTATATAAGATATCGAAACTTTTGTAATAAGCTCCTCAAAAACATTAAAACAGCTTACGAGAAAGAACAGTTCCACAAGGCTAAAAATAACCCTAAAGCTACATGGAAAATCATTAGGAGTGTAACTGGGACTAGTGTCAATACTATCTTTCCTAATGAATTATTAAAGTCATCCTATAATGAAAAGTCTTCGGTTAATACTGTCAACGAGTTTTTTGCAGGTGTGGGCAAGACATTAGCTGAAATAATCCTAAACAGCACAAACAACCCTGAAAATTATTATGATGCGGTGACATGTAACTCACTAGTTCTCCTTCCCACTGATGAAGTGGAAGTCACTAATTTGATCCTTGGGTTGAAACCAGATGCTGCCGTTGGCTGGGACGGTATATCACCGAGGCTGTTAAAGTCTTGTCTACCCGCTCTGGTGCCGGTCATTGTTCACATTTGCAATTGCTCACTTTCAACGGGCTGTTTCCCTAGAGTTTTTAAAAAGGCAATTGTCCATCCCATATTTAAGAGTGGGGACAGACACAGCGTCAATAACTATAGACCTATCTCAGTCCTGCCTGCAATTTCAAAGATATTGGAAAAAATTCTTAACAACAGATTAGTTCACTTTCTTGAGGCTTATAAAATCCTAAGTAACAATCAGTATGGTTTTAGGGGTGGCAAATCAACTGAGGATGCAGTTGCCGCCCTGGTAAATGATGTTGTAGAAAAATTAGATAGTAAACTAAAATGTCTTGCTATCTTTCTGGACCTTTCCAAGGCATTTGACACCGTGTCTGTTCCACTTCTCTTACGCAAGATGGAAGTCACCGGCATCCGTGGAGATACTCTAAAAATCTTCCAAGACTATCTGTATGACAGAACTCAGTGCGTAAAAATTAATGACGTTATTAGTGACACTTTAACGTTAAATTATGGCGTTCCTCAAGGTTCAATCTTGGGCCCAACTCTTTTCCTAATTTATATTAATAATCTATGTAATATGTCCATACCTCATTGCTCAATATTTACTTATGCAGATGATACAGTACTTGTAATTCACGGTAAAAACTGGCCTGAAACTATGAAACACGCAGAGAATGCTCTCAGATCAGTGATGAAATGGCTATCAGATAATGTCCTAACCCTAAACATTAATAAAACGGTCTACTTACCTTTCTCGTTGCGCTCCAATAATCTTGCTCCCGCTGATGCTATGACGCTCAAAGCCCATACTTGCCCTCTCGATCTATCCTCTTCACAATGTGACTGTCCACAAATAACTAGTTCGGCGAATGTTAAATATCTTGGTGTTTATATAGACAGTTCTTTATGCTGGAAGCCCCATATCAATAAACTGACAAGTCGGGTACGCAAGTGTACGTTTATCTTTAAAAAACTAAGGTGCTCTGCAGATCCTGAGACTATAAAGACTGTTTATTTTGCATTGTGCCAATCCATCATTAGTTATTGTATTGTTGTATGGGGTGGTGCATCTACAACTTCCCTTCTTTCTTTGGAGCGAGCACAAAGAGCTGTTCTCAAAGTGATAATTTCAAAGCCCTTTCGGTACCCTACCACGGCTCTCTACAGTGAGTGTCAAGTTCTGACGGTGAGGCAGCTCTTCGTTCTCAGTACCATCCTCCGTAAGCATCCGACAGTATGCTTGCCGCATGATTCTAATAGTTTTAACAAACGCAGATACTTTAATGTGTGTGAAATGCAACAAAAATGCAGAACGACCCTCGCACAGCGTAATTATACCTACTTGTCTAATCATCTGTACAATAAAATTAATAGACTCTGTGCCATTGCGCTCATGTGTCGCAATAATTGTAAAGCTTGTGTGTCTAAATGGTTGATGACCCTGGATTATAAAGAGACAGAGAATTTAATTCGATGTGGATCCTAAGCCTTACGACTCACTAATTAATGACCTACATATGTTTCCTATAAATATAAATATACACACACACACAAACAAACACACACACACACACACACACACACACACACACACACACACACACACACACATGTATACCTATTCGTAATAAGAGGCTACAGTACTTAAATTAAAATGTTAACAACTAGGTAGTAGTTTTTAATTCGATTTTTTGTTTTTCGTAACACTATTATTTTTGTGGTATGCTTCTTAATTTGTACTACTGACTTTATATGTTTACAGTGTACGCGAGAACGCTGGTACCCTAAACACAAGTTGAATCTTATTCTGGGTGCCAGAGTTTATCGTAAATACTATATATCGTGTTTGTGACGCTGTTGATGTACTTTTGTGCCAAATTAAATTACTGTTAAACCAGCTAGAAGAACCAGCCAAATAACTGTATGGCATTTTAGTTATAGTTTATTTTAGTTTAGTTATAGTTATATTCAAGGACTTGCTTCTATTTCGTTAACAATGATAAACCGCATAAAAGACTGTTCAAACCTATAAAATGTTTGTATTTTATTCAAACATTTTATCCGGCTCCTATCTGACCACATTCTTCATGAGATATAATATTACTTACCCTTACAACAGCCCAAAGCGATCTTGGGAAATTAGATTTACAAAGAGTGTAGCTTGTCTTCTGTTCAAAGCAATTACCTGACTACGGTAAATACCTTACTAGCTGATACGTCTTTAAATCGGATATTAGATAGATAGTTGTTAATGAAGTTTCCTTTACCACGACTTCGAAGAAACATAATTATTAACATTATCTCGACTTTCACAAGTTGTTGTGGATTATAACGAAGTATATTTACTACATCAAACGAATCAGACTATCACAAACAAGCTCTTCTGCCAGGTATCTAAATAATTTTAAAGAGATCTGTCTGTGCGTGTTTATGTTGATTTATTACTATAAAGTATTAAGCATTTGCTTTGCGGTACAAAATTCTTATCTCTTATCAAGCTTATCTCTTGGCAAGGTTACTTTAATGTGTTTATAAGAAATCTTGTGTAGCTTTCATGACTTAATACGCCAGATACCGATACGCATTAAATATGTATCTATTTAAAAATACGATTTCCTAACATCAGTTAGGCCTAGGTCCCCTGCAATAGACCCACTCGTGACGGTGTTCGAGTCCAAACAGGAATTGGTGGACAAAAGCAATAATTGAAAACTTATTTTCATATTGATTTTGTAAACAAATTCTGGTAATAAAGCTAGATCAACAAGAAATAGAGCAATTTTATGTAAATTAGCCTAGTAGTATAACATCTATTGAACATGTTACTCATAGAGATCATAGAGGCCTTCACCACCACAAACTCCATGTGTTCGGTTGCGTGAGGTGAATGTAACAAAAACCAACTACCCTCATAAATAAGAGAGAGCCCGGGTAATGGCTGTTGGCACTTTACCGGTCCTACCCCTAACAATATTTAACTGATGCTTTAAAGCATCAGTTAAATATTGTTAGGGGTAGGACCGGTAAAGTAGCTGACTTACGTACGATTAACTACAATAAACTTGTACTCAGTAACCAATATTATACAACAATAAGAAAACCATGTGGTATTTTTTATATAATTATAAGAGATATTACAAAGTGTTTTTTTAAACCCAAATTAGACGCATTTAGTATCTTTTGTTTTAAAAAACACATAAACATGCTGAGATACATTTTTTGTAAGCATATATATTTTATACATAGAAGCAGCTAGATCAATGCAGATAGACTTATTTTTACCTATAAATATTTGCTCTGAAAACGAATACATACATTTTATAAAAAAAAAAAAATAGGTTAGTGAGTAAGTGAGTGACTCAGACAGAATCGTGGTCTTTTATTTTCAAATTGTATTGACGCGAGGCAAAGCGCATTGCATCCACAATGTTTTGAGTTACATTTAAAAAATATTAATAAAACCTTTTGCTTCGTATAAACCGTTGTAAATAAAACCGTTGGTTATCTTGCAAAAATGAACATGTTAGTACAATGCCTCCCTGCGTTCCCGACTCCCACGGAATTACGTAATTGTTGTGTGTTCTGCCATTTATACTATTTACCTTTGTATCTATTACAATATTTAACTTACATCCGCAGATAACGCATACCCTAGCGTGTATGGCAATATTATATGAACTGAAATAAGGAGTCCCAAATATTTAACCATCGTATAGTGTATTTATATTATGTTACTAAAGTAATATAGATACAGATATGTATTTTTTTAATTTTATTTATAAGCCTACCATAGTGACTCTACTTTGCCTGATGGAAAGCAATAAGTGGAGTCCAAGAGTGGTGTTCACCATCCTCATTGCATGTCTAGTCATTGCAGCATGGTGCCCCACACTATGACGGCCTGGTGAGATGCATTTTCACGCCCCGCTTAAAAGACCCGGGATCAAAGTGGGAAGGAAACACATGCGCTGGTAGTTAATTCGGCACAGGAAAGAAGAACCAAGCCGTTTAGTTCAGAATCGTATATTTTCGACTCTCAAATGTTGATTCTTCAGGCCAGCACGTGTAGTCGTGTAGAGGAAGAGAGAAGGTGGGACCAATTGGAAGAACTCCTCAGTATATTTACAGTGTATTTTTAACATTTAATTTTTTACTTAATTTTTTTTTTATTTTTTTTTTATGCGATAGGGGGCAAACGAGCAGACGGGTCACCTGATGGCAAGTGACTACCGCCGCCCATGGACACCCGCAACTCAAGAGTCACAAGTGCGTTGCCGGCCTTTTAGGTAGAGGTACGCTCTCTTCTTGAAGGTTTGAAGGTCGTATCGGTTCGGAAATACGGCAGGCGACAATTTGTTCCATAAGCTAGTTGTGCGAGGCAAAAAGCTTCTGGAGAAGCGCACAGTGGTGGAGTGCCAATCGTATAAACTTGTAACGAAATGTAAAGGAATATGTATCTGGTACAATTAATATTTTAGTTGTCTATCACTTGTGTAAGGACACGTAGGTACTTGTTATTTTACTCGAGTCTTCGGCGGATGATTCTTTTACTTTTTGAATGATTCACGGTCACAGACGTATGTCATTTTCAGATTCAGATTCACTTATTTAAATGAGTTGTGGTAACATAATGGTGATAGTAATAGGCCCTAGTTCTTTTAAATTCCCAAAAATATTACAAACAAAATATTAATTGAACGTAATAAATATTTATTAATGTAATAAATGTAATGGCTAATTAATGTGAAAAAAATAAATTCAAATAAAATATATCAACTTACAAAACAATATATGCATGATATTTAGTTTCTAGAATGTATTGACCACAAAATTTTAAAGTTTATAATTTGAAACCATTTCATTTATACAAACATTTTTCTGACAACCAGTGTCAGTTTTTTATTCAATAAAGTAGGTGGGAAATCTTTTAATTCATTCTGTGATTTGTTGCATACCTCTATGGCCTTTATGCAAGCATTTTTGTTTCAAGCGGCATCGAGGACATGAAGCTTATTTTTTTCCTATAATTTCTGCCTACAGCTTCTGAATAAGTATCAAAATACTGTGGTGGCAGTCTCACCAAAACAGTATTTCTTCATGTACATGCAAATCATTGCAAGGATACTAAACTTCTTAATAATGAGTTGCAGCTATGTGTAGACTTTATTTTGCACTGAAATGCTTTCTGTATCTTGAAGTTTCCCCATAACAAAATACCAACCGACGATAGGTATTAACGGTATTTTTTTATATGAGCACTTGCAACTCAAGAGTCACAAGAGTTCTGTATGCCTTTTAGGGTAGTTTTGAAAAGGAGGGAAAAGGGTCGAAGGGAAGGGTAGGATTGAAAAGAGGGGAAGGAAAATGGGTTTAAGTCTCCGGTAATCTCACTCACTCGGTCACACAATGCATGTAAGCATTGTTTAACAGCTGGTTTTCTGTGAAGCCGGTCGAGCCGGTCTATACGTGCCAAAGCATGGACGTCCAACTTATGAACATTAGGATATACACTAAGTGCTGATTCCGTAGACCGTTCCGTTTTGTCGTAACCATTTAATAGCAAATATGAACAGATTAAGTTTACTGCAAACAAATCCTACATGCCTACATGCGCCTTCTAGTTACAGTTCTTATAAAACATTAGTCTTAGAAATTTATTGTGCTTATTTATATTGTTTTCGTAATTTATATTTAAGTCAAATATTGGCATTATTATTTATTCTATAGTTGTGGAATACTATTACTTGAATTTTACTCATTTTCTATTAAGCCTCCTATTTATGTCATTCTATTATGTATCTATATTTTCATATTTTATACTCACTGTAATGTCATCTACAAATAAATTTATTTTATTGTGAGTAATATTAGGGAGGTTATTATTATAGATTAGGAATAAAAAAGGTCCCAGCACATTCCCTATGGGACACCAAATTTCTTGATTGTAAAGTGATCGTACACATTATAATATTTTGATCTTTGGAAGTTTTTAAAACACCGATAACTATTGTTTTTAGAACTTTTTATCCAGTCATTAGCTACGAGAGAGAGAGGGAGATTCCATATTTTTCTATTTTAAGAAGAAGCAACTTGTGATCCTTAAAATCTAAGTTTTAAGCTTTGCTCATGTCTAAATATATAGCTGTTGTTGTTAACTGGATGATAATTAACCATGTCTGTCTCTTTTCTTTTTGCATAATATAAAGGTCTGACAATAGAATATTTAATGTTCTCCGGAAAAACTGCTTCTTGAAGTCATATATTAATTATGATGCTCTAGGTTTTTTTTTTTTATACTATAGGGGACAGACGAACAGACGGGTCACCTGATGGTAAGTGACACCGCCGTCCATGGACACTTGCAACTCAAGAGGCGCAAGTGCGCTGCCCACCTTTGAGGGTGATGAGGGATGGGGGATGCAGGGAGCGGAAAGAAGAGAGGAGGGATTAGGAGATGGAAAAAAGGATAAAGAAGATGAGGGGAGAGAAAAGGGGGGAGGGGGAATTGGGCCTCCGGAAACTTCACTCAATTCGGGGAAATGCAACGCAAGCGTTACTTCACAACCGGTTTTCTGTGAGGCCGTGGTATCGCACCGGTCGAGCCGGCCCATTCGTGCCTAAGCATGGGTCTACCACTATCAAAAATATATATTTTACGCAGAGTTTACTTATCCTTGTATTAATTTCATAGATACTAACGGAGTTAGTATTGTTATTAGCTTTTTATTTTAAAAAAATATATCTCTTAGTTTATATTACACTAGCTTTAAGTTTCCAATGGCTATGTCGAGATTAAAAAGATAGTACTAGAGTTATTCATGGCCATGGGCTTGTTTATATCGTCACTGTTATTTTAGTAGGACATAGATGTATTCAAGAACACTATGAGTTAAGATTGTAAGTCAAATTAATGCAATGCTTTTTTTGTAGTTTTAGTTGAAATTTATTTTTAAGTAATATGATAAGTATTATGATGTATTCTTTAAAATATAGGCAAAGTACTCGTATAATAACAAAATATTAAAGACTAAAAAGCCACTTAAAAGGAGCACAAACAAGATAGTACATATTTTAACAAAAAACATTTCCATTTACCACAATATATTTAATATACTTTAGACTGGGACAAACTAAGCCCTGTTGCGGTAGGTTAACTGGTACTCGGTCGTGACCGGTGTAGAAATTAGAAGAACTTCGTCAACAAAGCTGCGCTTTGAATATTTTAAATTTACATAGTACTTTTGCTATTGAAAAAAAAAAAACAATGGCAGACAACTGTATCGGTTGTAAAATCACTTAGAACGCTCATTTATTTTAATATAAAAAGTATTTTAACACACCTGAAATTTAAATATAAGATATTTAAATTTCAGGTTTGTTAAAATATAAGATATTAAGCTTATATTCATAAAGTGTTATTTGGTTGTAACAAATCAACGGTTGTAACGTGACGTGAGTACTGCTAAACTTACTGCGGAAGGGCTTAGTTATGCCCCGTTTAATGCATAGCAGGTTAATAGTAGTAGGTGTAAAAGTAAATGGACGAAATTTGAGAATTATTGAAATATGTATTTTCTGCCTCTTAGTGGCTCTCCCACTATAAGCTCATGTATTTTTTAATGTTTCGATGATATATAGACATAAAAAAAGGATAAAAGATGCAATGCAAATCTTTAATCAATAGTTTTCACACCCCCAGAAATAACACTGAAACCTCACCCGTAACCCTAGTTTAGCCAGAACATTTACCGATATCTTATAACCCACAGAGCATCGAGCAAAGATTTGAAATCTAGAATATCCTACCAATCGGAAACGCAATATTTTTTTCAGGTCAATGACTTGAAATGTAATACTATCTCACTTTCCGTCCCAGTTCAAAATGTTTGGAGGGATTTCACTTCAATTTGTTGGAACGATTAATATTTTTGTTAGAACTATAGAAGAAATATAGTTAGAAATAGTTTCTAATATTTGATTAGTACATTTTTTCAACAAAATTGTGAGCTCCATTATTAACTAGCTGTAAACATTGTTAGCAACAAGTTAAATGGTTGTTGATGTACGAAAGTATTACATATAATTACAATAGTATTATGTGCCTTAGGCTACGGCTTAAAGGAGCACAATAAACAGATTAGTACATATTTTAACAAAAAACATGTCCATTTACCGCTATGTACTTAATATACTTTAAACTGAGACGAACTAAGCCCGGTTGCGGTAGGTTAAGTAATACTCAGGCGTGACGGGTGTAGAAATCAGATGAACTTGGTCAACAACAATAAACTTCATTAAGCCGCAAAAATAGAAATGCACAAAAATAAACATTTGATGGTTGATATTTAAGAATGCTATTTATTGTCAATGTAAATTATACATAGTACAAAACGGTGATGTTATACATTGTTATTCTCAAATAAATTTACCCTAAATACTTTTAAATTTTAAAATTAAAAAAAAAAATAATAAACAATCGTGGCAACAATACAATTAATACACGAGTATGGAGAAAGATATTTATATAGAAATATATATATATATATGAGTGTACGACATATATATCTTAAGTACTTCTTTAATAATACTACAATTTGGTAGAATTCTTGAACTTACATGTTTTGGGACTACGCGCTATAAATATAGTGCATGATAGAAGTGGTTTATTACAAAAAATAAATATTACTCTAGCAATATGCTGGTTATCCTGAGGCGATTTTAATCACTAATGTTATAGTAAGGGATTTAGTAAATAATTAGAGATTAAAATTGATGGATTTATTATTTGTTTCCATCGTTTGTTTCCAGTTTTTATTATATGTATGTTAAGTTTTCATTCTATCTAAAGTATGTAGTTTATCTTGTATATTAGGTTTAAAAGCGAAACATCTCACGGGACCGACATTGTAAAGATAGCCTTAGAAAAACGAATAGGGCTCGAGGGACTACTGTCTGCTTTAAGTAAGCCAAATAGACTAAGAGTAGTATCTCTATCGTTACAATTTTTATGAAAGTTGAAAAAAAAAAATAACGTTTTGTTTAGTATTTACAGGAGGGTAAATCCGGGTTTATAAAAAAAATCTTGTGAAGTCTTCACCCTCGATTATGCTGTCTCTTTATACATTCTTGACGGTTTTCCTACGGTTAGTTAATGCAAAGGACATGACATAAAAGAACTCTATCGTGACTAGTTTCAATGGCCATGTCACGATGTCATGTTCCTTTTAGTATAAAGTTCTGACATTACCTCATGTAGATGCCATCAGATTATAAGTGTACGCGTGTAATAATTATCCATGGCAATGATTATCTCAAATAGATAGGATAATTATAACTATGTTTTGTTGTGTTGTGTTTAGCCGTCACTGAGCCCTTGTTGAAATGCTGCCTCTACTAACATAGAGGATATATTTAACCTAAATATATCCTCTTATGCAACATTTGTACATCACCTAAGGTAGTCTGGCAGATATTGCTTTTGCCATTTAGTCCGCCGCTGAACAAATTGTGCACAAATAAATTAAAAATATATATGTATGTACAATGTACAGCAAACATTTTAGAAACCTTTTTCCAATACATTAAGTTTTCAGCCTAAAAGAATACAAATATCTGTATAAATATATAATTAAATGTATGTTTCAATTTGCAACAAAGAAAAATTTGAATAAAAACTTTCGTGAGTTACATTCATATTTGTTTAAGTATACGGATTTACTCACATGTATCCACGAGTGTGTGAAACTAGTCGGGCAAAGACATATCACTATTCAATCCACACGCTAAAATAAGAAAGCCAAAATTTCAATTTGGTTCGGGTAACTTCGGGTAATTTCTTGTATTATCGGGCAGCTATCATACTCCGGAAATGGCCTAGCAGGGCGAACAGCCGGAGACGCAGTACGAGATTAAAATAGAAATGTCCGGAACGATTTGTTAGTTCGGTCAATGACTACCATTCAATCGGAGAGAAAGTACCGTAATAGTATTTTCGTACACATACTACCAGGTCAGTAAGGCAAATGAACTACCAAGACATTGGTAAAATAACATAATATAAACCCAGGTACCAAGACATTCTTAACACCAACTATACTCAAAATGAGCATGTTGCCAACTCCAATTTCTATGGCCATCTGACAACCCCTTTCGCACACACTTCATACACATTTTATAAACTAGAGCTCCTTATAATGTCGCTATATTTTGGCAGATATCAGTTAATTCCTATTGGTACAGTGGATATGTTGGACACTCAGAGCGGCTCGTCAATGTTCAATTAACAGATGTATTTACATACATGTATATAACTCGACCGTTCGTGAAGAGGATTTGTGGATAGAAAGTGAGTAAGCAGTGAACTAGAGAACGGTTAGAGGAGAACTGAAGAATAAAACAAATTGCGCAAACCCTCAGTCGTGTTTTCTTTTACCTGATATGTGTATATATGTACCTGTAACTAACTGGTGTTGCTACCGTAAAATTTCAGAGTAATTTTAAGCATACATTAGTATTTTATGCGAAATCGGTTATAACTTTGCTAGCGTGAAAATTCTGTTGTTGTGAAAGTTTCTGGATATTGCAACTAGCGATACTGTCGTAAATCGCTTTTGCTTCGCAAGATAGGTACTTTCATCGTTCTCATGTATAATGTGGAGATTAGAGCTATTTTTTCTTAGGGGCATAAAGCGAATGTCAAGAATCAAATTCTAAAATGTATAAAGAGCATCTTTATATACATATATTTCATTAATTGATATCAATGTGTTATTATTTTCTTAATCCAAGTGCTAATACAAAAGTTGAATGATTTGATGTAAATGAAACCTAATATTGGTTTCCAACAAAGCGCAGTATTATAGTTTTAGGATGGTAGCTTTGTTTAAGTGAGGAAGGTTGAATATTGACAATAACAACATATCTGATTGAACATACTTACTAGAGTTCAAATAAACTTCTGTAATATTAGTCTGTAATTAAGTGTATATGGAAGGACTTAGGGACACAGTTTAGCTGGACCACTACCACTTTCAACAGACTATGATGTGATTTTGATCGGTTCAATTCTGACATGTAACTTCACCGTTCAACCTTCAGGTTAGCTGTGCTGATGACCAGTGGAAACTTCCACACGAAAAGAATTAAAATCGGCTATCACAAATACCTATGTATGTCATATAAGTGTTTTTACTATTTATAATTACAAACACATATGTTTTATATGTTTGACAAAATTGATAAATTATTTAAATTGTTTTGAGGTCCTAGTATGACAAACACTATATATTCGGTTCAAGATCCGAAGTTTGTATCATCATTATGTTTGCTTTAGCCTCAATTGTTTATAACAATGCAATATGCACTCGACATACTGACAAATGTTATCGAAAAAAAGGTAATTTCTACGGAGACAAATGTTTCTTTCAGAATATTGCAACTTGATTGCAGATGTCCGTGGGCGTCGGTTGTCATTTACTACCAGGTGATCCGTTAAAAAAACTTATTCTAGATGTTATGACAACACTCGTTATTAATAAAAAGTTTGTTCTTGTTCTACTAAAGGAACCTACGCAGACTCTATTACTAGCCAACTCTCGGTATAAACTTATATAGAATTTGTTTAATTACGATCCTCACAAGAACAGCCTCGGTTAGGCAAAATAAACAAGAAACTAAGTGGTTGATCAGAGGCACCATTACGACTGTTCATTAGCTGGCGATTGTGTTAAGACAGTCGACTATAACATGATTTTTATACCTACTGCACAACATTTAAAATTGGGCAATTGTAAATTAGCTAATCAGTGATAGAACTTTCAAAGCGCTATGCAGGCCTTATATATTTTTTTAGTTTATTGATATCAGTACAATTTCCAAAAAAAGGCCTGTACTTTAGGACACAGTTCTCAGTCAAAGTTACAGTTGCACTGGTTAATCAGAAGATTTGCTTTGTACAGATATTTTCCCTGTGGGCGACCTACGCTACATTTGCCGAAACGTGGTCTCTACTCAAGAACTCGCGTGCCCCAACGGTCGTCGGTTCTGCGGCTAATATAGCCAGCTCACTGCCACTTCAGTCTGCTGATCCGTTGGGCTATGTCCATTACTCTGGTTTTCTGCTGGATCACCTCATTCCTGACGCGATCCCTTAAATAAACACCAAGCATAGCCCTTTCCATAGCACGCTGAGCAACTTTGAGCTTGTAGACCAGCCGTACCGTAAGAGGCATACATATTTTTGAACAACTTCCAGAACGGCCCCGTGTACCGCAATCGGTTCCGATAGTTCATGTTTATTGAACATGAACTTGGTTTTATCCAAGTTCATGTTCAATAAATATTCGTCTCGTCTCTCGTCTCTAAACGTAGGCCGATGCGTACAGAACAGTCAGCTAGGTCATTCAGCATCTTCTGTAGATCCTGCAGCGTCTCTGTCATGATGACGATGTCGTCTGCAAATCTAAAGTGAGAAATGTATTAGCCATTGATGTTGATGCCACGCCCTTTTGTCAACATGTCCTCCGTTGCTTTTGTGAACAATTTCGTGGAGATAACATCCCCTTGTCTTACTCCTCGATTTCAATCAATGCTAGATACAGGGGCTGATTATATTCTATATGCCAGATATGTGTATGTATTGTGAAATACCACTACTACGTATACCAAACTACAATACAATACAATACAATACAATATTCTTTATTGTACACACACAAAAATATAAACAATATGAAACAAATAATATACGAGCAACTGGTACAATCGGCGGTCTTATCGCTAGCTGCGATCTCTTCCAGACAACCTTTGTAATGGACAAGTGCAATGGATTAGTAAGTAGGGCAGTTTGCAGATGTACAAATGAAGAAGTTCAGAAGAAGGTTACTCTAATGCTATATTAAGAAATATGTTGACACGCTTATATACATACACTAAATATACATACCTCTACATATACCTACATATAACAACATATAAACATACACATACCACTACATATACCTACATATAACAACATATAAACATACACATACCATATACATACAACACAAAATAATAAATATATGCATGCAACTATAAGGACAAATAGTGTTCCAAGACTATTTTTTTAAAAATGATTGGCGATTTAGCACGTCTCGCTGTTTCAGGCAATGCATTCCACAGGCGAGCTGCTTGCACTGCAAAGGATTTGTGGAGGAAATTTGTGGAGTGCGATGGTATTTTTAGGCGCTGGTTTTCCGATGACCTCAGTGTTCTCAGATGTGTTTCACTTAGGAACTCGAAACGATCCTTGAGGTAGAAAGGGGTAGAGGGATTAAACAGAATATTATAAAGAAGGGAGAGAATATGAGCATTTCGGCGAAGCCGTATAGGGAGCCAATTGAGCTTATTACGAAATTCAGAAACGTGGTCATATTTGCGTAACCCAAATATAAACCTAATACAGACATTTTGAAGACGCTCAAGTTTATCAAGTTGGTCTACAGTAAGATCAAGATAGCTGGCGTCGGCGTAGTCGAGGACTGGAAGGAGGAGAGATTGAACCAGCGCAATTTTAGTGTCAATGGGAAGATAGTTACGCAATCTTCTCAGGGACCCTATTGACGCAAACAACTTTCGACTGACTTCCTGCAGCTGTGGACCCCATGACAATGTTTTGTCTATACAAATCCCCAGATTTTTCACAGTTTCACAAAAAGGTAAAATAGTGCCATTAAATTCGACCTGTGGGAGACTCGACCACTCAATTTTCGGTATGAGTCTAGGGCTTCCAACTATAAATCTGGCAATAATCTGGCTTTTAACAGGATTTACTGTAAGTCCATGCTCAAAGCTCCATTCAGCTATGTGGGCTAAATCATTATTTATAATGTTAATTGCTTCGGATAGCTTTCCTAGCGGAGCTTGTGTATAAATCTGCAGGTCATCAGCATATAGGTGGTACGATGAAACAAGTTTAGAGGATATACTACTTATGAATATTGTGAAGAGTAATGGAGATAAAACGCCACCCTGCGGCACACCAACAGATGTGTTACACCATGAAGAAAATGTTTCTTCGATTCGAACACGTTGACGGCGGCCAGACAGGTAACTATGAAACCAATCGAGCACCGTTGGAGATATGTTAATAGAGCGGAGTGTGGATATTAGTATGTCCAAATCGACAGTGTTAAATGCATTGCTAAAGTCCAGTAAAGATAATACTGTAAGGTAGCCATTTTCCATACCTGATCTAATGTCATCTGTAATATTGACTAGGGTTGTGGTAGTGCTATGTCCAGGTCGGAAGCCGGACTGGAAAGGATTCAAGACTGGAAAGGATTCAAGAACCAACTAGTAATATTTTTTTTTTTTCTTAGTGAAGGTTCGGTATGCTTCATTTTGAAAACAATATAACAATATTTATACAAACAAAAATCGTTCTCAAATCGAATGACTTTATTATATCTATATATTACTGGATATTTTTGATACATGAGAACTGATTTCTAAAATTTCTTTTATTGCAACGTAGAATGGGTACTACGCGAAGGTGGTCCCTGTTAAATTTGAAGAATACATTCTATCCCTAAAGTAAAAATTAAGGGATGAAAACTAAATATTTTTTTTTTTAATTCAAATTTAATTAAATGTCTATATTTCATAATTTAAATTTTCATTCTCTCTTTTATTTTAATTTTCTCAATAATTGTTTGAGATCGTATGGTTTAAAGAATATTTAAATAGATCATTTATATATAATTTAAATAGATATTTGATATTGACTTACGTTTAGTAATAGACGTATCGTTGCCGCGGTAATATTTTTTAAACATCTTAGTTTAGAGGCATAGACGCATATATATCCACGAAATGTTAGATTGCAACTAAGATTTTTTCTTAATTTTTCTACTTTCCTTATAAATGTTTTGCTACATAGTTTTTAAGTTTACCATGTGATTTTAAAACATATCTTTTATTTTTAATGTCTGTCTGTCTGTCTGTTTATTATGGAATTTCGAGAATATAACACAGTGCTATCTAATTGGAAACGATCACAGCATATACTATAAATTATTAAACTTAGTCACATTTTTTTTTGTAATTTTACTTAATTCCTTCAACAAATGCCAACAGGTTTATTCATACATTACATTATATTTAATGCGAGGATTTAACATGCCCAAGCCTATACATACGAGGCATTACACATATAACTTATGTAGATACATATATGTATACCTATGTACATTCAAAGCATATCAGTTGTTTAATAACTGTAACTGACCAATCTTCATTGTGATGGTGAAATATCATTTTTTATTGATAAATCGTATGAGTTAGGTGTCGTTAAAAAATAGAAAATATGTTGAATTAGTTCATGTTAATCTCCAACGATCACATTGCACGAGGTATAGTGGTTTTACACACATACAGATTTTAGTTTGATTAATACTTTAGAAGCAGTGGGATAAATTAGCTCTTTGTAATTTAAGTTATCTTAGTAAAAGTTTTAAAGAATATTTATGAAGTTAAGAAATCCTTTAAAAACTCTTTTATAAACGCTATTAAGAATACAATTACTCCCGCTGTCTAGACTATGACATTTAGAACTTACTCATAGATACTGAACAAAGTTCAGAAATAATTTTCTCGAACATATATGTATTTCTATTTTTTACATACATACATAAATACACTGACGCTGGTATTCCCGAAGATGTCACTAATGCCATCATTTTGCTCATTATAATTTAGTATGTAAAATAATACACCTTTATGAATGTTAAAAATATTTTATACATATTTTGGTATCGCCTATTAAGTCACAAAATTTTAGTGCGAAGTATGGAACTGCTGCTTATTTTTTAGCAAAGAATCCAAGTTGACGAAAATGACGAAAGTTTTATCCTAAAGTCTGGTTCCACTTCAAGTGGCTTTCTACATTTCCGCTCACGGCGCTCACCGCTTACGAATATTTACGATGCATCGATCGACAGCAGGTAGTATGTTTAAAACTAAACGGGAATGTTGCGACCCGGTATTTTATTCTGATAGCTTGTTACCGGGCTCGGACCCAGCTAATGGGAAACGCTGATTTAGTCCATTTTAACTACTAGAGGACAAGCCTATTGCCGACATCTGGGCACATATACACATACATATATTGACGGGAAATGGAGGATAGAATGGGGAGGAAAGAAATATACCTTATACAGATGTATTGGGGAGTAAAAGCAATAGCTCAAGCAAGTCAAGGTCGCATACCTATAACTTGATCTGGCTGGTGCCGGGAACTAACATAGTATTTATTAGGACACCTAAACAAATGCATGTAGTGTTATCCACGCATATATACACATATTAACAGTATGTATAAAAGGTATCTGCGGCACTGAGGTTTGAGTCAGAAACTCTACCAGCGCTACAAGTATCTCATTAAATCCAGGCTAAGTAAGTTTCATAAAGAAATCGTGTAATTTACACTATAATTTAAAGCAGATACACTATTAAATATAGACAAATCTACAAGTGGGTTTATTTTATCTTCTGCTTATTCAAATAAATGTATAATCAAGGAAATAAATATTAATCTGTGACATCTTATTAACATTTTTTAAATTGTCTAACCGACTAACCGAATAAGCTATTTGAATACCGATTGAATGTCATCTCAATTCGATGCCTATATAAGTACTATTTTCGCTGATTGTACATAATGTGTATACTAGAGTATTAGAGTAGACTAGAGTACATAATGTGTATACTATACTTACCTAAAATGAATAGTTATATGCTGTGTGTATGTGTGTTTATCCACCGACACAAAAAGGTGTTATACGTTTAACGTTGTTTAAAAGTCGGAGAAGTTTTGTACATATATAGACATCATGTTTATGACGGCAATAATAAAAATACAGTTGCCATTATGCTTACAGCGATTGAGATGTTAGGCAACAGGTGATACTACAGATTTTTTAAAAAAAAATCATAAAGGAACACGTAGATTCTCATCTCTTAACTTTATACATTACTATAACTGACAATTATGTGTGTCTAAACTACCCTATCTAGCGTAATATCTATTAACTGAAGAAAATCTAAATTTCAATTGATATTGAATAAGTAACGTTGGCGCTGATTTATGTAACATTGAATACTCACAGTTCCTGATCGGCTCCTGATTGCATAAGTCGGTAGAATATGACGACAGTATTGAATGTTGTTTATACTTGTATACATTTGAATGACACGTACCTGTAACAAAAGATATTCATTCAGGTATTAATATAAATCTTTTAAATTATATTTATTTATCTATTGTACACCATAATATTAGTAACAAAAAAGCAGTTTTTTTTATGCGATAGGCGGCAAACGAGCAGACGGGTCACCTGATGGTAAGTGACTACCGCCGCCCATGGACACCCGCAACTCAAGCGTCACAAGTGCGTTGCCGGCCTTTTAGGTAGAGGTACGCTCTCTTCTTGAAGTATCGGTTCGGAAATACGGCAGCCGACAATTTGTTCCATAAGCTGGTTGTGCGAGGCAAAAAGCTTCTGGAGAAGCGCACAATGGTGAAGTGCCAATCGTCCAGGTGATGGGGATGAATATTTTGTCGCGTAGGACAATGGCGGAAACTAGCAGCCGGTATAAGTCCGAACAATTCCTCTGAACACTCCCCATGATACAAGCGATAGAGGATGCAGAGTGAAGCTACATCTCTACGCAACGCCAAGGTGTCAAGTCGATCAGAAATATCTTGGCAGTCGATGATGCGAGTCGCTCTCCGTTGAATGCGGTCAAGAGGCAGAAGTTGATACTGGGGTGCACCTGCATAGAGATGAGAACAGTATTCCATGTGCGGCCGAACCTGCGCCTTATAAAGTTGCAGGCGGTGGGCCGGAGTAAAATACTGTCTCGATCTGTTTAGCACACCAAGCTTCTTCGAGGCTAATATGGCCTTACTCTCTAAGTGACCGCGAAACTGGACTTCGCTTGATATATCGACGCCAAGGATTCCGATACTGGCTGATGCAGTTAGGGAAGTGCTCTCAAATTGAGGTGATACGACCAATGGCATCTTTTTAGCGGTGAACGCGCAAACCTGTGTCTTCGTGGGGTTAAATTGGACTAGGTTAAGTCGACCCCAATCTGAAACTTTTGATAAAGAAGTTTCGATTTCAGATACAAGTTTGGATCGGCTTTCGATGACGTTTACCCGAGAAATGTTAGCGCGGCCGGTGTAAAGGGCATCACTCGTGCTATCGTCTGCATAGCAATGGATGCTGCTAATCTGCAGCATGTCGTTGATATACAGAAGAAACAGCGTGGGTGATAGCACACAGCCTTGTGGGACACCAGAATTAACAGACTTCGAGTCGGAGCATGCACCGTCAACAACAACCTTGATGCTTCTGTCTGTAAGAAAACTGGTGAGCCAATTGCACAGTTTCTCGGGAAGCCCATAGGAAGGAAGCTTCGCAAGAAGCGCTTTGTGCCAGACCCGATCGAAGGCCTTCGCCACGTCCAAACTAACGGCCAACGCTTCCCCCTTGGTCTCGATCGCCTGTGCCCACCGGTGAGTCAAGTATACGAGAAGATCACCAGCTGAACGACCCTGACGGAAGCCGTATTGTCGATCATTGAGGAGCTGGTGGTCTTCTAAGTACCGGAGGAGCTGGCAGTTAACAATGGATTCCATTATCTTGGAGAACAAGGAGGTGATGGCTATGGGTCTGTAGTTGGACGGATCCGAGCGATCTCCTTTTTTAGGGATTGGGTGCACTAGAGCTGTCTTCCATGAGTTCGGGACTACGCCAAGACTATACTGCATGTATTACGGTATAGCAATAGGCGGTCTTATCACTCACGGTGATTACTTATAGACAACCTTTATACGGATATTACGAGTTACAGAGCTTGAAATTAGAAGTAGTCTAAGGAGTACTATTCGAACAACATGAATATATGTACTTATTATGATATAATATAATGGTAATCGGTATTTATATATATAATATAATGACAAGAAGTAGTTTACCACTTGCTTTTTAAATATATGTTTGGATTTGACTTTTCGAATTTAAACGGGTAAATTATTCCACAGCCTAACTGTTTGCACCGAGAACGATTTGTCAGTGAATTGTGCGGTATGTCTAGGCATTTTCAGCTTCAAGTTTTCTGATGATAACAGGATCCTGCAATGTGTGTTATGTAAGAACTTAAATCGTTCTTTAAAAGGAGGTATGTGGATGGAACAGAGTACTGTAAAGAAGAGAAAGAATATGAACATTCCGGCATAGGCGTATAGGTAGCCACTTGAGCTTTGAATGGTACAATTAACTTTGGAGTGCATACTGCGTTCATAAATGTGAGCAGATGAACGCAGTAAGACGGCGGCACGACGTGTTCCACGCGGGCCTGACTAATTATGAGGGGGGAGGCGGAACCCCCCCCATACCACCTTACCCATTAGCCCCGGTAAGGTGAAGACCCGTGGGGGTTTCCACAAAAAAAAAAGAGACTCCATCCGTTTCATTACCGTACCTACCTTACTTATCTATGGTGATAAACTCTCTTTTTCTCTTTTAACATATTCCCAATTTTATCAATTAGTTGCCCCGGATTATACGAGTATAAGTCGGACTAAATTATAATTGTTAATATGTTGCCGTTTAATGAGTTTGTAAGTTTCTTTGAAATCTATGTTTTAAAAAGACAACAAACTGATACAAAAGTCTATACGATACGATACGGTATATTCTGTTCAGTGGGTAAGATTATTTATATCGATATGATAAAAGGAAGGCTAAAAAAATAGAGGCACACAGTCTAATAAAACAAGGCGATGTGACAATAACAATAGACATGATATTCCCGAGACTAAGAAAAGATCACGTTTCACTTAGTATCGACTCTTCCTTATTCAAATAAGGTAGGGTACGCAGATGTGGTGATTTTAGGAAACGTTCTGAATAGCTGACTGAGTTTGAAAATCATTTTACGTAATTTATGATACTTTTCTATTTGTTTGATTCAAAGCAAATTCATAAGCTTGTTACTGGTATTAAGAGCCAAAATCATATTTGAATATTTCTTATAAAAATATATTTAAAGAACAAGAGTAACCGACATCTCAATGAGAATCAGTAGTTTTTCACAAAATATTTTATAAAAACAAAAACAATTTACCTTCGTCACAAAGGTTTAGATAGATATGGTTCCAAAAAAAAGAAATTAAAATAGCATATATTATTTAAATAATGTAAGTACTTATGAAATTGTATATTTACTACTTTTTGCAAGGAATACCTAAAAGTGTCCTTTCTAAATTTCAACCCCGATGTAATTTTATATTTTTCAATTACCAAGTTGCAAAGTTCAAAAAGAGTTGGTGGTGGTTCATGCATTTAAAGGAGAAGGAAAATTGTGTGTGGAATTTTCTTATGAATCATTTATGTGAGTTTTAATGCTGCTTCTTGGTTTAGCTTTTCAATTAAACTTTTTCAGTTTCTATGTTGCAATCATAGCAGAAATCTCCGATCTCAAAGTATCTTCTTCTGTTATGCCCTTCTCATGCACCCGCGTGTGTTCATTCTTCCTTCCTAATGCAATCTGTCCTCCCCTGGAATGCCCTACCTCCTGAAATCAGATAAGCACCTAGTCGCTTCTCTTTTAAGGCGAAAAAACGAGCTCACATAGTGCATTAGTTGGCAGAACCATCCCAACAAAATATAATTATATGTATATTATTTTTATATGTATCTATGTACGGTAACTAGTATGTTTGTATGTGTGTCAAACACACATGTATACATTATTTTATTTTGGCCTGTTGGTCTAGCGGTTGGCGATCCTTGCTGCTAAACCGAGGTCGTGGGTTCGCTTCCCACCCAGTACACATATTTGTGTGATGAGCACGATCATTTGTTCTGTGTCTGGGTATAATTTATCTATAATATGTATGTATTTAGAAATATATATGTATGTATGTTTATCAGCAGCCTGGGTATCATAATATAATCTTTGCTTATTTTGGGATTAGCCGGTGTGTGAGATGTGTGGAGTTATTATTATTATATTTATTATACTTATACTATATTATACGAGTATATTCATGTAATTGTTCACAGTTAATCTCCTTTCTTTCTATTTCTGTTTCATTATTTCTAGTGCACCTATTGACTTATATATTGTGTAGACACAACCCTAAGGTAGACTGGTAGAAGGCCCGCCGTTGTACAATACTTTAGTGCAAAGTTTTAATTAAATTAGAAATATACTAAATATTTAAATTCTTGTCATTTAGTTACTTGTTTAATTTAAATAAAAAAGATAACTAAAATAATAACCAGTTGTATATTATATTTCTGCAACAGAACAAAGAATGAATAAACACCCTGGAGTGGTTATGCTTGGCATTATTGGTAATCACACTCAACACTTTGAAGGCTCTATACACTTTAGGTCAAGTCACAAGTCGCTCTATACACTTTAGATAAGGCAACCTCTCCAGCTGGCTGACGCAGTTATTAAGAGGATACGGCTGTTTTGAAATGTATGTATCGTATTTGTAGGAGGGAAGACAAAAGCTGTGTACGTCACTACAGAGGCTGACGAGAGGACACTGGACTTTCAAAGTCAGAGTCAAAGCATATATTTCAAATAGGCCCTAAAGGTATTTTGGAACGTCAACATTTACCTTGAAATAGAACTGATTCTAGTCGCCTCTTCCAAAATGTAGTTTTGTATCTCCACGTTGCTAAGCTTTAATTCTTTTTACTTATTTCGGTATAATAATTTTATTCTGGGTGCATCGTTCTCACACATAATTATATATAATGATTGAATTTAAACAAAAAAATGTTTGTTTCTTGCCCATTCTTCTCCGAGAATGGGCAAGAAACTCCATCGTTACTGTACCGAAATAGGTAAAAGTAAGTATACGATTTACACAGAATATTAACAAGTAATAAGTCAGTGTGTGAGTTAAAATAATTACTGCGTTTAAATCAATGTCATAAAAATATAATTCCTTATACAATGCAATTAGCAACCAGTTTGATTTTGTCTAGACCCTACATTGTCCTATGGAGCAGGACCAGGATGTTTCCAATCGTTCTTATCTTGGATATAATAATATAATAATCCTCTAATTTGTAATGAGCTTGTTTGCAAAGCGTACTTTTAATATGGGTTTTAATTTTTTCATTTAATTTTTCATTTAATTGCAATATATCACAAGGAATTTTGTTATCACATTTAACAGGGTACCCGATAAACGATAGCAAGTACTTTAGCTAATTTAAAAAATGATTGATCTAATTTGTCTTTGTTTCTAGTATTAAAATTATGTCTATCACTTATTTTATTAAAAAGATGTAGATTTTTTCTTACATACATGAAATTGTCATAAATGAATTGGCAAGGTACCGTCAAAATATTAAATATTATTGCTATTTAAATAGCTCCCCGAGGGACGCGGCGACGTAGATTATAAATGGCTCTGACAGCTCTCTTTTACAAAATAAAGATGGATTCGATGTCAGCAGCCCGGCCCGATAATAAAAGACATGATGCTGTGGATAGACCAAACGCGCGGTTTCTACACCTGGTAACTGTTTGATCTTTCTAAAAACATAAGCGGCCGAGCTTAGCCGCCCCACAAGAGATGTTATATGAGGTACCCATTGTAATCTCTCGTCTAGCGTGATTCCTAGGAACAACGTTTGATTGACAAATTCCAGTTTTTATCCATTCAATATGATATTACATTCACTATTTCTAAAATTAGGTAATTGAAATCTAATGCATTTGGCTTTTGTGCCATTTAGTAACAAATTATTTACCATAGCAATCTTGGACCTGAAGAATGGAGTTATTCACGTCGTCAAGATTTTGTGACTGTCGGTCTATTTTAATATCAATGATGTGTAATCTGCAAATAACACTATCTTTGGTTGATTTAGAAGTAAGCAGAGTAAATCAATAATATACACTAAAAAGAGGAATGGACCCAATATTGAACCTTCAAGAACGCTCATTGCCATTTCAGACCCTAATGATTTTATGCCGTTTACTTGAACTTTATCGTTAATTGTATTTCAAGAATATTGCTCAGAGCAACTAGAATATGTCACGCATTTTTTTTTTAATATATTTACATGTTATAATAAAATATAGCAAAATTTATCGTTTATCCTTCTTGAAATTGAGCCTCTTATATACTATTTCTTTTGCCTTATGTGCGTTAAGTTTTATCAATTCTAATCTACTTTGAATGAGACTAGCGTAAAAGGTGATATTCACTAATATCACAAATGTTAAAGTTCTTAAGATATTGGAATGTTGTTGGAATATACATATTTGCAAATAAATGGAAGTTTGTACTACAAATATTTACTTAGAATTATTTGTATTTAAAAGGGTGCTTTTGGCTGTTTTAACCGTTTATTTCAGAAAGGATTATGGAATTAAATTCAATGTAAAGATATGGTGACGTAACGTTTTATTTTTTTTCTTCGAATTATTACAATAGAATATTATCCTAACATTTTGGTTATCGTTAGCATACATGCAGTCACGCCTGTACCCCTTAAGGAGTAGGCAGAAGTGTATTAAACAGCTACATTTGGCCAATTAGAATTTGGTCCCACTAATGTAAAAAGGGAGAAAGCTTATTCCCTTCAATGGGTACTTTATGACTGTATACATACTGTCTGATAGATGACAGTTCGATCCCTTAGTCGTCTCTTGTACCCCCATTTCTTACTCTCCCTCTCTACTCTACTCTACCGAGAACCACTCGACAAATATTTAAATGAAACATGAATTTAAATGTCTTATAACTGGATGTGATTGAACTGTGATGTGATTTGAACTAGATAGTAAAGATTGATAGCTTAATCCCAGGTTTTCAGTTCAGACTGTAATTGGAAGTGAAAGAAATAACAAATAACAGAAATTAAATCTATCTTTATAAAATGAACAACAAATAGTGTAATAGCAACAAAGACACTAGGCAATCGCCAGGCAATTTGTTATGCGACTATAGGCCTTACGAATAGTTACTATAGGTATGTAATTATCAGCTGCTAAAACTTACCCACTTTATATAATGTAAATAAATATAACATAAGGTTTCTAAGCTGATAAACTATACAGACTCTACATCTCAGTTCAAAGTGTTCAAGGTAATAGCCCTTGATGGGTTTAAAGAAAGTGCTTCACGAGTGTCAAAATGTGTTAAAGAATAGTCTCGTGGGTTTTAAAACGTTCTGTATGATATTTTTTTAAAATTGAAGTGGTTGTTCGTTAGTATAATCCGGGATAATGGCGTGTTTTCAATTAGCTATATTTTATTAATTTACGGCAATGTATAACTTAATGATTTTATAGTTTTCTTGTTAAATAAGCTCTTGCCATATTATTTTAGGAGCCTAAGTAATATAAGAAGTACATATCTACTATATTAAGAAGGTCACAATGTAAAAAACAAACCTGGTTTCTAAAAGGCAACCGAGACGCAATTAGAATTCATGCTTTCTTATGAAATATAAATATATGTTCCTTGTGTCCGTTATTTATTTGTTTATAAAGTCCCTCGCGAAATAGGAGTAATTCCTAGTGCAGGAGACCTTTTTAAAAAAAATAAGCTTTAACTATATATACTTCCCAAAAGCTAGTCACTAGTAAAGTTGTTGTAACTTATTCATTCAAAAATAAATTGGTGTCATTTTAACATCAGTTACATACCCTACCCTTTATATCACAAATAAGATAATCATTATAAGATAATCAAAATCTAATATATAACATTCTTGTGTCACAGTGTTTGTTGCCAAACTCCCCCGAAACGGCTTAACCGATTCTTATAAAAAATTTTATGCATATTTGGTAGGTCTGAGAGTAGGTTGTAAAGTATCTTTTAAACCGCTAGGTGATCAGGGTGACCCTATACAGATTGTTTATTGATACAGAACAACGTGTTCTGGGTCAGCTAGTATTATCTATAATACCTAAAGCATATCAAACACTTACTGTAAATCTCAGTTTACAATAAGTGTTAGTCTCGGGCAACAGAATAACTAAAAAGACGCAAATACTAGTTACTAGTTAATGTCCAGACATCACAAGAGTAGATGACAAACTTTACACAGAAACTAAAGTTTCTTTTAAAGAGACTGGGAGTTGCTTAAGAGTACATTCACAGGTAAAATATATTTATTAAATCTCGGAGATTTAAAAGTTATATAGGTAATCTGAAAACAATGTGAATTCCATTGGTGATGTGTATATGCTTTACTTTTAATGGTTTCATGGCATCATTAATAAAAAGGGGATTTTATTAAAGAGTAAGTCCTACCCACGGGAATCGTTTTCAGACATCCCAATAGCTTTGTGGCAATCTGACACATTTATTTTCACTACCGGAGGTAGCTGATGTGCAGACGGTTCTTTTGTGCCAATATCAGTATAAAATAAAACTAAAGGTTTTTTCTGTTATAAACTAGCAGGTGGGTCACCTGATAGTAAGTCACTATTTAACGCTGGTTCGATCGGTCTTGAAATAATGCAGGTTATAATTTTTTCCACTGATTGGCTGTCGGGGCCCAAATATGTAAAATCACAGTTGTGGAGAGCCAACCATCGAAATAATAGTGAAAGAATATTTATCTTTTTGAAAACGTTATATTTGATATTTTCCAGCAAAGACGTCCCTTTGTTTCCTTAAGTCATTTGACGAGTTCGGTGGAAGCTGGTAGTACTGTACTATGTATTGTAGTTATTAGTAACTGATATGGATTAAGCCAGGATATGCATTTAACCAGGATTATGTATTTGACCAGGAATACCATCTAATATTTTTAATGTGAGTTTATTTTTTACACTTTTACGTCTATACTAATTGACTTATCATTATGTCATTTAAAATATGATATTACGTATGTACAAATACATAGAGTAGTATCTATTGTCTAGAAAACGCATCGATAGGAGCGATGCCCAAGAGATATTTTTTACGGTCTTTGTCTGTCACAACAACTCAGCCTTGTGAGAATCTTATTCAATATATATTATATACACCTATTCCTATTTTATTGGTATAAAACTTCTCTTTTATCATGTATGAACTCGCAGTAATTTGATACGTACGATGAAACTTTTCATAAAAGCATGACGTCAAAGTGACGTAAGCACATATCGGCACGGGCGTATGTAGGTATGCCTTTTGTCGTGTGGATGGACTTAATGTAGTGTGAACAACGTCAGACTTGTCACTTTTAACTTAACTATATCTCGCCACTTCAAATACTGATTTCGAAATATTTTATTTCAAAGAAACAAATAATAGGTAATTTTTAATTGTGATATACAAGACATTCAGTATAAGTGATGACAGAGAACAAACAAGGATACTCTTTTCTAAAGTTTTTTTTTTTACTCTTCATATTAAATTGCTAATAACTGCAAATTAAAATGTGTTATAACATGTATGGTGTGTATATACATACATACATACACACTCACGCACATAACCACTAAAGAGAAGACAGAGCCGTCTCAAACGCCCTCCTTTACCAGCCGTAATTTATTTCTGCTAACTTAATAGGAAGCAAGCTTATTGCCGTCATACAAACACTAATAACTTTATATACTGTCTATACAACAGCCTTAAATAACTTAGGTGCCTTTTACGGGATCCACGGGAAAAGATGGATTGGTCCTACCTCCTACTCCACGGAGACCCACCTGGCTACGTAAATATTATGTTTATATAAATTAACTTATTAACATGTTGATTTTTAATACGCATGACCATTAAGGAGTTTACGATTAATGTGACCCCGTATGAAAGGGTTTAAATTATTTCAACAGAAAAGTCCTTTGTTGGATAATTAAAACAAAGCTGCTCACGATTTCATTTTGTGTCATGTCATGTGCGATGATAAGCAATGAAAATATTGCGATATGGAATTTTAGCTAATTGAGATGAAAGTCGGACTGTCAGAGGGCAGAGATTTATGTTAAAAATCTTTAAGATAGAAGGTTGATTTTCGCTCGGATAGATGAAATGTATATTAACTCTTTTTATATTTCAAAATGAACTTTATTTTGTAAGGTATGACGTCGATTTTGCTCTGTAAGCGGTAAAGAAAGGTGACAAGAGAAATTAATGATTTAAGCTTGTGAACCTTGAGTAATTGCCTGAAAATATGTGTGCGTTGACTTGGGAGGCGAGCTTTTAAATTTTCCATTTCAGTGAAAGTTCTTCGAGTTTGAAATTCGCCTAGATGTGAAAGTTAGTAACATGGTATTCCTTTTTGAAAATCTTTATTTTACAATCATAATAACGTTTATGATATGAATCTCGAAAGGTTCATTTAACGTTACGTTTTAACTGCTTTGTGTGTGTTCTTGTGTACTGCCAGAGATTTTAAATACCTGAATAATTAGGCACAAACTTTAGAGGTGTAAAAGACTTCATTGTTGACCCGACGTTTTAAGACAAGATTATGGTCACGTGTGAACTGAAGTAATGAAAGCATATCACAGTTTTTGTCCACTAAAAAAGTCGTGGTTATAATAATAATGACAAACCTGGCATAGTGGTATTGGACTAATTTGAGATTCGCAGATTGCTGCGAAGTTCAGTCCAATCATTGGCTTGTTCATATTATCATTATTATATATTATACGTTTAAGATACAAATATATTAACTTTTATGAGCTTACTAATGAACTTCTTTCTCTTTTTGGCACCAAAACTACTGACGTTAACCAAACACACTCCTGTCCATCCAAAGGATTTTTTTTTATATATATTAGCCTACCATAGTGACTCCGCTTTGCCTGATGAAAAACAATAAGTGGAGTCAAAGAGTGGTGGTCACCATCCTCATTGCATGTCTAGTCAATGCAGCATGGTGACCCACAATATGCTTTTTCACGCCCCGCTTAAAAGACCCGGGATCAAAGTGGGAAGCAAACGCGTGCGCTGGTAGGGAATTCCAGGCTTTCACTAATCGGCACAGGAAAGAAGAGCCAAACCGTTTAGTTCGGGTACGTATATTTTCGACGTTCAAACGGTGACTCCTCAGGCCAGCACGTGTAGTCCTGTAGAGGAAGGGAGAAGGTGGGACCAATTGGAAGAGCTCGTCAGAACACTCCCCGTAATGTAGGTGATAGAGGACTGCCATAATGGGCGACATCTCTTCGCAACTGCAGATGTAAAAGAAATTCCTGTTACCGATAAGGCATTGTGCGTTTTCTTGTTTATGTATACTTGTTCTGATTTTTTTGTGCATAATTAAGCGTATTTATTAATATTATTATTAGCATTCCACTCAAAAATATTTGCATTAAGCCCATGAGATTGTCGACATGGTGGATGTGGATTCATCAATCATTGTGCCGATTATCATATCACCACTGGGTTAACTAAGACTAAGAGCCTCGACCAATACCATTTATATATAATTTCTTGCAAATGCAACACAACCGTTGCTTCGCAAGCGGTTTTCTTGAGCCGTGGTATTACATCGATCGAGCCGGCCCATTCGTGCCTAAACATGAACCGAATGTTACCTTCAGGGGCTCACGTTAGAAAGCTGGATTAAGTTAAGAGGCAGTTTAGGCACACGTTTTGTTAGGAGATTTCTGTTTCTAGAGCCTTAACCACCAGAAGCTTAATCCCTGTACTAAATGTAGTTTGTAATTTTTCCTTTTTTATATGTATTTAAAAAGATTATCGTTGGTTTGTTTAAGCTATATAAGGAGAATATTAATAATTATATCTTTAGACATCTCACACACGGCCATCTGATCCCAACCTTAGCAATACTTGTACTACTGATTGATACATACTTATATAATTTTAAATACATGCATATTATAGATAAATTACACCCAGGCAAAAAAATTATACTCATGCTTATCACACAATTATTTGTCCCGGGTCTGAATCGAACCCATGATCTCTGGCTTAGCAGTCAAAATCACTAACCACTAGACTAACAGGCCAGTCGGGTTAGCAATCTGTACATATTGTACATGTTTACAAGTGCAAAATAAATGAATGGGACGTATTAAGAATTCCATCTTTGTAATCTGTGGATTACGACGTGCATTGTGTGGGATTCAAACCTGCAACCACTTGATCGCTAGTCCGACGCCTTAGCCAATACGCTACCGTCGATGTATTAATCGATACTTATCTATGGCTGATATGAAGGCAACCGATCATCGATTTAATATACGATCACTGCACATTGATGATTCATGGCCGTTAGCGTATGGCATGAATGTAACACCCGCCGCTTAGTTAATCCTTCATAAGTTTATTAAAGAAATACTTAGTCATTTTCTTTTATACATCAGGCTTCTTATAAGTCATTTTATATTAAATTAAGTTACAACGTTATGTGCATCGCGTATGTATGTGAGAGAAGTGGGTGGAATAGAAGGGGGGGAGGCGTGGATTACGGCGCTTAGTATGACTTCTTTCATGGAGATTAATGTAGTGTAGGTACGTTTTTACCTCCCCCCCCCCCCTCTACACTATTCCGTTATGATGCAAGTAAAGTTGCTGAGTTCTATATCCAGTCTGTTTTTAGCCAAGTTCAAGAATAGGAAGGTTCTCATTTTAACTCTATTATTTTATCGAACAGATGTTCGTGAATATTTCAAGTGGATTGCTCTTTCCAGGCGGTTTTATATACAAATATAAATTGGAAATACCCCCGAAGGTCTATTTATTTTATACAGATGAGCACCTTTTTTTTT
The DNA here is from genome assembly GCA_947561695.1 of Tyria jacobaeae. Lineage (NCBI taxonomy): Eukaryota > Metazoa > Arthropoda > Insecta > Lepidoptera > Erebidae > Tyria > Tyria jacobaeae. Next base: position 4,818,011 of record OX387207.1, on the reverse strand, counting down.
TGTAATGGTAGAGAACAGGCCATTCATTGATTTCGCCTGCCACTATCCACGCATTATGTCCTTTCATTTGAGACCCTACTAAGGTATATTTGAAAACATTCGATAATTCATCCCCTCTTTAAACCCACCCACCCCACCTAATCATGTAAATACTCGAATCAATTTCGATCAAGTATAGCTAAGACACTCTCGTTTGAATTACCTTTCAAACAGAAAAAAACTATCAAAATGCAGCCGTTTGCAAGCTTCTGTGCCACAGACACACACAAACACGTAAAACTTAAAATACCCGTCTTTTCTATCTTGAGTTAATTATAAAATAATAATCAATGAATAGAAAAGCAATATATATAAGGATTATAGGCTCATATACGAGCGCCTCTACGTAGAATTACTAATAATTATAACCTGTACTTTCACGATATAGACATGTTTGCAATATCTTCGGGAACATTTAAAAAGCTTGTGACATAAAGATTAAATCATTTAAATGTTTAGATTTTTTAAGTTAGTTAGTAGGTTTGTTTTGAATTCTTTTCAATTCGTCTGGGTACGAACAACGCATTATACTTACAGAAAAATGTTAAAATATTACGTGGAAAATGTTGTTAGTCTCACAAAGGTGTTTCTTTATGTCAAGCTATTATGTCCAGAAAAACTGTTCTTAAGTATTTACAGAAAAATTATAATACTATACTTTTAAATTGTATTAACAATCTCTTTTGCTCACTTCTTTGTCACGCATGTACTGTAGGGTCGTTGAAAATTATTTTTTTTCAGGCGCCCAAAAAAAAACTTTCCTTTGGTGAAAAACTACAGAAAAATTTTATTTTTTGAAAAAAAAACAAAATAACACGTGCCGCCGGCCAATTGAAGTTTATTTTTCGATAAAATTGCAGTTTTTTTCAATATATTCTGAAGATTAAAATTTTAATCAAAAATGATGAAAACGTGCTAGTAGGATATTAAATTCTCTACATAAGTGTCTTTCGATTTTTAATGAAGTTAATATTGATCCGAGTAATCTCATTAATAAATTCATAATCGCTTTTCAATCATCATTTTGAAGACTAAAAAATTTATTTTTCCTAAATTATGAACGATTTGAATAAAATAAACCAATAACTACGTTATATTTGATCAATAATAGTTTACGGAGATTGTTCATATTTCAGAGAAAGTAAAGTTTTTAGTTTTCAAAATAATGATTGAAAAGCGGTTATGAATTTATTAATTCTTCAGAATATATTGAAAAAAAACTGCAATTTTATCGAAAAATAAACTTCAATTGGCGGCACGTGTTATTTTTTTTTTCAAAGAAAGAAAATTTGCCCGTAGTTTTTCGTCAAAAGGAAAGTTTTTTTTGGGCGCCTGAAAAAATTGAATTTTCAACGACCACCCTCATGTACAGTCTCACACATATTTTCTAACTGAGATGTGTATTTAAATTTCACTTATTTGCTCAAAAAACGTTCAAATTTTTTGAATTTCTCCTAACTCAAACAAACCCACACCGTCATTACTTTACCGGGACTGATAGGGTGGTATGTCGGACTCGAACCGACTAAAACCACACGGTCTTACGTCACATAGTCTTATAAACGGGGTCTCAGGTGTACCCCTAAAAGGAAATCCCTGTGCACCCCGGAAGACCTGGCCACCTATTGAATAACAGACGACCTGACTGTGGTGTAACTCTACTATTCAACGACCTTTGCCGTCTTGGTCCTTCTTCTGTACGTCACCCTCAGGCTAGCGGTTATTGAGGCCGGAAATTCCTCCTAGGCTATTGAGCCTTGCAAAAACCGAGCGCAGCTCAATCTTTATAGCTAAGTTTATAATAAGAAAACTGAAAAGTAATAAATATAAAAAATCGATATCACGAATACATATCAAATAAATATAAAAATAAATCATTTACGACCAACACAGTGTGTCCGAGATGTTGAATTGTATTATTTTGTTACATGAAAAACCAAAGCATGTCAGAAAATATTTTTAAACTGGGTACTATATTATATTTACTGATAAGTGTATCATCAGCTCCAGACATCAAAGGAATTTATCACCGACACAATACAGGTAGTCTTAGAATTATAGATGGTGAGCCACTCACAAATAATGAATACGATTACGTCATTGTACTAGCATCTATAAGGGGTGAAGAGGTGCATAGAAAATGCACAGCGTCCATCTTAAGCCACAGGTGGGTCTTGACTGCAGCCCATTGTGTCGAAGCTTATGTAAACCCTGTAGAAATGGAACTAATGTATATTTTGTACAAGAATTTCACTGAATCACCGGTACACACAAAATTATATTCTAAAGTTTTAGAAATATTTCTTCACCCACATTATGTATATTCGTACAATAATGATCAAATAGATTTGAATGACATAGCCTTAGCGCGAGTAAGAAGCGTACCCATGGAGAGATTCGGACAACTGTTAGCTACCGACTATCTAGCGCTATTGGGGCTTGAGGTAACTTTCATTGGAGGCGGGCAAACAGAAAAGAGGGTTTTTATAAATATTGATGATAGGACACCTCTTCAAGTTGGTAAAGGAGTGGTCATGAAATGTGATAGCAGATACCTGGAAAAAATATCATATCCGCTCATTTGTGTAGCGCCAAAATGTTCAAAGAAGAAACAGACAGCTTGGTACGGCGACGCAGGTGGACCGTTGATACTTGATAGTAAAATAATAGGAATATTGGTCACGATAACTCCGACCGTTGTGACGGCGTACGTGCCCATCAGTCCTTACTTGCATTGGATTTCTAGCGTTATTGAAACACATAAAAAATCTCTTTACAACAAAACTCGTTTGTAATATAATGTAGATAACATATTAAACTTGTTTGCCACACAACGAAGTTTATTAATTTCTTATTTTAATTAAAGTCTATCGAAGAGGATATAAAAAATGAATGAATAATAAACTAAACCAGGATAATTTAAATAATGACTTTGAAGTGACTTAATCAGGGTTTCAGAGTTTCAACTTTTAGCACATTATTTAACACTAGTAACGTAATACGAGATCACTTTACTATGACGGAACCATTTTTTTTTATGCGAACTGCAAACGAGCAGACGGGTCACCTGATGGTAAGTGACTACCTTCGCCCATGGACACCAGCAACTCGAGAGTCAGAAGTGCGTTGCCGGCCTATATACTTATTATAAATATCATTTTTCTTATTAACATTATTCGTGGGGTCTACTATACGACCCTAAAACATGAAAACACCGTTTTTTAACCACCTTCAATAAATCTAAAGAGATTATAAATACTGCACTAGTATTTCAAGTTCATAGGTGACAAAGAAAAGTAAAAACGCGTTAAATGTTTAAGGCTATTGAGCAGTCCAAAGGAGTAGACGTATAACATACATACATATACATAAGTTTATTATATAGTATGCGTTCCGCAGTCAGGTTGGTGCCCGGTTGTAGGCAATATAGACTTGTCCCCTATTTCATTAGTGAGACCAAATTCTGCTTAGCAAAAAGTGGTTGTTTAATACACCTCTGCTGACCCCTTAGGAGATATAGGCGTGAGCGCCTGCACGTATGTATTTTATAATAATTTATTCACAAGTCAAAAACTAATTAATGACTCATAATCTGTTTTCTGCATGTGATTGCACCTCTATGGTCAAAGATAAATTATAATTGTTTCCATTCTTCGATAGCTACGCTCCAATTATCAAATTGACTGGCCTGTTGGTCTAGTAGTTAGTGACGCTGACTGCTTAGTCAGAAGTCGTGGGTTCGATTCCCACACTTCAAAATTCCACTCAACAACAAATTTTTGTTCCGAGCCTACGTGTTTTGTTTTGTGTCCGTTGTTTCTGTTTGTAAAGTCTACTAGTCTATTAGCTAGGTATACTCTTAGTGCGAAAGTTGTTTTAAATGAAATAATAATTCAGTTTTTTTTTTGTGTTGATTTTACCTGTACACAGGTTTTCTGCAGAGAAAGGTTTACTTTAGACTTTCCTAAACTTGGCCTGGGTTATCCAAAGCCCTAGCAGAAGCAGGCCCAAGGCGGCGGCGCCGTGCTCGCGCCTCTTTAAAATGATGACCGATACACGATAGTGGGGTCGTCTGTTATTTAACAGACGGCTAGGTCTGCCGGGGTGCACAGGGTTTTTCTTGTAAGGGTACACCTGAGGCTCCGGCAATAAGACTCTGTGACGGAACACCGTGTGGTTTTAGTCGGTTCGAGTCCGACATACCACCTCACCTTTTAGCCCGGTGAGGTGACGACCCGTGGGGGTTTCCACACGTAAAAAAAAAAAAAAGACTTTCCTAAGCTTGACATTAAATGTCGTTTGATGTCACGGTATTTCGGTCGGTCTGATTTCATTTTCGTGATTACAGCCTTACTTTGCGTCGTGACGGGTCAACTCAACTAAAACAGGTATTTCGTATAGGGGCTGTCCTACACGCTGACAGGACACTTGCGCGACATGATTTTATGTTGTGTGCATCCTTGAGTTTGTTTCGACGTTTCTTCTAAAGAGTAGGTTTAGGGAATACCGGCAATTTACTTTCAATGAGCTAATCGACGTTTTAAAGTGTATGAAAAGATGTATTTGCAAAAATAATAACATGTAAAAGATCAGTAACTGTACTCAGACTTCCAAAACTCAAGGTACCTTTGGAAATTATGAGGCATTATGTTCGTTAATATATGTGGGTCTGTTGGGGCCTCCATGTCTCGCTTGTTGCTTTATAATTAGCAACTTATGGTAAATGAATTAAATTAGTTTATTTTCAATGAACATGCGTAGCATTAGATGCGAAACCACTGACTGATGGATATTTCTATATTTCTACAGCGGTAAAAAAAGCCCGCTGCCGGAGTCATTGTGTTAACTAAATACTGATTCTGTTATAAGTCCAACCGGTTTCGGTTTGTCTCCGATGTAAACTTTTTTATATTTTTAGTTCTAAAAATTGAGCATCTGGAAGATTCGTAGTGAATAATAAGTTGTTCACTAGCGGCCCGTTCGCTCCCTCTCGGGCTCCGCATGAGTAGCACATTTTTTTGGTATTCCGATCGCCACTAATCTAAACAGGATCACCCGTTGGGTTAATTTGCACCTTTCCTAAGCTTAGCTTAGCCATTTAGCAGTGTATTCCTAACCGAGGGAGATAGCGATGTGACCTATTTGCATCATGATATTATTTGTTACCAGCTTTTGCTCGCTTTGCTCGGGGAATTTTGATTAGGTCAATCACATCAGGTCCATCATCCCTTGTTAACACTATTAGTTTTAGGATGAAAGGTATACTGTTAGGAATTGCTGGTGCTGAATCAACCTGGAATTTGGACCTAAGTTAACTAAACTAAACTTTTAACTAATCAATCAAGACATATCGTGGCCGTTTGATACTTTCTTAGTTTTTTGAAACTGTTTTCGTTGCCGGGAATGTGTGTATATAGTTCTTTAAGATGCATGCTGAGAGATAACACTATATCATAAGATCTTACTTATATAAAAGTAAAAAGGAAAACTGTTACTCAATAAATTCTTTTACAAGATAAGTCAAGTATAAACATATTATAAGCATCACTTTCAATAATATCAATATATTTTTTTAATAAGATACGACAAGTGGGTTATGTAATTGTTTACTTTGTAAATTAAACTGAGAAATTGAAACTACTTGTTATATTACTGAGCCAGAGGTCGTGGCTTCGACTCCCACATGGGGCACAAAATTGTGTGATCCATTGTATCCATGTTATTGTTTCCGTATCCGTATGATTATGAAGTACCCGCAATACAGAAATAATTCCTAGATCGAGAGCTGTATTTGTAAGTTACCTTTTTAAAAATAAAGAATTAAAAAAGGAATTAAATTGTTAAATGAATAGTTATGTCCATTACATAGGATATCTAGTTTATGTGATTTATTTTTATTTTGTAACAGTTAATATTAGTAGTCGTAACAATTATTTACAACTTTATGAGAATTACCATTCCGGTTGAAATGAAGTCCGAATATACACGAATGGTTCCAAGATAGGGGCAGGTACTGGTGCTGGGGTATTTTCATTAGACCTAAACATAAAAATACCACTAGCACTAGGAGACAACAGTTCCATTTTTCAATGCGAATGTGTTACACTAATATACGCTACCGGTCATGTCAAGAGGCATCAAGGAGTATAACATCCTTATACTGCGAGATAGTACGGCAGTACTAAGAGCCCTAGAAGGCGAGACTATGAACTCCGGTCTCATTTATGAATGCCACCAGTCCCTGGAACGCCTAGTCTCAGCGAACAGGGTAATTCTTCAGTGGATCAGGGGGTACAACAACTCACTTTTTAACGATGTCCTCGACGAGCTGGCAAGGAAGGGATCTACAACACCAGTGGCACAGGTTCTACCACAATCCTGCCACTACCCTTCAACCTATATCGCTCTTGGGTAAGTCAAAGGACTCGGGTAACATACAATATTGGATTGATCAATACACCTGGTTGCAGACAATCCAAACTAGTATTAACAGAAGTATCACCACGGCTATCATGTAGACTACTCAGTTTTTACCGAATTCGGTTCGATTCGGATGCCCATCCGAATAGTGGTCGGTATTACAGGCCATCTGGCTCTGAACCGACACCATTACCATTATATCTTGTTCTTTTATAACCTGCTTAAGCATTTCATTAAATCTACTAATAAGAAATATTATTTGATCATTGGATCAAGAAAATGCCCATGAATGGTATTGACTGTTTATGGGCATTTTCTTCTTCGTCAGGATTCAGTATTTAACCACCCAAATACGCTGAAATGTTGACTCACACCAACTCTGCACTCATTAACTTTTTCAACGTCCACTACTTCCTCGCAGCCGGGCTACAGTTGCGGTTGCGAGAAAGTAGTGGACGTTGAAAAAGTTAATGAGTACAGAGTTGGTGTGAGTCAACATTTCAGCGTATTTGGGTGGTTAAAGTAGAAAAATAGTACCACTGATGAGTTGCTAAAAGCAAGTCGATGTTGAAAGACACTTTCGGTAAGTCCCCAATGATTAAAAGTATCAGAATTTCATAAACAGGTATTAATGTTCGTTAATAAAAGATTTTAAATTAAGATTAACTCACTGCACAACGATAATTAGTGGACATTTTTTTTTTTTTTTTTTATGCGATAGGGGGCAAACGAGCAGACGGGTCACCTGATGGCAAGTGACTACCGCCGCCCATGGACACCCGCAACTCAAGAGTCACAAGTGCGTTGCCGGCCTTTTAGGTAGGGGTACGCTCTCTTCTTGAAGGTTTGAAGGTCGTATCGGTTCGGAAATACGGCAGCCGACAATTTGTTCCATAAGCTGGTTGTGCGAGGCAAAAAGCTTCTGGAGAAGCGCACAGTGGTGGAGTGCCAATCGTCCAGGTGATGGGGATGGATATTTTGTCGCGTAGGACGATGGCGGAAACCAGCAGCCGGTATAAGTCCGAACAATTCCTCTGAACACTCCCCATGATACAAGCGATAGAGGATGCAGAGTGAAGCTACATCTCTACGCAACGCCAAGGTCTCAAGTCGATCAGAAATATCTTGGCAGTCGATGATGCGAGTCGTTCTCCGTTGAATGCGGTCAAGAGGCAGAAGTTGGTACTGGGGTGCACCTGCATAGAGATGAGAACACTATTCCATGTGCGGCCGAACCTGCGCCTTGTAAAGTTGCAGGCGGTGGGCCGGAGTAAAATACTGTCTCGATCTGTTTAGCACACCAAGCTTCTTCGAGGCTAATATGGCCTTACTCTCTAAGTGACCGCGAAACTGGACTTCGCTTGATATATCGACGCCAAGGATTCCGATACTGGCTGATGCAGTTAGGGAAGTGCTCTCAAATTGAGGTGATACGACCAATGGCATCTTTTTAGCGGTGAACGCGCAAACCTGTGTCTTCGTGGGGTTAAATTGGACTAGGTTAAGTCGACCCCAATCTGAAACTTTTGATAAAGAAGTTTCGATTTCAGACACAAGTTTGGATCGGCTTTCGATGACGTTTACCCGAGAAATGTTAGCGCGGCCGGTGCAAAGGGCATCACTCGTGCTATCGTCTGCATAGCAATGGATGCTGCTAATCTGCAGCATGTCGTTGATATGCAGAAGAAACAGCGTGGGTGATAGCACACAGCCTTGTGGGACACCAGAATTAACAGACTTGGAGTCGGAGCATGCACCGTCAACAACGACCTTGATGCTTCTGTCTGTAAGAAAACTGGTGAGCCAGACCCGATCGAAGGCCTTCGCCACGTCCAAACTAACGGCCAACGCTTCCCCCTTGGTCTCGATCGCCTGTGCCCACCGGTGAGTCAAGTATACGAGAAGATCACCAGCTGAACGACCCTGACGGAAGCCGTATTGTCGATCATTGAGGAGCTGGTGGTTTTCAAATTGGTGGTCTTTATGACGTGTTGTGAATGAAGGATTAAGGTTATAGAAATAGTGGTTAACTTAACCGTTTCTAGTAAAAAACATACACTAATCTGCTATTTTTCACATGTTCATATCCTTTACTACGCCTTCATAATGTTTTAAAAATCATTTTGTATCTCCTCGCCATTTTTGGAATTTATTTTTATCTAGCATTAATACAAAAGGAATTACGTATAGGGTGGCCCTTTCATCGGTTGTTTTTTTAACTATCGATTATATCGGCTTTGACAGCTTGAATGACTTTGCCAATGTGTCAAATATTTAGTAAAAGGTTTGCGGTTTACGAAATTTTTAAGTTTACGCTCGAAGGACGATATTTATTGTTTTTTTTCTCTAGAATTACTCGACATTGGCAGAATCTCTGCGTTGAATATACACGCAAGAGAGAGTGCATAAATAAATAATAATAAATACGCTCGAAGAAAATTAGGAAATATTGAAAACTTACTTCCAAAATGATGAATCTTAAACCGCAACTGCAAGAAAAATGCGCACACAATTCGGGAAAAATAAAGCGCCTTCCAGGCAGTTTGTGGGCCTTCCAGGCAGTTTGTGGATAAATTTGTGAAGCGTGTGCGTGAAAGTGGCTCGTAAATGGACAAAGCAACGCGTTACCGTGCTCGTCCAGTCCGCTCAATCGCAAAATATTACTGCTGTTGCCGAAAGTGTGAGTCACAATCCATTAACGTGAACTCGACACCGTTCGCAGGAATTAAACATTTCTCTCACGTCCCTTCAAAGAATTTTTACGAAAGACCTCGGTTTGAAGCCGTACAAAATTCAATTGGTACAAGAGCTGGCGCTGCACGACCATCCGATGCGATTTCGGTTCGCCCAATAGGCCGAAGAACGCTTGATGGAAGATGAGCATTTTTATCGAAAAATCATCTTTTTAGATGAAGCTCATTCCCACCTCGGTGGTTATGTCAATAAGGAAAACTGCCGCATTTGGGGCTCAGAAAACCCACACGTAATCATGAAAAAGCCAATGCACCCACAAGAGAGAGTGACACAAGAGGGACTGTTTGGTTCGGTATGGTATGGTAACCATCAATGGTGTTCGGTATCACGGCATGTTTGAAGATTCTTTCTTTCCCCGAATGGAAAAGGAAGACATCAGTTAGAATTGAAAATATTGATGTTTTATAATTTATTTGAAGAAACCAGACCTTATATCACCAAATGTATTTGCCAAAATATACTTGCCTACCAAATACACAGTATAATTAGCTGGTTTTTCTATGATTATACTTTCTTATATATCACTACTATCAATAAACCGTAAAACCAGGTGATATTGAAGATTTAACGGAACACGAGCCCTTATTAAATTTAATTATGCGACAAGTATTAACATGTAACTTGCCCAGGCTGCACGCTGATAACTAGTTCATATTAGCTAACACTGCTATGGAGCCATAAATATGTCGTACGTTGTGACTTAAAAGCCCATATAGCCGAAAGGATGTATCTGTGTCTAGTGTAGAATCATAATACACGTGATCATAAATTTTGCACAAATTACCTAATATTCAAAGCACCCCTGTCCTGGATACATGCATAAACATTTTTTGATCATAATAGCATCTACCGATAATTACTGTTTCATTCAAAGGTCGATTTAACTTTAAAATCAGTATCCAACATGCCGGGCATAATGTTGGATACATTTACATAAATCGATAACCATTAAAACCGATATATCGTAAACGAGACGCAAAGCTCGGTTAGGTGTGTAATAAATATACCTTTATTCTTTTTCATACTTTTGAAATAGATTAAAGACATATTTTTTTATATATTTATGTAAACATTTTAATTATGATTAGTTTTCAGTGCATCTATATTAATGTAACTGTAACTTAAACGAAACCGTAAATTACGTTTTATTTTTATACTTAACATACTGTATCGTTCAAAGCGGTCGCGTCTAAGGGTTCAAACTTAGAAGTGTCAACAAGTAATTTAACAAACCTCTAACCAAGTCCAAGCTTATAAACAAACTAGGTTCAAAGAGGAAAGTTGGCTTGCTATCTTAGATAAAATATTATTATGTAGCTTCTTGATCTTTGTAGAGAATTGTTAGAGAACTCAAGTCCATGATCCATCCATGATCCATGATACCAAAATCACTATAAGAGTTTCCCTGACCAGCGTTTTGCCTATACCCATGGAATATGTGGGTCACATTATACAAGACTTAGCGATAAAGCGGCATCCTAGATCAAATCAAAGCTCTAGGCAAATTAAATGTTATATACAGTAAGCAAGAAGTCTGCGTCTCCTTACAAACGCGGTGCATTAGCATTTTCAAATTGGCGATACAGAAATGACATTTGGTGTTGGGAATGACTCCCTACCCTCCCGTATCAATTAGTAGGACCAATAACATACCCTAATACTTTTTATGAGTTAAGGTACTTTTTTGAGCCTTCGTTTCTAAAAATTTTGAATAAGAAAACAGTTTTATGCAGAAAGAGTTTATTATTAAAACTAGCTGACCCACGCAACTTTGTCTATGTCAAAGAAGAGAGAGAGTGAGTCGCAGGCATCTAGCAGCTTTTTTTTTTTTGGCTTAATGGTATTTATATTTATCACAACAAGCGACCTTCCGCATCGATGTTAGTGCGTCGCGTCGCGTCACCCAATAATGACGGTCTCTCAGAACACAACCGTTCCATAAGGCAAAGAGCTACCGCCACTACCGAGCGGCCTCGCTACTCGCTGCCGCGACCTAACCCCTACATAACCGCCCGCCTCAAACATCGTTCCGCTCATTATTTTGCTGCGGAGTTCTTTTAAAACTGTGATATCTCAAATGAAGAGCAATTTTGTTTAAACTTAAATAATTCTGATGAATAACGTATTTTAGATAATGATAATACTATGTTAACAAAAACAGACATACAACTTCCCAACCATGCAATATTTTAGAACAAAATTTCATTACAAAAAAAAAAAAGGTTTTAGTGACTCAACCTCGACATATGTTTGCTAACGTGCGATTTCCCCGTTTATGCAACATCTTTCATTGATGCTACACTCCTATTGGTCGTAGCGAGACGTTATATAGCTGCTAGCGTTCTTCGCTAACGCTTAAATTATTAAAAAAAAAAAACAATAGGAACGAATATCTAGATCATGAGATTAGCCCGTTCAACCATACAAACTTCTTCATCTATATTTATTAGTATTTTTTTACGGCTACCAAAGATTGTAAATATTGCAAGAACAGAACGTAAAGTAACTCATGAAATATTCATATTGTTTAGAAAACTCAGTTTTGAAATAAAAGGTTTTTCGTTTAAAACAATGCAATGCTCGTATTTAAGCGCCTTTTGAAATACGAAGCTGGTATGCAACATCCCATGTTTTATTCTACTACAATTTAACGCTGAAAATAAATATAGCTGTTTTTTATACAGACACTAGCTGACGTAAATGTAAAATTCATTTAAAAATGTCTAGCCAGTTGTCCTCTAACCAAATTTTGGTTAATACGTGTAACAGAAAATTGAAAGATTGGTGTCATATTGCCGTGTGTAACCGATAAATAGTGAATTAATTTATTATATTAGAAAAAAAGAAGTGTATCTCAGGCTTAACGATCATATAGTATGATGATTAAGCCTGAGATACACTGTTTTCTTGTTACCAAGCTCCCACTTTTAGAATCGTTAAAACGAACCATATGAGCCGAAACTCGAGTGATTTAGTAAGTGAGAGTTAGTAACAATTGAGACTAATGTTATCGTGATAAAAATATCGTCATTATTATTTATTATTTCAAAAATATATATTACATAATATTTTATATGAATTATGTATATATACAAAATATATTGATCCGATTTAAAAAAATGTGTGTTAATAATATTATTATTATACAAAGATGTGTTTTTTTTTTTTTTATATAAAGTAAAGCATTTAATATAAATAAAGCACTATGATTAATTCCTGTGTCGCAGGGGACTTTATAACCATTCAAACAACGGACACAAAGAACAACAACTTGAGCATTACACAAAGTGTTATCACGTGCAGGGATCGAACCGACAACACTTGGTGCGGCAGTGTGGCGGTGAGGTGACCACTTAAACCACAATACCATCCGTGATTGTATGTATTAATGTATGTATGTTTTTAACTTTAGTCGAATTTTAATTTCTCATTACTGGTTCCTTCTATTCATAGTTTCATATCCTTCATATAATTTTTTATATGCACATATTACTATAAGCTGACAAAATTGGATTGACTTCTTAGCATTTCAAATAGGGAAATATCTGTGAGTTTCCTTGTTTAATAAGAACTCTGGCTCAGAAACCATCGGGCTACTTAAATTGCAGTGCTACTGGCAAAGGTCCAAGTCAACGGTTTCTCGATAATTAAAATTTCGTATTTACTTTCCAAGGCAAGGTGGGCAAGGATTTGAAAGAAATGTTCAAGAAATGGGAAGTTTACAAAGTTGCAAAAATAACATACTGTTGACATTCTCGAATGTGGTTGTTTTTTTTTTATTTTATTTTATTTTAGGGTATAATGCTAGAATCACGTAGAGAATATAATCTGCTGATTTTCACAAGCCGAAGTAATAAGAAAGAATGAGAGAATTAGAACATAGGTATATTTTTTAATATTATGATAACATGTTGCACTCATAAAATCAATAAGATTATCTTATTGATTTCATGGTTATTTCATGGTTTATTGATTTCATTTAACGGTTATAATTGAAGATTGACTAATGTTTTTGTATAATAATAATAAACGTTTCAGATTTTAAATCCACGGTACACAGTAAATGAATGATGTCGAGTAAAAATTTATCAGATTTATATTATATCAAAATATATAAGATACATTTAACAACACAATAACTAAAAAATAATTCTGGAAAATATATGCATGTCAAAAAATAATACCGATTAAGTGCGAATACCATTATTTCATCATGTCATATTATAGAACACTGAAAGATAAAACATAAATTTAGTCCAGGATGCTGTTGCTCATACGCCTGAACAATGAAACCAGTTTATTACGTATGATGGCGTGTTAGCCATCCGTCTGTGTTTCAGCAAACATTAGAGATGCACTGCAGTAGGGAGGTAGCAGCATCAGCATTCTAAAAATGTTATTGTATTGAATACGTAAGACAATGGCAGATTTTTTAACAAATGTATTTTATTCTTATATTTTTTACCAAATAAATTAGTTATTAATATTAAAATATTGGAATGTTCTTTTATTCCTCACATTTTATAGTTCATGATCATCGTCATCGTTCAGCCTATCGTAGTCCTCTGCTGGACATAGACCTCTTCCAACTTGCGCCATAGCAACCGGTCCACCAGATGGACGCACGACCTGAAGAGATAGCTGCCATAGACTGGATTATTTTGGTCATAAATAAAAATGAAAAAGAAAATATGTAGACAATAAGAAAAAAAAAATGAAAGTAAATTCTTTCATAAGAATTGAATTCATAAGCCCAACATGAAAGCGGAGCTGTTCAAAGACTCCATGAACTTTCATAAACGAAAAAAAAACAAGCTTTTTAATTAACAAACAACATAAACCGATATCGATTGGAAATGGCAGCCCGGATGCCAAAAACAAACACACCATGTTTTAGAACTTTTTTGCGTCATTGCAAAACAAACCTTAGGCCAAGGCGTAAAGCGTGATTTGTGGTTTTGTACAATTCCTACTTGCCAAGCGCTGTTTAGGTACTTGTTAACACTCCTTATCAAAACCCACGTTCTTCAAAATAGTTCCTTCAAACATGGTGGTCTAGTGGCTCGCTAATTTCAAATAAAATTAAGGACAATACATTAATCAATAATAACATCAATACTAAGATTCGTTTAAAACTAGTATTAATTACGACAGAAATATCGATATATTGTCTTATAGATATAAATGACAAAATTATGATTAGAAATAATGAAGATATTTATAGTATAAAAGTTTAATAATTAAGTAGACACAGAAATCATAGAATCATCATCATAATTATTACCCATAAAACTTAAAATCGTTATATAATATCTGGCAAAAACGTTATCACATTTCTATAGATCTAAATAGAATAAGCCATTCTTAGACGATATTAGTCGATCATATATTAGCCACAGGACTATATTTTTGTTTTCAAGTGTGTAAGAAAAATCTTGCCAACAACGTTCTTTACGACTTCAAACAATAATACGAAATCAAATCTAAAAGAATTAAGTACAATTTCTTCAAAACAGAATGAAACATTTTGCAAAAAACACATGGGTGACAAACCTGTGTCAAATAATAATTCAGTGTATTAGCGAAATCAAAAATTGGTAGTGTGTTTATGGGGATCATTGCTACCAACCTTTATGTAATTCTCGCCATTTTGAGAGGGAAGATGAGGGGAAACGAAAAGAGGAGAGGGGAAGTTGGGCCTCCAGAAACCTTATTAAATGAAATGCAACACAAGCGTTGATTAACATAACGGTGACAAATATTTTACCAAAATACGAATATTAATATGTGTGTTTCTATGCTACGGGTAAATTTTATGTGATTTAGACCATTGTTTTATAGTGCCTAGTGACAACGTACTCATCTTTATAGTGTTAAAAAGAAAATTAATTAGAAAATTGCCAAAGTTGAAAGCTAATTTTTAGTTTCAGGGTCACACGTGGGCACGTGGGTCGAGTCAGTTGGTCGCGCGAGTATGTGTTTGTTGAGTCGCGCCAACTATTTTCGAAAAATGTGTAATTCAGATTTAGTGCGTGTATTGTGTATCTGGTTTTAATCTTAATGTTTTATTTTATTTTGTTGACTACTTGCGACGAAATATGGTACGCCGATGGGAACGGTGTATTAAAGTAAACTGCGAACCTATCGAGAATCTAAACGTTTTTTATTTTTTTTATTATTACCTACTGTGATGATAACCAATCATTAAATGGAAATGAAATTGAACTTTGGTTAATTCATTTTTAAAAATAAGTGAACTGATAAAAAATTGTATATGAAACTTTATGTCTGCTGGCCGCCTTTGATGCCGCCAACAATGTTTGCGACGATGCCCCGTCTAAATCCACAGGTGAGTCAAATATTACCTTTGTTAAATGCTGTTGAAATTCGAGTCTTACTAAATATTTTTCGTTCATATTTTGCATATCGTCTAAGAAAGGCTATTTGGATCTAAAAAAAAAAGTTACATTTTTGCAAAGCTGTATATACTGACTTATGTAATGATGGGCTGGCTGTGAAATTAAATGTTGATCGCGTAGAAAATGATTTAATAATTAGTTAAACAGAAAAAACGAAAAATTCTAACATCTATAAAACTCATTATTATTAAGGGCGTGGTATGTGGGTCACTGTTATTTTTACCGACATAGGTACAAGAGTCTGCACTCAGGACTGAGCAATTTACACCTTCATTTATGTGTTAACTTTAATATAATACATGCACATAACACGTCACGATTATTTATGTTATAAATAATCTTATGTCTTACAATGTTTCAGAGTTAAGGTCCGATCAGTACAAATACAAGTATTAGAATATAAAAAATAACTGCTTTACATTAAAATGTTATTCACCTTGTCGGCCTCACTATTAATATGATTGAAACGACACCTCATAAGCAAAAGTCTTTTAAAGCGCTAAAAGCCATGACCCTTCTTCTTGCGCAGCCGGGTAATAAATTGATGATAGTTAATGATTCTTGATTATTCATAGGTACTAAATATACATCAATAGAGCACTAAACATAGATCGTTTATTAAAATATAGCCTGACATGCTATATTATATTCCTTAATTACGACCTACCCCCGAATTGACAACTCCATTAACTTCAACCGGGCGCCTTGAGAGTCGAAATGGAAAAATTAAGAGTATTTTGAAAGCTGAGGGCAGCTGAGAAGCGAGGTCAATAACTGCAAGGGATAGTGCTTATACACATTGGAGAGTTTAAATAATAAAGAGCATGATCGTATAGCCTCTAACCCTAATTTAATTGTATGTATTATGACTGATTGTTCCTGTGTACTACATAATACTATAAAAAAAAGGAAGCACGACACAGAATAGTCACCAATAGTGCAAGCTCAATGTGTATTAGCCTAGTCTCAGTCACAAATGTCACTCTATTTCAAATCTACAACAGATCAGAACCGAATAGAAATCGAATACGATACTCGAGATTTTTCTGCGATGAACGTCCAAACCTCGAACAGTAAGCTTTTAAGTCTCAAAGGACTGATTCAGACATGAGTAGATGTTCTTACCTAGTTGAATACTTGTCATGTATAAGTAAAGGAATAGATTATATCGAATTGAATGATCAAATAGAAATGGCATGTCGTAAAATTGATCACAAATATGAGTAGAATATAATAAGTAATAAGGTTTAGGGAAGTTGAGTACTAATTGGTGCGAAAACTTTAGTTGCGCGAGACAGGATCAATTCAGCTTGGATACGCATGGTAATATATAAATGCTACAACAGAATAAGAAAACCACTAGATTAACAACACAGGCAGCGCAGCATGGGGGCGCACTTGCGACTCTTTAAGTTGTAGGTGTCCATGGACATCATGTGATCCGTCTGTTAGTCTTTACAATTATGTTTAAAAAAAATATCAACGTCAGCTTAAAATGTCTTGCGTAGTCCGGAAAAAAATCACATCGAAATACAGTTGTGAACAGTGCGTTGTAGCTATATGCATAGAGCACCTGTTACTGCAAAGACTATCAAATTTAACCAGCCTGGATCTCATGAAGACTGATTAGGCTAAGTGGTTTTCGTTAATTTTTTATCTTTCATAATGTCAATTTTGATAATTTTAAATAGATATAGTGTTTCATAACTCTTTAATTGTGTAAGTTATAGCAAAGCAGAGTATATATTTTAGTTCGTAAAAAAGTATGTGTGTTGTTTCTTTATTGTAAAATAATTAAAATATTGTTTATATTACTTGGTTTTACATTTATGTTATCCTCAATTCGATAATATGACAGTAATTTGCAATAATATGAACAAATAATAAGAAATCACTCATTAGAATAAAAACTTTCGTGAGATACATTCATATTTATTTAAATATATGGTTTTACTCGCGTGTGTATTTCGGAGATGCCCCACTAGTGATTACAAATGGTACCGCCGCGGCTGGACGACTTACTCCTTGAGAAAGGTCTCCTGTCGAGACCGAAACTAGTCGGGCAAGCCCGAAATATGCATAAAACCGTATATTTAAATAAAATATCACTCATTCCTTGCAAATATGATTCTTGTGGTCTGAGTTTGTGATATAACTTGTATGCATGTGATTCACGAAAGGTTAAAAGTAACGAATCGAAAATATCACAAAATCTGGTACATCCATTTCATTATCATTCATTATGAAATGTTTTCTAACATGATATTCCTTCCTTATTCATGAATACAAACACATAGATATGTTTACAGATGATGACTGTCCATTGTTCTGCTGAACAATGGACATTTATGTACATCATACAAAACGTCTATGTCAGGATATTTACAAACGATCCGCCTTATATGTCACGTGTAGCGTAACCTTTGGAAACCTTTTTCATTTCACCTAATGGTAAGTGACAACTGCTGCCCATGAACATATCCAACTCAAGAGTTGTTAACGCTGCCCGCCTTTAGGGGTGAGAAGTGGTGCAAGAGGGAAATGGAAGGAGTAGAAGAGGGATGAGGGGAGGGGAAAGATTAAAGGCATGAACCTCTGGAAACCTTGCTACACAGCCGGCTTTCTATGAGACTGAGATATCGTACCGGTCGAGCTGTCCCATTCGTGCCTAACTTCTTTCGGCTTCAGCTTCGGCTCTACGACGATAAACACATAGGTAGGTAGATAGATAGAGATATTATACTTTATTGCACATCGAAAGGTAGGGCTTGTGGGAGAAATACGTAACTACGTACAAAGGGTGGTCATACGACATATGACCGTGGATGGACTATACTGTACAAGGACGGGTAATTTGAAGTATAATATAATCATATCATAATATTATCACCATATATATTAATATAGTAAATTACTTATAAATACTAACATATATTATATATATTCGCTTGTATCGTACATTTACTGTCAAAAATGGTGAAGCAGTTCGTGAAGAGTTTGTAATAAACTTTCTGATCGACATAAATGATGTACATATGTTAATGTCTGAAGACCTCGTTGACCTTGGCTCGTGCTAAGCCTAATCACCACTCCAGCTAAACCCCCAAAAGCAACGCTTATAGTACACGCATGCAAGCCCTTACACAACTCTACTAGAAATCGCTGGTATCCATCACTTTCCTAAAAAAACTACACTAAGATATTTGGGAGTTGTACTAGACGCAAACTGGAACTGGCATCTACATTTTGAGCAAACTATGTCAGGGGTTAGAAAGCTCATCTAGATATTTAACAGACTTCGGCATGTAGCAGACTTTAACCTACTTTAATCTAAATACATATTTTTTATTAGCACAATAGATCATTAGTTACTGTATAAGGTAATGACTTATGAACCATGCCGATTCTCTACTAAGTCACTGTATAAAAAGTGTGTACAATAAAACAATTGTATGCTCCCAGTTTAACAATTATGCAATGTAAAGTTACAGCGATTAATCACGAAAACAGAAATAATCATACGTTTAAATTTTTTTAAATGTAGAACAGCATTAGCAAGACGGCAATATTTATACATATATCCAAATGTATAATAAAACAAATCTGACTATTAATCGATGGTCACAAACACTTACACACTTTTATTGGTAAAGACACTGTTTCACCACAGAGATCCAATGTATTGCAACAATGACAATTACAAAAAAAGAAATAGGTTAATATATGTATAGTAAAGAGAGCATATAAATATTCCTTCGAAGATGATTCGTAAGCAAGATTATATATCTGATGGATCACATGAAATTATATAAGATCAAATCAATTTAGTGGTTAGTGATTGTGATTGCTACGCCAGTTTGGTTTCGTTCTTACCCAGGACAAATAATTGTGTGGTGAGTTAACATAACTATGTTCATTAGCAGTCTGGTACTCTGGCAGTACAGCCTAGGCTTCTGGTGCTGTTCTACATTTTAGAGGTTGTCTGAAGTCAAATTATCATATTTTAGTACACTTATCGTATGTAATTAATTTACGAAAGACAAGAGGAATTAAAAGCGACGTTTACTTAAACTGAGGGTGTATTTGACAACTGTTTTAGTTCCCTTTTGCCATCAGTTATACCGGTTTTGTATATTTTTTTTTGCCCCAAGACGTATAACACTGCTCATAAATATACAATACCTAATTAAAACCATTAAAGTGTTGACCCAAAAAAGAATATCTCATTGAACTTAGATACGGGATTAAATGACAAATTAAGATCTCTCATTGAATCTAGGTCTCTCATTACATTAATCTTGTCACGTGCCAAAATTTAAATCAAATATAGAATTAGCATTGCCATTGTGCCAGTGTGGCAGCCTTTGGCGAACGCTGCCAGTAGGCAACGATGCGGAGGAATTTTATGAGGCATGCTTGTAGGTAGTTATGGTGTTTTTTTAACTAAAATATTACACTATAACGAAACAGGAACGGGTTTTAGTGATAGAGCATTTTTTTTTGTTCAAAGTTCTGAATGCTGTAGTAAGCTCTTAGATCAGGATGCCCACACCATAAAAGTTTTATTCTAAATGTCCAAATTGACTGCACAAATGGCGTAGCGGTTTAAGTGGTCACCTCATTACTACGCTGCAGTGCCGAGTATTGTGGGTTCGATCCCCGCACGGGACAACACTTTGGTTGGTTGGTTTCGGAAATTATCCTTTAAAAAAGGCAAGATAAAGAAAAAAAAATATAAAGATACCCGAGAGTACTTATGTGTCACACATACAATGATTTATTATCGGAGCACCATTACAAATTAGACATATTTGATGACAAATGCCCAAAATTTAAATATTCAAAATTATTATGTTAGATATTATGTATCTCACGTATTTGTGTTTCTTTTGTTATATTGTTAGTTAAAGTTCCTTTTTATTTTACGTTCTTACTGGTCCTCATTTTTTATTTCTCTTTGTGGTTGTCAGAAACACAGTACTATGTGATCATTTTGTATACAAATATGTAGTCAGAGCCTAGTTTAAAACATAACTCTTATATTAATATTTTAACCTTATTGTACTATGTTCTGTTTTGAACCTAAATTAAATAAATAAGTTAGCAGGATTTTTTACCACTCATTACAATTATGCGCTCTTATCTTTGTAATAAACTTATAAATGTATTATATCAATGCATTAGATGAAAAAAATAAGTAATTATACAAACACAAAAAGTGTCTAGGGATCAAGGTCATTTTAAACAATTCAATTAATATTTACCAAATCTAGTCATCCATGCTGGATTTTTACATTAATTCCTATGTTGAAGATAGCAACTTATCCCTCTCTATTGTAAAAATAAACAAAAAATAGCTTTTGTGGGCGTGTATTCTCGTGCATTAAATCTCCCCCTATATCCCCCCTCTCCTCTTACCCATCTCCTCATCTCCCTTCTCCTCTTTTCGCGCCTTTCATCTCCTAGTCAAATGATGTCATCGCTCCATATTGACAGATTTCTTTTTCAGTTCCGTTGTAGAAATTGTAATAATTTTGTATAAAAGCTATTACACACTTTATAGAAATACTGGTTGACAGTAGATTTTCTATTTTAAACAAACTTTTAAGAAAATTCTTTATTCAAATAGTCAAATTCCCTAAAAAGAATCAATAACAATCCAAATAAGTTAAAATAATAATCTTCAATTGCGGCGATACTCTCAAAATTACTTGATCCCTAAAACTTATGATGTGTGTAGTTTACAAATTTATTTAGGTTTAAAGAATACGTTAGCGTAATACTCATTTAAAAAAGAAATTAAAAAGATAATATATTTATTTTATACCAACACGAAGGCTAGGAAAACAAGTTTATAAAAGGTTGTCTGTATGAGACAAAAATGGCCATTAGCTGAGCTAATGGCCATTGTGCTACTTCATCAGAAGCAGCGCTAGTATTATGTTAACACCTAGTGAATATCACTGACAAAGAGCCATCACCTAGTTTTATAATAAGAGTGAGTGAGAGAGATTACCCACATAGAATGTAATACATATACTGTATGTGTGTAAAAATAACTCATAATTCATAACAGGATTTACTAATGAATACAGGATGTATAAGTTACATTATATACTTACATATATGCATGTTTAAGTCTCAAATATACTTCTAATCATAAGAATATAAAATAAAATATTAAGAAACTGGAATTCACTGGAATTCACTACCCGCGCACGTTTTTCCCTTCCACTTTGATCCCGGGTCTTTTAAGCGTCGCGTGAAAAAGCATGCCACCATACTGCATTGACTACAGATGCTAACTGCAGGACTGCAGGTGTTGTTTGAGTTTTTATGCAAAATCTTCGTACTGAGTTCACTATTCGAACAGGTGGTTGCTGATTGCTCCAGCACCGAGTCCTTGTTAACTTAAAACTCCCACGGAAGGTGGCTGTACGATGCCTTGGAGGGACCAGCACGTATGAGGAAACTCGAGTTTTATTTTTGTTTTATTCACAAGCGAAATCGAGACTCCTGTCTGTTGATATGTACATTATGTTCCTATGATTAAGGAATGGAGTTATGTGCAAACATGTTGGCACATAGAAGCAGAACCTAGCACATGCATTTTGCATACGTTATATAAATATATAAGTAAATGTAATTATATTCTATTGAAACAAGGACTACTCGATTAACTATCCTTCCATCGGATGTAGCTTTCTCATTAGTAACTTCATAAAACCGTAAAAGTCGTACTAACTCATAAAAGTTCTCGTTTAATCTCATAAACCGTGTTATTAAAGTCCTTACAGCAGTTCTAAACTTACTTCATAATACTAGTATGAGATGTGACGTATTCATTTACGTTACGGTGCCTTATAAAACACGCTTCTCACAGTGCCCCAGTTAACACGCTGCGTATAACATCTAGCGACACTATTTACTCACAAAGGTTTGTTTGAGCTTAACACTCAAGTTCTATTTTTAATTTTTTAATTTTTAGAATTATGGCTTTTGCATAATGGCTATGTAGTTTAGGTGTATTCGAAACTTTACACTTTCACTTTGGTTGCTCGATTCTAAAGAATATTAATAGAGTTTTGGAACTAAGTTCCTTATGGGGCGTTGCAGATTCATACCGGGTAGCCGGCAAAAACGTTCGTAACATTAAAAAAAAGCTTAAGATTTTTATGTAGTCAATGTGTGATTGCTATACATTGTCTAATGTATAGTCTACGTGATGACTGTTATTATTATTGCATTTTGCTATTATTATTCATGTAAATAGCTGTTTCTTTGTATATTATTATTATATGATTTTATAAATCATTGTAAATAAACTAAAGATGTTAAGATAATTTTGAAGTTTTTTTTTTATTTTTATCATTAAAAAACCATAATAAAAATGTAAACCCGAATAATTATTTTCTTTATACCTTGAACAGAACTTAACATTTTTATAATAAAGAACTTCGTTCCTATCTGGTGTCCCACGCGGTTTTATTTTTATCATGACACAGTTTTTCGACAAAGTACGCATAAGTAAAATGCAAATGCTATTAAATATAATATAAATACATCAAACTTATGTACATAGATGTTTTATGTAACCCTTCTATTTAGGTATTATTGAATTATGTATAAATAATTATGTGAGTAAGAAAATTGATAAAAATCATATTATGTTTTTTAACTTTCCAAGATATGAAGTACTGAAGTTGGGAGAAGATTAGTTATTTTAGTTATGTTCGGTATACGGTCGCAACAATTTGAGGAAACGTGAAGTAGAAGTAAAAAGGAAGTAGTAAGAACCTGGATATGATAATACTTAAATACAGTACAATATAACAAGCCAGATATGCGGCATTTTAAGATACGATATATTGGTTACGATATATTGGATACGATACGATGTATTGAGTTGGGCTAAATACATCGTCTTAAAACGTTATGTAGGAATTTATTGTTTTGTACTGCGATCTATGTACTATACTGCGATGTATATGGTATTTTTGCTAAGAGAAACGCAGTATTTTAGGAGATAAAAGAGAGAAAAAAAATGAGTAAATGCGGTAATTTATTACAGACATAAGACTGTTATTAAATCATGTTAAAACTTTACATTTTGTCAGAGTGCTTTTTAAGGACTTTTTTTTTCTGAAATGAAATTGAAATGATCTGCTGATATGATCTTCTAAAATTCACGAAATATAAGTAAATCCATTTATCTGTCGTACAATAAAAGTGTATTATTAAATTCTGCTGGAACTTTAAGTTTTAATTAAAAGTTCTTAGGCGTCTCTTTAAACGCTATTAAAAAACGCTTTCAACATTATTAAAACTCAACCAAGCCATATACAGTATAAAACATGTCATTATGTTTCTTTGCCAGATTATTTGATTTAAGATGTGAAACTAGTAGGTTAAAATATCACACTACAAAACTCGACAAGTTTTTAAGAACCTGTTTTAGGTTTGAAAATTGAAACCTCGCATATGTATTAGGTACAATGTATTAGGCCTTCCGGTTAGTTTTGAGGGAATGTGTCAAGTAGCTGTCGCGACACGTCAGTAAGTTACTTAGATATTCGATGCGCCGTGTTTTAGCTTGCACTTTAATTATTCGAAGTAACTCACTTACTAGTTTTTAGTGTGAGTAAATATGGAAAGCGATAAATATAATTTTCGTCATTTACTATTATACTTTGTCGATTCAAGAAAAACAGCAGCAGAAGCTCACAGACTTATTGTAGATACGTATCATGAATCTGCACTATCTGTTAAAACACGTGAATACTGGTTTCGATAATACAAGAGTATTTCATGTTTAATAAATCCCTCAAAACTAACCGGAAGACCTAATATTATTACTACACACATACTCTACCAAATTAGTGCAATATACTTGATTATGTACAGTAGGATGTTAAAATGGATCAGTAAATTAAAACCTAATGCCTCATATTTCCGAGCAATATTGGCCCAAGCGGAGTAGATTGTCTTCTTTGTTATATAAAGCCATCATCTATGGTTGAAGGTATTAAATTGGATATTTACCAATGTTCATGGATGTCAGATAAAGGGGAGTTTTCATAATTTATTTTTGAATTAAAAATAATGATTTCAACAACAGTTAAGACTGTGACTATGAGAAAAATTAAGAAAAAACCTATGTCTGTATTTACTCAACGCGGTTCTGAGGATGTATAGGACTGTTAAAGGTTCTAAGGATATTTATATATTCCAAACTTTATATATATATAATAATTACTCCACTATGCCTGATGGAAAGCAATAAGTGTTATCCAAGAGTGGTGATCACCATCCTCATTGTACTATTACTCATTATACTATTTATGTGTGTGGTCATAAAAATTCTTATGACGAATGAATTGTACAGTGAGAAACAAACAAAATTACAAGACATGATATATGAGTTAACTGAACTGAGTTAACTGAATACTTTCAATAATCTATTCTCATATTATATAAATGTGTGTGTGGTGTGTGTTTATCATAATATAATCCACAGTCTCACGGCAATAGATAAAACCGATTGCTTTAAGACTGAACAAGGGTCTAATCAACAGGAAAAGTGAGGTTCCTAACTCAGAACTATGAGTTACTTGAACTGTGAGGAACTTGTTTCGTCGACTCATTTATTCAATGAAAAATCTAAAATGCGGTTGAGTCTCTTCGAACAAGTTACCTTACCTAAGGTGTTTTATTGTTAGAAAAGATAAGGGCTGTATAAGCAGAAGTAAAAATAGAGTTACTCGCTTTCTAGTTTTAACTTAGACCTTAAAGCCAAGTCAAGCCAAGATAGTGGGTAAGCTGAATAATCAGTGATGTTTCATCTCACCAGTGAAATCTTAGATCAATCCCTTGAGTCTCCAAATGAAATAACTTACGTATAACTTGTAAACTTCGATTCAGTATAATTACCTGTAAAAAAGAAAACAAAAACATGTTTAACTTTTATAATGAGTTGCAAAGACAAAATCGGTGATTAAGATCTTCATTTAAAAAAAAATAAAGAAATATATATATATATATACATATAGTACAACAAACAATATAATATTATCTGTGAAGTGTAAGACACTAGAATATTGTATTATATTAAGAGGTGTTCCTTTGAACATTATCTTATCTTTGTAGTTAGCAGCAATCTTCTCATTGTGAGTGACAGGAGAACTCTTGCTCTGACTGTTGGCTTTGTGCTGTTGATTGCTTCCTTTTCTTGAAGTAAGTATTAATGTTTAATACTTTCCTTTTTCTTGTAGTTATTATTAGAGTTAAGAGCTCAAGTGAATACAAAGGCTGATAAATAAATTTGTCAGCCTAAAAACGTTTGTATTTTTGGATACCGTATCGAACATTTTTTCTTGATAGATTAATACAGACCGTTGCATTGAATTTAAGTATGCAAGTAGTACAAACAGGAATAGCGCATAATAAATATACTTAATACACATTAAAAGTCTAAAGAGCTTTTCACAAAATGAGTTGCAATAAACTTTTCAACTTCTTATTTGAATAGTTCAAAACCTAGAGTTTTTGAAGTGGAAACAAGTTGTATATATAAATATAATCCCATCTGAAATAGTCTACTAGTATCAAAGATAAAACGGTTTTTTCTATAAGTAACTATTGCTATATATTTTAATATACCTTGTAACCTCTGAGCTGATCTCTGAGCATATATCAATGGAACTTTTTAATACAAATATATTTCTTTGTTTCTCTTTTAAACAGTAATTCAGGTCAAATAACAATGCTCTTTCAAGAAGATATCAACTTCTACTAGAAACCAACAGCTAAATTGATATAACAGGTTTCTAATTTCGATCCAGATAAGTCATGATACGAGGTTGTAAGCCCGGATTAACACAAAACTTTGATTTAGGAAAAGATATTTTTGTTTTGTAGTGAGATTTCAAGAGGCCCAACTCCCTCTTTCCTCTCCTATCATTCCCTGTCCTCTTACCCCCCTCCTCAACCTACTCTCTTATTCCCCTACCCGCATACTCTCATCCCCCACCCCCATCCCTCAAAGCAGGTTGCACCACAGAAGACATTGTCACTTACCATCAGGTGAACCGTCTATTCATATGTCACCTATATTAAGTAATTAACCTATATTAAGTCCCCTAAGAGTAGTGAAATGCCTCTTACATTACGTGAGAGACTATTCCTTTGAGATTTAACGTCTAACAAAGGTAAGAAACGAATTAGTACCTTTTTATCAAAAGGGGGCGAAGTCATGATGAGAGTTTTTTTTTATACTATAGGGGGACAGACGAACAGACGGGTCACCTGATGGTAAGTGACACCGCCGTCCATGGACACTTGCAACTCAAGAGTCGCAAGTGCGCTGCCCGCCTTTGAGGGTGATGAGGGATAGGGTATGCAGGGAGCGGAAAGAAGAGAGGAGGGATGAGGAGATGGAAAAAATGAGAAAGGAGATGAGGGGAAAGAAAAGGGGGGCGGGGAATTGGGCCTCCGGAAACCTCACTCAATTCGGGGAAATGCAACGCAAGCGTTACTTTACAACCGGTTTTCTGTGAGGCCGTGGTATCGCACCGGTCGAGCCGGCCCATTCGTGCCTAAGCATGGCTCTATCACTGAAAGTAATTACCTTTATACAGGTATCATAGTCCTTAATAAAGTAAACCTGATTGCGAAAAATATCAAGGACTGATATACAATAACCTGTAATATTTTATTCAAGTCCACTTTATCACCACAGTTAGTCATATACCTAGTGATTAGCTATTATCGCCTTTGTCAAGTATGCCAAATTCATTTCATAGGCCAAATACATATATTGCCATTTTATTTTCCCCGTGTAGATTTCGTTGGAGTAAAATAGGGCCACCCCACCTCTTCCCTTGGGTAAAACAAAGGCGACTAACGAATAGGACTGTTCTTTATCAGAGAGTTACATATACACTATCATACAGTACCCTCATGACGGCAATATGTTTGCCCCCTATGGGTTTGGGAAACCTCTGTTGACCCCTTCGACATTTATAGGCATAAGCATATGTATGTAATTATAATTTAAATTTGCAAAATCCAGATTTCAGTTAAGAAAATATTTAAACCACCGCATAAACAACAACTTCAATTGTTTTCATTTGTAATTTCAATTCATAAGACCATTAATGTTATAAATATAAGCAAGGTAGATATAAATATATGTTGATGTTGGATATAAGCAACCCTTTTAATAATTAGCAACCCCTTCGCGACCAAACGAAATCGGCTCTGCTAGCTAATGGAAGCTTTTATACCGTGTTATATTTTTCAAACCACGTTCTTCACTTAGAATAAATAGTCCTCACTCGACCGATTTCGAATTACAGGTTGTTTTTTTTTTTAATCTAGGGGGACAGACGAGCAGACGGGTTACCTGATGAGAAGTGACCACTGTCTTCCATGGACATCTGCAACTCAAGAGTCGTAAATGCACTGCCCACCTTTGAGGGTGATGAGGGATGGTGGGGTAAGGGGAGGGGAGAAAAGAGAAGGGGTGAGGAGATAAGAAAGAGGAGAGGTTGTGAGGCTAGACGAGAGAAGAGAGGGGGGGTGTTGGCCCTCCGGAAACCTCACTTATTACGGGGAAATGCAACCCAAGCGTTTCTTCACAACCGGTTTTCTGTGAGGCCTTGGTATCACACCGGTCGAGCCAGCCCATTTGTGCCTAAGCATGGCTCTACCACTGTTTTAGATAAGTCGATGAACAAATAGCATTTGAAGAGCATAAGAACGGATCTCATGATTCTTCTTCTCCTTAAAAGCTGCGCTCTTGTCGGCGCTATCATCAATCAGCAATCGCAGCCCTTCTTTATTCCATTTGATATGTTTGACCCCGTTTTAATTTTCGCCTCCCACTTTCTCCTTTACGTGTTTCATGTTTTTTCCACTTTTAGTTTAGGCCATTAATTGATAAGTAATATGTTGAAAACGGATACAATACTCATTTCAGAGTTTTGTTAAAAGCGTCAGTTAATTTTGTTTTTGCTGTCCTAAATACTTGCGAAATTTGAGATCCAACCTTAAGCTTTTCAAGTCGTTCTTTTCAGATAGGGAGTTTATGTTAAATATTTAACTCCTGTATTTCAAGTAAAATATATAAGTTGAATACTTTGGACATTATCTGACAGTGCACAGAACGAACATTTTAAGATAATTAATCATCATCATAGAACGGTCTAGTGAATATAACTTGTATTACAATAAAACGCAGTCATAATCATTGGCCTCTCTCTTACGTTTTTTTTTTTTTTTCACTGTCCGGTAGACATACATTTTGTTTCATGTCTATGTGAGCCACTTTTAGAGCGATAGATTGTACTGACCACCCTGAATGAAATACGGCCAACTTGTGGGGTGTTGTTGGCTCGATGACGTTTCACTCTCTTTTTCCCCAATTTCTGAAGCCAGGTGTTATCGTGAATTGCACACCCATCTTTGGCGACCCCTTCTTGTCGCAATCTTTAAACTGCCATATGGGTCTACCAATATTCCTTGTTTCGTATGCTAAAGCTCCAAAAAAGACACGTCAAGATAGCCGAATCCATACGGTGCACATGCCCCAACTACTGCAAGTGTCTCTGTTTTAACAGAGGTATGAGACTGGGATGCTCTAGTTGATAAACCAATCTGGACTTACTGGATTCAACTGTGGTCTTCGGCATGCAAATCCCACATCTTGTGTCTCCAAAGAGTTCAAAACAGTATACTCAGAATCATATGTGATGCCACCTGCTTTACTCGGAACTCTGAGACACGTACACGATACAACGTAATGACTGTCATGGAAGAGGCCCAACAGTACCGAGACAAGTACATCCTAGCCCTCTAACGGCCAATTGCTGCAAAGTCACACTAGCAGATTAAAAAGAGCAGGTGTGCTCCGTGCTTAACAGGAGTTGAAGCAGTGGCCCCAACAAATCGAATGACATACGGAACTTACAGAATCTGCTCATAGTCGCCTAGACTGATTACAGATAAAAAAAAAGTAATATTAAATTTATCTGTCCATATTACGAGTGCCCAGATGAAGTGGATATCAATAATTGGGAATAAATTATTGAATGCAAAAATGCTCACGCCTGTTTCCGTAAAGGGTAGGCATACACTCACGTGTATTTAAATTTAACTCACATGTGTATTTCGGAGTTTTCCAGAATTCCTAATATTGTGTGTGTGGCACCTGACACCGATGTGGAATGCGGTTTTAGTCTAAGGTCATCTTTAATAAATATGTATAGTCCTCA
This sequence comes from Tyria jacobaeae, assembly GCA_947561695.1. NCBI lineage: Eukaryota > Metazoa > Arthropoda > Insecta > Lepidoptera > Erebidae > Tyria > Tyria jacobaeae. Next base: position 4,788,106 of record OX387207.1, on the reverse strand, counting down.
CGTAAGTTAATTTTAAACTAGAAACATACCAAGTCATGATCATGATTAGATGAATTACCTAATCATAAGCCATGTCGCGCTCCAAATTACAAACACTCCCGTAAACACATACAAGTAAGCGCCAGTCTGTACCACAGTTCAGTAGGTCGGACTCAAACTCGTGACCTTTTTGCCTGACAGCCTATTGGCCACTAGCCCGCGATCAATAGGACTGATATTGCGGTGAAGAGATTTGAGATTATCAAATATTATTCCGTATTTTGTTGCATTTGCATTGAATTGACTGCACGGATGGCGTAGCGGTTTAAGTGTTAACCTCGCCTCTACGCTATCGCGCTGAGTCTTGTGGGTTCTATCCCCGCATGGGACCATACTTTGTATACTTCTCAAGTTGTTGTTCTTTATGTCCGTTGCTTGAATGTTTGTGTTAGTGCGGAAGTTGTCATTAAAAAAAAAAAAAGAAAAAAAACGTTCTTGTGCTTCTTGATTTTTTTTTATACTATAGGGGGACAGACAAACAGATGGGTCATCTGATGGTAAGTGACAACCGCCGTCCATGGACAACTGCTACTCAATAGTAACAAGTGCACTGTCTGCCTTTGAAGGTGATGAGGGATGGGGGAGGAGATAGCAAAGAGGAGAGGGAGTGAGGGTAGAGAAAAGAGGAGAGGAGGAGTTGGCCTCCGGAAACCTCACTCATTTCGGGAAAATGCAACGCAAGCGTTGCTTCACAACCGGTTTTCTATGAGGCCGTGGTATCGCTACGGTCGAGCTGGCCCATTCGTGCCTTAGCATGGCTCTACCACTATATAGGTATACTAAAATTATTTTCACTTTACAAATACTTACTCCTATATACATACATTAAAAGACCACATTTTGAAAACAATTATTTTGTCCCATTTACGTTATACGAGGCAAGCCTGTTGCCGTCTGTTGGCGTCTTTTTTTTTTGTTTACGTGTTAAAACCCCCTTGGGCCATCATACCACCAAGGCTTTCGGTGGGACGGTGTGTCGGAATCGGACCGGCTAAAACCATACTGCGCCTGAAATAGGAAAAAACCAGGAAGAGTTTTATTAAGACATCCGGATCCCTCCTAGCGCCTGTTGTCCGCAAAAGTGCGGCTTGAGGCACTGGTAATCGCATCCACCACCCATTTTGCAGGCAACGAATTGGGTCCGAGTGGAGATAATCCTCCCAGGCCCTTTCCGCCACCTCTTTCTGAGAAGAGATCATCTCAAAGACCGCGGTAAAACTATTGTCATTACCGACCATGGAATGTATGATGACCGGTAGCGAGAGGTTCTCTCCAATAACTGCAGCGCGTGCCCGACGCTGTGTTGGCCAAGCGGGGCCAACCGCAAGCGTATGCTGGGCCAAGTCCTTACTCAACTTCCGCCTAGCGACCGAATTCTTATACTTTCTGAAGTAGCCGTGTCCGAAAAGAACATGCATCAGTCGAAAAGAAAGGGTTACGTGCTGAAACCCCACTCGACGATGACCGGCTGGAGCGCCTCGACGGTGGCAAAACCAACGCGTGGAGCCTTCAGCCGAGAGCGGCAAGAGCTGGGGTAGCGAATGAAAGGTCCGCTATCGACCCCACTGCTGTCGTACACACATGATGGTGGAGCTTCTTTTTAGGAAACAGAACACCTATGTCGCCCACTCTTCTACAGCGTCACACAATGAAGACCCAATACCTATATATACTGAACGCCTAAAGTGTATAGAAAATATGTTTAATTTACGGACCGACGTTTCATACTAAGATGCAAACTAGATATCTCGGAAAGTGAACGTATTCTGTGGAAGGTGAAAGATACATTAAAGTTATAAGACTCGCAACCTTTAGGATTTTGCAAATAAGTGGACATATGCTTATATTATGAGTTCGAAATTTGAGTTGGTCGATCTAGGGAAGTGACACTCTTTCTCAATATCAATACATAACATTAGATAGACCTGAGTAGTAGTGATACATAGTTATTTATATAATGTTAGTATTTTTCTTATGAATACCCATCCTACATACCTACCTAATTTGGACATAACATTTCGAACAGCATGCGTCTACAGGTAAGCGATAAATTTATTCAAGGTAAAGGAAACGAAGAACCAAAGTTTAATGAATATTCGAAATGGCCGCTTTGCTATGGGCCTTACATATGTCTGTTAGTATCCTATGCATGTTAAGCTTAAGCTCCTAGCTTTTGGTTTAAATATTGTTACTTGTGCAAAGCTGTGTTTTGCTGAAAGGTTTCGTCGATTTCTAGCTTCTAAAGTTTATTTGGTCACTGTCATTTCGATGTTTCCTAAATCATCAGAAAGCTATACAATATTAAACGTTTTTACAGAAATTTTGTGTTATGTTAAAACATACATACCTACATATTATCACGCCTCTTTCCCATGGGGGTAAGCAGAGACAACTTCCTTAAATTTGCTACGATTCTGACATACCTTTCTCGCATCTTCAACTTTCATTCCGTTCCGCATTCAGGCTCGTCGGTTAAAGGTACTTTTGACCTGGCCTTTGTTTAGATTTTCTTGAACTTGGTTCAAGAACATTCGCCTAGGTCTTCCTCTTCCGAAAACTTCATTTACATCTGCCATTTAAATACCTTTTGTCAAACTTCTTTCATTCATCCTTTAGATATGACCGAACCAGTACAACATATTTTTTTCTATTTTAGTCTCTAAATCCTCTTTCGCACCACACTGCTCCATTATTACACTATTCCTCACTCTGTCACTCAATTTCAAATCAGCTATACTGCTTGATGCTCTCATTTCTTCCGAATTAATAATAATACCTCATTACGATACCACGGCCACACAGAAAACCCGTTGTGAAGCAACGCTCGTGTTGCGTTTCCCCGAAATTAGTGAGGTTTTCCGAGGCCCAACTGCCCCTCTCCTCTTTCCTCTACCCTCGTACCCCCTTTTCCCTTTCCTATCTCCTCATCCCCCTCTCTTCTTTTCCCTCCCCACATCCCCCTATCCCTCATCACCCTCAAAGGCGAGCAGTGCACTTACGAATCTTGAGTAGCAGAAGCAAACGGACGGCAGTTGTCACTTCCTATTAGTTGTCCCGTCTGTTCGTCTGTCTAACAAATGTAAAAAAAAAAACATAAAGGACAGAGCATGAGAAACATTAATAACATTTCTGTTAGGTATTTGAAATAGCCTGTGACCATTATTAGACATTAATTTCTCAATATGTGGTGTATTCGCGTATTGCTTAACGCAAATAGTAGTATTAGTTTTTTTTTTTTATTTAAACAAATAATTAATTTGCTTGTTGCTAAGTTGCAGTCAATGTAAATATATGTATTTAGTCAAAAGGCTTCGTCAAAGTTATTGTTAAGGTTAAGCTATTGCGGTAAGCATTTACAAGCCAACTGTTACACGGTATCACGTAAATATCATAATTATTCGTGAAATGTTAAATCTATAGGCACACATAATACAATTAAAATATCAGTCCGGTTCACATCAGTTAATGTCGTAACTTACACCTTTACAATTATGGCGACCGCACGGTGCGTATTTCGAAGTATTGTATACGAGATAATGAAAGATCAAGCCATCAAAAATACTAAAGCACTAGAACTCTTACTACTATTTTGAATACGAAATTTGGGATTGATGTTTATTGGTGAAACACACCAGTTTTACGCCACGAAGAACCACACGGCTGACACAAAACAGTGGGTAGGTTAACTTTCGCTTCCTCGAGTTAGACGATGACTGTCACGTACGTCGTGAATGAGTGCTGTTTGTCGGGGCTGGCCTGGCTGCTATTACTTAAATGTCAAAATTATCACGTCTATTATATTTAAGAAAAAAATTACTTTGTCTTTATATTTCAATTCCACTTGCGGTAATGGTAATTTAGACACAGACAATCCATTATGCGTTCAGGCAGGTTGACTAGTTGAAGCAGTACAGTTGTAGTACAGTTCGACCTGCTACCGGTGTTGTAGAATTATTCTTTGCTAGCTCGTCGGTAACGTCGTTCGCAAATGATTTGCGATGCCCTCTGATCCATTGAAGTAATACCCCATTAGCTGAGGCTTAACACTCCAGCGTTTGGTGGTATTCATATATCCCCTTATACTAATCATATATAAAACACTATTCAAACGTTAATGGAATAATATATAAACATTTTTATTCTATTTCTTTTTACAAACAATTTGCGACAAAATTTTAAGTATGACGATCGTGGCACCTTGGTTGTAACCTTTTAAATTGATTTATTTATTGAAAGCTGGTATGGTAACTAACTAGCTGTTTTTCTTTTCACTGTAGTGCTTCATTTATCTGATGACCGTATTTTGGAACTTCTTCCGACCAACAGATAATTTAAAAAAAATACAATATAGTTAAAATAAAAGAATTTGAATTGGAAAAAAAAATAACTGCACAAATGGCGTAGCGGTTTAAGTGGTCACCTCGCCAATACGCTGCCGCGCCGAGAGTTGTGGATTCGAACCCCGAAAGAGAAAACACTTTGTGTAATCCTAAAATTGTTGTTCTGAGTCTGGATGTTCTCTGTGTCCGTTGTTTCAATGTTTGTACACCTCGAATTCAATATACTATATACATATATAACTTTGAATCCTAGTAATTCGAGGTGTACATGAACGACACAGGAGTTAATCCTAGTGCGGGAGATGTCTTTAAAAAAAAAATCTAACCCTGTGGTATATCGTCCATAATTGAGTGCTCTGACGGTTAAGAGTAGTGTATTCGTTTTATAAATATAAATAAGATAAAAGCATGCAATAAAGGCTAGCACTTTAGTATAATGGCCTAAACTATCCTCTTTCAGCGCTAAAAGCACCTGAAATAGGCGAGTGTGTATGAAAAGTCTGATGAATATCGGAGAGGCACGAGCAGTATGTGAGGATCGAAGCAAGGTCGCGACGTTCTCTCTCTCATCTCTGTCTATACTCCATAATAATAAGGTACATGTATATTACTAAATTTATAAATACGTTTGCACGGGTTTATGGTTATAATGTTGAGTGTGAGCCTGACATTTCGGATTATTTCTGAGTGTTTTCTGTCAATCAAAACTACAAGATTATTGATTAGAATTTGTTTAATCAATTTTATTTTAAAGCAGCATTCGGCCGCTACTCTCTTTAAGTAAAAGTTATTTTGTTTATCAATTAGTACCAGTCCTTTTTTCCTCACTGCGCAAGAGACAGGACTGGTATGTGTGTATGCTGTCTTATACAATGTTATCAAGCCCTAGAGCGTAGTCGGCTTGATAGGTTTTGACACGTGTCTTTTGAATCGTCGTAATAGTAGGAGTGACATAGGGTATGACATTTTGAGACAATGTGAGTAAAGTAAGGGAAGCAGTTAAGTTAATGCAGTGAGATTTTATATTTTATAAAAAAATTGTTAACTTTTTTTTAGTTTATTAATTGGAAACAGTCCTTTTTACCCAATTGCGCAAGGAGGACTGTCTGAATGCATGTTTACTGTTTTTACCAAGCCCTAGCTTAGTCGGCTTGATGGATTATCACATGTCTTTTGAATCGACTTAATAGTAATAGTGACATACATTTCAAGATAATTTCGAGATGAGACGAGAGAAGGAAGAGAAATAAAGTCGGGTGTTATGTTTTTTTTTAACAATTTCACTTTGTCCTATCCCTTTTTTTTTGGAAACGTGTGTGCACATTTCATGATAATCGGTTTCTTAGGACATGACTGCATAACAAACAAATAAATTCACGTTTGCACATATAACATTAAATAATATATTGAGGATGTATCATAATAATTAAAGTAAAAAAAACACCTCTCAACAAAAAAATACTGGTGTTTTACTAATAACACAGATGATTATTCCTGTCCTTCACGGGTATCATTTACTAATGATCTAAGTAAACGGTTTTGACTCTTACTACATTTTTACTATATATATGTATATATACTCTTTCATCTCTCTTTTAATTAAGCGTTGTTAGCTAATTAGTCACCAAATTAAATCCTTATCAGGCTTAGGCAGCCATTTAAGTAAAATAGTTCATTTTATGTATGATCTACCAATGTAGAACTAACATACAATTGGCTAGGAAATTGGTTTAACACCTACAATCAGATCTATCAATTCAAGAGTAGCGTTGATCATTCGGTTTTAATAGTGTACCTGTTCTTTTTTCAATTATCAGTTTATGGTTATTTGGCCAAGTTACGTCTATAAAAAAAGAAGTATTAAAACAAATAATATTTAGGGATACACATATATACGTATGTACAACGCATAATGTTATCCTCGAAGCTACCAAAGATGTATTTTAATAATTGTGAAAAAAAAACTAATTGTGGCGTAAACCGGTGCCTAATACTTTGCCCAACCACATTTTGCCAATTACAATTTAGTCTTACTTACATAAAATAAATAAAAATGTCAGGTTGCTTGTTTAAAACTTTATAGTCAGTATCATATTAGTAGTATTTTAGTTTTAAATATTAGCCCATCGTGCAACGGTAGGCTATATATAATGATCATAATCATTTAAGCTCTCTCTCAATAAATTTTAAGAAGATTGTACAAAATATATATATTTTTATCTTAGTATTTCACGATTTCTATTCTGTTAATACTAATAGTTCACCGAGTTAAGTTCAACTTCTGATACGAGGGCCATGTATAAGTTTGTTACAATAGGTTTCCGATAACAATGAAAGTTGATAATGAACGTGTCGATAGTCTGCCAAAGCTAATCTACGGTGATTGACGCGCATATAATCGCATCTGGTGTTTCTGCCTATTTCACATACGTACGTAAACATTTAGATTTAATTTAATTTAGTTTTACCGCACCAGGTTTGCCCCCACATTTGTTCTGTTTGTCTTGTCTGCTGATTCTAAATTTCAAATAAGAATTTAAATACAAAGCGAGTTAAAATGAAAAAAGCGTTTTCTATAAAGATTATATAACATGTCAATACACAACATATACACAATAAATGTTATATACAAGGATGAGAGTGTCTCTTGTGAATTATATTTATAAGCAAGTGAAATCATTCTTATTTTATTTTACATCAGTGTAAAAAAGTCAACCGCTCCATTTCATTAGGGCAGAATTTCTTTCTTAGACCAAATGTAATCCCTAAAATTTTGTTAGGATGAAGGCATCTTATAACTAAAGAAACTGCTTTCCAATTACATATGTATGTAGTGTTCAATATCAAGAATAATGTTCTACTTCCAATTTGTAAGGATTCTATGAACAGAACTAGATATGGAAAATAGAACAAAGGACATTTAGAAACACTACAAAACATTGTAATCAATATCATGTTATACAGGATTCAAATACGGACGGGCTGAATTACAGCGATAAATAGTATTGCAATATACTATATACATATATAACTTTGAATCCTAGTAATTCCCACGTTAACGTTTAATTTAAAAAGTAAAAGCGCTCTGAACGACAATCTCGTAAAAAAATATCATAGAATTTATAATTTTAAACATAATGCTATTTAAAAAACAGGTTTTTTATGTTAGCCCTGCTTTATACACTAACTCACTGTTAGGCATGGACCACGGTAGACAGGGCCCTAATCGGAATTAATTAATCGAGAATATTATGGTTGAGATCAAAATTTCATGTATTTTGTTTTCAAAGTTAATTTCTTTGCATTTAATTTAAAGCAAGTGTTAATATTATTTCGAACACACACATTTCATTACGCAAATTTTATTCTAACCTGGTAAAAGTTAACAGCAAATGATATCCCATAAAACATTTTGAGTTTATCTTCATGCTAAACAGCGGCGTACATCAACAACAGTATGGAGAGAGATGATAAAGAAGAATTCCAAACTTTTCGGCAATACCAACATCATCCTACCGCCGACTTTCAGGCAGTCTCTATACGTCCAACAATTCTTATATAGGTAGGTACAATTATATCAGATTCATAAAAGTAGGCTGCTTTATTAGGGTATTGGGTGTGGTTTTAGTCGGTTGCATTCCGACACAGACCCTTTTTTTATATATAGGGGAACAAACAAACAGACGGGTCACTTCTTTTTCTAGCAAGTGTGTATATTGAAATTAGTGTAATCCGTCAGTATATACGAAAAGCCGTTCTGGTTAACGAGTCGAACTTGCGATAAAGTGGTTGCGATTTCGAACTCACCTAGTGCACAACCGTCGCGAACTCACACCTGACACAAGCAATTTACTAAGCTATAGGGGTCAACAAGCATACTAGTAACGTACCACGTTGGTAGAATTCTTTAAAATCCTACGTAATTTATGTAATTATTAAAATCAATAAGAAATGTGTAAAATAACTGTACGAACATTTATCAAAAAAAAAAATATGCATTATGGTACTATATTTCTCTTGGATAGGTTCCTACCATCTTCATCTTATTTGTCACTTCTCATGAGCTAAGTTGACACTGAGAGATAAGCGCCTAATGCACTAAACAATAACAAAATACTTTTTCTAGTAATTGTAAAAATTCCTAAACAACGCTCCGAAAAGTGATCTCAAAAATATGATCAATTCCAAGTAAGTTAGATGTACACAGACGATTTATATTGTCATGATTTTTTATTCCCTAAATGTGTTGCTTTTTGTTGTTGTTGTTGTTATTGTTGATACTGTCGTTATCTGAAAAGTTTATATTTTACGTATAAGTCCCCAGTCCCACTAATTATATAATAAATATAATTTGGAAGAGACTTCTGCCTAGCTTGGACTGGTATAAGGCGTGAGCATATATGTGTCGTATCACGTAAATTAGGAATTATATATAATAAATAGTTTCTATACATTGCTAGTAAAAAATAAAAAATAAACTTATAGAATAAAATAACGATCTATTTTTCTGTGTTATTTTCTATCTGTAATAGAAAATAACACAGAAAAATAACACAGAAATTAGGTCAGGGATAGCACAAAACTTAAGGGTAAATGTCGAAATGGAAGAATCATCCACAAGCAAATTGCGATAATAGCGTCAGGTTTCAATAACAATTTAGCTGAGATAATGCTTAGCTATTAGACAATAATGTCAATAGCATATATATAGTAACTCAATCATGCTATGTTTCTTTTATGTCAATGGTTATCATCAGTTTATATGTAAATAGATTGTGCCCACGAATTAACCTGCGTGTCATGTCGATAGAAAGTAGCCGATGTCCTTACACATATCAAATTTATGAGCTAAATGTAACAGACAAATATGTATACAGCATAGATGAAATACGATATTATGTGTAGAAAAGGTGTCCTTGAATTATACAAAATATTTAATAATATGACTATCAAAAACTTCCCAACTGGATCAGATTTGAAAATGGAATTTGTAAGTTATTTTGACATATCTGCCTGGATGCCAGTCAGATATCATATCAGGTTAGTTTGTTTTTTTTTTAATGCAAACTTTAAGCCAGTATTCATGTTAAATAATTATCTAAATTGGCTCTTTATCACTTAATCGGGGTAATATTTAAAATTTACGATACCTTTCAGCCAAGAGGTGTCTCGGCTTAATTCGAACTTTGTGCGAACGGTTTAATTCGATCGAAAGGATATCATATTTCCTATTGTATTTTGACGCCTCTTATAATTATTATTACTATCACACAGACCAGATTTAACATATATTTAATTTTATATCAAAAATGTTCATTCACAAACACACACACACAGACACAAATCAAAGCAAAGATGGTTATTTTGGACTACCGCCAAAATAAAAATTTAAAGATTTTTATTTTTAAATGTCTTCTTTTAGATTTTTTTTTTTTTTTGTTTATTTCAGATGAACAATATGTATGTCTTACCATTATCAACAATGACCGTAAATTTAATTTAAATTACTCACAAGTGAGAGCGGGCACCAAAAAGTTATTAATGCATGAAAAAAATATCCTTCATACTGAAGGTATCCAGTATACTCTTATATCCTGACGTGTCATGGAATGGTAGATAAATCATAACAGTTGAAGTTATACATACATACGTATGCTCACGCCTGCATTCCCGAAAGAGTAGGCAGAAGTGTATTAAACACCGACATTTTGCCAATTAGAATTTAGTCCCACCAATAAAACGTAACCGGCGACAAGTCTATTGCCGTTAGCCTGTGTCCTGTATGACTGTATATATGTATACTGTATAATAGAGAACAGTCCAATCCCTTTAGGCCCTTTTCACGACACCCACATAAAGAGATTCTACTCCACCGTGAACCACACAAAACATGTGAAGGTGAAAAATGTAAAACGTAATCAAATAGGGTTTGAAATTAAAATTTTAGTCATATGTCTACTTTTTTAAATATCAAACATATACTCCGATTTTCTTTTTTCAGTTTCGCAGCTACTGGCGAGCTTTAGTGTTATTTTCTGGACATATGGCCTGTTTCACCTCTTTTGTTAAACCGATTTTAAATTTTTCATCTTTATGAATTATTATGTATTATTATATATTAAAAACAAATGTTTATCCCTGAGCCTGAGCCTGAGTAAGGTCAGTAAAGAAAATAACGTACAATATAGAGTAAATTTTCAATTATAATCGAATATAGACAAACTGTATATATATATATATGTATGTATATATATATATGTAAGCAACATTATGTACAGTAAAGAACATTTAACAAACTATAATAACAATAAATTAAATGCACTTACATAAATAATTGAAACTGTAATGTTAAGTCATTGTATATTGCAAATGTTGCATACATTTTCAATTTGCAATATACAATGACTATATACATTATAGATAGGTCTGTTAAAAATTTCGCGTAAGATGTAAGAAGTGTAGACGGATTTACAACTTTCCTGCTCTTTATCAGGCTTTTTGAATAGAAAACACGTTTTTCGCTTGATACCTTCGTGGATTCCATTTTTACCCGATTGCGTAAGTAAGGAGGGTTATGTTTTACGAATTAAATTTGTGTATGATATTTCTTTATAACAGCATAACGCCTAGATGGCTTGATGGATTTAAAAATGTTAGGTGTTAAATTTAATTTGGAAGGTACCTTAAAACATCAAATGCAAAAAAAGGCTGAACACTATACATATGTAATAATCAAATAGTCTTTATACATAACACGGGCTTTTAGATATTTCAGTCTTAAGAGTCATGGATTCACTTCTAGTTGACATTAAAGGCAAAGAACCTAACTGTTTTAAATGAAGACATGTACTCGTAATTTATTTTAGTCTGTATAATCCAAATGTTTACTCGCTTTTAGTATTTAACCTGTGTATTAAATGCAATTATGTTACAATAAAATATCTGCAAACTAGATTAATGCAGTTATGAATCCTATTTATTTTTTTCTTTAAAGCCTCATCGATAACAAAACTTTTTCAAATTCTTTAAAGATCCCAGTGAAATGTTCCCTAAAATTATAATTAACAAAAGCATTGTTAAATGTAATTAATAACCTTATAAGGGAATAGAATTTAAGTCAGTTTTATATTTGACAAGCATGCTTATATTAAATAACTTACAGGCAATTAAAATTTATTGTAAAGATTTACTCTTAATTCATACCATTTATAAATATTCCAATATTAAAAACATAAAAAAAAAAATATTCAGCTGTCAAAAATAACCGTGCAAACTGACACCAACAAGAACTCGTCATAATGCATGTAATTTGACATGACACTAAAAATAACAAAAGGCAGATATAATTTATACAAACCTAAAACTTGTAAACAATTCGACTGTCAGTTCTCCGCCAAAGACGTACGACATTCATAGCAATTTTTTAAATTTAAAAATCTAGGCGACAAATCTATTCCAAATTCGAATCATATTTTTTAAATATAGGGACAATTTTTTTTTTAATATTGTAAAAAATTAAGTTTAAAGTGACGTACCTTGTTCACGACGACGAGTCGTAGCCGATTGCATGAGTGCGTCTTTCTCGCACCGGTTGCGCGCGGATACTGTCAGCTGAACTCCACTGGGTGATTTCGGCGGGATTCTACCGCTGGAGTTAGTGTCGTGACAGTCGATAAACTTGACCGTATGACCCATCGATAAGTATCAGTTCATCGTTTCATTTCAGTCTTATCTTTTGTGCACTCTATTAATCCTCGACATTGTTAGCATTTGCGAAAGACTGCCAATTTGCCTGCAAAATGTTTTTTTACTTTTACCTGTAATATGGATTTTTACCACAGATTAGAAAATAATTGTTTATTTCAAAAGCATTTTGCATAATGTTTAAACCAACGCTTCCGCTGTATTTTTTTAATGAAATCATATAAATATCATCTGCAGACTTCTAATGCACTAAAACTATATGACTGTCAATACGAATTTGATAACAATACTCGTTTTGTCTTCTGCTACGTATTTCGATATCTAAACATCTTTTTACATCACTACATCTCACGCTTGCGCAATAACCACTTCCAAAGATTGCCAAGCAGAATAACCGCGTTGATTGATTCAGCAAGTTCAGCGCAGGTTAACACGTGTGTAAGCTACCAACAGTTTAAGAACTGCTGCCCTCCCATATTCCTTGGACGGTAGGCAAAACGGTGGGCACTAAGAAAAAATGATAGCCCAAGTTATGCTGGAATTCGTTATCTGGGCTTGGTTATTTTAAATAGTGTTCCTAAGTTTCGCGCGCAGATTTTGTGTATGTTACTGTTGGAATAAAGTCATTTTTGAATGTGTTTTTTTTAACACTTACCAAAATAGTTAATTGTTAAATTTAAGTGTTATTAGGAACAGTTTCTGTAAACCCTTGCGTATCATACAAAACAATATAAGTATAGTTTAAAGATAATGAAAATTATTTTAAAATTCGAGCTAAAACCATTACTTTTTTTAAATCAATTCAGTGTTGTATGAATTTTGCTGAAATGTTAATTTAATGTTCAATACAATCAATTAAATTTTGTGACCATAACCACAAAAGCTGTACATTCGTAGCGGCTTGTATTGTTCATAGCGGATCCCCTAAGTCGCCTCGTAGACCTTTCGTAGACAAGCTTACTCAATGTCACCGAGGTCAAACTTACCCTTTACCAGTCAAATATATAACAACAAACTTTAGTGAGTACAATTCCAGTTATAAGTGAGTCAATATATAATAATGTTGTGTTGTTAGTGTTATGCATTTTTACAGACCAGGCCAGATTTTAGTTCGTTGTTCTTTAGTGTACATGCAGAGAGGTCTCCTGGACGCCCAACTTATTTAAAATGTATTATTTAAATTATAAAACTTATAAAAATATTTTTTTATTACTCAATCACACGAGATTGATGTATCTGAAGGTAGGTATATGGTATAGTATGGTCTTATAGGTTCTAGATCGTGACAAAGAATGATTATACATTCATACATACCCACAAACAGGTAAGGTAATCGTTTTATTTTTATTGTTGATTAAAAGGACCACGCTGAACACAGATGGATTTGGCGCAGAGTGGACCAAACCTATTGTCTGGTCTGAATCGTGTGTCAGTGTCAAGACGTATTTCTATTTAAAGCATTAGAACACCTAGTTCAGAGACATAAATTAAATACACACTCACGCCTGTATCCCCGAAAGGGTGGGCTGAGGCGTAATTAACGCCAATACTTTGCCGAGCATAATCTAGTCCCATCCACGTAAGGGCAAGACTATTGCCGTCAACCGGGAACTTCTGGAATTAGATAGGAAAATTGATGACATAAATTCCTTTCAAAAAGTTGTGTAAATGTGCCTGATGCTCATATGACCATATAACCGTGTTGTAGCATAACATTAAAGATAGTTGCGTGTTTTTTATATTAATAGAAAATATTAAGAATAAAACTAATAGTAAAATTATTTTTAAAAAGGTATGTGATATAATAGTTTTACAGCGGCCACAGCACACAGCTCAAGGCTTGTATCAGAGGCCAGAGATATATCTTATTATAAAGATTTACTCTTCGATTTCGGCTCATCAGGTACAGTAGAGAGTAAAGGTAGCGTATATTTAATCTAAGCTGCAGCTTCACTCTGCATTCTCTATCGCTTGTATCGTGGGGAGTGTTGAGAGGAATTGTTCGGACTTATACCGGCCGCAGGTTGCCGCCATCGTCCTACACGACACAATATCTGTCCTCATCACCTGGATGATTGGCACTCCACCACTGTGCGCTTCTTTTCGCCTCGCACAACCAGCCTATGGAACAAAGTTAAGAAGAACAAGAAAAAGAAGAAGTTAATTTCAATCTGAAACTATTGATAAAGAAGTTTCGATTTCAGACACAAGTTTGGATCGGCTTTTGGATCGACTTATATGTAGATTATTAAAATTATTTTAAATTGATTTAAAATAGTATTGAAAATAGTGTTTATAGGACATAAATAATAAATTTGATTCGGATTAGTGGGCACAGCTCAGGTTATACTAAAAAAATTTGGTGGGAGAGAGTAAGATAAGTGGCGGAAGCCAATCGGGCTCATGTTCTGAGAGCTCTTAATTTTGAAGGCAGTCGTAAATACTGGGCGAAACCGAGCAGACCTGTAACTATAGTTACCATAATAATATATGTATTAACTGTAATCTTGTAAGCCTCGAACTAATCGGCTGAATATAAACCTATGTTTCTTTCGTATTTCTAAATCTCAATCTAAATTATATGATGTTTAACTTGTATTTCTTTAAAGGGTTAGTTTTTAAACGTTTTTATTAGTAGGTACCGTCAAGTACAAAGTATTGGTCCTAACCTAAACATATAATTTAAATATTATTGATTGTTTGTTTGTGTACATACCTACTTAAATATATTAAGATCGTGTTAGAACTAGCAATAAATTTCTAAAATTCATTTTTATTATGTCTTCATTGTTAAGTACCCTCAAGTAAAATCTATTTAACTCTTACCTAAATGTATTTGCAATTTGAAGATGAGAGGAGATTTCAATAGCTTAAAACGTCTCGTTAATATAATAATTAATGAACTTATGTAATTACCTATAATTTTTTTTACGGCACGTTAGTATTATTACCACAGACTCACAGAAAACGCTTATTAAGCAATGTTTGCATTGTATTGCCCGGAGTGAGTGAGGTTACCAAAGCTCCAACCCCCCCCCCTCTCCTTTTTCCCTACCACTCTTTCACCCCCGTTCTTGCTCATCCCTCCTCCCCTCTAAAGATGGACAGCGCACTTGCGACTCCTGAGCTATAGGAGTCCATGGGCGGTAGTAGTCACTTACCATCAGGGTCTGCTTGTTTAGCTATATTTTTTTGTTATGTTAGGGCACTTATACCTTATAATAAATTATTCTTAAATACAAAAAGAATTACTTCTTGATCTTGTATGTGATGACATCCGAATACAGCAGAAAACGCTTTAGACACCACCATCATAGTCAAGCCGAGCTAGATAGTACTTCTCGTAATCTTGCAACGCGCTGTGAAAGTCTTGTTCATACAATCTTAAACAATTATCACATCAAATTCGGTAAGGTAAATAAAAGAAAGGAATTTATTTGAAATTCGATCATGATTTAAAATTTAAGTACTCCTTTGAGAGTATATCCTAGTAGTATTACATTAAAATATGTCAATTTCATCTGGTATCTTTAAAAAATTCTCAAGCAACGACTCAATAGTAACGCTTTTTTTTTAACATGTGGCATCCCCTCAGACTATCATCCCACCGGGGTTTTCGGTGGAACAGTGTGTGTCAATGTCAGTCAACCAACTAAAACCACACGGTGTGCCATACTGCGCTTCAAATAGGAGAAAGCTGAGGCGGCGAGCGGCCTCACCCCACTCGCGTACCTCTTCGGGTGGGGGCTGATTGCCGCTACCCGCCCGGAAATCATTCCTCCGCCGATATACTTCGGCAAGCACTTCCGCCTTCCCCACCAGACCCACAGGGGAGTTTTAGTCAACGCGCACACCGCCTCAGTTGACTCCGGTGCGGTAACCGCGTATAGCTCTAACCGCCATGAACCTTTAAGGGCGCCAGAGGTGTGCCCTATTCTGGGTGGTCAGAGTATCCGCCCACACCGGTGCACCTTATAGTGCCATTGACCGGACAACCCCCGTGTACAGTAGTCTTGTAGCGACGCTGGGTTCACCCAAGTTGGGCAAAAGTCGCCCAAGGGTGGACGCAGTCCCGACCGACATGGAGACAGCTGCAGAAAGGGCTCCTCGAAGCGCCATCTTTCGTCGAGGATGAGGCCCAGATATCGTATGTAGGCCTGAACTGGTACAAAGATCGAGTTACCTCGACGGAGCCCATGGAATGAAGGAGCCTCCGCTTTATCCAAGGCCACCCGCAACCCTAACGCCTCAACCACCAGTGAGGCTCCTCTATCGGCCAAAAGTGCCGCTTGTTGAAAGTTCGATCACAGCCCGGGGTGACCAGAGTGTCATCGGCGTAACAGATTACGCCCAGCCCAGGGGGAAGTAACCTCGAACCCAATAGGAACGCTGCAGTAACCTTAGACGAGACGAATACGAAAATGAAGCTTTCTAAGGAAAATGTTCGTGCAATAATTTTCTGTAGAAAATACGTACGTAGTACGTAACCTGACAGATTCCAATCGACGCTGTGACTAAACAATAGCATTAATCCTAATACTTTCAACTGTTTTGAGATTCAAAATTTAAACACATTCGAATATAGAACAGTTCCAAATTCAAAATTGCCATGAAATATGGAAACGACAGAACTTAAAAGGCATGCCTCGTAATATCACACCTCTTTTCTATAGGGGTTTTCCTATAGGGGTTAGGGTTCTGACATACCTTTCTCGCTTCTTCAACTTTCATTCCGTTTTCATTACTTTTGACCTGGCTTTTGCTTAGATTACTCGTTGGCTTTATTCGGGTCTAAAGGCCGTCGTATGTTGGAATTGCTTCCTAACGTTTCGCTAGCACGAGTGGCCAGCTTCTTCAGAGGTCCTTCCATCTCCGATACTGGATGCAGACTGATCCATCCTGCATCCAGTATCGGAGATGGAAGGACCTCTGAAGAAGCTGGCCACTCGTGCTAGCGAAACGTTAGGAAGCAATTCCAACATACGACGGCCTTTAGACCCGAATAAAGCCAACGAGTCATCAATAGGCCGCGAAAGCCTCAACCAATTTGTTTTTGCTTAGATTGTCTTGAACTTGGTCCAAGAACATTCGCATAGGTCTTCCACTTCCAACAACTCCATTTACCTCTGCCATATAAATACCTTTTGTCAATTTACTTTCATTCATCCTTTCGATATATGTATGAAGAATGTACATAGTATTCTTCATATATGTGCATAAAAGTACTTCACACATGTACTTTTATGTACATATATGACGAATATTAAGTAACGTTTTCACGGATACTAAAATACACTTTCCAATACCGTTTCAAGCATTAAATTAAATTCTCAGTGATTGCACGAAAAGTAAAGCAATGCAATTTCACAGATGACTCGCCGACAAAATTACTCAATATGTGTACCGGGCATCAGGGAGACTACAGACATATGTACATACAGACTTTATATTTCATTACGTTGGTATAGCATAAACATCTAGCCATTGTCCCGTATATCTATCTGTTTGCATGCATTGTGTAATTAAATGTTATAATAATTTTCACGTGTAACTACTCCATTATACCAGAATGGAATTATGTATTGTTTCAATTGAAAAAAAAAGCCCTCACTGATAATTCTAAAAACATCTTACATGTTATTCATCACGCTATGACATAGAAACTAACATACATGCGTATTTACGAACATACATTCATGTTTATATACTTACATACATTTGAAAAACATAATCCTCCTTCTTGCGCAATCGAGTAAAAATACCAGTTTGTTAGATAACTAAATAAGACCGTGTTTCGGAATACAAGTTGATAACATTTTGAAATTATTGTTGTTCTATCCTTGTTACTTTTTGTCTGATACTAAATTACTCATAAATATATTTCTCAACATATTTTTTTTACCAGTGAAAATGGTTCTTTAGTCAAAAATACTTTGTCAGGTATATTCTACATGCCCCTTACATGACTTCATTCGCTTCTGTGTCGCAATCTTGAGATTCAACAACTTTGTGAGGGGTTAATATTCCTCCTTGAAGAAAGCTGCTATTAATTTGTAGGTGTACGAAGTGAGACGCTCCGTCACAACGAAACGCGGAATAAACTAGAATCTCTTAATATAAGGCGCGATTTGAATATTGTATGTAACTATTTGTACAGTGAAATCTGGAAGTCTGCCAACCCGCACTTGGTTGCTCAATAATCTATGTGACTTCAGCTATATGAAGCTTACGCCTAAGCCTTTATATAATTACTATGATAGTATGCGATACTTGCATGTAATCTGATATTTATAATTTTTAAATTTCAAATGTCATTTCTGGTATTCAATATTTGACAGAAAATTAAGTCTAGGCCTAGACTAGTACCCCAAAAGTTTTGACTATAGTTTATTCACACGTTGTGTAGTGCAGTATCGGCAAGGAGGCGACTCCAAATTTGAGTCGAATTTGAATTTGAATTGTCTTTCATAGACCTCCACTTAGACCAAATTATTTAATCTGATCCGACTTAATTTCTTTTTAGTGCCCTCTACTGACTACAACTCAAGTTTACAGAAATCTTGGTTTTTATATAGTGATCGATGGCCTGCCTATTTGTCAACGGTTGTCCTTCGTTAATATAAGTAATATCCTATTTTAAAAATATTTTATTTAGTTTTACGCCACTGTGGCAGAAAACAAAAGAAAATTATTTACTTATGTACATAAAATAAATAATTTAAAACAAATTAAAACCTAATACTACAATTATTTTGTAACTATGAGTACCATGACATACATATATCTACATCCATACATTCACACCTATTCCAACTAAGGAGTTGGCAGAGTCGTCTCAAACGCCCATTTTTTAACTACCATAATTCAGTCTCACTAACCTAACAGGTGGCAATCATATTGGCGTCATCCGGGCACTCTATGACTGTATTACTTTTTACAAATGAAAACTACACGATAAAAGCCATGACTAGATGGTTCATGCTCATGCTTGTTGTTGTGCAGCCATGTTCTATAACTTGAATGTCTATCTTCCCATAGCACATAACAATAAAACTACAATGATGCGTAAAAAGTTCGCCAATCTAAATTTTACTCAAGCCTCTAGCAGTAACACAAACGTAATCAGCGAAGTTATTGAGTATTCAAATATGCAAAAAGGTTTTTGTTTCTCTCTAGTGTCGAGGCTCACGGAAACCATTTATAATATGAATGTATGTAAACAATATTACATACTTTTGTAGATTAAACTTCCCCAGATGAATGAAGAACTTCTGACTTAGATATTTGTTTCACAATGGTATTGTGATAAAAACAAGACAAATAAGACAAGAATTCTTTTAATAAGGTACTATATTCATTTACACAGGTATATTAGTCTAATGGTCTAGTGGTTAGTGATACTGACTGCTAAGCAGAGCAGAAAAAAATGATTAATTCACAAATGATTGGCCTGTGTGTAAGTGTCCTTAATTTCCCTTATTTGTATGTTTGTCAAGTACCCCGCGATACAGAGATTATTCCTATAGCGGGGAGCTATCTTTAAAAGAAACAAAATATACGTATAGTATTTACTAGGGACTAATAATAGGTATTGTTACGGTTATGAATATTATGTTGTATACATCGGATTGATACACTGCCAATGTGAGCTTCCATACACAAAGATATATATTGATATTCAGCTACGCTGGAGAGCTTTACAAGAATACTAGTAATGTCTGGTCCAAGTTAACTTTAAATAGCTTTTTATAATTAGCTAGCTTTGCTAGCAGTTTTGCTTCCATTACTGAAGGTTCTGTCAAGTTGGATGACTGTACAACAGTTTAATGAACAGTGGTAGAGCGACGCTAAGGCACGAATGGGCCGGCTCGACCGTTGTGATACTACGGCCTCACAAAAAACAACACTTTTTGTTAAGCAAGACTTGCATTGCATTTCCCCACAATTAATAAGGTTTCCGGATGCCCAACTCCCTCTCTCCTCTTTCCCCTCCCCTCATTATGCTAATCCCTCATCACCCTGTAAGGCGGGCAGCGCACTTACGACTCCTGAGTTGCGTCTCCTGAGTTGCAGGTGTCCATGGACAGCACTTGTCACTTAGCATCAGATGACCTGTCCCCCTATATTATAAATAAAAGAAAAAAAAATGATAATATGCCCCGAGGAACAGAATACTTGGTTAAAAGATAGCATAGACATGCTATCTTTTAACCAAGCGCTCTAGGGATCTATAAGGAGTTTGAAGTGAAGCCTCACATGTTGAAATCCACAAAACCGTTTATTCTTTCAGGCCATGACAAAGAAACAAAATAAATAAATAACAAATGATAAATTCAATATTTAGATTTCCATGACCAGAGTACTAGTCTAACTGTGTTATAGGGGCCAGTGTCCTCCCCATTGCCTCGAAACTAAAAAATACTAAATAAAATGAGTATATAATATAAGTGGATGTTTATGCATTGAGGTTTGTGTATGAGTGTGTGAATATGTATATGAATATGTGTTTAAGCGTTTATTTCATGTCTTCAACACATAAGAGGAGGTCGTCTGTGCCGTCATATAAGGTAGAAATATAAATGAGCAGTTTTAAGCCTCTATTATATATTATAGTTTTGAGCCTCTATTTTAGCCTTAAAAACGATTTCGTCAAATATTTTCTATAGAGTAACGCCGATTAGTGTTACGCACCTGCGACAAAAGCACTTCTTGAGGGTCAGTTCTTCAATACATTGCCATTCGTGCAATAAAATCTATCCAACTTTTTTCGCAGACATAAAATTACTTTAGTCAAGACGATACTTGTAGTCGCTCTTGCCACAACCTACAATTATATGTGCTTAGTGTAAGTATTTTTAAATACTCGATCGCGTAAAAGTAAACTCCAATTGTTACTTGTGGGTAAATGTGCAATATAACTTACTATTATATAAATCAACAGAGACCATACTTCGGCATTCACTGAAAAGCAAAAAATACATATACTTCGTGACTAAGCATGGCTCTCCTTCGGTAGAGTCAATAGGCCGCCTTAACCGAAGTAATAATACGACCTTACAGCAATCAGGTAAACAAACAATACTTGCATTGTACAGTGGAGTGATTGAAGGTACCGGAGGCCCAACTCATCATCTCCTCTTTCCCGTTCTTTCATCACTCACAGAGGCGGACAGCACACTTACGGCTCTTGAGTTGCAAATGTCCATGGACAGCGGTTGTCACTCATCGTCAAGTAACACGTCTGTTCGTCATAAAAATATCATTAAAAATTAAAAAAATGTGTGTTTGCTTTCAAACATGCTGTTTAGGTTAAATCTTTATCTTTTACAGAGTTTTGAAAGTAAAAAGTTTAGTAATTGGATCGGTTCGGGAAACCAATACCAAAGTATCGATTTTCAATATTAACTTTTTAAGTACTCCTTGCCAAAGTGGTTAGAATACTGCTGCTAAATTTGGTTTAAATAGTCAAATCGAGAAGTTGGTCCATGCATTTTGGAAATGGTCAGTAGTATCATTTACAGGGACATCATCACTCATCGCTCTCTCATTGATGTCGAAATTACGCACTCAATAATAAAAATAAAATGCCTAACATTAAATATAAAATAGTTTTTATGAAAAGCGAGATATCAGTAAAGTCACTTAAATATCATATTATACCATTTACATCATAGGTCTCACTTTCAAGAAATATTAAGCATTGATACTATTATATTTAACTATCTATTTTTCAACTCTTGGCAGATTGTACAGTTTTCTTAACAAAAAGAACAATATGTCGTTTACAAATACTTAATGTGAATACAGGGAGGTATTAAGAACATCTTGATCTAATCCAAAGAGAGACCAAAGTTTCTCAAAGTATTTGCCTAGTTATTAGACACTAATTGAATAATCAGAATGTTAAAAACAACATACAAAGTACTTGGGCTAAGAAACACTAAACAATCTCAGCTTATTCGCTTTCAGTTATGATTAGTATTTCAAATTGCTGTTAATTAATAAACTTGTTTTGCGGGCGGCATCACTGGATATCAAACATGATCAATAACTTGAGTTCTAAATGTATTGATTAATGTGTAATATCTGTTCACTGTTTTGAGTACGCAGTTTGATTGAATAAGTGACCTGAGTAAAAGAACTGAAAAAGGTAAACTAGTTAACGTTTAAAATTAAGTATTTTAGCCGGTTAAACTTCTAAACAACACCATGTTCCATAATTCAGAATGGTCTTTTTAGGAAGACTCAGCACCGAGTTACAAAGCTCGATCCCCCCAAGCGTGGTTGGAAACCAATGTTTCTGACTTCATTAGTGCTGAAGACTGGCCGCCAGCTAGTCCCATCTTAATTCGCTTGATTATAATTTATGGTCAGTTTTAGAGAGTATGCCATGATAGTGCCATGATAATTTGGAGTCCCTAAAACAATCCACAATGCATATAAGTACGAGAGAAGAAGCATGAGAGTGCGAGTTTCTACTGATAAGTGGCTACAATTTTTTAAGGACTGTATTAAAGCCAATCGAGGTAATTATGAATGAGCTTCATATATTTTTAATGCTATTGTATCAATGTATAAACTAACACACCTTACGGTAACAATTTTTTTATGCAATAGAAAAAAAAAGGATTTTTCGTTGTAACAATATTTATTTCAGAGATACGCAGCGACTGTATAGTGTCATAATTATACAAAAAGATACACAAACGAAGTAACACAAAACAGAATTCTACACACTTCATAACAACTTACCAAACACCTACACGAGAACCTAAACATCACCTTACCTTTACAAACATTACCCAAACCATTTACCAGTCGACACCATGTACAATAGGCTGTGTTATGTTATGATACAAACAATATCGATACTTCGACAAACAGCACAAGATTGTGACCCCATGACTAGTAATGTCCCAGACTTGCCGGCGCTGGATACAGCGACTGTCAAACTTAACATATTAAATAGATTTAAACAACCAAAATTGTACATCAACTTCTAAAATTGCCTTTGTAAACAATGCAAAAATTACTAAAGAATTATTAAAAGGTGTTGATCACTCTCTTTGGAGTGAAGTGGTGGCATAAAAAGAAAATAACATGTTACTGGCATCCTTACAAAGGCAAGATAAGAGTTATTTTCAACATTTATTTCTTGTTTTTATGTGTGTGAATTTTGATTTGGGTTGTTAAATTTTTATAATTGTTTACTATTGTACCTAGTACAGTGTTCTTTTTGGATATTTCAAAGTTGGTCACATTTAATTTAAAAAAAAACAAGTTAGGAGTACAAAAGAGTAGATAGTTTTTGTCCACTCACTGAATTTTTATCTGTGAATCGATTCTGTTAAAACTTGGTACCCATATGTCGTTTTGATCTGTAGTCAATTTGATATTATAGATATAGTAGACCGTCTAGAGAACTCCTCCGTTTATAGCAGCCATTTCGTGTTTATTCTCATTCATTCATCTTAATTAGAACTTCATACTTAATTCAACACTGTGTTTCTTTTTTATGTTTTAGCCTACAAAAAGATTTTGTCAAATAATTTCTGTAGAATGACGCCGATTAATGTTATGCACCTGCAACAAAAAACACTTCCTGAGGGTCATCTCTGTGATTGTAATAGCATAATTATTCATTTTTATTTATCTCCGACAGCAAATAGTAATGTAGTTTAGGTTTGTGAGCTAACCTGACCTTGACCTTGACCTTCTGAATAATAATAAATGTTTTTTTCCCACATCACTTATTTAAAAGATATTTTTTGGAGAATTCAGGATACAACATACATACATACATAATATCACGCCTCTTTCCCATAGGGGTAGTCAGAGACAACTTCCTTTCATTTGCTACGATTCTGACATACCTTTCTCGCTTCTTCAACTTTCATTCTGTTCCACATACAGGCTCGTCGGTTAAAGGTGCTTTTGACCTGGCTTTTGTTTGGATTGTCTTGAACTTGGTCCAAGAACATTCGCCTCGGTCTTCCTCTTCCGACAACTCCATTTACATCTGCCATACAAATACCTTTTGTCAATCTTCTTTCATTCATCCTTTCGAACCGAACCAGTACAGGATACTTTTTTCTATTTTAGTTACTACATCCTCTTTCACGCCACACTTCTCCCTTATCACACTATTCCTCACTCTGTCACTCAATTTCACATCAGCCATAGTCAATGCTGTCATTTCATTGAGACTCTGTGGCTGGTCATAAAAGTATGCAATGCGCCATTGATCGCATTACCCGCACTCACTCTTCATTCTATCACTATCACACTTTCCGTCCATGCTATACTTTGATCCCAGATATACAAATTCATCCACTTATTCCTCTTTTTTACATTCTATCATAATTTCACAACATTTTATATTTTTATCAGGATACAATATGCTTAATATTCAGAAAAAGTCTTTATAAAGATATTTAAAGTATCAAACAACAATCTAATTATATAAATCGAACATTTTACTCACTAAATATAACTTTTTGTTATAAGATTTTTGTTTAGAACTCGTCCACCACTTGGAAAAAAATGTTTAAAACTCTATCTGGGATTTCAGCTAGGGTACCCAAAAAGTTTGAATATACTGGATTGTTCTGCTTCAATATTTGAAAACATATTTAAACGATCTTATTGATTATTATGTGTACAAAATTTAGTCTCATACCAAATATTTTTTATTAAAAAAGATTGTTTGATGGGTTGTTATTTAGTCTACTTTCACATAGCAAAGGAATAAGAGTTTAATGTGATTGTATATTGTATTTGTATATGTATATATTTACATAGTTATAGTCAAAGAGACTTTATACCTCGCGAATAAAGAAACTTTTATCATAATTCTCTTTATTTAACTTAAAATAAATACTATTTACATTTTTAAATTTATGAAATAAAAACTAAGAAAATATATTAAAAAATATAAAAACAGTGTCCAACTACTAACGGGTACAGGGACCAGGCCACGCATTGGTTAGGGCTCCAGAGCCAGGAACCTTCTCACAATAAGTGCCTTATCAAGAAGGACAGCCTTCTGAATCAGGCCCTTCACCCAGCTGCCTAACGTAATCCTCCGATGGTGTTGGGTGAGGCTCTTAACGATTAACCCATGGACTGATATGACTATCTGTACAATGATTACCGAATCCACATCCTACATGTCGCCAATCTCATGGGCCCAATCTAAATATTTTAGTTGTCTATATTTTTTAACCTTTATGAGATTGTCGTCATGGGGAATTATGAAGTCAAAAAAAGGTGCTCTAATGGGTCTATCACCACAACGTTAGGTTTATTGGCAACAATAGTCAGGACTATTGTATTGATGACAACATTATATTGTGATGATGGAACGATCCCAGTATAATGTTGCATGACCGTTTTCAAGAACTAGGTCGGGCAAATATCTGTAATACGGTAAGTCGACAGCCACAAGTTTATATTTAAGAGCAATTTGCTAATAGCCTATCCTAGCCACTTGGTTATGTGTATGCAAATACTCGTAATATTATTTACTATGGGTATGATACGGATCTCTCCCTAGACCAAGCTGAGTGAGTCCGTAATTAACTGCTGCAACTACATACTGGTGCACCTCCAAATAATCTCTAAGATTGCACACGTCGCGATTATGAAGTGTCCTGATATTTAAAAAACCACGAATACCACATTTCCTAGTGATATACATTCTCATTACCGATGAACGTGGATGGTGCATTCGATACGCGGTTAACAATGTACGAACTCTTCTATCCAGCTCATCCAATTCCGTCTGAGGCCATCTAAGTATGTCAAAAGAGTAGGTTAGCACTGGTATGACCCAATCGTTATAGGATCGTACCTTATTATTACCTGATAAAAGACTTTTTAATACTTTTTTCAGGAGACCAAAGAAACATTCCTTTAGCGATTGATTGATAGTCAATTAATATTCATAGCCTATTACATACCTAGATACTGTACGTTTCATTTGGGGAGAGACCTTTCAGGTGTGTGGAATCGGGAAGTTCAAAACCTTCAAATTCCACAAATATACCTTGCCTGATCATGTGCAATGTGCTTGACTTCTAGTTGTAGGCCATAATATTGTTATTGGCTAAATATAATATTATTGTAACTCTCAGAATGGACGGAAACAATTCATAAGTTGTTAATAGATAGGTGATCGGTCTGTAATTTTTAGGGTCCATGGGACTACCAGTATACCCTGATATCTCAATAAAGAAGGTTAGTTACACCTGTGGTCCTAGAAGTTGGAAGCGAACCTAATGCTAAGCATAATTGAAATTTAGTGGTATCTCAATTTCAATTATGCTTAGCATTAATTAATGTTCATGTGAGCTACGGAGCCACTTTAACTAAAAGTTCCGTCCGTCCAGTCCCGCTGATTTAAAGTTTGGTAACGAACTAACTGCACAAACTCAATCTCTCATCCAATCCCCCTGTGCGGGTGACAGGCATCTCCCAGATATTACGCCAAAATGAATATATTGATGAAGTTCTTATTCATACTAACTAAACTAAAGCTTCAACTGCAACTCCACAAACCAATCCACCTTTTATTTCCCAGATGCATTTACTTAATTCTGTTCTAAGTAATAATATTGACAGTACAGATTGGACAAAAGACCTGCGTATTTAATATCAGTGTGTCGCCATTAAATATTATAATCCTATTTTTATAAGAGACTTGGCTCTACATAAATATTATGTTGAGAAAGTCTGTCTTACAATAACATATTTTCTTAAGATTTGATCACTTGGCTTACTTGTAAACTAAGGTAATAAGAGATTTGTGGAAATTGTCTGCTATCGTGGTATGTTAATGACATAAATTTTATGTGTAAATTTCTGATTTATAGATGACGATTATTATCGACTACGGTAATTTAACTGATCTGTACATTCTACGGTAGACAGGATGCAATTATTAAAATGTAATTTATGAATTAATTAAAGAGGCAGGCATGACGTCCAATAGTACGGAGAGTCCTCAGCGATGCACGTACTTTTACAATCTTTTCGTTTTACGATTAAATAAGTCACAATTTATCTGTAAAACGTACACAAATTTCATGGATTTGAACTCAAAATATATTTTCAGTGATAGAGCCATGCTTAGGCACGAATGGGCCGGCTCGACCGGTGCGATACCACGGCCTCACAGAAAACCGGTTGTGAAGTAACGCTTGCGTTGCATTTCCCCGAATTGAGTGAGGTTTCCGGAGGCCCAATTCCTCCTCCCCCCTTTTCTCTCCCATATCTCCTTTCTCCTTTTTTCCATCTCCTCATCCCTCCTCTCTTCTTTCCGCTCCCTGCATCCCCCATCCCTCATCACCCTCAAAGGCGGGCAGCGCACTTGCGACTCTTGAGTTGCAAGTGTCCATGGACGGCGGTGTCACTTACTATCAGGTGACCCGTCTGTTCGTCTGTCCCCCTATAGTATATAAAAAAAAAATAGTAGAGTATTACTGCAAAATACTATCAACCTACGTGTTAAAAAGTGAACTGACTGCAACTGAACTTCGGAGAGCACACTTACCACTAATCATTGTTGTTTACAACTCATCAGTCAATCATGGTTCCGTTTCTTTTTTAATGCAATACTCATCCTTTGCCCTTTCACATCAACTTTATGGAAGTTCTCTGCTCCTTCTTGCACATTGTGGTTGTTCAACATGTCTGATTGTGTAGTCGTTAATAATCATGACCGCTAAGCCAGATGTAGTAGATTCCATTTCCACTAGGTTAAATATAATGATGTGATGCAGGTGAGTATGATTATCTAGCTCTGGGTGTAATTTATCTACAATATGTATGTTTTTCGTATCTATAATCACTGATCAATCTGGTTACATGAACTGCTCTGCCAACTTTGGGCTCAGATGGCCGTGTGTGAGTGGCTCAAGTTATAATTATTAATATACAACTTTTCCCTCACTTTTGTCTTTCTTTTTCATTCCGATATAATAAAATTGTTTTTGTTTGTACCTGAAGCCTATACAGTATTTAATCTATCTATACTTAAATTTAAAGATCGCGGATTCAGTTCCCGACAAGGAGGCATATACAATGATGCTATGCATCGTGTTTCTTTGTAAGTGGCAAACACAATGGTCTGTAAGTTTGTTTATTAGACCAAAGAGTAATTTCTTTTTTTAGATGTTCTTTTTAAAGGCGTCTTTTTAAATAAAACCTTTGGTAGCGTAGTGCTTTAGACATTGAAGTCGCTTGACTATAAAAAATCTAGTCTATTCAATTACATGCCTATCTGGAAGCTTTGTTTATTTTGTGTCTAAATGGCCTTGTAATGTCTCAAAATATATATTTCAGAAATTATTATTCAGAAGCTTCTTGTTCATTTTAATTTATTCTCTTTAAATAGAACTTATTGAGTTTACTTTTCCTTAATATGTCTTTATTATAACACCTAGAGACCTTACCTACGATGTCGTTCTAGTGAAATATATTAATGTAGGAGCACAGTTTCACCGCAGCCAAAGTCAGTATGTCATGCTTAACTCCGAAATGAGCTGCATTTGACAATGACAAAGAGAAAGTATTAGTACACGCGGGGTAAAGTACGGCTAGGGTACGTGCAGATATTACTGACGCTAATTAAATGACTTGCCGTTCCGTTAATATGAATAAATTTAATTATTATAAATGTATCTCGGAAACGTTTCTAATGACTTGTTTTTATTTTTGGCTTGTACGTATGTATATATGTACTTATGCCATCATCTTCGGCAGCGGAGTCTTGAAATTTACCTATATATTTTTTTTATATTTTTTATCTATATAGGTGTCTTTCCCGAAAGACAAAACACACTTTTACACTTGAAAACCTGTTGCCAGAAAAACAGAAAAGAACGTAGGTGAAAAATTAACTATATTAACACTTCTTAATTGTACTCGTATAGCAATATTGGGTCTAGCTAACGTCAAAAGTGATTATTAAATATTTACGTATAAAAGCTACTACGAAGTTTTATAGTTAACCCCTCCAACAAATCTAAACGATTGTGAAAGAAAATGTTGTTTATATACAGAATGTACAGAATAATAAATGTTCTTAATTTCATTTATGATTTATTGATTTATAAAGTATGAAAGGAGTTCATTATTGAACAACAATATAAATTAATTAGTAAATTTATGGACTGGTTATGTAACCAGGTACGGAATTAAATAATATCAAATGCAACGAGGTGGAAAATCTTTCTGGTAATATTATTTTAATTAGCAGTTATATATATCATTTTGTATGTAATATACGTAAAGTTACATTAAATGCCATAATGTCTAACAAGCATTAAATAACTTTTAAGCAATTATATATAAATTTATACTTATAACCTAACTGCATCAGCCAGCATCGGAATCCTTGGCGTCGATATATTAAGCGTACTCCAGGAGACCTGTCTGCTCGTTTGACCACTATCGCATAAAAAACAATATTTGCTGAATTAAGACGTTATTAAATGTGTGAACATAGGCCACATAGCTTTTAAGCTTGGACGACCTTACTCACTTTCGAAAAAAGAACAGAAAATTTTATAAATTAGTGTAGTAATGAAACACTACTTTTAAATAAATAAAAAAGTACTTTTGAACAACTAATTGTAATTTCTATTAAACCGAAATGTTTATTAACCGATTGCTTGTACATCCATCAGGCCATGTGTTCGACCGATATGAGGGCGTTCGGGTAACGGGAGTGCAATGTACTATGTAGTAAATAATACCTTTGTTATCTAAGTAGTATTGGCAATGTTGCGTTTATTCTTTTTTTATGCGATAAGGGGACGAGTCACAAGTGCGTTGCCGGCCTTTTAGGCAAGAGTACGCTCTTTTCTTGAAGGTTTGAAGGTCGTATCGGTCCGGAAATACGGCAGGCGACAATTTGTTCCACAGGGTGGTTGTGCAAGCCAAAAAGCTTCTGGAGAAGCGCACATTGGTGGAGTGCCAATCATCCGGGTGATGGGGATGGCAAGAAATTAACTAGACCTTATAAGTAATTACAGTTGGGCATTCTTTGAAAGTCTACACTAAGAATGCCAATGTCCAAAAATACAAATTGAAATGCATACATACATTTACGGCGTCGGGATTTTTAATTACATTTTAGTAATTGATAGTTATACAGACACGCAGTAGACATGCATTTGTTGGTGTTTTTGAAAAAATCTTAATACAAGATATATTATATTAAACGTTTTGTTTCCGTACTTCAAGTTCCAGCGCCGTATTAATTACGGATGCATCAAGTAGCTAATTGTTTTACTATTGTGCTTCTACTAAAGATAATGTTAAATTTAATGGGTATAACCGTTTCTCGTTACTAAATATTCTATAAAGTTATTGAAGAAAATGCTAGACCTACATCATCATGAGCTGTTGCTGTCTGTTGAATCTCATTAAGAACTTTGATGTTTGCTGTAACGCTCAATATTTTTGTGTAAAAAAGAAAAAGTAATATGTAAAGTGAACGTTATTGGGATGGGTCAACCGCAAAGAACATACTTTGATCAAATCGGTGATGTTTTGCAAAAAGGGCAGGTCAGAAGTACCTACACGAAAATGGCAAGCATATATGAAAGTTGTAAGGACAGTAAAAGACGTTCCTGAGGTATGTATGTATAGAATCGGGACTGTTATCTCTGTCTACCCCGAAATTAAGAAAGCGTGACTTTATGTATATCTGTCTTCATAAGACATTAAGAGACCATCAAACAACGAGTAGTAGTATTGATTTGTTTACACATAAGACCGAAGTACTTCGTGTAACGATTTTTTCATTAATTTTGTTACAACAATCTCGCACTAATACTTCCAGTACTCCTATATAACTAAGAAAAAAAAAACAAAATAAGCAAAAAGACACAATAAAACGGCAGAACCCTTACACTCTCGAAGCGGACAACTTGCATCATATGGTACCAACCAAACTGACGTAGATTAAGTGCCCGCAGATATGCTTATATGGTATCAGTTTCCGAACATAAAGGCGCTCTGGCACGTTCTTCCCGGCTTAAAATTGGCATCCTTGCATTCATCTCCATTGTTGGCAGTGAAACGGTCATCTAAATTTTCATGACCTCTAGAAACCTAAACACACCTTCTAATTTACGTAAGAGAGAGGCGTAATACGAGTATCGTGTTTCATTGTGATGTTGGTATGATTGTTTTTGAAGTGATAATTTCTTATGGGAGGGTAAACCGCTTCGTTAGATAACGCGTTATGGTGCCAGTCTGTCTGACTTCCCTTTCTCTTTCGCTTTCGGCAGTTGTTTAGTTTAGTTTATCACTTAAACGGGCGTCCCGAGACGTACACGTTTTTTTTTTAATATTTTACCTTGGGAGACCCATGCTTGGGCACGAATGGGCAGGCTCGACCGGAATGTTACTATGGCCTCACAGAAAACCGGTAGACAAACAATGCTTGCATTTTATTGTTAAATTTATGGACTGGCTCTGTGGCCACGTACGGAATCAAATAATATAAAATGTAGGGAGGAGGTTGTCAACCCGTCTGACCATCTGCTCCCCTACACCTGAGAAAATCATTATTTCCTTCAAGATTGAATATAAAACTAATAACACTATCGTATGAAGAAATGACTGGTTTAACTTAATGGGCCAGTACCCTTTTGTACTCTGTAAGTATATTAATATATTGAAACGTATATAAAACTATGATATATCCATTAGTAACACCACTTTAACCTATTAAAACAAACTTTTTTTATAGCTCACCAATTACAAGTTTTTCATAAAATAAAACCCTAACTCTTTCCCACTTAGACTTCCTAACCTTGTCTACTAATTCAATTCTGCAGATTTACTCATTGAAAATCATGTCACGTAGAGAAACTCCAGAAATAGTTCATTTCATAACTTGTTAAGTGACTTTGACATATTTTACAAAGTGTAGCCAGTGACCGTCGAATATTAAAGCGCTTTTTTCTGTAAAGTCAAAAACGCAGCTTTTTAACTTCACTATTTGTATACAGAACGGGACGTAATGTAGCAATCGGATGGTGAACTCAGGTTTCAATAGGTTTTAGGTTTTATATGTAGTCGTTAGTCGAAAGATAGCTAGTAATTGAGGAAAAGAGTATCAGCTGTCAAGTCATGATCGATCTGGCTGATTATCAGTTTCAAAAGCGTCTGCCGTGACTCTACAACCACCGCAATCATCTGCCATTCAAATTTTTCAATAGCAATTGTATTATATTTTAAAATATTCGAATGGCTGATTTGTGGAAATGCTTATGAGGAAGTTCACTTTTTTATACCTGTTATGCCTGAGTACCGTTGAACACACTGCGACCAGGCTTAGTTAGTCCCCATCTATGGTACAATAGGTATAAGAAAGTTACGAGATAAAATTAAATTTTTGTTTTAACTGGACTAGTCTGTGAAAGCGGAGACACGTTTGTCCTGCCTTGGTGAGAAGGTGACAGCCCAACTTTATACCTTCCGTCTGATACTACAACATACTGATACTACTCCAATACTACTACATATTTGATATGAATTTTGTGTTTAATACAAGATTACTTACAGCTTAGGAGTGTGTTTCTCGGTGTAATAATATTCTACAATATTGCTTCCCCATCTCTTCCTGCGGGTGTCATTAAAAGTGACTGAGGGATTGGACTGTTATCTATTCAATAGTATATATAAAGATAACTCAGTGCGCGGTCGACGGTAACAGGCTTGTTACGAAATGGGACTAAATATTGATGACTGAAAAAAATGTAGACGTTTGAAGAA
The DNA here is from genome assembly GCA_947561695.1 of Tyria jacobaeae. Classification (NCBI taxonomy): domain Eukaryota; kingdom Metazoa; phylum Arthropoda; class Insecta; order Lepidoptera; family Erebidae; genus Tyria; species Tyria jacobaeae. The sequence goes on along the minus strand of OX387207.1, from coordinate 4,755,230 downwards.
AAATTAGTTCAGCCAGTAAATGGTCAGATGTCCAATTGATGTACATTTTATCCGTGCATAACATATATGTATGTAGTAACTTAGTATCAATATCGGCGACAGAATTAAACGGTGGTAGTATTAATAGGTAATTAAAATTTTACTCGTGGAATGATTGATTTATTTACTTTTCTATACAATGCTAATATAAATCAATGCGTAAATATATTTAGACATAAATAGTGTCATTACAGTACTGTACAAGTTCAACATATTAAGTTAATCAGAAGTCTTGTTTTTAAGCCCTCATTTTTAGCAAGCTTAAATTACGTATATGTCGCAATCGTGTCATATCCGATGCGTCCGGAACGGTGCACCCGCCACTGATGGTGCGGCGGTCGGCTGGAGCGGTTGAATATTGAAACCGTTGCGCGTTCCTATACGAGCATAGCTAGAGTTGTGTTGTATCTGTATCTACATTGTAAATTGAATTGACATTATAATTTGATTGCGTGAACTATTTTATTTCGTTGTTCCAACATTACCCTTCAACGCCCACAGTTAGAAGGTCAGAAATTATGGATCCTACTGAGAACAGTGATCATGCTCTTCCGTCATATATAAAGATTCTGGTTATTAATCAGTATACCTAAAACCACTATGCATTAATCATATATATATACATATAGGTTTAATCGGTATAAATCAGAACAAGGATTCCAGCTTTACGTTTATTTATTGGCCTGTTGGTCTAGCGGTTAGCGATTCTTACTGCTAAACCGAGGTCGTGGGTTCGATTCCCACCCAGGACAAATATTTGTGCTATGAGCACGATCATTTGTTTTGTGTCTGGGTGTAATTTATCTATAATATGTATGTGTTTAGAAATATATAAGTATATTTATCAGCAGTCTGGTTACCATAATACAAGCAAGCTCTGCTTAGTGTGGAATCATACGGGCGTATGTGAGGTGTGTGGAGTTATTATTATTATTATTATTTCTTATTTTTATTACTACTTTCCCTTTAGCTGTTGTCTCAATATCAGCTTGATTAAGTAACGGTATAAGTAGGTACAAAATAATTACACTGCATGGTTTTTGCAATTAATAAAAATCCCTAGCTTCAAACTTGATTTCACTTGTATTAGGGAAAATGGAACTTGCCTTTGGATATACTGAGTTTGAATCTTTTATGTTATTGATCCCCTGCGATAACATTACATATCGCATAAGGGCATATCGTAAATTGTTTCATGAAATAAAGTCAGCATCTTCCAAGGAAGGCTTCGCAATATTAGAACCCTTGCAATACAAGTCAATTCTATTAACACCGTTTCTGCAACACCTGATATTTATAGATAACAAAATAAAAAATACATTCACCTATTCTAAATAAAACCCGGCCAAGTGCGACTCGGACTCGTGCACGAAGGGTTCCGTACCAATATCTATAATAACAGCAAACAAATCACGCTTGTTGTATGGAAGCCTCCATAAATATTTATTTTATTCTGGATTTTATGTATTTGTTGTTATACCGGCAACAGAAATACATCATCTGTGAAAATTTCAACTGTCTAACTATCACGCTTATGAAATACAGCCTGGTGACAGACGGACAGGCGGACGGCGGAGTCTTAGTAATATTGTCCCTTTTTACCCTTTGGGTACGGAACCTTAAAAACTGCTGCGTTTAAAGAAGGTTGGCAGCATTTCCACATAGAACGCTAATGTTAATTATCTTTGCACAAAGCATTTTTTAACAAAGCATTTTGGTAACGTTAAAGGTCGATCTGTAGCTTATCTGGTTCCTATTTTGATTAGATAGGTAGTCAACATGTAGAATACATCTCAGTTATTTAAACCATCCTTGCTTTGCGTCATCTATAATGGCAAAAAATACTATTAACTACTTTTTTGGTTTACTGCTCAAAAATGAGGGTTATGTTTCAAAGTGTATGTACGCCTGTATGTTACTTATCCGTCACGGCCTAGAGCCTTGAGACATCTAGATAGATGTTAGGGGTCATATGAATCGTCTTAATTGTGGGAGTTACAGGAACATTTACAGATAGCGTCAGCAAAAACTACGGGAAAAACTTTCTTCTAATTTTATATACATTTTCAAGACATTTTTTCAAAGTCTAATTACATTTAATTATAACACACATGTGTTTTTTATTCTATTACTTGATGACATCTAGTATGTAGTGACATAATACCGTCCATAAGGTGTTTTTTTTATTTCTTAATGTCCTATATTTATTGATATTTAAACCAACCAGATACAAACAGCACCAAAAAAGATAATTTTCCGCCATTTTATGCATACAAAATACGAGAATGTTACTGTTTTACTGTACTTTTCTACTTAAAAAGGAGTCCTTACAACTTTAATACTTAAGTAGGGCTTGTCTACTGACATGTTGTTCTAACATGTCAGTAAACAAGCCCTACCTAAAACATTGGATATCCGTCCTGCGTAAATCCATACAAATTGTCGGTAGAGGCTCGCGTAATGAGTCTGCTGAATACACACTATCAGTCACCTGCGGTAGCCCCCGAATTTCCTCTTTTTACCTTATTTTTGTGACAATTCATAAAGAATGTAGTTTTGCTTGTTATGTCGGGGATGTGCTTAACTGCTATACATATAGTACTGTTTTATTTGGGATAGATTGGGATTTGGGATAGATTGTTAATGACGATTGATGATATTTCTAACAGATCTGCAGATCGAGAAACAAAACTTGATAGTTTTGTTTCGCGATCTGCAGAGGCTCACGTTACACGGTTGGGTTAAAGACCTAATGCAATTGGCAGATGATGTCCTTCTTGATACGGCACGCATTGTGCGGAAGTTTCCGTTTTTGGAGCCCTAATCACTAGCAGCTGGTTGGTATTTTTTTATATTTTTAAATACATATTATTTTAAACGTGTAAATGTATTTAAATTTGAAATAAAGAAAATAGTATATGACATTAAAATTAAATATATTATTTATTTAAAGTTTATTAAAGTTGCAATGTCAGTAGTTTTTTTCTTATATCTTATTATTTACCATGAATTGCTTCTCTTCAAATAATTTACGCTTAAATTTAAACTGCTAGAAGTGCCTAAATAAAAAGACGGCGGCATTTTCCGCGTCTTCGACTCCCCAGATCCTACAATTCATTTCATATGGCTTTATTCAATAGGCTTTCACTAAGCAATTACCTCCCATTGTGTAAGTAGTAGTGCAAACCTTTCAAAACTTTTTTTATTTGTAAGATCGAAAATTTGTAATGGGTAATGCCTAGTTTCTTTAACTAACAGATTTGCAAGATAGTAATAATATTGAGCAATATTGGTTACATTTTGTTGAAATTTTTCGTTGATCTGATACTCTTTCTTATATTTTTGAAGAAAAAACTGTTCTACAGATTATATGCACTGATTTCTATGAGAAATAGAAGGTTCTTCATGTGTATGTAATATTGAGCCCTGCATTAGCTCTATTTTTTCTAAATGTTTAATTTATTTAAATTTTCTATGCTCTACAAATGCTGGTCGCATTTGCGAATTTTCACTACATCAAATATGTATATGTTGCCACTTGAAGACATTTTCAGTTCTTTACTCTACAAATGTATAAGAAAAAACATTTTTTAAACGTTTGTAAATTACAGAAAATTTACATTCATTTTCTGAATGAAACAATTTTTGATTAAGTTTAGGACCTGGCTAAGAGCTACAGATAGACGGGAAATCATCTAAGAACTCCCATACCGACATTACACATTCTGCCATACCTAAACAAGCAAGTAGTCATACACAATAACCTATATCTGTTAAGAAATTGTACTAGTAATTACTCTAAAGACGGCATGCTTTTATACAATAGTATTATATTATATGTCTAGGTTCTAAAAGTTCCTCTTTAGTTCTATTAGACACCTGTGATACACAGAATTACACAATTACAGATTACAACGTTGCAAACTACTATGTACGTATTATTACTATTCTATTCCGTATCTTTGTGTGTGTATCAATTGTTGTTTCTGTTACTGATAAACCATCATAAGACTAATGGTATCAACACAAATAAACAGTAGTTCTTAAATTGAAAATAGGGGTTCGGACAGTAATCAGATTAAAATCTAAAATGTACTTAGATAAAATATATATTCTTTTTTAAATATAAGAATATAATTAAATATTTTTAAATGCAGAAATAATATTTTGTTATTTAAAATATTTTAAATCTGTACTGAAACACCAATCACAGTGCGTGACGTCATTTGTGGGCAATCATTGACTGCACGGGTACTACATACTTAGTTCCCTTAGTTATTTCCACAATTTTGTTGCAATTCTAAAAAATGCTAGAACATTACTGATAAATTAGGATGCGATCAATTTAACAACTGACACGTGGTGTTTCTCCAGTGTTTCATAATGGAAACAGGAATTACGAAAGCCGACAATCGAAATCTTCCCAAAGTGGATATGTTTTATGATTTGAAATTTCTTTGCAAGTAATTCAGAATTTTGTGACGCTGAATTCCGAAATGTGAAGACTTCTGTGTAAGTATATATACTTCGGTAATTGAAAAAATACTATTGAAATAACACACAAAACATAACCTAACGACAGCTGAAACAAGTAAAAATGATGAATGCTCTCGTAAGTATAACCTCTAACATTACACAATGTAGGTATATTTATTATAAACTAATTTAAGCACATTTCATTACATTTATTTGTAGTAAGTAACTGCTGTACACTTACGTCACAATGATCTTCACAAAAGTAAATTGGTAAAGTTACAGACATTCCGTCGCACTTGCTTCTCGCTATGTCCAACCATTATATTCGTATATCTGCTTTTCTTGGCACTCCAATGAATATTTTGTTTGGAGTAGTTTTTTATGTGTACATTGAGGTACTACACACCAACGATATTATTTTAGTTCCGTAACAAGAAATAAACCACAAATGAAGTCACACGCTTTTGGATAACATAACTTGGCATTTTAAATAAATACAATTATTTTTTTTATGGGAATGAGTATTCATGAAGATTAATTTAAAACACTTTCACATTAAAATTTGGCACTTCCCCTTTTGGTATTTGGACCGAGCTTGAGGAGGAATTTTCAATAAAGCAAAATTCTGTCCAAAGGTTCAGAAGACCTCTTCTCCCGGATGCATCGCAGAAGTTGAGTGTTTGGCGAGGGGCTTCCTTCTCGCTAAAGACCATGGTTCTGTCCATAGTCCAAAGTGAGAGTGCATGGGATTCTGCCGCCTCGTTTTGCGAGGATGTGAGGTTGCTCAAAGAGGCGGCGGAAAGGGAAAGGGAGAGGGCAAGTACTCTCCCATCCCGCAGAAGACGCACCAGACGTCGGAGAGCAAACATTGACCTCTGACCTCCATGGGCGTTGGTCTGGGAGTATCGGGCTGACCGTTACCCAGCAGAAGAAGGCCAGTTAGAGAGATATTTGATGGGGGGGGGCGTAAGGCTCCATATTCCAAAGTGTGGTCGCCTGCTAGTCAGGTGGCCAAGGTCTGCTGGGGTTCCCAGATGTTTTCCTTCTCTGGATACCGGGTCCCTAGCATTAGATGCTCTCATGACGGAATTTCGTGTGGTTTTAGTAGGTTCGAGTCCGACATACCACCTCACCGTCAGCTCTGGTAAGGTGATGACCCACCGGGGCTTACACACAATAACAACAACGAATAAAAAACTTGAAACATTACAAGATAAAATGAAATAGAATTAAAATGTATTCCGGTAACACTTTATTTTAATATTATAGTTGAATTTGACTCCTCCACAAATTTATTGATAAGTAAAGAGTTCTCATCCCATTAAGGTGTAAATTACTTATTAAACAAGACCTTGGCTGAAACAAAAACGCTTCTAGTAATGTCATCAAAAGTTTCATTGCCGACGGTAACCCAAAATAAAGTTCAAAAGTCCTATCGGCTAAAGAGCGACTTAGTCAAGAGTGACGTCCCATTTTATCAGATCTTACGTTTTCCGAAGAGGGTCTCGGTGAACTTAACGGTACCTTAACTTATGGCCTAGTTTTACAAGAGGCCATATTTTTATCAGAGAGAAACTTTTTTCTTTTGGCACTAGGTTATCTCATGTGTAAGTTGTTTCTCCATAGCTATAGAACGTGATTTTTTTTCTGGGGAAAAGTGCATTGCCAAGGCAAAGATATGTCATTTTCTGTACCCTTGACGTGTATGAACAATGTCACTATAATCGGTTTAGTAGTTTAATAAAAACAGTGAAAGAAAGAACAACGAAACAAACTATCTAACTCGCTTCCAAATTTATAAAGTTTAATTTATATTAATATACTCCAATATTTTATTTTATTTTATTATTTTATTTTTATTTATTTTATTATTTTATTTTATTATTCCTCAATAAACTCATTATAATGCAAATCTCTATTTGCATTATAATGAGTTTATATACGGAGTATCTAAGGACTCTTCCTTCTTAGAAAGAAATAGTTTTTTTTTTATAAAAGAATACTAGCAACGTGGATCCCATATTACTAGTATTCTTGTTAACCCCCCGAGCTAAGCTCAGGGCTAAGCTAAGGAGTAGGGGTGGGTTTACGACGGTAGTGTAGTGGGCGGGGTTTGAACTCGCAATCACTTGATCGCAAGTCCGACGCATCAGCCATCACGCTATTTATTTGCTTGTTATTGTAGTTATTTGTAGATTGTATCAATTGGAGAACTAAACTCGAATGCAAAAATTAGAGGTAAAAGATAGATAAGAAATATTTCTTTTTATATATTTACTAGCTAGAGTATAACAGGGTGGGTTAATAGTAAAATAAGTGAAGACCATGCATAGAGCCTGTGAAGTCAACCGTATTTCCCTCTGAGAGACATATATGTATTTGATATGTGCCAATTAGTTGCCACAATACCACAGTCTACGATGTCACACCATATCCTTGAGAATTAATCCACAGATTATATGAAATGAGATCACCTTTATCTGATATCGAATATCGAACTTTGATATTTATATATAAGATCAGGCATGGTTATCTATCAAACAGTATATAATAATTCTGAAACTTCCAGTCGAATACGAAAAAAAGCTTATTTTATTATATTTAATATTTATTTAGGAAAATGTAATCTTTTAAAAAATTACGCTACGATATTCAGGAGTGGTGCAGTGAATGCAAGGAAACTGTGGAGAACCGCTAGTCGTACCGTACGTACACCACCACGTGACACAGGAATTGTTCCTAGATACGGAATTGAAAAATAAAAATATATAATATTTACATAAAGGTTATTTTATAACGAAGGCTTGCGGTTCCTCACAGTTTCAGACTAGACTTTATACCACACATATGACAGATATAAAGCACATCCAGAGTCGAGGCAACTATTTGCAAGCTAAACAAATTTTTCTGTGTCAGTGATCCTGATTTTCATGTAACATACATCTACCCTGCAAGAAGAAATTCAAGATACCAATAAAACAACTCAATTGTGACGTGGTAGTGTGGCCTTCTTCTTCTAGAAACATTAACAAACAAAATTTCGCAGTTTTTAAATTTAAAAGGAAAGCTATTACAGATACATATGTATGTACTAGAGTTAAATGGAAACGAAAGGTAGGGCTTCGAGAGACTTTGACTGTAGTCCAGCCGGTGGTAGTGGAGACACTTAACTTTTTTTTTCTGTGTGTAAACCCCGATGGGTCATCACCTTACCAGAGCCGACGGTGAGGTGGTATGTCGGACTCGAACCTACTAAAACCTCACGATATTCCGTCATGAGAGCATCTATTGCTAGGGACCCGGGATCCCCTCAGAAGGAAAGTCTGGGAACCCCAGCAGACCTTGGCCACCTGACTAGCAGGTGACCACACTTTGGAATATGGGGCCTTACGCCCCGCCCCATCAAATATCTCTCTAACTGGCCAGCTTCTGCTGGGTAACGGTCAGCCCGATACTCCCAGGCCAACGCCCATGGAGGTCAGAGGTCAGTGTTTGCTCTCCGACGTCTGGTGCGTCTTCTGCGGGATGGGAGAGTACTTGTCCTCAGCCTTTCCCCTTCCGCCTCCTCTTTGGCCAACATCACATCCTCGCAAGACGAGGCGGCAGTATCCCATGCACTCTCACTTTGGACCATGGACAGAACTATGGTCTCTAGCGAGAGGCTTCCCTCCAAACACTTAACTTCTGCGATGCATCCGGGAGAAGAGGTCTGCGTCGCCTTATTCCTTTATATAGAACCTTTGTATAGAATTTTGATTTATTGAAAATTCCTCCTCAAGCTCGGGCCAAATACCAATAGGGGAAGTGCCAAATTTTCAGAAAGTGTTTTAAATTAATCTTCATGGATACTGATTCTTCTAAAAAATATTTTTTTTTATTTATTTAAATCCTTTTAGGTATTCAAAACGCCACGTTTTGTTATCTAAAAGCGCGTGACGTAATTTGTGGTTTCTTTCTTGTTATGAAACGAAAAAAATATCGTTGGTGTGTAGTATCTCAATGTACACATCAAAAACTACTCCAAATAAAATATTCATTGATGTGCCAAGAAAAGCAGATATACGAAAATAATGGTTGAACATAGCGAGAAGAAAGTGCGACGGAATGTCTGTAACTTTACCAATTTACTTTTGTGAAGGTCATTGTGACGTAAGTGTACAGTAGTTACTTATTATGTCGTTAGGTTATGTTTTGTGTGTTATTTCAATAGCATTTTTTGGCAAATAATATAATATATATTATAACATAATACACAGAAGTTTTCACATTTCGGAATTCAGCGTCACAAAATTCTGAATTACTTGCAAAAAAATTACTTGCAAATCATAAAACATATCCACTTTGGGAAGATTTCGATTGTCGGCTTTCGTAATTCCTGTTTCCATTATGAAAAACTGTAGAAACACCACGTGTTAGTTTTTAAATCGATCGCTTCCTAATTTATCAGTAATGTTTTAGCTTTTTTCAGAATTTCAACAAAATTGTGGAAATAACTAAGGGAACTAAGCATGTAGTACCCGTGCAGTCAATGATTGCCCACAAATGACGTCACGCACTACGATTGGTGTTTCAGTACAGATTTAAAATATTTTAAATAACAAAATTTTATTTCTGCGTTTAAAAATATTTAATTATATTCTTGTATGTAAAAAAGAATATATATATTTATCTAATACATATTAGATTTTAATCTGATTACTGTCCGAACCCCTATTTTCAATTTAAGAACTACTGTTTATTTGTGTTGATACCATTAGTCTTATGATGGTTTATCAGTAACAGAAACAACAATTGATACACACACAAAGATGCGGAATAGAATTGTAATAATGCATACATAGTAGTTTGCAACGGTGTAACCTGTTGTGTATGACACACAATAACCTATATCTGTTAAGAAATTGTACTAGTAATTACTCTAAAAACGACATGCTTTTATACAATAGTATTATATTATATGACTGGGTTCTAATATTTCCTCTTTAGTTCTGTTAGACACCTGTGATACACTGAATTACTTGCGTGTTTGGGTATGGCAGAATGTGTAATGTCGGTATGGGAGTTCTTAGATGATTTCCCGTCTATCTGTAGCTCTTAGCCAGGTCCAAAACCTAATCAAAATTTGTTTCATTAAATTTTCTGTAATTTACAAACGTATAAAAATGTTTTTTCTTATACATTTGTAGAGTAAAGAACTGAAAATGTCTTCAAGTGGCAACATATATTTGATGTAGTGAAAATTCGCAAATGCGACCAGCATTTGTAGAGCATAGAAAATTTAAATAAATTAAACATTTAGAAAAAATAGAGCTGATGCAGGGCTCAATATTACATACACATGAAGAACCTTCTCTTTCTCATAGAAATCAGTGCATAGAATCTGTAGAACAGTTTTTTTCTTCAAAAATGTAAGAAAGAGTATCGGATCAACGAAAAATTAACTATCTTGCAAATCTGTTATTTAAAGAAACTAGACATTACCCATTACCGATTTTCGATCTTACAAAGAAAAAAAGTTTTGAAAGGTTTGCACTACTACTTACACAATGGGAGGTAATTGCTTAGCGAAAAGCCTATTGAATAAAGCCATATGAAATAAATTGTAGAATTTGCTTGCTTTTGAATGAAAACTTTAGGGAGTCGACGACGCGGAAAATGATACCGTCTTATAATATAGGCACTTCTAGCAACTTAAATTTAAGCGTAAATTACTTAAAGAGAAGCAATTAATGATAAATAATTAAGATATAAGACAAAAAACCTACTGACATTATTCTCAAATTCTAATAGAACAATTCAACAAATTGAACAGAAATAGAATAGAACTTTTTTTATGAGAGTATCTAAATAAGTAGTACTTGAAAGGAATTATCATCAAATAGTGCAATACTTTGAGATTTTGGTATTCAATACAGCAATAAAATAATTATTGTTGTATGGTTTTATATCACACAAGCAAGTGTGGAAAATGTAATAGTTAGTTCAAGGTGAGGATGTAATGTAGGTATGTATACTATTAAGTAAGAAACCGCGCCCGGATCTACTGTGGTGGCGTTTCTTGATACTTACAAAAAATATTTACTAATACGATACGTTGAAAGACTTATGAAATAATAAAAAAAGACAAATACTTCCCCTGAAAATTCAAATTTGAACTACACTGTCCGTTGAGGGTTACGGGCTTCAATAAACAAATTTTTTTTTTACTTATGTAATGTTATGGATAACAATAGTCTTGCTTATTTATACATACAATAAAAATGTTGTATATTATAATATCTATGCACACACACATTTTCTAAAATCAAAAATTATAAAATGCAAAGTAAACAATTGACATTTCACGATCAGTGTTGTTGATCTCATTTGGATCCGGTCAATGCTTGATCTAGATCAACAGACGGGATCGTCCCTTTACAAAGCCAGTCGGCTGATTCGTTTAAACAATGCAATTGACAATGCGGTCTGCCGTGGCCTGCTGAATAGCCAAACCTCAACCCAATTGAGTACGCATGGGACATGATCCAAAGAAAAGCACTGATAGATTTTTGTTTATCAGCTGATTTATATTGAATAAAATTATTTTGAACTTTAGTAGCATAATCGATCAGATATAAATAAAGCATGAAGTTTTGTGGCAGCGTATTTAATCATTGTTATTCTCAAATTTATAGTCCCCCTTCCCAAGCAGTATTAATTAACTTACTTTGAAAAACATCACACCACATCGTTATAAGAATAGTCTCTAATTTTATTGACCCTGAGCACGTACCCAGCCAGCCCTTATGATAAAGACGGTACTGTTCAACTACTATAATTCTTATATATCGCAACATTTGTACTTGAGCTTATTGTAGCTATAATAAAATAAACCGAATCCCTCTACCAAAGAATTCCGATCAAAAACAATGAGTTCTATCGGTGCGACACAATATAATATTAATGTGACGATCATTTCATCTACGTGGAACGCCTTTGTGTGGTTCGTATCTCGAACTACTTCGAAGTGAGTGATATTATCTCGAAGGTTTGGAAGACAGGCACCATCCAGGCTTTGTATATCGTCTCTGAGATATTTCGTTTATCACTTTTATCTTAATCCGGATCTTCAAAGCATTATTGGAATATGCTAAGGGCAACTACGCACTTTGGAATTTTCATCGTCCAATTCAGTGCAAATAAACATTTCTCCTAGCACTCAGTGTAAAGCCGTAAGTTAATGCGCGCATTTCACGAAAAGGCTTAGGTGGTCACTCAACTTGTGAAAATGTCAACACGAGAAAAGGTTCCCATTTTGTTAATTGTTAGTGGTTTTCTTAACGCACTAAGTTAGATAAACATACATAGGTGTGTATGCTTTTTCGCTTTAAAATGTAAAGGTGCTTAAAAAGCTTACTAATATTTTTTATCTGCTTACGAATATTTATTACGGTAAAAAGAAGAATAAAGTTCATTACTAAATTAATTTATTTCAGGTAAGATAGAATCTTAAAAATAAGAAATACTGCTTTGATAAAAGTGTAAGTCACAAAAACCACACACACTACAATAAATTTGAAGCCGAAATCGGTTTAATTCAAAATAACTATGTATTAAATATAATCAATCAAAATGTTACTAGTTTACGTAACACACGAGCTCTAATTTACTACTTAGAAATAAGAGCGCTCCTTTCAGTACCACGTATACAAGTAGGTCAGGTTGGAAAAGGCCCGAAAGTGGTAGAGCCATGCTTTGGCACGAATGGGCCGTCTCGACCGGTGCGATACCACGGCCTTCCTTCCCCGAAATTAGTGAGGTTTCTGAAGGCCTAACACCCCCTCTCCTCTTTCCTCCCCCCTCATCTCACCTCTCCTTTCTATTTCTCATTCAAAAGCTCTCTTCTTTCTCCTCCCTGCACTTCCTTCCTTCATCATCCTCAAAGGTGTGCATTGCACTTGCGACTCTTGAGTTGCAGGTGTCCATAGACAGCAGGTTTCACTTACCATCAGGTGACCTGTCTGTTACTCTTTCCCCCTATAATATAAAAAATACACACGTAAGCAAAACAGTATATCCTTAATAAATAAAAGTAGAGAAGAAGCAGAGGTATCTACTGTCACTCATATATATACAAACACTGGAAGTCTTTCACCCGATACATGAAGAGCTCTCTCTGGTGCCTTCAGTAATACATCTCAAATCATTTTATTTCAATTTATTACCATTTTTATGAAAATATAAAGAAAATCGATAGTAATAAACTATGTTTGGAATACTTATATTTATTCGCAAGGTGAACTGTCATTATATAGACATTCCTTATTATACTGGATAGTTTTCACATTTTTTTTTAAGTTATAAGAAGTTTACATCATACAAAAGAACGCTACTACCCATGGTATAATAATTTACTTTAAAAAGGGACATACTTTTTTCTAAGTCTTCTATCAGTCTTCTTTCAGTCAGTCTTCAATCATGATAAACAGTCAATCGTACAATTTAAAGAGTTATTCATATTGTAACTGTAAGAAGTATCTTCTAATTCCCAACCGTTAACAATTTGTGCCCTCCACCATCACCTAAGCAAAATGAGACACTAATATCTTAATATCTTTAGAAAGCATCTGAAAAAAAATGCGTTTTCATTAGCGTTATCATTGTAGTATTTAATGTAGTCGTAATAATGTACTCTAGTTGTGTACAAAGAGTTATTTATCAAGAAGCAGATTATATTTGGCTCAAACATGACATGTTGTTGCAATAGAGTCAAGTTGCGTACCGAAGTGCTTTCCAAATATGCTACGTTATTTCCACTTCCGAATAAATCTTTGGTAAGCGACTACGGGGTAGAAATAATCTATGATGTTACGAAACGTTACGGGATTTTATCTTGAAGCCTAAATTAATTGAGATCAGAGTACATTCTATATAATTGTCTTGAACAGAGTATTGTTAAAAAGTGATGGTGTGAAGATTGACACTCGACTTTGTAGTCGGGTTAGCGGCTTAGCACGTCGTGAAACTTTCACTTGCACAACACATATGTATGTATGTCTTTATGTAGATAAGTATCATATACTATTTATTTATTTATTAAACTTTATGCCGTATTGCACAAAGCCGGCCTTAATGCCTAAGACATTCTCTGTCAATCCATCCTTGGGGTCTTTCAGAAATAAAAGTGGCAGTGCACCGCAAAACGTAATAAAAGAAGTTCTACAAATATTTGTATAATCCGTAAAAAAATAAGAAAAATGTATCAGTATCATTCATACAAAACGTATAATTATCTATGTATATGAATATTATCTATTAATTTTCTTGTATATAAATATTTACATTTATCTATAACAAAAATAAATAAATAACTTGTAAGTAAATATTCAATATTTTTATTTTACTATATTTTTCGTAAATTATGTTATATACAAATGTAAATATTTATATACAAGAAAGTAGAATAATTAAAAATATACTCGTACATATAAGTCACTGCCACATTATAAACTACCTCTATATTTATATCTCCACAGAAACATAACACAGTTCGAGATGCTGGTGTCCCGGTGTCCTAGAGCTATTAGCTCTATGGCTTCGAATAACACAACTTTGGTAGAACAAAATGGGATCAATTTTAACAGAAGTATACAATGCACGGATGTCGTAGCGGTTTAAGTGGTCACCTCACCACTACGATGCCACGGCCGAGTGTTGTGGGTTAATTGTTGTTCTGAGTCTGGGTGTTCTTTGTGTCAGTTGCTTGAATGATTTTAAAGTCCCCCGCGACACAGGAATTAATCCTAGCACTTTAGTTGTCTTTTTAATAATAGAAATAAAATGTTGCCAGTAAAACGCCTTCGGTACCTTGAACTTACAGTGATTGAGTAAATTACATTAATAAAACTTACATTCGGAGTGGGGTCACGACCACCGTAACCTCTAGACTGCAAGTCCGACAGAGCTATGATACGCATCCACTGTCTACTCCGTCGTGATATCGTGAGTATTATATAATAATAATAATAACTTTAGACATTTCACATACGACCGTCTGATCCCAAACTAAGCAGAGCTTTTATTATACTAACTGCTGATATATTTCCTAATAAAGATTTTTCAACAAGAACGTTGTTTTTTAAAACAAAATAAAACAAAGAATTCAGATGAAGATGATTCAAATTTTTATTGTATCACAAAGAGTTCAGTTTGGCAATTATGAATGAAAAATGATATCTGGCAAATGTCCACCAAGACCACGCTGGCAGATGTCGATTCTTTGATCAAAACTTTTAATCACTTTCTAGCAAAATGGCGGGTCTATTTCGTTAGTCGTGTCACGGATTTTGAGTGTTAAGGATGCAATCGATTCGATAGGCTCCGTATAGACTCTGTCCTTAACATAGCTCCACAAAAAATAATCCAGTGGTGTTAAATCACACGATCTGGCTGGCCACTTTACAGCTAAATTTCGTGAAGTTATGCTTCATCATCATGTCCATGTCCATGATGAAGTGGATATCACTGACATGTGGTTTTAACAGAACGGTGCCACATGTCACACATCCAACGAAACGATCAATTTATTTCAAACCAAATTTCCTGATCGCATAATTCATACAGCATCATACATAAATTACATCCAGACACAGCGAATACGTCGTGTGAGCACGATTATTAAGTCCGCCTCGTGCGTTGTATTATGCAGGAAAAGTTTTAAATAAATAAATTATTTGTCCTGGATGGGAATCGTTGCCACGATAGCAGTGAGAGTCACTAACCACTAACTATAGTAGTCACTAACTATACTATGATCACAAGTACTTTTCCAAATTCTTATTTGTTAACAAAAATATCTACTAAAACGAATTTATTTATAACAATAAACAAAAAAGCTGAAGGCATGATTAAACGCCTTACCCTTACTGTCCCTACAGCAAAATAGACGTAACAAATGAAAATTTACCTCGGAAACAGGGCAAGGTGATCAGTCATCGGCCGTAACGACGGGATAGACAGGGTACATTAATAATGTATTCCTTTGTACTCTCACGGAGCGTCGCTGTGGGGGTGCCATAGAACAAGGTCTAATTTTCTCTGGATATTTTTATGGTGTGAACAGGTGAAGATGAATTTTTCATCATTTTCGCAGAGCAGGCAAGGGGTTTTGTTTATTCATAGCTGATAAACTAGGTTATGAAATTGGGGCTATGGCGAAAGTGCTGAAGTAATTTGATAGTGAAACTCCGTAATACAGGTTAACATTTCCGTGTTTGTTCACGTTTTCTGTATTCTATAAAGCAAATTCTGTTAAATGCTTACATAAGATGTGTATGTAAAATAAAATACATTGTCTTGTTTAAAACGTATAAGAGAAGCATTCTCAAGAGTTAAGAACCGCTAATTTCAGAGGAAGTTGAATAGTGATGTCCATAACCGTACTTAAGTAGTGAAATGTTCACTATGAATCACCTGATTACCTATTATTAATTAATTTGAGTTTGTCTCTAATTAAATAAATGCATCCGACAAAATTGTTTGGTTAAAGAGTAATTATTTAAATAGTTTATTCAGGACTCTAGTCAGGTTTTGTAACGTATGAATTGTACAGCAATTAGTTTATATATACGGTTCCCATCATTCAAATATCTTAACAAAGTAGTGAGTTTTATTTTTAATTCTTGATCATGATGAATTTATTTACTAAGAGCCGATTTCTTTTGTGTGTTCTGTGTTAATAGGTGTGATAGTTTTCATTTTATGATGCAGGACACAACTTAGCGGTCTACTATAGAACCAATCCCATCTTCAACCTAATCATCCAATCAACAAAGGCTAGGAAGTCATATGTAACATGAATACTAATCAGCCAAGCACTCACTTAATTAAAACCAGAGTACATAGGGTGTTACAAAGAGGTGTGGGTCATAATTTGTAAATATAGCTCGAATAAACGCTTTTACTAGGTTATAGGTGTACATTTCTAAAAAAGAAGTTATCAGATTTTGATTTATATTTTCTATGCAGAAATTTTTCGACTATCAACGCCCTTTTAATTCAATCTTGGAATTTAATACTCTCGGTCTAGTTTAGTTTGTCGTCTCTCACATACGGAATATTAAGTCCTCATGAAAATAAAGGTTTATATAAAAAAGTAAAAAAAAATATATTAATAAATCGAAGTATATATATATACATATATATTATTACCTATGCACTTTCTTATTTTATAGGTAGTTCATTGCTTCAGTTGCAGAAAATATTGTTTGAACGTGAATCGATAAAAATTTTGAAAGCCTCACCGGCATATTTTTAATTTAATATAATCTGTCTGAGCAAGGTCCGTGGAGTATGAGTATGAAAACACTCCAATCACAACTCCTCTAATTTATCGACCGTTGGTCGTGAAGTATGGGTCAATGGGTCGTTGTCCTGAAGCAGCAGTGGACTAGAGCAATTGACCAGTCTTGCTCAACGGCTAGCTTTTCCAACATGATTTGCAATTGTTTACAGTACAGATATGTCGTAATCGTCTTTCTAGATCTTAGGAAACTGTAGTGTATGACACCAGCACTGGTCTACCAAACACTCACCACTACCTTTTCTGAGTTAACTTTCGATTTCTTATTTTTCAAGCTTTTTCGCTGACACTAACGTAATTTGCGACGAATCCGCTTCCACGATCACATATACTTGTTTATTGTCGACTAGGGTCTATATATCCTTAATCCTTCGAGTTGTTTCAGCAGCGCTAGTGCCATGGATGGAAATCGTATTCGTAAATAACGCGATATTTTAAGTTCTCCATTTTGGGAAAAGAACAGTGTCACAGAAAAGTCAAATGGCGTGAAAACAAGTCAATCATACAATATGAAACACGGTCGCGACTGGAGAGGGTTAAGTGACACGTGCTTCGTCCCATTCCCTTGGCGCTAGAGACAAGGGTACCGGATATGTTGCTAACGAATGGGGGGATCACCATATATGGTGTCTATTTCTCCTCCAACCGGAGTCTGAATTTCGAGGTTTTCCTTAACAATCTAGAAACCTCGATGCGGCGACTAGAGTCTGGGCACGTCCTAGTCCTGGGGGACTTTAACGCCAATTCTGTTGTGTGGGGTTCCCCCAGGACGGACGAACGGGGCGACGCAGTTGAGGAGTCGACGACATTGATGGGCCGCTGTCTCCTAAACAGAGGCTCTACCAATACGTGCGTGCAGCAGCAGGGGGGTCGATAGTGGACCTCTCGTTCGCGTCGTCTCTCACCGCACGAGGAAGGAGCTGGTGTATCCTGGAATAGATTGAGACGCTCTCATCTCTATATCCTATATCCGATCTGAGCTTTGTGCACGTTGGTAGGAACTCCACCGTGGGACTTGGAGGTAGAAGTGCTCGCCGACGTTTATCGGTGGACAACTGACTTCCGGGCGGGTAGCGGCAATCGGCCCCCGCCCGAAAAGGTACACAATGGCTCGTTGGTCGTCCCGGCTAGGCTTTGCCGCCGTGGAGGCGCTCCAGCCGGTCCTCGTCGAATGGGCAGAGCGGCAACACGGGACCCTTTCTTTCCGACTGACGCAGGTCCTTTCCGGGCACGGCTGCTTCGGAAAGTACCTGCACTCGGTCGCTAGGAGGGAATTGAGTCCCGCCTGCCACCACTGTGACTGCAGTGAGGACTCGGCTCAGCATACCCTCGTGGATTGCCTTGCTTGGGCGGCGCAGCGTCGCGTCCTCACTGCAGTCATTGGAGAGGATCACTCGCTAACTTGCCGTCACACGTTCCATTGCCTGCAGCGACACGAAATTTACCGCGGTCGCAGCCTTCTGTGAGGAGGTCGTCTCGCAGAAGGAGGCAGCGGAGCGGGTCCGGGAGGACGATCTCCACTCGGACACGGCGTAGGAGCGCTTACCAGCGCCTCATGCTGCCTTGAGTGTGGCTGCGGGTGTTCGGGACGGGTTTCCCCCTCCACCCGCTATAGTGGCCAGCCGCGAGGAGGCGACGTCGTGGTGTGCCTGGACGAAACCTAATTGAGAGTTGCAAGAAGGTGGTGCCTGCGATTGCAGCAGGCACTAGGAGGGATCCGGATGTCTAAATAAAGCTGTTTCCGGATTCCTCCTATTTTAGGTGCACACCGTGCGGTTTTAGTCGGTCCGATTCCGAAACACTGTCTCACCGAAAACCCGTTGGGATAAAAGGCCGAAGAGGTTTCCACAGGTAAAAAAAAAATGTAGTATTCAACACCCACTCAATCTCATGGAAACGTTTCCCTGATAGAAACACTCTTCAACATATTTATGCAAATTATTTCAAAATTCAATGATGATGATGGCTCTAATGGTAACTATGGAACTGTAAAAGTATCAGTCGTAAAAAGAGTGAAATAATATACCTTTTTAACAAGTAATCTGTGGCGGTCTCTGAGACCTGGCTGATACCGGAGTCCCCGTTTAGAGTCTCTGGATATGCCTGTCTTAGGAATGATGGCTAGGCAGGTTGTGTCGAGGTTAATAGAGAGAGATATTACATACATACACTTCTCACCTTATTCCACCAGACAGCCGGTCATTCGATGTCGTGGCTACAAAAGTGATGGGTAATCTTTTATATCTTTGTACATTCCCAATCCTTGTGTCTCTCTTACCCCACTCACTCACAACTTTACTCTATGTTTTATTCAGCTCCTCAGGGGGATCGTAACTTTGCGACATGCTTTCATTCAAATTAATGGACCTCATTGAAGATACTAATTTGTGTGTTATAAATGATAGTTCTCCTACCAGACAGGTCACCCCATCTCAAGACCAACGTCCAGCAGTACATTTGTCTATTTGCTTGGCATGTGGTGTGTCACTGTCACGTGAAAGTGATCACTATCGGATAGTAATAATCAAGACGCTATCCACTGCTCGAATTGTCTTTCCTCCTCATCTCGGGCTGTTGGAATAACACAATCGCAAGTAGCTTTGAATGAAAGTTACTCCATGTTCGTTGAAATTCTTACTTTTGCTACAGACTCTAGTATCCCTTTGAAGTCGGTTTCTTCAAAGGGATACTAGAGTTTGTACCAAAAGTAAGAATTTCAACGAACTTGGAGTACCTTTCAACAAAAAAGTTGCTTCCCTAGGTGGGACTCAAAGTGCACCATAGCTGTGTCTCTTCTAAGAGAGGCTAGAAGATAATACAAATTGACGATTTTCGCGGAGAATTACTTATATTTCAAACACGTTGCTGCACAAGGTACAATAGTCTTCTTGGATTTTTCTGTCTGCCTATGACAATGTTTAACTTCCCATGCTCAGAGAGAAGGTGCTTCGATTGAGTCTTCCTGTGAGGTTGGTACAATGTGTGATCAACCTATTTATGAGCAGATTGCTTAAAATTCCAATTTATAGTCAGACTTTACCGTACAGAACTGTTTGGCAGGATATATAAGCCTAGAACAAAGCGTTTCATGCTTTGTCCTATATTGTCTTAATTCTGTTTTACATTATTTGGACCTGTGGTTAGAAGATCATGGACTGTCACTATCAATGAGTAAAAGTTATGTGGTCGTATTCTCAAGAAATAAATATGTTCTAAATATCGAAATAACCTGTGACAATCAACCATTCCCAGTAGACGTCAATGTAAAGTTCCTTGGATTACTGGTTACTCTAGACTCTAAGTTGAGTGGTAGTCAATAGTGTGGTCCATAAGTGTAAGAAGAGTATAAACATTGTCAGGTCTCTATCCGGAATCTGATGGGTATCCCATCCTTACAGCTAAAAATTGTTATATAATGCGATTGTACGCAGCCCCCTATACTATAGTTAATTCCTGCTGGAACACTGTAGCAAAGACGCATTGGGTAAGCTAGATAAAATCTCAGGATTATTCCTGGGGCTATGAAATCATCTCCCCAATATATACAGGTGGAAGCTGTGCATCGCAATATACTCAGACGCTGCGAAATTTGTGGTTGAGCCGGGGTAGGTAGCGTAATCTAGATCTCGAAATTTAAAATATTGTTATTATTTTTTTTAATTTATTTTATAGTTCGAAAAAAGTTTACAAGCCCTAAATGTAATTTGTTTACGACGATATTTATATACTTTACTTAATTATAATTACTTTACTACTTAATTATAATACGAAACACATATACACAACCCTAACTTTCAAATAAATAATGATTTTAAAATTCCCAAACACCACATATTTGAGATCGAAGTGGCCAATTCGACAAAAGGCCAATTTGAAATGTAGGGACCTGATATAAGGTTTATGTCTATTTTTAAATTCAAGATTCCAGATGCAAAAAGGATCTCTAGATTAAAAATCGTGACTTTTTCTAAAATTGTCATTTAGAGTGTCTAACTATACAAGTTTAAAATATTAGAATACCTTGTGTAACATTCTGTATACATATTTAATATTGAAACGGCATGTTCAATGGAATAGATGAATAACTAGTAAACCCAATCCTGATTGATGAAGGAAATGTCATGAATCTCGGATTAGCTCTAAACACTACTTCATTTCGGATCCAGTAGTTTGCATGCATACCTGATGAAGACCTAAGTAGAAATCAATAAACTCACGAGATCTCTTAAAAAAAAGATTATTTAGGCTTGTCCCTGAAACTTAATTTAGTGCGATCTTGAATAATAATAATAATAGTATTTATTTTCTTTAGAGTAACAAGGTTAACACTATATGCATAGTATCAATAATTAATAGTACTACTCCACACATAGAAAAAACAGCGGTCCAATTCCGTACGTATCCATCCTAAGTTTGTCTGGTAGAGATCGCTTTTAGCCATAAGACCGCCTATTATATAATACAATAATGTTTCATTAATATTTATTATTGTTCTCTTTATTCACATTAATAAACATACAAATTACATTTTTAAATATAATATAAAAACAAACAATATTTAAAAATATAAAAAATAGTTTTCCACCGGTATCGGGTACAGGGACCATGCTACCGGTGGTTAGGGTTCCAGAGACAGGAACCTCCTCACAATATGTGCCGTATCAAGAAGGACTACCTTCTGCATTAGGCCCTTAACCCAGCTGTGTAACATGAGCCTCTGCAGATGTTGGTCGAGGCTTTTGACAATCAACCCATGAGCTGATATGACTATCGGCACAATGATTGCAGAACTCACATCAAACATGTCGACTACCTCATGGGTTAAATCCAAATATTTTATTGATTTATCTTTTTCAGCCTTTATGTTGTTGTCATGTGGAATGGTAATGTCAAGGATCATTGCTCGGCGCTCTAGTCGGTCTATCACCACTATATCAAGTTTATTGGCAACAATAGTCCTATCAATGATGATAGATCGATCCCAATATAATGTTGCACGACTATTTTCAAGAACTGGGTCGGGCACATACCTTTAATACAGTAACTCGACATCCACAAGATTATATCTAAAAGCAAGTTGCTGATGGACTATCCTGGCCACTTGGTTATGTCTTTGCAAGTACTCACCATTTGCAAGACGAGAGCAACCGGAAATTATATGCCTGAGGGTTTCACCGGGCGATGACATGCCCGACAAATGTCAATTGTGCCATCAACAACTTCATCTATAATTGCACAGATAAAAACCTTCAGTTTCTCCAAGGAGGTCACTGAAACGTAGCCACGACACAGGTGATAATAAATCTACATCGCCCGTTTAAGGCCCGATAAAACCATTAATGCAGCTCTTTGCTCTTCCATATCTCCCGACGGTCTGTAACATTAAGTATTGCAGGTTTGCGCCAGTTCCCTTTCCCTAGACCAAGCGGAGTAAGTCCGTTATCAACTACCACTACATCCCGGTGTACCTCCACGTTGACAGAGAGAAAGTAATCTCTGAGATTGCATATTTCGCGATTATGAAGGGTCCTGCCATTTAAGAAACCACGACTCCCCATTTCTGCGGGATATACAATCTCATTACTGATGAACGTGGATGGTGCATTCGGTACGCAGTTAGCAGTGTACGGACTCTTCTATCCAGGGCGTTCAATTCCGTCAGAGTAGATCTAAGTATGCCAAAAGAGTAGGTTAAGACTTTTATGACCCAACCGTTATAGACACGCACGTTTAGTATTGTTATTATTATGATTATTTAATTCGTTATTAAACACCTTTTATACATATACATATATGTATAGATACCGAAAACATGTTACAAATAGTTAGGTATAACAATAGGCTGTCTTATCACACACGGCGATCTTCCATTCTTCCACGGCATTCTTCCAGACAACCTTGATACGGATAGTGTTATAATTTATTAGGGTAGCCTAATGAAATGTTTACTAGAAACAAGTAACTTATAATAAATACATATGTATATACCTAATACATACATACACACACATACATAAATAAATTACTATACAATACACACAGAAAAAAATACAATATTAAAACAAATACAGGTAACTGGTACAACCGGCGGTCTTATCTGCTGCGATTTTTTCCAGACAACCATTGTAATGGATAAGTGCAATGGATTAGTACATAGGGCAGTTTGATTTTTAGATGTTCACATGAAGCTCAGAAAGTTATTGTAATAGTACATTAAGACATCCGTAGACATTTTTACATACATACACAAAATATACCACTACATATACCACTACATATACCAATATATAAACATACATATACAATACAAACATATACATATAAAATAATATGTATATAAATATACTAAATTAATATCAGTGATTATATGCATCCAACTAACTATAAGGACATCTAGTGTTCATAGATTATTTTTTAATGGCTAGGCGATTGAGCACATCTTGCTGTTTCACTTACACGTGTTTCACTTTGGAGCTCGAAACGTTCCTTGAGGTAGAATGGTAGAGGGATTAAACAAAATATTGTAAAGAAGGTAGAGAATATGAGCATTTCGGCAAGGCCGTATAGGGAGCCACTTGAGCTTAGTAGACGGGTAGGTACTACTGGTTAAGGTAGGAAGGATGGCGTCTAAAACAGGGAGAAACATATTACGGTTGTCACAGTCAGTTCCAACAGCATTGGAAGTTATTGATAGTATGCTCTTTTTAACATCACAAGCGGCGACTTGATTAAAATAAAATGGAACATAATCACGAGAAGGAAGAGATAAAAGAATGAGATGAAGATGTTAGAGGTTTTTTTATTTTGGTTTTCTTGTTAAAATTAGACGAAGATGTGAAATGTTGATTGAATCAAAATTAATTTGTTTTTAATTTATCAGTATTTATAAAGATTTATTATAAATATTGATCTGATTGTGATTTATTATAATTCCTATAGTGTAAAAAAAAGAATATTCTAATCTAATCTAATCTAGGCCGTACTGGCACGGGGAGAACTGACACGGTATCCAGTGCACATATCCAAAGGACCAAAAATATTACCTTGTGTCAAGTTAATTGGGTAATAAGATTCGGGCGAAGTATTACTTAATTAAAAAGTATATGATAAAATTAACAGTTATGTTGATAGAACCGTTGCAAACTACACTATACATTTTTCTTTAACTAACCAGATGAGAAAATAGTGCACAGCACAGTTCCACTGCTCTCAAACACAAGAAGAAATGGTGAAGTTCCTCTCTAGGTAATGCCAAAAGCTCACCACAGTCAGTTAAACTTATTTTTCTGTAAGGATTTGGATCGCAGCATCTCCAAAGCGAACAAAATATACCTATGTATAGTGTAAGTACTATATATCTTCTGTACTCTCTATGACTATTGAAAAAATCATCTCCTAAGGAAGTACTACCGAAATTCTTGACTTCTTTTATTACTAATAACGTAAATTAACGTTATCTTTAAACGCAAAAGTATACATGGAACACTGTGAGGTTTGCTCTTCTGGTTTCCCAGAACTATTTGAATTTGGATTTTATTTTTTAACGCACGACTCCTTGATAAATTATAAAAAAATAGGCGGAAAATCATCTATCATTTGTTTCTAATCGCAGTTTGAATATCTTCATCCGCAGTGAAAATGGAATTAACGTGAAAAGATATGAAAGCGATGATTTTTTATGATTTTAAAAGTGCTCTTTCTCCACAAGATTCTGCCGTTGGCATTCAAAATGCTTTTGGGAGGGAAACTCCTCATCTGAGCACCGTGAGGCAATGGTATACCGAATTAGAGCGGATATTGACGGATTTCTCTACATGATTAAATTCGTGAAGGACGGCCTGCAACTGCGACCACTGAGGAAAATATGGCTACTATGAAAAAGCTAATTGAAGAAACAAGATGCATCACCTATAAGACGATTCGGGGACATTTGGGGATTGGTATGATTCAAATTAAAAAAAATCTACAAGAAGAACTAAAAGTTATAAAACTTTCTTGTCGTTGGATTCCCCATGAACTGACTTCAGAACAAAAACAGGCTCGCGTGGAATGGTGTAAAATGATGTTACTTAGATACAACCATGGACATTCTAATGCTGTTTACGACATCATCACAGGAGATGAAACTTGTATTTATTATTTTGAACCAGAGAAAAATAACGGTCTGGTCAATGGGAATGGGTTGGAAATTAATTTATTGCATTTTTTCCCGCACGGTTCCCGTTGACACAGTACCACTTGAAGATCAAAGAAGTGTTAATGCTGAGTGGCACACCAAAATTAATTAAATTAATAAACAATTATTGCTTACCCGCTGTTCTTGAAAAAATACGAGAAAGAAGACCGAGAAGCTGCGTCTTATTGCACCACGACAATGCTTCTTCGCGTACCGCCAATAAAACAAAAACATTTTTGCCCTCTGAAAAAGTAGAGCTCGCGACCCATCCTGCACAAAGTCTGGAGCTCGCACCCTGTGATTTCTTTCTGTTTTTAATTTTCTTTTCTTCTTTCTTTCCTAAAATTAAAGATATGATGAGAGGCTTCAATTTTTCAAGCTCCGAAGAGGCAGTGACGGCGTTCAATCAGCACGTTGTAAACATACCACCAGACCAGTGGATATATTGTTTTGAAATATGGTTTAAACGTTTAAAAAAGTGTTTAAAATGTAAAGGAGTATTCTCCTTTCAAGTTATAAGTATATATACTTATAACTTGTTTAATTAATAAGTTACGCAAAACTTTCAGTACACGCAACCTACGTATGATACATACGGATCTACTGGTACCTCTGCTTGCCATCTTAGATTCTGAACCCGTTTCTGCTGTAAGGAGTTGTCCTCTTTATGCAATAAGACACGTCGCACTAACATTCAAACTGCAATACATATAAATGTATGTGCACTTCCAACAGTATAATCACTTCACAGTTCAACCCAACTAAAGACTTTAGAATCACACACGACAACACAACACTTCAAAACTAAGTAGCTAGGTAAAACCAAAGAGGTTATAATACGTACATATGTACTGTATGTATATACTTAGTTTTAAATTGTTCTGCTGCTTCAAACCAAGCTCAGTTCCTAAAACCATGTCAAAGGAGGAACAGATTGGAATTCAATCGATTTCGATCTGATCTCGGAGGCAGGAAGTTAAATTGAACACAGAGTGATACATACATATGTGTCATATATTGTAGCCACCGACTCTGTTTTAGTAAAGCGCTTTTCAAATTCGTAGCTCCTGGATATTAATATTTTCATATAACATACCTACAAATACGTCATGCCTGTATCTCTGATGAGGTAGGCAGAAGTGTAGGTTTAAACACCTCTACGTCGAGATGTGTCAGGTTATTATTATTATTATTACTTCTAAGTGTCGGACCCCATTGTTTTTTATAAATACTTTAATTTTACACTATACTTGTTTACTTACTTTTTGCTTCATTCATTATTACCATTGTGTAAATTCATACTCTTTACCTATCACGTGTTGCATACCAGATAGTATTGCTATTATTCTATTTTGTAAAAATTCTACGCACATGTTGATGTTGTTGGTACACCAAAATAAATAGATAAGTTAAATAAATCTTGGTATCAATTTTTCCAAATAAATCTATTAATTATTTATTAGTATAACGCTAAAATAATAAATACAAAATATTAATATATAATGTATCAATTATTATAGACAATCGCCGTCTAATGTAAGCGAAGAAATTTATTTATTTTTAAACAATTTTATTTTATAAATAAAAAATGATAGCATGTTATATATTTAATTAATTTAATTATTAATTAATAAACAATTATTGTTTACGTATTTTCGTAATGATTTAATTTCATAGAATCTGTTTTATTTACGCCATGATAAAATAAAAAAGGGCTTTTCAATAGGTATTTGATTTGGATACTTTTATTTCAATTTAAAATAAATATGTGTTACATAATTTCCACATATTCTCCGTAAGTATAAAAGTTAATCAATATAGAATATTGCTAAAAAGTACGCGTTGCATACTGTGTACTTCAAAATGCAAATTTAACAGAAGCATATCAGATACAGTATAGTAAGACGCTTTCTATCACTCACAAAGTCTTTGTGACTTTTAGCAACGTGGGTTACATAAAAAATATAAGGAACAGGTTATCGTCAAGTCTCTGTCTGCATTTTACTTTAGTTGAGGTGTAATTATTTATAATGTCATGTAGGTAACCATTTCAAAAATCTTAGTATTAAGCCTACTTTTAAGTATCCGCGTCGGTCATATCGTAAACTACATACTTATGTAGTTTCATTTCGTGTTATCAAGTTTGGATGACAGTACAGTCATTTAGCATAAATGATTGAGTGGGAGGATGGAGGGATAGTGAAAATCTTCAACGGTTGCTAGTAAAAACTCATTTGTTTCTTTTTAACTAGTCCAATACGTTACATTTAGTGATTTAGCGTGTTATTTAAGTATATAATTTATTATAATTATATTTACTAGTAGTAATCACATTTCGATCCAAATTCTTTAAGTTTTGATATTTCAGATATTTTAAATGTAGGCACAATGTTACAATGTAATCACAATATTTTCTTCGACCCGAATTACAATACTGAATCATTATTTAATATTTTATTTTGTCATCTCTGTATCTCTCATCTTATACAACTGAAATATTGAAATATAAATACCGATGATTTTATTTAATAAAGGGCATTCTGAATACGCCATCGTAGTTTGGCCGCCACCGGTGTGTGTGTTTGCGTTACATTTCCCCGAAATGAGTGAGGTATCCGGAAGACCAACTCGTAATCTCCTCTTTCCCCACTCCTCATCCCTTTTTCCCCTCCCCGTAACCTCTATCCCTCACCACCTTCAAAGGCGGGCAGCACACTTGCTACTCTTAAGCTGCAGGTGTCCCCGGACGGCGGTTGTCACTTACCATCAGGTGGCCCGTCTGTTCGTCTATCCTACTATAGTATAAAAAAAATACTATATTGGTGACCCTGACGTCATTACCAGCTACGGACCCAGTTCTTATGCGGGTTGGTGAAACTATCAACCCACCTTCTAGTCATACTTTTAATTTGCGTACTAATCACGCACATATAGAGGCATCCTTCAAGCTGGTCTCACCAGTGGAACATCAAGATGCAATCACAGTAAAGTTAGTTTGCGCTATACCAGATTCTTTCAATTATTATGGTGACGAGCAGGCCGAATGTATAAGGGTTGGGTCCCACTCACCAGCAAGCAGAGTGCGGCCAGCAGGTACCAGTACAGGATGGAGCGCGCATTGATACGCTCGCAGTTCAGTTAAGGCTATCTGACGTTTGGCCAGTATAACCCAGATTGTGATTTACGCACTTCGAAGCGGTTATGGCGGCACAGACACAAGGTGATGACGCGCGCTATCAAGCTGCGATTGCCCGGCTAGGCCTAGTTTTTCTAGAGCATTTCAGCAACCTCAGTGGGCGGATGTGCGACATATCGCAAATCCGCCCACTGAGGACAAGAACGGGACTCTGAAAACAAGACTCATCAGCGAAACTCAATCTTCAAAAACTGACGAACATTACTTACACAGGTTTACTCATAACCTATGTATGTTGTTCATATTTATTTATGACTGTAATATATACGATATACTCGTACTTCATCTATTAGTTTGGTTTCTGCTGATATTATTTATAGTATTGATAGAGGGCGGGACTTACCAGCAAAAATCAGTGCGAGTTACAGGTATGCGACCCTGTCGCGCTTGAGCTTTGCTTGGCTTGTACGTAAGTATATGTATTTATGTAAGATAAGGTAATTGGTTAAATAAAGAAAGAGAGATTTTTTTATGCGGCCATAAACCACTTTGCTTCCAATATTTATTTAAACATCATCATACATTGCCTAATTCGTTGGGTTCAGTCCTTAAATTTAAGAGGAGTAGTCTCCGAAACCTGATCATATTTACAATGTTTTAATATTAACAATATTAACTATTACTATAAAACCATGGATCCTATGCACAAATAATGACATGGCGAATTACGATGCTTATGCAGCAGGCTTCTCCTGAATAACGGTTGTCGTGGAGGATGCCATGGAGTCACTCTCAGCCGCTGCTACTTGGCATGATAGTGCTGGGAACTTTTTGTAAAGGGCAGCTCGGTATTTAGGGTGGCTGATACCGTATACAATTGGGTTATATACAGCGTTAGCCTTAGCAAACAGTGAACCCCAGATAGTAGCAAGTGGGCTAATCGGTGCACTCTCGAATATACCCGTATAATTGATCACAAGGTAGGGGGTCCACGCCATAAACCAAAGAGAAATAGTCATCAAAGCTATCTTAGCCAACTTGCATTCAGCGCTAGCATTAGCGGCGTCAGATGATCTCAGAGAAGCTACGTTCATTTTCTTTGCTTGTTCCCTCATCGCTTTCTCATGAGCTGCAACGGCCTGGACGATGAAGAAGTATGAGTAGATGATGAGCAGAAGGGGAATGAAGTATACAAAAATAGAGTAAACCATTATGTAGCTGCGGCTGAACCATTCCTTTGTCAAGTAGTCAGTACCGCAAGCGGTCATGTTTCCTTCTGGTACGTAACGGTTCCAACCGAAGAATGGGGCCAGAGTCCACATCAATGAGAAGAACCAGATACCAAATATGCGAGTAATAGCATCATTAGTAGTCATTGGCTTAGCGGCGATACCTTTTACGATTACGTTGTAGCGGTCAAATGCAATCATTGTCATGGTCCATATAGAAGCGCAGCCAAATAGTGATCCCGCACAGGCGTATAACTCACATCCAAACGGCCCAAAGACCCAAGTTTCATGATAACAATTTATGACCATAGCTGGAGACATAGCGCACATCATGAGAAAATCGGAGAATGCAAGGTTTACCACTAATAAGTTAGACGGTGTCTTTAGGCTTTTTGTAGTCATAAAAATGTAAATGACCATACCATTGCCAACAATGGAGATGAACCCCAGTACTCCGATCGTAAATCCAAGAAGGCCGTGCCAAAGAGGATTCATAGGTGGAAACTGATACCAATGAGGATCTACCATGTGAAGCATATCTATGGGAACCTTGTCCACGACCGTGTGGTTGGTTCCGTGGGCTGCTACTTCACTGTTCCATGACTGGAGCGCTGCAGCAGCTGGTCCAAAATCAAGGTTGGCCATTTTATTTGTATTAAAATTTTACTTTAAATCCAGACAGATATACTTGCTTGAAGATGGTTACAACAAAAGGACTGAAGAAAATCGTCAGACGAACTACTTCAGTCTTAAGTGTAAACCAATCCCGTGATGTGGCGAGGCTGCCTCGGCAGTGGAGACTACTCAATATTAGCATTTCCACCAACATCTTATATACTAAAATACAGTGGATTAGAAGAAGTATTGTGTTAAAAAATCAATAATTTTAATAAGATTTCCGTTTCTAATAAGCATAATTAGATTAAAATTACTTGTAGAACTGTTTTCACAATTTTAGTTTTAGAAATTTCTTTGTATTTGTACAAATGGCTGAGTTAACTTATTCGAAGGAAACCATTGTAACTAATATTCATAAACCGAACATTAGCTCAACGGCGACTGCGCTTACAGGGCTATTGTTAAACTTGGATGAAGTATACGGTCTAATAGATAACAGCCTGATCCCTTAGTCCCTATTCTTCTCCACCGAAAACTACACAGCAAAGATCAAGTAGTTCTTATCTTCTAAACATACATAATGCACCTCTAACGCGAATACGATACGCAAGACTACGTGATATTGCAGTCTTAGAAAATTTAATAAGGTATTGTGTGTACTTAGCATATTACAGATATCTTGTAAGGAGATACTTTTCCTCCTTCAATTTTTAAGCCGGAGGCCACAAACTTTGGTTAGTGCACTGACAGTCGGATCGATACGAGATTGATGTATTAAGCAACTCAGTGGGCGAATGTGATTAATTTTCCTTATCAGTTAAATGGACACGAAGTTACCTTTTTTCGGGCAGAATTAGTTGTGGATGGTTGATTCAATTTGTTTTTGGGCCTAATTCTATTATTTGTGTGCATTTTTAAAACTTCTTTATGATATTTACTCATTAATTCAATCAATTCGTATTTAATTTAAAATTTAAAAGTATTTTAAACTATTTAAAGGATGGTAGTGTTTTTGACCAACCCACAAATCACAGCACTGGATGACTGACGGTACCCTGAAACTTGTAATTGGTCTACTGGTTAGTGACCCTGACTGCTGAGCCCGAGGTCATGGGTTCGATTCCCACACGGGAATAAAAACTTGTGTAATCCACAATTAATAGTCATGGGTTCCAATGTTATTTGTGTCCTTTGTACGAATGTTTGTAATGTCCACGTGACACAGTAATTATGATGGGATGATTACAGATGGGGATGTGTTTAAAAAAAAGAAATAAAAACACGCTAATACTAAAGATATCAATAAAATATAGAGAAATAAAAAATGAAACTAAAAAAAAAGCATAGAGACCGTACGTAACGTACCTGGTAATTATATGTAAAGCTATTCAGGTTTATGCTGACAAATACGAATCAAGAAACTTGTATCACAAGACCCCCCTCATCACAAAAACGTTGCCATCCAGAACTTGGGCCATCGAAGACCAGGATAGCACTTGGACATTCAGGTCTTTAAACTGAACGTGACAAAATTTGGGAGATTTTCTAGGAATTACTTCAGCAGTCATTCTTCCAAGACCATTAGTCGCAAAACTTAGACACACGGAACCTGCGAGTGACAAAATCAAGCTGTTTATTTTGGAGTCCAGAATGAAGGCTGCCATTCACAATACCTTAGGAATAGAAAAGCCACAGGGAAAGATGACTTCCCATTTGAAACCATACGAGCACTGGCAGAGCTTGGCCTTCACATCTTTCACGACATTTGCAACAGGATATGGAACACATGATATAATATCTTCATAAAAAGGTTTAAACGACGAAATGTATCAAGTTTTAACGTATTGCCCTTATAACACATGCCAGCAATATGATACTACACATCATATTGGCGGCTGAAAGCATATCTGTCAAAGAAATTGCGCTGGAACAAGCCGGATTTTCTACATTCGCCGAATCATTGAGAAGACTCGAAAGAACAACAAACGCACATACTTATGTGAATTTCTCCAAAACCTTCAACTCAATAAAAAGGCCAACGTTGGAAAACACTACTGGACATGGGCACACCACAAAGCCTCGTGCACCGACTCAAAGAGCTCTACGAAAGAGGAACAGCCTCAGTGAGGACTGATGACCTCCTCTCAGATAGCTTCAATCCTACGGCGGACGTGCGACAAGGATGCATAATATCACCTTTGCTGTTCAACATCTACAGCTTATAATGCAAATCATTCTTGAAGTCTGGTCTGATGATGATACAACTGATAAAAAGATAAATTGATCTAAGACCAAAATGATGATTGTGGACCGTGTCAACCTAACTACACCTTAGCTTTCATCTTATATAACGGCGGCTGCCTAGATAAAGTAAAATGACGTAAGGCCATAACCAGAACTGCATTAATGCGTAATTGATTTTCCATTGTGGGGTCCTTTAGAAAATTGTGTGTCGCTATTACAGTGAATTTGTCGTGTGGTTCACGGTGGAATAGAAAAGGGCCAGCCTATCTCTTCCTGGTGGTATGATAAAAGGTGGCTAAGGGATGTGGACTGTTATCTATCAGACAGTATGCATACAGTCATATAGTGACGGGAATAGGCTTGCCCTATATTAGGTTAGTGGGACCAAATTCGCATCACCTCTGCCTACCCTTTAGTCGATACAGGCGTGAGCTTATGTATGTATTTTGTTTCTTTTTATAACAAATCGGGATATTACACAACAGTGTCGTTTGAAGACCAAACCATAAAGTGACCACAGATTGGTACGTGAACACTTGCTTCCGGAAGCCATGTCGTCTTTCACGGACAACGACACAACGACAACGGAAGCCTATTAGAAGGATTTAGAACTAGTAGATGAATTTATAACTAATGACGCATTCGCCATATACGTAGGCCGGCGTATAAGCCTTTTGCTACTTCTTTCTTTTCTAAATTTATATGTATCGGCAACTAAATTTACTGCCTTTAAAAAAGTCCCTATGGAAGACTGGTCCAACTACTTCTACAACAGTTCCAGCAAATGCAACAATGTGTAAATTATAAATCACACATTTTTTTGTCCCTTGTGGGTATTGACTTTACTACTAGACAAATAGGCCAGTAATTTATCAAAATCCGGACAAATTACGAGGTAAATAAGATATATTCAGCATCATCATACATTCAGCAATACAGTCGTATTCTTCAGCAATACGACTGTATTGCTGAATAGCTACTTACAAATTTAAGAACAAGTATTAAGTATTAAGTTATATATGTACATATATAAACTGCCTATTTTTAAGTGACATTCTAAAGTAATTCAAGTTTAAAATGGTGTATCAAATAATGTTTATGTATTTACATTTAACATAGACCTTTCTTGCTCATGTACTTACACATACACTTCTCACATTTACCAAATACAACGTTAACAAAGTCAGTGCTATTACCATGTTTATAAGCAGTGTTAGGGGCTTATCGGAAGAGTGTTATACTAATATACGTTGCGTTTGTTACCACAGATTTGGTAATGTATGATAGTCAACATGTATTTTTAGTAGGTAACTAAATGAAATTGAGGAGCACAGATATGATTTTAAAAAACTCACAAGTAATCTGTACCATTGTTCTACTAAATATATTTTAAAGCAGTACAGAATAGTTGGTGGAATATTTTAAAACGGTACAGGACAGTTAGAGGGCTTGGACCTCCTGGCACCAGCCAGTTCCAGTTACAGTTACGGTACACAATATGCTTCAAATTCTTGCACCCAATTCCCCAAAAGTGAGACGACAACAGTCCTGCTCCCTATTACTTAAATGGTGGGCGTTAATCACGACTCTGCCTAGCCCTTCTGGGATACAGCCGCGATGCGCACTGTCAATATATATGTATATAATATGAAATCTTTCGTAAGTTGATATGCTTTCTTCATATTTTCCAGTTTCCCCTTCAATGGATACACAGCCTTATAAGATAATTACATACAAACTCACTCATAGAAACCTTATAATTATGTTCACTAATTAGAACAAACAGAAACCTGATGTTGTTTAATGTTAAACTTTTCCATAAATAATTTAGTTAACCAACAGTACTATTAAAATTGATAGCAAGTAATAGAATATGATAAAGTTATTGAAATATTTTATCTAATCTTCAATTTGCAAGTCTTCAGACCTACTCAGTCTCTTACATTGTGCTCAGCGATGTAATCGCTTAGTTGTTCTAGCAATTAAATGCATATATATAACAGGCAGGCTATGTAATGTTGGCCTCTACTTTAATGACACAAATGCCTGAGTAATTATTATTCAGTAACTGAATACTCTCTACAGTGTACACATTAAACGACTAACACATCTTTTTAAAGATATTACTATTTTAAAGATATACTATTTATTTTTTAATGATATATTGGGACAGACGAAGAGATGGTAAGTGACAACCGCCGTCTATATACACCTGAAACTCAAGAGTCGTATGGGTTTGTGTGGATGAGGTGAAAGGAAACAGGAGAGGGGGAGTTGGAGTCGGAAACCTCACTTATTTCGTGAAAATGCAACGCTTCACAACCGTATTTCTGTGAGGCCGTGGTATCGCACCTGTTGAGCCGGCCCATTCGTGCCAAAGCATGGCTCTACCACTACTACTAAAAGATATATATATATATATATTGTTATATATTGAATAGTGACGTTATGAGATATTTACCTATGTAGAATACTGTACTGATTTTTTTTTTATGCGGTAGGGGGCAAACGAGCAGACAGTCACCTGATGGTAAGTGACTATTGCCGCCCATGGACACCCGCAACTCAAGGGTCACAAGTGCGTTGCCGGCCTTTCAGGTAGGAGTACGCTCTTATAGTATAATAGTTTATAAAGTATTGTCGATGGAGACTTCTTAGTATGTTTTTATTGTTTTTTTACTGAAAGTTTCCTTCATTATCCGTTTATTACTACAAAACGTTTTATATAGAGGTGGCGATTACTCCAGCAATACACAAAATTTTTAATTCATATACATAGGTAAGCTATATAATTTGTTAATAACTGCAAAGACCACACGCGGCCGCTAAGCCTGGCCTCCGGCGTCCCCTGAACTTTTCAATGCTCATTGTAAACGGTTATGTACTGATAGCCTTTCAATTGTGCATTGTTTTAATGAGC
Source organism: Tyria jacobaeae (assembly GCA_947561695.1). Taxonomy (NCBI): domain Eukaryota; kingdom Metazoa; phylum Arthropoda; class Insecta; order Lepidoptera; family Erebidae; genus Tyria; species Tyria jacobaeae. The sequence goes on along the minus strand of OX387207.1, from coordinate 4,720,052 downwards.
GCTTTATGTAGCATTAAAACAAATATCATCGTGCTTAGATTCTGGAACAAAACGATGAGACTATGGCTCCGAGTTGTTGTCGGTACCTATAAACTCACACATATATATTATTTCTTGTGTTACCTTTTTAGCAAAAATATTAACGCAACTTATTTTATAATACTCTCCAGAAGTACACTCTTTTCTTGAAGGTTTGAAGGTCGTATCAGTTCCTAAATACGGCAGGCGACAATTTGTTCCATAAGCTGGTTGTGCGAGGCAAAAAGCTTCTGGAGAAGCGCACAGTAGTGGAATGCCAATCGTCCAGGTGATGGGGATGGATATTTTGTCAAGTTTGGATCAGCTTTCGATGATGTTTACCCGAGAAATGTTAGCGCGGCCGGTGTAAAGGGCATCACTCGTGCTATCGTCTGCATAGCAATGGATGCTGCTAATCTGCAGCATGTCATTGATATGCAGAAGAAACAGCGTGGGTGATAGCACACAGCCTTGTGGGACACCAGAATTAACAGACTTGGAGTCGGAGCATGCACCGTCAACAACGACCTTGATGCTTCTGTCTGTAAGAAAACTGGTGAGCCAATTGCACAGTTTCTCGGGAAGCCCATAGGAAGGAAGCTTCGCAAGGAGCACTTTGTGCCTGACCCGATCGAAGGCCTTCGCCACGTCCAAACTAACGGCCAACGCTTCCCCCGTGGTCTCGATCGCCTGTGCCCACCGGTGAGTCAAGTAAACGAGAAGATCACCAGCTGAACGACCCTGACGGAAGCCGTATTGTCGATCATTGAGGAGCTGGTGGTCTTCTAATTACCGGAGGAGCTGGCAGTTAATAATGGATTCCATTATCTTGGAGAACAAGGAGGTGATGGCTATGGGTCTGTGGTTGGACGGATCCGAGTGATCTCCTTTTTTAGGGATTGGGTGCACTAGAGCTGTCTTCCATGAGTTCGGGACTACACCAAGAGAATAGGAAAGCCGATAAAGGCGCGTTAAAACCGGTGCCAACTCAGGAGCACACGTCTTCAGCACGATAGGAGAGATTTTATCGGGCCCACTCGACTTAAGAACGTGGAGGGAAAGAAGCGCTTTACGCACTGCCCTTTGTGTAAACCGGATTTCCGGCATGCGGCTCTCTCACTGCGGTATGGTCAGCGGTGCGTTTCCCCCGTCGTCTAGGGTCGAGTTGGACGCAAAGAGTTTGCCCAGAAGATCGGCTTTTTCTTTAGCGTCGTGGGCCAACGAATTATCTCCTATGTTCAGAGGTGGAAGGGACTACTTACAAAAGTTCCCCTGGACAGCTTTGGCAAGAGACCAGAATGCACGAGTTCCGGAAGGGAGACTCACTAGCCTCTCGCCAATTCTACCGATGTGAGCCGACTTCGCCTCAGCAATTACTCTTTTGAGGGACCTGGAGGCAAAGTTAAATTGTTTCTTTAATGTGCTGGTCTTTACATCCCGTGCTGTCGCTGCAAAAGCCCATGCTTGGTAACATTCCTGCTTTCGGCGGGACGCCACTTTGCAGGTTCGACCAAACCAGGGCTGGAACTTGCCACCTGTGGGAATCAGGGAGAATGGAATGAAAAGTTCCATACCCTGAAGCACAACAGACACGACAGAGTCGGCAACGACATTGGGATGATCCGGCGAGAAGCAAACCTGCCTCCATGGGTAGGGTGCAAAGAATGTTCGCATTCCATCCAAGTCTGCTGACCTATAGTGCCATACGCGGCGATTGCCTGTAACTCGCGGCCGCAGCGAGTGAACTAGTGGCACTATACTCCTAATCAGGCAATGGTTCGAAGAACCAAGAGGGGCCTCAACGGGTACTTTGTAGCCGTCAGGATGTGAGGTCAGCAGAAGATCCAACAGTGAAGGCACGTAGCTTTCTGCATCTGGGATTCGCGTAGGCGTTGCTACCAGCTGCGTCAAGCTATATGCCAAGGCGAATCGTCTCGGTTAAAAAAAAAAGACCGGCTTTGCTGTCTCCAGGTGGTGGTGGACAGTGTCGAGGTTAGAATGTAAGCCCCTGATGTTACAAAAATCCACGGTAAACGTGACAGGGGGTGCCAAGGTATGCCTTCTCTTACCCCGAGCAGATTTTGAGAGCGTAGTTGAGCCCCCCCCCCCCAGAGTACGAGGGGCAGCCTGGGCGCCCACGTTCAGGTATATTCCGTACTGAGGGTGGACGTCCAAGGGGGGATTCTCCAACGCTAGCGCTGGTACCCCCCTGGGGTATCCCTTTTGTTAACAGCGCTATCATTAGGGGGGGATTTTGGGCCTCCGGAGACCTCACTCATTTCGGGGAAATGCAACGCAAGCGTTACTTCACAACCGGTTTTCTGTGAGGCCGTGGTATCGTACCGATCGAGCCGGCCCATTCGTGCCTAAGCATGGCTCTACCACGTAAAAATATTATTATTAATTGTTTTGGGCTCAATCATGCATCTAGAGTCAACGTAGATATTTGGCCTACGTCAAGTGTTTCGGCAAACTCGTTTAGAAATTGATGGGACGGTGGTGATTAGAGTTTATACAATATAAACATACATTGGCAATGTAGTTCTCGATCCTCCAAAGTTATTCAACTGGAGTTGAATAGAGCAATTTCATATTTTCCCGGTGGTGTCGTAAAAGATGATAAAGGAATCGAACTGTTATCTATCAGACGGTATGTAGACAATTGTAAAGTGCCCGATTATCGGCAATAGGCTTGTTCACTGTTACGTTAGTTTGACCATATTCTTATTGGCATAATGTGTTATTGGGCGTTTTATACAACTTTGCCCACATTTTGGGGGATATATTATTATTATGATAATTTATAAATTAAAGAAAGGCTAGTGTTAGTAAATATTTAAAATAAACTAAACTTAATGAAATTAACGCGGGAGTTCATGAGAAAGAAAGAAACCAGATTAATGTTCAAATTTATCCAAGAAATTAATAATAGAAGTGTTATTTAAATACTTATTTAAAAATATATAATAGACATGTAATTCTTCTCTCCTAGGTATGTAAAGAGTTGTATATACCTTTTTTTATTTATATTGAATACATTTTGCGCACCGAAATTTTGCCTCAGGTCAACTACCGAACAAAAACAATATTTACCTTGAAACCGTAAAAGAATAACTTATTTACCTAAACCCCAGCATTTCCATTGGGAACGTATTATGCTCCTGAACATACCTACGACAGTTTCTGGGTTTACTCATTACTTTTACAAATATATTTTTTTCTACATCTATAAGTAAGGTAGTCCCAAATTCTCCTGGGCCATATAAAATCTACCTTCTATTAAATAACAGGGGCTACTCCATAAATATAAGCCTAAAAGTTGTAAAACTTCAGACCCTTTGTCTATCGAGGTAAATACAGAGCCGGTCACTGTGGGAAACGAAAAGTACCCTCCTTCTCGCCTTCCTTAAATAACTTGTGTTTTGACAATCTAAACCTAAACTGAAATAAAATACAGTTCGTTTGGGTATGGTTTTACAACGTTTTTAAAAGAACGGATGTTTTTTGGGTATCGTTCATGATCGAATGTAATCACACTGTTTAATACAAACATACCTAAGCACCTCCTGTAGCACACAGCGTTTTTGTACCGCAATTGCCACTACTGAAGTGGATTAGGCAGTCTATTGAGTAGCGAGTTGGAGAGTTTGTTGCCATGTCCTGTCACAATTTGTACCCCCTTGTACTTCCCCTCTTTCCGATCCTCGTTTTCCCCTACCCTAAAAGATTGAAAAGGTGGTTTCATAGATTCCTGAAGTTACTTACTATCAGGTGGCCCGTCTGCTCGATTTTCCCCCTATACTTAAAAAAAAATCGGGTGACGGTAATAAGCTTGTAGCAAAAATTTCCTATTCTGGCCACCTTTTAGATCAAAAGAGAAAGCAAAAGATACAACTGCTACAGTTCCTTTACATTATACGGTATAATACGGTCATAACATTAAAATGAATTAGATGGCTCCTCTAACATTGTACAATTCCAATAAATAAACATCTAATCTGAACATCAAACAAATAAATTATGTACATATGATCGTATGAAACAGGTGCCATGAAAACCTAATAAATATACTTCAATATTATCTCCTATATATGTACTCGTAAACGCTAAGTGCCTATTTACAAAAGATCGGAAGACATACACAGATCGGAGTAAATATATTGAGTCTCTGATGAATTGTGGGACGTAACATGTGTTTATAAATACAGTAGATACTGGCCTGTTGGTCTAGCGATTAGCGATCCTGACTGCTACGCCGAGGTCGTGGGTTCGATTCCCATCCAGGATAAATATTAGTGTGAGCACGATCATTTGTTCTGTGTCTGGGTGTATTTATATATATGTATATAAATATATACTATGTATGTGTATGTATTTAGAATATTTGTGTATGTTTAGCAGCAGTCTGGTTACATTAGTACAAGCTCTGCTTAGTTTGGTTACACCGTGTGTGATATGTGTAGAGTATTATTTATTTATTTATTAATTTTATTAACTTACTCATTTATTCATTTATTAAATTTTTTATTCGTTCATATTTTATTTATTCATTTAATAATTTATTCAGTTATTCATTCATTTATTCATATATTTATTTATTCATTATATTTATTTATATGTATCCGTCTAGTCTAGTCAACGTATATATCTTCGAAGTACAATCAAATTTGTGTAGAACTTTACACATTCATTAACCTAGTTTTTTATATTGCCAATAATGGGCAACAAGTCACAGGGTAAAGTATTAAGTACTCTCAAGGTCTAGTATTTCTAGACATTACTGCATGCTTACTTGGCTTGTGAAATACATAATAGCATATTAGGCAGCTATCAAAAACATTACCATCGATAAATTTGTAGGATGTCGCGAAACAACCCCGTTAGTCTAAACACACTGTAAACAGTAGTTACAGTTTTTAAGAAAAATCTTACTACAGTACAGCTGGTACCCATATAGAGCTTGAGTTACATTACTTCTCGTACATATATTTTTAATTTTCAACCATGCAAATACGGATCCGTTATAGGTAAATGGTTCTATACTCCAGAATTTCTATGAAACAGTAGTGTAAAGTTTCATGTGGAGTTTTATAAACTAAATACTTAATGTTGTGGTAGCGTATTCTAAATCAAATCAATCCGTCAGAATCGATCAAAATCAATAAAAAAAACGAAAATTGACACCCTTAGTACGATTGTTGAAGTGGAATAAAAAAAAAGAATGATTCGAACTAAAACTTATCTTCTTTTGGAATAAGAGTATAACATTACTATTTTTTTCTACTTACTGGGCGCTAAGTCAATGACGCAGAAGTCGGAACGCCTATGTAATCTTTGATTATAACAACTGCCGACATCATGGCCTAAAACAAGTCGCCCGTTATTGGCAAAGAGCCACCGTAAGAACGTGATTGAATGAATCCCCTGAATCAATAGTCGATTGGGAACTGACCCGGTAAAATGTTGTTGAAGTAAATAGTGAAAGAGATTCCACCTTCACTTTTTCCTTGGCCTCTCTCGGCTTTTTGTTAGTTAACATACCGTGTATGGATTTCTTTTATATGAAGATCATTAATAGATTGTCAACAAAGTAAGAGAGAGTCAACGGTTTTGATTAATCGTACTTCTTTAGGCAGGCATGTCTAGTGCCTACTATCTACTAGAGCTGAATTATTTCGGCAAAACCACAATTGGGAAAAAGGTACATTTCAGGTATATGTGTTTGTGTGTTGTGTGTCAAAAATAATTAATAAGTAACACATTGACGTAATTGATACTCCGGAAAACGGTTGTTCAAGTTTAAGGTAATAAGTAGATAAGTCTGTATCTGCACTAATATTATATAGCGGTAAGATTTGAATTTTTGTTTCTTTTTGTTCCTTCCTTCCCCTTCCCCTCTTTCCCCTCCTCCCTTTCACTTCCCCTATTTCCCCTCCTCCCTTATGCTTCCCCTCTTTCCCCTCTCGCTTTCCCCTACCCTGAAGGGTTGAAACGGTGGGTTCATAGGTGGCTGAAGTCACTTACCATCAGGTGGCCTGTCTTCCCGTTTGTCCCCCTATACTACAAAAAAACCTTTCCCTTTCAATATACGTATGGCGGATGGAAACGGGTGACGGCAATAAGCTTGCCTGCCGTTACGTAACCGGGGCTAAATTATGTAAATAAAATATTAAAATAGCAAACATTTCGTATTCTGGCCACCTTTTAGTTCAAATAAGAAAGAAAAAACAAGTAACTGCTACAGTTTCTTTACCTTATACGGTACGATACGGTAATAACATTAAAATTAATTTGATGGCTCCTCTAATATTGTACTATTCCAATAAATAAACATCTAATCGAAACCTGATAGGAACATCAAACAAATAAATCATGTACATTTGATCGCATTAAACTGGTGCCATGAAAACCTAATAAATATACTTCAATACTATGTCCTCTATATGTACTCGTTAATGCCAAGTGTCTATTTACAAAAGATCGAAAAACATACATAGGTACGAGTACACATATCGAGTTTCTGATGACTTGTGAGAACGTAACATGTGTTTATAAATACAGTAGATATGTTGGTCTAGCGATTAGCGATCCTGACTGCTAAGCCGAGGTCGTGGGTGCGATTCCCTTCCAGGACAAACATTAGTGTGATAAGCACGATTCTGGTTTGGGTGTAATTTTTCTATATATGTATGTATGTATTTAGAAATATTTGTGTTTATGTTTATCAGCAGTCTGGTTGCCATAGTAACTCTAGTTCTGCTTAGTTTGGATCACAAGGCCGTGTGTGAGATGTGTGGAGTATTATTTATTGATTTTATTTATTTATTCATTCATTTCTTTATTTATTTATTTATTTATTCATTCAGTTATTTATTTATTCATTTATTTATTTATTTACTTATTTATTTATTTACTAATTTACTCATTTATTCGTTTACTAATTTTTTATTCATTCATTTATTAATTTATTCATATGTTGTTATCCATATTTATGTTTCAATGTTATTGTAAAGGTTAAAAATCTGTTTGCCTTTAGTTAAACACCTAACCAACCCAAATCCTATCAAAAGTATATGGAATGTCTAAAAATAATTTCAGTACAATTCAGTTGGGCTATGAGAGAACAATTATTTCTTGCATGAGCAATATTTTTACAGGAATCACAAAAAAGAAAACTGAAAAATTACAAATGAACACAAAGCAACAATTACATTAAGAGAGATATGAATAATACGTTGTGGGTATTGTGAAATAATGATAGCTATGTAAAAATATAATTAAGGAGAATGGAGAGTGGTGAATTGAATAGTGGATTTGAAATATAGTTTTAATTAACAATCACATAAAAAATATTGTTAATTCCACTGATAAAACCGCTTTTGTTACACCGGACGTTCTTAATGTATACTGTACTGTGTAGTGGATAGTAATGAAAAATTAACATTCATGGAAGACATGTTATTATCAAAATCGAACATGTTAGAACTATTACAAAAAGGAAATTGGAAATTGTGTAGTGATTTTGTGGGTACCTTTTAATTTCAGAAGTTATATAAAAGTATAATAAAATTGTAATCTAACATTTTCTAAATTTGTATATTTAATTATTTCTACCTTTTATGGTTAGACACTTTACAGACTTTACTTTTAGACAATTATACACAAATTATCAGATGATTATTAACGTACAATGTAAACTTTTATATTGCACACGGAGCAATATAATACCGACTGATGGAAGCGGCTGATGAAAGATGGATGGATGGATACGATTTCAGGCAAGCCGTCTGGTTACTTAAGGTCACAAATGAGAGTTTCAACTAAAAAAAAACTTTTTTCACTGACAACTAAGTATTTTATTATTTCCCATGTAAGCACTTATAACAATATTTTTGTGGATACGCTCGTGGATATCGCTATGTGGATAAGCTCAAATATTAGGTTCGATCTAGCTTTTGTATACTGTAGTTATTAAACCCCAAGGGTTTAATAGCTGCAGTATACAAAAGCCTGATCGAACCTAATATTTTGTGAGCGGTTTTTTATTTTTATTATTTATTTTTTCGACTTAAATGAGAACGAAGTCCAGCTAGTAAATACATAAAATACAAAAAATTGCTCAGACTAGACGACTAAACGTATGTCGTTTAAATCAGTACCTAAAGGATAACAACACATTAAATTAGGTCTGCTCAAATATTTGAATTTTTTGGTATCAAAATATTACACTCAAATCCAACCAAAAATGTAATTGACTTTTTCTAAAATACCATTGTTATTGTTAACACATGTCACATATCAAATCATTCAAGCGTTGTCCACCTAAAACTTTTCCTAACTATATATATTTGTAATTTTATCCTAATCTGCTTAATGGTTTTGACCTTTTTGCTCACCGGATAACATCCTGCGTTTGTTGGTTTTCACAAACTTGACATTGGCGGTGGTTGCATCTCCACAAAGGCCACCATGAAGAATTGAATTGAATTGAACTATATACATATATATATGTATACATACGTATATATATATATATATATCAAATATCAGGAATACGTGAAACATGTGGAATATCTGCAAAAACTGTGCGAGTAAGGCATGTCAAAATGCAATATAAGATCACAAGTAGTGGGTACAGCAACGCGCACACGTAGTCCATACATAATCTATTGGAATAACTGGCTACGTGCTCCAAATGTCGATCGACTTTCGCAGCTTCTCAACTAATGTGTTAGGTATTGCAATTAATACAAAGATAACTCAAGATCGTTTTAAATTAGCGTTTGGTTTTATTAACTGCTTGTCTGTAGCATATAAAAATAGTATGAACGCGAACATTGTCAGAAAATTTAATTAGTATTCTGTAATTTGATATCTCTGTGTGAAATAAGTATTTTAATCAAATAAGTTATTAGTAAACCATAACGTAAACGATAATTAAAATATTGGAGTCTACTAGATACACATGTAAAATTATTTAAAAAATATAATCATAACCCGACTGCATTATAAACTTTTTATTACCGCCATTATGTCGAAATCTTATACATACAATGTCACTCCACTATTAAGGTATTCAAATAAGGAGAATCCCTATTTGATCAGGGGTAAAAAAGAAACATATATAAACAAACATTCGAAAGAGATAACCCTCCTCTTGCGCAGTCGGGTAAAAATAATGTTCGTTTTGGGAAAGCTTATAGGGGTCGACCGCGAAGAACATAATTGGTAAAAAATAATTAAAGTTACTTTTACCACTCCCAAGATCTCTTCTAAGTGATTTCGAAAAGATTCCTAAATGATGACCAATTGACTATCGAAGTTTTAAGCTACATCGCATTGATAACGTACATATGTTTATATTTATGATATTTAAAATGTTTAATGAAAACTCTATGCATAGCCCGGAATCGAACCCGGGACGCCCGCGCGGCAGGCGTGCAATCTACTACTGAACCCCCGATACTCGAAAGATTCATATGTTTTTGATCTTTAACTACAAGCATTTTATAGCTTGTTAGTTTTGTGATTAATAACTCTGTATCTAAATCGTAGGTTTGATTCCCGCACTAGTCAAAATTTATGTTATCCACAAATAGTATATATGTGTTCTTTGTACCCGTTCCTTGTATGTTTGTAAATTCGCTGGGACACAGGAATCAATCCCAGTCTTCTTGTCAGATTTGATTTCAATTACTGAAAAATAAACAAATTTTAATACTATGCTATGCTACTACGTGGTAATGCTGCTAGTCTCCTGAGAAACTCTACCAATAGGCGACGATGTGGAGGAATTTTAAGATGTTTTTTTGTGAATAGTTAATATTTATATTTATGATGTTTTTCTTTTTAGTTTTAGTCAAATGTGTTCATCTATTATTTTTAATTGTATTAGAAGTAAGATTACTATACTTAAATATAGTGATAAATTAACTATGCTATTCTATGGAAACATTTAATGACCAGAACCAGACCAGATAAACTAGACGAGGTTTCGAAGTAGCAATGAAAATCACAGAAACTCAATAATGTCACATCACTAAAAATATCTAATAAGAATATATTGTTAATAATAAATTTATAAAGCGCCATCTTTTTAAAAGTGTTGGAAAGTGTAAGTTTCATGAAAAAGTGCCCCGCTTGGTACTGAAACAGTACGTGGTCTTATTTCTACCTAATAGATGGCAGTATAGTCGAAAGCTTCGTATATTTTTTTAACGACGTCAAAACAGTTTGTAAAATAATTAAAAGTCTGGCCATAAATACTGCTGCAATAAAAAGAAAAACATAAAATTACATTTGCATGCTAATGATATGTAAATAGATCTGACCGTCCATGTAGTCTTCGTACGAAAAAGGCGATCAAAGCAGTGAAGGAAAGAATTGGAAGAACTCTTGTCCGAAAGCAAAATATGTTATTTCGGATAATTAATATAGCACCAAGAACCATGTCACGTATTTTAAAAGATGACTTAGGACTTGTAAGAGACGCAGTCGTCATTATTAAAGTAATATTATTTTAAAATGAATGGGGTGGTTAAATTAAAAACAACGTCTTTAGCAGAGGGAGGTCACAAATTTTACTACTGAAAAGTAGTTCAACAAGCAGAATGGCCGAGTTTGTGCTCAAAGTTCTATAGAGGCTTCCCAACTAGTCAGCAAGAGTACAACGTGGGAATTATCGTTTACGTTTACGTACGTTTGGTAGGGTTGTTAGCTATCAAGGAGCTCAAGACTGGCCGTCATCTAGTCCCGATCTTAATCCACTCGATATATATTAAAACAATATTTATGGAGAGTATATCAATTTTTAACCTAATAGTGATTTTCAATCTATTAAGGTGAAGGTTATGCTAAAATTCTGGTACACCAGTCATTTTTATTATATTTTCAAAAGACTGCACAAAAGGATGACTGGGAAATATGCATGTAAGTATGATGTTTTGTAGTCACGGCGTAGACTAAACGGCTAAATAGATTTCCATGAATTAATATTTGTACTAGACTTTATTTCGGCTTTTGTGTTCCTTTCAAATATTTCTAATTTGTTAGTCGGAATGCTAAGTCAACATAATACAAAAGTTGAGTCCGTCCGATAGATCAATGCGTTAAATTGTATATGTAATAATGAATATAATGATGAATAATATCGTAATGATGCTGTAATCTTTTCACTTAATCTAGCACCTAGTAATGCCACACAAAACTCAGTAAGTGGCTTTAGGAGATCTACGTTATTTTTTAACATAACAAATAAGCAAAAATATAATTATTATCAGAAATGGACCTTTTGTAACCACAAGCTCCGTAACCTTCTTCTGACACGTCTGTTAATATACATATGTAGTTGCAAAGTAGTATATTTGTAACATGTAACATGCCTAGTAATAGGTACATTATTTAACTGTTTAACTGTGTATGTATTGAAAAAAATGAAATCATAAAATAAAACATGTATGTAGGTACTATTTGTTATTTCGGGCCATGACTTGATATATACATACTTTATACCAGGATAATTTTCATAATTATAAGTAATATTTGCTTGTAAAACAGCATGTATTGTTTATAGTAGCGGGTGAAACAATAGCGTTCCCCTTATTTTATATTAAAACAAATATTGACAATTATATTATTGATTAAATCATCAACATAAAAGTCGTTAGTCTGTCTGATGTTTGGGTCTTTAAATTCATAGGCTAATTGCGTCAAGCACCGTATTGCAAGAAATGGCTCCTAATCTGTGCCGTAGAAGTGTCGGGTAGTAAAGTACTTGTTTGTAAACAACGCTGCATTCAATAACATTTACTTGGTGACACATTTTTGCTGTGTCAGCCGTAAGTATGATAGCATGCTGCCGAAAATCAAGCTATATTGAAAATAACTTTAAGTTTTATTGCTAAGCTATAAGTAGCGCGCATCACCACGATTAGGAGCAAAATAACAAACTTGATCACTTCTCATTTTCTAATTCGCTCATTTGGCCTAAATCCCAATATTTCTTAATAATTATATAATATTTTCGTCTGGAGTCATAAGTTTTTTTTCTTCTCTAGGTTTAAAAAGCGATATTCTGCTACCTTATATGACTGACCCAAAACACTCGGGGTTAATTTTAACTTAATATTGACACGAAACCTCCCATCGAGTAAGTGGATGTTTGTTTTTACAAAATTTTGTTCACACTCAATTTCTTCTGCAGACCACTCTTTACTGTTTATCGAATGATGTTCAGAAACTATCTAATTCCCAGAACTTAGCAATTTTATTACATAACATGAGTATCATGGCTTCATCCATAAGTATCAAAAAAACTACAAATAGTGGAAGATTTAGTTTTTATTGAGCCTCGTAATATCCACCGGTGTGTATTCGGTACTTACAAAATGTAATTATGGAAGGACGGGGTATAAAAATTGTGCTGTTAGTTCAATTAAACAAAGATAGCCATGACGAAATTGAACTCAATCATATAGAGCCATGTAAGTTGTTATGTCTCTTATGATACAAACTTTTAGCTACATATATAAGATATTAATTGCTTTTTACAATATTCATTTAGTCGTAGTATCGATAATGATAGAACCGAGTTCTCTCATAGTGCATTTAACAAAACATTCCGTTAGAAATGCCGTTGAATCTTCAAACAAGTCTTTTAAGCGGGGTGTGAAAAAGCATCTCACCAGGCCGCCATAGTGTGGGTCACCATGCTGCATAGACTAGACATGCGATAAGGTTGGTAACCACCACTCTTTGACTCCACTTATTGCTTTCTATCAGGCAAAGTGGAGTCACTATGGTAGGCTAATATAAAAAAAAACAATCTCAAACTCAGGTACCTAAAGTATGTATATGGTTTTCGAATACAGAATAATTTTATAATTGTTTGGTTAAAGTATATATTTTTAGTTTAATTAATTACTTATTTTAGACCATTAGATTTTCCTATGGTTAAAACACATCTGGACATGACCTTTCTGGAACTGATGATGATGAAGAAAACGTGCCTCTAATCCGTGAACTAGCTCGGATAGTAGTAGCACCAGAAGAAAGTTTTTCGTCGTCAGAAATATCAACCAATAGTCCAGAATATGAAACGTTCTAGAAAACGAACTCACAATCCAATGAAATGGAAAAAAAATGTTGCCAAAACGTTGAAAAATTGTAGTCAGCAATATACATCATTAAGAACTGGTATGGTTAAAGTAGCTAGAATATTGGGGCCGACTTGTTCAGATATATGCCGGCTGTCATGCTCATAAAAATGATGAAAGCGGTAATATTATGAAAGAAGATGGAAGAGGAGGACACGCCAAACAAATCAGATTTGACGATGAAGTAAAGCAATCTGTGAGCGATCACACTAACTCAAGTCCAAAGATAGAGATTTAACTATAGCAGAAATATATAGAAAATACAAGACAAAGTGTCAGGAAGAAAATAAACCTGTGGCTTCTTACAATGCCTATGCTTGAATGTTTAACAAGGAATTGAATATTGGTTTTTTCATACCAAAATAAAAATATCTGCGATGACTGTGAAGCCTATAAAAATGTCATCTGTCGAAGAGAAAAACAAAATGGATAATTCCTTTAAATTAAACCTCGAAGAAAAAGGTTTATGTTAGATAGGAAAAGACGTGGCCATGAGGAAATGTAAATGGGAGAACAATACTTTTGTAATAATATTCGATTTACCAGCTGTAATGCCATGTCTGATTGGGAAGTCATCTGCTTTCTTCTAAAATCAAAATTGAATTGTTACAATTTCAGGGTAAGTTCTTATAGTCATTTAGAATTGATAGACAATCTAAATGTATTTCTATTTCAGATGTCGGACGTCAAAAATCAAGAAACAACGTGCTTCTTTTGGCATGAAGTAATAGGTAATCGATGAGCCATGGAAATTGGATCGTACATATAGAAATTTTTAAGAGATCTAGCTGGGGAAAGACCAGGTTGTGTGTGCACACACACAACCTGAATAGAATATGACATCATATTCTATTCTGATAACCACTGCACACAGCAAGAGAATAAGTTAGTAAACTACCTTATTGTGTAATATTAGTAATTATTTCAACTGTTTATTAATTCAACTAATAAAATTATTTCAGGTACATGTTTTGTATGTACCTACTATGCTGTTTACAAGTTAAAGATAAATTTCATGACTCATTTTTTTTTTATCAAGGGCCACACGCAGACTGGTGGAGATCCGGCTCACTAAGTAATTGAAAAATCTATCCCTAGAGCAAAATAATCTGGTGCTATTTACGTTCCAGATCAGTACATCACATCTTTAATCAGAAACGCTAAGAAGACAGGAGAACCCTTTACAACAAAAGAATTTAACTATACCAATTTCGTGGATTTAAAGAAACTAGCAGATTACTTAAATATAAATGTACACCATAAAATTGTCTTGCAGAAACTATTAAAACGACTGATATTAAAGTTAAAACATTTGTAAAGGGCTGTTATATTTATAAGTACTATACGAACTACTATACTATTACTACGAACAAGACTAGAATAATTATACGAGACAAATAATTGGAATCAGGCAAACATTACCGAGCCAAGCAGGACATTGCGAAAAAATACGACCCGACCAAAGAACGATATAAACATAGAAGAAGAATATACCCGATAAGTGATAAAAAGAAAAAGATCTGATAGAATTAGTTCAAAAAAAATTATGCCTCGCTATTATGATTTTTTTTATTATAATTTGATTATTCTGATTTTAATGAAAGCTATGATTTTATTAAACGTAAACCATTAAGGTTTTTTACGATAACATTCATAATATATATGTATATATTTTTTTTTTATACTATAGAGGGACAGACGAACAGACGGGTCACCTGATGGTAAGTGACAACCGCCGTCCATGGACACCCGCTTCTTAAGAGTCGCAAGTGCGCTGCCCGCCTTTGAGGGTGATGAGGGATGGGGGATGCAGGGAGCGGAAAGAAGAGAGGGGGGATGTGGAGTAAGGAGGTGAGGGGAGAGGGGGAGTTGGGCCTCCGGAAACCTCACTCATTTCGGGGAAATGCAACGCAAGCGTTACTTCACAACCGTCTTTCTGTGAGGCCGTGGTGTCGCACCGGTCGAGCCGGCCCATTCGTGCCTAAGCATGGCTCTAATATAGCGTTAATATAGTTAGTTAATAGTAAATATAACGTTATGGTAAAAAAAACCTTTAATTCCCTATAAAAGTCTGATTACGAATACTTAAATGAAAAAAAAAACATAATTTTGTTAGATTTCTATGCGCCATTAATTTCAATAACAATGTGTACAATCACGGTTTCGAAAGGGTCAATGAATAGCAAACTCCTATTTATGCCATTTTTCTTTATTCTCTACACCGCAGATATCGAAAACTGAATAAATAAGTACAAATATCACATTTACTCGTATGCTGATGGTAGCTTTATACATCATTTAAACGAAGTGACTAAATAGAGACTACCAAATATATACATTACTTATAAAGAGTGGTCTCATGGTCACAACGCAACTCATTAGTACTTAACCATTTTGATTCATTTGAAATTGAAATGAATAACTCTCAGTACAAAAAAAAACTGCTTTTATGGACTGAAGCTACTGTAACATTTCCGGCAGTATTTGTGTACCGAACCACGAAAATTACTTTTCTCTACACTCAATTACTGTGGGACTGTATATGGCCCCTGTTTGTAAAAAAAAACAAAAACTTTGATCCAGCAAGTTCAAAATGCCTTCATCAGATTCTATGTGAATGTTCCAGGAGAAGTCATATTACAACCGATATAAATCAGTTGAAAATGCTGAAAATGTCTGCGACAAGGAAATTGAATATAGTCAGTCTGCTTTTTGGGATCATTGTAGGATTTTCAGTATGCATTTTGATAATTATTAGTTTTAATTGCAAAGTTTACAACCGTGCTTGTACGATGCATAGAATGTAAGGAAAAAGTGACTTCAATAGAGAGGTGACAATAAAAGGAACTAATATGGTTGTGTTCCAAATCACCCACCCCAGAACGCAATCCCATATTTGACATGCAATAGTAATAACTTATCTACACTGCTACATCTATTTATCTTGCCTTTGGTTAAAATTTCAGAGATAATTCTCTGAAATTTTAACCACTCTTAACATAGAAATTTTTTAACTTTAAATTATTAACATATTCCTTAAAAAGTGATGTCTTATATCTATGTGCTTGGACCTAGGCAAATAGTAGTCATTAGCGGTAAGCTTGATTGCACTTATGTTGTCGCTGTAAATGGCTAATGTGCTATCGCATTGTCCTCCAAGTTCGCCCTGCACCTGCTGTAGCGATAGTGCGTCCTGTGCCGCTGATGACATGGCCATATACTCGGCCTCTGCTGTTGACAAAGCAACAGCTGCTGTTTTCGTGAGCACCATGATACACCGCCACCCTATAACAGAAAAATATAATCCGTGCACGATCTGCGGTTACGGGAATCGCTTTCACTTTCACCATTCTTGGTATAAGTCATTCTGTAGTGTTTACTACCTTGTAGGTATCTCAGTACCTTTTTACAGCAGCCTAATGCTCAGATTTTGGTTCTTTGTTGCATCTACTAAGGCAGTTGACAGCAAATAAAATGTCCGGTCTTGTTCCTTGAGCTATATACAGAAGACAACCAATGGCTTGCTCATAAGGGCAGTCATATGAGTCCTTTTCCATGTTATTGAATTTCATTCCAACTTCCATAGGTGCTTTTGTAGTTTAACAATCTGTCATATTGAACCTTGACAAAACTTCCCTTATGTATCTTCATCTTTAATTCTTTGCATGGCTTTCCTTCAAATATTTGGTATATTCTAGTTGAAAGCTAAATATAACTAAGTCATCAACCCACACTGCAATGAAAATTTCTGGTCAGTCTTTGACTTAAATATCCATTTCTTTGGGAGTGCCTTTTTGCCAGCAGGTAAGTCATTAAGATGCCATGTTTCAGTTTCTATCAAAGAATCGTATTCCTAGTCCATTGCCTTTTTCCATTCATTGGATGATGAGCTTCCTCTAAATCTCCTCGCTTCTCTTCTGGGTCTGTAACATTATTATAAAAACAGAATAATCCTTTATTATCTTCGTGTATTTCACGAGTTACGAAGCCTGAGGGTCACAAACATAAAAAAAAAGAAAATAAAATACTGTCAAATTGAGAACCTCCTCCTTTTTTGAAGTCGGTTGAAAATCATACCCTATTCTACCTATATTCATTCTCTCGGCTAGTCTATCTTGCTGAGGACTATACGGAGCCGAGGTCTGATGTGTGATTCCAGTTTGTCAAATACTCAAAATTAAAGTTGCAGTACTCTCTGCCGTTATCAGTTCTTATGACTTACTTTTTGATTCTGTTGATTCTCTACTTTATTCTTGAAATCTTTGAAAATATCCAGTACATTTGTTTATCTTTCAAAAAATAAATGTAAACCATTCTAGTGTAATCAATCGTCAATGAAAGGGACAAAATATTTCATACCTCGATAAGACAGGTTTATATCATATCTCCATTTACCCGCATAAGTCAGAATTTATAATCTCTAAAGGCCTTGAAGCTCTAGACCCTGTATGCTTGAACGACATTCTAGTCTGCTTCCCTTCAAGACAAGTGGAAATTTGCATATCTGTCTGCAGACCATGTGTTATGCTAACCCCTTCAGCACAGTCTGGCAATTTCTTAGGCGCTAAAACATTTAGATAAGCCATCTGAAGATGCCATAAATTAATATCATATTGATTTATCTTATTTGACACCAGGTGGGCACTTTCTTTGTTACCAAGATTGGTATCCTGAATTTATATTTAATCACTAAAGTAGCAGAGCATAACAATTTTCCTGCAGTATCTTCTATGTTGCAGCCTTTCTCATTAAAGGGTACTCTGACTGACAATAAATTGACTGTGAGTCCTGGTACATATAAGACATTCCTTACTTTTATTCTATCATGCTGTAAAATATTAATACTGATATCTCCAACACACTCTATGGACAATGGCTCTCTATTTGCCACTGTTATTGCCTTTACTGGTGGCTCCCAAATGTTGCAAAACCATTCTATCTTACTGCACATATGCAATCATATGGAAGCGCCAGTGTCGATGTACAATCTTTCAATATTTTTACCTGGGAGCGCTGAAAAAGTTGCAATAAAACCATCTTATTTTCTTCCTTTGCTTTGTGTTTTCTTTGATCTTTCCAAAGTTTGCCAAATGCTTATAACCATTGCAGTTGTAGCATCAGGGGCCTTTTATTTTTCTCTACTTAGGGCTTTGACTTGTTGCTTTCACTGTTTTTCGTCAGATTATAATATAGGGCAATCAAGAGAAGTATTGATAAATTCCTTCAACAAACTTACTCTTTTGCTTAGCTCATTGTCATCAAATGCTTTGTGCAAATTGTCCCATACTTCTCTAGCAGTATTACACTCATGAACATGGATGTAATTGTGTTAATAATTAGAATAAATTTGGATTTTGCCCTCACATCCTTCACAAGGTTGACTAATCCTGTACAATTTCTATGTAATCCCACAAAACTTCATGCTCCAAATAAGTTTTTACACTGAATTTCCATGTGGAAAAATTTTCTCAGCCACTTATCAATATTAAACATATTTGAGCATGATATGCATTTCACCGGTAAATTATATGCATTTCACCGGTAAATTATCTGAATTACTGTCTCCGTTTCTTTCATCTACTCTATTTGCAACTACGCTCTGCTACTATATAGGATTTTCAGCAAATAAACAAGTATTTTGATAGTAATTATTAGTTTTATTATAAAGTGTATTAAAACATGCGTGTACAATTATTATTATTACTATTAGATTGTAAGGAAAAAAAGTGTCTCCAATTGAGACCACTACATTTAGAGGATGCTTCCGTTATGCTGCTTCTGCTTCTACTGCTTGCTGGAATACTATGCCTCTTCTGATACATAGCCTGAAAGTGAAACCATTTTTTATGCTTCAAGTGAAAAGGCTGCTTATGGAGGAGCAAATACAAGTAGCTTATTTTTAATTTATCTTCCTTTATAATATAATATTTTCTTTTAATACATAAATTATTTTCTGCTCAAAGTGTATGTATATAAATATATTATCATATATATGTGCTAGTATACATGTGTGGATGACCGGCTTTCATGGTGGCATAGCAGGTAGTGTATATATGTGTATTCTCATAAATCAATAGAAACAAATGCCCTATGGCAGTGAATTGACCTTAATGGTAACACTGTATATTTCAACCAAAAACCAACCAAAGTTTAGGTAATATTACTTGAATTTAAAAATTAAAACATGCAACCAATTATTACAATGAACTGCCACCCTTCTGGTGAGCACTGTCAGCTAGACTGTCTGCTTAAATTCATATCACTTACTACTTGTAGATTGATAATATATTAACATAATTTAAGATTCATTATTATATTAAGTTATAAGTTACCTTCTAGTTTATGGCTGGCAGGAAAAATCTATCAGCTTTTCTCGTGACTCAATTATTGAGGAGCAGATCTGTAATGAACAGTGAAATAGTCATTTTGCTTTGCTAAAAATTGTTGTACTTCAGTCCATCTTTAATTACATTTAATTATGTTAATTTTGACTCATAAAATGTCATTATCCATTGTTTTGACGCGATAGGTTTGCAATAACCTCGCAATTTACACATTTTTTAATGTAGTTTATTAAAATAGTTAATGTTGATACAAACTCTTGGCGACAATTTAAATAATGTAAGAAAGGACATACAATGAAAATTATTACCTGTTTGAATTGAGTACTATTTCAGGACAATTTTTCATAATTATTGTTGCAACATATTTATTCACTTTGTTGTCCTTTTATCCTCGTAGTCTGATGATATATGCATGTTGAATGTTATAAACGACGAAACTTACACTTTGATCTCTTCTACTGGCACTGGCTTATGTTTTCACTTTTTTTTATTGAATGGCAAACTATTCCGATGTCGACAATTATGTTTTAACTTTTATTATTCTTCTGAATTAAAATAGCTTTATAACCTTAACGATATGACTTTAGGTACGTATTAACCTATTTGTTTCCTCTGAAGATTTAAAAAAGACCCGCCAGAGGCAGCACTAGTGGGGGCCACTACTGCATATGTTTTGGTTTGCCTATTGAACTACTACTACTGGGTTTTCGACAAACATGGCGATCATATTTTTATAGACTGTTTTTTTCTCTGGAAATACTTGACATTGGCAGAATCTCTGCGTTGAATATACACGCGAGAAAGAGTCCATAAATAAGTAATAATAATAAATACTTGATATTGGCAAAATTGTGGTGACATCTCCACAAAGGCTACAAAAAAATAAGAAAGAAGAAACGTTAAATGTACATAACATATATAGTAAAAATGGAATTAACGGAAGATGATGGACTAGGAGCAAAATTGACATATGCAAAAATTTAAGATCAACTTGTTCGGGATTAAAAAGGATGTCATGCATGTCGTGGTTGACCTGTTTCAAAAAACAATAAACCGGCCAAGTGCGAGTCGGACTCGCACACGAAGGGTTCCGTACCATTACCTATAAAAATGGCAAAAAAATACGTTTGTTGCGTGGGAGCCCCCCTTAAATAATTATTTTATTTTAAATTAATTATATATTTTTAAAGTGAATATATAAATAAATATTCTGTGAATATTTCAAGCGTCTATCATTTACCGTTATCGATATCGAGCAAAAAAATCACGTTTGTTGTATGGAACCACCCCTCCCCCTAAAATATTAATTTTAGTCTGTATTTTAGTATTCGTTGTTTTAGCGATAACAGAAATACATCATCTGTGAAAATTTCAACTGCCTAACTATCACGATTCTTGAAATACAGCCTGGTGACGTTGACAGTTTGTGTCAGTTGTTGTCATAGATTTAAATATTTTATGTAGATATTTTTGTTAATGCTTCTTATTTTTATTAAAGATTGCATTGGGAATGGTAATCAAAATTTAATTTTATTTAGGAATCAGTGGTGTCAATCAATCAATCTTTAGAGGATAAGTAGTATTGCACTAAATTATATAATCCAGTTCCATAGACATCCTGCACTTTTCCTTCATTATTTTGGGAAATTTTCCCATCCCGGACTAATCCTCGTACTTTACATTATGCTACAATGTATAATTATATAACTTCTGGTACTATTGAGAATACTTTGAACCTAAATGAAACCTTATCTGATGATGATGAATGTCTTCATAACTGTGGTAATTCAAAAGCACTGCAAAAGAGGAAGTCAATATTATTTAAGTGATTTTGTTTTAAACATAGAAGATAATTCGACTGAAAAGAGCTATTACGTAAGAGCAGGTTTAAAATATTCTCTCAGAGGAAATGTAACTTATAAAATAAGCATAGCTCTTTATAATAATAGTAGCAAAATTATTGATGCCCAGTGTCGGTGTTCTGACTGAACTGAAACTTAAAGATTATACCGTACCGCCCATGAGGGTAGACGAAGGGGTCTGTCGGACTCTTACCGACTAAAAAAGACCACCCCGGTGTTCCTCAACTTGCCAATGATCGGGGATCCAGAATCGCATTTGCATTCTTCCGCCACACATAAGTATGTTTTTTTTTTATTCACTTTGTTAATTTGTTTTTTATGATAAGACATGCATTTAACGTTACTATCAATAGGAAAATCAAAACATATGTCCCACCCAGTGCTGCCTCTTGCAGATCTTTCTTAAATCTTCAAAGGAAACATACTAATTGGTTTCTCGAAGAGGTTTTATTAGTGGTGGGCGATTATTAGATATACTAATGAAATCATGCGATTATGAAGATGTCTCCATACATTTCGATTATAGCAGATTAGTAATTACTTATTGAGTTAATAGTAGTAAAGTTTATATTGGGTTGCGTCCTATTATATTTAGTAAAGCCTACGTAGTCAGATTTTGCCGTATTTAGGGATAGCATATTCTTTTTTAACCAGCAATCAGCAATAGTGAGGCAAAACATAGCCTGAAAACCAGTTCCATCTCCCGACTTGCCAGAGAACAATATAGTGGTGTCATAATATAAAAAAAAATTGCACTGTTTGTCTAAAATGGCATAAATCATTTATATGTTTCAAAAATAGAGTTGGACCAAGGACACTTCCTCGGGGAACGCCGTGTGAAACCTCCATCTTATCACTGATATATGATTCAATTTTGACGCGCTGTGTACGTTTACTTAAGTAACCCTTTAACAAGAATGGGTATAAATACATTATCGAAAGCTTTTTTATTTTATATATATATATATATATTTCTTCTTCTTCTTCTTATTTTTTGGCCTTTGTGGAGATGTCACCACAATTTTGCCAATGTCAAGTTTTTATTATTATTATTTATTTATGGACTCTTTCTCGCGTGTATATTCAACGCAGAGATTCTGCCAATGTCAAGTATTTCTAGAGAAAAAAACAGTCTATAAAAATATGATCGCCATGTTGGTCCAAAACCGACATGACCGATTTTTTGTTTATCTATATATATATTTAAATTCCACATTTCAAGATCAACGTCAACTAATATTACACCAAGAACAAAGCTGTCAGACAGAATTAGTAGTTAAAATTAGTAACGTCATTCGATGATAAAAATAAATTATACTTCATAAAAGATAGGTTGATCTCTGCTACATATGTCAAACTGACATTCCTAGGGTTGCAGGATATAAAAAAAATGTCGATTGAAATTATCGATATTTCTCACTACTATTAATGCTAATGTAACATATACTTGGATTTAATTTAATTAAAACATTACTAAATTAAATGAATATTTTAATATAAATTAATTTTTTTCTCTTAAGGGAGTACATCCCAAATCCATATCTGAATCGCTAGAATAATCTTGTAAATTTATTATAAACTCTTGTTCGCAAAGATTATCAAATCGGAGGTCCCGCTCTCAATCTTCTTCCATTAGTTTTCTGTATTTAGTGACCACCTTCTTCCATTCTTTTGCAGGTACATTGTTGACCCCACCGTAACCTTAAAAGAAAACATATTTTTTTCTAAGATATTTATACATTATACAGTAGTTAATACT
Source organism: Tyria jacobaeae (assembly GCA_947561695.1). Taxonomy (NCBI): domain Eukaryota; kingdom Metazoa; phylum Arthropoda; class Insecta; order Lepidoptera; family Erebidae; genus Tyria; species Tyria jacobaeae. Next base: position 4,696,915 of record OX387207.1, on the reverse strand, counting down.
TAAAGTACCTATCTAATTGAAATTCAATCAAACAAACCTTTGACTTGGGCCCAGATAAGCTCGATCGAATTATACTAGCAGTGGTACGGGTGTAGTCTTATGACGGCATAACCCTTTTCATGGGCTATATCATCTAAGACATATGTTGGACGACTAGTTTTGTGCAGACCAACGAGTAGTAATAATTTATTTTTGAGCATAGTTTCATTAGCCTCTATTCCTTTTTCCTGAAGCCATGCAATGATTTCAAATTTTCTGTTTGCTGAAGTTGGTAGTTTGTGCTTTTGGACCGAGTGATATGGGGTGGTATCCATAATAATGCAATGTGGCTCCTTTAAATTATCTAATAATTTTAAAAACCACTCCTTACTTTTTTCAAAATTAATTTCCTCGTGGTATTCAGTAGTTTTAGTTGATTTGAATGCCAATAGTTAATTAGGCACAAAATCAGATGACGTCCCAGCATGAGTGATTATTAAACTTTGACCTTTGCCTTCGGATACTTGATTGTGCAGTATCATCGGTCCAAGCTTTGGATGCGATATCAATGGAGTTTAGCCATGTCTCGTCTAGAAACACTACTCTGTCCCAATTTCTGATTTTTTTGACAATTCAGAGAAAATTCACTCGAGCAAAAGCAATTTCGGTTCTTTCCATAAGTATTTTTCTATTGTAACTTTTTTTATAGGGAAACCCAATATTTTACAATATCTTCGTTAAAGATGGCAAGCTTCCTTTGAACAAGTCTGCGTCTTTGAGGGACACGGCAAGTTTTCGATGTAGGCAATTCGCCAATTATATAGTAACCATATACATTGTTGCAAATTGCAGCGGCGTCAAAGTTATCAATGTTTGTGATAGCCTTTTTTTTTATTTGGCGTTGTTAGTTTTTGTCCTCGTCTTCAGTCAATGCTGCGATTGAAGAATCGCCATAAAGTATGGTCTTTTCTGATGTGCATTACTGTCACATGTCCAATGCCAAGAGCATCTGCAACTCTATCACATACTTTATCCATGGGTTTTCCTTTTTTTTTTATTATGCGATAGGGGGCAAACGAGCAGACGGGTCACCTGATGGTAAATGACTACCGACGCCCATGGGTACTAGCGGCCCGCCATTTTGGTTCTCTTGTATCAAAACTCAACAAATTAACAGCAATAGTAACAAAAACAAAGTAATGAGAACGGAAAACACAAACTGTATACAAGGCGTTGGCACTCGTACTAAGGAGAATGGAGGTTCATATCAAACAAGATGGCGGCGTGTCTTTTTTTCTAGTTATTGGCCTAGTAAAATGGCAATTTAAGCCAAACGCGGAGTGTCTTCTCCCGAAACCCAAGGATTGACGTATGGAATGTTACATGAGTGAGTGTATAAAATCAATTTCTAACCTAAATTGATTTTATACACTTACTATTATTTTAGATGAAGTATGTACATATGTAAATAATGTTATGATATTAAAATATACGATAATTTTAAAGGATAAATTATTTTTAAATTATTATTATTAAATATTTAAAATATCGATAGTTTATAGTCTGTGGTCACGATACAGCGTGGATACCTACACTTTATATTGGAAGATAAAATCGCGGCTAAATTGGGAAGCCCATATCCATATTTCTTTACAATAACATCGATTAAAGATTGTGAGAATGTTTTCATGTTATCACGGTCCAATAGCAACGGGTAGGTATTTTTAACACACTTTTCTTAGCTTCACTACCTTGTATATAACTAACAAAATAACTAATTATGTAAACAAATCTTAAAACGTATTTTTGACCCACTGCCCGGCTTTTGGTTAATCAAAAATTTTGGGTACATGTTTAGTTTGGATGACATTGCTGCCAATTCTCTGGTTCACTATCTAATCTAAAATTAGAGAATCGCTGTCTTTTTAAGTGCACCTACCCTTTGACACCTCTAAATTACGTCCGTCTCTTTCTCGTTTTATTAGAGAAAAAGATAGCAATAGCCTAAATAAAGTTAAGTTTGTGCACCACCACAGAACATATATAGGTACTAGGTGCACAACAGAATCGACACCAATACATGGTGAGTTAACTGCTGTCATTCTAAATCCAATATGGCGGACTAGTAATTTTGTATGCCTATGCATTCCCATCACATAACATAATTATATACATTATACTCTAGCGAGATTCCCTTGATAGGGGCATGAAATGAAAGATTTTGATGAGTAGACGAAAAATAAAAGATAATCCGGCCAAGTGCGAGTCGGACTCGCGCATTAAGGATTAATACTATGTAAGTACCTATTGTCTGCGCTGCATCCGCGATGGGCTCCCGGCACGGACGTCTCCAGCACCTATCTTTTCTAACATGCTGATGATTTTGGGTTTGAATTAAAAGTCAGCAATAAATACTTATAATAAAGTAATATAATATTTAAAAAAAATCTCATTCATTTCTGAATAATACAATTTTGTAATAAATAATAGTAATTTCTGTCTGATATTCTTTCAGTAGAGTTCTTCCCATAATATTTGAATCTCAAACTCATGTATACCTCGATTACACTCTTAATTAATAAATACATATTTATTATTTTTTTATCATGATCACAATCCCTAGAATCAAATAAATTATTTGGTTCGACATAGTAATCCACGATAAACTTAAAAACACACAAATAGTAATTTTCCTCTCTGTCTTTTAGAGGTAAAACACCTTTTAATATTTTTTCGACATTTTTCAAAATGTTTCTAACGTCTTTCGAAGGATAAACTAGACCACCCTGAGATTTTAAAGTAATTAAACTTGTTTTAAATTGGTCAGAAACTCCAAAAAGAAGTTTTTTACAAGTTTCGCATTTCAGTGAACGTGACAATTTTCTAGCCACAAAGCATGCAATATATGTTAACACACTTTCTGTATATCCTGAAAGATTACTGTACATACAATCAAGTAACTCTTCGTACAATCGTACATCCTCCGGAATTTATACAAAGTATTTCTTGGTTGTTAAATTATTTATAGTAGTGACTGGGCCAACTTTACTGGAACAAGTTAATATATTACATGGTATAAAGTCGATTTAAAAGTACCGCTAGTACCACTTGTCAATTTGAAGATACTGCAGCGAATGTAATTTATTGATTGAAATTAATTATTTTATTTTTACAAAAAATACTGATTCAGCATAAAAGGTATTAGATTATACACAATATACATATAGCTCATGGGAAGCGTGTGGTGACCATAACGCGAGCTCCATGATTTTTGTTGACCCAAAAAGTTAACAACGCGCCTAAAGAAGTTTTCGCTTCAAAAATATGTCGTTTAGAAAACATTAGACTGTTTTGATTGCATTCCAATTTTGTTAAATACGAAATTAGTTCATAGGCATTGAGAGCCGGAAAAATTAAACAAAGTGAACCTGATCCCTGTTATGTTTTATTAATTATAAGTAATTTAATGTGTGTACATTATACATAATAATAATTTATTTATGTTTGTTGAGAACTCTTAACTTCACAATTAAATTTATGTGAGAGGTGAAGATTAAACAATACCCGTATATAGATGCATATTATAGTTTTTTTTTTCATTTAGTAAATTTGTGAAAAAAAGGGTGTGTGATAGTTGTCTTACTTAAATAATAGTTTAATCTAATAGTTTAATACATAGCTGGTAACAGCTGTTTAATACATAAAAGGTACCTACCAGTTATGTTTCGCCATTAGGCATACAAATATTATTAATACATTTTATTACAAGAAAAATTGAGAACCTCGCACCAGCTCTTTCTCCTCGCAGCTACAAAGATAAGCGTCAACAACCACCGGCCGGATCACAATCGAAGCCTCTCGAAGTCCTGCACTAAGCCTAACTCTCCTGTAACAGCTTTCTTTTCTAATTTCCGTCCATGGGTGGCGGTAGTCACTTACCATTAGGTGACCCGTCTGCTCGTTCGTCTATCGCATAAAAGAACCAAAACTGTGAAATTTTGTGATCTAGTGTTTGTAATTATAATCTGTTAATTTGTTTTCCTGCCAGACCACGTTTCTTGTTCCAGAAACGTGGTCTGTCAGGAAAACAAGTTAACAGATTATTCTGTTACTTTTTTTACCACGTTATACTGTTATAGAAATATTCTAACATAAAATGTCTAAAAAATCATCGAAATTTCTATCACTAGGAATACGATAACAAAAACAAATAAACAACCCAGTGTCTACATCTTGTGTTTTAGTAATCCATGTCAATATTTATTCCATTACCGAAGTCAGTACTTGACGCTACTTTTTGCCATTCTAAGGGCGGTATTCAGAGGGCAGTTTGTAATTCAATTTTTAATGCTTCACGTTTTGTTCCAATTCTCTATTTACGTAACTATTTTATTGACTTTGGCATGATATATGCATGCCATATTTATAATTAAAATCTAAATATTGTTTATCTCCTCAGTGTAAGTTTTAACATTTTTATGATTAAACAAAAAAGTGGTTGAATGTTTCAAGGTATATTTTTATTTCAATAACGTTCAAAAAGTGCTATCATGGACAAGGATTCGAACATGTAAGTTTACTGATTACTTTGACAGCGTTACGACTACGAACTTTATTGATTGTGTTTTTGTATGTCTGGTCATTGATTACAAAGTGAGCTAGATGTCGCTAATATGCTGTAAGACGGTATGAATCAATGTTACTTAATACGATTACTAGTTTAAATGCTCGTAATGCAGGGCCTCAATAGTAGGTAAAGATTTCTTTAATGAGTATGACATGTGCAGTTTTAATAAAAGACGGAGTCACAGACACTGTAATTTTGGTTTCAGTAAATGTCACAGTTTACTATCCCTGACTCTAGAAATAATCCACACATTGTCTATAAAAATGTTAACAAAGGTTTGCGTTCACGGAGATACGACCTCACAGTTCACAACACTTAGTAGGTTCTAATCATTATCACTGGTCACAAGCAACTTATATTGATTTTAGTCAACCAATTTATAAAAAAAAATATAATATAACTTGATTATCTTCTTCTTTTTTCGATGTGGCAACTGAGCCTACAAAAGTTAGCTAATTAACAGGAGTCGTTAGTGCGCTGCCCGCCTCTGAAGGGCATGAGGGATGGGGGATGGGGGCGGGCAAGCAAAGAGGGGGCATGAGGAGATGCGAAAGAGGAGAGGGGGATTTGGGGAGAGGAAAGACGCGATGGGGAGTCTGGCCTCCGAAATTTCACTGATTACGGGGAAAAAAGGTTTGCTGTGAGGCCGGACAAGCCGGCTCATTCGTGCCTAAGCATGGCTCTACCACTACAAAGTGTGTGGATTGTAATGTATTGCCTGATCTTATGAAATGTAGTAAAATCATTCCACTGTATAAATCTGATACTACCTCAGACCGAACCAATTTTAGACCAAGTTACCAAAATAATTTATGATCTAATGCACAATTTCTTTCACAATAATAATTTGTTACATAAAAATCAATTCGGTTTTACCTAGGTGTCGCTCCGCAGCTGATGCCGGTGTCGAGCTTGTAAAACAAGTCACTGATTTATATATATTTTTTCGATATATCAAAAGCTTTTGATTGTGTTGTTCATGAAACTCTGATAAGGAAATTATATCACTACAGTATTAGAGAAATATCGCTGGATTTCCTTACTTGTTATCTAAGTAATAGGATTCAGAAAGTCGATATAAATGGTGAGCTATCTCCAGGTTCTGTGGTTAACATCGGAGTTCCACAGTGTTCTGTACACTACAACTTGTTAAGAACCGCCACGAGGTAGTGTTGTTTGCAGATACTTCACTTTTGTTTAAACTGAAATGTACGACTACAACTTTGTAATTTTTTGTATCGAAAGTGGTTCAGTGGTTTAACGTTAACAATTTACTTCTTAATGGAGAGAAAACCAAATGTTAATGTCTATTAAACAGGTAATAAGAACGATAACTGTTAAAGAAGAAGAAGAAGTGGACACCACAAACTTTTAGGCTTTACTCTTGATTCAAAGCTTCAATTGGAATCTCCCATTGAAGATTTGAATGAAATGTAAAAAAATCCATATTAATCCACACATTGTCGAATGGACTCAGATCTGAAGATACGCAGTTAGAAAAAATCTTGTACTGACTGATATTAAAACAGTCAGATTAGTCTACTTTCCTTATTTTCATAGTGTAATGTCATATAGTATTTTATTGTGGGGAAATGCATCTTATATTCAGTCTGTCTTTGTGCTGCAGAAGATGACTATCCGAGCAATTTATAATTTAGATAATATCGTTATCCGCTGAGATTCAAATAAATAAACATAATGGCAGTCAATAAATCTATAAAAAATTTATTTAAAAGATGATTTTGAATATGTCCACACACGGCTGAAGTCGTAACACGCACTCAACGATGCCCGTGCATATCAAAGGTGGAAACATAGATTATTGTTTTTTCATCTCTTCAATAAAAAAAAAAATCCTTATTTTTGCCATTTCTGTCATTTAATTGACGACATTAACTTTGGTTAATTTCACACAACTTGCAAAAATTGCAATTTTTCTTAATTTTTACAAAATATAGGGATGAGTTCTTAATTTGTACATAAGAATTATAGTAAGATGCCAGTCTAGAAGACCAGATTTGGTAAATATAAATTCGATTATTCTTTATAGTTTAAAACGTATTTGTACTTGATCCCTAGACACTTTTGATGTTACGCACATCAAAAGTCCAGTCAAATACTTTACAATTGGTGACAAATAGTGTTTTAGTTTCTTATCTATTATTATTATTAAGCTTGAAGTAATTACGTTTTTTCTTCAAAGATAACCTAAGCTGACTGCTAATGGACATACTTACCTGCTATTTGAACGCCTTTCCCCAAATGAATGTTAATAGTTTTCATTTGAATATCACCTACAATTAAAATGTATGTTATATTTAACAAAACAATCCAAAGTACAAATATTCCGTAAAATAATAATTCATCTAACTGCAATTTCATCGATAATTTTATAGTCTGCACTATGCTCTAATGCAAGCTTGCACACAGAATGTAAAGAGATTTTCGTGGCATATTTGAATTTGACATGAAGGACCAAATTCTCGATTTTTCGGTGAATATCGCAGAAGCTTCAAATATACATAATATGAACACGTTGTCGCGTTGCTGAGAATTGTCTCACTAATATTCTACCGAACTAAAATAAGCGATGCGTTCGAGATCACTAGGTATATCTAGAGCATACAAATGTCCTTACCAAATAAAAAAATAACCGGACATGCGTATTAAGCACGAAACAGACTTCGTTCAGTATGTATGTTAGGTAAAGCAGACAACGCATCTGTCAAGTCGGTCGCGTAAATTAAAATCGTTGCTACAGCTAGTCGTTGTAGCTTATAAAATCAATTTTCCTGTAAGTTGAAAGTGCTTTTATATAAAATGCATGTATACTTGTAGTGGATAAATATGATAAGGACCCTTCCTGTTGAAGTTGCTCTTAATATATGATCAGTCAACTATTTGCACTACCTGTTGATTCTATTTATCTCATTTAAATATCGATCAATATCTTTTTGTGCGATGTTAGTAGGTTTTTCATGTCTCGATTTTAAGTTGTGGGGGCCGAGGACACTCGTACCCTATAGACATAATAGTTAATGTTGAAATGACGGTTTCTTTTATAGCTATGATCATCCAATAATAATTATAGTCCTTGACAGCACGGAATCCTTTGCATTTTTTTTTGCATCTGTTCGGAAAATAAAAAAAGACAAAAAATTTAAGCGTAGTCGCCTTGTTTTCTACTTTTTCTTAAATATACAAGTGACAAGTGAAATCTAAAATAATGGGGAAGAAATATTTCTTTTTTCAACATTTATTATCGTATTACACAGATTTTTGTAGTAATTTATGTCTCGATGTCCATCAATTAGCTTTTACCGTTACGACTAGTTACTTGTTATCCTTAAAATTTAAACACTTGTAGCTCTACCATTAGTTGCACATCCGATCGGGCTTTGGCTAGGTGTGTTGAAAAATAAAACTTCTAAAATCCACATATAAGAAAAATTTAATAATATAAAACGTGTATGCTACGTAACTGTCCCTGCGATGTGGCGACATACATACATCAGAAAGGAAACGAAGAAAAAATAATAATAATAATAACTATAATTATTATTATTCATATTTTATTCTTGTAAATATTTATGATTAGTAATTATATATTAAGTTTTATATACAACGTACGGCCCATTGGAAGTATAAACGCCATTTAACTTTAAACTACAAGATAACACATTAATGTTTTGACATTTTCTATATCGGCATATGACTATCAGTTCAAAATATCAGTTCATGACTATCCAGATTCACTATCTAAATTAATTTCATACATTAAAATTAACTCACAATTTTAATTTAGAATTTTCAAATAACGCTTAACAATAATTTACAAAATGCAATTTAGTTAACACAGTCAGAATGAAACAAGATATTCTTTGAGAATTATCCTATTGATATAAATATCCTACAGGTATTTTATAGCTAACTTAGGCTTATACCCTTCGAAACAATGACGCAATTTTACAATTATAAAAACAGAACACTGGACATTACCTACAATAACTAGGCTTAAATATTAACTAGAATATCTAGAAGGTATTTGCATTAACTGTCCGATGTTACATCAAAAACTAGCAAATTACAACCAAGAAATTATTGTTATTATTGTATTAAAGCTAATAAATTTATAAGCTAATAGGTAACAATAATGTGATGTATAATTTGCTTATACATATTTATGAAATATTATGTTTGCGTTTGAGCCCATTCATACGTACATAAATGGGAAAGGAAATTCCCTTTAATATACTCATCCGGATAGTCCGAGCTTGATAGTCACATGAAGATATTTTAAAAGTTTAGCCTTTTCATATTGAGGTAACAATATCAGCACAATGACGTAATTTGGCAGATCGGTGATGTTCAATAAAGCCGTTTATCGTAAATAGCATATAACCGACTGTGTATAAAAACTAGTTTTAGTGCAGTGTAAACTGCTAACAAATGAACTGATGACGGTAAATAATAGTGGAGTTAATTAATAACACTTAACTAAGACTTTTAAAGTACCTATTCATTCAAACAATATTTGTATTATTTATTACCTACGTTAAAAAAAAGTTTAGAATATTTTTTTAATTAGTTTTGTAAAATAATCAACAAGACCTGGACAGTCGGTTATAAGTAGAAAATCCTTATAATATGATATTTAAAATATCCAACCGAATCGGGAGGCGTATGGAATGTAGCAACATAGAAATAACCTTTAACTTATTTGTTTAAAAAACAAATAAGGCACCATACCTAATTGCAAATCAATACAGTAGTATTATAGACCAAAATTATACAGGAATTATACACCACAGTGTTTTTTTTTAATACACATGATTTTAATATAACCAATAAATATTTAAAAAATCTCAAAAATTTACTCAAGATTGGTGGTGATTCCGAAAATATATACACTTCAAAAACGCACTGTCGAGAGTTTAGAATCGATCCAGATATGGAATCACCAATGCAAAAGAGAGGAAGAGCAATGAATAATACGGTAATATAAATTAATAAATTTTGATATCATTTGATAACTCCTTTTACTCATTTTCCATAATTACCTATCTACTTCATTATGAATTTATTGGTTATTTTCAACGTCCACAAACAGATATATAAATATCCTACTTGAGATAAATATAAACATGACATACTTTTAATACGTGAGTTGCATTAAATAAAATTGCAGTTGCATTACAAGTCACAGTCGATGCAAAACTGATATCAGATGCCAAGACAGCCACATTGCACACACAAGAATTCTATTATATTTAATATCAAAGATATTATGAAAACCAAGTAAACATAATAACAGAACTATTAGAAAGACATACAAAGCATCGCTCAGCATGCTTCTTCTTCATGGCTACAAATCACAAAAAATATATTATAAGTGTTTACTAAATCAATTAGATTAGATAAACTTGAAAATATCGTGACATAATAAAATACAACATTCTAATAAGCCACATTTGTTAAGAAAACAACTTTATATGTATGTTTACCATATACCTAACTAGTTATACAGTAGATAGTGGAGTATTTGTGTAAAGTATAATTACAAGATTTTAAAGTCAGATTTGTAGGAAAGTGTGTTGTTTGATTTTCATTATTACAATTGACTTGTTTCATTTGTATGTGAGAGTGCCTGGCTTCCATTTGCCAATACCTATTTGTTTATATTGAAATTTATTGCCCAGGTACTTTTGGTCTACGGACGTCTGAACTGAAGGTAGGAAATGTTTATTTAATTATGGGTTTGAATACTGTTGAAGTAGTAAATGTATTTATATAAATACACACAAACAAACCCCACTATATAATACATATGTATTATATAGTGGGGTTTGTTTGTGTGTAAAACACAGCTAGTGTGTTGTGGTGTAAAAATAATGATGGCAACCTATATTACCTTTTGTGTGTATTTCGGTAACTTGTACAACACCAATGATATTAGTTTTTCTAAGGTCTAACTCCTTTCATGACTAGCCGTTTCTTTATTTTTAAACGGTTTTTCCTTATTATAATCAAGAAATCCATATCTACTTTGTTCGTATTACATTATGTGGCCTAAGGCTTTATTGTGTAATATTCACATCAAAAATACTCAAAATTATATCAGGTTTCTAGGAAAAGACGATAAAACGTAAAAGTAATGTATAGATATAATATTGCGGAACAGTACGTGCGTTTGTGATTTTATTTAAGAAGTTTTGCAAGTTCCACCAAGTGCAAACAATCAACAGTGTAAATAAATATAAATATCAGATAGGTACATATATTCTATATAGTTGTTCGCCAATCAAACTTCTGTTAATCATAAAGCTGTAGGATTAATAACTAATTAGATATTTAATACCTGCAGTATAAATAACACATGAAGAATGTCGACTGGTCTGACTGAATTTTGTTTAGATTTTATACAATATGTAAATGGGAAAATTGTTCTGATTGTTCAATATATATATCAAATTCTCTGTATTAATATAATTAAGTTAAAGAGATTTTTGTTTGTTTACACGTGCTTATCTATGGGAGTACCAGTCGCATTTACATTTTACATTACGCAACGATCCTTATTGGTGGAAAAGTGACTATAAAAGCAGGTGATATTGCGGGTAATGACTAGTGTTATAAAATCGAAACATCTAATCACTGTTGAATTGAAGGTATTATTTAAGATTTAGTTGCTAATATCCTGAAATTAATAAATATAATACGTGTTATTACTATTAGCCGTAATTGTACTGTTGTTCAGGTTTTAATAAGGCAAGATATGATCAGGGAAAAATTGTAAAAGGAGGAATTGTCAAAGCTTTGTGTCGTTAAAAATGCTGATAAAATCTTATGACCCATGCAATGGTTATAGTAGACATTTAGGTACGTTAGATACGTACATAGTTTTTTATATATTAGAACACTACCGTTAAGTATGTCAAATTCGTCGAAGTCAAACTTTGAAATGTAATTAGATTTTAAAAATGGATATTATTCCAATCACCTACTTACCTGGCGACTTATACAATAAATAGTGTCTATATTTATTGCAAATCTTACATACTACTTATTTCATCAAAATCGCTTCCCAATTCGGTGGAGTCAAAAATTCATTCTGAGTTGATTCCTAACACAGCCGCGTATTTTAAATGACAAAAATTTACTAATGTATATTTTTATTTAATATTATTATAGTTATTACGAATTCTAATATATGACGATTGTTGCCTAATAAAGATGGTTTCGGTATTTTAGGTTTCACATAAATTTTGTTGACTTAAGTTTTTGTTTGAATGCCTTTACTAGAGTATGGATCATTACTTTTTATTTGTAAGCTCAAATAAATAAAAGACAGCATATCAAGACAATTCTGAGGTGCTCAAATATATGTATCTACCTTAAGCGGAGGTGGCGGTGGTTGCGGGTTCGAACCCCACCCAGTGCACTACCGTCGTGAAACCACTCCTAACACAGGCATTTAGCTTATCGAGAGGGGGATAACAAGAGTATTAGTATTGTGCGACCCACATTGCTAGGATTCTTTCAAACTAAAAGAAAAACAGAGAATCTAGATACATATATTTGTGATTATAAGATTTACAAGAACATTACTCAAAATGTACAAAACAACACAACCATATTTTCAATCTTTATGAATTTCAGGATGGACATATGGTAAAATTTATTCTTATTCTAGAAGGATCCATACTCATTGAGTATGTAAAAAGTTATTGATTTTTTAACTTAGGTTAATAAAATTTGAAGAAAAACTACAGAAAGTTGGAATCTAGGCTCCAAAATATACCACAGTATTGACAAAAGTACTTTACAACATTTAAAATTTGGATTAATCAGGTCTAACACCTTTGGGCGTTTTACAATTGCACATAAATGCTGCGTTGACAAACTGACCCAGAAACACAGATATTTGTCCAATATAGCGATAATTACGCACATTTTTCATCGTTACATTTTCTAATAATCTAAATATGCAGTTACCAGCCGTTGGTGCATATATCTAATACACACATATCCATTTACAAAGCAATTACACATGACCTATGAAACATGTATGTATACACTCTATCTATGTTTTTAATAATATAATAAACTTATGAATCACATTAATATATTTTTCATTATTTTTTTCTTAATCTATGATTTCACGGTTCAATATACTTATACATTGATCTAGTTTAAAACAAATGGGCAAATATGTTGTCTACTTTACTACCTTTTGTCCGAATTTTTATTAACGTTTATAAGCTAATTTCGTAGAGCTATATAATCGTCGATTTTACGTATCTGTCCTAACATTTAAATGCGAAATATACAGTTGTTAAGCCATTTTAAGATAGCCAGGGCATATACAGAGCATCCAAATCTCACACTTAAAGCATTACTCTATTATCCTGTAACTTTGCTTGTCCGCTTGGGAACGACAAAAGCAATACACACTAGGCCTCCATATATGCCCATGTTAATTGAGTCATTCAATAGCAATAAGGTATGGTGCTTTATGGCGGTTATAGAAGCCTATTAAAAGCATGCTTACCCTGTATACAAATAACTGTAATGATTAAAAGCGCATATTATGGAATTGCTTATGCGAGTTGTGTATAAAAAACGGCATAATGATGGTAAATTTAAATTTGCATCAACCATTGCTATTGACTACGCAATTAATTTGTTGTGAACTGTCAAATATGTCATTAAGTAATAATAACAATACAATGTTGACCGTCAACAACATAAAATAATATATAATAAAAAAAAGCTGAGATTTAATATACAATACAAATAAACTTTCAAAATGTGTAAAAACGCGGTAAACAATGTATTTTTAATGTACCTATATTAATTTTTAAACTATTAAAAATAAAATTGCTTAATATTTATAAATACTTTTTTTGCTAAAGCAATGTGTTCACTTAAACTATAAATATAAAATATATACCCTAGGTACATGGTTTGATAAAACAGTGAATAAAGATAAAAGTGAAAATGCTTAGTTAATTAGTGAATCAATCACTAAAGACAGTAAATACCACACGCACTCAAACATTTATAACAAAGTTTCTTCGATACTATTAAATCACTATTTTAAACTAACGCCGTCGATTGCAATGAAAGCGTGGAATACTCTTATAATAATTATATCTTCTTCGTTTTCTTATAATAGAACGCATTTTTTGTGAGTAACGCTAATAGAAGCAACCGCTTTTACGTTCCTCGGGGCGATGTTGCTATATGCATATATATATAAAAGAATGCGCACGCATTGTGCATTATTTAGTTCGTGTTGGGAACACTTAGCGTCCGCACTTTAAAAGCACACTCCCCAGTATAGTGAACAAGGTCCCGATCGTCTACCAAGCGTGTCGGCGATAGTTTCAATTTGACATTATCTAATTTTATTAAATTTAAACAATATTCGATCGATCAATTTAAACGAGATATTTTTACACCGATTTCTCATTAACACCAAAAGATACTTGGAGTTTCGAGTCGTACTCCGTCTCATTAATACATTAAAGGTAATAAATATTAAACTCTCATAACAGAGTGCGTGTGATATGTGCAATAGTCCAATTGAACTTATCAAAGGGGAAGACTAACGTATTGGCCCCCGGGAGGTATGTAAGAGCGCACAATCACTGACATCGACAATGCGAATGTGCTTAACATGGCAGTTTAAACGTTTCCAGTCGTTGTATTAAATTATTCTCTAGTTTTAACACTAGATTAGTAATCTAAATGATTGTAATTATACGCGTAACAGCCACAACTTAGGTAAGTAAAAATACAGACTTCTACGTAAATTATTTTGCAGAGCCATTCGTACAAGACTGCAACTACATATTCTCTCAATATATGTACATATGAATTAAATATTTTATTGTGATGTGGAAAGCAGACTTACACAAAATTGCTTATAAATTACAATAATTATGGATATTCTTTTTGGAGGTACTTTACCTACCTATTTGGGATGCAATATAATAAATTAACAATAATACTAAAGTTATTGGCGTTACGCGATTGAGTAGGTTCAGTTCAGTTCAACAAAGAATCACCTTTAAAATTTCGACAGAAACATAGCGACTGCATTATGGGAGGCAACACCATTTATGTGTGATCGGCTACAAGTATTGCTATTCTTGTTTTTACTGAGATCAACCGCGAACAGCCTCTCACCGAATGATGCCGCCAGTCACTGGATCCATTAAGGCCTCTTACACACTTAGCGTTTTTCAAAACAAATGTTCAAGTTACAAAAAATACAAAAAAAAAATGTACTATAGATGTTATCCTCCCTGTAGGCTAAAAATGTAATGCGACGCTACGTGTGTAATGGCGCGCCAAACTGCGAAGACAACAATAAATCTTAAAACTAGTGAATAAAGGTCAGTTGACCGCACAATATCGGAATGAAAGAGTAAAAGAGATAGCCTAACATTACTGAATAAAATATAATTATAAACACTTTACAAAATAAACATACGAATCTGCGTCGGGGCGAGAAACAGTTAACGAAATTAATATAAATTTGCGTTTTATTGAAGTTAAGTGAACAACAGTAGCAAAATATAGGTACGCGTCAACTGTTTCTAACCGCGACAAATCAGGTAACGCGACGCACTAAGCCTAAAAATATAAAGATTGTGCTCGGCGTCGGTGGGATCATAAGCCGAACGTCCCAATAAATAATATGACCGCGAATGAAATGCAAGTGGGTCACCCCACATGATGGCACAACACATCGCTATCGCTTAGCGACAAAGCGAATAGCTCACGAAACATTAATAATTAGAATACGATAACGGCTAATATATCAAACTCTTAGCAACAAAGAACCGTAATAAATTGCCGAAACATCAAAGAGGGTTTGCGAATAAAAAACACCTTTTTACATAAACTTAAAACAAAATATAATAACTTTAAAGCATTAGGTGTAATTAGTGTTGACTCGGCTACGAAGTAGCGGCATTCTTTGGCTTGTCGCTCCTGGGTGAGTTGACTCATCACAAGTGTTCAATTCCTCACAACACAACTTAAACGGAATACACGGATTGGATGAGACGTCTCGTTTATTTGCGCGTTCGATTGCGTGGGGCAGGAACTCGAGGCGCAGGGATAACCGCGGGCTACGCATGACGCTTCGCATGCAGCGCTAGGTGGTCGGAGCGCGAAAAGCAACGCTCACAATGGCGGCAGCGGAACGGCTTAGCGCCCGTATGCTTACGATAATGTCGCGTGAGCTCGTCCGAGCGAGCAAAACGCCATTCACAACCTTCCCAGGAGCACTTGTACGGCTTCTCTCCTGTAATGTGGAAAAAATATATTTCATTAATAAATAAGGTACTAAAGTTTACATGTGTATATTATATAGTTTTATTGTTGTGTTATTTGTTTTTTAAAGGTATTTTAGTAGGATGGCTACAGTAGTATTGCATTTTTGAGTCTAAAGTATCCTTAAATGGGCCAGTGATCCATTCAATACTCTTTGTTCTAATATTATATTAACAAATAAACAGCATTTTTCGGTGTTGATTCAATTTTATTTAATATTGTAACCGCCGCATCCTTTATACCGATTTACAAGCGCCATCTATATTTCATTTAAACATTTTGTGAAATATAGAACATGTAGGTAATAAATAGTTCAATGGATACAAGTAACTACCACTAGATGGCTTACTGCCTAAATATATTTTCGCTTTATAAAATATTTTTCAGGTGTCACTACAGTTTTCGCGCATTGTGTAATAAGTTAGACCTACAAGTGTTTAGATGGAACAACAGCGGTTGATACACGTATATACCGCTAGATGCCAGTATAGGTGTCATAAAATAAGATTTATGAAAATTTTACTAGGTGGCATCACCGGTTCCTAACTGTTAGTGAGGTAAGCAATTTTGTTGGTTTACAATTAGATAGAGTGGAAACTAGATGTCACTACTGGTTATTTAACATCGTACTTTTTACATTCATCCAATTTAAAGCTAAAAGTTAAAAAAACCTTTATGGTTTGAGTGGAAAAAATGTAAATAATATATTCTCAAAGCTGATTAAAGACAGATATGGCGCACATACGGGGAGACTGTAGTAGGCTAATTGATTGGTACCTAATCCTTCTGTAGCTAAGAATTGCAGGTTAGGCTTCATTTATAAATGCTTGCTTCATAAACCAGCTAAACATATGTATTATTTATTTATTTATTTTCGACTTAATGCACATTTTGTACAAAGGCGGACTTAATGCCTCAGGCATTCTCTCCCAGTCAACCTTGGGGTGCCGCAAAAATAAATGGTAGTAGGTGCAAATACGTGAGAGAGGTACCAGTTTAATTATTATAAAATATGACCTAATTATATACATATATTACTTTCATACATCATATACTAATATGTATATACCTATATACATATATATAAATAAATACAAAGTTATATACATATACCTACATACAACGCATATATGTAATAAACACTATAAAAGTCTGTTAAATATGTATTAACGGTGTGAAATTTCTGCCAACTGATTATACAGGAGGTCACGTACCCTCCTCTTAAAAGTGAAGCGGTTAGTGGACATCCTGATTTCGAGTGGTAGCGCATTCCAGAGTAGGACTGATTGGACATAGAAGGAAGAGTTAACAAAGTCAGAGTTATGAGGGGGACATAAGAGAAGATTGTTGTGAGTGGAATGAAGATTTCTGTCGTGATTTGACGATAGAAACCGAATGTAGGGAGCCAAATAATATGGTGGAGACGGAGAGTTAAGAAAAGAGAAGCGGGAAGTTAATGCACGTAGATTTCGGCGTTGGCGAATAGGGAGCCATTTTAACTCGGAGCGTAAAGCAGACACGTGGTCACACTTGCGAAGATTGAAAATAAATCGAATGCATTAAGAAGACGGTCTAGTTTGTTGAGAAGGTCTGCATTCAGGTCGAAATAGCACACATCACCATAGTCGATTAAAGGAATAATAAGGGATTGCACTAGAATAGTTTTGGTCTTAGTGGGCAGGAAATTTTTGAAATGGTATAAATTTCGGAGACTTCTAGTAACTTTCTGACTTACATGAGTTACTTGGGCTCGCCAATCAAGCGTTGTGTCAATATGCAACCCCAGATTAACTACCGAGTTCAAGGGTATGACTGAGCCATTGAGAACAATAGGCGAGATGGAGGTGGTATCAATCCTACACATAATGCGTTTGCTGCCTATAACTATCGCCTGGCATTTATTTGGTAGGGTTTACGGATAAACCAAACCTCTTTGAAAAAAAAAAAATTATGAGATTAATATACATTGAAAACAATAGTTGAGATAGAATACCGCCTTGAGGGACGCCAGTGTAAAGATCACACCAATCTGATGACCTGTCATCAACGCGTATGCACTGTTGTCGTCTCTGAAAATAAGTGGAGAACCATTCCAGAGCTTCTGAGGAGATCAACAAGTGTTTTAGGATGGACAGCAGGACTTCGTGACTGACGGTATTGAAGGCATTTGAAAAGTCAATCAAGACTAAAACAGTGACCTTGGTGCCTTCCATGCCCTCTCTAATATCGCCAGTCACTTTAAGGAGTGCAGAATTAGTGCTGTGACCGGGTCTGAAGCCCGACTGTAGAGGACTTAGGAGGTTGTGTTTGAAGACAAAGTGTGAGAGCTGTTTATGTACACAGGCTTCCAGGACTTTGGATAAAAAGGGAAGAATAGAAATAGGTCTGTAATGCTCTGGAAGAGATGGTTATTTTTTTTTTAGGCAACGGGATAATGTAAGCTTTACGCCAGACAGAAGGGAAGGTTCCAGAGTCGAGAGAAAAGTTAATGATGTAAGCTATGACTTCAATGACATGATCCAGTATAGTGACTATCATCCTTCGGCTAATGTCATCACAGCCCATGGCATTGGAACGGATGGATAGGATAATCTTTTTGATGTCCTCAGAAGCAACTGGAGAAAAATTGAAGTAGTCAATTTTGGGTCTGGTAAGACCAGCAATATGGTCCAGGGTCCGACATTTGGTTTGACGATCAGATGTAGGTATTTGTTATTGTTGCATATCGACATTTTTTTAAAAAGCTTGTAATTTATCATCACCATCATTCATCTTGTAGAGAATATTCATTCATTCAGACATCCGCTCACATTTGTATCCCTAAAGGTAGGCAGACGTGTTGCAGGGTGATTTGGTTCCACTACCGTAATAGGGGCAAGCCTCTTGCTATAGGCAACTATATGACTGTATATATACCGTCTGATAGATAACAGTCCCATCCTTTAGTCCCCTTTTACAACAGCCGCGGGAAATGGTATGTTCCTATTTTACTTCACCAAGAACCACACGCCAAATCTTCACTTATATATATAGGTATGAAGGTAAAGAATTCAACGAAAGATATTCAACGTATTAAAAAAGGTGAAATCATAATATGCTGCAGTACTAAATTACATAAATAACATAAAATATTAACCGTGTTCAAAAAAAGATTCTCAATTCAGTTGTTTTTTTTTTTATGCAATAGGGGGCAAACGAGCAGACGGGTCACCTGATGGTAAGTGACTACCGCCGCCCATGGACACCCGCAACTCAAGAGTCACAAGTGCGTTGCCGGCCTTTTATGTAGAGGTACGCTCTCCTCTTGAAGGAACCGGGAAGCTTATTATAAATAACTCCGGTATTTATAATAAGCTTCCCGGTTATTAAAATTTGGTAAAAAATATTACACTGCTAAGCTGGAAAATTAAGAGATGAAACACAGTTTTTTTTTAAATTTATCATGACAGTCGCATTAAATTTTAATAAAAGTCATTTATATGAAACCGACTATCTGAACTTCAGTTGCTTTTAGACAAAGTAGTTCCTACAGCAATAACTACTGATCAATTAGGCCTCATATTTTGAACATTAAATTAATAGCACAAGACATATTTCACTGCATAACTAAATAGCGTTCGAATTACTTCACTGAAGCATTGTGCATTGCTATCTTTCTAGAAAGAAAACCTCCGTTATTTAAAACTTCCAAACACAAGCCCTATACACAAAGCTACGTTTGATTTCATGTCGAAATAAAGTATTTTATAACTTGATAAACATACATGTCAATATAACGAGTGACCCAAAATTATTGTGCCCTGCTCGGAGGGGTGAAACGATCGATCGAAGTGGGCACCGGTCCCAGATGTTAACATATTTTCACAAATTCTCCGATCCGTGTTGGAGGCGTTCGTATTTCTTTCCAACAATGTTTTAAAGTTTATTAGCATTTACAAATGTAATACATATTTGGTTTATTGTATGAAATCTACTTAAGGGAATTATATTTTTTCATAGACCGTATATGAAAGTAATAATAACACCATCAAAATTATAGAATAATGACAAACTATGGCGTGTTATATATAAAACACTTCAAAAAGCAATTTATCAATGTATATTCCTTAAAAACCATTTTCTTTTTGTCTGAAAATACACGGTGTAACCGGGTCTTCAAAATTGGGCCTCAAATGTTCTTGCATAAAAACCCCTGGGGTTTCTCAACATAATCTCTATATCACCTGATATAAGTATGAACATGACGTTTAAGACGTTAAGTTAATAATGGTTAATAATAGTAGTCCCATTCTACACAGTAAGCCAGTATTTCCCGACGCCTCATGTATCTGTTCAACACTTCATCTTTCTATATGTGTTCGTAATCACCCATTTAAAATAATCAGAGTGAAGTTATACCCGAATTTATCTTAAAACTTCTGCGAATCTTCTCTTTC
This sequence comes from Tyria jacobaeae, assembly GCA_947561695.1. NCBI lineage: Eukaryota > Metazoa > Arthropoda > Insecta > Lepidoptera > Erebidae > Tyria > Tyria jacobaeae. Next base: position 4,676,524 of record OX387207.1, on the reverse strand, counting down.
TTTGTAACTCCTAAACATTAGCTGAGTTGCGCATATTAGTATTTTTCCCTTCACATCAGGTTAAAAACTAATCATTGTGGCATAAAGTTTTTAATCTTTAAAAATAAAAATATTACGCGTCTTACAGAGTAAGTACTCGTAGTTCAAGTGAAATCGCGTTACTTTACACAACATATTTCTAAACAGGCTTGTCGGGCAGTGCACATGTTTGTACCGTTAATTTGAAAAGAAATATGATTCAAATTCTATATTCTTAAATTAATCTCAGTACGAAATCAGAACTTTTCTACGAAAAGCAAGATTCCCTGAATTAATAACTCGTGATTTAGGCAGGTAGTGTAGATGCTTTACAACTAATATGTTATCATATCAATGTCATCACTCCTGTTGCTATTAAGTAAAAAAATGTGTAATAAATAAATAAGTTCGCTTTATCTTTTTCTAGAAAAGTATGATAGGAAATAAATGCGATTCCACCAATATAAAGAAATTGCATGCTCGTATTTCATCGAATCGGAATTAATATTTTATTTCTATACCACTGGCGATATTTGAATTATCATTTCTTGGATATGTTCCGAGTCATACGGCTATTTTATCGTGTTTGGTTTCTCCAATATGCTTTTATTTGTATTAAAATCTTGGAACATTCACGCAACAATCCAGAGCTTTATAGATTTATATATAAAAGTAAAGGTGGTTTGCAATTGTGAAGGTAAAGGTGGTTGAGCGAAGTATAAATTTGTTGGATTAATATGTATTTGAATTTTTTGTATGCGCATACCAGTGTGAGTCCGTTTGTGAGCCTTCAGGTGGGAGCTCTTGGTGTATACTTTGTCGCAAGCGGGGAATTCGCAGCGATGTACACGGCGACGTGGGTCCGTAGCGTGTGTAATTGGTTGGTGGCGGTGAACCGGTGGTCGCCGTACAGGGGCCGGACTCGGCGGTTCATCTGAAATAGCACGGATCGTGGAAATGAACACAGAGATTTTAGTTGGAAAACAAGGTGTTCACATTTATGTGCACAGGATATAAATTTCGAAAGGCGCTGAAAATTATTACCAATCGTTTTATTTTATTCATTTCAGTTTGTATCAGATGGAATTTAACGCTAGACTGATTATTAATCTTTTATATTGATATTTACACGTAATTCAAAATTTGTTTACTGTTTAATTTAACAGGAATTAAATGTGGTTATGAATAAGTCTCCCTTTTATCAGTAAATTATATTTACTTTCATTATTCAGTGTATGTGTAAGGTAAAATGTCAGTACCATAATGTTCGAGTAAACACAGGAAATATTGTAGGTATCAAAGGGTATTTTTCCTGTTGTCATTATTGGCAGCACTTATTGAAGTAAAAAACGATAGCATTTGTCTGTTAACATTAAAAGCGATGAGAAATATTCAAACGATTATTTCTTAATCATGTATAAACTACGTAGATATACCTATTGGGACTAGATAGATATTAATCAATATCAATATCTTTCATGATTACCCTTAAAGTGTCCTATGATCTAAGTATTGGAACAGGCAACTAGCTTCACGACTGACTTAGTCTGACTGACGTCTTCTCTTGTCAATTTTTTTTTATTTAAACATCTTTATTAGTTGATATCCGATTCACCCTAAGGCAGTCACAGACAATCACACGACAAATTATCTAAGGCTCACTTGTTATAACTTTTAAGTAAGTTCATATCGCCATTCACACTTTTCTAATTAGTTGCTAATTCATTTATGTAGATGCCAGCATCAATCATTGATGTGATAGTTCTGTAGTAAACAAGCTACTAACAAATTTTATAACAGAACTTTATTTTGCCAGTGACTTCGATCCGACATTGACGACTTTAAACAAGTAAAACTAAAAAAAAAAATATCAGTATTGTAGGCTTTGTCTTATAATCGATATAGAATAGACGTGTAATGAGATTTTATAAAATAATGTAATTGATAGAGTTTATAACAATGTCATCAAGAGCATAGAGGAAGTAAATACGTGTTGGTTATTGATTATAATGGGCTTACGCATGAACTGAGATTGTGACGTCGGCTTATGGTAACATATACACATACATCATAACTTCCCAATATTATTCTATCTTAATCACCATCATCAAATTGTCAGGAGTAAAGAAAACTTCATAAAGACAAAATACTGCACCCGAGAGATGTTGACCAAAGCTAGTGTACAATGTTTCACTCTAACTATTTGCTGTACTGTGGGTTCAGTCTTCTACGAACCCAGCCTTAACCAGAAGGAGAACCGTATTTATTGTACTTGTGTCTCACTTGACCTGCAAGGAAATAAGGTAGTGAGAATCTGGGAAAATACTTACCCCGTGGTTCATCAGAATCACTAATTGGCTCGGTTTTCACGGTAGTGGTGAAGGTGAAGAGCGGTGGTGTTGGCGACGGTGGTGAAGCTGGTGGTGATGGAGGAGTACACGATGATCTCGCCCATTCTTCCTCTTGAGGAGGTTCGCGTCGTTTACGCGGTTCTTCACGCAGGTACCTTTCCATTTCGTAGCATGTCTGGAAGAAGATTTAACGTTAAATATAATTGACCAGTCTCACTAAACCTGTCTTTGTGTAATTATCAGTGATATGACCAGTTTAAAAGACACGTGCTAAACGCGCTGATGTAGCCTTATTCAGGTAATTTTTAAAATGACAACATAGATTCCAATATTTTCTAAATATGCGTACAAAGAATTATCTTCCCGTAAACATAGATATTAAGGAGTCGTTACATCTATATGACTAGTGTTCTTGGACTTGGTTTAGTGGTTAAGCACCGTTGAATACGTGCCGCAAGGCTTACATTTAGTAAAGGGCGCCCCATAGTTAATGTTTATGAATTTAAAGGACGCTTTGAAATGCTTATTAAGATTAATTTAAGAATTAGTTCCGTCAAATTTATTTCTCAATTATCAGTAACTTTATGATATTTAATAGTAGATACATATATTTAAATAACATTAATAAATAAATGAACAAATTACTATAATAATAATTATGTTACTGTAGCGTATTAAAAATGCCATAACTTAGAAAATAATATAAGTTCAATGTACATTTATATTACCGAATCCTTTAAGATATGTAACATTAATTATATAATAATATATAACTGAAATTGGGTCCAATAATAAGACCGAGTATACGATGATATCCCACCGGGTAATATAAAACCATTGTCTACTCGTGATGCGTGATGTTTATACAACATGGCTCAATAAACAGGCAAGGAAATAAAAAAAAAACAACATTCTCTTACCGTGTAAACAAATTAAAAAAATACTAACTACTACTAGCTTAAGTGTATATAAAATTTAATTAATAGTAGTAGCAGTATATGCCATTCTTAGTTAAACCTTCGAACTAAGTGGGTACCCTGGGAATTAAATAATTTAGTTTTAATAGACAGACTGATTCAATTTACATTGTGGAACGTCTGTCTGTTTTCTTAGAATCCTCTTCTTAACACTGGCAAAAGAGAAGTGTAATAGTTTAACCGACTTAAATTAGGTACAGCTACCTCTGACCAACATGCCAGGCACTGAAATGAAGAATATTGTTCTAACTTGCGATTTGACCATTTCTTTTATATCGTACCAGCAACTCTTATTAGCGTAATTTTACATTCTTGTGTAATCATTTTTGAAATTTAGAATACCATGTTGTCCGTTTTAAAAATTCCATCCAAATAAGTACTGCCGTTAGAGAGTAAATAACAAACATACTGATTCATAAAAGCACGCACAAGTAAAGTTTTGCGACAATCGAATATAGGTGAGGTATGTATATTGTAATAAGATAACGCTTAAACAAGAATATTGAACTACGTTTAAAGGATTTGTTAGGACATGTACTCGTAGCTACCAAAATTTTAAGTGTTTTCTAATCTTAACCGAGTTATAACCTAACTTGTTTCTAGTGGACATTTGAATCGACACTTTTAATAGATTATTTTTAATAGAATGTTAATAGAAGCCTGTGAGCTCTTTGGAACTAAAATCTATCTCTGTGCCAAATTTTATGCAGATTCGTACAGCCCGGTGTGATTGAGTCACAAACATCCATCGGAAGATTTGTATTCATAACAGTTTTAAGACTAATCTAGAATAATATAGATGATAATATACTAATGCATATATATATATATATATATATAACATATCATCATCTATATTATTCAAACTAAATAATATGCACATTTATATACTCAACAATTACGAATTAAATCCTATCTTGTCCCTGCTCGCGCCCTCGCTACACACACAAACCTTCGCCATAGCCTAGAGGTTATTGCCCTCACCCAAGGCTAACTAAGTACCTACAGACTGGAGTATAACGGTACAAACTTACCAACCTTCTTTTACAGTACCTTGACTTCCGTTAATGCCTTATTGTCTAGTAGATTAGGTACAATTTGACTTGACAATTGTAAAGAGAATTGTATCTCTAATCTCATCGGATAGGCTGTAGTACGCTTATGCAGGAAAAAAATTGTCGGAGCATCGATTTATTCAGTGTGCGTAAGCAAACGAAACTCAGCTTCGAATATTTCTTGTAGTAAGGTAAATATTTTAAGCCATTTTGCCAAAGTAAATGAACTATGACCAGTTGATTTACTTTGGTCCACAGACATGATTAACCCATAAAGTTTGTCTGTTATGTAAATTCTAAAATGGTTATAAAAATCTATATTTGTTACAAAAATAAAAGGAGGTTGAAGTTGAAAATAACTTTTTTCACACAAAAATAATAACAATAATCCAGTAATGTGGAAATAATCAAAATTAAATGGAGTTGGAGGCGGCGGAACAGGAGAGAGAGTGCGCGTTCAACTCTCTCTGTCCACAGAAGAAGCACCGGGCACCATTTATCTCAATCTCCAACCAGGCTTTAGGCTTATTTTATATACGAGTATGTACATAGTTCTATTAAGAATGACATTAAGTCAAAAGTGGCAGACTTTACTTGACATTTAACAAAATTTGTTTGCAAACAATTTAACATGTATCTTTGAACATGCTTTCCTATAATTAACGTGACGAACGTGTTTTTTTTTGTTATTTGACTGTTTTATTTGGCACATCTTTCTTTTCGTGAATCATTTACGTTTTATTCAGTATTATTCGAGAATCCCGAATGCCGAAGCCATTATGCGGCTTAAGTCTTTTTTAAGTCTTTTCTGTTAAAAAATATTACAAAAAAAGATTTAGTTTTAAATATTTAAACATTATAAACTGACAGTAAAATATTGTAAAGACAATTAATATTAGATAAGTATCGGAACTCTGCAGCTACCTCAATCTACATACGTCACAATGTATGTATGTAATTCAAAATAAAAAAACTAAAATACTGTACCCGCGGTTTACGCGACACGACCCGACCTAAGTTAATACCACTTCGAAATAACTGTCTGTTCGGCTGATCCGATAAACCAATCTCGACAAAATTTTGGATATAAACGACAAATTATTTTTCAAGTTAATTTAATGGTTGACAGAGATCAACAACACTCTTCATTTTTTAAGTAATAAATCATTTATGATAAGGTGTAGGTACCTTACAAAACAAGAAACAGAGAGTATTTTTTAAGAATTAAGAAGGTAGGTCCCCAGGTAGGTCCTGGGGGTACCTAAGAACAAAGTGCTATTATAGAGAGTAGCTAAGTAGTCCTGAGTTCGTGTCCTCGGCAATCTTTATAAATAAGTATAAGTGTGCATATTATATTAATATATAATATGCACACTTATAGACTTATAAATACATACGTATTATGGATAAATTACACCCAGACACAGAATAAATGATCATGCTCATCACACAAATATTTATCCTGGCGGGGAATCGATTCAACTAACCACTAAACCAAAAGGCAAGTCATACATAATACGTCTAATTCAGTGTGGTGTTAGTTCATTTTAGTTTGGAAAGGAAAGCCGAGCTAATTTAATGTTGTTGCATTTGTTCTATCATTTTTATTCCTAAATAAAGTATATTGGGCACAATTGCGGACAAATTTGGGACTTCATCTGGATATTTCATGGCCGTAATTTATAGGACTTTTCCATTATCATAGTCCATAAAAGCGGATATTAACAATCTTACTTACATCTTAAGATTTAATCTTTGACGTTTACAATGCAATGTTGTCAAACGAATTGAAGGCATCCGGGATATAGGGACATAATTCTAAGTGTAACTTGTATAAGGAACACACGTTCAAATATAATTCAAGATAAACGATATTGGTTACAAGTGCTGAAATCTAAGATTTCGTTTTCTAAGATTTATTTGTATGTTATGAAGAATAGAATTTGTAACTAACTTCATTTCCTTAAATAATTTATTTTTATTTTCTTGACCGACACGGTTACTTAGTTAGGTTACATTGTAATAAAACCCACACAACCTTGTGTATGAAGTAAAGTCGAGGACCGTCACGTTCCCTACCAGACTGTTTTGTCCAATTCTTGATAACCGTATTCTTGAAGACCAATGACTGTATTGGCCACAAATGAGCGTGAGTGAACCTACGATATTAAAATTATAATCAGTTAGCATGCTTGGTACCGATGGAAAACTAATGGTTTTGAAAGTTGTATTCGTTCGTTCGTTGCATTGTAAATTATAAACAATGAGAATTTCTTTTATGTATAAAAATCACACGATGTGTCGTTTTCGCTCGGAGCGTAATAAAAATATCTCAATATCAGGAATTAATGATTCATTAGTTCATACAAAACCGTGGATAATGTATCTGAACTGACCGACATATTAAGCCGCCCTAGTTTAATAAATTACACATTCATGTTTCGATCCAGCTAGTCTCTTATTTTAATGTATTTTTTTGTATAATTTAGAATCACATGTTGTTTTTTCCAATTTGACTGTAAAATTTCTAAATACATATTTAATGTACAGAATTCGTATTTTTTTAGTCGTTATTGAACTAACACAATCTAATTTGATAACTGATCGCTTATAGTGGATGTGTTTGCCTAAATTTATTGAGATATTTGCTTATGATGATTGCTCATCATATGGATGAGCAATATTATCTACGTGAGTGTACTAATTTATACCAGATACGTAATGCAAAATATTGTAAATTTTCAGATTAATTGCGACAAAAACTTGTATGCTAATATGCCTTTGGCTGAGTATTTTAATGTATCGAACATGAAACACAATATACATACCTCATTACAACACGCACATTGTGGCATCTATAATAATGTGTGTCACTCTGTGTCGGAAGTCGGCGGGAAAAATGTAGGGGGCGCAGCTGAACGCTGCTCATATAAAGGAATTAGGATGACAATTAATTTGGTGTTATTTATCTCCTGGACATTTTTAATGTTCAAATCCTTTTTTATATGATAAGGTATGTCAGTTTTTGTCAAAAGTTCTTTCTGTATATACTGTTTAAGAACTTATATTTAATTTAAGTTTCTTGTTACATATAGCCTTGCCGGCCCGTTATCCTGGTGGCTAGTGATGGCTAAGGAGCCAGCTGTCGAAATATAAACAAAAATAAAAAGAAAATCTTTAATGACTATTTTACAAAACGACTGTCGAAAGGTACAATCATTTAAATAATTTGAGCTAAATAAATATTAGTATTAACGTAACGAGTAGGTTAGATGATTGGAATTTGAAATCAGCTTTCGTGATAAGCATGATAATTATATGTATTACATTTATTTATAATTAGATCATGTAAGCATGATAATTATAGTAATGTTCCATCCACCCTAAAAATACAAATTTGTCATATTTACTAAACTACGAAAATAACATTATAAGAATCTTTGTAGATATCCTGGTACCCTTTTGATAAAAAAATTCAAATTTATATGCTATAAATTCGCTCAACATGAAATTGACAATCGCGAATTGCAGCTTTTAAAAAAAACATAGTAAATATTTTATTCATAGGCGTTACAAACCTTGTATCGCAATAGCTTACAATAAAAATGCATAGCTAATAAAACAACGACCCTGAGCTGCTTAAGCTATTGCACACACACTCTCTAATTCTTTCGCATAAGCGTAGCGTATCGAAGACAATACTCCTGATTGTCCCATTTAATGCCAAAAGTGCCCCATGGAAGGCAATAAGCGTGTTTAATACAAATATACGTTTGTATATCAGCAGTCTTGATGCATTGTATAGGTTGTGTCTAGTGTGCTATTTTGGATAGACGGTCGTGTGTGAGGTGTCTCAAGTTATGACTATATTAATTATAGTAGTACTAACTAATATTATAACATAATGTTCTTTTGATATATTGTAATTGTCACGAAACCGGCGAAGAGAACTTCGGGCAATCTGGGCACATGAACATTGTTAAAAAGGCAGAAATTTGCACTTGACCGATATGAGTCAGTATGGTTCTCTGCCTTGAATATTATTATTTTTTAAAGAGGCCCAAAATTTGTGAAATAAGAGTATATTATTAAAATCTTTGTTTTTAATAATATAACCTTATTATCTTTACTTTACTTTACTTGCACATCTAAACCGGGATAAATTAAAATAGAACGAGATAATGTGATTTTTATTTGGCTGGCAAGGAAGGGTTAACTTTTAGTAGGTATTTTATGACAAAAGTAAGATTTTTTTTAAGACGTAAAAAGAGTTTTTCTTAATAAAAATGATCTAACTAGTCAATTAAAAATTAAATAACTAATTATATGTTACTTTAAAACGCGGTGAAAAGTTTCACCAGCATTTACTAAGTAGGTACTTCGGTTCGAAAAAAAAAGTTGTTTTTTTAACTCTCGTGCTGCTCTGAGTCCAAGGAGAACAAACAATCATTGCATCTAGTAACTTAAAAATATGATCAATGAAGTAGGTAGCTACTATTACTCTTAGTACTTTACATTACCTTTTTTGATTTATGATTTGATTAGCATAGCATTTACAAAAAAAAAAGTGTCATTTTATATATAACTAAAAACTATAAATTACAACTAAAACGGATTAATAGGAATTCCTAGAAAGTATATAAGTTATAGTCAATCAACAGACAAATCGACATTATAGGATAAGCCCTTACACGGGGTAATTTTTAATACATTTGCAAAAGGTTTTAATTATAAAGAAGAGGTATTTAATTATTATTGTTTAGTACTGTTAGTAGCAAAAAAAAAACAAAAGATTTTGCATCTATCTACTTATATATAAATTAGCTTGGTGTTTGTGTATCGCTTTCTTTCTAATAATGATCGAGTTTATACTACTATTTTCGAACAATGTATCATACTAAGAAAAACAACTTGAACAAAAAGTTGCTTTAACTTTTAATCAATTTATCTTGGTCACCCTACTTAGCCGTTTGCGCATGAGTAGCTTTCATGGCCGCCTTTCTCAGTTTCTCATGTGTTTTCCACGCCACCAATATATCTATTACTCCTTTTATGTCGGAGATGTGAGAACCGTTTTAATATATAGATGGATGAAACGGCAGGGATACTGAGACCTTGGAGACCTTCAAATAATTCCGAATTCATGAATTTTCTCTCTGCAGTACATAAGCATTTCATACTCAAAATATATCTATATCACATGTGAAAAAATACAGACTACAGTTGCTATGCATAAATATCTCTCATTGACAATGGATGAACGCAGCGTATAACTTCTAGATTGTTTTTTCAAATACATCTATTCAAATAAGTCATCTTGGTTTACACATACCTACATCGCTCGATTTACGACCTGTAGTTTACTTCTACTATTGGTTTTTAAATAAGGAACAGATGCACTGATACACAGATACACGTTTTTTTAACTTTCTTTTTGCGTCGGGGGTTATAAAGCAAATTGACAATACTCAACTCAATGTATTTCAGCGCATGACCGCAGTAGACGAGAATAAACAAATTAAACTAGATTTATATTCAGCCTGTAAAATATTTTTAATGAATGAGAGTATGAAGTTGCTATTGTACGTGGGTAGAATATCAGAATAAGGGTCTCAACCGTAACTCGAGTGTTCCGGACCCGGTGTACAGGAAAACAGACAGTTCATCCGTATTTTGCTTGCACCATAGACCATACACAGAGAGAAACAAAACATGGCCTGTCTGACTACCTTTAACTTAGTGAACCATTATTTAAAAATAATGCGTTTGAATGGCTTCAGCATGCGAGCCACGCTTTGGTATTAAACATACTGAAATATATATGAACAATTTTAGTCTTATTTATAGTCGTCACATTGTCAGTCGTAATCTTGGATTGGAGTTAATTCGGAAAATATTACCATGCACATATTGATACGGGTCTATTGGTCTAGTAGTTACCGCGACTAGCCCGCGACCTCCGTTTAGGCTGACTGCCTAAACGGAGGTCGCGGGCTCGTTTCCCACACAAGACAAAAATTTGTGTCAGCCACAAACACTTGTCCCGAGTCTGGGTGTTAAAGCCCCCTGCGACACAGGATTTTTCCCTAATGCGGGACTTGTCTTTTTTTTTTAAAAACCGAACAATACAAAACAACATGTAAATTTCGATTGATGTAATTGTTTTTTTTTTCACAGTCAAAGTGGACATGGGAGGGCCGTGATCCTGTCCGATTGAGTTTTCTTTAAAAAGAAAGCTTACATGTCATCAATCATTTCGTTATTGGCTTTTAATCCTTTATGAACCAGCTTGTAAAAGAATTTGGTTTAATTTTCAATTAAGTTGATTTTTCGTTCGTATTTTAGACGCTTTTTCGCCATTTGTGTACTGAATAGAAATTACAAAACACCAGTTTTTATAACTTTAATGCACTATAAAAATAATTTGCTGAGGAATTTAAAACAAGGTCAGGGCAGTACTGAGCTGAGCAGTTTTTGAGGTCAAATGAGAAATTCACTTAAAGTAGGTGGTGGACAAACAATAAATGACAATCATTACTATATTCAGTTAAACATTTAATGTACTATTTAGTTAAGTAAGGTGTAGTTTATATATCTAATTTTAATTGAAAGGTTTTATCTGCATATAAACTAGATTTTTTACTTTTATAAACGATTAACGTTAGGTTATATTTATTGACATTACAGTCTTAGACTGTCTCTACGATTGTTATAGTTTTAAGTAATTTTTAGACTTCACACCGACTTAACATTGAGGTTTTTGAACAATAGACAGCTATAGCACACATTCCTAAAACAAACGTATGTAAAAACAAACAGTGTATTTTTCTCTCAAACGTGAATATACTGTGTTATCGCTTTTGTTGTACAACAAAGGGTATCATTGTGTCAATAACACTCTTTTTGAACCAAATAAATACTACAAACAATTGCTTTGAAATAAACCGATTTTTTAAAAGGGGTCATGAGTTTAGAAACGGTAGCGCTAAAAAGCGTTAATTGGTTTGTATATTGTTCGCTCAAACAGTGCTCAGTTCGTTATAACGTTGTTTGTAAAGTGCTCGTAATTTTAACCCGAAATGCTAGTACCCAACCTTCTAATATCCTTAACGTATAATGTGGTTCGTTGCCTGCTACTGCAAACAATTATGCAAGTTACCTAACAATTCTTAGTCGTATGCAACTGAATTTCCCCTTGAATTCACATAATACATGTTTAAAACAACAAGCTGTTTCCTACGTTTTAAGAAAATGTGCCTTTTTTTTCATCAATCTTACATACCAGCAGTTGCATTTATAAAGTATTAGTAGAATTTATCACACGAGGACGGGTATTTCCGTCGATGACTCACGCGGAGTGATTATAGCACGCCATGGTCAACCGAGATAACTATAGGGTTGCCATCAATTAGGATTAGATGCTTTAATTCAGTGCATTTTGTGTTTCGGAGCGAGAACGTGACACTCATCTCTTTCTTGGACCACAAATTGTTTCGTTGCAGGCAATATTTGTATTTATGTTTCAATTATGTTTGAGTCACCTCTAACTAGATGCATAAATCTACTATATAACTCAACAAGGTATCAAATCTTTGTCAAACTTATTTTATAATCATTTAAATGACTAAAATGCATTAAATATATTTTTTTCCTTATAGTAATTTCATATTTCTTAAATAATTGTGTAACAAAACAGTTGTGTTTATTTTTGTTAAACGTTTTTTTTATTATTATTTTTACAAATGTAAAAAACAAATGTATTAATGTAGTAATTATATATATTTTTAAATCCCTAATTTTTTACGGTTTTAATTTATATATTGACAACCCTAAATCTCTAGTACATATAAATAAAGTAGTAGGTATTAAGAATAAAGGGATAGGTTATAAGGGGATACAGGATAGGTAGTACGGTCATTTGACGATGCCGGCGTAGTATACCTGAAAACGTGGTTTGAATATCGCCATCTAAGGTCAAATAATATGACCGATTAAAAACTTTTTGGCACACTTATCGTTTACGTTTTTGCTAAAATCAATTACTATAGTGTCAGTAATATTATAGTGACGAACAAATTGAGTGCTTATTTTAGAAACTACCAGTCCAGTTTGTTTTTCCAAATTTCTTTAGGCTGAACCGAGTTTAAACAAAAACATGATCGCGGTCCAGAAGCTATGTAAAGGAAATTTCATAAATATTGTCATATGCATTTAATTATTTTAGTTAGCATAAGCGTAACTGCTATTCCACGAAATAATAAACGTTAATTATTTATATTTTTCATTACGCATAATAGTATCAACAAACATTTTCTTAACTCTATTTATAATTTAGACAATAATATATAAAAGTTACCAATAAGATGCAGCCAGTTGGTTATAAGGACACTGTTATCTTGTATTTCTGTACGTGAGTCATATCTGATGCAGCATGAGGATAGGGTTGCCTCTCATGTAAAACTAGTTTTCTAAAACTTTGGCATTTGCTTTCCGTTATTTTTATATCGTTTAATTGGCATATTCCGATACAAGATCTTAGACGAACGGGCATAAGAATTATTAGTGTTTCGTTCTTTTAGTCCCGTCCTGTATGGTTTTGTCTCTATTTAAGAAAGTTACACAAGTGTGTAAGTATTCTTTAGACTACAAATATAATTAACCTAAATACTTTTATCAACCCATTGTTTTATAATATAAATCTCTTTTTAAAAATGTAAATTTTCCAGAGGAGTCTAGTATATTTAAATAAAGTGAGTGAAGTGAGTGTCCAATGTTACCCGAGGTTTATTAATATAAATTCTTTTCACTTTTGTTATTTAAAATAAGGCGTTATACGAAATCTATTTTCCATACTCTTTTGACAAGCTCAAACTTTTCATTAAGCCGAACTACTACGACGATAAAACTAAAATCTTGCTCTCCATTCCAATATGTTAGTTTGGTAAAATAAATCTAAATAATTTTTCATTACAACGCACCAAAAAAATACCAAATATTTTGAAACAAATAAGCAATTCCTTCAAATAAAGCTTTAAATGAAAGATGCAAGTTACATTTGGAATATTTCAAAGAGACAATCAGTTGCATTTGCATTACAGTTTTATTAAGTAAATTGACATGCTATTAAATATTATATTTAATACTCATGAGAGTGACAACCCTTAATACTCATAGGTCATGTAGTCAGACAGTACTAAAATACTTAAGTCATTCATACTATGAACGATAAAGTAATAGGGTTCGCACATCGATTGCGATGAAGCTGAGACTAATCAAAAGAAAAAGAAATCACGAACAGAACACATTTCTTTGATAATATTACGTAGGCGTTTCATTTGGCAATTTACATTTTTGGTTTCTTTTGTACCAAATATAGGTACTTACATACGAGTATATTGCATTGTGTGGTCCAGCTATGTACGTAAGAATATTCACTTTATGTGAATTATGTCACACTTCATTCATTCGTCTGAATTTCCATTTAAAACGAAGTGTGGCCCTTGAGAGTGTCTACATATGTAATTTATATATCATTGAGTCCGTCATCCCTATGTAGTGTCGTCCTATTTGTTTGTTTTTGTCTCATAGGAATGACCAGAAAATTGTCGAAGAAATTATTTTAGAGGGTTTTGTTAACATAGCGTTAGTGTACTTAACAACGTTGTAAACGGTCTGTTGCTATATACTGGACTTTGTCTCCGAACATTTTATAAACGTTATAAATATATCGATAGCATTTTCCAAGTAATTAGTTATATATAAAAAGTTTCCAAGCTCGTAAAATAAACATCCACTATTAAGTAATGTTTGACATTTTCCTTAACAAAAAATCTACTATACAGATATAATTTTACACCCAATTGGATTATATACTAAATAATTACATATTTCAATAGGGCTTGTTGAAACTTATTAAGCGGTAATTCGTTTGTCGGGATCCGTCCAGCAGGAAACAAAATATAAATAATGATTTTAAATTGTTATTTGTAGCTGACTAAATTTGTTTGTGTATATGACATTGCAACTTCTGAGAATGCCTATATATAAAAACACACACATATATAAATACATATATATATATATATAAAGCCTCACTAATTTTGTTATTGTAAATTTTTTGCAATGTCGATTAGTTATATAATATTTACATATATTATATATATAGTTATATTATAGTTATCGATATATTTTCGTATATCCGGCTCTAGCCTGTCAGTCACCCAGATCGTGAAAATCAGTCAATAACAAGCAGTCGATAAAAATATCCGTCACCCGAAATCGTCAGCCAGTCTGACGTCCACTTAACACTAATCGTCTTCCACTTACGAAGTGCCAAGGTCGTTACTGCATTCGTGACTCAATCAGACTTTATTTTCATGAATGACAGCGGTTGTGAAGTTGTGATAGCACTTTTTAACCTACTGCAACATTGTATCACTATCTTCCCATGTATATTTTCTTGCTGGGAACGTTTTTAGTAATAAAATGTTGAAAAGAAAGAAACATGAGTACTGAGTTACATCGCGTCTAAAGTTACACATTATAGTACGAGTAGTTATATCTTCCAAATGATGTTCCTATGGCGATACTATCTTCTTGTCATTTCAATATCTATCCTTTAATGAGTGGTGCGGTTGTCCTGCTTCTTTTGTTTTTATAACTAAGGTAAGTCCTCTTTACGTTATGAAAAAAAAAAAAAACAACAACATAAAAACACTTAATACTAAATTATACAAAACCATCGGTAACAGGCCACTTAGATGGGCACCCTAATATTGGTTTAACGAGTTCCCACTTGAGGCTATAAAAATAATAAATTGTCTCTTATAGCGTTGTCTTTTTATGACAATTCATATGTGAATTAGTGCGATATAGTTTTAGATTGCATCTATTCTATTTCTAGTGTAATTTGTATATTACGAACCTAAGTGACGACTACATAACTAGCTACTATATCATTACTTTCCTATAAAATGATTTACGAGACCCGAGGTATGTAGGTTTTAAACATTTTCCTTTTGATAGCTAGATTGCAAATGCTGGTTTGGAAAAACATTAGTAGTTAACAAACGCATAATGAAAACAAATGAGATCCTTTGTATACACTGTACCTACTAGTGTATTTCAGGAATGCCAGACTCTGTTTAACCCCATCAAAATCTTATTTTCAAAAGTAAGTTAGAATGTAGGTAATCACTACATGCATTGTTAGTTGTATATATGTATATTACACTAGTAAGTTAATACGGTAACTTAATACGGTATCACATACGCCTGGATCCAATAAGGGGTAGGCAGACGTGTATTAAACACAGAAATTTGAGAGCCCTATTCTACTACATCGTGAACCACACAGCTTAATACGATATTGTTTTTGAAATACAACAAACTAATGTGTTTTGCTGCATTGTCGCATCTATTGTGCGTAAGGATGGCAAGACTTGGCGTAAGTCGCCAAAGTAACAATGGATGACCCCGTTTTTGTATAACTGACTTTAATTGCAGCATCTGTTGTATATATAGCAGGGCATTGTTTACTTTTATATGTTTTTATTAAACTTTCTGCGAGACATATTACAATAGCTTTAAGGCATTATGCCACTACCATTCCCACTATTGTGTGACGGTATGACACAGAGATAAACAAGGATGTTTTTATATTATCAAAATGTAGGAAACACCACTTTTTTTTAGATTATTAATATTGTGATGCATCGATTAAACATAATTACTACGTATGTACATATGTGTACTTCAACGCTCATAAATTTTTCATACATCTATGCACTGACATCTTAACCCCTATAAAGGTGAGATGATATGACATGAATGTATGAAATGATATGTATATTATATAATATTTTATGGCTTCTACAGAGTATTACAGTTCACCGGCGTCACTTACGAAGTATCTATTATTATATTTTGCCCGTACCTTAGCTTATTAGACATTAATATAGTTGTAATGCCATATCGTTTTACTTTTTATCTAGATCTCGTCTTTTCAAGACAACGGCCGCTCCGCGTTAATAAATATATTGGCACACAACAAAGTAAAGCCTTTTGGCAAAAGGCTTTTTGGTGAAAATATCACAGCTTAAGGTGAAACTTCAAACTCAAAATCTTATTTAATTTTAATAATGAACCTTATTTCATATACGTTAAGGTTCATTCCAAAATCCATATTCACATAAACAAAATTTAATTCTAACAGAAACACGAACGAAACGACACTAAACACTCCAACAGCTTCATACACTAGTAAATAGTGCTTTCATATTTCTGTATTCAACACATTCCATGTACATTTAAGTCCCTTACATTGCAAAATAATTTTACTTTAACATTTCAATGAATATTTGGTATACACAGCGCTTGGTCCTGATCAAACTATAACACGTGAAAGACTTACAGTCTCTGTCTGTAGTCGATACTGACTGAGCCCTGATACTTATAAGAGCGACTTTGTGGCATCTAACACTGATACTTTAATTCATTACGTTTAAGAACAGCATTATAGTGAGCGATTCAATCTATACTATGATTATGATAACAACTTATGTATATGTTTTAATGTATAATGTTTAAGAAGGCATTTTATCGCTAATATGGGTGGATAAGGAAGAAGGATAATGTATTAACTTATTTGAAAGTAAATTATTACATACATATATTTATATATATTGTGGAACGATACTGATTTCAGTATTCTTCTTTAGTACTGCAATATGGTTTTTGGCGAAGTAGAAGCCACCCCCTCTTAGCGTGAGTGTCGTATAGGGCGGCTAAGGGATCAGCTATCCGATAGAATGTATACAGTTACTACAGGGGCTTGCTATTTATACCCCTTATGGTTGGCTAAATGTGGACGATATAGGAGTAAATATATGTATGTATGTATGTTTTAAAAAGTGTTGAGCTGGATGCTACCTCAAAAATGATTATGTAATTAACATCACCACACTATATATTATCACTGTCAAAACATACATATCAATTCTTACAATTTAGAATTATATGCGGTAAAAGGGATAATGAAAGGAGGAGGAGGAATAATGGAAGGGGTATTTTTTTAAAATTATGCCTCTAGCAAAACATTTGTGAAAACTGCATTCAATTCATACAGCAGCTGTTGCGTGATGGGTGTACAAAACGTACAGGCACACAGACAGATACTCTAAAAACTGTTATTTTTATGATTGTGTTACTTTTATGTTACCTAACCCCTCATACTAGCTTTTTTATACTATAGGGGGACAGACGAACAGACGGGTCACCTGATGGTAAGGGACAACCGCCGTCCATGGACACCTGCAACTCAAGAGTCGTAAGTGCGCTGCCCGCCTTGTAGGGTGATAAGGGATGGGGATGCGGGGAGGGCAAGAGAGAGGGAGATGAGGAGATAGGAAATAGAAGAGGGGGATGGGGGAGAGAGTGAGTTGGGCCTCCGGAAACCTCACTCAATTCGGGGAAATGCAACACAAGTTTTACTTCACAACCGGTTTTCTATGAGGCCGTGGTATCGCACCGGTCGAGCCGGCCCATTCGTGCCAAGTAAGCATGGCTCTAATACTGTTTTTCTTCAATATGTAATGTATGGTTAGACATCGGACTGTTACAATCTTTTTATATGTATAGATAATTCACCGGCGGTGTCACATTCCACATTCAATGAAAATACATAGAATTCTCGAACCCATTGCATTTGAATATGAATGTAGAAAAGTAGTGTTGTAACTCCCAACTCCCACCTCGCCTGTTGTAAATCCCCGCGGATGTGGAATCACAATACTATATGAGCCTTATATTGTAAGACCATACTTATGTATATATTCATAAGATCACAAAGTGGAAAATCGTTACGACGAACGCTCTGATTAAAGTATTTTACGTATTTATTTTAAAGGAGTTTGTTTGCTTTGTGTTTTTGGTAATAAAAATAATCAAATTATATATTATGATGATTAAGAGGGCTCGGACTTTACGGCATGAGGCAGTTCAAGTCGTATACCTGTACCAGATCTGCTCGAGCAATAGCCCGTATTCCCCAGTACATCAGTATAACCAATAATTTTTTCCTTTCGTTTCGTACTTACCTACATAAACTTTATATATTTTCCCAATTTTTCATTTAATTCCCAAATTACCCGGTTTAAGGCAAAATGCTTGCACGTAAGTGTGACTAAATTATAGTCCTCAAAGATACGCATTTAATATTTAATAATAATAATATTTTAATTTTAAAATTTAATAACGACAACACTTCAACGAGACCATTATCACCATGGCCTATATTATGGTGTAGTTCGAATTGTCGTAATATCGGAAAATGTTATAAAAGTTAATTGTTTTAGCAGACTATGCAGAGAGTATTTGATCCCTTTTGATACTTTAAGAATGTTTCAGACAGGCTCGAAGTATTAAATTCGTTTGATTAAGAATTTGTAAGCACTCCAGTACTAAGAGGCCTTACCAGCTGCAAATTACAAGTTTATTTTATCAGTCAGTAAGCCAGCTTTTCATATCATTTGTGAAATTTATATTAATAACAAAGTATGAT
Source organism: Tyria jacobaeae (assembly GCA_947561695.1). Taxonomy (NCBI): domain Eukaryota; kingdom Metazoa; phylum Arthropoda; class Insecta; order Lepidoptera; family Erebidae; genus Tyria; species Tyria jacobaeae. Next base: position 4,657,563 of record OX387207.1, on the reverse strand, counting down.
TAATTCAGTGATTTTGAAGTTCTTTAAGTGGGTTTAAGCTCCTTTCTTCGCTTTCCGTCACGGCTAAAAACAAGCAACCAGAAGCCTAACGATGATATAAAGGCTTGACAAAACCAATGTCTTAAAATTTATTACATATTTGAAATTGAGACACACTTTTTCTCTGAAAAATATTAATCATGTATTTAAACATTTAACTAAAAAAAAAATAACGTTTGGATTTAAGATTTAAGATCTCTATGAATACAGTAGGACTGAACTTACACACATGCATCCCCTATGTCCCCTAAAGAGAAGGCAGAGGTGTATATTGCCAATTAGAATTTGGCTCCACTCATGTAATAGGGGGCAAGCCTGTTGGCAATACCGGGTACTATATATATATATATATTTTTTTTTAAAGACAACTCCCGCTCTAGGACTAACTCCTGTGTCGCAGGGGATCTCACTAACATTCAAGCATCGGACACAAATAATACCCAGACTCAGGACAACAATTTGAGGCTGACACAAAGTGTAGCAGCGGCAGCGTAGTGGCGAGGTGACCACTTATATGACTATATGACTGTATAGTTTGTATACGTACTGTCTGATAGAAAATATACGCCTTTTACGACGCCCGTGGGAAGAAAGGCGTTGCTCTATTATTCTCTACTGAAAACCATACCGCTAATACAATAATTAGTCGAAAAGTTGTTCACACGTATTATAATACACTTTAAAAAAGCAGACAACCGACTTCAATGTGTCTATCATAAAATTTAAGGCTTATATGGTTTCCTAATGAATGCCATTGTTAGAACTGGACTAAATTGAAATGAGACCACATGGGAAGTACCAGCTTTCAAATAAAAATAATCATCAAAATCGGTTCATCCAATCAAAAGTTTTGATTTACCAAAAAAAAAATACAATCGAATTGAGAACCTCCTCCTATTTTGAAGTCGGTTGTAAACAGGTCCAAATTAATAATTTAAAAACAAATACTCTAAAGTCTATTTCTGACGACTGACTGCTGGCAGTGGTAGAGCCATGCTTAAGCACGAATGGGCCGGCTCGACCAGTGCAATACCACGGCCTTACAGAAAACCGGTTGTGAAGTAACGCTTGCGTTGCATTTCCCCGAAATGAGTGAAGTTTCCGGGGGTCCAACTCCCCCTCTCATTTTTCCCCTCCCGGTTGTCGGGGGTTGTCAGTTAAAATCAGGTAATCCGTCTGTTCGTCTGTCCCCCTAAAATAAGATATACGATCTTTAAAAGTTTGACCTGATTTTGAAGTATAATTAAGATCATACTTATCAAGGTCATCGAATCGAGAGTGTTCTTACGTATGTGTTAACAAAAACACTATTCTACAAATACAAAAACACATAATAGATACTTAGACTTAATGGCATATTGGGGGTTATTTAATATACTCTCTATGAAATATGTATTTTGACTTACTTGCAGTTTGTAAAGTATGAGAGACGCTCTCAAAGCCTGCCTGCATCAACGCCAAATACTCGCCGTGTTTATGGTAATTTTAGATGCCAGTAAAGGCTTTTAACGTCAGTACGGCTTAAACCTTTAGTTATAAACGTTTTGCTGTTAAAGCTAAATTAAAAGCTAAAGCCTTTAGTTTTATGGGTCTTTACCTGTCTAATTTAACGTGTCTGATACAAAAATCAAAAGGTGAAGGATTTACCTTTCATAGGTAAAATGGTGTAACTAAATTTTATGGTTCATATTTCATAAAGAGGCTGAGTAACTGATTCTAAGGAAGAATTCAATATTAATATCCAAGACGTGCAAATGTTAACTTCTATATGATAGATAGAGAATCCTATACTTTGGGACATTACTTGAGTCAAACTGAATTAAAGGAAATTAAGTAAATGTAAAAAAGAAAAGAGGCAACATATAACATTATACATATTTAACATCTGCTTCACTGACACCGTACGGTTACGAAAACCGCAAGGCAAAACAACCACAATTTTAGTTTTTGAGAACAACAAGCACCTGTCGTCACCTGTTTTCGTGTAAGGAGTTCGATGACATGATGAAACTAAACATTTTAACGGAAGCGAAAGAAAAAAATAATTACACGGATCACGTTTCATTACTGCAAACAATGCCTGGTGGATTTTTTATTAAAAGTCCGTCTCGAAGGAAACCCTTCTAACGAAATAGCACCTTTAAATCATTTCTGAAATATATTTGTTTGTAAGAAACATAAAAAAATTAGGGGGGCTTAAAAGGCGTTTTTGTTAAGAGCAAACATTTTCCATTTTGCAACCGAAAAATATTTGTGATACATACATACAAAGGGGGTAGGCAGAAGCGTCACAAACGTTTTAAAACCATTATTTTGCCAAACTTCTATGATAGGGGGTACTTATTGTCATGTCTATTATCTACGCTATATGACTATACGTACATATAGTGATAGATAGCAGTTTGCTCCCTTAGTCGGCAGTCGGTCTTACACCCACGGCAACAGTCTGGTGGTTCTATTCTACTCCAAAGCAAACCATATCATACGTATATGTGATAAAATAACTGTTAATATTTTTTCCTATAATTAATTTAGGTAGTTACTTTGTGAGACGTTGCTTGCTGCCAAATTTCACAATTCTGGGTAGGTTCGTAGGTAAACCTAGAACCTATTATGACAATTTCGTCTCAAACGGGAAATATTGGGTAGATTTTGATTTACAATGTGTTAATTTCTTGTTAATCTAAGCCTAAAACGGCCTTAACTTTTAAGTGCGTTGACTTAGAAACTTGATTTTTATTTCTTGCACACATACTAATTTCCGCGGTTCCTAAACGCGATGATACTGATCAGCAGTAATTATTCAATAACTACGTCAATCACTCTTGCAGAAGTAACGTGTCTTCTCCTCCTTTATTGTAATTTAACATCCTTTAAGGGTCTTCAATTCGTGAAGAAGTTAAGTGCATACACAATCAGTCATTATACAACCATTCTTTAAATGTCTGAATCTCGAGAAGTTGAAGACTGACATTAAATTTACTGAAAAATTTTCTAATTAACATAATAAAAAGAAAGACAATGATAATAAAGTGATAATTAGCTTTCATCATAATCATCATTTAGCCTATCGCAGTTCTCTGAATAGACCTCTCCCAACATGCGTCATACAATATAATTCATTTTTAAATAGGACTCGGACTTCCAGTCACCAGCCAGATCGAGTTATAGGTATGCGATCCTGACTTGCTTGAGCTATATTGCTTATACTTCCCAATCCATCTTTTATCCTTCCTTTCATGTCAGCATATTCTAAATTTTACCATCTAATTGTGTCTAGTAGTGTGTGTTAGTTAGTGAGACTAAATTATAACCAGCAAAATGAAGGCATTGATTACTTCTCTGCGTACCCCTTAGGGGAAAAAGGCGTAGTAGTATGTATGTAGATATGATTTATAGTAAACAGTTTTTTAAAGTCAGAGTTCTAGTAAAACCAGTTGGTGATCGAAAAGAAAGGGCGACAAGAGCTCAAATGTCGGTTTTAGATAAATGAGCTACAGATTACAGCCTGTTTATTACATTAGGATTCGAGTTTCATGGCTGTATTTCCGAAGGGCTTAGCAGCCATATCTTGCTGATTATAATCAAGTACCATTTACGTACCGTTGCCGGTGTTTTTGGGAATCATGGGAAAATTTGTAATATATGTATGTACAGGGAAGGGAGGATAGAATGGGGGGAAAAGGGATATTACTTATACAGCTGTATTGGGGAGTATAAGCAATAGTCAGGGTCGCATACCTATAACTCGAACTAGCCAGTGCTGCGACGTCCGAGCCCTCTAAATGTGTCATAGAGTGTATGTAATAAATATGCTTAACCATGTTATTCCTTAACATCTTTAATTTAGAATTGCTACATATACATGTTCATTCGCAATCGCTCCGACGCTGTTTGATTACATGATATAATGTTGAATCTATAAATAGTGAATACCCAGCTCTGAATGCGTTACTGTTTATTGAATGCTTCTAGGGGCCCCAGTTCGCCTAAGTTTTTATTTATAAACGTACACTCAACGGTTTGCGTATGAACTGTTTAGTGGGATGGTATCGCAATCTCTAGTGAGGTCAATGGTTTCACAGTTGTATGCAAGTACCTACTGTTGTAGCTCATAAATAAGTTGTTGCAGTCTGAAAGTTATACATATGTTTAAATTGTTGTGATATTTAAGTAACAAGGGAGAGTTGACAAATAATTTTAATATTTCCTTGAGCTTTTCAGTTACTTTTTATTTATATTTTTTTATTATAGTATTTATGCTGCTAATAGTAGATTTCAATTTTAAAGTTTAATCTTGATAGAAACAAAATATTTACGGATTTATAAAATTTTGTATAAAACTTGTCTCTCAAAATGTGAGTGACTTTTTCGTAATAGATAACTTCGGAAATTTCTCGTAAGTCGTATTATAATATAAAACTAAAAAAACAATTTTTCTGGGATAGCTACTTTTATTCCACAGATATAATGAGATTAAACACATTTCCATTTGATAGTACCAGGTATTGATGGCCAAACATTTAACTAAAAGAAAAAATATTTCAATTTAACCACAACTTCGACTGGGATACACCTATTTTTATAAGATAATAAGACAAATAAGACAAATCCAAATATAAATTACTTTTAATGAACTATCTAAAAAAGTCATAAAAAAAGTGCTTTAGTTCCGTACCTCAAAATGTGCTTCACCAAATGAAGTTAAAACATAAATATAATAAAATTAAGGCATATTAAGCATAAAAAGACAAAACAAAGAAACAACATTTATTCCAGCAGGCATAAATTAATAAAATTAAGTACACAGATACATTACCTTATTATATAAAATTATTAATCACAAATTTAGTTTTCGGAACGAATAGCTGAAGAAGTGATTATACTTAGTATACTTAAGACTATAAGTAGTGAATAAAAGCACATATCGCAGTACAGCTGACAACGAAATGGAGTTCTCTTACTACGAATAACTGGTATACTAATACCTCAACTTATTTACGTCAGCTGTACGCGACTAGACAAAATGTAACTAAGATGCGTAGATAAATATCACATTATTTCATGCTAAGATTCTTCATTTCCAATTACTGAGATGATAAAGATACAACATTATTAAACAATTTAATTTAAAATCATGAATTTGTTTCCATCACCATCTTGACCATCAATCTTGAGGTGTTTTTTCTTTCACTTGCATTTCAAGAGCATCATTAATATGTATACTTACTAGATATTACTTGTTTAATAGTTCACAACATTTATAGGAAAATGCTTTATAGTATCAGACCTGCAGTGACACTTCTCCGTTGATGAGCAGAGCCTGAAAACAAAGAAATGTGCACTGTAGAATAAGGCATATTTTAAATTCTAATTTATCTAAAATAGGCTAAAAAGCTGCATCTATTATAAAATTACTCATTTCACTTATAGCTCAAAACATTTTTCAGGAAATTGAATATAAATCACATATAATATATGAATGCACTATATATGCATATATATAGTATATGCATATAATAAATTTCGTATAAAAATATACGTTTAAAAGTACATCGTTAGAGTGTAAGCTTAAATGCAATTAGCTCTAGGATAATTAATAACACAAGCTTTCATAATCAAGTATCAAAGACGAGTTATAATACTTCGTGGAATGTTCTGGATGCACTAGTAACACGTCTTTAACTTGCTTTTAGCATTTGCTATATGATATACAGCATATGTATGTATTTTAAGGAGGAATATGATGTAAATTGGTCTAAATTAGACAAGGCCAGCAAAAACAGTGCTTTACGTGACAGATGGCATCTATACAATTATGATAATACAAATGTGTTAATCAAGTGATATGGTGAAGCAAGGCATTATGGTTAATTACCCCATTAACTCGGAAAATGAGTCTACTGAAATTTAAATACCTTAGTACATTAGCGTTGTAGCAGTAGCTCCATTGTCAAATATTGAAGCTCCGGGGGAAGTAGACAACAGCTACATGGACACGGACACAATGCTGATGACGTAACAACAATCCTGTGAAATCAAACGCACTGAGATTGTGCGAGAGGCCTATATTGACTTAGTGGGTGGTGCCCTGTTACCAATCAAATCACGTTAATCCCGTAACAGAAAATAAACTACAAGTTTACTCTTTGGGGAAATGTGTTATTTTTTTTATATACATATATACTTGTTTTGCGTGCAAAAATGTGCATTAAACACAAACATTGGATAAAACAATTAGTAAAACACATAGCAAATTATTTATTAGATTAAATGAATTCTTAATTTTGCGAGTTACAAAATCGATATTTATTGCTGTCGGCCGAGGTTGTAAAATGAATGTAAGTACTTCAAAGGAATGTACTTTTTTAACATTATTGGCAGAGTCATGCGCACAGTAGAAATATATGTATAACAATTGTGTGTATGTGTATTCATATATCTAATATATAAAATTCTCGTGTCACAGTGTTTGTTGCCAACCTCCTCCGAAACAGCTTAACCGATTCTTATGACATATTTTTTGCATATTTGGTAGGTCTGAGAATAGGTTGTAAAGTATATTTCATACCGCTAGGTGGTCAGGGTGACTCTATACAGATTTTTTATGGCAGAACAACGTTTGCCGGGTCATCTAGTAATACATATATAATTTTATGTGTACATGGAAAGATGCAAGAAATGTTCGGTGATTTATATATATATATATATATATATTTATTTATGTATATGTCTCATTACATTTCTATTTGTACATATTGGGATATATTTTCTTTTTTATTTTAACGTGTACATTCATACATTTCTGCATCACCCAAAGGTAGACTGGCAGAGAATGCCTTGCCTCATTTTGTACGTGTGAAATAAATAAAATGCTTGCCCCCTATTGCGTAAACCAGACGAAATAACCCTTCTCCTTCGAGGCAGGCCTAAGCGTATGTATGTATGTTATACGTTAAAGAAAAATGGATCAGATTTATCCGATTCAATCAGTGAAGCTAATTAGTTAGTAAAGCTCATGAGCTTTTTTTTTTTTTTTTTTTTTATGCGATAGGGGGCAAACGAGCAGACGGGTCACCTGATGGTAAGTGACTACCGCCGCCCATGGACACCCGCAACTCAAGAGTCACAAGTGCGTTGGCGGCCTTTTAGGTAGAGGTACGCTCTCTTCTTGAAGGTTTGAAGGTCGTATCGGTTCGGAAATACGGCAGGCGACAATTTGTTCCATAAGCTGGTTGTGCGAGGCAAAAAGCTTCTCGAGAAGCGCACAGTGGTGGAGTGCCAATCGTCCATTTCACATTTCTATTAGTAGCTTGTTGCATCGTTGATTTCGATGTTGCTCCAGTGTGACAATCACACCAGTAGTACTTCACTAAACTAACCCAGCTAAACGACTGCACAAAATAATATGTCAATAGTTACTTTAATTAAGCAAGTTTTAAAAAGCGACTAAGAGATTGGACTGTCATCTATCAAACAGTGAAAATACAGCCCTACTGTGCACAGATGCCCCCCCCTAAATTCCCCCGGTAAATTCTAATTGGCAGTCATGTCAGTGTTTATTAACGCACCTCTGCCTATCCCTTAAGGGTATGTATATATGTATTTTCTTTCAAATTTCTCCCTTGTAAGATGGTAATGAAATACATTAAAGATTGTCGAGAAAGCGTTAGGAATAGATAAAGAACGTGGACGGATCAACTGTACTTACAGACTTTTTAAGAAACTTCGTGCAGTATCTCCTAAACAGATAGATTATTTTTACTTTTATAAATTCGTAATACTTACTCTTTGTTGTGCACCAATTCTTGGACGTCAGGAAGAAAAACAGCTGTTGACCCAAGTTCAAGAGATTACTTTTTTCTTAGATAATTACTTAGTTCTCTCACTCTATAAGATCTTGATGATAGATGGTTCACTGTCCGCGAATATCACATGGTGTTAGCATAATCCCAGCGCTTTTTCTAACGAAGGAACGTAATGCTGAGCTAACAACCATTTTTGGCTCATACACAGGTTACTTATTAATACACATTAATATAATATTTCTCTGTAAAGAGGCATAGAGAAATATTATATTAATACAGTGCCTTTGTTTGAGTGTACAATAAATAATATTTTCTTCTTACTTTAAGCCATAATACTACAGTTGGCATATATGTATGTATCGACCTTACATTTAAGCCGGGCAGAAATTGTGTTTTTTTTATTTGACACTTTATGCATAAAATGAACAAAGGTGCACTTAATGCCATAGGCATTCACTGCTAGTCTACCTTTGAGTGTTTAATCCCCGATAACATTTTATGTTGGACATCACAACAGTATATCAAAATGTTTCGTTCGATTTTTTCGTTGGGCAGTTTCCATTTTCCTGTTCAGTCGGTTTTTTGACCGAGCAATATGAAATAGTTAGTTTTGACAGTCACGTAACAAAAAAGCGAAGCTTCGAATGTTATGCTTGTAAAGTGTGTTGCAACAAACAACTACACACTGAAGCTGGCTTTTGAAATTTTAAAATATTAGTAGGTTCTAGTACTCACCTACAACATATGCTGAAACCAATTAGTCACATATAGATATGATGTCTCACATCTTTATTTTACACTTTAGTGTTGGAATACTACCTTCTAATTTTATCTTCAGTTCAACCAATTCAATTTAAAACAATATGGAATCCGATTGAGGAATTACGAAGATATCGCTTAAAATGTAACTATTCTTTATTTCTAAAATTTCCACCTCAGGGGTGGTCTATGGTCAATTTTAAACTGGATCATCCATGAGTACAACCAATTCAATAAAAAATGATGATATCGATTCACTGAAGATGGAGTTATTGCATAAGACAAACTTAACTTTGCATTTCTCTTCCATACGTTAAGGTCGTTTATGACCGCAAAATATAAGTTTGTAATCGCAAAATGTATATTTTTATATGATGAAACAACAGATTAACCATTTTCGAAATTTTTCTTTTCGTATACTGTGACACCTTCTTCTCCTTTTTGCTTATTCTTGCTCTTCGGCTTCCTGCTAAATTTCAATTTCTAGGGCAACGGGACCCTATCGGTTTTAATTTAATAACAAAATGTTAAAATTTGGCTTTTATGAATGCATCTTTTGATTGAGTTGACTAAGAAACTTGATTTTTTACGGCTTCAAGGGACAGCAGACATATATTTGATGTTAATTTCAATGTGATGTTAAAGAGAAAAAAAACAGACAGGCAGACAGACGGACAACAAAGTGATTCTATTTTCCTAGTATGGAACAAAACCATAAAAAACTAATTCTGTTAATATTTTTAAAACAATAATCAAATCGGTTCTCTTGTTAAAGACTTTATTTCTCACATTGTGAACATTACATTATTCTTTTGTTTTTTTTTTTTTTGGGGAATTTTCTTTTGGTCATGGTTTTGTGGTTTTATTCATACTAGTTTACATCTATCCTTCATGTAACATATGACATCCCGGTGGCCACTTTAATATATGATAGTGATAGTTCAGTATGACAGGAAAATTATGAAAGTAGAATAAATGCTGTTGAGATGAGATCATTGCGAAGTATGTGCAGCGTAAGACTGGTTGACAGGAAGAGGAATGAAAATGTTCGAAAGAAGTGTGATTTGACAGAAGACGTAGTGACTAAAATATTAAAAAGAGTATGCTGAGGTGATTTGGGAACGTTGAAAGAATAAATGCGGAACGAATGAAAAATCAAGTACATAAGGCAATCGTGAAAGGGAATGCCTGCAATGGTCGACTACGGAGAACATACACCGATCAAATTAGTGATGTTCTGAAGAGAGGACAGGTCAAGTACCCGAAACCGACGTGCTTGTATAAAAGGTTCAACTATTGTAGAATAAGCTCCTGGTGTATGTAAGGACAGAAGCAGGTGGCTGTCTGTTGTCTCTGCCTACCCCGATTGGATGCTGGCTCTTACGGTTTTCGGAGTTATAGCATGTAATTTACTGTTTTAGTGTAACATCATAACCCGTATCATGCTATCTCAAAGGGTAATATTTAAATTTAGAATATTATTTGCATATAGGAAACTAGGTCAGCTATGATGTAATGGGTCGATTTCGAGCTCGTGTAGACACTTTAACAATCTTATATTCCAAAAAAGTTATGACTTTCATTAATTTAATATTTATAGTAAAAAATCGAAATCTAATATAAAAAAAAGAAATGGTTTCTGCATTTTTGTATGTAGTTTTAACAAACTATGACTTAAGTAATATCAATTCTATGTGTTATACTTTTAATAAAAGCTACATAACATATCAGAATTAAATAAAGAGTGGGAAGGACCTGTGAATGGCAAGAACGAAGAAGAGCTATTTGATGTATTCAGATATTAAAATTTCCTTATTTTAACTTGATATTGGATAAAAAGGGAGAGGCTTAAAATAAAAAAGTTAATGACTGAAATTACCTTTCAAAATATAAATAGTTTCGACTTTAGTTACGAAAATTAAATACTCTTTGGATTATAATATCATCAATTAACAGACGGCGATAGGCTAATGATGATTACACTTTACATTACTTTTATATTGTTAATAGGTATTCCGATAAATATGAATTATGATATTAAATTACAACCCAAACTAAGAAAGAAGTTTTACAAACACAAACAGCTATTGGACATATCTGTAATAGGTATAACTCCAACTATATTAAGTAAGAAACAGCAGCTGGGTTGTAGTAAGGGTTGCAATCAAAACATTCAGGAAAGCAACTTCAAATCCGAACCGGAATTACGGAGTTGAGATGGTTGTACGTAATACACAGATCACGAGTTTTAGCAGTATTATATATATGTATATATAATAAGAAACTGACTTTCTGACAGATTTACTGACTGGTCGATCAACACAGCTGAACCAGCTTGATCTAGAAGAATTAAATTTTTCATAAATGTTTCTTAATGAAGTAAGTGTACACTAAGAAGAGATTACTAGAAATTCATCCCCCAAGAGGTTAAACAGAGGGTTGAACGTTTGTATCAAACTTGAACAAAGAAGTTAGAAATGTTAAATGTTCGTCGGTCATATTTGTATTTGCATAAAAAAAAATATTGTATCACTATTAAAAAAATGTTTACGGGGGTAAAATAGGGAATGAAATGCTGGCCAGTTTCTTACTTTAAATCTTTATAAACTCTTTAGTTTGACTGATTGGTTGGTGTATCCTCTACGATGTTTAAACTCTCGTGTTGGCCACCACGCGGACGAAGTTACGGACAAAAACTAGTTTTCTCCAATTTAACCTGTAATTATGCTCACACACTCACTCTCCGCTCCTAAGGGACATAACGTAATGTTTTATAATCTCTAGCCTCCTTAGTAACTGGGCTATCTATCTAATGCATAAAGATTTTTCTTCAAATCGGAGCAGTAGTAGTTTCTGAGATTAGCGCGTTGAAACAAACAAACTAACCCTGCATCATTGATTTATACTAGCCATTCCTTACTTCCGTACTTTTATGTTCACTGCTAGGCCCATAAGGGTGTCGCATTGATATTTTATTTCATATTACTGTAACATAATATTTCTTAATAAATACATACGATAAAAAAAATGATAACACTTCCGCCCCTTTAAAGAAACACAACCCTTCTGTTTTATCATATTACTTACATAAACGGTATATATACATATTATGTGGGAGCATATAATATTTTTAATATTCGTGCTTATAAACTATAGGCTAGGGCCTAGCTGCTGTCGGTATTGAGAACTGTACTTTCTCCATTTAGGCTGTGCTTAAAAATATAACATTTATTAATATTCAAATATGATCAAACAAATAGGTCTCATTAAAGAAACCTTCAAACGTAAAATTTTATTTCTTTCAGAAGTACCGATCTTATTTTTTGTATTTTTCTTTATTATCGTCTCGATTTCGCACGAAGCCTCGTGACCGCCGGGGATCAAAACAAATTGTTAACAAAGTAACAACAAAGAGCTTTGGGTTTGCAAAGAGCAACGTTTTAATTATTTTAGGGTAAACGTCTTTTACAGTTCCCAGTTTAAAGCTTGGCAGTGAACACATAAATGTTTGTTATAAAATTTTTCGATTTCATAAGCTTTCAATTGGAATTTATTGTAAAAACTCAGTGGTTATTTCCAGTTTCTAAAAGCATTTTGTCACCATTTTATTTTCGGTACAAAAAATCACTTGTACTGAAATACAATATTCAGTCAAAAGGTTTTGAACAGAGATAACTAGCTTTTACCCGCGGCCTTTTTTGCCTGCATAGTATATGGACGAAAAGTAACCTATGCCCTTCCCTAATCCCTTCCTAAATTTTAAATAAATAGGTGTAAATGATAATTATTTTTTTTACCTTTGTTTATACGTAATTATTTTTTTATTCTTGTATTTGCCGCAACATAAAGTTTGAATTGGTGTATACTGAGGCAAATACATTATATATGTCCGATAGATGTAATTTTCCTGTCTTTAGATTTTCTTTTAGGTACTATAATGATCGAAGTATATAAGAAGCTACAATACTTACTATAATCTTCCTATCAGCAGCTCCTGGAGGCCTTGGAATTCTTGTCTTTCTATTTCAATCAAAATAATATACTAAATCACAGGAAGCCAAAGTCAGTTTTCATACGAAATCAAAAACTCATAATCACAAAAATCAGTAAGTAGTTTTTCAAATAGCAGTTTACAGCGGATATTCATACGTGAAATGAGATTAATCGCCTATTGAAATTTTCAAACATATCAGTTGCCAGGAATGTATGCAGAATGCGTAACATGATTATCTTCAAAGAATGTTCTTGGGGAGATACGGTATTATCATTGCTGTAACTTAATAACGAACCCTGGAAGGACGTGGATATGACGTCTTTATTTAATATGAGTTATGAATGTCGTGTTCGTGGTAGCGCAGTAAAAATGTAACTGAGTTTAGTTCATACATCTTACTATTATATCATAATTTAGGGTGATATACGAACAGACGGATCACCAGATGGTAAGTGACAACCGCCGTCCATAGACACCTACAACTCAGGAGTTGTTAGCGCGCTGACCGCCTTTCGGAGGAAAGAGGAAAGGGGATGAGAAGGAGATGGGAAATAGGAGAGGTTGGATGAGGGGAGTGAAAAGAACGACCGGGCGCTTCAAGGGACCTTCCTGCGACTGCGGTACTCACTTCACTTATTTGTTTAAAAAGTCCTTTAAGTATATATTCTGTAATATTAGAAATATCGATCACTCTAGTAATCCATGGCTACATCCTACTCTTATTTTAGTTCATACGTATCGAGTCAGATCATAACTTTGAAGCATATTCTGTATTAGGAAGAAAAACATTAAAACTGTATGGAATGTAATTAGGATAGCCATATTCGTAAAACTGAAGAGTAGCAGCAATGAGACTAGTATATATACGAGTACATTTTGCTAGGTTAATATGAAACAGATCTATCTGTTTCATATTAACCTAGCAAAATGTTAAACCTAGGAAAATTTATCGGCTTGGCAAACTACAAAACATTACTGTGGTATTAATAATTAGTTGTACATGTAAAATTGTACCAAAATTAATGTCGCCTCCCATGGTATAAATATTTAATTGACAATCACCGTATAAAGATGTTAAAAATGGTGTTTATCTATCGGTCTAGGTATAAGGAATGATTTTTAGACCAGAATAATTCAAAAATAGGAGGGTAGCCATGGTAGGACGATTACCGTTACTGCAGATAATATCTATTGATATTTTATGATATAATAAGTTAGTGCAATTAATTAATAGGTGTTCAGTTTTAATAATTTACTTACATTTCCTAATAATTTAAACCTAGATCATACGTCGACTCCTGTCTTGAAAGCAGGATCAGTTTATAGACAACCAACTTCCGCTAGCGGTTTTGCCCGCGTGGTTTATCGATTAAAATTACACTATGTCCTTCCGTAGGGTTCAAAGTGTAATACTTTGAACTATACCAAATTTAATCAAAATCGGTTCAGCCGCTTAGCTGTAAAAAGGTAAGGGACATTTATAATATATTAGTATAAATATAATATATTAGTATAAAAGAATTTCAATAAACACAATTTTCCGAGACCTACATATTTCCCCACTTTCTTCCGAGGAAGGAAATGCCGAGGCCTTTTCTTTCTAATCTCTGTGTCGTACCTTAAGTCGTTTCCCCCGTCAACTTTCTTAAAAAACTTGTTTGCTTTAATGCGGGAAAATAAGACCTGTTTTACAGAGTGTATACAAACTTACATAAATTTATAAAGTTTTAAAATTAGCCATACTTATAAATTTTATCTCGATAATGCCTGGTTCGCTAAGAATTAATTAAAAAAAGTACTAGACCAGAAATGCCGATAGTCACTCATTCCAAATTACAAAATAAATTTCGGTATAGTAATGTTGTTCTGGGTGCATCGTTTTCACACATAATTATATATAATGATTGTATTTAAACAAAGCATTTTAAAAGAGTAACGGTGAGTTTCATGCCCATTCTTCTCCATACGAAACTACATTTTGGAAGGGGCGACTAGAATCAGTTCTATTTACGTTCAAAAGTGCCTTCTGGGCTTATTTGAAATAAATGCTTTGTCTTTGACATTTTCGGAAATTAGACTTGAAAATTTGGATTATATAGACAGGAAATGAAGGATAGAAGGGTTAGGAAAGGGAGATTGCTTATCCAGATTAATTAAAGAGTATAAGCAATAGCTCTAGCAAGTGGTCGCACACCGATAACTCTAACTGGCATGAGCCGGGAAGTCTCAAGCCCGCTAACTAATGTTCGTTGAAGACTGATTGACGAGTTCAATCTACATATTTATATTATTAAATTTTCGACAAACACATTGGAACTGAAAAATAAAAATTTAATGTCAGAGTCGTATGTAGCAGGGGACTTTACTAACATTGAAAGAACAGACACATGGAACACCCAGACTCAGAACAACAAATAAAGGATTACATTATACATACATATGTGTACTGTCTAAAGTTATAGAAGTAGCAATCCCACAGAAAGAGTTTATCAAAGAAATCCTACATTTTTCTTTATAAGATCCGTTATCGGTCTTCAACGGATATTGCAAAAAGAAATTACACAAATTAGACATCATTTAGCCATTTATTTATGTTTCTGTAGAGAAGACCATTACTTAAAACAAGACAGATAAATAATATGAGATCCTTTCTAGAGTTGTGTAAATAAAAATACCTCTCTTAGATAAAGCTTTCTAAGAACTCCGGAAAACTTTTAAAGACGATATATGTGAAGGACCATGAGAATATGTCGTAAGATATTCTGTTCGCCTTCTGTGCTAGTTAATAAAGCCCAGCTTGAACAAGTTCAAGGGCTTGTAGAGTGAAAGGAAATTGGATTATATTGCACGTGCACCGTATACTCGTACTTTAGAAATAAATGATAATATAATATTACTTAACTTGTAGATTAACCTTTATTGTGTTTGCGACGCACATACATTTATATAACTAGCTTTAGATCGCAGTTTTCTGTAAAACTCATTTTTATTTACATCCTCAACATTGTTCACGACGACCGCTTTATTTATTTATTTAATTTAGGTACTCAAAATAATACATAGTAGTTACTTAAGTGGCGTAGACAATAAAACATAAAAAAAAAACTTTCATAAATACACTTACTCCGGTATCCCCGAAGGGGTAGAGGCGTCATTTACGCCCTGATTTCGAAGATTATAATTTAGTACCATTAACGTAATAGGAAGCAAGCATATTGCTGTCATCCGGGCACTTTTTGAATTGGATGGGAAAATTGGGATTATATTGACAGGAAAGGGAGGATAGGAAGGGAAGGGAAGGGATATTACTTATACAGATGGAATGAAGAGTGTAGTAAGCAATAGCTTAACCAAGTCAGGATCGCATACATACAACTTGAACTGGCTGGTGCCGGGAAGTCTGAGAACTCTAACTTACTTCACAAACTTTCGTATTCATAATAGTTATAAGTTTGAACAGTGATTTGCTGTTTAAAATATTAATATATAGATATAATTATTAATAATTAAATAGCCATCTATTAATATTATATTTTACTTCTAAAATAAACCCATATTTTAGGACTATTTCTGATTAGATTAGACTGCTGTCGAAACACTTTTGCCCACTAAATCAGTGGAGTTTGTAGTGGATCGTTGCCTGTTATAGGGTGGCCGTATTTCATTTGCTGCGTTTAATTTAGGCAGACTATGCCGCATGTAAGCGAAAGTGTCTTGTCTCTTCAGTACAATGAGACACTTAACTTTATTGTGAAGAGGTTACAAAAAATATTAAATTTTCAATCAGAGTAAGAGATATTTCTAGCTCGTAAGCGACGTAATCATAATCTTAATAGTCAAATTATAATCTTGAACAGTGTTTAAAAAAAACCGTGTGGTGTCGTGGGACACCAGATAGGAACGAAGTTCATTATTTTTATTAGGAAAGGTTCTAATTCCCGTTGTTTGTAATACTTTTACTAGATGGCAGTGTTACACCATAATTTGTTTTAAAACAAAAATCCCTAAAATTCTTTGCAGTTCATAATAGAAACTATATGAAAAGTTATATTATCAATAAATAAAAAAATCTTACGCTTTTTTTTTGTTTAACGTTACGGACGTTTTTTGCCGGCTAGCCTACCCCTCCGTAACGTCCCATAGGGAACTTCGTTCCAAAAAAGACCTGACTCGCGATATTCAAACATTAATTAATTACATACAGATTAATATATTACTAGCATCTACAACTCGAGTGCCAAGTGGTAGGTAAGCTGTGTTTTACCGAGGCAATATCCTAATTTAATTTAGACGTTGAAAGTCAGACCATATAAGAAAGCTAGGGGTATGTACTACCTTAACGGTTTCACACGACTTAACGTTTTCCTGATATTGCAGAAACGAAGCAATCTGGAGCAATTACTTTACGTAAACAATGTAGTAACTTACTAGCACAAAGTTTTAATAAATAAACACCAAAGTTTATGTTACGTTTAATGGGTGTACCCATTATAAACATAAAGTAAGTGAAGCTCTACATAGGACGTAAATAAGGTGTAAAGAATTGAGTGCTTTAAGATTAATAGCTGAGACTTTCATAATAACTATAACTTGATAAGTATATCTTTCGCAAATGGCTGATTGGGCTGATTGTAAGAATATTAATGATTCTATAGTTTAATTCGTGTTAGAGTTTCCTATTACAAAATATTAAAAGTCTTATAAGTAATTTCTGTAAAAATCTTAAAATTGCAGCGCTTTGCTTTATTGATGGGATAGTCCACACGACTTTAAAATAAAAACACTCCTGAAATTCCTATTGTGCGTATCGTGTTTGTGTTTGCATTACTCATGTGTATATATAAATATTGTACAATTATAAATTGGAAACCAAAATGTCGATTATATTTTTATACTCTTTTTCTCTGCGTTCAAAATACACGTGAGAGAAAGTCCATAAACAATTAATAATAATAATAATATATATTATACGAGTAACAGGTAACGTACATGGCGTTAATTATTACTTGATGATTATAATTTACTGTTGATAGAGTATGATATAGATAAATTTTTCACGAAAGTACTTATGCCCAATAGTGATAATCGCATAATAACAAGTTATTGTGGCATTGATGATATGATCGGTTTTTGCATTACCTTTAAACAACTAATAATATTATACTATAAGCTTCGGCCACCGTTTTATCCTGCGTGGTATGTCGATAAAAAGATTCACAGCAGTCCCATACAAAATTTTATAAAAATCGGTTCGGCCGTTGTTCTCTGAACTGGTAATAGACAGAATAGGGTATTTAAATTGTCCCGTATTCCTTGGTCGTCGGTCCTGCCCGTTTAATTTTAAACTCAATAGTAAATACTATCCATAAATTAGGAAGCACTTTAGTACGCTCATTGTATTATGCCTGCATTTACTTTATCGGTCGTATTTAGAACCACTTTCTTTAAGACTAAAAGGCGATGTAAAATTATTTAAAAAGTAATTAAACAAGCCTTGCTTAACATAAAACGTAGCCGCTTTCGCAACGAATCAGTCTCCTTAGCGCGTCTTCGGTTGCACCTGTGTTGGTTGCAGCAGGGACATGTTTACTTCATAGACGTCAAGGCCGCTTCTCGCGTAAACAAATACATGACAGCAATTGATTGGAGTGATTCTCTACGGGCTCTGATTTAATTAACGTAATACTGTCTTTGCTAATTATTTTACGAGTCGTGTAAATGTTAATTTGTACACCAGGCCTTCTAAATGTAAAATGTTTTTTTTTCGAGAGTAAAAAAAAATCTATATGCTATTCCAGACTATACTATAATCTGTTTCTCAAATTTCAACCAGATCTGGTTGAAATTTGTGATGGAGTAAAAAGTAACCTTCAAAACTGTCACATTTATAATAATAATATTACAAACTAAAGATTTGTGGAATAATTGAGTACGCAATCTGCAATTTTGAAACGATCACAATAAAACATTAATAGTCAATATAATGATAATTCTAATATAGAGCAGAACTTAACAAAGATAAATGATCGTGATCATTACACAATTATTTGTCCTTGGAATCGAACCCACGACCTAGGCTTAGCAGTCAGGATCGCTAACAGCTAGACCAACAGGCCAGTCAATGGCGCTAGATTAATTGATAACAGGGGCTGCTATTTCCCATAGGAAACCCATAGGTCGGATTAGCCGTTATGTATGGCGATGTTGCCAACCTTCTGAGTACGTTATAATAGGATTTGTCGATTTTTCATAATGTGTCGAGAACCAAAATTCAATCCTCGACATCGCGGTAGTTTTGAAGCGACTGAGCCACTACTGAGCCGCGCGGCACAGGCGACCGAGAGGCTAAGATGGGCGCGGGCGCGGGCGCCGGCCTAAAAGCTCCCACTCCTTAAAATACGACCATCGGCCATGAGACGGACACTCACATTACCAACTCAATCGGGATCACCCCTTTTGTACAGTTGTACCTACTTGCAACAATATATACCTTCGTTAATTACAGTCTGATTTTTGTTTGGTCACCGGGGGCCATTGCCCCGATCCAGCCTCCACACGCCCTTTACAGAATGTTGTGACGACTTGTTGATTTGGTCACCAACATAATGTTTTTACATATTATTATTTTGTAAACAATAAATATATTAGGAAAACACATGAAGCTTATTTATTTTTGAATAAAATAATACATCGGTTTCTGATTCAGTGAAAAAGAAATAATAATGCTTAAGTATTTTAAGTAACACTTTTTAGTAATATCTAAGAAGAATAAATTTAAAACGGTTTTTCAATGATGTACCTCGTAGTTCATAAAACTTTGTTACAACAATATAAAAATGTAACGTCTATATATTTTACATAGACATTAGAGATATTAGTATGCACTCTACACGGCGTACTTCAACACTCACTTTACATTCTTATAAACCAGATAGGTGTATCAAAAATCATAGCAATAAAACTATACGCGACCCATAACCAACTATACCCAAACAGTTGGACTTTTAAAGAAAACCTAGTTCCTTTTAAAGTATAGCGAACATTTTAACGTTGTTGTACCAAGAGTTGTATTAAAATAAGAAGGCTTTCAGAATATTTTTAATAAACTCCAAATTTGAAATGTAGACATTCTGTTACGAAGCGTTAGCTGACCGATTGTCCTTCTGATGAGTCTCAGTTAAGATGATATTTCAAGTTTCGCACAGCACTCTTTGGAGTCCTAAATATTGTCACACTATATTTATGTATATTAAAACATGTGGATGTGCCCTTTTTAAATCTTACATTACCGCACAGCAGTTACCTACTTGACATCCTTGATGCTTAGACCACCCATGGTCTAAGAAATATGGAAAGTAAGACAGCCGTGAAGATATACCTGCAAAGAAGAGAAATCATTTCAGTACCGTTTAGTATTTCATTAAGTTGTTTACGGACTGCAAATACATGCACCCCATCTATTCTCGTCAATGTTTAAGAAGGTTTTGATAAAACGTTTCAGACACGACACTCTTAGATTTCTATGCCTAATTTCATTATCAAATATTAAATACAAACCGGCAAATATACAGGCCATTTTGATAACAATACGATAACAATACACAAATTATAGTGTTTTCATAATTAATCAATCTCCAGTAATTATCGTACTGTTTACTGTACTTACTGTAATTTATTCGAAAACCAAATTTCATTGGCAATTAAGAATGAATTTATAAAGCTTTGCTGATTGGATTTTATAAATATTTAGTATTAATTTATTGGACTGGAAAAAGTTTCCCGGAACGATACTTTTTATATAGTATATTGTGCTATGTTACTGTTATATATATACGGCTATACGGCTATACGGCTTTATAAGTATAAATTATGTAACTTGTACTATATTTAAATTTTCAATCTTTCAAATACTACTAATATAAGTCATAGTTTGATTTTTACCAAGCGGTTATCAAAAGACGTGAATATAAGCACTAATTTTATAACTTATTTAGACGCCTGCCAGAAACTTTAAACATTTGAAAATACAGCGAGCGTGTGATTTTTCATTAAAGTATATTCAAAAACGAAAATTAAGTTAGTGGTAGGATAAACTTATGGAAAGTCATTATTAATGCAGAATAGTGATTAATAGTATCTTTAATACGGTTGTACGCAGTCTTAAACATACTTAAATTAGAATGAATTAATAGAAATATATATTTTTTCCTCTACCAATTAACACTATAACACACTTCTCATCACATTCCTCCTCAAAGGAGTGAACTTTTGAGTTAAGTTAGTAGAAAATCACCGATAAGTTTTTTATTTACTTTTATGGTAGTACTACAAGTAACAGTTAAATCGGAATGAAATCTACACACCTCAAATAGATTTATTCTTTGTGGCACTCAGATTCGAGACGACGAAAGCTCTTATTTGCATCTCATTGCATCTACATTAATTTTCTTTTCATAAAAGTCTAGGATAGAATATCTTACATGATGACAATTCTGATTTGGTTTTACTTTTGGGAATCAGATGGGAAAATTTGGTTCATTGACAGGAAAGGGAGGATAGAACGGGAATTGAAGGATTTTATACAGATGGATTGGGGTATATAAGCAATAGCTGAAGTAAGTCAGGGTCGCCTATAACTCAAAATGGCTGGCGCCGCGAAGTCGAGTCCTTTAACTACTTT
Organism: Tyria jacobaeae; assembly: GCA_947561695.1. Classification (NCBI taxonomy): domain Eukaryota; kingdom Metazoa; phylum Arthropoda; class Insecta; order Lepidoptera; family Erebidae; genus Tyria; species Tyria jacobaeae. Next base: position 4,636,283 of record OX387207.1, on the reverse strand, counting down.
GAATAAATGTTTGATATCTTAGGCAGACAGACATAAATACATACACACATATGTACATATAACACATTTATTTAAATATACGGTTTTACTCACGTGTGTTTCGAAGTGCATCGTCCGGTACCGTCGCGGCTGGACGACTTACTCCTTGAAAAAGGTCTCCTGTCGAGACCAAAACTAGTCGGGCATCCCCGAAATAAAAGTACACGTGAGTAAAATCGTATATTTTAATAAATATGAATATAATTTTATTCTAATACATATAACACGCCTAAAACCTTAAAAAGAGAGGCAGAGGCGCATCAAACCCGCACATTTTGCCAACCATAATATAATTTAATTAAAATTACATCATAGGGCGAAAACCTATTGCCGTCCATCAGGCCTAGTAGAAAATGTATACGGTTAGATGACAGTCCAATCTCTTTTTCACCTTTTATGACACCCATGAGAAGAGATGGGGTGGGGTGGCCCTATTCTACTCCACCGAGGGAGTGTTTACCGAGGGCCACTAGAGTACACCCTAGTGGTCCTCGGTAAACAGTCTTTAGCATACATGCTACAGACTGTTTACAATATATCGAATATGATAACATGATTCTAATAATTTTCACCGATATGTCGCCTACCATAGTGACTCCACTTAGCCTGATGGTAAGCAATAAATGGAGTCCAAGAGTGGTGGTCACCATCCTCATTGCATGTCTAGTCAATGCAGAATGGTGACCCACACTATGGTGAGATGCTTTTTCACGCCCCGCTTAAAAGACCCAGGATCAAAGAGGGAAAGAAAGATCTAGGTAAAAACGAAGTGTAAAGGCCTTTCTGAGGTATCAAATACTCACTATCTGTTAGCCACTGGTTACTCATCGACGATCGACACGCATGCGTACTCCCGTGTGTATACAATTTCTATACAAAGAAGTATTTAGGGCTGTCAGTAGTACATCGTGCGTGTGGAGAAATTAAGTTCGATACTAGGGTGAAAATAGGATTGTTTACTTTAGAAGAGTGCTACATCATTTAATATTGTTTATACTCATAATATTGAGTAAATAATACGGTGAGAGGCCGACTATGATACAGTGAATTATATGCTCTTATGACCGACTAAATACGATGGCTTTCGAAAAGACATTTTGTTCCCCATTGAATCCATCCATCCATCCATTCAGTCGAAGACAATATTTATTTTAGCTAAACGATTTTATGTTTTCAATTAGTAATTTAACTATTATTTGCTAAACATATTTCTTTTACTACTAGTTTTAATAGTACCGTCAGTATTAACACCATAAACTCATCTCTGTGCATGTTTATTTAACAATTAATAAATTAATACTTTTATCGTGAAGAGAAATAAGCGATTATTATTATGATTGGGGTTAGAATCGTCCGAAAGCCAAACCGTTTGTGGTTTAGGCTTAGGCGTTAAGTGCTATGCTTTCATAGCACTTAACGCCTAAGCCTAAACACATTCGTACATACATTAGTCTTCTTTGCAAGTGATAGTTTGTTAATTTACCCCGATTGGCTGGTATGTACAATGTGCGTATGGGGATGACGTCAAAGGTTATGGAAGCCAGCTACGGATTCTGATATCACTTTGTAATTAACTTGATAATTATGTAATGTGTGTATTAGTGGATGCTTTACTAGAGCGCTGCGTTTATTAATTGATTTTATATACGTATGTATTAAATTATATTAACGGGTCGGAGTGTTGCTTTTGTTTCTTTGTCTGTGTGTTGTTTGTTTGAACTGTCCGTCGGATTTGAATAATGGCGGAACTCAAGGAAACTGCTAGTTTATATTACCGACAAAGGAATATATGTATATGGATCGCTGCATAAATCACAAATAGTTACAATAAACAAAGATTACAAATAAAAGTAAAACTAAATGAAATGCTAACGTACAAAAGAAAGATTTATTACGATGTTTATTTTTATCGATATGAAATTGATGGATGGCCAACTGACATGACATTTAAATATAAACGTTAAATGACAAAAGAGAAATCACTTTGTCTCTCAACCCGTACTGCAGTTCTGAAATCAAACAAATGAATGCCAGTTTAAAACGCACTTAAAAAAGATTTTAGATTGAATTTAAATTTAAATTATTTTTATTTCAGATTTTATATCGAACAATATGTATTTTTTATGTATATTAAGAGCGATGTATCCGCTAATTGTGGACTGATTTTCAATTTATTTTTGTTTGAAAGAATATATATACTCCCGCTATGGTCCCATTGTAACAAGCCTTATTAGATTTACGAATGGATTCTAGGTAAATCCAAGGAAACCTTCTCATTTTATAGGCACTAACAATGATTTTTTCTTATATTTAAAGCTATTAAGATATTTGCGTCTCTTATTGCAGAGCTGATGGAATGAATGGATGGTGGAAGGTACAACTCCTTAACGGTTAGGGTTTGGGGAGCCATTCCTTAAATTAAGTAGTCTTTTAATTACAAGTGTTTACCATTTGTCATAAAAGGCGCATTAAAGGCGGTTATTTTTGCGGCGGTTAAATTTGTTACATGCCTATATTAAAGTGATGGCAGTTTTGGCAAATGCAAATATGCATACATTCAAGCCTGAGAATACAGGGGTAAGCAGAGTCGTATCAAAATCATTTTCAAATGATTGCTCTAGTAAACTAAAACGAACTTGCTTCTAAAAATAAATCTAAAGTAGATTTTAAAAACTATATTTTTTTAGAACGGTAACAGGTATCCGAACGATCCGATTATAAACGATCCGAATAAATTACATATACCCTTTTAGAAACACAGTGCAATGGCAAAAACACTTGAAAGCTGAATACATTTTTGTGTTAGATATAACCGGCATATACAATATTCGCAAAGGGCTAACCAGAGTCGTTATTAAAGCCCACATTTTGTAGATTATATACAAGTCTCATTTATATAATAGGGGACCAGCCTATTGCCGTCATCCGGGCACTTATGGGAATTATTTGGGAAATTGGGTATATTAACAGAAAAGGGAGGATAGAAGGGGGAGGAAAGGGTTATTGCTTATACAGTGAGATTGGGGAGCATAAGTTATAGTTCAAGCAAGTTTGGGACACATACCTATAACTCGAACTGGCTGGTGCCGGAAAGTTCGAGCCCTTTAAATAATATATTAATAATAAGTTTCTATTATATTTATGTATTTGATTTCTTTTAAATAGGACAACGAGTACAGAAACAAAATGTTATCATTCAGTCTTTATATTGAAAGCCATACTCGTATTCACAATACCATCTGAAGACAGATAGATATCTACATTCAACATATAAACAACGCATCTAGAAGTACCCCTATATAATTGGATACCCTGTAGTGCAGTAGGCAATCTGTAACACGAAGTGATCGAATCCGGTTAACGTGAGCTTGCTTCAATTTGATTTGATATAATCCGACCACGAGACCTAAATGAAATTATAAGATCCGATGCGGTTAGCCAATAAATGTATTTACTTAGAGGCAAACTGACATAGGGAGTAGTGTTCATTCTTACTTATTCTGTTCTGAAGCGAGGCTTATCTCAGCATAAAAAATAGCACATTCTACGTAATGGAAAGTTTATTTACGGGGTGATCTCTACTGGCTTACCTAACTAAGACCGACCTTTTCTATCGTTATTCTGTGAAGTTTATATATTACTTAGTTATTTAAAAGGAAAAAATATATTAACACTTATTTAAAAGTCGCACAGGAAATACTTCCTAACTTCAAACATAAGCGTCAAACGTCCTGTCTATTCGTCTGTCCGTCTATAAAATAAAATATTATATTAAAACTTCTGCATTTTTAGCCATAAAATAAATATCCACTGATCAGAAAATTAAGTACTACAATCTAATACACGTGCTCGTTTGCCCCCATCGCATAAAAAAAAGATAGGTAATTTAATTTGTACTATACAAACTAGTTTTAAGTGTTATTTTGTACAGAAATCAGGAATATAATCTGAATCATGTGACTGTACTCGAAACGGATCTATATTCCATGCAATCACAGCGACCGTACCCATTTCGTTTCCATTAAAGGCTTCTGTCAATAACGGCTCGGACCGATCGTAGAAAAATACTGGAAATGCGATGCAGCAGAGTCGTTATCTAAATAAACGCATACAGCTCAAAGTAAAAGCATAACGAGTGCGTTTGTCCCTTTTTGTGTGTATATGTGTGTGTGAGTCCTTTTTTTTTGGATAACCAAGCAAACCGGTCACCTGATGGTAATTAACTTCCGCCGCTCATGGACACTTAACATGGCAACTTAATAGTCGCAAGTGCGCTGTCCGCCCTTCAGGGGAGGGGAAAGGAAGAAAAGAGAGGAGAGGTTAGTTTTTTTTTTATTATACGAGTATAGGTGAACAGACGGGCCACCCGATGGCAAGTGAAAACCGCCGTCGATCTGCCCGATCTTGAGGGTGATAAGGAATGGGGGATGCGGGGTGGAGATAGAGGAGATAGGGTTTCGGGGAGGGGAAAGAGGTGAGGGGGAGTTGGGAGGAAATGGGAAAGGTGAAAGAGGGTTGGGACTTCGTTAGCCTCACTCACACTAAATACAGACCGTGGTATTACTCGAACCATCCCATAAGTGCCAAAGCATTGCTCTTCCACGTTATCGATATCCTTATATATACATAGAAGTTATAATATCAACAATTAGTTAAATAGTCGTCCATACTAAAACGATACAGAACTACTGCAGAAGATTATATTAAAAACGCAACTTAATTATTTTTCCTAAAAATATACTAAAAACTCAACGTAATTTATTCTCTATTCCCAATTTATATCTCATTATGCAAAGATTTTTTAACTACGTAATTTACCATCATAACTTGTTTTTTTTATGTCTTTTATATTATTTTGAAAATAACAAAGCAACACCGAGCAAAGATCAAGACACGACACCCATCGTGACATTGCGTGATACACGTTGCTTGAGGGCCGGCCATTACCTCTCAGAAAACCGGTTATCCAACAATGCCGGCGTTGTATTTAACGAGTAAGTGAGTGTGCCGGAGGCGCAACCCATGACCTCCCCGCCGCCGCTTTAAAATCAGCACAACCCAATAAAGATCTTTGTTTAGAATTGTAGTTACTTACTCCTGCGCAGTGTAAACTATAATATATAAATATTTTTATATTATTGTATAAATATGACCTACAATTCAGCTCTATGCTTAGCAACGAGGCAGAGAAAACTCCGATAGTACGAATATTTATAAAACAATGAAATTCCGTTACTAAAATATCTCTCTAAAATAGCTTTAAAATATTTAGTATCCAATAGGAAGAGTATTTGGATTCCATAATGTATGTATAAACTCTATGTAACAAGAACTTAATATGCAAGTTGAGCTGTGAACAGATAAAAGGATTGGCGGTTACCATTAGCAATGCTATGAAGCCGATGTCTCCAACTTCTATTGAATGTTATCTCCCCTTTGATACCGTCAATATAGAGATTATTATGATATTGTGAAACAGTATCCATATATATAAGTGAACAGAATTCTTTGTATATAGAATTGGAACTTTTTAATACTTCACTACATTCGGAATTTCTTCCTTATCGTGGGAGAGCCATGCTGAGGCACGAATGAGCGGGCTCAACCTCACAGAAAACCGTAGTCCGGAGGCCTAAATTTCCCTCTCCTTGTTCCTTCCTCTCATACCTCCTCTCCTCTTTCCCCTCCCCACATCACCCCATCTCTCATGCTCCTCAAAAGCGGGCAGCGCTTTTACGACTCTCAAATTGCAAGTGTCTATGGACGGCGGCTGTCACTTACCATCAACTGACCCTGCTTTATTTTGTTTATTATAAAAATGACATGAAAAGGGTTACATAATAATATCATGTACTTTCAAGGAAAATCTTAACAAAAGGAGTTCTACTCACGCTGGAATCTAATAGGTCCCTAAGTTTATATTACATATACGTATTTAATGAAAACTTTTTAAATGATTATGCTAGCACGTCGATATAATCAAATTGTAATAGGCCGATTTCTGTACATAATAGTCATTGAAGAAAAATTTACATGATATTGAATGCAGTTTTCACAAATGTATTGTTAGAGGTCTAATTTAAAACATAGGCTCAATTTACTTCAGGAATTGATTCTCAGTTCCACGCATACGAACTTGTGGTCGTCCGTCGGTCGACGTTTAAAAATAATTAATGATATGCTTTGACCTGTCAACTATCTCCGCTGCCTTTCAAGAAAGGTAAAGGGTTATTTTTAGCAACTATTGAGTGACAGGACTGGTCGTGCGTGTTTATAGGCAGTTTTAGTGTTTAATTTTATGAAAAGATCTTTCAATAAATAACTTTATATATACATAAATACATAGTCACTCTTATACCGTCGAAGGGGTACGCAGGAGCGTCTGAAACACAATTTTTTTTCTAACCATAACTTAGTCTTTTAGGGGCAGTGCATAATAGGGAAAGCCTATTGCCATGATGCGGGAACTGTATAACTGTATAAATACTGTCTGATAGATAACAGTATTATCCCTTAATTGCCTTTTCGACACACGACAGGAAGAGATGGCGTGGATCTATGTATTCTATATACCGGGTGTTTGGAACTCAACGTCAAGCTAGTACGAGGCGATAGACCAGGTTGTACCTACCCTACCCTACTTCTAGCAAAAAATAAAGTAAAAAGGTCAATGATACTTGGTTAAGTGACAAAAAGAATATTTTTGAAAATTTTGAAAATCAATACCCTAGATACTGTGATCACAAATTTGCAAATTGTTCAATGACTTTTTTTCACGTAATCGTAAATAACTATACTATTGATTGCAGACACAAATCCAATAATTAATATTGTGAGTTTATTAAAAAAAAATCAAGTTTTGAATAGTCATGGTTAGAAACGTTTCAAATTTAACTTTGACATCTATTTTAAATTAAAAATGTACTTTACTACCCTAGACATTTTATTAGAAAAAAATATATTAAAATTATTAACCACTTTGAGCATTAAAACTGGAACACAAAATAACAAAGTATGATGACTTGTTTTGTTGACGTATTATGGCGAAAGATAATTAATTAAAAGGTTTTTTTTTTTGACGTCAAGTCCCGGAACATTCTGTATATTGTATATTAATATATTTGGTTGAAAGATTGGTTCATACAATCGTATGATGATTCATAATATCATTACCGTAAAAGTTTACGTATTTTTGACAAAACATGCTTGATTGCGAAAATCATGTCTTTGCTTACGAACTTGCATAGAGTTGTTACCGACAGTTCTAAACAGAATCAATTAGTTTATACTTTATCCGTATTTAAATGTTTATTTATGCCATAATAATAAGCTGAACGTTTTTGACGGCCAGATAAAACACTTTTTCGTGAATATTGAGGTATTTTCAAGAAATATTATTATATTAAATTTCTAATTACGCGGCGATCGCCCCCTTGACTGTCTGTCTATCTGTCATTTGCCTTTGCACCCGCTAACACCCCCACGAAAAGCTACAGTTCCCACTAAGGGCTGGTATCGCCCCCGTTGGGTACGTATGGTCTAAACGAAGTACTAACTTATTAAAACTAAAACAGGAGAGGAATTTATTAGTTATACTAGTTACAAATGAGTAATGTAATCTGATAACAAAAATTACAATATTGAAAATTTTAAAGTTATAATACTTCTTGTTTTAGTTAAATAATCATTTCAACATCAATGAAAATGCTGATAAAATATTTGCAACAAACATAAAATTTGATTTTGATTAATAAGGCAACCATGTGAATGAGAAAAAACGTGAGCAGCTATTTTGTATTTTCTGGTGTATTTAGAGCGAGATAAGAGGACATCATACATATTATATATATATATATCTATCTATATACTTAGCATACAAGCACACAACATTCTCAGATAGTTCCAAGCGTACATTTCTAAATATATAATACGAAGTTATTTAGCAGTACAGGTTAAAACTAAATTTTGCTTAGCAACATGTGGGTGTTTGAGACGCATACTGGCCCTTACCCCTTCGGCGAGATGATTTTTTTAGTAAAGACTCTTTGTAAATTTCCAAGGTTTTTTATCAACATTGTAAGTGCCGTTTAAATGTGTCGATATATTCCAGACTAGACAGTGAGTGTTTATTTATCAAAATCGTTTTAGTCATTAGCAGCGAAGCCATTCCTTAAACAATTTGGGTGTTCCTTTTCACTTTCGAAAGTGGGGATCATATTTATTTTAAAGGATGTTCGATCAGTTCAGTGTGTTTGCCTTAAAAAGAAAAAAAAAAGAAATGAATTGGGAAGAAAACATCGTAACGTACGTCTTACACTACACCGATTAGTTAGTTACTCATTTTGATAAAATATCGTCGTCAGCCATCTCCAAAATACACACGGGACTAACACCGTATATGCAATAAAACTTGATAGAGCAGGTGATATACTGATTTCACATAGTGTCGCATAATAAACATATGTCATCAGCCTATCGCAGTCCACTGCTGGACATAGGCCTCTCCCATTGCACACCACTTTTGATCTTTTTTCGGCTTCTCTCATCCAGCTTCTGCCAGCCATCTTGCGCAAATCGTCACTCCACCTGGCTTGTGGGCGTCCTACGCTACGTTTATTGAGGACTCAAGAACTCGTTTTCCCCGAAGGTTGTCGGTTCTGCGGCTAATATGGCCAGCCCACTGCCACTTCAGCCTGGGGATAGGTGAGCTGAGATAATTGGACTACCGCACCGGAGACGGAACTGTGATGTGAGTTACCGTTAGTCATGCGATAGTGACTGCTCTTATTTGTTTACCTCAACACTAACATAGACATTAATTACTACTAGACATAATGACACGGACTACTGCGTAATACAATTACTAAGATATTATAGAACTTCAATGAGTGATATCTATGGTTAAAATGAATTATGTAAGTCTTCTTGATACTCAGACTAGGCATAGTTTAAAACATTTTGTTTTTTTTAACATTGGTTTGTCATTAAACGTATGACGTCAAAGATTCTTATTACATTCTTCATTGTTTTGACGTTTAGGGCCATCCAGCTATATTTAATCGGCCGATAGTTTGATCGTTCCGAATATCAGTATGAAGCTGTATGGGAGTTATAGTGCAAGTTAAAATCAATATTTAATTTGTACTACGAGTACGAGTATAGCTTTGTTATATGGGCCGGCTCGACCGGCCCGACCGTTTTTCTGTAAGGCCGTGGTAGACCTGTTGGCCACCTATAAGCAAAATTAGTTAGGTTTACCGATGCCCATATCCCCTCTCTCCACCATCTCCACATCCCTCCTCTTCTTTCTTCTCCCCTGATCACCTTCAAAGGTGGGCAGGGCACTTACGACTCTTGAGTTGCAGGTGTCCCCTTATATTATTACAAAAAAAAATGTTTCTCATGTTTTGCCTCTATGTTTGTTTTTGTAAGAAACAAAACGATGTTGTAATTGATTTTATTATTTAACTCTTTGGTGATTTAAGATATTGGTCGTGACTTTGTTTGTCTAATTTCTTCTCACAAGGCTTAACTATTTGGAAATACATATATCGAGGGGCGGTCATAGATCGCCTTTGTCAGAAAGCGATATAACATTATTTACAACACATGGTGCTTCCTACAATATAAACTCCACAGTACAAACATTGATTGTGCTCTGACATGACTCAGGTGCCTACAGAATTGGTTAATTAAGGAAGTGTCAAAACGTTCGACACAAAAGCGGAGTGCGCAAACTGTAAATTGAAATTGCTCTTTGTATAGTTCGAAATCAGAATTTGTGACTATCACAAATTCCCAGCTTTATATTCAGAATAATTTAGTATCCGATAAACTAATTTAGTTTAGAAATGGATCTACCAGTGTATTAACATTTCGGAGAATTACAGTGGTACGAATCATTGTAATGGACAATTTGAATTGTTGCTTTCCAGTTTACCACCATGTTTACTTTGAGAAATATAGGAAAACAATATAATTAAATTTGTTTATAATTCTGTAGGTATGTGACTGTTTGGTGCTGGAAGAATGTACTTTTGAAGGTGTATATATCTTTTACCGTTTGTGATTTCAAGCGGACGAACGTTAAATGAAATAAAATTCCCATATTCTTGTAATCGTATAGTTTTTTGTAATTGATTAAAGTATAATTGCACCAAAATATAGTATTTAGAACATAACTAAGTTACAACAAGAATCACAATCTAAATATGATAAGGAATGTGCATCAATCATAAAATCAAAATAAATAAAAGAACAATCAAAACAAGAAGGACACTTTTCAGAAACATCCAGCAATATTTTCTAACAACTTAACTCGCAAAACATATGAAACTTCCCATAGGAGTAAATATTTTGTTCAATCAAAGAAAATCATAAGACTTGAGTAGGAATAACAGAAAATTTCCAAAAGTTCACTGAACTGAACTGAACGTTTTGTAAAAAGGTGAAAATAAAAAGTTTTAACAAACTTGCAGAAAGAGAAAGTTAAGCATTTTATACATTAGCTTTCAAAATATTATTAAGGTAGAAGGAACAAGACGCGTTTGGCAAAAAATCATGCTTATGTAATATTTAAGAGCCGGCCGGTATTGTATCTGTCTAATATGTATTCGACATGCTCATTAAAGGTACCTAGCAATTAAAAAAGTATAAGAAGCTGAAGACCGCTTTAAGACATGAACTTAAATAAGAATGATACTTAAGAGTCGATGACACTTTAAACATAAAAATTATATTTAAAAAGCAAAGGAAAATTAATACAAGTACTCATTAACATTAATATACATATGTACATATGTGTTATAAGTTTAAATCCTAAAAAATGCAGCAACGGCAGTAAATCATATAACGTGTTTCATTTCCATATTTTATTCTCCACTCGCTTCCATACGAGAATTTCTTTGAAAGGTTATGTAAAAAGGAAAATATATTCTCGCACTAAAATGTTTGCTAAAAATTTATTTGAAAACACATCATAGCTTCATTTTCATTCATCACATTTCATATCAGTTTTCATTCATATAGTATTTACTGACTAGTAAACCAATTACGAATACATAACAAAAGATCTACGTGCGGGTTTATGGAGTTAAATTTAATTAAATTTATTTATTTCATAAAATTTATTAAAAATCGTCTTATTCAATGTGATGTGTTTTTTAACAAATATTTAAATATTATTTTTTAAATAACTACGTGTAATTATTACACACTTTTGTAGACTAACTTTGTATAAGGTATACCTATGTAGGCTTATGTATATTTTATTTGAATTGGAATATATTATAATACTATTCAGATTTCTATTAAAGAACACAAGTAAAATTCATTATTTGCTGACGTTATCTCGAAATGCTATTCACTATTCGAATAAAATCTCACATGGCGTTACAAAAACGTATAAATACATACACTCGAAAAACATGACCTTCCTACTCGCACAGTCGGGTCAAAAATAAATGTAAGTTTTGTCTATGTTAAACTCTTCTGGCATTTAGAAATATAAATACATAAATTTATCAAATAGATTTTCAAGAGACAGCCTACAGAGACATCTCTTAAGATACAACGTAGTATTATACGGCGAAACTTACTTCAACTTTAACTTCTACGAGTTAAGTTTCATTACCTTTACCTTTGTGATAGCAAGTGCGCGACACTTATAAAGCTTAATATGTAACCTGTGATATGAATCAATCTCTGTTCATGTGCTCTGTAGAGTCAGAATGCCTTAACACTTAAGTATTGAGAATAATGACTGAAGTGTACGAGACGATGTTAGAAAAATACAAAATAACGCTCCCTTACTTATATCATACTAATTAATTTGGACTATTAAACTATAAAAGGGAAATTCTTAGAACCATACAAATTACAGCTATTGATGCTATTGTCAGAACTTCACTCAATGTGACTAGTGTTTTTTATCAAATACAGCAAATCAGGCATAAAGTTTTCATACAAATCCTTATCGATTCAACGCTTCGTCAAGTATGTGTGAATGCGAGATTCTATGTATTTTATTAATTGCTGGTCGCTTCGTCAAAAATATGATGGAACTGAATCCGTTTATAGAACACTGAAATATTTTTACCGAGTTTCACAGTTAATATTTCTTTATATTTTAAAATGTGTATATTGGTATTCTACCTTGTTTCGATAATATGCATATCGGCTTTACATATACTCGTATACAGAAATGTTGGTTGTGTAGCTTCCTTTGATCAATTATGAATCAATCAACTGTAACGCTGAAATATAAATGTGTATTTTGTATAATAGTTACATTATTGAGTGGCATGTCAAAGCGAAAATGAAAGCTTTACCGCTAAAACCCCAGTAATATTATTATACCATTTTAACCAAACAACACGAAAAGCGCTTTTAAGCGCTACTACCATTGACACATAATTAAAACCCATATAAATAATTTATTTATAATGGCTACAAAGGGTAATTTACATAATTAGTTTTCTTTTGACGCAATATTGTTTGCACAGCGTTGCCTTTAATATTGAATTATAAATTAAACAGCTTTGAACTCTTACTCACTCAATGTGGAAGAGGATCGGAAGGATGATCAGCAATATACTAATTGGATAACAAGCGTTGGTAGGCGCAATGTAATTCGCTTAGATACTGTTTCGAATAAAAAGTAAGTAAACGCTGAACAACCAAAAAACTATATTAACTTTTACACACAACACAAGTGCTAGCATTCCTAATACAAAAATAAACAATAATAATGTATAACTCCTCCTTTTATTTTGTGTATCTAAATTAGTGTTCAAAATTCCAAGTAGCCTTTAAAAACATACTTTCGTTTTCTGTTAAAAGTATTTCTTAATTTATATTTATCTTCGGAACAGTTTTGGAAACACACTTACCTGGCCAAACAACTTAGAAATATTTTTCATTTAACTTCATTCTTTCCTTTTTTTAAAATATATAGATTTATTTTTTCAAAATATGCAATGGCGGCCTTTCTACAAGTCTTCCTTAGCCTACATCACCTACTATAAATAAATCTTTTTCCTTAGGTCAGGAATTCAAATGCGCTGTACTTCAGCGGTTTACTTTAGTATGTATTATATGCATAGTGTGAATCAAATGTACTTGAGTTTATAGAAACTATAGTTTCATTATACGCCCTACCCCCACGCCTATATGGATACACGCCTTAAGGGGTAGGCAGAGCTGCATTTAACACCCACATTTTGCCAATTAGAATATAATCCCACTAACGTGATGACGGACGACTAAACATAATCAGTGCCTTCCTTACTAAGGCGTTGAATTGATTCCAAAAAAAGAAAACTGAATCGATGCAAAATATTCAATCGAATAAGTACCAGCTATATAAAAAAGTGAAATGCTATATCCACATGTTGCAATAACAATTCGCCTTTGTCAAAAGTATTTTACAGATAAAATTTCGAGTGCAATTTTAACAAACTTCGGGAAAATGTTTTAAGCATTTTTCGATATTTCGTAGAATGGAAATAAAGACTGTTTTAAAATTGACAATTCCTTTATTCACAAAGGTTAATGTATTACTGATACAAAAAACTATTGTGGTAACAAAAAAAATCGGCCTTAATAAACGGAATCCCAAAAAAAAATTGAGTAATCATGTAATATAGTATAAGAAAGAACGAACAATGGTTAATTTAATTAAAAATAAGGTTTTACTCACATGTGTTTTTTGGGGATGCCCGATTAGTCGGCACTAAGAAAGGCCTCCTGTCGAGACCGAAACTAGTCAGGCCATCGAAATACACAAATCTAATTCACAAAAGTTTTTATTCTAATAATAGTTAATTTATTACAAACATGTAAATGGTACTTAAATATAGTTTAATTTAATTAAATGATGTTTTCCTGCGATTCCTTCAGTTTTCCAACTTTTAAATCAATTTATGAATTATGACCAAATTTGAGTAAATGTCGCTGTCCGCTACGCTTAGACATGATTTGGTAAGAAAAGTCAACAAAATGTTTTCAACTTATTCAATTGGTATTCACAGTTAAGCCATGAAACTTACGTTTGAATAACTGCACGGGTGGTTACCGCTACAGAATTAACCCACAATTAGTCGCAGTTTGTTATAATTGGTCTTCTAGAAAAAAAAAACCAATAATATCAATATTAATTATAACCTTTCAAGTTTATGTTAAAGTACATAATTCAACTGGTTTAGCTGGAGGTGATTGCTACCTACATATACACATATAGAAACAAGCGTTTTCGTAAAAAAAAAGACGTTAATGCGGAATATATCAGACATAATAAGTAGCACTAACCAACATCATGCTAAGCCCATACATCGAACACAATCTGACATTTACTATGAATTGTTTATGCAACAACGTTAAGGAATGCCATTCACGAGTGTACATTTAGATTGTCAACCACGTCACGTAAATATAGATGACATACGTCGGTTCAATGATCGAAGATATCAATTTGCTAGTTAGATTTATGCATACAATACATTTTTTTAAAACAACTACATTCAATTACAATTGCAATAGGCAAATTTAATAGAGAAGTCCCAATATTTTGGGACATCTCTCTTAAATTTCGTGATAGCTGGTTCTGATGTCATTCAATCTTTAAATACTTTTGCATCTCTTTTTAGAATTCTAGAATATTACAAGGTATGTACATACAGGCGCCTTGCTTTCAATAACCTCGAATTCGGAATCGAAAATCTGCTTTTGGGAATAAGCCCATCACTACCAAATTAGTACTAGGGGATTGCTCTGAGGCAAAGATCTTCATCACAGTTTATTTCTAATCGGCGACTGCAATTCTATACAAATGAACTCATGGTTTCTTATGTGAGGCTTGACGTGAATGGAGCTATAAGTAATTGATACCAAGGTTGGTAGACACTCACCGCTACTGGAGGAGGCAAGGCTATCTCCGCAGCCTCTAACCGAGCAGGTAGACATGGGGGCAGGCAGCTTTCGTGATGCGATCATGCAGATCTGTGATGCGGCCATGCCCCGTGTTCTAGGTTGTCGACCTCCAAGGAGGCCTAGTGGTGGTCCCAGGACTTAGCGGACCTCCACACGGTCTGCACTCGTCCCCGGAGGTCCTATTCCAGCAGTCGTCGGCATCACCGCGAAGAGGGGGAGGAAGACCGGCATCGGAGTACCGAGAGGCACGGAAAACTCTGAAACTGGTATCAGCCGCGCCAAAGACGTGAAAAGAAAGGAGATGGGCCTCAATCGTGACTTCTGGGGTCGGTCCTTCCCCCAGCGAGAGACTCTCCAGCCCAGATTCCTGCAGAAGAGGTTCGCGAGTGGCGTGCGACTGCTCGCTGAGCCAAAGTGACTTGTTGGTCCTCCCGCTCCAGCCGGTCATCGCCGAGTGGGCAGAGCGGCAGCACGGGACCCTTTCTTTCTGACTAACGCAGGTCTTTTCCGGGTACGGTTGCTTCGGAAAGTACCTGCACTCGGTTGTAAGTAGAATATTGAGTCCTGTCTGCCACCACTGCGACTGCAGTGAAGACTTGGCTCAGCATAAGCTCACGGACTGCCCTGCGACTGAGCGTCCCAGCGTCGGGCCCTCACTACAGTAATTGGAGAGGATCCGTCCATGGCCGGCAGTGACCGGAATTTTACCATGCATGAATAAGCTGTTCCTGCATTCCTCCTACTTTTAGCGCAGCATGGTACACTGTGTGGTTTTAGGCGATTCGATTCCGACACACCGTTCCAACGAAAACCCCGGTGGAATGACGACCCGAGGGGGTTTATACACGAAAAAAATAAAAAATTAAACGCTCACCACCTGTGAAGGTTTGGAACCTCACTGAGCGTTTCGAGTGCTGATTGAGAGGTTCTCGATCAGCACTTCATACGATATCGTCTCCTAGGAACGATTCAGTATTGATTTACGTTAAACAACACGTACGTTGAAATGTTAGAGACAGATACTGTCGACTACTTTTAAGTACAGTGTTTTTTTTGCATAGGTTAATAAATTTAACTCTTTTAATTCACCTGCCAGGATATAGCAGCCTAAATAAAAATATACTGCAGTGGGCGTTACTTAAGTGACATTTACACAACACACGCAAATATGGCAGAGGAAAAAATAAAAATAAAACAACAAACTGCAATGGCCCTGAACATAATACTGTTATGCTTATGAGTCATATACAGACACGCAATGCTCCTATGGATATAAGAATGCATTTTTATCCATTAAAAGGAACCATAAGACCTGATGACGGAACACTGTATGGTTTTAGTTGGTTCAAGTCCGGTAAGGTCAGGACCCGTGGGGGTTTCCATACATAATAAAAAATTAAAGGAACTTGTTTATTGGTGGTGGCCTTTGTTAATACCAAAAATGTGGCAAACAGCTTCTGGGGTAAGCAATTTTATGAAATTTGGAAAACCCACTAAACGGGAAAAAGCAATGAATATTACAATATTCCTTTGTTCAAGACTGACAATGTTATTAAACAGTTATAGGAAGGATCATGCCGGCACGCTTGGTTGAGTAAACCGCAATTGGCTATCGTCGGATGTCTAATTGGTAAACTTATAGACATAGTCAGTTTAATTCAGTGTATAAAGTGCTTCTCCATACTACACATACTAAAATAGTATAAGATTATTGACATTGACATCACAAGCTAAAGAAGTTAAAAAGTACCTTTGTGTGCTATTGCAAAGCCATATTAGTACTACTACAAACGTACATAAATAAACTCACGCGTTTTTCTTTTCGGGGTAAACAGAGACAACGGCCCGGTTACATACTTCACGAAGTTTCTCTGCTGTCATTCATTTCACCTTTCATAAAATCCGTTCAATTAATTATAAGAATAATAAAAAATTAATGTATGTGTTATGTCTGTTCAAGAAAGAAAAAAAGTACTTTGCCTTGTTTCCACCATGCGTTCTCGAAAAACAAATTACAGAGAGAATAGAATCGATGTTACCCTATAAAGTAGCTTTGTACTTAGGAGATACTTAAGACAGAATTGTTCACAAACTACCAAAGTTACTTTTATGACACCAACAACGATCTTTCACTACTGTAGTATACATGTTATTATATTAGTGCATTTTAATTAAACAGCTGATGATGATGATGATGATTTTAATTTACAAAATTTGGTCCTAATCATTACGCGGATTAATAGCAAACCGGGACGATTATTTCTCGCCAAGGCCATGAAATTTGCGGCGGGTATTTACACAAAGACCCAGACCGAAAGACAGAGAAAACTAGTTAGACCGTGACACCCGTTTGTAGGTCACAAATATTTGTTAATTTATTATTGGCTCTATTGTTTTATTACTGTACAGTCTGGATATGACTTCGATTACGTGTACATATTTATGTTTATTGCACGAAAAGTATAAAAGTGGCAAAAGTTCCTCATTTTAACATCAGGTAGTCATCAATGTTAGTTTCACCCTTTTCTGAGGTTAGCCGGAACAAGCAGACAGAACTAAAACAAAATGTATTTTTTTTTTAATTAAACAGATGCATTTATTAAGAAGCTGTTATTATTATGTTGAAAACAGACTTTAATATCATTTATTTGTATCGACGAGTATAGTTTAAGATCACATCATAATATTTATTACACTATTTCTTTGTAAATGAAATGAAAGTTTATGACTTAAAAGTAACAAACAGATATTAATTATTCTTCCATAGTTGGAATACTGTATAAAATTTTGCCTGTTTGACAGACTCAATGGCGACCAATCCCCGTACTACTATTCTTTCCAGCGCGATCTTAATTTCATCCATCTCAAAATCCTCTTTTATCTTAGGTATCCAAAGTATTCGCATACAACACGTGGTGCAGCGAGCGGTCCGTGAATAATCGCATACCCTCATCGGCGATTTTCGCAAATTGCGTTTAACCGCTCAAGTCTAAGCGGCTTAAGGCCCGGTGACGTAATCTCGACTAAAGGAATGTGGTGGCACAAGTTTGTATGCAAAAACAGTACGATAATATTCAATACATTTAAATATTTTTTAAACGTTTCATTCAAGCCTAAAGATATCTCATATTTTGTAAGTATGTGTTGGCAGTAATGCATCCATTTCTATAAAGTTTGTATAGAAGATCCTTATAAAGTGATACTTTACAGGAATTAATTCGAATGGACCCAAAAGTAATAATACCTAACTATATTTTATTCAAAAAGAAGTTATTACATTTTTGGAAAGATTTTATTTCTTAACTATTCGTCTTAGACTTCTCTCACTACCAATCAAATAAGTAATACAATATAACTATTTACACGTCATTTTTATTTTCTGGATAATCTAGAGTGGATAATTTTCTGGAGTTCTATTAAAACTAAGAATCTGTTCAATGTAATGGTTAAAGTGTTTACAGAACTGTAAAGAACGCTAACCGACTACATTCAAGCAAGGCACATGTTTGTTTACTAATTAATTGCGTTAAAAATAGGGAACCTGTACGGGAACATCATTAAACGGTGTTTTAAAATAAAACTACCTACTATCAAGTAAAGTGAGTGTGCGTCCACACAATTGGAAGGTGGTATAGTGAGCTTACGATTTGGCTTTAAATTTCGTAAATATTATAATGAGATGTACAAGGTCACTGTGTTACAAGACTCAGGTATGGAAATCTTGAGTCACAGGTAGAAACTATTATATCAATCGCGCTGACTATAACATTCTTCAGTAGCCAGTGGAGTTGTTTTAGGCAGCTTAGCTCCCTTAAGATGTTTCAATAAATATTGATACATTGAGTAGGTACATATCAGATCACTTACAATCAGATTTTTGTATCGAGTACAATTAAATAAGACTAGCTCCATGCTGGCGGGGGGCTAGAACCCCTCTTCTTATATTTTGGTTTTGATACCCACATAGGGTAATTAAATTATTTCTAGGATTTACAGATTAGCCGTCTTTTTGTACTTTGTCGGTTTAGGGTAGTTTGGGGGGGGGGGGGGGTCAAGTCTATTGGCGTCATCCGAGCACCGTATGACTGTCTATACTTGTATATTGTCTGACAGAAAACCGGCAGAGCCATTTTACAACTCCCACAGGATGAAATGGGGTGGGTATGTTCTACAAAACCGTTAACCACGCTTCTTATATTTTTAAAGTGACAAAAAAACATTAAACCATTGTTTTCAAAGCCACTCGTATTAAAAAACCAAGAGCATCACATTCGCAATTACCCACTAGATACTAGAAGCTTGAATCATAACACTTTATGCACAGTATACAATAGAGGTAGCATTCCTCACCGGTACTCACAAAATGGACACCCATTGTATACACGTACGTGTTCTGAGTACAAATAAATATACAAATGAATTCAAGCCCTATTGTTACATGTTAAAGTTGCGATTGAAATGGAAACATATAGGGCTTGCTTGTATGACTGAATGCGACTGTTATAGATTTCAATGACGATGCCTGTTGGGATATTGATAGTATTACGACACTTCGTGATAAGTTTATGCATAGCAATTTACAAATTACTTTTTTTACCTTATCTTTATTAATTCTTATACTCTAATACTAAAAATAATAGTACTGTTATCTGTTGACTTGATCATTGTGAAATTTTGCATGCATTTCGTCAGGCGTATAGATGAGTAAGTACATAGGGTACCTTTCAATCAGAACGAGCAAAATTAATAACCGTCAGCATTGTACACGTTTCTTAACATATTATTAAGACTATCCAAATTACACTTTACAAGTCGAAATCAACAGAGGTGATTAGTCTCTAGGTAATGACGATAGAAAAATAACTTTAAAGGGGAAAAATAACTAATAACTAATCACGTGTATATTAGCGTGTTGGAAATCAAACTAATAGTCATATTTTGAATGTAAAATGTAAGATATGACACCTAATCATGAGTTAACCTGGAGCCGATCATATTTTTATATGATCAGCTCCAGTTTAAGAATAAATGTTGCTGCTACACCCTACTGCATTTATATCATATTATGAAAAATACATACATGCATACACTCATCTGTATCCCTGATGGGGTAAGCAGAGGGGTAATTAACACCTACATAATGAAAACTATAATTTAGTCCCATTTACGTAATAGGGGGCAAGCCTATTTCCGTCTTCTGGGCACGTCAGGAATTTGATATGAAAATTTGGAGTATATGAAAAGGGGAAAGGGAAGATATATAGGGAAGGAAAGGAATATTGCTAATACAGATGGATTGTATAAGCAATAGCTCGAATCAGGGTCGCATACCTATAACTCGAACTGGCTTTTGCCGTGAACTCGAAGCCCGATTGTATTATTCTATTACTTACCATGTATAAACTTGAGCGAACAAGTTAAATTATTAAAAATATATAAAGCCTTATTTAACCTGCTATCTATCTTCATCTCACCTCCTCTTCTTGTTTTAACTCATCTTAAAACCTTATTATCGATTTCTGACAATTAAGACGATTCTAATTACACTTCACATGTCAAAATACATAAAACCGTTTAGGCTATGGGCGTGACAAAGAAACCACATACATACTTATGTAGAAAAAACTCGAAATACATAACACTTTTTACGCAGTCGGTTAAACAAAAACGACATGTTTCGACTCAACTCTGAGGGACTAGACAGAATGATAATGTTTTATCAACAACTTATAACCGACAATATTTCGCGACAATCATTGAAGTAATAATAAGTGTAAGGAAATATTGAATAACACTGAAAAGTTATGTGGTGAGATCACTCACGCGATTGTATCACTTGGTTGTATGGGAATAAGGTTTGAGGACAACTCGTTGCTGGTGGGAATCGAGGAAAAATTTAAAGAAGTACGACAGTTTAGTAAAAGTGATTTATTTCTTTATATTTTTCCCTTATCTTTTTTAAAAACTTCTGCACTAACATTTGACAAATTATTTGTGGATCACACAAATTTTTCCGACTGGGAATCGAACCCACGACCTCTGTCTCAGCAGGCAGAATCACAAACCTCATTTCATATTTTTATTTTTTTGAGATTACAGTCTTAAGGTTCAATTATTTGCCATATAAAAGCACAAAGAAGTTTCGGGATAGCCCTTGCATATAACTATATGCTAACAACGTACTGCTCCACTTTTCAAACTGTTACCAACAGCTGTTTTACGTTACACATTGTGAGTTGTTTCGCAACTGCATGAACGTCCTGCATGACGCATGAATTTTGCATAAAGTCGTACACCATGCGTGTTTCCAAACTGAAGTGAACTTCCCTAGATCTTATCCACTCAAGAATGGCTAGAATAATATGTCTTAACTTTTGGAATAGAAACATATCATGCTACAGTTATTGTTTGTGCATTGTTAATGCTTTTAAAATCGCATATTGTGTTATGTTTTACAGAGAAAACTGAAGATTTAAAAGTATTAAAACCGAAGGTCAGCAATTATCTTAAATGCTAATTGACACTAAAACGCTTCCTTATAGACATATCAAATTCAAGAAGATCTAACACACTTTATAAACACTAAGTAATTCGTAGTGTTCACTTATGAACTACATTCTCACACGGTAGTTGGGACATAATAAAAGTGCTATGGCATGTTTTGAAGCAAAACTCTTTTAGTGTCCGAAAGTGATAAAAATGTCAAGTTATAAATGTCATATTTATAAGAATATATAGTAGGTATATTAAAATGATTAAAACTCAAATCCAATAAGTGTTTTACAGCATTATAATATCAGACCACACGTAGTAAATTTTATTCTGAACATCAAGTGGCCATATTCTAAGGTTTAGCTTTATATTTTCGGCTATAGCATTAATAATTTTATACACATCAAAACTATTGCCATCTATCCAATCTCTTAACGATTCCGTTATATTTTCTAAAGTTTCTATATTCTGATCATTAACATCATAAGCACCGTCTACCAAAACAAAGAGTTCCCGTAAGAGAGTCACGCTTTTCTTTAAAGCAGGTGGTGCTACCTTTAATACTTTGTCAGGATTCGTCAACACTTCGTCCAAGAAGTCCAAAGTATCTCTCTTGACTATAGCATCAGCGTTAATTAAATATTTGATAGTCTGACGAAACTTTATATTTGATTTAATAAAGTGCTTATGATTTTCCAGCACCTCAGGTACAGGAGCGAAGAATCGCTTTAGATCCTGTTGGTCCAAGTTCATGAGACTTCTTAACCAGTCGATTAAATAGTCACTGTAATAGTACCTATCTTTGCAAATTTGTAAAGCATCACATATGTAGTTTTCTATGAAATTTGTTGACATTTTTAATTGCTGGCGTAGAATTTTTTGTTTTAATGTTGAATAGGGATTCCATTTTACTGCAGGGGTAATTATTTCTTTGTCTTTCACTACTTGTAAGCGGTGTTCCAGAACATTTGAGAGAATAGAGTTCGAAACATCCATAAAATCTAACATAAAGTGATCCGTTATGGGAATGAACTGTCCGTTCATCATTTTCTTCAATTTATCTTGTACTAACTGAAGGTACATAACTTCTACATCAGCAAACGCTCTTTCAATCTCTAGGATATCAGGACTATATAAATCATAATTATTTCTGACATTGACTCTTATATTCTTCAATTGTTGACTCGACGCTTCTAGTAATATTTTCACGAACGTATTGAATACAACAGAGTCGTTTGATTCGATGACCTCATCAGATTCAGGATTTATATTCCATGACAAATTTTGCATCTGCTGTTCTTCAGCAGGTTGAACATCTGATGAGCTGAGATCGTCTGACAACGCTTTGCTCGATAATAAAACACCACCTAGATGTAAAACTAAGGTTAGAACTATTTCTCCAACTGTTATTTATAAAAAACATTAGGTTCTAGCATCTACCGTTATACATAACATATAAGTTTATACTTCTGTATCTAAAATTCAGAGTACCAAAGATGTGACGACACCTGCCATTATGCTAACGCGCACAAACAGCGCATCATGGCACGGCTATCTGGCTAGCATTCAGTTTCAAAGGCCAATAAATTGCAAGCCCAGCTAAACACCAATTTAACGGTTTCAGTTCAAGGAACTACTATTAATTCTGCCCTCTGAGTTTGTTTCGGTGTTTCTTCTCAGGGTAGTCAGCTAGGAAACACCGGCCTCATCTAGCATAAACTAACAGAAAAAAATAATATATTGACGTGTAAAAGTGTTGTTGTAACCTATTTACAAAATAAAGATCATTTATCATTTATCATTTATCAATTGTTTTACAAATATTAATATATAGTTTCAACCTGCAACGGTTTTATTACATTTACATAGTAAACGAACAAAATCACTTATCCATGAACCAATACAAATAATAGGCAATATAAAGCTAGGACAAATAAAAACGTTGATATGATACTAGAGGTAATACGTAACTACATAAAAACATTTTAAATATTAACAGAGTAGCCCGTTGTTAGTAAGTTAAGTCAATAGATTTTTTTTACGTTTATATATACATACATATACATATTGTTATATGTACCTGGTGATGATACCTTTGGTGAAAAGTAAGCCAATTATCGCCACGAAATGTCTTTGAGCTTTACATTGATTTTCAACTTTATAACCACATAACATATTGAAAATTATACTCACTTATGTTTTTTGAGTTTTAATAAAGTTCTTTAAACCTAAATATCCAATTTAAATTTACATAATCTGTCTACATGTACACATGTATATTATTATCTTCATTCAACAAAATGATTATTAGAAATTAAAAAAAAATAACTTACATATAAACTGGAGAAAAACAATCATTTTCCTTATATGAAAAATCGTAGCAACCAACTCAGTTTTATGTTTATAACTTTAAAAATCAATTTATTTTAAGTGCTCAGTAGGGCAGATATAGGAGGTTTAATTTATTGATTTGTTACGAAGTAAATGTAGACGAGGGACGAAGATATTTGTAAACCATAGATTAGATTTTAATAGTTTCAGCGTTAAAAAAACTTCTACATAGCAAAAGTAGAGCAGAGTAAAAGGAGGTGTTGTTAAAGCAGAACAAAATTGTGCATAAGTTTTCCATAAATGGTTTTATACATACCTTCAGCTGTTCAAAATTACTTAAAATGATTATATAACATTTATACAATAATGATAACAGATAAATGTGATAACACTATCTGCAGACGTCATGTCTCGTAACGAGCAGTAAAATAAAAACGTTTATAATGAAGATGACCAAACTATGAACAGTGCTGAAGGTTTTAAAAGGTGTTTATTAATCAGTAAGTGATGATAGGAGCATCTACCACCACCTATAAAATTTCAACACAAGAGGTATCACATTCGCATTGCCGTTCTTGTCACTTCTCTGGTAACTCTGAAATAAACTTTTGCATGTGGCTTTGTATCTGACAGATAGGTTTATTCTTATGTGTTTGAGAATTCAGTAGCCATCCAAACACCGCGACTACTTAACATTAGCACTACTTTTAAAAACCTCTCTGAGGATTGCCATAACTCTGGGAAACTCCCAACAAAGATCAGTAGCCTTGTTGCCGTTTATAATAGTTATTTAGCGAAAGTATTTAAAATTATATAATAATAATAATGGTTAATCTACGAGTAAAGTTAGGTAAACCAAAACTAAATCAATTAAATTATTTACTCCAAATAAATGATATTTAAAACACTTTCACTCAACACTGAATAATAGATGCATGCGATTTGTATGCATACGAAGTAAAACTAACATATTTTCTCACAAACGAAACTGAAAATCAAGCATGCTGTATAGATTACCTTTGCAAATAGCTGTGAGTGAGAAACGAGGTTAATTTCATGCTCACGGACGGTCGGTCGACAACCCGTAGATTTGCTTACACTTGGGACTAGAAATTGTAATTTCTTTTTTAGCTTACATACCATCCTCTGGGGTTTACTTTTCTTTCGTTTTATTGTTGCCTTATGGATTAATAAGTTCCAAGTGAAGATATTGCACATGCAAACTGTTCGTACTCCCTACAATGTAAAAAAAAGTTACAGAAGACCGTTCGTTAGTAGTGCGTGTTCAATACAAGTTATAGTGAAAACAGCAGCCACTTATAGTAGATGGTACTGCCTTTTCCTATGAAAATTGTGTAGAGAATCCCATTTTGACGCATCTTTAATATTTAAAATACTGTACCAAAATACGTGTTCGCTTCGACCTGCAAAACCTTTAAGCGACTTCAAACTTATGTAGATAACTACTGAAACGTGACCCCTGGCCTGTCTTGTGTTGCATGTACGATATGAATATGTTTTCTTTCTGTGCGAATCGTTTTTGTATTTAAGCATGTACCTCGTGAGGCCTATAAGGATAGAAACGAGTGGCGGGTTGGTGTGCAAAAGTCGTGAGTTTATGAATATTTATATAATGTTCGAGGTTTTTGCGCACACTAGGCTTTATTTCGCATATATCCTATGTGATTTCCACTTTTAAGACGATCCAAATGACACCTCACATATCAAAATCCATGAATCCGTTCTGCTGTAGGGCGTGACAAAAAAAATACATGTGTGTGAACATACGTGATTAGTTGTTTCAAGCTTCAGATGTCGTGATGTGCCTGGTAAATAATTCGTTCTTTATAATTGTGACGAGCAACAAATTCAATCACTACTTCTTCTATTTTTTTATATTATATAACTACATAAGATAGATCTTGTACTACGGTATTTCATTCTTTCTTATTTTGTAAACCGCTGTCTTCAATATGAAGTAAGTATTTTCTCTCCTAGATTTTATGAACTACTATACAATATTTTACTTGAATATCTTGAATGTACTACATAACATAACGTGGTATGCGTACAAAGGTCTCGTAGGCATATTTTCTTGCTTACCCTCATCTCAAAGCATTGCTGTATCAAGCGTCTAGCAGCTTGTATAAACTATGTGTACAAAATAAAGATCCTTTGTGTAGAATATATACTTTGAGGTAAATACCGAACGTAAGATGTAAGAATAAGTAAGTGTACGCCTAAAATTCTGAAGAAAATATTCTGTACATACTTAAAAAGATATAATAATATAAATACATATGTATATGTAGGTATTTTTTTCCCATCCATATTTCTTTTCATAGAAAGGTGATTTATAATATAATATAATAACAGGTATTTCATTATTCCCTGCATTACAAAAGAGTCTACGATAATATTGGTTAGTAGCTGTGTTGAGTAGATCGGGAGCCAACAGTGGGGGCCGCTGCAAGGATATTGCACTACACACTCTTGTAGTGTCCTGCGTGGATGCATGTTCATTCGGCGGTCAGTTCTCCCGGGGTGCATAGGGATTTCCTTTCAAGGGTACCTACACCTGAGACCCTGGCAATAAGTCTACATTAAACCAGCAGCAGTAGTGGTAAAAGATGATGAAGATATGATATTAAATGTCTAAACAATATTAAGTATAATGAAAATAACAAAAATATCTGAAGAAATCGTAATAACCCAATAACTAATAAGGGATAAGACCGCCGTTTGTGCTCTATCCGTAAATATTTAATTATTTATGTTTATTTTAAACTTTTATTTTTATGGTGTATCATATTATTGTATAATGTTATACAAATAAGCAATATCTTGCGGAAGTATTATACATTTTGATTTAACACTACCAATCCCATTATACATAAATATTGTAATATTTCATAGAACAACATATTATGCAATATTATACAGAGTTTAGCGAGGATTATTAACACTGTTCCAAGTGGTAAATCCAATTTCAATAGTCAATCACACAACAATTATGCCTATAGGCTAAATTGGAGTAGTAATATGTATTATTTGTGCATTATCTACTAAATCTTTAGATGTGTGTGCGGTTTCACTTCTAATGAATATAGTGTATTATCCTTATTTTTTTATGGTAGTGAACATTCGCAAAGGATTTCTAATAATTTTTACAGTTAAAGCCGGTCTGACTGTCTACAAAGTGGAACGTTTAGGAAGCCTATCTACATCTACATTGACGTAAACATTTTAAAATAAGAAGTTAAAGTCGACGTATTTAGGTATAGACGTTATGTCATATCGCGTTCCATTATTCACATTATCGTCTGCAGACGTACAAAGTCTGAATATGTTAAAAGGTGAGACGACGTTTTTTTCTTAATTTAATGTTTAGCAATAAAATAACACTTGGCACTATATTAAATATTACGGGGCAGGGTGAGATGGATGTTTATTAACCTCTCACCAAAAATGCACATATGTGAAAGAAAAAACTTGACCTAAAGAAAGTTCATGTCCTTGATTAACCCACATGGTATAATAAACGAGGCCCACGTATCAAATCAAATACGAGTCACTTATTTTAATTACATCGTTCATAGGTGTTTATGAATTGTCCAGAAAAAAAGTCAGTCAGACTGTCGTTGGATGAGAACAGGCAAGAAACTCGCAAACACACTTCTTCAAATATTATACACAATTTTCTTTTGTTTTATAATAAAATGTGAGAACAAGTGTTCTGACACTTTTTCTCACATTCTGAAATATAAACCTGGCGAATTACTATCACTTAACATATAAAAGGAATACTAATTTCGGAGATGACCAGCTCTGAGCAACAGTATGACGCTGGTGCCAGGCAACGTCCACATTGAAGCTTATTTTAAATAAATGTTTCTTTCATGAAATCTTGAAGTAGTAGTAATTTTATATAATTTGATGCTGTAAGCAATAATCATTTCTCACTAGTTCTATTCCTAGTTTCCAACTATTTTGTTCCGTCGATCTCTTGTCCATATTATACAACTAGCTATTACCCGCGACTTCGTCCGCGTGGTATTTAACAAAAAAGTTATTGTTCAGTTCGCAGAGTTTACGATAACTTATTAATTCTGTATTTAAGAAATACCTATACTAATTGTAATGATAAATAATTGAAATGAAATTTTAATTGGTTTTAATTTTTTTTCGTGAGGTCCTATTTTTTTC
This sequence comes from Tyria jacobaeae, assembly GCA_947561695.1. Classification (NCBI taxonomy): domain Eukaryota; kingdom Metazoa; phylum Arthropoda; class Insecta; order Lepidoptera; family Erebidae; genus Tyria; species Tyria jacobaeae. The sequence goes on along the minus strand of OX387207.1, from coordinate 4,608,287 downwards.
TAAATTAAAAGTAGCCTAAGTTACTCCTTGTTACATCAGCTATCTGCCAGTGAAAGTCCCGCCAAAATCGGTCTAGCCATTTCCGAGATTAGCCGGAACAAACAGACAGACAGACAGACAGACAATATGCAATTAGTAAAAAACGGTTATTTTAATATTACAAACAGACACTCCAATTTTATTTATTTGTATAGATTACAATTCTGTAGACGGCATTACTGATGGCTAGTGCTCGTACATGAGTCATCTTTCATGTACAAACAAAATTTTCACATATTATTTTCTTTTTTATGGTATACTGGGTCACGTAATGGCTACCACCGCCCCTGGGTACCTGCAACTCGAGACTCGCAAGTGCGTTGAGGGCCTCTGAGGGGAGGGGGTTAATAAAAGTTAGTATAATTTTAATTTTTACGTGTGAGAAGAGATGATTAGATAATATAACAACAGATTTGACCACAACAGAATGCAAAAGTTGGCAAAGTATACCACCTACCTGCGTCTGCTTCAAACGGTATAGATATAATTACCAAATTGAAACTGTTTACTGATTCTTAGATTTATTTCGTAAGATCCCACGACAAAGTTAAAATGCTTTACTGTGTGTAGTTGTCTTTTTTTTTCATATTGTACGGTGGAGGTTCTATCCAAATTTCTCTATTCTATCTATCTATCCAAATCGGATTACAGATCTGCTTTAACTAACATCCGGTAACTCTTTTTTCTATCTAAACGAGAACCTGCTTCCGAATTATTACGAATGATTTTATACACATATTTTTAGTAGTTCTTCTTACCAAGTCTTGTACATAACGATAACAACCAAAACATCAGAAAAGGCGTTCTGATTGCAAATATTTTAAATGTCATTTAATACATTTCTTAACTCTGTCGTGCTGACGATTCTTATACATATGTACATATATGTACTTACTTACTAATCAGCAGGCGGCAACGTAAGACCCAATTTCTTCTCATTTAAAAATAATTACCTGCAAATAAAAAGATTTTTGTTACAAAATTGTTATTTTTATTATATGTGGTAAATAGACCTTAAAGTTGTTCATTGTCGTTCTACGTTGCTCTCGATCACGATGTTTAAACTTATAAGATTCTGTTATGAGTAATAGTCTTCGAAATATTTAAAAACTGCCAAAAAGGGAGTGTAAGATAGAGATAACCAAATATACCTACGTCCAACACCATGTCCAATTTGTGCAATTACGCGTAATCTTAAACAAATATAAGCAGTAGTCAAGTAAACCCTTGAGACTCTTTCCATGAAGAGAAGCAGAAAGCAATTTGTAACTTAAATGGTTAAAGAGAAACAACGTTCACATCAGATTCACTACGCTAGAGGCTGATCGTAATGTACCCCTCATAATGAGTATTTGACGTAAGTAATACTCAGTATTCATTTTGTGTCGAAATGATGGGGAAAGTAAAGGTTAACATTTTTGCCGAGCCTTTCAATTTCACGCTAGCAAATTCAACTAAAAATAAGTTATAAAAATAAAAAACGAGGCGTCTTTTGAATATGAGTAAATATTTTCAATCAAAAATAACATTGTACGAACGCAATAAAACATATTTATTAAGCTTAAAATGATTTAATCCTAAAAGTTAGGTTAAAAGGTAAGTTAGTCTAAATCCCGGCTATCTATACTCTCGCCGAAGCACCGCGAGGTATGACGATTGTGTATACATACACAATACACTTTGCCTCGCTTTTTCTCTTTCTCTGTCGCTTTTTGTTCGCGAGTCAGAAAGAGACCCTTTGGCGGGCGTTGCGAGAAGCGCAAGGCGGCGAGAGCGCATCATATAATTTTCGAGAGGTTAAGATTAGCGCAATATTGTAGGAACCAACGCACCGGTTTTCCGATAGACAATTTCTGAAGAACTTTTTTTAATCGTATGCAAATATCCAATTTTGATGGTATGCAAATAATTGTGATATCTGATAGCACATAGGGTAACAGCTGCTGTAACTTGTAACACGTCCATCTTCTCAGCGTTTGCAACGATCAAACGAGAGCGTGGAGGGTCGCGCAAGTCACTCGATCTCTCGAGCGAAGGCCATCGGTAAGCCACGGCGAGAGCACCAACGGGACAGTGTACAGCAATCATAACATTGTGAAGGAGCACAATGCTATAACTGCTCAAGTGCTAATAACTAATTTGAGGACTGTTCAGGCCAATTAGTAACAAATAGAAAGTACCTTGTTTGAGAAATGTAGCAGTTTCATTCTCATTTCTAGTAGCACAGTTGAGTGAAAACTCATTTTCGCTAGTAGAATGAGAATGCATTTAAGCTGTTGGCAATTTAAAATACGCATAACTTAAGAGATCGAGCTCGTAGATTATTTTCAGTGATGCATGGAAAACGCATTCCAGTGCAGAACTTTTCTTCAATGCAATATGCATAAGGCTATGACATTATTTACAATGCTTAATATGAAAACGCGATCTGGAGACGGGGACTTTCATATATTGAAAGAATTATTTCTATCGATCCTGAATTTAATATATTTTCTAATACCTGACATGAACTTATTTGTACACTGTTATAATATGCCGTCAATTAATCATTTTGGTTATACTATTGATACCGTGTGGAGCCGACAACATTTCCTATTTTATCAAGGCTCTTACATTTTATTCAAATTTACCGCTTCATCTAGTCTGGCGGGTGTCGTCATTTATCAACTTTAGACTGAAATTGTCCAATAAAATAACACCATTTAAGCTTTAAAGGCACATGAGTAGTTTTAATTTTTATAAACCTGAATCCTTTATTTTATTTCAGTGATTCTTCCCAAGGCTAATTGGCTTAGGAAATGTCGGCACCGACGTGTTTAAGTGCCCAATAAGATCTATTTATTATATATATTTATAATATCATATTCTTTCTGCGTTTTGAACATGCCAAAAACACGACTTTGCTGTTTTAAAAGTAGAAAAGAAATGAAATAAAATTATTTGTAAAAAATCGAACAGCTTAGAACTGTGTTGCCACAATCTTTTTCTTTTTTAATCTTTTATTAACTGCAGATTTCTTTTAAATATTTTACATAATGTTACCAATTTGATGGTAATGTTACCAACATGGGTGTGGTGTACAACGCACCTTATATTTTAGTAACCTTTTACGCCTCGACGTCACGGGTTTAAGTGTCAATATAAATCTATTTCGATTGCTCTTCGATATTTTATGAGGTTCTATTTAAAAGTAAAGCTATTGCGGATTATGTGGAACTGTTGAGCAGGTGGTAAAAATAAATTGGAAACGAAGAAGGTAGTAATCTCGTATAAAATTTATAAACAACCTTACAAATAATTACTAACTGAAGTAAATTGAAGTTTTCGGATCCTGTTCTCAGTGAAGAGTGACTGGGGGAGTGTATGTCCGGTCTGATTTACGTATTAACTAAAATCGGTCTTGCCAACGAGTATCGCCATTTAGTGGCATATACGTGTATTACGACATAACTAATTTGAAGTCGGTCATCTGAGAATGCGCGTGTTATGCTCAAAGCGAGACGTAGGATACAGATATTATGTGTGACCTGTGAAGTTCTGAAATAATATATATAAGTTGTTTATTTATTCTTGCAGAAATCGAAGTCGGAACACTGCAAATAATTCTTCGGGTGCGCCTGCGCCAAGCAAAACCACAAGCGATTCTGCAAAAGTACAAAGAAATATTCAGCAAAAAAATGGCGAAAATAGAAAAAGAACAAATCATTTTCGTAATCGTAACAAGCCCGGAGGGTCATTCTTCAGGAGTGGTCTACCATTGCACAGTCCGCACGGGATACAAAATGTGAATCAAAACTGAAAACAACATTTTTTCACCAATTTCTTCCATTTAAGGTAAGTTTTTATGATGTGTTTGTGTAGGTAGATACAGTATCATATAGCTATTTTGTAAATTGTATGATGATAACATCTTAGAAAGTTTACTCCACAGACTAGTTGTACGATAAGGTTGTTTCCTGAAAATTGAAAGTTAAAAACTGACGCTTTAACTAGATAGCTAGAACTGATGATTTAAACTAAAACGTATGACTACAAATTTTGACGATAAAAACCACGCTGTTTCGAACGCATTTTCACGGCATATTAGATCTCGTCTAACATCGGAGACTCGTTGAAAATGTTTTTTATTAGTTTTAACAGATAAAGCTGTTTCCTTGTATAGCATGCTGTAGCATTTACCCGAAATGAGTAAGGTTTCCAGAGGCCCAACTCGCCCTGTCCTCTTACCTCTCCCCTCATCCCCCCTCTCCTCTTTCCCATCTCCTAATCCCATGTATCTTCTTTCCTCTACCCGCATCCCCCCCGTATCAATCATCACCCTCAAAGGCTGACAGCGCACTTACGATTCTTGAGTTGCAGGGCTCCACGGACCGCGGTTGTCACTTACCATCAGGTGACCCGTCTGTTCGTCTGTCCCCTATGGTGTATAAAAAAAAGTTAGCGATTTAATTTTTTTTTGACAAACAGCTATCAGTCATTTTCAAACCCCACTAGAATATAATAACAAATATTAAGAGTGATATCACCCACCCATGATATGCTAAGAACAGTGATTATTCACTTTTGTCAAGTGTTGTTAAAGTAAACTCCTGATTGAAGTAAAAGCAGACTGACTCAATCCTTGCATAGCTCTTCTAAAGGTTTCAATTGTAACACTTTAACTCCGTTTGTAATACTTAAAGTTGAATACGTGTGCTAACATAACCAACAGCATTCGTATTTTTGAGCCTGTTGTGTGTGTTTTTGTAACATAAAAGATGAATACAATGTCAAATTCACTCAGTGCCACGTTAACATTTATTCTCAATTACATCGATAAAGTAATAATTTAATTAATCATTAATATCTAGAGGTTCAGTTAATAATAAATTATTCCTTCTATGGACATACTCTTTCCTTAAATAAACAGAATTTAGATTTATTAATTACTTGCCAAATAGATTTGGATTTATTATGCGATTTATTTATAAAATGGTTAATTTTATTCCTATTTTTTTTTATATAGAGCAGTAAATTTTTGAGACAACCATCAAAAAACCATCCGTGAACTGTAAAGCATTATGATTAGACAAGCATTTTCAAAGCATTTACTATCTCACGCAAGTGGATTCACGGTCATCGCGACTCATTTGTAATTACTATCCGATGACTCACATGTCATAGTATTTACAATTACAACCGTATATAGTAGGTATATTTACTACCGTCTTATCTTAACAATTCACGTTTATCAACAAAGATACAGTACTACGGCCCTCAATCGTACATTCAGTACATTAATGGAATCTTCGAGAATAACGTTCATTGGATACATACATACATACCGGGGCTAATGGGTAAGGTGGTATGTCGGACTCGAACCGACTAAAACCACACAGTGTTCCTTCAACGGGTCTTATGGCCGGGGCTTCAGGTGTACCCTGGCAATGAGTTGAACTTGGAATTGTTGGAAATTGCCACCCTTAACGTAATAGAGTACTGTCTGATAGAAAATAGTCATCCCTTAGTCGTATTTTACGATACTCATAGGAAAAAAGAGGTTAGCTGTATTCATATTTAGTATGTAATGAGGTTAACTCTATTGAGAATTAGTCATAATATTTTTATACGAGAGTGAGGTTATCAAAAATAATTCACTTTACCGCTTGCAACCGATTTCAATGCGTCTATCATAAAATTTAAGAGTTACATGGTTTTCTCATGGATGTCATTCTCAGAACCTTACCAAACTCTCATCTAACTACCTTTGCAGTACATCCTTTCAAATAAAAAAATAATTACCAAAATGGGTTGGCGTAATATTGAGTTATTCGTCCATTTGTCGCGCACATACCTAATGCAAATTTAAGACTTATATGTTTTTCTCATGTTTGCCATTGTCAGAACTAGACCAAATTGAAAAGTGACTACACTCGAAGCGCCAGCTTATAAATAAAAAAAAAACACCGGAATCGGTTCACCCAGTCGAAAGTTATGAGATAACAAACATCACACCTTCTCCTTTTTGAAGTCGGTGAAAAGTACCTCTGACTTAAAACTCGTTGTACATTGCTCTTTTTAATACCAATAATTTTACAAGCAGGTGCAGGATATTCATATAACACGATAACCAATTTAAGGCCCCTAAAAATGTTAAGTTTTTTTTTTATTTAGTTAAAGGGCTTCCGGACCCTTCTTCGTACTTTCCGGTACCAGCCAGACTCGACTGTCATTGCTTAAAGTCTCCTACCACTCTGTATAAGATTTATTCCTTTTCTAACTATGCTATCCTCCTTTCCTGTCAATATACTCGAAATTTTCTAATTCAATTCCCAAAAGTGACAGAGTTATTACAAAAATTGGACTCAATCGAGAAATTAATATAAGTATTCTGTAAAATCTATATAACATATTTTCAGCTTAGCTTCTTTATATCGTCGTTTAAAAGAAGTAAACATACGATATAAAGCGTATCTCTGCTTACACTTCAAGAACGGAGAGAAATATGTAAAAACAGTAGAAAGGTAGCTGGATATGCGTAGGGTCCAGCAGTACTCCGGATGAGGACCGCGCTCCCTCCACTATGAACCCTCTTATAGGCGGCGGTAATGACTCTAATTAATAACCGCTTAGAACGATACTGGTAACTACTTAATAAATATTACATATAAATTATAAGTGGATATTTGTGAAGGAGCAATGCGGTAAGACCAATATTATACCAGGGTTGGCTTTCCGCATCATTAATAAATATGTAGTTTATTATTACAATCATCAGGATTAATTTTCATGTTTCATTATACTGATATTACACTCTTGAAAACGTAGCTGTACCAGAGTCCAACTTTCTATAAAACGTGACGGCTTCAGACCGGAGAGCTTAGGCTCCAGACGTCCAATCCAGGCCATTGGCCTCTTGTTCCACATTAGCCTCAGATACGTAAAATCAGAAATACCTGACACTTAAATAAGCTGATTAACCTCTAAATTTAGCTTAACTTCGTTACAATTAGCGGCTACTTACGTCAATCGAGGAGTGTCGCGACCTTTATAATGTACTAAGTGATACAGTCATGCGATGTCGATGAGTGTCCAAAGAGCTTGATCGAAGGTTCAATAGCGAGTTGCTAAAGATATAATTCAGGATTTCATACCATTTGAACTGAAGGTAAGATAGTTGTGGAAGTGACGAAATGTCGGAAATTTAAAGAAAAAAACAAATAAAATGAATTTTGGGGTCTAGGTCAAACCTTTGGTGCTGTTAGGTAGCAGACGATCGCACCATCCTCCATGTTCAACGTTCCGACGAACACCCTGTATGTATAATATATAAAAGCCTTGAAGCCTTGTCTTCTTAATTTTCTATACTTTACAATGATATTCATTTTAATGTCTGTCTGACAAAGATATCTAGAGTTCAGCCTCCTCTTACATACCAAAGAGGTTGATATGCTACAGTATATATGAGTTATAAGAACGTAGAGTTCATTCATCTCATAAAGTATTTGAAGGGATACGAACGCTTTATATCACTCGTTTGCTATGTGTATTCGCTTAAAAGACTGCTTCACGGGTTTTATCTATTAAATTTGGTGCCAGTAGCATTTCGTATTTCAAAATTTATCTTATTTAAAAAAGTTGATGAAGCTCGGCCATCCTTCACGACTTTCCAAGTATTAACCTAATAGAGGAGTACAAACTTCGGCAACTTAAACTAAAACCAATATTTTCTTATATATTCAAAAGTCAAATCAACGAACTTAGTGAATGTATGAGTAACTTTTCAAGATTTTCGTCTGTAACAAATTCAAAGCGTTACGTTTCAGGAGGCCCGACTCTCAACTCTTTTAACTCTCCTAACGTTACTTACTAGCTTCCTAGTCAAAGTAACCTTAACTTGGCTAAACAGATTTTCTTCCAGAATGTTCTTTGATGATAATTGTGTTATACTTGTCCTCTCGCGTTAATAGAATATGCCCTGCGACTTCTATATCTGTTATTGTGTACTGCGCATACATCAATAAATAAATAACGAACGTGTGCTTTACTAGTTCCTTATTTATTCAACTAGCTATAACGTGAACTAGCTATAACGTGAACTAGCTATAACGTGAACTAGCTATAACGTGAACTAGCTATAACGTGGGTTTCGTCAATTTAGATATGCCTGGGAACCGTATTTTTTTCTGGGGGACAGATATTCTGTTACTTTTTATGTACCCTGACAACATGTCTGCAAAATTTCTTGAGGATAGATAGATAGAAGAAAGTTTAGTAAATAAACTCACATACACACATATTAGACGCAAGAGAGGACTACTTGTCATACATTGTCACGTACCATCAGGTGGTCACCTGATGACCCGTCTGTTCGTCTATCTCGCTGTATTCTATAAAAAAAATAAAATTTTACTGCTAGCCGATATTTTCTCTCTTTACGAACCAAAGATGCGTGTTATTAATGTTATAATTGCGTGTACACCAGCCCAAAAATGAATTTTGTGAAAGAAATCACCTCCAATACGAGACATTCAGTTTGGCACTTCTTATATTTTATAATTTTTTTTTTCAGGTAAAAGCTTATTTTATACATTCAATGCTGCTTTTTTGCCTTTCACAAAATTTGTTTTAAAATAAATGCAGGATGAAGATATAAAATAGGCTCCAGACGACATGTTATTTTTAAAAATGAGTATTAAGTTTTATCTGAGACTTGATAACCAGCAAGACTGTCTAGAGTCGTTCTCTATATGTTAGAGGGGAGTCCTGCATTTCTTTGGTATATTTCAAAATATACTCTCTAAAGTAGCTGGTTGTCTAATTAACGTTGTCAGTTAACAGCGTGTATTTACTATCAAAAGTAGTTCCTACAGCGAGTTAAGGAAAAATGTAGTATATATAAATTGTGTTTTTTTAATGATAGCACTTATTTGAAAATAAAAATTAAAAACAACACATTAAAAAAATAAATAAAAATAAAACCCTGTGTCGGAGTGGAGTTGAATTAGACCATCCTATCCCTTTCCAGGTGTGTCATGAAAGGGGTCCAAGGTATTGACCTCTTATCTATTAGAGAGTATAGCGCTCGGTAGATGGTAATTACGTAACTGGCTTGCCACTTATTATGTAAGAGAGATTAATTCTATGAATTAGTCTGGTTTGAGGAAGTACGAAGAAAAATATTACAAACAATGATTATTACATAAAATTAACATACCCGTAGCACACCCATTAGAAATTGCTTTCCATCTAACACGAGGAACACTCAATTGAACAAATTAATTCATTAACCTTTAGAGCTGACAAATTAAATTGGCCGATCATGGCCGGCGGGAGGACCTCATACTATTCGAGAGCAATCGCTCGAGATAATTGATTCGATTGTCACCTGTATGTCAAATATGCATAAGATAAAACAATGAGTGAATATAACTTGATAGTGTATGAATACTGGATAATAACTCCATTCAATTTTAAAAGCTTTCAGTGAAGTTAAGCAACATCTAATCAATAACATAAAACTTAAAAAGTTTAATTAACGAACATATAAACAAGTTCAGTATGTCTAACGGAGTTAGTTTCACAGCTTAAGGTTGTATAGTTGCCTGTTGCGGGCGTAGCTGTATATTTCTTGGCATGTTTTAGGAATTCATTATAACTAAGCTCAAACAAGGTACAATAATCATTCCTTATCGACGTAGAGGATTATTAGAACTCCAAGTTAAAAAACAGTCTGAGTCTGGACGAAGTTAATTAAACTTCTTCATTAAAAGTTTATTTTCTAAGTCACTCTTGGCTCACGCCTACACATCCTAAGGGGTAGGGGGCAAATCTAAGGCCGTCAGTTAGGCTCTATATGACGGTATGACTTTTTTACTATATATATATGGTGCTATGAAATTCTGATAAAACAAAAAGCATCATTACATTCGATATGATTATATAAACGGATAGGTGCAAACAGTTAACCTCACTTAACAAAATGAATTATCAAAATTAGTAAAAATGTTTTCAGCGGTTTAAAAGTTATCTACTTTCTTAATCTTTCAAGTATTTTTAATACTTTTACATTAATTGGCGTTGTCTGTCAAAAAAAAAACACACCTATAACTCACTTATTACTCTAAGTGAGTTATAGGTGTGTTTTTTTTTTATACAATTTATTAAAGAAACAAACTCACGGTCAGTCATATATACAGCGTTATTGGTGCTTATAAATACTTATAGCCCCCAAGATATCAGTTACCCATTACTAACTTACTTATACTACTATATCTGGAAAAGAAAAAACCATAACAGTTATTTGTGCAATTACAAATTGTTCAAAGCAGAAAATACCACATAACATCAACAATGGTAGTTTAGATCCGATTTATTTTTCAGATTTTCTAAAAGGTTATACCGTCGCCTCATATTTCTTCCATGATAGTGGAAAGCCGCATTGAATGAAACCATGCCCCACTTAGCGTGTCAGTGACTGAGCGATAGTGAAGATAGAGCAGTGTCACTCTATATAGACGTACGTATGTACAGTCTATAAAAGTTGATAGCAGGCACTTGTCGATGTCACTTAGATTTTGTGTGATATATTTTCTTGGCAAGTCTATTGTTTTGGTCTTTTAAGTTTCTTTTTAGTCAAGGTTGATAATAATTTTAACTGTAATAATACAGATTAGACAATAAATGACAAATACGGACTGTTTCAACTTATTATTAAGGGGAAGATAGTGGGAAATAGAGGTGTAGGTAAAGCAAGACATTCGTGACTTAAGAACCCCCGCGATACCGCACGACCTCCAATAAGAGTTGAACAAGAAGTAATAATACACCAATTTTATTAAGTGTCTCTAATTTATTTGAGGCGAGTTCAAATTTCTGTAGTAACACTTTTCATCATATAACTAACTGTCCACGTAATAGTAAACAGTATCTAATGTTAAACATTAATAACACAGAGGTTGACATTTTGAATAACCGTACATTTTTTCAGGTATAAAATATAGCATATGTAGTGAATCAGACTAATCTATCCTTCGGGCAAAATTCATCCACATTGAGCGGCAAAAATTTACCCAACTATTAAGATCTATTTTTTTGTTCGTTGAGCCAACGCTGACGGGAAATAAACACAGGCAAAAAGGGCTGTCGGCGCTTCCACATTCTCATTTAATGTTATACTAAAGTATATCCCGGGTATAAGAGAAAATGTACTAAGCTACCAACAATAAAACTAAAAGGTCAATTTCTGTAGTGAAACATACGCAATAATTTTTTTCTAAAATCTGATACTAAGATAATCCGTGATAATCCGCTTTAGCTGAGCCAACCGCGGCTTTGTTTTGACTTAACTTTGAAACTGCTTCTTTTAGGAAATATCGCTTGTGCCATAATTGTTATCGTAGCTGAAATATTCTAATATATTTCCACCGTATACTCTTCAAGAACACGATATCCCACATTGTTTAATACGAAATATCATTTGTATGACCTTTTAGACAGACTCTCCTTGCGGAAAACAGAACTGTGGTCAGCTTTGGTTTTATACATACCTATGTATATTCGTAATAATTGTATAAAATTAAATAAATTAAATAGCAATCTGTATTTCTTTTTACAGAAACGATAACTAAGTTTTCAATATAATAATATCTTCAAACATACCAACACGTATGATACAAAACTAAGCAGTTTTTTCCCGCATTAGGAACAATTCCTGTGTCGCGGGGGGCTTTACGAACATTTAATCAACGGACACAAAGAACACCCAGACTCGGGACAACTATTTGTGGATCTCACAATTTTTTGTCCCGTGCGGGAATCGAACCCTTTTTTTTTTGCGTGGGGAAATCCTCATGGACTGTCCTCCGCCGCGGGCATCAGCGGAGGGGTGTGCCAGATTTGACCGGCTAAAAGTGGTTTTACGGTGTTCCTTCCTCGAACCTGCTGCCGAGGGCCGCGGGAACACGAAATTCTTCCACAGGTGACCGTCCGAAGCGGACCCCATCTCGTTTTGAAGGGGAGAATTGTGCCTCTTCCCCCACCATCACTCCCTGAGGGAGGCGGAACACTACACGCCTGCCACCTCTGACCTGCTAAACGATTTGGGCGGTGGACTGTACCCCACGTACACCATATACGTCCATTTACGGAGGCCGAAATTGGGCATTGTCGGTCCTCCTCCGACGTCCGGTGCGTCGTCTGCGGATGGTGAGGGTCCTCTCCCTTTCCGCAGCCTCCTTCTGTGTCATAACAGTTTCACAGAAGGCGACCACTGATCCCATGACTTCTCGCTCCCGACCATTGCGCGCAGAAGCGCTGTGAGCGAGAGGTCAGTCCCTATCTCTGTTACTAAGGCACACGGCGCGGGTCTTCCCAAGCAGTACACTCTTGTACCGTATGCCGCGCCGTGTCTACATCGCAGTTGACGTAGACGCACCGGAAGTCCGGCTCCCTGCGAATGTCCCGCAGGTACTTCCCAATAGATCCGTGACCAATAATCAGCTGCGTCACCCTATATGACAGGGAGGCACGACTCTGATGGCATTGGCCCGCTGCGGTCTGCGCAGTATGGCGACGGTGGCTGCCGTCAGATGGTCGGCCCATACTGGGGCCTCGTAAAGGGCCATGGACCGCACGACCCCCACATATAAGCGCTGACTTGCCACGCTCAGCCCTCCAAGATTTGGAAGCAGCGAAGACAAAGCGGCCGCAGTACTCATTAGGTTCGTCGACAGCTGGCTGAAATTTGGGCGGAAATCCCATCGAGTGTCAAGGATCTAACCCAGGTATTTGATGGTGTCCTTGACAGCCATCCGCACCCCGCTGACGACGATGTGGAAGTCCAGCAGCCGCGGGTTTCGAGGCCCATAAAACACAGTAGCCTCGGAGTTTTCAAGGGCAACCCGTAGGCCAGGCCGCTGGATTCGTTCCACGATTTGAGAGACTGCAGACTATACCATGTAACATGACCAGGGTAGGGTATTGAACGCGTTGGAGATATCCAACGAAACTGCGAGCAACACCCCACCCCGGGACACCGCTTCCTCCGCCAGAGCTCTTACACGTTTAATTTTTAATCCATAATTTTTATCCCACCGAGGTTTTCGGTGTAACGGTGTGTCGGAATCGGACCGACTGAAACCACACTTTGTGCCATACAGCGCTTAAAATACGAGGAATCCGGGAACAGCTTTAGTAAGAATTTGTACTATGGTGATCAGACTGTGGAAAATCATACATATGTATCTATTGCTAAATACGTACATAATATACATAACTAAGATTACTAATACTACTAAGAATCTGGAAGTTATGTGTAAATCGATAAACTTTCTCGGTCGAATGTCGCCCCAATTTATTAACCAATTGTGTGCAAACTTCAATTAAACGACCAACCCGAGCTTTGCGATAAGATAATAAACGAAATCGTGCGCATATCTAAATCGGGTAAACTTACTACACCTACTATTGCAGAATGCCTAGTTTAAGCACATACCTAATAATCTTTATAATTATATATTTATAAAAACAGATGCGCCCAAATTAGACATACCGCTTTTTTTTAATTTACATAAAAACCACTATAGACAAACAATGCTTGCATTGTATTGTCGAGTGAGTGAGGGTACCGAAGGCCCAACCCCCTTTCATCTTTCCTCACTTCATCTATCCTCATCACGCCTGTCCTCTTTCCTCTCGCTTATCACCCTCAAGGCGGGCAGCGTACTTACGACTTTTGAGTGTCAGGCAGACCACCAGGTACTTAATATATAACTAAAAATATATACAATAAAATTATATTGACAAAGAATCGAAGTATTGAGAGTATTATCAGAAATTTGATTATTTTAAAATATTTTCTTTAGAATTTGCAGCGTTATCTATAACGTAGGACTAAAAATAAAAAGAAAAATATTTATATATTTCCTAGAAAATATATTTATAATGTATTTGTAGATATCTTATTAGCAGGCAACTTACAATATAATAGCGAAAAAAAAAGCGAAAAAAATATTTTAAAGTTAGAAATTGTCTTAAGATAAAAAATGTTATCAATTTATTCGGCCTTTTGCTTCAAAAATGTTGATACGAGCAATGTGAAACGAGGAGCGATAGGAGCACCGATTAAAATATGTGCGCTTCTAGACTTTTAGGATACCGGTGCATACATTCTACAATATGCATTTTATTATACATTATGCATTTGCACGAGAGCTTTGAAACATTTTAGTATATCTTTACAATGTTAGCTCCAGGTATTATGTATATATTTTTTAAAGTACAACTGATCTCCATTAGCTGTGCACTTAAACCAACCATTAGGTTATTTTCTTGTTCATTGAATTTTTCAATTTCGAAACGGCAGGAATCTCGACTTTAAACAGTGTAGACGTTACTAGGGACGTACCTATATTCACAGACTTCGGTTGCATAATCTGTTTGTGAACTTACATTTTTTTTTTCAATATTTGAGAAAGATGCCTTATGAGTGGGTTAAATTTATATGTACCTACTTAATAGCGAATATTATAGAAGATTTTATAGGCTTGAATATGTGAGACGGGACGTAGGCACTGTTATAAGAGAGTGTAATATAAATATGGCCTTGTCGAGTTATGAACGGAACGCTAACTCAATAACAGTCTTGCGGGGATCGAGTTTTCGATTGACCACTAACTCACTAAAGGTCTAGCGGGAATTTGTCGCGTGGTTACGACACGAGAGAAGATTTTGCCACGGTTTAATCCTATTACACTATACTGCCTTGCCACATGTATGCATTTTTATTTTCTTCAGTACCCTTTACAACCGGATGAACGGTACAGCAGCACATAAAATACGATCAAACATACATTGATATATGTTAATAATACAAAAATTATAAACACACGCACGTAAACAATAATATTTTTTTGTCTGATCAAGGCCCTAAATTTATGAGGAGAGTGGTGTGATGACCGTCCGTCGTAGTCGTCCGTCCATCTACCGAATTATATTTTAGCTTTTAGTAGATTATCTGCATCATTATTTATTATTTTTTTTTAAATAAAACCGTTTAATTTAAAATATTTATTCTTACTTATTTTGTTCAGTTCTTAGTGTTGTGATATTCCGTAAATCCTTTAATAAGACTTTATGGTGGATACCTTCATAATTATATAATACTTTCGTAAAAAACTGATTGGTGAACAGGAATCATGTTTGGTACTATTCGGAAATGGGGGAATAAAAAGGAATATATAAATAGCAGCACCTTGTATACCAGATGTAACGATAAGAAATCTGGGAGCTGTTTCGATCTGTATGAACGATACTTACGGACTTACGGACTTACGGACTCACGGACGAACGGTCCTTATCTCCCTATACAAATACGCGCAGTCACACATTTAGCACAAAGATAAAATGAAGACCTGTATGGTCGGAAGCGACGGGAATGCTGCATCTGTGCCGACGTATATATGTACCATATGTACATATCTTTTGAACATAAATACAGTGTTCTTTTACTCACCTTTTTATACTCATTTATTTTAAACGTGGGAGAACCATGCTTCGGCACGTACGGGCCGAGCTAGACCAGTTTATTACCACGGCCTCACAGAAAACCGGTCACACAATGCTTGCATTGTATGACCGAGTGAGTGAGGTTTTCGGAGACTCAATCCCCTCTCCCTTACCCTCTTTCTCCTTCCCCTCCTCCCTTTCCCCTACCCTAAAAGGCGGACAGCACTCTTTGACTCTTGAGCTGTAAGTGTTCATCGGCGGCGTAAGTCACTTACCAACAGGTGACCCGTCTGCTCGTTTGTCCCCTATACAAAATCAAGTCCCTAATACAAAGGCAAGCGTTTAAAAAAAACTCACATTCAGATTTTTTATTATTGATGATTCGAATTAGTAAACTTGCTCGAGCATCGTCTAATCGGACAACTGCCGTCGGTGCCTACAAACATTTCTAGAGGATTGAACAAAACAAACATTCATCTAAACCGACCCTATTTACAATAATATATACATACGTACAAACATCCTCGATATGTGGTCGTTTTAGTCTCCTCTGTCTAACCCACCAACCTTAATTTAGTTCCATTTACGTCATCAGGGACAAGTCTATTAACCGGGCACTGTATATGTACATACAATTTAAAAAATAGCAGTTAATCCCATAGTGGCCTTTTACGTCAGTCCACTGAGAATAACTAATTAGATATTCGACTCCATTGATTTAGAACAATAATCTGTTATGACTTATTTCCAATGCCAACAGAAGTCCATCAAATAAATTCCACTCATTTAAATTGAACTAATCAGTTGCACCGTATTTTACATACCTAATCACCTTAGTGTTCACTTGATCATATAGTATATTCCAATTAGCAGCACAATTCGACTAGTATTATAAGTTATGACTGATTTTCAAGAAAAATCAGATCAAATTAAAACCCTTTGGAATGTCAATTACGGGTTAATCAGGGCACCGAAGCCATTGTTCATTAAACCTGATATTGACAGGAACTGAATCTCATTCCGGGTACTGAAATTTGAAAATCTGGAGAGAGATACTCGAGCATAGTTATCGAAATCATTGAGTGATTTTCCAATAATTGGAGTATTCGCTAGTAAATTTATTACTGAATATTCCAATTTAAGTGATATCTAATAATGATTAATTTGAAATTGTTCTCTGACATTTTCGATGAAATAATTTGTGAAGCTGTAGTTTAGGAGCTCTTGGTTTATTAAAATTTCGGGCTATGTTTAGTATAAATTTTCGGTCCAAATATTTGTATAGCTGAAGATGGAAGGTCCGAGCCCTCTATCCGTCAATATGCTCATTTAACGAATTTCAATATGCTAATTTTACGATACGACCTTATTGTGCCTACGATAGAAAAGTGGTATGAAAATTCTACGTATTAAATGAATTCGCGCTAGTCATACAGTACCAATTCAATTTAAAACAATCAAATTAGTTCTATATATCAACATAAATGTCCAATTATCCCTTGAGTAGGCTTATCGCAATTAATTAAATAATATTTTGTTTTAATAGGAGCAAGTTATTTCTCTGGAGAATTTTATTGGAGCTCATTGTGTTATTTATTTAAGTGTGCGGTTTTGTTAGTACTTTTGTTTCACACAAAAGGCATTTGTTAGACGAAGCGCAAGTTTGCTGGGTTTTCCTTCACTACAGTGTAATCAAAGTAAATTGCTTATTTTTACTTCGTACCTAAGCTATTTAAAGTTTCCGTTACCTTATCTCAATCTACATATTTCTTCAACTTATTACCGAATATTTTATTCAGAATGCGGAATGCAATTGGTTGAGTAGGGCATGCAACTGTTGGGAATGGTGGCCTATTTGTCTTACCGCTACTGAAGTAGCCGCAGTGGATGGTATCTCGTTGCATATTCAACGGAGGTCGGTCCAAACTAAACATACCTAGACTAGTCTAGAGAACGTTCGGATTTGTGGCAGATTGAAGCTGACTGTCAAAGATATATCGATCAGACAATAAATATTTTAAATTGTGGTTAATATAGCAGTAAAACCAGAACAGTGACAGACGACAGATCTTTGAACTACAGAATAATGTTATGACTGATCTCAAATCGTTTGATGTCCTTCGTGCTTCAAAGAAAAGCACTATTTTGAAATAGACTATTGGTTAATAAATAGCAAAAAAAGAATTGGAAAAATACTGAGGTTCAAGGATATTTATGAGCCCGTGTTTATGACACTATCACGGACACTGCTGAGCTTAGCAAAGTTTAGTTATAGATCATATAAGTATATTCTGAAAAGATGAGCATGACGTCATGCCAGTAGTATTTCTTATACATACATCCACGCCTGTATCTCCGAAGAAGTATGCAGAGGCGTCTCAAGTGTCAAATGTCCACTTCTTGTCAACCATAATTAGAGGCCGTATTCCTTCTTAAATAGTACTGAGTTTTCGTTTGTAACTCTGATCGCCAGAGCCTTGTAATGGGTCGCGCTTTTGACCCATCTAATGTTAACTGCTCATCGGCAACCTCTCTCCCGGTAGACCTACTTATAGATAAGACAACTTCTACGTATGTATATATATCAACCAATAGGATGTTGGCGCACGCTTAGTATTAAAATGAATTCATATTTAAATTAGTGCTTTTTAGTTGTAATATTTTATTTTGTAGTTTTTTATGTAGTTTTTGTGAATGTATTTTAATAATGAATGTAAACCTTGAATAAGCTTTAAATTTCGATAAGTTTTGGTGTAATCGGGCAGAAAGTATTCATTTACCTAGCATTGGCATATTATAGAGTATAGTTGTAGTGTTCATTATATAAAAGCACAAAACTCATGGGATCTGCGCTTACAGTCGTTAGAATAAAACACCGTACCGGAATACCCTATGGGTCAAAGATATTTCTTATTTTCCACTTGCACTTTTCTTTTTAGTTTCAGCGCATGTGTTTTCGTGTACCATTCTCCTCTATAATTTCATCAGTGTACTGCTTATTAAGAGTCAGGTAGGGGCCAAAACACCTATGAGTATAACATAAACTCACCGCTAAGCGCCAAACAAAAATGTAAAAGAAAGCAAGATTCACTGCTTTCGCAATAGGTTAAACAAATAAAAAATCTAGTTTTTTTCGTTACTTACCTTTTGAACCAGCTCCAAATGTAGCCTCAAAGCTCTAGCTGCGAACATCGGGGCAAAGTTCGTTAACCCCTCCTCAACCTGTCACTAGTCTAGACAATGATATCGACTAGTTTGACCTTGCATAATCTGTATTTCATAGCACCGTGTACGTAAGCACCCCACATACGGTGAGATTTAAGTGAATAAAACTTAAAGCACCCGTAATATCTTATCAATTTCGGTCGCGGTTTAGTATACAGATAGGTTATCATTTACAAGTCTTACGATGAAGTTGTCAATACTAACTCTAAAACTATTATTTATCTCTTAAACAAGCAATTCTAGAATCGTTTGTTCGTGTATTGATTCAATATTTTACAGATAGTGAACGGCAAAATTTAGTTCAAATTGCATTTGTAGAAAATACCTTTAAGAAATTTTCTATTAGCAGTCTGTGTTGACTTTTAACTGAGGTCAGTTAAAAGTCAAGACAGACTCTCTAAAGCTTGAAACTTAATAAGACTTAATAAAGCAGTATCATTACAATGTATTTAATGAGACTGACGTTATTCTTTTACAATAGCCTTTAAAAAAATAACTGCAAGATACAGTTGGTACTTAGAACTTAAGAATTCATATTTAAACTAATGACAGATTTTTTACCAATCAATTATGTAAGCTATAAAGTCATACAACGGTAAACCATTAATTTATAGCAAATATTGTTTTCAATACTATTATTACTTACCTATGCATAAACGTGGTGCCGACTATCGAAGTTCTATTAACAAGTATGTTACAAGATAAGTGACATTGGCCCTGAGTAGGTAACCGACCGGTATTGATAACGATAAGCACTTTCTCTCTCCGTAAATGAAATGTTAGATATGCCACGTGTGTTTTAGCGTCGCGTCGCAGTGTGCCAAAGTGACGCCTGCTATCTTAACATTATTTTTTGCATTGGGTTCAAACGAGCAAACGGTTCCTGTTAGTAGGTGACTACTACCACCCATAGACACCTTCAATTCAAAAAGTAGCAAGTGCGCTCTCCTCTCTTGAGGGGAGGGGAAAGACTAAAGTCAAAAGTGCAAAAGGGGAGTTTGGCCTCCGGTAACCTGACCCACTCGGTGAAACACAACGCATGCATTGTTACTAACCGGTGAGGCCGTAGGGCTTCACAGAAAACCGGTTGTGAAGCAACGCTTGAATTGCATTTCCCCGAAAATAATTAGATTTCCGAATAGCCAGATTCCCTTGCTCTTCTTTCCTCTCCCCTTTCCCCTCCCCGCGTCCCCCCGATCCTCATCCCTCAAGGGCGAGCAGCACACTTACGACTCTAGAGTTGCAGATGCCCATGGACGACGTTTGTCATTTACCATCAGGTAAACCGACTGTTCGTCTGGCCACTTTGTTAGAAAAAATAAAAAAAAAAAAACTGTCACCAATAACAGTTCCTAAAAATCCCGAAGGAATTCACTCCACCTCTAACAAGAATTGTTTATAATATATTTTAATTTTGATTATATCATTATAGGTGTGTTTTATACCGACTACGTTCAATATATTACGACAAAGAATTCAGTTTTCAAGTTACGCCTGTTCTAAGAAGTCACTACACAACTCACTGCAGCAAGTACCGATCGATATTTAGTACAAGTAACGGAGAGTAGGTGAACTTGTCTGCCCCGAGTCTGGCGCTCTTGGCGAACAGACCGCATTGTATAATTAAGTCACTAAAGCGTTAACATTGCCTGCCTCTGCTAAGAATAAATAATAATATGTAGTACTACAGACATGTGGCAGTGTTGGAAATAAATATTACGCAGGTTTGAGTTGCAACCGTAGGTACGTATACAAGCTTATTTTTTTCCGCATTAAGATAGGCCCTTAACTTACCGATGCTCTCATTCGTAGTAAACAGATATTAAAAATAGGATTAATTATATCTATTTGCTTGGTCTACGACCGTGTACGAGTTCATGCTATTACTTCAAGAATATTAAAAAATTGAGTGGTAGGTATTTTTAAATATTTTAATGGGAAATCAATTTAGAATAGCAAAATCTAGGTGGGCCCAAACACGAATGTAATAATCAAAAAAGAGAAACACGTGTGACTACCACATTTTTATCGATTCATATTTTTTTCTGATGTTAATATAATCCGATGACCTTATGACTCACTCCATGAGAATGCTGATCGCGAGACTTGTAACTCATAAGTAATTTATGGTATCATGTCAGTGATTCTACGTGGGCCGAAAGTTGAGAATGCTATTTAAGGTCAATTTATCTTAACTAATTTTGTATTAAAGCAGCCCAGATTTACGTTGGAGTTGTTACCTGTGTTATGGTCTACGCATATAGATACTATATCTTATTGACGTATTCTAAAAAAAAAAACATACCATAAACTGTAAGTACTTACCGTGTACAAACCTCACGAAACTATGCGATAGCAAGAACCTCAAGCCTCAGATATCGTGGTAGAAGGCATCTTGTTAAAGCAGCGGTTTGGTTGACCGTCAGTGTTAATGTCAAGTATTAAAAAAACTATAAAGAAAAGAAAAATAAGGAATTGTTTTTTTTATAAGATAACTCTTTCCAATGACTGATATTTGTGTCAAAGGAGATGGATTACAAATATTGAATCAACGTACTCGCGTACGCCCAGTCTTGTGAAAACTAAATGTGGATCGCACAAATTTATGTCCTGAGTGGGGTGAATCGATCGATCGATCTCACCCACTAACAATCTCTTGCACAGCTGTCAGTATTACTAATCAATAGATCAACAGCCCAGTGGCCCATGGTTGTATGTAGATCCTATGAAGTACTGAAGATCATTGGAATTGAAGACATTAAGTACAACTGAATATTCTGGAAAAAGGTACATTTGTTAATAAAATCTTTGTTAAATCTCACTGAGAATCAATGCACGAAACTAGGTCAACGGTTTATAAGACTCAAACCACTTTAGTAACAAACAGAATGCCCAGAACACAAGCCCCCGAAGGAATCGTAAAAATCTAATATTCGATATGTGGCATGTTGTTCCGAAATAGCTAAATGAATGAATGAATCCGAAATAACTTGGTAAATGTATTTATTTACACCAGATTAGATCAATGCCGAAATACTGGTCTAGCTTATTACTGAAATAGTTGTTGTGTCAACTAATTAGGGAAATCATTATATAGTCAGAAATTAATTAGTAAGTACTTATAAACAATCACACAAACTTTGTCTAGGTTGCGGTATCCTGTATTCCCGCTCTTTATCAAATAGGTGATACAACTTCAAACACTAATTAATTTCAATTTAAAATACTAATATTTAGACAAGATTATAGCTGTTTACCGGGGAAATACCTCGGTGTTGTTACAGAGAATTTAATTATAGAACGCTCCGTTAAAAAATGTTTGGACTGGAACTCGAACGCAAGTATTTAGGCAGCATAGCAACCCTGGAAGCAGTTAGTTTAAATAGTGGTTTTGATAGGCCAAACATTCCTGAGAACTGTTTTCGAATAGATGTTCTATGTTTCCATACCAACATCTCAAATAGCGGCCCGAATAAAACACCTGGTTCTTATTGCCTATTACCAAGCATTACCTCATCGAGTCAAAAGCGTAGGCTTATCCTGCTACCTCTATCACTCGTATGGTACAGAAAGAGAAAGAACCTCTGCCATGCCACTCACTCGTATGTAAATGACAGAGATAGATTATGTACCGGTTTTTATATCATCTTTATTTTTGGTGTAACATTCTATGGTAATTTGTATTCGCTCGTGGCTTGGATTAATATTTGTTGATAAAGAGTCACTTTAAGCTTGTAAGAGTTATATAATATATTTATGACAATTTTTACTACTATAAGAATCATTCTAGCCAACGAAGCTAACAGCGGTAAGGACCTTGATAATACTATTGGAAACAGTACAATAACAGTCATAAATGAAAAACACAGGGAGATGTTTATTACCCCAGACGAAAAAGAAGGGTGTGTATAACTATGTGTGTCCGTCTGTGGCATTATCTCTTCTGAAAGGAGAAACCGTTTTTGATTGATTTGTTTTGTACGTTTCAAGAAAATATGCTCAGCAGCAGAAGATCATAACCTCTTTGATTTTTTTTTTTTGGTTTGCCTTTACTGTCTCACTGCTTGGCAAAGACCTCTCCCAGATCCTTTCACATACTCTTCTACAGGGCCACCTCAGGCCAGTCCTTGAGGTACACGTTCAAATCATCACGTCATCTCTCATTTGGTTATTTTAAATTATACTTGTAAAAACCTAATTATAAATAGGTAGGTTTACCTATGTACAGTTGCCGAATAGATTTCTTTGGAAGATGTTTACCTGAAACAAAAAATATACATTAATGAAAATTTCGTTACTAAGTTTTAACTCTGCGATTTCAACAGATTTTATTTATGATTTGACTTCGAATCTGATGATACGGGAACTCCGTAAGTCAAATGCAGCAAATTTAAGACTAATATGGTTTTCTCATGCTATTGTCACAACTGGACAAAACTCTCATCTAACTACCCTTGAAGTACATCCTTTCTAATAAAAAAAGAATCACAGAAATAGGTTGACGTGATATTGAATTATTAGTCCATATGTCGCGCACATGCTTAATGCAAATTTAAGACTTATATGATTTTCTCATCGATGCCTCTGTCAGAACTGGACCAAATTGGAAGCACCAGCTTTCAAATAAGAAAAATCGTCGAAATCGGTTCACGCAGTCGAAAGTTCTGAGGTGACAACATAAAATATACATACAGTCGGATTTGAACATCCTCCTTTTAGAGGTCGGTTAAAATATTACAAAATACTATTTTGGAAATCGACAGGTGGCGATAATAATACTAGGTTCCACTTATTTCAGATCTCTTTGGTATGAAACCTGTCAAAAATGTACAATAGGGACAATCATCCACAAAAATACTCACATGCCGTGTGGTTTTCGATGGAGTAGTATAGAGCCAACATATTTCTTCCCGTGGGTGTCATAAAAGATGACTAAGGGATCAGGATTGTTATCAATCAGACAGCAAGTATATAGTCATGAAGTGCCCGATTAACGGTCATAGATTAGGAAGGGGGCAAACCCCTATTAAGTTTGTGAAACTAAATACTAATACTGTGAAATACTGTGTACACTACTGTGTTACTAAATACTGTTTTATACACCTCTGCCTACCCCATACATACGTATGTGTAAAAATGTTCAATGCTTTTATTAAAATATTTTGTCAAAAACAAAATAACAATATTATATAAAAATAAACATTCAGAAGACTTCAGCTTGAATGGGAGCTACTTCCTATGACGAACATGGCAAAATAATTGTTTTGTAGGCTATACTATCAGGACATAGGTACTGCTATTGCTCTATAATGATAGTTGTCATATGTATAATGAAGTTAGTTTAGTATATAAAGGTCTCTCGCGATACAGATATTGATATTAATGCTAGCGCGGGAACTCTGCCACTTTGTAATATAAGTATAGATATATACCTAATATATACATAAGCTATATACCATTCTCTTGATTGTCATATTAGAACTATTTATATATTGCTTGTGTTATGAAAATGTAATAACATACATACGTAAGAAAGCATTATTTGTTATTATATGTATCAATTTATTTCATGTAATTTTTTTTACAATTGGCCAAGGATAAGGACTAAGCGGTTATTACATATTTAAAGTACTTAAAACTACTCACTGACTGACTAATTAGAGGTATTTGAATTTTCCTCCTGCTGTAGATCAAGTTCGCTTGAGAAACTTCGGAACGTAACCCGAGTTATGCCGAATAATGCCGAGGTTGTTATCTCTCATTAGTTCACTGTCATTCATATAGAGCGATTCAAGAAAGTCATTAACTATCAAATTCATTCGCTCGGCTAGAATATTATTTGCACATGCTCACCGATCTCAGCATGCATCTTTTTTTGTAGTTTGTGTAATAGTATATTGAATTATATGCCTAATTATACGCCTTCTTTTGTGACTCTTTTCAGTAAATAGGAGACTAATAATGTATTGATGATATACACATAGAGATGTTTTTGTCCATCACGCCAAAATGGCTGATTGGATCTGGATGAATTTTGGCACAGAGATTATAGTCGCAAATAACAAATTATAGGCTACTTTCTATCTTCGAAAAAGTACTGTTCAAAATCTCCACGCGAACTAATTTGCGAGCAATAGCTATAAATGAATAATTTGCAATAAAAACTTATAAACATAGTCAGTCGCAAATAACAAATTATAGGTTACTTTCTGTCTACCTTCGAAAAAGTACTGGTAAAAATTTCCACGCGAACTAATTTGTGAGCAATAGCTCGCAATTTAATTTACAATAAAAACTTATAAACATGTATTTAACTCTCTTCTGTCGTATTTCAGCAGATGGTACCAGAAATATTTAAACTGCACTTAGATTTTTTTAAGACACTATCACATCTGAGATAGTAACCTTAAGGGTGATTTAAATAAAAATATGATATTTGTTCTTTTTGTTTATCTTACTTTTTACAACAAATAAAATTATCCAGACAGGGGTAAAAATGTACTCGTGTGGTTTACATACCTTTTGTACAAATAATACGGTTACAATTAGTTTTATTTTTAATAATAACCGCATTGTCCAAATTACACCTTCATCCTTATCTCTAATATCTAAAGAATAATATTTTTAAATGTAAAATATAAAAATGTTAAAAAAAAACTGTTTTAAGGAAACAATCTCATAAAGTCAACACCTAACCGTTAAAACTTGTTTCGATTTTCCTCTTTGGCTTTTGATCTGCGTACGTGATTTCCGGTGACATTTTTAAACTATGACAATACTGACTCAGTTCTAGGTACAATATACCGTTAATAACTAAATCATATGACTGGCCACAAAACAACATAGACAAACAAAAAAAAACGATTATGTCAAAGAAAATACCAAATTATTACAAAAATGGCTGAAGTTTTTTAAATATATTTTTGATAATTTTCATGATTTTAAGTATTATCAAAACCTAATCCCTGTTTCCTATTTCAAAGTTTTAGAATAATATATATCGAAATTTAAATTTACTGGAGGGAAACATGTTTACGCCTAAGAATTCATCCGCCATTTTCGGACAACTGGGACTAGGGATGTGCGTAACCAATGAGTCGACATAGCCGAAACGGTACTCGACCGAACGGAAACGTCCGAACAAGAAACGAAGAAGAAGGATGGCGCGACGTGTGATTCCGATTCGAGGGGATGGAAACTGTTTATTTCGTTCAGTTTCCTTCAGTATTTATGGAACGCAAGAGCGACATAGAGAGATTCGATTACGTGTAGTGGAAAGGATTGAAGACAATTGGTCACGGTACAAGGACTTCATTATTGGCGATACGTCATATGGATTAAATGTAATGTCTGCCCGCGACTACAGAAAATTGATGTCATCTGATGGGGAATATGCGGGGCATGTCGAATTACACTGTATCAGTGAAATCTTTCCTGAGTATACTTTCAAAGTCCACAGAGATAGTTGTCCGAAAACTTATGACTACGGTAGAGGAAGAAATATAAAACATCTCTTATTCTCAGGATTCTCAGATGCTGGACATTATAGTGTGTTAGAGTATAATTAATTATGTATTGTCGTGTTTAAATAAACTATTTATTTTTTTGATTGGAAGTGTTCTTATAAACCTTACTAAGGAGATATATGCCATTACTTACATTACAAAGTAACACGTAGGATAGTAATACCATTAACTACATATAATCACCAACAAATATCAATATTAAACAACAAGCAAAAAATGTCTTTATTTACTACAAACTTATAAAGCTAAAAATATTAACGCGGCATTTATTACAACGGACAACCAGACGTCATTTCGAATATTTTGCAGTCAACTGTAATCATACGAATTCCGTTTAACTATCGGAACTGCATGAGCAATCGTACAAGGTCACAACACAAATGCTTACTTTTCGAATGAATTTAAGCTAAGTCAGCCTGTTCTAATTGATATTTTTAGCAGTTTAGAGTTTAAAATCCTATGGATTTATAAAAGAATGTCTTAGGTGAACTTATTATTAACAGTTGTTTACTAACTTCATGGCTATTGTCATTCTCGCTCGTTTACCGATGACTGAGAAGGTTATTGATGCATATTTTTGGATGCATACATTATCCTGATAAACCTTATTTATATATTAAACAATTAATATTGCTCAACTTTGTTTAACAGTTAGTAATAGGTATACATTTGTTGCATATTTATTGCAACAATTGTAACTAAAAGTGAAGATTACCAGATCCTCGAGATAAATAAAAAACTTTATTATTTGCAACATGTTTGGCATTTTAAGGCATTCGGCCATAATAATGCATACACTATCGACCCTTTCGGTGCTAAGGACATATTGTAACGCCCCGTAGGACATAAACTAAATTATCTATGATTTCAGCTACACGATGTCAGTTGACGACAATTGCATTTGCATATTTTATATTGAGAGAGAGTACATAAACAAAAAATAACTAACTATTTTATATTGAGTGAGTTCATAAACAACTAATATAATAATATTTTATATTGTTTTGCTGTTTGAAACATTCCAATAAGACTTTTAGTACACAAATTTGATTACTAGATTGTATATGATATTGAGATTATTGTGGCGTGCACATGTGATGCGGAGAAATGGGCAAAATGTAGTGAACGGAGTATTACGCATGTAAGTTGATGGATACACGAAAAGAGGAGAATTAATGAAACTATGGAAGGTCGGGTTACAAGAAGATGTTATTCAGAAAATGGAGCAAGCAGTGAACTGACATTGCTGGCAAAAAAGAAAAACACATTTTAGACGACCCCGATAAAAAATTTGAATGGCTGATTATATTATATAAAACCGTAAGTCTTATAATATTGCCACTTTGACAATGATTCTAGCTTTTTATTGGATGGATTCATATATATATATATATAAAGTCGTGGTCAACTAATTAAGGACATTCAAGATAGTGGACAGCAATAACCGGCTATGTACATATAAATATAAAACCCTGTTGATTTCTCAGTAACTATTATTTGCATAATTTGATCCGATTATTATACTATAAATGGCTGTAAATAAAAGATTAAATAAATATAAAAAAGTGTTTAATATCAAAGGTTAACCATGTATTCAATTTAAGGTATAATTCTGTAGCTGGACATTTAATTAAGAACAGTAAAGTAAAATGAAAAATAGAGTTAAACAGAACTAATAATCTGCAGTATTTTAATTTCTTTAACAACTTCATTTTATTACGGGTAAAATCAGTACCCAGTAGCAAAACCTTTGTTAGTAATTACCGCTTGACACCGATGTGGCATAGACATTATCAGTTTCTGACATATTTCAACAGGAATGTTTGCCCATGCCTCACAAAAAGCTTCATTAAGTTCATCTAAAGTTGTGGTACGATAAATGGCAACTTTTTTCTTAATTTCGTGCCAAAGGTGCTCGATTGGGTTGAGGTCGGGGCTATTTGCTGGCCAATCTAGCACTGATACCGACTGTCTGTTAAGAAACGACTTGACTGAACGGGCTGTATGTTTTGGGTCGTTATCATGCTGAAAAGTCCATATAATAGGAAGATGTTCCTCAGCATAGGGAAGCATAGTTTCTTCTAATATTGCCTTGTATTGATGTTGGTCTAAGTTACCCTGAACTTTCCTCACAGGTCCCACTCCACGTCCAGAAAATGATCCCCACATTTTAATGTTTCCTCCGCCATGTTTCACCTGCTTTTTTGTGAATCTTGGATTTATTTCCGCTTTTACAGGACGCCGTACGTATTGCCTTCCATCTGAAGAAATCAAATTAACCTTGGTCTCGTCAGAGAATAATACATGTTGCCATTGGTCGTAGGTCCAATGTCCATATTTAGGTGCAAACGCCAAACGTGCATTTCTATGCTCTTTCTTTAACAACGGTACTTTGCGAGCCACTCTTCCGAACAACCCTGCTTCTACCAGACGTCGTCGAACTGTCCTCGCTGATACACTGACTCTTTCGTCTGCCCCAAACACTTCATGTTTAATTAAAATAGAGCCTAGAAACGGATCTTTCTTAGCTAACCTGGTTATCATTCTATCTTCTTGCGGAGTTGTTTTTCTCGATCTTTTTTTTTCTGGGCACATTTAAAGTTGTGTTATTGCGCCTGAAATGTTGCACTGCATTGCATACTATAGTTTTTGAACAATTTAAATATCCTGCTATCCTTCGGTATGACCAACCACGCTCGACAAACTTCATGATAATTTTTCGTAGTGTTGCATCGCAACTTTTATTTTTGCCCATTGTTCTTCAAAATAACTCTCAAAACTTGAAATTACAAATCTAGATTGCCGCCAAAACTACCACAAAGAATAGGAGAAGAAAGAAAATAATAATTGAGATTCAGATTTTGAAACTAGAACGCAATATCTCAGTGTCCCTAATTAAATGGCCAGCCAGCATTCTTTGAACAAATAGCACTGTGATCATCTATCAGCTATACTGTAAAGAGGTTTAATGTTTAAGAAGTTGTTATTGTTTGTATAATTAGGCACATAAATGACTAATTATACTTACATGTAAAAGATGTGGAATATTGTTTAGACTCGTTGGAAAATAAAAAATAAATTCACAATTTGGATTAACTAGAGAGTGTCCCTAATTAGTTGACCACGACTGTATATGTAATCCATTATTGTGAGAGCCATCCTTCGGCATGTATGAACTGGCTCGATCGGAGTATTACCGCGGCCTCACAGAAAACCGGCTGTTAAACAATGGTTACATTGTGTGACCGAGTGAGTGAGGTTACCGAAGGCCAAACCCCCATTCATGTCCCCTCCTCCCTTTCCGCTACCCTAAAAGGCGGACAGCACTCTTGTGACTCTTGAGTGTTTATGGGCGGCGGAATTCACCTACCAACAGATGACCCGTCTGCTCGTTTGTCTCCCTATGCCATGAAAAACAAGGTAGGCAGACGCTGTATTAATAGAAGAACCTTATTTGTAAACAAAGAAGCAGGTCCTCATCATAACCTGTTTTTGTAAATATTGTACTAATCAAATGTCCTGATAAGAACAGGTACAAAATACCAGCTGCAAAAAATTTGATCGACTCTTTTTAGAAATCTGCTCTAAAGACTTCAAATACTCTTAGAAGATTTGACTGTATTAGTACTTTTAACCCTTTATCACTTCCCATCGGCACACACGTTATCGGACCAATGGATATATGGAATGGATAATTGTAAATTAGTCTAAATATATTAATTAAAAACTAAGTGGTCCTATTATGACCTACGCCTAGGTTAGTGAGCTTTATATATTTTTTTTACACGGCTATAAAAAAGACAAGACGCATCAAAATCTTTATTTAAACCCAACTACAATGTGTTTGGGTTTACACAAAATGGGTCTTACTTATTTCTGAGGCAAACGTAAAACGGTATTTTAAGTAAGGCGTTCTGACTTTTTTATAAGCCTCGTCGTGATCGTATGATCTTTCTCCTGGTGTGTCAGAATAGGTTTTATCCCATTAATTCTGGCAAGAAATAAATATTAAAATGGCTCAAGATTATTCCCGTCATCCAAGCACTGTAATTATATCGACTGTCTGATAGATAACAGTCCGGCCCCTTAGCCGCCTTTAACGATACCCACGGGCAGAGATGGGGTTTTAACTCAACCGAGAACAACAGCGCTCACCTGTGTGCTAGTATCAATTAAAATACCCTGATTACTTTTAATGAGTCGCGATCAAAGAAGTCGTTTCTTATTTTTTTTTTATTTTAAGTAATACGTAAGAAACAACTTATTGTCTGATCCAATTTTATACCTTACCTTTCTGACTGAAGGCACATTTTGTATTGAGTCGAAACTTCTGTTCTGTAAGTGTTCTTATACTTTACAAGGTTAGCGTAGCGTACTGAACAACGTAACTGTTATAGAACTATAGTATTTTAATAATGAATGAATCATAGTATTACGTAAAATACTTAAGTAGAATGAGTTCGTAATGGTTATGAGCAATACTTCTTTACACATACTTATTGGTGTGCGTAATATTTTTCTCAGTACCTAGTTAAAGTAAAAACGAATTTATAAACGTAGATTAGAATAGCCTCATTTCGTTAAAGTAGATAGAATATGTAGTTCAGTAACATATGTAATTTATTGTAAAATATTTCATTCTAATTTATTCGAGACTTTTTGTATTTGACAATTGAGTAATTTAAACATGATTCTTATGAACTAGCTATTGCTGCAGCTTTGCTCGCGTTCAATTTATTTTTATTGTCCTCGGGAACATTACTTACCTACACATAATTCAATATTATACAAGTTACGGAAGCGTATAAGAACTTTGACGCTAACATGATACACGCGTAAATGTTAGCTAGCGTAAAGACATTTGGTGTCAAATATAGTTTAAACAATGAACACGATTACTGAACCATAACAAAGAAGTTGTCATTTATTCTGCGAGGACATAAACAGTGAATTATTTGTTATTTGTTTATCTCACATTAGTTGACTAAATAAATAAGAGCCCAAAACTAATATGTATATATAATAACAATGTCTTGATGTTTCTTGTAAAACATGAATGATCGCATAAACAAACTAAGTAACATTCCATTTCTTTAGTTATCTAGTTCTAGTTTTTTATGATTAAACGGATAATGATAATCTCGCTTAACTTTCAATCAATCACCATTGTGGCTGGCCCAGAGCCTGGTGCCCTTTTTAAGTACTTGTTTCAGGGCTTCTTCGTCTAAAAAATAGCTGCATTTGTCGACCACTGATCTGCGCAGACAAACTATGAAAATATTCACCACGAAAGTCTATATAAGTTAATCTTCCTGAAATTAGGCCCCACGTTGTCCAACACAAGAATAGTGAGGTACGAAATTCAATTAGCCGTAATTATGTTGTCAATCACAAAAAGAATTATCAAATTTTGTGCAGTCGTTCGGAAGTGCGTACATACATTTCGTCAATTATACAGATATTGAACGCTCTTCATGAATAGACCTGTACGAATAAACTTCTCTATCACAACAGCACTAATGAGAAATGGTTTTAGTAGTACTTAAGTTTATCTAAAGTTCGATCTATGCAGTGCAGTGCGAGCGTAAGCAGCTTTACCACGAGTTTCACAATGTAAACTCTGAGTTAACTCCAAGCAAAACTATTTAAAAGTGTTAAAGCTCGCACGGTAATAGGGAGGCTATAAAGACCAAAGACTATAAAAATAAAAATCGTGTAAGTGAAAGAGCCTGAACGGCTTGATCTAATAATTCGACATGTAAGGTGTCATTTGAATCCCCTAATTTCTTGCAGTGACATGGGGTATAAAGTTTTGAAACAATGTCAGAAAAAAATGTGCATGTTTATGATTATGTATGCAGTCGGGTTATATATTTTTTTAATTTTTAATTGTTAAATAAAAATAAGGACTTAAAATATATTTAAAGTATTTAAGTAAGTCGTTTCGCACGATTACAAAGCCAAAGCATCCTCTGTTTTTCATTTAAGGCCGTCACTTATTAGGTCTTAATTTTCTTTTTCCATTTTGATTTGGTGCTCGGTTTATCGACCAGTTGTCACTTCACCGGAGCTGAAGGTGAGGTTGTATGACTCGAACCGACTAAAACCACACAGTGTTTCCGTCACGAGAGCGTAGACTGCTATAGACCCGGCCACCGACGTCGTGTTCCTGTCAACGGTCAGCCCGGCGCGTTACCCCCAGGCCAGCGCTCGGCGGTCAGAGATCAGTGTTTGCTCTCCGACGTCTAGTGAGTCTTGTCGCTTTCCCCTTCCGCCACCTCTTTGGCCAACATCACCTCCTTGCAATATCGGACCAGACCCCTGGTCATGTAAACCGAAGTTGTAAATTTAATTAGGTACTACCAAACTTTACTATCACATACTACTCGTATACAAGATCTGCGAGTTAAATTGTGTTACCATAACACGGATAAGTAAAGGCTGTCATTGTGACAATGCACACATTCACGTATTTTTTTGTATCTATATATGGACTAGTAGCAAATATAAGCAACGATGATACAATAACACTGAATAAAAAAAAGAAAACAATTCTTGATTCAGTTTCTAGTACGTTCAATGAATATGCAAACATAACTACGAGTATGGTCATGGTTTGCCAAATGAACGGTCCCGGCTCCGCCCGGTGCTCATGGCGCAATGGAAAGAACAATTTGAGTGACCGAGCGCAGGGCACGCCACAATTGTGACGATAAGACCTGTTATGAAGGTGTGGCTGGAGAGGAGACATGGCTTCCTCTCCTACCGCATGACCCAGGTGCTTACCGGACATGGCTGCTTCGGGAAGTACCTGTGTCGTATAGGCCGGGAGCCAATGCCTGTGTCCCATCACTGCGGGGGCTGCCGCGAGGATACCGCACTCCACACGTTGGTGGAATGCTCTGCGTAGGTACAGCAACGTGCCGATCTCGTGGCGGCAATCGATGTGGTGTCTGTGGTCCAAAGCGAGGGTGTGTGGGATTCCGCTGCCTCGTATTGCGAGGCAGTGATGGTTGCCAAAGAAGCGGCGGAAAGGGAACGAGAGAGCTAGTACTCTTCCGTCCCGCAGAAGACGCACCAGGCACCGGAGAGAGCAAAACGATCTCCGGCCTCCATAAGCGGTTGTCTGAGGGCGATGGACGGGGATATGCATCGCCCTAGCAGAATTTAACAACACTGTGTGGTTTTAGTCGGTTCGAGTCGGACATACCACCTTACCGGCCCTGGTAAGGTGACGATCCGTGGGGGTTACCACACATAAAAAAAAATTGTTTACCAAATCATCGGCCTTGGTTAGTTAATTTGTTTAGCGAAAAATTATCTAAATTTCAATTTCAGTCATGTGTAGGCTAAGATTGAACATTTGTATATAATTTGATCGTCATCATTTGATAATAATAACATAAGTAAACTATATAACTATGTAGGAAGTGTATAGAAGTTTGAACATCAACAACATTTAGATAAACATTTGGCCCACAATCTTTCGTTAAAAACATACAGACGCTGTCTATTCCATCACAGTTATAAATAATGTTGTTCATATGTTTCGATGTAGGGACGACCTAGCCCCTATATGACGTCATTGCCCCTATGATTCCGGCTCTTGTTAGGCAATCAATCTGTCTATGAGTTTTTTTTTACAGTGTGAAAGTGGTGACCTTGGTATATTTTTATACTGATCTATATCGGAACTTGTAGAAGAGATTTTTATAGTTTTGCTTTATTAAAGAACTAGCCCTTCCCTGCAGCCTTATCTGTGGTCACTGCTCTGCTCCTAAGGGTCGCAGCGTGAAGTTAATATATATATTTAAAAATAATCATTTAATTCTACTGGTAACTCTTGATCTTTTGGGCGTTTAAACAAACAAACAAACGCTTTATACAATATTGATAGAAAGACGTTAGATAGATAATATTTGATGTGAACTAATGTTGGTATTCCTTAATTTGTTAAAGAGAAGAAAGTAAGTAGTAGTAAGAAAATGTTTGATGGGATGAACTAAAACTTATCAAATATTTAAGTAATTATACAAATGCTAGAGGCACAAAAATATTTTTTTTTAGATACCATGTTACTTTTTCCCCTAAACTCTCATTCCAAAACAGAAAACAGATACAATGATATAGTCTATAGATAATTAACCCTTCTTTTTTGTGTCGATACCCCCCCCCCCTCCCCACCGGTCATCACTCCACCGGAGCTGATGGTGGAATGGTATATCGGGCTCGAACAGACTAAAACTACACGGTTTACCGTCGCAACTGGGTCTATTGCAAGGGCAGATCCCTTATATATACCCTAAGAGAAATAAATAATTAATATAAATAATTAACCCTGACTATGACCATACAGAAAATTTGCTGATTTAGTAATTTTGAGTTTATTTTTAGTTTTTAAAGTTACCCTATCATTACTATAAAAGTGATTGCATCGTAAAATGCAGCACCTGTTGGATTCAACATTAAAAATAAACCAATAGAAACAAAACGAAATCCTACAAAACGAACTTCATACAAAACGGTTCCATAATGGAAAGCTGTGTAGAAGTCAGTAACGAGTAAAAAGTATTCAAACCTGGAAAAATTACAAAAACTTGTTTCAATGAAATTCTGCTTTTGAAATATTTCTTGGGTTTTGCAAACAAAATTTACAATCATAACTTTTCACTGGGTGTTAGGTTAGGTTAGCCTTGTTATTCTAAATTTTGCAGTTTGCCTTCGCTGTTTTGGTTCATTTGGTAGATTTTGAGAACAATTGAATTATGTATCTCGAAGATTAAAATGGGAACTCAAATTATTTAGTTTCTTGAATAAGTATTACATGTATAAATTATATACTACAAAACTGACAGACGATATGTCAGATCTTCAACAAAAAATGAATATTATGAAAAAAGTAGATTTTAGTTTATTTATATGAACACATATTATGAAGCTCTAAAATCTGCCTTGATTTTTTAACTTTCGATACAATGCAAGCGTCTTATTTGATGAGTAAATATTTTACTTACATTATTGAGGTACAAAAACGAGCTCAACACTCCATGAAATATGTTACTGTATTACATGTCAACGAGATAGCAGAAAGCTGGTTTCGAACACTGTTTGTGGTTCGGAGGATTCACTAACTGAATATAGAACCGGACCGGTTGTTTATGATCGACTGGCTTTATACGCTTCACGAGCACTACCCGTAGTAATACGTACGTACATATATATATATATGTGTACAAATGCACATGTGTTGCATATTGAACGTGGATAGTGAGGCATCGGCAAACACGACGTTGATTTCGTGTTTACGTTTGTTCCCCTAATTGTAGGCCTATTTTACTATTACCGCAGGATAGACAACTGAGCTTCACAAAGCCTTTGTTGTGCTTAAAAAACGTAGAAATCATATTGGTTTAACGTGTTTATATAGGCGCTACAAATTCATATTACGGGTATGTCTAAATAGTATATTTATTAATTTAACTTATACTTTGAATTTTCAGAAATTTGCCCCTGTTAAGGAAGAAAAGCTAGTGATTGATAGATAGGACCTATTTATTACTATCTTTTGTCCGCTAGGAGATAAAAAGTAGCACAAGTGCTATTCCAAAAATAATCAATCTCTATGCCAAATTTCATCCAAGCAACCTCAAAGTCTTACTCGTCGAAATACAAAGCAATTATTGCTTCACAACCGGTTTTCTGTGAGGCCGTGGTCCTTTTAGGTCGAGCCGGCACATATGTGCCTAAACATAAAGTCAGTCTCTAATTAACAGAGCAGGAGAAAGGGGTATCAGTTCCCAAGCCATGAACGAAACTTAACCATGACGATGTCTTTATATAGTCAGATAAATACAATAGATATTCTGTATAAATAACGAATTGACACACGTTATTACAAAGTGAATCACTACAGTGAATCATTCTCTGTATGTCATTCGATAAACTGTCTCAATGTCAAGTAAAGGACACTGTTTGGTTATTTATTTTATTGGCTCTTTTTTTAAAAGTACCTGTAGTCTGCAGTTCTTCTGAAGACCCGTGCGAATATCGCCGTTATGCTCCCTACCTCTTTGATGTTGACTTTTTAAGGGTACGTATATTTTATGCTTACTATTCGTTTATTATAATCTTTATTCAGAATCTAGAAAATAACGTAATTAAGATATTTTAAAATTATACAATGTTGAAAGCGCAAATACTTTGCTCATCATTTAAAAATTATCTTATCTCATCTTTCTATTATTTTTAAGTTCTCCTCATTTTGCTGGTGTACGTGCAATGTTTCCTAGACCCAAACTAAATATATGTTAGTACTTATTGGTACGTTTTTAATACTAAAATATTATACGTATAGAAACACCCAACCGAATGTAGTCATATTCACAGAAACAAATCGTAGTTCTACTGTTATTTTTTTGAGATTATAGATTGCCAGAGGGTTTTTGGGTTCGGTTGTAGGTTCTTTTAACATTACCGGTGACATTTGGTGATTTGCACAGAACAGTGCTTAGTAAAAAGAAAGACTGACCTCTTGTGGTTAGTGACCCTGACTGCTGACGAAAGAGAGAGGCCAGTAAACGAAGAATTCTATATAAGTTATGTTATTCCGATAACAGATGCAGTCTTTTAAATTCATATAACACTAGGCTAAGTCATTATAAAATGCAGTACTTAAACGCACGAAGAAAGCTATAAGACATCATGTTTTTATTTAAGTTAATAAGTGGACTAATATACCCCTCTGAGCGTTTAGAGAAAATGCCATTTTGTATCAGCCAATGCAAATTGCAAATGCCATTTGTGCCATTGTGTATATAAACTTTTGTTCTGTTCGGACGTTCGAAACAGATTTATTTGCTAATCCCTATCCTCAGTAATAAGTAGGTTTCGAAATTTTATATTTTTTAGTTTGTAAGTTAACCTTACTAACACTATTAAAAAATAAACACGTAATAATAGCTGTTATAACGTATTTGTTCTTTATTTAGTTACTTCTAATTTATTAGGTATGTCTTATTTATTAATAAGCGTACAGAATTCACATCCAGTAGATGTCAATCAGACAATTACTGTATGCATAATTGTTGTGCAATGGTGACATCAGTTGGTTTTTGTGAATTATAAATAAAAAAAAATAAGTTCACGCCTTTCTCTCATCGGGGTAGGCAGAAACAATAGACCGCCACCGGCTTTTATCCTTACATACATCACGAGCTTCCTCTACTATCATTAGACCTTTCCCGCCCTTTGTCCGGTCAGTTTGAGGGTACCTTTGACCTTTCTTCAGAACATTCCTCACTTACTTCGCAGTGATTTCATCTCAACAGCATTTATTCTACTTTGATATTTTTTCTGCCATACCCAACTTTCACTACCATACATGAAAGTAGGCACCAGGACGACATTATGAACTTCTAGGCTGGATTCTTATAAAGACATGTAGTGCTCCATTTACCCAAAAATTTTTTTGATCTACAAATAGTTTTCCCGAGTATTTATTAACGTAAACAGTTTATAATAATCGACTTAGTTGAACAAGTGAAAATATCAACACTAATAACTTCTTTAAGCACTTCGTTACAAAACCACTAATAAAGATCATCGCTTACCCGAAAATTGGAATGCTTTCATACAAATTGTAAAAAATACTACGAAAAGGCATACATCGTATCGCAAAGGATAACGAAGCAGTTATTTAATCAACTGTGCTGAAATGTTTCAATAGTAAATGCAGCCTCTCTGTTTGGCTACTCTGTACGAAACAGCACACACAAGGAAGGATATCCAAGGACATGAAATGATGTTTTGTCGAACTGGCTCGCACAGGCACTTTGATCTCAAATATCTGGCGTTTGGTTAGGAATTACAAATTCAAATTTATTTCAAATTTAGCCTTATTTATATTTTTTTTTTTTGACATCGTGTTGTTCATAAAATGGTTATCTTAAAATATCGCATTATTTAAGAAGACGAGTTCCACCGTGTCACCAGCGCTGCTGAAGCAGCTCGAAGGATTCATAATGTGTATGGGGAAGCTACTGTAAAAGAAAGCACACGACATTTTTGGTTCCAACGTTTTCGTTCTGGAAATGTTGCCCTACAGATCTCCGAAGAATTAAAGGTGATTGTGGAAGCGGCGTGTGAAGCATACCAGCAAACGCTGAATGCTGCTTTACATTACTCAACCCTCACAATAACGAGGGAATTTTGTATCGTATCGCTACTTGTGATAAAATATGGATCCTGTACGACAATCGAAAACGCTCAATACACTGGTCGAACAAAGGAGAGACCGGCCAAGTCTTGTCCGAAGCGAAAGTTGACTCAGTAAAAAGTACTATTGAGTGTTTTGCAAACCAGTGATCGTGACATACACAACAGCTTCCTAAGATCGGGCCAGACCATTACGGCAGATCTGTATTGTTAACAGTTGCAAACCTAGATGAAAAAGTTAGCCGCTAAGCAACCGACACTGGCCAATTGCTCTAGCCTCTGCTAATGAGAATATAGATAGAACAAAAGTTATGAACTACCTATAAAATGGCAAGAGTGTATAGATAAATAAGACGTAAAAATTTTTAAATATATAACTTCCTAATATATTTTTTGGTTTAAACGCTAATTTCATATGTAAGGACCTGATACATATCTGCATCTATCATACACTACTATACCAACTAAGTTTGTGGAAACTGCTACTGAGTGCGACTTGTCATAAATGATTTAGCGTGTATAGCTTACATAATGTTAATTAATCTCCAATTTCTACATTGTAATATTACAATGCATAATTAGATCCCATTGGACGAGATTTACATATGTATGTTGGAGAATTCAAAATAAGTATATAAATACTATATTACGTATATGTATGTATATTCAGTGGGACAGATAGTACAAGCTTTGCTTAATTTAGGTCTAAACACCGGTGTCTACAATTTCCTAGGATATTTTTACTATTTAAAGCCTTCAGTGTATCTCAGTACACAACACTGATTATCTAATATTTAAAACTAAATCGTAGCAAAATTTACTAGCTTAAGTTATTACAAAATAACTCCAGAGTTTCTTAAACGCCAGCCGTGAATGAATCAATCAGGTTCTAGATCATTTTATTAAAAATTATCACATCAACGAGCGATCATATTCGATTACTATCCGTTAAGAATTCTATGAGAAAACTCTTTTTATGTAACTATTGCCAAGTTGTTGGCTAAAAAAAAACATCTGAAGTGCTCCTGATGTTGTATGTGATATAATTTACAGCTAAAATTCATAAAAGACAGTGAAATGTAAGACGAAGTGAGGTCACGTGTTCTCATTGTTACTAATACAAATACCGTTATCTCCCGATCAGAAATAATAAAAGCAAAATATTTTTATGTTTACGTAAAACTGTGCATGATATCACAGGCATGCATTTTAACATAAATATTGATATCTATAAATGTAATTCATACCTTATCAGCTTTATCAATAGATAGTGAAGCTGGCAGCTGATTTATAGTATTCGACTAGCCGCGGGTCAACATGAATATGACATACATACGATCATGCGTTTGTCCCTCCGGGGTACATAGAAATATATAAATAAGTGCAGTCTATACATTCAATTTATTATGCGATATTGATACAAATTGTAATTACCCCATACCCTCTTTGGGGTTCCGGATCGTTCCCATTTCTTTCCGCTTGCAAGGGGAGGCAGCTTCGCATGTCTGAGGCGATCAAATTTGTTTAGAGAAGCGGTAAATATACTCGCCGGACGACATGGCGCACTTTTACTGGGAGGGGCGACACGGACGCCGACAGCAGACTTTGTGAATACCACAGTCGTAATTAAGCCGTAACAGATTAAGGGAGTATGCGACGCTATGTGCCAAGCCAAGAGATGCTCCGGATATCGATTGGAGTGTTCCCATTTCATCTGGCATGAAAACTTGTACCTAACTCTCTTTTGCTGACAAATATTTGTTGGTATTTTACAATGTACATATTTAATGGACAATACCCATAACAATACCCCTTGTATTTAAGTTTGAGATTGTCCGATTTCCGACAAATATATTTATGTATAACCCACAATATCTTTATATATTGGCAAATAAATAACTATGTTGGCAGGAAGTACACTATTTGTGGAATTGTCTTTTAAAGTTCTTTTATTTTTTATTTTATTTTATTTTTTAAAAAGACAACTCCCGCACTAGGATTAATTCCTGTGTCGCGGGGGACTTTACAAACATTCAAACAACGGACACAAAGAACACCCAGACTCAGAACAACAATTTGAGGATTACACAAAGTGTTGTCCCGTGCGGGGATCGAACCCACAACACTCGCGCGGCAGTATAGTGGCGAGGTGACCACTTAAACCGCTACGCCATCCGTGCAGTCTTTATAATGAACTTTTATTTTGTTCTAACATTTTTATAAAACACAAAGAAGCGTTAAGTCTCGACTCACTTCGCAGTAAATACGCTTGTGAAATGAACGTGGATAAAATTATTCGTTATAATAATAAAGTTGTTAATGTTGGCTATACTTTAATTTGCTTAAATGGAACACTAAGAGTTTTGTAGGAATTTAAATAAGGAACATGCACTTGTCATAAGCAATGTGAGTGAATGTTGAGGATGTTTCCCGAAATTTATTTTATTGATAAACAAAATCACGCCTGATTTCTTTGCACTGTATATATGAGATATAAATTGTTCATATATGTTAATAGGTATATAGTACCAGTTTGTGTTCATAGTGTACTTATGTACGTACGCATATATTACCAGTGCGTGTTTATAGTGTACATATGAAACAAATTACAAAATAGGCACCATAAAATAGGTTAAC
The DNA here is from genome assembly GCA_947561695.1 of Tyria jacobaeae. Classification (NCBI taxonomy): domain Eukaryota; kingdom Metazoa; phylum Arthropoda; class Insecta; order Lepidoptera; family Erebidae; genus Tyria; species Tyria jacobaeae. Next base: position 4,567,161 of record OX387207.1, on the reverse strand, counting down.
AAATAAATATTAAACGTAAATAGATATGAAATAAAACTACTTTAAAGAAAATAAAACTTGTAACACTTAAATCTACTCTACTATACGGACAACATTTTGCCGGATAGTTCACAAAATATTTCTACACAAACACACATACTCACACACACACATGCACACTCACACACACACGCACACCAACACCCTACATTTCTGTGCTATTTAGTTCACACATATCTATACCGGCAATAGCACTATAACAGTTCGTACACAATATTAAAAACTTAGCAAAAAAAATTGAGGGTACTCTAGTGACGAATGACTGGTCGGTTTTTTGTTTTACCTTCACAAAGGTGTATTTAACTGGTGTGAGATAATAGATATTTTCTATTTGTTATTATAATAACTACAATGTATAGTTTTATGCCTTGTTTTGTTGTAAGGTTTTTAATTTAAACTTCAATACGTAAATTAATTAGTTTACATTACGTTTTCTTCTACTCATATACTGTGTATCTCACATTTAAGTGAACTGTTCGTTCTTATGAGAATAAAGTTTCTTAAAACCTTTAATATAAAGATTTGCATCACTATTAGTTTTAAGGATTTATGCACGACGGATAAATATGATGAGACAGGTGAAATTGTTAGTAAATAAAATAAAACTTATTTCATAATTAATTTCTACTAGTTTTTTGCTGACGTTATTTTAAAATCTTATAATATATCACTCTCACTATTAAGGTGCTGATACCTCACAAGTCGAAATCCATCAAGCTCCTAGGCACAAGCACTAGGGAGTGTGTCATACAAACATACCTATAAGTAAATACACATATATAATATGTATATTGTGTATATATATTATACACCTACTTAAAATAGAATAACAAATCAATCAACAAATCCTGGTTGCGCAGTCGGGTAAAAAGAGAATACAGGTCGCTATAATTTTTGTCGTTGGCAGCTCACACAAAAGTAACTGCATCCGCCCCTCATACCGTCCTCATTTTCTTCAAAGGCGATGGTTATCACTTACCATCAGGTGACCCGTCGGTCCGTCGTTTCAGTGAAATACCATAACAATCTTATGAATGCCTCTCCCAGGTATAATGGCATTTACAGAGGTTTTATGTTCAAAAATTTGTTTAATTAGGTTGCCTATGTTTAAATTAACAAAACAGAACACTTAACCAAAACCTAAGAGTTAAGAGTTTTTATTCCAGAAATTATACACATCCTAACATGTAAGTCACAACAGATACAACTGCGAATGCTGTAATGATGTCTAAGGACAAGTTCAAGGTTTAAAGAAACATAATATATTTGTTAATGAAATGTTGACGTAATAAATTAGAACTTTGCCGTCGTGTAACAGAAAGCTTATGAATACTTGAAACTAACTTTAGATAGGCATCTCGTTTAGTATCTTTTAGTATCGTTTCGTTCGATTGACGTTCGGAGGTTTTCACGCAGAGTACAATTTCAGTTAATGCGTATAAATTATAAACTCAATAAACTTTAAATATTTCGGTCCTGAGGTGGGAACTATTTTAACCTAACTAGTAAGTTTGTTTACAAATCATGAATATATCGCAAAGCACACACCAAAATATAGTTGAATTAAGCATTTAGTATATATATTTTTAAGTATGTTATAAAATAACTGTATTTTTTTGAAGTTTATGAAGGCTATAACGTCTAGGAGTAATATGGACGTGTATTTTATGTACAGCAATTCAATTGGCCTTGCGCCAATAAACCTTGACAAATACATACCACAAAAGTACGGTATTGTAAAACGATATAAAGTTAAAATTATACATTTACTTTACAATATAACCAGGTTCTAATAAACGAGCAAAGATACAAAAACTAAAATTTGAAGTATCTTTGATACATTGGGGTGGTATTATTTAAGACAGAAGTAAATATTTTTTTTATTGTTTTCTCCTTGACGTGCAAAAAAGCGTGATGTTTTTAATTTAATGAAATTCGTACAAACGGTTCTGTATGTAACATTTTCTTTGTTTTGTAAAACAACTGTCACATTATATTGAATAATGGGTGGCGGGGGACTTAACAAACATTAAAATATCTATTTGTGGATCACACAAATGTTAGTCCTGTGTAGGAATCGAACTCGACCTCCGGCTCAGCAGTCGGGGTCACTAACCATTAGACCAATAGACCAGTCGTGTTCTACATTATGTTAAGTAATTGCACACAATCGTTATTTGTTTACGATGTTGTGACCCTCTATGGTAATTAACCACTTGAATATAATTACAGCACGACCATCGTTAAAGCAATGAGAAAAAGGCCTAACAAAGACCTTCCCAGACTTAAAATTAACGTTAGGTGGGTAGTATCAGCGGATAGGTGGGTAATGGTTAGTACGGATATCCTGCTTTCGAATGGCATCTTATTCTCTCAATAATATGATCTAGAGCGTAATATCAGCTTTAACATTAACTACGGCTCTCCCGGCTTTCTCCCTTCAGGGACGCTAAAATAAAAAAAAAACTAGTTCCATTACTTAAACAGATCGAGTGTTCTAAGGAAAGGATTTATGTATGAGCCACAGGGATTTACGATTCCTGCATGTTTGACCGAATGACGTCACCGCCATCGTAGTGTGCACCTCTAAAATCGAGATACAGTAATTGTTCCAACAAACCATTATCGTTTTACCGAGTTTATCTTGTGGAATGTCGTCGACAATGTTTTGTACACTAGTGAAGAGTGCCTCTAGATTGTGTAATATGTTTTGTTTTACATGCAACAAATATTGTGTGTATGTTGTTGTGCGACATTGTAATAAAAAGTGACCATAATTTCAATAACTGACATCCAAAACCCATTTTGTGGTTATATATATAATATGCCCTTTTTTATTTTTAATAATTTATTATATTACTGAATGATTTTTAGGAAAACTTGTTTTGATTAGAAGATTTTGCAATATTAAAATTTCTTTAGCATCGTCCATATTTATGAAGGCCTAATAAATTGAATAGCAAAGATTATGCAGATCGGGACGCCCACTGTTCAACACAAGCTCGATAAACATACGATATAATACAAAAAGACTTCACAAATAAATCGCACTCTCTGAGCATAATACGTGCTTGTAGTTCAAGGTCCACATTCGGAACAGTGTTAGATTAATTCAGTTGTACAATTTGACCAACGACTTACTAACTGTTGTTAAATAAAATCTTGTAAAAGGGATATAGCAACTGCTAGTTAAATCACATTGTAAACTTTTATTAACAGTTGTACGTAATGCATTAAACGTCGCCCGCATGTGCGGTGCTTTGATGTGCGCGCGTTGGCCACAAAGCAGCTTAACCTAACTTTCACACACGGAAGAATAAAAGAGAAATTGCAATTTGCATTGCAAGGCATTGCACCCGAATCAAAATCATACAGAGGTTCAAAACATCCAACTGAATAGTAGGTATTTCGACCAGTCGCATTATCTTTGGAATTATATCTTCCAATACTAAGCCATTTTGGGAAATTAAATTTCCATCCGCCATCGTTGCGGTAACGAAATATGCAATTTCAATGTTTTGATGTTAAAATTCTTTAGTGCAACGAGAAAAATCGGAAAAATCACCTGTGGACAAACGAGGCATTCTGACATAATGGTGGTGGATATCAGTTCGCAACGTTTAAACTAGCTGTGCCTTGTAACTGCTATACGCCTATCAATCCTCTATAAATATTAGTTGTGATATGAAAATAATTTAATAAATCGGATATATAAGATTAACGTTCACTCTTACTCCCTAGCTCTCTTTTATTTACTAACTTGTCAGTTTAATAAGCATGTACATGCCTCATATAATTCAGAAATTTTACTTGTCAATGCTTGAAGGAAGAAACTTTGCAATGATGCTTTTACTAACGTTTTTTTTTTTATACTATAGGGGGACAAACGAACAGACGGGTCACCTAATGGTAAGTGGCAAATGCCGTCCATGGACACCTGTAACTCAAGAGTCGTATGTGCGCTGCCCGCCTTTGAGGGTGATGAGGGATAGGGGTATGCGGGGAGGGGAAAGAAGAGTGGGGGGTTGAGGAGGTGGGAAAGAGTAGAGGGGGGTGAGGGGAGTGAAGGGGAGAGGGGCAGTTGGGCCTCCGGAAACTAATTGCGGGGAACTGCAACGCAAGCGTTACTTCACAAACGGTTTTCTGCGAGGCCGTGATATCGCACCGGTCGGCCCATTCGTGCCTAAGCATGGCTCTACCACTGCAATTTACAGAAACACGCGTCACAAAAACAAAGTGAGTCAGCCAGCCAGCCAGTATGTATGTATATAGTCATACAGTGGCCGATTGACTACATTAGGGTTGCCCCCTATTACGTTAGTGGGACCAAATTCTAAATGGTAAAATTTCGGTGTTTAACACCTCTGCCTACGCCTTAGAGGGATGTAGGCGTGAGCGTATGTATGTATGTTATTGCAGTTTAAAGCGTGTTGTCGATTGTCGTGCATCACATCGCGTCACTATTAAGAGAGCAGCGTTGTATGTATGTGTGTATATCTATATATGTATGTCCATTTTAAGTAAATAATATTTTAAGCTTACTCTAGCAAAACCATAATCGTGGGAGAGCCATACTTCGACACGTGAGCCTTCTCGACCAGAGTATTACCACGGCCTCACAGAAAACCGGTTGTTAAGCAGCTTGTGTTGCATCTCATCGAGTAAGTTAGTTTAAGTCCGCTCGTTTGTTCATAAAAAATCCTGTAATTATATTTTTTTAACTTTAGTTTTACACTTAACGGGTAAACGGAGAATTTGGTACGAATACAAACTACAATCACGGAGAGAAATAATAAAGTATTCTGGTTGACCTCTATAAAAAGACAACTTTAAGTCTATTCGTACATAGGTCAAATTATATAGATTGATACTTACATAGTCTACCCGAAGCTTGCCACCTGTGCGATAACTTCAAGTTACAAAGTTAAAGGCGACCGCCGAAGCTGATCAAATTTAAACTCCTTCACAAACTATGTTTAAACTGGGTACAAAGGCTTAGAATTCATAATTACGTAAGAACGTTTACACTTTTGTTTAGATGTTCAAACAGAGAGCAAGATCATGCTACTTTTTGCTGTAAAGAGCTATTTTATTAGGTTTAATATTCATGGAGTAAGGGAAAGTACCTATAATCGTAACTCTTTCGAGGATACTTATATCCACGTGTGCAAGATGCTATGGTGTCGTATGCGTTACATCTGTCCATCTAGTATGTTGTCTATAAGAAATAGAACTTGCGATAAGACTTGAAGGTTATTAGTTTTTAATTTTAATATTGTGTTTCATGGTACATATCAGAGCAGAGCATATAAAGAATATTGTATTGTTGCAAGCAGACAATTAAATGTCATCTAAAACAGCTTGCCCTTAACTGGCTTTGAAATTATTTTAAAAATAATAATAACTGTACACCAGATGTCTTCGACACACGGCCGTCTGATCCCAAACTAAGCAGAGCTTGTATTATGATAGTTCTTAAGTTTTTTGTTCCAGATGGTACAATATTTTACGGAATTGCATAGAGTATAAAAAAATTACTTGATGCCCAGGTATTTTGAAGCATATTATGATTTTTATAAGTACGAAACTAGGACCATTATCGTAAGCAAAACAATTACTATTTACCTATAAACCCTTCTAAATATAGACGATGTTTATACGTAGCGTTTCCTGCTGGACGTAAAGAACTAACACTCTTAGCTAGTCTATTAAATTGGTTTTGAACAATGTTTTAGATAGGGATACTCTGGTTTATCCCTGTCGCGGAGATTTAACAAGTAACTATTTAAAAAGAATTAGTAGGTACAAAGTACAACCTAAATAAAAACTCCGTATGACACGAATGTTTCCTTTGTGGGGTCAGTGAACCCAACTTTCGATGTTCATATTTGTATTCACTTTGCGAGATCATCACAAGCAGCAGTGTTATTTAAATATTATTATTTGTAATTCAATTTTGGTGTGCCAAAAAATCAAGCGACTAAAGATAAGCAGTGTATTTCCTCTTTCCTAGTGACATCATCCACGCAAGCAAAGAAGTGGTATTTCGAAATTGAACTGACTGACTAGACCTGGTTGTATAGGATATTTAATCTGGATGATTTTGTTATCAAAAGCTTTAGCATTTTTAAGATGTGTCATGAATGAACAAGCAAGGCCATAGTTTTAAACATCAGTAGTTAGGTTATAAATACGAATATTGATCATTGCTTTGTACATTTACACAATGGTTATCCTCAGAAGAATATAAATTCCGGTAGCAATATGATTTGTTTTCCTCATTTGTATCTATTAGTAACAGAATATACTGCGGTTATAATAATATAGTTAGACAGTTAACCCTACAGTTACATACATTCTACTACATAGTACATACAGATACATGAATACATACTACTAATAACCTAATGCTAAAAACTAAAAAAATTAAACAAATTTTAATTGTGCGTTTAGATGAACAGAGATAAATTTAGACCTAAGGATAGATAACCTATCCTATTTGGAATTAACGTTTTGCTATTAAAACATTATGGTAACCTCTAATCAATGTAACTTTTATATATAATATATCCAAATAAAAAGGTTTAATGGATCCAAATACAAAATAAAATTGGTCCTCGATTGACTCTGACAACCTTATTTAGAGACAATGCACTCGCTGTTGTTGTTGTTTTATATTGCCATTGCTTTTTTAATTTTATAACAGAAATGTCGTAATTGCATATGGATAATACACACATATATATATAAATGTATGTATATTACATGCAAACATGCCACACACAAGCGAATAAAGCTCTCATTGTTTGTGCTACACTGTGTGAGTTTGTGTGTAGAGATTATACAAATAACTTATATAAAGTTTATTTTGGAAAAATGAGGAAGGAACTTACCTAGAATCTCTTTTTACTTAAATAAGTACTACTACTTATTGTATATCAAATATACATATAAAAATATGTTATAAATTTAAGGTACAATAGGCGGCCTTATAACAACAAAAAGCAATATCTTTCAGGCCACATTTGGATGGACAGGACTGTAAAGATTTAGTATGGGTTGTGATTGTGTTAGTTCCATCGCACATACATATATACTCACTCATTCACATATGTATACATCAAGTGCTTTGTAACTGACTACTGTGAACTATATTCTATAAATATTATTTATTTATTATCAACAACGATACAATTGCTAAACCTTTGTCAGTGTTACTATTAATTGTCACTTTAAAATGGATGAAACTTACTAAAATGATAAACGTTACACTTACTTATAAAACATCGATACAATAACATAACGTTTCATTGTGACCCTCATACAAAAAAAATCTCGACTTGGACCTTGTTCATAGAAGAATTGGACATGAATAGCTCTTTTTCAATACTCAGTTTATTATGATGTACCATTCTCATTAAGTATATATATTTTTCAGTAACTTGTGACACACTTGCTGGTTTCCTGGTACATTATTGTTGTTGCAAACTCGCAATCTAGCATAAAATACATCTATAAAAATAAACATCATAAAATACAGTGTAATGTCACCATAGATAATAAGTTGATAGCGGAGGAGTGAAATTTGATAATTACAATCGTGATTGTAATTATAAACGATGAAGTTTAAAAACATTTATAAATTTGGTATTACAAGCTAATAATAAACAATGCTAAATATATTTAAACGCAAATGATATCGAAGACGAGTGTAGTTTTAAAAGAAATTATAATATTGACTAACAAATAGACTAAAAAAATATATATTTTTGTTAAAATAACTAAAATATACGCGGGTTAAGAAGAAAGCAAGAAAAAGCATTTATTTCGGAAGTGACTTTATGCAAAAAATCTAATTAATATGAAGAAAAAAAAATGAAAATAATTATAGTGTTACTGCGCAGAGACCGACTAATATACAATACAACAAATAATATGCTACGCTACTGATAACTTAATAAAACATCTTTGTTATATAATTTATTTGATTGAATCATGGCCCTAAACTGGTCACCACCTCTTTTCAATACGAAACGGCAACATTTAAAATCAAACATTTGTCTTTAGTACTTCACAGAGGCTAACCTAAACTTTAAACTATATATATATATATGACCTGGGAATATTAATCGGTAGTTCACAATTAAAATACAATAATATTCTAAAACCAGAACCAAGCTATGGATCTATGACCTAGATAGCGTTCAGGGTCGGACTTTCATCTTCACAAAAGTAAAGGCTTTACTCGCTATTAATTCTATTTCTATTAGCTCGGCTCATAAAGTGAAATGGTTTTAGTTTAGTTCTTATTTGTGTGTCGGCCATTTAAATTTACAGAATTATATGTAGTAAGGCAAGTGATAAGACACATTTCTTTTGACAATACATTACAAGATAAGATGTGATAAAGAAGTTAAAGGTTTAATTGCAAATAGTTGCACATATGTACGTGTTTGAACGCTCAACAACTGTAGGTAAGTAGACTACGTACAATTATTTAATTGGAATGTTTGAAATAATGAAGTAATAAGTAACGATATCTAATTGATAGCTAGGAGATTAAGATATTTCTGAATATAGGGAGCCTAGTCCCCCCTCCAGTTTGGGAGGCGTGCGTGTAACACGTCACGCCACTGTCAGGCCTGCTTCTGCCAGGGTACGGGCAGGCCTACCAATTACCCCCAGGCCATCGTTCATGGAGACCGGAGATCGTTGTGTGCTCTCTGGCGCCTGATGCGTCTTCTGCGGAACGGGTGAGTATATGTCCTCTCCCGTATCCTCTCTGCCACCTCTTTAGCCAACATGAATTCCTCGCAGAATAAGGCGTCGGAATCCCATTGGATGTCGGTTCGGACCATGGACAGAACCATGGTCTCCAGGAGAGGCTTCCCACACCTAAAGCCTTCACGAGGTGTGGCGCTGGTGCGCCCACACTCTGCACTCCACAAGTGTGTGGTGTGCAGTATCTCAAATAATGTCTCTTCTCAACAAAATAATAATATTTTGTATACATGTTACCAAGGGTATTGAAAAGGAAAACAATGCCTTATGGCAACTATATTTTTTAAGTCTTCGACTGCTTGAAAGCCACTGACGGCGTAGTTCTTGTAATAAATATGAACAACATTCTTTTAACTACTTGAGCTTGATAGATGTGCCGACATTATTGATCCTGGTTATATAAATGAAGACAGTCTGTCTGTAATAAAGAATTTGATGTTGACTGTACTAAACGGATCACATACTAAACGGATCACATACTAAACGGCCTAACACTCTTTTTTAAAGGTAATTCCATTTTAGAGTGACTTATAAGTTAAGGTAACGTGTACCAACAGTAACATTGACATTCGAGACTGGGTAGCATGTCCCTACCTTTAACAAATACTAATACTAATTATATAAATTTCTGTTATGTACTTTATCATTTATAAGGTCTAAAAGATATTTAACATTTTGAAGATTAAAGTGCATAATCGTTGGTTTAAATTTTGACCCAATATTTTCCAGGTACAACAATTTAACAACCTGTTGGGCATTTCACAGACTGCTGCACTAAATTCAAATGGAGCTTTATTATGTAAGCCGGGATATGTACTACCTTTCATATCCGCTGCGGGATATGTACGAGAGATTGTAGCGTAGTGCCACTAATACCGCTGCATGCCTACCTACCTGTATAGTTTCATTTTTGAGTTCTAATATTAATAAAACAAGTTCTGTTGGAGCACAGAATATATTTTTTGTAACGTTAAGTGTACTAAACGTTTTTATAACATTAAGTTATTTGAATATATCATTTGGAACGTTGGTGAACATACTGACGGAACTGAATGCAATATTACCCAAAAATGTATATATTAACCCGACAGATGCGTCACCTCACGAGGCCCTGGAAAGGAGGAAATAATTTAAGTATTGCAGCCATGCACTTTCGACCGACTTATTGCAAATTTTATCACCTTCTTATTAAACAATTCTGTATACATAATTTTGAGCGATTAGGTGTATACTAAGTTAAGAAATAGGCACGTTAACCAAGTTTTGAATGTTGTGTGTACTAAGAATTGGCAAGGTAATACATATGTATACTTTTTTTATAGGATAGGGGCAAACTACAGACGGGTCACCTGATGGTAAGTGACTACCCCGCCGGACATGGACACCCGCAACTCAAGTTACAAGTGCGAGTCACAGTGGATTACAATATTAAAGCATACAGAATGTACGCATTGTAATGGAAATTTGTCCACGTGTGCATTTTTTTGCACTATATATACTATACTGTACTATAATTGTATAATGTACTATATTGTATAATATACTATAATCTACTTTAAAAAACTGCAACGAACTTAAACCTATCACGACAATATGACTCTTTTTGAAAGGCAATTCCATTTTGAAGTGAATTCTAAGTTGATAGTGATATGTAATAATAATAATTGATAATTTTATAGATGAATGGCACTCCACCACTGAGCTCTTCTCTAGAAACTTTTTGCCAAGCAGAACCAGCCTGTGAAACAAATTCGTCTACCGTATTTACGGATACGACCTACAAACGGCCGCCAACCATTTATGCCTCTTGCTCTCGCGCGCGTTGCGGGCGTCCATGGGAGGCTGTAGTCACTTACCATCATGTGACCCGTCTGCTCGTTTGCCATTATCGAATAAAAAATTATGTGTTCAAATGTTATGATGAGACCCAGCTTTCCCTTTTTAATACATTCCCAATTTTCCAACTTCAATTCCTAAACGATTTAGGGCAACAAATAGGATTGCTCGCTATTACATTAGTAGGACCAAATTATAATTGGAAAAATGCTGGTGTGTTTAATATACCTTTTGTCAGTGGTAGAGCCATGCTTAGGCACGAATGGGCCGGTTCGACCGGTACAATAACACGGCCCCACAGAAAACCGGTTGTAAAGTAACTCTTGCATTACATTTCCCCGAAATGCGTGAGGTTTCCGGAGGCCCAACTCCCCCTCTCCTCTTTCCTCTCCCCTCATCCTCCCTCTCCTCTTTCACTTCCGCCTCTCTTCTTTCCCCTCCCCGCATCTCCCAACCCTCATCACCCTTAAAGGCGGGCAGCGCACTTACGACAAGAGTTGCAAGTGTCCATGGACGGCGGTTGTCAATTACCATCAGGTGACCCGTCTGTTCGTCTGTCCCCCTATGGTATAAAAAAACTTCATAAACTTTCTTTAATTTTACCCTCTTTAATTGTCATTATACGGCAATAAAATGACGATTTTCGCATTTTCGTCATATTATTGAGATAGTATATAGTGTCGATTATTAAGTAGTAATATACGCTCACGCCTGAGAGGTAGGCAGAGGTGTACTAAACACCAATATTTTGCCTGTTAGAATTTGGCCCACTAACTTAATAAGGGGCAAGCCTATTGCCGTCAACCAGGCACTGTATGTATACATACTGTCTGATAGTAGACTGTACGGATGGCGTAGCGGTTGAAGTGGTCACCTCGCCACTACACTACCGCGCCGAGTGTTGTGGGTTCGATCGCACTGTACAACTTGTGTAATCCTCAAATTGTTTTTTTGAGTGTAGGTGTTCTTTGTGTCCGCTGTTTGAACGTTCGTAAGTTTCCCACGATACGTTAATTAATTCTAGTGCGAGAGTTGCTTTAAAAAAGAACAGTCCTATCCCTTAGTCGCTTTTACGACACCACTGGGAAGAGACAGGGCGGCCATGCGCCGAGAACAACGGCAAACTACTGATTGATTAATCCATTCAGAGACCCAAACCGGCTCTAAACTAAATAGACTTGACATTTTGCAGAAATGCATGAAACATTACACCATCACACAACCACAAATAAATTACCACAGTTCAATTCATAGTAGTTATTGTAACTTATGCACATAGAAACACAACAGCACAATATCAACGGTAACATTTTTAACCCTAGTTTGGCCTGTCCACGAAGTGCATCGAATTCTTTTGTCGATTTGTGTCAATTTTCAAACTGGTCTCGCCGGAGAGCTATCCACTCCCCGCATCTCCCAACCCTCAACACCCTTAAAGGCGGGCAGCGCACTTACGACAAGAGTTGCAAGTGTCCATGGACGGCGGTTGTCAATCGTCCATCGTCCCTTTGGCAAAATGTATACCTAATATGTACATGTGTGAGCCGTAAAATTGCGAGTCGAGTTGTATCTTCCTATACTGTACACAGACGCATATGCAAGTAATTTGCAGTCAGATAATGTTTGATTGTATGCATATAACCTTCCTGGAAGTACAAGTTGATAAAATATCGTCGCAATTAGACGAACGAATTGGCAGAATTGACTATAAAATTGGAACAAACAAATAATATACATATATAAAAATAAAATATATATGAAATCATTAAAATTTCTTGCAAAGAATTAAATTCTATGTATATTTGTTTTTATTTTTAGAATTATAATATATTTTAAATGTGTATATATATATATATATATATAACATTGATTTATTATAAGTATTGAAAAAAAAAAAACACTCATCCTCATATCGAAGGATTTTGCCTACACTGTTCTCAATATGTAAGACTTCAATATATAATATTTGATGACTGCTAAGCCGAAGTGCTAACGAACATGTAATCCATTCCTAAAATCTTCGTAAAACATTTTACTGAATCAACAAGAAACGCAAGTGGATGCAAACATACCAAAATTTACTTCTAAGCAGTCTACGTTCAAATAATGTCTTCAATAAAAATTTGTTATTTTAAAAGCGTAAAAGATTACGTTAAGTTTTGAGATTCTTTCTTTTTCGAATTTTGTGATGTACGAGGACGGGGAGGAGAATAAAATAATATTACTTGAAGAATAAATACCTAGGAATATTAAATACCTAGGTAATTCTAATAATCATTTTTAAAAACCTGTTTATTACAGCCAATTGAATATACCTGTAGTTCTTCGAGTATCTTTTTCTTTTTTTTTACAATATGGCTTTAAATAAATTTTCATTAGTGTTATTTCTTTAGTGACAATCGTAAAACTGAGACGAATCGATTGATCCAACCCTCACACACCACGTTTTTTTGAACGAGCTGAGGACGGCTTTTTAACGAGGACGTTCCTGCGCGGTATAAAGGGGTTTTAGCAGATTTTACAATCTGTACAAATTCAAAGAAAACACACTTTAAACGCTCATGTGTATCAATACCAAAGTGCTTAAAACGCGAGTTTTATCGATGTGTATACCCAATATTTGCACTAGATTTTGCTTATACACGCAGGTTTGTCTCCAGCAACGCCATCGTAATACTGTGGTGGTGGTCATAATTGTGGTGGAGGTGGAGGCTTTCTGTATGAAAATAAGAATCAGTATCGAAATACAAAATCAGTCCTCCAGCTAAAAATATTAGTTATTGTAGTCAGTTTAGGTCTAATTTAGATAAATTGGCTAGCCCATGGCATAACCTAAAAAACATACTAGCAATCCACCCTCTAAAAATTAAAGGCTGTTTTCGCTCAATCCTGAGTCTTACTTTTAACTCCAGCTAGTACAAACAATAATGACAAAATCTGGAAGACGGATTTCACAATTTGTCTGCAACTTTGGAAGCATTTAAATCGGGTCTTGTTACTTGACTTTCTTCACAGACACTGAAGAGTCTCATTAGGTATTTCATTTTTGAATGAAATAATGCATTAAAACCCATTCAATAAATATGTAATAGGGCACCAAAGGTTGCATTGCTAGCATCTTTACTCGATCTATTTAATGCTCAATAGCTTTATATGGGAGCAACACTAAATAGATCCGAGCTTATATTTGTAGACCTATAATTTAGCTCTTTTAAACATATCTTACTTAACTGAATTATAAGTAAATAAAACAAACAAGAAATCATTAAAAAAAAGGAACACAAAATAATTTAAAGTATAAAAAATGTAAGCATAATTCGCCAAAATAATCTCAGCTATTTCAAACAAAAATATGTAACAAACACACAACACAAATTTACAAATAAAGTCGAGCGTACACCTGTATGATACTATGCTGAAAGTGAAAACGAAATTATTGATTCATTCACTGAAACCGAAAGTGAACGTTCCCTCCACAACAACAGGTACGTAGCTCTATGTTGTTCGTAACTCTCTGAACCCACTTCCCCGTAAATCCAATTCCGCGAATTGTATCACACCAAACACTATAGCGGTGGACTGGTGTGGTATCAAGCGAACCTCTCGACTCGGATATTTTTAGTCATGGCGCCACTCTAGCGGGGAATTTATACTTGCCGGATTTTATATAACGCATAGCCTTATACCATAATGTGTAAGGTTATTCGGTACAAAAATCGACCGGTTACTGTACGCAGGCGCGCCAGTCACTATACTGTCACTTCAAATTGTTTAACAATAAAACTACGCTCAGCTCGCAGAGCGTACGAGAAGTAAGAAAACTTCGTCGCGCAGCACCCACCTGTTGCCAATAGTCTTCCAGAGACAGCTTCCACTCAAAGTAGCCAGTATCGGTGACATCCTGAAGTTCACGGAATAAGTTGCCGCTCGGCAGCACGTCCATCACGCTTACATGTGACGTCGCTCGAACTATTTTTTAACACAACGCGCGACGTGCCCCTACCGCGGTTCGCTTTCGACTGAATACTATCAACAGCTCTCCGCGCTTCGTAACCCGAGCACAGAGCATACAAAAAACAGAGACATCGAGACGAAATTTCTTATTATTCTTTTTTTAATACTGTGATGCTTTAGGCTTAATAGGTAGTATAAAAAAAGGTCATACGTTTTGTGACTTATAGTATTGTAAACACGTCGTAGTATTTTTTTTGTGAAAGATTCGGGTATTTAGGTAAGTTACGAACGTAATGAGGGTATAAAGTGTTTTTTGAACTTTATAGGTATATTCTTATGAGCACCTAACACAAAAAAATATTCGTTAACAGGGTGTCATCAAAAAACCGCAACATACAACATGAGAAAATTAGGATTCAGACAGTTTTAGTTAATTTTAAGACATTAGTCAACTTTTTAAACATTATTTTCAAACAGAACGACGTTTTCATGAGTACCTCTTCAATATTCGATATTTGCACTTTTTAAGATACATCACAAACAATACTCGATAGGTATTCCTATAGAGAAACCGTAATTTAAAGAATCATCACCTAACGCCTAACTTTTAAGTAGTTGTGCCTTCCACCACCAGCTCAGCAACATGAGACCATATATCTCAATAAGTTTAGAAATTATATACATATATGAGAACAGTTACAGTTGGATGTAAAAAATCGTCCTTTCTTGAAGTCGGTGATAAGTCGTAACAAACATAAGTGGACTGGTGAGGGAAATAGGTAGCATACATATGTATGTATGTATATAAGTAGAAATATAGTGATCCTACCATGTACCCAGACTCATGGAGTGTGGAGCGATACTATTAGAAGTTTGACTTTAAATTTGACAATTTGAAAATGGTAACCTTGTAAAAGAGAAGAGAGCACCAGGTAGTTTTATAAAATATATTGTAGGTAGGTACTATTGACACGATATCGTATACTGAAATAGGTACTTTAAAACAATATATATGATATAAACTAAGATAGTCAGTGTAATTTAAAAACCATAATTAAAAATTACATATATTTATAATATTGAAATACGTTAATTTTACACTTTCCATTTTATATTCGACTTAGGTACCTGGTTGTATGATCCAATCAAATAGGTCTAATATAAAATTTAGAGAAAGTGTCAAATTATTAATGGAATGTCAAATTATTAATAGTCCGACCTGCGTATATTTTACGAATTACGTATCATTTTCTTACTGGCGTTATTATTCCCAGATCTATTTGGGTTGACTTCTAGTCCAACTAGTTATTGCCTGAAAATCAGTTATTCCATGGAGTGACTACCATCTGACCTCCGCAACACTGAGGGCTAACTGAATTCGATAATTGAAGTAATTGTCAGGATATTTGATGAAAAAATTAATTTATATTCATATACAAATGACAGATTTGAAATTCAAATGTAATATTATGGTTCTTTTAAATTGTACTGTAACAATTTATGACCAGTATACTATTTATCGGGCTTGGACATCCCGGCACCAGCCTGTTTGAGTAAAAGGTATGCGACCCTGACTCGAACAAACGAACAATCTCTATAAGCAATAAAATCGGGGGATCATTTGTTGTCAGTTATCGAAGAGAGAGAGATGCTTAAAAGAGATGCGTTAAAACCCAAATATATGTTTCAATATATATCGAAAATTCCATCTAGGTGGCATTAGTAGCTTTTAAGAAAATCTAATTTTTCTATTATTATTATAGGGGACAGACAAACAGACGGGTCACCTGATGGTAAGTGACAACAGCCGTCCATGGACACCTGCAACTCGAGAGTCGTAAATGCGCTGCCCAATTGAGGGTGAAGGAGGATGAGGGTATGCGGGGAGGGGAAGGAGACGGGGATGAGGAGATGGGAAAAGGGGCGGGAGGTCCGGGTAGAGGAATAAGGAGAGGGGAGTTGGGCCTCCGGAAACCTCACTAATTTCGGGGAAATGCAACCCAAGTGTTGCTTTACAACCGGTTTTCTGTGAGGCCATGGTATCGCACCGGTTGAGCAGGCCCATTCGTGCCTAAGCATGGCCCTACCACGTAAATATGCATGTAAAAACAAAGATATCTCGTACATACTTTTAAAATAAGTGTTTTCGAGTACAGCCTCTTTTTAAAAATTTGGTAAGTCGTATCTAATCAATGTAAACATTGTACATAAATACAGTACTGTATTCCCCCTTGTACTGTATACTCCCTTTTTTAAGTCGGTTTTAAATATTATTTCGCCATAAGTATTGGCTATACTGAAATTGTAAAGATACGTGTTTCAATGTTGTCAATATGACATCAGTTTCTGACGTGGTTTACCCCTGGATCCACTACACTTAGAAAATGAGATTGAAAGGTACATTATTTTATTTTTATTGTAGTACAGTCAGTTTAATATAAATATCAACCTTATTGAAATCTGAGTCAACATCGTTTACTTAAGAATAAAATAGCGGAGGCCCTAAACCCCCTATTTTCCTTCGTCTCATACCCCTCCCCCCATCACCCTCAAAGGCGGGCAGCGCACTGACAACTCTTGAGTTGGATGTGTCCAAGGGCGGTGGTTGTCACTTTTATGATTATTCAGATGACGTCTGTTCGTTTCCGCCACAGCCTTAAAAATATGTTTTTTAACTTTTACATAACTTGAGTCCTTAACTAAGAAAATCATTAATGAAATCGAATTACAAATACCGAAGATATAGCGTAACAAAAAAATACTGTACAGTTCCAACTCTATTTGTTATTTTATGTCGATTAAAAGAGAAATTCCCCTTTTTGGATTTTAAGATTGGTAATAATAATCATAAATTCCCTCTAGAAAATAAAGTGAGAGTTCCCAAAAAGGCAATAAATGTACATTTACTCTCATATCTGTATTTAAGTCTTCGGTTGGTTTCATTTAAATGAAATGAGTTTTAAGTGTACATTACGGGATATCATCGCTACTTGTGAATCGACTTCACTAGTTGTTTTTATTATTGTGCGTGTACATTTTAGGGGACTATGACGTAACAGGCACGTATCGTACGGATGAGGGACCGTTACAGACAATACATGTGACTGCTAACCGCTTGGATAGCGAAGTGAGGTGGGAAAATATTACGCCTGCCGTCCGCACCTTGGGGCAGGAGAGCGAGAAATAAGGTATCCGGACTGTCTGTAGGCAGAGAGAGACAAATAATATATCGAAATCGAAGCCACTAAAAAGCGAGTAAAAAGCATTAGGTACCTAGTAAATAACAATAATTTAGTATAGTAAAGAGTATCCCCAACTACTTAATTTTATGAAGGAATCCCATCCTTCCTTCTACAGCATTTTCGTTACTATGTTTCGTCTTGTCTGGCAAACTTTTTTTTTAAGTTAGTCAAATACGGACGAAATATAGTCGAGCTTTCATATACCGTTAAATTTTCTGCCCCATATTTTAGACATTTCATTAAAATTTGATTAAAATTATTAGAGTAATTCACTTTATTTATTACCTTTCCTAACTTTTTTTTTAGGAACTGATGTAATTGACGAGATGGGCATTATTTGATATGATACAAATGTTCCCTGGAAGTAAAGTTAACGACAAGTTTGTTTATTAGAAAAAACAAAATACGGGCAGCCTTTGGGGACTGCCGATACATGTAAAAACTAAGTAACTTGTGAATTGTGTCGTCGAATTATTAGATTAATATTTTTTTATTATTTTTGGTTTAACGATTGCTGTGACGATGACGTGAGTTTCACGCTTTGTTCACCCTAAAAGTACACATATATACACAGTAGGTATACTCGTACATATAGCTCATGGAAAGCGTTCGGTGACGATGACGCGAGTTCCATGATTTTTGTTCACCCAAAAAGTGCTCAACGCGCCTAAGGAAGTTTTCACTTCAAAAAAGCTCATGGAAATTCATCTCTGCCAAATTGTAACAACGGATGCATTTTATGCTTATAATCTGAGATATTGGTTTTGGATGGTCTGTCCGTCTTCTTTAGATTTATGATTTTTTGACGGTATTTTTGGCAAAGTATTAAAGTTTGAGTTTTAAGGGCCCCTTAACTGCTATAAAAATTTAAGTTCAATAGGTTATCCGATCCTGAGTGGAGTAGAGAGGGTCTGTAGCTCGAAAAGGTTTATGAAAATATGTCGTGGTTTGGGCTCGAGATATTGGCCTAGAACTGCTGTCTGTCCATCAGTGGCGGTATTCACTTACCATCGGGTGACCCGCCTGCTTGCTTGCCCCCTGTCCCATGAAATAAAAAACATTTTAATGTAAGCAGCTTATTTTCTATTTCATTATAACCATCCCTACAAGTATATAGGCGAGTGTAGATAATACACATGTATATGTGTGTAGTATATGTATAGTATATCTATAAAGTTTTATTTAATATGAGCCCTAGAATACATAATTATCTTGATATGGTTTGATTACTTTATTTTTTAATGACTAAAAGACCTCCCAAAAACGATTATTTCTTTCAAACAGTAAAAAACTACAAATGGGATAGGTGAAGTGATACTAAGAATCCCCCCACCATACACATAAAATCAATAAATTCTAACCGTATAATTTTATGTAATGTAGATAAGTTCACTGCACTGACTTTTGTGGGTTCGATCCCAACACGGGACATCATTGTGTAATCCTCAAACTGTTGTTCTGAGTCTGGGTGTTCTTTGTGTCCTTTATTTGTTAATTCCCCGATGCAGGTGTTAATCCTAAAAAGTAAAGACCAGTTAAAATATTTTTATGACATCTCAGTCGCAATTTGAATACTTAAATAGGTATTTCTACGCTCGGTTGACACAAATCGCCTGTAACTCAGTCTTTTAAATTGATATATATTAATTGTCTGCTCAAAATTTTACACATCCGATGTGGAATTAGAGACAATGCAGTATTATTTAAAAAAAGTCAGACAGTGTGAGTCTGACTCGCGCACCGAGGGTTGCGTAAGCAAACGAACTTCACTGTATCTAATAACAAGTCTAATTGACTTTTAAAAAGCATAGGTATTACTTCACTGCGCCTATGAGAACAAATTGTAATAAGCTGTACTTTTCACCATCCGGTAAGTACAACCATTTCAATTAAAAATGTATTTAAATCGATTCACAAACGAAGATATCGCGTAACGCGTATCATTTACTTATCATTTAGTAGTCTTCAAATTTAAACTTAACCGACCTTGAGTACGACCAATTCCATAAAAAACGGGAATTATTGATATCGATTCACTAATCGCAGAGTTATGGAGTAAGTATTGTTAATTGCTTACTTTACCATCTTATAGGCGGAATAGGGGTGGTTTACAAATTTAAACTTCTTAAACCTTGAGTAGAACCAATTTAATAAAAAAGTGCAAGTCAGAAATGGCCAAGATATTGAGTCTACCCACAAAAATGAACCTTATTAGTAATATGCTTATTGAGTACCTGTTTTATTCTGTTAACAATTATTTAAAACACGAATGTATTACAAAGAAGTAGACGATTCAATGACAACTCACATATATACATATATCCATCAAGCCATCCCGGCTCTTGGAAACATCCGACATACCACTTCACCGTCTACTCCGGTGAGGTAGGGGTTTCCATATGAAAAAATGGGCTTTTGAAAGAAACATAGCAATGGCATGGCAACACAGACATGTATGTTTACATACACCCGAAAAAAATAACCCATAATTCCTTCTCACGCAGTCCCAATGCAACCTATTAACTATTTTCGTATTGGTTCCTTTACTTGTATTGTAAGACCCTAATAAACAACAGAAACAGTATTTGAGGTTCATTTCATCTTGATACCTCCCACGCGTTCTGTAGGAGAAAAAGGTCATTTATTTATTTTATTTTTTTTATTATTTTTTTATTAATTACAGACTGATTGATAGACAGAGATACAGACGGACAACCTAGTGGTAAAGGAAAATAATCCTTATAGAGTTCCTTACTACTTACTACTTACTAGGATTATATTTTTTGAGGAACGGAACCCTGAAAAATAAATACCCACCACTAGAATATAACATATCCAGTAAATCGAAGGAAATCATTACGTAATACAGATGCACAAAAAACAAATTAGAAACGAGGAAATCCTTCTTTTCTAAAGTCGATGAAAATCACAAGTGTTACGACGACCAGTATAATAATAATAATTACATACATCTCACACACTGTCGTCCGATCCTAAAAAAATATCACTTTCGTGTTATAAAATGCCGAGCAACAGTTTGGTGCAAATGACATAAATAAAGCACAAAAATTTAACCTCTCTCGAATTCAAAGCGGGTCGCCCGAGGTCATGCCGTAACTCAGTTAATCTTGTCACTGCTAGGTGCTACAACAATACCTTAAATTAATTATACGTCAGCAAGCCAAGGAACCTTCATGCAATGTTGATTAATGTCGGTGACAGCTCCTTGTTCTGAGACTGAAGCTGGGAATAGACATATACACCTGTGATTAGTGTGAACTAACAATCCCTGTCTTACATAAGCATTGATAGAATTGTCTAAAGACGGAAGACTGATCTCAAACTAAGCCAAATTTGTGCTATGGTAACCAGACTGCTGATGAACATACTAATAATATGTAACATACTTAAAACTAATAATATGTATGAACATATTTATTAGTAATAAATTGCACCCAGACACAGAACAAATGACATTCGGCCCGTGTGGGAATCGAACCCACGACCGCCGGTTTAGCAGTCAGGGTCGTTAACTACTTGACCGACAGGACCGTCTATGTATGTGTAGTATATATACATATATAGCAACTTTAAATTGTTCTCGTGAACGCTCAGAATATGATTTCTCTTCATAATAAATTGTCTTGAGCTATTCTAAGCTATAGTCAGTTATCGTACATTATCTAAAAACATTGGTTTTATATTAGTATTTTAATGATTATAATCCATCTATTCTCACAATAGTTATCTGTACATACTGAAGAGTTAGTGAAAATAAACAGTTGTAATCTAATAAATAGTGCATTAGTTAAAGTTATTTTCAAAAAAAATAGTTCTTTCGTTCCATCTAAACTTAAACTCTGAAAATAGTTGCAGTCAGACTAGAAAAATATTTTTGTTTTGTATTTATTGAAAAAACATTACTCTATAACACTTAGACGCAGAGCAATGATCACAAACACAGGTAAAACTGCGGTAACAACAAGTGCTTTATAATATTATAGTATGATTATGTCAGAATATCATTCATGCATCTGATATCCCATACTGAAATTCAAGTGACAACACATGACTAAACGACGTCACACAGTTAAATACAATTAATAGCCTTAAAGCTCATGAATTTTAGAACTTAATATTATTTATTCAGGCGAGAACTGGCAGTTTCTCACATGTTTTTTTTTTCTTTTTAAACGATGGTTATATTTTTCAAGTGGATCTATGTATGTTTCTTTGTAACACCGCCTAGACGGCAGGATGATTTCGACATGTACCTAAGGTAACATTTGTATCGTCTAACAGTTTGAGTGAAATAGGTTTATAGGAGCCATAGTTGGAGGACTCTAACTTCCCCGCACCGGCCAGTTCGAGTTATAGGGATGAGACCCTGACTTTCGTGAGCATATTACTCATATCGCCAAGATCTGTATAAGCATTGTCCCTTTCCTGTCCTTTCTATCCTGCCTTTACTGTCAATAATTTATAAAAGTATTATTTGCTGAAGAATACATCATAATTTTTTTAAGTTGATAGACACGCCAATAACTTTGACTATCTAAAAATTATAATTGAAGGAGCTCAGGGTTAGTTTGTACTTTATTACTACTTAAATGAAACAAAACAGGAAAATTGTGATATTCCTCTTGCCTAACGTGCCACTGTCAGACGTAGTGAATGTAAAATCGTAATAATTAACGTTAAGTTCGAATTTGTAAATAAAACTATTTTTTTTATTGGTATAACGCTAGATACTAGATAACAATGGGGCCCTCACTTCAGGATTCTTTCAAAGAGGCTAAGTTCTGCAGCATATGCGATAACGAAAGTCCGCCAATTAACAGACATCTTCTGCACGGCTAGTTTACTTTAGTTATATCCGTAGTATCATGTTCTATGGTATTTTATTCGAAGGGCAGTCTGCAGAATCTATTTTCATGTTTCCGTATATTTATGCAAATGTATTGTAAATAATGAGTTCTACCAAAATTTAGATTAACAAAAGTACAAACATCTGTGGATATATAGTATGGCCACTCTGATAAAGTATATAATAAAATACCTTGTGATATTTTTCATCTCAATGAGAAGAAATTTAAAAATGTTATAAATCGCACGTTATGAAGGTACATATTACAAAGTAGATGATTATGTAGCTGACAAACATGCTTGGCAACTTGCTGGTCCCGTTCCATAGCCACTGTAAGTGACTAGATACCTACTTGTTATATTATTTAATTAGGAATTTCAATGATAAATTCCTTTTTAATATTTTTCTATCATTTGACATGTACTTATTTATTGAAGTTTTTTTCAATTATTATTACTATTATAACTGACATTGATAAGTTTATACAAACTTGACATCCTATTATGAAACTGAGTTTTCATTACAGGTATTTTATGATTGTATGATATGTTTTATGTAGAAATGGTTGAGTTGTATTTGTGAGAAATATATGAGATTCTTCTTTATATTTATTTTCTATGTGGCCTGGCAGTTCTGAGTATGTCATGCTAGCCTACAGGTCCTGCCAATGGTGGCGTATGTGTCAGCCGTTCGGTTCCCTTAATATAGTTGAGAAGGTCGATGGCTGCCGCGTACGTCATGCTCGTGAACGAGTGCCCTTTATTGGGACTGGTCATCTCCGGACTGCTATTACTTAAATATACTTATAAGTAATTATTAGAAGTCGTCTATATTTCAGAATGATGTATTGCATTGTCCTCACATTTATTGAACCTTATATATTTTACATAACTAGAAAATTTTATAAAATATTTGAAAAAGAGAGTCTTTGCAGTTCTGCCTGTACTTCTCCATAGGATCTACTTATTTGAACAGTCAACTAGCTTCACGGCTGACTTAGTATGACTGACTGCTTCTCTTGAAAATACTAAAATACCTATGATTGTTTTAATTTTTTTTACAAATGGTTTTGATTTTTGATTTTGAATAAACTCCAAATTTTCCCATCCAAGTCTCAAAAGTGCCCGGATAACGGCTATAGGCTTGTCTCCTATTACATGAATGGGACTAAATTAATAACGTCTCTGCCAATTCCTTCAAGGACACAGGCGTGAGTGTACATGCATATGTATGTATGATATAGGCTGTAATATTTTGATATAAGGTTACCAAAAAAGTGATAAAGTTAACATTGCAGACAGGTTTTATATTTTTTTAATAATTCAACTTTTTTATTCTAGTCCGGATCCAATTCATATTACATAATGTTAAACATATGATTTTATTATGCCCTCTGACTTCCCAATGATATGTGCGCTGCCATACATATATCTTTTCAAAGAAAGCACGTACGTTAACGAATGTATGTGTATTGTTATATGTCCGCCCACCGCAAGATAAAATAAAGTTCGCACCAAAAGCGGCGGTAAAGTAATGGGTAAGGCGTCGAACTACCGTTAATGCAATTCACTGCCGTCGCGTAACCACCCCTAACAAAAAAATTTAGCGTAGGTGGGGGTTAACAAGAATACTAGTAATGTGTGACCCACGTTCCTAGTATTATTTATTAAAAAAAAATACGAGAAAGGCTGACAAAAGTTCCAGAACGCGGGTACAAGAGGGTGTTTGTGGCACAGACAGAAAGATAATATCTACGTCCTTCATAACTTTTTCTCTTTCTGCTAAAGACAGTTGGCAGAAGTGTTATAAAAAACTTAATAATGCTTTGCTTGGGATTAGATAGATAGATACAGATAGATATACTCTTTATTGTACATCAAAATAATTTCATTTTTATCGGTATAAATATATTAAAACCCTAAAGTTTAAGTAAAAAAACAAAACCCAGTATTGATGACATGGCCGTGTGTGAGATGTCTGAAGTTATTATTATTACTATTATATTTTTAGCCTCTACAGCATATACTTTATCAATTGTGTGTGTAAGGGGTTACATTCGCAATTAATACAAATCGTATGCAAACAGTGAAACCTTAAAATTATTCCGTATCGTATTCCTCAATAACAATAATACTGTAAGTATTAAGTTCAGTAATTAATTTCCATATCATTATGGAAATTAATTACTGACGGTTTCAGTTCTGCAATTTAATGACTTATGCACAACGTTCGCACGTAGCCGCAACCGAGCTACACGTGTTATTTTATTGAATGCGCAAGACATTATATGGTTTCGATTCCATCGAGGTTTAGAGGAATTAGTTATAGCTTCGTGAAATAAATATTAAGCGGCGGTAGCGTAATAATTAAGGCATCGGTCTTGCAATCGTGGGTTTAAACCCCAGCCACTATTGTCGTGAACGCACACTTAAAACAAGAATATAGCTTGGCTGGAGGGGTTAACAAGAATACCACCCATCACGTTACTAATATTCTTTAAGTTTTTTTTTCTTTCATCAGCAAATTTGCGATCGCTAGTGTTAAAAGCAGTTATATTATGTAAAACTAAGGTCCTCTTTTTTAAGTTTCTTTAATATGCCAAAATGTTCATAAATAATTCGGACTGATCTATATTGACTAGCCTGTTTTTCCAGCGGGTAGTGACCCTAACTACTAAGTACTACTAACATTGAGGTTTCCGGACATCCAACTCCCCCTCTCCGTTGTCTCCTCCCCCACCCTTCTTATTCTTTTTCTCATTTCCTCATTATTCCCAAAGCGGGCAACGCACATACGACTCTTGTGTTTCAGGTGTGCATGGACGTCTGTTCGTCTGTTTCTTCGTACTATAAAATCAAAAAAATACTTACACCTATACATTTTTATCTTTTTGTTTAAAAGACAACTCTCGCAATAGGAGCATAATGCTTGGCGCTGGGGACTTGACGAACATACAAACAACGGACACAATGAACACCCAAAAATTTTAGCCCGAGTGGGAATCGAACCCACTACCTCCGGCTCAGCAGTCAGGATCACTAACCACTAGACATCAAGGTCAGTCAATTAGGTAATGAAAGTGTGATTACCTTCCTGTTCTGTTGATTTATTTCTGTTAGGTTTCAAACAAAGATCCGCATAACATCACTCTGATTCGCATATATTTATTTATTCTATTCGCATAGATTTATTTTATTGTGTATAAATTTCATTCAAAATACGTCAAACAAAATATAGTAAGTAGTTAATCTTTCATGATAAAAAAGCCAACAAGCATTACAAGTTCAGATAATCATACTAAGTCATTCCAACCTAATATTTA
This sequence comes from Tyria jacobaeae, assembly GCA_947561695.1. Lineage (NCBI taxonomy): Eukaryota > Metazoa > Arthropoda > Insecta > Lepidoptera > Erebidae > Tyria > Tyria jacobaeae. Next base: position 4,541,120 of record OX387207.1, on the reverse strand, counting down.
TAACTTTATAATGAGGTAACAAGAAACAAAATGACAATTAACTACATTAAAACACACGTGAACGCACGCACTCATGCACGACAGCAAGCAGACACCAAAATGTACCCCTTGGGAGTTCTGTGATTCATTGTATAACATGTTCTAACTAGAAAGTTAAATATATTACATCAATACATATAGGTATTTCACTCTCTGATGTTATATCAGCCTAGAATGCGATTACGGCAATTATTAGGGGACATGTTTTCACAACTTAACTGTAGTGAATCAGCCACGATAACGTCTAACTACGTACGGTCTGTTAATTTAAGTTTTTAAGTTCTCTCATATCGCACTTGTTCCGGTTGTTTGCCTCTGACATGGAGCTTTGATTGTCAGGGGACGTACACGAGAACAAAACCCACTTACAACGTGATTTAAGCTGAATATTAGGTTATTATATTGCATGATAATGTCAGCGAGAAAAAACAATGGTAATAAGAGTTCATTATTAATATAGACAGGCTTTATATGTTTTTTTAAATAATTTCAATAATATTCATTATTCATACGGACTTTTCTTTAACAAAGCTGTGAAAACTCCGACCCGTCTTATGGTAAGCGTATGGTAATTAAATGCCTTTACATTGAAGCGCAATCAACTCTCTCAACCTTCAAGCGTATATTTTGAAATTCAGGCGCTATTAAAACGGTATAGCTTAAGCGGGTCCATACATACAAGTCGCGCTTTTTACTTTATTAAAAAAAGACTGTAGTAAGTATTTAAGTCATGTTTATTTTAAAAAAAAACTGTGATCAGTAAATAATATTTACATTAACACAGAAACTAAGGTGTTTTATAATATCTATCCTTAATACTGTGCAGTGTTGCATTGAACTTTTCTGATCTGGAGCCATTTATACCGGCAATATATAGTGCGTCGTGCTGCAATACATACTCACATGTTTCGGTGCCTTTAAATTAACATAAAGTAATTGACGGCCGCCATCACTGTTTTTCCTGTACAGGGTAAAACGGCAATTTAAATCCTTTTCTCTTACAAAACAGCAGAACTTGGGGCACCATACTAACAACAATTTATTTATAAAATAATTATGATCATGCCGTAGTTATTGTATGTTAACTAAAAAATGCGGAAATTTTAGATTTTGAATACGGTAACCCTAGATTTCAAGAAGTGCTTTTACACCTGTGGGTGCCGGTTAGGGGAGCATAAGAAACGGTGACACGGCTACCCGAGATGTTGAGTGGCGTCCGGGCATTGTCCGATGCGAGCGGTGGTCGAATAATAGGTGCCGGTCGTAGCCTCGCCTATCAATTTCTGCATGGCAAGTGGTAATCTGGCATTTTGGTCACTTCGGGGGGCAATTGTGAGGGAGCTGTTCAACGCACAACCGGGCTCTGTAGCTCGGGAAGATTTGCCTCCGAACGAAATTGGGTGATCTGTGTGATAAGCTCAACCACCTGCTTCGTCAGGCGATCATTAGCTATTTTGACCAATAAAATTTATAAAGTAGTAGGAACATACTGGGCTTGGCTGGTTGGTCTAGCGGTTAGTGAACCTGACTGCTAACTTAGAGGTCGTGTGTTAAATTTAAACTTAGGACAAATTATTGTGTGGTGAGAATGATCATTTGTTCTGTGTCTGGATGTAATTTGTCTATTATGCATATGTATCTCTTTAGAAATATAAAAGTATCTTTATCGTCGTCAGTTGACGAAGCCGCTGCCATTGATTTCCCTCTCATTCGTCGTCGTTGCTTCAGCTACGAATGATTACCATTTATCGATACATCGTATTTCGATTAGAATCGATACAAATGTTTTTTGTTCATGTCTTCCTTAGACCTCCACAGGTAACAAATGAGAGTAGTATTGTCGTCATCAACAAACTTTTAGGATTCCATTTCACAGAAGGAAAAAGTACAACCCTCATAAGGTCACTCTGTTGTCTATCTATCAAAATAGATATCATATTGAATTAAACATCAAATATTTGTAAGTAAACGCGATTCATTACAAGAAACATTTATTTCATATAACTTATATAAAATAAATGTTTAAAATATTTTCGATAAAACTTCATCATTTTGTTTTCAAAGCATATGTGGTACTCTAGTATTCTTGTAAACCTCTCCATACTTAGGTAAGGAGTTAGGAGTGAGTTTTTGGGTTAAGAGTGGCATAACTGCTTGTGGGGTCGTGTAACAATAAATTGCTTTTTTACAGTTTACTCATAATTGCATGATTAATTTAATATTTGCTTTCGTTTCTAGTTTTTCGACATTTATACCTTCGTCATTTGTGAACGGAATTCAATTGACTTGGTCTCATTAAAGAAATCTGAGTACAATATTTAGAAACGCAGAATTGTGTACACATATTATAATACAGTTCTGGTAAACATACACATTTATATTATTCCATCTCAAAAACTTCTTTAACCATTTTTATCAAATATTGTATTAAGATTAGGTTTTGATTTTTATGTTTATATATTTAGGCTATTTATAGTTTACAACCATGTGGACCTATTGCGATCCTACTCAGTACTGCGAGCACATCCCTCTGCTGGTAACTCTATCTAACAAAAGAAGATTGCATATATGTTGCCAGGGACACTGGCACAAAACATAAAAGAGCGGAATCGTAAGCTAGCCGCATATAAGAATCACTATCTACCTTGGTTAAAGTCGTATACAATACAACTTTATTATAATAACTTAATTGCAGAGCTTTGAAACAAATAATTAAATGCAGAATTGATACGAGGTTTAATTTCCAACGCTGCGGTGCATGATACGTTTTAACGGCAACTTCTCGTTGTGCAGCGGTTTATTAAATTAAAATGCTTTTACACAAAATAATTTCACATTTCCGTGGAAAATGCACAAACAAGAGCTTTCGCCGTTAATAAACGTATAATCCGTCGATCGGCTCTCGCATTCTTGTGGGGTTTTATTATATTTAATTACCTTTTTCTCTTTTTGTCGGGACGGAAAAGCTTATTTACGAATGAATTGCAGGTGGGAACTCCAAGCTCGTTGAAATTACTGGGAATGCAAATAATATTGTTATTAAACTAAGCGTATTTTATACGCTTTAAAACTACTTTGAAATAAGAAATGTTTATGATACGTAGCACAAATAGTTTATATTTCAAACTTCTTTTATTAAAGAAGTTTAGCTACTAAAGAAGTTTCTTTTATAAACTTCAAGTAATTTAAGTACTGGTGTGTGTTATAAATTAAACAGTAGTTTGAACAGGCCGGTAGTTGAATACTTGATTATAAATTGAATTATTTGGAATACCAAAAATTATTTCAAACGATAAAGTCGGGTTCGACGTAACCGTTGTTTTGAGACCTATCATGAACACGTCATAGTATACACCGCTAGCAGAAACAGTAAAATTAAGGGCGCATGGTACTTTTACAGAGGAATTTTCTCTCTCTGCTTATGGAATGAGCTCCCTATTGAGTTTTTCTCCATATGGAAACCTGTGGTTCTTCAAGGAAGAAGTACAGTCTATAGTTTTTGAGGAGGTCTGCCATAAACGAGGCATAGTTTTTGAGGAGGTCTGCCATAAACGAGGCTGTTTTATGGATACCGTATTCAATACTCTGGGAGAGGGCGGTAGATCTTTACGGGTGGTGGGTATGTGGTTCTGTCTATCGTAGCAATATATATATATATATTTCTACGTTTACGTATATACGTATAACGATTACAAATTATAGATAAAACAATTATAAGCAATAAAGCTACAACATAGCATAACATACATACTTCACCATTAAATATCACAACAATAGATCTGGCACAAATTGGTATAAAATAACAAGGCGTCTTGTCGATTATCCTCTAATCATTCGTTTTGTTTTAATGTTCATTTTCTTATTAAGCAAATACATACTTTTATAATAAAAACAATTAAATTCAAGATATCAAAGTGCCTGATTTCTGTGAAATTATTTATTTCACAAATGATCTGACTTTTCCTTTGTTTGTTGTTTCCAACAATGTCACTTCATACTAGTATACGTCCTTTTCAGCACTTGCACTGGGCGCACAATGTGTAGTGATTGTACAAATAAATGCTTCTCCTTGTTAAAGTTACACATATTTCCTTAACATTTTAATAAATTTATATTTTTAAAACCGGTAACAACTGACAGTCTAGTAAGTCAGAAAGTAATCTTGATTTTAAGTAGATGCTATACGAGTATAATAGCCCGATAGTTGTAACAAGCACTGACGCACTTTTAATGGTTTCGTATGGAACAGATAATATAATAATATCTCATTTTATAATTTCGATTTCCGATTTTTTTTTTCATTGCGATTAGAATTTGGGCCTGTATCGAAATGTCGTAAATGATCCTTTTGCACGGAACTAATCTTCTTTTATTTATTTCAGTTAAGGGTCAATACGATATATGACAATTTAATTGCCACTTAAAATGAAATTGTTGTTACGTGTAAGTGAGCTTTGCAGTTATTAGACTCCGCAATTACCTGCTGAAAAAGATTGGTAACAATGGTTAATTTAAATTTGTCTGTTTCTGATCACACAGTAATAATTATAATATTTACTGTATACAAATTGTCCAAAGTTTGAAAAAAACTTTGGACAATTTCTTGCCCGAGTGATCACGAAATTTTCAGAGTGCGTTCAAAGTTGTTAGAGTGAGCTCTTTTGGTTGCAAAGTTTGTTAAAAAAAATGCCAAAACTCAAAGAGAATACTGATAAAGGTTAAACGTAAAGCTATTGATATTGGGAGTTTCACACCTCACCTCACCAGCCGTCCAATACACTTTAACAAAATGGTAATGAACTTTTTCATGAATAAAATTTAGCAAAGTTCTGTATTGGAATGTTTTTCGTTGTGAACCTTTTGTTTATTAAATTTTCGAGTTGACGGATAAGGTCTGTTGACGGATAAGGCTTGTTTTTACTTACCATAGGAAAGATAGTACCTATCTTATAATAAACAAACAAAAAATAAACTTTTTTACCGTATTATAAATTCTGTCCAGCTTTACGAAAATGGTTGATAGAATAGAGCTTTTATTCAGTCAAGCAGGCATAATAATGTACTACTATGAACTATTGTGTATATTAGGCAAATTCCATTAACAATTTCAACTTCATGGTATAATTTTGCATGTGTCAGTATTAAGTTAATTCGTAATTGTACCTACCTAATATTTGCATGTCACTGTGTATGGCTAAATGTCTTATGCTCATAACTAGGGAATGCAATCTCGTTCTCGCGAGTTTAAGAGACAGAAAACTAACTACGAATTCGCTGGAGTCCGAAATCCGTTAAATCCGAAAGGGCCTTCTCAGCGGCTGGTGATCTGGCCAGCAAAATAAGATGCCGTTTAACAGACGATTCTTTGGACATTTTGTGCTTCTTAAGGAGCTACTTTCAAAATAATTCGTAATAATGGCGTGTGATGTGCACTGAACAGGTCTTCCATTTGATTTGTATATTTTGTTAGTAGATATAGTTTTCTTTATTTGATAATAATATCTTTGTTTAATAGTCAACTCAACTTGTTAATGAGTTTCATTTTAGTTTTTGACTTTTTGTTGTTTTGTTATAAAAGATTTTTTTTTATTGAAAGACTTTTGTTTGAAGTTATAAGAAAAGACTGGTTGTTTATTTCGTTTCTTATTTGATTAGATAAGTCAAAGTTTTTGCTTAAAAGTTTATTAAAGAATTATGAAAGATACGTCTAACAATGTTAAGTACATAAAAGTTTATTGAAAAAAATCGCAAGAATAAATGTTAATTTCTTCAAATATTGCAATTATTTTCAAGAATAAACACATAAAACTGCCGATCTTGCGAGATTGCATTCCCTACTCATAACTCATTTGTCATCCTTTTACCACATTTTAAGCAAATAAAATATATTATTATTATTATTAACAAACTTTGGTACATTCATACAAAAGATTACTATTGTATTCCTAAAGTGGTAGGCAGAGGATTACTAAACACTAACATTTAGCCAATTAGAATTTGGTGCCACTAGCTAATAAGGAATAAGTTATTTGCCGTTAACCTGGCACCTCACCAATTAAAATGGGAAAATTTTAAGTATTTTAAACGGGAAATAAGGTATATTAGATATATTTGATTGATAGAAAAAGGTACCTATATTTTTTTCTTTTTATAACAACTCCTGCATTAGGAATAATTCCTGTGTCGCGGGGAGCTTTACAAACATTCAATCAACGGACTCAAAGAACACCCAGATTTGGGACAACTATTTGTGGATCACACAAATTTCTATCCCGTGTTGTAATCGAACCCACGACCTCCGGTTCAGCAGTCAGGGTCACTAACCACTAGACCAACAGGCCCGTTATATATAAAAACTGTTTTACATATTCCCAAATGCTACACTTACGTTAATTGTGACCTAAATATATTTCCCTAAAAAAATTCATTGAAATCGGTGCAGCCCTTTCCGTGTCTGTAGGGAATATAGAGAGATACACACACCGATATATCGCTTAATGTAACAATATGTATATTGCAACGACATATTACTACATAGTATTACATAAATTGTTAAAAAAGTCGCGCGGGTCGTCTGTCTTGCGCTTTTAGTTATCTCAAGTTATCTTGTCAATTATCCATTCAAATTAAATATAGTAAATTTTATGTCCATAAATTTTCCGTGTTGATAAACTGTTTATTTTCAACCGACTTCAAAAGGAGGAGGTTCTCAATTCAACGGCTTTTTTTTAACTTTCGACTGGGTGAACCAATTTTGATGATTTTTTTACTTGAAAGCTGGTGCTTCCCGTGTAGTCCCATTTCAATTTGGTCCAGTTCTGAAAACTGCATCCATGAGAAAACCATATAAGTCTTAAATTTGCATTAAGTGTGTGCGCGACAAATGGACGAATAACTCAATATCAAGTAAACCAATTTCAATGATTACAAAGGATGTACTTCGAGGGTAGTTAGATGAGAGTTTGGTCAGGTTCTGACAATGGCATCCATGAGAAAACCATATGTCTCTAATTTTATGATAGACGCATTGAAGTCGGTTTTCTACTTTTTTAAAGTGAATTATATTCGAATGCATATAATATATGTATGTTATAAATTGGAGTAAACATTTCATTAGAATTTTTCTTTAAAGTTGAAAAGAATTATTTTGTGTCAAATATAAGAGTTAGATATATGGTGTCGCGGACTTTATTATTTATTTTTATTTATTTATTTAACTTAATGCACACATTGTACAAGGCGGACTTAATGCCTTAGGCATTATCTGCCAGTCAACCTTCGGGTGTTGCAAAAATAAAGGTGGTAGGTGCGAAGAATAAGGGAGAAAAAAGGAACTAGTTTAAAAGCAGTATAAATACAAGAAAAAAAAAGATATAGACATTATTACATATATATTATTACTAACTTAAAAAAAGAGAAGGAAGAAAAAAAAAGATGTATTATAAGTCTACTAAAGAATAATATTTTTCCTTCATATTGTATTCCCTTATTTGGAACTGTTTGTCTAGCGCACGCCGATAAAGCGGTTTAACTGGTTATTTTTTCTTCGAATTAGTTCGCAGATACTGAAATAATGTTACACTGAAGTATAGGTATATACTACAATAAAATATAGCCTGTCAGAAAGAGTCTAGCTTACTATCAGTGATAGAATTTTTAGAATCAGTCAGGTGGATCCAGATATTACCCACTACAAACAAACCACCACACAACTTTACCTCTTTATAATATTACTGTATATGTATGTAATGGATTTTAAGGAAATTTATACACAGACAATATACTGTTTGAGATATTAGGCCGGTCGATCAGCTTGTACGTGTTTAAGCATACAGCCTCTCAAACGTAAATGCACACACCCTTAAATGTTGTGCATTTAGTTACAGTAATTTTGCGTATGCAACATCGTGTTACATTGGATCACACCTAATTCTGTTTAAATATCTCATACTTCACAACTTAGTTATAGATAGACGTTGCAAATAAAAATGTAAAAATATAGTTTTATCCCCAACATTTTTATTTGCAACGTCTAAAGAGCAGTTAAGCAGTTAAGTTAAGCGTCTAACGACCACTGTAGTTATGTTACATCAATTGTTAAAACCATAGCAAATTGTGTTGTAAATGGACATATGTTATTCAAAATATTTGAACTGTTTGAACCGTTTATTTTTGCTATGTAGATATAATGTCCTACCGATCTTAGTTGGCAAGGTGCTATAATATACGAGTAGTATAGTATAATATAAGTAGGCAAAGGTTTAGAGAATCAATTTAGGATATAGGTTTATACGTAGTAATGGTTCCGTCCATGGTCCAAAGCGAGAGTGCGTGGGATTTCGTCGCTTTATTTTGCGAGGAGGTGATGTTGGCTAAAGAAGCGGCGGAAAGGGTACGGGAAAGGATGAGTACTCTCTCGTCCCGCAGAAGGGATGGGAGACCTGTCCGTTACCTCAGCAGAAGCGGGCTAGAGACGGTGGCGCGACGTGTTCTGCGCGTGTCTTTATAATCTGAAGAGGGGGCCAGGCCCACTACACAATGTGGGGAGCCTTCCTTGTTAGGGTATTCCTGGGTTCCTTGCAATAGACCCAATAGTGAAAGAACACCGTGTGGTTTTAATCGGTTCGAGTCCGACATATCACCTCTGTGTTTTTATTATATGTATGATCTTATAAGAATATAAATATTATTTATTACTTCATTTATATTGTTACGAGCTGGGTATTTAATAAATTAAAGTAGTCGATTGATTACCAAAAAAACACAACACAATATTTATTAATAACACTCTTTACAATTACAAATCACTATATCACTCGTTAGTCGCACTTGAAGATCGCTTCGATGTTCGTTCGCTGTATCGTGAATCAATACTCCCCGTACGGCTACCCCGATCCGCTTTTATATTGCTGTCGAGATAACTAGAATGTACGATAATATTCGATCGATGGTTCTAGACTAAATAGATTATTCTAGAGCTACTTGTAGCGCCATCTAGCGTCACAATGTCCACAGTTGCGCGCTATCCGACACTAGATGGCGTTGTCCCTTCGTTCTCGCGTCTTGTAGATTGTTCCAGACTATTTTTCTCGATGGCGCAACACTGCCCCCTCCTAAGACATGCTCGTCCCGAGCATAATCAGTCCCATAGTATCGCGCCAATCGATCTACATGAACTATCTTTGGGGCGCCTCTTGGACCCTTCTGTATCCGGTAGGTAACATCATTGATTTTAGTGACTACCCGATATGGCCCATCCCATTTGGCTTGTAGCTTCGGAGATTTCCCTTTACTGCGAACTGGATTATGTAGCCATACTAGCGAACACTCTTCGAAGCCCTTATTATTCACTTTCCGGTCATAACGGGTTTTCATCTTTTCAGACATTTGTTGGCCCGATTGTCTGACATGCTCATAAATGTCATTCATCTTGTTCCGCAAGTCATTCGCGTACTCCGTTATACTTCGTGGGGTATCAGGGGTATTCCAGTGATCAAGTCAGCAGGCAACCGTAGTTCTCTTCCGAAGTTTCCAAACGCTGGTGTTACGGAAGTACATTCGTGGACTGCACTTCGGTATGACAGAAGAAACGGTTGAATGTGTTTGTCCCAATCTTTTTGCCTACTTTCAACTACTTTTGCCAGATACCTCTCTAGTGTTTGGTTAAATCGTTCCACCATTCCGTCCGATTGTGGGTGGTAAGAGGTAGTTCTGGTTTTGTGAGTACCCATCACTCGACACATTTCTTGAAATATTTGAGATTCAAAATTTCTTCCTTGGTCACTGGATTTCTAAAGGCACTCCAAAACGACAGAAGACTTCGGGCACTAATTTATCTGCAACTGTTGATGCCTCTTGGTTGGGAATGGCAAAGACTTCTGGCCACTTAGTGAAGTAATCCATTACGACCATGAAGTACTTGTTTCCGCTTTCACTTTCAGGAAACGGTCCCGCTACGTCTATTGCAATTCTTTCCCAGGGTGCACCAACATTGTACAATTTCAATGCGCCTCTGCTACGTGTATGAGGTCCCTTCACAGCCGCACAACTGGTACACTTACGACACCAGTCCTCAACATCATCACGACAATGAATCCAGTAGAATCTCTCCCTTATCTTTAACAATGTCTTCTTAACTCCCATATGACCTCCTGAACATCCGTTATGGTAGAGCTGCAGGACCACCGGTATCTTAGCTTTAGGAATAACCATTTGCAGATGACAGCTGTCTCCTCGAGCGTTTTCCCATTTACGGCACAAGACTCCATCCTGGACGACTAGACTATCCCATTGAGCCCAATAACTCTTCGTGGTTGAACTCAGCGATGCAACTTCGCTCCAGTGTGGCTTAGGAGTCTCAGCTTTAATCCACTTGAGAATTGGTTTGATATCTGCATCCTCTTGCTGTGCTTGCTGTAGGCTTTCCTTCCATTCGATGCTAAGATCCGTCTTTATCGTCATAATAGGAACAGCTTCCTTTACTTCTTGCTTGGCGCAATGCTTGCAGTCTTCAGGGCAAGGTCTTCTTGATAATGCGTCTGCGTTACCGTGAGACTTTCCACTGCGATGTTGGGCAGTACTATCAACCGCCCTATTCTCCTGAGACCGGTCGTATTCACTTCCTATGCTTCGCTTAGGGCAGCTGGACCGAAGGTGACCTTTTTCACCACAGGCGTAGCATCTAGGGCTGTACCCCTTAAATCGGTCCCGCACAGGTGATGCTACAAACTCCCGGACCCGATGAGACCGATGGTCTTGTCTCACAGCTTCCACCTCTAAAGCATGGGCCAGAGCGTCCTTGAGAGTTTCATGGTGCCCAAGTCTCACAGCAGCCCTAACTTCGAGGTCACGAATGCCATCGATGAAAGCTTGCACCAGATTCCCGTCAACGAGCGCAGGTGCAGACTGGTACGCCTTACGGACCAGTTTCTCAACTTCTAGAGCCCACTGCTGTAAGTTTTCACCGATGCGTTGGGCACGATCCTTCAGCTGTGCACGAAACACGTGCTCCAGATGAGCGTCACCATATCTTGCCTCCAATGCCTCCAGCAGTTGCTCATAGGTTACCTTCTTACCGAGGGCTTCGAGGACGGTTAGAGCCTGGTCTCGGAGACCCAAGGTGAGCGCGGTCATAGCTTGTTCCTTTGTCCAGCCGTTTGCCGTCATAACAGCCTCAAATTGGATCTTGTAGGCTGACCACGAAGATGTTACATCAAACGGCGGTACTTTGAACCCCCGCACCGAAGGAGTAGCAGTTACTGTAGTCGCCGCTCCGTCTCCAACTTTAAGGTTTCCTAATGCCTTCTTCACGTCGGCAATCTGAGTTTCGGCCTCAGTGATACGGTTCTCGTGTTGAAGAACCTGATCTTTCACTACCTTGAGTTCTTTACCGAAGGTCTCATGAATGCCTTTCAACAAGAGCATCTGTTCCTCCTGGCGGCGAGCCTGGTCCTCCTTGTCCCGCTGCAGCTGCTCTTCCAAGCGGCGGGCCTGCTCCTCCTGACGGCGGGCCTGCTCCTCCTGACGGCGGGCCTGCTCCTCCTTGTCCCGCTGGAGCTGTTCTTCCAACCGGCGGGCCTGCTCCTCCTGACGTCGGGCCTGCTCCTCCTGACGGCGGGCCTGCTCCTCTTGACGGCGGGCCTGATCCTGGAGCATCGCCATTAGGGCCGTGATATCAGGAGCTGCTGCCAATGCCGATGTGGACGGCGTGGTTTCCATCGCTGGCTGCTGACCCTCCAATGTAGGCAGTTGTGCACCTCCAAATCGCCTCTGATCAGTCTCTTGCTGGCGTTGACTCCTAGTTCGGATACCTTCCGTGTCTTCCTTTGGTAAAACCGGCATACTTTAATCCCACTTCTGACACCAAATTGTTACGAGCTGGGTATTTAATAAATTAAAGTAGTCGATTGATTACCAAAAAAACACAACACAATATTTATTAATAACACTCTTTACAATTACAAATCACTATATCACTCGTTAGTCGCACTTGAAGATCGCTTCGATGTTCGTTCGCTGTATCGTGAATCAATACTCCCCGTACGGCTACCCCGATCCGCTTTTATATTGCTGTCGAGATAACTAGAATGTACGATAATATTCGATCGATGGTTCTAGACTAAATAGATTATTCTAGAGCTACTTGTAGCGCCATCTAGCGTCACAATGTCCACAGTTGCGCGCTATCCGACACTAGATGGCGTTGTCCCTTCGTTCTCGCGTCTTGTAGATTGTTCCAGACTATTTTTCTCGATGGCGCAACAATATGTAACATGTTTTCTCAGTCAGTAAAATCTTAATTTGATATATTTGTATACATGTGTGTAAGTGCATTTAAAAGGTTATTTGTCATTAGTTTCAGGTATTGTCCACTTGTAGAATTCTGTTTTATATCAGTGCGGATTAGTTAGTAGCTATCTGATCTGGTTTCTTGCCTGCTTGCATTTTGTTATTATTTGCTATTAACATTTTGTAGCTCTTCAATAAATATACGACACTAAACATATTTTGTATTGTCCGGTCCAACTTGAAGAATTCTTTTCTATAATCCCACTCGATACAACCTCATTCACTCAATTTTTTTTCTAAATACATCTACTAACTTAAAAAGGTAAATATAATAAGTCATTCAGTCTTTTGAAATAATGTAGATTCCCTTTTAAAATATAACAGTGAAATAAATGGGCGATAATATTTTATTATTATCGAATTTAACACCATGTTTGTACATAAAACTTATTCAGTAACTCTAAAACTCAACAGAATTTCAGTTGTGTCTCAATTAAAACTAAAATATAAGTGGCTGGTGTAGAGAACATGTATGAGCTTATTCCGTTTGTTACAAGTATCATGTACATACATGTTCCCGTTTGCTTACAGTCACTTTGTCCTATAGGCAAATAAAACATTCATGCAAATAAATAAGTTTCTCGTTGTGTAATTCAGTATTGTACGCGTTTCTATTTGTAGAACAAAATAAATATCATTTCAATATTTTTGATATATGTATTTGTAACTAAATTCGATTTATACACTTACATCTTTCTTTAAAAGGTTTCAAAGAATTCTCTTCGGTTATTAAAAAATGTATATACGATTTCATAGCTCTTCGGGTGTATTGAGTATAATTAAATATTAGGTAGGTACGTAGGTGCGGTCGTATGTTCTGTTGAATATACGTACATACATACAAACGGTGGACGACAAACAAGCCGAGACGACGACAACAATGACAATAGCTATGATGTGATGATGACGCACTGAGAGTATAATAACCGAAATCTTATACAAACCTATTGACTGGATAAAGCAGAACATTTAAACGATAAAGATATATGTATATATATATTATTTATTATTTAACATATTAAGTAATATATGACGAAATATAAAATACTTTTTCAATATACATATAATTACATTTTTAATCACTAAAGTCTAATTTAAATGTTTACGAAACTTTAAAGAATATATGTATCACTTTTTACCTAAAGTCATGAAAGGCTTCATAATTGAAGTGAAGAAACTGCAGCCTTAAATACAAAATTCCTGGATTACCTGGCAGAGTTTAAGGAGATATTGTCGCAACGTCAGTTTTAGGAACAAACATTTTAAATTCAAGCAAATCTCGTTAAAACCTTCAGTAACCTTGTATAAACTAGCTTCTTAACGTCATTAGCAATTATGAAGTCGGCGTGGTTAAATTTATCATTCGGTACTCGATAAATATCAACCAAATTCTTGAGTCTATAGCTAAGTAATTCTACATCTTTTGCATCAGATAGCCAGTCAGAATCACTACAAAACAAAGAAATGGGAGTCACTACATTTTCTAGTGTATAACTGGGAGGCACAATATCTCCGTATTTTTCTAAATTTTCCATGGTACCGTGATCAAACTTTTTAAAGTCTTCATACAACAAACCTTGTGCGTAATGCGTGAATTGTTTCATTGATGCTCCGGCAGGAAAATGGCTAAATATAACAGGTAAATTGCTTACATTCAGCTGCGTCGGGTTAACGCCAGAAATCAAGAAGATAAGATTACTGCAAACTAATTGAGACAACTTTCCTTTGCCACAAATAAGCAGTCTCAGCATTTTTTCTAATTTGGGGCTGGGTTGGAACTCATATAAGCCAACATTTCCTGACATTTCGAACAATAGTGATGTTCCTAGTGCTAGGAGTCTGACTATAGGCGTACGCACCTTTGTCATAAATGTTGCTGGTGATAACGCAAGCATTAAAGATATTTTTTCATTATACATGGGTTTCTCAGAAGCCATGACAAAAAAAGCTGTCGATCCTTGCGAATATCCTATATATATCAAAGTTGTTCGGTTCGTTGTAGCTAACACGTAGTCAATCATGGCTGGTAGATCATAGATTCCTATTTCATGCCAAGAAAAATTCCAAAATAGGGCTTCAGAAGTATTCAAAAAGTTGTGTCGTCTGCAATATTTGTTACCCCGAGCGTTGCCTAACCAGATGTCATATTTCTCTTTAGCCAGCATATAAACCAGAGCATTATCTGGCCCTGCTAGGATAAAATCGTCTGCGCTTCCTAACAACCCGTGCATAAGAAAGACAGGTGGCCCTTCACCAGGTATCCTAAACATGGTTAGTAAGTATCCATCCTTCGTAAGTACTTCGTGACGTTCGAATTCGCATCCGTATTTGTTGACGAGATGTCTGAAACTTAAACCACTGTCCGGGTTGGGGACACCAGCTTTTATTTGTTTCATGAAACTTTCAAGTGCATTCGTATGGTGAATGTTGGTTTTGTAATATGGCAGTTCTATTTTCGTAAATAATCTTGCCAGTCCATCACTTTCTTTAATATTTGTGTCTGTTTTGACTGCCGTTGAGAAGTCCTGAAACGGTTCAGCCGGAATTTTTGAGGGCGACGAGAATTTCTCAAGTGGGTTGGACAATATTTGTCCACCACAATGTTTCACGGCACAATATTTCACAGTAACGTAAAAAAGTACTAATCTTTGAGCCATAATGTGCGACTACACAGTTATTGGACTAAACAAAGACTGAGAGATATTATAAATATTTTTTTGTTATGATTCTGTTTGATATTATGAGAATTAGCCACGCGATGCATCTATTGTTATAAATTATAATAGGAACTATTATGAAATAAGCTCTTGTAATGTTTTTGTAATTGGATTTATCGAGAAGATACTAGACGGACATAAATATTCTTAATCAATTACTCACTATCCCTTGAGAACCGTACTTTTCTGAATCCCTGACTGATTTTTTTATGATGATCTGTTAAGTAGTTTTAACGTGAAAGCTTTATATATATAATAGCAAATAAACGAATTTCGAAATATAATGTTTAGTAAGGAACTAATGATATATTACACACATTCATTCAGATGTCATTGTTTCAGTTGCAAACATCATTGCACCAGACAAAAGGACTGACCCCACCATGAAGAACCCAAGGACAGGTATCTCTTCTCTAGTGCTAGTTCTTGAATTTTAAAATACTATGATTGAATAATTTTCAGGGCTCATATTTTTAAACAAATATCGTATAACATTACATCAAATGAAACACTCAGAGTTCTTTGTGAGTCACGATGCTCACATACACATATGTAGATGTTTCTGTGGTTTTCACATATAAGACATTTAAGGAAGCATAAGTAATTTCTAGCAATAAGAGATCTGGGGTGCTTGGTAACTAAAACCCTTTTAATTTAACGCAATTTATATTTTTACGTACAAATCAAATCAAACAGGTTTATATCGGTTTTATTTTACATTAATTTGTAGATATGTGTATGTATTCAATAATTATAACGAAGGATATATAGGACCATAGGCCGATCGCAGTAATAACAAATTGTCGCCTGCCGTATTTCCGGACCGAAACAACACGAAAACTGTCTGACATAATTACGACGAAACATTTAACGTCGAAATATTTGATATATTACATAATATAAAGAATTTAAATAATAATCTGATACTAAAATATTTAAAAATCGTTCGAATTATTCTGCTTTATTTACTCCCTTAAAACAACTTTAGTCTTAACTGATACGACGTCCCGGCGCTTTAGAAATTCGCTCACTTTACCGCCGCCGACTCCTCGCGCTTTCATCATAAGGAGAACAACTGTGAAGTTGCTCTGTCATATTTTTTTCATCAATATGGAGTAGGTATAGCGAGCACGTATTCTCCTGATGAAGTTATTTCGTTTTATATTAAAAATCGAAATAGATAAATTAAGTTAATTCTGTTTGTGAACAAAGGTGCCATTAAAATGTAGAAAAATCTCTTTGACCTACACTACTCTGTATTTCTGTACATAGCGTAAGCGGCCAACCGTTACTCGCGTAGCCGTTCATTCATCGCTCAGTTTCCGGCCCGGGTACTTACTTACTATATACTACTATGTTACTTAAAGTCAATAAATTACAATTAGGACACCAAAAACAAAACCCTTTAAATAAACAAAGTGACCTTGACGAACTTTCTCTTTTTATTCGAGTTGTAACCCCTCAACTGCCCTACCCGTTCTACAGGTAGCGGTATAAATACAATAAATTCACGGTCTAATTCCTTATTTGTGAACAGGAACATATGGAATAATTACAAGGTATACCGTACCGGCAGAATCAGGTCACCGTAACTGAGAAGGCTCAGTGCATTGATAGTAAATGATCAGTGAATTGTGATCAAAGAATAATTTTAATGAAATAATTATTTACATATGTAATATTTTTATTGAAATCAATTGTTGAATGGCAGTTTAAAATAATGAAAATATTTCGATAAAAGCACTAACTGGTATTATTCTATTTAAGTATCTATCTCTAGTCATTTACACATATAAACCCACGCATTTTCGAGGTTGGCAGAGATTATAGCCCCCCACTTGCTTCTATTCTTAAATACCTCAGGAGTTTCTTTTCGTCAAGAAGTCTTTTAGAAGAGAGGAAAATTAGACGAAAAGAAAAACACATCTGAGTCATTTATTACTTTATATTGCCGAAATTTTCATACAAATATTAACTGTTTTCTTTTTGTGTTATTTCGTTATGATGGGTTTTTGGAGGCGTCCTAGTCGGTTCCGTGTGCATTAGCTTAGGTATATTTTGATGACTCAGGGCATCAGCACTTAAGACATACTCGTATATTATACTAGCTGTTCCCTGCAGTTACACCTGCGCTTATGTTCACTGCTCTGCTCCTAAGAGTCGCAGCGTGATGTTTTATACCTTATTATCCTTCCTCAGTAAGATTGCTCTCTAAATCAAATATTTATCAAATTGAATCAGTAGTTCCTCAGATTAGTTCAAACAAACAACCAACTCTTCAGCATTATTATATTAGTTTGTATGAGTTTATATTGAATTGTCATCATAAAGTTCAAATTTAGTGAATTACTAATTTTGTGCAAAAACTTAATCCATGTAAAGCTTAATTGCATATATGTATGTATGTTTTTAACCACCGAAGAAATATAGGGATGTTATAACTTTGTATTATGCGTAGCTGTGTCTGTACGTGGCGTCATAGCTTCTGAAACGATGAACCGATTATGGTTAATTTTTGGTTTAAAAATTCTCTTAATCGAGCGCGTTCTTAGCTATGATTTAAGAAAGTAAGCTCAGCCGTTTAAAGAACATCATTTATCTTCCAATTATTCGATAGAATTAAAACATCTTATTACTTTTCTGCAATACAAGATCCAAAACGTAATATGGCAAAAAAAGAAGGACTGAAGGAATCTGCCTTCTAACAGCAACAACAAAACTGTATTGAGCTCCGTATCTATATAGTCATGTCTTCAATGCGTTCACGATCTCCTTGCGCGATGAATTCACGTTGACATCAAAGACTGCAATTTCAGAGAAATTCATATTACAGTCAATTCAAGCACAAGTTATGAGCTTTCCAATCAATACATTTCTCGAACCATTGTAGTGAAGACGATATTTTCCAATAAAGCCTTAGGAGAGCCTTCTCCGTAACTGCAATTTCAAAGGCGTTTTATTGAATAGATATTTCTATTCTAAGACTTTTTGTACTCAATATTTTTATCACGCAATATTAGTTTCTAGTATCGCAAGAGTAATATTCTGGTTTTAAAAATATTCTAATATAAGAATATTCTATCTTATAGGGATTATAAAGCAAAGCATATTATTTAAAGTTAATCTACAATGAAAAGTATTTGTTTGTCAATATGGGTCTTCTAAAGTAGCATGTCTTTCCTTTTTTTAGTTTGAATGCTTTACAAAGTGTAAGGCTACCGTTTTGGCAGTGTACAGCTGCTATTTCATACGATACGTTGCCTAAGAAATATCAGTTTCTTTTCTAGACTAATAACTGTCCTAAATTTTTACAACATGTCAAAGAGACTGTGACTTTTTAAAAGCGACAAATATATTTTTTTTCTGTGTATGAAGGTGACTCTAGAGGTAATTTTTATTTTATACTTATTTGTAATTGCAGCAGTACAAAGCCAGTCAGATTCTAAGCGATTATCGATGCCTATGGTCATTTGTGTAGATGGCTGACGGGTACATCATACTTGTTTACAAGTGCTATTGATCGGGGCTGTTCTGCTTTGGATTGCCGTTACTAAAAATAAAGTAGTAATTTGACCGAATGTTTATATTCTAGAACAATCACAGTCATATTATTCTCACAATTCTCTTGTGCTTAACCAATGCTAAATAATGTAATACGAAAAAAAATATGGTTGTATGGAGAAGAACAGACACGAAACTCCAAACACAGTGAACAGCGAGTGGTTTTAGCCGAGTTTCCATTCCTACATCACCTCTTTAACCTCTTCGCCGAGTTTTTTCACAATGAGGTGGTACCCGACGTGACGAGGGGCGTTAGGGAGGTTTCACTACTTTACAATTTTTTTTTTACGTTATTGTAACTAATTGGTTCACGACTTAATTAGTCTGACTGACTGTCTCCTACTTCTGACAATTCAGTAATAACTACTATAAATTGGTTTTAATTAAAATAAATAATTTTAATTTTGGTAAGGTAGCAGTTCTTTACGACAATGTGATTAAATTTGAAAGTAACTTTGTTCCTTAATTCCTGCTAATACATTTTTTTTTATTAACTGCAGTGTTTAAGTAGCCACTGACGTCTGTAGCCTAAAATTAGCACCATTCACTATCCAGTTTTAAATTGTATACTAAATTAAATAGTCATGACTTCAAATTTTTTTTCAATATATTTACTTTTAAGGTTTTGGTTAAACTTAAACTTACTTAAGTAAAAGGCTAAACTTTTTTTAACCCATTATGTTGCTTCTAACCAGCAGAAAATAAAGTAACAGCCTGTGATGCCAGCCAGTGAACCATTGTCTGGTTCATCCATTGTTCAGTCGTTGATACGTAGCAGAACGTCATTGATGTGTGATTTAATTACTACCTCGGTAAACCTCGGTATCTCCTTACTTATTACCTATTTTCTTGCACAGGGTAATTGAGATCACAAAAAAACAATTGATCTAACTCCGGCTACACTATAGGTCATAAATAGTACTACAATTTACAATTGGAAGCTTATCTGTTTCAGATCGGGTGGTTTATGTATATAGCTTGTGCGTTTTGTTCGTTACCAAACTGGACTGCTAGGAAATAGGTTCGCTTCCAACTTTAATGATCAGGAGGTATAAGAGGTGTAACTCACCTTCTCTCTAAGTCTGGTAGTGCCATGCACCCAAAAAATATAGACCGATCCACATCAAGTCCACCAAAAAATTATAAATTGTTTACGTACGTACAATAAAGATCAGGCGTGTTATATTTCAGGGGAACGGTTTGAGGCTTATGTGGTTTTGTTTAGCTATGATAGCCTATCGTTTGCCGGGTTGAGGTCAGGTAATTTCCCACATCTTTTTCATTGATAATTTGAAACTACGTGGGACACTCAGAAAGTTATGCGAAAATAAAAATAAGTGTTCTATAGATAAATATTTTTTTATAAAATCTTTTTAAAATACTCTCCACTAGCGTATATACAAAGTTTCATACGTCTGAACCAGTTTTCGAAACACTTTCCAGTCCGCCGCAGACACCTCGCTTACAGCCTGCTCGAACGCTGACAGCGCATCTGCCGGCGACGAAAATTGTATCCCTTTGAGCTGCTATTTAATTTTCCGGAATAAAAAGAAGTCACACGGTGCTATGTCAGGGCTGTAAGGAGAGTGACCCAGAAGTTTGATCGGCGTGCTATTCAAGAAGTCCCTCGTTTTGAGCGCGGTGTGCGCAAGCACGTTGTTGTGGTGGAGCAGTAGCCTGCGGAGCCCTGTGTTTGGTCGCTTGTTGCTCACAACAGAGAAAACTTCTGCTAAGCATTTGGTAGTATACCATTCGGCGTTGATGCTTCTTTGGTTCCGTAAAGGGATTGACACCAAGTAACCAGTCAAATTGAAAAAGCTCGCGATTAAAATCTTCCCCCCGCTTCTAGATCGCTTCGTTTTGGTAGACGTTGATTCGTTTTGAAACATTCAAACTGTCGACTGGTGCTTCGTTTCTGGATCGCATTGATAAATCCGGGACTCATCACCTGTAATGGTTTCGTAAACACGCCGAGGCGAGCCTGCTTCAAATGTGTTTATCATATCACGCCACCATTCCACCCAGGCCTGCTTCTGAGCATCGGTGAGGTTGTGCGGCACCCAGCGTGAAACTATCCTCCTCACGTGAAGATGCTCATGTAGAATCTCGTGAAGGCTTCCCGATCCAATCTGCAGTATGTGTTGAATCTCCGAATACATAATTCGTCTATTGTCTTGAATTACATTTTTCACAGCTAGCGTGTTTTCCTCCGTAACAACCGTCAAAGGGCGACCACTTCTTTCTTCACCCCCAAAGTTAGTCGACCAAGTTTAAATTCGTTATACCAACGATACACAGTTGCCTTGGAAGGGCCTTCATCCATGAATGCAATTTGAAGTCTATCATATGACTCGTCCGGTTTCAGGCGACACTTGAAATCTTAAAAAAAAAAAACATATTTCAATGAGACAAGATAATTTAATTAGCTCGCAATGTGGAGAGAAATTTTGAAATTGAAATGTACCTATTTTTACTTATGAATAATCAATTTTTTTATAATAGTTTATAACTTTAGGGGTTAACAAGAATACTAGTAATGTGTGACCCAGGTTGCTAGTATTCTTTATAAAAAAAAAACTGGCCAGTCTGTCATACAAAAAAACTTTTTTCGAAATACTTTCTGTGTGGCCTGGTATTTACCAGCAAAAATACTAGTAATGTGTGACCCAAGTTGCTAGTATCCATTTTTTTTTAATTTTCTCTCTCGTTCTTCTTCTCGTCTGGTTATTGGTGTAGTAGCATAGGAACAAAACATTTCTTCCCGCGGGTGTCATAACAGGTGATTAAGGTATCGGGGTATTATCTATATGACAGTATATGTACAGTGATATAGTGCTCAATAGGCCCCCAATTGCGTAAGTGGGACTTGCTTAGAGTGGGACTAAAACGGGTCACTTAGCAAGTTTTCAAGTTAATTACCTTCTTACTGGTCTGTTATGTAAGTATCCAATTCTGAAATCCCCATGTTGACAGACTGAGATGTTAAGTTGAAAGTTCGTTATTCAGATAAAAAATACAAGGTCGCCTTGTTAAGTGTTTCGTCGTTTAAACCGGATTAGCATAACCGAGTTATGAATGTACCATTATTTGTGTATCACTTTCTTCATTATGTCGAGTTTATTGATATATCATGTATAGAAATATCCTTTTAGAAGCTCTTTTGGAAGGATTTAGAAACTCCTTAAACCTCTTAAATTTATTCGAAGTTTGACGATCGTCTTTCCAGCAATGCTCCGACTACTGGCGGGACGACTTAGTTTAATCACAAAATCAGGTGTTAAAAACATTTTGTCCTACCTAAATTTAATTATTACTTACATAAACGAGTATGAAGTACGTATTTAGTAGGTAATATTTTTTTTATAAACACAGTGAATTACGTACCGTTTGTTTGGTTAGTTAGTTAAATACCTTCTTAATTTTAGTTGCGAATATTTTATTTTATTTGTACAAAATATAAACATTACCTTTTTCTTGCGACCTGTCCTGCGTGAAACTATGCTTACAACATTTATCGTAATCGAATTTTGTATGAGAATATTTTGAATCCTACAAAGACACGTTAAATTTTTGCTTTAGTTGTGATTGAGTGAAAACTGATAGGTAGGCGAAAAACATATATTACTTCAACATTTATAAATAAGTATACAATTGGTTAAATTTAAGTATTGGTTGATGGTTGAGAAGAATAAAAAGTCGTATTTAATCTTTGCGCATTGTTTAATCAATAGAAATGTTATGCATCAAAGGAACATTAAATTTTAATTCAGTTTATGATATGGTACGTGAAACAATGTAGGAGAACACAACACATATCTACCCCATAATTTACAGAAGTAGCTTGCTTCTTGACTTTCATGGATGAGGGAACCGATAACCCATTTTCGTGAAACGCGTTGACGTGAATCGTTTCTTGAAAGTGCCTCTAACATGTGTTTTTCCACAATACGGTTTTGGGATACTGCTGTGCAATAAAAACTTTATTATTAGACCTAAAAGATAACGCCATAATATTTTCTACAAACCGTTATCGACTCATACCAAATATTTTTTTAGGATTCGGGAGCGGGAAATAAACCATTGGACGCAGTAACCCAATAACTTCTCCTTTCAGAAAGCTGTTGGGTATAGCATTCATCAGCCCAATAAACCGCAAAGTTTTTTAAATTTGAGTTCCTACAATAAAAAATATAGGCAATCTTCTAGGAAAAAAGTAGGAACAAATAATATTCTAGTTTCTAGTTCAAATTTTTTGAGATTTAAAGCTTCGCTTTACACGCACCATCTTCGTATACCTATCAATACTTATTTTTCAAATTGCCATTCTACTCGTACTTATCCAACAAGCATGTTATTTTCTTATATCTCCTCTTCCATCACATCTTTCGAGTGATCGCTCTCAAAATCATCCGATTCTGACGAACTCGAATCCAATAACACCGGAGACTGTAGAGATCTAGCGGGAACATCGCCAAGTGCATTGGCTGGTTCAAAAAGCTCTTATGGACACAACTTGTAGACTTATCCAATTTCCATACTAACTTTATTTCATCATGAAATGTTGGCGACTCCATGCGTTACCCTTTCTCGGCGCGTCGTTCGTATTGCGATGCGAGCGATCACACGCGGTCTCCACGTCTAAACAATGTAGCGGTCTCCCTCTTACTAATGGCACGCTGATGAGACAAACACACCTATATAGAAAGAGACAAACTATCTACTTGTATTATTACAAATCCTGCCAGCAGGACCGTTTACTTAATAAACACAAAGAAGTTGCGTCCTACCGGCGTGGCAGGTTAAAAAGTCCTGCTATAGCAGGACGCTGGACGATTCATATGTTTTTATCACTACAGCCCGACCTCATTACCCTAGTAGAATTGTTTCGGAAACTATCAATTTATTTGGCAACTCAAAGATGCCGATGCTTATATAAGCATCAATGCTTCAATCCCTCACTGACTTGCTTGGTAGTATAAGCAGTAGTTTACTGCTTATACTACCCAATCCATCTGCATACGCAACATCCTTTTCTACCTTTTCTATCCTCCCTTTCCTGTGTATATATACCTACTACAAATTTTCGTATCTAATTCTAAAAATTTTATTTATGAGAAATAGGACTACATTATAATAATTGGCAAAATGTGAGCCTCTGCTAACCCCTTCTATATCCTTATATATATTTTACAGATATAAGTTTGAGTTTGTAATAAAAATGATTTCAATACATTTTAAAATCTTGTATACACGTTAACTTAATTGCCCAGCTGTGAAGCAGATCATTCACCTTCTATTTATTAAAAATCGTAAGATTTTACTCGAATGGAAGCCCTAAAAAATAAATCGTTGGAACCTAAAATACGTTATTTCGATAAAAACTCGCCAAGGTCAACCACCTTAGTATTGTATAAGTTTTTTGTTTATAAAGCTGGCAGTTCACGGTGCGACTAGGTATGTCCTAATAACATAGTGACCATGGTAACTCCTCAGTACAGGATTAACTTGGTTTTAGAAATATAATAATTATAACTCTATATTTATTATTACTATAAGGTATTAAATAACATGATATTTACGTTAGAATTACATAACGGCTATTTTACTTAATGCCTATAGAAGAGATAAGCACTACTAATATGCCTTATATATATATACATATATACAAATTATTATATATATATGTATATACATTTATATCTAAGTATGAGTGTTGGATGTTGTTGTTAATGTTACTAAAAAGTATATTATAAAGAAACAATAAAAATTTAGTTATTTTTTGGTTTAGGGGAAAAACGAGCAGACGGATCACCTGATGGTAAGTGACTGCCATCGCGCGTTATCGGACACCCGTAACTCAAAAGTCACAAGTGCGTTCCCGGCCTTCTAGGTAGAAGTACGCTTTATCCCTGACGATTTTAAGGTCATAACGGTCTTAAAATACGAAAATAAATCATAACATTCTAATTTAACCGATACTTTTTATATAACTTTAAATAAATTTTTAAATAAACTTTAATGACATTCTAAGTTATATAAAAAGTACCTATTTTTTTTTAGATGGATTTTTATAATTTATATTAACTTTGTTTTACATTTATATGTATATTAATCTCTTCTCTTGTTTTCTCAAGGTTCCACACTCCCAGTTTTTGATTATTTTATCAATGATCTCATCAGTAGGGTAGTCAATAAACTGCCTGACAATATAAGTTTAACTGTTTAACAAAAAGCTATTGTCTGCTGATAGCATAAGTAGCCTACACCAAAGAGTTAATAAGGTTTAAGATCCCTTTGACTCTTGGTCAAATAACTGCCTAACTATAAATATTAGCTGCCTAGCTATCTTCTTTCTTGTTTTAATAGCGGCGAGAGCAACTGCGCATGGGAGACGGGTCCACATTGGCCGCCAAACATCGCGTCATGTTGTTGGTTGTTTCACTTAATTCTTGCAATTTCTCGAGCTTTTCTCTTTTCCATTTTGTATCATGTGAATTAAAAATATTTTATCCGATCCCCTAAAGCCAGCCACTAACTCTAACGTAGTTTGCGATTGATCCGCTTACACGATCACCTTCAATTCTTCATTGTTAACTAGGGCCCCGGGCCGTCATCGGGGTTCATGTTCTCGTCCATGTTCTGTAGATTAAAATTTCCAGTTCGAAAACGTTGGAACCAAAAACGTACTGTGCATTCTTTAACCATAGCTTCCATTAACACATAATGTGACACAACATGTCATTAATCCTTCGAGCCGTTTCGATAGCGAATTCGTAAATGACGCGTTATTTTAAGTTTTCCATTTTGTAAACAGAACGGTGTCAAAGACAAATCAAATGGCTTGAAAACAAATGAATCACTAAATACGAAACACATGTAACCAAGAACAAATTTAAAGTAAATTTGTGTTTGGAATCTTGGAAGTGGCCAGTTCAACAAAACGTTAGCTGAGAACAGATCTTAACAGTTTATTTTGATTTAGTGGAACTGCAACAGCATTGTATTTTGGGGAGACAGCTATGAATATATTGCTGCTTTATTGCTTAAAAAAGAGCTATTAGGCCAATGGTTTGTATAGAGCAACAACAGTCTCTTAAGCAATATTTTAGAGAGTTAAAAAACTTGAGAATCGAAAATATTTCACTAACTTTAAAAAAAATACTGGTGTATTTTTTTTAAAGTTAGTAAGAAAAGACATAGTTTATTATAATTCAGTATTTTTTTACATTTTTTTACCTAGAAATAAAAACACATCTACACATATACAAATTAAAGTCAAAACATAAGGCGTTTGCCTAAGTTACTTCAACACTATATTATATTGTTTGTAAAAATAAATAAATACGTATGTACAACATGTACCTACCTACCTATTTTTTCTCATTCCGTATATTATATCGTATAATAAAGTAAGATTTGCCTTTAAACTCAGTTGTACAGTTTCATCTATCCAATATCTTGTATATCCAATGTCTTATCAATTATTCTGTGACCAATACACCTGTCACGACAGTATAATATTGTTTGACAACATTTCGGTAAAACATGTACCTTCCACATCCAAAAGATATCCAATGCAATATATTTTATACCCAAATACCAGTCAACATCAGTTGATATCATTTCCACTATTCTGCAGATTTCAGACAACTTATTCAACTATTATTTTTGATGCATTTGTACCTATTAAATAAGGTTATCACTGTCATATCAAGTCCGTTTCTTTCATTGGAAAAATGTATTGTAAAGTATCTATAGTAGTTATATCTTTAGTAAGCGTAGTCCGTTATTTCTGCCTTTAGGGTTAACAGAAATAAATTTGGCAAAGATTAAATTTGTAGAATAACCACCCTGTTTTTATAAGCTAGCTTTGTTGTTCTAAAAACTAGTAGTAATACACAAAATTTAATGAAAAAAGTGTAATAACACAGTTTTTAATGTTTGTATACTAGTCATCTACAAATTCACAGTTACACATTTATATTATTTTACAATTGCTGTGTGGTTCTCGGTGAGGAAGAGTAATATACCTCTGCCTTTTGGGATACAGGCGTGAGCGTATGTATGTCAATTGAAATCCATCTTCTAACCAATAGCCGTGTTCGAAAATGTAGTAAGCATTATTCAAATGGTTTACACATTATCGAGTTTTTTTTTAAGTTGGTAAAAATATTTCTTTGTACTTAAGCTTTTTACATTAAATATTAGATGTGTAATTCGGCACTTAATCACGATGATATATTTGATAAGGTACCAATACCTTTGTTCAGTCAGGAACAGTGCACCCGTTACTACGAGCAATGCAAATCGATCGAAACGTCCTCTTAAAAAGGTTACTGTGCCTTATACAAAATATCTCGGTTAAGTCCCGAGTTACATAGTATATAATATGTATAGAACGGTATGTATAGAAGACGCATAAGTTTAAAAACAATTATATTCTATATTTATTTTAGATTCACCAACAGTTACAACAATCATTCATAATATTTATATAAATGTAATGTAATTTATATGAATAATAAAGTTTCTTCCCAATTGTTTAACTAATTATAGATGATGTATTCACTATGCACGCCATTCAATACAGTTACAGTGGAAAGAACAAATTATAGATACATATGGTATTAAGAGGAGATAGTGTACAGAATCAATTATATATAATATACTAGATTTTACCCGCGGCTTCACTCGCATTGCATCCCTTAAATATAGATAGCGTTGAAGTTTCTATTTATTTTTTGACAAAAAATCATTATATTTATGGGTATAATATTATTACAGTAAATTTATTTAAGTTTGGAAAATATATATGGTGCAACATTAATTTTATATTTATGTTTATAAGTATACAATTAAATTACTAAATTAAGATTTATTTAAAATAGTATTAGTATTAGTATTTAAATTAAAATTAAAATATATATATCTATAAAATTAAATAACATTAAATCTAATCACCTTAAATCTTCTTTATCATAGAAGATAGGTTAACAAAAAACGTATATAAAATAACTAAATTAACAATCAAATAATTAAGTAATTTAATATTATATGAAAATGAAATACGCAAACTTAACCTGGAATGGCTTCTAAGATTGTGCAATGTCGAGAAATTTTTAAAAGAGAATAGGGATCGCGTGGCAGCCTGGATGGAACTTTAATAGATAACTTGCTAAGAAGGCTTCGGCAATCGATTTTATTATTGAAAAGTTTAAATGGGAAAGCGAGATCATGAATTGTGCACCGAGATTCGAGAGAAAATAGTTTAAATTGCTTGAGTTGGTCCTTTTATGATGCAATTGAGGTACTGATATTAAATTTAAAAGCTATGATTATAATTAATCTTTTCTGTATGCTCTCGATCCCAAACCAAACTTGATATGCGGGATTCCATGACGTGCTCAACGTGCACAAAAGAGCAGTGCAGTCGAAGGTTTCCGTACTTTTTTTTTTTGATCTAAAAATAAATCCAAGAGCTCGAAACGCTTACATTGTAATGTTCTGTAAACCGCAATTGATTATCTAAATAAATGTCCAAATCTCCGATAGTATCGACTTCTTTAAGTGTGGTATCTAGCATTTTAAAGATGGACTGGAAGAACTTAATTGAATACATACCACCTGATTGAATTAGTCTTACTTTGTTTGTACACACTTGTTTCTTTTTTAACGGTAAAATAAAATTATGAGGCGATCAAATTATTTCTTTAGTTACACGTACGGAATCGTGAATAATATGAATATGTCTTACTGTTAACAGCACTCTTTACTTAATGATTGTTTAAAGCTTCAAACATATGCTTTTTTTACTATTAACTATTTTTAAATAAACTCGTAGTCGATAGACGAACACAGGAATTCACAGGATGCATGTCTTTGAGTAACTAGCCTAAATAATAAGAATATGGCTGTAGAAATAAATATTTACCTATATACCTATTTTTGGTTAAATTATACAAAATAATATTGTTCTGAGTGGTACGTAGAACAAACTAAAAAATTTAAACGAGCAATTCTTGTATACATATAATCTGAATCTCGGCAACCGCTCCAACGATTTTCATGAAATTTATTGTGCAGGGGGTTTCGGGGGCGATAAATATATAAGAAGAAGTTCCAAAACTAAAAGACTCGTATCTAAATATAATTTCCAAAAATCACGATTTACCAGAAAAACAAACATCACATCCAGGTCCTATATATGAATAGTACATATAGTTAACGTGGTAGAGCCATGCTTAAACACGAATGGGCCGGCTCGACCGATGCGATACCACGGCCTCATAGAAAACCGTTTGTGAAGCAAGTTCCCCGAAATTAGTGAGGTTTCCGGAGGCCCAACTCCCCCTCCCCTTTTCCCATCTCCTCGCCTCCTTCCCTTCCCCGCATACCTTCATCCCTCATCACCCTCAAAGACGGGCAGCGCACTTAAGACTCTCAAGTTGCAGGTGTCCCATAGACGGCGGTTGTCATTTACCATTAGGAAGATTAGAGTAGTAGGGGCAATAGCTGTTAAGTGCCACCTTCCTTAGGTGTTTTCTAGATACCCTAGATTTCCTTAAAGATATTGATAAAGTTACTTAACTTCACGGGAAACTTCATTTTCATCTCATTGGAGTTCATTGTTATAGCGGACACTTTATAGGGTCTTCTCATTGCTATGAAATTTTAAATTCTCTTCGCTCACATTGTAGTGGTTCTACAAGAATTCTAATCAGCATGGTCAGTAAGCTAACCATAGAAACTGTCGATAAGAAGAATTTATGGGGTCCGAAATGGGGTCAAACAGTTTGTGTGCACTTTCATATCTCGTTCCGGCCTTTTATATCTTGTTAAACAATATAAGTTTGATTTAAAAACATTAATAGAGAGTGTATGATTGTTTATAATAAAACATACATATGTATGTACATATATAATATATTGTATTTTTAAACTCAAGCCCTTAACTCCCTAAACATCCATAAAGACAGGGACCCATAAGGATAAATAACCTCTTATGCTCTTTAGTTCAGAACATGCAAGTTCAGAACTGTTTTATTCTCAGTTCATACTAAGAAAAGATGACGTAGTCATAGTGTGTAAAAGGCTTATGTTTTTTTATGCGCTAACGATTCACGTTTTGCTGAGCGCGCCTTTGCGCGTTTGTAAAGCCGATTTGCAGATTTTACGTTTAAATGAAAAGTGTTTCAACCTCGCGTCTGTATCGGTTTGTGTACCTAATATTTACACTACATTTTTTTAACACGCAGACTAACGCAAGCAGAATTGTCTTACAGTGCGACTGTATCGATGCTTTTGTAAATACAAAGGCAACTGAGCGTCCTGATTGCCTTCAACGCCCATCGTCAGTGTAATCAAAAAACGTGATGTGCAAAAGCTCTAAGACTGCCGTGAACGGTCTCAAAACTTCTGATTAACTTGAGGTAAACCTATGACGCAATGAATTAACGTAAACTTAGTGCCAGTCAACAGTTGCAATCCTAAAAGACTTCGACGTAATTGTCAAGCTTGTTGAATCTTACGAACGTATTGCCCTTAGTATCTTTATCTTGTTCATTTTTGTTAGTTACCTTTTGCTACAGCAAAACATGATAAAAATAAATTTCATAGAAATATTAAAGTACCTTTTAAACTACTACTAACTAGTGTGTTATACTTATTTTACATTGCACTTGCCTGTTACACAATTACCATAATGTTCTTATATCTCCTTTAGAGTAAACATAACATACATTACTTTTTTATTATAATTTACGAAATAAGTATAATTCGTATAACTTTTATCTACTTGTTAGTACAAAATTGTAGTTCATTCTTTGTGCGATCGAGAGAACACTTACAAGCGCTGTGCGTTATTGCAAGTTATAAAAGGTGCGCGCTAAATTCAGGTGTACTTTTTTTAACCACTAAGTGCTAACTAAAACATTCGCATCTTATTTTATAACTTTTTTTCATAAGTACGAGTATGACGGAAGAACAACTATTAAATTGTTATTAAGAACAATTATTAATTAGTAAAGAGCGCTATGTGTTTGAGTGTATGTATTATATTAAGTCGGTAATACAACAACGCGACGAGCGAGCTTCCGATGCGGGCTGTGTGGTGCAGCACACGAGGAAGGCGATGGTTAAGCTTCTCTTCATTCAAGCAAATTTAACATAACTTGTACCTGGCTGGAGTTTCGAGATACATACCTGTCACTTATTCACGATGTTTCTGACTGGAGTTTAATTATCAAATTTCATTATTTAATTTAAAAAGTCCTAAATTTAAGATCTTTAACCACATTAGGTGACCCACTGTTAAATACCTTATTGACACATTTATTTTATAGTAAATTTGATTCTCAAACTTTATAGGAATGGGAAACAGTTAAGGATGTACACGCAAGAAGAAAAGATTGACTTTTTGCAAGAAAGAATTGCTGAAAAAGAAGAGAAGAATGAATTTGCTTTTCGAAGATTTAATAAAATTTGCCAGAAATAGATCAGAGTTATTGGAAACAATAAAACAAATAATACCCTAATACACTACAAATAGTCACCAAAATATTAAATGTCCTGTGTATCAGTCCGACCATTTCATTACTATTGGTAAATAATTGTATAAGTTTTTTTAAATAGAAAGAACTTCTGGTCTCTCTATTTAAAACCAACGAATTTTAGAGATGTTTTAATTATCTTAAATGTACGACCACGAAATGTTGGTTAAGTAATTGTAAAAATATTCAGCGGTAGAGCCATGCTTAGGCACGAATGGGCCGGCTCGACCGGTGCGATACCACAGCCTCACAGAAAACCGGTTGTGAAGTAACGTTTGCGTTGCATTTTCCCGGATTGAGTGAGGTCTCCGGAGGCCCAATTCAACCTCCCCCCTTTTCCCTCCCCGCATCTCCTTTCTCCTTTTTTCCTTCTCCTCATCCCTCCTCTCTTCTTTCCGCTCCCTGCATCCTCCATCCCTCATCATCCTCAAAGGCGGGTAGCGCACTTGCGACTCTTGAGTTGCAAGTGTCCATGGACGGCGGTGTCACTTACCATCAGGTGACCCTCTGTTCGTCTGTCCCCGTATTGTATAAAAAAAAAAAAAAAATGCAACAACTCCTTAATTAGCCCGGAGCTATCAAGTGATTATTGTCACGATCGGGTGGCATTACCTATCGCGCGATGTATTGTCGAGAACTGGTTTATTACCAACAGCGTGTGTAAATGTGCGATCAGCTGCTAATAATCAATAGAGACATGTGCGAATATTGTTAGATTTAGGAAGCACTTCTAACTTTATAACTGAACGGCAGTAAGAAAAAGACTGCAAAGCAAAAGAGGTATTTACAACTGCCAATAGCTTGAGAAACAGTGTACCATTATCAATTAAATGTTGTGATATTCATACTCAATCCCTACAGTTAAAATTCAATATAACATGAACTAGTGTGATTATATCACAAATCACCAATCCATGGCCATGTTCACCAATTAATAAACACTATTTAATAATTCCCAAGCGCATATGATTATTAGAACCGAAATCCTATGAGACATCTAATATTGATTGGAAACTGTGTTCTTTAGGGATTTTTTTTTTGTTAGTTGTTAAAGACATTAGGATTAATTCCTGTGTCGCGGGGTACTTTACAAACATTCAAACAACGGACACAAAGAACACCCAGACTCACAACAACAATTTGAGGATTTTTTTTTATTTTTTTTTAAGCTATAGGGGGCAAACGAGCAGACACAAAGTGTTGTCCCGTGCGGGGATCGAACCCACAACACTCGACGCGGTAGCATACAAACAAATAAAATTAAAGTCTCAAAATGTTCCATTACATAAATCTTAATCGGGGTGGATATAACTCAATAAAAGTTAAATCTTCCACTATTTGTTATTTTTCCGATGATCAAATGTTTTGTAATAAAATAGTTTAGTTCTGAGAATCAGATAGATTCGTAACATCATCCGATGAACAGTTACAATGGTTTGATGAAGAAATTGAGCGTGAATAAAATTTTGTATTTTGTTTTGTAACCGTATACCCGATGGACATTTTTGTGTCAGTATACCGTTGAAATTATCCCTGAGTGTTGTGGGTTACTTAAATAATGTAGAAAAATATTGTATTTTTCACCTAGAGGAAATAACTCATGAAACCAAAATATACAAATGAAAACAAGCATTTATCATCATCAAGAAAGGATCAAGTACGTTTTTAAATATAAAAATATGTCCAATTAATATTTACCAGATCTAGTCTTCCAGACTATGTTCTTAATTTAATTCCTATGTTTCAGTTTACAACTTATCCCTATGTTTTGTAGAAATTAAGAAAATGTGCAGTCTCTGCAAAATGTGGGAAATTAACCTTAGTTTTTTGTCGTCCATTAAATGCCAAAAATAGGCAAAATTGAGATTTTTTTTAAATTTTTATTCTAGAGCTAAAAAGCAAATAATCTCTACTTTCACCGTTGACACGAATCACAAAATGCACAGCGATTTAGCATGCTTAAAATCAGTTGATAATAAAAAGGTCAAAAGACAACGCCAACAGTGACGCCGACAAACAAAAGACACAAAGAACACCTAGAACCGGGACAACAATTTGTGGCTCACAAAAGTTATTATCCCCTGTGGGAATCTAACCCACGACCTCCGGCTAAGCAGTCAGGGTCACTCACCACTAGTCAAGTTCATATCATAATTTTGCCGGCTCAATATGGTTAACATCTGGCGATTGAGTAGGCCGCGGCAGAACGTTGATCCGAGCATCGGCAAGCAAAGTGATACCTTTCTAACCGTGAGCGGACGTGGGCTGTCGTGCATTGGTCGAAACGAATTACCCAACTCGCTTGGCAATCGGATGATCACGTCTGAAACAATCCTATCATAAATCTGAGCCTTGAGATTGCCTCTGATCCAAATAAGATCGGATCTTCCACCAATCCTTAAACCGGGCCAAATCATTATTGTTCCCCCTCTATATTAATGACCTTTCTGACAAAATTTCAAACGTTCTTGACCTCCAGAGGTCCTCCACTTGAGTGCGCCTTGTATACGGCATCATACTGAAAGGAGATTCATTGAAAAAGCAAACACAAAGGCAGTCTTCTTGCTCCCGATATCTGTGTCCGCGAGGCCATTGTAAACGGACCCTACGATTGCGATGTTGAACTCTCAGCCGCCTTCGGGAACGCAGACTCACTTCACGTAAACGATTTCGGATGGTTTGGTCTCGTATCAGCGAGCCTGAAGAGCTGTGGAGCCTCGCAGCAAACATTATGCCGGTCATGGTACGACTCCGTCTAGCGGTATTTTGGATGTACCGGTCCTATCTGCGAGTAGTGAGATCGTCCTCCATGACGCTCGGCCACACTGCCCGTGATACGATACGTTTCCAGAGGCGGCGTATGACACTCTGGGTAGTGCCGAGATCGACATTCACAGGACGTTGTCTGGAAACAGCTTGAAACATTCAGTCAGCTCTCATCATCTGTTCTCGTGTCAAATGATGCCGTCGCTCCATATTGATGGATTTTTTTCAGTTCCGATGCAGAAATTGCATTGGTTTTATAAAAACGCTATTACATACTTTTATAGGGATCCTCATTAACAGGTGACTTTCTAATTTTAATCAAAATTTATAGAAATAAAAATTCAATACTGAAATTCACTATTATTATTATTGATCCAAAAGAGTTAAAATTATAGTCCTCAATTGGCGATACTCTAAAACGTTCTTACTTGATCCTTAGACACTTTTGATGTTGTGGTAAGTGACTGACAATGGTAGAACATGCAGGCTAGAGGATTACATAAATGGCATCACGTCACGTCACAAGTTCGAGGCTTGTTTCAAATACAAACCATTATTCTAGTGACCTAACTTTTTTGTCAAGTTCTATAAAAAATTCAAAGTTCTTAATTATAACAATAAGTGCAGGACATAAAAAACAACATATTTTTTATTGTACCAAGGTTTTTGAATTTCAGGCTAGGTGACGGCTTTTCCTGTGAGTAGCCTTGAGAAGAAACAGGAAACGCGCAACGACCCAGGTCTACATAAACTCATGTCAATATTGGTAATCCTCCTCTCTTGCATATTATTAAGGGGAAAAATACTTGTAAATAAGGAAAAAATAAATTATTTGGGCATGGAATATATAGGTACTTACTTGGTGTTACAGAAAGTTAAGTTTTATGCCGGTTGATTCATCTTGAAACAAAAATGGATTTGAATCATTTTTTAATCAGCAAATGCTTTATCACTTTCTCTGTCTTTGTTTATAAACTATCGGCGATTTGCACAGAATAAAATCATTTTTTTTAATGTAGCAAGTTGAAGTAAATGTTAACATTGAACATAAAAAAAAAATGTTTGTCTACGTAATCGCATCGCTCACCCCTACTTCTTACGTTCTTTGGGTTGAATATACACATATTCAATTATTATAGGAACAAAATTCATGCTTAACAACAAATAAATGCTTGTCATAATGTTTAAACAAAAACACAGGCAGAAAGATAAATTTAAAATTAAATGTAAGATAGAAAATAAATTATTATTTTTATATCACCTATTAAACACAACCATTGTTTCCGATCTCTCATATTAGAGTACCATTTACTGGAAAATGTTACATTTTCACGTAAACGGTAATTCTATAATTTGTACCCCTTGAAATTCTAAACTAACTTGTCTCTCTAAACTTTAGAGGTAATCTCCAGAGAGGGGGCAGCACTTCATCAACATCTAGGCCACCTAGCGGAACAAGGACATAACCTTCAAAATGATAGCACACACTTGTTCACACTAAGAACGTAAACAGCGCCCTCTATTATTTTATGTTCACACTATTAAGGCTTCATAGAGTGCGGAAGTTCCATCTGTTTCCGTACTAGTTACATAAATGAATTATGTAGTGCCAGTGTTTTTTGCAAAAGATTAAGCTATTTTCGGCTTGTTTTCATATTTTCATACTTTACTTATTCTTGGATATGAGCCATTTTCTTTTCTATCACACGTTATATATTTTTGCGTAGTTCCACAAATTTCAAAGTAAACATGTACTAACACTGTTTACAGTACACAATCTTTCAAGAATCTTTTTTTACACTGCAAAACGATATAAATAAAAACATATATTATTATTGTTTTATATTATAGAGGGCAAACGAGCAGACGGGTCACCTGATGGTAAGTGACTACCACCACTCACAGCCCCCTGCAACTCAAGATTCTCAAGTGCGTAGCCGGCCTTTGAGGGGGGATATGCTCTTTTTTTAAAGGTTTGTCTTTATTTTATCAAGATACGTGGGGAACTTTACTAACATGAACAATGACTACAAAGAACACGCAGATTCTTGACAGCATGGATAGAACAATTTATTATCACATGTGGGAATCGAACCCACGACCCCTGGCCCAGATGTCAGGGTCCATAACCGCTAGACCAACAGGCAGTTTCACAGAACCATTGAACATATTTTTAAGTAAGTACGTTGGTACTTATACGTATCGATTAGAGCCATATGCGGCTACCGCACTGTATCGACGGAGGCGGCGTGCGCATTGACTGGGACTCCCCCTGGGACTTGGAGGCGTAAGTGCTCGCCGAAGTTTATCGTAGGACGCGAGTAGCCTGAGGCCACTCGTCTAGCCACGATGACTCGTTTATCGTCCTGGCTGGAGGCGTTCCAGCAGGGGACTCTTTTCTTCCGACTGACGTAACTAGGTTCTTTTCTGGTACTGCGTATTGGTTGTAATAAGCGTTTGTCTTCCATCTCATGAGGTGAATACTAACAAATATGAATCTGCTCCGTTGTGTATGAAAAAAGGATAATACTATTAGACCAGGGGTGCTCAAACTTGAACTGCTGGCGATCTACCTCAATATTTTTAGACTACTTACGATCGACTTGAGAGGCTGCAAGTATGTGTGATGCAGGGTTGTCGTACATACACGATACACCCTACCTACCTAGGTAGGGTGTACCGTAGCATATATAGATATTAGCTTTCCGCACAATTTACATTATCTTAGTCAAGGTTTGGGTTAGGTTTACTTAAGTTCTTCTCTACAATATCAATGAAAAAACTCCTAGTTATTCAAAATTGCGAGTTTATTCGTTGTTACAAAGCAAAAGATTTACATATGGTGTTAAACTCAACTAAGGAGTGACTTTGGATCTTGAAGCGTGGCACTGCATGTCCTCAGCATACTTTTCATAAGATGGTGCGTAACCACTGAGTGCCAATCGCAAGCATGATGACATATGATCGTCAGTTAGTCGATTGCGATATTTTGACTTAATTATCTTCATTTCAGAAAATGCAGACTCGCACAAGTAAGTTGACCCAAACATTGCCGTCAGTTGAAGGGCGATTTGCCTTAGATTCGGATATTTATCTTCAGATATAAAACACCAGAAATTTGTATCAGATGCTGTAGCTTTGAGATGTATATCTGATATAATCTGCACCAACTCATTTTCAACAGAACATGAGTTCATATTAAACTGACTTGCTACTTCAGTGGTTAATTCCTCAATGTTATTACATGAAAAAGGATAACTCATAAATGATGCTATATTTGCCAATTTACTGCAATCATAAAAACGCATTTCGAATTGTCCCAAAATATTTGATAATTCAGCCTCATACGTATCATAATTCAACTGAGGAATCCTTGCTTTCAAAGACGGAAAATGTTTCAGATCCTTTCGTTTCAGTTGATCTATCATAAGTTGCAATTTGTTTTTGAATGCGTTTACTGCGCTAATCATCTCAATAATAGTTTTTCCTTTACCTTGAAGCTCCAAGTTAATGGTGTTTAAGTGCATTGTGATGTCAGTCAAAAATGCCAAATCAGTCAGCCATTTTTCGTTTTTCAACATCTCAGTGTCATCACCTCTTTCGTCTATAAAAGCTGTTATTTCGGGCAACAATTCTTGAAACCTTGCTAGGAATTTTCCGCGACTCAACCACCTGACGTCCGTGTGAAGAACTAAATCAGTGTGTTCAGCTGACTCCCTATCTTCCAACTGCA
This sequence comes from Tyria jacobaeae, assembly GCA_947561695.1. Taxonomy (NCBI): domain Eukaryota; kingdom Metazoa; phylum Arthropoda; class Insecta; order Lepidoptera; family Erebidae; genus Tyria; species Tyria jacobaeae. Next base: position 4,503,408 of record OX387207.1, on the reverse strand, counting down.
ACTTAAAGAGCCGCCGTTGCAAGCTACGTGCACGGATGGAATTCACAATTTTTGTTGCAATGCCCATAATTTCCTCCGTGTTTAAAACTTTTGAACACAAAACTAGTTGATGTATAATGCAATGGAATGAAAAAAATTAAGGGAATTCTTCATTAGCTCGACACAATGCCACAAAACCGTTCTTGTTTCCAGTCATTGCTAGTGCTCCATCGGTTGTAATGCACACTAATTTATATATTGGTAGCTTGTAGTTTTTTACAAAATTGATGAAAACGTCATATATATCTTCGCCACGGGTCTTCCCCTTCAGAGGAATGATTGTCAAAAATTCTTCCTTAGCCAACATGTCATTGAATACCATCCGAATAAAAATACACAGCTGGGCAGTGTCTGTCATATCGGTGGATTCGTCGAACTGTAAAGAAAAGTATGTACATTCCATGATATCATGTTTTAGTTTATCTGCGATGTCCTGACTCATGACTTCAATACGCCTTGTGACAGTCGGACGAGATAACTGAAGTTCTCTAATAGCAAACATGATTTCTGTTTTATTTTTAAAATCTCCAAATAAAGTCTCACCCGCTTCAATAAATGCTTCCTTCACAACCGATCCATCTTCGAATGGTTTCTTGTGTTTCGCCAATATATGAGATATTTTAAATGACGCGATCGTAACAGCTTTTGATTGTTTGGCTGGTCTTGTGAACATGGTTTGTTCTTTTTTCAAACAAGATATCAAATTACTTACTTTTCGTTTTCTTAATTCACTCTGTGGCGGAAAATCCTTTTCATAGTTTTTATGAACCGTTTTATGATGCCTCTCTAAGTTACCACGCTTAGGTATTGCAACTGACGCACGACAAATAACACAAATGCACTTATCCTTCACCATACAAAAGAAAAATTCTTCCTCCCAATCGTTATTAAAATAATACGTTTTAGATTTCTTCACTGCACTCATTTCGCACTATTTAATAATAAACTTTGTATCGACGTAGTATCGCCTTCAAGTTACAATTCAGAATGACTCCAATTCCTGCAGGCGCAACATTTATATCGGCGTGAACGAAAGTCTCGAATGTTCCCGTCAAACGCGCCGCCCGAAATGGTCTAGTACAGCCTAGTCTAGAAACAACGCGGCTTTTCTTTGACAAGTACCGCGCGTTCCTTTGATAAAGCCGCCTTTTGCCGCAAGCAGTGTTATTACGTAATAAATTTTTGTAGTTTAGTTACCTACTTATTAAAAATTTTTTTCTTCTCAATATCTACTCAAAAAGCACTCGCGATCGACTGGTCGATCGCGATCGACCGTTTGAGCACCCCTGTATTAGACAATTGTTTATGGTGACCAGATTTTATACTCGGCTTCGCTGGCTTTAATACTTATACATTACTTTTCTTCCATTTCTCATTACAAATCGGTACATCTGAAAACAATTTTATAAGACTTTTCTTTTAACTTTGTGCTTATTGATACCTTAATTATGTGAATTGACAAAATAAAACTATATATTAAAAATAGTAGTAGTTTTAGATTAAACTGACATTTATTTCACAAGTTCATTGTTTGTTTCTTCGTTTGTAATGTGATTTATAATCACTCGGTTGTCTATCTGTCTGTCAAGGTTAAAATTAAAATCAAATACATATGGCTACTGTCTCTTCTTCTTCTGGGCTACAGGAGAGGGGAGTTGTGCTTACAGTAATCTCACTCACTCTGTGAAATACAACGCAAGTACTGTTTAGCAACAAGTTTTCTGTGAGGTACCAGTAATACCCACTTCTGTCGAGACGGCATACAAGCCCAAGCATAGCTCTACGATAATTAGTTAAAATTAAGAAGTATACCAATTCTTAAGTGTAAAATTAAGGTATGACACACTTTTAATTACAATGTATCTAATGTAAGGTCTACATGTTACTATACTCATGAAAAATTAATATAATTATTAAGGTGGTCTGCAGATACCATTAGGTATACACGGTAGGATGGTATTCTAATAGAACAATGTGCCTCTTGGGGCTATCGGCAACATCACTACATGAAATAATATTTTAACGGCTCGATGATTGTAGATACATGTTAGACATTAAAGAAAAGCTAATAAGCGGGGTTTTTATTAGAGCACCAGAAGCCAAACAAACGTGTTTAGAAATTTTCTCTGTTTGTACATGCAACACGCAAAAACTATTGCATGGAATTGAATACAGTTTTCACAAGATGTAAATCAAAGTATAGACTATGATTTTATGTCCCTGCATCAATAAAAATAAAGATATTTGGTTCTAAATTCCACCACGCGTAGTAGTAGTAGCGGACAAAAGCTAAATAGAACATAAAACGTGGTCGGTAAAAAAAATAATCTTGTATGTATGTTATTTCTTCGCAATTAAGTACTCTATTCAGAATCGCATTCCCTAACGGCATCCACTCGGTGCATTTACACCTAAGCGCAACAAATGCAACTGCACAATACAACAATTTCTTATTTGGTACATTCATTGTTAGGGTAATAATTACCCATGAAGTTATTGTTGAAATAAATAATATTTGGACTTTCATAGAATAGTATTAACTAGTCTCTAGTTTTTCACAAATAAACTGGAAAATAAAAAGCTGCAAGCAAATTATTTTATTGCTAATAAGAATATTTTCTTTTGGTATGTATCAGGGTGATTGTTAAATTTTCACAGAATCTTTGAAAATCTATAAGGAAGTATCACAAGTTTTAAACACCGTCTCGTCAACTGCTGGGTGCAAGTAATATACCATAAAAACATAAATGTGAAATGAGAGCCAAGTTCAATATTCAGAATACGCGCCGTTGTCGTCTTCGCTAACAAAAGAATTCAGATTTATATTGGTACAAAGTTCTGTTTTTTTTTTTTTTTTTTTTTTTAATACTATAGGGGACAGACGAACAGACGAGTCACCTGATGGTAAGTGACACCGCCGTCCATGGACACTTGCAACTCAAGAGTCGCAAGTGCGCTGCCCGCCTTTGAGGGTGATGAGGGATGGGGGATGCAGGGAGCGGAAAGAAGAGAGGAGGGATGAGGAGATGGAAAAAAGGAGAAAGGAGATATGGGAGAGAAAAGGGGGGAGGAGGAATTGGGCCTCCGGAAACCTCACTCAATTCGGGGAAATGCAACGCAAGCGTTACTTCACAACCGGTTTTCTGTGAGGCCGTGGTATCGCACCGGTCGAGCCGGCCCATTCGTGCCTAAGCATGGCTCTACCACTGAAGCTCTGTGTAGAAAATCCAAAAAAAAATGTTACAACAACATGCAATATTCCCCTGGTGGTAAATGGCCACCACCGCCCATCGATACTTGAGGGGTTGAGACGAGGGGAAAGAGGGGAAGGGGGATGAGGGGATGGGATAAAGGAGAGTTGGGGTAGGGGAGTGCAAAGAGGAGAAGGAGGAATGGGGCCCCTAGTACCCTCACGCACTCGACTATACAATTCAAGCATTGTTTGTGTACCACTTTTCTGTAAGCCCTTGGTAATACTCCGGTACAGTTTGTCCATTCGTGTTTAAGCATGACTCTCCCACGGTTCTTTATAAACCTATAAATATAAAACTATAATGATTACGTAATAAATGGCTTTATAAGTAAGTTATAATATTTATTAATTAATTTCGATTATTTCAGTTGGTACTCCAATCTGTTGATTGAAACGTAAATTGTAACTATTAAAACTTAAGTAGAGTTCGAGTTACAACTGCACAGATTCCCTCCCCGGTATGCATTCACGCCCTCCGCTATGTGATAGCATCGGCGCGAATTCAGCTGGCATGAGGCGATGGTATGCCGAATTTGAGCAGGGATGGATTTCTCTATATGATGAAATTCGTGAAGGATGGCCCACAACTGCGACCATTGATGAAAATGTGGCTCCTTTGATGAATCTTATTGAAGAAAACAGACGTTTCACCTATGAGTCGATTTTGGGACATTTGTGGATTGGTATGAGTGATTCAAAAAATTCTACACGAATAATTAAAAGTGAGAGAACTTTGTTGTCGATGGATTCCCCATGAACTGACTTCAGAACAAAAACCGCCTCGTGTGAATTGGTGCAAAAGGATGTTTCTTAGGTACGACCTCGACACAATCTAATGCTGTTAAGACATCATCACAGAGGAACTTGGATTTATTGTTTTGAACCAGAGAAAAAACAACAATCTTGTGAATGGGTGTTTGAAAGCGAAACCAGACCGACTAAATTTAAGCAGGCGAGGAATGTCTGAAATTAAAAAAAAGTTACATTTGATTGATCACCGCCAACAAAACTAAAACATTTTTGGCCTCTGAAAAAGTGGACCATGTGATTTCTTTGTTTTTCCTAAATTTAAAGATTTGATGAGAAGCTTCACTTTCAAAAGCTCCGATGAGGTTGTGACGGCGCGTTGTTCAATCAGCACGTTAAAACATACCACCTGTTCAATGGTCATGGCAAAAATGTTTATAATGTAAAAGAGAAAACTTCGAAAAACTTTAAACAAGTTATAAGTATATATTTATATACTTATAACTTGTTTAATTACTAAGTTACGCAAAACTTTCAGTGCGGCCTACGTATAATACTATATATAAAACCAAATTATGTATTCATCTACTTTCATAATAAATTTTGTTGGTACTTTGCTGATACTAATTTTAATTAGTGAAAATCTGAAAACTGAAAATTATTGATAATTATCAATCATTTCCATTTTGTTCTCTTAATAGAGTACCTTGATGCCAAACATCAAGTTTCTGGGTTATCTGAAAGTGAGTTCGGTGTTTTATCTATAAGTCAGTCATAAAAATGCCGGTTTTAAGACATTAATATATAAACTATTTAACCTACATTTACGATTATTTTTATTCTAGACTAGATGAGGAATTATACTAAGTGTGCGAAATTTAATATACGTAAGTTTAAATGGCTTCCGAGTTATAAAGAAAAGTAGTTCGAAATGGTTCGTTTAATAATACACATGGCTGCTGCGTCGCCAGTTAATTTTTCTTTGAACTTGGCTGACATGTTCCTGCGTATCTAGATATGATTTTATAATTGTAACTTTAATGTAACTTAGTTTTAAAGAGCCCGTCTGAGTACGTAAAGATGTAGAGAATGTCCCACTTATATTATAAGCTCATCTTTCTCTGTAGTCCCCAGCGATAATGTTCTAGTCTTACTTACCATTAGAAAAACGTACCACGATTGTATTACTAAAAAAAAAAATGACAAGTGTTTTTCTAATCAGCCGGGTTAACAAAGTGGTGTTATTTACTTGTTACACAAAATTATGTTATTTTATAAGATAGGTCATATAGTGTCAAACACGCAGTCTTTTTCAATTCTAAATTGATTTTCACAGTATTTAATGCAGTAAATGTAGTCTTATCTGTTATTACAGCGCGGTGTAAGGCGCGCCCCCTGCGTGAACTGTTGGCGGGGTGCGCTTATACTCGTTCGAGTCCCGGACATCTAATAGTGAAAGCTTGTGCGCCGCCTCGCAAGGTAAATATACTTACTTTAGTTATGTAATGCACCGCGAATTGACTTTGCGATGTTTTGTTTTTGTTGTGACATGTGTATGCGTTACTGTTAAAAAATTGGAAGACCATTTGTCTGTTTGTAGTCAATGGACAGTCAGTGTTTTAATTGACTTAACAAGGAAGTGTAATTATTGTTGGGTTTTAGGTGCCTTCTATTTACAGATACTCTTTAAAGTAACTTATGTAATCAATATAATATCAATCTTGGTATAATATTACATTGTAATATATGGTACCAGTGTGACATAGTGTTATTAAATCTCTAGGCTTAGACGGCAGGGCGCTTTTTCAATAAGCCTTTGAATATTCTTATTTTTGTTGATTTGATTTAATTTCGGATTTCAATAGTTCACAATTTTCATGTTCATTATTAAAGCAATATTGTAAAAATAAAGTAAACATATTGTTTTGTCTTAGTCAGTGTCTGTGTTATTTTACTAGCAACTGACTCCAGTTAAGAAACAAACATCGTCAGAAACGTTGATGCGTTTATTTTTGTATCTAGATATGATGTGACTTTTTTTTTTTTTTTTTTTATTCGTAAGCCTACCATAATGACTCCACTTTGCCTGATGGTAAGCAATAAATGGAGTCCAAGAGTGGTGGTCACCAACCTCATTGCATGTCTAGTCAATGCAGCATGGTGACCCACACTATGGCGGCCTGGTGAGATGCTTTTTCACGCCCCGCTTAAAAGACCCGGGATCAAATTGGGAAGGAAACACGTGCGGTTCTTCTCGCCCGAGCATCTGTGTCTTTTATATAAGACCCAGGTTCGCTCCTGCGTGGAGTACTGCTCTCATCTTTGGGATAGCTATGCGCAGTATCTGCTTGACGCTCTCGATCGGTTGCAGCGACGCGCAGTCCGTATTATAGACTGTCCTGAGGTCACCCGACTGGGTGACAAGAGACTTCTTGAGCCCCTGCAGTTGCGAAGAGATGTCGCCTCTATGGCAGTTCTCTATCGCCTACATCACGGGGAGTGTTCTGACGAGCTCTTCCAATTGGTCCCACCTTCTCCCTTCCTCTACAGGACTACACGTGATGGCCTGAGGAGTCACCGTTTGCGAGTCGAAGATATGCGATCCCGAACGAAACGGTTTGGCTCTTCTTTCCTGTGCCGATCAGTGAAAGCCTGGAATTCCCTACCAGCGCACGTGTTTCCTTCCCAATTTGATCCCGGGTCTTTTAAGCGGGGCGTGAAAAAGCATCTCACCAGGCCGCCATAGTGTGGGTCACCATGCTGCATTGACTAGACATGCAATGAGGATGGTGACCACCACTCTTGGACTCCATTTATTGCTTACCATCAGGCAAAGTGGAGTCATTATGGTAGGCTTACGAATAAAAAAAAAACACACACGCACTTATGCACTTATCGAGACTTTACTTGGATTGATTTTAATTAATATTTATTTAACTTTATTTTCAGTTTTACTTATCCTTAAAATTTTATTAAATTAGTCAAATTAATCAAAATCTCTAAAACATTTTGTAAAGTGGCGGAATTGGTATAGATTGCGCATAACGTGCTATGAATTGTGAGGGGATCGGAATTGTTATTCCTAAACAGAGGTATCATACTATCTGGCTTGGAATTCAGAACCTTACCCAACTTTAGTAGTTTTGTTGTGCGGAACGGGCCTGCTTCTGCTAGAATGACGGATAGCCCTGTCCGCCGCCCCCAGGCTAGCGCTCATGGCAGCCGGAGATCATTTTGCGCTCTCCGGCGCCTGCTGCGTCTACTGCGGGACGGAAGAGTGCTAGTTCTCTTCCTTTCCCTTTCTGCCGCTTACTTGGCCTGCATCACTACCTCACAGAATGAGGCGGCGGAATCCCATGCACTCTCGCCCTTAATATTTATGACCTACATTTCAATTTTTATCTGAGATAATAAAAATAAATGTATTTTTATAGAAGAAATGGACATTACATAATTGCTATATTTTTTTTGTGTTATATTTTGCTTACACTACAATGAGAAGTAAAGGTCGTTTAAATCCTGAAGTTGACTAGTTAGTGATAAGTGGCACAGTATTTATTTTAGTTACCTATAGATTACAAAACATAATTTTGATGTTTTTCATTTAAAACTCAGTACACCTGTATGTACTGTAGTTACCAAGAATAAATGAAAACTCTTCAAGAAAATCTTAAATTTACTTAAAAGAGTCAGTAACCAGTAACCAAACCAAACAAAAAATTTGTAACTAAATAAGAGTCTCCCCGCAAACAAACGAGCATAAAATGTATAAGCATAATATATTGCCATAACTCGCTATTTATTTGTTCACAAAATTATTTATTTATTCAATTACCATTTGAAAACCTCTGAAATTTGTAGAAATGCAAGAACAAAGTCGATAAAACCAAGTTCTATACAGTAACGTGTACGACTACATAGTAAATAGTACTCTTTTTATTTCAAAGAATCTGTTATTTTATCAAAATAGTGGCGTTCGTTAACGTAGCATATTTTGAGAACGGCATCTACATCAAAAGTCTAAACTTTAACATGAGAAGGAAAACCTTTTAGTTCATGTAGCCCTTCGTTCTATGATTCAATGGTAGAGAGCGCTACCGCTGTTTCACGCTCACATTTAATAGGGACATTTTACCAAATAGCTGTAAAAAACCTTATGTTTTAAATATAGCTTGTTGTTTTTGTTTTAACATTCAAGATTTATAATTTTCTCGCATGAAGCCCATATTCTTGATAGGTTGGGCGATATTTTCTAGATTGCCACACCAAGGATCCCGGCACCTTGAATATAATCAATATTCTTTCTTCAACAGTCGTAGATACGATGTGCGCTCTTTAATCATCTAAAATCTTAATTATTACTCATTCATATGCCTCACTAGAATCATCATAATGTTCGATTCAACTATGGTAAGTGTACCTTTTTTTTTAAATAATTTTCTAAGATAAATCCGTTATACGGTTTATCGATTACAATGTTTACCACAATTAAAATTTTTACTTGCCGCAATTCGTATACGACTTCCAAAATTTATTGTTAATTATTCAGTTACTTAGATACTACACATGCTTAGAATAATAAGGCAACAGGTGTCTTTCTCGTTATGAATGGGTGGCAATTTTCATACGGCTACTTATGTCAAGAAGCTCACTTGCTGTACATATAACTCCTACACTATATGTATGTACGAGGCATACGAATAAATATTTTGATACTATTGCTAACTAAGTAGCATTACTACTATTTATTACTATTTACTATTACGTTATATTATAATATATATAGTTCTGTTTCAACATCTCGACTTTTGTCGGTTTTATAGATACCCCGTCCCGTAACCTACGGGAAAAAGGATATTTATGTCCCTATTATTGTTCAAAAATTAATAAAGTTAATTATAAACGGTATGTATGAATAAATATATAAAAATTGAATGTGTAGTTTCGTTGTATGAGAGGAACCTAACTAGTGTGTATCTGTCGTGTGGTGTGTCAGGCGCTGCCCTTCTCCTTCCCCGTCCTCGTCCTCTTCCCCTTCCTCTTGCCCGTAGTGTTCAATGTCTGATGTCTGTCCAGTGTATGAGATATGTTCAGAGGGTCCTGTATGTCTGATGATTGCGATATGTTTGACGATTGTTGCGGGTCCTGTGAGTCCTGTGACTGCTGCATGTTTTGCAATTCCTGGGTGTTTTGTGAGTGTTGGTCCTGCATGTTGTGTATGAATACCGTATCTCCCAAAACTTTACTGAGTATGGTTAGTGTGTGTATGGCTGCTTGTTTTTGAAGAATGGTAATGTCAATGGTGGTTTCTAATTTATCTATGTATTTCTTAATGTTTTTGGCAACTATTCCCGTTGCGCCTATAACTATTGGAATGACAGACGTTTGTGTATTCCACAGACGGGTGACTTCATTTTTGAGTAGGTGGTATTTGCTCAATTTCTCAATTTCCTTAGCGCCTATATTGTAGTCGGATGGCACAGTGATGTCTATTAAAAATGTTTTATTGCTGGTTTTATCGATATATATATTGTGCGTTACGGTGACATCTGTTTGTACGGGCATTTCCCAAAGGATTTTAGTGGATTCATTTTCTTTAACTTGTGGTTGTGTAAGTGTTTCTTTCCATTAAAGGTCAGAGACTTCTATTTTGTGTTTTTTGGCCAGACACCAGTAGACGTATTGGACAAGGTTATTATGACGTTTAACATAATAGGTCCCCGCCAGTTTTTCGCATCCCGATATGATATGCTGAGTGGTTTCGTCCTTGCAGGCACATAGGCGACATTTTCCGTCTACTGGTTCTTTCAGTATATCGCGCTGATGCTGTCGGGTCATGATGGCTTGGTCTTGTATGGCAAATATTGATGATTCTAATTTGGGAGATATATGCTGTTTCTTAATCCATTTAAACGAAAGTTCTGCATCTACGTTGGCTTGATCAAGTACTTTATGCGGAAACTGCCCGTGTAACTGTTTACTTCTCCACACTGCATTGTGTGTTTTAGTTATAGCTTTTTTAATTTCTTCATCTGTGTGTGTGTTATCCACTGGTAAATGTAGTTCGTCTTCTATTTCTTGTGCTTCCTTAATTATGGAGTATTTATCTTTATGTGAGTCGTGTTGTGCTATTGCTCGAATAAGATGATCGCTTTCTGCTTTTAAGTATTGCTTATATTTAACTATCTGTGTTTTATACATATACTCTACGTTTATAAGACCCCTTCCACCTTCTGTCAACGGTAAGTATAGTCGCTTTGCTTCTGCTTTTTGCTGATGTGCCTTGTTTAATGCTAAAAGTTTTCTTGTTTTTACATCTATTTTCTTAAGATCGCTGATTTTGTAATTAATAACACCAAATGAATAGAGTAGTACCGGAATAGCATATGTATTTATACCTTTTACTATTGAGCGTGAATTGAGATGTGTATTTAGTAGCTTTTTTATCCTTTTGAGATATTCATTTGTTATTTGATCCCTAATTATACTATGTTCTATCTTTCCTGATTCATGTACTCCTAAATATTTATATCGATCTCCTATTGCCAGTTGTTGAAACATCTCTCCGCTTAATAGAATATGGCCTTTTCCTATTGCACTACTCCTATGCCCTGAGCTAATATGTATTACATTACATTTATCTAACCCGAATCTCATCCCTATGTCTTCTGTAAATATTTCTACACTGTCTAATAATATTTTCAAGTTACTTCTATTGTTTGCATAGACTTTAAGGTCATCCATGTAAACTAAATGATTTATCCAGAAACTATTTTTAAGTTTATATCCTTTCATTTCGTATTTATTCAGGACAAATGATATAGGGTTAATAGCTAAACAAAACAATAACGGTGAAAGGGAGTCACCTTGGAAAATGCCGCGTTTAACAGAAATCCGTTCAGTAGTTATTGAAGTTTGGGAGCCACGGGCTGTCATGATCACCCCCCACGAAGGCATAACCAGCTGAAGGAACCTTTTTATGATAGATGGACATTTATAGACATCAAGTACTTTTAGAAGCCATTCATGCGATACGCTGTCAAAGGCTTTTTGATAGTCTATCCACGCCATGCTTAGGTTCTTTTGGGATTGGTGTGCATCCTCTGATATAGCTTTGTTAACCATAAGGGGATCCTTACATCCCCTGGCACCACGGCGACATCCCCGTTGTTCTACCGCCATTATGTTGTTTTCATCACAGTGGCTATACAGTAAGTTGGCTAATACGGACGTTAATAATTTATAAATACTTGGTAAGCATGCTATCGGTCTCCAATTTCTCGGTTCTTCTGTATTTTCATTTTTAGGAATTAATATGACCTTGCCTGTAGTAAACCATTCTTCTAATGGTTCTGTACCTGCAACTATATTTGTAAATAATGAACTTAGATATGGGTGGACACTGGTTAGATATTTCAAGTAATAATTTTGTATTTTATCTATTCCTGGTGCTTTCCAATTTTGCAGTTTTCTTATGGCAGTTTTAACTTGATCTTCTGTAATTTCTTCTGTATTAATTGTATTTACCTCTCCTGACGCCATTTCTACCTCCTTAATCCACTTAGCTTCAGTGTTGTATGCTGTAGGGTTTGATAATATTGAAGACCAAAATTCCTCCACTCCTTCTCTACTTGGTATTTTAATATCTTTGCCAGCATTCGTCTTGCCCAAAGTTTTGTAAAATCTGTGTTGGTTTTCCTTAAATAAACTATTTTGTTCTTTTCTACTATTAATATCATCATATCGTTTCATTCTACCTGCCAGTGCTTTTATTTTTTGCTTAAGTGTTTCTGCTGTATTTCGTTGCTCATTTTCATTTTGTATGTTATATTTACTGTATAGCCTTTTTTTGATATTCCTCATTCTTCGTGTAGAAATCCCTCTTTCTATTTCTATTAACTGACCTAATTTTTTTCTAAATTTTTCAATTTTAATTCTTATTCTCTTTTTCCACGGTGGATCGCATTTTGGTTTTATAGTGTGTGTGGGTGTGTATGGTGTTTGGTTATTGTTTATTATTAGAGTTTTAGCGGATGCATAAATTATATTATTTATTTCGCGTAGACTAGTGTTAGTAACTAATAGGTTAGGTAGATAGCTGTCAAGAGTGTGTAGATTTTGGATGAATTGTTTATTTATTTTAGCTTTTGGGAGCAGTAAGCGTTCTGTAAGTGGAGTCTCTTTTGTTTCAGCTAATATTTGAAGGTAGTGTAATACTAATGGGTCCTGATCCTCGTTTACATCTATGTTGTTTGTCAACTGGTCTATTGTTTCTGCTTGTTCTGAAGAGTATTGTGCATGTAGTATGTTTTCTTGTGTACTCTGTATAGGTAATGGTTTTTCATGTCGTTCTTGGGTTGCATATGAAATATGGTCAGAGTTCTCAGTAGAAATGGTTCCTTCTGCTTGTTTTTGTATAAGATCTAGTAACTCTTGTGATATGACATTCTGTTTTATTACCCTGCGAGCTTGATTGGACAAAGTGTTACCATTAAACTTATGAATTTTATCGTTATTAGGGTTCCTCTCTATAAAAAGTGTCTGCAATCGTCCTATGTATCCTGCTCCTTCTGATCGTGCTTTAAAATAGCAAAACATTAATTCCTTTAATTCTGCTGTTGACCACTTTCTTCTTCTATCGTCGCTTATTACATTATTTGTGGTCGTTGTAGATGAGCCGACAGAGTCTGTGGGCGTAACCCTACCCTGCAAAGCATCATCCATGCCCTCCCCTCCCCGTTGATCGGCTGTGACATTTTCGAGATCCCCGACTCTTGCCCGCCTGTTCAGCAAAGAGCCACTGGTGGTCCGTATGCTGTCACGTCCAGCACCAGCTCCAGACGTGCCCCGGCGATTGCCCCCGGGCAGCGGCCCTATACGTATTCCATATATATATATATATGTATATATTATATATATATATTATATTATATATTATATTATATATTATTATTATATTTATTATATGTATATTTTGAAGTTTTTGAATTGTACTTTGAATTATTGATTTTATTCGTCGAAGTGCTGACATTCGTAGAAACAAAGGGGCTATTTTTTTGTTACTTAATTTTTCCATTTTAATATGTTTTTCGTATTTAGAATAATAATCAGATAATAGGTTGATAAAAAGTATTAAAAAAGCAACTATCACAGACATGGAAACCTTTTAACTGGATACTTGGTACTAATAGTAGTTGCAGTGGCATTTTGTACTTACATATACCTATGAGTTGTCTAAACGGCAATTTATTACTAATCAAAATCGATACCGATGGTACAAAACCAATTTCCATGATAAATCTTCAAAAGCTGTATTCTTCACTATTTCTGCATTCGAAATATTTTCTTAAATTTTTAAATGGCCCCACCTCAGTAGCACTAAGGAACACAGGAAAAATAATGTTTCATCTCGGAATAAGTTTACAAATGACGAAGATATTGTCTTACGTGTATTCTTCATCTCTTAACATTAGAATTAGAATAAATTCCTTAAATTTAAATGGCGGTCCCATTTCATTTAAATGCCCCATTTAAACGGGAATCTACTATACTACTGCACTGATGGCGTAGCGGTTTAAGTGGTCACCTCGCCACCAAGCTGCCGTGCCTAGTGTTGTGGGTTCGATCCCCGCACGGGACAACACTTTGTGTAATCCTCCAATTGTTGTTCTGAGTCTGGGTGCATGTTTGTAAAGTCCCCCGCGACACAGGAATTAATCCTAATGCGGGAGTTGTCTTTTGAAAAAGAGAGAGACAGAGATTGTTTTACAAGATTAGTTTGTTTTTTTTACAAACGGGAGTCAATAATATCAAAATAAACGGTAATAAAAGACTGAGTTATGTTCTAACAAACATAAAATAATACAACCCAATTGAGAATCGCCTCTTTTTTTGAAGTCAGTTAACAAAATATCATAACTGCCCTTCCAAAAAACTAAATATACACAAAGCAGCCCCCAAATTACACGTTAAAAAATATATCTATGCTGCTGTCTTCTCTGCTTAGACTAATCAAAAGGATCTGACCATGCCCCAACAATCACATCTGTTCATGCATGTAGAAGTGGTGGTCTAATAAAAAAACTGTTTTTTTTTTACAATAATAAAGGTATCTGGCAGATACTATCTGCTCACGGATTGGTATCAAGAGCCTCGATCAACACCTAAAGAGGCTCTCGTTAGATAGCTGGACAAAGAGACGTATGCAGAAAGTAGTTTAATCAACAAAATAATAATGATAGGACCATAATTTATTAGTAGCATAATTTACTTCTTCAGAAACGTAGATAGTCTCACGCAGCTCATGTAACGCAGAAATGTAACTAGTTACATTTCTGTGTTACATGAGCTAGTTAGCTTATGTTAGCAATCCTAGATCATGGTCCACTGGCGATTACATACTATCTTTCATAGTCTGTGATTTTTTTTTTGTCTTAAGTGTCGTCGTGTGTTTACTACTTTTGCAACTGTAATATTTCCATTTTTAAGTCATTTGCAATCATAATTTATTTTTACAAATTGAAATCAATCAATTTGTGAAAATACTTTGTAACAAAGTGTAAAAGATTACAAGTTGTTATTTTTAAAAGCTTACTTTCTCTTTCACTTTACAAGGCCAATCATAGGAAACTCACAATTTCGACTGTCATTTCGTTATTCTTCTCGATAGTCCTCTAAAACTTTCTTTGTTTATTCATTTTGCTTGATCTAGTACTTTTCATTGTATTCAAATTTTCTAAAGAAACCACTCCATTTACTGGAATTTTCTATAAAACACCGAAATCACAAACAAAAACCCATAGAGACCGCCGGGGTTTGAACACACGGAATTCAGCTTGCAGTCGTAGCCACTACCGCTTAGCTACCGTGGGTTAGCTAAGCGCGCTTAGCTACCGTAAGTAGTTGTCAATTTTTCTTCGAAAACTTGCGGTGATATACAGTATATATAAAGTGATGAGTGTGCTGAGCAATATTTAAATATGTACAGTAGTGCGTGCTCAGTTAAGCGAATAGTATTACATACTCGCTCTCATTAAATCAATCCACACACACAGGCGCGTTCACCGCTAAAAAGATGCCATTGGTCGTATCACCTCAATTTGAGAGCACTTTTCTAACTGCATCAGCCAGTATCGGAATCCTTGGCGTCCAGCAAGCGAAGTCCAGTTTCGCGGTCACTTAGAGAGTAAGGCCATATTAGCCTCGAAGAAGCTTGGTGTGCTAAACAGATCGAGACAGTATTTTACTCCGGCCCACCGCCTGCAACTTTATAAGGCGCAGGTTAGGCTGCACATGGAATACTGTACTCATCTCTACGCAGGTGCACCCCAGTACCAGCTTCTCCGCCTTGACCGCATTCAACGGAGAGCGACTCGCATCATCAACTGCCAAGATATTTCTGATCGGCTTGACCCTTTGCGTTGAGTAGAGATGAAGCTTAACTATGCATCCTCTATCGCTTGTATCATGGGGAGTGTTCAGAGGAATGGTTCGGACTTATACAAGCTGCAGGTTTCCGCCATCGTCCTACGCGACAAAATATCCATCCGCACCGCCTGGACGATTGGCACTCCACCACTGTGCGCTTCTCCAGAAGCTATTTGCCTCGCACAACCAGCCTATGGAACAAATTGTCGCTAGAGACTATTACTATAAACTGCAATTCATAGGAAAAATAAAATAAAATAAATATATAAACCTTGAAATCAATTAAATCAATTAATTAAAAAATGTGTATGTATCGTTTTATCGTTGTTTTCTTTTCAGATGTGGATAGCAGTGTTGCTTATATTAATCGGGGGCTTCTTATGTCTGCGTTTCGAGAGCAAGAAGCCCAGATTTTTCCCACCAGGACCGGAATGGACACCCTTCATCGGATGCGCCATGACTGTATATAAGCTTCGCGAACAAACCGGATACTTGTACAAGGCCGTAAATCTACTATCTGAAATGCACGGTGTCGCCAACTCCTGCCTGGGGCTTCGTATTGGAAAAGATCGTATCGTTATGGTAAACTCTCTTGAAGCTAATAAAGAGATGTTGTTTAACGAAGATATTGATGGCAGACCGAAAGGTATATTCTACCAAACTCGCACTTGGGGCGAGAGACGTGGAGTTTTGTTAACCGACGGTGAGCTGTGGAAAGAACAGAGACGCTTCCTCATTCTTCACCTTAAGGAATTCGGGTTCGGACGCCGAGGAATGCAGGAAATAGCACGTTGCGAAGCTGCTCACATGATAAACGACATCATGGTCATAATCAGTCGTGGTAACACTTTGTCAGCTGGTATCCAGATGCATAATTTTTTCAATACGTATATTCTTAATACCTTATGGACTATGATGGCAGGAATCCGTTACAGAGCCAGCGATCCTCAGATGCAAATGCTGCAATGCCTTTTGTTTGATTTATTTGCTGCTGTTGATATGGTTGGAACGGCATTTAGTCATTTTCCTATTCTTAGCGTCATTGCTCCCTCGGTATCTGGTTACAAAAAGTTTATCAAGACTCACAAAAGGATTTGGCAGTTCCTACGCGACGAGATAAATAGACACAAGAGAAGATTCGACCCCGATAACGAAGATAGGGATTTCATGGACGCTTATATTAGGGTTTTGAAAGAGAAGGGAGAGGTTGACACTTACTCTGAGGGACAACTTGTTGCTATGTGTATGGACATGTTTATGGCTGGAACTGAGACGACGAGCAAGAGTTTAAGCTTCTGCTTTAGTTATCTGGTGAGAGAACAACACATTCAGAAAAAAGCTCAGGAGGAAATTGATCGAGTTGTCGGAGATAGACCACCCTGCCTGCTAGATCGGCCTAAGTAAGAAAATTGGATTATACATTCTTAACTTACGCATATTGAATTGTAATGTAATTAATATTTATTAACTTTTCTACATCGCACCACAGCTCTAAGTTAGATCCTTATGTTAGATAAGTAGCAAGAAATGTCAAGGGACAATAAATAAACACTTGCACAAACACTACTCTACAAAAAAAGCAACTTTGCTTTCAAATTACTTAAACAACTTGCCAGAGTTTAGAACTGGGACAGTGTAATGGGGTTGCTTAACCCGTCAACCCTTTTTAGTGCTTCTACTTGCATATATAAGAAACGATCAAGTTTAATCATAGAGACAAATACATGATGATATAGACAGATCTAGCTTCTATCCTGATTAATTTATTCTGCGAAAGTATACGTTTAAGAATATCTTTGAATTCATTTCTTTATCTATAACGTTTCAGTATGCCATACAACGATGCCATAGTTCACGAATGTGTACGCCATTTTATGGGACGCACCTTCGGAGTTCCCCACCGCGCCCTGCGAGATACCTTTTTGGCTGGATACCGCATTCCCGAGGTAAGTTTACAAACCAATACCAAATTCAGCGATACTAGTATTTTTTTTTTAAAGACAACTTCCGCGTTAGGATTAATTTCTGTATCACGGGGGACTTTACGAGCATTCAAATAACGGACACAAAGAACTCCCAGACTCAGAACAACAATTTAAGGATTAAACAATGTTGTATTACTTGTTCTACAACTTTGTGACTCCTAAAATCTTTTTAACCCTTACCTTTTCTTCATATTAGAATGCGCTAGTGCTGTTTCTGCATCTCTAGAAAACCACAGGACTACAAACGCCCTCTGATTAGACTAATGACAGATTACTGTCTTTGTTAGGTATACAATTTACACATTTTCTTAGGTATGAAGTAACGGCTATTATTCCTCTTTGTATCAAGACATTGTCATCATCTTAAGTTTTTTTGAGTAAACCCATGGTAACTATGTCTATATACTGCTCAGTATTAACACATCTTTTATGTATTTTTCAGGATACCATGGTTGTGAGTAACTTCACAAACATTTTGATGAACGAAAACTTCTACCCGGATCCTTACGAGTTCAAGCCAGAACGTTTTCTCAGCAATGGAAAAGTTTCTCTACCTGATCATTACTTTCCTTTCGGTTTGGCCAAGCATCGTTGTATGGGAGATGTTCTAGCCAAGTGCAACATTTTCGTCTTTACTACTTCAATGCTGCAAAAGTTTGCATTTGAACCATACCCCGGAGAGCCATTGCCCTCGTTGGAACATATCGATGGTGCTACTCCTTCAGCAGCTCCATTCAAATCTCTGGTTATTGCGCGAGTGAAGGCCTAAGTTGTGTTAAATAACTTATTTAGGTGTTTTTTTTACCTATACTGTTTTAATAATACGTATATTAACTGGATATTTCTGCTGTAATACGGGCTCTATACAATTAATAATTGATTATTGTCATTGTCCAACTCTTTCAAATGATGCCATGTTAATCAGTTCTCATTAGAGTTATATATTTAGCATTTTGCAAATCATTTGTCAGTTATAAATTATTGCATGAAGTACCAGTACATATGTATGTATGTATGTAAGTTTAAAATGTATTAATACGAATAATAAAACGGATAGATTACTGAAAATGAATTTGTTCACGACTTTTTTCAGAAATCTGGTGGTTTATTTAGCGTCTCTGCAGCGGATTTGTATGAATTTAAGACTTATTTCATAATTATTTAGTGAAATATTTCTTACATATAAAATATTCTAGTATTGCTCAAAACATACCCAACTTTTTTATCGATTGTTATCTCTCTATTCTTCTACCTATTTTATATTCCTGGGACCTTTTCATGAAAATTTTGATGGTTATTAGCGTAATAATTAGTTGGATTACCCACCCTATTCCAAATCGTTGGGAAAAGAAATTCAGTAAATTAATCAGATATTAGATCAGAAATCGATTGTACGTCGTACTCTTGAGCGGCGGTTAAAGTGCTTGAGGAGAGGTTAAAGATGTTAAGACTGAATCCGAGTGTCGGATAGGTAGGAAGCATGTCAAGGGACCGAATTATTTTGTTTTTTTTTAAATGTATCTTGATATTTATATTTGTCACTTTTGGACTTTATTGTATTTGTACTAAAGTTTACTGTAGCTAAATTTTACGAATTATTTTTATGAACCGTTTAAGTATTACGTCGTGGACTATAAGTACATAGTTGATATTTTGTATTACTCTATTATAGTTCAATACATATTTACGATGAGTGTCATATGATTTAGAACATAGTTCTTTTACAGGGAGCGTCTTACATTGTTAACTCGTGTAGATGTGTATTTAACTTTTTTTTATTATAAGGTGAGAATGTGAGACTACAAAGTTTTTATATTGTTATAATACACTTATACCAATTTATATTATCACGAGGACCATTATTATTATATGAGTAAGTTTTTAGTTTATAAAATGCCCCGTCAGACAGTTTCTTCTTAACGGCTCTTGTTCAATAAAAAGTAGGCTACAGAGGAGAGAAGTACAGAGCTTAAAATGATCATATAAAATTTACATTCCAACAGTATTAGAAAAAAAAAAATAGTACTAACAAATAGGAATAATCCTAAATTCACAGTTTACAGTTAGGAATTTAATGTAAAAAATGCCCAAAAATATACAGGATTCTTCAATGGAAGCATATCCAGATTACCCGTCCAATTTAAGAAGAGTTTAAAATATGAACGTGACGGGCGTTTCAGTATGTTTCTTATTCTTTAATAAAAAAACTGTATCAAGGTACCTTTCTTGATCCTGAAGTACATGTCTCTTGTCATACATAATTATATCCAGTTTTACAATTTTAGTGACTATTCTTGATATAAGACTTCATTTTCAAGAATATTGTATACTCATATTTTAATCCACTATACTTATATCTAAATGTGTAGAATCCATAGAATAAGTTCTGACTTTCAATCAAGTGGATTTAGTATTAACTTAAAGACGGGATCTAAATAAGTATTTGCAATAATAACAGAAAGGTCTTAAAAATACAGTCTCAGAATATTCGAATTGAACGAGATTACCATCCATTAAAAATGTTGTTTGTGAGAGAAATGGTTGAGGGCGGCTTTTTACTGAGTCCGTAATCTTCAGGGATCGTTTCCTAGTAAAAATTGAGTAGAGACAAATCTGCTTGAGAGAAATCATTATATGTTACCAAAATCGCAGTATACATGTTAAAACAGGTGATGTGGTATATCGATGACTTAGTAGATGTTATATAAGCTTAGATGATTTAAATAATATAATATTCAATAAATGTATGATCCACTCATTCTGATTTTTATTTCACTAACCAGTAAAGCCATTCCTTAATGTATATACGATTATAGGAAGAAACATGAAGGCTAAAAGATTTTGACATCAGTTATGCACCTTGAAATGAATAGTTTTTGATATTTTAGAAATATCAATATCTTGTGGTTACCCAGTGGTAGTCTTGACTTGTCTGCGACTACGCTCATTGTAGACACACAACGCATGGATTTAATACAATTTTATGTAAAGGGAAGGGAATAGGGACAGCCATTAAGGGAATTGCACCATGCAAACGTTATTATCGTTGCACAGAGAGACACCTAGAAAACAAGCGTCTAACCTTTAGTGGACAACACAGCTAGCACTTCCCATTGTATTCGCTTGGGGGATTACAGGAAAATACCTATTGGCTGCTAGTGAGGCCGAAATACTGGGGGATAAAAAGAATAACCCAAAATCAAAACCGGTATCACTACCGGTTTTGATTTTGGGCAAGCAACCTTTGCTTTGCATTTCCCCGACTTAACTGACGTTCCGGAGGCCCAAAATGATAACCCCCACAAAGGATAGCGCTGTAAACAAAAGTACTCCAGGGGGCTACCAGCTGCGCTAGCGTTGGAGAATTCTTCCCTGGACATCCACGCTCAGTACGCAATATGCGTACTCTGGGGGGGGGCTCAACTGCGCTTGTAAAATCTGCTCGGAGCAAGAGCAGGCATACCATTGCACCCCCTGCCACGTTTACAGGGGATTTTTGTAGCATCATGGGCTTACATTCTAACCTCGACACTGTCCACCACCACCTCAAGACAGCAAAGCCGGCCTAGCTCTTTTTAACCAAGACGCAGATATCATCTCCAGCGGACACATTCTACCTCTGTTACCCTGGGTATGGATTGGAACACTCGTTTCTTCCTGAGGCCTGTGTATGCGTGTACGTTGGAGATGATATCACTTCTCGCCGCCTTTTCAGATCGAAATATAATAACTTTTAAGCCAATTCAAATATTAACATGAAATTTGAAATGTTATTTTCCAAATAAGTACAATTCATATTTTGTAAATATTTTTTTTTTTTTACATATTACATATAAAAAATGAATAGGATAGTATATATATCATTTATTTACCAATTAATACCAATATCGTGCCATTAGAGAATCCTTGACAAAAAAAATATAGGTTAATTAGGTAATTTAATAATAATAATGGGTGGAAATAAATAAATGATTACTATGAAAATGCAACGAACGTATATTGTTACCACATAGGTTAGAAGAGCTTAAAAGTCAATGGCACATTTAGACAGATTAAAGAAAATAATGTTGCCAACTTATGATAAATGTGGTTGTTGTTATTTGCCAATACTCCCTACAGAAGGCAGACTCATTTTACGGATACAAAACAAATGTTTTTCAAAATTAACAAATGTTTTTCAAGTTATCAGCTACCATCTTGCAACCATTTACAAATTTACTAATGTAAACGAATATCTACATATATGTTTAGTTTTATGATTATAACAGTCTGTTGATGCCAGTCATATTGCAGTTAGGTTGTCACAGTGGATGAGTAGCGCACTGTCATCGCCTTGACCAAGCTCAGCCTGCAGTTGCAGTAGCCACAGGGCCTCCTAGGTCGCCGCCGCCGCCGTAGAGTGCCACGGCTTGTTGTTTACACGAATTTTAAGATAAACAAGCATTCTGAAACAGAACTGAACAGAACCCTTGCACGATCCTCTATTCACATGATTGCTGGCCCAGTCAGCATCACAATATCCAGTTATTTCTTTTGAGTCATCTTTGACATAGCATAGCTTTGGGTTCCCGGACTATTACAGTACTGATCAACTTGTTAACTGCATAGGTAATATCAGATCTTGTGACATGTGCCAGATATATCAGACCTCCATCTGCTACCCTGTAGGGGATATTTTTTGTTCCATCTTCAGGATTTTTCTCAAATTTTGCATTTACCTCTATCGGTGTGCAAACTGGTGTGCATTCAGACATATTAAAGCAATCCAATACTAGGTTAATGTATTTTTCTTGATCTAACAGATTCATACCTGCCTCTCCGTTTCTATTTATGTTTATGCTTAAACAATTTCACCTAGGTCTTTCATACTGCATTCTCCTTTTTAAGTGTAAAAAACTTTAATATATTTAAATTAATAATAGTGTAAATAAGAAAAAATGTTTTATTGTAAAAAAAGTGTGGGGTGCATGGTGTTATAAATATTTCATTGACAGATATAAAAAAGATTATCATTTCAATAATAACTTAAAAAGCATTTCAATTTTCAATTCAATTCAATAATACCCCATGCTTTTTTTAATTTATATATTATATTAAGTATTTTTTACACTTATTCTTAATTAAAAATTATTGTAATTTATTTTCTATTTGTTAGTTTGGTTTTCTATATAAAGAGTGTTTTTTAGTTCTTTTTTTTTAACTATTATTTATTTATCATATATACCTTTATCTCTAAAATTTACATTACAGCCATTTTTCACCATAGCACTGACTGACAGGAGGTTTGCAGCAACTTTTGGTATGTATAAAACTTGTCTTCCTTATTTTTACTTTCTTTATTACCATTTAGCAATAAATTGACCTTTCCCATACTTTCCATAATTAGTAGTGTCTTACTGGCAACAGTTATCATGGGTATCGGTGGACTTGTAACATCATACATCCAGTCACATCTATTTGTCATATGCATGGAGGTACCCAAGTCCACATATCCACAGGTCCGTATTCGTTGTCTGAGGAGAGGAAAAATCTGCAACCAAACCTTTATTTCCTTTTGTATTTTCTACATTCTTCTTTTTCGGAGCACAACAATTCTTAGCAGTGTCAATTTCTTTGAATGAACTTTATCCTTGTAAAGAATGCTGAATTATCAGAGCATTGAACTACCTGCAGGAGTTTAGATTTCATGGTCACTTATCTTGATGCCAGAGCTCTCCAGTCCCATGATCATGGGCTTATAAGCTTCAGGAAGGCCGGCTAGCATCAGTGAACCGAGCTATTCATCATCAATGTCAAACTTAACATTCCTGAGCTTGTGAGCGGTCGACATTATTTTGTTGTTATCAGGTCAACAAGGCTACTCTCCTGTACAACTGTCATCAAAAGCCTGTTCCAAACTATCCCAGACTTTCTTCAAGTAGTTGCATTCTGAACATGTACGTAAATGATAGGGTCCAATAATAAAATCAACTTAGATTTCGCCTTGGTTTCTTTATTTTCGTCTGTATTGGTACCGGTGACACAATTCTATAAATCGTCGAGTTCGAAATATGCTTGGACTGCAAACTTGCATAGTTATCTCTTTGCACTGGTTTGTCGATATGAAATGGATTTTAACCTGAATTCGACATCTATGCGTCAACTCAACCACGCTCTACTACCATGTTGATATTTAGGTGGAAATAGATAAATGATTAATATAAAAATGAAACGAACGTATATTGTAAACACATAGATTACAAGCTTAATCTGCTGTAGTTTGTGATTACAACTCTTAGAAGTCTATCGCAGATTTAGACAGATTAAAGAAAATAATGTTGCCAACTTATGATAAATATGGTTGTGTTCTTATTTGCCAACAATAGCGATTAATATTTGATAGATTAATATATATTTATTTAGGAAATATAAAAACACAGAATAAAACAAAACAGTATATGCATACCAATACAATTATTTGTGATATATTTTTTAAATTGTAAAATCTCGGAAGTGATATATCTATGTATGCAATCACGACTATGATCATATTAAGGGATATCCAGCAATCACTGCTTGGTTTGTTATGATTATGAAAGAGGAATATTTCTGCAACAGGATAATCTCAATTCACTAAAGTACCTTGATAACAAAAAATTAAAGCTACAAAAATATGTAGCAAACCACTAACTCAAACATCTATTTTTTTATCGTTTAGAGAACTTCGTAGATATTAGTGAAAAATAACGAAAACTATTGCAGTAGTCTCTGCCTACCTATTTAGAGAATCTTGATAATGTAGATAAATAACATAATCCTAAACTGTCTAATTTACCACTGGTGAACAGAAATTCACAAGTATTTTAATAGATTGTATCTATTCTACATCTATTATAGCCATATAAAACGATATAGTATTGTGAACATGGTCTTTAAAATAACTAAGTAGTTTACAAAAATAATTTAAGAGTTATATATAATTACATTATGCATTTCATGTACGTATCAGTGTATTAAAGTCTATTTTTAGAAACTTACGTTTTTTATACACAGACATATACTACTTTTTAAATGTTAAATTTAAAAAAGGAGCAAATACAGGCAGCTTATTATTGCATATTCTTAAACTACATACTTTTACTAATATAAAAACAACAATATCTAATCTTCGGCTGTTTTCGCCTATGCTTTTTACATAGGCGAATACAGCGACAGCACGGGATGTAAAGACCAGCACATTAAAGAAGCAATTTAACTTTGCCTCCAGGTCCCACAAAAGAGTAAATGCTAGGGCGAAGTTGGAGCACATCGGCATAATTGGAGAGAGAGTCTCCCTTCCGGAACGCGTGCATTCTGGTCTCTTGCCAGGGAAACTTTTGTAAGCCCTCCCTTCCACCGCTGCACACAGAGATAATTCGTTGGCCCATGACGCTAAGGAAAAAGTCGATTTTCTGGGCAAACTCTTTGCATCAAACTCAACCCTGAACGACGGGGTAAACGCACCGCCGACCATACTGCAGTACGAGAGCCGTATACCGAAAGTCCGGTTTACACAAAGGTCAGTGTGTAAAGCACTTCTTTTCCTCGACGTTCTTAAGTCGAGTGGGCCCGATAGAATCTCTCCTATCGTGTTGAAGACGTGTGCTCCAGAGTTGGCACCGGGTTTTAACGCGTCTCTCTCAGCTGGTGGTGGCCTCGTTTACTTGACTCACCGGTGGGCACAAGCGATCGAGACCTAGGGGGAAGCGTTGGCGGTTAGTTTGGACGTAGCGAAGGCCTTCAATCGGGTCTAGCACAAAGCGCTTCTTTCGAAGCTTCCCTCCTATGAGCTTCCCGAAAAACTGTGCAACTGGATCACAAGTTTTCTTACGTAGAAGTATCAAGGTTGTTGTTTACGGTGCATGCTTCGATTCCAAGTCCGTTAATTCTGGTGCCCCCCTAGGCTGTGTGCTATTACCCACGCTTTTCTTCTGCATATCATAGCACGAGTGATGCTCTTTACACCGGCCGCGCTAACATTTCTCGGGTAAACGTCATCGAGAGACGATCCAAACTTTAACTGTTTGGTTTTTATTAAAGGATGACTACCATTTCATTATTTAATACCGAGAGCAGAGCACTTTTCCTTTTTTGAAGTGGCGGCCAAAAGGTAAGCTGTAATCTTTTGCAGTTACTAAATTTGTGAGATCTTTAATCTATATGAAAAACAATCCTAATATCTTATCCTATCTTATTGAAGACATCTCATTTTTTTAAATGAAAACAATAATGATCGTACACTAAAATTAAATTGATCCTGGCCTCTTTTTTATTGGGGTGACAGTTATTAGACTACTATTTATTATGATAACAACTTTATTAAAAAGTAATTAGAAGTGCTCCAGTTACAGTTTACTGTTTTACCACTGTCTTTGCAAAGAACAAGGGAGTGCCAACAGCGCAGCGGTTCTGTCAATGGTAGTAACTCTCAGCCTCTCTTAACCGTACTTTTAGCTAACACTCATAATCATTATTCATTTGTTCAGCATCTATATATATGTATGTATGTATATATACCATTCAATTTTATTAAAATAAAATAAAAAATCATACATTGAATGGTTTATTGAATTAGAAGAACAATGTTATAAATAATAATAGATCGAATGAAATACAATTATAATAATAGGGGCAAAACTTATGGGGCACAGGTATTATTTATATTTCCTGTTTGTCTGTTGAACATGAAGTAGCCACATTTAAGATTTAGGTTCAAGTCAATCAGATAAGCATACTGGTCTGTTATAGTATCCATGTGCAGGAGAATTAAAGACTTCAATTCTTGAACTAAACATGTAGACAAACAATGCTTGTACTGTATTACCGAGTTCGTAGGGTCGAGACGAGTTTGCCTGCGCCCAACTCATCACGACCTCATCCCCATCTGATCTAAGGCAAATAATAATACTTGTGTTTAACTTCTGTGTCAATGTTTTTCTAATTTAAAAGTTTTTAGCAGTTATAAAGTCATTTTGCCCTATCATTATAATGCACTAGTGTTTAATTCAGTAATTCATCAATTTTGAAATTATATAAGGTAGTGACAAATGTCGTAGTCGTTTAATATATTTTGGGCCATTGACAATACTAGTTAGTTTTTATTCGGACTAATGGACTTATATCTTGTCTTACAAATTATTTTAAATATGTTGTGGTTAGACTGTTTCTTGATTTATTGTTTTACATTTGATCTCTTGTATATGAGTATCTGATAGTTCTTTGTAAGTATCTGAGTTATACGTGTACTGAGAATATTCGTGTACCCTTTGGATTTTTTATTAAACGGTTTTATTTAGCTCACCCCGTTTGTTTTATTTATTATTCTTGGGTCAAATTTAGTAATTCAAATTTCACCCTCTTCCTGTTAACCGATTAATCTGAAATTTTGTATACACTTTGGATTTTGGTGACAATACAATTATGTTTATTCATTATCATTATAAATTCAAGATGGCCGCCGCTACAAAATGGCGGATAATTTATGTTTTATTAATCCCATCAATATGGGTATCAAATGAAAGGGCTCAACAAGCAGAATACAATATACTATAAAAAATTGAAATCCAAGATGGCGGCCGCTACAAAATGGCGGATAACGTAGGTTTTATCGATCCCATCAATATGGGTATCAAATGAAAGTGCTCAACCAGTATAATACAATGTACTATATAAAATTAAAATCCAAGATGGCGGCCTCTACAAAATGGCGGATAACTAAGGTTTTATCAATCCCATCAACATGGGTATCAAATGAAAGGTCTCAACAAGTAGAATACAATTAACTATGCAAAATTGAAATCTAAGATGGCCGCCGCTACCAAATGGCTGATAACAATTTTTTATCAATCCCACCAATATGGGTATCAAATAAAAGGGCTTGACAAGAAGAATACAGTGCACTATACAACCTCAATATTTAAGATGGGCGCAGCCACCAAATGGCGTATAATAATAAGATTTAAATTTAGAAAGTGAATCTGTAATTTAGGTATCTGATTAATCCAGCCTGAATCCACCACCCAAGTCAAGATTTTGTATCGTGTTGAGGACTGTGTGGCGTTAGGGTGGCTAAAAATGATACGTCGTTAGCGGTACACCACCCAAGTTAAGGTGAAAGGTTAAAACGCGCCGAGAACTGTATGGCATTAGGGTGGATAAAAATGATATGTCGTTAGCGTTTTCCCCTCAAGACTCAGGCGCATCTTGTTGTACATAGCCTTGCCCCTTTATTGGACCTCTGGGGGGGTCGACCGTTTAAATGTCCATTACTCGTGGGAACAAAATGGTAACAAAAAAATATAAAAAAAACTAAAAACTGCCTATTTTAACGACGAATTAAACGATTCTTCTATCGCACATTAAGTCGATAATTTGTAGACAATTGACGTGCCCCACGGTTTTATTTTAGTCTAGTCTATGCATATGTTTATAATTCCCACGACTGTATCTATTTTATTATTTTTTGGTTTTTAGTACATTTATCTTAAACATTGCAATGTATGTTTAACATAAAACCGTTTAACTTAAAAAGTTTTTTTACCTATTTTTATTTTATTAGAATACTTTCTGAATGGCCGATCTGAAGGTAAAATATTATCTCCTAACTATCATGGCTTTTTAAGGAGTTTTGTAAGTTACTACACAGGCACACAGAATGACAGTGCTATACTGCACTGCTGAATGACAGTGCTATACTGTACTGCACCTATTTATAATATATTATAAATATGATCTTTTTGTGTATGATTTGTAATTTCATATTTTTTCTGTCTACATTAAATAGTATGATAATTTGGATATAAGGGCTTCTCTATTAACTTTTTAACACATCTTTTGGCAGCTATGTTTATAATATAATATTCGTAAATGGAATACGCCACATTTAATCCAGAAGGTACACGACCAGTCTGACTAACAGTAACCCAAGTCTCTCAATCTACTTTGATACTTACCTATGAACCTCATACAACAACGCTTTCCATGGTTAGTGACAGCATATTATGGTTAAATCCCACACTCATGTCTTGGGCTTTATATATAGAATAGTAACATACTATGTATTAGATAAATTTAGCCGCCCCATTTTTTTTAAAGTCCGCCCCCAGGTTTTACAGTCTTATGGATTTAGCGTAGTCCGCTTTTTTTGAGGAGATTGCAGTTCCTGTACGTTTCTAATTACTTCTTATAGATTCTCGACATACTACAAAAACTATATGATAAAAATCACTTACTACATAGGTAGGCAGAGGCGTTTGAAACGCCTACTTTTTGTTAACACTAATTTAGTCAAACTTATGTCGCGGTTAATCCTTTGTATGGTTGTTTTATGCTATTTATTTGAAATGTTGGAAGGTATAATAACAGTAAAATACAGAAATATGCATTTAGTCGCCTTTTACGACACCCACGTGAAGAGATGGGTGGCCATATTCCGTTAACCCTACGAGTAACCTATTATTTCAGTCTAATCCAAATGTCCCACATTGTATGCCATTTCTTGATTGATACGCGTATTCGTATTTCTGATAGCTGTACTAGGAACTCGTGCGGCCTTGAAGGTAAATAATTATAAAGTCAGTTGCCATTATTGTTTTTATAATATACAGTAAGGTGTTTGACTGCTATCAAGTTTTTGCATATGCGGGCAGGTCCTTCTAATATTATTTTTGTGTTAAATATCAAAATGAAAATAAAGGTTGTGTAAGCGATAGGGTATGAGAAAATGTAACCAAGATTTATGTTTTTCATTTATTTTTTTCTTTACATCGAATTAACAGGAAGAAGGAACATTTTCTCTAGAAATCGTAAACATTTTTATACAATTCACTGCCCCATCTCATCGGCTTAATACCATACATTTTCAGGCGCATGAGAAAATGATATCAGATTATCCGCCAGGAATCTTAATACTATTGTGCGCTTAAACAATTAAAAACTATTTTTAATTATGCCAATGAACAGAGTAGCCTATACTTACGTACTAGGTGTATATATATATACGAGTATAATAACATATTTTTTTCTTACCAAATATTTTGTCATTTTTAAGTTTTTGTATTTTTTTTTGCCCAATATGGGCTCGCTCTTTGGTCGTGCCAAGACGAACAAATGAGGTTACTTATATTACTTACTTATATATATGTACTTATTTTATTTATTTTTTTGTGTTTTCAATGATTTTTTACAATATATTCATGCTTTGTATTGCACGTAAGACGAAATGTAAATGTGTTGCATTTTTTAGTATTTTATATTTTTTTTTTTTTATTATATTTTATACGTATATGTATATATTTTTTTTCACAACACATTATTTCTTGGGCTTGGAAGACATTTTATTTATAACTACTCTTGTGCGCATTAGAGGCTCTATTAAAGGGTGTAAATTATTGCCAAATGATTACATATTAAATCCTAATTAACATACTAATCATAAAAACAATCCCAATTTGATATCATATTCCAATACGATTCCTGTCAATTTGCTCTCTCGATCTCTAAAATACAAGACGCAATGAATTACATACAAAGTTCGTACTCCTACATTAATGTCCCTACTACCTATCACTATTACATACACTACTACATCAACTATAAACTAAGATTACAGACACAAAACTCCGCTTTGAATCAGTAATCGTACTTTGATACGCTTTAACGATGTCAGTCAAAACGCTACGACAGACTCTAAAATCTCACTAGTATCCTAGTGTATGGGCTGACGGTAAGATGACCCTTGCCCTCTGTCCACTCTTACGACATGCCTAGCATTGTGAGGCAGCAGGTACATTCTAAGTTTTTCTTTTGTTCCCAGACCTGCTTGGAAAGAGATGGGCTTAAAATTACTCCTTTGACATAAGGGTCACTTAGCATTCAAATACACAATATATGGATAAGTATGAAGCATTGAAACACCTACACAACATTATATCGTCTTTTAACAGATCGGCTTCCAATTCAATTTTCGTAGTTACAAGTTTTTTTTGCGATATGCGTATTTCTTGGGTTTAGCAAAAAACACTACTCTCTGTTGTTCAACGACGAAGAATATGGTAGTTTGAGTAATAATGCTTTTATAATTGATATCTGCGACTGCGAGGGCTGTATCCTGTTTTTTCTGTTGTTTTATTTTCGCATGTTGTTGCTTTGTTGACATCGTCAGGCGTTGCTCTGGCTTTCATATTTAGCTGTTAGAAATTTACTGTTAGTTACTGCAGGCTCGTCGGGAAAGGTAGGAGGGGAAAGAAGGGAAGGTAAAGGGAAGAGGGGTAAGAAGGGAAGATAAAGGGAGGAGGGGAAATATTTGGCGATAGGCGATTAAATTGTTAATATCAATGGTCAATTATTACTTGTGCTAACTTTCTTTAAAACATATTTTATATTCACATAAGGTGCTTTTTTTACACTCGAAATAGGTCCCAATAAATGAGCCCTATCGGGTTCTTTACTTCAATGTCTTATCTGGGTTTTGCTCGTACCACCGTTATTCCCAAAAACTTTGGGAATCAAATAATGCTTGTTCTCAATATATTTTTTTTGATAGTCGAATTGATGGCAGACATAGGTAGGTTTATCTTGTCTATTCAGCATGCGTTATGCTTAAAATGCGACATACTCGTAATTTAAACTAGGAGCCGATAGCTGCTAAGAGAATTTATTATGAGATATAATATTATAACATATAGCCCCGGACTTATCGTTTAATTGTTAATACTAAAACATTGAATTATAAAATCAAAAAGAACTAATCGTGTTTGAAGTTAAATTAGATAGGGTCAGTGGTTGGGTTTTGTTCAGATGTAGTTGTAACAATGTTTCGCCCCTCGTTGAAGGGCTATTTGTTAGGTTGATGATCTACCTAATCACATGGGTTTGGTGCTTATTGGATCCCATAGTTAGATTTTGACAAATCGCTGACATTCTAAGCAATCCGTAACCGACATTCTCTTAATCTGGCTATTTGTTTACAGTTTAAAAAATTAAGCATAGAAGGCAAGGCACAACACAGGCTATGGAAATTTGAAGGTAAAAAGACTGACTACTGTGTTCAAGTTAGTGTTCAAGAAAATTAATTTTAGAATTGAATCTATACCACTGAAACAGCACAAGTTATCTTTTAGTATTAAACACATTTAGATCCTACATCAAAATACACTATTTATATGGTACTAAAGCTATTAACTTGACGCTCTTTCATCCTGTTCCTATTAATATTACAGACTGTTTCACTAAAACTTTTTAAAATATCACGAGTTACTGTTTTTAGTTTTTCAGCGGTTATTCTAGAAGACATTACAGTTTTGAAACTTTAGCCCTTTCACTTATTCAGTGGCTAGATTCATTCCTCTGTTTAAAAGCAGTGCAGATTTTGTTTTGATAATTTAAGTAATTTTGTATGCAACAATTCGTAAACTTTGCTATTGGAAAATGGTATCAAAACGCATAATAATGCCTAAAAATATCCATGAAATGTAATAATGCAAATTTTAAATTATTTATATTTTTGTTGTTAATTAATTATATATTTAGACTTTTGTTGATGAATGAGCATCAAGTGTTAGAACTTATAACGAATAGATTTTGTAACAAATTATAATTCATCAATTTTGATTTCACTGTTCCTGGACTTTTAAACAATGAACACTAATAAGCGATTTATTCACCGCCCTTAACCTGACACAAAACATCAAAATCACCATCGAAAATTCTAAATAGTTTTTTATAAGTTCTTAAAATATTCTCACTAGATGTCTTTCAGTAAAACGCGCCCACTTAAAAAGCAGCAAAATAAATGGTCTTAATTTATTACCATAAATTATATGCCAATAAATAAATGTATTAGTTTTGACCCTTAGATGGATAGTGCACAAATATAGGCAAGCCTGCTTTAAGGAACCCATAATGTCACAAAGCCTATTTTCCTTCATTCGCTTCGAGCGATCTGCGAGGGATGAAGAGCAGCCCGAGTAGTGTACGTTTTTCTCATGGTCGTTCATATAAATTATAGGATAGCATGAGGCTCAGCCCCTATACTATGCCCATTGCTATTAAATAATCAGTCACACACATACACACACACACACACCCAAACAATTACTCACATACACACACCAATACTCACGCACATACACACTGAAACATGTGCATTCAATATACAACTGTAAGTGGATCGTCTCGTGATGAAAAGGAAACCGTTATATTTTTGTGTTTATTATATGTTTGATGGCTCTGCAAAATATATGAAGTTCTAAATATTACTATAGATTATATTCTACTAAATTAATTTATAGATTTTGACGCTTAGATGGAAAGTGCACAAATATAGGCAGCCTGCTTTAATCTACCTACATTGACACAAAGCCTTTTCCTTTTATCGCTGCGGGTTATGAGACGCAGCTAGTGTTTTTAGTTTTTTTTTCTGTTCCTCTCCATAACGGAACAACATAATTACCTAGCATAACTTATATAGTCTCTCTCCAAGATAGGCAACAATGCCCAGTTTACACTTAAAGCTTAAATACATTTATACATACTCCTCTCCGTCCACGGATACTGCCTTTGAGGGTGATGAGGGATGAAGGTATGCCGGGAGGGCAAAGAAGAGATGAAAAAGGAGAGGGGGAGTTGGGCCTCCGGAAACCTCACTAATTTCGGGGAAATGCAACGCAAGCGTTCCTTTCCCAACCGATTTTCTGTGAGGCCGTGGTATCGCACCGGTCGAGCCGGCCCATTCGTGGCTAAGCATGGCTCTACCACTGTTGTTTATTTAATAAATTATTTCAAAATAGAACATTTATATTTATTTTGTAATCCAGTTTTCTTCACTTTTATTTGATGCTGAACACGATCCGCAGATAAGAGGGAACGACCCGAGAGAAGTTGAACAATGCAGTTTTGTACGCCAGTTAGAGATTAGTCAGTCATACCTTCTGTTTTCTTTTCAGTAATACATGAACACTTGCAAAAAAAAAAACCTCAAAGAAACAACAAAAATAAAAACAAAACAAAATTAACGCAATATCACATTTATTAAAGTTTTTCATCACACATAACAAAATATACATTTAATAAAATTAACAAAAAAAAAAACCTACAAAATAAAATATAAAATTTTTGGTTAAAAATAATATAACAGCAGCCTGCGGACTGCTAATAATATGTAATGATACTGATGTAAGATATGTATGTATGTGAGTGTGTCCAGCCAATGATTGCTCTGACTCCTATTTTACATTATAGTACTGTAGTAGTGAATATTAATTACTTATATATTGACTTACATTCCTCCATAATAAAGCTATATCTTACATTTATAACTTATCTGATATTATTATAGATTATCCTGTTGTCTATGTTTAACGTGATGAGTAAGAAAATTGGGTATTGGAACATGGTGTGAACAGTTTGATAGTACGTAGAGGGCTCAGGACTTACTGTCTATTTAGATATAATCAGTCAATGCTTACAATCAATCCACCATTTATATACAGGGTGCTGCAGAAAGGTGTACGCATATATTAGGGTCGTAAAATTGACCCCGTGAATAACATAAATCTGATTCTCGTGAAAATCATGATTTTTTTACTGCAGAGTTTACCCACAACCGATAAACTACAATACATTTTAAATATTTTTTAAAACAGGAGGATTTCAAACAGTTCTTGAGCAGTTTTATGAAATAAATAAATTGAATTTGAATTTAACTACTTAATACATACTTTGCAGGCCAGAATCTGTTACAAAGTCACAAGGTTCAACGATATAAAATTTTGTAACTCAATTCAATTAACACATACCCTAATCTTGTTCGGTTGGGGACAATTTCTAATACTTGCTATTTACAGTTTATTATAATAAATTTTATTTTTACACTAAGAACATAGTAGTTATATTATTTAGGTGGTCTAAAGCTAATACGTCGTCAACGATTAATAGAATTATATTATATTTTGCAACGGTTATAGGTAATAAAGATCTTGGTTTAGCGGTATCTGTAAAAGCCTTGTGCACATCTGCGGTGAGGTGTCTTCCTCGACGACATTAACTAATTGCGAGGTAGTGGAGTATGCGCTCAATTGTTATTATATGTACATTATTTTCTGATATCTAACTACTAAATTTGAAATCTACTATTCATTTGCTTACCGAGTCAGCCGTACCCCGGTGGGATGCCTTCGTGGACGAGGCAGAGCAGACAGTTGGAATGGTAATTTGGTAGAAAACATATAACGTAAATGCAGTTGTAATTGTTTGGCTAGCACTAAAATAAGCCATTCTTTAGCGTAAGAAAGGCCTTGTACCAGACATGTTTTGCGTATTTAGTGTAGAACGAACGAGGTAGTAAAACGGAGTTCTCAGTCACTATTATTTACATCATAAATTAAATTAAGAATTGTGAGAAAATGAAAACTTGTGTATCTGCGTTAGGATGCTTTTGATGTCTACGAAAGGTCAGAGTTAGCTTGACTGGGATAAGCATTGAGCTTAGATAAGGGCCGTGTACATACCAAAAATTCATTTTAATTAAAATTAAGAAGCTTTCTTATATTTGATCTGTTAATAATTCTATAATCGATCGTTCTAAGATTGCAGTAACTATGTACACTTATATCTTTAATCAACTACTTTGGAACAACGGGACAGTGATACAACTCGATTTTAATGTACAAAATGTATACGAGTAGCTTTGTATAACAAGTTCTTATATATGATATTTAATAACTTACACTAACGATTCAGTTCTCTTAGGTTTATATTAATATGATGTATTTATTTTTGTTTTTTTTTATGTTTTTTTAATAGAAAAAAATTATCTCACTCATTCGAAAGTTCAAAATTGTAGTTTACCCACCCCTGTTGTAGTTACCTGGGTCCCTACCACTAGGGTGGGTTCACCGTTTCAACTTTATTTTCTAGATTGGTAATACCGTGCTCTTTTAAATTAAATCCAAAAAAACTGGACCTGATTAAATAGTTCAACTTCTTAGTAATTAGGTCCTCTGGTAGTAAGCTAACATTAAACTTATCAAATATATTAAGAATTAACACGAAATCATCATTAATTTATTATATTTGCGAGCAGTTTAATTAGGCCGATATAACTTGCAGTTACGCTTACGTGTTGTTTAGGTTATTCTCAACAAATGTAATTAATTTACATATGAACTCATAACGACATTATACTATTGAACAAATTTCTATCGTATTGTTATTTATATATAATTTGAAAGTTCAACGCGATTATGCGGACTGTTTTAACAGTGAAAGGAACTGCGTAATCGACTTAAATTAACTAGATAATCGTTGTATAAGAAATTACTCAAATATTTATATAATTATTACCGTAAGCACCAATATCAACTACAACTCTACATTATCAAATTTAAGGTCATGTACGACAATGTCTACATCTCGTGTAAATGCCTTCCTACACGACAGGATAAGATTAGTGTGGGAAGTTTTTGGAATAATGTTGTAGTGATATTGTTTTTTTTTTTTAATTTTGAGAACATGTATTACTTTTGGAAAATTAAAATATTAATTAATTTATTTAACTTTATTTCTAACTTTATGATTCAGTTTTAGTAAATGGTAATCCAAAATCAAATCAAGCTAAATAGCTACGCATTTTTTTTTTGTTTTGATATTTTTTTTCAACAGATAGTCATGAAAAACAACATTATATACTACCTTATATACTTATGTTATGTATACGTTTAATGATAACAACGCGTAAACCATCTTAAAACAACATCCGCTGATAAATTCGAAAGTGCTTTTACAACTCTTTATTCTTTGAATAATAGACAAGGAAAAAAAAAAGCGTCCGCACAAGTTATTTTATTTTTATAAGCCATTAGTATATACATATATTCAACATGAGGATGCAAATGGTAGAGATGTGGGAAGTTTTTATTAAAAGAACTGTCATTATATATATATAACCCTCCTTGATATTTCCCTTCAATATTAGGAGCTTATCAATTAATGACCTCAAATTCACATACATACAAATCAACAAAAACAATAAAAGTAACAAAACGTATACGAAATAAAGAAAATAAAGCCGCAATGACGCAAATGTTCAGTTGGTTTATTGAAATCAATGATTAGTGCATCTAAATCCTGAAAATGTCTAGAAAGTGAACCTACACTTAACAATGCAGCACATGTTGCATTGTTTGATGTATTTGACGTATTGAATCTATTAAAATATGTATGTCTCCATGTAGATTTAGTAAAATACTGCTTCAAATGAATTGTTACCTAGGGATTACACCAAAGGTTTAGACGCTAATCGATGTAAATGTCACTTTACTAATCTTAAAAATAAATTATATTTTACACGAGACACTATTTGTGTAAAATTCTAAAATAAACACCCTTTTCATGTTTTAAACGTCCATTATGTTCGACTTGTGTACAAAACTACCACTACAGGAACTTAGCTTTGACGTCTGCTTGTTTTAACCTCGGTTCACATCAGCGGTTGTCTAACGAGATTCCGTAATATTCTTGCCCAGGTTGGGTATGTGATTAGTCAGCTGTCTGCGGGTCGACTCTGCTCTTTTAGTTCAATCTGAAACCAGATGATAAAATCAGTGTCAATGCCAACTGTCGAACGTCGGTAGCAGTGGACACCCTATGCTTAATATTGAAGCCGAAAACTATATTTTAGTCTAAGAAAGAGGTTAGGTTTAGGTCAATGGTTTTAGTGCTACTATATTGATGTATTTTAAGATAAATATGAAATTTTAATCAATATATAAATTTTAATAATTTTTGCAGATATAATATCAATAATTCGGTACAGATTACTTGAAATGTTAATATTGAACTTGTCACTATCGTAAAATAAACGTGAAACAGATCCGGGAAAATGACAAGGTTTTGATTAAAAACGTTATAATTACCCAAAACTTAATTATAAGAATAAGATACATAAATATTTTGTTTATCTTATCGTAATAGTTTTATAAAACATTTGAATGTTAATTTTTGCAATTTGTAGAATTGTTGTAGTTGAAAAACTAAGCTAGCGAGTGCGAGCATCACACATATTAAAACTTATTCAGGAATGCAGATGCTATACTTCAATGATGGGACTAATAAAATTCACCTTAGGATTTCAGACAACTCTGGAACAAGTACATACCAATTTGAATCTAAACTTACTTCGCTGAGAATGACCCAGTAAGCGCTGTTGCTATTCACTCTCAATCGAATGGCAACGATTGGTTCCATCTTGAGTTCTCCTTCCGCTATGCCGAACTCATCGAATGAACCAACAACAGTAAAATTGCCGTCTGGTGATCGTGATTTTGGTAGGACTTCTACTGTGGTGTCGTAAAATTTATCTGATACATGTTCAATATTGCCGCTCCGGAATGAATACCTTAAAATAGGTTTATGTTTAAAATTACATTAAGTTATAGTTAAATAAGCAAAATGTTAAGAAATAGAACAGAAAAAGGTTAACGGACATTTAACAAACATTTGTTAAACAATTTTTTTTTGGGTTTAGAATTTGAATCTCAATAAAATTCGCATAAACATTGTCGAATTTATGATAAATTATATCGTTTTGAATTATAGTTTTACCTTTCAATGTAAGTTGGTTTTTCGAACCAAAATTCTACTGAATTTCCATTCTTTGGTTTAATGCCCCAGAAAAAAGTGTGTCCATCATATGCCTTCTTCAGAGTATGATCTGAATGCACTTCGATATCTGTCTTAATAGTCTTCAAAGGTGGATTGGCATGTGGGTAATAAGTTGGCACAGTGCCGAATTTAGAATCCTGGAATGTTTTAATACATCATTCATTCTATTAAGCATTATGATCAATGGTTTTAATTATTCTCAAGTCCTACGGTTAAAATGTAGGTTTGGTTTAGTGTAATCGTCATCAATTTCTTATTTTAGAGGAATATGGCACACGCGCCTCGTCCCGTCAAAAGTGTTATTTAATTCATGTAAGGCCTATATTATTATGTTAAATCCGATTCACAGATAAGATAGTTAAGTAGATCGATGGACAATCGAAAGTGGGTTATTTATTACAAATAGAAAATTACGTGTTTAATAAATCAATTAATTTATAATTATTTAATATTTCTATCACGTCGCTCGGATACAAAATCCATGATTAATACGATTACACTGCAATTGTTTCTTTTATAACTAATTAACTAAAACAAAATATTAAAAGTTAATAACTACAATGAATTAGAACAAAACGTAATTGCTACTGATGAAAAAACATAATGAAATAAATACCTAAAACGAATATCTTTTTATTAAAAAGGGTGCAGCTCAAATAAAACGGTAAAAAAACGGTGTAAATATTTCGATTTTTAAATCACAGCTTTACAAAATATATATTTCATATCTACATATATAACAAAAAAATAATAAAATGTTGTGCCACTTTCCCTGTTTATTTCCAATTGAGACTCAACAAAATCATGATTTTCTCTGTAAATATAAAAGCGACAATAATGAATATTTTTGAGAAAGTTAAGACGCAATATAGGCATCAACCTCAACAACAAAAAAAGGTAGACATATCTTATATCGTACAATTCTAGATATAAAATATCGTCACTTTACAATAACGAGGTACTATTAAGTTTATTTTGGTAAAATAATCAGCTTAGTATATAAAATATAATAAATCCAGAAAAGTAATGACCTAAAAGTATACAGCGCAGATAGCAAAACATGTGGTTTCAAACGAGCCTCACCTTGACTTTTTGAATTTTTCCTTTTAACGATGAATAAAGCCCGATGTGTTGGAAAAGCGAGGAAGAAAATTTCGGTCTAATTTTAAGTTTCGCCTGGCTACAAGCTTTCTGAAATAACACACGGCTATGAGTAAATCTTGTAAAATTTACAACGGGAGAGATTGAGGCTGAACTGGGCAATGACCGGAATATTTATCGAGTTACCAATTTTTCCTAAAGCGATGCAATAATATGTAAAATAGGTTGAAGAAATTATAAGAGTTCATTTTGTAGCGGCCATGTTATATTTTTTTATAATTTCTTGACAGCCCATATATGTATATATAACGATCATGATGATCGGTTGAGTAGTTAATGTGTGAATGGTTTA
The DNA here is from genome assembly GCA_947561695.1 of Tyria jacobaeae. Classification (NCBI taxonomy): domain Eukaryota; kingdom Metazoa; phylum Arthropoda; class Insecta; order Lepidoptera; family Erebidae; genus Tyria; species Tyria jacobaeae. The sequence goes on along the minus strand of OX387207.1, from coordinate 4,463,825 downwards.
CAAATACGTGCAAAATATTAGATATTTAAAATTTAATAAAGATCAATCTATTATCATATAAAAATACCAATCTTAAACAGTGGAAGAGTCATGCTTAGGTACGTATGGGTCGACTCGACCGGTGCGATACCACAGCCTCACAATAAACCGGTTGTAAAGCAACGCTTGCGTTGCATTTACCTGAAATTAGTGAGGTTTTCGGAGTCCGAACTCCCCCTCTCCTTTTTCTCAGCCTTGTCCCATCTCCTCACCCCCCTCTTTTTCCCCTTCCCTCATCCCAGTCATCACCCTCAAATACGGGCAGTGCACTTACGACTCTCGAGTTGTAGGTGTCCATGGACGGTAGTTGGCACTTACCATTAGGTGCCCCCCCCCCCCGTCTGTTCGTCTTTCCTAGTATAATATTTAAAAAAAAAACTCACATTCTTCTCAAACGAGTTTATATACATACATGCATTATACTCGACCCCGGGGAGCTGGCCTGGCCACTCTAATCAGCGGCAAATGAACTTTCATACATTGTGATATTTATGCCGGAATTTACATTCTATTTAATGAGTATGCGTATTTATTTCCTTTTGTATTACACTATAAGCATTGAATGGTGCATTGTAGTTTATAAAATAATCAAAGTTGTGTAGAATTATTTACTAGTCATTATTTTATGATGCGCATAAAGAAGTTGGATTAACGAAAAGTATATGTATATATTGTATTTTAAATGGTGTATGTCACAAATTCACTTGTCAATACGTTGACTTTCAATGCCAGTCAAATGTCTGAAGAATAAAGAAGATATACAAAAATATAACTAAATGAAAGATGTTGTAAGTAGAGGATTTGTTGCTGTTGTACCTTTTAAGACAAAACTACATTTAACCGATATAAGAATATTTTATTGTTCGGAAAACAGCCAACAAGCTACTTAACCGACGACCGGAAATACAAAGTATTATCGATTTATTTCTAACACATAATCATAATCAGTTATGGTTTAGTTTCGCTCTTAAATGAATTACTGCAATCTAAATTGAATTGAAATGGAATGACATAGAACTCAATACAAAATGGTACAATGATTCATTTATAGTATTTAGATTAGCTCTCTGAAAATGTATTGGTACCTACCAGTAGCAGTGTAATAACCAGAAAAAAAAATTGTGTACTTACAGCCGATTTTTCGATAGTGCACACTCTATCAGCAAGGTAACTCTCCAAGAGCCAGTCGATGGGCATGTTATTGTAGAAAAGCTGGACATAAGTGATAAAATGTAAGAGATCAGCTGTACGAAACAGCTTGCCGATACCACCAACGTGGCAATATTCTATGAAAAACCAATTCGGATTGATAACAGTGATTGCTGCTGTAAATTGCTTTATTTGCTGAAAGGAATAAAGGAAATTATATAACAAAATAATGTAGCATTTAGGTTCTTTAAGAAAAACTGATCCAAATTTAAGTAATTGCACTGCTACCCACTATGGTTGACATCCATGAGTAACATGTTGTAATATTGTGGCAAGCATTTCATATCAAACAAGCAATACTTTTCGATATTATGTAATCCCCTTAAATACCAAATATTCGAAACCTACCGATACGTAATTTTTCTTAGCCACAACGTCGTCTTCTAACATTAAATAGAATGTGCCTTTGGACTGGGCGTAAGCCATGAGGTATATTGTATCCAAATTCTGTTTGGTTCTCCATTTAACTCGCTTACGTGAGTCCCCTAAAGTGGTTGGTAGCGATTCGAAGTCAGGATAGTAGGCTGCAGATGGTGATATGACTTCTATAAGACCTTGTTCAACGTACTTTTGAAACCTGTAAATATAATATACAGGAATAAAAATGTCCCCTCGTGACCGCTTCACTTTAACTACGGTACGTGATGAGTTCATGTTTGATCTTTTGGAGCTCTTGACGTAGACTTGACGTGGCGAAGAATACTATTAGGTCCCAAAAAGATTGACTTTATAAAACATTACTTAAGTCAGGTTTTGACTTCGTATTCTGCGAAAATATATCAATCGCTTGCAATCGCAAATATAACATAAGAAACCTTCCGTCAAGACGGGGTCGCCAGGAATGTCAAGATATATGTACATATATTTAGTGCCGGAAGGGTTTCACGGTGATTGTATGCTAGATTTCTTGTCAATACGCAGAAGATGTCGGACAATAGCGATTAGTAAGTACGACTCCGGTATAGCCTCTCTATAGTCCTTTATCAGGACCGGGTCAGTAGACATGTTAACGAATTAGCTGCATGGAAGCAGTACATTTTAGGATGCTAGATAAATGTTGTGGGACACCACAAAATGATAATAACCAGGAACTTTATATTGCTGTTACCTTAAAACCAGTTATTAAAGTTTTCTGCGTTTTACAAAGAATATGTACGTAGCAAATGGACTCTATATCGAACTCCACTACAATCGTCAGAAGTGTACAATTAAAAAAATACTAACTAAATGGAGAATTTAACATGTATACTCACATGGTCTCAATTTGTTTAGCTGTGTTAATTACAAATTCTAAATCAGTTTCACCGATCATGACAACAATCAATACAGTGTTTGCTTCTGTATTTGACAGGCCCGCTACAAGGTTCTAGAAATAATTAAGTGAACATTATATAATTAAAATTAATACAACAAAAGAGTTTTGTTCAATTTACAAAACAGACCACTTTCACATAACATACTTTTTGCGACTTTACGAGTATATGTTGTGACTTGCCTCTCTGTTTTGTTTTCGGGGATATTATCATCGTGGGTAGTTTAGTTACCCCCACATTGGGGATTATTGTAAACAGACTACCTTTTGCCATGGCAATTGTTTGTACACAAAATCTGTTGTTAACTACTTTAACACTACGTGCATTTATAAGTTTTCAAACATGACTTTATTTCTGTTTTTTTTTTCAAGTAACGTTCATTCATAGTTTTTGGCATTTGCGTATTTATTACGAGGCGTGCCTTTTAAGTTCTGTCGTTTCCATATTTCCAGGCAATTTTGAATTTGGAACTGTTCTATATTCGAATGTGTTTAAATTTTGAATCTCAAAATAGTTGAAAATATTAGGATTAATGCTATTGTTTAGTCACGGCGTCGATCTGAATCTGTCAGGTTACGTACGAAAATGAATCTTTCTAAGGAAAATGTTCGTGCAATAATTTTCTACAACTTTAGAAGAGGCCTGACACGGCTTCAGTGTTTTGAAGAGCTAACATCTGTGTTCAGTGATGAAGCCCCATGTCTGCGGACTGTCGAACGCTGGTATTTAGAATTCCAGCGTGGACATACGAATTTCGAAGTTTATAGGCGAACGGCTGAGTTCCGGGCGGGTAGCGGCAGTCAACCCCCGCCCGAAGAGGTGTGCGAGTGGGGTGAGGCCGCCCGCCGGGCCAAGATGGCTCGTTGGTCATCCCTGCTGGAGGCTCCACGTGCTAGCTTTGCCACTTTGTGGAGGCACTCCAGCCGGTCATTATCGAGTGGGCAGGGAGGCAGCACGGGACCCTTTCCTTCCGACTGTCGAAGGTGGTTTCCGGACACGGCTGCTTCGGGAAATACCTCCATTCAGTTGCTAGGAGGGAACTGAGTCCCGCCTGCCATCACTGCGACTGCAGTGAGGACTCCGCACACCATACACTTGCAGATTGTCCCGCCTGGGCGCCGCAGCGTCGGGCCCTCACTGCAGTCATCGGAGAGGATCTCTCGCTGCCATCATACGCTCCATGGCCGGTAGCGACAGAAGTTTTACCGCGGTCACAACCTTTTGCGAGGAGGTCATCTCGCAGAAGGCGGCGGCGGAGCGGGCCCGGAAGGATGACCTCCACTCGGACCTAATTCGCCACCGGCGAACCGGGCGGCGGAGGCGCGCCTAGCAGCGCCTCATGCCGCCCTGAGTGTGGCCGCGGGTGGTCGGGACGGGTCTCCTCCTCCATCCGCCGTTTGGCCAGCCGCGAGGGGCTGACGTCTGCGTGTGTCTGGACGTCCCCTTATTGATAGGTTACCCGTAGGTGGTGCCCGCATAGTGCGGGCAGGCGCTAGGAGGGGTCCGGATGTCTTAATAAAGGTGTTCCCGGATTCCTCCTATTTTAAGCGCAGCATGGCACACCGTGTGGTTTTAGCCGGTTCGATTCCGACACATCGTTCCACTGAAAACCCTGGTGGAATGACGGCCTGAGGGGATTTCCACACGAGAAAAAAAAAGAGTGGTATACCACAGTTTGTACCGCAAGACATCGCCTCCATACAGTCCTGACCTAAGCCCTAACGATTTCTTTACATTTCCTAAAATTAAGAAAAGTCTTCGTGGTCAAAGGTTCCAGTCCGGTGAAGAAGCAGTCGACGCTTTCAAGTCGAATGGAAGTGGAAGTGTAAAGCTACGCGGTGAATACTTTGAAAAACAATAAAAAGTAGTATAAGGTTCTAGTTGTGTTTTTTTCTTCAAACGACAAAACTTAAAAAGCATGCCTCGTACAACAATTTTGATTTAAACAATAACACTGGTCAATAATATAAAATTTTTGTGTGCTTTAAAAAAAAATATCATTTAAACAAAGGTCGCTGAATATTAAAAATATTACTTTAATTATTCTTATTTACGAAATGAAAGAACACAAATGGATTCTTTCAACTAAAAATACCTCTCGTTTATTTGTCAAATATATCAAGAAATATCCAAGTGCCATCATATATATAAAATAAAAAATGTTGGTACAATTTTTGCAACTAAATTTTAAGTACTTACAAGTAATGTGATCATGAGATAACTTTCTTTATCTCGTTTAACAGTTGGTATCCCGAAGACGATGTCACAGAAGGTTCGTCCACCCCTCATGTGGTAGGCTGGCTTTAGACTGTAAGGATCGTTCATCAGATGCGGCAGGAGCTGGTACACGAACGGAGTCCGAAGTTGTTGAAGGTTCTTTGTGTGTATGCCTGCAGCCGCGTGAGACCCTTGTAGGAAAAGAGGAAGATGAAACTGGTCACATTATAATATATTTGAAGTAAACATTTAAAAGTTTTATAATATCACCAGCTTTTGGCTTCGCTTGCGAAAACCTAGTTTTTAAAACAGTACTTTTTTTCTGGACACAAGGTACCAAAGGTACAATTTTCTTTTTTTGTGCTCTTGGCAATGTTTGTGCAAATTTCATGGTGATCGGTTCAATTATTAATACGTAAAAGTAAAATACGTTAAAAACAAACAGACACTTAAGCTTAGCGTTGACAATATTTGTTTTGATTAAGACTGCTACAAAAGCAGTGTAACGTTTTTGACATCAATCGCATTGAGCAATTGTAATAAATCGCTTTTTGACTATTGCTGAAGCGGGATTAATAATAATATTTATTTAGCCACACACTAAAATGTTACATGGTGGGTGTTTTATTTCTATCTAGTACCTACATTACGTAAACTTTTGAAATTTTGTAAAATACGTAAAACAGAATTTCATTTATTATTAAGGACATCAAAAAGTAAGTATGTGGTAAACAGTTGGAAAAATAAATTTAGTGGAATACAACGATGAGTATTATCATCTCATTAAGTTGAAAGTCAACGATATGATAGGGCAGACAGGTTGTTTAATTTAAATCGAATCAAAACTAAAGTATACAAAAAAAAAAAAAACAAATTTAAATTGCATTTAAAAAAATCTTAAAGGTAGAAAAAATTGGAGATGAATGTTTGTTCGTCTACTGATTTGTCAGCTGTGAACCGATGCTGTTGAAATTTAGTATACACATTTGACTCTATTGACAATCCAAGATGACGGAGACATGTAGTCGATTTAATGACGGATGTAGAATTAATTAGCCCGACTTGTATAATTAAGTTTTAACCAAGTATCAACCTACTTCAATACACTTTAATCATAATACATTTTAATACATTTATATATGTATATGTATATTTAATACATTTAAATATAAAACCGATTTCATTAGGCTCTCTTATAAATTAAAAAATGTACGAATATATGCAGGAATTTATCCACAAATATACGCACAAAAATCATTTATTTATTTCATTTGCACTCAGTATATTAAATGTGTATAGCAAATGTGATTCCTTTTCTGAAAGTAATACACTTTAGTAATGAAGTAGTGTTCCCACTTTCCTTAGTCAAGGAAAAGCTGATGATGGCGAAGCGAGCAGATTAAGGGCAGCCAAAATATATACTAAAAGTACAGTAAGATATTAAGGGTACCATTTATCTACTAGCTCCAGTAAAGCATCCAAAATAATTGACCTGAAAAGTTAAATGTCTTTTATTGTATATCAGTATAAGGAGATTAGTCCTCTGAACCTAAACTTTGTGTCCATTAAAAATTACCAGAGCTCGGTGGTAATATTGTCGTGTAATTCCCAGCTAAGAGTTCAAAACAACGAGCAGCAAACAATATTTAATAAGCTCTCAGTGGTAAAGCCATGCTTAGGCAGGTATGGTACCGGTGCGATACCACGGCCTCACAGAAAACCGGCTTTGAAGCAACGCCTGCATTGCATTTCCCGAAATTAGTGAGGTTTCCGTAGGCCTAACTCCCCCTCTCCTTATTCCTGTCGCCCAAGCCCTCTTGTTTTCCCATCTCCCCATCCCTCTCTCTTTCCCCTTCCCGCATACCCTCATCCCTCTCAAAGGTGGGCAACGCACTTACGAGTTGCAGGTGTCCAAGGACGGAGGTTGTCACTTACCATCAGGTGACCCGTCTGTTCGCTTATAATATAAAAAAGCGGTTAGTGGTACTTACATAGCTATCCATCCTCTCTAGTAATGTAAATATTCTTATATTAAAGTGACCCCCTGTTATCAGGTGGATTGTATCTGTTTGACACTTTGGTGGTGTAAAGAGACTTGTTTTAACCCCTTTTCATCAATCCATTGCAGAGTTTGTGACTCTAAATTACTAACGATATTTTTAATGGTGCAAAATATCTTTGTATATAACAAGGATATTTTGCAGTGCCATGATAATTAAATTAGAGTAGGTACGGTGTGTTTGTTAATAGCAATGTACCTATTGTGCAATAAACCGTTATTGAAATCGTGACAAGGTTACTAGGTACTTTATATTTTGTTTATCATTAAGTGCTTAGGACCTCTTTATGCCCGCACCTGAAAGATTCTTAAGTAAAAGTGTATAGAATTGTGGGGAATATCGAAGGCACGGACACAGGTTATCTTCCCATCGGGTAGGCGATCAAGTAGACCACCCTGACTTACATTACCGACTTTTATCACCATTTTAGCTTAACTGAACAGGTTAAAAAGAACTTTAGTGTGACGCACTAAGCTATCATGAAAAATGGCGAATTTATTATTAAATTACTACGAGCCTGTACTTTTAGTCTCTAATTTTAAACAATCTCTTGGTTGTAACGATTAACTAGTTGTGAAGGCGCAAACAAATAAAAAACTGACCTGAACCTCACATTACTTAGGATACAATATCCATATATTGGAATAGAATGCAGCCAGTAAACTTAAAAACAATGACCAAGTAAAGTCTACAGTAGTCAGGAATATTTGCAGTTAAAAATGCTTTTAAAAACACTTTGCACAGGTATCATGGGATGTGATGTGGAAAAAAGCATCAATGCGATGAGGAAAAAAGGTTTAAAACGAGACATGGCAGACAAGGCCGACAGACCTCATGCCAAGGTCCTCTGCCATTAGAGAGGAGGCCAAAGCCAATGTCTCTTTTCTAGGGCATACAGGCAATGAGCGGTCAAGGGCTTTTCTCCTGGCACTAACAGTAAGAAACATAGGTGCCAGGTCGTTAAAATTACAATCTGTTCATTGAATAGCAAAAAGAAGCATAACGAGAGAAAGATAACTGGCCACATATGTTCAAATTTTGAATACACATCAATCAGTTACAACAGTTGTTTCAACTCCCAAATCATCATACAAACAAGTGAAAAAATTACATTGTAGTCAGTCTGACCAAAAAAAAAAGATACAAAAATGAGAATAGTTCAACGCTCTTTGCTCTCGAATAAGCAAGCATACATACATACGGTCACACCTGTATCACCGGAGGGGCCAAACGCAAACTTTTGAAATCCACAATTCAGTACCACTTACAGAATTGAGGCAAAGCCTGCCGCTATCGGGTCGCTGTATTACTGCATACATACTGTTGATAGAGTTACCTTTTTATTCTTTACTTTAAAAGACAACTCCCACATTATGAATACTTCCTGGGTTTTTATAAACATCCAATAAACGGACACAAATAACACCGATACTCTGGACAACTATTTGTGGATCACTCAAATTTAAGTTCCGTGTGGAAATCGAACTAACGACCTCAGGTTCAGCAGGGGTGCAGGGTCACTGACCACTAGACCAACAGACCCGTCACTAACATAGATAACAGTCTGAGTCCTTAGTCTATTTATTCTACTTCACCGAGAACCACATGGCTAAACATGAGGACGGCTCGAATATTTTCTGGACATATTTCTGGTTTACTTCCACTTTACATGCTTATATCTCGCATGTCTAGACTCAAGACTCTCAACTCATCTAAGCTTTAACCTATTTCAGTCTTGCTACTTTAACAGCATGTGTTATTTCCTGAGAATGTAACGAATAATATTTATTGTTAATAGGTATGTCAAGTGTTTTTGTACTATAGTAGTAGGAAGTCACGGGGGACGTGTACTAAAGCTGGAACAAATTCTAGCTTTCAATTTTACTAGTAAAAAAGTAAAAACGAATTTTGTTTACACCTTTGATTACAGTAATAAATTAACGTCGTCTTTTGATTAAAATGTGGTCCGTAGATTAAATGTTAGTAAAGCCAATGCGACACAAGAATTGTTCCTTATGCGTGAGTTTAATAAAAATATATATATCAATGATAGATTCTAATATAGTTCCAAATTCAAATATTTGGAACTACATTAGAATCTATTTTTAATTGTAACGGCAATATTTGAATACGTTTTTTAATGTCTTTGAGGCACCCAGCGACACTGGAATCATTCCTTTTGTATAGAAAAGATTCCTATGTCACGAGAGCTGTCTAAAATAAATAATTAAAACTAAAATTACAACAGCCAAGCTATTTTTTTAGAAAGGTATGCCCTAAGAACTACTGTCATTAATAATAGCCTGATGTCGTGGTTCTAAATTCAGCAGAGATCCTTAGAGACACTTTGTCTACATAATATTGTCAATTAACCTACAGCTCATTAACAGATTTTTGTCACTCTAAATACTGCATTTAGAGTAACAAAAATCTCAACTTATTGATACCTATAGCAATTAAAAGATAACCTTTTTTAAATGTCCATAGACAGCAGTCACCTACGTCGTGTTTAACGGCAAATTTTCAATAACAAAAGAACAATGGCAGAACAATAACCTCAAAATTCGAGATTCTCAAAGAGATAGAGAAGTTTTATGGACAGCTGTAACGCATCAAGGATAGACAAACCAAAGAGAAACAGTAGCGATAACCACAGAGCCCCATTAACATGCAATTTCAGCGAGGAGATACTAATAATTGTACAAATCGAGATAGAGGTGGCTCTCAATCAAGTCAAACACAATAGAGCTCCAGGAGATGACGGAAATACTACCGAGCTCCTGTTAGAATGAAGATCAAAAACCAGTAGCAGTTTTCCTTCCTGCTTTGCTTAACAGGAAGGATATATACTATATGTAAATGCTGTTTGAATAATGAGAGGGATATCAACTTAACATATATATAAGCTATAAGCTTAATATATATATATATATATATATATATATATATATATATATATATATATATATATATATATATATATATATATATATATTAAGCTTATAGTCGTCTGTAAAGCATATTATCATCTGTAAAGCTTATATATATATATATATACATATATATATATACATATTGAAGAAGACAAGAGGAGGTGGTGTTGGCCGTGAATAAGTGATAGCTTTATAATGATAGTGCTGCAACGGTATAGTAAGTCGCTGGTAATCTCTCACCTTTAATACCTTTTTTTGTTATAAATAAAAGCAGAATTTTTTAAATCGGTCATATTGAGTTTTGTGGAGACTAGAGAACGGTATTTCATTTTTATATATAAGAAGAACATTAGTAGCCACGTCTAGTATTACTCGGCTTGTTGGTGCACCTGTAATTACTGGAGCTCCTGTAGTCTATGTTAGGAGTAAACCAGAGCGTGCAATCGGCTCGAGTCTTATGTACCTTGAGCTAACGACTTTGTGGCTTTGGTGTACCTAGAAAATATGATATACCATAAAGCAGCTGTCAATATATTCAATAAGGGTTCCTGTTTCGAAAGGAAGGTCTAACTCCATCAGACATTCCGGCTAATTCTGATCAAGACATGGTGGATATAGAACACAAAATGCACGAGAATACCAAACTCGCCATTAAAACTATAAAACCGTGACAAAGCACTGTATTGCTTATAACAATTATAAAACTTTATTAAAGGAAATAGAGGCCGACATAGACGAACTGGACAAAATGTACTTTTCTACATTGTATGGTATTCAATCAGAGAGAGACAGCACTTATAAAAAGGCAAGAGAATCCGGGGCTAAAGCGAGGTGCATTTTTGCCACTTTGGATCGCATTATAAAAGCCGGCGTACAACACAGACCGAGACGACGTTGAAAATACTTACAAGAAGACAGACTTCAAAGAGTCAGAGCGTGCAGAAGGAGTTGATGTCTTGAAGACGTATACAATATTGTTATATAGTATTGTTGTAATTATAATTGAAGAATAATTACCATTACAGATCTAATTCAAAAGATATTTTTAATTTCGTGAGAAACCTGAAATCTATGGTTTCGATCCTACTTACCTCTAAGTCCGATTACTTTAGGAGAGAATTGGAGTTGTGGCCGAATTTGTAGCCAGAGAGCTTACTGGTGATAGTGATCTGAGTCACTGTAACTGTTACCGATACGTTTACTTATTAGAGGGGAGGAAATTACTAAATACCAAATTTACTTAGGTAGACTACAGAATCAATGGTTAAACAATTTTCCATCCATTCACGTGCACGCACATCGTCGATATATGTATGTAGATTTGGAAGAAATGGCTATCTATCTATATATACATATATAAAGATTGTTTGAGCTACTATATTGTAACTATTGGTGCGAAAATAGGCGTAGCTGACATCTGGGGACGTTTTAATTTTAAACCAATTATTATTGAATTGGTTTTCTGAAACTATCATCCCTTTGATACACGGTAACATGTTTGTACGATTTGATCACTGTATCACGAGTCGCAAACCGCTTTCTGAGCTTTTTTCAAATATCTACCCAATCTACTGACCAACACAGCTATTAGAATTTCAAAGCATTTGTTCAATCTGTAAATAGGTAACTCCTACAGTGTTCCTGTTTACATAGACAAGTCATTTACTAAATGGCATTTACTGGAAATTTCAAGACGATGTCCACTTAATTGAAAAGGTACATTAAAATACTGCTGCACTGCGGTAGGCAAAGTGTTTTATGATATGTTATTTCACTTACATTTGCGCCAAAGAAGTTATTAATACCCAATGCATAGAGATATAAAAAAGCTACTCATTGAATTATATTGCCCTTTTGATATTACTGTATTCATTAATTATGCATGATTCTGAGTTAGGTTCTGCAAAACTGTTTGAAAAATTTTGTCATAATTATATATAATAATGTAGTAATGTATAATGATGATATTACTATATTTACATCATAACGATAACAATGAGTAAATATTACATAGATTAAAATATTATGAATCGCAGAGCTATAATCGGTACATACTACATATCTTTTATACTTATAGGTAGTGGCCCTCGTCAGACAGTTACAGAAGTTGTATTAATCGTTGTAAATAGTCTGACAGGGGGACAGAGGGTCAAGCGCAAGCATAATATATTACAACTTAGTAGTATAGTATAATCTTAAATGTTAAGATAAGAACATTGAATGTTCGGATGCTTTTATATCTATGTAGATGTAATCCTTTAAAGGGTTTCCAGTCTAGTGCTTTACTTCAATTTTGTTATTAATTTGGTTAACGCTTTTCAATCAATATTAATTTTCACTGTGATTATATCAATATTAATTTTCATTGTGATAATAGCATTTAAGTATTGGATATTATACCATATAGAGAAAATCCTGAGCTTATGTCACTGTCAAACCATTAAGCTCACTGTCAAATTAATACTTTTAATTGATGTTTTTAACAATAAATGAAGTTCATTGATTTACTTTAACTGATTGATAATTCAAAAGATGTCCTTGCAATGCTTGTCCTTAATGTTAGAATATATTATTAAATTATCGTCAACACCATTATCATCATCAAACATATTCACAATACAAGTTGGGTTAAAACAATTTGCAATGTCACACAGCACAGAGAAAAAATAAACACACTGGGAAGTTAAAATTTTATAAAATAATAAAATATTAATCATACAATGCCATTAGTAATGCATAAAAAAAATCAACTCACCGCTCATATTCCTCAGTAGTGCTAGGACTTCAGGTGTGATGGTGGTGGAGGAGGCGGCGTTACTTGTGTCATGATGATTTACGGTGTTGTTGGCACCACGGTCGGTGATGATCTTATTCTGACAATAAAACAAAACAAATGGTCAGATCATGGTGGTGATCAACACTTATTTATCACTAAAGATCGCATTCGTTGACGGTATGCGTATCTACAGTACCATCGGTCAGTTTAAGTACGTTCAAGTTCAAGTCGAAATAAATTGCAAATATCTAATACAAACTAGCATCCTTTGTTGACGTACAGAGAGTAAACCAGAAGACTGGTCACCTCTACCGTTAGGAGTAGGTAGCTAACACCACCCATGAACACCTGCAGTTCAAGAGTCTCAATTGCGATGATATGGTCGTTCACGTCTAGACATTTTGTCACCATAATATCTCCCAGATCAATATTAAATCATGATATGGTCAAACAAGTCAAAGTAATATCCAAGGCATCATGACGGCGGATAATTATTTTGTATTAAAACTTAATTTATCATAATATTGAAATGTATAAAAAGGAGAAACTGAAGTTTTCCCTAGTTGCTGCTTCGATACCAGCATATTTTTTTAACTGCCCTTAAAATAACTATATCGATGGCGAGTCCAATTCCATATATATATCTTGGACACGCGAAATTACATATGTTAAGCGATCGAAAGGTGGATGACATAAAATATGTGTAACTTTATTTAATTTAAAAGTTTTCATTTTCATACACCTGCCATGTCCCTCACAGAGCCATCCAAAGGTTGGGTCTTATATTTTATGAAATATAAGATCATCTAGTAATATTTCGCAACTTCTGAAGTTATTACATACATATACACGGCCTTGCGATCTTAGATTTTAGTAAATTCAATCTTGAAAATAAACCACTACGTGCAATTCAGTAGTTTATTGATGTTTTATCTAAGCATAAAATAGGAACCTGCCATATTAAAAACCTAATCAACCATTTTAATAGTTTATCAAGGCCGTTTAACAACAGTCACATCTACCATTAATTGTTTTAATCGATTGTAACCGTCCACACTGCTCACTATTGAAGTTCGGCTCGGAATATATTTTATTTCGAAAACGAACTGAGATGGCCGCTACCGATATAGGCAGATCTTATAGGTGATAGTGTTTGTAAGTAATGAGGTATCAAAAAGCGTGCGTTTATACTCGGAGAGTGTTTTGTTTATAAGAATTAGCAATTAAACTGCTCGAACGGTTATAGATATATTATGAACATACACTAAACGTTACCTACATGCCTACTATTTAGGGTTTATGACCTTGATGTCGTGACACGTCACGTCGAGTCGGCGCCACGTCTACTTGTTCTTTTCGTATGATGTTTGTTACGATGATAATACTTTACGGTTTTAATACTTTTTTCAATTAATCTCGACGCTCCTATATCCGTGTAAAAGGTCATAAGTAACCTAAACCTGTCCATGTCGGGATGCCCCATGTCCCGTTCGCTCACCTCGACCCACAAGTCATCGACGTCAAGGTAATAAAGCCTATTGAGTAACATTCTTACTAATAACGTTTATAGTTACACTATTCAAAGAATAAAATAAAATAATATAAAACCAGACTACAGCTCGAAACTGCATACCTACCCTTTATCACTCAGCATTGTATTAAGGACATTCATAATTATGACACCTCACCTTAAGGGTCTAGGGTGTGAAAAAGAAACATTATACACATACAAATTGGTTGAGGCTTTCGCGGCCGATTGATGACTCGTTGGCTTTATTCGGGTCTAAAGGCCGTCGTATGTTGGAATTGCTTCAGGAAGCAATTCCAACATACGACGGCCTTTAGACCCGAATAAAGCCAACGAGTCATTATACACATACACTCGAAAAACTTAACCCTCTTGCTTACGCAGAAGGGTACAAAACCACCTTAAGGTATTTAAGCTGTACCTGGTACAATTTGGAAATCAAAGTCATATTTATCATGGGAGAGCCATTGCTTAGGCACGTATGGGCGGGCTCGACTAAAGTAGTAAGAGTACTACCAAGGCCTCTAACGAAACCGGTTGTTTGCTTCATATTTCATCGAGTGAGTTTGGTTATCAGAGGCCCAGTCGCTCTCCTCCCTTCCTACTAAGATTTGCCAGTGGGCACCCTCAAAGGCGGGCAACAGTAGTTACTTGCCATCAGGTGACACGTGTACTTGTTTGTTTATTAAATATTTACATATATATAAATATTATGGTGTTTTCTTACTTGTAGATTCAGTATGTCCTCTTGTCGGCCTCGGTATTGCGATTCCAGGAAGTCGAGTTGAGATTTTAGACTAGCTATTGTTTCTTCCATGCTTTTCTCACGAGCCAGTTGAGCTGTAAAGAAGTGAAAATCTTAATGCACCCATAGTTGTCAAGAAAAGTTTACTCATGAACAGGATCGGTAGGTTTCATTTCATTGTTGGGTAAACTTTGGTATCTACTCGTAACTACCTTATTTACATAACTTTCGTAAAAGTATAAAAGTAATTGTAAAATGCGCTTATTTAATAATTATTAAATGTTTTTGATAGGATAGGGGGCAAACCAGCAGTACACCTACAACTAAAGATTCGGAAGTGCGTTGTCGGTGTGGAATAACGCTTTTTTTTGTAGATTTAAATGTAGTATCGGTCCGAAAATACGGCAGGCGAGAGTTTGTGCCACAGGCTGGCTGTGCGAGGCAAAAAGCTTCTGGAGTGGTAGAGTGCCAATCATCCTAGGGATGGGGACAGTAGTTTTGTCGTGTAGTTTCTTTTTGAATTTTTCGTTTTTCATCATTTTAGTTACCTTTATAATGAAATCAACATAGTCATGCTAATTTCATTATAAATGTAACCATCCAAATGTGTAGTAGTGGGCATTACTAAAAAAACATCGTTTTAAACGAAAGTTTCTTTTAAATAATCTAGATAAACACGACTACGAAGTGACATTTGAAGCACGAGTAAGTTTATAACTAGTGAAGCAATTGCACAACGAACCATTCTTTTAGAGTAAATTCTCGGTCCAAAGGAAATATTTGTATTTTTGTCACACACAAGAAAATATTATTGGATTTTTTAGTTAAGTGTAGATAAAATAAAGGGGAAACCCCATCTCTTGCAGCGTGTGTCATAAAAGCCGACTAAGAGATAAAACTATTATCTATCAGACAGTATATGCCTATTTATACAGTCATACAGTGGCCGGTTGCCGGCTACTGCCGCCTGCTGCGACTACATTATAAAATCTTTTCACATTACAATTATAATCGAATAATGAGAAGTAAAAGAACAGCTAACATAATGGCGATGTCTCCTCGAATATCTATTCCACGTCAAACGTTTCCTAACTCATTAAATATTTAATAAATCGATTACTTTACTGTAGTTCACTGCTGCGTCATTGCACTGCAAAACATAAATAACTAAAGTACACAAAGAAATATAATCTATACAAATAAATAAATTTAAAGTGTCCGTTTGCATTATAAAAATAACAGGGTTTTAATAAATCCATGTACACTTCATATTATTCATGTTTTGACATACCACAGGGTCGAAACTGCGGGTGCTAGTTATGTACAACTATAATTGTGAGGGCACTATTATAGATTATACGTATTGGCAAATTATCTCAACTCTTCATACGATTAAGCGACACGACCATTATATAAATCCTTGGAACATGCGAGGTGTTTAAAAGTGTTTTAAATTTAAAATGTGTGTTTTGG
The DNA here is from genome assembly GCA_947561695.1 of Tyria jacobaeae. Classification (NCBI taxonomy): domain Eukaryota; kingdom Metazoa; phylum Arthropoda; class Insecta; order Lepidoptera; family Erebidae; genus Tyria; species Tyria jacobaeae. Next base: position 4,447,532 of record OX387207.1, on the reverse strand, counting down.
ACGGAACTTTGACTTCTAACAGGCTATGGAGAATGCAAACTAGGATAATTAAAATTTTCCTAAGAAATCTGAAAACCCAGCTACGGGAAAAAGAACCAATATGGATACTTCGTATAAAATGTTCATATTTTTTAACTATGTTATTAAGTTTGCAATATATATTAACTATCTTTAAAATTATGTCAACTGGCATACATACTATCGTCGAGAAAGAGAAGAACGTAATTTAAATAACTTTGTATATAGAAAAAGCAATAGAAATAGGCCTTAAAAAGTCTATATGCAGGTTGGTATCTCTTTTTTGATTAAGGTCACGACAGTATAGATAATTCGCCAGTCAACAGTTGTAATAAAAAAAAAATTGATGCATTTGCATATCAAAACAAGGAAAGAAATAGTCCTGAAATAGTTGACAGAACAATGATTTCGACGTCACATTAAAGAATGACCTCGTTTGTCAGGTGTTCATTTTCATTTTCCGACCGACTTTGTACCTCATAGCACATTCAATCATATTAGGCTACTATGGATATATCGCGTGAATGTGATTCAACATTTTTTAATAATATATCTTTATAGACACGTTTCTCTTCTGTTATAAAATAATATATTCTATAAGGAGCTAAGGTTAAAAGCAGGCCATACACAATTAAATTAAATTAAACGTTACTGATTCACTTAATACCAAGCTACGACATCACATTCTACATGTAATTATTATTATACTGTCGCTTAAATTTTCAATGAACATATTCACGTAAGATCCCCTCCGCCGTACATAATCTGTCTCAACAAATTAATGTCAAGAGGTACTGTGTTATGCTGAAAATATGTTGACTGTTTACGTTTACGAACTAAAATGAAAATGTAATATTGCATCCAAAGTAGTGTTTTTAGGGTATGGTACATTAAAAGAAAACAAATCAATACAATAATTCAACATAATCAAACAAAACATCTTTAGTTATGTTAGTCTTTAATCCATCATTCCACCCTTAAGTTTTAATGTGACCTTCAGGTAAAAGAGAAATTAAATATATTTATTACTTTAAAAAATTATAAATTTAAATTTGATTTTATTCTTCACATATTCTTAACTTTATGAAGTGTATTCTGTGACATCTTCCATGTATTAAAATACTGTTAACTCAGGTCTATAATGTTATAAAATGATGATCTAAGAAAATAAATGCGCCCGTTTAATATACTGGTTAGATCGGGCGACATACATTTGTACAAGTGTTATTTTTTCCTTTTTTTTAGTCTGCAAATCCCATTGGGTCATCACCTCACCGGAGCTTACGGTGATGTGGTATGTAGGAATCGAACCTACTAAAACCACACAGTGTTCCGTCACAAATCTGTCTATTGCAAGAGACCTGGGAATATTGCAAACCTTGGCCAACTCGACAGGTGGCCAGATTTGTAGTAGGAGGCCCTGGCCCCCCTACAAGTTTTCTGTGTTTGTAAATCAAAAGCATCATAACTAATTCAGTCATCCGTAAGAATTGTGTAATGGTTACATCCGTTACATTTTATCCTTTCTTAGTGCTCACTCTTTGATCTGAAGGACGTATAGGCTGATATATACACATGTTACATTTAACAGACAAACAAAGAAGTGGTTCTTTAAGTATATAATCTTGACATGCCGACCTTTATACAAGGAAAGAAAAATATGCAAAAGAACTCACTCACGAAGAACTGATAAAAACACACTTGATTCAGATAAACAAAATCGACAACACAAATAGTCCTATATTGAACTGTCTTTCTATTAAACTGTCATTCTTTAACAAAGTATTCAATGAATACGATGAAATTATTATGATCATGAGGAATAAAAATATATTTCTTGCGCGCGCGTTCTAGTGACCGAACAGGAAATTTGATGTCTGTTAAATAGTTTGTTTAAACGAAGTCTAATATATTGGATACCTATTAATAGCACTTTAAAACCTTGAACTGTCTACGAGGGTTAGTGTTACATGATTTTTGTTTTAAATTTGGAACATGAATCTTGAAACTACTTGAACATGGTATCACGACGCCGTATATTTAACATGTATATACAATACTATATTGCTATATACATTTAAGTTAAACGGGTACAAAAAACTATACACGAGGACGCAGCGACTTCGTAAAGATATTTAGAAAAAAAAAAACTGATCGCTGATCATCTAATTATGGGATTTGTTGTAGATCCACTTTTCATTACCAGTGATTAATCTTTTCAAAAATGGTTCGGTTTCATTACGTTTCAATAGAGAATCGCAAATGATTACACGATTCATTACATTTCTTTCAGTGAGCTCGTGTAGCATCCAATTTTTTTTAACCCAGACTTTTTTTGTATAGGAAGACATTTTCAAAGGGTTCTCCGACTATGTAGTACTACTTATATATCTAGCTCCACTTTTTCAACAATGGCATCGACTTTATCCGTATGAAGGCGACCAGAGCAGCTGCATCTTTGACATCCAAAATTTCCGGACTGACAAGAACTTTTTGCTACTCTTACTGACACTGCATTAGGTCCATAAACATATTTTATGTAATAAAACTACAGAATGTATTGAATATCTTCATTAGATTCACCCATTTAGGCGGACGGAAAAATAAGTTAAAGATGTGTTGTATTATTTATAAAAAGTAAATAACACAACAGAATTTTCTTTTTCTTAACGTCCTATATTTATTGATATTAAAACCAGCCATATACAAACAGTACAACCAAAGAGGTTTGTCTTCAATTTTATACATACAACATACACAAAACTTTTTTCCCGACCTATTAAGTATTATGTTGCTTCGTCAATACTATTTTAGTTTGAAAATAGGGAGCACATTATTCATCGCAGTCTAATGGTGCGTAAGGATTATTCACGAACTTTTGAGATTGATGTTTTTGATGTTTTTACCAAAAGCAATACCAGCTTTTGAGAATATACAGAGCTCCTTTTTATGATATACGAGGCAAATCAGTACACAGGTCAACGGATGGGAAGTGAATACCGCTACACATGGACACCCGAAACCCAAGAGTCCCACCTTCGAAGGCGTGCGCCTTCTCCCTTATAATCTAAATTCAAATTTATAATTGAAAAAAAAATGAGAAATAAATTACCAACATTTAGAATGGCCAGTCACTATAAAATAAAAAAAAGTTAGGAGAATAAAGAAATTATAACAGTCCGTCCGAGGTCACAAGATTTTGTTATTTACAAGGCTCACATAACCTACAATTTTTCGATTCGGTTTTTAGTTTCTATCAATTTAAAGAGGTGGTCTAACTTCCTAGTAAGAATCAATAAATAAATACAATTTCAATTTCCAATGCAAACCTCACAGATACAGATACTTACATACATCCAATGCGCGTATGTGAGGTTTCGCAAACTACTGGATATATGATTTACAGATTCCAAAAATGCATTCAGCATTGTAATTTAGGATTGTTTCTTTTATCTTTAAGATGATATGTGAACATACAACAGTATGAGAATTAAGAGCCAAACCTCAAGCTACTGTCGCTGATACTGATACTAAAGTTTTAGTTGAACAAAAAGTATTAATTTGAACTTCAGAACGAACAATTATTCAATGAACATTAAACCAGGTTATTAGACAAGGTACTATTTTATGGAGTATTAAGCGAGCCCAATTAAGAATCTCGCGATGCAGCTCTATTTGCAGCAGCAATGTATCTATCCCTTTTTTTGGCAGTCCCTAAATTATTTTAACTCACTCAGTCTAAATTGTGTCACTTCTACAACTAAATAACAGCAATCTAAAGTATTTGAGTGTTAAATTTTATGTCATTACGTTTGTTCTAGATTAGTTAAAAATAGGCAACGACAAACGACAAAACGGTCATTTTGTTTTGTGATATATGGCGTCCAAAATCTATTGAAGTCAGGCATGAAATTGGAGAGAGGACGACCAATTCAGAAGTTAATTTGACACTGAGCTACTTGTCAAGTACCTACACGAAGGCCTTTGTCAATATGTAATGTCAGACTGCAATTCAATTTGAATAATAAGTCAAAGGGATGCCATATAGCAGGTTTCAGACAGCCACTTCAAAACAATAATTTAGCACTCACTTTAACCGTCCCTTTGACATAGGACAGCGCGTTTATTGACAGATAGTGGTTTAAAAGGCACAATTACATTTTCGAGTTAGAAGTATAAAGCAAATAGTGGTGCAAAACTATTTTTAATAACCTTTAATTAAGATCATATGTTATTGATGTTTTTACCAAAAGCAATACCAGCTTTTAAGACTTTTATTTTCACTATTTCGCTTTTATGTTTTAACACTTCCAGTAAAAAGAATCCGAATTGAGATTTTTATGTAATACAGCTAGTCTACTCGAACTTTGATAACAGCGTTGATGATCTACGGACCTACATTAAGTACTCCGTCAGATTTCTACCAACCTGGAAAGCTGAACATTGAACCGAATATTGCGTACCTATCTTCCAGAAAAAAAATGAACATGAAAACGAAAAAATCTTGAAAAAAGTGAGTTCATTCGAAATTACAATATATAAATACCTGTATATTTTAAGGTACTAAAAAAATAATAGCTATATAACAACTTTTACACTAACATATACGTATGTACATTAGTCGTAATCGATTTGTTATTTCACGCATGGTTCTGATATTAATAGATAGAAACCGATACTTGTTGAATGCCTTTTCAGTATACATCAAACTGTCACAAAAGCGATATGTTTCCCGACGAACTTCATCGGTTGATTAGTCAAGAATATTTATGAATCATTCATAGCTGCATCAACAGAAGCTAGTGTATAAAAAATATGTTGGAGGTTTAAAAGTGACTTGGTGGACTAGACCACTTTGTGACTCTGGCCGCTAAGCCAGAGGTCTTGTGTGGTATAAATATATACGTATGTTTATCAGCAGTCTGGTTACCATAGTACAAGCTCTACTTAGTTTGCTATTAAACGTATATACACTACCGTCCAAAAGTTTGGAAGCACACCTGATTTCAAACAAAACAAAAGATTGCCGACTCCCTGCGGTAAATAATAGCAATAAAATAAAGTTTTATGACCTTTTGTGATTTTTTAACACAAAACAAAAGGATTACTAGTGCATATTCCTTGAGTTTTAACAAATTCCTGGATTTTGACGAAACACGTGTTTTATTACTTCATCCGCCGAGGACTTTCTTTCATGCATTGATGCGGTTTTATTGAAAATATTTTGTAGTTTTATCTTTTTTGGACCTTATTTAGTCACACTTGAGCATTAGAACGCGAAGGTTGTGATATTAACATCGTCTGTATTCAAAAGATTTCGACTACTTCCTTGACCGTCTTTTTTTATTGAAAATGGCAAAACGCAAGCAAATCACACTTGAATAGCGAAGCGCTATTTGTACTCTGCGTGAGGAAGGCTACAGTGAACGCCAAATCGCAAAAAAACTCGGAATTTCTTGTAAAGGTGTCCACTACACCCTCGCTAGAAAAAAAGAAACTGGCAAAAATGAAGATAGAAAAAGGTCTGGTAGGCCCAAATCCACTACAAGTCAAGAGGATAACTTCATCAGAGTTCTTTCTAAACGGAATCGTCGCTTAACTGCACCACAAATTACCGCATCTCTGAATGAAACGCGAGGAACACCCGTGTCAATAACAACAGTTAAAAGACGACTACTGTCTGCGGGGTTAAGAGCTTGTGTTGCAGTTAAAAAACCAAAACTAACAATTCGGCATAAGAAAAACAGACTAGAATGGGCAAAGGAACATAAAAACTGGACAATAAACCAATGGAAAAAAGTTCTTTGGAGTGACGAATCGAAGTTTAAGATTTTCGGGTCCAATAGACGTGTTTTTGTGCGCCGATCTAAAGGAGAGAGAGCTTCAGAAGCTTGTACAGTGCCTACTATCAAACATGGTGGTGGTAATGTCATGGTTTGGGGGTGTTTCGGCAACAATAAACTCGGAAGTCTTGTGAGGATAACCGAAAAACTAAACAAGGAACGCTATTTGAAAATTCTTAAGGATTATATATATATATACATATATATATACATATGTATATATATTAAAAATCTTTTGTTCGTGTTCTTCAACAACAGCATAACTGACTTCATCACATTTTTCAACCACTAGAGTAAAAACTCTTCTTGGGATTTACAATCTACCTATCTTCTACCATCATTATAATTATTATTATCAACTTAACTGGGTGACAAGGCTCCAAAAAGGCTCTGTTTACTATCATTAATGTTTATAAGAGACTACATTGTAGAGTTTTGGAATAGTGATAATATAATTAAGATAGTCATCCTGTGATGACGATCTTAATTCTGATGGCTAACCATCAGAACGTCAATTCAAGCAAAATTATCTTTGGTACTTCGTTTTAGTAGTAGATTTTGGTTTAACACTCCGAATAGACGAGTGTTTTGTTAGGAATAATTTGAGAATAACAGCATAACCCGAAAGTCTGTTAAAATAATGAAAATTGGATGGGAGAAACTGATATTGAGTTTTTATGACAAGGTATTTATTTGTATTGAATAAAAACCTTAAATAAATACACAACTTATTTGGAAAATATATACCCAATGTATAATAAATCCTTTTTACGCTCATACTAACGTAATGTGTTTCGACATATTTCTGTAGTGGAGGGAATCAAAGCACTCTGTTTTCCTTTCAGTTGCTTATGCCGTTATCAAGTGTTCCATCTATTGCGAAAATTTTCTATAAATTTCGCTGTTCTTTGAAGGGAAGGGAAGGGAAGGGAAGAATTTAAACTGTATACCTTGCGTTCACAAAGATGTACATATATATAATAATAGGTATAATATACGGTATAATTAACAATGCTTTTCAGGTGTTCACCTTATAGCATTTTGAACCTTAAATGTTAAGAATATGCTTTGATAGAATGATAATATCGCTGAAATATAATATAATAAATAGTTGACTATTTCACAATATAGCGTGCCTAACACAGGATTATCTGTATTTAATAATATGCATAAGGGTTTCAATTTTATAATGTTGAATGTTATATTTAATTATTGTTATCTAATTTACCTATGCAATACTTTATTGCTTACTTTACCATCTATCTTTTCTGGTGGGGACACTTTTTCATATATTTCTACTGTTTTGAAACTTAAGGTCAATTTGTACTATCTCATAGAAAAATGTTCATTTCTTTTGGACTTTTTGATATAACATACATACATACGTTCACGCCTGTATCCCCGAAGGGGTAGGCACGGGCGTAATTAACGCCAGCATGTTGCCAGCCATTTACGTAAAAGGCCTAGTGCCGTCATGCAGTAACTTTTGGAAATTAGAAGGAAAATTTTGAAGTATATGGACAAGAAGGTATTACTTATTCCGATATATTGGGGAGTATAAGCAATAGCTCAAGAAAGTTAGTCAAGTCAAGTCATACCTATAACTCGAACAGGCTGGTGGCGGGAAATCAGAGCCCTCTAACGGACTTCTTATAAAGCTGATGAAAATATTTTTTTCTTACACTACACTCTCAGCAGTAGAAAACAACGGTGATAAAATTGCCTCTTTAACTAACAGTAGTGATAGATGAAACAAAAAAAAAGAAACACCTCTTTCGAACGATAGAGATATATGTATAGAATAGGTGAGCATATCTTGTACCTTCTAGGTTGTAAAAGACGGATTACACATAGTATGTAGTTTTTTATTGACTTTAAGTCATTCATTCTTGTACAATACTATTCAAATATCCCATAAAATATGTTGAACAAAACACTGTACAACTAAACTGCAATTGACATAAGAATTAGCAGAAAAAATTTACAGCCCTGGTGCCTAATTAGGCTTTCTGCAACTCAATATATACTTTATTGTAAGGTATACACAAAACCTAATTGATCGTACAATTAACTAAATGTTGTGATTTGCAGCCTGCCCGAGACTCCGAGCGTTAGTCTAGTTATCAGTCTTTGAAGTTGAAGTTTAATTTTAAGCTAGTTAAGTACCATTTTTAGCAATGTTGTTTTTGGTATACTTCTAGTCTGAGCTCCGAGCCACCAGCCACAGTCATATAGTTCCCGGTCGACGCCAATAATCTTACCCTATATTATCTTAGGTAATACGAACCAAATTCTAATTGGCAACATAATGGTGTTTGATGCACCTTGGCTTGCCCCTTATATAGGCGTGACCATAACTACATATGTATGTTACGCAACACTTTTTAAGGTAAGGTAAGATACTCATAAAACTATTAACTTACAGGTAGCAGTGTTGATGATTATAATAGTGAAGACCACAAAGAGAAGAAACAGAAGGAAGGCAGCGATCTTTTTCTTCGGTGCCATCAGCCAGCCGCAATTACGTGCCATTGTTTGAGGTTGTGAGATGTTACACCTGGGAAACAAAAACTAGGTCACTTACTTAGTTTTTACCCACATTACGATACAAATACTATGCCAGTATACAGGCGCCAGATGATGAAAAAGCAAAACAGACCGAAGGTCGAGTTTATAACAAATAATCCTTTATAATATGACTTACGATGTATGTATATATCTAAAAAGTTTTGTATACAAAATAATAGTAACTAAAACAATAATAACTAAAGTTGCTGTATAAAGAAATAAAGTTACTAAGTATTTCTTTTAGGCTTAAATATCCATAGATTATCATACCGACTAGGGGAAATGATTCACATCTCGTAATTCTTATGTAAATTTATGATAATGAATAACCTTCAACTGTATTATTTTTAATAACTTAACTAACTTTAAATTATTCTTCCTAATTGGTAAACAGAACTATGCTTCTTTTTCTTCGTAGAATTTGGTACGAATAGATGAATGAAACGAAACTTCTGGTATTACGCTGGTTAGTCGCAACTTAGTCGCGGCAATATTTATAGAGTGCGATACATCTTTGTTTACTCGACATATCGATTGAATTACAAGTATCGTTGTCACGATTAAACTGGGGGGCCGAATTACAGCTTTAAATATACATACTACAAGTCGCACAAGTAGACGTCGTTGCTAACTTTATAACATTAAAATCATAATATTATTCTTTTAAGGAGCATGGTGGTATGAAGTACTTTTTTCTAATAAACCTGGTGTTGAAAGTAATAAGTTGTAAAAACTAAATGTGTAATGCAGTTACATAAGAACACGATTACTTAACAAGTCCCAAAAAAAGTTTTATTTGCTATGCCAAGGGGATTGATTAATTAAAATTAGTTATTAGTTAATTGAATTAAAAAGCTATTTTAACAATCCACTTTTAGGTCTTTGATTGCAAATTAATAGACAAACATGAACCTATCTACACAGCCGATTTGATCAAAATAATATAAAAAAACATTTCAACAGTATTGTATTTTTTCAGACTAGAAACACTATCGTATATCAAATATGGTTATGGCAGCTCTAATAAAAAATAAAACACTAAACTATCCACTCACACACTCCAAATTAGAATTAAAACCCTATTTATAACATCTTGATACTCACATTAAAGCAAACCCTGCTTTGTTATTAAAAATATTACTATTCATTTCATCTCTTCCACCGGAGCTGACGGTGGGGTGGTGTGTCGGACTCCAACCGACTAAAACCACACGGTTCTTTTTTTTTTATGCGATAGGGGGCAAACGAGCAGACGGGTCACCTGATGGTAAGTGACTACCGCCGCCCATGGACACCCGCAATTCAAGAGTCACAAGTGCGTTGCCGGCCTTTTAGGTAGGAGTACGCTCTTTTCTTGAAGGTTTGAAGGTCGTATCGGTTCGGAAATACGGCAGGCGACAATTTGTTCCATAAGCTGGTTGTGGGAGGCAAAAAGCTTCTGGAGAAGCGCATAGTGATGGGGATGGATATTTTGTCACGTAGGACGATGGCGAAAACCAGCAGCCGGTATAAGTCCGAACAATTCCTCTGAACACTCCCCATGATACAAGCGATAGAGGATGCAGAGTGAAGCTACATCTCTACGTAACGCCAAGGTGTCAAGTCGATCAGAACTATCTTGGCAGTCGATGATGCGAGTCGCTCTCCCTTGAATGCGGTCAAGAGGGAGAAGTTGGTACTGGGGTGCACCTGCAAAGAGATGAGAACAGTATTCCATGTGCGGCCGAACCTGCGCCTTATAAAGTTGCAGGCGGTGGGCCGGAGTAAAATACTGTCTCGATCTGTTTAGCACAACTAGCTTCTTCGAGGCTAATATGGGTTCCGTTCCGTCACAACTAGGTCTATTGCAAAGGACCTGGGTATACCCTAGGCGGGATGCTTCTAGGAAGCATGGGTCACTTTAGGCTGTATTGGAATAAACTTAATTAAAAAAAACATTGTTGTTTAACACGAAAATAAAAACTATTTTTTTTTAACAAAAAAGTACGTTGAACAGCTACAAAGGAAATGCTCAGGTCGGTGTAAGTTAAATACCTTTAAGAGCAGACACCAGAATTTTATGACAATAATTTTCTTTTACAATATTTATGCTTGCTTGCACGCTTACTTTAACATTTAAATATGGTTTTTCTTTTTTCCTTTCATTTTTGATTGAGAAAGGTACTTTAAAAAGGGATGAATGTCGTTGAGGTCGTTTCCCTCCAACACAAAGGGAAGTGATCCTTCGACCAGCTTTTGATAAACTTGGTGGGATGCGGCCAATAGTTAATGTTCGAAAGGTTTATATTAAACAAATCAGTGCTAAAACTTTCAAGGTGCGATACATGATTAGCAGTTACTTGTTTAGGCTAGGTGGCGTCAAGCTATATTTTACTTGTTTTTCGTATCGTCGTATCGCATCGTATTGCATACTGTTGTCACAGTAGTAGTAAGTAGTACAATACAATACATTTCATGTAGTACTGCAGAATAAAACGTGCAAAGGTTCTCATTGCACGTTCACAGCTCCTTTATGATTATCTATTTTCAGGCGTTATTTTTAAAAGCTTTAAACTTATATGAATCAAACTCTATACTATATGAACTAAATCTCAAGATAGAGAAACACTTTTAACATATGAAATCATAAAAGCTGTTTCATTTTATGTTAAAACTTTTCATATAATGTTAAAATTTCATGTTAAAGGTATAACTAAATTCCCAGGAAAATATTTAAAACATTGAACCAGATGTCCCTCGTCTCTCCAATAGCCATGAAATATCTTTACAAATTAAAAGATTTTCATTTGAACGGCTTGAAATATAGTAGAAAAGCCATGTATCTCTTTGCAACAAACACTAAACTTGCTGTACTCATTTAGAGATTTCCACCCACTTAGTTACAAATACCCGCAATTTCTTTATAAATTGGTACGAAATTCAGTTTACGATAGTAGAATAATAATAATATTTGGATATGGCCCATGAGGTTGACGATATGTGGCATGTGGATTTAGCAATCATTGTGCCGATAGACCAACACCTTCAGAGGCTCACGCTAGATAGCTGAGTTATGGGTCTGATGCAAAGGCCGGTCCTTCTTGATTAGGCACGTATTGTGAGAAGGTTCCTGTCTCTGGAGCCCTAACCACCTATATTTTATATTTTTAAATATATTGTTTTTTTTATTTTATATTTAAAAATGTAATTTGTATGTTTATTGAAGTAAACGAAGAGAATAAGAATAAACTAATACTATTTTTAATACTTATGAGTAATTTATAAGAACGATAAAGTGCTTTGAAATAAAGTTAGATTATAACAATTACTTATGTACTAAAATTGTAAATATTACAGATAACATAATTTCTATTTTTCTATTATATTCTTATAATTCGTAAAAATTTATGGATTATAAAAATATCAATTAATAAAATTGGTCAGACAGCTGGTCAGCTCAGTCTAATTATGGTAACATTTTATGAATTAATACAACTGGTAGCTTTAACTCATCATCCGATGTTTTACGGAAGAAAATATTAAAAATTAGTGTCATTTGGCGTAGCCGTTTATAATACTGTTTGATCTAAGTCGATCAAACAGTATTATAAACGGCTGCTATAAGTTAATAAAAAAAAAACGATTGTGAACTAGTATGTAGACAGAGGTATACTTACTAAAACTAGACGGCGTTCCATCACAAGAGACACGTGTGTATGTAAGGAATACATAAATAAAAGAATATTTGAATTTATTTTAACACCATTATTTAATATTTATTTATTATAATCATTCGTCATTTAAAACTTCATAGTTGTGATATATCTTTATTTTTTTCTATTTACAGATCGTTTATATGTATTTGTAACGGTAATCACTGTCTATGAAACATATACTTATTCAATGGGACCGTAATATTCGATGCTTACCTTCTCTACTAAAAACTTACTTACCATACAAACATTGACATAATTTACCAGTAATCACAAAGTGCAAGTAAATGCAAAATAATTTGAAAGAAAGGGTTCGCTGCAAATTGTTATCATTTTTTGCATTATTAAGTAGTTTTACGGTAGATTGTACTGTAAAGGGAACTAAAAGTGAATTGAAGCATCAGAAAAATGATAAAAATACAGAACAATAAAAATACATTTTATAATACTTTTAGAACTTGCATTAATCCAGCGACAAGTCGCTTTTAACTGTATTACAATAAAAGCTAAAAGTTATTGATGTCTAGACTCTTTCATTTGAGGAAGTCTTTGAAGGTAATCTCTTTAGGACTTTCTATAATCATAGTGATTTTAAACTGAGCTGTGTGTATTTTTATCTGTATTATTATTTATTATGAGTGGATAACCAAACAACTTTGCAGGACCAACATTGATTACCGATCTGCGAAAGGAGATGAAAAAGAAATATACATGGTAAGTTAAACTGTGCCCTTTCAATTTCTTGATAATTAACAATACGCTACAAGGTGGGCAAACAAACAGACGGGTCATCTGATGGTGACAACCGCGGCCCATGGACACCTGGAGTCGTAAATGCGCTGTCCACCTTTACGGATGACGGGCAGTAGGGATCAGGGGAGGGGAAAGTGGAGAGGGGGAGTAACGGGTATGAGAAAAGGTGAAACCTCCCTCTTTGGTCAAGACAATGCATTGTAATGCCTACTGGTTTTCTGTGATGCCGTGGTATTATTCCAGTTGATTCGTACCTAAGCATGGCTCTGACAGGAAAAACAATTATTCCTTAATCCGGCAATTGGTGAACGGTCAACGAATCCTGTAGATATTTTGCCGCATTTGATAAGTACATTATATACCTCTAAAGAAAATTGAAGTTTCAATCACGGCATGCAATGAATTAGATTTTGATACAGAAGGAACTCCACATAGAGAGAGCTAGATTATTGAAAAGAGAATTCCGCTTTGTCAATGACTACTTTTGCTATTCAATCAATATATAGACAAAACGCTATTGTTAGATTATGACACGAGTTTCAAGAGAAATGCTAGACTCAATACATTGAGTAAATACAATCATTCTAAATATTGTAGCGTTTTATATTTCACGAATAGACTCTGACAAAAACGTAACAGAATGTCTGTTTAAAGAATCACCGATAAAATCCACCGGATATATTTCCAAATCCTCTTTATTCCTGCCTGTAGCAAAAGGTTTGATTTCATCTCGTTGCATATAAAAAAAAATACTATGCGACTTCATTTCAACACTTCTCTATAACTCCTTGATTAGTTGTCAAAAAAATCTGTTTGTAAAACGAATCAATGGTAAATATACCTTTTAATATGAATTATATTACTTCCTCTGAGTTACGAATATATTAAAAATCTTAGAGTTGCTACTAGTTCTCGTTACTGAAAGCTAGTCTTCGCTTTGAGAGTTTTCTTATGATTCCTTGAGGGTTACGGATGTTTTTAACTACGTAACTGAGGAAATAGCTCAATTAATATTTGTATTGAGGACAATAGGCAAAAAAGAAAAATCCCTGACGAACAAAAGAGAAAAACTATTCTGTTTATTTATCTAGTTACATATAAAATATACAGCTAAGTAAAGGTGGAGCACTTTGTTGTGAACATGCAGGTATGTTACCAGACACGTACGAAACAAGAAACGACGAACAGCACGGTACGGTGTGACATTTTGAATAGATAATGGAAGTTCCCATTAAAATTTGAAGACGGTTGGAAAACTAAGACCACTCTAATGAAAACTTTACATGTATTGAAAGTTGTGTTGTTTCCGTTGAAGTTTAGCTATTTTCTCATCAAAGGCGGAACGTGTTCATTATTGCCACTGTAATGTAAGTTTGAATAATAACTGTGAACATTAGTGTAGGCGGCATTGTACACCTTTGCGTTCTAATACGTCATCCAATTTTAAACTACAGAATAAAACATGCCACGTCAGTAATTATACGTGTTTCCTTGTACGTTGTGACACTTAGAGAATCGATAATCCGCCTCGCCGTATGATGTGATAGTATGCGGACTTTACGGCTAATCTTTTACACCCAAAAAATATGATCATAGTTAAAGAAAAGAAAGCATTTTCTAATAAATGCACATTTTTTATGTTATATAAGGACAAACGAGCAGACGGGTCACCTGGCTTCCTTTCATTAATAGCTACCAATTGACTATGTGTAACATACAGTTTTAAGAATTTTTCGATTTCTTTCAGATTTTAAAAACTACATTAAATTGAAAAAATATAACTAATACAATGCGTGTACAATAACTTATAATTTAGTACGTGTTAGTCAACTAATTAATTTTAGATCTAGATATTTTTAGTCCTTTAAAACCCTTCCTTTCTTTTCTAATAAATGGCTTTTGTAACAGTGATTACACATTACCAGAATTCTCATTACCATTTTCAAATAGCTTATATACTTTCATTACAAGTCGATATACGACAGTAGAGTACGGGTGTGGCTCAAACCCACAGTCGTTTATAATCATGTGAAAACACCCCACGGGAGCCCTACAATGAAGCCATCGTTGAGGTGAATGTCGGAATTGAACAGACTAAAACTACACGGTGTTGTACGTCACATATGAAACGTAGAAAGCTTAAGAAATAGGCAATCCCTAAGAAAGAAGAGAAAGAGTCTCGGGGAACCCTTGGCCGCCGCTGTATAAACTGGCGGCCACACCGTGTATTTATACAGAGGCGGTATTACGCTAATGCTGCTTTCATTTATTATCCAGTTTCTTAAGAAGAGATACATACTACCATATTAGAACAGATCAATTGGGTACATGACTATGCTTAAATTAAGTCTCTAAATTATTAAGTCGGGCCACTAGATATAACTGAAAATAGTTTATACTTGTCTTGTGTCTAGTTAACGTTTGTCTGTTTTACTGTAATGTTTTTAATTTATTCATTAAATATCAATAAAAGGAAATTATTTGACAATACATGCCGGTAACGTCATGAGTATGTATTTCGTACACAAATGTACCACCTACCGTTTTAACGTTTACTAAAAAGATGCTTATTTGACTTGACAGACATCTAGTCTATTGTCGTGTCAGAAATGATCTGTTTACAAAGAACTCATTCATTCATTCATTGAATAATACATGCAAAACAAATAAACATTCGATTAAAAAGA
Organism: Tyria jacobaeae; assembly: GCA_947561695.1. Taxonomy (NCBI): domain Eukaryota; kingdom Metazoa; phylum Arthropoda; class Insecta; order Lepidoptera; family Erebidae; genus Tyria; species Tyria jacobaeae. Next base: position 4,431,971 of record OX387207.1, on the reverse strand, counting down.
AAGCATATTAAAAATGGATGAAAAAATATCTATCCATGAAAAAGTATTAATCGTATACCGTTTAAGTAGGGGGTATGCCGATTAAGTAGGGAAGTACTTACGTTGTAGTTATACAGAAGATCGCTATTAACCTAGTAGCTTCTACTACCTCCGTCTTGATTCTTATTATGTCGTAAGGTGCTAAAGGTCAAAATATTGTTTACACCAGGCACAGCAAAATAGAATCAGAGTTAATATATACTCGATATGCGACATTAATCAATTAGTATGTCTTGCAATGCAGACGATACGACAAGGAAGCCACCTGACGCCAACAATGTCATGACGTAGTTTTATTCAATCTAATATGTACCTAATGATGCATCATTATTACAAACAATTCGTCCCTATCCTCTGCAGTGATTAATTTATCATTAAAATGTTCCGTTCAATGGCGTCCTACTGTCTGTGCCTATTCTGGACGGGAATAACCTTGAGCATATCAGATACGTACATGTATATACGTAAAATGTATATATGAGAATAGTATCGGTGCAGAAGATAAAATTAATGAACAGCATATATAGAATGCCTGATTGCATGTGCTAACCTTATATTCCTCGCTATGTAGATCAGGCGAATTTTGCTCATCATTAAGAAAGAAGAAAAATTGTCCACGTCTTGGAAGTAAATTGTAAACTACTTTTAATTTTCGAATCGAAAGGAATTAATTTATTTTTGATATGTAGTATGGATGACAATACCAAAATTTGACATTTATGAGTTTAACTAATGACTGAGCTGGGAATTGGATAGTAGAAGTCTTAAGTGGCTACTAGTAAACCCCCTCGTGTTTGGGCTCATGGTGTTTAAAATGTTGTGGTGGTGTTAGTCGGTGTGACAAAGAACTTTTTTTATTACGAAAAACAGTGTTTTAGTCTTAGTCAGTTTGACTGTGGGAATCGACCACTGGCTTAGCAGTCAGGATCACTAACGACTAGACCAATAGGCCAGACGAACTAATGAAGAACAAATTAATGACGCAGTTTAAGCGATATAGTAGATAATCTAATATATAAAATTCTCGTGTCGCGGTGTTTGTCACCTAACCCACTGGCCTGCTGGCTAGACCTTTTTTTATATTTTGTGTGCATATCGGGTAGTTCTGAGAATCAGCCACCATCTATTATTCATACACATAAATAATAAGGGTTGATCTATACAGTTTTCGGGGGACTTGGGCCTCCGGAAACCTCACTCATTTCGGGTAAATGCAACGCAAGCATTACTTCACAACCGGTTTTCTGTGAGGCCGTGGTATCGCACGGGTCGAGCTGACCCATTTGTGCCTAAACATGGCTCTACCACTGTCAAATACTGTTAAATCAAAATTATAGATTAAAATCTTACTCTTCAAATGTAGGTCCGTTGGGGAGTAGTTTATATTCTAATAACTCGATCACTTCGCAGTAGGTGGACATTCTAATTTCAAGAGAGAGCAGTCACATAGAAAAACAAGAACATCCTTTAATTTGCTGTACATCAGAAGCTTTGGTCCGAGAAGCTGAAATACAATAATGAGGAGGGTACTTACTTTCAGTACCGGCTTTCAGTTAACAATTCAGCATTATTTTTAATGTTTTAACTGCAAAGATTTTAAAAACAACCTTTCATATATTTTTAAATGGTTTCATAAAATATTATTTATATGTAATTCCGATACACGGAAAATGACAGACTGACAGACGAAACTTCTCTTTCCATTCTTAAATCTACTTGCAAAAGCAGAAATTACTGCTATGTATGTATGATAACTGTCAGTGTAATTTTCTATTTAAGTGCACTGGTATGTCTTTGCATAACATTAAAAAAGAAGGAACAAACATACCATGTATGCAATTGTAAAACCCTTAGAGCATGGCGTCTATGCCTTTAAAAGAATACATATATTAACGGGGAGTTTTTGGTGAATAAAGTGATAAAAACCTGAAAAGTCAAAGAGAATGAAGAATCAGAAGAGGATACTGCAAACTAGATGATGGTTAAAAAAAGTATCTGGATGATTACTATTAATTTCAGTCTTGAGTGAGATTTCTAATTTTTGAGAATTGCTCACCTTTATAAAATGATCCAGTTAATAAAACGGTCATGTTCTTATAAAACTTAGAAGCATGAATGTGGCAAGTGCACACGAACCACACCACTATTGATGGAGGCACGGAGAAGGAATAAGAAAAAATATCACTTAAACTTATAATTTAAGCACATTACTTAAGCCGAAAATTTAATCATGATAATATATAATATAAAAATGTCAAGATCAAGATACAATAATTGTTGACAACCTTTGACAATAAGATCAAGGTTGCCAACCGACGTTTCGTGCGCTTGTTCCCAAAGAGGATATACTCGGTAACTTTTATTGCCACAGTAAAAACAAAAAAAAAAAAAAACGCTGATATATTTATTCAATAAGCATTACACATCACCTCACAATGTACGGCAAAAATGTTGATCAGTGTGATTTTGGATTTATATTTAGACGTTAAGTAATCGAACTCTGACCTGATTTCAAACATTAAATAATTAGTGCGACCGGCAGATTAATTATATCATCAGTAATGCATTACTTATTGCAATAAAGTAAGTAAGGCTATTATAGTTATTATTTTAACTATTATTTGTTGCTGATACGACCTTTCGGAGGGAACCTTTAGATTTACTACTACTTACTATTTTTATTTAACTATAACCAAAAAATATTTCTCATGAATAACAATGTCTATGGATATTACACATTAATGTAGGAAAACCCTTATATGTCACTGTTACAACGACCATATATGTATTTCTTCTGTCAATAAATATTTTAAATGTACGGTACTTATTTTTATTTTTTATTGGTCTGATGCGTCACGCGTCAATTCGCCACGTGTGACCGGTATGACATCCCTAGTGCTAATGGCATCCTTATGTTAAGTAACGAGTTTAAGCCAAGGATTTACAGATTATTGGACTGTTAATCTGTTGCCTTTGTATAAAAAAAAACAGTACATGCTACAATCATTACGTTCGAATTTTAAATAACATCCAAACTATTGAATATACTTCTGAGATTTTACAAAAACTAATGTAATATACACATGACTAAAAGAAGGGATGCAGAAATTTGGGTACATTTTTAATTATTATTTTTTTCATAAAAAAACAATTCTTGTAGTTGTAGTTTGGCCAAACCCCGCTTGACGAGCATTAGTTATTATTCATAAAGATATTTCTTAGTAACCCTGTACGTTCTAAACTTATTGTAAGATCTATGAATATATCCTAAACTATCAATGTTAATGCTAGTATTTTTATATATATAAATACATACATCTAAATTCACATATTCGTACTCATATATCCTCCCCAATCTATTTTGAATATTACGTGTATGCTTCATTTATTGAGGCTAATCTCGGGCTTAGTTATTTGTTTCATAATTAAGTTAGCGAATTGCAAAAGCTTCACGGAACTAAAAGGTTACTGTTATCACAGACAAATCGCAAAGCATCTTACCGAGATTTTCATGTAAGTACTGAATACTCATTGAAGACTGACGGTATTGAGCCATTACATACAACAGACATAGGAATCATAAAATTATATCCAGGGAAACATAAAGGCCCTCCTTGAAAGATATATATAGAAGTCTAAAAGTCACTGATAACAGTAGATTCTCTCAACTACTCAGAAAATAATGACTGAAGTCATGGAAACGTCTGCAAACAAATCTGTCTAATTAAAGAACCGTTAAGTTAAAATAAGACTACATGGTGGAACAAACATATTGAACACAAAATGCTCGAACACCTATCCAGCATCTAGCAAGCAGCTCTATGTGCTTTCCTTAACATTGAGGTCGCTTTAGACAATACATCCAGAGATAAAAATATATGAAGAACAGTAGAAAAATAAGTGTCAAGGTCACCACAATAAAATGGATAAAAGGTATGCTCTCAAACTGCAGAGCGACAATCATTAGCTTTAAATATCGCGTAGATCCTATAAAATACGAGGAGGCTTATTATCTCCACTCCTTTGGACTACAGGGCTTCGCAGACGACCTGGTGGTCATTGTCAGAACATAATTATTATTATTATTACAAGGAGTTCTAAATACCACAAGCACTTTTACTGTGTGTAGTACAAAAGAGGAATGGCTGAAAATGCATCAGGCGCTCACAACCAATATAATGTTATAAGAGTTTTTCACGGTGTTTTCTATAAGACCCTGTAACATACTCGTATATGTGAATGAATAAGCGCTAATGAGCTGCGTTCCTCTATCAATATAATAAATATTAGCCAATAGTGAACGCACGTTTAGAATAACGTCTTGTAGCTATCTTCTTTTATTAAACGCTTTTATTAACTTCACAGTTATCTAATTATAACTATATAACAAGATAACTATGTAAACAGGTCTTCGTAGTTAATTTTTATCTACTATTTGGCATATTGGAGCTGATCTGATGATATACATGGAGGAGTATAGTGGAACGCTTCATTGCCTACTATTAAACCTGCCCAGTTTGGGCTCATATGATTCATTCAGGGTCATTTAGTTTGTTCGTTGGATTTGGTTCTTGGTGATATAGGCTGGGTTTTTATTTAATTCTTCTTTTTGTCTTCATTTCCTAAAACACAACTACAATAGATCGCTTTTTGAGAATAACAAAAATGTTTGTGTTGTGTAGGAATCGAACCCATAACCGCATCCCCACCCACAGCTTAGCACTCAGGATACCATTAAACTACCAGGTCAGTCAATTTTTGTCGTGAACTTTTTTCTTTAAGGAATTATTTGTAATTGCCTATGGTGACGGTTGAGACAAACCTTTGTTAATGGATTTATCTTTCACACACAAACATATGCTAACACTTGTACCCCTTAAGGGGTAAACAGTGGCTAGCTAAACACAAAATTTTTCCGACTATAATTTGGTGCCTATCACCGTCAACCGGGCTCTGTATGATTTAATATGGATATACTGTCTGATAGATAACAGTCCGTTCATTTAGTCGCCTTTTACGAAACCTGTGGGAAGAGAACGGGTTGCCTTGTGAGTTCAGTGACTTCAGATTGACAGTCGTCGTCTTTTCGACAATTAACAGTGTAATAAACGTCCTTCTCGATCAATACGTAGAAACAAACAGACATACAGACAGTCTTACAGGCGCAAATAACGGTAAATTTAAACACTGAACTGAAATGTGGTTTGAAAGATACTTCCGCAGTCAGGCGTTTTCAATCCCATATCGCATAGATATTATGACGTACATAATATCTAAGTAGGCTGCCAAAAGATTCTATATTTGTACTACTTTTAGTACCACATTTTTTCATCTAAAAAACTCACTCCAGTTTTTGTGAAACGTTTAACGACGGACACAAAGAACACCTAAACTTGGTATAATTTTTAACGGACCTCAAAAGTTTTTGTCATGTATGAAAATCTCAATCCACGAATTCTTTCTCAGCAGTCAGGGTCAGTTACTACTAAACCAGCCCAATTTTTTTTTTAGTTAATTTAACGATTAACTAATACTTATCATAATAACATAAAATTTTGTTTCAGTGCCTGTCTAATTCATTGTAAATCGAATCCAAACCATGACAAAATCCCACGACAACGAAAAATACACAGTGTCAAACAGCTAACAGTATTTCCGAATTTTAGATGAGATTTTACAGGATTTTAATTTTATAAGTGTTAATAATTTTTCATATGTTAGTAATTCTGAAGGTATATTGTCGTATTTTTACAGAATAACAGAATAATTGGCGAATAATATTTTTTCTATAAATAGTGACACATTTATTACTTACGACATTTTTTAAATCGTAAACAAGCTTACATATTGCTATCGCCCAGCAAATTGGTAATATTACACATTTTAATTATCCTTGTATAAAGTGACCTGCCGTCGGACATAAATTTCTTAACATACATTGAACTCGAAAAGAAAATGTTTTTTTTTTGTTAGTTAAACTAGATATGGAAACTCGACAATGGTGTAAGCCCGCACTTAACAGTGGTAGAGCCATGCTTAGGCACGAATGGGCCGGCTCGACCGGTGCGACACCACGGCCTCACAGAAACCGGTTGTGAAGTAACGCTTGCGTTGCATTTCCCCGAATTGAGTGAGGTTTCCGGAGGCCCAATTCCTCCTCCCCCCTTTTCTATCCCATATCTCCTTTCTCCTTTTTTCCATCTCCTCATCCCTCCTCTCTTCTTTCCGCTCCCCATCCCTCATCACCCTCAAAGGCGGGCAGCGCACTTGCGACTCTTGAGTTGCAAGTGTCCATGGACGGCGGTGTCACTTACCATCAGGTGACCCGTCTGTTCGTCTGTCCCCCTATAGTATAATAATAATAATAATAATAATTAAACAAAATTATATGCATTGCAATTCAATAACACACACAATTTATTTATTTGTAACCGTGCATTGTATTTGAAATGATTACTTTTTGTACAATAGTGCTACATTGTTTGCTGGTTAATTCTTCATATGTACACACTTTGTTATAGATAATTATGTTTTTTTATACCATTTTTTTATTAGTTACTAATGGTTTTCATTTTCAGAAAAACTCAATTTATATGAGATATACGAAAATAGAGTAATTTTATTAACTGACAATTAAAACAAATAAAATTCCCGCACTAGTAATTAGTCACGTGTCGAGGGGGACTTTAAAAATATACAAACAACGGGTCACAAAAACACCCAGACTCGGGAACACTATTTGTGGATTACATCCCGTTTAGGAATCGAATTCATGACTCGGCGGTCAGAGTGTAACTAACCACTAGACAAACAGGTCAGACAAATTATTAATTAATGAGGACCTTTTGCTTTGCTCTTTTTTTAATACCTAAAGGTTGTACTGGTGTACGGATAAGTGCAAAATAAAGCTGTTGTGAGCTTTTAACAATTTGTAACTTTTACACAAACAATCCTTTTAAAATGATATTTCTAACCAAAATATTTAAGTGAATGTTCTTGACTATGGTAGATATTATGTATTATATTTGACGAATGTAGAAATAAAACATACGGTACTTATTTTTTGATGACCGGTGCCTTAAGATTTTTTAGCAGTTCAACTAGTTATTCTATTGAAAAGATAACTTTTATCATTTTTTTATCTTTAGAAATTAAATGCCAGTTTAGCCTTAACAGTTTGAAATCGGTTACTTAGTTTATAGTTTGATAACTTTAATAAAAATATTTTGGTATATAAATGTACGAGTTTGAAATTAATCAAAGTTTGTTTTTGTGCTTATTTTCCTTTAACCTCAATATTACTTGACAAAAGGTAAGCAGGAAAATCTTTCAAAACGTATTATTACATATCATTTAACATAGTTTGGAAAATATATGTAATAAAACAATACATTCGTGGTTTATGAATTTCCCGTTACATAGTGCATAAAATAAACTTTTTGCTTATGCAACCCTAACTTTACTCAGAATTTAACGTAATAAATTACCTAAGCACCGAAAAATTTGCTCTAAAAACCTAACAGCTTCGCAAATTTAAATAATTTTAGAAACATCTTTAGTTAAAATATTTAATACCTGCGCCTATTTCCGAAAGAAAAAAAAATTAAATGAAACAATATACTCCGTTAAAATACACAAAATAAAATAAAAAAACTTATAACGCTCTCATAACATCGCGCGATAATAACAAAAAAGAACTACGAAAAATAACAAAAAAAAATTTTTAAATCATCTTACCTGCTTCTGCTGCCACCAACCATTGATTACATAGTTAAAATCGAACGCGAGAAATTATTTAAGCGATTTAAAATTAATGTTTTCAAAAGAGGTTAAATATTTATTTTGACAAGTGAACAAGAAAACCGCGGAGCAACGCGACACGACTTCCCGTCGCAATATGCCGTAGAATACTGTATTACCGACCGTGGTGCCAGCGGAGTTGCAAGCCGGGAATATGGTGCTCCTATGTAAGGAGCATGGGCTTTTATATGATCACTCCAGGGCTTCCCCCAACCCCTGACATGCGCCGTAGCCTCCGACTCTTTAGAAAATAGCGGGATAATTTTAGCTCTGCTACAAATTGATAAATTTCATACATTCTACTAACTCACAGTGAAAAATTGAAGTTTTACGTTTAATTTTTATACCTTACAGGATTTTGTTATCAAATATTAACACATAAATGATTATCTTGAGTTTATTTCTTAAATAAAAAGTGTTTACAGTTAGAATTAAACACATTTGTTAACATCGTGGTTACGAAGCAGCCTTTATGATGTGTCTTTTATTTTTATATATGAATTCAGAGGTTAATTAAATTACCTATAATGTTATAGTTAGCTTATCATTATATGAAGAAGAAGTGAACTTGTGTTTATAAGCTATTTCTTTTGTTAACAGTTAAACGTGCATTTAACGAAGAGGTGATATAGATAGGTTCTTATTTATATTTAACTGCATGGTTACTCGGGAAAAAATATTCATTATAATCAAGAGTAAGCATTTAGCAAGGTGAAAAATTTATTTACGGTGGTCCTATTGTACTCCAGCGAGAACCACAAGGCAAATTAAAACGGAATAAAGACAATTTTCTTACTGTATTTTTTTTACACACATACAACACTCACGCGTATCCTCGAGGGTTTGGGAGCAAGGAACGCCGCTAAAAAGATGCCGTTGATCATATCACCTCGCTTTGAGAGGACTTCCCTTATTGCGCCATCGAAGTCGGAATCTTTGGCGTAGATATATCAGGCTAGTTTAGAATTAGGGTCAAAGAAGATTGTTGTGATAAACAGATCGAGACAGTATTTCACTCCAACCCACAATCTGCAACTTCATAAGGCGCAGGTTCGGCCGCACATGGAATACTGTTCTCATCTCTATGCAGGGGTACCCCAGTACCAGCTTCTCCCTCTTGAACGCATTCCGCTTGTCACCTTTTCGTTGCGTAGAGATGTAGCTTCACTTTGCTTTCTATATTGCTTATATCATGACGAGTACTTAGAGGAATTGCGAGTACTTATACCGGAAGCAGATTTCCGTCATGTTGACAAAATTTCTATCCCCATCAGCTGGATTGGCACTCCCACACTGTGTGCTTCTCCAGAAGCTTTTTGCCTCGCACAACACCTTAAGGTCGTGTCGGTCTGGATATACAGTAGGCGACAATTCAGGTCAGGGTCAGGTGACCCGTCTTTTCATTTGCATTTGCCTCCTATCCTTTAAAAACAGTAATAAATAACATACTAGCGGTTTCTACGTATGTCACCTGTTACAACACCATGACAACCACCACCCATTTACACCCTATTCCACTACTTAGCTCGGTCTACTTTAAAATTGGGATCAGGCCCTAAGTTACTTCCCAAGCTAACATATTTAGATAGAGAGCTTGGTCTTAGGGGCATCAATCAATTAGGGGGACATAATTTTACAATGTAAAATGTGGGCATTTAATTACTTACGCCGTCAGGGATACAGGTGTGAATGTATGTATGACGGGTATATATCTTGAAAGAAATCGTAGCTATAGGAGATCTAGCGAATGGATCCTAAGTTTTTAATAGATTTTGATATAGCAGCGAAATTTGGCAGAAGCAGTACATCAATGCTCCTAGATCATGATAATTTGTAATAAGTTGTATTAGAGGTGGAATATTTTCTTCATTTCCATCAGATAAATAATAAAGACGACATTTTTGTGCAATTAAAAAAAAACAGTTTAATGGAGAACAGAACTCCTCTTTGGAATATGTTTTAACACATGACATCGTTTTTAATAAATTCTTATAAATAATAAAATTGATATTCGGTGTTTTTTATTATGTATGTAATGTAAAATGAAGGAAATATACATATGATAGTAGCAAATATAAACATATAACACATAAAAATCCAATAGCGTAATAAAAAATAAATCCTGCACAGCAGTATAATAACCGACATGTTGGCTAATGAATTGGAGTGCTATATCAAGGCCCACTGGGGGGGATAAGCACGTGACGGATGCGAAATGGAATGGGGCAGCCCTCCCTCTTAAAAAACTTTGCAAAACTGTTGTAGTGTATATATATTATATAATTTCATATAAATATTGAAAATAGTTGCAGTCAAGCATCGCTCTTAAAATTCGAACAAAAAAGCTTTAAAAATAGCTAAACAAAACACAACCTACGTTTTGTTGATTTCAGAAGAACTGAATTTTTATTTACTAACGAAATAAATGTGACTTTTCCTTATTTATCTTGACATTAGTAAGTAGTAGTATTATTAACGTCACACTAAGTACATATGTGTATATATTACTTCGTCTACTTGTGTAATTTTAATAAAAATATTTAATTCTGTCGTTGATGAACAGTTTCAGAAATTTACTGTTATCGAGACCAATAGCCATATTACATTATGCATATTATATGATATACGCATGTACCTAAGTAGCCTCCAACCCCTCAAACTCTCTATCCAAGACATTCTTTAATAGATACTGTGCTAAACACTTTTCTCAGGAATATGAAAAGGTCGAAAGTATATCGTTTGATCTTGTTACTCTAAAAAAAATCAAATTAACTTTCAGAACACATTATAAGGCAGAGTGAGTTGAGCGCCCAGTGCGAGCTTCAAACGTAATAACAAGAGTTCAGTTAAGTACCAACACAGTCTGTAATCGTTTTGCGATTTTGCGAAGGCCGCAACGTGCGAGGGCTGGCAGAGTGATAAGAGGGTACCGTACGATCTCCTTCGAGGCGGCAACCCTATTTGCTTGATCCGCGCCCTGGTATCTAGATGCAGTACTCCTTCCGATACAGTATCGGTGTCGCACGGATGCCCTGGATCGGCGTGAGCTGCCAGTGCCTCGAGAAGTAGAGGCACACCGGGCTGAGCTCCACCAGATCTTGGTGGAGGAGTGGGAGCAGTGGCTTGCGCAACCCAGTGCAGGGCCGCTGCCATATTGGCGGCAAGACCCATCCTACGAGAGTGACTGGAGAGGGGAAACACGGAGTCCTCACCTTCCGGATGACGCAGGTACTTTTCGAGGCCTACGACACAGTGCTATCACTGTGATAATTGCCCTGACGATACGGCGTGCCCAGCAGGCGGAATGCCCAGCTTGGGCCAGCCAGCATCGTGATCTTGTCGTGGCAATTGGTTCTGCGTGTAGTCTCTCACTTCCGACCTTGGTTCTATCCATGGTTCGGAGCGAGAGGGCATGGAGCGCCGTTGCTTCTTTCTGCGAGGAGGTGATATCCTCAAAGGAAGCGGCGGATCGGGAGAGATCGAATGGCACGCACAGCTCTCTCTGCCCGCAGAAGGGGCACCGGGCGCCGGAGGCCACCTTAGGAAGTGGCTTTGGGGAATTCGTCGTTACAGGCCTAAGAGGCAGCGCGCAGTGTTCCGTGCGTGCTTCTTTGAGGACTGCGACCGAAAACTGTGACGAGACCCGTCAATACCTGTCGGGGGTGGCGGAAGAATACAAAAGTGATCCTCGCCCCCCCCCCCCCGAATATTGGCAAGAAGAGGAACACCAGGGTGGTTTTTAGTCGGTAAGAGTCCGACAGACCCCTTCGCCCAGTAGGCGAAGGACATCCATGAGGATCTTTCACCCCGTAAACAAAAAAAAAGGAACAACACTACGATGTATTATAATATATATAGATATATTTAATAAGTAATTACTCTATCCTTAAAACATATATAAAGTACAGAGAGATCCCGAGGGAGAAAAAATCTATTCCTACGACTATATGAGATCACAATAACAATGGAATTCCGTTATGAATTAAATTTGAACGACTTCGTATTTTATAAAACAATTTTCACTTCGTCAATAAATTGTTATTAGTATTGTCGGTATGAAATAAAGATTAAAACGATATTGGAAAATACGTAGGTAGTAAGGTACTTGGAAAAATTAAATGTTTGCAGTTGTAACTAATCAAATTATTTTCGCTATCCGACTGGTATGGAGTTTTCGAGTACCGAGACTGAAGAGAGTATAACAAGAATTCCTATCAATTTATTTGTCGGTATTCAATTTAATCCAACCGGTTTTTCGTCCTGTTTCGTCGATTAAGAGGAATACTTACCTATATAAATTGAGGAAAGAGGTCGTAACTTTAACATTCAGTGTTCGATGTTGACATGTGGTCTCGCTGGAGTAGAACAGTTAGAACTTAAGTTTGACTAAATTATATTATGGTTGTTAAAAGGGCTACCCTTCCGAGCATATAGGCATTAGTGTATTTAACTAGATGTATGTATGAAATAGTTTCAAGGCACGAAGAGTCAGGTGGGGAACAAATCAGATATGCATAGTTTATATCAATAAGTGTCTAAATATTTTCGGTTCCCGGCGACTCATTCACTCATTCATACACCGGCCTTAGGAAATGATAATTTAATCACACTAATTAATTATCAAAAGACATTTAACAGGCGTGATTGATTGGAAGATTGCAAATTATTTTTTTCTAAAAGGGTTTATGTACCTCGTAGTCATCAGGTCTGGATCTGATGATGGGATCATGGAGGGATATAAATATACTATTTAAATATTATCTAATATTATAGCGATTGGTTAGATTAGTGTTTTTTGTGTCCGTTGTTTGTGTTTTCAAAGTTCTCACGATTCAAGAATAATTCGTATTTAATAATAATAATAATTGAATTTGAAGTACTTGTGTTTAAACCAAATTCCAGCATTTGTGTAATCATAAGTGTCACGGGTTGCCATTCGATTACGTTCATTATGGCTACTAAGTAATTTATGCTCGTCACAGCGCATATTGTTAAGTTCCGGGAGAATTCCTCAACTCACACACTTATGTACAATAATGTCTTCTGGGAGACAACTACCCTACATACAGGAAAAAAAGAGAAAAACAAAGAGTTTTTGTCTTTTTTCCTGTTATTTGTGTGTATTATAATACATAACATACTATACTACACTATATGGTGTTGCTAGTTGACACACAAATAACGTTAAAATAAATTAGGCACATCACTTAAAAGTTATACATACGCACCATTCCTGTTTCCATGGAGGGTTAAGTATAGGTGTATTAAATTTAAAATTTACACTTTGTCCTATTAGCGTATTAACCGAATAATTAAGCCTATTACCGCTAATCAGACCCTTAAGGAATTAAAGTTGGGATGCTTATACGGAGGTATTGGGAATTGAAGCCAATAGCTTAAGGACGTCATGGTAGCAAAGACTAAAACATGAAAAAGTAGGAGACGAAGTCATGTACTTAAAAGCATTTTCGAGATTATCACCATATACATACTCACGCCTAAATACCCGCATGGGTAGGCAGATTCCCATAAAATGTATAATGTTTAAAAATAAAGTGTTGTTTCATTGCATAATAAACAGGCACTTGGGTTATTGAGAGTGGATATTTTTCTAATATATAAATGATGGGCCACGTTGATCGCTCCTTTCTTAGTGAAAATGCGTGATCAAAGTAGATGTAAACTTAAAACAACCCGCACTAAGTCTTACGGGCGACTAATGTTTTAACATTGTTGAGACAGATATATTAATTATACCTTATACTTGTACTGAAATGTAGTAATCGTGTTTGTATCTGTGTGCATACACATATACAGACACGATCTTTGTGTGTAACATTGGTGTTCTTTTATAAATAATTCAAGAAGTAACCTAAACGCTTATGTTAGCAACACTATACCAGTAAGGTCCAAATTCCTTTATCGTATTACTCATTTTAAATTGCAAATGCAACGCAAGCGTTACTTCACAACCGGTTTTCTGATATGCGTGGTATCCATTCGTGCCTAAGCATGGCTCCACCACTTAATTAATTTAATTATTAAAATTAATTTAGTGTACTGGGCGGGGTTCGAACCCACAACCACGCCAGACCAGATTAGATGCAGATCTTTTCAGATTCCGTCCCCTGCAGATTTTTTCTTACACGGCAATGGCTCTCTTATGTAGAATGAAAATTGATTCTATATCTGCAGCCCACAATAAAATACCATAAGACAGAATACTATGGGAATAACTAAAGTTAACTAGTCTTGCAGTATCCATGTCTGTTAATTGGCGGAAGATTGTCGTCATAGGGCGTTCCTCATGTAATATCGACAATCATTGCTCGGCGCACTAATCGGTCTATCACCACCATGTCAGGTATATTGACAACAATAGTCCTGTCAGTGATGATAGAGTGTTCCCAGTTTAATGTTGCACGACCGCTTTCAAAAACTGGATTGGGCACATATGTATTTGTAATAGTGTAATTCGACAGCCGAAGGTTATATTTAAGAGCTTTTTTATTATCATTATTAGATTTAAATAAATATATACATAAACTAAAGCCTTTTCTCTTTGAGATAGGCAGGAACAACAGCGTCAGTTTCATGTTTTTTAGAGCTGTATTATGTTTTATAAAAAACCTTTTTGCACTTTTACAAGTACAATTAATTTCTTTTATTTTCGTTAACAAGCTATGACATCGCAAACAGTATCCCATAAATCACTAGCTCTTGAAATTTTAGATCAGCTTTTGCCAGATCAATTTCCTCAAAAATATGTTGCAGGTCTTTTTCCCTTGATTTATTTAAAAAGATGGTATGAGTATTGTGATCCATTATTTTGTATATCTTATGTTCAAGACTGTGTGGCTTTGAATAACTTTATTTTTGAAGTGAAAACTTCTTTAGGCGCTTGGAGCACTTTTTGGTCCACAAAAATCATGGAACTCGCGTCATCGTCACCGAACGCCATTCATGAGCCATATGTATACTGTGTATAATCTAATAGCTCGACGACATAATTCACAAGTTACTTAGTTTTCACTTCTGTTTACAGTCAACGACTGCCCGTATATTTTTTTTCTGTATTTTAAAATAAATTTAAAGCCTGGGTTGAAACGAACGTTAAGAAATAATAAAAATAAATAATTGAATTTTCTTAATCTTTAACTAGAGTTCTGAATGTAATTGGAAAATTTATAGTCTTGTTTTTTTTTTTTATAGCATTATAGGCGAAAAGTAAATGTAGTATTGTATGTTTTAAGTGGAGGACGATGGAAGAGGAGCGAGTGCTTTGGCGCACATTTGGAAGGGCCTATGTCCTGCAGTGGACTGCAGTAGGCCAACTGATTGATGTACTTCCACTCCACACTGGCACTCGATCTCACAATCAGACAACCAAAACGCTAAACATGTATTTTTTTTATACATATACTAGCTACGTGCGTCACACATTACTAGTATTGTTGTTGACCTCCCCTCTAAACTAAATGCTGTTATTGGTGGGTTTACGAGGGTAGTACACTGGGTAGGGTTCAAACCCGCAACCACTTGATTTATTATGTTGCTTCAATAAAAAAAAAAACAGACAAGTGCGAGTCTGACAAATTGTAATGAATTACTTTTAAACTAATTAATTTTACACCTCTGTAATTCACAAATTACGAAAACATTTTGTGACATTTACTTTTTATTCCTTAATTTTCAGATATTATAAATATTTAGATGTGTGTGGTCTATGATTTCTAATTTTAACCGATCCAACCTAGAGTACAACTAATTCAATATAAACTTATCACGTAATGTTTTGTTCATTTCTTACTTTAACACCTTCGCTGCTTAGAGGTAGAATATTGTCTTTAAATTCAAATGGCGCCTGGCGTCAAAACATTAAACAATATAAGTACCGAGATACCCATTTAAGGTTGGAAATCATGCCATTTTTATATTCGACTAGTTCATAATAATACAGGTATTGGTTGAGCATTTGATTTTTTATATTATATGATGATATATGCTCAATTGAACTTGATGTGCCGTAATAACATCAATTAAATCATCAATAACTCGGTATTTATGAACTGACATAGTAGTAGTGTCCTCTAGTAGTGTACTAGAGAATGTCACATCGATCGGATCGTAGCATCTGTTATTGTAGTTCGTTGATTTTACGATAGATGGAAACGTAAGCAATTAATAAATGTACGAATATTGTTACCCACAATGAGTTGGATAGGTAAACTGGTGTTGTGATGTTAATGATAATTTACTTTATTTCAAAAAAATGGTCAACAATTATTTGAATTCATCTTATTTAAAAAAATATTAAAAATTATAGAACAATACAGACAGCGTCACCGCAACTACACTTTGAATTGTCAAACGTAAAATTAATATTAAAAGGTAAAATAATTAAATACCTACCGGTGTTGATCTATATACACCCGTTTCCAAATGGTTGTGCCTTATGAGAAGTAATCGGGCAAACAAACTCATAGCCATTCTTTTAAATCACCGGATAAATTATTACAAAACTTAGTATACAACATATACTAAAACAATAAAACACTATTTTACCGTGTGCAGTTATGTTGCTAAATGTATATAAGCTAAAATTAGCTATTAAAATAATGTAACTGATGGCCAGGTAAAAATAAGTTAAAAAGCAAGAAGAAAGAAATATAATATAAGAAGATAGAAAATGAGAAACATATTAGCTCATATTACATAGCACTGATTATTTGAAAAGGCCTGTGAATCTCTAACAGTTCAGTCCCAAGTGCTGCAATGCACAACTTTCGTTTTACAGTATGCTTAAATTTATTTTGACTTAACGTTTGCATATTATCAGGGGTTTTATTATTAAATCGCACACATTGACCTAGAAACGAATTGTTAGTTTTTTGGAGCCTGGAGGCAGGTACAACAAATTTATGTTTAGTACATGTGTTATAAGAGTGTATATGACTTTCACTACACTGACTCACTTTCAATACCAATAGCTTGCATTAATATTTGTAACAAATATCTCTTGACATGAAAACTTAATTTCTACTTTTGAGATGCAATTACTTTAATATTTTGGTCTGTCTGGAATTGAAATTATTTTATCATGAATATTGTCATTTATTTTGTTATTATAATGTATTATTTAATGCATATTCTTTTAGTAATTAACTATTTAATTTAGATGAAGATAATTGTACTTCAACTCAATGTAATATTGTTTATTAAATAAATGAATAAAAATAAACTGACAGTTATATTATGAAAGTAATTTAAATTAATTTTCATAGATATACTGACATGCCACTGTCATTATGTTTATTTCTTTGAATTTCTGCCTCAGCAAATAAAAATTATCTAAATTATAAATTGTCGGGTAGTCCTCTTCTGCTTTATAAACACAAACTGAATATCAGAGGCATTGCACAACAGTAAAATACCATACGACATTATACTATAAAAATAAGAAAAGAAGACTAATCTCGCTATTTCATCATAATTGTGACAGTTCGAACTTACGACCAATTTAACCAGGGTATGCGGGCGACGTTAATAAATATTCACTCTAACCATAGCAAAACTGGCATGCGAAAATAAGTGAAATACATCTAGAAACAGATGGAAAAGATTGGCATGTTATGTAACAAGGCGTAAAGGTATTTTTGTTAAAAATCCATTAAAGATTAAATACCAAAGCTGTAATTAAGCTTACTCATTCATTGTTTCGGTCAAGATTCGAACCCACGGCCCTTGTGTAATATGTTATATAAACTATTGTTAATGGCCAAAATGAGAGCTGTATTTTTATCACTAATACTCAACATCTTTCTCAAAAAATAATGGACGTGTTTATTGTGAGTGTACCTACCATTATATATTCTTAAGAAGAATAGCTTGAAAGATGGTTTTGTGTCGAAATTGATAAGGATTAAGGTTGTTTGGACACCTGGAAACGATGAGTGCGGAACGATAGACAAATCATAAATGTAATGCCGGAATTTCAATACGGACCCCTTTATTCCGGCATTATATACATGATTTTACATAGATCATATTATTGCCTCAGCACATCCCGTAGGTAGAAAAGTGTGAGCCCCGACTGAGCAGACTTTTTAGCGCATGTATCGAACGCAGCCAGTTTCCGAGACTGTGGAAGACGGGGAAACTGGTCCGCCATCCGCATACCGGCCCATGATACTGCTCAACGAGGTAGGTAAACCTCCCTCCCTGAGCGTGAGGGAAGGGGCTATCCATCACCCTAGTAGAAGCAGGGATCGCACCATAGCGGGGTCACCTTGTTAAAAGGCGGCCAAGTCTGCTTGGGTCACAAGATTTTCCTTTCTAGGGTATACTTGAGGTCTCGGCTACAAGACACAATGATGGAACACTGTGTGGTTTTAGTCGGTTCGAGTCCGACATACCACCTTACTGGCCCCGGTAAGGTGACTACCCGTGGGGGTTACCACACAAAAAAAAGGTAGAAACGCGTGAGGATATGCTATGTATGTAGGTGCCTGGTACCTATGATATAAAAAAAAAACTGTTTGTGGTGAAGGTGATCATAAATCAAGGAAACTTAGAAAAATCTGCGTCCATAAAAGAAATGGAATAATGGACTAAAATCCATGTTCGAAAGTAAATAACAATATACTACATAGAGGCAGGATATTATTTAAAAGCATAATCCTCTCCCCCCTTCAAATCGAGATGGGATCTGGTCCGTCGGACGGTCACCTGCTGGTCGCGGAAGGTCGTGTTCTCGCGGCCCTCGACAGCAGGTGCGAGGAAGGAACACCGTGTACAGATTTTAATACATCAACTCACCTTATGAAATCATATATTAAAGTAGTAGAGTATGTTTTTTTTGGAATGAATACTTCTTTTGGCACGTTGAGTACTTTTTCGGTGCACAAAAATCATTAAAACCGCGGATAGTCACCGAACGCATTCCATAAGCTATATGTATACTGTGTATATATGTATTCTTTTTGGGTGAACAAAAAGCGTGAAAATCACGTCATCGTCACCGCACGCTTTCCATGAGCTATATGTATACTGTGTATAATCTAATAACTCGACGATACAATTCACAAGTTACTTAGTTTTCACTTTTATCGGCAGTCCCAAAAGACTGCCCGTATTTTTTTTTATTTAAAGATTTTTTATGTTAATTCATAAAACTGCTAATTCATTAAAAATAATATTCAAATAAATTCCTCTATCGTACCGTTTACGTATTACTGACCCCTAGTTAGTTTTTTAGTTTTCATGAACCCTTTGAAGGTAGTAGCGGGTCCATACATATCACTTTCGGTATCACTGATCTAGAGTGTAGAGGAATACACCCAGACACTAAACTGCAGAAATAGCCTTAGCGGAGATAGCCTCAGACTATCTGCCGTAGTTATTAAGTTTTCAGAAGGTGAGTCCGACATTTGGAATGCATCCAATTTCTTAGTCTAAAAGTGAACCGCGTTTCGTCGAGAATTATGATGTATTCTTCATTTCTGCCTAATATTTATTTTTGTTCAGTATGAACTTTGAAATTTACCGATGTGTTCATCTAGCACTACTCTACTACGCATTGTAAAACTATTGGGGGCTCTCGCTCTAATGATATGTCACCGTATTTATCTATTTATCATTAGAACTTAAATTATATATAATTTGACTTCTTAAAAAGGCAAATATGGACATACCTCTATAATATTTTTTTTATAAATTAAAGCGCAGATGAATGTGTACATACATATGTAAATATATATACCCGTAGGAATAGGTATTAAGCGGGCACATTTTGCCGTCAACAGGGAATTGGGAATGAAATGGGAAAATAGAGAGAATATGGCAAAGGAAAGGTAGAATTAAAAATGATATTTCTAATACGAATGGATGGAGTGTAGGGTTGGTAGGGTGTTTCCTTCCTTCTCCTTTTTTCTATTACGCTGCGCGGGCTGACACGCTACGGCGTGGAAGAGCAACTCACCAGACCGTCATAGTGTGGGTCATCACGCTGTATTGACTACACTTGCATCACTCTTAGAGTCTCCATTTCCATCAGGCAGAGTGGAGTCATTATGGTAGGCGTATATATAAAAAAAGAGTATATCAAAAGCACAAGCAAGTCAGGGTCGCATATAATGTATCTCAAAGAGAACCAAAAAGATGAATGATGAAATGAAATTTCTGGTATTGGTGAGTATTATTCCCTGCCTTTGCAAAACCTTTTACTTTTCAAATGGCAGATACTTGCGTTCAGATATGGTGTAAATTTGAATAAATTTAACCTACAAAATTTCTCAAAAGAATGCCTATACCTGATGGTCAAGATACGAAGACTTTTATTAAACTGAAGCTATGTCATTTAGTTGTCACATCATCCTAAATTATATGTCTTCTTACTTAAATATATATATAAATGAAACCTGTTTTATGAAATATATTTGTAGGCACTTTCCTAAATTCATCGTAGTTTAAGTGTGAAAATGAAAAGGATGCGATTTTTTTATTCTTTATAAAGACCACAAAACCTTGACTTTGTTGCTTTATTCATGTTAACTTAAAAACTGCCAGACGAGAGATAAAAGCAAGATAAAATATTTTATATATCAAAGGCTACAACTATGCAAGTTTATTGGAATCAGTGACTCTATTTCACTGTCTGACATGATACTGACAGAGTAGTTAAGTATTAATGGCATACAAATATAAATTAAAATATACATTTAGTTTTTTAATTTAAAAGGCCTTACAGTTGCTGATTAAGTAAATTGTATGTCGTAAACCAATACGGATGTTACAATAAAAAAAGGATTCGTATTTTAATTTGTTTATCTTCAAACTTATTTTCTCTTGGTCCTCTTTTTCCTCAAGAAGAACGCGCTTAATGGCATGCACGCTTGTGTTGTATTTAGCTAGTAAGGACATTACTTCCTTAGAATTCTGAGCATTGCATACAATCTTTGTGATATTACTTTTCAATGATTACCATAATTATACTAATAACTAGCTGACCCGTCAAACGTTGTTCTGCCATAAAAAAAAAAACTGTTTAGGGTCACCCGGAGCACCTAGAGGTATGACATATACTTTACGACCTATCATGAGCTGCTCTCATACGAATATTATAGGAATAGCAACTAAGACTTTGTGCAGTAGACAGGCCGTGTCCTTATTAACCGAATAAGTTATGGATAAAACCAGACGTAACTAAGAATCAATTATTATCAGTTTCGGATCTACCCACACCGTTACCTTTGTTACTGTTATAAGTTATCGGAAAATATTTACAAAATAATATCATAAATTGAAATTCAAAGCAGAGTTATTTCAATTATATTATTGAAGCCGGGTAGTTAATTAAGTAATAAGAGCACCCACATATGTATAAAAAATTATAAAGAAAATGATTAATGTAACCTGCGATTTTATGTGGATGGGAAAAGGCTTTTACACTATTGAGGTTGTGAACAAGCATTCTATCATGCTGCATTGTCATCTTTACTGACTGTTCATGACTGGCCTATTGGTTAATGGTTCTGACTGCTCCGCCAGAGGTCGTGGGTTCGATTCCCACCCAAGACAAATTATTGTGTTATGAGCATGATCATTTGTTGTGTGTGAGGATGTAAGTTATAATATGTATTGAAATATCTTTACATATTTCCCTAATTTCAAAGGGTTTTGAGAATGTATGTACATATATCTACCAACGGTGACTCAAAAGCCGCTTTTCGTGGATATCCTACCATTATTTTAAAACTGCGTAAATATAAGTATATTATAAAAAAATTTCATTGGAACACACTCATAAATTACATAAATTTATTACTAGAAGCTAACTTGAAATAATATTTTGAGAAGTGTTACAAGTTAACTATTTATGGAAAAATGTGTCATAAATATTACAAAACTCCATTGTTTGAACTCGTTGTACCGTACTTTATAGAATTACGATCAACCGATATAAATGTAAAAATAAATCATTGTTCACCGTTTATCAGTACAAAGAGAACACTACATTTTTTACTGAGAGAATGTTAAAATAATAAATGTTACCAACACCATGATTTGCAGATAATGCGATTCGCTGAAAGCTCTACTTTGCGAATTAGCATTTTATCGATAGACAGCATTGTGTACTCGTAACAATGATGTTCTGAAATAAAATTACAACGTACAGTATATAGTCTTTTAATAGGAACTTGAAAAAAAATACAACTGCCAACTTTACTTGTTATTCTATAAATAACCGATTCGATCCCTAAACACTTATGTGTGCAATTATGTAAAAATGAATTCTAGTTATGTTTGACAAGTGTTGTTACTACGCATTATTAAAAACACTGTTTTACATATATACATACGCTCACGCCTGTATGGGATACCCTGAACCAAGTGCGGGGCACCGCATAATTATAGCGGTAAGGCTCATAATTGAGAATTGCCTGGAGAGGCGACACGGTGTCCTCTCTTACGAGCTAGTGCAGATACTCACCGGACACGGATGCTTCAGTGAGTACCTATGTCGCATCGGCTGGAAGGCAACGCCTGTGTGCTACCGCTGCGAGGACTGCAGCAGCAGCGTGCGGACCTCGTGTCAGCTACGTAGGTAGTCTATCGCTAGAGACCATGGTTATGTCTAGGGTCCAGAACAAGAGTGATGCTTGCAATAAAGGGAACTATAGCGAGATAGAAGTCGTCCGTCTCGCAGGAGACACACAAGGCCGCCGGAAAGTGCAAAATGAGCTCTATGAGCGCTGCCCTGAGGCTGACAGACTGGACTATCTATCGCTCTAGTAGTAGTAACCCTACAGGTTTCTGTCATCGTCTTACGCTACAATATTAAATCCCCATTACCTGGATGATTGGCACTCCACTACTGTGCGCTTTTCCAGATGCTTTTTGCCTCCCACAACAAGCGCGTGGAACAAATTTTCGCCTGCCGTATTTCCTGACCGATACGACCTTCAAACCTTCAAGATCAGAGCCTCGACCCGACCATAAGACCCGATGATGGAACACTGTGTAGTTTTAGTCAGTTCGAGTCCGACATACCACCTTACACATTAGCTGCGGTAAGGTAAGATGACCCGTGCGGTTTTCCAACAAAAAGAAAGGCTGTGTGTACACCCACATTTTGCCAATCAGAATTTGGTCTACTGTTTCATAAAACTATAAACCATCACAGTGCCTTTTTTTTTAATATTTACACCATACTTTTAAAAATCTGTTCTAATATTTTGAAGTTATGGTAGTATAAACAAAGTAGTCTGAAAGCTATAACGTATACGCACCAAATCACTATCCAACCCCGATAGACAAGCCTGACAAGTGCGATGCCTCACCCTTTGTCAGATATTGTAGCGCAATATCGGCATTTTTCTAATGTTGGTATATATAAACACCTACACATTTTATGTCATTGTTCATTGTCCCATGGTTAACAGCATATAAATTTACACCTAGACGTCTTTGCGTCTGAGTCTGGGAGATGTTTTGAAGTCAATAGAAAATGTTGATCCAAGGTAACTTGATATTAATTCTTGTAAGTACTTCTGTTATTAAAACGTTTTTCTTATGAAAGAGCTAATGCGCACATTCTTCTGTGAAATGTTAAGTGTCAGTGATGTTACTTACAAGTAGAATTACACAGGTCAACAAATGTAAAAAAATGTATTGGTGCCGAGATCTACTTAGTAGTTTTGTATTAGGTATGCATTGGCAACACTGAAAATATTATTTTTTTCCACGTGTAGTTTTGTGTCTACCCTCTGTTTTTTAAATTTGCTGTAATTAGTACTTTCGGGAACACAGTTTCAAGTCTATAAATAAATTGATTTTGATATCATGTCTTCATCGCGAAGAAATTGTCTCAATAACCCAAATGTATTTTGTTACATTAGTTTGGAATACACAATCAAAAAGTTCAGGAAACCTATAACAGATTTTATAAAGGGTGCTTATTTTTCGTACTTTAAGTTGCAAATTGTAGACGAAAAGAAGCCGTGGATACCTCAAATTGTTTGCAAAATGTGCTATGAACTATGAACATACATAACACACTTGAGACAGTAGGTCAGTGGTAGAAGAAGCCATATGAGGTTCAGGGTGCCTATGCAATGGAGAGAACAAAAAAATCACTTTGATGACTGTTATTTCTGCTGTGTCAATTTACGTAGTGTTAACGTTAAAAAATGATTTATCCAGACTTACAATCGGCTAAAAGACCTTTACCACTTTCGAAGGAAGTAACTGTTGCAACATTCTGTTCTAACCGTGAACCATCATCAAACTTGTTGGCATCAGGTACAAAAGTGACTTTCTTATCGTACAAGAGAGCAAGACTTGCTACCATTTTTTATCATCATCATTCATCTTGTTTTTTGTTCGGATGTGCAAGGCCTCCCTCTCAAAATGGGTTTCTTAGAATATCAACCAATGCGAATGGCGTATCTTCATGGACAGCTCTACACGAAGCCTTAAGTGTGTTCTTTTACACAATGGCAATCAATATGGTTCAGTTCCCGTTGATCATTCAACCAAATTAGAGGAAGAATATCAAAATATTGCATTTGTTCCAGAAAAAATCAAATATAACGAACACAAATGGAGCATTTGTGTAGATCTAAAGATGGTTAATTTCTTATTAGGACAATAAAATGGATACACCAAATGCCAAGCATCAACACTGGACAAGAAGAGATTGGCCTGTCCGTGAGATGTTGGAATTGGGAAAGCAGAATCTAATAAACCCACCTTTGGATACCAGAGATAAAATTATATTGCCCCCTTTGCACATTAAACTAGGTAGGTAATAAAAAATAGGTAATGAAACGATTTGTAAAGGCGTTAGACAAAATTGGGCAATGTTTCCTTTATATAACGAGAAAATTCCCTAGTCTAAGCATGGAGAAGATGAAAGCGGGTATTTTTGATGGCCCACAAATAAGAAGATTGATGAAAGATACTAATTTCTCAAGTTCAAGACCAGTTCAAGTCACAAGTCAAGTAACTACTCTGAAATTGTAAACAACATGCTGGAGAATTTCAAAAACTTAGGATGTAACATGTCCATTAAAGTGCATTATCTCCGCAGTCACCTTGACCAGTTTCCAGAGAATCTTGGTTCATATAGCGAAGAACAAGGGGAGCGGTTTCACAAGGACCTAAAAACTATGGCGGAGAGGTACCAAGACCGATGGGATCAACATATGATGGCTGACTACTGCTGGGGGATGCAACGTGATTGTCCTGCTACACCGCATATACGGAAATCGCGTAAAAGAAAGTTTTTATGTACATAAGAATTTAATAAATGTTGTTTTTGGTGTAAATATATTTTTTTTTGTTAAATTAAAATTCTGGAAAATCAATATTTTTGCTATAATTGTCATTAGTGTAGGATCCTAAATTAAAAAAAAAAATTGCAACTTCTTGGCACCAAAATCACTGTTGACCAGTGTTATTCATTCAATTATCATTATTAATGATATTATCATTATCAAAAATGTATAAACCTGTCTGCATTACAAAAAAAGTACTTTTAACTTTTTCTGATTTGTTATTCGCGAACGTCATCTTGAAGTCGTATATCCCGGTCACTCCCGCTATTAAGATGCTTCAAATGATGCCTCACATGTCGATATCTATTAAACCGTCTAGGCCCTAGGGCGCGCCAAGGAAATACATACACTCACAAACATAACCGTCCTTCCTATGCAGTCGCTTACTATGTATTATATTCTATATTACATAGATTATTTACGGTTTAAAGTAGGTTCAAAATAACCGAATGTAATTGTTGCTTATGACTACTCATTTTTGCGTCTCAAAAAACAATGAATGAATGGATTTGTAAACAGAGACATTTTGAATATGTAATGAAGAGAATAGAAAATTGGGGTGATATTGATACTACAATTCTTTAAGTATGATATTTTTTTCAATTTCAGAATTTCTGTTTAAGTAAGAAAGCAAGATAAGAAAGGAATATCTAACCAATTGTCAAACACATAAATAAAAAAACAAAGAAATTGCCAGAATCCATAACAAATTAAGAAAAAAATAATGCTTAACTAGCTCTCACCCGCGACTTCGTGTGCATATACATCGGTTATAAGGAAATGGTTAATGGTAGGCACTCTTACCGTTATTCATATCGACTATCCTCCGCCAGGGTCATCAGCGGAGGGTTGTGCTGGACTTGACCGGTTAAAACTACCTCGGTGTTCCTTCCTCTCACCTGCTTATGGAACGACAGCTTCCCTGCACATTATGCTCGTTAAGTACGAGAATTCAACTGATTGGAGTCCGATCGCAAAATAACTTTACTGAAGTACGCTGGAGAGTGGCAGAGGCTATAGAACTAATGAATTCCTGACGATACGCCCGTCTAGTAAAACGATCATTTTTAAGGCGAAGCCGGGCATACATTTGATTTAAGGAACGAAAGCATATATTACTATTATCTTCTTTCATTTCTAATAACAAAGAAAACATTTTGATTTGTTCAAAAGTGTCTGCGCTATCTAATAGTATTATTCAAATATTATTATGCACATAAAGCATTTTAATAAGATATATGTTTTTTTTTTATTTTTAAATGTGAGGAGTATATTAAAATTTTGGAATCGTGTGAAAATCGAATGATAACGTGCGCCAACTTTTAAAAGGACTTGCTATTATAGTTTGAATACTTTTTGAAACAAAGATGTGTCAAAAACCAGTTGACTCATATTTGATTCGTTGATTCATATTTTCTCTGCATATTTTAATAAATAATCAAACGAAAAGTTTTTTTTTTATTCCAGATATTGTAACATCCCTGGTTTTACTCATAATTGTTGTCGACATAAGGATTATTTACGCTACCTATACAAAAATGAAAATACTTACCTAATCACGCTCGTTTGCCATCATGGCACTGAAAAAAGTAGCTCAAACTGTCAGTTTTCACCAATTTTCAATTCATATAAAAATGACCTAAGATTTTTTAAAACATTTTTACTAGAAGTGTAAACTCTCACCTAGCACCCCCTTACCGTGGGATAGTTAATATCGGGACACCCTGTATATACGACTTCCCAACATCGACCATTGGACCGTGGTCCACCAGGCACAATAACCTCACCTGTTTGTGGTAGCTTACAGTGGTGACCCTGACGTGATTAGCAGGATCATCATCACCAGCATCGTGAACACTCCTAGAGCTATGGGCGGTAATCAAGACTCAGCCATCCAGCATCTTCGGTCTCAACAGGCTAACCACCACCTGTAGCGATTGCTTCAGTCAGGTTACCCCTAAGGCTTCATCAGTGTCAAGGCACAGACACACACACAAGGTTCTCGCACCGATTAGTATATATACGACTTCCCAAAGTCATCCTTCCCAACGTCTGCCAGGCTTGATCACCTCACCTGGTAGGAGGGATATAACACCCGTTCCTCTACAGTTGTAAGTAAACAACATTTATTAACTCTCGGTTTTCTGTTCCCTCTTTTCCAGTCGTGGTGCAATATAGGTATACAACTTATGTCGCATAGTTCAATAACAGGCACATAACTGTCATATTCTAATATTAAAAAGCTGAAGTCACTTTTCCCGTATCAGCAGAAGTGAAGGAATTGATTATGAATTCACATTTTAGATCGTATGGTCCCATTTATATCTTGGGTATGATATATTATAAATAAAAAATATCGTATATTTACTTTGTTAGCATACTTACCGCAATCGTAAAGCTTAATAAAAGGTGTTTGTAGTTGTCTGCTACAACGTTCAATGTATTTTGTCTTTATTTAGCTTACTACCGATCTTTCTCGACGTTTATTTTCGAAGTCGACGTTTTTCCCTACAATAGAAATGATACATTCTCTAATTAGGTGTTAAAAAAATCTTAATTAAGAATTTTTAAGATCTACATATTTTTAATCTGTAGTTTTTAGTGGCCACCCGAAAATTATACATATACTTCCATCTCTTATTTCTATTTGCTCCGTATTAAACGCTTTGTGTTTCGTGCTCTGCTGATAATATTAAAAATATAGACAAATAAAGTGGTTTCATTTTAAAAATTTAGTATTAACAACGGTATGCTATCAAATCATGTAAAAGAATTAAGTTGGTCTATCTCTGTATTATTGTCGAGTTCTTCAACATATTAATCCACCATACGTACGTACGTACTTGTATGTGGTTCGTCAATTTGACGAAACATTTCACATAGTTTTAAACACACAAATAACATTGTCATTAACTTTTTATCTACTGTTTGTGTTATACAGTTGGCTTGAGCGTTCTTTTTAATAAAGCCTTAAGTTTTTTTATTTATTTATATGGATCTCCAACAAAATACATACACGGCACAGTATACGAGACCACAGCATGCAAATTCATATTATAAAAAGAACAACACAACAATATACTAAACATTTTGATAAAATTAACTGTAGGTACATAGGCACCAAAAATTAAAGTTATAACCATAAATTAAAATCAACCAAAAATGATAAAAATAAGAAATCTTAGGAATAACTTAATAACAAGTAAACTTTTAATAGTAGTTTAATATTGAGGTGCAAGTGCTCATGGGCTGCGTTTTTTCACTTAACATCACTCTAACTCTGTTCATGTCATCTTATACCATAGCATAGCACTTGAAATTTTTCGTCAAAAACCTGAAATTTTTGGACGAAAAATTTCTTTTGATTCAAATCTGTATCAATGATTATTCTGCAGTAATAATAACAATTATTCAATTTAAATGACAATTATATATATACAAATTACAATTATATATATGTGTTTACTAATTTGATTTATATATAGCAGTATGAAGTATAATGGTCAGCCCCCTCTCATACTGAAGAGGTTACTGTGCTACAATATATATATATTTTATTATGATGTAGGTCAGAGCCTCTCTTCTTTTTCCATCCCTCCTCATCACCGTCAGAGATTAGCAGCGTACTTAGAACTTTTGAGTGGGATTGGACCATGGGCGTCGATTGTTACTTCCATTTATGTGACCTGTCTGCTTGGGGACAAATGTGTCATAAAAAAAGAAAAGAATATCTAAAAGAAACTGATAATAATCTCTTTGGTTCCCTAACTATTTTCAATATTATATTGAACTGTGCGCAACAGGCAGCCACTCGGCCTGTAACCTAAGATAAAAAAAACACAGACAGTTCAATATGGAGCAAACAAAACCAATAGACTTACATAGGTATATTTTATGATATTTTTTTTGGCACTGCTATTTTTTATTTTTTTGTGTGGACGGGTCATCACCTTACCGGGGCCGGTAAGGTGGTATGTCGGACTCGAATCGACTAAAACCACACAGTGTTCCGTCATCGTGTCATGTGGCCGAGGTCTCAGGTATACCCTAGAAAGAAAAACCTCGTGACCCCGGCAGTGGGCACTGCTACTAATAATTAAAATAAGAGATAAATTAGGTAGCCCCATTTTAAAATATCAGCATTAACCGTGTCCTGAAATCTTCCTAATGACAGTTGAATTTTTATCAGCCTTGTTATAAGTTATCTGAATATTTCTTTAAAATCACAATTTAAGAAAACACACACAGTCTTTTAATAAATATGTATTCATTAATCATTTTAAAATGTTCTCTTGAAATGCGTTTGTCCCAAAAATTGCAGGTCTGAAAGATCTTTTATCGAAAGTTTCCATAGTGGAGATGTACAAATATATATATATATATATGTATATATATATATATATACAGTCGTGGTCAACTAATTAGGGACACTCTCTAGTTAATCCAAATTGTGAATTTATTTTTTATTTTCCAACGAGTCTAAACAATATTCCACATCTTTTACATGTAAGTATAATTAGTCATTTATGTGCCTAATTATACAAACAATAACAACTTCTTAAACATTAAACCTCTTTACAGTATAGCTGATAGATGATCACAGTGCTATTTGTTCAAAGAATGCTGGCTGGCCATTTAATTAGGGACACTGAGATATTGCGTTCTAGTTTCAAAATCTGAATCTCAATTATTATTTTCTTTCTTCTCCTATTCTTTGTGGTAGTTTTGGCGGCAATCTAGATTTGTAATTTCAAGTTTTGAGAGTTATTTTGAAGAACAATGGGCAAAAATAAAAGTTGCGATGCAACACTACGAAAAATTATCATGAAGTTTGTCGAGCGTGGTTGGTCATACCGAAGGATAGCAGGATATTTAAATTGTTCAAAAACTATGGTATGCAATGCAGTGCAACATTTCAGGCGCAATAACACAACTTTAAATGTGCCCAGAAAAAAAAGATCGAAAAAACAACTCCGCAAGAAGATAGAATGATAACCAGGTTAGCTAAGAAAGATCCGTTTCTAGGCTCTATTTTAATTAAACATGAAGTGTTTGGGGCAGACGAAAGAGTCAGTGTATCAGCGAGGACAGTTCGACGACGTCTGGTAGAAGCAGGGTTGTTCGGAAGAGTGGCTCGCAAAGTACCGTTGTTAAAGAAAGAGCATAGAAATGCACGTTTGGCGTTTGCACGTAAATATGGACATTGGACCTACGACCAATGGCAACATGTATTATTCTCTGACGAGACCAAGGTTAATTTGATTTCTTCAGATGGAAGGCAATACGTACGGCGTCCTGTAAAAGCGGAAATGAATCCAAGG
This sequence comes from Tyria jacobaeae, assembly GCA_947561695.1. Lineage (NCBI taxonomy): Eukaryota > Metazoa > Arthropoda > Insecta > Lepidoptera > Erebidae > Tyria > Tyria jacobaeae. The sequence goes on along the minus strand of OX387207.1, from coordinate 4,401,472 downwards.
TTCACAAAAAAGCAGGTGAAACATGGCGGAGGAAACATTAAAATGTGGGGATCATTTTCTGGACGTGGAGTGGGAAATTAAGAAAAAAGTTGCCATTTATCGTACCACAACTTTAGATGAACTTAATGAAGCTTTTTGTGAGGCATGGGCAAACATTCCTGTTGAAATATGTCAGAAACTGATAATATCTATGCCACATCGGTGTCAAGCGGTAATTACTAACAAAGGTTTTGCTACTGGGTACTGATTTTACCCGTAATAAAATGAAGTTGTTAAAGAAATTAAAATACTGCAGATTATTAGTTCTGTATAACTCTATTTTTCATTTTACTTTACTGTTCTTAATTAAATGTCCAGCTACAGAATTGTACCTTAAATTGAATACATGGTTAACCTTTGATATTAAACACTTTTTTATATTTATTTAATCTTTTATTTACAGCCATTTATAGTATAATAATCGGATCAAATTATGCAAATAATAGTTACTGAGAAATCAACAGGGTTTTATATTTATATGTACATAGCCGGTTATTGCTGTCCACTATCTTGAATGTCCTTAATTAGTTGACCACGACTGTATATGTTTGTACCACTAATTAATTAGGAAAATGTAGTACAAACTTTAATTTTTTAGTTAAACTATATGAAAAGCTATTGAAAATAAAGTAGGAATGAGTCGTTGTGATTTGAATATAGCAAACCAGAATAATAAACCTTCATGATCCGAAATTTGAATTGTCTGTTTAAAGTGAGAATATATTATTATATTGTTATTGTCATATAAATACCAAGCATCTTAGTAAGTTTTTAAGAAAAATACTTTTTATCTAATGACACTCCCAGAATACGTATTTTTTTTCTTAAATAAGACAAATTACTATAAAAATTACATCTTTAAATTAGGATCTACATTAAATTACAAACTAATTGAAATATTCGTGTCCCAGTGAAAAATTGGACGTATCTCGAGAACATTTTTGCGAAATAATATAGTATGGCTGCAAAGGTAGCATCAAACTGGAAGAATCGTTTGATAACCAGCAAATTGCATTTATAGTTGAAGGCGCTTCTAAGGAATACTGAATAAGTACCGATTTTACTGGTTTCTTCGAGGTCGGTAAACTTTGATAGACGTGGTCACCCTTTGATGACTGTAATAAAAGAAAACCTGTTAGAAGTTAAAAAAATCTTCGAAGATTATAGGCATATGAAGAGATTCAGTACATGTTTGAAGATTTGTTGAGGAAGCGTTCACAATATTTTACACAAGCACCTTCGGACGTTCCTCTAGAATGTAGTTTCGTGGTGAGTACTGCACAACCTCAACCACTCTCAGAAGTAGTCGTCATTATACAACATTTTAGTTTAGTGCAAATTTGTTGTGGAGTGTTCAGAATATTATGAAAGGAGATGAATGATTTAAAATAAGCTAGCCTGTCATCAGTGTGCTATATTATAAATCATAGTACTGTATAATATTTTGTGAATTATATATTTCTGAATAGAGCTTATAGTTGCTTTGTCCGCAAAATTTCTTCGCAAAGAGCCTTAAAGAGGAGAGAACAGCTAATCACTGAGAGAATCAAACCTCTGTTCAAAATAACTTTAAATACTTATTTATGGCATGAGATTTCAAAGTCCTATTGTGCTGAGAAAAAAGTTGCTATTCAGTTATGTAAATAAGTATTTTATTCAGAATTTCTAAAGTAAGTATTTCCGACGACCAGTGTGATGACCCGCGGGGCTTTCAATACAAAAATGTGGAAACGATTTGGAACTCTGTAATGTGTTTTCAGAGATAACTGCAGTATGTAATAAGGATCATTAATAGTAATAGTTAATAATAATGTTTGATAGTTCTGGTATATAGTGTCCGTTTGCTAAGGCGAATAGCCTTCAACCAATTAGAGATTAGGTAACCAAAGATGAGAGAGAAAACTCCAAGTAAAAAGTAGTTCACATTGACAAAGTGAGAAATTGTATATTACAATAAGATCTGACGGAGACAAGTATATGACGGGTGTCTCACCGTGTTCGATCTGACGTCCTTGTATACTATTGTTATTGTATAGGAGAGGACGTTTATGTAGAATAGTGTTGTACGTCTAATTATCTTTTGTTGCCTTGTCTCTGTGCTTTAAGAATCTGTATCCTAGAGGAATAGATATAAGAAGTTATTTAAAAAATGTTGCGCTATTGTGCTCTCTCTAAAAACAAATTAACCCTAAGAAGTGAGCTGAGGGAGTTCCACTATCCATGTCAGGACTTTATCATCCAAATTCAAATGTATCATATGAACCAAAACATGTGGGATTTTCTAGTAGCCACTCAGGGGTTCTTCTATTCACCTAATATCTATAAAATCTGATGATATTCAGATTATTTCCAATATGTAAATTATACTATATATATTTTTTATTTGTTTAGTATATTTACATGTATTTATGTTCAATTATACAGTAATCTTACTTCTAATACAAATAAAAAGAATAAAGGAAAATTTACAGTTCCCAGGAGGCTGGCAACCACGTTGAAAATCAATGCTTATCCGCTCTGCAAAGAAAAGGCTAGCCTGTCACGAGAAGTGTCGATTTAGATAGTTCCTCATAATTGTAACGAACACTCGGACCCTCGGACATGACCCTAGTGTCTCCAACCGAAACCTAATTACCAATTAATTATATTATAGTATTTAAAAATTAAATTTACAATATTAGAAGTAGTCGAATTCACTTGAATCATTTCTTTTCATAATCGGCTACAACTTACAAGTGACTCTAGAAAATCGTGTTAAAATTGGATGAAGAAACATTTAAAAATGTGTAAATTTGTTAATGTTGTCATTAATTCAATAATTTAAAATGTAAGTGTATTATCGTATTTTCACATTTTAAAATTATCAAGCATTGCGCAGCCCAGAATGAAAGAATCACCAAGCATGATACATAATAATAATAAGACGCACAGACATAATCAAGTGGCCAGGATAGTCCACCAGCAACTTCCTCTTAGGTAGAACCTTGTGGCTGTCAAGTTACCGTATAATAGGTATGTGTCCGACCCAGTTCTTGAAAATAGTTGTTCAACATTATATTGGGATCGATCTATCATCACTGACAGAACAATTGTTGCCAATAAACCTGATAAAGTGGTGATAGACCGACTAAAACGCCGAGTAGAGAGTAATGATTGTTGACATTATCATTTCGCATGACGACAATCTCATAAAGGCTGAAAAAGATGAATAAATGAAATATTTGGATTTGGTCCATGAGGTGGTCGACATGAGGGATCTAAATTCTGCAATGATTGTTCCGATAGTCATATCAGCTCATGGGTTGATTGCCAAGAGCCTTGGCCAACATCTGCAGAGGCTCACGTTACACAGCTGGGTTAAGCGCCTGATGTATAAGGCGTCCTTCTTGATACGGCACGTATTGTGCTATGTTGTCTCTGGAGCCAATACCTTTTTTTATTTAAAAAAAAACATAATTGATATGTTTGTAAAACAAAATAAAGAGAATACTAATAATAGTAACTCCACACATCACACTTGGTCGTCTGATCCCAAACTAAGCACATCTTGTATTATGGTAACTAGACTGCTGATAAACATATTTCTATATTTCTAAATACATACATATTATAGATAAATTACACCCAGACACAGAACAAATGATCGTGCTCGTCATATAAATATTTGTCCTGGGTGGGAATCAAACCCATAACCTTTCGGCTTAGCAGTCAGGATCGTTAACGGCTAGACCAATAGGCTAGTCGCTAGTCATAGCCAATCATGTGATTGGATGGTGATTCTAGTACAATGTTACACTCATTCCCATTTCGGTTTTACATATCTTGCAGTAAAAATGGGTAAGTGAAGAATATAACAGCACGCTGTTGAACTCGTTATTAAAATATTCTAAATAAAAGAGTGACATCCTATTGGTTAATTCATCGCTTTGTACTAAAAATTATGCCCAAGGAAGCCCTGTAGTGTCTGTTTATATATCTTCTGTAGCGAATTAATGATAACAAAGTGGACTGTATTAAAATATAATTTGTAGTTAAAAACAATACAAGTTGGAGAACTTCAATGCGCACGCGTCGATGTCCGTTCGGTCGTGGAGTGTCGGTCGGCAGCCCGCGCGCTGTCGATGCCGGTTACACCCTCCGCGCGCCTCTCCGCGAGGGGCACGATTCGAGCGCTGTGCGCTTGAACAGTGTCTAAAGTAAATAAAGCTCAAAAAAATTGCGAAAAGTGATTAATTCCAGCAAATATTATATGTATGTATTATAAAGATTTTTTATTTCGTGTGAAGAAATAAACACACACCCACATTTTGCCAACTAGAATTTGGTCCCACTAATGTAATAGGGGCAAGCCTTATACTACGAACATATACTACGGATAGATAACAGTACATAATACGTACGTACATAGATAACAGTCGAGGACTTTTACACATCAACGGGAAGAAAGGGCAACACAATATGGACGTTTGTAAGAATCGATACGTTCAACACGCTGTTTGAAGGATTTTTTTTTCACTCAGGATTTAAAATTTAGTAACAACTTTACTGCCATATTTTTTCTGGAATTAGTCAAAAAACTTTTGTATGTCGCCAACGCTGTGCATCCTTTCTGTTTTAATAATAAATAAATAAAAAAAAAATGTAAAATAAGCCGTGTCTTCCTCTACATCAAGTGTGCTGTATCGGTGTATCAGCTCATGTTCATATTAAGACGCAAGCGATGTTGGATTGCGCAAACCCGGCTTAGAATCTCGAATATATTGCGTAAGTTCACCTCGAGGAACAGTTTTAACCGTCCAAGTTAAACGGTGAAGCGTGGAAACTTACAAGGGCGATTTCCATATTTATTCATTGATATTTTATTTAGATCATTATCATCAAAAGATGTGTTTTAAGCAGAATGTCAAATAATTGTTTGACATTTTTAATGGAATGTAACATTTATTCATCCGCTCCTTTTTTATTTGTTATTGGAATAGGCGTTTGTGTTATATTTGCTCTCGTCGTTAGTATACATATATGAATATCACACTTTTAACTAGAAACAAACTCACAAGTAAGCGAAATTATAATCTTGTAAAGGTATTTCCTATTTTAATCATTCTTATTATTTAAAAAAAAAAAGCCAATACATACCGAAAACTTTTTGGTAATCATGAAATAATATTTTGTTTAAAATCGGTAAAAGTTCAACAAAAAAGCGACAAAACTTCTTTCAGTAGTATATCGTTTGTAGAGTTGTAGCTCATAACTTACGACTCGCCACTCAACTACATGTAATGATGATTCCATTCACGACGCGACGTTCGCACAATTTCTCCTCATCGACGCTGTTTAGATTACAGAAGTAATCTCGTGTACATAAGTATTAAGAATTAATATTGTATACCTACAAGTTTTAAAGTAACCGTGTGTCCGCTTCCCTTGACTATATTATGATAAAAAATAAATGCATACTGAGCGGCCTTGTCGCTAAGTAGCAATATATTCCAGGCAACCTTAGGATGGATAGGAGCTTGATGCTTTTCGTGGGTTTTGGTGTTAAAAGATACACAAATAATAGAACACACCTACACAGTACGTTTTGAATAATAAAAACAAAAAGTGATTTTGCACTTTATATGCAATAATGTAAGTATAATTTAAATTCAAATTCGATGTTACATTTTGTATAACACTTAAGTAGTTAAGTGTACTGCAGATACAATCACAGTGTTGCGTCAGTGGTGAGTTCTCGCCGCTTCCGACAGTAATTTCAGTGGACATCTTCCCTTGAAAGTTATGTTGTACTAACACCTTGAAAGTTATGTTCTCCTAGTATATCACCTACATTATTTAAAAAATTTGCAACAATTTAGAAAAAAAATTGAACAACTAGCCTGTAAAAATACAGTACTTATTTTATTAAATAATTTCAGAAAAGTAAATAAAAACCTGTTTTTATGCAAAATAAAATAAAATTGCTTGTAGCAGTCCATAAGGATGTCCATTGTGCATATTGTTTTTGTGATATTCTTTGTAACATAATTGTAATTGGTCTACAATAAAGTTGATTATATTCTATTCTGTTTGTACAGTTAATAATAACATCACTTTTTCATTAATACAGTTGGTTCCTTTAAATATATTAAATTATTTAACCTGGTAAACGACTTGCAATTCATAGTAAATCGTGATTGTGCTAATTAAACAGGATTATATATTGTATATTTCTTTAACAACTAATATTCAGCAGTCCCTCGTATATACGGTAGTATTAACTTAGTTAAAAATCGTTCGGTGCTGTTGTTGACTAGTTAGCTATATTTCTTTCTCAAATATAATATATAAAAAATACGTGTACATAGTTTTTATATTTTATTTACATTTACATGTGTACATTTTTATCGTGGCAGAACCATGCGTAGGCACGAATGGGCCGGCTTGGCAGGTGCGATACTACAGCCTTACAGAAAACCGGTTGTGAAGCAAGGCTTGTAATGCATTGCCCCGAACGACTTACGACTCTTGAGTTGCAGGTTTCCACGGACGGCGGTAGTCACTTACCAATAGATGACCGTCTACTCCTCTGTCCCCCTAAATTATGAGATAAATAATGTGACAAAATACAAGAACAAAATTATAAAAACAAAGTTGTCAAGTTTTTCTAAATCACATGTCAATATGTCATTAAGATTTCAAGTATACGAAGTATATTCTGTAGACATATAACTTTTTATCATGAGTAATGTTATTCAAGTTCCTATGTCAGTTTTCATCGTCATCATAATATTTTTTTTTTATATTTGAATTGTTCATATAATTATATAAAATAATTGAACGGAATTTGTTCAAGTACTCAAACTATTCAACTGAAAATCATGAAATTCTAAAGTAACATTTATATTTACAGAATTTTTCAGGGTCACCGAAAAGCACGTAGAGTACTTTTAAATTGTGTAATTTCCATTCATATAAAAAACTTTAACAAAATATTAAAAGTAATAAGATAAACGAATCTGACTTTCTGTGTTACCCTTTCACACCTTTCTTACTCAATCAATCTTTATGTAAACCATTTGTCATCATTTACCATGAAAAATTTTAACCTTTTCAATAGGAATAAAACAATACCTTTCAGGCGGTAGTCCAACTATACAAAATGGAAATATATTAACGTAATTGAAGCCATTTCAAATTAAGCATATTACTATGTAAGGTATATTGTCAGATAGCTACTACAAATACCCAATGCCGTGTGACATTAACACTCATCGAGAGAACTTGCATTAAAAGGTCAATGTGCCACAAAATACCTCGCTATCATTACAGCTATAATGATAATGTCTTACTCATCTACTCTTCACTAACAAATTTTATACAATAGACATGTGTATTCTGAAGTAGTTATTTAGTTAAGCATTACGTGGGAACACAGCCTCCTATTAGAAAAAATGCAATAGTATCTCTAATCTAGTTTCTAAATAATATAATGCAAAGTTGTTATTTTCGTCTGTCTTTTCACTTCTTCCAAACCATAGAACGGATTTTAATACGGTTTCTAACATCATTTATAGAATTTCTTCCGGAAGTTTATTAATTATAATACATGCATATTAGATATAGTAAGGAAGATACGAGCGACATAACATTTAAAAGATTGCAATATCTATCAGATCTTTTTTTTTTGTGGAAACCCCCACTGGTCATCACCCCACGGGAGATGAACCTCACCTAGTCTATTGCAAGGGTTCGGTGTATAGTATATGGTATATAGGGTATGCTTCCAGGAATCCTGCGGACCTTGGCCGCCAATTTTAGAAGCAGCTGTTCGCCAGCACGAACTCCTCGCAAAATATATGTTAGATTGTCATATGTTTTCAATGACTATTTATAATCAATTTCAATACTATGTTTAATGTTGCAGGTTTAATAAAAAGCGTTCAGTGCTTTTTTATGGACAATTACATATCCTCGTATGTGGCCTTGTAGTGCTTTCGGGTGTAACGTCTAAGAAAGTTTGTGATGTGCAATAAAAAACATCTCTAAACATTGAACAAAAAGTGTTCCTATACTTATGTGATTACATACATGATATACTCGTGCGAAGCCGGGGCCGGTCGCTAGTCTACTATACAGAAAGTGTAACCTTTAAAAACAATATAATTATATACGTAAGAGATGAACAGTGAACTTTATTATAACTAAGTACCATTTATGTAATAGAGGAGCAGCCTATTGTCCTGACAAAGTAGGTGTATCTGTAATATCTTTATTCGGTTAGTATCTAATTCATAATTACCTGATTTTAAGACAAAGTACGCAATTTCAGTTATTTCTGACTTGAGGAATGCAGATAACTGATTTACACCATGCATTGTGCAGTATCTGATAATCTCCAATTTCCACTATTGCAAAATGACTTCGATAACCGATTTTTGAAGGTTAGCTACCGCAATCTGTTCTCAAATCAATCCTTTTTAGATATTTTAAAGTAACATTTTCCTATTAATAAATCAATTAGCAGATAAAGCCCAGCAAGTCTGATCTGTATTGGGCCATTGAAGAGGATTAAGTCACCCCATTGGCAACTTAATGTGCAGTATTGCATGCACATTAAGTTGTGAATAGGAATAAATCGGTTGCGGATGCCAATATCAATACAAATAACCACCTTCACAGGTTTTTCACAAGATTTTCCTTTATTGAACAAATCGGAGAATGATTTAAAATACATATGTAAATACATCTTTTTGTATATACATATATATGTTTATGTATATTTAAGAGATCGACGTCATAAGAAATCAGTCTTAAGTTTTTCATTAGTACATATATGTTAATGATCCATACATATGCAAATCAATGTTACTGCACGGATGGTGCAGCGGTTAAAGTGGTCAGCTCGTAGTACTGTTCGTTATGTCCGTTAGTTGTCTTTTTAACATACATCAAATCGTTTATTTTTTTAATTTCAATTAAGGTCCTTTTTTAAGTTTATAAAATTTATTTACGTTATTATTAAATTAGTTACTTAATTTAAAAATATTAAAATATTAAACATACACGTTAATTCTGCTTAAAAAGGACAGTAATGTTATTTTAATAAATCAGGGTAACGGTACTACAAATCTACCGCTTCATATGGCAATATTGTTAAATATATAATCTCATCCATTAGAATACCGCACTTCTGTACATATAAGTATGTTTATAAGAGCTGACCTCAAGAGAAAGTGAACTCGCCATTGTCGATGCGCGGGCACGTAGCTTAGACCGTAAGTACACGACCTGATTTGTAGTCTGTTACGTATGTTTATGACATTTAAAGTTTAAATTTAGAATATGTGGTGGTTACCTATACTCACACTTTTCTCCTTTGGGGCACGAAGAGACAATAACTTGAAACATGCTTTTATACTTACAAACCTCATAAGCTTACTCTACTATCATTAAACCTTTCATACAAGACAGTTAAGAAGTTTCTTGGCTCTGACCTTCATCAGAATATCACCAAAGCGGTTTGCTGGTCTGCTATTCTTCTTGGTCTCAATGTACATGTAGTTGCAAGTCAATACGCCTACCACGCAAGGGCCTGTCTAGTCAGCCAGATTTCAGTCATACTTACGCAATAAGAGGTAAGCCTATTATATATATATATATATATATGTACAAACAGTATATATATATATATATACAGTTACATTGTGCCTGGATGACGGTAATAGGCTTATACTGTATAGATGTGTATATATCTGTATATGTATATATATATATATATACACATCTATATAATAAAAAGTCCGAGGCTTTAGTTGCCTTTTAGATAGGGTGATAGTATATAGATAGGGTGGCCCTATTCTATTCCACCAAGAACCACACGGCTGATACGGCTGTACTAAGAGACAATGATTAAAATGACGAGCTGGCAAATGTCATGCGTTATCCGTGCAGTCAAGTTGGGTATAACAACTTCGGCTGTGGACGCTAATGTTTAGTTATGGTTCGAGAAAAAAACTAAAGAAACTAAACCAATTTAGACATGAATTTATACTAATGTAATGAAGCCGAAGAGTTTTTTGTTTGTTTCTTTAAATGCGCCAATCTCTAGAACTCTTTCTGTACACATAGAATATTTATTGGCAAATAATGGTTATACCTAATATAGCAGTGACCAAAAATAAGCGTGTATCAAAAATTTAAAAAGTCAGTATTTTGCTGCTGAAATAGTATTTAAATACTAAAAATGAAAAAATGTATTAATTAAACTAATTATAGGCATTTATTTTGCCGAGTGAGTAAGGGAACCGGATGCCCAACTTTCCCTTTTCTGCGTCCCCTCCCCTCATCACCCTTAAGGGCGGATAGCGCACTTCTTCAGTTGGATGTATACATAGGCGGTAGATGTCACTTACCGTTAGGTGACCCATCTATTCGTCTGTACCACAATATAATAATAAAAAAAAATACACATCAAAAGTGTCGAGAGGTGAAGTATGTACATTTTAGAGTATTGCCGGATTATTAGGAGAGACAGATAGATACATATATATATATATATATACTCTTTATTGTACATCAAAAGAGTTTTTTTTGCCTAAAAACAAAAAAAAAACAAATGTTGTACAATTAGCGGCTTTATCGCTATCTGTGATCACTTCCAGATAACCATGGATGGAGAGAAACATTAAAAATGACATGAGCAGTTGCAGTGTACGATTTATTGAAATAAATAATAAATTAAGTATTATAATAATCTAACACAAAATAGGACAAATATAAAAAAGAATATATACATTCATACAATAATATATATAATACAATATTGTGTATATGTAACCAAACACATATATATAGACTTGAATTTTTATTTCTCTCTCTTTTTCTATTTGAATAAAGATTTTTTATTTAAATTTTGATTAATAATTAATAATCAATTATTAATCAGCATTAATTAAAAAAGTGTAATAGCGATTTTAAAACCATTACAATTTCTAACGGAACAAAAAAAAAGTTGCATCGATACGGAGTAATTAATTTTAATACTTATGTATTAATATAATTAAGGAATCTAATCTAACTATGCATTCTACAAGCCCCTTTGTTATGTCTATGAAAATATATAATAAATTAACAGAAACAATAAAGAAGGAAGAAAAAAATATCATTTTTATTAATGACTTGAAACTATTCTTGTTACAAAAAAATTACTATAGAGAATATATGGATGCAAAATAATAATTTATATCAATGTATCTGAAATATCATTCCACCAACTTGTAAAGTATTACATCATCATAGTAAAATATATGACAATATAGTAAAGCCCAACTTAAATCTAGTGCATTATTATAAAGAATATTATTATATTCTATTATATACATATATAGGAGATTGCAGATTCCTTTATTAATGGCGAAATGAAATAAGTAAGACAAATGTATAAATAAAGCAAAGTAATTATTACCCAACAAATATTATTAAAACTGTTAATCGACACCAAAAATATTAATTATATATACAGATTAAATATAAATAATATACATGCATATAAAATTAAACAAAAATAATACAATAAAAATAACTTCTTGCTATCTCTCTATTTGTTCTGTGCCGTGCAAGACAGTGTCCAAAATTAATACGTACTTTAGTTTTTTAGCTCTAATTTTACCAACTGTACAATTTATATTATGGAAGCAATAAAGTATTGAGTATTGAGTCTGATAGATAACAGCCCGATCCCCCTAGTCCGGTCACCTGATGGTAAGTGATAACCGCCGTCCATGTACCCCTGCAACTCGAGAGTCGTAGGTGCGCTGCCCGCCTTAGAGGGTGATGAAGGTTGGTAGGATGGGGGTAGGGTTGAGGAGATGGTAAAGAGTAAAGGAGGGGGAGGGGATAGGGGAGAGGAGGAGTTAGGCCTCCGGAAACTGCATAAATAAATAAAATATATGTGTGAAAAACACTTTCAAAGTTAAAGTGAGCGAGTAGAGTAGAGCTACTACTACTATATTCATACTACCCCCTATAAAAACCCCCTATAAAAAGGAGAGGGCCAAGTTTTCCCCTGCAAGGTCCATTTATCCCTAATTTCTTCTTTTCCCTCCTTTCATCTCCCTCAAAGACGGTCAACGACAATTACGACTCCTGAGCTGCTGCTGAGTGTTATGGACACCACACACGGCGGTTGACAAGTACCACTATATATTATAATAAATAATGAAAAAGGACTTTAGCGCTGCTGCGGACCTTACCAGAAAACTAGAAAACTATATCGGTAGGGGGATATTACAGTTTATCCAACTCATGTGTGTGTGTGTTCATGCAACAAACTAGTTTAATTAAATATATCCTCTACAATAAATGAAAATAAATTAAATTTTGTATTTATAAGCTTGTTACGTAATATAATGATATAATATCAATCATTCAATTTCAAAATCTTGATGATATTTACGTATGTATTACTTTGGCTGCAAAATGCGTTATAGCAGACGCGTGTAAGCTGCAACGTGAAATAGCAGAAAAGTAATTTAATAAAGTTGGTTCGGGAACTACACAACGATGAAAGTTAACTCTGACTCCAATGAACAAATCCTTGCAATACTATGAAATCTGCATCAACAATCCACTACAGACTCTCGTGTTTTCATCGAACTAGGTGTATTTTTTTTTAAATTTATATTCAGCTGTTCATCCCAGAAGGGGTTGGCAGAGGGGTGCAGGTCGTCGGACATAAATTGGTTCTGGTATTTTTTATTTAACTAAACGGGGTGCACCTATTATTGTCTACGGGTAAAATTGCCGAGCTGTGTGCTGTCACTGGAAATTTGAAAGTGGAAATCCCAATAACTATTTTGTACATCAATCCGGTGAATCCAATGCACATTAATTGAATCAAGCTGACTGCATACCTATGTTCGTTTTAATGAAATTGGGCAACTTTGAACATTAAGCCGTCGTATATCACGGGTGGTACGCAGTTATATGACATGTGATTAAAGGAATTACTGCCACTATTTTCACTTACTTTTTTATACACAAAATAAGAGATGAGACGGCAATTTTCTCTGCAATCATAATTGCGTTGAACAATGGCATACTTTAATGGTTTGTAGAAAGTTGTAACAAGCCTAATTTAACAAAAAAGGGTATATGCTTACTACTGCGGATTGACAGTTGTGCATATGTACAATGTATATATGTGATGGGTATTTTGTGAGTGTGTTTGTATGAAGTTAATAGGATAACAACTTTCTGCGATATTAATTCATAGTGTAATTTTTCTGGGAAATCCTTACTATCGTGACTGGTGAGACCTTAATTTGGAGTTTTGTTTTACAGAAACAACCGCTATAGCGACTACAGACATCGCCTACATGATTAAAAAATTGAATGTGGTGCCTAATAATATGTATTATGTTTATCTTGTAGTAGGATTGTCTACAAATAAAATTACGCAACTTTAAATTAGTTTGTCCGTGCTGTTCGGTGTGACGCCATTTGTAGCGTCAGAATACTTTCCGTCGCCTGAATTAGTTCGAAAATTACTATTCTCTCACTTAACATTCAAGGTAAACCAAATTAACAGAAATACCTATGTACAGGAAGACAGACAATTACAACTTCAATCCCACAGTAGTAATTATCATTAAATATGTGTCGTCGCTTCCTCTTATTGTTTTAACATTTCCGTGAGCTAACTTTTAAAAAAAATGTTTAAAAAAACTTTAGAAGAAATTAATATTTTGTCATCCGATCGTTAATTTAATGTCACCGTTACCCGAAACGGTCCATTGTTTACTCACCTAGTTTTTCTATGATGGCCTACATGTATGTAATATATACGCAATATTAAAACGAAGTACGCCTAGATTCAGAATATTGTATTGGTAAATTTCACATTTCAGCTTACACATCATTTAATGTCGAATTGCAAAAATGCTAGATAATATTGACTTTAAAATAGTAGACAATCGTCTTCAAAAATTGAAAATTGGTCGAAATTTATATTTATGCATATCTATATGTTATACATAACAAAAGTACATACAGTCGAACATAGAACCCCCTCCTATTGCACTCACTTGCTTTTTCATTTATTTATTTAATACTTTTGCACAAAACAAAATGGCGGACTTAATGTCATAGGCATTTTCTACTAGCCTAACTTAGGGTTGTGTAGAGATAAGTAAACTTAGGGTTGTGTAGGTTCACTAGATTTAAGATAAGACAAATAGTAAAAGAAATAAAGTGAACAATCCTATGAATGTACATGTATATATACAGTCGTGGTCAACTAATTAGGGACACTCTCTAGTTAATCCAAATTGTGAATTTATTTTTTATTTTCCAACGAGTCTAAACAATATTCCACATCTTTTACATGTAAGTATAATTAGTCATTTATGTGCCTAATTATACAAACAATAACAACTTCTTAAACATTAAACCTCTTTACAGTATAGCTGATAGATGATCACAGTGCTATTTGTTCAAAGAATGCTGGCTGGCCATTTAATTAGGGACACTGAGATATTGCGTTCTAGTTTCAAAATCTGAATCTCAATTATTATTTTCTTTCTTCTCCTATTCTTTGTGGTAGTTTTGGCGGCAATCTAGATTTGTAATTTCAAGTTTTGAGAGTTATTTTGAAGAACAATGGGCAAAAATAAAAGTTGCGATGCAACACTACGAAAAATTATCATGAAGTTTGTCGAGCGTGGTTGGTCATACCGAAGGATAGCAGGATATTTAAATTGTTCAAAAACTATGGTATGCAATGCAGTGCAACATTTCAGGCGCAATAACACAATTTAAATGTGCCCAGAAAAAAAAGATCGAGAAAAACAACTCCGCAAGAAGATAGAATGATAACCAGGTTAGCTAAGAAAGATCCGTTTCTAGGCTCTATTTTAATTAAACATGAAGTGTTTGGGGCAGACGAAAGAGTCAGTGTATCAGCGAGGACAGTTCGACGACGTCTGGTAGAAGCAGGGTTGTTCGGAAGAGTGGCTCGCAAAGTACCGTTGTTAAAGAAAGAGCATAGAAATGCACGTTTGGCGTTTGCACGTAAATATGGACATTGGACCTACGACCAATGGCAACATGTATTATTCTCTGACGAGACCAAGGTTAATTTGATTTCTTCAGATGGAAGGCAATACGTACGGCGTCCTGTAAAAGCGGAAATGAATCCAAGATTCACAAAAAAGCAGGTGAAACATGGCGGAGGAAACATTAAAATGTGGGGATCATTTTCTGGACGTGGAGTGGGACCTGTGAGGAAAGTTCAGGGTAACTTAGACCAACATCAATACAAGGCAATATTAGAAGAAACTATGCTTCCCTATGCTGAGGAACATCTTCCTATTATATGGACTTTTCAGCATGATAACGACCCAAAACATACAGCCCGTTCAGTCAAGTCGTTTCTTAACAGACAGTCGGTATCAGTGCTAGATTGGCCAGCAAATAGCCCCGACCTCAACCCAATCGAGCACCTTTGGCACGAAATTAAGAAAAAAGTTGCCATTTATCGTACCACAACTTTAGATGAACTTAATGAAGCTTTTTGTGAGGCATGGGCAAACATTCCTGTTGAAATATGTCAGAAACTGATAATGTCTATGCCACATCGGTGTCAAGCGGTAATTACTAACAAAGGTTTTGCTACTGGGTACTGATTTTACCCGTAATAAAATGAAGTTGTTAAAGAAATTAAAATACTGCAGATTATTAGTTCTGTTTAACTCTATTTTTCATTTTACTTTACTGTTCTTAATTAAATGTCCAGCTACAGAATTGTACCTTAAATTGAATACATGGTTAACCTTTGATATTAAACACTTTTTCATATTTATTTAATCTTTTATTTACAGCCATTTATAGTATAATAATCGGATCAAATTATGCAAATAATAGTTACTGAGAAATCAACAGGGTTTTATATTTATATGTACATAGCCGGTTATTGCTGTCCACTATCTTGAATGTCCTTAATTAGTTGACCACGACTGTATATATGTATATATTAGCGGACCCGACAGACATTTTTCAGAAGTTTCAATAGATAAAAAACCTTGATATCGACTGCAGCGCCATCTGCCGGGCTGATTTGTGAATATTTACCATCCAGGGCGCCACCAAAATGCATACAAAAAAATTCATTCAAATCGGTTCAGCCGTTTAGGAGGAGTTCAGTGACATACGCACATACAGTAGAATTATATATAAAAAATATGAATGATATGTATGAATTTTTATTTTTTCGATCAAATCTTTGCTTGAGATATGTTCGTTTATTAAATATACAGAAAGATAGACAGATAAGACGGCTTACTCTGACAAACTAATTTGTTTCCCTAGCAGCAAGATGAATAAATTTCAATAGGTTAGCATGAAGCCTACAGCAATACAGTATTTTAAGTTATTTAAGTATAGGGAAAGGATCAACATAAAATATTACGTACCTAAACATGGCTTAACCACTACCACCAGCTGTCTACTGTCGATATAATGGCTGACATTAACACACATAACATGTAGCCGTGGCAGTCTTGTAGTAATATCATCGTTGTAACGTTCTAATGTTATTTGTGTTATTTTTTAAGAGAAAAGGGGGTAGACGAACAGACGGGTCACCTGATGGTAAGTTACAACCGTCGACAATGGACACATTCAACTGCAGAATTTTAAGTGCGCCGCCCACCTATGAGGGTGATGGGATATCAGGGAATGAAGATATGCAAAATAGGAGCAAGTAGGTTTTTGCCTCCGGTACAAAGGAAACATTTTTTGAAAATCGGTTTTTCAGTCAGGCCGTAGTATTACTACGACCGCTATATATATAAAATATTATAGTATATAATAATATATAATATATTATAGTACCGTAGCGGCTATAAAACAAAGCTATCTTAGCTTCCATTAAGTAATATTATTATAATTTTTATTATCTGCGTACAGTGTCATAGAGGACCGCAGTTACTATTTCTCATCATTATACTTGATCCACAATCGAAAGTACGTTCAAGTACCTCTTTTTCCCACGAATAGTACCAATATTAAATAAGAAAGACACGCCATCATGCTTTAAATGGCTTCATATTATATGATATATTTTTTTTAATATTTATATTATTCATAGATTTTATATATATATATATATATATATATACTGTTTGTTTAATTTATTAGAGGTAGAAGTACGTCAGAATGATGATGAATTTTAATGAAGAAATAGCACATTTCACGTCGAGTAGGAAGAAAGATGTGGCACACATTTTAGAAATATTGACAAGACAGTTTTCATAATAACAGATGCAACTTTAACCTTTTAATAAGTCGTCGCCTAATGCAGTCGTTTGATGCACCTTATGTAAGAGATATTAGCATAAATATTGGTTATTCTAAAAATCTGGTTATTCCGAATGTTCATATTTAAAATTAATCTTATGTTCTCGACTGTAAGTAAACAAAAACAATTTAGTTTATTAATGTTAATGATGTTTGTATTGCAATTAAGGTGTGTAATATTTTTGGTTTTAATGCGAATAAAATTATCGTCAGTCAATTATGATGTATAAACAGGAGGATATAATATGACTTTTTTGACACTTCGTTGTGTGTGTGTTTTTTTATTGATATTTAATAAAAAAAATTAATTAGGGTATTCAAAATTGCTTTGGTTATTTACCTAATTCATAGATAGGCAATGTTAACGGCAAATGGATTGATTTTCTGTGATATATTGACTTTTCTGGTACTTTTTCACCTTGGTAGTTATCGAGTAGGTATGTTGTTTCTTTAATAATCATAATATACAAAATTTCTAGGTATAACGTATATATATATATATATTAGTATAATATATATATATATATATATTAGTATAATATATATATATATATATATATATTAGACACTATATTGTCAGTTTTTGAAAGTCAAAGTGTCACCCTTTTCCGTAGTGCACTGCGAATGCTAACACGTAACTTATATAAAAAAATAAACTACTTTTTGTTTCTTTTCAAATTTGTTACCTGTCTGTATGTTTGTTCGGGTAACCACCGGAACGTGTGGATCGGTTTTTATTTGACTTTCACTGTAAATCAAATCACTTGGCTACTTTAATGGTGAAGAAAAAAAATATGCACACAAGCGGCCAGGGGTACAATAGTAATTCTTTAATAAATGTGAATACAACTCATGAAATTATTATATTCTAATTAAATATGTATCTCATCCCCTTTTGTATTATAGTTAACATAAATGTAAAGTACACCATAGCATTACTGCTATGGTGTACTTTACATTGTATGGTTTACACCATAAGTTGTATTAATAACATTATTATTATGCATTAATGTTATAAAAAACTCACAATACAAAAGTAAACAGTTCGTATAGCAAAAAATTATGCAACTCGACTTTCTTCACAAAGGTCGTGCGTTCAATGACCGAGTCGTGCATCACGCTGCTCTCAATCGCTAGTAGGAAATGGAGTGTTCTATTGCTGTTCCCTACTTTTGGAGTGGAGTATATGCATGTTAATATAAGGGCTCATTAAACGGTAATCGGTACGTCAGTACGGTCAGGGCCGAGTTGAATAGGAACCTCCACATGAAGGGCAAAATACGTAAGCGGATTGCTAAAACATTGTATCTATTGTCATGCTATGAATTGGAGGCAAATAGAGATAGATTTAATATTTAATGGATATGTAAGGAAATCTAACTACGAATATTTATTCTACCAGCCCACACGTTTGTGAGATATGTATGAATGTAAAACTATTCGAGCATGGTTTCAACACCTTACCCTATTTGTATTTACTAGATTGTTGTACAACATCTTGTATTACTACTGACGTAGAGTTAATGAATCGTTAAAGACCCTGCTCACGTACTATGCTATCTTGCTTAGAAATGAAACCATGTACTACAAAAACGCATTTTTTCTTACTTCCTTTATAGATACTAATTAAAATAACTACATTTTCAATATTGTACATGGAAAAGTGATCGTGTTGGTTAGTTTTTTATGCTTTGACACATTAACCGCTCAAACAATCATCATTAAATGACATAGAGTCCCGGATACAGAAAAGACGAAGGACACCTTTCAACCCGGACAATAGCGTTGTTCGTGAAGTCTAAATTAAGGCGAGGGGGGAAAGCTAGTCATATGACATATGACACAGTTTAAAAAACTATGTCTTCTTAAAAAACATTCCGAGTTTCTATTTTGTTTTTCTAAATAGACACTCGGAATGGTTTTTCTATAAGGAATTATCACAAAACCATCTATTGCGATGTTTGCTACCAATCCTAAACAGTCGAGTCAAAACAAATATTTACTTCTAAGATTGATTTTGAGTTCAAATTTCTAGACTTTAAGGTAAACAGCAATAGAAATCTAATGTCCTATTCTGTGTACGTCTATTACATAATATAACGTGATGGCATTTATTTATAGAAGCATTTGAGTGTGAATAATACATGCAGTAAGAAAAAGTAATGCGTTCCATGCCGCTTTAGCCCTGATACAGAATTACGTATTCGTATACAGTGATTTGTAACCTTGTCGGTTTAGTTTGTTAATATTTTTTTTACAATATATATGTATACATGGCTTCTAACTGTAGGTAATTTTACACTTTATACAGGTCCATCTAATTCATATAGAATACTCTGTATACATACGATACATTAAAATGCTCGAAATGCTTATATCTACGAAGCTATGTACAGAGGCGTGTGAAATTTTGTACTACTTACGTAATTATAGGCAAAGCTTATTTTAGTTGCTGTCAACCACGCACTTTCACTGCTTATAATGTACAGTCTGATAGATACACGATTTTCCGTTGTTGAAGAAAAAATAAAATCAGATCTTTGTGCTACAAGACAAGTCATCAATGTTTATAAATAAAATTGCACCGAAATACTCTAGAAGTCAGAAGTCTTATGTGTTATATTTAAATCCTACAATTGCACCCATTCTATTCACAGTATATCAAATCTTGAAATATCAACAAAACTAGACTCAAAATTATGATATCTGAGGTTAGCTACTACATTCATGCGGTTATTTCTACAACCATAAATCTATGTGATATATTCTCAAGGCAGTGTTCCAGTGACAAACATAATACAATTTTATTCATGTACGTACAGTTGTGGTTTCAATGTTCCTGATATGTAACATTGAAATCACAACTGTAGGGTACAAGGGGCTTTGTTTTAATTTCTACATTATTTACCTAAAACCACAAAAATGTCTAAATAATCATAAAAACCAATAAATATCCAAAAAATTTCAAGACACGGGCTATCCAAACCCACGGTAACTTGACAGTCTGATTATTAGTTATATTTCAAAACAAGGAAAAAGTCAGCAAATTATTCATAAAGATCAAGATTCTGCTCCTTCGTTATCTTCTATTCAAAAGTGGTCAATTGAACTCAAAAGAAGTTGAAGATGACCCTCACTCGGGTAGCTCGTTTACTGCCGTCATAAAATGTAAAAAAAGTTGAAAAACTTGTTCTGCAGGATGCTCATTTAATGATTAGAAGATTAGCAAAGATAATTAACCTTGCCATTGGTACCATACATACAATCCTTTATTACCTTCTTAACCTGTCACACGATGGATGCCGAGAATGCTTATAGTGGCCTAGAAACAGGTGTAAATTGAGTGCTGTAGAGAGTTCTTAGAGCTGTGCGGTGGAGATGCATCAAGTATTTTCGACCGAATAATTACTGCAGTAGCTCAAAAAGGGTCTAACCGCCTGCAAACTCTGTCTTCAAAGTCAATGCGATAGTTTTTTGGGACTCCAAGTTATTCCATTGAGAATTTTGGCTAGGAACATTATTCAATGATAAAATGTGAAACCATGAACTCAGCATCTTACGCAACCCTCTTTCTTAATTTAAGAGAAGCAATAATAGAAAAAAAGGTGGGGTAAACTGACCGCCCCACGAACTCAAGAAGTCAATAAGCACACATTTTTTATCCAAAAAGGAAAGAAAATGTATTATAAATTAATTTCAGTAATTAATTTATGCATTGAGGCCATTGGGGCCATCTATATTGAAAAATAAAATACGTTTAATTTTTTGACAGTTTATACCAAAACGTAATATACCAAGAATACATTAAACATCCTCGCATTGCATTACCCATAGCTTCGTTTTATCGTTATATTTTTTGTGTAATGATGCTTGAAAGGAATCAATTAATATCATAATTATGGCATAGACATTTAACGAGGTTATTCAGAGAGGAAAATTACGTGAAGGGATTTGTTTATGTATAAAATATATTTTTTTAATAAGATATATTTATGATTGATAAGCCGAGAGATGTGGGCTTGTGTTGAGAAGAGTATTTTAAATTTAAATGGAACGTTATGAATTGAACACATTGCTTTGCATCTACTCAGGTAAATAAAGGTTTGTTACAAAAGGGCTGGGAATAGATTGGACCCAGAGGGTATTCTGACACAGGTTTTTACCGTTTTTGCAGTTTTGCGAAAGGTTAAAGGTAGTAAATTTAATAGTAATAGTAAATTTTAAGGACAGAAAAGTATGATTTTAGTCAGTTAAATACCGATCAGAATGAAATTTTTACGTTTAATGCGTTTAGGGGTAAATAAAATAACATAAACAATTTAAGTAAAATACAATTCAAATTATAGTCATCAATAACTCCACCCAAACTGCACTCCATGTCGTCCACATATGCAGACTTGCTTGCTTTTATACTTTTGTGAAATAAAAAAGGTTGCGAAAAGACGCTATTAATTTATGTTCCTATAATCATAAAATACCCATTAACGTCACATCTTTATTATTAAACATTTTGTAACGGAAAGTGAACGTATTTTGGGTGTGGTTGATTATGTTGTTACGTGGCTGACTATGGTTACAACCTTGTACTTATACCGTACTAGTTAAAATATCGATATGTGAAGATGTTAAAAGTATTTGAATTTCATTTCTGTAGTAGTGTTTGTTTTGTTGTTTAAAGAGGTGTTTGCAATTTAATGAAAAAGTAAATAAACAATTGATTTCGAATGCACTCAATGAATGGTTTTTGTTTTGGGTCTTGTATTTGTAATATAATTCCTTAGTACGTTATTGCTATATAATCCTGACGAAAAATGCGGGTGTGTATTGAACACGGAGCAAATATTGCTCCGTGGTATTGAACGGTCATATTTGAAGTACTACGATGAAGCCAATCACGTACTTACATTACATGTCATTTTACATTACTGTTACTACATTAAATGCAATTAAAATGATTAATTTGATTTTATAAGACTTTGTCCGCTTGGTGATTGGCTATATATCTATAATGTAAATATATTTATAAGACAATTGTTATTTCATGGTGTATAATTAGTTGTAGTTACATTTCTTATGTTTTAGGCTAGACCGTAATTGCATATTTTAAAGCGTTTTACATATAAATCAAGCAAGTCAAGCTGACCCATTTGTGCCTAAACATGGCTCTTCCATAATTAGCTACCCAATACCGACGTACGCTCTGATTTTGAAGTGTTTATGTTAGTTGGTTCTATTTTATCGATATATGCTTGCTTTTTTTATTATTTGTAGTTTTTGTGATGGGTTTATGGTTTTTTTTTAAATGTTTGTCTTTGGTAAATTTACTATTTTGAACGTTATACGCTTCTCATTAATAAAATCCAAATACTTTTGAAGTTTGGTTTGATGTTATGTATTTTTTACATTAAACAAATAATTTCAAATTAAAATTTAATTTATTAGAGCTATTGTGTTTTGTTCAACAGGTATGTTTAACCCGTTAAGAATAATTTCTAAAATGTTAGAAGCAAAGATGTAACAAAAAAAAATGTCCAAAAAAAGTTTATTCAGTATCTCGTTGATCGCGGTTCCTCATGGAACGGATGAGAGTCACAATCTTGTGCTGTGGGATGTAATCCCACTCTTCGTGTATTGCGGTTTTAAGTACAAGCATCTCCAGAGCAGGATCTCTCACTCAGACTCGTCTCTTCAACTCATCACATAAGAGTTCTATGCAATTCATATCCAGGCCTCTTGCTAGCCAGCCAATTACCGTAATACCGACTTTATTCAGGTATTCCTTTACAATGCCTGCGATATGAGCCTTGGTATTATCCTGTATAAAATAAACTCTTCACCAATAAAATGTGCGTAATTTGCAGCTCCAAACAGTCTTTGATGTAACGTACCTCTTCAATGACGGTAAGTGAGGTCAAGATACAAAAGCAAGTTCGGTTTTTCCATCGGTACTTATGCTTCTTTAAAATGTCCATGAACCGCCACCGTAACTGACTCTTTCTTCAATGCAGCTGTTTAAAAAACACTCTTACTCTTTTTGATACACCTTCTTGCTTCCATCGTTACCATACAGCATGATCTTACTCTCATTAGAAGAGAGAACTTTGCTCCATCGAAGTTATAACAAATTTAAATGCTAACGTGCAATGTTAGGGCGTGGTTTTCGGGGTCAACTTTGGGCCGTTTCAGATCACGCTCCGTTAATCTTCTTTTAGTAGTATAATCGCTCACGTCAATCCTCGAACCTCACGGAGCCTTCGCTGCAGTTTTTTTTTGTTTTTTTTTATACCATAGGGGGACAAATGAACAGATGGGTTACCGGATGGTAAGTGACAACCGCAATCCATGGACACCTGCAACTCGTGCTGCCCGCCTTTGAGGGTGATGAGGGATGGGTGGATACGGGGAGGGAAAGAAGATTGGGGATGAGGAGATAGGAAATAAGAGAGGAGGGGGGGGGGAGACGAGAGTTGGGCCTCTGGAAACCTCACTCATTTCGGGGGAATGCAACACAAGTGTTACTTCACAACCGGTTTTCTGTGAGGCCGTGGTATCGCACCGGTCGAATTGGCCCATTCGTGCCTAAGCATGGCAGCAGTGATAGACCACTCTTCAGTTAAAGAGAGTTAAAGTGACGATTATTTAGAAACTGACGGAATATACCGGTCATCTTGTTTAAACGTGACTCCATATCTACGAGATCCTGGACGGTGAGTAAACATACCAGTTACCCGATAACGCTGGTACCCTTATTGACAGCAGAGAGGCTAAGATGCAATCAAGCAGCCACAACAGGCTGAATACGAATCGTATTCCCTGAATCATATAAATAAATGAATAAATATATTTGCTAGGAAGTCACAGAGCAAAAAAAAACTATATATTTGGCAAAAACTGTGATTTAAGGCTGAAATTTAGATGCAATATACATTAAAAACAGTCCTTCTCAATCATATACTTGACCTTGACACACTATTGAAGAATACGGCAGTTGGCTACAAAGTTAAAACTATTTCCCTTTTACTAGCAGTTAAAACGATAAGATCTGTGTTAATTTGTATCCAAAACTAACGCTTAAAGGTTTCATAAAATATCATCTCTACCGTAAGTGGTCGAACATATCACGAAGAATTCAATTCCAAGACCTAGCCATCGGAATTGAATACTTTATGATATTTTAGTCTGACAGACACATTGTCTGTCTGTTACATTTTCACGGTAAAACGGGCGCGGGCGAGGGTTGGTACCAAAATAAATTGCATCTATAAAACTACCTAGATATTTTCTAGAGTTATTTAACTCTATAACATAATTTTCGATCGTTAATCGAATTATCGAATAGTCTAGGTATGGGTGGGTATGTCTTGTGTTCATAAAATACCTGCCTATGCGATTCGCATATGAAGAATATGATCCATCGACAGACGAACATATGTTTGTTTATTACGTTTTTATATCTTTACTGTTAAACCGATCATCATGTAATTAATCATACACTCGAGCTTTTGTACTGGAGAGATACCTGAATCGATTGACTCTTGTCGAATAATAACTACACCAACATATTATTATTTACTCTAATAATAGTTTAATTAATTGTTTTATTAGTTACTAATTATTATATAGGTTTTAAGATTTTTTACTATATCATTTAATGCTGATTTTATTTCATGTTACAAGTAGTTATAACTCTTTTTTTTTCACATGTTCGATTTGGTTCGGTGGCAATGTACTTACATATAATTTGGTGTTGTGTTATTTATTTATTGACTTTATAAACAACAGTACCAGGTGAGCTTAAATACTAACACTGAGTCCTACAGCACACACTGTGTCTGTTTTATTATTATAGAATATTATAATTTGCATGCTTGCATGTGTTTCCTTTAATTGACGGACTACACTATAATTTTTATGGCTACTTATACTGTGACACTGCTGTGCATGTTCATTCTCTGTAATTGAAAATAAATAATAACCATTTACTAAAAGTGTGTGCTTTGATTCTATCCTGGAATCCAGTTATATGCAAAAAAAAAATTGTAAAGTTTTTTTATATGTTTTTTTTTTGTGAATGTTTTAGCGCTTTTTGTCCATCTATTGACGTCATAAGTAGAGCAAGATATTATAGAAAGTTCTAGAACAGTTTAAGATCATCTATACGATGACGTCGCTTCGTTGCCATGCTTCATTAGTACACACAACTTCATTAGTATCTTATCAAACGCTTGCTTACAATTTCATGCTTTTTTTTACCTGCTTATAGGTGTACCTTGCCTTAATTTTAGTTGCTTGGCAGTTGGAAATTACAGGCTTCTGAAAGAGGATTCAAACCACCACGGTTTGATATACATACTTACAGGCTGACATGCATGGCACTGACAAATTACAGGTAAAATCAAAAACAGGTAAAATTGTTACGACTAGTTGCAAAAGCTGCCATTCACGCACCTCTCCATATAGTCAATATTTGATGGATAGGTAAAATCAGTCGCCTATGATAGAGATGCAGTTAATTCTAAATAACAATCCGTCCAATCTGTCTATCGAATTTGTCTGCATGATTATATTATTTTAATTGAATTGTAATATTATTATAAAGTATATCTTCCAACAATCAACAGTATTAAAAGTCTGACGCCATCTGGGACCCAATTAAAATGTTTTAAGGAATGTTATGCTGGGAGCTTTAGATTAGAAGAAAATTAATCAAATTAATTTAAAAGAATGCTCACAAAACAAACGTAATTACGGTTACTCAATATTTGTCCATCCTTACCTCGGCAGCATTGCTATAAGATTCATCATAGTATAAGGACGAAAGTTATGAATTCTATTACAATATTGATAGCCGGCTATAGAACCCGTTTTAAGAGTGCAAATAGTTTGTCGAAAATAACGCTTATGTAATCTGAATAGACAATCAGATAATATGCTAAATCATATAATATGAATGAAGGAGTAGGAATTGAATGAACTCGATTTTTTTTTAAACAATGAGTAAGTGAATTATTTGAATCGCCTTAATTATAAAAATAAGAAACGAAATATTATATTATACTAAACTTATTTTTTTTAATAAATAATACTAATATAGTGTTATATAATAAAATCAAATAAGTTAAGTATAATATTTCATTTCTTATTTAATGAATTAAAAAATGTTTTTTTTTTTTTTTATTTCTATGTGTATGTATCCTAACACATTTTGAAGTAGCGTCAACTATAAAAACTGAGGTGAATTTAATAATACGGTCGATTTTTATGTTCTTAATAATTTGCTTGTTTATCTGTTTTAAAGGCAACTACAGCATTAAGAATTATTCCTGGGACTCTGGAACTTACAAGCATGTAAACAGCAGATATGAAGAATATCTAGAACCTGTCTATGTGATAAGCTATCACAAAAATTATTATTTATATTATATTTTTAAATCCCGTATAGGAATCGCGCCCACAAGACTCATTGCGGCTTTTTTATCATTGAGCTTCCAATTTAGTGAAAAATCAATTTGCTCAGATGTAACATATAGGTATGCTTAGATGCGTAATATTTATTACTCGCCACTGACAAATCGTATTGTATCTGGCGCGCGCGAAGTGCCTGGTCGCGTAATACCTACACCAATTTTTTTTTGCAATTTTGCAATAATCTCAATCAGACTCATCATGACTATGATACTAAAGTGATTGAGTACATATTAAATTCAACTTTTAACTTATCAAGCGACCCTTAAAAACAAAGATGTTCTATTGAAGACTACATTGAGAGCCAAACTATTGTATTGCAGTAACAAAAGCACAACATTTATATAGGTTTAAGGTCAATACCTCACTTTATAATCGTAATAGAAAAATCATAGTTAGTATATAATGCCGATGGACTAGTCTAAACCACCAAATACACGTATTAATCATGTGAAAATAATTAATACAACACTATATATTCTAGATCTAGTGTATGCAAAAAGTAATAATAGGTGAAATTTAATCCGATTGATGCGGATTATGTTCTAATTAATTGGGGTAGCCTGGGGTGTGCTAATAAAAGGTTTAAAGGTAAATTTACTGTAAACAAATTAATATAATTCAGTATTTATAAAAACAAGTAATAATTCTATATTAGTTTTTAGGGTACGGATCCCCCAAAGGGTAAAACGGGACCCTATTACTAAGACTTTGCTGTCCGTCTGTCCATCTGTCTGTCACCAGGCTGTATTTCATGAAACGTGACAGTTGAAATTTTCACTGATGATGTATTTCATGTATTTACTAAAAACAATAAAATAATTTAGAAGTTTTTATGTATAGTCTATGTATGATGGCTATACAGTGTCTAATGTATAGTCTACGTGATGACTGTTATTATTATTGCAGTTTGCTATTATTATTCATGTAAATAGCTGTCTCTTTGTATATTATTATTATATATTTTTTATAAATCATTGTAAATAGAATAAAAATGTTAAGATAATTTTGTAAAGTAGTTTTAATCATAATAAAAAATGTATACCCTAATAATTATTATCTTTATACCTCAAATAGAACATGAAATTAAAATATTTATAATAAGGCACTACGTTCCTATCTAGTATCCCACGACACCACACGTTTTTTTGCTCGGTTTGCTCGGCTGCATGTAATGGTACGGAACCCTTCGTGCGCCAGTCCGAGTCGCACTTAGCCGGTTTTTTTAAAAGGGTGCATGGCTTTGGCTTGTCGGATTGTCATCACAGGCAAGTTGTTCCATAATCTAACCGTTCACACTAAAAAGGACTTGTCTGTAAACTGAGTGGAGTGCCGCGGCATTTTTATCTTTAGAAAAAACGAATAAAGCAAGGACCATCAGTTTTCCTTCCTTCATGTTCCACCTGATATCCTCGAAGCGAACTCAACTGAGTGTGGATAAAACGTTCAAGGACTTTAGAGACAAAGGGGAGAATTAGATTTCGTAAGTTGCGGCGTGATTTGAGCTTTTTTCCATGTAGATCGAAAAACATTGAAGGATACAGAAAAAGGATATGGTAAATCACTGGTGGGATTTCATCCATCCATACCAGAGTACTTCTGATATTGATACTACGGTCTTCCTAACATCACAAGCAAAAAATGTACTGAAAACGAATGGGGAACAGTCAATAGTCGGTACAAATGATGTTTTATTGACTGTTACAACCTTAGTAGTTCCTCATAAGTTGAACGAAGCAGAAAAATATCAATTTAAGGAATCAAAGTCAACATCTTTTGAAGTAGAATCAGAGCGTTGTTTACCGACACCCAGTGACTTAAGAAACTTCCAGACTTTATCTGGACCATCATTTTCTACAGGTTTGTGGACATGTCGGTGTTAAGTATCTTATTTTAGTGATACAAGCACATAACTTTCGGGTATGGTAGATATTGCGCACTTTGTTAATTGTATTATATAGGTGACTGCTCATGACACGATAATGACGTTGAGCAAGAGCCGTTCTCGACTTCTTGATATGACATACTTTATATTGCTGACATGTTCTTCGCGCATTTTGCTTGTTGAATAAATGAACTGTGCTTTCCTAAAATACATTGCAATATGAAGAGTTGTCTAACTGTGAGGACTTCACAATCTCCGTTAAGGGTTTCAGTAGGATACCTAAAAGGTTTAGACATCATTACCTTTAAGACAGTTATTTGCACCCGTTCAATATGTTTGAGATGAGTCTTGTGAGCACCACCCCAGGCTACAATACAGTAGGTGATCAAGGATTGACACAGCGCAAAGTAAAACGTCCTTAGAGTAGAGAAAACAGCAGAACTTCTAAGTTTTTCAAAAATGAAAATGAATTTACGAGTATGAGATTTTCCAGTTGTAGCTGCCATGTTAAAGAGTTGTCACTTAGTACTCAAAGGTATTTCACCGTGTCAGCCCTTGAGATTTCAAGACAAGGACAGTGAGAAGAGAAGTCACCGGAATTACAATTATGGGCTTTGAAATAATTAAAGATATTAGGGTTGGCAGTTTTCAAATAAAATGAAATATATACTGTTTTTGCAAGATTAAGTGTAAGTATGTTACTTGATAGCCATTTAATCACAGTTTTCTGGTTTTCCTCCGCACTTTTTAAGCTATCAGACCAGTTTGCATTGTGTACCACCAGGACCGTATCATCTGCATAGGTGAAAATGGAGCAGTTTTTGAGGAAAATGATGATTAGGCATGTTGTGGTTAAGTAAGTAAGTTAAAGAAGAGAAAGGTTATTGGATTCAACAACAGATCGAAGGGAGGCAGAACGTGAATAATTTTTAAGCAAACAGTTGTTGAAATAACCCATGACTATGGAGTGACTGTACGAAAGTGTTAAGTTTTCTAAAAGTATTTCAAGGGAAGAAAAATAGTCTACTCTTAAGGAGAGACTATAATATACACCGAGAAGTAGTTTTGTATGTTGGAGTGAGACTTCTATGAAAATATGCTCTCCAGCATTTACCCGGGGTGGTTGAGATGACATATTTACTATGGAGAAGGGAATGTGAGATTGGATATACATGGCAACACCACCGCCTCGTCTACATGCACGATCATTCCGTTTCAGCTGGAAGCCTGGTATGAGTAAGATGTGGTAGATAGGCATGGCTTAAGGCAAGCCTCTGATACAAGAATTGCATGGATATTCATACAGTTAACGCTTGTCAGCATGTCAGGGTGGCATTTTAATGGTACAAAAATATGTAACTACTATAGTTACATACATTTCTGTATATGTGAGTAGCTGGTATTTGAAATACTTTGGGCATTTATGGAACCAACATTAAACAATTTAGTTCTCCTCATGTAATAGGCTAGCTAATTAAATATAATTTCACTACTACTACACTACTACCAGATATAAAAAACTAAATGGAAAAATTGGGAGTATATTAAAAGTTATTGCAAAGAAAGGGATGTTGCGTACATATATATACGAATGGAGAAATGCCCGTAACTCGATCTGGCTGATGTCTGGAAGTCCGAGCCATCTAACCAAAAGTACCTAAGTAATATTATAAACGTGAATGAAGTTGTTGATGAAGTTGTCACGTCACGTATTCACATTTTCTCAATTGAACCAATGAATGAAATATTGCATACTGATTGTGGGGTATCTGGATAAAATGATACCGCTACATAGTCATTTTATACAGAAATAAAAGCTGTTCGTCGTCACGAACGTCAGGTATCCGGACCTCAATTAAACCTGAAGTACCTGAACATAATCTGCATAAAACGGTTATCCATAATAAAATTTAAAATTTGTGCTCTACAAATAACGGACTTATTTATTAGACCAATTTATTATTTATGATATTTTTTACTACTTTTTCGAGGAAAGATTGTTGTGTGGGAATGAACGACGTTTCTTTGTGACGCCTTAGACATGTGAGGTGTTTTAATTGTCTCAATAGTGGGAGGGACATACGGTATATTTTAAGTAAATGTTAGTTTGGTTATAAACAAGTACTATATAAGACAGTTGTTATTTCATTCAATTAGTTGTACTTACATTTCTTGAGTAGTACAGCTTTTGTTTAGTTTTCTAATTAATTATATAAAAGTCTCAAAGTTCTCGGCCAGCCCGTAATTGCATGTTTTAAAGCTTTTAAGATATAAATCATACTTCATAAAATATACTATGAAATTATGACATAATCATAAGAACATTATGCCATGCCATGCCATTAGTTGCTCGGGTGTTCTTCCGTGTATTGCAAAAAGAGTCAACTTTAGATTAATGGCTTTTGTGGAGTGCATCAATTTTGCTAATACCATGTACCCAAAGGACCAGCCGTAAAGAGTTAAAGTAGAGCTGTAGAGCTTTAATAGAGCCAAAGAAATATATTCCAGCTATAACATTAATAAAAAAAGAGTAAGTTAGAGTAAATATATGAATATAAATATAGAATAAACAGAAATAAATAATATACAAACTATCATTTAATTTTATTTATATCAATACATTTTTGTAATACGTAAACTAGCAAATATAGTGATTCGGAGGCAGAGTACTGTGTCCGAATGAAATCTACCCTTAACTCATTTCCCACTATATCGCTTACCTCGACAGATGGCGATGGGAGCGAAATAGGACTTCGGAACATGTGTATAATATTCAGTAGACTTTAAAAATTAACTGAATGACAGCTCATCGTAGACGCAATTTTTACGACCTGTAGTTGTCACAACTAAAATCTATATGACACAGTTAATTAGAGTAGGTATAACATAATTATACGTTAAGCTAAGTAACCGATTCTCATAATAAATACATAAAAAAATATGAACTCTAAATCGTATCCATTTTCTTTTAATAATATAAATGACCGATTGAGTTCAATTAAAATGAGTTATTTAGTTTTATAAGACTTTGTCAGTTTGGTAATTGGTTATATATAAACAAGCAATATCTAAGCCAGTTGTTATTTCATGGTGTATTATTAGTTGTACTTAGATTTCTTGTGTACAGTTCTTATGTAGTTTTTTGTTTAGTTTTCTAATTAATTATATAAAAGTCAAAAAGTTCACTGCGAGAGCGTAATTGCATGTTTTAGAGCTCTTAAGATATCAATCAAGCAAGTCTAGCCGGCTCATTCGGGCGTAGCCATGGTTCTTCCGCAATTATCTATCTAATTTCGGCGTAAACTGTGGTTTTTAAGTAAGCGGACACCAACAGCTGGTAACCTATCAATAAGGTGGCGTCCAGACACGTCGTCCAGACACGTGGACGTTACCCTCTTGCGGCTGGCCACTAAAGCGGTTGGATGGGAAAACCCGTCCCGACCACACTCAGGGCGGCATGAGGCGCTGGTAGGCTCTGGTAGGTCATCCTCCCGGGCCTCGGTCCTCGCAAATGGTTGCAACCGTGGTAAAATTCCTGTCGCTACTGGCCATGGAGCGTATAACAGCCAGCAGCGACAGACCCTCTCCAATGAGTGCAGTGAGGGCTCGACGCTGCGACGCCCAAGCGGGGCAATCTGCAAGCGTATGCTAAGCCGAGTCCTCACTGCAGTCGCAGTGGAGACAGAAGGGGTTTTTTTATGCGATAGGGAGCAAACGAGCAGACGGGTCACCTGATGGTAAGTGACTACCGCCGTCCATGGACACCCGTGACTCAAGAGTCACAAGTGCGTTGCCGGCCTCTTAGGTAGGAGTACGCTCTTTTCTTGAAGGTTTGAAGGTCGTATCGGTTCGGAAATACGGCAGGCGACAATTTGTTCCATATGCTGGTTATGCGAGGCAAAAAGCTTCTGGAGAAGCGCACAGTGATGGAGTGCCAATCGTCCAGGTGGTGGGGATGGATATTTTGTCGCGTAGGACGATGGCGGAAATCTGCAGCCGGTATAAGTCCGAACAACTCCTCTGAGCACTCCCCATGATACAAGCGATAGAGGATGCAGAGTGAAGCTACATCTCTACGCAACGCCAAGGTGTCAAGCCGATCAGAAATATCTGGGCAGTCGATGATGCGAGTCGCTCTCCGTTGAATGCGGTCAAGAGGGAGAAGCTTCACCAAGCTTCTTCGAGGTTAATATGGCCTTACTTTCTAAGTGACCGCGAAATTGGACTTCGCTTAATATACCGACGCCAAGGATTCCGATACTGGCTGATGCAGTTAGGGAAGTGCTCTCAAATTGAGGTGATACGACCAATGGTAGCTTTTTAGCGGTGAACGCGCAAACCTGTGTCTTCGTGGGGTTAAACTGGACTAGGTTAAGTCGACCCCAATCTGAAAATTTTAATAAAGAAGTTTCGATTTCAGATACAAGTATGTCCGCGTTGCACCCCGTCTTCTCCCGAATTGCAACTCGGACATCATCGATCGTAACGTAGTCATCCAGACCTGATATGTGCAGCTCCACGCACTGGCGAACTTACACTATCCGTCCCAGCAAATACTCCCCGCAGCTTCTCCGCAAGGACGTCCGCCGTCTTTATACCCTCAGGTCCGGGGAACTCTAACACTCGAGCCCCCGCCTGGGATAGACGCAGCTTCACTCCCGAGGCCCCGAATCAAGTGCCTAGGCGATGCCGGACCTTCTTGAATACGGTCGCGTAGGATAGCTCATCACTCGCCGCCTCCGTTGACAAGGTAACCACCATAGCCGCCGTTTTGGGTGCCTGTAGTTTTCTTTGCTTATTCTTTCCGATGTCTGCGGAGCGGTGACACTCTTGGCGGTTTTTTAGTCCGCTCTCGGTACCTCTTTCTGCTCCCCTCAACTTTTTGCCACCCATCATTGGAGGGAGGGGGACATGGAAGGGGCCGAAGTTGAAGGGCCAGAGCAGTTGCCCGCAGCATGCGGCGGCCGAAAGATGGGCGTGGGAGACAATCTTGCCTCTAGGCCCGCAAGTCGTCCGTCAATCATTTTCCACACTGCTTCAATAACTTTACGCAAGTGGAGATCCGGCATGTCCGGCACTTCGGGGGGCGATGGAGAGATAGCAGGTAGCCGCCGGTGCCCGAAATCGGGCAAACTGAGTGCTTAGATCGGCCACCTGCTCCGTCAGGTGGTCATTTGCTGCTAAGAGGGACAAATCCCTAATGAGAGACCCCACCACCCCAGAGACAGCAGTGGAGAAGTCCTTAAGGGCCTTTACGAAGGAACCCTTAAAGTTTCTCGACTTGGTGGCTACTTTGTGGATTATGACCACCGCGAGGGGTCCGCAGTTGCCCCGGCTGGGAGTGCGCTTGCGACTGAATCACCCATCAGCCATGCATCCCAGGGTCACGCACCAGAACACGAGATTCGGGGTAATTTTTTATAGAGGTATTCTTCCTCGCAGTCCGGGCGGTTAAGCCAAGACCCTCGCCCCCGATCGGAGCCGCTACACTTAACCACAACACTCCTTTCGGGATTACGATATGCCGATGGTGGCATCAAGACAAACTTCCAGATGCCTGCTCGGTGGCACTGCGAATGCACGCCGCGCCCCTCCTCTTTCTCCGCTGTAGGCAGTGGAGAAACACCGACCCGTGAAAGGTTGGTGATTTTTTATTGAGGTTTCCTTCCTCACAGCTCCGAGGAGCGAAGAGCCAACAGAGGGATGGGCATACAAACCCGCTCTGTTGGACCAAGCCTCGACCTAGTGGCCGAAGAAAGATGGCCACCTCTTTTAGCCAGAAGATTAGAATTTGGTTCCAAAGGAAAAAAAAACATTAGGAAATTTTAAAAATTTAATCTTTTCTTATTAGTCTGTTATGTCATTATTAACTTATCGTGTGTGTTGTGAGTAGTCTTTGGAATGGCCTATATTACTTTTTGGTCACGAGGTCACATATAGGCTAACATATTTTGAACGTCTATTGAAGTGTTAAGGTAAAATGGTTAATACCATACCTATGGTGACATACCTTTGTGCAAACAGTGCGACCGTCATATACTTGACCTTCAAAATTGAAGGAGACGACAGTTGACAATCAAGTCAAAACCTTTAGCTTTTTACCTTTAGCTTTTACCAAAAGTCAAAATCAATCAACGTTTTAACGGTTTCATAAAATATTACGTCTCAAGATCCATTTAAGTATTCAATTCCAAGACCTAGCCACAACATAAACAAGTTCAAAGCGTGAGTGACCGGCAGACCCTCCATCTTTGTTGAAGGGACATCAACCTCTTTTATCCAAACAATCTACATAATATATCAATAATATGTATATAAATAATGCGTTACTAAATAAAATTAAAAGACCTAAAATAATTGCATCTACCTAGATATTTTATATAGTGACGTCACTCTATAACCAAATTTTTTATGTAAATCGAATATTCGAATGTTCAACTTGATTTGACTTTTACTGTGGAGTTATCGCTTTGAACAGGAATAAAGTATCATAAACTATCACATAAGGGTAGGCTTGTGTTCATCAAATACCTACTTATGCGATTTGCATTTTTAAATAATGCTATTCGATCGGACTTAGAAACCCGATGGCATGAACCTCATACTGCTCAGACTATGTAAGGTGACATGAATTATAACTTAAATTAATATGTTTGTTTATTACTCTTTTATATCTTAACTGCTAAACCGATCATCAGGTGATAAGCATACTCACTACACTCTGTCAAGGGGCTCAGAAGATCATTTCGTTAGTTTTAAAGTTTCGTGTGTGCGTTTCAGTTTTTTTTTATAATATAGTTAGACGGCGAACAGATGGTAAGAGATAAACGCATTCCATGGACACCTATAACTAAAAATCTTAAATGCGAAGAGTAGAAAGAGGAGAGGCATGGCTCTCGCATGATAAAAGTTATTTAACTATGATAAATAATGTAATACCAATAATGTTATAGACGACACTTAATTTATAATAAGCAATATAACTAGTTGGTCTAACAGCTGGTTTCACCAGCTGCACGTTCGGGATCAAACCTGGGTCACGCACCTCTCACTTTTTATTGCTCAAGTGCCTGTCACTTGTTTTATTGGTAGTACTTAATGTTCTTCAACGTAATTTTAATGTTTTAGTTGTTTGTCAATAAGTACTTGAGAAGCTTTAGAAAACCTTAGCCGCTAATTTTGTGTCTGATTTATTCTTTGAATCCATCAAAATAACAAGTTTGTCATTAAATTCCTTATTTTACGCGTAAAAACCCCTAAGTGTACCACTTCATCGATTAAACGATGACGTAGTTATGTCGGACTCGATCCGTCTCAAAACCACACGTACAACGTCATGTTAGCAGACCGGCTGGAGTCAAAGAAGATCCTAAAAAGATTACTCTTGATCAAGAACCCCAATAGACTTCGACTGGCAGAGCCGCGTCGCTTCAGGCTAGGTTATGCTGCATAACCTGTTTTTCGTAAATCAGCGCTCCTGGAGGCCGAAGATAATTAAGCGCTCCTCGGTGCCTGGTGCGAGCGTTAATATAGATACTTAGATACATATAGTTTGCTTACGATACCGTCTAGGCGTGAGTCAGACATGCATTTGTCCGGTATTTTTTAAACTAACTCTGTTATTGTGTCCAAAAATTACAGGCAACAGGTAATTTACTAAATATTCTTTTGTAACATTGTGTTGACTCTAACGAGTTATGAAATAGAGGTAGTGGTACTTCCTTTCATGAACCCCTTATCAGATTAACTCACAATCGACACGTAAAACGTAAGGGTGCTCTTTCTTTTACGCGGAGAGGTTTTAGAAAATGAATAATATAGAACTTGAGACGCGTCGTCGTTTTTTAAGTTTTATTATCCCGATATTTACGTAAGTTTAATTTTTAATTGAAGTTTTTATTATTAATTGTAGTTACGATAATCCTTTTAAACCATCACCGCTCTTCATAACATAACATACCACTGTAGGTATTATCGAACTATAGGAGAAGCTGATCCAGGTTTTGCAACAACAAGTTAATTTGTACTGTTTGTAGGAAACGGAAACCCTTTCCCATCTGGTGTTATACTCGTATATAGAAAAGTTTTTTATAATGTCCCTTACATACTGATAGATGAACAGTCTTACTGTATTCATATCACCAGAGCTAAGAGAGCACAAGTAGAAAAGTAACAAGTAGGCAATCTCCTTTCCCGGGTACGCAGTATCCACATATCAAATTTCATCGAAATAGGTTCAGCCTTTTAGCCGTGATAAGCTAACAGACAGATTGAAACTTTTGCTTTTATAATATTAGTATAGATGTTACAAAATCCTGTAACAAAAGACAAACGCACAATGCTTTGAATATGCCACACAAACAAAACTTTTCTACTCAATATGTAACTTAGCACATTACTGGAATGTGTAAGGTTCTCATATTCGCATAAAACAATATTTTCTCACTAAAGACGAGAGTCTGAGACAAGGCCGTATGCATTATGACCTATTGTTCCCACATTTTTACATGTTCCGCTATATGCCGATGCTATGTGTTCCGGGATTCATAATGGTTTTTGATGAACACTTTTGTGTAGCAATGATATTCAACTAAATGATTGTTTAAATGATATTAAACATAAAATAGACTTAGTATGGAAGATTAACTTAAGTGTGTATGCGTATATTGCTTATCATTAGCTTATTTTTAAAATGTGTGTACGTATATTCTTTATGTATGTTAAGCGACTTCTCCGTCATTTGTGGACCGATTTTCAATATTTTTTGCTATGATCCCCTATAGAATTTCTTTGGAATCCCATGATTGAATACTGATTTGGTTATCATTAACCAAATCATGATGGGATACCAAAGAAATTACAAATATAATTAGCGCTATATAATTAGCGCTGGTATAATATAATTAGCGCTGGTGTACCTCAGGGCTCCGTCCTATCGCCCACGCTGTTCCTTCTGCATATCAATGATATGTCGGCTCTTGGCAACATACATTGTTATGCAGACGACAGCACAGTACACGGGTGATACTTTGGACATCCTGCTGCCAAGCTAGCAGACGTTGAGGGAAAACGACAGGAGCTTGTTGCTGAGCTCGACCGGGTCCTGAGCCGCATCTCTAAATGGGGTTGTGAGAATCTGGTCGAGTTCAGCGCCAAAAAAACACAGGCGTGCGCATTTTCAAACAAAAAGTCTCCATTCCTTCCCCTTCCTACTCTTCAGAACACTCAACTGCCACTACAGGATAGGCTTAGTATACTGGGTATGGACATCTGTCGGGATCTCAATCCGCGTGATTACATCGAGAGCGTCACTAAGGCGGCCTCGTGGAAGCTCGGTGTATTGAACAAGGTGAGACGGTTCTTCTGGCCCGAGCATCTGTGTCTTTTATAT
Source organism: Tyria jacobaeae (assembly GCA_947561695.1). NCBI lineage: Eukaryota > Metazoa > Arthropoda > Insecta > Lepidoptera > Erebidae > Tyria > Tyria jacobaeae. The sequence continues at coordinate 4,363,355 of OX387207.1, read as the reverse complement.
AAGACCCAGATTCGCTCCTGCGTGGAGTACTGCTCTCATCTTTGGGATAGCTATGCGCAGTATCTGCTTGACGCTCTCGATCGGTTGCAGCGACGAGCAGTCCGTATTATAGACTGTCCTGAGGTCACCCAGTCTCTTGAGCCCCTGCAGTTGCGAATAGATGTCGCCTCTATGGCAGTTCTCTATCGCCTACATCACGGGGAGTGTTCTGATGAGCTCTTCCAATTGGTCCCACCTTCTCCCTTCCTCTACAGGACTACACGTGCTGGCCTGAGGAGTCACCGTTTGCGAGTCGAAGATATGCGATCCCGAACGAAACGGTTTGGCTCTTCTTTCCTGTGCCGATCAGTGAAAGCCTGGAATTCCCTACCAGCGCACGTGTTTCCTTCCCAATTTGATCCCGGGTCTTTTAAGTGGGGCGTGAAAAAGCATCTCACCAGGCCGCCATAGTGTGGGTCACCATGCTGCATTGACTAGACATGCAATGAGGATGGTGACCACCACTCTTGGACTCCATTTATTGCTTACCATCATTCAAAGTGGAGTCATTATGGTAGGCTTACGAATAAAAAAAAAAAAAAAAGTTTTTAAATAGTAGAGCCATGCTTAGGCACGAATGGGCCAGCTCGACCGATGCGATACCACGGCCTCATAGAAAATCGGTTGTGAAGTAACTCTTGCGTTGCATTTCCCCGAAATGAGTGAGGTTTCCGGAGGCCCAACTCCCCCTCTTCTATTTCCTCTCCCTTAATCCCCCTTCCTATTTCCCATCTCCTCATCCTCCCTCACTTCTTTCGCCTCCCCGCATCCCTCTAACCCTTATTATCCTTAAAGGCGGGCAGTGTACTAATAAAATTGATGATGAGCATATCTTCTTTTTCGAAAAGATAATGATGTAATTTTTCTGGTCTTTATGAAAAACGGCGTTATATAAGAAATACAAAGAGAGAAAAAAACATCCTATAGAAGTTTACAGCAATTAAAGTTCATATTATACTTGCGTGTATAATTACAATAGACTAGCTGCACTTTTTAAAGTAAGTCATATAGGGTAATGGTTATGGGAAACTAAATCAAAAGTGTTTAGGTATCAAGTGCATTTTTAACTATAAAAAAATAAAATAAAATCAGTTAGTCAGTAAAGTTGTTGTGCGGTATGGATGGCATTCAGACTCGGCAGTGATCTTTTTTGGACCATATCCTATGCGTGGTCAACTGGATTCAGGTCTGGCTATTGAGCAGACCACAGTAGAACGTAGATGCGAGCATCGGCAAGAGTGCGTGTTACGATTCTAGCCGTGGGTGGACGTGCATTGTCATGCATTAGTGAAACGAATTACCCAAACGGAAGCGGAACTTAGCATAGGGTATAAATTTCTCCGCATTAAGGTCACCTCTGATTCAAATGAGGTCGGTTCTTTCACTGATATAGAACTCGGTGTTGATCTCTACGGACAATGTGTCGCGCGCAACGAGTCGAGTGAGAGTCGAAGAGAGCTTCTGCACGCTGCACGCGCTGCTGCTGTTCCCGAAGAAACGAAGCCTAATAAAAATTAATGATGCATTTGAGAATATAAAAATCCACTCAAAAAGACTGGACTCAATGAGTTGAGAGATATGTACATAAGTATTAATTTATTCGCAACAACTGGTGACTTTTGATATGTATGGATTAAGAGGTATATAAATAAAAAGGGCTATGATTTTTGGCAACGGCTCCGACTTATAGGAGGAAAGTACGGATGACGTCACATTATGGAAAGTAACGTTTGCAGCATTTCAATTTAAAAATAAAAACGTACATTTTCGTTTAAATTTATGTAGAAATCTTGAACTTTTATCTACCGTAAAATCGCAAAACACCATAAGGTTATAATCATTTATTGTATAAAACTGTATTTGTGTCAAGTATCCTATTACAGTAGGGTAAACTAGCACGAACTAATATGAGTTTTTGAGAATGTTAAGCGTCAGTCGAGTATAAGATTTTAAATTATTTTTTAGATACCTATTATCTTAACTAGAATCTCAATAATTTTGAATAAACAAAAGACAGAGGGACACATGATTATTAACAAAAAAGAAAAGAAATGCACGAACATTACACATTCACACTGATAAAAATGGGTGTCTCGCAGTCGCGTCAAAGGACCTAGCCCAGCATGTGCCACGCGAATGCGTAAGGTTGGTTTTCAGCTAAGCCTTTAGTGACTCACGGACAGTTGTTCCATAGGTAATTATACCATAATAATCAACCATACCATATAACATAAAGAAATTAAGCAATAAATGTAACACGAAATACACAAAATAAAAATTACATGAAACAATATAAGTATAAGATATAGCTATATATGTCATTATGACTATTACACGTCTCTCGGTATGCTGTTTACTCAGCAATCCTTTAAGCTATGCATATACTATTACGCTACCAGTATTAAGAGTTTAGTAGGGAACTAGTTAGTGATATAATATACGATAATGAACGCAGCGGAAACGGCAAGACTCCGGTGTAATTAAAATAAAATATTATTTTAAGCACAAGATTGGTAACGGTTATCTTACTAGTATTTAAGCGATTACGTATTCACTAACACAATAACCCAGATTACACCAATTGATCGCACTAGAGTATTCCTATCATCGGATCAACAATTAATTTATGCATCGTAAAATTAGCAAACTATGTTATAAAAGTTCATCGTCGCGTCGTCACGATTTCTTTCTCTGTAAAGTTGTTTCTACAAAACCGATTTTAAATTTAAATCTCTAAGTTATTTATTTCCCTGATCGGACTGTTAAGAACATCTTAATACAGTATTAAGAAAAAATATACTTTGAATGCAACACACAAAGCTTTAAATTCAATGTCATTAAAACTCAACATTTTATACAGTAAAATTTTCATTGGTATATTAATACCTACCTATTGTGATGCTATTATTGTATGCATATTTCAAATATTTATAATGTATATATGTATACAGAAAATATAATATAGAAGTAGGTTAGATTGTATAATAACAATCATTTGATTTAAGATATGATATAAAGTATTTGACCTCGCTATTTGTGGATGTGTTGTATTTGGTTGATCGTACTGTTGATATTTCTTTATAAGTTGCATAAATATTGGAATTTCAAGCTAAACGTATTGGTTTCAGGAGGGAAGCATGGAAATAACTTTATGTTTTTTGTGCTTTTTCTTTATATTATTATGGCTTAGAAAGTCGCAGCCTTACCCTCATGTAAGTCTAGCTGCTGAGTATAAGGTCCTTGATGATCTGGAGCTTCTCATACAGTGTATAAAAATGGTGCTTTACTGATTGTAAGATGTCATTGCTATAGTTAGTGTATAAGAAAATTTAAAATAAGTCCTTGCCTTGCCATTCGAACATCAAAAATAAAATGAAGAAAATAACTTAGGTGCATATATGGACAAGGCTTGAATAGATACTTTGCATGTACATGGCAGTAACCACAGTGAAAAACAGTCGCTATGCCATTAAAGTAAGTGTTGTTTTTGAATACTTACAAGTTTTACAACATCTGTAAATTATGACTATGCCGTTCTGAAGTATGTGAAGTATCTGCAGAAGCTAATATATAAGTATAACTGAAGTGCGTATGCGTGAATACCGTTTTTTTCTAATGTCATATACACGTATATTATTAAGAAGTGTAATGTTTGTCAGTTTGTATGTTTAAGGATTAGAATTCTCTAGAGACTCTTCTCTATCGTGGTAGAGACATGCTTCGGCACGAATGGCCTTCTCGACCGACGCGATACCACACGGCCTCACAGAAGATGGCTTGTGAGTAACGCTTGTATTGTATTTCCCCTACATTACTGAGGTTGCCGGATGCCCAACTCCTCTCCTCTTTCCCCTCCAATCTTTCCCCCCTCTTCTTTTCCCCTACTCGGATCACCCTCATCACAGTCATCTCAAAGACCTTCAGCACACTTATGACACCACTAAAGATGGTTGTCACTTCCCATCAGGTGACCCATCTATTCGTCTGTCCCCCTATATTAATAAAAAAATATTGAAATTATTTAATGCTAATGCTATCAAAGGCAATTTTGTAATTTCGGAGACATATTTAAATTTTATACTTTATACATATTTTTTTACTTTTAACATAGGCCATGTTAAAAGCATAAGGAACGTTGCAAGATGAAGTTGGATAAAAAGGTCAAGTCAAGTTGACTAAAGTAACAACATGTTCACAGCGTGACTTGTATAAATCATGCTGACAGCACACTCTCACTTGTTGAATAAATAACTTGTTTACAAAGCCTAACGATTTGCTTTTAAATAAACACATTTGAGACTCATACGGCAACGTTTAGAGCAGTGAATACGCAAGAAATGATTGATTGCTTTTCCTTATGTGGAAACTATTGCTTCAAAATAAGTTGATGGATACTTTTGTAGTTAAACTCCAGGCAACTAAAAAGAGATAGTGAACTAGTCCGCGAGTAAAAGAGTAGAGTATTTAAACACATTTTAAACTTGACGGTAAGATTAAAAATAAATCTATCATGCTCGGAAGATACTCGTATTGAAATGTTCCTGGTCTACACGAGCGCTTGCTAACGCCTCGACCCGTGGGTAGGTTGGCCTGTGATTTTGGCAAGCTTTTCTCCGTTACTTGGAGTAAAGCTGGCGTAGTTCAATAGGAATCTAACATATTTGAGTATATTCATGAACAGAAACCGAATCTGGTAATAAAAAGGCAAAATTCTATACAATAAAAAGAACTCCTTGTAATCCCGACAGCAACACCTGATACCATATTATACTGAATAGTTTTAGTCGGTGACATTCGAAAATATTTATATACACTTTAAAGTCTCCACTAGTGAAAACAATATGGGATTTGGTTTGAATAGTGATTTTGTCAGAATAAAATTAACAATGATCGTTGTGGACGTCAAGTAGTAGTATTTTTAGTATCATGTTAATTTTAAATAATCTGGGGCACCTTCTTTTAACTTAAAATATTGAGCGAAATTAAGCAACTTCTAAGTAAGTCTAAAAACTGCTGAAAACATTGTCATGGGTATGTGTATTCGTGTTTTTTTTAAATATGGATTATAGAAATAAATAAAATTATATATTATAGTGCTGGTAAAACTGAGAATATCAGGTCGCTTTCGAGGAAATAAAAAAACTTTCGCTGGCAGTAAAGTTTTAGCACACTATAATCCCAAGCTGCCGCTGGTGGCTACGATAGACGCAGCGTGGGGGGCGAACGCCCCGTAGCGTACGTATGCGTCTCGCTCACTCTCGCCATCTGAGCGCGCGTATTCTCAAATAGATAGGGAGGCCCTTGCTATTGTGTTTGGCATTCGTAAGTAGCACCAATATTTATATGGTCGTAAACTCATACTGCAATTTTTGACGATCAACGAATATGCATTGTCAGGACTCCCATGTAAGTTAAATATCGTACACATCGACCGGACTAACAAGGATATCACGTATGCATATTTTGTAAACAACTTTACCCGTCACTAGCAGAGATATTAAGAAAAATATAACTTCGGATAATATACTTAGAGTTATGCTATATTTACAGTCTAGTATGCTATAGATATATTGATTCTGAAATAGAAAATATTTGTAGGATGTGTGAGATTTGTGCAGCTGAAGCAGAAACCCCGCCGCGGGCCGACATTCAGCACTGGCCGTATTATAACAAGCCATGGTCTCGCCTACATATTGATTTTTTGGGTCCTTACCGCGGTTTTTCCAAATGGTTAGAGATTTTTGTGATGGTTAGGACGAATGCAGGCAATGTGATTAAGGTTTTGAGATCAACCTTCACTAGATTTGGTTTACCTGAAAAATTGGTGTCGGATCAAGGTCCGCCTTTTACCAGCACTAAATTTAAAAAGTAATAATGGCGTTAGACAAATGATCCGTATATCATCCGTCAATAAACGGGGCTCCGAAAAATGCTGTAAAGATCTGTAAACGTGCGGATAAAAAAAAGCATTTAGAGAACACGTAGATGTAGACACGGCATTGCAAACCTTTTTACTTGCGTACAGAAACACGGCACATGCTACGACCTGAGAGACACCCGCCATGTTATTTCAAACTTGCGTATTGTTTGCGTTTTGCATCTAGGTTGGACCTGTTGAAGCCAGAGCATTCGTTAGGGACTAAGGTTCGGAACAGAGGCAAATCGTTTTTTTTTTTGCCTGATCGAAAGCAATAAGTGGAGTCAAAGAGTGGTGGTCACCATCCTCATTGCATGTTTAGTCAATGCAGCATGGTGACCCCCATGGTTTAGTTCGGGTACGTATATTTTCGATGGTCAAACGGTGACTCCTCAGGCCAGTACGTGTTGTTCTGTAGAGGAAGGGAGAAGGTGGGACCAATTGGAAGAGCTCGTCAGAACACTCTCCGTGATGTAGGCGATAGAGGACTGCCATAGAGGCGACATCTCTTTGCAACTGCAGAGGCTCAAGAGACTGGGTGATGCTGAGTGAGCCAGTCTGGGTACGGGGTTACATAACTGCTTATAAATGGGTAAAGGGTACAATCAATCAATTACAAACGATCAAATCAAAATAAAACATCTTGGAAGTGGACAGTGCGCGTAGGTATCGAGTAGCAAAGGATAACGGTCAAGTGTTACAAAGGCATGTAGATCAAATACGCCGCAGATCTCGTGACCATGACTGGAGCAACGTTTGAAAATAAGGAGACTGAGGCTGAGAATGAAGAGGGTTCCACCGCTAATGATGAAGAGAGATGAAGAGTGCCAAATGATGAAAGCGTGTCAAACGAAGCTAATAACGACCAATGTGTTAGTCAAGAAATTATTGAAAAAGTTGGCCGGGAACCATGTTTGCAGTCGCTACAACAGTCACACTCGTCGTAGTGTGCATGAACAGAAGGATGTACTACATAGTACGTATATGTAGAATTAAGTGTAAAAAATATATGTATATTGTAAATCATGTATGGTTTAAAAGGGTAAGTGTGAAATATGTGGGTACACCGAAAGCTAATTAATCCACATTAACAAAATAACGGTGTCGCCAGTCCATAGATTTTGCCGCATATGATTGTGCGGCACAATTTTTTTTTTTCCTAAAGCTCCTAAAAATATAGATGAACACGCACACAGCAACATTCGTATGCAAATACCTACATGTTAGTAGTATATGAAAATCAACATTCTACAATTATTAAAATACCTATAAAGTATAGACTACGATATTTTTACCGTTTGTCTCTAACGGAACTTAGTGCAAATTGTGAATAAGCGCATATCAAACATTATCAAGTGTCCTAACAACAGTACACGAACATAAAACCCAGATACATACATTGCATAATAGCTTATATGCTTTTTAACACATTCGCACTTCACTGCTAATTTAAACTATTTAAAATGTAGTTCTTAAACATATATTATTACTCATTAATGTTAACTTCAAAACGATACATGAAAGGAAAGAACTCCATTCGAAAGTCAACTTTATGTGGATAAACATTTAGTATTTATTAGGTAGTATTAACGGTACAGACAACATTACAATAAAATGTGGTGGGGGGTATTTGTACATTTAGGTATTATACTCGTAGATATTTCAGGTAGGTAGGTTTATACACTCGTATAGATTTTCTTTGCGGTTGTCTATTGGACGTGGGCATACATAATATTGCCTTATGAGAAATGTTAATGTAGTTCGTGTTTATTTATTTATTTTATATGCACTAAACGAAATACAGTCAATGAAGTGTTAAAGATACAAACCGCTTTCCAATCATGGATTTCTTTCTTTTTTTTTTCTTTTTACAAAGTTTGGTTTAGTCTACACCTTGTTTTGCTGTTTGGATCATTTGATAGTGCGGCTGGTGCTTAAAAAGGAAATCGAACAATGGTAACCAGACTGCTGATAGATATACTTATATATTTCTAAATGCATACTTATCATAGATAAATTAAAACCAGACACAAAACAGATAATCATGCTAATGGTAATCTGCATGCAGTAAAAAAAAAATAAGATGAGGATGGTAAAACAAAGAACTTATATGGTCTGAGATAAAGTTAATTCGTATTTAATACACAAATTTAATTTCTTTTTAAATTAATTTAAGCAGTACAACCAAAGAGTTTTTTTTACTTTTTTAGATTTTTTTATAATATACGGGGCAGATGAACAGACGGGTCACCTGATGGGAATTCACTAAACTGGGGGGGCTTAATTTATCCATTCAAAATACGAAAGTGTATGCTTCAGATGTATATTTTCATATGTTAAAATACGTTAAGTTAGGATAAGATACGAATTATATTTCAACTACACTTCCCAAAAATGTTAAATAACTTGTAATCCCTCCAACGTCGACAAACACCAACAACACGTAAATCTAATGGGGACAACAACGGAAGGAAAAGGATTTCTGATCAAAGTATGTGACGCCCTAGAAATGTACTCAGCGTGAAAGAAACAATTCACACATTGTGGACATATAAAGGTTTCTCTAGACTGTTACGTCTTTTATTAAATATCTTTATTCATATAATAAAGCTGATATGTTTAGTTGGGAGTTTAGTGGCGCTAATACTAATAGAACTATCAATCTGATTTCAATAACTCTGCATGACGATTGAATAAAGTATTTGTTGACTAATAATAATGGTTATAAAACATCACGCCTGTAACTCTTAATCGCGGATCAATTACCATGAACTCAGATTAACTTAGTTACTTTATATGCACACATGTACATATGTACTTACATAAAGACTAACAAAGGACACTATTCTTGTGAAATTTATAATATGGTTCGGGTGCTTTTATGCAAATCAATAACTATTACTTTATTGATTGCTATAAAGAATTTTATGATTACCATAACTTTAATGGGCTGTTTCCCTTGTAATGTTTATGTAATGTTTTTATATAAATACCGAAGACTACTTGTATGTCAGTTAATCTTAGTCATTACTATTCAGGATGGTATGTTCGAGAAATTTCCTCAGTAGCTTTAAGGCGTGTTAGTTGGGGTGCACCTTTATTGCGCAGTGAAATAGAGTCGATTTAAAGTGACGGTTGACACATAAGATGCTTTGAAATAATTTGAGATGTTTGTAATATACTCGTCGTCGTGTGGAGTTTAGCAATTGAAGTTAACGCAGTTGATTGTGACATACTTACTGTCCTGTATCTGGCATAAATTAAACACAACCACCACACTATAGAACATAGAACTCAATTCATTGCAATGTAGTGCTAATACCATCATGTAATAGCGAGTCTTGGATGTGTAATAATAACGGGCTATTTTGATGTGGAAGAGTTATGTTTAGAAACGTAGGAGACGGCTTGACCGGAGTTATAACCGTGGCCTCAGACCTAATATTTACTATCGTAGGAGAGCCATTCCCAAGATAATAAATATCATCGAAACTTTTATGCGGAAACCGTAAACCGTTGGGCGTAACCTTGAAATAAAAACCCTATAAACCCCAACAGACTTGGTGGCCTATTAAACAAGGTGGAGTACCCCACATTTTGACAGGTGACCACAAAACACGTCTCTCCACCGTCTGAGGTCTGAGACTGCTACCGATTGTAAACAACGCTTGCGTTGCATTTCCCCGAAATCTGTGAGGATTCCGAAGGCCTATCTAGCAACTCTCCTATAACCCCCGCTTCCCCCCACACCTCATTCCCGTCTCCTCAGACCCCTCTCCCCTTTCTTATCTTCTCAGCACCCCCATTCCTCTACCCCTCCCCTAAATCTTGTAAGCATAAGTCTGTAAACTCGTCCATACATATAAGCCTCATCATAAGGTCATTTACACATACTTCCAGAGACAGGCGCCACATTGATATGCGAGAGTATTACCATATAAATTATGTATTATAATTATATGCAAAGTTATCAAAACATTTAGTTACGGCCCGCAGATTACATTGTCTTACAAAATCTTAATATGTTGAGTGCGTTGGAATTCTTTTAATCACGTGAAAACGTATGAAAGTGGACCGTCTTAGGTAATTGTGTTGTATATACAGACAGAGATCGTTGCGGCAATCGATAGATATATGAATCTATGTCTGTAGTTAAATGTTACTAAAGAATACTGTGGGGCAATTTTATTTGAGATCTGAACAAACATGTGCAAAATACATATAGCGAACTTGGAAGTGGGTGCTGATATGGGCTTGAAGTCGTCTTTATTACTTTAGAGAATGTTTACTGGCTGACAAAGTTCAGCTAAAGTTAAATACATGTTAAGATTTTAAGGTTCATGTATGTATGTAAAACAAAGTAAAGATTTTTATAACATCTGAATATATCTTTTTGTGTCGTGAGGTTTAAATCTCAAAACTTCCGTTAACACTTAGCAACCAATAAAATACAAACCTACTAAGCACTTCGATTGCTTTTTAAACATACCAATTTAATTAGCCATTAGGTATGTTTGCAAGTATTTAATAAAAATAGGTAAAAAAACTTTTTAAGTTAAACGGTTTTATGTTAAACATACATTGCAATGTTTAAGATAAATGTACTAAAAACCAAAAAATAATAAAATAGATACAGTCGTGGGAATTATAAACATATGCATAGACTAGACTAAAATAAAACCGTGGGGCACGTCAATTGTCTACAAATTATCGACTTAATGTGCGATAGAAGAATCGTTTAATTCGTCGTTAAAATAGGCAGTTGGCCCGCAGACGGTGAGGAAATTACTTACTATATACAAGATGCGCCTGAGTCTTGAGGGGAAAACGCTAACGACATATCATTTTTATCCACCCTAATACCATACAGTTCTCGGCGCGTTTTAACCTTTCACCTTAACTTGGGTGGTGTACCGCTAACGATGTATCATTTTTAGCCACCCTAACGCCACACAGTCCTCAACACGATACAAAATCTTGACTTGGGTGGTGGATTCAGGCTGGATTAATCAGATACCTAAATTACAGATTCAATTTCTAAATTTAAATCTTATTATTATACGCCATTTGGTAGCTGCGCCCATCTTAAATATTGAGGTTGTATAGTGCACTGTATTCTTCTTGTCAAGCCCTTTTATTTGATACCCATATTGGTGGGATTGATAAAAAATTGTTATCAGCCATTTGGTAGCGGCGGCCATCTTAGATTTCAATTTTGCATAGTAAATTGTATTCTACTTGTTGAGACCTTTCATTTGATACCCATGTTGATGGGATTGATAAAACCTAAGTTATCCGCCATTTTGTAGAGGCCGCCATCTTGGATTTTAATTTTATATAGTACATTGTATTATACTGGTTGAGCACTTTCATTTGATACCCATATTGATGGGATCGATAAAACCTACGTTATCCGCCATTTTGTAGCGGCCGCCATCTTGGATTTCAATTTTTTATAGTATATTGTATTCTGCTTGTCGAGCCCTTTCATTTGATACCCATATTGATGGGATTAATAAAACATAAATTATCCGCCATTTTGTAGCGGCGGCCATCTTGAATTTATAATGATAATGAATAAACATAATTGTATTGTCACCAAAATCCAAAGTGTATACAAAATTTCAGATTAATCGGTTGACAGGAAGAGGGTGAAATTTGAATTACTAAATTTGACCCAAGAATAATAAATAAAACAAACGGGGTGAGCTAAATAAAACCGTTTAAATAAAAAAAACAGCGTTTTTAAACGAAAATATCAACTTACTAATATATTTAAATTATTGAAATTTTATTCAAATTGATAATGAATATATCATAACGTATTAAAAATTAAACGAATATTGATTTATGATAGGTCTAATTTATTAAAATATTTATTCGGGTCATAGAGACAATTGCTTACTATTAGTATTTTTAATTGCTCACCAGCATAATCATTATACAACAAAGAATGAGCGACCTGAAATGGCTGTGGGCTGGCCATATTACCCACAGAACTGATTGGGTTACCATTACGGATTAGGTATTGGGGTAGACGAATTCTGGAGTTCGTCTACCCCAATACCTAACCAGACCTAACCTAATCAGACCACGTCTAGAGAAACGGGTTGTAGAACGCCCAGAGGCTAGGTGAATTGATTACCTGCACACATCGGCTGGGAAAAACTAGTGTAGGAGTGCTGACGATCGAGCTCAGTACTTCAGTGGTGTACTTCAATCCTATGTCTGGCAGTGGACAGTGACAGCCTGCTGATAATTATGACAATGAACTATAACATAATACTAATATTGATGATGTACATTCCACTGTATATATAAGGACATTTTACTATCATCTTAATTAAGCGTGCGGCCACTGTACTTACTTTTATGGTATCAGTATTATCGAAAGACAAAGCTTCAGATATATACTAACATTGTTTATAAAGTTCAATGCAAATAATATATGAATAATTATATATAATGTATATAATTTATGACCACGTTTCCTCTTTTTAATTGGCTTCCCATTCGCCAGCGTCGCCAACTACGCTCTCTCTCTACTCTGAATTCAATTCTCAACTCTCCTACTTCTCCTTCATATCTTACCTGTATCTTTCAGTATCTTTCCTCGAATCATAATAGAGATTTTCGCTCATCCAACAATCTACTGTTATTATGTCCAAGTCACTCTTCCTCCTGTGTCAATTCTTCTTTCACTATTCAGGTTGTCCTTCTCTAGAACACCCTTCCGCAGGAAATTAGGATGGCACCCAGCCGGTTACCTTTCAAGATAAAGGTCCTAACTCATCTCTTTTTAAACTTGTAGAGTCTTAGGAGCATTAGAAATATATGTATATCAAGTATGTGTTGATGTATTCTAGATTTATGTAAGTATATTTGGATATAATTATAAGTATGCATATATTTATGTGTATATGTATCATTACATATTTATCTGTACTTTAATATATCAGGATATATATTCTTAGTTTTAACGTGTTTAGAATCATTTAAATTCAAACATTTCGCACTTACGTCATACATTTCTGCATCATCCAAAGGTAGACTGGCAGAGAATGCCTATGGCATTACGTCCGCCTCTGCACATCTTGTGCATAAAGTGTGAAATAATAAATATGACCATTTATATAACATTGTATATGCTAATATACTTTTCAATATTTATTGTTATCCAAGTTTACCTTAATTAGTCTTCAATACCGGGTGTTAAAGTATATTTTGTGTTACCTTGTTGAAGATACAAATTTAGTATTTTTTCTAATTAAGTTACTTTTTTTCTTTTTTCTTATATCTGTGTTTCTTATCTATTCTTATCTTGTGAAGCTTGACGAAGGAGATAATTATTTACGTCTCCGAAAGAAGAGATGGTTTCCTCGATGAATAGGGAAACCACTTCAAAACGTATAATTATGCGATGTGTCAAAACGATTATTTACATGAGAGAACCCCTTTGACATAAACTAAATATACATATAAAAGATATGTCATCTTCCTGTGGATGTATTAAAAGGCTTCTAAGTGTTCGGACTGTTATCTATCACGGTTGAGGACAGTTTGCCCTTAAACCACCACTCTACTACTACTACTATTAAACCCTACCCACCTCTTCTTGAATATACGCGTGTAGTAGAAGATAGTATGGGAAGTTAAGTTATCCTAAAGTTTTACATTGAATGTGAGACGATTGTCATTGGATCTTACAAACACGTCATAGTTCCGTCGTTGTGTATCCAACCAAGGCAGGCATGCACATTAGGACATCTTATTACACCATTCTATTATTATACGCACACCATATACATACAAACGAATGGAATAAAAATAAACACATTAGCACACTTATAAGTGTTTTAAAGTACAATGAAGACAATTTTTATTTAGTATTCAATTGTTCTAGCTACAAACAAAACCGGTCGTTTCTTAATCGTTTGTTTGATATCTCTGCCGTTAAGTGTACTTAATGCAGTATTACACAACATCTATCATGTTTCTTTTAAATAAATATTCCGATTCTGATTCTAAAAGGTACAGGCGTAAAAAGTGTTTTATACGAGTAACAAAAGACAATTCAGAAAGCATAAGTGATTCACGTTATGTAATATTATGGCTTTATCTAACTACCATATCACACATCCCACGTAGTTGGAGGTCATCTCAGAATTACAAATATCTAAAATCAAATTTACTTTTATTACCTTGTCCACTGTTTAGTAGGTAGGCGAGACGCTCCGTGGGTTTATATACTATAATTTAAAGAAAGATGTCATATCACACATACTTTTAAGAACTTTCGAATTCAATTTTGAAAATATACCAGATTCTGACGATTCTTCTATCGTCTTATTCTACTAACACTTGGGTACCCTAACATCCTCAAGGTAAAGTTTAAACCCGCTAATCCATCCGTGTAAACAATATCCTTTTTCTCCTACTGCCTATTATTGTTATTTCTTTTTCAAATTCAATATACTCTCAATTTTCTCATTTCAATTTTTACTGTTTACAATAAAGGGTGAAATGAAGATGTGAGTGTTCTATACACATCTGCTAACTCTTTTAGGGATAAAGGCGAGAGCGTATGTATATATGCGTATTTTGCCTTGGTGGGGAGAAAAGCTATTTGAGCCACCCTAACTCCCCGAAGAATCCCAGCAACCCTTTTATGCTACCAACGATTTCGGAGTGTGACTTAAATGAAACAAGGTACTTAGTCCAGTGTTCTGCAACCGCCTGCCAGTCCGATAGTATATATTATGGACTTCTGTTTCCTCTGCTTCCATGCATGTTCTGCACAGCGATTTGTCCGTATCACCGACAGCAAAAACGGTTTTCATTAAAAGAGCGATGCCTACTGATGACACTTGCTAACTTGTGCAGCTCTCCAGCTGCAGCAGCAACCTCGACAGTCGGAACCTGAACCTATGCCCGCAAAAGCGTGGGCACCACCTTCAAGTAACTCTCAATTAGGCAGTGTTCCCGCAGACACACGAGGACGTTTCCTCCTTGCGGTTGGCAACTATAGCTGGTGGAGGGCAAAAACCCGTGATGACTACTAGCAGTCACACTCAGGGTGGCACTGGTAAGCGCGCCATCACATCCTCTCAGAAAACTTCTGTCACTATGACTTTTCCGATGACTGCAGTAAAGGCTCAGCGTTGCACCGCTCAAGCAAGGCAATCCGTGAGCGTATGTTGGACCGAGTCCTCACTGCAGTCGCAGTGGTGGCAGGTGGGACTCATTACCCTCCTAGCGACCGAGTGCAAGCAGTTGTGCCTGGAAAGAACCTGCGTCAGTCGGAAAGAAAGGGTGCTGAGCTGCCACCATGCCTACTCGCAGATGACTCACCCCGGAGGGGAAGTCACCTCGAAAGGAGTTGTCCAAGGACGGACCCCTATGTCACGCCGCCGACCAGCCTACGATTCAAATTTCCGTCTCGGTAAATGTACATAAGCCACCTCAGGAACTGTGACACCCCATGATAGTGAAGTACTTCTCTGATACAGCTAAATGTTAAACTATTTCATGCGTTGGCGATGTCCTACCACACCACCGCGTCGCCACTGCTGACAACCTCTTCGGTCACACCTCTCAGGCGCAACACAGCGCCGAATGTCGAACGACTCCCACCCGCACCGGAAAAAAATCCGCTGCTATCAAAAAAGCTTCCGCACTTGGTACGTGTGTGCGTGACAAAGCCTTCCTTTGGTTCATTTTTTTGAGTTTTATTGAGAACTGAGTTCATTTTTTTTTGTACTGCTATTGACATATTCTAACAGAGTTATAATAATTTCTTTAAATAATATTATTTGTGTATTTTTAATGTTAACAAAACAATTTTATTTTTCTTTTAATTTCTACACCGTAATAGAGACGACTAAACACATTGGAACGATTTTAATTTATAATACATTGCATTCCCATTGCTCATGTATACATGTATTTAAACAAATAAATGGCTATCTATCTATCTATCTATGTTACTTCAAAATTTTACAACCTGATTTGCTTTAGAACCTTATGCGTTTCTTGTATTCAGATTAGGCGGCCTTATAGGCTTCGAAATCCTCATCAGAGCAAGTGTTCATAACCTTGTTAAAGGCTCTTCTGACTTTCCTTCTTCTACGTTCAAGTTCACAGTCCCACCATGGCTTGTCCTTCTCAGTTAAGTTATCTGGACATGCTTCTTGGTAGCTGCCTATCATAAGATGGGTTAACTCAATTACCTGTTTTTCAATTAGGTGTGCGGTGCCACCTTCCGAAGCTTTGTCTTCCATCCTTTTGGAAGGTATTGGGGACCGAAACTTGATCTACTGTGGTCTGAGCATAAAGCCTCGTTGGACACGTACCATCTATCGATGTATCGAATTGCTTATTCTGTTCACAGAGTTAGGTCTATAATTGTCATCACTTGCTGAATCACGTAAGTAGCATTGGAACCTGTATTTAACAAAGTCAGTTTAGTAGAAAATGATAATCAACTAGAGCTTCCGACAGTTTGTTGCATCTCCATCCCTCGGAGTTGACGGTGTGCATTGAAGTCCATCCCGACCACAACCTCAAACCCGGCAGATTTTGCAGCATCTAATCAGTGTGGTAAGGTCGTGCGGAGGGAGTTCTATATCCTCATGTATGTAAGCAGAGGCCAGAATCCATGCTTCTCGCCTTGGCTTCAGCCTTATAGCAAACAGGTGTCTGGAACAAAAATCTGTTACAGATTACTCAGTAATGTTCTCAGTGACACAAATCCATACATACATGATCTTGGAACATCATTATTAATGCATTATAGTAGCTTCCTTCTTAAATTGGAGAGACCACGTATTCGGCCTTGCCTGACTCATGGCTCTTGGATCAGAGCGATTGCGAAATGGCGGATTTTTGCACCACCAACCATTTTCGCAGCTGAACCATAGCGGTGACACTATAGTGTAGGTTTACTTGCAACACATCAATGCGTATGTACTTCTTAACAACTTTTAATTTAAACACGAATCAAATATGTGTGTGTGTGGGGTAAGACTGGTTGACAGAAAGAGGAATTTAGATATTCGGAAGAAGCGTGACTTGACAGAAGGCGTAATACCGAAAATTGAAAACGGTATGCAGCGGAGATTTGGGCACGTAGAACGAATGAATACAGAACGAAAGACAAATCAAGTAGATAAGGTAAAAGTGTTTGGTAATGGCGGCAATCGGTGCATATATATTCCGACACAAGTCTAAATAGTCTCGTCAACAAGTTGAAATTCGTGAAAAATAGTGACATAGCTCCTAAATGTATAAGCGACAGCTCATTTGATTCTGAATGGTGTGTAATTATGATTTATAGAGGATTTATCAGCACATAAAATAAATAAATAAAATATATATATAAATAGATAGAAGATTTTTTTCATTTTTTCATTTTAAAACAATTTGATTATTATTAGATTAATTAAAGATAACGGAGGAGAAGTCCTGCATGTTAGGGATTGACATATTGGGAAACTAAATGGTCTCTAAAAATAATTAATCTTTTAAGAAACGGATATAAATAGCATAATATTACGTAGGTGTATTGCTAAATATTATTCGATACTAAGTAGATATTATCTGCAAATACCTATTCGCAAATAATATATACTTAAATCACTATTACTAATAATATTAATCAATTCAGTAAGTGCCTAATAGCATATGATTTCATCTTCATAATGTACTAACGTACCCAATTCGGTTTAACTAATCAACTCGTGTAGTAGTGAGTTGTATACCGTTAATATAATGACTTGAGATTGTATTCAGTTACATGTTTTAAATTAAATTGTTGTGTTGGACATGCTTATTGCACGGATAATCTTATTACTGTTATATTTGCTAAAGTAAAGATGAATGTTTGTTACTTAATAGCATCAGAACAGCTGAATAGATTTGGATAAAATTGGCGAAGAGATAGATTATAATCTAAAATTTCCATGCGTCATTAATGAAGTCAGTCAGTCAAGATGCAGGCCAAAGCTAGTTATAAATTAGAATAAAATTAGTGTGATGGCCAGTACTGTCGCGGCTGGATGACTTACTCCTTGAGAAAGGTCTCCTGTCGAGACCAAAACTAGTTGATCATCCCTGAAATACACACGTGGGTAAAACCGTATATTTAAATAAATAGTTAGAATGAGTAAGTAATTAAATAGATAGTCAGACGTAAGTTGTAGGAATATTTGTGATTGTTCATATAGAAACGTATAGCAAATGGCAATTGAATGTGAAATTTAAACAACATAAATTAGACATAATTTTTCTTTAAATATTAGTGAAATTATTAATACTGTACGGATTAATGATTAAGAATATCCACGTCTAACCAATATACCACGGAAATAAAACCACCGTACACGGGAGGTTTTAATCGGCCTTAATAACAATCGCTTGGCCGTTTTACATGGTTAAAAGTTCGCACACCTATATATGTAAATACATACTAAATACTAGAAAGTTTCTTAATAGGCAGCAGACATAGCCTTAAAAAACAGTCATAATTCAGCCTATCGCAGTCTTGGGTAGGCCTCTCTCAATGACACCATAGCACCCACCACTACCTTTTACATCCAATGAAAAAGACAAATACAACGTGATAAATAAGGCACTAAGTGTATTAAAATATTTAAAGACTATAGACGATAAATGCTGTGCTTACATTTGGCGGTGGCATTCGATTGTAAATAGGCATTATAAATTCTGTTTACCGATGACGGAAGCTGCAGCTAACGCTTGAACACAAATATTGTCTCAGTTTTAAAACCTTTAGCACAAGTTGAACGTTTGTTTGCGGGTTGCAGCTCGCTATTATGTTAGGACATACGTTATAACTGTTATATTGTGACACTGTAAGCTGCAATATAAAGTTTCTAAAACTTTAATAGGTTACGTAAATGTATTGTATTATAAGCAATTAATTTCATTTTCATATAGGCTGACTTAAACAAAGCCGGATTTTTTCTATGTAAAAGTTTTTTTTATAATGTAGGGTCCCAGATGAACAGATGGGTCACCTGATGGTAAGTGACAACCGCCGTCCATGGACACCCGCAACTCAAGAGTCATGAGTGCGCCGTCCGTCTTTGACTGTGATGAGGGATGGGAGGATGCGGGGAAGGAAAAGAAGAGATGGGGGATGAGGAGAAAGGAAAGTGTCGAGGGGGATTATGTAATTAATTTCGGGGAAATGCAACACAGACGTTGTTTCACAACCAGTTTTCTGTAAGGCCTGCTAGCCCCATTCGTGGCTAAGCATGGCTCTACCACTGTTAGAAGAGTGTAATAACTACTAAAGTCATCATTCTCAAAGTCAGCCTTTCGTTGTAATTTTACAAAGGGTTTGCGACCAATCCGCATGTCTTTTGCAATTAAAGTAGATGTTATTCCCATTGTAGTCTGGTTGCTGAAACTGCAACAGTAGCGTCGGCTTTAATGCAGTATTTTGTAAGGGGAAGACATTTCAACAACCAATAGGTTTTAGCCTCAAATACTCCGAAACTCTTTTGTCGTATCACTTCGGTGACGGAGAAAAATTTCAGGGCACTCTACAAAAAATTTAAAAGCAATTAAAATTTTGAAGAACTAATGAAACTCACTCCACGGTTACTAACACATTCACTCTGACTCCAAACCCTTAAATTCTTAATCCTAGAGTTTATTTAATCAGTCACTCTATCATAATATGCTATTATAATATATAGCTATATAAACAACAAAAGTCTAATAATAGTTGAGAATTTCCTTTCACGTCATAAATCATTATATCTAACATACCTGCGTTAACAAATATGCAAATTTACCAACTTACGTCACTTTATATGGAACCTTGGCATACATTATGTTAGAGGTGGCGCTTACTGTAAGATCTCAAGTATTTAAGAATAGACGCGCACTACGTTGCGTTTCATGCCGCTCGGCAAAAGTACCTACAACTTTATTATTTGTGACAAACTATAAATTAATAACATAGTCAGAGTATGACTCTGTGTTGTCTGTGTTGTTATGAGCCTTTCCACTGCTTGAGGTAACTTCTGTGTTTAAGTTTATTTCCAAACACCAATTTTTTTATTACATTACATGAATTTACAAGCGGCAGTAGCGTGATGGCTGAGGCGTCGGATTTGCGATCAAGTGGTTGCGGGTTCAAACCCCACCAAGTACACTACACACATATCACAAGCATTTAGCTTAGCTGGAGGGGTTAACCAGAATACTAGTAATGTTTGACCCACATTGCTAGTATTCCTTATTAAACAAGAAAAAAATCAACAATGCTAAGTTGCTTACCTTTAAGCTGCTTTGAATTTTTGTGGAGCAACTAAAATCAGTAAGTCTGCAGGTAGCCTTAATTTTTAATTTAATATTTATTCATAAGAAACATCATTTGTTTAGAAACCTCTTAATTACTATTTTAGTGTTTTATAGAATGTTTAATATATTAGTATCTGTTGTGATGGATATTATTTTCTATTGTAATAATAATATGTAAAAACTAATAATGAATGTACCTATGCTAAACGTTGAGGACATTAAATTGTAATCTAAAAACCTAATTGCCAAGATATTGATACCACTTGAGCGAGTTGCCTTCTATGAAATATTCATATAGTTTTTTTATTTTATAATATATTTTCAGCCCCCTTTATGCTATTTTATCTCAAATAATGTTTTAGGTTCATATTTGACACATATTCGAAGTTTTTGAGATCAGCAAGAACTTGCAGCTGAAAATTCCAGTGCATTCTAAAAAGAAATGTTTATAATTCGCTCAGTGTGAAAGCGGCACGCCTCTCGAATGCACTACCACTCCCTATAAGACGAGTTCAAATATAAGCATTGTTACAGAATTAAACAAAGCAAAACATTTACAAGAAAACAACCACTTTCCTTCTCATCTCATCATTTATAATATAAACATTTCTTTTAATAGTGTAGAGGGACAAACAAGCAGACGGGTCATCTGTTGTTAAGTGACTTCCGCCGCCCATGAACAACTGCAACTTAAGAGTCAGAAGAGTGCTATCCACTTGTTAGGGTGGGGTAGAAGAAGGGAAAGGAAAATATTTTACTAGGTATCTGGTGCCCAGAGAAGTTCGAATTCGAAGGGCTGCGTTTTTTTTTTCTAATTCAAATGTAATTTCTATATTTCATAAAACTGCTCAACTATTATTTGAAATAGTCCCGTTTTATAAAATATTTAAAATTATATGTTGATTAATAGACACAGCGCGCTATTGTCTACATTTGACAAGGTAACCATAGGTTACTTTGTCAAATGTAGAATTAACATTAAAAAAATAAGATAATCAAAAGTACCTGCCTGTGTTGTTGTATGTTGATCTCTCGTTTCCTAACGGTCAACTATTAAGAAACTATATTATTAGAGATTATATATTTATAAGAAGAAATCTGGCGAATAAACTCATGACCACTCTTTTGTGTTCCCGAATTACATATTATAATATTTAGGGTACATCATCATCATCATTATCATCGCAGTCCACTGCTTACATGACAAAGGCTTCTCCCATTGCACGTCACTTAGTGTACAACAGTGTACAACATATAGTAATTAGATCCTTAATATAAGGTAAATGAAAAGCAAGGAAAAAAGGTGCAAAAGTAAGAAGAAAGCAACATAATACAAAAAGATGGAAAATCTGAAACATATTAGCTTACATTACATTGTATTGAGTATTTCAAACAGCCTGTGACAGCTCAATCCCAAGCGTTTATATCCCCCATGTAATCGATGCCGTCCATCCATCCAACACTGAGTAAAAGTTTGCACAACTTTGGTTTTACTGTGGACTTAAATTTATTTTGACTTAACTTTTGCACATTATCAGGGATTTTATTATAAAATCGTATATTTTGTAATATAGTAAATGGCCCATGTGAGGACGAGGGCTACCATTTGTCAATAGTTGGAGAAAGCTCCAAAGCATTGTTATTACTTTGACATATTCTTTTTTTGTATGTCCTATTTTGACACCCTTAAGATTTAATGTTTCTACAAACAGCCAATGTCCTTCATATTTATGTCCGGTCATATTTATGTCCATACCAACTTTCACGCAGATTTGATTACCGGATTAGCAGTGAAAGCATAACAGACAGAAAGACGGCGCTTTTAATATTAAATATCGAAACGTGGATATGGATTATAGCTAAAATAATAAAAGTGTCGTAAGCACTACAGTATTGTATACTAATCTGTACGTAAGTATCTTGTCTACATTATCTCGTCCCCGGTCGAAAACTGGTTCTGTATGGTAGTATGGTCTGGTTCCACGTCTTATCAAAAAGTATCTTAAAAAATACTTGAAATGAATGTGTTCAAAACCAGTTGAATGTCAAACGTCAGTTGCAGAGAAAGTAGCGTACATGCTCGTGTAACCACACTTTTGAATAGTTTCGAAACTTTAAATCAGATAGATAGTGCTTGAAGTCTCATAAGTGGCAGATTATAAAGATTCGACATGTTCCTTGGGTGTGTTATACTATTTCTATTCTCATTATACTCTCTCCATTAAATAAATTTTAAACCACACCCTGCTAAGAAGTTTTTACCTTACCTTATAAGAAATAAAATTAAATTAATGAAGTAAATATACGGTTAAGCTTTCACATTTTAGCAACTAAACCGATCATCGTGAAATTTTATGTACACCTTGCCAGCGGTACAGATAAGCCCATAAAGTCGTTGTGACTGAAATATGTATAGAAGAAACATTATATAAGAAAAATATTAGGTTGGCAACTAATAAACCCGCCATCTTTGTACACAAATTTATTTATTTTTTTAAGTATATGAAATCAAATTATTTCTCAACTATATAAGCACCGTCGTTTTGGTGATAGCACCTGTCGCCAACACGCTTGCAGAGACATATTTGCCGTAATTGTAGTGTTTGATGGCAAGAGCTTCCAGTACATAATTCCGTTTATTCCTTACCACACACCTAAAAGAACTTTTTTACTACAGATTTTGGCGTCGGTACTCCTGCTTCTCCAGGTCTAAGCCGCTGGCGCTTACGCGAAAAATTTATGTACATAACACACTTTTCATCCCGCGTTGTTACATCCCTCAGCTACTCATTGGTACGATGATAACTAAGTAGTTCCATGCACACGTTAGCTCTCTTCTGAAGTTGAAACGGTGTCAACTCATGTGGCAACCAAACTGAATATTTATATTATATATTTCCAGGTCTTTTCTAAAGTGTGGAGTTGTTTTCCTACTGCAGTATGAGAATACTGAAGCTGCTCTGCCAGACAACGTGAAGTGAACCTGGGCTCTATATCTATAAGTAGTTTTAACTCATCTATTGTAGGAGGTCGTCCTGGATGAGGTTCATCAGATAGGTCATAATTTCCATCCTTAAATTAAAAGCACGCCTTCACCTATCGTTGCACATATATTGCGCACTGTTTCAGTCGCTTTTCGACCTAAGCGAAATTCGTGAAGTAAAAGCAGCCGAAGTTCTCTACGAGAAATATTCATAACTTACTGTAGATTTACTATTCGAGATCCAGTTGTCAACTGATCTGACATACAACTCTTGCTTTATTTATATACGATGCTTTATATATATACATATATACTCCAAGAAATTCAAGATATATAACGTTTTAAAAACTGTTTGAAAAAAAGGGCTATTTAAAGCTCTTCTTATGTTTTTATTTACTTTTTTCATTTAATTTTGTTACGACTTTGCTTTATCTTGATACGTGTGTAACAATATAAAAAAAAAAAGATAATCGGTTAGTCTGAGTTACTGTAGGATAAGTTATATATCTTCGACAAACAAATAGACTTGATCTATGTATATGATATGCCCCTACGATAATTGCAAACTTTTGTGTAAGATATGGTTTTAAACTGCATCAGTTTTTCTGTCAGTGACTTAATAATGTTATAATATTTAAATGTATTATTATATACCTATCTGTGTATAGTACTTCAAACACTTTTGAAATGTTTATTTATATTAGTGTTTTAGAAATAGTTTTATGGTAACCCTACACGCATCACTGACTTTTATCTTTAAAAAGTAAAAACCCGTATTTGGAACAATTATTTCACTTATTGTTGTTACATCATCGTTGTTATATGACATAAGTTCTTAAGAAAAATAAAAGTAGAGCGTTCTCGCGTCATATATCTTTGGATCTGACATTCGCATTGATTTAAATTGTGCAGTAAAAGTGTGATATATGTTGATTGTTTATGTTTGAAAAATGTTTGGAAAAAGTTTTATGTATACAATTTACAACTGTTTATACTGATGCTTGAGCAAGCCAATTAAAGCTGCCCTACTCGAGTACAATATAAGATAAGACCACCTTTGATAGATAGTGACAGCAAATGTCATGGGCGCTTTAACTCAAAAATATGTCAATTAAATTTTTTATAACATAATCTTGTACTTTATAAGAGACCTTCTAAGTTCGATTACAGCATTCACTCGACATCGGTAATATTGCGTTCTATTTAATTTATGTCGCAATCTGCCTAGAGTTCTGTTTTTAGTTGTTCAATATACAGTACTTGAGAATACTTAACGTTCTCTATGGTCATATGTTTAATATATGTTTACACAATAGTCTTTCTACCATTACGAGATATGTAGATGAATAATATTAAACCCCGAACAATATATCTATACTAATATTATAAAGCTGCAGAGTTTGTTTGTTTGTTTGTTTGTGGGCGCTAATCTCAAGAACTACTGGTCCGATTTCAAAAAATCTTTCAATGTTGGATAGTCCATTTATCGAGGAAGGTTATAGGCTATATTTTATTTGCAAAAAAATAGGAATCCGTAATAAAATTGCGATTTTGTAACCCAAGGTGTAATTAGTAATCGAAAACCTATTTATGCGTGCGCTGCAAAAACCATTGACAATAGAACAAAATGATGTACTATGGGTTTGTAGGTCTTATTAATATCTACAAAAAAGTATTTTTAATAGTGAATGATAGTTAGATAACTATCATAGTTTAGTCACAATAACCGCTTTTATGTTCATAAAAAATATTAAATCGTCTAAAGAAAGAAACTACGTTAAATGTGTATCGTAATATTAATCCTTATCCAAATTCAGCATTATGTTATCAAGGGTATTTATGTAGAAGTAAACTACTTTTTGTTTTATTCCAATCGGACATATCGTTGAGAAATTATCACGAGTATAAAAACGCAAAGAAGTGGTACCTAATAATGAGTAATTTGCCAAAGAGTTTTATCAACATAATAATATTAATCTTTATCGAAATAAATGTGTTGTTGATTAAGAGTATTTCATTGTCATCAAATTGTCCTTGAAATCATCAAATCAGTTAATTTCAATCGATCTTACAAGGAACTTCGCGGGTGAAACCGCGGGTCACAGCTGGTATTCTATAACCAAGTAAAAAATTGACGCTATGAAGACCTGATTATTTGAAAAACAATACATAATGCTGTTAGTTCGATATTTAAATATATTTACTTGTACTACGTTGCAGTAATAGAAAGTATTTTTTTTTCTTGACGTAATTGGTTGAAATTACATACAGTCATTTGGTCAAATAAAGAACAGAAAAAAAAAATATTGGCGAATTTATGAATAAATGGAGTAATGTTTTTGTATACCGGGGGTCTTTAAGTTCCAACAATGATTGTGTTGTTGTTAATCTTTATTGTTAGGCAGTTAGCTTCTTGTAAATTAGGCTCTGATACCGATACGCGCATATTTCTATTGTAATATACAAGTGCAGTATCATTACGGGAGGCTGTTTTCACTTTTTCTGTAGTTGTAGCCGTCCAAAGAAGGAATGTTTGATGTGCACAACAAGTTTCCAGTCAGTAGCAGAGTGATCAAGAAGCGTCAAGAAATTTGCAAAATTGCTATTGATGCTACGGATGTTTTGGTGAATGAATTTTAGGCTGGAGTGAGGTTTATGTATTCATTTTGGACAATCGTCTATCTCACACATAGATGACTGTGCTATGTTAAAGCTATCAAGATCGTTATTTATGAAATTAATATTATAGAATTATTAAACTCGATACCTAAGTGGGTGAAGTCGTATGTGATAAATGCTTAGCGTAAATGGTGCTAAAAGCGATGCTCCTGAAGTTCTTAGTGGATTATGAAGCGTTAAGTTTATAGAGTTATTCTTAATTACATCTGTCAAAATATTTAAAATTAAGCGCTTTCGAAGGTGCTAAAATCTTGCAATTAGTGTAATGTTTTATCTAGGAATTGATAAACGCGTGGTTGTGAAGCATAGAAGGTTGTGAGGCAATGTGATGTGATGTATACTAGCACGTTACGTATTCACAAACTACACACATAAAGTTTGTGAATACATAATGCGCTAGTATAACGGTAATACGGTGTAGAGGGATGATTTAGTGATGAATAGTGTGATAGTGTACGGTTTCACTAATTTAAGAATAAATAAAACAATTAAAGCAGTAACTAGTCACTTAGAAAAGAGTGTTTACAAATCCTGCTCAGAGTCTGCTTCCTTCATGCTAGCCTTCTTCCAAGGCGAGTGAGCAATTCATAAATATATGCATATTTGCTTTAACGGCTCAGGCAACTGAAGAAATCTACGATATGGTTTTGTCTTTCAATTTAGATTTGTGGTATCCGTTACTGGTGGTTCTATAATTTCACCCACTTTCCGTAGTACGCAAGATAGTTTTGTGAGGGTTGTATAGGGACGTTCCTGACTACTCAACTACTCACTCAGACTACTCAAATTTGCTTTTGGGAGCCACTATTTTAAGTTCATAGTTGCTATTTGGTTTTTCCAGAGTAATCAACTTGTTTATAAAATCATCATATTTCCATGACATGTCTAGTCTATCCTAGGAAATTTAGTATTCTTGTCCTTAATGGTGTTTACAGACTTCAAGAGTTTCTCAAAACGAGGGTTTTGCTGTGCTTCAAAGGCAGTAAACATTTGGTTCAATAATGACGAATTTTCGGGAGAATTAACATCAGTGTTTATAACAGTCTGACAGTCCGATGTTAATTCTCCCGAAAATTCGTGTTATAACAGAATATACATATTTGTATAAAGAACTAGATTATTAACTAACACTATATTCTTAATTAAAAATAATATTTTTAAACTACTTCTGTAGGATAGCTTATACTGCTTCTTATACCATCAGTTATCTGACAATAAAAGTACCAACTCATTGCATTTTTTAGTAGCTTCCTGTTTCAAGTAAATACTATGTGAATGTTTAAACTCACACGAAGCATAGCATGACATATAGTAAAATCATAAAACTATTAAGACGTTACTGTTAAAGCGATGACAAATGACAACACGAGTAAGTTAAAACTGACTTTACTGTTTTATTAAGTGTTAAAGTTAAATTTCATAGAATTCATGATATCTTAAGTGTTACGAGCTCATAACATACATATCCTCATGCCCTATTATAATAAAATCGTTAGTATTATAAATAACTTGCTTGAGCAAGACATAAATGTGTTATAATAATAACGAGATGTTGTACTGCTGAGGAAGTGACGCAAAGGCACGGTACAAGATTATCTAGTAAGCAATTTAAACTGCATGTATAGAACAGCAGACTAATTATGTGTATGTGTACACAGTATATTCTGTAGTGACGGCCCGTAGTCGATTTTTTCTTGATAATTCTTAAGTTCACAAACAGGACAAAGGTACTTATTGAACAATTTGACTTTTTATATCATCAGCCAGTTCAATTTATCTGGTATGCTGGATTATGCTTTTTTCGCTTTCTTACGTTTTTTCGTTACATTAGTGGAACTTAATTATATCTACTATGTATTTATTTATAGTGGGAGCGAGACATTTAAAAAAGAGGAACTATTAACCAAAACTTTGAATGCCTGCTAAATAAAGTGTCTAAATCGATTAAGTAAATAGCGAATTGGTTTCACAATAAAATTTATTCTTCAGGTAGCTGGTATCATGAGAAATTACTTACTTAGTTTAGTTTGGTAATTTAGTTATAGTAATAAGTTTTCGAAATCGGCTACTAATTATATATACCATTTAAATATTAAAATAGAATGTTATCATGATACCGTTAATAGATAGTTTCTGTTTAACTTTAAAAATAAAAGTAATGCAATGCATTACTGTCTATTAAATCTTGATGAATCCATCTATAAACAACAGGCCTTTTGTCTTGTTTTTGTTGAAGGGGGATGTCTATGGTTGAATTAGACGATTTTGTTTTTGTTTGACGTGCACTTGCGTTATGAAGCAATAAAGGGTGTAGTATTACGCATCAAAAACGCAAGTCACTATTTACACTTTACAACTTATTGACGAGTTGGCGGGCACAGACTAATTGATAACCTATGAATGTTAAAGGTATCAAACAAAATTGAAGGATGACGTCCGTTGCTATAAGAAATTATTTACTTCGTTTTTATATCCAATGAGAAAACTTAGTTTTTGTGAGACACTAACATGTGCAGAAGTCTATACGGCCGTTCGCACTGCCTTGTTTAAGTAACGACGACGGGCCCACCCCTGATAAAATCATAAGACAAACACATAATATTAATTATTAAGTGAAATAATATAACTTTAGGAGACTTTCTTATAATCGATAGAATAGATAGACGAGAACTGCTTTATGTTCCGCACTCACAACCTTTCCTATTCGTGGTGACTATTAAACTTTTTTATCCTAGATCTATGGAGTTTATTTGCCACAACGTACCGCTTCATTAGGTAATCACTGCAGTATGCCAAATGCATCTTGTATATTATTAACAAACAAATAATAGTATAATTTGTTTGTTAATGAATCAGCGACTGAAAGTTTTTTAGTACAATACAATAACTTATAACATCATAAACGATAACTTACTACAGGTTCCTACAAAACGCACATTTTCTGTTTATTAGAATATAAAATAGTGTTATGGTAAGTAATTACAAATTACAAACATCGAGTATTTATCGAAACTTGCTAAAGAAATGGGTGGAACTTAATTTGCTTGCAAAACACAACACTAATTTATATATACCTTTCTGTCCAGTTCAAAGTAAAACCACAATCCTAACAGTGTTGAGGATATGGCGAAAGCGTGATGACCCTAGCTTCCGCACGGTTTTGATTAGACGAGTGATAACCCTGGCAGCCTAACTTACATTATGTGTACGGAAAATACTCATTACTGGCAGCCCTTTCTCCTTTACAACATACGTGAATACATAATGGCTCATTATAGTAATTCCGTTCGAGAAGTTATAAGTTGTACGTTTGTTACCAGTGTATTTATTTGTATCTTGTTAGTGTCAGTATTGGTGTTACGTGCATAATCATTAATCTTATAACTACGATAACCGCCATGAACAGTTTATTGAGGAATAAACGTGTTAAAAGACCCAAAAAGGTTGCTAAATACAGCTACTTGCAAGAAATAACGTGATATATTTCTATAATTGGTTAGAAGTAGTTACAAGATAATATATATATATATATATATATATATAAACTTCTTGTAGTAGAAGTAGAAACATCATTAAATTGGAAATGAGAGATTAATAGTAAAGCTATTTCCTTAACATAATGAGGGTTGTTTAAATAATAAATCTGTTGTTTACTAAACGGAACTGATAATAAACCAAGAATTATGTTAAGTCAGTAAAAGAGGTTTTGTTGTCCTCTATGATGTACCGATTCTATTTCACAAAAGTGACTGAATCGAAATATAAAGGTCTGTTGTATAGCGTTACTTTGTTTGTTTCTATGTTTTTTCCTTTGCTGTCAAAGCAAGCGTTAAATATACACTTAAAAATCGTTATAGGTTTACTTTAAATAGAAGTCAGACCGTCAGCTTCGTACATCTTCCGGCGGGGGTCGACTGCTGCTAATCACCTGGAAGTCAGCCGTTCGCCGATAAATTTTGGCGAGCACTTCCACCTTCAATTGCCCCGGGGTTATACCTGCTAACGCTCATGCCGCCTCCATTGAGACGGTGCGGTAACCATGTATGGCTCTAACCACAATAATTCGCTGAGGACGCCAGAGTCGTGCCATATTCTGAGCGGTCAGAGCCACCGTATAGAGCTATTGACAGCACAAACCCGTGTACAGCCGTCTTGTTACGACACTGGGTCCGCCAAGTTGGGCACAACAAGCTTTAGATAGATAGATATATAAACTCTATATTGTCCAAGTAGAAGTCATTACAATATTGTAATTACATATTCTTAAAAAACTACAGAATTTGTACAATTGGTTTCCTTATCGCGTTTGAAGATCTCTCCCAGGAAACCTTTGGGTGGAAAGACACTTTATGTATGTCAGGAGGAGTTATAGTGTTTGATTAACTGACTTACTCATCTATACACTCTGTACTCATACGCATAAATAGTCAGATACACAATACACACGCAAAACACACATCCATGTCCATATTATTATTAATATTAATTATTATATATCTAACACACATTTAAGGATGAGTCTACAGGCCATAACAGCTTTCTTAAAAGCAAAAGCTTCCCACTTTTTCAGCCGTCAGGAAAACGTCTGGACGCCAAGGATGCATCAAACACCTCCCTAAGGCGTTCTACTATGTGGTCAAGGGCCAAATAAACCCGCTCCTAAGTTTACCTCCTCGGTCGGAAGCTGTGGGGACAGCCCTCCTCCCCTTTCTCTAGTAGATCCCTATCTAATTTCCATACAGGTTATCGAGGAAAACGGAATGAAAGTTGCTACGTGTGACCCTTTCTGATGTACATATGTATGTATTTTTTTCTTTATTTTTAAGGAATAATCGTAAGAAGTATAATTATGTATGGATACGATTGAAGTCTAATAAGTTATATTTGGTGAATTTCTTAAAGAATTTGAAAAGCTTAATCAAACAGTGGACATATACAAAAACCACCCCAAAATAAACGTTAAATAAAGTTTAATTTATAAAATATATTTCGAGTGTCCAACAGAGTGTACACAAAATGTTTTGTGTGTATTTACATTTACATTCATATAACGTAACAAAAAGAGGCTTAAATTGTTATGGAAAATATAACTAAACAATTTCCAAACACGTGTTGTCACAAAAGATACGAATACAAGTGTGATTCCGACTGACAAATCTTCTTATATATTATGTTATGTAAAATAATACATTTTTGTTGATAAAGAGTTTAAGAGATTACAGCACGGTCTAATAAAGAAGACAGGTCTTCGCAAATAAGTATTCGTTTGCTTCAGTTGTGTATTTATTATTGTATTTGTACTTCAATATTCCTCGTTCCGTCTTGTTCCCCTCAATCTATAGGTGCATGAATAGCTTGGTATTCTGCTGTTGACTTACATATATTGAGATAATCTTTTATTTTGTTTTCTAAAACCTTCTCCTTAATTTTGTTACATACACTCCACAGCTTTTTTTTTTTTGGGAAAGAATTAAATAAATGCTATTTTGGAACAATAACAAAAAAGTATAAAGAATTTCCAAGGAGTTTTGTAGCTTCTGGCACCGATACCATGCGGTGTTCCGTCGCAGTTAAGGTTGGTGAGCTTGGACTTTATTAAGTCTACTTAAGTATTGTTTTACCCGCTCAGTGCATAATATTTCTAACTGAATTTGTGTTAGCTTTTGTAACGTAGGTATAAACACGTATTTGCGTAAAGTTAGCTAACTAATACAAAGACAAATATAGCCTTGTTCTAATTTTACAAATATTTCATCTAAAATATTAAATTATTTCTTAAATGACCAAAGAAATTTACTTTAATTTAAGAAATAATTAAAGACTTTATATCTCAGAATAGATCAGACGGTCGGTTGTGGTATGACGAAAATATGCCTTTCGCATTTCTTGAACTTTGCCCCATGTTCCACGAGGTAGAAATTGTGCCTTTATTATCCGTCTGACCCATCAATGTAAGCAAGTAAATACTACTTAACTAAAGAGCTGGTCAATGTTTATTGATGGTTTCTCTTTTATGTATTGTGCCTGGTAATTCAAATATATTCTATTCCGTATTCATATGATAGAATCAGTAGAATTTATATTTTTGGGTTCATTTATAAAGTTGAGCAAATTATTATATTAATAGTCAGTACAACCGAGCGAAAAGAGCAACTGTTCGTTTTTTTTTTTTTTATGCGATAGGGGGCAAACGAGCAGACGGGTCACCTGATGGTAAGTGACTACCGCCGCCCATGGACACCGGCCTTTAAGGTAGAAGTACGCTCTCTTCTTGAAGGTTTGAAGGTCGTATCGGTTCGGAAATACGGCAGGCGACAATTTGTTCCATAAGCTGGTTGTGCGAGGCAAAAAGCTTCTGGAGAAGCGCACAGTGGTGGAGTGCCAATCGTCCAGGTGATGGGGATGGATATTTTGTCGCGTAGGACGATGGCGGAAACCAGCAGCCGGTATAAGTCCGAACAATTCCTCTGAAAACTCCCCATGATACAAGCGATAGAGGATGTAGAGTGAAGCTACATCTCTACGCAACGCCAAGGTGTCAAGTCGATCAGAAATATCTTGGCAGTCGATGATGCGAGTCGCTCTCCGTTGAATGCGGTCAGGAGGGAGAAGTTGGTACTGGGGTGCACCTGCATAGAGATGAGAACAGTATTCATCGTGCGGCCGAACCTGCGCCTTATAAAGTTGCAGGCGGTGGGCCGGAGTAAAATACTGTCTCGATCTGTTTAGCACACCAAGCTTCTTCGAGGCTAATATGGCCTTACTCTCTAAGTGACCGCGAAACTGGACTTCGCTTGATATATCGATGCCAAGGATTCCGATACTGGCTGATGCAGTTAGGGAAGTGCTCTCAAATTGAGGTGATACGACCAATGGCAACTTTTTAGCGGTGAACGCGCAAACCTGTGTCTTCTTGGGGTTAAACTGGACTAGGTTAAGTCGATCCCAATCTGAAACTTTTGATAAAGAAGTTTCGATTTCAGACACAAATTTGGATCGGCTTTCGATGACGTTTACCCGAGAAATGTGCTATCGTCCGCATAGCAATAGATGCTGCTAATCTGCAGCAAGTCGTTGATATGCAGAAGAAACAGCATAGGTGATAGCACACAGCCTTGTGGGACACCAGAATTAACAAACTTGGAGTCGGAGCATGCACCGTCAACAACGACCTTGATGCTTCTGTCTGTAAGAAAACTGGTGAGCCAATTGCACAGTTTCATAGGAAGGAAGCTTCGCAAGGAGCGCTTTGTGCCAGACCCGATCGAAGGCCTTCGCCACGTCCAAACTAACGGCCAACGCTTCCCCTTTGGTCTCGGTCGCCTGTGCCCACCGGTGAGTCAAGTATACGAGAAGATCACCAGCTGAACGACCCTGACGGAAGCCGTATTGTCGATCATTGAGGAGCTGGTGGTCTTCTAAGTACCGGAGGAGCTGGCAGTTAACAATGGATTCCATTATCTTGGAGAACAAGGAGGTGATGGCTATGGGTCTGTAGTTGGACGGATCCGAGCGATCTCCTTTTTTAGGGATTGGGTGCACTAGAGCTGTCTTCCATGAGTTCGGGACTGCGACGAGAGAGTAGGAAAGCCGATAAAGGCGCGTTAAAACCGGTGCTAACTCTGGAGCACACGTCTTCAGCACGATAGGAGAGATTCTATCGGGCCCACTCGACTTATGAACGTCGAGGGAAAGAAGCGCTTTACGCACTGCCCTTTGTGTAAACCGGACTTCCGGCATGCGGGTCTCGCACTGCGGTATGGTCGGCGGTGCGTTTCCCCCGTCGTCCAGGGTCGAGTTGGACGCAAAGAGTTTGCCCAGAAGATCGGCTTTTGCTTTAGCGTCGTGGGCCAACGAATTATCTCCTATGCGCAGAGGTGGAAGGGATGGCTTACAAAAGTTCCCCTGGACAGCTTTGGCAAGAGACCAGAATGCACGAGTTCCGGAGGGGAGACTCACTAGTCTCTCGCCAATTCTGCCGATGTGAGCCGACTTCGCCCCAGCAATTACCCTTTTGAGGGACCTGGAGGCAAAGTTAAATTGCTTCTTTAATGTGCTGGTCTTTACATCCCGTGCTGTCGCTGCATTAGCCCATGCTTGGTAACATTCCTGCTTTCGGCGGGACGCCGCTTTGCAGGTTCGACCAAACCAAGGCTGGGACTTGCCACCTGTGGGAATCAGGGAGAATGGAATGAAAAGTTCCATACCCTGAAGCACAACATCCGCAACAGAGTCAGCAACGACATTGGGATCATCCGGCGAGAAGCAAACCTGCCTCCATGGGTAGGGTGCAAAGAATGTTCTTATTCCATCCCAGTCTGCTGACCTATAGTGCCATACACGGCGACTGCCTGTAACTCGCGGCCGCAGCGAGTGAACGAGTGGCACCATACTCCTAATCAGGCAATGGTCCGAAGAGCCTAGAGGGGCCTCAACGGATACTTTGTAGCCGTCAGGATGTGAGGTCAGCAGAAGATCCAACAGTGAAGGCACGTGGCTTTCTGCATCTGGGATTCGCGTAGGCGTTGCTACCAGCTGCGTCAAGCCATATGCCAAGGCGAAATCGTGAACAGATCTTCCCGCATGATCGGTTTTCCGCGAACCAAGCCATTCGGCGTGATGGGCGTTAAAGTCGCCAGGAATCACAATCTCTGCGGATGGGACCTGCTGGAGCACTGAGTCTGTAGCCATTTGGACGTGGTCGATGAGTCGGTCCGTTTCGGCATCACCGCTATGGGACCTGTAGAGGCATAGGTAGATGCGGGGATGGTCGTCGCACTCTACACGTAGCCATAAGATGGAGAGGTCCCTACCTTCAAGATTGCCGAGGCGGCGAGAAGTGATATCATCTCTAACGTACACACATACACCAGCCTTAGGAACAAAGGAGTGTTCCAGTCCGTACCCAGGGTAGCAGAGGTAGGATGTGTCCGCTGGAGATGATATCTGCGTCTCGGTTAAAAAGAGCAAGGCCGGCTTTGCTGTCTCAAGGGTGTGGTGGACTGTGCAAAGGTTCGAATGTAAGCCCCTGATGTTACAAATATCCACGGTAAACGTGACAGGGGGTGCCATGGTATGCCTTCTCTTGCCCCGAGCAGATTTTGAGAGCGCAGTTGAGCCCCCCCCAGAGTACGAGGGGCAGCCCGGGCGTCCACGCCCAGGGGGGGATTCTCCAACGCTAGCGCTGGTACCCCCCTGGGGTATCCTTTTTGTTAACAGCGCTATCTTCAGGGGGGGTGGGGGATTTTGGGCTTCCGGAGACGTCACTCATTTCGGGGAAATGCAACGCAAGCGTTACTTCACAACCGGTTTTCTGTGAGGCCGTGGTATCGCACCGGTCGAGCCGGCCCATTCGTGCTTAAGCATGGCTCTACCACTATAATGTTCGTTAATAATAAGCAAGATGTGCGAAAAGGAGACTGACTGAAGTCGGCTAAGAGCGGAACAGTAGTTTAGTAAACAAATTGTTTTTTTTTTAAAAGACGCCTGCCGCCCTAGTATTAATTCCTGTATCGCGGGGGACTTATCAAACATTTAATTAACGAGCCACATTTTAATCAAAAGACGACGTCGGAAAACGGACACAAAGAACACCCAGACTCAGAACAACAAGCGAGGTGACCACTTAAAACGCTAATCCATTTTTTCGTCAGCCAGTTCTATTCGTGCAGTCAAATTGAATACTAGTTTTTTTTTGTTATGAAATAATTTTTGCTCAATAGTTGGTATCACCTTTAAAAAGTATAAACCGTCACCAATATGTAAAAAGGCGTTTGAATATATTTCTATTGATTTATGACTTATTATGATTAATAATAATAATATCTTGAGACATGTTACAAAGAGCCATCTGATCCCAAACTACTATACTTGTACTGTACTTTGGTAACCAGACTGCTGATAAACATACTTATATATTTCTAAACTCAAACATATTATCGATAATTTACACCCAGACACAGAACAAATGATCGTGTTCATTACATAATTATTTGTCCTGGGTGGAAATCGAACCAAAGACTTTCGGTTTAACAGGCACGAGCACTAACCACTAGACCAACAGGCCAGTCAAATTTATATTAAATCTGCAACTCTAAGGGCGTTGGCAGTGCTTATTAAAAAAAGTGCAAACAGAATAAGCCAGATTATAATTTCTTTTTTCCTTGAAATGTCAAAAGCTTATTAACTTAACTATTGTTATTATTCTTAAAGTAACTGAAAGTATTTTATTTATTTCTCTTAAAAAAATCTAATCCTATTCACAGCCAGTATACTGCTTACAAACGTGGACAAAGTCTGAAGCAATCAATGACTTGCACTTTTACATCAATGACAAATTCAATATTTGAATAAGATATTAGTATGCAAGAACATGCCCTTTCCAGAATCAATAATACTTTGATCTTTATATGTTACAAAATCAGTTTTTTTTTAACTTAATACTTTTGAAGTTTCATCACTCACTATCATACCTACAAAAGGAGAAGTAAGCTTGATTGTTTATTTCTCTTCTATAACACTTGTTATTGAACGTCGGCGTTACCAGGGTTTTGCAAATATTACACTTCGTCGATTGAATATGAGCGTAGATATAATCTATTATACATGACTGGCCCGTTAGACCAGAGATTAATGAACTTGACTGCAGAGTCGTGAGTTCGATTCCCACACGGGACAAAAAGTTCGTGATCCACAAATAGCTGTCCCTAGTCTGGATGTCCTTTGTGTCCGTTGTTTCTGTTTGTCATACCCCGGGATTTAGGAAATATTACTAATGTGGGAGTTGTTTTAATATAAGTTCTGTTTAATATACAACCCATTACTAATAAATTGAATGTTCGGTATAGATTCTAAATAAAATTTCAATAGAAATATTTAAGCCAAAACATAATTTAAATAGTAGCACTGATTTATTACATACAGTCCTCTGATGTCGGTCGCTGCTTATAGGCTATGAAGCGGAATTCTAATAATTAATTCCGTTTCAAAATCTGAAAGCAGCGAATGATATAAAATAAGTTATTTGGTTCTTTTAAGAGATGTTTATGATGCGCATTTACAAAGCATTAAACAAGTAGCACGTTGTTAATTATATAATTAAATCCTATACTTACAATAAATAATTGTGTAGCGGGGGGATTGACAAATATAAATGTGACGCTACGGAGGTCAATTTAAATAACCACTCCAATGAGATGTCAAGAGGGATGCTTCCAGGAACTCCTTCAGGCCTTGACCGCCTTTTTTCCAAATAATGGCTACTAGGTGAAATGCGAGGAGCCGGTTATTTTTATGATAGAAATAGTTCAGACAAAAATTACATATCACATTCAATTATCTTCAAAAAATTTCCTTACATATTTTCATGTAAAATTGCTTAGAAAAAGAGATTCTAAATATATTTAAGTAGCTATAATATACTAAATTAACTAAAGTTGTATTTCAATTTAAACCTATGCCGTGAAAACATCTACTTTACCCTTTTTTTAACATGTTTTCCCCAGTAGGCCTTCTCCACGGTCTATTTTACTTAATTATTAATTCAAGTTTTTCTTCTTCTTTTACTCCATCTTCTTTTCTCTTCTTGTACTTCCTTAGTTGGCGTAAATTGTTCTGAAGACCGAGGACATTACTCACAGCATTATGACTGCTGTATCAGCAGAGTAATGTTTGCTTACAGTATTGTACGTATAATATATATAGAGTAATCGACATAGCCCACCGAATCGGTAGGCTGAAGTGACAGTGGGCTGGCCATATTAGCCGCAGAACCGCCGACCGTTGAGGAAAACGAGTTCTTGAGTGGAGACCGCGTCTCGGCAAACGTAGCATAGGACGCCCACAGGCTAGGTGGAGTGACGATTTGCGCAAGATAGTTGGCATTTGCTGGATGCGAGAAGCCGAAAGTAGATTGAAGTGCAATGGGAGAAGCCTATGTCCAGCAGTAGACTGCAATAGGCTGATAATGATGATGATGAATAAAAATTTCATATTATATTATCTAATATAATATTAAAGTTATATGATAATAACTAATTTTCAGAATCAAAGACTAGTTATAAATATATAATTATGCAAATAACTCGTTTCCATATACATCTCGTCCCTCTTTCATTTAGACGGTTAATTCCTTAAACTCTCAATGAATCCAAACTTTCAATACAACACTAAACATAATCATGCGTAAAATCAGTTTAATATACACGTAAGTACGCGTAAATATTCCGGAAAAAGTATTGCGTAATATACGCTTTCTCATTGCGATCATCTGAATCAATCGTGATGCGATAATTATAGCTATGCGTCGGTATATAAAAAATACGGATAATTTTATCAAATTGATGGTGAAACGCTTAGCGAGGCGCATGAACGAGGCTAGTGTAATTATTATGATATACATGTTTATACACTGGCGATGTCTGGGGTCACGATTAGAGATTATGCGGTTTCTAATGTTTTGAGGACTTTCTCACCCTCGAACGTAGATTTAGAATTTTGATAAACTGCAGTACTTACCTTGAATCACGAAAGTTGCTGCAAAACAAATACTGTTAAGTTTTATGTTTTAATATATCCTTCTCTCAATTGCAAAGTTGCACAGAAATTGCTCAATCATGGCTAATTCTGAGTGTCCGTTTGGAGGAGTGTCCCTTATGTCAAAAATAACATTTCAACATTCCTTAGTCGTATCGGTAAAATTTGTTAAGGGCATCCTAACAAATAGTTATTACAAACTGACAAATAAATATTTTTCTTTGTTTATTTGTATAGATGTACAAATACGTTTGTTACATAAGAAATTGAACTATGGTGAGTCGGAATCTTGATTATAGATCTCACTTGCTTACATCATGGGGTATCGAATTTGACGAGAATGTGTTTCTATATTTAGGTATTAACTAAATCGTGAGGTTCACGCCTCTTAAGATATTCAAGTCTAAGACGATAGTAACATTAATTGGGGTCATTGAATCAACTAACACAGTAGTTTTCTTGTAACTTATGTAATTACGTTAATTTACGTACCGTGAAAGACATGCGTAGGTCGATTTTAAAAGAAAAAGTCAATTTACTACCAAAGGTCCTTTCTAAAGCAGTGCAAAAATCTTACACCTTTTTAAATAGTCTAAAATTACATGGTATGTATAGATATTATTATTCTGTGAAAGGCTTTATATGCGCAATAATAATGGAAGGAAAGCATATAAACAATAGTGAAAAGAATGAATGAATGAGGCTTTGAAAGTTAAAGGTGATTGCTGTTATGGTTTTTGAGAAAAATTATGAAATGACTGAACTTTGGTTGGAAATGAACGTATTCTACACGTTCATTTCGAACCAAACAACCAACACTACATTCAGTCATTCATATTTTTTCTGTATCCGGAAGGCACAGTTTCTATACCAGAAGAGTTTTCTATGTAAGGATTGAAGATGCAAAGGATATATTAAAAGGAGTGTAAATGCGGGTGATCGGATAAATGGTGCGCTAGAAGCCTTTATGAGTATCAGTTGCAACAATTGACGCAGTTGGCAGTTCATGGCGTTTCGTGCTTTGGCCCACTTTATGCTTGTGAGAGTTGGGCTTACCCAACTAAGGTACGGACGGAAAAAATGATGCCCATCGATGCAGGGGTGACAGTTATCGTGGTATGTGTGTGAGCAGTGGAGTGCTGTAGAGTCATTGTGAGGGTGGCGTGGATCGAATCGCCGGCCAGGGAGACCCGTAGAAACGGTGGTGCCGCTGGCCGCCCGCGGCATAGAGAGGGGCCCAACCACGGCTAACCACCCTGGGAGGCTGCCCCGTCAGGTCGCGCATAATCCACGGAGTGGCTAGTCGTGCCGGTTGGTGACCGGATGGTGGGACCCGGCGACCACTTCCGGGAGGGTACGGGGGCCCTTCCGTCCGGCGGTTCGGTCACCGTCATGCTTCACCGATACATGATGACACAGCATTTTTAGTCTCAGTTTACATTGCCACGATGACTGTCATGCCTTTTACGCCCCCTTCCTCTTCTATGATAGAAGCAGCAAAAAAAAAGAAAAGTGGTCTTACAGCGGCATCCTCCTCTCCCACCAACCCGCTTTTTGAGGTGGAGTTCACTAACATACGTGGACTCCATGCAAACCTCAGCGCCGTACACCAACACCTCGAGACGACTCGGCCGGCCATGCTCTTTCTTACGGAGACACAAATACGCTGCCCTGCCGACACGGCATATCTCCACTATCCCGGCTACGTGCTCGAGAAGTGCTTCCTCGCAAGGGCTGTTGCCTTTTCATCAGGGCGGATGTTTGTTGTCGCCGTCTGCACTGCCTAGAAGACACATCCTTCTCCATCCTTTGGCTCCACGTGGATTTTGGCTCTACGAGCCGGATTTACGTGTGCCTCTATCGCTCCCATTCCGGAGACTCCGAGACAACTCGACTCTTTGACCACCTGAGTCAAGCAGCGGAAAAGCGCAGGAGCAGTTTCCGACCGCCGAACTGGTGTTTTTGGGAGATTTTAACGCCCACCATGAGTCCTGGCTGGGATCTTCCAAAACTGACCACGCTGGTTTAACTGCCCACGCATTTGCTCTCACGCATGATCTTACCCAACTGGTACTCCAGCCCACCAGGATACCAGACATAACGGGTCAAGCGCCCTCTTTGCTGGACCTACTGCTGACGAATCACCCAGCGCAGTACAGCGTATCGGTTCTCGCCCCTCTGGGATCCTCCGACCACTGCCTGGTGTCGACCTCAGTGCCTCTTGTTACGCCTCCACGACCTGTGGTAACAAGGCGGCGGTTATGGCACTACTCGTCAGCAGACTGGGATGGAATGCGGGAATATTTTGCATCCATCCCGTGGGCTCAACGCTGCTTTAAAGATAGGGATCTGTCGCAAAGTGTGTCTGCCGTGACTGATGAAATCACTGTCGGTATGGAGTATTATATCCCCTACAGTGAAGTCGCCAGCACGAAGACCCGTCCCTGGTTCAATCGCGAGTGCATCCGGGCCGTTGCTCAAAAGCAGTCGGCCTACCGCGCATGGATCAGGGCCCGCGCACATTGTGACCCAGACATTGATCGCCTAAAAGCAGCACTAAACAGAGCCACTAGGGAATGCAAGAGGGCTTACATCAGAGCAGATGCCCAGCGCATTGCACGGTTTGGTCAAGAACTCGTCGCGTACCCTACGGGTAGCCGTAAGTTTTGGCGATTGGCCAAAGCCGTGCAGTCCAACTATTGCCAACCTTCACTGCCGCCGTTGAACTACCCTGACGGATCACTGGCCCACGAGCCGCAAGAGAAAGCGAATCTACTAGCTGACCTCTTTGCGGCTAACTCCCGAATCGATGACCGTTGCGCGCACACGCCCACCATTGCGTCCTGCGACTCCGCAATGCGGGATATTCGCATCCGGCAGAGGGATGTCCGTGCGGAGCTTCGGTCACGGATGTCCGGAAAGCCAGTGGACCCGATGGTATTCCGGCGGTGGTTCTTAAGAACTGTGCACCTGAGTTGTCTCCCGTACTAACGCGCTTGTATCGCCTGTCCTATTCCTCAGGAATTGTTCCGGAGGCCTGGAGAGAAGCGAATGTTCAACCCATTCCCAAAAAAGGCGACCGCTCCGATCCAGCCAATCACCGACCTAAAGCCGTCACTTCCATACTCTGTAAGGTGTTCGAGCGGATCATCAACACCCAACTAATCCGCCACCTAGAGGATCACTCCTTGCTAAATGATCGGCAATATGGTTTTCGGCCGAACCGATCCACGGGTGATCTTCTAGCGTACGTCACACACCTTTGGGGTGAGGCTATGGATAGGCATGGGGAGTCCTTGGCCATCAGCCTCGACATTGCCAAGGCCTTCGATAGGGTTTGGCACCGCTCGCTTCTCTCCAAACTTCCTGCATTTGGTCTGCCACCTAAACTCTGCAACTGGGTTGCTGCCTTCCTCGAAAAGCGCCGCATTAGGGTTCTCTGCGACGGCGCGGCCTCAGACTTCCACGAGGTAAGCGCTGGTGTACCTCAGGGCTCCGTCCTATCGCCTACGCTGTTTCTTCTGCATATCAATGACATGTTAACCCTTGGCAATATACATTGTTATGCAGACGACAGTACAGTGCACGGGCGATATTTCGGGCATCCTACTGCCAAGCTGGCAGACGTTGAGGAAAAACGACAGGAGCTTGTCGCTGAGCTCGACCGGGTCTTGAGCCGCATTTCCCAATGGGGCTGTGAGAATCTGGTCGAGTTCAGCGCCAAGAAAACACAGGCGTGCGCGTTTTCAAACAAAAAGTCTCCATTCCTTCCCCTTCCTACTCTTCAGAGCACTCAACTGCCACTGCAGGATAGACTTAGTATTCTGGGTATGGATATTTGCCGGGATCTCAATTCGCGCGATTACATCGAGAGTGTCACTAAGGCGGCCTCGCGTAAGCTCGGCGTTTTGAACAAGGTGAGACGGTTCTTCTCGCCCGAGCAACTGTGTCTTTTGTACAAGACCCAGGTTCGCTCCTGCGTGGAGTACTGCTCTCATCTCTGGGACGGCTATGCGCAGTGTCTGCTTGACGCTCTCGATCGGTTGCAGCGGCGCGCAGTCCGCATTATCGACTGTCCTGAGATCACCCAGTCTCTTGAGCCTCTGCAGTTGCGAAGAGATGTCGCCTCTATGGCAGTCCTCTATCGCCTACATCACGGGGAGTGTTCTGATGAGCTCTTCCAATTGGTCCCACCTTCTCCCTTCCTCTACAGGACTACACGTGCTGGCCTGAGGAGTCACCGTTTGTGCGTCGAAAATATACGTACCCGAACTAAACGGTTTGGCTCTTCTTTCTTGTGCCGATCGGTAAAAGCCTGGAATTCTCTACCAGCGCACGTGTTTCCTTCAGACTATGATCCCGGGTCTTTTAAGCGGGGCGTGAAAAAGCATCTCACCAGGCCGCCATAGTGTGGGTCACCATGCTGCATTGACTAGACATGCAATGAGGATGGTGACCACCACTCTTTGACTCCACCTATTGCTTTCCATCAGGCAAAGTGGAGTCACTATGGTAGGCTAATATAAAAAAAAAAAAAAAAAAATGCTGTTGAGACGAGATCACAACACTGAAGTACATACATATATGCGGGGTAAGACTAGTTGACAGAAAGAGGAATGTAGATATTCAGAAGAAGTGTGACTTGACAGAAGACGTACTAACGATAATTCCAAGGCTATGTTTGGGCATGTAGAAAGAATACATAAGGAGCGAATGGAAAATAAATCAATAATCAATCAATCTTGAATAAGAACGCTGGCCGGGGTTAACCACGCAGAATATACGTCGATCAAATTATTGATGTTCTGAAGAAAGGACATGTCTGAAGTATACAAAACTGATGCGTGTCTATGAAAATGCTGTAACTCAATACCACCACCAATAAGAGACCTAAAACAATATCATCGCTTAAAACTACCACACGTAGGTACATATTGTTCCATTTTACTCAGTCACAGTCACAGTGTTTCTCTTAATTCATTATGTTTCTTACAACAATGAAACCTAAAACAAATGATACTTAGTAAAAAAAGTGGTCATTAATTAATTCTTAGACTTAGTTGTAACAGTTATTTTCAAAATATCTACTTACCCAACTTCAATTGCTCATTGCTGTAGTAATTGCGGCTGTCGGCGTCAAATCAACAGTTAGGGCGGGCATTTAAATCAGTACTAGGACGGACTCTGACCATCGCAGTGAATGCTGAAGGTCCACCTATTTTGTACACGACGTACAACCCTCTTCAACATCAGTAACAAATTAATTTAAAATGCTTAGTTGGTTACAATAAATATACATACGTGGGTTAGGATATTATTTTTCTATTCTCTGTTACTGTCATTTCCTAAAAAATAAAAAACATGGTCACACGTCAATGCCTCGTCATATAGCATTGATGTGATGCAAATAGGATTGCATGTTGTAAGCCTCAAAAATGTTTTAAGGCCTAGTTATAATGTAAGAAATTAATAATTAAGTATTTATAAGTATTTTGTTTGCTTAACAGAAGTTGAATGCTGTGTTTATACAAAAGTTTTATTTATTTATTTATTTAAAGGTTTAAAGACAGTTGAGGAAACTCTTGATGTAACAGAAGCAAGTGGTGGGCTGCTGTCTCTTCTGCCAACCCGATGGGACATGGGCGTAAGCCTTTGTACATATGAATATATAGAAGATAACTGCACAGATGGCGTAGCGGTTTAAGTGGTCACCTCGCCACACTGCTGCCGAGTGTTGTGGGTTCGGTCCCCGCACGGGACAACACTTTGTGTAATCCTCAAATTGTTTTGAGTCTGGGTGTTCTTTGTGTTCGTTGTTTGAATGTTTGTAAAGTCCCCCGCGACACAGGAATTAATCCTAATGTGGTAGTTGTCTC
This sequence comes from Tyria jacobaeae, assembly GCA_947561695.1. Classification (NCBI taxonomy): domain Eukaryota; kingdom Metazoa; phylum Arthropoda; class Insecta; order Lepidoptera; family Erebidae; genus Tyria; species Tyria jacobaeae. The sequence continues at coordinate 4,318,993 of OX387207.1, read as the reverse complement.
TCATGCCATTTAAATTAAAAATGATTAAAATTCGATCGATACCTGTAATGATAGATACAAAAATCATGGACTTAAAAAAGCTATTATTATTAAGCTTTTTAAGTAAGCTTCGTCATTAGTAAGCTGTTTTGCTTTAAAGTTTATATATTCTTTTATTTTAATTGATAAAAGAGTGAGCGTTTGTCTTTCATTTATCAATCTTTTTTTTTTATCATTTAGACTGCAATGCATGAAGAAGGAAAGTTACGACGTCCCCCATTTGGATGATTGGACCCCTAAGGAAGGTGGCTGGGATGAATGCAGAAAACTTAGGATAAGGTGCAATGGCGCACATTAAGAGAGGTCTTAGTCCAGGAGTGGACTGCAGTAGTCTTGTTTAAAATCACTTGAAGTGCGAGTGTCTCGTCAGCTAAATTAAAATTGTGATTTTGTATGTTGTTTTTGTTAATTTTCCTTCGAGCATGGATTAAATCAGTTATAAGATTTATCCTAAAATATAAACCACAAAAAAATACACTACGCCGTTAAGATAGACAGTGGATTTCTCTTGTAAGAATTTCTGCTTCAATGTTCACTGAAGCGATACTCGTTAAACAATTTAATTTAAATAGAGTTCAGAGGATGTGTACCGGGACACTGATTTTCGCTTGAACGACTTGAGCTTGTACTTAAATGCAGACATATGTACATAATTTACAACAATTGAACAATTTGTCTTGGTTTTTTTCGACTGCAGTATTTACACAGGACTTCTCTTAATTTCTCTTGTTTTTCGTTGTTTGATAGATTTAGCTTGATCATGTAGGGTCTTAACACTATAATATTTTTCATTTTTCGTTACATATTCCATTCGTCTTCTTTGATGAGAACATCCTTAATTATTCTGTAATAGTTCTTTTAAAAAGATTTTATAAGAAAATAACCCACATACATTTTCAAACGTTTTGATCATGGTAGAGCCATGCTTAGGCACGAATGGATCGGCTCGACCGGTATGATACCACGGTTTCGCAGAAAACCAGTTGTGAAACAACGCTTTCCCAGAAATTTGTGACGTTCCTATTTTTCCAACCAATTCTCCCTCTCCTATTTTCCCTCCCCTTATCCCCCTCTCCTTTTTCCCATCTCCTTTTTGCCATTTCCTCATCCCCCTCTCCTGAGTCCCCTCCTCGCATCCTCCCATTTCTCATCAGCCTCAAATGTGGGCAGCGCACTTACGACTCTAGAGTTGCAGGTATCCAGTGGCAGTTGCCACTTACTATCAGCTGACCCGTCTGTGCGTCCGTCCCCTTTTATCGAACAACACATACAAATGTTATTAAATTATGAAAAGAAATGTCTGAGTATTTAAAACTGAATATATAAACTACAAACAAAACAAAAAACTACTAGAAACTTTTTCCCCGACCTTATATTATTACCTCATATGTTACAAGAACGATTAAATGCCGCAAAGGTAACTTTATTACATCTAGACTGCGACACGGGTAGTCTTTATATCAATTTTATTAATAGAAAGCTGGTTCTTAAAGTTATAAAAGGATGCTCTACTCTTTGTGGCTTGCACGAGCCTTTTGTGTGGAAAATATTGCAAGTCTTCCTAGAGGTGCCTTTTAATATTCGTTTGACAATATATAACAGACTAAACTCTAACCGTTATCTTGCGTTTCTAGTTTACATTAAAACCAACATAGATGGACAGTCACACTGAGGTTTCGCTACGTGAGTGAGGTTTCGGAGGCACATACCCCTCTTTCCACCCTGCCTTTGTAGGAGAGGGACACCCTCAAAGACGTTAAGTTAGTTACTATCAGGTAATCATTTTAAATTTAATATGCCATTGTGCTATTTAAATTTACGACTATATTTATAGGGGCTCAGGCAGTACTAAAGACATTAAATTCATAATGGCTAAAGATTGCTCTTGTAACTAAACATGTAGGTAAATACATAATGTTACTTTTTTTAGTTAAATTATCTTATACTGACGTTCCATTAAAGTGGCACCATACAATTTAAATTTATGTCAATATAATTTGATGGAGACTCATTTATTACACCTATATGATGAAATTACACGGGACAAAGGCAATACAAAAGGATATTGGTACTGCTTTGATTATGACCAAAGGTACTTTAGCACTATATTACGCACTTAATATAGTACTTATCCTGGTAGGGCTATACTTAGGCAGGTACGGGCCAACTAGATCGGTGCGATACCATGGCCTCACAGAAAACTAGTTGTGAACCAACGCTTCCCTTGTATTTTACCGAAATTAGTGAGCCTGACCCCCCTCTCCTCTTTTTCCTTACACGTGACCCCCCCTCCTTCGTCCTCATTTACCCTCCCCGCATCTCCACACTCACACACTCTTGAGTTGCAGAACTTCAAGGACGGCGGTTGTTACGTGACTCGTCTGTTCGTCTATCCCACTATATTATAAAAAAAAACTACTGTTCATCAAAAAAAGATGCAGTACCTTACAAATGACAAATTAAACAAGAAAAATGTCATAAAAAATAATACGAACTATTCAATGCGAAAAGGAATATATCTCTCTAGAAATCCTAATCCATTTTGAACAATTCATACCCAGTTATCTCAAGCCAAAGTTAAATATCACTTGCGATCAACACCATGAAATCCTCACCCTCTAAAAGATTGGAGCGTAGAGAAGGTGCCATTGGGCAGTGTTCCCACCCAAACTCATTATGCACCCCTCTGAAATTCCTGAAACCTCCTACGAGACAGGCCTCGAATATTTTCATTCCCTGAAATATTTAGCCACGCCCTTGAGGCATAAACATGTATAGAAATGTATAGACATTTTCAGCTTTCAGTTGTTAACGAATATTTTCCGAATAGGATAAAAGATTCAGGAAAAGCTGGGGTTCGAAAAAGTTCTATATATGATGATGTTACACTGGGTTTGGACTCAATTTTAAATTTAAAAGATGCCTCCAACCCATTTTTAATAAAAAAAGACTGAAATGGTATTCAATTACATTTTATAAGCATATGTATTAAAGATTACATTCGTAATAAGAATTTAATGTTTCTTAAACTTGCATTGTTTATAATCAAACACAAGCATATGGTGATATCGCACCATTTAATTTTGAGTGTACATTTATTAATTTTGAGTGTACATTTAATTTTATGTTTACTATCTAAAGGACATCAGAAACCAGAATATAATAAATACATAATTCAGTCATATCTTTAAAACACTATCTTTGGTAGTATTATATTTTACGTATCAGACGGCTCCGCGTATGTCAACAATGACATGACATGCATGTTGGGACGTAAGATCAAACAGTTCACCCGTATTGAATTGTCAAAATAACGACTCAAAGGTATCTATCTTTCAGTTTATTTTAGAAGGGTTACAGTAAAGTTTATGTCCGTCTTTGAAATGAATTCACTGATCGTCAGATATAGAAGTCTTTTTTCTTGAACATGATATTTCTTTGTGAAATTTGTCAAACTTGTTATTGCTGTGTAGTTATTATATACATACGTATTTATGGCAGATGTTTTAGCGGTTGTACGTGGTTGTGTATATGTTGTGTTATATTTGAATGCTACATACATACATATATATTGTTTTTACAATTCATATTTTGCATATACCTATTGAACACTGTAGCTATTTTTCATCAACTATTGAAATAATTTTTGCCTAAGAACACACATGGCATTTTCAGAAAATAATAAGTTCGTTTTTACACATGAAATCACAGGGACATTATAGGGTGACGAAACGATTAGTTACAATAGTTTTATTATTATTAAAATAAAAATAAAAATTAAATATTATTATTTTCTAAGAAAATTGCTCAACAATTATTTGATATCGTCTTTTTTTTTTAAAGTATATAAAGTATAATTATAGGTTGCCTTGTCAAATGTGAAATGAATATTAAAAAGATGAAATAATTAAACCTTACCTTACCTTACCTGCCTGTGTTTATGTACATATAACCGCCCATTTCCAAATGGTTGAGTATTATGAGTCGAAATCGGGCAAACAAACTCATGGCCACTTTTTAAAATTACCAGATATATATACATATATAGTATTCAATAAAACACTATGTTATCGTATGTTGCTAAAAGTAAATAAACTAAAATTAGGCTATTGAAGTAATGTATTTTGGCAGAAAAAAAGTAAGTTAAAAAGGAAAATCAAAGATATGTAATAAAAGAAGACAGTAAGAATCATATTCATATTATATTGTACTAATTATAAAACTAGGTACCACTAATAAATTATTTCTTTATTTATAGGCATACCAACTCAAATAATTTTACATAATTATATTTACATTAGTCTATAACTAAAATACCTATTTACTAGTTAGCATTGTAAAATTCCTCCGAATGGTAGCCCACTAGTAGCGTTTCTAGAAAGCTGCCAGCAACGGTTATTCGCTGTGCAAGGAACAGGCCAGCCTTCTGGTCACGAGAAGTGTCGATCAGTCGCTTAGCTACTTTCACCGGGAACTTCCACCCCCAGTGGCTTAAAACCAAAATTTCCTATTAATTTAAATTTAAATTTCTACAAATGCAGCAGCAGCGCCGGCATACCCAGCTGTATTTGGAAGATGTGATGGTGCAAGGGTGTCGACGCATGTTGCGTTCCACACCAAAGGTCTACCCATCTTCCATGGTAGATGTAATGTCATACCACCTGGTCTCTAAAAATCTTGAATGCGATAAAAATTGCTTAAGCTATTTCATTTAGTTTTATAACAGTTAAGGTCTGTTAGAATAATTACGATGATATCTTAATTGGAAGGATTAATTTATATGGAAAACTCTGTAGTGAGAAACACACAAAGTGTATTTTACAATATATTAAATATTTATGAGAGCTCCGAATATATTCGTGAATTCTCCGAAAATATTTGAATATGAAGAGGATTATTTTTACAAATAACAAGTCTTTTATTTGTTTTTAAAGATTTGAGATTTCGGTATTATTCATGTTACTACGATCATTCAAGGTAACAACAAAAGACGTCAAAACGAGCATTTTTTTTAAAGTATATGTCTTTGTGTCCTATTATTTTGTATATAACAGTAAACTAATCTGATTTCATCAACAAAAATCTAATTCTTATAATACGTTTGTAGGAAAACGTCATACATAGCAAGACCGTCACGCCTGTATCCCCTAAAACCCACTTTTTGCCAAGTATTATTTGATCTTAATAAGGTAATAAGGGTCATTCGTATTGCTGCAAACCACGCACTTTTGACATTCATGATAAATAACATTTAGGGAAAGAGAAAATAAAGTTTAACTAGTTCTATACGTTTGTTGGAATTTGTTTAGAAAGCTATGTCTATGAAAGTATCATAAATTCTTAAGATAACGCTCAATTATCTTTTTCGCACAGAGTTATTATGTTATGCAATCTTTAATTATGAAGTATTGATTGATTAAATTTTATTAGGATATAGTTATGTAACGAAATCAGCATTGCTTATTTGGGTACACGATTACGTATCATTATGATTTATAATTAAAAAATATTTCACAAAACTGATAAAGTCAAAATTAAGACGAAAGTGTACAAAATATTTTGTATAAATTAATTATATAAAAATTTTATATGCTGCTATAGAACAAGAAATTCCTCCATCATGACAGTCACTACACCCGCATAGTTGGTTTCTGATTTTTATTAGAGGCAGATTCAGTCACATCTCGGTAAAGAAAATAATAGCTTTAATGAGAGTCTTGCGTGCTATCACCAGGCGTACCATGTGCTGACTTGCCGCCTTGGAAGTACGAAAACAAGCAAATTAATATTTATAGTATTTATAATTTGCCCGTTTTTGTACTTCGTCATCTGAGGGGGAAAACTTAGTAACTTTTCAGAAAAATATTTTGAGTTTAAAAACTTAGTTTCGTTTTTAAACTCAAATTATGTGAATTCTGAACGCATCCTCTCATTTTTTCTTTTACGGTTGGCAACACTAAATGGATGTGGATGGATCCGTGTCGACTTGGTAAAAAATACGTTAAATATAATAAGTACTAGTTTTTAATATATTGCATTTTTTTTTAGCATTGTAAACATATTAAAAGTCAATAAGTAACCGAATCAGAAATTCATTCGCCTATAACATCGACGTTTGTCGCAAATTATCACCTTGAAATCCACCGGTTTTTTGGCGGCGTATTTTGTACGGGGTGTCATTGATCACCTATGCGGGTTTACTTCATGGTGGCATCGTGGTCATTGATCACTGTTACCCCATGAAGTAATCTCTTTCGAATTACATAGATAAATTAATTACTTTTAGTATTTCTAATAACCATAATTATTTTTTATTGTTTAAGCATCATGCCAAGAACCTACAAAAAGTGCTTAGAATCACACCGAACCGGAACAACACCGAAGAGGTGTTAAATAACGCTATCACGGAAGTACGTGGCGAATCTGAAAAGTATAATATTCCCTATGGAACAACATATAACAAATACCATTTTAATTTTGGGAGAAGACCTGGTGCACGACCTGTTTTCTCAGAAAATGAAGAGTCTAATATATTAAAATCTGCAGCGAAAAGTGCTGAATGGGGATTTCCACTATCTCTTCTAGATTTACGAATGTTCGCGAAAATGATCCTGGACAAAAAAGGAAGATCTGTATCACAGTTTCAGAACAATATTCCTGGATAATAATAACTTCCCATTTTACAAGTTTATGCAAAGAACTGATTGTTATACTTAATTATGAATCATAAGCTAAGTTTTTGAACTTAATACAAGTTTATAATTATTTAATAATTTATTCACTCAAACTTAAGACAGAAAGACGTTTATTTTTACTATAAAGTTGATTATTTCCTAAAATATCTTTGTCTTTATTTGTCAAAGTAACCCCAAAGACATAAAAAACCTCGTAACTCCTAGACTAGACTAGAGATTTTGATTTTGTTTTTCCATTTTGTCCTAACTTTCGATTCGATCTATTAAAAAAAAAGAGTGGTATCAAAGTAAGTTATAGTTTAAAATTGATCACTGACTTTTATTTATTATTTCTAGAAAAATAATCAAAAATTGTTTATTATTATTCGGGAAATGGAAAGTATAGACAAAACCGATTTGTAAATATATTTTTTAACTGTATTTAGCGCCCATATTTTAAGAAAAATAACCGTTCAAATCCTGAAACTGATCAAAGTCACACCATTCTACGGTACTAGTAGAACTCACTTGAATAGGGCTGTCCCTTTGTGTATGTAATTTAAGTACTTGTTGAGGCTAGTACTGTATATGTTCTCAATACATTGGAAAAATTATCCAATACTAATAATATGCATATATGTACCCATACATTGACATACTACGGTTACTAATGAATAGCTTAGTTTTTTGAGAAAGGGTTGAATTTATTTTTGTATACACTATCAATACTTCGATAATTTTGTAATGTACATATATTCATAGACGAATAAGAGAAGACTATGGGATTTTCTTTATTTTTTATTGGACTCTGTACCGTCTTCGGCTTCACTACCCGCTATAAAAAAAATCTGGTAGTAAGTATTTTTCGTTCCAACTTAGATATGTATTAATAATATATATATATTCACATACTACTTCACTTGATACTATTGCTTTTGCTACAAAAAATATTTATACCTCGGCCGAAGTCAAAACGAAACCTGTCGGTGTCTGAGTTAGGTGTTTTGTTGCTACATCCTTTACTATGTACAATGTATAATACATATTTATTAATACAATATTTGTTTTAGTAGCTTCCGAAACTTGTACAATATCGTTTTAATTCATACTTAACACATTTCATTATTAAATGAATATTCTTTTTCAATATATTTCATAAGAAAATTTTACAGAAACATAGAACAGGTACTAGGTACTAAGAACACAACAAAATGAATTATAATGCCATATCTTTCTATAATTTTTATATTCAATCAAGTTTATTCAATTTACTGGTCAGGGAATATAATCACCTTTAAACTTAAAAAAGCAAGGTTTCATTTTAAAATTGATCATATCGTCAAATGATTTCCGATATTTAAACACATCGTAACTGGCACCTGAACCTTTTAGATATTTTTCTTCTTTTTTTCTTTTGCAGACAAATGATTTTTAATACAGAAAGGTCAAGGAATATGATTAAACCGTTAACTTCTTTAAACATAAAATAGTAACCAAAAAAGTAGGAACAAAATTTGAGTTGAAAGGTGAATTGTGAACTTACTAAATTGATTATTAATTCATTAAATTTGAAATTAATGATTTCAAGAAATGTTTTTGTTTTTAACCTGTACTTTCTGAAAGTGATAAAGTATTCATAAGTAATAAGGTTTTGTAATTCTGGAATGGAAGTGTATTATACGCCCACCAGTTGAATGTAGATCTGTTATCAACAAAACGTAGGGTGGTCGGAGGTGGGAACAACTTGTTGCGGTAATAAGGAATTATACCTGTTTCACTGAAAGGAAATAATGGTGTTTATATTCTTGCCTAACATTTGTATGTATGTAGTCTAGGTATATAATTAAACGTACGGTCTCAATTCTTCTTTTATCTTTAAATTCAGTTAATTTACAATAAAATACAAACTTTAAAAAGAAAAACTAAAATAACATATTAACATATTTAAAATCAAACCCTGACAATTCACTTAAATTTGTGTCAACCAGAAATATGGATCCCGTGTCTTGGTGTTCTTTGTGCTTAAATTCATGCATGCTCCGGCATGTGACACAGGAATCATTTCCATGATTCCTGTGTCACATGCCGGAGTTGATTTTTCAAAAGAAAAAAATATATATCACCATGGGCAGAAGTAAAACTTCTCATTTACACACCTAATACAGTTACTCAGCTTCAGCAAAAACATCAAGCTACTACGCTATAACTCTCCGATAGTAATTTATTTAAAAAAACGTGCTATAAAACACTTTGGACGGATTTTTATTAAGATCGACATCCGTTTCGATACGTCACGTATTTCATGCGTCCCCGACAAACAACACTTTTATTGGAAAGCAGAAAGCTTTAAAAAGAACAGTTGCGAGTACATTCTAATGAACACGCTTTTATAAGCTTCGCTTTGCGAACTACGTAAACATATCTTGGAAGTAAATTTTTATTTACTTTAAATGTCGCATCGCATCACACTTTGTATATTACTATTTGATATCTTGGAGGTGATCTGATGACGGAGCCTGTGGTTGATTGATTTCAAAGTTGGTACACCGAGTTGGTAAACCTGTTCGGTAGAATCGTTTTCGTCTGTAGGTGTGCACCAGGATGGTATTCTATCTTCTCTTTTTTTAGAACTTTCATAAATTCTATCTCTAAATCATTACTTTCTTTCTACCACATTTATGCAGACGATCATAAAATTTACACGCAAGCTCCTTGATGATGATTTGGTATTTAAAACAATTAACATAAACGTTGCACAAATTTGCAAATGGAGCAAGCAATATGTTCTAGAAATGAATCCGTCAAAGATGCAAGTGATAGTTGTAGGAAGTCCCAGGATGATAGATACATCGCGAATAGTTTGGTCACTGGACATTGTGTTTAATGGTACTGTGCTGACAATGAGCATTGCTGTTAAGAACCTAGGCATTGTAATTGATAATACTTTAACTCAATCTCTTCTTCCTATACTCGACTATACCGATGGCAGCTTTCTCGATATCACTGAGAAGCAACTCGATAAGCTTGATCGCCTACAATTTTTTTGTATTATTATTTAATATGAGCATGTATCTGAATTTTAGCACTTTGCTCAAGTGGCTCCCAATTCGTCGTTGACAGAATACTCATATTCTCACTGTACTTTATAATATTCTTTTCAATCTCTATACTTATCTTAGGAAACTTATGTTATGTATCTCTTCGTCTTTTCTACACCTGAACAACCCATATGTTCTTTTGTATCCTGTCTTTTACTGTCCATTCTAAGAAGAATGAAAAATTACATTTAGCGATAAGGTCGTGATTTGTACATTTCTATTTTGTATACACATTGTAAATTTTGTTTAAAGGTGTATAGTAAAGTTTATTATATTCTATTTTTTAGTATCCTTGTCTTGCATTGCCTACCCTAGTTCTTAACTTTACCTTTCAACACAATTGCAGCTGTTCCATCCTTAATTTTTAAAGTTAACCAACGATAGTGGATTGACGACACTGAAAATATATCCCGATCACGTAATATATATTTTAAGAAGTGAAAAGTTTGTAAAACAAGCTTAAAGCAAGGCTTGGTTTACACATTTTACTGTATTGTTAAGATCAACTCATATTTTTATTGTTAAAATATGCATTGCTTGCTTAACTAACCACATATTGCCAATTATGTCGCGCTATAGCACTAAGCCTATTGAAAATGGGCCCAAGGAAGTGAAAGCGATTGGAAGCAATATTATACCTGTAGTTTCCTTTAACTATTCTTAACGATTATAAGATCTTTTATTTCCAAAGTGACAGCTATTATTAATGAATAATAATTTTAAAATAATTGTTAATTATACCGTGATTACATGATTACCTATGTATGTGATTCGATGTTTTGATGATCTCAAACGGTAGCGGTAGTCCGTGTGTGCTGTTTGTTGTGTCCAAATTACCAATTTTTATTTTAAGACTTTAAAAATGACGGTACGTACATCGTAATTTTTACACAACAACTTATTAAAATACATACAGAACCTGGACATCACATAGGCTTGGCCCCTATTACGTTAGTGGGCGGTCCCAGTTCTAATTGGCAAAATGGGGATGCCTAATACACATCTGCCTAACTCTTAATGGATGCAGGCGTGAGCGTATGTCTATACGTATAGTCATTAAAAATGTGCATACAAAAACCTAAATTTGGTTAAGTTAGTTTGTTCTGTTCTTGAGTAAAATCAAACTCGAATCAATTTATACTGATATTAAACTATTTATTTAACAAAAACACCTGACACTCATAATTTAATATCCAAATATAGTTTAATAATATTTACATTGTATTCAAGTCCTTAAAGGGTATTTTTCATGACTAATTAAAAAGATAGACTCCTGGAAAGTTGTGGATTACAGTGGGCAGAGAAATATCTAAGTAATATTAACGCGCAGTAAATCTTAGCCTTAAACTCACTAAAGGTATCCTGAATCTTCTTCACGATAATTTTGCTAAGCGTAAGCACTGATTTTTAATGTAGAATAAGAGAGATTTATAAATAAAAACGAATGACGTTACTTTTTCAACGTTTCAAATTTAAAATTAAAATTACAAATTTTAAATTAATTTTATAAGAAGATCTTGAACTTTTGTTCTATTAAATTGATACATTTTGGATTTCAAGGCCAAATAATAAAATAAGTATTGTTCTTATTCTTCTGGAATGATTTTATTATAAAATTTCCAATTCTATTGATAGAGTGACCTGAGTACGTATTCGATGTCTACAGCTATAGTATATGTATAAATTGTATTATTTTAAAAGGCAGGAACAAATATCTCACAATATAATTGATACAAATGTTAGGTGGTGATAAATATTTATACGTTGTTTTTATAGTTAGAGAGTAAACCGATTAACATGAAAAATAGTGTAAATGTTACTACGAATCACACACAAATTTAGTATTTGTTACGTGATGTGTGCACAAACAGTGATGGTCTATCGATTTTTATATATACGTAATATACAAGATATGCTAATAATTATTATTGTTTCAGATATACATATACCTGTCTGCTATGATTGTTACTATATATTTATGCCAAGCTAGTAAGTGGTCACTTGCCTCCCCTCCGGGAATACTGGCAGATATGTAGCGATAGGTAGGGGTATATTAAACACTATTAGATGCATTAATCTAGTTAGACTATACTTTCAAATAGGTAATTAAAGCCTTCTTATATTCAATTATTAAATGTCTTGAATTCAAGTAAAACCTTACCTTGTTCCTTGGACGCCATACCAGACTCATAGTCGAACTCTGGGCCACTGGCAGTTCTGTTAAAGTGTAAGCAAACTTGATTTCTATAGCTTCGATTTATAAGTTAGGTGCTTATAGTACGAGTTGTGTAAGTTAATTAAATATTTGCATTAAAACTATCGTCATTATAAAACCTCCTTTCTAGAAAAAGAAAAAAAAAGCTATAAAGCTTTGCAAGTACGTCGTCAAGTTTGTGATTTCTATTAAATATATTCTAAATTACCTTATTTTGTTGGCTTCTTTTAATGAGAAATTATGAATACAAAGTATCAAAGAAGGTTTTCCGGTACAAAGCAATCTCTCTGGAATTTTAGATTGAGTACATACTTCGATAATTTAATTAAGACACACTCACAGTCGGGTAATATAGTAATTATTATTTCAAATTATGTTTTCAAATGAGAACACTAAGGAAGTAACGGAATTGTTCATCAAAACGAGTAGACTAAAAGGACCAAACCATAATTAAAAGAATACTGCTTAGTTCGTAACTGTAACATATTTTTTTATATATTAGGGCGTTACTACCCTCTCACAGAAAGCAGCCGACATAGAGAGGGGCCCAACCACGGCTAACCACCCTGGGAGGCTGCTCCGTCAGGTCTACGGCGTGGCTCGTCTTGCCAGTTGGTGACCGGACAGTGGGCGATCACTTCTGGTAGGTTACGGGCCCTTCCGTCCGAAGTTTCGGTCACCGCCATGGTTTACCGTTACATGGCGACACAGCATTTTGGGTCTCAATTTACAGTGCCACGATGACTGTCATGGCTTTTACGCTACCCTTCCCCTTTTTTGGCGATTGGCCAAAGCTGTGCAGTCCAACTACTGCCAGCCTGCAACCACTGAAATAACCTGACGAATTACTAGCCAACGAGCTGCAAGAAAAAGCGAAACTACTAGCTGACCACTTTGCGGCTAACTCCCGAGGCGCGCACCTGCCTACCATTGTGACATGTGACTCTATTCTCTATCTATATCTCTATTCTATTCGAATCCGTCAGAATGAAGTCCATGTGGAGATTAGGTCACTCCCAGTGGACCGCACGGAATTCCAGCGGTGGTACTTAAGAACTGTTCAACAGAGTTGACTGTACTGACGTTCTTATATCTCCTGTCCTATTCCTCAAGATGTGTTCCGGAGGCCTGGAGAGATGAGAAGGTTAATCCCATCCCAAAAAAAGGTGACCGCTCCGATATGGCCAATTACCGACCTATAGCCGTCACCTCCGTACTCTGTAAGGTGCTTGAGCGGCTCATCAACATACAATTAATACCTAGAGGATCCAAACTTTCGGCATTCGGTCTGCTGCCCAAACTCTGCAACTGGGTTGCTGCTGTCCTGAACAAATGCCGCATTAAGAAGCCTAAAGCGTCGCTTGAGCTTCTGCAGATGCGTGTTGTTGCAGTGTTCTGACGAGCTCTTCCCATTGGTACCACCTTCTCCCTTTCTCTATATGACAACACGTGCTGGCCTGAGGGTCACCGTTTGGGAATGGAAAAAATACGACCCGATCAGTTAAAGCTTAGAATTCACTAACCGTAGATATACGTCAGGCGATACTCCATCGATTACGAGACTCTTTTTCCCGAACGCGGTGGATGCGTAAGGAGTCATAACGAAACTGGAACCCAACACACACACCACACAAATACTGACGGGGCATGGTGGTTTCTCCGAATACTTAACGGAGTAAACATAGTTCTTAAATTACTGTACTAAAATAGCTAGAATTGTAAATAATAGAAATAAGATAGACTAAAACTGTATGATAACATAATAATGTAGTAATAATAATGTTTATCATAATAATCTAGTGAATAAAAACATGTAATAATAGTACGATAGAAACTGTCAGTAATACAAATAGTAAATAAGAAAATTGTAGTAAGCATAAGAAAAATAAAAATATAATCTAAGTAATTTAAAATAAAGAAAACCCACTCCTCGATACTGACATTAACTATGTAACAGATAGGATGATACGAAATTGTAAGTAAACATATATGTATGTATGTAAAAGATTAACTGCAGGCAATAAAAAGAAGTGGCTGATTATTTACCCCGAGATCAAAATTATAAAAATAAAATAGTAGTAGAGTACAATAGAATAGCAGGAATCCCACCTGAAATGTATGTAGGTTGAATTTAAGAAAGAACAAATATGCAGAATGGAAGTGCGAGAAGCAACAAGCGAGAACTGGTTTGAATGATACAGACTAGAAAAGGCTCCAAATTATAAATATTGAAGGTGCTAGAATAAAAAAAAAATATACACACTTGCAATGAGGATGGTGACCACCACTCTTGAACTCCACTTATCGCTTTCCATAAGGCAGAGTGGAGTCATTATAGCTGCTAAGTCAGAGGTCCAAGGGTTCCAACCCAGAATAAATAATTGTGTTTTAAGCATCGTGCATATATGTTCTGATCGTGTATGAAATTTCTTGCGTTATTATTACCTAATAGTCATTTAAAACATATACCTGTTTATATATTTTTTTATTGCAACCTACCAGGTTTTATCGCAAATTTGTGAAAAATCTTTCTGAAATTGAAATAGGAATTGTGACTAAACAGATACGAATTTGAAATCAGGTATTCCCCTTGACTTTGAAATTCTTCACAACATGAAAATTCTTCATTACACATTCATGGTGTGCGTGACAAAGTAGGTCAAGTTCAACGATTTGTCGGGCATTCAAATCAATAGCCTTTCATAATAGTCCTATTTAGATATCGCGTACTCGAACTGAATTATTCAACTTTTGAGTAATACTTGCTTGGCAAAGAGTTGCGCAATAACTGTACCTAATATTAAGCTATGAGTATTCAGTCCTTGTCGTATAAAACTCGTTAAAAATAGTGTTTAAATATTAAGGTATTGTGGAACGTTATCAATTTATAATATTTGTGTAATATTGGTTCCGCATGTATGCACAACGTTCCAATATAAATGAAAAAAATATAGTACCCCTTACTGTTAAAGCCCTTCCAGAATTAGAAAAGAGCAAATGAACTTCAACCGGCTGAGCTGCTTTAAACATACTAAGAACATTCTCGATTAAGACACCTTTCAAATGCAATAAACTCAATCCAAAAAGGTTCATAAGTTTAAGAGCAATGACGTTACAGGCAGACACCAAGACACACATTACTAACTTATAACAATCCTCTTTTTCATCGGAGAATACAAACATGCCTCAGTAACACCGTATTCCTTAATTTTGACCTAATCGAAACAAAAAGAAAGGTATGCTCTGCACATATTTAGGAAGTGTGTAGTTACAAATATTTTAAGTACTCGTCCTTTTGTAATACTCGAGACAAGATATTACAAGTAGGTTCAAGATCAATAGGAGCAGAATTGATAAATAGATTAGTCGCATTCATACGATATTCTTTCTTTCAATAACGCGTGTAATTATAGAGATTCTCTTGGTAGGACAAAAGAAGAATTTTAAGTAATAATAATAATATATATATATTATTATTATTACTTAAAACTATACTTTACTTAATACTATATATATATATATATATATATATATATATATATATATATATATATATATATATATATATATATATATATATATACATATATACATATATATATATATATATATGTGTATCCAAAGGCGATGAAGGGATTTATCTGAAATTATCTCAGTACATTTATATAAAGGGGACGGTTGAAGACATTAGGCTTACTATTACGTAAGTGGGATTACGTAATATCAATAACTAAGTAAGTCTATACTATTGTTGTCAAGCGTTTTACTCGCTCTATCTACATGGAGGATATCGACATGACTGAACACACTTATGAACACATACCTATACGAACCCTACACAAAGAAAACTTTTAAATAAAAATATACGTGAACAGTTTTAAACATTACTAGTTACAGACGGCTAAGTGATAGATGCCACCCGTTTAACGAGTTTTTTTACCTGCGTTTACGGTTCTGTACGGTTCGGCTCTTAAAGGTCGTAGCTTATTCTTTCCTCTATCGAACACGTTTTAAACTTGAAACCAAAGTCTGGCTTTATTATATACGTAAACCTACACATGTATTTAGCGAATTTATATATCAAAATTGTAGCGGTTAAATATATCACAGTATACGATCCTTTCCATTCAAGTACCACATTCTAACACTGGTATTTCTTTGTAGTCATATTTCATGTGTAATCAAAATTGATACCTTTTCTAAAACCGATGCTAAAACAATTTTATTAATTAGACACTTAAGTACTGTCTGTGTTTTACTTGACACTTACCCACTCATTTTTTATGTTTTTGTGCAGTTTTTCAAGTTAGTCAGTTCGTTTACAATATTTTCATACATACACTACAAAGACCACCCAGAGCACTTTAATGAGTGGAGCTCTACCAAAGAAGCTTCCTAATTTTTATAAACGTGTTTCGTCATGAGCTTTTCAAGCTATCCGTTTGGAATCTATACATTTATTAAAACGATAATAGGCCGATATCTGTACATTATAGACATTATAGAAAAAGTATTATTGGGGGTTCTTTCATTTGTTGTAATAAATGTCGTTTTTTCATTTGTTGTCTTTCTGTAAGTATGTTTGTACACGCAAATCGAATTGAATGCAATTTAATGCAGTTTAGTATAGTTTTTTTTCTAACAATTTCTTTTATGAATTCAACTGAGATTTGTATTTTAAATATTATTAAACGTCAATCATTTTTGGCAAATACCTGCATTTGCCAAAAAAAATATTCCGTTACAAACCCAGGAGATGAAGGTACTGAACTATTTTGTAGTCAAATATTAATTCATTATATACTAAAATAGCCGTTCCCTCAGATTCCCCTACCTTTTTGGTACTTATATAACCTATTTATATACTTGGCTCCTAATTAAACTTAAACAATAAATGCTCTATCCAACGCAAAATAAATTCAAATCCCGCTGAGACTTACTATCGTTTAATTAAACTAACAAAATCTTTATTGTTTACTTATAATAGTACAAGTATATTGCGGTAGGTTTATAATTTCATACACGGCAGAAAATGGTTAATATTTAATTAACCATTAAGGTCAAAACCATTGAGGTCTTTCTGTGCATTTTGATTATCGGAGTACACTGATGTACATAACGTTCGCCATAGCCCCCTGTCTACCCGCCACCTTTTGTATCTAGTATATCCATATTGTTATATAGAAAAAGACATAAATTACTTTATATTCAGAAAATAGGTAGGTACTGTCCTGTGATATACTGTAATCGACATTAACCCAAGCGTAGCATTTTGAAAAGCCTTTAATAACGTTAGTCTCAGTTATCTCCGGTGAACTCGGCAATGCACTCTACAGGTCCTCGTCTGCTTTCGTATCATGTATCATGTCATAGTATGCACTAATAGAATTACGATTTTATTCCCGAAGGGGTAGTCAGGGGCGCGTTAAACGCTCACATTTTGCAAAACAGAATTTACTACCACTTACTTAATAGGAGGCAAAGCTATAGCAGTCGACCGCACACTTTTGGAATTTTAATGAAAAATGTCCTATGAACAACATATTATGTCAAAAGTCAAATCAACTTAATTCTTACCTAATCAGTTAACTGACAATATTTTACGGTGGCTGTGTTGACATATTTATTTCTGAAATAATTAGACACCATACATATTCATGAATACAAGTAATATCACTTTAACCTGCAAAACGTAATGCTTAATTTTTACCCCACTGCGCAGAAGGAAGGTTATATTTTTATGAGCGTATGTAATTGTTAAAGTATGAAGTTATTACGTTTCTTTATCCAAATCTGAAAATCTTAATATATTTCGAACATGTAGGGTGTCCGCCAGTGTTGTGTTTCGATAATAATTAACCTATGTACTTAATATGGAAATTTAGTATAATCATGCCAAGTTAATTCCAATTTGGTTCATCTATTTAACTTTAATAATGTAACGGACAGACAGACATACTAAGCTACTTGCGTATTTCAATGTATAAATATGAAGTAAGGTCTTAAAAACTTACATCTTACGGCGCCCATATCCTTACACTTACTGTCACACAATTACATATTAAACTTTATTATTATTTATTTTTATTAAATATTACTTATTAACATAAAAAATAGAACTTTAATGAATTTAATAAATCTTATAATGACCATACATTAAAATTAATTTATATTAATTAGAATGTAATGCCAATTTTTAATATCAGTCTTGTTTATAAAGTGATCCAGTACCGAATGTAGTCTTTTCATTATATAAGAGAGTGAGACCTTAGATAAAATTAAATAAAATAGGCCTTTTTCTCTTCAAAGTAAGCAGGTATATCAGCCCACCTCTGGCTTCTATCTTAACGTACCTCACAAGCACCTTATACTCTCATTACATATTACATACAAGCTTATCCATAGTCGAGTTCGTTTTCAAGACATCATCGATTTAGATCAGATTACTTTCTATACTTATTATCCTTAACACTAATATGAATTTCTGCATGGGTCTCTGTTCTTATGATAAAGTTAGACCTTAGGTTACTAATTAATCCTCGTGGAGATTAGTGGACTATACGTAATTTTTTTTTAAATACATAAATACCCTTGCTCCAAAAGTCAGGCGGGTGCATTTAAAAACAAAACTTGGGATGATGGTGTTCGAAATTTAAATAGACTACTTGATTGTCACGTACATATACATACACTCTTCTTGTAAGACGAATGATAGGCAGAGGTAATTAAATTTACACATTTTGGAACTACATTTTGATAACACTGACGTATATTAAATATTGGAAAACTGAGAGTATATTGAAAGAAAAGGGAAGACAGTTGAAATAATCCAGACAATTATATATTATGTCTACAAGCTTCTGTCAATCTAATTAATCTATTCTTAAGCAAAAGCATTGTTTTATTAAATGGATCTTGTATCCTTTTCTGGAGTCCTGACAGCATGAATGCAACAGCCCATCATCAACATTTCATGATGATGGGTTGTTGATTGGCAGTTGAGGCCTAAAATTGTAAGAAACTAATGAATAGTCATCACCATCTCTTCGTCGGCCCAAGTGAGAAAGTGCCTTCTCTTTATCAGCCAAAATTTAATTTATAACTATATAGTACAACGACATTAAAAGTTACATTTTAAACGACTTTCACAATGTTACGTGTTTATTTTGCACTGAGATCCTTCCATTACAATCACAACACTCATTTACTCCGGAAACATTTACTGTATTATTAGGAAATTGAATTCAAATTTACCATTCAATCACTATTGGAGTTCTGAGTATAATGTAATGTGTCATGATTAATACAACGTGTCACAGAAATACTTACTTTAGGGTCGTACTACAGACCCTATAGACAGCGTATGGAAAATGTATGGTTTCTAATGTATAAACATATTTTTTTTTAAATATTAAAAAAAATATTAAAAAAATTGAAATATGAACTTGATAATTATTATTATTATTATTATCTATAAAATATAAAAAATAGTGTGCCACCATTATCAAGATAGAGATCAAGCTACCGGTGGTTAGGGCTCCAGAGACATAGCTCTTCACAATGCGTGCCATTTCAAGAAGGACTGACTTCTGCATAAGACATTTAAGCCAACGCCAGATGTGTAACATGAGCCTCTGCAGGTGTTGGTCGAGGCTCTTAGCAATCAACCCATGAGCTGATATGACTATATGTACGATTATTGCAGAATTCGTATCTAATATCGTATCTAATAAATAAATATAATATTATATTAAATATTTATTATAATGCCGTGTTTAAAAGGTGGGCCACTAGATCTCTTCTCGCTGGTGTCGTTAAAGGCGACTAAGGGATTCGACTGTTATCTATTAGACAGTATGTATACACTTTAGTGACCAGTTGACGGCAATGGGCTTGTCCCTTATTACATTAGTCATTATAATTTAGTCCCAAAATTATAATTGGCACACATTTTTGGTTCCACTGGGAGTTGGAGTGTTTATTACAGCTCCGCCTACCCCTTAGGGGATATAGGCGTGAGCGTATGTATGTATGTAATTATTATTTAGATTCATTGATAAAAGTTAAGAAATCGCATGTTAATAATCTATGATTCAAAATCTACCTAATAGCAATACAAAAATGACATTAACTATGGTTTTTCTTAGTACTACATTGTATGATTTTCGAGATGGTATAAAAATGTTACATCTTTGTGTTTTTTGTTTACTACTTTGTGCATAATTTGTTATACTAATAAAAAAAATAATGACATCATGAAATGAAATCACCATTAAATGTTGACAAATAATATCTAATTTCTCCATAAAATGTCTACGAAAAAGTTTTATACCAGTTAGTATTTTGTTATTCTCAATTAGATTATTAATATTAGAATAATATTAACAGTAAAATAATTATATATTTATACATAAGTCAGTTCTTTTTCGTGTAAATGAAGAACGCAAAATTCATGAGGCTATAAAATACGGACACTGCCTAAAAGGAGAAAAATATATAAAACACAAAATAATATAAAGAGATAAATTAACGATCTACGGGGAGCAGCGTGGTTGCACATGCTTGTAAGAAGTCTGTAGGACGTGGGTTCAATTGAATGGACTTCCATTTATGGACAGATATTTCAATACATAAAACGCACAGCGAGCGGCCTTATCAAAAGAGGATATATATATGATAAATGTATATTCCAGACCTATTTAAACCTTTTCATGGACAAGAGTAAATAGAAACCACTTTAATGGTTCTGGTCAAACTGTTCAAGACGGGTAATAAACAAATAAATAATATATGATTGCCATAGTATTTTTAGTTATTTTAAAGTCAGATCATATCGATTAGCACTTCTTTATTGATGATATCATACAGTATCACTTTTTTGCCACAATAAAAAATTTAAACTGTTTGTAGGAACAGAACTTTTTATGTGTATTTAATAGATATATTTGATCCGTATCAGTGATTATATTATTACAGTATTATATTACTAAGTGCATACCTTACAAATAAACACAACACATAAATAAATAAATAAAAAATTCGCAATATCGAAAATTCGCAGTGCCATACAATGTAAAACTGACGTTAAAAATTAAATCGCGCAGTTACGATGCTAGTGCAGTGCTAGAAAATGAACCCTCCCCGTTTGACCTGACCGCGAGAGAGGGGCATGTTGATAAAAACCAGCGATGCCTCTCAGAAGGCAGTCGCGGCGGACAACTTATCAAAATGAGGACGCTGACTATCACGGTGGGTGTGCAGTGCAGTGTTAATTACGAATTTAAAAGTGTTACGCAAGTGTTTGAAATTAAAAAAAAAACTAAAATAATAGTGAAATCGCGAAAACAATCAATCTAAAGTTAATAAAAAGCAAATAAATACATTTATTATGTTACAATAAAAACTCTATGATGTTACAATAACAACTCGAACACAAAATAGTACATATCGATCATTGCAAATTCAAAGTGTTAAAAGTTATGTCATTAAAGTTAAATATTTGAAGCTCTAGTCTTGAAATAATTGAAATACCATTGTTCGATACTCTATTATTGAAACAAAAGTAAATGCAAACATGTGCGAGTAATAGCGTGTCACTAATTTTCTATGCGCAAGCAATTAAGAAAGCTCATATGATTTCTAAAGTAATCAATACCGAATTCTTGCAACTAATTTGCATATGAATTCAATGATAGTAACTACAAAATATAAATCATTGTCTTGTCACGATGTATTAACGGTTCAGATTTATAAACAAATGGCATAAATATATATTGACTGAATGCTGAGTTAAAGTTTCTATTGTTAGACACAGTCTATAAGTTGGATGGCAGTACGTCAACTAGTTGGTAGTTGTTTTGATTTACTAAAACTTTCTTTTATTTACTTGCTCGTCCAGTCCTTTTGAACGTCATTAATTATTTGTCGTATACGGTCTACATTTATATAAAATTTAAATGATTATGATTATATACATTTGACATTAATTATGAACTAGAAAAATATGAAACGGTAATCTTTTCAGTAGTTTCAGGGCGTTGAAGGTAACTGTTATATAGTACTTATTCATATATTTTGTTTGTTATAGCTATGGCTGGTGCTAACCTGCGCTGTATCACTGGCCGTGCCTATTCAGGAGACGGCCCAGGGTACGGAGTTATCCCGAGAAAAACGTTCCCCTGGAGGTTGGCATTCTTCACCGCCAGAGGGAGTGTGGAAAAAGAAACTCGTCTGGAAGGAAGATTGGAAACAAATCTGGAAAACAGAAAAGAAACTAGAATGGAAAACTGAATGGAAAAAAGAAAAAGTACCTGCATGGAAAACTGAAAAAGTACAACAATGGAAAGAAGAACAAGTACCTGACTGGAAAATAGTACAAAAACCAATATGGAAGGAAGTGCAGGTGCCCATCTGGAAAGAAGTTCAGGTTCCAGACTGGAAAAAAGTATGGAAACCAGTATGGAAGGAAATCCAAGTCCCGCACACCAAAGAAGTACAGGTACCCGAATGGAAGCAGAGTTATATCCCCGCGTGGGTAAAAGAAGGAGTTCCTGGTGAAAAATACCTAGGTAAGGACGATCACGGTTGGGAATACACTAGCCATGACCTATGGAGGAAAAAGATGATCTGGAAGCCAGTGTGGAAGAAAGTCTGGAAAACCGAGCACAAACAGGAATGGGTAACCGAAAAGAAATTGGAATGGAAAGAAGAGTGGAAACAAGTATGGAAAACCGAAAAGAAACAAGCGTGGGTAACCGAAAAGAAGCAAGAGTGGGTGGAAGAGAAAGTTCAGATTTGGAAGACAGTCAAAAAGGAGATTTGGGTACCCGTTCAGAAGAAGATCTGGGTAGAGAAGTGGAAGCAGATTCAAGTACCTGTATGGAAGACCATCGAAGTACCAGCATGGAAGAAGGTATGGAAACCGGTCTGGGAAAAAGTGTGGGTGCCAGTCCACCATGAGCACCACGGCTGGGACTAAAATTAGGTAAACACCCTTCCTGTAAATAAATAATATTTTAGTCATTTGTTAACTATTTGTTACCGTCATATACCAATTTTGTAAATACTTTTTTATATACATAAGTGTTGGGCGTACGCGAAAGCAAATCCTTTTTCGAAAGCGAGTGTTAAATTTTTATAATGTTTTTAATGCAAATGCGAAATATGTTTGGCTTTGCGTGCGCCTAAGGAAGTGATTTTACGTAATAGTTTCATACATTTTAGCGCAGTTCACTTCCGCGTTTTAGACCATTGTTTGCTAAGAAGACAATGTGTTCAGATCCCATGGTCGATCTACTCTTGTAAATATTTTAACTGCAAACGATGGTAACTGTATTGAAGATTTAAATTTCTTACGAGAAAATATGTTCAATGCTTTAATATATAGTTTTGAGAGGCTATATTTACTAGTTGTGTAGTGTCTGTTCAAAGACACGTTTTTTGTTGTATTCAACTTTTCTAGTGATTAAAATCTTTCACATTTTTACAATTATGAGTAAAAATAATATATATTTGTTTATTGTTTAACACTAAACTAATGAATAATTATTATTATTTTCATTCGTCATTGTTCCATATCTTCTTTCCTGACAGCATAAATATTTAAAAAAATACATTTTAAAGTATTACTTAATAGTGCAACAATTGTTGTGACATTTGGTCAGTAAAACAATAAATAGTGAAATAGCTTTTAAATGTCTTATTGTAATAAACCAAAAATTGTTCAGTAATATTTTGCAAATAGACGTTTTTTGTGAGTTCATGAGGATACTTCGACGTGAGGGTTTTATTTCCGATCGTTGTGTGTACAACTTTTTTTTGTTATAAGTTTTGAATAAAACACAAGTTATTAATAACATAATGAATTTTATTTGAACTAATGGGAGACTTTCGAAAATAATAAAATATTTTTATAGTCTTTATTATTGTCGTCCATTAGTCATTCCTACATATGTAAATACACTTACGAATACATACAGAATTTGGTCGCAAGCCTATTGCGGTCAACCTGGGTCTGTATATGTCCTGTCAAATAGAAAACTAACAGTTTTTTATATATTTTTTTTTATATTAGCCTACCATAGTGACTCCACTTTGCCTGATGGAAAGCAATAAGTAGAGTCCAAAAGTGGTGGTCACCATCCTGGACACACTATGGCGGCCTGGTGAGATGCTTTTTATGACACCCACTTAAAGAAATAGGATGGCTATATTCTACACCTTTGGTTACACGAAACCCTAACTTTAACATTTCAAAAATGCCTGTACCTGTAATTTTTACTTTATTTGTTCAACATTCTTAATACTAATGTTGGCAAGCTAATGGTTCTTTAAGCAAATATTTTAAGTGGAAGTCATAAGAGCAAGATAAATAAGAGGTGTTAAAGCGCAATACTAGTCATCTGTCAATGATGAAGTAATATTATTTTATAAAACTAGTTACTCAATGAGACTGAACGTTTTTGTATGTTCCCTATACAACTCCTATTGTGAACTAATTTCAATCGCATTCTTTTACGGATTACGCAAAGATTTAAATTTCCATTTTGTGATGATAACATCCACTTCAAAGTCACACTTATTACTATTTATCATGAATTGGGTGCATTGAGGTCTCGTCAATTTATACTTACCCAAACAGTTTTTTTGACCAAAGTGAATTTTGTGTAAAAGTCTACCCTTTAGCTATTGCACTGAATAGACAAATATATAGAGATCCCATTGTTATATATCAAACAGAGTTTTATGAAGCACTGTCCTATAAAAGGTTAGTTCGTATAAAACGGGTTTCTGTGTGCAATTATAGCCTGCGAGCCGATAACTCTTAATGCCTATTCACGAATGAACATGGTAAGTATTAGTAAAGCAACTGGCTATGCTGCATGGTCTTCTGTAGACAATACTTAGAAATGCTTAAAAGAAAACTCTACATAAACAGAGAAAGATAGCCCATGTCTAGACATCCTGATGTTAGTGATGAGTATGGGGTCTCTGCATTTAAAGATTATGGACGATGTTTAGTAATTTTAGGAAAAAAAAAAACACATATTTATTTTGTATGCTATATATTCTACTTTTAAAAGTAAATTAAGCAGTACCTACTATAAATAGTTGAGTAATCAACAATTTGTAGTAGGTACGGCTTAAAAACAATTAACACTTACTTCAAACTAGTGCGGGGACACAGTTTTACCTGCAATCGCGGTCACTGCTCCGATTGTAAAGATCGTAGCGTGGTTTGTATTATTTTAAGTACATATATTATTATTTCTTAATAAATTGTCAAACTCAACATTTTTTCTTTCCAATCCGACTGGCACTGCCAGAGATATCTTCAACTTTATCATACATATCAGGGTAGATTCCTATATGTAGTTGATAGGTCTAAAATCGATCGTGAGTAGTTTTACTATATTTATAACATGTTTGTTGCCAAGATGGTTCCGATTCATAAGAAGGGCTCGCCGGCTGATCATTTAGGGAATTTTGGGCTCCATACTGTTCTTAGCTTTCAAAAATTACCCTTGAAATTTTTCAACTCAGTTAAACTCAAATCCTTAACTTATTCTGTTTGCGGATGATATAAATGCAAGTGAAGAAATACTTAACCTAAAATGAACAATGTTTTACAGGACTTTCACAAATGGTTTACATCATATAAAATTAATAATGAATGTCATGTGTCTGGAAATACACTTAATGGGAGATAAGACAGAAATTGTAACTCAGATGTACATATTGATTCGCTAGTTATTTGGCAAAATGAACTCAGCTGAAAATTCCATTGAATAATCAATATCATGTTCTTGCTATGCAATTGGAAGTCTGAGAGATGAAGTTAGTATGTTGTTATTGAATTAAGGTTAAGATACAGTGTTCAGTTCAGTTGGGTAACAGCTATAAATTCGACTGTGAAAATGCATTTATAATACAGAAGCGGGCAAATAAAACTAATTTTGAAATGGCAATCGTGCAGGGAACATTTTAAACACCATTCGAAATACACAACTATTTACATACGTAACTATTTAAATAGTTTATTATTATGAACTACTACAAGGAAAAACCTAAAAACAATTCGAAACCAACCATTAATGTAACAAAGGATAGTATGCGATACCAAAGTGTGAACTTATTCAATTGCCTACCTAATTGACATTAATACGACTCATTTATTCAAAAAATATGTAAAAGCCTTTCCATATTAAAAATCTTCTCATTCTCGCGATAAATTTACTTTCTTATCGTGTAATTAACATTGAAATAGCCGATTGATATATTTTAGACAAATAAAATTTATTGTACTATTATTATTACTACTTATTGTATTTAATTATTTTAGGTAGTAGAGCCACGCTGACTTCAGCAGGAATGGGCCGGCTCGACCGGGGCAGTACTACCCGCTCACAGAAAACCAGCCTAAAGCGACATCATTCGTGCTGTCGTCTTTCGCTGGTGAGTGAGTGCGCCGGAGGCCCAATGATGCAGGGGTGACAGTTATCGTGGTATGTGTGTGAGCAGTGGAGTGCTCGTTGAATCATTGTGAGGTAGGCGTGGATCAAACCGTCGACCAGGGAGACCCGTAGAAACGGTGGTGCCGCTGGCCGCCCGTGGCATAGAGAGGGGCCCAACCACGGCTAACCACCCTGGGAGGCTGCCCCGTCAGGTCGCGCATAATCCACGGAGTGGCTCGTCGTGCCGGTTGGTGACCGGACGGTGGGACCCGGCGTCCATTTTCGGGAGGGTACGGGGGCCCTTCCGTCCGGCGGTTCGGTCTCCGCCATGCCTCACCGTTACATGATGACACAGTATTTTCAGTCTCAGTTTACACAGTCACGATGACTGTCATGCCTTTTACGCCCCCTTTCCCAACTCTTATCATGGCAGTACAAAAAAAGAAAAATGGTCCAACAGCGGCATCCTCCTCTCCCACCAACCCGCTTTTTGAGGTGGAGTTCACTAACATACGTGGACTCCATGCAAACCTCAGCGCCGTACACCAGCTCCTTGAGACGGCTCGGCCGGCCATGCTTTTTCTTACGGAGACACAAATACGCCGCCCTGCCGACACGGCATATCTCTACTATCCCGGCTACGTTCTAGAGGAGTGCATCCTCGCGAGGGCTGGGGTATGTCTTTTCGTCAGGGCGGATGTTTGTTGTCGCCGTCTGCACTGCCTAGAAGACGCATCCTTCTCCACCCTTTGGCTTCACGTGGATTTTGGCTCTATTAGCCGGATCTACGTTTGCCTTTATCGGTCCCATTCCGGAGACTCCGAGACAACTCGACTCTTTGACTACATGAGTCACGCAACGGACAAAGCAGGAGCAGTTCCCGTCCGCCGAACTGGTGTTTTTGGGAGACTTTAATGCCCACCATGACCTCTGGCTGGGATCTTCCAAAACGGACCACGCTGGTCGAACTGCCCACGCATTCGCTCTCACGCATGACCTTACCCAACTGGTACTCCAGCCCACCAGGATACCAGACATATCGGGTTAAGCGCCCTCTTTGCTAAACCTTCTGCTGACGAGTCACCCAGCGCAGTACAGTGTAACGGTTCACGCCCCTCTGGGATCCTCCGACCACTGCCTGGTGTCCACCTCGGTGCCTCTTGTTGCCCCACCACGGCCTGTGGTAACAAGGCGACGGTTATGGCACTACTCGTCAGCAGACTGGGATGGAATGCGGAATTATTTTGCATCCATCCCGTGGGCTCAACGCTGCTTTAAAGACAGGGATCTGTCGCAAAATGCGTCTGCCGTGGCTGACGAAATCACTGTCGGTATGGAGTACTATATCCCCTACAGTGAAGTCGCCAGCACAAAGACCCGTCCCTGGTTCAATCGCGAGTGTACCCGTGCTGTCGCTCAAAAGCAGTCAGCCTACCGCGCATGGATCAGGGCCCGCGCTCATTGTGACCCAGACGTTGATCGCCTAAAAGCAGCGTTTAACAAAGCCACTAAGGAATGCAAGAGGGCTTACATCAGAGCAGATGCCCAGCGCATTGCACGGTTTGGTCAAGAACTCGTCGCATACCCTACGGGTAGCCGTAAGTTTTGGCGATTGGCCAAAGCCGTGCAGTCCAACTACTGCCAGCCTTCGCTGCCACCGCTGAAGTACCCTGACGGATCACTGGCCCACGAGCCGCAAGAGAAAGTGAAACTACTTGCTGACCTCTTTGCGGCTAACTCCCGAATCGACGACCGTGGCGCTCACCCGCCCACCATTGCATCTTGCGACTCCGCAATGCGGGATATTCGCATCCGGCAGAGGGATGTCCGTGCGGAGCTTCGGTCACTCGATGTTCGGAAAGCCAGTGGACCCGACGGTATTCCGGCGGTGGTTCTTAAAAACTGTGCACCAGAGTTGTCTCCTGTACTGACGCGCCTGTATCGCCTGTCCAATTCCTCGGGAATTGTTCCGGAGGCCTGGAGAGAGGCGAACGTCCAACCCATTCCCAAAAAAGGCGACCGCTCCGATCCAGCTAATTACCGTCCTATAGCCGTCACCTCCATACTCTGTAAGGTGCTCGAGCGGATAATCAACACCCAATTAATCCGCCACCTAGAGGATCACTCCTTGTTAAATGATCGGCAATATGGTTTTAGGCCGAACCGATCCACGGGTGATCTTCTAGCGTACGTCACACACCTTTGGGGTGAGGCTATGGATAGGCATGGGGAGTCCCTCGACATTGCCAAGGCCTTCGATAGGGTCTGGCATCGCTCGCTTCTCCGTCCTATCGCCCACGCTGTTCCTTCTGCATATCAATGATATGTTGGCTCTTGGCAACATACATTGTTATGCAGACGACAGCACAGTACACGGGTGATACTTTGGACATCCTGCTGCCAAGCTAGCAGACGTTGAGGGAAAAGGACAGGAGCTTGTTGCTGAGCTCGACCGGGTCCTGAGCCGCATCTCTCAATGGGGTTGTGAGAATCTGGTCGAGTTCAGCGCCAAGAAAAGACAGGCGTGCGCGTTTTCAAACAAAAAGTCTCCATTCCTTCCCCTTCCTACTCTTCAGAACACTCAACTGCCACTACAGGATAGGCTTAGTATACTGGGTATGGACATCTGTCGGGATCTCAATCCGCGTAATTACATCGAGAGCGTCACTAAGGTGGCCTCGCGGAAGCTCGGTGTATTGAACAAGGTGAGACGGTTCTTCTCGCCCGAGCATCTGTGTCTTTTATATAAGACCCAGGTTCGCTCCTGCGTGGAGTACTGCTCTCATCTTTGGGATAGCTATGCGCAGTATCTGCTTGACGCTCTCGATCGGTTGCAGCGACGCGCAGTCCGTATTATAGATTGTCCTGAGGTCACCCAGTCTCTTGAACCCCTGCAGTTGCGAAGAGATGTCGCCTCTATGGCAGTTCTCTATCGCCTACATCACGGGGAATGTTCTGACGAGCTCTTCCAATTGGTCCCACCTTCTCCCTTCCTCTACAGGACTACACGTGCTGGCCTGAGGAGTCACCGTTTGCGAGTCGAAGATATGCGATCCCGAACGAAACGGTTTGGCTCTTCTTTCCTGTGCCGATCAGTGAAAGCCTGGAATTCCCTACCAGCGCACGTGTTTCCTTCCCAATTTGATCCCGGGTCTTTTAAGCGGGGCGTGAAAAAGCTGCTGCATTGACTAGACATGCAATGAGGATGGTGACCACCACTCTTGAACTCCATTTATTGCTTACCATCAGGCAAAGTGGAGTCATTATGGTAGGCTTACGAATAAAAAAAAAAAAAATTATTTAAACTCTACATACAATAAGCTATATCTACCAATAATATATATTCCTAAACGGTTGTCTGATTCGAAGAAGTTCATAACATTTAACAAGATATTAATTATAAATATAACACGTGCGGTATGTCTGTAGTTTACTACTTAAACAATACTGCGTTGAGGCCTTCCGTGTACACTATCTCATATATATTTTTTTTTCGTGTGGAAACCCTATCGGGCTGTCATTCCTCTGGGGTTTTCCGGTGGAATGGTGTGTTGGAATCGAACCTACTAAAACCACACGGTTTGCCATGCTGCGCTTAAAATACGAGGAATCAGGGAACAGTTTTACTAAGACATCCGGACCCCTCCTAGCACTTGCCCGTAATATACTGGCACCGACTACTGGTAACCTATCAATAAGGCGGCGTCCACACACATGTGGACGCCACCCCCTCGCGGGTGGCTAATAAAGCGGGTGGAAGAGAAAACCATCCGGATCACCCGCGGCCACTCGGACACGACCCGCTCGGAAACCGAATTGGGCGTCCGACACATCGTGGCCGACCTCGTTCAGGTGCCGGACGATGCAGGCAGAGAGAACCCTCTCAAACAGTTTACCCGCCTCGTCCAGCAGCACAATGTGTCTGTAGGCCGCGACCGAGTCGGTAGGCGTCTCGGCTTCCTTAAAAGAACCAGCTTCCCGCTTTTCCAGCAGTCAGGAAAAGTTATATCCCCTTTAATTGGAAGAACATATAAAATGAAATAATGACACATCTCACACACGGCTGTCTGACATGAAATTAATCAGAGCGTGTACTATGGTAACCAGACTGCTGACAAACATACATACATATGTATTTCTAAATACATTCATATTTTAGATAAATTACATAATATACACCAAAAATGATCGTGCTCATCACACAAATATTTGTCCTGGGTGGGAATCGATACCACGACCTTGGCTTAGCAGTTAGAAAAAGAAGAAGAAGACCTATAAAGATAAGAAGAAGAAAAGGAAAGGTAAGCAATGTCAAGAATAACTTCTAGCCAGGTATTAAATAATTTACGATTACAGCGTGTATAGATAATATGTAAAAGAATACCTAATCACTGTAAACAAGTAACCTTGACCTTAGATAGAAGTATTTCCTTAATTACTTATAAGTATACCGCATCATTCCATATTCTTATTCTTATTTAGCAGAAACTTAATTTATCATAATTATTTTACACGTCGTTCCAAGCAGTGTCATCGGCCTGTATGGTCACTGCTCCGCTCCTAAGAAGCGGAGCCTAATGTTTTAAGACCTATATTGTTCCTCAATAAATAATCGAGTGAACACAAAAAGTTTCTATCCGAATCTGACTGGTTCTATTAGAGATTATTCCGATTAAACAAAGAAACAAACAAATAACTTTTCATGTTTGTTATATAATACATATAACAAATAAGAGGAATTATAGTTATACTATGTATTATTGAAAGTTACTATTATAAACATTCATATTTTTTTATATAATATCATTGATTACAAATCATTGTAATTAAACCTGCAGATAAATATCAATGAATATTTAAAGTTAATTGAAATGCTTTCCAGTAAATAATAGTCAGAAGTAATGAAACGTTGGTACACACTACAATATTTTTTTGGAAGAAATCAATAAAAGTCGACCCTTTAATAAGGACTTGAGAATAAGCTATTAGCAGTTAACATGTCAAAAGTACAATCTCACAAATACAGTTTTTATGTTACCACACATAATGTATGATTGCGAAAGTGAGTATTGAATAACGAGTATTGTAAAAAGTATGGAGTATTGACTCAGTAAGTATTTAGGGTTCTGTACTAGAAGGGTGCCCACGGAAACCTATTAGCTTACCTGATGCTGTCCTTCCATCAGTCTATGATCAGGCTGAATCTAATGTACCGTAATCTGTAGACGTTGAAATTTTCATTAATTTGTATAACCGTTTAACTATATTTTTATACACATTTTTTTATATTATAATAGCTGTGCCCAGCACAAGCAGCTTCGGTACGAGTACATATTTTCATTTATTGCTCAAAACTAGGAACCCTGTTTCTTTAACAAAATAAATAAAATACCTAAGTAAAATGCTTACAACATCAGCTATCTGCCAGTAAAAGTTACTTTTTTGGTTGACTTGATCCGGAGAATTAGTAGCAGTAGACAGACAAACAGAAAAGAAAACCATATTTACAATTTTTATAAGTTTCTCGTAAACAGTTATATGCACTCTCTCTCTCGTAAACAGTAGCAAGCTGTTAAGTTTATATTAAAGAGACAATTCAATTTTATTTATTTGTATGTATACAGATTATTTTTGTATCAGTGCAGTAAAAAGGTTAGACGACTGTCTGCTTAATTTCAGGTCAGACAGCCGTGTGTGAGAGAAAAAAAGGTTAGACGACTGTCAAGCCAAATCAGCATCTATTTAGTAAACGTCAAATTGGTAGGTTTGGTACATTTTTGTATTAAATTTTATGTCAGTGTGAAGTCTTAGGTATGTATTGTGAAATCATTTCCTTTTAATTATAATTTGATGAATAAAAATATATTAGAAACGTTACAGTAAAACGGATATCAGGATGACCACAAACAGTTTCACATTTACAAAGGAGGTAATAGATCTCTTTCCTTAAGAAATGACAAAATTAAATGAATGTAAGTACAGGATTCGGTATTTTAGTATTCACATCATTCCAACTTGATGTATATATTGTCCATGTGTGTATTTTTGTGAATTTGTAAATAATTGTGTTATATGTATGGACTTTATAAATCAAATTATTATTAATAATTGAAAAAGTAACACCTGTGCATCGCAAACCTTACAAGTTTTCTACACCACCCCAAGGTTGACTGGTAGAGAATGCCCTGGGCATCAAAACCGCCTGTGTACATAACGTACCTAAAGTCATTAATAAGTAAATAAATAAATAAAACAGAACGACAATTGCCCAACTCAGTGAAATAATTATATTTAAGCACAGTCATCTACCCAATTAAAGCAGTCGTTGTATGAAAAGTTCTCATGAAAAATACTGTAATAAAATAACCCAAAACAAAATCATTAAAATGTTGATAACTTTGGATTTATGTTACTAATTAAGAATTTGAGGTTGCGTTAAATTAATATCAAGGTAAGATTTTTTGTAGCTTTGTAATATGACATAAGAGGGAACACTGTGTGGTTTTTGACCGTTGGTGAGGTGATGACCTATGGGGGTTTCCAAACAGAATAAAATTTGTAATATGACATTTTATTGCTTAATATATTTTAGTACCTGAATAAAGAGCTTTTTCTTCGTTCTATACAACAATTATGTAATCACTGTCAATAGTTTATGCCGTTAAGAAAAACCTATGAAAGATATGGAATTAAAACTTTTCACATTTTATATAGCCACTGAAATATCGTCCTAGAAAAAGGGGTTACGTTTTTCAAGTGTATTAATGAATGTATGTATACGTATGTATGTACACATGTATGTGAGGTGTCATTTGATACGTGTTAATACCAGTGACATAATTATGGTATAAACAACATTTAAGTAAAAAAAATGGAGATGACGTTAATAACGTGGTAGCATGCAGCTAGTGAATATTATTTGACCCAATCATATCAATCTGCATACAACGGGGAAACACCGCCAGCCTAATGGATAGGTTTGGTAGGGGAGCCGCAAATTTGATACGATCGTGATAAAGCTTTAAAATGTATAATATATTTATAAAAAAAATGTACATATATTTATTGTTCTACTATTTTAAGGCAAATATTAACAACATTTTTTAAACCACTTTATTTACATCTAAGTAAAACTTGTTTTATTTTATTTTACCTGGGAAGCTTACGGCTTAAACAGTATTACACTGAAGCAGGTACTAGCAGATGCCAATTACAAGCTTCCACATTTAAATTCAAAATGTGCACCACTGTGCGCTTCTCCAGACTTTTTATCATGCACAACCATCCTGTGGAACAAATTGTCGCCTGTCGTATTTCCGGACCTATACGAATTTCAAACTTTTAAGAAAAGAGCGTACTCCTACTTAAAAGTTGCGCGTGTCCATGGGCAGCGGTAAGCACTTACCATCAGGTGACCAGTCCGCTCGTTTGCACCTATCCCATAAAAAAATGCTTAAACTACTCGTCTAACGTACATATGCACACAATAAATATATGTATATGACCAGTTAAAAATCGTTCAACTGTTTATGAAATCTCTAGTGAGTGCACTCCTAGTGGCTCATACTACCTGCGAATAAATCAAATCGGCTATCTAAATGAAGGTTATTAAATCTGCAACAGCGTGGTATAAGTATCTTTTTTACATTGAATGTGGCTGTGTGTGATGTGATAGTACTTAAATGCTACGTTTTACTAATAGAACAGTATACTAACTAAGAGCTAAAACATACATCATTGTTTTTTTATACGAACTTCCTTATTTTTGTACATGTTTAAATAAAACAACAATTAAAAAACAAACAGTTCTTTTAGTCTTAATTATAATCATATCTTAATCTTAATTATAATCATAGTCGTTTATTTCCAAGAATATGGTCGGTTACAGGTTTTATAATAAGATTAAGTAGGTTCAACATATTCTTATACAAACAAACTTATGCAAAGTATTTGAAAAAGAGTGTCCTTGGAGTTTCTTGCTTGTTCTTCTCCATAGGATCTAGGACTTCCTCTCTTGATAATTAAAAAATACCTATGATTGATTCAGTCTATACAAACGATTTTGATTTTATTTAGTGATCGATTTCTTTTAGTTTGATTTGGATTGAATTGTGCATCCTTAGACGGTTGACATGACTGTGTTGAAAAATGTCGGAATATACAAATCGTTACAAATATTTTCCTCTAATTTATTAAAATATATAAATAATTATGGTGGTAATGTTTTCTTTATCCTAAATTCTTCACGACAATAGCATTCTAATGTCATTAAATATATATTTTTTTTCATTGACTGTCATAATAGCACACCTCAAAGTAAATTATTACAGTAATATTGCTTATTTATAATTCTTTTATCAACAGTTATTTTAAGCTCTATTGTTATAATTATCTCTATAAATATTTTAAATGCTAGTCCATAACTAATTACTGATTTCGCTACTGCACAGTATGCCATGAACAAATTACGTATGTTTCATATTCTTTTCAGGATTTAAAACTTACTTAGAACTGACCTTAATCCATTAAATACCAATTGTAAGTGTGGTTATCTATTATCTATCCCAAGGTGTACTAACTAATTCTAATTTCTAACACTAACAGTCCGTGTTATTATGTAAACAGTCGTATGTGTGCCCCATGATACGTACATACACTAGCCCCTATCCTATCGCTACTTGATTTTAGGGTGAACATCTATGGATGATTTTATTTTTGTTGGTATTAAGCATAATCCCATTATCCATTTTGTTATTCTGTCAAGTCATTTTGCAACTGCACTATCGTGTGTTGTAATTTTATACCCTAGATTCACATCGTGTGTCATTCACATAGGTACATGTAGACAAACACAATGTTCCACGACATTAACCACGCTATTTACTTGCATTATGTAGCCAATAGGAGCATATACTTAGCTAATGGGCACACCCACTGTGATAGCCGCATCTGAACAAGTTGTTCTTTTTCTAAGCTAAGCTAAGCTTTTTATTCAAAATATCTGTAAACTGGATTATTTATTACTACGGTACCAGTGCGCTCCTTTCAAATCTAAATCCGTGCTAGCAGTCATCTAAAATATTATTAGCCTCGAAATGATCACTGATTTGTGTTGTAACACATAACAAGTAGTTAATGTAATAAAAAGTAGTTAATGTAAGTAGTTAACAACTGCAATTTTATTGACTTGTTTATAGATAGGTCTAATCAATGCTTGTTTCAGTTCAGTTCGGTTCAATTATATTGATGACATTGTATATAGGTCTGAAATAAAATTATTATTTTACTTATGTTTTTTTAAGTTATTTTATAAGGTTGTAATAAAGAAAACGCGAGATAGACCCAAGTGAAGAATATATCATGTTATAAATAATATAAAATAAAATAATAAAATAAAGACTAGCTGGTGGTCGCCTCTTTGTCTGCATAAATCAGTACTTCCGATTGCCTTTTTTATCATTAATCAAATCAAATTTTGATACCAATTTTGCCACCTTAAATGTTCATTTTATTCACAAATTGTTATCTATTTCCTTTCCTAAGGCCCTGTCTTTCGCTACATTAAATTTCAGTCTAATTGGTTTAGCAGATCAGCCGTGAAAGCGTAACAGTACAGACAGACTGAAAGACAGAGTCACTTTCGCATTTTATGATACTTATTATTATGGATTATGTAGCTTGCACACATGTCACGATTCCTCTTCATTATGATTCGTACCTTTAATACATAGATTGCGATAGTCTTAAAGTCAGTAAACAACATCAGGAATATTCCAACGTCATTAGACAGTGGAAGGTATTGTGACCCTAATAACGTTGAGGAGATTACACATCATGATATAATGGTTGTATAACTCTCACCTTTGAATCAAATGATTCATCATTATCATCTATTAGATAGAATATCCACTAAGTGCCGTCTTTATGGCACGGGGCGGCCTAATCATCAATAGACGGAACGGTTTGTAACTACCTTTCGGTACGCAGACCCAATATTTTTTAAATTATAGAGTCTCATGACGTTAATTATCTTCAGGCGCACATTGACACCTGTAACAAGAGTCGTACTATACAGTACGTTGCCGGCCTTTAAGGGTTTAGGCCTCCCATAATGTCACTTAATCGGTGAAACACAGCCCAGGCATTGCTTCACAACCTGTTCTCTGTGACACTGTGGTACTACAACTCCGATCAAACATTCCTGTTAGTGCCTAAACATGGCTCACTCAAGTTCTATGAAGGTTTTTAAATGTATAATAATAATATTAGACATAAAAACCTGACTGCTGAGCCAGAGGTCTTGGCTTTGATACTCACACGGTACGAAAATTTGTGTAAATCGCATATACATATGTACCTATGTGGTTGTCGCTAGTGTGGATATTATTTGTCTCCGTTGTTCGTCAAGTCTCCAAACATCATTCATAATTATAAATGCGGAAGTATTCTATTTAAAAGAAAAACACGATTATTGTTGAAAATTTCAGAGGCGTCGTGTTAATAATTTTACTCATGGTTATATTTAAAGGATCTGAGGCATAATATAAGTTATCTTCATACCTTAATGTCTTCTACCTTAAATATTAGATAAACAACGAAACACCTCAATCACTGTATACTACGTTTACGAAAATAGACGATGTCCCGATGTAATGACTTTCACGCGACCCGCAGTTCACCGAAGAGTTTAATATAAGGCTGACTGGTTTTCATAGGAAATCCTGCTTTTATACAACGTTTGACCTCCTTGCACGTTATTCAAAAAGAAAATACATAACCACGTAGTGAAGGTATTGTAGAAACCTTTGGTTATATCGTTTCATTGCATCTAGGGTACATATATGTAGATATATAAAATAAAATGAAAAACTAATTGGCAAAATGTGGGTGTTTAATATACCTCTGCCTGCCCCTTAGGGGATACAGGCGTGAGCGTATGTATTTATGTAAATGAAATTTATTCACTGGAAATTAGTTCATAAAGATGTTACATGCACTTATACAATTGAGTACCATTACATGTCGTTTTGTATAACTTAAAGTTGAAATTAGATTTACAATAATAGAAAATAAAATAATTGAATATAATGCCAATAACAAAAAAATACAAATAACCCATTTTCCAATTCAAAATCTAAAGAAAATTTTATTTTTCTCCCTGATAACCCAAAACACGGGCATCAAGTTAGTTTGGCAGTCAGAGACAAACCAATCACGTAATTTTGTTGGCCTATGATTAAATTTATATACAATATCTTACATGCAAAATTTTGATATAAATAAATTATTGTTAAAAAAATTAAGTACATAACAACAAAATCCAAAAAAAAAAATTACACAAAAGGCATAGCAGTCTTGCAGTCCTCCTTAACATATCAAAATGATCAATACAAAAAAATTAATGTAAAACAATTTAGATGGGTTCGGTACAGATGTGTTTTACCGAAACTTCACTGGCCTTGAATCGGCATTGTGATCAACTACGGTATAGGCTTGGAACTAGTTGTGCGTCGTCGGCATGTCGTCTCCCAATGCAATAAATTTACGACAATTTGTTACTCCGATGAGTGCAGCTCAAATACACAGTACCTATACACGTCGGGTACCATGCGTCTACTGACGATCAATCAATATCTATTCAAATCCTAAAATAGCGTCTCATGTTTATCCAATCAGCACATTGTTAGTCACTAATTTTGCAATAGTCCATTTTGTACAAGGAAAATAAAGCACCCCTTGAAGTTGTCGCTTTTAAATGTTTTTATACTTATACTTAAAAAAAAACAAAGGTTTTTTTAAACAGAATTGTGTTTTAATTAAAGTTGGACGTAGACGGAAGAAAAGTATAATGGACGATGTGGCTAGAGTATTTTTTGAAAGTTGTAGGTGTCTAATTAAGCAATTGAAACACAAATATTTGTACTAGGTGGGAATCGAACCCACGACCTCTGGCTTAGCACTCAGGATCACTAACCACTATATTTCACTGCGTTTCTATGCTATGGAATATAAATAAATGACTGTCAACAATAGATGAGATGAGCAGAGGCGATAATAGATATGTGTAACGGTCGGTAGCTAACGAAGGCCACCGAGAGATTTTAGGGTATCAATTTAAAAAACACAACTCATCCATTTGTAGTTATACAATTTCGATTGATATTTTATTTTTATACAATAGGGGAATAGACGAACAGACGGGTCATCTGATGGTAAGTGACAACTGCCGTACATGGACACCTGCAATTCAAGAGTCGCAAGTGCTCTGTCCGCCTTTGAAGATGTTGAGGAATGGGGGTTGCGGGGAGGGGAAAAAGAGAGAAGGGATGACTAGATGGGAAAGAGGAGAGGGGGATGAGGTGAGAGGAAAGAGGAGAGGATGATTTGGGCCTCCAGAAACAGCAGGGAAAATGCAACCAGCCAGCCAGCCTGGCTCTACCACTGTTACTTTAATGCCGTACCATACGATTTTAAAGCAAAGAGGCGCGCGATACACCTTTGTATAATGATGTTCGATGTGTTTTATATCAATACAAGTGAATGATTTTATATAGATACCAAAAAGATTAAATAAAATCTATATACATATATATATA
Organism: Tyria jacobaeae; assembly: GCA_947561695.1. Classification (NCBI taxonomy): domain Eukaryota; kingdom Metazoa; phylum Arthropoda; class Insecta; order Lepidoptera; family Erebidae; genus Tyria; species Tyria jacobaeae. The sequence goes on along the minus strand of OX387207.1, from coordinate 4,279,918 downwards.
TATATATATATATTGATTTATTAAAAAAGGAAAGGTTATAGTTTCATCCCAAAACTAGTCAGTGTTTTTTTTTTATCATGATTTTTCTTAGACACTTCTTTAAAAAATACAAATTCAAATAAAACACGACTATCCTGATAAAATAACTATTATAAGCGCCATAATGCCTATGTCAATCAAAGAAATATTAGAATCATAAACACAAACAGACAAAAACAAAAAGAAATACATATCTAAAATAGATAAATATATGAACCCTAAAACATAAAACACTCTTTCGTATAAAAATATGTTATGTATAAATATCTAAAACACAAGAATATACGTCATTAAGCAATCACATTAACACAATAGGAATATCCTCAGATAACGTGTTGGTGTCAAAAATCATCTCCGCATATAACCACGAAGCCCATTGTTCTTTGAACTGATATTAATCTAATGCCGTAAAAAATGTTTAAGTATACAACATTTTTACTTCCATCGTTTGTTTAATGATATTTTAAAATAAAAATGTAATTTTTTTGCTGTTACGAACCAAAATAATAGAAAATAAGCTAATCTTTTGTTACTTTAGTAAATTGCATCTTGAACGATTTATAATGAGAAGTATATAGTATCAGCGAAAATTGCTTCTGTAGATAAATAACATAACTATTTTATTCTCTATATCTATTCATTATTTATTATTGTGGTCCATTTGACCACAATATGAAACGCGTTATAGGTTTCAAACCGGGAAAACAAACTTATATCTACTACTTCAAGTCAAAATAAAAACATGTTTTCAACATATAAGTTTGATCTACATATCCATTGAGTATTTGAAGTAAACTTTATCCTCATGGAGCAATATACGTATCTATGTATGAACGTATGAGTAATGAGTGTCATGAGTGTTTTTGAAAATCATTACTATTATACAACTAAACAATTTTCATTTAATATAGTTTCTAAATACACAACTAATTACAATCGGTGTACACTTTTTATTACTACTCACTATGCATAGAATTCGTTATGGTCCCAGTTCTAACCTAAACCTAGCTAAGCCTGTACTTGTGCTGAAAGGGAAGGATATAGTAAATCAGTTATGCTTAGTTGTGCTATTAGTAATACATTCTTTGATGGACTAGTTGTGCGCACATAGCCACACAATTCAATCCTTAGCGCTTTTATCCTGTGCATAATCCACTACCGTATAATAACCCTTGAGACATTGTAAAATTTACATAGTAATTACATCATTCTAAACCTTGCACCGTGACGGCTAAGAAGTAACAACAATTGAGTTCTTAAAAAAGTAAATAACCGCCTTCAATGTGCAATTCAGTTCCTTTGTGCAATTTCTTAAATTCGTAAAAACATACAATTTAAAGGTTATTGCTAACCGTTAAGGAGTTTTACCTTCCAGCGTCAGCGCAGCAACGAGATATGATGATGAGACGCCAATATCTTAATAGTTTTAAAAAGTATGGGAAAGTTTTGTTAGTGCTTATAAAATTGGTTTTCCTCAGTTTTCCTGGAACCCCATGATCAAATCCTGATTTTTTTTTAACCACGGGACCACCGTAGGAGTTTACACAAATGAATAAAAAAATATTTCAAAATCGGTCTACAATATGTGGAGAAATCTATTAACAGACACAAAAAACAGACAGTCGAAAATTACATATACATTGATACATTACAAACATTGATTTACATATATACAATTTTGTATAAGATTAATTGTATGGGCAGATGTAGAATGAATAATACTATTAAGAATATATACTGAATACAAATACCGCTCCACGTTTATCTTAAAAAGTGCCCCTCAATATAACTTGTTTAATAATTAGATATCATCTTCTAATTCACCACTTGCATCTCCGTTTAGACGTATTTCCCATATACCTGTCGTCTCATACCGTAGAGCAAAAGCTGCCAAACTAGCAAGTCAGGGTTGCCCTCTCACGTCATAACAAACTACTCTAATATTACAATTCAGATGAGGTGTCAACCCTGCCACTGCAATGTCTCACCACCGCATCGTAATCTATGTTAATAAAGGCATACAATAAAGACATGATCTAAATAGGTTGATACCTGGACTACATTATAAACATCAATACAATGGACGCTGCTAATTGGTACGTCTGCAGAGTTGAAGCGGCGATGTGTTAGATACGAATAGCGAAGGATCGTGCTCTGTACTGCGATTATGTAGTTTATTTATAGATTATTGTAAAAACAAGCTCAGTATTCTAAGTCATTCATTATCTACAGTCCTGAGGTCACCTAGTCTCTTGAGCCTCTGCAGTTGCGAAAAGAAGTCGCCTCTATGGCAGTTCTCTATCGCCTACACCACGGAGAGTGTTCTGACAAGCTCTTCCAATTGGTCCCACCTTCTCCCTTTCTCTACAAGACTACACATGCTGGCCTGAGGAGTCACCGTTTGAGAGTCGAAAATATACGTACCCGAACTAAACGGTTTGGCTCTACTTGTGCTACGTACGGCTAACAAAAGAATTGATAATAAAAAAAAAGTTGCGCCAACTTCTGTAAATTAATTGGCTGAGTAAAATAAAGCTCGTTGAAATAATGTACTTTACATTGCGTTGCGTGGTGGTATTTCATCTGGTGATCATTTAACCAATTAATATATTATCGTACACGAGCCTTAGGCTGAATTGATTCCCGATGGTTAATTACCTGTTGTTATAATAAATTAATAATGTCATGTATTTATTTATTATTTAACATATGATTTTACTCACACGTGTTTCGGTGATGCCCGACTATTTTCTAGCTATTATATTATCTCAGTAGCGTGCCGACCTCGTGACGGCTATCGGAAGGAGTGGCCTCTCGCTGGAGACCATGATTATGTTCCATGGTCTCTAGCGAGGGAGCGTAGGATTCTGCTGTCTCGTTTAGTGAGGAGGTGAGGCTCGCCAAGGAGGATGCGGAAATTGAATGGGAGAGATCTAGCACTCTCCCATCTCACAGAAGACGCACCAGGCGCCGGAAAGCTCCATGAGCGCTTGCCTGGGGGCGATGGCCGGGGTTATCTGTCGCCCTAGTAGAAGTAGGCCTGAGACGGTGGCGCGAATTGCTCCGCGCGCGCCTCTCTAAGTATGGGTATACCTTGGTGGGGTCGCCTTGCAATTAAGTCTGCCAGGGTCACAGGGATTTTCTTTCTGACGGAACACTGTGTGGTTTTAGTCGGTTCGAGTCCGACATACCACCTTTTTGTGTGGACGACCCGTGGAGGTTTCTACACAAAAAAAAAGCTATTATATTATTTAGCGCTCGGACAATGTCTCTTGAAAAGCATTTCTAGAAACATTAACCTTATAAGAGTTACTGAGTAATGAGTAGTTCAAGCTATTCCGGGGGCATTACCGCGGTGCATCACAATTACAGTTAATACTATTTTAAAATTAACTGTTTGTGTTAAATTTCTTAATATTGTGTTAATTTTGTAAACGTTTGTTTTTCTGTAATGACTTAAAATAACATAAAACAGAACAAAAAAAGTATTATAATAAAAATGTAAGCTTTGGTCAAGATGTCAAATATCAACAGCTGATTAATTATAAGATATCAAGTTTACACCAGCCACAGTATAATTTAAACCAAGTTGAACTCTCTGTAACATTAACGCCTTGCAAGACTGTTCATAGCAAAATGCATTGTTTTATATTGCTATATTGAATGAGGCTTAAATTAAGTTTGTTAATAAAAGCTTCTGATTCGAACATCGAACGTCCTAACACTATATTTTTTTTATACTATAGTAGAGGTATAGTATATAGTAGAGTAGAGGGAGAGACGAACAGACGGTTCACCTGATGGACAACCGCTGCTCATGGACACCTGAAACTCTAGAGTCATAAATGCGCTGAGAAGGAGGGGAAAGAGCAGCAGGGGGATGAAGGGAGGGGAAAGATGAGAGGAATGATGAGGGGAGGTAAAAGAGGAAAGAGAGAGCTGCAGCTGAGAGAGGTTATTGGAGGCTATTGCCTCCCCTCATCCCCCTCTCCTCTTTTACCTCCCCTCATCATTCCTCCTCTACCTCTGAGGGTATTCCCTCAATCAATCAGAAACCCGGTAGTCAATACAATGCAAGTATTGACTACCGGGTTTCTGTGAGGCCGTGGTATTGCTCCGGTCGAGTCGGCACATTTGGATCTAAGCATGGCTCTCCCACGGTCAAAACAACAAACAATAAACTCTCCGCCTTAAGATTAATACTAAATACATAGTATAGAAATGAAAAATCAGATTTCATATAGAAAGGCATTTCAATAGGGAGATTTACCGATATTTATTACTAGACTGTAATGTTAAATTCATTATTTCAATAGAAGACCCTACAAATAGACTGTTTATTGCTTTACGCCATTGTTAAAAATACAGTCGATCACTTGTGATGAAATAGAAATATACAATGAGGATTGAAAAGTGGTGAATGTGGCATTTTTAGAAATAGCTATATATCTGTATTAGGTGAGAATTTGTATACTGCACTGTACTGTGACTGTACGTATGTAGATAAGTATACAAATTCTATACTTTGCTATTCCGATGTCATGCCTAGTACACTTCCTAAAAAAATCCCAAAAAACCATACATACATGAGCAAAAATATCAAAAGTGACTGCGAACTTATAAATTGTAAATGTCAAATTATTAGTCAAAACGTATTCGACTGGAATGTTTTCGAAATGAGAGTCTCTAAAGCTTCATGGAGAAGTGCATAAGTAATGGGATATGTTTAGGTACAAATGGGTCTAATGGACCGCGGTCGTGAATAAATGCTTGCATTGTATTTCGCCGGGTAAGTGAGGTTCAACCTCTAGTTCCTTTCGGAGTAGGAGTTAAACCCTTTAATGCCTCCAAGAGGCATTAAAGGCCTGTCTGCTTGCCCCTATACTCTTAAAAGAAAATCGAGGTATTATAGGCCGAATACCATATAAGACGTGTTATTAAATGAGAAAGTATTTAATTCCTTAAAATTATATATAAATGTGATACGGGAAAACCATTTTTGACGTCCGTGTTAAGTGGAGAGATCTGTTAGTTGACCATTATTTAGACCGGTCTCCTAAAAACCGGGTCTTAGTTAACCTAAGGTCACTCTGTATCTGTCACCCAACTATAAGTAATAATTGACTATTACAATTTAAAAAAATATATAAAAAAAGTATTGATAAAAAAGCCATATCTATTCTTACATAAATGTTGTCTAAAATAGGTGTCCACAGATAAAGCTTTACGATATATTGCGAAACTGAAATGCCATCTGAGTGCCATGTCTATTATGGTTGGAGTCCCAAGAAATATGTTATTACGTCTTTATGTATGCGGTTTCCGTAATAATGATACCCCTCAGTTACTCTGTTACCGCTTAACCGCAATACGTAACCTACCTTCTTAGCTTAAAAGTTACTATAACAGTATAGCAACAAAACTTGGAATCATAATACTTGACATTAATGATAATGCAATAAATAGAAAAAATATATATACAGCCAGACAAGAATAAATTCAATGTAATAAGATCCTACCGCTCAAATGAGGACGTAATTTTGAAAGAGAAAAGTTAGGTTAGTTAAAAAAATAGTGTAAGTGGAAATTAGAGACATCCGCATCCAGAAAGTTATTTGTTTCGTTAGGTGACGGCGGTTAACAAGAATAGCATTTGTAGGGATTTAAGGGTAGGTTTAGCAAGACAACAAGGGTTTTGGTACGAAATAGCATTTGTAAACTTTATTGAATAGTAGTAAAAACATTATAAAAACCTGTTATTTCTAACTACAGCCACTAGTATCCGCAGCTTAATCATTTTACAGTCAAGACAAAACAAAGTCTCATCAGAATAGGACAACTTCATTTCATTCATTCACACTTCATCTTTTACAGTGCCATGGGCACGAATGGGCCAACCCGACCGGAATAATACCACGGCCCACAGAAAACCGGTTGTCAAACAATACTTGCGATTTATTTACCGGGTGATTGAGGGTACCGAAGGCCCAAACCCCTCTCTACTCTTCCCCCCTCCCCTAATCAACCTCAAAGGCGGGCAGAGCACTAACAACACTAAAGTAACAAATAAAGGCACTCTGGTAGTGCCGACAGAAGGGAAAACTTATTCGCGTTAGACATTTTTTAGATGGGTGGGGATGGATGGAATTGTATTTTATTTATGAATTGTATTTTAATAATTATCAGAAACTTTAAAATACATTTAATATTCTTTTATGTTCATTAACTCATTAACTCTTGTATCACCGTCATTATCATTAAAAAATATTATAAGCTAAAATAGAAACTATAGGTTCATGGTAACTAAAATAGGAAATAAACAATTTTGATTCGAAGTTATTTAAATATCTCGTGAATACCGCATCAATTGTATTTTTATATCTCGTTGTGCTAACAACGCGTTGATTGGACATATGCGTCTCGTAACGGTGTCGCGAGTCCATAGATTTTATCTCTTTTTTTATTCATGAACTAGATAATAATGACAAGTTGACAAACATTAAACATGTATAAGAAGTCGAATATAAAACTTTCAAATTCTTTAAAGTCCGTTAAAAAAAATGATTCGGTGTAATTCTAATCCAGTGTAATTATAATTGTCGTGATAAATAAGGGTGCCGGTGTATGTCTCTAATTAGTACCTGTCATTGAGCTCAACACAGTGTTGGAACAAAAACAATTTTAACCAATAACACCTATTATTAGATTAAAAAAATATATTCTTTACTTTACCGATTATTTGTTTTTATTCCCTGTTTGCCATCTATTATTGTAGTTACACTAATTACTTATTTTCCAGAATTCTATTTTTAGCAATAACTAGTTGTGTCTTTTCTAAATATTTTTTTTTTTTTTACAATTAAGGAGAACTAATGTTTCTATATATTGCCAGGCGTTATTTTAGGTAAGGTTATTCTCAGTACTACCAAAAGAGTCTAAAGTCACAGAGCTATTTAAAGGATATGACTACTGTGAAGAAGAAGATGTTATGTTACCCAAAAGAAAGGGAGGATCCTCAAACCAGGTGAAGTGGTCAGAACTGGCGGAACACGGCCCGTTCCTCCACACCATAACAGGCTATTTTTCAACTTTGCTTTTACAAGATTTCCAAAAAAACGGGCCAATTTTCAACTTTAAACGGTTTTTCATATTACGTTACCATTTTATTTGATTTTGTTAGTTTTAATATTTCACTTTGGTTCAAACGCCTATCTAATGAATAGTGGCAACATGTCATTTTACGATTATATATATAAAAGCTGTTCATACGCCTGTTGCACTATTACGAAAAACTGCATATCATTTAATGCGTTAAATCTTATTAAGTCCAGTAGTTTTTTTTTTCAACTAGCTTTTGTCAGATACTTCGTTCTCGTTTAATTTAGAATCAATTACCCATCTACATTTTTATTTATGAATAGACGCAGTTAAATGGAACCCATATTTTAATTATGGATTCCAGGCAGAAGTTCTTGCGTGATGCGTGTAGAAACATACATAGAGACAGACAGACAAATTTTTCGATTTCCCTATACGTACAGATATTATCTTAAATCTTCCTCATAACAACTTCACAGAATATCTAAGGTATAAAGGATTAAAAACTGTAAAAGGTAATATATGCCAACAGTTTGTACAAATTTTAAAAACTATAGTGACTTGGTTGAATATGTCTGAACTGAACTAAACTTTGTAATTTCGTCAGTGTATGGAGACTTAATATTTTTAGTGCATACTTATCTAGCCAACTCCTTTATATTAAGAATAAACAAGAACCAATATTTACATAATATGTATATTGTAAATCCAGTTCATATCGGATGAATCTAACAAGTTCATCGAATCGGAATAGTTTAGGTAGTAGTGAATTCAGGTGACATAATCAGGTACGATGTTTGTAGTTGAATGAAGGTGTCTTAACATATTTATTCCATACGCGTAAATACTGTTATTATCTAATGACAGATTTTTTATGCTCGAATCTTCTAAGTATTTTAGACGTATACTATACGTTTTATAAAGTCTCAAAAATAGTTTGTACTGGATTGATTATTTTAATTGTTTCAATTATGTATCCTGGTGAAAAAGTTTTCAAAAAAATTGCTTATTGCGAAATGGCCGCATTAGTTATTAGTATTTTTCAACTAATTAGCAATGTCCGTGACATATACTTTTCTCATAAACCCGCACCTAGCGTTCAGCTTATATCAACTATTTCAACATAAACGCTATGCACGCCGCTATGTAGTGTAAGTATCGTTAACTTTCTCTGTGATAATTCTGAAGCACTTGTCTGACGCTAATTCTTAGTATAAACTGTATAATTAAAAGGGAACTGCTGTTATGGTGCCGCAGTAAAACTAGTTACACAGTTCCGTTGAGTAGGTGTTATACAGATAATTATTTACTTACTGTAAGGAACTGCAGCTTACTGCATACTTTTTTATTGATTGTATACGTTTGCCCCCTTTTAATCGGCATAATCGGGGGCGATAATTACACCTCTATATATGTATATATATTAAGTTTATTTTGTTTAATTACAATAATATATATGCCAAAGATTGTCCGTTGAACTGTCTGTCAATCAGTAACATTACAATCACACAGGGAACTTCTGAGATTCTACTTACTACTTACTTACTCTTGAACTTTATGTAACTGAAAATTGCACTTGAAGGTTGTATTAACTTGTAGGGGAAGATTCTTTTCATGAAAGAGATTATACACAAATGAGGTCACTGGCGCCAGCTATTAATTATATTGTAATGGTTGTATCATCTAATGAAAAATTGTATAGTAAGATATGTTCCAGAGAAATCCCTATTAACAAGTTGTTGGGGATCTGTTTGGTATGGTGAGTCGTGGTAATGTAGTACAACACGCAATTTTATTTATATTTCTTAACTATCCAGTTTTTATTTTAGGTATTATATTATATACTTAGATACTTATTAATATCTTAAAACGACAAGTATAGTATAGTAATAAAACAACACTTGTACTTACTTTAAAATATAGTCAATACTTATAAGTATTGAAACCTAGTTCTATTAAAGTGAAATTTAATCTTATTTATTTAAATATACGGTTTTACTCACGTGTAAATTTCGGGTATGCCCGACTAGTTCCGGTCTCGACAGGAGGCCTTTTTCAAGGAGTAAGTCGTCCAGCCGCAACGGTAACGGACGATACACACGAAATGTAATCTGTGTATAAAAAATATGTCATTCATTAAACTAGTATTGCTGCATGGATGGCGAAGTGATTTAAGTGACCACCTTGCTGCTGTGTCGAGTTTTGTGGGTGAAAAGGTTCGATCCCCGCACGGGACAACACTTTGTGTAATCTGCAAATTTTTGTTCTGAGTCTGGGTGTTCTTTGTGTCCGTTGTTTGAATGTTTATAAAGTCCCCCGCGACACAGTAATAAATCCTAGTGCGAGACTTGTCTTATTAAAAATAGGACAAAAAAATACTAGTACAAGTAAAATACTTATTTTAATATAAAAAAAATACATAACATGGTTCTATGCACTAAAATACTAAATAAAAAGTCTGTTTGCGCAAAGTAGCACATACACAAAAATATTTATATTTCTTGTTCTACATAGGTACGTATAATAAACAATAAACCGACTTGGTTAAAATATTTTGAACTATAATTTAAATATATCGACGGGTGCAAAGTAAAAAGAGATATCTACAAACAGCCATTTTACAGGAGAGCGAACATAAGATCGAAGAAATCTGCCTATTTTTAATTAATTAGTCAAATTTACTGTAAATTTTATCATTGTATGTTTGAACTGTTATTCATCTATACATTCAGTTAATTTATTGTTGTTTGCAATTTACATTGTATTATAAATAATACCAATTGAGTCAACTGCCAGTTAGTCGTATTGACAAGGGACTTTTAATTTCGTGTATATATTGCATTTACGCTAATTTTGTGTATTTAATTAAACATTTGATTTGTCGACAAGTGACTAGATATCTTACACATTTCAATTAATACTATTATTTTTTACATAACATGGTAATGTAGATATCTTTGTATACTTCTTTATTTTTTCAATGTTTAGCCATGCACATTGAGGTCAAATGAAATAATTATGACTTGGAAAGCAACTTTTATTAAAAACAAAATAATTACAGTAATCAATAAACTTTTGCATTCAAAAAAATTTAGAAATTGCACATATTTCTCTTACGTTAATCAATCTCATAATAATTTCAGAAACAAAAGATTAACTTCCTTGCATAATTAAAACATTAAGCAAACTGCTAAATCCACATTTTAATCTTAAATAGGTAATTAATTACTGGTAGTAAAAACTATAAAAATAAATTAGTCTCCATCTCTGCAGTACTAGAAAAGAGATTCATTTTTTTATGAAATTCGTGATTTGGAGATATCAAATTTTGTTTACAAATATTTACTAAGTTATTGCATTTAGAATCAGTAATCATCAAAGTTTCATTATTACACATATACGGTTCTCGCAAAACATTATCTCGACGGGAGCGTATCTTCGTTCTTGTAATAGGTAAATTCTCTTAGATTCTTCTTCATGTAAATAATATTTGGAAACTTTTTATGGAAACTTCATGGAAACTAAGCTTTACTTTAATCTCACGGACCTGACTCCATTTTACATTTTCATTGGTAACGCGTTTAGTCCACTTTAAATTATTCAAACATTCTTTGAAGTCAAATATCATTCTATTTGTTATTTCTATAATTTAATAGGAATCTCCAGAGTGTTTGCACCACCTAACAAGTGTGTACTTTTCTTCAGGACTATAAATTAATTTTCTTTTTGATGATCCTTCTATCAGTGCATGGACGCTGTCCTCTTCTTGTTGAGTGTGCCTTTTCTAAAAAATCGATGACAGATATCAATTTTGAACTTCGACGAACAGTACACGTACAAAAAAAAATCTGCTCAGGTTCTATTTTGACCTATACAATTGTTACAACGTTACAACTGTTGTATTTATTTTATATATTATATATTATTTATTAAAGCATTGGAAATAAATGAATTGTATTGAGATGGTTTGGTGTAAAAAACACTTTTTCTGTGTTGACGCTATCAAGATACATCTGTTTGAGACTCTTTTTTTTTTAAAGCATCGACGATGACGCGATTATATTCCTCTTGCATATCTAAAGTTGAATTGTCTGTAAACAAAAACAATAAGCATACTTACATTAAAAAATATTAAAAAAATATATACTTCATAAAAAACAATAACTTTTGTAATTAAATAAACAAAATAAAACGTGACGTCAACTATGACGTCTATGACTACGACGTATACGACGAAGTAAAAAGATTCAGATGGTAGATGATCGTTTATATGGCGGTACTTTAAATAAAATTATCATATATTATTTATTCTATAAACAACAAAACTAGGCAATACAACTTTGTAAACGTAATAATAAAAATTACATTAATACATATCACTACATACATTCTAGATTATTATATTTTGTGAGTTGTAATAGTTCTTCTGCTTCCATGATATCATATTGTTTTTTTGTTCTTCCTAATAGAAAATTACCAAAAAAATAAAAAAACCAATAGCTTGCTTCGTTCTTTATTCATTTTTAGGATTTGTAGATAAGAAATTTAATGAAGACTACAATAAAACCTGAAAATACCACTATTAATACTAAAATTATAATAATATAACATTAACACCATTGTTTAGACACAAGAAAATGATTCTTAATAATACAAAGACGTAACTTAATTCCAATTAGTACAAAAGTAACAAACAAGACATATCTTTGAAAACAATATTGTAATTGTTGTCATAATACTGTTGATTTATTTCGATACACTATTTGATATCGCCCACGGAACACCTACAAAGTGACCCCGTATTATCAATACAAACGTCGCCTTCACAAAACAATATTACAGGTAAGATTAATTCATTGACTCAAATAAGATAAACATTCGGAAAGAAAAATGAAAAAGTATAAAGTCTGTGGAAAAATACTAGTAGAACTCCTTGGAAAATAAACATATAGAAGTTCTTAAGTATATTTTGTTAGGAACATGTATTTATTTTCCATTGAACATTTCAAACATTGTATACATACATACCTCGTCCCCCTACTCCTTATAGCTATCGTAGAATCAGGCATTTTTGTTAAAAAAGTAATAGTAATGGATGAATGAGATTTCATTGCCTCATCTAGTTCATTATGTTATTTTCTATTATTATATTTCTATCTTTCTTTTTAACTCTTTTATCCCTGCCGACAAATTACCTTATTTTAATAGCCTAATTTTGGTTTATTTACTTTTAGCAACATAACATAGTATATTTTGTACACTAAATTTTGTAATACCCGTCTGGTGATTTAAAAGAGTGGCCCTGAATTTGTTTGGGCGATTTCTTCTCATAAGGCATAACCATTTAGAAACGTGGTTATAGACCACCATAGGCTGGTATTTAATTATTTTATGTTTTTAATATTAATGTTCCATTTGGCAAGGCACCCGATAGTTGCTTTGTATGTACTGATCTATAATTTTAAATAATTTTTACTACTTTTTTAAGATGATTTAAATTAACTTTTGAGCAATTATTTGAAATAAAGAAATTTAATTTGAATTTGAATTTAGGAGCCCCAAAGTCGAATAGTGCGTATCTTGAATAACAAAAAAATTGTTAGGTCTATGTGATTTTCGCCTCTTCGTCATTCATCTGTACTTTCATATACGCTCGTCGGTTAAAGGTACTCTTACCCTGCTGATGTGGTTACTGCACCTACTCGCCCACTCACAGAAGCCTTATAAATTCCTTTAAACAGTCTCTCTCCACTCATTCTTTCAAATTGCGCAAATTAACGAAGCATTACTTTCTCTATTCGCGACAATATATCCTCTTTCAACAACAACATACCATACACGTGTCAGTGAACGCATTTCAACGGCATTAATTATTTTACTTTCGCGTTTCTTCTGCCATACCAACTCTCGCTGCCGTACATGAAAGTTAATGCCAGCACTCTCTTATGAGCATCCAAACTACACCAACTCAACTCCACCTTAATTACACCAACTCAACTCCACCTTAATTACACCAACTCAACTCGGTCAGTCAGTCAACTCGGTTTGCGTACCGGTTACCGGGCCCAAATAAGAGGCCTGATCCTTGACGGGAGGTTTCTCTTCGACGAGCACATTCGGCAGCTTGCTCAAAAGCTGGTCGGCGCTGAGTCCACCCTTGGGTGGCATTTGCCCAACTTGGGAGGACCCAGCGTCGCAACAAGACGGCTGCATAATATTATAGCTGCCCATTTTCTTTAAATCATGATGGTGTTCAAAGTGCAAAGTCCTTTCATCTTCATTTTGAATGCATTCCGCCGGAAAATGATGTGGGTCTTCTCTTATCCACACTCATTACAATTTGGAGAAAAACGTTTGCCCATTAAACGCCCAAAACAATTCAGACATTCCACTGAATTGCCGGAACGTAATGTTACAGCAGTAACAATATCAAGAAACCAGGGTGACTTGCTAAGACAGGCTCTCTATCTTACTTAGCAGTGTAGTAGTTAAAAATAAACAGTATGCATTCTTTGATAAGGCGAAGTTCATATTATTTTATAAAATTGCTCTTTGACATCGTATGATATACAATTGTCAACATCAATTCTAGGCTCATTCTCGGTTATCAGTGGCGGTCGTTCGCTCGCATTACTCTTTTGACATCGCGCCATCACCATACTACAGCATTTTACAGCAATAAAAAATGCCGTGTTTAAAAATATTTACCAACCTCGGGAAAAGTAAAATCCCAGAGAATTTTATTTCTAAAATTATACCTGTATTATCAAGAACCGTAAACAAACCAGAAGGAGTAAGTACATAGTTACTTTTTTTATTATTATGATTAAATGTTATTAAGCTATTGAGTTAACGTCTCTATCACGTCACCCGTTGTTTTAGTACATATCTACTGATAATATAGTATTACTATCGATAATATAGTAGTACGTACTGATAACTAAATGTAATACGAAAGTCATCCGTTTAGTTAGAGGACCCGGACTTTCCGGCAATAGCCGGTTCGAGTAACAGAGACCTATTGCTTGACCTATTGCTTTTTTACTCCCCAATCCATCTGTATAAGCAATATGCGTTCCTTCTCTTTCCATCCTACCTTTCCTGTCAAGGTTGAGGGCAATAGGCTTGCCCCCAATTACCTAAATACGAGTAAATGATAATCGGCAAATTGACTGCTTTAATCTCGGCTCTGCCTACGCTTTCGGGAATACAGGCATGAGTGTATGTATATATGTATCTCCATCTATACTTTTGTGACATCTTTTCATAACTAAACGGCTACACAGATTTTGAGCAAATGTGGTATGTGGATCGAACCGTGGGGAGAGACATTAACCTATGTCTTAATCGACATATCAGACGGGCAAAGCCGAGGATGGAAGCCGAGAGAGAAGAGAATGTGATCCTGAGATCCGTCAGTTTTATCATGAGTAGGGTATGGGATACCTATCAACACTATTATTATTGAACTGACTCAATAAAAAGGAGCAATTATGAGCAATATGTTTCAATACTTTTATGTGAATTGTAATTTTTGAATATAACGCCACTAAAAATGCAATAATAATATGCAATGTTTTAAAATTGTTTTGACCGACAATGACTAACAATGTTTTTTTTTAAAACACTAATTCACTTCAGAATCTACAAGAAGTGTTATCAGTGATAGTATATTTCTGATATCTGCGTGATAATTATTTATCAAAAATAAGATTGTTATACAAGTATATGATACATGTTCTTTTTATATAACAATAATATTATTTGGCCGATCTAAAAAGGATTCGAAGGATGTACTTACAAATAGAAACTAGAACATGTTTTATTTTTGAGCAAAAGCCTTGGTTAGCTGTTAATAAATAGAAAAATGATTTATTTTATTAGTTTACTGACACATTTTGTCAAGATACCTTTCAGACAAGCTGCTATGAATTTATTTTAAATATTTCTATTAAATAAAACAAAATTCATCATTGCCTCTCGGATTTCTAACTTAGTTAACCACTATATTGAACTGTTATGAACTATAGATTGGATACAGAACATCATTATGTAAACTGTAGTAGTGGTAGTCAAACTAGCAATCTACGTCGAACATAGGCAATTTTCACCTAATAGGAACAGGTAAACTCGGGAATGACTTTCTCCTTCAACGTCAGTTAACAAACCTGGGGCAGCCGAGATTCTATAGTTTTCTATATGGTTGGGAGCTGACTCTGTTCTTTGGGAAGCACTTTAGCTATTTAATAAAATTCTGGTAAAGAGTTTGAGTAAATCCAACTTTGTTTATTACTGATCTTATTACCCTTATAAAATGTATTCAGTTGCATACAAAAAGCAGAATCATGAAAGCGTTTCTTTTGATATATGTATATTGTGTATGTTAATAGCAGAGGTTGGTAAGTCTTTGCCCTTGGTATCGAAGAGCTGCTGAAACTAAGAATGTTATCCAACTCTAAGAAAATAAAATTACCTTTTCAGAGATTCATCATTGTGTTGACAACTGATTGTACGGTATCCTTTGCTCATGAAGGAACGGGCATATCTAGTGTCGTGGCGAGCCTGGAATCAATAGGAAATCTAGGTTTAGAACAGAACAAAATTATCACCAAGGAGGTTACAGAGTTTTTCCACAAAGAACTTGGAATTGCTCCCGAACAGTAAGTGCCTCGATCCTCTAATATAAACCTCTTACCAAATTTGTATGTAAGTTCCAAACTTAACAGTAAGAATTTGTGTAACTGTAGTTTCTGTGTAAGCCATACCACTACTACACACTAATGCTGGAATACAACCAATATTAGCGGTCGATGCTCTATGGGAAAGCGCTACTTAGGTTGCCAATATGAACTGATCAATATGCTATATAATGCCATAATATCGACAAGAAATGTCACTTCAAACTAACTTACTTTAGCTTTAATTTAAGCATGTGCTTGTTTCGTAGTTTGGTTTTGTAGGGTGTTTTATGTAATCTAGATAGTCTCTCAAAGACCTGGGATTCAAAGATGGTAGAACACTGAGCATTCATTTGCCTTCCCAATGTAAAGGCTTGGTCAAAGTATCCAATAACGCTGCTGGGAAATAAGCATTTACTACAATTAAAATAATCAAAAGTCTTATTTGTTTTCAGTTGCCTGATAACCTTCTACAATTTAGAAGGCCTGAATGTTGGCAAGGGGGGCGTAACCCTTAGCCCTTAACCACTTATTAGATACAAGTCCAGCAGAAGCCTGCAGTTATTTTAATGACTGCAATACATGTTTATTCTTCATTGCTGTTGTTATAAATGTATCCTGAATCATAGCATTTATTTTTTAACTAACTAAATACAAACTTATATAAATATTATCCTTATTTTTTTAAATTATGTTATACCTACATAAAAATTAATTAACAAAATTAAAGTTTTTTTCTCCGTATCATTGCTACTGTGGAGAAGCGGATGGACATGATATCCTTTCTTGTAGCAGATGCGCTGGCCGTATATTTGGACATACCAACATAAATGACATAATCCGTCGTGCTCTTGTCACAGCCGGCGTTTGTCCGTTTGTTTGACCAATGATGGTATGTCATTACTGCCATGGCAGATGAGTAGACCTTGGGTGTGGGACGCAACTTGCGTCTTTTTGAGCCGTTTGGGGTGGAGACGCTAGGGTCATGAGGTTCAAGTGCTCGTTCTATTTATAAGAAACTAGCTAAACGACTGAACGGCACTGATTCGTTACTGTTCTTATCCTGTCAACGTGTTAATGCTGTCATTCTTCTGGGAACGCTACCATATTCATAAATAGTTGTATTTTTATTTTATTATGTCTTTTCTTTTAGTTTTAGTCAAATAGAAACATAAACAACAGGTGCACCCCAGTACAGGCTTCTCCCTCTTGACCGCATTCAACGGAGAGCGACTGGCATCATCGATTGCCAAGATATTTCTGATCGGCTTGACACCTTGGCGTTGAGATGTAGCATTCTCTCATGAATATTTCGGACTTATATAAAAAAAAGCCTCAAGTACTAACCAAGTTGTGTAAGTAGTATTAAAATTGTATTGTATTGCAAATTCGATTTATTATAATTATCTATTGGGACTTGTGTGTGACAAAGAGGTAGAAATGTGAGTGCTCCGATACAATGTTACATCCTATTACATACTCTGGAGAAGTTACCTCTATACAAACAAACATTTATATGATAAGAAGGTAAGAACTACATTACCACTTTTGTTCTTTAAGATTTGCAAGTATTCAGGACAAGAGAGTTTATTTTAGGCCACTCTGAAATGTTATTTAAGTCAGGATAACATGAGATGTAAAGTTGTAAGAAAAGTCTGTGATCCTAGAACAGTTTTTTCAATATGTTGCCGTTGAAAATTTTCACCACAACATTAGCACTGTCTAAACTCGCTATGTTATCCTTATTTATTCTATTTAAGTCTCTATAAAATTAATCAATTAGTTAATCATTCAGAATTATGAAAATAATCCATTGGGGAGCGAGTTTCTCAATCCTAAAGCTAAAAGTAACAGCTGCCGTTGCATGCTGTCCAAGCTCTGGTATATGCAATACTGAGGTCTCCTCGTCATTGGCATCAGTGCAGACTATATCGATTAAAGTTTCACTATGTGTAGGACCTACATTGACATTCTTAAGATTTGTACATTCTGAAAAGTTTTTGAGATGTTTAGTTTTACCATCATTGTCATTTATAACGTTTATGTTAAAGTCACCTAGCAGGATTATTTTTTCTGCGTCAGTAAGGGAGTTTATGGTGTCAGTAACAGCGTCACGGTGTTTACATCTAGCCAAGGGCTGTACCGATTACAACATCTGTTCAACCTGGGGTGCGGGTGGATGTAGAATAATTATCTGTAAACTATGGCAAGAAAAACTTACACACGAATAATTTATTCATGTTTATTTAATAAAAAATATGTATTTTAAACTATTTAAAATGTTTAAGGTAGTTGTTTATCAGTAAGGTAGAGTATAGAATTTTGATTGATGGATGAAAGTATTCATCATCATTGTCATCCGATGTACATGTGCATACAAAATTTCAAGGGTCACCATCGCAAACCAAGTAAAAGGTAAATAATACATATACAGAAATCGGGACAGGTGAAACTAAATAAAAGCATGGAATACATCAGAGGTCTTATAAGAACATAAATGCTAAAACTGAAGTACATATATGTTATATTATTTATCTGCCAACTAAGATATACAAAAGAATAGCTAACATAACCGCTAAAAAGATGCCATTGGTCGTATCACCTCAATTTGAGAGCACTTCCCTAACTGCATCAGCCAGTATCGGAATCCTTGGCGTCGATATATCACGCGAAGTCCAGTTTCGCGGTCACTTAGAGAGTAAGGCCATAATAGCCTCGAAGAAGCTTGGTGTACTAAACAGATCGAGACAGTATTTTACTCCGGCCCACTTTATAAGGCGAAGGTTCGGCCGCACATGGAATACTGTTCTCATCTCTATGCAGGTGCACCCCAGTACCAACTTCTCCTTCTTGACCGCATTCAACGGAGAGCGACTCGCATCATCGACTGTCAAGATATTTCTGATCGACTTGACACATTGGCGTTGCGTAGACATGTAGCTTCACTCTGCATCCTCTATCGCTTGTATGATGGGGAGTGTTCAGAGGAATTGTTCGGACTTATACCGGCTGCTGGTTTCCGCCATCGTCCTACACGACAAAAAATCCATCCCCATCACCTGGACGATTGGCACTCCACCACTGTGCGCTTCTCCAGAAGCTTCTTGCTTCGCAAAACCAGCTTATGGATTAAATTGTCGCCTGCCGTATTTCCGAACGATACGACCTTCAAACCTTCAAGAAAAGAGCGTACTCCTACCTAAAAGGCCGGCAACGCACTTGTGACTCTTGAGTTGCGGGTGTCCATGGGCGACGGTAGCCATTTACCATCAGGTGACCCGTCTGCTCCTTTGCCCCCTATTGCATAAAAAAGAAAAAAAAAACCTGTTACAACATTTACTAAATTTTAAATGCTTAGACTTCAATGTTGTCGTGCTTAAGATAACTGTCTTACCTTACCCTATAGTAACCTACCTACAAGGCTAGAATAAATAGAAACTTTTATGGTGTAATGTCTAATTAATTAATACTATGTTATGGCCTTCTGTACTATAAAGAATAAACTGTTAGAGATCCCCTGACAGTTCGAATTTCAAGCATAATTTATTCACTTTAAATTTGTTTTTCTTTTTTGAGAATACCTTCGAATTAAGAATTCCTGTATAGCGAGGGATTTGACAAATATAGAAAGAACGGACACAAAGAATTCCCAGAGTCGGGACAACTACTTGTGATACACAATAATTTATGTCCCGTGTTAGAATCGAATCCACGAGCACCGACTCAGCAGTCAGGATAACTAACCACTAGACCAATAAGCCAGTCATTTCACTGCCCATTATATCTTAAATGTCGTTGTATAGAGACTTTCCGTGCCATATCAGTTGAATCTAAGGTTGTTTTTATTCGTTTACTAACATTTTCTGACTTAAAGCAATATTGATTAAAAGGTATAGCTTTCTGCACTTCTACGTATTTATAAACTGAAAATTCACATTTACATTTCTAGGTGCGTTAATATATTTGCTTAAAAGGGTTGAAATCGCTTCACGCATTCATCTACAAATTTTTACATTTATCAGTTAGGTTCATCAAATTTATAAATCTGAATCACAGAAATTCATAGTATACATTCATAAATTTGATACTATTTCTTCATTTGCTCATCTCCAGTAATAAAAGGACATTTGATCAAATAAATCAATACAGGAGAATTAAAACTACGAATACATGGAACTAAATTAAACTATAGTGTACACTTTCTTTTTTAATATTTATAACATTGAAATCTGGTGTACATTTATCTTCGGAATATTATTAATTTGTAAGCCTCATTTTTTATCTTTCTTGATAATACATTGCAATGCTTTCCTGCTTACGACGACACCCTCTTCGTCAATCCACGTCATTCCATCGATATTTCGCCATATGCCACTTCTAGTAACCACACTTTCTTGACAAGGATCTTCCCCTTCCCAAGTAACAGGCTCATGTGTAACATCCACCATTGAAGATCCACCTTTTTTTGTTTCTACCAAAGGAATGACTACATTCTCTAAGTGTGTTTCTTCGTCCTCGTCATTTTCTTCATCTGTATTACATATTCCGTCGAGTTTTCGTTGGATTTTGTTAGCTCTTGCCTTCCATCTATCCAAGTTTTTCAAAGCCATTACATACATTGGTCTAGTGTTTGGTAAGATTTGGTACAATGTGCTGTAGCATGGAATACAGATCTGTTTAAGAAAACCCACCTGAAATATTCAATAAGACATGTGAATCTAAATTTATACTTTAGTGTTAAAATGCTTTGTTGATACAAAGCGTATGTTTCAACAAAGCATTTTAAAAAGCATAAAAATTAAAAAGCCTTTTAAACCTTGAAGGACAACTTAGTTCAAATTTACGATTTCGAATACTATTACTGTTATACCTGGCTAGATGGCTGCTCATCAGGCTTATGTCTGTCCATCATCGGTATAGGTACTTTGCCAACAGCCCTCTCTTTATCCCCTTGATCGTAGAACTCTTCAAAGATTACCTTTACCGTGTTTATCTGAATATCCCAGGGTTTAGCTGCTGCTGACAGATCAGCTGCCGTCATGGCTATTGCCATACCAAGATCTCTGAAAAAAGTAGAGCTTTTTCCTTATTATTCTTTATTCCACGTTTATAGTTTCTATGTAATTATAGTCTGTTTCTATTGCAGACGGAAAAACAGAAAATAACATTTATGCAAGTAAAATGCGCATGAACTCATGACCACCCCGTATAAGTTAGTTTATTAACAGTCTGATTACGGCAGAACCAGCTCCGCTTAATTTTGTATCTGGCGGCAGTGTGCTAGATGGGTAAAGTATTATTATAGGCATTCCTAATACTCTTTCTATTCACTGTCATTAATTCTGCCATAGTAATAAAAAAAACCTGTCAATTTATCGCATTGTTTCATTTTAAATTAGTTTTAATCTTTCGCTGGTATAGATATTTCGGCACTAACATACAAATTGTAAGATATAAAGAAACATAGCGACGGCTTTGCTGAACACAGTAGCAATAGTGCCTAGTGACTTGTGTGATTTTTATTAAATATTCGCTGGCGTTAGATATTAAGTTTACGTAAGTAATAGTGATAATAACTGCTGATTCCTAACAAATCGTCTACGGAAATTAATGTATAAAGCAGACTAGCACCACAGAACATGATTAATTTAAATTTGCAAGTATGTTGTGATGTGGAACCCCTTCAAAATCCAGGTTAATTGAATACATTTCAAATAATTCATATGGGTTAGGTGCAAGATTTAGCGGCAGTTTTATTCAAATCCGTACCTATGAGTATTCAATGTCCAGTTGAATTGTGGAGGGTTGGTGGCCAGCAACTGTTTTAACTTCTCCAAGTTGGGAAAGAACTTGGCCAGGTCAGTCGCCAAGATGCAGTGTCTGATGAAGCCTAGGATCTCCTTGTAATCCTCACTGGTAATATGCGAGAATATGTTGTGACCATCCTGGATAACACACAACAGTTTATTTATGTAAAACTAAATGTTCAAAATTACACAAGTATTAGCTTTTTTTTTATTGCAAACGTACGTTTGATACTATTTTCACCACAAATTAATATAGCTTATAACAGTATTCTTTTAAACAGGCAAAAGCTTCCTTGAAATAGCTCCTTAAGTAATATTTCAATTATAATTATTGCACATTAAAGAAGGAGAAGACCGAAGTCGGCTACACAGAACACGGAACAGCACTTAAACAAATTAAAATATTAATAACCTTCTTATTATTATGAAATAATAATTGCAAAGGATTTGGTGTAACCACATTTAAAATACGTGAAAAACAAGATTGTATTTTTACTTTTAACAATTAATTTAATCTGTAATTGTAAAGCCGTTGTTAGTGCATATTTAAACATTAAAAATAAAAAGCCAAAACTGACTGCACGAGTCGCCGAGTGTTGTGAGTTCGATCCCCGCACGGAACAACACTTATGTAATCCGCAAATTGTTGTTCTGAGTCTGGGTGTTCTTTGTGTCTGTTGTTTAAATGTTCGTAAAGTCCCCACGACACAAGAATTAATCTTAAAAAAAACATATATACATATATCCCCGAAGGGGTAGGCAGAGGTGTAATTAATAGTCACGTTTTGCTTACGTTAAGTTAGTTCCATTTACGTAATAAGGGGCAAGTCCGTCATCCGGGCACTTAGGGAATCAGATGGGAAAATTTGGGGAATATTAAAAGCAAAAGGGAGGATGGAAAGGGAAACAAAAGAAAACTGCTTATACGGATGCACGAGGCACCGTCCTGTTGCAACCACTTGTTAGTGATAACCACATAAACGGTCAACATCATCATCATATCCAAACCGTTTATTGCAAACCAAATTTCACGATCGCATAATTTCACGAAATTCAGCTGTTGGTGGTGGCCTGGTAAGTGGCCAGATCGTATGATTTAACACCACTGGATTATTGTTTGGAGGCTATGTTAAGGACAAAGTATATACGGAGCCAATCGAATCGATTGCAGCATCTTAAAATTCAAAATTCGTGACACGATTAATGAAATAGACCCGCCATTTTGCCAAAAGGTGATTAAATTTTTTTATGAAAGAATCGACATTGCCAGCGTGGTCGTGGTGGACATTTGCCAGATATCATTTTTCATTCATAATTGCCAAACCTTACTCTTGGTGATACAATAAAAATTTAAATAATATTCATCTAAATTCTTTCTTTTATTTTATTTTAAAAAACAAAGGAAATTGTTGAAAAACCCTTTAGTTAAAATTTGCGAAATTACATTCAAATAGCTTAATTAATGACAGCGCCTACTAGATATTTGTATGAACACTACCTACAACAAAAGCTTGCTAGAACTCTCAGGTTTGTGCCAAACTCAACAGATATACTAGGTGGCGCTCCTTGTACCTTTAAAAGTATAAGTCAAGTTTATATCTAGTACCTATTTGTTTATAATTCCAAACCATCCAATATGCTGTCAGCCAATTGTCTAATAAGAAACAGGAGACTAGTAATCTATTCTAATGTTTGAATTAGGCAGTTTTCATTGCACAACTACAACAACTACATCATCAAACCAGAAATATTTTAAATTAATTATCATTATCATTGATACCGGAAACATATACACTAAAAATGACAAAAATACGCAAACGCTTAAAAAGGAACCAACAGAGTTACGAACTGAAAGAGAGAATTGTCTAAAAGAAAATCTGTTTAAGAGGTATTAAACGAATATGTACCAGTTAAAGATGGATTACCACTCCGAAGAATGGTCAAGCTGTAGTGACTACAAATGGAAATAAAATTATAAACATTGCTATAGAATTTTATGAGCAAATATATGATGTCAGTAACCAAACATTACAAGTTTCGAACTACATGCAGATTGGAAGTTCTCTAAATGAAAATGTTCTACAACTGCTGGAAAGCGAAGGACAACGAGCAGACACTAAAATAAGCGACGAATCCAGGAGAAGATAATATCATAAACGATGTTATAAAAGCATTCGTAGAGCCCATATCACCCATGCCTGTTAAACGATCTTATCAAACAAGAACATATATGAAAACATTTCATCAAAAACATAACTTTCGAATCATTAGTAAGAACATGCAAATATGATATTGAGTTATACGTTTATTCGTTCACTTGTCGCGCACATACTTAATTTAAATTTAAGACTTTTGTGGTTTTATCATGGATGTCATTGTCAGAACTGGACTACACGTGAAGCACCAGCTTTCAAATAGAAAAAAAACATCGAAATCGGTTCACCCAATCGAAAGTTCTGAGCTAACAAACAAAAAAAATACAGTCGAATTGAGACCCCTCCTTTTTTGAAGTCGGTTCAAAATACGCAGAGAATCGGAAATCTTTATACGTAGCGTTTGTGGACCATCTCACCCATCGGATCATCCTATTATCTCTCAATCATATACACATATATGTATATTTACATTAATGTCTAAACAAGAACCATACATACATCGCATAGAAAGATAGCATATATACTATATATATACCCATATAATATACATTACTCTCTAGTTTATCAAGTTGGTCTTCTTTAAAAGCGAGGTGACGTCGGCATATATGTATATTGAATGTGTGTACATATGTATATATAATACATACTCTATATATATTAATAAACAAATGCCTCTTTCATGTCAGTTATGTGTTTATATAGCATTTATAAATCAGCATCAGAGAAATAAATATTATTATTTATAAATATATGCAAGTAGATATCTACTTATAAATAACATGTAAAATATAAAGAACAAAAATAGCATATATAACAAAAATAAATGGCAATACAAAATGGGTATTGCCAATTATTTTTGACTCTCGTTGGAGTAGAATAAGGCCACACTATCTCTGTCCGCGGGTGTTGTAAAAGGTGACTAATGAATTACACTATTATCTATCTCTATAACAGTGTATATAGTGTTCAATTGACGGCTTGCCCGCTATTACGTTTGTGGGACCAAATTCTAATTGGCAAAATGTGGGTGTTTAATATACCTCTGCCTGCCCCTTCGCTGATACAGGCGTGAGCGTATGAATGGAGAAAATAGGTACACATTTTAACGTCTTTGAAACGAGGATATCAGTTTGACATGGCACTTCTAAGATTGAGAACGACATACAACGCATTATAAATGTTACAAAGTTAATTCTTATCTCTTCAAAGTTACATTTCTAAAATAGTATTATTATCAGTAGTAATATGAAATACGTTGTGTGGACCATATTAATCTGGAAGTTGCAGAACATAAAAAAAAAAAACAAACACAAACAATTCACTTCTTGGAAGTAGCTGTTCTGGCCTCTGTAGCCTCATACCTGTGTGCAGTGGTCTCGACTTTCACAGGACATTCAAAGACTGTTGGAGAAAGCTTCAACAAATCATAACGGGAGTTTGTTTCCTATGCATTTTGCCTTTTGCCCAATTACAAATATAATACCTTACCTGGAGCAAAAGTTCGTGACGACTTTTTGTGAAAAAATCTTATATTGTGATTCTTGAGCCTTTTAATTCTGTTTTTGAAAACCACAATTTATCCTGGACAGAAACTGATTGATACAAGTTGATCAGTATAAGACGATGCTTGTGTGGAGCCAGAGGCCTACCCATGCAGAGGCAGCGTTTTATAACACCGGTTGTAAAATTTATTAAACATTAGCAACCGCTTGTGCGGTCTTCGTCCTTTTGCTTTGCAATACCATATAGCACGAGAATTTTTCTTCGCCTTTGCATCTAGAGATAATCCTTGCTGCACACCAGTGACTGTACCTGTTGCTGTAAACCCTTGAGAACTTCTAGTATGAAATACCGGAACGTGACAAACTCAGCAACAAGACCAGCCTTGTTTGTTATCGGGCTTGAATTAGTTTGTAACTGAGCTTCAATCCTTGATTTCCTCTTTTAGAATATGGTGACTGAAAGATCTACTTCCACAGTAAGAATGGACTCCATGGTCAGGTGTTATGTTTAACTGAAAATACCTTTGTCTGGCGGGTAGTGTGATATAATATGTTATTTTATTTCATTGCATATGTACTGTGTTAAATTTTAAATTTAATTTAAATAATTAACACCGCAAGCTAAACATATTTATTGTTGACTTACAAATACCCATAAAAGAAAAAAAGGTATTAGGTATGTTCAGTAATAAAAGTTATGTATATTTTGTTATGATATTCCACCAATACCTGATTAATCTGTCAGTACAATGTCAGTAACTTAATTGATCAATCGTCTAAGTATATCTCCATTTTCTTTCATATTTATTATGACTTAGCTGGCCCGCCTGGGCTTCGCTCTAATGTCGCTGTCAATGTTTTGTCAAAATATTGAATATCACCCACTGTCTTTTGTTTCACTCACCCACTTTTCATAATATGAGATTTTATTCGATTTTAATGTTTATCAGATTTACGAAAAGATTTAATTTCGGTAATGAATTTCTGGCCTACATTCGAACCCTGTGCCCCTTCAAACGATGACCCCAATGCACTGGCTGTGCTAGATGACTTGAATGCTTACAGTAAGTACTTTTATTTTCAATTTAGATAGGTCATAAAATAATATCTATATTTGAAATATACTATAACTATTGCTACTAACTATATTATTAAATGTTTAATTTTAATTTATAATGTTGCAAACATTCAGGGGTACTGTACTTTTTATTCATTTACTATTTCCATCAAAACGACTATGGTGTAGAAAAATGCCTATCCATTTTCTTTTTTTATCTTGCTCCCGATTAGTATATTTGAATTATTCTAGCTAATTAAATGAACTAGTATGGTCGAAACTTTATATATGTATTAGCATATTACCCAATCAAACATCCACACTGCTTATAAAAAACAAAACATCTACTAATTAATGCAAATTCAAAGTAATAAAATAACTAAACTTGATTATTCAGGATGACATGATCACTCTGAATGCCGGGCAGCGCACTTACGACTCTCGAGTTGCTTTAATCCAGAGCATGAAGCGATGTGTACTAGCCTTTTCTAAGATATATAATACAAATACATTTTAATTATATCAATTTATAAAACATATGAAACCTAAAACTCACCTCTATGAAGCACAATACTTTGCTGCGGTAATACAGTCATGTATGTAGATATATGTTATGTGCGTTGTTAGTATATTTTTCCACCAACCTGCTGTAATATTGTAACGGTGATATTAAAATGATGGTGTTCCAGTGTGGAAGTGGTGTACATGGCTGCCAGAGGAGAGGCGATTTCACTCATGTATTTATTGGTGTAACCTCTATGATCTAGGTCATGACAGAGGCATGCTACGAAGAGGGCAAGCCGCTGAAAAAAGTAAATATAAAATATGTTGAAATACTGCATTTCAGTACAATTTTAATATCGTTTTATGCATGCATGCAATGTATAGTTTAGTATATTTATATGCATGAACGCGTTATACGTATTTATTCATCTACTTTAAAAAAACCGTATGTAAATAACTGACTTCAATGCACCTTTCATGATACATCTTTAAAGTTGTCTTTATCACTTAATTTTATCCCTTAGTGTAAAATAAAAACAAAATAATTAAAATTGTTTTCTTTATACCAAATATATGTATGACACTTAAATCTAATACCTTTAAACGAGCAATTCTTGTATATATATAATCTGAATCTCGGAAACGGCTCCAACGATATTCATGAAATTTTGTATCCAGGGGATTTCGGGGCCGATAAATCGATCTAGCTAGGTTTAATTTTTAGAAAACGTCGTTTTATCCGTGTCTTCAAGCAATGAAAACCTGCTACAATATCATTAGAATACGAAGGTAAATTTCGCTACTGTCCACAAGGTTGTAATAGATCAGGTAGGAAATAGGGCGGTTCCGTAACCAGATTACCCCGGTTCGAGTCGTGATGATTATTTTATTTTACTTTTTTTTTGTTCTTTTACACGATTTAACAAAAAAAAATACCGAGCAAAGCTCGGTCATCCAGGTACTAAACAATAAAATACGAGGTATTTCCACTGCCGCTTAGTTCAGAACCACTCGATTTTTGATTTGTTCGGGTGGATAAACCCTTTACTAATTCATATAAAGATAACGTAACTGCAATGTAATGTAATTAGTGTATATAATAAAAACAATTTGCGGTAGCAATAAGCCAATTGTATTTTACTGGTGCGGAAGACGACTAGATCAAGAGTAAGTCATGGTTGGTTGTCTTTTTTACCCGAATGCTGAGGAACAGGGGGAGGGTAGGCAGAAGCGTAATAAACGACCACCTTTAGCCAATGATAATTTAATCCCGATTACGTAATAAGCAGAATTGCCCAGATGACGGCAACGGACCTGTCAATTGCCCTCATCTAGGCACTTTTGGGAATTAGATGGGAAAATTAGGAATATGTTTACAGGAGAGATTAGAAAGAGATGGAAAGGGACAAGGCTTATACAGATAGACTGGGGAGTATAAGCTATACCTTTCTTCAAATTGTAACTAGCACAACCTCAATGACCACCAATGCAATCAAAAAGGAATTACATAAATCGGTTCAGAAATAACAAAGATATCGCTTAACATATATCTTGTTCATCCTTTAATTAATGTCCTAAAGATGAAGTATTTATTTCAAATATACCAAATAACCATAACTATAAAATCATATAACTATAAAATCTACCCTTAACTCAGTCCCATTGTTTTGCATAGCTCGGCAGATGGCGATGGGATCAAAATAGCTCTCGCTAGTAACGATCTCCGGAACGTGTACATAAAGAGACTAGCGGATCAATTATTAGCTTTCTCAATTGTTTTCTTCCAATTTTTGTGGACCTAAAGTTGTCACAAACTATAAGGTCTGTTATGAAGCAGTTAAATTAGAGTAGAATATAATTATATGCTTGACCTAAGTATTCGATTGTCACAATGAAGAGATAAAAACAACTCATAATCGATTCCATCATTTTGGCTTCAGTTTTAAAGATTTTCAAAAATTTGTATTATAATATTTTAGTAATTTATTTTTTCACATTTCAGGATTTATAACAGAGTTAATCTAAACACCACACGCTATGGCGAACAGTGTTTTTGTATGTAAATCAAAGCCTTCTTTTATAATTAAACTTCTGCACTGCTCAATGTATTAAAAATATATGTATTTTTTATTTATCGTATTTTTACAAGTCCTTAGCATAGTAACTCTAAATGTCATCTTTAATTCTTAGTAAATAAATATCGATTTTATTATAATGTTTTGATTTTAGTTTGGTTACGTTGGTTTCAAGTTGAGTTAAGAAAATATTTATGCTTCAACCTAAGAACAGCAATCTGTCAGATTACTCCAAAGTGCGACAAGTTAGTTAAATGATAGCATTTTAATTAAAAGTTTTAAGGGTTTTCAATTACATTGACTGCCATTTAATGGTTTTACAAACAAATAACTTTTAAACAAATATATACTTGTTTTAAAGCATTTTGAGTTTTCGATTTCATGTCAGTACGTTCGTTCAATGTTATTTGACAGTAACAGACCGAGACAGACGCTATAATTTTTTAATTTTGGATTACTATATTAGAGATAGTATATAGGTAAGGTTAGATTAATCTTGGCATAGATTGTACAGTGTGTTCCTCGTAATGTTAATACACAGACTGGCATATTTAACAACTTGACAGCACATGTTTTGTACTGTGAATGTAATATGGATGAGAGAGTTTAACTAGAAGAGAGAGCAATTTCTATAAATTACAACAAATACTCTCACAATTAAATTACTCATCTCTACAGAACTTAGTTATTGAAGTCAGTGTTCAGTTCACTTTATTACTAACACAGTCATTAATAACATGACTTAACAGCATAGAATATTTAAACTTGGTACTGCAATGGCAAATTTGAAATTTGTAGATGTCAGATTAGGTAAACACCTAAATGCTATATACTATAAAAAAAAAACATTTGCGCTCCATACTCTTTGCTTTAAACCGGTTCAAAAATACGAAGATATCGCTTAACATATATATTTTTCATCCCTTAATTTTATATCTTAGAGATGGAATATTTTCTTCAAATGTAAATGGGATTATATTTTTAACTTACTATTCCAATTAAAAAAAAGTCATTTATACCTACATCAGTAAATAAATGACGGTATTATACGCTAATAAACATTAAAAATTTAGTGCCTTTTTGAAATCTGTTAAAAAAATGGTTATTTATATAATCGTGTTCTGGATTGCACTGTGTTATTTAGTAATACCTTTGCCTTTAATTTTACTTACATGAATTACACATTAATGTTTGTTTCTCTCGCTGAGCCTAATGATTTTGTTAGGAGTACTTCGATGGTGTATTGTAGTGGGGTTCAAAACCGGAATAATTTACAATTACTCTATCACAAGCGAAATTACTTTTTACTAAACAATTGCTCTCCTAACTTTATTTTACTTCATCGTCACTTCAAACCGGTGACTTGAAAGACAAACGCCTATTTCAATAAACATTAAGTTATTTTCAAACAAGAAAATAAATAAATAAGTAAATAAATATGTTACTTTGTTAACTTTAACTGTCATATTAACTAACATTCTTGAATTTTATACTCTGTGTGAAGATTGTTAAAATATAACCGTATAAAATATTCTGCCAATTGAAACCCAAGATTGTGTAGTTTTGTACTTTAGACCACCGGAAACACAATTGAACACAATGTTATGTCAACATCATTATTCAACACAATGCTATGTCTTTACTTTATATTAATATTATAAATACGAAATTAACGCCATCTGTCTTTCTGCCTATTTACCTTTCCGATTTTGTTTAAATTTGTTATGTGGATACTTCCCACCCCGGGAAAAGACATAGGCTACATTTCATCAATATTCCAAACAGACAAGCATATACTTAAACATTAAATGCCTGAGGTTTTAGTTTAAAAATACAGTAAGCTATAGTATAAGCGAACTATTTTTATCAAAACTTGACACGATCACACTTACCATTTTGTAATTAAACCGCTTTCTATAATCGTTCTTCAGCATGACATACATAGAATGAGCTACTGTCCATCCATGATCAAAATTATGGTACGGCACAGTACGATAATTCTTCTTTACAGTCAAAACAAACCTGGTTAAGGTGCTAAGATCAAAATTCGCCAAATCAAAAAGATCGCTGAACATGTTGATCACACATTTGCACTTTTGAAACTCA
The DNA here is from genome assembly GCA_947561695.1 of Tyria jacobaeae. NCBI lineage: Eukaryota > Metazoa > Arthropoda > Insecta > Lepidoptera > Erebidae > Tyria > Tyria jacobaeae. The sequence continues at coordinate 4,248,896 of OX387207.1, read as the reverse complement.
TCAAACTTGAATGGGTCTAAGTAGAAATTGTTGAGGTTTACAGTGATAGCATTCTGATCACCTAACATAGCCATCACTTCTGTTTCACGGCAAGTATTATGATAACTAAGTACTTCAAGAGCAACTCTATATTTCTGTTCTTTCCTCATAATTCTGTCGTATAGCCTCGCGTGATGAAGGGCTAGTCCAAAGAAAGTTGAGAAAATCTCAAAGGCGACTTCATCTTCGTGGCCAAAATTGTCCTCGCCTCGCTTGTTTACCATCTGTACTACTCCTATGACGCTACCCTGAACCTTCACGGGCATGCAAAGAATGCTAACAGTTTTGTAGCCTGTAGCCTCGTCCACCTCTCTGAAAAAAAAAAAAAAAACGTAACTAAAACCTATCGAACAATATAAATGAAAACGTATAATGTACTCGTTATCCCTACTTATAATATTATAAATGTGAATGTAATTTTGTTTGTTACGCTTCCACTACGAAACTACTCACACTGAGAATATGTGTATAAAGTTTCATGATAATCGGTTTATCATGAAACTTTATACACATATTCTCAAAAGTATTAGGAAGGAAATAGGGTACTGTTTTATTTAAAAAAAAATATATTTTTTACGAAACTTTGAAAATCTAGCAACTTCAATGCCATCTTGATTTAAGGGATTCAATGCGAGCGATGCCGCTGGTAAAAGCTAGTAAGTATATAATTTAAGACATTCTCACACATGTTCATCTGATTCCAAAGTAAGCAGAGCTTATAATACGGTAATCAGAGTACTGATAAACATTCTAAATATATAAATATTGTATGTTGTTTAAGTACACCCAAATACAGAAGAAATAATTGTGCTCATTATAAAATTATGTATTGGGAATCAAACCCACGACCTCAGGCTCAGCAGTCAGAATCACTAACCGCTAGACTAACAGACCAGTCTAATTCAGCAAATAATACTATAAAGAAAATATTATAGTTTTCACACTTTGCTGAATATGATTGAATAAAAGTCTTACATAACAACAATTCTAAGAAGTGGTGTAACTTCAGGTATTCGTTACTCTAAAACTGTAATTACTGTTTTAGATAAAATTTACAAACACTAGACTTTCTCGGAACCAGAAAATATGTCACCCATATTAAATTGATATAGTTAGGAGATAATGTGATCCATGAATTGAAGTTTCTTTTTTTCTAATAATAATTTCATTATTTGTAATTAGCAGAAACAAATAACACACTCATCTTTTAAAAACTGTCCCGTTATATTTTCGAAATATTGAGGCAATTTAGTACACCTCTGCTTACCCCTTATGGGCAAGTATGCATGTATGTATCTGCCACAAATAGCAGCAATTGTCTGAACAAAACAGTTGTCTGAATGAAATCTACCCTTAACTCAGTTCTAACTGTTTCGCTTACCTCGACAGATGGCGATGCGAGCGAAATAGATCTCGCTATAGCCAGACTCCGTAACATCTATAAAACGTTTCAGGAGACTTTGTCACTTAAACTGCATTGCGTATAACGCATATGTATACTTTTAAGCCGAGTTTTTGTGAGCCTAAGTAAGTTAAGGTCAAACCTGTAAACTTAGACTAAACTAACTTATACTAATAACAGTTGTGCAGTAGGCGTGACTAGTAATATTTAAGGGCTAGCATGTTCAATAATTTGACGGGGCACTGAATGTAATATGTATACGTACTGCAACATATGTAGTTACTAATAACATGATATTAACCACAAACATTTTGAAATCTGTAGTTGACAGATTAGTTCTGTAAACCCTCTGCTCACCATTTTTGTTTTACGCATAGTTTTATTTATATATTATGTTTTGTTCAAATAAATAGATTTTTATAGTATCTACAGTATTCATAAACTTAGCACAAAATCTTACTGACATTATGTTTAAGTACATCTTAATATTTTAAACGTGAATTTTGCGCATGCGTGGAATAATGTCGGTGTTGATCGGTTGTTTGTACGACGTCTGGGGTAGAGTCTACGAGCACAAATTGGTATAGATAGGTACACTGAACGGTGTCTGATTATAATAAGCTTATAATGATTGGTCACGCAAGGTCTACAGGTTGTTTACTGCTCTAGTTAGCTTAAAATATTTTTCAAGGATGGTATTCTATTACTAGTTCGCATTAATATTTATGTGTAATGTATGTGAGGCATAGTGTGTGAGCTCGTCGTTCGAGTCATAATGTTAGGTATTATTATGCTCTTTTCGTATAAGGTTCTAATGTATCTCTTTTATAGTTACTAATATTATATTACTAATAACTTATATACTTTGCAGGCATACGAAGTACATATCTGAATAAAGTAATTTCAGTCGCACCTTCTAAACCCTGTCCTTACTGGAGTTTTGCAGCAATTACCAGTAGCAATTCGACTCGACGCTATGTAACGTAATAGTCCAGTCACTTTAGTAGAAAGAAAGAGTCAACCTCGGAATGAAAGACAATAAGCTGAATTTTCGTATACACCTTCAATTTAGCGTTCTAAAAGCTGTACTGTAGCGCAAGGTCAACCACGAATACTTCTTTGAATTTTGAAGAATTTGTTTTGTTTATCAGTTAATACATTGTAAGAAAAATCGACGAGACGCTAAGTGAACTCGAGGATGCGTTTGATCAGTTGGTCCAACGACACCATTTCTTTAAAGATTGCCCTGTGAGGTTGTACAACCAATGCACTTAATATACATCATACATAAGTGAACAAAAAGTCTAAGTAGAAAAATAATTAAGTAGTTTATCTTTAAAATGTGTAATTTTTTAGATAGTAGACAATATATCATATTTATTATATTAATATATTATTATATATCTTAAAGTTATAATAATTTATTCAAAGGAAAACGAGTTACATATTTTAGTTTTATCTTTAATCAGCTGCTGTACATTTCTTACTATTTTAATTAATTTGCAGTGAAAATCTATAAATCTTTAATAAATTAAAGAGCAAAAGTATACGTACTGTACTCGCCGCCCTCTATCGAAAAATCGGTTGAGGCGCATGAAACGCAATGTTTCATATAAAATTTTCCGCAAATTTCGTGGTCGACAATTTTTATATTAAATGTTAACATAATCGGAAGAGTAGGAAACGAGATAGAGCGAAAACACTTTTGTTTACCTTTGACCTTGACGACCATAACTTGAATTTTATGAGACTTTTGAGACAACTTATAGTAAACCAAAATAAAGGTATATATGAAAATTATCCTTATTATATATCTTTCTAATTTGACTGGACTATAAGTGATACCAACATAGTTAACGTTTCGTGGTAAGGAGGTGCTTCCTTATTTAAGTCTCATCATAGTTATAGATCTGAGAATAGTTCAAAGACGGCATGTACGGCAACAACATACCTGTTAAACCTGTAGTCAGAATACGCATCCGGTATATTCATAGTTTCTCCAGACAACGCCACGTGACCAGCTATTCCTCGGTTAATAGGCATCCTGATCTCTTTCTTCTCCATATCTCCTTCATGTCCAGGTTCAAATTTTAGGTCGAAGACTGTAGATACTAGCTCGAAGTTCCTGTAGTCTACTAGGAAGAGAGAAGCCCGATCAGCATTGACGAGACGCTGAGCGAACTCGAGGATACGCTTGATCAGTTGGTCCAACGATACCATTTCTTCAAAGATTGCCCTGTGAGGTTGTAAAACCAATGCTCTTAATATACATCATACATAAGTGAACTAAAAAAGGTCTTCGTGTGCTGTATGACTGAATATTTATAATATGTAACAAAAATAATGCATATAAACTAAATTCTTGTAAAAAGGACCAATCAAGGCTTTATTTTACATACAGTAAAATTTTAAATGAAACTGCCCCAAGGTTTCTTTGATTTTATTTTCTATAAGCAAAATGCATTTCATCCTATCAATTATTTATATTTTGGATTTCGTTCTCACAATGAACTCTGTGTCTGTAAATACATTTTCATAATGTCCTTAAATTAAAAAATTCAAATATTAGCGGCTTCACTGAAGAGGGAGCTGGTAAAACCGATTTTTTTTCTACTAAAATAAGCACGGTCGTTCCATAGCACCATGCTTTAATATATTTACATATTTACAAAGATCTGTTGCTATAATAGTAAACATTAAAAATCTAAACATTACTTACTTTACAACGTCTAGAAGAAAATCAGACATATTCCTCTCTCTTTTCTTGTCCAAATACAAGTTGCAATAATGAAGTGCCAGACTTCCCAATACCAAGAAGTTAGAGCTGATCTCTTCATCCAGCTCTCTAAACTTGTCATGTACCCGCCACATCTCAATAACATAGATTGTCTTACCAGTTTTAGTGAGAATAGGCTGATACATTACGTGGTTAGCTTTTTTCTGTATATAAAAATAAGGTAAAATAACTTAGGGTTGAAATGGAAATTCCTTAGCAATTAACTATAACCGCAAATGAACTATTGTATATTTGGAATCGACCAACAAAATCACTCCCTCTTGTATTGCAAAAATAAATTATATTATAATATTTAATGCGTTCACGCGACTGATTTGGCAACGAATGCTGAAAAACGAATTAAAGTTTTTTTTTTTTTTTAAGGAGGATTGTATGAATACATGGCATAGCTTGCGGCATCTAGAAGTAATGGTGGAATATAGAAATACTGAAAATTTTGCTCTTTTTGAGAGACCGTGATTTGGTGTCAAAGTAAATATTTAAGTTTGCAATCCCTGTGTACCCTTCAATGCATAAAAACATGACTTTCTACATGAATTTACATGTGTAAATTTGCTTAAACTAACTCCGTAGAATTCTGACCACCGTATCCTTTTGCAGTTAAACAACAACTCTAACAGAAATCAGCCGTATCTCTGCTATAGCATAAAACTATTAAATGGAATTCATACCCACCACATTCTTCTTAAAAGAACTAAAGAGTGTAATTGGTGTCTCTGGAAAGCGCAATGGATCATCAGCTCTGCATAGGCGCCGACATTCTCCAATTTTCGCCACTTCGAGCACCATTGTGACATACTGAGGGTCAGCTCTAACTAAGCTCTTAGAAACCTCGTTTTGATGTGGCTGTAATCATTACCAGACATTCAAGCTATAGTCTAACAGAGAGTCCAGTTGCAGTCTAGAATCAGGTTAAAATGGTTATGCTGACCTGCAGATCTATCTGGACACAACAGTGAATGACAAGAACTTCTTAACGAAACAAGTACCAACCTATGTTTTGTGGAGTTGTGTGAAATCTACTAAACCGTTATAAACCGGTGTAGACTCTGAGGGATTAAGTAAATCTAGTAGTACTTTCTAGATGACGGTCTTTGACGTGGGAGTAGGTATGCTCTTTTCTGGACGGTTTGAAGATCGCATCGATCCAGAAATTCAACGAGTACGGTTTGTTCCACAGATTGTTTGTCCGAGGAAAATAAAAGTTTAGAGAAGCACACAGACCACTGTGTGCTTCTCTAAACTTTTATTTCTGTCGCTTCGCCTCCACCAGGAGGGCCAGCGAAAAGATGGAGTTTGTATAAGTCCTAACAACTCTTCAGAGCATTTCCCATGATACAAGCGACAGAGAACAGAGTGAGGTTACACATCTATATGCAATGACAAGCAATCGATCATCCGAGACGCTCTCCTTTGAATGAAAAATCTCCAGATGGGAGAAGCTCGTACTAGGCTTCCCCTCCAACATAGACATGAGAACAATATTCAATATACGGCCGAACCTGCACTTTATAAAGTAGTTTGTGGTGGGCCGAAGTGAAATACTGTCTAGACCTATACAGGACACCAAGTCAGTTCATCAAGTCTTATTTAGCCTTACCCTCTGAGTGAACGCGGAATTGGAATTCACTCGATATATCGACGCCACAAACAGCATCGGAATTCTATGCTGTTTGTGGCAGTTAAAGAAGTGCTCTCGATGGGAGGTGATACGACAAACGGTATCTTTTTGGCGGTGAACGTGCAAACTTGTTTCTTCATTACTATTTTGATAGTATAGTATAGTATATATAGATATTTATCAATATACGTGGGACACTCAGAAAGTTTTGTGAAAATCAAAAAAGGGTTCTATAGGTAAATATTTTTTTATTTAATCTTTTCAAAATACTCTCCACTATACAACTTGCCTCTTTACAAAGTTTCATGTGTCTGAACCAGTTTTCGAAACACTTTTTCCAGTCCGCCGCCGACTCCTCGTTTATTGCCTGCTCAAACGCTGACAGCGCATCTTCCGGTGACGAAAATTATATCCCTTTGAGCTGATTTTTAATTTTCGGGAATAAAAAGAAGTCACACGGTGCTAGGTCAGGGCTGTAAGGATCCAGAAGTTTGACCGGCGTGCTGTCCAAGAAGTCCCTCGTTTTCAGCGTCACTCAGCGTGAAACTATCCTCTTCACGCGAAAATGCACGTGTAGAATCTCGTGAAGGCTTCCCGATCCAATCTGCAATATGTGTTGAATCTCCTGATACGTAATTCGCCTATTGTCTTGGATAAAATTATTCACTGCTAGAACGTTTTCCTCCTTAATAGCCGTCAAAGGGCGACCACTTATTTTTTCATCTCCCAAAGTTAGTCGACCACATTTGAATTCGTTATACCAACATTAATTACATACATAAATGTAATTTGAAGTCTATCGTATAATTCTTTCGGTTTCAGGCGTAAGATGAAATCGTAAAAAATCGTAGCCCGAAAATGTTGCCGGCGCAAATCCATTTTTCAACGAGACTCGATAATTTAATTAGTTCGCAAAAAATGTGGAGGGAAATTTTGAAATTGGAACGTACCTATTTTTACTTATAAATAATCATTATTTTTATAATGGTTTATAACTGGCCAGTCTCTCATACAAAAAAAACTTCTTTTCGCAAGACTTTCTGAGTGGCCTGGTATACAGTTACAATATCTGCTGCAGAATATCCGTAAAATATACTACTGTTCCGCTGAGTGCTGCGGAATATATCTGAAAAATACTTTTGGGAGCTTATTACATTTTTGCCCTCATCTTTTAGTAAAATTGTATTAAGGTTCCAGACATTGACAGGCAGTGGACTGCCAATGTCTGAAAAATCAGTCAAGTATTCTATACCATATAATCTTACTTTAAAAAAGTAGACAACCGACTTCAATGCGTCTATCATAACATTTAAGACTAATATGGTTTTCTCATGGATGCCATTGTCAGAACTGGACCAAATAAAATAGGATAACTAGGGAAGCAACAGCTTTTAAATTAAAAAAAAGTACGTCGAATGAGAACCTCCTCCTATTTAAAGTCGGTTGAAAATCAGATGTAATAAATAAATCACTTCCTTGAAAAATAAACTTTACTATGTATTTCAATGTTTTAGTGGTTAACGCTCAAAGCACAAACATAGTGGTTATGTGAAGAACATATCTTATATTTACTTACAAAGAACTGTACGAAGCACGGATGGTCTGGATACAGCTTGAAGATTCTATAAGCGTCAACACCCACTGAAGAACTGATGTAGCTGGCTAGTTCAATCAGTACGGTGTGTTCCGTTTGGTCTTCACTAACATCTTTTAGGAGCTCCTGTAATATAGAAACCAAATATTCTAGGTTTAAAAGTTACCGAAATTACCAAATAGCAAAAAAAAATTAACAGCCTTAATATTATTAATATATGCGTATCCATGTTCAGATAAGAAATTTCATATCCAAAATCACTGTTGCAGGTAACATTAACATAGCATCGTATTCTTCTTCTTGTTGGTAATATGTTTCACCAAGGTTCATTTGTGATGTATGTAGGGTTGAGAACGTATGTTGTCACTGTTGTAGCGAGGGTTTATAGATATGAACAAACAACTCCGTAATGCCAGGGGTTTATATCAACCTGTATGTGACCATACACTTAGTATAGGTACCAAGTCTGTGAGTGCAACAAAGTATATATTATATAGGGGGACAGACGATCAGACGCGTCACATGATGGTAAGTGACAACTGCCGTCGACAAGTGCGGGTGGGTGGTTGGTATTTGCGCCTCGGGAAACTTCTCTAATTTCACAACCGGTTTTCTGTGAGGTATCGCACCGGTCGAGCCGGCTTATTCGTACCCAATCATAGCTCTACCAATAATACATTTTGTAACGACACTTGACAGTGCAAGTGCCTATATTTTATAGTTAATGTTTTTTCTTCCAAACTCACCATAAAAACCTGCTTCTTACATAAATTTTCTTTCCGCTTACATTTTTCTCTATTTGATGACGCTAGAGGACGAACCTGAAAAAGTGAACTTAATAGTTATTGTAAATAGTTTTTATTTACTTCTTTTACGTTAGCATGTTGTCCTGATCATTAGTATTCTGATTAAAGAATTTAATATTTAGTTACACATAAGAACAATGTTTAATAAGTAATATATATGTACATATATTATAATTTTTATTATGATACTAGCTCTCTGCCGCTATACAATCGATTTGACGGGTCACTTGATGATAATGACTATATGAATATATATATGACTCTGCAATTCAGGATTCGTAATTATGATACCAGCCTCTAACGATGATATGAAGGAGGGGAAGAAGGAAGGGAGAAGATGAGAGGGGGAGTAGCGCTCCGGTAACCTCACTCACTCAGTGAAACACAATTCGTTATTCATTAGTTTACCATCATACTTACATAATTATCCTTCACTTTATTCGACAACCACCTCTCGATGACTTCAACGGGTATTTTTTCAGTGACGTAATGTTCAAGAAAGGCTTTATTGCGGTCCAAATACTCCATCACTTCCTGCTCTTCCGTATCTGTGACAGAAATAATAAATGGTTTTCTAGGTAGCAGGAGTCACAAATATCTGGCATTCTACTGAACAACTACCATTTTATGCTACCATGGCAATAACACTACTCAATTATAAACAAGGATGAGCGTGTTTCTATATTAAAAGAAAATTGTTAATTGTACGACTAGCATCTGCTTGTGACTTTGTGTCCGTAGAAATTTTGACCGCACATCAGCTTTTTGGGACATGTTGGCTTCCTATACAGCAGGGGCTTTCTAGTGTTTTGACGAGTCGGTCACGTCCCCAAGGTTTGATTTGAACTGCATTCGTCTATTTTTTCAGAGAGCTAAGAGTAGAGTGAATAGGATTCTTTTGCATAGGATTGCAATATCTTCGTCTGTCATCGACACTTTTCACCAGATGAGTTGGAAGACAAATGCCTATTCCGATAACCATTTAAAAAACTAAGCATATCAGACTTAACAGTTATAAAGTTATAAGGAAAGTTAAGACTTGGTTACAAGTAATGAACTATCTTTCCACTGAGGAACTGTTGGTAGGTATTTAAAGCTAAGTGCAAATACACACACACGCACACACTCACGCACAGACACGAACATACACACACACACCGACTAGTTAACCGAGATTAATGCAGAAAGTAATGCATTCAGCATGCACAGCGACTAGCCCGTCACTTGTTTTACGTGTTCCCAAAAATATCTACAAATAACTGTTGCCACGTATGAACTCTATTTTACACAATACAGGCTCAACCCAATTTGGAGTACAGATTCTGTACCTGTATTTCCGTTATTAGTGATAATGAATAAAAAAATAATAGTACGCTTACCTTTAAATGAAGTCATAGACCTCGCTTTCCCACGGTTCTCATCTGAAATAGAAATATCGATGAAATAACTTTTAAAACGCCTACTTGTATATGATCACATCGTATCTACAGTATATGAAACATTAAGATAGAAAACTAATAAAGAATATTTTGCTTACGGATCTCCTGTTGAACTCACGAGCGTTCTCAACAGGAGTCTTTTAGCAACACCTCGGACAAGGGGCACATTGTTTCATTCCTTGCTAGAGGCCCCTCGTGAGACCATAAGTAATCAGTAAACCCCGAAAAATACACATGAGTACAACCTTACATTTTTAATTAATATTATTACTATTCAGTGAAATTTGTTCTGATACTGTAAAAAGTATTGTAAAATCATGTTCGTAATTTTGATGAGACGTTTTTCTTTTACTAGGTTTTTGGTTGTTACACAAACCTGGACTTTTTTTCTCGCGTTTCACTGCTGTCCAATCCAGGTAGATGGAGTGCTGAGCGTGACAACTGCTATGATACCGAGACCACGATTTTTCTCGAGGTGGGTTTGAGTAACCTGGGCACAAAACATATGTTAGTATTATTATAAATCTATGCTAATGGTTGAAATGCGTAAGTAAGCTTTGAAGGGTCAATATTTCATTAAAATAAAAGATGTCACCTAAAAACATAAATACCTAGTGGTTCTTAAAAATGCAAAATGTTGTTAACTTAGAAAACACTTCTCTTTGTTATAAAATATCTACTTCAAATCGTAGAAAAGGTTTAAGGCGTAAAATCTACAAAACCATAAAATTATAAAACGCTTTAGAAAAATGGGTTATCAACAAATGTCATTAGAAACACCTCATTTTAAAATCGTGTACAAGAGAATAGATATTTAACTGTTAATATAGTATGGTAACTAAACCAGAGATTCTTGATACTTTCAGCTTGTCCTCAGCCGTGCCGTATCACTAATCCACAACTAGGTATTTGATATTTTATAACTCATTCGAGGTTAGATTCCATTCGTAATATCGACGTAGTAACTAATGAATTAACAGTGTGTATGTTTGTAATTAAGTAACACAAAAATGGATGGCGCGTGTGCTAGGTAATTCGGCTCTCTTCAAATTGAGTTGAACGAAGGCTGGCGTGTGCATCATGCTCGTGAACGAGTGCCATCGTTCGAGTACTATAAGATACGTTAATATTGTAATAAATTCTGCTTCTGTTATATTTAAGTATAAATGATACATTGTTCTCATATCTTTGTAACTACTAATAACTAACTAGAAATCTAAAAAAAAATATGTTGAGAAATGGTGTCCATGGGGTTACTTGTCTGTTCTTCTCCTTAGGATCTACGCATTGGAATAGGCAAGTAGCTTCACGACTGATTTAGTGTCTGCTTACTTACTCCTGCCATTTAAAAAATAGCTGTAATTAATTCAATTGAAATAAATTATTTTGAACAACATTGTTCATCAATTTTAACACGTACACGGGATACAAGATGTACATATATTGTATTAAATTAATGATAACTGTTTAATTCAATAAAACTTCACGCCTGTGTTTCTGCAGGAGTATTTAGAAGTGTTTTAAATACCCACATTTTAGCAATGGTCCTATAAATGTAATAGAGGGAAAGCCTATAGATAGAATTAAAGTAGGAAATATTTGAGAGTATATTGAAATCGAAAAGGTAAGATCAATAAAAGGATAGGGAAACATTTTATAAGGATATTAGTCGAACTGGGGGGCCTTAAGTATCCTACCACCTACACATCAAGTTACATCTGTACCAAGAAAGGTCTTCTCAGCAAGACTCCGCATGGGGTAATGAGGCTCGATCAACCATAGCGTGGTTGGAAACGAAAATAAAAACTTTTCATGGAGAGTTTGCGTGTTTCTTTTGATACCTGTCCTTAACATTTAAAGGACTGTATGAAAGCAAATGGAGCTCATTTTGAATGAGCTTCATATATTTTAATAGCACATATTATAGTAAGAAATGTTTTATGCAATTGACAAAAAAAAATGATTTTTCCTTGTAAATATATTTATGGCAAGACTAGGTAATTGCTTTGAGGACTTGAAGAAAATGTGCCACATACATCAAACGTATCTAGAGGTCAAGTACATTTTGAACTGTAAGACAATATAAAATTAATATTGTGTGTATTAATTTGCAAACCTTTTAGATACTCCACCACTCTGTTATACTCTGAATGCAAAGTTCTCACCGTCCGTAAAATCTATGTGCTCCATACAGTGTTGCGCAAACACAGCTCCATAAAATACGATTCATAATTCATCTAACACGCAGATCTTATAAAATCTGTCCTACGGTTACTTTCAGAAGTGCCTTTGCCAAGAAACACTTTTGTATTATTGCAGGTCATCTGTATAACTCCTTAAATAAGCAATGCCAGATTCATCACCTTACTAAAAAATAATGTAAAACTAAGATAATGAACTGGCTACTTGAGCAGGACTACGACACGACCGAGGCATTGGTGAGGCTCACTACTCTATAACATTACACACACACATACACACTTACACTCAACCACACACAAACACACGCCCGCGAACACACGCCTTAGCATGCACGTACATACACGTCTTATCTATCATAAGTCATAAACTGTACCCATGAGAGGACCTGGTACCCATTACTCAAGTTAAATCTTACTATGGGTGCCAGAGCCCGAATGCTTTAGTTTCTAATAAAATAATGTTATGTTATTTTGTATAATATGTATGTAAGCACTGTATCTCTTTTCTGTATCAATAAATTATTATTATATAATATTTACCAAATCTAGTCTTCCAAACTGGCTTGTTAACTTAATTTCTAATCGTGAATTGAATGGCAAAAAATACATTTTTGTTTTTATTTCGTATTGACTGTTGATTTACTATTTTTAATCAAAATTTAAAACAAATTCTTTATTCAAATATTTAACATAATAATCGTCAATTGTCGTAATACTCTAAAACGTACCTACTTGATCCCTAGACACTTCTGATGTGTATATTTGGATCTCAAAGCATGAGTGTGGTTAGGTATTTTTGTTAGTGTTGTTGAGCGTTATTTGATAAATGAAAAGGTTATATCAGAGTATAATAATTCCTGTTAGATTTTACTTTGAATAAAAATCAATAAGCGCACAAAAAGTGGACGTGGAGTTGCTGTAACGTGACACCGATTTAGTGAAGTTAAGTCCTATGTATAAAAGATAAAGTATTTTCATAATATGTGAACTTGGGGCTACATTTCAGAATGATACTTAGCCAAACGAGGTTAACAGACTGAGCGTACTCTGACTTAACAAAGGAGTGCGAAACCCAGTGTGCGATGGCACACAGAGCAATATTTGAATATTTTGATAGTAGATTATGGAAATATCAAGCTCAGTTGCAGTTGAGCCTCCCGTATTACGCAGCTCGCTTGAAACTTGCGGGGTTGTATGCTAAATGGCAGTCGCTGGTTCAACGCAATTTTTAAACGTGAACGAAGTCGCAGGCACAGTTAGTATTTCACTTAATCTTTATATCTTTATCAACTATAAACAAACTTGATAATTGTTAAATTACGCATGCTTTATTCTAAATAAAATAATAATAAAATTCTTTATTTTTCTCTTTGACACAGAACAGTTCTTATTGTTCCATCTTAAACTAGATTACATAAGTTCAATTAGGTGAATCTGTGTGATAGACTGATATCTACACTGACATTTATCAGTCTATCCAACTCGAGATAAGCTACTTCTCTAAAATACTCGATTAGGCACAACCAGGTGAATGTATTAAGAAATTAGAGACGAAAAATGAAACGTATATATGTGTAATAAAACATGTAACTTATTAGTATTATCCATTAGCCTTATATCCGCATAGCTAATAACTGAAATCTTACCAGAAAAGCTAGCATCGCCATTCGTAATAGGGGGCAGCAGCCGCGGCGAGCGGGCCCCTGGTGTCCTTGGCAGTTTGCGAGCACTCCGCGAACTTGTCTACAACATGAAAAATAGTAAGGAATCGCACGTTTGCAAGATGAGACAGGATTTACAATCTAATTTTTGGATTTTGAATAACCAGCGGAAATTAATAATATTATACACATACATATGTGAAAGTAACTCTTTCTCTCTGTCAAACGTTTACGGCTGATCCGCTATTCTAATCTGGATGAAATTTTGTATTGACATAAACATAATCTTGGGAAAATAAACCTTGAAAGTGGCAAAACTGGAGATCAAAGTTTGTACAAATAATATAGAAACGAATGAAACTTGAAGAACAGGAAGATCTTAACCTAAAACATACAGATATATGTATATATAATATATCACATTGACCTGCTTGATTTGCCTACCTTGCGTAGTCGCTGTTAAGGTGTAGTTTTGATAGAGTCTCTTATTGTAAATGACAGCAATGAGACAGTAGCATAATGGTGCGACCTAAATTACCGAATGACTTGAAATTAAGTCTGATAATTTCTAAAAGAACAAAAGCAATGATATATCTAAACTATTATACACAAAACATAGCATGTAAACATTGTAAACGTACTGACTAACTTAACTTACTTAACTAAAAAAGACAAAGACTGCGTATACAGACTTTGGTATTATCAGTTCTCAATTATTGTGATGTTTGCTATCTCGACTGGAATGCGGATTTCCTTTAACAAACGACTTCTGAACAATTGCACTAATTTCATATTCTGTCTGTTAAACTGTCTTGTTAACTCATAAAACAGCGTCGCAGTTTAAGGTGTTGATAATACTGTACTCTCTTCTCCACTCTCCTAATTCACCTAATATTCATACCTAATATCTCATTTCAAATACCTATCCTCTAACCATCCCAGGAATCTCCGGTATTCAAGTAATCCTTTCTTCTTTGTGCCTCACAATATTCCAGAATAGTTCATTCGTCCTTCACTATCCTAGCTGTGAATCTCTGGAATGCGCTCCCTCTAGAAATCAGGATGTCCTCTAGCCAATCTAGAGAATCTTTCAAAGCTAAAGTACGATAGCTCTACACAGACCTACTAATTGGTAAAATCATCTGAATAATCTGAATGTATCTGTATGTATGCATGTGTAAATATATGTAGGTATGTGTGTATTTTTTTTTTTATGTGATAGGGGGCAAACGAGCAGATGGGTCACCTGACGTTAAGTGACTACCGCCGCCCGTGGACACCCGCAACTCAAGAGTCACAAGTGCGTTGCCGGCCTTTTAGGTAGGAGTACGCTCTTTTCTTGACAGTTTGAAGGTCGTATCGGTTCGGAAATACGGCAGGCGAAAATTATTTCCATAAGCTGGTTGTGCGAGGCAAAAAGCTATGTGTATGTGTGTGTATGAGTATGGTACCATTAGGTAATTACGTAGCTTTAATAATGTAATATATTTTTACTTTTTTATTATAATTTTTTTTCTTTGCGTTTAATCTAAAATATACATCTGCCATGCACGTCTTTGTATCACCCACAGGTTCACTGGTAGAAAATGCCTATGACCCAATAAAAATAACTCAGAACACCTGTATTGATTTGCATGTAGTAGAATCATATGAATACAAATCTTATATTCAATATCAAACTTTATAATATTTTTGAATAACATTGACATGTGGTTGGCACCAATATTCTGTTATATAAAAAAAAATACAATTACAAAACAGAAATTACGAAGTATTCTAGCGGGGTACTTCACAAACTGTGCATCTTAGATCAATAATGGTCTGAATTACGTGAACAATACACATTTTTGTCTCCTATCGGATACCAACACACGACCTCTGTTGCTGCAGTCAAAGCCATTACCCAATAGGAATCAATCAATGTCAGAATCATATTTGCTTATCCACCTTCAAACTTTACTCAATTAAGATAGCTATTCTAAGGGCGCATGTCCAAAGCCACTGTTGTCAGGACGTCACCAAGAACGTCATGACGGTACCGAAATAACGATACATACATTTACTATAGCCGTTTATCTAACAGTGGTAGAGCCACGCTTAGGTACGAATGGGCCGGCTCGACCGGTGCGATTACCAAATGAGTGAGGATTCCGGAGGCCCAACTCCTCCTCTCCTCTTTCCTCTCCCTCATCCCCTTCTTCTCTTTCCCATCCCATCCATCCCTCATCTCTCTTTTTTTCCCTTCCCGCAACCCCATCAGACATCACCTTCAAAGGCGGTCAGCACACTTGCAACTCTTGAGTTGTAGGTGTCCATGGACGGCGGTTGTCACTTAAAATCAGGTGACCCGTCTTATCGTCTGTCCCCCTATAGTATAAAAAATAACTATTGCATTCTTTCCCCCTGAGCACCGTCATATCGGCCGAATGCATGTCGCGATTTAAACCAAACGAATTCATGATTGCCATCACGTCACCTTAAACTCTGCATGAAATACCACTGTATACGCCGACATTGTTTTTTTTTTATGTAAGTGGCCTAAAGTATGCCTTCTTTAATTTTATAAGTTTAAGTTAAGGTAAACGGCTTTCTCCCTAAACGTAACTTTTGAATGAACGAGCTTTAATCTTTAATTGTACATAAATACGTACATACATACATACAAACACTCACCACTCGCCTGTATCCAAGAAGCTTTCCCGATAATAATGTAAGGGTACTTTTGGGAACTAGATGGGAAAATTTGGAGTATATTGACAAGAAAACAAGGATAGAAAGGGAACGATAGGACGAGAATGAAAGGAATATTGCTGATACAGACGGATTGGATGTTTTTGTAAAATAGAATTCGTTGATATGTCGTTGAAAGTTTCTACCGTTCTCTAATTAAATTAAAAGTTCTTGTTAAAGCAAAATGTCATATTATATTATACTCAACAGCTTATATTATTTGTCTCTTCCATATCGAACAACCAGCGTTATCGTTTAGGCCGGTGACGGTAGTAGTGAACAAACAGCCTTATGGAATACCAACACGCAGCAACGTGAATACAAACAAGAATTTGTGTCATAACCATTGTTATAAGGTACCATAATCATTACTGATGACTTAAATGGCGATCCTTTTAAAGGAAGTAATTAATTTGATGGTATAGTGGCTAATATTGTGCCAATCAATAGATAAGGTCAAGTTATAGAGAAAGATGGAGTATAAATTGCGAACTAACATTGTTCAATGTAAGTAGTTATTATTGGTATTAGTCGATTAGTGTTATTAGTAGATTCATTATTTTTGTTACTTACTCAATTACCTGGCAACATAATAACGTATATAGACAAGTTATAATTGGTGATGTTGCTGATGAATATTAAGAAAAAGGAATTAAGGGACGTTGTCATTTATTTAAATCATTGGCCTGTTTAAACAATAACAAATTTTAAGCACAGAATATATTAAAAGCGCAGGTTTCCGCCATCGTCCTACGCGACAAAATTTCAAACCTTTAAAAAAAGAGCGTACTCCTACCTAAACGGCATGGCCGGCAACGCACTTGTGACTCTTGAGTTGCGGGTGTCCATGGGCTGGTGACTACTGCCGCCCATGGACACCCCAAACGAGCAGACGGGTCACCTGATGGTAAGTACCATCAGGTGACCCGTCTGCTCGTTTGCCCCCTATAGCATAGAAAAAAATGTTTATATCATAAATCGTTCTTTAGTCCCCGTTACAACATGTTATCACAAGGATAGCAGCTTGCAATGCTTGTCACAACACCCAAGTGCTTATGTTCTGGATTTCTCTGAGCAACTCTTTTTGCATAATATTCTTCACTTTGACTATGTATGCTATTATTTTATTTATTCATTATTTTACTTGCCGTTTTAATAAAGTTCATCTCTGTATTTATTTCTAAGAATTTAATTTGAAATTTTCAAGTATTTACATTTTTATAGGTTACACGATTCCTGAGTAAGCGTTTTAATTATACCTTTTACCAATATATTTTTTTTCAAACAAAAATTTGCATTTAATATGGCATAAACGGATCCCTAATTTTAAGAAAGTCCTTTACCTCAATGTTTTAAAAGACCTATGCAGCGATGGCCTGAATTATGGGCAAAACGAGAAAACATTCGACGAACGTATGTGGTGAAATTATAAGGGTTCCTTTTCATTTATGTATTTAAAAACTTCATGCACACTTGTATTACTTAATACCTAGGGCATTCTCTACCAGTCAACCTTATCAGGTTAGAATGCCCTAAGTGAAAAAAAGCGATAAGGTAGGTGCAAAGACATCTGAATATATATTACATATAGTTACATATATATATACAAATTCATAACAAAAATACACATACATAAAAGAATATATGTATATATATACACTTACATATATATATAAATAGGTATACAGTCAAGTGCGTTGTGGTTAATCTGCTAATTCAGTATATATAAACGGCTTTTAGACATTCCAAGCTCGAGACGAAGCGTATTCTATAGAAGAACTGCTTGCACGAAAAAATATGACTTGACAAAGTTAGAGCTGTAAGGTGGATGTAGGAGGAGTAAATTGTTTGAAGAACGAAGGTCCCTGTGTTGAGTAGAGCACAAAAATTAAAAGTAGGGATTTAGGTAAGAAGTTTGGTTTCCTCGGAACCCTAGAAAGCAGTACGAGTATGCGCTTTCCATAAATATAAAGTTAGTTTAACAATGAATAACGTGTATCTATCAATGAGAATAATAATGAAAAACAGTTCGTTTAAAGTTGAATGTATTTAAACTGTTAGTAGCACAGATATGAGAACTTACTGGTAATAAATAATGTTTTAACAGAAAAATCAATTCAAAATCAAATCATAAAATCAAAAGTAATTTGGTTACAGGGCAATTTTTCGCATATGTATACCTTGTGTGTAGTTCGAAAACGGTTCCAACGATTTGAAGGTTTTGCTTTTTACGTTAATCTGCAAGTATAAATAAAACGGCCTTAGAAGAAGAGCTCTAGAGTAGAAGCTCATAATGATTATCATATATATATTTTTTTTATCATACCTTTGTTTAAATAAGGTAAATCCTGCATTATAAATGTCACGGGAGCTTTACAAACATTTATTATTTAAACAACTTACACAAAGCATCCAGACTTGGGAAAACCAGCACATTTGTTTATCTCATATAGGTTTTTAAACCCACAGCACAATCGCTAATCATAAGTAAGTAAGGGAGAAATGCAAATATGAGAATAGTTAAAAAAATTATAGCGAAAACTGTTTAATTTATGTATATAAATTAAACAGTTTTCGCTATAAATATTTTTTTCGAAAACATCTCTCCCAAAGTGGCCAAGTACTGCAGACATATATACATATACACAGTAAGACAAAAAAGTAAATTTATCTGATTTAGTTATTTCCTAAGTAGAACATCTAAAATACCACATTTAGTATTTCAATTTGCAAATATACATAGAAAAAAAAAACGAAGTAAATAAATGATTAGCATTACTTAATCTCTTTGCATCAGAAAGGGGCCTGTCAAAGCTCAGCTAGTGAATTTACAGAATTGAACTTAAAAAGTTTTTGGCAAATGTTTTGTTAACCGTTAAGGTTTAAGGTCACTACTCCTCTCACAAAAGTCAATACGTAATTGTATTAATTATCTCCTCTAATCTTTCCGTAGTATTAGGCTATCAAATGCAAATGATTCTTTCAATGCCGACAAACTAAACTTTTCACACTTTTTTATGGCACATGGACTAATATAATAATGAACTGATAAGATGCAGGCTCGAAACTAGATAATAAGTACGCTAAAAGTAATTAATCTTTTAGTATGTCGCAGTAACAGACAAAGGCTGCTACCAACCTAAACTAAGCTAAGGAGCATGATCCTTCACTATTCGTATCTATCTATCTCAATTAACAGCGTCCTTGTATGTAGATACCTATGTAAATTATGTATAAAGACATAATTCTCTGTGGTGAGAAATTGCAGCGACAGGGTTGCTACGTTATCTGAATCGAATTACAGACATAATATTATACAATATTCTTAGTGTATTATATATTCAGAAAGATATGAATTCCATCTTGCTGCTACTTCGAATAAGCTAACAGAAAAAAATAATAACAAATTGCTTCGATAAACGCAACTAGGTACACGGAATTTCTTTTCTTTTCTTATTACGTAATTTTAATAGACAACTCATGCATTCGGAATGATTCCTGTGTTGGGAATGGCGTGATAAAAATATAAACAATTATATAATATTCAGCACAAAACATACCAAGATTTGGGATAATTATGTGTAGACAACAACACAAATTTTATTGCGTGTGGATATCGAATCCACGGCCTCAAGAACTTAAATAGATCTTACTGAAGAAAACCAAATATGTAAAATGATATTATTATTCTTAAAATAAAGTTTGATATTAAACTCTACAATGTCTACCCTACAATATATGAAACGAAATTAAAATGAAATGTAATAAAATTCGAATATAAAATCAGGTGAATGAAATCTTATAATTTTACTGCGCACATACATTTGAAATACAATTATCCCTGTATTGCGATCTCGCATTTAAAAGTCTGGATATGTTACATTCAAAAAAGTTAGCATAAATTTCTTTAAAATTAGTACGGTTTGCTATAAGGGAATAAGAATCAAAACACACAATATAGCTACACTTACCTTCAAAACAGTTTGGTCTACACCTGAACTATTGTTCTCCATAATAATAATTGTATTATGATAATTGATTACAAAAGTAGGCACGTGCCGCCGCTGGCGAGTCACAAAACTAATGATTGGTCAACCGAAATTAAACCTACCTCTTGGTCACCATGTCGCACGTTAATATAGAAATAAGACATTTCAAGAAGCTATGAGCAGTACTTTATATGGAATGTTCTTTATATGTATTATACAATTACATTTAAATAACAACAATAATAACTTATCACAATATTATTACCATGATTTTTTTTTTTTAAATACTCGCTTGCTCTATGAGTATCTTAAGGATTATTGCCATTACAATACTGAGGAGTTTGAGTTTGAAGGCTCGGACCTCCCAGTAACAGCCAGTCTGAGAGTTATAAACCAGGACCCTGTTTGAGTGTTCCGTCTTTAGTGTCTAAAGTTACGCTAAAGTTAAGCAACGATTGAAGAAGGTGGATGATATACGATTTAAAGACCATTTTATTTAAAGCGAGACATTGTTACTTTTGGCATTTACTATAACAATTGGGAACAGCTCACTAAAGACCAAGATAAAAGGAGGAAACTTGTTGCAGATAAAGACTGGTTTAAAAACCTGGCTGACAAGAGAGCCAAAAGACATCGCGGCTTAGATAACGTAACTCTTCGATAACTAACAGCAAAAACCTGCAATAGCTGTCACTGTTGTATATAGGTATATGCATATTTTTTTTATTATTTCATAACTAAGCACCTCGCCTTTACGCTTTGAAGAAGATATACATAAAGAATACCATTATATTCAAAAAGGGGATTCATAAATTTCAATAGGTCTTGCACAATTTGTTGAAATCGGTTTATTTTTAAGGAGGGTAATTTGTTCTTGTCACGCCTAGACTACTTTATGGATTTCGACATGTAAGGTGTCCTTGATAGTGAGAATGATTATAACATATTATAGATTTTTAATATAATATCAGCCAAAAAGTTTAAGTTTATAATGCAGTCGGTTTTTATATTGTATAATTTAGTGTCTAAAGAAATACAAATGCATAAAAAACGAAAAATTATACACATAAAAAAGTAAAGTAACATAATAAAACATTTAAATAATAAATATTACTTTAGGATCATCATATTATTCATATTCAGTTTAAATATCGTCTCTGCCAATTGCCACATGGCAAAATATTGGTTCTTTCTACTTTGTAAAATGTATTATTATTATTTATTTATTTATGAACACTCTCTCTCGCGTGTATATTCAGCGCAGAGATTCTGCCAATGTCAAGTAATTCTAGAGAAAAAACAGTCTATAAAAATATGATCGCCATGTTGGATATTCTCCTCCGCTAAGTTCCTCTTGTAAAATGTAAACATGCAGATTGAAAGTTAAAACATTTTACATTATTCAACAGGGGGATGACATATGTACATATAAAAACAGAGGCTGCCTAATAATATTGATCGTTATGTCATACATCGAAGGTAAATAGTTTTAACTAACTAGAGGAATTATTTAATTAAGTGTCTTTATTTAAGCTACTTTGTTCATCTTATATCTATTTATCAACATTATGTTTTATTTTCCAACAAAATTCGCAGCACTAATATCGCCAAGTATTTTTTTGTATTATCATTTGTTTTCTTTTGTATTTATGTTCATTAATGTATGACGGGCAAGATTGTTATGTTTCAATTGAATATAAAAAATCCAAACTCTACTGTCATAGATGGAGGTTTTCCCTGTTCAGCTTAGAAAAAAATGATTATAGATCCTGCAGTGACCCTTTGAATTTTTTTATTCTATTAAAAAAATTGCTTGCAGAGAGAATAAATAAATGAAATAATGATCATGAAAAATTGGAAATGTTTCAGAAAGCTAAATCGAAATTATGTTCAATAACATTGTAGTATTAAAATCGGTTTCTATTCTAAATGCTAAAACGGTATGTTCTATATAATAGATTTTTTTATATAGCAAATTAAAGTAGCTTAATAACCTCACATAGTCTGATCCCAAACTATCTGAACTTGTAATATGGTAACCATACAGACGCTAAACATACTTATATATATTACCTAATTACTATGCTGGGAGGGGAAAGAAGAAAGGGGGAAGAGGAGATGGGAAAGAGGACACGGGGAGTTGGGCCTGCGGAGAGCTCATTTATTTCGGGAATATGCGTTGCTTCACAACCGGTTTTTTGTGAGGCCGTGGTATCACATTCGTGGCTAAGCATGGCTCTACCATTGTCAAAAGGCTTTATTCAGAATGCTTAGGATGTCGTAGTGATTAATCTAGAACTTATAATTTGTGACCATTTGTCACCCTAAATGCCTTCAATTTTATCACAACTAACATATCCAGTTACCGATAAAGAGAATATTGGTATCAATCATTGAATATTTGTATTTGTGATAGTGTTATCACTTTAGTAACCGGAACATCGATCGCTTCCACTTTGATAAAGTAAATCCGACAAAAACTAAAGTGTCCTGATCTTGATACAAAGGTGTTACATAGTTTACATATTATTTTATTTCCCTTTACTGTGCACGATTCCAGTAAAGCACAAAGTATGTTTCTGCTTATATTTATACTTGTTACGAAGGTAATACATTTACTCATAATTAGCATTGCTTGGTTCTCGATAGAGTAGAAAAGCAAAACCCCAGCTGTTGCTGCTGGCTGCGGGAAGCACCAGCTTCCAAAAACAAAATATCAAAATCGGTTCACCCAATCAAAAGTTCTAAGGTAACAAACAAAAAAAATACAGTCGAATTGAAAACCTCCTCCTTTTCTAAAGTCTGTTGAAAAAAAGGTAAAAGCTGGCTTTGAAAACTCCTCCATCTGTCTCTTTGGGGATGTACGAATGAGCAGGATGTAGAGTATGTGCTATAATGATGACATGTAGCTAGTTGATAGTGCCAATACTATCTTTAAATAAAAGACTGCTAAACAAAAGGAGGAGCTTGTAATTTTTTTATATCAATATATTCGATTAGGTACTCGATTGTGGCTGAAATAATATTATAATAAATACTAATCTTCCTAGTCTTTTACATTGAAATGAGCTCTTGATCTGATCTTGGATCCTCAAAAAATCGAGGTAACTCTTCAAATGTTAAAAAGGCAAGGTGTGCATTTTGCAGACAGGCAGTGGCATCTTAAACGCACACTGTTTGCCAAATATGTTTATATACTATACTGTACTGAATTTGACTTTTGGAGTAGGTGCTTATGTATTAGTACTCAGAGTTATGTACATGTTCAAAACACATCACATTCAGATCAGAGAGCTGCTTCTACTAGGGTAGCGATTAGCTCGCCCCTCTACCCCCAGGCCAGTGCTCATGGAGGCCGGAGATCAGTCAGCGCTCTCAGGACCTGTTGTGTCTTCTGCTATGAGAGACAGTGCTTGTCCTCTCCCGTTCCCGTTCCGCCGCTTCTTTGGCGTGCATCACCGCTTCGCTGTACGAGGCGGTGGAAACCCATGCACTCTCGCTTTGTACCATGGTCATGACCATAATCTCCAGCGAGAGGCTACCTATACCAATAGCTTCGGCTATTGCTGCACCCACGCAGGGCACTCCACCAAAGTGTGGAGTTTAGTGTCCTCGCGGCAGCCCCCTAATACTAGCCGCTAATGTATTACATATATAGTGTTAATGTCAAAGAACACGCGCAGCTTAGAAATGTTTCAGTTCATTTTAAAATTACTTTTACAAAAGACTAGAATAAACACGAATAAATGTCATTTCATTTCAAAACATAGTTAGAATTTACATAAGGAACACAATAATAAGTATTTTAAATTATATAGCTTTTTTTTACTAATCTTAATCAGTATTAGTAGTTAATGAGTAGGGGAAAGAAGGGAAGGGAAAGAGGGGTGGGCCTAAGTTACCTCACTCGCTCAGTCACACAATGCCCGAAAGTCGATGGGGGAACTTTCTCAAGGACTGAGAGAGTGCATGTAGTGTATATGCGTCTTAATAAATATACTATGTGTGCGCTTACTAGCAGGGCGTGCTTTAGTGGGGGCGCGTAGAGCGACAGCTCACTGCGCAGTTCTCAGTTCGGCGAGCAAGTAGGAGCACAGTGCAGAGAAAGTATTGTTTTATTGCTACCAAATAATATTCCACAATAGTGTCAGCCGCTGAACTGCAGATTATTATCTAATCATACTGTTAAGAATACGATATTTAAATTTATTGTTTGTTGAAATACTTTTAAGTTTCAAAAGAAATGAAATTTGTAAAGCTTTAATACTAACTTTTCATTTGCACAATCGCCTGAAAAGAAAAATTTTTAATTTCATTCATCAACTAAAGAGCCAGTAAAAGGCAGCTAGTACATATTTCATGTGCTATTTATCTGCCTTTCACTGGCTTTAAGTAATTGAGATGTAATAGTTCATTGCTTTCATATTATAAACCTCATTGCAGAATACCTCAAAATGTAAAAAAAAAGTAAAACCGGCTTGTCAGTTCGCTGTCAAAGTTACAAGGAAAAGTTTCCGACCAAACTCTATATAAAAATGACTAAATACAAAGAACAAATCAAATAGAGCTTTGTTACTCAATCATAGTGTCACAATGCTCCCTGTAAAATGGTTGGCTACCATAGGGATGATCCCATGACTACAGAGCAAAAACTAGCGGCTGGGGTCGTTTCAGGTGTGATGACTAGGTTCATAACCCAGCCGATGGACGTTATAAAATTGCGGGCACAACTTATTAAGAAAGCAAAGACGACCAACCCAGTTATAAGGATTGGCAAGAAAATTCTTACTGAGGAGGGAATGTTAGCATTTTTTCAAGGGCATACTTTGGGACAGGTAGGATATCACTAATGGTGTTTATAATGTTGTTAGCGGTTTAATTTACGCTCAGAAGACAAAGCTAGTCTTATGTTAGAAATTTGCAAGGGTATCAATTATGTGTTAAAACAAGATTGCTTAAAATCAAATGGTTCCAGAATTGACCTCAAGCTTTCTTGATCGCAAGCCTTCTAACAAGAAAACCCAACATAATGAAGAAATAAAAGTTTAGATAACTGTGGAGAACTATCAAAAGAAAAAAGTTACACTTTATACCTTAAAAGTATTATAGTAATATCTGGATTTTGCCTTCGACTCCGCTCGTTTAAAATATATTTTGCCAATCCCTCAGTGACAATACATTTTTTCTGTGTGAAAGATAGCCTTATGTACTTATGTCCTATTTTGTAACCCCTGGAAACGTGAAGATATGTAAAATGTCACTATTAGGTTAGCAATTAATGTGTGAAACGTAGCAAAAAAACAAACTTTCACATTTAAAATCACAGTTGAGAAGGATAAAGAATAGTTAAGGTAGATTCGGTATCACTTCAGTGCTAGTTACCTACATACACATATAGTATTATATATGTAAATTGAAATTTGCTGTCTTGTGGACCAAGTTATACTCGCCACGAACATAGGTTAAATAACTCCGCTGGTTTTTCAAACTGTGTAATACGCTAGAACAAATGAGAATCTTAACTATTATATAATATAATAAATTTGATCGATGATCTCTCTCTCTCTCTCTCTTTCTCTCTATTTATCTATCTCCCTATCACCCTTTTCTTCACGCCTGTTTCATACATCCAGTGATTTCCTCATCTCTTTAATTGTGTTTGTGTAGGTACACTCCATATTAGCAGTGAGCAGTCAATTCTATGTGTATGAATTAACAACGGCCTACGCATCAAAACATTTACCCCCCAATACAATAAACAAGTAAGTGTCTATAGATCTATTAGTAGCCCTTTTATCATGTGGAATCCTCCATAACATCACCAGTGCTAACGGTGAAGTGGTATGTCATAACCGAAACTACTACGAGTACAACATCACGATGCTCCGTCGCAAGTAGGCTTAAGAACGCCTGCGTAAACTCCTGCAGGGGTTGATTATTAGCAATACAATATGGTAAGAAGTACTGTAGTGAAGAAGTACTATACTTTACTCAAGAGCCGGACATTCTTTAGTGAATCTTATTAGATATAGGATACAGGATTTTCACTTCAAGTCTTGTTTATTACCTCTTTATCAAAGGCCTCATCTGTACAATGAAATATACCACGCAATTTAAACGTATTAAGTAAGAATACCTTCTATATATGTAATATATTGCAAATAGCATGGTAACAGGCATTGATCACTGAAGATATAATATATTTTGATGATTGTGATTGTGTATTTAATGACAAGCTAATCAATCAATCCCATCAATCTGTTAAAAATACCTCGTTACAAGAGATGGGTTGTGTGTTTTAACTATGCCGTTTACTATTAATAACTTTTTAGCTCCTTGTGGTTCATTGCGGGTTGCGTCGCAGTAGGCGCTAACATCATTGTCTATAAATAAAACTCAACCTAACTTTAATAACAACATAAGCCCTATAACATATTTTTAGTAAGCTTTTCTTAAGAAAAAACAGAACCCGGTTGATGCTATAAATTACTTATTATCAGATTATCCAAATTTTAGTGATTCCTTTTTACCAAATTGATTTGTTCTGTACTAATGGCCATTTCTCCGTAGCTACCGAAGAAATTAAAGCTCATAAACAGGTGAGAAATATAATATGATGACGAACACACACATTAGGATATATTATTAAATTAAAGAATGTACCCTATCAAAGATGTTCTATTTCAGGTCAGTAGTAAGTCTCATATGCGGGTCATGGGCTGGGTGCGTGAGTACAACTCTAGTCATACCGTTGGAGGTGATTAGGGTTCGCCAGATCTTGCTCCATGAACAATATGCGGGATTTTTCAGAGGGGCCAAGAAGGTTTACCAAATGGGAGGTATTCTAGCTTTCTACGAAGGACTAAGTGCGTCTTGGTTACAGGTCTGTTTAAATTATATATTACTAAAAGACATACAGACACAGGTGTAAGTACTTAATGAGAAAAACTATGAGAACCTGTACCGATCGGTAAAAGCCTGGAATTCTCTACCAGCGCACGTGTTTTTCGTTCCCACTTTGATCCCGGGTCTTTTAAGCGGGGCGTGAAAAAGCATTTCACCAGGCCGCCATAGTGTGGGTCACCATGCTGCATTGACTAGACATGCAATGAGGATGGTGACCACCACTCTTTGACTCCACCTATTACTTCCATCAGGCAAAGTGGAGTCACTACGGTAGGCTAATATAAAAAAAAAAATGA
This sequence comes from Tyria jacobaeae, assembly GCA_947561695.1. Classification (NCBI taxonomy): domain Eukaryota; kingdom Metazoa; phylum Arthropoda; class Insecta; order Lepidoptera; family Erebidae; genus Tyria; species Tyria jacobaeae. Next base: position 4,221,415 of record OX387207.1, on the reverse strand, counting down.
CTGTTTCAATACCTCATTCACCATAGAGCAGGAACGGATATATTCTGGGCGTAAGGAAAATGACAAAGTATTGAATAGATTTGTCGTTACCTGAACCTGTACATTTTTTATAAAGCGTAAATAATAAATGCATTCAAAGCAGTATTAAAAAAAGAAAGCCTGGAATTCACTACCAGCACACGTGTTTTCTTCCCACTTTGATCCCGGGTCTTTTAAGCGGGGCGTGAAAAAGCATCTCACCAGGCCGCCATAGTGTAGGTCACAATGCTGCATTGACTATGCAAAGAGGATAATGATAACCACTCTTGGACTCCATTTATTGCTTTCTATCAGGCAAAGTGGAGTCACTATGGTAGGCTAATATAACAAAATAATATCTAAAGATAGTCCTAAAGATAGTTCTATCAGCAAGCACTATACTGTAATTAGCTACCGCTATGATTATTTTGATGTTTATATGCCGATTATCCCACTAACGTAACGAATTACCTGAGTCAGCCAGCTAGTAGAAGTAGTAAAGCTCGTGTATTGAAACGTCTGCAGAACTTTTTTCGTTCTTTCTCCTATTTACTTTGTTCATATCTGATATAAAATCATGTTTCCAACACTCATATCTTGTAATTTAAGCTGACGATATGAAAATTCATTAAATAATTCGCAGTATCTCGGACAGTCATCGATTACAATCGGATCTCAATAGATTTGAACCCAACTGCTATCGCAACAGATTTTAACTAACCGTCTTTAAATGTTATAAAATTATGTTAAGTCGTCTTAGATCAGTAGTTAAAAATATAATTTGCAATAACAAAGATCACAAAATTAAACAGTATAAAGGACTTACGATCGAATGTTTACAACTTCATTTTTAACAAGAGCTTAGCACATTGACAATACAACTAACATTGAGCGGTATCTAAGCCTAGTGTTTAACGGTATTAATAAGTTTGATTGTTTTCCAAGCGACACTTGTTCGCTTCGATAAAAATCAAACTAAGTGTATACCTCAAAATGTGGAGACTTGTTATTAATCTGCTAACCTTCCTAAAATATAACATAAATAAATAGATAAAATAAATATTGCTATGTTTTCTCTTCGTATATGTAATATTATGTGTATAGATATATATTCATTATCGACATCTGTCATTTACTCATATTTCTAAATCCATCCTAAGGTTGTCTGGTAGAGACTTTTAGTGATGAGACCGCCCCACATATTTATATTAAGATCAAGTTCCGAAGTATAAAATTATAATAAAAAACATATATAAGCTAAGCTTATACACCTGATTAACAAGCAGGTACCTCAACTCAACAGAACGACGCATTTATAAAGAGGTACCTGCTCGTCAGTTGATTTTCAGGTGGCGTTGAAACTTTGGATATACATTTTTTCCAGATGGGCCCAGCAGTCGGAATTTCCTTTACGACATTCAGATTCGTTCAGCAATCAATCCTAAAACAATTCGATGCGGAACATTGTACAGAGGAACAGAAATTAGCAAATGAGTGCCAGGGCTTCAAAGGCAACCGTCACAAGCCACAAAACCTGATGCTGGCGAGCACCGTTGCTGGGATTATAGCAGGTTTTGTCTCGAAAACGTTGACATACCCTTTCGATTTGGCCAAAAGGCGGCTTCAAATCGGGGTAAATATATTTTTTCATTTCGTAGTCTTCTGACTCGTTAGCTTGTTCCTCTTTGTTGCTGTTTACATTTAATATAGGAAGAAAGTGTCTGTAGAGCTTGGCACTCGCCTAGCTTCTTTTTCTGCTTCCTAGCTCTACTGTCTTCAAAATACAGTTCTACCACCTTTTTCGTAGTACTTGCGTTTGGTGGGTCTAAATATCCAGATATAAAAAATGACAAATATATATGTAAAAATATAACTATATACAGGCTACTAACACCTTAAAAAATCCCACACAGGAAACATACGAGTAGCATAAATATTACTTCATAGAGTTAATTCGACTTATTTGACTTGCTTCGAACAAATTTAGCTCCGAAATTTTACCATTGCATCACACTTAAAATTATATCCCCTTTTTCAAGGGTCCACTAATAAATACGCAAAAAGTAGACAGTCGACTTCTCGACTTCTTGATCGAATGCGTCTATCATAAAATTTAAGACTTATATGGTTCTCTCATGAATGCCATTGTCAGAACTGCGACCACAAGGAAAGCACCAGCTTACAAATAAAAAAAAACATTAAGATCGGTTCACCCAGTTGAAAGTTCTGAGGTAACAAACATTAAAAAAAATAGGCGAATTAAGAACCTCCTCCTGTTTTGAAGTCGGTTGATAAAAAAAAAATATTAATGCTATATTAAGGAGTAATCTTTCTCGCAATAAAAAGTGTATGATGTCACTTTGTTGTATGTATACAGTTCACAATGCATTAAGGGACTCTCCGCACTAATAACTATTTACAGGTGTAGCATGACTCCCATCATGTCACTTATACGGCTAGTCATTTTACTGTTTTTGTGTTGTATTTCATACATTTCAATATTTATCCATTTTAAAAGTACTTTAGTACTGTGAGGGAACAATTCAAGTTCCCTTTTTATTTCCGTCCACCATTAGTTTAGTTCAGTTTAATCCACTCTATGGAACTAAAATAATCAGTTAATCAAAGACCTAAATTTGATATAATTAAAGTTACAATGTGTTCAGAACGGAGAGGTATACGACATTTTAACATAACTATAGAACAATAAAAATAAGCCAGCCAAGTGCGAGTCGGACTCACGCACGAAGTGTTCCGTACCATTATCACTAAACACAGCAAAAAAATCGTCTGTTCTATGGAATTATTTATGTGTATTCTGTGAATATTTCAAGCATCTACCTGTTGCCGTTATCAATATCAGCAAAAACGAGCAAAATCACGTTTGTTTTATGATAGCCCCCCTAAATATTTATTTTATTCTGTTTCTTAGTTGTTTTTGTTGTTGTTTGTTTTTATTGCGGAAACAGAAATACCTTATCTTTACAAATTTCAACTGTCTAACTATCACGCTTCATGAGATACAGCCTGGTGACAGACTGACACATAGGCAGACAGACGGACAGACAGACAGCGGAATCTTAGCAATAGGGTCCCGTTTTACCCTTTGGGTACGGAACCCTAAAAACTTTCATGAGCTGTATTCAGCTTACTCACGTGTATTTTCCAGAGATGCCCTAGTAGTTTCAAACTCTACCTTAGATACAAAAAGTAAGAGTACCGATCTTTATAAGCTTCTTTATAAGAAGGGACCTTATGAATATATTGTAATGTGTTCTATATTGTAAAATAGACTATGATAGGATCACCCAACCCGTGAAAATGAATTTTTGAGAGCGAGTTTGATATCGTCAATTTTACTACTAACAGCGAAATACAGAAACCGAAAGTTCTAATTATTTAGTGCATCAATGCTAAAGACTATTGTGCTTAATCAATCTATTATACATTGTATCACAAGAGAAAGTTATTGGATACACATTACAATTAATTTATGTTTCAGAGTCACATCCATGACACGAAATATAAGATTCCAAGTCAGGTTGCCCAACTAGCACAGTGTAAGACTTTGTCCGAGTGTTTTATTAAAGCTTACCAGAAGGAGGGGCTTCGAGGGTTGTTTAGAGGATGGTCAGTGACAATTTATAAAGCACAGTTAACCAGTGTTGTAGCATTTACCACATATGAAATGATATGTTTTGTTATTAGAGAATTGGAATAATAAAATCTTGAGGTAATTGCTTGTTAATTTCCTTTGTCTATAACAAAATATATACAAATATGTGCTATTTTGCGTCTGAAGAACAATTTTTTTCTTATTTAAGTGCCTCAGTTTTACGCGTCCAAATGCAAATCCATAAACAGGTACAATACAGCATCTATTAATTTTAATAATCATATAAATTAATTTAATAATGTAGTTATATTGGTGATGAACTGATCATATTTTCATATTAAGAAGCCCCATACTCGACCATAATAATTGTACTTTTACTAGAGTCTGCGGGATACATGTATAAAGAAATGTAAATAAGTTCATAATTGAAAAGTAACATTATTAATTAAATAACTTTCATAAGTTTAAATAATTGTCACATGTCAAACAACATTACAGTAGAATTAAACAATACACACAGACCATTAGACACTCGATGAGTCTCACACAAACCGTGACTGTACATTTATTCACATAACACCGTTCTAACACACTTTCAATTTATCAATTTGATTCATTATAGTAACTATATATTTTTTTATTTCAATCATACTCCTGTTTTCTTTCCAACTCAAAACTTGTTGTTTAATATAAATATCCGTCGAGGTAGTCCGTCGGACTAGAACCAACTAAACCCACACGGTGTTGCGTCACAGATCCTTATTGCCGAACTCTCAGGTGTACCTTGAAAATAAATCCCTGTACTTCCTGGCAGACCTAACCACTTGTTAAAGAATATACGACCCCACAAAAACAAATGCATGTGAAAAAACTGATAATGATTAATGGTATAACCATAGTGTATTTTTTTTAGAAATGCGCTAAATAAAATCATTATAATCGAGTGAATATATTTCGAATTTTAAAAATTACAATTCACTGTTTATAATTTGTAACAAATTTAGAGCTTTATTTGAATTTCATGCCTGGAAAGAATTACATGTAATGTAAAGGGACATTATTTTATAACCTTCTCTAAAGGCGGACTGGCCATCATTCCATGTGTTTCAGTGAAGATAATTCGTCTAAGCTGTCAACCTCTAATAAGAAGTAGTTAATGAAAAAACCGATAAGTGTGTGGTGATGTAATGTTTTTGTGCCCATGCAATCGGAAATCATATATAATTGAAACTATTTCTTTGTGGCGAATTTCCAAACTGACCAATTTGATTCTCCGTAAATAATAAAATAAACTATTATACTAATAGATTTTACAATTACTACATATCTACCAGTGACATCAAATACAATAAATACTATCCAGTGACATCAAATACCGAACGTACACGTAGAATACATGCTATGTGAATTTTTTTATTTTATATGTATTAAAGTACAATTGGAGACTGCGGTCGCGACGCTTTTTATTCTGAGACGGACTGCAAAACCGCACATGCCGTTACTTAAAGTCTCAGTCGTTTCCAGTAATGAATCTTTTATTGGAAGAGGTTACGATGTGTTGACTAAAATAAATTCCCCTCCCAAATCCCTCTATCCCGCATCACTTTCAAAGGCGGGCAGCGTAGTTACGACTCTGAGTGAAAGTGTCCATATACGGCGGATGTCACTTACCATCAGGTAAACCCTCTGTTCATCTGTTCCCTATATTATATAAAAAAAAAGTTTAGTACGTAATGGAGTATGACGTCTGTCGTTAATGCGCACAGTGGCGTCGCTCTGCACTATTGCGTCACCCAGCTCTTAATTATTTTCAGAAGCCGGTAGTGCTGCTTCAGCTTGCCGTTGAGGTTCGCGGTCTCGTATTTTTACCTTAGTTCTAGCGTAGCTCCAATCACTTCGTTACTTATGCACGTGCGTTACGAAATGCTATAATTTATGATATATATTTTGTCGTAGTATATCAAAGTTCTTCACAGATATTCTTATTACCTTTTGTATTCAAAATATGTATAGGTAAGCTTCATTTCTGACGTCTATGAATATAGTGGATTGAGGAATGTTGTGGACTAGCCCATTTCCCATAATATGTCGGACAACCTCCGGGTCGGTGGTCTAACAAACGTAGCCCGTCTTGTATCCGTAAATTTAAACGTCATAGCAATGTAAGGCCCTCTCCGCACTGCGATTATTTCACGACTCGACTTTATTCTCCCAATTCTGTAATACTAAATAATAAAAAGTCTGTAATTTGAGGCAATTGAAAGCAAAACGAAAATCTCGTGGACAAATATGGCAGTGGTACGGACAGCGCCTAAGCCCTTTTGACATTATGAGACAAAATGTTTCACACAGTTTGTAGTTTAATAAAGTTGAACCTTGTGACAACTATTTGGATAATGTAATAATGTTATGTTATAATGAATTGTTATAATACCATTGGTAATTATCCGATTTTATTGATACTTACTGTAAAACAAAGAATCTGAATGTATAACATTAAAAAAAAAACTGTAATAATATATTTTGGAATTTACACTGTAATAATATATCTTAAAATAATAAAAAAATAAATTATGATGAGATGTCAAAATTTATGTAGGTGGACAGATTTTTGTAACTAAGATTTTTTTATTTAGTAGAGACTCCTTGGGATCGAAATTTTAAAACTGTATAAGTTTATCCAACATTTTATTTGAATGTAGTATCATCATATACTCATTTCTTATCATCATTATCATCATTCGGCATGGATATAGACCTCTCGCAAGGTGTGCCATAGCACTCGGTCCACGGCCTTTTCCATCCCGTCTACCTTCCTCAGGTCGTCAATCTATCTGGTAGGGGGGCATCATGTTTTATGCTAAATGAAAATGTAAGCAATATCTTTTGTATGAAAAATTTTCAAAAAATTATTCATTTTAAGATAGGATTTTGTGATTTGTTATCTTGTGTGAATCTCTTAGGCACTGTTCGCGTTTTGCGTATATTAAAAATAAAATATTTGAAAATAAGTAACTTTTAGTAGCATTAAACATTGTTAGTTTTTTTATAATTATTTTTTATGTTTTTCCCTCTATTTTTTGTGTTATTTTTATTAAATTTTGTTACGTAAAGCTGTCTTAGAAAAATAGTTTTATTTGTACTGGCTGTTAACAATCATGTTTTAAAAGTTTTTAACGCCAAATACTTTCTAGTTTCTTTTTTCCCGATTTCGATTTCCATAGAGATTATGGAAAGTACATCCACAATCTCCAGAGATATAAACCTTTGTAGCTATTATATCTATTTTTATACTTCTCTTCGCCTGAAATGCGAATGTTGCGAAATGTAAACTTACTAAAAATATAATGCAATTATAGTCAATTTATATTGCAGGGGGAAACAAGTGAAATTATTAAAAGACTATTGTATAAAACCCGATTGCATTATTAAGGTCACTCGAAACCTCAGACCACGTTTAGTCTCTCGAAAATCATACTGGCCTGTTGTGTTATGTTTAGTAATATCAGTTACAATACTTTTTGTATCGTTAGTCAGTCTTATGCTACAGGAGTCGTGTGTACAACTTGATCCAAATTTAACGAATCATTACTGAAAACCCTACTTAACCTTACCTTACCTATTTAATAAAACCACAACGGTTTAATATAAGGTCCCAGGAATATGACGCATGTTTTCATGACAAGGGATTGTAAATTAAAACCACACATAATGGAAACTATAAACACATATGTATTTTTCTTTGGTTCTTACCTAATAACACTGTTTACAAACTCTGGTAACCCTTGTAATAGTGTTCTAATATCTTACATCTTCAATAAGTTCGGGATTTACAAATACATACAGTATTATACAAAGCTTCTTTACCATGATATATTTAATTGGCCTTAACATTTCTATTGCAAGTTAGGTACATAAAATTATTGAACCCAAAATTAGGTTGACTCTACTACATATATAATTACATGTGTTAAACTTGAATCAAATCTAAAATGAAGACATTCTAATTTTATTTAAATAAGTACAAATTGCAAACTGTGTAATGTTAATTTTTTGACATTGACAAACAAGTGCACATTGACCTTTGATTTAATACATAGTACATTGTTTATAATTACGTACACTGAATATACGCTAAGTAAGATTTCGTTGTATGCGCATTTGACATGAGATGGACAAGTCTCTTGTGTTTGGTAAAATGTTATGTAACAAATGTTATTGTAATTCTTAAGTGTGATATTAACAGTATAGGTTGATGGAGTGCCAAATCACGTGTAATCTAGTAATAAGCGATAATAACTGGTAACATGGTAACTTCATATTCAGTGGCGTTGTGTAGCTCTTATTCCTAGAATCCTGTTAACAAAAGAAACATTTTATGTAATACATTTTGGTATTGTAAACGCAGTGATTTTGATTTCCACATATGACATTATAAGAAGTGTATGAAGTGTCCTGTATAAGAGTTGACTGTCTGACACTTTAGAAAATACCTCTGGAACAATATTTAGCCCTCATATTTTTTTCTTTACATCGCGTCAAATTGAGTAGGTACTTATAATTATTACAAATATAGATAACTACCTTAAAACTAGTTTACTTGAGCTGATCAGTTCCAGCCATGAGACAACGACTCGCTCTCCCACCCGTGGTGATGATCTTCATGAATAGGCACGTACACTTTCTTCTCCACAGGGATATGTTTTACGACCGGCACAGGCACGTGCTGGATCACAGGCACTTCCTTGATCACTTGTACCTCTTTTACAACGGGGACATGGACCGGGACATGAACTTTGGACACATGGTGGTGATGGACGGTGTGCACTTTGTACGGTACATGGATGGTCACGTGCTTGCTGTTAAGAGAAAGAGACAGGTGTTTAGCATACGAATCTTAGTTAGAATTTAATAATAATGATGGAATGGGTTTGAAGCTTTCTATTTGGAATAGAATCACAAAGATCGTATTTTTTTTTTATCACACAGGGCCGTCTGATTCCAAAATAAGCAGAGCTTGTACTATGGTAACCAGACAGCTGATAACCATACTTATATACATCTAAATACATGCATATTATATATAAATTACACCCAGATAGAACAAATATCATGGTCATCACACAAATATTTGTCCTGGATGGGCTCGAAACCACGACCTCTGGCTTAGCAGTCAGGGTCACTAACAACAGGCCAGTTTAGTGCTGGTAAAATTGTATGTCTAGTATTTAGTAGTTTATCTCATGAAATCTGCTATATAATATCTGTTCAAGCAATATTTCTAACGCCAAAATTACAATACTTTTTTTATAATAGTTTGGCTTTGGTTCAGCTCCTCCTTTTGTACCACATACAAATTAATTCGGAATGCGACTTAACAAAACGAACGCGTCGTTCGGGGTATAAATGCGTACTTTCCCTAAGTGTTCATAATTTGATGAAACCCCGAGTCTATGACGTAATTAATGATGTTGGGTGTCGCTGTTATGTAACGAAAGTGATACACCTAGACAGACATGAATAATGTTAGAGAATTGGAGTAAGTGTATAGGCAGAAAAGTGGTGCGCACATTGGTATCTACTCGAATAATATATATAGAAACAGGCATATACAAATACCACCAATTTAAAAAAATGTAACTACTAAATCTCTTCTTTTGAGAAGTTTTAGCGGCTTGTTGAAGCCTTACTGAGGTAATTGCTGTCTTTAGGTTAAAGGCTCTTCTAGACAAAATAGCTTTAATAGTTTAAATGACATAACGGTTTATTTAATGATTGTTCTTTATCATGTTGGGTACCAAATGCATTTTTTTTTAATTTTTTGTTATACTTAGTGATTTTTTAACAAGGAAATGAAATTCCTATAGGTATATTAATGGCAGAATTTCCCATAAGGTGATTATTTCCAGTGATAAAAAGTAGGAGCTAGTACCAGATGTTGACAATGCTTTCTACTTAAAATTCAACTGTTCACGCTTACGTACATTTTACGATACGATCACTTCTCGTCACACATAAGAATGACTTTCTTGCATACATTACGAGTATGCCAACCTAGATACGGTTTAAATCAGATTCAATATATACAACACAGATTTGTAGTATGATTAGAACAACAAACCGGCAGCGTTGTAATTTAGATTAAAATTGTTAACATGTTTGTGTACATTTATTTGATAATTGAACATACTCGTTACTCATCTCGAGAAATTTTATTGATACAATAGAGTGCCAGGGGTTAATCTATCTAATAGTGATTTGTTAGTGAATTGGTAAAGTTGGTGGAGTAGCTGAAGTGGGTCCAGTAGGGATAAGGATAATAAAATAAATATTCCGTGTTACAGTTCTAAGATCCTTCAATTTCTATATATTATTATAGTTTCCTTCTAATTTGTATTAAAAGCACATTAAGTATATAAAAAATAAAAGTTCCAACGTTTGCGACAGGTTTTAGTGGAGCGGATAACATTTATTAATTTGTCCACTTGCGTGTTGATTACATAAATAATGATTACATAATACCTGGATTATGCCAGTGTTTGAATTGCTTATAAGAACCATCGAGATTTGAAGTTAGTCTTTGCTTAGCTTCTGTTTTTCTTTATTTTTAATTTGGCACTATATGAATGCATCGGCAGATCAATCAATCGAAACGCAATGCTCGGTGAAACACTACGCAAATGTTGCTTCACGACTGGTTTTCTCGGGACCGTATTACTCCGATCTAGCCGGACCATACGTACCTAGGGTATTCCATATCAAATGATATCATGGAAGTATCCCATTTCGGACTTTAAATCCATCTGGCACGTTATTAATAAAAATTTCACGATAAAAGTAACTACAGCCAATGTTGCGATTGTGAGCTATAAAGCATCAATAAATGTGCCAGTAATCTACGTAACGTATAAAATACTTATACATATATTATCTACCGGTATGTTTTTGCGTAACTAAATAACAGTAATAAATAATTTGTAAAGACACATAATAAAAAAAAACTTTTATCAACCGTTTTGCCACCCATATAAGTAAGTATAACTAAAAATCATCATGAAGCATTTATCCGTTAATATCTTTGAGCCCATTACAAGATGTATGATTTTGACAATGGATCATAGGAAAGGCTGTAGTAACCGCTATGGAATTATTTTCATTACAATAAAATTATGAAGCATGTAGTATCACTTCCTTGATCTTAATTAATCCTTGATTATAATTCTGACGACTCATTTACCTAAAACTCAATAATCGTGTTTCTAAAACAATACCTATTGTATATACATTGTTTGAGTTGAAACTTATCGTCGTTTACTTTGAAAGTAAGAGTTGATTTGTTTCCGTAGCCTATTGAATTACATATATGTAACTGTATAAGTATGTAAACAATAATACTAAGGTATTATTTTTAGAGTTTAACTATTTTCTACATATTACCAGATATTGACAATCTCATCGTATATCAATATAAATTTAGGTTAAAGAAATTAAGCAAATGTTATAGAGAAACCTACAAACTATTTGTATCTAGCGTAAAAACAATTTTGCAATTCACACGAAAATACATAGAAATTCCGCGCTAATAGCTTTGACCTTCAACTTTTGACATACAGGCACATTTCTTGAACGAAATTCATTAGGGAATATTCTCGTAAAAATTAACAGTTATTAGTATTTTCTAACTTTTTGCTCAATCGATCAGAAGTAATTAACAATTTATGTAGCGATTCAAGATTTATCTCTTACTGTATTGAAGATTTCTTTCTGTTAAAACGGAGAATTAAATTAGAATACATTTATTATCGACTACTGGATCATTACTTCGTACGCTACACAAGTTCATGATTATCCTCTGAACTCGTTTAGTACCAGACGATAAATCGTATTGAGCGTCAGATATAAAAATGAATATAATGCCAAATTAATTCTACTTGATATTCTCTAAAACTGGTATAAGTCAAAGTTTAAAACTAAGGTGAATATTAGTTTAGCACACAAAGTGAACAAAAACAAGTATAATATATACATAACATATCCAAGTCCAAGATTGATTAAGTTTTATAAAACTGTTAGTCGCACACTGAACCAGTGTACACACGCAAATTACCCAGTATATTATTCAATATACATATAAGTTCATAGGATGTATAACTACGTACATACTTATACTCAAATCTTTAACCTTGACCCTGTACAACTCTTAGTAAGTCTTCTCTCAGAAACCAAGACCACCTGTTTCATACATCTTACGAGTGTGAAGATTATTTACCACTTAATATGAAATTATGCATTTTTTATTGTTGGCTTTAGATGCTTGGGAAAAATTTTTAGGCTTCTAAAATCAGCCACAATTCTATATTAGAAATTATTTAAAACTTCAATTATCAAACACCCAAATGTATAAAACTATCTAGCAAAAAAACCTCTACCTAATGATAATAAGATGAGATGGATGAGACCTAACTGCTGATAGATATACAAATAAGCTACAGTACACAGTAGGTAAATGTTACGTTAGTCTAAAAGCAGACTTATAGTTACTGATTTACGTGACGCGTTTTCCGGATACTAAATGATGGGAAATTTAATGGTTATTTATGTCCACCAGCCGTATAAATGCCTTCCGGCTTCTCACGGAACCACCATCACTTCTTATAATACATCGGGAATACAAAGGCTCTGCTATTGTAGACGGGCTTACTGCACCGAGAGCAACATGTTGTTTTGTTGTTGTTTGTTAATGTTTTTTTAATAGAATAAAAGATCTACACATGTTACAGTGAAAACCATCACAGGTAATATAAATCTATACTGGTAAAATAGAACTGAAGAGTTTGTATATTAATCTCGGTAATCTTTTCTAGTTACTCGAAGGACTATTGTTGTTTTGGATAGAGTATTTACCAACGAATAATATAGGCTATAAAACATCACAACAACAACACCCTTAAGAGTTAAAGCCATAAACGCTAGGGAAACTACGGGTAACGCTAACTAAACGAAACTAATAAACCCAGATCTAATTTAAAAACTTGGCAACGTGCAACTTAAAATCATTTAAAAAAAAGTCATCAGAAAAACATTTAACTAGCGTAATACGTAGTGGATGTGTGCGTAAAGTCACTATATTTGGTACGAAACCACGATAATATTTCCTCAATTATTGCGATAAATAAAACTTTTTAAAAACAGCTTTAATCTCTAGCTGTTATGTAACGGAAAACGGTCACACACACAGCAAAATCTCCGCAGCTTGTTTACAAAAACATTGTACGAGTATATATATGAATTCTCAGACATGTAGCTTTAAACGGGTTGGACGAAAGCCGTCATACTTTTTTGTAACTTTATTTATTTCCGTGTTGTGCATGCTGTGATGATGTGTGTTACATTTACTAGTAATCGTCCGTAGACAATATGTGGATAAATTAAAAAATAAAACTGTTTTCAATCTCATTAAATACATTAGTTTAGGTGTATTACGCGAACATATTCTTAATTAAGTAATTAAACATGAAATAGTAGCATCAAGTTTATGTTTTATTTATAACTATGTCATCATTTCAACTACATACCTACTTTCTTAATACGTCCAAATTTCTTTTATTTATTTATTCATAATTACATGCTTATGTCATTCTTGAAAAATATTATTTCTTTAAACTCAATAAATATTCATTTTATTTAAATAATATTGTATATGTAAGTTTAAGCTTATATAAGTTTAAACTTACTTAAAAAGTATTTTTCCTTATAAAATTACTTCGCTTTAATACACTTTTAGTTAAAATAATAAAATTATATCCAAGTATAGAGAGATGACCCACTTTGATTCTTTAATACGCTTCATACATAACACTTTAAAGGTTATTTTTAAATAATTACTCAACATTAAAGTTCAGTTAAGAGTGGGTGTCGTAATCCCGTTTTATAGTACAGTTAATTGGATTTAAATTATCGCAATTTACAAATAAGTATATGAATAAGAACACTAATTATTATATAACTGTTAGTTATTATTTTAAATAAGTAATATATTCACGTATGTGTGGTGTCACATGGCATATCACGATATTGTAAGAAATATTGCTAGGGGTCGTCATTAACAAAGTCGGAGAAAATATTTTTCCCCTCTAACAGCCATATCGTAAACTTAAAGATTGGTCCATCTGATGTTCCATCTTGTTCCTTTAATTTTTTAGTACCTGGATGACCGAGTTTTGTTCGGTTTCTATTTTGGGAAATCATTTAAAAGAAAGAAAACCATCTGAACTCTAATCGCTGTGTTCTAGTTTCGGAACCTATTATTGCCCACCTGAGCTATTATAACCTTGTAGATGGTGATGGCGAAATTTACCTTCGTATTTTATTTATTTGTAACAGTTCTTCGTTGCTAGCTAGATCGATTTATCGCCCCTGAAACCCCCTGCATACTAAATTTCATGAAAATTGTTGTAGCCGTTTCCGAGATTCAGATTATATATATATACATATATACAAGAACCGCTCGTTTAAAGGTATTAGATGTGCAAAATAAGTAATAATCTTATTCGTCCTTTATAAGAAATTAAATTTCTTAATTGTTACGCCAATAAAGACAAATTATAGCTAATTGCACAATAGAGCTAAAATTTTAATTAAATTGATAAATATTATTTACCGATAACTGCATGTAATAGTTAACCTATCATAGAGTATAACATAATGTTGAATTACACTGTGAAGTAACACAATATTACGTACAGCTGCATCCACGTATTACATGGCCGATAGACCAGCGAACCGTAAACTTACATGCGATTCTAACGTAAATGTTTAATCAGTGGAATGACAATATGACGTCAATAGAATGTCACTTGCAGGCTTAGTGGTGGTATCTCCGACTAAGAGCTTCCGTGTCAGACTGCGCGACGGGTTAATTGAATACAAGCTTAATTGAAATTGGAATAAATAAAATGTACATTATAACTATGTTCATATAGTTTGAGGCACAAAATGTTGTTTTATAAAGTTGTATGTAGTTGTAACAGTTTTGACGCTTCATCCCGGGATCACGAATCTCGAAAGAGTTTACAGCAGAAAATTATTGTTTTTCAAAATCCATTTTTTAGACTTCTAACTTTAAGTTTTTGTGACCTCTTTAGAATCCTGGGAGTTCCAGAGATCCTGGGATTGTCGTTAGCGATTCAAGCATCCCTGGATCGGTAAAGTCAAAGGAGCCGTACCAATTTTTTTCCTTCAAATGAAACGTAAAGTATTAACAAGCACATGTTGCAAACTATCAGTTATAAAAATGCAAGTAATTGTCGACACTTCCCGTTCGTTGATGACGTAACACGGTACGTTCTGGACGAATTATCTATGATCGATGAGTCAACAATTCTACAATTTATATTCCTATTGCGTAAACGTTACTTAATCAAGCCTGTGTGTTTTGATACTGTATAGTTTTACTACATTTAGAAGTGTTATTTTATATATATACATATATGTTGTACCCACTAGCTTTTGTCAGAGTTCCGTTAAATTAAATGTAGACAAAAACAGATTGACAAATGAATCTCTAAATTGATTTTGTACCTTGGGATCAGGAACTCCCCAGGAACAACTTTTATTCAGATGTAAAGCCACATTATGTTCTTTTTTTCATTACCCTTAACAAGATGTAGTAACGTTCACGTTTAAATATTTAGTTATACTGTGCATACTGTGCAATTACTTATATATTTGTCATTAAAGTAACCACAATGTCAATTCTACTATTTTGCATTTCTTCATATACATACAATTAATATGAAACATAAGGTCGTTAGAGGCAATCTCTAAAACCGCTGGACCGATTTTAATGGCTTTCACTCTTTGAAAATTACTCACGTCACAACAAAATTTATCTTTTCACTAATTTTAATGCCACTTTTGACAATCGTACTTGCTTTTTCCATTCAGTGAAAAGAAATTTGAAGAAATTATAATAATACATTACGTTACCCATGGGTTAATAACAATGTACGTAGTTCGTGTTACACATTATGTGGATGAGGACACAGTGACAAAACTTTGAAAGAGTATCATGAAGTTATATGGGCACGTGAAAAGAATTAGTAAGGAACATTTGATAATAGAAATTTGGGAGATTGCCGGTAGAGGTCGAAAATGAAATGGGCTGTTCTGAAAGATCCTTGTATGAAGGACGTAATGACTAGTGGCGGGCTGTTGCCTCTGCCTGTCCCGAAAGGCAAAAGGGTGTAAGTTTTTTTGTTTACGTTACATCGTTTTAATAGATTTCACTAGGGAAGATCCTACATCCTGTTATTTTCGTGTGCTCGTTACTCAATATCTTAGCCTTCTAAAAAGGTTTTTTTTCTTACTATTTTCAATGGTCTTCCTCTAACTGTCTCTAATTTATGTTTGAATAAAATAGTTCACCTCTATAGGTGGAAAATGGGATAAAGAAAACAGCATCTTAGTTATATTTAAGACGGTTATATATTTTTTTTATATGTTTTTAAAGTTATTTGTTCGGTTAGAGTCGAAAAGCGTTTCGAAAGTCTCTGTAGCCCTGCGGCATGTTGCCTGTGATCATTAGACATTAGACCCCGAGTTCGATTCTCGAATAAGGCAATTGGTTATTTCTCTGTTAGAAGTTACGTCACTGGATCTTGAAATCTGATCCGACTCAAGATACTTGGTTGTAATTCAATACATTGTTATCTTTAATGACAATATTTCGAACTAACAACCTTTTCAATGTATTTTTAAACATTTACATCAACAATGATCTGTTTTCCATACTATTAAGAGAAAAAAAATCACATAAAACATATTTAAAAAAATATAAAAGGTCATTTTAATTTTAAATTCAAACGACCTTATCATAGATTATCGTTTTTTCCGGCTGCGCAAAAAAGAGGGTTATCTATGTATTATTAATACAAACACACATATCTATTACTACAAATGACACACACAACACAGATTAACAATTCTAAATAAATCAATGTTCCAGGTTCAGATTCAGTTCCAAGTTTAAAGAGTTTCGAACTCACACTTGAATGGAACTTTGTTAAAGAACGATGTGATTCAGCCTGTTTCGTCAACACTGTGACTATGTTGCGTCAGAATATAGATATTTTATTTTGTTTAGTTTCCGAACATTAGCGCAGAAAATATTTACTTTTGTTTTTATTCCGTGACAATGGCATTGAATAAAGCGAGATAATAAAGAAACCTATTATTTATTTCGTGTACGCGGCAGTTATTTACATAATGGAATGAATTGCATGTTTGAAATGAACACTTAGTACTTGCTACACTAATTTTAGAAAATTAGAGCAGACTTGATGGAAATGAATTATAGTTTCTATGGCTTCCCTGATATTACGTAATAACATGACTAATAACACTTTACATGTAAACCATTAGCCGTATCCCGCAGTTTCACTTGCATTTATGCTCACTGCTCCGATCTTAACGGTCGCAGCGTTATGATTTATAGCATGCCTCAACAAACGGGCTATCTTATACAAAAAAGATTTTTTCAAAGCGGGTTAGACGTTTCAAGGATTAGCGCACTCAAACAGACAAATTCTGCCTCTTTTTAATATTAGTATTTATATAGATATATATGTATATTTATAATTATTAAAAAATATTTTTTTTATGTATTTTTGGTTTGTAAATATTACGAAAAGTAAACTTACTGATGGCCACCGCCGCCAGGGGTTGGTGAGGCAACGGTTACGGCGACGAGTAGGGAGACAAGCTGTGGAACACATTATGTAATGTTTAATAAATGTTGTTACAATAAAAAAATATAAAAAGATGTGATGCAAATCTCAAGCGACATATTAAGAAAAAAGAGAAAATAGAACTGACAATTGTCAGTTAAATTCAACCAAAAACTTTTTTTTTATTATAATAAAGTTTAGTTTCATGCACTCACAGCGAGTTTCGCGTACATCTTTCTTAGTTAGCTGGACTGATTCCGTGTTACACTTAGCCTGTTGAGACTGGCTTACTTTCTACTCCTCTGAACGCACCACAACCTTATATACTCGATCGTTGCGGGTCCAAGAATTGCATAAGCTAGCCCCTTGGTCCATCCCTACTAGCCCGGTTTAACTGACAAATTTAGAAAGGCTCTCTTCTCTTTCAATGTTAACGTGTAAAGGTGCCCTCTCTATTTGGTGGGGTTAAATCGGGTGGTGGTAAATCGAGAAACAGTAAGCACTTCTTTCGTTAGTATCGATGTTTTTGTCGTGACAAAAGTGGTGCTAGTGTAGTGCTATAGAGAAACTGTAAGGCTTTTGTAATATGGGTCATTTTATTTTTTTGTTTGGACGATGGCAAAAACTATGTATTATTTTTAAATTTTGTAAAATCTTAAGTTTTACATTAGTTAAAGTTATATGAACAGTTTATATTATGTGGCAAGCCATGAGTTTATAATTTTATCAATAAGTAAATGTTATTTTACTGAACATTTCAAGAGCTATTGTCATAATTGAAGTTCGACACAGAACAACTATATAGTTTTATGACCATACGAAGACAATTTTTTTTTTCGTTATAATTTAAGTAATTCAAACATTGACATATGTAACTACTTATACAGTAAATAATATGTAAACACATTATACATTTATACTACGTATAATTATTTTGTAAGTATGCATGATAAATATACGCTTATGTATATGTTTGTATTGGCAATGCGAATTAAAACTAAGCAATAAGCGAATGTCTTTTTATTTACCCATTTTTTAGGCTAAACCTCATGATTGTATTTCTCGAAGAACTAGGCAGAGGTATATAAGTGTTAAACTCCTTGTTTCTATTGAGTTTCATGTAAAAGATGGTATCTAATAATAATTTGGCCTAGATTAGTATGAATATTGAAAGCGTGTGTTTATGTGCAATGTTTGTAACCTTTTTTTTTAATGGAAATATTTAAGCTTCTCTCTCTATTACGTAAGTGTTATTAAATTACGGTCGGTAAAATGTGGGCGTTGAATACGTTTCTGCCACCTTCTTCGGTGATAAGGGCGTCCTTTAATATTATGATATATCGATATCCGAAGTGTATACGACTGCATCTTCAGAAGTCGTGGGTACGAATCCCGCTTAGTGCAATTATGTACATATGTTTATGTGTAACTAATTTGTTCATTAGCCTTTTTTTGTATTTATTGAAACTTAGTCTAATTCTAATCAGCAAAATTTTGGGTCTTAAATTTTTTACGCTTTGTTTTTGTGTTGACAATATTTTCGAGTCTAGGATACTTGGGTTTGTTTATTTTTTATATTTACATTTTTAAAGAAATAACAATTTATTTAAGAATAATTGATGATAGCAATCTGCGCGTATTGCTTGTTATGTACGGATTATTAAAATTTACACATACATAAATGTACGCTTACACCTGTCTCCCTGAAGGAGTAGGCAGAGGTGTTTTAAATACATTTTGCCTATTACAATTTGGAAAGGCCCCCGGATATATAACGGTAAATAAGGAAAATAAAATCATTTAAAATTTATAATCATATCCGTAGGTACACGAATGATTAAAGGCGAAACTGACAAATATTTAGAGAGAAAATATTTTTTGCGACTGAACAAAATCTTTCCCATAATGTAACATAATGCTTTTTAGAGTTTTCTAAATCATACGTAGAACATATTTTACAAGAATCGACAATCCAACTGAGTTTCTCATTTATGTGCCACTTGCTTAGGAACGTAGGGAGCGGCCGGACCGAAACAGGATCGCCGAATATAAATGGGCCGTACAGACAATCGGTTAAGTAGTGGAGCATTTAACCAAGTGTGAAAACTTTGTAGGGCCAAGGACCACCTGGCGTCAATGCACTTGAGACTTTTGAGTTACAAGTGTCGACAGGGGTCAAACGAGCAGACGGGTCACCTTTTAGAGTCACTTACAAAAAGTGGACCCGTCTGCTCGTTTGACCTCTATACCGTAAAAAAAGAACCCAAGCTTTCCCGTTGTACATATACAGAAGAGTAATCTTCGTTGCACCACCAACAAGGCAATCAAAATACGGTGTTACGTTATTTTATTGGAATCCTGTTTCCGTATGAAACCTGTTTCTACCAGTTTTGCGTCAGCCTGGTGATTGACTGTTATTATAACCATCATTACTCCATCCAGAATCACAAAAGTCACTGCAGACATTCACAGGTGTGACAGGGGTTACTCGTGGCGGGGGGCGGATTGTGATAATCAGGATTTAGTCACAGAGAGGCACTAATTGTTGTCTTTGACTCCAACTACAGTCCAGGGTCGAATCCAATTTCCTACACTATATTTGATAATATAATTGGTCTAATAAGTTAATACTTACTCAAAAGTTACTCAAGGAGTAACTAATACCTAATGGTACCGAGGATGAATTTTCCTTCCTTGAATTTCGAATGGAATCACTTTACTATTACAACTTTGGAAAGTATTATGTTCCCGTGGTTACTTTTCACATTCATTTATTTTATAAGCCGAATTTTCAATATTTATTTTTTAATTCAATTCATTTATTTTTTAGCGAATATCCGCGGCTATACCTATCCGCTTCTACGTGCCCTACTGTCACGCTGAACCAAACCAAGGAGTCGATTAGAAGAATGTGCCGTATCATGTTCGGACTAACTCTTCCCATGAGTGTCGTAAAGGGCGACTTAGGATTATTATCTATCATACAGTAATATACAAGGCTAGGTGGTTGGTTGGTTCAAGCTTTTTCTGTTGGGAAATTTCGATGTCAAAGATGCATCTCGCTCTGGTCGCCGCATACGGATGAATTCGATACCATTTTTGAAGAAGTAGACTAAGATCGGCATTACGACCACAAAACAGATTTAACCTATTTGATACAGTCTGGCTATAGAAAAAACCTCGATATTTGGGTGCAACACCAATTCACTGAAAGAAACCTAATGAATCGTATACTCATTTGAGATTCTCTATTAAAACGTTATGAAACCAAACCATTTTTGAAAAGATTGATCACTAGTGATGAAAAGAAGATCACCGACGACAAGAACGTGCGAAAAAGATCATGGTCAAGGGGCAGTCAAGCTTCACAGATCCTGTGTATGGTAGGATTGGAAGGACATCATGCATTAGTTATCTGTCATACTGCCAACAACGAATTACCATCATGCAAGAAAATTAGTAAAACAGCCGGAATGGATAAACAGCCACAAATTTGTGGCCACTCAGCAAAAATTGAGAGAGCTTGGTTGGAAAGTGTTATGCATCCACCGTATAGTCCTGACCCTCAGATTTTCACCTGTTTCGCTCTCTTCAGAATTCTTTAGGTAGTGTTAGGTTAAGATCAAGAGACGACTCTTAAAAATAAATGTCGCATTTTTGTGTTCAAAATTCCCAAGATTTCTATTGCGATTCTGTCACTAAATGACAACAAGTTATCGAACAAAATGGAACATATTTGTAAATTATAAATGTAATGTAATCATATATTATAAAAAAAACTCTGACAACAAATGTATACAAAATACAAAGAAAAATATATGCATATATGTTACACAGGAACCTGATTGGTTCTACAACCTACAGTTATAACAACTACTTTCTCACGAACGCAAGAAGACTCGCTTAATTTTAACAAACGTAATATTTTAAGACTGCTCATTACATAATTACATGAAAACAAGTGATTACAGTGTTAATATAGGCATGTGGTACCTTGTATTTGCGCATAATTGATCTACACCAGGGTTTAACTTTCCCCTTACATTAAAGTCTTTAGCGTAAATTTTAGTTTACCGTAAATTTGTAATTTATTGTTATTGTTTTCACATGTTTAATAACAAATATTTATAATTTAATCTATAATTACTAGTAGAATTACTAGTTAATCTGTCTGTTAGCATTTGATATACCAATACAAATTTAATATCTTCGAACACCTAATGGACAGTGGTGTAACTAGAATGGTAAGAACTTGGAAAATTATTTAATAAAATGCAATTATGTAAAGAAACGTTTTTAATTACCAAATAAAAGAGTAAATAAAGTAAAAAATAAGCAATACACACTTAAACCTATATTGATATGAAGGTAATTTCACACATCACATTTTTCTACATCGATCAATTAATTTAGCCTTGTACAGTCAACTGCTGGATATAGAGCTCCTCCAATGTGTCGGTCCAGCATCAACCAGTCTATCCGAGATACTTTCTTTAGTTCTAGCAGGCTTAGTTATATGTTACATATGTTGTATGTTCAATGTTGTCTTGTAAGTTCTCTTAGTTATGAAAATTCGACTGCTCGAAAGGCCTAGTGGTTTAAGTGGTCACCTCACCACTACGCTGCCGCTGAGTTGTGAGTTCGATCCCCGCTCGAGACAACACTTTTTGTAATCCTCAAGTTATTATTCTGAGCCTGGGTGTTCTTTGTGGCCGTTATTTGAATGTCTGTAAAATCCCCCGCGATACAGGAATTAATCCTAGCATGGGAGTTCTCTTAAAAAAAAAAGTCCTTCGCTTACACTATCTTCTTCACAATTTTGCAGCCTATTTGTGAAATACACAAATACATACATACACTTACGCTTGTAGTTGTTGGATATAATTAAGTCCATTTCACGTAATATATAGCCAAGTGCCGTCATCTTAAGGAATTAGGTGGGAAAATTCGGAGTATATTGACAGAAAACGAAGGATATTCATTATACAGGTGGGTTGGGCACTAGGAGCAATAGCTAAAGCAAAGCAGGGTCGCATACCTATAACTCGAAGGGGCAGGTGCTGGGAAGTCCGAGTCCTGTAACTAATAGACCAGTGGAACTTTAACGATTTAAATATACCTAAAGACTCACTTCATCATCTGTGCTCATCTAGATACGATCATTATATTTACTTTCTAAAGTAACAATTACAAAGAAATATGATTTGGGTTAATTAAAATTCTAACAACTCAATTCCTAAAATTCAGATCAGACTTTCGAAATGACATCTACAAATGCAATTCATATGTGTATACGAGTATAAAAAAAAAGTCTATTGGTTAGACATTTTATTGGCCAATGATTTGTCTGTCACAGACAACACTCTTTAATGTTCTGGAAATAAGTGTCCGTTGCGTCGCTGTATTGTATGGGGTACCCCTTCAATTCAATCACAATAATAACATATGTTCTTAGTAATATTATATGTTCTTATATAATGTTCTGGAAACCCGCAGTGCAACTTAAATAACTGATAAAATTAATATAAATTCTGTATAATTTGGCCGTTTAAATGAGGACTCTACAAATATGAAAATTAATCGAAGTGGCGTGCAATGGGAGAGGTCTATGTCCAGCAGACTGCGATATATTCTGCGGATTCATTACTATCGAGTATTGTTATATTCCAATTTCAATTCCAAAAAACAATAGTAAAAGTGAAAATTCCAAAGCGTTACCAATATACTCGGTGAACACCCGCTTGGTCAAGGACTAGACGCAAAAGACTTTCTTACGATATCAGGTGCATTAAGAAATCTTGAGTTACTTAAGTAGAGCATGCATCTAGCTGGTGAGACATTACTTATTTGTTACGAAGCAGCTGACGTCACTAAAAGAGGTACGCTCATTGACATGGACGTTTTGTTTTTTTTTAAACTGGACAAGTGCTATCTACACTTACATGGTTCCGTACTATTTTAAAGTCGATCCCGTGCTTATTGTCACTTCTAATTAAATATTGTATTCATCAATAAATACTCTATTTATACAAATAACAAAATTTTAACAGGACACCGACATGATAAATACTGAAGGAAAACTGACACTGACTGGGAAATTTTGTCTGTATCCTCTCTGTATACACGTACACGCATCACGCAAAAACTACTGCATGGAATTGAATGTAGTTTTCACAGGTTTACTGCCATAGTTCTTACTTAAAACATAGGCTCCATTTTAGTGCGTCTTTGCACAAATAAAAGTATAAATACTAGATTCTAATACGTACAAAGTAATTCCACGAGTGGCCGGCAAAAGCTGGTCTAAATCTAAAAAGATATTTCCAGAGATTAGGACGTCTTAACAAAAAAAAACATTTCTTTACTCAAAACTTTATTACATTCGTTTTATTTATTCTGTGTTTAAAAGTAATTATGAGATTTATTAAGTTTTCTTTATGCTGATGCGATTTTGATATGGTGTTCCACGATTGTTTTGCAACCGTACCTTTTTATTTAATTATTATCATTATATTGGACAGTACTACAGGCAGTAAACAACCTGTTGCTAAACCGTCTGCTAAACCGGAGGTCGTGGGTTCGATCAGACACAGGACAAAAAATTGTGTACTCCACAAATAATTGCCCCGAGTCTGGGTGTTCTTGGTGTCTGTTTATTGAATGATTGTAAAGCCCTCCGTGAGTCGGGAATTATTCTTATTGCAGGAGTTATTTATAAAAAAAGAAGAAAGAAGTAAAGCAATGTCGCGGTTGTATTCGATTACATTTCGTCTTCGTTTCAATTAGTTTTGTTTAACCGTTAGGCTATTCGATAAGAGAAATAAATAAAAGTTGCTCGATCGAATGATTATTTATCTTTTCACGTCTAATGTATTGTAAAAATAGTGATACCTACGCAATGAATTATTTTTATATTTATTTAATTAACGAATACAAACTTACGTGAATACAATACTTCTTTCATATATACTGAACACTTATAATATACTACCAAAAGCCTAATATATTTAAAAGAAAACTTGATTATTTAAGAACATGGGTGCTAAAATACTTAAAGGTAGCGTTCCCAGAATCCTGGGAGCATCGCCACTTTATTAGTACCTAAATAACTTATACAACCATCCGTCTTACTCACTTGATACACAACTAATACACTTCTTACATATTTATAAGTACTAACACTTAATATTCGAAAGTGAGTGACAGTTGTGAGCAGCGTACTAAAGCACGAAGCTCTGTTTTTAAATGACTTCAAAAATGTTGTTTTCAATTCGGTGGCATATATTTTGTTTAATTGAGTGTTACCGCATATTATTTATTAATCGATTTGGAAAGTTATATTTATATGTGGATAGTTATACTCTCATGGCTCCTATGGTTCCCTATTACACTTTTGAAGATAGACCTAACCTGGGTGATTAATTAAAGCATGAAGAACACATGTTATATGATATCTTAGTGATTTCTGAATTGATTTCTCCCCTCTCCTCTTTCCCTTACCCTCATCCTCTCTGTCCTGTTCTCCATCTTTCGCCCCCTCACCTCTTTTTCAACCCTTAATGACAAACCAACAAGACATCGCAGTTACGGCTCTTAAGTTGCAAGTGTCTGTTAGTCTATTTGTCCACCTAAATCAATAAAAAAAAAAAAATATTAAGAAATTATTAAGAATTTCAGAGTTAAAAATACAGGTTATTACATTCTTAATTATAGGCGATTAAGTCGTTGTGTATACTTTTAAATAAATAATATAATATATAGCCATAACTAAAGAAAAATAACATATAAAATCAGATAGACTTTATTTTGCTAAACACACATAAACGCCTCGCGCGCCGATCGAATATTGATATTTACGGAGTTTAACATTCTCACATTCACATTTTATTATACACTTTTAAACTATAACAACAAAATTGTATGAAGTATTTGAAAAAGAGTGTAGTTGGAGTTTCTTGCCGATTCTTCTCCATAGGAGCTACGTATTGGAACAGCCAGCTAGCTTCAGGGCTGACTTAGTCTGACCGACTTCTTCTCTTGACTATACAAAAATACCTATGATGGGTTTCATTGAAATAAATTGTTTTGATTTTGATTTTGATTTTTGATTTTGTTTCCCTCCAATAATATCAATATAACACAATAGTTTAGTTATGTTACATAATGTTATGTATTATTATTGTAAGGTTGGTGGTGCCAGGTGGCCTTGCCATGTCAAGTCTGGTATTGGTCTTGTCGTTAATGAGATATGTATTTAGTAAAAAGTTTTTGTTAACTAAAAATCAATGAAGTTTACTACGCTCAAGAGTACTCTCTCTAACCAATACATACACCTTAGAAAGCTATAGAAAAGTTCAGCATTTGAATGCAAAATGAATAATGTAATGAAGACCATTAAAGTTACGGTTTCTTAATTTCGATTTTTTTAAGATACCCTGTGAAAAAGTGAATTTGTTTATTTGATTTCACAAAGCTATAATAAAATAATCTTATATATAGGGATCATTATATAATATTATTATAATGAGCCTATATGTTACGTTCGTTTTGAACTATATTTTAATGTTTATTAGGCTGTTACTTTCAGTTGACAATTTGTGAAGAGGGTGGAACGTCGCATAGATATACGAGATACTGTTGGTGATTGGCATGGAGGATCTATTCGTAGATAATAATGTATTACTTCTTTTTGGTTCGTATATACAAAGAAAAAATTGCAATTTTTTTTTACTTTTAAAGACAACTCCCGCACTATGATTAATTCCTGTGTCGCGGGGGACTTTACAAATATTCAAGCACCAGACACAAAGAACACTCAGACTCAGAACAACAATTCAGGATTATACAAAGTGTTGTCCCGTGCGGGGATCGAACAAAAATAATTATTCTGCAGCTCAAGAAAACTCACGGTAGGCCGAGGTGAATTAAACACCCACATTTAGCCAATTAGAGTTTCGTCCCATTAACGTAACAAGCCAGTTGCCGTCTACCGGGCACTGTATGACTGTACACATACTGTCTGATAGATAACAATCCGATCCCTTAGTCTTTTTTACAACACCACCGAGATTGGGTGGCCCTATTTTACTCCACCAAGAGCCACACGGCATGAGAACACAGGAAGATATTACCATAAGTACTCGTCTTAATGTGCACGAAAACCGATGACGTCGAAATTTATATATTTAAACGTAATTTCACCTACGTTTATGTCCATGTGTCGAAGAGTGGTATAGCGTTCCATAATATAATGGCTTAGTCTAGCTAAGCTGTCAGCTTGAATGGAATTAGTAGGTAATCAGTTTCATAACAAACAAACTCTGCTTTATAATATTAGTATAGATAAACAATCTAATATATCCGTTTTTTGTTAAAATAACGGTTTTATTGATTTTTTCCCGACTACATGAAGATAGAATCTATAAGATAGTTTTTGGGAACTTTTCTCTAACACCTGAAATGAAAAGTTTGGCATTTGACAATGTACATAATACTAATAGTAGTCTACACAAATATATTTTTTATATTTCTCGTTATTATTTATTACATACATATATTTAATAATTATTATAATTGGTTCTTGCGTGAAATTCATCATACTGTCGAAACATTACCATCTAAAATTACAATCAGTTCCCAATTAGACTATTTCATACATTAAAAAAAATAATTTAGATAATTTGTCATTGCGCTACTGCTTTTGTTTATGTTAATGATAATATAATTTAGTTGCTTGTAATATTCAGCAATCTACAGCACTACTAAGTTAAGCAATTTCCTTCGCTAATTACCACATAGCAATTTCATGTGATAAAGAAATTTTATACGTTGTGTTATTTATTGTATATATTGCCATCATTACATAGCAATAGAATTTATCCGTATCTGATCCATAACCAGAGTCCCTCGTACTACAAAAAAAAAAAGTGTGAAATGCCTGGACACTAGATGATGTCAAGTCATAAGGCTACCTTTGTAATACATACATATATCCACGAAGAGATAGGCAGAAACGTCTCTGTCACCAAAAATTGTCACCTAACCAGCTTGAATATCTGTATTTTAAACATGTTATGTGTCACAGCAGTATCACAGCAGACTTTGATGGAAAGCAGATTTGAAAATTGGATGTCTTTAAGGGGTGGGTGGGGGGATTAGGTCGGAATCTACTTACTTGGATAAAAAGGGGCCTGAAAACGATTACGACACCTCCTATTTTGTCAAGCCGCCAAGATTTCAATGAACTGCAGGTAAATTTTTTTTAGAGAATTTTAATCTAAGGCTTCTTTATAGGGATGTATCATGTGCGTCTTCATCGTTACTTTCCATCAGGTGAGTTACAAGACAAACTCTTATTCCAATGGACAATAAAAACCCTCGAACCTGCTTTAAACAAGCTGACGTCGTTGCACACATGCTTACAATCGCAATGTTCAATGTTTATGATTAAATTTGGTATATGGATACTTCGAAATTCACCCTGTATATCGATATATTGTGTTAAAATAAAGAGAGAGAAATCCATTATATCTTAGATCGTTTAGTTATTTTAAATAACGATGAAGGATAATATTGTTATATTAAATCCGTTTTCTTCTAGATAAATCCCATTGTTGAAACGTATGAATATAATTCCTACGAACACGAAATTCAAAACTTTTATCAGACTTATGTCGGAGCTGCATAATTGTTAGTAATATATTACTATGTTTTGAGTTTTACATTAGAGTGCCCGAACCAGTGCAAAATATTATCGGGAATTTTGATTTGAACCGAATAGGCAGTTCAGGGAAATCTCTCAGTTTGTTTGAAATTACTTGTGCGCCTCTTTCACTGTGTCATATGGTGTTCAGAATGCAGTCACTACAACATAGTAGCGTTACATAATAATTATTTCTTCCCAATGCTTTTAAAATGGAAAACCCCTGTTTGTCTATTTGTCTAAGATTTGGTGTAGAAATATACAGGACGGGATAAGATATGATTTTTTTGCTAACAAAAATAAACCTTGAAGATGACAAAATAGGGTATACAGTTTGTATAGGCGAGAGATAAATAACACATTTTAGAAAGAGACAGGCTTACTTTCATTCTAAAAACTGAAAGTATTTACAACATCTCTACCTACCCCTTCATTGAAGCAGGCCTGAGCGTTTATATATACATATGTATATATTGGAATACATATGTACTCTTGAAGTGACCTGACGTTAATTTGGGCAATGTCTGATAATGGGTCCCATTAATTTTCAGAACTATTAAAGGTATTCGTGTCAGTAAGAGTTGATTATAAAGATTCCCTTTTATATTAAATAAAATTACAAATTTCAAGACTATTATAGAAAACAGGACGGGAGAATATGAGTTGTTAGATGAGATTGACGAGTTATTGCCGCTAATGCCGTTATTTTGCTGGTCTGTCCACCGCAACTTTTATTGCAGCGATTAATTTTGGTCATAAGATTATATGACCTTGAAATTTAGAGTAAACGCAAACTTGTTTCTTAGAGATTAATATTTATTTATTTAGAAATAAATCATAGTTACACACTTAACCTTATAAATTCAGTTTTAACTTAAAATTAAATATATGAGCATGTGTATAACCCACAGCTCTACTACGTACATATATAAACTAATCAATGGTTACTAATTGAACAAAAGTGGCATTCTTAAATAATAAAAAAATTATACACATATACAAATAAATATTAGTGCATGAATAACATATTTATATTTTTAATGGAAACGGTGTATTTCTATCTAGAAAATGAAGAAGCTCAAATCCTAAATTTAAATGCGCATTATTAGAAAGAGTATAAGATACAGATAATGTGATACTTGTTTAATAAATAATAGTAATAAATTTCCTATCTCTCGGCAACAGTATTTTTCTCAGGATTAAAGTTTGTAATTTTCTGTATCCTTCACTACTATATTATTATATATTATACTTATATTAGTCTTTGTTTTGTTTCAACATCTTGACTATTGTCGGTTTTATAGATTCCCCGTCCCGTAACCAACGGGAAAAAAGGATATTTATGTCCCTGTTATTTAAATATTATTAATTATAAACGCTATGTATTAATAAATATATAAAAATTGAATGTGTAGTTTCATTGTATGAGAGGAACCTAACTAGTTGTCGTGTGGTGTGTGTCAGTCGCGGCCCTTCCCCTTCCTTCGTCTTCGTCATCTTCCCCTTCCTCTTACCCCTCGTGTGTTTAATGTCCGTTGTATGTCTAGTGTAGTAGTATGTCCTGTGACTGATGCATGTTTTGCGATTCCTGGGTGTTTTGTGAGTGTTGGTCCTGCATGTTGTGTATGAATACCGTATCTCCCAAAACTTTACTGAGTATGGTTACTGTGTGTATGGCTGCTTGTCTTTGAGGAATGGTAATGTCAGTGGTGGTTTCTTATTATTATATTATATATTTATATATAATATAAATATATTTTATATTATATTGCAATATTTTTAAGGATTATTCTCGTACTCAATCGGTTGAGTAGTTAACGCGTAAACAAGATCTACCAGACGAAGTTTGTCATATACAGTAACGTTGGTAATAATCAGCTTATTACTAATCAAAAGCGCTCTGGTTATTTAATTAGTGATTTAATTCTTAAATATTCTAGTTTTAACTATTTACAAAGAGTAGTTGAATGTACTTAGAGCTATTTACAATTTTAAAAATTCACGACATAAGCACACAAGTTTTCTTTCAACACAAGAACTTAAAATAACATTAGATTGTCTTACATATTATGCTCATCTTCAAACATTTGAAGATGAGCATAAGAAGAGTTTTACCATTTTGCATTCAGGGCAGTCTTAATTCTCCCTATGATTTTAATATAAAGCATCCAATTTTAATTTGCTGTAAGCATCCATTAACTAATAATATTAAATTAACTATATTATAAAAATATTTCAATGCGAACATTTTAAACCTTTCCATGATGCACTACAGCTTTTATTGACGAATATACGTCGCTTATACTGCCCTCTAGAAGGTAGAAATTTATCTAAAGCGTTTGTTAGAAATTGCATAAAATGCTTCAGATGTAGGTCACAAAATGTACAACCTATAATGGGTCAATTACCGCCATTTCGCACTGAACTACAATATCCCATTTTTAATTGTAGTGTGGACTATGCAGAGCCAATTTTGATCACTGACCTAAAAGGACGGGGCTGTAGACTGCTTAAGTCATATGTATGCATTTTTATGTGCCTTGCAGTAAAAGCTGTTCACCTCGAGCTTGTCACAGCATTGACAAAAGAAACGTACATGGCTGCTAGTCTAAGGTTTGTGTCGCGTCGAGGCAAATCCCGCAGCATCTAGTTCGACGATGGGATAAAATTCGTTGGGGCTTGTAACGAAATGCGAACTTCCTTTCAGGTCCGGATGTTTCTTCGGAAATGGCCCAAGAGGGTATAGATTTTCATTTTGCTCCTCCACATTCCCCTCACTTCAAAGGCATCGCCGAAGCAGCCGCCAAGTCCGCCAAAGGCCACGTCAAAAGAGTCTTAGGCTCCACTCACCTCACGTATGAAGAAATAGCTACCTGCTTAGTCCAAATTGAGGCTATTCTTAATTCTTGTCCTCTCACCGTTGCTTCCTCTGATCCATTATATTTTTCTGCTTTAACACCTGCCCATTTTCTAATTGGACGACCTACCACGTCTATTCCGTACGCACAGGTCATATAGAACCAGATTATTACACATTCAGAGCGCTTCCAGCGAATACAAACCATCAAACAAAATTTTTGGCAACGGTTGGCTAATGAATATATTTCTACACTTCAGAAAAGGTCGAATTGGAGCGCTTCTACGGGTACTCTGAAGCCGTGCATGTTGGTGCTGATCAGAGACAAGACGCAGCCACCTCTATTATGGTCACTTGGAAGGGTCACTAAGATTTTCCCTGGCAGCGACGGGGTTTAACGAATGGCCAAAATTAGAACGAAGACCGGCAGCATCACACGAGGTTTCAACTCCATCTGCCCCTTGCATATTAAGTGAAGTATTCTATACTTCAACCCGGGCAGTAGCAGAGCACCGAGAAGCGGCGGGGAAAGGACGACAGCGGTGCGGGGAGGCAGCCCTCTCCGTGCGAGACACATATGGATTATCATTTTTTGATGTGAAACCATACCGCGCAACACATCACAATACATCATCTTTTATTTACACCAAAATCGTAGGAATCTTCTTAGGTAGGATCTTCTTTCTCATTATTAGTAAATTAAAAATTATAATTAAAAGTAAAAATTGCAATGATGCCTTGAAAACATTAAGATAAATTGGCTTTATCTGCTAATAAATTTAGAAACGCATTATTAGTCAGATATTATGATATATAAAAAATAAATTGTGATAGTCTTAGTGGTGTATTCACATCTTCTCCAGAATGCTATCCTCCAAACCGGGGAATATAGGAATTTTCGTGGTTTTTATCGAAGATGCAACTAAATTTCCTGTCTTTGTCCACTCGAGGGATAGCATTCTGGGAAGCGAAAATCCGCAAGTGCTATACCTACCTGTATGTCTATGAATCGTTTTCACTATTTCATAACAAAACACCTCGCCTGTTCGCTTTGAACGGATGAGCAAAAAATATATACACATACATAAAATGTTCATACTTATTTATATATATTTTTATACAACCGCCGTCTATGGACACCTGAACTCAAGAGTGGGGGTCGGGGTGTTGGAAGGAGGTAGAGGGGAAGGAGGAGAGGGTGGACAAGAAGATGGGAAAAGGTAGGAGTTAAGTATACAGGATTTTCTCAAAAGCCACTGATCTGATTTGGATACAATTTTTGTTATTTTTATTTCAATGGACTGCAGTGGGCTAATTGATTTAATTTATTTTTATTTAGGTAACATATTAGGATTTGATGAAAATCTCCGAAAACAGACAAGCTAATTCTTCAACAGAAATAACCCGCGATTGATGTAACCGTATGTCTATCTAAGTACCGTTCTCGCCATTCCAAAGTACTTTTTTGGGTTTTTCACTAATTGTTGAAGTCAGTTTATTTTAACCGACTGGAAGGAGAAGGAGTATGCTTTTCGACGTATGCATATTTCTTTGTCACGCCCTTTTTTTTCATATGGAAACCTCCACGGCTCATCACCTCAACGGAGCCAACAGTGAAGTGGTATCTCGGGCTCGAACCGGCTAAAACCACACGGTGTTGCGTCACGAGGTCTATTGCAGAGGACCCGGGTATACCCTAAGAACGAAGCTTCCGAGAACCCCTACAGACGCCCTACAGCCTGGACGACCATAGATTTCGACATGTGAGGCGTCATTTGAATCACCTCGATAGTGTGAATGACATATAGTATTTTCTATTATTTAATGTAGGTGTGTACCTACATGAAAAAAGAGAAAATAGTACAATAAGGTTAAATTATACCAATAATATAAAAGTTTTGTTTTTAACCAGGTCCCTAACTAAGTGTACACCACATGATCACATAGGACTGTGTTGCTGGAAATGACATACATAACTTTAGATTAGGAAACAGGCAGAGGGCGTGAGAGTCGAGCTTCAAAACTCGACAAACATCGAAACAATAAAAGCAATGAATATAAGTACTTTTTAATGATAAATTTAATGTTTTGAAGTGTAATTGTGGCACAGTAAGTAACGATTGTTTTCTTAAAGTCAGGTATTTTGGAATGCGTTGTTTGAGTACCTGTCCTTTTCACGAGTAATAACAAAGAAATGATATACGTTAAACTTTATGTAAAAACTGTAACAATATATAAATTACAAGAAATGCGTTGCTAATCATGTTTATCATTAGCGTGGATATCATGTCGTGATTACCGTGTAAGCAAACAAAATATTATTTTTGTACAACAGCAAGTATCAAATATTTACGTAACACTCCGAGTTACTTATGATTGGTATGGCCAATAGTTATTCCTCGCAATTTCTGTAACCTTGTAAGTTCATAATAAATAGCTTTGAAGTTGAAACTTAAAGTGTATGTAGGTAGTTATGTAATGCATCTCATGCTCTTATTTATTATTTATTTATTTATCAACTAGCAATATTAAGGGCTTCTTCTTATATATTCTTAATTTAAGGCCCTTTAAAATGAAAAAACTTTAAAGAACTATTTTAGTGCACATAAACAAAAAGTGATACCGCTTTGTTATATATTTGTGGGTGCATAGGTACATTGTTTTAATTTGCTTTGAATCGCATCCAATAACAATATTTTTAAATACATCATTACTGAATGAAATCAGATCCATTCTGTACAAAGATTTAAGAGATGGACTTAGCTAGGTGGCAACTAACTTTTCAAATACAATCAATTACTTCTCACTTCAATCCGTCTACAAGAGTGGAATAAATATAACTCTCAATTGAAATGACATTAAACTATTAAACAATAAATCTTGAACTGACACCTCCGCCACATATATATTTAACAATTGCTGCAGATATACATGTATGTATCTCATAAGGTGGACTTAATGCCATAGGCATTTTCTACCAGTCAACCTTTTGATGAATATTAAAAATAAAAAAAAAACCGTGTGGTGTTGTCGGACACCAGATAGGAGGTTCCTTATTATAAAAATATTAATTTCATGTTCTATTCGAGGTATAAAGAAAATAATTATTCAGGTTTACATTTTTTATTACGATTTTTTAATCGATAACAATAAAAAAACTACTTTACAAAGATTTATAAAAATATATAATAATAATATACAAAGAAAACTACAGCTATTTACATGAATAATAACAGCAAAATGCAATAATAATAACAGTCATCCCGTCACACATAGACTATACATAAAAATCGTTTCGTACGTATTTTGCCGGCTAGGATACCCCTCGGCAACGCCCCATAAGGAACTTCGTTCCAAAAGTAAAAATTATACTTACATATTATTACACTGTAAATAATACATAAAATATCACACATCATCCACTAACTGCAACAAAATGAGGTGTTACGACATATTTCGTATATAATAAACTTATTTAAATACACATACTCTGCAAAATGGCGACATCACTCCTCATATGAAGTTATGACATTTTAGTAGTTTAATTTAATAATCTCTGCTATGTTTGATATCAACAACCAGATTGCGTAATGGAGGCTGTTGCTTGCATAGTCGGCCGTTTTATGAGTTAACAGTAACCCACATGCAATAAAGTAACTACAGTCCAAAGTAAATTTAATTCGTGATAGTCTAAACTGTTGAAAGTATCTCGGGAGAGCCATAATTAGGCACGAATGTGCTTGCTCTGAGTATTACCACGGCCTCACAGAAAACTGGTAGACAAACAATGACTGCATTGTATTGCCGAAGAGTAATTGTACCGGAGGGTCAACTCCTCTTTCCCCTTCCCTAATACCTCGCATCTCCTTTCGATCCTTTGTCCCTTCTCCTCTTTTGCCTCCCCTCATCCCCCTCATCTCTTTTCCCTCTCCTCATCCCCCTTTTCCTAGTCCCCTCCACTCATCACACTCAAAGGTGAACAGAGCACTTACGACTCTTGAGTTACAGGTCAAATACATCATGTCCATGGGCGGCGATTGTCACTTACCATCAGATGACCTGCCTGTTCGTCTGTATACCTATCATAAAAAGAAAAAAAGAGCAAACACTCATAATCCGACATGCTGTCATTAAAGTTGAATGTAATAATATTCATATAAAATAGAAGGAAGACTCTAAAAAAAAAACAAATCAATTTGTATAATTTAAAAAAACAAGGTTTACTAACAATGAGAAATTAAGAACAAGAATGTAAATGACTTTCTGTTCACAATTAAAATTAATTAATCGATTTCGAAAAAAGAATGGTCCCTAACAATGACAATTTAAAAATAAAAAATTTAGCGAATTTATGTTCACAATGAAAATAAAATAGTCTGATTCGAAAAACGACTATTTACTAACAAGTAAATATCTGATAATTGACTTATCCTTAATCCTATACTTTTAATTATACTATGTATTTATAATATTGACCCCTATAAGCTCAAGTTCCTTTTAGTTGGTCAATTAATTTTAAAATGTCCAAAACTATTTTTTATTCCTTAATTAAAACTGCTAATATTTGAAATTTAAAATAAACTCAAATTTTATCTATTTTCTCTATAGCCAACAAATACAAGGACACAATTAGTGCTAATATTTGCTAATGCTAATGCTTGTCGCGATTATTGTCAATTTTACCCGCTTTTTCTTTTTTTTTAAATTGCCTTAGTCAGCATACATGTTGTCTTTTTTATTATTATTTGCACCTCAAGACTGAATGAGGTAAAACTCAAACGAAATAGTTTAAAGCTTCCAGGCAACTATTATGTTGAAAATGTCGGAGAGTGTAAAGAAAGAGTAAAGTGGTTGAAATATAGTGGTATTTCACGTGCTGTTGGTGAATACTGCATGAAATCCGTTCTATACTTTTTGAGTTTATCGCAAACATATGCGGCGGAGAACTTTGGCTTATGTAGTAATTCGCTGATCCGTTTACTCTCAAAAATCCATCTGTAAATTAAATTTTCCCTTTCTTCTCTTTCTTCCCTCCCTTTCCCTTTTGATATTCTCTCACAATTCGCTTTTACACCTCTTCCTACGATTTCAGAACCACTCACGGAAATTCAAATTCACATAGACCCTGTTACTGCACTTATGAATATCAAATAAATATATAGTTTTTTTTTATTAATTTAAACTTTATATATATCTAAATATACTCATTATAATGGATGGAACTTCTATCACTAATGGCACGAACAAACTAACATGGTTGGTCAAAGCTTTTGTGGTTTATACATAAATGTAAATATGCTTAATAGAATAGTATGCATTTGTACATTTTATAATGCAAGGAATTATTTATTCTTTGGAGACTAGCGGTGAGCACTGCAAGGTCATGCTCATTTCTACATACGTCACAATTTTTCCTAAACTTTCTAATTTTTTGTGGACATCACAACAATTTCATAAATATACTGCCCGTATAAGGTCATCATATTAATTTCTTTAAACTTGTCTCTAACCGAATCTTTTGAAGGCATTCTTTACGAGGTGCCTAAAAGGTTATCACATTTTTTTACATCCAAACAGTGGGCGGGAAATAGTTAAAAGGTATTTTAAATAAATGGCGAATAAGTATGTAAACAGAAATTTAGCCTTATGTCTAAACTACTGAATATATTTCAGAACATCTCTTGCAAATCGTCTACAGCAAAAGCTGCATAGCTTAGTCATATCGAGAGACTAACTATATGAATGAGGTAACATTGTAACTTACTATCTAAGTGCCTAAAAATACCGTAGTATCGACTTAGTCCAGTTCCTCGTCCTTTATTCAATATTTAATTTGTTTGTTTGCCATTAGGTGTAACAAACTTAACACATTTGGTATTTTGCTCATTCAACAATCATTAAGATTCAACCAATTTTGATAATTGATAATATAAACATTGAAACAGCTAACATAAAGAACACCCAGACTCAGAACAACAATTGGAGGATTACACTAAGTGTTGTTCAGTGCGGGGATCGAACCCACAACACTCGGCGCGACAGCGTATTGGCGAGGTGACCACTTAAACCGCTACGCCATTCTTGCAGTCCAATTCACTACTTTTGATATAGCATTGTTGCTACATACACATAGTATATACAACCTTTACTTATTGTAACATCAGAAGAATTCGTCATACAACTTAACTATTTTGTCAGGGTTGCCATTTAACTTAAATACTTGATCTCTTGCATCACAAAAAATAACCAATTAATGTAATTTGGGCAGTTGACGTAAGACACACACAAGCCGCGTGTAAGACACAAGCAGAATACGTAATACGGGACTAATGGACCGGCAGCACTGACTCACTTAAATTATACATGTATTTATATGTTCAAATACCACGCCCATACGTATTTTGTTTCCAATACGCTAATTACTAACTGCGTTGAACACAATTCATATTTGATATTTTAATAGTCAAAGTCGAAATAGTAACATAATATTTCCTTAGATTGTTCAACAAACAATTAGGTACAATTTTTAAATTTCTAAATCAATTTTATTGGTATTGAGATTTTATGAACTCTAAAAACCCAATTGTCTTCCCAATAAGAGCCAGTTCGAATTATAGGTATGCGATCTTGTCGTGCTCTAGCTCTCTCTCTCTCCTTCCTGTCGTATAATCAGTATCCCTTATCCCTGGAGAATGGTTTTAGAACAGCTTAGTTATGTTTGTCATTCAGAAAAAACAGGCAACAATCTTCTTTTTAACGGGGCCTGAAAAAGCATCTCACCAGGACCACATTGTGTGAGTCACCATGCTGCATTGACTACACTTGCAATGAGGAAGGTGACCACCACTCTAAGACTCCGCTTGTTGCAGAGTGGAGTCACTGTGGTAGGCTTATATAACAAAAAAGAAAAAAAAAAGATCGATTCTCGAGATTGACGACCCAACTACATACAAGTTTCTTCGCTAACGGACCTCTCAGCTCGAGAGTCAGACTATCACTTGTATGTTTTTTTAACGTAACTTGCTTCTGCAAGTTTAAATAGTTTTTTTTAACACCTACTACATAATCCTTAGCCGATAAGTCTATATATATATATATATATACGTCACTTGTACTAAAAAGATTTAGAACGTGCAAGAATGTTAAAGAGATTCAGAGAAATATGACTTATTATTATAGAACTGAAGGTCTAAATTCCCATAAAAATAGTCAAGATCTTTAGCCCTCACCGGTACCGTTGTGTCGGATGATGTAACTAATGATTAATTCATAATAAGTAACATTTAAGACGTTAAAATTGACATTTATCGTACAACCGGCTGGCGCAGGCGAGAAAGTGCATTAAGTAAAGGCTTGCAAAATAAACATCAAAATCATTTATTTATTTGCTATATTATTTGTCAGATACTATGCAGAACATTTTTTTATATCTTACACATAATATATATATACTTATATTCACAATACATGTATATAATCATACCTCGATTATATTTTTTATTTGCATATACTGTCCTGATCGTGTTTATCGAGACTGGATTATTAATATAAGAATTAAGAACAGAAAGAGAAGAAAACCTGTTTTTGAACTGTTTTGGAAGGGCATATATACAGATATTCATTTCGCTCGGCCCAACTCGTCTTTGTCTATCACCAGACAAACGGGATAGAATCTAAGAAAACATCTTCAAAAAATGAACCGGATTCTGTTTTTATATATTAATTCTGATTATTTTACCATATTCATGATTTGTTTTCGCAACAAATATTAACCTATATTCTTTTCCAATTTACAATGATGAAGGCGTGAATAGGTACGTGACAGACAGTTTGCTATTGGTATAGCTAAATTAGCTTTAATGTAATATGATTTAGTACTAAATTAGTTTACCAAAATATATAGTATACATATGAAAATAATTTTATTAAGATTATCTACAATTACGAACTCCTTTGACATAGTATACACTAACGATAAATAAATAAGATGTCTAGGATTAGTATTGCACCTACTTACGTAAAGTATGTGTTAAACATATAATTCGAAGATTTCATACAAATTTCCCGATTTAACTGTGTTCCGGATTTGCGCAATCAAGGTCGCGCCAGCAACATAATAAGATGCGTGCAGTACGTATCATGACGAAACCCGTGTAATGGACACTTGAAATTGTACTAGTATTATGTAAACAACATTACTGTTGGGTTTGTTTTTATAGTAACATTTATATTGTAGTTCAGTATTATCAGAAAACATGTGTTCTATTACGGAAGTCTGAATATTTTCTGTACAATTTACTTTTTGTCATCCTACTACTATGAGAAAGTTTGGATGAATTGTGTAGTGTTTATTCTGTGGTTGATTTACATATTTCTGTAATACTTACTCTAAATAACTAGTATTTAAATGGTTAAAAAGAAAACAAAATATAAAATGCATAATTATTTACAGAAATTGATGGCATCATCGAAGTACCTACGGCTTACCAAATTAACAAATTTACCACTGAAAGAGACTATTTATTAGTAACCCGTGCCCGTGCAGCCTCTGAACTGACGCTAGACCATAGAAGATATTAGAAAACATTAGAACTTTTCTTTATCGTTGTAATGGTTTAAAATAAAAATCATGTATTATATTATTATTTCTAATTGTGTTTGAAGATCATTTTGCAGGGAATATTAGTAACAGGTCCAGGTCGCATACCTTTGACTCGAACTGGCTGGTGCCTGGAAGTCCGAAGTCTACTTACTTGTATGAAAATGGAGATATATTTAAGTCATATATTCTACTCATTCTAGAGGTAATATCGTACAATTTTCATAATACAAGAGACGCAATACAAAATAAGTAAATTTTGAAATTTAAATCATTAAGTAGATCACCGCTTTTGTAGGTTAAGAACCTTCCTCAAGTAATTTGAACAGAGCGTATACGGCTAGTATTTAAAGCCCACGGACACCGCAACTCAAGAGTCACAAGGGCGTTGCCGGTCTTTTAGGTGGGAGTCTATCACATTTCTTGAAGGTTTAGATCAAAATCAATGCGGCCGAACCTGCGCCTTATAAAGTTGCAGGCGGTGGGCTGGAGTATAAATACTCTCTGGATTGATAGAAAGTATTGTATTTATTTAAAATGTATACGTGAATAATGAGCATTCAAAGTATTACAAATTACAATCGTTCCAACGTGTTAAGCGATCTGTATTGCGGCGTACAAATTAAAAGAGAAAAAAAAAGCTATTTTTTACATTAAAAATACACAAGTAATCTTAATTAAAAAAAAATATTATAACTCCGTCAGAATCTGTATAGCAGTTTAAAAACTTGTAACAACTAAACACTACTAATAATTAAGTGATGATTAAAAATGTTGTAATTCATGTATGTAATAAAATTAATATTTATTAAAAATAATCTGCCAAAAAGTCTGTAACACTATAGTATGCTTCTTTTATAAGAATGTTTTTCAAGCGATTTTTGAATGCAATATTACTCAATCGCTTCCAGTCTTTAAATAATTAAATAAATATTATTGGAGCCATGCAGATCACACTTTTAAGCATAAAAGCCGTTGTAGACTTGTGCAAACGGAGTCTTCCATTATCTCGCCTATTGCGGGAAGCCGTAAATTCTAAGGTGGGAAATAAGTGAGGATTCGATTTGACAAATAATGCAACCTCAAAGATGTGTAGGCTAGGTAGCGCTAGTATTTATTTTCTTAAAAGTATACTTTACAACTATCTGTAGTTTGTTAGCCCAAACATAGATCTAATGCGCCTTTTCTGGCATTTAAATGCCTGCGTCAGTTCAGTTAACCCAGAATATCACATATCGTAAGAGGAATACAGATAGCTCGTGGTAGGCTGTAATGAGTACGTCTTTGCTAACTATACTGGATAGTGTATGTAAGGCATAAGCAGTACTACTAATCATTTATTTTTTTTAATTATTTATCAATTAATAAGCCGAGAAACGTTGTTGTATTTCCATTTTCTGCTACTCTATCCTCATATTGTATTTGAAATTTTTTTGAAGTATCTTGTAGTATATGACGTATTTACTTAACGGTAATTATAATAAGTTAATGTCGCAATAAATTCTATTTATAGCGAATGAGTGCAACTTACCAAAATTATAAGAATCAGTGTATCGTTTAAAACTAATATAATTTTATTCACTCAATAAATGGAATGGAATTGCAAGCGTAAAAATGAGAGTGATTTCATGTGGTGCCAACCACATATTGCAATCTAACGTCTGACTAATTTACATAATTTTAGTTTTATCTAGATTCATTCTCAAGTTGTTTATGTCTAACCAATCAATAATAAATTTCAGTGCATTATTCCAATGCTGGCTGATGCAGTTAGGGAACTGCTCTCGAATCGAGGTGATACGACCAATGAACGAACAAACCTGTGTCGTCATGGGGTTAAATTGAACT
Source organism: Tyria jacobaeae (assembly GCA_947561695.1). NCBI lineage: Eukaryota > Metazoa > Arthropoda > Insecta > Lepidoptera > Erebidae > Tyria > Tyria jacobaeae. The sequence goes on along the minus strand of OX387207.1, from coordinate 4,180,048 downwards.
AGATTAAGTTGACCTCTATATGAAACTTTATATAAAGTGATTTCTATTTCAGACACAAGTTTGGATCGACTCTCGATGACTTTTACCCAAGAAATGTCGTTGTAGTTCGTGGACTTGCAACAAAACGCATCAAGCAAGTCGTCAATAATTTTGTAATTTTTTTATATATTAGCCTATCGTAGTGACTCCACTTTGCCTGATGGTAAACAATAAGTGGAGTCAAAGAGTGGTGGTCACCATCCTCATTGCATGTCTAGTCAATGCAGCATGGTGACCCACACTATGGCGGCCTGGTGAGATGCTTTTTCAAAGTGGGAAGGAAACACGTGCGCTGGTAGGGAATTCCAGGCTTTCACCGATCGGCACAGGAAAGAAGAGCCAAACCCTTTAGTTCGGGTACGTATATTTTCGACGCTCAAACGGTGACTCCTCAGGCCAGCACGTGTAGTTCTGTAGAGGAAGGGAGGGAGGAGAGGGGAAGGGAGGGTATAATGTTTCAGTTAAGAGTAATCGGTGTAATAAATAAATAGATACATAAATCAAAACAAAAGATCACAATCATGGACCACTGAAAACTGTAAGGTGATACAGTGAAAGGGTTTTTAGTGCAGTTTTTTTTTTGATGAGCGGATTTTCTTCTAACTATCCTAGTATATTGGTTGATTCATACTCGTACATGTACGTATGGACTGTTTTGACGACATTAGTGCTCATCCAAGTGGTGTAAGGTCTGCATTAAATGACACCCTCAGTGCAGGTTGTAAGTAAATCTATTCCCTAAGCAAACTAAGTTCTGGTTAACAGTAATACGTAACGTAACAGATTTCGCGTGGCAAATGTTAAGGATACAGACCGTTACCGTTAGACGAAAAAGCACTATGTTACTAGTATACTATTATTATAGAATTAGTGGCCTAATCAACATCTATTATGTTAGTGTTGTATGTAAAATATTAATGAAAATAGTGAATAATCATCTTTACTATTATTTCACCTTTGTGCAATGTTTGTGATTTTCATCAATACTACACGAGTCATGAAATGTTTCGACCGAGGTGTGAGTAGCAGCCCTACTTGCTTCGTATAACACGCATAGTATGTACATTGTACCTACTCTACACGTATCTTGATACGTGATTATGCTCCACTTGTAACTTAATATATAAGTGAGTTAGTGACCGACATATCGTAACACTTATGTCATTATTTGTGGTTTGCTGGCGGTTGAAATTTCTTTTAAATCTATCGATAACAGTTTTCGTTTTTATCGATAAGTTCATTTAATTTGTAATTGAGGCAATGCATAAAAAGTCTCAAAATTATATGCAGTTCGGTTTATATCACTTGATATTATTATAAATATCCTTACATCCGGGGCCCTTATCAAGAACTGAAGCGAGTTGACCACTCTAGTGGCTTTACGTCTCCATAAACCAAAATAAGTGGACCCGTGACTTAAATCGTATAGGTATCCTTATTTAGTATGAAAACAAATCACGAAAGTTTTTATTCGCATCTTACTTCCTCTGTCGTAAATTCTTAACATCGTCTAGTATTTTCTCCTTTTATACTTATAATGTTTCTCAAGGAACGAGCCGCTGCAGAGCCTGGTTTTACTGCTATTAGATAATTGGCGTAATTTCTTCATTTTAAATGGACAATCCGTAGAGTCAATAACTAAAAATAAGTTTGTTTATATTTAATACAAATTCAATTACAGATGCTACTTAAATACACACATAAACGTACGCCTATGCCCCCGAAGGGGTAGGTTTAAATGCGCACGTAAAAATAAATCAGTTACTCGGACACTACCATTGAACTATTTAACTTAAAGAGTATTAGAACGCACAGGTGAATATATTTTGTGCGTTTCTACTAGGAATACGCCAAAATACGGTGGAAGCGACAAATAACGAGAGTAGAAATTCTACAGCAGAACCTCATTTTTTTTTAAATAACGCATCTCACACATTGCCGTCTGATCCCAAACTAAGCAGAGCTTGTACTATGGTAACCAGACAGCTGATAAACATACTTATATATATATTATAGATAAATTACACCCAAACACAGAACAAATTATCATGCTTATAACACAAATATTTGTTCTGGGTAGGAATCGAACCCATTACCTCTGGCTTAATTCAGTTGTCGCGGCACCACTGGGATTTGATCACCATTTTTAAAAACGTGACCCTGCACAAATCTCTCCTTAAGTATACATAATTCGAATACAAGCAAAAAATAATCTATCTTGTAAATACATTTATGGACACGAAGAATTTATATTAGTGGTTATAAAGCCCCGAGAGAAAAAAAAAAATGGAGTACCCCAGCCAGTCGTAATGTGAAACGACTAAATACACCTAGCTCTAATAAAAGTTTGATTATGTTTTATTACATAATTTATTTTTTAGCATTCAACTAGTTTTATGCAACAAATGCTTTCATCGAAGGTGTCTAATCTATAAATTATTACGTTCATCGTTCAGAAATAGGGTTGCTACTTTTTACATAAAGAACATTCGAGTCTATTTCTAGTCAACTCATAAAGAGTGCCGCAAAATTGGTTTAAAACGTAGTATTTCGTAGGTAAACCTTACTGTAAGTACTAGCACCGGATGTCTTAATAGGTCTGGATGTCTTAATAAAGCTGTGTGTAATAAAGCTGCTTAAAATAGGACGAATCCGGCCTCCTATTTTAAGCGCAGTATGGCAGACCGTATAGTTGTAATTTGTTCACTTCCGGTGTTTTCGGTGGAAACCCTTCCACCAAGCAAGAGTGTTCCGCAGAGGTCTATCCTTGAACCACTCCTGTAGAACATGGGGTACGACTGGCCCCTTCCCAGACTTCCCATCCGGTCTGGGCGTAATCTGTTACGCCGACGACACGATTTTTCCATAAAAGTGCTATAGTGGCCTTCCACAAGGAGGTGATGATCTCGTGTGCCTGGATGCTGCTTAGTTAGGATTTAACAGAAGGTATCCACGCTTTTACGTTCACGTTTGCGTTCGCAACACACTAGTTCACTGAAAACCCGGGTAGGACTACAAACCGAGAGGGTTTCTACACCTAAAAAATAAGTGTTTCAAAAGATAGCGGTAAGTATAAGTATTCTTAGTCCCAACAATTAAAAAAAAAAATATACAGTTGGAGGAGACTGTAGACTGTGCGTACATCCAGAGAAATAATAAATTTATATAAACTACAGACTATTTAAAAATATAAAAAGCAGGCACATATATTGAAGTTATTACTTCATATATTTCTCAAAAACTATATGTATAATGTATTATTATGTAACAGAACTTAAAATTTATTTTTATATTACAGGCAGCCCTATTCATGGCGTTCTGTGGATCTGTTCTGAACTCTGACAACAATGGAACAGGTGTGGAGTTACAAAAAGATTTCTAACACTTAACCATGCAGTTGACACCTTGGTTTACATTATATAAAAGTCAATTTGCATTCTACATTTTGTGCCCTGCATTATAAAGCTGCTAAAATACATTCGGTTTTGTTAAACACCGACTACTGATTACGAAGATGTTTTTTACAATTAAATACAATAAACAATTAATTGGCAAAGGTTACATTTTATAGTTAATTTATTATTGGGTTAAAAAGAGCGGTTAATATGAGTGTTTAGAAAATATATCTTGTTCGGTAACGGTGGCATATTATCATAAAATAATTCCGAATTTGAAATGATTTATCACCATCTTAGCCACGAGAAGGCAACTGCTGTCTAACTATCTATTTTAAAGACTTCCAGATTGAGTATACATTATTCCTCAATCTAGAAGAAGCTCATAGATCCCATATGTAGTAAACAAGTCACAAGTATGCTATACTGTAGTAAAAACACATCAATTTTAACGATGGTTTTATATGACTGCAGCAATGCAATTAGTTTTTGACTGAACAGTTGGCGCAGTGGTTTAAGATGTCGCCTCGCCACTACGCTGCGTCCTTCGAATATTATGGGTTCGTTCTCACACACTTTGTGTAATCTATAAATTGTGGTTCCGAATCTGGGTGTTCTTTGTGTCCGTTATTTGAATGTCTGTAAAGTTCTCTACGAAACAGGAATTAATACTAGTAAGAGTCATCTTTAAACAATAATATTTTATGTAAAGTAAATATTTGGATTATTAAATGCAACTACCAAAATGACTTTTGTAGTGTTGTCGTTCGGCATTCATATTTTTATAAATATAATATATTAATACGTTAAGATAATTCTTAAATGTATAATAATATACTTATTTTTTTTTTATTTATTATCGCTACATATTATAAAACAAAGTCTCATCTGTCTGTCTGTCTGTTCGTGATAAACTCAAAAATTAATCAACGGATTTTCATGCGGTGCGACCATTAAACAGAGTGATGTATGTGGATGGTTTAGGTGTATAATGTGTTAAGGTTTTGTGTAAATATGAAGATAATTGTTTAAAAAGTTGGCAACATTCAAGTAGCCTCGGAGCTTTCATCGAAAACACTGCCGCCTGAATGACGATGATGCCCCAGTGATGCCTTTGAGTTGTAACAAAAAAAAAAGTATTGTTCGATATTCCTCTTTTGTAGGTATACAGAAAAGTCCGCAATTGCATATAATTCTTTTAAGAATGGATTACTATACTCTTCCTAACTTCTAAATAAAAGGGCCACGTACAATGCGTTTTTAGAAAGCTATTTAGTCGAATACAGTATTAATCTTTATCAACACAAATACGTTTCATGCATATTATGATAATCCTAAATAAATATCTTTAGATTTATAGCGAAATAAAAACTAACGCATGCAAAAATTAAGTACTTGGTCGTAGTTAGTTAGTAGTTTCAAATCTAAATTAATAATAATAAACATGGTATAGTGGTGATAGATCAATTAGAGCGCCGAGCAATGATGGTTGATTCCATTCCCCATGACGACAATCTCATAAAGGCTGAAAAAGAAAAACAACTAAAATATTAGAATTTGGTTCATGTGGTTGTTGATATGTAGAATGGGGATTCTAAGAGCAACACCTTCAGAGGCTCGTGTTTGGTAGCCGTAAAGGCCTGATGCAAAAAAAGTCATATTTGATACGGCACGTATTGTGATTAGGTTCTAACCATCGGTAGCTTGGTCCCTGTGTACCCGATACCAGTGGGGCAGAATTTTTTACTTTTTAAATTGTAATAATTTATATGTTTGTTTAATCAAATAAAGAGAATAATAATTGAACTGTAAAAGCAACATTATCTGTCTTTTCACGGCTAAACTGAATTTAGTTTAATTTGGTACCTATTTTTAAGTGTTACTTCGAAATCTGGGGACGTTGTAGGTTGGCAAAATGAAGCCATGCCCCTAGGCTTCATTTTGCCAACCTACAACGCGAACGACGCTAAACTAGGCGCAGCGTTACCTTTGTCGCGCTGTCATGGAACAGAAATTCATACTTTGACAGTTCAAGATGTAATGGCCAGAAAAGTATTAAGTATTAGTAGGAATGAATTAAGGACAAATTTCAACAAATTGAATTGACAAAAAATTCTCAAATCTAGTAGGAGTGTGTGTATGAATTATTGTAAAATGGATTATTTTATACATGGAATGATAATCCATAAAGTCATCAGCTAGAATTATTATTCTTATTGATATTATATTTTATTTGATCTTTCGGATATATTTATTTAAAAAGCGCTATTTGCTTATCAAATTCACATATAGAAAAGTTGCCGGTATTGCTAATTATAAAGTCGGCAAAAATGTGTAAGCAGAGCGGTAACCGTCACTTCACGTCAAAATGGTTCAAAAGTGACGGTTACCGCTCTGCTTGAACCCTAAACGAAACTATGACAACACTGTCATAGACTGAAGGGCGGCATATTACAAGACAAAGACCTTAACATTTCAATAAATTACGTAAATCCTTACATTTGGTGATTGCAAAGGGAGACCAGGTGGCCATTTCACCGCCATTCACATTAGGAATATTAATACTATTTGAGGAAAACCTCGTGATTGAAATGCATGCGGTGTTCGTGAAGCATATATGTACACATAGCCTCTTTTTTTATATGTAAGGTTTGATTTCGGAAACAACATTTAATTTCGCCGTCAGTCGCAGTAATTATCATATTCAATAATATCTGCTCTCGTTACAGGCATTCCAAAACAAGCATCGCTGACGTATTGATATAAATTTTCTTTCATTTAATTTAATTTTTTATTGTAGTGTACATCTTTCAGTAGAAACATATCAGATAGTATAAAACTTATTTATCAATCTTAGTTCCCTAACTATGTAGAATACTAGCTGTAAATTATTAGGGTGCAGTTTTTATTTTTACATGCATACATACTAACAATCACGCCTGTAATTTTATACATAAATTAGAAAAAAGAAAAAACGTAATATGGGCCTATTGTGTGACACTTCTGGGAATTAGACCAGAAAAAATTGAGTATATTAATGGGAAGGTAAGGAAATGATTATTACTTATACTGATGGATTGGGGAGTATAAGCAATAGCTCAATTAAGTCAGAGTCGCATACCTATAACTAGAACTGGCTGGTGCCAGCCTACCTTGAATATTACTTATTAAAAAAAAGTAATAAACTGTAAAATAAAAAAAATACAAAATTCAAAAAAAACTTAGTGAATTTATAAACTATTTATTGTTTGTCTCAAAATTTTAACTTGCAGAATATTGTCCCTATACAACATAGGTGTAAATAAATAATTGAAATATTAACTTAAATAAAACTAATAAATCTACGAGAATGGCTTAATTATAATATTATGAAATGAAGCTGAAAGCCGTCTCACGACGATACGCGAGTCTTCTTTATTTAGTATTATCATGCAATGTTATTCTAAAGTATAATAATTAATTAATAGAAACACAATAGGCAATAACAAACATAGCTTCAATTATAAATAGAAAAATAGAACAATTCGAGGCCTTTTACTCCTCGGCCGTCAAATATTCTTTTCTCGGTTAAGTAGTTATACTTTATTTATATTTCAAACGATTTCAAAAAGGGAGGAGGTTCTATGCTCGACTGTATTTATTTTTTATGTATGTTAAGCTATTTACCCGCCAATTGTCGAAAGACTTAAAAAAAGGCATTGAAGGCGGATATCTACTTTAAAAAAAAAAGTAATTTAAAAGGGTTTAGCAGATTTTTTTTTTACTGAACTTTATATATCTATATTTAAGGATATAGTGCATTTTTTAATATTACTAATAAATAAGTATGACAAACCATACTTAACTATGTCAAGAAGTTTTAAAGCTCTTATCTTAATTTAAAAAAAATTGAAAATACCCTTTTCCTTAAATCGATTTGGTTTTATTTTGATCGGCCACAGCTGATTCGGGAAGTACCTGTGACGTATAGGGTCCATCCATTGCAGCAGCGTGGTGATAGCGGGGTTGCTATCGGTGTGGGTAGCCTCTCGCTTAAGGCTGTGGTTCAGACCGTGGTTGGAAGCGAGAATGCGTAGGATGCTGCCACTTCATTTCACGAGGTGGTTATGTTGGCTAAAGAAGCGGAGGAAAGGGTCTGGGAGAGAACGAGTACTGTCCCGTTACGGAGGAGACGAATCAAGCGCTGGAGAGCGCCGAACCATCTACGGCCTCCATGAGTGCTGGCCCGGAGATAATGAGGACCTGTCCGTTACCCTAGACAAAAACCGGCCCTTAACGGAGCACCTTGTGGTATTGGTTGGTTCGGTTCCGACATACCACCTCATAGTTAGCACCGTTTCTTAGGTACCTAATTATCTAATCTTATCATATTAACTTCAAATTTGACAAAGCAACCTATAGTTGCAATCTATCATTTTTGTTTTTATAAACAATTGTTAATTAGTAAAATTGAATTTGTCTTTGAAAATTTATCGTTATATTCGGTCAATTAATCTTGGCAAATCACTGTTGAACCCTGGGCGACCACTCCTCTAAATAATTGACATTAACATAAATTACAAAAACATAAAAATTATTCCATCCTGCTCGGACGCTACATGTCAAAGAATATAACATTTGAACGCATTAACCGCGTTATATATAAATAGGGTACGCATTTGGCATATTTTTCAAAAATTGTCACTAAAACTAGTTCTAACTACTAAGTTTTTACTGTGGTTTAACTTGGTAGATCATAAGGGCAATTGTATAAACATGTTTAGGTAATACATGTTGCATATCGCTTATTGATCTGATTCACCAGCACCGGCTTCTAGTTTTGAAGATGTTCCTGTGTTCTTTGTTTGTTCACTCATCTGCAGCTCCATTACGCTATCTAATTCATTACCCTTCATTAATCTCTCATTTCTGTCGTACAATTTTCTTTTTAGATTATAAAATAACTCTGGATACTTTCGCATGAATTTTCTGAAAATCAACTTGTCTAAATTTAAAATCTGAAAGCGGGAAAACAAAGTAAATGTGATTAGGTAGGCTGCAAGAAGAATGGGATTGAAGAAACACTACAAGAAGAAGAAAAAGACAAAAGAAGTCAGGGTATAGGTTGCAATGAACAACGCCACTTTCGTGTCCCTAATCGGTCAGTCACCTTTTCTTAATAGAGTTGTCTCGATAAATGAATCCAAATACGCCTTAATGCCCAAAAAGGCAGGTAAAACGTGTTAAATCCCCACATTTCACATACAACAATATAGTTTAGTTCCGGTTACGTAATAGAGGGCAAGCTTATCGGTGCACTGAATCCAAATATGAAATATTAATTTCTTACCCTGCATGGAGTGATAGCGACCACGTAGGACATACTTATTTCCTTATCGGTGACCAAGGATATTTCCCCAAAGTAATCGCCGTCAATAAGATGGCCAGTCTCTTCGTGATGTACAGTGTATACGGCCAGAACACCAACATCTACTATCATCAAGCCCTGTCCCGGAGTCCAAGCCTGTTTAGATTTCCTTTTCTTAAAAGATTTTCGTAAGAAGAAGAACATTCAATATACGGCACTCGGCGGTCTTTACTGACTCTCGGTAAAATCTTATGCATATGTCTAATACTAAGCGTACAGATAAAGGGCTATAAAGCGCTTAACTAACTGTCAATATCTAGCTGTCATACGAGAATATATTTTATTTTATACTAACTTAAATAATAATAAACTATTTATTGAATATCCGCAATGCTTTTATATATCGAAATCTAGCCCGATCTATCAATCTTACTAATAGGAAGCTAGACTCTTTCTGAGTGACATAAGCTATATTTTATTATGATATATACCTTAAAGTTTCAGCATTTGTGAATCAAGTCAAAGAAAAATTAAAAATTATACGCTTCATCGGCGAGCACTGGGCACACGGTTCCAAAAAAGGAATAAAACGTACAGAAAAAATATTAGTCTTTAGTAGACATACCGTAAAGTCCGTGACACCATATACATATATTTTTGTTATCTTATTATATACACGAATATAAAGGTTTACTTGTTAAAAGAAAAGTAAAAAAATCTATAGAAATGTTTAGTTAAATTTGTAACATACATAAATATATGCATTCGTATGAAATCGTATGAAAATAAAATTTGACCTTTAACTTGAGATGACTAAAAACGCAATACATAGATACATTTCGTTGCATAACATATATATTATTAGATAGGCGATGTATGTGTGTGTGTGTGTATATGTACCTACGTTCCCTATGGACTCTGAAACGGATGGACTGATTTCGAAAATAAATTTTCAGGGAATCTTCAGATTGGTCTAGCAGGTGATCCTGTAAACTTTGGTAGCGATCGGAATATTTTTACGCTTACAAAGCGCACTTACGCACTTACGAAGCGGGCCGGGTTTGCTAGTATTAAATATTTTTATTAGTTTTAGGGTTCCGTTAAAAAAATGAACACATAAGATCATTCGGTTGTCCGTCTATCCGGTTATACGTCTGTGTAGAAATATCAAATTGAAATGATCATTAAATACGTATTGTCTTTTTTCGTTTGAAGCTTTAAAAATCAAGCTTCTTAGTCGACGCAATTAAAGGGCATGTGAACATTTCGTGGGTAAACCTAAACCTATAGGTATAGGTATTTCCAATTAACCTAGAAGTATGACATTTCGCAACAAGCAAAGCAAATCATCAGAAACTTGTTTTTTAACTAATTTACTGCTATTTCACATTAAAAAAACTTTTACTGTTTACAAACTTATACTTTGTGTAACTGTAAAAGGTAAGTTTGTCTTAGCAGTTTGTAAGGTAAAACAATTTTAAAACTTCCGAACTTTCTTTTTAACGAAATAGACGATATTACACGACTGCACCAGTAGAAAGGTTGTGTTGGGGTTGTATATATACACGTATGTTAGTATGTATGCATGTGTTTATGTATGTACGTGTGTATGTATGCCTAAACTGCTAGATGGGTTTCGATAAGGGGCCGTTCATAAAAGACGTTCGCATACCAGGGGGTGGGAGAGGTCTTGCTGAGTGTGACAAGATGGGGGACGGGGGGTCTAAGCAACGTGACGTTCGCCGTTCATTATTTTTCGACATGAGCGCTAGCTCTGTGGTGCGGCTCTAGCGGGCGGCGTTGCGATCCGTCACTACCGGTTTCTGTGTCTCGAATACTTGAGAGAGTAACGTTTCCACGTACCCTGCGGTCTCGATTCAGTAACAAATGAAAGTAATGTTTCTCAAATGATATTGACATTTGAAATTTATCATACTCAGGAGGGTCTTAGTTTTTGTGACGAAATCTTTCTAGGGGGCTCATAGAAAGTGTGACACAGCGTGACATAGGGGGGAGGGGGTAAAAAAAAACTGATTTCGTGACGTATTTTATGAACGGCCCCTAAGTGAGGGGTTAATTTGAATCGTCTTAATAGTTGTACAGGGTTAAAGAATAATTTACTAAGAAAAAAGATTAATTCATTAAAAATAGAATTAACAAGAAGAAGTCTGCAAGAAAAATAGATAGAGGAATAATGTAATACATTTTCTCAGTAAGATTTAATTTTAATTGGTTCTACTCGAGGTTTGTTGCAATTTAAAATTGAATATATATATAAGGTTAATGCATTTAAAATTTAAAGATCATAATATTTCGCTAAGGTGGAAAATCAAATCATGGATACACGTTACGCATTATGTATCTCATTTCTACATAGATTTTAATATATTTTTAATTAAATTGATTCTAATAGGTGGTTATGGTTTGAATTAGATGAAAATATTAAACCTCTGAAGTGTAATATAAAGAAATAAAAAATACAGTTGTATTATGATAGCGCACATAGGTAGTTTATATAGTTTTTAAAATGTTAATTATGCTTATTATTATATATATTATATATATGATACATAAAAGTTCGTTGGCTTACGGAACCTTCGGTACAAGAGTCAAGAGTCGAACTTTACCGGTTTAGTTATTTCTCATACCTAATACCCTTATATATCTCTATTAATTTAATAATATGGACTGTTAACTACTAGTTTATTTAAATTACTCACTTCCGCGACAATATCATTATTCAAGTACATCTCTGGTTTTAATTGTAACGCTAATCCTTCTATGACTTCTATGGGCCACTCTGTGAATAATCTGTGTATTCTCATGATAAGTTTCGAATAGCAGTTCAGTCTAATTTCTCTCTTTAAACTACAAGGCAAGGTTTTATACAGACCATTCTGTGTCTCGAATATCTTCAGCCTCGTTGACTTAAAGTCAAAGTATTTGTCAATCTTATACTTCAATTCGTCGGATAACTGACGAGATGCCAACAAATCGTTGAGACTAACCCTTGCATTCATCAGCTGCTCCTCTGGATACACTTGTCGACTTATCATCGAATAACATTCTACGAGAGTCCAGGCATAAAAAGTGTTAGCAATAAGATAAGCAACAACTGAAGAAATCTTGTCCCATACAAAACCTGAATTCCGTTTTAAACCAAAGCTGAACAGAAAAAATGACTTAAAAATCCTGGAGATGTCATAACACAGGACCATGTAACTTGGAACATCGCCTATTATTCCGTATCTTACTACAATCAACATGCTAATAAAGGAGGAACCATCTAACTTCTGATCATGTAACACAGTTAACATCCACACGACATCAACCACATCATAAAACTGAATCATTGTCACAAGACCTACCGTTGCTATCCTCAAAAAATTGAATAAATGAGTTCTCTCTGGACTTCGTTTCCAAGTCCAGAATACGGTCGTTTCAAACACCCTGTATAGGCTAAAGACGCTTATGATTTTTATAGCGGCTATGAACCTGTTGCATTTACATAGACCACAAGTTAACCCCTGACCATATTTAATAAACATAAGCCAATGCATAGGAATAGCTGACATCATGTGTAAAAATATTTTTGTAGAACAATAATGCATCAAACCCTTTTTAGAATCCAGAATCACCTTTTTGAGTTGCATATTAGTATAACCAGTCATCATGTTAACAAAGATATCCATTATTATGACCAGCTCGAGAGAAGCTGCAAAATAATAGACACAAAGGGGGACTTCAAAGATAATTGATGAGGTAAATCGGAATAGTATCTTGGTCAGAAGCAAAGCAAAGACGATCACGCAGTTCCAAAAAGTCCTGAAAATAAAACAATATAGTTTATAAATATATGGAAATTAATCCAGAAGTATATAAATTTAAAAAACTAAAAGAGCAAAACTGTGGTTGAATACACTTTGCCTAAACTTCGAAAAGTATGCATTAATACCAATCGATATACCGTTAAACTACGCTCAACGAACTAGAGGTGGCTGAAGCTCCAGGCGGTTCCGACGAACCACGTGGCAATCTTATTACAAACCTGTAAAATTGTTTTCTGTAGGTACCTAGGTACAGAAAGTATAGATTTTTTTAAACTAATTTTACAATGATAAATTTAATAAAATACAAAATTAACACTGTCCCCTACTTTTTTAGTTACAAACTATTTAAAGTGTTAGCCTCACCTGCAGTTGAACTTCATACATTACATTAATTGTATAAAAGGAATGACAATGAAAAAGTCGTTTAGAAGGGTAATAATTTAAGAAATACCTATGTCACTAATCAATAATTATATTTAATAATTAAATGGTCTGGCGAAGGCAATGTTAAAGCTCTTAGTGTAACGAAAGTAAAAAGTAATATTAAATATACAACCAAATTGTATATGAACTTTATGACATCCACTTTTATTGTTGACGTCATCTCGAAATCTTATGCCACACCTCCTATAAGGCAATGACACCTCACTTGTAAAAATCCATTAACTATACATTAACATATAAAGAAACATCATATATACATACATACACTGGAAAAACGTAACCCTCCTTACGCGGTTGGATAACAACTGTCTGTCGAGTATGACCGCAGTAAAAAAGCTTTAGTGTCCTGTCCTAGATGGAGAATCCCGAAGTATTTATTACATAGCTACTTAATTTGCATTAGTTACTCACGCAAATTTGCTCATTGGATGTATCCGTGAACGATATTTACGGTATTGTCTAAATCGTTCAATCCTCATCGCATGTGAACTATTGTAAAAGCCAGTAGATCTAACATTTGAAGACGACAGTAAGAACAGATCATGCCACCACCGCTTGCAGCTAACGATAAAGCTGTTGCCTACTATATCAGTGTATATAACATCTTTTTCTGGAATAATAGGACATGTATGCGCGTAATAGGATTCGTGGAAACCGCTACCGCTGTATTCATCCTTGTCGTACATTTTTATTCAATAGTTTTATATTTCAACTTCGACTTTTGATTAATGGCTTTTGTGGAGTCGCCACAATTTACTTAATATTGAAATTGATTCCAGCCGCCTATTTCTGGTCGTCGGTAATGTGCATTATCTGCCAAAGGACCGATAACCATTGATGACACCAGCAGTTTACCAATTTTTATATTAATTGTACTGGTATTACTTTATTTTTTTAGTAGATGCATTTAAATTTTCATCTGGATCTGTCTCAGAACATAAAAGAAATGACACATGAGCGTACACTGCCATAGACAAAATAACAGTTCTTTGTCGGTTTATATTTCGACAAACCGACAAAGATGTTGTTTGTCTATTGTAACATAATCCTTTTTACATTTCTTAGTTTTTCAGTTTTAGTCCAGCGTCACTAAGGCGGCCTCTCGAACGCTCGGCGTACTGAACAAGGTGAGACGGTTCTTCTCGCCCGAGCAAGTGTGTCTTTTATACAAGACCCAGGTTTTCTCCTGCGTGGAGTACTGCTCCCATCTCTGGGACAGCTATGCGCAGTATTTGCTTGACGCTCTCGATCGGTTGCAGCGGCGTGCAGTCCGCATTATCGACTGTCCTGAGATCACCCAGTCTCTTAAGCCTCGACAGTTGCGAAAAGATATCGCCTCTATGGCAGTCCTCTATCGCCTACATCACAGGGAGTGTTCTGGCGAGCTCTTCAATTGATCCCACCTTCTCCCTTCCTCTACAGGACTACACGTGCTGGCCTGAGGAGTCACCGTTAGAGCTTCGAAAATATACGTACCCGAACTAAACGGTTTGGCTTTTCTTTCCTGTGCCGATCGGTTGCCGAATCCCTGGAATTCCCTACCAACGCACGTGTTTCCTTCCCACTTTGATCCCGGGTCTTTTAGGCGGGGCGTGAAAAAGCATCTCACCAGGCCGCCATAGTGTGGGTGTGTAGTCTCACCATTCTGCATTGCCTAGACATGCAATGAGGATGGTGACCACCTCTTTGATTCCACTTATTGCTTTCCATCAGGAAAAGTGGAGTCACTATAGTAGGCTAATTAATGTAAAAAAATATAAAAGCTACCCCTGTGTGTCATAACTTAAGAAAGTCACTGAGTAAACAACTGTCTTAGAAAATATCTGTAAAACGTAACGAAGCCTAGCGTAAACTTAAACTACTATTAAGTAGTTTACATCTACACTTTTTCAAAAATATTTATTTTATTAAGAAAGTGAGCAACTCTTAGGTAGTTTATGTTAGCTTTAGACTAAAACTCTTATGAAATTAAAAAATATGTGATATGATTGAATGACCCACGTTCTCCGGCTCAGCATTCAGTGTCACTGACCACAAGACGACCAGGCCACTAAAAATTTAAAGTTTTAAATTGTTCAAGAACTCAAAAAAGTACATCAATATACAACATATGCCTATTGTTAAATTCGCTTTAATATTATCTATTGCTGTACTTTCGCGAGTAGGATAAAATTGTAGAAAATATTCTAAAATGTATTCGAACGCGGCATATCCGCCATCTTTATCAAACTGTCAGCCAGCAAAAACAAAGCGGCCATTTTTGAGATCTGCGTTTCTGTTATTGTTTATGAATTAACAAAGTTAAGCGTTATAAAATGCCGAAGAACATAACGACTGAAGTTCGCGAAATTATATTGAAAGTAAAGGAGTTTATGGACGAAGAAAAACGTATGCAAGTTCCAATAATACCGCTGAGTAAAGTATATGTAAGAGTTTCTGCCGCTACAGGTTCGTCCACACAAATATATTGTTCCTTAATTACTCTCTCTTCGCACATAGAGAAGCATACCTCATGGTAATTCATTAACATTATTGCTATTATTTACCTCAAGGATAGTGCGATGGTTGTGTCATTAGAGTCAGCTTTGTATATTTAATAGGCATTTTTCGTATTTTATTTATCCTCGGCAATTTAATAGTTGTATCAAACAAATTTTATGTTGTACTTACTTACTGTAAAACATATTCCACGTCGTATTTTGTAATTCCACGAGTATCAATATGGATAGAAATTAGGCAATCCCAAGTTGTACTATGTTTTTTTTTTTAGTATTAATTGCTAAGTAAACTATAAAATTTGTGGAGCTGTACAATGTTTGTTTGTAAAAATGCTAGTTACTAGTATATCAATGTTGGAAAATGTAGATCCTCCAGCTATAACCTACAAAGTTATTAGCAGTACTTGTATGCTCAACATGGGAAAAACTCCAAATGGGAATTGTTGTTTATATTGCACTGTATTTATTTTCAAAGAAGTTTGTCTCTAATTAATTATTGTGTAATAAAATGTAGATGGTCAGCCAATTTCAAGCCAAAGAACTGACATTGCAGTAGCCATGTTCTCCAAGCCATCATGAACTACTGGAAGCCACTTATGATGCCTTATTATTTATTTTCAAAAAATAAAATGCATTGCTACAATTAATACTGTTTGTAATCATTACAGTGAAAGTGCGCAATATGGTTTTCATATTATCAGCAATTCTCTTAATAACTTTACGTCAGCTTTGCGAATCCCATTACCTGCTATGCTTATTTTATACATAGATAAGAAAGCTGATGCTGATTTTTTTATAAATACCCTGATGCCTACGTCCCTACAGAGACATCTACAACATCCAATTTTTGCCAATCAATTAAGTCCCACTCATGAAAAGTTAAATATTATGCATGCTAGCATTTATGCACCCCCCCTTGGCAATCACAGACAGTTATTGTCACTTGTTCAATATTCACAATGCAATAGTTGTGACAACTTTACTGATTTTGTAGCAAAATTTTGTACTTTTTATGTATCCATTCTGGGGGTTTGATTCCCATAGCAAAATTTATAATTTTTCATCTAGAAAATGGGTAATGTTGTAATTGAACTGTTGACAGACACTTTGTATTGCCTAGTATATATATAGTAAAGACAGGTTATATCAAACAGTTAATTATATTTCTAACTAGAAGAGATGGGGTGTAGCAGTAATGGACTTCTGGTCTAGACTGTTATGCCTCTGACTTACCCTTCTGGTTGGTGGGTGTGAGTGTTTGTATGATTTAGTATATTGCCTGAGCCAAAACATATGGGTAACATCAACCTACAATAAAGTTCTATGCTCTAATATCTATTGTTTCATCACAATGTGTTAGTGAGCCTTAAGTCAAATTGTAAACTGTACCTAATTATAACCATTGAAGCTATAAGCTATTTCTTAGAGTGTAAGATTTAGCAAAGCATATGCATAATGATTTTTAAGTCTCAGTTGATAAACTGGCATTGGCATTTAATTGGCAAACTGCGTTCATTTTATACAGTGCATAAAGACATGCCTCTGATATCTATATAATATGTATTTCAGGAGTGTCCGAACGAACAGTGTTGAACATAGTCAAAGAGGCAAGATTGGTTGAACAAGGCCTTTTGGATCCAGAGACTTTAAAAAAGTCTCCCAAGAAGAGAGTCAGGACAAAAGGCAAAATTGAAGTTGATGAATATGACCTTCAAGTAATACGAAGGAAAATTCACGAGTTCTATGCTTACAAGAAAGAAGTACCAACTATTAATAAGCTTTTACAAATTTTAAAATCAGAAATTAACTTCAAAGGTTCTCGAGAAACATTACGAAAAATTTTGAGGAAAAATGGTTTCCAGTTTAGAAAAACAAAGAATAATAAAGAAAAAGAACAAGCTCCTGAGTCCACGTCTTCCGTACCGCCCATGGTGCCACCATATATACACACTATGTTTAGTCATAAAAATATACAATCATAGATTTTAAGTTAGACTAAGTATTTCATCATATTATTTAGGGAGTATAGTGGATGTAGCAATGACAAAAAGACAATACATTTTACACAGGTTTTTTCTCTGGATTTTCATACATCCCTATGTTTTTATAAATTTATGATGTGTGTGTGAGAAATATTTCAAGGGCTTTTCATTATTAATACTATGAGACACTTTGGAAACCTCACAGTCTGATGCATGCAGGCAACAAACATAAGTTACAATTGTTTTATAACAAAACACAATTTTAACTAGATCTCTATAAATGATTTTAATTAGTTAACTATTTGTGAAGAATATAGAGAAAAAATATTTTTATTATTAAGTACATACAGACTAGTTTAACACTAATTGTAAACCTTGACTCAAACCCATTTACTGCATTAATTACAATACCCTAACCATACCATAATAAATATTAACATTACTCTGCCTTAATTTAAAAAAATATGTCTTTGAAACTACTTTTATGAAATAACTTGTCCTGACTACAGAAATAGAAAGTAGCACAATGATATGTTTTAACTAATGAAGTCCACAAGTTGTTTTTGAGCTGGTTTTATTATAATGTAATAACATAAGAAGAAGTAGGTGTGTTAACCTGAAACCTACCCTTACATAATGAACTCACACAGCATACCAACAATATTAAGGCAATGAAAAATCTTGAGACATTGGTTTTAATGCCTTTTACAATTAAGGGTTACAATAATTATAACAATACCAGCTGAAATTTGTATAGGGCCACCCTGACCACCTAACATTATGAAACATAATTTACAACCTATGCTCAGACCTACCAAATATGCACAACATTTTTTAAAAGAATTGGTTAATCCGTTTCAGAGGAGTTTGGTAACAAACACTGAGACGAGAATTTTATATATCAGATTGATATTATATGTAACACACATCCTGAGTATGCTCCCCAATCTTAGTATAGATTAGTATTTAGAATAAAATATTGAAAGTGACATAATTGAGCTGATGGTTATTGTTTTGTAGTAATCATGATAGTTGTTATAAGTCTAGCTATTTATCAATAATAAATAGAATACCTTACTTCAAAACTATAGCTGATAATTGTGCCTACATTAATAGTTATATATCTCAACATAGCATTGTAACATAAATCATGATTTTAAGTGATTATTATTAAAGCTGTGAAAACAATTGTACATAAATTCATAGTTACAAAGTTGGTAAGTCTAATATGCTATTCTTATATGCATAGTTTGAGATTGCAGCCTTCCTAAATATATTTATGCATCATATAATTAGTGGTCTATACTCACTAAGAGGGACTGTTATAAAATATTGCTTACACATTACCTATAGATAATCACGATCTGTAATAATAATGATAATGAAGACATTACTTATACATGATGATGCATAGTGTTGTGAATGTTGTAATGGCTCATTAGGGGTAGGTGAGGAAATATTTAGATTTATTATAGTATGTACAACTACAAGACATGGTATGGTTTTGTTCCGTACTGTCAATTTAGTACCTGTATATGTAATATTAGATCTTATTCGTGGTGGTATTCTTGCTAGCAGCTTTACCTAATAGTTTTAGTCAATACAGCACAATATCACTATACTATAAACCAATATATAAGGTAACATGAGTTATATGACTTTATAAGGATATCGCACTCTTTCGTTGACTTGTTTTGTAACATTTAATTCTATAAAAAACTATGTACAGATATATAAATGGATTGTTGTAAAGTCTACTTCAAGTGAAGTAGTGCCAGTAGTAATGCCAACTTGATGATTGTTGGATGGTTGCTTTATAACGTAAGAACGGCCAGTCGATTAGTATGATCGAGTTTGCATTATAATTTAGCTATATAATTAACATTTTTTTTACTTTTCTAAACGTGATATTTTATACTATTATAATACATCTAGGGTTTTAAATTTCACCTTGTAGGCCAATCTAACTGATTTGTTTTTTCAGTTTCCGTAAATGTTCTAGAAATATTATTAAGTTAAGAGCAAGGGTGTCCCCTGTTCAAATGGCAACCAATATCTTGTAAACTGTTAAATTGCAGTTATTTATTGTTATATACTAATTTTGCTTGTATACTATAACTTAGAATTATAATTCTGTTTACATCAGCTAAGAAACAATGTGGTAATCCTAAATTTGCTTAACAATGTCAGTTGTATTTCTTGTTACTCCTTTGATGTAGGTGATAAATTAATGATTGTTAAATGTATTAGTGAATGCTATGTCAGTTTGGTTTTTGCTTTGTTATATAAATATCAAATCTTGCGGTATTAACGACGCTAATGCAAAATAAACGAGCCCCATGGCGAATATAAGAAGACAACTCGCAAACCTATACAGAAGCGATTGCAATAATGAAACACAACTGCGCAAGAATAAGTATGTTTGAGGTATTATTTAAATAGTTTTATTAGTAGGAGCGACATTTTAATACTTACATGGTAATTAGGTACCATCAGGTTAGGTATCATCAGGACCGCTCGTTTGCCCGCTTTAGCATTAAATTAAACCTTTCTACTTATAACTTTACTTAAAGGATAATAAAGCTGTAAAGAATTCTGGTTTGCAGGAGACTACACATACACACACACATTTAATCCCGTGGTTTTGTAATTATTAACAGCTCTAGGTCCGTCTTTTTACTAAGTCACTATAGTATTAAGTATATAGAAAAATACCAGGTTTAAAATGTACAAATTACGCTTTACGCCAGGGAATTTCTTTCACCCATGAGTACGTTGACACTCGTTTTAGAGCTCTTAACCATACCACCAGGGACTAATAACAAACGGTATCAATACTTAGATATATTTCTAGTATATTTGAGAAGTCGTTAGAAATGTAACATTCGTAGATCTGTATAATAATAATAGTCTTTTTTTCTATTTATAAAATATGTGTATAAAGTCGCAATTTTTTGCATGAAAATAATAATCAGATTTATTCCTATGATTTTGGACTGTAAAGATTATACTCTTGTATGTTACTTTAGTTAATAAAACTACTTAGGCATTGATTCAATTACATTTATTTTATTCCAAACAATCTTATATAAACCCTTAATGACATGCCACAAATTAACTTTTCATCAACATCATACATAAATACAAAACATATAAGTGTTAATTTATAATAGGACAAACACATATTTCACATTTTTAAACAAAAATTAGCCCTACAAAAAAGAGACATTCTGCAATACTCCAGTTTTTATTTCGTAGTGGACTATGCATTAGAGCTTGCAACATTAGATTATACATTGTCGATCTATCAGAAAGTATGGCAAGTAAAATAAATGTATGTACAATGCACACAATGTGTGACTAACCACATATCAGGATAAGCTATATCCTATACAACAAAATATAAAAAAAATCACTACTAACTCAATGAAAAATATTTTTATATAATATAGAACGTAATATGTTCACAACTGTATATAAACTAAACTTCATTAATATAACGTCTCACTCACCGAATTTTTGTTGTCATTTCAACTTAGCTCGCATAAGGCCCAAATGTATCCGTTGGATGGTTATACGGTAAATATCCAAACAGTTTGGAGTTATTAATTTAACGCCATTGTCTTTTTAGAACAACAATTTGGCAACTTAAAGTTAATCAAAGCAATTAAAAAAGTAACAAAACTAGCATTTTTTCAAATATATTAATAATAAAAGACATATATCTTAATAAAGTACATAACTACAAACCGCTGGCTAACGTTTGAGCAGGAACGAATCGACTATAGCTAATATAATGCCAACTAACTCTTATATCACTAAATCTCACTACATTGATTTGATATAACAATACGTTATATAATAATTATTACATTATAATTATAAGGACGTCCGTACGGTTGATATTAGAATATTAATATTTTAATAATTCTCCTGTTCATCTGTTTTTCATGTTAAAAGTTGTTTAGTAAATATGTATTCTAATAAAAGGACAACTACAAAGACCTATGAATATATAGATATTTTAAGAAGTAAGAGAACCTTAAGTTACTTATAACTCGTATTTATTTCAACGAACACAACACTAAATAAACTCAGTAAACAACCCTCCAATATCAACCGGTGACGCGTAGCACGAAGAATAGCTATATAATGCTTATACTAATACAGAAAAGTGATTAGAACTAATTAGCAACTGCTTGGAATGGCTTTCACAATATAAACAAATAGACTATCTCATATATGTATATCACCGCTAAGGGTGATACCAGATAAAGTCTGTTTATTATTACTATTGATTTGTTCAGAAAACATGTCTTCTAAAAATTTAGTGGATATGTAGAAACATTTGTTAGTCTGCTAATTTGCTCCGAATGTGCTTCATTCTAAATCGGGGACTCATGCTATATATTTCGAATTTAATATTCATTTTAAATATTTTTGGCATTTAAAACACATTATATATTAGGTAATTTGATCACATACGGAGTGAAAGTTCTGGTAGCCTCGCCAAAGTAGGTAACAAAAAGTTAGTCAGAAAGATGAATAACATATTACACGGCTTTTTGTATTAACATTAATAGACATGTTTTTATGCAACAAAATATATTATTACCAAGGTTATTGTTACGATATAACGAACAAAAATATGTATTATGTGTTAAGTGTAATCTTCAATAAGACAAACAGTGTATTCATTGTAGCTGAACTACTCATAAATTACATTATTTCTCAAAGCACATCTTGATCGAAGATTGGAAGTCAGCCCTTTATCACCTACTATTAAAGATACCAATACTCTGGCTGAGAATGCTTCAAGTCTTACATGCTTTTAACACTTACAATTATATTAAAGGGACAACTGTATTAGCACACATATTCCCACTCTGCACATACATACCAAATTATAAAATATAATGAATCATATCTTTATATATATAATTCTACTGTATATATGTATATAATATATATAAAGTGCTATAATATAATACAACACAATCATCCTCAAAGAGAAATATATAAAATATAAACAAGTTGCGTTCTATTCCTAACAGTGCAGTGGTTTTAATAAGTAACATTTCCATGACGGCCATAGAACGATGAGTACTACAGATTACTGTAGACAGAATTAAAGTATAACTCGGCCGCTAACGACCCCAATGCCGGGTACAGACCAAATTGAACAACCAGGTTCTCCAGGTCCAGGCGGATTACTGGCCGTTGGTTAGCGATCACGATAGTTTTAAACTGTTAGAAAGGTCATGCAATTCAAAGGTTCTATATAATGAAAAGTGAACAATTTAAATGCACCTTGAATATTTTAACCCATTAATGTCATGATTTTTAGATTACTGTAGACTTGTTACTTGTTTATTTTCTCACATTATCTTTAATTATTGAATAACTGAGACGGAATAACTAGTGTAAATATTACAATTCTTAATATATAAATTGTATGTGGGTATGTGTACAGTTGAAAAAGCGCCATGTATATATACATATATTGTGATCGCATTAATAATATACATTTTACACCAGATTATTTATATATAATATATAAACATCATCAGATAAATTTACGATAAAATATATTTATTCATCAATATATAATATAAGCAACTCGTTTGATGAATACATGTACAACATTATTGTAATGATGGCTATTGGTACTCTTCGGGAATTATATTATATAAGAGTTGTTGGATATTCGGTTATTATAATGATATTATATGACATAGCACATAATAGCTGCACGTTCCCTATAATGATATTGTAATTAGAATTATTATTCAATGTTATTGAACCTCTTTCCAACTCAATTTATTCAAAATTTAACCTTTTTTTCGTGTACATATATGTAACCGTACCACTGGCAAGATGCAGTATATAGATTTATTCAATTATATTTATGACAGTTTAGCAGATATAATATATTGGAAATAACTGGAAGATAAGATATAGGATGTCATATAGAGCTCCACTCTCTAAAATTGTGAACATTGTGATGGTTTACAGATTGAATTATTGTACAGTATTTTAGTTCCAAATACATACACAATGAACGAATTCGAAAATTACCGAAGATTACCAAAGAGTGAATAGCAATAATGGAAAGTTAATATTTCTTTTAACTATTAATCAACTACCCTTAAGATTGAAAATATATGTACTATTATTTTTGGTAAAGTTGAAAAAGTTTACTCACTGTAGTTGTGATATATGAATTAATATTAGAAATAGACAGATTAGCGTATTCTTATAATTTTTAGTAATTTCTTAACAATACTACGGGTACATAATTATATCTCACTGATAAGATCTTAACACTTTTAGTGGACCATAGAGTCAAAATGATAACCTCCTCTTTCTTGGAGTAGATTAGAAAATTAATTATGAATATTAAATAACGTTTTAAATTAAACATAACAAAAATAGGTTAAGTAACAGCATTTATTTTATATTTCAATCTTCATTTTGCTAATAGACGCATCAATCTTTATGTTGAATGAACATATCGGAAGGAACAAGATCTATACTAAAAGTGTGAAATCCCTTGGAAGCACAATTATTACTTAAATATACAAAACAATAAGGGGCAATTCATTAATTACCTACAACAATTTTGGCTATTTCTACCACCTCTGTCACGGTATGATCGCGAAAGGTTACAGAATAACGTAATATAGTACCTCAGATACGTAGGGTTAATTCAAACCAATATTTTCGGATGCAAAATTACGAGGACTTTTCAATATTGTGAAGTGATTGCAATTTAAGTAGTTTTATTATATTTTGCATTACTCATACCCATACAATGTTGTGAACATATTAACTGAAACTGGTTACCCTAAACGCCAGGATCTTAGGTAATTAATGAATGGCCCCTAAGAGCAACAGAAACTTGCCCATTATAAACTTTCAAATACATCACAATAATCGAATGAGTTCGCCTAAAATTGCGATTCGTCTAACTACAATAATTGTCCCTTGTAACGTTAAGGCGTAAATTTTATTTCGAGTATTTTTTTATTAATTGCGTCAATATGTTCAAAATTGAGTCATTGCTTTCGGTAAGGCTGATTTCATTATAATTACGTAAATAATCAAATGGCGTAAATTTAATTACGCATTATGTTAACATTTGTTTCGATTACTCTAAAACAACGAACACAAACATAAAATGCTCTAGCTTAATACAAATATATAGTGTATACATATAGTGTGACTTCTAAAATAAATTTCTATACGAGGGTGGATTGATAAGTCAGGTAAAAACTAAAACAAAGACTTACCATTTTCGAATGGATGTCATTTATTTGTCAACGTAATCTTCTTTTAGAGCTGCTATATACTCTCGGTTAGACGATGCTGGAGTTTTTTGATCTACTCTTTGTAGTTATTTTAGTTTCGGAGATAACCTCCAAATCAGTTCCAAATCTTTAACCCCTAAGCCATTTCTTCATGTATGGAAAAAGAAAGAAATCAGTCAGTGCCAGGTCAGGAGAATATAGTGGATGGAGAAGCATTTCGTAGCCTAACTCCACCAGCTTGGCTGATGCAATGCCATAACTTTGCCTGCTGATGGTTACACCTTGGCCTTCTTCGGAGCACTGCTTAGTTTGTTGTTGTCTCTGGTGTGTGAAAACGTATCCATGTTATATTCATGTGTATCCATTGTCATGCAAAAACTCAATTCAACTAGGTTTCGTTCAAACAGCCGCAAATTGGATTTTGAAAGTGTCACTTACACGCTTTTGGTAAATTGTCAACACCCCCCTTGCAGAAAGCTTTTTCCTTTGCAAATATTAATGCAGACATATGTTGTTATCTTGTTCATATGAGATATTTACAGTGTTGGCTATCTCTCTCTTCGATCTCCCAATACCATATCGTTTAATTTCTGGAGTGCTTACTTTAATTGGAAGTCCTGAGCGCGGAGCGTCTTTCGTGCCTGTTCTACTACACCGAAACTCAGTAAACCACCTGTGAATCATCTTAAGTGACGGAGAAGATTCACCATACTTCTCAAGAGATTATTTTTTTGTGAATATTGTTTTTCATTTGAACAGCGAAAAAACGACTGGTCTAAACGACTGACATAGCAATACTAATTCAAATGTCAATATGAAATTTCGTGTATGTATCCTTAAAACAATAACCTGTCCAAACAGGTTATAAATTGTATACTAGTATTACCAATAGACTTATTAACCCACCCGCATATATCATAAAGTATAATATATCTTATATAGTAGACACAGAGCAACGACTGCGTATATCCTTCATTTGGTGTGTTGACGTTGGTTGTTTAACACCTTACTACTACAAAAATAGGTATATAGGCATAACTGATCTACATATGCTAGACCAAGCTCTGAAAATACTTCTAGCTGATTTCGACAATTGTAGACTAATACTAACTATAGTTAACACATTGCAGGTGAAAAAAACGGAACTGATCTTTATGTAAGTCAAAGATGTAACAAAACTGTTTTTCTGTAGTTTGTTTTGTCTGTATAGCTTTAAAAAAAAACCGCGCTATTAAATGTCAAAGTATTAAAACGTCATACATATCGACAGATACCGTTTTTAATTGTCACCATCGCTAACATAATACTAGGGATCCGGCTACAATAGAAACAAACTATAGTAATATTGTAATAAGTGAGTTTGTTTGTTACACTATAACATCTAACTACTGAACCGATCATTATGAAATTTTGCATACATGTTGCCAGGAGCATACAAGAAAGACCATAAGGGTACCTCAGAAAAATATCTAACAATTACGCGTATAGAGGCGCAGGCAAAAGCTGGTTTTATATAATACACACAAATATTAAAATGCTGCCGGCCCGCGAAACACGGAAACCGCTTATTATACGATATATGTATATAATTATAGGTGATCTAATATCCAAATATATTTTTTTACTAATTAAATCTCACTACGATATTGCTCTTGAGTGGGGTCATCATCATTAAGACAACAAGAGGCATTAGTAGTAGCTATCACACTGTAACCAAGAATCGATGGATATAGCAGTGATTAAAAATAATAAATAGTATAGAGGAATATAATACGCTTATGAAGCATTTAGCACAAGCCGTCTTCATCGTCGGATTTCTTCGTATAGGTCACGGCTTCATAAGGGGATTCCTCATCCCCGCGCATAACTTGCTGTAATTTAAAAATAATTTGTTATAAACATATACATATATACATCTGTTTATCCTTGAAGGGGTGGGATAACGTGGTATAACGCGAGTTAAGACTCTAAAGGCTGTCATCCTGGACTTAGTGAAAAATTAAAAGCCAACTAATATTTTGTTGTGAACTATAAGGGCTAGGCCCTGCCACTTAAGCGCTGGCAGGACCGAAGATGCTATCAACAACACTAAGGTATCCTCCTACGGGAAGGTAAGTAGAATTATCAAAACATAGACTCAATATACACTAACTAACTAACTACACAATTTTAGCGAAAGTTAGTGGTGGAATAACAGATGAAATCAATGACCACAAAATTTGGCGAATTGGCTTACACCAACCAGATCCATGCAGAGGTGTTGTTGACAGGTTTACTTAGAATATTACATTATACAATATTAACATTTTAAAGCAAGCATGATATCTTAGAAAATCCAGAGCATTGGAAAGGGGGTTTAGAAAATGGTGGTTTGAGAATTAGTAGACACAAACAAGACAAGTGTACGATGTTTGTCGATTCAACCAGATAGGACCTTCGACACAGGTGTCACAATAGATAACAACAAGCTGCAACATGTTTATAAATTCAAATACTTGGTATCTACGACATCAGACGTCAAAATTGGCACACACAGCTTGGAGCAACTGACAATCATATATGGTTAATTGTGTATGATGTAAAAATACTGGTAATAATTAAAGGAAAAGTATATGAAACTGCCGTCAGACATGCTATGATATATGGTAGTGAATACGAGCAAAAGAAAAAGAATGTTGTGATGGTCTGTGAGGCCACAAATTAACATATTCATTATATACAAATCATATACAGGAAGGAAACTATGTACAAAGGCAAGTTTAACCCATAGGTGAGTTTTCTTCCAGTAAACCTTGGGTGTGAAGAGACTGTTACCATAATACAATGTAATATAAATAATTAAATTCAAACCTAAACACCTTAACTGAGATTATATAAAGTATACATACACATATACAAGAAGAACAAGTGCATACTTTATATAAATATATATATAACACATAATATAGTGTAAGCAATTTGCTAAACATGTACATACTTACACACTAACACATTTAACTAATGGCTCAAAATAAAATTATAGAAGTTCTTATAACTAAAGTAAATTAAAATAGTATAACTGATATTTATAGTGTATTTTATAATTATAATAAGTCTGAAGTCTAACATTTACCTGCCAGTTTGGTGCTACATCCAATATAATAAATAATGTCTGACAATACACAGTAATCACAGCTCCACTATGAAGATCATACAGGTATTACAGGAATGTTTTAAGAAGAGGATGGCATCTTTTGAAGCTGAACTTTTGAGTGTATTATGTGTGGCTGGTTTTGCAGATGACGTCAACAACAATGTTTTGGAAGAGAAGATGGATGAGAACACATCTCATGTGATGGTGGAGGTAGCACAGATAAGACTGAAGATAAGGCTCCTCTTCTACTGAAGATATTAACCGCTACCACAGGATGGGTCAACAATCAGATAAAAGCCACAACCCATTAATTTTTTTTTTTTTATGCAATAGGGGGCAAACGAGCAGATGGGTCACCTGATGGTACGTGACTACCGCCGACCATGGACACCCGTAACTCAAGAGTCACAAGTGCGTTGCCGGTCTTATTCAGGTTAGTTGCGTTGCAGAATAGATTTTGGACTTCAAAGACCCAATGGAAAGGCACTGATGTTAACCTATCATAGTTTCTGACACGGTTACGAAACGCTGCGTTCATGGCAGCACTTGAGGAATACGGGATGACGAAATATTGTCCAAAGAAGGTTCTGTATTTGTTTTGGGTCCCGATGGTTCACGCCACCGTAATTTATGTATGGGTGATATGCGGTGGTAAAATCAAACTAACTGATACAGATAAACAGCCTGTATCTAAAAATCTGGTCACAAAAGCGAGAAGAGCTGCAGCGGGTTCACAGAAACATTAGTCATTTGTTCACATCCAATATTGCAGTCTTTTGGTGCATAGTATATTGTAATGCATGTAAGCGTACTACCGGTGTACTTTTGTTATTTTTCTTATATACTTTTAGTCAGTTTTCTACCTCACTATTTATTTATTTAATAGATATATTGTCACTTGTTAACTGTCAAAGTCACGTTACAGGGTACGTTTATCAATACATGGCTGAGCATTTATTACGCATGTTTTGAAACCTGGATTTTGGCAGATATACATATTTAACCGAACACTTGCTCGCTTCAATTTAGTTATAATATTGTTAACCTCTTTTTAACAAGGAACTGGCGGGTCTACCAAAATAATTATTTAATTGCCCTAAATTTACATATTGTAAATTAATTTAATTAAATAATTAATTAATTAAAACTTTAATATATATATTTCTGGTTGTCTGTGGTTGCACAAAATATTAATATGATATTTATATCGTTACAATCGTAACTATTGATACAGTTTTATTGTAAGATTCCTTCCTTTAATTTAATTACTGTTTTTTAAGCCTGTATGCGTAATGGAATGAAAGTTGAAGCGAGGAAACTATAATTCATTATTTTATAAATGCGAAATCAAAAATAAAATCTTTTTATGATTTTTAACAAACAATCATTGTTCACATAAACATTAAGATATTTCAATGCTACCTTTTTAAATTAAAAAGTTTTATTTACATACAAATTTGGATAGTTAAAATTGCCCTCATCGAGTCGATAAATAAAGAAATTGTATAAATGATACGATAGATATATGATTTCAATAAGTGGCAATAGCCGATAATTTAAACTAGGGACACAAGGCAGCGATGACGCTAAAAGCACCATTAGAAACTGTCAGAATATTATTGCACGGGAAGATCATGCTTGTTTTTTTATGATATCAAATATCCGTAGGGTTGGTAGACGACATATTTGGCCGACTGTACATTGAGGCAAAGAAAGATTAGAAAGATAACTGAGAGCAGAAGAAAAATAGATGGAGTGAGTGAAAATATGCTGATTGAACGCGCTGTTGTTGATTAATATAGATATATTAGATGAGCTGTCGTTGGCAGTTTTAGCAATACCTAAAGACTAGTAATAGTGGGGTATTGAGGTTTTTATAAATTTATGAATGCGGCGTCTTATAGCATACCGACACAGACGACTGCATCGAAATTAAATACTTCGGACACGCGATGAGCCGCCCTAGTAACTACATGTTAAAAAAAGTGTCAATCCAACAAGCACCGACAAAGAGGAAGACCCACTCTCAAAGAGAAGATACATGTAACCATTTCAGCACTACCGAGCAAAAGATCATGAAGAATACGTCACTTACTGTTGACGATATATAATATGGTATAATAATTAAATTGGTACTCTTACCTATTTGCACCTGACTGGGAGAGAATGCCTTAGGCATTAAGTCGGTATTGGTACAATATGTGCAGTAAGTCGAAATAAAAAAAAAAACTCAAATTCGCATATAGTGGAACCGCACGATAAAGAATTCGATCCCGAATAACGTGAAGATGTCGAGAGCAATGAACAAGATAATAAGTTCACTCTTTGATTAACAGATTTTGGACTGCTCTCATAGTACAGTGGGTTTTGTGTATATTAACTTAACAACAACATACATGTTCTATGAAAAATACTTTTAAATCTAACTCGGCAAGTTAAGATCGTACAGACTCATATATTTTAATAAGCTTTAAAATAGTAATATACATACCGCAGCGGTAGTAGTTTGAGCATTGGCACTGACGTACGAAGGAGCCGCATTTTCCCGAACACTCGCCCTTGGAGCCGGCTCTATCCCTTCAGGGAGTGGCACAGTAGCCGCTAAACGAGCATATTCCACGTCCATGTTGCGTATGAAAGGGTTTGCAAGGGCTTTCTTGGCGGACTCACGGTCTTCCTCATCGTAAGCTTGGAGGAGCTGTTCTAAAGTTTGCATCTCGGCCACTTCGCAGTTACTGCCCCATTCCTGGAATATATTTTGTGTATGGATAACTACTTATATAGGAATAAATAATATGTTAGCAGATTGGGACATTTCTATTACCTTGAGGTAGTGTTGAAGCTTAAATAACATTTACCACAACCAACTTTTTTTTTTAATATTATTTCAAGATATACTGACCAGTACGATCTAAACTCTCGTTTTATAGACTTTGCGGAACACAACAGGTCAACATTAAAAATAACGGATTCCTATAGCTTTTTATGGACGTTTACGAAGGAAAAAAACTATGTGACCCAAAAATAAAATTGATATTTCTGAAATTCGTCAGTAAACACCATACAAAAAAAAAAGAAAACCCGACAAACTTAGGAAAATATGGCTCTTAGTTGTTTCATCTTACGTGCAGTTAATATACATATATGATACTAAGTGTTGCCCACGACTAAACGTACTTAAACGTACATCGGGATGAAAAGTAGCCTGTGTGTATATACCACACTATAATCTCTCTCCGTGCATATTTTCACCTAAATCCGTTCAGCCATTCTGGAATGATTCAGTAACAAACATATGGATGTTTGTTACTGGATGTCCAAAATTTCGTATTGATAATAGTGGTAACATGATATATACTTAATTTCTGTTACGATATAAGATACGAGTATAAGTTTTTTTTATAGAAGATACGATTAACTGACTGGAGCCCTAATAGATAGATATATAATATATGTATATATATGCTGAACCGAAGGTCTCTCTGGGACTCGATTCGATTTGTGTGACCTACCAATAGTCTGAGTCTGAGTCTGGGTGTTCTTTATGTCAGTTGAACATGTAAATCGGTAGACTCAATTATATTAAGGAGTTCACGGGTTCGAGGGTTATATCAGTATTAAAATCCCCCATAATTATGTGAGGTGCATACTCAGACACTTAAGATACCAAAACTATTTCCAAATCAGGGAAGTGCAGTAAAACAACCCTAAAATAGTTTCGCTCTTCTGAGGCAAACCTCAACAAATAAATACTCAGCAGAGACGTTAGAGCTAGGTGCTAGTTAGTTGTTAATGTGTGAGCACCGTGTATCTATAATAGAATGAATGTATCTGTCGTTGCTTCGCTTTAATTATTTTTAGTGTTCACTAAAAAGTGCTCGTCGGACGTTCAATTGTCATCACGAGCTGAGTGGAAATAATGCTCAGATAATACCAAAAAACAAAATTATAACAATAAATATTTTTTTATAATATTTATATATGCATGTATATATATACTCTATAGGAACTAAAACTAATTTAATTAAAATTCTATGTACATTAGCTTTTGTTGACTTCGAACCGTAATAACGCCGTCTTGTGTCCAACACGATCTCATACCAAAGTGAAGACGTATTTTAGCACTCTCACCGTGAAACAGGAGAAACGTATGAGAATGGGACGATCGCGATCCTTATTTGGATAGCCCAGCCTGTGACAAGCCGTTTTTGACTGTGCAGTTGTGTCAGTAATCTCTAATTTGTTATTGTTGTCGCTGAGAACCAACTCGGTGCAGTCTTTACTGCTAGTCTCGGGCACGATATTATTAAAGTTTTGTGACAATGCCTACTTTTCATGGTGTCCATCACGATGAAACATTCTGAAATCTGTCTCCGAACCAAACCAAGCATTGTAAGAATGAGTTCTCTAAATGTGCGGAACTCCTCAGCCACTTTAGCAACAGTACCCTTGCTGGGTACACTGTCTTGGATATGTGACTCTAGTTCGCTCATTCTCTTCGAAAAGCTCTCCTTAAGATTCCTTTGTGCTGCTTCAATATCGGCCAGTTGAGACATTTTGTAATTATAAATACTAAAATAAGGTATTGTATTGTAAAGTACAACATAGTATGCAGCGACAAGCTGGCAGGTGGTACATTAACTATTTAGAGTTATACTGCATAAAATGTGTCACTAACAATAAGTCACTTGTACTGATGTATATAACACTTAATAAACCTTGAAATTATATAAGTGCAGTGATTTTTCTCATTTTAAATTGCTGTACTCTATAAAGACACAACTTAACTTTATCCACACCTCGTCACCTCCACCTTTCATTGATTTAATTTTGATTTAGTTCTCAAGTAAGATTTTAATTCACGAACTCGGTGAATTAAAATCTTACTTGAGAACTAAATCAAATGTTATTTTGTAAGCATTAGGGCAGTTTACTATGCGAGGTTGCAAGTCAACGAGAGGAGTACTCGTGACTTGCAAAGTTTTAGGTTAGAAATAGCTAGAAAAGACGTTTAGTTGAGTAAACAAAATTACCGTCTTAATCTTTATGTAAAACTATTCTATAACATATAGAAGAACTGGAAAACCCTTAGTAGGATATTCTGATACTGACTGGCAAGTAGGAAAATATTCCTACTTGCCAGTCAGACTTCCTATCAATAGATAGGATGTCTTACACGATGTCTTCAAGTTAGTTGGTGGACTATAAAGAACTGAGGTTGGTCCTTTATAGTCTACCTGTAGCTCTCTAGTGCATTTAAGCCGAATACAAGAAACTAATTACTGCTTAGAAGGAAAAAGGAAACATGTTATCTGCATTGGTTATATCAGAAATGAGAGTTAATTATATTCTGTTAAAATATTGTCAGACAGTCAGAGTCCCATATTGATAGCATTACCCATAAAATGAGTAGATGGGATTATACATATATATATAACATATATTTAAAATTTTCATGGTGTTCATGTCATCAACAATTTCCGTCAAGTGAAATTCTCTAGCCTCTGCTAATTAACTCCACCCTCGCTTTTAAGTGGCGGACCCTGTTAAATTGAATAACCTTACTGAAGATGGTAGTCAAAATCCCTGTTGGATGTACAGTCCAACGAACAAGGGGAGTTCAGGGAGGATCATTACAGGCGTCTGACAGATTAATGGCCTGGGTACGCTTAGAGAAAAATCTTTAGTTCAACGGTAGCACCCATAGTAAGCACAAGATGGATTAATTCTCCCCTACCAAGAGCCTTAGGCAAGGGAACTACAAAATGAAACAAGGCCCCAAATTCCCAGCGGGTCTACGATCCCCGGCAAAGACAGCAGCATGCAGCAGCAGCAACCATAGAACATGTAGAGTACGTCTATCTAGGGCAAGAAATTAGAATGAGCAAGGACAACCAAACTAACGAGCTTTCAAGACGGATAAAAGCCAGGATTTTTAACCTGCTACAGTCTACCGGTGCTAAACCATGGTGAAGAAACCTAAGATATCATAAATACATTGGAATTGGCCAAGGTAGAGAGGAAACTAGTGGGACACTGAAGGACCGCAAAACAAACAAATGGCTCAGAGACCAAAGCAAAGTCGCAGATGTAACGAAAAATGTAAAATGGAAGTGGGTTGTACATGTTGCCCAAAACGAGAGATAGTGGTGCAAACATCTCCTTGAGTGGAAGCCATGTGGTAAAAAACATCCCCAAAGACGACCATACACGTACGTTAAGAAGGTAGCCAGCACGATTTGGAGGCAGAGGGCTCAATGCAGAAGAAAATGGAAAATCTTGAAGGAGAACACTAAGATGGCCAAAAAAGCCTGAAGAAGAAGACATTTAGATTACTTAAAGACCAATAACATGTACTGATGTATATAAGGATGCGCGCAAGTGCTAGTCACCTCGTGAAGTATGTGAGTGCCAGGACGGGGAAGTAGACAAACGTTAAGCTAACTCAGTCTGCCGTCGACCGCCGCGACGGTCACACGATTCAGTTGCATTTCATTCGCACCAGTTTATTTCAAACACACATGAGATAAATATCCTAAGATAGGTCCGCCAATACCCCGTGAAATGAAAAATGCCATTTACGACGTACGCATTTTTTTTCACAGACGATAGGGCGCCAAGGAAAGTATGTAACACAAATATGATATGACCATTAATAAATTAGTAGGAGAGGCTACAGGAGTGCCCAGCTGCACCCGAATGCGGTAGCTAAATGAAATTCGAGTCCGCAAACATCGGAATTTGCAAAGAAATAAAAAAGAGGACAAACATTGATGATTATGATTGACATCGGAGTAACACGAAAAAAAAAACATCAGTTTCATACATTTGATAAAAAAATCCCAAGTATTCGTAAGCTGCTTGCAGTTTTAAAAGATGGCATCGTGATCTGCGGTTGTATCTATTTACGACAGCTTTTACACAAGATATTGATTTTAAAAATGTAAATCTAAGAGATACATTTTAATTGAGACGCCCATATTGCTGAATGGCGAGTGGGGTACTTGAATACGCAAATATAGAATTGAAAACCGAAACCGAAAGGTGTAGCTACTGTTAGTTCGTATGCAACTAACAGTAGCCACACCTCCAATAAGTGTTGACAATCCGAATCCGAGCCCGGAATCGATGCTGACACTGCCTCTGTTATGTAAATAGGACTAACTTTTAATCGGCAAAAAATCGAATCTTTACGCCTCGGGAATACAGGCGCCAGGGTTGGTACGTACATGTATGTAGTATGTCAGACTTCAAAATGAACCCTCTACACTCTACATGATTTTTTCTTCTTTTCAAACTAAAATACTTAAAACCTCAGATTTTTTATGTAATGACTGCATGTAAATCAGCAGTCTCAAGTTACAACTGCAACAGTTTTACCCCTAAAGTTTACCTTGTAAGCCTTTTCAGCTGCCACTGCGTCACCCCTGGCTAGTTGGACGAGGACAATAGCGACGGTCAGTCTACCCACTGCGCCAATGTTGCCAGATTCTTGGTGAAAGCCGATTTCGCGTCTGATACTATCTACAGCTTGATCGTACCTGTAAAGAAATTATTAGTTAAGAGTTAATGTAGATTATTCCAAAAACCCTCCCGCTTTATACCCATTCATCCATCCATCATACATTCATTAGATCTTTCATACACGTTCGTCGGTTAAGAGTAATTTATCATAAATATATTATTTTCAAGTTTAGTCTAAATATAATATATAATCGAAAGTGAATCTGATCTATATGTAATGTAATCAACAGAAGGTCAACTACATCGCGGGAATGCAAGTCACTGGTAATAGTGTCACATTCACCGAGCAGTAGACCCTCAAGTTTCGTTTAAACAGTATTTTCCTAATTTTAGGTTCTGTTCTTAACAACTCTATCTCGCTATGTATTTTATCTACCTATGTAATTATTTATATTTTTTAAATCGTTCATCCTAAGTTGATTGTTATATAAAATTGTCTAAAACTAATCCGGCTGAAAGAAGTGTGAAATAAACAATATTAAATAGAAAAGAACATTATATAGCATTATATTTTGCATTGACGTATCATGAGTTAGATAAGATCGTTTGTCAGACGAACTTTGCAGACAAAGACTTTAATGCTTTAACTACTAATATACTTAGCAATATTTTGTTATTTTTCAAATCAATAGTAAACATGTGACTTTAATAATATTTTATCTACAAACCGAGTAACATTTTTTAATCATGTCCACCTTGTCTTTTATACCACATCAGTGGCTAACGAGCCTAAGGTCTCACTTACGCCTAGATAATTGTAGGACGTGACCTTAATTTAAAGTAAAGTATTACTTACCGTTGAAGCTTGACTAGAAGCCGAGAAGCTTTACTGATGTACTCAGATCCTTGGTGTTGACTGCTTTCCGTCTGTAAAATACATTGCACACACTGTTACACATTTTAAGTAAAGAACCAATTGTAGATGTGTTATGAAGGTACGAAGCAAAGCAATGTTAAATTAAGAATTAATACACATTTTGCATTTTGCAACATTTTGACAAACATAATTTAGTCCCACTAACGTAATAGGGGGCAAGCCTATTGCCGTCATCCAGATACTATACATGCTGTCTGATAGCAAAGTCCGACCCCTTAGTTTCCTCTTATGACACCCACTGCAAAAGATAGGGTGACCCTATTCTAATCTGCCGAGAACAACAAGGCACAGTGAGAATTAGTAGCAGTATTAACAAGTAGTGAAAACTAGTATGCAAAGTTACATAATGTCACATGTACATAATGTAATCTTTGTCTTTATATTTATATATACAATAATATACTTATAATATTTCTTTAAGAGTGTCTATATCACCGGTACTGGTCTATATCTGGGTAAACCTGTTTTACAGATCAAAAGCCCGACCCTCCCCCGAACAGGCAGGATTATCACTATTATACATGATTACATAACTGTAACAGAAGGTAAATAATAGTATGTTTGAGGGAGTATGTATGGTATTAAGAGTTCATATTATACTATTGCATTATGTATTACAATTTAAACCTTGCAGCCACGAGCAGTCTTCTTCTAAAATTTAATTTTATTTTATATTTTAAAGTAAAATTAAGAAATTTAAAGAAAAGTTCCTTTAAAAACTATGTTTTTGGCATAGAGCCGTTTTAATTATTTTTTTAGCGACTATTTTTAAAATAAATAATTGTCTATCTGTCAGTACTTTAGCCATCTGGTACAAATCAAGAGTAGCAAAACGGATCTGTACTTAAAGCGTGGAAATGTAAAAAACAAATAAACACATATCTGCATCTGTAATATGATTAAGAATAAATGATATATAGAACGACGACAGTAGCTACAAGTATTCCTATATACTATATCTTAACGTATTCAGAACAACTCACCGCGGATACATCAGCAGCCTGTTGGAATAGTTTCACCGCCAGTTCTGGTGAGTTACCCTCCAAGATCTTGCCGGCTTTGTCTAAGATCGAGGCCCCGCTATCACCGGAGCCGTGTTGCTGGTAAAGACTCGACGCATCCGTAGCTAACGTGTATAACTAAAAAGATAAAATATATTTTATCAAGAGGATAATCATATACCATGTACCATTATAAAATTTTGTCAAATTAGGTGTCCTCTCATTAGTCAAACTAAAACTCAATAATTAATTTTAAATAAACTATAAATAATACATCCACGAGAGCAAAGCTGTGGGCAAAACCTTGTAAAACAATATAATAAACTCCGCTAAAAGCTATTACGTCATTGCATAACCTTTAAAAACAAATGAAAAGAAATCTTTCATCTATTTAAGGAAGTTTAATGTTGAAAAAACTGGTATCAAAATAACTTATAACAATGGTAAATTCAAGCATTTATTTAGATCATTGTACCATATTTTAATAATACTCTGTTTCCCAAAAACTTCGCAGTAGTTAATGGCGGTCAAACGTTATAAAGGGAATAAAAAACAAAAAGAAACTTTGTTGAACATGGAAAATAAATGTGTGGAACCTCACAATTTGAGGACAATCTTGGACCTTTAAATTACTTCCACATAATACAAGGGAAGCACTCACACATGCCTTGGCCGCATTAGGCGGAATTATAATAATAATAAATATTTATTTCGGAACAAGTAACACAGGTTTACAAATAAATGGGTTCGATAATAACTACAGTAGTTAAAAACTGTGGCACAGCCATTAACGCCCCTCTTCAATAGACAATTGGGTGTAAGTTCCACTACATTAAATGTTTATTTAAATAATATGACTTTATCTAAGGTAATTAGAAAAAAATAATTAGTAATGAGTTCATTAATGTTATATATTTAACACAAAAATATACACAACAAAAACCAGCTAGTCTCCCAGCAAGGATGCTACTTGGATAATATTTCTATGTAACTATTTCAATTGAAGTAACTGATGCTTGATACTAGCGACGATGATAATAAATAGTATAGATCAACATACACGGATAAACGTTATACTGATTATATATATCACAAATTATTAATCTTTCCTCTCGATATTATATGTGGGCGGCTCAAGTTAAAGGTAATTTGAAAGTTATCAAGATGTGTTAACTTTTCTCAGTGAACACGACACACGCAGTGGGCCGTGTGCTTAACTGACAAATGTTATTTAACTCAGTTTCCACCCAAGTGCTTTCAGTTGAAATCAGAGGGGGGACTTGTAAGTAAATAACCAATAATATATTATACATAATAATAAGGAGTGTTAGCTCGGTACCTTAAATATACCTTAAAATATATTTTTCCTAATGAATATTCAGAGTGAAATAAAATAAGTTATCAGAGCAAGTACAGATTAGAACACAAAAAATATTATAATAACAGTAGTCCCGAGGACAATGGGATGTCTATACCATGAATACATATAAACTAAATATTCTTTATTCAAAGTAATGGGCATCTGAGATTTGAAACAAATTATTATAAAAAAAAAATACTTCTTCCGAGCATCGTTACGATACAAGAAGTGCCCTAGACAAAAGCGATTGTCGATGAGTTAGGATCAAGGGGCTGTTGTAAGATGTCCGAGATACTAACAGTTTGCGTCATAAAAATGAAGACAAGAATATATTTATACATAACGAAGACTCTTGGTTTTAGGATTTATTACGTGTGCATTTGTGACAACTTACCTCTTCAGGTGAAGCAGTTTCCTTGCACACTATAAGAGCATTCTCCAGAGCTTTAGCAGCATGGAAGAAAGACCTGTTCTTCTTGTAGTACTCAGATGCTTTCAGGTGGCAATCCTTGGAGTTCTCTAGATCTCGGGCGATCCGGTAACATTGTGCTGTAAAGTTACAGATTAATTAGTCAAGTTCTGTGCCCTGCAAGGTGGTTAAATAATAGTCTAAATAAAAATGGGCCAAACACTGAAGACAATCGAGATCTGTTTTACACACTCGATTCTTGATTCTTAAGAGAGTTTGTAGTAATGGAAAGTAGAGAAAATCCAAAATTCGAGTATTTGAGGACTTTGGACTGATTCCATCCACGATTATACATTTTTTTAACGTGTGGTTACTCCCCCTACCCGAGTACCACCTCATCGAGTAAAACATAAAGAATGATAACAAAATGGGATTTAGTTAATGTAATCTTGTTTACACTTTATAACAAAAGGAAAGTCTAGACGCCCCGTATGTATAACTATTTTCACTATGAAATAATATTGATTAGATTTCATATACGGATCATGGAACACGTTTTCTCACAATACTAGTAAATAATTGAGTGCCCCTTAAATAAGTTTCATAGGGACTAAGGAATTTATTTCATTAAGTTTGAATTAAATTAGCATAAAGACATAGAGTGAGACGCAGGACTAGTGTAAAGTGCGTCGTGGCGCGGTGGTTCAAGCCAATAGGCCGTTTTTATTTTAACCCCGACGAAACGAGATGCGTTATGCGTTCTTTTTTTGATAACTGACGTGAGTGTTTTTGCTGTGTTTCAAGTCGGCCGTTTTTGAATTATCTGCCATTTCTAATCGTAGGAGGGGTATTTGAAACTTATAGTTACAAAAACGGATGATGGAGATTCAGTTCTGAGTATACTATGGTCAAGACAGTTTGAGCCTCTAGTTGGTAGAGTATGTGTTGGTAGAAATCCGTGGCGTGAGAATTAAGATAATAATGGCCTCGACAGGCCGTGGGGTTGTTAAAATCTGTGTTAATGTTTATGTAGCCTGTAATAACGACTGTTTTGAATCTGATGAAGGTACATAATATTTCGTTTAGTGAGTTCAGGAACGTTTCAATACAACAAGGAGAATCAATCAGAAGAAGGAGATCTATATATGCTAAGTATAGCGACATTTGCGTTTAGGTCTAAAATTAATCTAGAAGCAGACCCATGATTTTCAGGTTCGCGAGTTTTATATGCAAATTTGGTCGATATATATACAACTACGATGTCACTTTGTTTGCGGTAGTTATTGCTATGGCTTATAGTGTAATTACGGAGCTGAAGCAAGTTAGTATTGCTAAGATAGGGGAGTCAGCATAATAATACGGACGGACGGATGGACGGACGGACGGACAGAACAATAATATCGCATTCTACGGAAGGAGTATTTCAAAATTATGGAATTTAAGATTAATTGAGTTTGCGAGATTATTTTTAGGCAGGGATTTTTTTTCTCCATGGTTTTTTTGTATGTTTACTACAATCTTAAGGCATGCAATAATAGGATAAATATAGAACGATTATCTAGATGACTATTTAGTACGTTTATATCGTTTAACATTTTTGATTATAGAAATTACAAGTAAAAAGATGATCTAGATAAGTCTTAGATTATTATGAAGACATAATAATATGAGTACTCAGGGTTTAAAGTATGGCTTGATTTGATCGTATATGTATATGTATATTGTATATATATGTGTCCAAACATGTTGAGATGAAAGACTCCCATTTGTGATTTAGTAGCATGTGTAGGACCATAATCGTGTGTTTTCCTAAACGTGTTTGTTGTATCTACATATATCAGTCTGTATGATTGTATGATTAATTCGTTTGTTTTTACAAACTGGTGGCAATTTAAAATGTGAGTGTCGTGATTGAAAACATTTTGATTTTACATGTGGTAGAGCCATACTTAGGCACGAATGGGATACCTCGCCCACGAAAGAAATAGTCACTAACTCTATTCAACTGCAGCAGCGGCTCCGTTAGGTTCGAGAATTACTGTGAGCGATTCTACTATTAGAAGATGATCAGCGGAACGTGGCCTGAAACCCCGTAAACCAGTAATGGCCCCAAATTCCAGACCACAAAAGAGCGCGCCTTAACTTTGTATCTTTGACTTTGTATCTGGACCTCGCATACCGTCATTTAATGG
This sequence comes from Tyria jacobaeae, assembly GCA_947561695.1. Taxonomy (NCBI): domain Eukaryota; kingdom Metazoa; phylum Arthropoda; class Insecta; order Lepidoptera; family Erebidae; genus Tyria; species Tyria jacobaeae. The sequence continues at coordinate 4,138,707 of OX387207.1, read as the reverse complement.
GTCACGTTACATAGAAAACTGTCTGGACCCGCACGCACGCACTGAGCAAAGTTGGTATTCCGGTTACGGGCTGGCCAACAAGAAGCCCGCATATGAATCTCGTGGAACACCTATGGGATGAGTTGAAGAAGTGAGTCAGAGTGAGAGATCCTGCTCCGGAGCCGCTAGCTATCTTAAAACAGTTACACAAGAAGAATGGGATTACATCCCACAGCAAAAAATTGTGATGTTATGATATGTAATCGGTTGGTTGTGTGCAAAGAAATTTAGTGTTATTTGTTGTAAAGTTCAATAAACATTTGATTCTGGATAAGGAGTTTGGCTCTTTTACCCTTAAAAAATGGCATTCCGAAAATAGGGGAAAGGATTTTTGATGACTAACCTGCTTGGCTGTACTCATCAGCGGCTGAGTCAAAGTCAGGCTTCCACCTCATTAAAGATGTCTTGAGGCTGGTAAATAAAACAAAATATAGGTAATTTATTATTAAAATATTATTATAACTTAAATCTTACTACTATTATAAATGCGAAAGTTTGGATGGATCTTATATACTTTCATGTATGAAATTGGGCACAGATATAAACCTTATAGTCTGAAGTAAAGCATTAATTAGTATCTTTGTCTTGAAAAAGGGCATAGGTCAATATTTCTAAGCGAATGAAGTCACCGCTACAACTAGTTAATATTAAGAGTTGGTTCATCACCATACAGCCCATTTTATTCATCCTTAATTTTACAATACCCAAATGAAGACTAAACTCGGAATGTTTTTTGTGAGATGTACATATATTATATATAACACAAGAATTTGGTAGAAAGGTACAAAAGGCTAGTTTATATCTAGAAATTTTCCAAATTTTAATACACTGTTAGATGTGTAAGGACTCCTTTATATGCTCACACTAATAATAATAATTTCTAGAAAGCAAAATCTTCACTTGTACTTCAATTCATAAGCTTTTCCAAACACTGCCATAATTTTGAATCTGAGTCAATAAGTGTTTTGCTATTTCATACATTATGATTGCAGAAATTGCCATGTCTAATTATATTATTATTAGTTTGTTTCAAAATGTATTCCAATTAAAATATAAAAGATTACATTCAGATACTTAAATTTACAACAACAATATCAAGGCAAGCAACCCTGCCAAGATATGAAGATGCATGCAATGGCAAAATTAAAGCAATTCGCTAATCAATAAGCAGGATGTCAACATACAGACATTTTATAAAATTTAAAATTAAATATTTATAATCATCATCTACTACTTCTACTACTACTACTGCTTCTTCTTGTAGCTTCACTATGAATTCTTTATAGCTTATATCATGGGGAGTGTTCATAGGAATTGTTCGGACTTATACCGGCTGAAGGTTTTCCCATCTGATTGTTTGCCCTATATCCCATAAAAACTTCAACCACTGCAGAATTTAAGGATGAGCAGAAATGTTTGGCAGATCTCTGCCAGTGGCTCCCTTTGTTCTTCTCAAATTTTGAGCTCTAGTGCTGACAGCACTTGGAAATTTCTTTTTTAAAGAGACAATTCTCACATTAGAAATGTTTTCTGTATTGTGGGGGACTTTACAAACACAACAATGGACACAAAGTAGACCCAGACTATGGATAAATATAATGGCCCACACAAAATTTTAAACGATAGTTTTATGATTTCTTTAGAAAATATTGTTATAACACTTATATTAGGACATAATTGATCTATAAAAACTATGATTAACCAGTGTTCTTAGCATAGTCCATAGGCCACGTTAATTGGCAACGCACAAGTTATATGAATGAAACACTGATTGATGAAGGTGTGGTAAAATTTGTGTGCTTGGTTCACAGATGTGTACATTTATATAATTATAGATAAAATGAGCAAACAATACAATTTACTAACATCGCATACAGCATGATACACATTAGGAAAAGAATTTGCAAGCAAAACACACATCGACATCGTAATTAAGTAATGTCCGACAGTTACATGCAATGCATATTGGACGCCAGCTACTACAGCTACATAACGTACTATATTTCACGTTTTAAGATGCAAATAATAAATTAATTAATTTATTTGCATCGAAAAACGAAACCTAGATTAACTCATTAGTTATTACAATAAAAAATATATTTTTGTAAGTTCTGTCTTTACTTACAATTTTTCCGCAGCCTTGCAATGTTCCCGCGCTTCTAACACTTTTGCAGACATGGTGAACGTATACTATTGAAATATTAAATAGTAATTTTATTACGAAAAAGAAGATAGGATTGGAATGTGAAAAATCAATAAAAGGATACGAATATAACACAAGCAACTTGTAGTCTGACGTTTACTTTCATTGACAGCTATGTGACATTCAACAACAAGTGTTGCTAGTGCAATTATATATAACTACCTGTCAATATTAAATATTATTTTTTAAACATTGTACTAGTTATTTTATTTTTGAAATAAGTGCCGCTTTTATTGCTCAAATATTGAATAAACTATTTACATAGGAAATATATTATTGGACATACGGTTATCGAATGTGTAAAACATACCAATAGATGGCGTTGCAAGTATTTAAAAAAAATCCGTAGAGATATCTGATCTATATATAGTCTTATCAGATACCTCTACCTAAAAGGCCAGCAACGCACTTGTGACTCTTGAGTTGCGGGTGTCCATGGGCGGCGGTAGTCACTTACCATCAGGTGACCCGTCTGCTCGTTTCCCCCTATCGCATAAAAAAAAAAAAAAAAGATATGTGAACAAGTTCCAATTGTTTTTGTTAATTTAAATTGGTGTTTTACAACTTTTAATTGATAATATGCAACTTATATCGTAAATCTTCAATAGTACCTACCGACTACTGCGTACTATACATACCTACCTATATTGTGTACATTTGGCCAAATATATCGTCTACCATACCATTGAAAATCGTTTTCATATCATAAAAAAAAATGTTGATTTTCCCGTGCAATAATATTTTTAATGCTGTCTTTATCATTTAATTTTATTATTTATCGCTGCCTTGTGTTCCTAGTTTCAATTGTCGCACTTATTGAAGTCCAACGAGGGAGTTCCATCCAACGCTCACGCCGCCTGCGTCGACAACCACGTATGGCTCTAACCACCATGACCCTCTGAGGTTGCCAGAGGCGTGCCCTATTCTGGGTCAAAGCCTCCGCCCCACACTGGTGCAACGTATAGTGAATTTTACCTGAAAACCCCCGTATACAGCCATCTTGTACCGTGTCCTGGAAAAGGTTGAGACGCTCTGGGATGATCTCTATATTCGATTTGAGCTCTCCCGGATCCAGGAACCCAGAAGGGGTCAGTCCCGCTTTATATATATAAGTTATATTGCGACTTACTAGAGGAGGCAGCCCTCATTTATTCTTGGCTGTCGCCGCGGCCTCCGACTGAGGAGGTAGACATCGGGGCGGATCGCTTTCAAGATGCCAATTTCTCCAAGGAAAGAGGTCTACTGGTGGTCTCAGAAGTTAACGGACCTCTGAATGGCCTCCCCTTACAAAGACTCTCCAACTCAGCTTCCTGCAGGAAGGGGTTGAGGGCATTTTTCCGTAAACGGTTGTGCACTCACCCTCGTTGATGACCCCCTTGGCCGGAGACGACGGGGAGTTCGAGGAGGAAGATGTTCCATGTTCCATCACGGAGGTAGATATAGGGAGAACTGTCCTACAAATCAGTTCAAAGACCATCACCCCGGTATGGACGGGATCCTTGCGCGAATATTGGCTCTAGCCCTGAACCACATGTCGGACTGACTCAGAGGGGTGTCCAACGCATGCTTGGCATCTGGACGTTTCTCTGACTGCTGGTAGAGCGAGATGAGAGGATAAGACGGAAGCCTTTTTATTCCATGGGGCCCGTCATTGTCTACCCCCTAGCGCCTCTTTAAACTGTAACCTCGTACCGGTTTGGGTCAATGGCACTATACGACCTGCCCATAATAGGGCACGCATGATGTTTACTATTTAAATTATGGGAAAAAATCTTGAAGAATTTAAATCTTCCTCTATTCATCTAATACTTTTCATGTACAGAAAGTCTATATCACGACTGTTTAAATCACACTGTTCAAAATATTGATACCGTAATTAATTAAATTCAAAATTCGAATATAATATTTTTATACATAGATAAAGACTAAAAAGTGTACTACATGCCGATTTTCATTTTGTTTAGTAAGTAAGTAAGTTATTACTCTTTATTGTACACCAAATATCTTTATACATATGTATATATAATTCTTCTGTGAGTGTGTATGTCACTGAACTACTCTCAAACGACTGGACGGATTTTGATGAAATTTTTTGTGTGTGTTCAAGGGGATCTGGGAATGGTTTAGATTCACAAATCAGCCCGGCAGATGGCACTGCAGTCGGTATCTAGGTTATTTATCTATATTGATCCTAATCGCTTGAAATATCATGCAGGACAACGTCTGTCGGGTCCGCTAGTGTATACATATAAAATACATCTGAAATTTTCACATAAAATGTACAATGGGTGGCCTTATGGACAGGATTTTAATGATCTCGTATGGGTGACTGCGGTATACAGTTATGTAATGTGTGTTAGTTTAAAATATATATAAATGCCTAATATAATTTTAATCTATATAAATACATATATATATAAACATACATACACACAACTTCACATACAAGTAAATATGTACCTATGTATCTAATGTATGTATCTTAGACATTACCTTGCAAATAGTAGTGTTTTAACATTTTTACACACAACAATCATTAGATTGAGCTCGTCTGATAGATAAAGGTAGGGCATTCCAGAGCCGTGCTGCTTCAACTGTGTATGTGTTGTCAGTTTAGTAGATATGAATAAGCTTTAGTAATAAAATTAGGTATACAAATAACAAATAAATTAGTTAAAAAAAATATAAATCCCTGCTTTATTAACTTCATCATCCGCTAAGTTTAGCTTAGTATTGGCAGTATCAAAATTAAATGAAACCTTTTTAATCACAAAAAGGGGTGTTATAGGTTTGACGTCGCTGTCTGTCTGTGTGTGTGTCTGTCTGTGGCATCATAGCTCTCAAACGGATAGACCGATTTCGATGCGGATTTTTTCATTTGAAAGCCAATTTTCTTGCGGTAGTTATTAGCTATGTTTGGTTAATATCGGTCCAACAGTGTAAGAGTATCAGGACTTTTTCAAAATGATAAACAACATTTTTGGCGTATGATTACTCGATTAAGTGCTTCACGCGTACCAGTATAATCGTTAAATTACAATTAATTGATAACTTCGACCTGATGCTGCAACCAGAATGGTTTCCAGAGAACCCAACTCTAAGAAAACTCACAGCAGACATATATTTTTTACTTTCTAAGGGTTGTTCCTTAAACCTTTTTTTTTGCGTAGGGTGGTATTTTAAATTTTAAATTTAATTTTTATTTTTCTCTTTGGTTGGCAAGATTTTTTTTCATTGTAAATAGTGGTGGTCCCATTGTTACTAAATCAGAAGTTGATCATGAGATACCCAGAAAATTACAAATTAGTTTTTAAATTGCACATTTTTACGATTGAAAGTATTGTGCAAACTAATTGATAAAGCGAATAATTGAACACGGTTATCCACTTTGTTTAATTTAATTAATTAAATTAAATGGATTGATAAACCAATACACACGTCGTTTTAATAAGTTGCTTTGTCAAATTATTTGTTGATGTTTTCATTTATTGACAAAGTATACTTTTTATACAATAAGTAATTTACATTGTAGGTATTTTATGAATAATATAAATTTTTGTGTTGCACATGAGAGACCTGTTTAGTAAATTATTTAGATATGTTTTGTGTCTCCTGTCAGTTCTGAGTATACCATGCTCGCTTAGAAGTTCTGCTAATGGTGGCGTATGTGTCGGGTCGTTCTGCTCCCTTTGATGTGGTTGAGATGAATGAGTGCCGTTGATCGGGGATAGTCATCTCTGGACTGCTATTACTAAACATAGAATAGTTATAACCATAAATGTTATTTCGGAATGATATATTGCATTGTCCTCACATCTTATTTTATTTTATGGGCCCTAATGAACTGTAATAAGAAAATTATGTATTTTTTTAAAAAAAGAGCGCCCTTACAGATTCTTGCTTGTTCTTCTCCAAAGGATCTACGTAATGGAACAGGCAACTAGCTTCATGACTAACTTAGTGTAACCGACTTCTTCTCTGGACAATTCTAAAATACCTGTAATTGGTGCAATTGAAATAAATGATTTTGATTACGAATATGAAACTACATATAAGAAAAGTTGATATACACTACATACACATACTACATATAAGAAATAGATCAAAATAATGAAAGGAATGCGGGCAAATAAAATCACGTCCGCTCTCCTAAATCACCGGTTATTTAATTACAATATCGTATTTCAAGTCATCTTGTACATATAGATAGAAAGCTCCAAGAACTTTAGACCCTTATGCTTCTGAAGTTTGCAAGTTTGTTTTGAAGAACTAGAAAAGTAGATATCGATGTCAGACTTAAAAACGAGATAAAATAGTGCAACACAAAATGTTCCTTCGTGTATTGAACGTATAATATTTAGGTCTATAGCCGCTAGCTAGATTTAGCGCCACTTCTATAGTAGCAAAATATGCGAATCTTTGAAGTTGTTGCAGTGTGCTTAGCTTGGTTCTGTGCCACCATGCAATATGTAATAATTGGTGCCTATTCCTTACAAGTTAGTAGTCTAAGATCACTCCTAGATATTTGACCTCTAGTTTAGGGAGCTTAGCTTTTCACTTACGGTCAGGTGACCCTTCTGCTCGTATAAACAACATTGTAGATTAACAATTTATGATTCAGGTAGACAATTGTAAAATAATAATTAAGTGTTTGTAGTAGTTGTGAGACAGATTGGCATGCGCGTTTATGTTTAGATACGGCGCAGACGCAACAATAAGTGCAAAATAAGTTATAACTGTAGGGTTGTCAAATCATCGACTCCACAATCTAAAATATCTTTCTTTACATATTTTTTTTTTCATAACTTTGACACTAACTACATTATATGAATATTCATATTTTTTTGGGAAAATTGTAATTTATCTATTATTTAATAATAATAAAAAAAACTAAGTTTTAATGTGTCTGAAAATCTTGCTATTCTTTCTAAAAAAAACTTAAATATATATTTTAAGATCACCACAAAGAGAAACAGGTTTGTGGACTTTCATTGTTTTAAAAAACAATTAATATTTACTTTTATATAAAAAAATATAGCTATAGCTTTTTTAGTTTTTCTAAAAACACCAAAAGAAAACTCTTTTCTCTCAGCTACTTGTACACCGACAGCAAATAACTAGTGAAAATGACTAATGTGTTGTTACTAATCACACCCCATAATAATGATAATGTTTTATAATACCGCTACCGGGCTGAAACCTTGGGTTTGTCAAATAAGCAATTGTGCCAACCCTACATCTAAAACAGTACTTAAAAAGATTATCGGAACTTGATCCTTATATGCTTACTGTGTGTAGGTGGAATAGAACAGACATTCCATTTAAACGATACTAACAACAGTCTGAGTACTTCATCGTAATCTATAAAATATATTATATTATATGTTGACGTACACATTCTTTTTGTGAAATGTTTTTGGTTTATATGACATGGTTATGATAACAAACAGTTACATTAAAAGCATTGTCACTTTCTTTATTGTACATTACTCCTTCGACTAAAGTGATATTTATAGAAAGTGCGGCAAAATGTATTGAAACATTACCATCATGATATTTGCACAAGATGGGTGGCAGGAGTTGGATGCGAGATGCTAAAAATAGATCGAAGTGGCGTGCAATGGTAGAAGGCTATGTCCAGCAGTGAACTACTATAGGCTGATGATGATGATGATGATCCATGATATAAAGCTAAATAGTTAATTTTCTTTTGATCTGGAATGCACTAAACTGTTTAATAATTATATATAATAATAATTGTTTTTAGTTCTTGAGAAAGGTGGTCATTATTTTTACGATTCGATCGACTTGATTACAATCCTGACCTGATACAACCCCCGCATGCAATCTATACAGGTTTTACTTCTGTAGTTAGTCAGTCCAATTGGTATTAATAAGTCATCGAATTCCTAAAATTTCTACCGATTCACAGTCTTGACTTTAGGAACCGTTCTCTAAAATCACCATACCGTTTTCTATAGTGTTAACATATTTAGTTGTCATGTCTATGATTAGTTACTTTACTTATTGGTGGTTCCATCGATTGTGGTCAATTGAGACTTATACTTCTTATTATCAATAATATAATACTGTGTCTAAAATTAACGTATCATAGTATTGCGAACGTATGTACTAAATATACACGCATTGCTAGCATGATTACTCATTTACGGGAGTTCCCCCAATAGATAAAGGTCATAAAACCTAGCCTCATGCACCCAGCCACGGCTACTCTTAGGTGAGATTTTGCCCTAGCAGCTCGAAGTGCTACTGCGTAGTCCACTCTGCCGACTCTTTCTGCCAAATGACATCCACACAGAAGGTTACGAACACTGTCAACCATCTAGACATTGTGCACCATGCCTCGGCAAAACTGGTGGCAGCTAGGACTCAGTTTTATCCTGGTGACATAATGGCAATTAAGCAGCAGGGGCCAGAAAACATCTGTAACAGTCACAATGAAGAACAAAATTATGGAGTAGGTAGCTAAGTACATTGGGAGAGCCATGTTTGGGCATGAATGGGCCGGCCCGTCCAGAGTAATACCATGGCCTCACAGAAAACTACTACACAAAAAATGTTTACCCAACTCCCCCCTCCCCTCTCTCCTCCCCTCACCCCCCCCCCTCAGTATCCTCAAAGGCAGGCTACGCACTTACGACTCTTGAGTTTCAGGTAGGCAGGCAGGTAGCAGCTGTTTCCATGTTTCCTTAGGCACGTACTTGAGGTCCGTTTTTATATAATTGACTAAATAGTCTAAACAAGAAAGTGATTCTAAAGTTAAATCACAATAAAACATCCCATTGTATTGTAAAAAAAAGATAAAAGCGATAGTGAACCCCGTTTTACTATTACACAAAAAAAATACTCCAACTACAGTTAATAGAGCAGGTGCGCGGCGCATAGTAGTAAATTTAATCATTTTCAATAATAATAGTAGGTAACACCCGTCTTGACACCCTCTTCTTGCTTCTAGCCCCCGCAGTGAGCGAAGGGGGATTATTTTAAATTGTTAACGGTTCTTTGTGTATAAAAGATGAATATCCTTGAAAGGCTTTGGTGCGATACTTTGAAGAACTAGAATTTATTTATAGTATTCGAGGTAGGGTCGCTAGTTAACGGAGTTTTCATTTAAATACCGTGGGAATGATTTAATGCTACTGTAGATAGATACATATTCATACACGAGTGTAGGTAGCCAAAAACACTCAAATTTTGCCGACGGTTGCATACCATGTATCTTGAAAAGGTCGACGCGACGCCGGGAAGTCCGAACTATGCTATTTTAATTTCATAAAATCATTTTCTTTAATAAACATTTGCCATAACGAACTATTTGACTTAATTCCTCCATAATATTTTGTACGATCACCGTTTGAAACTCTTTATTTGACTAAAACCAAAGCCAACGCTCTACCGTAACGATCGAAATCGCTCACTTAGACGCTCTTGAAATCAAGCCCTTGACTGCTTTATTGACGGTTACAAAAAATCCTGGTTGTGATAGCCGTATAATCTATACTAACGAGTCCACCTGGCGTATGACTAGTAGTTTATTGATCAATATATACCTATATGCCTGTGTAAGTTCGTACAAAATTCAACGTTGACTATAACCGATAAGTTAGTAAAAGTCATAAAGTCAAAATATTTACTCATAAAAGAAAAGTAAAGAATTACGTTACACTTTGAAATGTTTTTATATAAACGTTTGTATCGTTTTAATAATAATCATTATTCATTCTTCTTCTTCTCGTACAGGATAATGGCTATGCGGGACTTTAAAGGCGGCCGCTCTGAGGAGGGAGTTAGTGCTACATTCGATGCATTTGTGCACGTTATTAAGCCATGAATGTCTTCTTCAACCTACGCTCCTTTTCTCTACTCTCCATAATTATATTCCTCTGAATAACAAGTACAATTACAACATTATTTAATTTCATGGCTGAGGTTAACTTCGTGTTTTATCTTTATTTCTAACCGAATTTAAGAAAGGAAGAGTTTCTATGTTTCACGGTACGTGTTTTTTGTGTGTGCAAAGATATCTCTTGTTTGAAAAAGTATACTTCTGTGGTGGTCCCATAGTCACCAAACCAGGATTTGATGATGATAAATCAGGAAAATTTGAGGGCAATCGTGGAATTTTGTAGGCTTAATGTTTTTTTTTATATATATTTTAGAGCTATTAAGATATTCCCGTCTCATGTTATTGAATTGATGGTGGCAAGTACAATTTTGTAACGGTTGGTTTGGGTATAATTATTTTAATGATTCAGTGCATTGGGTCTTTAAATGACTAGTTTTCCCCATTATCATTTTTTAATTGAAGTCTGTTATCTACATACATACATACATACATACATACATAATATCACACCTCTTTTCCATAGGGGTTAGTCAGAGACCACTTCCTTCCATTTGCTACGATTCTGACATATGTATATCTGTTATCTACTCTTTTTAATAGTCAATTAATATAGTTTGCTTCCGTTTTCAGTATTTAACTTGAAGTGTATGTATTATTTATATTATCATTTTAAGATTTAAAAATGATACAAACAGCTTGACATCGAACAAAATGTTTAAAACTATAAATATCATTGCAATGACGACATACACCTTATTTTAATCTTAACAGAAAAGTGTGTACTGTTCAGAAGCATATAAAGAAGGCGGAACTATGACGCCTGACATTCAGAATCTTATCTATACAAATACCACAATAAAACAACTGTTTACCATCTAATATCAACATTACGCGATATCAAAACTATTTGCTCAGCCTACCACTTTCCCACGCTCTTCAAAATCACCGCTGTATGGTGATGCACAACATCGTAAGTAACAATTTAATGAATATTTGTTTATAATCGAATCGTAATAAAATCGTTACTTCTCTAGTATCCAATGATCAAATCCTGATTAAGTTACAATGGGCCACGACAGAAGTATACTCTTCCAAATAATAATTTTGACGAAAAACCTCCTCCTTTTTTAAAGCCGGTTAATATAACTTAACTATCACCTTTTAATACATGCACGTTTAGTGATTATCTTTATGAGTAAGGACACAATTTTTTTGCGGGAGGCACACTTGTGTGTCGGCTCTTGAGTGTCAGATGTCCATTGCCGATGTCGCTTACCATCAGGTGAGCCGTCTTTCCCCCTATATAATAAATAAATAAAAAAGCATTTCCCTTAATTGTTTTTGTAAATGATTGCTATTTATAATGCCGAAAGACTTATTCGTAAACTATACAATAAACTTATGGACCTTTATCAATACTCACGCCTGTATCCCCGGAAGAATAGCAAAGATTTTGCAGATTATAATTTTGTCCGATTTACGAAATAGGGAGGCATACTTGCTTTCGTCATCCGGGCACTTTTGGTATTTAGATCAGAAAATCTGGAGTATCTTGACAGGAATGGGAAAATAGAATGCATAGAGATGGATTGGGGAGTATAAGCAATATCTCAAGCATGTCAGGGTCGCATACCTATAACTCGAACTGGCTGGTGCCAAGTCCGATCCCTTTAAATAAAAAAAAAATAAAAAAAAAACTTATCAGTTGTCAACCACTTCTCAACAACATGTCGGTCCTCTTCTCTAATAAATCCGTACCTCCAAAACAATAAAAATATTATGGCATCATTAGATTGGGAATGTTTCACACTCCAAACAAGCTTAACCGGCATTAGCTAATTACGATAGTTTAATTTAAGTCGTTTTAGTGTATTGTTTTAGTTCCATAAATTCCTGATTCTTTCGCTTATATTTTTTGAGTTATTCGAGTGCAGTGCGATATACTCTATCAAACAGAGAACCCTGTTTAATCCAAAACGAACCAGTCATCACACTATTTAAAGAAATCATAATTCCGTGAATAGTATTAGTAATTCGATTTAAGCTATTTACGCCTCTATTACCTTTACATCAAAGTATTATATCGCTTAATAGGTAATATAACGGCGTATTATTCATTATTACAATTGCTAAATCACAGAGGGCTTTAGAAGTACACGTGTGTAATAAAGATTAAGGACGAACCCTCCTTTTTCAACAGCATTTGTTTATATACTTTCAATGTACTAAGCAATGCTAGGACTATCGTCTTGTCGTCATGCAAACCCAATATCCCCTGCAGTCTTATAGGGAAACATGACAGTGAATAGGTATGTTTTTCCCCTGGTATTAGTAATTTCGAAACAAAAAATGTATTATTTAACATAAACTAAAAAGTACATAAAAAGCTACTTTACTGTTGTAAATTAAAAAAAAAAGTAAACTTAATGTTAAAAAATATATATAATACTAGCACACCTATTGATACCCTCGCAACACCCCTTGTGGGTGGAATTTCGTAAAATCCGTTCTTAGCTGACCTCTACTCGGCGAAAGGAATATTCCTACCAAATTTCAAGTCTCTACGCCTTATGGTTAAAGAGATATCGTGATGAGTCAATATATCGGTGGAAATCTTTTATTATATATTATTTATAGATAATAAATAATATATAATATTCCAAAGTCTTTTTTACCTTTGAATTGTAACTTTTTAACGGTGCTTTGAGGTTTCCAATCTCTGTCTTTCCTACTTACAACTTTGAGTAGGTAAGCTTACCTACCTACTGCCAATTCAGATAAGTTATCATATATATACATATAGTAAGATGACACTAATCTGAAGAGTAAATATGACTTAAAAAAAATACACCTCCTACATTAGGAATAATTAATGTGTTGCGTAAAACATTCCATGAATGGACACAAAGAACACCCAGACTCGGGACAACTCGTTATATCTAATCAACATTAAAAATAAATTATTTGATTAAAGTAATGTATTTACACATTTACATCTTACAATAACGTATTCAGCAACCACACGTAAAACACGCTACAAGTAAAATTATGACATACATACCTACACACACTCACGCCTGTATCCCCGAAGTGGAAGGCAGTCTATATATAAGTCTATTGTTATCATCCGGGCACTATTTGGGAATGAAATGGGGAAATTTGAAGTCTATTGGCTGGAAAGAGAGAAAAGAAACGAAAGGATAGAAATGTTACTTTTACAAATGGATTGGGGAGTATAAGCAAGGTCGCATACCCATAAATCGATCCATTCCCATCCCCATCACCAGGATGATTGTCACTCCACCACTGTACGCTTCTCCAACCAACCTGTTGAATAACTTGGTTGCCCCTATCCCATTAAAAAAACCCTCTTCCGCAGTCCACCAAAATATACTGATTTCACTTTTCAAATGAGACGTAAAAATAATATTTTAGAGCGAAAGTTTCATTGGTCAGATACCGATGAAGTTTGAATTTTTTTAACTATCCACGTGGCAAAGGCGCACGATATACCAGCCTATTATTATTATTAATCTACAAGTCGGCGGAGTATGAATTTCGCAGGTGTGAGTTGCGTGAGAACGGTCTCCCCTATACAAGGAGTAGGTCGGGGGTTGACTTGGAGGGTCGTTCCCACGCTGTAGCGGAATGTAAGGAGTCGCATAATAACTATTTCACTGTTAAATTACGGGACTGTACGACACCTACTATTGTGTATTAAGGAGATATTTATAAGTAACGGTGATGGTCATAAATGATGTCGAAAAGATTTAAGACTTTAGTGTAAAATGTTATAGGTATAGTCCAAAGATTAACGAATTCAAAACTGATGCGAATTCCGATAAAAATCGTAAGAACTGTTTTTTTTTAATACTGGTAATGTTGTTGCCAATAATTACAGTAACGTTATTATCACGAATTTTTGGCCATATCATGAACTAGTCGTACGTTTAATTATTCGTATCGTCAAACGCTGATTGTTCTTTGATCTTACTCGGCCATGCAAACCTAAATCATATGATTATCAGCGCAGCGCAAAACTATCGTCATATCATAAAATATTTTCTGAAGTATTTAGAGTCGTCATGAAAAGAATAAGTCGTAAGATGTGATTACGACACGACAGACATGTTACTACAAACTAAACATATCTCGTGCTACAGTAGGTGCTCTACAGTAAGGGTAACCATCCCTTTTAATTTTTTTATTGAATCTATTCATGAAATACCCAGAACAAGACATGTTCACGCGTTAATAATATTTGCAATGAACGGATATCGAATCCGCGACCGCTAACGTTGCCACCGAATGTATAACTGTAAATATTCTGTTCTATCCCCAGGGTACGGTATTTTATTTTGATGAAAGGTACCCTATGTCCTTTTCTACCGTTTCTATCATCGGTGTAGGCCGAGATAAAAGCATGCCACTTGATTCTATCTTTACATGAAGAGAGAAAAGAGCGTACTTCTACCTAAAAGGCCGGCAAGGCACTTTTGACTCTGTTGAGTTGCGTATGTCCATGGGCGCCGGTAGTCAATTACCATCAGGTGAACCGTATGCTCGTTGGCCCCCTATACCGGATTCCGCTATTGGCCTATATATATATATATATACATATATAATATATTACAAGCCCGTCGTTTTCGGGTAATTCTGCCATGTCCTTTTCTGTATCTCTGACAAAGTATAAGCGAAATTTAATGACGATCGTTTCAGTAGTTAAGACGAAAAAAATTAAAGCGTAACAGACTATACTAAGGAGAAATACATTTATATTTTTTCCTATTCAGCTTCCTCTTCCAAGCCTTATTATTCCCATGTATATTGGGGCTGGCTTCTAATACAACCAGTTATTGCATGAATAACAGTTTTCCACGGAGCGACTGGCATCTGACCTCAGTAACCCTAAGGGCTAACTGACCTCGAGAGTTGTCAGGACATTTATTTTCCTATTCATCGTATTTCTTTATAACGTATTCTCAAGGTGTTCAATTTAAAATCATTTCATGACTAATTCAAAACTGTGTGAGTATATTCTGAAGTTACACTTTCATAGCTACATTTTTCATGATAAGATCATTGAAATGGTATCAAATTTTGAACATTGAAAGGAAATATATGTATATATTATTCATATTACATAAACTGTTCTTAACTTATTATCATGTTTATTATGTAAATATATAGATAAAAGAAGAACAAGATATTTTCTTATTTATTACCTTATTGGCAACTTAAGAAAGCTACTCGGTAAATGAAAAACATCAAAGGAAATTTTAACGGTACCACACACGCGTTCTTAAAAAAAATGACGTCATTGGATCAATTAGCGACAACTTCGCCTCAGCCAGGTGCGCGACGCGTGAGAAAGTAAAATATGTGGGGGACATACGGCTGCAGCGGGCGGCAAACCATTATTATTACTGTTTGTTCTTTAAAAGATTTCTTTTGATAAATATTTCATTTGTTTTCTTATAACTTTTATTGTTGTTGAGCGTGGGAGTATATTACCAAGGGGATATTTTAAATTAATCTTGAGATTGTGATGGGGAAGGGTCAGTTTTGTAATATTTGTGAAACCGTTAAATTAACTGTCAACAGACAAAAATTGTGATGTGATTATGTTTGATTTGCTTTGATTAAAAACTCAGAGCAAATGTAGGGACACTTATGCCTGTATTACACAGCATAATGTTAAAAACTATATTAAAATATTCGAAGTAATATTTGGCTGACACCTCAAGTTCAACCTTGTTGTTGAAATTGTTGATCAAAATTAAATAAACGTAAAATGGCGTAAACAGAATAATAGTTACGATGTCATTAATTATTTGCTATTCACTAAGTAATTTAAAAGAAATATAAAAGCAATATGGTTAATAAAAGAAGACAATTTAAGAATTCAAAAGATTTTAATTATAAAGGAATAGTCAGCATCGCTTATCGCGATACTTTTATAGATATTGCAATCCTGCAAGGGCTGTAACGCGATGGCCCTTTAGAGTGATAAGAGTACCGTACGACATCCTTCGAGGCTGTGACTTACGATTAAGACGCAGTACTCCTTGCGTTACTGTACCGTGCGATGGAGCAGGGATGTGCTAGATCGGAGCGGTAGCTTAGCAAAGAGGCACACTGGACTTAGCACCTCATGACTCGCAAGATGACATTCATTGATCTCAGGCCACCTTAGGAACCGAACCAAACCGAACTTTTGTCAAATTCGTTATCCAAAGAAGCAGGCCCGAGAGGCAGTGTTCCATGCGCGCTTCTTAGAAGACTATGATAGAAGGGCGATGGTTCGGTCGTGTTCTCGTCTGTTGGACTCGTCTTCAATAGCTGTTGGGGCAAGCGGAAGAATTCAATTGCAGTTCTCGCTTCCCTGATCATGGGCAAGATGAGGAACAACGTGGTGATTTTTGTCGGTAAGAGTCAAGACAAAAACCCGTTCTCCCAACCCCATGGGTAAAGGACATCTATGATGACCTTTCCACCCGTCAACAAACAAAAAGCCCAAATTCGCTTAACAGTAACAACATAATCTGTCGGGTCCTATTTCTATCGAATTGTTGCTACATAATGATAAGCCGGTTAGGTATCTCTATAGGTTGGTGAGACATGTACAAGTCACATCGCATTGTAAGATATTATCAGCTAAAGTAGAAAAAAGAGTAGATAGATCTACACTTCTATCTGCTCTAAACTTATGTGCAAACGATATTGAAAAATTAAGATTAAGATTCTTGAGTAAGAGCTATCAAGTTATTAAGTCGATATTAGTGCAAAGTATTGGCAATATCTGTTGACTTTATTATTCGGCCATGTGTGACATCCCTCTTATCCTTTAGTAGCGTGGCGCGTGGGTGGGGCAGACGACACGCGTTGTCCTTTATAATACCAACAACAAACAAACTTAACAACAATCATGAGATGAGATCAAAATATATTTTTTTGAAATTTTTGTTGCGTATTCCATTGTTGTGTAGTTTGTATTCCTTTCAAGTATATTTGTAGTTTTTTTTTTGTAATGAGAGTATGATAAAGTTTAAATATGATTTTATATAACACAATACTTACTTAATCAGAGGCTTATATACTTTTGAAATTGAATCATCACCATCATTTGTAAATGAAAGGTGATTTTTAGGGTTCCGTACCCAAAAGGTAAAACGGGATTCCCTATTACTAAGACTCCGCTGTGCATCTATCTGTCTGTATGTCTATCCGTCTGTTCATGAACCGTGATAGTTAGACAGTTGAAATTTTCGCAGATTATGTACATATATATGCTATAATAACAAAGACTAAAACACAGAATAAAATAAATATTTATTTAATAATATTTAAGGCTCCCATACAACCAACGAGATTGTTTAAGTTAATATTTTCGATATTGATTACAGCAACAGGTATGCGCTTGAAATATTTACAGAATATTTAGTTATATATTCATATTAAATCAAATAATTAAATTAAAATAAAATAAATATTTAAGGGGTTCCCATACAACAATCATGATTTTTTTGCTTACTTTATTGATTTGATTACTTATTCACGGACAGTGAGCCATCGTCAAGTTCTTATACCGAAAGAGAAATAAGTAAATATCTAACATCGTTGTTATAATGAAGAAGTTAAGGATAATAGTGATAATATTGTATATTTAATATGGAGCATATGTATATAATACATATTCCATAAATTAAACTATGTAAAAAAGTAATTAAAAATAGTTAAACAGTGCTTTCGAGTCCTGTAAAGCAAATATTAAGCCCTGCAATTCATCTTGATCTATTTAGTCTGTGCATATGTATGCGGGATTTTCATAGGTTTTTTAATTTAGGATTAGGATGCTTGTGTTTTAGGTAGCGTTAGTATATAAGCTTCAAGTACTAACCATGATGTGTAAAAATTCAATAATTTAATTTGTAAGTTCTGAGTAGTATTATAATGGTGTTGTATTAAAAATTAGATGAAATGAAAAGTTTAACGTAATTTATTACAATTGTCTAGTGTAATTTTGTGTGTGACAAAGGGGCAGAAATGTGCGCTAAGATACAATGTTACAGCCAATTAAATACTATATATCATCATATATCTCAACTACCAGAGCCAGACATATGATAAGAAGATAAGGACTAAATTACCGTTTTTACATTATAAACAAGTGTTTCTTTAATTTATTCTTAAAGTTACCTAGTTCAACTGACTTAAGGGTCCGAAAAGGTGGGGTAAATCATTCGAGTATTTGCAAGTTCAAAGTACCCATCAAGTGCAAGGCTACTGCAACGCACACGTGCAGAATTGCTCTTTAGCGAATTAGCTACACAATTATTTGATTAATAAACAAACAAAGATTCAATCAGTTGTAAGGCATCAATATTGGATTCTGTAACAGCAGTCAGCGGCCGACCTCGGCGCCCACGTCCTTATATTCCGAACGAATACTACACAGAGCTTCGATATGGGGCTTCATCAATTAGTGCAAAATTATGTTTCAGGTAATTCTCTTCTTGGCTACAGTCAATAGTCCTTGAGCTAATTTTTCACAAAAAAAAATAGTGAAAAATTCGCTCAAGGACTATTTAAAGGACGCCTGTTTTAAAAACCATATGACAGTTTTGCCTATTAGAAAGTGACATATTCCCAGACAGTTACCTACGTTTTCAAATTCTAATTCCAATATTCCTAAGTATCCTTTGGTCCGAGTTCTTTTAGTTTGAAACAGCTGATGATCTCCTGAACAGATTTTCTTGAAACATTGCTAACAATCTCGATCAAATCACCTTTCAAACAAAAAGAAATAAAGTCGGTCCATTCGTTGAGGAGCTATGATAACACAGACAAACACTGATACTATAGATACACGTAACTTTAGATAATAAGATATGAAGGGTATTCATTTGTTGATATTTTTTGGTATTTGAAGGTTTCTCTATTACATCAGATATAAAGTAAACACTTGTAACTACTAGCAGTGAATCATAAAAACTAAATTCTCGCATGTCAGGATAGAACCAACACCACACTCCACCAAATTATAGTCTGTAATTGAAAATTTGTGAGCCGGAATATGTAGGCATTTCATACATACAGTAAGTAGCATACAGTAAGTTCACTAATGCCGGTATCCCCGAAGGGCGAGTCAGAGGTGATAATATTAAGCAATCACATTATGCCAACATTATAAGCTGTCACTTTTCTTTGCTGATGTTATCTTCAAATGTTATATATATCTCTATGTCAATCCCACTATTCAAATGATACCTCACACGTCGATTTCCATCAAGCCTAGACAGCTTGAAAATTTTCAATCTCCTTCTTGCATAGTCCGGTAAAAGTTAGAATTGATCCGAGAGTAAAATTATATCAGGGCTGCATAATTGTAACTTGAACTTGACATGGGCGGAAAGTCCGAGCCGAAACTACATATAGTTTTTGGAGTTGCAAAATAGTAAAAGTGATATTTTACAGAATTAAAAAATGAATTTCACGATAAACCAGGACTCCTTTATTTATTGTTAATAGGCGCTGTATAGCTGTATAAATGCTTACTGATAGATACCAGTCCGAGTCCTTAGTCGCTTTATCTGGCACCCAAGGGAAGGAATGGGGTGGCCGTATTACACTCCACCGATAACCACATGGCAAACCTTACGTCTTACTAAACCTTTAGTTTAGACGTATGACGTACCTACTATTATAACCATATACCATAATATTATAAAGAGACAAAGTTAATTGTTTGTTTGATTTTTACTACTAATATCTACTAAATACAAATAGTAGGTACTACTAATTTGGTAGGTAATACTAATTTAACTAAACTAATTTGAAAAGCACGTAAGATATGAAAAATAACAATTGCTGCTGGTTACTAATATAAATACATTGTTTTTGTTGACAACTAAATATTGACAAAATCAAGTTTTTCTTCCTTTACTCGTTGTGTCAACTGAGCGAACAAGTGGTAGCTAAAATTAAGTTATAACCATTATTAAGATAACAATTTGACATTTTGGAAATGATATTACGAGCCTAATCCAGTGGCGACTCTTCAACTAAACTGTGAATTATACACAAAATATTTCTTGTAATAGTTTAACATAACAATAAATAACATTATAGTTAGAGGGCAGCCAGTTCGAATTATAAATATGCGACCCTGACTTGCTTGATGTTGCGCCAATCCATCTTTAAAGTCAATATCCCTTTCCTTCCCTTTCTATCCTCCCTTTCCTGTCAAAAGACTTAAAATTTAACCATACAATTCCCAAAAGTGCCCGGATGACGGCTATTTACGCCTTTTACTACCACTTCACGGATACAAACGTGAATTCAAATTTCAAATAAAATATCTTTATTTCATATAATTGCGCATCAATTATTTGAAATCGTTTCATTTAAATAATATTTTAAGTTCTAGCGACTATAGGTTGCCTTGTCAAATTTGAAATTAATATTGAAAAGATTAAATTATTAAATATCTGCCTGTGAGTGTATGAATGTAAGTTCAATAAGCGGGATGGGGGATGCGGGGCGGCGAAAGAGGAGAGGAGTTGGACCTCCAGGAACCTCACTAATGTCGGGGAAATGCAACGCAAGCGTCTTCTGTAAGGCCGGCGTGACGCACCGGTCGAGCCGGCCCATTCCTACCGAAGCATGCCTATCTCAGGATAAAAAGTTAAATGGAGTTTATTAAAGACTAAAGTAAATATTAAAAATATTGTTCAGTCAAGCATATTGATACCAAGTGGTTTTATAAATTTGTCCTTGATTGAATTGTAAGAGCCGATGCTGAACGCCACCTGGATTTTCGTCGATTGCTAAGTCCAACTGTAGAGATTAGAACGCGATAGGATCATTATGGCGGGTTTTTGCAATTGTAAGGTATTTACAAAGCATACTTACGTCCATTACGACCAATATTAGCTCGTGATAGTAGTGCACACGTACCTACTCATTAGTAAAATCATTCATTTCAACCCCTCGTCAGATAATTTTCCAGCCGTATATATTGTCTCTGGTTACCAATGCGCGCTTTATAGCCTTACACGTTTATTTTTGTATATTGAGTATTAAATCAAAATAATCGGACTTTAAAAAAGTAGACAACCGATTTCAATGCGTCTATCATAAAATTTAAGCCTAATATAGTTTTCTCATGAATGCCATTGTCACAACTGGACCAAACTCTCATCTAACTACCCCTGAAGTACATTCTTTCGCGTTGTCGCGCACATGCTTAATGCATAAAGATATGGTTTTCTCATGGATGCCATTGTCAGGAATGGACCAAATTATTAAAATGGGACCACACGGGAAGCACCAGCTTTCAAATAATTCGAAATCAAAATCATCAAAATCGTGGAAATCGGTTCACGCAGTGGAAAGTTCAGGGTAACAAACATAAAAAAAATACAGTTGAATTCAAGTCGGTTAATAAAAAGGTTATATTGAGTTGTATAACTGTTCGTAGCAAATGTAGCGAGCATTATAGCTACGAGCGTAGCATCGTAGCTTACGTAGTTCAATTAGTAATTATAATGCAGTTATTGCTACGAGATCTATTTTAGATGTAATGAACCGTCGGAAGGCCGAGGTTGTTTATAACAATAAAGCAAAGTAATGAAAAATAAAACAATTTTTCATATTTATATTCATAACATTAGGTAAAAGCTTGTCAATAGTTACACACTAAAGAAAAGGGATGATGCTGATACAACAAAAAATATTAAAAAAATATAGAAGCAATAAGTCTTGAGAGGGTTAATCTCTGCATCGTCCAGCACCTGCACACCGATTTGTCGGACTCCCAATTTTCTTCGGACTGTCGGACTCCCAACTGGCAACATATGTTATTTAAATCTGTACAATTAAATTTGTTGGTAAAATTTTTATTGAAATAAGTAAGTAATTTCGCCTTGAACTCAGGGTTAATAGTTCGTATTTCATGAGCAACTGATATAACAAAGGTAACCATTGCATCCATATAGTACACAGTACGTAGTTACCTAAGCTGGACACTCGATTATATGTATTTGCCGTAGACTGGGTTCTAGATCGATAGTGCATACTCTGATACGAACAGACAAAGGCTTTATATAAATATAGGTAGGAAGGTAAGAAGGGTTTAAAGCCGTGCGTAGATCTTATGATGGATCCACAGAGTTTATACACCTTATTTAAATATGTGGTCAACTTGTAAATCTAGACATAGTTTAGTATCGAGTATAATACCTATTTGATTAGGAGGGGTTAAGTGTTCGCAGTGTTGCTTTCAGCACGCCACCACCGTCCAGCTTATATTAGTACTAATGCGATCGCTGTGCCCGAGAGCGCATTAGTCATACATTACGCGAAATACGACGATCGTCATTAGTTCGTTAATTTTAATTTCGGGTTTAACCACCAGGTTTCTGTCACAATTATATTATCATAATTACACGTTAAAATATTTAAGAAAAGAGAATGCAATTTCGCTCTGCTACCCCTGTTAATTATTATAATTATAATAAGTGAATATTAAAACAATTTGCTTAATACATAATAACAACAAATAATTATTTGTTAAGTTTATTTAAGGTTGCAGTAACAAATCCAATTACCAACCATAAAAGCAATCGCAGTATAATTTTCGTAAACCTCATTGTTTATATAAAATTATTATTATTACAATAACAGCTGAATAAATATGTCGAAAACATATTTGCTGCGAAATGTGTACATGAATATAACATATCTATGACACCCACCTGAAATGTTTCACTTCTATTCAACTATGTATAGGTATTTACTAGTATTAAAAAGGGTAAAAAAGAGGCTGAGTAGTTAAACCTATTATTAACATACATATATAGATAAAGAAGAATACTGCGTTAGTATACCGTATTTACATTACAGCCATCACATGCTGTGAGTTGCGTCTATATCAACCTATGTATTGCTTCGGTGCGAACTGCGAATGAAAGCATACATAGTGTGGGAGTTATCTTTTAAAAAAATATAAAAAAGTTTTTAATATAGGTGTCATTCTGACCATTTTTTTTCGCTGCTTCCTTACATTTTCGAAATAACTGCTTAGTCTTTCGTTTGATATGTTCGTTCGTTTCGTTTGAAATATAATCTAATGGGGCCTTTTTCCAGCAGTGGAGGTAGATAGGTTGATGATAACCGTCGAAAGCTATATCTACCACTCTGCCATATAGCGATTGGATCTAAGTTAAAAATTAGCTAGATGTCAAGATTGAAATTTATGTCCACAAAGACAACGTAGGAAAAATCTGTATTGAAGTTTTTTTTTGTTTTGTAAGGTAATTTTTGTTTGTATTTTTATTTGTACATACATATATAGTATAAATCTAAGTAAGATACTCTGTCGGGCATTAACTGCTGCACCACTATAAGAGTTTTACAGTAAAAAGACAGTGTCAAACTATTTATATTTTTATACACCATTGATACGATTCAAATTCGTAAAAATAAAGTTTAGGTCTTAGAAATGAAAGACTCAGAAATACATCTTAAATAGTTTTCGTAGAGAGTTCAAAGAGCTTAAGCCGATTCTTTGACAATATTTCTGTGAAAAATAATATTTTAAATTCATGGAACCGCTCTTAAAGAACAAAAATCCGACATTGATATTTTTATACCATTACGGCTGCAAACCAGCGTATCAATCGTCGTGCTATGGACATTTTGTAAGCAACCTGTAATCTTCAGAAAAAGAAAAATATAGTATTAAAGTACTAGTAAGTACAGCACAACAGTAACAAATAATATACATGTTGCTGGAAAAGTAATGTGTACAATTCCGATCTTTAATACATATATTTCCAAGGCAATTCATAACTTTTTCAACTATTGTACACTATTCCTAAATGGCACTGAGAAGTGTATAAATTTACCTAGCATACCCGAAAATTTTAACCTTAAATACCAACAGTCAATATGAATATACACAGCGAGTTTAGGGCACCCCGGAAAAACAGGCTTTGTTGCGGCAAAGGTGGACCTCGGTAAAAGAACATTACAAAATAAGTCATAATCAAACTATATGTAATAATAAAGTTGGAATAGATTATATTGTGTCGTTTAACAACGTTTGACACTTTTTCAAGTGCTGATTATAAAACGTATACAATTCATAGGAAATATGTATAATTCAATTTTTTCACGATATTAAATATCTTAGGAATAGTATAAAAAGTCGGATTACATTTCCTTGTTCACATAACACAAGTATATATCTAAATACAATAAAAAAACTAAAATGTGATTATCTGAAAATTTAATTTTAATTACTTATTTAATCTTAAAATAAATTAACTTCACTTAAAGGCGTTACCATATCCAAAGCCGCGGTTATCTGACGCCCCTACCAATGACAATACGTAAAATGTAGGTTAGTGGTTTCAACCACTTGTTGCTTTTACTGAGAGGGTCTCCGGGAAAGGAGGCGTTTGAAAGGTATCATGTGCTTGTTTCAATTCTTGTAAGTGAGTACTAAAATAAAGTTTATCCCAACCTACGCTTATAACAAATATATATATAGCTGATTTATCTTATCAAATATGTTTGTACTGAGAAGTTTAATTACATTAATCTCACGTTCTATTCGTCCAGTCTGCAACGTCTTTTGATAAAATTCGTTGTTTATTGTATAGTAAATAAAATATGAAAATGAGAAACCTTAGAACGGTACTCCACTAGCAGCAGATCGTTCCGAAAACAGCGCTGATCCCAAATTATCACTTATCATATGACTCAAAACAAACAATATCTAAACAAAATTCGTTTACTTAAACTGCTCATTATGGTTTTGGTAATAGATTATATCCCTAGCTGATATTGGTACACAGACCCGACACACGTTGTCCTCCCTAATATATGTATGTCGTTCTAATAAAAATAGGGCTTCAGTTATCACAAGTTTTCAAAGTTCAGTTAACACGATTTTTTCATATACATATGCATATACAAACATACATAAAAATTTTATGTCTTTACCTCGTAAAAGTAAACAGACGAACACAACACGACAAGTAAACAGAGATGTGAAAATTATTGATTACTAACTACTACATATTTCGTTACTCACTTACCTTACTTCGAACACACGACGTTCTTGGGAGGTATGTGAAACCACTCAATGCCTGGAATATTCTGTAATCTATTAAGTAGAAACATGCTTATACAGTATTGAATAGATCGATGAGTAACTTATAAACTATAATACCTTTACAATTTGCTTAGATACAATTCTTCTCGTCTGGTTGTTAAAGGGGGTGAAGTCGAAAAATGAATTTCCATCAATGTGCTTCATCTATTCTTATGAAAAGACTTGATTCGAGTTGATTCGATTTCGAGTTGATTCTTAGAAAAGACTTCAGAAGAATAAAATATGGATGAAAAATGGATATACATAATAAACTGTAAGGTCAAAATATACGAGCAAGGTAGTGAAGAGATAAAACAAAGTTAGTTTGAGCTCGAAATACGTTTGTATTCGGACAATTCGGAGATTCGGAAAATATTAACAATATATACATATACCTATACCTAGACCTTCACGAACCACTCCGTTTCAGTAGTTTTTGAGTTTATCGATAACAGACAGACAGACAGACGCGGCGAGGGACTTTGTTTTATAATGTGTTGTGATTTTGTATTACATATAAGTAAAAGTGTCTGTCGTATAGGGAGAAAATATTGGTGTTTAATACCCATCTGAATAAATCCTTACCGGATATAGCCGTGAGCATATGTATGTACATATGTTACCACCTCCATTGTCCGGCATGACCAGAAGGTCACTGCACTTTTTTTTTATTTATTTACTGAACTTATAACTATTATTACAGTTTAAAAACCTAATGTAAAAGCTAAGCAACTATAATATTTTCTGTCTGTCTTGTCATCGCACGGGTGATATCACCAGTGTTGTGTTTCTTTCAAACAGTCCGGTAATGTTATTTTGCGAAAATATTTCTTTAAGCTTTTTTCTTTTTCTTTAAAAGGAATTGTATTTTTATTGGAAAAATTGTTATTTTTCTATGCTTGTTTCCTGAAGCTGCAATTAAATTTGTAGTAAGAGTTAATTTATGTGTGCATATATTATCACAAAAGAGAACTTAATGAATCGGTATTCCCATTTCTACGACAGTATAATCCTCTTAATTGGTATAGTTCCCCTTACATTTATTATTTTCACAAATAATTCGTCCTTCATGTCTCTTATGTTCCTGAAAATTCATGCGGAGATGTTCATATTGTATGTTTTAGTTTTCCTAAAAAGACTGGCCGGAACAAATTTTCCTCGTTACACCTAGGTGTGAAAAAATTTTGAGGATTCAATGCCGAACTAACTATTTTTGTAAAAAAACTATTTAAAATATATAATAACAATAGTTACAAATAAAAACTTTGAAAAATAAATAACAAAAGTAAAAAATCAATAATAGTTATTCAATTTATTTATTTTCAGTTAAGATTACTGTCTTTGAGTACAACAATATGTCTGCGTAGGACGTGTAAAAGTAAATACCAGACACACCTACATAGTCACCCCTCATTCCCAGAGCACTGCATCTGTCCACTCCCTCAAATCTCAAACATCGGACGTAAGTTTTCTCTTCTGCGGTGATTTGGTTCACTCCTCACTTGCTGACGGCCCACCGAGGGATACGCATCTGCTGTGGCACTCGCCTAGTGTTCGCGGACTCGCTACTTTCTATAAACTATACTTAGTGATATTTTTTGTTTGTGGAGTATTGTTCGGTGTTTAAATAATGAACGCTTTAATCAATCAGCAGAGGGCCCTGAATGCACTATTGGATTTAAACGGTAACATTTAACATTTTTAATTTCGTGTGAATTAGTGTAAATTTTTGTGTGCGCCTACATTTAAATAGTTTAGTAAATATTTTAATGTTTTAATAATTAAAAGAAGTATATAGAAGCATAATTCGTAGATAAATTAATACTTACTTACTTAGTAAATTTTCGTGCTAAGAGTTGCTAAGTCAAAAAAATTAAGTTAAATATTTCCAAGTTTTTAAATAACTATAAAGCTTAATAGCTATAATTTTGTTTTTGTTTTATTGTATTAGTATGTTAGCTAATATTTAATTAAACAAAGCTACTACTTATTCGTAATAAGCTTTATTCATAGAATGAAATGTCAACTAAAACTAATCATTTTTCTTTATGTATTTAAACCTCCAAAAAATATAGATAAAGCAATGAAGTTAAACTATATTTAGTGTTGGTTGTCTTTGCCTTTTATAGAATTTCGTATCATGCGCGCTTAAAGAAGTACATAAATACATTATTTCTGTTTTATATTTATCGAGTGTATTAACAAACAAATGGGTTTTATATAATATTTTTTATTTGTTTGTACCGCTAAAGTAACAAACAATGATACTGTCCGTCTGAAAGAAACTGGTCCCATATAAGGATGCCTCGTAGTAATAGTTTTCTAGTAAAGTACGTATACATATCTACTTAATATATATTAAAATATGTAGTCACACAAATCATGATCCCTACTTCCTAACAACGTAATATTTTAAATGTGAGTGTGATTTTCTCTGTTTGTTTATTACATATCATTAACTACTAAATCGATCATCTTTAAATAACATTTTTATATATCATTATCTTATTAAGCTCAGGTACTCGTAACTCGATAAACGCGAGCATAACGTTAAAGTGATTTAAATTACGCTCACGCCTGTATTTTCTAAGGGGTTTGCCAAACAGAATTTGGATCCTCTAACGTAACAGCTGGCAAGTCTATCGCCGTCAACCAAGCACATTAGGAATTAAGGATGTCAAAATTGGGAGTATTTTGAGAGGAGGACATTAGTTATTTAATTTATTTTTGAATTGCCAAAAAATATATTTTACTATAGTTTGATATTAAAGAGAAAAGAGGAGAGTTGTTCTCCTTGGCTTTATTGCACAATAAGAGAAAAATATTAGACAAACTAGAACTAAAATTATAAGTATCAATACAATATTCAATCTGCGATCTCTTACAGACAACTTGATGAACTCTCTGTGCACAACAACTATAAATAATAAGAACATAAATATGTATATGTATACAACCAGTACATGACAATATGTTTTGTAATATTACAATAATACGTATATAGGTATGTATTGAGATAACAAAAGAAATGTTTTAGACTAATATCTGGCTTGGCCTGGACCCTAGGCCGACGGAACATTACACATTTTTGGTTGTTTAGTCCGATATACTACCATACCATTGGCACAACTATTGCCCACCTGCCGTTGTCGCGACGCCTGTAATAAGCACCGTGTCATTCATACCACTTCATCATGACTGGTATGTCATTTTGGGACAGTCCCGAAATAAAGTTCAGTTGGTTTGTTGCGAAAATTTTAATAATAGGTGCGTATTACAAACGTTTATAATTTCAAGATATTCTCTAATAGATTTAGGATAGTGAGATGGATTCTTACACGGGACTTCTACAAATAATTGTCCCGAGTCTGGATGTTCTTTGTGTCCCTTGATATCGAATATTTGAAAATAAATTTATGAATGTTTGAAAAAATTGCCAACCGCGACAAAGGAATTATTCCCAGTGCAGGAGATGTGATATAAAAAGAAGTCTATTTTTTATTTTTACATAAAATACATACGCTCAATCCTGCATCCCCTAAGGGTTAGGTAGAAGCATATTAGACACCCACATAACTCACATTTTGCCAATTACAATTTAGCCGCACTAACGTAATTGGTGGCAAGCCTTTTGCCGTCGTTGCACTGCATGACTGTCTACATACTGTCTGGTAGGTAAGGGATACAGGAAGAGATTGGGTATCTGTATTCTACTCAACTGAGAACCCACGGATTTTTTTTAATTTTTAAAGGTTCTTTAAACCTTCGACCAATAAACCACTGGTCTAAGTTTTAAACCCACAAAACGAATGATTTAATTTTCTCAATACCTGTTGACAATAAACAAAAACTGGTATATAAATAACGAGGTTGATATTATTCACGTGTCTATCAACACACCAGTATTGTCTTTATTTTGGCAATTGTTTTCACTACTCGTATAAAGCCAAAATTTAAGACAATTATTTTTATAAAAAAACATTCAAAATCTCGTTTTTAAATACGAACAACAAAAAATGGTCATGAATGCTTCACTTTTAAGCCATTTTTCATTAGCCAAATGACGGGCGTTGATGCCTCACTACCGACACTGACAAATACCTAAACGAATTTCGAGCTCACATTTCAAGTATAGGCCATAAAAACATCTGTACATGGTCTTCAACTCGAACAGCACATCAGAAGGATGAGAAAGAAGGAGGATTGTTTTGTCCAGTGTATATATACATACGTGTGATGTTTTTGCGTAGAAACTGGACATATAAGAACTTATTTCTTCTTTTTCTTTAGCCATTCTCTACCGCTATAATGTAGGGTTCCTTCAGCTCATTCTCGGCCCTTGAGCAGTTTTCTACCATGAGTGGCGGAAGGGCATTATTTAGATGGTATTAATAGTGGAAATGACATAACATTTCAAGAGAAAAAATTGGTCGGGTTTTTGGCCCTTTTATTGGGTTTGTGGTTCTTAAGGTTAACTTGCTGGTAAGCCTTAGAAATAAACGTATCTAGCCAATTATATATCGCCCACTCTATGCTAACTACTGTCTTAAAGATATTCAGAGATTCATTCCTCATTTCCTCTTTTGTGGATTCAGTACAAACAGCACTGAAATACGCCTATAATAAAATAATAAAATACACGCATTTAACTTTAAATAAACCGCTATCTGAATATATAAACTTGTCTGGCTCGAGTACCTTGCAACTGGTGCAAAGGCCCCCGTTGTGTCATATCTATCAATTCTTGTATATATGTACATATATATATAGAGAATCGATATATATATGTATATAGAAAATGTCGTTTTATCCCTGTTTTCAGGCAGTGAAAAACTGCTACAATATCATTTGAATACGAATTTCGACTAATAGATCTACGACTAATAAATCCCGAAACCAAAAGATCCCGGTTCGAGTCCAGATGATTATTTATTTGTTATTTTTTAATCGTTATTTTTTATTTAAATTACGAGTTCGTATTTTCTTATTATTATGTCAGTAAGATCGAAAAATACTATTCATATTTCATCAGTAAGTAATTCGTATTTAAATATAATTTAAAAAAAAAACACGATTTACAAAATAAAAAGATCATCCAAATACTAATGCTTAATAGTATTCTACGTAAAATACACACATACACACTTTGCTGCCAACTTTATTATTGAATAAACTCTAATCGTTTATGAGTTCAAGAGTTCTTCAATGAGTTTCAAGAAAAAGGAAATCAAATCTTGTTGATACTGGTAGATAGATATTGGTTCTGTTTATTTTATGTATGTGTCGCAGATGGTTTTACAAAACCTCTACACCGTTATCATCTCACTTTGTGAATGTATGCAAATAAACTATAAAATGGGTATTTCAAAGATTATTGAAACGAGAAAATATTATGAAAAAATAAAAAAAATAACATGCCAACCACTTTGCACTGTATACTAATGATAAACAAAAAAGGTTTCATAAATGAAAATTCAAGCCAAATGATGTAAATTTAAGTATTCGATATAATAAATATAGAAATAGAACAACTTCGACGAAAAATAAATACCGCCCGGAGGAAATAAGAAATAGTAACAAGAATATTTTAAAAATCTGGAGCCAAATTAATTCATGTGTAGGTACGGAGTAATTAGTTAAGATAATATAATATTAAAGTACTTGGGTAGTACAGACACTAATATATGCAATAACTTTTCTACAACATATAATATAGAAATCTTAGAGATAATGCCACCTTACCCATTAGCCCCGGTAAGGTGACGACCCGTGGGGGTTTCCACACAAAAAAAAAAAAAAAAAAGAGATAATGCATATTGACGACATACATTTTTGGATAAATAAATTTATGTAAATGATAAACAAGCATCAATAACATGGTTTCAAAAAGCCTGTCCAGAAGATATCGCTAAAATTATAAATATGTTAACATTTAAAAACCTTAAGGGGTAGATAATATAAGAGTATACTGAGTCCTGTCTTATTTATCAATCTATGTGTCGCAAGTCGCAACACCCTCATCATTAAAATGAACATTGATAAAACCCATTTTTATTCAAGCTATAGACTAATAAATAAAAACCAATTAATGAAGACTAATAAGTAGCTCTTTGCCGATATGAATAAAATATTTATTTCCACCTTTACAAGAGCTGGCAGTTACGCAAGAATGTACTCGTATTTTTAATAAATAAGTCTTTAGATTAATAGTTCAAGTTGCATTGGTCATGACATGATACATAGCATTTAACACTTCATGCATTAGTTTGGGATTCAATCATCCATAGATATGATATATATGTAGATACAGGTAGGTGTAGCTATTTAATATTATACCTTGATTAGATAATATACAGTAACTATAATTTCAGAAAATATACTATACAAAATAGAAATACATAAGAGATTATTATATTGATCTTATTGCGTTATAACCAGTAATATTTCAAATATAAAATATGTACAAATATTAAAATGATATTTAAAATTGTTGTGTCGGTAAGAAATTGTTAGATTCTGTAAGTTTTTCTCGACATAAAACATTTATTTCTGCAACAAGTTCTCCAAAGCTGAACAAGCTAATTACGAGGTAAGCCTATTACTGCAGGGATGGTAACAGTCACTCAACATCACTATATTTTCTCTTCTACTCGAACGTATTATTTATTTACAAATATTCTATTATACGGTTATAACAGTTTTCATTTATATAATTTACAGTGTTATAAATCTGAAGATTCGTTTATATTGTAGAAGTATCACTTACACGAGGAAACTTTTTATGTAGGAATATTGTCTAAGACATGTGGGCATGTTTGTTTAGTGGTAAGTGACCCTGACTGCTCGTGTTTTCGATTCAAACACGGGACAAAAATGTGTTTGTGTGATCAACAAATAGAAGTCCCGGGTCTGGCTGATCTTTTTGGGCCCTTGGATTGAATGTTTGTGTAGCCTCCCCCGACACAGAATTATTTCTAATGCGGGAGTTTTCTTTAAAATAAATGTGTTAAATTTTCTTTTTTTTATTAAACCTTTTTATTACCCAATAATACAATTTCATAGTTTACAATGTCAATCGCAATCAAATTAATTTTTAAATTATTGGTACTTTTGCTAGTTCATTACATTATTTTTACTTTATTTATTTGAAATGATTTGAAAATTGTTTATTGAAATAAATATCAAAATTATTTAATATTTAATTTGCAATCTAGTCTACCCAAAAGAACAAACATTTCAAATTAAATTGAAGTATTTTTTATGGGCTTGTCCATTTCTGGACAAAGGCCTCCTCCATCCTATGCCATTTAACTCTATCGGCGGCCAGTCATGCAAAACTGTCTACAACGCGGTCGGACCCGTGCACGGTGTCCATCTCGTGGGTGCCAATGAAGTACTCTTTCACTCCACCTGTCTGGCTGTCTGAGGCTCTTGCTTTATGTCCTGCCCACCGCCAGACGGCAAGCCATTTTGGTGGTGGTTGTATTTATTATATCCGCATTTAACTCTATCGAATAATCGTATCCCTAACATGCTTCTTTCAAGGTCTCTTTAAAAAATTTGTAAATTATAAATTATTGTTCTTGTAAATAGGCCAAGTTTGGTATCCATAGACTGAAGTGGGCAAAACCACAGACTCAGCAGCGTCCTTCTTAAGGCTCATCTGGGATTTGAAGTTATGTTTTTGAGACCAATAAGTACTCCAAGCTTTCTTTATTCTACCCTCTACTTCTCTTATATCTAATGTCTCGAAGGAGATATTCTGACCTAAGTATATATTCATGGACATATTTTATTGGTTTTGATTCCCTGTTTGTCATAATACAAGTTTTATCTTAGTTCATCTCTAGGCCGCACTCTGCTTTTGAGATCTAAGAGTGTTTAGCAAGTAATGCAGGTCTTCATGTGTATTTGCCATTAACACTATGTCCTCAGCGGATTTGAGATGATAAAGGAATTGTCCGTTGACATTAATTCGAAGTCCTGACCAGTTGAGTTTCCTGAAGACATAGTATTTGCTAAGAATTTTTTTATTGATTTGCGTTGAGTTGTATGATATTATTTTAGAAATTACATAATTTCAGGACATATTTTATTACATGAACATCTCGAAGTATGTGTAACACATCCGTGCCGTTCTCGAATACTTCCTTGCCTTCAAAGTTCGACGAAACGAAACGAAAAAAAAAATGCACTCCGGGTGTGCCGACAGAAGTGAAAACTTATTTTGGCGAGTTAGACATTTTCGAGATGGGTACTAGGATTATTGGGTAATGAATTGCACTTTATTTATGAATTGTATTTAATTATTAGAAACTTTAAAATACATTTAATATTCTTTTATGAATCATCGTTAACAACTTCGACAAATCTTGTATCATCATCATTATCATTAAAATTATTACAATCTAAAATATATGTACAGGTTCTTGTTAACTAAAATTGGAAATAAACATGCTAATATTGTGTTGATTGGACATGTGCGTCTCGTAACGGTGTCGCGAGTCCATATATTTTATCTCATCTTAAAATATGCGTACAGCGCTAAAAGAAGTTTAAGAAAAATACACGGTAGTTTATACATAGACTATGGGGTCTATGTATGGTGTATATTTTAATGTATGTTTGTATATGTATGATTTTTTTAAATTTTATTATTAGGTGGCGACATGTTATTGGGTCTAGGCATCAAGCAATAAGGGGCAAGCGGTGTGAGATGGACTCCAACCGTTTTTAAAAAGCTGTAAAATGTATTCTTGTTAATTTCCAAACGCAAGCGCCTTGATTAGTTAACGGCTGTTTGGTGAGTACCTAGCTTCGTCTATACGCGCATGTCGCGCATGCGTGGATGCATCGCAATGTTTTCGCGGCGCGCGCGCATTTGCGGGGGTGAAGGAAGAAAGCGGTAGTCGGCCCCGGCTCGCAGTGTGGTTCGGTTGTGTTAGTGTTTAATTTAAACGTTGTGCGTGCGCAGGGGCGGTAAGACCGGTCACACGACCTGCCGACCTTACTTACCGTTCACTCACGCACCTCCTGTGCTAAAACTAAGTGCATCATATGTACATGGCGACTTAGTGATTGTTTCACAGTGAATATTGGATAGATGCATCTGTGTTTCCAGTTGAGATACTGGACTTGGAACTTATTGAGAAATGTATGTAAGTTTTTCCATTTACCGAGGAAGTAACTGTAATGAATAGAATATATCAATGGATGATTTTTCGTAATCTTAATTTAAACTGAAATTATAATATATATTATTATTTTTTAATCTAGAACTTCTCCCTGTTAAACTAATAACGTCATAAAATTAATTTCCAAGTATTGATATTAATTATGTGTACTATCTATTTTGAGTTTTACTTTGAGTTGATTATTCTCAGGACACGGTTAGTTTATCTGTAGCTTAAATATTTCTTTTATTCAAAATAATAAATGATTACACAAAAAGGCATACGGTTTTACCTGCAATTAAAATAATTGCATGCTTGCTCTTGACAGCAACATGGCACGTATTTCGCTAGACATTAGCTTAAATCTATGTTCTTTACTAAAATTTCTCTGTATGCAATACGCATGTTCTCACCTAAGTACTAGCCTAGTATTAATCTATCATGAAGGACTTAAATAAGGAACTAAGTTAAGAAATTAAAATAAACGGCCTCTCTCTCATTACTTCCCAAAAATACCTTACTAACGAAATTATATATTAATAAAGAGTCAGTTATATTATTAACAATTTAAATATTAATTGAAATATCAATATATTACATGTTACATATTTTAAATATTCATAATTGAATGACGGCTTAACATGATTTACCCATAGGCTTAACAGGCTGCAGCCTAGGGCGCAAGGATAAAGGGGGCGATGTGCCTAGTACTTGCAAATTTGATGTGTTGAGTAAGTACATAGTTAGTTTGTCACAGTTTAATAAATAAAATAACAAACACATTTTTGCATTTACGATATTTGTTATGGATATAATTAGGTATTTTAATAAACTTTTAGACACTTAATGACAACCGAAGTTAATGACTTTATTCGAATTTAAGGAATTTACCTAGATGAGTGTGCGAGTTATAGACTGTGTGGTCACACGAAGAGCGCAAGAGCCATCGTGGGTTAGCAGTTTTTTTACTTATTTTTAATTTCTTGTAAGCCGTTAATATTATTTGCGTTATATATAAAAATGCATATTTCCTATTCTTTTCGTCACACAGCCCACTCGTATCAATATGTGAATCCGTTGACTTGTAAAGAGTAACTGCAGTTAATAAGTCAACGTTACTTGCTAAAAAACACATCATTATTTGTTTTGATAGGTTTGATTTACGACTTGACACAATGAAAGTAAAATCTGTTTTGTCTTTTTTTTTATTGTAGATAAAATAAATTAAAAGAAAGAAGAAAAGTTTAAGAAACAAAACTAATTTTTCTTAGTTTGTTACTATTATATTTTTTTATTGAATATTAATTAGCTCTCTCAAGCCTATAAACTAAATTCTAATTTAAATTGGACAGAGCAATTTGTGACATTTTTGAGTACATTTTTTAAGATAAGTAATTATTTATTGAATTTTATAACAAGTGGAACTCGTTTCGTTGATTTTAATTAAACCTAGTAAAACCACATTCTGTTCACTCCTCCGTGAACCAGACTACAAATACCATTTGTTGTTCAAAATTGAACTAATTGTAGGTAATCATTTTTCATCCTCTTGAAAATCAATGTCGGTTTTACCCAATACAGATTTCCATCAAAAATTAACAAAATTTTCAATTAGTATGAATCATCAGTTTAAATCAGCTGAAATCAATGTAATCCGCTTACCAGTAAAGTAATGATATATGTATTTGCATCTGAAACCAGTCTACAACAAGAATAATATTGACTTCATGTCTAATTCACTATACTCCACTATGTGTATAATTCCAACATTCCACATTGAGTTTAGGCTCGAAATTTAGGCAATCAAAACGTTAAGCTTCACAAACGAAAGAAAAAAAGACATTCAAACGGTAGCGTTAAATATGGCAACGATTTATACTTCAACTAATATATTATGTGCGCAATATAATTATGTGCAACGACGGGCGAAGGCGTGCTTTCTTACGATACCACCAAACATTGGTTCAGAAGATTTAAGAATGGAAATTATGACCTATCTGATGAACCTTATCCTTAAAGAGTCTCATAGAAATGGATCCCAGGTTCACCTATCGTTGCCTGGCAGAGCAGCTTCAGTGTTCTCATACTGCAGTAGAAAAACAACTCCACTCCTTAGAAAAGACCTGGAAATATTCAGTTGATGCCGTTTCAACTTCAGAAGAGAGCTACGTGTGCATGGAACTACTTAGTTATCATCGTACCCATGAGTGGCTGAGGGATGTAATTACGGGGGCTGAAAAATAGGTTATGTACATTCATTTTTCGCATAAGCATAAGCATAGGCTTGGAGCTGGAGAAGCAGGAGTACCGACGCCAAAACCTGACACGAGTAAAAAAGTTCTTTTAAGTGTGTTGTGGGGAATAAACGGAATTATATACTGGGAGCTGTTGCCATCTAACATTACAGTCACGGCCAATATTTATTGAGATTACCGAAAAATCAAAATAAAGTATACTTTTTGCACGATAATGCTCGACCACATGTAGCAAAAGCGACTCGTGAAAAATTACTTTCGCTTGGCTGGGCTGTCCTTCCTCACCCACCGTACTCTCCAGACATTATGCCCTCAGATTATCATCTATTTGGTTCTCTAGCCCACTACTTAGCAGATCAAAAATTTAAAAATGAAGACCAGCTTAATAGGGATCTTACCACCTATTTTGATAAAAAGTATAAAAACTTCTACGAGGAAGGCATTATATCTCTGCCAGCGCGTTGGCGACAGGTGATAGACAACGGAGGTACTTATATAGTTGAGAAATAATTTGATTTTGTATACTTAAAAAAAAAAAATTGTGTACAAAGATGGCGGGTTCATTAGTTGCCAACATAATACGATTCTAATGAGCATCAGAAACAAAAAGTTACTCATGTCTGTACTTCATTTTCTAGCCGTCATCATAGTGAAGTGGAGCATTTCTACTTCACTTAGGGCCTTCGTGCGTTACTCATTTTTAATCTTTGTTTGGCTTTGATGTTTTATGTCGTTACAATTTTTGTACAAACGCCTTGAACAATTTCGCCTTTTTAACTCTACAAAAACAACAACGTGCGCTCAACGCACGTCATCTGACAAAGTTCGACATAACCACCACGTCAAAAAAAGCAAAAGCGTGCTCTCGGCGCCAAGGTACGATTTAATCCTTTAATACCTACAGAACAGCAGTGATGCCGGAATAACATCGATAAAGGACACAGGCAAATGTTTATATTGTGGCAAATGATATAGTGATATGAGTGAAAATGTTATTTTCTCCTCCTCCGTTCTTTGAAATATAATTTAGAGCATTCTGTGCCATATTTACGCATTTTTTTACAATTAAAAACAATAAATAAGGACAACAATCGATAAAGTCAAACCAATCCTGTCACAACCATCCTCCATAGTGACATTATCTTTTGTCACCATAATATATGATGAATAATGATGACACTGGCGTGGCTAGCACGGACTTTTAAAGCAAGCAATAAAATTTAAAAATGTCCGAAATGTCCAGAGGTGTGAAACCAATACTTATTAATTCAAACAACACTTGTTCGATATTAAGAAATAATAATAGGTACATTCTACTTATGGTTTGGTAATTCAAATATAGTGTCAAGACTTATGTATTAAATTAGGGAGTAAGTTTCTTTGAAAGAATTATAATAAATAGTCGACAAAAGTTTATATAGGGTTTGATTTCGGGTTATTCCTTTTATCCAGTACTTCGGTTCTACTAGCGACCTATAGGGTTTTATTCCTGCTATCCCCAAGCGGGGACAATGGGCGTTCCAGGCACAGATAATGTGTGATGAAGATGGGCATTACAGTACCTGCGATTTATCGTTGATCAACTGACGCTGACTTTTTATAAACGCATAGTTTGATATTATATTTTTATACGCGATAGCAATCATACAAGTACAATATTAAAAGATTTTGTTTAGACGTATTCGTGATCTAATATGGATGAAAATAGTAAGCAGTTCACATACCTGATATTAATTTTGATGAGTCTAACCACATAATTAATTAATTATTTTTTTATAACATTAAGTGTAAGCATTTAAAAGTCTGTGACACATTTTGCTTTGTTGTGTACACATGACTAGCGGTCAAAAGGTAAAACAAATATGTAGGCAGTCAATATATCAGTCTTGAAGTTATGTACAAAGTTTTCACAAATAAAAGGCCAAAACAAAATTGTTTCACACATGAAAAGTCAGTCATTAAACTTTTGTTTAAATTACAATGGGATCAACTTTTGTAACATAAAAAAAAATTAAGCGATATCGGTCTAATATAAAAAAAAAGAATATGGGTTTACTTGAGAACCTACATTATCGTCGTTTGAAAATAAAATATTTATTACAATGCTGTTAGTGTTACTGACTTCATGTGACTAATACACTTATAACTTCATCATTATCAACATAATGACGTCTACTTTCAAACATGGGCGAAATGGACAATGCCCACCTTTGATTGTCTGTCATTGTTACCAGCAATTTTAAACAGGTCACCCGATTGTTACTTATGGATTTCTTATAGCTACAGTTTAGTTAGTGCACCTGCTTTTTTACAATGGCTCCATCGTTTACCGATGATTTTGCCAACGTCAAGGTGGAAAGTGCAACTGTTTATTATCATCTTTAATAAATTGAACATAACGAGTGAAAACATTCCTTTTTCATTCCTCGAAATGAAGTTGCGCTTGGTTTGTCAGTAACTTTGTTTTTATTCGGCTTTGTTATCTTTCATGGATGTCTATTAAAGTTACTAAGAAACTCCGCAATAGCACGTAATAAAACACTATCCACATTAATTAATGTCATACGTATTAGATCTCATTGCCAGTATAAAAACACAAGTTTGTATAAATTAAATTGCCAACACTGCAACAATATTTCAAAGGTGCTCTTAATTTTATATAGTTAAGCCAATTGATAAACCAAATTGTGAAGTTTATTAATTTCCAAGAATAATCCATATAAATTAGAAGAAAAATTTAGAAGCTTAAAAGAAGTTAGAATGTAATTATTAGATCTAGTTAACCAACGTAATATAACCATTCAATATATTCTACGAATAACTACACACGAATAACTGGATACGGAAATGTTTTATTGTAGGTAATTGGCATAGGCGCTCTCTTCCATCTCACCTGATGGGAAGTGATGATTCAGATGAAGGTGGTACACGCCTATCCGGGAGAGTCCTATTGCCTCTACTTTTGAAGGGTTCTTAATTGTAGTTCTGTAGAAAAATAGACGCAGGTGTTTCATTCTAAACCTTGGCAACAAGTATACCATAAGTACCATGATAATGTGTAATAAACTTCTCTCATATACAAATACCGTGTTATGTGTATAAAGACAAAATATTTTCTCCACCTTTTGTAAGTTTCTTCCTAGAAAGTTAAATTAAATTAATATTACTTGTTAACCTAACAGAGACTAGTTTTTTTTATTTTTTTTATATTAGCCTACCATAGTGACTCCACTTTGCCTGATGGAAAGCAATAGTCAAAGAGTGGTGGTAACCATCCTCATTGCATGTCTAGTCAATGCAGTATGGTGACCCACACTATGGCGGCCTCGTGAGATGCTTATTCACGCTCCGCTTAAAAGACCCGGGATTGAAGTGGGAAGGAAACACGTGCGCTGGTTGAGAATTCCAGGCTTTTACCGATCGGCACAAGAAAGAAGAGCCAAACCGTTTAGTTCGGGTACGTATATTTTCGACGCTCAAACGGTGACTCCTCAGGCCAGCACGTGTAGATTGAACTATAATTGAGGCGCTTCTATTTTTAAGGTTTATATTCTTTATTAAGTGCTGATAACGTATTAGTAATAGAAATTAAAAACTAAATATTTATATTTTCCATTACTTAAAACCAGTAGATACTCTTGGTAGGCTCTATATTGTATTGTCCAATTATAATATTTTAAATATATAATTTAATTCTGCCTGTAGATAATTGCAGCTTTAGGAACTTAAAGGTAGGTAATAACGACCCGATTTAATTCATATATTAAAATTAATTTTGGATAGGAGCTCGGGACAGAATATGACATCTCGTAGTATCTTTAAAATAATTAAAAACTCAGTTATTTAACATTGTTTATTGAGCGGTAAGAAATGAATTTTTTTACGTTATTGTAGTGGTCAGAATGGCAAGGAGTCTTTTGATGCTAACATGGTGTACGTATTTGATACATTACTTTTGTACAGTTTTCCAAATGGTCAATGTATATTTGGTTAGGTGGGCTGTACATTTTTACGAGGTATATTCGAAGTTGCTTCTAACGTATGTACACTATTACATTTTTAGAGTCTTAGTTGCAGAAAAAGATTTGGAAATCCGCATAATTTGCTGTTGTGATTTGCTACTAGGTCATGACTGTGTTTTTTATTTTGTAATATTGGTAATTGGTAATATTGATATTGATTTTTTGCTGTAAGAGACTGATTGTTTTGATATTGATATTGATTGTTTACTGAACGTTTCAAGGGGTTAAGATCTATTTAACTTGCAGTATTCGTCTAGGCGATGTATGTTGTCCTAAAGAGCGATCACATTAGTGGGACACGATATGCGTTGTAGATCTTCATGTCATCTGCGAAGTAAAGAAGAGAAGAAGACCGCAGACGTGAATTGATTTCAGTTACATAAACAACGAATAGCAGTGGACCAAGTAGAGATCCTTGAGAGAATTCCGCTGGGGGACGTAAATTAACTAGATATAAACAATACAGTAGCTCGTAACCTTTTAAAAATCCATGTTGAAATGGACTAAGTGACTTTACAATAGCTGGGTATAGTTGGTTTTAAATTATTCATTGAAATAGTTTTGCTATAGGGCTATACTTAAGAACATCAGTTGTAGACCCTTTTTTATGCACCGGCACAATAAAACAAAAATTTCCATAGCTTGAGGACCACTCCGGTAGCAGGTGACTTTGAAAAAAGAGAAATAGGCAAAGAGATAGATAGTGCACACAGTTTAAGAAACTCTGAGGAGCTATTGTCAGGTTCTGCTCCTTTAGTAGTATCCAGTATTTTAGTAACATCAGGTTCTTTGACTAAAATTTAGCAAATATCAGGTTACAAGTTCTGTTAGGATAAGAGTAAATTAGGTAAGAGTTCAGAGAGTAGGTGATGGCGTATTAGATGCGTTGCCAGAGTTGCGAAAGCCAGAATGGAAGTAAGAAGAAATAGCTTCTCAAATCTACCTGCTAGTATACAATTTTTTTTTTTTTATACTATAGGGGGACAGACGAACAGACGGGTCACCTGATGGCAAGTGACACCGCCGTCCATGGACACTTGCAACTCAAGAGTCGCAAGTGCGCTGCCCGCCTTTGAGGGTGATGAGGGATGGGGGATGCAGGGAGCGGAAAGAAGAGAGGAGGGATGAGGAGATGGAAAAAAGGAGAAAGGAGATATGGGAGAGAAAAGGGGGGAGGAGGAATTGGGCCTCCGGAAACCTCACTCAATTCGGGGAAATGCAACGCAAGCGTTACTTCACAACCGGTTTTCTGTGAGGCTGTGGTATCGCACCGGTCGAGCCGGCCCATTCGTGCCTAAGCATGGCTCTACCACAAAATCTGAATGAATCTCAGTTATAGTTTAAAGTCTATTCACGTACGTCCAAAGTACTTAGGTTTGATTTTAATGCACTGCATAGTCAAATTAAGGTATTGTCTGTTACAGTTACATTCTAAATTCCTATTCCTCTGTCACGCAATAAGTTAAACGTGATTTATTGCTGTATATATTGTACTTCTTTAAATTTTGGTTGATTTTTTGACAAATATTTAGAGACGTCCAAAATAAATTAATATTTGCAGAATACCCTGGTGAATGTTTGGTTGTTGTTGTGTATTGGAGTATTCTACTGACTCACCGATCGATAACAGTGAAAACTTGTA
This sequence comes from Tyria jacobaeae, assembly GCA_947561695.1. NCBI lineage: Eukaryota > Metazoa > Arthropoda > Insecta > Lepidoptera > Erebidae > Tyria > Tyria jacobaeae. The sequence continues at coordinate 4,096,343 of OX387207.1, read as the reverse complement.
GCCAATCGATTGATTCTATTTCTTTATTTACTGATTTAGAGTAGTTGTACGGAACTCGTAGTGCATAGTCAAGTTTAGGTATATTAAACAAGTTATATTAACTAAAAGGTCTGGATGATATAAATCAATTGGTATAAAGATTCAGATTCACTGCATATAACTAGACCCAAGATTTTACCGTGTTCGTTCACGACGTTATTATATTGTCCAAGGTCAGAGTACATAACTCATCTGGAAGTAGGTACTCATCGGTACTGGACATATTAGATGTGATGAGCATGTCATTATTATTTGACAACCACTGAATTCCGCTCATGCTGAAATCACGAAGGAGTAAGAATGTACACAATTATATAACGCAATTGTAAAAATTGAATAAGACCGTTAGTAACACTATTTTATAGTCAGCCAGAGGTCTTCGGCTGTAGAGTTTAAAATTGGTTGTGTACTCTCCGGTAAGTCACGTTTTGTTGCGATAAGAACCACACCGTCCCTGGTTTGTCCGGTCAAAAGATAATTACGGTATGGAATATAATTATATATAAATAAAATATACCATTTTGTAAAACTAGATATTGTAATAAAAAAATGTTGCATGCGGAGCATCTGCGAAACATGTTGAACATTATTCGATGTCATTAACTTCTTGTAAAAACCGTGTTTCAGGCAATAAATGATTTATTATTTATAACTATATAATAGGGTGCCTCCCCTTTTAACATTATCTTTATATTCGCCTTTGAGTTGTTGGTTGTCGGTGGGGGCTTTATTGTGCTTCTCCGGACACCTTTGATTGGTCCAAAATGTGTGAGCAATTGCCAATAGAAGCTTGGGGATAAGATTCGCCCATCTACAAGAAGACAGATGCGTTAAAGGTGCAATATGATAAATAGTATCTTTATTTGCGTCACAACGTAAAAAAATATCACCTGGTAGAAACGTGTTATAATGGCGTGTTTTTGTGTTGGAGTGTAGTACATGTTTATATCAGCTATCTGTTCCTCTTACTACTGTAATGATATCCATATACTAATGTTATTAATGTGAAATTAACTACTGTCTGTTTATTGCTTTTCAAGGTTAAATAGAGCTGAACCGATTTTGATGAAATTTGGTTGGTACGGTAATTCATCGAAGCCTGGGGGTGGATATTGATTATTTTTTGAAGATAAATATAAAACTGACTTTATCATTTATAACATTACTTATAAATTCGTTAGTCAGCTTGTTTGTTGTTTGACGATTGAATCACAATAGAATTAATACTTTAGGTTGCTGAATACAGATTTTTTCCCCAAGTGTAATAGATAGATTGACAAAGCAGACGCAAACGCAAATAAATGTTATATTCTATTCTGTTCTATTCTAAATCTACCTTAGAACAAGTTAAGCCGTTAGCCGCCGAAGCGCTGTAGATGTGAAAGTTTGTGACGGAAAAAAACTATGTAAGTAGGTACGCAAAAGCTACTGAATATCGATCCTATTGACACTTTCCAGTTCATCAGATAAAAAATAAATAAAGATATTGCGTAATAAGGCTATATAGCTATGAACGAGGAACTTGCCGGCCACAGGTAGTCAAAGAGAGGAACTGGTTGAAGAGACCAGAATAACTATTAAAAATATTAAATTATACCAATTTAGTAAAATATTATTATCTGGCAAGGGCACTAAAAACTCTTATCAACTATATTATATACTCTAATATTATAAACACGTAGGTAACGCCAACAATCTGTCTGTTAGTTTTCATGGCAAAACGGCTAAACCGATTTTAATTAAATTTGGTATTGGATACTTCTAACACTGGGGAAGGATGTAGGCTACTTTTCATAGACATACCAGGAAGCTAAGTCACGGGCGGAATCTATTCTGCTTTATTTCTGTTAAAAAGCTAGCCATGTCCTTTTTCCTCTACCACTTTCTATTCAGTTGGTAGTATACTTGTATTAAATTATGAATACTTTAATATATTTTATATCAAACGTCTGAAATAGTTACCTACGTTATTAGTACTTAAATAGATTACTATTAGAAACTCTTCTTATTTTATAATTTAACTAAAAAGTATCAAAGAATGCAATGCCCCTAATTCCTGATTAAATTAAATTAAAAAATAATAATAAATAAATACTCCACACACTCACACATAGCCGTCTGATCCCAAACTAAGCAGAGCTTGTACTATGGTAACCAGACTTTGTTCTGTGTCTGGGTGTATAGATAAATTACACCCAGACACAGAACAAATGATCGTGCTCATCACACAAATATTTGTCCTGGGTGGGATTCGAACCCACGACCTCGGCTTAGCAGTCAGGATCGCTAACCGCTAGACCAACAAGCCAGTCCAATTTGTTATAAGTTGTTTTTATTAATTATATTTCTTTTTTCCACTCTTATATCTTCTTTATATTTAAATGAATTTCATTGACAATAATAATTATTAAAATTAATTTGATGCGTTTATTACGAACGAACTAGTACTAAGTAAGTAGTAAGTAAGTAATTACTAGTATCAAACGCCCACATTATGCCAAATATAATTTAGGCCCAGTTAAAGCTAATAGGGGCAAATGACTGCATATGTCTGATAGATAGCAGATCAATCTCTTAGTCGCTTTTGACGAGACCTACGTGATGACCAAGAACCACACCACATTGTTATGTGTATAATATATTTTTTACATATTACTGGGTTTTTCTTGTGGTTGTTTATAAACTGTGTTTAGCCCTGGTATAGGTAACTACAAATACATTTACAACTATCCTAGAGGTCTTGTTCATTTCTTCACTGCATTCCATAGTCATCCAAAGCGTATGTAACAGTCGTGTATCTTTCGCAGGCAACTTGAATAAAACATATTGGAAACAGTTCAATTGTTATAATTTCTACATTTATTGTTATTGTAAGATGTAACCATAATAAAACAAAGGCTGGGTAAAACAGACTGTATGCCAACATATTTATTTAAATATAGGGGTCGAGACCTAGAAACTAGTCGGGCATCCCTGAAATACACACATGAGTAAAACCGTATATTTAAATAAATAGGAATCTAATTTACGAAAGCTTTTATTCTAATATTTATTCCAACAATCAGGATTCAACCTATGGCAATTAAATATAGTATGTACTTAAGCTCTCCTAATGTAAATGTGGAATCTTGTAATTGGCGTCTTCTACTACGTATTTTAGTTTAACACTATTTAAGCCGTAAGCTTCGGAAATCAAATAAAATGTATTTGTTAGGGATTTCAAGCCTATTTAAGCAATGTGGAAAATAATAAAAAAAATACTCTTTTAAACAAACATTTCCACAAGCATTTTAGTGAAACGAAAGCAATGGAAGGCACCCCGAAAAATATCGGTTTTGGTTCGGCCGGTCCAAGAGACAACTTGCTAAATTGTATGCTAAGCAGATCGAGACAGTATTTCACTCAGCCCACCGCCTCCAACTTTATAAGCATTATCCAAGGGCACCCCAGTAGCAGTTTCTCCGTCTTCACCGCGTTCAATGGAGAGCAACTCGCATCGGCGATTGCCAGGATGTAACTATCATGATAATCTAACACAAAACAGAACATATATAAGAACATATGTATGTACCATACATACATACATAACATAGATAAATATAAAACGATACATGTTTCATTACCTTTCGGACTCAATGCGTTACGCATCGTTTTGCTATCCTTAATAATATCAGTAATAAGGAATACCCCGATTTACAAATTGTTCTTTTTGTCTATAGGTTGGACCCCCCAAATTTCGGCGGCCGATGCCGGCAGCAGCAGAGGTAGCATGGAAGACGCGCTACCGAGCCCACGCAGCCCGCGTCATCTAAACAAGCGCAGACGGCTTTCACGCCTGTTAGACAAGCTCACTGTACAGCTAAACAATAACAATCACTACCCTACACCACGCTGGCTAATGCTTGACACGCCCGCTAATCCTTCCATGAAACACTTACCTGAAGAAGAGGATGATGGCCCCCTTGATCTGAGTCTTAAGTCTGAGAATCGGATAACAACGCCGGAGCCTGTCTACCCTTGTAATGCATGCGGGCAAACCTTTGCAGTTCACGATCGCCTAGCTAAACACATCGCTTCAAGACACCGGAATAAACCTGAGGCCGTGCGTGCGTATGAATGCGAGATATGTTTCAAGAAGTTTGCTAGATCAGACATGTTGACTAGGCATGCTCGTTTGCATACTGGAGTAAAGCCCTACTCGTGCGCAGTGTGCGGACAAGTGTTTTCGCGCTCTGATCATCTAACCACCCATCAGCGAACCCACACTGGAGAGAAACCGTACCGGTGCCCATCATGCCCATACGCTGCCTGTCGACGAGACATGGTTACGCGCCATATGAGGACGCACATGTGCCGAGCCGAGCCAGTCTAAACATCTCATCGGTGACTTAATCATCCGCTTACTGCTTTTATGCTGACACTAACATAGCATTCCAAAGTCTGTTTTATTTATTAGTCTATTAAGAATTGCTATTTGAATTTTGAAGCCTGCGATTACGTATTTTCTGTACAGTTATATCAAAATTGCTAAACAAGACATATTACATTGTAGCAGCTCTGACCTCACTGCGCGATTATCTGCTATTTTGCGAATTACTATTATAAATGCCGCAGCGATGTCAATTTTGCTGTACGCAATGCAATTTGTCATATATGTATATCTCATTTACGAAAGCAATGCAAGGAACTGATACTTAAAAATAAAACTCTGATATGTCTTTCTTAGACCTAGTAACCCATAAACTTGCTGCCCAAAACAAGACTATAAAGCAAGTTATTGCTTTTGTTTTTAGTTATGTATAACTACGTTCTGTTAACATAGGTCGTGCCATTGATATTTATGTAGCTTTAGCGCTATACTGTCTATATGTATGATAAACTGTATTTAACAAAAATATGCATTTAATCAAATGAATGAGATGATAACAGAATGAGCCAGTATTTTTCTGTAATTGTATAAGTTCAAAAAATATCATTAATAGACATGACAAAAGATCTAGTATGTTAGTAGACTAAGATTTCGTTGTATTGTTCTTTTTACTCTCTATCTGACATGTAAATAAGCCCAAAATTTCATTCAAAACTTACAAACATTCCGGAATGGAACTAGTTTATAAGTGCCACTCGTCGTTCATTGTATAACGTTTCGGATCCGAAAAGGTTTTTTGTTATTATTATTACATTTAAAGCTTGTTGTGAATTATTGTTCTGACTTATTTAATCTTATTGTTATTTGTTCTATAAGCAGCAAAGCAGTGTTATATTATAATCGTTATGCCAAAACATCGAAAAGTTTTATCATTTTAATTAAATATGTTTCAATCAATCGTCAAGTAGCCCACTCTAGTCCACTGCTAAAAAAAAATTAAAAAAATGTATAAATAACTTTTGAATAATTTAATACATTTAAATATACATATATTTAAGCGACCCCAAATATGTAATTTAGAATAAGTGAGGGAGATGTTGTTTCGAGTGTTGAGTTTATTATCTTCTCATTACGTTTATTACATATATAGTTCGTTGGCTATTTAAAGCAAAAAAATACTTTTCTAATCCGATTTTACTTCTATGAGTGATACTGGATTAGTGCGTTCAACAGCACAAACAAACTGCTAAAATTAATTCTGGATGTTGATGAACGTATTTAAAAAAAAACTGGGTTTCTTTAGTATGTGTGTTCAGAAATGTAACCAGTGACTAAAAAAAAAACTAAAACCTAGCGGCATCTTTATATCCGATTACTTTACATATTTTTACCTATGATTAGATAAAAAATGGTTTTCAATAAGTACTAGATACATTTTGACGAATAACATCCCATACTAACCAATGTGTTGACATTGTTCCTTAATCAATAAGTTAATTTTCTGTAGCTCACGGTTCTTGAAATGCTGTAAATAATATTGATCTATCGGTGTAAGTATATCTAAGACCATCTATCATCTGAGAGAAGAGAAACAAAACCTGACCTAAAAACTTAAAAATACATTTAAAAAAGGGTTTTAAAAACTATGTATTTGAGAGCATACACATTATTGCTTCAGTTAAGATGAAACTATGGTGGATATTCTCGTATTGCTCTTTGAATTAGGTAGTTATTTTAACATTAGCAGTTGTATAATATATTGTATAATAATTATTAATAGTCATTCCATAACTAACGTTAAAATTTTCGTGAGTTGTGCATGTAGTAATAAAAAAAGAAAATTTTCAATAGTAGAACTCAGGTGTCCATGGGCGGCGGTAGTAGTAGTATAAAATCAAGTGACCCGTCTGCTTGTTTGCCCTGTTTCTTATTAAAAAAACTACCTATTTACCATAATCAATACCTAAAACGATTTACCAGACCAGATCGGCAGTGTACTGAAGAAGGGTAATTTAAAAAATCCGTAACCGCCAAGGTCTGACGAATGAAAAAGAAGCTCGACTTGTACAAAAGGATTGTGACAAAAGGCGTTCTACAGTCTCCGCCTGCCCTGGACGGTAATAATATGTATGTATGTATGTTAAACGATTAAGGAATAAAACAGTAATTTATATGTTCACCGTGAAAACCGATATGTTGTAGGTTATAGATTCGAACCGCCTAGGCGCCTGTGTAACAATTATTTGTGTGATTTAAAAATAATAATATCTTTGTTCCAAATTTACTTGTACACTAGAGTAACTTATTTGAAATAATTTTTAGTACTACACAATATGCTAGCTATATTGTATGATCGAATTTAATGACAATAAAAAAGTTATCGAGTTTCTCCCTACTCCAAAGAGAGAAAGGAAATACGATACAAAGAGCCAATCAATGGATATTTATATTTATAAATGTTTTGTTTTTATTTATTGATGTGTGTCATAGATGGCTATACATTTGAACGTCATCGTTAAATTGTGTATGTATATTTAATTACAGCGTAATAAATGTGTGTATGTTAAGAATAATTAATATATTGATCATGAAGTTGATGTCCGTTAAATTGCCTAGCATAAGAACTTCTCTTTTTCACTCTTCTTTCTTGTCCTTCTTTCACGTCAAAGTTGATATTATTGTCAAAAAGTAAATTGACAAACCTTGTAGCGACTGAGCTTGTTTAATAACTATACTTAACTGGTTTCTTATTTCAACTGTCCACATATTCATTGTCCTCTATTCTGGAGCTAACTGTCTTTTCCGCACTAGGAGAATCTGGTGGTATCATTCGCCATATGGCACATCCTTTGGGAAATTTAAATATATTGCTTATAATCTGTTTGTATTTAAAAAAAAAGTATGTTATTATATTTATGAATTTAAATAAACAAGCCGTTAAAAGAAAACTACGGCCTAATCATTGGCGTATCAAATGCGTCCAATTGTGAATGGTTGAACACAATAATAGTGAACAAATCTGAGCATCTAGGAAATCTACACAATAGTCTAAAAAGTGGAGGATTTGATTAAGGCATAATCTCTGTTACAGAGAAAAATAGGTTAGGTACGTTTAGGAAAATTTTGAAGTCAATTTTAACTATAAAGCTTGCGTTTAGTAATTGCTCAACTACAAATTATTGTGACTTGCTGTTAAAATAACTTACGCATGTATATATATTCCTCTTTGGAATAAGAATTATCAAATAAGAAAAAAAGTTTTGAAATCTCATTGGTAAATCTAGAGATCAGCGTTCCATTAATTGTTTTCAGCTTTATTATATTTGTTTATAAATGTTCATAGATAAATATTCTGTATTAACTTTGAATCGAAGCAGCTACAGATATTAAAGCATGACACAGAAACGTGGTGATACATTTTAGAATAACGATTACGAATAAGTACCCACTAACACTTTACGTACACAGGTGATGTGAGCTTGATATCATTTATACAAAATCGAGTGTATTTTCTTAAAGGTATCAATAAATTACCTACTATTTAGAAATGTGTATAAGGACATTTCTTTCATATTCACATTTCGACGAAAAACAAAAGTTTGTACTCTTATTTGGAACCATGTTACTATTATTATTAGGTAAACCACACCTAATGTGGCACGCCATTTAATGCTTCGTTATATTTAAGTCATTTAAAATATTGCCATTTTATTTCATAATTATTAAATAGTTGAACCGCGTGTTTGTTATAAATAAATATGGTTGATTTTCAGAAACTGAAAGTGATTTGTTGAATATTAATTAGTACTTTTAGCTGATGCAACGTGTAAATAGTTGTTATTTTTAATTAGCATTACATTTTTAGCTCTGTGATAAATTTTCTCTTTGATTGTTTTTTTTATCATTATTATTTGCTGCGTTTGACAACTATTTATTGTCTTAGCTTTTATAATAAATGGATGTCAATAATGTTGTTGTTTTACTGATATGAGTGATACTGGTCTGATACATAGCTTCCTTTTTCAAGTCGTCGTCTTTAGCTCATGCAGCAGGGCGCCCATCACTACGTTTGTCACGGCTCTCAGGCGCATAATAGCACCGATAGTCGAACGCCCCGCTTGGAATCCAAATTGGGCGTCCGACAAATCGGGGCCAACCTCGCTCAGGTGCCGGACGATGCGGGCAGAGAGGACCCTTTCAAACAGTTTACCCGCCTCGTCCAGCAACACGATGGGCCTGTATGCCGAGACCGAGTCAGCAAAACGTCCCGGCTTCTTTAGAAGGACCAGCTTCCCGCTCTTCCAACACTCAGGGAAGCGTCCAGACGCCAGGCTGGCATCAAACACCTCTCTGAGGCGGTCCGACATGTGGTTGAGAGCCAGGGCCAAAACACGGGCGGCGATCCCGTCTGGCCCTGTGTGAATCCGTAGAACACACGTCGGCTACAGTTCTTATAGTACTACATAGTAGGCGTTCCTTGGACCAACAGTGGACGGCAATGAGCTGATGATGATGATGTTAAATTGATGGATCTCGTTTATTTATCTAAGCAATTACATCATAGAGAGGGATCTGATATTGTTCTGTCGATAACGATGTAATTTATTAATTTGTAGAACTATATATTAATGAAATTCTAATATTTTTTTCTGTTTCGTTGGAGAATGTCTTTGGCAGGTCTTTGGCAGGCAGGTTTAGTATATTGCATCATATCATTGCTTTTCAGTTTCCTTCAGTGAAACAGGCATGTATGCTAGGAATGTCGAAATCATAGTGCCATGGAGACGAGTGCAGTTTTCTAACTCACTTCCAAGTGCCCTCAATTAAGTTGAATCAGTTATGTATTTAACATACAACACAGGTGCAGGGGTATGCCAAATATTCTCTCGTGTTATATGGTAACAATCGATCTTGGAGCCCCAGTTTACACTTCTATAAGATCGATTGCTACTGAATAAAATACTTCAAGGTTGGAAGGATTTTTCATGCTTAGGTTCCTCTATTTTACATAAATGAATCAGTATATTGATTTTTGTTGGAAGTACTCGTGTATTAAGCATGCATTTTCGATATACCTATATAATCCTCAACACATAGCTGAAATTAATTTGATCTTACAATTACAAATAAAATATGATGATAGAAATTAAATAAATAAATAGAAAGAAAAATATTCATGATTTTCGTAAATATTTTGCGCTTTAATCTCGTATTATATTTCAAGCGTGTGTTGCACTTATTAGTCACATTATGATATAAGTTAAAATATTACTTAAAGCAAACTTTATCTTGAAGTGATGACTTTATCATAAGGTTTTTTGTATATCAAAACTAGCTGATTTTGCATAAACTTCAAGTGTCATAAAATCAAAAGTTATACTTGTCGCAGTTGATAACCAGCTGTCTATCGATAGGTATCGGACTGTTGTCGCTTGTGTCTGGTTTGTTTAAACTGTGTCTTCGAAACACTTAGCACTTTTCCACCTCTTTGTAACCTATGTTTCCAGGACATTAGTGAGTCTTGTAACTCAGTCCGGGTCTCAGTGCATGCAATGGCATACATCATCGTCTGCGTATATAAAGATCCACGCTTTTGAGTTAAGAAAGAAAGGGCTCAACACGGATCCTAGGTGAACTCTCTCTGTGACTGCCGTCGGTTTTTTTCTCGCCGACCACTTTTGCTTCTCTGTACTATGTTGCTATGTTGCAAGTATGCTCCACCAGATCGGATCTCTGGGTACCTCTGGGCTCAAATGCCTTTGTTGACAGCCTGATTGATTGTGACTCGGTAGCCCTAACAGACTATTCGCAGGTGTAGGGCGATGTCTCTGTGCATCGTTTAGCGGCGACGCCCTATCTTTTATTCTTACTGCACTTTGTAATCTTTCAATTTCTCTTCTAACATTTGGCTATTTGGGTATTTATTAGTCTAGTACCGATTGCCATCTGACTTACAAAAGGCTGACCAACTTGAAACAGGGTAGATCCTTCCACAAGTAAGAAAGTAAGTTAGAAAAAATACAAAATCACATTCTATTTAAAATGTAAATATTTAAACAATAATTTACCTATATATATATTGTACAGAGTTTAATCAGATACAAGAATGATAGATATTGGCTAGGTAAAGGTATACAATTCTTATTAAATATGCATGAATGCTCTCAAAAGCTTCCGAACCATTCCAGTCATAAGTTGGATATATTTTCTTTAAAAACATGGGTGAGTAGTATTTTCAGTGAATTTATAAGCAATAATAATCCCTAACACTGATAGCATGACATTTGCAAAACCAAAGTTACAGCATGCCAGATATACAAAGACTATGTAATGAATATTCCTTCGCTATCAAAATAGGATGTTTCCTTTCTTCGGCCAAAGGGGACAGCTCCAATCTGCCACCGACGCATAAGATTCCTTCTTCGTCAAGAAATGGGTTGACGGATCGTCAGGTACTCCGTTTTGGTAAGTTCTGCCCATTTTTATATATTCTATACATTCTTTGAAGTTCTCCTGTTGGCTCTGTATTATACAAGCCTTTAGAGCATTACTCAATTCTTCAGTGGTTAGGAAATTTGATCTAAGTTTTTGTCTTTTTACTTTCAAATTATAAATAAAACGCTTGCAATAAGCAATGACTCTAACCAGTCTGGTGAGTGACGAAAGTCTTTCAAATATGGCACTCTCAGCAACAGTAAAGTAAGTTTTTGTTTTACCTTTAACTTCTTCCACGGTTGTATCTATCACTTTCGGGGTTTCGTTTTCAATTGTTTTATTATGTAGAAAGTCTGGCCCTCTAAACCACATTGTGTTCTTCACTAATTCACCTGGCGACTGTCCACGTGATGCTACGTCTGCTGGATTACATATTGAAGACACATATGACCAATGATGAGAATCCAAATTCGAATGACATCGGACACCCGATTTGACAAAGACCTTCCAGCGGCTCGGGTGGGGCTTTAACCAGGCTAAGACTACGTTCGAATCTGTAAATGCGTGTAAACAACATGTATCTATTTCCATCACTGATGCTACTTCTATCATTAATCGCGTAAGTAAAACAGCACAACATAGTCGAGCCGAGGGTTGGAAATTTGTGTAACGGGGGCCACCTTTGTTTTTGCTGTTATCAATGATACATGAACATGCCCCTCTGAATTAAGGACGCGAGCATATACTACAGCCCCAAAAAGATCTTATTTTCGAATCGAATTCGGAGTTTCCTGAACTCTTTAAATTGGCTATAAGTAGGTAGATCCTATGCGGCAATATTCGAAATGACATAAAACTCCCAATGCCGATGAGTTTCTGAATAAAACTTAGTGCTTAACAAAAAAATTACGAGTATGTCCCAGCTAGATACATTTATTTTTAAGTTCGAAAACGTGGCTAAACAATCATCGGTTGAATCAACCAGCTCCTTTAAACCTCTGGCCGATTCAATATTTAACTTTCGTAAATTTAATAACTTATACAAAGATTGATGACATATATATTTTCTATTGTTGTATCTTTCTTCAAGTAATTGCCATGATCGAAAGTAATTATCCTCGGTTATACAAATTTGACTTATCAATTGCTCAGCTTCACCCGTTAAATAAGGTACATTAGTTTTTGAACATTTGTTAACCTATTATTGTTATGCACTAACGATCTAAACAAATCTCGAAATGTACTCCATTCGCAATATTTACCCGAAAAAGGTTGAATAGTTATTTTAGGTAGCCTAACTTGAGCACTTGTATTACTGGTAGGTGCATCGACAGCTCGCTGAACATTACCATATTCCGCTTATTGTAATTTTAATTCCCCTTTATAATCTACATACATTTCTTCACGTTTTTCATAAATGTCGTCTTTAACATAATCCTTTATTGCATCGGGGTCATAATTTCGCAATAGTTTTTTGTGCCCCGCCAGGAATTCAACTCACAACTGGTCGAGGGTTTTTAATCTACCTTCCATATAGGGATCCTTCCATAGGGAATCCTACATAACCTTTCTTTCGGTGACTTTTTAAAATTTATTTTCCCTTTTGATATTCTCTTAAATAAATCTCGATCACCAGTAAGGTTCTGACCGACCTCAATGACTTGTGGTTCGCGTCCGCGATCCACGGCCGCACAAGTTCCGAAGGCAAAAACACAAGCCGTTCCGTCAATTTGTCAGATCCGACTCGACAGGACCATGTACAAGTTCATACCTCGCTTCTTTGCCTCACTCAGGGTGCACTAAATAAAACTATGACACTTCCCAGAGTAGATCACTTTTTGATCACTCCTTATTACAAAACCTTTGACTTTTTTATTTTGTACGCGAGAATCTTAATACGGACTTGCAGAAAATGATATCACACGCATAACGCCATCTACCGATCGACGTACAAACCACTCACGTATAGGTACGTGTACAGTCGCCATGAAATTTAAGATGGAAAATTATATGTGTATCTATGAAGCATTATCTGTATATAAAAAAAACTGAAGAGCCTCTTATTTAGTACACGTATCACTTACACTGAACAAATTAAGCTAAGAAACTTTTAATGCAGGAATATTGCGTGTAGTTTTGTGTACATTTAGGCTTATTGTTATCGCGATTTATTCACTCACTATATCCTTAGAAAAACTCATTATCTTGTTTCTATTACTATATTTTGTAACACATAACGCCATCTGTTGGTGAATATCTAATATTACTTCAAAACTACACTAAGCGTGTATTATCACAATCATGTTTTTACAAATTTGCACTCATTAAAACTAATAATACACAAAAACACCAGATCAGTCAATAATAATAATGTTAATTCGAAACGTTTTCTCGATTACAATTTTACACGGGTTATAGAGATGATTAAAGTAACGGTTCATACTTGACAATGTTTTATCCACTTTTTAAATATAAGTAAATAGCTAAAGTTTTTGAAACTTAAGGCCATAATTAGCGTTATTAATATTTTACAATATTTTAAAACAAATCGCTATAAATGTAAAATAAGGCAATATTGTGTCTTTAATTAAAAAGGAGGTATTTAATCTGTGTGTATGTATTTACTAGAAGCCACTGGACAACTCCTGGCTTGGTCATCAGACAATCTTAAACTGGAGTGATGTACTAGAAGCAAATGAGGAGTTTCACTACACACCTCCTCGCTCCATCATCAGATCAGACCAAAATTATTTTTTACTAATTAATTAATTTACAAAAGTCTTATCAGGTAGCTCAGATATCTCTCCAGTACAGAAGCTTTTGTTTGATTAATAACCTTTTCTGTACCCCTTGACAAAGTGTATGCTTAATTACATGATGGTCGGTTTAGTTAGAGTTTAGAGTTTTTATCGAGTAAAGATACGGTATAAACAAACATATTCTCTTTCGCATTTATAATTTTAGTTGTAATTAATGTTAGCTTGCAAAGTGTAAGCAGTATGAGGTCAATTCCATCGAGTTTCTGAGTCGGATCACATGAAATTGTTTTTCAAATGCGAATCGCATAGGCAGATATTTGATAGATGAACACAACACATACCCTTATGTGATACTTTATTCCTGTCACGAGCCGACAGTGAAGGTCAAATAAAGTAGAGCATTCGAATATTCAATTTAAATAAAAAAATATGTTGTAGATTAAAGAGTTTCATCACTATATATGAGAAAATATTTTCATATTTTTTTGGTGGCATTCGCCCGCGCCCGTTTAGCTGTGAAAGGGTAACAGACAGATAGATGGCGTTAGTAACTCCTTTATAATATTATTATACATATTCATGATATATGTAGATTGTCTATACAGAAAGGGTCGATGTCCCTTCAAGAGTGATGGAGGTTCTGCCGGTCGCTCATGTTTTGAACTTGTTTACGTGGTGGTCATATCTTGGAATTGAATACTTCATGATACGTTAGACCACTTCATGTGAGGTGATATTTTATGAAATATTTAAACGTTGTTATTTGACACTGAAACGAACTTGTGGTAACAAAGAAAACTTGAAGTGTTTGGTGTAGTACACCCATTTTATAGATACTCATCAGCGGCAGTACTTCAATATTTCTTGCTTACATAAAAACCACAGCTTACATCAAGATTAGGTTGATAACTGTGGGAGAGCCATTCTAAGGTTCGACCACAGTTATACCATGGCCTCAGAGAAAAACGTTGCTTGCGTTGTATTCATCTAGCCCAAGCTCCCTCTTTCTTCAACTCCGAACCCCTCATCACCCTCAAAGACGGGCAAGGTACCTACAAATCTTGAGTTCCCATGACCCATCTGCTCGTTTGCCCCTATGCCATAAAAACCAAATATAATAAATATAAATATAATATATATAAATATAATATATATTATTACTGCAAGTTTCCCATATAGACGACATTTTCAAATACGATAACTTGCGAATCTGAAGTTGCAGGTGTCCATGCGCGGCGGTAGTCACTTACTATGAGGTGACCCGTCTGCCATTTGCCCCGTTTGCATAAAAAAACCTTATTATTCTTGAAGACAAATAAAAAAATTACTCATTTTGATTGCACTATAATGTGGTATCAGCAATAATTGCATTTTCGAAGTCATTTATATTATTAAAATTATAAACTGAATAACTTTCAAACTATGAAACAAAAATAATGGAATCGATTATGGCTTATGAGTTTATATATTGTTAAGTTGGGTTTGATGTTATGTGATACTCTAATTAACTGAGTCATATAGACCTTGTACCTGTCTATGACACATACAGGTCCCAAAAATTGTATCATGATCTGTGTATGATACACTGTCATACAATAAAAACAGTAACGCCTCCTGAATGTTATATACATGTTCCGAAGTCTCGTAATAGCGTGATCTATTTCGCTCCCATTGCCATCTGTCGAGGTAAGTAACAGTGGGAAATGAGTTAAGGGTTGATTTCATCAGACACAGTACTCTTCGTCCGAATAACTATTTTTGCTTGTTTACACATTTAGCAAGTGTATTAATATACATAAAATTAAATTGTAGTTCAAAGTAATGTAAATTATTTACTTTTAGTTATTTTATATTTATATTTCTATATTTACTGTAACTTACTCATTTATTATATATGTTATTCCTGGAATATTTTTTCTTTGGCTCTATTAAAGCTCTAAAGCTTTACTTTAACTCTTTTGACGGCTAAGTACTTCAGATACATGACATTAGTAAAATTGTGGGAACTCCACATAAGCCATTAATCAAAGTTGATACTGTTTGCAATACACAGAAGAACACCATTGAACAACTAATTATCCTGACATACAACAAGTCTTATAAAACTAAGTAACTCATTTTAATTGAACTCAAATGTGGTAAAAGTTATGTCATTTATATTATTGATACTGGAATCGATTTAGAGTTCATGTTTTTATATATTTATTGTGAGAATCGGTTACTTATCTTTAAAGTATAATTATGTCATACCTACTCTAATTAACTTTGTCATATAAATTTATTTGTGACAACTACGGGTCTCACAAATTGCGTCTAATAAATAAATTAATTTAATTTAATTAATAATAAATTGTTAAGGATAATTATAGACAATAATTTAGTGAAATATATATTATGATACTGAGTGGCATTGTCTAATTTACATAGCTCATTAAATAAAGAGATTTTTATTCCAGTTAGCTGAGAATAAAATTTATTTTTTATTACTATTCCATATTGGATATTAGAAAAAGAATTATCGGATGAGACCGTACAGTCAACATAAACTTTCAGATTAATTGTCTCAAAAATTGCGTCTACGTCTAGCTGTCATTCAGTTAAATTGCTAAAGACTCCTGAATGTTATACACATGTTCCGAAGTCTGGTAACAGAACCAACACCATCTATCGAGGTAAGCGAAATAGTGGTAAATGAGTTAAGGGTAGATTTCATTCAGAATTCGGACACAGTACTCTGCCTCCGAATCACTATATTTGCTAGTTTACGTATTACACTACACTGTATTAATATAAATAAAATTAAATGTTGTAAATTTGTATTTATTTTTGTTTATATATTACTTGTTTATAACCAAACTAACGTTTACTCAAAATATACCGTATATCCCTCCCACTATTAAGACAATTAAAACACCTCACATGTTGAAATCCTTCAAACTGTATATACCATACATTCACACACCAATTTTACAGTTTATTATTGATTACCGGTATCACAAAGGAACTTTCATTTGAATTAAATATTACTTAGATAAAGTTCGAGCCCTCTAACCGGAATGCATCTAGCATTCCGGTTAGAGGGCTCGAACTAAACGACATCATCAGGATCGAGTTACAGGCATGCAACCCGGACCTGCTTGACCTATTGTTTGCACTCTCTTCATATACTTTTGGCTAGTACGTAAGTGGCATTAAATTACCGTCTGCAAAATGTGGGCGTGTACCCCTTCGAAGGCATGGGGCAAACGAACAGACGGTCACCAGATGGTAAGTTACAACCGTCGTTCATGGACACCGCAACTGGAGAGTCGTAAGTGCGCTGTCCGCCTTTGAGGGTGAAGAGGGATGAGGGTATGCGTTGAGGGGATAGAGACGGGGATGAGGAGATGAGAAAAGGGCGGGAGATCAGGGGAGAGGAATAAGGATAGGGGAGTTGGGCCTCCGGAAACCTCACTAATTTCGAGGAAATGCAACGCAAGTGTTGCTTCACAACCGGTTTTCGTGAGGCCGTGGCATCGCACCGGTCAAGCTGGCCCATTCGTACGTAAGCATGGCTCTATCACGTACGACACACACTTTTGGCTTGTTAGTGCAATAAGTAGTATTTATTTTGTTTGTTTTGAAGGTGCCTTAATTTATTTTTTAAGTTTATGTATTTTTCTACTTTTAGTGTAATTTATAAGTTGGGATTATGAGGGAAAATAGAAATTACGAATCTATTATTATAGGTAAGAAATATCTGTCCAAGGATCGCAAACGGATATCTCGTTCCATGGAAACGTCATTGTCTCGCCTAGAGTGCTAGACTATCTCAGATGAGAAATTACACGCTATATCGATTGTCACAGGAGTCGCAAAGTGATGATGAGAGTTAAAATGAAGATAAGAGACTCAATCGATTGGAGAACAGTGGAGAAACGACACAGAAATTACTACGATCATATACACTAAATTACACGATTTATTGGGCAGGATACTTATCTATCAGCTGTTAACGTTTTTGCAGATGTTCTATATAGCCCCCAAAGCAGAGATGCCTTGTGGAAACTTCATATCGATGAGATTTACCACCTAAAGGTTGTAAATATCTACGTGTACCTCTTCTCATTAGAGGAGGTGTAGGCCCTTTTTCCTCCAGGCTAGCGAATTGTGGGTTGGTGCACGTAACAAATGTACTTTTTTTTTTTTTTTTTATACTATAGGGGGACAGACGAACAGACGGGTCACCTGATGGTAAGTAACACCGCCGTCCATGGACACTTGCAACTCAAGTGCGCTGCCCGCCTTTGAGGGTGATGAGGGATGGGGAATGCAGGGAGTGGAAAGAAGAGAGGAGGGATGAGGAGATGGTAAAAAGGAGAAAGGAGAAGAGGGGAGAGAAAAGGGGGGAGGGGGAATTGGGCCTCCGGAAACCTCACTCAATTCGGGGAAATGCAACGCAAGTACCGAAGCAGAAACCAGGACCGACAGCTTAATAGGATCATTTTTACTACTATCAGCGTGAAAAGCCTTAACCAAACTGTGATCAACATCACAAAGTAGACAATTGAACGAAGGATCGAACCCTGGACCACCATATATAATTTGAGTAACGGTTTAAATGTACCTATAATATGTTAAGAATTCCTAACTCTTTTAGAACCGATTGAGGACTTGTCACTGCCATCATCAGCTCAGCACCATGAGATGATGACTATCAGACCCAAATAATTGAATTGCTTTAAAAAGTACAAGAATAAAAAACATTGTACATAATGCACATGTGCCAATAGAGTTTCCAAGATTCCTCCAGGATTCCATCATCAGATTCTGAGCTTATGACCATGGGGCCACATGGAAAGTAAGAGTAAGGGGGGTGAGGTGAAAGAGGAAAGTGGGTATGAGGATAGGGATCCTCATACCCGCTCACCTCTCTCCTCTTTGGGGAGTTGGGCTTCCGGTTCTGTCAGGCTGTGATATTACTCCAGTCGAGCCGGTACATTTTTTTAGAGAGACAAACTCGCAGACGGGTCATCTGATGGTAAGCGATCACCTCCGCCTATGGACACCTGCAACTCAAGAATCGTAAATGCGCTGGCTGCCAGCGCACGGGAGCAATATGAGTGGGGTGATGAGGGGAGTGAGAAAGAGGAAAGGTACCTGTACCTGTACCCTCACTCAGTCGGCAATATAGCGCAAGCATTGTTTGTCTACTGGTTTTCTGTGAGCACGTGGTATTATACGGTAGATTTGTATCTTCTCCCATCTTACATCTTCTTAGGCCGGCAACGCGCTTGTGACTCTTGAGTTGCGGGTTTCCATGGGCGGCGGTAGTCACTTACCATCAGATGACCCGTCTGCTCGTTTCGACCCCCGTCCCATAAAAAATGTTTTATTACATTATTAAATACGTTTTTGATGAATTAATATTACTTTGGGGTTGTGCCTAATGAAATATCGGCAATACCAATTGCCATATGACAAAGTAGTAGTTCTTTCGTCGTCGTCATGTAAACAATAATAAATAGTACACATATACATACATATATATACAAAAGAGGGGTGCCAAAACAAAAACAGAGGCTGCCTAATAATATCGATTGTCATGTCATACATCGGAAGGTATATAGTGTTTTACTAAATGGAAGAATAATTTAATTGAGTTGTTTTTTTTTATCGACTTTGTTCTTCTTACATTATTTAATTAATAAAATGTTTGATTTTTTCAACAAAATTACATCGAAGCACACATAACTGGTTAATTTCTTTTGTATTTCCATGTTTCGATACTAATTATGTTCATTAATGTTCGATAGGTAAGATTCTTGTTCTTATGTTTCAAGTGGAGATGAAAAAGCAAAACTCTACTTTCGAAATATAAAAATACTTTTGAAATCGATGAGTATAGCAGTTCTATTTTATAATAACCTGAATGGTTTAAAGTGTAATAATGTATTTCACGATTGTTTCTTATAATTCAGCTTCAATACCTATTCTTTTAATTCTTGCAAAATTGCAACTAAAATGGGAAATAAAGGTACTCATTTTAGATTAGTGTTTAAGAAAAACAAAATAATATTTTCGTTGTTTCATTACTACGAGTAATACAGTGCCAATAAAAAGTTGTCCACCTGAAGGTTTTCCCTGTTCTACTTAATTATGCTACACCTATTTTAAACGACATTTTGTTATTTTTCTACATAAACGTCATGCGCACAGCTAGTTTTGTAGACAATTGACTCGGAAAACATTGTTATTTTTACCGATTGTCGCAGCTCCTTGCAAAATTTAAATAAATATAAATCATTAAAGAGGCCTGTACAGATGGAGAAACAGTTGAAACTCTGCTTCACTATACAGGCTGTATTAAATTGGTTAGAAATCGACTTGATATACGGGGGAGTGAATATTTTGATCAACGTTCCATATAGAAATATGGATATGGTATAAAACCATTGTTAGATAATTGTGGTCACACACACGCCAAGCAGAAGTTTCGCCTTTTAGATGCAAAAGGTGTATGTTCTTTATACCCAGAATTTAAGGTTGTCGAGGACACATACCACCTTCTCGTGGAGTGTTTGTGGATCGATGATTACAGAACTTATTTGAGCTTCTACATTAAGAATGTTTGAGTATGTAAAAACATTTTGGCCTGTTCAACACTGGACATGGCCAGATTATTAATAAATAAATATATGGCGTATATATTTATTAAACAACTGACAGATTATATGAGTCATACCTAATATGTATATACAGTACATGCATGAAACTTATAAATGGTTGTTACCAGTTCTAATCCGTTAAATTGACAATGATGAATATAATAACAATTATGTCAGTAACAAAAAATAATAATTATGTATAATTATAATATCCAACAAATTATAATGTGGTTTTCAACACAATAATAATAATACGTAATTATTATTTCTATTGTGCCTATGAAACAGATCCGATAAATAAAAAATCATAAAGATCGGCCTATCCATACTTGAGTACTATATAAAGCAAAGTCGGGTGACTTTATTGTATATATAAACATAACTAATATTGAACGGGCTCTTATATAAAAAATGAAACACCTTTTAACAAAATTATTATTGATTAAATTTGTGAGTGTATTGTGTAAATACTTTCATCTAATATGCTTTGTTTGTTTATTTTTTAATCCCTGCCATAGAATCAATAGCGTATTATGCTTCCTTTAGCTATGATGACGCTTAAAGGCTATAATGAAGACTATCCATAATGTCCAAGTCATGAATATAAAATTGAAGGATATCAATTATTCGTCTCTTCTATCGCAGTCGTTTTAACTTTCCAAGGGTACTGGGCGGCCGGTAATTTTTTGAGCGTCCATAAGTCTTTTGAAATTTTCCTAGATTTTCCTATGGCCGGTATGCATCTGGTGAAATGAGCCCTTGCATTATTGTGTATTAGTATACACCAATCAGTTGTGGCAAAGTGTGCTGGTGGCGAATGAAGTTGAATATTACAGTTGACTGCCCTATTGTTAGTGTCTCTGACTGCTATGATTTTTTTGCCCCGTGTGGGAATCGACCCAACACCTCTGTCGGGAGTAACAGGAAGGCACACGGGACAAAAAATTGTGTGCACACAAATTAGCCATTCCAAGTCTGGGTGTTCCTTCGTTCCGTTGTTTGTATGTTTGTAAAATCCTCCACGACACATGAGTCTTTAAAAAAACCAACGAAACAAAAAAAGATCGGTAGCAATTAAGAAAAAAGTATAATAAATTCGTTTTTTTTTCATTAACATAGGATAGGACAGATAGGTTTAGACATAAAACTACAAACAAAAAAAAAATAATACAAATTTAATTAATTACTTCTAATAAGTAATGGTCTCAAATAGTTCAATTTATTTGAGACTATGACTTTTTCGCGGGTACACGCGTTTCTATAATATGAGATATACGCAGTTTGGTAACCATTGTGTAGTTATTTGAAACATGCCATTGTATGACTGTTTTCATTATTTAGTTACATATTTATATGATATTATTGTAATATTTTGTATACGTTTTGCTTATTTTTTATATTTTTTTTCTGTGCTGCATATAATGATGTATGTATCTGTATGTTTATATGCTATTATATTTTTTTTTGTAATAAACTCTTAAATTTCATTTTTAAATACAATATAAATAAAGTTCAACAAAGACATTCATTCAGATTAATAAAATGCCTTACTCTCGGGCGTGTGTTGCAAGAGCTGAAACAGATTTGGCGCCATACATATACTGCCACGCCTGAACACAGTACTTTTGCTGATTAATAGCGGCACTATTATTTGACAAAAGTACTGTGATCAGGCGCACAATAAAATACTGAACGCGTATGACAGAGGTCTTCACTTGTTTCTAAATAAATATAAAAAAAATCGAGCCTGGATTTTGTCTGTGCCCTGGATAAGCTTTATTTCGTTTATGTATCGACAAACTTAGTAATTGTCTAAACTTAGGTATCGATACCGAATAGCACTTTCCAAAATGTTCCTTTTTTATCATTGTACTGAGACCTACAGTTTAATGAGTACTATCATCCCCTCCCTGAACAGGGCTTATGTAGAACTCTGTACTCTAACTACCATATGTAGTATTCTGAAGTCTTCAAGACTCACTATTTGTGATGGAGGAGGCCAAGAACAGCCAGGGCATTCTGCCCGTCCAAACGTAGTCGCGTAAGCCTCTCAAGCACGTAGTTATCTAACAGATTAGGAGTTATCTGGAACTAGTTCAAGTTTTTGAAATACATTATAATTATTTATGATCGTGGAAATTAACTGCTCTCAATGATTAATTATGTATGTAATGTGAAGCCTAATATATTTACTTTATTTAATGCTCTATTAACCACAAATTTCATCAGTACGCTATATTCGACTGCGGTTGAAAGCCAATACTAATGTATGATCAATTATTTAAAGCATAAACTTAACACACTCCGTCTCGTTACATAGTACCGACTACTATATTTTAATATTTTTTTTTAAAGAATGTTATCTATGCTATTACAGTACAGTACAGTCAGCCTTAAGGCTTAACACGATGTATATGTGGACATATTTCCATTACAATGTGTGTCCATTATGCCAAAATATTGTTATCGACTGTAGTGTAGTGTCTAAACAAAATAAATACATTAAGTTGTCAATTCTAAGTACACACGTAGTACAAAACTTGGTAAATGTGTATGTTTCATAAATTCCTATATATGTAACCATTAACCATACATTCAAAATGATGATAGTTAGCTAGTGCTTAATAATGAGTTAACCAAATATGCGACAAGTCGTGTGAACGTGCACCGATAAACTCCTTTGTGTGTGTGTTCTTTGTCCTACCGATCGATGCTTTGGAACTTCGCAAGGTGACGCATCTATCGGTTTAATTAATTCATTCGTTAATATTGTATGCAGTTTTGTCAATATTTTCACCAAACTTTCAAAATGATGTATACACCAATTGTTTACACACGACACATACAAATATTAATTAGTGCAATTACGGTGGCGGTACACCTCATTAAAATAAGAAGATAGACATAACTTTACTAACATTAGAATACGATTTTTTGTGGTTTTAAGAACTTCAACATTTTATGATATTGCCTTTACTAAATTTGAACATTGCAATAATTTTTAACCAAATTGGGTAATACAGTGAATAGCATTTGCCCGCGGGTCCTTTTGTTTAAAAGTTATGTTGTCTTTTCTTAGAAAAACTATATTTTTCTCGTTTAAAGTTTTCTGATATACCGACGACATGGAAAAGATAGCTGGCAGCGGATGGATGCTGACTGCCCGAGACCGGTATATTTGGCGCTCCTTGTGGGAGGCCTTCATCCAGCAAGAGACGGCGATAGGCTGGTGACTGATTAATTTATACCTTTTTTGTGCCTTTGGAATTTCAAAATTCGTTTCATAATGATCGCTTCAGAAATGATGCACACTTAAGTATTTTCAATATTAGTGTAACCATAAAATACCTGGTGCCCGACTCATGCGTATAATCAGTATTTCTTTTCATTCCAATTTTAGCAATGTCAATATTAAGTATATAATAATAACAAACTAATTTCTTGTTGCGGGTAAATAACAATGAGAATACCTACTTAATTAACAAAAGTAAAGAAATAAAGCAACCTATAATATAATCTAGTATTTTAATATGATTGTGTAAAGCATTGTACATAATTTAGTATAAGTAGCATTAAATATAGATTTGTTAAATTTTAAATAATTTTGTGACAAAAGGGGTGTTTTTATTACATTGCATTATTTATAATTATATGTTTATAGACATGAGCTAAGTAGTAGTCTTGTATTTTTCGTTAAGTTAATGTTATTAGAATATACATGTATAAAAAATTGCATGTCAGTAGGTACAGACTGACGCTATATATGATTATTTTATAATAACTATCTACAACTTATGTACCATATTTCTGCAAATGAAATATCATTTCGTTTCATTACATAATTGAATGTTTTTTTTTTTTGTTTATTACAACATATATACTATAACATATAATGCGGGATAATGGTATGTTGAACTCTAACCGACTAAAATCACACAATGTCCAGTCGCTCGTAATAGTCCTACTTGCGAAGTCACAGGTAAAATAAAGATATGATAGAAGGGATTTAATGGTAGTAGGGAAATATCCCTTTACACCTTGACAGACTCGACCAGATGCTGAACAATGGCCGACTCCAATGTGGCCTAATCGCGCCCGCGTCGTCTCGGGTGTCTGTACGTGCTATCATGATTATGGGACGTGCATTGCCATTTGGTAATTATCTGAAGACTTAATGAATTTTTACATCCATAGTTATTTTGTGACCCTTCTTTGCCAGTCTGCATCCGCTAACCTCTTTCCAGTATTTGTCATGCATTACCTTAGTATGACGCCGTATGACTGATGTAGGCCAGAGAGAAGGGGAACGATGGGTTCAGGACCTATCGCAGCCAACTCTGATCGTTTTTGGCTAGTTCGTCTCAAGTCCGTCTCGTATAAATTTTCCTGAACCTGAAATAGATAATATAAAACATAACTCCCAGTTTTACTCTTTATAGGTAGCCTTTCGCTTATTTAAACTTGACTGTGACTGTGACTCGAGTGAGTCGCTTATCGGAGATTACCCGATATATGTTCAAGTCTCGCAGTCTCGCTCACATCCGTCATAATTTCCTCATTTCATTGCCATTGAAAACTCCATCTTAAAAATATTCATATCTTTATTTTATTTAAATTGTTACTAAGTATACGGATTGTTTAAAAGTTATTGAAAGTGGTGCGTGTTACTTTCTTCGAATCTTTCCGTATTTATTTTTCCTTTTTTTTGGCAACCCCAGCGGGCTGTCATCCCACCAGGGTTTTCAGTGGAATTTTTTGTCGGAATTGAACCGACTGAAGCCACACGGTTGGCAATACTGCACTTAAAATAGGAGGAATCCAGGAACAACTTTATTAAGACATATGGACCCTTCTAGGTGACGCCACCTAGAGGGGTCCATATGTCGAATACACGAATACGCGGACGTCGCCTCCTCGCGGCTCGCCACTAAGGCGGGTAGAGAGGAAAACCCGTCCCGACCACCTGCGTCCACACTCAGGGCGGTATGAGGCACTGGCAGGCGTGCCTCCCCCACCTGGTTCGCCGGCGGCTGCCACGTGTAGTGTGTAGAGTAGTGTTTCGGCGAGCTGCCTCACGCCGTAATCGTAGCTCTTCGGGCGGGGGGCAATTGCCGCTACCCGCCCGAAAATCATTTGCCCACCTATAAACTTCGGCAAGCACTTCCGCTTCCAAGTCCCACAGAGGTACCTATAAAATCCTGACTAAACCAATGAACGATTAAATAAATCATAAGGTAAGTATTTAAATTTTACTAATTTTTCAACTACCTGAATGCCGTTTATCATATAAGAAATTATATATATAATTAATAGGAATGTTCAAACCTAGATTAGATATTATCCACAATACAATTTAAGATTTTTGATCGAACTCACTGCAATAGGTATCGTTAATATCATATCGTTGTGATACTCAACTTACAAAGGGTAATGATTTGAGTATATCTGTCTCAAAATAATACGTTTTTCTGTGAAGGAATCCAAAATAATATTTGTCACCGAAATTGGGTAGTAAAATAATATTTATTTATACATATGTATATTGTAGGACCGAAATAAGTGAATATAACAATATAATTACACCAAGGAGTCTTGAAGCTCACTAGCGCTTACGAGTCTATTATCTAAGAATTACTCCTAAAACTAAATTATTTTATTTAAAAGTAACAAGAATATTGAATACATGTATATAGAGCTTATTATAAACAGTTATATTAACAATAAAAATACCAACTAGTCTTCATACTAAAATTAGGCGACGGTTTTTACTCTCACCTGTAGAAAATTTCGTTTTTAAGATTTATGTTACGCGGTTGTCGTCCGTTGCGATATTGTAATGTTCTCCAAATTAATTTCCTAAGGATCATCCAGCCAGGCGAGGTGATCGTGCCTGGCGGACCGCGGCCCTACGGTTGATGTTGGGAAGTCGTATATATCCTTATCGCTGAGAGAACTTTATTTTTCGTGATTCAGGATCGTACTACGTCATCAGTGTCATTGTTACCATGAAGTTAACATGTGTCTTTTTTTCTTTGTGGAGGTCGCCACAAAATAATCAGAATTTTGTAAACTTGAAATAAATGATTCAGGAAAATGGAGCATTCCGCTAGACGATGTCTTGATTTAGTCCATACGGCCCCAAATAAAATTTAGATATTAACAACAAATATTATCCACAAAATGAAAATGGAAGACACTTTTCGAATTTTTATTATACGAGAAAATTGAGCAATGAGGAAAGTCGGCATCGTAGGTGGTTAATATATTCAACTTCACTACACAAAGTATCAAGTTTGACTTCTAAACTTTTTTTTTGCTTGTAAACACAGCTGATTCTAGGCGGTAATGATTGGAAAACTACTATTGACAATTTGTGCAATTTTTGTGACTGGATGGATAAAATGCGTTAAACAGGCTTTAATGAATGTACTGCAAAAGCCTATCAATTAATAAAAAAGAGCAGTTGTGAGATTCCAAGGACTTTAAAAGAGATAAGGGTTTTGCAAAAAAAAGAAAATATTTAATTATGAAGCTGTACATAAACCTATTGTATCCGTGATACAAGACATTAACATAAGGATTACTGCAGTCACTAAATAATACAACAATAATGATTTAGTACACCTATCTTGAGTACTTCAAAATGAAGAAAGCAAAGACATAGAACCTTATCAGCTTTACGAAGAACTACAACTATTAGTGCTTAATCTACCAAACTCTATTAGAGACCCCAATCAGATAACTCAATAAATAATTACAAATGAATTGGAAGACATACATATATCCTAATGTTTACATGGCTATTAGAATTGTTTTAACTTTGGTGGAAAATTATCAAAAATACTTCAGAAACAATATGAAGCAGAACCGACTGTCTGGTGTAGCAATACTCTCATTTGAAACAATTCTCATTTCAATAAATAATAACAAATCCTTACTATAGGACTTCTGTAAAGCAAATAGCGGAAGAAATTGTAAAAAATTAAATGACTTCAGTTATTAAATAAAACCTTTTTTCTATATGCTTTTCAATATTCTAACACTGCGCATTTATATTTTTACACTATCACGAGTAGGTATGTTGTGTCAAAACACGTTTGGTAAGATAAATTTATTAGGTAGATCTTGGGAACGTAAGAAAAGGGGTCTCGCTGATGCAACTTCGCCCACGTCTATATTAGTCCACGCTACGACACTGGTGCTCATCACTTATGTCAGGAGCGGTCAAGATCACTAACTGCTATACCAACAGGCCAGTCAAATACAGTACTAGCTTAAATAAATGCACACATGCAAATGTCGATGTTTTTCAAAATTTTAAGGACCGCCCTAAGAGACAAGAAATTTCAATTACTTGATTTTTGAAAAAGAAACAAAAAACTATATTAAAGCTATAATGCAAGAGGATAAGTTAATTAGTAAATAAGAACAACAGTTTAAATCTATAATATATACGATACGATACAGATCAGGTTGATCCGTTCAGCTCGCCGTCCGATTGAAAAAGAATACTGAGGGTTGTGATTTAATATTTACCATGTGTAGCGACAGGGTTCGATTGCTACTCAATTCAAGTGTTTGTGTGCATGAATACATGAATAATAATTTAATTTTAAAAAATGTGTTACCTATTAGATTTTTGAGCTCACTTCTGTCAGATTGCCTACAGAAACAGTGCTACTAATAATAGATCATTCACCGAATCATATTTTTGTATGTTGTTATGAAAAAATGGGTATACACATAATTTCGGAAGTTTGGTGTAAATATTGACAGATCTGCATACAATATTACCATAAAATGTATTAATTAAACCGAAAGATTCTGACTGACAGACTAACTGACTGAACACTGATAAAGGAGTGTAGCTTTGCATTCACGCGGTGGTTCATACGACTTATGGCATATTTGTGTACCTCGTTACTAAACACTAGCTATATGCATAATTTAGGATGACTAGTTATATACAAATTTATGAAGCAGACACGTTTACAAATATTTATAATGTGTGCGTAATTAGAATTGGCAAGTTCATGTGTCTAATTTCTTAATCACTACAGTGGATAACAATATTTTGGCGTAATGGAAGTACCTACATATTATTATTTAACTTTATCCACGTATACATATTTTTGAGGCTGATTATACCTTCGAGGTGTAAAATTTTTTGCAATTTCAATGAAATCAACTTTGAATACAATTTACTTAATTTAAAAAAAAATGTTTGAAGTCGGTTTATAAATAGCGAAGATATCACTTGTGACAGACACGAAAAGTAAAACATTGTGCCAAATTAAGAATCTCCTTTCTGAAGTCTGTTCTCATCATCATGCTGGGGCACCCCAGCGCCAGCTTCTTCCTCTGGACCGTATTCAACGAAGAGCGGCTCTAATCATCAATTGTCGCCTGCCGGACCGATACGAAATTCAAACCTTCAATTAAGAAATGTAAAAGGCCGGTAATGCACTTGCGACTCTTGAATTGCAGGTGTCCAGGGGCGGTGGTAGTCGCTTACCATCAGGTGAACCGGTTTGCTGCTTCATAAAAAACTACAAGCTCTGTTTAGTTTGGGATCAGACGGCCGTGTGAGATGTATCCAGTTATTACTTATTATTTTATCTGTCTATCGGAGATGACACCTTCGCTTTTCAATATCTTTGAAAAAAAAAATTACTGTTTTACATCGAACGCCGATTGCTGACCTATGAAAATAATCACAGGAAAGCAATTTTTTTTATAATAATTAGTGAATAATAATGGAGTAAATGGCATGGTCGACTATGTGAAGGAACTTTCTGCACAACCAGTTTTCTGTGTGGCCACGGTATCTCACCGGTCGAGCAGGCCCATTCCTGCTTAAGCATATCTCTACCACCATATAAATATAGCAGACTACTGACTATCTTTTATCATCAACTTGATTCTAAACAAAAACAAAAAAAAATAGAATATGACCAAAGGACATAAAATGGTGATATGAATAAAATAATAAATGTATACATACAAATATATATATATATATATATAAATAATAACTTACATAGACATACAAATAAGAATAAATATTTACACGTACGTACGTACGTACACTCATAATACACAAAAACTTTTATAATAGTTTTAGGAATCCTTAACGAATTTTTGGACACTTGTTTTATTATTATATAATTCTCTCTCTCTATCTCTTATTATCTCTCTTTATCTCTTCTTTTTATTTATGGTATGCAAAATGTAATGATTAAAGGATTATACGTGTATTTATATAATATAAATACACACATTAAACGTGTTTAGGGATCAAGTACATTTTTACCTTAAAAAAATATACAATTAATATTTACAGAATGTAGTCCAGACTGGCTTCTTACTTTAATTTCTATGTTTAAGTTTACAACTTATACCTTTATTTAGTAAAAAATAATAAAAAATTGCAATTTTTGCTAATTGTTGGAAATTGACCTAAGTTAATGTCGTCAATTAAATAGAAAAAAAGAAAAATATTTGGATATTTTTAAATCATATCTGAAGAGTAAATATATAATATTGTGAAGATGTGTCAAATAGATAATCTGTGTTTCCACCATTGTAGGAATTACACAGTCGCAGCGATTTGGCACACTTAAAATACGTTCATCAAAATCACTTTGAGGAATGGCCACCCACCTTCTTTCTATCAAGCTAAAAACTTGTTTACGTTTAACCATATCGTGCCATACCACATGCACGAGTACGGCATGCTCGCACGCAGTAAAACGCACTACCACTTTACGATTTTGTCAAACCTAAGCGATCACGTCATCGTGCACTGCTGGACGTAGGCTAATAGTCAGTTCACCTTACTAATTAGTAATTACACTTAATTAAACAGTGCTTTCGAGTCATATTACGCAGGCACTAAACGCTTCAGCCTGTTTTTTTTTAAGTTCAGTCTGTTTCATTTAAACTGAGCATCAGTACACGAATTTTTCATAAGTTTTTGAATTAGAACTTAAGTATATAAATTCGTATAATAAATTAAAATTAGATGATATAATTATATATGGTAATTGTAACTTTTGTGTGACTTAAAAGGTTGCAGAAATATATACATACATACAAACGCTCACGCCTGCATCCCCTAAGGGGTAAGCGGCAGGATAGGTGTAAAAACTCTCACATTTTGCCAAATATAATATGGTCCCACTAAAAAAATTAAAGAAATGTATGTAAAATGCAATATTACAGCTAATACAATAGTGTGGAGAGGATGCCTCCTCCGCCGCCCCCTTGTGTAGATTTCCTCAATTCTAAGAGGCGCAATCCGTATTTCTGTCTATCGGCTTGTTTGAATATCCGCCAGAGCCGATGATAAGACAAAGAAGGTGTAATTCCAGTGCTGTTTTTGTATTATAACTATTATAAGTAATTATAATTTAGAAATATTAGCAACTTAGTCTTTGAAAATGTATTATTGTATTAAACCCTTTATAGTATGATGAAAAGCCTGAATTAGTTTTTTTTATGATATAGCAGGACAAACGGAAAGTGTTTGGGCCTTCGGTAGTCTCAACAGTAAGTAACAAACGGTTTTCTGAGAGGCTCTATGCATACATATCATCAAACATTGAAGTTCACTTTTTGCCTCTAAAGGGCTAAAATAAGGATGATGACTATGTTAAAAGACATGATATAAAATATGTCTACTTCTGTTTATAAATAAATTTACGATGATATAATCTTTTCTAAACGT
Organism: Tyria jacobaeae; assembly: GCA_947561695.1. Classification (NCBI taxonomy): domain Eukaryota; kingdom Metazoa; phylum Arthropoda; class Insecta; order Lepidoptera; family Erebidae; genus Tyria; species Tyria jacobaeae. The sequence continues at coordinate 4,065,365 of OX387207.1, read as the reverse complement.
TCTGGGTTTCTATGAGAATTTAGTTTTAGCTCCAAATACGCAACTAACGTATTTGCCGTAACAAAGTGAGTCAGGATCACATAGTTTTTTTTTATTTTTCAATTGTTAGAACTATGGTGGTTATTCTGACAATCCGTATGCTCGGCGGTTTGAAGCCTTTTATAAGAAGCTTATAGTCCACACAGAATTAATCCGAAATGAAAAGGATCTGTATCTCTTTAGCAAAAATATTAATACTCAACCGTACCTCCGCCGCCGCTGCTCCCTCTCTGGATCTCTTTAAAGATTACCTGAGAGAGCGTACCCATTTATCAGTGAACGTTTGCTAAACGCTTCTTTAGCCATTTGTGCAGTTATGTTTATAATGAAACTCATAAATTGATATATATCTTTAATCTCACAAAAAGTAAATGTAAAAAGACACTAACCTAATGGATATTAAAACTAAATTATGATGATACCAAGCATATGACTGTTAATATTGTGTAATCATTCTTAAGTATCCACAAACACACACACGCACGCACACAAACTTACATATCATACTAACACTACCTTTTACTTAACATAAAAATATATTGTATTTATATAAAGTTTTTGGATCTTACTACTTACTGCTTTAGCGCACGCCCGTTGCGCTACCTGATGTCCTGAAACGACACGATAGCTTAGCCCTGAGCCCTTCAAAATATTACTAAGAGGATTCAAGGCCAAGCAACTACAAGGGACTCAAACTGACTCCCGGAAATATACCTCGCTTGATCTTAATATACTCGCTGTCACTTTGAGATTGTCGACATCCTGGATAGTATAAAACCTTTCTCTATTGGTTCATACATGCATCCAAGAAAGTGCATAGAGTTGTATCAATTTATACAACTCCATCACCCTCAGGAGCCACGAATGCGGCACTGACTTTTTTTAATCCATTCAACATGTCGCCAAACGTTTTACGTTACTTAACTTTAACTAGGAACTTGTTGGTCAAGAGTCGTGTCAATAATAAGGAACTATTCAGCTCAAGTGCCCTCCTTCTACATCCATTCTGAGAATAGGCATTACTATAATGAAATAAAAGGTTATTAGATATATGTCTTGTTATTTTAACTCTCAATATGGACGTAAATAATTTGTAAACTGTCTGTAATGGGTCTGTCTGAGGTGAGTTACACCTAATTTCATAAAAGCTAGCAACGAACCTGAACGAAATATTCAGGTGAGCTACGGAGCCACTTTAACCAATAGTTATGCAGTCCGTCCTGTCCCGCTGATTTCCATAACGACAACAGACGAACTGTATTAGCTACATCTGTACTGGTTATTCATACTGGCTCCATAATATTAATTGACTCACATGAACGTTCAACATCTCGTATCTATTCACCCTCAGTGTGAGCGACAGGCATCTACCAGATGTTATGCCAAAATGCATTTGTTAATTCACCATCTGGGAGATTCGTATCGCTCACAAAATCAGGTTGCTCCCATCTTCTATAAACCCACCTCCCTTTTTTTTTCCCTCCTCCCTTTACGATTCTGAATGTATGGGTCTACTCGAGTTTTATATCACGGGTTTGCCCACCCATAAACTTTCTACGTCAGAAAGTCTGTGACTCGTGCTACATAATCATAAGAACTGATGTCCAGTTCCCAGTTCCTGCAAAAGCCCGATTCACAAGAAGCACTACTCTCGGGCGTTTTTTGTCTGATCCGAAACAGAACTGAGCGATACGTCGCTCAATCCTGTAACCTGCCACGCCGGAACACAAAGTTAGCAATCTCAACTGATGGAAATTGAACACCAGCTACTCGACAAGCTGCAACCGCCGCACAATAAACAATTGAATGTTTATCAATTATGTTTTCACTTTATTCCATTCTTTATTCCAAATAAATATGTATATATTCGTTTATGTATACATGGTTTATTCTCAAAATGTATGTACCGATATGTACAAAGTGTACCTTATATTATCACTATACTACTTACTTAGCTTACTCTTACACACTACACTTACTCTTACACTATACAACTTACTTACTAGCTTACAGGAAAAACGATTTTATCCTCCTCTCCCACAACAGGACTAGATGGTGGTACTTCAGAGCCAACTAGACTCACTATTTGTACTCGAGAAGGGATGACGGGGCTAATCTACAAGTCTCAGCGTAGCCTCTCAAGCACGGAGATATCCAACAGATGACATCACTGAATGGCCCGTACTTGATCCGACAGTCTTTGCATCGAAACATTAATAGGCGGTTCAAGTTCCTGAAGCAAAGGTAACATACGATTACGGTACGCGGTGAGGTTAGTTCCTATCTCGGTAGCCACAAAATATGCTCGCATTTATTATAATTATTATTTCCTCAGCAATATAAAATAATTGTACATCTCCACAGACAGACTTGATTCTGAAGAAAGTGACATGATTCCAGAAATAGATACCCATATATGTACCTACATACTTATCTCCTTTTGGAGAGAAGGTTGTGGAATATATTGCAGATTACGTAGTTTTTTCATAATAAAAAAAATGCGGTACTGTATAAAAGGCTTGTGTTGTCATCGAAATGAAAAAAGTAGAGGGGGATTTAAGTACGCTTTGAAAGAAGTTATTGAAAGGTGTCGCCTTTGTGAAGTAGAGATATGTTGACACTTAATTGCTGACAAAAAAAATGAAATATTATGTTGGCAAGCAATTATTTCCAATAATTAAAAATCATGAGTTTTATAACGATTAAACGTTAGAATTAGCAAAAACAGTGACAGATAAAAATACTAATGTTAGAAATATTTATTTATTTAAGGAATTTGTATTGAAATTATTTATTATTTTATTTTGAATAATATGTGTAAAATGAACAAATTAAAATACAATGGTCCACATTTGTGGAATGTACTCGCATTATTTTAATATTAACTAATCAAAAAGTCTGATACAAAGAAATGCATTAGGCACATATATATATATATATATATATATATATATATATATATATATATATATATATATATATATATACGTGTAGTGTACTTGTGTACTTAGATCCCAAGTTCTTAAATTGCATTGTATTACAACATTATTTACTTGCTTAAGAAGTAAATGTAGATACGATCGCAAGCGTATATTATGTATTCTTAGTATTAGGTAAATGTATTGTTTACGCTTTAATAAAATAGGCATTCATGTTCCAACTTACCATAAAAAGATAGACTGGTTATACATGTAGTAAAAAAAAGTTACATTATTTCGTAGTCAGCCTTTTCCTGGGTATTATATATATATGTATATATATATAAACATATATATTTAAAAGATTACTCCCGCACATTTGTAACAAGATTCTCTAGGGTAACAAATTTTGGAATACTGTGTTCGCGCGTGTTATCTAAGTAGGTACCTTACACTCCAATTTACCTGTTATTACGCTGATGTTACATCGTACTTTCCAAAAAACAATCAAATCAGTGTAGTGGTTCCCGCTATCAAGTAATCTCCCTGCGGCAATGATATTTTATATAATATAATTGCCCTGCGGTTGTAACGTATTCACTATTTTATTGGTGTATACAATATACAAGTTGAGAGGTCTAATAAATTATTTAAATGCAAATTAATATTGTAGTAGATTATACCAGTTTTAAGGTTAATATTTATTAATCATTTATGAACTTTTTTATAGTTTAGTATATCGATTATTAGAACGTTGAAACGATACCCAGCTGATAAAGAATAACCTATCATATTACGTATGTAGGGGTTGTAAGAGTGTGCATGTGCAAGCGTTAGCCAGCACTCTATTCGGATCGATCTAGCACTCGGTTTGGACGCTCTTGTGTCTGGCTGAAATATAAATCGATATTATAAACATTTTACTCTTTTAGTACATACGACCTTGATAGTGAGAGCGCCTGTCTAAACATAGGTAGAGAATATCCTACACATACATACATATATACATTCACGACTATAAACCCGAAGACGTGGTGTGTGGTGACGAAGGTGTGTCCGTCCACTTACTGCCAACTATAATTTAGTAGGGCTAAAGCGTAAGAAAAGAAGCAGAAGAAGCTTTTCATATAAGGTGAAAATAAGATAATACACGAAAGGAGAAATATAACTATATGTATAAAGGCGTAAACGGCGTTAGGTTCACGTCGAGTGTTATCCGACTGTCGAGCATCTAGTTCTGAGAATGTATTAAGCCACCGGCTGACTCGTTTCCCATCACCGTAACTACTAACTGTAGATACATATATAAGGAAAAGAGGTTTGGTTTTTGTAGAAAATATGTGTATGTACTTATTTTTCATAAGAATAAAGAAAATTTTATCATACAAAGTATGTACCTACATATAAATAAAATATTACAATTAATGCATTTTTAATGTAAAGAAAAAGCTACTCAACAGACGTCTACATCCTATTCTACTGCACTGAGTCCATATGGCAACCGCCAAGAACAACACGGCAATCCGGGAAATATTGTGATTGCCATTTCTTTTTCCCACCAAAGACCTGTACCAGCTAACCGACGTCCTGACAGTGAGGCAACTGTTTGTTTTTTGGGATCGTTTTGAAGCAGCGTGCTATGCTAACTTTTGACCCCACTACTCTCACAAGCATGTGTCGAAAGCATTACATTTGCAATACTCTAAATGTCCGGTGGCACACAGCATTCTCCGCTAGATTTTTCGGTTTCCTAGGAGGTTACTTATATAACAAAGTTAATAAAGAGATAATTATTTATTCACTTTCACGCTTCAATTGCAAAAAGGTGGTGACTACATGGCTAAAATCCCTTGGTTATGACAAGACCGAAAATCTTTTTTATATTGTATTGTTTTATATTGTATTGTTGTTTGTTTTTATATTGTATTGTTTTGTTTTGTTTAGTGTATTGTTCTGAATTGAAGTACACACACACACACAAACCCACGCACGCACTCATACTCACACACGCACGCACTCACGATCTCACACGCAAACATAAACACTCAAATGCACACACGCATGCACTCATATCAACAGACACACACATACTCTCACTCTCATTTATAAGAGTTATACAAGCGCACTAAGGCACTTACCTGACATACTGATACTGCACGAGTCCAGTGCCTGGAGAGGCTGGTAATCTGTCATACAGGTCTCCTCCTAGTACAGATACCAGTCTCTCACATAGTGGAAAATTGATGTCTAGAATAAGTTTCTAATGTGCAATTTAATTTTGTAGCTATGTTAGAGAGAATCAATAAACTATTATTATTTACAAATAAAACTGGTAAAAATATTTTTTGAAACATACAGGATATAATAAATAAAACAGTGTTGTATATTTAATAACTCGTATAATAGTAGTAGTAGTTTTTAAGAGTAGCTCACATTTATATAAATGAGCTATTATTACGGACTTGATTAATAACCATTTATGGGAACTATCATGTTTGCTGCTTGCGTGGTAAAAACAATTTTGTTCAAAGGCTGGTTGTGCGAAGAAGCGTACAGTGGTGGAGTGCCAATCATCCAGGTGATGGCGATGGAAATTTTTTCACGTAGAACAATGGCAGAAACCTGCGCCCCGAATAAGTCTGAGCACTCACACTCAGTAGCTCACAGAGTGAATCTACATCTTTACGCAACGCCAAGGTATCAAGCCGATCAGAAATATCTTGGAGATCGATGATGCGAGTCGCTCTCCTTTGAATGCGGTCAAGAGGGATAGTATGGTACTGGGCACCTGCAACCCACATATTTCAAACAATTTTGTTGGAAAGTGAGTGTGTAGTGCAAATAGGTTTAATTCTTGTAATGGCAATGCTTATTTAACACATAAAGTTACACATGTAAAAGACCGGACTAGTGCATGTCTTTTGTGCGCGAGTCAGACATGCGCTTGGGTTTCGTTAGCCAATTAATTTCCATGCCTATCTAATTACAAGTATAATAAACTTTAAAAGAAGTATATTAGCGACATCTTTGCGCTATGATGATAAACTGAATTGTAAAACTGTATTATTTGTATTTAAGTTAACACTTTAGACCATTTTAGATGTAGATTGTTTTCGTCTAATTTAAACCGGACCAAACTTTGAGTACAATCGCTAATGACCTGTTAACAGGTAATATTTATTATTTCTTTCATTCATTTCTTACTCTAGAGGCTTAGAGGTGTAATATTTTTATAGGGACTAATTTCAAGTAAAGATTAATACGGTTCACAATGGAAAATTTCCCCATTCTTTAAGTTACTTAAGAACTAACTGCTTTTTTATCGAATACTACCGCATTGAATATTTTTCATTTTTTTTTTAATACATAGTTCTGACCCGAATAGGATGTCGGTTTGTATATCAATATTCCTAAGGACATTAATGACGTCGAGAGCGACGATATATAAGACGCTTAAAACTTTTTTCTTACTATACAAATGGATAATCAAAACGGATAAAATGGATATTTTTTTAGCGATCGAGGATAACTGATAAAACTTATAATAAAATGGGTCGGTCTTCTACGCAAACCTACATATGTATGTATGACAAAAATCTAAACATAAACAATCTAAATCTAAACATCTATAGCAACACAAAAACACCACACACACCCCACCACTTATATAGGCGTAGAAACATTAGGGTATGTCCACACGTAGTATATAGATGAAGCCTATCTCACAAAATGTTTTGTTTTTTAGGTAATCGCTTATATAGCAGAGTAAATACAATACTTTTCTTTTAATGTGTTGAAAGTTTGTGTTGTTGCACGCACCCACGTAATCGCCGGGAGCGGACAGCCTCAGCTCGGCCAGCACAGCCGCCGGGTGGTGAAGCTTTCCGCGCAACACGCGACACACGTATGTACATTACCAGTGGCACGTCGTGTCATAAACTCAGCCGCACAAACCCGATCATGCCGAGCACGAACAAGCTCTGGTATATCAGTGGATACAAATACTTCATATTGTTTAAAATATAATACTAAATAAACAAATTAAAACTTAGTTTTAATTTAGGTAGATGGATGAATAATAAGCAAAATATAATATTCTATTTTTACTGTCATTATTGCTACTATTTCTCTCTAGCCGTCGTTTCTGTATTGTTAGCCATTTCAAATATATTCTAATTTTTGGTTTTGCCTATCTACACAAAGAAACAAACATATACATAACAAAGTACCTCACTACCTGTACATCGGACAGTTACATAGTGTGATTTTTTCATTTCTTCATGACTCAAAATGAATTAAGTATGAGCATAGGTCACTCAGCAAGAACTTTTGTCTGAATGTTTAAATTTTTTTTTCAACCGATTTCAAAAAAGAAGGAGGTTCTCAATTTGACTGTACTTTTTTTATGATTGTTACCTCAGAACTTTCGAGTGGGTGAAGCGATTTCGATGTTTTTTATTATTTGAAAAGTCGTGCTTCCTGTGTGGTCCCATTTCATATAAGTCTTACATTTTATGATAGACGCATTGAAGTCGGTTGTATACTTTTTTAAAGTGAATTCTGCTCTCCTTTCACTTTAAGCATGAAGTCATAACATGTCTTTCGTTTTGTACAAAAATTCGAGCGTAGTAGTGTGCGATACTTGCATTGTAAGCAGTAACCAGCTGACTGAAAATAAGTACATGTAAACCTCATTGATAATGAGTATGAGTATATATCTCATAGACACAAGCACTCTAATCTATGATTCAATATCATTTAGGTCACAAATTTATATTAATACGAAACTATTCAATTTGTAACCATATTTGTGACGGCTTGACTGAACCTATCTATATGATATTTTCTCTCGACCTTTTGAGTGACTACATTGTTGACAACAATAAGGGAACTTTGTTTGTACTGATATTATTGACTTTTTCGTTGCGTCTATTTATTTCAATACCTTGAATGTCATTAACTATTTGACGGAGGTCGCGTCTCATCGGACCCGATTCAGAGAAACCATTCAGAGAACCGATTCAGGTAGTGTTTTCTTTTTTTTTTTATCAAGATAATCAAAATCGATAGATATGTGGCAGCCCGTTGGGGCACTTTCTTTCTTAAAAAAATAAAATAAAGAATTTGATTGGTAACTCATATTCTATTTTAACTATTTCTTTGCCTTAGATTATTATAAAAGTAATTGGACGCAAATCTGAAAAAGATGTAATAGTTAAGTCGGTCATCGGCGTAGGATGAAGAGGCGGCTCCTTCTGTGACATAATTGTTTCACAGAAGGTGACCACTGCATACCTTGACCCTCCCTATCTCTGTCACTAAGGCACGACGCGGCTCTTCTCAAGCAGTACACTCTTGTACCGTATGCTATGCCGTATCTTCCTGTGTGCTGGCACCGGTGACCTGCGGGACATCCGCATATACTTCACGATAAATCCATGACCGTAAAAAAGCACCTGCGTCATCCTATGTAACAGGGACCCGTACCTCCGTTCGACCCAATCACTCAATACTGGCCAGATGGACTCGATGGAGTTGAGGCTGTATGAAAGGCGCAGTAACTGCGACCGCCATTCTGCCACGAAGACCCCCCTCAGTTCTGATCTGTTTTGTTCAGTTCTCGGACCGACGCCTCTCGAACTGTCTCGTTGACGATCAGTATCCTCGCTCTCCGTGTCCCTCTCTCCAATGTAGTGAGCCAGGCCAGACAGTTAGCACGCTGCCTCACGTAAGATCGTGTGGTATCCTCTCACGACTCGTCAGAGTCCGTGGCCGCCAAACTATCGCCTGCTGCGGCCTGCGCTGTATGGCGACGGTGCTGCCGTGAAGTCAAAGAGCCATGGACCCGTCTAAGCACCGCTACACCACTCTCGGTCCTCTAAGATTGGAAAGCAACGAAGACAGTGGGGCCACCGTACTCCCCACGATGTGGAAGTCCCGCGGGTTTCGAAGACCGTGAAACACAATGTCCTTGGACTTTTCAACCGCCGGCTCTCCATAGTGCACCAATTGTGTAGCGGTCACGTGCACCACTGCTCCCCTCTGAAAACAAGAGGGTGACAGCTACTCCTTTCTTACGGCCTTCTCATCCTTTCCAATGTTTTTATATTCAGAATTATTAACCATATTAATACCTAGCTCGTGAGTGAATCCCCTCTGAAGGTGAGGAGCAAAATCTCTCAGCTATTCATTCCGTCGCCGCATACATAACTTGAGATTCAGATATTTTTTATGGAGGTTTATTCATCTCGGTCCGGGCAGTTAAGCCAGAACCCTCAGTTCTAATGACGGAACTATGAGCCATAGCCATAACATGACACCACCTACTTTGATTGCGATTTGCCCGCGAGGGCAGCGAGGGACTAGTTCCCCCCTCCGCTCGGAAGGAGGGTAAGTGCAGACCGAGCTCGCCCCAAACTCCTTTAGAGAAGCTTCATGCTCATCCATCAATGACGTCTGGAGAGCAGAGAGATCATCGAAGCACTCAACCAACCGACAACGTGGTGATACGTTCTGGGAAAGAAGCAGTAAACAGGTAAAAAATGGTAGGTACTATGGTATGGTAATAATGACACAGTAAGGTGTTATAACTGTTGCAAAAAAGATCCTTATTGCGATATTGACGTAGAAGATCCACAGGATCCTGACTACATATGTCCTAAGACCTAAAAGCGAATAAAGAACATCGTTTTCATGTAATAAAACTATTTCTTTACAAGACTTACCCTGCAAACTTTAAAAAGAAACTCGATATAACTAGTCTAACTGATTATCACTGTAAATCCCATTGCGAAGTTACAGGATGCTGTTCTGAAAAACACAAACGCAGGACGATCAATGATTTTATGCACACTCTAGAAGAACTTGATGTCTATGATCGAACAACAGAAACACAAAACCAACTTTACTAAGTTGCTTAATGTAATAAAGAATCTAACAGTTCCTATTTCAATTGTGGAATTTTAGTGTTCAGTATTCACGACATTTACTGTGATAAAGCTACTATCAATATAATATCAATGCATATCATAACCAATTAATGACGCAGAATGTATTATTACTAACAATATATCGATCTTTTCCGAAGATTTTGAAGTTGAAGGCTCTCTGTGAGGTTGTACAAACCAAATCAAAAAAATATTATGTGAGAAGTATGAATCAGCTTTTGCAAAATAAGGGAAAACAGCATACTACACAAATACATAAAAAGGTTGTACCGGAAAGACAAAGGCCGTCTTGTCAAGTATTTAACTGTAAAGGTTATTTAATGTTACGGCTACACGGATGAAACTGTAATTCAAAGAGCTGGATCACAACCTAAGACAATCGACTCACAAATATTTCTTATCTTTTGATGGTAAGTTTCTACAAGTTTTTCAAAGTTTTTACCTGAAATACTTTGGGAATATTTAGGTTGTCGTACCGTAACATCACTTCAATAAATTTTAAATACCACGGAAACCATACAATGGTACAATAAAAAAAGAAAGATGAAACAACACCGCTCATCGATCATCAACAATCGAACAACACCGATCTAACAACCGCAAACAATGCTTTCTTGAGAATGATGCCTAATCATTAGCAGGGGATTTTGTTCACATTAGGAAGGCATAAGCGTAAACTAGCATCACAGCAGTGTATAACAAGAAAACAAAATTCGGCCGTCAGCACCATTGCCTATGCTCTTAAAAAAGTGGAGACGTTTTTGTACCTAGCCAACTATCACCTGTTTTTCGATTGGCACCGAAAAATAAACCGTACGACGTGAATATTCAAAAGGCCAGTCTTCTGGACACGAGAAGTATCGCTCGATCACTTTAGCTAGTTCGTTATAAACGGAACGAGCACTCTGACCGCATAACATTAGTGGCTCCACGACAAACGGCTCAAAAACATCTTAACCATCAAATGTCTGCATTTACGCCGTTTGATGTGTATATGGAAGATAAAAATAGAACAATAATATTATAGTTTTATATTTTTAAACCGAGTACTAACACAAGAACTACATAAAGTTCTCACAAGGTGGCCTATCTACGTCATATGATTATAAACAAATGAATATATGCGTACCAGCTTTAAATCTCTCTATGAACTTCAAGGGTAAGCTAAGAGCTACTTATAAATAAAACGTTATTAAATCATTAATTAAGTCACAAACAATGTATCCACGGTGACATGATTGTAGCGCTAAACCGAAAAGCGGTTGTTCTATAAATGTATCGAAAGCAAGATAGAACAGTTAGCGGGGAGGGTGACGTCGCCGTCGCTATGTGATAGGTATATGTTAGTTTTTGTATATCTCACGGATCCCGTACTATGTTTCGGGTATTATCCTGCAACCCTTACAACGATTTCGCTAAAAATCCTTTCAGTCTGTTGAGTGGTTAATGCGTGTTGCTAGCAAACAAACTTTTGTATTTGTATAATACAAGTAAAGAAAATAAAAATGTTTGAGTTATAAATGAAACACTGGGTGTTTATAATTCGTTTTTTATTTTGATTTATACTGATTATAAATTCTACGCTTACTTATACTTACACGTACGTAAATTAATTTATAATCAAAATAAAATATTTTTTAATAAGCGTATACCAATAAAAAATGTAGTAATCATTCGCAAACATATTAAAACCTCTGAACTAAATATTGACTTCTATAATTTATTTTAGTTTATAAAACTTACGATATATGGCTCTAGAGATCGCAATAAATTAACACAACGTTCAAAGGGGAATAAATACAGACAACGTATGTTTGACATTTCGCATCATTAATGGTGTAAAAGTAACCTTTTAGAGTACTTTACCTTTATGAATACTTACTTAACTATATATACTAAGACTAGACAAGGGTACGGATTTAAATGCGACAACATTTTTCTTCCGGAGATATAACACTAGGTGTTCATAATAATTAATTTTAAGTAGGTACCTTAAGCCAAGGACTCAGAAAAACAAATAAATAAATCCCTTACGTACAATTTCTTATACGCATATGTACTTACCAGCTATGACTTATCACTATTTAGGACTCAATTGCTAAATTATTAACACACAGCCTTAAATAAATTCTTAATTTCTGTTTTGAAAGCTTGGCGGTGAAGTTACTTAGTACCCTTAACCTAAATGAAACTATTCAAAGCTGCGCCGTAAAGTGAGATCTTATGTATTTTGTTTAACGTACCTAATATACATATTATAAATGTACGGATATAAAAAATATAACATTATTAAAGAAACGAGACCCAATAGCTGATTACAGCGTATTTTTAATACGCGTAAATAAAGGTTATATAATTTCCTTAAATCACGTGTAACGTAACAGCCACTTCAAGTAGCGGAAATCCTAATCAGACCTCTTTCAGCTATTTTAACACTTTACAATTCACGATTCATACCTTTCCTTTTTAATAATCAGTCAATTTTCCATAAAGCCATTGGAGTAAATAAAAAAATAACCATAATTTGACAGAACTGCGAGAAGAGCATATATCTCAATAGCATAAATTACACGTACGTGGTTTAGGGGAATTATAAATACAATCCGAAACTAATGTTTACTCTTATAATATGTATACTCTTAGTTATTATAATCTTAAATATTACTTAAGGTATTTCTTTTATAATGCAATTTATCCATATTGTGTTATACCTATGTATATACTTATTTTATTAACTTATTCATTAAAAACACTTAATACTAAAACTCCTAGTATGTTACAACATATGTATATTCATAAATAATATTATTTTGTAATATACTAGAAGTATGTTGTATATAAAACGGTTAGAAATATGTCATAGTAAATTGTTCACTTTGTAATTTCAATAACTACAAATACAATTATAAAAAATATTATTATGTCATCATGAGCATCATTGTTTTAGCAGATACGGACTGCTCAAAATAGGCCACTCCTTCTAAATCTTCAAACTCACAGCTTCTGTTTGTAAAGTAATCAACTAACACATAATCATACCAAGTAAATGTAATATAGTAAATGGCTAGCCCTATAATCCTAACAACCGCTCTTGTAGGAAGGGGCTAGTCGGTGTCTACTAGTTGGAAACTAGTAACCATTGAGTTGAAAGTGGAAAACCCCACATAACGTAGCGATGACTTTGGGAGGGAGCTTCTGAATATAATAATACGTAAGTAGAAGTTATAATAATACGAGAGTATAAGTTATAATAATAATAACAAAATAAAGGTAATTCTAAACTTAACAGAATCACAAGTAAAAGCTCTCCTTTCCTTAATAATAACGTTTTGTAATTAATTAAATGGTTAAATAGACTAGAAAAAAATATTGGAGCCTTACTATGTGTATAAAACTGTCTCAATACGTTAGTTCACCTACATATAAAAATATAAATCGGTTTTTTGTACAAAAACATATGCAGTAGTAAAAGTGGGTGTCATGATGTCTTCATATAATATTACATATAATCAATTGAAGCCCATCAGTTCCCTAGGTCAGGTACATGATGTCTTACCTATGTGAAAAAAAAATGTTTATGTTAAGACAAAATTATTTTAGAAACATATTTTTGTAAAGGTACCACCACCACCACCATCATGCAAAGTTCCTGAAGATGAACATGATTCTTAAATAGACAAACAGACTACTATTTTCAACTTGATTTCTCTCTAACAATCAAACACCAGTTTCAACGTTCACAGACATCTAAGCCATAAAAAAAAATGAAATTAAGTATCCGGTGTGCTTCGACTTTACTGCTGTTTAAAAAAAAATATTATTAATATATAAATACATAAAAATAACAAATAAATTAAAAGCCTCTAATTACAAAAATATTTTGTAGGCTATTCATCGCTCCTGATGACCCCGTGCTCAGCCCAACAGGGTCCATGATGATAAATTTTTAAAAAGTTTACCATAATTATGTAGTAATACATTATTGAATTGCAATAAATATATTTAGTATTGAGTAAGTACCTAAAAATACTATTATCTTGAAGAAGTTAGGATATCAAACGATACTCGTCATAGACTTATCTAATTTGGTTTTAAGCACACGCTTGTCTTACAGCTGTTGTTGTTTGTGTTTCTATTATCTAAAAAATTATATTTTTTTAAGTATTAAAATATAGATATCATATCACACACTTGTCTAATTAATCAATTCGTATTGTAAAACAAATTTTAAATAATTTGACAAATAGACAAAGCAATGCACATTAATAATCAGATCATTCATATTAGATTCTTTATAAATTTTTAGCAAAATTCAATATACCAAGTAAAAAACTCAAGAACCTTACAATTTTTGCCTCATTTTCTTATTTTACGCTGATACATACTTTTTTCTTTTTTGATTCTCAAGAACTTCCTTTTTCTTTCATTGTCAATCAGTGATTCCAAAGTCGGTACACCTGATGATGAATCAGATTGGTCAGTATCTACTTGAATATAACCTCTAGAAGTTGAAGGTAAATTGGGTACGGGAGACGTGCTTACGCTACCTTCGAAGGTCGAAGGTTGCTCGAAAAAGCCGAAAGCATCTTGGCGCGATGTGGAAGGAAGGTTTGGTACAGGTGACAATGAAGGCCGCTGAGGTCGAATACTGGTTAGTGATTCATCAGCATATGAAGAAGCCCCGGGGTCTGTGCTCGTACGCCACACATGAGATGGTGACGGTTCGTTCGAATTTTGATAGGTACGTGTGGATGTTTCATAAGATTGACGAGACGGTGAGGGCTGGTCGGCGCCGTACTGGTCGTAGAGCATTGAAAACATATCGCAACATTTAGAGCATTTGAACAAATAGTCTAAGGAAGTCGGACGCATGTCAGATAACGATGATGATGATTGGTTCCTCTGGAAGCTCATATTTGCATGTAGCTGCTGACTAGTTTTCTTGCTCGTGTCGGTTTGCAGCTGCGAGTGCTGTTTGTGCAGATCTTCCATTATCTGTAAAAAGTGAACAGTCATGGAATTTCTAAAAAACAACAACCGCACCTATTTTTTATTCAAATGTCAATGAGCTAGTGCAGGAGGCACAGATTAACTCATTTTCCAGTACCAAAAGCGAATAGAGTGTTTATTTAGATCAGATATTTTTTGCTGGATAACGCATATAAATGTAAAGAATACATGTGTGATAGGTAATGTTCGCCACTGCACAGAGCCAGGAAATTTGGGGCGTTGCTGTGGGGTTGAGCCCCTCATCGTTTTACCTGCGCAACATATCCGATGATTACGAGAAACAAGAGATTTAAACTTTGAGGTATCATCCTCATTCAGCCTATCTCAGTCCACTTCTGGACATAGCCTCTCTCAAACGTCAAGGTATATTTACTATTATTTTATTTGACAAGACTTTGCTTATTAAAATCAATACATTACTTAATTTCCAAAAAAAAAAATCTGTTATTGAATTTAAGAAATGAGCATATTTTTTAACTTCTATTTACTCACCTGCATTGTGAGATTAAAATAACTCCACATAAGTGGACCCTCTTCATTTTTCGGTGGTTTTTTTCGCCACGGCAGAGTTTCAAGCACATGATTAAGTTCAGCTGCTGCAACTGTAAACAAATTTAATTCAAATGGATACATATTCGGTATCGATGAAATAATGGAGATCATTTTGTGTTTGTCCTAATTTCATGAGGCTACGCGTGAGTTAATGCACAGCACAGCACAGCACAGCACAATAAATAAAACGATAGATGGGGACTCCTCCTCTTCCCCATAATAAAATTGTGTGTTATAGAATTTGGTAATAATTACCAAAAATATAAGAAATGGAAGGTAAGACTTGCAAAATTAAATTTTATTGGTTCCTATGATGCTTCTTAATTTAATCTAATAGATACGAAAACTCAAACATTGTACTCGTATACTCAGAACATGTCTACTCGTAAGTGGTGCAATTAGAAACACTGATAGCTTACATGCCCCTCGAGTGCGATTAAAAAGTTGGTGGCCTAGGGTACTCAATGAATGAAGTGTAGCTGTCCATGCATGCCTCGAATTTTTTTTATGCGATAGGGGCAAACGAGTAGACGATGGTAAGTGACTACAGCTGCCCATGGACAAACGCAACTCCTGATGGATATTTTGTCGCGTCGTGCGAGTTGTGCTTCAATCTACCCCCTTTGGAATGTTGAACCGACGAATGACTATTTCAATTGCACGTTTACGATTTATCATAACAGCATTAAACTGCAGTGCATTGGCTTTTTCTTGAATTCGGTCATACTGGCGAATCCGGCTCACAATTACGTCCAAACCTGGGTGTCCGAACTCCAAAAAATCCTTATAACCTTCCAATCGTCGTGTGACACTCAGTTAATTAAATATGTATTCAGATAATCGATATTCTAAATATATAATGAAATGGAAACAATTCACGTGTCATGGATTGTTTTCTGTTTATACAATGTCTTTATTTAAAGCAATTTATTAAAATATCGATAACTATTTAGCCTATATGAATGGTTATCCCTTAATTCAATAAGTAGTTTTATTTAAAACAATAGAGCTAAATATCGAAAAGATCTATGTAACGTGAACCATGTTTATTGTTTCTCATTATGTGACCAGATTAAATTGAACGTTGTTACACGAAAAGGATCCAATCCACCATTTTCTATCGTGTAGAGCCATGCTTAGGCACGTATGGGCCATGTCAACCGGTGCGATACCACATAGCTACATAGAAAACCGGTTGTGAATTGATTGCATTGCAATTCGCCGAAATTAGTGAGGTTTCTGGAGCCCTCTTTTACCTACCCTCACCCCCCTCTCCTATTTCCTCTTTCCCGTCCCTGCATTCCCCCATCTCTCATCACCCTCAAAGGAAGGCAGTGCACAAAGAACACATAGATTTAAGATATTCAATTTTTTTAAGTTCAGATCCTCTTTGATTTTTAAAGAAGTTTGTTTTTATATTCTACTTTGTTTTCTTATGGTGGGTTTTAACTAAAGCATAAACGTATTAATTGTAATTTAATTATTCACAAGTCGAACTTGTTGACATATATTTTAGAGTAATTTTTAAATTTATCTAAAGAGATCCAAACTTAATAAATATAATATTACTTATAGAAAATAAATCTTAAAATCTGTAAAATATCTTCGATTTATCATTTAGCATAATAAAGATGACTAATATTAAAACAACGTTAGCAACAATACTAAGATCAGTGTTATTAATGAAATGATGAAAGATTTAAATAAGGTCAATAAAGGACCAATATTAAAAATAAACAACGGCACAATACATCAAAAACAGACTATTACCACTTTTACTTAAACTTAATTAATATTGTCACATTCGATAGGAAAATCAATATTATCCATTAAACCATCAACATCATTCGTTATATTTTCATTTCCTTTGAATGATTTATAAATAGTTAAGCAATCTCTAGGTATTGAGTCAATGTAATGGTTTATGGTCAGCTTTACTTTCCAGCCACACATAACAGTAACCGCTGTTGCTAGATCCTGTATTAATTCCTTAGTTATAGAGACACAACTGGAACTTATAAAAAAGCACCAGAAGTTGGATCATGCCTCAAGAAATACACAAATAACCCAAGCTCCCAAAGAACACCTCGTGTTATGGTTCAATGCTGTGAAAAACAAAACAGGAACACTAAAATGGTTACGTTACTTTCCAAATAATAAAATTAAAGTATTTGGAATCAGGCCATACAATTCTTACCAGCAATATAGTCTAGGAGGAATCGGCCATGAGTACCGAAAACTATTCTACTTCAATTTTTTATGCGATCCTCTTCAAATTGCCCTACTAATGATATAAATGCACGTTGCCATGGGGCAACCCGTGCCATATTCTATAAACGTTTAAACAATATGGCACGGGGTTGCCGTTGTTGTTGTTTAAACAATTGCAAGAAATAGTTATTTTTCAACCGGACAATTTTTTTTATATTCTTTATTGAAAAACAAATAAAAAAGGTCCTATGACTTTTCATGATAAAATTAATATTTTTAGAGATACGAATTTTTAAAAGTTGGAAAAATCTTAAATTTGGGTACTTTTGACCTATGAAAAATATACTAAAAAACAAAATAAAATATAATAATATTCTTAATAGATATTTAAAAAAAAATAATTGTTTATAACTGTTTTTTTATTGTTAATTTCGCGCGCTCACATGTATGCGTCGCTTACCTTTAAGTATCGCCTTCGCTCTCTGACTCATGCGCTGCATCGGCTTCTCTGGGTCCTGCATTATTATTTATCATTTATCTTAAAAACCTGATGGTAAGTGACACCTCCGTCCATGGACACTTGCAACTCAAGAGTCGCAAGTGCGCTGCCCGCCTTTAGGGGTGATGAGGGATGGAGGATGCAGGAAGCGGAAAAAAGAGAGGAGGGATGAGGAGATGGGAAAGAGGAGAAAGGAGATGAGGGGAGGAGGAAGTGTGCCTCCGGAAACCTCACTCATTTCGAGGAAATGCAACGCAAGCGTTACTTCACAACCGGTTTTCTGTGAGGCCGTTGTATCGCACCGGTCGAGCCGGCCCATTCGTGCCTAAGCATGGAACGAAGTCTTATTTTTAAGAGGCAAATTTCCAATGCGACTGCTGCGTATCAGTCTGAATTGAAGGAGCTTTTAAAAACTGCCAAGCAAGAGAAAATTACAAAATTCTTCAAACCATTGCCTAAGCCTGAAGATAATTAATCAAAATGTTCAAAAACTTCAATTAAATTGTTTTTTTTTTAATATTTGTTCTTTTTATTTTGTGACCTAGGAACGTATCCCCTATAATCTCATGTAAATTACCATTCCGTATTCACGGTTTCTGTATTCGCGGCATATTCATGGAACATATACCCCGCGAATAAAGAGCTTTCACCGTAGTCGTAAAAAGCCTGACAATAATATTGCTTACAGTATTTGTTAATTGAAAACATACCTATCATAATCAGCCTTATACAAGGTATACATTTAGAAATAAATCCACTCAGTTAATTATAATTCGGTCTTCAAATAGCTTTACGTTACTTTTATGTGCGCTCTACAAAAATACATATTTCTTTATGGTAGATTCATATATTTAGGACTTACCTTATAATAGCAAACTCTATTTTTTTTATTAAATGTAATTATCTTTACATTAACCAAAAGAGTTGTAAAAGTTTTTCAACCTAAAAGCTAAACTAAAAGTAGCATATATGACATTTATGGAATATTACGTGTCATATAAGCACTATTAGGCTTAGTCTCTATCATAAAATAAAACAGCATAGATGCATTTTTGTATTAATATTTAGATTTTTAATCGTTGAATATTACTTATAACTATTTTAAAGATCACTCATTCAATGATAAAGGTAGCTGAAATTGTGTAAGACTTAATCATTTAATAAATAAGTTTTATAAACTCTTAATGTTATTAAAAAGAAAAAATAGTTCTCAACAATCATAATCTAAGAAGATAAGATGAAGATAAATAAAAACTCTTCTCAAACTTCATTTTCCTTTTAAAGTTCTCGCTGTTCGTTTATCTTTTTGTCCGCATTTTTAATCTTTGCAATTTTTTTTTTTTGGTTTTCGCACTATTCCAGATTTTTTAGTTTTCCCTGTATTTTATAGCGCTCTCCGCAGCCTTCCATTTTGCAAGTCTAAAATACTATATCTAAATAATATAATTAACAGGTAACATAAAAATACGAACCGAAGTTATAAAAGCCCTCTGGAAATCTAGGCCTGACATTGAATATTACCTACTTGATGTGGTAGTTGTTCTAAAGACAAAATTTGCAATTGAATTTCTATAATAAATTCCTAATCTGAAATTCTAATTTATAAGATGAGATGTCAGTAGACGCTACCATGTATGAATTCCATTATGTGACATTTCAGGCTCCCTTATATACAACACGTTAAATCCGTACAGTGTGACGTACACATGTACATATGTATGTGTTAATATAATACTTCGATTAATATTTTGAGTTGGACTGGTTGTTAAATGCAAATTTATAGCTGTTTTGTCCATGGGATTATAATGTTGCTATTTTTAATATGAAGTCAAACTACGGTAGTTATTTCACTCAAACTTGAATAGAGTCGTTACGTATTGTCGAATTAAAAATATGACCTAGCAAGCCTAATATGGCAACTATTAAGTTTTTAATTATAATTTTATAAGAACATGTTATTGAAAATAAGAAATGCTTTGTCACTCTTGGTAAAAAATACAAGTTTTAATGTAATATTCGACTAAATAAACTGTCAGTCAGAAGTCGTAAGACAGTCATTTTAGCTGAAGAATTATCCGCCCATACAAAGGGGAAAGTAAACAGTAAACAAAAATAAAGTAAAATAACTAAAAACACAAGAAATATTATTAAAAAACAAACAATGCCGTTCTCTATACTATTGAAAATAACAGAAATAGAAAAATTTAAGTATAGAAAATAAGAACTAATTTTTATTTTTATGCGATAGCGGCAAACGAGCACACGGGTCACCTGATGGTAAGTGACTACCGCCGCCCATGGACACCCGCAACTCAAGAGTCACAAGTGCGTTGCCGGCCTTTTAGGTAGGAGTACGCTCTTTTCTTGAAGGTTTAAAGGTCGTGTCGGTCCGGATATACGGCAGGCGACAATTTGTTCCATAGGCTGGTTGTGCGAGGCAAAAAGCTTCTGGAGAAGCGCACAATGGTGGAGTGCCAATTGTCCAGGTGATTGGGATGGATATTTTTGATTTTGTAATATAGAAACATTTAATTAAGGCAAATATAGATAGCTTAGATAGCTTTGTTATGGCCTAATGGTTCGGTGATTCCTCAGGCAAACCTAGATGACCTTTTGATGACGCATTATTTTTTTTTTTTTTTCGTGTGTTAACCCGCTTCCGAGAACCCCTACAGACCTTGGTCGCCTGATGCTCAGGCGACCACACCGTGGAAAGCGGGGAGCCTAGCCCCCCTCCAACTTAGAGAGGCGCGCGCAGAACACGACGCGCTACCGTCTCAGGCCTGCTTCTGCTAGGGTAGCGGGCAGCCCGATCGGCCAGCTCTCATGGAGGTTGGAGGTCATTCTGCACCCTCCGGCGCCTGGTGCGTCCTCTGCGGGACGAGTGTTAGTCCTCTCCCGTTCCCGTTCCGCCGCCTCTTTGATCAGCATCACCACTTGCAGAAGGAGGCGGCGGATTCCCATGCACTCTCACTTTGTACCATGGACTGAACCATGGTATCTAGCGAGAGGCTTTCCACACCAATAGCCGTCACGAGGTCATGCCGCTGTTGCGTCCATGCTGAGCACTCCGCTAGAGTATGGAGTGCAGTGTCCTCGCGACAGCCTGCGCAGTGGTGGCACGCAGACGTTGGCTCCCGGCCTATGCGACACAGGAACTTACCGTGTCCGGTGAGCACCTGCGTCAGTCGGTAGGAGAGGCTGTCATGTCGCATCTCCAGCCAATCCTCCATGATGGGTCTTACCGCCAAAATAGTGGCGTGCCCTGCGCTTAGTCGCTCTAGTCGTTGTTTCCACTCTGCCATTAGAACCTGACGGAGCTGGGACCATTGCGCCTCAATTTCACGAGGCACGGGTCTCAGGTCCCGCTCAAGTGCCTCCTTGCGCCATAGATATAATGACGCAAGGGTTTTCGCCTCCAGGTCCCATGGAGCAGAGCCGGCTATCGTGCGGTATCCTCTTATAACTCTCACGGCCATCGCCCTTTGCGGTCGCCGCAGTTTCGCAGTATTGCGGGCCGTCAGAGTCTCCGCCCATATTGGCGACCCATATAAGGCCATGGACCGCACGATTCCTACATAAAGTCTCCTGCAGGAGGCGTCAGGCCCTCCTAAGTTTGGCAGCAAACGCGATAGTGCAGCTGACGTCCTCATGAGCTTAGGGGCCAGATTCCGGAAGTGATAACCGAAATCCCATCGGCCATCGAGTGTGAGACCAAGGTATCTCATCGAAGACTCGATGCCGATGTGAACACCTCCCACGACAAGACTGGACCCGGCTGGTGGCCTCTTTCGAGGCCCGTGGAAGAAAAGGGCCTCCGATTTATGCAGGGCCACCTCAAGGCCCAGCTCCGAATCCTTCCAACGACTTGAGCGACCCCAGCCGTGGCTTTTATGGTTGCCTCACGGTATGTTTGACCTCGCGCCGTTACGAGGGTGTCATCGGCATAGCAGGTGACAGCAACACCTCCCAGAAACACACCGCGAAGCACCCAGTCATATCCGATGTTCCACAAGAGTGGTCCTAGCACCGATCCCTGTGGAACACCGCACGACATTTCTCGCCGACCATATGCCCGACTCGGGTAGGTTACGGCTCTCTCCGATAGATATGCCCCGACAATACTACGAAGGTAAAGAGGCACTCTGTGAAACACTAGCGCCTCTCTGATGCAACTCCAGGGTAAGGTGTTAAAAGCGTTAGCAATGTCCAGAGACACTGCCAACATCACCTCACCCCGGGACACTGCTCTCTCCGCCAGGGCTCTTACGCGCATGACTGCATCGACGGTAGAGCGCCCCCGGCGGAAACCAAATTAATTGTCACACTCTTGAAAGGTGCCCGCATCATCAGGGTGGCGACGCCTCCTGTGGGACCTTGTGTACCGGCGGCGCGCAGTCAGTCAAGTCAGTCTTCGCGTAACCTTGCTATTTCTGATGTCCACCAGTACACCTGGCGCCTTGCTGGCCTGGGATTTGCCCTGGGCATCGCCGAGTCACATATTTGTGACATAGCCTCCTGGAACCAACTTGCTTCATCCTCGACATCCTCAGGCCTGTCCGGTGCTGTGACCCAGGCCTGTACGATAGAAGCTTCCAGGAGGAGCTCCCGATCTAGTCGCTTAAGTGCCCAACGAGGACCGGTTGGAACCGCCCTGACTGGGGTCACAGAGGTCTGGGCGGAAACGTTGAACCGTATATATCGGTGATCGGACAACGTCTCCACCTCCTCGACTACTCGCCAGCCTTGGACACGGCGGGCTAGGGCAGGGCTCCCAAACGAGATGTCCACGATTGAAGTACCCTGCTGACGCACGCACGTGGCGACGGAACCCCGGTTCAAGAGGACTAAGCCAGTTAAAACGGCCCAATCCTCTAGTGCCGCACCCCTCGCATTAGTGGCTGGGGAACCCCAGGCCGTTGACTTGGCATTGAAGTCCCCCAGAACAAGTACTGGTCGAGGGCGGCAACCTTCGACAACGACGGCTAGCTGAGTGAGCCAGTCCTCAAACTCAATTTGCCTTAATACCTAGACATTGCTTAACCTTTTATAAATCACTCAAAGGAAATGAGAATATAACAAATGATATTGATGGTTATGGGGATAATATTGATTTTCCTATCGAATGTGACAATAATAATTAAATTTAAGTAAAAGTATTAAAAAGTCAGTTTTTTATATAATGTATACGATCTGAACTAAAAATATTTATATCTCATAACTATGTCTGTGTTTTGGATCCTTTTATGTGCCTACGTCCATTTAAGAGTACCATAAAGTGCTTCATAGGATAATGTCTAGACGAGTGGGTAGCTTTCATAGGATTTTTTGTCAATATTTTTGAATATAACTTGGATATTATATTTCAAAACAAATTCTATTTATATTTCTAAATCGTCGTCGTCGTTGAATATTTGTAGGAATAGGCTATGAATATTATTTAAACTTTGAATGCTTCGAAACAACATATATCTACGCAAACGAAGATACGTAGTCGGTAGTTCTTGATTGTATGTACATACATTCGCAGGTAGTATCTATCGATTAGTCGATTAGTCTAGACGTTTCAACATCAATTTACGAATGGCAGCAGTAGATTGAAAAAATAAAAGTAATTCAAAAGTTATACGTAACATCCTATTTAAATACTTTCCTTTAAATAGATTCCTTTATAAATAGAAGAAATCGTACATAATCACCGTAAAACCTTCCACAACAACACAACACAACTGTTTTGTCACAAAATGCCATAAATTTAATTACGATTTCAAAATAATTCTTACAATAGTTAAAATATTTACATATTTACGTAGGTGAAATAAAATTCCGTAGCATGTGTTATTAAGGTCAATAATTTTAGGGGCTTTTACGTACGAACTGTATTTATTATAAAATCATGTCACGGAAGAAACAGCCTTTGTTGAAAGAACATATTTAATATCTATCCCTGTTCTCATATTTTTGTTCCTTTCCACCCGCCACGTTGTAAAACAATATTTGGATCTAATTGTGTTACGTTGTATCAGACATACGTGGGCTCCTATCCCAAATGTAAATTAGAAAAGGCAAGTAGTAGAATTACTGATATTTCTTCAAGTTCTTTGAGTAAATTTCGTAATCATCTAAGAGTATTTCTTTCTCATAAACAAACTATATGTTAGTAATCTTCTAAGCACCTTATTTTGTTTAAGTTGTACGTTTACAAGCTTTGTAAACATATAAAAATAAAAATCTGAGCATGCAGTGTTTGTTCACAAATTGACGTGCATTTCGAATAAGTATAGTATAAATTCAGTGTGTGTAATAATTGAAGTGCATGAAAATAATTTTAACAATTGTCAGCAAACCTAATAAATAAAATGCACTTAATGCTCTTATCAGTTCCATAATATATTTATAGATATCTCATAATGACAGTTATACCTCTTTGTTTTACTTATCGTAATAAGAAAATAAACCGCCAATATACCTACTACCTTCCAGACAATAACAAACAATTTTGTGATTTTCTAAACTCTTAACATTTGCTTACCACTTGGTGAATCATTATCACTTTCATTTCCCACTACTTGCAAACATTTTAACCGTTTTCATGTCATTTGTCTTTGTAATGTACACATCATGCCTTCATAAGTAATTGGGTGCAAACAAAACGGGTCTACAGATTTATTATATATACAGATACAGATATACTAAAAAATGTAATAAAATAGTCAGTTCTGAATAAGAATACTTGAATTGTATTATTGTTGTATTACATATTTTTACTTCTGCTTCTAATAAAGATAAGTCGTATTTGTATAATGAGTGCGAAGCGCAATAGTGTATATCTTGATCGCCAGGCTGGCGCCATTTCCATCACTTGTGCAGCTTATGCTTACAAATGACCTGAATAGCTGTCAGGTTTAACATGAGAGATAATTTGAAGGAACTTTTCAATTCCAATCGTTAGTGGTTAGAGAAAAACAAATGTGATAATCTTCAGGGATAAGGTTCGTATTTTATGCGTTGCCGTAATGTTTATCTGATCATCATGAAATCGCAACCACGTTCGAGTCCTTTCCTTCAGAAAAATATAAATGTTCCTAAAGGATAGACAAAATTACTTTTTCGCGATCGAAACCGTAAACGGAAGCTAGTTTAAAACAAAATATACCTACTAAGTAATGGGGTACAAAGTTTTATTATTTCCAGAGTTTATAAAAATACCTTCACTCACAGTGAAATAGAATAGGGGAAGAACGCATATCTTCCCGTGGATGTCGTAAAAGGACTTAAGGATCGGAATGTTTATCTATCACACTGAAACTATACTCCCGTAGTCCTCGGATGAAGGCAGTGTGTGAGTGGCCGTTTGAGACCACCAGCCATATTTACTGAATAAATCTCACCGTGCCTCTAATAAGCATATTTTATTATAAAAATACAACCTTGAAAATTGTAGGTTATTACCGGATGATTTATAAGATAAAAGAAACAGGTTTTAGTAAAAAAAAATTGTTATACAGAAAAAAATAAAGAATCTGAAAAATTTTCTACTTTTACGTCCACCACGTGGGTCGAGGTCGTGGGTCAGATAATCTAGGAAACTACAGAGATAGCACACAATAGTATTATACTATGCATTACCAGATCATTGAAGGGACTACTTCGTGATGTGGCAAACCATTGTCTCGGCCTTAATCCTAAACAGCTTGATGGCTTTCGATAGTTGACTATTACGTACATAGTAAGAGTATGACACTGAGAAAACTTCAGCAAAAAAAAAGAGACGAAGTTAATAACTCACTCGAGTTTAAACGTAAATATTTTACTTTATCTCGCACTGTCTCACTCGCGCGAGCGGTCGAGCGACGAGTGTGACCCTGTACACTCGCTAATTCCATACGGTTGCAAAAGCCGAGAAGATGGACGTATTACAGGTTACGGCAGCTGTTACCCTATCCGCTATCAGATATTATAATTATTTGCACATACTATACCATAAAAAAGTTGTTCAGGAATTCGAACACACACATCGTGTATTTTCTTTTATTCCTTTGAAACCGATGCGTTCGTTCCCGTTCCGTTGGGGTTTTTTTGTGCAATACTTAGTCCATTGGTTCCTTATTTGTCTTTATTTAGAAATATAAAAAGCTAAGGTTATTTAAGTATTTGCCTAATCTACTAATGTCTTTTTGTCTTGCGATCCTAAAAGACGTCGGTAAATTGCTGTGCCGGTTGCTAGCAACAAACACGTGACGAAAAACCGGGCCATTCCCGCCTAGTCAAAATAGTAGCTAAGAGCAGCAATTCGTAAAAAAGTACTAGTATCTAAACATTTCCAGCCTGCTTCCCGACCTAAGATTGGACAAGGATATATCATTATTACTTCATTAGTAGACCAAATACTAGACTGTCCTCTTAGATTTACGCTAAACGTTCATTTGATCTTGATAAATAAACGTCGTACATTTGGCTATACTAAAAGTCATATCATAACCTAGTAATGAACTGTGATTTTTTTCATTGGTATATTTAATGGAACTACGGCATTGTAAGTTAATAGCAAAATTTAGGTACACATCAGCTGACATACATAGAGTTTTAGCGTAATTCATGTCAACATACACCAGCCTTGAGATCAACACAATAATGTGTTCTTCACTTTTCACAAAAGAAATGTATAGTTTTATAGGATATTAACATGTATTTACTTACCCTCTGGATCAATTACGTCGTACTCTGATACCTCCGACTCATTTTCAGGGTCTTGCTGATGTGAGCTCTCCGCAGGTGACGACAGTAGAAGCCGTTGAAACCCAGAAAGCACTTGTTCCATTATTCGCTCATCGGTACTTCTTATCGGGTTATTCTTACGATCCATGTTTAAACGGGTTGTCGTTTTAACCGATTTACCAATTCTATAGTTTGTGTTTATGTCATAAATAACAATTAAGTTTAAGTCAACTGCAATTAAATAAACTTCAGATAAGTATAATGACGAAACTGTCCTCAAAATGATCAAAACTATAATAGTGTAAGTTTTTACGAGTATTAATTAAACTGTGCTACTGTAAACATTGTCAGTTGTTCACACAAACTGACAGACCGGCTGTCTTCTCGGGGGTTGGAAATTGAATGCCGCGCGCAGCTTAAAAACGCGGGGATGTTAGGCGTGGCGGAACGTCTCCATAGAGGGTAAAATTAATCGTTCAGTAACAGCGGTTTTGCATCAACATCAATGATTATTTGTTGTTTTTTTTTATAATCATTACAATAGAAATACATTAACGTATTTTATCACCAAGCAACCCTGCAATTGTTGGTCATCAGACTCCGCAGAAATAAAAGTAGATAAATGTAGAGAAATGGTAATACCAAAAATATATTAAAATATTCATAAAAAAACTAAAAATAGTTTTTAATATGGTTAAACTAATTATATTACTATATATTTTTAAGAAATAAGGAGCTTGTAGTCTATGCTATTATCCAACGAACGGCACCTTGCCATAACTTTGAAGCTAACGTGAAAAGGAACGGAGAAAGGTAAGTTCCAGACGTATCCGTCAGACTACGCTCTATTTTTGAGCATTTCCGCTCTATTTTTGTGCATTTCCGATGCCTTCAGTGTTGTGTTGATTTCGTTCTACATGTATTGATATACCTACCACCTATAATATAGACTAGGAACAGAGGATTAGGTGTTAAGCGCGGGCTTGGACAGGGGTAGGCATTCTATACTGCGCATGTCGCGGCCTTGAACAGGGCTAGACATCCAATTCTGCGCAAGTCGCGGAACGGGGCGACTCTTTATCGATCCTGTTATGTTATGAACTTATGATTCTACGAATTCCATTCAGTATTACGGATAAGGTTACTGACTAAATATATGAAGTAAAATGCCACAATTAGCGGACTTTCCAAATATCGGCGGGAATTTTCCAATCATTGTTCTCCTGTTCATTAGTTTCTTGTTTGTTTTTATGTGGGTATTTAAAAGTTGAAAGTTAATTCAAAAATGTTTTTTTAACTTAAACTTACCTTGTCTGTTTTTACATTTTTTTTTCTTAACTTTAACTAATCCTAACTTATTCCGAAGTTCACCTCCTAGAAAACATATTCATTCAAAAATGATCTTTCCAGGGATAGAAAAATGACTTAAGTGCGATTGAAACTAGTATTACCCAATATTACTTAGATCTGTTTGTTACCAATTGACAACATTATGATGATTCTGTTATATGCCAGCTTTACGACGTTTTCCTTCAAAATTGTCCTATCATGTGTGTTCTGGTAGGCATGACTTACTAAAAACTTGCAGATTTTTGATAATATAACCCTGTTCTTAATCAATCAGTACTGAGAAATTTAAAGAGTTAACATATTATTATACTAGGCAACAATAATTATGTGAATCAGTTTACTAGAAATAAAGAAACATAAAAAAGACAAAAATATCTATACCTACAAGAGCTCAAAAGTAGACCGCTTTTTGTTACTAGGTATCAATTTTTGCAAAACCAGTTCTCCCGTCTTCTGTTCTGCGAGCCGGGGATCCTACCTCGTCTAACTGTAAAATCCTAGATCAAAGGTGAATTCAGAGCAAGAACCTGGAATGATCAAAAGTTTCGTTGCTGATATTCTGAAGATGATTATAAACAGCTGACAATGTAAAGGTTAAGATAAAATTGCAGTTAGTTGAATAAGCAGCTTACATTATACATTTATTAATTATTTGAATAAAATAGCTATACCAAGCCAATCATATTATATTTAAGTACTACTGGTACACGTATGGGAAACACAGAGCAATAATTATTAAAAACATTTTTTTTATTTTTTCAATCTCAATGGATGTACCGAAAAGTTTAAAATGCCTCAAGAAGGAAGTATATGATAACATAGCTGTCATCATTATTAAAATTTAGTATAAATATACTTATATGATATATGTAGAAGTTATTAAGTAAGAACTCTGTAGAAGTAGTATACAAAAATATTATAAATTGTAAAATATATCAATATTAAACAATATAATACACTAATTACATTAACATCAATTAACTATATACGAGTATATCTGAACATATTTAATTTTATATTTAAAACAGTCCTTGCTTAAAGCTCATCCTTGACCTCTTACTAGTCTTGACCTCTTCTGGGCAATACAGCTATACAATATATATTTCATATTTGACTACTTGGGTATCTATTACAATTGTATCCTTATTTCATAGAATAAAATTTAATCTTCACATATTTTCACTAACCTGTAAAAAAATTTGGACACGCCCAAAATAGAGAAGGTAGTACACATTTTTTCATATTCAGTAGGTAGTAGAGCCACGCTGATTTATTCAGCAGGAATGGGCCGGCTCGACCGAGGCAGTACTACCCTCTCACAGAAAACCAGCCTAAAGTGACAACATTCATGTTGTTGCCTTTTTCTGTTCAGTGCGAGGCCGAAGGCCCAACGATGCGGGGGTGACAGTTATCGTGGTATGTGTGTGAGCAGTAGAGTACTCGTAGAGTCAGGGTGGCGTGGATCAAACCGTAGGCCAGGGATACCCATAAAAACGGTGGTGTCGCTGGCCGGCCACGGCATAGAGTGGGGCCCAACCACTACTAGTCACACTGGGAGGCTGCCCCGTCAGGTCACGCATAATCCACGGAGTGGCTTGTCGTGCCGGTTGGTGACCAGCATTGGGACCCGGCAACCACTTCCGGGGGGGTACGGAGGCCCTTCCGTTGGTCACCGTCATGCTTCACCATTACATGATGACACAGCATTTTGAGTCTCAGTTTACACTGCCACGATGACTGTCATGCCTTATACGCCCCTTCTTCTTCTATCTTGGTAGCACAAAGAAAGAAAAGTGGTCTAACAGCGGCATCCTCCTCTCCCACCAAGCCGCTTTTTGAAGAGGAGTTCACTAACATACGTGGACTTCGTGGAAACCTCAGCGCTGTACACCAGCACCTCGAGACGGCTCGGCCGGCCATGCTTTTTCTTCCACAAATACGTCGCCCTGCCAACACGGCATATCTCCACTATCCCGGCTATGTGCTCGGGGAGTGCTTCCTCACGAGGGCTGGGGTATGTCTTTTCGTCAGGGTGGATGTTTGTTGTCGCTGTCTGCACTGCCTAGAAGACACATCCTGCTCCATCCTTTGGCTCAACGTGGATTTTGGCTCTATGAACCGGATCTACGTGTGCCTCTATCGGTCCCATTCCGGAGACTCCGAGACAACTCGACCACCTGAGTCAAGCATCGGATAAAGCGCAGGAGCAGTTTCCGACCGTCGAACTGGTGTTTTTGGGAGATTTTAACGCCCACCATGAGTCCAGCCGTAGATGACGAAATCACTGTCGGTATGGAGTATCCCCTACAGTGAAATCGCCAGCACGAAAACTCGTCCCTGGTTCAATCGCAAGTGCACCCGTGCTGTTGCTCAAAAGCAGTTGGCCTACCGCGCATGGACCCGGGCCCGCGTTCATTGCGAGCCAGACGTTGATCACCTAAAAGCAGCTTTTAACAAAGCCACTACGGAATGCAAGAGGGCTCACATCAGAGCAGATGCCCAGCGCTTTGCACGGTTTGGTCAAGAACTCGTCGTATACCCTACGCATAGCCGTAAGTTTTGGCGATTAGCCAAAGCCGTGAAGTCCAACTACTGCCAGCCTTCGCTGCCACCGCTGAAGTACCCTGACGGATCACTTGCCCACGAGCCGCAAGAGAAAGCGAAACTACTGTCTGACGTCTTTGCGGCTAGTTCCCGAATCGATGACCGTGGCGCGCACCTGGGACTCCGCAATGTGGGATATTCGCATCCGGCAGAAGGATGTCTGTACGGAGCTTCGGCCACTCGATTCGGTCCTATTCCTCAGGAACTGACTGCACGGATGGCGTAGCGGTTTAAGTGGTCACATCGCCACTATACTGCCGCGCCGAGTGTTGTGGGTTCGATCCCCGCACAGGACAACACTTTGTGTAATCCTCAAATTGTTGTTCTGAGTCTGGGTGTTCTTTGTGTCCGTTGCTTGAATGTTTGTAAAGTCCCCCGCGACACAGGAATTAATCCTAGTGCGGGAGTTGTCTTTTTAATAAAAAAAAAAAAAATTGTTTTGGTGGCCTGGAAAGAAGCGAAATTTCAACCCATTCCCAAAAAAGGCGAACGCTCCGATCCAGCCAATTACCAACCTATAGCCGACACTCCCATACTCTGTAAGGTGCTCAAGCGGATCATCAACATCTAATTAATCCGCTACCTAGAGGATCACTCCTTGTTAAATGATCGGCAATATGGTTTTAGGGTCCGATCCACGAATGATTTTCTAGCGTACGTCACACACCTTTGGGGTAAGGCTATGGATAAGTGATCCTTGGTCATCAGCCTCGACATTGCGAGCAAAACGATTGCTTCAGGCTTTCGATAGGATCTGGCACCGCTTGCTTCTCTTCAAACTTCCTGCATTTGGTCTGTCACCCAAATTCTGCAACTGGGTTGCTGTCTTCCTCCACAAGCGCCGCATTAGGGTTGTCTGCGACGGCTGTGTGGCCTCTGACTTCCAGCAGCTAAGCGCTGGTGTACCTCAGAACTCCGTCCCATTGCCTACGCTGTTCCTTCTTTCTCCTTGGGAACATACATTGTTATGCAGACAACACAGTACACGGGCGATATTTTGGCATCCTGTTGCTAGACTAGCAGACGTTGAGGAAAAACGACAGAATCTTGTCACTGAGCTCAACCGAATCTTGAGCCGCATTCCTCAATGGAGTTGTGAGAATCTGGTAGAGTTCGGTGCTAAGAAAACACAGGCGTGCGCGTTTCCTAATAAAAAGTCTACATTCCTTCCCCTTCCTACTCTTCAGATCACTCAACTGCCACTACAGGATAGGCTTAGTGTCTTGGGTATGGATATTTGCCGGGATTTCAATCCACGTGGTTATATAGAGAACGTCACTAAGGCGGCCTCGCGGAGGCTCGGTGTAAGGTGAGACGGTTCTTCTTGCTCGAGCAACTGTGTATTTTATACAAGACCCAGGTTCACTCCTGTACTGCGAGTACTGCTTTCATCTTTGGGACGGCTATGGACAGTATTTGCTTGACCATCTCGACCGGTTGCAGCAGTCAGCAGCAGTAGTCCGCATTATCGACTCAGTCACTCAGTTTCTCGAGTCTCTGCATTTGCGAAGAGATGTCGTCTCTATCGCAGTCCTCTATCGCAGTCCTCTATCGCAGTCCTCTATCGCCTACATCATGGAGAGTGTTCTGACGAGTTCTACCAATTGGACCCCCTTCTCCCTTCCTCTACACGACTACACGTGCTGGCCTGAGGAGTCACCGTTTGAGAGTCGAAAATATACAATCCGGGACTAAACGGTTTGACTCTTCTTTACTGCGCCGATTGGTGAAAGCCTGTAATTCACTACGAGCGCACGTGTATCCTTCCCACTTTGATCCCGGGTCTTTTAAGCGGGGCGTGAAAAAGCATCTCATCAGGCCGCCGTAGTGTGAGTCACCATGCTGCATTGACTAGACATGCAATAAGAATGGTGACCACCACTCTTTGACTCCACGTATTGCTTTCTATCAGGCAAAGTGGAGTCACTATGGTAGGCGTATACACGTATAGAATAAAAAATGGTATGTGGTACGTAAAGTCGTGAATAACGAACTCTAGTTCCTAAAAAATATATTATACTTCGCAACTAGGAAGGTATAAATAACATATTAATTCCTTTATAGACAATATATGAAAATTTGCTGGTATATTAAGATTTTTGATAGGAAGTTACATAGATTAAACTTTGTTCCCAAAGAGGAAGGTAAGGGGGGATCAAGTTATCTATAGACTACCTACTATAAAGATATATGTACCTAACATAATATAACGCACCTATATACCAATATTTTACAGCTGTTTCATCAGGCACATAATATCTATCCCAATTTTGTTTCGTTTTTAATTTATACTAAAATTATAAACAATGAATTCCTTTTACTCGATGAAACTACAAAGACATATATATCATGTCAGCTAGCTTAGTTCAGCAGAATTGTAAAAAAATGTATAAACAGCATATTAGCCCCGCTAGTAGCATTGCAAAGAATTGAGGATGCCTCACAGAATTTGCCAAAATCTTGGTAGCAACTACTAAAAGGGATGCCTTTCATGATGATGCGTAGATTAAATGCTTTACTGATTCAGAACTAGTGGAGCACACCATCGGGTATAATATCAGATGTATGCGAAGCATGGTGTATGATTTTCCTAAGCCTTGCCTGTTTAGGAAGAACTCTAATGTGCCTTACCACATGTCGACTTTAATTCCAATGATGGTGCCCCTATGAAACCCTGGTGAATTATGAGTAACTTGACCGCCGTGGAATAGTGCACCAGTGTAGGACAACCCGTATGAATCTTCATGTTGCCCCAAGAATGAATCAAAGTTAAACATACTATCATGGATGACAATAATATCCTACGCCCACCATGACGTATAGCTATACTGACATCATCTTTATCTCCCAATAGTAAATGAACTCTCCATTGAAGGTGGTGTCCAGTGCAGTGCCGTGCTGTAGTAAGGATGCAATATTACCACAGTCTTAGCCAACTAGTTTTGCATTCGGAACGCTCCCACATCCACTCTATTACGTACACAACTTACATACACATACACTCTATTACAAAAACTGTGTCTTCGCCACAAGTACAGTTTGGGATAAGGTCAGGATCATCCGTGAAACACTGGCAAAATTATTGAGGTACTTCAATCGCTTCCATTGCCATCGGGAATAGAAGAAGTTTGAAGTAAATATATTCACTTGTAGAGGTTTTAACTTGAAGATGTTTATTAACCAGGAATGGGGTTGTTCCCTTTGCTAACTTTTTGCAATTGAAAATTAGTGCTGGCATTTACCCGCACCGTACCGGTACAAACAACTTTAAACAAATCAAGGTAAGCAATAAACTATGGAGCTATGAAGCAATCAATATGCACACAGTCTAGTACCTATTAATTTTAAAATGTGGCTTAACTTGACAAGTAGCCCACGTAATTTAAAAAAATGCCAGAAGATAATGTAAAAATATTTAGATTTTACATTAAACTCTCTTAATCTATTGAATCTCCGTTACCGTGTACTTCATTGTCTAAAAATATATCCAATCCAATCCAAGTAGGACATCACATTACAATACTCGCGGCTCTTGCTATAATGTTTCAGTCATTAATTTGTAACGAATATTCTCTATCCATTATCACAATAAAGTCTCCAGTTTGTGACGTCAATATGGAAACCCATTTTGGATCCAAGGTTCATACAGCGTGTATCATAGCCAGGAATCGGTCGCTAAGAGTGTGCACCCTTTGTACGTGTTGTAAAGTGACGTCAGAGAAAAAATAAATCGACACTGCAATCGCTCACAAACTGGAAAATCACACAAAATATCGTAATATACACACTGATTTTATTCAGAAAAACTAAAGTTTAAACTAATCTAATATATTCAAACAATAATCTCCCGTTTACACCGAACAAATATATTAGTTTGATGATTATTTTAACTGTTAATAACTATACATTTATTTGAATACAGTTCTTACAGATTTCATATTAGAATAAAAATATTATACTACAAAGTGAAATTAACCGCTCTGGTTCGTTTTGCTCGTTTCATTATTCTATAAAAAATTAGAGTGTAGGAACAGGCATTTGGGATCGTATGTAATCAAAATAAATAATTGTCACAAATAACTCTTGCCTGGTGTAGGAAATAATGGGTCATACGATTATGTTTAATTATGAGGTTATCTCAATTTTCTAATATAACGAACACTCCAAGCCTCGTACGCCTTACTAAAAAAAAAATCTCCGCAAGTATGTATATTGTGTATAAAAAAAATATGCAGTTTCGTTTTTGTAGTGATTTTAATAGTGTACTTTCAAATAAAAATCTAAAAGTGGTAATATACCTACTCCATTATCCATAAAATGTTAAAGCTTTGTTTGTCGTATTTTAACACGTTACGGTATATGGTATTTAATCTCACATGATATTAAAATCAAAACAATATAATAAATAATTACAAGCCCTGCATAAAGCGTGTGTCTGTGTAGTAATTGTTTTTCGGGTACCCTTAGCGTCAGTGAAAACCTGCTCTAGCTTTGCGTGCCAAAACTAGAGCAAATTTTTGCGCATTAGAGTAAGTATAATTCTTTTTTGCAGTTTATATTTGCAACTAGATGAGGTCCTATGGATGGTGTGAAGTGTCATTTTCATATATTGTTAATAATAGAACTAATATCTACTTTATATGTAACAAGGTTCACGGATAAAAATAATAGTAGTTACTACGTTAGATCGTATATCTTCCTGGAATATAACGTTTGTATAACGTTGTAAAAAAATATGGCAATTATTTTAGGTTAGTAACATAGCAACACTTGGTCTGTCATGTTTTATAGAGTCTGTAGTAGAGTTGTATAGAGTTTGTCTTTGTAGTTCTCGCGGCGGCCATTTTGGCGTCACTATCGCACTTCGGGAAACGCAATGAATTGATTGAAACGCCCTCATTGAGAAAATATAGAAGCTTCACCAAGCAGGTATAATTTATTTGTTTTGTTTCACATATTTTATCAGATACATTCATGGATTTAAACTTTTTTACTGTCGAAGTGTTGACGCGATGGTCTATACGAATTAAACATTATGTGAAACAGCAGTTTCCTTGTAGACCTGACCCGAAGTGTCCAGAATATTGACAGACGCTAGCGCCGTCTACCTCGTCTAGTTTCCAATCTGTGGCGGTAATTTGTTGATAATAGTATATTTTATTTTATTTCAAAGTTTATTAGGCGGTATGGTACTTATTTAAAGAAAAAATAAGTGTGAAAGTGTGAAAACACGTTGAAAAAATGGCCGACTTTAACTCTACCAAACTATATAAGAGAAGATCGTGTCCAATATATTGTCTTTTTTTTTTGTATATATGTTTTCGAAGTTTCAAACTAATTGCTTATTACAATTGAAAAAGTGTTGTGTTGTTGACTAATATTGGCCTTTGTGCCCATAACCTTTGCATATTCAAACATCGATTGCAAAAAGTCACACGATCTGATTCTCCTTTCTACGGTATGTAAGTCCTAATATTAACATTCTATTATAAGCAAATATTTTTATTGAAGTATATTTTTGGGTATACTTTTTCGTAATTGGGCTCGATTTCCAATTTATCAATATTCCAGTTAATAGACTTTATTTGTTGACTTAAAACCAAATACAAAACAAGAACTATGAATGGAATACATTACATAGTAAAAATAAATAAATAAATTAAACTAATCAATTAGAAACAAAATTTATATCCAATATTATTATGCAGTAAGTGGCCTTTGTGAAATCATGCAGGGAACAAGAAAACATATAATTAAAAAAATAATTAAAAAAAATCCTGTTTAATTACTATATCCCTGAGTCACAGAGATAACCTGGCACACCTACATTTAAAATAGGTGCAATTTACATACATAAATTTGGTTGTAAATTGCACAAATTTATTGTGTATCTATATGACAATGTTTCTGAACAAGTCCATACAAGTTTCAAATAGATAGAAGTTATATTGTTGACATGTGATGCTAAAATTTGACAATTCACTAAATTCTCTTATGCTCCAAATAAAATTCTTTGATGCTTTAGCCTTCGGATATAATATTCAAATCAAATCAAAATCATTTATATCCACTGAACCAATCATAGGTATTTTTGAATTGTCATGAAATGAAGTCAGTCATGAAGCTAGTTGCCTGTTCCAATATGTAAATTCTATGGAGAAAACAAGCAAGAAACTCCAACAACACTCTTTTTCAATTAGTTTACATAAGTTTTTTGTAACAGTTCATAAGTGCACATAATATAAAATAGGATATGTGAGGATAATGCAATACATCATTGTAAAATTACTTTTATGGAAATTACTATTCTATGTTAAATAATACCAGTCCGGAGATGACCAACCCGATCAACGGCACTCGTTCACAGACATGTTGCAAGCACCAGCCATCATCTATCTCAATCATATATAAGGAAGCCGAATGACCCTGACACAGATGCCATCATTGGCAAGACTTCTAGCTAGCATGACATGCTCAGAATTACCAGGAGATACAAAACATTAACCTAATTCATTACACAGTTCTTAAAGACTTGCTAATCTAAATTTTGGTGAAACTAATTTATTTCATTCTCTCGTAATATAGTTGTCTTTCACATCGTTTTGTAAATAGGTGCAGGTTTTTTCTTATGTGTGTTTTCATAAATATACTGACAAGGCACCATCAGGATACTTATCTCCTTACACAGTTCCCTAAGGGTTTCATGACTGCGTAGATTATAAATGACTCTAATAGCTCTCTTTTGTAGAATGAAAATTGTTTCAATACCCGAACGAAACTAAACGCTCATCTTATCTGTGCCGATCGGTGAAAGCCTGGAATTCACTATCAGCGCACGTGTTTCCTTCCCACTTTGATCCTGGGTCTTTTAAGCGGGGCCTGAAAAAGCATCTCACCAGGCCGCCATAGTGTGGGTCAACATGCTACATTGATTAGACATGTAATGAGGATAGTGACCACCACTCTTGGACTCCATTTATTGCTTCAGGCAATTTCGCCATCAGGCAAAGTGGAGTCATTATGGTAGGCTTACACATAAAAAAAAGGCCAGCCCCCACTAAAATACCATAAGACATACTATGGAAATAACAAAAGTCTTGCAGTATCCATGTCTGTTAATTGATGGGCCATCCTTACGGCATATGCTGCAGACCTAAGCTTTTTTTCCACCCATTGTAATCTAGAATCCCTATGAAAACTGTTTCATTTACAAAATATATTTTTTCCTTACTTAGTAAAACTTTACATGCACTATATCTAATATTAGGCAAAGAGAATCTTACAATTTTTGAAAACCCATTTTTAATTTTGATCCCGATGAATTTACACCATTGATCTGAACTTGCTGTTGTCTATCACTCAGGTATGATTTAAGCAAACAGAGAGCCTGTTTACAAATTCATATTGCTCAATTTTCAGAAGCATAGTTTCATGACTTACACAATTAAATGCTTTTGAGAGGTCACAGAAGATACAGAGGGCTTCCTCCCATGCTGTAAAAATATACTGTAACAAAGCAAAACACCTGAACATTGACACTGAGATAGCCTTTTTTTTTAATTCACCTTATTATAGGATTTGATTTTACAAATTACTCTTTATAATTACATCATAACAAAAAATAAAAATGCATTTTTATGTACTGCAGATAAATTGGATTAAATTAAATACAATATTAACATATAGGCATCTTGGGCCTATACCCCCTAAGGGGTAGACTGAATTGACTCAAATGCCTATTTTTTGCCAACCAAAATTTAGTCCCGCTTTGATATTAGGAGTCAAGCCTATTGCCGCTGGATAAAAGTATATAGACTTTCTGTTAGATAAGAAAATATCGGGGGCCCTATTTTAATAAACTGAGAACTGCATGATAGTTCCAGCTTTATTATTATTTCTGAGATGTCCATTTCTGAACAAAGGCCTTAATCATCTATAGCTTTTGAGTGTCTGTCTAAGCGATGCTGGTTCTGTCACACTCACTATCTCATCTTGCCAACTGTATCTGGTCTACCTTGGTATCTGGTGTTTGATCCTTTGCAGTATTTTATATAGTAGTATATAACGATTTTATCTCACATTTTAACTAATCTTTAATTTATAAAACTGCAAATTAATCCTTTTCAAAAGAGTTCTGTACTGTAAGTAGTTGGTTACACTATCGAAATTCGATAATCAGTTCCCTGCATCGATTTACTGCAAGCCCACTGTATACTTTTGTCCATAATTTATCTAATTTTGGATATTAGTAAAGTTACTGAAAAGTTTTCGATAGAATTTTTATTGTTTTTTAATCTTTGTAAATAAGTAGGTATAATGGAAATTAACATCTCAGTAAAATCCCCATTTAGCTGATACAAAGAAAAAGTAAATATATGCATTAAGATTATGTTCCAAGTGTAACATATAAAAATGATTAACTAAAATCCAAGTTGTAATAATTGAGGCAACAGACACCCTATACAGACACTTGAGAAACAAGCATACTGAATATTCTACATACCTCACAATTAGTGTCCTTTACTGTCACTAAATCTTTTAAGCAAGTTGCTGTTCTTGTTTTCAGGTTCTTCTTGACTGACCCTTTTTTCAAAACATTCCTTATTTGGTCAGGATATAACCTGCATGGTCCACCCCAACTGATAAAGAATAATAATATGTATAATACATAACATTATCAATCACTAACCAGGTTAAGTTGTTGCCTTAAGGAACTATCTTCCATGACAATTCACATTAACCCTTGAATTTATTATTCACTCATACATTTAAACCTACATCTTGCTACTAATGCCACTTACACTAACATCATTTATAATACTAATACTAAGTAATAATTCAGTCTCATCAAAATAACACATTAATCATTATGCTCAATGCTCTTTTAATTAAAACAAAGTCCAGTACAACCTTAACTTTAATACCTTTGAAAAACAGTGCATTTTAAACAAAAAAAACCATATATATTGGTTTCAGAGTCAGTCAGTTTCGCTAGCTGGACTATTCTAGTTAATGCTGAAGCTTGAATGTGAAAATGGTAGCTTTCTATATAAGTGTCAAACAAACAGTATTTTCGTCATCTTTTTATAAGATATTACCTACTGTGTTCTTATGAAGTATTTACTTGTATTGAAAAAAAATGTGACCATAATTCTAATTTTATATGTGCGCAAAGTATGCGCCAGCCTAACCTAACCAAATACTTTAACTCCTTACTCTCCTAACTCTTAAAAACCACCATAGTGTTTTACGTTATATACTGACTACCTCAGTTTTACTATTTTTCTAATCAAATCTATGTTTTTCCTAGTTTATAATTGAATTTAAATATTAACAAGAATAAAGAGTAACCCATCTAATTAAAAAAATGTAATTTTCAAATTGCTACAAAATTAAAATATGGTGCTAGTTAGGAATTTTTATATGATTTATACATGGAGTTGGTGTTATTTGAACAAGTAAAAAGATTTACTTGAATTATTATATACTGGTTCATGACACTTTTCACACAAGATAACAACTATATCAAATTTAGTCCATTAGTTGAGTAGCTGTGATGCACACAGCAAACACACAGATAAACATGTTCAGCTTGTTACACCCCTGCATTCGTGTCGTAGGTTAAAATTTAAAGCTCATTTACTGTAGCATATTCTATTTATCACCAATGAGACAATGCATTGATTCTAATTCAAATAATAATGATCCATGGATCTAAATTTA
Source organism: Tyria jacobaeae (assembly GCA_947561695.1). NCBI lineage: Eukaryota > Metazoa > Arthropoda > Insecta > Lepidoptera > Erebidae > Tyria > Tyria jacobaeae. The sequence continues at coordinate 4,024,794 of OX387207.1, read as the reverse complement.
GTATAGCCAAATGCAAGGACAAAAGACTAGGTTCTGCCAACCTTAGAATGGTTGAAGACTGTCAGCTAGCCTGTTTAAATAGAACAAATCTGTGGCTACCAAGTGAAGGGACTTTACACAGTGGGCTAGCTCCCTAATTCTGATTGATAAGAAGAAAATAATTTTCAAGTCCTATTTGTGAGGTATAATCCATTGTAATAGATAATATTATATCCATAGTTATAATACACGCTGCATTCGGTTTTAGTTTCACAATTGTGTTGACCAGTGCAGGAATTGTTTGTATTCAGTTCTAGTTAGGGAGTGAACACAGACCTATCTACATATAATGCCTATAGGTCATCCATTCTTCATTAGTGCGTCGGCAGGGTATTGGATTTATTCGATCAATATTTCATTATGTTGGGTGGAAGGGTGTTGCTCCCGATGTAAGCACATTGTGCAGCATAGTTTGGGACTGATTGCAACTTTTAAAGTTAGATAATAATGCTAACTATATTTTCAAGAAGTCATTATTTATTATTATATCGGAATGATCTTGTCCCTGGTTAGTTTGTTCATGTTTTCAACCGTCTTCAAAAAGGAAGAGGTTCGCAATTCGACAGTATTTTATTTTGTTTCGACTGCGTGAACTGATTTCGACGATTTTTTTTAATTTGAAAGCTGGTGCTTCCCGTGTGGTACTATTTTAATTTGGTTCAGTTCTGACAGTGACATTAATGAGAAAACAATATTAGTCTTAAATTTTATGATAGACGCATTGAAGTCGATTGTCTACTTTTTTAAAGTCCGATTATTATCAGGACGAGTTTTTTAACATTTTCAGTCTCAATAGTTCTGTGTACCTACTGTTTCTCCCTCGTCGGTTTTAATGTCGATATATTTTTGTTTTATAAGAAATACTAATAAATACTAGCAACGTGCTTAATACATTATTAGCATTCTGGGTAACTACCCCAGGTAAGCTAAGTTTGTATTAGGGGGGTCTTTGTTTTTTTTTTTTACATTTATTTATTTTTAATAGATGTTGAGTTATTAAGTAGTCAAAAGTGGCTCGAAATGGTTCCTTATTTGTCTTGATACAATATTAATTTCAAATCACCTCCTTTGTTGGATTTTAGTCATGCCGCCTCCCGATAAAAAGGATAAGACCAAGCAGACGCTGATTCAGCAGTACCTGAACCAAAACACTGCAGCAGTTATCGCAGGTAAAATATCTTTCTATAGTACTATAGTATATATATGTATATATTTATGTATGTAGTTACTAAAAACTAGCTGTTTGGCTACAGAATCTTTAGGAATAGTATTAGAGTGGTAATTATAGTGCTGCGAGTATTTCCATGCCAGTCTTAATTTCAGGGCGTGCATCTGTCTGTGGCAGATGATTGTCGAAACCAATGTAATCAATCTATATTGTTATAGCACATACAAGTCAAATTAAATTGTTAATTTACTTTGTCACTACAAGAATTCTTAGGAGCAATTATCAAATTGTAACAGTAGCCAACATTAGGCGGATCTGAAATGGAGTTAAAGAATGTCTCAGCGTCTTTATTCGACACCAGTTACTCATGCTAACTATAAATGGAAATATAGTGTTAGGAATACGCAATTTTTGTGTACAATATTTGCTCAGTAAAAGAAGAGAATTCGTCATGTGAGAATTAGTGTAGAAATTAAAAAAAAAAACGGGCAGTCTTTGGGGACTGCCGATAGAAGTGAAAAGTAACTTGTGAATTGTATCGTCGAGCTATTAGATTATACACAGTATACATATAGCTCACGGAAAGCGTGTGGTGACGATGATGCGAGTATCACGCTTTTTGTACACTCAAAAAGTACACATATATGCACAGTACACATATAGCTCATGGAAAGCGTTCTGTGACGATCGAGTTCCAATGTTTTTTGTTCACCCAAAAAGTGAATTTAATCTAAATCTAAATTTTAAAAAGTTTTCATGGACGTTTGTTGTCAATCACGCCAAAACGGCGTACGGATCTATGTAAATGAAATGTGGTACAGTGATGGATTATAGTCTGGAAAAAAATAGGGTTCAAAATTCTCTCGTTACCGAAGTGGCAGGCAGCAGCTGGTACAGAACAAACATTTGAAGCGTTATTAAAGTACCGCGAAACTCACCTATATTTTTCCAGTTCAGAGGTTAGTTATCCAGTCCCGTGTACAGTCATTATATTTATATGGTGTGTTTTGCCAGCGATCAGCAAAACGAGGATTAAAGTACCAAAACATAATATTTTCGCCTTGGCAAGTAAATAAAATACAATTTATTCCCCTGGTAACTTTTATTATGTTCATGTTTATTAGTAACTGATAGAATAAATGATTCAAGGGCCTTATTCTCGTGTTCATCGACTTTTGTGAAAATCTCTATAAAGTAACACAAAGTATAAGAATTATCAAAGTACTTCTTTACCAAACTAATCGTTCATTCAGCTTTGGATACATATAATTGCAAAATAAGCGTTCACAAATATTTTATTAAAACTATTTACCCTAAATTCTAACTCTTAAGCTAACTTAAGAAAAACTTTTCATGAGAAATATCTTTTTCTACTGCTTTGTACCACTCGCTGTATGTCTAAGCTGGAAGTATACATTTGACACTGATGAATGACTCTCTAGTTTGCTTCCAAATAAAACCTGTTACATATTTTCAAGTATCTGTAATTGGTCAAAAACGCCCTTTACACATTGTATGACTAGTGAGTAAATAAAATGTATGACGTAATACTGTTTTCTCTAGTGAACGGCACTGAAGATGAAGAATCCTCTAGTGGCGTCACATACTTCGTCGATGAAGAAGGAAGATATTACTACCAGCCAGCTGGGGACAACCAGAATTTGGTGTCACTGCAAACTGAGCCCAATGATAGTGAGGTAAGAAAAGTTTTGTTTGGAACAAACTGTATTTATAGCCTTGTCCTCTTGAGTATAATGTTCTTTGTTCCCTTAGGATAGGATCAGAATTGATTCGTTATATCACTTGTGTAGCAGTAAGTGCTTGAAGCATAACATAATTGTTACTTAACATAGTATTTATTTTCATATAAAAATATACAAGTAAGGTCATTAAAACTCAAGATTCATATCCTTAAAGTCCAATACAAATTGAAAAATATACAGTTTATGTAGTTGGTCAACGGTCAGTAGTAATATATTCCACTAACCAAAATCTGAATAAATGAGTTCCTTGTATGAGTTTTCCTTATTAAAAAGAATATTTTTCCAGAAAGAAACTGGTAGAGAGGGAGACAATTGAATAATATCTTCAATATTCATTACCTACAATTCTACCCATCATTGGTTAAGGAGTTCATAACAATTGCAGTAGAGGAAACAGTCCTCTAAAATTAAACCTAACAATAATATATTTCCTTTTTGCAGACCATAGGTGAAGAAGAACAAATGGTTGTTGACTCCGAGCCCACTGAGAGTTATCAGACTGTGACTCTTGTGCCCTCTGAGTCAAGTAATGGTGAAGTCAGTTATGTGCTTGTTGTTCAAGAAGAGAATAAGTCTGTTGTCAACATTGACCTTAATATAGACCAGGTAAGAACAAAGAAATAATATAGTTATATGACCATTATCCTTAGATTTATATACAGTGAAAAGGTTATCAAAGTCATCAATTCATCACTGGTATTCTTATAGTTTGAGAAAGTTAAAAGAACAAAAATCTTAGACGGAGATTAGAAAAATCGTGTAAATCGCGAAATAATCCTGAAAAAAAAGGTATAAAACAGTTGCCAGTACACATCAGCTACACCCTCAGTTGAATATCTTTATTTAAGGAGACATTAACAAATAATTATTATGCTAATATAGTATTTATCCTTGTAGCAGGAAGACAAAGGCAATGAGGATGTATACAATTTTGAGGATGAGGAAGCTGGTGAGGAGGCGTCTGAAGAGGAAGAAGAGGCTGAAGGCAAGGCCAAGACTACAACCACTAAGCGAGTGAAGCATGTTCGACCTCACTTTACGTGCAACTTCTGTTCTTACACTAGTCATCGGCGGTAAGTACATTCAAAATGTATTTAGACAACTATGTGAATTTGTAAAAGTACTCTGCTATATAGGGATAATGCCCTGCCATATTAGGACAGAGATAGCATGAAAATATCAGTCTCATCACAAGATTTATTTATCAGAAAAAAGCAGATTGCGCTTTTATGTTTAGTGGAAGGAAATTCATATACTGCAAGTAAAGAATTTATTATAGTATAAAAAACGGACCTAGATAGTACATGGAAATAACGTGCAGTATGTCTAATATTTAAAAAATCTTGGTTTACAAATGGCACAAATATCACGTAACATATGCATACAAAATACAGTCCTTGAAGTCACTAGATCAAAAATCGGTAAATATACATTCAACTAAAAGCCAGCCAATTTTTCAATGAACGTGAACTTTGTGTAAAGAATGCTATATTAATTTTCATTCATTTTTGAAATACTTTTTGCAACTACCCTTTAATAATCGTTTTAATACCAAACATTCTAGAAATTATTTCATACCTTTAGAGACGAGATATATCTTATTTTGTACCACGATGTAGGGCAGTCAGAAATAATTGTCTAGTTTGAACTGGTTTTGATGCACGAGGTATTTGATCCCAAGAACATTGATTGCCTTTACCACATTAGTGTTCGCAAATCACTCGTTCATTCTAACGTCGGCTGCTCCAGAGAACACACTACACCGTAGTCATACGAGCTCTCAAGTTATATTTCTTAAAGAAGTACTTTTGAATTGCAATTTTTTAAATTCAATTTTTTTTATTGAATTGCCGTGTGGTTTTCTTTGAAGCAGAATAGGGGCACCTCCATCTCTTCCCTTGGGTTTCTTAAAAGGCGACTTAGAGGATTTTACTGTTATTTATCAGATAAAGTCATATAGTGTCCGTGGTAATAGGCTAATCTATTACGTTAGTGGGACCCGAAACTTATTAACAAAATGTGGGTGTTGAATACACCTCTGCCTGCTCATTCAGAATACAAGCGTGAGCGTATGTATATGTATGTAACTGCTTATTATTGCCTCTTTTTTTTTCGCATATTTTTTTTACTATACATTCATTTCTCATTCTATTCAATACCTATAACTTTACAATAAATTAACGATGAAAAGGAAACAAAGGCCATGGATTTCCACGTTTCAAAGGTATTTGCAGTTCGATTTTTTGTTTTTAAAGTCTGTTTACATTTTTCAGAGTTTTCTTTCATTAAAGTATATAATATGTATCTAGTCTCACCATAAATATTGTTACAAGAAATTATTTGTTTGCTATTGCATAAAACATTTATTACAGTAATGTGTGTTAGTTTATACATTAATATAATAGCATTAAAACTATATGAAACTCATTCAAAATTATCTTCATTGGCTTTAATACAGTGCTTTTAGTGTTGATGCCTGATGTGTTGCAAAAATTCCTTCTGTGACGATGAACGGACTAGAAACTCCAAGGACATTCTTTTTCAACTTGTTTCTTTTAGGCTAACCAAAGTTTGTTCCGGTTTATATTCTAAACCTGAGTAATATCGACAGGTATCTACTTCTTCGTCACATGAAGAGTCACTCGGAAGACCGGCCTCACAAGTGCAGCGTGTGTGAGCGTGGCTTCAAGACTGTTGCTTCTCTTCAGAACCACGTGAACATGCATAATGGTGTTAAGCCACACGTCTGCAAGTATTGCAACAGCCCTTTCACCACTTCTGGTAAGTAATATAAGATTTATTTGTTAAAGATTAGTACCATAGATAATTGACCAGCTTGTTTACTCTCACATTTAAATTATTGTTTTATTTCTTCCTTAAGTCTATTTGTAAATCTGACTGTTAGTAGTTAATGCGTAATAAACTCACAGCTGCATTTATGTAATTTCAGTAATATTTTTATTGTACTCCCTGCCAGATAGTTTAAAAAAATATTTTTATGTCAAATTTTTACATTAGTTCACCAGTTTGTTGATTAATTATTTAACAAGATCAGGTTTCTAGCTTCAATTATTCAGAATCAGTCACTTTTTGCTAAAAAGGTGAAATGACAGTGACCAATTGATAACTTATTAATATGATGTTGTTTCTGTTCACAGGCGAGCTGGTGCGTCACGTTCGTTACAAGCACACGCACGAGAAGCCGCACAAATGTACCGAGTGCGACTACGCTTCTGTTGAGCTGTCCAAACTACGCAGACATGTTCGCTGCCACACCGGCGAGAGGCCTTACCAGGTAAAACAACTAGTCTTAGGAAATAGAATAAACTTGATTTTACATCATAAAAATAGCTTATAGTCATTTACAATAATGATAGGTACAAAGGTCGGCCTAATCTGTACTCAGCAGTTTTTGCCAGCCACCTCAGGATGAACAAAAACAAAAACAAAAATATCAGACATCTAATGATGGGTAGTTTTGGTTTGCAATAAAATATGTAATAAAGAAAATCAAAGAGGAATCAAAATGTTAAACTGTAACTAGGTACATCATACATATCTCAACCGCCATTATCTTGTATACAATACAAAAGTGATCCTAGTGACCTCACCAACATGACTTGATTATGGCCTACTACAAGAAAAAGAGAATACATTGTTTTATTATTTAAAATATTTACCTTAGTTTCCAAGTTTTGTTGTTTGTTGCTGTGTGTGTTTTTTTTTGTTGTTCTTCCATAAGTTTTTTACATTATCAACTAAATTAAAACTTATTAAGCTATTTTTGTTCTCATGAACAAGTCTTGTTTGGTGTTAATGTGTGTGTCTATCTAAATATCCTGAAAACCCTTTCAAATATAAAGTATACAATGACAAGGTAAAATATATACAGTTTTGAACTCTTGAAATTGACAGCCATATTAGGAACATGGTTTTATTAAAGGCATTATGAATTTTAGATAATTATAATATAAGTTAAGAATATCTTTATCAACAAATGTTTGTGATACAGTTATTTAAAAACCTTGGCCCCTTATCTAGTAAACAATTGTATTACAGGTGCCAGTGTATTTCTTTAAACAAAATGAACAGTAATGTCAATATGTTGTGTATTGTATGTTGTCCATGTGTATTATTTGTTTATTTACTTATTATTGTTGGTTGTATGGGGGAGTGGTTTGACACGAGGTGTTAATGTTATTGTTTACTAGTGTCCTCACTGCACTTACGCCTCGCCGGATACGTTCAAGCTGAAGCGTCACCTCCGCACTCACACAGGCGAGAAACCGTACAAGTGTGATCACTGCAACATGCGCTTCACACAATCCAACTCGCTCAAGGCGCACAAGCTTATTCATAACGGTAAGTACTTGTATGAAAATACTACTATGACAAATAAAGACCCTTGTAAACATATAAGGGGTGTAATAATAATAAATACAGACATCTCACACTCGGCCGAAACTAAACTCCTCTGATCGAAACTAAACAAAGCTTGTACTGTGGTAACCAGTCTAACCTTGAGTTAACAAATCTAGCCTGATGATTGTTTTTGACTTTATTGATTTCAGTTGTAACAGATTTAAGTGATAACTTTCTTATTTAGTTATGTTCTCAATTAGCCGGATCCCTTGTAAGAGTGTGTGACAGAACACCGCGTGTTTGTAGTCGGTTTGATTCCGACATACCACCTCACTTAGCTCTGATTTTCCACCCGAAAGAAGAAGAAAGAACCAGCGGATGCCCCCACTCCTTTCCTCCCCTCTGATTACTCTTTAGGGGGGCTGCGCACTTACAACTCTTGAGTTAAAGATTTCCATGGGAGGTGGTTGTCACATACCATCAGATGACCAGTCTGCTTGTTTGCTCCCCTATGCCATACATAAAAAAAAAATACATATATTTTCTAAACTAATAATGTAAAATAATATGCCTATGCCATAAAAAAGATTGTGTCTGTGTAGATAGTAGAGAGATAATTATTAAATAAGGTATTAAATGCAATGCAGAATTAGAAATAATTGTAGTTGTTACTTGATTAGTATCGGAGAAGCCAGTGTACGCTTGCGAGTTGTGCCCAGCGAAGTGTGGACGTAAGACCGATTTGAGGATCCACGTGCAGAAGCTGCACACATCCGACAAACCACTCAAGTGTCGTCGCTGTGGCAAGTCCTTCCCCGATCGGTATTCTTGCAAGATGCATAACAAGGTAATTCAAACTACTTCTGTCTCTTTACTTGGATTTGTAATGTAACTAATGAGACAGTGGGCAAATGCCAAGACACTACAACAGTATTACAGATCTTTTCTTAATTTGGGGTATATTTCATTAGTGTTATGTTAAATCAGTCATTACATAAATTTAATCTCAGTGTACATCACTAACTGACAGGCGTTCTGTTTTGTGTTTACCTTCAATATTATTTAATTTTGCTATGGAATGAAATGGATTTTTGGTCCTCACAATTAAATATCTTTAAGAATATGGAGCAAGAGGAACATCGTAATATAGAAATTTTGGATAATAAATAGTCATAATGATCCAGCTTTTGAAGAGTATGTAACAGCTTTAAAGTAGAGGATCATATTAAAATTATTATTCCTTCATACAAACCTAATTATTTGAAACTTTTTTCTGCAGACTCACGAGGGAGAGAAATGTTTCAAGTGTGATTTGTGCCCTTATGCTTCCACAACTCTGCGTCACTTGAAGTCACACATGCTGAAACATACAGACGAGAAGCCGTTTGTATGTGACCAATGCGATCAGTCGTTCAGGTTAGTCTAGTTATTAGTTTGTAAAATCGCCATAAATAACTACATTTATTTTATTATTTATAATATTTTGTATAACCCCCAAGCACACTTACACGAAACTGCCAAAAAAGATTTTAACAGTTTGTTAGTCAAGTCGATAATGATCTTAAGAGTTTACACAAACTAGCAAACTGATGACACTAGATAAGCTCTAGCCATTATTAATTTATATTTTGCTTTATTAATTACAGACAGAAGCAACTCCTCCGTCGTCATCAGAACTTGTATCACAACCCTGGATATGTTCCAAAGCCGCCTAAAGAAAAGACTCACACTTGCCATGAATGCAAGCGTACATTCGCACACAAGGGCAATCTCATCCGGCACTTGGCACTTCACGACCCAGAGTCTGGACATCAAGAGAGGGCTCTTGCACTCAAACTTGGCCGACAGAGGAAGGTCAAATACGTTAATGGCGATCTCAAGGTGAGAAAATAACATTTTATTGCAATTTAGCATTATATTACATAACATAGATTTAATGAACTTTATTGTGTGACTGCCTTTTTTCCGTAAGTAAATGCTTGCGTAAAAGTTATTTTCTATATCCATCTTGAACATTATTTTTTTCTTTATACAAGGTAATGTGTCCTCCTGGCAACGTTTGTGAAAAATATCATGATGATTGGTATTAGTAATGGTTAGTCATTAAGATATGAGAGTGTACAAATACTCACTTTGAGCTTTATTATATATATTTATTATATATTACTAAGGATAAGTATATCTGCAAACTGCTTCATCAGCTGCTAATATTGTTAAATCACAGCGAAATTTTTCCAAATTTGTTTTCTTTTTATAATAAATAATTAAAAAAGTAATTTCTTTTAACCAATGAAAAATACGGTTTTGTATGTAACCTAACCGTTACCTTGTAAAACCTGAATATCCTGTTAATATCTAGTTTAAATTGAAATGCAATATAACATCCTCAATTTAAGTTTTTCAAAAATGCTGTGCTTATAAAATCATGTCATTGCTAATGATTCCACCTGTATTCAGTTATTATTCTGTCCCACGCCCTTTATCGATTTACCTTTAGATACAACTAAGCTAAGCTGTGTGCGTAATAATGTGTGCTAGTATAACCCATTATATGAGTACATTTTACTGCTAATTGATAAATGATTTTAAATAGAAAATTAATCATTTATGTCAACGAATGACAAGTGCCTAGGCTCGCGTGCTATATTATTTTATTAGATGAAGATGCATTGTCTGATTACTCTCAGACAAGCTTTATATATTATTAAACTAAAATATATATATTTTTAAACTAAAATATGTTGAATTATTCCATGTTAGTAAGATGTTACTAACATTGAATAATTCAACAGTTTGCTATTATAATTCAGTACATGCATGTACCTTGATATATTCTCATACAGTTGAGACAATTTGGAACAATTGTTACCAACCAAAAATAAAACATTCTCTTACAGGTATATAATTTATATATTATTGATAATGTGTCAAAGACATATTTTGTCAAAATATTCAGTGTTACTTTAAATAGTTAATCATATTATAAAATATAATTTGTTTCTTCCTATGGAACTTGATTGTGACTACTAGTTTGCCATATATAATTATATTAGTCTTCAGAATAATGAATGAATAATACTTATAACTTTCTTAAAAACAAAAAGTTCTTATTTTAATAACTGTAACAAATTCTTATAATTATAACCGAAAAAACAGTAAACACAATTTTTATTGCACCAAAATGTGTGTAATATAGTACAATATAATTATTTTCAACTTTGTTTATATCTTAAAATATATATAAACAAAAACATAGTTTTGATTTTTTTATAACTGAAACAAGAATATAGAAAGAAGAATATTAGGAATTAATAGATTTCTTCCTCGATTCATCTCGAGAATTTGGTTAAACCAATAGAGGAAAAAGCGGACCTATTCAAGACTAAAATTTATTATTATATATATAAATTTAGTTATTTATTGAAAAAAATAATTTTACTAAATCAAGTTACCAAAATACATGTAGTATTTTGGTAACTTGATTTAGTAAAATTATTTTTGTGTTGATAAAAGCGTCAGCTGTGTTGGGCCAATAGAATTGCTTAGAAGTGTATGCAAGTATAAAGTCATAGGTAAACAATATATGTACTGTGTGTACAACAGAAACCATGAACTTTATATCCTAACAATATTCTAAACGTGCAATACCTCGTTGTTTACTTGATGTTTAGAGTTGCAGCGACAGTGGGCGCCCACAAATAAACTCAAGAGCCTCTTACTTGCGAAATTTATGTTTTTATTATTAATGAGTATTTGAGCTCAAGCACCAGCAACTTTTTTATAACTTGCTCATGCTAAATGATCTATAATCTAGTCTATTAGTCCTGTCCACAAAACACACCCTCAAACTCTTCACTAGCAATTGTGTATGTCTGTAGAAATATATGTTGCTTGTACTTTGTCACAGGACATTCAAGGTCCAGATTCCGATGATCAATCTGAGCTGATTAAACTGGGATTGGCAAGCAATGAGTTGAAGCGGGGCGAGTTGGTTACTGTAGCTGATGGGGACGGCCAACAGTATGTGGTGTTGGAGGTGATCCAACTAGAAGATGGAACGGAGCAACAAGTAGCCGTCGTCGCCCCTGATTTCATGGATGAGGAGGAAGCTGGTAATTGTTTATTATTATTGTAGTGGCATCAAGTACAAACTAACTCTCCCTCTGTTGTCTCTCCGCAAACCATTAGTTAGGTCATATTATAGTTCAGCTATGTACCTATATTTATATGTGGTACTATTATGTAGTTTATTTAAAAATATTTATTTATCAAGATGGCTGCGTTTAATTGTACCCAACATGAGTTCGAGCTTCCAGAGAGGAACTTCCACTTCCACTTCCATTATTAGCAATGTTGTTGAGTTCATAGTTGTGCCTCGATCATTTCTGTTCTTTTTAGTGCTCTTGTACATTATAATTCAATGCTCAGATTTATGGCTCAAATTCTAAAGGTGTATGCCAATTTTTTCAAGAAGTTTACTTTTATTCAATTACAGCAAAAATTCCTCTACTACATACTTTCGGTTACTGTCATTTCTTGTTATTACATTACACACACAAAATTTACAACTTACCAAAGAAAGAGTGAAATAGGAAACTTTCAGAATAAAGGTTGATAAGTTTGTAATGTAAAATTTGAGTAATTATTTTTTTTACCATATCTGCGTATCAGAACAGGCCACTAGCATAACATTTTTATACTATAGGGGGACAGACGAATAGACAGGGTCACCTGATGGTAAGCGACAACCGCCGTCCCATGGACCTGCAACTCAAGAGTCGAAATCGCCTTTGAGGGTGATGAGGGATAGAGGGATGCAGGGAGAGGAAAGAAGAGAGGGGGAATAAGGGGAGTGGAAAGAGAAGAGGGGAAGGTGGGCCTTCGGAAACCTCACACATTTCGGGGAAATGCAACACAATCATTACTTCTCAACCGGTTTTCTGAGAGGCCGTAGTATCGCTCCGGTCGAGCCGGCCCATTCATGCCTAAGTATGGCTCTACCACTGTTAAAACATCTGCCTTAGACCGGTGGGCACAAGCGATCGAAACCAAGGTAAGGCGTAGGCGATTAGTTTGGACGTAGCGAAGTCCTTTGATCGGGTCTGGCTTAAAACGCCTCCCGCGAATCTTCCTTCCTATGGGTTTCATGAAAAACTATGCAACTGGGTCACCAATTTTCTTACGGACAGGCATCAAGGTCGTTGTCAACGGTGTCAGTGCTAGTGCCGCACAAGGCTATCTGCCATCATCCACGCTATTTCTTCTGCATAGCAATGATGTGCTGTAGATTAGCAGCATCCAATGCTATGCAGCCGCACTAACATTTCTCGGGAAAACGTTATTGAGAGTTGATTAAAACTTGTGTCCGAAATCGAAACTTGTTTAGAAAGAATTACAGATTGGGTCGACTTAATCTAGCATTCACTATCTCTAGTATTCATATTAAACCGTTGCTGTGGTCGCTTGCCATCAGTTAACCCGTCAGCTCGTTTATTAGCAGCCCTTATCTCATGAAAAAACAATACAAAGTGACTCGTAATCGTGACACTTAAAAAAAAAACTTTTTAGTGGTAATTCTGGCAAAATTGTAATAAATGATTTTATTCAATTGTATAAATATATCATAACTTCTATAGTCCTTTCTATAGCAGTCGGAAAAACAGTAGATCCCTCGTTTTATGTTCACGACCGCGACCATTGTCAACGGTATTTGTTCATACTTTCTGTATGAGGTTGTTATACCTTAAATCGTCGCTTAAGTTCTAACACCATGTATGTCAAAAATAGCGAACTTTTCAGGAGAGTAAAAAAACTACATAATTTTACATAGACTCCGTTACAGTTCCATTTCATAATGAAAGTAGCATTTTATATTAGATATATGAACTATGTAATCATTAGTAATATTTATTATCATGACTTTTTTGACATATGTAGTGTTGTCTTATTTTGATATGCAAACTACATGACACGTGTTTTTCTAATAGCAATTGGAAAATAAGACAGTGATATTAACTTGTTTATTTTATTAAAATTCAATAAGTATGTTTCCTAACTTAACATATATTCTTAATAATAAATAGTTTAGATTCAATTGCACTTTTATAATATATTATTGATTATAATTTTTTTTGTACTTAATGAGACCTGTATTAGTAGAGGTCTCATTAAGTACAAAAAAACTAAGTAAATAAGTAAGCTTCCTAGGATAGTTAGAGTTATTTAAGTTTAAGACCTATTTATATCAAAACAAAACTCAATACATTCTTAGGAAATAAGCTTATGAAACCTTCACAAAATATTATATAAACAGCAAAGATTTGAAATCTTATTTATGTGGTAAACCGCCGTAAAAACTATGGCAATCAGCAGAAATTACGTGATTCTATACATGTAAATGAGTCCACTTTATCTGTGATATTGGCAGCCTACTTTAATACAGCTTTGATTTCGGCTAATTACTTTGTGGTTATGTCTCCTGGGCAGTAATGCGTAGTCATCATATCTTTTTTTTTATGCGATAGGGGGCAAGCGAGCAGACTGGTCACCTGATATTAAGTGACTCCCACCGCCCATGGACACCCGTAACTCAAGAGTCACAACTGTGTTGCCGGCCTTTTAGGTAGGAGTACGCTCTTTTCTTGAAGGTTTCAAGGTCATATCGGTCCGGAAATACGGCAGGCGACAATTTATTCCACAGGATGGTTGTGCGAGGCAAAAAGCTTCTGGAGAAGCTCACAGTGGTGGAGTGCCAATCATCCAGGTGATGGGGAAGTATATTTTGGAATCCTGCGGCTGGTATAAGTCCGAACAATTCCTCTGAAAACTTCCCATGATACAAGTGATAGAAAATGCAGAGTGAAGCTACATTTTATGAGCCTTTCTGCACGCAGTAATACATGCATGGACTGGTCATTTGCTTCCAAAAAATTGAAAAAATATCTTGTTTCTTCCTCGGTTATTGTGTTACATCCACGAATTTGAACTTCGTTCAGAAGTCAGACGAGCAGCGAGATCCCATTTCACGAGCAGGCCGCATTACGCCAAGCAAAACTTTAAACTTTTTTGTTTACCGTCTCGCTGATATCCCATGTATTATTATCTGATATCCCTCTAATCTTAGTTTCTTGCTTTTATTTTTGGTTCACGCTTACCTGGCATCTGACTTTAAGTCTTTAGTTTCTCTTTCGTTTAGAATTAAGATCCTCGCAATATTCTTCGTTATTCGTTCTCATTAGATATTGATGATTGCTCTTCTATTATTACTGATGATTGTACTTTGGTATTATTGATAGCTGTTCTCATTCTGATGTGATTATTTCTTAAGAAAATATTTTGATTTTTAAATAAAGGCAAATTATTAGGTATACAGTATTCTATTTAACAGGTGGAATGATGAACTCTTTGCACACTTCACGTTTTAAATCATCCTCGTCTGTATTAATTTTTTTTTCTGCAAAAACAAAACAATCATTACTTTAAGAAGTAGGTACCTATATGACGATGATGAGGAATTTTCATTCACTGATTATATTTAATACAAAATAATAAACGATTATTGTGAGTAAATTTTATTTATTTCGCTTCTTTGTAATACTACGTAAGTCCCGATGCATAATAAAATTAAAAGCACGTAAGTCACGCAAACACTTCTAACATCAATTTCTATCTAAACAGGCTCTTTTTAATGTTAAAATAGAAAACTTAAAAAGTAAATGTATTTAGAAAAACGAAAAACAATACAATCTTTAGAGAAATAATTCTGTTATTTTCTTCTTCCATTAACTATGGAACAAATCTGACTTACGTGATGTTTCTAACGGTTACCACTGCTTGGTGGTTGCCCTGCTGTTACTTTTTACTTCATTTTACGAGTTCCTATTGGATGATGCTTGTTTCTGATTGGCTAAAACAACGCATCTTCCATTTCTCTAGCCAATGCCATCAAAATGTCAAAACCGCCAAAAATGGCCTACGTGGTGTTAGAACTTAAGCGACGATATGAACATATTTAAAACAATTATGTTCTGTAAACGTTCGTATATGTAGGGTTGATAGTTAATTTAACATTACCTTGAGTACGACCAATTTAAATTACTAGAATTATTGTAATCGGTCCACAAATGACGAATATACCGGGCAACATATATTATTCGTTCCCTCATTATCCACATTATACATTATATATACGTGTAATGTGAGTGTGTACGTGCAAGTGAATATTTTTCTTCAAATTTAGACGAGACCAACTTTTGCGTGCAATGGCAATGTGTCTAATAGTTTAAAGTTCTTTTTTGTGCGACAGACAAAAATAATAATAATAACAATAATAACTTAAGACATCTCTCACACACAGTTTTCTGATTCCAAACTAAGCAGAGCTTGTACTATGGCAACCGGACTGTATATAGTTCTAAACACATTTATAATATAGATAAATTACACGCAGATATAAAATAAATACTCGTGATCGTAAATACAAAATGATTGAATTATCAAACTAAAGGAAACGTTTATCTGTATTTCAGAAGAAGAGGAGGAAGAAGAAGAAGACGAGGAGGAGGTGTTTGAGAAGAAATACACGAATCAGGCGAAGGAGGAGAGTGAACGGAGTATTAGGATGGAGAAGGAAGTCGATACATGCTTCGGTTTTGATGTAAGTACTTTATATTACTACTTGCTTTCTTTTATAGATATGTAAACACCGTCTGACTCGCTTGTCTCCACCTGTTGTTAAGCACATGTGTTACTGGCTCATGAGATACATTCGATTTCCAAAGAGAGTACGGCAAAAGAGTTCTACTGACTGATTCATTAATAAATTGAAGGCATCCTGGCGAGCATAGACTTAACATGTTCAATATTAACGTGTTTAAAGTGACTACATTGCAACTGACACATATTTTTTACGCTTTTCAGGAAGAGGACGATGCGGACGATGATGATTTTAACGAGAAAGTAGTACTACGTTTAGTTTAAGTTAATTTATAACATACTTACGTCACGCCAGGAGCTATCGGCATCCTACCAGACACTCGTATATGTACACACAATGTTCGTGTATGTACGTTACATCCACACTAAGCTTACATGTTAAACATTTTAAAATATTATCTGCAATAGTGTAATGTTTGAGGTCACACCAAACGTAATTATATAAATGACTATATGTTGTGTGTTTAAATGTCTAAATTATCAGAGTAATTGTCTATATTACGAGAGCTCAGGTCTCATCAGTTATGTGGTGTTCTATAAATTTGCGGTATGAATAATTTGTCACTAAAGCAAGGCTCCCACTGCTTCGATTCGAATTAAAACCTTAAGGTTTATTTAGAGCCTTGCTTAAGTGCAATGTGTTTCGTACTGTATAGCGAAAGTAAGTCTAAGATTGGTGTTTATCTTAAGTGATGGGATTACAAAGATGATCTCAAAACAAGACAATCTACTTAATTTAGCAGAACCTTGTGCCGATAGCTTCAAAATATGTTAAACATTGTCGATTGTACCAAAAAATATGTTAACAGCGGTGTAAGACTAACGAAAGTACGTATCCACGCGCTTATATAAAAGTCACCTGTATTCTGGCTTCTGGGTTGCCAAGATAACTTGGACATGTCTGCAGTTAATTGCGTGGTCTGTCGTTTTAACACGAGCAGGGTGACAAATAAAGAATGTAAAACCCAGCGGGTATATCGATGTGTAGTCTGCACATGGTCCTACTTCAGACCAGGCTTAATGCCCCATTACATCGTTCAGTAATTAATTCGTAAGTTATATACGTAGGGGTTTCGTCATACAATACAGTATAGGTATAGTACAATAGTAATTGTTTAGTCTTTAGCCTCAGGAGTCCGTAATATCTGCTGTTGATTGTTGCCATCATTTAATGTTTGTAGCGATAAAATTCAATTGCGTTTCGCCTTAAACATGGATTCGCTTGACGGATTTAATTGTCTAAATAACGTTATATTGTTTGCTCGTCATTTCACTGTAGGTACATTTAAAGGTAGTGCATTGCCATTTATTTAATCACTCACAGACAGTTTTTAAGCCGTATTCAATTCAATTCAGTTCAGTGTATACAAGATATGAATTATTAATCGTTTAGTGTTTCACAAATTTTCCTAGGTATATCGTATATAAAAGTAAATTAAATTATATGTCGGAGGTACGTACTTTCGTTTAGCCCTCTTGTACAGAATAAATTTATTTAAAATCATGTAGAATTCTACATTGTCGTAATAAAAGGTAAAGTTACAGTTGAGGGAAGCTACTGACGTTCATTTGGCATAAAACAGTTTTTTTGTTTCATTTAGTTACTAACTTCACGACTGTTAGCCTTCTCGACAACTGGGTAGCCGAGATATCTTGTTAGGACCTTTTATTCAATGTTTCGAAAAATGGGTTTTTATTGGCAGGTCGGTTTTTTTTTGTATTATTGACTAGTTAATTATTTGTTAAGCGCTAGCGAAGTAGATGACAGGTTAGTGACGCCTAGAATTTACTATTACTCTCCACCACATAGTTACACCGCTGACAGTCTCGTTCTAGAGCGGACATGCGGTAGCACTGTGTTTGGCTGGGTTGCTATTTTGTACAGCAATTATTATGTTATTGAAATTATTTAAAAATCAATCTCTGTCATACAAATGTTTTTTTAATGTTCTGTCATGTTTTACCGTAGTTTGTTCTGTTTTGAGCCATTAAACTCCTTTACGTTGCTCTCACCAACATGTGAGGGTCATTCAAACGCCAGTAGCTGCCCTTGTGTGTAAGTAATAGTTGAATTAAGTTTACTTGAAACTAAACCATATTCTTTACTAATATACTTGAGATATTGAACGCATGCATTATTAAGTAACCATTTTAGATTACATCAATGTCAACATATATAATATTATCTAATGAAACGTAGTTTTGTCAAATGCATTATGTATGTATACACTTAGTTCCCTAGTTATATCGTAGATGAAACATCTTGGCGATTCTTATTTATTAAAATAAATGAAGTTAAGGATATCGACCAAACGCGTCATTTTACTACTTTATATTGCAAAAGAAAAACTTTTAATTATGTTATTAGTTAGTTTTTAATAATTTTAGGTACATTAAGGTGTATAGATAAACACAACTATTATTGTAAATCTCTATAGTTTTGGTTGCACTGTAATGAACAGTTACAGTGTTAGTTGTATTATTACCTTTAGGAAGAATTCTTTAGCAAGTGACACATGAAAAATATCTTTCTCTGTATGTTTCCCACATCTGCTGGTCAATAAATACTGTTAATATACTGTGTGAGTTTTTAAGTCTCTCCTGCTCCTGCCCCTATCATTCCCCTGATGCATTATATACAAAACAGATAAGAAACATTTTCTTTATTTTGTGTTTTTATTTTTTCAATTATTTGAAAACGTCTAAAAAAGCTAAATGTGTTAAGTAGGTATACAATACACATACAGTAACATGTACTGAAACTGTAAAACTATACAAGATGCGTCTCCAACGTTCACTTTTTGCATTCAATAATTTCTCCGACCGCTTGCGTAATAAGGAGCAAACCTATAAATTATCATCCGTGCATTGTAGAACTGCATAATAACCGTCTAATAGATAACAGGCTAATTGATTGCTTTAAATACCTTTTTTTTTGCTGAAGAACAAAATGTAAAACGTCAACCCTACACAATGACACTTTGTTATACTGAAAAAAAACAAAATATTCAACAATTACTGAATGATGGACGAAAATCGACCAAAAAGTGATCTCTCGTAGATATAAACTTCAAATAAGCTTTAGTAAAGTTTTACGAGAATATAATTTGGTCCATTGTGATAGCTTTTAACATAAACAATATTTATTTACAAGTAAACAATGTAATAAATAGTTGAATTTCGCAATATACAAGTGTATTTTAGAACATGGTGAGAGAACTGATTTCCTAATATATTCTTTGAATATAAGACATTCTATCTGCTGTACATCTATAATCTCATCAACAATCACCATCCCTATTTTATGTTTATTAAATAATAATTCTATAATTTGAATTGAATAATAATTCGTTAGTGATGAAAAAGTTGGTATTCCATATACCATTTCATTGATAATATTTATTAAAACCCTGAGACGAGTCACGATCAATTAATATTAAAAATAAGATTGTATCTTGAAACTTGATAGAAACAATAATGATAATATGTTGCCTCAAACTTATCCAAAATTTATAACTTACGCTGTAAGGAACTAAAATTCCTAGAATTAAATTTATCATAAGTATCATTAAATAATAATTCAAATCGGCTCATTTATTTTTTCAAAATCTTATAACATGCAACTGAACTACTACCAAAAAAACTAAACCTAACCTAACTAAAACTAAATTTCTGTGAACTAAACCATTTCTGTACTATGTCATGAACTTTTTTAATGATAAATAAAATACCAAAATGTTCACACTGTTTCGAATGTAGTTCATTGATTCGGATTAAAGACATTTATTATCTCAAAAAAGAACAATACAGTTCATTTACATAATGAGAAAATGCAATAACAGATAATAAATTAAGTTTATTAAAATTAATTCTGTGATCACCATGCGCTATACGGTAATATAAAAGTGAAGATATGAGGACAATGTTATCGGTGTTAGTATTTTTTTCTAATGTAATCTTCTAAACTTTTTTTAAATTTAAACAAGCTATCACATCATTTGGTAATATCACCAGGTATTGCATTATACAGTTTTACACCTTCATATATTTTTCTTATAATAGTCGGTTCTAAGCTTTCTTACTTTTCGTTTCCTTGCATTCTATGTATATGTTTTCATTAAAGTTTAGTTGTGAATATACAAGTTTTAAGTATGTATAGTTGTTTAATTGTTAGGATTTTGGTATCTTGCTAGATATCTAGTGTTTGTGTTAGATAGAACGGCTTGAGCGACCGAGCGCAGAGCACGCCACGATCGGGGCGGTAAGGCCAGTCATGGAGGATTGGCTAGAGAGGAGACATGGTCCCCTCTCCTACCGGTTGACGCAGGTGCTCACCGGACACGGATGTTTCGGAAAGTACCTGTGTCGTATAGACCGGGAGCCAACGTCTGAGTGCCATCACTGCGGGGACTGCCGCGAGGACACTGCTCTCCACACTTTGGTGGAGTGCTCTACGTGGGTGCAGCAATGTGCCGATCTAGTGGCAGCTATCGGTGGGGGTAGCCTCTCGCAGGAGATCATGGTCAAGGGCGTGGTACAAAGCGAGAGTGCTTGGGTGTCCGCCGCCTCGTACTGCGAGGTAGTGATGTACGCTAAAGAAGCAGTGGAAAGGGAACGGGAGAGGACAAGTTCTGTCCCGTCCCGCAGAAGACGCACCAGGCGCCGGAGAGCGCTGACTGATCTCCGGCCTCCATGAGCGCTGGCCTGAGGGTAGCGGGTCGGGCTGATCGCTACCCTAGCAGAAGCAGGCCCGAGACGGTGGCGTGGCGTGTTCCGCGCACGCCTCTAATGAGAAGGGAGGGTATGGCCCTCAAAGTCCACGGCGTGCTCACCTACCAATCAGGCTTCCTTCGCAGGGTATCCCGGGTTCCCTGCAATAGACCCAGTTGGACGGAACACCGTGTGGTTTTAGTCGGTTCGAGTCCGACATACCACCTCACCCTCAGCTCCGGTGAGATGATGATCCGTGGGGGTTTCCACACGAAAAAAAAAAAAAAGTGTTTGTGTTAGATAGTGGTAACAGTTTTTATTCCTTTATTTTGCAAGGCTTGAATTTCTTGGATATTCGATTTCGAAGCAGTGCCCCATATCTCAACTAGGTATTCTATATGAGGCCTAACTAGAGCGTTAAAGATCACGCTCGAACTTAACTTCATCAAATTCCTTCTTAAGGTCGAGAAAATGTACGCTATTGTAAGTATTAAACAGGAAAAAAATACTATATCTAGGTATTAAAGTAAATGAATTAGAACTTGTGAGTTACGGAATATGATGTTATTGAGCATATTCATGAGAGGGGAGAGCAGTCATTAGTGTAGTGATGCTGAAACTTTTAACGTTTAAATCTTACGAATCTAGATAATACTTTTGTTATATTAGTAGTAATTTCTCGCCCGCTGGAATTTTCTTTCGCCGTTACCTTGAGGGAAGGATGAGAAATAAATGCCCACAGTTGACAGCATAGAAATGTTAACATAAATATATCTACCATATTCATTAGTATGGCAACTTTTAAAAGTCGATCAATCTAGAGATCCCTTGTATATGTTCGAGACCTTTGTAAGTCATGCAATATCGTAGCTTTTAAGACGAAGCTTACCTGCGATAGGAATGCACAAGTCTGCGTCACCACTGAAGTACGTCGGTTGTTAGTAACTTAATAGAATTTACGGACTGTTTAGAGTCGGCGCACGAGCAACGAAGAACTGTAGGGAGAGGATGACGCGATGACGTCGGCCCGGGAGGCGGTACTCTCCATGCGATAAATAAAGCGGTGCACGGTGCACTTAAAGCCAAGGTAACCTCTCAGTAGTGCTTCTGGCATGTCCGATTTGCAGCGCCTTAAAGTGGAAGAACGTTATGAACGGCTTTAAATCTTATATAGTGACTTGATGCATTACAGACGGAGATTGAAGTCCTGTTGGACGCGCCTGAGGAGGAATTTAAAAGCCGTTGTGACTTCGAAGAATAGTACCACGCCACTGCAGACCTGGCTTAGAGCTAACTTTTTGCCAATCCTAGCTCTGAAGGGCCAGGTGAGGCACACAAAAATGTCAGTCCGCAGCATTCAGGGTTGTCTCGATATGATAATTATCACTTGTTTAGTTATAATAATCATTTACAAGCGTTGTTCAGTATCCAGCCGTGTTCAGAAGAGTCCAATAAAGCTTGCGTTCCATGATAGGCATTACTCACAAGAACATTCTTTTTTGAAAATGTTAACTATGTAGACATGAATGTACACATACACATATCTATTTCCTTGCTATGCAAGTTACTTAATATAGGAAAATAAACTTATTATTGACTATCAGATCCAAAGTATGAGAGACAATTGTATGATATAAATATTTACATAGCGAACAAAGTCAGGATATAAAAGAAAATTCTAAAAGTAAATAATCAAAATTCGTTTATAGGATAATCTTACTTATTATTGCAAATTTATGAGTGTGACTGAGCATAACATGTTGAAGAGTGACACCACCTGCAGGCTAGTGCGAAAAGCTAGCAGCCCATAAGTATAGCTGTCGTGCCTGTAACCAGCGTAGAGAAGCATGTGTGATTGTGTGTCTTTATTGTATTCATACACCATTGAACCACCAATGTGTTAACATTTATTTTTTCTTTTTTTTCTCCTCTTTTTTGGGATAATTTAGCTTCAAACAATAAGTAAGATTTCATGTAGATTCTTTCAAGATTTAATGTGCCTAACAAAATTACAATATAATTTTATTTAAATTGGTTCGTTTATGAAATCCTACTATAGTAATATAGAGTATCATTAAACCTAAATCAGAAGTTTCGAACTTCTGATTAAGGTTTAATGATACTCTGACACGCTATAAATTTATTTATAAATTATAGTCCTATTATTCTATGTCCTCACGTTTTTCAACTGCCTAAATACCTCAACTTCAAATAGTTATAAAACATTTTATAACAGTTTTACTAGTTGAGTTTAAGTAGGTACATAGCAAGTTAATTTCTTTTTGAAAAGATCATAATAAATGAATCCTTCTATCCATAACTGCGTAAATGATTATTATTTCATTGTATTATATCTTAGTGGTTAGTCGAACATTCCAGGTTCCAGAACTTAATGTTCTTGAACGACGGCGAGAGAGCGTGGCGCGCCACGAACCGGATAGAAGCGGTTGTGCTCCAACCATCGCCTAGTGGAAGGCACCAAGTTGTTTGTCGAAAGTAATCGGGTGATAGCGTTATAACGAAGGTTTTAATTTTCTTATTAATTAATTAACGAAAGTATAATTATAATTTATTAAAGTTTAGGGGTGTCTGGCAGGGGGTAGCAACTGTCATAAGTGACCGGCAACGAATGTCAAGATTTCTAAAGTTATCCCGAAGAAAATAAAAAAAATGGACCTTTATACTTTAACGAATTTTAGTACTATTTTATACACCTTTACCTTTTGCCCAAGTAACCACAACCCAAACTATAGTCACTGGTCGTTCAAACCTGTATAGGGGACATGCACAGAAAAACTTGCAGTCGTGGGCTCCTGCTCTGTTAGCTATTAATGCTTAGGCAGAATTATTATTTGGATCTCGGACGTAATCATCCAGTTTTACAAAATTCGAATTTTTCGGGCCTGTAATGTGCTAAAATTACATTAATAATGATCACATTAATTGTAAATAGTTTTTTATTTTATTTATATTATTATTTTATTATTATTATTTGTATCTCGGACGTAATCATCCAGTTTTACAAGATTCGAATTTTCGGGCCTGTAATGTGCTAAAATTACATTAATAATGATCACATTAATTGTAACTTAATTAAAAAAGTTATTTAACAATTTTCGTAAGAATAATTTAGAGAGCCCTAGAATGATGAGCCGAGTGGATATATCTGACGTTAAGGAGATCATTTTTGATGACTTAGTTCTGTCCATCAGTCCTTCGGTTAAGGATCTTGGTTTTATTTTTTTTTAAGACAACTCCCGCACTAGGATTAATTCCTGTGTCGCTGGGGACTTTACAAACATTGAAACAACGACACAAAGAACACTAAGAATCAGAACAACAATTTGAGCATTACACCAAGTGTTGTCCCGTGCGGGGATCGAACCCACATCACTCGGCGCGGCAGCGTATTGGCGAGGTGACCACTTAAACCGCTACGCCATTCGTGCAGTCATGTAGTAGTACATTGATAGTACCTTAGGCTGGCAAACTCAAGTGTCAAACGTTAGTCAGAAGGTAACGAACATCTTGCATTGTCTTTATCGCATGAAAATTTTTCTCCCCATTATGACAAAGGCGTTGCTCGTACAGTCTATAGTGTTCCCAGTAATCGACTATGTTGATGATTGCGACTTGAATGCAGATCTACTCAACAAGCTAGACCAACTTCACAATAATTGCATTCGATTCATATTTAACTTGCGTAAGTAAGATCACATATCTACTTATCGCAACCAACTCTCCCCTTCAGGGTCCTACGTCCCTCCTTCTTATCTAATCTAAAAATCTTCTCTGTCCTACCCATAATTCTATTATATTCTATGGTTCATTCTTTCTTTACTGTCTGTCCTGTCTCTGGAATGATCCCCCATCATAAATCAGAATGTACCCGAACCGACAGTTTTTAAAGTAAGTCAGCTGTACACGCACATTTTTTGGCAGAATCATCTTAGTAATTATTTTAAATGGATTTTATATGTATATATTAAATAAATAGCATATATTGTAGCTATGTAGGTTATGTATTTAATAGTTATGTTTTTATATTGAATAATTTTATTGTGTTTTATCGACAACGCCTTAATATGATTGATACATCTGCCCAAAGATTGACTGTTAGAGAATGCTTAAGGCATTAAGTCCGCCTCTTGCTGTATATCTGCAGGATGCTATAATAAGTAAAAGTAAATAAAGTTGACGTTATGGTAATTCCACAAGTGTCTTTAGA
Source organism: Tyria jacobaeae (assembly GCA_947561695.1). NCBI lineage: Eukaryota > Metazoa > Arthropoda > Insecta > Lepidoptera > Erebidae > Tyria > Tyria jacobaeae. The sequence continues at coordinate 3,999,809 of OX387207.1, read as the reverse complement.
AGGTATCGCTATTCCTTTAAGTAATAGTGTAAAAAATTTAGAGATACATATGGATAAAACCCTTACATGGAGTGTTCAGATACAAAACATCAGTCGCAGAATATTTGCCTTTGCAGCTTCTTTAAGTAGACTTCGTAATTGCTTTCCAGCTTCTACTAAAGCTCAATCTATTCATCTCCCCGTTCTTGACAATGCCGGCGTCAGCTATATCGATCTTAATGATAACCAACTAAATAAGAGAGACTTCAGGACTTTCGTGTAATATTCATATTTGACCTACGCAAATACATAATTGAAGGGTCCACTGCAATGATGAATGTCCTTTGTCTTCTGTTTTAAGAAAATTGGGTTTTAAAATAAACGGTGTTAAAAAACTCAGACCTGAAGATAATAAAATATTATTTATTAAGATTAAATAACATGCATCACAGTATTATTTTTTTGGAAATTAATAATTCTTAGGGTATTATAAACTAATTAAAAATAATGTAATTTTAAGTAGGTCTTTAAAAATCTGGACTATAATGATCACTGTCCATACTGCGTTGACAGTCAACAGATAGATAGATAGATATATAGATAACTTTATTTGTACAACATTGGTAGAATTAGAATTATACATAAAAGTTTAACAAATATATTGTACAAAGGGCGGCCTTATTGCTAAATGCAATCTCTTCCAGGCAACCTTAGGATGGAACAAAATTATTATGTCCAAATTAACAATAATAATATGTATGTGTCCAAATGACTGTTTTAATTAACTTCTGATTCTTTAATATTTGCAGCGTGAGGAAGTTCATCGTAATAACGTCTCGTTTTAGGCCTACAGAACTTTTTTAATAACTGCAAATTGTCTTTATGCGCTAAACCAGGTAATTTGAAAAGAAACTGTTGTGTTGACCACACTTGATTCCCATTGACTATTATTAAAATTTCTGTGAAACATGAGCCGTTGGTGTCTCTTTCTGTACTCTAAATTCACGCACAGTTCTTATGGGAAATTACAAGTTTTTTGTAAAACGGTTTCAGAAATGCAGTCTGATGAATGAATGAATGCATCTTATGAGCATTCTGACAACTGACAAAGAATAGGCGGCATCGCTGCTGATTTAACAGCAAGATGGCCGTCAGCGTGAGGCGATGGACATTTATCATTATTGCCGTGAACACCTGTGACGTTGAGCGTTCTAGCCGTGTAGGCAAAATATTGAAAACATATTTATTTCGTAACTGCAAGCGATATTGCCAAGTTTGTAAACAATATTTCTAACTACATTGTCAAGCGACCGAATGGCATTACTCGTTAAGATTTAAATATTTTTGGACATTCATCATTATTGCAGTGGACCCTTTATATGTATGATCATATTTCCTTATTTCGGACCATTACTTTCTATTTTTACGTTCAATAAATATATTAACTATATATTCATCATCCGCATCATTGACATTTTATTTTTAATTGTCTTATTTGACTTGCATACATACATAGACATACAATTAATGTCACATCTCTGTTACCTATGTTTTACAATATAGATTTATAATTGAATTTAATTGAAATGGCTTCCAGTTCAACCAGTTATTGGCTGAATATTGTTTAGACTGTGACTTGTAAAACCAAAAAACGTAAGTATTTAGGTATTGTTTTGTTTACAATAGCTTTGTTTACCTATTTACTGCTCAGAGTTGTCAACTGTACTTAAAGTTTTAATTGTTAAGTAAATGACGTAAATGCTGTTGTTAATGGCATAATTGTTAAACCAGGTCACTATTTGTTGTTTATTATTTTTTAAATCCCTAACAGCAATTTAAAGACGGTTTTGGAAATTACTATTTGTATGGTTTTTCCAAACATCCGTTAATGTACATATACGAGTTCTTTGAAAGTCTAATTAGGTACTTATAAAAATTCTTTGAACGAAACTTATTTCGTGTGATCTATGGTTAAGCTAAATTGTTGTAATTATGTTCAACAATGCCAATTCCCAACTGTTTAACTTTGAAAATACAGTTGTCAACTGAAAATGTGCCTAAGTTAGTAAAACAATCCTTACCTCATTATAAATTTATTGTAATTGTTGATTTTCTCAAATTATGTAACATGTGCATTTAATTGGCGAAAGTTTAAAAAACGTATTAAAGAGTAGAAGTAAAAACTGATACTGATTTTGTTTGTTAAACTATAATAAATATAAATATGTAATATTATTTGAGTATTATTGTTTTATAACCGGTTACGGATAATAATAATAATTTCGTTAAGTTAATATGACAATTTCAAATTTCGGTCATGCTGTCATGCACCAAATTTTTAGGGTCATTAAACGTTCGGCTTTTGTAGAACGTTTCAGAAATGGCCTATTAATCGGCTTCGGTTTGTGTCGCGTCGAGGCAAACTCCGAAGCATCTGATCCGACTATGGGACAAGACAGACCTGAAAAAGCGTTTTGCACGCTAGTGGTTATCATTTTGTGACGATAATCGTTTATCTTGTGCAGGTATTGGCGATATTAGTATTAATTAACTGCGGCACCTACACCTACGTAAGTAATGTGGATTATTGTGTTGCTGCTAATGCAGCACTGGAGAGTGTAGTCTCATCCAGGGTGGCATACGGTGTCTATTGGTCAAATCACATTCCACTCTATATAAAATAGTACCAATATGTAAAAAAAGTATACACGTACGCCAAATACTGCTGTGATAATTTACTAATAATAAGATTTCTGATCAATGTAAAGAATGTTACCTATTTATATAATTGTTAGAAGCATTTAAAATTAATTGATGAATATTATAATAGTTGTTTTTCACACGCTACAAAATGTCGGATAATAAGTACCCATTTATTTCGCAATTAATGAGGAGGCTAGCTAGCTAGCTAGCTAGCTAGCAAGCCTTAAGTGAGCGTGAGCGTGCCTACAATTAAATTGTAGAAAATAAAAACAGTTTTAAAAACAAGTTGAAGTGGAGTCAAATTAACAGTAAAACAAACTAACAAAAATTTTGTAAGTTTTATGATGCCACTAAACAGTTTCAATACAAACCCATGTATTTTTATGTAAACAAGTGTCAGTCACCGCAGCCTATTTAAAATTTATTGACGAGGCAGTTTAAGACACAGCCAATGCCTCATAATTTCAAAGCAGAGCCTATCTCGAATTCACGGGCAAATTGGGAAAGCCGCCAGTATATTGCTAATAATGTGAAAACTGTTGTTGTACGCATGACAAAATGTAAGTCGCCGGAATTGGACGGATTTAGAACACCTTCGATACGTCGTCGAAGAAATATACCAAATGCTTGTAAATCTTCACAATCTGTTTCAAAATAAAAATAACCTGAAGAAGAGAGAGAGAACCAATCATAGGTATTTTTGAATTGTTAAGAGAGGAAGATACAGTACGTAGATCCTATGGAGAAGAATAAGCAAGAAACTCTAAGGACACTCTTTCAAATATTTTACATAAATTTCTTGTAACAGTTGACAAGTGCACATAAAATAATATAAGATATGAGAATGAGAATGAGTACCATGCAATACATCATTCTGAAAAAAATATTTTATATGGTAATAACTATTCTATTTTAAGTAATAGTAGTCCGGAGATGACCAGCCTCGATCAACGGCATTCGTTTTCGAGCATGGCGCATGCGCCAGCCATCATCCATCTCAACCATGTCAAAGGCAGCTGAACAACCCAACACATACGCCACCATTGGCAGGACTTCTAGGCGAGCATGACATACTTAAAACTGCCAAGAGACACAAAACATAAATAATTGACTATACAGTTTTCACATGTACAACACATAAAATTATATTATTCATAAAATACTTAGGAAGTAAATTAATTATGTCTATATCATATAAATAATATATAAATCAGTATTAACAATTGAATACATCAACAAATAATAACATGTCATATAAAAGAACCAAGAGTATAAAATGAAAATACACTAGTGAAACTTCTTATTCAGCCACTGTGAAGCTGTGGAGCGGGACCAGCAAGTTGCTAAACATATTTGTTAGCCAAATAATCATCTACTTTGTAATATCCTTGTTTACAAAGCGTGCCTTCTGAGAAATTGTGCCATAATTATCTATGTATGACAGATCCTCATACATAGATAATTATGGCACAATTTCTCGGGGAACAGTAATGGGGAAAGTTCTGTTAAAATATTTACACCCTGAAATTATAAAGAATATCCAAATTAACGACTTCCAGTTTGTTTTCCGTTCTGGTCTCTCGAAAAATAAATCTTTTTTTGTAAGACAGAAGTTTTTGTTAAAAAACTATGGAAAGCTACAACATAGCCAGGCAAACACACAATATAGCCGGCCGGAATAATGATAATAATTTCAGTTATGCAGATGTCATGGACTTGCTCAGCCCCTCGATTAAAGGGCTTAGGACTCTGTTAAACGTGTTCGAAAAGAACACAGAGAGGCATGGTTTTAAGTATAATGTAAAATATAACGCGGCTAAGCTCCGCCGCTTATGCTGTTAGCAAGATCAGACAGTTAACAGATGTCGAAACGCGCGTTTGTCTATTTTAGCTACTTCCACAGCATTATGTGCGTTTTACTGTGGGGCCGGTCTACTGACATCGAATCCATCTTTATCTTGCAAAAGAGAGCTGTCAGAGCCATTTATAACATACGTCACCGCGAATCTCTTAGGGAACTATTTAAAAGGAATAATATTATGATGGTACCTTGCCAAATATAAATCTTTTTAATAAAATAAGTGATAGATATAATTTTAACACTTAAAACAAAGACAAATTAAATCAACAATACTGGGGTACTGTGTTAAATGTTATAACAAAACTCCTTGTGATATATTGCAATTAAATGAAATAAATTTAAAACCCATATTAAAAGTACACCTTGTAAACAAGCTTATTACAAATTAGAGGATTATATCCAAGATAAGAACGCTTGGAAACATGCTGGTCCTGCTGCATAGGACAATTTAGAGTCTAGACAAAATGAAACTGGTTGCTAATTGTATTGTTAAGGAATTATATTTTTGTGACATTGATTTACACCTACGAGCACTTACACCTATAGAGACCTAATACATGACTATTTAAAAGAAAACAATTCTGTCAACTAGCTGCGGTTCGGGGGGAGTTGTGATCGCTCAGAAGTATTCCGAACCCGATCGCTAGGGCGTGCGTTGTAACTACTTTATGCTTTTTATCGATGTCGATAAGTGAAAGGTTTTGCACTTTTTATAATACTTTAATTTCAAACGAGTAATGCAATTTTAAATTATCTGGCAAAGGAAATAACATCTTAAAGCAGTAGAATCAGGCAAAATACGCCAACTTATTATTGTTTTAAGTCTATACTAAACGAGTTAAAAGTGACTTATTGAACTTATGAGGATCTAATTTCATAAAACAAGGCCCCGTAGAAGATACGCTGGATAGTTCGGTTCGAGGTTGAGGGACTAAGAGACTGGAGGGGGGGGGGGGATTGAAATGGGAATAAAAAAGTTTTTCACATTTATTTGTTAAAGGGTGTAGCAGTATAAGTATTGTGAATCGGCCCCCAATGACAACTTCTATTCAGATTCATGTTATAGTATCAACTCGATGTGCGTATGCAGTTTATATGATTTTTTCTGCCGTACCCAAAGAGATATGGTGCTATATATGATTATCCGTCAAACAGCCATATCTTAAAAAATAATTGAGCTAAAGAGATAAATCCAAAATGAGGTTGTAGGAGACGTTAAAGAGTATATTCAGTATTTTTTTGAGAATATTTAAATAATTACGATCATCGATAATTAATAAATAAATATTTGATCTTTAATTTTTTTAGTGTTCTTGGTGACTTACAATCACGAATAAAGATGTGTTGTGTGATATTACTTGACAAGCCCTACTTACTCATTAAAATTATATTAAAAAAAAGTTGGTGCAACATTTCGAAAAAAAAACATTCGCTGGGCAGTTCATCATACAAGTCATGATTATGGCACAAGTCATATGTTATGTGATGGATTGAGGTAATTGTTAAAGGAAATAAAAAGGTAGTCTTTTTTAATCATTAGTTTAGTAAAAATTATCGCTATTTTGAACTTGTTATCATTAATTAGCTTATGAAAAAAAATCTTCATCTCCAGTAAAACACGGAGAATCGATCAATAGTGATCTAATATTTGTACTTATTATTTCTCAAATAACTTGGCTTTATTGGATTGAGATAGTATTAGGCAGTTACATAATATTTTGTTGCTAACCGTTCTCAGCGAGAATAGCGTAGGTACTGCACTTCTCATTAATCACCGCTCGTTGTTTGTCTTCAAAAAACAATCCTCAGTAAAATGTTACGAGCACATGACGCTATATTTTGATGAAAACCAATTTTTTCTTTGGGTAACATTTAGCCATTTGTTCTTCATATCACCGTCTTTTGGAAATCTACATTAACAAAAATCATACACGAAAGGATTATTATAATTAATATCATAAATTATTACTCATAGTAGTAAATACAACCACAAAATAAATCCGATATATACATATGTATATAAAATAATCAGTTAGATGATAATTATCGACAAAACAAAATAAATGCACTGAATCGCGCTAGTCATTGGCGTCACGAGGCTAATCACGATAATCATGTTTAAGAGCGGAAAGGATGGAGAGTGGACACGTGACCGACATGTCCAGTTTATATCCAGCATAATCAAATTTTTGAAAATATTTTGGTAAAATAAAGAAATAGACTTAGCGATGAACAGTAATATTGTTTGTTGTCACACTACAGGTTTTACTGTTGTTTCCGCACTATATAATGGCACAACAGGACACGATGCTGTATAAAGGTGATTTATATTTTAAATGTAAGCCGTCTCTTCGGTTCTTGTTTTTGGTCGTAACTGACGGAAAACAAAGGTGTAGCGAAATATATCAGTGACCAGTCACTGACGAGTTGACAGGATCGGGTCGCCTTATATTATGTCTCTATGAGTTAAGTGCTATGTACGATTATTTTAACTCACAAGTAATGAACTTGTTAATATTCTGTGTAAATCGTATACTTATTTTTACTATGTTTGTAAATGTGTGGGCACACTGTATCTATCATAAAATTGATTTATCTGTCGTTGCTTCGCTTTAATTCTTTTTACCTATTTCGGTATAGTAATTTTGTTCTGTGTGCATCGTTTTCACACATAATATATATTTAATGATTGTATTTAAATAAAACATTTTAAAAGAGTAACGGTGGAGTTTCTTGCCTATTCTTCTCCATACGAAACTACATTTTGGAAGGGGCGACTAGAATCAGTCCTATTTCAAGGTTAATGTTGACTTTCAAAAGTGCCTTTTGGACCTATTTAGCTTTTAGCCAGTTTATCTAAACTTGTACTAAAAATTAAAGGAATCTAGAAATCTTATTTGTATAAACTCGTTATTAGCGATAGGAATAAACTTTATAAATGTTGTATATACACTTTGGTCTCAGGTATTATTTCAATTAGTCCTGGAAGTTCACATAACTTTTTTATAAAAGAATAATGTTGTAATGTTTATTTCTAAATGCGATTTATGTAAACATGTCCAACCACTATTTATCTCTTGAAATTCTTATTTATTTTTTAACAGTAACTCAAATATTGATTTATAAATAATATCGGAATCGTAATCTAAATGTAATATAATAGTTTTATGTAGCTTTCATATATTAATTTTAATCGCAGAATGTTTTTGCAGCGACAGTTCTATTAGATTTCATACCCGCTTCTCTAATATTATTGAAGAACGTTTCAAGGAAATTTTTAAAATTGTTCGTTAGTTGCAATAATCACTTAACTCACGATTCGATCTTTGTATGAAGAATTAATAATTGGAACGGTATCACATCATACACTGGGGTCGTACTATTATTTTGACGTAAATGACCTGACCGTCGACTATTATAATTATCTACAAACACTTGTGGTGGTGGTCACCATGCTGCATTGACTAGACATACAATGAGGGGGGTGACCAACACTTTTGGACTCCACTTATTGCTTTTCATCAGGCAAAGTGGAGTCATTATGGTATGCTAATATAAAAAAAAAACGCTGTGGTATTATAAATTTTACAAATTCCATTTCAAGTTTGATTCATGACATATTATGATTATACAGAACTTATATGAATACATACTACATATAACTACCTAATTATCACGGTCTTCAGGTAGATATAATGAGTATGTTGGCTTCGCAGTATCCTTAAACAATCTAAGAAGTTATGTAGGTTGATTTAAGTTAGTCATGTCAAAATCAATAAAAGTTTAACATACATTATGTTATATATAAATTACCTGCCTTATATAATATTCAGAATCATTTTTATACAAGATATCCAAATTGAGTACACGTCACGGCTATTACTATATTATGCCAGTGTCGTAGTCTCAAACTATGCTTTTAATTACTACCTATTAATTTGGTATTTATTAATTAATCCTATAGGTAGACAATATATCTAGACTCCGTTGCTGCTTTATGATTATTAATATATTTGAAAGTTTGCGTGTAATGATCAGAGTATAAAAAGCAATAATATAGTTAAAGCTATAATAAAGTTAAGGTCCTTTAGACCTTAACTTTATTAATCGACTGCGGAAGAAGGAGGGAGGGTTTTATATTTATTATATAAATATGTATGTATATTTCTTTGGCACGCCATAGAGCCTAAACGTATGTCGTATTTTTATGTGACTGGTCTCAATAGATTTGTCTTAATCCTGAGAGTGACACTGGGAACATAAAAATAAAAAAACTAAATTAAAAAACTAAATTAAAATTAAAATAATGTTTTCAAAATATATCGAGTGTGGTATCAAAATAAAGAATTTTTAACGGTGATTACGAATATATATATATATATATATATATATATATATATGTATAACTTATAAGTTTTATTGAAGTTTGGAATAGAATATTTATTAATCACGTCACACTTCACACTAATTATATGTATAAATGCGAAGTTTGTGTTGTTAGTTTGTTACTTCTTCACGGTAAAACGGCTTGACGTTTTTGTCTGTTGGGGTTGTTGTTTATTTTTTTTTTGTTTTTTATTTTATTATTTGTTTATTTTTATCTGGACTAACACATAAGATGTTTTTTTATTATCCCGGTATTTCCGCGAGAACGGGTAAAACAGGATTCAACCTATTTCCTACCTCAAAAAAATCACCGACAATTGATCCATTATAATTGTGTTTATGGTAAGGAGAGAGGAGTAGGGAGGGGAGGGGGAGAGAGGGAGGGCGAAAGGCAAGTCCTGTCAGTGAAGATGAGTAACATATAACATACCACAGAGACAAACGGGAGACAAAGTTTTACCACCATACTAATCCCTACTAATTAATAGAAATATAAACATTTGTGTATGTATACACACACGTGTTATATGTACATTTATTAGAAAAGGTGCTTGAAAACTAAAAAGATGGATTTTTTAAATTTAAAAAACAAAAACCCGACTGCCTCAATATCTTCCATCTTTATTAAATTCATTGAAGAACTGAAAAGATAGAAACAACATTTTAATTTGAATATTTTATTTTGGTTTCGAATAATCTTCATCAATCGTAAGTGAATGAACAATAATTAGCTACAAAAAACTGGAGTATAAATAATACTTGTTATGTGCTAATCAGTGATATTTGCGGAATGATTGCCACTAAAAAATACAGAATAACATTAAGCAGCATAACCGTGTAAATGTATGAACACTGAGTGGATTTTTAAAAAACTTGACGAAACATAAAATTATTTAGCAAATAAGTCAAGTAAACTGACAAAAACGCTATCTGTTGACACCTGGAAGTATCAAAAGTTGGGTAAGTCGTCTAGCGTTGTAGCAGTACCTTCCTATATTACTACTTCCGTAAAGAGTCGCTAAAGGTCACTCCTAGGACCAAAACAATAGTTCAGTGAACGGCCACTAGAGGCCTTCACCAGTACCATAACAAACGAGCCCAGGTTTATTATGAAGGTTTTTTTCCAAGACTGAACTCATTTATCATTGAGGAAGTTCTGAACGCTCTCCGAAATATTCAAAAGCGGCTAGATGAACAAAAAGTCATGATACAGAAAAGCAGTGAAAAGGTGACTGAACAAGTCACGGAAAATATAAACAATATCTTGGAGGAGAACTTCTGAACTTGAGATTAAATCCATCATCCATCATCATCATCAGCCTATCGCAGTCCACTGCTGGACGTAGGCCTCCAGTAGCCTCCATCCAGCTCCTGCCAGCCATCTTGCGCAAATCGTCATTCCACCTAGCCTGTGGGCGTCCTACACTACGTTTGCCGAGACGCGGTCTCCACTCAAGAACTCGTTTTCCCCAACGGTCGTCGGTTCTGCGGCTAATATGGCCAGCCCATTGCCACTTCAGCCTGCTGATCCGGTGGGCTATGTCGATTACTCTGGTTTTCTGCGGGATCACCTCATTCCTGATGCGATCCCTTAAAGAAACACCGAGCATAGCAATTTCCATAGCACGCTGAGCAACTTTAAGCTTGTGGACCAGCCGTACCGTTTCGGCTCCGTATGTCATGACGGGTAGGACACACTCATTAAAAACTTTCATCTTAAGGCACTGTGGGATCGACGATGAGAAGACTCGGCGTAGCTTCCCAAAGGCTGCCCAACCCAGCTGAATTCTTCTGTTCACCTCGTCCTCAAAGTTATTTCTACCTAACTGCAATGTCTGCCCGAGGTATACATATTTTTGAACAACTTCCAGAACGGCCTCGTGTACCGCAATCGGTTCCGGTAGTACATGCTTATTGAACATGATCTTGGCTTTATCCAAGTTCATCCGTAGGCCGATGCGTACAGAAGAGTCAGCTAGGTCAGCTAGGTTCCGGTAGTACATGTTTATTGAACATGATCTTGGCTTTATCCAAGTTCATCCGTAGGCCGATGCGTACAGAAGAGTCAGCTAGGTCATTCAGCATCTGCTGTAGGTCCTGCAGCGTCTCTGCCATGATGACGATATGGTCTGCAAATCACAAATGAGAAATGTATTCGCCGTTGATGTTGATGCCACGCCCTTTCCAGTGCAGCATTTTGAACATGTCCTCTATCGCATTTGTGAACAATTTCGGGGGATAACATCCCCTTGTCTCACTCCTCGATGCAATGGTATTGGTCTTGTTTGCTGGCTCTGTACTTGGACGGACATGTAGAGACATATCGGCGGCTTCGTAGAGACATATCATCACTTGGATATATCGCCAATCTACTTGGCAACGCTGCAGGGACTCCATAACAGCCTATATCTCAATCGAGTCAAAGGCCTTCTCATAGTCCACGAATGCTAGACACAGGGGCTGATTATATTTTACGGTCTTCTGTATAACCTGCCGCACTGTGTGGATGTGGTCTATGGTGCCATATCCTCTCCGAAACCCAGCCTGCTCCGGTGGTTGGAATTCGTCGAGTGTTCGCGCAAAACGGTCAAAGGGAAATTGGTCGATAGTTTTTCAATATTGTCTTGTCACCCTTTTTGAAGAACAAGACGACCACACTCCTACTCCACGCCTCCGGAGTTCTCCCTTCAAACAGGACAGCGTTGAAGAGCTTTTGGAGCTCCCTTAATACAGGTTTACGCCCAGCCTTTAGCAGCTCTGTTGTAACGCCATCCTCTCCAGGTGCTTTTCCATTTTTCAGCTGTCTAAGAGCCACTTCAATTTCGTCGGTATTAACTTCTGGCAGGTCTTCGGTGTAGTGGCGTGTTAATGCGGCTCTGGGGTCCTCATTTACGGGATCCGGTCGAGACGCATGCGAAGTGTATAACCGGCCATAGAAGCTTTCTACTTCCGAAAGGACTGCCGGCTTCGAAGCAAAGACTTCTCCGGTTGCTGTGGTCAATTTCGTCAGGTGGCTTTTTAAAAGAGATTGAATAAACACTTTTGACCCCCGATTCTGCTCGATCGCCATTTCAATCGAGAGAGCATTAAAGCACCGAAGGTCGTGTCATGCGAGCTTACTAATCTTTCGGTTTAGAGTCCACTTTGCCAACGAAGTGACTGGTGGGTTTAAACGTCGTTCCTTCATTAACCTTAGGGTCCCTTCCGAAAGCTTCGACTTCCTGCCCTTACGCTGCAATTCACAAAATCTCCTACCTTCTTCCCTGAGAACCCAAACCACGTTTTCGAAGTTCTGGTTTCCGTCTTTTGTGGTTTCCACGGCAGCAAATTGTTTTTCCAGCTTTGCCTGGAACGTTTCAGATCCTATCATGGCTTGAAGCAAAGTTGGTCGGAGCCTGAACTTCATCAAACGAACACGTTCAGCCTTAAAGTCGATATTCAGAGAGCCTCGGACAAGTCGGTGGTCACTACCGGTATTAAACCTATTGATCACTGAGACGTCTCTGAATATATGCTTCCTGTCCGTCATGATGAAGTCGATCTCATTTTTGGTCATAGCCTCGGGGCTTTGCCACGTTCACGTTCGAGGAAGTTAACGAGCATTTGCCCCCTATGATTCCTGCTTCCAAATCCATGGGATCCTACTACCGATTCGCTACAGTTCTGTACTCCCACTTTAGCGGAATGGAAGGTATAAGCAATTGCTCGAGCACGGCAGGGTCGCACCCCTGTAACCTGACAGGAAGGTCAAGCCCTCTACAAAAAATATGATAACCTTAAAATCAAAATAGAAAATCAGGAAAAATGGCCCTATTTCTTGGAGAAACAGACAAAACTAAGAACCATAGTTTTCTTCGGGATGGAAAAAACTGAAACATCATACTCGAACATGGAAAGTAATAGACCACTTACAGTTACATTTCCACACTTAGCATAAAAATAGATATATGTAAACAGAAAGTAGCTCTGAAAGAAACACATATTATACAAAAGAAGACTACCCACAGAATATACTAAATAAAAGGAAAGAGCTTCAAGAGCAAATAAATATCGAAAGAGAGAAAGGAAATACAGCGATCTTAAAGTACGACAAACTTATAATATTACACACATGCACACATGCAAATAAAAACAAAAAGAATAAATTACAGCCGTCTGGATTAATAGTTAAAACATCAAAGAGTATCTCAGAAGGAGTTATTAAGCCAAGCGTGTTTAAACCACTTGGCGAACAAAAACACAACTAAAACAAACAACAATCAAGAGAAAATAAACAAGAATGCACAGCAATCAACACCGTCTTCTTGCATTAATATAAAAAACACAAATAGATACAAGAAAAATAAAATATCTTCCAACTCGGCGGGTTTGGAGCGTAACGTTTGAATATGACCATTACGCTCCAAATAGTCTAAAACAAAACCTCACATACATGGAACAGCTACACCAAATAAAGTCATCAACTGAAAATCTTAACATATAATGTAAGAACTTTATCTTCATACGACCGCTAATTGGAACTAGAAGAAAATTTAAATAAAATTAATAATTATATCATAGGAATTTCGGAAATGAGGCGACTTGGCAACAAAATATATAAAAAAAACAAAATATATCAAAATATAAGAATTTTCCACTCTGTTATATGGGATATACACCAGGAAAACACGGGGTTAGATTAATAACACACAAGTCCCTGAAAAGCAACATGGAGATCTGCACTGAAATAATATAACTAGTTACCACACTTTACATGAATATAGGGGGCAATAAGATCGATAATACAAGTATATATACCGACAGATACAGCAAGAGAGTGCTTAGTAGATGAATTTTACAGGACAATAGAAAAGGCTTTCGGAACAGCAAACAGACACATTATACTAATGGGAGACTTAATGAGCCGAAACCCCTAAAAAGAAATAATACTCAGTTATGAAACAACAAGGATACGGTGATAGAAATAATAGAGGTCAAAGACTTGTAGACTTCGAAATCGAACATGATTTCACAATTATAAATACTTGTTTCTAGAAAAAACTAAATCGTAGATGGACTTGGTGATCTCCAACCGGCAGTATAATAATGAAATTGACTATATTCTTTCAAATCAAACAAGCCTGTTCCAAAATACAGAGGTTATGAACTTAAACTATTCATCGGACTTGTTATAGCAACGGTAAAACTTTCTAAACAAAAGAAGAGCATATCTAAATTTACAACAAAACAAACAAGTCAACTCAAAAGTAGAGATGAAATAACGAAATATAAAGAAAATCTAAGTTATATTATCAGAGGCGTCTACTTGCCAAGAAAACTAATCCGTGCCCTACTATGACAAAATAAAAAAATTCATATCACAAAGCTTGAACCTTGCCCAAACGAAGTCAGAAGAAAACAAAAGTCATAAAATATGACAAGAACGCACAATCACATTATTAAAAAGAAGAAAAGAACTACAGCAAACTAAAAACAAAACACGTTCAATGAAAATGAACTTTCGGCCCTGTACAAATTGGTTAATAAATATATAAAAATGATTACAAAAAGTATAGACAAGATATCATCGACGGACATCTCCACACAAGCGAAAGTTCAAAAAAGGCTAACAAAGAACTTAGAACATGTATTTCTTGGATTGAAAAACTATGTAACCGTGATAAAGACGGGCAAACGAGTCGATATTGTAAACGGTGCCACTGAATTCTATAGGAAGCTATATAGTGACAACACCCGAATAACTGAAACTTCATATAATAAAAACATAACAGAGTGTAGCTATATTAAATAAATAAACGAAATTGAAATAATAGATACAATAAAGAGATTGAAACTAGAAAAAGTCCTGATCCAGATAATATTACAGATGTAGCACTGAAATATGCACACACAATTCTGGCAGGAACTTTTCAATCTGATACTTCAAAACTATGAAATGCCCTTTTAATGGTCAGAGACAAATATTATATTAATATATAAAAAGAGCGACCAAAAAGACGTTGGCAACTACAGGCCATTTAGTGTGTTACTGAGTATCTACAAACGATTCCTTAATATTATAAATAAAAGAATAAGCACTGTATTAGAAGCAATTCAACCAGAGAGCTAGCAGGCTTCAGAAAAAGATTATCCACAGTTGACCATATTCTTAGAATTGAAATAATTATAGAAAAGTACCAAAAACTACAGAGACGACTATATATTACATTTATTGACTACCAGAAATGCCCCTTATCGAGCTTGACGCCAAACGTGGATTTTTTTTACCAAAGCCACAAATAAAATTAATTCCTGTCATAGAGGTTTAGTGCGAAGCATGCTCAAAATAAAGAGACCGGACAAGGTAAGACACACCAAGATAATAGAAATAAACAAAAGTAACCAATGCCTTGAGTTGTGTAGGAAGTGGGCAGGCCATATTGAGACTAACAGATAGGAGACGGACCGAACAAGTGACTTGGTGGAAAGGTCCACCAGGCAAGAGAAGCAAAGGGAGAACTTTGACTCTCTGGGAGGTTGATATCAAATGAACAGCTGGCATAAACTGGAGATTAGTAGTATAAGATAGAGACAAATGGACATTATTGGAGGAGGCCTGTTCCCGAACCGGGTTCTTGTCGATACCCTATTACGCCATAAAATATAATAAAAAAACATGTAAGTAATTATACGTATGTATGTAATTAGTATTTTTTCGTTTTAGATATTGAAGACCTTTTTAATTTTACCCTATATCTGTAAAAGGCACTAATTGCGAACGAGTCACCCAAACTCAATTATAATGATAGATCGTTCATAGAAATGTCTTTCTAGAAGCTCTTCTGAAAGGATTTTGAAAGTCCTACTATCAGGTCTTTGTTCGAAGTTTGGCAAGCGTCCTTCTGGCATTTACTACGACTACTGGCGGGACGACTTAATTTAATAACAAAATCAGGTGCTAAAATTTTTTATCCTACCTACATGCATGCATGCATGTATCAAGTATGTAGATAGTAATATTTTTTTATGAATACAGTGAATTACGTTCCTTTTGGTTAGTTACTTACTTAAATACCTACTTATTTTGTAGTAGTCAATATTTAATTTAATTTGTATAAAATATAAACTAGACTAGACTTTTCCTGCATGAAACTAAGTTTACGAAATGCAATGTAGGTATATCTTTGTAGGGTTCAAGATATTCTCTTACAAAAATCTATTACATAAAATTTTTGGTTTAGTATTGATTGATTAAAGACTGATAGATAGGTGGCAAACATATGTATGTTACTTCAGCATTTATAAATCAGTAAAATAAAATATTGTTTGATGGTTGAAAAAAAAAAAGATGTATTTTATCATTGTACATTGTTTAATCAATAGAAATGTTATGCGTTACTGTAATGTTCCATTAAGCTGAATTATCTGAGGTGTATGGTTATAATTAAATAACATTATTGTGTCCCACACTGGTAACTTGTGGGTACTTGATCTAGCAAGGGAAATAGCCCTTTAAACCTGGTGTACAAAGATTTTTCTTGAAATGTTTATGCCTGATGTGGCACATCATGTAGATATTGCTGACTTGTTTAAACATAATTGTTATGTAAGCTCATCTGTCGTCTAAAAATAATTTAGATAGAAATCTAGCAACCTCTTGCCCCTCTGGCAACTTAGGATAAACATTGTGATTATTGCAATAAAAACTTTCGTGAATTAGATCCATATTTTTTTAAATATTTAGTTTTACTCACGTGTGTATTTCGGGGATGCCCGACTAGTTTCGGTCTTGACAGGAGGTCTGTACCGTCCGGTACCATACTCCTTGAAAAAGGCCTCCTGTCGAGACCGAAAATATTCGGGCATCCCCGAAATAAACACGTGAGTAAAACCGCATATTTAAATAAACATTATGATTGTTGCACAATGTCAACCATCTTTTCAATGAATTGAGAGTAACAGGCGCCTTCCTAATTGGGAAAGAAAAGAATGCACGCTTTTGAAAGAAATATATAAGAATAAAAACCATACATAAAAAGGTAAATTTCAACCAGAGATGATTAGTTATAGTGCATATTTACAACAGCTTTCTTCACATCAACGCTGTGTGTTTAATTCGACACAAATTACAAGTTTTGTTGGAATGCAAAACAGTCATATTTTCAGGCTGCATAAAATAATTTAAGCCAAAAAATGAATTTGTTTCAAACATATTTTAAGGCGAGCAAACTCTGGCGAATATGGTTATGTATATAAATAGACGGTGCTCCATCAAAATATGTTTGTACAGTTTTTGGTCTAGGTATTTCCTTAAAACTTACAGTCCCATATTCGTCATATCTGGCATATTATCTGGCACGAGTACCAGTAAGTGTAGTATCACTACAAGAAGAAATAAAATAATGCAGTTTCCTATCCCTCCAATTGACAGCGTAGAGATCTATATCATTATTTTTAGTAACGGCTACCAAACTGCTGCCTTTGCCAGGAGGCATGTTTATCGTAATTTTTTTAGTGAGAAATTTTTGTGGGCTTTTTTTTAACATACCGATTTACAATAATCCACATTTTGAAAGTGCTATAGCAGTTTTAACTAAGTCAAAAAATCGCAATTCCTCCGTAATGACTCTTCTACATATGCCAGTTTCCTATTTAAAAATCGAACTATTATTATAAATTCCTGCATAAACATACATAAGGCCGCATTTTGTGAAAGGTTTTATGAAAGTTTCTTGCTAATGACTGCAGTTAATTGAGCTCTCAATCCTCTTACGATTATCATCTCAAATTGCTTGGTAAACTGCTTTTAATATGATGATTAGACACATTCCATGTCTGTATTATATATTATTTCATGAGAAATTTGTTCAGTTAAAAATATGCTCTAGAGTCTAAGTGCAACTATCGTAGGGACCATATAGCATTATTATTTATTTTTATTTTTTTTGCTATAACTTTTTACACTGATTTTGTATATGAACACGGCTTAAATTTTTAAGGTTCATAAAAGTATGCACTCATTGAATTTTCTTTACTTTATTTTATTATTCGTGTTCGTTATTGTTACGGATTTTCCTGTGATTTATTGATTGCAGAATCCGGCAATAGTATCGTATATAAACACTTATTCACTATATAATTTTTGATAGACACAATCATATAATCTTGGCTCTCTTCACTAATCGCCTAAAAGTAAAGCAGCATTTATTTACATTTTTAGCAATTCATTAAATACTTTTTGGCTAGCTGTCTCAAGCGCGGCTGTTGAGTTTTTGGCCCTGATCTCGAGATCATTCTAGGTCAATTCCTACGTTCAATATTTAATTAGTTTTTTTTTAGTATTTATATTTATGAAATCTACAAACGTAGAGAATCGAGCCCGATTTAACTTCTGATTTCCCTTCATACAAACATACATCGTTGTGATATTAACAGGTTAACAATCCGCTTTGCTTGCATAAAGAGGATTCAGAACAACCATCAACTACTACTAACAGCAGTTCTAAGAAGAAAGCCGAACCGGCGAAGCGGACTATTAAGAAAAAACTTATTTGCTGAGGAATCTAATTCCGACAGCGGTGCGTGAAAGCTTAGAGAGGTTACTATCTACCTAAATAATTAGCTTATGTTAGGATAATTTCTAAGCTAAATACTTTTTTAACTTTTCATATTCATGT
Organism: Tyria jacobaeae; assembly: GCA_947561695.1. Lineage (NCBI taxonomy): Eukaryota > Metazoa > Arthropoda > Insecta > Lepidoptera > Erebidae > Tyria > Tyria jacobaeae. Next base: position 3,981,224 of record OX387207.1, on the reverse strand, counting down.
GATCCCGTATTATGTTTATAACCAATTAAATTTATAGCAAATATTTTATAATACCTTGTTATTGCTACTGTATACGTAAAATTATTGTTCATCAATTTAAAAATAACTCTTACAGGCCCTACAAATAACAATTATACTTATTTTAATTCTGATTTTACATTTTACACATGAGAAATAAAAAATGAATAAATTTACAAGTGAGATAATAAATTGATTAAAATTATAATTCATATTAATTTACATTCTTTATTGTACACATAGAATAAATAAAAATAAAAATAAAAATAAATTAAAAATTGCATTTATGTGCATTTACTTACTTACAGATATTTTATACATGTGATTTTTTTTTCGTGTGGGAACCCCTTAGGGTCATCACATCACTGAAGCCAACAGTGAAGTGGTATGTCGGACCTGGGTACTAGTACGGAGCTCAGGCGACCACACCGTGGAAAGCGGGGGGCTTAGCCCCCCTTCAACTTAGAGAGGCGCGTGCACAACAGGACGCGCTACCGTCTCAGGCCTGTTTCTGCTAGGGTAGCGGGCAGCCCGATCCGCTACGTCCTCCGGCCCCTGGTGCGTCCTCTGCGGGACGAGAGAGTGCTAGTCCTCTCCCGTTCCCGTTGCGCCGCCTCTTTGATTAGCATCACCTCTTCGCAGAAAGAGACGGCGGATTGACACGCACTCTCACTTTGTACATACATGAGAATTAAAAAACATCATTAAATTTGTAAATGAGATAATAAATTAATAAACCTATATATGAAAAATTGATGCGGGTATATTTTTTTATTATAAACTTAAATTTCAATAAAACAATTTGTAATGTGTGTGTGTGTATGATTTAATGAACTTAGATTAATATTTATGTTGTTTATGCGCGTTCCCAGAGGCTTCCTTGTAAGGGTTTTCCCGGGTCCCTTGCAATAGACCCTTTGTGACGGAACACCGTGTGGTTTTAGTCGGTTTGAGTCCGACATACCACGTCTCCGTTAGCTCCGGTGAGGTGATGACGTGGGGGTATCCACACGAAAAAAAACAGAAGGTTGTTTATGCCCTCAACTATGTAGTTGAAACCATTAAAAGAACGCAGGACTCGCAGGACACTATTATGCACAGCGCTACCTGTGGATTGCTAGAAGCGCCTGAATACGACATGCCCGTGTTCCTGTTGCTGCCACATTTGCTTGCCACATGGGCCCATATAGAAGTTTCAAGGAGTCAACGAGTTGCGGTGCTTTTGAAGTTTTTAGTGCTTGTGTGTTCATACTGGAAAGGAACCAGGGGAAATATTAATCTCCTTAAATAATTTCTCAGTTCGTCTACACAATAGCGTCATCTCTGGGCCGAGCGACGTACTGAGGGGTTTCAGTTGGCCCTGCTCGCTGTCGGAAATCCTACGCTATTCTACGGTAAGAGGCATCTTCGTTTAGGATGCGATCGACAGAGGGCGAAACCTTATTACAACATACATTTTAATTCGTATAAAATTTGTGTACTCTTGTCTATATACATACTAGCTGTTGCCCGCGACTTCGTACGCATTAGTAATGTTCTCGCGAAACAAAAATTTTGTCCAAAAAAAAAAATGTAGATAAAAAATAGATGCTGGCCGATTCTCAGGCTTACCCGATATGCACACAAAATTTCATAAGAATCGGTCCAGCCGTTTCGGAGGAGTATGGTAATTAAAATTGTGACACGAGAATTTTATATATAAGAAGATATTGAAAAAAATTACGAAACTGAACTGCCTGAGCGATCAAATTTTTTTTAACAAACTTACCGGAGAACATATTTCAACAGACGATTATCAGCATGCCAAAAAAGTGTGAAAAAGTTTCGAATATAGGATATAGGATCTATATTTGAAATGTGATGTACTCTTAGGGAACGTACCCATACTAAGTGACCCGTTTTTACAATTTTGGCTCACGTTTGTCTTTATTAATACAGCTCTTACCGCGTGACGCCCAAAATGGGTGCATAGCTATTACTACAAGTGAAGTAGTAATATCAGGAAGAAAAAACATATTGTAACAGGAACTTAATTAACTTAAGTAGAAGTATTCTTTTCTTTTATTCACATTTTGAATATAGCTCCCTGAGATTTTGCCAGAGATTATTGACTACGTGACGAAAACATAAGACCACGCCCGCCCCCTGTGACCAAGCGTGCTATTTTTAAAGACCCCAACTATGAACGGGTCTCGTAGTATGGGTACGTTCTCTTACCTCTTATATTTTTGAAAAATTTAGAGACATACGTTTAAATGATTAAAGTTTAGATCCGTGCTTCTATGTATGTTTCACCCACATCATTGTGTTCTTCATTAAGTTATATATTCTGTTATACACTAAAGTTGAAGTGAATTTCATTGCGCATGTTCATATGTACCAAATGTTAGAAGATAGAATGCTGGGAAGTATTGGTCAGTGTTCACTGAGATATGCTAAAGTTAATAATAAATATCTGTTGTCTTATAGTAATAAAGAGTATCTCCTATAAAATATAGTTCGACTGTGCTTACTTATATGTGTAGTGCCTATGTGTAATCTTAAATTTATTAATGAAAATGAAATAATCATAAAATAATAAAATATATAATCAAATCAATTTCAATGTCATGAATGTATCTAAAATCAGCAAACAGGTTTATATTCTTGAAGGAGACTTATGTTACCCGTCTAGCATAAATAAATCTAATTCAACAACCTAAAATATGAATAGCAATTCTTGTAACTAATACTTACGGTTCCGGCATCAGCGATAGCCCCTACGGCCGTGAATGCCCCTAACTGCCCAGCGTATGCAGCAGGTATTTTGCAAGCCATTCGCCTGATGGGGCAGGGGGGCTGCAACCCTTCCCTACTTGTCCAATTTTGTCAAGTTTCAGAGAGACTTCGAGCTTTTCCTAAACAACTTAGAGACCTCGATACGGTGATAAGCGTCTGGGCACGTCTTAGTGCTGGGGGACTTTAATGCTAAGCTCTCCCGGACCCAAGACCCCAGGAGGGATCTACTAGAAGAGGCAGCCATCATTTACTCTAGTTGGCTCCGCAGCCTCCAACCGAGGTGGTAGATATGGGGGCAGACCGCTTCGTGATGCGATCACGAAGATTTGCCTCGCCGTCGAGGTCGTCGGCCTCCAAGGAAGGAGGTCTACTGGTAGTCCCAGGAGTCAGGGGATCTCCGCGCGACTTGTATTTGTGCACAGAGATCATACACTCACAGCCATCGGCGTCACCGCGAAGAAGGGGAAGAGGACCGGTTTCAAGAGGAGTACCGAGAGGCCTGGAAAACTCTGAAGCTGACCATTTGCTGCGCCAAAGAAGAGAAACGAAAGGAGATGGAGGGTCTCAATCGTGAACCCTGGAATCGCGATTATCGTGCAGTGCAACAAAAGCTCCGCGCACTGCCTCCCCTCCCCCGCCCCTTACTTAGAGCCTGGGCCTGATATATGGGCCTCTCCAGCCCAGCCTCCTGCAGGGAGTGGTTGAGGGTCATTTTCCGAGACGAGTTGAGCACTCACCCCGGTTGATGGCCCCCTTGGCTAGAGACGATGAGGACTTCGAGGAGGAGGATACTCCTCCCGTCACAAAGGCGGAGATACTGTAGAACACCGCTCCTGGGTCAGACGGGATTACTGCCCGAGTGTTGACCCTGGCTCTTGATCCATTCTTCTCTTATTGATCTTTGACCTATTTGTAATCTCTTGTCTCAAGTATTATTAATATAAGGTAGTACTTCAAATATTTTAACTACTCCAAAGTAATTATATTTTAATTCATATTTATGTTCTCCGATGAAAAGAGGGTTATTATGAGTTAGTAGTGTGTTTCTTGGTGTCTGTCTGTACCATCATAGCTCTTGAACAGATGAACCTAGTTAGATTAAGTTTATTATGTTTGAATGGTGTCGTAATCGAGAATGTTCTTAGTATGTTTCAAGCAAATTAGCGTAGACGTTTGAAGATGATCAGCTCATTTCTAATTCTTGAAGGGATCAATCAAAGGATCATAAATTATTAATTTCTGCTTTAACGTCGAGTGTTTTATTATATTTTATGTGTTTCATTATTTGGAAACAATATTACACGACAATTGTTTTAGACTTCTATACGGCAGGTGCTAAATAGTTAAATCTAACTATTTGCCAAGCAGGTATTACTCAAAAGTTGAAGAATTCAATTCGAGTACGCGATATCTAAATAGAACTACTATGAAAGGCTGGTTTAAGTTTTGTACCTGTTTAGTCACAAGTCCTATTTAAATTTTGGTCAAGGCTGCATAAAAAATGAACTTCTCGTACAGCGAGATATCGATATAAAAATCCATTGGGGAAACACTGTTATCCGTTTTTATAAACATGTTTTAAATTACTATTACGACGGCTATACATGCCAGAATGATGGCAGATAACTCACACATGGCCGTCTGGACTCAAACTAAGAGCTTGTGCTATGGTAGCCAGACTGATCTCTAAATACATATGTAGGTACATACATATTATAAATAAATTATCCTCAGAATTAGACCTTCACAAATAATTATATGATAAGCACGATGCTTCATCATCATCATCATCATCATCAGCCTATCGCAGTCTAATGCTGGACATCGGCCTCTCCCATTGCTCACCACATCGTCCTGCCAGCCATCTTGCGCAAAGAAGAGCCGAGACGCGGTCTCCACTCAAGAACTCGTTTTCCCAAACGGTCGATGCTTATCATACAATATTTGTCCTGTGTGGGTATGGAGCTCTTGGACCTCTGGCTAAGCAGTTAGGATCACTAACCACTGAACCAAGAGGCCAGAGTTAAGTATATTATAGTTACGAACTAAACAGTATTGTTTTAATTATGGTTTGGTCCTTTCACTCTACTTGTTTTGATGAATAATTCCATTACTTTTTAAGTGTGTTGATTTTCTCTGTGTTTTCATTCAAGCATGATTTGAAATAATAATTACTTTATCACGCAACTGTGAGTATGTCGTAATTAAATTTCAAAGTATGTTCTGAATGTAAAATATCAGAGAGATTGCTTTGTACCTAAAAACCTTCTTTGATACTTTGCACTAGTGCTAGTAATTTCTCATTAAAATAAGCCAACAAAATACGGTCATGCAGACTTTCAAAAGTATTTACTACAAATGAGAAACATTGAGGATACAAGGTTTTTCATGACGAAATTCTTATTGCAGGTAATTAGTAAACCTACGCAACTCGTACTACATGTACCTAATTAAAAAACGACTTCTAAATCGAAGCTGTAAAGATCGCTTACACTGTAATACAACGGTTTCGGTTTTCGAGCGATCTGTGCTGTCTAGCGTTGGAGGGGCCGAAGAGGCGGCGAGCTGTGGCAGCGTGCTGATGGCGTGTAGATAAATTACACTCAGAATTTGCTCTTTACAAATAATTGTACGATAAGCACGATGCTTATCACAAAATTATTTGTCCTGGTTACTATTCTAACCCTTGGACCTCTGGCTAGCAGTCAAAATTGGTTTTACGCCTCCACCGCTAAACCGATCATTATGAAATGTTGCATTCACGCTTTCAGGGCTATATCTTTAATTCCCAAAGTGCCAGGTGAGCGTAATAACGGTCGACATACGTGAGTGTCACCAAAGTTTAGTTGCCAAAATGTGTAAGTGTAATTACCTCTGCTTATCATTCGCTTTTACAAGAAGAGTGTACATACGTGACAATCAAGTAGTCCATCATCCCAAATTTTGTTATTAATTGCACCCGCCTGACTTTTCAGCAAGCGTATTTACGTTTTAGAAAAAAAAAACAGGCCAAGTGCGAGTCGGACGAAGGGGCGCGAAGGGTTGCGTATCTATAAAAACGCCAAAAAAATCACGTTTGTTGTATGGGAGCCCCCCTTAAGTATTTTTTTTATTTTAATTTAATAATTTATTTTTAAAGTGAATATATAACCAAAGATTCTGTAAATATTTCAAGTGCATACCTGTTGTCGTTATCAATATCGAACAAAAACGAACAAAAAAATCACGTTTGTTGTATGGGAGCCCCTTTAAATATTTATTTTATTCAATTTTTTAGAATATGTTGTTATAGCGGCAATAGTAATACATTATCTGTATAAGTTTTATTTACCTAACTATCACGGTTCATGAGATACATCCTGGTGACTGACAGACGGACGGACAGCGCCGTCTTAGTAATAGGATCCCGTTTTACCCTTTGGGTACGGAACCCAAAAATAACGTATATAGCCTCCAATCATCGGTGAGAAAAAGACTCATTGGTGACGTAAGTTCAAGAACTTTAAAATAAGAAGAGAGACCCATGCCATAAAAATTAATAAGAGAAGGCCAACTCTTAAATATGATAAGTATAGAAACTATTGTGATGTAAATTGGTGATGTTCTAAATGGACCCGAATATGAATTTGATAGGCTTGTATGAATATGAAAGCAGAGGAAGCTTGTCAGGTAAGTAAAGATAGAAGCAAGAGATGAGGCTGCTTAGCCTGAAGGGGAAAAGGCAAGATTTTATACATGTACGTATTTATTCTTATCTAAAGTCCCGCTTTCTCTGACGATGAAAAGATACCTACATCTAGTACTGGACCACTTTGTACACAAGACTGATTATATTCTAGACGAAAATTGCCGTTGTATTCTCATTAATATAAATACATGTTATGGTAGTTATAAAACTTATTTAACTCATTAAAGTTATATTTTTTATGTGGTGTAATTGTGTGACACTAAGTGTTAGTATATGGGCGCCGTAAGATGTAAGTTCTTAAGACGCTGCTTCATATTTATACATTTAAATACAACAGTACTATGTAATTGTGACAGTATGTGGGCTCCGTAAGATGTAAGTTTTAAAGAAGCTGCTTCATATTTACACATTTCAATACTGTTGTATTGAAATGTGTAAATATGAAGCACTATGTAATTGTGACAGTATATGGGCGCCGTAAGATGTAAGTTTTAAAGAAGCTGCTTCATATTTACACATTTAAATACAGCAGTACTATGTAATTGTGACAGTATATGGGCGCCGTAAGATGTAAGTTTTAAAGAAGCTGCTTCATATTTACACATTTAAATACAGCAGTACTATGTAATTGTTACAGTATATGGGCGCCGTAAGATGTAAGTTTTAAAGAAGCTGCTTCATATTTACACATTTCAATACAACAGTACTATGTAATTGTGACAGTATATGGGCGCCGTAAGATGTAAGTTTTAAAGAAGCTGCTTCATATTTACACATTAAAATACAACATTAATATGTAATTGTGTGACAGTAAGTGTAAGTATATGGGCGCCGTAAGATGTAAGTTTTAAAGACGCTGTTTCATATTTATAATTTAAATACAACATTAATGTGTAATTGTATGACAGTAAGTGTAAGGATATGAGCGCCGTAACATGTAAGTTCTGAAGACGTTGCTTCAGAATTATACATTTAATTACAACATTAATATGTAATTCTGTGACAGTAAGTATAAGTATATGGGCTTCATATGATGTAAATTCTTAAGACACTGCTTCATAATTATTCATTTAAATACAACATTAATATGTAATTGTGTGATAGTAAGTGTAAGTATATGGGCGCCGTAAGATGTAAGTTCTTAAGATGCTGCTTCATAATTATACATTTAAATACAACAGTAATATGTAATGGTGTGACAGTATATGGGCGCCGTAAGACGTAAGTTTTAAAGACGCTCTTCATATTTATACATTTAAATACAACATTAATATGTAATTGTGTGATAGTAAGTGTAAGTATATGGGCGCCGTAAGATGTAAGTTCTTAAGACGCTGCTTCATAATTATACATTTAAATACAACAGAAATATGTAATGGTGTGACAGTATATGGGCGCCGTAAGACGTAAGTTTTAAAGACGCTGCTTCATATTTATACATTTAAATACAACATTAATATGTAATTGTGTGATAGTAAGTGTAAGTATATGGGCGCCGTAAGATGTAGGTTCTTAAGACGCTGCTTCATAATTATACATTTAAATACAACAGTAATATGTAATGGTGTGACAGTATATGGGCGCCGTAAGACGTAAGTTTTAAAGACGCAGCTTCATATTTATACATTTAAATACAACATTAATGTGTAATTGTGTGACAGTAAGTGTAAGTATATGGGTGCCGTAAGATGTAAGTATTAAAGAGGCTGCTTTAATGTTATACATTTAAATACAACATTAATATGTAATTGAGTGACAGTAAGTATAAGTATATGGGCTCCGTATGATGTAAATTCTTAAGACACTGCTTCATAATTATTCATTTAAATACAACATTAATGTGTAATTGTGTGACAGTAAGTGTTAGTATATGGGCGCCGTAAGATGTAAGTATTAAAGAGGCTACTTCATATTTATATATTTAAATACCCAAGTAGCTCTGTATGTCTGTCTACCTGTAATGACTTGATCCTGACTGCTAAGCCGAGGTAGTGGGTCCGATTCCCACCCATTACAAATATTTGTGTGATGAGCATGATCATTTGTTGTGTCTGGGTGTATTTTAGGAATTATATGTATGTCTTTAGAACTATATAAGTATGTTTAACAGCAGTATGGTTACTATAGTTCAAGCTCTGTTCAGTTTGGGATCACACGGCCGTGTGTGAAATGTGTGGATTATTTATTTGTTTATTTCTTAATTAATCTAATCCTGGTTAAGGACATAGATTACTTTTTATCGACTGGACCCGACCTGGATGTCTTCATGGATTTCGACTGCATGTCGTTATCCATGAAGACATCCAGGTCGGGTGTTATTACATACACACTCGTTAAACACAACCTTCCTTCTGCGCCTGCTAATGTTGTCCATTGCAGTGTTAGATTTTGCAGGTTCAATATCCTTTAAGAGCAATTACTTGTATGCATGAATATATGATATGTATATATATATATGAACTTGGATATGACTGGGATTCAGAAATAAAGATCACTTACACGTATTAACACGGACACTGTAAAATATTGTTAGTTAACTAATTATGTAAGAATTAATTAGAACCACATTGAGCGTACTACGCTTAAAAGTGCGTTACGATTTTTGCATTTTAGACATACTTATTATGTTTTTGATAGGACATTATGTCATTAGAATTCCAAAAGCGCCCTGTCGACGGTTATAGCCATACCTCCTATTAAGTGAGATTAAGTTTTGGTTAGCAAAATGTGAGCGTTCGGGAATAAAATCGTAATTACATACATGCATGTGATGGCATTTTACATATACAAAGCCCAACGAGGGCTGAGTGCATAACCGGATTCACCGTAGATAACTAAGGCTAACATTATTAAAAGGCTCTTCAAAAGGCTACGCTAGCGTTATAGTCAAAGGACAGTACTTATTTCTAAATAAAAGGTACCGTATGTCCTTTAACGTTCTATGACGTTATATCGTGTTAAACAAAGAAACATATTTTCATTATAGTGTTAGAGTATTACAGGATTATATTATTATCTGTATATATATACATATATGTAAACATATCACTTACACTTCGCAAATTACGTGGAATAATATATCAATACTATTTAACGATTTGCACATATTAAATTAATCTCTCATTTTTTTAAAAGAATTTTAGTAACGTGGGTTACTGGTATTCTTTGTGTAACTCTCGAAGATAATCTAAATGCTTGTGTTAGGGGTGGGTTCACGATCCCCCGGGGTCACCCTTATCATGCGGCGCAACAAAAGCTCCGCAAGCTGCCCCCCCTTCCCCTTTACTGAGACTCTCCAGCCCAGCTTCCTGCAGGAAGTGGTTGAGGGTCTTTCCCCAAAACGGGTGGAGCACTCACCCCCGTCGATGGCCCCATTGGTCGACGGGGATTCCGAGGAGGAGGCTGTTACGCCTGCCAATGAGGCGGAAATAGGGGCGGCTGTTCTACGGATCCACTCCAAGAACCTCGCCCTTGGACCGGGTCGGGGTCCCAGCCCGAGTCTTGGCCCTGACCCTCAACCATATGTCACCGCCGCCTCCGGGAGATGTCCGACGCATGTCTGGCGTCTGGACGTTTCCCTGACTGCTGGAAGAGCGGGAAGCTGGTACTTCTGAGGAAGCCGGGATGACCTACAGGCCCATAGTGCTAAGAAGCAAGAACCGTTCGGTGGAGACGCGCTTACCATTGCCTCATGCCGCTCTGAGTGTGCCCGCGGGTGGTTGGGACCGCGAGGAGGCGACATCCTGGTGTGCCTGGACGTTGCCTAATTGCGAGTTACCTAAAAGTGGTGCCCCGCGTTTTTGCGGACAACAGGCGCTAGGAGGGGTCTGGATGTCTTACTAAAGCTATTTCCGGATTCCTCATAGTTTAAGCGTATTATGTACACCGTGTGGTTTTAGTCGGTCCGATTCCGATACACCGTTCCACCGAAAACCCGGGTGGGATGACGGCCCGAGGAGGTTTCCACACGATAAAAAAAGGGGTGTGTACATGATGGTAGTGTACTGGGTGGGGTTCGAACCCGCAACCACTTGACGGTGTCCGACACCATAGGCATTACGCTACTGCCGCTTCAATATTAACACCAAGTACGTTTTACAGAATATAATACGCTGTGGACAAAGTGAAATAATGTTATTTTGATACTTTTACTCGAATACAAATTTATACAGCTTTGTAGATAGTTAAAATAATGGTTACATTTGTGACACAATGCTTTAGTCGCCTTTTAAATATGGATAAAATTTTAGTTTTTTAAATTTTAGGCTATAATTTGCGTTGGCATTATTTTAAAATATTTATTTATTTATTTATACAGGGACATAAAACAGTAACACGTTGTGTCTTAACCTAAAGAAAATCACTACATACATATGTTAGGTAAACGTATAACCTACACCAATGTCCTCGGATTTAGTAATTACAGTGAGTAAGCAATTGTACATACGCACAGATATGGAATTTAGAGTGTTTGATAAAAATATCCCAATAGGTAAATCTGAGTAATTTAGAGTAATTTAGAATTTATTTCCAAGCCAAAATATCACGTGCTAATCTTTTAAATTTAAATTTTGAAAGAGAAAAAATGTCAAGTTCAGTGAAATAAGTGTTATAGGCTTCAATCTTAAAATCAAATGGTCACGCCTGGACTCCAAGCTTAATAGGTTATATTTCTGTAATAATTCTGTATATGTCAACTTAGGCTGGTGACATCTATAATTCATGATTCGCAAAAAATTCTTTTGGACCATTTCAAGTCTAATAACATATTTAGCGTAAAAGGGACTCCAAATTTGCACCACGTATTCGAGTTGAGAGTTGAGAGATTAAAAAGAAGTAAAAAGGTGGACGCTCTCTTAAAGTCGTTTGTTGGTCTCATGACGAAACCGTACCTGTAGGCTTTATTAATGACTTTGCCAATATGTAAGCTTTGAATCCAATAAGACACCTAGATCGCCGATGAAATCCACCTTATGTAAAGGAACGCCTTGTAAAGTGTAATTAAAAGCAATGATATTCCTGTTTTTAGCGAAGGATATAGTGTAACATTTAGAGAAGCTGAGTTGAAGTCTATTGTTAGAGCAGTAATCGGAGACTCTATTTAAGTCTTACTGCAATAGCAGACAGTCTTGTAAATATTTACACGACAGGAAAATTTTGATGTCATCGGCGTACATCAGGAGTTTAGAGTGAACGAAACAGTTTCTAATGTCATTAATGAATAGGATCACTGGGAAAAGTGCCTTCTGGCAAACACTTATTGAATATAATATGCAGTGGAAGGCAGATATACTTAGAAGTATTCTTCAAAAAAATAGGCGGTATGGCATCAGGGCCGGGCCCTTTGCTTAGGTCTAATTTCGCAAGTGCCGTTTTAATATTAGCTATGGTTAGATATATGCCAGAAATGAGAGATGAGTTTGGGGCATAGGCAACATAGGATTTGAGATAGAGTTATTAAGATATATGGTTGAAGATATGTTTGCGTTGTCTTTGCGTTTCGAGATATAAGTCCAAAAGTGCTAAATATTGAAAGAAACGCTATCTTAAAGTGAGTTGATATACATTTTAAAAGATTTATCGGATACTGTTTTAAATCTCTTACGATGAGTTGAGAATTCCTCGTAATGTCTAATATTATTAAACTTTTTCCATTTATTCCATGCATGTACTTTTTGATTAAAAATGTGAATTAGCAGCAGGTGTAAACCAAACGGGGAAACTAGAATTTTTTTGGTTGTCTGAGCGGAACATGTAACTTAACTATGCCGTACAAGATATCATAAAAAGTATTCACACATTGTTCAGCAGGAAGATCACCAAGTAAACGGTGCCAGTCGAGATCAGAAAGTTTGCTGTTAATAGTCTCATAGTTCGCTTTAAAGAAGTTTTGCTTATTCTTTATGCGGCGTTGAATCGGAGTAAATTTAGTATCTAAAGGCATAAGTGCGAGGAATGGGGGATGATAATTATCTGGAGACAATAGCGCTGTGCAGTTATTAATTTGACAATCGACGTTGGATATAAAGAGGTCCAAAATACGGCCCATACTATTTTTTATTATATCAAATTGGGGTGCATTAGAAATTGCTGTGAGGTTCAATAAATGGTGACTTGTTATATTATTTGAGCGAGGAATCACACATTCATAACCCTCCTGATTAAGTCAATCAATGTCAGGCAAGTTATAGTCACCAATAATGTGAAAAGATTCAGTGGTATGGTGGTTAATAAGATCCAATAACATGTCAAAATGCCTGGTGTATACTTCGTCTTGCATAGGCGGGGGTATGTATGCTGCACTTATAATATGACACCGACCGCGGCTCGATGCAGGCAGTTGCACTATGACATGTTCAATCACTGCAGCTGGTTTATTACAAAATTATTTTGGTTTTGGTAGTAAAAGGTTAAGTTGTAACTATCCATAGGTAACAAAGATTATATGTGAGATAACGATAATATTAAATAGATAGTAAAACGATAGTAGGTTTGGAGTCCAGTTACGGGTCCAATAACAGTCTGAGTTAATGAGTAAGATAACCATTTAAATATTATATCTAAGTAACAAATCGAATCTAAAAGGCGTTAACAACTGACATACATACACGGTTATTGCAGCTATGCAGCATATAAAATAATACATAGTTTACAGTCGGCACAATAATCAAAATACAGCCATATTCTCGACAAGCTTGATTGCCAAACAAAACATTGTATTAAACCAATATATCAAGATTCTCAAGTGTAAAACCAAGATCAAGAGGCTATTGTAATTAAGTATTGAGTGAAATTTAGAAGGCGTTAAAAAGTACCACAAACATACGGTAGCTAAGTAAAATATATAATGCATACATAAGTACAAACAAAATTATTATAACTACTCCACTATCCAAATATGAATATTTAGGTGAACAGCTACAAATCATGCCGCGTATTATACAACAAAAGCAAATGACGTGTCCCAGCATAACTACACAACACAAAATCCCATTAGTGCAACGTACTAAACTTTTTAACTGTGAGTACGTAGCGGTACGGTAGCTTAAATTTTATCTCACCATTCAAGAACAACATAAATTGCAATGAAAATGATGTTCTGCGCTAGTTTTACTAATTGTTTCTATAGAATAGCTACGATAATGCAATGTGTAACAAAATTTTATAAAATTGGGTACCAGTAATTTACGTGCATAAACTAAAGTACCTGGATAAAAGAGCTATGCTCGGTATTTTTTTGGTAAATCGTGTAAAACAACGAAAGAAAAGGTAAATAAAATAATCATCAGGACTCGAGCCGGGGTAATCCGGTTACGAGACCGGCTTATTTCCCACCTGACCTATTACAACCTTATAAGTGATGGCGAAATTTACCTTCGTATACTAATGATATTGTAGCAGTTTTTCATTGCCTGAAAACACGGATAAAACGACGTTTTCTAAAACTGAACCCTAGCTAGATCGATTTATCGCCCCCGAAACCCCCTATATACTAAATTTCATGAAAATCGTTGGAGCCGATTCCGAGATTCCAATTATATACAAGAATTGCTCATTTAAAGATATAAGATATAAACGAAACAAAACACTTAAAAGTATATCAAATGGCGTCCACTTGCGAGTCACATAAACACTATTTAGGAGAAAATACGTGTAAAATGTTAAAAATATACCCACTTGAAGCAAATAAACATTAAAGTATATAGTTATCTTTTGCAAGCTAAAATTTAGACAGTTATATTGACACAAGACCGACTTTAAGACATATCTTTGACGTGATATTACAATTTTACCTATTATACAAGTACAATAGTAATTATAAATTAAGCAGTAAATATATGCATGATACGAGGCTAAGACCCTTATAATTATAAGAAAGTTGGTAAACTTAAAATTATTTAACAGACTCATTAAATGGAAGCACGATTCACAGGTTGTAAATATGACACAGAGACTTACACAGTAAAATACATAAAGCGGAGTGCAGAACGTCCTCGCAGGCGATTGTATAGGTTTTGTAGAAGTATATTTAAAACACGAACACACAGACTTGTTGTATAGTCACTGACTAGATTTGCATGGTTTGATTTTAGTCAAAATATATATATGTGAATATATTTATTTATACTTGTAATACAGGAGACAGGCGAATAGCACCTGGTGGTAAGTATCAACCGCCGTAAATCGTCGTAAAGGGGAAAGAGGAAAGATAAGAAGAAGATAAGAGACAACCTGTATAGAGTGCGGAGTTAGGCCTTTGGTACCCTTACTTACTCAGCAATACAATGCAAGCATTGCGTGGCTACCGGTATTCCGCGAGGCCGTCGTGTTACTCTGGGGTGAGCATGAAATGGGAGGACCCGTTTCGTGCTTCCATGACTCTCCTACGGTAAGACTATAATAATAATTATGTTTTAGTGTGTTGTTTTCAATATCCCTACAGTATCAAAACTCAAGCGACTACAAAAGAACTACAAAGAATAAAAAAATAAACATCTTGCAAGTGTCTACTAAACTGTATTTTTTATTGACGTGTACATTAAGTTTAAATAAATACATAACAAAATAACTTACCTGAAAACCTAGTCAAACGTAAAAGGAAAATTTTAGTAGGGTTTGGCAGTAAGGTACAGCTTGACTTACTGAAACCTACGAAAAACGCGTCGCTTCCTTCACCTTTTTTTGCTTAGGTGTACTTCTAGTATATCTTCCTATAAAAAGCGCTATAATTTTATTTACAATACCACTTATAATCTGTCATTTACGAAAAAGTAGCATATCGTCTGTAGCCCTGACGGAGAGCTGCAAGTGCACAACTAATCCCTGCCATATTGCTCCATCCTCACCTGTACCTACTTCTACCATGAACGTACTCGTATCATTCAAACTGATACTCTTCCTAAATCGAATTCAATTATTAGGTACTCCCAAATAGAAAAATCTAGCCGTGATAATGTTATCAATATACTAAGTAACCTAAATACGTAATTATCACGATCGCTAGTGTAAGTAGGTAAATATATATTTATACTAGCGGACCCGACAGACGTTATCCTGAAGTTGCACTATAGATAAATAATCTACATATCGACTGCACCGCCATCTGCCGTGCTGATTTGTGAATCTAAACCATCCAGGACGCCACCCAAACGCATACAAAAAAATTCATTTAAATCGGTCCAGCCGTTTAAGAGGAGTTCAGTGACATATACACATACAGTAGAATTATATATTCAAAGATTTTTTTTATTATTCCTAAGAGATTCCAAATGAACAGACGGGTAGTGACAGACCTGACGGTAAGTGACTGCCGCCGCAACCCACAATTCAAGAGTCACAAGTGCGTTGCCGGCCTTTTAGGTAGGAGGACGCTCTTTTCTTGAAGGTTTGAGGGTCGTCTCGCGACAATTTGTTCCACAGGCTGGTTGTTCGAAGTAAAAAGTAGGATGATGGTGGAAACCTGCGGCCGATATAAGTCCGAACAATTCCTCTGAATACTATACAAGCAATAGAGAACCCAGAGTGAAGCTACATCTCTACGCAACGCCAAGGTGTCAAGCCGATCAGAAATATCTTGGAAATCGATGATGCGAGTTGCTCTCCGTTGAATGCGGTCAAGAGGGAGAAGCTGGTACTGGGGTACATCTGCATAGAGATGAAGACAGTATTCCATGTGCGTCTGAACCTGCGCTTTATAAAGTTGCAGGCGGGGGGATGGAGCGAAATACTGTCTCGTTCTGTTTAGCACACCAAGCTTCTTCGAGGCTAATTTGGCCTTAAATTCTAAGTGACCTCGAATAAGTAAATAAGTTTTTTTATTATTCAGTTACTGATAGATTGTTATGCTACACACAATCAATTATTATTACAATTTCAATCACACCACAATTTCAATCACTTAGTTATTAGGGTTGAAGTTGGTTCTCCTTTATTATGTACTTCCTGTGTAAACAAAGATGTTCAGTGTAAACAAAGATGTTCAGTGTAAACAAAGATGACAATAGATAAAACAAACGGAAGTGAAAATGATAAAATGAATTTGTGAAATTAAATATATACATACTTACGCCTATAGCTACGCTAGCCCCTAAAGGGGTGGCAGAGGTGTATTAAACATACACATTTTGCCAATTATAATTTGGGGCCACTAAAGTTATTGGAGGCAAGTCTATTGCCATCAACCGGGCACTGTAGGACTGTATACATACTGTCTGATAGATAACAGCCCGATCCCTTAGTCCCATTTTACGATATCACCGAGAAGACATGGGGTGGCCCTATTCTACTCCAACATGAACCATACAAAACTATTTTCATTTCTCAAAACCCATTATTAGTTTTAATGTTACAATAACAAAGCTAAACAAAAACAACGAAACAAATAACCAAATGAATTTAACAGTTTCTACATTGTCGCATCTAATAGGTAAGTATTCCATGGAATCCGATTACTGCACTAACACTAGTGTAGTACAATTTCCTGTAACTAGATGGCAGGAAATTAACACAATTATCAACACTTGGAAATGAGTAGCAAAATCCAAATGCACAACGCACAAGGTCGTTGGCGACCAGGAGCCCCTTAAGTTTATTTTAATAACGAAACTGTTTGGTAACAAACCTGTAAGTTAGTCAGCATGTGAGTTCATGTGTGTGATGTGCATGTGTGTTCTGTTTATTAAAAAAGCCAAACATTACCTTTTACGCTTCAGGAGTAGGTACTACAAGTTGAAAGTCAGAATCCTTCCTGTACTCAACCAAAATATAGGCAGATTTTTTAACAATCGCAGGTACAGTATGTACAAAGAGAAAAGTTTTGTATATTTGTATGTAATATATAATATCAAACATTGCTCAACCGCCTTTTTAACATTTGTTAACTCGGAGAGAAAGTAACATTTCCATCTATATTTTCAAATAAATCAAATATTCAAATATAATTTTATGAATAAAAAGCAACGAGGAATAGTGAATTGATTGACAAAATCTAATTTAAAACAGCGAAGCCGAGGGGGAAAGCGCGTTGTAAATAGAGTTAGCTAATACTATCTCTATAAAAAAAAACTAGTTCACCGTAAACGAATAAGAGGTTGTTTTTTTTCTTTTTTTTATACTATAGGGGGACAGACGAACAGACGTGTTACCTGATGGTAGGTGACACCGCCGTCCATGGACACTCGTAACTCAAGAGTCGCAAGTGCGCTGCCCGCCTTTGAGGGTGTTGCGGGATGGGGGATGCAGGGACCGGCAAGAAGAGAGGGGGGATGAGGAGAAAGGTGATGAGGGGAGAGAAAAGATCGGGATCGCAAGAAAGTAACCATTTTAATATTTCTGAGATATATTTTTAATGTAAAACACATCTATATGATTTTGCAATTTAATACTGCAAGGCATTTTTTTTATAATTGTGTACTATAATTTTAGCAAAAAAAAAACTGCTTCTGGTTCGAAAAAGAACACATTAACAAAAATAGGTTTTGGCATAAATTATTACATTTAATTGCATATATCTTTTCACATTTGTTTTTTTAACTTTCTTTAAAGAATCATCATACCATTTGGCGTCACTTTTGCAGGGTGCTTCATAAATATATCTGGGTACCAGTTCAGTATAGAACCTATTTCATACTATATTTGGTTATAATGTGTATATTAATAGATATATCATGGTGGTATCCGCAGCGCAGCCTCTTCTAAACAAGTTTTCGTCGAAACTAGATATAGAACTATAACTTTATAGACATTCCGTCGATTATGATGCAAGTTGCACTTGTTAAAGCGAAGGTGTTTCCGCCAGGGAGCATGACATCTATTAGACAGTATACATATATTACAGTCCTAAAAATCACGAATGACGGCAATAATCTTACCCCATATTACTTAAATGCGGCCAAATTATTGATCGCAAAAACTGGACGTTTGAGTGTCCGCTTCCCACACCTTCGGGGATAACGCCTGTATGTATTTATGTATTTTTTTAAATTATAGTATAACTACAACAACATAGTTCCACTGACTAACAATGAATACCTTAGACGCCTTTACGACACCCAAGGGAAAAGGTGGAGTAGGTACCTAAAACTAGTCTGTAGCTGTTTAACAAGAAAATAATTTCGGACAACGAACATATCTACATAAAAACCACCGGATCTAAAAAGGTATTATTATTAAAATTCTCTTAAAGTGTAACTTAATTTCTCATTGTATAGAGTTTCCGTACATGACAGGTCAAGATATAGGTACCGACTTGAAGCCTGTTTGTAAACTTTTTCAAATGATGTCAGTAGAAAACTTAAGTTTTGCTGTATAACTAAAAAATAAAGAAAATGGTTATTAACTGTCTTGTCTTACTTATATCTGACAAAATTTATGTATTAGGGTATGATACAGAAGGGACTTAAAAGCTCATAAAAATAGTATTTATTGACCACCAGATGTGGGAAACATACAGAAAAAGATATTTCTTATATGTCAGTTGCTAATGAATTCTTCCTTAACTTTTCATTACCGTGTAACCAAACTGTTTAGAATTACAATAATAGTCGTGTTTTATCTATACACCTCATTGTACCTCATGTTATTAAAAACTAACTAATAACATCATTAAATGTTTGTTTTAAAGTAAATTCCAACAGCTTACAAAGCAATATTAAGTAGTAAAATTATTATTAATAAATACGACTCGCCAAAGTGTTTTCATATAGGATATAACTATGAAACTAAGTGTTTAAATGCATAATGCATTTGACAAAACTACGTTTCATTAAGATATAAATGTTGACATTGATGTACTCTAATTCAATATCTCAAGTATAAGAAGAATATGCTTTGATTTCAAATAAACCTCACAATATACTCAAATATTCAACTATTACTTACACACAAGGGCAGCTACTGGCGCTTGAATCACCCTCACATGTTGATGAGAGCAACGTAAAGGAATTTAATGGATCAGAACAGAACAAACTACGGTAAAACACGAATGAACATTCAAAAATATACATAAATATATATAAAAATAGAGACTGATTTAAAATAATTTCGATAACATAATAATTGCTATACAAAATAGCAACCCAGCCACACACAGTGCTACCGCTTATCCGCTCTAAAACGAGACTGTCAGCGGTGTAAATATTGTACCTAACTTTAGTAAAAACTTATTGGTGGAAAGTAATAGTAAATTCTAGGTGTAACTAACCTAATGCCATCTACTAAACTAGCGCTTCATAAATGATTAACTAGTAAATAATGCAAAAAAAAAACTGACCTGCCAACAAAACTCATTATTCGCCACACATTGAATGAAAGGTCCTAACAGGATATCTCGGATACCCAGTTGTCGTGAAGTTAGTAACTAAATGAAACAAAAAGACTGGTTTACGCCAAATGAACGTCTGCGTAACTTTACCTTTTATTATGACAATGTAGAATTCTAAATGATTTTAAATAAATTTATTCTGTACAAGAGGGCTAAACGAAAGTACGTATCTCCGACACAATTTTACTCGCTGTTATATACGGTATACCTAGCGTGCCACTAAATTTATGAAACACTAAACTATGAGTTATTAATATCTTGTATACACTGAACTGAATTGATTACGGCTTAAAAACTAGATTAAATAGATAGTGCACTACTTGTATATGTAGGTACCTTTAGTGAAATGACAAAATTAAAACCATCAAGCGTTTGCTTATGGAGATGAAAACTGATGGCAACAATCAACATCAGAATTACAGACTCCTAAGGCTGAAGACTCCAGAATTACTAATGTCCTATATACTGTATTGAATGACTAAACTGTATACTGACGACGTATATAACTTACGAACAAAATTACTGAGCGATGTAATGACGCATTAAGCCTGGTCTGAAGTAGGACCGTGTGCAACCTACACATCGGTATACCCGCTGGGTTTTACATTCTTTATTTGTACTCATTCACTGAAACGACAGACCACGCATTAACTGCAGACATATCGAACTTATCTAGGCAACCCAGCAGCCAGATTAAAGGTGACTTATATAAACGCGTTGATATGTACTTTCATTAGCCTTGCACAGCTGTTAACAATTTTTTTTGGTAAAATTGACAATGTTTAACATATTTTAAAGCTATCGGCACAAGGTTCTGCTCAAAATTAGTAGATTTTCTTGTTTTGAGATCAACTTTCTAATACCATCATTTAAGATAAACACCAATCTTACGTTTGCTATACAGTATGAATAAATGTCGCTTAAGTAGGCTCCACATAAAAATAAAGGTGGACAGACGAACACACGGGTCACTTGATAGGAAGTTAAAACCGCCGTCCATGGACAACTGCACCTCTAGAGTTAAGTGCGTCGAAGGTGATGAGGGATGGGGAATGGGGGCAGGGAAAGAAGAGGGGAGAATGGATGAGGAGATGCGAAAGAGTCCAGGGGGAGTTGGGCCTCCGGTAACCTCACTTATTTCGGGGAAATGTAACGCAAGCTTTGCTTTTCACAAGCGGTTTTCTGTGAGGCCGTGGTATCGCACCGGTCGAGCCGGCCCATTCGTGCCGAAGCATGGCTCTACCACTTAAAGCAGTGGGAGCCTTGTTTCAGCGACAAATTGTTCATACCGCAAAGTTATGGAACATCACATAACTGATGAAACCCGAGATTTCGTAATAGACGATTACTCTAATAATTTAGACACTTAAACACACAACATATAGTCATTTATATAATTACGTTTGGTGTGATCTCAAACATTATACTTGTGCAGATAAGATTTTAAAATATTTAACATGTAAGCTTAGTGTGGATGTAACGTACATACACGAACATTGTGTGTACATATACGAGTGTCTGGTAGGATGCCGATAGCTCCTGGCGTGACGTAAGTATGTTATAAATTAATTTAAACTAAACGTAGTACTACTTTCTCGTTAAAATCATCATCGACCGCATCGTCCTCTTCCTGAAAAGCGTAAAAAATATGTGTCAGTTGCAATGTAGTCACTTTAAACACGTTAATATTGAACATATTAAGTCTATGCTCGATAGGATGCCTTCAATTTATTAATGAATCAGTCAGTAGAACTCTTTTGTGTTTACATATCTATAAAAGAAAGCAAGTAGTAATATAAAGTACTTACATCAAAACCGAAGCATGTATCCACTTCCTTCTCCATCCTAATACTCCGTTCACTCTCTTCCTTCGCCCGATTCGTGTATTTCTTCTCAAACACCTCCTCGTCTTCTTCTTCTTCTTCCTCTTCTTCTGAAATAAAAATAAACGATTTCGTTCAGTTTGATATTTCAATCATTTAATCTGAAGTACAAAAAATAAGTTTAAAGTATTAGATATGTTGCCAAGTTAATGTTTGTCATTGTCCGCCATCTGCTGGCGACATCATGGCCTTCCGCCACTGGCGACAGTCCAAAAAGGACTTAAAAGAATTTGAAATGGATGCTTCCATTGCTCATGACAAGAGAAACATGGAAGAACCAGACAAGGAGAGCCGACCGAAGATGATGAGCCAAGGCTTACTTAGGAAGATGATGATTATTATAAAAATCGGTTTATTTATACTTACTGCCTCAGAAATTACAGACAAATGATTGCTTATAGACATCAAATCAACTTGGCAAACATTGTTATCACCAAATATGTGATATTTCATAACTGTTTTAGTAAAACAGTGTGTGTTATGTTGTGTGTGTATATAAGTTTAGTAATAAAGCGGGGGAGACAAGCTTCGGCACGTATTCGGCTTGACCGGTATTGTTCAATTTTCCATCAAAAACTAAACCAGTTTTAAACTTTAACCTTTCAATTGATCTTATATGCTTTTATTTGTTTTTTTTTAATATTGTATCTACCTAGATACAATAATAAAAAAAAATATAAATACACCGTGAGTTTATTACGCTTTTACACCTTAACTACTCAACCAAGAATCGGAAAATAATAATCAAAATTACAATTAAGGACTTGAGAAAGAAATATAAAACTTCAAAATGAGGGTAAACAAGTTACGTCAATTATTTATAGTACTAATCTTTAACAAATATTTTTTTTATTACTTACCAGAAGCAGTGAAAGGGCTGTTGCTATTCTTGCAATCGTGTGGCTTACCATTCTCCATGTTCACGTGGTTCTGAAGACAAGCGACGGTCTTGAAGACGCGCTCACACACGTTGCACTTGTGAGGCCGAAGTAGGTACCTGTCGATATTACAAATATTTAGAATATAAACCAAAACATACTTTGGTTGGATTAAAAGAATCAAGTTGAAAAAGTGTGTATTTGGGGTTACTTGTCTGTTCTTATCTATTAGCTTGCGTATTGAAACAAGCAGCTAGTCAGGACTGACAGTCTAATTAAAACTTAGTGACAATTCGAAAATTAATACATGGATAGGTACATACAAGTAAATGGTTTAAGTCAGGTCATCAAGTAGTTGCGCGGGATCGACTACGAGCATTTAGTTTTGTTGTAAAAGTTAACAAGCGTACTAGTAATGTGTGACCCACGTTGCTAGTTCCGTCACATCTTTTTTTAATTCAACTGCAGAGAATTCTAGGCTTAATTTAACCATTGCTCGTTCTTTAGGTATATTAAAGAGGGAGACTATGGAGGAATAAGAATTAGAAATGTGCTACAAGTGCCACGTGGTGAAGGTGCCATTATTTTTTGAATATTGTCGGCAGATATTATATGAGAATTTATTCATTGAAAGTGCTTATTAGCTAAACTCATAGCTTTTACTTATATAGCGTTTTAATAAACTTTTGGGAAGAACTTAATACACAATAAACCAAATGGTTTCTAAATACATGTTACTTATTGTAAAACCAAAAATAAACACTTGATTTGGCATTTCATGATTCACATTTTATTTGAAAACGGTTGTATACTTTTTACCTGAACATACAAGTTTAGTGTATGTGCTGAAAATAAAAACTATAAATATAAAAAAATATGAGACCACGTGGTCTTGCCTTTTTTTTTATTTTAGGCGTGATAACCGTACCAAAAAACTGGTTCTATGTGCCGCAGAAGGTTTTTTAGAAAATAAGTACATTTAAAATAATCTACAAAGGTAATATTTTACTTTTTTTACGTGTTCCTTATATTTGTATTTTGAAAAAACTAGGGACCCACTATAATTAAATAGTAATTAAATTGAAACACCTATTGTCTAGTGTATGTTTCTGTATAAATTAGAATAGGAATCTTACAGATAGCTTGTGGTAGACATAATGTGGAACGGTAATACGAAACATTTTAAACTATCGCAAAAAGGATATACGAAAAAACATGTAGTGTATACGATAACCACACAATATGACACTGATACGGTGTGGCAGGTTCTAGCAATACCGAAATGTTATCCAAAGCCGCAAAAATCTTCTTTTTTATATATAATTAAAAACTATTGGGTACATAATTCGATATAGCTACATTATTGCCCCCAATGGTGTAAAACACGACAAAGTGCAAAAATAAAAAATGAAATGACAACATGTGCAAAGTACTTATAAGTCACTTCAATTATACGATATGCAGTTTAAAAGAATAAAAAAAACGCGGACAAATGTAAAACAGACTTCTAAAAACGGGAACACAAAATGCTAATACCTTTGAAACGTGGAGATCCATGTCCTTTGCTTCCTTTTCCTCGTTATTATAGTAGTGTGTTCTCTGGAGCGGCCGACGTGAAAATGAACGAGTGATTCGCGAACACTAATGTGGTAAAGGCAATCAATGTTCTTGGGATCAAATACCTCGTACATCAAAACCAGTTCAAACTAGACAATTATTTCTGACTGCCCTACATCGTGGTACAAAATAAGATATATCTCGTCTCTAAAGGTATGAAATAATTTCTAGAATGTTTGGTGTTAAATCGAATGTCAAAGGGTAGTTGCAAAAAGTATTTCAAGGACGAAGGAAAATTAATATAGCATTCTTTACACAAAGTTTTAGTTCATTGAAGAATATGACAAGGCCTAAAAGCTGGCTTTTAATGGAATGTATATCATTTCTTTTTGTTCTACTGACTTCAGCGACTGTATTTTGTATGCGTGTGTTACGCGATATTTGCACTATTATTTTTTTATTGAAAGAGTATTAGATATATGTATATACTCGACGTCTTACTTTTACCTTTTACTTTTTATTTTGTAGAAAATATTTAACCCCTAAGGCAGAAAATTAGGGGATAAGGAATGCATGTTATGATCTTTGTAATTTGTGAATCGATATATCAATAACTTATTTTTCGTTTAATTAAGTTAGTTTTAATCAAACTTGGTCCAGTTTAAATTTCAATGCAATCCACTTTTAAGGTGAAAAATTAAGAAATAAATACAATACAACTTATACTAATTATTTATTATCGTGTAGACTGTTCGGCCTTTACCGAGTAGACATCCGTATAGTTGAAGAAAGCATAACAGGCCACCTGACCCTGTACCGACGGCTACTTGTCGTCAGCGCGACCGACAGCCCTATGTGCAGGGGATATCTGAGCACGGAAGAAACGGCCGCTCACGTTATACTAGAATTGGCTACACAACAATCAGAAATCCTCACAAGAGCGAGCGAGCGAGCTCCCCTAGAACCCTTTTAACGTTCCAGGAGGCTTCTGAACTTCTGGAAGAAGCTAGGCTGGCGCAACAAGTCAGCCTCCGGAACGCATATTGGACCGTCCATGAGTATAAATTCGGCAGCAGAGCCCATTACCATTACATTACATATTTATTACAATGTATCATGATACGCGTGGAAGTCAAGCAAATATTTAGGTTCAGTATTATTTTTAGTTTTAGTCTAATTTAATATTGAAAGACTTATATTTTTCTTGAAACCGTATCGAGTGATGTTTTCTATATTATTATATCGATTTCGAAAAATTCTGTGGTTCTTGAGACACGAAACATCACGCGTCCTCGTCAAACGTCGATTTTTTTTTATCTGTAATAATATGAGGAGATCGCTTCGATGGGACAACCTGTCACTCGCAAGAACTCTTGCAAATAATTAATTGCAATCTAATACGAAATGGTAAAAGTACCAACACATACCAACAACGGGACCGTAATTGCATATCTATGTTTTGAAGGTGATACAAGATCGGCTACCATGGTATTTTTTTCTAGTCAGGTTTAGAATTATGAATGCCCAGCGAACACCACATACAACAAATATATACAAACATATGCTCACGCCTTATTCCCGTCCAGGGTAGGCATAAAAAAATATGATGATTAATCGAGTTCTATTGATTTACAATGAATATGTGGATAGTTTGTCAGTATTCCAGAGGTATGCAAAGGTCCCTTCCATGTGGAAGATCTTCAAATCAATTTGTTTGCATTAGATTGTGTTCAGGTAGTGATTCCGTATCTTCTTGGCCTACAGAATCAGAAATCGTTGTTAAAAAAACGTCTAGTTGTTTGTTTCTTCTAGAATTAAGTCTCAATCTATATTGATGAACCTACCTAGGTTAGTAGTCGCCTCGTTAGTTTAGTAATAACAATTTGGTTGAGTTGTAGGTACTTAGTCATATATTAGTAATATTATAAGGTAGATACTATAATTATTTACACATGTATCATGAAAAAGTTGTTCGGAAATTCGTACCCACGCGTAGTGTATTTTTTTAGCTTATCTTATAGATTGAACTACCCAGTGTAAGCGAGATCGTTTGACTCGCTAGAGAAGAAGCGGCGAGCCGAGACAACGAGACAAAGCGAGTGTAGCGAGTATACTCTCGTATTCGTTATAATTACTTCGTTTTGTCGGTTACTAGCTTTTGGCAGGAATATCATCCACACTTATTTCTTGTGATCATTTGTTCTGTGTCTGGGTACAATTTATCTATAATATGTTTATATTTAGAAATATATAAGTATGTTTATCAGCAGTCTGGTTACCATAGTACAAGCTCTGCTTAGTTTGGGATCAGACGGTCGTGTGTGAGATGTCTGGAGTATTTATTTGGGATATATTCTGTTTACCAAATACATGTACTTTACTTAACATTTTTTGAGAAAAAATGTTAAAGTGGCGGCGGAGGGGACTTATCCATCTGTATGTATAACACGCTGTAGTTGAAGGTTAAAAATTTGATTTCGAGAGAAAATGATCCAGAAGAGTACTTCGTAGTCACCAAAGCCATGAATACATAATAAAATCTGGTTTATATTTCAATAATATTTTTTTTAACACATACCGCGCAGGTTAGTGATATCTGCGTCTATATATATCATAATATATGTATATACTTTTTTATTTTTATATTATAAATCTGAAGATGCAAACGTTTACGTTACAAATAACAAATACGAAACTCTCATGGCAACATTTAATGCACTCATGTTTTGAGTAATTCGGTGTAAGTAAATATTTTATTTTTTTAATTTCATCGGTTTATTCTTCTAAAAAAAAACTAATCTAAAGTTTTCAATAATAATTTATTACCGTAGACTTGTAAAAACGGCATGTGTCGGCCAAGTTAGGATTTAGGTTTACACAGGCAGTTTCCGCAACTCCCAAGTCAAAGCGCGTTTTTTACGTTCGCGGGAGTAAAAGCTATTAGGTGCCCTTAATAGAATCCCCTGAATCGCTCCCTGGAATCGTGATGTCAAAGCGCTTGGTCCGTTACCACTCCGGTTGCGCACTCACGATTTCGCTTCAAAGAGTCTCTTGCATGATTCGTAGCAAACTATGCATACTCTCATTGTACATATTCTCTAGCGGCCTTGCGTGCTCTGATACCGGCAAAAAACTTGACACCGAACAAGTACTTTTTTAAATCGATATTTTTGATCTCGATTATTTTCTGGTATTATAGTATTATTATTAGTTGTTTATGGACTCTCGCTTGCAGATTCAACCCAGAGATTCCGGAAATGTAAAAGGCTTCAAGAGAAGAAAATGTTAAAAAATGGCACCTCTCATCAAATAATAGGTCCGTTTTGACACGATATCAGTTATATTATACTCTTAGTTTGTCAAACTCAGAGGTACTTACAAATATACTTAATCGCAATGAATAAATAACAATTTTCGAATTCGTAATAAGTTTAATTTTTATTGGTTTAATGGTTACAAGAGGGCTAAACGAAAGTACGTATCTCCGACACAATTTTACTCGCTGTTATATACGGTATACCTAGCGTACCACTAAATTTATGAAACACTAAACTATGAGTTTATAATATCTTGTATTCACTGAACTGAATTGATTACAGCTTAAAAACTATATTAAATAGACAGTGCACTACTTGTATATGTAGGTACCTTTAGTGAAATGACAAAATTAAAACCATCAAGCGTTTGCTTATGGAGATGAAAACTGATGGCAACAATCAACATCAGAATTACAGACTCCTAAGGCTGAAGACTCCAGAATTACTAATGTCCTATATACTGTATTGAATGACTAAACCTCTGTATACTGACGACGTATATAACTTACGAACAAAATTACTGAGCGATGTAATGACGCATTAAGCCTGGTCTGAAGTAGGACCGTGTGCAACCTACACATCGGTATACCCGCTGGGTTTTACATTCTTTATTTGTACTCATTCACTGAAACGACAGACCACGCATTAACTGCAGACATATCGAACTTATCTAGGCAACCCAGCAGCCAGATTAAAGGTGACTTATATAAACGCGTTGATATGCACTTTCATTAGCCTTGCACAGCTGTTAACAATTTTTTTTGGTAAAATCGACAATGTTTAACATATTTTAAAGCTATCGGCACAAGGTTCTGCTCAAAATTAGTAGATTGTCTTGTTTTGTGATCAACTTTCTAATACCATCATTTAAGATAAACACCAATCTTACGTTTGCTATACAGTATGAATAAATGTCGCTTAAGCAGGCTCCACATAAAACTAAAGATGGATAGACGAACACACGGGTCACCTGATAGGAAGTTAAAACCGCCATCCATGGACACCTGCACCTCTGGAGTTAAGTCGAAGGTGATGAGGGATGGATAATGGGGGTAGGGAAAGAAGAGGGGAGAATGGATGAGGGGATGCGAAAGAGTCCAGGGGGAGTTGGGCCTCCGGTAACCTCACTTATTTCGGGGAAATGTAACGCAAGCTTTGCTTTTCACAACCAGTTTTCTGTGAGGCCGTGGTATCGCAACGGTCGAGCCGGCCCATTCGTGCCGAAGCATGGCTCTACCACTTAAAGCAGTGGGAGCCTTGTTTCAGCGACAAATTGTTCATACCGCAAAGTTTTGGAACATAACATAACTGATGAAACCTGAGATTTCGTAATAGACAATTACTCTAATAATTTAGACACTTAAACACACAACATATAGTCATTTATATAATTACGTTTGGTGTGATCTCAAACATTATACTTGTGCAGATAAGATTTTAAAATATTTAACACGTAAGCTTAGTGTGGATGTAACGTACATACACGAACATTGTGTGTACATATGTATACGAGTGTCTGGTAGGATGCCGATAGCTCCTGGCGTGACGTAAGTATGTTATAAATTAACTTAAACTAAACGTAGTACTACTTTCTCGTTAAAATCATCATCGTCCGCATCGTCCTCTTCCTGAAAAGCGTAAAAAATATGTGTCAGTTGCAATGTAGTCACTTTAAACATGTTAATATTGAACATGTTAAGTCCATGCTCGATAGGATGCCTTCAATTTATTAATGAATCAGTCAGTAGAACTCTTTCGCCGTACTCTCTTTGGAAATCGAATGTATCTCATGAGCCAGTAACACATGTGCTTAACAACACAAGCGAGTCAGACGGTGTTTACATATCTATAAAAGAAAGCAAGTAGTAATATAAAGTACTTACATCAAAACCGAAGCATGTATCCACTTCCTTCTCCATCCTAATACTCCGTTCACTCTCTTCCTTCGCCCGATTCGTGTATTTCTTCTCAAACACCTCCTCGTCTTCTTCTTCTTCTTCCTCTTCTTCTGAAATAAAAATAAACGATTTCGTTCAGTTTGATATTTCAATCATTTAATCTGAAGTACAAAAAATAAGTTTAAAGTTTAGATATGTTGCCAAGTTAATGTTTGTCATTGTCCGCCATCTGCTGGCGACATCATGGCCTTCCGCCATCTGCTGGCGACAGTCCAAAAAGGACTTAAAAGAATTTGAAATGGATGCTTCCATTGCTCATGACAAGAGAAACATGGAAGAACCAGACAAGGAGAGCCGACCGAAGATGATGAGCCAAGGCTTACTTAGGAAGATGATGATTATTATAAAAATCGGTTTATTTGTACTTACTGCCTCAGAAATTACAGACAAATGATTGCTTATAGACATCAAATCACCTTAGCAAACATTGTGATCACCAAATATGTGATATTTCATAACTGTTTTAGTAAAACAGTGTGTGTTATGTTGTGTGTGTATATAAGTTTAGTAATAAAGCGGGGGAGGCAAGCTTCGGCACGTATTCGGCTTGACCGGTATTGTTAAATTTTCCATCAAAAACTAAACCAGTTTTAAACTTTAACCTTTCAATTGATCTTATATCCTTTTATTTGGTTTTTTTTTAATATTGTATCTACCTAGAAACAATAATAAAAGAAAAAATATAAATACACCGTGAGTTTATTACGCTTTTACACCTTAACTACTCAACCAAGAATCGGAAAATAATAATCAAAATTACAATTAAGGACTTGAGAAAGAAATATAAAACTTCAACATGAGGGTAAACAAGTTACGTCAATTATTTATAGTACTAATCTTTAACAAATATTTTTTTTATTACTTACCAGAAGCAGTGAAAGGGCTGATGCTATTCTTGCAATCGTGTGGCTTACCATTCTCCATGTTCACGTGGTTCTGAAGACAAGCGACGGTCTTGAAGACGCGCTCACACACGTTGCACTTGTGAGGCCGAAGTAGGTACCTGTCGATATTACAAATATTTAGAATATAAACCAAAACATACTTTGGTTACATTAAAAGAATCAAGTTGAAAAAGTGTGTATTTTTGGTTACTTGTCTGTTCTTATCTATTTTATTAGCTTGCGTATTGAAACAAGCAGCTAGTCAGGACTGACAGTCTAATTAAAACTTAGTGACAATTCGAAAATTAATACATGGATAGGTACATACATACAAGTAAATGGTTTAAGTCAGGTCATCAAGTAGTTGCGCGGGATCGACTACAAGCATTTAGTTTAGTTGTAAAAGTTAACAAGCGTACTAGTAATGTGTGACCCACGTTGCTAGTTCCGTCACATCTTTTTTTAATTCAACTGCAGAGAATTCTAGGCTTAATTTAACCATTGCTCGTTCTTTAGGTATATTAAAGAGGGAGACTATGGAGGAATAAGAATTAGAAATGTGCTACAAGTGCCACGTGGTGAAGGTGCCATTATTTTTTGAATATTGTCGGCAGATATTATATGAGAATTTATTCATTGAAAGTGCTTATTAGCTAAACTCATAGCTTTTACTTATATAGCGTTTTTAATAAACTTTTGGGAAGAACTTAATACACAATAAACCAAATGGTTTCTAAATACATGTTACTTATTGTAAAACCAAAAATAAACACTTGATTTGGCATTTCATGATTCACATTTTATTTGAAAACGGTTGTATACTTTTTACCTGAACATACAAGTTTAGTGTATGTGCTGAAAATAAAAACTATAAATATAAAAAAATATGAGACCACGTGGTCTTCCCTTTTTTTTATTTTAGGCGTGATAACCGTACCAAAAAACTGGTTCTATGTGCCGCAGGAGGT
This sequence comes from Tyria jacobaeae, assembly GCA_947561695.1. NCBI lineage: Eukaryota > Metazoa > Arthropoda > Insecta > Lepidoptera > Erebidae > Tyria > Tyria jacobaeae. The sequence continues at coordinate 3,949,974 of OX387207.1, read as the reverse complement.
TTTTTAGAAAATAAGTACATTTAAAATAATCTACAAACTTTTACTTTTTTACGTGTTCCTTATATTTGTATTTTGAAAAAACTAGAGACCCACTATAATTAAATAGTAATTAAATTGAAACACCTATTGTCTAGTGTATGTTTCTATATAAATTAGAATAGGAATCTTACAGATAGCTTGTGGTAGACATAATGTGGAACGGTAATACGAAACATTTTAAACTATCGCAAAAAGGATATACGAAAAAATATGTAGTGTATACGATAACCACACAATATGACACTGATACGGTGTGGCAGGTTCTAGCAATACCGAAATGTTATCCAAAGCCGCAAAAATCTTCTTTTTTTACATATAATAAAAAACTATTGGGTACATAATTCGATTTAGCTACATTATTGCCCCCAATGGTGTAAAACACGGCAAAGTGCAAAAATAAAAAAATGAAATGGCAACATGTGCAAAGTACTTATAAGTCACTTCAAATATACGATATGCAATTTAAAAGAATAAAAAAAACGCGGACAAATTAAAACAGACTTCTAAAAACGGGAAAACGAAATGCTAATACCTTTGAAACGTGGAGATCCATGTCCTTTGCTTCCTTTTCCTCGTTATTATAGTAGTGTGTTCTCTGGAGCGGCCGACGTGAAAATGAACGAGTGATTCGCGAACACTAATGTGGTAAAGGCAATCAATGTTCTTGGGATCAAATACGTGTACATCAAAACCAGTTCAAACTAGACAATTATTTCTGACTGCCCTACATCGTGGTACAAAATAAGATATATCTCGTCTCTAAGGGTATGAAATAATTTCTAGAATGTTTGGTGTTAAAACGAATGTCAAAGGGTAGTTGCAAAAAGTATTTCAAGAATGAAGGAAAATTAATATAGCATTCTTTACACAAAGTTTTGGTTCATTGAAGAATATGACAAGGCCTAAAAACTGGCTTTTAATGGAATGTACATCATTTCTTTTTGATCTACTGACTTCAACGACTGTATTTTGTATGCGTGTTACGCGATATTTGCACTATTATTTTTTTATTGAAAGAGTATTAGATATATATACTCGACGTCTTACTTTTACCTTTTACTTTTTATTTTGTAGAAAATATTTAACCCCTAAGGCAGAAAATTAGGGGATAAGGAATGCATGTTATGATCTTTGTAATTTGTGAATCGATATATCAATAACTTATTTTTCGTTTAATTAAGTTAGTTTTAATCAAACTTGGTCCAGTTTAAATTTCAATGCAATCCACTTTTAAGGTGAAAACTTAAGAAATAAATACAATACAACTTATACTAATTATTTATTATGGTGTAGACTGTTCGGTCTTTACCGAGTAGACATCCGTATAGTTGAAGAAAGCATAACAGGCCACCTGACCCTGTACCGACGGCTACTTGTCGTCAGCGCGACCGACAGCCCTATGTGCAGGGGATATCTGAGCACGGAAGAAACGGCCGCTCACGTTATACTAGAATTGGCTACACAACAATCAGAAATCCTCACAAGAGCGAGCGAGCGAGCTCCCCTAGAACCCTTTTAACGTTCCAGGAGGCTTCTGAACTTCTGGAAGAAGCTAGGCTGGCGCAACAAGTCAGCCTCCTGAACGCATATTGGACCGTCCATGAGTATAAATTCGGCAGCAGAGCCCATTACCATTACATTACATACTTATTACAATGTATCATGATACGCGTGGAAGTCAAGCAAATATTTAGGTTCAGTATTATTTTTAGTTTTAGTCTAATTTAATAATGAAAGACTTATATTCTTCTTGAAACCGTATCGAGTGATGTTTTCTATATTATTATATCGATTTCGAAAAATTCTGTGGTTCTTGAGACACGAAACATCACGCGTCCTCGTCAAACGGAAATTGTTGAATTACTGTCTAGGGACATGAAGCACGTCGATTTTTTTTTATCTGTAATAATATGAGGAGATCGCATCGATGGGACAACCTGTCACTCGCAAGAACTCTTGCAAATAATTAATTGCAATCTAATACGAAATGGTAAAAGTACCAACACATACCAACAACGGGACCGTAATTGCATATCTATGTTTTGAAGGTGATACAAGATCGGCTACCATGGTATTTTTTTCTAGTCAGGTTTAGAATTATGAATGCCCAGCGAACACCACATACAACAAATATATACAAACATATGCTCACGCCTTATTCCCGTCCAGGGTAGGCATAAAAAAATATGATGATTAATCGAGTTCTATTGATTTACAATGAATATGGGGATAGTTTGTCAGTATTCCAGAGGTATGCAAAGGTCCCTTCCATGTGGAAGATCTTCAAATCAATTTGTTTGCATTAGATTGTGTTCAGGTAGTGATTCCGTATCTTCTTGGCCTACAGAATCAGAAATCGTTGTTAAAAAAACGCCTAGTTGTTTGTTTCTTCTAGAATTAAGTCTCAATCTATATTGATGAACCTACCTAGGTTAGTAGTCGCCTCGTTAGTTTAGTAATAACAATTTGGTTGAGTTGTAGGTACTTAGTCATATATTAGTAATATTATAAGGTAGATACTATAATTATTTACACATGTATCATAAAAAAGTTGTTCGGAAATTCGTACCCACGCGTAGTGTATTTTTTTAGCTTATCTTATAGATTGAACTACCCAGCGTAAGCGAGATCGTTTGACTCGCTAGAGAAGAAGCGGCGAGCCGAGACAACGAGACAAAGCGAGTGTAGCGAGTATACTCTCGTATTCGTTATAATTACTTCGTTTTGTCGGTTACTAGCTTTTGGCAGTAATATCATCCACACTTATTTCTTGTGATCATTTGTTCTGTGTCTGGGTACAATTTATCTATAATATGTTTATATTTAGAAATATAAAAGTATGTTTATCAGCAGTCTGGTTACCATAGTACAAGCTCTGCTTAGTTTGGGATCAGACGGTCGTGTGTGAGATGTCTGGAGTATTTATTTGGGATATATTCTGTTTACCAAATACATGTACTTTACTTAACATTTTTTGAGAAAAAATGTTAAAGTGGCGGCGGAGGGGAATTATCCATCTGTATGTATAACACGCTGTAGTTGAAGGTTAAAAATTTGATTTCGAGAGAAAATGATCCAGAAGAGTACTACTACGTACGTAGTCACCAAAGCCATGAATACATAATAAAATCTGGTTTATATTTCAATAATATTTTTTTAACACATACCGCGCAGGCGGGAGCTAGTGATATCTGCGTCTATATATATCATAATATGTATACTTTTTTATTTTTATATTATAAATCTGAAGATGCAAACGTTTACGTTACAAATAACAAATACGAAACTCTCATGGCAACATTTAATGCACTCATGTTTTGAGTAATTCCGTGTAATTAAATATTTTATTTTTTTAATTTCATCGGTTTATTCTTCTAAAAAAAAACTAATCTAAAGTTTTCAATAATAATTTATTACCGTAGACTTGTAAAAACGGCATGTGTCGGCCAAGTTAGGGTTTAGGTTTACACAGGCAGTTTCCGCAACTCCCAAGTCAAAGCGCGTTTTTTACGTTCGCGGGAGTAAAAGCTATTAGGTGCCCTTAATAGAATCCCCTGAATCGCTCCCTGGAATCGTGTGATGTCAAAGCGCTTGGTCCGTTACCACTCCGGTTGCGCACTCACGATTTCGCTTCAAAGAGTCTCTTGCATGATTCGTAGCAAACTATGCACACTCTCATTGTACATATTCTCTAGCGGCCTTGCGTGCTCTGATACCGGCAAAAAAACTTGACACCGAACAAGTACTTTTTTAAATCGATATTTTTGATCTCGATTATTTTCTGGTATTATAGTATTATTATTAGTTGTTTATGGACTCTCGCTTGCAGATTCAACCCAGAGATTCCGGAAATGTAAAAGGCTTCAAGAGAAAAAAATGTTAAAAAATGGCACCTCTCATCAAATAATAGGTCCGTTTTGACACGATATCAGTTATATTATACTCTTAGTTTGTCAAACTCAGAGGTACTTACAAATATATTTAATCGCAATGAATAAATAACAATTTTCGAATTCGTAATAAGTTTAATTTTTATTGGTTTAATGGTTACAAGAGGGCTAAACGAAAGTACGTATCTCCGACACAATTTTACTCGCTGTTATATACGGTATACCTAGCGTGCCACTAAATTTATGAAACACTAAACTATGAGTTATTAATATCTTGTATACACTGAACTAAATTGATTACGGCTTAAACACTAGATTAAATAGACAGTGCACTACTTGTATATACCTTTAGTGAAATGACAAAATTAAAACCATCAAGCGTTTGCTTATGGAGATGAAAACTGATGGCAACAATCAACATCAGAATTACAGACTCCTAACTGTATTGAATGACTAAACCTCTGTATACTGACGACGTATATAACTTACGAACAAAATTACTGAGCGATGTAATGACGCATTAAGCCTGGTCTGAAGTAGGACCGTGTGCAACCTACACATCGGTATACCCGCTGGGTTTTACATTCTTTATTTGTACTCATTCACTGAAACGACAGACCACGCATTAACTGCAGACATATCGAACTTATCTAGGCAACCCAGCAGCCAGATTTAAGGTGACTTATATAAGCGCGTTGATATGTACTTTCATTAGCCTTGCACAGCTGTTAACAATTTTTTTTGGTAAAATCGACAATGTTTAACATATTTTAAAGCTATCAGCACAAGGTTCTGCTCAAAATTAGTAGATTGTCTTGTTTTGAGATCAACTTTCTAATACCATCATTTAAGATAAACACCAATCTTACGTTTGCTATACAGTATGAATAAATGTCGCTTAAGTAGGCTCCACATAAAAATAAAGGTGGACAGACGAACACACGGGTCACTTGATAGGAAGTTAAAACCGCCGTCCATGGACAACTGCACCTCTAGTGTTAAGTGCGTCGAAGGTGATGAGGGATGGGGAATGGGGGCAGGGAAAGAAGAGGGGAGAATGGATGAGGAGATGCGAAATAGTCCAGGGGGAGTTGGGCCTCCGGTAACCTCACTTATTTCGGGGAAATGTAACGCAAGCTTTGCTTTTCACAAGCGGTTTTCTGTGAGGCCGTGGTATCGCACCGGTCGAGCCGGCCCATTCGTGCCGAAGCATGGCTCTACCACTTAAAGCAGTGGGAGCCTTGTTTCAGCGACAAATTGTTCATACCGCAAAGTTTTGGAACATAACATAACTGATGAAACCTGAGATTTCGTAATAGACAATTACTCTAATAATTTAGACACTTAAACACACAACATATAGTCATTTATATAATTACGTTTGGTGTGATCTCAAACATTATACTTGTGCAGATAAGATTTTAAAATATTTAACATGTAAGCTTAGTGTGGATGTAACGTACATACACGAACATTGTGTGTACATATACGAGTGTCTGGTAGGATGCCGATAGCTCCTGGCGTGACGTAAGTATGTTATAAATTAACTTAAACTAAACGTAGTACTACTTTCTCGTTAAAATCATCATCGTCCGCATCGTCCTCTTCCTGAAAAGCGTAAAAAATATGTGTCAGTTGCAATGTAGTCACTTTAAACACGTTAATATTGAACATGTTAAGTCCATGCTCGATAGGATGCCTTCAATTTATTAATGAATCAGTCAGTAGAACTCTTTTGCCGTACTCTCTTTGGAAATCGAATGTATCTCATGAGCCAGTAACACATGTGCTTAACAACACAAGCGAGTCAGACGGTGTTTACATATCTATAAAAGAAAGCAAGTAGTAATATAAAGTACTTACATCAAAACCGAAGCATGTATCCACTTCCTTCTCCATCCTAATACTCCGTTCACTCTCTTCCTTCGCCCGATTCGTGTATTTCTTCTCAAACACCTCCTCGTCTTCTTCTTCTTCTTCCTCTTCTTCTGAAATAAAAATAAACGATTTCGTTCAGTTTGATATTTCAATCATTTAATCTGAAGAACAAAAAATAAGTTTAAAGTATTAGCTATGTTGCCAAGTTAATGTTTGTCATTGTCCGCCATCTGCTGGCGACATCATGGCCTTCCGCCATCTGCTGGCGACAGTCCAAAAAGGACTTAAAAGAATTTGAAATGGATGCTTCCATTGCTCATGACAAGAGAAACATGGAAGAACCAGACAAGGAGAGCCGACCGAAGATAATGAGCCAAGGCTTACTTAGGAAGATGATGATTATTATAAAAATCGGTTTATTTATACTTACTGCCTCAGAAATTACAGACAAATGATTGCTTATAGACATCAAATCACCTTGGCAAACATTGTGATCACCAAATATGTGATATTTCATAACTGTTTTAGTAAAACAGTGTGTGTTATGTTGTGTGTGTATATAAGTTTAGTAATAAAGCGGGGGAGGCAAGCTTCGGCACGTATTCGGCTTGACCGGTATTGTTAAATTTTCCATCAAAAACTAAACCAGTTTTAAACTTCAACCTTTCAATTGATCTTATATCCTTTTATTTGGTTTTTTTTTTAATATTGTATCTACCTAGATACAATAATAAAAAAAAAATATAAATACACCGTGAGTTTATTACGCTTTTACACCTTAACTACTCAACCAAGAATCGGAAAATAATAATCAAAATTACAATTAAGGACTTGAGAAAGAAATATAAAACTTCAACATGAGGGTAAACAAGTTACGTCAATTATTTATAGTACTAATCTTTAACAAATATTTTTTTTATTACTTACCAGAAGCAGTGAAAGGGCTGTTGCTATTCTTGCAATCGTGTGGCTTACCATTCTCCATGTTCACGTGGTTCTGAAGACAAGCGACGGTCTTGAAGACGCGCTCACACACGTTGCACTTGTGAGGCCGAAGTAGGTACCTGTCGATATTACAAATATTTAGAATATAAACCAAAACATACTTTGGTTAGATTAAAAGAATCAAGTTGAAAAAGTGTGTATTTTTGGTTACTTGTCTGTTCTTATCTATTTTATTAGCTTGCGTATTGAAACAAGCAGCTAGTCAGGACTGACAGTCTAATTAAAACTTAGTGACAATTCGAAAATTAATACATGGATAGGTACATACATACAAGTAAATGGTTTAAGTCAGGTCATCAAGTAGTTGCGCGGGATCGACTACAAGCATTTAGTTTAGTTGTAAAAGTTAACAAGCGTACTAGTAATGTGTGACCCACGTTGCTAGTTCCGTCACATCTTTTTTTAATTCAACTGCAGAGAATTCTAGGCTTAATTTAACCATTGCTCGTTCTTTAGGTATATTAAAGAGGGAGACTATGGAGGAATAAGAATTAGAAATGTGCTACAAGTGCCACGTGGTGAAGGTGCCATTATTTTTTGAATATTGTCGGCAGATATTATATGAGAATTTATTCATTGAAAGTGCTTATTAGCTAAACTCATAGCTTTTACTTATATAGTGTTTTAATAAACTTTTGGGAAGAACTTAATACACAATAAACCAAATGGTTTCTAAATACATGTTGCTTATTGTAAAACCAAAAATAAACACTTGATTTGGCATTTCATGATTCACATTTTATTTGATAACGGCAGTATACTTTTTACCTGAACATACAAGTTTAGTGTATGTGCTGAAAATAAAAACTATAAATATAAAAAAAAATGAGACCACGTGGTCTTCCCTTTTTTTTTATTTAAGGCGTGATAACCGTACCAAAAAACTGGTTCTATGTGCCGCAGAAGGTTTTTTAGAAAATAAGTACATTTAAAATAATCTACAAAGGTAATATTTTACTTTTTTTACGTGTTCCTTATATTTGTATTTTGAAAAAACTAGAGACCCACTATAATTAAATAGTAATTAAATTGAAACACCTATTGTCTAGTGTATGTTTCTATATAAATTAGAATAGGAATCTTACAGATAGCTTGTGGTAGACATAATGTGGAACGGTAATACGAAACATTTTAAACTATCGCAAAAAGGATATACGAAAAAATATGTAGTGTATACGATAACCACACAATATGACACTGATACGGTGTGGCAGGTTCTAGCAATACCGAAATGTTATCCAAAGCCGCAAAAATCTTCTTTTTTTACATATAATAAAAAACTATTGGGTACATAATTCGATATAGCTACATTATTGCCCCCAATGGTGTAAAACACGGCAAAGTGCAAAAATAAAAAAATGAAATGGCAACATGTGCAAAGTACTTATAAGTCACTTCAAATATACGATATGCAATTTAAAAGAATAAAAAAAACGCGGACAAATGTAAAACAGACTTATGAAAACGGGAACACAAAATGCTAATACCTTTGAAACGTGGAGATCCATGTCCTTTGCTTCCTTTTCCTCGTTATTATAGTAGTGTGTTCTCTGGAGCGGCCGACGTGAAAATGAACGAGTGATTCGCGAACACTAATGTGGTAAAGGCAATCAATGTTCTTGGGATCAAATACGTGTACATCAAAACCAGTTCAAATTAGACAATTATTTCTGACTGCCCTACATCGTGGTACAAAATAAGATATATCTCGTCTATCGTCGTCTAAGGGTATGAAATAATTTCTAGAATGTTTGGTGTTAAAACGAATGTCAAAGGGTAGTTGCAAAAAGTATTTCAAGAATGAAGGAAAATTAATATAGCATTCTTTACACAAAGTTTTAGTTCATTGAAGAATATGACAAGGCCTAAAAGCTGGCTTTTAATGGAATGTACATCATTTCTTTTTGATCTACTGACTTCAACGACTGTATTTTGTATGCGTGTGTTACGCGATAGTTGCACCATTTGTAAACCGACTTTATAACTATTATTTTTTTATTAAAAAAACGCCGCCCACGTTATACTAGAACTGGCTACACAACAAGCAGAAATCCTCACAAGAGCAAGCGAGCGAGCTCCGCTAGAACCCTTTCAACCTTCCAGGAGGCTTCTGAACTTCTGGAAGAAGCTAGGCTGGCGCAACAAGTCAGCCTCCTGAACGCATATTGGACCGTCCATGAGTATAAAAAAATTGTGTAGTCCGAACCCGCGCAGCGAGAGCACTTAGTAGACTCCACTACCTACTAAACCCAAGGTCCAAACTCTCGCTCAAAAACAAAATCCGCCTTTGCACCACCTGTATCCGTCCCATAATGACCTACGCCTCCATAGTCTTCGCCCATTCCTCCCCGAGTAGGTTACATCGCCTCCAAACACTACAAAATAGGTTCATGCGCCGAGCCACGGGGGCCCCGTGGTTCATTCGCAATGAAAACCTCCACATAGACCTAGGACTACCAACCGTCCGCCATTTCATGAAACACTGCTCACAAACTTACTTCGACACTGCTACCACACACAAAAACCCACTAGTGGCAGCCGCAGCGAACTACATACCATCTGCCATAACTCGCAAGCGCCGACCGAGGCACGTCCTCGGGGAGCCAGACGATGTAATAACAAAGGCACAAATCGCTGCGCTTGTCGCACACTCCTCAAACACCAACACACCACGCAGAGGCCCACGTTTCCGTCCCAGACAGAGGGGCAGACACAGACAACAAAGACACACCACCGCACACAACGGTTCTCACAAAACCCCAAACCCTATCCCCATCCCCATTCCCATCCCCATCCCCATCCCCATCCCCATCCCCATCCCCATCCCCATCCCCATTCCCACCATCCTAAACACAAACCCCACAACCATCCCTGGTTGAGAGCTAACGCTCACCAACATTACACTGTATCACTTATTACAATGTATCATGATACGCGTGGAAGTCAAGCAAATATTTAGGTTCAGTATTATTGTTATTTTTAGTCTAATTTAATAATGAAAGACTTATATTTTTCTTGAAACCGTATCGAGTGATGTTTTCTATATTATTATATCGATTTCGTTTTCATATAATTGCGTGGTCCGTGCAATGAAATATTTACATTTTAAATTTGATGATCACACTGTCGTTATAAGACGGCTTGAGATAAACAGCAGCAACCAGTGAGTAGTATTAAACATAATTTGTAAACATACATTAAACATAAGTATATTTTAATTTGACTTGTGGTGTAAGATATACCTCGTTTTAAGTATATCATATGATGTTAGTGTCATGCATCCAATTATTTATCCCTATTTAAGTGAATGTCTTACTGTGATTATTTTTAAAGTAGCGCTTTTAAGCTAAACGTTGTGTTACTCTGTTTCGCAAGAACTTATGTATATGGCGACTCTGCCAGCGCGTGTATAAGTTCGGTGCCCTACCAATTATAGATACTTAATATAAACATTGTAGTTCTATTGAATTGTACTGTTTAATCGTGATTCCATATGTATATTTTTATTTGATACTTATGAATTTTGACTTGGTATAAAAAATCAAAAAATCAAAGAAAGGAAAGGTAATGAGGAAAATTGTTTATATGATAAGTTAATAAGTAATTTATTAATAGCAACTTAAATCAAATAATTTAAAATAAAAATTAGTATAGGTATTTCTTAAATACAAAATTAAATTTGGATAAGTCTGTAATAATTAAATTATTACAGACTTATCCAAATTCAGCATTATGTTATCAAGGGTATATGTGTAGAAGTAAAGTACTTTTTTTTTTATTCCAATCGGACATTTCGTTGAGAAATTATCACGAGTATAAAAACGCAAAGAATTGGTACCTAATAATGAGTAATTTGCCAAAGAGTTTTATCAACATAATAATATTAATCTTTACCGAAATAAATGTGTTGTTGATTAAGAGTATTTCATTGTGAACAAAATTGTCCTTGAATTTAACAAATCAGTTAAGTTCAATTAAGATCCTACAAGGAATTACGCGGGTGAAACCGCGGGTCACAGCTAGTTTATAACATATACATGTATGAGTCTATGATTGATGATAACGGCAAGAGGTTACTGATACAGTTTGTTTTACAATCTCGATGGTCAGAAAGCGCTAACCTGCGATTGTGCCCTAATGATTTGACTGTTACCGAGTTACTTAATTGTATGTGGTACTCCGCATATTATTATGTAACTATATTGTTATATAAAAATATATTGTTTTATAAAAAATCGGGCACAGCGATTCAATATTCAATATTTTGTTTATTTGAGCGTTTCTTAAGCCAACGGATATTGTAGCACGTATGCAATATTGAAGCCATTTCCATCCAGCCATTAAATGTGAAAACTGCAATAAAAGGATTTTCCGATGCGAAATAGTCAGCTTTGCATCTATCATAGCGGCGAGAGACTACGGTACTTTGAAGGACGCCATCCAAGTTGCATTGGACTAGATACTTTCTACTAGATAGGTAATGAAGACCGGGTGTCAATTTTTTTATCATAACAGATATAGGCATAGTTCTTTTGGAAGTTCACGGGGTGGTTTTCCAAAAAAACAATCAGGAGTTTTTTATAAGGGGAGGCCCTCTTCTCAGGGTACGAATAATTACAGTCGAGGTTATACTCATAGTAATCGGGGTAATATTGGACATTTTTCTTCCCGCAGTCGTTATTATCACGGTCCCAGTAGTTTCGTAGCCAAAATCAAATAAACTGCATTGAGTACTAGTAATTCAAATAGAAATTTAGATATTCTGGAGAATAAGGATAAGGAGACTAAATGGTTTTTTCGTGAATGAGAACTTTTGGTGTTAAAATATTCATTCAGTTTACATGAACGTGTTTAGTGAGTCATGTAGTTAGTTGACACGGGTGTGTAATTGTCAGTAATTAGGCTAGACTTTATAAATAAATGGAATGTGGGTTTTTGTTTTATATAGAAAGTGCACACCCATTAGTAATGCCTAAAAGAAAGAAAGAACAAACATGAGAAAGGCCAAACGCCAAAGATAGCAAGGTGAAAATGAATCTCAACAGGTTAGGGAAAGCCGTCCTACAAATTGTAGATTACAGATGTCCGTGTCTAGGTCGAATAAGAGTAGTTCTGAGAGGAACGAACGATTACAGTCAGATAGAACGCGTCATTCATCGTTAAAGACTCAAGAAAATTTAGAGATCAGCGTCTAGAAAATGATCGTATACGACACGCTATCTCGCGAAGTCTAGAATCATCTGATTCTAGACTTCGCGAGATAGCGTGTTCATGTGCGTGTTCATGTGATGTGTGATCATGATTTCAAAACTGCTCTTCAATCTTTCGCATCAAATTAGATATAAGTGCTGTTCTACGCTCTTGAGCAGAGCATCCAGGTCGCCATAATGAACCAACAACAAACTAAGTTTATGTGCTACTGGTAGATCAATATTCTGATAAAAGAGATATAATACGTCGCAGACATGATAATCGATTGCGAAAATCTCAGAAACTCATAGATCATTTGATGCTTTACAATATCCTCTAATGTTAGTTTATTGGGAAGACGGATATAACTTTGCCATCTATCAAATCGAACCCAACACGGGCGAACCAAATTTCTAAAAGAAAGCTCTGCAATACTATTGTTACCGATTAATGATTACAAAAATGAGTACAATCATTAACATAATTACAAACAATTATTTAACCCTATGATCTACCAGGTTACAGCGCTTAATCAGCGCCTTTTAGATGAGCTACCTAGTGAATCACAAACATACATTTCAATACAGTTTGCAACCCGGACGAAGTGGTTAATTACCCAACAGAATTTTTAAACAGTATAATTCCTTCACAAACTAGAACTTAAGATTGACGTGCCCATCATACTACTCCGTAATTTAGTACTAGGTTGCGAGTAGTGTCGTTGCAAAGAAACGTTATCGAAGGTCATATAATATAAGGATGCGGAAAACGTGAGACAGTATTTATACCACGGATTCCTATAATGCACATTCACAAGGGCAAACGTTCAGCAAAGCTGGCATAGATTTAACTAAGGGTTGCTTTACCCATGGGCAACTGTACGTGGCATGATTGCGTGGCACAATTTTATTTAAATTAGCATAGGTATTTCTTTACGCGAAATACAGAATTAATAAGTTATCGTAAATTGCGAACTGAACAATAACCTTTGTGTTAAATACCACGCGGACGAAGACGCGGGTAACAGCTAGTATATATATAAATAGGTTTACAGTCAAGTGCGTTGTGGTTATTGTGCTAATTCGGTGAGGAGAAGTTCACGTACTTTGTTCTTAAACATTAAACGGCTTTTAGACATTTTCAGCTCGAGAGTAAGTGAAGTCATAGGTATAGGTGAGCCGTTAAAGACTATTGGTATGATCGACCCACTGTCGAGCCTGCCTATCAATGGTTTGCTCCATACGACGATCGCCTGACATTTGGTTGGATTTACTGATAATCCGAATCTCGACGGTCAGGATCTTATAGTTTATAAATTGTTCTTTATCTTATAAATGGCCTCTGATAAGTATTCAACCCTTCTCCTATATGTATATCTACATACATACATTTCATACGTTTAGACCTCAGTCAAATTTATTTTCAATTTTCATTTATTTTCAATTTATTTTCAATTTTAAAATTGTGAAGAGGATACGAGCGATTAAGAAAATAAGAGAGATTCAGAGTTTGTAGGTAATGATCGTTAGTAATAAAACCTACGCAAGGTTGCTCTCATGTCAATGCAGTGGTGCGCATTACACACGTGCCACCATTTGCAATTTGTAAAGTGTTTATACATTACATAAGTCATGACAAACAGTACGCTCCGAACAATCATAGTTCCTTTCGAGTCCGTAACAAATACTAGAGGTCAAGGACCATGTAGCAAGAAAAATGGTAGAGCAGGCTATCTCAAACAGTGGCGACCTCAGAGAGTTATGGCGGTTAGAGCCATATGCGGTTACCGCACCGTATCCATGGAGGCGGCATGCGCGTTGACGGGAACACCCCCGTAGGATTTGGAGGCGGAAGTGCTCGCTGAGGTCTATCGGCGAACGGCTGTCTTCCGGGCGGTTGGCGGGAGTCGACCCCCACCCGAAGAGGTACGGGAATGGCATGAGGCCACTCGTCGAGCCACGATGGTTCGTTGGTCGTCCCGGCTGGAGGCTCCACGTGCTGGCTTTGCCGCCGTGGAGGTGCTCCAGCCGGTTAGCGTCGAATGGGTGGGGCGGCAGCACGGGACTCTTTCTTTCCGACTGACGCAGGTTCTTTTCGGGCACGGCTGCTTTGGAAAGTACTTGCACTCGGTCGCTAGGAGGGAATTGAGCCACCACTGCGACTGCAGTGAGGGCTCGGCTCAACATACGCTAGTGGATTGCCACCAGCCATTGCAGTCATCGGAGAGGATCTCTCACTACCGGCCGTCGTACGCTCCATGGCCGGTAGGGACAGGAATTTTACCGCGGTCGCAACCTTGTGTAAAGACATTATCTCGGAGAAGGAGGCGGCGGAGCGGGCCCGGGAGGACGATCACCACTCGGACCCGAGTCGCCACGTGCGCGCCTCATGCCACCCTGAATGTGGCCTGGTGGTCGGGACGGGTTTTCCCCTCCATCCGCCATATGGCCAGCCGCGAGGGGGTGACGTCCACGTGTGTCTGGACGCCGACTTATTGATAGGTTACCCGTAGTTGGTGCCCGCATAGTGCGGGCAGGCGCTAGGAGGAGTCCGGATGTCTTAACAAAGCTGTTCCCCGATTCCTCCTATTTTAAACGCAGAATGGCACACCGTGTGGTTTTAGTCGGCTCGATTCCGACACACCGTTCCACCGAAAACCCCGGTGGAATGGCGGCCCGAGGGGGTTTCCACATTAATAAAACTATCTCAAACAGTACTCGTTAATGATAAACTCATTGTTACAATTATTTACCTGCCCTACCCTGCATTACTTACCCTTTTTATGCAAACTACAACTCGTTCAAACAATAATAATATATAAACGTATTTTATATGTTGGGTAGGATTAATAATCAGAAATAATTCGTTGGCGTGAAAAATTCAAAATGTCTAGTTTCTAAATAAAACTAATTGCCTGCAGTAATACAATAAATGAAATATAAAAGAGAGGTAAGGAGAGATGTTCATCTTCCAATTCCTGACTTTTTTTTTGTACCCTAGAGCGTCGGTATCGGCCGATATACAACCAAATAATAAAAAAAACTTTCAATCGTTTTTTGGTTGCTCTATTTTACACTTATCATCAAGGTATGAATCTGAAACCTAATGGGACATTACCACTCTACATTCTCTTCTCATTTACTCACCGACATTTTCCTAGCTAACACTATAAAGAAAAATTCTGTGGTTCTTGAGACACGAAACATCACGCGTCCTCGTCAAACAGAAATTGTTGAATTACTGTCTAGGGACCTGAAGCCTAGCACGTCGATTTTTTATATATCTGTGATAATAAAAGGTGATCGCATTAAGCATAGGGAGCTCGATGGGACAACCTGTCACTCGCAAGAACTCTTGCAAACAATTAATTGCAATCTAATACGAAATAGTAAAAGTACAGTTTTTTTGTCAAGTTCATTATCAGCGTACATTCACAGCACAAATAACACAACGGGACCGTAGTTGTATATATATGTCTTGAAGGCGATACAAGATCGGCTACCATGGTATTTTTTCCTCGTCAGGTTTAGAATTATGAATGAACATCGAACACCACATACAACAAATATATACAAACATATGCTTACGCCTTATTCCCGTCCAGGGTAGGCATAAAAAAATATGATGATTAATCGAGTTCTATTGATTTACAATGAATATGTGGATAGTTTGTCAGTATTCCAGAGGTATGCAAAGGTCCCTTCCATGTGGAAGATCTTCAAATCAATTTGTTTGCATTAGATTGTGTTCAGGTAGTGATTCCGCATCCTCTTGGCCTACAGGATCAGAAATCGATGTTAAAAAATTGTCTAGTTGTTATTTCTTCTAGCATTAGGTCTCAATCAATATTGATGAACCTATCTAGGTTGGTAGTCGCCTCGTTAGTTTAGTAATTACAATTTGGTTCAGTTGTAGATAGTTAGTCATGTATTAGTAATATTATAAAGTAGATAATTTTAATAATTTTCACGTGAATAACATTTTATTTTGCGGCTGTACACTCTTAGAGTGCTCTCGCCTAATCTCGCCGTGGACACAGTCAAGTGATGACTGCGGCCCTGTACACTCTCGTTAATTCTGTATGGTTGCAAAGCTAGATACTGTAATTATTTACACATGTATCATGAAAACAATTGTTCGGAAATTCGTACCCAAGCGTAGTGTACTTTTTTAGCTTATAAATTGAACTACGCGAGAGTGTATGTATGTATATGGTGCGCTCCCACCGCCTCCCCAGTGTAAGCGAGATTGTTTGACTCGCTAGAGAAGAAGCGGCGAGCCGAGACAACGAGACAAAGCGAGTGTAGCGAGTATACTCTCGTATTCGTTATAATTACTTCGTTTTGTCGGTTACTAGCTTTTGGCAGTAATATCATCCACACTTATTTCTTGTGATCATTTGTTCTGTGTCTGGGTACAATTTATCTATAATATGTTTATATTTAGAAATATATAAGTATGTTTATCAGCAGCCTCGTTACCATAGTACAAGCTCTGCTTAGTTTGGGATCAGACGGCCGTGTGTGAGATGTCTGGAGTATTTATTTGGGATATATTCTGTTTACCAAATACATGTACCTTACTTAATATTGTTTGAGAAAAAAGTTAAAGTGGCGGCGGAGGGGAATTATCCATCTGTATGTATAACACGCTGTAGTTGAAGGTTAAAAATTTGATTTCGAGAGAAAATGATCCAGAAGAGTACTACTACGTACGTAGTCACCAAAGCCATGAATACATAATAAAATCTGGTTTATATTTCAATAATATTTTTTTAACACATACCGCGCAGGCGGGAGCTAGTGATATCTGCATCTATGTATATATATCATAATATGTATACTTTTTATTTTTATATTATAAATATGAAGATGCAAACGTTTACGTTACAAATAACAAATACGAAACTCTCATGGCAACATTTAATGCACTCATGTTTTGAGTAATTCCGTGTAATTATTTTTTTTATTTTTTAACTTTAATCGGTTCATTCTTCTAAAGAAAAAACTAATCTAAAGTTTTAAAGAATAATTTATAATTACTGTAGACTTGTAAAATCGGCATGTGTCGGCCAATTTAGGTTTTAGGTTTACACAGGCAGTTTCCGCAACTCCAAGTGAAAGCGCGTTTTTTACGTTCGCGGGAGTAAAAGCTCTTAGGTGCGATCAATAGAATCCCCTATATCGCTCCCTGGAATCGTGTGATGTCAAAGTGCTAGTGCATTACCACTCCGGTTGCGCACTCTCACGATTTCGCTTCAAAGAGTCTCTTGCATGATTCGTAACAAGCGAATTTTGTTAGAGTATCTACTACATACAAACCATGCATACTCTCATTGTACATATTCTCTAGCGGCCTTGCGTGCTCTGATACCGGCAAAAAACTTGACACCGAACAAGTACTTTTTTAAATCGATATTTTTGATCTCGATTATTTTCTGGTATTATAGTATTATTATTATTTGTTTATGGACTCTCGCTTGCAGATTCAACCCAGAGATTCCGGAAATGTAAGGCTTCAAGAGAAAAAAAAAATTAAAAAATGGCACCTCTCATCAAATAATAGGTCCGTTCTGACACACGATATCAGTTATATTATACTCTTAGTTTGTCAAACTCAGAGGTACTTACAAATATACTTAATCGCAATGAATAAATAACAATTTTCGAATTCGTAATAAGTTTAATTTTTATTGGTTTAATGGTTTGTAAAGAATTCAAAATTATAATTTTAGTATATATAACGTAATATTAACAACGTAATATTATTTCAATAATGTTGAAATTAACTGTATTACTATTCTAAATGTTCATTTATCAGTGTATCACATATCACCTATATATCACATTATAAGTGTTTATCTTTTAAAATAATTATGATTGCGATAAGAACTATATTTGAAAAATACATCTATTATGGGAAACTTGTAGTAATAATCAAGTTCTAATTAATCAAGGCAAATTATATTATTTAATTACATATTGCGCCCATAGATAATACTCTATACGTGTTAGAGATAATCAACATCGAGCTGTGTTTTTTAGTTTATCTTCCACGTCCAAAAGATTGCATTAATACTGTAATTATTGTTCTGTATGTCTCGATAGATGGTGCTCTTCAGATGTTAATTTATCAATCGCCTCTATTACATCATAAAACATGAAAGAATTACAATTATTCGACTATCTATAAATATCAAAACTTATTTATTCTTTAATATAAATATTTTATTTTTAAATTAGTCAAGTTAAAGTATTGGTAGATGGTTGAGAAAAATAAAAGTAGTGTTTGATCATTGCACATTCTTTTATCAATAGAAATGTTTTGCATCAAAGTAAAATTAAGGAAGTCAATTTATTATAATTGTACGCGAAGCAATAGCGCCCCGTTTAACATCTACCGCATATTTTACAGTAGTAGCTTGTTTTTTGTTCTCTTTTATGGATGCAGGAATAGATGACGCATTTTCTTTGAACTCGTTAACGTGCTTTTACAGTGCCTCTAACATGTGTTCTTCTACGATACGGTTTTAATCTAATCCTTGCAATGCATGCAATATCTGCGTATCATGACATCTAGCAATAAGTTGTAAGCTCAATTTTATTGTGATGGTGTTATTGTCATGATCAAGTTTATCATTTTCAGGCTGCATAAAATAATTGAACACCAAATATGTATTTGTTTTTATCACGTCAAGTAGATAGGCAAATATTCTATGATTCCATTGATGTCTTTTCCAAAATTGTTGTAAGGCGCATATATATATGTATGTATATAAGCATACTCTGGCGATTATGGTTGTGTATATCAATAGACGGTGCTCCATCAAAATAAGTTTGTAAATTTGTTTGCATCATATCTTCGCTTTCTGGCAGGAGTATCAGTAAGTGTAGTTCAACAAGCAGAAATAAAAGTACCCATGCAGTTTCCTATCCATCCAACTGACAGCGTAAAGATCTGCTGCCATTGCTAGGAGTCGTATTTTCTGTTATTTTTCTTTTGAGGGAAATTAGTATGGGCTTTACATTTTCATTTTCTTTACATTAACATACCGATATAAAATAATAGACATTTTGAAAGTTCTACATTAGTGCAAAATATAAATTAAACTGTTCCATATGCAGTCACCCCATCTAATGTCACCCGGCGAACCATCTATTATAGCCAATGAGCTTAAACTGATGACTTCAACAAACGGGAAATAAATTATATTGGCTTTCTTTTCAGTAGGTGTCTCAGCACATGCATTTGGGCTAGTCCATAGATAATAAATGCCACGGAGGACCACTTATTGATCAAGTAGTAAATGCAGTTAACTGCGATCACCATTGTCGCAACTATGTACTCTTAAATACAAACTACCATATAGCACAAGCTGATTCTGTGATAAGTTATGGTCTTAGTAGTAATAGGCGCACATATAAAACTTATATTAAAACAAGTGTACCGAAGAAAATCAAAACCTAATTTAAAGATGATCCAGTTACTGTGCAAGCAATATTATAATGTTGTAAACGTTAAGAAAAATGTGAGGTCAAATTCACTACGCTGTTTGACTTATTTACCAGCTTATGAATTATCTCGTGTCACCAATGTTTACGGAATGCGGGCGTTGGAATACATGCTGCCTGCCTGCCTGCCTGCTATTAAATAAACTACCGACTTAAACCTGTACTTAAATGTATAAATATTAAAAAACTGTTCCAAGAAGGCTACTAGACTATAAGTAAATACTAGAGTAACTTAAGATTATAAATACACTGAGATGTAGTATTTGAATTTAGCATTGGTTAACTCTTGATGGTTCGAATGTGGGGTTTTATTAAACAGCTATAGTAAAATTTAAGTTAAAAAAACATTTCTTTTTAGTTTCTATAATAATTTAATCTGAAATTTCTAGAGTGGGCTCACTATTGTTCCAATAGAGCATTGATTTGTAAGTTTTAATCTTTATAATAATGGTTAAAACAACCTAGGATTCTTAAAAAAATGACCCATCGACTGTAAAATGAAGCCCTTATCATCTTCACAATTAAAATTTCGTATGCTATTACTGCGTATCTTATAAATAAACATGTCTAAAGGACCATAGTTCAAATTTCTCCACAAAATAAAAAGTAAAGTAACTAACACTTTATAACCTTCATTTAAAAAAGTAAACATCTGTTACTGATGGCACTTTTATGGATTTTATGATACAATATTTTTTTTTTTGTTTCAAAACCTTCTATAATTTAATTTAAAGATAATCTTTTTAATATAGTTCTTTTCTTTCTTTGAATTTCTTGTGATCTCTTAATAGTTATATGCATGAAATAAATCAAATAATTGATTTATTATAAACATGAACCCGCTGTGTCACTGCATTCCTTACGAAAAACATGATGTTCTGTAAAAGAGAAAAACGAAAATTAAAATGCAAGAAAAAACGAAATGCAAGCACATTATTTTACATATATTGTGACCTAACAAAATATATTAATCCTGATCATGCTGAAATGTAAATTTAACTCAACTGACCTGCAGTAAGACAAACTGGATTTGAACTTGGCTTTTAAATTGGTAGAACAATGCTCGGCACTAATAGGCCGGCTCGACCGGAGTGATACCATAACCTCATAGAAAACATGTAGCTAAACATTAAGTGAGGGTTCCGGGGGCCATACCTCCTTTTCGTCTTTCCCTCCCCTCATATCCCAACAGGGGGACAGCCCACTTAGACCTCTTGAGTTGAGCTTGTTACCTACCACCAATTGATCCGTCTGCTTATGTTATAAAAAAGGAATACATATGCACTCCCGCCTGTTTCCCAAATTATAATTTAGACCAATTTACGTAATAGGGGACAGGCCTATTACCGTCATCCGGGCACTAAAAAGAAATGTAACATTATTAGCAACAAAAAAAAAGAATAGAGTAAAAGTGAATTGCTTGCCAAAATCTTGATTACCGCAAGCTAAGCTGCAGCCAGCAGCTACTATATTATAAATAATGTATGTTACTTAATACAACAAACTTTATGTCAGCGGTGCTACTTTTATAAACAGTTATAGCTGCTGACAGCTTAATTTTTGAGATCTTATTTTTTAAAATACGTGTCTACGTCAATTTATTAACATGTCTATGTTGAAGAGGATGAACTTGGAGGAGAATTGGTACTTGGAACTCTTTCCAAGGACATAATTAAGTGCTCCCAGTTTGCTGTCCAGTAAGGAGGTATTATGTTCTTGGAAAGAACTCCAACAACATAATAAAGTGCTCCCATTTAGTTGTCTTTATAACTTCATTTTGAATGAATCTTAAATTCTTAACTTCTTCACCACTTTTTACGTATTCTTGAATTTTCTACTCATGTAAGTTTTTAATTGCTCTTATTCCCTGAATGATCACAGATCACTAAAATATTTTTTAAACCAGTAGATGTACCTAATAGCTATTACAGCCCATTTTTATAATAACTTTAATTTCACCTGTTTTTTTAAACTTTGCCAAAACGTGAAACAAATTGGCTATTTCTACCTTAATTTTATTTATTATTTTTTGTTATATTTCCTTAAGTAAGCAGGTGTTTGAGAAGCCCTTAAACTAGGTAAATACCTGCATTTCAAGAGACAGTGGCTCAGCCGTAACATTTTATATCACATTGAGAAGTTGTATTATTTGCTAATAATTTAATTATATAGTTAGTTAAGATAAGCGCGTGTGTTTGTGTGTGTGTGTGTTGCGTGTTTTTTTAGTAATAGAGTAGTCTCGTTTCAGTAGCCATTCTGTGATTTTTTGTTTAAGGCTGTATCTGTTCAGGCCTTGTATGCCAAGAAATTCGTGTAAATGTTTGTAAATTTGTGTGCTTATGACGTAAAGATAGTATTGTGTCGAACCCCTAATGGTAAGTTTCTACGTTTACGGGCTAGGAGGAGGGAGACCATTTGGTTACTTAGAGTTGACTGGAGGACAAAGATCTGGCGAACTGTTTCTTTATGATTACCTTGGGGACAGCTCTTTGTGCTCTCTCCAGCCGAATAAACAGTGTCTTGTCAGTACTGTCAGACACTGTATTACAATAGCTAATATCGGTCTGAAACAGTAATATACAATCTTTAAACATGATTCTGTGGTTCTGTTTATAAGTGTATTAATGTGTTTATCCTATTTAAGGTTTCCATCTATTTGCACACCCAAATGTACGTAAGTGTTGTGAGTTTGTACACGAGTGAGTTGTTATATTGAACATTTCCGGTGGTTGTGTAATACGTCGTAGTGAGAAAGGTATGTAGACCATTTTGGTGACATTTAAGCGTCAGTAAATTGTCATTTAGCCAGTTCATGATAACTTTTAGGGGTAACTTCGTATTTATTTTACTATCCTGCCTGTTAACCAGAGATGAATATAGCTGTGCCGTCAGCATCAAGCTTTGTTTTTTCTAAAGAGGCAATTTACAGATATCATTAACATTAATTTGGAAAAGGGTCGGGTCTAAAACGCTACCTTGCGAGATTCCGTATGTTATACAAACTTCTACGTTTAGGTGAATTTCTAGTTTAACGCATTTTGTACGGTTTATGAGATAGTCCAAATTACTGGACACATATTCCGTTAAATCCAAAACAGCGTCAACAGTGGAAACTCCCGAACGAAATCCATACTGATTTTCAACAATAATTTGGTATAAATCAAGTAAGGCAATCAACTGCTTGTTGAGACTTTAGAAATTTCGAACAAAACGGAGATAGATCTATAGTTACTGACACAGCCCCTGTCCCCTTTCTTGTAGACAGGATAGACAGTCGCTTATTTAAGGCTACTTGAGAACACTCCACCTTGCAAACAAAGTTTGAAAACATATGTAAGGGGTGGTACTAGGCATACCCGGCATTGTTTTAATATATAAGATGGTATAATATCCCAATCGGTGCAGCAACCATTATGCAGCTGAAGGAAATGAGATTCCACTTCTGCTTCGTCTACCGGAAGAAAAACCAATGAGTTGAGTGGTGGGGAATAAGCCTTCTCCATGGGACAAGATCGTTTCGTGCTTTTTTTGATTTTTGATGCAAGGTTTACCCCTATTTTGGGAAAATACCTGTATAATTCATTTACAGACGATTGAGGACTTGCACACAATTTTAGTAGGTGACTTGGGCACTTTCACGGGTTTTCAGAATGTGAGTTAGTTCCTTAATGAATTTCCATAATGCTTTAGGGTTATTTTTTTGTTTTTTCCAGCTCATTAGTTTCATGGATAATTTTAAATTTTATAATGAGGAATTACAGTAGTTACGGCAGCGAGTGTACGTGACTTTGAGTAATTTTAAATTTGAAAACGTGATTTTTAACATCAGAGTGCATTTTATCTCGATTTTTCATACATCTCAATACACAATGAGTTAGACACGGCTTTATGTTTTCTGTTTCCTTGGCATTTTTACTGTCATGGTGTTTCTAGATATAATAGTTAATATCAGTCTGTTTGTAGCTTCACTAGCGTCTGCAATAGTATAAATATAAGTAAAGTGCATGTCTTCTATTTATTTTTGAGCGCTTTGATAATTTAATCGGCGTATGGGTGACAAGATCTTCGGAACAGGTGGCTATTGTTGCTTTGAAGTACAATTAACAAGGCTTATAATCAGTTGTGGAGGACTTCAAGACCTAGCTAGTATCTGTTATTGTAGGGTGTCGGTAGGTGGGTTGGTAAAAGTCTATGCGTTGCAATATTTTGATTCCCTGATAGAGAAGTATAAATTCTGCTTTATGTATATTATGACACCTTCAATATGGTTTGAAAAATTACCAGAGAAAAGGGACTGATATCCATTCAATACAGGCCTATTGATAACTTAACTATGCCAACACTCAGTCAGAACAAGTAAGTCGAATTTAATTTCTGATAGACTTATTAGTGACAGTAAATTATCAAAGTTTTTATTCACACTAAGTATGTTTAAGTATAGTATGTTTATGTTACTATCAGATGACTTAACAAAGGCAGTGTGGATTTTATGGAAATGTACCACTCGCATTAAGATTATTCTTAAGATTATCCCTATTGATGTTGTTTATGACACCGAATGATAATGGGATATCTAAGTATGTTGTTGATATCTAAGCACGAGGAGTATGTGTCTTTTGTAAGTCGTGATTACTACGTATTATGCTCTTGTATTCTCTTAACATGGAATCTCTGCTTCATGGTTAAGTATAGTAGGTACATGTATTATGTTTTGAGTGTTTGCGTTCGGCGTGTATTTTTGAGACGTCTTTGGGTATATTTTTTGAGTATAAATGGGTAATAATAAAATACTAAATACTATACAATCGCTCTACAATTGAGTAGTCAGACCTATTAGCCACAAATTATTTGTGAGTACTTCAAGACGTTTTTCTGAGCTTCTCTCTTATATATTTCCATTCGTGATTCAACGAAACTTGAAATCATTATCTTGACAAATTCTCGTGCCTCGTAAAACACTTTCCGCTAACTGGGACAGGTAGTCAGCAATATATAACGCACAACGTTAACCTTCAATACCGACGGTTTCCGCGTTCAGTTTATCGTTGGTAGTTTCTTTAGTTTTATTGCGTGACAGCACACCTGAGAGTATTTTCTGTTCAAGTGTACAGTGGTGAACTGGACAATTACAGCGCGTGAGGTGTTCGGGTCTTCGACGGGGTGTAGGGCTGGCTAGTAGACGGTATGTATCACGGAATTCTGATTCTTTTATAGCTGTTCTGGTCCGAGCGTTCTTATTTCATACTCTCTATTTCTTTCTTCATCTCCACGAATTTATCGTTCATAAATATTTTAGGTTTTTATTTCTCCTATATCATACACCAATTTAGTAATAAGAGTAGACTGGTTTTCTAACAACTCCGAAATACTCCGAAATTTTTCAGCTCGCCAGTATATCTTGTAAGTTCTGCAGACTTAAACCTTGACCTGAACTGAGATTAAGTTTCATGGCGCGGAAGTTTATTTCCAATTATAGTACATATTTACATTTTGGTTCAATCTGGTGTCTTGTTCGGATTGCATTTGCTGTTTATTTGTAGGCGTGCAGAAACTATACATACTGTTTGTTAATGTGTAGTGAAAGAAGAAAAGGACTCACTGTGCGTCCACACGCAGTAGCGTGTTATACTACTCAAATTGAGTACACGTAGCAGACGAGAGACTCGTAGCAAACTGTAGCTCACGTAGGGCTCGTAGCACTAACGAGTATCGCCGACGATTGTAGCACACAGCTATTTCGTTATCGACAGCAATATATATGTATATATATGTATATAATTTTGAATAATATGACTAATGCATGTGGTTCGCAATTTTATTTGTTGTTAGGTTAATCCGAAACCTTCAAAACCTATAATTTCTTTTCATCATCATTGTAATTCAGCCCATCTCAGTCCACTAATGGACATAGGCCTCTGCTCACACGTGTGCCATAGCACTTTATATAAATTATTGTAATACGAAACCAGGAAGGTGTTAAGCCGTTTCTCTAATGGCAAATGTTGTATAGTAATACAAACAGCTGAGTAACACTTAAATGGTTAATAATAATATTTCACATATGAAATACCATTTAATAATTAATTATACCTATATTTCGAGTATATCTAAACAGTAAAAGTAAAGTTAAAAAAAAAAAAACAAAAAACATATACTAAGAACTATATAAGTAACATAAAAAAAACACAACTTAAACATATAACATGCTATTGAATTATATCTACTGGTGGCTGCCAAAGAAACATTTACTGAAAGGTATGTATGTGTATGTGTTACGTTGCGGTGGCTAATTGCCTAGGTGCTTGAACATGCTCCCGGGCGTTGCGGACTGCCACTTTACCCAAAACCTTAGTCTGTCATCACAGGTAATGGGCATATTAATCATCTAAACCTAAATCAGAAATTTTAATCCTACCAAAATCAGGCTTGGCCTTGAACTTGTAATAAACGGCTATACAAAATAATTAAATTTGCAACCAAATTTATCTACGTTTGAAGATCCTTTATTAATACCAAGAAATGTCAAATCTCCCTGATTTGTAATTAATTTTAATAAGTTACACAACCTTTTTGTTATAAAACTAGCACTGGTACCGCTATCGAGTACCGCCCGTACTATGTGCGCACAACTGTCACAGTCGAATATATTTATTAAAGCGGTAGACAACAACACGCTGTTTACGTTTACTACAGTTAATCTCAATGCTTGCCGTTAATGCTACGCCTTGACTACTGACTTCTTGCAATGTATCGCATGCATATGTACTAAAAATACAATTAAAACAAACCTTGTAAGTTGTACTTTATAAATTGTGACGTGCGTCATTACTTAACGCAATGAACTCGGAACAATTGGTCACCTATACACTTCGGACATACCTTATTAGTCGTATAATGATTCCATTTTCCTGATACGCGACTGCAATTCAGTAATGACACAACTACTTAGAGTTGCGTCACTCAGCTGGTAAACGACTGTTAAGACTGGCTCGCTTTTTAATCAAATCCCATTCCTCAGCTATTCCGGGAGACGAGTTTCGTCAACCTGAAATTTATATAAATCAAAGATATACAATAGCGATACTGACCCTGTATGTAATACTAACACAATATTGAGCACCTAATGAACTTCTAGTTAGACGTAGTGTTCGGATCACTACGTCTCATTAGAAATATTTACAACAAACTTGCAAACAATATCTAACACTCATATAATAAATTGTACTACCTATGCAAAATACCACGTTATAAGTTAAGTGACTCAGCAATACCTACCGCAATATCAAAAAATAAATAATGAAGCTTATTATACTGTCTTATATTATTATACAATAGAAATTTATTTATTTGTAAAAACTGTTTTTGATGACCCTAACTACCGGAACACAGTACTTTAATTTTTGGCAATATAATAAATAATAACTTATTTTCTAACCTTATAAATCCTTACTAACTTATACACTACCTTTGCGAGTGTTGGGCTATGACATTAAATGAGGCTTTTACACTTTAAACTTCCAAGTTACGAATCATCCACACCACCAGCTATGACCTCTCTCAACATTAAACCGCGAATTCATTTCTACAATTTTAATTGATGTTCTTCGGTAAGCCACGCTAAATACAACTCATCTTCGCTAATTCAGCATCCAGTATGATAATGTTTCGATGTCAAGTGTCGATGTCAAGTGTCGAATTGGAATCGTTAGATGGGGTGGTCATAGGGTCGTTAACTAGTGTGATACACTCACTACTTTTGTTGATGTATAATTGCAAAAGAATACAAACTTTCAGGCAAAGCTGTAAATATAAGAAAAAAGTATTAAATTTTTGAGAGCAAAAAAGTACATAAACATATAAACAATATAGGCGTCATCGTTTATAAACAATATAGGCGCCTTATTGCCGTCCACAAATCCTGACGAAGGCCTCCCCAAAGAGTACCGACAATGGTCTTGAGTAGCCCGGCAGCCCGCATCTACGTGTTATTTATTATTTTCTTATTGTAATAAGTCATTTAAATTATAGAATAACTTATATTTTTTAATAATTTATTATCATTGAGAAAATAGCCTCTAAGTTCTTTAATTTCAAAGCGCCGCCATACTACTTTTGATAATCTATGGCGTTGCTTGCTACGGTATGGTACGTGTCTGGATTCAACATGATACACTATACAATTAAACTGGTTGTAAAATTCATGAAAAAGTAAGTATGCAATAGCAAAGTGCACATGATTCTATTTATTAATCTCAGACATGCCTTTGTTCGAATTACTTATAGTTTGTTTGTATATAATTCTAGGAATTAATGCTTATCCGACCCACAAAAATGGAAGGATCTAACAGAGCTATTTAATAGAATAGCCATCAGCGAATCTTGTATTGAAGAAAGGTGGTGCGTAGATGATTTGATGCAGAACGTATCAAGACAAATCTTTAAATAGTGTTAAATATCTAATTTGTTATTACAGTAGTTAATAATTGTATGTTGAATAATAATAACAATGTGTTTTTGTCTAAATGTCACTATAATATTATAAAGTAATAATTAATGTGTATTTAGGTTAGGTGTTCGTTTCGTTCGTTCGTTAGTAGTTTCAAAGTTTTGATTTATTGACAACATACAAATTACAATATAAACATGATCTTATTTCTTGTCTTCATTTGCTATTTCCTAGCTAATGAACACAGTTTCTACATTATGTAATTTTGTACATTTTGATTAAAGAAACGGAAAATGAATCCAGGCAGGGAGAACAGAGACAAATAAGGCAAGAGAAACACTAACCAATTTGCGTTGCCGGTAGAAGAAATCAAAGGGTACATAAACAGTCCAAGTGGTCTTTTCAAAAATTGTAACCTTAATAAGCAATAAAACTTTAAAAAACGTTAAAAATACGTAACCGCTGAAAAGTTTTAGACATAGGTTATACCATAGATTATAATACTTATAAGTTCATAACTTGAGATAGATACGCCACTGTCAATAAATTTGCTCAATATGATACTGTGACCAATAGATGGCTCTGTAGGTATTAATTTGAATTGAATAGATTGTTCTCCTTGTAATGCTTTCATCCACCAAACCAAAATCAAAACATTTTTTAATTATTTTAATGAAGAAAGGAATATACTGGAATGATTTAAAATATCGCGAACTTAATCCCATTTCACAAAATTAAAAGTTAAGAAATAAAAATAAACGCAAAACGTTTAACGGAACTTATTAATAAATCTATGGCTTGCACTTTTAAAGCATCATTTGATGATTGATAATATAATTTATGATTAAATAAAACGTTATAAAGAGAAGGCTTTTAATAGCTGTACGCCTACGCTTCAAAATGACGATCACATAAGGTTATAATTTTATGAATCAAATAAAAAAACCCTTTAAGTTGCTCATTTAATCCTAAAACTATTTTTAATTGCTTAAATCTGTCCATATTATTCTGGTTTTGGAAATTGATGAATAGGATCTGGAAAAAATACAATAAGTTGAAAACCAATAAATATACATAACCTGATTGATCTAGTGGTAACTAGTCCTAGTGACGGAACACCGTGTAGTTTTAATCGGTTCGAGTCCGACATACCATCAGTCACCTCCGGTGGGGTGATGACCCGTGGGGGTATACACGAAAAAAAAAAATGTGTTAACTAGTCCTAACAGATGTCACATCCGTTTAGTAACAGATATTATGTTGATATATGTTATGTCCATTTTGCAACACATTCTTCGTGATTATTTTAATAAAGAATAGCATGAAAAATGTAATACATAAATAGGACAAAGTCTCTACTCTTGTTCAGTGGCACATCCAAAATAACACTTTATTGCAATTTCCCATGACATTTGAGCACATTCTGAATAATTTAAATTTGGACGTAAACAAAGTCCAGTAAAAACATTACAGAGTCATTCTTATATAACGGAGAATACGGGTCCAAACGATAATCAGGATTGGATTGGATTAGTAGTGTCATTTGTGTAGTGGTGGTATCGAATCAAAAGAATCGATTTTGTACTTATTTATAGTACTTATCACACTTAAAGTATATATGCTTACGCAATATTTTCGTACCCAAGCCAGAATAAATCCCTTTAATAATACATTAAGCAACATTTTACAGTGAGTTTTTTTTATGTTAACCAATAGGTAGGTCACCTGATGGTAAGTGACTACCGTCGCCCATGGATACCTTCAACTCAGGAGTCGTAGGTGGAAGTACGCTTTTATCTTGAACGTTTGACGATCATATCAGATATTATTATGCTTTTTGTGATTGCACAGAGTAAGTTCAACAGTCAAATTTGTCTAAACGTTTTTATGCATAAAGTGTTTAAGAGACTTTTCTTTTTAAGAAAACTCCTGCCTTAGGAATTACTCAAGTAGCGGGACTTGACAAACATAAAAAAGGATGGACATACAGACTTGGGACAACTATTTAATGAACAAACAAAATTTCTTTCATGTGGGATTCGAATCCACGACCGTTGGCTCAGCGGTCAGGATCACTTCACTATCAGCAGCTTTGACCAACGTCCTTTTCCATTTTAATTGTTATAACTTGTCATTGATGGATATGAATATAGTTACGGATAATTAATTCAATTGATATATTACAATAAAAACTCCCGTGAATGAGATTCATATTTTTTTTAATATACGGTTTTACTCACGTGTATCGTCCGGTACCGTCGCGGCTGGACCACTTACTTCTTGGTCTCCCGTCGAGACCGAAACTAGTCGAACATCCTTTGAATTCACACGAGTAAAACCGTATATTTACATAAATATAAATTTATATATTTCGGTTTCCTCGACTAAATACCGTAGGATTTAATCATGTTGCATACAAATTTATTCCAGTAAGTCTAATACAGTAAAGGCTATTGAGTAAACAAACAGAATGATCTTGATCCATCTTCTTGGTTTACAATTGTTTTACGAATTATATTTCATAACGTAAAAAGATGTTTATTCACCTCCGCGAATACGCAAACCTTTTTTAACGTGGGAGAGCCACGTTTTGGCACGGATGGGCCGGCTCGACCGGAGTATTACCACGGCCTCACAGAAAACCGGCTGTTAAACAATGCTATCGGTTGTGTAACCGAGTGAGTGAGGTTACCGGAGGCGCACACCCCCTTTTCCTTCTCTCTTTAGCCTCCTCCCTTTCCAATCCCCTCTTTCCCCTCCTCCCTTTCCCTTCACTCCTTTCCCCTCCCCTGAAAGGTGGACAGCACACTTGTGACAAGCGAGTGCGTTGCAAGCGTTCATGGGCAGCGGAAGTCACTTACCATCAGGTGACCCGTCTGCTCGTTTGCTCCCCTATAAAATAAAATAAATAAAAAATAAATACCTGCTTGATATAAGTTCTGAATATCCCTACTAATATTTTAAATGTAAATGTAAGTTTGTTTGTTACGCTTTCACCCCGAACCTACTGAACCGATTACCATGAAACGTTGAACACGGTTCTTAAAGGTATTAGAAAGAACATAGGATACTTCATGAAAAAGTTTTATTACGGGGAGCAAAAAAAAATATTTTGCCATTATTTAAGGGATTCAATGCAAGCGAAGTCGCGGGTAAAGGTTATTAATAATATATAATTAATAGAATAGAATAATATTATATATATTAAACAACAATTGTAAAAAAGTATTAAAAATAAATCAAATGACTTACAGACGAAAGAACAAACTAAAATTTGTGAAATATATGAATAAATAAATGTCAGTACAGTTAAAGCTTAAGTTTCCCGAATGATTCATCAATAAATTAAATTCAATTCTTCATTGTGGCCTTTGTGGAGATGTAACCACAATTTCGCCAATGTCAAGTTTGTGAAAGACCAACAAACGAAGGAAGTTGTCCGGTGAGCAAAAAGGTCAAAACCATTAAGCAGATTAAATGTCTAAACTCAAATAAATGTCACTTGTTGTCAGTAAAGTGTCACAATTATTTAGGTACTTGTCTTCCTTATATGACATAAATTGTTTGAATGCTGCATAACTGTACATATTTATGTTGAATACTTCTAAGAAAATATTAATATCTACAAAACCAGCAGAACTTTTACAGTTTCTAACTGTGGGTGCTAAAGTCGATGACTGACTCTGAAATAACTTATAATGTACCTAAATAAATATAATATAATATTATGACAAAGTGACAGATGCTTAAATAATAGAAGTTACTTGATTTCAAATAACTTGCACATAATAAACCAACAGTACCTGTGTCTTGGTCATGTATATATGTCATAATAATTATTGTATGATGATGAAACAACATTTTATTGAAGCTGTCGTTTATAGCAAACACGACCTTGTTTTTTTTTTTTCATTGCCAGTTTCTACATGCAACAGTGTTGATCCATTTTTGTTTCATATTAAGTACTGTGGCAAATCTGTAATTAACATAAAATAAAAAGGCAGGTATAATAAAGCAGAGTTCGGTTGATGACTAGGTATTAACATATGTGTGTACACGCGGTCTACCTTGGTTACATCCCACACCCATATGTATGTAAATATATTAAAAGTTATATTATAAGTAGTAGGTATATTGAGTTAATAACTGTTTATCACAACACTGCTAGGCATGGCTGGGCAAATTAGAGTTATTGAAAAACTTAACAAACATTTGCATTTAAATTTTGGATTGCTAAAAAGTATTATACCTTTTTTTTACGTGTGGAAACCCCCTCCAGCCGTCATCCCGAAGTAAGAGGGATCCGGGAACGACTTTAATAAATCACCCGGACCCCTCCTAGCACCTGCTTGCAAAAGGGTGCGCACCCCCTTCGCGTGACTCTCCATAAGGAGGCGTTCGGACTTACGTAGACGTCGCCTCCTCGCGGTTGGCCACTATAGCGGGTGGAGCACAGTTCGCCGGCGGTGAAGGAGAGAAGGTTTTCCTCAAATAGCTTAAGCTAACATCAACTACTTACCTAAAAGTACCTCA
The DNA here is from genome assembly GCA_947561695.1 of Tyria jacobaeae. Lineage (NCBI taxonomy): Eukaryota > Metazoa > Arthropoda > Insecta > Lepidoptera > Erebidae > Tyria > Tyria jacobaeae. Next base: position 3,917,482 of record OX387207.1, on the reverse strand, counting down.
CTTTTCAAAGGGCTCGATACCAAAGTATATTTAAAAAAATGTTTCACAGCATACCCGTTTAACTTTGATTTCAAAAGCGAATCACCACGTTTTTAACTGAACAGCCAGAGCTATCAACTCACGGTCGCACTAAATATGATACTACCAAAATGAGAATGAATGAATATGGTATAGACCACATACAAATTGTTTGACATTAACTGTATTTTAATTTGTTTTCATAACCCTGACCAGGATAACCGCTTTTAACGTTGGGACTGGTGATGTTTGATTTTAATTAGCTTTTAATATATATGCCTCTTTCTGTGTCATTACACTGTCTCATTATATCCACGTATTGAATAAAATATTGATGAAACAATAAAAATATTAAAGACCACATACAAATTGTTTGACATTAACTGTATTTTAATTTGTTTTCATAACCCTGACCAGGATAACCGCTTTTAACGTTGGGACTGGTGATGTTTTATTTAAATTAGCTTTTAATATATTTGCCTCTTTCTGTGTCATTACACTGTCTCATTATATCCACGTATTGAACAAAATATTGACGTTTATATAATGCGTCATGATATTGCATTCATTCCGCAGACTTATTTATACGTAGTGAATCATTAATATACATAGATAAAAGAAGACTGGATTAGAAGTGGACTTGAGCTGCCTGGTATGAAAACTCAGTAACAGTCGTCACACTCATCATTTAGTTGTAAATGGGAAATATGACCTTTTATAATCTAACATGTAAACAATCATTCATTCTAATTTAAAAACGGTTTATTGAAATTTTATTAATTTAAGAAATGTATATTGATAAGTTTTATTACCTATACAATACAGTACAGAACGTATCAGTAAAAAACAGGCGGACGAAGCAGTAATGGCTTGGCTAGTATGACCAAAAGACAACCATACAACATTTTCTTTTATTTAGTATACCTTATTACAATGGAATTCGTAACATTTTCTTCTACAGTAAGAATCACTTTATGGACTTGTCCAATATTTTAGTCCCATGTATTAATTTTTAAGTATACCAGTGCTGAAACTAAGCTGTGAAGGGGTTTTTGCTGCGAGCTGACCGCTGAGTCTAAACAGCTTGCCGTTGATTGATGTCGCGGCTTCCATTTTTCTCAAAAACAAGTTCTTGCTGGACGTGTTCAGCGTCTTCTCCGTTAGTGTTTTGTTAGACTCTGAATCCAGAGAGTGTATTATCGACTCCGCATCAGTGTCCAAGTTTATGATGTTAGTGTGGGATTCTTCGCGCCACAATTTTTGAAGATTGAGCGCCATTAGCTCCAGTTGAACCTGCGAAAGCTCTCGGATCACGTCGATCTGCACCGACATCAGGTTTTCACACGATTTTAATAGAGAGTTAAGCGTTTCCAAAACATTTGCACGCCTCTTTTGTATGCTATACTGATTGTCGATATTTCTTTCAAAGAAAGCCAAGTGTTCGTACAGTTCCGCGAGTTGCAGGGAGCAGGCTACGTATTGAGCCGAGTGGTGCTCGAAGTCGTAGTAGTGCTTTGCCCTCATCAACCATTTGTAAGTGAATGAGAACAGCTGCCGCGCTTCTTCGACGCTGTGTACGTTTTTCATTGGCACTGACATTTCCATTTCTTTTAAATCTAAATAGGGGAACGTGAACAGTTTGGACTCATTGCAATCATTTTTATCCGATTTTTCGGAACCAATGTCTTTGACATTTTCTTCATCTGCCTTAGAATTATCCAACTTTTCGAGTAAGTCCACGGTGTTCCAAAGATCTGAGTTTGTTGACCCCGGTTGTGTAAATAATTTATTTAGTATCTTCTTTTTTGATAATTTAAAAAGAGTTAAGCCATATTTAACCCAATGGTGGCTTAACTCTAGAAAATGCATTTCGAAGTCCGCCTTTTGAAGGACAAATTCTTCGGGCATGAGTTTGCAGTTGTCGTGGCAACTCTTCAGTACGTGATAGGCGGCGCACAGGTGATGGCGAGCGTTCATGATCTGGTTCAGATATGTAAAGTAGTTGCCGAGGCGTGCTGTCCGCAGCGCCCAATCCTGCGGGGTGCCTTCTTTCATGTCCAATTGCCTGCGAAGTGCCATATGGTTGTATAGTGTGTATTTTTGAGGCATATTCAACTTGTTATAAAGAAAAGCTTGCATTTGGACGTTATTTGTAATGACTTTATCAATTTTCTCCGGACTCATGCGTTTAATGTTTGCTGTACTCTCGGTCGTGAATAAGTCTTCCGCATCGAGAAAAATTTTAGTCTCGGACTTGGTGATCTGATCGTAGAGGTCCTCCATACTTTCAAGGATATCACGAGCGAAACTTATTTGATCTAATTGGATTAGGTAATAGCACAAAAGGTTCTGCAATCTCAGTAAGATGAATAGACATTCCTCTCTCATAGCGAATGGTTTCAGTTTCTCGAATGCAGCCTGCAGGATGTTGCGCTTTTCTATGATTGATAGTGGCATGGTCTTGGTCGATAGCAATGCAAGGTAGCCCTCCATAGCCACAGACCGGACGTATTGGTCATGGTTCTCTTTGCCTAATACCACTAATTCAGTGCTGAGAGTCTGGATATCTTTTTTTAAAGTGACTAATCTTTCTGAGGACTTTTTATTCTTTATACAGGAGCGTACGTTCTCAAACGTGCCAGAAATTCTCTCTAAGGTTGTCATTTTTGCATGCACTTACAATTTTGTATTTATTTATATAACTATGTATCGAACTCTGATAAATTTTGCTGTTACTTTTGAAAGAATGATGGGTCTTGTCATGTATAATTTTGCTTTTGTTTCAGAAATTTATTTGGTTTTTTTTTCAATCAGAACTGAATTTAAAGAGTTGTTATACCATGTGTCACAGAAATATGCTGAGTTTATGTCCGTTTCAAATTATTCAATGAATGAATTTAAAAAAACATGCTTGATAGGAGTAATTCCAAAGCCTCACAGAAAATCGGCTTTCAAACAATGCTTGCTGTGTATTTACCGAGTGAGTGAGGGTACCGGACTCCCGAAGCTTATCTCCATGGGCGGCGGTTGTAATTTACCATCACGTGACCCGTTTGCTTATTTGTCCCCCTGTGCCGTAAAAATGTATATTAAAACGGGTAAATTTTCACTGTTAAACAAGCCACTAATGTGGTGAAATCCAGGGCTTGATAACGTTACCAATACCGGTAATGTACGATATTTATTTAAAGATAACTGCGTATCGATATAATATGGTACCTTTATTTAGACCACAAAACATAACGTACCGGCAAAGGTAACGTTCCAAATTATCGGAATATACATACTTGAAATTTGTATCGTTATATCAGGCGTCGACGTTGCCGCTCTGCAGGTTAGCCATCGCCGTGACACGCAACTCGTGTGCACTCCACGCGATATAAACACTGTTGCCGTTCCGTTTCTTTGTCTATTATATACCTCTTTATATATCTAGCAACCATGATGCAGCGGCTCCCATACAGAGTATGCTCCACGATACCACGCTGAATATTCTTAGCTATTATCTCTAATTTTAGTTACGATTGTAAATAGTGTAAGAAGGAGGGGAAAAGAAATATTGTAATTTTTTTGAAGGCCCTTGATGAAAGACGACGATGGGAGAGGAATGAAGATAGAGGAAGAGAAGGGGATTATGGATGAACCGCTGCTGCTGCGTGATTTGAGCGCGAGTCGTGTAATATGCCGCAAAAAATTACGATGCCTTACTTACTATGCAACAAGTTTATAACGTGGGGTGGCGTGCTTAGGCACACATGGGTTGGCTCGACCAGAGTAACACCACGGCCTCGCACGGTTGTAAAGCAACGCTTGCATTCAGTTTCACCGAGTGAGTAAACCATGGTTACTGGAGGCTTTACCCCTCTTCTCTTTTTTCCTACCGCCTCACACCCCTTCTTATTTCCTTTCACATTCCTTCCCCTATACCACGTCAGGGGGGAGACAACCTAAAAAGCCAGCAGTGGTGTACATGGGCATCGGTAGTCCCTTATTATCAGGTGAACCGTCTGCTCGTTGGCTTCCTATACCACAACAAAAGTAAAATTATTAAAAAAAATATATGTATATATAGTAGTAACCCTACTTCAGTATAAACTTTTATTTATTTTTCCCAACGATAACTCCAAATCTGTTACCTTATGACACTCTCACGGTTTAGGTGATTCAAATGACACCTCACATTTCGAAATCCATCAAGGTCTAGGCTGTGATGAAAAAACATCACATATGTATTATAAACACATCAAGTGTCTAGGGATCACGTTCCTTTTAGACTGTCGTCGCCATTGAGGGTTATTATTTTTACTGTTTTGGATCGTTATTGATTCTTTTTAGTGAATTTTCCTATTTGAATAAAGAATTTCCTTAAAATTTAAGGGAAGTGTTTTTTCACGAGAATGTTCGTCTCTATGATACATGTATTATAATGTGTAGCAACACTTAGTGCGATTCAGAAATTTAGAAATACCGCGTGCCCCCGCCCCTAATGTTATCTTCAAATGATATATCTTAGTCAGTCCTTAATAAATACGCACTTTTTACACGCACGCACACATTTTAGTTGTAGCAGCTTTTGAACTAACAAATAGATTATTTTCCATAAATTAACGTTGATACTTGAACTTAAACAACATGGAATGGACGAGGCGAGAGCAATAGTAACAAAACCTACTCGTAACTATAAAATTACCTATAATATTAACATAAAATATATTTATGGGAAAATGCTATAAAATATCGCTTAATTTAATAATGTTATTATTTTTGTAACTTTATTTTTTACTTCTGTACTGTACTGTCAAACTGATTATTTTCAGATAGAGTAATATCATGTTTTGCTGAGTAATAAGAAATGGTGTCCCAACACACCCGCTACTTGAACAAAACAATTATCGTTTCCTCTCAAATTTAATTTATATTCTATTATATATATATATTCTATTATATATACATATATATATATTCTATTATATATATATATATTTCTATTATATTCTTCTTCGTTTAGTCTTTTTGACTACATGTAGTTAAGTCCACTAATATTCACAAAAAATAATCAAATCAAGCAACTGCTTATAATACATTGTGTATCTTGAGTGGGTTTGGACGTGATACTTTTTAAAGAGATGGTAACTGAGTCTCACTTAGTGTTGCTACACATGCACATGCATATAGACACGAACATTCTCGCTACATATCAATGTTTTTTTAAGATACGTTTAAATAGTTTGATAACCATTATAAATTTAATAACAAAAAACATTTACTCGATTTTAACGTTTTCATTGAATGTAGTATTTAATACTCATAGTAGGTACCTACACACACTTAAAATACTCATTGTATACATTTAATCCGGCACTAGATAGGCGCTCTCCGTCATCACAGTGAAAATGGGTGCACTGGAATAAAAGGATGGATTTCAGCTTAAATAATTCCAGCGCTGGTTTGGCTCACTGAACAACCGATTACACTGGAAAGTGTAAAACGTAAGTATAAAAGTAATAGTAAGTAGAAAAGTTTTATCAAAAAATAAATTCAATCAAGGCACACATGACTGCATACAATGATTCAGACCTTTAAGCGAAATATCACTCAGGTCATTTAGGGCCGTACTAATAGTTTTAACTTATCTCTGAGGTGTACCATTAAAGTAAAGACTGGCTATTTCAAGTCAGTAAACTAAATAAACCGTTGGGTTTTTTTTAACCCAAGCTTGAGTAGGTTTATATCCTAATAACGTAGATTTTTTAAATAGACATAAAATAGTTTCCAAGCCCTTCAGGGCAGCAAACATTTCTTGGCCTGCCAAAGCTACTTCTACCATGGTAATTTCTGGAACAGAAATGATCTCACAATACAAAATATATTTTTTTAAACAATAAAGTATTAATATTTATAATATGTACTTATAAACGATTATGTGTTACGTTGTAACCTTATTAAGTATAAGGTTACTTCAGAAAGGTGTAATAAAATTTTAGGAGCATTATAAGTAGCCAATAAATAGTTATTTAAGCTTGAAAAAAAAAGGTAAGTGTAGGAACACATTTGTAAACAACATACTCACAATGTATTTTCTAGTCATTCTCAAATATTATAATTTGCATTTTTTTACGAAAACATTGTCCTAGAAATCCGTATAAGCCACCAACGTCCTTGGTATTAAATGCCTATAGTTTAATTCATGTCAGCCCTCCCTCTAACAAATCATAATTGTATAGATAAATTTTAATCAATTGTCAGTTTCAAAGTAGGATTTTTGTATTAAAACATCACGTTTTTTCTAAAACTGTAGGCGATTTACGCTATTCACGGGGTTTACTGAACGACCCTAAAATATGACCTGACCTAAACACACTATATAGTAAAAGGTAAAAAAAAAAAACAACATCTAGCAAATAAGAGTACGTACGTACGTCTACGTAACAACTATATACTTTATATAAGTAGGAACGTTTCTTTTCACTATTAGTTTCTCGTCTTTTTTTAAAGAAAAATGTATTTGATTGTGACAAAACTAAATGTTTTTTTTTTTATAAAAATATCAACTGTATTGTCATAATTCCCTTTTTTTCTATATTTTAGTAAGAAGAACCAGTAAAACATATAAGCTTTCTAAAAATATAATTACACATATACATAGGTACCTACTCTTTCGGTCACTAAATTACTCAGCACCGTCAGGACTCAAGTTTTAGATTGCAAGAAAGTTATCAAGTGATACGCTCTCTTAAGTAGTTCATTACTTAACGACAATTTAAAATTCTAATCAATTCTATCTAAATCTGGAGAACGTATCAACAGAGGTTGCTCTTGAGTGCTTTTTTCCGTACAATTTATTAATACGGGCCTAAGTTTATTATCAATGAGACTAAACACCCGTATTAATATGATTCGTCTAACAGACACTATGAAGAATCATTGAAAGTTTAAACAAAAATATTTTTGTTTAAAACTTACTTGATGAAGCTCTATTTTTTATTACTTACATATAAATACATACAAATATTTGATGTGTCCGAATAATAAATAACATTTTATACGGGTAACAGTTTCTAATTACACCAAGAAAAACATTCAAAGCAAATATGATGTTTGATATCAACCAAGCAACAATTAAAAGCAGAATTTTAATTCATTTGAGATTTTCATCTTCTTATCTAACGCGGGCTTGAATGGTTGGATTTCAAAGAAGAAGGACTAATTATTACTGACATGACTTGATGAACCAGTTTCGGCAAAACTAACGCTATTAATATTTATAACTGCTTTAAAAATAGAGGATATCATTTACTATATCCGTTTCACCCGTAAGTCCACTATTTCTGTTATTGTATTCTATTTAGTTGTTTATGTGTTTGCAGTAGCTGTAACATAGGCTCGGCTTGACGGCTCAAAAACAAGGTCTGGTTGAGACTACGATATATTCACAGAGGACCCTCATATATGTAAATATAGCCGCACCTTTAGATGTTTATAACACTGTATTTTAAGCAGAGTGTACGACGACGCTGGAAAGACAGGTAAATAAATACTCCATTCGAATCCTCTCAGACAGTAAATCAGCACTACAAACCCTTTAAATCAACATTATCAACTCAAAGTCTCGTCTACGCTTCGTCTGTTACCAATTCTTGATCGATGTAAGTAAAAGTAATAACCACATTACAAAGGTTATAGCATCTCACCAGGCAACAATGCTGTAGGTGAACAAGCCAGAAGAGGATCAGAGATGTCTGCCATAGGTCTTGAACCAATTGTTCCCCTATATTTTAGATGGCCTACATCAGTCATAAGGCGTCATACCAGGGTTTTTCACGACAAGTACTGGATGAAGAAAAATGGATGCAGACAAGCAAAGGAGGCTCTCACTCGCATAAACTCGAAACTCTTCTGCAATTTGTAAAAAAAAAACAAGAATCAAAATTACGGGAAAATAATCCATTCTTATATATATATCATATATCATCCTTTCTATGCAGAGTATGCTTGGAGCTTGGCGCATTCTAGAGTGCACTGGAGTGGCCACATATCTACCGGACTCACTACCTGGGATTACCAAAGGGCTCTACGCAAAGTCATCGGCTACACCACGGATTTGATAAATTATCTTGCGGGATGAAATAGCAGCCATCTACCCTGTCACGCAAAATAAGCTCACTGAAGACGTATAGTTGCAACAATTATCATATATATAATTTTACCATACCAAAATGAAATAAAAACAGTCAACACTCAATAATCTGTTATATATATAAATTATTCGTTTATGGACTCTCTCTCAAATGTACATTCAACGCAGAGATCCCGCTAATGTCAAGTATTACGAGAGAGAAAAACAGTATCAATATATAACAGCCATGTTATAATATCAAATGAAAAATAATCAATAATCTAAAAAAAATATTTACCTTTAGTAATCTCAAAATAAAAAGCCCGTATTGACGTCTGTCACGGTCTGTCATTGACATATTTCAACTAACCTTACTAATTAATGAACGTACTGATATAAAATCGAAAACCCAAGTGCTTTAAAACAAATAAATGTATACTTGTTTGTAAAACCAGGCAGTCAATTTTATTTCAAAACCGTTAAGAAGCTTTAATTTGATTTTAAATCTATTTAAATATAGTTTATCACACTGTGTATCTAACAGATCGCTGTTAGTAGGTCATAGCACAAATATATTTTTATACTATTGAGATTGATTATTACAAGCTCCCCATATAGATGTAGCTTTCAAATAGATAACGTGCTTATTCGAAAATACAAAAACTCTTATGAAACTAATTTACTATTTTTTTAATCAAGTGTTGTTATAGTAAAAGAATTATAAAATAAAACAAATATTAAATTGTGTAATCCCTTCAGGGATACGTGCGTGAGCGTATGTTTGTAGTAAATATATAAATTTTAGTATTTTTCAAATTAGAAATACTAAAATAATGGAATCAATTATGAGTTTTTTTTCTATCGATTCTTTGTGAGAGTCGGTTACTTACTCGTAGATATAACAAATAATTTTGTAAAACTATAGTCGCTGTGATGTAATGTGTCAAACGCACCATTTAGTGTAGTAAGTTGCTTTTTTTAGTAAATTCTCTTATATTTATTCAAAACGATCTTGAACACGATTAAGGAAATAATATGTATTATCGATACCAACATACTTTGAAGCATAATTACATTTCATTTGGGTTAACAGTTATATTTTAAACTATCTTTTGGCCGCGACTTTGTACGCCTGGAATTTAGAATCAAGAATGTATACTCTATTTTAAGTTGGACCTCTACTTTTTGTTGGACATCTGTGTAAAAAGCATTCACTACCATGCAGTAGTTTGTGCGGATACAAACGTACAGACAGATAGATAAAAATTCTAAAATCTCTTGTTTTGGCTTGTGTTGCTCCAATAGAGACCCTCCATATTAGTATTTCTCAGATGCCTATGATGTACAGACATCGGTTTGTTACAATTTACATTCATAGACTTTAGTAGGGGACTGTTACTATATTTAGAGAAATATTACAGTCGAATAATTTAGGCTTTCTTTCCGACAAATATTTAAGTACATTGTTAACCATTTTTCTCTCAAGACATATTAGTTTTTGGAATTTGAAAAAATCATAAAAATCTCACAAACACCAACCTTAGTCGCTTACACTTTGACATCAATCAATAATATAAAGTATGTGCAGCAAAACATGATTGGAGGTGCAAAAGACGGCTGCCTACATCCTTTTGGAGTGCACAGGAGTGGCCACATATCGGGCGAAACACCTGAGATCGCCAAATACTCTCCCCGAGGACATCAGCGACACTAGAGGTTTGATAAATTATCTTGAAGAGTTGGGATGGCAATAGCAGACATTCACACTATCACGCAAAACAGGCACAGGCGTAAACCAATACCGTGAAAGAGTAACTATGAGTTCGTTTGCCCGATTACTTCTCATAAGCTCAACCCTTAGACACGGGTGGTACATATCAAAAAATACTATATGGTGGGCGCATTAACCAACCAAGCTCTCTCAATTTTTTGCTAATTAAAGATGTGTGTGGTCTGCCTTTATCTTGATTGATAACCACTCATTTTCTATTGATCATTTCCTGCTGTTTTTACTTAATTTCTAGCTTGAGTCTAATTAGCAGTTGGCAGCAAAGATAAAGCTCATAATGAACAATGCCTTTCCAATCTCACCATACACACGGCATCAACTCATTGCGTGTTAATCCGGGTTTCGTTACAGTATGTGAGGCTTGATTACCCTTTGACTATGATCTTTTTCACAAGTTCTTGTCGTAAGTGAACCAGGTTTCATCATCAATGATCACACTTTTTGAAAATAGTCAATAGTGCCCGATTCATTAGATTTCTTTCAGCAAGCTCGTGCGAGACTTTTTCAAATGGGTCAAAACTGTTTTGTGCTAAATCCTCAGTTCCTCGGCTATGTCTGAAGCACTAAAATGCATATGTTGCTCCTCTTTTTAAAAATAGCATCTGCTTTATGCGTAGGAGGGCGACCAGAGCGAGCTACATCTTTGACAGCAAAACCCCCGGGCTGAAAACGTTAGAATTAACTTTGTGTGTGAAAACACTTTGCACACACTCTTCAAATTGCTGTTCTGAGTCTGAGCGTTCTTCGTCTCCATTGTTTGAATGTTTGTAAAGTCCCCCGTAACCCAGGAACTGATCCTAATGTAGGACTTGTCTTTTTAAGCAATCAACCATTAATCGTCAGGTTATTTGGGAGGGCATAACATACCCGGAACTGTCAAGCAACATAAAAAGTCAACTATAACTTTACAAGTTCCCCTATGTACAATGTCAATATAGTTTAAACAAATAAAATTAAATAACAATGCCAATAATCGTAATACAAAAGTAACAATTTCGGTGATTCATTTTTATTTATAGATAAATTTGTATAGGCCACGTCACGACTGTGGCGGTTAGCGGCCCGCGATTGGCTGGAGAGGTAACATGGTGCTCTCTTCTACCGGCTATCGCAGGTGCTCCACGCAAATGGCTCTTTCGGGAAGTACCTATGTTTCCACTGTAGGGGCTGTCTAGAGGAGGCCGCACTCCACACCTTGGTAGGGTGCTGCGTGGACTCTTGGACCGCGTGGTGGCTATGGGAGTGGGTAGCCTCTCGCTAGAGATCATGATTATGTCTATGATCCAAACCGAGAGTGCTTAGAATTTCGCCATCTCATATTGTGATGCAGTATGTCAAAAAAATGGTGTAACAGGAGAGGACAAGCACTCTCCTGTCCCGTAGGGGACGCACCAGACGCCGGAGAGCGTGATATGATCTACTATTTGTCTACATATTCTTTTACGCTCAAAAACAATAATACACCAATAAAACAAGAAATTAATTTCATGACTTTATATTTAAATGTATACAGCTGTAGTTTATTAACGCGTTAAACAAATTTGTGATAAATTGGGTCAACTTGCACCGCTACACTCCTGTATCACCAATCAGTTGGCACCTCATAAGATTATGCACCTGTCGGTTTAATTAGCCGGTTGCGGATTTGAAATAATTTCGGAATATCCGCTGGTTTCGAATAGTTTCGGTTACAGATAAAAGGATTTTAAAATTATTAAAGTAAAATACAAATATAATAATACAAGATTTGACTTTTATTTCTAGTCTAGATTAACATTTGTTTTTACAATCAGTCTTATAAGCAATTATAATTATAGCCACTTTAAGTGCTACGTATATATTAAAGTTTGTACTGAAAATTCAAAAACTAAATTAGGTATACTAAACAAAAATAATATTAGTAACTTCCTTTAATATTGTTCAATATTTTTATAGAAATTATTACAACATACAATTAGTCTAAAAGTTTGAAATTATAATAAAACCTTGGCACACCTTGGTACACTTTTCAACAGACTTTTCAAAAGGAGAGGAGGTTCTCAATTCGACTGTATTTTTTTTTGTATGCTTATTATGTGTTTTTTTTTTATGTGCGAATACATACGCCATGATGACGATGTCGTCTGCAAATTAGAAAATGTTTTCTAGGCACGACCTACAGAAGATGCTGAATGAATAGCTATTTGTGCCTAAGCATGGTTTTACCACAATAATATTTACTTAATAAATGTTAAAAAGGCTTTCACTCTTCTATTTATTTTCCCCCCTCCTCTGTGACGCTTGTGACTTCTTTTACGTATTTACTAGATGGCAAGAACTGGTTGAACTCTATAACGGATTCCTTTCGTAGATAAATTATTTAAGTATTTTCTTTTCTTTCTAAAATGGGCAGTGTGGAGGGGTATGCGTTGTTTTATAACTTTTTAGCTCTTGTATCAGCTCTTCTACGAGTATCCCTTGCCCTTTAATTTGTATTTTTTGTTTCTTTTGCTTTTTAGTAATTAGAGATGTCAATTCTAAGTAAGGGCCACTGTGGTGATACCTAAATATAACGACACACGGGCAAATTTTGAAAAGAGTAAATTTTTAGTTACATCATATACTCAAAAATATCTTTAATAATTTCAAACTTACTACCCCGTTCCCCATGAACGCGTAGAAGTATTAAATCGAAATTCACAGCAAATACTCAGGTCTATAATACCTTTAAGCTGTAACAAAATCAAACTTCTATGTCAACGCAATCAAAAGAAATAGCAATTTGAGCCGCATATTTTGAAACTCGCAACTACTCGCAGGGGAATCAAAACCTGAAGGATACTTTCAGTCGACCTAGAATCTTTCCACATTGTAATGTTATGGATTTCATTTAGCAATAAAAATACCATAACTTTTACTTATATACCTACAGGCTTGTACGGAACCCTCGTTGCGCGAGACCGACTCGCAATTGGCCGGTTTTTTCAAAATAATTTCAATATCGCTGTCAAACGACAATCCTCATCAGTATCTGAAAATTATGATATACTTAGATCTGAGAAAACTTGAAAAGGAGAAGAAGTGAACTCTTCGATGGCGCTTATCTCTGAAGAGAGAAGTTTCGGTGCAGTTTTGGTTTGTTTTGAAGGATATTTTTTTATTATAACATTTTCAGCAGAAGCAACGTCATGATATCAGTAAACAAAGGAGCAGAGTGTGGTAGATTGATAGCTGAGATTTTTTTTTTTATACTATTGGGGGACAGACGAACAGACGGGTCACCTGATGGTAAGTGACACCGCCGTCCATGGACACTTGCAACTCAAGTGCGCTGCCCGCCTTTGAGGGTGATGATGGATGGGGGATGCAGGGAGCGGAAAGAAGAGAGGAGGGATGAGGAGATGGAAAAAAGGAGAAAGGAGATGAGGGGAGAGAAAAGGGGAGAGGGGGAATTGGGCCTCCGGAAACCTCACTCAATTCGAGGAAATGCAACGCAAGCGTTACTTCACAACCGGTTTTCTGTGAGGCCGTGGTATCGCACCGGTCGAGCATGCCCATTCGTGCCTAAGCATGGCTCTACCACTGTTAAAAATGAGATCTCTTTTGCACTTAATACTGAGGCAGGCGGTATAACGGATTCGTATAAAATATTATTTTTGAACAAATTAACAATTTTCTTACACCTAGCAGCTCAGTTACTTGAAAAAAATACTTACTATAATTACTAGAAAGGTACTATGACTAATGCCACTAACTTGAGCATTTTCAATAAACTTATGTAATACATACATCTAGACCACGTCATAAATAATTTTTATACAAAATTATAACTATCATCAAAGTTAGAACTATGGCTTAGAACTATCATCAAAGTGTTAAATCAGTGTAAGTGAAAAATGTAAAGTATTGAATTTTACAGTGCAAAGCAGTAAATTAGCTAAAAATGTTTAATGTTTTAAAATAATGTTAACTTCACCAGGAAGTTTGTTTTTTAAAAAAGGTTAAAAATACACTTACATCATGCACATCATAACATCAACCAAATAATAGGTCCTTAGGTCCAACTGAGCTGATTCCTATAAAATAACTTGTTTTCCATGTTCTCACAACTTATATACTGTATACACTACATCTATAGAAGACACCTATTCGCAAACTAAATAAAAAAATACAAATAGAAACACTTACCTTAATAACAGTTTTCTTGTAGTGATTCAATAAATCGATAAAGTTAGCAAGGCTCATAATCACAATTTTTTTATCATTTAATTACGAACAAAACGCACGTATCTTGCCGATGAAGAAAGTAAAGTACACACACACCAGGTAACCACGATTTTTATATAAACTAAGAATAATTATCCAAATTAGTTAATTCTTCTCTAAATCTCTCTATTATTTTCTAATCTCCAAAAAGTAAAATTACTTACTTTTCACATTTTTTTTAAATGAAAACGAAATGACTAAATAAATTGCAGGTATTGTCAGGTAAAGATGTTTAGAGAGTATAATAGTGATTTTAATGACATTGGTAAATCATTTTAGCAATATTTAGGCTGAGACTTTTCGCTCTACGGGGACGAATATAGTGGGATCATCGGTGCAATTGTTGCAATATCAAAATCAAAATCATTTATTATATTTAAACTGAACTAATCATAGGTATCTTTGAATTGTCAAAAGAGGAAGTCGGACAGACAAAGTCAGTCTTGATCCTATGGAGAAGAAAAGCAAGAAACTTATAGGACTCATTAATAAACATGTGAAAATAGATTCGAGCAAATTGTAGTAAAGGTTGAAATTTTATTTTAGGGTGCCTATGCAAAGTTGTTAAAAAATATGTGGACTTAAAAAACTCAAATATTATTTGTTATTGTCTTTTTGCTTTTTATTTAATATTTTGAGTGTGAAATATAAAAAATAAAACTGTCTCTGTTATAGCTTCACTAAGTTTTCACTCAACACGTACTACTTACTACTCATGAATGCAGTATTATTGTTACTTACTGCGTTTATTAGTAGTTTCCTGTACTTAGGGCACATATGTTAGATAATTCGATGTAATTTTAAATGTTAACACATATTATATGCGCCGTATCTTTACAGAATACTGCATTTATGAGTGGGTGCATGAAACGAAATATTTCATGAAAACATTTCAATCGCATTAAAATTACAAGTATACCACGTTTATCCCGTGTCAATAACGCTTTAAAAAGGGTAAATGAAACAGGGTTTACAAATTATTGCTGAGAATAATTATTTAATAGATAAAAAACACATCTACCAGATACAAAATGGCATCTATTTGAGGTTTAGTTGGTTATAATCACTTCAGAAACTTAAGTAACTAATAAAATAAAGACATTATAAGTAATTAAAAAGACAAACAACTTTAACATTAACATAACCTAAAATATCAAAAGATTAAAGTAAATTAGTAATAGAAGTTATAATCAATGTAAGAACCAATATTTTTTATGTGTCTATATTTATGTCTGCGGATTCTGATGTCGACAAATTACACTAGAACCGCCTTCTATTTTCAGGCATTAAAGGAACTAAGTTTGCACGTTTGCATTGTTTGTGGCTTCAAATATTCCCTTCAGTTCTGATTTAGGAGGAATATATATTCAAGATATATTTTTACCCTCAAAAAATCCAATTTGTATGATTACATTTAGATTTTTCTTATTAAAGTAGCTTATTAATAAAGTAATCGGGTAATTGGGGTACTAACTATTTTAGCTTGGCCCGCGAGGACTCGTCTTGAAAGTTATAAAAATATGTTATGTGCACCTCTAACACAAAATGTTGTTAGAATCGGGTCTTACTCGGTAAATTCAAACGTCGAAGCTTCGTCTGACGGATCACACGTTTTCCTACCACCAAAGTGTTTCGGATCAGACGTTCGATTCGATGTTTGTAACTTGACGTTTTGTCTTTCGTTGAACCTACTCCCAAGCGTTATTTTCACGTTAATGCTATGGGTGTGCAATGGCTCCACATATGCCTGGGATACCACACACTTCATAGAATCTAAAATAAATAATCAAAAAATTCAATACTGGATATTATGTTATCTAATTATAGTTATTTATTACTAAATACCCTTCTTTAGTAAGATTACGTTCCTGCCTATTTTGGGGAAATCGTATATATTTCCTGGTAATTGTAGGATTATTAAGTGCCTCAGTGAATTGACAGAGACACTTAGAAACAGTCTGCTGCGCCATAGGGCTATCCATGTTGAGCCCTACTGCTCCCTGGTAGCTTCCCCTGGCATAAAATGCCAGAGCCGTTAGAATCTGTAAGTGAAAATAGGTAGTTACCTACATTATACATTTGAACTGCAATGAACATATTATAGACATTACCTATCTGAAACATTTTAACTAAAGGTAGAGCACAAAAATGTTATTGTGCCTTTCATTGTCATTTCTTGTTTCTTCTAAAGGCCTAATTATTATTAATTTAAATTAAATATACAGAAGTGGAGACGCAAAATAATAATTATTAAATTAGAGACTTCACCGGAGTTTGTTCGAAGAGTTGTGTGAGGACATAATCCCATTTCTTCCTCCAAAGAAAAATGTTATAGGAATTGATCCCACAATTAAGGTAAGCTCACAGTGTACAGTATAAAAAATAGCTAGCTATCTACGTATTGTTGAATTATTATTTTCAGTCTCCAACTCTGTTTATATTATTTAAATTAATAATAAGGCCTTAGGAGCAAGGGCAAAGAGCTCGTAATGAGCTCATACAATTATTAAATATGAATATTAGGTAAACCTTTATTTTATTAGCTGGTGATGATTACTTACCGTTTAAACCTTCCCTGAACTTCACAAATATTTTAAGATCAAAATTAGCCAAATCGGTCCAGCCATTCTCGAGTTTTAGCAAGACTAACAGCAATTCATTTTTATATATACAGATAGATTAGGCCTTACATATTATAGAATAATGTCATATTGTTTCTATTGTTTCAGATGAAAAGGGGAGAGAGCTAGAAATATTTTTTAATGAAAGACAAATATATATTTTTTACTTCTCAGCAATATTTTTTAATGTGCCATTCATAATTTTTTATTCTTTCAGAATGTCGCCAAAAACCTCCTTCTTCTCTTGCTCAATGTGGAGAATTTCTGTTCTCATATTCGGCTGCGTCACTGGACGTAGCCATCGACGTCTCGGTCGCCTCAAAACTGTAAAAGTGGAATATAGAGAATATCATATTGTTAGATATCAAATATTTATTTATTTCTAGTGTGGGTAGGTAGGTCCTCGCTACCTATAAAAGGCAGCGCAAGGGACGTTCATGACTACTAAAACTTGCAATTCTGTCGAGAGTGGAAGCTCTGCCGGTTTGCGTCGGTGTGACTTGTAAGTCATTTAGAATTTGTACATTGGTTTGTTCCTTGTGTTTTAATTAATGTTAACTGTATAAAATTATAAATAATTTGTATAAATAAATTGTATAATCAAGGGGTTTTGTTCTTTTTTAATAAATATTTCACGTCAGACCCAAAATCAGAAGTGGGATACTAATCCAGGTGATATGCCTTGACCGTTTTCAGCTATTTTAATTATTCATACCTTGGAACAAATCAAGTACCCTATGTTATTTGTATAATTTTGTGATATTTTCGTTTGTGTCATCATATTGCTTGTGTGCTAAATAAATTTGCTGGGTGATATGCCGAAGAATCGTACATCGCGTAGCAAGTCACGCCGACGTCACGGCACCCGTGATAGGACACGTAGTAGGACGCCACGTAGATCGCGTCATAGGTCACGGACTAGGTCTCGCAGTAAATCGCTTAGCATATTACCCAGTAGATCGCACGAGCGAAAACCAATCCGACACAATTATAATGCGTTTAGAAACAATTGAGAATAATTTGACATCTACTCCCAAAGATAACTCTGACATCTACCCCCAAAGATAACTCAAGCTATAGTAGCCGCAATCAAAACTCTGGCTCCTGTCCACACTCATAATTATTACGCGTCCAATTTCGACCCTGCCATCAACGATATAGACGTGTGGTGCGATGGCTAATTACTGGGAAGATCGTGTTTGTCACGTGTTGCAGCGTCACCTTAGAGGTGACGCTAAAACATGGCTTAATGAGTGGGTTTCAAACGATAGGTCGTGGAGTAGCTTCGTGCGCGAAGTACTCATCACATTAACTGGGTCAGGATTCTTCATAAATCTCCGGAAATGCACAATTTCTTTCCACCTAAATTGAGTACTTGGGCAGAGTCATTAGTGGTCAGGTAAGGCCGAGCCCTCACAAGGTTAGTACTCTAGTAGATTCACCTACACCACAAAACGTAAAGCAAGTCCGCCAGTTCTTAGGGCTTGATGAGTATTTCCGGCGGTACATTATGGGCTATGCAAGTAAATCGCGTTGTATCTCCCAATTAACATACAAGGTGTAGCCGTTCATTGGGGTCTCGAACAGGAATCTGTTAGACAAAAAATTATAACACTACTGACAACTGACCCTATCTTAGCACTCAAGTAGCATAGGTTATGTGGCAGTACTTCTACTCCGCTCACGAGAACAGTAATAGAAAGGTGGTTGCATACTTTAGTAAGGTAACTCAGGGCGCGGAGAGCCGCTACCATTTCTACGAATTGTCTCACGCGGGCTATCTGAGCCGCAATCCTTCAACCGATGTATTTAACATTACAAGACCTCTCAACTGGGCTCAAAAAGCGCAAGAGGCAGAATACGAAACTCGAAAAATTATAGAGATATAAATACTCTCTTGTTGGCGAGAGTACTAGACTTCTGTTTAATTCCTAAGGGTCACCGACTTAGTGTGTTCCGCATATTTCATGACGAACATGCTCATATAGGGTTCGATAAAACTTTAAACCTTATTCTCAAACACTTTTGGTTTCCGGGTATAAGACCGTTTGTAAAGAAATACATTGATCATTGTTTGGTTTAAGTTTCGAAGAAAAGAGTGCCCAGAGCTCCATTGCAAAATATAACCTTGGGAGAAACCTGAACTTCCATTCTCCACTATACACCTCTACGTGTTGGGCCCATTACCTGAATCCAACGGGTATAAATTTGTGTTACTTCTAGTCGATGCATTTACTAAATACACCTTGTTGTACCCGATATACCGACAGGACGTATATGAGCTTCATGAGTTTTTACTCATGATGTTTCATTGTTCGTCACTCCAAAATTAATAGTATCTGACAAAGGTCTTATGTTAGTCCTCCAAGTTTGGAGACTATGTCAATGATATAGGTTCTTCAGTGCATTATATCACCCCGGAAATGCACCATGCGAATGGGCAAGTCGAAAAGTATGCCCGAACTGTGCTTAACATGCTTCGCATTGAAGTTAACCAGAAGGATGCAAAGTGGGCCGAGACGTAAGCTGCAGTTGACAGACACTCAGCATTACCAAGCAGAAAGTGACGCAGGCCTCCGCGTTGAACTTTCTTATTGGGACTGATGCAACGACTCCGGTGATAAGACTCGTCATTCGCGATGTGGCGCTTGAAGACTCCGACAAATCGTGAGGGACGTCGTGAGTTACAACGAAGTCGAGCTGCTGACTTATAGCGGCGTAACCAAGCTCAGCAAGACAGTTATGTCAATCGAGTAAGACCCCGAGTGTTCAATATAAATGATCTTGTTTGTCTTTAAGTATTCGCAGTCGGTTCCCAAGCTAGATCCAGGCATGCGTGGCCCGTGGCGTGCACGTATAGGGTCATACGTGTGCTCCCTAGTGGGCGGTACGAACTGCAGTTATTGAGTGGGTCTTATGGGAAGACCACACAGGCAGCAGCCCAGTATATGATACCGTGGCTTGGAGAGTGGTGCCCTGATGCTTGCGCTGCATTCTTTGAGCGTGAGTATTGTGGTGTGCAGTTGCTGCAGAGCACTGTCCGTTAGTGAGAGAGAACGGACTGCGGGACGTTCTGTGTCCGACAGACTGCGGGATATCGTGACGGGACTCGAGGTGATCTGCAGGTCATCTCGAGTGAGGTAGACTTCGGGATACCTCAACATGTAGAGGACGGACTGCGGGACGTTCCTATCGGCAAACAAACTGTGTGTGTGTTTGTCCTACATGTCATGCTAGAAGATGAATGTTGTGCTGACTAACAAGCTTAGTAGCTTAAGTGAAGTAAGACTGATGAGTTAAGAGTTCTTCAGAGTTCATGGAAATCTATGATTACTTAGTCTTGGATTTTCATGAACATTTATAGGGTCTAGCTATTGTCTGGAAGTCTTAAGAATGGAGCCTTATAAGCGAGATGTGAGAGTTAGGCATTTACTATGTTCTAACAAATAATTCGTCTTCAAATAAGTCGTGTAATTTATATGCTGATAGCACAGATGACACCGTAGACCATACATCTGAAGATGCGCAAGCAGGCTCTTCGCAACACATTGAAGACGAGACCACTGCCTTGCCGGACATTCAAGATGCGATCGAGGGCGATGCATAGTCAGGAGAGGCCGTGTTAGATATCAAATATTTATTTATTTCTGGTGTGGGTAGGTAGGTCCTCGCTACCTATAAAAGGCAGCGCAAGGGACGTTCATGACTACTAAAACTTGCGATTCTGTCGAGAGTGGAAGCTCTGCCGGTTTGCGTCGGTGTGACTTGTAAGTCCTTAAGAATTTATACATTGGTTTGTTCCTTGTGTTTTAATTAATGTTAACTGTATAAAATTATAAATAATTTGTGTAAATAAATTGTATAATCAAGGGGTTTTGTTCTTTTTTAATAAATATTCCACATCACACCCAAAAATATATTATAACAATTTAAGTTAATAATTATAATTTTATTAGTTGCAGCATTGGCGTTTTTTGCTTAATATTTTTAGTGAGCCCACACCTAATTAGATATTTTTGCACACACATTCAAACCACATGCTTAATTATTGGATAACACATACATCTAGGAAAAGAAAACAAATCTGTGTTACATGATTAGAATTTTGTACAAACATTAATATTAGGATGCAAGTTATATAGTGCGATTTTAAATGTTTAGAGAAAGGTTATACATTTATGTTTTAAGTGCTATAATTGTAGTTAGAAAAATTACCTTCTTCCACTGCTGCACTGTTTTTACAGCACCCCCAAGGCTATTTAGCTGGGCAGCCAGATTGTCCCATAGCCTTTTGGCTCGTACCGGCCCTTCCACAATGTGAATGAGGCCACGGGATAAATCTTGGTTGACCGACAAAAAGTCCAACATTGCCTCAATTTGTGCTGCGGTGGCTGTCATTATTGAGCTGTAACATATGAAAAATTATGTAGTTATCAGTCTTATCATATGGGTATGAACCATATAATAATTTTTACACAATAATCTTAGCATTCATACAAGAAAAATTGTATTTACTACACATGGCGTTTTTACATTAGACTATCCGAAAAACAAATATTTTTTTAGAAAATAGGACTAAAGAACTACATTTTAGGTACACTTGAGATGATACTTACTGGAATAGTACTTGCACTTGCAGCAGAAGCTTTAAATAAGTATTAAAGTCAACATAACGGCTAACGTATGTATATATTTCGCAAACAGTGACGTAGGGGGGGCACACGCACAGATTAAACAGCATGATATTATCTTTTATAAGTGAACACTTTAAAATAAATTATATTTCGGTGTAAAATAATTTATAAGATACATATATTAGTAGATTAGTACCAAAAAAGCAAATAAAAAAATTTAATAACAAATTGCTATAAGTAAATCATTTTATTTTGAAGTTTTCACTATATTTGCCGATTTTTAAATGGTCACCATAAAATAACCTAAACATTACATTCATTACCCTTCACTATATCGGTTGTCTATGGATCCGAAGGCCGAAGGGTACTAGACGCATCCGATAAGCATCCGAAGTACTTTGGTGGTAGGGTATATGTCTGATGTTCGTTGTTGTTTCGTTTCGATCCGAAGCTTCGACGTTCGATTTTCGGAGTAAGGCCCGGATAAGTAAGTAAGATGTCTTTACGGCGTCGGAAAAGTCATTAAAATAGTACTGTTTTTATTTCCCTTGCGATGACAAATCCTTTTGAAAGTGGAAACTATCATCGGACATAAATGGCTAAAAATATGGCTCAAAATATATTATTAATATCGTTATTGCTTGAGTAGCAATTTCGTTGCTGTTGATTGGGTAAACCAGAAATGTTAAGATGTTACAATTATATGCTCACAGCACTACGTTCGGTGGTCTTGATGAAACGAAAAGAAAGTCACTTGCGGACAAACTTACACTAATGAATTTTGTAACACATATTTAGAAGCCCATCTAGAATAATATACATAAATATAATGCGATTCTAACAAAACGTAATCTAAACCAATTTTTTTAAAGTCAGTCAAATAGGCACTTTAATTAGGGTGCTTTTGCAACAGACTTTTTAGATCCGGATCATTGCCATGCAGAACATAAAAACCTACCCATTTATTGATTGTGCATTTTTTGGAGACTTTTTTTTTAAATTATGAATCCTGCCCACCCCTCCCCTTTCTCGTTATTATAAATGCAGGAAAACGCTTCATTACGTCTAAGATTATGGCCCAGAATGATTGCCAGTAGTATTTTGCCGTTATGTGTATGCATTCAATTGCAACGTACCATAAATGCCGTAGTTGTCAATAACTGCGTTCATAACATGTTGCACCTATGCAACACTCTGGTGAACCTTATTTTGTGGACAGCATAATTGTAATTATTGCATTAATATTAAGTACGAATCATCTGCTTTTTCTATAGAAACAATAAGAATGACGTAATTGGCACATACTGCACTATTGTTGTGTTGCAAAGTACGTAAGCTCTAACATTAACACACGATTGTACTGAGTAAATAAAAATAAAATCTGCTCTATACTGCGTTCATGATACTACGTGTTTGCCTTTCTGAGCGGGATAGAAAAAAAAAAACGGGTCTTTGATTCTTGTAATGTAATAATAACGTAGCGTAATGTCAGCATCTTAAATATTTAATACAATCATAAACGGTGCGGCAGATTACTACTCTATGTTAAGTAATAGCAGTCTGGACTCAACCACATCAAAGGGAGCCGGACGACCCGACACATGCGCCACCATTGGCAGAACTTCTAGGCGAGCATGACATACTCAGAACTGCCAGGACATATAAAATTCAATAATTAACTACACAGTTCTCAAATTTACAACTGAAAAATGTATATTATTTATAAAGTACCTAAAATGTAACTTACTTATGGTTTATTATATAAAACGTATCTATGTCGGTGATAATAATTGGAAACATCAACAAATAATTGCATGTTAAATAATAAACCCAAGAGTATAAAATGGAAAACGTATACATCAGGGGAATTTCTTATGTACAGTGTGGCTGTGGAGCAACACCAGCAAGTTGCTTTTTCAGCTAAATAATCTACTTTGTAATATGCTTGTTTACAAAAGGTGCGTTTTATGCATGTTTAAATTTCTTCTCATTAAGTTGAGGAATAACCGAAGGTATTTTATTATATAATTGAACACCCTAAAAGATGTTTGTACTTCTCCTAATCCAAATGTCGGTTGAACTAATTTAGTTCGTTCTCTTGTCAACTTGTCTCGTTTTGTTTATACATACATATCATTTTGTAAGTAGATGCATAATTTTTCTTATTTACAAAATGCTTTCACTGACAATGTTACGTCATAATGCCAATTTTCTTAAATAGCTTCCTAAGGGATACGAGACTACGTTGATTATCAATGGCTATAATTGCTCTCTTTTGCAGAATGAAAATAGATTGTACATCTGTAGTAGAACTACTTAACTCCTTTGTAAATTAATACACTTTTTAAAGTGAAGTATCAGCAGTAATCATGAGTGCCCGAATAGCCCGAATAGAGTCTTTTGATTTTGAAATTCGTTCATACATATAGGTAAGAAGTCGAAATCCGTCTGTTAAAAACAAAAAATGTGTCATATAAAATTATAAAAAACATGAATATAAAAGTAACACGATAGGTACCTGCATCGACATAGGTATATAAATATGAATTACTTCAATGTGCGTCTCGGTACGAGTCGTCAAAACAAGAAAGTGGGTATTCCTAGATATACACTTAGTTAAATATAAGATCTGAATAATATGCCTTTATTTTTACTTGAATTAGAAAAGGTAATTTTTTGGGTTCAACTTCAGTCATTAAAATCCCCGATTAAATAAAAACTATCCTTCGGAACAGTATTTTTTTCTGGACGTCCTTTGTTCTATTTTCGGGATGTGTATTAGAAATAATAATAACGCACAGTTCAAGGTTCAGGTAAAAGCGTAATAAAAACACACACTTTTTCATTTACAGTATTATTATAATAATATAATATTTATCTGGTTCCCGACACTTCGTCTGCGTAATACTACCCGAAATACAGATACACGATACTGATTATTGTGTATTAGTATTTCGGGTAGCATTTTCATTAATTCATTATCAATTTTCCAATCAAGTAAGTAATAGTAAAAGTATTAAAAAATGTATACAAAAAGGGCAATTTTGACCGTCCCTTTTCTATTTGTTGTGGAAGCCCCCACGAGTCATCACCTTACTGGGGTACCTAGGGATGTTTGTACAACATTTTGTACAGTTGTTTCTCGTGAGGAATATATGCACTCGTATATATATATATCGGGATTCTTCAAAATTCTAGCCCCATTGTGTTAGGTGTTGAAATTTTCTGAAATAAATTCGTCACTTTTATACCAAGAAGCACAAAAGTTTCGTTAAGGACAAACTACTGCTACCCCAAGGTTTAATCAATTGTAACACATTGTCCTAAAAATATGCATAATAGTGTGAACTATTACTAAACCAAATTTATATACAACATGGAACACTTGTTTTAACCACAAAAAATATATATCTCTAGCATACAGTTGCAAAAAAAATGAAAATTAAAAAAAACAAATCGTTCAAAAGATATGACCGTTTTAATATAAAGTATTCGATGCTCATAAATGTAATGTGTAAAACTAAAATATAAATGTTAATTAATTTAAATAAGGACAAAAGGGATATATAAAAAACTACAGAAAGGTTTCCAACAGTGTTAATTATATAACGAAATAAAAGTGTCAAATAGTACTACAATAATAATTTAATTTCAAAGATATTGTAATCTATTTGATTCACCGATACATAATGTAAGTAATTATTAAACAATTGGTTTATACTTACATCATTTTGGAATTTTGGTGAAAATTTTGACGGAACTGCATACAATATTAATTCAAAATCTATTAATTTAACCGACAGATGCCTGTAGGTGACAGGCATTTGACTCTCCAATTGATCACTGATAATGGGGTTGTAGTTCACGTTCACAAGATTTATTCGTATATTTGCTTACTAATAGCTGTACAAATCATTTTGGAGGACTAGGTGTATGCAATGTTATGAAACAGACACGTTAACAAAGTTTTCAACCATGTATTCTAAGAATTAGCAAGTTTATGTGTATGCTTTATAACTATAGTGGATTACAATATTTTGGCAAAATGGATGTATACATTGTAATGGATCTTTGTCGACATTTACATCTTTTTAAGGCTGACCATACCATGTCGTGGTATTATATAGTTAGTTTTATATTTCACCGACCGTACGATGGCGAGTAACTATTTTTCAATAGTCGGATAACGAATTTCTGATTTTTAATTGCTTTTGTTTACACCAAGCGTTTAGGCATATCCAGAAGCACATGTTTGCAAAATTACGGTATTGCAACAGGGGTGATGATGAGATTAACGATTTTCTTCTTTCTAAAAAACTGTTTCTATATGTACCTAGTCAACCTAGTTCTCTGTCCTACGAGGTGTTGTGAAAACTTTCAACTGTAGAGGGCAGTTGTTGTGATTGTGAACACGAAATAAAGAGAAGTCGGGTGTATCAAAGTATTTCATTCGGGCACCATCCTGAAGTCTAAAAATAAATATAAAAGTTATCACGTTTTCCCCTTTATAAGGCTCTACTGTATAGTACTCTTTTATGAGTTACCATAGTATTAATTGCTGGTGTTAATTGACATACTAACATCATGTTTGTTCCAAGAGTAGTTTATAGCACTATCATTATACCACAGTATCCGTAATCAGACTTAGTACATTCTCATGCAGATTGCATTAAATACGTAGAATAATGCTTGATTAGTCATTCGCAGCACTAATTAGTTGTGCTTCGCAGTATTACCCACTTTATTTTAGTGTTTACAAAGCCGTTTTGATTAATTAATTTAGTAATTATAAAAGTAAATCTAATCTGTTTCGTGCTATGCTATATATTTTGTCTACCCACTTATTAATATTAGAGCTGTTTTTTAGATTAACAACTTACATTCACAACTTTACGTCGACCGGTACCTATCGGATGTTTGTTGTATACTTCATTAAGCACTAGTTATATTGCATTAAGGCATTAAATCCGCCTTTGTACAATATGTGGAATAAGTCGAAAATAAATAAATAAATTCGTAACTACATTCTTGAAAGCATGATATTTTTAGCAATTTGTTTTCTCTTTACGCCACATACTTGGTCATGTCTATAGACGTAGATGAAGTTAAGTCGCTAATAAACAAGCATGCTTCTTTCAAGACATAACTATTTCAATACATTTCTTATTTAAGGCCCTTATAGACTTGTAATTAGCTTAGTAAGCAATTGGTTGAATTAGATAAGATAATTGAAAGAATAGCGTCCTTATATTTAACTTGTAACGCCTTTCAGAGAGACCTGAAGTGCCTGTCTGAGTCACCCTACTAGCAATTTGCCGAGCGTGATCGTCTCGAAACTTAGTACTACTGAGATCTTGGGTCCTTGGATGGTTTTGGAAGTGGGTTTGAGAATTGGTTGAAATTTAGAGATCTTTTATTGGAAACCCACATCGGTATCAGAGGCATTGGCTTTAGTTGGTTTAAAATATACTTGACAGAAAGGTTACAGTAGGAACTTGGAAAAAGCGTTCTTGAATGCACAAAATAGAATGATGAAGAGAAATAGAATGCTTCAATACAACTCTGAATGCAAAAAAGTCAAAATACAAATGTTTTCACAAAACTAGGGCAACAGCCTCAAATCAGACACTTCGTATTAAAATACACGAATGACCCAGATAAGAAACATTATCTGTCTGGTTATACATGTAGGTGTCTCTAAAGCGTCTTGCAAAGCTCGTATTCACTTTGGGAAGCTGTAATTTGTAAACTCGTTTTTTAGTTAAATTTGTATAATTTTCTGAATTTATTGATTTTATATGGGCTTGGGCGTACTGTTTCAAATATATACATATATAAAAGACGTTGACAATTTCATTGTACAAAATGTTTATTGAAAACTGAAAGGGTATATATATATTTTATTACTTTTTATTTTTTTATTATTTTTTTTTTACTTTTGAGCCCTTTTAATCGAATCATCATTGATTTCTAAGCACTTCCCCAACAGATAATGCAATAGGCTATCAGCAACTAACACAGATCAATGTAAACGGATTTTAGGATATCTGTTGATGCTGATTAACGAAGCAGTTTATAATTATAATATATTTGCCGTTTTTCGGACTCTGCTAGACAGAACTCTTATTTGTTGACGTCATCCAGCTTGTATCCTGACGAAGGATTTCGTCAAACACTGAGTTACGGACCATCAGGATGTTTTTGGTGACCACACCTGGTATTATGTGCCCTTCAAAAACTATCCGCTGATTCACGAGGCCAGCGTGCTGACCTATTAGGTGATTCGTCGTTGTGTTATTGAGGATTTTCATTTTTAACACTTGACTCTGTTCAGTGGCCTGAAATGCCTAACTCCAACAGGGATATATTATATATGTTGCCTCGCCGGAAACATTAAAACCACATATACAGCCCTTTACACAATCAGTATATAATAACTATTTAAATCGTCAGTATTCTACATCTCAATCTCCTTTTCGTATATTAATACAAAAATAATCCAATGATACAAAATTACAGACAGTGTGTGGTGTTTGTCGTTTGGACTCCGACACACAGTTATACCGAAAACCCTGGTGGGATGACGGCCCGAGGGAGTTTCCACATGCAATTAAAAGGCTTTTAGCAATCAGGCCATGGGCTGATATTATTATAGGTACAATGATTGTCGAATCCACATCCCACATGTCGACAACAAAAGACAAATAAATATTTTATTTGTTTATCTTTTTCAGCTTTTATGAGATTCGCTGGCGCTAGCGATTGATTTTATACGATCGCGCTCTAATCGGTTTATCACCACTATATGAAGTTTATTGATAACAGTAATCCTGTTTCTTTTTTTTTATGGGATAGGTGGTTACCTGATGTTAAGTACCTGTGCCTATCCGACAAGCCACAACAAAAAACAAAAAATAAAAAAACAAAACAACAAATTATGCAAAATTTTGAAAGTTTTCGAGGTAGATCAACTCTAATGAAGAAATATATTTAAATTAAAAGAAATAGTAAATTACTTTTGTACGATGATGTCTTTGAAAAAATAACATTATCTATTTCTACAAAAGATTTTCAGAAATTACGTAACTGAATAAAGAAATAGATTTTTTTATGCTGTCGTGATTTGTTTGTAGAAACCGTGTGTGCACTATCGTATCATTTACTTGGAAGATTCATAATACAAACATTCCTTAAGTTGAGAAAAACGTCTCGAAATAGTTTATCAGTACCGAAATGGTAATTTCAATTGTATATTTATTTATACCATGTAAAAATGAATACTTCATTTTCATAGGGATAACATTGCCTTATGAACCTTGTAACTTACATATTTATATTTGCCTTGCAGTACAAGAACCAAATAGTAATTTGGAGGAGGCACAATGCAGGCTCGCTGTATGGGAAAACGAAAGTGCAGTGGTAATGATGGAGCGAGCTCGTGTCACAAGTCTAGTTATAGTATGTTCCTTTCAGAGATAAAGGGCCTGAAAATAACATCGTCAGATTGTAGTATGCAAAAGCATAAGTTTTTATTTTTATAAGATTCTTGCACATAATTTGTTCACCAGTGCCTGGTGTGGGTGGGTGGTGCCAGCAGGTCATGATTACCGCGACAATTATGCAGGTTAGTAAGCCCTCAGCGTCCGTACTCAAATGTGCTTGAACCTAGAAATAATGAAATAAAAATGATCCAGTTAAAACAACAAAACATTTAAGTATGTAGGTGTAAAATGAGACCAGGGGAGAGGAAAATGGAGAGGGAAAGTTGGGCCTCCGGAAACTTAACTAGTTCGGTGAAATCCGGTTTTCTCTGAGGCCGTGGTATCGCACCGGTTGAGCCGGCCCATTCATGCCTATGCATGGCTCTACCACGTAAAATTCAGCTTTAGATTTTTCAGGCGTCAAAGACCTGACAAGCGCTCTGACGCGGTTCGCATTCACTATTTCCCCTGCAGTATTTGGGTTATAATGTAGTGCTCATGCAGCGAGCTAATATCTGTTTTATAAAATGAATATTGTAATTTATACTGGGTATTTACACTTTCTATTTTTTCAGATATCTAACATCCATGACCGAGTTTACACATGCATTTTCAATGTGCAAGACTGATTTTAGCCTGATTTTAAAGCTTAAGATACCTCAAATAAAAGAAATATTAATCAACCATCGTTTTTTCATACATATTTATCCGCAGTTGGGTTACCATAGTACAGGCTGTGCCTAGTTTAAGGTTGTCCAGGGATAAGATGGCCGTGTGCACATATTATTATTATTACAAAGCATGTAATTCATTGCTACTTTCAACACCCCAATACAGCACTCTGTACGTAAAACAAAATAATTTTAAAATTTTATAATGACTGTCTGAATTGATTAATAATATGAGTAAATAAAAATAATGCTGCTATTTTAAAAACTAATTGACCTGGGTATTAAAGAACTGAATTACACAAATGGTTTCTGAACGTTGTACATTTTTTCAAACAAGAAATAGGCTATTAATTACCATCATAGAGGACTCCCTATATATGTACCTCTTTACTGGGGCCAGCTAAACCCATTAAATGATGGCTGAGTGGATTACTCTGCTAATCACTATCAGTGCAGTGCTGTCATGGGCTGCACCAGGAATACTGGCATTTACACCGATGATAATTATAATTAGGTAAACTGAAATGTACCAAATTGATAAATAAATACGTACAAATAATTATTTTCAATCATGATATTCAAAGAGCGATAGCCTCTTCTATGGAAATACCTTTCTTCATGTATGTGAGGTCTTAAAATTCCGATAAAATCTACAACAAACAATTTATGAAAGATACATTCAGTTTGATAAAGTAATCCTACACGTACCAAACAATAATATTTGTTATAAATGGAGGGTTGGTTTATTGCCTTGGGTACATGTTTCACTTTGGCCTAGCAAAGTCTGATATGACCCTGTTGCGCTTCTATGCAACTGAAGCCATCGTGAGGACATCGAAACAACTGGTAAATAATTAGCAGAATACTGTTTACCAAACTATTAGAAAGACATTCCCAATACCAGTACCAATTTGTATCAGAGACAGTTCAGTGACAAGTCATCAGTCACACAGGTCATCATTGGTCTTAAATAATTAGCGGAATACGAAAAGTGCAAAACTATTCTAACGACACTCTATTGATCCACCATTAACGCAATATTGAAATAGCGGCCCGGGTCTATTAAACTGGGCACCTAGCGACAATTTCATACAAATCTTGATTCCGTCCAATTAACGGTGGGGTGACGTTGCACATAGGTGTTAAGGTAAAATACGTGACGTACCTACTAACAAGTGTAGTTTGTTAGTTGTTATTGTCTGACTGGCGCTTTGTGTGGTATGCGTGCGAAGCTCTTCAACAACAAATTATACGTAGGTATTGTGCGTTGTCAGTAGAACTTGCTGCACTACTAATCATTCGTTAAGTATTTTTACATTTCAATTTAATACATAATTCAATTTAAATTTTTATTGCTCTACATACATATGTATTACATGTTGTTGCAGAAGAATAATATGTAATAGACCAAATATGGACCCTGTAGGGCACGGTTCAATAAGATACAAGGGAAGAAAGGAGGCCGTCACTGGTATCACTTCTATAATAACAATAATAAAGAATAATTTAACTTAAATAAACAATAAGATTCAGATGTACCTAGATTCTATCTTTTTTTTTTTTTTATCTATTATTTATATATACATACTAATATTGATTTATTTGAAAGGTTAATTTTAAATTATTATAGGTATATTACATTTTATATGTGGTTATAATTTGTCATTTAGGTATTCATTTATGGTTAAATAGCTTTTGTTGAGGAGAAATTTTCTTAATTTATTATTAAAACTGTTGTATTTATTTTAGTTTATTATGGTATCTAGTAGTTTATTATATATTTTTACAGACATTACAAATGTACTAGTCGAGTTCATGTTTAGCCGCGAGTTAGAAAGTTAAGTCTGTTTCTGTGTCTTAGTGTCATTTTTGTTTGTTTGTCTTCCGTTTAAGTATCTGGATATTTACGTATTTCTACAAATTTACATATTTCAAAGTTTTTAGTGTTTGAAAGTGAGGCTTACAACTACCTGATTCATAGATGTTTACTATGATTCTAATTTGATTTTTCTGGAGTGTAAATAATGTGCGTGCGTCTGTACTATTTATTTCAAAATTTGTAAAGTTAGGCGTCCAGTTGATGTGCGAGTTATGTGTATGCCTAATATGGTGAAGTTATTTACTGCTTCTAATTTATATCCATTGTAAGTAAAGTCTACATTTATCGGTGTTTTTGGCGGGGGTGAAATGTTGTTTTTATTAAATGTAGCGTGATTACTATTGACGTGTGGTTCTCGGTGAAGCCACTCCGGTTTGGAAGCGTGACTGCAACAGGACTACATGACGATACAAACGGAGTTGTGTTACGCTATACACATATCAATTAATTGTATAAAGAAATACAGTACATTGCGCGAATTACGTATGTATTTATTCTACTACCACCCGTAGAAGTTATGAGCTACATAAACACTAACTGTACAGTCTTTTTGTAATTCATTCCTTTCGTCCACCTTTAATTTCTTCAAAGGGTTGTTGCATTTATTCCTACACCTTTAATGAAATATGGAAAGTACTACATTATCAGACTCCAATTTCCATTTCTGGTGATGTTTGTCTCGGTACCATTTGTAACGAACTAGTCCGGGTTCTTGATAAAATCATTGCAGTATTTTTCAAAACTGAGCAATGCATTAATGTAATAAAATAGTGTAAGGCATCATTTGCATCGTCCGTGTTGTAAACGGGGTGAAAACTAATTCTGGTTATATCACTTTCAAGGTTTATAGCAAAGATTTTAATAATTATAAAAAGATAATTATACAGTTAGCAAAATGGTCTTATGATTGGAAAAGTGGAATTAGTAGCTAATGTCGACTGTCCTGAGATCACCCAGTCTCTTGAGCCTCTGCAGTTGCGAAGAGATGTCGCCTCTATGGCAGTCCTCTATCGCCTACATCACGGGGAGTGTTCTGATGAGCTCTTCCAATTGGTCCCACCTTCTCCCTTCCTCTACAGGACTACACGTGCTGGCCTGAGGAGTCACCGTTTGTGCGTCGAAAATATACGTACCCGAACTAAACGGTTTGGCTCTTCTTTCTTGTGCCGATCGGTAAAAGCCTGGAATTCTCTACCAGCGCACGTGTTTCCTTCCCACTATGATCCCGGGTCTTTTAAGCGGGGCGTGAAAAAACATCTCACCAGGCCGCCATAGTGTGGGTCACCATGCTGCATTGACTAGACATGCAATGAGGATGGTGACCACCACTCTTTGACTCCACCTATTGCTTTCCATCAGGCAAAGTGGAGTCACTATGGTAGGCTAATATAAAAAAAAAAAAAAAAAAAAAAAATGTAAAAATAGGTTTTTTTATAATTAAATGATCTAAACAAGAACCACACAACACCACTTGTAAATAGGGGGGTTATGCGCAGGTATGTCAATGTTTTGTGAAGGTATATAGTCAATTTAAAGTCAAAATTATAACCCTGGGATAAAGGGATTTTCTACAGTAATATATATTTTTTTGTATACATTATTGAACCATAATTTTGGTTCAATATTATATTATATTGGTGTTATGCAGTTAAATATAATATTATATTGGTGTTATGCAGTTAAATATAATATTATATTGGTCTTATGCAGTTAAATATAATATTATATTGGTGTTATGCAGTTAAATATAATATTATATTGGTCTTATGCAGTTAAATATAATATTATATTGGTCTTATGCAGTTAAATATAATATTATATTGGTCTTATGCAGTTAAATATAATATTATATTGGTCTTATGCAGTTAAATATAATATTATATTGGTCTTATGCAGTTAAATATAATATTATATTGGTCTTATGCAGTTAAATATAATATTATATTGGTCTTATGCAGTTAAATATAATATTATATTGGTCTTATGCAGTTAAATATAATATTATATTGGTCTTATGCAGTTAAATATAATATTATATTGGTCTTATGCAGTTAAATATAATATTATATTGGTCTTATGCAGTTAAATATAATATTATATTGGTCTTATGCAGTTAAATATAATATTATATTGGTCTTATGCAGTTAAATATAATATTATATTGGTCTTATGCAGTTAAATATAATATTATATTGGTCTTATGCAGTTAAATATAATATTATATTGGTGTTATGCAGTAAGTAACCATCAAGAGATGGTAAATTGGGTTGCTGATCGCCAAATCTCTATCAGGATAATAATATCACAAATGATATCAAGAGTATGCAACAATACTTTAAAACCGTTCATGTTTAGTAGCGGCAGATGTTGTTTAGTCTTTCACTTCACAATATTTAACTTCAGACACAGAAAAAATATCGACATTACAGAGAAATTGATTAGTCATTAAGAATAAAAATTATATACAAAATAAGGTTTCATTGCTTACGTTACCAAATAATTATTAGGCCCTCTTAAGCGCACTCATAGTCTATAGATTTTAAGTATTTGTCCTCAGTGCATTTACATGCCGGTCAAGTTGCATCACCAGTTTGGTGATCCCTTTTGCGTTTCAATCTAATCTATTTGCTATCTATATCTATATAATCCATTTGCACGTCGCACAATTGGGTGATGTCGATCTCTCCGCAATAATTACACAGGAAAATTTAGCTGCACTTCCGAACTGCTGGCAGTTAAAGCTGCGGATCACCAGCGTGAACTCTAACTGGATTAGAAGTCCAAATTAAGTGAATTGTGCCTTAATTAGTGAGCGCTTTTCTAAGATTAGCCTGTACCTTAAGTATATAGTTGCAGGTAGGAAGGCTTCATGGTATTTAGACAGGACTCACGCGAATCGCTACTACGGGTACGCCTAAGACAGCGATTGTTGGAATTTATTTGGCAAGTTCTTCGACTTTTGGGCCTGTTGAAGCTGATTGCTGTGATTGCCTCAATTTCTCGATATCTTCCTTAGATTCAGCATTACGATGAACTCCATTCTTTACTCCTCTAAGGCCTCTAACACTATGTTTTAGTTCTGTGAAGTTATTTTAGGACCAGTAGTAAGTATCTCCACTAATTTCACTCTTGTCACTCTAATATATAGCAAGGGTACTCACAATGCTCGAACTGAACTTATCTTCATCTTGATTTACCATATCGGCAAAGAAGCTACTTTCCTGAGATCTTAACATCTTCAACAACGTTTTTGAATTGGTCGAGGGAGCTCGATAAACCTTGGTTTTCCTGTAGATGCTGGATGGTGGTATGCTCTAGAATAGCTTTCTGCTTCAATTATTGATACAATACGGCTCAACAATCGGCTGATATTCCTGTGTGTTCGTCGGTTTAGGAATCCCCTTTATTAACTGGCTACGGCTGAATGGGCTTGATTCCGGGTAATACATCGGTACTAACGTAGATACCCTTTTTATAATTTAGTTCATGCTAAACACTCAGATTGAAGCAGTAGGCATGAATCACAACTTAGCGAAAATTACGATTTCTAATAAATAATTATTCTGCGGTGTAAGTATATCACATAATCATTATTTATTCGAAATTATATATAATTTTATGCTGTACATTTTGTCGTATACATAAAATACGCCTATTTAGTCAAAATAACGAAGGGAAATCTACATTTGCTCATCATAGGAAGTAGTGTCATTTATCGTTGCAATACATTTATGCATATCCACACATCTTGAAATGCATCCAGCTATGCATAAAAATGCGGTCTCCTCAAATGAGTCATAATCAAGACAGACTCCAGAAATAACATTGCTGGATACAAAAGTTGTTGAAGTTGCAAAAACAGAAGAATTAAAAAAAGAAAATTCAATTAAAATATTATCAATATCTTCTGTACAATTAGTTTCATTTGATAATTTAATAAGATTCCACAAATTGAATCGAAGCAGGCTCGCGGCAGTTGCCACCTGCTTGCCTAATAATGCCAAAAAAAAATCTAGGCAAACAGTCTTCTCGTGTGAAGATTTTCAAAGTTTACACTTTTCATGTCTGAGTGAAGTTGATTAATTGAATTGATTAATTGATTGTCACTAGAAATGCACTCAAATATATCATTTAGATCGTGATATCACGACCAGTGGTTTTATGTTAAATGACTAGATTATAAAATATATAGGTGTTATGTTCCTTATTTACCTACCACTACTTACTAGAAATTACTCTGTTTGTGTACGGATGGAATTTATGGGTTTGGCAAGCCACAATCTAGTACTAGAATGGCTATTTTCTTTGAACATTTCTTCTCGTACATACATACATATATACTTCAAAGTGCAAGCCGCAAAGGGGATTATTTTCGAGGCTAGCAGAAGATTTACCAATTAAATCAGCTCTTCCACATGCATCGATCCTGAGCTTCCATCTGAAATATAAAATAAGCATATTATAGCGACTTTGTTTGTGCTTATTTATTAATATACATAGATATTTTGTAAAGTAATTTATAATTTTCAGAATAGGATACTTGACTGTCAAGGCAAATTAGTTTCTTTTTATTAAACGTCAAAAGGGTAAGTTTTATCGAACTTGTGTGTAATAAAGAATAAAATTATGACTACACGTTATTGTCAAATAATGTACTATTAGTTATTGGATGGATCATTAAAAATAAACAAAAACGATAGAATAATAATGGATGTGATTTTTACTGCTATTTTACTTTTCTCTATTTTATAAGTTCCATTAACAGTAGCCCAGCCAGACCGCTGTTCTTTTTACACGTTTTACCGCATTCCGATAAATGCGCCGACTGCGAGTAATTTAAGCGTACGCATTAATAATACAGTTATTATTTTAAGGGAACCCCTAGTATCAGCCTC
Organism: Tyria jacobaeae; assembly: GCA_947561695.1. Classification (NCBI taxonomy): domain Eukaryota; kingdom Metazoa; phylum Arthropoda; class Insecta; order Lepidoptera; family Erebidae; genus Tyria; species Tyria jacobaeae. The sequence continues at coordinate 3,881,133 of OX387207.1, read as the reverse complement.
ATAAACCACCACAATTGTAAGTTCCCCCACCGCAAGTTAGCCAATAAGCCTACGTTACCTCAAACTATTCACCCAAAGAAAGACCAAGCAATCGTAATTGATTCTATCGACGGACTTATGCTATGAGGTTACTTATTATCACTTTCCACTGTCATCTATTTTACGTATAGCGAGCTCAAGAATATATGTGTACTTAGATGCCAAACAACCCCCTAACGAACTGATGAATGTTGTCAACAAACTCAAAGTAAAAGATAATTTATTGGAAATCAGACCTTTAATAACTAAGAACAAACAAACAGTTTTATCGAATGTTTGTCCTTTCATTCCGCATGAAGTTTTAGAAAAAAATTTAAGAAACAAATGCAAAAATATTGTCTCTTACTAGGCACATGAGGGCAGTCATTCCGGAGCCGGCTGAAATCCATTGTACGTTTCACCGGAGGGTGAAAAAGGCTCCCGGAGTCAATAAAAATTAATTGAGAAAAAACACCCATGTAAGGGACCTAATACTCGTATACATGTACCATCGTATATAGTAGTAGAATTTCTTTGTTCTAATGAGCTTAAGGATTTCTAAACAAAGTTTCTGGTACTAATAAGTTCCTTTGTGCTACAGCTTGTAGAATTAAATGGCCAAACCCTAAATGTATAGCAAAAAATCCACATTTACTAATACATAAATGATAAATGATCTTTATTTTGTAAATAGGTTATAACAACACTTTCACACGTCAATATATTTTTTTCTGTTAGTTTATGCTAGATGAGGCCGGTGTTTCCTAGCTGACTACCTTGAGAAGAAACACCGAAACAAACTCAGAGGTCAAAGTCTGTTTTAATGTCCATACAGATGTACTGGTCAAAAACATATGAGAACCATGCACGCTAACGTCTGAGATGAGCTTTTGAAGAAAGCACCACGCTTATTTGAGTGGACCCGTCCAAACAGTGCAAGCATTTGTCAGTTATCGTGTAGCTCAACTTAGAACTTTAAGGAGCTCAACGAACCGACGAACAGTACCAAAACAAGGACATTTGGGTAGGCTGCAAAAGTACTCAAACAGTCAGACATCGTTAAAAAACAAACCTACTGGATAAAAGGAGAAAAGAAAAAAAAAAAGAAATAACCTACATAGTCCTCACATTTACAATAATTAAATTTTTAAATTTAAAAAAAAAACAAATATATATTATACTTAACAAAGTATTCATGTCAAAAAGTACAAAGATTAAAACAATAAAAAAACAATATAATACTTAACAAAGTAAGTATTCATGTCAAAAAGTAAAATATAAAATGTCAATGTGTATAAAAAAAAGCAAAAAGTATAAACGAAAAACATAAACGAAAAACAAAGGCTCATGTACATTATTGAAGCAGCTCATTCCCAAGCCTTTTTATCCTCAATGTAATCTTTAATTGTGTAAAAAGCTTTCTGACTTAGTTTTTTTTTTATAAATGATTTAAATTTATTATTGCTTAGTTCTTGTATTTGGCTAGGAAGCTTATTATAGAAATGTATACTTTGGCATCTAAACGAACCAACTATTTTCTTGAGCCTTGTTTATAGGAACAACAAATTTGTTTTTGTTCCTAGTATTTACACTATGGATATCACTGTATTTTTTAAACAGATTAATATTTTTATGTGCGTACATGAGATTTTCATAAATATACTGAGAGGGCACAGTCATAATATTAATCTCTTTAAATTTATCTCTGAGGGAGTGTCTGGGACTTAATTTATAAATTGCACGTATAGCTCTTTTTTGTAAAACAAAAACAGATTGAATGTTGGCGGCATTTCCCCACAACAAAATACCGTACGACATTACACTATGAAAATAGCTAAAGTATACTAAACGGGCTGTCTCTAAATCAGTTAAACCACGAATTTTCCTAACGGCGTACGCTGCAGAACTAAGCTTTTTGGACAGTTTATATATATGGGCTCCACTGAAGCTTTGCATCCAAAGTTAAGCCTAAGAACACTGTGGAATCTTCGGGTTTTAACACTTCGCCCTTTATTGACACACTAGTGTTTACCTGTGTTACATTAGGCAATGTATACTTTATACATTTCGTTTTTTTCTCGTTAAGGAGAAGATTATTGATATTAAACCAGTTAACTACTGTTGACAGGGCACTATTTACGTCATCAATAACCACCTGCTGACGTTTGAGTTTGAATACAAGTGAAGTGTCATCTGCAAACAACACTATATCATGTTTATCCTTTATGAGGTACGGCAGGTCATTAATATAAATTATAAATAAAAGAGACCTAGAAGAGCCTTGGGGAACCCCCATTCTGACTACAGATCCGAAAGATCTTTTACCGTTCACATCAACTCTCTCCTATTACTTAAATATGAAGTAAGAAGATCCAGAGGTGCCCCGGATTCCATAGTAGCGCAGCTTCCTGATCAATGTATCATGGAGAACGCAATTATTAAAGATTACTGTTAAATCTGGTGCTACAATGTTTATAATAGACTTAGCAACGTCAACAGAATTACCCCATAGATCTCCCATAGTTACATATTGGAAATAAACTGGGTTCGGTTGCAAGACCTTCCCGTTTCGCTATTAATAATAGTCCAAGTTCCAAAGTCCAAAAAGTTCCAAGTCATTTTAATTATATTATTACTATTTTTAATTTTTGAACTTAGATAGCGAGATTTCGCCAAATAACAAACTTTTTTAAATAATTTAGAATAATTATTTTATTATATTCCACATATTCCACATATTATATAAATTATATTCCACAGTGTTAATATAAGGCCGTTCTTCATACAGTTCATAAAGCCGTTTTCTACTTTTATAAATACCAATGGTGGCCCAGTCACTGAAGGAAGTGTTGCTATTTACCGAAATTTACTTAGGAATGAATGTAGTATCAAATTGCGAGCAATACATTTTGAAAAAATCATTATATTGTTGACAGTGGTAGAGCCATGCTTAGGCACGAATGGGCCGGCTCGACCGGTGCGATACCACGGCCTCACAGAAAGCCGGTTGTGAAGTAACGCTTGCGTTGCATTTCCCGAAATGAGTGAGGTTTCCGGAGGCCCAAATCCCCTCTCCCCTTTCCTCTCCCCTCATCTCCCTTCCCCTCATCCCCCTCTCTTCTCTCCGCTCCCTGCATCCCATCAAACTCAAAGGCGGGCAGCGCACTTGCGACTCTTGAGAAGCGGGTGTCCATGGACGGCGGTTGTCACTTACCATCAGGTGACCCGTCTGTTCGTCTGTCCCCCTATAGTATAAAAAAAAAAAAAAAAAAAGATTAGGGTCATCATTAGTTGACAAAAGTTGGATTTTATTTGCAAGTTTAGTTTTAAATGTTTCCAAGCGATATTCAGACTTTGGGTTAACAGTAATATCTTTTTTCAATTTATTTTTCTTTATAAAGTTATCAACTGTCCTCAGTAATCAGAGTCTATTAATTTTTTTTTGTGGGTAGGTAAAATATCAGTATAAATATTATCAAGGCATGATGCACTAGTGGGGGTTATTCTAGTAGGCTCCATAAATAAATTTGCAAGATTGTATGACTGAAACATACTAATAATTTTAGTGCTTAAGCTAGAAGTTTCTAACAAATTAACATTAACGTCACTACAAACAATGATGGACTTGCTTGAGTTACAAATTTTGTGTAATACTTCATCCATTACTTTTTCAAAACAATCATACAATCCTGAAGGTGGTCTGTACACACTTAATATAACAAGTTTTTTTTTTTTTAACGTGTGGAAACCCCCCACCACCACCCACAGCCACACTCAGGGCGACATGAGGCGCAAGTAAGCGCGCCTCCGCCGCCCGGTACGCCGACGGCGAATTAGGTCCGAGTGGAGATCGTCCTCCCGGGCCCGTTCCGCCGCCTCCTTCTGTGAGATGACCGCCTCGCAGAAGGTTGCGACCGCGGTAAAATTCCTGTCGCTACCGGCCATGGAGCGTATGACGGCCGGCAGCGAGAGATCCTCTCCGATGACTGCAGTGAGGACCCGACGCTGCGCCGCCCAAGCCGGGCAATCCGCAAGCGTATGTTGGCCCGAGTCCTCACTGCAGTCGCAGTGGTGGCAGACGGGACTCAATTCCCTCCTAGCGACCGAATGCAGGTACTTTCCGAAGTAGCCGTGCCCGGAAAGAACCTGCGTCAGTCGAAAGGAAAGGGTCCCGTGCTGCCGCCCTGCCCACTCGACGATGACCGGCTGGAGCGCCTCCACGGTTGCTAAGCCAGCACGTGGAGCCTCCAGCCGGGACGACCAACGAGCCATAGTGACTCGGCGAGCAGCCTCACGCTACTCGCGTACGTCTGCGGGCGGGGGCCGATTGCCGCTACCCGCCCTGAAATCAGTCGTTCGCCGAAATACTTCGGCGAGCACTTCCGCCTCCAAGTCCCACGGGGGAGTTCCGGCCAACGCGCACGCCGCTTCCGTCGATACGGTGCGGTAACCGCGTATGGCTCTAACCGCCATAACCCTTTGAGGGAGCCAGAGGCGTGCCCTATTCTGGGCGGTCAGAGCCTCCGCCCACACCGGTGCACCGTATAGTGCCATTGACCGGACAATCCCCGTGTACAGTCGTCTTGTAAAAACGCTGGGTCCACCCAAGTTGGGCAAAAGTCGCCCAAGGGCGGACGCAGCGCCGACCAACCTTGGAGCCAGCTGCAGGAAGTGCTCGTCGAATCGCCATCTTCCGTCGAGGATCAGGCCCAGATATCGTGTGCCTGAACCGGTACGAGGATCGAGTTGACCATTATGGAGGCGCCAGGGGGCGGACCTCGACGGGGCCCATGGAATAAAAGGGCCTCCGTCTTATCTAAGGCCACCCGCAACCCTAGCGCCTCGATGCGCCCGACCACCAGTGAGGCTCCTCTGGTGGCCAGGCGTGCCGCCTCTTCAAAGTTCGCCTCCAGGGCTGTGACCAGTGTGTCATCGGCGTAACAGATTACGCCCAGCCCAGGGGGGAAGTCACCTCGAAGGGCCCAGTCGTAGCCCATGTTCCACAGGAGTGGTCCAAGGACAGACCCCTGCGGAACACCGCACGACATGGGCCGACGACTCAAATTTCCCTCTCGATTCTCGTACACGACGGTACGCTCCTCCAAATAGTCTGCCATCAGCCACTTCAGGTACTGTGGCACCCCGTGATAGCGGAGCGCTTCCTTGATGCAGCTGAATGGCAGACTATTAAAAGCGTTGGCAATGTCCAAAGACACTGCTAACAACACGCCGCCACAGCTCACTACCTGTTCGGTCAGGGCCCTTAGGCGCATTACAGCACCGATCGTCGAACGCCCCGCTCGGAAACCGAATTGGGCGTTCGACAAATCGGGGCCGACCTCGCTCAGGTGCCGGACGATGCGGGCAGAGAGGATCCTCTCAAACAATTTACCCGCCTCGTCCAACAGCACGATGGGCCTATAGGCCGCGACCGAATCCGTAGGCCGTCCCGGCTTTCTTAAAAGAACCAGCTTCCCGCTCTTCCAGCAGTCAGGGAAGCGTCCAGACGCCAAGCATGCATTGTACACCTCCCTGAGGCGGTCCGACATGTGGTTGAGGGCTAGGGCCAATATTCGGGCAGGGATCCCGTCCAGTCCGGGGGCGGTGTTCTTAGAACGGATTCGAAGGACAGCCGCCCCTATCTCTGCCTCATTGATAGGTGGAACCTCCTCCTCCTCGAAGTCCACGTCGTCTCCGGCCAAGGGGGCCATAGACGGGGATGAGTGCTCCACCCGTTGTGGGAAAAGGCCCTCAACCACTTCCTGCAGGAAGCTGGGCTGGAGAGTCTCAGTAAGGGGGGGGGGCCAGCGTGCGGAGCTTTTGTTGCGCCGCACGATAAGGGCGACCCCAGGGGTCACGATCGAGACCCTCCAGCATCTCTTTTCTCTTCTCCTCTTTGGCGCGGCAAATGGCCAGCTTCAGAGTTTTCCGTGCCTCGCGGTATTCCTCATGAAGCCGGTCCTCTTCCCCTTCATCGCGGTGACGCCGACGCCTGCGGGTGTAGGACCTCCGGGCACGAATGCAGGCCACACGGAGATCCACCAACTCCTGGGACCACCAGTAGACCTCCTTCCTTGGAGGCCGACTTCCTCGAATCCTGGGCATGGCCGCATCGCAGATATGCGTTACCGCATCGCAAAAGCGGCCTGCCTCCATGTCTACCTCCTCGGTCGGAGGCTGTGGAGACAGCCAAGAGTAAATTATTGCTGCCTCCTCCAGTAGATCCCGGTCTAGCTTAGAAATAGCCCACCGCGGAAAGCGGGAAGGATACCGCGCCAAGTGACCCCTTCTGGGGTCCTGGGTCCGGGAGAGCTCAAATCGGATATAAAGGTGATCCGAGAGCGTCTCAACCTCTTCCAGGACACACCAGTTCCTTACTCGTGCGGCGAGAGCAGGGGTAGCGAACGAAAGGTCCACTATCGACCCCCCCTGCTGTCGCACGCACGTGTTTGTGGTGCCTCTGCTTAGGACACAGAGGCCCACCGATGTTGACAACTCCTCAACAGCGTCGCCCCGTGCGTCCGTCCTGGGGGAACCCCACGCAACGGACTTGGCGTTGAAGTCCCCCAGCACTAGAACGTGCCCAGACGCTAGTCGCCGTATCGAGGTTTCCAGGTTATTGAGGAAGCCCTCGAAATCGCTCAGACACTTAATATAACAAGCTGCTCCAACTCAATACAGGCCATTTCAATTGTCCGTTCAACAGAGAGGTTCACAATATCCTTGCGGTCCTTAAACTTAAGTTGATTATTTATTAAAATTAGTGAGCCACCATGTATAGCATTTACTCTGCTGAATGAACTACCAACCTGGTGATTACTATAGTTAAACATAAACTGATGGCTTTTTAGCCAGTGTTCAGTTATACAAAGAATATCAATATTATTAAATTTAAGGAATAATTGTATATCTAAATCCTTATTCATAAAACCTTGAATGTTTAGGCGCACCAGGTTGGTTTTAAAACATTTTTTTCTCTTACTGAATTACATAATTGCCAGAGATTGTCTCTGTTGTCTTGATTTCTAATTTAAATGATTAATAGTGTCACAATTAGATGCCAAGTCATTGGCAGAATTATCATAAGGAATGTCATGGCATTGCTCAATAGGAGCAATTTGTTTAGCCAAATTCTTGGCTGTTATACAAAAATAATATGATAGCGACACAGCTATCTGTCTCCTACAATAATTTGAAATATAGTATATAATCTGTATCTGTATATAAGATACCTATCTCTTGTCAAATAAAAACGATTACCAATGTAATTGTTCATGTCAATTAAATGGAATAAATCATTATTGAATGTCAAATTGTGCAATGCTATGTTAATATTCTATCTAATTAAGTTTTCTTCCTGTGGCAAACTTTGGCTGTAGGGGAAAGTGAACATCACAATTTTTCTTAAACTAAGCTTACATTATGTTCTATAATAATGGAGCAATTCTCCTTTGTTCACAGTACCCCTGTCACCAACTAAAATTACGAGTATACTGTCCTGGTTAAATTTATATTTAATAATCTTTTTCATTATGTCCAATAATAACCAACCCGGCATACAGTTATTTATAAATGAGTGTCCCGAATATTGATTTATCAAATGGTGGCCTAAATCCTTTCCAATTTCATCACAGTAAATCACTATTTCTTTATTTACAATTTGGTGTGATAAAGAACGAGTAACTTCTACTGGCAAACTGGCACAAGGCTGTGATAAGGTTATATCATATATTGGTAGTGAATGGTCCGGAGTAGATGCCAGTGATGGTGATTGACAATGCTCACAGTTTGATTTCTGTGAGCTTACATTCATCGCCAATACATACTCCCTCATTTGTTTCTCTGAGGCTGTATATTTAATAATCATTGAAGTAAGTTTCTGTTGTAGCTGGTCAAGTTTACACTGCAAGTCCTCAGTGTCAGTTTGATATTTCCTATTACTTTTCTCTAACTTCAAAGAATACATATCTAATTGTTTTAATAGATTCAACCTTTCCCTGTTTCATTTCACTTTTTTATTTAATTTTAATTTTAAAGAACTTTTGTTTTTTAACCATTTCCTTAGTTTCAACTATGTATTTGTTTATTTTTACATATTTTTTAAGTTTATTTCTACTAGAGATTACCCTGACTGTTTAATTTGATTTAGCATCAACAATATAAAAGACAACACCCACACTAGGATTAATTCCTGTGTCGTGGAGGACTTTATAAACATTCAAACAACGGGAACAAAGAACACCCAGACTCAGAACAATAATTTTAAGATAACTCAATCTGTTATCCCGTGCGGGGATCGAACCCACAACATCTAGTGTACTCAGCTACGTAGGGACACTTTAACCCCTACCGATACGCTATCCGTGCAGTAGTTTATAATATAATAATGTTTTGTTTTCGTTTTTTTTTTTGTATTAAAAAAGAATCAAGTAACTTCAGTGCACATAAATAATGCTAAATTGTAATAAGATTTATCCTTCATGGCTTTACTTACCACCCTTTGGGGTTTAATATTTACTGAAATTATACATTGGACCAACCTTAAGTGCAAATGTATAACACCTCTATGAAGTCGGTTAAAAAATGAAAAAAGATTTTTTTAACATCCGTGCAGTTCAAAGCTTTCAAACGCTCACGTGTAACGTTTTTAATTTGTCTCTTTGTTCTTTAGCATCATCGCAATGTTCAAAAGAATAAAGGAGGAAAAAACAAACGCAGGCAGTAAATCAAAGGTCGGGGAGGTCTTTTCATATTTTGGATGTTGAAAATTAAGAAAAGCCTCTTTGGTCGTAACTGCCTGTCTGAGCTAGGTGTATGCTTGCTATCACTTAATTTTTTTTTTTAAATTTGACTAATATTTTAGAGAATAATTAACGTAATTAAACTAATGACAAGGAAATATTAGAAGTACGTATATTACAGTAGAACTAATATCAATATGCAGTAATTGCTTAACTAATTAAATTACAATTGTATAAGTAAATTTAATTAATTAATGGTAATGTCTGCATACTTGAGCTTAACTAAATATTTCGTCAACACACTTACACAATGTTTTTAACTTACGCAATATATATTTAGTATTTTATTAAACTTACTATTGTTATTATACAAGTGGGGTCCTAGTAATCAATAAATTATTTTTAAAGTGGTAGAGCCATGCTTAAGCACAAATGGGCCGGCTCGACCGGTGCGATACCACGACCTCACAGAAAACCGGTTGTGAAGTAACGCTTGCGTTGCATTTCCCCGAAATGAGTGAGGTTTCCGGAGGCCCAACTCCCCCTCTCCCCTTTCCTCTCCCCTCATTTCCTTTCTCCTCATCCCCCCTCTCTTCTTTCCGCCCCCTGCATCCCCCCTCCCTCATCACCCTCAAAGGCGGGCAGCGCACTTGCGACTCTTGAGATGCGGGTGCCCATGGACGGCGGTTGTCATTTACCATCAGGTGACCCGTCTGTTCGTCTGTCCCCCTATAGTATTAAAAAAAAAATATATATATATATTTATGTCATGTCTGGTCCGACGTTTGATACAAATCAGGTCATTCTTTCCCTTAATCGAAGATAAGGATTTTATGGGTAGTTTAGAGTGCTGTTTTAGTATGATGTGCAAGATGAATAATAGTAAATCAGATGTCTTGGGAATGCGTTTAAAAGGCAGCAAAATTGTGTTTGCTGCACCACCCTAAAAAGTTATGCTACACCTATGTAAGTATGAATTGACACCGAGCTAAATATATCTGCTTTCTTAATGTGTAGCTATACCACGTAAGTTCTTAATTATGAGTAATAATTAACGTACTCTAAATTCTATTACAATTAAAAAAACGTAACAGGAAATTTTAATTTGGAAGCTGTCATTCTTATATGAATATTCATTGCGTTTCCTCATTTTCGTGCCAATCAGTGATAAAGGGAACCTAATTGCTATGATTACACAAACTAGATGTGAATCCAAATCCAAATTTTGAAACTCTCCATCCGCTTGGTATTAGTCGAATGTTTGTGTACCTTTGATAGATGCAATTAAACTTCTTTTGCTTGTAACAGAAAAAGATCTGGCCATCAGCGTAATATAAGTAAGAGAAAGGAGATCAAAGCAGTTAAGTTAACAATTCGAAGAAATCTTGTCTGTAAGCACAAGACTTCATCTCGGGACTGACTGTAACACCTAGAACCATGTCGTGTATTTTTAATGATGATTTAAGACTTGCAGCCTTTAGGAGACGCAATGGTCATTATTTAACTAACAATTCGAAAGTGAATTTAGTGGTCAATTTAAAACAACTTCTTAAGCGGTTTGCACACGGAGGTCTCAGAATTTTTTTAATTACTGACTAGTTTTTTTTTTACTATTGTCCAATGTTTTGACAATGCTGAATGACCGAGTTTATGCTTAAAACTCAATAGAAGCTTCTCAATTAGTCAGCGAAGAACAACGTAGGCATTATCTGACTTCAGTGAGGGTTTGGTGAGGTGTTAGCTATCAAGAAGTGACAGAACCATATTTTTTGAAAGAGGTGCCAAACAACTTGTTAGATCTCTCAACAACACCATGTTCAATAAAGCTCAATCGACCCAAATGTGATGTAATGTACTTAGTTTTGTCTGCGTTCGATACCATGTTGAAGCCAGTTCAACCCGTAATTTCGCATTTCGCGAATAATAACAGAGCGGTGTCAGCAGCATATGATACTAAGACATCAAACTGCAGCGGTCATTAATACATATAAAAAATAGTGTTGGCCCTAAAATACTAACTAGTATTTTGTAGTCCAGATCTCGTATATGGGCTGATCCTCACACACTGATTTCGATCACTCAGCAAATAGTTGAGATACTCAGCAAGTAGTTGAAGCAGCAGTCTTCATACATTTACATTTTTCCCCGCCACTTTTCTCAGTGTGACCAGTTGATACAATTTTAAATGCTATTAGTTTGATTAAACAGAGTAAAACGATAATATTCAACTAATAACAATAAATATTATGGCTACAAATAAAAATCATTGACTACATTAACAGTTTACACATAACGTAATGAATCTGTGTGTGAAACATGTAATTGAAAAATCTAATGAATCAATAAATTATTATACTAAACTCTTTATTTAATTAAACGAATGATTGAGCGGTGCGACGTATGAACAGCGAGGTGTTATCATCGTCTATGTGTCAACTGGCTAACGACACTCCCGAACAGCTTAAGCACCGAATCGATGTTATTAATGACTGAATAAAAATTAAACGAATCCATAGACGTATTCAAAGACTAACTGCAATGAGAGAGCGTAACTATGAATCGTTGCGAGTTGAAAATGAGGAGCATAGATATATCACTTGGAGAACACGCGTGAAACACGACACAGAAATCCATTTATTTTGGAAGAAACTTTTCTATCGTCCATCATCGTTTTTGCAGATGTGCCATGTAGTATCTGGTGATAGTTATTCTATCGCAAGCAGAGATGCCATTTGAAAATTTTCATTATCAGCTTATACCTTTAATCATCAGCTCAGCGACATGAAACAATGATTATTACGTAGAATGCTTATGTGTGATCATTAAATTGGGAGAGTTCCTTCAATTTCTTCAGGATTCCATCAACAGATTCTGACCTGACGGCCATAGGACTACAATGGAAGTTTCAAAAAGTGCACATAAACATTGAGATTTCCCCTTAACTCTCCAGGGATCCCATCATGAGATTCTGACTTATACCTTCCATCATTAGCTCAGCAACATGAGGTGATGATTACCAGGCACAAATATCAGAATTGTGTTGAAAACGTTGTATGTCCTTATTAGACTTGAGGGTTGGATCAGACTGTGATTTAGTGACATTGGGACCACTTCAGGAGTATAAAAAGTAAAAAAGAATTTCGATAATCAATCCACAATTGGCGGAGAAATCGGTGGACATACATTAAGAAATACATACAGTCGAACATAAAACCTCCTCCTTTCTGAAGTCAGTTAACGACAGTGAAAATACCAGCTCAATTAATATTATAGACAACAAATACGTCAAAGGTTGAAAGACAATATAGAATTCCTCATTGTTTGAAAAGCTTTAATACGGAAAAACTTGTACAAGGAAACGAAAAAACAAAATCATAAACAAATAGCTCATATCCAACAACGCGCGTCTAACAGGAACACAGGATTGTTTGAATGCGAAAAAGCAGTAAAACGAAGTTATCCTCTTACAAAAGGTATTAAGAGAACTTGCGCATTCTTTCACGTCGCGCAATGTCATTGTCTACAAAATTTAATTTATATACGATTTGAGGGAAGGTGTATGATATAAAAGTACTGTTTTGTTTAGTTAATAATATTTATAATACATAATAGTGTCTTATTTAATTAGTTCTTGTTCCTGTAATAATGAAATTATCTAAATTTGAAAACTAGCTAACAGGCGACTTGTGTTAGGTTTTATAGGAAAATAATTATATCTAAAAAAAATCGAAAACTTATAAAGTTATTTTGGCATCTAAATTTAAAATGAATAAAAACAGACAGGTTATAGTTGTAAAACTGAATTAAAACCGGAGCGAAGTATATACGGGTGAATTATATTGCAGAAATCAAAGTAATTTTACTACAGAACTACAAGACCTAGAATAAAAATATAATACGTTATGTGACCGTTGATTTAATGCAAACAAATACGTCATTTGACTTATTTAATCACATAGACATAAATAAACGCAATTCGTGTCCAATATTAAATTTTAATGAGCAAGTAATTAATTAATATTTATAAAACACCCTTACATGTTTTATGCTTATAACCGTCTCTGTTCACCATTACGGTTATACCAGAATTCACAAACTGAATTCCATTTTATTTTTTTTATATATAAGGAAATCCGTTGGTGTAGGTATTTATCTATTTTCAAAACACTGGTAATATACATATGTAGAACAGATAGACGAGCTTCGCTGTTGCGTAGCCACTCTCATTGAAGTATAATACTAAATGAATAGGTACTTGTTTACTGTCATAAAAATACATATACATATGTATTATTAAATATATTGAAACTAAAACTTGTAAATGAAAAAGTGTCTCTTAGATATTTATGCGTATTGAATACATAAGAGTTACTAATCATAATCTCAGAGTATAGTTGTTATTAATACATACATCACGCCTACTTCCGAGAAGGGGGAAGGCAGTAGCAACCTGTCCCCTAGTTCCGCACACATAGTGTCTTAATACCAGGCTATTTAGAAGTTATTGTTTTACTAAGCATTTATACTAATTATTATAATTATTGTTTATTGTTTAATACGATAGAAGAAGATAGATCTTGCAAAAAATAAAGAAAAATGGGACCATTAAAGTTTAAAAGTTGCAATTGATAAGATGTTGTGAGAAATGAGTTTGAGAGATGCTTTGTCGCGTTTTTAAATTACGGCGTTGAATGGTCGAGAAGTCATGTTGCAACCGACTTTTTGAATTCATCTCATTCGGATACGAAACAACTTTAGTGGACTATACCTATATAAAAATTATTTAATATTTTAGTTTATAAAAGTTAACTTAGGACTTGAGTGAAGTTATGAAGATCCAATATTTGAATACAGTACCATCAATGCGATATAATCTTATAACAAAAAACTACTTGTTAGGCGGACCACAAAGACGACTGGATACAATGCTCTAGCTACAAAGGACGAGCTTATGAAGCATGTGCAGGTGTTTCTGAATGTGAAATGTGAGCCTACACGTGTTATAGATGCAAAATGTTTTAACAATATCTGGTATATCGATTGGGGTTTGAAGACTGTCTGGTACTAGGTGCCAATGGTGAAAACTTAATAATTTCATACTAAAACTTAATTATAGTTCCTAATTATATTTACGGGAAAATTGTATTTTTGTCTATTTCATTTCATTTTATATTTTGTTAACTAGTTCATAAATAAATACGTACATCTCGAAGTAATTTTTATTTTATTTTCTGAAAACCTAAGTTGTCCGCCACTGCTCGACTTCCCACGTGAATTAAATCTCAAGAATATATTATTATTCAATGTCGTCGTCGTATGTCTTAATCTCTTAAACTTGCTCGTGACATTTTCATAATAAACTATTTATCTACATTCTTTGATCGATCAATGGCTATCTAACGCAACATTTTCTATGATAGGCATCCCGCTGATCTTATTATTAGTGTTGTGACAACGGTGTAACAAAGGGATGAATGATTTAAAAAAAAACATGCAAGAAAAAGTGTGTGATTAACTGAGTGATATAAAATATGTTCTTATATTATAAAATCTGGGTAGATTTGGAGAAAAAATCTATCAAGGTCAGATCTGTGCCGAAGCTTGATTTTAGAAAGTATTCCCAAACCACAGATTAAAACCCCGCTATGCGTACATACAGATGTAAATGCAATTAAAAGAAAATCCGTGTATGTACTCTACCGACGCTAAAGCCTATGCAGTCGTAAACAACAAGTCATGTTTGACATTTTAAAAATAGTTTTTTAGAAATTCCCCGGAATGGAGGTGTATACGAGATCCCGGTCAAAGTGTTCACAACACTACATAGAAAGTGCGCTTTGTGCTGTGAACTTTGTGAGAGTAACGTCACTTCCACGTACTTTAATACGTGGCTGGCTTAACTGCTCATATTTTTTAGTATGTTTTTGTTTTTTGTTTTACAAATCGGACTGTTATTAGAGAATTAACGACGGGTACAATGCTAGAAGTAAAAAAAATGCCGTGGTACGGGGGAACAACCTTACCTTCTTAGAATATTAACTATAAATATAGGCATGCGACGACGACTGACTTGTTTGAGCTTGTTTATACTCCCCAATCTAACTATATAAGCATTATCCCTTTTCATCCATTTCTATCCTTGTTTTTCTGTCAATATGCATACCTAGATTATTTTTTAAATGCAACATGTTAGTAAAATAAAAAAAAAAAATGTTTGTATTTGTATGTATAGTCAAGTAGCTACTTGACTATACATATGTACCTATGTTTAACAAATAATCATTCTGAATCTGATTCTAAACATTTGCACCAGCAATTTTGAGAAAATTTATAACATAATTTTTTAATCATATTAAGAACAAAGCTTTCCTAATCCTATACCAGCCGGGAGTTCAACAAAAACAAATTAAAAGATGTGTGTGGTCTGTGTTCTCTGTGGGTAGGCAGGTACTCGTATGTTGGCGGTTTATTTTGTTAATAAGCTTAGTGAATCAATATAACTGAAATTTTAAGATATCGACAATTATAAAAAGGAACTAATGATACACTATTATCCGATGTAGACATACACAATTGCTTTTAAAACTTGTAGAAAATTATTATTTAACTACGTTTGGATATCAAAGTACGACTTTTAGGTTTTTCTTAGTATTGTTGAGCGTTCTTTAGTAAATCAATAGTTTGTAGTCGTGTAATTGGTTAGATTTGACTATGAATGAAAAACAATACCCATACTAAAAGTGGATATCTCCATAAATTTCTCTAAATTAACTTTGTTTGTTATTCTAATATATTGTGTTGTTTATACTATAGTGTTATCTATTGTGTTGAAATTTTTTCTACCTTTATACTTACTTAGTACTTAATTACTTCTGATCAGACCATCATGTATATATCATCAGACCACTGTTAGTATCTGATCTTGAACATAAATCTAAAATTTGATTTTGCAACGACACAAAAACAGTACAAAATTTTCAATCAAGCTTGTTTTGTCTTGGCTCTTCCTTTGGTTTTATCATTAGATACAGTATGTGATACATTTGTATATTATTCAAAAAATTATTTCGCTTCACATAACTTTTTATCGAATATTTTTCCTTGTCTACGAAGAGGACCAATTTTGATCAAATGTTTTCTAATCACTTTCAATTCCTTAAAGAAGAATTCTAACGTATTTTCCATAACCTTGATATATTTATTAAACACCATCTTGTTATATACCACTATAACATAACATCTACTGCGTACCTACTCACTATGACTGTTATAAAATAGATACGATTATGCACTTAATTTATGATGTTCAAAGTCCATTACCCGCGCCAGCTTTCATGAATATGAATTTAGTTTTATAGACGCACTTTGAACTTGCTTAATATAATTAGCCGAAACCATACTGTTTATTTACATTACTATTCACCAATCACTTTTATTTATATATTTTTGACTGTCACGGAGGTCAAAAATAGATGTGTAGAAACTGCTATATGATAGCGCCGATACATCCGCAGTATAAAATAGATTACGCCAAGACCCACAACTAGAATTATAAGAGTCAGCAGTAAAGTGATGGTAGAAACATGAAATTTTACTACCTCCGTATTATTATTTCTGCCAGCCGCGTTCTGCACCACCACGGTGTCTTTCTTAGCTTGCGATTCAACCTATCACAATCGTAAAGTGGTTTATGTTAAAGAAAAAAGGCGTGAATTGTCTATGGACCCCGGTGGGAACGCAGTTCCTTTTGGGAGACGTTTGTATTACAGTCATTATAATTTATGTTATAAATTATTAACTTCATAGAGTTCAATTTCAAAATTTACGCTAACAGATCATTCAGTGTTTAATTAATCATTATTTATAAAATACACTGAATGATCTGGGATAATTAAGGTAAAAACAAGTAAAAGAGGGGAGCTTTGTGCGGCAAAGTAAATTTATACATAGTTCATTCATAGCAAGAAATGTCGGAAAATGTCTAATTACACGTTTTTCGGTCTCGCTCCCATGCGCCCAGAGCGTGTAACACGCGCTAAGGAACTGCGTTACAATAGAGAACTATTAAACTAATACATTTTAGTTAGCGTTCAATTCGTCCGATTGTTTGAATCACGGTCCATATACGGCACGGAGGTGTCGGTATAGTTCAGTATAGTAGTTGAAAAGAAAGAAAGAAAGAAAACATACTTTATTTCCAAAAACACGACAGCTTTCACATAAAATAATTTACATGCATTTATAATAATATATACATATATATATATATACATACATATATATATATTACATACATATATGTATATATATTACATACATATATATATATTACATACATATATATATATACATTTTTTATAGCACTACAAAAGAATTAAAACACAAAATTAAGAAGACACTTCAAAGTTATTAATATAAGTAATACCCTGCGCTATAAATAAAACGTTTCAAATATCATATACCATGTCACTCACGACCACGCCGTAAACTGGCAACGTGGCACTCACGTGTACAATGTGTGACGTAGCAACAGGTGTGAGTGTCCATCCAAGTTTATCTTTCACTCCAAAAGTAATGTCCAAAATAGAAAATTGAAACAAGACCTGTTGCTACGTCACACATTTGACACGTGAGTGCCACGTTGCCAGTTTACAACGTGGTCGTAAGTATTAGAGCATAAACTGAGATGGGTATAACCCCCCAGTACTGATTTTCATTGTGCTTGCGTGTTGCTTGACGTCGTCGGGCAACATTACCCGATTATACCCATTGACTTATCAACTTAAATAAAGAAATAAAAAAACAGTAAAAGTCACTGACAAAAAATAGAAACAAAGAGAGAACCATGCTACAAAATATACTTAGCCTGTGGGGCAAACCATCATGGTAAGTTTTGTTTTACTATTCTAATGCCTTTATTCTAATGCCTTTTCAAAGTTAAAGCTTGAACGTGTGTGCTAAGCCTATATCTATTTACCTAGCACATAATTGCTATAAATAAACTAACTGCAGTATTGATCCCGCAACCTTTATAATGATTGCCCACAACCCACGTATGTACCTTCATAATGATCGTCGTTCGTAGCCGAGAATCGTAAACGTTCGCGTAGCAAGAGCGTTTCGGTCATATACAGAGCTACGGTCGCTCCACACCAAGATTCATACACCGCGTAGCACCCGACACAGAATTCCGTAGCTGACTTGGTTATAATAATATATTTTATTCCTTTATTTCATCGCTTATGTCACTATCTCTGTGGTCTAGCTGTAAATGACACGGTTTATTCTATCTGTGCTACGTTAGAGGGGCGGAGCCAAATTCTGCCTTGTTGTGGGGAACCACTAATATTAGTTTGTTTTGACTAATTTGTCATATTCCTGTAAGAAATTATTTATGCTTCCCCCCCTAACGCCCACAGGGTGGAGTAGCTGCATTTTAGATGTTACAAGTTAGAGAAGGAAATAAAATAACACTTAACCAAGTCTGTCACTGAATTAAGAATAGGTATTGCAGCAACACTGGTTGAAGGTTAGGAGCGCAGTCAGCATTCGGTTATTACTTGGTTTGGGTGGCAGCAGCTGCAATTACAGCGTAAATTTATTTTATTTTATCTATTTAATACAAAATGCATATAAGTGGCCTTAAAGCCCAAGGCATTCCCAGCCAAGCTTCCTTAGGATGATGTAGAAATGAATGAAAGTGCATTCATGCTAAAATTTTTCAATTGATTGATTGATATTAAAAAAAAATGACAAGGATATATAGTATATATATATACGAGATATATACACAGATATGTTAAGTGTTTATTGATGGCTCTGTCAGTTTATTGAAGAGGAGAGCAGGCACCGCTATTTTAAATGTCACAGGAAATTAAAAATCAGGATGGCGCCTAGGGGACTCGACATTGAAAGAAGAATTTACAGTCGCAAAAGAATGTGTTAGACATAATAGGAGTAGCTTATTTGAAGAACTGATTTTTCCGTAATGGTTGTAACAGTGTTTTGATATACATCATTTGGCCCGCATTTATACATATAAATTGTCGGAAAGGTTCAGCTCTACACACAGATAGAAAAAATCGTGAACTGACTGATATTTTCTTTTTTTTAATACAACTCCCGCACTAGGATTAATTCCTGTGTCGCGGGGACTTTACAAACATTCAAACAAACGGACACAAAGAACACCCAGACTCAGAACAACTATTTGAGGATGCAATTGCAATCAACCTATGGGGCAAAGCCTCTGATATTCAGTCTGTCTTTGTGCTGCAGAAGATTTATAATTTAGATAATCATTATTCGCAGAGACAGAAATTGAAACATACATAGTGGCATTTTAGTATATCTATGAAAACTTATTATACATTCATAAATTCTTTATTGTACATCATTAAATAGACACAAAGTTAAAAACAGTTGATACAAAGCGGCAGGTATTTATTATACATGGGGCGGTCTTATCGCTAAGAGCAATACCTTCCGATACTACTACACTAAAGATAAGTTCATTAAATATTAAAGTGATATACACTCTTTGTTGTACCTGTCTCTAGCCTCGTGTGCAATTTTATAATAATAAAATCCCTGATAATATACAAACTTTAAGTCTAACTAAATTTAAGTTCATTTTAAAACTAAAGTTGTTCTTTAAAGGTTATTACTCAGTGGTGGATTACATGGGAGATAGAGAGGCACTTGGGATTGAACTGTTAGAGATTTCAAATAATCAGTACAATGTAATGTGAGCTAAGATGTTTCTCATTTTCTGTCTTCTTTTATTATGTTTATGTTTGTTTTTTATTCTTAACTACATTTTTTTTAATGACCATATTTTTGTTTATTTACTTTTAGCAACATAATGGCGATTGTAGCGTGATGGCTGAGGCGTGGGACTTGCGATCAAGTGGTTGCGTGTTCAAACCTCACCCAGTACACTGCCGTCGTAAACATATCCCTAACACGAGCATTTAGCTTAGCTGGGGGGGGGGGGTTAATAGGAATACTACACACAATAAAATTGAGTTTTATTAAATAGTTTACAGTGTTGTACACGAAATTTTGTAATATCTATCTGGTAATTTATAAGAGGGGCCATCAGTTTGTTTGCCCAATTTCTTCTCATAAGGCTCAATCATTTGGAAATGTTTTAGATCAACACAGACAGGTATTGAATTATTTTATCTTTTTAATATTAATTCCACATTTGACAAGCAACCCATAGTTGCAGTGATGCTGTGTGTATTGATCTATAACTTTAAATATTTTTAAAGTCGTAATATTTCATAGCCGTAATAAATAATGTAAATATTATCAAAGTCTGAACTGACATGTTTTGTTACTAAGTGAGAAAAAGCTTTAGAGGCGGTGTAACGCTCGCTCGCTTGCAGCGTAGGTATGCCAGGCAATTTTATGTCCGGGTCTGAGCTCTGAATGAAAGCGAATTAACAGGTTGTTGCGAAATACAAATTGTGATAGCTATTGGTAGACACAGGCCACAATTAAAAAGGCCGAAGGTTACGGTAGGTCCCCGAATCAAGTGAGGCATGGCATGGCAGGACTGGGAGAAGACCAAGGGTAGAAGTGACTATACGACGATTGATGTGGCTCCTTCCATATTTTTTATGATATAAGGGACAAAGCAACAGACGGGTCACCTGATGGTAAGTGGTCAGATCTAAAAAAGAATGATGAACTTTATGCCGCCTTGTATCTTATAAATTAATGTATGGCTATAAAGCCATAACTGTTCAGTTTAAGACAAATCATGTTCTTACATACTAAATAAAAATATTACTTAAATATATTTTGATTAAAATGGATAAATTTTCGTAAGTGTTCGTCAGATTTTTTTCTGAATATCTTTTTTAAACTCTTTGCCAATCTATTGGGAAAGATATATGAGCAATATCAAAAAAAAAAAATTGCGAAAAATGACTACTTCTCAATCATCTGTTATTTCAATTTATTATAATTCGCTTTAATTAAGAAAGTAGACAACAAATTTAAGACTTATGTGGTTTTCTCATGGACGCCATTGTCAGAACCTTACCACACTCTCATCAAACTACCCTTAAAGTACATCCTTTCCAATTAAAAAATAATCATGAAAATCGGTTGACGTGATATTGAGCTATTCGTCCATTTGTCGCGCACATATTTAATGCAATATTTAAGACTTATATAGTTTTTTCATGGACGCCATTGTTAGAAATGGACTAAATTGAAACGAGACTACACGGGAAGCACCAGCTTTCAAATTAAAAAAAAACCATCAAAATCGGTTCACCCTGTCGAAAGTTCTGAGGGAAAAAAACATAAAAAAAAGTTGAATTGAGAACCTTTTTTGAAGTCGGTTGAAAATAAAGTCTTGTCATTTATAAACATGAAATCACACAATTCTTGCAGGTGATGTAGGTTATTATATTAACTTTCTCCGCTTTTGATATATAGTTTTTGCAATATTTGATAGCACAAAACCGTCATTTTTTAAATTTATTGTGAGAGCACAAATACGATTACTTGTTAACGAACAGCACGTGTCAAACGCATTAACAGCATTGTAAGTCAAACTGTTGTCATTTATTGTTTGAATTGCGACCATTTTCAGACAATTACAAACACTTTCACTAAAACCCATCACAAACACAGCATGCCCATGCTTGGGGATGATATTAGTACTCTCCGGATAAGCAAACATGGCGGTCGATCAACTAGCGGCAGCTCACACTTTCGGGTTATTTAACCGATCTTAATGAAACATTCAACAGACAGACACACGTGGCTGTCAAACTTATAACACTCCGCTTTTCGCGTCGCGCGGTTAATATAGCAAAATAAAATGAGATAAAATAAAAGTAAGATGATGACGTTGAAAAAGTAGCAGTTGTAGCACAGGGAAAATATTAACTCATATCAGGCAGTAGGGAAAGTTAGTATTAGGTATATTAATAATATTATATTATGTACTGGTGACATAAGAACAAATAAAATATTATACAAAAAAAAAATATTTTGTGCTAGTACATAAGCTTATATGCAAACCAGAGTTTCATATATATCACTAGCGGACCCGACAGACGTTGTCCTGAAGTTGCACTATAGATAGATAACCTAGATATAGACTGCAGCGCCATCTGCCGGGCTGATTTGTGAATCTAAAATAATTTATTCAAATCGGTCCAGCAGTTTAGAAGGAGTTCAGTGACATACACACGTACAGTAGAATTATATGTATAATCGTTATACTCCTCTCAGCTCCTATACTGACTGCTACCAAACGTTTGGATTTGTTTATGACCATACATAAACATATTGACCTCTTTATCAAATTTTGTTTTATGTTATATGTACGAGTTGTGTTATATTTATATTTTATACTATGTCTGAATAACTTAGAACTATTAATGTTACTTTTGCGAGTGCACTCACTTGACACGAGAATATGTCAACCCGCTTATAGACCTGGTTCACTATATGGATAGCACTACGAGTTGTGTCTTAGCGAGCAGGTTAGTTCTAACAACGGGCACTGACAGTAGCTGTGGATGTCGCCTCCGACAGACATAACGCTCAGTCAGTCAGTGTTATTTGTGACCCCCTGTGCGTGCCTCAATACAAAACATATGTTTATTGTACGTTCGATCTGGTGTAACATATACTCAATGTTAGGTCTGGTGTAACATATACTCCTAGATCTCTTACCGGGACTACTCAGTCACGAATAGGTCAGCTCGAGGCTTCAGAGAACATCGGTTGTGAAGCAACGATTGCGTTGTATTTTCCCGAAATTAGTGAGGTTTCCGTACGCCCAACTCCCCCTCTCCTCTTTCCCCTCCCCTAATTCCCCCTCTCCTCTTTCCCGTTGCCTCATCTCCCCTCTCCTCATTTCCCGCGCCTCATCCCCTTCAAAGGCGGACAGCACACTTACAGCGTTGCAGGTATCCATGGACGGTGGATGTCACTTACCATCAAGTGACCTGCCTATTCGTCTGACCCCCTGTATAATAAAAAAAAACTTTGATTTTCTTTGTATATTCTTCATGCGCACTTTTTATGAACTTTTTAACGCGTGCTCTGTGTCTCTGCTCTAGAAATTCTATGTAATCGCTGTTAAGTTTAATTCCTTTGATATATCTTGTGGAGTTTAGCTTTATTCTTTACATCTTTGATAATATCAGCTGTGTACCAGTCAGGGTATGTGTACCCTAACAGGTACACAGCTGATATTATTAAAGATATATATTATTACATATACATATTTCGAATGTTAACAATTGTCCTTTTTTCTTGGTTCTCTACTGTCTAAAATGTGGACAAGTTTCAAGTTCAAGTTTAAATTATAATCGGCCTTATAAAAGTTCTATTGCGAGGCACTAGTTACGTCCGCGACAGCAGCGGCGGGGGGGCGGGCTCAGGGGCTCTTGAATGTGACACTGACGACGAGTGGCGGGTCGCTGAAAAAGAACATATTCACTTAATATTTTTATACTTCTAAACTAAAGGATTTTTTTTTAATTCGAACCAGTAGTTCCTGACATTAGAGGGATCAGATCAGATATTAGTATAGATATTCAAATTTAATTACATTAAAATGACAACAAGTATAATTATTATGTACCTATATGCAACACCAAATTTTATATACCAAACAAGCACTGAGTAGGAACACCAACACGTAAACCGCAGTCACAGTCACTCACGGAATAGTTTGTTCTAGTTCCATTTCACGAATGAATTCCTAATAGTACTTAGTTCGTGAACTACTCAATGCTAATAGGCACGAATGCCTTAAAGTCCGCCGCTACCACTGTCACTGCACCCCGAAACCCGCTCTAAGAACTAGATCTAGTTGACTTACACTGAATATTTACAGAACACAAATATAAATTAAAATCTCCTTTCAAAATTACCTCCCTATATTTATCACGAATTGTTGCAATTAGCCTAAATAAAATGATATAATCATTCTCCAAACTATTAGGTGATAATAAACCTAAATGAACCGTAATAAATTTAAATGAACCGTTTGCACAAACCAATTCAAATAATTGCAGTAGCTCGAATTTGCCTGCGGAGCCGCTTTCAGATCACAGGCCAGAGACCCTTTGCCTTAACGTTATACATAAGAGTTGATCAAAGGCTTTGAGCTTTGAGACCAATTCAAAGTGATTCAGCCAGAAGTCAGTCAGCAGCAGCAGATATCAGTTATGTTATATATTGAAATGTTTGTATGTTCAGGTCAAATCTTGCAATTTAAAGTGTTAGTTTTTAGTTATTCTGAACCCATTTATATGAAATTTTGCATATACCTACGTTTCATTCTGATGACAATGCATGGTTAGCAGGTAAGTGATGAAAAAGTAGCGGACTTTAGTGCACTCGCATTATATAGGCTATCAAATAAAAGTTTGCTAACAAAATACGAAATGGCGTAGTAGTGAGTACTACGCCATTTCGTATTTTGTAGTTTCGTATTTTATAATCTCACACAAATCACACAATGTGTATGAAATGAAAGTGTTTAACAGTAATACAGTGATAAGAATAAAAAAAGAAAATTAGAATAAAGTCTTTCTTTCTTAACACAAACTCTAATTTAAACGCTCTAAACAGAAGAAAACGAACGTTATATTGAATTAAACCCACCAATTTATTACATTACAAAATTTATTTAAAAACAGACATTTTGCGAAGACAACCAGCAGTGGACGCTGAGAGGCCTCTGCTGATGACGATGATGAACCGTCTAAGAATAAAAAGACAATACACAATTTTTTTTTAAATTGACATGTCCAGGTGCATTGACATCAGCCGTGTGGTTCTTGGTAGAGGAGAATAGAGTCACTCCCTCTCTTAACATAGGTGTTGTAAAAGGCTATCCATGAGCGCTGGCCCGGGGGTAGCGGGGGAGCTGTCCGTTACCTTAGCAGAAGCGGGTCTGAGACGGTGGCGCGACGTGTTCTGCGCGCGCCTCTCTAAACTGAAGGGGGGCCAGGTCCCCCTACACAGGGGGCTTCCTTGTTAGGGTATTCAAGGGTGGCCGCGGAAGAATGTCGTGTTCCCGCGGCCCTCGGCAGCAGGTGCGAGGAAGGAACACCGTGGTGGTTTTAGCCGGTCAAGTCCGGCACACCCCTCCGCTGATGCCCCCGGCGGAGGATAGTCCATGAGGATTTCCCCACGTAAAAAAACAAAAAAAAAAAAAAAAAAAAAAAAGCTTATTCAAGGGTCCCTTGCAATAGACTATTTGTGACGGAACACCGTGTGGTTTTAGTCGGTTCGAGTCCGACATACCACCTCTCCCGTAAGCTCCGGTGAGGTGATGACCCGTGGGGGTTTCCAAACGAAAATATATAAAAAAAAAAAAAGGTGTTGTAAAAGGCTAGGCTGGACTGTTTTCTGTCATACAGTATTCATGAGGTCATATAGTACCCGGGTGGTGGCAATAGGCTCAGCCGGCTCGAAGTGTGTAATATATTAATGAAAAAAAAATATAATAACCTTTTCTTTCCAATATTTTCCCTTACGCTTTTATATTAATTGCCTTGATGCATTTGCATAGACTTTTTAAATTATGACAGGTCTAACACTATAGCTATGACAGGTCTTCTGTAGCTAAACTATATGTAATCTAAGTATCTCATTCTTCAGATGGCTAATTTTTTTCAGAAGTGGTACTGATGCACATGCTGTAGACCAACGATTAGACGCGCTTGCGAGAGATATTGGGATCGGAAGTGTGAATATGAGGAAGCTAGAACAAAATTCAAAAATCTTCAAACATATTTTGTATTGAAACTCCCACAATAAGAGTTACTTTTCTTATATTATATAAAATATAAAATTATGACTGACTGACGGCTGTCGACTCCCTTCTTTATTTTTATATTTCATGAATTTAAATTTTTTATACAATGCAATATTAGAGAGCTAAAGAGTTCAGTCTAGTATCTCTATACCTACCTACCTATGCATGCATACATGTGTTTATATTTTTGCCTTAACTGCATTAAATTGTTGTCCCCACAGTACTTAAAGAGAACTCGCTCATATTAAATAATAATTAGAGTTGGTTCAAATATCTATTAAATTGTAGTAAAAGTAAAACGTAACCTGCGCTATATTTATATCCCAAACTTGTACTCATCTGTATCTCTATCTCTTTTACAAAAGCTTTTTTGCTAAAAAAATACCTGCTGAATAAATTATTATCATAAGTTATTAATGAACAATTCTACCAGAGTCAAGTGTGAATATATTTGTACTTATAAATCGATAAAGAAAATCTAAGAAAATCTATTATTTAAGAATTAATTGTCACCAGCCGTATTTCTAGGTCATTACATTCAAGAAAAGAGCGACTCCTACCTGAGAGGTTGGCAACGCACTTGTGACTCTTGAATCGTAGGCGTTTATGGGTGACGGTAGTCAATTACCATGAGGTGACCTGTCTTCTCTTTTACCCCTTCTCATAAAATGAACTGATAAACAGAGGAGAATAAAGTACTTAACTGCCTTGGTAACTTGATAGTCGCAAATATGAATTGGACTGATCGAATTCATTGTTTTACTGGATGTGGTAAAACAATGGATAGTGGACAACTGCCACTCTTGAGTTGCAGGTGTCCATGGGCGGCGGTTATCATTTCCCATCAGATGACACGTCTGTTCGTCTGTCCCTTATGTAATAAAATAAAATAAAACATATTATTCAGGAATTACACATTAGACCAAACTTAATGAGATTGTTAAAAAGGTACATAATTAGAACAAGTACTTGCTTCAAACTCCTTAAGGCAGTAATAGTGATTTATGGTTGATTCTTAAGCGGCCCACTTAGAATACGCATTGAGAGGCAGATGGTATCCCCAATATGACATTTAGAAATCCCGTTTCGAGGAGGCCATAATGAAATTTCTTCAATTTATAAAACAGCAGTGGTCAAAGGATTACACCGTTACAAAAAATACCATTTTGAATTACAACGTTGTATCAAGGACACCTACCTATTACTACAACAAAATATGAAAAAGCGTACTGCATTACGCTCCCAGCCATCGCTTTGTGGAGTGCATACAATTTTAATTAACGTTCACGGAACTTGAATAATCGTTAAATGTTCTCTCTCTCACTAATGCGAATACAGTAACAAGGATATTAACTATATCATTTATTCTACTTTCAAGCAGCACTCAAACTACAATTTTATTAATATTTTTTTATACACCCCATTACCAATTATGTTCAAAATCATTATTCGAGAGGTAATAAAACTTTTTTTTTCTTTTTCTTTCGTGTGGGAACGGGTCATCACCTCACCAGAGCTAACGGAGACGTGGTATGTCGGACTTGAACCGACTAAAACCACATGGTGTTCCGTCACAAAGGGTGTATTGCAAGGGACCCGGGAATACCCTAACAAGGAAGCCTCCGGGAACCCCTACAGACCTTGGGCACCTCAACAGGTGGCCACAACGTGTAGGGGACTTGGCCCCCTCTTCAGTTTAGAGAGGCACGTGCGGAACACGTCGCGCCACCGTCTCAGGCCCAATTCGGCTAAGGTAACGGACAGCTCCGCCGTTACCCCCGGACCAGCGCTCATGGAGGCCGGAGATCGTTCGGCGCTCTCCGGTGCCTGGTGCGTCTTCTGTGGGAAGTGAGAGTACTCATTCTCTCCCGTACCCTTCTACCGCTTCTTTAGCCAACATCATCTCATCCCACGCACTCTCGCTTTGGACCATGGACAGAACCATGGTCTCAAGCGAGAGGCTACCCACACCGATAGCCGCCACGAGATCGGTACGCTGCCGCACCCACGCAGAGAACTCCGTCAGAGTGTAGGGTGCGATATCATCGCGTCAGCCCCCGCAGTGGTGGCACACAGGCGTTGGTTTAGAGGCTGGGGCCTATACGGCACAGGTACTTCCCGAAGCATGGCTTATTACCTCTAGCGACTGTTCTCTTTAGAGTACCTGTATGTGAAGATTTGTAATTAACCATATGGTTATTTATTTCTAATGATTTAACATTGTTATCAGTCTGTATAAGTCTGAGATTAAATAAATCTTTTTGTTGTTATGGTGAGATCTCTGTATGAAATTAAAAGTGTCTTATATTCCTCACTCTATAAACCAACACCATACACAATCATTTTATAATATGATAAAACTTTTTTGTAACATGCTGTATAATATGTTTGTTTTTTTTTATCAAACGCCAAAGTAAGATTAAAAAGTTTACAATATAAGTGGTATAAAAACTGAGAAATACCGGGAAGAAGCAGGTGGCAATCTGATGTATCTGCCTACTTCGGTAGGAGAAGGCTGTGAGGTTATGTATGTATGTAAATGATGATACTCTTAGAGTATTCGAGTTACGCTGTAAACTACATCCTTCGAACATAAGATGCGCTGAAAATTGATGCTCTAATTTGAGTTTCCCCAACGTACCTAACATAGTTGAAATAGAATTCAAAAACTTTATTTATATAGACCGAGTTACAGCACTTATGAACGTCAAATACATTGTATAATTAAAACCTTTATTAATGATGGACTGAACCTCTGTCAGTAAAGGTACTAATAAACTTAAGTGAAAACATTGTTGTCATTTGTATAATCTTTAATAGAATAGAATGCTTTTGTAATTAGCTTACGTTTTACTTGATTTGTAAACCTATTTATTGATAAACTAGTCAAGTTATTTGTAGTTGGGATTTTATTATCAAATGGTACACATTTTCCTTTGAATGAATCGTTTATACTTTGGAGCCTAGTGTTGGACACTGCAAGCTTATACTTATTTTTAGTATTAATATTGTGTGCTTCACGATTCTGCTAAACTTTTTGTTTTTTTTTTGTTTTGTGGACGTACACATTTAAAATATATAAATATACGAGCTGTGTACAGTCATTATGACTATTTCTTTAAACTTATTCTAAGCGAATCTCTTGGACCCATTTATATAGCATACGAATAGCCTTTTTCTAAAGAAAAAATATTATATTTATGTCAGCAGCACATTCCTAATGTAGAACTCCGTATGTCATTACACAATGAAAGTAGGAAAAACAAATTAATTTAGCTGTTTGTACGCCAGTTAACTGACGGATTTTATATACAGCAAAAGCTGCAGAGCTGTGTCTATTGGTGAACCTAACTATATGAGAATCATATTGTGACTATCTAGAGTTATATCTAAGAGACCGTAGTATCGACGAGGTGCAGTTCCTCGTACTTTATTACAGTACTTGGTTCCGTTTCTTTCTCATTAGGTGCGATGAATTTAACATTTGGTATTTTTCTCATTCAACATTAAGTTACTAACATTAAACCAAATCACTTCTTCTTACTTATTTACTTACAATTCAACTATGCTTTTTCATATACCACTATTTTACAGCGTCAATAATAAAATATATAAATAGTAACGATATAGCATTGTTGTGTGTATATATAATCTTATCTTATATATAATGTTATCTGTAAACAATACTATATTGTTATATTATATATTGTTATACTACATTTGTATATATTAGGAATGGGAAATTTAAAAAAAGACAACTCCCGCACTAGGATTAATTCCTGTGTCGCGAAAGACTTTACAAACATTCAAACAACGGACACAAAGAACACCCAGACCCAGAACAACAATTTTGAGAATAACACAAAGTGTTGTCCCGTGCGGGATCGAACCCACAACACTCGGCGCGGCAGTGTATTGGCGAGGTGACAACTTAAACCGCTACACCATCTGTGCAGAAGAATCCTTTAGAGTTTAGAGTGTTGATAACCCTTATTAACCTTTCACCACCAGTTTCACGAAACACTATATTTTTACAACTTTATTAACAAACACTAAAGCACTGCTTTCACATTCAAAATATAAGTAGTTATATTGCATTCTGCCTCTGACCTACGTAGAGGTAGGTGTATTATTTTCTTGTATTAGACTATCGTTCCATTGAAAACATTTGTGATATAAGTAAGTGCTTATATATTGCAACCCTATTCTAACTACGATCAGACTTCACAGACTTATTGAATCGCTGTTATTACATTTCAATTTAATAAAGAAACGCAGAGCAGTCGTAGTACTGCCGTGGGTAAACTAGATTTAAATGTTATTTCTTTTACTTTGTACCGCTCGAGATTTAATACGGAATCTAAATAAAGTTTGATATTGATTTCTGTTTGTGTACCACCATACTAGCTATTGGACTCGTGACTCACAGCTGCCTGGTAACCTAATCTTTACATTTAACATATGAATTCAATAGATATAGATTATATAACTGAAATTTTATATTCTTCTTTTGTTATTATGTAAAAAACTCTTTTAAGTTTATGTTATACTGCTTCTAATTATCTTATTGAAAAGACACGTAGTTACATACTAAGCACTTTGGATAACAATACAAGGTAGAGCTGGGAGATGATGATGGATAGTCAAATCCGTCGTTAAAGTTTCTTCTAACAAGTCAAATATATGACATTTGATAACGAAGTACGTTTTTTAGTTTTTTTTTTTTTAAATAACTCTGCCGTACCGCAGAAGATGCATCAGGTTCTGGAGGACGCAGAATTATCTCCGACCGCACGGAGCGCGGTTACCCCAGCAAAAGCGGACCTGTTATGGGTCGCTTCTTTAAGTTCTATGGGGGCAAGGCCCTCCACACTCCACGGTGTGGTTGCCTGCTGATTCCAAGGTCTGCATGGATTCTTGGAAGCTTCCTTCGTAGAATATACCCGGCTGCGCGGTAATAGACCCCCTCATGACGGAACCGTGTGGTTTTATTCGGTTCCATTCCGACATACGACTTCACTGTTGGCTTCAGTGAGGTGATGAAGCGTTATTATCACACATTAAAAATGTCATCGGCACTGAAGGAGTATGCAAAATTTCAGCTCAATGGGTCACCGGGAAGAGGGTCTAATTTAACGTACAAGATTTGACCCGAACTATACATTACATGTATTGTTTTATGAAAGTAAGTAAGTGTAGATCAGTAATAAGCCTGTGATAAATGGTCCTGGCTGCTGAGCCAGAGGTCATGGGTTCGATTACAACACGGAAATAAAATTTATGTAATCCACAAATTGTTATCACCTTTTATGGTGAAGTCCCGGCGCTGCAAGGAATATATTATTCATAGTTATCTTTTTAAACATAGAAAACTAACTGAAAATTTAACTTGACTTTATTTGCAAAACAAAATTCAAATACCAAATAAATGTTTAAAAATAAAATTATTTAGTCGTTATCGAGACGTCAATATATTGTATGTGAGAGAGATGCGCGCAGGTATTGTATATATGTATATAACGTACGTTCGCGTAAGGTAACACCGTGGCGTGCAACGAACGGCAGTGTTTTCAGGCAGTCGGTGCATCTGCTATCCACAGTTCAGACGCACTTTGAATTTATGCAACGCTGTGTGCCGCGATACGGTCCGCCTTATTTCTCTTTACAATATTTAAATTTAAATTTAAAAGAGTTACAAACGGAAAGAAATAATATCATTGATATTTAAAAAATACAATGTAAAATTGTTGAGTAATCACAATTTATTTTGTAATAGTATTAACTTGTTAAATTGTGTTGCGTAGCTGTTAGCGCCGGATACGGTAAGTATTTTATGTTTCATTTGTGTATGTAATAAAACACTTGTTGCTCCAAACAGAGCTTTCAGTTCAATTCTTTCAGACCGCCGCTACAGTTTTAATGTAATTGTGTAGGATTGGCAACATACAAATAATTTTTTTAGTTTTGAGACAAATGACAAAAATATTATATAAGTATTATAATTTGCAAATAAAGTATAATAAAACAACAACATACTTGATATAAAATTCCTTTAAATGTTACCCTCGACTTAGCAAATCTCCTTGTTTCATAAAAATTTACACGAATTCAATTCAATTCAGCCTTAACGTAATGCAATTTAATTAAGGTGAAAAAGAAATGTTTTATATAGCAATGACTTTACTATTACTGTTGCATATTACAAACCTGTTATAAAAATGACCTTTTTAAATAAAAAAGATATTGCATTTTTAGTTAATTTTAGGCAAAACTCAGTGAGAAAATAAATTGTATGTTTTTATAAGATTAGAATCATTTATTATTCGTTGACTAATCAAAGTGCTAATAAAACATAAATTTGTTTTATTGATCTTGTATCTACATGTAACTAAACAAACAAATGCAGTATGTCAGTGATTGTTTTTAATAAAAAAGTAAGTGACAGACAATAGGACGCAAACAATGAAACGCGCTTTGAATTCAGTAATCTGAGTTGAACAATAGAGAGCCCTGGTGAAAATCCCAAGTTTATTTTCATATTAAATGTTGTGTAAAACGAAAAGTGCAGTGTAACATTAATTTCATTTTTAACAATAATGTCTCTGTCTCACTATTATACATACTTATATGTATATATTCTTAGATACTTAGTTATTATAGATGTATCATGTACATAATTTAAGGTCAATTAAATTGAATCGAGTACTGAAAAGACAGAACATTGGCGTACAAAGAGTTCTATTTATTATATTTGATTCATTTTTAATTTTTCAGGCTTTACTTTTACAGATTTACAGGCTTTAAGCGAGGGCGTAATGATGATGCTTTGTTTAGTTAGCAAATTTAGCAGCTTACTTTTGCTTGAAAAATGGGGATCTTTATAGAATCTCTTGGTTGTCCGCCTGTCTGTCAAGACCCTTTTTCTCATATATTTTTTTTTTATACTATAGGGGGACAGACGAACAGACGGGTCACCTGATGGTAAGTGACAACCGCCGTCCATGGACACCCGCTTCTCAGGAGTCGCAAGTGCGCTGCCCGTCTTTGAGGGGGATGAGGGATGGGGGATGCAGGGAGCGGAGAGAAGAGAGGGGAATGAGGAGAAAGGAGATGAGGGGAGAGGAAAGGGAAGAGGGGGGTTGGGCCTCCGGAAAATTTACTCATTTCGGGGACGCGTTACTTCACAACCGGCTTTCTGTGAGGCCGTGGTATCGCACCGGTCGAGTCGGCCCATTCGTGCCTAAGCATGGCTCTACCACTGTTAAAATGCGTATCAAGTTGAAATTAACATTAAATAACTATGTCTGCGATCCATTAAAGCTGTAAAAGAGCTTCTAACGGAATCAAAAGATACGATCCTATTAGTGGCTGTAACTTTAAACATTTGTTCATTTCCATTGATCTAGAATTATTAAATCCGAAAAAAATATTTTGCTATTATAAAAGTGGTTTGTCTTCAAGAAAAAACGAGAGAATCTTTAAATCTTTGATCGATTTGATGCACAAGTCAGACTCACTCCTCCGGGTTAATTTATAAAACTAATTAGTAAACTCTGTACAAAGTTGAGCGATGGAACGTACTTAGTTCGAGGTTGAAAAATCTTTATCATACCAGTGCTGTCATTTGCACGTTGCCAATCTTATGAAGGGCGTCTATGGACTCTGTCCAGCAGCAATTTATAATTAGTAATCGTTAGTTAGTCCTTGTCTTCGGTAGGGTGAAGTTTATTTTTTCATAGGGCGACTCTCATTCGAAAACAGATGTGTTACATTTGAAACTGTTTACACTTTATTATCTCTTAGATGTGGTGGGCTAATGCATATAACAGTGAAAGGAGTCTACAATGAAGATATTAACTATCTAAGTTCATCCTTTTTATTATTTTTATTTATTTAAAACGTTTTGCACTATAATAATGTACAACGGCGGACTTAATGCCACAGGCATTCTCTACCAGTCTACCTTTCGTTTGTGTAGAGATAATTCACTAGATGCACTAGAAATAATAAAGCAGTAATAGAAAGAAAGAAAGAAGATTAACTTTAAACAATCACATAAATATCTAATATAATATAATATAATATGTGTGCCACACATGCAAACATAGCTATTAAGTATAAAAATAACATACATATAATAAATGATTGTTGTGATGGTTCTGCAGACTTATGCACTATGTGAGCTCGTACTTTCGCCTTGAAAGAGAGGCGACTAGGTGCTATTCTGATACCAGGAGGTAGGGCATTCCAGAGGAGGATAGATTGAATTAGGATCGGTTCGCATTCCGATAAAGCTTTCAGAAATTAAACTTCGAACCTTGTCTGTGTGTACGAATTATACAGGGTGCTTTGAGGCAGGCAAATATAAATCTATAAAAAGCTGTGCTGTAAAGTGCTGAGCCCGCATGCGCTGTCTATGTGAGCCCTAGAGCGAGCTTATTGCCCCTCCCCCCGCTTTGCCTCTCCCTATCTATGCGTTACGGTGAGGTCAAGGCCTGCTAGGATTTCCCGGCGGCGCTGTGAGTCGGTTCGACTTCCAACTTTTGATTATCCTAACTAATATTAAAAATGTTTCTGTGAGTTTTTTTTGTTTCACTTTTAAGCCTACCCACTTTGTCCAGGCTACGACAAGAGCAGGTGTAGAGTATCTTTCGCCGGAAATAACTACTGTTTCCGAGCGCACCCACAGGCCAAAGCTAGTACGACGGGTTAACGGGCCTGTTCGTCTAGTGGTTACTGACCCTGACTGCTGAACCGGAGGTTGTGGGGTTCGATTCCCACACTGGACAAAAATTAGTATTATCCACAAATAGTTATACTGGGTCTGGATGATTGACCCAACAATTATTCCTAATGTGGGACTGTCTTCTTAAAAAAAATTAATTAATATACGTGAATATGTATATGTATTGTTCTTGTCTACATTTTTGTATTCGGGTGATTGCAGGAGGTACTTTAGGTGGCTACATAAGTCGTCCAGCCGCAACGGTGCCGGACGATGCACTGCACACTGAATGCGGTGCTTCGTCCATATTTAAATAAATATCAATCTAATTCACTAAAGTATTTATTCTAATATATGTTCGGTTCGGTTTAATTGAAATGACTTTGATTTCACTTGTAATGGCAAGACAGCGGAGACAATGTTTCGCACTATAAGATATTAGTAATGGTCCTGAAATGTCCTAGCGATGAAAATTAAGTTTCTTCACCTCCCAATATAATGTGACTGATATTGCAATGTGATATACATATATGTATTAGTTTCAAATAGAAGGTCTAAGAAGTTTGCTCTGTTATAGAACAGTGGATTATTACGCGATTTTTGTTTAAGCATATAAAGAAGTAATTTTGTTTTTAATTGTAATAATTCTTAACACTTACATGACACATAACAAAAAAAAAAATGGACTAATAAAGGAGATATAAGTACTGAAGTGTTCTGTTATACCTATTTATTTAGATCTTTGACGTTTCGGTGGCAGAATACAATTGTGATCCTCGCCCCCCCGATCATTCGCATGAAGAGGAACACCGGGGTGGATTTTAGTCGGTAAGAGTCCGACAGACCTCCGCCCTCCCTAATTGGCGAAGTACATCTCTGAGGATCTTCCACCCCGTAAACAAAAAAATAAAAAGTACTTTGGTTTGATAATTATCTTGTTCGTCTTGATAGTATTTTCAAAATATCTATACAATTCAAACAACGACATGAACAGAAGTGTTATCTATATATACATATATGTTATTCCAGCATCAGTTATTAAGTTTGTTCATAAAATTTCAACGGAATCTGCCCGGTAATAGGTAATAATACAGATTATAATTAAATATTTTACAGTTGCAGTAAATTATTTCAAAAAGATTTCGGTATCTGTTCTGAATTGCGTACAAATATTTACTATTCAGTTATTTGGGTAGCATACCCACGTATTTAATCTTTTAAAAGGATTAAATTATTTACTGATTGTAAATATCAAATATGGAAAAACTGTTTGTGGAATTGAATAGGGATTTTACGTAAGCTTTTCGCCGGTGTAGGCAGAGTTGTTTATACACCAATTGCCACATTCCTGCGAATATTGCCATTGAAATAGGATAAACACTTAGTGCTTTTATAATAATCTAATAATATCGAAGCTCTCTAAATGTTCTAATTTTGCATTTGTGAGGTATAAAATTTTAATCAAATTTAAATGGGATTTACAATGAGCTTAACCAAATCAACAAAGATAAGAAAAACAAAAACAATGAAAAGAAGAAATAACAGCTTAATTGTACAATTATTAGATAACATGCACCGATGGCATAGCGGTTTAAGTGGTCACCTTGTCACCACGCTGCCGCGCCTTGTGTTGTGGGTTCGATCCCCGCACGGGACACTTTGTGCAATGCTCAAATTTTTGTTCTGAGTTAAAGTCCTCCGCGTACTTATCTTATTTTAAATCATTTAAAAGAATATAAGTGTAAAAATGGGATCTACAGAAGACTGCGTTGCAGTAATACCTTCATTACTACAAACTTCTTTATTACGATAGTTGTTTATTCTTGAATAATTGTTTTACGGAGTATTCGTTTGTAGTAACTACATACAAGGCGGAAAGTGAAGGTACACTTTTTATTTACAACAGACTGCTTTATCGAATGTAACTTCCAGATTAAAATGCTATTAAAAATATACAAATATAGCTGTGACAATGCACCTGAAAATCTATTGTGATTTAGATATGTAAATTATTCATCGAGGTTTACCCTGACTGATTTGTAGCTATTGTGTTATTTGATTATTTCAAAAGTAAATTATTGTTAAATTACTTTGCATAAATGAAATGAAAAGTACGTGTATATTATATATACAACTAGCGGACCCGACAGACGTTGTCCTGAAGTTGCAGTATAGATAAATAACCTAGATACCGACTGCAGCGCCATCTGCCGGGCTGATTTGTCAATCTAAACCATCCAGGGCGCCACCCAAACGCATACAAAAAAATCAGTTCAGTGACATACACACGTACAGTAGAATTATATACATATATAGAGATAATGAGTATGATATGGTATGTTTTTATACATAATAAAAACGCACACATACCAAAAAACATATGTATATACCAAAAAACATATATATACACACACACATGTTAGTATTCCATTAAGTTAAAAAGCCATTAACCATTCCATACATGACTTATTACGAAACTTGCTCTTAAAGAAAGTAAAAGAGATTTTCTTTTAAATGAAATAGGGGCAAACTGATGATGACAGCTTAGCACATCTTAACAATGACCCTAAGGATGTATTCTATACCCACACGAGAGAACTATTTAACAACTGAACCATAGGAGTATAATAAATTACATTTTGCATATCAATTGGTATAAACACGTGAATACGTTACCTTTTATCTAAACAGAAAGTAAAGAATTTGCCGAGTAATGAATAAGTTTTACACCGCCGTGGGTGAATCCTAGTAATGTAAGCGTGTTTGTTACGCCGTGGGTGAATCCTAGTAATGTAAGCGTGTTTGTTACGCCGTGGGTGAATCCTAGTAATGTAAGCGTGATTGTTACGCCGTGGGTGAATCCTAGTAATGTAAGCGTGTTGTACACTTTCACTCCTTAACAAAGTACAACATAACTGAAGAACTTCATAATATTATAGGGGATGCAGAAAATATCGTGGAGAAGTGTTCACATTCAAAATATTTTTTTTTTTAGCACACCTTTGCAATTTTCGTCACCACGTCTATTTTCAAGTGTACAATTATTACAATTAAATTCGACCGTAAGAATGATAATAATACTTGTGACTTTGTCCGGACAACTTTCGTAATGGACAAGTGCCATGGATTAGAACAAAGGATAGTAATAGATGATGAAAAGATAGTAATAGAGGATAGAAATTAAACTAAAGTTATTAAGCTTTACTTGTTAAACAAACAGGTTTATATACATACACACAGATCCAGACTTGTCTTAACTAGTGGAATGTTTTCCTAGTTGACAGCATCTCCATGGCTGGTAGTAAGTTTTACACCCAAGGCCCCGGATAGCTCAAGGCGCTGTTCGCTACAAGTATCGCTAAGCAAACTAGCTGTAAATCTCTGCGTAGCTATCACAAAGCTTTCTTGTGATAATTACCTCGTTGTTTTTCCTTGCTTTCTACATCGCGGTATTATAAACTTAGTTGCAATAATAGGCCTTCAGTGAACCGGTTCCAATCCTTCATCTTTGAGCTTCACTAAGCCGATGCCTCCACCAGGATCCAGGCGCTATGAATATATTAATTAAATTAATAGTTAAAGTTACATTAGTCTTATTGGGGCAATCACTAAAAGAAAATGTTATTGATTTCCCCGGTAATTTTGTTTAACATGAACTGTACATTTCAGCATGGAATAAATTGCCCATAATGTAGATGACTTTTTAGTGTTAGCAATCTCATTAAATACGCCAAAAATACGAGAAAATGTTTACCTTTTTCTCGTTTTTCCAATTCATAAAATTTTCATATACTTTAATGTATTTTTCTTTTGACTTCTATAGAAGAAAGTTTTTCATTGCAAATTTGGCTTCTGATCTTAAATCTGGTGGAGTACAATCAATCTCCATTTCACTCTCTGAAATATTGGAACTCATTTTAATTATTAAATTTATATTTATTAAGTATGTAAATAACAAATCAAGACGAACTTTCACCTTTGCCATTTTTTTATTTATCATCTTAAGCAAAGATACTAACTTTGGTATGCCAAGAATGATAAAAGAGATCCATTCAAAGAGTATTTAATAACCCCAGAGCGTTGTAATGTTCCAAATTCAAAAAACGAATGACAATAAACTATGAATTTAATTTTGTTTGTCCGTAAATTCGATTCGTCTTCGCGTGTTCTTTTTTCGAAATCAATGACAATATTTCCATGCACGTTGGAGAAAAATACTATACCCTTTGTGAGACCTTTTATTACAGAGCACAAAGCAACTCCGCTTATCCTGAGAGGGATTATTCGATATATGGGATTTTATAGAGTGCAACGATCTACATTTTACAAATTGTACTAGTAAAAGTCTGATCAGAAAAATAAAAAATCTCACCATATTTCAGAATGCAGACAAAAATATTAGTTTTATGTAATGGCGTAGAGTAGTCGTCAGGATGTCGTCATTGTTTGTTGTTGATGGTTGTCTATGTTTTAGAGTTTAGATAAGATATTTTTATGTTAAAATACCCCAAAAAACTGCTCATAACTGTGACAGAAAGGTGTGGTATGTATGGAAAGTCTGATGGATTGGATTACATATCTGTAAGCAACATAACAGATTTTGTTGTGAAATTGTTGTCAAAGGACATCATCATGATCCCTAATGATAATAAAGTTAAAACTAGGCTCAGACCTCCGGTCCACAGCCTCTTCGAGTTACATATATGTATGTATGTAAGTATGAGACCCTGAGGTACTTGACTTTTTTTTCTTTTTTTTATGCGATAGGGGGCAAACGAGCAGACGGGTCACCTGATGGTAAGTGACTACCGCCGCCCATGGACACCCGCAACTCAAGAGTTGTAAGTGCGCTGCCCACCTTTGAGGGTGATCAGAGATGGGGGGTGCGGGGAGGGGAAAGAAGAGGATGGATGTGGAGTGGGAAAAAAGAAAAAGGGATTGAGGTGAGAACAAAGAGGAGAAGGGGATTTGGGCCTCCAGAAACCTAATTTCGGGGACATGCAACGCAAGCGTAGGCGCCCACTGTAGGCGCTTATTATTCAATTTCTTCTCTTATATAGTAATTAGTTTTTTATATAACTAAAGCTTATTTAAACACAATCAAATAATACTTAACAATCACTGTTTCTTAATTTTAATTATAACAATAAAGTAAATGCCGCACTAAACAATGGCCCCGATTAGTCGGCTGAATTCAGTATCTTCAGGGGCTCCCAGTGGCCAAAGACCTTGAGCTTTTAGATTTTCCATCTACAGCTACAGCTAGCTGTACTACGCTTGTGCGCCTTATCAGATTTCGTTGCGCACATACTTGTTAGGTTAGGCCTCTCGCTAGAGACCATGGTTATTGCTATGGTCCAGAGCGAGAGTGCATGGGAGTCCGCCGCTTCGTACTGCGAGGCAGTGATGCTTGCAAAAGAAGCGGCGGAAAGGGAACGGGAGAGAGTTAGTACTCTTCCGTCCCGCAGAAGACGCACAAGGCGCCGGAGAGTGCAAAATGACCTCCGGCCTCCATGAGCGCTGGCCTGAGGGCGACAGACTGGGCTATCTATCGCCCTAGCAGAAGCAGGCCCGTGACGGCGGCGCGACGTGTTCCACGCGCACCTGACTAAAATATGAGGGGGGGGGGGGGGACAGAACCCCACACATCATATTGGGGTCGCCTTGCTCAAAAGGCGGCTAGGTCTGCCGGGGTACACAGGGATTTCCTTTCTAGGGTACACCTGAGGCCCCGGCCAATAGACCCGACGGAACACTGTGTGGTTTTAGTCGGTTCGAGTCCGACATACCACCTTACCCATTAGCCCCGGTAAGGTGACGACCCGTGGGGGTTTCCACACAAAAAAAAAAAAAAAAAAAAAGGTGCGGCAATGAAGAAAATGTCAAATTATTTGTTTGTTTAATTTGTTTTCTTCTTAGCTTTGTACTTTTAAAGTGGCATACGTTGAAATTAACGATGGATGTTGAGAAATCAAAAATGGTTTCATGTTGGAAAGATAGTACATAAATATTTTTAATTTGCCGTGTGGTTCACGGTAGAATAGAATAGAGGTAAACAAAAGGATCGGATTGTTATCTATCAGACAGTATGAATACAGTCATACAGTGTCCATTTAATAGCAATAGGCTTCTTTTCTTCTTCTTTCTTTTAAATACAATCCCCGCATTGGGAATAATTCATGTGGCGCGGGTGTGTTACAAACATTTAATCAACGGACACAAAAAACACCCAGAATCGGGACAACTATTTGTGGATCACACAAATTGTATCCCGTGTGGGAATCGTACCCATGACCTCCGGTTTAGCAGTCAGCTTCACTAATCACTAGACCAACAGCACAAATTAGCTTGACCCCTATAATGTTGGTTAGACCAAATTGTAATTAATGAAAGATGGAATACAGGTGTGAGAGTATGTATGTATTTATGTATTTAATTATGCAATTATTAAATATATGCATATTTATTTTATCTCAAGGTATTTTGTA
The DNA here is from genome assembly GCA_947561695.1 of Tyria jacobaeae. Taxonomy (NCBI): domain Eukaryota; kingdom Metazoa; phylum Arthropoda; class Insecta; order Lepidoptera; family Erebidae; genus Tyria; species Tyria jacobaeae. The sequence continues at coordinate 3,840,351 of OX387207.1, read as the reverse complement.
CTATCGAAGATCGGAAAGTAAACAACGTGTACTTCACTCAAATGCTCGTTTATTACTGATCGTCTAGCCACCGCTTGTGCACATCGATGCATATTTTTACCGTTATCACGATTTAATTTTTCAATTTGGGAGTACCCAATAATTTGATATGTTTTGTTTTTATGCGATAGGGTTCAAACGAGCACCTGATGGTAAGTGACGCATCTCAAGGATGCAGGAAGAGTAACAGTTTGAATGATACGAGTATGTTCATGGTAGAAGTAGGTTCAGTTAAAGATGGAGCAATATGGGCTGGCTGGCTTAAGGGCTACAGACAATATGCTACTTTTTTGTAAATTAATGAGTAAGGTTGTAATCTAAATCACGACTCGAAATACTCAGTTTGAAACAGAAGTAAATACCTATTGTAAGCAGGTACCTAGGACGTGTAAAATCAGTTGTAAAAGCGAAGTGAAGTAAAATGAGTTTCGATACTTTAGGATCTTGAAAACAACAAACTCAAACATAATAATTATTATAATCTTACCGGGTAAGGGCTATGCTTGTTCACGAAATGGGCCTTTTACCTGTCCCCTCGTCACCCACAAAAACCGGCAACGCTCTTACGACTCTTGAGTCAAGTGTTCATGGGCGGCGCTTGTCAATTTCCATCAGTGAGCCGTCTGCTCATCAGTATATGTAATAAATAAATTGTCAGTGACAGGTAATGTTCAACTGCTAATTAGTGCACAGACATTTTACAAAATTTAAAAATTATCCTTATTGACAACACACACACACTGTGATTGTTTTAGGTAAAACACCTTTACACGAAGACCGATAGTTTACCTATTTAATGGATAGTTTCGGGGAAAACATATTACTTATGAATCAACATGTACAGAATCAAAGTATTATTTATATACTTCTGCAATTATGGGATATCATTTCAAGGTACAAATAAAAGTTGAAAAAAGCGTAATTTTTACAGAATGGCATGCTTGCTGAAAATTTAAAAAAACTGTGGACATACGACAAACACAAACTATATTTTCTTTATGTATGGTACCAGTGAACCTGGTATATAAAGTAAATATTTTTTAACCGCACCGCAGTGTGTATGTGCAGTGCATATATGCAGCCGCAGTGAGTAAAATAGATATATTAATGAATCTGATTTACTATATAGGTCGTAATGTGGTTATTTTCTGCTACAAAAAAAACTTAAATTATTATAAAAAATGATTATTCAGTTTTATTTAACATTTCAATATCTAGAGGTACTGTTCTATCATCTAAAAAAGCGGCCGGTGCAGATATTTGTTTTTGATGTCATGCCCAAGATCAGATCAATATAGTAGGATCGAGCGATCCTTACAAAGCACGTCTTCAAAGGAAACATAATTAAACTTTCATAAGTGAGTTGTGGAAAGTCAACGTAAGCAGAATTATTGGCATCAATTGGCACGAAGGCTATTTAAGTGGTGCTGCCTCACATACTCTGTGAATTCATTCCTCTCTATTGATCTTTTCATTAATTATAGTAATGAATTGATCATCGCATATGCTGTCGTCCTATAAACGTCATCGTGTTGCGTTGATGATTGCCGCGATAATTCTAAAGCCTACCATCATACCGATAAGATATTAAAATCTATTTTTAAATCAACCATTTATATATATATATATATATATATTTATTGTAATACTTAGTAATTCAATTCATGATTAAAGTTGTCGTATTAGAATAAAAACTTTCGTGCATCAGATACATATTTATTTAAATATACGGTTTCATTTACGTGTGTATTTCGTGGTTTCGGTCTCGACAGGAGGCCTTTTCAAGGAGTAAGTCGTCCAGCGACGACGGTACACTGTACCGGTACCGTCACGTTTAAATAAATATGGGGTTGTGTTAAGATATCTCACATAACCATCGACTTTTTGATATTTATTGATCTCTTATTTTTTACTTACTTAGTGGAAAATAAATACAAAATGACAAAAGAAAGCAAATGCAGCAAAAGCGTTCCGAGTTAATAGAGTGAAATAAGGTGAACTTTTGGGTGAAACATACGTTCCACGATTTCGATACTTGACCTTTTCTCAAAAATAGTTTAACCAAAAGATCTCTATCACTGTAAACCAATCGTTTTCTCACCTAACTTTTTTATATTATACTAGCTGTCGTCGCTGTCGTTCCGTTAATATCGAAAAACTACATTTTTATTACACTTATAAGATAAGGGTTTCGTTCAGGCTTTATATTTTATACCTATTAAACTCCCAGAGCGTATCCACAAAAATATTGATATAAGTAAAACGAACGAAGAAATAACGACATACTTAAAGTTGTCTGAGAAAGTTTTTTCTATAGTTGAAACTCTCACTTCTGAATTCAAGGAACTATACAGCTTGCTTAAACCCATCTATTGTGAGTGAATCGTAGGTACTGAAACCTTTATAGGTTAACCCAGCTACAGCAATTTAGCACACAACAACGCGGGCTTCAAGTGGGCTTCGTAATAACTGGGCGTTGTCTAGACACTCGCTTCTCGAGAGGCTCAACTGCAACTGAAGGATATGAAACCCGCCTCAGCCACCCGCGACCACTTTTAGAATGGCATGAGCGCTTACGTCTATTTCAAGGTCTTGGTGGTTGTCTTGGAATCGTGAAAATACTCCCGATGTTTCCAAAATCTAAACATATCTATATTGCCCTGTGTGCCATTGCGCACTGCGTTTCAGATTTGTGTGTTGGGCCGGAGTACTCTCAGAGAATTAAATTCCTTTGGCCAAGTCAGTCTGACTAGTTTTATACTAGTCAGACTGACTGAAATTAAATCCTAAATATAATACTTTATATTACTGCATTTTTGTAATGAGATACAGATTAGATATAGTATACTGATAGAGTGAACTAAGTACGTATACTACGTCTACAGATATAGTATATATATATATATATGTGTGTGTTTTGTGTGTGTGTGTGTGTGTAATAAATTAGCGTTAGTGATACATTTTCCTTATTTTTTTTTTGACTTGATTATGCGCATACAAATAATTCGGATGTACAGATTTATTAGTATACAAAGTTTTCAATAAAATTGAATAACCTGTATATACGTTTTTATTACAATTTTTACAGAATTATGCTGAAACCATTGTTTATATCAAAATCAACCTGTATTTTTACAAATGATTATTTTTCTCATTTAGAACCGAAATTGTTTACTTGTTGTTATTATGTTAGTAAGTGATTAGTGCCATACTTTAAGTATAAATATTTTCTAAACGGAATGGAAACGAAACCTCTTTCTTCCTTAGAACTGTGGCCTACTGTCTGCCTAGAGACGTCAAGGGTCAGGGGTCACAGGTCCATAGAACTCATAAAAATAATAAACAATTAATATTGAATACCAAGACTAATGCATCACCAAATTAATTCGTTGCATACGTACGTACACTCACGCCCATATCCACAAAGGAGCAGGCAGAGGTACGCTTTTAATAAAGGACAAACCCATTACTGTCAATCAGGCATTGTTTACTGGCTGGTACATAACAGTCTAATCCCGTAGTTCCGTTTTACGACACCAACAGTAGGGAATGGGGTGATCCTATTCTATTCTACTATGTAACCCTTTTCCCTTTGAGTGTACAAAAACAAATAGCAAAACACATTGGATTTTATGTAGTGCGCGGATCGTACAAGTATAAAAGTCTTTTTCATTAAATTCATTGTTTGCGCTAACTCACAAGAGCAAATAGAGCCGAGTCGAGGCAGACAGCGCATACAGAGTGTCATAACATTTCGGGGAAAGTGGGATTAAACCAAACCAAACAATCATGACAGTCTGTATGGCTTCGGAGGATGTTATACCGTTTTCATCATATATATATACTCCCCAATCACCCATAAAAGCATATGTATATCATACGTATAGCCACCTCTGGCTGATTGTTCTACTGGTTAGTGTTTCCTACTGCTGCACAAAAAGTTGTGGTCTCAATTTCCACACGAGATAAAACTTTGTGTTATTCCCAAATAGTTGTTAGCCTGGTTGTTTTTCGTGATATATATTTGTATGTTTGTAAAGTCATCGCGGTACAGGATATATTTTGTATACTATATGACGACAGATTAACAGACTTGTCAGCTGATGGTACGTGACAACTGCTATCCATAACTCAGAAGTCGTAAGTGCGCTGTCCACCTTTGAAGGTGATGAGGGATGGGGACATGCTAAAAGAGGATAATTACGGGGATATGCAACGCAACTGTTGCTTACAACCGCTTTTCTGTGTGGCCGTGGTATCATTCGTGCCTGGTATTACCACTGGTGTTAAATGCATAGTGCGTCAATTGCATAGTGGGTCCGGATGGAGTGGGTGGGATAAAGCTGTTCCCGGATTCCTCCTATTTTAGGACACCGTGTGGTTTTAGTCGGTTCGATTCCGACACACCGTTTCCCCGAAAACCTGGTGGAATGACGGCCCGAGGGGGTTTCCACACGAGAAAAAAAAATCCCAATATGTATCATATAATATTAAAATTTTCTCGTCGTATGTGCGTTGCTCTTTAGAACATTGAGTGGTAATATGACACAATGACGATACAGACTGTTGTCAATTTGAGCTAATTTGTTTTATGTTATGTGATATAAAAAAATACCGACTTCAATGCGTCCAACTCATACATACATACAATCATGGTTGTTTCTCCGAAGGCGTCGGCAGTAGCATACTAAATAATAATAAAATGAAAATAAAATAAAATATCGGCGAGAAATGAGACGTCGAGCTCCACCTCCAGCGACGAGTATTTCTTCGCCAACACCTGTACGTCGGCAGGGGAGAGGCCGGCCACCGTCTAGCTTAGGACCCCGAGGACCACTGTCCTCGAACAGATTCCCGCTGCCGGGGTGATGTGCACCGCATAAAATGGACTACTTCTATGAATAAAAATGTCATGCGGGCATATTATCGGGCTACGGAGTTGAGAACTAACCTCACTGCGTACCGTGTTCGTTTGGTGTCTCTGTTTGAGGAGCTTGAGCCAGCTGTCAACGTGTTAGCACAACGATTATCGGATCAAGTGCGAGCTATACAGCGCTGTCACCTGCTTGCTGATACCGTACTTGAGAGGATACGCTCTGACGTAAGGAATAGTTTGGCTATCCCGTCTTCATCACACACTGTGCATTTGGTGACAAACAATAAACCACAGTTAATGTCCATATTACCTGTTGATGAAGTTGTGGAGAGTAAAGCTATATCTGTAAGTACAATTAGAGACTAAGGAGTGCTTTGGAAGATACGATTCTGAAATATAGATCATCAGAATAGGCCACGTTTATCCCGTTTGCCTATGAATAAAAAAATATAGCGCTAATGTGTGCCCTATATTCGCTGTTGTCTATTTGGATTACAGTGAAAATCTTAGTGATACGCACTCTATTCTGTATTGTGCGGCTGTTGCAGTATGTCGAGTAGCTGGAGTAAAATTTTCAATAAATATCGCTACTACTAAATGTAAACCTGCTAAGAAATGAGAGGTGGGTTTACCGAAAATGGGCACAACCTGATCCATGTGTGAGTGACGGGTGTTTGCCAGATGATGATGCTACAAGTACATTTTGGCGTAACATCTGGTCCATGCAATATGTCGGACGATCGTGTGAGATAATAAAACAAATGGAACCTATAACCATAACCACTGAGGACGTGGGTTGTGCAGTTCGTTCATTATCAAATTGGAAATCACCTGGTGCAGACGGACTGCACAACTTTTGGCTTAAATGGTTCCGTAGCTCACATGCTCGTTTGGCATCTCAGTTCCAAGCAGCTCTAGATTTAGGTTCACTACCCTAGTTTATGACCACTGGCGTAACCCACTTACTCTACAAATCTGGTGGTGCCATGGATCTTAAGAATTATAGACCTATAACATGTTTACCAACTGTCTATAAGCTTCTTACATCTATTCTGAGAGTAAAAATTACAACTCATTTAAATAAAAATTCGATCATTTCTGTTTCTCAGAATGGATGTAGGAGTGGGACTGGTGGGACCAAAGAGCTCCTTATCATGGATATAGCCACTAGCCAACAAGTACGTCGTAAGCGCAAGAATCTGGCGACATGTATGTGGCAACGTCTGACGACATGTCTGTATGTGACAACCCTCCACATACATGGCATGTATGTGGAACAGAGTCATAGGCCTTTATGTAAACTATCCAAGTACAAGAAGGCCTATGACTCTGTTCCACATACATGCCATGTATGTGGAGGGTTGAGGGTGCTGGAGTTGTATAAAATTGATGCAACTCTATGCACTTTCTTGAAGTCATGTATGGGGCAATGGAGAACGGTTCTTCGTTATCCAGGATGTCGACAAACGGTGAGTATTTGCATAGACATAACCAAGTGGCCAGAATAGTACATACAACAACTTGCCCTTAAATACAGTTTTGTGAATTTAGAGGTGCCATATTACAGTTATGTGCCCGACCCAGTTTTCGAATACGGTTGTGCTACAACCGTATTCGATATATTGGGATCGATCTATCATCACTGACAGGACTATTATTGGCAATAAGCCTGATATAGTCGTGATAGACTGATTGGAGAGCCGCGCAATGATTGTCGATATTGCTGTTCGTCGAAATATGCAATCTTAGAGATTACTTTCTTTCTGTTAATGTGGAGGTACACCGGGATGTAGTGGCAGTTGATAACGGACTTATATACTTCTAAATACATACATATTATAGATAAATTACACCCAGACACAGAACAAATGATCATGCTCATCACACAAATCACTAACCACTAGACCAACAGAAATAATTGAAAACTTTAATTGTGATATTTTTTATTACTTAATTTTTTACCCTGAGAGATCGAAAGTGGTCTATACATTTAAATGGGATGAAGTTTGGGTGCAATCAGTGTGATAAAAAAGAATAATTGAAATCGATTCACAAAATGGCAAATACATAGCTTATTGACAACCATTTTGAAGTAGATTTAAAAGTAATATATACCTAGATATTATAATTATTAGTAACTTAAAAAATAAATGCTTAAAGCAACTTCCTTAATCGTGTTTTTGTCCAATATGTATGTATGATCGTTCATCTGTTCACTCTTAATTTCTGTACCTGTTATCATTATTTCACAAATAAAGTATGATCGTTTGCTGGTTACAGGCTGTATGACGTCATATTAAATTGAGTATACCACCTTCTTTACATCACCTTTCAGTATCGTAAAACGTAAAATTTTAAAACTTATTAGTAACGTATTTAAAGAATTACCCCGTAACTCAACTCAATTCTACTTATGACGCAAATATCTTAGAAAAGTATATAAGAAGACATTGTTAGTGTCTATAAAATTGGAGGGCCTTTCTCTATGATGAGACCACAGCAGCAGTATACTCTTTTAAGATTAATACACATCAAAAAATATACATACACTCGAACATAGAATCTTCTCCTTTTCTGAAGTCGGTTAACAGTGAATATTCTTTTTATTTCATAGTTTTCAGTGGTCGGGTTTTAGTTTCCACCCGTTCTTATCATTATATGTATATATGAGATAGACCATTAGTCAAACAACGCATCAATACATCAATGTGGTTTTAGTCAGTTCGATTCCAACATACTTCACCGTTATTTCCGAAGAGATTATAACCCATGGGGCTTTTTTTACAAAAATATATATCTATGTATATCTGTGTCTTATACGAATTTACATAATGTACCAATGTTAATTCAACAAAAGTTGAACAAAAGAACTCTTACCTAAATGTAGATAAATGAATATTTGTGATAGAATCGTGATAATTACAAATCGCATCTGCAATTTAATGCTGTATTCGTAGCTACACATTTATATATAGGGATCCTCACTTATTCAATTACTTCCTAATGACGAAATCTGGAAAACTACTTGAGCCATGAAGATTAAATTGTGCAGGGAGGAAGTTTATAAGTAGAACACGACAGCTAAGGATTTTGCAAGAGGACCGGCGTTAGGGGTACAAGGGCCTTGAAAGTTTACTTGAATGTAATTGGCTATTTATACTAGAGATCTGAATTTTAATAGGTAGCTAGATTATATAAAATGTGATTGTAAAACAGATTCTTGCAATGGGGACGGATATGGGGACCTAACGGCCCTTGATGTACTAGTATATGGGTAGCAAATACAGTTTAAATTATTATACAGGGCAGAGTTTAAGGGAGTTTAAGGGTCACCTTTTTTTTCTGACAGGGCCAGCATTAGGGAATCTAATGGGTTTTCAACTTTATTCGTACGTTTCTGGATTTTGCTACAAAAGACATAATATTGTGTTAATTGGGTTTACAATATAGAATGATGGAGACTGTAAAATTGTTTTTTCGTTTGTTGAAAGACATTCATTCGGTTCTTTTAGATATTGTTATAATCATAATAATAATTATTTGTTTGTGGAACATGGGTTATATACAGTTCTTACCATTATGTTATATGCTGTCTACGTCGTACCATATTGAGTGATGTATAAATATATGATTTATTTATCAAGACATAATCATCAATAAAATTAATTAAGTAATTACAATTAAATAACAATTAAAATATGTTATGTAAATGGAAATATAGTCATATTTTTATTAAAGACTAGGTTAAATACTAGCCCATAAATTAAATGCTTTTGTCATTATGATAATCATATATTAAATAATAAGCTTTATTTAAAAAAATAATAGTTATTTCTTAAATATATGTACATTTTAACTTTCAAATTCAATAGCTTTGGGTAATTTGTTGCATATCTTCGGTGTCATTACAAATTTCTCTTAATATATTCTTTTGGTTTTTAGTAAAAAAATAACTTAACATTGTAACTACATCTACACTATACACTGGCACTGTACTGTACTCGATATATGTATATACGTACTTTACAGAAATTAGAAGGCGAAGTCAGTATGTTCCTTTTGACTTATCCGTGTCTTATAGAGAATCCATTTACAAGCGTGATTCAATTCACAATTAACGAATAGGTTATTCTATAAATGAGGTTCCTAAATAAGAAATATGTTATGATGTCTGCGTAGGTTCCGACTCAAGGTTCTGTTCTTTCGACAACCGGGCACTCGGGCAGTGTGGGTGGAAAGGGAAAATTAAGAGCATATTGCAATGGAAACGGGAACGGAAAGTAATGGGATTGTTGTGTTATAACTTGAACCGGATCTTGCTTAATGTTTGAAAAATTCCCAAATATATTTAATAAAAATTGATCCCAGGGTCATTTGAAGGTAGCGATTTCATGGCACCGGGCGCCGGAGGGCATTTGTTGATCTCCGGCCACCTTTGGGGAATTCGTCGTCCGAACAGTTACAGGCCTAAGAGGCAGCGCGCAGTTTTGTTTGTTGGAGGACTGCGACCCCGATCATTGGCAAGAAGAGGAACATCGGGGTGGTTTTTAGTCGGTAAGAGTCCAAGAGACCCCTTTCGCCCTCCCTAGTGGGCGGAGGACATCCATGAGGATCTTCCACCACGTAACCAAAAAAAAAAGGTAGCGATTTCGTGATCGCTCTTCTCAGCTCGACTAGGGTTAGTCAGTACAGGTTATTTTGTCACCGCTTTATCTGTTTTTATATATTGGTGATATTTTTTTTATGCGATAAACAATCAGATCTGTCACCTGATGGTACGTTGTCGGCCTTGTAGGTACGCTCTTTTCTTGTAGGTTTGAAGGTCATATCAGTCCGGAAATACACATTTTTTTCCACTGGCTGGTAATTGGTAAGAGAAGCCCTTTCGTATACATACAGTGGTCGGTTCCACTCCGATGTAATCGCTTGGTTATGCATTCGACAAATAGAATTTATATAGCAACCCGTGACTTCGTTCGTTAGATCCGTTCTAGCGTGATTAAATAACATGCATTTACCAAACCAATAAAATTTATATGTAGTAGTTGTAAGACAAATGACCCAGAGAATTAAATTGCGTCTGAACTAAAACTCTATCTACCAACTTTTAAACTAATGTACTCATTGAGTTGAGTTTATGTAACGAGCGTTTAACTACAGATATTTACATAAGATGTGTTTGATAAACGAGTGGAAATTCCGTTTATTAGGGTAACTTGTGAATAGCCAACTTCGATATACAAATGGATTATTTCGTTTACGTTAAAAATTTAACGTTAAAGTTAAAAATTTTGTTATTACTCATTAAATATACTAATTTTGAAAGCTCCCGCAACAAGCAGTTTAAGATGCAGGTATGCGACCCTGATGTACATATGTATATAATACCATTGCTATTCCCATATTTTTTATGGGATAAGGGGACCGACGAACAGACGGTTCACCTGATGGTAAGTGACAACCGCCGTCCATGGACACCTACAACTCATGAGTTGTAAGTGCACTTTTAGAGTGATGAGGGTTGCGGGATGCGGGGAGAGGAAAGAAGAGAGGAGGATGAGGAGATTGGAAATTGCACGGATGGCGTAGTGGTTAAAGTGGTCACGTCACACTGCTGCGCCGAGTGTTGTGGGTTCGATCCCCGCACGGGACAACACTTTGTGTAATCCTCAAATTGTTGTTCTGAGTCTGGGTGTTCTTTGTGTCCGTTGTTTGAATGTTTGTAAAGTCCCCCGCAACACAGGAATTAATCCTAGTGCGGAAGTTGACATTTAAAAAAAAAAGGTAGAGAGGGGGAGTTGGGACTCCGGAAACCTCACTCATTTCGGGCAAATGCAAGCGTTGCTTCACAACCGGTTTTACTGTGATGCCGTGGTATCGCACGTAGTCAATAATCTCTGGCAAAATCTCACGGAGCTATATTCAAAATGTGAATAAAAGAAACGAATACTTATTGGGGGGTCGTACCAAATACTACGAGTGGTCTTAAATTGGGTAAAATATTAAAAAAAAGGGTCACGTAGTATGGGTACGTTCCCTTATCTTTGAAACAATGGGCCCTTTGACAATAATTTCATGAATTATTCTTTTTGTCATAGTTGCCTCGTTTGTCTAGCAGTTAGCGCATGCGACTGCCGATCAATAGGCTTCGGGTTCGATTCCCGGGTCGGGCCTACAAGTGATCATGGGTTTTCTAATAGGAAATTCTGAGTAACATACCGGAGTTTTTAAGTTTTGGGTGTTACACCCTCGTGCCTCAAAGAGCACGGTAAGCTGTCGGTCCCGATTGTCATGAACACCTATTTTATCAGTCAGATTTTATCAGTCTATGTGGTATGTATATTTTTTTTTAAGTATGTTCGACCGTAGCGTACTGACTAGAAGCTACTGAATCGATTACCTATTAGATATGCTCTATAAATTTTATTAAACACGCTCACGCCTGTATTCCCTGAGGACTAGGCAGAGATGTATTAAACCCTCTCATTTTAATAATTAGAATTTGGAGCCACTAAAGATGGGACCTGCCGTCAACCGGGCACTGTGTGACTGTTTATATACTGTCTGATAGATAACAGTCCGATCCCTTACTCGGTTTTTACGACACCGTCGATAAGAGATGGCATATTCTAATCCACCGTGAATCACACAACACTTTTTTAGATAGAGAAAAAAATCTTTTCATACATTACAAATATTCGTCACCGTTTACGGTTACTGATCTACTCCTTAGGGGCACAGCATGATGTACCAACAATCTATGTTGTTCATCATTAAATACTCAATATTTTTTTATACTACTGGAATTTCCAGTGATGACTGTTTAAATGAACTACCAATTAAAGCTTCTTTATGTTTGTCAGAATCCATTGGTTTTATGAGTCGTTATCAATTATCACATATTCAAACATGAACTTTGTAAATTTCTCTGTGAGAAAATTCACCGTAGTTAATCATTTATCATGTAGAGATGGGTATTGGATTAACACCCATTCATTACAATCATGATTAAACTTGTTGATTTGGGTTTTAAACCGTTATTATAAATAAGCAAACATTTTGCTGAGTGGAAATTATTACTTTGCATAATGAAATATCGGACAGTAAATATATGTTCATTTCTGTAGCAGTACTTACAAGTTTTGCATAGTACAAGCTAGTAAGAAATTAAAAACCATACTTTTCAGAAATACAGTCACAATAAAAAAAAAAAGTTTGAGGCCAGACGTATATTGATGGTTCAGAGCTGGTAGTACGTGTTGATGTAGTTTCAGTATAACATATTTTTATGGTGTAGAGTTTAAAAGAGCAGATGATTCACTGGATAATAACTAACTACAGGCTCCCATAGACCCTTGCAACTGTGCGCGTCGCAAGTGTGATGCCCGCCTCCTTTAATTACACTCCCTTAGTGAAACACAACGCAAGCATTGCTTGATAACCGTATGAGTCGCGCCGACTCGCTCGGTATCGGATACGTGTCTGAAACGTGACGTGAAAAAATCAGACACACAGTCCTCTTATTGTCACGTATATGAGAAAGAAAGAAAGAAAAAATATATTTATTTTGTACTCATACAAGGCAAGGATAACAAATACATCAAACGTCAGCTAACAAGTATGTACCACTGTATGAGACAAAAATGGCCGTTAGCTCAGTTTTGTGCTACCTCGTAAGAGCGCTAGTATTATGCTCACATCTAGTGAATATCGCGAATAGAAAAAAAAAAGTATGCTGTATTGGTTCGGGCATATCGAAAGGATGAATGAAAGAAGGTTGACAATACCACGACGTTGACCAAGTCCAAGAAATTCTAAGCAACGGCCAGGTCAAAAGTACCTTTAACCGACGAGCCTGTATGCGGAACGGAATGAAAGTTGAAGAAGCGAGAAAGGTATGTGAGAATTGTAACAAATGGAAGGAAGTGGTCTCTGCCTACCCCTATGGGAAAGGGACATGATATTATTTATATATGCATGTAGAAAGAGTACCTACATAGAGTATATATATAATTTAATATATTTAAAATATACTACTTATCCTAAAATTTAATTAAGAGACATGAGCAGAGACTAAACAAAACGTCGTGCCATTCTTATTTAATCTGTGCCTCATACGCGAAGTTTTCACTAGTTCTAAACAAAGAGAAACCTGAGAACTGAGAAAAGTAATCGTTTTACAGTAAAAAGGCAGACGTTTGACTCCGGCGAAAAGTGATCCTTCAATGGAAACTTTATAAATTAGTACTTCAGTGTTCATTTGTGAGTTTCGTTTCTGAACTGCATATAATAGTTAGAAGTATTCTTTATTAAAAAAAAAACATAGTATACAGTAGACTGAATTTGTGAGTGTTATTAATGTTATGATAAAATAATCATTTTGACTTTGACGGCACCAAACAGCAGCTGGTGATGTGGAAACACGTGTGTGATATATAATCAACATATTTGTATAATGTGCAAGCTCAATGGATAAACAGTAAGACAGGCCTATTAACAACAGTAAACGATGAAAGCCTGATGTTGATAACTTGTATAGTTAATAAATGCCAAAGGTACGGTAGTTTTGTTGCTGTTTCCGTTGTGAGCCTGTATGTTTTGCTTAGAGAGACTTTCTGAGCACATGATTAGGCACAAAACGGCCGACTCAATCGGTGTAACACCATGGCCTTACAGTAAACCGGTTACTAAACAATACTTGCGTTGTATTTACCTAGTGAGTGAGGGTACCAGAGGTCTCCCCTATTATTTTCCCTCCCCTCTGCCCCCTCAACATCCTCAAAGTGGGCACCGTGCTTACAACTCTTGCTCATTTTCTCCCATATTTCTAAAGAAAAATCGTACTAGTGGCTATGTAAAACTTATAAGGCACAAATACGAAATTTTTTAACCTATGTACATCGATTTATGTATGTGTAACTAATATTATTGACTGGCCTGTCGGTCTAGTGGTTAGTGACCCTGACTGCTAAGCCAGAGGTCGTGGGTTCGATTCCCATCCAGGACAAATATATGTGTGAAGAGCATGACCATTTGTTCTGTGTCTGGGTGTAATTTATCTATAATATGTATCTATTTAGATGTATGTAAGTATGTTTATCAGCTGTCTCGTTTCCATAGTGCAAGCTCTGCTTAGTTTAGGATCAGACGGCCGTGTGTGAGATATGTCAAGTTATTACTGTTATTATAAATTTTTCTACTATAGTTGGACAAACGAACAGACGGGTCACCTGATGGTAAGTGACAACCTCCGTCCAAGGACACCACAGCTCAATAGTCGTAAGTGCGCTGCCCGCTTTTGAGGGTGATGAGGGTGGGTGATGCAGGGAGGGTAAAGAATAGAGGAGGGAATTAGGAGATGGGAAAGAGAAGAGGGGGATGAGGGGAGAGGAAAGGGGTGAGGGGGTTGGGTCTCCGGAAACCTCACTCATTTCAGGAAAATACAACTCAAGCGTTTTTCATAACCAATTTTCTGTGAGACCGTGGTAGCGCACCGGTATATCAAGATCAAACCGAATAAAACCATACGGTGAGCCATACTGCTCCTAAATTAGGAAAAAACTAAAAAATAAGTTAAATTCCGCAGTCACTTAGTCCTCTAAATTAACCTCTAAGAAGCTTTGGTGTGCTGAACAGATCAAGGCGGTATTAACTCATGCCTGTCTCACCTGCAACTTTATAAAGCGCAGGTTCCATATAGATTACTGTTCTCATCTCTATGCAGTACAAGGTATCCCAGTACCAGTTTCTCCTTCTGGGCCGCAGTCAACGGAAACCGACTCGGATCATCGATGATGATTGACACGATGCGGTAACCACGTATCACGGCTCTAACCGCCATTACCCTCTGAGGGTGCCAGAGACGTGCCTTATTCTGGGCGGTCAGAGCCTCCGCCCACACCGGTGCTCCATATAGTGCCATTGACCGGACTACCCCCGTGTACAGTCGTCTAGTGGCGACGCTGAGTCCACCCAGGTTGGGCAAGAGTCGCCCAAGGGTGGATGCAGCGCCGAACAACTTTGGAGCCAGCTGTAGAAAGTGCTCGTCGAAGCGCTATCTTCCATCGAGGATCAGGCCCAGATAGCGTATGTGGGCCCGAACCGATACGAGGATCGAGTTGACCAATCCATATTGGTCGCCAGGGGCGCCAGGGGGTGGACCTCGACGGGGCCCATGGATTAGAGGGGCCTCCGTCTTATCCAGGGCCACCCGCAAGCCTAGCGCCTCGATCCGCCCGACCACCAGTGAGGCTCCTCTGGTGGCCAAGCGTGCCGCCTCTTGAAAGTTCGCCCCCCGGGCTGTGACCACAGTGTCATCGGCGTAACATATTACCCCCAGCCCAGGGGGGAAGTCACCTCGAAGGGCCCAGTCGTACCCCATGTTCCACAGGAGTGGTCCAAGGACAGAACCCTGTGGAACACCGTTCAACATGGGCCGACGACTCAGATTTCCAACTCGGTCCTCGTACATGACGGTACGCTCCTCTAAATATTCTGCCACTCAGTCTCAGTCGCATCAAGTACTGTGGCACTCCGTGATAGCGGAGAGCTTCCCTTATGCAACTAAATAGCAGACTATTGAATGCGTTGGCGATGACCAATGACACCACCAACAGTACGCCGCCACAGCTCACCGCCTTTTCGGTCACGGCTCTCAGACGCAATACAGCTCCGATCGTCGAACGTCCCGCTCGGAAACCGAATTGGGCGTCCGACAAATCGGGGCCAACCTCATTCAGGTGCCGGACGATGCGGGCAGAGAGTACCCTCTCAAACAGTTTACCCGCCTCGTCTAGCAGCACAATGGGTCTGTACACACCGGCAACCTTTCCGGCAGATGCGATAAACGTTAATCCATCGGCTTTCGTCTACTGCTCTGATTGTTTTTAAGGTGCCGTACCCAAAGAATAAAATGGGACCCTATTACTGAGACGCCGCTGTCCGTCTGACACCAGACTGTATCTCATGAACTGTGTTAGTTAGACAGTTGAAAATTTTACAGATGATGTATTATATGTATGTTGCCGCTATGACAAAAAATACTAAAAACCAAAATAAAATGAATGTTTAAGGGGGCTCCCATACAACAAACGTGTTTTTTTTACTCTTTTTTGTTCGATATTGATAACAGCAAAACGTGTACAAATATTCACAGAATATTTAGTTGTAAAATATAATAAATATTTAACTGGGGCTAAAAATATGCAAATTTTCTAAGATTTCCGGTGTCTTTCGTGGTCATCGTCATGATCACGCAAGGTTTAAATTTAACTACATATTTCTTAACAGTCAATATTAAATGAGCATAGGAAACTTAGCTCTAAGTGTCTCTATATACCTAGTCGTGCCATATAGCTATCTTGACAGGTGGTAATCAGTTACAGTCCGGTTACTAAGTATATAAGAAATTACCATAAAAATACAGCAAATTATTAATTATAAAAAAAAAAATGTTTTTTTAAGATTAAATTAGAAGCCAGAGCTTGTAAAACTGTACACTTTAAATATTCTCTGTTGCTGTCTTTTGAGTGGTTTTATCAAACCATTTATATTGAATGTATGTTATACGTATAAATATTTGTTATTTTAAAATTATATCAATCGTTCATTATATTAATTGTTCGTAATATCAAAAAGAATTATAGATGTAGTTGTTATATATTGTAGATATTAGAGATTTTGTAATTATAACATATATTACTTACCCTTTTAGCTCTGATGAACTCAGAAACGTTCTTTTCAAGCCAGGCTTATGTCGAACGAGCTTTGTTAACCAACACTTTGTAACCCACCGTTTTTTACTGTATGCATGTATATATTACAAAAAAATCAGATGACTGATACCATTAGTGATGTAGAGTTGAACGACATAAGAATGTGACAATTATTTTGTTCCTATTTGTTCGAACACCATCATACATCATCATAAAATCGTAACATTCATAACAATAAAACTGTTTTCACTTGCCATCGGGGCCCCAAGTCTTTGAGAGCCCCGGGGCCCCGGCTTACCCAACTTTACTAACGCCTTTAGGTGATCGGCGAAATTGTATCATGCTCTGTTATGTTTTAATATACCTACATATAGAGCTCCACAAACATTTTATTTACATTGTCCATAAACCTGCTTTCTTTGTGTAAGGCTATCACAAAAGTCCGATTTTCTTCATTACCTCAACTCGTTTTCATAGAACCCGTCTT
Source organism: Tyria jacobaeae (assembly GCA_947561695.1). NCBI lineage: Eukaryota > Metazoa > Arthropoda > Insecta > Lepidoptera > Erebidae > Tyria > Tyria jacobaeae. The sequence goes on along the minus strand of OX387207.1, from coordinate 3,823,235 downwards.
ACATACAACATGCATGCCATGTCCATAAACTAGTATATACCAGTACTAGTAACTATTAGTACGAATTAGAACCAGATTCAGCTAACGAACTTATCTTCTTTGCTCTTAATCGTGTTTGCAAGTAGCTTTTACCTGGTAACTGATTAAAAGTCAAATCAGTAGCTCTGCGTTGAACATCGTTACGGTATGTTCGGTAATTGAAGTGAAATAAGACGGCTCGACGTCATACAATATAGTCTAACAATTAAATTTAAAATAAGCATTTAAATAATACGTACGCCTTTTTATGATGATTGCGACATGTGCAGTGTTATTTGAAAATATCGTCATCAGAAGAAAGAAACTAATTAATGCAGTCATGTATAATAGCTTTATAACTGGGTTCGATTCCCATTCAGGACAAATATTGGTGTGATGAGCATGATCATTTGTTCTGTGTCTGGGTGTAATTTATCTATAATATGTATGTATTTAGATGTATATAAGTATGTTTATCTGCTGTCTGGTTACCATAGTACAAGCTCTGCTTAGTTTGGAATCAGACGACCGCGTAAAAAAAGAAAAATCTCAAACAGTGTATATATAGTCTAAGGTTAACGGCAATAGGCTTGCGTTATTAGGTAGGTACGTAAGATCGACTAAAATTAATGCAAAATGATGGCATTTCAGATGACTCTCTATATTAGAAAATTAAGTTTCCCGCCTCGCCTCTCTGCCTGGCTGGACGCTGTAAACTCGGAACTACCGAACGGATTTTCATACGGTTTTACACAATGCACATTAAGTTTTTGTAAATGATTTAAATATGCTGATGATTGCTGAAGATGTCAGAAATGAACAAAACTTAATAAAAAACTACCAGTGCAAAGCAATACGTGTCTAAGCATAGCTCTCCCACGTCCAGTAATGTGCTACACATTTATGTATACTTATTTCACACATTTCAATTGATTTTCAAGTACATACCTTAAAACGAACAAATGTGTACTCGTACTTGTTTTTTTTTATTTATTGAAGGGTTTTGTCGTTGTACGACATCGCCCTGTGACAGTACAAATGTAATATTATTTTACATCTATCATAAATCCGCTTCACGTTTAAACAAAGGGTACGTGATTTCCTGCTCACTGAGTTGGCTTAATTGTCGCATCATTTTTTTTTCTCGTTATTCTCTTTTGTTTTTTACGTAAGTAATAATGTATATGTATATGTGTATAACATTTTTTTTTCTTGTATTTATACTATTTTTACACTAGTTCCTTTTTTCTCCCTTATTTTTCGCACCTACCACTTTTATTTTTGCAACACCCCAAGGTTGACTGGAAGAGAATGCCTAAGGCATTAAGTCCGCCTTGTACAATATGTGCATAAAGTTAAATAAATAAATAAATAAACACAACTCTGCCAATTTATATAACGTCTGGGCTTCAACCGACGCAGAGTTGGTTAGGATATTATTACAAAGGCCGATATTCATACTTCTCGCGACCCCTAATTGTTCCCTGTAAGTTTGGTTTCTTACACATTCCCAAAGGATGTGTAACACATCCTCAGTCAAACCGCAGTCCTCACAGTTGAGAGACGACATTTTGCACATTAGAAATGCGAACTTCTTAGAAGCTATGTGACCTGTTCTTAACCTTAAGGCAGTTACCAAACTTTTCATATCAAGTTCCGTATTCTCAATCCAGGGGTATTTAGCGTACGGTACCAACCTTTCTCTCTAGATCTTTCATCAAAATATTTTATTCTTCACGAGTCTGTCAGTATACAAAGTAAAACTTTTAATGTAATGCCATTCCAACATGCTTCTTTTGCTAACTGGTCTACGATGAAGGAATCTTTTGGAGTACGATTTGCCTACTTTGTGATTGAAAATTTGAGATTGACTCCAATATTTGATAGGCTATCGGATTACTACGCACATGCGAAGTATATCGAGCCAAGTGTTGCAAGGAGCTTTTAGAATCATCAAAATTACAAGTTTATCATAGTTAATAGATTGAACGTATGATAAGGCTTCTGTTGTAGCGATTAACTCAATGTACATAATAGAGATATTGGAATCAGTCCTACATTTGATTCCGCAGTCGTGGAAAGTGTCTTAAAGTGCAGCACCACCAAATCGTCTATCTTTGGATCCATCTGTACATATAATATGGTACCTGTCATATCGTTGATCTAAAAAATTGGTACAAGTGTTTCGCAGTTCATGATGTTTACCTTAACTGACTGATGGGATAGAATCACAGACCACCAACGATAAATCTATATTGCTGACCCATGTTGGTAATGAATACATCTCTAACTGATTACAAGACTGTAGCCCCACCGAATCCAATAATTGGTACACAGACGTGAGTAGGGGGCGTCGTTTGTTCGTCCAATAACGAGAATGCGTCTCTCCGATAACTCCTGAACTATAGTAAGTGTCTTCGAACCATTAAACGATTTAGTTTTTACTAGTACGACTTATAAATCTCGAGTTGCAGGTGTCCATAAACAACGGTTGTCACTTACCATCAGATGACCCGTCTGTTCGTATGTCCCTCATAATAGAAATATATATATATATATATATAATTTTGCAACTGTTACGACTGGGACTGTAAATTGGGAAATTTCTATTTAGTTATTACATTTTTAAATGTTGTACTAATAAATAGTTTTCACAATGGAATTGTTCAAACACTATGGAAGAGGAAAGGCATGTACAAGTTAGACGTTTTTTTAATACATTTTATTAATCAGTCTACGCAATGGGTAATAGTAAACATTATTTTGATAAACAACAAGATACAACTAAAATAAACTTGTTTTGCCTCCTGCTACCAGACCAGACAGAAACTGCTGAATTTAAGTTAGAAGTTCAAATATTTTTAATGACATTTAAATTAGACTTAGTATTAGACTCAGCGTCATTAAATCATACCTAGAAACTGGTGACTTTAAATAAGCATTAATACTAGTGTCGACGTCGGTAAAAATATTTAAATGAATCATTAGTAGAAACTGGTGCACTTACATTAGAATTGGTATTCTACAAATCCCTGAAAGTTAGTGTCTGACTTGTATAATTAAGCTTAGATTTACAATTAGAACAATCGGAGACATGTACACCTTTCAAACCGCATTTCAAACGAAGTAAATATCTCGGCTGGCAGCAATCAACGAGCGAGCGTGAGGCACTTCTACATCGAGGATCCAATCGATTCATATTATTAGGTGCATTCTCAACGACATCAACTTCTGCCTTTGTATTAGAAGTTGTACTAGATGGGTTGTGGAAGTTTTAACTCTTGAAATAGGAGAATTCGTTGTAAAAGTTTTTACTATTAAAAGAGTCTTTATAAGGACTGGATAAATAGAAGGATAATCATATGCAAAATCTAGTGGTAGAGCGTCAGCAGAGTTGATATGAGCTTCACGGAAGTCCTTACTGTGACTATCATATCTTTTTGCACACACTAATTAAACTAGGAATATCAACTATATTCGTGGTCAAAAGAGAGTTCGTATAACACTGTCTAATATTATTCAAAAGTATCGTTTAAGTTTAAGTTTATCCGATTCATTAATAGGTACATTGAGGCGAGAAAACAATATTTGCAATTTTGTAACATCCACATAAGGTTATGTTCTATTGTTCGCCTTGCGAGCGAGGTCTTTCATTTGATATTAATCTATAATCGTAATAATGATAGCTGAAGTTTAATAAGTGACATAGTTGACTCCAACACGAAACACTATCCTTAATGCTCGACTGTTGGTCTAATGGTTTGTGACCCCTGACTGCTAAGTTAGAGGTTGTGACAAATATTTGTGTGATGAGCTTCATATAATGAGCTAATCATTTGTTGTATTTGGGTGAAATTTATCTATTATAATTATGTATTTAGAAGTGTATAAGTATGTTCATCTGCTGTCTGGTTATCATAATATAAGCTCTGTTTAGATTGGAAGCAGACGGCCGTGTGTGAGATGTGTCAATGTTATTATTATTATATTCTACGATACCACATTAAAGCGTCCTAAAAAGAGATCGAATGCAAAAGAGAGTATTTTAAACGCAAGGATACTCTTACATAAATGCGTTAATTTTTTACATCTTATTTTGAATTTAGACAAGTCAGATAAATGATTTCGGTCGTAAGTAAATAAACTAAACAGAGCATTATAACTAACATCCATTAATGCCGCTGGGAATGAAATGCATATAAGTTGCTGCCCATATTGCTGAGAAATTAATGTCAATCAACAAATGTCTTCGATATGACTCCTGTCCGACAGGACATCCAAACTCACACGATGCTACCTATGGTAGATCTGGTGTAAAAGTGCCTCCGTTCTAGTTAAAAGATTTTTGTGTAATTTAGATTGTATGTAATATTTTAACTCTTAGGGGACAATTCTAAATTAAAAATGCCCTTAGAAGGGAGACTTTGACGCAAGCCTCCCTTAGAAGGGAGACTTTGACGCAAGCCTCCCTTAGAAGGGAGACTTTGGCGCAAGCTTCACACCTCCTTTTACGTAAACTTCATATTCAAGATCGGCTTTGTGTAAGCACAAGAATTATATTGTACGTATGCAATTTTACCCGTAAACAATATTCGAGGACAAAAAATTAAGGGCAATATGTAAGTTAATGGACATATTCCATTATGCTTACTTTTTTAGGAGGAATTACACATTGGTTATTTGTTTTAATTCTCTTATTTATTTATTGCACTACTTTTAAATAATATTATTTCTTGCGTTATATTTGTTTATGTTATGTTTTTAATTGTTTCCTTGTATGTTATTTATTTCAATATTATATTGTTCTGTACTAATTCGTTATCTTTATTTTTTAGTTTAGTAAAGTTTAGTATATACTTACAGGTATATTCAGCATATTATTAAAAATAAAATATACATACATATTAACATTGTTGGCTGCGCGAGGTCCTCCGTCGTTCTTTATATAAGAGTGTGCGGCATAAGGCGGGGGGTTGTGGAACGAATTGTGTCACGTGACAGTGCTCAAAATTTAAATAGGGTCTTCGTAGTATACGCCTATATTTTAGAAGAGAAATCCTGCCGGTGAAAGTCTACTAGCTAATAGATTACTCATTTGTGAAGTAATGATTCTTCCGGTGTGACGTTTGCACTAGATACATTGGCGCTAACAAGTTCAAGCTAAATTGAGACCGTCCAAAAGCCATTATGTCCTCCTTACTGTCGAAAGTAATAGTTAAGGACCTGCGTGTAGTACTCTCAAATGCTCATATCTAAATAACGGTTTTGCATAAAAATTAGTGGACTGCTTATATATCTGATGTTTCTTTTTAACTCTTTTGAGAATCGGAATTACTCGGAATTACGTAATCTTCGTTTTGCGCCTATGATTTTAGTTTTGTCTAGAATAGCTAAGACAACTCCCGCACTAGGATTAATTCCTGTGTCGCGGGGGACTTTACAAAAATTCAAACAACGGACACAAAGAACACCCAGACTCAGAACAACTATTTGAGGATTACACAAAGTGTTGTCCCGTGCGGGGATCGAACTCCACAACACTCGGCGCGGCAGCGTAGTGGCGAGGTAAACTTAAACCGCTACACCATTCGTGCAGTCATTTAAATGAATAAATGATTAATATAAATAATGAATAACTGGCGTTGTGGCTCTTGGTAGAGTAGAACAGAGCCCCCCCCCCCTCTCTGCCCATGGGTGTCGTAAGGCGACTTAGGGATCGGACTGTTATCTATCAGACAGTATGTATACAGTCATACAGTACCCGGTTGACGACAATAGGCTTGCCCCCTATTACATCATATGTTCAATATATGATTTTTAGGTGGCAATTTTAGGAACGAAGTTCCTTATGGGCGTTACCTCCGTATGGAGGGGTAGGCTAGCCGGCAAAAAACTTCCGTGAAGTTAAACAAAAAAAAAGCGTAAGAATATTTTATTTATTGATAATACTGCCATCTAGTGTTTATATTATGAACTGCATATACGTTTAGGGATTTTTTTTAAACAAAACATGGTGTAACACTGCCATCTAGTAAAAGTATTACAAATAACGGAAACTTTAACCTTTCCTTATAATAATGAACTTCGTTCCTTTCTGGTGTTCCACGACACCACACGGTTTTTTCTTATTGTTTATTAATAAATTATATTCTGGGAAATACCTTGTCATTTGATAATAATGTACTAACATATAATAATTTAATGATCTAATAATAATGTTCTTCTACAAGAAAAGTTGAAGAATGTGAAGATATTGACCATGTCATTGGTTAACAGAATGAAATAGATAAACACAGAGTAAACATATATTATCTTTAATTTCTGGCGATTGACTTGATTCTAAGTTGAGGCTTGGACTCTACTAATCTCTACTAATCTAGTAAGTGATTAAGACACAGTTTTATACATCTGAGCATCAATGACGCCAGCTAACAGTTCAGGCCTCGGTATGGTTATAAGTTGAACCATGACAGTACTCCATTTATCCACAGTGCGTAAATGTAAATTAGCATCATTGGCTGATGCATCGGTGATAATGTGGAATTCCAACTGATGGTACACATCACAATTAAAAAGTACTCGTAATTTGGTAGGAGCGTTACTTTCCCTTATGACCCCATGATGACGTATAAAATATGATGATTCTTTATCTTAATTTGACACTCTGACATATCAAGAAATGTGTCCGGCCATAAAATCTTTGTACATTTTTTCACAAAGTAACAAATCTCGCAATAAACTTAAGTCTCATAAAAAGATTTCTTAACACAGAAGCGACCATCAGACATACGCGACGTATTTATAATTATAAAATTACAACGTTATTATAAAGTTTCGACCAAATCGGCACGATTCTTCTTAAAATAAATGAAATTTTATATTCGTTCCATGTCAATGTTTAGTGACAGGCTTACCTAAAGTACTTTAAGTATGAATATGTTTATTTATTTTATCTATAGTATGTTTTAATGACACTGAAGACTCTTTTGTGGCTGTTTCCAGATCGAGCAAAGCTGATACACCATTTTGTATTATTACATATGTATGTATTTGTTACAGAAACCTCTCTCATTAAGATCAAGTGTGTAATTTTGAGTTAAAATGACAATAAAGTGAATCATTACAGCGGGTGACCCTTCAAATGATCATATTAAATACTAGAACAAGTTCACCTTATCTATGTTTTCTTGTATACTATACGGGGACAGACGAACAGACGGGTGACCTGATAGTAAGTGACAAATACGTGCGCTGTCCGCCTTTGAGTGTGATGAGGGATGGGGGATGCTGGGAGGGGAAAGAAGAGATGACATCATTATTGTGGAATAAACTGAAAAATACAGATTCAGTAGATTTATAGTAAACGTTTAAAACTACCACAGTTGGGTAAAGAATAATTTTGTTCTAGATAATTCGTTAATAACATTTTTTTGTTACTAGCGAATAATATTTTAATTCTAATGCTATTTTCTGAGACATTTATCCTCGAAAATGTCAATTTCATATTCTGACGGTAACTGAATTTCATTAAATTCCTTGTAATGATTTTCTAGCTAATCCGTGCTCAATTGTAACTAGGTTACCTGACAAGCTGTGATTTTAGACCCCGTTAAATGTGTTAAATAGATTCCAAACATTCTCCTATCCCATCCCCCACCCCCCGCTATAGGTGCCTCGCTTCCTTCTAAGTTGATTAGCATCGGATCAGTCATTTTAGGAGGCGAGTGCCGCCGTACTGGAAATTTACCAATGTTATTTGTAAGTTTACCAATTAATTATATAAAATTGTTACTATCCTTATGTAGTTTCCGTGTGTAGTTCTTTTTTATTACAGATGATGGTAAGCCACAACCGCTGTCCATGGAAACCTGCAATTCAAATAAATGAAATATTTAAAAAGACTGAAATAGTCTTTTGATTAGAGGGTTGTTTTTTTTCTTTTTTTTTTTGCGATAGGGGTCAAACGAGCAGACGAGTCATCTGATGGTAAGTGACTACCGCCGCCCATGGACACCCGCAACTCAAGAGTCACAAGTGCGTTGCCGGCCTTTTAGGTAGAGGTACGCTCTTTTCTTGAAGGTTTGAAGGTCGTATCGGTTCGGAAGTACGGCAGGCGACAATTTGTTCCATAGGCTGGTTGTGCGAGGCAAAAAGCTTCTGGAGAAGCACACAGTGGTGGAGTGCCAATCGTCCAGGTGATGGGGATGGATATTTTGTCGCGTAGGACGATGGCGGAAACCAGCAGCCGGTATAAGTCCGAACAATTCCTCTGAACACTTCCCATGATACAAGCGATAGAGGATGCAGAGTGAAGCTACATCTCTACGCAACGCCAAGGTGTCAAGTCGATCAGAAATATCTTGGTAGTCGATGATGCGAGTCGCTCTCCGTTGAATGCGGTCAAGAGGCAGAAGTTGGTACTGGGGTGCACCTGCATAGAGATGAGAACAGTATTCCATGTGCGGCCGAACCTGCGCCTTATAAAGTTGCAGGCGGTGGGCGTGATAGTGAAATGGCTTGTATGTTGTGAAGAATAAAATCTTTTCCCCTTATAACGCACTCTTGACTCGAGTCAGTTGTAGAAGGTTTGATCATATGATCATTATCATATAAATGTTACAACGGAAGCACATAACTTTTTAGCCTATATTCGGATTTAAAAAAAGTAAACTACCGACTTCATACGTCTATCATAAAATTTAAGACTAGTATGGTTTTCTAATGGATGCCATTATCACAACTAGACCAAGCTCTCATCTAACTACCCTTGAAGTACATCCTTTCCAATAAAGAAAGAATCATCGAAATCGGTTGGCGTGATATTGAGTTATTCGTCCATTTGTCGCGCACATACTTAATGTACATTTAAGACTTACATTGTTTTGTCATGGATGCCGCCGTCAGAACTGGATCAAATTAAAATGGGAATACACGGGAAGCACTAGCTGGAATCGGTTCACGCAGTCGAAAGTTCTGAGGTAACAAACATAAAAAAATAAATTAAAAAAAATGAAAATTGAAAATCGAATTGAGAACCTCCTTTTTGAATGCTTGATTTTCTTAGTAAGTTGGTTTCATTAACAATGTTTTTTATGGGTTTCAATACAATTTTAGCAATCTCTTTGCACTCTATTTGCCACGAAAGTCTTTCAACGTCTCAGGTCGCCTTGAATCCGTAGGTTGGATACTGGTAGGCTTGGTCTTCCTGGTGTATCATAATCTATCACTATACTTTTTATGTCTGCGGTATAGACAAACTGGTAAAGCTTCCATCTAATTACTAAAATGGAGAAGTTGGGCATAAGAGGATACTCTGTACAAATATTTATACTTATTGCATTAACAGAATAATTCAATTATAATAATAGGGTCATCATTTAGTACCTATCTACCCTTTTTTATTTTTGTAATAAACAAGGCTTTTGTACAATATTCAATATTCTTTCTTCAATATTATTGTTGTAATAAATAAGGATTTTGTACAAACTACGAAACTGAGCTAGCGCGATGGACTTACTTTAAGCTCCGGCTTGAACGGTAGTCTAACTAAAATAAATATACCATATATTTCTAGTTTCCTGGAGACATCTCCGGCTCTTGATTGATTATTTCCTCGTTCTTCCAGAACCTCGTTAGATCGTCTGTGTAATGAAGAATGACGTTACATCTGTATGAAGTGTTCATAAAACCGCACAGTAACCAACCTAACTGCGTCTGCTATGCTATGGGTATATCCTGACAATTAGATCCGAAAGTAACTTCTAACACAATCTTTCTATCAATATCTACACCCAGAAAAGGGTCCTCTAAAACTTGCTAAAATATTTTTTTTTTGTTCATGAACCCATTTAGGTTTAAAAAATGACGTTAATCACTCTTTTACCAATATTCTCTTTCTCTCCACAATCTAATGTTCTTGTAGCATTCTCACTCATTAATGAAATCTGGTAACCACCAGCAATCAGGGGTCTCATGGTATATGGTGTACCGTCAGCTCCAAAGTTCTTAACTAAGGCGGTGGCTAGCAGAATCTCAGAATTTCCATTGGAAGACACATTGCAAGAATTCTAATTGGCTGAATGTGTACCCCTATAGGCGTGATAGTATGTATGTGATACGTTGGCTGTATGCTAGTGACGTATTCCGCTTATTTATATTATTAAGTTATTTTAATCGAATTTTTTGTTTTAAATAATGGTTCTAGGTGTTAAGGCTTACGGCGTAAAACTTCAAGAGAGGTGAATTTACTTTTTAAATAGTCTAAAACCTCCTGGAGGACGGGTAATTCCCTTGGTCTCGACCTTTTAAGCAAATGAATCGCTCTCTAATTCTAGTCGATTCCTATTTAAATAATCTATCAACAACTACATTCTTAATGCCATGGAGGGTTCTTTAGTGATGTCATGTAATTTTTTCATCATTCATGAGAATGATTTCTGTTGTTGCATATCGTCTGTCCTCCTGTATTATGTATAAAAAAATATGTAACGTAAAAAAACGGGTTTTTGTTTCCAAAGCCGTGATTCAGAAATTAAAGGGGGTGCATTTTGTGCATAAGATAGGGTCAGACTCAATCCTTAAGAGAAGTCAAATCTAATGGTGATAATTCCCGCTAAATACTGGTATGACCATATTTAGTGTGGACTTCTCATAGTGAGCTATAGACCACATTTTGGTGTTGTTGGTAACAAAAAAACTGTTATTTCAGCGCTATATATATTTATTTTTGAAATTGGTTTAAAGTTTTTTTGCCGCTTCATGAATTTCAGTGTGATTTTAAGGAAATAGTTCTCCATTTTAGTAATATAAACAAAAAATCAGGACAACGAAGTAACAAATTTTTATTTCACAATTTTTTTTTTTTTGATCTGACTCGGTTAAAGCCTTATGACTTAACCTTACTTAAGACTGCAAACCAATCGACGGGTCTCTCGAACCCTAAAATGGTAATACATTGAACTGACCGAGAAGAATAATTAATACTGCGTTTATGTTAAAAACTACAATTTATTCTAAACTTTATAAAGTTTTGCATCTACATACCAATTACTTATGCTTAAGAAGTGGTTAAACAGGGTAAATGGTAATGGTATCGAGCTTGGACGCTGTTTGATCGCGAACTGATTAAACTATCAAATAAAGTTAAATGAATTATGTGAATACGAATTCGTGAATAAAATTTATAAAGGCAGTTTAGGTTTCGTCTTCAACACATGGCTAGCAACCAAGGCTAGAAGATCTAGAAAGATGTTTTCTTCTAGTTTCTCAGCTAACTCATTGATTTGATACCCATATCATGGAAGTGCATAAAAATAACCAGACTGCCATATTCGGTAGTCCGCCATATTGGATTTAGAAAATGATGTCACTTTGCTACCAATACATTGTTTTCAAATTTAACGTGTATACAAAATTTCAGCTTCAGGATTACACTGCTTTAAAATTTAGCTGCAAGACTTCAACAGAACAAAAATATAAACGCACATACCTACTTACGTACAGGGTAAAACTGAAAGTTTAAAAAAATATATAATCGAATGATATAGAAGCTAATAATTTTATTGCATACATATTGCGATGGTAGTATCATGCGATGTACCTAACCATTGACTGATGCAGTGAGCTCACTCTTCTTTATTGATCTCTTCTACGCCTTTTTCAAACGCAGCCACGGCATCTTCAGGGTTTATACAACAAATTCCTCTAAGTTTATATTTTATATTTGGAAATTATTATTTTTTTTTTATGCGATACAAAAGGGGCAAACTAGCATACGGGTCACCTGATGGTAAATGACTACCGCCGCCCATGGACACCCGCAACTCAAGAGTCACAAGTCACGGTTCGGAAAATACGGAAATAAATAAAAGTCATAAAGTGCCAGGTCGGGACTGTAAGGAGGATGACTCACTAACTCCATTTCCATAGACAAATATTCGATAGTCCGTCTGTTGGAGTAATCTGGAGCCTTGTCGCTGTAGCTGCTGTCTATAATTTTCCAAGACAAAGTAAACAATGACTGACATACATGCATACATACATACCAATCTGCAGTAATAGTGATTATATCTTCAAGAATGATTGTTGCAAGAAGACCCGTCCGTCCAAAGAATGAGGCAATAATCTTTTTCCCTTGACTTCTGCCCATCTTTAGTTTTGTTAGCAAATCTTCGAATGTAAGCATCCATTGTGCAGACTGTCTTTCAATGTCATAAATAGCATTCGATTCACCTCCGTCATACTTTTCAGTCAATAAGCGTAGGGGTTTTGGATCTTTCGACAAATTATGAGGTATTTATCTAGAACAAAGCTTTCTGACGCCTTAATGTTCATGTAAGACTTTTTGTACTTCACTCATACCAATTTGTAAAGCCGCCCGAATCTGTTAATATGTCAACCTTCTATCAGCTTCTATCCTTAGCCGCACAGCACTCGTGTTATCTTAGATCTTAGGTAGAAGGACGTCCTTCTTCAGAATCATCAGTGAATTTGCTATAAACACGTTTAAATTCATGAAAGCAGTTTTAAAAAAAGTGGTACGAGATGGGGCTTCGTAATGAAATACCAATTTAAGTCTGTTGTAATATTATTGTTGAGTAAGACCGCAACGAAATTCGTAATAAATAAATGAGCTAAAATTTTCTCAGACAGACACTTTTTAAATGGCCGCTAATTTTTAAACACCAATGACGTAAGATCAACAAATTCCCAAAGACTTCTTAATTCAAAATAAAAAAAAAAAGAAAACATCGGCTGCTTTCAGTGTGACCCAGGTACATAAAAAAATCATTCCATTAAAAAATCAAGTTAAAATTGGCATTAAAAATATCCTTCCTCTTTATGAACTTTTGTATAGTAGTATTTTTTTTTATTGTAATATCACTAAACTGTAGGTATCATATGTAATCCACCATCTAGGAGCAGCGGCCATATTGTAATTACTATGATGTCACTTTATCGATTCCTACTCTTGTTTTTTTTTTAATTTGATAACGGATTTAGGTAGTTTGGCCATTTACAGTTTTGGCGTCACACGGTCCAAGTTCGTTTCTCCTCGGGTTACATATAAATTCGTTAGTCAAAGGGCGAAACACGCTTATTGTAACTAGGTTACCTGACAAGCTGTGATTTTAGACCCCGTTAAATGTGTTAAATAGATTCCAAACATTCTCCTATCCCATCCCCCACCCCCCGCTATAGGTGCCTCGCTTCCTTCTAAGTTGATTAGCATCGGATCAGTCATTTTAGGAGGCGAGTGCCGCCGTACTGGAAATTTACCAATGTTATTTGTAAGTTTACCAATTAATTATATAAAATTGTTACTATCCTTATGTAGTTTCCGTGTGTAGTTCTTTTTTATTACAGATGATGGTAAGCCACAACCGCTGTCCATGGAAACCTGCAATTCAAATAAATGAAATATTTAAAAAGACTGAAATAGTCTTTTGATTAGAGGGTTGTTTTTTTTCTTTTTTTTTTTGCGATAGGGGTCAAACGAGCAGACGAGTCATCTGATGGTAAGTGACTACCGCCGCCCATGGACACCCGCAACTCAAGAGTCACAAGTGCGTTGCCGGCCTTTTAGGTAGAGGTACGCTCTTTTCTTGAAGGTTTGAAGGTCGTATCGGTTCGGAAGTACGGCAGGCGACAATTTGTTCCATAGGCTGGTTGTGCGAGGCAAAAAGCTTCTGGAGAAGCACACAGTGGTGGAGTGCCAATCGTCCAGGTGATGGGGATGGATATTTTGTCGCGTAGGACGATGGCGGAAACCAGCAGCCGGTATAAGTCCGAACAATTCCTCTGAACACTTCCCATGATACAAGCGATAGAGGATGCAGAGTGAAGCTACATCTCTACGCAACGCCAAGGTGTCAAGTCGATCAGAAATATCTTGGTAGTCGATGATGCGAGTCGCTCTCCGTTGAATGCGGTCAAGAGGCAGAAGTTGGTACTGGGGTGCACCTGCATAGAGATGAGAACAGTATTCCATGTGCGGCCGAACCTGCGCCTTATAAAGTTGCAGGCGGTGGGCGTGATAGTGAAATGGCTTGTATGTTGTGAAGAATAAAATCTTTTCCCCTTATAACGCACTCTTGACTCGAGTCAGTTGTAGAAGGTTTGATCATATGATCATTATCATATAAATGTTACAACGGAAGCACATAACTTTTTAGCCTATATTCGGATTTAAAAAAAGTAAACTACCGACTTCATACGTCTATCATAAAATTTAAGACTAGTATGGTTTTCTAATGGATGCCATTATCACAACTAGACCAAGCTCTCATCTAACTACCCTTGAAGTACATCCTTTCCAATAAAGAAAGAATCATCGAAATCGGTTGGCGTGATATTGAGTTATTCGTCCATTTGTCGCGCACATACTTAATGTACATTTAAGACTTACATTGTTTTGTCATGGATGCCGCCGTCAGAACTGGATCAAATTAAAATGGGAATACACGGGAAGCACTAGCTGGAATCGGTTCACGCAGTCGAAAGTTCTGAGGTAACAAACATAAAAAAATAAATTAAAAAAAATGAAAATTGAAAATCGAATTGAGAACCTCCTTTTTGAATGCTTGATTTTCTTAGTAAGTTGGTTTCATTAACAATGTTTTTTATGGGTTTCAATACAATTTTAGCAATCTCTTTGCACTCTATTTGCCACGAAAGTCTTTCAACGTCTCAGGTCGCCTTGAATCCGTAGGTTGGATACTGGTAGGCTTGGTCTTCCTGGTGTATCATAATCTATCACTATACTTTTTATGTCTGCGGTATAGACAAACTGGTAAAGCTTCCATCTAATTACTAAAATGGAGAAGTTGGGCATAAGAGGATACTCTGTACAAATATTTATACTTATTGCATTAACAGAATAATTCAATTATAATAATAGGGTCATCATTTAGTACCTATCTACCCTTTTTTATTTTTGTAATAAACAAGGCTTTTGTACAATATTCAATATTCTTTCTTCAATATTATTGTTGTAATAAATAAGGATTTTGTACAAACTACGAAACTGAGCTAGCGCGATGGACTTACTTTAAGCTCCGGCTTGAACGGTAGTCTAACTAAAATAAATATACCATATATTTCTAGTTTCCTGGAGACATCTCCGGCTCTTGATTGATTATTTCCTCGTTCTTCCAGAACCTCGTTAGATCGTCTGTGTAATGAAGAATGACGTTACATCTGTATGAAGTGTTCATAAAACCGCACAGTAACCAACCTAACTGCGTCTGCTATGCTATGGGTATATCCTGACAATTAGATCCGAAAGTAACTTCTAACACAATCTTTCTATCAATATCTACACCCAGAAAAGGGTCCTCTAAAACTTGCTAAAATATTTTTTTTTTGTTCATGAACCCATTTAGGTTTAAAAAATGACGTTAATCACTCTTTTACCAATATTCTCTTTCTCTCCACAATCTAATGTTCTTGTAGCATTCTCACTCATTAATGAAATCTGGTAACCACCAGCAATCAGGGGTCTCATGGTATATGGTGTACCGTCAGCTCCAAAGTTCTTAACTAAGGCGGTGGCTAGCAGAATCTCAGAATTTCCATTGGAAGACACATTGCAAGAATTCTAATTGGCTGAATGTGTACCCCTATAGGCGTGATAGTATGTATGTGATACGTTGGCTGTATGCTAGTGACGTATTCCGCTTATTTATATTATTAATTTTTTTTAATCGAATTTTTTGTTTTAAATAATGGTTCTAGGTGTTAAGGCTTACGGCGTAAAACTTCAAGAGAGGTGAATTTACTTTTTAAATAGTCTAAAACCTCCTGGAGGACGGGTAATTCCCTTGGTCTCGACCTTTTAAGCAAATGAATCGCTCTCTAATTCTAGTCGATTCCTATTTAAATAATCTATCAACAACTACATTCTTAATGCCATGGAGGGTTCTTTAGTGATGTCATGTAATTTTTTCATCATTCATGAGAATGATTTCTGTTGTTGCATATCGTCTGTCCTCCTGTATTATGTATAAAAAAATATGTAACGTAAAAAAACGGGTTTTTGTTTCCAAAGCCGTGATTCAGAAATTAAAGGGGGTGCATTTTGTGCATAAGATAGGGTCAGACTCAATCCTTAAGAGAAGTCAAATCTAATGGTGATAATTCCCGCTAAATACTGGTATGACCATATTTAGTGTGGACTTCTCATAGTGAGCTATAGACCACATTTTGGTGTTGTTGGTAACAAAAAAACTGTTATTTCAGCGCTATATATATTTATTTTTGAAATTGGTTTAAAGTTTTTTTGCCGCTTCATGAATTTCAGTGTGATTTTAAGGAAATAGTTCTCCATTTTAGTAATATAAACAAAAAATCAGGACAACGAAGTAACAAATTTTTATTTCACAATTTTTTTTTTTTTGATCTGACTCGGTTAAAGCCTTATGACTTAACCTTACTTAAGACTGCAAACCAATCGACGGGTCTCTCGAACCCTAAAATGGTAATACATTGAACTGACCGAGAAGAATAATTAATACTGCGTTTATGTTAAAAACTACAATTTATTCTAAACTTTATAAAGTTTTGCATCTACATACCAATTACTTATGCTTAAGAAGTGGTTAAACAGGGTAAATGGTAATGGTATCGAGCTTGGACGCTGTTTGATCGCGAACTGATTAAACTATCAAATAAAGTTAAATGAATTATGTGAATACGAATTCGTGAATAAAATTTATAAAGGCAGTTTAGGTTTCGTCTTCAACACATGGCTAGCAACCAAGGCTAGAAGATCTAGAAAGATGTTTTCTTCTAGTTTCTCAGCTAACTCATTGATTTGATACCCATATCATGGAAGTGCATAAAAATAACCAGACTGCCATATTCGGTAGTCCGCCATATTGGATTTAGAAAATGATGTCACTTTGCTACCAATACATTGTTTTCAAATTTAACGTGTATACAAAATTTCAGCTTCAGGATTACACTGCTTTAAAATTTAGCTGCAAGACTTCAACAGAACAAAAATATAAACGCACATACCTACTTACGTACAGGGTAAAACTGAAAGTTTAAAAAAATATATAATCGAATGATATAGAAGCTAATAATTTTATTGCATACATATTGCGATGGTAGTATCATGCGATGTACCTAACCATTGACTGATGCAGTGAGCTCACTCTTCTTTATTGATCTCTTCTACGCCTTTTTCAAACGCAGCCACGGCATCTTCAGGGTTTATACAACAAATTCCTCTAAGTTTATATTTTATATTTGGAAATTATTATTTTTTTTTTATGCGATACAAAAGGGGCAAACTAGCATACGGGTCACCTGATGGTAAATGACTACCGCCGCCCATGGACACCCGCAACTCAAGAGTCACAAGTCACGGTTCGGAAAATACGGAAATAAATAAAAGTCATAAAGTGCCAGGTCGGGACTGTAAGGAGGATGACTCACTAACTCCACTTCCATAGACAAATATTCGATAGTCCGGCTGTTGGAGTGATCTGGAGCCTTGTCGCTGTAGCTGCTGTCTATAATTTTCCAAGACAAAGTAAACAATGACTGACATACATGCATACATACATACCAATCTGCAGTAATAGTGATTATATCTTCAAGAATGATTGTTGCAAGAAGACCCGTCCGTCCAAAGAATGAGGCAATAATCTTTTTCCCTTGACTTCTGCCCATCTTTAGTTTTGTTAGCAAATCTTCGAATGTAAGCATCCATTGTGCAGACTGTCTTTCAATGTCATAAATAGCATTCGATTCACCTCCGTCATACTTTTCAGTCAATAAGCGTAGGGGTTTTGGATCTTTCGACAAATTATGAGGTATTTATCTAGAACAAAGCTTTCTGACGCCTTAATGTTCATGTAAGACTTTTTGTACTTCACTCATACCAATTTGTAAAGCCGCCCGAATCTGTTAATATGTCAACCTTCTATCAGCTTCTATCCTTAGCCGCACAGCACTCGTGTTATCTTAGATCTTAGGTAGAAGGACGTCCTTCTTCAGAATCATCAGTGAATTTGCTATAAACACGTTTAAATTCATGAAAGCAGTTATAAAAAAAGTGGTACGAAATGGGGCTTCGTAATGAAATACCAATTTAAGTCTGTTGTAATATTATTGTTGAGTAAGACCGCAACGAAATTCGTAATAAATAAATGATCTAAAATTTTCTCAGACAGACACTTTTTAAATGGCCGCTAATTTTTAAACACCAATGACGTAAGATCAACAAATTCCCAAAGACTTCTTAATTCAAAATAAAAAAAAAAAGAAAACATCGGCTGCTTTCAGTGTGACCCAGGTACTTAAAAAAATCATTCCATTAAAAAATCAAGTTAAAATTGGCATTAAAAATATCCTTCCTCTTTATGAACTTTTGTATAGTAGTATTTTTTTTTATTGTAATATCACTAAACTGTAGGTATCATATGTAATCCACCATCTAGGAGCAGCGGCCATATTGTAATTACTATGATGTCACTTTATCGATTCCTACTCTTGTTTTTTTTTTAATTTGATAACGGATTTAGGTAGTTAGGCCATTTACAGTTTTGGCGTCACACGGTCCAAGTTCGTTTCTCCTCGGGTTACATATAAATTCGTTAGTCAAAGGGTGAAACACGCTTATTGGCTTAGACTTTGAATAGGTATTTTTGTGACACTAGTAATAGACCTACCTGTGGATTAACAAGTCAAACCTCGAAGCGTCATTGAACATTGTACCTATATACCTGTTAGTCTGCTATCTACTCACGCTTATATCTAAGAGGCAGGCAGGGCGTAGGTATAAAACGCCCATAAACGGACATCACATACTCTATATACAATATCGTGGATAGATACCAGTCCAATTCCTAGGTCACCTTTTTCGACACCGACGGGAAGTGTAAGGGTGACCCTATACTACTCTGTCTAAATAAATTAATAGTGTATTTTATATGATATGTATGCATATATTTAGTAGGTAGATTGATTAGCTAAAACAAAATACATACCTATTGGTTACCTACCCACCTAATTCAACAGTTCCACAACAAATTGGTATTTTTTCTTTTTTTTTATATTATGTGGGACGAACAGACGAGCGGGCGTGGTATGTGACAACCTCTGTCCATGGACATCTGCAACTGGAGAGTCTAAAGTGTGCTGCCCGCCTTTGAGTGTGAAGAAGGATGAGAATATGCGGGAAGGGAAAGAGACAGGGATGAGGAATAAAGAGAGGGGAGTTGGGCCTCCGGAAACTTCACTAACTTCGGGGAAATGCAACGCAAGCGTTGCTTCACAATCAGTTTTCTGTGAGGCCGTGGTATTGCACCGGTCGAGCCGGCCCATTCGTGCCTAAGCATGGCTCTACCACGTAAAAGATATATAGTATTATATAGTATAGGCAATATGTAACTCCGTGTAGAGACCCTGAGATGTGCTAACATACATACATACGCTCACGCTTCTATTCTCTAAGGGGTTGGCAGAGGTGTATAAAACAAGCCTACTGTCGATAATCGGGTACTTTATGACTGTATACATACTGTCTGATAGATAACAGTCAGAAAAAGAGTGTTGCACTTCTACCATCAGCTCAGCAACACTTTGAGGGTGATGAGAGGGGGGTGAGGGAGGAGAAGAGGGGAAGGGGAGGGGGAGCTGAGAGAGGAAATTGGAGTTGGACCTCCGGTACCCTCTCTCTAAGTTTATTTAAATTAAGAAATGTTAAACCTAATATGTTAGCTTAATTCCAATACACCTTCGCTTAACCCACTAAACAAACAGGCCTGAATATACCTACCTATAGAAAAAAGCATCAATCTTCGATAAGGTGACCCCACTAGGGTAATACAATTAGGATTTATAGAAATTTCTTTCTTAAACAAACATGGATAGAGTTTAGTTTTGATTGTGTCTGCAGAAGTTATTCGTAAAGTGGAATAGAAAATGTAACAATATGAAATATACCTTAAGTTAATTAAGTTAAGGATTAAATTAGATTGTTTTGTGTAAGCTAAGGCGGTGCTAGAATAATAAATTATGTGTGGTAACGTTTTTACAAGTGAAGCGAGCGAGCGAGCTTTTACATATTATATGTCTGTCTCGCTCCAACCTATGTATAAAACGTATTATGTAGAAGATGCGGTGTCACTCGCTCCATTTGTTGGTGCGAGTCTCGGGTGGTGTAATTTTTCCGTTGGTATATGTACCTATATACCTTATTTCGTTCGCGTTTCTTTCTAAGCCAACCTGCTACTGTCAGGGTTTAATTATTTATATTTGTTTATGAAGGCCAGCCTGATAAAAATCTACTTATAAAAAAATAATATGAAAATCGGTTCACACGATCGGTACCTCGTTTTTCGAAGTCGGTAAATATAATATTAATTCATATATTGAATGTTGCGCATCACTTGCGCTATTGTAAATCGCAAAAATAATAAATATACTCTTTTTAGGATTCATTATTATAACTAAGTATATACGCTTCCATGGGTTATATAATAACGTAATATATAATAATAACTCAATAAACAAATAATCTAACACAAAACAAATTTTATTTCTGTAGATAAGAGCGTTCAAGAAACAAATTAACTCTTACTTCAATATGTTTATCTTTTCTTTCAAAAAATATTTTAGTGAATACATTCTTTTAATAAAAAAAAAAAAAAAATCACGTCACTAAGACTAAAAATCCGTTTTGTGTGTCTCAGAATCACACCTTAATGTTTCTAAGGGTTCCCGTCCAGTAGTAAATGTAATACGTCAAAGCTACGTTGAC
Source organism: Tyria jacobaeae (assembly GCA_947561695.1). NCBI lineage: Eukaryota > Metazoa > Arthropoda > Insecta > Lepidoptera > Erebidae > Tyria > Tyria jacobaeae. The sequence continues at coordinate 3,802,444 of OX387207.1, read as the reverse complement.
AGGATTATGTCAATTATCAATTTTTACATATTTACATACCAAATTTACGTATACATACATACGTAGTAATATGTTCTTTAAAAGAATATTCTTTTATACTCCAAAATATCCTATACTTTGTTCCTAAAGTGCCCAGGATCGGCTCTTGTAACGTCAGTGGAAAAATATGGGTAACTAATTAGCGTCTGAGTTCTTCTGAGATGCCACCGTGACTGTATTTATGAATGTACATGATATTATGTGTCGTTTTCTATTTATTTAACAACATTTTACGAAACTCAACCATAAAATGTTTTATGTAAAAAGGCATATATCTCGCTGATAAAGTAACGCAAAATGTAATTAGTGAAAAATAATATTTTTAGAGATCATAAAAATGTTATATTTTTATAAATATGTTTTTCTGTAGAAAAGGAGGAAATAAAAACAGTAAAAAAATTACTTTGGTAATGTTTGTTCTTCTTTTTGTTTAGAAGATGCTTACTAATTTTGTCTACTAACTAAAATGTAGTACACCAATATAGAAAAAAATATAGATTGTCTGTATGTCCTCCTGATTAGATGAGCCGCAAACGTGGCCTTGACAAGCATTAAAGAATTAGTTGTCCAAGACTTTTGTGGCTCATTGGATACTTTCTTATTGGAGAGTTTTAGTCTGAACTGATTGGCAAAAATAGGAATTAGCGTATCTGATCTATGAGGATAACATGTCTGTAAAAAAAGTGTGCGTGTCGGGACTCTCGACAGAAGTGATAACTTAAACTGAACTAAGCTACCGCTGCCGTATGCGTGAGAGAAAGCGAAGCCAGACAGAATAGCGCCGTAACGCGTTACGTGACGAAGCGGTTTACCCTCCCATAAGAAATTAATCCTTCAACAGTTTGTTATATCATTAAAGGCCTTAAAATGGACATTTAAACAGTTAAACTTACTATGTATAGGAAATTGTCGAAATAATAAAAAGATTTGTGAATTAATATTTGTACGACATATACATACTTGAATGCTATGTAATTTAAGGAATTTGATCACTATCTTTGATGTTCAGTGATAATACCTACTGTTCAAATGTCTCTCATGTTTTAAGATTTGTTTAGACAAAGTTGTGTTTGTTTGCATAAAATGAAGACATTACTCATGTACACCCCTAAATGATACCAATAAAGATACATGAAATAAAGAAGGATGTTTATTTCTATTTGATTGAAGCACAATCTATTCAGATAAGTTTCTACCTATCTGAATTAATTGCGCAGTTTCTATTGACTAAATGCATTTTTGTGATGTAATACTTTTATGGTTTTCCGTGACTATTACTTTCTATTTTAAAATAATACAAATATGACTATGACAATGTAGTTTTCTGTAAAATCATGCCAGATATTAGTTTTTTGATGATGAAATTAGTGGTATAAAAATGTGGATATATATAAATATGGTATAAAAGTCGTTTAATCAACATATAAAAAATAATAATTAGCGCAGAATTAAATTATACATGTATGAATAAAATAAATTCTCTCCCTCCTTCTCTCTTATCTAAAATTAAATGTCTCAGACATGTTTCCGATATCTTGAACCGTGGGTTAGACGTTGCTTGTAAACTTGTCGGCTCTTTCAACTCTTTTAAATAGGTAATTGTGCCAGGAGATTGTATCTCGCTATATTGGCCTCCATTTTGGGACGTTATCAGAGTGGATCGCCATCAGGCTGCAAAGGCGTTAGGAACAGTACCCTATGCCTAAACAAGTTTACTACCTAGATAACCTTGTAAAGGCTTTTTTAGTCGGTTCGAAACTGAAAGACTATCACACAGAAAAGGGCAGGGGTAGAATAATCTTATACCAATATTACAATTGTGAGTGAGTATTGTCTGTTTATACAATTTCATGGCCTAACAACTTAACTGATGATCATGAAATTTTGAATAAACGCTGTCAGGGATAGACAAATGGCCTCTCATGCCAGAATAATATGTCGTTCACGAGTGTTCCAAAAATTACTTTTCCTCGAGCGAAGCCACTATAAAAAACTAGTAAGATAATATGTTTTTGACTAAATATGTCCATTATATTTGTGAAATAATTTTCGTGATAGTCTCTGCAGTTTGAAAAGAGTTGCAAATGCAATTTAATAAATCCGCGATGCGCACGAAGGGCGCACTTTTTCCAGGTACACCTAAAGATCAATACACGTGTCCTGATTATAATGACATTGGCCCACTGACCTATTTCCAATGCGTTTGTTTACTGTACTCGTGCAGGATATTGTGCACTTAATAAATAGCGATGTGGAAATTTTATTTTCATAGGAAATATTCGTATTGAAACGATATTGTTTTTCTTGTCTATTTATTTTTAAAATCCATTATTAAATACTTTACATATGTATATGCATCGCGTAATTAAACTGAAAGTTGAAATTATTTGTTGTTATTTAAACGTTTTTTTGTTAGCTTCACTTGTAACTAACTAACATAGATAAAATATTACAAGTCAGCATTGACCTAATTCTGATTGCAAGTTAACACACATAGAGATGATCTTCTGATGCTTTACCCAGCAGGTGGAAAGTGGAACTCCTCGATGGTTGGAGAGAAACCCCTCGAGTTTGGGCTCATTTAGTTTATTTTAACGAGTTGAATACACTTTATTTGGCGACTTTTTGTTTTTGAAATTATTCAAATTATCTTTAATTATTTCTTAGCCTGACTTCATTAATTGATTTAGAAATGATGGAAGACTAATACCGCTGCTACTATTGCTACTATTACTAATATTACAAGGTACTAGCACTACTGCTACTAAGACTAGGTACTATTTCTAGCTACTTAATAGACCAGTTAACAAAAGAGATAAGAAAAATTGCAAAAAAAAAATTGAAAATCTGAAACTTTGGTGTGAATTGTGAATTGTGGTGGAAATTTCGATCACGACACATAGATTTTTTAAATCGTGTCATAGTTATTTTCTATACCTCTTGGAAAGATCTTTATCCTTTTCTTTCTGTCTTTCTATCTCTTAAGACAAAGATACAGTATAAGGTTTTCTATTTCAGTTCAGAATCAGTTAACTTTATTTCAATTTCATCTTCATAGTTCAAGTAGTCTTTAAGATAATGTAGTCAGTCAATTCTATATAAGAAGTAAAAGCATGGCATAAGTACATTGCTGATGCTCTGATTGGTGCGTTGCCAAAAAGTAGGTACTGCCCCTCCCATTTCACTTCTCCAGCCTTGCTTAGCAGTGCCCATACACACGCCCACCTCTTGCTATTTTGCTGTCTAAATGTGTTATTGTGTAGATTTATGGTATTTTGTAAAATGTCTCAGTTTAATTTAGGTTAAGAATATATTATCGTTTATGGATTTCGGTTCCAAATTGACCATTTAGTATGGTTCTGATTGACAGTTACTCAGTTTTATTTTATTAGTTTTCTATAGCAATAAATTTCGCTATTTGTCTGACTACCTTGGAGAGGAAAAGGCCTTTAAATGTCCCTTGTCTAATGAAATCAATATTCTGTATGCATATTCAAGGTGAGGAGGGGAGTACCTGCCTGCGCTGCGGGCAGGCGCAGTAAGAACCGCAGCAGAGTTTGGCCGGACGGTGAACGCTTCAGTCAGTACAGTCCAGACCGTGCTCCTAAATAGTCGCTTCATCATCACAGCTGCAGAAAATAAGCTAGTGGTGACTCTTTTTCAGGTAAGTACCTACCACATATTCAAATATTTTATTGGTTTTAGCCATTGTCGATTTACATATTCAGTTTTTTTTTATTATGTACGGGGACAGATGAGCAGTCAAGTCACTTGATGGTGATGATATGTATACTAAAATGAAGGGATATATGTTCAAGTGTTTTTGTTTTGCTTCATTGTGCGTATCAATAGGATATTAACTTAATTTTTTTATTCTTTATCATTATCATCTTTATTCTTTATTGTCATCGTCATTAGCTGAGATTTTTATAAATGGGCGATAGGAGTCGAGTAATATTTTAGGTATACGCAGTAATCTTTTTCATTTAACCAAATGAGCTTCAGTGAACTGGCCTTTTCTTTTGCAATCTCTATTAATTGATAGTGGTTTAAGTGATGTTGGTATTTTTTTTTTATTATGTTCCTCTCTCCTCTTCATCCTCAAAGCGCTATATTAATGAAATTGAAGTGCTATTTTGTGATGACGTACTGTACGACGTATGTACGAAAAGTGGGTCAAGGTATAGGTAAACTCGGGCGTCTGATAGAAAGTAGGTCACTTAGGTGAACAGGTATTTAGGTCACGGTCGGCAACCAAGGCCAAAGCGTTAATGTGCAGTAACGCAGAAGAATTGAAAGTAACTGTTGTATTGTTTAGATAGACACTATTATATGTATCAGTTTAGTTGACTTCAGTATTTTTCAGTAGTTTTTTTTTTTTTTTTTTTTTTTTTTTTTTTTTTTTTTTTTTTTTTTTTTTTTGTTTAAGACATCTACGGCATTATGAATAATTCTTGTGTCGTGGGGGCCTTTACAAACATTCAACGGACACAAAGAACACCCAGACTCGGGACGAGTATTTATGGATCACACAATGTCCCATATGAGAATCGAACCGACGACCTCCGGTTCAGCAGCCAGGATCACTAACCACTAATTTAGTTATAAGTATTTAAGGTCGGTAAGTAGGTACATTTGGTTTTTTGTATGCAGGTGTATTCTCTTTCTCTTCAAACTCAAGAGTTCGTTAATTGTCAGGAACTTCCTTGCGGTATCATCGGTGGCTTTAAAGGTAAGTCAAAAGTAAATTATTTGATTTATTAGCTAATTGTATAGGTAATAAAATATTGCATCTGATTCTAGATATTGATATTGCTGTGTCAGTTCTCATTGTTTCTCATTCCTTTTACACCAGATCACGTAACTTCTATAGAAGAAAATATTCAAATGACCTCACATTTAAACTCTAGAAACCTGTCATTTAGGTAATAGGTTCGTCTGCATGGATAGCGTAGCGGCTCAAGTGGTCACCGTTGTGGGTTCGAGCCCCGCACGGGACAACACTTTGTGTAATCCTCAAATGGTCTGGATGTTCTTTGTGTTTGAATGTTTGTACAGTCCCCGAGACACAGGAGTTAATCCTAGTGCGGGAGTTGTCTTTTTAAAAATAGATATAACAGGTATACATTAAAAACAATTTAAAATTTTCTTGTATTTGATACAAGGCACATTATTTTGTGGAAGTCGCATAGTAAGCTGCAAGCTATAATTATTAGCTTGCATTTGTTGTGTCAATGTCTTAGAATTTCTCAGCGGAACAGGGCTGTATTGTAAAGGTGAATTTATATGTGAAATTTAGGAGAACTTCCTGCCTTTCCCTAAGGTTCATTTTGCGATGAAGTTTCTACAGACTATAGTGTAAAGGTACGGTTTCACTGCGCGTAGAAGATAAAACTATACTTTTGATTTTTACTGTATTTTATTTATTAAATGTAAGTGTTTTTAAAAAATGTGCATAAATATGGTTGTAGTGTTTTATTGATCAAATAAAAAATATTTATTTTTTTTATAGTGCCGTTGCTATAGTCAAAAAATAACTTGGATCCTACTTAAGAGCTTGTTACTGATCGCAGGTACAGAAAATCGCTGACTTTTTGACCCCAGAGTGCTCGAACTACTACCGTTCAAAGTGACCTGTTTGTTGCGTAAAATCTACGAGCATAACTGCTCGTAGCATAAAATCGATATATAACAGGGTTTGCGATTCACAACCCCGCAAAGAAATACAATACATTTTTAAAAGCACCATTTTCATTTTAGATTTGTCTAAAAATAACACTTTCATAATCTTCTGAATATAAACAGCAAATCTTATGATTACTTCTGCAAAATATTTCATTTCAGATTTACAAATAATTATAATATAATTACTTATAAGTTCTTTTTAAACGGTTTTATTTAGCTCACCCCGTTTGTTTTTTATTATTATTTCTTAACCGTACGTACGCATCAATAGAAAAAATGTACTCTGTGACCGTTCGTATCGAAGTGAAGTTGCACGTCAATTGCGAACCGAAGCAAAATGGCGTCTTCACAGTTATCATGTTATTTGTAACGCATAGTAAAAAAATGTGCTCGAAAACTTCAATTAAAATTATTATTTATCGTTGTAGAGCAGGTGCAACAGGTGACCTACATATCCAGAAAATCTAGATATAGGTAATATAATCTGGATACCTAGGTCATAGAAATTGGGTCATAACGTAAACCGGTCACGGTCGGCGCCCGACGTCAGAGCGTCAATACGCGGTAACGCAGAGGAAATTGAGTGTAACGAAGTAACTTTTTATTTTGCTTTTAGTTTTTTTTTAGAAATGGGTATTTATATTTCTTTTTATTTGTTTTTTTTAAATACTAGCAACGTGAGTGATTAATAATATTCTTGTTGACCTGCGGATTCACGATGGTGCACTGGGTGAGGTTTGACCTGCAACCACATGATCTCAATTCCAACGCTTTAGCTTTATTACGCTACCGCTGCTTAATTATTTAAATTAAGATTTTAAAATTAAATTAAGAATTAATAATCTAAAATTAAAACATTAAGAATATTTCAAGGTTACTTATGCCATATCTGAGAAGTATGCTTTAGAAGAAGAACAGCCAAAATACTTATAGCTTCTTTTCTTTCAAGCTGAATAAATTATTTTTATTTACTTATTAGGTATTGCCTAAATGTAAATAATTATTAATATTTGAAATGTTAAAAGTGTTCGTTAGGTGTATCGGTAGTATACCTTTCCTTAAAAAAAAAAAAAAAGTGAATGTTTCAAGATGTATTTTCGAAAGCTGATTAGGTGAACAAGTCTTATTCTACAGAATTTTAGATTCTAACAAATACATCATAGGTTCCCAACGGGGGCGTTACCACACCCTAGTGGGCGCTGGAGCTTTTTGTGGGGGCGGCAAATTGAGTTAGTTATGACAACAGTGGGCGGTCGCGGCGTACCTATCTAATTAGAAATTAAATTTAATAAAATACATTGAAAGTACCTCTATCTTCATGAAAAAACATTTAATCTAGCATCATAGGATGTTAATATCACTATTATGGCGTAAGTAAATATTAAAACATTCAAATACGTATATACTCATTGATTCCGTTTAGGACTATCAAAGGCAATGGTTTTATAATATCAAGCATATTCCTACAAAGATACGGAAACTTGTATCAACCTGTTTGCAGAACAAGTGCACCGGTCACCACAAATAAGGGGCCGTCCATTAATCACGTGATGTTTTTGTAACATTTATAACCGCTCCTGCCCCTCGGCATACATGATGAGGTTTAAGGCCCACCCAAAATCACGTGTATTTTTAATACCTACAAAGAATCTTAAAATTTTTAGAATATTATCTTTAAATACAGGTATAAATTTAAATCTAATTTTATTCTGAAATTAAGGACCATGATAAAAATGTCTAGACAGAAAGGTTGCAGGTTGTTTTTGACTGGCTTAAAATTATTTTAAATAAAGGTGTAATCATGCGAAAAACATATATTCTACTAGTACATGAACATATTTAATGTACATTGTTCTCTGAGCACGGATTAGCAAGATTTTCTTCAACACTAACAACTGGATAAGCATCTTGCAAGTCAGTAGTTGGCACTGCCACTGGCAAGCAGAGTCGGGCGGTCGTCGCGGTACTCGGCGCGCGGGGACTTCATTCGTGGCCTAGAAACGGTGAGTCAAGGTCACATTACACGCCGCTTTTCGTTTTAAAAAGCGCGCGTTTGACGCAAAAATAAATACCCCTCCGCCCTTGTGATATTCTGTGATTTTTGCCAAACCCCCTCTAACCCTATCTAGCCTCACGTGATTAATGGACGGCTCCGCGTGCCGCGCGTTGCGTGCTTCAAATCAAATCTTTAAAAGGCAGTGATAGCTCTTCTAATGGCTTTGTGTGCTTCGTCAGTGACCCTCACTTTTGCGTCACTGATAAAGTATTGAAGTCATTTATAAATTTATAAATTTCTATAAATCGGCTGAAAAATGAATGTATTGTAATCGTAACAAATTGTGAATTCCAAGATGTCTGAAACTAAGAAAAAATGTCGGCGGTACAATATTGAGCATCTCAATCTATAACAAACCACTTTTTTTTAAATATCGGCCAAGCATAGTGACTCCACTTTGCTTGATGGAAAGCAGTAAGTGGTGGTTACCATCCTCATTGTATGTCTAGTCCATGCAGCATGGTGATCCACACTATGGCGGCCTGGTGATATGCTTTTTTTACAATTAAAAGACCCGGAATCAAAGTGGGAAGGAAATATGTGTTCAACTTGTCAAAAAGTTTGTTCAAATGAAGCCATGCAGCCTTCTAGGCTCCAACAGCATTTTAATTAAATACCTACTTACTGGTAAAAAGGACAAAGATATATACATTTTTCAAGAACTTGTAAAAAAATATTTAAATTGGCCAACTATCCACATCATAAGTATATAGGGATCAAGTACGTTTCTAACTGTCAGTATTAATCAGTAAGATAATATTTACCAAATCTAGTCTTCCAGACTGGCTTCTTATATCTTCATAACTTCTCCATTTATTTTGTAAAAATTAAGAAACATAGCTTTTTTGCAACCTCAATTAACGTCAATTAAATGGCAAAAAATTAAGGATCTTATTTTTTTTTATTTTAGGCAAAAATAAATAATAATAATAATCTGTGTTTCCACTATTAACACGAATCACATGGTGACAGAAATTTTACATGCTTCACATCAGTTCATCAAAATTGGCCGCCCACGTTATTCTCTCTTCTCTTCTAAGATGTCAAGAAGTTGTTTAGCGATATGCACGGCGTCCATACTCGACAGTGCTCTTCTTTATTTTGAGTTCTGGGCATTGAGCAGGCCACGGCAGAACGTTGATGCGAACATCGGCAAGATTGTGAATTACGACTGATTCAAATGAGATCAGTTTTTAACCGATCCAAACGCTGGCTAAAACAATGTTGGTTCCCCCTCCACATGAATGACCTTCCTGACAAAATTTCAAACGTTCTTGACGTCCAGAGGTCCTCCAAATTTGAGTACATCTTATATCCGCCCTCATAGTGAAACGAGATTCATCGGAATAGCAAACACAACGCCAGTCCTCTTCCTCAAATTTTCTGTGTTCTCAAGCTCATTGTAAATGGGTCTTACGATTGCCGGGTGCTACGGGTGGAACTCTCAACAGCCTTTAGGAATGTAGACCCACTTCACGTAAACGGTTTCGGATGGTTTGGTCGTTTATCAGCAAGCCTGAAGATCTGTGGAGCCTCGTAGCCAACATCATGGCGGTCGATAGTACGACTTCGTCAATCATTATTATAGATGTGATACGATGTCGTGTCCAGGGGCGGCTTATGTACTAACAGCAACGTTGTCTGGATCTAGCTTCCAACATTTCGACTGCTTTCATCATCTCTTCTCGTGTCAAATGACGTCTTCGCTTTTATAGGAATCCTGATTGACAGTTGAATTTCTATTTGTAGTAACAGCAACGTCGTCTGGAACTAGCTTCCAACATTTCGACTGCTTTCATCATCTCTTCTCGTGTCAAATGACGTCTTCGCTTTTATAGAAATCCTGATTGACAGTTGTTTTTCTATTTGTAGTAACAGCAACGTCGTCTGGAACTAGCTTCCAACATTTCGACTGCTTTCATCATCTCTTCTCGTGTCAAATAACGTCTACGCTTTTATAGAAATCCTGATTGACAGTTGATTTTCTATTTGTAGTAACAGCAACGTCGTCTGGAACTAGCTTCCAACATTTCGACTGCTTTCATCATCTCTTCTCGTGTCAAATGACGTCTTCGCTTTTATAGAAATCCTGATTGACAGTTGATTTTCTATTTGTAGTAACAGCAACGTCGTCTGGAACTAGCTTCCAACATTTCGACTGCTTTCATCATCTCTTCTCGTGTCAAATGACGTCTTCGCTTTTATAGAAATCCTGATTGACAGTTGATTTTCTATTTGTCGTAACAGCAACGTCGTCTGGAACTAGCTTCTAACATTTCGACTGCTTTCATCATCTCTTCTCGTGTCAAATGACGTCTTCGCTTTTATAGAAATCCTGATTGACAGTTGATTTTCTATTTGTAGTAACAGCAACGTCGTCTGGAACTAGCTTCTAACATTTCGACTGCTTTCATCATCTCTTCTCGTGTCAAATAACGTCTTCGCTTTTATAGAAATCCTGATTGACAGTTGATTTTCTATTTGTAGTAACAGCAACGTCGTCTGGAACTAGCTTCTAACATTTCGACTGCTTTCATCATCTCTTCTCGTGTCAAATGACGTCTTCGCTTTTATAGAAATCCTGATTGACAGTTGATTTTCTATTTGTCGTAACAGCAACGTCGTCTGGAACTAGCTTCTAACATTTCGACTGCTTTCATCATCTCTTCTCGTGTCAAATGACGTCTTCGCTTTTATAGAAATCCTGATTGACAGTTGATTTTCTATTTGTAGTAACAGCAACGTCGTCTGGAACTAGCTTCTAACATTTCGACTGCTTTCATCATCTCTTCTCGTGTCAAATAACGTCTACGCTTTTATAGAAATCCTGATTGACAGTTGATTTTCTATTTGTAGTAACAGCAACGTCGTCTGGAACTAGCTTCCAACATTTCGACTGCTTTCATCATCTCTTCTCGTGTCAAATGACGTCTTCGCTTTTATAGAAATCCTGATTGACAGTTGATTTTCTATTTGTAGTAACAGCAACGTCGTCTGGAACTAGCTTCTAACATTTCGACTGCTTTCATCATCTCTTCTCGTGTCAAATGACGTCTTCGCTTTTATAGAAATCCTGATTGACAGTTGATTTTCTATTTGTAGTAACAGCAACGTCGTCTGGAACTAGCTTCCAACATTTCGACTGCTTTCATCATCTCTTCTCGTGTCAAATGACGTCTTCGCTTTTATAGAAATCCTGATTGACAGTTGATTTTCTATTTGTAGTAACAGCAACGTCGTCTGGAACTAGCTTCCAACATTTCGACTGCTTTCATCATCTCTTCTCGTGTCAAATGACGTCTTCGCTTTTATAGAAATCCTGATTGACAGTTGATTTTCTATTTGTAGTAACAGCAACGTCGTCTGGAACTAGCTTCTAACATTTCGACTGCTTTCATCATCTCTTCTCGTGTCAAATGACGTCTTCGCTTTTATAGAAATCCTGATTGACAGTTGATTTTCTATTTGTAGTAACAGCAACGTCGTCTGGAACTAGCTTCCAACATTTCGACTGCTTTCATCATCTCTTCTCGTGTCAAATGACGTCTTCGCTTTTATAGAAATCCTGATTGACAGTTGATTTTCTATTTGTAGTAACAGCAACGTCGTCTGGAACTAGCTTCCAACATTTCGACTGCTTTCATCATCTCTTCTCGTGTCAAATGACGTCTTCGCTTTTATAGAAATCCTGATTGACAGTTGATTTTCTATTTGTAGTAACAGCAACGTCGTCTGGAACTAGCTTCTAACATTTCGACTGCTTTCATCATCTCTTCTCGTGTCAAATGACGTCTTCGCTTTTATAGAAATCCTGATTGACAGTTGATTTTCTATTTGTAGTAACAGCAACGTCGTCTGGAACTAGCTTCCAACATTTCGACTGCTTTCATCATCTCTTCTCGTGTCAAATGACGTCTTCGCTTTTATAGAAATCCTGATTGACAGTTGATTTTCTATTTGTAGTAACAGCAACGTCGTCTGGAACTAGCTTCTAACATTTCGACTGCTTTCATCATCTCTTCTCGTGTCAAATGACGTCTTCGCTTTTATAGAAATCCTGATTGACAGTTGATTTTCTATTTGTAGTAACAGCAACGTCGTCTGGAACTAGCTTCTAACATTTCGACTGCTTTCATCATCTCTTCTCGTGTCAAATGACGTCTTCGCTTTTATAGAAATCCTGATTGACAGTTGATTTTCTATTTGTCGTAACAGCAACGTCGTCTGGAACTAGCTTCTAACATTTCGACTGCTTTCATCATCTCTTCTCGTGTCAAATGACGTCTTCGCTTTTATAGAAATCCTGATTGACAGTTGATTTTCTATTTGTAGTAACAGCAACGTCGTCTGGAACTAGCTTCTAACATTTCGACTGCTTTCATCATCTCTTCTCGTGTCAAATAACGTCTACGCTTTTATAGAAATCCTGATTGACAGTTGATTTTCTATTTGTAGTAACAGCAACGTCGTCTGGAACTAGCTTCCAACATTTCGACTGCTTTCATCATCTCTTCTCGTGTCAAATGACGTCTTCGCTTTTATAGAAATCCTGATTGACAGTTGATTTTCTATTTGTAGTAACAGCAACGTCGTCTGGAACTAGCTTCTAACATTTCGACTGCTTTCATCATCTCTTCTCGTGTCAAATGACGTCTTCGCTTTTATAGAAATCCTGATTGACAGTTGATTTTCTATTTGTAGTAACAGCAACGTCGTCTGGAACTAGCTTCCAACATTTCGACTGCTTTCATCATCTCTTCTCGTGTCAAATGACGTCTTCGCTTTTATAGAAATCCTGATTGACAGTTGATTTTCTATTTGTAGTAACAGCAACGTCGTCTGGAACTAGCTTCCAACATTTCGACTGCTTTCATCATCTCTTCTCGTGTCAAATGACGTCTTCGCTTTTATAGAAATCCTGATTGACAGTTGATTTTCTATTTGTAGTAACAGCAACGTCGTCTGGAACTAGCTTCTAACATTTCGACTGCTTTCATCATCTCTTCTCGTGTCAAATGACGTCTTCGCTTTTATAGAAATCCTGATTGACAGTTGATTTTCTATTTGTAGTAACAGCAACGTCGTCTGGAACTAGCTTCCAACATTTCGACTGCTTTCATCATCTCTTCTCGTGTCAAATGACGTCTTCGCTTTTATAGAAATCCTGATTGACAGTTGATTTTCTATTTGTAGTAACAGCAACGTCGTCTGGAACTAGCTTCTAACATTTCGACTGCTTTCATCATCTCTTCTCGTGTCAAATGACGTCTTCGCTTTTATAGAAATCCTGATTGACAGTTGATTTTCTATTTGTAGTAACAGCAACGTCGTCTGGAACTAGCTTCCAACATTTCGACTGCTTTCATCATCTCTTCTCGTGTCAAATGACGTCTTCGCTTTTATAGAAATCCTGATTGACAGTTGATTTTCTATTTGTAGTAACAGCAACGTCGTCTGGAATTAGCTTCTAACATTTCGACTGCTTTCATCATCTCTTCTCGTGTCAAATGACGTCTTCGCTTTTATAGAAATCCTGATTGACAGTTGATTTTCTATTTGTAGTAACAGCAACGTCGTCTGGAACTAGCTTCCAACATTTCGACTGCTTTCATCATCTCTTCTCGTGTCAAATGACGTCTTCGCTTTTATAGAAATCCTGATTGACAGTTGATTTTCTATTTGTAGTAACAGCAACGTCGTCTGGAACTAGCTTCTAACATTTCGACTGCTTTCATCATCTCTTCTCGTGTCAAATGACGTCTTCGCTTTTATAGAAATCCTGATTGACAGTTGATTTTCTATTTGTAGTAACAGCAACGTCGTCTGGAACTAGCTTCCAACATTTCGACTGCTTTCATCATCTCTTCTCGTGTCAAATGACGTCTTCGCTTTTATAGAAATCCTGATTGACAGTTGATTTTCTATTTGTAGTAACAGCAACGTCGTCTGGAACTAGCTTCCAACATTTCGACTGCTTTCATCATCTCTTCTCGTGTCAAATGACGTCTTCGCTTTTATAGAAATCCTGATTGACAGTTGATTTTCTATTTGTAGTAACAGCAACGTCGTCTGGAACTAGCTTCCAACATTTCGACTGCTTTCATCATCTCTTCTCGTGTCAAATGACGTCTTCGCTTTTATAGAAATCCTGATTGACAGTTGATTTTCTATTTGTAGTAACAGCAACGTCGTCTGGAACTAGCTTCTAACATTTCGACTGCTTTCATCATCTCTTCTCGTGTCAAATGACGTCTTCGCTTTTATAGAAATCCTGATTGACAGTTGATTTTCTATTTGTAGTAACAGCAACGTCGTCTGGAACTAGCTTCTAACATTTCGACTGCTTTCATCATCTCTTCTCGTGTCAAATGACGTCTTCGCTTTTATAGAAATCCTGATTGACAGTTGATTTTCTATTTGTCGTAACAGCAACGTCGTCTGGAACTAGCTTCTAACATTTCGACTGCTTTCATCATCTCTTCTCGTGTCAAATGACGTCTTCGCTTTTATAGAAATCCTGATTGACAGTTGATTTTCTATTTGTAGTAACAGCAACGTCGTCTGGAACTAGCTTCTAACATTTCGACTGCTTTCATCATCTCTTCTCGTGTCAAATAACGTCTACGCTTTTATAGAAATCCTGATTGACAGTTGATTTTCTATTTGTAGTAACAGCAACGTCGTCTGGAACTAGCTTCCAACATTTCGACTGCTTTCATCATCTCTTCTCGTGTCAAATGACGTCTTCGCTTTTATAGAAATCCTGATTGACAGTTGATTTTCTATTTGTAGTAACAGCAACGTCGTCTGGAACTAGCTTCTAACATTTCGACTGCTTTCATCATCTCTTCTCGTGTCAAATGACGTCTTCGCTTTTATAGAAATCCTGATTGACAGTTGATTTTCTATTTGTAGTAACAGCAACGTCGTCTGGAACTAGCTTCCAACATTTCGACTGCTTTCATCATCTCTTCTCGTGTCAAATGACGTCTTCGCTTTTATAGAAATCCTGATTGACAGTTGATTTTCTATTTGTAGTAACAGCAACGTCGTCTGGAACTAGCTTCCAACATTTCGACTGCTTTCATCATCTCTTCTCGTGTCAAATGACGTCTTCGCTTTTATAGAAATCCTGATTGACAGTTGATTTTCTATTTGTAGTAACAGCAACGTCGTCTGGAACTAGCTTCTAACATTTCGACTGCTTTCATCATCTCTTCTCGTGTCAAATGACGTCTTCGCTTTTATAGAAATCCTGATTGACAGTTGATTTTCTATTTGTAGTAACAGCAATGTCGTCTGGAACTAGCTTCCAACATTTCGACTGCTTTCATCATCTCTTCTCGTGTCAAATGACGTCTTCGCTTTTATAGAAATCCTGATTGACAGTTGATTTTCTATTTGTAGTAACAGCAACGTCGTCTGGAACTAGCTTCTAACATTTCGACTGCTTTCATCATCTCTTCTCGTGTCAAATGACGTCTTCGCTTTTATAGGAATCCTGATTCACAGTTGATTTTCTATTTGTAATTAATATTTAAATAAATAATAGTAAAATTTACTAACAAGAATCAATAACGATCAAACAATTTAAAATAATAATCGTCAATTGCGGCGACAGTCTAAAACGTACTTGATCCCTAGACAGTTTTAATGTGTGTATCAAACCTTTTTCATTGTTCATTCAACTTACAGTTAGTGTGGAATTAATCATGATGGCAGTCAGAAACAGTTTCTAAGCCTAAGGAGCCATCAGATATCAAAAAATAATTTACTCAAAGAATTATAATGCTCAGAGCACTAGATGAAATTCCTAAAGACGTTGAACTATCATTATGAGATTACTTAAAAATTTCCAAATTTTCCATTCAATTCCATGAATCAACTTTACCAAATAACGAAGCACTACTCTTGGCTAACGTCCGATTCATAAAAGAAAAAGTTATTGTCAAGAGGTATTATTTGCTAAAAATTCGAAAGCCGATTCAAAGGGACCATTGAAATTAAATCCCATGCACGTTTTTTTTTTAAGTGAAATAAATTCGTATTCGAAATATTTTATCAGTTGCTGAGGCGCATTTAAACCAAACAGTACCTAATATACTCGCAAAAATGACATGGCTTATTTGATAGACCTCCTTAAAATATTGTATGACGTTAATTTACACTTGCAAGGAGATAATTTGAATTTAATAAGTACTTACAGAGAGTAAGCTGCTTTTGTTTGAAAACTTCTTAAATTCAAACGAAATTTAGGACGAGGGAAATTTAGTCTCTTTTCGATATTATCGGCATAGACAGAGTATAGAATTTGGTAACAGTAGAAATATTTATGTCCAACAAACGCTGAAAATCTCAATAGCACACAAACAATTCCTGTGACATCTCTACTTTACTTTTTATCTCTATTTTAATCTCTAATGACGTCACACAAAATTTTGTTTCCCTCCCCCGTCCTTGTCACAGGTGGTCACACTTTGAAACTTCTTGTGTGACGTCACATATTTTGAAATGTTATATAGCATAATGTGATATATTATCAAATGCGGTGACTTTTAGGCCACACTGAAGATCGACTTGGTAATGTTTTTAAAACTTTGGTTTTCATATAAATTTCGCGTTTTAGTATCTTAGATTTTAACATCGTCAGCTTTTAACCCCTACCCCTCCCCCCTAGCCCTTGTCACAAAATGTCACATTTCGTTGCATAGAAAATTGAATTTTTTTTTTCTAAAATAAAAAAGAGGATCTACATTGAAGATTTTGGCATCGAAATAATTCTTTTTTTTATATTTGCCTACCATAATGACTCCACTCTGCCTGATGGAAAGCAACAAGTGGAGTCTAAGAGTAGTGGTCACCATCCTCATTGCAAGTGTAGTCAATGCAACATGGTGACCCACACTATGGCGGCCTGGTGAGATGCTTTTTCACGCCTCGCTTTAAAGACCCGGGATCAAAGTGGGAGGGAAACACGTGCGCTGGTAGTGGATTCCAGGCTTTAACCGATCCGCACAGAAAGGAAGAGCTGAACCGTTTAGTTCGAGATCGTATATTTTCCACTCTCAAACGGTGACTCTTCAGCCCAGCACGTGTTGTCGTGTAGAGAAAGTGAGACGGTGAGACTAATTAGCAGTACTCCATGCATGAGCGAACATAGGTCTTGTATAAAAGACACATATGCTCGGGCGAAAAGAACCGCCTCACCTTGTTCAGTATACCGAGCTATCGCGAGGTCGCCTTAGTGACGCTCTCGGTGTTACACGCGGATTGAGATGCTCACTGCCACTGGGCAGTTGAGTGTTGTGAAGAGTAGAAAGGGGAAGGAATTGAGACTTTTTATAAGAAAACGCGCACGCCTGTGTTTTTTTGGCGCTGAACTCGACCAGATTCTCACATCCCAATGTATGTTGCCAAGGGCCAAGATGTCATTAATATGCAGAAGGAACAGTCTAGGCGATAGGACGGAACCCCGAGGTATACAAGCGCTTATCTGCTGAAAGTCAGAGGCCTCGCCGTCGCAGAGTACCCTAATGCAGCGCTTGTTGAGGAAAGCAGCAACCCAGTTACAGAGTCTGGGCGGCAGACCGAATGCCGGAAGTTTGGACAGAAGCGAACGGTGCCAGACAATATCGAAGGCCTTGGCGATGTCAAGGCTGATGGCCAAGGACTCCCCATGCCTATCCATAGCCTCACCCCAAAGGTGAGTCACAGAGAGATCACCCATGGATCGGTTCGGCCTAAAACCATATTGCCGATCATTTAACAAGGACTGATATTCTAGGTAGCGGATTAGTTGTGTGTTGATGATCCGGTCGAACACCTTACAGAGTATGGAGGTGACGGCTATAAGTCGGTAAATAGCTAAATCGGAGCGGTCACCTTTTTTGGGAATGGGTTGAACATTGGCCACTATCCAGGCCTCCGGAACAACTACTGAGGAATAGGACAGGCGATACAAACGCGTCAGTACGAGAGCCAACTCTGGTGCACAGTTCTTAAGAACAACCGCTGGAATACCATCGGGTCCTCTGGCTTTCCGAACATCGTGTGACCGAAGCTCCGCACGGACACCCCTCTGCCGGATTCAAATATCCCGCACTGCGGAGTCGTAGGTCGCAATGGTGGGTGGGTGCGCACCATGGTCATCGATACGGGAGTTAGCCGCAAAGAGATCAGCAAGTAGTTTGGCTTTCTCTTGCGGCTCGTGGGCCAGCGATTCATCAGGGTAGCGGTGGCAGCGAAGATTGGCAGTAGTTGGACTGCAGGGCTTTAGCCAATCGCCAAAATTTACGGCTACCCGTAGGGTATGCGACGAGTTATTGGCCAAATCGTGCAATGCGCTGGGCATCTGCTCTGATGTAGGCCCTGGTGGCTTTGTTTAACGCTGCTTTTAGGCGATCAATGTCTGGGTCGCAATGGACGCGAGCCTTGCGCAATAGGCCGACTGCTTTTGAGTAATAGCTTGGGTGCACTCAGGATTGAACCAAGGGCGGGTCTTCGTGCTGGCGATTTCACTGTAGGGGATATAATACTCCATACTATGACAGTTATCGTTACAGTGTAAACTGAGACCCAAAATGTATCATCATGTAACGGCCGTATCCTCCTGTAACGGTGAGGCATGGCGGTGACCGAACTATCGGACGGAAGGGCCCCCGTCATCTTCCCGAAATGCTCACCGGGTCCCATCGTCCAGTCACCAACCGGCACGACGAGAAACCTGAGACCTGACGGGGCAGCCTCCCAGGGTGGTTAGCTGTGGTTGCGCCCCTCTCTATGCCGCGGGTGGCCAGCGGCTGGTGCCGCTAGAAGACCCGTAGAAACGGTGGTCCGTTTCTACGGGTCTTCTACGGGGATTCTACGAGCACTCCACTGCTCACACACATACCACGTCAACTGTCACCCCTGCATCATTGGGCCTCTGTTCTCGCACTCAAAAGCGAAAGACGGAGAGGCTAATGCCCCGGTCGAGCCGGCCCATTCCTGCTGAAGTCAGCGTGGCTCTACTACCTCGAATATAATAATAGCTGATTAAAGAATCTCAGGTATTCGTAAGCTGCTTGCAGTTTTAAAAGATGGCAACGTGATCTGCGAATCTGCTGAATGGCGAGTAACCCATACGCAAAAATAGACATGAGAACCGAAACCTACGTAGGTAACTAACAGTAGCCACACCTCCAATAAGTGTTGGCAATCCGAATCTGAGCCCGGAATTGATGCTGGCTTTGGCGAAAGGCGTCGTTTGGTGATTGTTCATGTTGG
The DNA here is from genome assembly GCA_947561695.1 of Tyria jacobaeae. Classification (NCBI taxonomy): domain Eukaryota; kingdom Metazoa; phylum Arthropoda; class Insecta; order Lepidoptera; family Erebidae; genus Tyria; species Tyria jacobaeae. Next base: position 3,783,399 of record OX387207.1, on the reverse strand, counting down.
TAGCCGAGAGGGATTGATCATAAACCTGGGAAATAATTGAGATCTGAGTAGTATGTGGAAATTGAAGATACGTCTAGTAATGAACATACACATAACGGTGATGGTGAAAATAATATTCTAATGTAATTATTGAGAGTTGTTAATTGGTTTATAGAGTTAGTTAGCGAGCGGTTATACTATGTTAACAGTGAGAGATTTACTTTTTACCCCAAGGGTGAATATTTATCTTTTACTTATTACATACTTAAATACGCTCACGGGTGTGTCTCCTAAGGGGTAGGTAAGTATTAAGGTGGTGTATTAAACGCGTATTTGTTCCCACTAACGTAATATGGGGAAAGCCTATTGGTGTCAACCGGGCACTGTACGACTGACACACTGTCTGATAGATGACAGTGTGGTAGTCTAGTCTCCCTTAGTCGCCTTTAAAACGACACCACCGGCAAGAGATGTCGTGTGTACTGCAGTTTTTTATTGATATTTTTGTTTAAAAACATAAAATTGTAATTTTGTCTTGACTTCAAGCAATTATTTTAATTTTATTTTTCAGTTGATTAGCCAATAATCAGCCATCATGTCTGTACGGGTTACCGAAAACAGTCAGTGCATAATTGATGCATACTTTTCATATCAAACAGTTATACCAGACAATGTTAGCGCAATCTGGTATTTAAACGGCTTACGTGTCTCTGATAGCAACAACATATTTAAAGTAAGTATTTTTCAGAAAGCGCGCAAATTTACTATTTAAAATTAAATACAGTCAGCAACAAAATATGTTTTAAATATTTATTACCCTACTTAGTATATTTATATAATTATGAATTCATTTTCAGATGGCTCATGCAGCTCACACCTTTGTATTATATGTTAAAGCGATAAAACCTTACATGGCTGGTAAAGTAGAGTGCTGCTTGTACCAGGATCTCAGTAATCATAATTCAAAAATGATTGAAACACTGAAAGGTCACCTCACAGTGGTCAATGCATCCTCGATGAACATAAACTCATACTATGGGACTGCTTTTGTTCAACTAAATAGACGTATTGCAATTATGCCACAAGAGGCTGACGTGCAAGGTCTGCGTGATATTTCCGTGACTAATAATGTAAGTATTATTTTATTACTCAGTAAACTAATACTACAGACTTATATAATCGGACTTTAAAAAAGTAGACAACCGACTTCAATGCGTCTATCATAAAATTTAATACTAATACGGGTTTCTCATGGATGCCATTATCAGAACTGGACCAAACTCTCATCTAACTACCCTTGAAGTACATCCTTTAGAATAAAAAAAATAATCATCGAGATCGGTTGGCGTGATTTTGAGTTATTCGTCCATTTTTGGCGCACATGCGCAATGCACATTTAAGACTTATATGGTTTTCTCGTGGATGCCATTGTCACAACTGGACTAAATTAAAATGGGAGCACACGGGAACCACCAGCTTTCAAATATAAAAATCTGTTCACGCAGTCCAAAGCTCTGAGGTAACAAAGATAAAATTTAAAAAAAAATGCAGTCGAATTGAAAGCCTCCTCCTTTTTGAAGTCGGTTGGAAAAAAACAATATGCGTGTGTAATAATGTGTATACAATGCGTATTATTCTAAATTGTATTATTTTAATTTTATTGCCTTTGCACTTGTACTCATCACACATTATTTGTATTCTTTAAATGTTTATTTTCCACCCTTAGCAGTGAAATGGTCTATTGTTACTATTATCAATAAGTTTAAGAAATAAACATATTTAATTTATATTTTCTTATACTCTTTGGCTGTACACTGCGCCCCTGTGATTTGAGTTTGGCTTGAGCGGAAGAACAGATAACAAATAACTTAATTATAACATTTTATTTCCTAATTTAAATTTAATATATGTATTATTTAAAAAATATTTTATGGACATAATAGCCACAATATTTTATGGACATATTACATTTAAGCTAATTTCTGACGCCTGTCCGATTCCCTATGTAATTCAATCGATTTATTAATACGAAAATAACAGAATCGATTTCCAATTATCAAAATACCTACCTACCTATTGATCTAGATAAAATGATACAGCATAATACACACATCAACAGTGTCTAGGGATCGAGTACGGTTTAGAGTGCCGACGCAGTTGATTATTTTTATTTTAACTTTTTTGTATCGGCATTTTTTTCAGTGAACTTTACTATTTCAATAAAGTATTATCTCGAAATTTTTATTAATAATAGAAAATCACCTGTCCACCAGGATTCCTATGAAAGTGTGTAATAGTGTTTTAACAAAACCATTACAATTTTTGCAACGGACTGAAAAAAATTGCATCGATATGGATGCACAATATCATTTGCTACGAGAAGAGATGAAGCGAGGCCGAGCGACATGGAGAACGTTTACACATCACCACTCGCAGACAGGGCCAATACAACTAAAATATTAATTGACGAAATTTTATTTTATGTATTTTATTTATTTGGGTTAGGAATAGGAATCGTACCATGACCACCATGATGTTGCCTACGAGGCTCAAGCAACCAAACCATCCGAAATCGTTCACGTAAAGTGGGTCTACATGCCCAAAGTCCGTTGAGAGTTCCACTATTATTAGACCCGTTTACAATGGGCTTGAGAACACAGAAAATTTGAGGAAGAGGACTGGCGTTGTGTTTGCTTTTCTGATGAATCTCGTTTCACTATGAGGGCGGATACAAGACGTACTCAAATTTAGAGGACCTCTGGACGTCAAGAACGTTTGAAATTTTGTCAGGAAGGTCGTTCATATGGAAGGGGAACCATCATTGTTTTGGCCAGCGTTTGGATCGGTTTAAGAACTGATCTCATTTGAATCAGGGGCAACTTCAATGCTCAGATTTACGCGGAGAGAATTGTTCGAAACGTGTTCATCCTTTTGCAAAGCCGGTTAGGGGATTCGTTTCTACTAACGCAGGACAGTACACGTGTCCACACACGGCTAGAGTTGTAATTCACAATCTTGCTGATGTTCACATCAACGTTCTGCCGTGGCCTGCTCAATGCCCAGAACTAAAAAAGACAGAAGAGCACTGTCGAATATGGACGCCGTGCATATCGCAGAACAACTTCTTGACATCTTAGAAGAGAAGGGAGGAGGAGGGATGAAAGATAAATTGGTTGATATATGTCAGTTGATGCAAGAAAAACAAATTGATGTGTTGTGCGTAAAAGAAACGAAGCGAAAGGGATGTGACTCCACGAAACATGGAACCTATGTGGCATACTGGGCTGGTGTACCTGACACCAGTCGAGCCTGACAAGGTGTTAGACTCCTCTTATCGGAAAGAATGGCTGAGTGTGTGACTGAGTTTTTTTAGTCGTTCGGCGGGTTCTTTAACCAGCACAAAGAAAGGGAGGACCTTTGGGATGGTGTGAGGGATGTATTAAATGAGTGTAAGTATAATTTGAGAGTTTTAATGTTAGGTGATTTTAATGGTTGGGTAAGAATTGAGAGGGACGGTTTTGAAGATGTTTTAGGCAAATTTGGTGACGAAAGAGCGAATGGAAATTTGCAGAGTTTGTTAGAAATTTGTGTAATTAGAAATCTTGTTGTGACAAACACAATGTTTAAAAACAAAGACATTCATATGTACACTAGAGAAGAAGGATGTTCGAGAAGTATGATTGATTTTGTAATCTATGACGAAAGACTACGAAATAAAGTGGTGGATACCAGGGTATACTGGGGTGTTGGTATCGACACAGATCTCCACCTAGTCATCAGTCGAATACGGGGACTCCAACCCAAACAAAAGACTGTCTTAGAGCGAGTGAAAGTAGAAAACTTACAGAATGAAAGTATTTAAGAAGTTTCGTATGAATTTTAGTGATCGTTTTGATTATATAGATGAGATACAAGAATTTGATAGTTTGTTTAATAATTGACGTTAATTTGGATTAGCTTTCCACAATTTGCAAAAATAGCAATTTTAACTTAAAACTTTAAACTTAAACATTGGAATTAAAGTAAGAAGAAGAAGAATAGTTAAATATGTACTTGATCCCTTTACGCTTTTGACGTGTGTAGTCCATGATTAGCATCATCAGTCAATCGCGAATAGCCAATGGCGATGGGTCTTTACGACGGCGACGCTAGCACAAATACTCTCACATCTTCAATGCCTTGAAATTATACGTTTAACTTATTTTATTTATTTGCTGACTCTTGTATGCTATTAGTAAAAACGCTGGTTATATGCTGGTGCCATTTTTAATAAAATTTATATATTTAAATACAAAAGTTTGTTTAATGAGAATATGTGTATGTGTATGTGTGTACATAAATACTGTATCTATCGACAGATCTGTTGGTCTAACCTAGTGGTTAGTTAGTTAGTCTAACCTAGGGGTTCGAATCCCACACATAACAATTACTTGTGTGATCCACAAATCATTACGTCTGTGGTGCCCCGAGTTTGGGTGTTTTTGTCCCCGCGATACAGGAATAATTCCTAAAGAACAACCTATGTTTTTATACTTTTAGTCGATTTTTCCATTGTCTCTTTTATCTACCAGGATACAAAATGATACATTATAAGTGCCTCACAGCCTGCGTTGTAAACTGCAGTTGCCAAGCTAGTATCTTGCATACGCTAAAAATTGCACATGCTACTTGTAAGCAATACGTATAAATAGCCATTGCAGTGCGACGTGGCTTGGCGAAATTTTTATTATATACATAGAAATGTTTATTAGTAAACTATAATAAAAATATTAACGATATTTTTAATGACAATGCAGTTCAAAAGGAACGCCGGGTAAATAGATATTACGTATGGTTACAGATCTAACACTTTTGTAAAAGCGAGATAGCAAGACTCTCAGTTGTTATTGTATTTAAAATATTAATTCATAGCAATAAGGTCTGAATTTAATTCGTGTATACATTCTGTTTTAGTCGCTCTGAATTTTTCATTTCATTTAATTGTATATCATCAGTAAGTCCTATGAAACCACAGGGAAGGTAAGTAGTAGTAGTACCTTTAACGAATTTGATTGAACGCGTGTGCGCCCGTGCTAGTTTGTGTGTGTGTGTGTTTATTTGTGTGCGGGTGTGTATGTATGTTTGTATGTGTGCGAGCGTGCTCGTGTTCTTACGCATGAAAGTTGTAGTTAACAAATTTTTGTTTTTTCAGGTGATTGTTAATCTCCAAAGAGAAATATATCTGGACAATACTATGGGTACATTCCTGTTATGTTATTTTTATCTGTAAGTTATATTTCATATTTTTAATATTCCTATATATTGATATAACAAATGTTCTATAATACGGCAATAGGTTCTCATAAATTTAATAAGTTTAGTCGATTCAATTCAATTCAAAAATTCAATAAATTGATAAAAGAATTAGTAGTATAAATATATAGATAAAGAATTTCGGTACCTAATCTTCTCTTCTTGTTTTTATAGCATAATTCTTCTAAGAGGTTCTCAACTTTACAACATTGAAAGTGTTTTTCATATATCTGCGCTATGATCTCTTCTAACCTAGAGTGGGAAAACCTTCACAATTTTAACATGAACTCTTTTCTTTATGGATTAAAGTCAGTGTCCGTGACTCTTGAACCCTTGTAATAATTTCTTATAATCACTTAATAATATTATGTTTGTAAATCGGTAAGTATAAATCGGCGACTACGATAAGCCGATTGTTGTCCAAAAATAAATATAGTAGTTAATAAACATAGTTATGCCAATAATCATACAATTATTCCCAATAGATAGTCTTGGAAATCATTTTATAAGATATTCATGTGTAGTGTTTTTGTTAAATGTTTAGTTGTCAAATTGGTTCTCAATGCTACACCTACAACAAAGAATGTAGGTACCTATAATGATATAAACATACAAAAAAAAAAACTATAATAAAATAAGATATATTTTATTTCAGATACCAGAACGAAATTTACTATTGCAAGGTTATTTATGACCCATTTTTAGTAAGCAGTACAGAAATAATGGTCGAGCGGAGCAAAAGATTTAACTTTTCACTTTTCCGAATTGTGGATGGCATAGAAGTCAAATGGTAATAATCTCTATTGCTTAATTCTTAAGTACCATTATAAATTAGAATCTGTTTTTACTTTTATAACGTTTTACTCCTTAACCAGTAACCGATAATCATAACATTTTGAGTTCACGTTCTGAGGTGCATAATACTCCCAATTATCTCATTTAATTCTAATAAATAACATAAAGACTGAATTATAGTTGGCAAAATGTGGGCGTTTATACACCTCTACTTACCCCTTAGGGGATATCATATGTGGATATATTTTACTTCTTTTTTGCATGTGTGTGTATGTACTACATGATTTTTTTTTCCATCCATTCCATAATTAATTTACAGGATTATTTCTGATGTTGATTGTTGTATCATATGGATTCAAAACAGTGGTAGAGCCATGCTTAGGCGCGAATAGGCCGGCTCGACTGGTGCGATACTACGTCCTCACAGAAAACCGGTTGTGAAGCAAGGCCTTCGTTGCATTTCCTCGAAATTAGTGAGGTTTCCGGAGGCCCAAATCCTCCTCACCTCTTCCCCTACCCTTATCCCCCCTCTCCTCTTTCCCATCCTTACATCCCCCGTCTCCTCTTTCCCCTCCAGGGAGCCCTCAAAGGCGGGCTGCGCACTTACGACTCTTGAGTTGCAGGTGTCCATAGGCGGCGGTTGTCACTTACCGTCAGGTAAGTCGTCTGTTTGTCTGTCGTCCCATATTATAAAAAACAAATTATTGGAATAAAAACCACGTTAGTAACATAATACTTACTTGTCGCCATCTTCCCAACAAAGGTGACCTCAATTACCCAAACCTGACTGACTGGACTGGTGACTGACTGGACTGGTGACTGACTGAGACTGGATTGTTCCTATGTTCTAATAGTGTATCATAGGTATAGGATTCACTAGACTGCACGGATGGCGGAGCGGTTTAAGTAGTCACCTGCGTATACCACGCTGCAGCACCGAGTGTTGTGGGTTCGATCCCCGCACAGGACAACACTTTGTGTAATCCTCAAATTGCTGTTCAGATTTATCTTAGTGTTCTTTGTGTCCGTTGTTTGAATGTTTGTAAAGTCCCCCGCGATACAGGAATTAATCCTAGTGCGGGAGTTGTATATTTTAAATAAAAAAACAACAAAAATATATCTAAATGTTCATTTTTACATTTTTTTTAAATATTTTTTGTAATTTCTACAAATCTTTTCATAAAAAATAAATAACTTTGGATATCTTAGACTAAACTTCTAACCAACGGAGAAATTGTGAAATGCTAATGAATTAAAAGACATATTATTTATTGCATATTGAGTTGCAATGACTTTTTTCCAAATATTAGTTACTACTGAAATTGTTAATGATTTTAGATTCTTTATAGGTTCTTTTGATTTTCCTGAACTATATCTCGATTCCATTTTGATACTAGTATTAATACCAAAATGGAAAGAATTAAATACTTCCAAAACAAGTTGCTACTTTAGTTTTACAGCTTGGCGATCGATTTTATTCAGTTGTATCAACTCACAACAAACAATATCATTTGAAGATCTTCAATTATATTGTTATTAAATTGTTGGTATTTCAACAGTCTTAATTTTGTCTGTGTCTGGCATTAATTGAACTGTGGCTGTGGCGGTGGTAAACGTTTAAACTTCATTGCATCAGTTTTTATATGTAATGTAGAAGCTCTCAACAACATCTTCTTCACTGTCATGTGCTTCTTCATAAAATGAGAGAATCATTAATGTAAAGCAAAATTTTTCACTTTCATTAAATTTTCACAATATTTGGTTTATGTGTGAGTGTATTTTATTTCTCTTTTGCATGTGTGTATATAATACATGATCTTTTTACATCCATTCCATAATAAATTTACAGGATTATTTCTGATGTTGATTGTATCATAAGGATTCACAATGATTGATATAAAAACCACATTAGGAACATAATACTTCACTTGTCGCCATCATCCCAATAAGGGAGATCTCAATCACCAAAACCATAGACAATCTTATTTGTCTATCCCATATCTTTATCTTCACATTCACATTTTAATGGCTGGATTCTTTCGACATTGCCTATAATAATATGAGAGAGAAATATGAGAAGAAACACCGTAACAAGTTCAAAGAACTATTCAAACTCGAACTGTGCTGTGTAGGCGTTGTAGGTTGTCTTTAAGCGTAAGAACCAATTAGAAATCATAACCTTTTACAGGGGTCTGAACCTGGATAGTCCAATTTATTATACGATTGAAATGACGAATAACCTGGAAGAGGTCCGTAACATAACACCCATCCCGCACTACACCAGCCGACCTTCCTTTAGAGTTGAAAACCTTCAGAAACATAAGCTCGTGGTTGTAAAGGTCCGTTCAACAATACCATCAGCTGAACAAACTGCATACAGGTTCAAACGTGTCATACTATGTAAGTAAAATTATTGCTTTACTGTATGTATATTATATTAATAAATAAATAACTAAAATTAGTCGTAGTCTATGGTGAACTTATTGTTTTGACAAGAAGAGAGCAAACTCTCATTTCATTGCATCTCAAGTACATACATAGGTATATTCTTTTAGATGAGACTCTCATCAAATTGGTCTAACAAACAGTCTTTTTGCCTATCATGGATATTTTACATTCTTTGGCAAAAGAAAACTATTTTTTTTTTAAATAGAACGAGTTCAGTGTCTTGGTTTGTAATGTTAGTGTTATTGTCGGCAGGTGATACACCACTTTCCATCGTTCCACCTTCAAGCACTCCAGGTCCATCTTTGACCGCATGCTTCAAGATAAGTGGCTAAATGTTTGTTGCAGCTGCACTCTTCATGACACGGTAAGGTTTATTTATTCAATCATACACAAGATATTTTTTCTCTCAGATTAAATTTATAATATTACGTTATAGTGGGTACAACCGTGATACTTATTTTTCTTTGACAGGCGTATCTTCTACGTATGATGGATACACACTATCTACTACTGGATCTAACCAATTTAGCTACTTTAAAAGTCCCTTCAATAGATAAAGCGTTTTCTTGTGTGTTCGTGTTTAAATGTTTTAGAACAAGGATATTAGTAGTTTAAAAAAAAATAAACAGTACAATGTTTCCTTATATAAGATAGAATATATGAATGTAGTTATGTAATAATATTAGTGTATTTAGTTTAATATCATCATACTATTTACATACTGAATATAAATATTTATGAATATTATTTATATGTAATCATATAGAGTGTAATGCTCAAAATCACGTAACCTAAATAACTATGTACCTATGAGATCGCAACAAATCCTACACTAAACGTGAAACATGTTTTGCAATTTTTCGTATTAAGATACTCATATGTACTACCTACAGTGCCGAAATACTATCGGATCGGATCGAAATCTAGCACTGTTCCCGCGGGGCTTTTGCTGGATTGAAGCCAGCGGGAACCCCCAACGGTATTATTTTCAAATCTAGATTTAAAAATTAATAAAATGAAATAATATTTTATTGAATCCAATTGAAAAAAAAAAAATAGTCACAATACTATAATAACATATCAATATATTTGTTAGTAGGTATTTGTAGTCAATTCTCACTAACTCTTGAGGCGGCTATAAAATCTGTATTTCTTTTTTATAACAAATATCGTATGAATAAATTAAAATTTATGTTCATGTTCAAGTTTAATAATATCGTAATTTATCTTACCAAAAACAAGTACAATAACTCAAAAATATACAACGAATCAAATCAATTTTTCATCAAGCATCAATTTTGTTATTAATTGTACAAAAAAATAAAAAATAATAGATTGAGATAATAATATTGACTACTGTCTTGTGTTATGATCTTCAAAAATAGCATAAATGTAGTGTACTGAATTGCTAATCAGTCAGCAACAACAAATCTGAAGTGACAGAAATGGACTAACCATCATATTTTTTGTAAAAACTTACTTGCAATTAAAAAAAAAAAAACAGCAAAATATTTTTATATATGACGTTCTAGAAATTAATACAAATAAAATATATTTTAAAAATATATATTTTAATAAAAATATAAAGATGAGACTATATACATAGTATATACATAAATATTTTCTTTTGCTGATAACGTAAAAGCGCTTCTAAGAGAATTAAAACCGACTTTGCACAATTTCAATTTAAACGAGTCATTTCAAGCTCTTTTCTAAGCCTGGTCTAAAATTATGCTGGATTCTGTTGACTTGCGAGATATTTGTATAGAATAGAATAGAATATACTTTTTACGGTCCTTACATATTGTATCATCTAACATATCCATTTAATTCATCGGATGCATGTTGATGCAAGTGGCAATTTTGTAGTCAGACATCCGACTAAATCATCACGTCGGAATGGTTTGACTCACAGAGTTGTTCAGAGTTTGTGTGTGTTAGTTGTGTAAATGTTCCTTATGTCACAGGGTGTGTTCTTACTGCTCAGAGCGGGAGTTGAATGTACCTATGAAATAACCAATAATACAACAGAATATCGTGATAAGCGGAACAATATTGATACATATACATGGAAGAGTATAGGAAAAGATAACGAGTAAGAATAAAGAGGATTATATTTTTATTTATATTTTTGTAAAACTGTGAGGACGAAAATAATTATTGATATACACATATATATATTGATAAATAATTATGTATCATTCTAGCTTAACCGGTACCTTTGTGCGTGTATTTAAACTAACAAACACTGATTTGACGATTACTTAAAAACTTGTTACACAAATTACACATTTATAGGGAATGACGACGTACAATGACAACTCCGCCGGATTTATATTGAAGTTTAAAAAAAGCTATAAAAACATACCTTTTCTAATATATATATAATGTTCACATTTTAGCATCTTCTTTTCATGTATGTGTATAATACACATACATGAAAAGAAGACGTAAGAGTATTTTATGTTATACAAGAATGTTCTTAATTCTGTAATAGGTTTGCCGTCCTCTGTATCGTTAAAGTTGAAGCTACGAATGTACCTAACAGAAGTTATCAAATCGGCTATGGTGTATCTGTGATGTATGTTGTGTGTTATCCCTTCATGCCATCCATTATTATATATTTATATATAAAGCAATAAAATCGATGTTTTATCACTTGAATGGAGCGGTGACAACGCTGCTAGTGGTATATATCGATTTTATTCTAGACTAATATCGTAAAACGATTTATGTTTATGGACATTGTCTAACCATTACATTAAGACATCTGTATTCTTTGTAACGTTTCATACCAAATAATGTTATATATAGTCTTCACTAAACAATGGGTCCGTTTAATAAGATCATACTGACATCGTCAAATCTATTCGTTTAACACAATTAACCGATTCTCACCATGAAACGATAAAATCTATAAACACATAATCAGTTAAATGACTTTGGTATTACTTTGAACATTATTCTAAATTACAATTTTAATATCTTCAATCAATATCTTCTATTCAATAATTTAAATGAAGTGTTAAATAAAAGTAATTCATTTAATTTAAATGCAATTAAAATATTTTTCAAATAAAAAAATATATATTGAACTGTTAAAACTATAATGATAATAAATGGAGTTTAAAAATATATTTTTTATGTAAAACTTGGGAAAGAAATTATATTTTATGATATTCTTAACTAAATAAAATTGTTTTTTTTTTTTTTAATTTTATGTAGATTTTTACATGTTTTCAATGTTTTAAGTTTTCGATTTCATGTCATTAAGATCATTTAAGGTTAGTTGTAAATTGGCAATGAGAAACGTAAAAACGGGCTTTTTGTTTTGTGAAAACTATTATCCACGAAAATGTTTATTCTGTTACTCACTAGATACCTATTTTCTACATTTCATTTACATATATAAAATAAATAATTAATTCGATTAAATGTATGTAGTGCTAAAGGTATAGAGAAAATTAATATTATAGTCGTGAGATCATTATTCTACATGTGTCGTAGTTTTAGGAGAGAATATGTTAGAGAAAACCTTACATTACTTATATGTCTAGAGTCTAGTAAACGGTCTCACACTGCAAAGAACTAAAACAAACAAGCCATGAAAGACACGTAAAGTACCCATTTATAATTAAAGAAATAAGCTAAAATTTCGAAATTTCCCATTCTCATTTGATATTACGCCTATAATTAAATTATCGTTTATTCTTTATTATAATGAGTGGTGTAAGGTTAAGGATTAAGTTCTATTATTACATAATGCTACCGTTACATAATGAAATCTTTGTTGTGATTTACTTAATAACTAAAAAAAAACAAAAGAAAACCAAAAAAAGAAAAAACAACAAAAACAAAAAAAAATTAGACAAAAACAAAAATAAACCCAAAAAAGTACAAACAACAAAAACAAAAAAAAAACAAAAACAAAGATAACCCAAAAAAAGAACAAACAAAATAAAAACAAAAAAAACAAAAACAAAATCAAAAATAAACCCAAAAAAGAACAAACAACAAAAAACAAAATAAAAAGAAAAAAAATAAAGAAAATAAAGGAATAAAAAAACAAAATAAAAGAATAAAAAAACAAAAAAAAAAAACTCATAACTACTTAGAATTTATTTATAAATACATATTTATTAGAACTAAATATTTCTCATATTCTCGTTACATAGTATAAATTAATAGTGTTTCCAAAATGCTCGTTATAACTTCAAGACAAAAACAAAAATAAACCCAAAAAAAAGTACAAACAACAAAAACAAAGATAACCCAAAAAAAGAACAAACAATAAAAAACAAAAAAAAATAAAGAAAATAAAAAAACAAATAAAAGAATAAAAAAACAAAATAAAAGAATAAAAAAACAAAAAAAACTCAACTACTTAGAATTTATTTATAAATACATATTTATTAGAACTAAATATTTCTCATATTCTCGTTACATAGTATAAATTAATAGTGTTTCCAAAATGCTCGTTATAACTTCAAGACAAAAACAAAAATAAACCCAAAAAAAAGTACAAACAACAAAAACAAAGATAACCCAAAAAAAGAACAAACAATAAAAAACAAAAAAAATAAAGAAAATAAAAAAACAAATAAAAGAATAAAAAAACAAAATAAAAGAATAAAAAAAACAAAAAAAAACTCAACTACTTAGAATTTACTTATAAATACATATTTATTAGAACTAAATATTTCTCATATTCTCGTTACATAGTATAAATTAATAGTGTTTCCAAAATGCTCGTTATAACTTCAAGAAAATGTTACGTGGGAGAGCCATGCTTAGGCACGAATGGGCCGGCTCGACCGGTGCAATACCACGGCCTCACAGACAATCGGTTGTGAAACAACACTTCCGTTGCATTTTACCAAAATTAGTGAGGTTTCCGGAGGCCCAACTCCCCATTCCTTATTCATCTCCCCTGACCTCCTGCCCCTTTTTCCCATCTCCTCATCCCCATCTTTTTCCCCTCCCCGCATACCCTCATCCCTCTTCACCCTCAAAGGCGGGCGTCAAATGGACGGCGGTTGTCACTTACCATCAGGTGACCCGTCTGTTCGTCTGCCTCCCTATAATATAAAAAAAAATAACTAATATCTACGGATGATGTGACCAAATTGAGTGGCATCATTTTGGGTAACAAACATTATACTTAAAAGCATTCCTTAAATGTTCGTATATTATCATAGAAGAAGTAACATGTAATAAGATATTTATTCTACAGGTTTCGTAGTTTTAGGCGATAATACTTTACAACTTCAAACGAATCTAGATGTCAGCTAAGTGTGTAAACTAATTAAGTATTAAATCTATGTATTAGTTATAATATATGCATGTGTTTTTTGCTTAATTAATTAATATGGATGTTTTTACAGTTTTTTTTTAATTACTTATCAGAGACGTAAATGTCTAACTAAAATGAAATTACAAAAAACATTTATTATCTCAAAAATCAGAAAAACCGTAAAATTCTATATTAATTTATTGATTAAACATTTTTCATAATCTCTATTATTGAATTAATTGTTTAACGTTTGATTTCAATAAACAATTAAAGAAAATAATGTCTTTGTTTCCTCGTCTGAGGTAAAGATCAAAAGCAAAGAGGCGGGTCTACAATTGCCATGTTTCATACGGAGGCCAACCTCCTCCGCTCATGACAGATCCTCCCTCTGAACAATGGAAAGATGCCTGTGTGTGCTTCAGTGTGCCCGCTAATTCTGAACGAATTGAGACACAATTTTTTTTACTCTTTTCTCAGCTTCATTTGTAGCTGTGTAAAAAAATCTTGGTATTGAATTATAAACTACCTAATTATCAAATAAAAAGGGATTTTTGGCATCTTAGAGCTGAAGTGATGGCAGAATCAGGAGTTGAACTTGTAAATATTTCAAATTTCGGCTCATTTTGTTCATTTTAACTAGTTGAATACATTATATACGAGTATATATATATATATTAGTTATTCAGCACGACAATATTATGCCACTGAGAGCATAAACCTCCAGCATCGAGCTTTGAAGGAAGCAGGTGAGTTTTATTTCTTTAAGTCATAAACTGTTAATAGTTGCTTTTTAAGTGTATCCCTCTTTATCACTTTGAATAAAAAAAAAATGTATTTTCTTGACAGTTCTTCATTTATTCTTCTGATTTTAACATTGTTATTTGTTCATTATAATCTTAAAGAGATGATTACTTATGTATTTGTCACTATATGTACGACAATTATTACATAAGCTACGTAAGAGTGTAAGCTCGCTATATCCCAAAATGGTTACCCATCCCTATTGAAAGTTATATGCTGTTTTTTTTTAACCTAAAATTACTTAAAATATGATTCATTAAAGTGTTTGAAGTTTTGATGATTTTACTTAACGATCACTAATCATTAGCTTTATCTCTGTTTCATTCGAGAGCAAAAGATAAGATTAACAGAATCTTCTTGTGTTCAAAATTCTCAAAATAATAACTAATATTTTTAACACATAAATTAAGATCTGATGAAAATATTAATAAACTAATGTACAGATGTGAACTACAGATGCCCCTGTTATCAGAAGCACGATCTAGATTGAAGATTTAATAGAGATAGAGAAGTACCTAGTTTGGAGATACTGGCTCAACTTCATGAAGTCAACATCGGCATCAACTTCTTTGCACCTCGCCTGGAGATTGACTTCGGTAAGTCCGCTTCTTCCTTTCTAAAATATCAGCATCAGTAATCAATTTCATAATTGTCTTGTTTAATCAATGGTCAGCCAGTCATCGGGGCCTCAATCAATGGTCAGCCAGTTTCTAATCCACTGTGAATTTTGCTAGTGTGCTGGCCAGAGTTCGAACCTTGTCCGTTATTTACAAATTATTAATTAATTGTTACGAAGACGGGCTTCCTACTACAGTTAAGCACAGATATGTAATGAATGAAATAGTTTTTATCTATTTATGTATAGTTAAACAAATGGCACGGGAATTAGACGTAGCCATAAATTCTCTCGGCCTCTTACTTCCTCTTTAAGTTTCTTCTTCTTCTTCTTGTAGGGCCTTCCCAATTTTAAAGGTCTGCCGTCAGCTTTATGCATTTTTGTCTGTTCATTGTCAGTTTTCTTCACCCAGCACCTTTCTTACGATCTACTTTTCCCCTTAAAAATTAACACACAGATGATATCTACTGTGCCTGAGAACGTTTAGCTACCTAAAACATGAACTGACTATTAATTAGTTTATTTTTATTTGCATGTGGAGTAAGAGAAGAAGACTGTCACCATCTTGACATGGTCAAGGTGGCCTGTCTCGTAGCTGAAGCAGCCTGGATCTAGTTTTGGATACAATCCAGAATAAATAAGTGATAAAGACTGAATCGTTTGATTCAATAATCCCAAGAGGTTTAATATTCGTTGGAACGGTTGACCAAGACTAAACACGTGGATAAAATTGTGATCTTGTTAGTAAAAAGGTTGTGTTACGAGTTACAAAGTGAGTGTCTTCACAAGAACTTCAAAGTTCTAAACAATCGTTAATGTGTATAGTTATAAGAAAGAGTAATGTACAGAACTATAATACACTACTGACTTCTGTACTATACCATCTTGTCTTGTATATGAACTGATAAACAAACTGTAAGCTTGTCGTATTATATATGTGTAACCATAGTACATTAACACTAGTGAATTCTGAACTCTACAGATTTGGAGTAATAAATGCTATATCAATAAACTGCGTTTGTTTTTATCTCTCTCTAATAGTATATAACTTTTTTTTTTATGCGTTAGGGGTAAACGAGCAGACGGGTCACCTGATGGTAAGTGACTACCGCCGCCCATGGACACCCGCAACTCAAGAGTCACAAGTGCGTTGCCGGCCTTTTAGGTAGGAGTACGCTCTTTTCTTGAAGGTTTGAAGGTCGTATCGGTCCGGAAATACGGCAGGCGACAATTTGCGAGGCAAAAAGCTTCTGGAGAAGCGCACAGTGGTGGAGTGCCAATCGTCCAGGTGATGGGGATGGATATTTTGTCGCGTAGAACAATGGTGGTAACTTTATACACATATTATCTTTACTCCATCTCTTCCCATTGGGGTCATTAAAAGCAACCATGGGGTCACACTGTTACCTGTCAGACAATATATACAGTCCTTTAGCGCCCGGATAGCGGCAAAATAGCTTGAGACATCTCTACCTACCCCATCGGGGATATACGCGTGGGTGTGTATATATACCATGGCCTTTAGTTAAAATAAAAAGTAAGTACTCTCATTGTATAAAATTCATATAATACCTTGGCTAAGAGCAAGAGCAGAGTAATATATCAGAAACAAGCAAAGGGTGGTTTTTGATGGTAAACGCTTTCCTGCCTACAACAATTATAAGATCACTGTCTGGCTACCAATCTAAGTACCGGCACACAGAGCTTCAACAATCCCACTTTTAAGTAAAAAAGTAAAATATTATCTATAGTTCGCTTTAATTCCAAAAAGAAAAAAGGACACTAACCACTATTCTTGTTCGCCTAGGAAACGATATTTTTTGCTTGTACTACCTGTACTTGGGAGTGAAGTTTATGGTACACACACACAAAAATAAGGTGACACGTCTGCTCGCTGGCACCCTACATCATACATAAGACAGCCCGTTTTTTTCGCCTTGCATGAAAACCAGCTATTGTGGTGTGGTTTTATATAGACTTATATAAGGTCAGAGGTTTCTTCCTACGAACAGAAATCAATGTTGGCAGGTCTATCAGTTTGACGGCTTGCCTATTACGTAAGTAAGACTAAATATTAAGCAAAATATCCCTTGGGGATGTAAACGTGCGTCTGCAGAACTTTCGTCCTGAAGTGGAACAACGAGCGAGTACCAGCGCTGTCGTCATGTGACCAGAGACAAAGAGATAAAACATAAGTATGTTGTCAATTGCATTCACAAAATCTACTAGTTTCACTAAGTTAGTTACTATAATTTATATTATTGTAACAAATTATTACATAACTACATAATATTTGTTTATAATAAGACATTTCGGTCAGACAGGTCATTATATCAATCTAATACATGCGTTCACACGAGTGCATATTTTTTCCCGAATACTGGCTATTTGCAGGAGATTATCGAATGTAGTACTGGTCATTCTAAAGACGTTAAAACGACGGTATTTCGATGATCCTTACATTACAAATAATTATATTTTACTGGTTTCATACCCAGTGGATACAGTTCTCAATTCTACAGTGTTTTTCTGTGAAACTATTACTTGATATATTTATTGGATTTTAGAAGTAGAACTCTATTAAAATTTGATAATAAAAAGCACGTCTGAAAATGATGGAATAAAGATTAGGTACAAGTTCCTCAATATCTAAACATAAAAATAAAACTACATTTAATAAATTATTCCGCCCCTAAGAGGAAAGTAAAATAATTAAAAGTACAGAGTATTACAATTTATGGTAGATGTCGGTTACACCCCTATACTTTTGTAAAAGATTAAAATTGTAGTTAAATTACGCACCGTTTAGAAACAAGGTTTGCCGATAATCACAAATATCTACAGGGTACTACGGTACTTTTTTTCTACCTACCGTGCACCGTGTCTACCTATATGCAAGAAAAAGGGGAATTCTAATACTAACTTAATGTTATAAATGCAAAAGTTTGTGTGTTAGGCTATCCCGTTGTAACTCCTGAAATTATAGAATTTTGCTTTGAATTTCTTATAGAAATAAAAATTATATTAAAACCCGATTTATATGACAATGCTTGCATTGTGTGACCGAGTGAGTGAGGTTACCGGAGGCCCAACCACCTTTCCCTCCTCCCTTTTCCCCTTCCCAAAAAGGCGGACAGCACTCTTGTAACTCTTGAGTTGCAAGTGTTCATGGGCGGAGGAAGTCATTTACCATCAGGTGTTCCATCTGCTTGTTTGTCTCTCTTGATTATAAGAAAAAGAGTCTGTACCTGTTATCAAGACGACGAAATGAGGTGAAAACTTCGGACCATGGACACAACCATAAAAAAAATCCCTAACCGACTGAACAGTACACTATAGGCACATCTGCAACCTGTTAAACAAAAAGCAATGATGATATATTATGATTTGATTGTTTTTTAATCTCTTAACTGTGCAAATGATCGTTCTCCAATACAAAACTACTTAGAACTTTATTTTGTCATATGTAGGGTTTATTTTTGTAGCAAAAAGTAGCATTGGTTTTTAGGATCAACCGCAAAAGTTTAACAGACAAAGATACAAAGTTTATTTATATATTTATAATAATATCTTATACATATATTATACGGCTATGTTCATATAGAATACAGTTTTATTCACGTGTATACATCGGAGAAGTCAGACTAGTTTCGGACTAGTGAGTCCTTTATCGAGGATTGAAGCTGCAGTCGTACCACGTAAACCAATATCTTGCTATAGCAATATACATAAACAATAATTACTTGTCCTGATTGACTGATTCATCAACGCAGGGACTAAACCACTGCGACTAAAAGCTTACAATTTTGGTTGTAAGCAAGGATGTTTGGAAACTACACAGTCAAAGGTAAAATAAAATAGTAGAGATCCGTAATTTTGAAAGCAAGAAACACAAAATTTTATATACCTACTTGCTTCTGGTTACAAATAAAGTAAACATACAACATATACGGTGTTTTTTAAAATTTTACACCTAAGAGGGCAAATAATTGGCTACAACTTCATATGGACAGTTCGTAATTTTGTTTAGACTAACTACTACTATAACTCTACACTTGTATCAAATAAATGTATTTTTTTTTTATTTGGGTGGGTTTTTAAAGTTTGTAGGGTGAAAAAAGGGTTTGTAGGTGAAAACTTATAAAAGAAAGAAAAACTAGTACAGTTATGATAGTATTGTCAGCCGAAGTAGGCAGTCAGTAATTAATTTAGTAGCGGAACATGCAACTAGATTAATTACTGACTGCCTACTTCGCAAATCTTTTATGTAGAAGATCAGTCAAGAAACTCCAAGGCCATTTTTTTTTCCACTGTTGTTAACAATTTTCTTGTTACGAGTGATCAATCATTCCAAAAATGGTTTGGTTTCATTAGGGTAGAGAATCGCAAATGAGTACATGATTCATTAGGTTTTTTTCAGTGAGCTCGGGTGGCACTCAAATATCGAGTTTTTTTGGTATAGCTAGACTGTCGTAACTACTAATATGTCGATATTGCTCCACTTTTCAAGAATGGAATTGACTTTACCCATAGTGTAAGGGCGACAATAGCGGGCTGCAGCTTTTTACATCAAAATTCCTGAAAACGCTTGAAACAACTTTATGCTACTCTTACTGACACTGCATAAACGACATTTTTTTTTTTGCCGTTTTTGTAATGGATCTTCAGAATGTATCGAATTTATTAATTGAGTTCACTCATTTTGGCGGACAAAAAAGCAATAGAAAATGGCGGGAAAGTATTTTACTTTTTATTTTTCTTTTTCTGAAAGTTTATTATTATTTATATATACAAACAGTACAATCAAATATGTCCTTCTTAAATTTTACACATACAAAATACGAAAAGGCGTTTTCCCCGACAAACATCCTTTTCAAATTACAATGGTTTAAAAAGTAGTTAAGTAGTAGTGTTCTGAATTTGCATTATTTTAATTCGTAGGTATGCAGATTGAATTTACTTAGAAAATAAAAATATTCTACTCTAAAACCTGATTATTTTTCGTAAATGGAACATTAAATACATAAATAATTGACAACTCTATTTATTTTTTGGATACTTGAAAAGTAGTTGCATGCACCTTACGTTCAAAGAGTTTTATAGGAGTTTAGTAGTAGCTTTTATCAGAGTGTTTTATAGGCACCAGAAAAACTATAAAATCCAATTATTTTGAAGAGTTATCGACATGCACAGTTACATTAGGTAAGTGTGTAAGTATGTATAACTAATATCCGAAGCCTTTATACTTTTATAGTAATAAAATTCTTTAATATGTACATTCTTTATGACACTTGCTGACAAGCAATGACGAAATTTATTATTAGGTATACGCTGACGTTATCAGACCTATTTCATGATATCCATTCTAACTGAAATACATGATTAAGCTCAAAGTAAAAAGGTTTAATATGTAAATTGCAATGTATATACATATATCTTTTTATAGATAGTACATTTGAATATAAAAATATCCATCCCCATCACCTGGACGATTGGCACTCCACCACTGTGCGCTTCTCCAGAAGCTTTTTGCCTCGCACAACCAGCTTATGGAACAAATTGTCGCCTGCTGTATTTCCAGAGCGATACGACCTTCAAACCTTCAAGAAAAGAGCGTACTCCTACCTAAAAGGCCGGCAACGCACTTGTGACTCTTGAGTTGGGGGTGTCCATGGGCGGCGGTAGTTATTTACCATCAGGTGACCCGTCTGCTCGTTTGCCCCTATCGCATAAAAAAAAAAAAAAAAACTGAAGACAGGATATGGCACTTTATATTTGATTCGGACAAATAAAAAGACTAGGTTTTCGTCAATACATAAAGTACATTGAACCGGTCGCAAATAGGATGTAGTATATATAACCGGAATGTTGTAACGTGAACGTTAATTTTATTGAACTGCAATTATATTATCTGTTTAGTTTCCAACAGTGATCACGAAATCACGTAATCATTAAAGCCTCGTTGTTCGGTATGAAACATAATTATCGGTCTCCGTCCATGGCCCAGTCATTTACGAGGCAATGCTTATAGAAATAATAGTGCAATGCTGATTTATAATAACTTAGGAAGGGTTAAATCCTCATTTAGTCATCGATTATCATAATTTAAATAATTTGCCAGAGATGTTTTTCAATAACAATAATCAACAATTAAAAAATAATTGCTGATGCAAAACATACTTCTGTCAAAATTAACTTCGAACATTTTTCCAAATTTGTTACTCTACCTTTTAAAACTTATACAAAACTAAAAAGCTTGTTTGAACATTGGAAAGAATGTCAATTATTGCCTTTTGTGGTGTGTTGTAGCACCATCGTGCCCTGCACCTCGACATCCAAATAGAGTTTCGTCTTATCCTCCCGAAAAATAACCCTTATCTGAACATTTTTGTGTACGGGTTAACAATGACACGAAAATGATGTGACCCCTGTATAAATCTAAAATCTAACCTGTATAAATCAACAAATAAGAAATCTAAGAGTGTCCATCTATTGTTTTTAGAAAACAATACTGACTCTCACTACTGTCTTATTAAAGACGTATCTTCTTGTTAGAAGTCAGTGAACTAAATATCATGGTTTTTTTTATGCTATAGCGGGCAAACGAGCAGACGGGTCACCTGATGGTAAGTGACTACCGCCGCAAATGGACACCCGCAACTCAAGAGTCACAAGGGCGTTGCCGGCCTTTTAGGTAAACTATATTTTTGTGAAACATGCTTATTGTTCTTTTCAACTTTGACTCATATTAAAACACATGTCTGTGGGGCTGTTTTACCTTAACCAGGATTATTTAGAATTTAAAAATTTAGAATTTAAAAATTATGGTAGAAAACAAAATATTCCATTTAGTGTATAACAGCACTTACGAAGCATACACACATAGCCACGTACCGGCTGCGTTTCCATATACATATATTTATACATAAGTTCAAACGAGTAAGTGTTAAGCGCTTTTTTTTTGTAATAAATGTGGACAGACGAACTGACGGGTCATTTGATGGGAAGTGACAACCGCCGTCCATGGACACCTGCAACTCAAGAGTCGTAAGTGCGCTGCCCGCCTTTGAAGGTGATGAGGGATGGGGGGTGCGGGGAGGGCAAAGCAGAAAGGGTGGATGAGGAGATGAGAAAGAGGAGAATGGGAGTTGGGCCTCCGGAAATGTCACTAATTTAGGGTAAATACAACGCAAGCGTTGCTTAACAACCGGTTTTTTGTGTGGCCGTGGTATCGCAGAGGTCGAGCCGGCCCATTCGCGCTAAAGCATGGCGCTGGAAGTTATGTGGGGATTGTTTCAAGATTCTTTAACGTTCTTCTTTAACGTTTAGACGTTTAATAAGATACAATTTTGTCTAATGCAGGGTCTATGATATTCACAGAAAAAGATGCTCGTAGCTGATGTGAAATTGAGTGTCAGATTGAAGAATACTGTGATAAGGGATCAATGTGGTGTGAAAGAGGATGTCGTTCTTAAATAGAAAAAAGTATGCTGTACTGGTTCGGTCATATCGAAAGGATGAGTGAAAGACCTAGGCGAATGTTCTTGGACCAAGTCCAAAAAAATCTAAGCAAAGGCCAGGTCTAAAGTACCTTTAACCGACGAGCCTGTATGAGGAACGGAACGAAAGTTGAAGATGCGAGAAAGGTATGTCAGAATCTTAGCAAATGAAAGGAATGTCTTCCCTATGGGAAAGAGGCGTGATATATTGTATATAACATATGTATGTATGTATGATTTTAGACATCTTGAAAATGGCGTCATATGTGAATGTTTACGATATTTAAGGTCAGTATTGGGCGGCTGCACATCCACATTGCAATATGTTGTTGTTCCAATAATTTTTCATTAATTATTTGGAAAAGATGCCATGTGTTTATAGAAAAGTTAGGTGAAATTCCTGGACAAATTAAATAATACCCAAAACCAAGGGAAAATACACAAAATTGTCGAAATTTATTTCTGCTATTAATAATTAGTA
This sequence comes from Tyria jacobaeae, assembly GCA_947561695.1. Classification (NCBI taxonomy): domain Eukaryota; kingdom Metazoa; phylum Arthropoda; class Insecta; order Lepidoptera; family Erebidae; genus Tyria; species Tyria jacobaeae. The sequence continues at coordinate 3,760,195 of OX387207.1, read as the reverse complement.
TATTCAATTAAGGTTTTTGGATTCCTTCAACTTTTTAGGAACAAGTTTAGACAAACTCGACAAAACAATCCCTGTAGAAGATTTGGTCAATCTCCGATCGCATTTTACTGACGATAAGCAATTTAATTTACTTACATAAAATTTATTTATTTATTCATATAATTATAATAAACATGAGAGATTTGAAATATTATGCGGAAACATCGTTAACGTCCAGCATCGTTTTCATTATTCATTAAGCAACAAAACTATTAGTGATGAAGACTATAATCACGCTTGTAATATTTACAAAGTACACAATACAAATGATGTTGGAGGGTAAACAGATTTATATTTAAACACGGATGTACTCTTACTGACAGATATATTCCAAATTTTGTAAAAACATGGCAAGAGAAGAATAAACCTGTACAATAACCACACAACCTTTAAACCTTCAAGAAAAGAGCGTACTCCTACCTAAAAGGCCGGCAACACACTTGTGACTCTGGAGTTGCGGGTGTCCATGGGCGGCGGTAGTCACTTACCTGCCATCAGGTGACCCGTCTGCTCTCTTGCCCCAATCGCATAAAAAACCGCTTCCTCTTTGTCCGTTCATGCTATGTATTCATTTAGAACTTATATCAGACTTAGCTTGACTTGTCAGAATGATTCAAAACGGTATACGTGGAGGTTGGTGTATGTGTTCCCATTATTATGCACAAGCTAACCATAAATCCATGACTGATCAGTGCATCACAACCATCCTGCTTTATATCATAATATTTAGACAGAAATATTTTGTATGGTTTAAACATGAATCAGTATTTATCTTATTCAAATTTTAGATTTCTCTGTGAAAATGAAATAGCTCAATCAACGCGTAGTTGAAAATATTCTTGATTGTGCTGACTGGGGTTTTATATTGAAAGGCGATCTCTTATATCCTAATCAGTTAGATATCCACCATAACGATATATGCCTTTTTGTCCTGAGAAATGTATGTAAAATTGTTATACTAAGTAAAATTACTTTTGTTATATATTACATTGATTTAGAGAAGTGTAACATTGAATAATGATGTATAAAGTTCATAGAGTAAATATTTTACGCGGAGTCCCTATTTAAACAGTATAAAGAATTTTAAAACGTTCATTCGATCAAGACTTTTTTTTGTTATTAAATAAAAGTGTTTACGTTAAGACTTTAGAAAACAACGAATATAGAGTTAGCGTTCCTTTAGTGAATCTGTTGTGTGATAGAGATAATAACTCACTGTATTAGAACTATTCAAGCACACATATTAAAAAAAAAATGGAATTGGAACATTGGAAGGCCACTGTACGAATAAACAGTTTTTGTAAGTATATTTAGTGGATAAATGAAAGAAACAAATCAATAAGTATAGCTTTGTTTTATTGTGTCATATAAATTGCTTTTTTATTCTACATGTAATCACTTATTATACTTAAGTTTTATTAAGCTCTTCCAAACGGCCTTGCAAAGTAAAGGGGTCCATACAAGGAAGATATTATAAATCAGTCGTTCAACTTAAAATTAGAGTTGTAACAATCAAATTATCCGCTTACACTAAAACTACATAAAAAAAGCTCTTTCATTTAAACGAAACATTAAATGCTTAATATATTATAATCATATATAAAAATTCAACGAACATTCCTTCAACACCATCGTATGACTAAGAATATATTAATGGAAATTATTTAAAAGTAATAGTGATGAGTATTATATCGATATCAAATAAGTTGCCAATGTGTTTCAGAATCAAATTATAAATTAAATATATTGACCTATGCTGGCATTCTTATGGTTCCGTTCTGTGTAAGGCCAAAATGTTCCTAAGAAGGCCAAGCTTGTTGTGTGCAAGAAAAAGCTTGTCATTAATTATGACAAGCTTTTTCTTATATTTAATAAATAATTTTGTACTGTTACCGCTTAGTAAATGGCTTTCTAGGCGGATGCGTCTTGGAATATTTAATTTTAGTGCATCATATGTATTAAGTTGATTATTCTGTTCTGCTTCCGTCTCACCTCTTAAACTATCTTCATCCCGTGTACTACCACTTTCTACGTTTTGACCCTGACATTCTTGAAATGTGAAATGATGCGTATAAAATGTAATCATCTGTTCAATTATCGACTTTCGATCGATTCTTATAACGATATTTTCAGACATAACCATTCCATGAGAGATGAGATAATGAAATAATTTTGAAAGAAATTTCTATTCAGTCTGAGTTAAAAAGTTGGATAACCTTTATAAATAATAATATTATTAACATAAAACATTGTTTTAACTTTCCCGGTACGTATATATATATTATAAATAAATACTAAGTGTTCATATTTGTATTATTTGTAGATGTTCCTTGTAAGGCCCATGTACCCTAGCAAGGTCAACAGTCAATTTTTAGATTGACCTTATAAGAAACCACTGGCTTTCCTAGGAACACTACCGATATTTTGACTGAAATAGAAGCAAAATAATTATTTTCTATAGTAAATTAAAACCAACAAATCCTTATTCACAGTAAAAAATAAAAAAATATAATAATAGCTCTTTTACTTAAAAACGTACTTTAAAATAAATTACATTCTACAAAACGAGGGACTGCAACTGCACTATAACTAAAATAATAACAAAATAACGACGCGAGCGCTAAGTCTGTGTCCTTAAGATTGATAGATCTTAACGTGAGTGGAAATAATTTGTCATCACATGACAATAACTAAGACCTTTTAATAGTTGGCCTTCAAAGGAGCCTTCCATGCAATGTGAGAAGCAGTCTTGACAGCCCTCTTGATGTTAAACCGACCTATCTAATGAATTCTGAAGACACCGATGAAAATCTGAGGGATGCATTAACACTTCCCAACCAAGCTCTCTCAATTTTTGCTGAGTGGCCAAAGATGTGTATGGCCTGGCGTTATCTTGGTTAAAAAGCACTCCTTGTCTGTTGTTCTACTTTAGACGGGCCTGTTGGTCTAGTGGTCAGTGACCCTGACTGCTGATTTGGTTCATAAATTGTTGTCGCGAGTCTGGGTGTTCTTTGTATCCGTTGATGAATGTTTGTGAAGCGACACAAGAATTATGAATAATGCGTTGTCGTTATTAAATACAAAATCCAATTTTGTTCTACTCTTACTGACATTAAATTGCTCATAAAGTCAAAAAAAATCTCTCTTTGAGTCGTATATTTGCCTTTTTTGTAATAAAACTTCAGAATGTATGGAATTTCATAAGTGTAAATTAAATGTGAGGACAATGCAATAAGCATTCTGAAATATAATCGACTTCTAATAATTACAAACATTCAAACAACGGACACAAAGAACACCCAGACTCAGAACAACAATTTGAGGATTACACAAAGTGTTGTCCCGTGCGGGTGACCCCCGTGTCGAACCCACAAAAAAACGGGTCACACAGTTGAAAGTTCAGAGGTAACAAACAGTCGAATTGACAACTTCCTCCTTTTTGAAGTCGGTTGAAGAACTTGAGACCGAACTGTTTTATTAAGTTAAATACTCTATTACACATTCACTATTGTCACACCTCACATGTCGTCTCAAAGAATCAATATTTACGTCTACATACAAGCGAACGGGTCCTAGAGTGGAAATTGCGAATGTTTCAAAGGAAAGTAAGAGGGAAGATTCTCGATCAGATGTGAATAGTTTTGTTGAACAAGAACTTCTTTATGAGGTGCAACCGTGTGTATTGACTTTCAGGTTAGAGTACAAGCTAACTTACTGCGAATTGTGAAGTGAGACTCTGTACTGTCAAGTACATTATAGTACTGTACAGTACAGTACAGTACAGTACTATGTGGAAGCCAAATTGTGATAATATTTCTCTCTCTCTTAGATGTCTAAAAGACCATCACTTCTAGACATCTCTTGAAGCTGTCTTTTTCGTAAATATGTATATATATACTGACACGTGTATCCCCGAAAGGGTAAGCAGAGGTACATTCTTCAACCATAACGTAATTTATTCAGATTACAAAAACTGTATACATACATATTATCAGACAGATAGACAGATTACTAAAACTTTGCCCTCCACTTGAGCACAACAGAAATTTATAACCAAATACTATTTCCTATTTCAAGGGCATTATACACACCGTTCTGTTTTAGAAGGTTTCCGATTCCGACACACGTGACACATCACCGTTCATTTTGTAAAAAAAATAAAAAGGAAATCACCCTTAATTTTCCAATTTAGAGGTTCAATATTTTCTTCAAATTAAAATGAGACCAACCTGTCACTTATTCTATGTGATAGAATAAGTGACAGGCACTTATTCCATGTAATTTTTTTTATAAAGCCTTGTATTATGTCAGCATATTGAAGTCATCATCATCATACACGCCTTGCCCCAAATAGGTACTTCGTAAGTACATAATTAAAATAATAAAAAAGTATGTCGCAATTTTCAAAATAATATTATAAACAGTTATTAAAAATGTGTGTCCAAATACGAGATTGGATTTAGACTGGAGTACTATAATGATACAGATTGAGAACCCAACTATACGATCTGCATTCTGCCAGTCCGTGTTAACGTCGATGGAAATCGATTCTGCGATGCTTGATTTATTCGGGCCGATAACATATCAATGATATTGGATATATAATCTTGCCATTTCGTTAGTTACCTCTTGGCATCAGTATGAGATTCTAGTCACTTGCCATCAGCTGACCCGTCTAGTAGTTTTCCCCCTAAAGACGTTGGTGACAAACAAAGTAACAAACAAATTATGTTTAAGGTTTGTATAACAGTTTTTGTGTAAGGTTAAAACTTCTATACTTAATATACTTACGTTTTTATTAATCAGGAATAAAAATCATGAAATTAGAAGATACGCAGACGCACGCAAGTTATAGCCGACATAGCCCAACGGATCACCAGGTTCAAGTGGCAGTGGACAGGGCACATAACAAAGTACTCGAATGCAGGCCACGGACCGGCAAGGTGGACTGGTGAACTCGTTAAGATCACATTCTTGAAATTAATTGAGGGAAGCCATGTCCAGCTGGACGTCTTACAACTAATATGATAATGAAGAAATAATCTTCGAATATGTATACATTATTTCACAATCAATAGACACTAGTTTTTGTAGTGGTAGAACCAGGCTTAGGCACGAATGGGCCGGCTCGACCGGTGCGACACCACGGCCTCACAGAAAAACGTGTGTGAAGCATCGCTTGCGTTGCATTTCCCCAGATTTCTGGAGGACCAACTCCCCCTCTCCTCTTTCCTCTCCCCTCGTCATCCCTCTCCTCTTTCCCATCTCCTTATCACTCTCAATAAAATATGTATCCATGAACGCTGGTAGTCAGTTGTCATTTGCCATCAGGGGAGCCGTCTGGTCGTCTGTACCCCTAAATTATATAAAAAAGGAAGTGCTTACTACCCTAAAATCTTAAATGTAAAAGAATAATCTGTCAGTCACAAACATTTCAAATCTAGAATACCCAACTCAGTCAGTCATAAACAAAAAACAACGAACGCACTCGCTAACGAACTTGCCGCACGCACCAGCCATCGTTCATGACATCCAACTCTCAGGAGACATAGAAAATAAATATAAATAAGTGATAACACAGTTCTCGCAAGAACTACAACTTAAACTTTTTTTACATATCACATATATCACAATCACAAAATACCTACAGTGTAAACCTATTTTTATAAGAATACTAGCTTTTGCCCGCGAGTTGATTCGCGTGGAAGTAACTTCAGCCAGACTTAATTTTAAGAGTAGGTATCAAAAAGTACTAAAAAGTATTAAAAAGTTGAAAATTTATTAATATTAATATATTATTATTTGGAAATGATTGTATACTAATTATTACGCATAAAAACTACTTTGATGTACTAACTAAATAACTTATTTCACTAGAGATTTTTTTTTTGTTTTTCCACCCTTTGCCCGCCCACCCGCAACTTTAAAAGTCTGCCCTTGAGCTTTATTGTCATTGCAAATACGGCTTTCAGGTGAAACAGACCTATTTCAAACTGAAATGTTGAAATGCAAAATCGGTAGGAATTATCGGAATACGGGGAATTAAAACATTTTCTCCTTTCCAGTCACGATTGCAGTTTATAATGTTCAGTTCCAGTGACGGACTTCCATACAAACTTTCATCCCCTATTGCAACCACTTCCATCCTTTTTCTCGCGATAAAAGATATATATATATATGTATATATATATATAGTGTTTTTCCTTTCCCAAGCTCTGGTGTATCTTTGTACCAAATTTCACAGAGAGTCAGACACACAGACAGAGTTACTTTAGCGTTTATAATATTGTCAATTTTATTTAAAAATCAATGTCAGTAATAATGATAATGATTGATAACTTCAATAAATAAGTACATGTCAAATGATAAAAATTAAACAAAAATCTAAGCTACGTACTATATATAACAAGTAAGTATCGAGTATGTTCGTGGAGGAGGATCAGCATGTTCCCAGCACTTTTTGCACCTAAATAATCATCTACTTTGTAAAATGCTTTTTAAGCACACAGTGGTTTAAATGTTTACTGCAATTTAAATTGCTTTTCTCATAACAATATTTTTATGCAACATAGTAAAGTTAGGACACATCAAGTTATGAGACATTAGAATTCACAAACAGATCCTTTATCCACTTCACCTTCTCTTTAATTTTTACAATTATTATTTCTCTGTTGTCAATATAATCTTAATTCTCTCTCCATAGACATATCTATATTCTTAATTTTGAATCTTTAACAAGAGAGGGTCAAATTTGTGTCTTCCGACCAAACGTACCTACCGGCCTGCGATGTTTTTTTTTTTTTTTTTTTATTTTTTTTTTATATTAGCCTACCATAGTGACTCCACTTTGCGTGATGGAAAGCAATAGGTGGAGTCAAAGAGTGGTGGTCACCATCCTCATTGCATGTCTAGTCAATGCAGCATGGTGACCCACACTATGGCGGCCTGGTGAGATGCTTTTTCACGCCCCGCTTTAAAGACCCGGGATCAAAGTGGGAAGGAAACACGTGCGCTGGTAGAGAATTCCAGGCTTTTACCGATCGGCATAAGAAAGAAGAGCCAAACCGTTTAGTTCGGGTACGTATATTTTCGACGCACAAACGGTGACTCCTCAGGCCAGCACGTGTAGCCCTGTAGAGGAAGGGAGAAGGTGGTACCAATTGGAAGAGCTCATCAGAACACTCCCCGTGATGTAGGCGATAGAGGACTGCCATAGAGGCGACATCTCTTCGCAACTGCAGAGGCTCAAGAGACTGGGTGATCTCAGGACAGTCGATAATGCGGACTGCGCGCCGCTGCAACCTATCCAGAGCGTCAAGCAAATACTGCGCATAGCCGTCCCAGAGATGAGAGCAGTACTCCACGCAGGAGCGAACCTGGGTCTTGTACAAAAGACACAGTTGCTCGGGCGAGAAGAACCGTCTCACCTTGTTCAAAACGCCGAGCTTTCGCGAGGCCGCCTTAGTGACACTCTCGATGTAATCGCGCGGATTGAGATCCCGGCAAATATCCATACCCAGAATACTAAGCCTATCCTACAGAGGCAGTTGAGTGCTCTGAAGAGTAGGAAGGGGAAGGAATGAAGACTTTTTTTTAGAGAACACACACGCTTGTGTTTTCTTGGCGCTGAACTCGACCAGATTCTCACAGCCCCATTGGGAAATGCGGCTCAAGACCCGGTCGAGCTCAGCGACAAGCTCCTGTCGTTTTTCCTCAACGTCTGCCAGCTTGGCAGTAGGATGTCCGAAATATCGCCCGTGCACTGTGCTGTCGTCTGCATAACAATGTATATTGCCAAGGGCCAACATGTCATTGATATGCAGAAGAAACAGCGTAGGCGATAGGACGGAGCCCTGAGGTACACCAGCGCTTACCTCGTGGAAATCTGAGGCCGCGCCGTCGCAGAGAACCCTAGTGCGGCGCTTATGGAGGAAGGCAGCAACCCAGTTGCAGAGTTTAGGTGGCAGACCAAATGCAGGAAGTTTGGAGAGAAGCGAGCGGTGCCAGACCCTATCGAAGGCCTTGGCAATGTCGAGGCTGATGGCCAAGGACTCCCCATGCCTATCCATAGCCTCACCCCAAAGGTGAGTCACAGAGAGATCACCCGTGGATCGGTTCGGCCTAAAACCATATTGCCGATCATTTAACAAGGACTGATATTTTAGGTAGCGGATTAGATGTGTGTTGATAATCCGCTCGAGCACCTTACAAAGTATGGAGGTGACGGCTATAAGTCGGTAAATAGCTAAATCGGAGCGGTCGCCTTTTTTGGGAATGGGTTGAACATTCGCTTCTCTCCAGGCCTCCGGAACAATTCCTGAGGAATAGGACAGGCGATACAAGCGTTTCCCCGCTGAATGCAGAACGAGATGTTATTGGTAAAAAAATGAACCGAACGTGGGTCCCGTCCTCTTCTGCGCAGTCCGCGCCACAAGTCGGCCACGAATTTTTTGGCGTCAGAGTCCCACGGACGGGACGAGAGTTAAAATAACCTTCATTCCAATATATTTCCTCTGGTTCTTTCCAACCATTGAACTTGCTTCTTTTCATAGCTCGTTAAGTATTTAAATGAACAAGGAGGTTTCGTTTTTTGTGTGGGGGAAATCCTCATGGACTATCATCCGAGCCGCGTCGTTACGAGGGCCGGACTTGAACGCCTAAAACCGCCACGGTGTTCCTTCCTCGACCAGCAGGTGACCGTCCGCCGGCTCATGATCATCAGATTGCTATTGCTTCAATTAAATCTTGCAATATCTTTACTCTCTTCACTTTTACACAATTTTAGTTTACAGATTAACATGCAAAACTAAAATTTAAATAATGCAGCCGTTTAATATACTGTGTAGAATACTGACACACTGAATATCTGTACTAGTATAATAAAGCAATGTAATATACTATGCAGTATATTGATGTACTGTACATCCGTCTGTATCTGATGCATGGCCAATTAGCCACATGTTCATTTCTACCACTAGAAAATATAATAAACCGACATACATGTTTTTATTTTATACTATGGGGAGATAGACGAACAGACGGGTCATCTGATTTTAAGTGACATCCGCCGTCCATGGACACCTGCAACTCAAGCTGCAGGTGCGCTGCCCGCCTTTGAGGGTGATGAGGGATGGAGGATGTGGGAAGGAGCAAGAAGAGAGGGGGTTGAAGAAAGTGGAAAGGGGAGAGGGGGAGTTGGGCCTTCGAAAACCATTTCGGGGAAATGCAACGCAAGCGTTACATAACAACCGAGTGAGGCCATGGAATCGCACCGGTCGAGCCGGCCCATTCGTGCCTAAGCATGGCTCTACCTCTAGAAGATGTCTAGATCTATTGATTGACAGACATTTTAATAAATTGAAAGCGACAGTTAGATAACGTACTGTATTAAATTATATGAAGCATAAACTTCACAGAAAAAAAAAATTGTGTTCTTAAAATGTACTAAGTTCTACAAAATTTATATGTTTCAATATATATTACTATAGTAATATAATAAATCAATATATTATACTGATGTACTGTATCTATACGATTATAATAAAGAGCAACAGTTTTATTGTTCGTTTGTTTAAACACTCTCTGGAACTACTGAGGCGATTTGAAAAATTTGCCAAAATCATGATTTAATAGTTTATTTTAGGGTATAGTATATGTAAGGATAGCATAGCGAGGCACTGTGTGTTACTATACAGGTGTATTATTTATTATTTGCATGTAAACACATTAATTGATGGAAGTGTTTACCATTGACTGCTTTATCGAAGTGTATGCTTTTCTTGAGGACGTATACTGTGAGATCTGACCGCCAAGAAAGGAACAATAGGTATGTTCCGCTGCACTAGGTAAATATGTTTTGTCTTACCTAAATTTTCAAATGCTAGTTTTCATTATTGGGGAATTTCGCTTTGCAGAAAACTATGTGATGCAAAACAAGTATGTTGTAAGTCTAGAGTGTGTCAAAGTCAGGCGGTTTTGTTGGGTTTCCAACTTTGAGAAGTAATTGAAGTAGGTATTTTGCTATGAGCAGTACCTAATAATCTATACACTAGTCACAAGACTAATATTAGTGGATAATTATCTCACTAATAATGATATGGCAACACTGCATGGCAGCGGACTTGTTTTAGTAACGCATCTCTGATATTTATATGTTAACGGAAAAACTTTATAATTACTTTTAATTGCGGTACTTATAATTAAGTGATGGATACTGATAGAATCGTACTTGAAAATTGCAGTTACTAAAAGTTTGTTTTTATTATGAATTATGTTTTGTTGTTCCTCTAGGAATCTAACTATTACTCATTACTTTTTAAATACTGTTTATATTAACAAATAATAAACAGCTAAATTAATATTTTGATTTATAAGCGACAACGGCTTAGTTTTAGATAACTAAATAAAGAGTTATTAGTCCTCAGCTAGAAACTAATACTAATTTTAGTTAAAAGAATAATTGTAAAATAAATAGCCACTACAAAATTCATGCCTTGATTTTTAAACAACAATGGGTGGCTGATTTATTCATTGTATTTTGTTAAGTTAATAAAGTATCACACTCACTTTATTAACTTAACACGTGATCAGAAACTAAATTGACAAGTATGAAATCGACTATAATTTTAAAAGTTTTTTACTATTATCAAAATGTTTCAATAGTGTAATAGCTTAATAGTAAATGTTTTTATAATAATACTAGAAATTAATTAATCGATGTAGTAAAATAAGTATCGTAGGAGAGTTAAACATTGTAATGAAAGTGTATTGACTTTACGACTCCATTGTGATTTGTATTAGTTTGTGGTAAAGTATTATTATCCCTCGAGCCGGGCTAGAAGCAACTTGTCTCCGATTACGAGTGAGTCACCTCTAAATATTGAAATATTTAAATTGTCTGTAGCAGTTATTATAAAGGTGTTTTGTTTAAATTGTTTTGTTATTTGCAATGTCTGATCCGAATAATGAGGGTAGTAACGTTAGCTCAGCTGACGTTACTGCTTTTGAAAACTTGCCGGCCTTAATGCACAGTTATAAACTTTTTGTTATAATATATATTTATAATATACCAGTTTCTTCTGCCATTCAGTGTCTTTAATATCCTATTTAACAAAAAAAATGGATACCATACTACGAGTATTAATAAAACATAAATAAAGAATAAAAACAACATGACAATAAACGTCTTGTCACATCAAAAAGAAAAAAATCTAAACAATATAAAACATTAACTGCCGACAAATATGTTGACAGCTCCGCTTTGCAGCCCCCGGAAACCGCAATAGCAGTTCCGGCCAGTGCAGAGGCGTCGAGCTCAACTGCAACCGACGAGTTTTTTCCCGGCCGAAGTCGCCAACACCTGTTCATCGGCATGCTTAAGACCCCGAGGCCCACCGGCTTCGAATAGGGCCCTGGGTACCGGTGGTAATGTGCGTCGCATGAGATGGACTTGTTGTTAAACTTATTCATAAATTCGCAGATGAAGAACATGGACCAAATTAAAGTAGGTACACTACTACACTACACGAACGCCTGTATCCTTGAAGGGTAAGCAGAGTCCACATTTTGGCAAACATAACATAGTCCCATTTAAGTACTTTTACTTAACAGGGGACAAGCCTGTATCCGTTAGCCGGGAACTGTATATTTATTGTCATAGAAACAGTCCAATCCTTTAGTCGCCCGTTTCTGCACCCACAGATAGACGTAGGCACCCTATTCTGCTCCACCGACAGCCGCACAATAATTATGTTTGCATTTTGTGTCACTCTCACAATGTTCTACTAGCACTCGGGGACTACATATTGGCAAAAACAGTATGAAGTTTCTAAACCTTCTTTTTATGTTTACCTACGGTGTTCATAAACAAACATCTATACAAATAAATAAAATTGGAGTGTCGGTTTTAAATATTAAAATAACCGCTTTTTACTACGTGCATATGGACGTATACACGGTACATATACCAAAACGATTTTTTTTTAAATTTTGATCTGTCTGTCTGTCTGTCTGTTTGTTTGTTCGGTTAATCTCTGAAATGGCCTGACCGATTTTGACGGGACTTTCACTGGCAGATAGCTGATATAACAAGGAGTAACTTAGTCTACTTTTATTTAAAAAAAAAATGAACCAAAATGAAAACTGTGAACTGAAAAATAACTTGTTAAATATCACGCGGACGAAGTCGCGGGCAACAGCTAGTTAAAAATAACTTTGATCAATTCATTTCAAAACGTGACGTGATTAATATTAGTGTATTGTGAAGCGGTGAGTTTGACGCTCGGCTTTGATGATGCCGACAATGTTCGCGACGTTACTGTCTAGATCCGCAGTTGAGTCACATATTTTGTATTAACTACTACTGAATAAATTTCGTTTATCTTATTCAAATCGTCTACGAATGGGTTATTCTATTTGGATCTACAAAAATATGATAATCTTTTTGCCAGACTAGGTGATAACCACATATTAGGACCAGTTTAAAGGACTGTACCCAAGGGATAGATAGAATTTCTTCAACTTCTTCAACAGTTGTAGAGCCATTCTTTGGCACGAATGGGCCGGCCGGGCCACGACCTCAAATTTTTTTCCCTTAAATGAGGGGTTTCTGAAGGCCCTTCCCTCATCCCCTTCTCCTCTTCCCCATCAATGATCACCTTCAATGGCGGGCAGCACACTTGCGACTTGAGTTGCAGATGTCCATGGACGGTGGTCGTCACGTCACAAAAAAACTTTTTAAGCAAGCGGATCCACGGTCGAAAACTAGTATATTCGAAACAATTATATTGCTTATTCATCAACTTATTGGCTTAAACAACTAGTTGTACTAATAGTACTTGTACTGAGATATCAGCTTATCCTAAATTGCTAAAGGACTCTGTCTATCCGGCACCAGCCAGTTCGAGTTATAGGTTTGGGACCCTGACTTACCTGAGCTACTGCTTATACTCCACAATCCATCTGTATAAGCAATGTCCCTTTTTCTTCCCTTTTTATGCTCCCTTTCCTGTCAATATACTCCATATTTTCCCATCCAATTCCCAAAAGTGCTGCGGTGAAAGCAAAAGGGATGCTCCGTATTACGCGAATGGGAGTAAATTCTTCTTTTTAATAGCCTTATTATTCCCTTATATATTGTGGTTGGCTTCTAGTCCAACCAGTTATTGCCTGAATATCAGTTTTTCTGACCTCCGCAAACCTGAGGTAAATGAATACGATTGTTGGACTAGTTGTCAGGATATTTGAGAGCACTTACTTACCAATATCGACTGTTATAAGGGTTTATGGCAACTGGGACCGACGGCTTATCGTACTCTCCGAGGCATAGGGGTTTAACACCCCAAACTTCCAAGCTCCGGTCTGTTACTGAGAATTATCTGTTAGAAAAACCCAATAGCCCTTTTTGGCGCGACCCGGGAATCGAACCTGAGGCCTCTTGTTGGGTCGCATGCGCTAACCGCTAGACCAACGAGGCAAATGGGAAGAATTATAATCGGCAATATGTGATTAAAATTAAGTATGTCTAAAGTTGAGGAAGTAAAATAATGATGAGCGGGAAATGAACTCCGGACTTTCAGAAGAGGCTTTAATAGTAGGTAGGTACTTCTTTCTACTGTAGGTACAAAACTTCATAAGGGGGCTTCATAAGGGGGTGAGGTCCTTTCATGGTTTTTATTCCTGTACAATGTACAGGTGATAAACGATCTAAAAGAAAAATCAAATGCTTCTGTTTTTTATCTTTTTTATTGAGACCTCTGTACATACGAGTATATGTATGTAAATAACCAAAGATTTATTGAAAATATACAGTACTTTACTTTTTTTTTAAGATGATATATGCCTAATTAAATGTTGTAAGGTACAAATGCAGTTTCTTTCTAAACTTAACTTGCAGGTGAATGATATTTTAATAGCTCACTTAAATTCCCATGTAAAAAGTTTTCAAGAATACTAGAAACTACTTGCTTGTGTTAGGGGTGGGTTCACGAGCGAACGGAAGTGCACTGGATAGGGTGCGAACCCGCAACCACTTAATCCCAGGTCTGATGCCTTAGCTATTGCACTGCCGCCGGTTAATTATATAAATTATTACCAGAAGGATTTATTTGTCTGTGTCCTGCATCGAACTCCTCTTCTTGCCTCATCACACCTTCTGATGTACAAGTAAAATTGTTAAAAACGTATAAAACCCGAATGCGTTACTAACAGTGGTAGAGCCATGCTTAAGCTTGTTGTAATTGACGTTCTGTTATAGTGTAACGTTTTTATTTATTTTTCATTAATTAATTAAAAGGGAATGAGTTGAAAATACATACCCATATGTGTGTGTGACATAACGAATATGTATTTCATATACAAATGTACCAAACCTACCGTTTTGACGTTTACTAAAGAGATGCTGATTTGACTTGTCAGTCATCTAGTTTATTGTGAAGTAATATTTTTGATAAAATGATGGAGTGAAAAAATGTTGGTAGTAGTAAAGCTATGGTTAGGCACGAATGGGCCGGCTCGACCGGTGCAACACCACGGCCTCAGGAACCGCCGTTCATGGACACTTGCAGGTGTCCATGAACGGCGGTTATTACTTACCATCAGGTGACCCATCTGTTCATCTGTCCCCTATATTATAAAAAAAGTCGTTTCTTTTTTTTTGCTCTTCTTAAGTAGTCCCTTAGTCTCTCCCAACATTAAGATGATTCAAATGACAAAACCCGTCAAGTTTCAAACTCAAGGGCGTGACAATGAAACACCATACGTAATATAATATATGTACATACATACACGCATAACATAACTCCTTTTCTAGCGTAATCAGGTAAAAATAGGGTATTTTTTCAATGAAACAATTAAAAAAACTCGTAATAAAATTTATTGCAAATACCCTTTACCCCGGGGTGCTTTCGTCTAACTATAGGTAGGTAGGCAACGCGTCGTAAACCGAAACAACAAATAATACTTTAGGGGGCTGATTCTGGTGTTACGGTCTAAAACCATTCTATTTCTTTTTCACTCCTCGCTAAATTTATCAAGAAGCGAATAGAAGACCATTCTTGGTTTCGAAAAACCATTATTGAAATATTCCCTTGAACTAGTAGTTTAGAGAGTACAACAGAATCAACACCGAGGCTTCTATGTGTGTAAGACAAGAGTTCGATCTACACGTTACAGGAAAATCACAATTCTTTGACACCCAAGATATATTTCGTGCAATATATGGTCCCATAGCCAAGTAGGGACCCTATTGTGCACATTTTTTTATAATAAAAGCACTCAAAAACATTCTAAATTATTCAAAATCGTTTCTAATTAAGTACAATATAGACTAGTAAGTGCAAATATATAATAAATCTAATTTAATTTGTAATATAAAATTACGTGTAAACCGATCTCAACATAATCTAACAAAGAAACAAAAAACTTAACATTTTTACTTCGTTCAACAACAAAAAAGTCATACCGTATGCAAAAAAGTTAAAAGTAAAATGCACAGAAAATAAATTATAATAGATAAAAAAAAAGAAATCAGTAAATTAATAAATATAGTTAATAATCTTCTTGTTCGATGTTTCCTTTCCTGAAATAAATATTGTCAAATATTAAAAAAAATAATGTCATGGTTATTTAAACAACGCAAAGCAAACATTTTCGCTGTGCCAACATCAAAATATGGGTACCCAAATTCGCTATGGCGTTCGATAGGTACATGTTTCAATATTGTTGATTCATGAATAATATTTACGATTTAGTTAAAATATAGTACTTATTTTCTCTTACTTTTCCTAAACTTACATATATCCAATGAATTGATATATCACCGTAAATATTAATCAAAAATCAACAAACCAACAAAATTCACTTCTTTACTCACATAATCAAGTCTTAGTCTTGTCTCGAAGAGGAGGGGTACCTCCTATACAAAAGACTCTTCCGAGGGCTCGCACTATAAGCCCTCACTCCTCCGTAAAACTTTCCCTTTTGAGTAATAACCTCCAACCTGGCCGATGCTTCGGCCCTTCCGTATTCATTTTCAATAGTTATCCTGTAAATTCCAACGTCTTCAACGGACACTTGTTCGATTTCTAAGATGCGTAATATTTCATCCTTCTCCTTGAGGGTAAATCTAGCAGAAGGTGTGATTATAATGCCGTCCTTGTCCCACGTGGCCCAAGGAACCGGTTGGCCTTTCACCGCACATTGGAAGGTAACACTTTCTCCTTCTTCCACGACTTTGTTGAAGGGGTATGTGTAGAAGGATGGCGTCATCTGACGGGAAGGGCTACAGAGCCGACGAGGCTCAGGACCTGGGAAAAAAAAAATTTGAACTTTACGTGTAATTAATGTTGATTGTTTTTTAATTTAAAATCTGTTGTTTTTTACTTAAATTATGTGAAACTTTAAAATGCCATTAGAAACTAGTAAAACAAAATGATTGGATTAGATATAGGTCTGTTGCACAATCTTCAGATTATTCCAAATGTCAGATATACTACGTACGAATAGTCTTTCTGGTGTGATTGAGTAACAAAATTCTATTGATCTATCGTATCGTTCGCATTTCTAATAAGTAATAATGTACCTGGTGTCCTAGACACAGATCTGGCGGGTGTACTGCGAGGTGTGGAACGAGGAGTGGAAGCTGCTGAGAGAAGTGCTGGCGGCCGGCGGAGACGCTGGCTTAGCGTGTTCGGCTCACCCGGTGCTACAAACAAATATACCAAGTTACTACATTTTTAAAGAACGAACGGTAGAATGTTCGGACTTGTAGCTAAGCTGGTTTTAGTTACTTTGTATGCGACTGTGACCTGTTTTAGTTATTGTTTACACTCCGCAATCCGATATTAGCTATAATCATCGTCGTTCAGCCTATCACAGTCCACTGCACTGTCTCCCAACTTGCGCCATAGCACACTTTCCATCCTAAACTCCCTTTCTGTTTATTTTTTTACTCCAAATTTTCCCATTAATTTCCCAAAGTAGCCGGCTTCGATAGGCCTGATCTATATCTGTATCTGTATTTCATTGATGGGATCAAATTAGTAGTAGTTAATATCATGAGTACACAATCGAAAACAATTCTAGCGGTCGGCGGCGGTCGCCGGTCAGTTAAAGGTTTGTCAGTCGTCTTTATATATTGGTGGTGACTGCACGTGTTCTTTCTGTGTGGAATTATATAGATTTGCTACTACACACCCTTCTTGGTTTTGTTTTCAAAGGTAAATTTAATTTCAACTTTAATTATTTTATTCAAATTTAAATAGTTTATTTTGTAAAATAGGTAAATATACATAAAAAATTTCACGGTTTTTTATATTAAAAAAATAAAAATACCTTCGTTAAATACATATTAAGATTTAGGCTTATATAAATTGAATAAACAAATAAATAAACACATGCATAAATAAACAAATAGATATAGGAATAAATAATATTAAAAAGTATATTAGTACATAATGCAATAATACCATACCATATCATTTTCTTTCAGACGAATTCTTCCAGAATGGATCAATTTAAACGTGGAAAGCCGCTTAAGTCACAAGCACGACAAATAGTATTTAATGTGTACCTTTATTTCTTAAATGAAGCCAATGTTTCCAAAAGAGACCATGATGATTATTTTATAAAAGTTCAGGACCGTGTTACAAAAGCTACAGGAATTTCACGACGAACTTTAAGTATTCTGGTCTGGTGGTATTGTACACGCCGGCAATGAAAAAGGCTGTGTCCCAGGAGCTCTAATGTTACATAAATGTGTCGACACAGAAGGTGACTATCATAAAGAAATAAACGCGGAACGTTATCAAACTTGGCTACGCAATCAATTGATTCCCAACTTGCCTCCTAATAGTGTGTTGGTAATTGACAACGCCCCATATCATAATAAGCTGTCTGTGAAACCACCAAACTCAAACACACCTAAACCACAAATGATAGCTTGGTAACAACAACACAACATTCCGCATGACCCAAAGAAACTGAAACCCGATTTGTATGAAATTATAAAAAGATATAAAGAAAAATACACAGAATTTGCCATTGACCGTATAATGGAGGAACATGGGCATACATTTATACGATTGCCACCATATCATCCAGATTTTAACCCCTTTGAAAATATTTGGTCCCAAATAAAGCAACACGTAGCCAAAAAAAATATTGCAATGACTGTCACGTCAGTTAAAGATGCTATATTAGAAAAAATCAATAATATAGGACCAGAAGAATGGAAAAAAGTTAAATGCGAAGATGAATATAGAAAATTTGAGCCAAGAATCGATAGTGATTATTTACAGAGGTGATAGCAGTGGGGAAAGTGTAAACGAACAAGAGCATAATGAAAGTTCTGATGAATCTACGATGTCAGGAATAGAGATCCTCCCTGATTCTGATTATTTTTTTGTAATTGTAATATTATTCTAGAATGATCAGTACTGTAAATACTTTTGAACTGAGACTTTAATGATTAGATTTCTAAGATTTTAATGTAAACCTGTGTTTGAAAACCATTTTTTCTTCTTCTAATATAAAACTTGTGTTATTTAAACCTTATTTTCTTCCATCACTACACCAGCTTCAGTAAGACACTTGAAAAGTACTATAACATCTTCGAAGTGAATCAATCCAACAAAGATTGTAGCATATTCGCAATCGTGTGGTTTTCCTCACTATTTACTTACATGGAATTATCGAATCAAATTTCGTTACTGATAAATCAATATTTATCTCTTTTAGAATAAAACACATAATTCTACTAAATTATGCATGAATGCACTTAACCACTCTATATATATATATCGTCTTCCGACGCTCGGGACATACGACCGCTGCCGAACGTTGACGAAGATTTCTATGCGCATTATTACTTTGGGAGACCTGTACATATGTATGCATACTGTATGTAAGCTGCGTATGACGGCGATGAAAAATTGTACCTATTGTATTAGAATCAGTATAAACTAATTTAGTATCAATTCCTGCAGTAAGATGGAGCGTATATTTGAAGTAAGACCTCTAGCAATGCATCGGTCTGTGAAAACTGCATTCAATTCCATGCAATAGTTTTTGCGTGATAAGTGTAAAAATTTACAGACAGACAGATAAAATACTAAGAATCGGTATTTTAGACTTCTGTTGCTCTAATCGAGACCCTCCATATTCGTTTTTATTCAATATCTGTTATGTACTGAAATTGGGCCTGTTACCATCTCATTATATATTTTACTGTCAAATCATTTTTTTTTGTATGTGTGTGTGACGGGTCATGTGATGGTAAGTGATAACCGCCGTCTATGGACACCTGCAATTCAAGAGTCACAAGTGCGCTGCCCACCTTTGAAGGTGATGAGGTATGAGGGGAAGGGAAATAGGAGAGGGGGGTGAGGGGAGGGAAAAGAGGAAAATAAAAGTTGGGCCTCCGGAAACCTCACTCATTTCGGGGAAATGCAACGTAAGCGTTGCTTCACAAACGGTTTTCTGTGAGGCCATAGTACCGCACCGGTCAAGCCGGCCCATTCGTGCCTAAGCATGGCTCTACTACTACCAACATTTTTTCACTCCATCATTATATCAAAAATATTACTTCACAATAGACTAGATGACTTACAAGTCAAATCTGCATTTCTTTAGTAAACGTCAAAACGTAGGTTTGGTACATTTTTGTATGAAATACATATTCGTGATGTCACACATACATATGCGTATGTATTTTCAACTCATTCCCTTTTAATTCTATGAATGAAAAATAAATAAAAACGTTACAGTATAACAGAACGTCAATTGTATTTTTTTTTTGTAATGTTATTGTCTGAATTAGTGAAACAATTTCATTTAGCATCGTCTACCCAATTGACTTGCAAGTTCACTTAGAGAAATACGGTCACAACCTATTTAAATAATTTTATTCTGATGTTTACGGTTAAAGAATAATGGTATTAAAGCACAATGAAATAAATATCATTATCCTGTGGGAATTATAAGATTGTTTGCTTATATTTATTAGGTTTTGTAAATGTTACTTTTTGATAAATTTAAAATGAATTTGGTGTTTATTTTTTCATTTGAAACGCAGAGTATATTACTTATTCAACAAATTCCTTTCAATCTTATAGCTAGAATAAATGTAGTTAGGTAAAGGTAGAATTGGACAGCAATATTTGCAAACGGTTATTATTAAATTGGTAGTTAACATTTCGGAACTCTGTAGCTACTGTTAGGAATATATTAAATACATGCATGATATATACAATTAACACCGTTTACATTTCAGTTGTGTGCGTGAATGTTTTGTTTCCTTGTCACGCCACAGAAACTAAACGGCTTGATGGAGTTCGATTGTCGTGTGGCATTAAAAAAGTCTTAACAGGGACAGTGACATAGGGTATAAGAATTTAAAATGACGTCTGCGTAAAAAAGAGAGAGATTTAAAAAGTATACCGTTCATGTAATGCATTCGGCTTTTAAATTTTTCAAAATTATTTAATTGAGTTTCGAATTAATTAGAATTTATATTATTTTTTTTATTATTTTTTGTAAAACTACAAACTACGAACTGATACACACAGCGTACTCTTTCATCTTATTCTCTTTCATCTATTTCTCTTATTTGACTAGCTTCTTGAACTTGTGACCCTGCCTGCGTGGATTCGATTGTACACGGGACAAGAGCTTGGTTCATCCAGAGTCTTGGTACTTGGTTGTTCTGTGTATCCCCGCTGTTTATATATTTGTCAAGTAAAAGTTTTAAAAGAGAAATAAAAAAGAAATATGCCGTATATCCTCTCTTCGGTTCAGTAGTAATGAAGTCAAAATGTAATAACCTAACATAAAATGTAATAAACTTTCAAGTAGTACCAACATTCCTGTGAAAAATATAATTGAAATTTTAATAGTTATTCTGCTCTGCAAAGATAAAATTAAAATAAAAAAATATGAAAATCGGCCTGCAAAAACTTGATGTATAAACGGTGGTAACTTACCCGCCTTTGTTTTACATACAAAGGTTAATAGAAAAATATTAATAAGTGATAGGATTACTTACGGTAAACCACAAGGCAAGCATTCGACGTGGCTTTCCCGAGACTATTGGAAGCTTCGCAAGAGTACGTTCCCTCATCTTCAGCGGTGACCTGCTTTATTTTGAGTCTAGCTGCACCGTCTTCGAACGAAGACTCGAAGTCGGGACAGTCGCGGATTAACTAGAAATAGAGTTTACATACAGGTTGTTTCAAAAGGGGGTTTTCATAATTTAGGGTCGTATAGTAAATAAAAAATTATAGAGAATTCGTTAGTTTTAGTATATATAACAAATGGTATTTTGAAACTGACAAGACAACCTTATAATTGATCTCAATACGTTGTTATGAATGAAACTATAATTAATATATAGGAATATTTATTATGATTTCAAAGCCTTTAATGAAATAGTTAAAAATCTTTGAAATGGACCAGTACAATTATACCCTAGAAATGTGTTTCATCATCAGACTGGGAAAAGCATCTTAAAAGTTACCGTTTCTTTTCTTTAAAACCTATTAATCTCAACTATATAAGAGGCTACACATAATTGTGCAACCTTTGACCACATATTTTGGAAATATTTAATTATATTTTAAAACTTAAGTTAAGAATAGGCTATTCTACAATTTTTAAAAATATGTTTTAAAATGATTGTATAGATTCGATAGTCTGCTGATATTTTTAATTCCTCAAAATAATATGGCTTTATGCAAAAAAATATATTTAAAATTCAAACTATAAACATTCGCACCAAAAAGTTAAATAAGACATGGCTGCTTCGAGAAGTACCTGTGTCGAATAGGCCAAGGTTTGTGTACCATAACTGCGAGGGCTGCCGCGAGGACACTGTACTACACACTCTAGTGGAGTGCCCTACGTGGTTACAGGAACGTAGACTTCACGACGGCCATAGGTTCTGGTAGCCTCTCGTTGGACACCATGATTAAGTCTATGGTGAGAGTGCGTTGGATTCTGCAGCCTCGTTTTGCGAGAAAGTGGTGCTCGCCAAGGAGGTGGCGGAAAGGGAACGGGAGAGGTCTCGATCGAGAGACGCCGGAGAGCGCAAGCTGATTTCCGACCACCATAAGCACTGGCCTGGCCTGGTCGACGGATAGGGCTAACTGACGCTCTGTCAGAAACAGTCACAAGATTGCGGCGCCGTGTTCCGCGGGCGAAGAATTTGTTATTTGTGGAATTAATTATAATTCATTCGATATATTTATGTTATTAAACAATAATACCAAATATGTTTAACAAAAGACATCTCTAAATTAGCTTTTTTTTAAGTAGGTATGTCCTAGTGAAGTCTGTCGCATGTTACTTAAACTCTAATTAAGGCGGCGTTAAAGGGTCTACATAGGGCTGAAGTTTTATGTAAAAATAAGTCTGAGAACTTGTTACGATAAGCTATCATAAAATTATACCCCCCGCAGCCATTCACAATATTGTAGTAATAATTTAAAGTTTCGAACTAATTCATACATCGAACATAAAGTTAAAGCTCAAAGATTCTTCTTTCAAATTTTCTTAGTTTATACTCACGTCATTGTAGTGGAACCACCTAATATCGGGCTCTGGGTTGCCAGTGATTCGACATTCGAACTCCACAGCATCTCCGTCGTACGACAGCAAGTCCTGGAGTTCTCTCTCAAACCGAGGGATTATTTCTACACGGCTGTTAAAGATAAAAAAATATATATTTTTTAGTATTATCGCTGTGATGATTATATTGAATCAGGTAAGGCTTTGAAATGTATAAATAGGTAGAAACAAAGACCTCAATATATATATATTTTTTACCAGCTTCGATAAACAATTAGTTTAATGGTTGAAATATTACACATCCTACTAACATTATATATAAGTATTTTCTAATCACCGAGAGGTCAAAATCATTTAATCCAGATGTCCACTGTTGTACATACATACATACATATGTAAGCCTCTCCCAGTATCCGCTACATAACGTTTTCTTTTAATTAATGTTAAAAATGTCCTACACCTTATTTCCCTGTTTGTATGTAACTCTTACACGCACACTTGCATTTTATTTTTGTTTTGTTAGGTTTATTAATAATTTCATGTTACAGTTATCTTAAGGTCCTATATGTAATCTAGAACGCTGGTATCGTTTCCTTCCTGGAGGTGGGTGATGTGGTTATCGAACAAACTATATAATTTGAAACATATTTTTTCTGGTTTCATTTAAAAAATATATATATTCGCTTCATTTAACGTAATCAACATATAAACTACATTCTTAAGTATAAAAGAAAAACAAAATATATTTTAAAATAGAAAAAATTGTGTCCTACCGGCATTGGGTACAGAGAGGTTTTCTGATTAAGACTGTAATTTACTAAATATAAATAATAAAAAGTGTTGACATTACATAAAATAATTAACGATTATCTAAACACGCTCCCCTAATTAACAGTTTTTCATTTAAGACTAACCTTCCTTGAATATCACATATAATTTGGTTGGCCTGTAAGGACCCTGACTGCTAAGACAGACGTAAGTTCGATTCTTATCCAGGACAAATGATTGTGTAACGAGCATCACCATTTGTTCTGTCTTGCAATTTAGAAGTATATAAATGTTTTTATCAGCATACTGTGTGAGATGTGTTAAGTTACTACTTTCTTTGTATAACTTAAACAACATATAAATTACATTTTTAAATATATATATATATAAAAATAATATGTTTGAAAATATAGAATAATGTCCCACCAGTATCGAAGAAGTTTTTCAACCCTGCAAGCATATAAGTTATTCAAAAGTCTTTTTAAGATCTCTTTGAATCTATATGCATGTTATATTATATATAAATATATAAAAAATATTCGCTAACTACATAATATATGTACATAATTAAAATGACAATTTCTCGAACATATAAGAATATTGTATATGATAATTTGTGTTGAATAACTGACTCGTATTAGAATTTTCTTTTTTTTACAATATTGGTTCAACAAAATTAATGTCTTTTTTATTTTCATCGATATTTCAATTACTTTCAATACCCCGTACTACCCACCACGTAACGATTGGTGCGCTAACTGGAATAACCAAATGCTGAATATACAAATAATGAGGAATAAACTTGAAGTAGATGTTGTGTTTTAGGGTTAAGCTGTTTACGACAGCAAGACATCTTCTTATTAATCTTTATTAATTCATATTTTATTTCATTACTCCCGGGCTCTTGGACTCTTTATTTACTTCTTATTTTATAACATAAAAGCCTACTAACTACTCAAGAATAACAAAATAACAAATTAGGCAAATTTACAGTGAAAACTTCTTCCTATAACTATTATTCCCACGTACTTTGGGGTCGGCTTCTAGTCCAACCAGTTATTGTCAGAATATCAGTTTTCATTCGATAGTTGGACTAGTTATCAGAATAATACCGGACGGTTGTGAGCGGATGCAGACAGGCAAAGGAGGCTCCACCTCGCATAGACAGGAGATTTTTCCCCAAACTGTAAAACTCCCACGTCTAAAATTACGGAAACTAACCCAGGTAATAACGGGTCACGGTCCTTTTAACAAACATCTATTTAATACCACTGCAGAGCATGCTGCAGTGCACCACATCCTTCTAGAGTGCACAGGAGTGGCCATATACCGTGCCAAACATCTGGGATCGTCAAAGACTCTTCCCGAGGTCATCGGCGACACTAGAGGTTTTGTAAATTATGTTGAAGAGTTAGGCTGGCAATAGCAGCCATTCGCCATGTCAGACAAAACATGTGTACAGTAGAGATCGAGTTGCCGATATTAGCCCGCTTAAACCAACACCAATATCGATAGTGGTCAGGTACAGAGGGCACTGACTTACCAATATCGACTGTTATACGTGTTTATAACAACCGGGACCGACGGCTTAACGTGCTCTCCGATACACCCTAAACTTCCAAACTCCATTACTGAGAATTTTCTACTATCCAAATTTAGTGAAAACTTGAGTTAGATTATACTTTTTTTTTTATAGTGGGACCGCCGCCTGTTGACACTTGCAACTTAACTAATTGTCATAATAATGTCTAATAAATTTAAATGAATAATATATATCCAATAAATTTAATTGAAAAATAAATTTCAAGACAAGCCTCGATCGCCCCAGAAATTTGTCGTTTGTTTGTTTTTTTTGTAAGTAAAAGATTTGTTTGGCAAAATCCGAACTTAAATTAAATGTAAGTCCTCACCAATCATATAAACTGTTTATTCTCACATGTGTTTTCTTTTTAGGTTTTTCGGTAATCACGCGGTCAAAGTCATACTCGGATTCTGCACCGTGGCAAAGGAGGCGGCGTGCCCATTGCCTGGTACTTCCCCGTGGGATTTGGATAGTAAAATGTAGGTGTTTTATACAAAGATTGTAACAGTAATCAAAAAGTAATAAAAACGTTCTAAGCTAAGGTAGAAAAGCAACAAAATGAGACTTGCCTTGAAATTAAAAATCTACCAGCGTCAACCCTGGAAACACGGAACTCTCTGTCTGAAACCGTAAGAAAACTGGACCAAGTCATTAACCAACCTGTGAGCTCCACAGAAATAAAAAACATTCCGTTTCAAGAGTAAGTCTGGTACAGTGGGTGTAGTTATGCTGGAATTCACGTCGGCAATCATCAAAGAATAGTTCCTAAAGTCATCTAGAGACTTCAATAAACATAACAAGGATAATCGCCTGAACACAACCCACCTTCCAGAAATAGGACCTATACTTCCCATATACATTAATGAAGTACTGACGGCAATGATTAGACGCCTGCACTTCCACGCGCGAGTACTTACGAAAGAACTCGGCTATGAACAATGTTGGGTTATGAACGCCTGGCATCCTCATCAAATCTGATGAAGACCTTGTAAAACTCAAAAGAACTTATTGCATGTAAATTTTTACTTTAGTCCTAACTTACATTATGACAATAAAAAAACACTAATTATAGATTTTACTATTTACAATACACACAATACATTACACAACTAAGGCTACCATTAAAATGAACTGCAATTACACAATACTATAACATATATATTATATGTATATACAAATGGGTTACCTAAAATTCTATCAAATAATATACCTAAATATTAACGGACTATTAAATTTCAAATTAAATTATTATTGCGCATATTAGGCAGCGTATCAAACGAAAATGTCATAATGAAAATATTGTACATTAAAATTCGATAACACTCCAAATAATATAAATAATTTAGATGCTGTCGGAATCGTCAACGTGTGACCTTTTTTTTTTTCGTGTGGAAACCCCCACGGGTCATCACCTCACCGGAGCTAACGGATTGTGTGAGCAGGTATCAAGCCATGTGCTACCTGCTCACACAATACCAACGCGGCTGAATGCATGTTTTGATCATGTTATTCTGAAATTCTAGTCATTCTATTCAACGCATTCTAGTCTGACGGATCATGAGATGGTTATGTTATTCTTGTCTTGTGTTGTATACGCATTTCCAAATTAATGGCAATTAAGTACTATGTCCGTATTAATTACGATCAACTAGACGGAGACTTGAAACAACGACACCGGGACGCATTGCGCAGAAAATTTAGACAGGCGCCTAAAGACATGGTTTTATAAATCTCATTCGCTCGGTATAGAAATTATTGTAATAAATTCTAAAGGAACATTAAAATTGGCAGGAAGGAGCTGGATGTGAGAAGCCCTTGCTCATGCAATGAGAGAGACCTGTGTTCAGCAGTGCACTGCGATAGGCTGATGAGGATCATTAAAGATGAATTTGAAAAAAAAAAAAAAAAAAAAATCTGGTAAGAACCCTAAACAATTATGGTCCGCTATAAATAGCATATCAGGTAGATCGAGAAAGAAAATCAATACATCATCACACTTACTTTTCTCATCGGGTACACAGCAACACTCGATGAACTTCTTTGCTAAAACTAGTGAAAAAGATAAAGACTAGTCCAACAGCTGTAACAAAGTTCTAACTTATGTAAGTCTATGAAAAAAGACGACTTAACCCAGTGCAACGTCTTCATCCCCATCAAAAAACTACCTTTGCTAAACGCTTCTTTAGCCATTTGGGTGGTTATCTTCATTATAAAACTCTGAAATTGTTATATATCTTTAATCTCACAAAACATAAATGTAAAAACAGACTAACTAAATGGCTATTAAAACTAAACTATGATGATACGGAGCATATGTTTATTAATATTGTGTAATCATTCTTAAGTTTCCACAAACAGACATACATACATTACTTAAATATATATATATAATATATATTACATAAACAAACACACACGCACGCACACAAACTTACATATCATACTAACACTACCTTTTACTAAACATAAAAATATATTGTATTTATACAAAGTTTTTGTATTTTACTACTTACTGCTTTAGCGCATACTCGTAATCTAGGAAATGTAAATATCAAGGGGTGGGGACCTGGTGTCCTGAAACACAGGCCTAGAGCCTATCTTAGGTACCAGTCTCCTACAATATATACTTATCTGAATTATGTACTATACTAAATAAACTCATTGTTGTAAACTGTATATTGTAGTGAGATAATAAATCATAGATTATTATTAAAAATGTATAAAAGACCTACGTTTTGTCAATTAGAATTTGATCCCACTAACATAATAGGGGGTAAAGCCTAATGCTGTCAACCAACCACTTTGGGAACCAAAGATGAGGAACCAGGAGTATATCGAAAGGGATGTCGAATACAGCATACATACAACTCGAACTGGCTGTTGACAGTCGGGCAATCAAAGCGCCTTAAAACTATATGTCGCAGTTTATAAATTAGAGCCATGCATAGGCACGAATGGGCTGGCTCGAGCGGAGCGATACCACGGCCTTACAGAAATCCGGTTGTGAAGCAACGCTTGCATTTCATTTCCCCGAAATGAGTGAGGTTTTTCGGAGACCCAACTCATCCTCTCCTCTTTCCTCTTCCCTCATCCCCCTCCCCTCTTTCCCATCTCCCCATACCGCGTCTCTTTTTTTCCTTCCCCACAACCCTCATTCCTGATCACCTTCAAAGGCGGGCAGCGTACTTGCGACTCTTGAGTTGCAGGTGTCCATGGACGGCAGTTGTTACTTACCATCAGGTGACTCGTCTGTTCGTCTTTGCACATATATAATATATAAAAAATAAATAAAACTATATATATAATATATAAAACTTTATCTCATGGAGGAGATTCTCGTCCAGTTACGTATTGAAGTTGATTACCTTACCTCTTTTGTACCTCTTTTGTATAAGTTTTAAAAAAATATATAAAAATCTATTAAACAAATGATAAACTATAAATATAGTAAATATTTTATAAGTTATATCGAAGAAAAATCAATATTGGAAATATTGACAAAACTAGGACTAGTATTTGTAAATATAATTAAAGTGAGATATTGTTGGTTCATTGGGGTTTTCTACACTTACTTACTGTTATTTCTAGCGATTGAATCAATGGGTTATACCTAGTTGAAAGCATCAAGTTTTTCTTTGTTAAATTATTGCACATTTTGGTCTTTAAAAATGTAACATGCAAACAAATTGCAATGTGATGACAATATTCCCAAATTTACCCGATCCGATCTCCTTTTAATTGCGTGTTTCAAGTTCAAATCGTATATCTTTCAACTTTCCTAACTATTCAAACAAAATTATTTTTCTGCATTTGCATATCAAATTAAGTCTGAAAAAGTTTGTTAAAGCCATAGATCGAGTTGCAGTAGGATCTTTTTATTTGAAAACTTTATGTCCTAGAAACTACATTAAAAGTAGAAAAGAAGTCGAACGAAGTCGTATAAATATTTTCTTGATTGCTTGTAACAATTTTTTAAATATAATAATAATTATGATTATGAATTGATTGCTTAGAGAAAATGTAAACCATAAACGGTAGGTACTTATTTTTGATTGATATAATACTTCATTAATTTGTAATAATGAAATGTTTTGTTATTTTGTAATGGAAAATCTGCAAACATTAAACATACAAACGCTCATACCCACATTATGCCAATCAGAATTTAGTCCCACTAACCTAATATGCACGGGCACCGGGCACTGTATGACTGTATACATATTGTCAGACAGAAAACAGTCCGATTCTTTAGTCACCTTTTACCACACCCCTGAGGATAGGGGAGGTAGATCTATTCTACTTAACAGGGAACCACAACATTAAAGAGATCCCTTATTGCATTTGTCAAAAAAAAAAAGTTACAAGCAAAGATGAAAAAAAAATTAGTAAACAGTAATTTAATTAACCAAAAGAGAATCTAATGAACAAGACTCTCAATATTGTTTTTTTTTTTAAGGCATGGGAGGGCAAACGTGTACACGAGTTACCTGTTGGTCAGTGAACACGGTTTTTCTCTTCTTTCATGTGCCGATCGGTGAAAGATTCGATCCTGGGTCTTTTAAGCGGGGCGTGAAAAAGCATCTCACCAGGCCGCCATAGTGTGGGTCACCATACTACATTGACTAGACATGCAATGAGGATGGTGACCACCACTCTTGGACTCCATTTATTGCTTACCATCAGGCAAAGTGGAGTAATTATGGTAGGCTTACAAATAACAAAAAAAGAACTGCCGCCCACGGACATCTCCAACTCAAGAGTTGCTACCCATCATAAGGAAAGGGGGAAAGATCACCTGAAGGAGGGTTTCTTTGGGCGTCTGCTATACAGTCTTCCAGTCATATATAGCCCGGATGAAAGCAATAGGCTTGCTCTATTACGTAAGGGGCACTAAATTATGATTGTAAAGAATTGGACGTTTAAAGTCTCTGCCTATTCGTTCGGAGCTATAAGTGCAACTGTTCGTATTTATTTCTTTATAGCCTCTCACATAACCTATTTTAAAAGCACTGGAGAGCAATGAATCTGGGTCACTTAAAGGTCTAGGTCGCCTGGCAGAGAATGCCTTAGGCATTAAGTTCGACTATCTACTCAACGGACTAGAAGTTTATAAATAAATAAATTAGAATTAAAACTAAAAAAGTTATCTGAGCTCGTCAGAGGCAGGTATGCAAGATCGGGTCCTGAAATCTCGAAACCTGTCCGTCTGGTCTTATTTATGTAAGGACTATTTAGTTGTCTATTAAACACTCCACCGAGCTAGAACCGTAAAGAGATACTTGTGCATTGCATTGACTTGTAATAGACACACGTTTGAGATTAGATTACAAGTTACATTTTAGGAAACCATAACTACAAAATGTTCGCTAGCCGACTAAAGTCTGCTGAACTCGTGCTACGTTATTTCTTTCTTTTTTTAATTTTTGTTGTATTCGTAATTAACAGAACAAGGTTTTCATAGCTGGTTACGAAAGTTCAGTTACAAAAGTGGATGAAAGAGTTTGTATTAACGAATTGTTTTCATGAAAAAACATCGGCAAATAAAACAAAACACAAACTAACAAACGACACAAACTAACAAAAGACAATAATCAACACACAGTTAACATTCATTCATTCATGCAATTCAACATTCAAGTTTTTAAAACGAATTTTCGAAGTTGCGGCAGTTAGTTATAGCCCTGTTTGTGTTCAGGTGTTTTTTGTAAATTTTAATGTGTGTCTAAAAGTGCGGACTTTTGTAGTTGGCCGTACATAAAAATATAAACCAGCGCGTCATCTTAGATACGCAGGAGGCTTTGGATGCGGACATGGCATATGGTACATTTTACTTTTTTTTAATTGAACTAGAATATTAAGAGCTTGCCTTGTCACGGGGACTGCGAAAAATATATAAACAACAGGTAAAGAATAATTGAAACAACTATTTAATAACTACCCAAATTTTTGCAACGAATGGAAATCAAACCGATACTATAACATAACCTCTGGCTCTGGCTCTGGCTTTGCAGTCAGTCGTTTTTATGTAAAAGCTCTGTCCACTACATAAAATACTGATTTGAAAACCTCTCTAACTATTAGAAGCGAGATGATCTTTAAACAGCTGAGCAGATTTTCTTAAAACATAGTTAAGAACACTCTTGAAAAACTTGTCCAAAATGGGTTCATCGTCAAAGGAGTTATAATGTAACAGAGAGACATACAAATATACAATACAAACTTATAACCTACCCACCTATTTTTCGTCGTAGATTAAAACGAGTTTCAAATATTTCTTTAGTTATTCACTTTTACTGACGACCTTTATTTTACATCCTACGTAGTTTTATAGTTCAGTGAACTGTATGAGTACTTGGAGCGTATTGGAGGCAAATGGATCAATCACTACCTGGTTTCTGATGAATTTTTAACAAAATATAGAATACCAAATAACTCTAGGTTTTACATTTGAAATTATTATTCATTTCGGAAGTTGATGATGATACATAAGATGATGATATATCAACTGGTAAAATCATACTTTGCCACTATCAATTAGTTATTATCTGTGATTTAATTTCAAAATTTTGACGCACCATTTTAAAATAATAACAAAACTTAGTCTTAAAAATCTATATCTACAAATATCTATCTATCTATATCTTATTTAACACCTATTTTTTTTGAGATCTGTTACAATTTGCCTTAGTTATAGTGAAGCATCTTATTAAAATTGTATCAAAGAGGTTATATTTATAACTAAGGACGCCTTGTATGAAAGGTTACTGACGGCAGAGGAAGCTCGTGATGTATGTATACATAGAAGTAGATGGCGGTCTGTTGTCTGTGCTTACTTCAATGGGAAAAACGCGTGAGCTTATGTATGTAATTTAGTTTAAAATAATGTTTCTTTCTCCCGCCCTAGAAGTCTAAAAATGCTTAATAGAGGGACCATTGTGTGAAGGATATCAAGAAAAAATAAAGCGACAATTTTTTTTTGTGTGTTAATCGATAATTCGTTTTTTAATTTTTTACGCAGTGTTTGTATACTCTTTGGTATCTAAACTAGACAAAATGATGTTTTGTCAGTGGTAACTTAGAAGATTAGCCATATTGTTCATGTAAGTATGTACATATGTACAAACACTCGCGTTTATATTACCGAAGGGCAAAGGTAAATCAATACTCCCCCTATATGCAAATAATAATTTACGTAACAGTGGCCCGCAGCCGTCACTTGAATACACAGACTATTCATTTTAACTGTAACTATATTTTTTGTTCATATACATAAGTGTAGCAATTAACTAGCAATACATTTAGTATTATTTAATTTCAATAATAATAATAATAATACTAAATACTCCACACATCTCACACACGGCCGCCTGATCCCAAGCTAAGCAGTGCTTGTACTATGGTAACCAGATTGCTATTAAACATACTTATATATTTCTAAATACGTACACATTATAGATAAGTTACACCCAGACACAGAACAAATGATCGTGCTTATCACACAAATATTTGTCCAGGGTGGGAATCGAACCCACGACCTCAGCTTAGCAGTCAGTATCGCTAACCGCTAAACCAACAGGCCAGTAATTTTTAATACAACTATTTAAAAGTAAACACGAATAAATCAAAACTGCAAATAATTCATATAGGTTAGTTTACTTTTGTGCCAACGATGTAATTTACCTCGCTTTTTAAACAAAACCGCTTATCACATAAAACATTCACAGTCCGCTATAACCAAGTTCCTTTGCAACATTTAGGTATATTATTTCCTACTATAATTTGTGAACATGTGAGTACTGCAAAGACTCCAAATATGAAATAAGGATAAAAAAAGATTATTTTTGTTATAAGCTTAAAAATTATGTACTATTCATACATTGTAAATAAGTATGAATTTTTAGACTAGGTGGACTAACGTAGCTATCATGCGTGCCTACTTCATCGCTAACGATCAAATCGCTATCTATAACTAGGTCCAACATTCAATACCAAGTGTAATTGTGTTATTAACTATAATTTAATTATAATGTATGTAGTTTATCACTCACCCGTATCTCACATTATGCGAATCATCCGAAGTGGGATCTGTAAAGAAATTGTTGCAATATAATATTCAGTTAAAATAAAATACAACATATTAATTATAGCGCTGGGTATTGGAATACTGCGAATATTGGAGATTAATTGAGTACTCATATTCAAGTACTTCAAGTGTTCATGTTAATACCAGTATTTAAATATGTTTGGGTAAAAGCTTTCGTTATTATTTTATACATCATTAAAATTTATTTGAATAAACTCTGATTGATTTTATTTTGAAATATCAGTTCGCATAATTTTGTATATTATTTAGTACAATTTAAACACTTTTTTAATTAATTTAATGTTGATTGGTTTTGACTGTTACGTATTACAGGCGCTTAATACATATACTCACGCCTATATCCCTGAAGGGGTGCACAGAGGCGTCTCTAACACCAATTTTTTACGAACTATAATTTAGTTGAACTCGCGTAATAGGGGACAAGCCAGGACGTATGCTGTCTGATAGATAACAGTACGATTCCTCAGTCGCCCTTTACGACACCCTCGGTAATGGGGTGGCCCCATTATACTCCACCGAAAACCATCTATAGATTACTACTTCAGCTTTAATATAATTATTAATAACGAGAAATTTTTGTCTGTATTTATATTACTATATTTCGTATATATCTCGGCAAAAGCTCTTTCGATTTGTGTCTGCGTGTACTTGTTATATGTATTTTGACCTTTACTTTTATCTGTATTTTTCCTGTAAAGAAAACGCGAACGCAAACAAATTTCATAAAAGAAATAAGGTAAAGTGTAGCTTTCTTGCCTATTGTAATAAGTTTTTTTTTATATCAGTGGTATATTATTTTACCAAAGTGGGTAGGGAAAAAACATACACGTGTTTATTTTCCTTTGAGAATTCTCTCTTGGTATAAAAGGAAAGCTTTGTATAACGTTACCAGATCTCAGAATTCACACATACAAACAAAGCACAGACAAAAACATTGTGATACCTTGAACGCACAGATGTACAGATTTCAATGGAGCATAATCTCCTAGGATTACCTTGTACGTAGATTTCTCAGAATACTACAAAAGGTGGTATTATTGACTAGTCTTCGGAATAGTGTTAAAGTTATGATTCTATACCTCAGTGAGTGCTATTTTTCCCGACCGCGCAAAAAGAAGCGTATGTGTGTGTTTTATGTATATATGAAAATATCTATATTGTTTCTTTAATACACTCTAGAGTAGACGTGTTTCGACATGTGAGGTGTTATTCGGAGGCTGACATACGGTATACGATTTAAAATAATATCTGCAATAAAAAATATACTTCTATTCTCACCGACGTCACCTCACTGGATCTGAGTGTTAAGCAGTAAGTATGTCAGACTCGAACTTACTAAAACCATACGCTGGTCCGGTATAAGTGGGTCTATCGCAGGAGACCCAGGATACCCTAAGAAGGAAGCGTCCAGGATCCTCTGCAGACAGTGTTGGTATATTTTTCTTTGATCAACGTTACAGACACTCGAACTGATTTGTCACGACTGTTAACTTGACTGCTCTTTTATATGAACAATATTTTCCTGAGCCTTTGAAACTTAATTTTATGCATATGTATTTTTAGTAAAAAGTTTCGAGCAAGTGATACATGTGGATGGATTTAAAATAACTTATTAACTACACCGCATATAGTTTCAATTATCCGAATAAACTTGCTTAGATACGCGTGCGTACGCGTACACTAAAAAATATGTGTAATGTTGTATTGATTGACATAGTGAGAAAGAGTGTGGTACAAAAGCGCTGAGGGTTGAGAGAAGATGTCTGTCTGACCACATGGGCAGTGTACTGAAAAAGGGCCAAGTCAATATATTATATAATAATGTATGAAAGGTCTGACGAATGTAGACAAAGCTCTAGGTGTATGTAACGAGCGGGAATACGGCATGAGCATATGTATATATCTATGTATTTGTATCAATAGAGAGCAGATGGTATATCATTAACATTATGAAAGGTGAGTAGACTTTGGGTGATGGACGCAACAGATTTTTGATTTATATTGTTTGATTGGTAATTATGTGTTTGAGCCGATTGGGGTGGAGACGCTAGGGGTCCTGAGGTCCGAGTGCTCGTTCCATATACAAGGAACCAAATAAATCAGTGATCTACACTTCTCGAGGCCAGAAGGCTGGCCTTATCTAGAACAGCGAATATTTGCATTGCCATTCAATGTGGCAATGCTGCCAGCCTACTGGGAATGATACAAGTAGGTGACGATGCGGTAGAATTTTACGATACATGTTTGTTAATGTTTTTATTGCATTATGTTTTTAGTGTATTATTGTTAGAAATTCAACTAGCATGGAACAAATGCAATTTCATTTATCTGCAATCAGTATAGTTATGATGATAATTTTGGGACTGGCGCTGATATTGGCCGCCTATTTCCTGTTCAAATGCTAAAAGAACTGCCATCATACTTGGATTAACAATATAAAACAAGTTAGGTAACCTTTGTTCTAAACAGTGGCATCTCTTAAACCTTTTAAAAACTTAAATCAAGTTATACATCCATAGATGCATGTTATCTGATATGCGTATGATCTTACCTAAAAAGAGTTCTGTCACTTCGCAAAATAAGTTAAAGGCTTTGCGACAGGATCAAATTTCAATTAATGATTATGGTAAGGAGTTGACGGAAATATTTATGGACATGTCCATCGATAGGAAAAATCAGACACAATTTTGCAACGCAAATTTGACTACGCAATAGGCGTCTTAGTACCATAAAAGCTGCTCAGAAATGTAATACCCTGCAAGACACTGGACAGGCAGCGGTAGACGAAGAGATGATTGACATGGCGTCTCAATTAAGAAATATTTTAACTTTCAATAAAAGAAAATTAATCCTTTTCTACGTTTACATAAATGAGGTACGGCCGGGGTCACGCCTACCAGAATCATGGTCAAAGACCGTCAACACTGCATCGAGGTGGGTTATCTAATGTTACTAATAGATACAATGACGCCTCGAATAGCAAATATTATGGTGGGGTAAAAATAAATGAATATGTCATGTGGGTGATGTGGGATTGGGAGATGCGAGGAGGGGAAAGAAGAGAGGGGGGGATGAGGAGATGGGAAAGAGGAAAGGCGAATGAGGGAAGAGGAAAAGGAGAGGGGGAGTTTGGGACATGCTGTTTTAGAACATGATTATCAAGAAGTTCAATGCAGTATTGGATCTTAATTCTTTGTCTTTAGCGTTAAATAATAATAACTCAAATAAAAGTGTTATTCTGCCTCTTAAACCTAATTTTGAAAAACGTTACTTTCAACCTAATGCTCAGCCAGATTTTCGTAAACCATAAGGACACTGTAATTGAACCACGTCAGTCGTAATGGTCTAGACTATTGTAATTAGTTCCTAAAAAAATAGATAACTCAGGCAATAAAAAATGTCGATTAGTAATTTATTAAATTTCCTTTTCCAAATATTACTGAAATTTAAGAATACTTTTCAGGTTACATATTTAACCTTTTCTACTCCTGATCCTTCCAGTCACTGGTCTGGACAGTCGGAAATACACTGCATTTTGTTCTGGACAATTTAAAATTTCATATAATAGCGACGTAAATAAAAATTGTATTAATTCCATTTCTTTAAAATACTAAATGACGAGAATGCCCAGGGGGCTGAAAACAAGCCTTAATACTTTTTAAAAATGATGACTGTCCAATGTAAGGCTTGACACGTGGAAATTGTTTATTTAGAGGTGATGAGTTTTCTGAATTTATTTACAAACTCGTTATGAAAACGTCATAAATGTTAGAACTAGACTGCAACAGGTAAATTGAGAGCTAATCCTGTATAAATGTAGTTTTGTTAAAGGGAACATTTTATATTTAAGTCATATTATACCAGGGAAAGGTGTCTTTCCCGACCATGTAAAAACTCAGGAGTCGACTATGTTTGTCAATGTAACATATTTATTTAATCTGTTTAACAAAGGAATAAAAACAGTTTATGTGGGACAATAAATGTCGAATCGCATTTTCTACTTTAAAATATATTATTGCCTCTCCCCGATTTGTGGATAAATGATACGTTTATACTTCAAACTGACCCCTCGAAGCACTAATTGGGCGCTGTTTTGTGAAACTTTAATTGAAAACCAATAGCGTTTGCAAGAAGAAATCTAAATAAAGCGAAACACGACACGATTATCCCACTGCGAAATAAAAAAAAATTGGACTTATTTATATGGTTGAACTTTTGTAACTGAAACCGATCAGATACCTTTTATATATTTATTTGAGATACGAGAACCATTAAACCATATAATATAGTATAATATAATAAATTTTTAGTCGAATAACATTTTATTGTGAAATTTAATAAAGTAATATGTAATCAGTAATTCTTAAATGTTAGTCAGAAATCAGTCATTCTTATATTAATTGTGTTTTCTCATTTTCGCGCCAATCGGTGTTAAATATGATTATGATATAGAAAGGAAGTGGGGTGATAAAGAGACTTGTCAAGTAGGTATGGAACGAAATGCCATTTTTTAAACTCTCCATACGCTTGGTATTAGAACTTATAGCCTTTTTTTATCGTGTGGAAACCCCGACGGGTCATCTATCTCACTGGAGCCAACAGTGAAGTAGTATATCGGGCTCGAACTGACTAAAACCACACGGTGTTCCGTCACGAGGTCTATTGCAGAGGATCCCGGTATACCCTAAGAGGGAAGTTTCCGAGAACCCCCTCCAACTCTTCGTCTCAGGCCTCTTTCTGCTAGGGTAGCGGGCAACCTGATCCGCTACCGCTCAGGCCAGCACTCATGGAGGTCGGAGGTCATTCTGCGCCCTCCGGTGCCTGATGCGTCCTCTGCGGGACGAGAGAGTGCTAGTCCTCTCCCGTTCCCGTTCCGCCGCCTGAGACGGTGGATTTACACGCACTTTCGCTTTGTACCATGGACTGAACCATGGTCTCAAGCGTGGGGCTTCCCTATGGCAGGCGCGTGGTTAAATTAAAACAACTTCTTAAGAGGTACGGAAAAGGAGGTCATAGAATGTTTTTATTTACTGACAAGAAAATGTTTGCTATTGAATAATATTTGAACAAACAGAAAAGAAGAGTTTATACTTAAAACTCTATAGAAGCTTCCCAATTAGTCAAGAGAGTACAACGTGGGCGTTATCCAACTTTAATTATGGTTTGGGGGTGTGTTAGCTATAAAAGATGACTGAGACATTTTTATTGAGATAAATGTGTCAACACACTGTAACATCACTGTAAATTATATCAAGGTCAATTATTGAGTTTTAATTTAAGTCTGCATATTCTTTTAAAGTCTTTAGTATAAATGTGGAACTCCATGCATAAAATTTGTAATCAGCGCTGTATGTTTCTACTATATTGCCATTCTGCAATAATTATGGAACTGAATGGAACAGAATTTTTCAATCTTAATTTTGGAACGACGATACAGTGGTACACAGACATGTAAATATCGTGGTACAGGCAATTCTCCGTCTCCTATATCGATTTTGCTCGCAGAGCGATGGGCGGCCTACTGACCTCATGACATTGATGTACAAACATAACAACAACACATACCTAGGAGATTAATTGTAATAAAATATGTATTTTTTTTTACGTTTAGAAAAACTTTGATTTTTTGTTTCTTTTTTAGTTATTATCGTATGACACGGATGGCCCAGTAGTTAAAATGTTGGCCTTACACCGGTGTGCCGAGAGTTGACGTTTGATTCACACACGGGACAAACATTTGTGTGGTTCACAAGAATTGTTCCAAAAATGTTGTAAATGTTGAATGAATAAACCGTTATAACTTTGAAATATTAACTTATATAGACATAGATGTACACTCATGCCTCTTTCATCAAAGGGGTAGGCAGAGCCGTCCACTTGTTGGCATTATAGGCAGAGTCGTAATAAACCGTTAACTCATTGAGATGAGGCACAGCCTCAACTCTCACATACTAGAAAGAGAGATAGAGATCACGGATGGCGCATTGGTTTAAGTGGTCGCTTCGCCAGTTCGCTGCCGCATCGAGTGTTATGTCCTCTATTCCCACACGGGACAACACTTTGTGCAATCCTCATATTATCTTCTGGGTGCAATCTAAATGTGCGTCTCTAAATAAACTTAGTGAGGGACCTATCTTTTAAGAAAATGAGAGAAGTAAAGAGTTCCTTTCACAACCGTGTGACAGCTGAGGAATTACTCCAATTATTATTCGTCTTATGCGTTTGAGTGCTTAAACCTTATAGGCTTACCAGGGGCCACCGCTCAGGGCTCCGGATCGCAGTCCTAACATCAAAAGTCATATTCAGGATCAAAGAGACAGGGAATTAGTTAGAATAGAATTAAAAAATAGTGATAAGAATAATTAGTACTTAAATATTTGTGATACAATATCAACAATATACGTGATTCTACTTATTCTGTATGTGATTTAAAATATAAATAACAAATATTTAATAAATCTGCTACATATAAAATTCTAAAATTTAATAATGCCTTCGATTCATGATGCGCAATAACTAAACGCTCCGTTGAGTCCGTTTTATTAAATCTGTCCTCAGATGCCTAAGTAAGCGTTCTTATTCAAACATTTATGAAAGTTACGGATGCAGAGTACAGATT
Organism: Tyria jacobaeae; assembly: GCA_947561695.1. Classification (NCBI taxonomy): domain Eukaryota; kingdom Metazoa; phylum Arthropoda; class Insecta; order Lepidoptera; family Erebidae; genus Tyria; species Tyria jacobaeae. The sequence goes on along the minus strand of OX387207.1, from coordinate 3,720,523 downwards.
AAATAAATGTTATTATAGTCATTTATTACATCATATAAGTTATATACACATTCTTTGATTGTGCATAAAGGAAATAAATTGGATGAAGAGCTATTTGCGTGTAGCTTTAAAAAAAATTAGAACCAAGAGGTGAAGATAAAAAAATATTCAACCTCATGAAGAAAATATTGAAAATCTGGAACTAAAGACTCGATCTGTGGGCATTGAAATAAGAACATTCCTAAAAAATCTGTTGAAACTAAACAGAACATATGAACGTACGTTAACGTAGAAGGACATCTACAGAAATAAGTGAAAGAGACGTCGAACCCGTTGTTGAACTATCAACAGTTTTAGTGAAGGAAAAATTTATTTCTAACAGTAAAACCTACCACAAGCAAAAAACTCAAGTGAATACAGGTTATCTTGGCATAACAAAAACAGTTTATATCTCTGAGACACTTACCTCTTATCTCTCTGTTGTTAAAGTATTCTCTTAGCCAGAATACTTTAACCACAGTATAATTATACTTTCTGCTGGACTTGGACTACACAAAGAAAAGAAGGCTTCCCATATTCCAATACAAACTTGGCGTATATATCATTGCAGATAATATGAACTGCCTTATACATTTAATTACAGTATTATATTATATTTAAATTCTAGAAACGTGTACTTTCGATTCCGAAGCTAATTGGGTACTGTTCTTCCATGACTGTCATAAGTGTACATCAAAATGCAGCCGTTGTCATATACGTAAAAGATAAACTAAGCTTCTATATTGAAGAACCTATCATATTAAATCATAACTGCTTAATTATTAGAATAGGTAAAGCTGACACTTTTTTTTTTTTGTATGGACACCCCCACGGGTCATCACCTCACCGGAGCTGAGGATGAGATGGTATGTCGGACACGAACCGACTAAACCCACACAGTATTCCGTCCCAACTGGGTCTATTTCAAGGAACCCGGGATACCCTACGAAGGAAGCCTTCGGGAACCCCTGCAGACCTTGGCCACCTGATTGGTAGGTGACCGCGCCGTGGACTCTGGGGGCCATACCCTAACTTCACATCAGATCGCGGAACACATCATACCACCATCTCGGGCCTGCTCCTGCTAGGGTAGCTATCAGCCCGACTCGCTACCCCCAGGCCAGCGCACATGGAGGCCGGAGACCAGTCTGCCGGTCACGTTCCGTCGCCTCTATGGTGTGCATGACTTTCGCTTTGTACCATAGCTATGACTATAATCTCCAGCTTTAGGCTACCCCATCCATAGCTGCCAGGAGGTCAGAACGTTGCTGCACCCATGCAGAGCACTCATCCAAAGTGTGGAGAGCGGTGTCCTCGCGAGGTGAAGCTGACATTGCCATTCTGGCCGTATATCGTTCTCCTTCTTATTCTAACATAGACCCTTTCTTCATATCTCTAGATGACACTTTAAAAAACTTATCTGAATTAAAATTAATTGAAAATATAGATTATTGTTTATTTTATTTTTTTATTCTATAGGGGGACAGACGAACATACGGGTCACCTGATGGTAAGTGACAACTGCCGTCCATGGACACCCGCAACTCAAGAGTCATAAATGCGCTGCCGCCTTTGAGTATGATGAGAGATGGGGGGAGAAAGAAAAGAGGTTGATGAGGCGATGGGACAGAGGAGAGGGGGAGTTGAATTTCAGTAATTAGGGAGAAGCAACCGTTACTTCACAATCGGTTTTCTGCGAAGCCGTGGGTATCGCACCGGTCGAGCCGGCCCATTCGTGCCTAAGCATGGCTCTTTTTTTTTTTTTTTTTTTTTTATTCGTAAGCCTACCATAATGACTCCACTTTGTCTGATGGTGAGCAATAAATGGGAGAAGGAATGGAGACTTTTTGTTTGAAAACGCGCACGCCTGTGTTTTCTTGGCGCTGAACTCGACCAGATTCTCACAACCCCATTGAGAGATGCGGCTCAGGACCCGGTCGAGCTCAGCAACAAGCTCCTGTCGTTTTCCCTCAACGTCTGCTAGCTTGGCAGCAGGATGTCCAAAGTATCGCCCGTGTACTGTGCTGTCGTCTGCATAACAATGTATGTTGCCAAGAGCCAACATATCATTGACATGCAGAAGGAACAGCGTGCGCGATAGGACGGAGCCCTGAGGTACACCAGCGCTAACCTCCTGGAAGTCAGAGGCCGCGCCGTCACAGAGAACCCTAATGCGGCGCTTGTGGAGGAAGGCAGCAACCCAGTTGCATAGCTGAGATGGCAGACCAAATGCAGGAAGTTTGGAGAGAAGCGAGCGATGCCAGACCCTATCGAAGGCCTTGGCAATGTCGAGGCTGATGGCCAAGGACTCCCCATGCCTATCCATAGCCTCACCCCAAAGGTGTGTGACGTACGCTAGAAGATCACCCGTGGATCGGTTCGGCCTAAAACCATATTGCCGATCATTTAACAAGGAGTGATCCTCTAGGTGGCGGATTAATTGGGTGTTGATTATCCGCTCGAGCACCTTACAGAGTATGGAGGTGACGGCTATAGGACGGTAATTAGCTGGATCGGAGCGGTCGCCTTTTTTGGGAATGGGTTGGACGTTCGCCTCTCTCCAGGCCTCCGGAACAATTCCCGAGGAATAGGACAGGCGATACAGGCGCGTCAGTACAGGAGACAACTCTGGTGCACAGTTTTTAAGAACCACCGCCGGAATACCGTCGGGTCCACTGGCTTTCCGAACATCGAGTGACCAAAGCTCCGCACGGACATCCCTCTGCCGGATGCGAATATCCCGCATTGCGGAGTCGCAAGATGCAATGGTGGGCGGGTTAGCGCCACGGTCGTCGATTCGGGAGTTAGCCGCAAAGAGGTCAGCAAGTAGTTTCACTTTCTCTTGCGGCTCGTGGGCCAGTGATCCGTCAGGGTACTTCAGCGGTGGCAGCGAAGGCTGGCAGTAGTTGGACTGCACGGCTTTGGCCAATCGCCAAAACTTACGGCTACCCGTAGGGTATGCGACGAGTTCTTGACCAAACCGTGCAATGCGCTGGGCATCAGCTCTGATGTAAGCCCTCTTGCATTCCTTAGTGGCTTTGTTAAACGCTGCTTTTAGGCGATCAACGTCTGGGTCACAATGAGCGCGGGCCCTGATCCATGCGCGGTAGGCTGATTGCTTTTGAGCGACAGCACGGGTGCACTCGCGATTGAACCAGGGACGGGTCTTTGTGCTGGCGACTTCACTGTAGGGGATATAGTACTCCATACCGACAGTGATTTCGTCAGCCACGGCAGACGAACTTTGCGACAGATCCCTGTCTTTAAAGCAGCGTTGAGCCCACGGGATCGATGCAAAATAATCCCGCATTCCATCCCAGTCTGCTGACGAGTAGTGCCATAACCGTCGCCTTGTTACCACAGGCCGTGGTGGGGCAACAAGAGGCACCGAGGTGGACACCAGGCAGTGGTCGGAGGATCCCAGAGGGGCGTGAACCGTTACACTGTAGGCAAAGAGGGCGCTTGACCCGATATGTCTGGTATCCTGGTGGGCTGGTGGGTACCACTGTTAATACGGTAATTAGGGATTTGAACTTAGATATAGCGTCTGAGAGCATAAGTTCTTCCTTTAATAACTATCATGGTCTATTGCCTGTGCATTTCTGTATTCCTCCAGACGCTGGTGATAGTTGCAATGATTACGTCCTTTTAAAAACTAAACTTAACTGTATCACTATTATACCATAATAATCTTATATACACAATATAGTAGTATGATGCATTCAAAAAGAACAGTCCTGGTAGTACTCATACAACACAGTAGAATAGAGAACATAATAGAGCACACAAAGAATGATTAAATAATGACATAAAACACATTGCTTTTAAACCAATTTTATAAAAACGGATAAACGGAAGGTGCACTAAAAGCCGCATTAACTAAAAAGTCTGAAACGGTCCTACTTCATCGCCGGAAACAAATACTAAAACCCGGGATCACTCAAGGAATTTTGCGATTTATGCGCAATAGTAATAAATTACATGAACAGTCTACATCTGACCCAAACAATCTATTAAAAGCCACCTACACTCGTTACTAAAAAATCTGCAGTACAATTTGTAGAAAGTACAGCTTAATTGTGAAAGAGATCTAATACAAAAAGTGGGCAAAGATAGCAACAAGCTATGGGATACAATAAAAATTATAATATTACTTATACATTCAAAGAACTTAATTTTTCTAAAGAACTACTCACCGTGTCTGATACACCACAGAGTTCTGTTAATGATATTCATAACTACTTTTCCTACAGGTAGGTAGGTAAATCTTTAGCAGAAAAAATAACACTCAAAGAATGTGGTATCGGAAGATAGTCATATTTGATATATATCATAGTCATAGTTTGATGAGGGGGAGCTTTACAGTATGAGTTCTCTGTGGGTTGTAGTGTTTGGCAAATAGGCTCTTTAGACTGTACTAGAATATTAGACAAATAGAACCCAGTATGTTACGTTGAACTCGCATACAAGTAACGAGGTTTGTGGCGTGTCACAGTGCGGTATTCTGGGCCAACTCTTTTCCTCGGTTATATAAATTGTCTCCTGGCGGAACCACCGGACTGGCGACAAGTCCAGCGGTTGTCCTTCTCCTTTTAACTTGAATCTTGTCAAAATTTTCTTCGGTAGTTAACGTCTTATATATTGTTGTTAAACATTTGTCGTTGACGTGACATGAATTGAGTGTCATGTCGTTTCGGTTATTTATCTATTTTGTGTTTTTAGCTATATTATATGCATTTTTGTTGCTAAATTGGATACCAGGGTAACTGAATGATAAATTATTACTATTTTAACAAAATATGTAAATATTAGAGACTATTATGATATATTATTTGTGTCATAGATAACACAAATTGCAGTTTAACAATAGTTTTATTATTAACCTAAGAAATTAGTTGGTTATCTCACGACAACTGTGCAACAACAACAACAATCATAATCTACAAATTGTCCATGAATAAAGAAAGGAGATCCCCACCACATGCAGCATGTTTTCCTATCTTTAGTAACTTTAGTATTTAAGTACAAGCTGTGTTTATACGTAATGAATTTCAAATGAACTAACCTTTGGCCAGTATCTGTAAGGATATGATTGCCTTGGCTTCTCCGTGGACGTTCCTGGCGACCACGGAGTAAGCTCCGGTGTAGTCCAGCTTGGCGTGTGGAATCTCAAAACGGTATTCAGGACCGTCACCAATTCGCTTGAAGTGGGTTGCGTCACGGTAGTAGTCAGGCTGCAAATACAAGAATTCATCATTATTTTTTAAATATGAACTGAACGTTATTATAAAGTTTAATTGTATATTTCTTTGTGCTATAGTTCTGTAAAACTTATAAAAAACTAAATCATTTAGAAATATTCATATATATTTTTTTGTTGTTTTTATCACAACCTTAAGATATAATTATCTGTTCCGGCTAATCTACGAAACGGGTATATCAAGTCAAAATATGACGTAACGAATTATGTTCAAGCAATAATCAAGTTTGCAGCAAGTTATATGGCTTGCTAAGCTATCTAGGTATGGAGATATGTTATAAACAAAGAATATATCGATACAATATTCCTCGTATCAAACCTATCTATCTATCTATCTATCTTGTTTGCAGATAGTAAAGTAATGTCCCAGTCATTTGGTACTTCAAACAATAGACTATCTGGCAAATATTCAGTCAGTTTTGTAAATTGCATCAAAGCTATTAAATTACTGAACAGCAAATGTTACGTGGGATTTTATGACCTATGTTTAATACAAATCCTGCAAGTACATGATTGTACTTTAATTGAGTTTATAAATTTAAGCTCAATGTGGCTTCAGACATCTCACACACTGTTGTCTGATCCCAAACTAAGCAGAGCATATACTACGGTAATTAGACTGCTGATAATTATACAATCCTATATATTACTAAAATATATCTTCTTAATATCTATTTCTAAAATAAATAGATATTACAGATTAATTACACCCACACACAGTACATATGACCGTGCTCATTACACAATTATTTATCCTGAGTGGAAATCAAACCCACTCGACTAACAGGCTAGTCAAGTATTTAGGGCGCGATTGTGTAAAAATGGAATCAGTATTTTGCTACCTGCATGTGCTGCAATATAATTTTAATGTAGGTAATTATCTAAGCCACGTACTCGTATTAGGTATTGACTGAATATTATTAGGTAAAAGTAGGTACTTCATGATATTTAGTGTTGTTTACTTTCTTACCCGACTGCACAAGAAGGCGGGTTATGTTATTCTAGTATATGTATGTACATACTTATATATGTATAATGTTTCCTTGCAATTCGCTATAGCCTAAATGGCTTAATATCTTTCGACATGCGAGGTGTCACTTGAATCATGTTAATTTTGGATATTGTAAAATTAACATGTCATGTTTTCTATTCAAGAAAACTTATTAAAAATATGTAAAACCCGACTGAAATAGATTAATAGCTTATACCTATTTCACTCCCACTGTAAGACATTTAGCTGGACGCCTATGTTTTAAGGGAGGGTTTCGTCCAGCATCTGTTCAGGTTGATGAGCTGTCAATAAAAGTCGATCCCCTTGTATTCCCAGTGTCACAATGTTCGCGATGTTGGAAATTAGGTCATTCTGCTAAAAGATGTCCGCAACAAGACCAGAGCATCCAAAATGTGCGGGCAATCACCAAAATTGTGACACAACACTATTTAAATGCGTTAACTGTAGCGGCCAACATCTGTCTTTATTAAAATCTTGCCCAGCCTACCAAAAGAAGAAAAGGTTGAAAGAAGTAATGGCGGAGTATAACTGTACATACAGGCGTGCTTTTACTATGTATAGTCCAGAACTGAACAACAAGACATTGCCAATTGGAAAAACCAGCTGCGGCAAATGTAATTTCAAATCCCAATTCTTTCACGCCTAGTCAGAATGCGTCGTACGCCGATGTAACGAAAATTTATAAGAACCACAAGAAGAAAGGTTGTCCTGGCACTTTCAAAAGGATTCAAGATGACCTTGAAGGCGAAATCCTAATAATGAAAGCGATTATTATTCACAAATCCATCCATCAAGTAAAAATCCGGATATAGAATCCATTACTGTCCAAATATTTAATTGCAATTACATTAAATACATAACGCCTGCATGTTGTTCACCCTCGGTACGCACCAGTGGAGCAGACTAGGAGCGTTTATTTAGTCACCTGGATAGACATATTTGACGATTTCAACCGGCACCATACCAACAGAAAACAAACACGCGTGGCATACAAATATATAAGTAATTTTATAACCTTAAATGATATTAAACAACAGTATCCAGCAATATTCACCGGGCTTAGCACTCACGGGCTTTCGCGGGCTTCATTTGATATCACTATTAAATTCAATTGGAAGACAAACACTTGGTAGCGATCAACTCGTTATTAGTTATTAAAGTTACACATACATACATACATATGTGGAGAAGAGTCATAATAACATTACCTCCCGTCGCAATTTTAAATGGAAAATTGTATTAAATGGGAATCTTAACTGGGATTCTGTTAAGATTCCCATTTAATGAACTGGGATCTTTAAAGGGATATCTTAACTGAAGCTTTCTGTAACTTCTCATTTCTCAATTAGCCATTTTTCATTTAGTTATTTATGAAAACCCCCCAATCTATATATAATAAATTAATTATTTTTATAAATACAGCAGCGGATCATTCCATTCCCTACGTAATAATTAATAACAATCCCAGTAGCAATTTTTCACCTAATATACCTATATATACTATAATATATAGCCCTTTTGGAATCGGGCCCTCTCAGAAGACGTGGCCAAACGTCGTTTCACTCTTACCAAATTCCAGTGTAATCCTACGTCCGACAACTGAACTATACTAAAAGAAAAAATAGATACTCATAAAAATTAATGCGACAGTTGAGATAGAGATCTTTTAGGGAATTTTGTTGAACACTAAATAGTGGAATCACAAAAAAAGATATGTGGCGTAAAATGAAGTAGTTACAAGGTACTACACACTTCCCAGTGACCCAATGTTCATGCAAATTAAATTACCAGGCAAGAATTAAACACCTGCTTACGCCATAAGCACACCGCGCCCGGATATAACAATATTTCTTATTCAATGCTTCAATATCTACCCGACAATGGAAAAGAAACAATGTTGAAACTGTTCAATGCATTTTATTCCTTCAGTTTTATCCCTAGACAATGGCGTGATATACCAGGTCGTCATATGTGGATGTCTAACCCTAAATCTTTCACAGTATTATAGCGAAACGAGCAGAATGGTTTATTGAGAAACAATATCTTTTATCTCATAAAACCTTGTAAGATTAAACTTGTAAGATTAACTAGTTAATCTTACAAGTTTAATCGCAAGAATACAAACCGGTTTCTCGCGTAATCTACTAACCGTTGCTGCATTTATCGATATTGATAACGCATATAATAACGTCGATATTGAATCACTTATACAAATAATGCAGCAACTTGGTATCAGTTGTTTAATGTGTAGGTATTTGTAGAACTTTTAAAAGAGAGATGTACGCAATACAAGAGAAGTACATGTCGTGGTCTCGCTTAGGGCGATCCGCTGTCGCTCCTCCTCTTCAATATAGCCACAATAAATATATGCAAAAATATAAACAGTGTATTTATATTATATACGCAGATGATTTTGTGTTGTACAAATCCTGCAACCAATTGAAGGAGTGTAGTTTGCAACTACAAATAGTGTTGAATAGTTTGAATAAATTACTAGTTCATATCGGGCTTGAGATGTCTCCTTCTAAGATTAAAATATCTAATTTTAAGAGAGGATATAGGCGAGAAACAGTTATTTTAAACATAGACGGTAAGGAATTAGTAGTGGTAGAATTAGTGAAATATTTGGGTCTATGGCTGGACCGATCCTTACGTTGGCCTAAGCATGTTAATGAGTTGATATTATTAAATATTTCTAAAGTTTTAGCTGGCGCGGGATACACCTTATTTTTTTGAGACGTATTTATACATCAGTTTTGCGAAGCCGTTTTGATTACGCAAGTGCAGTTTATGGAAACAGATGAAAAACATATTTAGGAAAGGTAGATAAAATACAAAATATATACATACGTTTCATTGGGGGCTTTATTAAGAGTACGGCTATCCATGTTATGGAATGTGAGCTTCATTTGGAACCTTTGTTCGTACGAGAGATTATCTCGCTGGTAAATAATAGGTAAAAAGCGAATCGCTATCAAGCAATGTCAATATCAGATGCTTCAAAAGACCAAAATGGATACTGTGGTGTTGCCTGGTTTGATCCTCAAATTAATTGTTCCTCTCAACTATTGGTCGATGTTGACATATCCATGATGATGGCCGAGTTAATTGCAATAGCAGAAGCGACATAGAATCTTTTGAAGCCGGCAATTACGTCATTTTGAGAGACTCAAAAAGCGCGATTCTACATATGGCTCGGTGTACTTTGACAAATCGAGGAGCACCGCTAGCCTATACCATTCCGAATTCGCTCATTAAACTATCAGAAAATAATAAACCTAATAAAATCCAATGGATTTTAGGTTACCATTTTAGGTTAGGTTACCAGGTAACGAAGAAATCGACCGCTTGGCCAAAGACTCGAAAGAAAGAAAAAGAAACGGGATTCATTTCCCTTGTGTGCCCTAATACACTGATTTTTTACATTCAGTTAGAAACAGATGTTCAGAGAGGTAGAAAGAGCACTTTAATGAAAGGTCACTGGTTAAAGGCATATGGTATAAGACAATCTAACCCTGTCTTAGCAAGTCACCTTGGTTTCTTGGATTCGACTTTTCCAGGCTTCATATTGTTACTGCTGTAAGATTACGTTCCGGCCACATTCCACTGAATTGTTTTGAGCATTTAATGGGCAAATATTTTTCTCCGAATCGTAATGAATGTGGTAAGGGCAGGCCCTTGCGGAACACCACACGATATGGGCCGACGACTCAAATTTTCCTCTCGGTCCTCGTACACGACGGTACGCTCCTCCAAGATACAATAGTATCGTGGCGTAGCCTCTATCGAAGAAGGCTAGACTTCGATATAATCTACTTAAATTAGGGATTAAGCGTAAAAGATAAGAACAAGTGATTGTACGCCTATGAGAATAGCATGATCATGCTTGATCAAATATTGTATATTATGCAATTTTTTGGTAACTATATATATACAGATGTAGAGTACTGACTAAGTGAATGAAATGTGCGGCATTTCAGTAAATATAAATATATGTATAAGTTGTACATATATTTACATTCACTATATACAGCATTATATACAGCCTGTAATACTATAAGCTATTTCAGAATAAAATTATAAGTGATTTTCAGAAATCGGCCTATTACTATTTATTATAATAATATGTAGAGATATATAAATAATACACTACTGTCTCTTGCTGAGTGGTATAGTAGATAATCCAGCCGTACGCGAGAGCGTGCAATTTTAGTCCCTGATCAATATATGCGAGGAGTTGGACGGAACAACACATACTCCTACCTATCAAGCATCATGGAGCTTAAGGTTAACTAATAGTGGTCCCACAATCAGAGTTATACAATTACTTTACACATCTTTGCAAGCAGATCAAAGGGCCGACATATTATTTGATAAGCTCAGTGTGATTAAAGAAAATATAATGACAGATTTGAATGCTCAGAATAAATAATTATAACATGGGTTTTATACTCCGACTTTTTTAATTTACTTATTGTAATAATTATCTCATCTGATTATTAATTGTATTATTGGTGGGTCTAGTGGTTAGTGACCCTGACTGTTAAGTCAGAGGTCGTGGGTTCGATTCCCACTCAGGACAAATATTTGTGTGAAGAGCATGATCATTTGTTCCGTGTCTGGGTGTAATTTATCTATAATATGTATGTATTTAGAGATATATAAGATATATCAGCTGTCTGGTTACCATAGTACAAGCTCTGTTTAGTTTGGGATCGGACGGCCGTGTGTGAGATGTGTCAAGATTATATAAGGGACCGTGTTTTTCTGTAAGCGTATTCGTTTTATTTGCAAATTAATAAATAATATCAGTCACTTTAGAAATAGATGGTATTTCGTTGAATACAAGTTGCAAGTGAGTTATCGTATCACAGAAAGGGTACCCCACCTTCAGGAAGTCTCTGAGCCAGTAGACATCAGGCTTGGGGTCTCCAATGACCTCGCACGCAAATATCACCGTGTCACCCTCTCGAGCTTCACTGGAGCGCGGCTTCCGGATAAACATGGGCTCCTTTGAGTACCTGCACAAGAAAATCAATTAAAAGTAACTGCTTAATATTTGGAACCATGGTCTTCGAATACGCACCAGATTATCAGTAAGTTTTTTTACTGAATTAATAATTTAGAAATAAAAAATAAGGAATTACTAAGTTATGTTTAATTTTAAAGAGTGTCACTCTAAGGACTCTTTTGATGGAAAAAAGAAAGTCAGGTGCATAAATCTTGAAAACATTGAACTCCTTTCGAAGTCGTGAAATAACATAAATAATCTATTTTTTAACATTAAACATAATTAAAATAATTTTAACTTTTTTATTTTTAAATTTATTTTATGATTGCATTTAAATTTACCATACTTTATTACCCTATTCCTGCAAAACTTTTTTTTTCCTCTCTTATATTACTCATAATACATGTTTAATAATTGTTAAGTAATTTATTTTAACCATAGAAATTTGATTAAGAACCCATGATGTGATAAAGTATTTTTTTTTTGTTCACGATACTAAAGGGGGACAGACGAACAGACCAGGGTCACCAGATAGAAGTGACAACCGCCGTCCATGGACTCCTGCAACTCAAATATCGCAAGTGCGCTGCCCGCCTTTCAGGATGATGAGCGATAGGGGGATGCGAAGAGGGGAAAGAAGAGAGGGGGGTAGGATATGAGAAAGAGGAGAGGGGGTGAGGGTAGAGGAAAGAGAAAAGAGGAGAGGGGGAGTTGGGCCTCCAGGCATCTCACGCATTTCGGGGAAATGCAACGCAAGCGTTACTTCACAACCGATTTTCTGTGAGGCCGTGGTATCGCACCAGTCGAGCCGGCCCATTCGTGCCTAAGTATGGCTCTATCGCTATTATAGTACAAAAAATAGTTCATAGTATAAGGACATATAAAATTGACACTTACGGTTCATCCGGAGCATTGATTATAACTGGAAGGGAACTCTTGTCAGAAGGCTGTTGTCCATCACCTTCTATGATCTCCACCTTCCCTGATGTAGATGCTCTGCCCACTTCATTGGATGCTGTACACGTGTACACCCCAGCATCTCTGGCCGTGACAAAGGCCAGAGCTAGTTCTATCTGGCCATCCCGGTCCAAAGTCATGATGGCCCTGCGACTGGGTCGGAGCCGAACCCCATCACGGTACCAGGTCACTCCTACTGAGGGATAGGCTTCGACAACTGCGGAGATTCGCAGCTCCTCACCTGAGAAAAAAATATAATATCAAGTAATTATTATTGGTAAATTTTCTGAAAACAAGCCTCAGAATAAAAATGTATGTATCATTTCATCTATTCGATACAATTGCTATTTAATCTTAAATGTACATATGTATAACAAAAGAGAATAAAAAGAAAAGTCTTATTCATATATGTAACACGACAAAACATTTTTTTTTGTACTATAGGGGACTATAGGGACAGGCGAACAGACGGGTCACCTGATGATAAGTGACAACTGCCGTCCACGGACACCTGCAACTCGAGAGTGATGCAGGGAGGGGAAAGAAGAGAGGGGGGGATGATGAAATGGGAAAAAGGAGAGTGGGAGTTGGGCCTCCGGAAACCTCACTCATTCCGGGGAAATGCAACGCAAGCGTTACTTCACAACCGGTTTTATGAGGCCGTGGTATCGCACCGTTCGAGCCGGCCCATTCGTGCCTAAGCATTTTTAATAATAGAAATTAAATAAGCGATATTTATAAACAAGAAAACTACATATACTTAAAACGATTTCTTTATATATATATATATATATAGTTATAGTTATACCACATGAATGTAATTATATTTATATCTAAATAAAAACAATCTACATTATATAATAGTATATATATTTATTAACACGGCGGTTGTAGTTTCTTGCCATACGATGCAAAAGTGCTCGGATTCTAGCATTGCTGCATTGATGCGACAAAGAGGAAAATCGGTCGTGAGCGTACCTCACGCCTCATTATACTCCTGGGAACGACCTAGCACGACTTGTTCGTAAAATCTGAGCTTTTGTATTTGTGTGTGTTGCAAAGGTCATACAGGAACATCGTTTAAGAAAAATGCGCCTAGACTTAAAAGTTCTTGAATATATTATTGACTGCACGGATAGCGCCGTGGTTTAAGTGGTCACCTCGCCACTACGCTGCTGCACCGAGGGTTGTGGGTTGTATCCCCACACTGTACAACACTTTGTGTAGTCCTCATTTTGTTGCTACGAGTCTGGGTGTTGTTGCGTATTCTGCATACTCAAATCAGGTTTTACCGGGAGAGCTGAGCCCAAAAAAGTTTCAAGTGATTTAATGTAAAATATTATACCAACCTTCAGCAAGTCTGTAAAGTGGTTCCAACCCACAGCAGAACTCCGGGGCCACATACGCCCTGATACCCTTGTCCACGACGAGGCTGCACCGGCAGCTGACTGCTCCGCTACTGTTGCGCGCCATGGCTTCGTACACGCCGCCATCTTCTAACAAGGTAGGCGCTATCTCGAGAGTGTGGAAATGTTCATCTTGGTACTTGCAACGTCGACCTAACGTTACAAAATACGATAATAATTTGCTATAATATAATATGACAAGTAGGTATAATGTATTTGATCCTGTATACGTATAAAACAATAGCTTCTTCGTAAGTTTTTGGCTAGTAAGGAAAATAATTTGCCTTTATTGTTTTTTAAATTATTCTCTTTCGTGTTCCAAATACTTTTGATTCATCGGCATATTATAATATTGTTACGGGCCGATGTCTGTACATTAAAGATAATGGAGAAAAATTAATATGATAGGTGTCATTGTTTGCCTTAATAGTGGAAGTTACATAGGGTATACGGTTTCGAGATAGCGTTAGTAAAAAATAATTGGAAGCTTAAAATGTCGACTAAACTTCAACAGTTTTGAATAATTATGCTTGTGAAACAACTTAAGTAATCCTAGGCTAGAAAAAAATATACTCTAAAGTCTTTTGCCTAATTTGACGAATCCAATATTAGCATACATTCATTCTACATTTATCATTAAAACCATTCATTTAATTTTTAATTATATTCTTTGTAACCGAGAGTATGGTCGTCGCCCAGCCTCTATACTATCTCTACTATCTAGGTTGCGCTATTATTCATCGTCATATATTTCATTTCGAACTATTCCACAGAATAAAAACACATTTAGAAATGGAGGCAAAATCCTGCTCTAGGGCTTAAGGCTTTACACGGTTGGCTTGTTTCGAATCCTCGACATTCCGCAAGCCCCGGCTGTATACCATGTCGAAGGGTTTTTAGTACGAATCGAACGATAGTTCGGCAGAAAATACATTCAGTACTCACATTATTTCAATCAATGTTATTTCTTCTGTGACACGACCCACTATATTTCAAATACATTTTAGCTAATAGTAGCGTAACCTAGATAGGGGCTACACTTTTGGTAACAAAGAATATGATTATAAAATTAAACTAATCGTTTTAGTGATAAATGCAGGTTTTTTGTATTTATTTACAAAATTATGAAAGAAAATCAACTAATTGAAACAATATATAATGAAAATCAATCAAAATATAGAAAGGTAGTCTCTTAATACTTATCTACTATTAAATGTAATTTAAGCCGAAAAATGTAAAGATTACTGATCTTTTAAATTGATTTTATTACCAGAATCAAAAACAAACCTGTTCCATTCTCAGTCAGTCTATATAAGCTTGTATGTTATGTCATGACGAATAACAAAGGCCGTAAATAGACATTATCAGTTGAAAGGACGAGAGTATGTTTTATACTATGGGCTTACTTTGCCTAGTTTAGGTATATTGGTTTTATAGCAACCATAATATTATTTTTGTACTCAACCTAGCTAGCCTAAGTATATACAGGTTAAATAAAGAAACTTAAAAGAAAATTTTAAGGAGGAGAGTCAGGCAACCGCCTAATGTATGTCACTCAAATGTCTCTTACCTTGTAGAAAACTTTCGTAAATCTTACAACAGAAGCAATTAACTTGTGGTGGCTTTAATATACCAGAGTTTTTTAATTGAAATTTACTTAGACTCTAGAACAAAGGGAATTTTAACCAACGAACCAATTCAAGTAGCTTCATAAAATCTAAAACAAATATATAACAGATTTTTGCAATTATCGTCAATGACTGCAGAACCTATCATTCCACAAATGAAAGAACAACCATTCACATCATCAGCTCCTGATGTAGATGTGTTCTTGCAAAGTTAGTATTATATATATATATATATAGTTAATATATATACATATATAGTTAGTATTGTATTTTCGTTTTGTTGGAGCAATGACTGTGACCCTTCATTGTACGTTTCATGAAAATCATGTAGAAAGTAATAAAAAGTAAAATTTTTAAACTACTACATATTATTCGCCTGTGTGAGAGCGGTACTCGTATAATATCAATTAAATTAGTATGTAAATACTATCAAGGGCAAAATAACCGACTCACTCTATAACATCCCACTTAAAATCTCTAAGCACTCATATTTTTATTTTTTCAAAGGGTTGTTTTGGAAGAAGAACACATATGTATTGCACATAGCCCAAGTAATTGGGATCAGGGCAGGAGAATAACGTCACAATGAACTACCATCTTAGTGAATGGTGGCCAAGGACATACTGTATACTTGTATCCTATTTAATACCTTTAACAGTAAATTAAATGAAGTTTTATAATTAAATAAGCCAAGTGAACATAAAATCATTTCTTAACAGTTCTCTAGCTCCTGACAAATAACAATAAATCAAATAAGAAGAAACCTTAGGTAAAAGCATTATAAAATAAATAATTACAGTTTAAAACATCCAATAAATGTTTGTGATATCTGTAAATACAGCTCGTTACAAATCTTCGATGTCGGAGATTATAATACGAGTATGACATATCATTACTTATTTATACAAGACATACGTAACACAATACACGAATTGGAATGAGATCTGAAAATGCATTGTTGCAAGAAACGTTCATCCAGTCACCTAGTCAGGCCCCTATATCAAATAAAATTTATTTTACCGGTACGAACAAACAAAACCGAAACATTACGTTCCTTATGTACTTATATCTTCACCGGCTTACAACGTTCCCGGTTAGCCGAGCCTTGGTCACTGCTGACTACGCAACGGACGCACCCGTGCGTCATACTATAAACTGCCCAATTGCAAATTTAGCTATAAGTTTAATAGACATATTAGAACTGTAAAATAATATTGTAGAATATTTCAACCAATAAACATTGTTTTAATTAAATAAATATTTTTTAATAATAAACTCGTTCGCCATAACTGGCACCGTTGGTAGGATCGCGACACCCAGCATCGAAGAAGAGAGAACGGTAGTTCTTCGGCTAGAGAGAACGGTAACGGGTCATTATCTGCGCCATCACATATGAAATATAAAACATTAAGATCAGATAAGATTACTTTATTGTCTAAATAGGTGTACATTTGATGTTGCAATATAATTTAGTTTTACCACCGTTGGTCCATTAGACATGATAATTTAGTTTTTACTTATATGTATAATAAAATAAAATCCACTATAAAACAATTATTAACAAACAATTATAAACATCGGACAATTATAATCATAAAATACACATCAATGATGAAAATAATAAAATATTAAAAGAAAAATGTATTATGAGAAATTATGCCATTTTATATTTAATTGGAGACTATGTTATCAGAGTTTATAAAATTTTATGATTTTTTACATGATTTTTTTCACGTCACTAACTGTATTAAAACAACTGCAGCAGCCGCTCCGTGACGTGTGAGTGCGTGTGAGTGCTCGTGACGAGCATTGACTGTGAGCGATTCGACTATTAAAAGAAGATTAGCGGAGCGGAGCCTAAAACCTTATAAACCAGTTAATAATATATATAATATAAATAACCAAAGCCCTATTTTGACGGACCGAATAGACCACCGAAGAGCGCACCTAGCTTTGCACGTGATCACTTAAGTTGGTCATATATTCAATGGAATAAAGTAATCTTTTCTGATGAGAGTAAGATCAGGCTGTAAGGTTAAGGACGAAAGAAATAAGATGTATCGTAAAGAGGAAGAGCATTTTGCAAGATGCTGTATTGAAGAAAGAATCAGTGACGAGGGCAGTTCATGGAAGGTTTGGGAAGGCAGATGTGCACCGATGGAAAAACCGAACACTTGCTTTTCTGTTTGGACCTCGCTTACTGTCATTAAATGGGTCAGGTTATGGGCTGGCCAGCAAGAATCCCGGATATGAATTCCATAGAACACCTATGGTATGGGTTGAAGAGATGAGTTAAAGTGAGGTAAAAACATACTTTTAGCATAAAACACGATATCCTTTTTTCTTTTTTGTTGTGGAAACCCCCACGGGTCATCACCTCACTGGAGCTAACGGAGAGGTGGTATGTCGAACTCGAACCGACTAAAACCACATGGTGTTCCATCACAAAGGGTCTATTGCAAGGGACCCGGGAATACCCTAACAAGGAAGCCTCCTAGAACCCCCGTAAACCTTGGCCAACTTCGTCGCTTCTTTAGCCAACATCATCTCCTCGCAAAATGAAAATCTTCAGACCATGGACAGAACCATGGTCTCAAGCGGGAAGCTATATACACCAATAGCTGCCACGAGATTGGCACGGTGTTACACCCACATAGCATTCCGTCAAAGTGTGGATCGCGGTATCTTCGGAAGTTTTGACAAACATACTAAAACGCTGTCCGCCATGTTGGTATATAAAATATCTCGTATTTGCTGTCAAGCGATTTTAAACAAGCATTTCTTTTCATACTGGCAACTAATTTCTCGAAGTATATGTTTATAACAAGTGTAATAACCATGTCTTTAACTAGTTTGGACGTAAAATATAGTAATTTATCACTATGCAACATTCGTGAATGCAAAAACATATCTGATCAGATTCCTGGAAAGTTGTAGATTACAATGGGCATAGAAGATGGATTACTATGTAAGTAATTATAGCTTCTAATTCTAATAAAAAAAGCTAGTAGATAATTTTGATACGTGAAAGCAGTGATATTTAACGTAAAACTAACGTTTTAGAAATAAACACGAATGACATTTATTTGTTTACCAATAGTGCAACGTCAAATCATGGATGACAGCATTTTCAACTTTTCAGTTAGATAAAAAAAAAACAATTTTTAAATTGAATTCGTAAAAAAATCTTATACTTTTCTCAATACGTGGATATATTCCGGTTTCATTGACCAATAATATATATAATCATGTGTTGCGTAATATTTGATATAAGTCAAGTAGCCTATTATCGTTTGTTCTGAGACAAAACTAATATTGTCTACTGTATAGGTAAGAAATTCAAAAAATATTTTTCGAAGCGGTAAAAATGTTTGCAATGTTCTTGTGTTTCCACTTGAAATATATTAGTTTAGTACACTGGTTACTTCTAACATCATTTGAGGTCGAGAAGAGCGGTGATACAGACACTACGACATTAAACAAATAGTTTTTTGTTGATACATACAAAAGATAGGCCGGTCAAATATTTTCGTCTCCAAACAATAGTAATTATTTATCACTAACTAATACACAATTTTATCAACTTTTTAATAAATTTCACAATCTGAAATGTATTTCAAGATATAAATTAAATTTAAAGAACCGTTTTTACATTAGTTTCAGTGTTGTAGACAACACTATAAGGTAGTTATCACTAGGGTAAAAACTTCTTTATAAGGAAAGTCGACAACGTTTTATCATTAGTAGATCCTCCGTATAGGATGCCTCGCGCTGTTACTACCTTAATTAAAAGTAAAATAAGTTTCACCGCGATAACTAAATCAGAACAGTAGATACCTGGCAAGATATAAAAACTGCCTTGAACCGTGTAAAATATAAATATGACAAGAATTAATAAATTTGTGTCGTATTAAAAACGAAATTGCTGAAACGCTTGGTAAGCGTTTACGAGATATGTTAGAAACATTAGAAGGATAATTCATATTACGAAACGACGTATCTATTAGCGTGCTGATTGCGAAACCTCTAACATGAGTAAAATGATTGTTAATATCATTCAAAGGGTATGCTAGATAGTTTGACAATGATATGATTAAAGAGATGTGTCTCTTTAATCATATTATTATCAAACTGTCGTAAGTTTAAGGGGTAATCTAAATACGGATAATAATTATAACAAAGCTAGAAGCGTTTTAAAGAAGTTGTCAATAATGGTTAAAATAGAGATGATTATTAGAGAAGATGATTAGAGGTCGATTAACAAATATTGAAATGGTTTAGTAGATGTTCGTGTTATAGTTAATGGAAGCCTCAAGAAGTTTTTTTGGCTCTTAAACACAAATCACGTTCATTTATATATTTTTTAATTGATAACAACATATTCGGCAAGTGATAATTTCTATGCAGTTGTTGGTACGTCTTTTGGATATCGCGACGCGAGGATTTGCCTTTATAAACCCCAGTAATTTTTGTTCAGTTTTGTTCTCAGCTAGAGTTTATTAATTTCTAATTAATACAGACCATAGACCCTGTAATTTTGGTTCGTCTGTCGTTAATAATAGTGGTACAAACACTAGAAAATGCTAATAGAATAACAGTAGAATATACGGCGATCCAAATTTTAGGATTTCAGGTTTAGTATTATTTATTTATATGAAAATGACCTTTATGACTATCCTGGACAGAGAGTTAGTTGATGAGTCTTCCACTTTATATGTAGAACCCGGGGTAGACCCTATATTGAATTGCTAAAAGTCTAAATTACGTCAAATAAGATAATAGATATGGTTTGTAGAGACTAATTGATCGGAGTCTGTTAGCTTGTCGGTTTGAGATCAGTTGGTACTTATTATTTCTACGTCATTGTCGTTATTATGTTGACCATTATTTTCCTCGCGTCGGTTGTCATTTTCATTGAGATTAAATAAAATCTATAATAAAAAAAAATCTGTGGATAATGCATCTGCATTCGTGCTTTGTATACCTTTCTTATAAACTATTTAATAGTCGTGTTCAGCTAACTTCAACTTCCAACGGTTCAATTTTGAATTAGGATCTATTAGACTCATCAAAATTCAATAATTTTCTGTAGAAATAGTGAATTTACGATCAAACAAATAAGGTCTGATATATTTAATCGCCCTGACTTTACTTAACAACTCATTTTATATAGTTGAATATCACGTCTCAGCATCTGATAATGTTCTAGATGCGAAAGCTAGTGGTTTATCTGAGCCAACAGTGCTTTGACAGAGCACTGAACCTGAAGCGAATCTGGATGCATCTGTTGTCAGAATAAACGGGTTGTTAAAGTCGGGGTATTGAAGAATTGGGGTGCTTGTTAAAAATTGTTTCCATTTATGAACTAAAATTCCTCTAAAATTCATTTCAATGTATGATTTTGAGACAAATCTAGCATAGCTTTAATACAATAAAACATGCAATTGAAGAATTCGGTAAACAGATTAATCTATTAGATGAGAACCAGAAAAAAATAAGTTTAATATTTAGAATTATATATCCGAATAGATTTTAGTTTATAATTACTCCTAGATGAACTGGTTATTTTACAAGACGGCATAACTTTAGCGCAATTAGAAATAATTCACGCATCTCCCATCTCATAGTCTTATTAGTAAAATTTTAGGTATTCAAAACTTCAATTCAGAAAAAAGTATTCATGTTATAGAGAAGTCTATAAGTGTGAAGGCCTGCAGCACAGATCACACTTTAACGTTTATACTACACGACAAAGACGACAACCTCTGCACAGCATTAAAGACTATAATATCTCTCTACCCTGTATAATACAGGATGGACGTAATGAAAGGGATGATCCAGAAACAGGACAACAAATGGTTAATCTTATTGGAGGAAAACAAAACTTAAAACTCCTTACCGAATTAAAACGGACAGTTTAAGGATAAAAGCAATACATATGTACAGCTAGTATTACCAGCGATTACCAAACTGATATATTCAACCAAACACTGAAGACAAATATCAATACCGTTGCAATTGATGAAGTTATACCATTTGCTCGCAAACCTGGTATCCCAGATTTGAAAGTACACTACAATCTACAACTAGAAGATATATAGATAAATACACGATCCACGAACTGATACACCGTGCTGAAACCATACAAGAACCTTTTCACTGGAAAACCATAATGGATACTCCGAGTTGGTGGTTGGTTAAATGTCTTTCATGCAGAAAAAAATATGCTCTATTTAGTTTGGGATCAGACGGCCCTGTGTGAGATGCCTGAAGTAATTTTTATTGTTTTCATCCTACAGAAGACTGCGAATGTTCATCATTGCTGGCCTAGTATACTGTTTCTTTCTGCTATTCAATAAGATTGTCATCTGAAAAGCAAATCCTCTTGCCATTTACGATTGATGACCACCTTGCAACCTTATTAACATTGTGAATGCTTATAGCCATCGAGAAATAGGGTTGCTTTAAGTTTATATCATATATCTATGAATCTATCTGTATCATGATATCTCCTAAAAAGATGTACTTACCCATAAATATTTAGTTATTTTCCTTTAAAAGGTGTCTTGGTCGAAGGTGTTCTTATTCATGTTTTCGAAAGTTTAAAGATCAGCACTTTTCATATCGTTATAATTTTTTTTTAATGGTCCTGGTTTGCAAATTTGCATTAAATGAAGCAGAAAACATACATAGCAAAAAGAAAAGAGAGTAAGAAAAAAGTGACTTTGAAATAATTACTTACTATCAAGTAAGACGTCTTCTCCGTCTTTGAACCATGTGAGGGTCGGAGGAGGGTTTCCAACGACCTGGCACGTGAGTCGTACGGGATACGTTGCCTGGACGCGTCTGTCTCGCAAACGCATCGTGAACTGTGGCGGGTACTCGCCGATAGCATCTTGAGATCTGTTCCTGTGGTTATATAATATAGATATAGTATAGGCTACACGCGTCCATTATATATGTATTGCGGACCTATCATAGTACGGGAAAGTGTGTACAATGTTAGTTCTAGGCATACTGGTATTTATCGTAATTCTTCTAGGCACTGTAGCCCTTTAATAAAGGAAATCATTATTTTTGTTCAAGCAGTTATGGGCAGTAATATTTCATCCCTTCTAATACAAGTAAAGTAGTGAAAAACGACTGTCAGAAACAGATAACCCAAAAATTGTAGCCTTCGTGAGAAGAATTGTTAATTGAATACGTGCAGACCAACTCTGTACAGTAAGTTATTTATTAAATTTACTTTGATAATTACAGATAATAAATAAAGGCAACATACACACTGACTTTCTCTAACGAGTCAATGTATGAAACCAAGTTCTTAAAAGCAGCTGTTTTTTACAGTCTTTGGTAAGGCTAGTATGTTCACAAATCCGACTTGTACCCAATCACGGTATAAAATAAAACGAAATAAAATGGTATTAGTTGATTATTTATATAAATAAAAACGTATGTTTTTTTGTTTGTCCTCTATGCCTTCCTAAACCATGGATCGGATTGCGATTAAACTTTGGTAGGGTCTTCTGAGGACGCTCACGAGGGTTTCTTGTCCAAAAATCTGTATATGTATATTATAAATAAATGTTTGTATAGTTGTAACTTTACGTGGCATTGCAACGCATGCCAGGTACAGCTAGTAAACACGTAAAAATTATATACCAAGTCTGTCTATAAGAATTCAATAAGTTATTTGACATTATTTATATCGTATTTTTCAATGCTCCGGTTAGACAAGATATATATAATATTAACTACTAGCGCACACAAACGAGCAGACGGTTCACCTGATGGTAGGTGACTACCTTCGCCTGTGGACACCCGCAACTCGAGGGGTACGCTATTTTCTTGAAGGTTTGAAGGTCGTTCGAAGGTCGATATTATGTCGCATAGGATGATAGCGGAAACCTGCAGACGGTATAAGTCCGAACAATTCCTCTGAACACTCCCATGATACAAGCGATAGAGAATTCATAGTGAAGCTCCGTCTCTACGCATCGCCAAGGTGTCAAGCCGATCAGAAATATCTTGGCAATCGATGATGCCAGTCGCTCTCCGTGAATACGGTCAAGAGAGAGAAGCTGGTACTGGGGTGCACTTGCATAGAGATGAGAACAGTATTCCATGCGCCGAACCTGCGCCTTATTAAGTTGCAGGCGGTGGGCCGGAGTGAAATACAGTCTCGAACTGTTTAGCACACCAAGCTTCTTCGAGGTTAATTTGGCCTTACCGTCTAAGTGACCGCGAAACTGGGCTTCGCTTGATATATCGATGCCAAGGATTCCGATGCTAGCTAAGGGAAGTGCTCTCAAAGCGAGGTGATACATCCAATGGCCTCTTTTTAGCTGAACGCGCAAACCTGTCTTCGTAGGTTTAAACCGGACTAGGTTAAGTCGATCCCTTTCTGAAACTTTTGGTAAAGAAGTTTCAATTTCAGACACAAGTTTGAATCGGCTCTTGATAACGATTGTGTAAAGGGCATCACTCGTGCTATCGTCCGCATAGCAATGGATGCTGCTAATCTGCAGCATGTCATTGATACAGTGTCATGAAACAGCTTGGGTGATAGCATACAGTCTTGTAGGACACCAGAATTGACCGACTTGAGATCGAGCATGCACCGTCAACAACGACCTTGATGCTTCTGTCTGTAAGAAAACTAGTTAGCCAGTAGTATGTACAGTGTCTTAGGAAGCCAATAGGAAGGAAGCTTCACCACAAGCGCTTAATGCCAGATCCGGTCTAAGGCCTTCGGTACGTCCAAACTAACGGCCAACGCTTCCCCCTTAGTCTCGTTTGCCTGTGCCCATCGGTGACTCAAGTAAACGTGAAGATTACTATCAGGTGTCCATGGACGAAGATTGTCACTTCCCATCAGTGACCCATCTGTCTGTAGCCCTATTTAAAAAAAAAGTATGTATGTATGATGTGTCATTTTAATCGTGTTTATAGTGAGTGGCAATTTGAAGAAAAAATAAAATTAAAGTATATGATGCAGTCGGGTCTAATATATTTTTAAATAATTTTATTCAATATTATTCAATATACTAGTATACAAAAAAGTCAACATACATGTACTTTCTGGACGCGTGTAGCATGATGCAGCCATTTTTAAAGTTTTATCACTTATAGTTCAATATGTTTACCCCCTGTGTTTACTGCCCTATTACCTTCCTCTATACATAAACTTCAAGTACTATACGTTCACGTTGCTGACATGTTTAAGTATTTAAAGTTTCAATTATATTAATGTTTTGTTAGACCTAACTGTAGGATGACCAAAACTGTAGGATACGTGGAATCTTTCTGAATAAAATAATGTTTCATACGTACCAAAATAGACCGCCTTGAGAAACTTTTAACACGATCTGTTTGTAAGCATAAGGTAATATAAAAGAGTATAAAATATACTCTTTGTTTGAATCCCTTTGTGGCGGGTGAAAAGAATTTTTTTAAGGCTTGAGGACTACACATCAGAAACAACAATAACTCTTTCATCTCATATTTTATGTGAAATTCAAGAGTAAATCGATATTTAATAGGTGTACGATACCTTTCTATTTACTTGAAGTTTGTTCAAATTGTATTGATCGTGGACACTCTTATTTGTAACTACATACGTCAATAGATGTGTTTATCCAATGATTAGCACATCTAATTTTTTTAGCTTATAATATAATAATTATTATATTATAACGGTCTTCCTAGATAGATAACACTGTTACTCCTTACAGTGCAATAACTTTGTTTAAGTCACTAAAAACACAATATATCTTAAGAGTCTGGCTATTATTAAACTAGTGTAAATGTAAACAAAATTAAAAAACACTATACCAACCTCTTGAGCTTTGCGTCAGCTTCCCAAATCAGCCTGTCCGTGACGACCGCCAATCTTGCATACGTAGAAGCCCGCCCGTGAATATTCGTCGCCTCGCAGCTATACCGCGCTTCATCTTCAATGTTTATATCCTTTATCGTTAAAGAACAACTATGTCCCTTAAAAGCTGTCGTCATACGATACTCGTCCTCTATCTCGTGCCCATTCTTCATCCACACCACTTCAGGCAACGGTTTGCCTTTAACACTGCAGCTTAAGTTCGCCGTCTCGCCTGCCAGCACTTTCAACTGCCCAGGCAATATCTCTATGAACTCTGGCCTATCACCCGCTAGGCCGATGCCCACAGGAGATGACGTTTGAACTGACTCTCCCCACCCGTATCTGTTGCGAGGAGTCACTCGGAAATGATATTGTTCTTCTTGTTTCAAATTGAAAGCGTCAAATGAATTGAGAGGTGTGATTCCAAGTTCCACCCAGCGTGCTCCACCTTCTTTACCCAGTAGCCAACTTTCTACCTTATAAGCGAGGACTGGAGCCGTGTTTCCAGGGTCGGACTTGGGCCAAGCCAGAGAAATCCAATTGTTGCCACCATCAACGACGCTCGGCTCTCCCGGGATGCGTTCGGGCACAGCTATAACGAGAACAAACCGGCACTGACCTTAATGAATACTTGATGAAATGCCAGATCGTCTGGCAGATAATCAATGTATTGATTGAAGTACGATTAAAGATAGAGACGGAATTGGCATAACGTTAAATAACTTTTGTGTACACCGTCAGTCAATGAAATTGAAATTGTTTTTTACTTGTAAAATATTGTATTGCAATGCTTCACAGTTTCCGCAGGAAGCTGTCAGATGCGACATAACGATTTACTAATTGTAGAACTGAAATGTTGTAATTCAGTTTAAAAAGTTCTTTCTACAAAAATACATTTTAGGTAAAAATTGATATTACTAAAAATTTTAATAGTGCGAAATGCTATCAAAGTAACTTCTACTTACATGTTTACAAGACAAGTCCTAATTATGTACTACTATGTTTTAAAAGTATCTTTCCATTAAAATACATACCCATTTGTGTTAACCTACTTATAATGAAACAAAAGACAGATTGTGGTCACTATTTCAATAACCGGTGCCTACTACATAATCTCATACTAATATAGCCAGACTTAATCTAGGAATATTATTTAATGGGTGCCTGCTGATTCCAGCCATCCAAGCTGCAGGAGCTTACTTATCAGGTTGTACCCAGGTTACTTAAAATAGATCACATGGGATGGAACATCGTGTGGGTTTTAAGGTTCGATTCTAAATTAACAACCCACCACATCAAAACATTCCGATAGAACTACACACCTCAAAAGTGTCTAGGGATCAAGTTTTAGAGTATCGCCACAATTACGGATTATTTTTTTAACTCTTTTAGATCGTCATCTATTGGAGGACGTTCTCGCATCACCAATTGCAGACAGGACCAGTACATCTAAAATACTACTTGACGGCAGCGTCAATTAGTACGGCGGCGGCGCACAATAGGCTTGCTAACATAGAAATATTGAGGAAAAAAAACTGGCGTTGTGTTTGCTCTTCCGGTTTCAGTTTGAGGCCGGAAACAAGACGTACTCGAATTTGAAGGACCTCTGGATGTCAACAACTCTGTCAGAGATGTCATCAACAGAGGGTGAACAATAATGGTTTGGGTCGGTTTCAACCGATCTCATTTAGATCAGGGCAACTTGAATGCTCAGATTTATCCTGAGACATTTGTGATCATCCCTTTGCGAAGCCAGTTAGGTGATTCGTTTCGACTAATGCACCATACTACACGTCCACACACGTCTGGAATCATAACACACACTCGCATCAACGTTCTGCCGTGTCCTGCTCAATCACCAGACCTCAACCCAATTGAGCCCGCGTGGTATATGTTCCAACAAAGAGCACTGCCAAGTATGGGTGCCGTCCGTACCGCACAACATCTTTTTGACTTGTTAGAAAGGACTTGGGAGGCCATTCCTTAAGGTGATTTTGATGAACTGAATTTAAGGTTGCCACTTCGCTGTTATTGTGTGACTCGTGACAATGGTGAAAACACAGATTGTTTACTTTTTATTTTTACAATAAAATTTTAAAACATCCTCATTTTTGCCTTTTTGTCATTTAATTGACGATATTAACTTAGGTTAATTGCCTGCAATTTGCAGAAATTGTTTTTGTTTTTTTCTTAATTTTTACAAAATCTAGGGATAAGTCACCAACTTAAACAAATTAATTACAGTAAAATAGTAGTAGTAGTTGGATGACTCTCTTGGCATCCTATAAGTTTTATCAATGATTTAAATTCAGTATATTTTTTTATAATCTTTTTAAGGTGACAAGAAACAGAAGATAAAATAAGGAAGAATATTCATAGTTGGACAATAAGCTAGATCAGTCAGTGCTTGTCCAAGACTGAGTACAAATATTTGCATTCAACAAGAATCGAATTTATGTCAAGCGTGAAGTCAATATTAGGTCCTTCCTAGCGTTTGATTAGGAATTACAAATTCAAATTTATTTCAAATTTAGGCTTGTATGTATGTGTTTCGTATTTAGTGATTCATTTGTTTTCAAGCTATTTGATTTTTCTTTGACACTGTTCTGTTCACAAAATGGAAAACTTAAAATATCGCGTTATTATTATTCCTATATTTTTTTATTTTAAATCTTCGTAAATTATTGCAAAACATAAACTCTGCATAACTGTATACCAGTTTGTAGGCATTTATGAATACGAGTTCCGCCGTGGGACAACCGCTGCGAAAACAGCTCTAAGGAGGATGTAATGATGTGTATGGGGGAAACTATTGTAATAGAAATGTTGCAGAAATGTTGATCTACAAAACAAACTCGTAGACGGCCGGAGACCCTAATTGACAATTGAGAAATAAAGATGTGCTTTGAGTGCTGCGTTACATAACTCAACCGTCGCAATAACAATTGAATATTGAATCGTATTGATACTTGTAATTTAAAATGGATCCAGTACGAGAACCACCTAAATCCTCGGAAAAAAGTACTGGTGAGTATTTGGTGGACCACTGCTGGTGTCATACACTACAGCTTCCTAAGATCTGGCCAGACGATTGCGACAGATCTGTATTGTCAACATTTGCAAACTATGATGGAACCGCTAG
This sequence comes from Tyria jacobaeae, assembly GCA_947561695.1. Lineage (NCBI taxonomy): Eukaryota > Metazoa > Arthropoda > Insecta > Lepidoptera > Erebidae > Tyria > Tyria jacobaeae. The sequence goes on along the minus strand of OX387207.1, from coordinate 3,692,212 downwards.
CCGTTAAGCAACTGAGACGTGTCAACGATGCTAACGACAGACGGTCGTCACCGACACCCACTCCTCGGACACGCTCCGGACCTTGCTCAAACAGCTAACCATTTATTGAATTTGGATAATTTCTTGCAAGAAAAAAAAATCCAATTACGATGAGACAGTCCAAAAAAAAAACCTTAAAAGATTTTATCGATTCTCGGTCCCACAATTTTTTCAGCAATGGAATCAATGAACTAGCTATAAAATTGTGAAAGTTAATAGATAGTAATGATAAATACTCTGACTGATTAAACTTAGCTAACTTAACAATATTATGTTCATGTAACTTTTTCTATATAATAACTAACTAATATGTTATAACTGGAAACAAACAACTCTACAAGAGGCAAAATAAACGTTTCCGTTCATAATAACAGTTTGTTTCGTCATGAATATTTTTAGTACTTATGCACATACAGCAAATGTATTTTGAATTTTATGATTGTGGTGGTTAATATTATGATTCAATATAACAGGTGTTTAAAATCGTTGTAGATCGATTGTTAATGATGTATAAAACTTACTATGTATTGCTACAGTATTTTGTCTAACTGGAGTGTTGATAAAATCTTTATAGGTGTGTTTTTGTATATCCTAATTTAAAAATATATTTGAAAATATGTAAGGGTTATTTTTTTTATTTTTTTTTTTCACACACAAGTGCGTTGCCGGCCTTTTAGGTAGAGGTACGCTCTCTTCTTGAAGGTTTGAAGGTCGTATCGGTTCGGAAATACGGCAGGCGACAATTTGTTCCATAAGCGCACAGTGGTGGAGTGCCAATCGTCCAGGTGATGGAGATGGATATTTTGTCGCGTAGGACGATGGCGGAAACCAGCAGCCGGTATAAGTCCGAACAATTCCTCTGAACACTCCCCATGATACAAGCGATAGAGGATGCAGAGTGAAGCTACATCTCTACGCAACGCCAAGGTGTCAAGTCGATCAGAAATATCTTGGCAGTCGATGATGCGAGTCGCTCTCCGTTGAATGCGGTCAAGAGGCAGAAGTTGGTACTGGGGTGCACCTGCAAAGAGATGAGAACAGTATTCCATGTGCGGCCGAACCTGTGCCTTATAAAGTTGCAGGCGGTGGGCCGGAGTAAAATACTGTCTCGATCTGTTTAGCACACCAAGCTTCTTCGAGGCTAATATGGCCTTACTCTCTAAGTGACCGCGAAACTGGACTTCGCTTGATATATCGACGCCAAGGAATCCGATACTGGCTGATGCAGTTAGGGAAGTGCTCTCAAATTGAGGTGATACGATCAATGGCATCTTTTTAGCGGTGAACGCGCAAACCTGTGTCATCGTGGGGTTAAATTGGACTAGGTTAAGTCGACCCCAATCTGAAACTTTTGATAAAGAAGTTTCGATTTCAGACACAAGTTTGGATCGGCTTTCGATGACGTTTACCCGAGAAATGTTAGCGCGGCCGGTGTAAAGGGCATCACTCGTGCTATCGTCTGCATAGCAATGGATGCTGCTAATCTGCAGCATGTCGTTGATATGCAGAAGAAACAGCGTGGGTGATAGCACACAGCCTTGTGAGACACCAGAATTAACAGACTTGGAGTCGGAGCATGCACCGTCAACAACGACCTTGATGCTTCTGTCTGTAAGAAAACTAGTGAGCCAATTGCACAGTTTCTCGGGAAGCCCATAGGAAGGAAGCTTCGCAAGGAGCGCTTTGTGCCAGACCCGATCGAAGGCCTTCGCCACGTCCAAACTAACGGCCAACGCTTCCCCCTTGGTCTCGATCGCCTGTGCCCACCGGTGAGTCAAGTATACGAGAAGATCACCAGCTGAACGACCCTGACGGAAGCCGTATTGTCGATCATTGAGGAGCTGGTGGTCTTCTAAGTACCGGAGGAGCTGGCAGTTAACAATGGATTCCATTATTTTGGAGAACAAGGAGGTGATGGCTATGGGTCTGTAGTTGGACGGATCCGAGCGATCTCCTTTTTTAGGGATTGGGTGTACTAGAGCTGTCTTCCATGAGTTCGGGACTACGCCAAGAGAGTAGGAAAGCCGATAAAGGCGCGTTAAACCGGTGCTAACTCTGGAGCACACGTCTTCAGCACGATAGGAGAGATTCTATTGGGCCCACTCGACTTATGAACGTCGAGGGAAAGAAGCGCTTTACGCACTGCCCTTTGTGTAAACCGGACTTCCGGCATGCGGGTCTCGCACTGCGGTATGGTCGGCGGTGCGTTTCCCCCGTCGTCCAGGGTCGAGTTGGACGCAAAGAGTTTGCCCAGAAGATCGGCTTTTTCTTTAGCGTCGTGGGCCAACGAATTATCTCCTATGCGCAGAGGTGGAAGGGATGGCTTACAAAAGTTCCCCTGGACAGCTTTGGCAAGAGACCAGAATGCACGAGTTCCGGAGGGGAGACTAACTAGTCTCTCGCCAATTCTGCCGATGTGAGCCGACTTCGCCCCAGCAATTACTCTTTTGAGGGACCTGGAGGCAAAGTTAAATTGCTTCTTTAATGTGCTGGTCTTTACATCCCGTGCTGTCGCTGCATTAGCCCATGCTTGGTAACATTCCTGCTTTCGGCGGGACGCCGCTTTGCAGGTTCGACCAAACCAAGGCTGGGACTTGCCACCTGTGGGAATCAGGGAGAATGGAATGAAAAGTTCCATACCCTGAAGCACAACATCCGCGACAGAGTCAGCAACGACATTGGGATCATCCGGCGAGAAGCAAACCTGCCTCCATGGGTAGGATGCAAAGAATGTTCTCATTCCATCCCAGTCTGCTGACCTATAGTGCCATACGCGGCGACTGCCTGTGACTCGCGGCCGCAGCGAGTGAACGAGTGGCACCATACTCCTAATCAGGCAATGGTCCGAAGAGCCAAGAGGGGCCTCAACGGATACTTTGTAGCCGTCAGGATGTGAGGTCAGCAGAAGATCCAACAGTGAAGGCACGTGGCTTTCTGCATCTGGGATTCGCGTAGGCGTTGCTACCAGCTGCGTCAAGCCATTTTTTTTTTTTTTTTTTTTTTTTTTTTTTTTTTTCGTGTGGAAACCCCCTCGGGCCGTCATTCCACCCGGGTTTTCAGTGGAACGGTGTGTCGGAATCGAACCGACTAAAACCACACGGTGTGCCATACTGCGCTTAAAATAGGAGGAATCCGGGAACAGCTTTATTAAGACATCCGGACCCCTCCTAGCGCCTGCCCGCACTATGCGGGCACCACCTGCGGGTAACCTATCAATTAGGCGGCGTCCAGACACACGCGGACGTCACCCCCTCGCGGCTAGCTATATGGCGGATGGAGGGGAAAACCCGTCCCGACCACCCGCAGCCACACTCAGGGCGGCATGAGGCGCTGGTAAGCGCGCCTCCGCCGCCCGGTTCGCCGGCGGCGAATTGGGTCCGAGTGGAGATTATCCTCCCGGGCCCGCTCCGCCGCCTCCTTCTGTGAGATGACCTCCTCACAGAAGGCTGCGACCGCGGTAAAATTCCTGTCACTAACGACCACGGAGCGTATTATGGCCGGCAGTGACAGATCCTCTCCAATGACTGAAGTGAGGGCCCGACGCTGCGTCGCCCAAGCGGGGCAATCCGCGAGCGTATGCTGGGCCGAGTCCTCACTACAGTCGCAGTGGTGACAGACGGGACTCAATTCTCTCCTAGCGACCGAGTGCAGGTACTTTCCGAAGCAACCGTGCCCGGAAAGAACCTGCGTTAGTCGGAAAGAAAGGGTCCCGTGCTGCCGCCCTGCCCACTCGATGATGACCGGCTGGAGCGCCTCCACGGTGGCTAAGCCAGCACGTGGAGCCTCCAGCCGGGACGACCAACGAGCCATAGTGACTCGGCGAGCGGCCTCGCGCCACTCGCGTACCTCTTCGGACGGGGGTCGATTGCCACTACCCGCCCGGAAATCAGTCGTCCGCCGATATACTTCGGCGAGCACTTCTGCCTCCAAGTCCCACGGGGGAGTTCCGGCCAACGCGCACGCCGCCTCCGTCGACACGGTGCGGTAACCACGTATGGCTCTAACCGCCATGACCCTCTGAGGGCGCCAGAGGCGTGCCCTATTCTGGGCGGTCAGAGCTTCCGCCCACACCGGTGCACCGTATAGTGCCATTGACCTGACAACCCCCGTGTACAGCAGTCTTGTTGCGACGCTGGGTCCACCCAAGTTGGGCAAAAGTCGCCCAAGGGCGGACGCAGCGGCGACCAGCTTTGGAGCAAGCTGCCGGAAGTGCTCGTCGAAGAGCCACCTCCCGTCAAGGATCAGGCCCAGATATTTAATGTGGGCCCGAACCGGTACGAGGACCGAGCCGACCATGATGGCAGCGCCAGCGGGTGGACCACGACGGGGACCATGAAATAAAATGGCCTCCGTCTTGTCCAGGGCCACCCGCAAGCCTAGCGCCTCTATGCGCTGGACCACCAGTGAGGCTCCCTTGGTGGCCAGGCGCGCCGCCTCCTGAAAGTTCGATCCCCGGGCTGTGACCAGAGTGTCATCGGCGTAACAGATTACGCCCAGCCCGGGGGGGAAGTCACCACGAAGAGCCCAGTCGTACCCCATGTTCCACAGGAGTGGTCCAAGGACAGACCCCTGCGGAACACCGCACGACATGGGCCGATGACATAGGATTCCATCTTGGTCCTCGTACATGACGGTACGCTCCTCTAAATAGTCTGCCACTAGTCGCATCAGGTACTGTGGCACTCCGTGATAGCGGAGAGCTTCCCTAATGCAACTGAATGGCAGACTATTGAATGCGTTGGCGATGTCCAACGACACCGCCAACAGCACGCCGCCAGCTGCGTCAAGCCATATGCCAAGGCGAAATCGTGAACAGATCTTCCCGCATGATCGGTTTTGCGCGAACCAAGCCATTCGGCGTGTTTGGCGTTAAAGTCGCCAAGAATCACGATCTCTGCGGATGGGACCTGCTGGAGCACTGAGTCTGTAGCCATTTGGACGTGGGAGATGCGGGGATAATCGGTTAAAAAGAGCAAGGCCGGCTTTGCTGTCTCAAGGTGGTGGTGGACAGTGTCGAGGTTCGAATGTAAGCCCCTGATGTTACAAAAATCCACGGTAAACGTGACAGGGGGTGCCATGGTATGCCTTCTCTTGCCCCGAGCAGATTTTGAGAGCGCAGTTGAGCCCCCCCCAGAGTATGAGGGGCAGCCTGGGCGTCCACGCTCAGGCATAATCCGTACTGAGGGTGGACGTCCAGGGGGGGATTCTCCAACGCTAGCGCTGGTACCCCCCTGGGGTATCCTTTTCGTTAACAGCGCTATCATTAGGGGGGTGGGGGATTTTGGGCCTCCGGAGACCTTACTCATTTCGGGGAAATGCAACGCAAGCGTTACTTCACAACCGGTTACATTAATTAATTTACAATCGATGTCACGAATTATTAACTTAATAAGATAACGATACATTTATTAATTTAGATTTGAAAATGAACATAGTTTAATAACTTACTTTTATATTTCCTTTCAGCAACAAATAAAGCGGAGTCATCGGCGGGGTAAGTCCAATCCGATATTAAATTCTCGGAAGAAGCTCGCTGCCTTACCTACAAATAGGGCAATTTGTGTCGTTAATTTAATTTATATGCAATTACTTTTTTAGTTTGCAAACCACTGAAGATAATATGTCAGCAATTAAGTGATGAATCCAAATATGGTTGTGTTCTGCCAGTGTACTTATACTATCAATATTAATATACTCGTGATTTCTCAGTGGCCATAATGCATTTAATTGATATTATCTAATGAATTATGATCGAAATATCGATTCAGTGATTATTGTTCCGATAGTCATATCTGCTCACAGATTATTAGCCAAAGGTCTCGGATCAACACCTGAAGGGTCTCTCGGTAAATGGCTGGATCAAGATCAAGGGCAGTTCCTCTCGACACGGCCCGCATTATTATAATTTATTATATTACACTCATATACAATTAATATGTTATTTAAAGTTAGTAACGAGAATCACAATAATTAACGAAGAAAAATACTAGCGTCGTTATTGGCACATTAGTAGTCTTCTTGGTAATCCCTCGAGCTTAGCCAAATGCCTGGTCATCAGTTCATGATGGTTGTGCACTGGGTGTGACTCGGACACGAAAACACTTAATCGCTAGTCCCATGACATATCTACAACGCTACGTCGCTTTTAAATTATTTACATAGGTATATTTCCATAAAACGGCACTGAAAAAGACCACATAGAAAACTGAATACAGCAGCTCGTCCTTTCCAGAGACGGTGAGCCATTGGCTACAGCGTGCAACAGGTGTACATTTAGCTCATGATAACTCACACCAACTACCACAACAAATCTTTGATTAGGTATTTCTATAACTTAATTAGAATACTTAGAGTCGAAAATATAACAGCTTCAAGTTTTATATATAAGGCTTAATAATTCTGCGTATATAATTTGTATCAACATAATAACATCACACTGATGATGAGAGTTTAGTTCAGAATAACGAGGTAAATACATAAAAAAAAATCTTACCACAACAGTGACAAAGGCTCTATCGCATCCATACGCGTTTCTAGCGAGTACACAGTAAGTCCCAGCATCTGCCACCACCGATCTCTTTAGCGTGAACTTGACGTAATCATCAGACGTCATCTTACAGACCCGTTGGCTGTTCGTGATGTCACGGATGCCTTTCATGAATACCACTACAATGGGGATGGAAAAAAATTATTTATTTTTGTAAAGTCCAAGAAAGCTTCTAAGTAAGCAGAAACTTCGTAAAAATGTATGTTCTATTTTATACAATAAAAAAACGAATCCGATTCTTACTTTCAGAGATTAGTCCGCTTAAATAAGCTCTTAATTTGTTTATGTAGGCAGAAATTCATTTTCTCATAATTATATACGTATTTTTCATAATAAATTGTACCAACACAAAATACTTTTGTTGCACACCACTAAGCTACATAACCACTTGATGTCAGAATCATTATAATTATTGAATAAGATTATAGAGTTAGGAGATATTTGTCTATTAAGACAATTTAGGATCATGTTAACATCAGGATAACCGTGTTTAGTTTCTATACCCGGCTTTTGTTTCTACGAGTATAACTAAATTGTGTAATCTATTTTCACTTCAGTCAGTTTCACAATACATATGTCGATACTGATGTCGGCTTTGTAAAAGATCTAGAAAATGTTATACAATATGTACTTTCTAAGTATACGACTACTAATCATTCGATTATAAACTTGTTTCTCTTTGTGTTGTCTTTATTGAGTGTTTTTTTGAACGTTGATAAATAATGTATTTCTTTATTAATTGATGTGAAGACAGATTTCACAACGATAGCCAAGTATCTTTTAAGAAAATTTCATTAAAAAACTGACGAACACCACTTATAACACAGTAAACAAATTACCTTTAGGCTTAGGCTCGCCCTGAACTCTGAATGATATATTTATATCTTCTCCAACTGATATTAAAATATCCTTTTCAGGTCTTCCAATAATTATAGCCGGTTTTCCTTCCATCTCGTTGGGGGGCACGACAGTGATCGCGGCGTTCATATCGACATTGCCATGCGTACTCCAAGCTCGACACGTGTACAACCCTGACTCTTTCTCAGTTACATTGGACAGTGCCAACGTATATAACCCATGTTCAACGAAGGTTCTGGCGTTTCGATACAATTCGGTGACAGAGAGACCTTCTCTAAGCCATTCTACTCTTGTAGGCGACCCTCGGATTTCAACCTGAAGACCAATGGTACCACCGCTAGTCACCTTGTAGTCGCTTAAGACGTTCGCAAAATGTGGTCGCCTGGACTCAAGAGCCTGCCGGTTGAATCGAGAACGTTCTACAGTGGTGATGTTTGGACTGAGGTTGCTTTCTTTTCCTGAAATTCAATCAAAAGTTAAGTGTTGACATCTACGTAGTGTTTCATAGATACATTTTGGAGTGCTTTAAAATTGACGTCTCGGAGATATTAAGTTAGAATAGCCTAGTTTTTAGTTCGTTTTATTTGGTTCACCAACAATTATTTACACTCATTCATGGAACATGAGCTTGTACAAAAGGGAATATAACTACAGACTTATACCAAGCTAAATATCGAATGGACGGCTTAAAATCGATTTATATTTTGTGACGGAATCAAAATGTAGGTCGGTCAAGTCGTGTATTTACAGTTTTAGACAATCTGGGCGTGAGGAGATTTTTGAACACCTAAAACTGTTCTTAAAGGTGGGCAGAGGGGTGTGATTGATCAAGAGTAATTTAAAGCGAGCTAAAAACCGGCTAATTGCCTGTTCCAACACGTAGGTGGATAAAAACAGCCGAAACACTCCAAGACAGGCTTTGGAGTTTTTAACATCTTTTTTGTAATGTTATTGTTACTGTTTAAATTATGTCCGAATAACAGAACATAATTTTCAAACTTTTAAATAGTTAATCTGTTGCTTGCACCTGTATCTGACAAATAAATAAGTACACAGCCCCCAATTACTAACATAGACAGTTAAAATAACAGAAGTCAAGGACAGAGCATGACTAGTCCCAACTAAGTAAACTAACTATCGGAGCTGTTGGTGTAGTGGTTAGTGACCCTGACTGCTGAACCGGAGGGCTCGGGTTCGATTCCCACACACGACAAATTTGTGTGTTACACAAATAGTTGTCCTGAGTCTGGTGTTCTTTGTGTCCGCTGACTGAACAGTCTCTTTGTAAAGCCTCCCGTTACACAGGAATTATTCCTGAGGCGGAGTTGTCCTCTTAAGATCAAAGTTTTTGAGCTAAATCCCTAAACTTTTATTCGTTATGGTCTATTGTAAGAGTTCCAAGTATGACAACGTAGGGATACAATAAATAAATAAAGAAGTTGTTTGCTTTAGCTATTATCATAAGAGTATTGCATTTTCAAGAGATAAAAGTAGTACAAACTAGCTGTTGCCCGCGACTTCGTCCGCGTGGTATTTAACAAAAAAGTTATTGTTCAGTTCACAGTTTTCAATTTGGTTTTAATTGGTTAGTTGTTTTTTTTTTATTTTTTTTTTGTGAGGTCCAAATTTTTTTTTTCTAAAATAAAAGTAGCCTAAGTTACTCCTTGTTACATCAGTTATCTGCCAGTGAAAGTCCCGTCAAAATCGGTAGAGAATTCAGAGATTATCCGGAACAAACAGACAGACAAAAAAAAAATTAAAAAAAAATATTTTTGGTATATGTACCGTGTATACGTCCATATGCACTTAGTAAAAAGCGGTTATTTTAATATTACAAACAGACACTCCAATTTTATTTATTTGTATAGATTGAATCTACTTTGACGAAAAATTCCCGATAATTCGTTTAGAAATATGAATACACCGTTGTTTATGGTATACGAGAAGACAGGTCATCTGATGAAAGAACTACCGCTGCCCGCTTTTAAAGATGCGCTCTTCGCCTACCTTTGGGTAAAGAAGAGGCAAGGGGTTTATGGGGGCTCCAGTAACACACACTCGGTCAAATACAGCACAACCATTGCTTGACAACCGGTTTTCTGCGAGGCCGTGGTCTTACATACATAGTTGTTTTAAAAAGATTTCTTTTCAATTGAAAAATCAATTGTTTTTGAGCTACGGTGACTATTTAACAGCTACACATAACGCTACTAAAATTTGTAGACACTTATAAAACATCCGGGATATGTTAAAAGATAGGGAAGAACAGAAAACCGGACAAGTGCGAGTCGGAATCGCGCACGTAGGCCCGTACGCCGCGTACCATTATCTAATAATGAATGAATGAAAGGTTTGTATGGAATTCCTCTATTTTTAAAGTAAGAAACATTTCATTTAATATGCCTACTACTGGATACAAATAAAGTACATTGTATGTATACTTTTTTTATAATTTATACATAAGGTTCTGAATTAAAGGTTCTAAGTTTATTTGGTAAATTCGTCACTTTGAACGAAGAAGCTTAGGGATACCTGAATTGATTGACATAATATCAGCAAATTATTAGTTAGACCCTCTCACTTTACATAGCTAATAGCTAACTTATAAAGTAGAATATTATTTTACTCACCAGTAAAACTAACTATATGCGTGATCTGGTCTGACCACACAGAGTTCTCAGCCTTGCAGGTGTACTTCCCGCTATCTTCAGGAGTAGGGTGGCTGATTGCCAATCTGCAGACTCCATCTGCTAAGTAATAAGCCTGGTATCTATCGTTATTGGTCACTGGTCTGTCGTCTTTTAACCATGTAATGGTTGGCAGCGGTTGACCACGGATACGGCACTCCAGGACAAGTTCGTTTTCAGCTAAATGGTAAGTGTCTGCAAAAAATTAGGATTTTAGGTTAAAATATTATTGAATTATGTATGTCTGGCCATAAATACTGTTACAATTATAGAAACGAAAGAATCTGTCATTCTTATGAATATTCATTGTTTTCTCATTTCCAAAAATGTTTAATATAGAGCTTTATTTTAAAAATCAGAATGACCGAGTTTATGCTCAACGCTCTATAGAAGCTTTCTTATTAGTCAGCAGAGTACAACGTAGGCATAATCCAACTTCAGTGATGGTTTGGTAGGGTGTTAGCTATCAAGGAGAGAGGCATATTTTTGTAAACGTGCGAGGTGTCATAACATCGGGAAAAGGCTTGAGAAGTTGATTGAGCCTCTTAAGAACACAGTGTACTATAATCAAAAATGGTTTCTACAAAAATAAAAAAAAGGATTTTCCTTATAAGAATAGTTATGGCAAGACTAGGTATATAATATTAACCAGGATTACAAGCAACCAGATTATAGAACGTTTACTAGAGGTCTCGTTGTCTCTAGTCTATTGACTTCCAAAAATTCTGGAAACCTACGCCCTGTTTGTTAAACGTTGCAAGGGTTGTATTAAAAGCTTTTTTCATGTATCAACACCACAAGTAAGTTACAAACTACATGTGATATCACTGGTTACAGCGGGTATACAAGCGCTTTTTCACACTACTTCTTGTGCGTTTGTATAAGGGCCTTGTTAGCACGTAACTTCATAAGAATAAATGACTTTTTAAAAAGTAGATGCTGCCTGCAATGTTCGTGTGTCATAAGAAGTCGCTAAACGTGCTAATTAAAGACTCATTTGTAAGTTTATTTAAAGACTTATCCCTTAACTCCTATCAAGGAGTTGTACTTTCTACATAAGTTGTAGTTTCATAACATGAGACTCAAATACCTTCAGAGTTTTAGAAATGGTATGAAAATAACAGTCGTTTATTATAAAACTTAAGTCGATTTACCTTTGATCATAATCAAATATTTTATTAGTTACAATGGGACAGCAGTAGTATGGCGGAGTAATTAACATACATAAAAAAAGATACACACTAACTATCGAACAAAGAACCTTCTTATTTGAAACTAGTTAAAAAGATAAGAGCTTACTTGACTCATAGCCCATGTTACATTTTATAAATATAATGTTATAGTTGTGTTTTTGTTTTGTTTACCCCGTCAATAACAATGACTTGACTTGGCAAGACATCTCGATACATAAGACCTCTACCTCAGCGATACATAAGACGGTAATAAATAAAGTCTTGTAAATTACAAATATTAGTATACAAAATCCAGAAGTCAACAGCACTAACATCTAAATACAATCCAGTAACTAGTGAAATGAGTTTTTTTCTTATATTTCTTACAAACGGAATTTACATGAACATGTACAAAGTAAATAGGCTTGGCTCCTATTTTAATTAATAGGGTAAGTGAGAATAAGTTATGGTTGACAAAATGTCGTTGTTTATTAGCCTCCGCCAACTGCCGTGGGGCTTATATAGAGATAAAAAGTTCTTGTAGCTTATGACTTGTTAGCTTATAGACTTGTAACGTTTGATAAACAGGTATCTAATAGCATATTATATTACGGGTTATTAACTTTACAGGTATGTCTAGTATATTATTATCCTAATAATGTAACTTACCACGAATAGACCTGGTGAATGTAGGCGGAATAGGAGACGCCTCAAAACTAGGGTATACCTTCAAATTAGCAGATGTGTTAATTGTTCCATTTTCGTTTTCCACTGTACAGTTATACTCCGCAGAATCAGTAGGTACCGCATTTAAGACTTCTAAAGTAATTAGACCATCAATGTACTTGGTTCTAAACTTCAACTTATTATCAAGAACCAATCCATTTTTGTACCAAGTTATCTTGGGATCCGTTGGTGATAGCACACTACAAGTTAATTTAACTCTGGACCCTTCAACAGCCGTCCTATCCGTCAAGTGTGTTGAAAATACAGGTTTCCTCTTTAGATCTCGAGAAAGACCTGATCGTCTCTCGGAAATCAAACTTCTAACCTCACTCAAAGCTTTTGACCTGTGTCTATCTACTCTCTTTTCTGATTCGGTTCGATCTGATGATGGAGGCATGGACGAACGAAGCTGTGAATCTAGAACAATAGTCTGAGCTTTATAAATTGTTGTGTTTCTCCCTAAACTGGTGCTCTCACTTTCATTATACTTCTCAGGTTCGAATGTCTTTTCTCTGTAGCCAGGTGGTCTAAGGAATTCCAAATTATAATCTCTGTGGTTATGATCTATGAATTTGTGTTTGTCTTCCGTCTTCTGTTTCGATGGACTATACTGATACTCTTTTATGTAACGGTGTTTGTCCATTCCGTCAACTTCTCCACTTTCACCCATACTACGTTTTGACACTTCTGGGACGAAACCAATACTTTCGGCGAAATTTTTCTGCTTCTCAATGGTGATCACCCCTTTTTCTAAATTATGAACAGCTATATCATCATTAATTAGAATAGCTGTTTTCTCTATCTCTTTCATTTCATGTTTAATTTCAGTTACAACTTCCTTTTGTTGTTTAATCTTTGCCTCCATTTCCTTTTTCTCTTCCTTAAGTGTAGCCTTAGCTTCATTTCTTACCTTTTCATCCTTAGCCTTTTCTTTCTTTATTTTCCCCCATTCATTGGCTTTTGTTTCAGCCTCTGCCTCTTTTTCTTGTTTTATCATAGCCTCATCTTCTTTCTTTATTTCCTTATTATTGGCCACTGTACATTCATTAGGTTTAGAGGCATTATTCTGTGCTTCTCCATTCTCTTTCTTAGCTCTGTCCTCTTTTCCTTGCTTTGATTTTTTCTCTGCTTCATCTCTTTCTATCTTAACTCTAACTTCTTTTTCCTCGATTTCTATCTTAGTTTTAGCTCCTACTTCTTCCATTTTCCTCTGGGCTGTTGCCTCAACTTCTTCTCTTTCTATTGTCATCCTAATCTCAGGATCTTTCTTTTCTTTTTTAGATTTTGCATCTTTCTTTTCTTTTTTTAGTTTTGGATCTCCTTCCTCAATTTCTTTTTTAGCCTCTTTACCTTCCATGCGCTTTTTGGTCTTCAATTCTGCAACTTCATTTTCTTTATTAGACTTAGCTTCCTTGTCTTGTTTTTCTTTATTGTCTAGGGCATCTACTTCTCTTTTATCTTTTTTAACTCCAGCGTCTAATTCTTTGATTTTGCTTTTGGCTTTGGTTTCTGTTTCTTCGTTTATCTTCTTGGTTCTAGCCTCTTCCTCAATATTTTTTATTTTATCTTTTGCTTCAGTTCGGCTCCCGTCTTGCTTGGATGGAGCTTGACCTTCTTTTTCTTTCTCAGCCTCAGCTTTTACAGACTCTTTTTCTTTCCTGAATTTTTCCTTTGCTTCTCCTTTTTCTTTCTGTGCTATAGCCTCTTCTTGTACACTTGCTGATTTGGTTTTAGTTAAATCGTTCTCCTGTTTCTTTTTTTCCTCATCCTCAGCTCTTTTTTTGGCCCTTGCTTCAACTACATCTTTTTCTCTCTGAGTAATAGCTTTCGAACCTCCCAGTTCTGGCTTAGCATTTTCCTCTGCTTCTTTTATTTCTTTATTTACTCTAGCCTCTTCTTCCACCAGTTCCTTTTTGGACATAGCGTCTGCTTTATTCCGTTCCTCCTTTACCTTAGGCTCGGCTTCTATGTTTCCTTTCTTAGCCTTAGCTAACAAAACTTCCTTCTCTATGTTAGCATTTTCCTCTATTTCTTTTCTTTCTCTCTTTACTCTGGACTCTTCTTCCACCAGTTTTTCCTTGGCCTTAGCCTCGGACTCTTCTTTTTCTTTCTTAAAATTTGCTTCCAAAGCTTTCCTTTCTCTCTTGGCATTTTCTTCTGTTTCTTCTTTTGCTTTCTGAACTCTGGCATCTTCAACCACCAATTCTATTTTTGTTTTTTCTTCACCTATGTTGCTATTTTCAAGGTCGTTAGCCTTAGCTGCTACTTTTTCTTTCTTAGTTTTAGCTCTTGTTGCTTCTTTTTCTCTCTTGGTTTTTTCTTCTACTTCTTTTCTCTGCTCCTTGGTTTTAACCTCTTTTATCAACAGTTCTTTTTTGGCATTGTCTTCATCAATTTTATGGTCTTCATTAGCTTTACCCACAGCTTCCTCTTTCTCTTTTTTAGACCTAGCTTCCGAAGCTTCCTTGTTTCTCTTGGCAGTTTCCTCTGCATCTTTTCTTTCTTTCTTTACTATGGCCTCTTCTTCCACAAGTTCTTGTTTGGCGATAGCAACTGCTATTTCCCGATCTTCATCAGCCTTAGCTTCGGTTCCTTCTTTTTCATTTTTAGACTTAGCTTCCAAAGCTTCTTTTACCCTAATTGCATTTTCCTCTGCTACTTGTTTTTCTCCTTGAACTTTAACCTCTTTTTCTTTTTTAGACCTAGCTTCCGAAGCTTCCTTGTTTGTCTTGGCAGCATCCTCTGCATCTTCTCTTTCTTTCTTTACTCTGGCCTCTTCTTCCACAAGTTCTTGTTTGGCGATAGCAACTGCTATTTCCCGTTCTTCGTCAGCCTTAGCTTCGGTTCCTTCTTTTTCATTTTTAGACTTAGCTTCCAAAGCTTCTTTTACCCTAATTGCATTTTTCTCTGCTATTTGGTTTTCTTCTTGAACTTTAACCTCTTTTTCTTTTTTAGACCTAGCTTCCGAAGCTTCCTTGTTTGTCTTGGCAGCATCCTCTGCATCTTCTCTTTTTTTCTTTACTCTGGCCTCTTCTTCCACAAGTTCTTGTTTGGCCATAGCAACTGCTATTTCCTGATCTTCGTTAGCCTTAGCTTCAGTTTCTTCTTTTTCTTCCTTAGACTTAGCTTCCAAACCTGCTTTTACCCTAATTGCATTTTCCTCTGCTACTTGTTTTTCTTCTTGAACTTTAACCTCTTTTTCTTTTTTAGACCTAGCTTCTGATGCTTCCTTGTTTGTCTTGGCAGCATCCTCTCCATCTTCTCTTTCTTTCTTTACTCTGGCCTCTTCTTCCACAAGTTCTTGTTTGGCGATAGCAACTGCTATTTCCTGATCTTCGTTAGCCTTAGCTTCAGTTTCTTCTTTTTCTTCCTTAGACTTAGCTTCCAAAGCTGCTTTTACCCTAATTGCATTTTCCTCTGCTACTTGTTTTTCTTCTTGAACTTTAACCTCTTTTTCTTTTTTAGACCTAGCTTCTGAAGCTTCCTTGTTTGTCTTGGCAGCATCCTCTGCATCTTCTCTTTCTTTCTTTACTCTGGCCTCTTCTTCCACAAGTTCTTGTTTGGCGATAGCAACTGCTATTTCCCGTTCTTCGTCAGCCTTAGCTTCGGTTCCTTCTTTTTCATTTTTAGACTTAGCTTCCAAAGCTTCTTTTACCCTAATTGCATTTTGCTCTGTTATTAGGTTTTCTTCTTGAACTTTAACCTCTTTCTTCAATAGTTTGTTTTTGTCTTTTTCTTCGGCTATTTTGCTGTCTTCTATGACCTTAGCCTTGGCTTCTTCTTTTCCTTTCGTAGTTTTAACTTTCTTAACTTTTTTTTCTCTCTTGGCTTTTTCTTCTGCTTCTTCTCTTTTTTTGGGGGCTTTAGCCTTTTCTATTATGGCATTTTCTTCACCAGTTTTGAGTCTTTTATCGGCCTTAGCCTCAGCTTCTTCTTTTTCATTACTCGACCTAGCTTCCGATGTTTCCTTGTTTCTCTTGGCAGTTTCCTCTGCATATTCTCTTTCTTTCTTTATTCTGGCCTCTTCTTCCACAAGTTCTTGTTTGTCCATAGCATCTGCTTTTTCCCATTCTTCTTCAGTCTCGGCTTTAGCTTCTTCTTTTCCTTCCTCAGACTTAGCTTCCAAAGCTTGTCTTTCTCTCTTGACACTTCCCTCTGCTTCTTCTTTCTTTACTCTTACATCTTTTACCGGTTCTTTTTGGATATTTGCTTCTACATTTTCCCTATTTTCCGTAATCTTAAACACGACTGCTTCTTTTTCTTTCTTAGATATCGCTTCCAAAGCTTCCCTTTCTCTGACGGCGTTTTCTTCTACTTCTTTTATTTCTTTCTGAACCCCAACATCTTCTCCCACCAGTTCCTTTTTTAATTTTTCTTCAGCTATTTTGCAACCTTCCTTAAGCTCAGCTTCGGCATCTTCTTTTACTTTCTGAAACTCAGCTTCCAAAGTTTCTCTTTCTTTCCTGGCATTTTCCTCTGCTTTTTCTATTTCTTTCATTACTGTAGCTTCTTTTACTACTTGTTCTTTTTTGGCATTAGCATCAGCTTTTTTCCGTTCTTCCTTGGTTTTATCGTCTCTTTCTTCTTTTCCTTTCTGGAATCTACACTCTTCTTCCACTCTCTCTCTTTTTTTCTCGCCTTCTTCCGAAGCTTCGTTTTTTTTCTTGGCTTTTTTCTCTGCTTCGTCTTTTTCTTGCTGGTTTGTAATCTCTTCATCCACCAGTTCTTTTTTGGCTTTATTTTCAACTAAAGCTTCCAAAGCTTCCTTTTCCCGTTTGGCTTTTTCCTCTGCTTCTTCATTTTCTTTCTGAACTCTAGCTTTTCTGTCTATTAGTTCTGTTTTTGCCTTAGCATCTGCTGTTTCACGTTCAGCTATGGCCCTAGCCCCGGCTTCAACTATTTCTTTATTAGACCTAGCTTCCAAAGCTTCTTTTTCTACCTTGGCACGTTTCTCTGCTACTTGTATTTCTTGCTGGGGTCCAGCCTCTTCTTCCGCCAGTTCATTTTTGAACCCTTCTTGTACTGATTTAGAATTCTTGGTCCCAGCCTCGGCTTCTTTGTCCTTAGACTTAGCTTTAAAATCTTTACTCTCACTCTTGGCATGTTTCTCTGCTTTTTTACTTTCATTCTTTACTCTGACCTCTTCTTCCACTAATTCTATTTTGCCCCTAGCATCTGCCTTTTCTCGTTCACCCTTAGCCTCAGCTTTGATTTCTTCTTTTTCTTTCTTAGCCTTAGCTTCTAAAGCTTTTTTATCTTTCTTACCTTCTTCCTCCGCTCTTATTTTCTTTGCTGTTGCCTCTTCTTCCATGAGTTCTTTTTCAGCAATGACATTTGTCTTTTCCATGTCTTTTCTGCCTTTTGCCCCAGATTCTTCTTTTTCTTCTGTACTCTTAGTTTCCAAAACTTCTTTTTCTCTCTTGACGTTTTCTTTTACGTTTCTTTTTTCTGTTTGGGCTCTATACTCTTCTTCCCACCGTTCTTTTCTGACAGTAGCATCTGAATCTTTTTGCTGTAGCTCGTCCTTGGCCTCAACTTCTTCTTCTTTTTTAGCTTCAGATTCTGAAGCTTCGCCGTCCTCATTGGTTTTTTCTTTTCCTACTTTTCGTTTTTTCTTAGCGCTAGAGTCTCCTTTCTCCAGATCTGTTTTGTCCTTATCATCAGCTGTTTGCTGTTGTTCTTTGACCTTAATCTCTACTTCTTCTTTTTCTTTTTCCTCCTTAACCTCCTGTACTTTTTCACATTTTTCCCGTACTTCCTCTTGATATTTCTTGACTCTGATCTCGTCCTCCCTCTCTTCTTTCTGAGTTTGAGTATCAACTTCTTCCATAACTTTTTGTACATTTACCTCAGTATCTTTTATAACTTTTTCAGTCTTAGCTTTTGCCTCTTCATTTTTTATCTTGGTTCTAGTCTGATCATCTTCAGTTTCTTTTTTCTCCTTAGCTTCAAGTTGTAAGCGTTCTATATTTTCTTTTTTCATTTCTGTTTTATGATCTTTCTTGGTTTCTGGCTCCTCTGTCTTCTTTTCTATTATTGCTTCAGTTTCTACTACTATTATTTGTTTTTGTGTCGTAGTCTCAACACCCTTATTTTCTTTCGTTACTTTAGGGTTATCAGCTTTCACTTCTTTCTTGACATTAGCCTCTTCTTCTTTGTCAAATTTAGCTAGAGCTTGTTCTTGTCTTACTTTTTCCTTGAAACTAGCTTCTGCTTTTTCTTGTTCAGTCTTGACTTTAACATCTGCTACTTTGTTATCCTTTGGAGCCTTTGTTTCCGTAGCATACTGTAATTTGTTAACCTTTGTCTCTGTTTCTTCTTGATCTTTCTGCATTCTGGTAAGCTCTTCATCTTCCTTTTCTCTCTGGACCTCAGACTTTATTTGTTTTATTTCTTCTTGTAATTTGAATTCAGTGTCTTTCTTTTCTGTCATGTGCTCAGCCTTCATTCCTCTTTTATAATATTCATCTGCTTCTTCGTTATCATCTTTAGTGGTAGTCTGTTCTTCCTCTATTCGTTCTATAAATTTAGTTAAAACTTTTTCCTGTTCTTCCTTGTCTGTAACTTTTGCTTCTACATTTTCTGCTGTGCTAAAAACAGGTTCATCCTCAAATATTTCTGTGGATGTAGCTACAGCTTTTATCTTTTCTGTCTTGGCTTTATTCTCTGCTTCTTTTTTCCTTTTCTTTCCCTTAGGTTCCGAAGTCTCTTTTTTTTTCTCATCTTTTTCCTCTTCTTCATCATCTTCATTTATTTCTTTCTTGGCCCTAGCTTTCTCCTCTTCTATTACTCTCTGAACGTTAGTGTTTAATTCTTCTTTTTCTTTGTGTATCTGAGTCTCAGTGCCCTTACCGTCTTTCTGAGCCTTCAAATTTTCGCCTTCAGCTTCTTTCATTGCCTTTGACTCTCTATCTTCGTTTCCATTCTTTGCTCTAGCCTTTTCTGCTATATGGTCTTTTTTGTTCTTTGCTTCATCTTTCTCCTTTTCTTCCTTGTATTCTTTTTCATGTTTAGTATCCACAGCTTGTTTGTCTGTTTTGGCTATGACTACTGCTGTATCTTTTTCCTTTTGAGCTCTTGTCTCTTCTTCTTCCTTTTTAATTTTGGTCACTATTTCTGGCATTTCTAAAGCCATACCAGCCTTGTTTTCAGTATCTTCCACCTCTTTTTTATTTTTTTCTGGTGTTTTCTCGATTTCCATTTCTTCAGTAGCCTCTTTTTGTGTCGTTTTTGATTTGGTCTCAGTATCCTCTTTTTGTGTCGTTTTTGATTTGGTCTCAGTATCCTCCTTTTCTTTCCGTTCGTTGTTTACATCACCCACAGCATCCAATCCTTCTTTTTTAGACTGAGCCTTCTCTTCTGATTCTTGATTTTCCACTGGATCAGATTTTTCAGTTTTTGCTTCTAAAACAATTTCTTCATCTTTGAGTTCTAGTGTACAATGTTCCTGTGTTACATTCATTTCTTGAATTTGAATGTTATTTCCTTCTAAGAACGTGGTGCACTGAAGACTTTTTGGTAGCTTTTGATCTTCTTTTGCTTCATTGTCAGATTTCAGTGCATCTGTAGTATTTTCCTTTGATTCAATGTCAGTATGTGAAACTTCATCGGATTGTTTTTCACAATTGACTTCCATTTTCGTTAATTGTTGTTCACAATTATCTTGTGAAAAAATATCTTCACTCTCTTCTTTCGATTTTGAAGCCTGTACTTGTTTCTTTAATTTTAAATCTTCTTTTGGTTCGGCATTCATTTTATCATCAAACATATTTTCTTTTCGTTCATCTTGAGTGTCTTCCAATCCAAGACTGTTTACTTTTGCTGTTGTAACCGATTCACCTAATTCTTTTTTAATGTATTTAGATCGGTCATCGACTGTTATGTTAGTTGTATTCTTTGTTTCTTGAATCTCTGTTTCAGATTTACCTGTTGTAATAGGATATTCTTCAGGTTTTGCCATTGATGAGAGATCATCATAAGTGTCTTGTTCTTGTAACTTATTTACTGACAGTTCCTCAGATTTGATCTGTTGTTGTTTCTCGGCAGACGCAATAACTAATGCACTATTTTCTCCGCTTATACGTTCTGTAGTATCATCTAACAATTGTTCATCTTCGAGAAGTTCATGTTCTGACTTTATTTGTTGCTGAATTGTCTCAATCTCTTCAAAAGATTGCACTCGTGCAATCGCTTCTGAAGCTATTTCTGATACGAAATCTGAAGCAATTTGTAATATTTCAGATTCAATACTAGATTCGTGTATACGAACACCTTTACACAATTTGACTGTATCTACAACGG
The DNA here is from genome assembly GCA_947561695.1 of Tyria jacobaeae. Classification (NCBI taxonomy): domain Eukaryota; kingdom Metazoa; phylum Arthropoda; class Insecta; order Lepidoptera; family Erebidae; genus Tyria; species Tyria jacobaeae. Next base: position 3,671,882 of record OX387207.1, on the reverse strand, counting down.
CGGTCTCTTCGATGATGATTTCATTTGATAGAACTCCCTCTTCTTGTACAGTTTCGGTGGTAGGGTATTGTTCAATAACTGTAATTGTTTGCTCTATGGCATGTAAAACATCATCATCTTTAATATTTTGTATTAATTTTTGGACTGGTTGCTTGGGAACTATTTCTTCTTTTGGTTTTTCTTCTTGGACATCTGTAACAGACTCTACTTCAATTGTTTGCTCTGTTAGTTCAACTGATTCTTCTGATTTTGGTAATTCCTGTTGAAGTCCTTTTAACTTGTTCACCTTAAGTAATTCAGTTACATTAAATAACAGTAAAGAAAGCTCTTTGAAAATCGGTATCTTCTGTTTAACTTCTACTGTTTCCCTCGAATCAATACTACTCAGATTTTTGTTAATACACTCGACCAAGCTATTTATTTCGTTTATCGTGTCAGATCCTAATACCAAAACCTGGGGCAGTAAAATCTCTTTAATATTAGCCTTCAAGTCTTCGAGAATTATTTTTGAAAACGTTGCATCACTAGGTATTCTGGCAGTTTTATCTAAATTTATATAGAATTTTATATCTTCAAAATGATTAAGAACTTTGCGTAGCGACTTCGAGAAAAGTTTCCAATATTTTTTTTCATTTTCATCAATCTCACAAATCGCTGTTACATTTTTAATAGATTTTAGAAGCATTTCAGATGGCTTTCCATAATTTTCAAACATATATCTCTTTTGAATGCTTGCAATAGTCCCTCGCATATTAGAAATGTTGCCAAATACAGAATGAATAGCTGTCAGAATATGATCTCTTACGTTTGATTTAATTTTAATATCTGACAAATCTTTTTCAAGAGAAAACACTTTTTCTTCTAAGAGATCCAGTCTTTGCGTGATATCAACTCCTTTTTCAATCACACTTTCAGCATTGCTTGAGAAGCTTAGTTTAAGAGTTTTTATTGTATCTTTAAGGAAGTTCAAACTAGCAATTACACTACTTAAATTACCATCATCTTCGAGCTCAATCAGCGGAGCTAAATCTAACAATTTAATAGTTTCTTCAGATTCAGTGTAACATTTTTTTAGAATACTTTGATTACTTTCTTCAGCTGCCTTTATCTCGCTAACATAAATTTCTTGAGTTTCAGTCATATTGTTTACTAATAACTGCAATGTACCACAAGCCTCTTTGAGCAATTCAGGTGGGCTCTCTTCATTTATTTGAAGTTGAACACTCCTCACACTGCACTCTAAATCTTCAAGAGTTTCATTGAGAGAATCATTAGAGGCCCCATCATAATCTCTTTTGAGTTTAATAATAACGGTCTGAACTTCATCAAGAGCATTCTTCAGAGATTCTGTGTCGTCCTCGTCTTTAGCAGTCACAATTATTTTTTCGGAAACTTCTTGAAGTAATTCTTTGAGTTGATCCATTGAGTTTTCGTTGGAATTCGGTAGTTCAACTGAAAATAAGTCAATGTTAAATTAAAAGGATATCTGTAGTTCAAATGTAAACTTATGTATTTGTGCATCTATACAGTAATATATAAGAAAGTATTCAAAGTTTAGTGCGGGCCAAGCTTATTTATAGATAATACACCTAAAATCTACTAAAATAAGAACCATTAGTGCAAAAACTACATATATTCGCTACATTATGCTGCACGTGGCTAGTATATACTTTGTACCGGCGATAGTATAGAAAGTCGTACAATGACAGTTCAAGCTATACTGACCATTAAAATAAACCAAACAATTAAAACAATGAATTAAGGTCAAATTCGACTACTAAGATGATGATGAAGTTGTCTTTGAATATAACATGTACATTTATTGTTATTTAACTTGGACTCGACTTGTTATTCAATTATATAATACAAAATCAACGTAGACACATATTTGTTATACTCATAGATTTGTCTTTTTTCATGTTATTTTCAAAAGTCTCAAATAAAAGAGTTGCCTTTAAAATATTACTGTCACCTTACTACTCTCTTATCAACTGTATTAATAATTATTTTTTATGGTAATTCTCAAATTCTGAAATAATTTATTTTTAATGGCAATTAGATTTTTATGTCGAGGCACACAAAGAGACCCCTGCGGGCATAATGGCATGAGTGTACGTCAGTAGTTGCACTCAATTATTAGTAATAATATTGTATACTATTTCAAATATTTATTAAGTTTATCTTATACACACCAATTTCTGCTGATTGAAGTACTTGCGGCAAATCAGATGGGAAAGCTGAATCTAAATCGTTCTGCAGAAACGTGATGACCTCGGATACACGAACCAACGTATCAGGTTTCATTGTACTAGTAATCTCGTCGACACTGCCTAAAGCTCTAGCATGCAAGACAGACAGCGCGTCTTGCAATTTGTGAGCCAACTCAGCTCTCTGCACTTTCACTTCTTCTAGCAAACCAATGCCTTCTGTGTCAGTGATCATACTTTCCTTTAGTGACTGAGCCAGTTCTAAAACACCTTTCAGGTCTGTAGACTGAGTGAGTACCAATATTTCATTTACTAGTGTCGATACTTCATCTGATGTAAACTCATCTATGTGAAGTATAAAAGCTTCGTGTTCTGAAAAAAGTGTTTATTTTTAGAAATGGTTTTAGATGTTCAAAGCTTTAACTGATTAATAATATCAGCATTTATTACTACGAAGTACGGGAGTTAAGTTTAATTTTAAATTTTAATTAAATGTTAGATTCGTGTTTGACAAACAGGTTCATTTTGTCTGATAATTTTACTAAAGACAGTGTAAGTAATTAATTATATTTAATGTTGTAGTTAAATAACATTATTTGCAATTTACTGACTAGTTCTTCAATAGAAACATTCATTGGACCAATTAAGGTTATACTAAGTTTCTCGTCATCTCATTGGTTATAATTTTACACAAATCTCTTATGGTTTTTCCCTATTAACTGTAGTACATTGTTTGGTTTGTACTAGCAGTCGAGTAACTATTAATTGGCGAATTTAAATAAACACTTCTCATCAAAAAAATCGAAACACTTCTGAAGTGCAATTTTGTATGAGTTTTATGTATTTTTTATATTAAACAAATAATAATAATAATACTATTTAATTGCAGATATTATACGGCCTTATTCAACAAATATTAATGTTTCAAAATAAATTAAATTTTCTTTGGCTATCGTGTTTTTTTTTTTTCAACAGATATGTTTTTACCTTTAAGAATAATTTGTAAAATTTTAGAAACAAAGTAATCCCACTCTTCTTTTATAGCAGTTTTAAGCTGGCCAAGCGTCTCCGGAGCAGGATGCCTCACTCTGACTCGTCTCTTCGACTCATCCCATAGGTTTTCTATTAGATTCATATCCGGGCTTCTTGCTGGCCAGCCACAACCGTTATACCGACTTCAAGAAGGTATTCATTTACAATGCCTGCGGTATGAACCCTGGCATTGTCCTGCATAAAAACGAACTCTTTGCCAATAAAATTTACGTAGGGTGCCACATACAACTCCAAACACCCTTCGATGTAATGTGACCCATTTAATGACAGTTATCGAGGTCCAAATAACAAAAACTAGTTCGGTTCACAAACGGTCCATGAACCGCCACCGTAACTAACTGTTTCTTCAAGGCAGCAACGTGCAAAATGCTATTCCTCTCTTCGATACACCTTCTTTAGCCACCTTTCTTTATATTCACCATACAGCATGATCTTGCACTCGTCAGAAAAGAGAACTTGGCTGCATAGAATTTATGACCAATTAAAACCACGTACAAAATTAAGACGCGCTCTTCGGCTAATTTTGGGCTATTAGCTGGTTTATGAGGTTTCAGGCTACGCTCCGTCATCCTTGATCTTCTTCTAATAGTAGAACCGCTTACAGGTAATCCTCGAACATCACGGAGCCGCTGCTGCAGTTGAAATGAGTTATATTGACGACTTCTTAAAGAAACTGACGCAATGTATCGGTCATCTTGCTCAGACGCGAGTAAACATACCAGTTTCCCGATAACGCTGATTCTCAGCAGAGAGGGTAAGATGTAATTGAGCATTCACAACACGCTGACTATTATTATTCGATTTCTTTTAATGAGAAGTGTATTTTTAAATATTTTTAAAAAAGTATATTTTTCTAAGAAAAGCTAATTATTTATTTTACCACCAATATTTTTATTTATGAGTGGTTTGCCAAATAATACGAATATTTTAGTTTTAAAGCGCAATGAGTGAGTATAATGTAGTACAAAATGCGTGTTATGTCAGAATGTAAAACATCCACACATGTATGAGCAACAACTTATGCAACATACTGTCAATCGATTATCATTCAATTATTGTAATTTTACATATTATTACAAATTTTTTTATATTTACCCACCGAAGCAGAGACAAAATTAAATAAACCTACAAAAATAGCATAAAGCATACTGTTAGTTTTTATAGTTTTTGTTTGTTTACTATATTTAAATTATAATTTAAGCGCAATAGTGGCTTGTTTGGTATAATCTACATATGTTATTAATTCTACACGAGCGTTTGAATTTGTTTGAATATACGTATAATATATGTAGCTATGTTAATGCAATTTCATAACAAAGATTTATATAGCATAAAACTTTCGTTATATACATTAATTGCATATTGAAGCACATAATATGTTTCTCTATAAACTTATTTTAAGTTTGCTTATGCAATTCTGTATAACATAAATAAATAAAGTTTACGAAACCGGAATACTAGTGTTTTGTCAATATTGGAGAATATTCATTATTTAAAAAAAAAACTTATATATATGTATTCATGTTATAGGGGGCAAACGAGCAGACGGATCACCTGATGGTAAGTGACTAGCTCCGCCCATGAACACCCGCAACTCAAGAGTCATAAGTGCGTTGCCGACCTTTTAGCTAAGAGTACGCTCTTTTCTTGAAGATTTGAAGGTCGTATCGAAAATACTGCAATCTGTTCCACAGGTTAGTTGCGCGAAGCAAAAAGCTTCTTGAGAAGTACACAGTGGTGGAGTGCCAATCATCCAGGTGATGGGTAATGAAATTTATTATTTATTTATTTAATATATTTTTTATTTTGACAGCAATAGGGTTTTATTTCTGCAACATCTAAAAAAACTACTGATAAACATGAGACAAAAGGTATTGCAATGTTTTGTCTTGGGTTATGAATAGCTGCATAAATATATTAGGTACAGTTAAATATACAAATTTTAATTACACCTACAGCCATAGTTCAATATTTTTTTTTGCAGTTATCCCAACTTTCAATTAATTAACTTTAGCCTTATAAGCGTTGTGCAGCTACTTTGTTAAAAATCGCATAGAAACAGTAGAATAATGTTAATAGCAACATTAAACATTTGTTTTTTTTTTACCGTTGAGATTCTTCGCAGACGCTAAGCACTCTATAGACTCATTCGGAGGTATTTCACTTTTATCTAATGCTTGTAAAGTATCTTCTACAGAAACTATGGCCTCACAATGTTTAGTGACTTTCTCTTCACTCTTCTTTATAATTTTATCAGCTTGGTGACAAAGAAGTTTGTCTGATTCAGAAACAAGAGTTTGTTCTAATTCTGATATTTGTAAAATAGAATCAACAGTTGATTTGATGTCTTGAGGAGTAGCTTCCTGAGATGCTGCATAAATCTTCTCCTCTAATGTTGGTGCAGATGCTTTCAGACTATCAGCTGTTAAGTCGTCAAACTTTTCTGTAGCTTCCTGTTGATATTCAGTTACTTTTTCTAATTCTTTTAGTGTCGCGTTCTCTACTGATTTTTTTACTTCAATGCTATCTGCAGATACAGTCTGTTCTGTTGATTTGTTCTTATTTGCTAAAAGTTTTGAAGGATATTCTGTATTTTCTGTAACCGCTACAGTTACTTCAACATATTTAAGAGCAGTTGATGCAGTATTTTTTAATAATGTAAAGTTATCAGTTATTTCATTTAATGATAGATCTGATTTTAGTGATGTAATATCTTCTGCAGGACCTTTTGTAGTATTTCCAACATATTCTATCATCATTTGTTCAATAATAGCATCACATTGTTGAATGTTATCAGAATCAGTACTTGGTTTTTCCCTTGATAAGTCTTTAATATTTTCATTTTCATTATCTGGTATGTTTTCAACAGTAGTAAAATTGCCTCTAATTTTCTTTAAAGTATCTATTATATTATGTCCATTAACTTTAATATCATCAAGGACAGTAGTTGTTTCGTCAATATCTTCACTCAAATTAATAACATCCTCAGATCTTTCGTTTTCTGTTATTCTTTTACTTGTTAATGAAATTGGTTCTAATAGTTCTATAGGTTCTTTAGTGATATTACTAATATCATTGGAATCATCAATATTATTTACCAGAATTGGCATTGGCGTTAATGTTACTATGGCTGTGGCACTTGAATCTTCACTCATAACTTCTATGCTTGACTCTTGGGCTATTGCTTCTCTTAGTTTAAGTGTTTCAGTCTTATCTTCGGGCTCTTCTGTAATTTGAACTCCTAGTCCAAATAATTCTTTTGCAGCCTCAGAAGATTTTTTTACTCTATTCCCGGAAATAACATCATTTCCCAAAATGTATGATGGATCTTTTGCAGCGAATGCCATTTGATTTACATCTAACACAGCAGTGTCGTTTCCAGGATGATCAGTGATTGATTCTGTGACATTTGTAGGTGGTAGCTCCATAACTATTAGTTCTTCTGCAACTGTTACTATATTTTGTGAAATATCTTCAACAATCACAGGTAATATCTGGGTCTCTGATCTTTGATCTGTCGACCTAAGTTTATGTAATAAAGTTTCTTTTTGCGCGATAGATGCTATTTGATCTGTGTCCATAACTGCGGCGCCATTCAGGGGGTTAGTGATTGATTCTGTATTATTTGCAGTTGGATACTCAAAAACTCTGGGTTCTTCTACAACTGTTATAGTGTTTTGGTAAATGTCAGCGAACCTTACGGGTAATACATGGGTTTCGGCACTTTGATCAGTTGATTCTAGTTTAACTGATATTGTTTCTTGTTGCACGGTAGAAATACTTTCAGTTACGTCTAACACTACACTCTCGTTTACATGGTTAGTGATTGGTTCTATAGAATTAACAATTCGCTTCTCATTAACTGTTGGTTCTTTTACAATTGTTGAAGTTAAATTTTGAGGTATATCTTGAGATGACGGCGTTTCAAAACTTTGATCTGTAGATTGTAATTTGATTAATATTGATTTTTGCCGCAATGGTTCAAAAGTTTTATAAGTTTGAAGAGTTTTATCTGCTACACCTGCAAGACCAGATTCTATTGTTTCGTTATCTATTAATTGTTGTTCGACTTGTAAAATTATAGCAACCAATTGAGTATAAAGGCTTGAAAGCAAATTTATGTCTTGTTGCAGTACGTCTTGTCGAGTCTCATGAAGTTTTTCAGTGTTTTCAGCTAACAACACTAGCAAATTAGACAAAACATTTTGTAATTTGTAGCCTAAAACTGCCTGGTTATTGGCCGACTCATCTTTAACTGTATTTTTTTCGGTGAGTAGTATTTGGTTCAAGTTAATACTTTCTAATAATTCCTGCGCAGTCGCTACAGCCTGGTAGAACTCATTGACGTTCAATGTTTCAGATATCTGTTCAATAGTTTGTAATGTATCGTTAGACAGGAACTCATTGAGGATTTGTAATAGTGTTTCTGAAAATGTGTAATACCTATATTTACTTAAATACATTCTACATTCTAGGATAAGTTGAGTAGTGTAAGCTGATATTCAATTAGTCAGCTTACTACAGCTACTTCTTCTTTTACGTTTTTTTTTTTTAATTTTTTATGGTATAGGGGGACAAACGGGCAGTCTGGTCACCAATTGGTAAGTGATTTCCGCCGCTCATAATCACTTGCGACTCAAGCCGCCTCTTGGCTTTTAGGGTAGAGGAAACGGAGGAAGAGAGGGAAAAGAAGGAAGGAAAAAAGGGGAAGAGAATGTGTTGCACCTCCGATAACCTCACTCACTCGGTCACACAGTGCAAGCATTATTTAATAGCCAGTTTTCAGTGAAGCCGTGCTAATACTCCGGTCGAACCGGCTCATACGGTAATGTTTCATCACTGACGTGGAAGAGCGATGCTTAGGCTTGACTTGAAAAATACTTAGGTCTCACAGAAAACCGATTGTTAAACAATGCTTGCGCTGTATTTCAGTGAGTACAGTGAGTTAGTTTACCGACCGACTTAAATGTGCCAAATTCTCCTCTTATCCCTCCCCTGCTTCAAATCCCCTCTTTGCATTTTGCATTTGCATATGCTTCGTTTCAAATTTCATTATTCCAAGGAATAAAACTGTATTTATATGTCTATATACGAACATATTTTAAAGCTTTAAAAATGTATTCATCTAAGACTACTTATATCAACAACTTATTATTATGTTTTTAATGTTGGAGCCTGTTAAAATAAAATATATAATAATAGTCGTCCATATAAGTAGTCTAAGATGAATGGATATTTCTTTTTTGGAAAACTACTTACGAGCTAGAATTAATACTTTCAAAACATCGTAACAGCATATTATTACCTTCTGTAGCCTTCGAGAGAGTTCTTTTAGTTGCTTCGACTGACACTTTTTTTTCAATGCTATGGGTTTGCATTGCAGATACCGTTGGGTCTGTTTTATAGAAAACCTTCACCTTATCTTCAAGAGCTTTTTCTTCTGTAGTTACAGATTCTACAGGAAGTACTATTTCAGAAACAGCAGTTGCTGATAGATCATGACTAATTGCTTGAATTTGTACATCTTCGGTATTTTTTTGCATTTCTACGGACATACCTTCTTTAATTTCAGCAGCAACTGGTTTTTCACATTTAATTTCTTTAATTTTTTTCTCATCAAATGGTTCTATTTCTGAAGGTTTAGTTACAGAAGTATCCATAGTTAGCCGTTTTTCTTCTGTTTTTTTAGTTTCACTTACATCTTGCCTAGTTATAACTGTTGCAAGAGCAACTCTTAAATTAGTAGCAACTTGAAGAACTTTTATTACAGTACTACTATCAGTTGATGGAAGTTTTGCTAACGAATCTAAATGTTTATCTTCTAATACTGCTAATGCTGTATGCAACTGTTGGTATAACTGAGCTTGCTGCGTACTTACTACTTCCACAGAAAATTTGTTAAGCTCATCTTTTAATTCAGTTTTAGAGATACTGATAATTTCACGTAACTCGTTAGCTACATTTATTGATTGCATCAATTCTGTAGCGTTAAGAAAACTCGATAGTTTATTTATGACTTCAGTTATATCTGTTGCTAAAAATTTATCTATATAATGAATTATCATATCTGAAAAAAAAAAGGATTTTTAATTTTGAAATTAATATATACAATGAATTCATTTTAATTTTGAAATGTTAATACCACCATACAATATTACCTAAAGTAACTGCAGACTCTTCTTTTAAAACAGTTGCTTGTCGGCTCTCATTATCAATAATTGGATTAGTAATTACGATTTCTTCAAAATTTTTATCTTCCGATAAAATATTTTCAGTGGCTTCCATGACGTTTTGTTCTTTGACTGTGTCAGTAATTTCAGGTGTGCTTATTTCAGTAGTTTTCTTAATGTTTGAATATTCCCCAACGATTTTTATTTCAGTAGCTTCAGTAGTTTCAGCCTTAGACAACCCCTCTACCGGTTTCATTATTGTTTCTGTATATACTTGCTTTAAATTTTCGGGTATAGCAGTAGTAGTAGACTCTCCAATATTTTTTTCCAGCATCTGCGTAGTAGCAAAAAGCTGATCACCTAATATTGGACCAATGCCTTCTTCTCTAAGTATGGCCGCTTCTGTAATCATCCCGGCTGCTATCTCGCTTCGAGCACGTTCATCCAAATTCTGTTGTTTTATTACTTCTACTGTTTCTAATAAATCAGCAGGTGGTTGTAATGCAACATGTATACCGGTTACAGCCACCAAGTCAGCTTGTAACTGTCTGGTTACTCTCGCTATACGTTGAAGTACTTCTATGCCAAGTTCAGGCGCCAACTCATGCGCACGTTCGAGTACTTGAATTTGCAATGAACAAAGAGTAGTTTGGAGTTTTTGTGCTAACCTTACCTGTTCTTTGCACATTCTGTAAGACTTGTCTTCGTTGACTTCTTCTTCTGCAAAAACAGTTGTTGAAGCAAAAATTGTTCGTAGTTCTTTTGCAGTATCCATAGTCTCTTTAATGTCTTCAACTCTAATTATTGCAGATACTTCTTCAACTATTTCAATTAATTCTATATACTGATCAATGTGCTCGATAATTTGCTTAACTTTATCTGAAAATATATTTTAAATAAAGATGAAAACCTGAGTAAAGCAGGTGGCAATTTTTTTATTGCTGCGATTATGCTTCTTAAAAAATGACAAGGCAGTATTTGATGGAAAAGAAGCGAAACGAAATCTTCTAGTCCTTTATATCTGGAATGTAAGTGTATTCAAAAGAAACAGAAATAAATTTCAAAATAAAATAATCAAAAATGTTAAAATGCTTTAATATTTACTTTTTGAGTCAAAGACAAAATTGATATTATATAAATATTATATATATATATTGACAAAGACATATTGTATAACTAAAATATAAATACCATTTAGATTTTTCAAATTTTTACAAAGCCTAGGTAAAACGAAGAACAAAGTAGAAATATTTACACTAACTCGAACTTTTACCTCCTTTCATTACAACATTTTCATCTTTAGTGACTTTGTTTAGTTTTATAATAGGTGGTATGTCGTAAGTAAAAAAGGTTTCTCCTTCAATTTGATTTTATGGATCATAGATATCTGTACTTTGCCAATCAAATTTAGATAAAATTTTATGAAGAGCTTTAGCTTCTTCATTTTTTTCTGTAGACTGTTGCATCAGATGTTATGCCTTTGGGACATAGAACAAGTAGATTTTTCGATTCCAAAGCTATTTTTATGCCCTCTGTTATGCATATAGATAAAAATATACTTGATGCAACTATCGATACTGACGTTGAGAATACTGTCAGTTGCGTTCTCCAATGAATCAATATTTGAATTGACATCTATAACTTATTATACACATAACTATTAAAATATTCTCTAAGTCTATATTTAACAAGTATTACGAAGTATGTTCTATTACTCCTTGAGAGTTATAATGATATTGGATGCAGACTTGGGAACATAATTGTTAAAAAATATCTTAAAGTGTGCAAATAGTGTATTACTACTTACCTGTAGGCAATTTATCGGTATTGACTTTTTCTGGAGTCAAAAAGCTGTCTAAAGATATTTTGATTTCTTCTACGGGTCTTGTGATATCTCTTACTACTTGTGCCGCTTGCACATCATCCATGGACCTTAAGCTATCTTGTAGTGAGAGTATTCCCTCGTCTAGTTTAATTATCAGAGATATGTTTTCATTATCAATATCTGGATTTATTTCAATTTTATTAATTATTTCTTTATGTTTCTCGGCCATAGTTTGCACTAAAGACTCTGTTGTTGTTATATCGATGGACACGGAATCTTCATTGACTCCATTCCAAATCTGTTCTTGAACGCTTATTAATTGAGTTTGTAACTTTTGCAAGGGGTCAAGCATCTCATTCAAGATTACTTTTAAAGCTCTTTCCTCTACCTTATAATCCAATTTCTTAACTTCTAGTAATTTTTCATATAGTATGTTTATACAGTCGGATAAACATTTAATTAAAATTAAGCTCCTTCCTGTTCCTCTTGCATCCTTATAGTATTGATGTTTGTCGATACAAGTCATTAGTTGTTCAAGAATGTCGTTTGTTTTTGAGTCCCTACTGTGTAACTCAGTTTCTTTCAAAAAGGCTATGAAGAGTTCTAGTTTTTCAGTTAATTCATTATATTCTTTAGTATAAGTAACAGGACTGTTTATTTCTTCTAAAAGATCCTTATGTACAGTTGTAAATAGTGGTTTTGCAATTTCTACTATTTCTGTAAACTTCATTACCACCTCCTCCATTTTCTTTCCATAGTTGGAAGTTGTCATTTCTTTCAGTAATATTCTTGACGTTTTAAACTTCTCTAAGGGTTCATGTATAAGCAATTCAGCTTGTGAGTTTACAAGTTTCGCTAATGAACTTTGTATATTTTGTAAGCAATCATCAGCATGAATCAGGAATGTGGATAAGCAGGTATTTACATTATCGGAAAGACTCAATTGAGATTCATTTCTTTTAAAATTTATAATAATACTTTGAAGAGCCTTAAATTCTTGCAACAACCTTATTATCTTTTTATGACTTGGCTGTTTTAAAATCAGATATCGGAGAATAGCAAATTCATTTTTACATATTCTAAAGAAGTCTTCTACAACCATCAGATCTACTAGCGGTGAATCTTGAGCTGCATCTTGAACGACATTGACAGCATTATCGACAATGTCACTAATTTGAGCTAGAGAATCAGAGTCTAGTTCTATTGCCATTTGTGGCAATGTACAAGATATATCTGACGCTCTTGACAGATCAACAAAATCGTACTGTTCTAATACAGCTATATTATTCTGAATATCATCAATAGTTTCAAGCAATTTTGCCTCATGCTCCAAATGGTCTGGATTCTGAGGAGTAAACTGTATCATTTCTTCCTGAACTGTAATTATTTTCTCATATAACTCTTCAGTGATAATTTTAACCTGGTCAATTTTTATTCCTTTAGAAATGTCCGTAGCATCAAGTAGATTATCAAGAGTAACTTCAAATGCTTTTACTTCTTTTGGTAAAGGAATAGCTGACAGGTTTTTAGTTGTTTCAATGCTATCCTTTAAATTTTCACAAACTTCTCTTAAAATACCAATTTTATTTGCTATCTCAACTGTCTTATTTGTGTTCTGTAAAGCAGGAAATATAGCGAGCATACACTTATCTAAATGCTCTTTGAAATCAGTTACGCTCTGAATCAAGGAATGTACTTTCTCGGTTGGTATTTCTAATATATTTTCGTATATTGGAATGTTATTTATATCTAACACTGATAAACTTTGCTGTAATTCTTGCATGGGTTCGGCTAAAGCCATTAATTTTGCGGGATTAACTATTTCATTAGATCTTTCCATCAGAATTGGATGAATAACTTCTTCGATTCCATTGTGAAGCTCACTTAAGCCTACGATGAAAGACTTTAAACTAGTGAAGTCACTGACTTCGGATAAAGTATCCAGAGCATCAACTATGTCTGGGGATTGCAGTGTAATAATATGTTCGTTTAAGGTTTGAATAGCTTGTCCAGTGGCTGTAGTTAATACTTCATCAAATGGTAACAAAATTTGCTCTATAACGGCTTCCTCTGCTATTGGTAATACTAAGTAGTCAGATGGTAGAGAGTCAGCCGTTGTTTTTATACCAGAAACATCTTCAAGAGTAGACATGTCATCAGCTCCTTCTACTGCTGCTTGTTCTTGAATCATTACTATGCAGCTTTGAAGATTATGAACAGCAGTTGCCATATTTGTATTTAAATTTTGTGGGATTTCGAAGTCACCATATTGTGAAATAACATCTTGTTGCAATATTTCTAATGTCGTATGTAATTCATGAAGAGGCTCCGCCAAAGTAGCGATAATTTCACTACATTCCTTCATACTTTCAATATTTTCAACAATTTGTTGGCTCAATATTATAACATTTTGATTTAATTCGCAAATCGGTGTCGCAAGAGTGTAAGTGATTAACGAATTCTCAGATATTTCCGAAATATATTGATGTTCTTGTAAATTTGCTTTGATGGCAGCAACGTTTTCTTTTAATTCTACTAACGTAGGACTTATCTTTTGCAATGTAGGTGCAATGTTTAGCTTCAATGAATTCAGGGACTCTACTACTTTTATGTTTTCTATGGCCGCAATTGTATGCTCAATATGTTCAATTAATAGTCCAGCATTTGTCTCTTTGTAAGCTTTAAATGTTATATCTTGAACGTGTTCTGACTCAATTTGTATACTAATTTCCTCTGCGCTGTTGATAGCTTCTTGTATAAATATCAATGTATCACTTATATTTGTAAGAATTGAACAATTTAACTCTGAATCAAACACAGTTTTGATAAATTGGTCTTTAATAATTTGCAGGGTGTTATTTATGCTTGTGAGATACATAACTTGATCAACATCCAAATTCCTTATTGCGGTATTGATTCTATTGACTCCATCACAAATTTCCAGAAGAGAGAAGTATTTTTTTGATTCATTACTCTCGATGACATTTTCTAAGATCTTAGTTAAGTCTTTATGAAATGCGATCAAATGATTTTTGACTTCAGGCGCCGTATCCAATCTAGGTAGATTATTCTCGAGGGTGATTAGAATATGTGCCATTTTTTGTAATGCATCTAATTTATTATCACTAGCTAATATATCGAATGCTCCTAGATTAGTTTCTATGACATCAATTTGCAAGGATATCTTCTTTAGGTTTTCTTTAATTGATGATAAAGCTTGTTTTATTATTGCCCTATTTTCGCTTAACGCTTCAGTTGGTAATTGTTCAAAAGAAGTTCTAAGTTTTACGACGGAATCCATGACCGTCTCAATAATCTCTGTGTTGTATTTATTTAGTGCTGAAGTAGATTCCTTAACAGAGAGAGTTTCTATTTGTTCCAAAGCTGACTGTAAATTTTGCACTGCTCCAGACATATCATTTAGCAGTACATCACTATTAATTACTTTGGCAACATCCACAGTGTCAGCTATTAAAATCAGAGAATTAAGAGGACTTCTGAGTTCAAATACGGCTTTCTGGGTATCTCTTAAATGTTTTACGTCTTGAGAAGGTTCTTCGCTTTTTATATTACTTGCTTCACTTATAAGATTTCTAGCTTTAATTGTATCCGTAGAAAATTTGATAACATTGTGAATTTCATTATTTATTGACTCTATTTCTGTAAGGACCACGTCTTCTGTATTTAAGTAGTCTTTCGATGTGACCTCATTAATTTCTGACAGCAGTTGCTGCATGTCACTGCCACAAGTTTCAATGAAAGCTGCACAGGTCTTTTTTACTAGAGTTCTGCCGTCGTTTTCCATGTCTATACATTTTTCAATAATAGTTAATGATTGTTGGAGAGCCTTAAGAGGCTTAGGAAGATTATTAAACAATGAACTACTGACTTCTTTTAGTCCAGAAACAGCTTCTTTAGCAGCGTCGGTAACGCTGTGAATTTCAGATAACGGAGATATCAAACTGCTAATTATTTCTAAACTTTTAGATGCAGTAGCGGCAGATGACATTAATTCTGACTTAAGTATTATATCTCTCTCTATAATCTGGATGTCATTAATAATTTTAGCTAAGGAATTGCTGGCATTTATAATTTTTTGTTTGAATTCGTCTTCAGACATGTGGGGTTTTTTCAAGGTCTCGGTTTCAAGAGAATCTTGTTTGCGAAGTGCTTCTTCCTTAGGTTTACTAGAAGATTTTTCACTCCCTGAACTAGATCTTCTAGAACTACGACTACGTCGCCGATCTCGCTTTTGTTTAACAGCCGCGGATTGTTCAACCTCTAAGAAATGTTTTTTCTCTTCTTCTTTCAATAATATAGTTTTTGTAGGTTCTGAAGACTCTTGGCCATCTTCTCCAGAAGGTTTTGAAGATTTAGATTTCGGTTTACTAGAACTGTGAGCACTAGCAAAACTTGGCATTTCACTTTCTGATATGGGCTGAGTATCATCATCCCTCTTTTCCTCAGAAAATGATTGATCGCGAGACAAACTAAAGAAGTCATCCGCACTTCTCTGTGAATCAGATTTTTTTCTGCTCGATTTAAGCGGCAGATCCGATTTTTCATCCGACAGTAATGCCACCGTTTTCTCTAAATAATCTTCTACACCAAGATCGTCTTTTTCTAATGAAAGTAATGACGCAGCATTCTCGTCTGCTATTGATATGTCTTCCACATCAGCTTCTGTTCGTAAGTCTTCATCTGGAGATTGGAAATAATCTGGAGACACATCAATAATAACTGCTTCCATCAACAAATTTCCTGAAGTTGAAGTTTCTTTAACGAATCTTAACGGAGGCAGTTCGACTACATTATGTTCTGTAATATTTTCGGATAACTGATCCGCATACATTTCAACTATTTGTAAGGCTTCCTCTTCAGTTAAGTCTGGAGTTTCATATAAAGATACAGACACTTCTTTGCCATCGAACGAGAATGAAATTTCACCTTTGTCGTCATTTAATGTAATATCACCTACTGGCGTGTCGTACATTTGCGATGTTCGTTCTTCATGTATTGTGCTTAGAGACAAGTTTCTCTGCAAAGCTTGTTCTTCAGCCTTCCTCTTCTTCGCTTTCATGGAGTCATCAAATCCAAGAAGTGAAGCAGAACTAGCGGCTATACCCATACAATTTTGTGCTTCACATGTGTAGGTACCAAGACAACAAGTGCCGTCTTGACCGGATATAATCCTGTGTATATCACCAGGTTTCAGTTCCTCACCGTCTTTATACCATTTCAGTATAGGTTGAGGAACACCAATAACCTTGCATTCAAGATTAACGGCTCCTTCTTCTGATAGAATTGCTTGGAGATTCTCTAAAAATCTGGGTTTCTTATAGTGCCTAGGTATGATTAATTTTAGGAAACATGACGTTACGCTGTGACCAAAGTCATTCATGGCGACGCATTTCCACTCAGCCTGATCGAGGAACTCTAAGCTCTGGATATCGAGGTGGAAGACTCCTCGGTCTTCTTTACCGATGTGGCACCGAGAACACTCATCCACCGGCTGGTCATCACGGTACCATAACACAGACGGTTCAGGCGGAATGGCGACTGTAATAAAAAATATATTCTTATAAAACTGACATAATTTTCAATATACTAGTTTCGTTTTTATATGAATTATAGTAATACGAATTTTTACTACTGCGTTTATTTATATTATGGTCTTTTTGGGTAAGGCAGTTCTTATCCGTATATTCCCCACTTACCTTAAAATATTTTTGTCTAAACAACAATAATTATGATTGTGTGTATTTCTTTGAAGGTATTGGATTGTTCTATTTTCATACATAAATCAAAAAACAGAAATAACACAAAAAAAAACAAAAAGAAATCTCTAAATTTAATATTCTTAGTTTTATCACTTCCCAAATTCAAGAACGTATTATAATATAATACATCTATGTAGCATCTTACCCTTAATAGTAAAACGGAATGGCTCATCAATTTTCGCTTCCATGCTCTTCAAGCCTTGTATAAACTTTGGAGCCTGATTTTTCGCTTGGAATAGCTGGTGCTTTTCTTCCTCGTTTAGTTGGTTCTGGATGTCTTCCACTGTAAGCTCGGCGGAACTACTAGCTTGGCCCATGCAGTTCCTAGCGATGCAACAGTAAGACCCCAAGGAGTTGGTACCGGTTAACTGGTACACGTCCCCCGGCTTCAACTCCTGGCCATCTTTAAACCAACTAAGGACAGGAGTCGGGAACCCTACAACCTTACATTCGAAGGAGACCAGGCCTTCTTCTGTAAGGACAGCTTGTAAATTTTCCATGAATCGTGGTTTTCGGTAGTTCTTAGGCACTGTGAACATTTGAATAATATACTTAAAGAGAACCTTCTCTTTTTTTGTCTGTTAAAATATACTGCATTTTATTTTGTTATAAATTGTTACGTAGTGTCATTTTATAATTTAGCACGTTTCAAAGACATTATTGTCCCTATCTGAAATTGCTTATGGTGCAAATCACCGCAGGAATATCAGCACTCACCATCCATGGTGACGTAGCAGGTGGATATACCAACGCGGCCCCCAGAGCTGCAAGCTACACACTTCCACTCGCCCTCATCCGGCCACTCAGCTGAAGCGATTTCGAGGAGGTACCCTCCGGCTCCATCCTCCAAAACATGATATCTGCAATTTAAATATTTCTATACTACAACGTCTAAGGTCTTCAATATACTAATATTCAATAAATTATTTATTATCTTTTGTAGATTGGGGACAAAATTATAACAAAAACATACATCAACCATATTTTTTATGCGATAGGGGGGAAACGAGCCGCCCATGGACACCCGCAACTCAAGTCACAAGTGCGTTGCCGGCCTTTTAGGTACTAGTACATCTAGTAAAGTCAAGCTAAAACGAGTACTACCTGCTTCCTGCTATTAAAGTTTTATATATTAACAACATTTTCCAATCCAAACGTATTAGCAACACCATATATTAGTTAACGGCAACAGGCTTGCTCCAATATTATTACTGCACGGATGGCGTAGCGGTTTAAGTGGTCACCTTGAGACCACGCTGCCGCGCCTAGCGTTATGGGTTCGATCCCGCACGGTACAACACTTAGTATAATCCTCAAACTATTGTTCTGATACTGGGTGTTCTTTGGGTCCGTGGATTGAATGCTTGTATAGTCATCCACTTCACAGGAATTAATACTAGTGCGGAAGTTTTATTTTTACAAAAAAAGATTTATATTGGAGTCGGAATATGTGGACCTTTAATACGCTTCTGCCTAATTGGCGTGAGTGTCAGTATATATGTTTCGGAAACAGCCAGTTCAACATTTCTCGAACATACCTGTCGCTAGGTTCCACCTTGCCCTCCTTATTGTACCAGACGACGCTGCGCGGCCACGGAGGCACCACTATGTGGCAGTTGAGAGTCAGGGGTTCCGTGATCTTTATAAACTGGTCTTCCAGCTCTTTAGTGAAGATTGGTGGAGGCTCAGGTGCTAGACTATTGGAGAATTGTATAATATTTACAAACTTAAAAGTAAATCCAATCATGTAGCAACTACGATATCTATACGGTATGTATGAAATCAATGTTTCTCTTTTCGTATTTTTTTTATGTTTTATGTGTAACCAGACATTAAATCATGAATTTTTGTATACATGTTATAGAAAAGGGCATTACAGTGGCATCGTAATGGCTAATGGTAATTCGGTAAGCTTTTCATAATTATAGATTTTGTTAGCATGTGAGTTAGAGAGACAGGACATTGATCTGGTCTCTGCCCTTATGTATTAACTAATACAGTTTAACTACGAATACAAATACACATTATATACCTACTTGCCAATCACAATATTGTTGGACTATAAAAAAACCTTTCTCATTTAATGACTTAAATATCAGCTAAGAAATATTCAGTAGACAGATTCTCGATAGTATACTTGTCAAGAATCTTATTCTTGGGAAGAGCAATCAGGTTGAAATAAGCATCAAATACGTCTGCGGGTCCTTGAAGCCGTAAATAATCAATCAAAAGATACCGCCACCTAACACTCAAATTTTAACATTAAGGCAGAGAGATAAATCAATACATGTAGGGTATTTTCCTACAACCATTAAGGAAAGCTTCATGGCTCTAGCCTTACAACACAAGTAAAGAGCAAATTTGAAAGTTGTTAATTTGTTGTTTTATTACATAAAAACCAAACAGACAAATCCTTATTTTGCGCTTAGAAAAGCGAATGTTATATAAATGGATGAATGGGAGTGAACTGCCAAGTTAAGTCTGTCTTCAGGACAGACAGTTTATAGTTATCAATCGGTACGCGAGTCAAACTCCTCCCACTTCTACGGTTTATTTCTATATAGCTAATGTTAGGTAACTGCTAAATAAAAATAAATATGTATAAAGTTTTGTTTGTAGAACAATTTATATAAACCTAGTCCGTAGTTTTAGTGATTTTAGATGATATTTACTTAAAGTAGAAAGATCTGAACGGTTTATATATTTTTTATACGTATAAGAGAGGTCATTAGAACCATTTCCTACGTAAACAATACAACCGCAGTAAATCGGTAGCAACGGCTTACTCAATAACATCCTTAGTTTATGCGATATAGTGCGATATTATTAACTAACAAAACTTTTTGAACTGCAGAAAACCACGTAAGGTAAATCATTCCCCGTTTGATCTATTGTTCTTCTATTAAGTTAGACGAAATTCAAATACAGAAAATTCCCAAATAATTATTATTATCTAGTATACCATTACATTCGCTTCATTTCAAATGTAGTACCAAAATAAAAATAAACAAATCAAAAATTAGTTTCGTTCAAGCTGTCAGAGTCCTGGGTCGCTGCGCTAAGGATGTTCACAATCAGCGACGTAATTATCACTCGACCCTTACGAACCTTAAGGTCAAGGTCGACGAAGTCAAATGAAAACTACTAGCTATTATGCTATACAGTCCATCCCTTACTTTTATTTAATCCTTATCTTTATTATAATAGATTAGCTAGGCTTAGCTAATCGTGTGTTTACCTGGAGCTAGGCCTAGAAGAACCTTCTCTGCTGCCACGCCCTACTACATGAACCTTGGATGAGGAGTAGGCCCTGCCCATACAGTTTACAGCTTCGCAAGTATAAGTTCCAAGAGATGTCGGATCTTCAGCGTTTGCGGTGAGAGCAAAGACATCACCGGCTTTGATTTCACGACTGTCCTGTAATTAATAAAAGAGTATAAACCTGTTACTAATACCTGTCATCATCATCATCGTCCATAGGAACATCATTATGATCATCACTTTCAATCTGCAATATCATCATTTATGAAGGATTTACTAACGATGTCAATATAGTGGCGGAACTCTGTGATAGGCAAAGAAATTTACCACAAATGTAGGAAAAAAATAAATTTAAAGTACACGATAATTTAATTATTAGATGGTTTACTATTTATTTGCATTGAGTAGACATTAGGTCTCATTAGGAATAGCACGCGTTAGCTTCGTTAATTTGAACTAGTTACTAAACTTAGCAAAAAAAATCAAGACTGCTGTTTCGTCCATTACGAGTTGAAGGTTGTTTTTAACATTTGGCAAGAGTGTCGTTGGTATTAACTTAAAATAAGAAATGTAATCCATGTTACTTGGTGTAAGGATACTAAATGCCTCCCATACATCCAAAACTGTTTAATCATTTAGAAGTTAAGGTATATACATATATATATAAATAAAGCAACTCGATGTACATACATGTACCTTGATAATGTTATGTTTATGTATGGACACTGGTGTAATAAAAATCCACACTACATCACCAAGCTTGTAATTAATAACACTTTTCATCATTCTCAAAAACTTTTCAAAGAAAGATATTGAAAATATCAGGAATACATAAAAGGTATTTTTTTTGGTGACTGTTATCTTTGTCATATAGTTATAATAAGTATATATTTCATTTTATCTTTCGTGATTTGTTATATATACTTCATAATTTGTGTTTTTTTAATGTTAAATGTCATAGTCACTTCGTGTACAAATTCGTGTCAGGGTAACGGTACGTGAAAACACGGCTTCTTTAATTACACTTCATTGTCGATTTAACGATTAATAAAGTGGAGATTTAAGTGTAATTTACAACCAGTTAAAAAGAAAACTTAATTTATACAAACCAAATAGGTACCCTTCTGAACCACAATCCACATCATTCATGAGAAATTGAGAAATAAAATTCAATATGTATTTACGGTTTCAAGAATTGTTAACAAATTTCAATTCTTTTTTATTATTAACTTTTATCCTATATAGCGCCTATATAGGATAAAGGGGGCTTGCAAATTACGACGCGATTCGAGTTTTGATTAATAAAGGCTTAACTGAGGTTTATAATGTTTATCAGCTTTGCACCGTTCACATAAGTACAAGTGGTAGAATATGTTTTTTTTTCTCGGGATGAAACTCAAAAGATAATGTGATTAACCTCACCTTGAACCACCTTAGTACCGGTGTGGGTACTCCGATAACTTTGCACTCGAGCGAGACCGTACCCTGTTCCGTCAGCAAAGCGCGGAGTTCTTCCACGAACTCCGGTCGCTTATAAGCTTTGGGTACTGAAACAAAATAGTGTAAATAAATACATGCAGGCGTAAAATCAATGAGTATTAAACCACCCACATTTTGTATCCTATAACTTTCTCCCACTCACGCAATACGGGCCAAACACGTTGCTGTTAAATGGCTACGTTTGAATCAAATAATTTGTTTATCTATATGAAAACAACTTCTAACCCGTGCATAAACCATTTTATATTAGTTTTTATTTAATTATATTAATTACATGTTTTGAGGTGAAAGAAAAATTTATTTAATGAGACTAAAACTGAATTTTATTTACGTATCCATTTTTGTTAACATCTTGTATTTCATATTTTATTGTATACAAAAAGTAAAACTTACATATTTTTATTATTAATATAATTTTATTATTAATTTTCAAAAATGAAAGTGTCAAAAACTCTTGCTACTTATGTGAAAAAAAAGCTTCCTCACACAACCAATACAGGGACGCAAATCTATTCAGCAAATTCCTATTAATTATCTATGTAGTGAATAAGTTAGTGTCTGCTTGTAGAGGGGTTTCAAAGCGATTGTGGTAACATCAAACTAAAAATAAAATATTCTCACGGAACTGTTTCAAAAGAAAAATTAAATTCTAATTGTCTAAATGTTAGGGTTTAATACACCTCTGCTACTCCTTAAAAAATACATTAAAATGTATATTCAAGTGTATGTTTTCTTTCGTCGGATAGTTTTTTAAGTGCATCATTTATGAAGTAAAGAAAACTAATGTTAAGAGTATTTTGTTTATTGTAACTAAAACGAACCTGCTAATGCTAAATTATTATGCTTATAAAAAGCTAATGTCAGTAAGAATTCTAACGTTACATCCCCATCAGTCCAGCAATTTAAAAATTAAGACAGTATAAACTTCTACACTTATATGAACCCTTAAAACGTTTCATTCCTTTTTAACATTTTTGTAAAAATGGTACAAGCATTTTAGTCCGTAGGCTTACTTTGAAACACAATATCACATATATTGAAAATGAAGTATGGGCCTTGTCGACCGGTCTATTATTATATTAAGGCCTCACAAAAAACCGGAATTTAAGTAATGCTTGCGTTGCATACGTTGCATGCCCTCGAACTTATAACTCAATAACAGATCAAAGCACAATCTACCCGCCATGCCAGCGCACTTGTTACGTGTGGGTGTATGGTAGGTAGATTGTATGCTCGTCCATTTTTATTTTTATATTGACACTGAATACAAAAGCTGCACATTTTTGCCTACATGTTACAAGTGATTTTATTAACCCTTCAGACTAAATATTGTTTAGCCTGAAGGTTTAATAAAATGCTTGTGTTGACAAGATATTATGCAGTAATGAGAGAACATGAGTTTTCATTTAAGAATTGAATTTATTACTAAAAGAGTTGTATCATACATAAGATGAATCTTAAACAGTAATTTTAAAGTACCTACTTAAATTTATGTATTTAGCCCTCCGTTAGCGACAACAGACATCGATATACACCTACAACTAATGAGTGACGAGGTTAGGAGAAAGAGAAGGGATATCGATTATGTTAGTACAATTTTAGTAAAAGTAGAAAGGATATTAATCAGCTATAGGGATTTGACTTTCCAACATCAGATAGCTCGAGTTACATGGTATGTGACCCGGACCTGCTTGAACTATTGCTCACACCCCCAATCCATCCAATCTCTCCAATCCAATCCTGCATTTACTATCAAATGCCATGTGGACGAGAAAAGCTTTTTATTATGTAGTGGAGTCACTATTGCAGGCTGATATAAAAAAAAAGGGCAACTATTTTATAGTGTGCAAAAAGTGATTGTTTAATACGTCTGTGCCGAGCCCTTTGGGAAAACAGACGTGACTGTATGTATATATAAAATTAGTTGATCTTCTCGAACGAGGTTCTTAAACTTCTAAACTATGAGAGAGTGTTGTCGACATGAGTCCCAAAGTTCAGAACATTATTGTTTAACGGAATCTTGTCAACTTCAAAAACTACTGATGGAAATCCCGAACAATCAACTACATGAACAAGTTTAGAGGTACTTTCTGAAATTCTCTTTAATATTTAAGGAATGTCCGCCTAGTTTCGGAACCGAGAGACGGGGGACATTTATAAAGGTATCAAGGGCAGTGGAGAAGTGTGGAGAAGTCAAATGAAGTCAAGTCAGTATTTTATCGTAATAAATATTTTTTATATTTAATGAAAATTTTGATTGCAGTAATTTCAAAAACGCTACTTTATGCAGAAATAAATAACTGTGCTGATACACAAGTATACCTACATTATATCAGAAACGGCTTTTATATTGAAAGCAATTATAATGGAAAATGCGTTTAAAAATGACAAAGTATCATAAATAAAATTAAGGTGAAAAGTAAACTTATTAACCTTTTTTTAAACAAATTTCGAGCAGCACACTGGGAATGTGAAATATGGAATAGTTATGGTTTACATGTAAAATAAGTGCAGAAAGCTAATTTTTTTAATCTATGTGTCATACATTTTTAAACTGTCACATTCTATGAAATGCCCGGTGTCGTAATTTTATTATTATGTGTTATAAACTTAAAAATAAAATGAGATCGTTGTCCTGTCCTGGTACGGATAGCCTAGTATTTCGGTTCAGGATATACTGGAAAATGAAATAAAACAACTTTTACATTAGTACTTTTAAAGTGTGCGATCTCATTTCTGTGAAGTTTACCAATATAAAGTTAGAAATATAAATTTCTTCTTCCCCGATTGCAGCAGTTCCAGTGAAAAGGAATTAGATATATTATGTAAGATTGCATCTATTTTGCCAGATCAATATAAATTTAACAAACAAACAAGTGTAACTAATTTAAAGTGTTGGTTTTATCTTCAATGTTAGGGACCGGAATAGGGTTGGCAACGCTTTAACAATGTGGGAAACTACAGGTTACGCTAAAAATCAGGACGCTGACGGAAAGCAATCTTGAAAATTACACCCCTAACGGATTAAAGGAATTGTAGAAGCTTAGTTTTACCTAAACAGGTAAATTATATTAACAACGTTTGTTATAACTTCGCCGTGGTTTATCACGATAATAGTTATGACTTGAGCAGGGGGGTGGGGTCCGCCACTTTTCACTATTATACACAGTATTTTAAAATGTAGCACTATTACTATTGAGAAATAACAATATGACGGTTGTACAGCATGGTAAACGCTTATAAAATTTAATTTCTTTTCAAAAGTGTAATTTAAAAAGCATTGTGACAAACCCGTAATTACAATATTTATTCTTAAACGTATGATTATATTTATCAGGTTTACTTCTGCTGTACGTTGTAACAGGTCAGCAGATGTTAACTTACCGCAACCGGTCTTCTAGGAAGTTACATTTAATTTGGAGTAAACTAAGTAGCTCCCATTGTTATACTCTTGATAATTTCAATTGTGCATACATAAAATTGTTATGATTTATTTGACCACGGTTTAGAAAGATAAATAAATACAGAGTAATATTATCACAATTTCAAACAAAAAACATATAACTAAATTACATTATACGAATATTTGTACTACTATTCCTACTATAGGTATATTTTTTTAGTTCAATTGAAAAACAGTACCGCATACCCACTATATTTAGTGGGTATGCGGTTCGTTATTACTAGTGTAAGAGATCCAAAAGGGGGCCTTAATTAAAGTGACCTGAAACCTGCCACACCGCTATCAGGCACCACACACTCTATCCAGAAACAAGTCAGGCTTCTTAGATATACACATGTAAGGCCTTATAATCAATAGGCCTTTAGTAAACCGATGTCCCTAGAGCAAAAAATGCCACTGCCATTGTGAACTCTATGTGTAATACTAAAAGTAGATAATTATTTGAAAAAAATACCAAGGACGTTCAGATGCGCCGAGCAACTAGCTCGGCCTCCGACGTTCTCCGCTGTGCAGGTCCATCTTCCTGCATCGTCGACGCTCACAGCTGCTACATCTGCGCACCAAAAATTGCCATCGCGAGCCAGTGACACCCGCTCAGCTTCGAGGAGGCGACGTTCGTTACGGAACCAAGTTACCTGAAAGACCATGAGAGTTTTAGATTACTTACTACTACAACACTTCAGTAGACCTACTATGTATATTTCGCTAACAATTCACTTAGCCACAATTAAGCATTCGCAATAAGCAGAGGGAATTTTGTATTTAATTATTTATACGCAATAAATAGCTTAAACGTTTTAAAATGGATTCCGAATTATCCTCGCCATTGTCTTGATAAGCGAAAGCAGGGGTATTTACCGTAGAATAAGACGATTTTGGAAATAAAAACTGTTGACTTTCATTACTTTAAAGTTTGAAACGTTTCAAATAAAAACATATTTTTTTATTGAATTGTCGCCTACCGTATTTCCGGATCGATATGACCTTCAAACCTTAAAGAAAACAGCGTACTTCTACCTAAAAGACTACACTTGTGACTCTTGAGTTGCAAATAACGTAGGATTGGTTCTTTTTTTTCTTTTAAAGTTTGATATGAGTCAAGCAACCTATTAGTACTGAATATTGTGAAAAAGTTTCTAATAAGGCAATCTTAGCGCTGCTTATTATAGGAATAATATTTGTGTAACTAACATTATGCTCATCATAAAATAAGAACTAATTTCAAAATTCGTAGGTAGAATAAATAAACTAAAACCCATTTCACTTTCCTTTCTTCAGAACTTACACCGGCAGAGATACTGCAAACATATCTATATCTGATTTCTATAGATTTATCGTTGTTAACATATTTCGCTTCACAGTGTAGTTCGCGTATCGATCGCACAACGTGTATTTTACCTTTTGATGTTCCACCATATGCAGCCTCTCCTTACCGTAAATACACAAGAATTGTAATACACAGTAATTTGTGTCCGATGCCGTAGATCTAATCTGCCGTAACTAAAACATAAAATATTTTCAACCCACTCCTAACAAAAGCATTCAGTGTAATTAGAGAGTGGAAAAGTATTGTAACGCTCTTTTTCAAATGCAAGAAATGAACCATTAGAAACCGCATTCATGTACTTGCAAATATTATTTTGTATCTGATGCAGGTTAAATAATATTATTTATTAATATCCTAATTGTAATACATTTTTTTTATATTTAAACAATTTCTTAAAGGTTTGGAAAAAGTTGTTTTTTTGTTTTTTTTTTTATGCGAGGGCAAACGAGCATACGGGTCACCTGATGGTAAGTGACTACCGCCGCCCATGGACACCCGCAACTCAAGAGTCACAAGTGCGTTGCCGGCCTTTTAGGCTGGAGTACGCTCTTTTCTTGAAGGTTTGAAGGTCGTATCGGTTCGGAAAGACGGCAGGCGACAATTTGTTCCATAAGCTGGTTGTGCGAGGCAAAAAGCTTCTGGAGAAGCGCACAGTGGTGGAGTGGTTTATAAAAAAACAAGCTGTTCTTAAACACCCAGGGTTTATAGTAAATTATATATGTATTTTTTTCGTAATCAGATTAATTGCATATAGATCTAGACTCAAAACCGCAAACTTTGATATTACAGTTCGACCATCGCAACTGTAAATATACCCCAGTGTGGTAGGCAGCAGCACACTGGACGCGTGAAACGAAAATTGTTAACTGTTATTGGCAAAAGTCTATTGCTGTCACCGGAAACTTAAGCAATGAAATAGAAAAATTGTGGAGAATATTGCCGGAAAGTTCCTTCACTTAATATTGTCATCCGTACAGATAGATTGGGGAGTTCCAGTAATACTGGTCAGGGTCTCGTACCATGTAAATCATGACTGAAGTTAGGAGGTACGAGCCCTCCAACCGTGAATATATTTGATTAAATACACGAACTAATGCAAAGCCAAGAATAATCGCTGAGGCATCAGGCACATAAATAGCTGAATAATCGCTTAGCAAAACAAAAATGTCATATAACATAAGCATGAAATAAAGTTTTAGATTTATTTTATTATAAACAACTAAAACGTGCAAAAATAGAGCTAATAAATTAAAACTCGTCATTCGCACTGTGCAGGTGTAGTAATAAATAATGCACATTCATCCTTCATCCCTCAACAAGGGTACAATTTTTACCTACGCTGTTAATACTGCACTTTTTTCAGTGATATTAGTTGGGAGCAAGTGTTCTTGGCTGCTCAGTCCGGCTTCTCTATCATTAGTAAGTGGCTGCAAAGTAACATACTAATCCTAAACGTGAAAAAAAAACTAAATACATCCCTTTTGGTCATAGACTAAACCTACTTTCTAATTCCTCTCTAAACATTACTGCTCATGTTTGCAATGCTAGACTTCCCTCATGCTCATGCCTAACTAGGGAATGCAATCTCGTTCTCGCGAGAACGAGATCTCGCGAGATCTGGGCCTTTTTTAACGAGATTGATCTCGGACGAAAAAAAGGCGAGATCTCGCGAGTTCAACGAGATCGCACTTGAGCATAAAAATGTCTTATTTGAAGTGTCGGATGTCGGATGTCGGACTGACACGGACAGAGTTGCGATCTGTCGGTTTCGTTCGGTGCGTTTCGGTTGCGGACGAGGTGTTTCTCAGATTCGTTCGTGCGTCTGATTGGTCGAAAATTGAGCCGGCGTGCAGCGTCATCCGCGCGCATTTGTTGTGTTTACTAATAGTTGTTGCTAGCTAACGTGATTGAGTTCGATTACATTCGAGTATTTTTTTGGTTATTTATGCAAAATAAAGTTTCTTATGTGATTTACGAGTGGAATAACGAACGATGTCGACGAATGTATTTTATAAAGACTATGAGAGTGTGTCGGAAGTATGGAAATACTTTTTGAGAGCGGAAAATGGATTGAGTGCTAAGTGCAAACTTTGTAAGAAGATTCTTAAAACCAAAGATCGATCTCCGCGTGGCTTACATGTGCATTTAAAATCGATTCATAAAATTGACACGAAAACAAAGAATGTCATATCACCCTCGCCGTTGCCGCCACCATCATCAAATACTGGGGCTACTAATCAAAACATGGAATTAGTAACAGCATCCGCATCTAAGTTGAATGTTAGTCCAGAATCACCAGGATCGTCGGCACCATTGCCACCAGCAAGAAAGAAGAGGCAAAAAATAACTGATCATTTCCTCCCGGTTGAAGATACTTCTATGGAGAAAAGAATATCAAGAATGGTAGCCAAAGATGGACTACCTTTCCGTGTTTTCTGTACTTCTAAAGATATGAGAAATCTCTTCAATTCTTCGGGACACAAACTGCCTATGTCCCCAAACACAATTAAACTTATAGTTATGAATTATGGCATGACATTGAAAATGAAAATAATGCGTGAATTGGCTCAACTGAAGGAGAATGATCACAGATTTACGCTAACATTTGATGAGTGGACTTCTTCTATGAACAAGCGATACACGAATGTAAACGTGCATACATTTTTGAACGGCAATTCCATGTTTTGGAACTTGGGGCTGATTCGTGTCTTTGGAAGTATGCCTGCTGAAAGTGGTGTCAGTATTTTGAAAACAAAGTTAATCGAATTTGGCCTTATTCTGGAAAAAGATATTATCAATATTACTACAGATGGGGCAAGTGTAATGAAAAAGTTGGGTCGAGTGATATCACTTTCACATCAGCTCTGCTATGCCCACGGAGTTCAACTTGGCATAATAGATACTATTTATAAAAAACAAACTGATGTTGAGGAACCTGTAATAGAATCTGAAAATGAGGAAAACGACGGTGAGTTTCCTTTGGAAAATGACGAAATTTCTAGCACAGGCTCAGACTCAGAAGATGATATTTTTCATTGCTCTATGCCCAGAATAGAAGTAGACCTAGATGCAGAATATGCAGGTATTATTGAAAAAGTTAGAAAATTGGTAAAACTTTTTAAAAGATCACCTACTAAAAATGATACTCTGCAAATATACGTAAAGCAAGAATTTGGAAAAGATATTAAGTTACAACTTGATTGTAAAACTCGATGGTCGAGCCTTTCAAACATGATTTCTACATTTATTAGAATCAAGCTGTGTGTCAGCAAAGCTTTGATCGACCTTAGCCTGGAAGCTGATCCGAATTACTCTTTGAATGCGGAAGAACATGCGGTTTTAGCGAACTTAGACAAGGCATTTCAACCTGTAAAACTAGCTGTGGAGGTGTTATGTCGTCAAGATACAGACTTGGCTATCGCAGAAACAACACTTAGGTTTATGATTCGCAAACTGGAAGAGCTAAAAACTCCATTGGCAGAAAAACTAGCTGGCTCCTTGAGAAAGCGCATTGTTGAGCGTCGGACGAATTTGACAGCATGCTTGTTGTATATTAGAGATCCAGCTAAATACCAAGCAGATAAAGAAGAGTTTGCGAAAGACGAAACATTTAAATTGCCTCCGAAAAATGTGATTCGAACTGAAATTAAATCACTTATAGAGCGTGTGCATCCGCAATACAATCTGACTAATTTACAGACACAGACAAATTCAGATCCATCTTGGTCGATCACATCAACATCAGCTGCCACCGCTAAGGATATAGCTGAATTTGATGATGACGATATTGACGATAATGAACCATTTTCATCTCTTTCTGAGACACGCAAGAGTATTTCATTGCAAGAAGAACTTCAGGAAACATTGACAGCTGCGTTCAAAGAACCTAGAGACAGAAAACTAACTACGAATTCTCTGGAGGCATTAATCAAAAAAGAAATGAATTTATACGAGTCCGGGGGATGTAAAGGCGAACTTTTACAGTTCGTGGATAACTGCCTGAGATCTGTGGTTCCAACTAGCGTTGAATCCGAAAGGGCCTTCTCAGCGGCTGGTTATCTGGCCAACAAAATAAGAAGCCGTTTAGCAGACGATTCTTTGGACCTGTTGTGCTTCTTAAGGAGCTACTTTCAAAATAATTCGTAATAATGGCTTGTGATTTGAACTGAACAAATCTTTCATTTGATTAGTATATTTTGTTAATTAATCTGTAATTTCTAATAGTCTGACTAATTGGTATATGTTGTTAATTAATCTGTAATACGGTATTACAGATTAATTATCCATTAAGTATTACTAATACCTAATGGATCTACTGAGTAGATATAGTTTCATTTAATTGATAATAATATCTCAGTTTAATAGTCAACTCAACTTAGATGATAAGTTTCATTTTTTTTTTTACTTCTCGTTGTTTTGTTTGTTATAAAAGAGCTGTTTTGTTACTAAAAGATTTTTGTTGAATATTAGAAGAGAAGACTGGTTGTTTCTTTCATTTGTTATTTGATAGATACGAATGTCAAAGTTTACTACTTAGAAGTTTATTCAAAAATTATAGACAGATACGTCAAACAATGTTTGATGCATAAAAGTCTATTGAAAAAAATCGTGAAAATAAATGTTTATCTTATAATACTTATAATATTTATTATTTTTTTCCTAATTTATTCAAATATTATGATTATTTGCAAAAAAAACACACTAAACTGCTAATCTCGCGAGATCTCGAAATTGGCGAGATCTCGCAGTATTGTTATTCATAAACTCGCGGGATCTCGCTTGAGCCCCAATCTCGCGAGATTTGCATTCCCTATGCCTAACCTTCATCAGAACAGACAAAATAAAATATCTTGGAATTACTATTGATCAGTCCTTGTCCTTTAAACCTCTTATGGAAATCCTGGTTTCTAGACTACGTAAGCTCATTTATATCCTTAAGACTCTCAGGAATACAGCAGATCGACGAACATTGAAGGTGGTATACTACGGTTTGAGTCAATCTATTATCGATTACTGTAACCTCATGGGGAGGACCTATAGACTTTGAAAGGGCCTGACGTGCCATTCTTAAAGTTGGTGCTGGACTTCCGTTCCACTTTTCATCTTATGACGTATACAAGGAGTGTGATATTCTCACAGTAATGACATACGTTTATATTACAAATAGTCTTAATGAAACTCTTCCAATTATATTATGACCCAAATATAATAATAGACAAGCGACGTAAAGATAACGTCTGCCTACCAGAAAGAATCTGCTCCCCACATGCGCAGTAATTCTTTTGTTTCCTTGGCCTTCACCTTTACAATAAACTAAATTTAGCTCTGAACATATATCCTTTAACTCGATCTCGTTGTAAAATATCAGTTACTACTTATCTTAAAACGTTGAATTATCATGATACTGAAGATCTCTCAACTGGTCCTAAATAGAAAATTACTATTGTTTATTTAGTTTAACTCTTAACGTAATTTATAACTATCTCTATGTTTGCTCTACTGCGTAGCGACTCTATATTGTTAAAGCCAATGCACCTTTATAAACTTATAAACTCACATACGCACACCTTAACTCATACTCACGTCTACACACGTTTACACTAAAGTCCTAGCTATATGTCACTCTTATCAATTCTTGTATTTGGTTTAGCTTATAATGATTAAATATAATAGTTCTTTATGCCTGCAGCACAATTACAAAGAAATAGACCTATATTATATGATCTGAATGCTAGCAAAAAGTGGAGGCCTGGTGACCTGTAAGACACGGTTTACAAAACCTACCTCAGGCACCAGACTTACACAATTGTTACGTTCACATCTGTCATTTTGGAGCAACTGTATTGATGAAATTGTAACCATTGTTGAGAGAAAAATAAAATAAAATGTTGTAAAATCTATTGTGTGTGGTTAATTGTATTTCGAAATTCCGTCACCATCTTTTTTCGCCGGCACTTTGCACTGACGTGCGCGGAAACTCAATAACGTATGAGTACCAACGGATGTTAGCGGTGAAAATAGACCGAATTATGTCATGACTACTGTTATTAGACATTCCTCCTTTCTCAAGGTTTCAAAACAGTGTTCATTAAAATGTGTTGTAGGCAGACAATGGGGGCAGGCAAAAAATTCAAAATACAAAGGAACATAAACTTGGCGTCAATTTTTCTAAACTTTCGTTTGTCTTATTAAAAATTCAAAATTCAACTTGTTTTATTGTTCTTCATCTGCAAACATTTACAAACATTACCTTTAGTTTGTGACTTCAATTCAAGTCTTAATTCTTATGTAAAACTACCATTTAGATTTATAATGACTAATTTAAATTATATTGTGTTTAATAAAAGAACATCAATCAAAATATTTTTGATTTGATTTGACATCATATTTTTTTGTTTCAAACCGTTATTACATTAGGAGATTTTGCCAGTTCATTTTGAAAGTTTAATTTGGTTACACGCATAAATTGCATATAGTCTAATTTGATTGTAATGGAACTAAAAAGCCTTTTAATTCAATATATTGGCGGCGAGACCACCGCTGGCAGAAATACCACAGCACATTATCGTTTCATGGATTGGTAACTAATTAAGTAATGAACAGTGTAATAGCTACGCTTAAAATTTTCGACATAATTTGACGAGTACATTATGAAGATTATTCAAATACTAAGCAGGCTACCAGCATAGAGTTATTATATTATAATGGAGTTTATAAAACTGTAGCACCTTGCTGTCTTGCTGAATTTTGGGCTTCAGATGAAATAAAAAAAAAATCAAATAAATCTGTATGGAACTTCCGCAACTATATTATAATAATAGTTAAATTTTTATTATTAGTCTTAAAGATATTATCTTCCTTTGCACACTGACGTCTGGTAAAGCTTTTCTTTTATTTTTCTTATCTATATTTGATATTTTATGCAATGGTATTGAATATTGATAAAATAATAAACGTCTTCTAAATTTCTTAGATCGCGAATATTGCATTAAATATTCGCGATCTAAGAAATTTAGATTCTATTCCCACACCGAAGGGGTATGTGCGCTTCAGTACCTCTCTGCTCCTTGAATTTATACTATGATCTATATACCTGATCCCGCAAATAATTCTATGCTGTTGTGGTATTAGCACTATTAGATTAGTTTTCTAAAGAAATTTTAACTTACTTTGCACTCTGTGGAGCTGACGATCTCGACGAGGAACCTTGTCCTGGTGCCCACCTTCACGGTGAGGTCTTGTAAGCGACGGAGGAAGGTCGGTGGGTCTTCTCCGGTGGGGGCCTCGTCCGAAGATACCTCCAACCGCACCCTGCTCGTGTCCGTGCCGACTGCATTGCTAGCCTGAAAATATAAATACGAATATAACATGTTATGTAAAATAGATAAATTGCACAGACAAACTGTTTAAAACAGTTTTTAGGACCTTTGTATTAGAATAAGGCATAATAAGTTGTAATTAAAGTTTCAAACAAAAAAAAAACAGCTTTAGAAAGCTACAGAAGTAATTCATCCCCATTAGCCGGGAAATCCTCATGGGCTATCCTCTGCCTGAGTCATCGGTCACGGTGTTACTTCCTAGCATCTGGTGTCGAGGGCTGCAGAAAAACGACATTCTTCCGCGACCAGCAGGTGACTGTCCGCCCGAGTGGACCCCGTCTCCTTTTGAAGGGGTAAAGGATGTTGTCTCTCTGCCACCATCACTCCTTAAGGGAAGCCCGAGGAACACTACGCGCCTCCAACCTCGGATCCTCTAAGCGATTGGGGTGGTGCACTGAACTCCAAACCCCCCAAAAGGCCCTCCTCCGACGTCCGGTGCGTCGCGGATAAGAACTATTAGTGTTTTAACTCTCCCTTTCCGCAGCCTCCTAGTATGACATAATCGTTTCACAGAAGGTGACCACTGCATCCCATGACGTCTCGCTCCCGACCATAGTGCGCGCTGTGAGCGAGAGGTTATCCCCATGCATCTTGTACCGTATTCCGCATTGTGTCTGGCCGACGAGGCGGTTGGCAAAAATCCTGTCACAGAGTGTGGCCTCCTCGTCGAGCAATACTATTGGAATATAGGCAGACGGTGAGTCTGACGGACGACCCTCCTTCCGCAGCAGTACCAGCTAACCGGTTTTCTAAATAGAAGGAAACCGAGCCCGTTCCAGACACGCTGTGAAGCACATCATCATCACCTCATCACCTATCCAAACCATCGCGCCTCGTCGTCCATGTCTCCTTCAGATAGAGATGCCGCTAGGATCACGGATCCAGGCGGCAACAAGGAGAGCTTCCTCCAGGACCTCTCTGTTCAGTTGTTTGAGAGCCCATCGCGGGTTCTTAGGCCGCGGGGATGCGGTAGTTAAACTACCATCGATCAGGTAGAGACATCGAACCGGATGTATCGGTGGTTCGATAATATCTCTACCTCTTCCTCCACGAGCCAACCTTGTACTCGCCGTGCTAGGGTAGGGACTTCGAATGTTACGTCCACAATTGACTCCCCCAGCCGTCGCACGAACGTGCCGGCTGAACCTCGGTTTAGAACAGAGAAGCCTGTGGTCAGTGCCCACTCCTCCAGAACCCCTACGAACTGTGATGCGGGAACCCCAAGCCGCGGATTTGGCATTGAAGTCCCTTAAAACCAAGACTTGTCGAGGATGGCACTCACGAATAACCGCAGCCAAGTTAGTGAGGAAGCCGTCAAATTCGACAAGGCTCCTGTTGGGTGAGAAGTACACCTAACCGTATCCCCTGGACACGTTCTCAGGAACCCTGCCAATTTGGCCACTAGGCCATCAATGTCTCCAACACAGTTACTCCTAACCACGACCGCCACATTGATATAATAGTCTCGTAGCAAAATGGTATAACCAATGGCCTCTTACACCGTCAGTTAATACTGATTAATCCCTGTTCTCTGTGTAATCCCTGTTCCCTAAATCCCCGGCGTGATTAAGTAATAAATAACTATGCAAACTTTCTCATTCACAACAGTAGTAGAAAACATATGTAAATTAATATAATGTAATGTGTAGTCATATCCAATTGTCTGGGCAAACAATCTTGACGTAATTGAGAAAGGTTTCTAGTGGTCGACAAATAGCATACATTGTATATCAGGTATTAAGACCAATGAGTGGAAAGAAGTTTTTTTTTTTTTCTTAAGTACATTATAATTTGAGTATACATTATATTTGAAAATAAACTTTGTTTAGGATATGTAAATATAATAAAAAAATATACATAGGCTAGCTATAAATATTGTTAATATTATATAATTGATATAGTATTAGTATTTAAAAATACCCTTCGGCTTTAATACTATCCTTTAAACGCAATGCCACACTCTCTAAAACTGACCATTAATCATAATCCAAGGGATTAATATCGGGACTAGATGACGACATCAGAAACCTCTCTCTGAAGCAATCAGAAACCTTCGTTTCCATCCACACTTGGATGGATCGAGCTTTATGACCCGGTGCTGAGTGTTTATGTGTCCTTAATGGGTTAATGAATCATATATCGATGCACTTGTGCCGATCTACCAACACCATCAATGAAGTCGGGTAATGCTCACGTTGTACTCGCTGATCAGGAAGCTTCTATAGCGAATTGAACATATCCTCGGTCTACTTTGTTAATATAAGGCTCTATAGTAAAACAAATTTCGCCAGTAAATAAAAAGTTTCTGTGGCCTGCCTTTGCGTGAGGCTTAAAACGTTGTTTCGATTTTACCCACCTATTCATTTTTAAATTTTCAGTTAAATAATGACCAGTCCGTCTCTTATAGGCTCTTCTTATATTACGTGACATGGTACTATATTCCTGTTATATTCTTTTCCCGAGATATTTTTTTTTTTTGCTTTCGGATAGGATTTCCTCGAATTCTTTCCTTCACTGCTTTGATCGCCTTTTTCGTACGATGACTACGTGGACGGCGAGATCGTTTACTGTCAAAAACAGAGGAGGTTTCATTGTACCTTTCAATAGCCCAGTACACAAACATTCGACTAAAACCAAGCGGATGGAGTTTCAAAAATTCCATTTGGCTTCATACCTACTTTGTGAAATCACAGCATCACAGCAATTCAGTTCTCTTTATCATCCCACTCCATCTCAATGTCACAAAAATATTTAACACCGATTGGTGCTAAAATTAGAAAACGCAATAAATATTCGGATGAGAATGACATATCCAAAATTCAAATGTGTTATGGCATTTTTTGTTGTAACAGACTAAGTATGTACATATACTTACTTGTAGAGTATAAACGTCGGTATCACCGGTACGGGCGGCGGACACCGTCAATCGAACGCCAGTCGCATCGTGCGAAGTCGTGAACCGTTCGTCTAACGAAGCTCCCGCACGACTCCTGGACATGGGACAAACATTTAAATAAATAATTACTTTTTTTTACAAATGTCTAAATACAAAAAAAAGGAAATATACGAACAGAATTTTCAATGTTTAAATTATTAGACTACTATAAAATTCGTTGTGACTAGTAGTGCAGTGTTTAAAAAGCACTTACTTGAATTATTTTCTTAACTTTAAGTCAGATATGATAAATGATTTACCTACTATCTAAGTTGGTATTATTGCAACGCCCTTAAAAATTATACATAAAAATATATCATCATCACCACCTAAGCAATAGAACTCCACAAAGAGCAGCTTAGTACCACCTTCATAAAATGGTTTCCTTCCACTCCAAGAGGTCCCTCAATGTAGTGACTGACTTCTAGAGAAATCTTTTGGCAACATCTTATATAAAAGACTAAAGTAAATACTTAATTATACTATTATTTGTAGATGCAGTAAGGTTATGATCAGTAACACAATCTATATCACTAAATGAATACAATCGAAACATATATTGTAACACTTAGGCTATTCTAACACAAGTCATTCCATGATAAATTTAATTTTTCTGAAAGAATGTGAGAGGTGATGGACTACCCTAGTCCATCACCTCTAGGATGGGCTAGCACAAACCTGGCGCGGCGGGGCAATGGGATTGAGAATATAACAATTTAAACTAATCGTTAAAGTCTATGCCATACTCTTTAAAATTCAATTCAGTCTCTTCATTGCTCCGACCAGTTTTTCACTAGCCCTGTGATCGGTGCCGCTATCATATATCCACGTAAGAACTCGCTCCAATATTGCGTAAATAATATTAGAGTATGGTCGGACATGTATTTTGTATACAACGCGGTTTCGATACGGTGTCTTCGCATTGTCAGGTGCATTGTCGGTAGATCAGGAGCAATGCCAAGACAAATATAAAATATGACATTCAATTGGAATACAAAGAGACAAAAAAATAATGAAATTTTGTAAATAGAATTGATGTGAAATGGCATGCATATGTCAGTTTGCCTACAGGGAAATGAAAGTCGTTGGACAGCTATGCTTAGCCACATTAGGGCCGGCTCAACCGGAGTAATACCATGACCATGACAAAAACCGGTTGTGAGGTAATGATAGTGTTGCGTTGCACCGAGTGAGTGAGGTTATCAGAGGCTCAAACACCCTCCTTTTTACCCTTTCTATATTATTGTCACTTAATTACTCGCACTTGCAACTCGAGTTGCGGGTGTTCAAATGCGACAATAGTACTATCAGGTTACCTATCTTTTCATTTGTCCACTATACTATTAAAAAACAAACATTAACTGAAGTACATACTATTTATATTATGTATTTGTTTTTTTAAAGGCTGTGAAGTCTCTTTCAAACACAAAAACCATTGTCATATTGCAATTTTTGAATTTCACACACATAAAAATGCAGTGCAGTATTCAATGGTAAATATAAATTGTTTAACATTCCTCATGAAGGAAATTAAGTTTAACATAAAACTGAAAAACTATATTCAAAACTCATTTTAAGTTGCTATATTTTTTATACAAACATAAAAATAATAAGTATTTCATACTTCTACAGAACGCCTAGACGTTTGATAAAGAGTTAGAACAGCTATCCATCCATGAACAAAAAAATAAGCTTTTTAAATCTTAAAAAAATCCAATAATTTCTCCAGACTGTACTGATGGCGTAGCGGTTTAAGTGGTCACCTCGCCACCAAGCTGCCGCGCCTAGTGTAGTGGGTTTGATCCCCGCACGTGACAACACTTTGTGTAATCCTTAAATTGTTGTTCTGAGTCTGGGGGTTCTCTGTGTCCGTTGCTTGAATGTTTGTAAAGTCCCCCGCGACACAGGAATTAATCCTTGTCTTCTTAAAAAAAACAAAAAATTCAATATATGTCCACACTTACAAAAAGTCTAATCTTTTATGAATACTACTTTGTATGTATTTATTAATACATATTCATATGGTGCCGAAAGACGCCAACGTTGCGATTGACCTTTCATTCAGTGGTGCTGCTGCAGTCAAGATGCTACCCATTTATGCATAGTCTCTCGGGCAAGAAAGAGTATTTGAGAATGATAGGCTAGAATAAATAGGATAGAATAAACTCAAGTCAATTTCGTATCTTGTTTAGAGATGAATTTCAACTGTTCACTTGTGATAATAAATAATTTGGCGATTATACAATATAGATAAACTGGAAGACGATATCACAGTATTTTTAATTACTGTACTGCCTGTCTCATATTAATCATACTTATCTGCCGGCTATTTGGCATTCTAAGATCAAGCAGCACCTCTATGAGCATTTAAATTATTTAAAGAATTAGAATGAGTAGGCTGTATAAATGAAATTATAACATTATTCGAGCTGTGGTCCAAGGTGACCGTTAAACCTATTTTTATTAAGAACTATTCACAAGGAACACTTAACCGTCTTAATCCTACAAAGATAGACTGTCTCTAAACTCGTAGAAGTCCGAGGTACGTATTATTTAATCATTTTTACCTGTCTGTTAAAGTAAGTTTTAGAGTAACGAGTAAGAAACTCTAAACAAGTGCCCGACTGGCGTGCGCAAGTTCAGGGAGCCGTCAAACAATAGTGTCTTGTTTCTGAGGCTGACTTTTGTACAAACATTTACTTTATAATCTGTCTTAACAGTTTACAGGTAAAAGAAAATATTTAATAATAAACACAATAAGATATCTGAGGTTCAGATTTCCCATACCATCTCTTTAACTGACATCAAGAATCGTAGTGGATTAGAATGGGGCCACCCTATCTTCCCGGGGCTGTTGTAAAAGGCTACGCCGACAGCTACTAACATCTCGCCTGGTTGGAGGATCTGAATCTGATCTGATCTGATCTGGAAGAGGAGCACGGGTGTTATGTCCCTCCAAGACAAAGGGAGCGTGTTGAAGGGATATAAAACCCGTTCTTTCACACCTACGCACATACATACGTATTTTATACATACATGTCATCTGTCTGAGATTATTGATGGCATTGTTACAACTACCGGATGATAAAAGATTTATTTATTCAATCATTCGTTATTATATCGTTCAATGTGCTTGAATATCACACTACAATATTACATATATAATATTATTATAACTAGATACCGCTGACAGAATTATACTACAATATACACTCACAATTTGTAAATCAATTATATGATAATCTATACACATAATAACCTTTGCAGAATGAGTGCTTATTACTTCAACGACCAAGAGAAAAACAAATGATTTACATTTACCGCACAACCAGCCAACTTTTGTTTTCATTTATAACTATCTGGCTGCCCTCGCCTTCGCAGTGTACCTAAATCTGTCAAGTCTAGGAAAATAATAGGGCCACCCCCATCTCTTCGACTAAGGCATCGACTGTTAATCTATTAGACAGTATATCAGTCATACAGTGCCCAGATTACTGCAATGCACTTACCCCCTATTAAGTAAGCGGGACTAAATAATTGTTTGCGTTCTGAGTCGCTTCTGTCTACCAATTCGGATAAAACCAATACAAATAGACATACTCAAATCATATGATGTTTGCACTGAGCAGTAATCCATCCAGTTACAATTACGCAGGGCTGGATTTAGGGCAACTGGGGCTGCAGCCTCGGGGCCTCCATAAAAGAGGGGCCCAACAATAGAGACTTCGGAATTCTAAAAAAAAAAAAACAAATTCTTGTAAACACTAGTAAACAACTTTTCCTTTGATATTATTTTTCATGTTTTACCTTTACCTAAGGTAGTTTGTACAAACATGGTTATATTAAATATCAACAGAAATCATTGATCTATATTTGTTCACTCCAATCAGTCAATCAAAATGTCAAATGGCCCTGTGAAGCACTTGCAATTTACTCTCCATCTTGAGAGAGTATCCCAATGGCTCAATGGCTGAGTGGGGTGGTACTCACTAATTATTAGTTTTTTAATTTTAATTTCAGATGATTCTTGTTTCTGATTACATTAATATTTTTGTTAAATAATAAAATAACATATACTTGGTTTCACAATAGATTATTTATTAGAAAACTTAACAGAAAAAAAAATACCATTTTATTTGGAAAATAATTTGGGGCCCCCTGGCCTCCACTCCTTTGTTGCCCCGAGGCCTCCAGACCTCTAAATCCGGCGTTGCATTTACGCTGCAGCTAAATACTAGTGTACTACAGCAACAGCAGGGTAGGTCGTAATAATTTGTGATTAACATTAGTTAATTAATATAACTCATTTAATTTTCTGGTAAATTTAAGGATTATAGAATTTAAGGGTAAAAATAATTTAATTTATAGTGTTCGAAACTTAGGATTCACGCGTATTACTATAAATAAGTATAATATAAATATAAAATAATAATGGAAATAATGATACGAATACACGTATCTTTAGGTATCTTACAATATTTGAATATGTATATATAACAATCTACCACCGGGTATAAAAAATGTAAGCTCATTCGATTGTTTCAAATCTCAATTATCCCAACATATAATCGAAAATGTAAATAACTTTAACTGCTAAATTAATTTACTAAATATAGTTAAGAGTAGCATAACCGAATGAGTGCACACGAAATCATGACTTAATGGTATCATTATTATTTATTATATATGTACATCTATTGGTTTGGTGTTACCCTTAGTAAGATCATCATAATTATGCTTCTTGTTGTATTCTTGGGTAAGTGACTTTTCTTTTGCTTAATTTTTCATCAAGTTCAAGGTCATCTAAATCTGAAGTTCAAATAATATCATAATAATAGAAGATTAAACTTTCAGATTCCACACAACTTAGACGCCTTTCCTTAAATAAAACGTACAGGTAGCTAGGTATGTCACAGGCGTTATGTATTAATGGATTGACTATGAAGCAATCGCTACAGGAACAGAAAAAAGTATTGAAATGTCCGCCTTTGGTTGGGCGGTAATAAAGTGTGGCCTACAACCTGTGATGTGGGATAAGCAGCACGCTTCCCATCAGACTTTTGATACTACAATAAGCAATTAAAAATTGGGTGACGATTGGGATATGATTCTTATATTAAAAATAATGCCAATAAATATGTATCATTAAAAGAAAACATGCATAGAGTATAAACAGGAGAATGTGTGTGTGCGTGAGTGTGTGAGTGAGTGTGTGTGTGTGTGTGTGAGTGAGTGTAAATGTCATATGTGTGATGGTGTTTGTGTGTGCGTTCTTGCATTTGCATGTGTGTATGTGTGCGTTTATATTATATATATTTGTTTGAAGTAATTTTATAATAAAATCGTAATTCTAAGGACTTAAAGGCGCAGACCTTTAGAATAAAACGTTGTGCTACTTCCACGATGATAAGGGACGTTTTGGGTGCACCACCACAACCAATAATGCAGTACAGAGAACACGACAAATTTGTTTAAGCAGAGGAGGATTAATGTCATGCCGGCTGGTTTTAAATATATATACAGGTTTACAGATCCACGTACTTACTGTGGAAATATGTTGCTTAAAACTTAAATGATTATCCAGTGTCACTTCAAGACATTTGATGCTAAGCTATCTTTCAAGTATACTACAAGTAGCGTGGAGTTGTATGGAGATAATTGCACGAATGA
The DNA here is from genome assembly GCA_947561695.1 of Tyria jacobaeae. Taxonomy (NCBI): domain Eukaryota; kingdom Metazoa; phylum Arthropoda; class Insecta; order Lepidoptera; family Erebidae; genus Tyria; species Tyria jacobaeae. Next base: position 3,629,312 of record OX387207.1, on the reverse strand, counting down.
GCAGTAACAAAGTCATTTGTGGAAAGTTGAGAAGAGTCCAGGATACTACATTTAAAACATCTAGTTTTCTTCAAGTTTAAGGTGAGAACAATTTTGTGGAGCTATTGTGTTATTTGATTAAGACTTAATTGAGCACCGAAAAAACCTCATTACAACTTTCTCCCTGAAATAATAACTCATATGAACTTACAAGTGTTAAAAGTCCTAAAAGTAAGTAAATCTCAATATTAGTATTTTTTTTCTATAATAAAAAAAACTTCCTCCTTACCCTAGTCACACCTTTCCAATATCCTCATGCCTCTCTCTTCTTTCCCCTCCCCTCTTCAATCATCACCCTCAAAGACGGGCAGCGCACTTACGATTCTCGAGTTGGAGGTGTCCATGGACTTCGGTTGTCACTTACCATCAGATGACCCGTCTATTTGCCTGTCCGCCTATAATATATATGAAAATAAATAGAACATCGATCATCCCGAAAACAAATAGTAACAAACCCATATTTTGTCTTATACCATCCTAGTCCTATGTAATTTAAATTATAACAATCACATTTTTTTTTTCAAGTTATAGGGTAAATGGGTAAAAAAAAAGAAACGAAGCTGTCGCTGGTCAAGTTTTCTGTAAGTTTTATGTGTATAGGCATTATAAGTAGTACAGGTATAATAGATAGGTACCTAACTGAGCCGGTATTTCGATCGGTGTTTTTAATTATTATTTCATATACCTCCACAATTCAATTCAACGTTCACGGTGTAATGGTGAAAATCATTCAGAAAAAGCACCGTTCCCAAAACAGTTCCCGGAACAGAGAAGAGTGGAAAACTTAGAGGAAGCTGCTGTTAAACATATTGTTATTATTATTAGTTCTTTAGTGTCACAACTTACGTTCAAAATCTTGGACACAGCAATTGATGATTTCCTTAAACCCGTCCTTACCCGTTCCTTACTCCCGTCTTTAAAGTCATTTATCCTCCCTATCCTATGGATATATTAATTTTATAGTTGTTACACCTCCTCCACTAAGATATTTATGTTCTATTACACAAGCGAACCCCCAACATTGTACGTGTAAATTGATAAATGAAAATACGCGATATAGCTCAGAGTCGTAATGTCTTATATCATCGACAGATATAGAAGTGATTATTTCAAATAGAATTGGGCTGCAGGTTTGGCATCGTGTTGGGTAACGCAACGTTAGTTTTATTTCGGGAGAGTGGCACACTGGGTGTCGCAAGGGCCACAAGGTCACGGGTTCAATTCCAAGTTCTTACTGTAAAGGTTATTTGCTGTCAGTAAAGTAAGTTTTAAATGAGATTGTTTCTTTTTAGTTTAGTAGCCAATCTGTTGATTAATTAACTTTAGTCCTAATTAGAACATATTCTTCAGCAGTTTTCCCCAATCAAATTATTTGTGCACCTTAGTCGAAAATTTTCTTTATATTGTGATTGCACTTGCAACTTAAGAGTTGTAAAAGCACACCGCCTGTATTACGAACAAATTGTCTATTTGCTCAACTGACTAATTTTGTTCGTTAAAATATTTAAATCAATAATTAACTCATTATACTACAATTAAAATAATAACTACTTATAATTACTATTAATAAACTATTAAAGTAGTGAGTATCACATTCGATTGGCTACTATTAATATGACAATATTTTTTTAATTAGATGTTGATCCTTGCCCACCTTTTAACGTGGGAGGAGTAAAAGCCGATTAAAGGATCAGGCTGTTATTGATCAGACAGTATATATGCAGTCATACAGTGCCCGAATGACGCCATTATGCCATGTGGGGTTAAATTTAGGTTGGAAAAAACTGGTCTTGTCTACCCCTTTCGGGAACATAGGCGTTAATATATTGTGCTTTTTAATTTATATGTTGTATATGTCATTCACTCGAGAAAATAATAACCAACTTCCTAAATTGTGTGTGAAAAGTTAACACCGCGTTCCGTTTCATTAAATAAACGCTTTTAGAATCAAAGCTGGTTATAGTCACAACTGTTTTATTTATTTGTCATATTAAATCTTCTGTACTAAACGGTTTGTAAATCCATCAGTATAATTTATTGACTGTGTAAGTTATATATAGATCGTATTAAAAGGGCAGTAACTTTTAGAGACGATAATGTGGATTATGGCGATATATGATATGTGTATAAGGTCGAGAATTCACTGGCCGGGATGCTGTCATTTTAATAATTAACACATAATAATTTGACCAAATGACCAATATTTTGCAAAATTAATAAGATTATCTATAGTTAAAGCACTTATTAAAAAAGGTACAAAGGGTTTTTTTAATCCCGCACTAAGAATTAATCTTTAAAAAAAAAGTGTCCGGTTTGAACCAACTACTATCACAAAGAGTTTATCGTAAATAAAGGCAATAACTACGTACGCTCTTCGAAATACGAACGTAGTACGAAAATATTAAAACAACAAAATGTTATATGAATTTAAACGAAACATATTACAAGTTCACTTCAAGGGCACGCCGGGCTGAAGGTAAGAGTATTGACTTAATTTCTTAGGAATTAAGTAATTAGTAAAGTAAAAAAATAATAAAATATTTAATATTAACATATTAATTGCTTAAGTAGTGTTTATACTTGTATTCTTCTAATTGCCCCAATAGATTAATTGTGTTCTCTTCCCAATAAGGATATAGAATAATAAGAAACTCAACACAAGTAGCAATCCTTTCTGTAAGTACTTGTTAGGTTAATAACTGAAAAATTTACATAAAGAAAGTAATTACTTAATAAAAGAATATTGTCACAATATCTTTTATATTCTTGTCTGATATAGGGCCAACCGAACAGACTATAACCGCCCATTAACACCGACCACTCAAGAGCCTCCGATAATCTCACTCATTCGGTAAACAGAATGCAGGCATTGCTTCAAACCAACATTAATCCGGACGAGAATATCCAGACATGCCTGGACACGGCTTTCCCAGGTAGCAAAATTTTATACTGACTATTTCAATAACAAACAGTTTTAAAGAATTTCAAAGTAAGAACTAATTGATTTTATAAGTATTTTAATACGTTAAATAGCGAGACCATACAATAAATAACAAGCTGTAGATACTTAACCTTCTTTGGTAGGTTTGATTTGTTAATTTCATTAAATGTAAGTAAAAATGTTATAACATCTTTTAAACACAAACATAACTAAAGAATTAACGAGTTACTATTTTGCAAATGAGCCGTTAATTAGTTCAGCTGTCAACTGCGTGTTCGTTACTTTTACTTGGAGTTACACGTTTTATGTAGCAATATTATCTAGAAAATATCTTGCAGCGAGTTACAATACTTTTTCTAAGAGAGCCCTAGCCTGTGTGTACTAGACACTTTTATCTGAAGCTAAGAACTAGTTAACTATTATCTAGCCGTCCGCTTCAGACCACCCAGTGGTGTAATGAGTCGTATCTAGGAGTAAGTAGTTCTAGGGTTGGCCACTACCCAAAAAGTGACAAAATTAGTCATGATGTATGTTGCACCCTCTGACAGTGACCCGACATGATACCATAATTAAGAAATTACAGGTTCTGACATTTTCTTTAGTTTGTTTTTTTTATACATTTTAGTATTGGTTACTATTACGCAGTTATAAATGGTCTAAAGTATTATCATATTCATTATTTCTTCTTTTTAAAAGATAAAGCACATTTGGAACGATTCCTGTGTAGCAGGGAACTAAAATTGAAAACTATGTACATAAAGAACACCCAGACTCGGCACAACTCTTTGTGGACACAAAAATGTTTGACTCGTGTGGAAATTCAAGCATTCAGGATCCCTTACCACTAGACGAACAGTAAATTAGAAAGACTCGAATAAAAAATGTCTAATGTTGATTACTGTCAACCTTAAATGCAAAAACAAACTATTTAATAATATGTTTAATGTTTAGTTATAGTCGTGAGAGAAAAGTGATAAGCAATGTATTAGAGTATGCATATGTCGGAAAGAAAGTTTGAAAGAATAGACAATATCTCTCAATCTCAGTGGTCCTCAATCAAAGTCCATTTTATTGAAATCTTGTGCACTTCAACTCTCTGTGAAGAACACAGACCTAAGGGACGTCTACTGTATGCCAGGAAAAAATAGAGACAGAGAAAATGAACGTCAATACGAAAAGCAAATTTTAGATACAAATTTCAAGTTTAATCCGCACTTTCGGGCGACTAAGCTAAGCACAACCACTACAGGTATCAAAGGATATCCTAGAGCTGTTTATGTTGCGGATCAGTTACCTAGTAGCCTACGTCAGTTCCAGCTTCCATCTGTAAAAGTTTTGTTAGACGAAACGCATTTTTTTTTCTATGTCGCCGTGAAGGCATGTCGTTCGTATGCACCACTTCCATGACTATCCTTAATAATCTTACTCATAAATAGTAATTATGGTTTATGTTTTTCAAAAATCGTTATGTTACTTTTTCCCTTCATTATTAAACATTACATGCAATTAATTATACATATATTTAATCATACATTTAAATTATACGTCCCTCTTAATTTACGCGGTATATTATTATACCAAATACAACTATAACTGTTTATTTAAAGATTACATTATTTCTCATTTACTATACACATGGATCACGTTAGAATACCTTCTAACTACTACACATTGCATTAAAACGCACTTACTATATTCATACATGTCTCGGAAGTTTATCTTTGCATGTATTTACTGAAAAGATATGTCGCAACAACTGCTCAACTTTCTCTCAAATATATAACTTTGATCATAACTATTGTTTGTTTATATTTCATGAAACTATTTTCACATAAAGTGTCTATCTAAAAGGGTTGTTCTATACATCAAAACACACTAGAGCATGATGTAGAGGAAACACACATAAATGATTCGAAATGTATTGTCACTAAGCTACCTCATAATGAAAAAGCAATAATCTCAGTCTATCCCTCGCCAACAATACACAATCAATATCCTCACTTCTGTCTCAAGCTTTAAAAAATCTGTAATAGTCGTAGTAGCAGTTTCTGTAATAGTAGTAGTTATTATTACTATTTCCTTTATATGACTTAAACAGTATTTAAATAACATTATTAAATATATAAAAAACATATATAATAAATTTTAATAAATAAAAAAATGTGTCTCCATTACACCATTACCGGGTACAGAGTATTATCATTATTATTCAATAATTACCGTTTCAATAAAAAAACGCAATTATGACGCCAATATACTCGTTTTCTTTCCTGTCGCGCTATAAAGTTATTTCATTCCTAGCTCATCCACAGCAATTTTTAATTCAGCTGATATATAATAATATTTGTGTAGTTGCTTTTGCGGAAACCAATCGTATTCAGTACTAGCCGGTCTAAACGGTTACTGCTCCGCTCATTATTACATGAATTTCAATGAATACTCCGTTCAATACAAAAACAATCATTCAAATCTGACAGTTCCACAGATTCGTATAGATTACATTTTATAGGTTCCGTGGGGGAGGTCATCGTCCAGGAGTGAATGTCGATAGACTGTTGATGATGATGACGTACTATGGTAATTTCTTTACGTTACTTATTTTCGTGAGTTTGTTATATATATGTATTTCCAAAACAGTTACGTTACCCAAGTACTTAGAAACTCTCTCGTAAATGATGTTTGTTTTTGAATTTTAATTGGCTAAATGTGAGTGTTTAATACACCTCTGCGTACCCTCTAAGAGATACAGGCGTGAGCGTGAACGAGGTCACGCCGTACAGTACGATCTTTAGTCACTTTTACAACTATATAAAAGTATAGCTAGTTCTTTTAATTAAACTTAAAAAAAAAATCATAAAATATATATTTCTTTAGTCACCTTTTCTAAATTAACAAAAAAAATTTTTTCGCTCTTTAACTAAATATTCTTCTGTTACACTAATTCACCGTCTAATCACGTCTTCGTACCTACCTAAATTCGTAGTTGCAATGTACAATGTAGCCTGTCTATTTATAAGATGTGGATCAACGTAAACAATATTGCCGGACGAGAAATACTTCCTGCTTATGCATTTGCTTTTAGTCTACAAATAGAAAGTACCGCGTACAATTTATGTCAATAGTTTCAAACTTAATATATAATGAAGATAAAACATTTTTTTGTCAAAATTGTGTTTAAACAATAGCATGAAGACAACTGTTATAAGTACGAAGTAAATCAATATTAGAATTAGGGCACTATTCTACTCCATAGAGAACCAAACGGCTCATATATCTGACCTCTTTCCAATGCTGTCGTAAAGGCGGCTAAGACGTCGGACTGTTATTTATCCTGGTAACATGTCACTGTTTGCGTCATGACTTTGTATATGTATGTATTTTTTTTTTTCAAGTAAGCAATCTACGTGTACGCGTGAAAGAAACGAAAGAAACTAAGAGTCTTCCATGCAGGAGAGTGTAAAGAAAAATCGATCTCTGACCTCCCAGCTTCCTAAACTTAGCTTTGGAATGAACGAGCTTCTGTTGTTCATTTAACTTTGTTTTCTTAAAATATAGTTTATATAGATGTTCAAAGCTACTTTGTTTTTATGTGGAAACCCCCTCGGGCCGTCATTCCACCGAGGTTTTCGGTGAAACGGTGTGTCGGAATGTGAAAAGTGCGAGATGACCTCCTCACAGAAGGTTGCGAACGCTTTAAAATTACTATCGCTACCGGCCATGGAGCGTATGACGGCGGTAGCGAGAGATCCTCTCCGATGACTGCAGTGCGGACCCGACGCTCCGCCGCCCAAGCGGGGCAATCCGCGAGCGTATTTTGAACCGATTCTTCACTGCAGTCGCAATGGTGGCAGGTGGGACTTAATTCCCACCTAACGACCGAGTGCAGGTACTGAAGCAGCCATGCCAAGAAAGGACCTGCGTCAGTCGGAAAAAAAGAGTCCCGTGCTGCCGCTCTGACCATTTGACGATGACCTCGTCGAAAGCTCCTACCACAACTAGCACTCTGATAAAATTAAGATTTTTGTTAAAGCTAAATTATCTACTTTTTAACACTTCAAAAGCTTATTTTGTTAGTATTATCAATTACTCTCATTTATTGATGTGTCCCATATCGAACAAAGACTCTTTTTGTTACAATAATACAATTACAAAAATAATAATCGATCGATAAAATAGGAGACGTTATTCTTATGTTACACAAAAATATTCGATCATTTAAATATTGCTTAAACAGACGGAGTCCCGTACTTGTAACTCGAACTGGCTGTAGCCGAGAGGTCCGAACCCTGTCCTTGGATTTAAAATTGAATATATCATTTGGCGTGAAAATATTTTCGTTTTTCATTTATATTCATTTCCACTTGACATTGGTGGAATCTCTGCGATGACTAAACACGCGAGTTTGTCCATAAATAACTTATAATAATAATATATCATCGGATGAGGAACATGGCGGAGTCTCCCCGTCGGAGGTAGAATAACAACGTGTGACGTTTCTTATGAAATAGTCAATAGCTTCGTCTGTTCTGCCTGCCCGGCACCACAAGCCACAAAACTTAGTAATTTTCGTTTAATTTCTTAAATGTTGTTTTTTTTTAAGCTGATATGTTGCTAAGAAGACTAAATACATGCACGCAAAATTTTAGTGAGAAAACTAATGTGGCAGCTTTTAGCAACTTACATTTTGTGTTAGTTTTGAAGTAACTTCCCTACGTATGAATATTTACTCAGGAATGTAAATGGTAGTTCTGGAAATACATAATAATATATGGTTATTCAAAATAAACCCAACAATCCCGGTTACTTTAAGTCTAGTTAAATTTATTCCAAATAGTATTTACACAGCTACTATATTTGCTATTTAGTGGGCGTAAGTACTTAAACACAATACTTAAATATATACGACTAGAAAAAAAAAGATGGTGACGATTTTATTTTGTCGTGTAAGGTGACATTTTACTTTAAGCGAAGTACAAATGCAATAGAGATTCGGCTCATTCCGCTTTCATATTTTTGTTTTATATAGTACCTATTTATTCGATTGTGTTTACCGTGAGCTCTCAAAGGACTGGAGCTACATCAAATTGCCAACACCAAATATTTAAGCTTGCCAATGCATACTGCAATTTCGCAGAACGCCGAACCACCCTCGTTTAATTAAAATAGACTACGCTATAGGTGTTTATTTATTGAGATAAATTACATGTTTGAATAAATATAGCCATGCATATTTATATACATACATATTTATCATTTATTATACATAGATCGGTTCAGACAGTTGTGGCCAAGACTACACCTTACCCGTAGTTACGGGATCACAGTAACAACTCCTTCAAACATTATATTAAATTATATATCTTATATATAAAATTCTCTTATCACAATGTTAGTTACCATAATCCTCCGAAACGGCTTGACCGATTTTTATGATAAATGATAAATGATAAATGATCTTTATTTTGTAAATAGGTTACAACAACACTTTTACACGTCAATATATTATTTTTTTCTGTTAGTTGTAAGTAGTGTTAGTGTTAGTTAGTGTAGTAGTTGTTGTAATGAAATTTTGTATGCATATTCAGTAGGTCTGAGAATAGGCCAATATCTATTTTTTATACAAATAAATGATAAGGGTGACCATATACAGATTTTTTATGGCAGAACAACGTTTGCCGGGTCAGCTAGTATATATATATATATGTATATATAATTAAAATTGTAGATAACAAAAGGGGAAACTGGTTGGGCACTATACATGATATGATAACTTCAAAGAGAAGTCAAAGGCCTGGATAATATTTTTTTTTTCAGCAACAAGTAACGGAGTATGTTAGAATCGAGAATTACCAAATAGTCAAAAATATCGTACGGAATAGGAAATAGTGTCAGTTGATCCACCGAACAGTGCGTAGCTCTTAAGTTAGAAAATGTTAATTATAGATATTTAATATTTAGAAAAGAAATAACAAGCTATAACTTTAGTATACTAATAATATATTGCTCACAATCAATACATACATACATAAGCTCCCAGCGGGGTAAGCAGAGATAACAGCCCGAAACTTGCTTCTATCCTTAAATGAGCTTCCTCGACTGTCATTTAACCTTTCATATAAACTGTTTTGGACTTTGGTTGTTGATTTATCTGTTTAAAAAAATATAATATTATATCTAAACCTAAATCAGTACAGGTGTAAGTTTTCAATGTTCACATTTGTAAAGCTTTGATTGGTGGTTTGAATGACCTGGTTTCGATTACAAGATTCGTATTAAAAGTAAGTAAGTAACACAAATATTTTCAAAACGTTCGATTCTTTCCTCTGGTGTATCTTTATTGGTGCAATTCCTTTGATGAATATTTAAAAACAGACTTATGTGGCACGTGGCCTGATGTATTTAAATGTTGCCAGAGCATGAAATCACGGAAGTTTTTTTAACGACGTAAAAAAGCTTTATAACTGAATAAATCCTTCTTTGACTTTGGTCAGTCAATGGCTAATAAGATAAATCTATGTACCTACCTAATTTAATGAAGCTGCATAGTTTTTTAACACTATATTCTCTGGAATTCTGAGCCGGATTTGGAAAATATTTTTTCTATTGATAGCCCAATTCTTGAGAAAGAAAATATAGGTTATTCATCCGACGACGAGCTAGTTTATAGAGCTGAGTTAGTTAAATTGATCTTAGACTTTTATCCAAAGATCAACTCCTTCGACAGTCTCTTTCCAAAAGTCTAGTATTCGTCTGTATAAAACTTTCAAGAATTACAAAGACATATAAAACTTTCAATAATTACAATTACAAAGACATAAACATTTAAAAATGTGTATAATGTTTTGTGTAATTTATATTACGCACACGTGAGGAGTTAATACACCCCTGATTTTAATTTACATGTATCTTTTATATTATATGATATACATATATAAAAACACACGATATCCTTAAACGTATTTTCTCCCTCTGTTGCCATAAAATCAATGTTCGAATATTTAGAAGCTTAAAATTAACCGAAACCTTCAATGAATGCTGCAATATAGTATGAAACTAATATATTACTTCCTATTTCCATTATATCTCTAAATGAATACTTTAACAAATAGTTTATAAGTGACCGGATAGTCCAAAAAAAAATATAGGTACTGTCACTACGTTCACAATGTAGGAATTGACTGACGTAATTTTATGCAAGTAACAAAATTTATTTGACTTATTGGAACTATTGCTTATACTGACCAATCCATTTGTATAAGCAATATCCTTTCATGCCATTTCTCCTCCTCCCGTTACTGTAAATATACTTCAAACTTTCCCATCTAATTATGGGTAATAGTGGGTATGGTAATAGTGGGAATAAATTACGTTATGTTTTATTTGTAATCACGCCTCTGCTTATCCCTTCACGGATGCGGGCGTGAGTCTATATATGTATATAAAAACATTTCACTTCTTCATTTAGAGCGTGAAATGTTTCAGAGGAAAAGTTTTTGTTATTATCCGTTGTGACAGTCATGAGTTTGCAGTTATTTATCCGACCTGCTAAACACGAACGATATTAATTTTCATACAACTTTGCCGTACCCCGCCGCATATTTAACAACCACATCTGAGGATACTTATTTGTCAAAATAGAGATTGCATGTACAGCAATTGATAATTTACTAACACAACAATTATTGTCACGCGTAACGTATCTCGCATTACGGTACGTTTTATAAATGCTTAAAAAGTATGGCTGGAGCACAATCTATGTTAGTTTTAAATGACGCGACGCAGTAACACCGTGAGTCCTGCACGGTGGCCCCTGAGCTTAAATATAAGGCAATAAAAGCGATCTGATAGTTTTTAAGTTGGATCAAAAATGGTCCACGTAACTGTCCGCAAAAACCCTGTTTGTTTGTTTTATCAAAGAACACTGAAACGAGTTGAATGGAATAAACATTAATCGGCTAATTACTACTGCTGATATCTAAATGCTGTTGGTAATGATGTATGTAGTTGCTTTCAAATCTTCAGAATAGTTTTATATTTGTGGAATTCCTTTAACGGGTACATGTTATCGGGTAACACTTATAAAATCACCTATTAAAAAATATATTTATAGATTTGTAAATTTAAGGTATGTCATAGAGATTGTAATTTTAGGAATTACTTAAGCTGACTGTAGACTACAATTATTCTTCCTTATTTGAATTCAACTACAACTATAACGTTATTAGTTCTCGGATGAGACGTATGACTAAAATAGATAATCAATAATCGTCTGCCTCCGCGCGCCACGTGTATTTTTCTTTCGCATGCAGAAGATAATTCGCACAGCCCTGCGGAAAATTTATTTCGAACCGTTTATTCGAGAAAATCCTTTCTCGCACAATGTTTACGTAGTGAGTAACTATTGAAATTATTTCACACTAAATTAGACAGCAATACTGTCCTATTATATCTTATTAACTTGGTATACCTGTACCTACAACCAGACAATTACTAATAATATAATGTTATTATAAACTCATGCCTTCATCCCTGAAGGGGTATACCATATGCCTACTTTTGCAAATAATAATTTAGCTAGCTGAGCTGGTTTGGTCACCCCAACCCCAAAACTTAGTATGTCTACAATGTACAGACATCAGTCGTTACAGTACTTGTAAGCTTTAAAAGTGCATAACCGACAGTAAATATTAAATAAATATGTATAATGTGATATGATAAATTATATTGAGTTGAGTGTCCTTCATCCTATCCTATCTTTCTCTTGGAGCGGGAACTGTTCTTAAAATTTCAATGCCACCATTCCAATTCATTATAAAATATATTTATCTATATAGGATCACTAATGGATCAATAATATTTTTTTTTTTTATGCGATAGGGGCAAACGAGCAGACGGGTCACCTGATGGTAAATGACTACCGACGCCCATGGACACCCGCAACTCAAGAGTCACAAGTTCGTTGCCGGCCTTTTAGGTAGGAGTACGCTCTTTTCTTGAAGGTTTGAAGGTCGTATCGGTTCGGAAATACGGCAGGCGACAATATGTTCCATAAGCTGGTTGTGCGAGGCAAAAAGCTTCTGGAGAAGCGCACAGTGGTGGGGTGCCAATCGTCTAGGTGATGGGGATGGATGTTTTGTTGCGTAGGACGATGGCGGAATCCAGCACCCGGGATAAGTCCGAACAATTCCTCTGAACACTCCCCATGATACAAGCGATAAAGGATGCAGAGTGAAGCTACATCTCTACGCAACGCCAAGGTGTCAAGTCGATCAGAAATATCTTGGCAGTCGATGATGCGATAATATACACACAAAATATTTTTAACCTTGCTTATTATATTGTAACGTTACTTTATTAGAAAAAAATATGAATAAAGTTCCTCCTCCTCTTTGAAGTTCGCTTAAAAATTAAAAAAAGGACTTGCAAATTTAATAAAGCCTACTTTTATATTTGAAAAAATAACTAAATGTTTTGTCTTTGAGACTTAAAGTAAATAATATAAATAACATGTTTTTTATATGAGGGACAGACGAAGAGGGTACCTGATGGTATGCCGACACCCTCACTTACTCGGCAATACAATACACACAATTAATTGTCTACCGGTTTTCGGTGAGGGTGTGATATTACTCCGATCGAGCCGGCCCATTCACATGCAGCGTGGCTCTCCTATGGTAAGCTCCCACGGTGAGTTTTATAAAGATAAATATTATATTCATTGAAATACACATGTAAATTAAATAAAAGCTTTTGACATAGTTTATATGAGTTCACAGTTAGCTTTTACACTGAATTTTCACCGAATTTGCCGCATAACTGTTATTTTGTTGATATGCAATAGATTTAATATGTTCGTTTTTCATTACTTTCAAACCCAATATACTGTAGCAATGAGTATCAAAAAGGAGACAAGAGCCCGGGAGCCATATATGACAAAAGAAACGCAATTAAAACAGTTCTGGTAGTCGGACCTAGCCATCAATTGAAATACTTCACCGTTGCTGTCCCACAAATTGTTACTATGATTACATATTGCACCTAAACCAAAACCATATCTTTATTACTTTCTAACCACACGTTTCTTTGTGAAGTTATACCTACCTACATCATAGGCTAATGGACTCTGTTTTAAAGAATGTCTTATAAGCTATATAATGGTTCTGTGAACTGAAAATAAAAAAATATTAACATTTTTTAGTAAATATGGTATCACTACTGCATCATTCGCAAATGCAAAAACACATCGAAGAAGACTCCTGGAAAGTTTTGGATTACAGTGGGCAGAGAAATACATATGTAATTTGGCGTGTGGTTCTTTGTTGAGAAAAATAGGACCACACCATATCTTATAAAGGATTGGATTGTTATCTATTAGACAGTATATATATAGTCAGCCGGTCGACGGTAATAGGTTTATGCCCTATTACGTTAGTGTGACCAATTTTTAATTGGCAAAATGTGGGTGTTGAATACACCTCTGCGTACCCCTTTATGGATACGTGAGCGTATGTATGTGTAAACATATAATCTGTAGATTTCAATCATTTGTTGCCTAAAGTTTGAAATGATCGAGTAGCCTATAACGAATCAATATGGCTGTTTGACAGTTATGTATCATCTCATTTGAAACGCATGTTGTATGTTTCTAGAAAATTCATTTGATCTTCGGGTCTTACACTTGTTTACGTTGTTATGAGGATAATACAAAAATTCCAATCGATGAATGTACTCTATACTAATATAAAACTTGCAACAGATTGCTTCATTTATGTTAGGTACAACCTCGAACTAACTCGATTGATAGTAACCCTGTTACTATCAATCGAGTTTCGCGAACTGCTGAGGTAAATCTAACTTATTACCTGTCTGGAAAGGAAGGTGAAATACTTTTACTTTTATATATCATTTAAAAGATCCGGTTTTAGTACAAATATAATATATAGATACTGTGCTGGAAATACACTAAGTCATATGTTATCATTTTTTTAGATTATTATCACCAGGATAATAATCTAAATACATTTTAATGGTCGGCTGTACATTTTTTTTTGTTTAATAACTTCGCGAGTTATCAAGCACAAACATTTTTTTTTTTTTATACTATAGGGGGACAGACGAACAGACGTGTCACCTGATGGTAAGTGACACCGCCGTCCATGGACACTTGTAACTCAAGAGTCGCAAGTGCGCTGCCCGCCTTTGAGGGTGATGAGGGATGGGGGAGCGGAAAGAAGAGAGGAGGGATGAGGAGATGGAAAAAAGGAGAAAGGAGATATGGGAGAGAAAAGGGGGGAGGAGGAATTGGGCCTCCGGAAACCTCACTCAATTCGGGGAAATGCAACGCTAGCGTTACTTCACAACCGGTTTTTTGTGAGGCCGTGGTATCGCACCGGTCGAGCCGGCCCATTCGTGCCTAAGCATGGCTCTACCACTGAAATACATGCCAGTTCAGTGCTCTGAATACGGTATTTACTACCACTTCTTCAACTTTATTATTCACCAGAAGGCAGAAAATAGACGATACTCAATCTACTATTAACTGTTATCTCAAAGATTCCGGCCGAATAATCGCTCCCAAATATATTGAGTACCAGTTAAAAATAGCTGCAGGAGCGGGCTTATAAATATCGTGGCTACGTAGTGCACGTCTAAAGGCCGCCTGCATATCTATGTCATTAAATGATAAACAAATCGTAAGCTCTAGCGACGACCGAATACAACCGAAGAGTACCTATATACCGTCGTGATAAATTAATGAAGTTGTTCTACCTTTTATATATATATATACATATATAAGCCTATCATATGACTCCACTCTGCCCAATGGAAAGCAACAAGTGGAGTCTTAGAGTGGTCACCATCCTCATTGCAAGTATAGTCAATGTAGCATGGTGACCCACACTGTGGCAGCCTTGTGAGAGCCTTTTTCACGCACCGCTTATAAGACCCGGGATCAAAGTAGGAGGGAAACACGTCTAATTGGCACAGGAAGGAAGAGCCGAACCGTTTAGTTCGGAATCGTAAATTTTCCACTCTTAAACGGTGACTCCTCAGACAAGCACGTGTTGGTACGTTACTTCAAAAGATATTTTATACCACCAAGTACATTCGGATAGAGCATGTACCTCGCGGGAACAGTCAGTCGTGAATTAGATTTATATTTACATCGATGCACATACGGTACCGTCGCGGCTGGACGCCTTACTCCTTGAAAAAGGCCTCCTGTCGAGACCGAAACTAGTCGGGCATCACCCGGTATGGATATGCGACCCAATATCCTATTCCTTCAATTGCTCTCCCTTGTTCTTCTGTTTCCCCTTTAATGCACTTTTGATTTTCTCTATCATGTCACTGAATCCATATTCAAATAAACTAGACGTAGGTTTTTAGTATACTTCCTCTATTTGATCTACCGCTGAGTGTTTATATGTTACATAATAGTAACATATATACATACCATAAACTGCAAACTTTAAAAGTTTTTTTTTTTAAGAATACCAGCAACGTGGGTCACACGTTACCAGTATTCTTGTAACCCCCCCCCCCCCCCAGCTAAGCGTCAGTGTCATATCGAATCACTTTTTTTATTTTATTTTTCAAATACATATAATAAAGAAAATATATAAAGCAAAGTTAGGAAGTGACCTTCTGAAAAAAATAGTCCGAAAATGCCCACAACAAGCATAATACATTTTATGTTTCAATGGATTGAATTAAAATTGTAACTTTATTTGTCAAATATAGTAAAATATTTCATATTAAATTTTAATTATATCCTAACTAATAAATATTATCCTTACGAAAGAGAGTTCGTTCGTTCCATTTACAAGAAACAAGCTAAGCGACTGAGCGACACTTCTAGTGACCAGAATGCCTGGCCTTTTACTCGAACAGCGAATAACCATTGCCAGTCAATGTGGTAATGCTGCCAGCCTCTTGGGAACGCTACCAATATGTAGGCGACGATGGGGAGGAATTTTACGATGCATGTTGGTATTTTATTACAGTATTTATTCTTTTTTTAGGTTTATAATTATTCAAGAATTTTGTTGAAGTTTTTGAATTGTCAGAAATTGTTTCCGAAAATTTATCAGATAGTGTACATGTATATTGACGGTTCACTGGGTGTTTGTAATTCAGTTTAATTACGGCCGTAAAGGTTTAATATCGTTCGAATCGTGTGTGCTCACGGTCTGGTACCGATATTAAAAGTCCCGGACGCTAGCTGGGACGCACAGGTAGCGCATATACATACGTATACTATGTACACACAACTCCATTATTCTTTTTTTGGAATGACGCTCTTTTAAAACGATAAACATGAAACAGGATTTTTACAGAAAGAATACCGCACAAGCGATTTTCTCTTTGATGTATAACAGTGCTACCCCATCTCTCCCCGTGGGTGTCGTAAACGGCGTCTAAAGGATGGGTCTGACGTCTATCAGACAGTATACACATATACAGTACCCGGTGGACGGCTGTAGGCTCGCCCCTTATTACGTAATTAACTAACTTAACTAACAACGGACACAAGGGACACCTAGACTCAGAACAACTATTTGAGGATTACACAAAGTGTTTTAATGTACTCCCGAGTACATTATACGCGACATTTGACATTATTCTAATAGGCAAAACGTGGGGTTTTGTATACAACCCTTCTTTTACTAACCGTATGAACGTGTGATGATGTAAGATTTAGATCAGATTTAAAAAAAACTAAAATTCGAGAATATTCGACTAATTTCGGAACCGACGGGCTCCTTTCTCAAGGAGTCGAAGGGTCATTACAAATGGGTAAGAAAGTTCTGAGTTCTTTTATCGTTACACCTGAAATTTAGTAGGGATATAGTTTATAGGCACATCAGTTAAAAAGGAATTTCGTGACAAAGGCAGTTCTAACTTGTGTCTGTGTTTTTGTAACTTTATATGAAAATATTAAGTTTTTTATAGAAGGAGGGAGGGAATAAGAGAGCTTGCCAAATTTGAGGTAGTTTCAAAGCTTTTAGCAGAAGACACGTGGTTTAGAATGAATATTAAGACTATAATGTTTCTTGCTACTAAAGACTAGTTATTGTGATCTAACATTTTCATTGAAAGGGGCTACTTAATCTGGCTAAAAGATATTTATTTCTTTTGGATTTAAATAAGAAAGGGGTATTTGGCAGACACCTATTGTACAGATAGGTACAGATAGTTAAATGGCTAAGAACTGTTATTCCCTTAGAACTACTGAAGAAACCTTTGTACCTTTTATGTTTGAATAAACATAGGGGATTAAATCAGAAAATAACTAACCTTAAATACCCTACAAAGTGACTGACTATTTACGAATTCCATTCAATTCAAAAACTGCAATTTATTTTCACACGAATATTTTCAACCACCTAAAAGATATTTATTTTATATTTTATAAATAATACCTATAGAAATCGATTAATAGCAGACCCTCGGTAATCCGTCAAACGTTTCGCAACACTGTGTGGGTTTATCGAATATGTCTGACTATAGAGTACTGCCACCAGAGAGTACTGACAGAGTTGTATTCAACGCCAACATTTTGCCAAACATAATTTAATCTTACTTACTTAATAGAGGACTAGTCTATTGAAGTTAAACTTGCACTGAACATACACTTTCTTATAGTTTCAATTTCTAGGGATTTAAACATAAGATGAGGTGACATTATTCTATTCAAAGGAAAACCACATATCTGCAATGTTCTTCTTGAAAAAAGCGCACATTGTATAAAATAGTCAATTAGTCAAAAATTAAATAAAAGCAATCAGTTATAGCATACTTTTTTTTTATATTGGCCTAACATTGTGACTCCACTTTGCCTGATGGAAAGCAATAAGTGCAGTCCAAGAGTAGTGATCACGATCCTCATTGCATGTCTAGTCAATGCAGCATGGTGAGCCACACTATCCGCATAGGAGAGAAGAGCCAAACCGTTTAGTTCGGGTACGTATATTTTCGACTCTTAAACGGTGACTCCTGAGGCCAGCACGTGTAGTCGTGTAGAGGAAGGGAGAAGGTGGGACCAATTGGAAGAGCTTGTCAGAACAATCTCCGTGTAGTAGGCATTCATCATCCCGCCTGTTTCTTGGCAGACTAGGCAGATGCCTTACTAACGCGCACATTTCTCCGATAACAATTTAGTCTCATTTACGTAATAGGAAAGTCACTGACGTCATCCGGGCACTTTCCAGGATTTGGTGGGAAAAATTGTAGTATATTAACAGGAAAGAGAGGATAGAAAAGGAATGAAAGAGATATATTCCTTAAACAGATGGTTGGAGGAGTATGCAATATCTTGGGGTTCTGGCTAGAACGTTGTCGACGAAGCAGTCTTTTCTGCCTCCTCTACTTCTGAGGAGGGCTTTGGCGGCAACGGCTAATCTTCTGGCGAGAAGAGGAGGCCATTTTTCTTCGGCCCCTCGGTCGAGGCTTGGCCCAACAGAGCGGGCACTTGTATGCAGATTCCTCAGTTGGCTCTTCGCTCCTCGGAGCTGTGAGGAAGTTAACCTCAGTAAAAAAAAAATCACCGTGGTGGGACCCTTCTATGGGTCAGAGCTTCTCCAGTATTCACTATGGAGAAGGTGGACGGGCTCGGCGTACACTTAGACTGCTACCGAGAAGGCATTTCGAGATTTGTCTTGATGCCGAAAGGAGGGTCGTGGCCAAGTCTCACGGCTCTCATTGCGAGGAAGAAAACCTCTATAAAAAAAATACCCCGAATCTCGTGTTCTGGTGCGTGGGATGGGATGCATGGCTGATGGGTGGTTCAGTCGTAAGCGCACTCCCAGCCTAGGTACCTGCGGACCCCTCGGTTGGGTATAATAATATAATATGCCCGGGTATTGGGGGATCTCTGCCCAGGTTGACCTATAGTTCAAACTGAAGAAAGAAAGAAGGAGAATTTGAAGAAGAAGAAGAAAAGCAAAAAAAAAGAACGCAGTTCTCTATGGCGATGGAACCCGTCGAAAATCGAAAGCGCAGTCGTTCGAGGGATGACGGACCTGAACCGTCCATGCTTCCTCCCAAGATGGCAAGCAGCCAAAGGGGAAGACCGAGGTCACTCACGCCTGTTGCGCCTTTGACAAGTTCCTGGTCGCCTTTCACCAGGTCGGGAGAAGCGCGCGGGCTTGAGCGGAAGGCGAAATCATCGCGGAGGAGGAGATCGCGGATCTCCTACTTAAAATCCGTTCACCGGTGGAAAGGGGTTCCGTCGCTCAGACACCTGTGGCGTTGAAAGAGAGGACTAGTGTTGCGGTGGCAATTATAAACAAAGTGGATACCAAGTCCACTAATCTAAAGGGCACCTTTGTTTGAGCCCTGAAGGACTCCTCCTCTGCTATCTATGGAGTGGTCCAATCTCTCATTGGGGGTGTAGCGCATCTCCAAGCGGCAAACGACCACATTACAGAGCAGATGCCGGAACTTAGGGTCAGTTTGCCCAATTTCGGGCCGATTGCCCTGAGCGACTGAGCCAGGTTGAGCGGCAGGCTGGTCTCTCTCCCACTCCGTCCGAAATTCCAGATTCCCACCTGCGTAAAATTATTAACGCAGTGTGGAGGATGATGGACGGGCACCTTGCAGGTTTGGAGGCAAGGCTGCCTGCAGCCCCCATTGTTCGAGTACTCGAGCGACTGTATCGTATGCTGCAGTGACTTCCGCTCCAGTGATTTCATCCACACCGAAACGTAGACGACCGGTGAAGGCGGCGACCAAAGTGGCGACTGAATTCCCTTCGCTCCCCACTCCGTCCGTTCCATCTGGTGCTGAAGGTATGCCTGGCCCCTCTACGTCTGCTAAAGATAGGTGGCAAGTAGTCGTAGGGGCTAAAAAGTCTCGACAGCGCGCTAAGAAGGCTGCCAAGAAAACAGCCTCCACACCTCAATCGCAGTCGGTGACCGTGTCAAACAAAAAGGCTCGGAAACTGCAGGCGCCCAAAACGGCAGCTGTAGTAGTCACAGTGTCGAGTAACGTTGGGCTATCCTACGCGGCCGTCTTCAAAAAGGTCCGGGATAGCTTAGGTGGTGAGTTCGGGGCTTCAGGCTGCGCCTTGCCCAGACGGGGGCTCGAGTCCTCGAGTTCCCCGGGGCAGAAGGTGTGGAGGCGGCCGACACTATTGCTGAGAAGTTGCGGAGTATTTTTCACGACGGAAGGTGTCAAGATCGCCAGGCCTGCTAAGTACGCTGAACTGCGCCTTTCGGGCCTGGACGACTCTGTCACGGTTATGGATGTCCGCGTTGCCATTCAGGAGAAGACAGGATGCAATGCGGAAAACGTTAGAGTCAGCACCATTCGCCCCGGTCCAGGAGGCCTGGGCGCGGTTTGGATCAGTTGTCCCATAGCATCTGCCAAGATTTTGGGAGACGCTGGCAAGATCCTTGTCGGTTTCGTGAACGCCAGAGTCACAGTTCTGACGGCGAGATCGATAAGGTGTTTTAAATGCCTGGCGTTGGGACACACTCGCGTCAAGTGTGGAAGTGGCTTTGACTGCAGCGGACTCTGCTTTCGCTTCGGTCGACCAGGGCACAAGGCGGCGGAATGCTCCGCCACCCCTCACTGCCCTGCATGTGCGGTGGGTAATCTCCCTGCCAATGATCAAATGGGGCAGGGGAGCTGCAAGCCACCCCGCGCTTCTCAGCAAACATCCGGAGCAAGCCAATCGACCCAGGCTGCCTCTGATGTCAATTGTGCGTCACTGCCATCGCCCATGGAGGAGGCTGTAGAGACAGTTCAATAATGGACCAAGTCTCTAGCCTCCTTGTCCAGACGACCCTAAACCACTGTGCCGGTGCGCAGGATCTTTTCATCTGCAAACCATGGCAGAGTGGTCGATTGGTGTAGCCGTAGCTGCGGAGCCCTATTACGTTCCTCCCCGTCCAAAGACCTCAAGTGCTGGGGGACTGCAACGCCAAGTCCGTTGCGTGGGGTTCCCCCAGGACTGACGCACGGGGCGATGCTGCTGAGGAGTGGGCAGCAGCGGTGGGCCTCTGTCTTCTAAACAGAGGTACCACCAACACGTGCACGGACAGCAGGGGGGGTCGATAGTGGACCTTTCGTTCGCTACCCATGCTCTCGCCCCACGAGTAAGGAAGTGGTGGGTCCTGGAAGAGGTTGAGACGCTCTTGGATCACCTTTATATCCGATTTGAGCTCTCCCGGACCCAGGACCCCAGAAGGGGTCACTTGTCGCGGCAACCTTCCCGCTTTCCGCGGTGGGCTATATCTAAGCTAAACCGGGATCTACTGGAGGAGGCAGCCATAATTAACTCTTGGCTGTCTCCGCAGCCTCCAACCGAGGAGGTAGACATGGGAGCTGGCCGCTTTTGCGATGCAATAACGCATACAGGTATGCCCCTGGATTCAATGTATTCGGCCTCCAAGAAAGGAGGTCTAATGATGGTCCAGGGAATTGCGCTGGGCCCTCCCCTTACTGAGACTCTCCAGCCCAGCTTCCTGCAGGAAGTGGTTGAGGGCTTTTTCCCGCAACGGGTGGAGCACTCACCCCCGTCGATGGCCCCCTTGGCCGGAGACGACAGAGAGTTCGAGGAAGAAGATGTTCCACCCATCACGGAGGCAGAGATAGGAACGGTTATTCCACGGATCCGCTCCAAGAACACCGACCCCGGGCCAGACGGGATCCCTCCCCGAATATTGGCCCTAGCTCTCAACCACATGGCGGACCGCCTCAGGGGGGTGTTCGACGCATGCTTAGCGTCTGGACGCTTCCCTGACTGCTGGAAAAGCGGGAAGCTGGTTGTTTTAAGGAAGCCAGGACGGCCTACGGATTCGGTCGCGGCCTACAGACCCATCATGCTGCTGAACGAGGCGGTCTTCTCTGCCCGCATCGCACCGCACGCCTGAGGGCCGTGACCGAAGAGGTAGTGAGCTGTGGTGGCGTGCTGTTGGCGGTGTCATTGGACATCGCCAACGCTTTTAATAGTCTGCCATTCAGCTGCATCAGGGAAGCGCTCCATTATCACGGGGTGCCACAGTACCTGAGGCGGCTCGTGGCAGACTATTTAGAGGAGCGTACCGTCGTGTACGAGGATCGAGAGGGAAATTTGAGTCGTCGGCCCATTTCGTGCGGTGTTCCGCAGGGGTCTGTCCTTGGACCACTCCTGTGAAACATGGGGTCGACTGGGCCCTTCGAGGTGACTTCCCCCCTGGGCTGGGCGTATAATCTGCTCACAGCCCGGGGGTCGAACTTTCAAGAGGCGACACGCTTGGCCACCAGAGGAGCCTCACTGGTGGTCGGGCGGATCGAGGCGCTAGGCTTGCGGGTGGCCCTGGATAAGACGGAGGCCCTTCTAATTCATGGGCCCCGTCATGGTCCACCCCCTGGGGCCTCTTTAATGGTCAACTCGATCCTCGTACCCGTTCAGGCCCACATCTAATATCTGGGCCTGATTCTCGACGGAAGGTGGCGCTTTGACGAGCACTTTCTGCAGCTGGCTCCAAGGTTGGTCGGCGCTGCGTATGCCCTTGGGCGACTTTTGCCGAACTTGGGTGGACCCAGCGTCGCAACAAGACAGCTGTACACGGGGGTTATCCGGTCAATGGCACTATACGGTGCACCGGTGTGGGCGGAAGCTCTGACCGCTCAGAATAGGGCAAGCCTCTGGCGCCCTCAAAGGGTCATGGCGGTTAGAGCCATACGCGGTTACCGCACCGTGTCGACAGAGGCGGCGTGCTCGCTGGCTGGAACTCCCCCGTGGGACTTGGAGGCGGAAGTGTTCGCCGAAGTCTATCGGCGGACGGCGTGACGCCGCTCGCCGAGCCACTGTGGCTCGTTGGTCGTCCCGGCTGGAGGCTCCACGTGCTGGCTTTGCCGCCGTGGAGGCGCTCCAGCCGGTCATCGCCGAGTGGGCGGGGCGGCAGCATGGAACCCTTTCCTTCCGACTGACGCAGGTTCTTTCCGGGCACGGCTGCTTCGGAAAGTACCTGCACTACAGGATACCGGCCATCATACGCTCCATGGCCGGTAGTGACACCGCGGTCGCAACCTTCTGTGAGGAGGTCATCTCGCAGCAGGAGGCGGCGGAACGGGCCCGGGAGGACACCTCCACCCGGACTCAATTCGACGCCGGCGAACCGGGCGGCGAAGGCTTGATTACCAGCACCTCATGCCGCCCTGATTGTAGACGCGGGTGATCGGGACGGGTTCTCCCCTCCACCCGCTATAGTGGCCAACCGAGAGGAGGCGACGACCTGGTGTGCCTGGACGTTGCCTAATTGAGAGTTATCCAAAGGTAGTGCCCGCGCTTTTGCGGGCAACAAGCGCTAGGAGGGGTCCGGATGTCTTACTAAAGCTGTTCCCGGATTCCTCCTATTTTAAGAGTAGTATGGCACACCGTGTGGTTTTAGTCGGTCCGATTCCGACACACCGTTCCACTGAGAACCCCGGTGGGATGACGGCCCGAGGGGGTTTCCACACGTTAAAAAAAAAAAGTATGCAATATCTCAAGCAAGCCGAATACCTATAACTCGAACTGGCTGGTGTCGGAAAATCCGAGCCCTGTAACGCAATAACGACCTATTGAATATAAAAAAAACTGTTTAACCAAAGAGGAGAAGAAGGATTTATATAAATACATTTAAAGCGCTCCCAAAAAAAAAATCAATAAACTTTTTACTTTTTTTTTAATATTCTTAGTTGGTGTCAGTAAGACTAGGTTAGCCGTGAAACTAGTTGGCTGTTCCAATACGTAGATCCTATGGAGAAGAACATCCAAGAAACTCGAAGGACACTTCTTTTTCGACACGTTTTTAACTTTCTGGTTACATCGTTTATGAGCGCAACGCATCTTATGTGAATTTTAAAGTATTTATTCTCAGATATAACAGACTCTCTCGACGACATCTGTAACAAAAACAAGAATATCGGTAGGTCACGGCCATTTTTGTATTTTATTTTTTATTGGCGCAGGCGTTTGTCTTCCAACTCACTGATCTCTCACTAATGAGAAGTGACAATGATAAGGAAGGTGACACGCCACGTCATAATACATACATACATATTTCAAATGTCAATAGATGTATAGTACAACATGTTCAACCATGGTCGGCATACAAATATTACTAAGTAAATACTAATTAGGCGGACAATTAAGACTAATTAGGTACATGATATTCATTTTATAAACCCATAGGGAGCGCAATACACACATAACACGTAACATAATAATTTACAAGTACTGACTGACTGTAAATGACAGGTCAAGATATATAGTGCACTAATTTAAATAGAATTTAGAGAGAAAGAGCGCTATCTACTTAGATTTAGAGACATTCAAAAGAAAGAAATACTTCCTTATTAATGTCATGAACAGCTATTAAAAAAAAATAACAAACAAAACATGGATGACAGATATAGGAGAAAATGGTTCTTATCTGTTTTACATACATACCCTCACGCCTATCGGGGATATCCCCTAAGGGCAGACAAAGGTGCATCAATAACCCACATGTTTTGTCTTGACTACTTAAAAATAGAGATTAATTTTTCCAATACTTACTAAAAAGAAATCGATGATCTGCGCGATTAAAATGTTAATAAAATTTTAGATTTATATATTACATATATTAGAAACGTAGTGTTTTAAATTATATTACAAATATATACAGAACATCTTTCTCTAGAAGATACTCCACAGACGTACAATTGAGATGAAATACAATATACACGTCGTCACCGGTCTAACACGTTACCGCAACAGTATTACTCGTCTCTATTGAAACCTGTAATCCCAAGTAAGTTAACTGGAGGCTTAACCACAACATCTCCTCTTTCCCTCCCCCTTGTTCCCCTCCCCTCAAAGGAGGGCGGCACACTTGGGACTATCGAGTTGCAGGTGTCCGTGAGGGGTAGTAGTCACTTACCACCAGGTGAGCCGTTTTCTCACTGGGCCCTATACTATATGAATAAAAATAATATTAACCAGCCATTTAACATATTCTCTTTATTTTTATAATAATAACAAATGATCAATCACTCCACTAAGTGTTCTCCAATCCTTGTGAATGGTAATGTTGACTACGCAAGTTAATCGTGGTTTCGTGTTTACAAAACATAAGCTAGAGTGTGAGAAAATTTGCAGTAAACATGCTGTTTACGGAAACGTACAGATAAACAGACTCAACAATATTGTGTATAATACCTTGTACTTACTCAACATACTTGCACAGTCATACATACCTATACTCGGGTATGTTTCGCTTCAGGGTTAGCAGAGACAAAGAACCCGCCACTTGGTTGACCATGTTATAAAGAAAGTTCGGGTCAGAAGTTAGTAGGCTTCTCTGAAAGGGTTAATGACAGTGGGGGAAGCCTTTTTAGTATTTTGTTCCTGCCTATGAACATGTATACATATGACCAGAAGTGCTCTTGTATTTCTTATTAGGACACAGAACCACCTTCAGCTCTAACGACTCCAACCAGAGAAGAAAAACTACAGTCGAACTTTGTTAAGGCATTTGTAGAGTTCTAGTGTAACAAAATATTTGGGACACCTCTGCCTGCTCCTTCAGAGATACAGGCGTGAGAGTATGTAAGTAAAAAAAATTGACGTCACTCTCTGCTATCTTCAAATAATTTGCTTTTCGTATACGTTTAAACGAGTTTAATAACAGATGTGTAAATAAATAAAATGTCAAAAGAAAGATTTCATTTCATGAAAACTGCAATAATTTGTTTTAAACATTGCAAGTACCCAATTCTCTTACAAATATTTTTTGACTGTGAGTTATGTCCGAAACAGACCGTAGGTATGTTGTAATATTTTTTTTTAGTACAGTAGAGCTAGAACCATATATAGATTATACCTAGCTGTTCCCCGTAGTGCCACCAGCGCGCGGCGTTTATGTTCACTGCTCCGCTTCTAGGGGTCCTAGCGTGATATTTCATAGCCGATATACCTACCCCTTATGGGATACATACGCGTACATTATTCGCGCGCATGTATTATTCTTCAATAAATACAATCCAATACAATACCGGTAGTATGTATTAAGGAGGTATAGTACAGGAATATAGTGTTTCCAAGGCTCATGTATGTACAAGTGTGTGAGTTTCTTTGTTCACCATAACTTCAAAATGCCTGAACAGATTGTAATATTTTACAATCTAAAACATGTACAAACTTTATAAACGCTCACAAAAATTTTACACATGAACTATCACTTAATTATTCACTTCAAACGGTTTTAGAAATGTTCCACGAGTTCACGACGCATATCGTAGTTTTACAAAGGGCTTTTTACTGAGGAATGCAGGAGAGGAGTTGAGTTTGAATTTGCTTCTGCAAAATGCTAAAGTGAATTCTATGGACTGTTTATTATAAAAGATGATCCGAATAATAAATATCACTTAAATTTCACGACGAGAAACAATGCAAAAGACGTCTGCAATGTTTTTGTTTTAAAAAAATACTCTAATATTATTATTATATTTTTTTATATTTATAAGCCTATGGTAATAGTGACTCCACTTTGCCAGATGCAGGTGGTGACTGTCTTTATTTTAGTTATAGACAAATGTTAATAGTGATATGTAAAATTATTAGAGAACAGATTAATAGAACAGATTAAGAGTGATAATTTGACATAGAGTAATTTAAAATCTTATAGGGTGTTTAATTTGCTGTTTCAAGTCCGTCACTCAACATCTCTGTATTTTTTTTAAATATAGGTGGAAACAGTTTTCACATTTTCCATACAAGTCGCTGTTAATTATGCGCTGCTTATGTGGTACAATTGAACTCATCTTCTACAGGTATTCGAATATCCGAAATAACATACAAAAATTGTTTATATTAACTAGTATTTACAGATCGGAATTTCGTACCACGGATTTAAAAATAAATAAAGTTACTAAAAAACAATTCCTACTACCAATAGTAAATTTTAATGTCGGGCTACGTTCTACGTAGAAAGCATTTGTCGTGGCTGTTTTAGAGATTATTTTAAAAAGCTAATGGCGGCCTTGGGCGTTCTGACATAGTGACCTAAATGCACGGGACAAGGCCAGTATATTAATATTAAAAAGTATGATGATATACTTCAGCTTATAATAACTGAGTTATTGCTCTGACTTTCGGTTTTTAAAGAATAATTGTTAATAAGTTCAATATTTATAACTGGCATGTCCTTTATTCTTTGTTGATGTTGAAAATCGTTTATATTATTATAATTTACAGGCAATCTAGTATCTTCCCTGTAATAGCTTAGCTCTTACATGAGATCCTAACTCTCGAGTGAGTCAAATCATTATTCAGTTAACAGAGCGCAGCTCATAAACTGAATTAACCCAAAACTTCTATTGTGTGGGAAATAGCATTTAAAGTTTGACATATTCAAGTTGATGACTTTAAAAAATCATAAATAAGACGATATTAGCAAATTTTAAAGATACATATCTTTATGCTCATTGAATAAATTTATTATATTTGATCGAAAATACAAAGAAGTATTTCCAATGGTTAGTACTAATTTAACTTTCAAATAAATGATGTAGGTAGGTAGATAAAGGATTTTGATACAAACGCAATTGAAAACATTGTAGTTTTATATGTAAATGATTTAGTTAGTTAGTATTTTTATTATAAAAAACATGTGAAATATTTTTATACCTGTTACTAAAATATCCAGTTATTCTGGTTTACTTAACCCTCATGAGTTTTTTTAAAGTGATACGATGCCGGCGCATAATTAATTCATTTACTTTACCGGTATCGGTGGTAGAATAACTACACGGTATTGTTTAAAAATCGGACTTTAAAAAAGTAGACAACCGACTTCAATCAAATAAAATTTAAAAATAATATGGTTTTCTCATGGATGCCATTGTCACAACTGGACCAAATTAAAAGAGGACCACACGGGAAGCACCAGCTTTCAAATAAAAAAAAACGTCGAATTGAAAATTTCTGAGTAAACAAACATAAAAAAAAATACAGTCGAATTGATAGCCTCCTCCTTTTTGAGTCGTCGGTTAAAAAATACAACTACTACGATATTACTCTATCTTGTTCAATATTACAGAAACGGAAAACGGGACAATTGAGAAATTTTTGAGAATATTGAATGGGAAAAGTAGGTCAGTAAGGAAAGGAATATTGGGTGGGGAGATGGATAAGGGGTTCAATACATCTAGTAAGTGTTAGTCGCTCTAATACTGTTAAATTTCTGTCCGTCCGCTCTTTCACGAAATATTATTGTAAAAGGTAAATTTCTGTCGAAACATTGTAAATTCGTCATAATATCTTTTTAAAAAATGTTTGTGCAATATCATGAATTAACAGAAAGCGAAGTTCAAAAGCTATGTTTATCTGATTACCAGAAGGAAGGCGGAAATTAAAGGAAAGTAAATCGATTAACACACTTACAAGGGAGACGGAACTCTTGCCACCAAAGCCGTCGGTAGACGCAATAAGAAAAATGTCACCTAATAGCGTCGCTATTCCAATAAATCTGTGTTTTTAAGTATTGACATTATAACTGACTTTCAAAAGGTGTGCAGAACTGGGAAGATAAATAGCCTTTAATTTATCGCATTATAATTGACCCGTTTAATAATAAAGAGTAAGGATTGTATAAACGATATTGGGACTAATTGTAAATATCCAGTAGATAAAAAATATCGAGTGCGTAAGGGTACCGGAAGTCCAAGTGTTCCTCTCCTCTTCCTCCCTCATCCTTCCCCTCCTCTCATCACCCTCAAAGGTAGACAGTGACTTAAGACTTTTGAGTTGCAAGTGACCATGGGCGGCGGTTGCCAGTTACTATCAGGTGACCCGTCAGTTCGTCTGTCCACTGATATTATAAAAAAATAAAAATTGGGTTTATTGTTCGTTTCGTGTTAGATAAATGAGCCGAACATGTTTAGTTATATATGTATATAACTAAACATTCCTAAATACCAATATTAAATTCATAGCCGCAACACAATACATACACGTATTAATTCAACCTCAGAGACGTTTTATTTTCGTATTCTCACATAAATATCATGCTTAAAATCTATGATATGAGTCTGTAAAAAATAGATCAAATAAATAGACGTCAATCCGTAAAAATAACATGAACATGAATGATATTTACGTCCTAACAAAAATACGCAGTGGATTATAATCCGGATCATGAATTCACAATCGCCAAAAAGGGTTACCTGTCAAAGGACCTGATCGAATGATTGCGTAAAGACGCCAAAAAGAAATGTTATAACACAGTGAACTTAGAATGAATCTCGAGTGAATGATATGAATCATGCGTACCCGACCATATGTTAATTACATAACTTATTACACTGAACCACAAACACTTCACTAGATGCACTGTGGTAACGTACGGGCGAATGAACGTATAGGGTCTAAGAACCCAAGGTACGTCGAAGTACTCCTGAAGAATTGAGATAGCCAGCAAGAAATACCTGCTGTAAATAGAGGAGGTGGACCTGATGGGTCTACCGGCGGCGTCGCCCTTGCAACAGTTGCTGCCCATTGCGCGGGCTCATTTCGTTCGTGCGCGGGCGCTGGGCGCTGACTGAGTCGCGTATATTCTCGTTAGATCGACGCCAGCGCCGTACTTTGTTTACGCGGGAATATAGGCCGGTTGCGCGGGAGCGACTGACTCTGCGTGATGTAACGCGCCGGATGAGCTGCGCACGAGTTTCGATTTAGGGCTGCGCTAGTGCTTACTAGCGCACTGCTTCGGCAACCCTAAACGCAACTGTCTTGATGTACATTCAATTAACCTATAAAAATTATACTGTGAAATTTATGAAATGTTTTAGTAAAACCCCCCCGTTTTACTAAAAGGTAACTAGGTATATTTTTTTCCATTTAATAAAACAGTAGGTCATGTTTTTCTAAAATGAAGACGAATTAATAAAAATTACATACACCTACCATTTTCTCAAATCTAATAATCTTAGTTTACCATCCTAAAGTTGCAAGAAACATGACAAGTTACAAACAATTCTTTTAGAATAATCAAATTCCCTGATTGGTTATTACTTGGAAAAGACAAGAACAATTCCCTTAAACTTGACAAGTGTACATTATACCATTTACAAGAATGTAACATATGTTATCGAATACCAAGCAATTGTGACATACTCACAAGTAGAGTAGACCACTTAATAATGTAAATAATCGATAGTTAATATTCAAATTGATGTTTATAATAATTTTGTAGGTTTTAATAAACATTGCCTTTGGGCTATGGACGGGGCCTATCCATCGCCCTAGCAGAATCAGGCCTGAGATGGAGGCGCGAAGTGTTTCGCGCGCGTGCCTCTCCAAATCAGAGATTGGATCCCAACATAGTGGGTTCGCCTTGTTAAGAGGCGGCCAAGTCTGTCGGGGTCACAGGGTTTTCCTTTCTAAGGTATACCTGAGCTCCCGTCGGGCGGTTCGAGTCCGACATACCACCTAACCTTAAGGTGACGACCCGTGGGGGTTTCCACAAAAAAAAAGAAAAGTTATAAGAAACATATTCCCGGAGGTCTCTTAGGATATCCCCGGGTCCCTTGCAGAAGACATATTTGTGACGAAACACCGTGTGGTTTTAGTCGGTTCGATTCCGAAATACCATTACCTCATCATTAGCTTCGGTGAGGTGATGACCCGTGGCGGTTTTCATGCTAGGAAAAAAAGGTGCCAGGATTCATCGGGGAATTATGCTGGTAACAGTTGAGAAGGTAAACAGAAATCGTGGAGTTTGATTGTGCGTAAGTGTTTGTAGTACATGCTTGCCCTTGATGCTCATTTCATATTTGTGTAATTTTCTTGGTGACAGGGAACTTTCCCTCACATTCACATGTTTGCTTGTGATCCGTATTCAGATACTTTAGTTTCTAGTAGTCTTTTGTATATTATTATAGTTGTAGTAGTCTTTTTTACGCCCATTATTTTTAGTATTACGCACCACAATCTACTTTTGAATAACGCAACTATATATTTTAATTGTATGTCGTACATAACAAAAAGCGTTCATCTTTTTTACTTTTTGATTAAATTTAACACGCTTACTTTATCTCCCGTTTTTATGTGAACGGAAGAAAATTATAGGTTTTAATTTTTTTTTGTGTATACGTTTGTCCTATTCCATTTCATATGATGCCCTAATATTTTTACATACACACAAACATAAGTTCACGCTTTTTTTGTCACCGGAGTAAGCAGAGAGCCCGCCACTTGCTCTTGAATGAAAATGTATACGTTTTATTTTTATTTTGTCTTATTACCATTTTGATTTAAAGTTACGTGTTTTTTTCTAGATTTAAGAGTAAATAACATGTCAGGCTTATCTGTGATTATAAAAAAATATAAAGACTGATTAAAAAACCAAAATAAAGTTTTTTTTTAAGATTTTCAATACTTCTTCAAAATTTACCTGATTTTGAGAACGCATCTTTTTCAATTGCAATTTACACTGTTTTGTAATAAACATACGTCAAAGAATACGATCCACAATTACAGTAAATATAGTAAAAAGTAGTATTATACTTTTAATTATATCATTAATTCAAATAATTAAATATCAGCTTCTTTGCACCCATTGTAGTCTCAGCAGTACATAATTTCCTTGTTAAAATTTAAGAGGTAAATTACATTCCTCTTTCCTAATTTAGGTAAAACTAAATACAATATAAGTTCAATATCTATTAAACGAAATTACTTATACATATACGAAACCTACCTAAACAGATCATTTTACAATATAACAAATAAAAAGTGATGATGATGAATATGACGATGATGCCTTACAGCCAGTTTCAGCTGCAGGAACCACTTTGTGATACATATTTTTCTGAGCTTATACAGCCAGCTCTAAAATGTGCTTAAACGCATGTGGCTTATGTAGCCAATTTTTGCCCAATAAAAAATATGAGAATTATAATAATAATATATTTGTAACAATTAAGTCTAAGTGTTCGCGACAACCCTGATTCAAAATCGTGTGACAGCCCTGTTTCGAAAATGTAAAAATGTGTGATAAAATGTGAACAATAAACTGTAAAAAAACGAGTGAAATCCGTTCAATATAGACAGTGTAGTGGCATTTCAAAGATATTACAGTGCGTATATACGTATAGCTATATAATTTAGAGCTTGTGTGAAATACCTGGTTAGTCTAAAATAGTAAAATTTGTAAGTAACAACGTTCCTATCATGTCTATTGTTTGCCTTTCTATGTAAATACTTTAATAATCGCTTAATGTACCCGAAAATAGCATTCAGACGCATAAAGCTGAAATTTGAGACCTAGGTAATTAGGTAGTAGATAGATTAGGTAGTACCTTCACTTAGGTTTTGTTTTGTACTTAGTGCTTAGAAATTTTAATAAAGTTTTCTTTAATTGTGTTTTCCTTATAGCCAACCTAGTTAATTATCTAAACCAGTAGTTTTTACCGTGTACATATAGCTACTTTAGTACAATGAACTGATAAAATTGAAAAAATGATAAAAGTTGCCTAGACCTAAATCTAGAAATACAAAGAAAACTAAACAATCTCGGGTAGTGGTGTTTCCCATCGGATAGGTGACCACAGGACTTGCCCGTTCTCGTTTATCCCGTGGAAATACCTAACTTAGTTCCTTAGTAATAGACGCAAATGTACAGAAACGATAGTAAAAAAATATTAAATCAAATGCACTGAGTTTGAGGCGATGCGCCGGTCCTCTTTACAGTAAAGTTGTGAACAAGCTAAGCAACCGCGGTCGATCGCTCCGGCGCGGACATCAACAGCCATCGGATCTCAAGATTCTCAAGTAAGAAAATTATATAAACAGAAGCCTCAAGCTCGCCTTATAATTTGAAAAAGCATTTTATTTGCGTCCTGCTGCCGTTGAACACTACAGGAACATCAGTAGTCCCTTAACTTCATCCCACCCCTAACTAGGTACAGGGCATAAGCGTCTCGATCCTGAGAACGAATAAATCAACAGGTTTCATAACACAGAAAGTCACAGGTTTACACAAGTCTACTTGTTACTTTTAACACAAGTTCTCAAAAGCCCAAGCCCGCCTGAGACCATAGAGAAATAATAGATAATTCATAAATATCTCACTTAAATTATTAAAATTATTAATGTCATTAGTTACGTAATAAATTGTACTAAAACTATGCAGATCAATTGCGTAAAGTATAGTGTGCTTCCTGGATCAATCTATTGTCTTTTCTATTTTAAACAGCTCAATTTATTACAACTCTTCTTTAATGCGGATGCCGGCGACTTTCAGCGTTTTAAACAGCTGTCGGTTCTTTTTAACAACAATAGCCACTTCTAGTCTATATATGATAGCCAGGGTGAACTACTTTAAGGCCTTTAAATTTAGCTTACAGATGTGTGTTTTTTCAGCCTAGTATTGCTAGTAGCTATTTATATCTAACATGTTTTTTATAAAATTAAATTGCAATGCAATTATA
Source organism: Tyria jacobaeae (assembly GCA_947561695.1). Taxonomy (NCBI): domain Eukaryota; kingdom Metazoa; phylum Arthropoda; class Insecta; order Lepidoptera; family Erebidae; genus Tyria; species Tyria jacobaeae. The sequence continues at coordinate 3,595,882 of OX387207.1, read as the reverse complement.
CGGGCAAGGGGTTCCAGTGCGATGGTCTCCTTAGTAACTAAATCAGGTAACACCTCGCAACATGCTAACTGCTACCCTTAAATATAAAGCCCTGACGAACGTACTCATACATAATATATATATATATAACTGAAATGCAACCCCAAGTCAGAAGTCTTCATAATACTGAAGGTTTTTCGCTGCGGTACAAAATTAGCTGGTTTCTCATTTTTATAGTAATCACCGAACTAAGAATCAACTAAACACTTTTTTCTTTTGTCTAGTTCTCAATGTTTAATCTTAAAATTTATCATTTATTTCTCGTTGTTTTATTACAAAACTAAATAATTAAAGTTATAAAAAGGCTTGTATAAAAAAAATCGTTATTCGTGCACTCTTTCAATCAACTTGTTCGAGTTACAAACATAGTTCGAGGTTGAAAAGGGCCTTTTTCAATAGCTAGTAGTATCCGACGGACCAGTAATAATGTCTGATAAACCGGATGGAATGAGTTGGTTTCCCAGATCACAATCCCTAATTGCTTCGCAAGCATGGCTTTAGGGTAAAGCGAAGCGAAGCGAGCGCAGTATCTAGGTATCACCTTGTTTCTATGTATACATACCTATGTAAGATAAGATATATGAAGTGTGTCAAAATCACTCGTGTATTTAGTAACAGTACTAACTACACGAGCGATTTTGACCTCAGTCTTCAAATCACTGTCAAGTCACCACATAAATTAAAAATGTTTACATGTTTACTCGTTAAATATTTCTGATTAAGGTGTCTATTATGTGCAGTAAGAACTTTCACATTTAAATGCTGAGCTGCAGAAATAAAACAAAATCTGAGTTACCGGAACTAATCTAATAATCGGTTACCGTCTGCATCCGAGTACTAGCACACTTTTACAGAATAAATAAATGTTATTTCAAATTATCTATAAATTAATTTGATTAAATTGATAAGCAATAGCAACTAAAGATTAGCTTTTGCAAACTGCTTCGTAGGCGAGGCATTTCGAATCAATACCTGTGGTGAAATGAAGCTTATATTTTTAAATAGCAATTCATCTGTTAAAACTGCATTAAATTTAATGCAGTTGTTGCGTAATGCGTGTACAAACATACAAACGTACATACAGACAGACAGAGAGTTTAGAGTTGTTTTCACTTCTTTTACTCTAACTTTCAACTTTTAACTTTCTGTTGCTCTAATAAAGACCCAGGATTTTTTTCAATGTCTATAATGTAACCGGCCTGATCTGTGACAGATTAACACGTACAAAGTTACTGCAACAATAGGTTACAATAAGAATAAAACTGATACCTATATCAGGGTTCAACAGTTTACCTCAGAACGGATATTCTTCTGCGTACGAATGCACATATGTCCGTATGTATTAATTTAATTAACAAATTATAACGATATAATTTGTTAATTGACGTTTATTGGTAAGCATGAATCTAGAAAGAAATGAGAAAGAAAATACGTTTATTCTGAATTCACTGTAACGAGACGCTAACAGAACGATACACTTAATTAACTTATTCTAAACATATAGCTGGGTTATAAGATATATAGCTTAAATTAAGACGAGGAGTTAATACCTCCTGGGTCACCAAAATAGGGGCCAAGGTCAGCTTTGTGTCGGACACTAGTGGTTGCCTGACGATGGTTTTCAACTGGGCGTTTGAATTTGTTATTAAACGCCTATACTATGATACATTATACAAATTTACTGAAAGGTATCATATTTTTTTATTTATATAGAGCTATCCTTGAGCTTCTCAATTAGAAAAGAATTTTCTAAATCGGTACACAAATCGTGAAGATATCAAGTAGGTCCAATACATAAAAATAACTAATTGGAAAGTAGAACCTCCTCTCCTTTAAAGTTGGCTAAAAACTAGAGACTGCTTTTATATAATGTACATTTACATATTGAACAAAGATTGTATGATAGAGAGATAAAACATTTATACGCATAATTCTTGGTGGAAGCAAATGAACACTAAAATGTAACTGTTCATTTTCTTCAACAAAGCATTACATAATAATCTCTAGTTCATCTAATGCCATTCGCGGAACGGAACATTTTTGATCTCAATACAATATAGGAACACACAACGATCATTGTATGTAACCTAAGTTTTTTTTATACTACAGGGGGACAGACGAACAGACGCGTCATCCGATGTTAAGTGACATCTGCCATCCATGGACACCTGCAACTCAAGAGTCGCAATTGCGCATTGAGGGTAATGAGGGCTGGGGGTTACGGGGCGGGGAAAAAAGATAGGAGGGATGAGGAGATGGGAAAGAGAAAAGGCTCCAAAAACCTCACTCATTTTGGGGAAAAGCTACGCAAGCATTGATTCACAACCGGTTTTCTGTGAGGCCGTGGTAACCGGCCCATTCGTGCCTAAGCATGGCTCTACCACTGTTCTGTGAAATCTTGTAAATGTTTCAATTGATATACTCATGAGCAGTTGATTTTTGTTAATTAGGGCTTAAATCTCGTCTTACAAAAAAATTATGAAATGCCGTTAAAATTAACCAAAGACTACAAATAGCATAAAAGAGAACTTTAACTGTAGAATTAAAAAATATAGGACTTATGACATTTATCAACGCAATTTATGAAACAAGAAATTTACATGTAATGTCAAATAACGTTAAAATATATTTTTAGAACGTTTAGTGTAGAAAGTAGTCCCTACGTCATGAGAAATTAGAAAAAGTAACTCATATTTCCGAGAAAGAATGAAGGAAAAATGATATGTAGGAAGCAAAACATATTCGTAGCTTAAGAACCTGTGAAGTTTGGATGCAGAACTGTCTCCCTTTTCAAAGTGGATGTCTTTAAAGTTTGCGCAGCCATGATGCCGATATTCGTGCAATTACCGTTTGTGTAACTGCGATTATAGTGGCTTGTATGCATTATATGACGCTATTATTTAGATTAAAAATATAAATTAATTGAAAACAACGCTCTCTGTAAATTAAACATCTGTACTACGGAATCGGCAACAATAATCTACAGTACGGAAGTCTTAAGGTTTAAAGTTTCTTTAATTCTTATCAATTTGTTTATCTGGTTTTTGATATTTTATTTACGTGCGCAAGGAGGGTTTTGTATTTTCAGGTGTATCTCTTTATCACCCCTAAAGCCTAGACGGCTTGATGTATTTAGACATGAGAGACATTAGATTCGATGCGACACGATTCTAATGGTAACTCACTTTTATTGAGATAACGACAGCAAAAAAATGTGGTGTATAATTTACCAACATTGTCTCTTATTCCGGATACGTTTAATAAAGGAAGTTATGTATCCTATTTCAGAAAACTAAGATTTAAAAGGCTATTCCACGATTCAGCACACGTACTGAAAACTCGTTGAATATTTTTGATAGGGTACATTGAGATGTTTATTTTGAAAGTTATTTACTTAGTCTTTCGATTAAATAGTAAAAATTTAAGGTGGAGTTATTCATCAATTACTCTAATACATTATTTTATATTAAAATAACACCGTGCTGTTTTGGATATAACTTCAGTTCATATATTTAGTTTGCTAACAGTTGTTACATTTAACTTCATGAACTGCATGATTATACATACTATGCTCATACTTGAGTAGTAGATAGTGTATATAACAGTGAATTGTTCGATGATCGATACTTGTGTGTTAGTTACTTAAAACACGATTATGATTATAATCGGAAATCAGAGACGCGCGGTGGATGTATTAATTGCTGTAAGATGACCTAACAGTTAAGATGTGACTGGTGCAGTACCGCTGAAGACATTTAGGTTTATATTATTTCAAAGAGGTCGTAACCTGCGGTCACCTACAATGTGCATGTCTGTGGTCTTTTTATATGCAAGAAAAATGCAGGCAATTACACATCTTTTCGGATAAACTTAATAATGTTATCTTATCACATTTGGAAGATATATTTGTCAATATTGGCAATTTTGGCAATCCGATGGAATGGAAGCATGATTTTAATAGCATTTAATTATCACCTACATACCTTACTACCTTACTCACAGGACCAGGATATTTGGGAAAGCACGTATGGTATAGGACGGAAGCCAACATCGGGGGCTGCCGCGAGGACACCGGACTCCACACTTGGGGTGCAGCAACGTGCTGACCTCATGGCAGCTATCAGTCTGGGTAGCTTCTCGCTAGAGATCATGGTCATGGCCATAGTTCAAAGCGAGAATGCGGGGGTGGGGCGCCTCGTACTGCGAGGTAGTGATGAAGCCAAAGAAGCGAATGAACGGGACCGGGAGAGGACAAGCACTGTTCCGTCCCGCAGAAGACGCACCAGGCGCCGGAGAGTGCCGGAGAGTGACCGGTACCCTAGCAGAAGCAGGCTCGAGATGGTGGCGTGATCTTAATTGAGGGTAAGGCCCCTCAAAGTCCACCCCGTGATTACGTACCAATCAGGTGGTCCGGATCTGCAGGGTTTTTTTTTATATAATTATTAGCCTACCATAGTGACTCCACTTTGCCTGATGGAAAGCAATAAGTGGAATCAAAGAGTGGTGGTCATCATCCTCATTGCATGTCTAGTCAATGCAGCATGGTGATCCACACTATGCCGGCCTGGTGAGATGCTTTTTCACGCCCCAATTAAAAGACCCAGGATCAAAGTGATAAGTAAGTATATTTTCGACGCTCAAACGGTGACTCCTCAGACCAGCACGTGTATTCCTGAAGCCTAGGGTATCCCGGATTGCTTGCAATAAACCCAATTGGGACGATATAATGTGGTTTTATTCGGTCCGACATACCACCTCACCCTCAGCTCCTTTGAGGTGATGACCCGTGCGGGTTTCCACACGAAAACAAAGGCTTTTCGACCTCCTCTTTTCCGACGGTACTGTTAGTGAAATCGAATCCTATTAACCATTAGCCCTACCTGTATATACGAGTATGCACCATCAACCGTTGCTAATACAGGCTGACTTCGTACAGTTGCATAAGCTTGAGGAAAAGATTACCACAAAATACATTTTACCTTGATTGATTGATTTAAGCTATTAGATTTGTGCTTGACCAGGTTGAGTGGGCTGATCTTTTAAGTCCAGGCTGACTAGACTATGCGGTAACAGCTTTTTATAATAAACTTTAAGAAGTTAGAGATATTTCTATCCCAAAAATCTACGCGGCACTCATCACATCTACCCTGGTACGTTTCGATACTACTACAAATGCTAAGAAAAATCGGAAGAATCATCGCAAGTATAACACATAATAATCTATCTGACTACCATTCATTTTCCTTGCTGCGTACTAGAGCTATTTAGTTACATCAAGACTGCTTTAAATCCTACAATGAACAGGTGGATTCGTCAATACACCCATCCTAAATACTTCTTGTCGTACATTAAAAATTAACAAAATGATTTTTTATGATGATTGACCGCTAGCACAGGGACAGAAATGAGAAACTTATTTGCCAAATACTTTTATTCCACATATCACATTAATGTAGATACTTGGCACTGAAAACAATACATATTCTTGTGTTCATTACATCAGTTCCATACATAATTCGTATGAAACTGTGCGAAAGCCGTTAAAAACAATTGATACCAGTAAATCTGGCGGTCCAGAGTGATACCAACGGAATTGATAGAAAACTGAGTTTAGCCAAACCTATCTGTATAATTAATAAGCGTTCATTATCGGAAGGTCACATGTCGGAATCAGGTTTCTGCATTATTGCATATACATATGTACATATACAAAATACATACAAAATACTTACCATACAACTTATATGGTTAGGTTAACTATAGCTTGAAAAAGTTGACAGCAAATCAAATGGATCAAGTCAAATAGGTTTAATTTGTATATATAATAAATCTTTAAAAGTCTTAAGATTAAATCTTTTTATTTAGGAATATTGTGTGTAATTTCGTGTAAAAACGTATTTAAACACATCCTATACTGTGTTACTCTGTATTCACTCTATCCTGGGATTTTTATCATCGGTATAATCTTTCGACGTACTTGCCACATAACGCCATCTGTTGGTCAATAGCTAATATGCCTTCAAAACTATACCAAGAGTTGAAATAATATACTAATAGATATAGCGTGTTACTGAAAATTTGGGGTTCAGAACAATTTTATTTCCTCAAAAAAAATACATTTACTCACTTACATAAGCAATATTTTACAGAATCATTAACATTAACTATGTGACGAATTACACAAATTAAAACAAAATAATAATACAAATACAGAAATTAACCCAAAAACAATAAGTACATTTCACAGACGAATAACTAATAAGTTGTGTGTGTACTGTGAAATAATTTGCTTTGATACTAACTTTTATATAATATCAACTTATTCACATTCAGCATTGAAAATAACATATGAAATAAATGTATCTTTCAAACGCTCCTGTATTTTTCAATTAAACTACAGAAACTTTATTTCAGAAACTTCTTTCAGTAATGAAATATTTGGTGTGGTTTCGAGATATTTGAAAGTTTCGGAATGGAAGGCACGTACTTTATTATGAAATAGACTATGAAATTTTACAAACTATAAAAACATCTTAGGATAATAGTTGCATATTCAAAATTGTAATCTTATAAATAAAGTAGCGAGAGCCCAGCCACTAAAATAATTATTATTATCAAACTTCTCTATGGCATAAATTCTATAAGCATGAAGGAAAATCACCGTAGTCCTATTTATTGTATTGAAACAAATAGTACATTCAAGTACATTACATTAGTACATTCAATATAAGAAACTAAAGTGCTTCCTCGCAAGGGCTGGAGTGTGCCTTTTCATCAGGGCGGATGTTTGTTGTCGCTGTCTGCACTGCCTAGTAGACAAATCCTTCTCCATCCTTTGGATCCACGTGGATTTTGGCTCTACGAGCCGAATTTACGTGTGCCTCTATCGCTCCCATTCCGGAGACTCCGAGACAACTCGACTCTTTGACCACCTGAGTCAAGCAGCGGATAAAGCGCAGGAGCAGTTTCCGACCGCCGAACTGGTGTTTTTGGGAGATTTTAACACCCACCATGAGCCCTGGCTGGGATCTTCCAAAACTGACCACGCTGGTCGAACTGACCACGTATTTGCTCTCACGCATGACCTTACCCAACTGGTACTCCAGCCCACCAGGATACCAGACATAACGGGTCAAGCGCCCTCTTTGCTGGACCTACTGCTGACGAATCACCCAGCGCAGTACAGCGTATCGGTTCTCGCCCCTCTGGGATCCTCCAACCACTGCCTGGTGTCGACCTCAGTGCCTCTTGTTACGCCTCCACGACCTGTGGTAACAAGGCGGCGGTTATGGCACTACTCGTCAGCAGACTGGGATGGAATGCGGGAATATTTTGCATCCATCCCGTGGGTTCAACGCTGCTTTAAAGACAGGGATCTGTCGCAAAGTGCGTCTGCCGTGGCTGACGAAATCACTGTCGGTATGGAGTATTATATCCCCTACAGTGAAGTCGCCAGCACGAAGACCCGTCCCTCGTTTAATAGCGAGTGCATCCGTGCCGTTGCTCAAAAGCAGTCAGCCTACCGCGCATGGATCAGGGCCCGCGCACATTGTGACCCAGACATTGATCGTCTAAAAGCAGCACTAAACAGAGCCACTAGGGAATGCAAGAGGGCTTACATCAGAGCAGATGCCCAGCGCATTGCACGGTTTGGTCAAGAACTCGTCGCATACCCTACGGGTAGCCGTAAGTTTTGGCGATTGGCCAAAGCCGTGCAGTCCAACTACTGCCAACCTTCGCTGCCGCCGTTGAACTACCCTGACGGATCACTGGCCCACGAGCCGCAAGAGAAAGCGAAAGTACTTGCTGACCTCTTTGCGGCTAACTCCCGAATCGACGACCGTTGCGCGCACACGCCCACCATTGCGTCCTGCGACTCCGCAATGCGGGATATTCGCAACCGGCAGAGGGATGTCCGTGCGGAGCTTCGGTCACTCGATGAAAGCCAGTGGACCCGATGGTATTCCGGCGGTGGTTCTTAAGAACTGTGCAGTTGTCTCCCGTACTGACGCGCTTGTATCGCCTGTCCTATTCCTCAGGAATTGTTCCGGAGGCCTGGAGAGAAGCGAATGTTCAACCCATTCCCAAAAAAGGCGACCGCTCCGATCCAGCCACTTACCGACCTATAGCCGTCACTTCCATACTCTGTAAGGTATTCGAGCAGATTATCAACACCCAATTAATCCGCCACCTAGAGGATCACTCCTTGTTAAATGATCAGCAATATGGTTTTAGGCCGAACCGATCCACGGGTGATCTTCTAGCGTACGTCACACACCTTTACGGTGAGGCTATGGATAGGCATGGGGAGTCCTTGGCCGACATTGCCAAGGCCTTCGATAGGGTCTGGCACCGCTCGCTTCTCTTCAAACTTCCTGCATTTGGTCTGCCACCTAAACTCTGCAACTGGGTTGCCGCCTTCCTCCATAAGCGCCGCATTAGGGTTCTCTGCGACGGCGCGGCCTCAGACTTCCAGGAGGTAAACGCTGGTGTACCTCAGGGCTCTGTCCTATCACCTACGCTGTTTCTTCTGCATATCAATGACATGTTGGCCCTTGGCAATATTCATTGTTATGCAGACGACAGTACAGTACACGGGCGATATTTCGGACATCCTACTGCCAAGCTGGCAGATGTTGATGGAAAACGACGGGAGCTTGTCGCTGAGCTCAACCGGGTCTTGAGCCGCATTTCCCAATGGGGCTGTGAGAATCTGGTCGAGTTCAGCGCCAAGAAAACACAAGCGTGTGTATTCTCTACCAAAAAGTCTCCATTCCTTCCCCTTCCTACTCTTCAGAGCACTCAACTGCCACTGCAAGATAGGCTTAGTATCTTGGGTATGGATATTTGCCGGGATCTCAATCCGCGCGATTACATCGAGAGTGTCACCAAGGCGGTCTCGCGAAAGCTCGGCGTTTTGAACAAGGTGAGACGGTTCTTCTCGCCCGAGCAACTGTGTCTTTTATACAAGACCCAGGTTCGCTCCTGCGTGGAGTACTGCTCTCATCTCTGGGACGGCTATGCGCAGTATTTGCTTGACGCTCTCGATCGGTTGCAACGGCGCACAGTCCGCATTATCGACTGTCCTGAGATCACCCAGTCTCTTGAGCCTCTGCAGTTGCGAAGAGATGTCGCCTCTATGGCAGTCCTCCTACATCGCCTACATCACGGGGAGTGTTCTGATGAGCTCTTTCAATTGGTCCCACCTTCTCCCTTCCTCTACAGGACTACACGTGCTTTCCTGAGGAGTCATCGTTTGTGCGTCGAAAATATACGTACCCGTACCGTACACCTGTAACACCGGTAAAAGCCTGGAATTCTCTACCAGCGCACGTGTTTCCTTCCCACTTTGATCCCGGGTCTTTTAAGCGGGCGTGAAAAACCATCTCACCAGGCCGCCATAGTGTGGGCCACCATGCTGCATTGACTAGACATGCAATGAGGATGGTGACCACCACTCTTTGACTCCACCTATTGCTTTCCATCAGGCAAAGTGGAGTCACTATGGTAGGTATAAAAAATAACGTAGTCGTACATTTCTATTAACGTCCTTAGATTTTAGATATTGATGTCCGTAGAAAACGGCATCTGAAATCGTATCGCAATATCGATGTGTAATTTAAATATCGGTTGGACATCGTCAGCATGGCCTGGCGAGGGTTTGGCGGCGGGGCGGGGGACAACAGGCTCTATCCTTCATTCAAATGAGTGGTACCATTTAATAAACCATCATATAGAAACTTAACATTTGAAAACGTTATTTAATTTAAGGGTAATTGATGAAAATTTTACTACAGACAGGTACTGTCAAACATGTTAAAAACTTAAAATGAACTGAACTAAACCCCCATCCCCCGCCACCATTAACCCGCTACTGTTCCTATTTATTAATATTTTATTTTAACAAAAATGTTTTTGATATATTTATATTGCTTTGGGATCATATCCAATTTAAATATCCTTAATGCCAATTGCCACAAGACTAAATAATAGTTTTATCAATAAGCAAACAAAGCAAAGATTTGAAATCATGCAACATGTGCATGACCTTTACAAACAAAAAAAACTTACCGAAACATGAAAAAGTAGAGGATACTTAATAATATTGATTATCACGTTGAACATTATTACAGTAATGGCCTGTAGTTTTTTGATAAATAGAAAATGTATTCCATTCATGTGTTTTTTATTTACCGACGTCGTTCTTATTATTATTATTTATTTATGGACTCTCTCTCGCGTGTATATTCAACGCAGAGATTCTGCCAATGTCAAGTAATTCTAGAGAAAAAAACAGTCTGTAAAAATATGATCGCCATGTTGGTCGAAAAACCAGCGTCACTGTCGACGTCGTTCTTCCTACTACGTTTTTTTTAATATATATGTCAATCATATATGTCAATGTGAATCATCAAAAGAGAATCCGTACTTATTTTATATATTTGTTTTGATTATTTTAAGAAAATTATATAAAAGCATAAAGATCGATGAATTTCTTTTATATTTCCAGACTTCAGTCATATTCTACTGGCCTGTTGGTCTAATGGTTAGTGGACTTGAGAGCTAAGCCAGAAGTCGTGGGTTCGATTCTCACCCAGCACAAATAATTGTGAGATGACCATGATCATTTGTTCTGTGTCTGGGTGTAGTTTATCTATAATGTGTAAGTATGTATTTAGAAATATATAAGTAGCCTGGTTATCATGAGCCTGGTTACGAAATGCAAAACTGTACAATACTTTAATTTATATACTATAGGGGGACAGACGAACAGACGGGTCACCTGATGTTAAGTGACAACCATCGTCCATGAACACCTGCAGCTTAAGAGTCATAAGTGCGCTGCCGCCTTTGAGGGTGATGACGGATAGGAGGATGCGGGAAAGAAGAGTGGGCGGATGAGGGGAGAGGAACGAAGGGAGTTGGGTCTCCGGAAACTTCACTCATTTCGGGGAAATGCAACGCAAGCGTTTCTTTACAACCGGTTTTCTGTGAGGCCGTGGTATCGCACCGGTCGAGCCTGGCCCATTCGTGCCTCAGCATGGCTACTTTAAAAACAATGAGTATATTTTTATGATTTAATGTTTGAGATGTAATAATGACACTTCTGGAAATGCCTAGTCGGTGGTCGGGTTTATCATTAAGGTGGATATCAAAATAGATGTTCGCGCAAACAAAACCATATTTTTGTAAAAGCTCAAGGTATTTTCATTGCTACTACAGTATAAAAGATTTGATGCCTGGAGATTTTCCCTATTCAACTTTACCACGCTTATTATAAACAACGTATTCATTTTCATACAAACACACAAGTCAACGCAATGTCGCGGGCGCAGATAGTATGACATTGAGAAAATGGTAAGATAAACTATTTATACCATTTTTTTAAAGTTCTTATTTATAAAAAACGACTAAAATATATACGATTCATTATTTAACTATTTACGTTACATAATTTTAGTAATTTGTAAAATACTAGCAAACCTGTTGACACCCCCGCAACACCCCTTGTGGGTGGAATTTCGTAAAATCCGTTCTTAGCTGACCTCTACTCGGCGAAAGGAATATTCCTACCAAATTTCAAGTCTCTGCGCCTTATGGTTCCAAAGATATCGTGATGAGTCAATATATCGGTGGAAATCTCTTATTAAATAAGATTTAAAGTATTGACTAATAAATATAGATTTTTGTATAATATTTCGATTTTGGTATCAAATTTTCTCAACCCTATAAAAATATATCAGAGTTACAACTTAATAAAAGAGAACTGTCGGTTTACTCAAATTGTTTTATTTTTTTTTCTTTTCATAATTTTTTATTCGGTTGATATTAATAAAAATAAAATGCTTTTTATGGTTTTTACATTACACTGACTACGCTGGCTTACAAGTAAATACACTTTTTTATTATTTCATTCAAGGTAAGTTAAAAAATTGTCAACGGATATCTACTACGAGTATACAATCAAATACTACATTTTAATATGACTATTTTTGTAATATGTCATATTTTAGGCATTTTATTGATAAGCATTCTTTAAAGGTCTCGTTTTCCTAGTTCATACTATAAGCGACATAGAACGACATCTATCCGTTTAAAAGAACAGGTCAAAATAACTCGCGATGGTTCACAGTTAAAATTAAAAGTTTACACTTGAGTTATATGTAGTTTAAATGCTTAGGTTATATTCTCTAGGTTTTTGTTTAATGTACCCCATTGACATAAAACTTTTTATTATGTTTAAAAGTTTCCACTCATTAGTCTCGGTCTTCTGCCCTCTATTGACAAAAGTATGAAACTGTTATCAACAGATGGCAAGAGACAGTTTAACAGGACTCCGATGAGCTTTAAATCTTACACCCTAGATGACACTGTACCAACAAATCTCATACTTTCAGCTTTTATTTATTTTTGTTATTTAAAGGTAAACCTTGGGTTGGCAGGCATCATTCTAAAATAAATTATTTGGTTTATATTAATAGGAATCGGGGCAGATTAAAAATATTCGTTGTTTAGACTGTAAACGGTAATTTGTATCTACTTAGGACTATATTACCTAAAATGAGGCATTAGTGAAATGGCATTATTTTGTCTAGCTTTGAGGTCACAATCTTTTTAAAAGGAGACCGTTAAAACATAGTAACCTGTAAGTCACAGTACATTGCATTGCAATTTGTGATAGACGTGACCGTTGTGCCTTCTCTTTCCTTTATGACTTGGTAAAACGAGTGGATTTCCTATATTATTAAATAATTCTATGAAAAATATGCTATTTGATTGTTTTGAATTAAGTTAATTAATGTTTTAGTTTTTTTAATTAACTATATAAATCTAAATCCTAACTTGTACTTATGAAATTACAATAACGATTTGAGATAAAACCTGAGACATGATTTAAAACCGATTTTTATACCGATTTAAATTTCGAATTAACTCTTTAGGAATCTGTAGATGTGTAATGAATTCATATGTCATTTGTTTTAACAAATTGTCCCCAATTTAAAAAGTGTCTGTCGTGCATCGAAATGGATTTGGATAGAGAAAACTTTTGCTCAATGATTTATTACAACTTTCGTTGCAGTCTTACTCAACAACAGTGTTACGATAGACTTCGGTTGGCATTTCATTACAAAGCCCCATATCGGGGCACTGTTTACAACTGGTTGAATGAGTTTAAACGTGGTTGAGGCAAACCCACTGATGATTCTCGAGAAGGATGTCCTTCTACGATGACTTCTGGCTACAAGGTTACATGCTCTTAATACCAATGAGACGTGTAGCTCGGGACTAGTCGGGACTTAATCACAATAATATTTAAAATGTACAATATCTTTGTTTAACCGACGTTTCGATCAAATTGCACCGACCGTGGCTCCGGATGGACTCACAGGTAGAATTTAAAAAAAATATAGGGCTAAACTAAACTTTGAAAGTCTAATCATTGTTTAGGAAGCCCTTGCAAACTTATAACATTCGGTGATGTGTTTTGCAAGTGATAATAATAAGTATCTAATACGCACATAAACTAGATAAAGTCAAAGGTGATTGACCGGAGATTGAACTCGTATCGTTCACAGTCCTGTGTTCTCTGCCACGAGACTGCACGCCCGACGTCACTATTACCAACCTTATAGCTAGTAGCTATGCTATAGCTTGCAGATGCAGCGGCTTTTTCAAACTGTGATTGTTTTGATTCAGTTTTTTTATTTAAACTTTACACATCTCATACAAGACTGTCTAATACCAAACTTAGCAGAGCTTGTACTGCTGATAAGCATTCAAATATATTTCAAATAACATACATATTAATACATACACTATAAAGATTACACCCAGACACAGAATAAAAGATCGTGCTCCTAACACAATTATTTTTCTTATATGACGAGACTTGTATTTCCGCTGCTACCGATAACCACTTACCATAAGTCAGTACCATTGTTTTTCTCTTTTGTGGTATACCATAAACGTGCTTTTGTACTGCTAGGTAGCCAACGTGCCGAAGGCTCAAATTTATAAAATGACCTTCGCTTTATAACTAAATGGAAAATATGCTTTGAATTCAATATACAGGTACTCAGTCGTGTAATATGCACGGTGACCACATTAAGTATAAGTTCTTCAAGAACGTGATGACATAAATATTGATTCACAAGAAGATCACAAAGTAAAAAATAACCAGACTGCATTACTAATGTCCTTAATATTATTTTACTGACTTCCAAATAACGTTCGCATGTCAAAGAACGTCGAAATCCATGAAGCCGTCTTGGCTATAGGACGTAACAACGTATTATCATATATATGTATGTACATAGTATATAGAACCATACATACACTCGAACACATATGACTGCTTTTGCTATCAAATTCAAATACATAAAGTAATTTAAATATTTTATATATACATAAATAATGAATATACCTAACGAACGACAGACAGACAGTTCGAGTTACAGGTATGCGACCCTGACCTGCTGGAGCTTGAGCTATTTATTATACTACCATAAGCTATATCAAGGGATATTCCTTCCCTTTCTCCCCTTCCTTCCTAACTGTCCCATTTAATTCCCAAGTGACAGTTTGATGGTAACAGTTACTTTAGTGGGACTACATAATTAAAATCAAAATCTTGCATTTCTAATAAACCATGTCTAGGTATTTCTCAACTGTCAGAGTAGGAGTCAGTCAGCTTATTTATATTTAGTATATAATGTATGTATGTATTAATTGTCAGTTATTCACACAGAATATTATATTAACAAAGGAGCAAATATCGTAAATTTAAATTGTTGTTTTTATTATATTTGTTGAATTTTCACTTTTTTATATAATTTTTAATAGCAGATTTTTATTTGTGGGACTGAAAACATGGACATTGCTCTAAATGTAGAACGAAACCAAAGTGTGACTAAAATCTAGAAACGCCTAGTACCAATAACCTCGATAGTCAAACATCATGCAATGTTATTGTTATTTCAGTCTGCGAACTTTAGGTTTTTGATTATTTATAATAATGATTGAATTTTTTACTTTACAACTAGGTATAAAAACATTACATTATTTTAGAATCATTTAAATTGCGGAATCAGAACCGGAATCTATAACTATCGAACGTAGACTAACTAAACGGTTTGGTTATTCATTACATAACCTAAACATCGTCAAAGACATTCAAAAGAGTCTGCTATCAACTTTTCATGTTCAATGTAATATTTTTCATAGCAAGTTTGTTTTGAAAAGTTATGTGAAGAGAAATCAAACACTACGTTAAGCGTAAACTAGCTGTCTCAGGGGCAATATTAAAGAGTATTGGACGAACAAATTGAAATGAGATTACTGCATCAATGGATTTGCCTATTTAGAAGTTTAGTCAATATCATGACAAGGTTGCTGAGATGTAGAAAACTGCAGCTGAAAAGAGCGTGCTTGCAGCGGCCAATGAAGAGATAGAATGAGCTCGATTGCGTGGGGATACTGGCACTATTCCAAACATTCCTGTAGAAACAGACTGCTGTTTTAGTAAACGTTCTTATAAAAATCAATACAATGCTTTATTGGGTATTCCCGCCATTATTGGCCACTATATAGGCAAAGTCGTTTACATAAATACTGTGGCATTTGTTCTTGGGCCTAAGAGGCAGGTTGAACCCAGTGCGCATAAATGTAAAAAAACGAGGTGTATCTTCGTAGAGTATGGAACCAAATATATCAGTTGAAGGGTTCAAATCATCCGTAGAAAAACGAAAATTGATTTACATAACGCTGATTGCAGATGGTGACGGGAACACGTATAAAAATATACACTTCTCATCATAAAAATCGAAACACTTCTGAAGTTTAGTTTTGTATTAGTTCTATGTGTTTTTTTACATTATACAAAAAAAAATAGTAATGCCAGTTAATTGCAGACATTATAAGGTATTTTGCTAGTAACCATCCACGTTCGCCATTGCCCTCCATAATCGGTAGGTATACAATCATAGAGATTACTCCACTCTATTAAGGTGAAGGAACGCTGGGATATGGTGACAGTTGATATGAAAGAAGAAAGAACTGCAATGCAAATGAGGTGTAGTTGCACATGCATAACCAAGTGGCCAGAATCGTCAATCAGCAACTTGCTCTTAGATTTAACCTTGTGGTTGTCGAGTTATCGTATTATAGGTATGTGCCCGACCCAGTTCTTGAAAATAGTCGTTCACTAATAATAATAAAACTAATTTATTGATTCAGAAAAGAGGTACAGTGCTTACATACATACATATTATAACAAAACATTATTTTATTAGAAACTAAAGCAGTTGGGCTCTGGTACCCATAGTATGATGTATGAGTCACGGGTACCAGTTCCTCTCACGGGTACAGTTAATTACTTATGATAAGACGCGTATGTACGTGAGTGTTTAGGTGTGTAAGCGGCGACATGTGTTTGTGTTTGTGTATGTGTGTGTGTGTGTGTGTGTGTGTGTGTGTGTGTGTGTGTGTGTGTGTGTGTGTGTGTGTGTGTGTGTGTGTGTGTGTGTGTGTGTGTGTGTGTGTGTGTGTAATGTTATAGAATAGTGATCATCATCAATGCCTCGGTTGTCCCGTAATCCTGTTCAAATAGCCAGTTCATTACTTTGGTTTTACATTCTCTTTTAGTAAGGTGATGAATCTGGCAATGCTTGTTTAAGGTGTGGTAAACATGACCTGCAATAATGCGAAAGCGTCTCTTGACAAGGGCACTTCTGAAAGTGACTGTAGGAAAGATTTAATAAGATCTGCGTGTTTAATGACTTTTAGGATCGTATTTTAGAGAGTTGTCCAAAGCTGTTTGGAGCACATAGATTTTACGGACGGTGAGAACTTTGCATTCAGAGTATAACAGAGTGGTGGGGTATCTAAAAGGTTTGCAAATCATGACCTTTAAGACGGCTCTTTGAGCCCGTTCGAGCTGCAGTAAGACCGTCCTGGCAGCACCTCCCCAGACAGATATACAATATCCCACTATGAACTGGCAGAGTGAGTAATAGACAGCCGAGTGTCGTATTTCTTAAAAACGCATATAAGCTTGCAAATGCTTGAGGTCAGGGTACTTATATGCACATGCACGATTAAATAGTTGTCAATGAGAACGGTGAGGTATCTAATATTATCGGTTCTCTTTAAGGTGGGACAATTACAGGGAGTTTCCGTATTGAGTTGACAATTGTGAGCTTTCAGTTTAAATATTTCGGGATTAAAGAGTGTGCTAGAGGTTGGTGTAAAAGTAATGCACATTTTCTTATTGACGTTGAGAGTCAGTAGATTATTCGAGAGCCAAGCCTTCATCTTTTCAATTCTCTGGATCGTCTGCCTAGGTGTAGATCGAACAATTTAATATGGAAAGGTTACAGAGTGAATTAAAGTATATCAAGAACAATGTTGGGCCAAAAATTGAACCTTGAGGAACGCCGTAACTAAGGGGATATACGTACTAAATTATGACCCCTTAACACACTGCATTCTGTTATAGAGATAACTTTGAAACATGTTTAAGGAATATCCTCGAATGACCAAATTCTCCATTTTAGTAATTAGATCTGAAATAAAGACAGTGTCAAATGCCTTGGCGAGGTCAAGAAAGACACCGATACATTTCTGTTCATAATTCATCTTGTCAACAGATATAGACGACATGCCGCGACGAGAAAGTTTTTTCACTGTCAGGACTATTGTTGCCAATAAACCTGATATATTGTGGTTATCGACCGATTAGGGCGCCGAGAAATTATTGTTGACATTACCATCCTCCGTGTCGACTCTCATAAAAGCAAGAAACATACAAATAAAATATTTGGCCCATAAGGTTCTCGACATATGGGATGTGGATTCGGCAATTATTGTGCCGATAATCATATCAGCCCATGGGTTGATTGCTAAGAGCTTCGACCAACATCTCATGAGACTTACGTTAGGCGGCCTAACGTAAGGGCCTCAGTACTTCTTTATATGGCACACATTTTGAGGATGTCTGTCTCTGGAGCCCTAACGGAAGGTAGCTTGATCTCTGTGCCCAAAACCGGGGGCAATATATTTGTAATTTTAAAAATATATTTTATATACGAATATATTTAAAAATGTCATATTCATACGTATTATTTCAATAATAAATAGAACAATAATAATTATTATAACAATATAAGCCTTTTTATTTAACTAATTAATTGTTATGGTACTTTACTACTTTTCTGTTTACGTTTAAATTATGTTTTTTTTTTAATATACATACATTAATGACTAGTATTGACACTACCGACAAAATATATGTGTTAATGATAAAATGTTGTGAAAATATACATTTTACCGACTAAGTTCAGCAAATAACATACCTATTACAAATAAGACTTTTTATCAAAAAACCTATAGACCTACAAAAACACTAGGTACCGATACGTGCAGCTAAAATGAAGTAAGACGCATGAGAAAGTAAGAAAGTGTTTATGTCCAGAAAACGTTTGGCAAACGTCGGCATTACTCATAGACCGGTACATACTTGTAGATGTACCTACCCATCACATATACATCTGACTACATACCTACAGAACGCAGACGCGATGGAAGTCATCGGGATCGAAAAATCTCCAGCACTTTCCAAAGCATTTGTACATACATATATACCTATAAAGTTTGTTAAATGGATTTCATATTTAAAGTTAACAACAATAGGTTTGCCCCCAATTACTCAATAGGTTTTGCCCCCTCTTACTCAATAGGTTTGCTGCCCCCTATCACCTAAACTGGGACTAAATTATACTCGGCAAAATGTATTACACAGGCATGAGTATAAAAAACAAAAAGAAAATACTTTACTTCAGTATACACATACATATTATACATAACTCAATAACAAAATACTCCTTTTAAAAACATTATTGAGTCTACGAATGTACGTGTCCTAAGTCGTAGTTAACTTCCTGATGCAGTATTTATACTCGACAGATGAAAAACAAACAACGGTAGCCGGCGCAGGCGCAGGCCCACCTAACCTAAATGCTCTTGCCGTCCCACGTTCTATTGTGATCTTAAATTATAACCTAATTTTGTAAGATGAGAAAATGGACATACCATGTGTAAACGAAGGGCGGAGAGCCGGCGGGTAGCGGCAGGACAAGGTTTGCGGGGCTCCCCGGCGCCGCCCGCACGGTGTGTAACCCGCTGGGGGGAAACGACGGGGGCTCCATAGGGCTCCAGTCCTCTCCGGCCGCGCGCGACTTGCCGTGTGCGTCCAACGCCGCCCGCCAGCCGGCTATCTAAAAATAATACGGAAATATGTTACGCGCGCACCACTGAAATTCGTACGACGCGAATATTTTGCCAATAGCGCTGTTACACTCGGTTTTTGTCGGGAATCAGCTGATCGAGTATATGTGGTGGGAATTTGTCCATTATGTCTAAATTTCTCTTCGCTTATGTACATTAAATTATCAAAACCATAGGGAAGACATTCTTTCATGACATCCAACTAATCGTTAATTTTTAGATTATATACGCATATAAATAAAAATTAAATGTTGTTCTTTGGGAACCCCAAAATTTGAAAACTTTGGACTTGGCTATATTTTTCTTTTAAATATTAGTAACATAATAGAGATTAATGGACAAAATGATTGCACGAAAAAATGGAAACTTCGGTGAAAGCAAAAAGCGATTTCCATGAAATTGAAACAAATTTCGCAACAAACACATGTCGGGTCAATATCGCAATAAAAATATTTAATAATACTTACTGATAGTATTCATTTATACACACTTTGTATAGGTATGTATATGTGAATTATAATAATGGAATTTCCAATATAGGAAATTAAAGAAAGTTGCAACCAAAAGTACCTTTTCTGGCTCTATATAGCATTCGGTCTGTATGTGGACTTCGTTGCGACTACGATGGTCGCAAAATACGAGTATATTTTAATAAAATATATGTTTTATTTTGTTTAATACTTACGCTTTATAATTTTATGAAGCAGCCCTGTTAAGTTATTATTATTACACCATTAATATTAGAAAATAATAATATAATTTCATATATTGTATTATTATTGACTACTTCTAAAGTTACAAATTGATTCAAATTAGTTTTCTGACTGTTGCTTTAAAATTTCAATAGACTTGTGCCACGATCAATTATAATAATGAAATATTTGTTATAATTAATTTGATGAATACTCCTACAAGGTCAAATGAAATACACAGCCGGGTGCTCTAAAGTGAGCAGTGTTGGATTAAAAATATTTTAAAACGAAAAAGTTGTAAAATAATTCGTTTGTTATCACTAGTAATGCCATCTATTTTAACTAGTTGTAGCCAGTTTTGCAAGTAGGATTTTAAAACGTAAGGAGTTGTTCCGTTAATGCATATTTTTCGGAATCAGGTTCAGAATCAGAGGTATGGGAACGGAAACAGTGTCAAACGCTTTTTTGTAAGAAGCTAGGCACTTATTTCCCCTATCTACTTGGATGCTGATGATCCTATATAAAATACAATATATTCAAAATGCGTAACTACATTATTAGTGTGTAGATCAAAACAACTAGTAACATCTTCAATCAAGGTTTTACAAAAACCCGATTAACAAAATTTACTGAGTACAGGGTATAGGGGACATTGGCTTTTAAAATCAGTAAATACATTTATTTTGAACCATAGTTCTGTAGACTTTTTAGTCTTTGGTATTTTATTATTTATATACATATATGTATATTGACTTATTCTCAAAAAAAGGGTGGTCAAATCAAAACAACTTCTTAAGCGGTACGCAAAGGTATTTCACAGAAAATTATTATTTACTGACGAGATTTCTTTTACTATTGAGCAATATTTTAAGAGGCTCTCAAAGCTATATAGAAGCTTTCGAATTAGTCAGCAGATTATTTTAGATTTTAATTAGACATGGGGCACTATCCGACTACAGTGGTGGTTTGATGAAGTGTTAGCTATCAAGGAGTGACTGAGCCATATTTTTGTGTATACGATGTCACAACATCGGCACAAGTGTTTCAAGATAGGATGCCTGAAAAATGTGGTTAAGCCGCTTAACACCATGCTCCATAACCTTAATAATGGTCCTTTCACTAAGACTCGGCACCGGATCATAAAGTTCGATCCACCCAAGCGTGGTAGGAAACGAACTGTTAGAAAGCGGCACACTTTAGTCTTTTAAAAAAATTCTTTGTGTACATTTTGAGATACTTTTACTGGAAAAATACAAACACAGATACACGGAGGTTTACTTTTAATTTGATCTGTCTCAATTGGGGGAGTGCGCTTGGGTGGTAAGCGGCTGACTGCCTGAGCGCGTGGCGATCATCAGTTTTATATAAAAATAAATAAATGTTGAGTAAGGGGATTTCTTCTTAGAAACCAGGACATATAGCACGTCCCTATTTTGACGATTTAAAATTTATAGACTTCAATGGATCGCGACAACATTTACAAATAAAATTAAATTATTCTATATGATACCGTAACTTAATTTTTAATTATTTTTAATAGAATTATAAGCTCAGTTCCTTTTATAGGACATCTCAGGAAGTATTCTTATAGACCTTGTTTCAAAGACGGGACTAAACATTTCGGTTAATTCTATTGAATGAAACTGGTTCGATTCGTGTCTCGTTATCTTCCGAGTGTTACATCGATTATTTATCGTACGTACGTGTCGTACACTGATTATTTATTTGAATGCAACAAGATGTAGAATTATAACGGTTACAGTACCTATAAATTATGTTAGCCATATGTACATAAATGTAAGCACTAATGAAAAAATATTAAAAGATAAATAGTTTTTTTTATACTTTAGGGGGACAGACGAACAGACGGGTCACCTGATGGTAAGTGACACCGCCGTCCATAGACACTTGCAACTCAAGAGTCGCAAGTGCGCTGCCCGCCTTTTAGGGTGATGAGGGATGGGGGATGCAGGGAGCGGAAAGAAGAGAGGAGGGATGAGGAGATGGAAAAACGGAGAAAGGAGATGAGGGGAGAGAAAAGGGGGGAGGGGGAATTGGGCCTCCGGAAACCTCACTCAATTCGGGGAAATGCAACGCAAGCGTTACTTCACAACCGGTTTTCTGTGAGGCCGTGGTATCGCACCGGTCGAGCCGGCCCATTTGAAAGCAAAAAGCATGGCTCTACCACTGAATAGTATGTTCTATATTTAATAAAGTGAGATTCGTTTATTTATTTAGTTTTCTAGATTACCTTGCTGTTGTCGGTAAGGTGAGGTGAGGGTTAAGGGAGGTATAAAAGGGATTCGGGCGAAGAGGGGCAGTCGGCCTCCTCCCGAAGATGTGCGTGAATGGTGTAAAGCCGCCCGCTGAGCCACGATTGTCCTGCTTGGGTAACGCAACGATGGGCCCTTACTGCAGTCATCGGAGAGGATCTGTCACTGCCGGACGTCTTACGCTCCATGGCCGGCAGTGATAGATGTTTTGCTGCGGTCGCATCCGGTGGTGGAACGGGCCCGGGAGGAAAACCTCTATTCAACGGTCGGAACGGGTTTTCCCTTCCACCCGCTGTGGTAGCCAGCCGTGAGAAGGCGACGTCCGCGTGTGCCAGGACGCCGTCTAACTGAAGTTTACCCGAAGGTGGTGAACGCGCGCGCCCGTGGAGGTTCCCACATGCAAAAAAAAGTATGAAGGGGATCGTTTATAGAAGGTTTCCTCCTTACAACAGTCACCTTCTAGAATGTTAAAGTCGAATTCAAATTTGCTAGTTGAAACAGCATTATAATATAACATTTATTTCATAAGGGACGTTACATACTTCTTTAATAAAATAATATTTGTTATTACGTGTAAATTAAAAAAGGAGCATCAGATCAATGAAAAATGTTGCAAGAACCGGCCAAATGTATTCCTTTTAACCCTCGAGCACTGCACTCATGTTAGCACTGGCACTAAACCTCGAAATACGATTAATCATTTGAAATTCTGTTTACACAGACACAATTAAAATTTCATTGCAAGTCAATTGTCGCCAGAGTGGAAGAGGGCGAGTTTTCAATGTGTTTATGTTCTTTCGATAATCGTATCTTCGAGAAGAGAAACTCTCACCGTCTTAATGGGCCTTAAGTCTATGCCAGATATCTATATTACCGTACAATATTTTTGGGTTACAGTCTTTTGGAAAAGTTGATACAACTGCATTGCTAACAGTAGAGTAAATGTCTAAGCGACAAATAAAATTATTACTATATAAAACAGAACAATCTTTAATATTATCTAAGTATCGTCATCGTCTTACGCGACAAAATTTCCATCCCCATCACTTGGATTGTTGGCACTCCATCTCTGTGCGCTTCTCCAGAAGCTCGGACAACTGTTAGTTTGCCTCCTATTTCATAAAAAAAATGTATATTGAAGCTTATCCTCTGTTATAGTAAGGTAGGCTTTTGTAGGGCTTATCAAAGCAAAAGTGTTGTGCGATGTGTAACATCGTAAAATAATTTTATAAATATATTATAAAAATGAGAGGGATTAGAAGGACAAATACTATTTTTTTATTATAGAAGTAAGAGATTACTTTAGATAAGTATAATATAGTATGTTTATTATCTAGGCTTCAGGGTACTGGGCAATACAATATAACTTAGGATTAATATAGCTACTACGTTTGGTTAGCTCGTCAAATAACCGAGTAGGACTTGGCCGCGACGGGTGTTTTTACTTTAGTAAATAAAATAGCATTAAGAATAAAATCTAAGAAATTAGAGATAGTAAAGAGTGATCCTTCCGTCATGTTCCTAAATCTTTTTATCTTTACTCAATGAAAGAACCTTATTATTAGTGTATGCTACTTGAAATACATATAATTACATTTGTTTATCTGCGAGTTTAATTTCATCTTATTTCGTTTTAGTTTAGTTATAGTTAAGTAAAAAGTATTATTAGAGGGCTTCGTCATATTAATGTTAACCTTCATCAGCAATTACATATATATAGATTCAGATTTGGGTGAGGAGTGGTATTTTAAGCTAGAATAGCTGTGGTTAAGTAGAAATACCAATCGTTTTCATTTTAGTTGACAAAGGATTTTAAATATTCCTTTTAGAGTAGGGTGGCTACGTTCTAAGGCTCCATTTGTTTGTCGATAATAAGGAGTGGAATTTAAGGGTTTGATTTAAAACATTCTAGGCGGAAAGTAGGTACCAAGGTAGTAACATTTTAGGTATACCGAACAGGGACATGAACAAGGGAAATCTGTTAATTCTACGTGGCACGCGCGTAACGGTGTGCGCTCGGCTCGAGCAAGGACATAGTGTCATCTAGCATGGATAAGAGTTCTTCACAATGGTACATGGAAAAACAAAATCAAGAAAGACTGACAAGTCCAGTCTTTCTTGATTTGTTTTTAGTGTAGACATGTAAGGCTTGCGAATGTTGTTCAATTACAGCGTCAGAGGCAGGTAAAGAATATGTGAATTAATAAGGAATATAATTTCTAACCTATACGGTTATAAAATAAAAATCATTATCGGCATTGCTAAGGACTATACTCAGGTATAGTGTAATAGATTGGGAGAGAATGGTGGAAAAGTGACATACATTTACCATTGTAATCAATGTCAATTCAGAAAAAGTGGAACAAATCAGTTCCGATTATACCGTCTGATTTTGTCGTTTATGCCTTTCCTTTAAGTCTCACTTTCTCATGGGACAGCTGGAATGTCACGTCGAGACTTGATTCTTTACAAATGCTGACAATCGCACCTATGTAAACTAAGAGACATAGAGGCGCAGAAAGAAATGATTATTTATCATTTTCATTTTTCTTATTTAAAATATTAGTCTCATAGACTGGAATGTAGGATTTAGGACGACTCATATCACGCTGAGGTTTGAATTTATGTGATGTGATTGGAAAAGGTTAGTTGGACACATCTCTATCGTGGGAGTTGGAGGTTTAAATGAATTAGTAGGTCTCATCTCCGACATGGAAGGTTGAGGTTTAAGAGAGTTAGTAAGACTCATTTCCGACATAGAAGGCTGAGTTTTGAACCTTGTGGCATAAAAGCAGAAGAGCGAGAATCGTTTTCGCGGCACCGATTGTTGTATTCGCGTTTTCGATTTATATGTAGTATGTTTTTGTTCGAACTGTTTGAAAGTTGAGAAATCGCTATCTTCTAATACGGGAGTATCTAAAGATTTCTCAGCGAATGTAGATTTAAGAAATATTTTTAAATATTGTTAATCTTTGAAAGTTTTAAGGCTAGGTACAAGCGAGTTGGGCTTGCCTTCGAGTTGTGACATAGTATATTTGCAAACTATATCCTCTTGTTCTGGGGTCGCTAATTCGATAACATAGTCACAACTTGTAAGAAATGCAGGTAAGAACTGACGGTCACCATTGTAAGGTTATACAAATTTAAGGTGCGTAGGCTGATTTGGCTTAGACAGAGAGATTTAATAAGGAGGTTAGCAGTATGATATAGAAGTTTGAGAGATTGAAATAGAACGTAGCAATTTTAATATTTATTAGAGGTTGTAGACTTACAGAATAATCATGAGATTCTCCTTAAACATATTATTCAAATACAAATAAAGTATTTTAAAAGAATCACAGTCGGAAGTGGTAGGTATCTTTGTATTGGACATGGGCGCAGCGAGTGAAACACGATGCGTAGCGGCGACGGGTCGTGGATGCTATGTGGTAAATATATGCTTAATCTACAGGTAGACCACGTTTTGAATTCCACTATGGCTGTACTCATAATATGAGTACAGCCAGTGGAGTAGAAGAATAGGATCCAGCGATGCGGAATTATAAATTGGATCAGACTCACTCGTGTATATTTCTTGAGAGTGGTGTCTGGGCTCGATCAAACGGGAGGCTTCGTCGACCAAGGCTGACACTGACGCTGACAGTCTTGATATACTCACTTAGCATATCACTTCTGACGCGTGTTAGCAGGCGACACACGTCAGTCTTTTAAAAAAAGCTTTACACACTGAGATATCGCCGCCGTCATCAACTACCCTCCCATTGTTCCAGGCTAACGAGGATAAGTAGCTTTAAAGAACCTTCTCTGCACCGTACCGAACCGTAGCTAGGTAGAGTATTACTAGGAGCATTAGTTAGAATCGGTGCTTCGTTGTGGTCGCAGTTCTAACCTAAACTAAACCTACCTAGCTAGGGCTGTACTAAAAGGAACGGTTAAAGTAAATCAGTAGTGCTTATTTGTGTCCTTAGAAACACATTCTGGGATGGCACTAGTTTTGCGCACATAGTTGGTGCATGAGGAAGGCTCCGGTAAAAGGCATTGATCCGCCATCTTTTTTAAATAATTTGACTTATTACTACGTTGCTGAGCTGTTTCCGTCTCTTGTATAAAATTCATATTCATATTTATATCGCCTGGCACATTTTTTTTATATTTTATGTCTCTAGGATCGGGTTGAAGGAGTTTGTAAAATTGTCAGCTCAGGTATATAGATGGAGAACGATATGTCTATAATGGTAGTCGGCCATAGACAAATAATTGGAGGGCTGAGGCATGTTTCATTTATTTTACGTGTAATTTCGTTTATATAATGATTTAGACTAAATATCTAATACCTGCCAATATTACTCATGGAGGATTTGTTTGCATTAACTTAACATACACTATTAAATTAAACAACATGCTTTTGTAGGTATATTTATTTATTCAATAATTTGATAATTAATGTTTGAATACACTTAGATTAATTCAAGACTAGATTATAGTATCTAAGACCCAGACCGGGTGATTACAAACAATTCTCTAACATTAATGGTGGTAAAAGCCATATAAACACCGATTTAAACTCCAAACGTCATCTAATATCAATTGCAACCCAGTCTAGGGCTAAAAATTCGTCATAATTGAATGAAGAGTACCTGTGAAATTATGTCTAACCAGTTCAAAAATGGCATTACAGAGCAAGTGTTGCCAGTTATCAAAGCACTCTGCAACTCTAGTCGTTGCTTCACGACAAAACCAAGCTATATTACGGGTAACTACCTCAAGTACTCTTCTGGAATTAACACAAAACTGCATACCCTTTTAAACAATGTTCACAAGACAAGCCTGTATGCCTGCCAACACAAGACTGTATTAATGTTTTACCTCTTGCAAGTTGCAAATTACCAGCAATCATTTTTAATTTGGTTTGTGTGGAGCAATATTTAAAGAGGCGGGCAGTGACCTTCCGTTTACAATAAGCTATTTCGAAAAAAAAAACAATCAGATCTACATAGTGTGGTGTTGGCACTGTTGACAAAATGAGTAGGAACATAAAAGTCATACCGTGACTCTTACAGTAACTTTGCGTATTGTAAACACATACAAATATAATTTTGTACTTATATTGTACAAAAGTCTTCGTCAATATAATTTCTGAGATCAACAAATAGTCTTAGACTTAAGCACCAAGATAAGCATTGGTGTATTTTTACGTTTTAATTTCTTTATAAAACAAGAAACTACCATTGTATAGATGTTAATATTAAGTTAAAAATAGCATGTAAAATTGTTTAATATACTTTAAAAATCTTGTATATGAGGGAACAGTGCCACGGCACCACGAGAGTGTATACAAGTTAAGACAAGTGCAGTCTATTCAATGTTCTGTTCGATAAGTCCTAAGTGTACAGTCGCTTTCACAAGACCTATATTGAATAGCTATAGCTGGCTGATCCAACAGGCCGGTGTACAATTAAGTGTCGATCCAAAACCAATACAAAAACTGGTGACTTCTGTAATATATACATATATATATGTATATATATTGATAGAATTATAAATATCTTTATTCAACTGTGAGGTGATACGCCGAAGACACACTTAAACCAGTTAACTACAAAAACTTTCTCCATCAGTGTTAATAATAGCGAAAAAAAAAAAGCTATGACGAGCCATGAGAAAGGATTTGCACGATACAATTTGATTAAGTGAGATTATTATTTGGACATATACCTGACTTTTTTCGAACAAAATAAATAAACTGCGTCCCCGCAACTACAGTATGAAAAGAACAAGGTTCATAGATTCCCTTAAAAATGAATACTGATGGAGACTAAAAAATAGGGAATGTTTCAAGTAATCAATGAACTGGCTCAATATCAATGACGATAAATGAATAAGTCGCTTGAATCACTTAAAAGTCTGACAATCACCACAATATCGATAAAATTATAAACACACTCGAGTGAATGAGTTTAACACACATCAGTACCCCGTACTAATCAAAAAGTTATAAAAAAAATAAAAAACAAATAGGTCCTTCCACAAATGAGATCCATAACACTCCTAATGGAAAGTAATATCGAACTTAGGGCCCTTAGACGCTTTTACAATAAAAATAACCCACCTTTAAAAATAAGAGTAGGAGCCCCTTACTATAAAAAAAAATCACAGTATAAACAGTTCTAACTTGAAATAAAAGATAATAAAATAATTTAAAATTCTTATATGGTAACATATTTTTTGCTTTATCAAGACAATACAACGCCGCACCGCAGCTCTTGCAACACCTAAAACATTTCATTTGTGAAATTAGCAGAGAAATATTTAAAGTTCATTGATTCACTCTTATCTAGCCCATATTTGCAAAATATTCACTGTAATCAATCAGTGAAATAACGATGGTTGTGTATTTGACTTGCCAACTTCCTAGTTTTAAGACCAAGAAGCAGTTGTACACACAAGAATCCTTAATATCCATCTAATTTAGATCTTATAGGTATCTATACATTACAGAGTACAAATGGAGTATGTAGACAGATTGTCTGTACGACTGCAATCAGTGAACAAGGTTTTTTGTCTTTTTCATTTACTATTGCCTAGTGAATTAGCAATATATAGCAAAAGCGCTTCCATATATTAACACTGATAATTAATTTATTATAATTTCTAAATGTATGCTAGAAAGCTAAATTTTAATTCCAAAGTGAATGTTCTTCATTCGATTCCACGAAAGCTACTGCAAAAAAAAACTCAAAATAACACATGCAGGAGAGATGTGAAGGCGGAATAGTAGTTTTATCTATTAAATGTGCGTTTATCAAATAAATTTAACATTTGCTTAGTTTTCTGGTGAGAAATTGATGCAATGAAATTATATGATTGAAAAAAACTGACACAAAAAATTAAATCTCCATATGTTATTTTGAGACGCCATCACAGCCCACTTAGCAAAAAATATGTTATAAAAATACAGTATTTCCATTACAAAAATAGGGTACAAAACTGCCACCTTCAGGAAAAAATATATTTTTGTATGACAATATATTATGATACATATCACCTTGTAAACGAAATAATATTCACGTCAATTGAATTGTATATGTATATATTAACGAAATAAATCAAATTAATTATAAAATATAGTTTTAGGCCAGCTAAAACCAAAACTAACCTACTTAATAAACTTAAACTAACCTTTCTTAAATAAAAATATTTTTTTCAAATCAATCTTAGCTACATTAAGTACTCGTGCTGGACTAGCTACTAAATTCAAACTCATGTGTTTACAACTAAGTGAGCACTAAGGTAACGTATTCTCATAGTAGACTGCAGAAAAACATGAGATTCGTTTCTTGAACAGCGTAGAAATACACATCGATAGAAATGTAGAGCTCAAGTTTCACTCAGTTAATCGCTACAATCTCGATATTAAGTAGAATGCAATTTACGGACTGAAAGCTTAAATATACTTACTTTTTTCGTATTTTTTTTTTACATTAGGCCTTTATGCCTACAAAATTGGTTACTAGGCTTAGATTTTACTAATAATACTTGAATGATGGCTCATATTAGCCGTGCCAAAAGCGGGCTGGCTTTCAGTCCGTTTCAAGGAAAGGACCACTAAACATTTATTGAACATCAATGTTAATTATTGTTAATGAATTACTTTAAAACATATTTGATGAAGAAATGAAATGGACGAAGTTACTATAGAGGCCACTTGGCTTGTCGTAGGCAACTGTCTAACGGTTAGTTCACCAAAATGTCTTGGAGTCTTAAAGTCCAGATCCTCTTTTGGCTGTTCAGGTCTAAAATTTTTATTTGATTTTGTTGTATATTAGACTTTTGGAAACTAACTTTGATAACTAAAACTGGCACTTCTTGGCAACAGCCAATACTTTGTAACTACGATGGAACGATAGTTCGTAGGTATACACGTCAAGAGATTCAAAAAACGTATCCTATAGTGAAGAAAATGTGTCTACTGCGGAATGATTCAAGTTAATAAGAAAATTTTGTGGAAGGATTCGTCATTTTCATTTTTGTGGAAATTAAAGGAAATATCATCAAGAATGAGTATTTAAGTTGGCAACGTACCTAATACTGAATATCTCATATGTTAGCCAAAAGTTTGGTATTAAACTATGTATTACAATGTGGTAATCAGGAGTGGCAGCACATCAAGACTAATCAGGCCAACACATCTGATCACTGTATCCAGACAAATTACTATATGCTGGACCACAACACAACACTGATTATTATATATTATATAAGTGAGTAACACTGAAGTTGTGGCTAAATTTAAATATGATTGAAAACCGGTTACAGATACATCGATGACATTACTAATGGTGAGATCCTTTCCTATTTCTAACAACAAACGTGTTCCTACGCACAAGGGACCACTTCAAGAAAAGGGCAGTGGGCGCCCTAAACATGTTCCGTTAGGAACGTGTTTTATTGTTTAGTTTAAACATGAGCGATGTCTGGTACATAATTGTCGTTGATGGCCAATTTCTTGCCAACGCGTTTCACAATATTACCATTTTGTTCTTGGATAATATCTTTACATATGATACTTGTTTCTTTCATCTTGATCGGGGCCGGGGGGAACAGCTTCACGGTGGACATGTTGTTGTTGTCAACGCTGTCGGTGCAGACGCACTCAGCTACATCTTTGAGTGCTTTTTTTATGTCGTTCTTAGCGACAGCTTTAGCTACAGTCTTGTCGGTTTTGTCAACATAGTTGACGAGAACCTGTGCCGGAACCTTCTTCTTACGGCGGCGTTCATTCTCAACAGGGTTGACAATCACATTGTTTGAAGACGAGCTTTCCTGCCGTTGGTAATACTTCAGATTCTTGCGCATGCTACAGCGACAGGTCTTGAGGGCCTTCTCGCGTCTGAAAAGTACATTATGGGATTTAATTTTAATACTTATTTTTGTGTTTAGTTAATGGATTGGATTCGTATTCGTAATATTACTGTTATTGTGTGAATCTAAACCATATGTACATAGATAAAATAAAAATAAAACAATCCGGGCGTGCCGACAGAAGTGAAAACTTATTTTGGCGCGTTAGTCATTTTTTAGATGGGTACTAGGGTTATTGGGTAGTCAGCAACGCCACGTCCTCGAGACAGCTATAGGTGTGGGAAGCCTCTCGCTAGAGACCATGGTGCTAGCCATGGTACAAAGCGAGAGCACGTGGGATTTCGCCGCCTCATATTGCGAGGAGGTGATGTACGCCAAAGAGGTGGCGGAAAGGGAACGGGAGAGGTCTAGCACTCTCCCGTCCCGCAGAGGACGCTCCAGGCGCCGTAGAGACTATCTACGGCCTCCATGATCGCTGGCCTGAAGAAGACGAGACGTGGCGTGACGCGATCTGCGTACGTGGTTTTAGTCGGTCCGATTCCGACATAGCCACCTCATCGAAAAAAAGGGTTATTGGGTAATGAATTGCATTTTATTTATGAATTGTATTTTATTAATTATTAGAAACTTTAAAATACATTTAATATTCTTTTCTGAATCACCATTAACAATTTCGACAACTCTTGTATCATCTTCATTATCATTAAAATTATTACAATCTAAAATAGAAACTATAGGTGCATGGTAACTAAAATAGTAAATAAACAATTTTGATTCGAAGTTATTTAAATATCTCGTGAATAGCGCATCAATTGTAATCATCATCATCGCTGTTCTAATATTGCGTTGATTGGACATATGCATCTCGTAACGGTGTCGCGAGTCCATAGATTTTAGCTCATCTAAAAATAGGCGTACCGCGCTAAAAGAAGTTTTCACTTCAAAAAAAAAAAATATAAACAAACACATAAAAATATACCTAAACAAAATTATATTTTTTTTTATGCGCATAAAATTTTTTTATGCAAACGAGCAGACGGGTCACCTGATGGTAAGTGACTACCGCCGCCCATGGACACCCGCAACTCAAGAGTCACAAGTGCGTTGCCGGCCTTTTAGGTAGAGGTACGCTCTCTTCTTGAAGGTTTGAAGGTCGTATCGGTTCGGAAATACGGCAGGCGACAATTTGTTCCATAAGCTGGTTGTGCGAGGCAAAAAGCTTCTGGAGAAGCGCACAGTGGTGGAGTGCCAATCGTCCAGGTGATGGGGATGGATATTTTGTCGCGTAGGACGATGGCGGAAACCAGCAGCCGGTATAAGTCCGAACAATTCCTCTGAACACTCCCCATAATACAAGCGATAGAGGATGCAGAGTGAAACTACATCTCTACGCAACGCCAAGGTGTCAAGTCGATCAGAAATATCTTGGCAGTCGATGATGCGAGTCGCTCTCCGTTGAATGCGGTCAAGAGGGAGAAGTTGGTACTGGGGTGCACCTGCATAGAGATGAGAAGTGCAGTATTCCATGTGCGGCCGAACCTGCGCCTTATAAAGTTGCAGGCGGTGGGCCGGAGTAAAATACTGTCTCGATCTGTTTAGCACACCAACCTTCTTCGAGGCTAATATGGCCTTACTCTCTAAGTGACCGCGAAACTGGACTTCGCTTGATATATCGACGCCAAGGATTCCGATACTGGCTGATGCAGTTAGGGAAGTGCTCTCAAATTGAGGTGATACGACCAATGGCAACTTTTTAGCGGTGAACGCGCAAACCTGTGTCTTCTTGGGGTTAAACTGGACTAGGTTAAGTCGACCCCAATCTGAAACTTTTGATAAAGAAGTTTCGATTTCAGACACAAGTATTTGGTTTATGTTTGTTTATTTGCTATTGTCTTGTTGGGCAAACCAACATGATTTGGAACGAAAATCAAGATTTATAGAATAGTTAGACATTTCGGTTTTGGATTAATATTAGAGAAACTTGAACAATGTTAAAAACTGCTGCCAATTTATAATTTAATTGTTTTGTTGAAATTTAACTTTTTACAGAATCAATGTTAACATGGTGGCATTTATAAATTCCACTTTAAATAACATATGTGACAATACGTCGTGAAATGGTAAAGTGAACTGTTTGAACAATAACAAAACCTTCAAACTTCAAACTAATTAAGTGTAAAAAGTATATTTGTATTTAAATATACATATATATACAACAATGTGTCATGTAAGGTGCGCAGAAATCGGTTATATGAGACGATGATACATTGTAATGAGCTGTAGTTTCATACCCAATTATTATTACGCCAGAAGTGGTCTATGGTCTTAAATTTGAACTGGACCAACCTCGAGTAAAAGTTGTTCAGTTAAAATTTTTTATTTTTTGATTTTGAGTTACAAACGACGGAGTTATCTCGTAAAATGTTTGGCATTGCTTACTTCACCACCCTAGCGGCTTACGAGGCGAAAAATTGTCTTTAACTTCCAATTGGAACAAACTCGACTGTATTACATAGTCTTGGTTTTTTTATTTCTTATATCGAATGTCACTAACACGAAATCCATCAAGCAGTTTAAGCTCCTAGGGTTGGTGACAAAGAAACATCATACAAAAAAATACATACTGCTGCTCTACTGGACTGCACGGATAGCGTAGTGGTTTGAGTGGTCACCTCGCCACTACACTGCCGCGCCGTGTGTTGTAGGTTCGATCCCGCACGGGACAACGTTTTGTGTAACCCTCAAATTGTTGTTCTGAGTCTGGGTGTTCTTTGTGTCCGTTGTATGAATGTTTGTAAAGTTCCCCGCGATACAGGAATTAATCCTAGTGCGGGAGTTGTGTTTTGAGAAAAAAAAATTACATACATGCTTACATAAACCAGAAAAACATATCCCTCCCTCTTGCGCAGTCGGGTAATAGATCGTTTACTTCGGGAATCGATCTTCGTAGATTTTTTATTGTTATTTATATAAGATTAACTTAACTTTGCCATTCTCTCCATTGTATTGACTTTGAACTTTGTAAAATAAAATAAATATATGCAACTTTTTTCTTTACTTGTACTGTGATGCTTTTTGAAAAAAAAAATCATGATCTAGGGCAATGATAAGTATTTTCTTTTACCCGTGACAAGTTCCAAATTGTTGAAATTTAAGCCTTTAATGACCGTATCTTTTGTTTCCGTTGACTTTGAAGCTTGATTTTTCCAGGTTCAAGGGACAACAAAAATACGTACTTTATATTAATTTCAATATATACCTAAACACGACCGAAGAAAACCTCACATACAGACAGCTCGACTAACTAACAGACAGACAGACGGTTCAACCGAGTGATCCTATAAGGGTTCCTTATTTTCCTTTTGAGAAACGATATCCAAAAATAATAAAAACAATTGATTGTTATTGTTATAAAAATAATTCAGTTTAATCATTCCTTCGAAATCTTTACTCAAAGGTTTGTTTTGCTATTAGGTAATCGCTTTAAATACTCATAAACATCATTCTTATATAAAATACTTACTCCGAAATTTCCTTTTCACGCTGCTCCAGTTGGAGTCGAACAGTGCACACTTCCAGATATAGCTCATTTGCCTTGTTGAGCTGCTGTTCATAAACCTGCCGAACGCCTCGGACATGGTACATTTCCTCCTTATTAACGGCACCTCGAGCAGGGACCGCCTCACTTTTTGGAAGAGGGCTATAGAAAGAAAAAAACTTTTGTTTATCAACATTAGCCTAAAATAACATTAAAATAACTATAAAATTGTTGCTATTAACGAAATATAACTGCTCTCGCATAATTTATCATGTTTACAAAATCACAAACCGTTCAAAAACCGTATTCGTAAATAGCATAACAATCTCTTACTAAAAGCTGCCACAATTACAAAACAATACAATATCATTCCATTTTAGAAACAAATGTATATACACATAAATACATAACAATTACTAACACTGCACTACAATCTATCCAGCGAGTACTTTTGCAAAGGCTTTGTAAATATGACAAATTATTTTCTACAACTCAGGCTTTTGTACGGTACAAGAATAAGCCGAGAAAAGCCTCACCGTATAGATGTAATGAAAATCTACAAACATGCTAATAACGACACAGAACAGCCAGACTCGTCTCAATTACATGAGTGACTAGGTACACAAGATTAAACGGAATTTCTTCCTTACTTTTGTCACACAAATAATTGATTCGTGGGGATCGAACCCTTTACACGCTGAGCATCAGCAACAAAGGCGAGCAGGACCCTGTGCTGATGCACTCACCGTGTTGTCCACAGTTACCTAATAGAGGACGGTCCGCGCTGCCCGCCGACTGTCGAACTGCTCCTCGGTCGAATTGAGCTAAAAAACAACTTATATCTAAGTAGTTACCGTACGATGAATTTCAATCCCTCTTTAATCTCTTTGCGCCATGTGTTTTGTGTCGCACTAAAACAATCGCCGTGCGACTCTGAGAACTGCTCGCCTGTAAACTCCAGATTGGCGGCTATGATCTTGAAGGGGGGACTGGGGAAACATAAAAATAGTATTTAAAGATATACCCTTCCGAAGGAGCGCAGCTTGGCGACCTCGGGTCATACGAAGTCGAGGTGTCTCCGCTAATTGTTAAGTTAGCAGCGATAAACTGGAATGGTGGCCTGTGTAGGAATGTAAAAATAAGTAAACTGGTCAGCCGCATGTTGACCTACACATATAACTACATCGTTAAGAGAAGAATAATTAACACAACAGAAAATTAACAATTAAAACTAAATCATTCTATGTCTGTTTTATTTAAAGAGTAGTTTAAAGTTACTTTATTTAAACTTTACTATAAGGTGCCGCAAGAACTTAAATTGTAAGAAATTTAAAATAATAGAATAGTACTTAATTGTACACCTTTAAATATAGCATAATTATTAATGTGGCTTAAGACTATTAATGGGTTGAATATAATAATATATAAAATAAATGAATAGCTTGATAATTATATAATATATTGTTAAATACCCTAATAGAAAAAAAAATACAACCAAGAAATTAAATTACCAGCGTTATCAGCGTTACACCACAATTTGTTACGTATTAATTATTTTACCATTATACTATCTAGTGACATGTACAACAATTATAAATTCAAATTTATAAGGTAATATGAAAAATGTTAAAATAAGTAAGTGATGAGATTCAATCATTTTTATTTCTAGAACATTAAACTGCAAACACTCTCAGAGTAAGAGCCAACTTGAGTAAACATGCTACCCAAGCTTACGTATACGAGTACATGACAAGCGTCGAGTGCGCATGCAGCGGACGTCGAGCTCACGTTGGCTTTTTGTATAGAATTGCGAGTGTTTCACCAAAATTTGAGTATTTGTTGACGCACGTTAAAATAACATGGCATGGATGTATAAAATTTAATGAAATTACATAATTGAGAAAATAAGTGTAAATGCTTACCGATGCCTAGGAACCCGTCTCCAACATTGCTTCAGCAACATTTTAAAACTTTCCGGACATGAAGGCGGGATTGGCAGCGAGAGGGTATCCGTGCCAACACCCCACATAATGGCATGAGTCTCCAGGTTCTTGTAGGGGATCTCTTGGGTTAGTAATTCCCAGATGACTACTCCATACGACCAGACGTCAACGCGCTCGGAGCAAGGCTCGTGTCGAATAACTTCTGGAGCCATCCAAGCCACCGTACCAGTAAAACTCATTATTGCAGACACATTATTCCATTCGCGAGACGTCCCAAAATCAGTTACTTTTACTGTCAGATGGTCCGCGATAAGTATACTGTGAAAAAAAAATGGACTGTTAATTGTTTATTCTTACATACGAGCGACCTTTGAGGGATACCGTATAAAGAACTACGAGTGGAATGAATAGTAGTGAAGTGACTTAGACGAATATCAGAATCCATATGAACTTCCAATCTAGGAGAATGCAATTTTAACTTTTTCTGTCAAGTTATTAAGTGGTAAAAAATAACCATAGGTATGCTTTAGGTGAAATATATAGTACGAGGAGAAATTTGAATTAACCTATTTTAAATAGATAATACTTAGATGATGCTGTTCTTTAATGTAATGTTTAAATTGTAAAATGTAATCGCACAGACGCCTTCTGGACGATCTAACGCTACGTCTGCAAGCTAACAGATATCACAGGTATACACAAGTTAATAGTTTATAGCCGTATGCAATGTTTACTTCTACAAGAAACGCCACAACAGTTGGATCTAGCAGGGGTTCAATCGGAGAGCGGTTGCGTGTTGTTGGCACCCTTCAACTAGTCTGAGGCAGATGCTGCCAACGCCAGTCATAAGAAGATCGTTAATAATTGTTTTCTTAATTAATTCATCAATTGAAATAGATTTAACGTCTATAGTTATAAAAGTTAAAATTAGCGAAGTGAGAGCTCTTTATAGAAAAATTAAAACTATGTATTTGAATTAAATTAAATTTTAATAGATTTTATTTTGACACTTACTTTTTTCTTCATATCGATTGTTCAAATCAAATACCGTTACTATTGTAGTTAAGGATATTATTTATATTTATGTATGGGCGGACTCGGACCTCCCGGCTACAGCCAGGTCGAGTTACAGGTGAAATTACTTTATTGCGGTTTCCCGAGACGATCATTGTTGATAAGTTAAATTTCCATACAAAGGTCATTTCAAAAACGAAACATCTTTTAAAAGAGGCAAGAAAGACAGAAGGAACCGTGACATTACTAATTACATTAGATACTAGATTTCAATTTTAGCCTGGTAACACCAAAAAAACTTAGTTGATTTACTAGGAAACCAAGAAAATAAGCCTCTTCCGATCCGACATATCATTCTACAACTGGCATTACAACACATAAAAAAGTTATGTCATTCAAAATAATAAAATTTAAAAAGTCCTGAATGAATTTTAAAAAGAGTAAGTCTATCAGGAAACGTTAAATGTAAGTGAATAAGGAGGGACGGACACGGAGAGTAGAAAATTAATTAAGTTTAGAGTACCGGTAGAAACTGGTTTTGCGAACATCAGTGCTGCCTGAACATCACAGAATAAAACTGAAGCGCTAATTATAAATTTACAAAGACCAGTTAAGAGCAAAAACTGCTTAACTATCCAGGAGTCAATAGGTCGGTTCGCTGAATCGACTTAAAACTGAACTGAACTAAATCTAAAAAATTTACAATTTTGTTAAAACATTAACAAAACTAAAAATGTTGTGTGAATAAAGCAGATCTATCGTACACCAAAAAGCAGCTCAGCATATTACATACATACGTTCACGCCTATATCCCTGAAGGGGTAGGTAGAGACCTCCCACATTTTCCCAAATGGACCCATATATTACTTTAGTAACTTTAGGAATTAAAGATGTGAAAATAAGGATTATTTGGAGGGGAAGGTAAGAACGAAGGTTGGCAATGAAAGGAAATAGATAATGCTTATAAGGACGGATTGGGTAGCACCTGTAACTCGACCTGGCTGTAGCCGGGAGGTCCGAGTCCGCCACCTATAAATATAAATAATATCCTTAACTACAATAGTAATGTTTTTTTTATGCGATAGGGGGCAAACGAGCAGACGGGTCACCTGATGGTAAGTGACTACCGCCGCCCATGGACACCCGCAACTCAAGAGTCACAAGTGCGTCGCCGGCCTTTTAGGTAGGAGTACGCTCTTTTTTTGAAGGTTTCAAGGTCGTATCGGTCCGGAAATACAATTTGTTCCATAGGCTAGTATTTGATATGAACAATCAATATGAAGCACAGTGTCAAAATAAAATCAAATTAAATTTATATACCAGTTTACGTCAATACAATGTCTAAAAAAAAATGCTGTTTAATTTCATCCGTTATATGACTATGACGCATAGATTGAGCCGAAGTTTGGTGTAAGTAATGAAGATCACATCCATCATAATTACATTAGGCCTCCGATCACAACAAAAAAACATGACTATATTTCTACCAAATTTTATGCTGGCTAGAATAGTAGCTAGTATAAAATAGATATACTCATGCAGGCAAATATATGTACAGAGTGCGACTCCTCACTCTGTTAACAACAATACAAACAAAAACACTTGGCAAGGTGTTTGCCAAGTGTTTTTGAGCTCCTATAATAATCAATACTTGTAAAAGTAACATCTTCTACTCGGCAGTAATAGAGTATTAGTATTTTGGAGGATAAAATATTTTTAACAGAGTGAGGAGTCGCACTCGGTACATACATATACATATTTGCCTGCATGAGTATATCTATTTTATACTCGTATATGCAGACCAATGCTGGATATCTCAGTGTTTTGTATGTATATAGATATTTATAAAAATAAGTGTCTAGATAGTCTAGTATATTTACTAGTGCCTTAGTTAGATACATCACTACGAACCAATAACTGAGTATTCCTGCGAGTGCAAGCTATATCGAGTGTAACCTAAGTAGCTTAATCTCGACTAGCTATGATTATGAATGTATTTAACCCATAAATGTAAATCAAATTTTCATATCATTAATCAAATTATAACCAATTAATAAAATCATGTGTTCATAATCATTGGTTATTCATTTCTGTTCAACCAACTCTTAAATATTTTAACTCGTATCGAAACCCATGGCAGAACTACCCAATTAAAAATGATTAGCACATACACCTATGTGACCTTGACCTTGTTGAGCATTTAGACAAATTATATGTAAATGTACATTTTCATTTTACAGGACCTGCTTCATCTTCTGATTCATACATACATATATTGATCTATAATTTTAAATATCTTTAAAATAGGATAAACAATCATACTGCGGTCCACTGCTGGACATAGGCCTCCCAAGTCACATACATCTCTTTCTATTCCCTTTGTCCTATCTGCGACAATAAAGTCAAAGTTATAATGTCAAGGTATAGTGAAAAAAGTTTTCTTTAAGTAATATCAACTGACCGAAAGTAGATAATAGCTATCATCTAGAGAACAACACGTACATATTTACGTGAGGTACATGAAGTTTCGGTGTTTAGGAAAACAATTTAATGCACTATCGATAGAAGTAATTTTGCGTATTAGAATAACAGTCAAAGATTCTTGTCGCACGAACAGCGCGTAAGAAAAATAGGCTCGAAACGGTCTCGATTAAGTAGAAAAGTGTCGTTAAAAATTATTACGAAATCGTAATTTGGCAGTATATCTTGTAACACTAAGAAGACTTGTAACTGCGATTAATGCGCATTAATATAATAAATTTTGAAGATCGAAGAATCGAAATCGAATCTAGTAGAGTTAAGAGAGTTTATAAGAACTTTGCCAAACTTACCTTGCAATGATGTGTAGAGTTAACTTATTAGATTAAAGTTAATCCATCTATCCATTTGCGTAGAAGCGAAGAACAGAACATCGAGAATGAATTTGGTGACCTCTTTGGTTTATAAGTTATGGATAGATGCTTCTACGCAAGTGGATAGATGGGTTAACTTCAATTAAATAAGTCAACTCTACACATTTAAGTTAAATTCGAATTTAATTCAGTAAAGTCCGCACAAGAAAAGAAATGTGTCGTCAGACAAGTTTAGAAGAAGTTACCTACATACCTATACACACGATAATGTCCTCGAAGGGGTGCGGGGAGGCGCTCAAACACCCACTTGTTTGGTAAACATAATTTAGTCCCACTTACGCAATAGAAAGAAAGTCTATTTCTGCTAGCCGGGCACTGTGTGACTGTAGATATACTGTCTGATAGTTGACGGTCTAACCCCTTAGTCGCCTTTTACTTTCAGACTCACTGGTTGTGATGAGTGTGGCAAATATGAGTTACATACAACCACAATTGGACAACAACTTTGAACTTTTTATAAGATAATTTTAGCAATCTAATTTGAGGCAAGTAAGATATTAACTAAAGTTACGTTATAATAACTTTCCTATCACGGATGTTTTGGGAAGTACCAGCGGGACATCCGCAGGGAGCTGGACGCCCGGTGCCATCACTGTGTCAATTTCGAGGAAGACACGGTGCGGCATACGGTACAAGAGTGTACTGCATGGGAACACCCGAGCCGTGCCTTACAAGCAGAAATAGGGGCTGACCTCTCGCTCACAGCGCTTGTGCCCGATAAGGTCGGGAGTGAGAGGTCTTGGGATGCAGTGGTCACCTTCTGTAAAATGATTATGTCACAGAAAGAGGCTGTGGAAAGGGAGAGGGAAAACACGACTATCCTCCCCATCCGCAGACGACGCATCGGACGTCGGAGGGCCGACAATGCCCAACTACGGCCTCCGTAAATGGACTCCGTAAATGGGGCGGTGAACCTGGGATTCAGTTCACCGCCCCAATTCCTTAGCGGGTCCGAGGTTGGAGGCGCGCAGTGTTCTAGTGTTCTTCGCGCCTCCCTCTAGGAGTGATGGTGGGGGAGAGGCATAATATTTTCCCCCTGTCAAAACGAGATGAGGTCCGCCCCGGCGGACGGTCACCTGCTGGTCGCGAAAGAAGTAGCGGTTTTAGCCGGTCAAGTCCGGCACACCTCTCCGGAGGATCGTCCATGAGGATTTCCCCACGTAAAAAATAAAAAAAAGTTAAATAATCGAAATATAACCCTAATAAATAAC
The DNA here is from genome assembly GCA_947561695.1 of Tyria jacobaeae. NCBI lineage: Eukaryota > Metazoa > Arthropoda > Insecta > Lepidoptera > Erebidae > Tyria > Tyria jacobaeae. The sequence goes on along the minus strand of OX387207.1, from coordinate 3,554,114 downwards.
CCTATAAAATAATTAAATTAAATACTATTTAAAAGATGTCGGAGAGCCATGCTTCAGCACGTATGGGCCGGCTCGACCGGAGTATTACCACGGCCTCACAGAATACCGGCTGTTAAAACATGCTTGCGTTCTAGTCCGAGTGAGTGAGGTTATCGTATGCCCAACCCCTCTTTCCCTACCTCCCTTTACCCTACCCTAAAAGACGGACAGCACTCCTGTGACTCTTGAGTTGCAAGTGTTCATGGACAAGGAAGTCGCTTATCGGGTGACCCGTCTGTTCGTAGAGAATGCTCTGGGCATTAAGTCCGCCTATGTGCAAGTCTGCATATGGTTTTTAAATAAATATATAAATGAACAATATGTCAGGGGTTATCACAACACGTGCTACTGCATTTGATGTCCTTAATGGAGGCGTAAGCACGCACAGCGATACACATTCTGTCGAATCCAATCGTAAATAAAGTATTGTTGTTAAATCCTTTATTAAAACACATGCTCGTATCATATAAGAAATCGTAAAAAAAATATGTCATCTCATAAATACTCATGAATTTTAAATATTTATGACGGCGGCAACGGGAAAACTTACAGATATACCGCAAGCACTGATTAGATGGATTGGCAATATTTTAATCTACCTAACGAAGCAGTGCCGTAACTAGGGCGGTGCGACAGCTACCCAGGCAGAGGGCACAGACCATGAAAGGGCGCCAAAAATGAGTAAACCAACAAGAAATTCGAATAAACAAGAGACTGAGGGCACATTTACAGAAGCCTGCACAAAGCGTATAAAATGCTAATTTCGTTACTGCAACGAGGCCACATCTCACAGGTTATAATTGACTTATGCAAGAACCGGAATAGCTCGACTGAGGATTCTTTTCTTTATAATACTCCGTATTACTGGCCCGGTAATATCACAAGCTCTAGCTATATATAACAGCAAATATAATTTCTAATGACGCAACAGGTACATATACCAGAGTATTATACTATATATATATATTATAGATAATTAAAGATAATTATTTAACAGTGGTAGAGCCATGCTTAGGGACGAATGGGCCGGCTTGACCGGTGCGATACCCCGGCCTCACATAAACCGCTTGTGAAGTAACGGTTGTGTTGCATTTCCCCGAAATGAGTGAGGTTTCCGGAGGCCCAACTCCCCTTTCTTTCCTAACTCCTGTCTTCTTTCCCCTCCCCGCATCAACCATCCCTCATCACGCTCAAAGGCTGGCAGCGCACTTACGACTCTTGAGTTGCAGGTGTCCATGGACGGAGGTTGTCACTTACCATCAGGTGACCCGTCTGTTCGTCTGTCGCACTTTAGTATAAAAAAAAATAAAATAAAAGATATATCAAAAAAAATATATATCAATAATTCGTAAATTTTGAGATAAAGTGATGAAAGTAGCTAGAAGACGATATTTTTGACTTTGTCGTAAGCACGTCACATTCGTAAACATCACAACCGTGTGAGGGCTTGCATCGACAAAGTGAAAAGTAAACGAGAGGACACCAAATGATTATTTTTCACAGATGGTAAATGAGGACGAGAACTGGATGGAATATATGTATAAAATTTTTCGGAGGCCAAGAGGCCAGCAGGCGTTTCTGTTCCAGTAGCTTCTCCAATCACACGAAGTACAGGACATACGGGTACGGTACCTTTCAATACTGCGGTATCAGCCCTGTTTGTTGCCTTATTCGAGACCTGGGACATGTACCCCAAGTTCCTGTCTCTATCCATTTTAATTCTAAGTCTTCTTTTCTGCTATCTTGCCTTAAAACGACTGCATTCCCTAGGCGACCGGCCACAAAGAAACTGGTAATAATTTTACAATTTCTTAATATAATTGTAGCGCAAGTTATTTACGTTTATACAAAATCATAGATAAGTCAAAATGAGAATTGTTCGTTCTGCTCTCACTTAACTCTGTTTTTTTTTTCTCGTCTCGTTTCTCCGATCTTTTAAGAAGCACAAATATGTATATATTGATGTTACTTTTTCTTTTCTTCTATTACGCTGGCTGTTATCACTGGCTATTACGTAAAGAACACTAAATTTAAATCGACAAAAGGTAGGCGTTAGTTACGCCTTAGCCTACCCCTTCAGGGATACAGGCGTGAGTGTGTGTATGTATGTTGGTTAAATATTCAATCGATGTACTGCAATCAAAACTGTACTGTACTGGTACAGAACGATGACTTTTATTTAACAAGTATAATTAGGTATTCAAAAGTATTACATTTCAATATTATACCATATGTTAATCCTGCTATTAAGATGATCCAAATCCCATCTCGTATCTCAAAATAGATCAAACTGTCATATATACTCCTTCTCCGCAGTCGGGTAAAAAAGTCTATAACCTACGTCAATGATCTTAAATTATGAAAAAAATGTAGTAATACTGATATAAATTTTGTTCTTAAATACTAATTTTCTACCCCTAGAGGTGTAGTATTTTTTTTTGATTAAGTAGGAGCAACTTCAGATTCAATGAAAATAATGATTGCAGTTTATTTATATTAATGGATAAAATATCACAAAACCCACAAAAATATATCTTTCTTCAGAATATTCTGAATTGTTTTGATAAATGGTGGTTTAATGTTTACTTTAAACCCTGAGTGATCTGAGTTGCAAATAAAACAACATTAAATTAAACTTCTAATGTACTCTGAACTATTCCTGTGTCTCGGGAGTTTTATAAACATATAAACATCTGAACTAACAGCAAGACGTGTGGGAATCGAATCCATTACCTATCGGCTTAGCAGTCAGGGTCACTAACCACAATAGACCCGTCAAGTCTTTTAAGTCTTTTAAGAAGATTTCCAAGACCTTGATTTAAGTGATTTGGGTAGTCTTACTCAAAAACACTCGATTTTAAGGATTTTTAGATAAGCAGGGAAAAAGAAGTTAAAAAGGAAAAAGAAAGAAACATAACACAAGAACATAGGAAATGAGAAACATATTAGCTAACATTACATTTTATTGATGATTTGAAACCGCCTGTGAATCTCTAACAATTCAATCTCAAGCGCTTCTATCCCCCATGTAATCCCCCACTGAGTAAAAACCTTTGAAGCACAACTTTCGTTTTACTGTGGACTTAAATTAATTTAGACTTAATATTTGCATATTATCATAATTTTAACATGCTTAGGCAGGAATGGGCCAGCTCGACCGTAGTATTATCACGGCCTTACAGAAAACCGTAAGACAAACAATGCTCGCATTGTATTGCCGAGTAAGTGAGGGTACCGGAGGTTCAAGTCCCCATTTGCCCTTCCCCTCCCCTCCCTGATTCCCCTCTCCTCTTTTCCCTCCTTCCAAAAACCCAATCCTCTCCTCTCTCCTTATCCCCCTCTCCTCTCCCCCTCATCCCCCTCTCCTCTCCCCCTCATCCCCCTCTCCTCTCTCCACTCCCCCAACCTCTAAAGTACACTTGAATTGGAGGTGTCCATGGGCGGCGGTTGTCACTTACCATCAGGTGACCTGTCCGTACGCCTGTCCCCTATATAATAAAAAAATCGGGGATTTTGCTATAAAAACGCATACACTGAGTTTTGTTGTATATATATTGATAGTTTTTTGCAGCCTGGAGGCAGATACAACAAACTTATGTTTATTACGTGTGTTATAAAGTTATAAAAGTGTATGTATATCCCTTTTATAATAGAGGGACCTTTATTTTTATGAAAGTAAATTAAGTTTAATTAGATATACTGACATGTCACCGTCATAATGTTTATTTCTTTGAATTTCTGACTCAGCCAATTACTTCTGCTTAGCTAAAAAAACTATTATTAGATACAAAAATAGGGAACTAACTATTTCTAAAAATATATGTAAATTTTTAATCATTATATCAATCACTACGTACTGTCTTTTGTGCTATTCAATGGGAGAAATTTTGATTGCAGTAATTTGTAGATGGATGGGCTGCAATAGACTAATTGATTGATTGATTGTATAAGTGAAAAATATTATATACAATATTTTACTAGTATTACAGTAGTACTAGCGGAATATTGTTTGTTGAACCAGAGAATAGTAGCATAGTGGTGATATCGATAACCTTGTAACGATATCCATCGATATCCAACGATATCAATCTCGATATAATCTTAGCCAAGATTCTTCAGCTTAAACAATGAAAATAAATGCGAGAGAAAAGAGAAAAAACCAAATCACATATAGTAGACGTCATCTATATAATAATACAATAGAAAATATCCAAATAATTCAATTAATAAAGTCCGTAATTAAGTCAAGTAAAACATTAGTATTACTAAAAAGCCACTGACAGACACAAAAGAAATCACAAATGCTGTCATTTACTCTAATACCTATTGTTCATACAACGGTCCTTAACTAGGCCCGGTCGGTTAGCAATGTCTTAGTGTGTTCGTCGAAGCGGTCGCGTCTTTCAATGCTTATGATTTGTTCTTAGTATGGTATAGGGAGATAGACCAGAGGGGTCACCTGATGGTAAGTGACAACCGCCGTTGTTGCAAAAGTTAGTAAGTGCGCTGCCCCGCCTTTGAGGGTGACGAGGGTAGAGAGAGAGTTGGGCCTTCGGTGCCCTCCCATTTACTCGGGAGTACAATGAAATGATGTTGTTAGACATAAGATATTTAAATTGCAAGTTTGTTAAAATACATTTAAAAGAGAAAACAAATTTCAAAAGCTTTTGGCGAACTTGACAATCACCACAATTGTCTGCCATTATTATTTCTAAAATATCCATATGGTAACTTAGTTGTAACAGGTCAAAAATTTTCATACTTGACTTCGCATATTTAAGAAACAAAGTATTACAGAACTATACACGTAACGCGGAGGGACACAAAACAAACCTATACTCGTATTAGGATTAAACTTTCATATATGTCACAAATAATTGTCCTGTAACACCACGTTGATTCGAACCTGCACATATGTACGCACTTGAAGTACTAGCTCTTGTCAACACGATCCAGAAACAAGTCCACTATCCAAATAGTCTGTGATTATGTATAGTAATATAAATAAACCTCTTTTGATATTTATGAAAAAGTATCTAAGCACTCCGTAAGATGAGCTTGATCTCGTCTTGAAGGTTAGTTCAAAAGAAATTGTGGAATTATATTAGCACAGTCTGCGTCCTGCATGTATAATCTGCAGAGTTTCAAAGGAGACGAGCTTATAAAAATATTTTCTACTTCCTACCGACAGAACTACTTGCTGATAAATTTCTGTAAACTAAGTGTAGTGAAAACCGCCATAATAGTTTCGGAAATTTGATAGAGGTAAGTAACTACTCATTACCGACACCGCACACCGAATACAGATGTATAAAAGTCAGTTATTATACCTATCTTAACTATTCGACTGAGCAAGGAGAAGGAGGGTTGTTTTTCTAGTTTATGTATGCAGGTACATATGTATTTACAATGATTGATGGATCTCAGCATGTGAAGTGCCATTTCAATCGATTTAATCATGGGAGTCCTACAGAGTATAACTTTTTAAGATACGTCGTTATAACAGTAAAGTTTTATATTTTAATAACAATTATAAAAAAGTAAAATAATGTCTCAGGATTAACGAGGCATTGCGTAACGATATATCCATTTCTGGTAGTGTTGGAGTCAGCTACTAGTCTTGTATACAGTTAGGAGACGAAAATACAGGACAGGCATTATGAATTAAAAAGCAATTCCCTTTTGCTTTTAAACCAGACTTCAACGTAATAAAAATTTTTGAACGTTTAAAATAATATATACTTAGCTGAAAGTAGAATTTCAGAAATATTTCAAACTGCAGCACAATAACAGAATTTCTCTGGAATACAAATATTATACTACCAGGTTTATTTGATGTAAAAGCCAGGTCCGAAATTAAAACATTACGCATCATAGCTGTAATTAAATTGTGGTTTCCTTTGAATACGCGACTATTTGATATAGCTCGAAACTGTACTAAAATGAAAATTTATAGAATCGGAAGTTTTGTTAATTGGGATAATTGACGGAACGTTTGTACTTGTTTTGTTTTGGCATTTTAAAACCAAATATTTTTTCTATAACAATAACATTAACTTATATAACACACACAATGCCCAAGCCACAGAAACAGAGGATTAAGAAAAAAACGTGCAAAATCATACACAAATTTTATTCGCTCGCTTTACTCGTATTATGTTTCCGTTACTTGTCATGTCATTTGTATAGAACTTATTTAAGAAGACTTTTTCTCTAAATATTTTAAATTTGTTCAAAACCACAATGAAATATTCATATCTATAAAGTAATTTTGCACTTACTTTGGACTCTTCAAATCACGGTGAATTATCTTGTTGCTGTGCAGGTAAGCCATCCCCTGAGCGATTTCTCTTGCCCAATTGAATGTTTGGGAGGCCGTAATAGTTGCACCACTATGCAGGAAATTGAAGAGCGGTCCGTACTGACAGTACTCCATGATGATACATGGCACCGGTCCGTTGATGGAAACTCCTCGGAAGCGAACTAAGGACAAAGAAAGAGCCGCAATAATAATACATATATAAACGTGTTGGTGGAATAAGACCCACACCTGTTCTTAGGGACCGGGTCACTGACAATTACTAGTACCTTTAATTCGGTACTCCTGAATCTTATTTAGTTATTTCATTCCCTGTCTGATAGGATATATTTCAGTTATAGCTACTTATCAGTTTGTCATTAACCTACTACTAAACTATCACATATTTTCTGAGTGAAAGTACCTTATGTCGTTCCCTGTACATCATTTCATAAGGAATGGTACGGAAGCGTATTAAGATACGAACAACCATATATGTATGTATGTACGTAAGTACATACATTCACGCCTATATGTACGAAGGGCTAGGCAGAGGTGTATTAAACACTCACAATAACCTATTTTAAATTTCACTGATGTAACGTAGCCTATTGCAGTCAACCGGGCACTGTATGCCTGTATATTTATATACTCGTACTGTCCTGTTCGAATAATCGAACTAACAGTCTAACATAAAGGAATAGAGGGTCTGATAGACAACAGTCTGATCCTTTACGACACCCACAGAAAGAGATGGGGTGACCCTGTTCTACTCCACGGAGAACAACAAGTTGAGTTCTATATAAAACCCACCCAAGCATCGCGAGTTGCAATGTGAAAAAAACTTGCAAAATCATGCAGATGCATGCAGTTGTGACATACTCGTATCCATGTTAAAAAGCACTTACGTGCCTGTGGAGGCCTTTATCTCAAAATCTTAAAAAAACTCAAGATGTTTCCACAATCTAATCGATATAGAAATATAGTTTAATTAAATATATTTTCGTCGTCGAGTCCTAAAATGATGTGGGTTGGAATTAGATTTCTTTCATGGGTTTCTTTTTATATCTCACAATACTAGTGAAATTAATTTTACCAATCTTATTAACGAAATAAACCGCCAATGAACCTAACTACAGAAAATACAGACAACCACAGACAACTTTTATTTAATCTCATTAATTTTTTCTCACTGAGGTATAATATTTGCTTACATTATGTGGATCATTATCACTTTCACTTTCCATAACTTTTAGACAGTTAAACCGTTTTTCATGTTATTTACACACACTTGGTATATTTGTAAACATTTGATTGTTCAGCCCTAAATCTTGTAAACGGCTGAAACGATTTCGATCAAATATACTTATATGAAAGAACATTCTTGATTGAATTACCTTGCAAACAACTATGTGTTTTTCTGTTAAATTGTGTATTGTTAATTTGTACAAATCGTCCAATAGTATCATCGTATTGATGTTGGCGAAAAATATGCTTATATAAGTAAAGAAATGTGTTATGAGGAAAGAAAGTTCTCTCATGCCTCAACAGTTTTTTTTTTTTATACTATAGAGGGACAGACGAACAGACTAATGATGTGGGGTGGGGGTGATGCGGGGAGGGGAGAGAAGAGTAGGGGGTTGAGATGGGAAAGAGTAGAGGGAGATGAGGGAGTTGAAAGAAGAGAAGGGAAGTTGGTTGGTTTTTTTAACTTTTCCAATTTAAATAAAAGTGAACTAAGTACATGTTCCACATTTACAGATATAGCATATAATTCAGGAACAGAAGATCATCTTAGAATATAAATGACACAAATGTTAGGCGGTGATACATTTAACTTGGGAATTTTAATTTATTTTTTAGGTGAGAGTAACCGATTAAGGTGAAAATAGCCTAAATGTTACTCAGAATTATACACAATATTAGTGTATGCTGTAAAAATTTCGTATTTCTTATGTGATGCGCGTACAAACGATTCGGGTCTACAGATTGACGGGACTGGATGGTCTAGTGGTTAGTGACCCTGACTGCTGAACCGGAAACAATGGGTTCGATTCCCACACGGGACAAAAATTTGTGTGATCGACAAATAGGTGCCCCGAGTCTAGCTGTTCTTCGTTGATTGGACGTCTTTAAAGCCCCCCGCGACACTGGAATTATTCCTAATGCGGGAGTTGTCTTTTTAAAGATTTAAGGTATTTAAAATGATATATAATAATAATAATAATTTACAGATTTATATTTGAAACCATTCATTACAATATACATACTACCTATTACTATTTGTCACGTTACTTAAGAGATGAGACGGGGGACAGCGTCAAGATCCTCTTTGACTTTACATGTCATAAACATAAGTTTACATTCCCAAAAAGGATATTTAAAATCACTGACTAAAACCAAAAGCAGCCCCTGACACTTGCATACATAAATACATATGTACATATATTCATTTGCGTTATCACGTTTATAGCATTTGATCCTATGCTAGACATAATCCAACCACTAATATAATCAGCTAGATCCGAAGTACTAATATTGTTAGGGCACCTGGACTGCACCGTTCAGATGGCTTAAATGTTTATGTATGTACATGAGCTCTTTATTCATTAGGCATGATGTATTAGTTGCGCTTTATATGATTTTGAAAATGATTCATCTATCTATCATAAAAATTAAGACTTATATGGTTTTCTCATGAATGCCATTGTCAGAAAAAAGTGTCTCTAGTGACGTCTCTCACACAAAGCCAATATGGCCGTGCACAACATGGGTCATGATTTCATGACACAGCGGGCAGAGGCAGGAGTACTGTATGATTATGCAAATAGAATATAGACAAAAAATAACTTTGAGATAAACGAGAACTCTTTGCGTAGGCAGTGGCTATGTTACAACAACACGTTTGACTACAGACTAGAAGGATATAAATCTAATAACATAGTTAAAAGGATCACGAATAAAAGTACTATTTTACAGTAATCTCAGTTCGCAATTACCTCTCGCAAGGCAGAAGTAGGTCAAAACCTCGGGATGGCTGAGTTGTCTCATTTAGTTATTATTATTACAGTTATGTGACCATCCCCGTGAGGAACACAAACATAGAGTGTATCTAGAAATGTTACAAGTTAATTAAACCACTACTCTCTCTCGGTTACTCCAAGTGAAAGTTAAAATATGGCGTTTAATTTAAAACTGAATACCGTGCATAGTCATCCGGGCCTAGGGTGGATATTTTGAAAGGGACTGTGAATATATAAGGCTCTAACTTGGGAGCCGTTTAGTTATGTTTTTGGATGACGCGGTCAATGATGTTCAATGGTTAAAGGGTAGTTATTATTCAGATATGGTGGCGTAAACAGGTGCTCTGGTCTTTGGACAACGCCAAAGTATTGGATGTCAGCCGGTAAGATATATACATACATTGAATAAGGGAGTGGTATGCTATTTAGAGAGTGTACCTTTAATGTGGCAGGTCACCGAGTTGGGATAGCGGTGCTGCAAAGAGCTGTTTAGAGATTTTTAGGTATTAGAAATAAGATTAGTGTTAGAATTTCACCGCTTCATTAACATATCAGTCAATCAACTGTAAGTATGAAATAATAATCGATTTAAATGTTTTCAAGTAACCAGCAATTTTGTAAGCAGAGCATTTTGAGAGCATAGCGAGTAGGCGTGTCGCCTTGTATGATGGTAAGTGACTACCGCGGCCCATTGACACCTGCAATGTGTATGCAAAATTTCATGATGATGAAGGGTACTGTATTAATTAATTTACTGTTATTATCAGTGCCGGTGCCCCGTCCCAGGGCAGATGTATGTAGATACTGATATATTGTATGTAGGAGTATATTTCTATGAAAATTAATAAGTATAGAGTTCGAAAGAGATAATTGACTTATTTAAAAGTAGATAACTGCTTTCCATGCGCCTTTCGTATTAATTTGCGCAAAACATTAAATCCTAAATATGTGTAATTTAAAAAGTTATACGTAATTTCCTTCTCATTATCGAATCCTGATTAGCTTACAATGGGAAAGACCATCGCAAGAGCATACTATAAGAAAAATCATATTATTTATAAGTTAGAAATATAAACATGGTATCATCATCATTAGCCTCGCAGTCTACTGCTCGACATAGGCCTCTCGAATTGCACGCCACTTCGATCGATTTTCGGCTTCTTGCATCCAGCTCCCGCCAGCCATCGCAAATCGCCACTTCACCTGGCCTGTTTTACGCTACGATTGCCGAGACTGAAACATGGATATATTATAATGAATATAGGAATGATACTACAATTTCTAAATAATACTAAGATAAATTGAAGATTGAAGCGGCGGTAGCGTGATGGCTGAGGCGTCGGACTTGCGATCAAGTGGTTGCGGGTTCAAACCCCACCCAGTACACTACCATCGTAAACCCACTTATATTTTCACTATTTTCCATTTTTTTTCTATTATAAGGTTATACCGACTTATATCTATGCCAAAACAAAATATTTATACATAAATATATAACTTAAATGTTAAAGATAGAATTTGTAAATTAGCACAGCCCTTGTCGTGTTTACTAATTCAGTATTTCGTCTTACGACACACACTGAATATATAATTCATTTAGTGATATGTCCTATCGCCTTGCCTTCTTCATTTTTAAACGTAAAAATAGGATCAATTAGTGTTAGAAATATTTCATTTATATAAGTGTATTATTTTAATATATTTCAAAATGTAAATCAAACTATGTAAATCAAAATATTTGAATGCAATAAAAATTGTGCTTGTCTGTTGGTAACGTTGGACAAGAAATGACCTAAAAGAAAAAATATATAAGTAATTGTAGTCTGTAGATAACAGAGAGATCATGTCAAATGTATTTAACATAAAACATTTTGTTGTCATCAGAAAATATTAATTATATTTAATGTAAATCCTTACTGGTATATAACGATTAATAATTTTGACAATTATAAAAAAAAGATAATTAATTAATTACATACTTCAATATAAATAATAACAACTTCACACATCTGTCACACAAAGCCTCCAATCTCTGTTGCCACAACGTAGTCAAAGTTAGCAGAGTTGTACAGTACAGCTTTGCTTAGTTTGACTTCCATAACATATTACTTTAATAACAAGACTGCAAATTAACATTATATATTTCTAAACACATACATATTATAGATAAATGACACCCAAACACATAAGAAATATCAAAAAATATTAATCATTTGTCTTGCATGGGAATCGAACCATTACACCAAGGGGCTAGTCTATAAACAAGACATTCGTTTTTGAAGTTTTTAATAATAAAAAATGGTTTTTCAATGACATTGAATGCCCTGCCTGCCAACAAGTGCTTTTTTATCAAACGGACTTCTCAATAAATTAATACTATGAGTAATTTTATTGAATGTCATATAAATGTATAGACCACGTTTTTGTTTCATTTTTATATGAGGGCTCGGATTTCAGTTAGCAAGTCACAGTTACGTATGCGAGTTACAGTTAGACTCCTTTTTTTTTTTTTTTTCTCCGTGCGGAAATCCCCTCGGATACCACCTTCTGGTGGCATGTCGGACACGAACCGACTAAAACCGCACGCCATCTTGGGTACTAGATGCCGGGGAACCAGGTACACCCTAGAAAGGAAAACCCTGGAACCCCGACGTACCTCGGGCCACCTACGGTTTGTAGACGGCCCCCTCCAGTGTGGGAACCCCAATGTTCCCGTAACTTCCCCCAAGGGCGCGCACGCTCCGCAGCGTTCGCGCCGCCACCCAAGCCTGCTTCTGCTAGGGTGACAGATGGCCTCATATGTCACCCCCAGGCCTGCGCTTATGGAGGACGGAGATCATTCTCCGATCTCCGGCGCCTGAGTCGCCTGTGGTACCTGGCCCGTTCCCGGGCCTGGCGGGCCGGAAGAGTTCTAAACCTCTCCCGATCCCGCTCCGCCGTCTCCTTGGCAAGCATAATTTGCTCGCAGAAAGAGACGGCGGAGTTCCACGCGTTCTCGCTCCGCAACATGGCCGCAATCATGTTACCGAGCGAGAGAACCACCACCCCGATGGCCGCCACGAGATCACGCCTCGGCTCCTCCCACGCCGGACATTCTGCCAGCGTGTGGAGCGCCGTGTCCACGGTCTGGCCATCGCAATGATGGCACTCAGGCGTTGGCTCCTTGCGGATCAGACACAGGTGATCTCCGAAACATCCCTTTCCAGTGATCACCTGCGTCAGCCGGTATGAGAGGGTCCCATGACGCCTCTCGAGCCAATCCTCCATAACGGGTCTTACCGCCGTAATAACAGCGTGCCCAGCGCTCGGTTGCCCAAGTCGTTCCCTCCATTCCTCCACGAGGACCTGGCGGAGTTGGGATTTCTGATCGTCGATTTCACGCGGTTCAGGACTTCTACCCAACTCCCGCGCCTCCTTGCGCCACTGGTAGAGAGCCGCAAGGGCTTTCGCCTCCAGGTCCCATGGTGGAGTTCCGGCTAGGAGACTCGCCGCCTCAAAGGAGATCGTGCGGTACCCCCTTATGATCCTGATAGCCAGCACTCGTTGCGGTCTTCGCAATAGCGCGATATTGCTGGCCTTCAGGATCTCTGCCCATACTGGGGCCCCATAAAGGGCCATGGATCGCACAACCCCCTCATATAGTCTCCTGCAGGAGTCATCGGGCCCCCTCATGTTTGGCAACAACCGTGCTAATGCACGCGCTGCGCCAACCAACTTGGGGACCAGGCTTCGGAAGTGATATCCGAAGTCCCATCGGCCGTCGAGTACGAGCCCCAAATACCTCATAGAGGGCTCGATGCCGATGCGAGTGCCTCCTACTATGAGGCTGAGTCCTTCAGGCGGCTTATTCCGAGGCCCGTGAAAGAACAACGCCTCGGATTTGTGCAGAGCCACCTCAAGACCCAACCGCCGGATTCTCTCAACGACTTGGGCAACCCCGGCCGTGGCCCTCAGGGTTGCCTCAAGGTGCGTCCCGCCACATGCCGTCACAAGCGTGTCATCCGCATAGCACGTGACGGCGATACCATCTAAGAATGCACCGCGAAGCACCCAGTCGTAGCCAATGTTCCACAGGAGTGGCCCTAGGACCGACCCCTGCGGGACACCGCACGACATATCACGCCGACCGAGACCGGCCCTACTTGGGTAGATGACGGCTCTCTCCGACAGATAAGCCCCGACTATGCGGCAGAGGTAAGGAGGCACTCGATGATACACTAGTGCCTCCCTGATGCAACTCCAGGGCAAAGTGTTGAACGCGTTGGCGATGTCTAAAGACACCGCCAACACTACTTCACCCTGGGAAACTGCTTCCACTGCCAGGGCTCTCACGCGCATGATCGCATCTATGGTGGAGCGCCCCTGACGGAAACCGTACTGGTTGTCCGCCAGATCCGGCCCTACCCTGTAGAGATGCTTGACGAGGCGCCATGCAATCACTCTTTCAAAGAGCTTGCACACCTCGTCAAGCAACACTATGGGCCGGTAGGCGGATGGTGAGTCCGCCGGGCGCCCCTCCTTTCGGATGAGGACCAGTTTCCCCGTCTTCCACAATTTCGGAAACTGGCCCTGCTCGAGACATGCGCTGAACAACCCTCTCAGTCGGGGCTCGAGAGCCCGCGTCTCATCATCTAGCGCCAGGACCCACGCTCGGCCTGGAATGCCATCGGGTCCTGGGGCGGTGCTTTTAGCTTTCAGCCGTTGCACCGCCAGCGCTAGTTCTGCCCGAGTGACCTCAGGCACGTCGTCATCATCCACGTTAGGCACCTCAGGCGTCGTAGGCGGAGCCATCGGTGGTGGGGTGTGTTCCACCAACCGTGATGGGAACAGGGCGCCGACGACCCCCTCAAGCAGGTCTGGCTGAAGACACCGGGTCAACGGCGGGGCCCACGGGCGCATCTTGCCTCTAACCATACGGTAAGGGCGCCCCCATGGATCCCGCTCCAGTGTCTCCAGCAACTCGCAGCGGGCCTCACTCTTGGCCCGCTTTATCGCTGCCTGAAGGGTTCTCTTGGCACCCCTGTATTCCACCAGCAGCTCCGCCTCTCGGGTGACCGCGTCCGCAGGACGGCGACGCCTCCTGCGGAACCGGGACCACCGGCGGCGTGCGGTCACGCAGGCCTGTCGCAGCCCTGCAATCTCCGGCGACCACCAGTAGACCCGGCGCCTCGCTGTATTGGGCTTAGCCCTAGGCATCGCCGCATCACAGACACGAGTCATAGCCTCCCGGAACCATTGTGCCTCGGCACCCACATCAACAGGCCCATCCGGCGCAGGGGCCCAGGCCTGTACGATGGCGGCTTCCAGGAGGAGCTCCCGATTTAAACGCTTGAGCGCCCAACGTGGCTCAGGTGGAGCCGGTATGGCCGGCACGCCATTCGTGGGAGCGGAGACTTCAAACCGAATGTATCGGTGGTCCGAACCAGTCTCCTCCCCCACCACGACGCGCCAGTCTTGAACACGGCGTGCCAGCGAAGGGCACGCGAACGAGATGTCCACGATTGAACTGCCCCTCGCCGTCACGAACGTGGGTACGGCCCTCTGATTTAGGAGAACTAGACCGAGTCTTTCGGCCCAGTTCTCCAGAGCTCTGCCCCTCTGGTTCGTGCGCCGAGAACCCCAAGCCTCTGACCAGGCGTTGAAGTCCCCGACCACAAGAACCGGGTGAGGACGACAGGCGTCGACGACGACGGCCAACTGAGCGAGCCATTGCTCATACTCAGTTATGTCTCGGTTCGGCGTGAAATAAACGGCCACGACCGATATATCCCCAACCACCGCCGCTATGCAACCCCGTTCTCTTGCAATCACGGCAAAAGGAGGGGTGCCGGCGGCGGTGCCGTGTACCAGTGCCGCCGAGCCATCCAAGTCGGTCTCCCAGGCTGGCCCGAGAAACCGGTGGGTGTATGGCTCGGCGACAGCGGCAATGTTAATGGACCACTGTGCCATACTCTGGAGCAGAAGATCCTGAGCGGCAGCACCGTGGCCCACGTTCGCCTGCAGGATGCGGAGATGGGAATCCATTATTGAATTTCCATCTCCCCGTTCCGCCGCGAACCTTGCCGCTCTAGAGCGGCATCATCCATCGCCGGTTTGGGGACAGAAGGCCGGCCTCCCGGCTTCGGTCTCGATCCGGCGCAGGTCTTACTGCCAACCCGGTGGTTGGCAGGCTTGCCCTCCGCTGTGCATCTGAAGCATTGCACCGAAGCATTGCAAGCCCCCGCCTTGTGACCGGGCTGGCCACAGCGGAAACAGAGGTCACCTATGGTGTGACCTCCTGACAGTTAGACTCCTCAATCTATATATGTATATAAGCGTAAAAAAATCGTAAACAGTATATAGGTATACAATTTATAACGTTTTTGTTAATCACATACTAAAAACACTAGAGTTAAGAAACTGTAGTGTTTTAAGTTATGTTGTTATACATAATATATTCAACATTACAAAACATTAAATTTCTCAGATGGTTTTATTGGTTCCTAGAACCTAACGAAAAACGCCTTTACTAGTTTGAAACATAACGAAAGAAAAACATTTTCAAAGAAAACTTCAACGGCAGGTTTTTTTTTCTGGAAGCAATGCCGACGGTAGGTAGGCACGAGGTTAAACTCTGTTTATGTAGACTGATTCATTTTCAAGCAGGCTGTAGTTTTTAATAAAGTGGCAGTATTTAGGTGCGAGAATGTAACTTTTCGTACTGAAAACTATGTCCTTTTGTGTGTGGTACGAGACAAAATCAAGTAAAACCTACTGTGGGCCAGCATACGTGTATTACTATTGGGCGAGGACGAGGTACAAACTAAAAGGAACGCCACTAATCCATACTGTCCATTTTAGTTCATCATTCAGATATCATCCCCACTTACTATAATAATAGCCAATATTAGTATCTTTACACTATAAATTGTTGCTCCTAATACTTAGCTTACAATTTCTAAACTAGGTTCAGATAGCCACTCCACGAAGGAATGTCAAATTCAAATTAGAAATTGTTTTATTGAAAAAATATTTAAAATTATAGATAACTTCACACATACATGTGCATATATACTCGTATATAGACAGAACTTAACTTCCGTATACTGTAAAATAACAAAAGAGCAAAAAGTTATGCTGAAAATGGAAAGTTAATAAAATACAATACCTACCTACGATAGTACCTTGCAAAACTGCAGGAATATTTGCAATATAAAAAAGTAGAGTAAAATAACAAACATCTGAATTCCCAATTCCAATGAAATACCTGATACCGTCCTATGCTACGCCGGCACTTCGTTAGAGCAAACTTTCAACATTTGTTAATGGATTTTTCAATATAACTAGTTCTATAGCCAAACACTTAAATAAATGAATGTAAAAGTGTGCTTGTCAAATTTTTGTCAATAATACAGTCTCGTAATCATTATACGAGTACCTCGCCGTCGTCGGCTAACTTAAGCTACACATCGTTAGTTTTAAGTATATAAAATTAGCAAATTCTTGCGATTCTTATCGTGACATGAACAATAGTCAGTAGTGCGGCTTTCAGTTAAGAGAACACAAAATCTAGCCTCTAAAAATATTCTGTCATACACGAAGTCAAATATAACCGAGATCAGATTTTGTTAAAACCCAACTAAAATTAATCAGCAAACTTTTTGGGTTAGTGACCCTTTGCTTCTATAACAATAGAAAACATATTTAGTGCAATAACTAATTCTCTGTACTTGAGCATCTATTGCAGTAATTATTTATAGATATAATTCAAATGTAAAAACAAGTATGATTTGTAACCGCCGTAGTACTAATATGTATTCGTTAGTATATTTAAAAAAGTTTATCTGCTCTTATGATTCGGTAGAATATATAGAAATTTGTATGCACTTTAATTAATTTTAATATTAAAGTAAAGGTAATTTTTTTTAATAGTTTATAGTATATTTAATAGGTTAACAAATATTGACATGGCTGTACTTTAACACGCTTTGTTATAAGGGGCGAACAAGACAATTTTAACTTTCAAGGAGCGAATCGGTATGTTTAAAATATTCGGGGCGAAACATAAGAGGCTAACAAAAACGAAAAATTAGGTAGGATGATTTAGACCCAATAAAGGTGGTGATAAAAACTTGAGAAAGGGACTACAAAACGTACCTTATCCTTCTTTTCCCTAAGCTATTAGGAAATAATGTTTAAGCTGTGCGTTGATGGATCAGTCAATCAGTCATTTGTGGTCCCTTTCATATACTCGTATACACATACATACATATGCCTTCATTTTTATTTTTATCGTATTCGTTATTATTAATATTGTTATATTAGTATTTGATTATCATTAATTTTACTACAACAGTTAAGGAAACCGTTACGTTGTTACTGTTGTATCATGTAATTTAGAGTCACGACACCCGGGAATCAAGATCTGTGTTAGTGGGTCAATGTCACAAACCTACACGAATACTTGTGTAAGAGGGGGTGACCTTGAACCTGTGAAAGTGTTTCATTCATGGAAGGCAACCTGTTACGGCGGAGATAAATTAAGTGTTCTATAATAAAATAAGTAAAATTATTTAAAAAGAGCCTTATTGCACTTCTTTTGATATTATTCTAAATATTATATAAATATATATTATATACATTATATATATATACAGTCGTGGTCAACTAATTAAGGACATTCAAGATAGTGGACAGCAATAACCGGCTATGTACATATAAATATAAAACCCTGTTGATTTCTCAGTAACTATTATTTGCATAATTTGATCCGATTATTATACTATAAATGGCTGTAAATAAAAGATTAAATAAATATAAAAAAGTGTTTAATATCAAAGGTTAACCATGTATTCAATTTAAGTTACAATTCTGTAGCTGGACATTTAATTAAGAACAGTAAAGTAAAATGAAAAATAGAGTTAAACAGAACTAATAATCTGCAGTATTTTAATTTCTTTAACAACTTCATTTTATTACGGGTAAAATCAGTACCCAGTAGCAAAACCTTTGTTTGTAATTACCGCTTGACACCGATGTGGCATAGACATTATCAGTTTCTGACATATTTCAACAGGAATGTTTGCCCATGCCTCACAAAAAGCTTCATTAAGTTCATCTAAAGTTGTGGTACGATAAATGGCAACTTTTTTCTTAATTTCGTGCCAAAGGTGCTCGATTGGGTTGAGGTCGGGGCTATTTGCTGGCCAATCTAGCACTGATACCGACTGTCTGTTAAGAAACGACTTGACTGAACGGGCTGTATGTTTTGGGTCGTTATCATGCTGAAAAGTCCATATAATAGGAAGATGTTCCTCAGCATAGGGAAGCATAGTTTCTTCTAATATTGCCTTGTATTGATGTTGGTCTAAGTTACCCTGAACTTTCCTCACAGGTCCCACTCCACGTCCAGAAAATGATCCCCACATTTTAATGTTTCCTCCGCCATGTTTCACCTGCTCTTTTGTGAATCTTGGATTCATTTCCGCTTTTACAGGACGCCCTACGTATTGCCTTCCATCTGAAGAAATCAAATTAACCTTGGTCTCGTCAGAGAATAATACATGTTGCCATTGGTCGTAGGTCCAATGTCCATATTTACGTGCAAACGCCAAACGTGCATTTCTATGCTCTTTCTTTAACAACGGTACTTTGCGAGCCACTCTTCCGAACAACCCTGCTTCTACCAGACGTCGTCGAACTGTCCTCGCTGATACACTGACTCTTTCGTCTGCCCCAAACACTTCATGTTTAATTAAAATAGAGCCTAGAAACGGATCTTTCTTAGCTAACCTGGTTATCATTCTATCTTCTTGCGGAGTTGTTTTTCTCGATCTTTTTTTTCTGGGCACATTTAAAGTTGTGTTATTGCGCCTGAAATGTTGCACAGCATTGCATACCATAGTTTTTGAACAATTTAAATATCCTGCTATCCTTCGGTATGACCAACCACGCTCGACAAACTTCATGATAATCGCAACTTTTATTTTTGCCCATTGTTCTTCAAAATAACTCTCAAAACTTGAAATTACAAATCTAGATTGCCGCCAAAACTACCACAAAGAATAGGAGAAGAAAGAAAATAATAATTGAGATTCAGATTTTGAAACTAGAACGCAATATCTCAGTGTCCCTAATTAAATGGCCAGCCAGCATTCTTTGAACAAATAGCACTGTGATCATCTATCAGCTATACTGTAAAGAGGTTTAATGTTTAAGAAGTTGTTATTGTTTGTATAATTAGGCACATAAATGACTAATTATACTTACATGTAAAAGATGTGGAATATTGTTTAGACTCGTTGGAAAATAAAAAATAAATTCACAATTTGGATTAACTAGAGAGTGTCCCTAATTAGTTGACCACGACTGTATATATAAATATTTCAATATAAATATATAAATATTTCAAAACGATAACTCTTTCCGGTCTACTGTTTGTTATCTATCAGACGGTTCGGTAGATATGTATGTATGTACGTATGTAGTACTCGCCTGTGCTTACTCATCTTCGGCGGTCGGTTGGGATGAGTGTGCGTATGTATGCATGTAGCTTTTACCTATCAGCAGGAAAATGTTAAAGTGAAATTAGTCTCGAGAAATTTTTGCATATGTAGTGGTGTGTATATTACTCAGATCTTAGAGCGCGTTTCCACTATATCGTTCTGGCCTATATAAAAATGTTTCGATATCTTAACATTACTATTTAATTTTATACTCATCCCTAGCAACACTCTGATTTTTGTTTTCAATAAAAACAAGTTTTTATTTTAAAGAAAAAGGTTTTGACTTTATAAAAAAAAAAGGTGTGTGTGCGATTCACACACGATAGAAGTGAAACTTCAAAGAGGAGAGACCGATACATAATTTTTTTTTTCCTTTCATCTAGGTTTTTAAAACTCCGGGGAGTTTAGGGGGGGGTCAAAATTTTTGTTATTTTTGGCCTAGGGCGCACCGTTTCCGAGATATTTCAATCTAAAGCAAAAAATCGTCACTTGATAGTGGAAAGTGGAAACACGCACAAAACCAGAATAAACCAGTTTACGCTGTCCGCAGGTGCCACGTGCAGTCCGGCGTCAGTCGCTTGGTACTGTTAGAACATAAAGCATACATTTCATTCAAAAATTATAATTATTACGTTAATTGTTAAATTTTGTATTTATTGATTGTTGTTATTGTTTGTTATTATTGTTATAATATTTGTTGAAGTGTTTAATTTGTGTGTAAGTGTTGTAACTTTATATTGTTAATTCAAAATGGCTCCAGTGTTAAAACATGGTCGAGGCAAGCCTTTGACTTCTCAAACTAAAGAAGTTTTGTACTGTTTGTACAAATATTTCGAAAATGAGTGTAATAACAACCCGAGCAGTATTATGACCCCCACTCAATTAGTTGCAGAAAGTAGTATCAGAAAGCAAATGTCGTCCTTCAGATCAGGAAGTAACATTTAAATCTCCTAAAAAGAAACCGAATCGTAAACCTACAATAGTAATCGATAACTTTGATCAGCAAGTTATCAGAAGTACAATTCATGACTTCCACATCACAAATAAAGATGTTCCCACTTTGAACACTTTGCACGCAAAATTGAAAGAAGATAGAGAAAGGTTGTGTCAGCACGTTACGAAAACACGTCATGTCATTAGGTTTTAATTGGAAGCAAACAGAAGATAACCGGAAACTTCTTATGGAAAAACACGAAATTAGATACTTGCGAATTAATTATTTGATGAAAATTGCTGAATATCGCGAACAACGCCGACCAATTGTTTACACCGACGAAACATATACATCACATACCCTCTCGAAATCTTGGTCAGATGGAAGCACTTCAGGTTTGAAGCAACATATATCGAAAGGCAACCGCTTAATCATTGTTCATGCCGCTGGTATGGATGGCTTTATACCAAATGCATTGCTTATGTTTAAAGCCAACCAAAAAAGTGGAGATTACCACGACAATATGAACTATGACAACTATTCAAGGTGGATTCAAACTCAATTAATACCCAACTTACAACCAAATAGTGTTGTTGTTGTTGACAACGCACTATATCATAACTCAATACAAAATCCTGCACCGAATAGTAATTCTAGAAAACAGCAAATGATTGACTGGCTGACATTGCGAAACATTGAGCATTCATCCACGTTGCTTAAGCCTCAATTATATGAACTGATTCTGCAAAACAAGGCGAGATTTGTAGAGTACAAGATAGACGAAATATTACGACAGCACTGTGCTGCGTTTACCACCATACCATCCGGAGTTTAATCCTATAGAAAATATATGGGGGATAGTGAAAACATATGTCGCAAAAAAGAATGTCGCAATGAATATGAAGGTTATAATGTCATTACCTGAAGAAAAAATAAACGCCGTAACTGTAGAGGAATGGAGAAAAGTTTGTCTGCATGCTATTGAGGAGGAAAACAAATATCAGGGTAGAGACGCAGCTTTAGACACAATATCAGAACGAATCATAATTAATTTAAATAATTAATCTGATGAAAGCGAGGATGGGGATGATTGTGATATGCCTGGGGTTGATGAATTATTAGAATAAAACATTTATGGCCGGAGAACACCTAATTCATACACGTCTTCACTGAAGTGAAATGAAAACCGGCATTCACTGCTTGTAATGTTTAGAACTGGCTTGTCTGCCTCATACAGTTCCATAGATTACAATGCAGTGGATACACATTTTCACGTCCGTATTAGTACGTAGTGCGTATGCGTAGACGTGTAGGCATTTGGTGTGCTCCAGCCACAAACGTACCTTTAAAAAAATAAAAAATAAAAATAAAATGTTGTTTTTTTTTTATTTGCTGACCATACACTACTACAAACGCAAAAATGTCTCCAAGCTAATTTACCTGTACATGTCTATATGCATACAGTTTTCTCTATAGTTACTATATTATCTTCGAAGGGTTATTTTTTTTTTTAGAAAACGCCGTTTTATCCGTATTTTCAGGGAACAAAAAACAATATCATTAGAATACGAAGGTAAATTTCGCTACCATCTACAATGTTATCATAGGTTAGGTGGGAAATCTGAATGATGTCTCGAAACCCAAAGACCCCGGTTTAAGTCCAGATGATTATGTAACGTTTTTTTTATTTTATTTTTTAATTTCATCAGTAATTCATATCTTAATATAATTTCTAAATAACAGGTCAGACAATCATCCAGGTTTTTTTTAAGAGATATAAGAACAGGCGGTCAGAGACACGGTCACCGAATGGTAAGCAATTACCGCCGCCTATAGACACCTGCAATTAAGAGTCGCAAGTGCGTAGCCCGTCTCTTCGGTAGGAAAAGCACACAGTGCTAGAGAACCAATTATCCTAAACGATTCTAGTCAATCTCCGTTCAATCGGTCCAGAGGTTGAAGCGAGTACTGGGGTGCCTCTGCATATAAATGATGAGAACAGGATTCCTTATGAGGCCGAACCTGCCCTTTATAAAGTTGTTGGCGTGGGCCGGCGTGAAATATTATCTCGAATAAATTTAAGTATTACCGTAACATTAAAATTGATTAGACCAAAGGAAAATTTTCATGAAGGACTCTTCTAGAGCTCACCTACATATTTCTAGCTACCTCTCCAAAAATAAATATTTTAGGGCTTAGCTTCATTTACTTGGTACGATATACCCTCATATTTTCTTTAGTTTCTTACATTTCG
Source organism: Tyria jacobaeae (assembly GCA_947561695.1). Classification (NCBI taxonomy): domain Eukaryota; kingdom Metazoa; phylum Arthropoda; class Insecta; order Lepidoptera; family Erebidae; genus Tyria; species Tyria jacobaeae. The sequence continues at coordinate 3,531,082 of OX387207.1, read as the reverse complement.
TATTACAAGTTAAAATTACAAATTAATTCTAACTTTAATTAGTAAACTCTTAGCTCGTGACATCTACAATTTCATAGTGACAATTTAAATTTGCTTTATTTGAAACACTAAAAGTAGAATTAGCTCTAACAGAGAATGTTTTACTGATATAACTTTAATATTTTACGATAAACCCACTTCCTCGTAATCTTCAAAACCGAAGTAGGTTTGGACATGTAAGTAAATTCAAAAATATTATTACAACCTCTGCATTTAGGTGATAGGTACACTTAAACTATCCTCGGCATAACGCGAAGATATAGGTCTTTTTATAAGACTTACACCCCACAGTCATGAAAAATCCAGAGTGTCCCTTTTTCGACAGCAGAAGATACGTATTTAAAAAGTCTACTTAAAAAGTCAAAGCGCCTCGGGTTTTCACTGTGGCAAGTATTTGCGGATACTGGGAACGCATCAACTCGTATATAAAAGTCCTCTGTTGTAATCATGCACTATAATGATGACTATAAATAAAAAATATAAACAAAAAAGCCACATCGTACGTAATTACCAGCATTAGTGCGTAAATCCATGTATATATGTTTAAATATTTATATTGCAGTAACTTACATGTTTTTTCAATCTATCTCGCTTTACGGTAGACTCCACCAAACCTCGGAACCCATCGTATTAAGATGAAGACATATTAGGTTCGGATATAATAAGATTGATATGTAGATTGCAGGCATGCAAAACCTTTGCTTCGCTAGATTATTTTTTTTTGTATCCCTTGGCAATAGTGTATTTTACTGGAATAAAAACCTTTGTATGAAATGCACCTGTTTCTAGACGGTTTTCCTAGAGCGTAACGCAACAAGGTGACAATAACCTACATCAAGAAACAGGCTAAAATGGCTACATTTAAGAATATGGTTAAAGACTATTACTTGGCTTGCGAGTATATTTTTTGTTTATATCTCATTTATACTTTTTGTCTAACTGCTGCATTTATCGATCTAATAAGCCCATGGTATATAATGTATGTGTACGTATATGCATTTATATATATAATTATATGTAAGTATGTTTATATATACATATATATACATATATATATATATAGGTATCTAGTTACAAATTTGATCCTTCTTAAATAAAATTCTCTCTTCTTTCTACACCTAAACTACCCGTATGTTCTTTTGCATCTTGTCTTTTTCTGTCCATACTAAGGTTGCCTGGCAGAAATTGCAATTAGCGATAAGGCCGCCCATTGTATATTTCTATTTTGCATAAGTACTGTAAATTTTTGTTTTAAGGTGTACAATAAAGTATATTCTATTCTATTCTAAAAGCACGAATCCGGATATTTTTTCTTTAAGCACCTGCTTGTATCGCGCATTTCCTTAGTTCTGGTTCTTTTCAATATGTAAGTAGGTCAATGTCAAAGTGTGTCCACAACAATCTTAGAAATCGGAAACAATATTCAATTCTTGAACATTATTCATCTAAAAACGGTTTCGACTAATTAGTTTTGCAGTTTATTGGTAGGCAGTAAATAATGCCACCGAAAGTTAATTTAGCCATAGTCTAATTCGTTTTTGGTACGTCAATGTTCAATACCGATGGATTTTAGGTAGATACTCACCGGCAAATAATCAACCGCCACTACAATAGAAAAGACTAAGTTACGTAAAGCTATTTTATGTAATCTGTAGCGACAAAACAAGATTAAGTTAAGGTACAGGACACTAAGTTCCCCTTAAGGGAGGGGTAAGGGTTTCAGCGTAAAAAAAAAACACTTTTTTGTGATTTTTTATCTACACATTTTCTTCATATAAAATACCTCCCCCCTACGTTTAGTAAATTTTTTTTTTTAACATTAAGGGTGTTTCCCACTCACAAAATGGCAGAAATTTTAGTCGAAAATAACGGTTCACACTTTAGATGGCCGCCAAAAATTTTTAAATTAAAAAAAAATTAATCAGAGAACGTTGGGGGAAGATTTGTTTATAATTTAACTAAATTTTTATGGTTTTTCATTTTCAGATAATTTCCGGCCGAGTTACAGTGAACACCGCAAATTGTTTTTTTTTTTCAAGACGTCCTGGGGGAAGTTCTGTCACGGGCTAATGGTTTAATATTTTTGCATGAAAAATTTACAGAACATAGTCAAAACTATGCTCAATAATGTATAGAAGGTTTGAATAAAATTGCTCAATCGATATTTGAGATAAAAAATCACAAAAAAGTGTTTTTTTTACGCTGAAACCCTTACCCCTCCCTTAACCTAACTTAATCATAGTTTATTAAACGCAGTGTCTATGAGCTTCTTCTAAAAAGTATTTTGGAACCGTTATCTGATACGAGTTGTGGCCCGCGGGTTTGCTTAGCTGCAGATTATTTTAATCAATTTAGTTTAATCATTACTTTTTGTCTGAAAGTACATCAAATTTAACAAACACGTTGCAAGAATACAGAAAAGGACAGAAGACATGTTTCTTCACAAAGTAAAAAAACTTTTTCCCAATGGGTAGTGATTGACAAAATCGGAATTAAAAAGAGATGATAATAAACACCTGAAAATTTATATGGGCATAACTTTTACACGGGTTTTTATGTGTGTTTTCACAATTTTTTGACGAACCTGCATGCTACATATCATACTTACATATCTACATATATTTTTGGTCGTTAAAAAAAAATATCATTGTTTGGGCCGCGCTGTTCATATATGCAATTATTCAGAGCTTTATGGCAATTATTGGAGCAAACGGATTATACATTGGAGACCGCAATGGAAAGCAGGACGCTTGACGAGATGGACTGACGATTTGATGAATATAGCTGGAATAGACAAGATGCCAAATGCAGTGGATCGGGTGCTATGGCGCACCTTGGTAGAGGCCTGTCTTTTTTTTTTTTTTGTGGAAACCCCCACGATTCATCACCTTACCGGGGCTAATGGGTAAGGTGGTATGTCGGACTCGAACCGACTAAAACCACACAGTGTTCCGTCAACGGGTCTTATGGCCGGTGCCTCAGGTGTACCCTAGAAAGGAAGTCCCTGTGTATCCCGGCAGACCTAGTCGCCTTTTGAGCAAGGCGACTGCAATATGATTTGTGGGTGTTCTGTCCCCCCCCCCTCATATTTAGTCAGGCGCGCGTGGAACACGTCGTGCCGCCGTCACGGACCTGCTTCTGCTAGGGCGATAGATAGCCCAGTCTGTCGCCCTCAGGCCAGCGCTCATGGAGGCCGGAGGTCATTTTGCACTCTCCGGCGTCTTGTGCGTCTTCTGCGGGACGGAAGAGTACTAACTTACTCTCCCGTTCCCTTTCCGTAGCTTCTTTTGCAAGCATCACTGCCTCGCAGTACGAAGCGGCGGAGAGGCTTGTGTCTAGCAGTGCACTGCGATAAATTGAATGACGATGACGGCAATATTTTTATTTATTATTTGTTTAAAAATTAAACACTTGTCACGTTCTTATTGCTTTGTAATTTAATATTGCAAGTATTTAACTTGCAACATTAAACGACAAAGCAATAAAAACAACGCTCCTGCCAAGTCTTACTCGCGATGAGTAGAGCCGATGAAGTTACTTAAGACTAATTAAATAACTAGTGTAATTCTGATACTGTGAGCGTTTATTAGTGCCGGTTTCCGTTTTCTTTCGGAGAACCAGAATTGTTATTTATCATCCTAAAACAGATGTATGTGTACTTATGAGGTAAGGACTAAAATACCGCCCTGTACACCTCCCGAAACTTCACTTTACTTAGCCAGGTTAAAGATAGACTAATTCGCAGTAGACTCTCGAAAAACAACGAGTGTTGGTGTATCTTCGAGTTTTAAAAATATATTAAGGTTTTGTTATCATATATTGAAAACGTAATTAATTTACCCTGAACAAATCTTGTAGGCTTTGTTTGGTTTAACCTGAGTCTTATGTATGTGACGATTCGTTGGTTCCGATACCATTAATATGTATTATCTTGTCTCAAAACCAACAAGATAAGATTTAAATGTAACGTACCCCCGACTTTAACGATGAAAAAGAGCTGATGATCTACAAAGATACACATGGGAATGAAATATTTTCTTATTATTAATTATTTTTTTGAAGGCGAAAACAGAAATATTTAAACAAACCAAATCTATACTAATATTATGTATATCTATACTAATATTATGTATATCTATACTAATCTAACTATCGATCTGTTTGTTACCTTTTCACGGCTAAACGGTTGAACCAATTTTAATTAAATTTGGTATGTGGATACTTCGAACCCTGGGAAAAGACATGTTTCTATTTATACTAAATGGGCGAAGCTGAAAGCGACAGCCAGTGTTAAAAAATTTAAATAATACGGAAAAATCTAGGTACATCACGCTATGCATATCTGTATATTTATGTATATGTTGATCTGCCATGGCTCGGAAAGCTCACGGAAATGGCAGTATAAATTATTAAACAGCTCAACAGTGGTAGAGCCATGCTTTGGCACGAATGGGCCGGCACGACCGGTGAGAAATCACGGCCCCACAGAAACACGGTTGTGAAGCAACGCTTGCGTTGCATTTCCCCGACATGAGTGAGGTTTCCGGAGGCCCAACTCCTCTCGTCTTTCCTCTCCCCTCATACTTCCCCTCCCCGCACCCCCATCCCTCATCACCCTCAAAGGCGGGCAGCGCACTTACGACTCTTGAGTTGCAGGTGTCTATGGACGGCGGTTGTCACTTACCATCAGGTGACCCGTCTCCCATACTAATACTACCATATTTAATACTATAGGGGCCAGACGTTCATCTCATAGTATTAAAAATACTATCTATATATTTAGACGTTCATCTCAGTATTAAAAAATTCTATAGTATTAAAAAAAAACAATCATTAAAAATCATTCATTTCAATTAAGCCGCACTTCCACATTTGAAAATTCAAAAATAAATATAATTATTTTTGAATTTTCAAAAGAGGAAGTCAGTCAAACTAAGTTAGTAGTGAGGCTGGTTGTATGTTCCAATACGTAAATCCTATAAAGTAGGACACTCTTTTTCAAATATTTTACACAATTTTCTTGTTACAGTTCATAAGTGCACATTAACTGCATTGGAATATATCATACTAAAATATTTTTATGATAATCATTACTCTATGTTAGATAATAGCAGTCCCTGATCAACGGCAGACGTTTTGCACTCGATTCTTTGTAGACTGTAAACCATTTTCTTTGTCGACTGTACATGTTGAGATGCTGCCGTCATAATATAGAGATCTTCAAAATAGGATCGCGTATAGATATACGCTCTTGCAAAGTGTATCTGTAAAGGTATCCTAAAGTTTACGGTCTTCCAACAAAATTCCATGTGTCATAGCATAGCATAACGTTAGATGGCTTTACTTGTATGAACCCAATAAGTGCAAGCAAAACAGACTTGCCTCATCTACTGAGTGTGGCTAAGTTCAAAACTTGTACATTTTGATTTTATGTACCCGTTACTAAGGCTAGTTATAGGAAATACCGATACCATTTAATAAACTAAATTATTCGATACGATACAATATCTTAGAGAAATCATTACAAAATAAACTCATTTATTGTAGGTAACTTGATCGAGAAAATATTTATAGAATACTTCTTAATATTATTGTATCTGTTCAAGTACCACTTCGTCTCAAAATCAGCTCAAGACTGAACTCGGGAAAAATTATTTCATAGCCTCCTCGAGTCTTGGCAATTATATAAAATCAAATATACTGTAAAAAAAAAATATGTGTATTGTTCTTCTATTAATATATCTATATAATTCTCTTATACTTTAAATAATTAAAGGGAAATAAATGAATATTCTCCATAGCGTCTTAGGCCCAAGATGGACATGAAAAATTACAATAAGTGTTTTAAAATGTTACTAGTATTAGATATCTAAAAATATATTCGTTTTTAGGGTTTTTTTAATATGTCCGACTGTAAGACATAATTCAAGAACATCTCTTATTTTATTGCTTGATAATTAAATAATGATAAGAGGCGTGTATATATATATATATTTATACACTTGTAATTATTAGGGTATAAAAAAATGCTATTTAAATGTCTGTATTATCTTCATTATCATATTCGATTAACAAATCGTCTAGATGTGGCGAAGGATATATTTGAATAATATCTTGCCCAAACTAAATACCAAAGCACAGTCATAGAATTGATTCCTATTATATATACTACATAGGTATTTCATTCTTATACATACCGTTGGCTCCAATATGCTTATCTATATAACCAAGCTATGTGCCGGTTAAATAAATTGAAGAAAAATCGGAACACTTCGGTTTTGTGCGTAAGCAACAAGCGAAGTGTCAGATTTAATTCAGTGTTGTCAGTATCACGAAAAAATAATAATAATTTTTTTATTCTTTTTTTTACAAGTACACATTGGTTTTTCTTTAAATATGTTTTCTTTTAGTTGGTTAAATAAAATATCGCCAAAGTTCACAATATCAAGTCAACAAGTTTATTGCATTTGTTTATAAAAATCATAATACTTCAAATATGATTTAGATGCTGGCAATTTCAGTCGCAACTTCTTTTTTTTATAATATTTTTTTCTTTAGTCTATTGTCCCTCAGGGAGAAATGCCTCACGGGGGAATTATCTTTTATTTTAACTTTCTCTAAAGGAAATTAAACAAACACGTTTTATATTTTAAAGTGTGTGTAGGTACGTATAACGATAAAATTATTGATATTGTATCCAATTATACAAGTTAAGCTATTATGCAAACAGGATTATAATTGAGATAACCAAACTCTACAACATTTTTATCCAATAAGAATCTGACGGCCATTATTTAGAGTTACCATTTGTAAGAGGCATGCAGACAAGTCTGGCCCGTAGTTGCCGTAACATGAAACTCTAGGAATAGGCTTTATATAAAATTAGTTTTTTATTAATATATTTATTTATTTTTGAAGAAAGCTACAGATACAACACATATAGTTTATAAAATCAAAAACTATCAAAGACACCAAATCTAATAGAAACAAACGCAATTAAAATGCTAATGTAAGTAAACACATTTAAATATTAGAAATAATTTACACTTACATATATTATTGTAACTGTAACCGTTGTTATATCAGTAACATATATATATATATATAGTATATATAAATAAATATTGATATACAAAATTCAAAAATGGAACAAATATAACACTATTACGTGTCACCTGAGACGGTGAGGTAATAACTACCCAGTTAGTTTATTGACCAAAGAAGTGCAAAATAGTATTTTAGAAGATTATTAATAGCTTCTGCTCTGCGAATGAAAAATGTATTACGCCTGTATTCAGCTACGGTAATAAAAAGCTTAATTCCCCGTCTAAGTCTTTCGTCAAAAAGTGATATCGTTTACGATCGATGTAGTCGACTGAACAATGCTGCGCTCTGAAGTCAAGATACCGTAGTAACTTAAATTTTCTATACCTCACATTGAGTTTCACACGTGAGAGCCATATTCCAAATGGCTTCGTAAAAAGAAACATTATGATATTTTAATGGGGATTAGGGATCTGAAGTTAGTGATTGCATATAGCAAAGCCGCCCTTTGTACAATATATTTGTTAAACTTCTATGTATAATTCTAATACTACCAATGTTGAACAAATAATGTTATCTATCTATAAACCCTAGTACCCTTGAAGCCTTTTTTACCGATCGCCTCAATGTGCTGGTTGAACTGAAGTTTAATGTCCAATACAATGGATATACTGAATTAATTGTAGATTAGGATCATCATGGGGAGTGTACAGAGAAATTGTTCGGACTTATACCGGCTGCATGTTTCCGCCATCTTCCTACGCGAGAAAATATCTATCCCCATCACCTGGGGGCACGAAAGTTGAATTACCTAGAGCACATAATTAAATAAGCAGTACTTTCGTGCTGAGCTCTCATTCTTTAATGACACTGAAAGAAACAAAACGCACGGCTACATTTAAAGGACAAAATAGACCGCATGGCAATTCTACTTGACAAAAACATTTAGTTCAGTATTATCATTACGTCGAGATTTTCTTGCAATCTGTGTTAAGAAGCTGTGCGTTATATTGTCGAATAATAATATTCCGTAGATTTTCTTGTAATGTGATGAACTATTTTAGGTACCAGTGAGCGTAGTGAGTATATCCTACGTCTAGTAACATGGTCCGCCTTCAAAGGAAAAAAGGTTTGAAATTCGTAAGCTCTAATCAAATGGCCACTAGTCTGTTTATCCTGCCCTATTTAACATTGGATAATCAGACCACGTTCCTACAATACTATGATATTCATAGAACATCGAGTTCACTATTGTAAAACTCTTTGAAAGTATTTTCCAATATATAATCATCATCTGTCCTTTAGTCGTCAGTCGGGAGCGCATAGCTATCAAATAAAATAAGAGCGCTTCATCGTATTATGAAACACAAGCTTCTATAATAAAAAGACACTTACCGATGTTTGCATGATTGAGCTTCCTCAGGTGTTTAATGTTGGCTTCGCTCCTTTCCCGGAGCTTTTTGACTGCAACTAATTCGCCCTTGAGGCTGCTTCTGAAGACAATGCCCTGAGCACCAGCGCCGATGTATAAGAAATCGGAGAGATCAGCAAACGGAACCTCCCAGTCGTCCTCTGTGGAAGACAATAAAAGTTTAATGTGAGGCAAGAAGCTGTTTAAACTGAAAATCACTAAAATCAGTGTAGGTGTTACAGATAGGTGTATAAATGTGCTCCGCGTAATTTAACACTCAGAACGGGAACAATATAGGGCAACCCTACGTTTGCACATTCTATAGGTTTTGTATAACATCGGTAGAAATAAGAAAGTAATTTTTGAATTTTTAATTAATTATAGCCTGACCAGGATTTTTTCAAGGAAACCAATTTTTTTTTTCAATTTTTAACATACTAAATTACTTACAAAATATTTTTTATCCCTTAAACACATGGTTTAAGATCGATTTTACTTAGGATCCTCTACTAAGCGGGAATTTCTAAAAATAAATTTAGGTACGGAAATGACAAAACGCTGAAGAGCACTGTGCTGTTCGAGCTTTAAAACTTCTTGGAGTGTTTAAAAAAGTTAAAATTTAATGTATATTTATTATATCAATTCTTAGTTTGTCAATTTTCAACAACAAATTTCAAATTTAACGTTGTATTATTGTATTAAATATTCGTATCGTATACGAATCGTATTCGGACACAAAGCGGAGTGATCAACCCACTCAATTACAATACGGGAGTCGGTTTAGGGATGGCCTGGACATTGATATGTCGTCGCGTCGCTCAGTAATCACATAGCTACAGTTCCTGTTTAATAATTGTTGACTATGTCAAAGCAGAATTTCACGGTCATTCCAGCTTTGATAGCGTTTGCAGTATGTGCTACTGACAGTTACTGGTTACACCGAGCCTTTACGGTTTGCAACAAAGGAAAAAGCAATCAATAGTGCGGTAGGCAAATACCGCTTTAACTTTAGGTTTATCTAATATTCTTAATTAGAACGACTTTTAACTACCTATGTACCTATGTCAAAAGTTTTGAGCCTAGTGCTGTGTTATTATCTTTTTCTTATGCGATATCAATATGAATGAAGTTATATGAAAGTATGTTATTAATATAGACCTTAAATAAATTAAAACCACTAACTTACACCAGCTTATTAGATAGAAGTTGCTACGGTATAAATAATTTAATCAAAGGTATACTAAAGGCTCTGGATCTGACGACTCTATTACTACTTTGAGTAAAAAGAATCACTTTTTATCTTAGTTTGTTTAACGTTCTACTGTATAAAGAAACACTCATTAATTAATATTGAGAAAACAACTTTTTAAACATACAATATTGCTTACGATCTTCTACATTCAAAATAAAGTTTTTAAGCGACAAATGTAACGAATGTACATGTTCAAAGCTTTTTTTAGTATGAGGAGCACCTCAAATCTAATATGAAACTTCATACGTTATGAATAATTAATAATAAAAATTACAGGATTTATAATCCCAAGTCCGATAGCTACTGACAGAACGAATGTCTGTCTTAGCTTTTAGAATTTTAAAATTGACAGCTGACTTAATGCGAACGCACTGGCCGACTCAAAGGGCAAGCTGGTTAAAACGGTAGAAGGCAATTCAAAGGTATTTATTACCTGTATACATATTGCATTAATTCCCCGTGTAGTAATTTTTGTAAAATAAGTTATTCTAGTATATGGGTTTGCGATTTACTCGAACTAAATATAGTTCCTGTAATATGTTCCTTGGTTCAATCTAATGATGTTTAGGTTATCTCTACAATGTCTCTAAATGAATGTTAATTAAGTCATTGTGAGTTTTAATTATTATACTAAACAAACGAAGATAGGTGATTACTACATGAAATTCTTTAGTTTTTAATAATTAATACATATTGTTGATTTTTATTTAGAACATAAGATAAGACAGTATCACAATAATCCCAAGCACCTTAGTACGTATAATGGAACAGACCATAGAAGTGTCTAGAAGTGCAGTTATTCGAATTTTAAAGAAAGACGAGTTCCACCCATACCACATACAACGAGTACAAACTGCTACCCCGAGATTACCCAGAGAGAGAGAGAGAGAGCAATTTTGTGAAACGGCGTTTGTGAGAGAAGATCCGCGATTCATTGAAAAATTCTATAGCCAGATTAATCAATCTTAAAAAAGTAGGGATACATGAACCTCCACAATTTTCATGGGAGACACATGGAAAATCCACATTTGATGCGGGAAGATAGATCAGTGTCGCTTTAAGACAAACACGTGGACGGGAATTTTGAGTGGTAGAATTACTGGACATCGAGATGTCGGAGAATTTGTCTGGAAATGATTATTTGGATTTTTTAGAGACCACATTACCAAATTTATTTGAAGACGTGCCACTGGACATTTAAGAAGAGACATTTAAGAAAGAGACGTTTAAGAAAGAGACAAATAAGAGACATGTGGTAGCAACAAGATAGCCATCTAGCGGCGGTAAAAGAAAAAGTGTACAAACCTATTGAAAATGTACAACAGATACGCCAAAACATTGTGGAAGACGTAGAAGACATTCAACCGAGAAGTTACGCCCATCTGATTAAGCGATCATTTTACAAAAATGTAGAGCTTGTATTCACGTTGAACGTTGAAGGAGTTTGAATATGTATAATAATACGTAAAATCAACGTTTGATTCCTAATTGCATTTAATGCACGAATAAAAAACTTGGTGGGTTGATTTTTTCCGGAATTATTAAATACTCAGGTTACTTAATTATAATTTTTTAACTATATAAGAAATTGTCTATTTATACCATATCTATCTATCTCACGTTGTTACCCGTGTCCTTCAAATGGGTCGACTAGGCCAGCTCGAGAGTATTAGAAATATTTTATCTAAATAAGAATTCTTATCCGGGTTACATAAACCTAAAACTAAACTAAGCTGAAAAATAATAATCCATCAACTATTATACCAATTTGGGATCTAGAATTTAAATACGCAATATTTTAAAGTCACTTGCCAAAATAGCGTACAATCAATTTTTTTTTTAAACTGAGGCAGTTATATTTTAATTTTAGATTTCAACTTACAGAAGAGTTATTTGGAGAGATATAACAATAGAATAGTGTTGCTACCCGTCTCAATCAAATAGGTCAACTAGTCTAGCTAGAGAGTATTTGGAACATTTTATATAACTAAAAGTTGTTATGGATCCGGATAATAATAATCGACTAAGTATCATACCATTTTAGAATCTAGTCCAAATAAGCAATGTTGTAAAGTGACTTGCCAAAATAGCGTAGTACTTGTCTTTCAGTACAGACAAGGTTGGGCAAAAACAAACATGTTCTTTGTAACGAAGGCAGTTATGTTTTTAATTATAGATTGTAACTTCCAGAAAAGTTCTTTAGAGAGTCATAAAACAATCAAAGAAATATTGAGATTGAGAGAGACCGCATCACGGCATTTGAAAAATCATCACAGTGTCATTTTTACCTATTTTTTATCGAATACTTACGGTTTCAAAAGTATGTATAAGTATACATAACTTTGTTTTTTTATTTATTTTAGCAACACTTGCATCGTCACCCATTTTCGGCTTGAAGTTGATTTTTTGGGTCGGTCTGTATACTCCACACATGTTAGATCGATTGATTATGCAAAGGTTGTCAAAGGGAAGGCTAATGATAGTAAAAATGGTAGCAGCAGGATCTTTAACAAATAAAAGACTTTACTGACTTTAATACCCCATCTAAGAAATAGTTTTTCAACACTGTGTATACAGAAACATACAATTTTATTACCTACAATGATGCTACAATATCAGGTAACTAACATGAATGACCATAGTCACCTGATACTTTAACATGGATATATTTCATACAATTGGGTCAAATAAATCAATTTAGCAACCTCAATTGCAAAATAGTAGACTGAAAAGTTACAGTTCTCAAAGCTAATAACATAATCAGAATCTTAAATAGAAATTGAGAGAAAATGCCATTTCAGATATTTTGTTTTAAAAAGAAATTTTACATTCACCTTAATTTAAATTGTTAAAGTAAGTGTAATATTTTTAATGACAAAGTTTTTTTACAATCTTTACCTGCCTACCTGTACTGCCTTGTAGCCGTGACGTTTTTTTTAAAAATGTACTCAAGTTGATTAAGCAATTATAGCATAAAACACCAAAATGAAATTATGCAACAAGTAATTGAGAACGATCGTGAGCAGAGATGAGTGCCGGAGGCGTACAATTAGCAACGTGTATTTCAGATTTCAGTCGAATGCAGCACTTTCCGAACTCGCCCTGGTCAGTTTAATAAAACAAATCTAGTGACTTTACCACAGCGTAAATCGAGTTTACGTCAAACGGATCGACAATCGAATTCTAACGAGTGTGAGTGCTTACCAAGTCTTTCGCCTCGTTTGGCGTAATCTCATCGTGACAACGTAATCTTTTTGTCAATGTTGGCAGCACTAGAGCGTCTATGCGATAAACCAACCAAATTAAATGCAATGATTTTCGAACGCTATTTGTATGGAGGCGTTGTACTATTAAAAATAGTCGGGACACGCTTTGCATAATTGAACTTGTTCCATTTTGATAACTGTTGTGTAAAAAACTGTGCATGTATCAATTATTGTTTATCACAACTGAAAATAAAATGAAAACAAGTCACCATCAATTTGAACTGTTAGCATCTTTTATTGAAGAGTAAGTACCTACTCAAATTATTTACAATATTCAATGCGAGTTGTTGAAGTGAACTTGTTATAATTATATTGTTTTTGTTTTCATATTGCTAGATATGGAGTTCTTATTGAGCCGATGACCAATGATGAAAGACCTTAAAGTCTTTCCTCAAAAGGTGATAATCTCTTTTATATTCGGCCTCTGCTGAAATGCTAGCCTCTCAACGAATACTGGCTAAGTGCTAAGCTCGTCTTGTGCTGTTGCATTCGACAACCGTGCCGTTGGAGTATTTCAAGCAAAAAAATTACGAGCTGTCATTTTTTACTAGAATTGCAACACAAATATTTTTAACACAAACATTATATTAGGAACTTTATGAAAAAATGGTCGTATTATAATTATCTTTTAACGTTTTCACTGTCACTACCAAACACTAAGTGACGATATGAACTAGCTGCAAGTGAAGAAGTTAATAGAAATGTCAAAATTGCCTAACGTTGCAACTCACACTAGCAAAAGCGTCATTCGAGATCTTTTAAATACTCACTTCGATAAAATTACTCGATAGTCACGATCGAAAAGTTAACAAACAATCTCGTACTCACAAAATATGTCTTACAAACTTTCCGCTAGGCAATGTTCAAACTCCATACAAATTGGTGTTTACATTAAAGCGATCGAGTAGTTAAAAAAACTCACTCAATTCTCTTCTAGCAACGGAGTGCAGGTACATACCGAAGCAGCCGTGCCCAGTAAGCACCTGCGTCAGTGGAAAGGAAAGGGTCCTGCCTGCCTGCCCACTCGATAATGACCGGCTGGAGTGCACCACGGTGGCAAAGCCAGCACGTGAAGCCTCCAGTCGGGATGACCAACGAGCGTGGCTCGGCCGGGCGGCCTCACGCCACTCCCGCACCTCTTCGGGCTGGGGTCGACTGCTACTACCAGCCCGGAACTCAGCCGTCCGCCGATAAACTTCGGCGAGCACTTCCGCCTCCAAATTCCACGGGTGAGTTCCGACCAACGCGCACGTCGCCTCTACTCTCTAACCGCCATAACCCTCTGGGGACGCCCGAGGCGTGCCCTATTCTGGGTGGTCAGAGCCTCCGCCCACACCGGCGCACCATACAGTGCCATTGAGCGGATACCTTTCTGCGATCTTTAGAGTGGTAGAGCCATGCTTAGGCACGAATGGGCCGGCTCGACCGGTGCGATACCACGGCCTCACAGAAAACCGGTTGTGAAGTAACGCTTGCGTTGCATTTCCCCGAATTGAGTGAGGTTTCCGGAGGCCCAATTCCCCCTCCCCCCTTTTCTCTCTCCTCATCTCCTTTGTCCTTTTTCCATCTCCTCATCCCTCCTCTCTTCTTTCCGCTCCCTGCATCCCCTATCCCTCATCACCCTCAAAGGCGGGCAGCGCACTTGCGACTCTTGAGTTGCAAGTGTCCATGGACGGCGGTGTCACTTACCATCAGGTGACCCGTCTGTTCGTCTGTCCCCCTATAGTATAATAAAAAAAAAAAAAAAAAAAAAAAAAAAAAAAAACCACCCGTGTAAAGCCGTCTTGTTGCGACACTGGGTCCACCCAAGTTGGACAAAAGTCGCCCAAGGGTGGATGTAGTGCCGACCAGCTTCGGTGCAAGCTGTTGGAAGTGCTCGTCGAAGCGCCACCTACCGTCAATTATCAGGCCCCGAATCGGTACGAGGACCGAGTTGACCACAATTGAGGAACCGGGGGGTGGACCACGACGATTTTAACAATGAATTAATAGAACACTATTAATTTAAACAAATAATAATAACGTTTAGGTACTAGCCTTAAAACAATTTCATATAAATCAAAACATTCCTTTCGTCCCTAATTTCCTCATATATTATATGTTATGTTGATAAAACAGTTTTACAGTATGTCGTGAAAACATATACTGGAATAATAACTTACTAGGCAAAAATATCAACAAATGAGGAGTACATCAATTAGCAAACTATATAGGTAGTGAAAAATATATACTAAATGTTATTAAGCTAAGGATTGTTATACAACTAAAGTGTAACAGAAAGTAATTTATTTTGCTTTTAAGCAAATACTGTCTTGCATATTTGGTTACGTTAGCAATAGGAGGCGTACGATTTCAAGCAGATAAACTTGTAATTGGTTGCTTTTCTGTTAGAAAATTGTTCCTAGTAGGGTGCAATAGACTCGCAAGGCAATGATTGTATAGGTACCTACAATATCGGTCCAACCGGTATCCAAGCCTTCCTAAGATTCAGAGATAAGAAAAAAATAAAAAGATTTAAAAATGAGCGTATGTATGTATATTTGTATTTCTAATACAATTAAAGTAGTTATGTAAATGAATTAAATGTGTAAAAGTCTGTTTTATAGTTTGAGGCACACAGACATACGCTGATGTTTTGATAAGTTCTCCATACACAGAATTTATGTGCCGAAAAAATCGCCCACAAAGTTTGATGCTGATTTCATTATTTGCCTCCATTCGCATAGCACCAAGCCTGATAAATATCTCAATTCAGGATTTCCACTGTGTGTAAGACGTCTGCCTATATATCGGAACATCCTACGTCAAGACATGGCTTCAATTCACTTTAGCGGTAAAGCATCTTACTTGAACATATTCAAGTAAGATTCAAGTAAGAAAACAACTTTGAACTAGCCCATAGGCTCACTTCAAAACAGCCCATAGGCTGTTTTGAAGTGAAAAGTAGTTCAAAGTTGTTTTACAAAAGTTCTGTCTACATTAGTGGTATAGATATATAACCTAGCTTTTATTATCCTCCTCCTAATCTAAATCTACTTTATTAACTATATACTTAGTTTATATACTCTGTATTTAACTTTAAAAGAGAGTAGTAAATATAAGACCAAACTAAAGCCAGTATATTGTGTCACGGCAGTAATTAAAGCTATATCGATTAGAGAATTATCATTTAGAGCTACGGGGACAAGCATGAGTAAGGACGTAACTACGAGATATCTACGAGTATATCGCACCTGAAACATTATTCGTTTGTTAAAAATCAAGATAAGTAGCTACTTATCTTGATTTTTAACAAACGAATAATGTATATACTATATATACTATACGTAGCTTACGTATAGTCGTTAGAGAACAGAAATCGTAAATCTACATGTTCTTGGGTACTTTACAATACTTTTGTGAAGCTACTATTACACAAATAAGGTTATAATTATTTATATTACCGGGCCGGTTTTCCGATTGATGGGCAAAATTTAAAATATGACAGCAAGAACGAAAACAAGCAAAAAAAAATAAAATTTTGGGGTTATATTAGGCTTAGGATATTAATATTTTCTTTTACCTCTCTTGGCACACCCTATACTAGATTAATATGTATATATTGTGTAAAAGCGAAAGATTACTAACTCACTTACTGCCTGAAATTTGGAAGTAACTTTAGAATGAGCAGTAAGCTAAACTGGAAGCTCTGAGGAGGTAGACTGAAAGCTCTTGTTTTTAATGTTTGCTTGCTCCAGTTCCAAGTCTAGGCCGAAATTACGACTCCCGGTTACAATCAAAAGGTCCTGTTTATGTTGAAGTGATGTCCATAAAGAGTGGTTATCCCGAATTAAACCGTTTTCATTCCTAGTGCGACAGACGTCTTAACGAAAACAGAATAAAAATATATGTCTTTTTTCTGTTACCTTATAAAATGCCTTCTTAAAACAATTGTAATAATTTCACTAGAAAATTTGCTTGCCACGACAGTAGTGTTAACTCTATCAAAGGATTTAACATAGCTTAAAGAATTTCTACAAAATTTGTTGGGCGGTCGGAACACTACCCTCATTTACTAACGGAACTCGCCGACAAGTGCTTAGGAGAATATAAATTATATAGAAACCTGTTTGTCAAAATTATTAACAAAAATAACATCAAATAACTAACTACAAAAGAAAGTTTGGTTTCATCTGTTAGAAATAGCCAGTATAACTACCACGGCGGAGATCCACACCGTCCACACACGAGCCTTAATCGTATCGCAAAAATAGTAAGATGAGTCTAGAAGAAAACTGCCTAGTCCGAAGAGAGTCCTACAAAGTCTACAAAATTAAACGACGCTATAAATTATAGTATTTTTAAGGACCAGGAGCATTAAAAATGATGATATTGCCGTAATAATGGGTAAACCAATAACGAAATCAATTAAATACAATTCAATTCGAAAAGCCTAATTCTAATTATCCTGACTATTCAGATTTAAATTGTGTTACTACAAATTGTGATGTGTTGTGCTGTAGAATTGTGAATTTAATGTTATTTATGTGCATCCTAACCCTACATTCCTTTTAAATCAAGAAATTATGCATTTTTTACCATGGGTCTTAAAAAGTTTTCTAGGCATAGGCATTCGATTCCACCCATAACAAATATTTTTGTGATGAGCACGAGTATTTGATCTGTGTCTGGGTGTAATTTATCTATTTAAAAATATATATGTATGTTTCTCAGCAGTCTGGTAACCATAGTTTTGGATCAAACGGCCATGTGTGGTATTATTATTATTATTCTCTTTGAACTCTTCAACTTAATAAACATATAAAGTATATTTTTAAATATATAATTTATATAATGCTCGGCGGTGTTATCGGTCAATCATCACTATGTCAGGTTTCGTGGCAACAATAGTCCCGTCAATGATGATAGATCGGTCCCACTATAATGTTGCCCCACCATTTAGAAGAACTGGGTCGGACACATATATACCCATAGTACGTTAACTCAACAGCCACAAGGCTATAACCTTGTGCGTATGTATCTAAGAGCAATTTGTAAATGGACTCTCCTGGCCACTTGTTTATGTCTATGCAAGTACTCGCCGTTGGCCAGACGAGAACAATAGGAAATTAAATGCCTTAGGGGCGATCACATGGCCGACAAATGTCAATTGCACCGTCCTTCATGATATATCTCCGATAGTTGTTCGTCATAAAAACTTCATCTTCAATTGCACTGATAAAACCTTTAGTTTCTCCGAAGAGGTCACCGAAACACACTGATAACAGATATACATCGGGGACATTTAAGGCAGTTTGTAATTGTCAAAAACAGTGTGAGTTTAAAAGACTTGAAAGTCATTTTAATTATTTGAAAATCTTTTAATATCCTTTGCCTTTTCAATTATGAGAATACGATATAATCATTAAGAAGTCAGTGAGGATTCGATATCTGATGGTTGTTGAATGTTTTCAAGCCTTATTTTTATATTGAAAAATAAAATTTTAAATTCAATAGTCTTTACAATCCCGAGTAAGTACCTACTAGGGCGAGGCATTTATAAACACGAGTTGTGTGATAGCGATAATTAAGAAATATTTTACCTTTACAGTGATATTGAAACTTGTTAACATTGGTGCAATAAGCATGAAAACGATTTTAATATTAATGTGTCTCTTATATTTTATGGAGGGGCAGGCCTATGCTAGATGAACTGTTAAGTAGGAGGCGTTACCACCCGTTGCGCTGTTATGTAAAGCTTGGAGATCATCATCTTGGAGGTCCTCCTCTGACTTAATTCATTTCCGTTTTCAGTCAAGAGGAGATAAGCAAATTCACCAAATGAAAAGTCTCTTTTATGCAGGTAAAAGAGTAACGACGTTTAATTTTAAAAACAACGCTGATCTGCGGTGAATTGCACTGACCGTGGTTACAGTCAGCTTGTCGGTATACAATTATTCAAAGGTATATGTGAACTTTTTTACATAATCATATACCTTTTATAGAATGCGAGTTAAAAATCAAAAATCTACATCTGACTAGTGGAACTTGCATTATCTGGGCCTGACAAATCCTACTTATGGCTACCACAGAGTTAAATTAGGAACTTTAAAGTCACCGGCAATGGTCTAGATAGATGGAAAGTACAAACCTTAATTAATTGATATCCTTCGTAATTATGCAGAAATTGTAACACAACTAATATTATAGTACCTTTTCTATTGCTATGCAGAAGCATGATACGAACCGTGTTTCACGCAGTTACGTCCGGACATTTTCTACAGACTGCAATAAATTTATTAACAAAAAGAATATGGGGTGTATAGGTAATTGAAAGACCTTTTTTCGAAATTAGTTACATCGCTTTAAACTCGTATTGCATAGGAAGAAATGATAAGAATGTAAGTATTCTTAGTAATTATTACAATTGTTGCGTATGTCGTCGCTGGATATCATTTTCAAAGCAGGTTTCAAAAGGGACACTATAACCCGACTAAGTTTACGTACAAAAATATTGATAAGTTTATAAAAAAAAATGAAAAAACTGAAAACTATAATACTCAATCAATCAATAATACTACTGGTAAAAAAAAAATTGAAAAAAAGAAAAAAAAAAAGAATATAAAATAAAAAAGGATAAGAATATAAAGATTGAATTAATAAAATCTCATAAAGTTTCGTTTTGAAGCTTTCCGTTAGCTTAGCTTACTTATTACTATTACTATTGTACTTATTATTATTTTCAAGAAAAGAGCGTACTCCTACCTAAAAGGCCGGCAACGCACTTGTGACTCTTGAGTTGCGGGTGTCCATGGGCGGCGGTAGTCACTTACCATCAGGTGACCCGTCTGCTCGTTTGCCACCTACCGCATAAAAAAAATAACTGTTTCGATTTTTTAAAGGATAGAATAGGCAATAAAATAAATATTTTCAGAATACGAGACGTCTAAACTAAATTCTAATCTAATCTAGGTCTAAACTAAATTTTAGTGATTTTTAGTCCTGCTTTGTAACAACAGAACTGCTACCAATATCTTTGAAATGATATCTTTATAAGGTAAACGTTGCGGCACTATCAGGGAAGTTATAATAAACCTTCGTGATCAGAATTGGACACGAAAAAATGCATTGTTTGAAAACGATAGATTTCCACGCTGTAAAGCATTTGAATACGTGTTATTGACTTCAAATATTGCGCGAGCGCCTTAATAGAGAAACTTAACATAGTACCATAAAATGGATCAATCACAATAGAAAAATATGTTGAAAATAACAATGTTAACCTATGCTGAATGTTCAGTAATACATATTTTGGGTATGTGTATACGTCACACTTGGTTAAGGAATTTCTCGAATATCAATCAGTTCTGTCTTCTCGCCAGCTTACAGTCACGATCTTTGGTGCAAAATCAAGATAAGAGAGCTTTAAGATGTTAGAAAATGGAAGAAATAATTAGAATGGATGCCTTGTCGATGCAAAGCAGCTATTAAGAGCCGGGGACAATAATTGTAAACTATAATTGTTAGTTCGTGGCATGTCCAATAAATTACTATACATTTCACAACTATGTTTATTAAACGAATTTCATGTAATGAATGTAGGTATTTTCATTTAGCTTAATAGTTTCAGAGAAAAACAAAAATAAGATTACTTTTATTTTTCAAATCTCTGTATTTAGAAATCCTTATCAAGTATATGACCACCATTGAAAGTATATACGTACATACATATGTATGAAGAGCTAAGACTATTTATTGAGCTCTACCTCCGACAATAGGAGGAATCCATTTAAACAATTGGCGAAATAAATATAGTATCCATATTTTTAATACAATTATTTATTTATAGGAATGATGATGATGAATGATGATACAATAATGCTACAATTATGGAGATATATTAACCAGTAAACAAATGAAAGAGTAAAAACATGTTTCAGGAAAGCAAAATTAATTTAAGTTACATACAAATATTTTAAATACTTTATTATTATCATTATCTA
This sequence comes from Tyria jacobaeae, assembly GCA_947561695.1. NCBI lineage: Eukaryota > Metazoa > Arthropoda > Insecta > Lepidoptera > Erebidae > Tyria > Tyria jacobaeae. Next base: position 3,510,088 of record OX387207.1, on the reverse strand, counting down.
ATATATAAAATTCTCATGCCAGTGTTTATTGCCAAAATACTCCGAAACGGCTTAACCGATTCTTATGAAAATGTTCTCTCTGTCTAACAACGATAGGCGTGAGCGTATGTATGTTATTTTTATCTCAGAGATACAGAAAACGCTGTCCTTCAGGCGTTCAGTACGATATAATTCTACAGCATAAATCGAGTAAGTAACCAATTAAAATATGATTACAAAAATTCTGCATGAATGCCAGTGTAACTTAACTCTAACATAATGACTTTAAGACAATAATTACAAAATTCATGCAAACTCACTGTACTGCACTTTTTAAATTAACAACCAAAATAAATCAGAGGGTTGCCTTTTTTTTTTTTATTCGTAAGCCTACCATAATGACTCCACTTTGCCTGATGGTAAGCAATAAATGGAGTCCAAGAGTGGTGGTCACCATCCTCATTGCATGTCTAGTCAATGCAGCATGGTGACCCACACTATGGCGGCCTGGTGAGATGCTTTTTCACGCCCCGCTTAAAAGACCCGGGATCAAATTGGGAAGGAAACACGTGCGCTGGTAGGGAATTCCAGGCTTTCACTGATCGGCACAGGAAAGAAGAGCCAAACCGTTTCGTTCGGGATAGCATATCTTCGACTCGCAAACGGTGACTCCTCAGGCCAGCACGTGTAGTCCTGTAGAGGAAGGGAGAAGATGGGACTAATTGGAAGAGCTCGTCAGAACACTCCCCGTGATGTAGGCGATAGAGAACTGCCATAGAGGCGACATCTCTTCGCAACTGCAGGGGCTCAAGAGACTGGGTGACCTCAGGACAGTCTATAATACGGACTGCGCGTCGCTGCAACCGATCGAGAGCGTCAAGCAAATACTGCCCATAGCCGTCCCAAAGATGAGAGCAGTACTCCACGCAGGAGCGAACCCGGGTCTTGTTTAAAAGACACAGTTGCTCGTCGCGTAAGATGTCAAAATTATTCCAATAACGAGGCTTTATTCGAAGCTCTACGTAACGAGTGAAACCGTATTCCAATTGACCGTTTACAAAGATTGGTTGATTCGATGCCGGCGCGCTATGAAGCGATCAATAAGGCCCATGAATACGCAACAAGATACTAGACTAGATACTGCACTATCTTTAGGTATCTTTTTTTATTTATATATATACGCGCTATTCAACAAATCGTGAAAAAACATATTAGAACAGATTTTAAATACAATACCTAATCAAATAAAAGAACTCTCAACTGGTGTAAGGTTGTGTCCAAGTCAATGATACTAATTAAATGACAAACTAATAAGAGCGGACCTACAAAAAGACAACAGACATTAATTTCGTTAGCGTTGCTAATCGTGTAAAAATCTATTATTATCCATTTTTAGGAAAATGGTCAAACAAACGCACCATGGAATCCAGTTACCAGCGCCTATAACACTACCTACACAATACCCTGTCCTCAAAAGGCTTCTACTAACTAATCACCCATGGAATAATTACTACTAATGTGGTGCTTTTTGTACAGACGAGATTATACTTCTACAGGATGGTAGGATCTTAAAATATAGTCAGAAATATGTTATTCTTTGATTGTCATGTTACCTTTGTTGTGGGGTAATTATATATTAAAGCATTTATTTTTACTTAGATTGTCCAAAAACAACGCTACTGCTTCAGATAGGAGATCTAGTTTTGATAAAAAACGTTAAAACAATTATCCAATCCTAAAGGCTCACCCTACTTCGTTCTAGAAAACCGGATCGGCTTTAATTTAATTATTCTGTTTGTTACGCTGCATATTCATCAATTTCCAACCAATTTCATACTGTTACATATTTTTATTTTTTGTTTCATTTTTACCTGTGCAGAAAACTGCTCTAATTCTGTTGCTGGGAGTGGCATTAACACAATGAAAAATTGTTTTTTTCTTTACTTTTTTTTTATAAAAAATATATTGTTGCAATGTTTTAATTATCATAAATATTGTGTTAGGAATGCCGAAATAACCTAAACTTCAATTTGATAAAATTTGTCATGTCATTCCTTCATGGTTAAGTATTATTTTAGAATACCATGGCAGTGCCATGCTTAAGCATGTATGGCAGAAAACCGGTTGTGAAGCAACGTTTAGTGAGGTTTCTGGAAGCCCAACTCCCCTGTCCACTTCCCCTTCCCTCCTCACACCCTCTCTTCTTTCCTATCTCTTGTTGCCCCTACCTGCAGCATTATCACCCTCAAATACGTATATCACGGCTATTGAGTTGCAGGTGTCTTTGGACAGCGGTTGTCACTTACCATCAGGTGACCAGTCTGTTCGTATGCTCCCCTATTTTACAAAAAAAAAAAAAGAAAAAAAGATGTAGTTGTGGACTTCATTCAAACTTCATTCAAAGCGATCCGTCCCGGCTTGACACAGGTAGCAAGGCATACTATGTCTACATATTATGCGATTCCCATCATCGGTGTTAGAAACGTGCTTTAATTTATTTTCGCGCGCGTTAGCTTTTATTTTGTGATAAATCCTAAGATATTAATTTAAATTATATGGTGTAATGAATATCATAATGTGCATGAAATGCTTAAGGTAACTAACATATTGACCTATCCGATTAAAGCTTTTTTTTTTAGAAGATAGAATGGGTTTTATAAAGCGATAATGTAAGCTATCCCTAAAATAAATCTATATATATATGTATATACACTACCGTCCAAAAGTTTGGAAGCACACCTGATTTCAAACAAAACAAAAGATTGCCGACTCCCTGCGGTAAATAATAGCAATAAAATAAAGTTTTATGACCTTTTGTGATTTTTTAACACAAAACAAAAGGATTACTAGTGCATATTCCTTGAGTTTTAACAAATTCCTGGATTTTGACGAAACACGTGTTTTATTACTTCATCCGCCGGGGACTTTCTTTCATGCATTGATGCGGTTTTATTGAAAATATTTTGTAGTTTTATCTTTTTTGGACCTTATTTAGTCACACTTGAGCATTAGAACGCGAAGGTTGTGATATTAACATCGTCTGTATTCAAAAGATTTCGACTACTTCCTTGACTGTCTTTTTTTATTGAAAATGGCAAAACGCAAGCAAATCACACTTGAACAGCGAAGCGCTATTTGTACTCTGCGTGAGGAAGGCTACAGTGAACGCCAAATCGCAAAAAAAACTCGGAATTTCTTGTAAAGGTGTCCACTACACCCTCGCTAGAAAAAAAGAAACTGGCAAAAATGAAGATAGAAAAAGGTCTGGTAGGCCCAAATCCACTACAAGTCAAGAGGATAACTTCATCAGAGTTCTTTCTAAACGGAATCGTCGCTTAACTGCACCACAAATTACCGCATCTCTGAATGAAACGCGAGGAACACCCGTGTCAATAACAACAGTTAAAAGACGACTACTGTCTGCGGGGCTAAGAGGTTGTGTTGCAGTTAAAAAACCAAAACTAACAATTCGGCATAAGAAAAACAGACTAGAATGGGCAAAGGAACATAAAAACTGGACAATAAACCAATGGAAAAAAGTTCTTTGGAGTGACGAATCGAAGTTTCAGATTTTCGGGTCCAATAGACGTGTTTTTGTGCGCCGATCTAAAGGAGAGAGAGCTTCAGAAGCTTGTACAGTGCCTACTATCAAACATGGTGGTGGTAATGTCATGGTTTGGGGGTGTTTCGGCAACAATAAACTCGGAAGTCTTGTGAGGATAACCGAAAAACTAAACAAGGAACGCTATTTGAAAATTCTTAAGGATTTCGCCATACCCAGTGGACTGAATCTTATTGGTCCTGGGTTCGTTTTTCAGCAAGATAACGACCCGAAACATTCGTCCAAACTGTGCCAGAACTTTTTAAGGAAGAAAAAAGATGTGAAAATCATGCAGTGGCCGTCTCAATCACCTGACCTTTCTCCCATTGAACTTGTTTGGGATGAACTAGATAGAAGGGTGAAAAATCAATCTCCTACGAGCTCAGAACATTTGTGGCAACTATTACAGAGCGAATGGAAGAAGTTAGATGAACAGTATTTTATGAAATTAATTAGTAGGATGCCTAGAATATGCGAGAAGGTAATTAAAGAGAGGGGTGGACACTTCGATGAAGCTAAAATTTAATTTAATTTTTATATTACTTATTTAATTTCATTGTTGTAGAAGTGTGTTTTGTCTATTTTTTTAATTCTGTATCAATAAAAAAAAATTAAGATGGCTTACTTTTATTTTATTTGATTTTATCTTGTTGCTTCCAAACTTTTGGACGGTAGTGTATATATATATAGGACATTTCTATGGACCCATGAAAGAGGAATATCCAACCATACATTTTCTTATATCTCAAAGGGATTAAGGCGGGATATCCATGAAAGCTCCCAGGTGGCCTGACTGTATCCGAAATTTTCCACAATTATAGTCACATTTCAACTTTTAAATTTACACAAAACCTTAACAAATTATACACCTAAACCTATCTCATGAATCACTCCATATACTGGTGAAAACCACATGAAAATCCGGTCAGTAGTTTTTAAGTTTATTGTGAACAGACAGAGACAGATGCAGAGGACTTTGTTTTATAAGTGATGTATTTATTTTTCGGAGCCTATTTAGGACACCAAAGTTAAAAAATATACAAAAATAGTTTTAATTGTAACTAAACTTTGGGTTCCTTCAATAAGGCTTATAATACAGTTAGGTTGTAAATTTGCCCTTACAATAACATTTATGTAGTTGATCTGAACTCTACATCATCAATCAGGCTTCATTTCTTTAAAGTACAATAAATACTACTCATGCCAATATCCCTGAAGGGTAGGCAATTTAAAGTTAATCTTTATGTATATAATTCTTCTGTGAGTGTGTATGTCACTGAACTACTCTCAAACGACTGGACGGATTTTGATGAAATTGTTTGTGTGTGTTCAAGGGGATCTGGGAATGGTTTAGATTCACAAATCAGCCCGGCAGATGGCGCTGCAGTCGGTATCTAGGTTATTTATCTATATTGATCCTAATCGCTTGAAATATCATGCAGGACAACGTCTGTCGGGTCCGCTAGTATATATATAAACTTTAAATTGCAATACCTAACTTGCCAGCATTTAGCTGGAGTTCACAGTAAACCCTCGATTTAGTCCTGACCTTGCTTGCACCCTCAAATTTTCACAGGTTTCTGTCTCATCAGAATTGTTCAAGTAGTATTAAGTTAACATAAAGAGCAGACAAGTGATGAACATTTTTGATAAAAATCAAAAGATTTTTAAAGTGATAGGATTATGTCACTACCAACAAGATGTCATCAAGTTGTTGAATGAAATGGCACACAAATATATATATATATATTATAATAAAATGTAATAATATTTTGAAAATAAAATGTATTAAATTTATATATAAAATATAAAGAACTTTTCCCTGACATTATATACTGCTATTTATAGCAAATATATAAAAAATTGCTAAACTGCTTTTTTTTTTTTTTTCAATTATTCACATGACAATTACATTCACACACATGTTGGATAATATGATTCTGCAAAGGGTGTCATAAGGTGTTAATTTCAAATTGTTTTTAAGACTAATAATAGTACTAATTGTGGCAGGATCTTCAACAAATAAAAGACGAGTTTTATTTCCATACCTAAAAAAAAGTTCTTTGCCCATGTGTGTGTAGAAATATACAATTTTATTACCTATGTACTGATTCTGCAATGGTGACTAAAATAGATGACCTATATTTCATGCACTGGGTTAGATAATATAAACATAAATAAAATTCAGCGAGAAACAGAAAGCTCCTATTTGTAGATTGAAAAAGTTACAGTTATCCAAGTTAAAACCATTATCAGAATCATACATATAAATTGAGAGAAACTTCAAATGCAGATTAATTTCTGTATAATAAGAAATTTTATGGTCAACTAAATTTAAATTGTTAAAAGTAACAATAATATATTTTTTTAATTATAATGTTTTCTTACCTTCTTTACCAACTGCCTTATAGATAAATTGTATGGTTTTTTTAGCACATTTCGAAGACGCGACGTTTTTTATAAATTTACTCATCTTGATTTAGCAATTACAGCATAAAACACCAAAATGAATTTATGCAACAAGTTATAGCAAACGATCGCGAGTAGAGCTGAGCGCCGCAGTTGTACCGTTCGCAAAGCGTCTTTCAGTCGAATGCAGCACTCTCCGAACTCTCCGCATTTACGCGCTTCGCGCACACACACACACAGTGGCAAAGTGCATGTGAACTGTACTTCATACATTGAAATGAAACTCACAAGTCAACCTCTCAGTGTATATCCTGAAATGCGTGGGTAGCGCATCGGCCTTCGCAATCGCATGAAGCCCGGTGGCTCGTTCTATTCATAGCCCTTGAGCAGGCTTTGTTAAATAATAAAGAAACATTATTAATAAATTACCTTTTGTAGGGCTCAAGTCGGCTTTGTTGAACAACGATAAAACAGAAGAAAAGCACTCCATTACGCCCCCTTTCCAAAATGCAGCTTTTTTATCCTGCTCCAAGGCAGTTGAGGGCCATCCTTGACGGGTAGAATCGGCAGCAGAAGAAGCTACTGTGTCCTCCGGTGGATTCCCATCCATTCTAACGATTAATTAATAGAACACAATTCATTTAAACAAATAATAATAACATTTAGGTATTAGCCTAAAAACAATTTCATATAAATAAAAACAATCCTTCCGTCCCTACTTTCCTCACACTCACACACAGGTTACAAAGCTTATACCATAGACTGCTAAGTGACTTTTTTACTTTAATCTTTGGATTGCTTTAGTTGCTTTGTCTTTAAAATAAAGATAAAACGCAAATAAAAAATATATTTATAAAGGTATGGAGGGACTGTTCATGTTTTTTAAATATATTATTACAATTTAATATGGCTACGGCTAGTCTCCAAAAGGGTGGACCGAAAATCTATATAGTCAGTATGTCAGTACGTACAGTGCTGTTGACGGCAATAGGCTGGCCCTCTAATTGGCAAAATGTAGGTGTTTAATACACCACTGCGTACCCCTTAGGGGATACAGGTGTGAGAGTATGTATGTATGTATTACTTTAATTGACGTATAGTATATAATGTTGTGTTTGTTGTCTTTAGAGGATTATTACTATTTATTACATTCACAAATGTCTGGTTAATGCCGTAGTTATTATAAAACTATGTTTGATCTTTTAAATAAATTAACATATATATTTGTATTTGTATCTGTTCAAAAACGAACCCTTCATTCAATTACTTTACTGTCGCCGTGTGAATACTTAAAATTACTTTACACCTCGTACAGGTAATAAAAGAAATAACCGAGTGTCTCGTCCGCAATTTTGTTTGGGCATGGATACATTTTTGTTCACGCATAAAGATTTGTTGATAACTTTTTGTTAACTTATACAGAATATCACTATAATATGTATAAAAGTCCGGGATAGTTGGCGTCTGTTGGGCCTTCGTTCAGCTGTGGCCTGTGGACTGGTGATGATAAACAAAAAAGTTGTACACAAATAAAATAGCGAACTAGCTTAACGATCTGTTGTTGTGCAAGATTATTTTTTTTAACATTTCATAATAATTCATTTCATTTCGAAAAGAAACTATTATTCAATTTAAATTATAGTTATATGTAGTAGGTACATACATAACTAAAATACTGAAAGCCACGTTCATTTTGGATGGTGATTTCAGGCCACAGTCTAGAGAAGTAGATATTAAGTAATGAAAACGAGATTTAGCTGTGTGTTTTTTTTTATTGGATAGGGGGCAAACGAGCAGGGTCACCTAATGGCAACCGCATGGATGGAGTCACAAGTGCGTTGCTGGCCGTTTGGGTAGAAAAAAACTTTTGGAGAAGCGGTGGTGTTCACAGTGTTGGAGTTCCAAAGTGGGATAATCTCAGTTATGTAAAGCCTCACTAACTTCTTACCCCTATTGATAATTTGCACAACGATGTTTATAAAATGATAATGCCATATTTAATAACAAAAGGTAGCTAATAAGATATAACATATACCATTGTATGTTAAACATTTAAGTAATTTTAGGATCAACTAAACTTATACGGTGAACTTTTTATGTTATTAAAATAATAAAAACAGTGTTTAGCTACTCTTTCAATGGGGTGAAATAGTTTTTGTTGTTGTATAGTGTTGCCCGTTAAACAAAAAAGGTATTTAAGCTTTAAGCAAACCCCAAGCAACTTACTACATAAACAGACATGACAGAATGCGAGTAACGAACGACACGATTCAGTAGTAACTGTCTGATTATTAGTTTATAGGCAATGCCATTATTTACGGCAACTATCATTATTAAATCGATAGATTTATTTAATCTTATAGTTCGCTTAAGCTATACCTATATGAAAAATAAATAAGGTATCATAATAAAATGATCCGTAAACGCTAAATTAGATATATAGATTAATAACTCTTTATTGCACACCATAAATAGGATACAATTAATACATATAAAAAATTGGTACAATGGGTGGTCTTACAGCAGTTAGCGAACTTTTGAAAGCAACCTTTAGATGGACTGTACTGTAGAGTTACAGGTATTTTTGGGGCAAACTCGCTTAATAATTTTAGAACTATACTAAAAGAGAAATAAATAAACATTCAATAGCTGAAATTATAAGAGTAACGAAAATATACAGTTTAAATACTACATAGAATAAATGAGAATTAGATTTTCAAATTCAAATTATCTTAATATCTTATTGTGTTGCTTAACAGTTAATAGGTTAGCTTTTCTAAGCAAAGAACTTGATATGAATGTTTTCTAAATGTAGTCAAATCCCATTTTCAATTATCAAGACCTCGTTTCGGACCATTTATAGAACCATGGTCTCTAGCGAGAGACCTCCCGAACCAATAGCCGTCGCAAGGTTGAGGCGCTGGTACGCCCATGCTGTGCACTCCACTGAAGTGGGAAGTGCAGGGTCCTCGTAGCCTCCGCAGTGATAGCACGCTGACGTTAGCTCCCGGCCTATTACAAAACAGATACTTAGACAAGCAGCCGTAGCCGGTGACTATATGTGTCAACCGGTAGGATAGGCTGCCATGTCACCTCTTTAGCCAATCATCCATGACGGGCCTTACCACCGCAATTCTGGCGTACCTGCCTAACTAGATCGGATACATTACTACAGTCAAATGTTTTCTACATAACCTATAACCATGTCAAAGTTATAATATTCTATTACTTTCTATACCCATAATAATAGTTTAATATAATTATTTTCTGAAAGTGCAAATATAATACTGTTTATTGCGTTATGAAAAAAAAAACATAGATTAAAATGTATCAAAAGATCATTGAAAAAATAATGGCAGTCACTTTTTAAGTAAACGTGTAATGTATATTAAAAATAAAAAAAATACTTTGTAACATAAACCTGTTCTTTTTTTAACTCGTTTAACGAAAACGAATATGTAAAGTTAATACAGCTTACTACATTTTTTAATTACATAAAAATATAAACATCGAGCTACTTCATTTTGCTTTTGATCAATCCCAGTACTAAAAGGTACCATAATCATAATAATATTTTCTTATCTTTTAGTATTAGTTTACTACCTATCATAATTGCAATGTAAAAAAATGTTTATTAAATTTAATGTGTATTATGTTCAGTGAAAATAACCCCTTTGAAAGTGTATTGTATGATACAACACAATTTAACAAAGAATATAACATCTATACTGTTTTCTTTTATTTATTTGTTAAAATATAGCATTTTTTTTTTTTATTCGTAAGCCTACCATAATGACTCCACTTTGCCTGATGGTAAGCAATAAATGGAGTCCAAGAGTGGTGGTCACCATCCTCATTGCATGTCTAGTCAATGCAGCATGGTGACCCACACTATGGCGGCCTGGTGAGATGCTTTTTCACGCCCCGCTTAAAAGACCCGGGATCAAATTGAGAAGGAAACACGTGCGCTGGTAGGGAATTCCAGGCTTTCACTGATCGGCACAGGAAAGAAGAGCCAAACCGTTTCGTTCGGGATCGCATATCTTCGACTCGCAAACGGTGACTCCTCAGGCCAGCACGTGTAGTCCTGTAGAGGAAGGGAGAAGGTGGGACCAATTGGAAGAGCTCGTCAGAACACTCCCCGTGATGTAGGCGATAGAGAACTGCCATAGAGGCGACATCTCTTCACAACTGCAGGGGCTCAAGAGACTGGGTGACCTCAGGACAGTCTATAATACGGACTGCGCGTCGCTGCAACCGATCGAGAGCGTCAAGCAGATACTGCGCATAGCCATCCCAAAGATGAGAGCAGTACTCCACGCAGGAGCGAACCTGGGTCTTATATAAAAGACACAGATGCTCGGGCCAGAAGAACCGTCTCACCTTGTTCAATACACCGAGCTTCCGCGAGGCCGCCTTAGTGACGCTCTCGATGTAATCACGCGGATTGAGATCCCGACAGATGTCCATACCCAGTATACTAAGCCTATCCTGTAGTGGCAGTTGAGTGTTCTGAAGAGTAGGAAGGGGAAGGAATGGAGACTTTTTGTTTGAATCAGCATCGCGTTAGACGGCCTTTAGAATGAGAGTAATAGGTATGTGAGCCTGACTTATTTGAGCTTATACTACCCAATCCATCTGTACCGATATCTCTTTCCTTTTTGTCCTCCCTTATCCTTTTAATATTCAGCAAAATTTCCTATCTTATTCCTGAAGTGCTCGGATGACGGCAATAGGCTTGTCAACTATTACATAAATGGGACTATTACCGTTGGCAAAATGTAGGCATTAATAGCCTATGCCTACGCCTCTGGCTACCTCTTCGGGGATACAGGCGTGTGTATATGTATGTATTAATTATTGAAAATACTAACATGAATTATTACAGTTTATTGGCAATTTGATTGTCTTTTTCTAATACCGGTTTTTGTGTATAGTGTCGCATACTGATTCTCTACTATACAAGTATACTAAGTTTAGGAACGCAACTTTTACAGACGTCTAGTATTTTTTTGGTTTTAAGTTAAAATATAATATTATTATCATCTTGTACTAAGATTCTTTTTATAATAGATACAATTGAATTACTCGGAATAAATAGAATGAGAGAGAGAGAGAGAGAGTTACAGATTAGTGGCTGGCGATTATAAATGATTGTAATAATCGAATTATTTACTACTACTGAGTTACTAATTTTCAATACTAATTGTTTGATAGTTTTGTTTATTGTGATCCATAACATTATTTTTGCCAAAATGAAGAATTAAATTGAGTTGTACATTATTTTTGTTTAGACTATTTTTTTTGTGTTGTTATATACACCTAAAATATTATTTATTTACCTAATTAAAATAAATCTATTGTTTTTGGCAAACTTGCCTCGCTTTACATCGATTTACTTAATTAATATTATTATTACCTGTTTATGGACTCTTTCTAGCGTATAAATTCAACGCAGACATTGCCGCCGCCAATGTCGAGTATTACGAGAGAAAAAAACAGTCTATAAAAAATATGATCGCTATGTTCGTCAACCTTTCGAGTTTAACCTATATTATTATTACTAAACTAAATAAATAACTCCTAATCTAACATAATCGAGATATTTAGAGACATCTTCATATTCGAACGATTTTATTACTATATCTTGTCTAATAACATAATCGAACACGACTATTCCTACCAACACTTAAAGCATATATATCAAAGTATCAAAGTACTCTGTGACTTATAGTTTACGACAGGAGGGCAAAAGTCAAAGACAGCTTGGCTTACTCTGAAATTTAAATTTACTTAAATTTTATGCAGTTCGCTGTAAATTATCATTATTCGGTATTTTATTGTAGGCCTCGATAGCACTTTGCTACTTATTGATAGTATTTTGTACCTAATGAATCCATCGCCTATATTTTATCACTGATTTGCGTTTTATATAGTTCTTTTCGAGATGGATAAGGCTATATCGCTACAAGAATTGTATGCTACTTATAAACGATGGGTAATAAGCAATCCTGGCGTTGTTACGGACGTAGAAACAGTAGCAACGTGGTCGTCTTACTTCGTGGCTGGTAAAATTAATAAATCTCCAATAGTGTCGGAACTCGTATATTCAATTTCAAAACTTGTGTCATTATTTAACGACAGGCTCATTAAAGAGGCTTATGGCAGCGACGAACCTTACTACGGATTCCGAGAACAGATTAAATTGTGGCTGACAGTCATACATTACTGTGAAGTGTTTGTGGAGCTTTTAGTGAAGAACAGATGGGGATCACGTGGGAAGTGGACTGTTGCTACATTACTTCAAGTGTTCAAGTGCTCCTCTGCGCTCATACTACTCTTCAGGTATAAAGAACTCCCTGTATCACATCCTCCCATAGCAGCATTGCAAAGAAAAAAAATTACAGAAGGTAAAGAGACTGACGAAAACTCAAATGCATTCTTTACACTTCGCCGTTCGGGTCGAGTTGTCCGAAGGGTGGATGGAGCCCCTGCAGTTGCCTTTCGGGATTGGGAGCCTGTAAAGATCAAAGACGACAGACATGGCAAGGGTGTTGATATAAATGACTTGATTTATGCCGAGTCTTTACATATCCTCAAGCCCCTGATACATCTTGCAGCACTGAGAATGTTTGGTACTAAAGCTTGGAAGCAGTGGTTTGTAGCCCTTGGTATTGATCTAGCCAGTATGAAATTGTATAAGAGACATTTGAAAGAGTTGTCATATGATCAGAGGTTAGAAATAAGCCGAAGGAAACTTGGTTTAGTATTGTATTTATTGAGGAGTCCAATGTACAGTGGGTATTCAAAGAATATTATAGAAAACTTTTTGACGTCATTGTCTAAAAAGATACCTGTTACATCATTTATTAATGGTCCTATTATTCAGTATTTAAATCATTGGCAAGATATCTACTTCTATATGTGGGCCTCATAAATAAATATTTATATGTATTTAGGTATGATATATTTTAATATTGTTGGGCTAGGATAAGATTATTGTGTATTAAACACCCACATATTGCCAAATTTAATTTGTTTCCACTAACAGTGCCCAGTTGACGGCAATAGTCTTGCAGGGGGCAAGACTGTTGCACTTTATAACTGCACAAGTCATTGTGAAATGAAAGTCTATAGATAAATTATATCCTAATATTGTTCACTCATAAATATATTATATCTTTATTCACCAATTTTTCTTACAGAGTAATGATCTTACTGTTACATAGCATTACTATTTGATTGCTCCTAGAAATAACAGGTGCAAAATTGTTTAATACTTTTAGTTATTCCCTTAAATACAATACTATTAAATATTTGAATTTATCCTGTATATTTGCAGTTTGCAACCCAATGCACAATATCAATAATATGTAATATACAATTTCTATGTAATATACAATTGTTGCATGGGCTAGATTTTATAAACAAATTAACACAGAATTGAATGGGGTTTTTATATTTTGTAAGGGTTTAATGAAGTTTATTATTTAATGCAAGTCTAAGGTTTAATAAATGTATTGTTACTTACTCAAAACATTGCCTGCTAGGTGATGTGTGAACACAAGTGCTGAAGCCTATGAATAATTTAAATCTATTTTATTTATCTATATTGATATATAAATACATATATATATATACATACATTTATAAATACTAAGCTGTGTAAAGATTACAATACTGTATTACATAAATAGGTATATTATAAGATACATCTTTTAGCAGTGATAGGTGGTGTTACATAGCTGTAATAAAAGCAACTCTGCAACAACTATTATAATCAACATGAATAGAACTATTATCTTTTATTAACAATGAAGAGAGACAGAATAAGAACCCTTTTACAAAACATGTGTACATATTTTTAATTACTTATTTTCAGAAATAATGTATGTAATAAATTTATTAGTGGAATATGATAGTTCTTTCATATTATTGTCCATGTGTCAATAAAGGAGGGTTATATGGTTTAAGTGTATGTATGTATGTATGTAGTATTTTCTTTGTGACACCATAGAGCTTAAACATCTTGATCAATTTTAACATGTGAGGTGTCAATTTAATGGTCTTAATGGTAGGAGTGACAGGGTTGACTAGGCCTATCATGGAGGATTGGCTGGGGAGGTGGCATGATGCTCTCTCCTACCAGTTAGTGCAGGTGCTCACTGGACTCCGTAAGTACCAATGTTGCATAGGCCAGGAGCCAATGCCTGTGTGCTACTGCACCCACCCATCCCATAGTGTGTGTACTGCTCTGTGTGGGTGCAGCATAACACTGCATTACATATTATTAGAGTGCTCTGAATGGCCCCAGCCAAAAGACCCTGTGTGGTTTTAATTGGTTCAAGTCTGCCATACTATTACCATTGGCCCTGGTAAAGTGATACCGAAGTGGAAGACCCAATGGAATTTCCACAAAAGAAAGTGACCTAAGGTTTAACTATTTAAGATAGAAAAAAAAAACAACAAGAGTTAATGATTCATAAGGGCTTCATATTGTTTTTAAATAACTGTACTGGTTTATAGTAAATATATATTATAATAATAAATTCTACTATAAAGGTGTGATTTTAATTTAATATAGTAATTTTACATGTAATAGTTAAATTACTATATTAAATTTAAAACAGAGTAAGGTACTTTCTTGTAGTAGGTTTTTACAAAAATTAAAAACTGTTATTTCAAAGGAAGTTTAGTTTCAACTTTTATATTATGTGCTCAATAAAGGAGCATACATATATGCTCTTATTTTAAGACTTGCTTATGTCGACTCAAAAATATGTGGAAGATCTAACTTACTCTTTAGTATATTTTTTACTTAATTTACTATCTGTTTTACAATATAGCTATTACCTGCCTGTTCACCTACATAATGTAGTCATTAGATCTGGTGCTTAAACAATTCAGGGGCCTTCTCATCAATTCTGTCAAAACAGTTATATGATGTACAAAATATTATGCACCTGGTGGATTTGTGAAGGACAGGTATAGGACAAGGGGGTTTTGGGATATCAGTTTATTATGTTAAGAAATCAATGTTTAGTATATTTGACCAATTATTGATTTATGGTATTAAAATATATTAAATTATTACCAGTTTTGTTTATTTATTTTTTAATAACTTATACTACACTTGCATGTAACCTATGTATGTAGCATGTTGACTAATCTTGGTAGTAAATAATAAACTAATTTTCCTATGTTAGGATGGAGATACTGTAAAGAAAGAGATACTGTTCATAACGATGAAATTTAGTAAAAATCAATAACTTCACTAATTGTATTAAACGGCCACATTAGGCAGTAAATAAAATTTTGGTGCTAGGAATGGAGAGCACATCTCGAAATGATCTTACTCTATATGCTGAATTTAATCTGACAATAACTTTCGCTTGTTATCGATAGCCTGATAAATTCAAGACCATCAGGATGCATCCAAGAACTAGGCATTGGCAATTCTTGGATTACGTGATAGTACAAAGGCGAGATTTTGGAGATGTACTGATTACTCGAGCAATGAGGGTTGTACTCATTTTGACCTTTTAGTCTTAAGGACAAATGGATGGCCAAAGTTAGGGAAATTCAGGTTTATGCAGACACAAACCAAACCAGAATTTTTTGCCGAAGTCTTCAATCGATTACGATTTTGCTATTCCTCAATTGGAGATTACACAGGTCATTGATGTAGAAAAGAAAAAGCGAGTGACACCACCGACTCTCACTGTTTCACACTCAATGTACCCTACGTATATGAATTAAGGATATGAGACTAATTATTTTATTATTGGTTTTTATTTCTGTTCTTCTTGCATCACTTTGAACAATCGAATCAAAATAGATACAAGTGCCACCACAACGACCGTCGCTAGTAGGTATAAAAAATGCAGTACATACATGATCGTAAGTTCTGCACAATCGGTGTTTTGTGATTTCTTAAATAGATTGGATAAAATTATTAACCATCCCAAAATAGACTGACCTTACCGCATACAATACACACACTCACGCAAACATACGCACACGCACACTACACAAAATACCTTTAAATAATTATTTCATCTTATATTAACCGCTTGCCTTTGTGACTTATAATACTTACTTTGTTGTGTAGTACCTGATAATCTGTGACAGGTTTTTCTAGAGTAAATGCCAGTCTCCCACAAAGGTCTGGGGAATTCTTATGTATTAAATACTTACTAAATTAAACTAACTGATTCAATAAACTATTATTTTATTAATCCCAATTCGATACAATTAATGATGACACTTTCAAAATGACAGCTTATACTCGTAGATACGTCAAATATTCAAAATATTTTTGATGGGTTGTAAGCCCGGTTCATTATACTTACTTTACCATTAATAAACTATATATATATATATAAATAGGTAATACACTAATCATAGAACATAGTAAATAATTTATCAGAACCTTAAAAGTAAAAATATACAATAGGTATGCAGTAATAGTCACTATAAATCATTATAACAATATTTTGTACATAAAACCTAATTGATCTTAAACGCAGCAAAAAATTATAAATTAGAATAAATGTAATTTACTATTCTTCAGATATATTTAGAAGCCTATCTAGTTAGATCGATTTTTAAGCATTATAAGTTCGATCTGTAACTTAAACACCGTAAGCACTACGAAAGTGACGCTATAGCCCCGTGCTTGGTATATTGAGTTATTGATATTAGAGTTGATGAAAAATGTATCGAAACATGGCTTTCACAGCGTAGGTTTCTTGTCATAAGTTACGTCAGCTTTGTACGTAGGTCCAAATAAGGATTGTTTGAGGTCGATAGACAAATACAAAATTAATTTATATATTTTCATACGTGTAAATAATATTGCAACAATGCGTTCGTTAGTAATTTCGTGTAAATAATCACAAGAATAAGGACGGCTAGGTTCAAATTGTACATAAGTATAAATAAATATTCCGAAATTAATGTTTTCCGAATTCATCTATCGACACTGACATTGTAAAACTAGTGATAAAAAATAAAATACTCGGATTTATAAAAAGATGATTGGTTACAATCGTTATTCGAAATAGCAACAATTTTGACTTATTATGCATTTTTGAATAAAAAATATCGAATTATAGGTACTCGGTGGATCCCATTCCATACACAAGCTTGGCTCACTTGGCTCTTTGTGTCAAAAATAAAATTAGCTACCAGATC
Organism: Tyria jacobaeae; assembly: GCA_947561695.1. Taxonomy (NCBI): domain Eukaryota; kingdom Metazoa; phylum Arthropoda; class Insecta; order Lepidoptera; family Erebidae; genus Tyria; species Tyria jacobaeae. The sequence goes on along the minus strand of OX387207.1, from coordinate 3,492,903 downwards.
ATGTAACACGGATGGCTCCCACATGACAATGCTCGTATACTACAATCAGTCAGGTGTATAGCAAAAATTATACTTAGTTAAAGTAAGAACTGAAAACGAATTAGGTCCTATTTAAACTGCGCGCTAAGTGGAGAAAGCGTAATAACATGGATTATTGGATTGACGCAGTCTAAGAGAAGCGCTGGATCAGCGCCATTACAAGATGTTAAATAAGGAACAATAGAGTCTACCTTAAGGAGTCCACTCAGTTGTAATAATTCTCAGCTAACGTAAGAGTAATTAAATATATTGTTTTGTTTTTTAAGAAAATAATTGAGATGCATGTTTTGGTTGCTATCACAACTTGTAAATTGTCAGTCTGTTTAGTACGTTTACATACATAAAAGGCGACATATTGCATAGTTATATATATACCTTAAAAATTTATAATATCCCCACATAAAAAATAAACAATATTCTTGTGAAGATGACAGCGAATCTACTGATCAGATTCTAAAGATAAAATATATATTACATCCAAGGTTAAATATGGTCTTATCTTCACATTTCGACAAAATAGATTTTTCTGCTTTGCCGAGGTACACTGAGGTTGTAAATACATAGTGGAACTTAAAAGGGAATTATGAAATACAATAAGCATTAGCATTATAAACATCCAAAAAGCAAAACACAGACAGTTCTTCTGTGCATATCTCCTTTGTATCTTAAAACATTTAATATTTATCTACTTAAGACGAAAATAGATGTGAACACAGATAAATATATGTATGTATAGTGATGATGTTTAGAAGTAACACCGATACTCTTGAATTAGACTGATCTATACTTGAGCAAGGGAGTTGAAGAGTAAAGGCTTCAATAAGTTGATGTCCTAGTTTGAAAGACAAGCCTAGTGTGTCATAAGACCTGTGCATAAATTTTTGACAAAAAAATAATACAATATTGTGACAGTTCCACGTACATTTTATGATTAAAAAAGTCTAAAAATAAAAACTATATAGTCTAAGAAAAACATACAAGATATGTGTATTATATTAGCTAACAAATTAAATTGAAATATTGATATAAATACATGAAACCGCATATGGAAAAATACATTGAGACATCTAAACTCTTAACACGTTTTACACAAGGAGCGTAGAATAAGACCCACAACATAAATTCTAATGCGGTCGTTTCAATTCTAAGGCTTTAGGTTTCACATTATACGACAAAATATTCCCATCTGTTTTAGAACATTAGTATTTTATTATAAAATTTTGACTGGCCTGATAGTCTAGTGGTTAGTGACCCATACCGCTGAGACTGGAGCTCGTAGGTTCGATTCCGTGACTAAAATTTGTGTGATCCACAATTAGTTGTTCCGGGTGTAGGTGTTATTAGTGTCCGTTGTATGAATGATTGTAAAATCCCCTGTGACTCAGAAATTATTCCTAATACGCCTTGTCTGGACTTTCCAACCAAACTGAATCTGTATAAGTGCCTGCTATCTACGAAGGTAATTAAGGGTTTTTTGTGTGTCTTGTCAATGGCATTTCAGAAATGTACATGTGTATAGCAACCTCAGTGATACAATAGGTACTAATGCTGCACTTTAATATACCTATGTGTAGAACCAATATTATTGGTTATGGAAATGGTTAAGTTAGGTTTTCATGTTTGTGGGATTTTTTCCAGTACTCTTATATTTGAACAAAGAGGAGAGGGTTAAGATAACTTATTGACTCTATAAATAGCAAAAAACTTTATAAGTTTTATGTCATTAAGAAAACTAACCCGAGGTGAGATTTGATACAATGTTGTATGATGCGAAACGTTATCCGAAGGCCTGACTAAGCCAGCCTTAAGCTCTTTTCGATTACTCTCTATTTTACTCGAGGGTGCTTAAGCTAACCCGTGATGTGTACTGTCCACTTGTCTTCCTTATAATATAAATTATGCTATATAATTGCTTGCAAAGACATATATTACACATTCGATATAGGCCTATATAGGCCTCTGCTACTAATGTTTCATTTCGTCATTCACATTTCAAAGGAACAAGATGTCATAAGGAACTAACGGTAGCTGCTTGTGTGATTATAACTTAAAGTAATACATTATTATATAGACCAATAATAATTGCAAATAGTACAAAATAGTTTTTTTTTTTTCTATTAAAAATATATATATGTAATGTAAATACAATCTTTACGAGAGTTATTCTGTTGCGCATAAAAGTTAAAAATAAGTTAAAGTTATTTATGAAAAAAAAAAGAAATAATTAGACTAAAGAGTAAAACAAATTATTTATAATTTTGATTCATGATATTCATCGTCAAGAAATAACTTTAACTCTTATGAAACGCAAAGTTAATTCATGTTTAGTTATGAAGTATTAGTGCACCTTTTCAAAGGGCTTGTCGTGTAGTTGCTGTGCGATAATTTTTATAAATACAATTGTCACTTATTATTTACTTCATCAGATACTGCGAAACGCGACAATTATAAACTAGAAAGTGTGGGCAAAAAGATTCAACACAAATTAAAGATATTTTTTTAAAAGATGGATGCGTTTGGAAACTAAATTATTATTTAAATATAATTTGATAATACTTTAACTTTATGAATAAATGCAATTATTATATAATTGCATTTATTCATAAAGTTAAAGTTTGCTAACACTATAAAGCAGAACAATGCTTAATCTCTCAAAGACAATTTAAAAAGTAATATGAATTAAACTATAAAAAATTAAGCTACAGAGAAGGATCCATTGTCCATGGTTAAAACCTAATAAAATTATACTCGTCTTAGGTTAACATAAAACCTAACACCATTTCACAGAGTTTTTTACCTACACCTTAAAAAATAGTATTGTGTTATAAAATATCTCAATTAACTGCTTTTAAAGAAGTTATGATATAAAAAGGACTGGCAGAATCTGAGTGTGTTCAAAACTTTCAAAACAAAAAATATGTAGATAAAGAAATTAAGTTGATTACACACATGTAGGTATTAAAGATATACAAAATATTTACAATAATGAAAGTATAGGAGTCACCCCAATAAAAATGGGTAACAAAAACAAAGGAAAATACACACATACATCCATAATCTCTTGCTTTTCTCCTATCAGGGTGGGCAGAGACTACAAACAATGATATATGTATAAATAAATGTAAAGGAATGTGAAGGAGGAGGATATTTGTCTACCTGTAACTCTAATTACAGTAAGAATGTTATCAGTTTGCTCACAAAAGTTTATAATTTTGACAACTAGGTATTACAAGATTTAGAATTTGTGAGGTAGAATGTTTTAGATTTGAAGAATTTTACTAAAGAAAAGTTGGAAAACTATAGCAGGACTACTCGAATGAAAACCGTTGGCGAACTAGCAAAAACATAACACTAACAAATGAACTCGAAGAGGACAGGGCAGCAATCCAAATCTCGCAACAGAAGAACACAATCTGAAAAGACAAGAAACAGTTTTGAGTATCAAGGTAATAATTAATTTATGAAATGTATATGTATCACGATATATAAAATAAATAATTATTTTAAGTTTTGAGCTCCTACACAACAAATATTGTATTGTTCTGAGATCATTAGAGAATTTAAAGCTAAAAATGCCGCTCAGATTACAGACAAGTCTTCTTTGGTGCAAGCGTTTAGACTATGCATTAGCCTGTGACAATCCGACAAGCCAAAACTTTTCACGTATTTAAAAAATACTAGCAATCGATTATTACTTGTCTTTATAAATACTAAGTTGAGTTAATATGGTCATTATATCTAAGCTAATATCTATATTTCAAGATTGTCTGTAAAAAAAAGTAGTTGTTGTTAAATTTTTGTAAAAATCTTCTTTTTTTACTGTATTCAACATACAATATGCACAGTAAATTAGTAAGTAATTAAATAAAAGGAAGTGCAATGTTTAGTTAATATACAGCGTGTCCCAGACAATGGAAAACTCATTTTAACATCTGAAAATATAGCAGCAGTTGCAATTACCAACCTTTACTTGTTGAGCCAATCCCAGGAGTCTTCGTCAGAATTCTTCTTCTTAATGGTGATATTCTTAATGTCGGGAGGAGGGCTGGACACCCCAACCTGCGACAAGTCACGAGCATCCAAATTGTTACGAGCAGCTATGGACTCCTTCCATGGCTGAGTTTGTTCATTCCTGGCACAAAAACAAAATGTTCAATTAATTGGATAACCGCCATTTGCTTACGTACCATTTAAAGACTCACTTGTAACGAAATTTATAGAATTGTCCTCTAACTCATAACTGTTCAGGAGTTGTACCTTTCACCATCAGATCAGCAACATGAGACGCAGATATCTTAATAGAGAGTATATGAAAATAAAATACGTTAATGCCTTTACGTTAAATTCAAATCTAATAATTTGAGGGTTTCTCCCGAATTCCCTGGGATTCCATTATCAAATTCTGACTTAGTTATAATGGGACCACAGCAGAATTATACTGTTAGGAACAAAAAACTACTTGTAAATTCGGTTAATAATTGTCGAAGAAATCGATAAACATATAAAGTTAACACGTACCATTGAGAATAGGGCTCGGAAGTGGAGCTCTTCATAGCGCCATATGTAGGCGACTGGTAAGAGGTGCTAGAGTTGCTAGCGCGACGCTGCTCAGTGGCGCCACCTAGTGAGCTCCAACCACCGCGATTGTTAACCTGAGAGACCCATAGATAACTAATTATATTGATAAAGGCAAAATTATTAAAAATAAAATCAATCAATAATCTTACAAAGGCTGATAGAGATAAATAAAGTATTTCGATTTGGCCCACATGTGGGGTGTGGATTCGGCAAACAATACACCAATAGTCATATCGGCCCATGAGTTAATTGCTAAGAGACGCGACCAAAACCGGGCTCATGTTAGGTAAACTTGATGTAGAAAGCAGTCCTTCTTGATACGGAACGCATTGTAAGCAGGTTCCTATCTCTGGAGTCCTAACCACCAGTAGCTTGGTGCCTGCACCCAGTACCGGCAGGAAACAATTATTCAATTTTTTTTTTTTTTTTGTTAGTTCTCATAGTAGTTGCCAACTAACTTGGTAACTACTTGCATAGGCACAAGCAAGTGATCAGGATAGTACATCAACAACTTGCCCTTAAATACAATCTTGTAAATTTAGAGCATATATCTTGTGATATTACAGATATGTGCCCGACCTAGTTCTCGAAAATAGTCAATCCACATTGTATTGGAATCGATCTATCACTACTGACGAATCTATTTTTGCCAATAAGCGTGATATATTGGTGATAGACCGATTAAGGCGCCGTGCCATGATTGTTGATATTTCTGTTCCTCTTGAAGAGAATCTCATGAAAGTTGAAAATGATAAACATAATCTTTGGATTTATTTCTCGACATTGCCGACATGTTGAATTTCGATTCTGCGACCATTGTTCCGTTAGTCATGTCTGCTCACGCATTGAGGAGAGAGAGCATCTTAAGGTTTTGATCCTCTTGGATCCAGAGGATCAAAACCTTAAGATGCTCTCGTTAGATGGCTGGAACAAGGGACTGATGCAGAAGGCAATTCTCCTAGACACGGCCCGCATTGTTAGGAGTTTCGTATTAATGGAACAAAAAAAGGAACCTCCTAACAACCGATGTCGGTGGTCTACTATTTGTTATATTTTTAAATATATAGGTATATCATAAAATGTAATTGATATCGTTTATAAGTTTAATAAAGCTCATGGGTTGATTGCTAATAGACTGTAACTTTAGACAGCTGGGTTAAAGGCCTCATGCAGAAGGCTGTACGGATGGTACGCATTGCGAGTAGGTTTGTCTCTGGAGCCCTAACCACCGGTAGCTCGGTCCTTGTACTCGACACTGGTCAAGCACTATTTTTAATACTTTTAAATATATATAAATTATATTACTACATTATATTATAGAATAAAATTTGGGATGAACTGATTGAATTTAGAATAGTGCCTGGTCAAAAACCACAAAGCTTTTTGCGTTTTCGTAGATCTGGAAAAGGCTTATGATAAGGGCAACAAGAATGAGTCGTTGAAGGTACTATCCATGTATGGGGTGGAATATTACCTGTTACGGGTTCTGAAGTCTTAAAATAAGGACGACAGGTTCAGAATCGTGAGCTGTATATATGCTAAAAATTAAATACATATGTAATCAAATATAGAAAATTATAATAACGTCTCACACACGGCTGTTTTTTTTTTTTTTTTTTTATACTATAGGGGGACAGACGAACAGACGGGTCACCTGATGGTGAGTGACACCGCCGTCCATGGACACTTGCAACTCAAGAGTCGCAAGTGCGCTGCCCGCCTTTGAGGGTGATGAGGGATGGGGGATGCAGGGAGCGGAAAGAAGGATGAGGAGATGGAAAAAAGGAGAAAGGAGATGAGGGGAGAGAAAAGGGGGGAGGGGGAATTGGGCATCCGGAAACCTCACTCAAACTAAGCAGAGCTCGCACTATGTTAACCAAACTGCTGATAAAAATACATAAATACATACATATGTATGTATATACATAAATTACACCCAGCCACAGAACAATTGAAACTGGTTAGAAATCGAACCCATGACCTCTGAATTAACCGACAGGATCACTTACCACAAACTTAACAGGGAAGTCAGCATAAGACTTGACACTGGCGGACAGCGATTTCACTACATATTTGCAACACGATATTATTTGTTATTTACTGTGATGATCATTTTGGTTTCAACAAAATAATCTACAGTTGCAGTGTCATTGTCTTCAGTTTATATAGTTTAAAAAATACCACTTCCAGAAATGTCTAAGTAATAGTTGACTTGATTTGGCCTGTACTGATATTTAATTTTATTATGAATATTCGCTTCTGTATTGATGGTATTAGCTAAAACTCACCTTTTCCGTGACTGTAGTGGCCATCTCGGAAACCTTCTGGGTAGCAATGCCTCCATATTTGACTGCGTTTTCGGTCGCCGAGCGAGCCGCCTTGCTTACTGACGATGCAAACATTGACCACCCCTAGAACAGCCAAAGATACAGTGGTTAAGGTAAAGAAATCGGGCTGCCCTATTTGTTTTGAGATACCATTAATGTGTCTGAATGTTTTAAAGTCTGTATAAGGTAATTTAGATAATATAATCGTTATTCATCAGAAAAGATTTAGAAAGACACAATCTCTCTTGACTTACCTTTACAATTAGAGAAATGGAAATCTCTCTTAAATAATACACGTTAGAAAAATATTTTTTCGGACACGATTTCTCAAACGGTGAAAGAAGTTCAGCGCAAAGTTTCTGGCACTTTTTCTTTTGCACTCAAAGAGTATAAAGTTGTTATAGGTACTTACGGTAGCCAATGAAGCTAGAGTATTATCAACGATCTCGTTGCCGCTGTGTATCGGCGACATAGGAGTTGACTGCGATTGTTTCTGACTATTGCCGAAGCCCGTGTAGCGGCCGCTGCCATACTCACTGCTGTTGAAATCACACCATCAAATAAATTACCTGATTTTGTAAACGGATTCAGGTATATTAGTAGCTTTTTTATACCTGATCAGATATATACTTTTCAGTTCTCTCGACTGCAAAAAGTAAGGATGACCAGTTAAGTAGTTATGTCGTTACAAACATACTAGGAAAGCATTATTCGCATTGATAAGCTCCCAATATACACTAATAAGAGAGAACAAATATGTCTGTGAACAAATATACTGTCCTATGACATTATAAAATCATAATTGCGAAAAGGGAAATGCATTTACGTTTTATTTAAATATATGATGATAAATTATTATTACCTGATTACAAAAAGGAGGTTTTCATTTTTTGTATGTTGCGTGATAGATTCCTCATTTGTGAACTGATTTGATTTTTTTATTCTTAATTGACTCTATAGAAATTTAAAAGAAGTATCCCAACTCTAGGAATGAAAAATTAAGGAATAAAGAATAAAAATTAATTACTTACTAATCACCTAATTGAAATTAATTAACTACTATTAGGAAACTATAGAACTACTGCTAAAAAGTTATTAATATTATTAGAAAATAGTGTTTATAGGTACATACATATGTATGACGTCATTGCATTGCTCTTTACTTTCATTATTTTATTTTTACACCAAAATTATTTTAGTATCTTTATATCTCGTATAATTTGTATATCCTAAGATATTGCTATTTAACAAAAAGGCCACTATTTTTTATAAATATTGAATGTTATTATAAGCTATATGTGAATGGTATGCAATGAAGTTTATTCCAATCTATTTTACTTTTGAATAATTTATAAAGTCAACAAGCTTACTGATAGCTTATATTGGTGTCAGATTCGCTAGTATGAAATGTGTTCTCGGCGGAAGAGTAGAAATCGCGAGAAGTTTCGAAATCTTGAGACTTCTCCACGGTCTCCGGCTTATAATCCGACTGGCTCCACGGACGACCTTCTGCGAGAGCAGTTATCTGTAAATAACATTTTCTTTTAGAAGTGTGAAAGAAAACATTGATACTCAGTTGTGCATTAATTGCAGGTTTACCTATGTTATATTGTTATTATTAATTTATTGCTTACCATCAGGCAACGTGGAGTCATTATGGTAGGCTTACAAATAAAAAAAAAAGTTGTAACACTTGTAACAAACCGTCGTTATAACACGCCCTATGTTGGGGCAATGATGACGAATATAATTATCGCCAGGGGCTTATACTCTCTGTCTATAACCATACAAACGAAATGACACGGTACACCATACAATATGTTAAGCAGATAGCACATAAAATATCAAAGAAAAAACAAAATAATACCATTTCTTTTTGAAGTGAAAACTTCTTTAGGCGCGTTGAGTACTTTTTGGGTTAACAAACAATCATGGAATCGCGTCATCCTCACCAAACACTTCCCATGAGCTATATGTATACTGTGTATAATCTAGTAACTCGACGATACAATTCACAAGTTACTTAGTTGTCACTTCTATCGGCAGACCCCAGAGGTTCCACTTTGCCTGATGAAAAGCAATTAATGGAGTCTAAAAGTAGTGGTCACCATCATGACACCATTGCAAATTTCAGAAGTCTTAGGTAAGTTATAAAAGCGTTTCACGCCCACTCCAATAGTATATAATAATTTGTAGATTAGTTTGTTGAAACTAACGTACATATGTTACACTTCAGGGAAATAGAAATTCTTCACGTAATCACACGCATAAGCATTTTCTTACGACTGTTCTTGGCTTTTGTAAAACAATTTAATTCTGGGAATAATGATATAACTATTAGAAGATAAAATATGTATATGTATTAGGTCACTTGCCTTGCAGATAACAAAGACAATAGTCCAGAATGTATCTTCTTTGTATAGTGTGCTTGAATGATTTATATAAAAATGCAAAAAGGAATCCCTACGGATTACGAATTATTTCTGTGCCGCAAGGAACTTTACAAACATTTAAAACAACACATTGTGTTGACCGTGCAGTGGAAGGCTCTATTGCAAGTTATTATTATTGCCGAGATTTTATATACGTAAGTACACTCACGCTTGTGTCCCCGAAGGGGCAAGCAGAGGAGTATTAAACGCCCATATTTAGGCTAGAAAAAGAAATTCAAATAAGGCCTATAATATTGCTTTACGTCATGCGCACTAAACCGGATTCCGTTTCAATATACACCTAATATGGCAAAAAACTTACCACCCGCTCTCTTCTGCACTGCGACATTAAGAATATGTTTGAAGATTACCCTTGCTTTTAGGTAAGTAAAAAGGTAGTTATAAAATAATAATATCTGTCACAATAATAATTAAGATAATTCGTTTGAGATATTATCGCAACAAAATATTCTAAAAAATCATCATTCGTTTGTCAAGTTGGTGCATAATACGTTTAGATCAGGACTTAGTTAACAGACATGCAACTGCATTTTGCTCTTAGTGGACCAAGCGTCATACGAAATGGAACAGTAGTGAGTTTGTTTGTGGTCGGCTACGTGCACACATCATCCATCCATTGCATTTATTGGTCACCTTTGATGACCACACAATACATATTAGACCTAAAAACAGATTGGCTTTCGCTCTAGGACAAATCAGTAATGACATTATAGTCCAGACATAAGTCTAAACATATAGTCTTCAACTTCGTTCAACTTCGGAATCAAAAGATAATGAGCTGGAATTTCGTATAATCTTTCATTTAGTAACTTACAATTCGATGTAAAGGTTTCATAAACTGTAATGTTTGCATCTTAATATGGTCAAATCAACAGTATCAAATATTAAAAAAAAAATAGATAACCAGGTTTCTCTTATTACATATTGCATATTTATAAAAATATTGTATTTAAATTATAAATAAACCATAAAAAAACAAGCTTTGTCTATATAGACCATAAACAATAAAACAGTAATACGTTTCTGTTCAGAGCGTGTCCTTTCTGCACGTATAGAGCTTTGGACACCTTCCCAAGAAGAGGGGATTATAGTGTGCTAACTCTTCTAACAAAGATACTACGAACTATTATATATAATGTATATATGATGGAAGTCTTACATCGTAGTTGCAAAACTTTGTCATTATTATTTCATACTAGATGTTGCTCAGGATTTTGTTCGCCTTATAATTTCGAATCGTATATTTTTCCTTGAGAGATATTTCGAGAGATGCCTTTTTACGCTCTGCTTAAAGAACTCAGGATTGTAAGCCGACGTTGTCTGATGAAGAGTTCCACATTTTTGTGGTGCGACAAAGAAAGGAGGTGCTGACCTGTTTGGATTGTGTTGGTACTATAGGAGTGACATCTCAGCCTCGTGTTGGTATGAATAGGAAGGGAGACGGGATAAGATAAATCGGAAGAGCTCATCAGAACCCTCGCCATGGTAAAGGCGGTAGAATACTGTCAACGAGGGTACGTTTCTACACAACTGGACCAGGTTGTCTGTAAGAAATCACCGTGAGTGATAAGACCACCAATTGTTATACCGTAATACATGCGTCTATATATATATATATTTTTTTCCATTACTTGTATGGTGTACAATAAAGAGATAAATAAATAAATAAACAATGGTAGATACTAGTTTTCAACAAATTATGTCTTGAGATTGTTGCCCACATGTTTTGTTAATCTTGAACTAAGCAAAACGTTAAACCAGCCGTCAAAGTTATTTAACCTTTAAAGTTGAGAATTTTATATAACAGGCTAAGATACTAATGCTAGGTATAAGTTTTAATGAATGGAGCTCATATGGGAAGAAAATCGCTAGACTCTTATACTTACTAGTTCGATTTCCAGCTTACTTAGACGTTGGTTAGACAACTAAACTTACTAGATTAGTTTAGTTGTCTAATGCAAAAGTCAACTTCAACGTCAACTTTTGATTAATGGCTTTTGTGGAGTTAGCACAATTTTGCCGATGTCATGTATCCGAAGATCCAGTCGTCAAAGGATGTTATTTCAAAAATATAGTAATAATTTTCACAAAATAAGCTTTTTTCGTTCCTTCGTTTCGACATATGTCATTGCCCATTTTTGGACATGGTAATTTGACATGAAATTACTTAAAAAAAATATGTATATATATATATACATATTTGTATATATGTATATATATATACATATATATACAAATATGTATATAATATATGGTTCGTGACAAAAGGGCTTTTTTTTTTTTCGTGTGGAAACCCCCACGGGTCATCACCTCACTGGAGCCAACAGTGAAGTGGTATGTCGGACTCGAACCGACTAAAACCACACGGTGTTCCGTCACGAGGTCTATTGCAGAGGACCCGGGTATACCCTAAGAAGGAAGCTTCCGAGAACCCCTGCAGACCTTGGTCGCCTGATGCTCAGGCGACCACACCGTGGAAAGCGGGGAGCCTAGCCCCCCTCCAACATAGAGAGGCGCGCGCAGAACACGACGCGCTATAGTCTCAGGCCTGCTTCTGCTAGGGTAGCGGGCAGCCCGATCCGCTACCCCCAGACCATGGAGTTCGGAGGTCATTCTGCGCCCTCCGGCGCCTGGTGCGTCCTCTGCGGGACGAGAGAGTGTTAGTCCTCTCCCGTTCCCGTTCCGCCGCCTCTTAGATCAGCATCACCTCTTCGCAGAAGGAGGCGGCGGATTCCCATGCACTCTCACTTTATACCATGGACTGAACCATGGTATGGTGACAAAAGGGCTGCTGAGTGATCTATATGTATAAATATTTAAAACTATTTTTGGGAAATGTAGTTTCCATAATTAATAAGTATTTATAAATTTTTGTTCAGTCTCAGGACTAGATAAACATATATTCCTCTTATTGCATTGCTATCTAATGAAATGTGAACATATGAAATATGATAATACGTCGACATTTTCTAGAAAATATTTTCCCGTCGTTACTGAGTTCCATATAAAATATTTCTACGACATTCGTAGAATAGAAGCGGGCTGACCACTCGGATTATTTAAAAAAGAAACTGCAAAACTAGAAATACTGTCCTTAGTTTTTATCATTTTGTAACAGGTAACTTAAAGCTATTACAGTAAATCTAACGTATAAAAGCAAGCTTAACTCAGATTAAATAACACAAAAATGTCTTAAGTGCAAATTAGGGGAAAATATTAGTGACATGTCTTAGTCACGACATGTTCTTTGAAAATATCAGATAAATAAGTACCCCTTTACAATATACCCAAGTATCTACTACTTGTTGGTGCGAGGTCATAAAATTAAATAAAGTGTACTGTCGTAATTTTTTGACTACCCATACGACCTATTAAATATTACATCTGTAAATTCTATTTTATCCTAAAACAAAATATGTAAGTGAGATGTAATAATATGTAGTTGTTAGAGCTAAGTTAAAGGTATGTGTGCTTATCTGTCTGACTTAGCTGCACGTTGGCGAATGGACTCGAAGGAATCTTTGATTCTGACTAGAAACAGCTGCTGAATATTCAGACAGAAATTAAGATTTATAATTATATTTTTGTAAACCTGGAGGTGGGCGCATTTAATACCACCTTCGTCACAAACGCCAATTCTCAGGCTTGTCAGAGGCTATGTGTAAACTGGCCATACAAATAAAGATGCAAATAATTATGGAATATAGATTGCTAAATTATTACCTGACCAATACGGACCTCTTGAGTGCAATGAAATCCGAAACTGAGAAGCATGTAGTGAACAAATAGATATACTGTAAATACACATCACCAAACAAAGGGCGCTGCAGCGCATGATCTTCGTTAGCACAAGAGCTTCGTTAGCCGATGATAGGGTTGACCAAATACACACTGGCAGGTGGTTTTCAGTGTTATGTGTCATGTATATGTATTTACCTGGCTATATCCTTCTGTCCAGTGTTAAAAATAATTCAATCTTTATATACATATATAATTCTTCTGTGAGTGTGTATGTCACTGAACTACTCTCAAACGACTGGACGGATTTTGATGAAATTTTTTGTGTGTGTTCAAGGGGATCTGGGAATGGTTTAGATTCACAAATCAGCCCGGCAGATGGCGCTGCAGTCGGTATCTAGGTTATTTATCTATATTGATCCTAATCGCTTGAAATATCATGCAGGACAACGTCTGTCTGGTCCGCTAGTTGAATTATAATACAATAAATTACTTGCGACCTATTAAGAGTGTTGAGGGTTAACACTTTGAATGCCGATTACCCCTTGCTTTACCTAAATCGTGACACATAATGTACTAAACTGCAACAATTAAGTGCCGTTATTTTGGTACAACAACTCTTTCTTCTCATATGTATGAGTTTTGTACTGAATAGGTATGGTATGTATACATAATACTATAGTATAACTAACGAAATGTTCCCAATTTAATGCTCTTTTATGCTGCAATATATTTGTAAATTCAGTCACTATAAAGACTCGAAATTATAGTACCCAACTTTGTCATAAGCTCAGTCTGAGAATTTATATTCCCAGAGAAGAGAGGGGTATCAGTCGAGCAAGATTGACTTTTTGATTAATGAGATAGACTACGGGATATATTGTTGAACCAAATATAGAAGCTACCAGAAAATAGGTTTAGACGTAGTATCTTTAAGACATCGACAAGATTCAACTGAGTACTGTCACGATGGAATTGTTTTTCTGTATAGACCTTTTACCTCTTGATCGATGTTTATGTTCAAGAATCAAGTCGATTTGACTTTTAGTTAAGTGCACAACTAAAAATAACATGAGTCAATAAGGAAAAGGAAAACCATTTTATCAATACTTAGACGTAAAGAATATGATGGATTGAACGCGATTGTTACTGAGATTGTATATACTATATAGAGCTCGGACCTCCCGGACAGCCAGTTCGAGTTACAGATATACGACCTCGGGTCCCCGAGGTATTGCTTATACTTTCATTTCCGTGCGTCTAAGCAAATTCTCTTACCTTCCATCAGCTTCCCCTTTCAATATACTCCCCGGCCCGGACCGGCCAAGAAGATTGGGGACTACTGTACAGAAAGTCTATACAATGACAGAAGTTACACTGGGCAACAATATGAAATAAAATATTCCAATTTAATAAATGTTGTTAGAAATTCGATGACCAGGCGATTTTTAGTAGCAATAAATTTTAGTCTGATCTTGTCACAGATATGTATTTAACTTAAGAATAATAACTACGGGACGGGTTCGGATACTGAAATGACAAAAGACATTAATTTTGAATATAGAAAATGATCAGCAATTGTTTTAGTTTAAGTCTGCTCATAGCACCAATATTGAATGTGAATATAGCAAATGATACTCTAAAAGCATTTGAACATACCCTCATCCTATCTCGCAGCTTATTTGTACACACAAAATTGCACAAGCGAATTCGTCAAAATCCGCAAAATGAATGTCTGCTTAGACTGCTGCTTACACACATATACGTACACATTCACACTGTATGTATATATGTATGTATGTTATTATCTAGAACTTGCCATAAAGCTGCGTGTGTTTGGTATTCTAACTACAAGTATGTAAGTTATTCTAATTTGTTGGTTTTGTTTTAAATTGACAATTTCCGAACTAGGAATTATTTATGTGCCGCGTGGGACTTTACAACGTTTTTTTTTATACTATAGGGGATAGATGAACAGATGGGTCACCTGATGGCATGTGACAACCGCCGTCCATGGACACCTGCAACTCAAGAGTCGAGTCGACTTTGGAATGCATATATTAGTTTATGACTAGCTATTCTTCTAACTATTGACTTTTGAGGCAACCGCTCTGAAGAGGGGGATCTCCAGATTCGAAAACTATTTTATTTTTCCTACCATTTTCCCATGAGTGAGCAGTCAGTATTTTTCATTTCTAATTTTCGAGCTATATATGAGAAATAAAGCTCTCTCAGTGTCCAGGAATTAAAAATATCTATATGATTTTGTAAAATATATTCAAGAATTTGAAAAATGCTTTTAAAAGCTCTACGGGGAATTCGTAGAACTGAATAAATGTTTTGGTAACAAATCTTTACTAATTACAATACAATGCTCTTTATTGTACACCATTGAGGATAGGTAACAGTATTTCAAACAAACATATCATGGTACAAACAGCGGTGTTATCGCTAGTTGCGAACTTTTACTTACAACCTTTAGATGGACAGATGCAATTGATTCGTATATTGGGCAGTTAGCAGGTGTGCTTAGAAACAATTTACATAACTTTAAAAGGGGAACGAACATATATATACATATTAACGTGGTAGATCCATGCTTAGGCACGAATGGGCACGGCTCGACCGGTGCGATACCACGGCCTCACAGAAAACCGGCTGTGAAGTAACGCTTGCGTTGCATTTCCCGGAATTGAGTGAGGTTTCCGAAGACCCACTTCCCCCTCCCCCTTTTTATCTCCCCTCATCTCCTTTCTCCTCTGTCCCATCTCCTCATCCCTCCTCTCTTCTTTCCGCTCCTTGCATCCCCCATCCCTCATCACCCTCAAAGGCGGGCAGCGCACTTGCGACTCTTGAGTTGCAAGTGTCCATGGACGGCGGTGTCACTTACCATCAAGTGACCCGATTGTTCGTCTGTCCCCCTATAGTATAAAAAAATAAATACGAATAATACATATATAAATATCCATACACACCTTACCTAAATATGTATACACATACAAATACTACTACACATTCATATATACCCATATAATAAATAAATACATTCAAATATCCAGGATTGCATCATATAAGTGAAATATTACTGTGACAGATAGTGATCATGGACCATATTTTTTAAATTGGAATTGGAAGCACGTCTAATAGTTTTTTCTTTAATCTTTATAAAAAGACAACTTCCGCACTAGGATTAATTTCTGTGTCACAGGGAACTTTAAAAACATTCAAATGGATACAAAGAACACCCAACTTAAAACAACAATTTGAGGATTACATACAGTGTTGTCCCGTGTCGAACCCACAACACTCAGTGCGGCAGCGTGGTCTCATCCGTGCAGTCAAATTGAAATGGAATATTGTTTTTTTAAATGAATAAGTGAAATTTATAAAATAGTTTTTAACGTGCAACAAAGGCCTATTATTACACGAACAGTTAAAGAAATATATACGATACGTAAAACACACGGTAGGTATTTACAAATTATGTTTTTAGAGTACGTTGAAATATTATTCTAGTGTGCAAAGCGTGCATGTTTTATACACCCCTGCCTACCCCTCAGGGTTACAGATGTGAGCGTATGTATGCGTGGAAAAAAATAAGTAAATTAACAACGGCGATAACTTTAATAGATTTTTCGTATTCTGCCATTACCCGGCGGACTGGATAATGCATTAAAATGGCCAATGATAGGTGCTGACCACAACAATAATAGTTAAGTGCCGACAGTGGCTTGGTTGATAATGAACACTATAAATGATTTTAGTAAAACACTTTACACATTGGAAACAATAATAACACTACTTAAGCATATATATTCATCATCTCCGCTATGAGATGCTCATTAGCTGGTTTTTAGCCCATCCTTAAATTGCTACACTATTTGTATTGTTTTAGAAATACAGTTGGGAACCTGAAACCACAGTAGATATAAAATTGTTCACTGTGCTTATTGTTACGAACTTAATATATCACTAAAAAAAAGCTTACTTTTTCATTTACTTTTGTGCTGTTTAGTTATTCACTTATTGTTGTTAAGTTTTAGTAACTATAATGTCATTTATTGTTAAAGTATATTTATTTTAACATTTTACTGCCACCCGCCATCAGATGACACTTGTGGCTAACATTGAAAATACAGTGATGATTTATATCAAACAGTGAATGTTGAGTGTCCACTGTCCAACCAACATTACAAGACATCACTGAACTACCGAATGTTGCCACGTCAAGAATGACACGTCATTTTCTAGTTTGAAGATATAATAATAATTAATGTTTAGTTTATTTTAAAAAAAAATATTGTTTGCTTCAGTGTCATTCTGTAATATTAATCCGTTTCATAATTTTTTATTTATTTTTAAATAAGGTTTTGTTATAAAAAAGTATTTTCTTTCTTTCTTCTGGTTTCTAGTCTCTTTTAAAAGTTTCTTAAAGAGCGATCTTACAACTCTATTTTCCTGTTACTGGACAGATGGTAAGAGAAGGCTTAAAGATAAAATTGCTTTACAAAGCTTATTGTGATGCACAGGGTGGTAATAGCACTATGCAACTACTACGTATAACTTCGATTACAAGTGCTCTCATCCAATTGTCGCTGAAGGTTTAATTGAACAATATCGCAGTACACCATTTCCGAGTACGAGAGCTACAGGTAGGCAAGGCCAGGAAATGCCGAGATGCACCTATTATTGTATCAAGTTCAAGCGTATACGTATACCTTTACATATACGATTATAGGTGGAGATTTATTGCGATGGATTGAATCATATCTACCTACATAAGAGGTGTCATTGAAATTCCTAGTGGAGTACCACAGGCATCCTATACAGGACCTTCATTAAAGTAATTCACTCTATTAAAAATTAACAAAATTGTATGTATTATTATAATTTTTATATCCAAAGTATTAGTGACTGTAAAGCTCTTGAAGCAGATCTAGACAATTTAAGCAACTTCTATGAAACAAAATAATAACTGTATATGTAACTAAGTGTTAATGCGTTAGCTATAATTATAAAAAAGCCTATTAAATTTCCATATAATTTTTTCATGGGTCTTATATAAGTAACTTTGATACGGTTCGCGATTTAGGGATAATGTTCGACCACAAGTTGTCTTTCAAAGAACACATAAATGTCGTTACTGCAAAAGCTTTTAAATATAAAGGATTTGTGTTAAGATCTTGCAAAAAATATTTGTCTTTCATGGTAACTCGCCTCGAACATCATATTAACAAAGTTGTAGGTATACATGCCATGTTAACTCTCGAAGAAAGGCGCATAACACTGGATATATGCCTGCTGTATGATATTGTTAATGGACGCCTCGACTGACTCGATTTGCTGACACAAGTGACATTTGTGACATTTACACATCGTTCCGACGTACTCGTTACACTACAATGTTGCACGTGCCACCGTCATACTAACTATGGTCCAAACAATGTTCTTACGCGCATTGCTCGAACCCCTAATAATACTTTTGGTGAAGTTGATATATTTTCTTGTTGTATAGCAAGCTTTCAAATCAAGAATAATAGGCGTATTTAAAGACAAGCAGCATTGAATAAATTGAATTTGTAAATGAAATACTAAAGTAGAAAAAGTACAAAACTAACTATTTTTAGGTACATAAGTATATATACACTCACAGGCACAATTAACCGCCCACCTTATATTTCTTTAAATTTTCAGTAGTCGGAAAATTTTGACCACATTTGATGGAAGTTATGTTAAAAGCAGCCATTAAGGATAAATAAAATCACAAAAGTCTTTAAACAAAACCGTTTAATAAAAAAAATGCCAAAAATCGATTTTGCAAAAAATTTGCATGAAAATGTGATGACTTTAATTTTTAAAAAAATCGTCCGCTTTCTTTTTATTTAAATTTTAATAATGAGTATTACTACCTCGGGCCCCGATGACTTCTTGTAGTCGGTTTGGCAATCCATCTACGAGGTCTTGAATATCCGACTGAGGGATATTATGCCACTCCTCTATCGCCGTCTTGAGCTCTTGTAAGGTCGCAGGGGCTGATATGGCCATGGCAAAATTTGAATCCCGACCTCGTCGAGGTATTGAGTGACAGATCTTGCGGTATGGCATCGAGCATTGTCGTGCATTAATTTAAAGTTTTCACCAATAAATGGTGCGAAAGGTATGACGTGGTCTTGTAAGACTTCCTTCACGTATCTTTGAGCAGTCACACTGCCTCTATCAAACACCACTAGATCGGTACGAGCTTCGTAAGAGATACCTCCCCAAACCATTATGGATCCTCCCTGATAACCCACGGTTTCGATTATTGCACATGGAGCAAACCGTTCATTTTGGCGCCTATAAACACGCTGACGTCCATCTGGACCCCTTAAGGCTATTCTGCTCTCATCTGAGAAAAGTACGTTCTTCCATTGTTCCGTAGTCCAGTCAGCATATTCTCGTGCAAAGGCAAGTCTTGCTCTACGATGCTGTGCAAGCAGCTGTGGACCGCGAGCTGGACGAAAAGCTCTCAGATTCCTTTCAGCCAGTCTTCTTCTTATCGTACGTTCACTTACAGTGACATTTCTCACCTCAAACAGACGTGTGCGCGCTTCAGTAGCGGTGCAAAAGCGATTTCTTAGCACGTTACTGACAACAAAGCGGTCATCCAGAGCCGAGGTGCACCGGTGTCGGCCTTGACCTGGCCTTCTCGTGTATGAACCAGTCTCCCGAAAGCGTCTGATGGCATCCCGCACTGTAGTTCGAGGTACACCAAGCGTACGAGCGATGCGACGTTGGCTATACCCAGCGTCAGCTAAAGTCACTGCCCTAGCAGCACCAGTTGCATCCAGTGGCATTTTTTTCAGACACAAACAATAATCGTACACTAAAAACTCAAATGAAACAATGTTCGTACACGATAGCAGACAAGAACAAGAAATGTAATCAATGTAACGTTACTGCAACAATGTCAAACAGAGACTAAATTCTAAAAACAAGTTGAAGATGCAAGTTTAAGGATCGAAATAAGGGTTTTTAAGTGTTTAGTTTATTGTTAAAGTACCCACTTAACTAAAAATAAAACAGTAGATAAGCCACAGTTAACATAAACAAACAGGGTGACGAAAAATATAGGTGGGCGGTTAATTGTGCCTGTGAGTGTATTTCAAGTTCCAAATAATACTTTTTAAATTTAACAGAATTTTCATTGTGTGAAATTATTATTTCAGTATTATATTAAGATAAACCCGTCATTGGCCTTTATTATGTTACTCTATTAGTATTATTTATATTTATCTTATTTATTGGTTTTCATGATTAAAAAAATTAATACAAATAATACTGCAATGAATTGCAAATTATGTTTCCGATGATAATTCCGTTAAAACTTTTGTAACAAACTTTCATATAACTTTCACATAACAAACCCACATGGACTATTGGTGTTCAAAATTGTGTTAACTGAAAGAGGTGTATCCGCCTGCCAATTTTTCCCTTCACGAAGCTATAACTTTCTATATGTATCATCGAGTTTTATTGTAAACATAAAATATTATTCGTAGCTCAATATACATATTTTTAAAATAACTACAAAGAAATTGAATCAATTCATACGACGCATTATTATTATATTATATCTCCGAAAGAGTAGGCAGATAAGTATCAATCGCAAACATTTAGCCGACTATAAAAAGCTTTTACAAAGGCCTAATATATGCTGAGAAAAGCAAGTAACGGGCCTTCTATACCGTGTGAATATTTCTATAGAAGCTTATATGTATTTCTTCTTCTTACAACTGAACTTCTATATAATTAGGCCGAGGTTGCTGTAGTACTTAAGTTAAGTTAATCTACAGGGGCAGCAGCATCGTCGACACAGTTCTTAGTGCCTGGCAGATTTAGTTAATCTCAAAAGCAGCGATAAAATTTGCATCCCATTTTTCAAAAACTTGTCAGATAGTTCAGACAAATTATGGTCTTTCTGCGGATGATAGAATGCATATTACATACAGTATACATAGACATATAGTATTGCCGGATACATACACACAGGCCTCTTAAGGCTAAGGTAGCTAAGCTTATTGCCGTCAACAGGACACAGATAATATAATTAAAGACAGAAAACTTATTTGCTGTTGTCTCTGTGCAAGATGTATGTAGAAAATTTGGAGTCAATTATAGGACTCTTACACATTAATTTTTAAACAAACTTATGTTTTATTTTTTAAAGCTAATACATTTCCTTTTCATTAAAGAAAACCCCTGATAGAAATATAAGGACTAAGTTTCCTTGAACAAAAACTGTGCAAGTGCCATGTACGCGTCCTCGGTAGTCTATATACGAAAGAACTATTTCACTTTTAAGCTAACCGTAACCAGTAGAATATATACATATGTTGGTAATAACAGATTTCAACCACATAATAAGCGAGCTTCACGACTCCGAATCGATCCGGTATTACAAGTTGAAGATAGGTAAAAAGAGAAAGGGACAACAGTTGCAAGAAATATTTCAGTTTAGGAGTTTTAATGTGTGTGTGTCTGCACATTGTTACCGATTGTACATTATAACGTTATTACAAATGTGGATGACATTTAATATTAGGCCATTTTATATGCGTGTGAGAATCCAGGTGGCACCTGCAATGCGGTCGTTCTGTCCTCGTCGTCAGGCTAAATTAAGCTAGATATATATTATTACGAGCCAAAAAAACGAGCTTATTCGAACTTTAAAAGATAATTTAATATAAACATGTAGATTTATGTCATCTTATGATCATCGTTTCAGCCACGATCCGACTGTTAATATAAGCTCCACCCATAAACTTCTACAATGACCGGCACAATACATTTTTTACTAAAGAGGCAAATTATGTCAGGAACTTACCTTCTGCCGGTACATAGCGGCCGCTTTAGTATTGTACTTTTGTGGAATGGTGAGCCCCGGCTTGTAGTCGGGCTGGCTCTCGAAGAACTCGCGAGCTTTACCGTTACCCCCGACCTGTGTGACAAAAGTAATCACAAATTAGAAAAACCATGGTGTTCCTCCCGTTTTATATTATATAGATAGATTTTTATTATTTATTAGCTCTTATAGATAGATAGATAAAACTTTATTTGTACATAAGCAAAAACATAATTATTAGCAGAATTAGAAGTATTCTACGTAAAAGTTTAACACACATTGAGGCGGCCTTATTGCTAAAGGCAATCTCTTCCAGGCAACCTTAGGATGGATCGATATGATTCAGAGGCGTTGCTAGTTGTAAGTGCATTTCAATGCAAATAAAGAATATAATAGAATTAACTAAGAAATTAAAAAATGTACAGATATTCTGTACATTGTTCTCTTGTCTACCTTTACTTAATAAATTATTATTATATATTAAAAGGTTTCCCTAAAAGTTTCCTTAAAAATAATGGAATTATGGTAAACAAACAGAATAGCAAATTGGTAAAAATTACGCAGATTTAACGATGAATTAAGTCACTGCAAAAACAAACAGCTGATTATGCTTCGATTATGATATTTTTGTTGGTGAGTTGCCGTTTTTAAACAAAAAATAATTGTAAACGCTGGCCTGACGACAAGCGAACAAGCATTGTGAATTTCAATGTACGGTCATAGTAACACGACAGACAGAATAATATAACACTTTTTCTTTGTCGTGGAGCTTTAGAAAATTTCTACCCCCATCCTGAACTTTTTGCCGATAACTTCGGAAATTATTTTCTTAAAATTAAAATAAAAGAGAAATACGGACACATTTTTTTTTAATTCTACATCTTTGGACTGCTTTTACAAGTTTTTTTTATCCTCTATTGTTGAAAAAGGATAAGTATACCTTATTCAAATTCAAACTAACTAATTTTCAAGCAAGTTTTTAAAATAAAATATTATTTTATTAATATATTAATAAAATATTACGGATTAGTACGATGCAATGCAAAAATATTGTTATTGCTCTATATAATACAATGTACGCGACAGAATTTTCACTATAACGCAATCGGAAATGAAAAACAACGAACACAAATCACTGTTATTTAAAACTTGGATCAAGTTGAGAAATCGGTTACTAATTTATTGGACTTCTTAAGAAATAAAAACTAATCTAGCTTTTCAAACAAAAAAAAACACCAGACTGTACGATTTCTTGATAATTTCTATAGGCAGCAAATTTTTTTAAACAATATTACAGATTTGTAGCGCTGTAGCGTCAAGCTACTCGGTTCAGTATATTTATTGTATGCGCTCTGAAGCTCTATTTTAGGTCGTATTAGCATATTTTCAGGAGTCTCTTAAAAGAGGATTTTCTGCAGAATTTCTTACGTAGAATCACGGTATTTTAGTTCTGAACAACTGAAGATAGATATTCCTATTTCAGTGCTTGGTATAACACTTTTTTTCTAGACATTTAGAGTTAATAAGTACGTAGATACATACCTATTTGTGTTAGGTGAAACTTAATTTACTTCAATATACCAACACTGCCACTAAGAGGTTAGCACCGTTCCAATGTACATGGAGCAATAACATTCCTGTTACATTACTAACTAGGTTATACGGGGCTCGTTGTTTGTGTTATGTATGGTTAGTAGGGTTCCCACTTGCATACAAATATTTTTTAAAGTAAGTTCAAATCAATAGATAATCAGCATCATCCTCCGAGCCTTATCACTACTAAGTTGGAGTGAGCTTTCAGTTTAGCTGCGAAACGATGCCAATCTTAGATACTTTACGTGAAGCGACTACCCGAACCTAGAGAGTCGAGTTAGACCTCCGCAACTCGAGTACTAGATATTGAAGTCCTCTAGTTAAACCAGGTTGTCGGACTTTTTTTAGGGCTTTAACTACACGTAACGAATACCACTGATGTTCGTATGGGACTGAAGGCTTAACGTACTCTCCGAGGCACGGTGGTGTTCGATGTATGAATGGTCACCCATGCTTAGACTGACCTGGATAGTATTAGGTAAACTTGCAATGTGCTAACCTACTCTGTTACTACTAAGCCACGAACCCCTTAAATCAATATGAAGGATTAAAATAATTAAAAACTTTATGTCAATAAATAAAATCCAAGAAGAAAATAAAATCTTAAGTGAAAGTTATATAGTTGATAATTATATTTCAAGCTTAATAAGTAACCAATCTTGAGTCTTCGTCAAACCAGCAAGAGGAATTGCATAAAGCGTAAATGAGGTTTAATTTTTTGGAACAAGTTGTAACTGCAGTTGCTCGGTGACAATTCATAATTAGTTGTGATGATTACTTTTGAATTCTTTGACTGCAGTTTAATTTTTGTTCTAAGGCTTCATCAGGACTATCAGAAAAAAAATATCCCATATTTACAACACTATTACGAATATGAGATTAACTGTATTTTTTATTATTTTTTGTTTTTTAATTATTAAAATAAGTGTCCGACTGAAGGTAAATTTCTGGCCGAAGCCGAAGCCGATTAATAGGCCATTTCAGAAACACTTGAAATTGCCATATTAAGTTAACGAACTTATTAAAGTTAACTGTAACTGGTTACTAGTAATAATATTCTAATAATATTATATTTTTTTTCTTATAACATATTTCACTGTGAAAATCAGTCTCAGTTTTTAAAACTAGTGTAAAACTAGTCTAGCTACTCTTTAAAACGTTTTTATTAAATGCACATGTTTCATAATTTAAGTAAATTATAATAAAAACTACGTAACAATTACAATAAAATAAAAATAAAAAATATAATAAGGCAATGATTGTTTTACTAACATTGTAGGCACATGTTCAACAAATTATAATCCGTTGTTTCTAACAGTTGGGAACTGGCATAAACAACGGATTATATTTTATTGTTCATGGGCCTTACAATAACTTAACCATAGATCACATGAAATAAAAATTCGTTAAAATCTTTTATCATTAGACATTTAAAAAACTTGTACATCTAGATCAATGGAAGTTTAAAAAAATCATATAAATAATTATTTCTAAAGCCGTCTTTAAATTCTTATTAGCAAAATAATAAAAAAAAAAAGCAGAATTAAATAGCCGTATAATACAAGCTAAAATAATAAAAAACGTTTTCAACAATCAAATTAGATCGCCTATCCACATATACATATTTGTCGCGCACCATCATACAATTGTTGACCATCATACAATTGTTGACTAGGAACGCTAGTGGGAGGAGCAGACAAGAATTTCACTGCAATTGAACGAACATGAGTATAAGGGCTATAAGACCAATATGCATTGTAGGGGAGGTTCTTTTAAAAATCTTTATTAACTTTAAATAAAATACAACTACCATATCAAACAATTTTCAAAGTAGGTAGCTTTTGAACAAGTAGGTAGCTTCGGAATCTCCATAACCAAGACGAAATTCAATAATAATTATCTAACATATGATGACGCCTGGGTATATAATTATGCCATTAATAACAGCATTTACTAATCATTTACTTAACAATTACAACTTTATGTACAGTTAAGGACTTTGAGCACTAAGTTAGTAATCTTACGTTTTATGGTTTCAAAATATCTAATAGCAGTCTAAATCTTCTCATCAATTAATAAATTCCACAATCGTATGGTAGAAACAAATACGAAAGTTAACAAAACACTGCAAAACCATAAAAACTTGTTTTGTTTTGATTTGGTTACGGAGCGGCCGGCCCGGCGCAATACTTAACAAGAAACACGCTTTCGGTAATCAAAGTCCTCCAAAAGCCACCTAATACGAAGGATCCCTGAGATACTAACAAGGTAAGTCTAATAAACTATACAACTGCAATAGATATACAGGTGTATTTGTTTGCTATAAGTTCGCCACAATAGCTGAACTGAGCTTATGTTCTCTTACACCTTAGATAATTTTTAAGAAAATGCATGCAGGAGCGTACAGTGTGCAGCGGAAATGGAAAGATCTCTTGCATCCAAATGTCTTTGAAATTGATTGGGACGTTAATTGGGAATACATATTAACTAGTTATTCCTTTAGTAAACACCACTCTGTCTCACACCACACCGCACAAAGTCTTTTTGAATAATGTTTCTTTTTTTGTATATTAAATCTGTTACGCGTGCTATTGTATTTTTATAAGTATTTTCCTCAGACATTGATATTGATTGATTGTTGTAGACATTGTTAATACTACTCCTCACCATTTGTAAGCTTGGAGACATTGGGTATATTTTCTACAATAAGAATTATTAACTCGACCAACTTGCCGTCCTTGCAAGGCCTTAAATGACTTACAATTAATAAACAGCTCTAAATTGAGAAGTAACTAGTAACCAATTTTAGAAAATAAAACCTAGCACCATAATATGTTTCATATTCATAAACTGTATTCTAAATCATATATATTTGCGTTAATTAGCTCTCCCTGCCTTCGCCGCGAGCAACAAACCTCGTTATATGTTACTACGTTACTGCTAACTACTTTAAAAGCTGGTATGGTCTGAAAGTAAGGTAAGTGTCTCTGAAAATAGACTACCCCTTTATATCGCGTGAATGTTGTCAACGGATTCACAGAATTAATATGCACGTTGTGGCAACTTAAATGAATACAAATATGTATGTAATTCTGATTGTGATAGTCCCTATTTTAAGACCACATATATTGTTTCTAAAAGTTGTAGTCAAATTTAAGAGTAAAGCCGAAGCCGAAGTAAGTAAGTAACTAGGTAATAATACAGGATGAAGGACAATAACACACACCTAGAAGGATTTGAATGTGATGGAGTTCAACTTTAATAAATGAACGTTCGCCTTCATTAGAAGGCGGCGCCTGTGTTGATACATTCAAAATGGAAAACGGAATATGAGTTCTAAGGTAAATAATAGCTCCTCCACCACCACTATGAGTACGGTCATTTCGAATAAGTTGAAATCCGGACTCAGAAACACAGTTGGCAATGATATTCGCTCAGTCAAAGGTAGGCATATCAAGAAAATGAGCAGGTATAAACTCTGGGCGTTAATGTGAACAGTATTAAAGCTCCCAGGTCGTCAGATACAGAGATGATAATATATAGTGAAGGAATACTTGCACAGCTTTGCCAGAAAAAAATTCGTCGTTGTCATATATATTGTACTGCACGGATGGCGTAGCGGTTTAAGTGGTCACCTTGCCACAACGAGTGTTGTGGGTTCGATCCTCGCACGGGACAACATTTTGTGTAATCCGCAAATTGTTGATCTGAGTCTGGGTGTTCTTTGTGTCCGTTGTTTGAATGTTTGTAAAGTCCCCCGCGACACAGGAATTAATCCTAGTGCGGGAGTTGTCTTATTAGCTACATTACACTGATTAAATCTTTAAATAAAAACCTAAAACGTATATGTATTATATAAATATAAAATACGAAAAATAATATTATTTGGCAAACATTAATAATAATATTGTGGTGATAAGGATGGAAGTGTAATTACAAAAAAAAAAGGAAAAAAGCCAGTTTATTGTTTAAAGACTCACTAAATTGTGGTCAGTTCAGTACCTAATAGCTCTACCACGATAAATGTTTTGTTTGCCAAGTCGGTAGAGTATAAAAATATGTATTGTAGTGAAAGCCCTGCTAGTCAATTTATAAAGGTTCGTCGGCCAATCATTTTGCACTTGGATTGTTTGCTATAAAGGTGCTTGCATTGTGCAACGATTTTTTTGAAACCTGAATATACATATAACCTTAATAAAGTAAAAAAAAAAGTGCGAGATGTATAGAACTCTAACTGATAGACAACTGGAACTTACTACTTATTTACGCTTCTCAATGCATGGGTGCAAGACAGAGATAAATATGATCCTCTTTTATTAGGTTTAACACTCATTAAATGATATTGGATACTGTTCTTTGTGTAAAAATACGCAAGACTTATAAGCTTTCTGTAAAAATATTTAACATATGATGTGTATAGGAGAGTTGATTTTTAGTTATTGATTAATTAACATCAATAAAAAGCAATTGTAAGCCATTGGCAATAGATTAGCCACCCATGGCGACTGCAGAATATCGTTAATGGTAACAATATATTTTAACACACACATACATACGTACGCTAAGTCTATATCCCCTAAGAGGTAGGCAAACGTGTATTAAACACCCACATTTTGCCAATTAGAGTTTGGTTCCACACTACTATCACAATTAAATAAACTACCAAATGATGATACATGGATGTAATTACAGGTATATATAGAATAAATTTTATTAATATAACCCATAACAGTATCTGCTTAGCGTTTCTGAATACTAGATTAGAACAACTGATTATAATAGCAAAATAATATGAGGCTCTTTCAAAACAGTTGGCATATACGCCAACAAGGTACCAAAGAGAATGAATGTATCTGAGCCCTTATTTGAACATAAATCAACAATGGTTATAAATAAATTGGATAAGCGGCACTGGTGTCAATTACTACAACTATAAGTACCCATATACCATTGGAAAGGAACCCTCTATTATGGGTCAAATAACAACCACCAAAAAAGCATATACCATATATCACATAAAATCAATAAAGTAATACAACATGGTAGTTTAGGAGTAGGATGAATGAACTTGATCTGATCAAATGCTAAAATGTAATCTGGAACATGCCAAAATGTGTTCTTTGAGTATAGGCCTTGAGGCCACGTAAATTATCTATGGTTATTAAATAGAGGTATCCAACAACATAATACACATTGCTAGCTAGAATTATTCTAAGCAGAGCTCGTAATGTATGTTGGGGTTTCGTGTGCGGTATGTGTGAAAATCATATTAAATATAAATTAGCTAAAATATACACATAAACTAATACTAACCTAGTAGTTCTATCGCACCAACATTTCTATCTCTGTTCTCATGCAAATAGCTAGCGCCAATAGTGCACAATAATCTATTCACTGACAGGAATACAACGAAAACCGCCGTCTATCTAGTCAGAATTGTATAGATGTACAATATTTGTGTATATAGAACTTGCCTTCTTAATTCAGATTATCAAACTATGAGGTCGTAACTTTTACTTTGGGCCTTATAAGATATAAAAAAAATAATTCAATAGCTATGACTGTGTGTACTTATTTGTAACCGATTCTCATCAACATATGTATGTTCTTGTAGTATTATAAAATATATTGCAATGAGTATGAACATATACATACAATATTTGGCAAAGCATCATATTACACAAGAAGAATCCTCATTGATATATAATTCGGAAAACAGGAAAATCATCAGTAACCCTTTTTAAATGGAATTTATTATTGTATTGTAAATAAATAATGCTTAAAAATATGAATCACTACTAATACATTACAAAATCCGGTCACTTTGTGTCTAACATTCCTGACTTAAAATAAAACCTACTGAACAATGGCCCCTTATTCTGTACCTTGTATATAATAATCATTATGTTCTTCTTCAGACATCTCACAACTGGCTGTTTAATCCAAAACTAAGGAAAGCTTATACTATAGTAACCAGATTGCCGATAAACATACTTATATATTGAGAATCAAACCCACGACCTCATCACTAGACCGACAGGCTAGTTAACTTAAAGCTCTAGAACTTAAATGAAATGAAACGGCATTAAGTTTATAAAATTACATAAATACAATTTCCTAATATATTTTGTCAAGCTTATACATATTTAAAAATAAATAAATTTATCATCTAAGCCGCAATACGACTCAAAATTAATCAGCAGGAAGGAAAACATATATTAACAGATAGCAAAATAGAACGCTACTTAAAAATTCGCAAAGCCAGGATTAAAATCAAGATCGAGAGCTCAACCGCTTAGCAACACCTACAATCTAATTTTCAACTAGTTTGAGTCAAATAAGAAAATGGTATATTACTTAATTAGGTACTATGTAAGAGGCCGACAAATGTATAAAATAATCCCGTTAAAATATAGATAACACACATAATGTTACAGAAACAATAAGCTGTAAGTGTTAAAATATTAAAATTGTGGATACTAACGAATCTGTCTGTGTCTATATATATTTATGTATATTCGTGCGTTTTCAAATGGTTGAACAGTGTGAGAAGACATTGGGCATACAAACTCACGGCCACTCATTTAAGTCACCAGATGGTTATAACAATATTAAGTAAATTATAATAATCCACTGTTTTGCTTGCCTGTGTTCAACAATCTTTAGCTATAAACAACTTCGTGAGGAATGTTGATAGGAGGATCCGACTGGGATTTGCAGGCATCAGGCCCTATCGTGCAGCATTTGGGAAGTGCCTCAAGACAAAAGTCTTTAATCAGTATGTCCTACCCGTAATAAATTACTATATTGCCCGCAGAACTGATAACCGCTAGGTTAGAAGAGTTCTAGAGTGGAATCCGCGTCTAAGTAAACGCAGTGTAAGCCTCTAAGTGTACCTCGAGGCTAGGCGATGTGACAATCTGCGCTAAACGGCGGGAAAAACTGGTTGAGGAATGACGATGGAGCTCAGTGGCGATCTCTATACGACATTCATAAACTCTACTAGACATTCATAAACCAAGGTGAACAAGATGCAAATGAAGGACTTTAGTCGCTGCTTACCTCGTCAATAGAAAGATGTGTATTATTCCTAACATAGTTTATAGAATTTGTAGTCTCAACAATAAGAGTAGTAGCACTGCTTATATCGCTTAAGCATTTGCACAGATGTTTTAATAATCCTTCGCATTGCAAAGCATTAGTTATTAACACTGTTATACAAATAATAAATTATGAATTTTGTTAATCATTCGTATGTTTGTATAATTATTCGAATGTTTAAATTCGAAATATTTTGGAATGTTTGTATATATTGTTCAGAATGATATGAATGATGACTGATGCACTAAATTCCATGATGCTTAGACATTTTTATTAATCTCTGATATTACGAGTATAGCATAGCCAGTTAACCTACATACATACATGGTTCCTGTTAATTTATTATTTAGCGTTCTTTTTTTTAATAGTAGTAGTATTAGTATTCTTGCACCACCCTGGTTGTGATACTTGTCGCACTAAAAAATAAAATGAAACATTCGGTGTGTAATAGAAATTGATAGAACAAATATATATTTTGGTGATCAAGTCAGTATAATTAATTAAAGTACAGTATAGCGATTACAAAATAGCAAAACACCTAATGTTTACTGTATATTCTATAAATAAGCATCGCCGAAATGTATGCATGTAGGCGCATAATTTCCCAAATATCGTAACGTGATGTTTTAAAAAGCCCTTATACCTACTATTCAATAGAAATATTGTATCCAATAAAAATATTTTTTCGAATCCGACGTGTACTCGACAACAAACACAAATACTCTACCGCTTTTTTAATATTATAAATAATTAACATATAATCGTTATGATATATATATAGACATCATTATCATAAAAATACGTTAAAGCAATCTCGTACCCGAATTAGTTTTAACTGCTGAATGAACACTCTGTTATCAACGCTTCTATTTTAACGTAACACATAATTGTGTGTGACAATAACAACTAAATACCATGTTTATCTATCACAACGTAGTATTATTAGTATTCCTATATTACTTTTATACTTTTTCTCTTTGAACATACTTCCAATTAATATTTATGAATTTATGTACAACATACATGTGTAGTGGCATGTTTATCTGTGTATCTATGTTACAAGCATTGCTTATTGCTTTATATAGATAGGGACGTATACATTAACCCAGTATACTATCAATGTATTACTTATTTCTCATCTTTCAGTCAACAAGAATATTTACATATGAAGCTGAAAAGTTTAATCTCTAGAAGCACCAATAGGATTCAAAAAACCTATATCTATCATAAATGTAGGTAAAACTGCGGGGACCGAGTCATTTTAGAACAAAAGTAAAAAAATTACAAGTAGGTTACTACAAACTTGTAATACCTATACCAATTAACACACAAGCAACGGCTACAGGAGTCTAACAATATTGCTTGTTATTTATTTATACATCATTATTTTATATTTACTATTTATATATCATTATTTATACCAATTCAGTAAAGAACAGGCAATGTAATTTAGTCAAAGAAATTGAGTCTCATACGGGGAACACTCATGTGGTAATAAACAAAGAAATAAAAAAACTGTAACAGAGTACAGTGTTTGTATGTTAACAGCAACAATTGAAATGTTTACTAATTCTTTATTTCTTGGTTAAGTGTTTTCAAAATGTGAACATAATTTCTTTTTAATATGAATATTTGGTCACCTTTTTGGAAAATGGTTAAGTTACAAAATTCAATGTTTCTCTTCATGTCTATTTTGTCAAAAGACTGCAATGGTTGTCAGTCAGGTTCAATATATGAAGTGATACTAGGTGTTCTAAAACTCTTGTATAAATTATTTCAATTGGAGTATTTTCAATGAAGAATGTGCAAAATTCATTATAAACATCCAAGTTAGATAAGTATCGAAAATTAGAAGGTATGAAAACGAAATAAAAATTTGTGAAACTTACGCGTCATCGTCAATCACATAAGATCAAACAGTGAGCTTATTAAACACAAATTAATCACGCAACGTGCAATATTGTGGGGTTGAATGACATAGTTTTTTCACACCCGATTAGAAAGGTTGTCAGCAGTACTAAGCAGATTAAACTGCATAGTACTGCTATAGGCTACCTAGTAAGAAATATTCTCCCGCTTTTAGAATTTTACTATTGATAAAAATATTGGGTAGGTAGTAATAGCCTACAGTACACTTGCCTTAACTATCCCTATCTTTTTTTATAAAAGCGAAAGTTTAGATGCATTTACTCAATCAGTCCAGAACGAATATTTGAACTGATCATGAAGAGTAGGAACGCCATCTTTTTACCACGGAAATATATGCGATTCAAGGTTTTAAGTTTAAGTTCAACCGAATCAGATAACTTTGGGAACGGTTGAAAAACAGAAACGGAGAACGACTCGAATCAACGCTTAGATTAGAGGATAGTTAAGATCGGTTTAACTCTTTGGCGTTGCGTAGAGATGTAGCTTCACTCTGCGCTATCGCTATAATCGTGGGGAGTACTCTTTTTTTTTTTTGGGGCTTATACAGATCGGATCGCCTGTCGTATTTTCAGGCCCAAACAACTTTTAAATCTTCAGGAAAAGAACGTACTCCCCTCTAAAAGGCTGGCAACGCACTTGCGTATACTCGTTTACCCCCTATCTTATAAAAGATTTTGTAGTCCTTCGTCGTCAGTGGTCGCAATGAAGGAGGAAACATAGCGTTTGTTGAATATAAACTTACACCGATTTGAACTTATGTAATGGTGAATATTTTAAAAAATACTACAAATTCATAATTTACAAAAATATTTTAATACAGAAATCAGAAAACAAAATACTACGTAATCTATTATTTCTTTTTTTGGTTAAAATTGATGCAATACAACTAGTGATAATAATTATAATGACAAATAATTAAGGTACGAGATTTTCTGGACCCGAAAACCGGATACGGCATTAGTTGCTAGTATTATGTTTCTCCCTTCCTGGTATAAGTCAGTATTTACCATATATCACAAGCATCATAAAATAAGCTTCAACCATCAGGAAGGACCTTGGCGCAACAGTGGATATCCCATGGTTGGGATAAAGTTAATGCACTAATTTTACATTCTTCATGTTTAAACTCGTTCAAAAGAATGCCTTCTCTTACAATTTGTAAGCGGATTTCACACACTTATTATAGCTATTTAAAATTATAAAGATGTTGGTAAAATAATATAAAAAACTTACTACTTCTAATACTACTGTAGAGCAGAAGTCGTATGTCGGATCGACCCGCTAGCTAGTGCTTCCCGTGTGGTCCCATTTTAATTTAGTCCAGTTCTGACAATGGCATCCATGTGAAAACCATATAAGTCTTAAATTTAAATTAAGCATGTGCGCGCAAATGGACGAATAACTCAATATCACGCCAACCGATTTCGATGAATCTTTTTTTTATTGGAAAGGATGTACTTCAAGGGTAGTTAGATGAGAGTTTAGTTCAGTTGTGATAACTGCAGTCCACAGCTGGACATAGGCCTCCCCCAATACGCAATACCACCTGGTCTTCCGCAAATAAACTACTTAAGTAAAAAAATATAATTATTTGTAATTTTGATAAAAATGTTGAAATTTGTGTTTGTTTTTTCATCAATCGGACATGTATAACAATATTCCAACCATTTACTTTTAGAGCAAAGAAATCGTTTTTAAAAAGTGCGTATACTGTGTTGATTGCAAATACATACATATTTGAAAAGCTAAGAACGGTTATTGAGTCAGGGCAAATGTGACGTAAAGTTTACAACAACTAATGTCAATGTCACCAGGTGTATTTACCTAGAAGCGTTTGCGAGCGTTATAGCCTGTGTTGTCTATACGTTATATGTTATAGCGTATGTCATATAGAAATGAACTAGACTAGAAATTAATGAAGACGTTCACGGGTTTTTATTGCAGGAATCGTTCAAAGGGTTATAAAAGAAGAAAAAACCGCTGAGTGTTATTAAATTAAAGGGTGGAAATTAAAGTTAGGGGTGAAAAGGCACCCCTTTTGGTTTTTTCAATATATCTCGTAAAGAAAGCAAAATTTTAATGGGAAATTTGATTCTTTAGAAAGAGTTTTTATATATCGAAGTTTTGCTTTGTTTATGAAATATATTGAAAAACCAAAAAGGATTCTTTTTGACCCTATCTTCAATTTTCATCCTTTAATTTAATAGCACTTTGCAATTTATTCTTCTTTTCAATAAAAATCTGTGAACCTGTCAGTTCCTTCTTGCTCTGTTTTTTAAGAAATAATAAAAGCCTAAATAAAGTTTTTACCAAAATAGCAGTTGTTTTAAGTGTAGTATTTATATAGCGATGTAAAGTATCAAATAAAAAAAAAGCATTAATATTCCCTACAATAAAAGATTAATTTGTCACGTTCCAAACTATTGAATATGAATTTTAATAAAGATCTACATGGGTGTTAAGCTTTGAAAAAACCTTATATATAACTCAATAGAACACAATTAATAATGGTAGGCCAAAAAGCTAGGAAAATTGCTCATTATTAGATTGATGTGACTCCCAAGTTTTTTTCAAGTGTCAGCGACAATTTGCACCTCGCACAACAAGGCTGTGGAGGGCTGGTTGTGTAAGGCAAAAAGTTTCTGGTGTATCGCACAGTGGTGGAGTGTCAATAATTCAGGTGATGGGGATGGAAATTTTTTAGCGTAGAACAATGGCGGAAACCTGAGTCCTAACAATTCCTCTGAACACTCCCCATGATACAAGTGAAAGAGAATGCAGAGATAGCAAAAACACAAAATCATTGGTAACATCAAAGGGTTACTAGGACTCTTGAGTAGTTAGGGTGGCTCAACTAGCTTTATTCACACTAACACTAAATATGTGCTTATATGTGCGGATGCAGAAACATCCTGTGCTAACTTAATCTAACATGTAGATGCATAAAACTTACTTTGTTTATCTCTCAGGATATATATAGTGTTTGTCTAACCTTCACTATGATTGGATCGGCACATAAGTGAGACCATAACCAGCAACTTTCATTTTGTAAAGTAGCAAGTGTTTATTTGATAATTAGTATTTCTGAACAAATACCATAAAAATTATGCACTTCAAAATATGTAGATACAATATACATTGACTATTGTATTAATTAATGAGAAAGATAATTTTGATTATAATATAGCTTATAATATCTCTTTTGATAAACAAATAGATCCTTATATTTAAATTGTTTAATTATTAGATGAGGTGCTTTTATAGCTTTAATGTTATGTGCAAAGGTTAAAATTATTTTAACATACTCCTTACTGTGATAGAGGTTAATATACAGAAACTGTATTGAGCACAATCATACTACTCATGTGTTTAATAAAAAAGGTACAAAACCAAAGTTAGCACCTATATTCTATAAGAGGTTTGCAGAGGCATATCAATTGCTTTAACAATATTGCTTATAACCCACACAAATAGATGCTGCAACTGATGACTACTAAGTACTATAAAAAGAATTGGTCCCTAAGAACTAAGCTGCAGACTAATGGTAAAGAAAACAATATATTAAAACTTGATGAACATACAAACTACATACATAAATAACACCCAGACTGGACACAAGAATTTGTGATACACATATCATTATATTTCGTGTGGGAATTAAACCCATAACCTCTAGCTCAGAAGTTAGGATCCGTTTAGTGACTGCCTTGTTGGTTCAGTGGTTACTAGACCAACAGGACAGCCAAGCTTATAGGCATGGTATGTTGCCAGGTTAAAAAAGATGAGAGGAATGAGATAGTATGTACTCACCATCATTTTTTCCAGTTCGATGTCTTTCCATTTGTCCATAGTTACAGAACGTACGAAGGATAGGTGAACCCCGAGGCTACGGTGAACTCCGGAGCACTCGAGGCAAATCCAGATGCCATACGTCACTGACACCCATTGAGGATTGAGTGATCCGCATTCGAAACATTTCTATAGATCATAAAAAAATTACTTGTTATACTTCTTCACATACGGATATAATATTTAATACTTTTATATACTTACGTGATTCTCCTCCACAGTACGAATCGAGTTTAACTTGCGTCTGGTACGCGGTGAGGCCATTTTGGAAAGATTTTAATTCAAAGTATGAAGACTGAAGGTAAGCAACAATATAACGAAAAAGTCGTGCTAACTATCTTTACCAAATAGCCAAATACCACGGATGTCAAAATTTTCGGACGTCCACTTGGCATCCGTAAACAATAACCATCACTTTTAAAAGTCTAAGATGTATATACCATAGACAAAACTCCATACGAAAATATTAGGAAATTCGTCAAGATGGATAATGACTAATTCATTCAACTTGTTTCTATGAAACATTTACACAACTTATATTTTAAGTTTTTTTTTATTCTAACACAAAAATAGTAATGTATTTAGTAGAAAATTTTATTCTACTTCTATTTTATTGAAAAAATCATTGGATCAAGTACAAATACAGAAGACGTTATTTATGACTTTTGTACTTCACCCCCTCGTGTCTTATGTTTATCTCTTATCTTAATCAGTATCAGTAGAATAAAATAACATTTCCGAATAAATAAGAGCCATCTAATAAGTTACTTTTTTAATTGGAAAAGGGCAAACGAGTATACAGGTCACCTGATAGTTAGGGACTAAAGCTGCCAATGGCCACCCAGAACTCAAGAGTCACAAGTGGCTACAAGAAGCTCACAATGGTGTAGTGCCAATCATCCAGGACAATGGTGGAAACCTGCGGCTAGTATTTGTTCGAAACAATCCTCTGAACATTCCCCATGATACCAGCAATGGGGAATGCAGAGTTAAGCTACATCTCTATTTAACGCCAAGGTGTCAAGCCGATGTGAGCCGCTCTCCGTTGAATGAGGTCAAGAGCCTGATACTAGGGTGCACCTGCATAAAGAGGAGAAAAGTATTCTATGTGCGGCCAATACCTGCGCCTTATAAAGTTGCAGGCTGTGATCTAGAATTAAATATTGTTTCGATCTATTTAGAACACGAAGCTTCTTCGAGGCTAATTTGGCCTTACCCTCTAAGTGACAGCGAAAAGCGAAACTTGATCTTATTAGCTGCTGATCATTGTTCATTATAATCGTTATTTTGAGACGTCATTTACTAATTGTTGAGAGTACTGAAAACTTTACTTTTTGCTAAATGCTTTATTATAATTTAAATGCGAATAGTTACGGAAAAAAATCTCGTTTTTAAGTAAACTTGGTAGTTTACTTAAAAACGAGATTTTTTTCCGTCTACCATGTAAGTATTATATACTTTATGTATGTGGTCATACATAAAGTATATAATACTTACATGGTAGAATTTTGGAACTAGCTAGTTTATAAACAGGTACTGACAACACTGCTCAGACAGCGGTACACTTACGTCGAAGGCCGCTATACAAAAGTAAATCATTCTGATCTGATTTTGTCGCCGAAACAGTCGTTACAGGACTCGGTCTAATTCCAAACCTCGACATCTTGTGTAGCTAGCTCACTTACAATACCCAACAGCCTGTATCGACTGTTAACTTCTTGAAAACTTCTTCACTGCGGTATCCAATACCCAAACAATTTAGTTTTGAGTGAGTTCCTGCTGAGTACAAACTTTACGATGAGCCAAAACAACGTAAGCATCAACAATGTCGAGGAGGAGTACTTGGAGTTTGTCTCCAAGAATGCTTGGCCGCTGGTTTATCAGGTATGTTGAATAGGTGGAACGCGGTGTTGTCTGTGCCACGCGCTAAAACTAACAACAATAAAACTTGCGATTTATAAGTTTTTCTCGTATTACTGAAAAGAATAACTTCATTATTACTGATGTTCTAGTTCTAGTTCTATCTTTTAATTTTGGCATAGAGTAAAAGCAATCGGCGATTGTCGAACTCAAATTTCGTAATTAGCCTATTTTTGTGTTTCAACTTTTTTTGGTGACTATGACGCGATCATTATTATTTTGTTTTATGTATGTGTTATCTTCAAAAAAAAATGCAACTAATAAATTGAATTTGATAAATGTGGACTAACATAATTATGAAAACATACATTTTGTTAATGCAGTTGAAAGTTCCATCTTTTCCTGTCATTGTATATTTCCATGTTAATCACTTTTGTTTTGTGAAAACCCAATAATAACTACAATGGCACATTATGTCTAATTGATATTGTGGCATTAGAATCTAATTAGATATCATGAAACTAATTTGTGAACCTTTTTCTGAATACTGAAAACAATGAAAATACCTAGCCTACATTTTTCCTGCATGAAAGACACAATGTTGCAATTACTCGTACTTCAATGTAAAAATTACCTGAGTATTTTTTCTTGACCTACCCACATATTTATGATACTGAAAAAAATTACATTGTTATAAAATTAAATAGAGACAAAACTGGATTTATTTCATTAGATCTGCTTATATAGTACTGCTATTGCTGTGAATACACATCAATTTGTACACTCTTTACTATACATGGTCATTTTTATCACTGAATTTGGGTGACTTCTCAGGCACTGCTACTGTTATACACACATGGACATATTTAGAGGAACACAAAAAAGGTTTGGTTATGTTTATCATGTTCTCCTCATGCACTGGCTACCTATATCAGCATTATAAAACTTGAAAACAATTTCAATCGTCTTATAGTACAGTTTCATTTGTTTTTTTTTCCACTATGGGATGTGATGATTTAATAATTGTGTATTATAAGAAAACTAACCAATTTTTGTTGTATTTGACCACTTTCACATAATTTTTAATTTTTTAACTAAATAATTAATCATCCTGGTGGTAGTAAAAACCATTTAAAAGGTTTAAGTGCTCGCATTCACTAACACAGTGAGCAAAGTTTGCCAAGCCACTTGATTAAATTTTGTTATTCAATATATGGTAAGTTGAGTTATCTGCTTCATCACATTATGTCAATAATAAATAACTTTTGTAATTTGCTTTGTTTTCAGAGAGTTTTAAGTGTCTTTTTTTAAATAGTTAATTTAACTATGTCTACTTTAGTAAAAGCATAATATACATAAAAAAAAACACCTTTTTTGGTAATCTAAACTTTTTTTGCATTTCTCTAAATATACATTTGTATTATTATATTAAATTCTATTTTTAAATTAAAAATAAATAACTTGCATCTACCATTATTTCTGGTGATATATTTTTGCAGTTGCAAATTGTTTTTGCAAGTTATTATATAGTGAGTACCTACTATTTAGTGTATGTATTCACTAGTCACACTTGTCTATATTGACCAATAATCCTTTTGCTTAACAGAAAATTGGGATGGAGTGCCAGCGCTTCCATTACACCTGGAACGAGG
Source organism: Tyria jacobaeae (assembly GCA_947561695.1). Taxonomy (NCBI): domain Eukaryota; kingdom Metazoa; phylum Arthropoda; class Insecta; order Lepidoptera; family Erebidae; genus Tyria; species Tyria jacobaeae. Next base: position 3,452,900 of record OX387207.1, on the reverse strand, counting down.
CCAAGAAACCCAAGAACAAGCCCTTGAACCGCTACCGTGACGTCAACCCCTATGACCATACCAGAGTTGTCCTAAAGCGCAGCGAGACTGACTACATCAATGCCAACTTCGTGACCGTAAGTATATATTTACAGGTCTTCCAGGTATTGACTATTTGGTCACTTATAGTTGCAGCACACTATGATGGCCGTTTTGACGTTTATTCGCTCATGAGGTTTCTTATTAATTTATAACTACGTTTAAGGATCAAATTGCCATTCTTTATTGTCAATAGTATAATTTTCTTTATTGTAATATAAAATTTATCGAATGTGTCATTTAATACACAAAATGCTCGTATGCTACCGTTTGCGGTTCCCGGCATGATGACGATGCTGCGTCCCGTGCTTCCGTGAACGGCTGTGAATCTGTATGCTCTGTGCTCAGCAGTGACCAGGTCATGCTCGTCGACGCTGCCTCACCAGAACAACGTAGATGATGTCGTAGTGATGTACGTGATGAAAGTCATTACTCTACGCGTTGGCTATCATCTGTTTTCTCATAATATTTTTGATGTTCTGACTGACAATATTATTAACAGGAGGAATCTGAATTTTGATTACGTCTGCTACTCTCTGTAAGGTATTTGTTAGCGTTTGGTGACCATAAAAGATAAAATTATCACGAAGACTTGTTCGTACTGTTCTGCAAATTCCTGATCTAGTGCTATGAACAATTTGTTTGCTACTAACTCGACACCGCCGATAACGCCTCGCGTGAGTGGCACGTTCTACCGGAGTCGTGGGAATTGCTTACCGAGCAAATTATTGCTGTAGTGCTCGAGTTCATTGAACCCGTAATGTACTTGTAACAGGATCATATCACATTGTAATATGATTTGTTTCACTGTTGCAAATGGGAGCTAAATGATTTATATATTTGTTAAGAAATTCTGAGCTCTACCAGTACGGGAACATATAGTATATTATTAATTTCGAGTGATCTCATCATTGCCATAAATAAATAACAAGCACATGTACTAATATAGGCTGCGTACTAATATATTGATAATTGCACATGCGGTGGTACTTTCATGTTTCTGTTGAAACATAGTTTCGTTCAAAGGGGTTACTTCCTCGAACTGGCTACTATTTTAGTAATCGGTTGTTTTTTGCCATGAAGCCATCTTTTCCTGGATGCAATTGGTTGATTTGGATCTGATTTAAGTTCCGACTTCCTCTTAGAAGTTTCCATAGTAGTAACTGTTTTCTCTAAAAATTGTTTAGTACGTCTTTCGGCTTCACCGCGACTTCTGAATCTGCATCGTCTGAGCGCTCTATAAAGTCGGATTCATCATTTCTCAGCGAAAAGAAACTTGAAACTAGACCGTTGGTAATAATTACCAGAAAACGTATGTATATCTGGAGTAGATTTTTCTAAATGACTGACAGCTTGCATCTTTTTGTTATACTTCTTCTTTGATTGAATCAAGTGAGACTTCGGGTCTGACCCCAAAGAATGAGTAGATAGCTGTTCAACGAAACTGTGTATAACTTAAGATGTGATAAAATCGCCATATTTTTAAATGATCTCTAAACTTATATTTGAGATTGTATGGTCGAATGCCTTGAAAGTATCGCTTTGTTTCCCCAGCATCTGGTTGGTTTTGCTGTTGCTATCTCGCGCTTGAACCGAAGAACCTTGCTGAAGTGTCTCCTAAATCGCGATCGGAGTAGTAGGTCTTATGTTAGGAGTTGAAGGTTTTAGGAGACTTACTTCTGAACACACTCAGTTTGATGTGGTTTGCCTGACATTCACTCCAGTATCTATCTAGAGTGCTTAGACGTCGCTTGATAAAATCTGATCTGTCTTTTTTCAAGTTAGAATACAGCTGTTCAATGGCAGCAGCATTTGTTCTCGGGTCGATAGTAAGTCCTCCATATGTCTAGCATGTTGATATATAAAACAGATAACAAATGTAAAAAAGGAAAGATCGTACTTTCTATCCTGATACTTTGATGATGATCGAGCAGTTCCCGCTCAGTGGTATCTGTTGATACTCTGATAGAAAATGGTAATTGCACCTTTTGATGTAGTCTCCCGCAAGTGTCAGTCACTTGCGAGTTTAGAGGCAGTTAAATAAAAAAAAAATTTAATGTACTGTCCGCATACCAGGGTTATAGGTTAAAGGATAAATCATTGAACTCTGTAATAAATTTAACGGTCGAGGTATATTGATAGACACAATAGTATAATATTATGATATATAATAATGATAAAAGTGAGCGGTAATTTATAGGCGATTGTGAACACTTACTGATTTTAAATATGAACAAAGGCATGAATAGTGTAAGTTACTAACACAGCCCAAAGTATTACAGCCTATTACGTGAAACGAGACGAGAAGAAATTAATGTGTATTATTATTATTCAATTAGTTGAATTTTATAGTCGGCCATAACATGGAATTTTATTCATGAATCCTAAACTTATAGACGTTTGAGTTATAGACCTATTTGGTGTTTTTCCCTCCAAATATAGTTCTTGCTCTTATTTTTTTTTTAAATTCATCCCCCGTAAATACATCCTTCAGCCACTCATTGGTACGATGATAACTAATTAGTTCCATGCACACGTTAGCTCTCTTCTGAAGTTGAAACGGCTTCAACTCATATGGCAACAAAACTGAATATGTCCAGGTCTTTTCTAAAGCGTGGAGTTGTTTTTCTGCTGCAGTATAAGAACACTGAAGCTGCTCTGCCAGACAACGTGAAGTGAACGTGGGATCCATTTCTATGAGTCTTTTTAACTCATCTACATCTATTGTAGGAAGTACATATATTGTAGGAGGTACATCTATTGTAGGAGGTCGTCTTGGATGAGGTTCATCAGATAGGTCATAATTTTCATCCTTAAATCTTCTTAACCAATGTTTGGTGGTATCGTAAGAGAGTGCGCCTGTTGCACATATGTATATTGCGCACTGCTTCAGTCGCTTTTCGACCTAAGCGAAATTCGTGAAGTAAAAGCAGCCGAAGGTCTCTACGAGAAATATCCATAATTTACTGTAGTTTTACTATTCGAGATCCAGTTGTCAACTGATCTGACATACAACTCTTGCTTTATTTATATACTAATCCAAGAAATTCGAGATAGTTCTATAACGTTTTAGAAACTGAACGAACAAGTGGCGGGTTTATTAGTTGCCAACCTAATATTTTTTTTATTAGAAAGTAAGTTTTTTTCAATCACTGACTCTGTATCACCTGAATAAGGTAAGTAATATAAGATATACTATTTGTATGATATTATAGTACACTATACCCAGGGTACAAGTATTTTATTTACGATTTACTAAATGAATGCTATTACTAGTTCGAAAGAAGGATTTAGACTGCTACTGTTAAAACTTACTTCATCTTTTATTAGGTAAGTTAGTTATAAATACTTTTTCGTTCTATTACAGTAACATATAAACCTATGTGCGTGTTAAACCTCGTAACTTTATTATTAAATTTTTTTTTAATCATAATGATGATTACAAGAATAATGAGTTCGCTTATTTCTATTTCTTATACGTTATACGTAATCGTCGGCAATAGGCCTAGCTCTATCGAGATAGCAGGGTCAAATCGGCAAAATGAAAAAAAAAAGAATTTTCACAAATTTGTTGCTGATTAGTTAAGACGATTTCATTCCTCTAGCCGATCGCAAAAAATCGCACTTACTGCTTGCTTTATATAAAGGCAGTATGAAAACTCCTAAAATGATACCTTATTGCGTGTAATCCGGGTTTTGATACAGTCTGTGAGTCTGATGACTCTTTCGCACATTTTTGTCTTGGGTGATCCACTTTTCATCCCCAGTGATTAATCTTTTCAAAAATGGTTCAGTTTTATTTCAATGGAGATTCGCAAATGAGTGCACGAATCATTAGCTTTATTTCAGTGAGCTCATGTGGCACACACATTTCGAGTTTCTTATTTTTATAGATTTTTTAAATTTGTCAAAACTGTTTTGTAGTAAATTCTTAAGTCTCCAGTTATGTCGTAATTACTAATATGCCAATCTTGCTCCCCTTTTCAAAAAATGACATCGATCCGTATGAGGGCAATCAGAACGAACTGTATCATTGACATCAAAATTCCTGGACTGAAACCTCTTGAACCAACTTTTTGCTACTCTTGCTGGCACTGCATTTTTTCCCCTTTTTTTGTAATAAAACTTATTGTTGTATCAAATTTCTTCGTTAGTCACTTATTTTGACGGACAGAAAAATAAATAATTGAATGTCGGGAAACTGTTTTTTTTTCTTAATGTCCTATAGACATTAAGAAAAATATAAAATAAAAAACACAATTTAATGATATTAAAACCAGCCAGATGCAAACAATATTTATACAGTATATAATATTATACATACAAAATACGAAAAGACTTTCCCCAACCTATTATTTATTTATTATATATATTTGTTTTATATATTCCCCTATAATATATAGATATATATATAGGCAGACGAACATACGGGTCACCTGATGGTAAGTCACCTACAACTAGAGTCGTAAGTGCGCTGCCTGCCTTTGCTTATTATTTTCTTTTGTGATCGTGATCTATCACGTAAATAATCATATTAATGTTTAGAGCATAGCCGTCCGCAGTCCCCTCCCACACCTACTTTTGCACATCTATACGCAATTGTAACCATATTTAGTATTATGGACCATTTTGTTAAAACAAGGTCGTTATAAATTAAATCGACTGTATCTCGAATCATATCCGTAGGGGGATCGGGTCTATAATACTCATCTTGGCAGTTTACCGTAAACATTTGTAGGCGCAATGTGAGCCGAACAAAAAAAGACCGACCATCCTTTTCTGAAAGAATTTCAGGACTTTTTCGATCCCCCTCCCCCTGTAACTCCTTGCGCATAAAGCTATTGTCCTGAATTTACAATATAACATTTAATTAAGCGATTATAATGTATTATCTTTAGTTCCTTATTCTTTCACATACGCACCAACATAACCTCTCTCAAAACTGTAAGGCACTTGTAGTTCAAATTTCGAACACAATTACCTACCGTGTAGCTTATAGAGCAATGAAATGTGTATGTTCAAACACAATCAAATGTACCGCAATTCTATTACTGGTTTCTAAATATACAAATTGCATAAGTATGCATAATTCTATTATCTAGAGGTAGGTACAGTAAGTTGCAGACTAACTGTTTCTATCTACATACCTTCCAAAACTGTTAAGTTCCCATCATAAACTTAACATGTAAGAAACGTTACTCTCGACGCAGGATTTCTTTGCCATAAAGTAGTTATGGCGACCATATTAATACGATTTTTTTTTCTTTCCTTTAATTAATTAGACTGACGGAACAATCGCAAATACTTTAGAAATAGAAAGGTAGTATGTAACATGAAGCATGACTGCTATATTTTATTAATGGGTGCACTTTCTAAATAAATATGCGTTTTCGAGCTGCGATTACTTCAAACCATTATCTGTCTAAATTAAGGCTAATCCTTGAATTTTGGAATAGACAGCATTCGATTTACACTGAATAATAAATATTTCTTAGTTCACCTTTGAATCAGAAATGTGAATTTGCCGTATTGAATACAGTAGGGCAGTATTAATTTCTATTACATTTATTAGACAGACCAGACAGGTGATTTCAAAATTCGAAGCAAGCCAAGCAAAAGGGCAGCCGATACGCAACATGACTCATGTGGATTGGAGCGCTTATTGAAACAGCAAAATATTTTCCGATAATCTTATCGTGGTAGAGCCATTTTTAGACACGAATGGGCCGGTTGTGAAGCAACGCTTGCGTTACATTTTCCTCTTTCCCCTCCCCTCATTGCCTTCTAATCTTTCCCATCTCCTCATTTCCTCTTTTTTTTCTCCTCTCCGCATCCCTCATCACCCTTGGTCGGTCATTTTTTATGATGAAAGTTGGAATTTATACCAATAACGAGTCGCTAAACATGTAACCATTTAAAACATCCCCTTTACTATCTTCCATCCCCACCCCACATTTCGTCGAATGTAAAAATGCACACGTATGTTCTTAGAAACATTTATATTTATTATATATACTTAATACTTAGGTAATATCTAATTTACTAACTATTCATCGATAGTTGCACTAGCGTTTATGCTCGCTGCTCCGCTTGTAAAGATCGTAGCGTGTTGCCTATATTATTGCTCATAAAACACTCCAATACCAAAGAATCATATAAATAAACAAACCTTTAAATAAGCGCTTAAACAAAAAAAAAAAAAAAGAAAAATCTCAAATTACTTGCATGGAACTTCGATCATGTGAGCATAAATGATTGTCAATAAAGTACCTATAGTGTTGTTATTCAAGATGCATGTCCATTCTGTACCCCTGTTATTGTGTACGCAAAGTTCATGATGATGAAGTAGATTGCGTAGGAGCGTAACAAACAAATAAACTCACTTTTGCGTTTAAATAGTAAGTTTGTATTATTGTTATTAAACAAATTTTCGCAATGTCAAGATGGCAGTCCTCATTCTCAACACAGAGTTAAGTAATTCTCCATTGCATAGTTTCGTGGAATCGGATTAGTAAGTTGAAATAAGTTCTTGGATTATGACTATAAGTATAAGTTTTTGAGATATGCAGTTGTGGTATTTTAGTATAGCGCAAAGTGGACTGTTTTCTGCGAAAATGAGGTTTATTACTCAAATGAGTTGTTTGCAACAAATAGTAGCACGTTTTTAAACGGTAATGGAAAGTGATAAGTTTTGAACCTATGATCGGTATCTAATTATCTTAGAGCCGGTGCCTCCCCAGCGTACACAATATAGCAAGAAGAAATAGTATCCCCTTTATCACTCTCGTCGAAAAGATTGTCTAAATTTGCCTGCCACAGAGGTGCTTTCGTCTGCTAACGGACGTGTGACACAAGAACTACTTAGGGCTGTAATTTTGGTCTAAATTACGCTGTCTTAGTTTTATTTGATACTTTTCATTTGATGCTTAGCAGTAATGGCAAAAAATTGCCAATAGCAATTTTTATATATAGATGTCCATTGTCCATGCACAATAGACAGGGCCTGTTAGCGGTAACAGATATGTTGTTGAAAATAATTCTATCTTATTCATATAATATGATCGACTTTGGTGTTAGAAGTTCCAAATGCACCGGACATTTTCCTACTCGCTCGCACTACAGTGCTCCATGAATAGTAAACCTACCTACGTCTGTATTTCGATACCTATACGTTCCTAATCCGTTTTCAAATAGGCATCACCGAAGATGCAGGGCCGAGGTGATTCACAAATACCAATCAATAAATTGGAAATTCGTGTCAGGTTTTATAGTAATACCACAGGCGTATCAGCTACTTCTGTAGCGGGAAAACAAACTTGATAACTGACTTTTTTATTACATAGGTACATCATACAATTCATTTTAATCTGGATATCTATCTTCACATCGGCCCGTAATAAAAATCGGCAATTTTGTAGGTAACTATCTTATGCTCCTTAAATCAGTGAGTGTTTTAAACAGCAGTGGGAAATTTCTTAAATATAAGGCTTCGTATCAAATCAACTGAGTGCTCGGATGAACTGCCGAGTGTCGTGGTTCGATTCGCTCGGGACAAGACTGTGTAATCCAAATAGTTGTTCTGAATCTGGGTGTTCTTTGTGTCCGTTGTTTGAATGTTTGTAAAGTTCCCCGCGACACATAAAAAAATACTAGTGTAAGCGTTGTCTTTAAAAAACTACTTTGACCGCATTATCGGTCTTGATTTAATGTCTTGTATCACCTACTTGGGACAGAGGGAGTCCACAGTGTGTTACCATCGGCGATCGATCTTGAGCGTTACGCTTGATCTCCTCTTCCTATAGGATTCCAGTCTAGGGCTTGCCTCGGTATGTGGTTTTCGGTTCGGAGAGTGTGGCATATCCAGTTCCATTTATGGTGATTAATCTGTTGGTGTATTGGAGTCTCGTTGCTACATTCCCAGAGATCTTGGTTGGAAATTTTCTCGGCCAGTATATAATAAGAATACGGTTTAGGCAGCAGTTTATACAGACATTTAGACGGCGCTTTATGTCCTTTGTGACCTACCACGTCTAGCATCTATAGAGAATTGCGGTTTTTGCATTGAATCGGCATATCTTGAACTCTCCGTGTCAGTGTACGTGATTGCTATGCGTGGGCGGAGCTAGGCAAAGGTTGCTAGGGTTTTGGCAATTCTCGAAGCAATGCCTTCTTCGGTCCCTCCAGTCTCTTCAGTCACGACGCTCCCAAGGTAGGTAAATTTGTGGACACTACAGCCACTGTGCCAATATACAGCGACGAAGTACTTTTCGTCCCCCACTACATCTCCTGTAGGTATCGGTATAATCCAGATCTCTAGGGTATTGGATAGGGTTCACTCTTTACCGCGGCGCTTATTTGATGTCGTGTGATGCTTAATTTCGTCGAAGGCGACAACATATAGGAGAGGTGAGAGTAAATACCTATCGGACACCTACGTGTACAGGTATGTCCTCCGAGACGTTGCCATTGTGCGACACTTCACAAGAGAGTTACTTGTAAATGGCCTTAATGAGGTTGAAAATCTTTGTTTTCCTTCGTGCAGCTCTCCGGGGACGCAGGGAAAGATGTTAGATGGGCAGTCGTTTGGTTGGTACCTCACAATTACAGTGTGGCCAATTATAAGCGCAATAAGTCTTTTCAGTGCCACTATTTAAACATGAATCTTTTGGTTTTTGATTATCTTGAGAAGATACGTTAATGAGATCATTTTTTAATCTAGTCAATGCCATCAGGCATGAGGCGGACGGACTTTAACCATCTTATTTGTTGCGCGTTATGCATATCATGTAAGAGTATGTTATGTGTTCATTTTTGTAATCATACTCAAACCAAACAATATTTAACGAGCATATTATATTATTTCTGAGTTATATTTATTTCTACTTAGTTACGTGTCTTATTATTCCATCAGTATTTGGCCTTGTGCAAACTATTTAATGTTAATTAATCTGATCTTCTGTAGCCCTATATGTATGTGTTGTTATAATTGGCTATGTTGATTATAATCCATCCTAATGTTGCCTGGAAGAGATTGCATATAGCAATAAGGCCCCCATTTGTACATTATATAGTTGACAAGTGACATGTGTATTATATTTTACTGTAAGAATGGTGTACAAATAAAGAGTTATCTATCTATGTTGTATAGGCGATATTTACAAAGTTCTTCCCTTTATGCTCGCTGAAATATATTTTTATTTTATTACTTGACTTGGCATTAGTCACATGCCTAATAGTTTCTTACAAGTGTACATACGTTATACATGTCAATACACATGTATATGTGAATTATGAGTAACATTTCTCGTATTAATTTCTCAACAAAAATCTACCTCCAGTTTTTCTTTAGAGACTTTCTTTAATACTCTCATTTTATGTGCTGAATCTGCACTTTATATCCACAGCATGAAGCGCTTTTTATAAACCACCTAAAAGGCAGGCCCGTAAATACCTCAAATCTCGGAGGTGACAGCGTACTTTTCAAATAAACAGCACTGAACAATAGAATCGATTTGTAGACTTCCGAACTAAAGTTTTTCAGTTTTAAGCAGATGCGTGTGTGCACTCCGTCGTAGATACTCTTATTTATCCTCATTCTTCATACTTATAAAAATGTACTTTAAAATAGAATAGACTTCTCATCAAAAAAAATCGATACACTATATTATGGTTTTGTATGAATTTTATGTATTTTTTTACATAAAACAAATTATAATAATGCCATTTCAATGCGGATAATAAGTGGCATTGTTATTATTATATATATAATAGTATATAACAGGGGTGCTCAAACTTGAACTGCTGGCGATCTACCTCAATATTTTTAGACTACTTACGATCGACTTGAGAGGCTGCAAGTATGTGTGATGCAGGGTTGTCGTACATACACGATACACCCTACCTACCTAGGTAGGGTGTACCGTAGCATATATAGATATTAGCTTTCCGCACAATTTACATTATCTTAGTCAAGGTTTGGGTTAGGTTTACTTAAGTTCTTCTCTACAATATCAATGAAAAAACTCCTAGTTATTCAAAATTGCGAGTTTATTCGTTGTTACAAAACAAAAGAGTTACATATGGTGTTAAACTCAACTAAGGAGTGACTTTGGATCTTGAAGCGTGGCACTGCATGTCCTCAGCATACTTTTCATAAGATGGTGCGTAACCACTGAGTGCCAATCGCAAGCATGATGACATATGATCGTCAGTTAGTCGATTGCGATATTTTGACTTAATTATCTTCATTTCAGAAATGCAGACTCGCACAAGTAAGTTGACCCAAACATTGCCGTCAGTTGAAGGGCGATTTGCCTTAGATTCGGATATTTATCTTCAGATATAAAACACCAGAAATTTGTATCAGATGCTGTAGCTTTGAGATGTATATCTGATATAATCTGCACCAACTCATTTTCAACAGAACATGAGTTCATATTAAACTGACTTGCTACTTCAGTGGTTAATTCCTCAATGTTTTTACATGAAAAAGGATAACTCATAAATGATGCTATATTTGCCAATTTACTGCAATCATAAAAACGCATTTCGAATTGTCCCAAAATATTTGATAATTCAGCCTCATACGTATCATAATTCAACTGAGGAATCCTTGCTTTCAAAGACGGAAAATGTTTCAGATCCTTTCTTTTCAGTTGATCTATCATGAGTTGCAATTTACTTTTGAATGCGTTTACTGCGCTAATCATCTCAATAATAGTTTTTCCTTTACCTTGAAGCTCCAAGTTAATGGTGTTTAAGTGCATTGTGATGTCAGTCAAAAATGCCAAATCAGTCAGCCATTTTTCGTTTTTCAACATCTCAGTGTCATCACCTCTTTCGTCTAGAAAAGCTGTTATTTCGGGCAATAATTCTTGAAACCTTTCTAGGAATTTTCCGCGACTCAACCACCTGACGTCCGTGTGAAAAACTAAATCAGTGTGTTCAGCTGACTCCCTATCTTCCAACTGCAACTTAAAGAGCCGCCGTTGCAAGCTACGTGCACGGATGGAATTCACAATTTTTGTTGCAATGCCCATAATTTCCTTCGTGTTTAAAACTTTTGAACACAAAACTTGTTGATGTATAATGCAATGGAATGAAAAAAATGAAGGGAATTCTTCATTAGCTCGACACAATGCCACAAAACCGTTCTTGTTTCCAGTCATTGCTAGTGCTCCATCGGTTGTAATGCACACTAATTTATATATTGGTAGCTTGTAGTTCTCTAATAGCAGACATGATTTCTATTTTATTTTTAAAATCTCCAAATAAAGTCTCACCCGCTTCAATAAATGCTTCCTTCACAACCGATCCATCTTCGAATGGTTTCTTGTGTTTCGCCAATATATGAGATATTTTAAATGACGCGATCGTAGCAGCTTTTGATTGTTTGCTGGTCTTGTGAACATGGTTTGTTCTTTTTTCAAACAAGATATCAAATTACTTACTTTTCGTTTTCTTAATTCACTCTGTGGCGGAAAATCCTTTTCATAGTTTTTATGAACCGTTTTATGATGCCTCTCTAAGTTACCACGCTTAGGTATTGCAACTGACGCACGACAAATAACACAAATGCACTTATCCTTCACCATACAAAAGAAAAATTCTTCCTCCCAATCGTTATTAAAATAATACGTTTTAGATTTCTTCACTGCACTCATTTCGCACTATTTAATAATAAACTTTGTATCGACGTAGTATCGCCTTCAAGTTACAATTCAGAATGACTCCAATTCCTGCAGGCGCAACATTTATATCGGCGTGAACGAAAGTCTCGAATGTTCCCGTCAAACGCGCCGCCCGAAATGGTCTAGTACAGTCTAGTCTAGAAACAACGCGGCTTTTCTTTGACAAGTACCGCGCGTTCCTTTGATAAAGCCGCCTTTTGCCGCAAGCAGTGTTATTACGTAATAAATTTTTGTAGTTTAGTTACCTACTTATTAAACATTTTTTTCTTCACAAGATCTACTCAAAAATCACTCGCGATCGACTGATCGATCGCGATCGACCGTTTGAGCACCCCTGGTATATAATATTATATAATAGTAATATTTTAAAGGAAAATTAAACTTATTTAGCTATCGTGTTTTGTTCAATAGATGTGTTTACCCTTTAAGAAGAATTTGTAAAATGTTAAAAACAAGCAAACAAACGTAAAACAAAAAAAAAAAAGTTTATTCAGCATCTCGTATTTCCTCCCCGGCCCTATTGACTACTTCCAGGCGTTCCCTCATGGAACGGATGAGATTCACAATCTTGTGTTGTGCTATGTAATTCCACTCTTCTTATATAACTGTTTTAAGCTGGCCAAGCGTCTCCGGAGCAAGATCTTTCACTCTGACTCGTCTCTTTAACTCTCTTGCTGGCCAGCTTATAACCGTAATACCGACTTCGCTGAGGAAAGCAAAAGCTTCAATAAACTTTCTCAGTCACATTAATTTGGCTCAACACTACAGTTCATAGTTTTAGCTACCTACGAATAGCTACGGCGTAGACCAATGCAGACATAACGTATTTGTCCAGTCGACTATTAGAATAATTGCATTAAAATAGTCACCGTTTTGTTGCAATCGTTACTTAGAAACTGTTTACAAATTCTTGGCACATTTATTATTGTTCATGCATAAATACGCTGACGCCTATATTCCCTAAGAGGTATGATAAACACCCACATATGGCACATTAGAGTATGAATTTGGTCCCTCCAAAGTAATAGGAGCTAGCTAGCCTGTTGCCATCAATCGTTCACTTATGATTTTTAAATTTAGATGAAGGTCAATTAAAACCTTATTATCATATTATCTATCAAGCCAATTCAAGGTCCTATTATTATTTTAACACCGACCGGGCGATGTGCAACAACATAACGTTAAGCTCGTTACGAGCACTTAGCCAATGATGAATTCTTAAACGCTACTCTATAATAATTAGGGGATTATCAATAATGTGTTATCGCTAATCGTAATTGACGTTACTAAGACTGAAAAATAAATACAGAAAGGAGTAAAATTTGGTCATTGGTTGCAAAGCTTATTTATATACATAAATACACTAACGCCTAATTGATAGATAGTGGCATAATTAACGCCCACAATTTTGCCAATTTTTGTACCACTTTCTTAATCTGGCACTTTTGGGGATTAGTTGGGAAAAATTGAGGTTTATTGAAAGGGAAGGAACGGGAATTATATACAGATTGATTTAGGAATATAAATCAAACAAGTCATACCTATAACACACATATACGCATTCATATAACTGACTGCCTGGTGCGTGGCAGTCCGAGCCCTTCCGCTATAGTTGTTTATATAATTACACAAAAGATTTGTGAACGCTTATTATCACTATAGTATGTACGTTTTTGGCAAAAGTTACACAAAACTGAAACTCAGTACAAAACAGAATACTCTCAAGCCCTGTATCCTTGAAGAGGTAAGCAGAAGCGAATTGAACGCCCCCACATTTAGCCCTCTATAATTTATATTAGTTCCACTTATATCACTACGTAAATGTGGGCAAGCATATTGTGGAAATTTAGTGGTATATTAAAGGAAAAAGGGGGTATATTAAGGACGGATATGGGTATTACTGATACAGATGATGGGGAGTGTAAGCAATAGCTCAAGCAGGTCAGGGTTGCATATAACTCGAAGTGGTTGATACCCAGGCGAGCCCTGTAACAATATTTTTCTAATAAATTAGTTGTATTATATGTGTGCTATTTTCTTATAGTTCTATACCAAATTTGTTACTAACCGCACCTAACTTGACTTGAGGGTGGGTGGAGTTAGGGAGACGTATGATTCGCAGTGGCAAATACCCTACTCAATTAATTTATTATTTTCATCATCGCTTTAATAAAGTAAAGCTTGTGGTTGCTTCTTATTTGTGTAAACACTTACTGCCCTTGGCATCATTTCGATAATAATTGGATGGGCTGGGTTTACAAAAGATATCTACAATAATGTAATTAATTTACAAACAAAGCTTTTTCTTGGAATAAAGGAGAGAACAAATGATAAAATTAAAATTATTAAAGTATAATATAATTCCAGTGAACATATACGAGTATATACATATATATTTACGATAGGGGGCAAATGAGCAGACGGGTCACCTAATAGTGACTGCCACCGCCCATGGACACCCGCAACTCAAGAGTCACAAGTGCGTTGCCGGCCTTTTAGGTAGAAGTATGCTCTTTTCTTGAAGGTTTCATGATCGTATCGGTCCGGAAATACGGCAGGTGACAATTTGGTCCATAGGCTGGTTGTGCGAGGCAAAAAGCTTCTGGAGAAGCGCACAGTGGTGGAGTGCCAAGGTATTGGGGTGCACCTACATAGAGATGGAAACAGTATTTCATGTGCGGCCGAACCTGCGCCATATATAGTTGCAGGTGGTGGGCTGGAGTGAAGTACTGTCTCGATCTGTTTAGCTCACCGGGCTTCTAAGAGGCTAATTTGGCCTTAATTATGCGTGATACTGTCTTTATTTCTGATGACGTGTAAGAGTCAACTCAGTGCGGAAAAATTACTGAGTATTAACATATATATGTATGTGTGAGAGAAGTTGTTAAAAAGACGACAGTGAGTTACGCTGTGTTTACTGTGATGCCTGAATCATTTGAAACGTTTTTCAACAGTAGAAAAGTGAGCAGTTTATTTCTTAACTATCGTCATTGGTTGATTCGATATAGGTGGAAAAGTTATGGTTAAACGAAAAAAAAAAATGATTTATTTATATATTCAAACAAAGCACCAAAAAACTAGACTACAAACTCTTGTATAAACGTCGCTATAACAAATCTATGTACATATATTAATATAATAAAGCGTATAGAAGTACAGTTAGATTCTAGAAACTGTTTTTGTGTTATATAAAGTATTTATTGCGAGATAATATTAACGCAGTTTCACTTCAAGAAACTTGTAGCAGTATAATAGGACCACACCATATGTTTCCTCAGGTGTCGTAATAGGGACTAAGGGATTGGACTGTTATCTATCAGACAGTATATATACAGTCCCCGGTATATATAGTACCCGCTTGATGGCAATAGGCTTGCCCCCTATTAAGTTACCAAGCTATCTCTACCTACCCCTTGGGGGATACAGGCGTGAGCGTATGTATTTTTTTTTTGGTATTTAAAAAACAACTACACTAGGTATTATTCCTGTGTCGTGGAGAACTTTAAAAACATACAAATAACGGACCACAAATAACATTCAGACTTGGGACAACGGTCTATGGAACACATAAATTTTTGTCCCGTGTTTCAATCGAACACTCAAAAAGAGGCCTGTCAGATATAACGTGTTGTAGTGATTGTCAGCTTATAATCTCTTTAGAATTGTCTAATTGATTACGAATAGTAATAAAACTTTGCCGTAACATAACACTACTATAACAAATCTAATGATTTTTACTACTACTTTGTTGAACAATGTGGACAAAGGAAATCAATAAAATATCGATTTCAAAACGGGATTTGACAGAGTCGACAGCAAAATACTTTTAGACAAAATAACTTTTTTATGCTAAAGGGGGCAAACGAGCAGACGGGTCACCTGATGGTAAATGACTACCGCCGCCCATGGACACCCGCAACTCAAGAGTCACAAGTAATAATAATAATATCAATGTGTATTAGTCAGGCGCGTTCCTCGCTGCCTCTGGCATCCAACAGGGTTTCATCCGTTGTTGTTCATCGTGTACATTAACGACATAAGTAGCTGCTTTCATAATAATAGGTGTTTGTTATAAATATGTAGACAATCTTAATATTTTTTTAAAACAATAGTGTCCCGTACTGACTGTGTCACCAAATGAAAATAACTTTACTAAAAATTAAAACATTATATACTATATACATATACATTATATATTAAACTTACACATAAAACAAATTACGGCTAAACCTTTTCAAATGAATAATCTAATAATACGAGCAACAAGTGATTTTAAAAATCTGAAGACATTTTTTTATCTGTATTTATTAACTCATTTGTTAGGCCTCAAGTAGAATACGTGTGTATGATATGGAACTCTTTTTATTCTATACATCTTTTTATTCTATACATCTTTTTATTCTATATATGCAATATTTTATCCATGTAAGATAGGTCGTCTGAATTATAAGGAATCGTTAAGAACATTTAATTTCCTAACTTTACAGTCAAGACGTCTCTCACTTCATACCATGGTTGTTCATGAACTGAACCACTGTAACAAATGCGGGTGAACGGGGTACCTCTACACATAATAGTCAAGTTGTATGATCAACATTTACTTAATGTCGATAATTTTTGTCATAATTTATGTATGAGGTACTTTTCATTTTACAAATGTATAATATTCAGTTATAATCCGTTGTAGATTATTCTCCTCATGATGATTAAATTGTAACTAAATATCGGTTTTTGTTCGTTTTCGTTATATTATTGAAAATCCGTATACGGATGCACATCACAAATTAAATAAAACGGACTGAACGGAGCGCTTACTAATTGCGCACCATGAATGCATTATTTATATATATTTTTTATGATGTAAAATGTATGTATGATGTAAATGTACACATGAATACACTCGCGTATCTCCAAAGGGGTAGGCAGCATTAACACCCACATATTGCTGTTTATTATGTAGTACCATTTACGTATACGTATGATTATAATTTAGTCCAATTGTCGTATACTTACGATTATAATTTAGTCCAATTGTCGTATACTTACGATTATAATTTAGTCCAATTGTTGTAACTTACGATTATAATTTAGTCCAATTGTCGTATACTTACGATTATAATTTAGTTATGTAATAGGGGACCGACCTTATGCCGATATCTGGACAGGAAATTGAAGGAAAAGGATATTTTGTATATTAATAGATTGGGGAGTATAAGCAGATTAGCTCGAGCAAATCAAGGTCGCATACCTATAACTCCAACTGACTGGTGCCGGGAAGTACGAGCCCTGTAACTTCAAATCTTTGTCGACATGGACGGTTCATAATAATTCACTGTATTCTAAATAAATCGAAAGATATACTAATGCGCCGAAGTACAAAGCTGTGGCTGTAATTTCAAATGTAAAATATTTATCTTTATCTTTTTTTTTTCTCTTACCACTAATACTTAGTAGAGACCTTCAACCAAATCATTCCCCGCCGCTCCGCTATTGGTTCCAATCTTTCAATTTACGTATTCATTTAGTAGCTTGTATTTACCGACACTTATTTATTTAAACCTTGTCATGACAAATCTATTTAAAAATGGAGAGCCTTATTTCATTTTGTAATAAACGGGAATAAAGCCTATTTTGTATTTGTTATACATAGATATTTCAGAATAATCAAGAGTTGTATTCAAAGATTAGTGATGCGAGTTAGATATATTTCACTGAATAAGAATCCTTTTCCGAAATCAGCAAAAAATTGGAGTTGGGAAATGGATAGTTATTGTTCTGTTTTAAAATTTTCATAATTTGTTTTAATTTTGACTAAATAATACTTTCAAATCGTTTGAAACGCCTACCCCTTCGGAGATATACGCGTTATATATAGTGTGTATATATTTGTCAATATATTTTTGTATAATATGTCAATTAACTTTTAAACAACTATATAGAAGTACTAAATATAATGCCTTTTAGTATAAGGTAATAGACCGTTAAATCAAACTGTTTATTAGACTGCATTTATCAGATGTTTTAGAAAACCACTGACGACCTGTTGGTCTAGTGGATAGTGACCCTTACTGCTGAGCCAAGTGATCGATTCCCACACGGAACAAAAATTGTGGACGTCAACGAATCAGTCCTAGTGCGGGAGTAGTTTCTCGGATTAAAAGGGTGGTCATAACCTAAATATTCTTATATGTTATTTTACCTTTTCCAGTCAGTAAATAGATGGATATATACTTTATTTCTACACCAGGACTTTACCTTGTGATGTCTTCTATGCAAAGCGTACTATCTGTACTAATATGATTATCTAAATTATTTCTTTACCGCTACAAGTTAACGCTAGTTTGTCTAGTTACTTATACGACGTAGCACTTACCGCTTAACGAAGACTTTCGGCTAAGTGATAAGTGGCGCGTGACGGTCAAAAAGTAGTCCGTACATACTGCCTAGGAGCGGGCTTAGGTGGACTTATTCGATTTTTTTTAACTTAATCTTCACAAACTTTGATTATTTTCTATCGAAGAATAGATTATATGGTTGTGGTATGATATCTCGCATTGCATCTAGTGACAGGCAGTGTCACGTGGCATCTGAACATGTCATGGAAAAGATATGGTGCTAAAATAAAATAACTAAAAATCAGCGATCTTTGTATGACTGATCTAAAACGCGATTTGAGATTGGTTTTACATTAAGAACAATAAGATGACTTGGTCTAGTTGGGTATTCTTTTGTTTTCTTATTATGTGTACACGAACTTAATAGTCAGGCATAACTAACTGTTTATTCGATAGAGACAACATACTCGCCCCAATGTTGTCAGTAACGGGAAAGTCATGGGAAGTTTTAATGTGTGTAAATCCGGGCATGTCGGAATCTATGTTATACTAAATACTTAACAATGATAGTCCCCAGTCCGTAGTTCAGGGCTGTAGGCGCCTGTACCTATAATTAAATGTAGTTTATGAAAAGTTTGTCGCGGTGGTCTTGATTATGGCTGCACTTTATGGTCCATTACCTGTGTACCATAACGTTCCGAAGATTGAAACGACGAAAAAAAAGCGATACACAGTTTTGTTTCACTTAAGTCAGCTTATTTATTGTCGAGAATGTATTTACTTATTGATATTCGTGGCCATCGAAAATATGTACTGTACTGTCTTCTATTTACTTGTGGATTTGCGTTTATATTGGAAAATTGAAAGCAAATAATATCGGCTGTTGAAAAGAACTGTTAACTTACAAATATGCAAGATTGCGGAATCAATTGAGGGATTTCACTGAATGTTTTTATACAACTGTTGTTAAGGTTTATGTGGACTACAAAAACGATAAGAGTTAGAATAATAGAGTATATCCAGTAAGGACATTAAAAGAGTATAAAATGTGTATTGGTGCTCCTTTTGATTGATAACGCCAGATCTGGTTTTCCACTGTGATATTGAGTCACAATTGACTGTTTTTTAAATTAATTGTTGGCCGGTGGCCAGATATAGCATATTACATGCCACGTTCTCTGGTGTTTAATCTGTAGGAAGTTTTCGTAACTATAAAGTCAGCTTTATTTGAGTGCCTAATAATGCCTTCCATAAAAGATTGCCCTTTAAATCCCATTTAGTCGTACTACGGTTCTTTATATGCTATCTCTTTGCAATAATAAACGAATAATACGTAGATGCTGTTCTGTATCGCGTAAGTAGCAAGTATCATTATGTACTGTGACGTATTTTTTCTAAAGAATACGTCACATTGATGGACTTCAATGATATGCAATTTTGATACTCCGCAATCTAGATTGTCTGATTTTATTTCAAAACGATATAACTTATATCATTTTGGAGGTAAACAATTATTTCTAGTACACTAAATGATTTTCCGGAAAAGTCTAAACTAACTAACTTTGAGTCTTTTATGATCTGTTATGGTTTAAAACTGAAAAGGTGCTATTTTCAGTACCTCTATACCGTTGGCATGTCAAACATTCAGCTAACGGAGGTTCTGTAATTAAAAGAAGATATTAAAAGTTAGTAAATCATTTCAAATTACTTTTGTATAAAATAAAAATACTTTGGTCAAATTTAATGCATTCTCCGGCTGACTGGTCGAACGAAGTATCGGTTTAGTGAATAAATGCAACCCATTTGTTGTGATGTACTATTATCACTTTACTAAGAAGTGCAAAATGCAGTAACATGTTTTTTCCGGTATCACACAGAATCGGGTATCGAATCAACAATACCATTTAACACTACTGACCGTAATGGTTTCAATGAAGTGTGTTAGATTAATCAGGTAAGCATATTTGATTTCGAGTAATACTAAAGTCTGACAATTTTTTTTAAATATGATTCAATAAATATGACTTTAAAAAGATTATTAGAAACATCTTAACACCTTAGGAATAGTGTATTATTACTGGGTGAGGTTGAAATCATTGATCCACTAATTAGTATACTGGGTAAGGTCGATCGTAAATCCGACCTTATCCTCTACGTTACCGCCGCTTTAATAATAGTATCCTGCAATATGCATAGTACGATGACTTGTGTCTGATTGAGCTGTACAATCCGTGTTGGTATATATATCCCGCCCTGCTTCAAATGTATTGTACACAATGTTAATAGGATAATTTACATCCTCCATCCATCTCTTTATGATGGACAGATTCCCTCAGCAAATGTTGTACATTTTTATGTTGTATCACGTAAGTTTCAACCAACTCTACGCAATTATGGTAAACGATCATGTGCCAGCCGTGGTTCTTGTTCCCGTGGCTAGTGATAGACTCGACTGCCTTATTAGCTTCGTGACTATTTGGTTTCTTGGCTGTCTATTTAGTTTCGCTTTTGTATTGAAAGGTCCTGGATTTAATTATATAATTAGCCAGGTTGTTATTAAAAAATTCTCAGAGACGTAACATGAAATTTGTGCTCCGTAGACCTCTACAAAGTTTAAACTTTAAAAACCTTCACAAGGGACAATATACATAATACGTACGTAATTTATTTCATGTTTTAATAACATGAAATCTACAGAGTATTTTGCTAACGAAATATTCTGTTTAAGCTAAATATTTTTCTTATTGACTGTACAATGTAGTTACAAAACTTGGTTACAAATTTACAAAACAAAATGGTTCCTGATAAAAAAAATAAGTGTCGATTTGAACAAGTCATTCCATTAAATATACTGCATTAATCCCTTACTTTTTGCATTGGTATCATCAGTTAATAAATAAGGAAAGTACATTATTATTTATATAAGCCTGGAATTCACTACCAGCGCTCGTGTTTTCATCCCACTTTGATCCCGAATCTTTAGCGGGGCGTGAAAAAGCATCTCACTAGGCCGCCATATTGTGAGTCACCATGCTGAATTGACTACACTTGCAATGAGGATGGTGGCCACCACTCTTAGACTCCACTTGTTGGGTTCCATCAGGCAGAGTGGAGTTATTATGGTAGACTAATATATAAAAAAAAAATAAAGTGGAGTAAATTCGGAACACCTTGTAAAAACAAATAGAACAAGTTTCTCCGAACCCTGGCTAGAGCTAAACCTTAGTTTGACAACTTATTTATGCGGATGGCCTCTAGGCGGATTTCTTCTTCTATGAATGCTGAAACTTAGCATGTAGACTATTTTTTTTTTCTTTTTTTATACTATAGGGGGACAGACTATAACAGACGGGTGACCTGATGGTAAGTGACAACCGCCGTCCATGGACACCTGCAACTCAAGAGTCTACAATTTTATCGTGAGATAGGTGGTACGATCGTTATGAGTGTAATTTGATGATGAGGATGACTTGCAGTTTGTGAATAAGCAGAACAATTGCGGCAGAATTTGTGTTATATTTTTATATCTCAATCAGACCAATAGCAAAGCTTCAAAACGTTAAAACTTAAATCCGAACAAGTGGTAATTTTTTTTGTTGTACAAAATAATCGTAAAACATCAAAACCGTGAAAATCACTAAAAGTCGCCTTTTTCGTCTTCTCGACATTAAATATGGTATGTAGAGGGAATGCCGGTAGTCGAGATTACAATTTGGCTCCAATTTTAATTCGGATCGGTCGTGATTTATGTAAGGATAGAAGCAAATGGCAGATTACTCTGTCCCATCCTACCACAAAGGGAAAAAGACGTCAGCCTATGTATGTTTAGGGGACATGTCGCAGAAAGTATTTACAAACAGATGCTTTTGATTATAGTTTTTTCTTTGAAATGTGACTATCGACAGTTAATTAGTAAAATCAGTAGTTTGAAGATTAACAGCTCTTTTCCAGTTCTTGAAGGAAGATTTGAGTCTGTTTAATATAAATTACTTTATACTTGTATCAATTTCATAAAGGTCTAATATGTGTATTTGAGATCTGTTAGATTAATTAATTTTTTTTGGGCACGACTCCCACCCTTTGAACTAAACTGAACACCTTTTCTATGTGTAACAGCATCTCATATGCAAGCGTACATAAACAGTTATAAATGTTAGTAGACGTTATTCTTAATGGAGTATTCTATTTTATTCGTGACCAATGTACACAAAAAAAAAAAACGTGAAATGTCTGCTGAGCTGATTAGAAATGCATGAGTGGTTCTGTACCAAATATAATTGTTACGCTAGGTAATCGTTATGAATAATGTTTAATGCTAATGTTCGATATCCTACAAACGGTATGTACGCACCTACCCTATATGAGTTATTTATTAACTGATTTTAAGCTGACCGATTACTATGAAAGAGTTTAAGCGAGTACTTTACTCTTGTTAGAGAAAATTCAATGAGTTTTGTTTATTTTATTCTTCAAACGTTCCCGTTGGCTGCCGATTTGGCACAACCATTTAACATTATCTAAAGAGTTTATTTGAATGCTCTTATCTGAGCTTCTACCTTTTTGCATCATATAGCAATAGAGGCAGAAGTATGTTATTATCTATAGTTAATAATATATATCACCATGCTTCATAGCCAGATAGATACGCATATCATTACTTCTAAACATAAGTGTTTTGATAGTATAATGTTACATATACGGCTTGTTTAGGTAGTACATTTCGCATCAAATAACAACGATTAAAATGTGATAAAATAACGTTCTAGTTCACGGGTTGTAGGATAGGACCACCCTTTCTCTTCCCGGTGTCGTAAAAGGCGACTAAGGGGTCGGACTGTTATCTATCAGACAGCATGTGTTCAATCATACAGTGCCCGGTTGACGGCAATATTTTCTTATTATTTATCTACTGAAATTTATTACATTGCATATTGTTCTGAGTCATTGTTCTTAGTGTACTTCGTGTCCGTGGTTGAATGTTTGTAAAGCTCCCCACGACGCCGGAGTTAATCCTAGTTCTTTTACCTTAGATAAAAAAAAGAACTGCTTAGTGAGTGTCAGTGTGAAATCTGAAAGTGTAAATTAAAAACTAATTTTTTTTTTATCATTTTCGAAGTGAAATGTCCCCGAAAGGATATCTTCGACATTTTAGTACCTGAAAAACAAATTTGTAGACAATATTTGAGTAGCCGCGGGTTCCCGGGTCCCTTATAATGAACGCACAGCTAAGGTACCCTGCTAGTTGCGATGATTTCTTTTTCAATATTCATTTCCTTTATTTATTTAATGACCATACTCTTCATACCCTTATTGCGAATAAAAATATTTACATTTATTTAAATATTTTATTATTGGTAGGTTTGCCGTCAACCGGGCACAGCATGACTCTTTAAATAAATGATAGATACATAATAGTGCACCTTATTTATACTCATGTCTTGCCATAAATATTATTACCAGGAAAAATATTTTTTTTCTACTGCATAAAACATTTATTACTGCAATGTGTTACTTTATACATTGATATAATAGCATTAAACATATTTGAAGCTCACAAAATGATCTCAATTGGGTTTAATACCATCCTATAAAAGTTAAGGCCAGTTATACATAAGAAAACGCACTCTTAATGGGAAAATTCTTCACTGCCAATCTTATGCATTGTTTTAAGAACTCCAAATTATCATGATGTTTAGAGCCAGCGATTCTCTCTAAAACTGACCATAAAGCATAATTCAGCGGATTAAGAACCGGAATACATGACGCCTAGTCTTCAGCTTTGAAGTCCGAATCGTTCGTTTCTAATCACTCTCCTGGGTCGATATCGAATTTTGGAAATTATGACCCGGTGTTGAGTCTTGCTGAAAGAACCCTTGATTATGGAACATGGTGTTGTTGAGAGGCTTAACCACCTTCTCAAGAAGCTGGCATTGATAAAGTTATGCTAATGTTTTGACACCTTTTTCACAACAATATGTCTTAGTCACTCTTGATAGCTAACACTCCGACAAACCATCATCGATGTCGGAAAATGCCCACGTGGTACTCCGCTGACTAATTGGGTAGCTTCTATAGAGTTTTGATCACAAAATCGGTCATTGTGCTTGTTTAAATATGCTTAATAGGAAAAAAACTAGTGCGTCTCATTTTTTAATATATGCTACATGATTGTAGGTGCTATATTCATTTAACAAAAAACTTACAATATCGCAAGCGCGATGGACAACTCGGTCTGGCCCATGACTACATTACGTTGGCTAATAGGATATATCTTATCCACAGCGGCATCCCTTATTGTTGGTTCTTCATAGTGGTTATAAATGTTTACAAGAATAAGTAGTACAACAACAGTTTCATGTAAGATACTCCAAAATGTAAGTTATACAATAAAGTATTTTCTCTAATCAGAAGTTGAGTGTTTGAATAATAAAGACGCTGTGTTTCCAAGCTGTAAATGTTTACTCTCACCCAATGAAGTATCAAGTTCAATTCAGTTCAAAGCTGCCGGCTTAAACTTGCCTCACTCTGAAGCCGCTTACTCTGGTTAGCGGCACGCACAATTGTCGATTGCAAACTTCTGAATATGTATTAACAATAATCACCGTATTGGCTTATTTATATTCTTGGAAATTACACAACTCGAAGTTTGGGCGTAGTGGCGACAATAATTATATTTATCTTAGATTAAAGGCTCAATTTAAACGATACTCATTTAAGGATTTTCCTCGAAAGATTCATCGATCGTTTAAAGTGACCCACTTTGTTTTGAGCCTTCGATATTCAAGTAGATTACATATCTCCCGTTCTTATTCTCAAGCTCGCTCTTAACACAAGACTTCCTTGATTTCTTCTTACTCCCACAGTACATTTCAACATAAATGGAAACAGGCGGGAATATGTTTAAATTCTCCCTTATATCCTCTTCTTTTATTCATACTCTGCTAAAAATTGTTTTCGTAATATAGTAGTATATTTCTTTGAGACGCCAGTGTTTAAGAATGTATTCGCGTTGTAAAATGTTTCACTATTCGATTATTATCTCCATCCAAGTCTATTCAACTTACACGCTTCACGCCTCTTTGTTACTGAAAGAGACATAAATTTAATAACTATGTACCGCGCACATAAAACTGCAATGAATAAATTTAGCTTTTCCTTCAGCTTACCTTGTTTATATAATAAGGCTTTAAATATTTATCATCACGCTTGGCGGTACTATTAAGTTGGCCAAGTTGCATACAGACTGCTTATTGATAAGCTTTGGCTAGTATCTATAAACACTCGCAACATCAGTGTGTTTGGTGCAAACCTGCCGCCCCATTCCTGTCCGTTACTGATCACGCTTTTTGTTTTGACCGAGTTGAGGTTTGTGCTAGACAGTGTCAACGAAAAAGAACTAAAGACTGTGAATCCGAACGCACCATTACTTTTGTATTCTCTGTACTGTCTAGCGTACATACTCTACTATACGTTCTGCTAAACACATTTAATTTGTCTGTTAAATCTTTTTTTCGTATCTTTAATTATTCAAAAGAATAACACAATAATCAATCAGTACATTTACGATTTAAAGTCTACTTTAATATAATTACAAACATTAAATAAAATGTAAGTGTCTTTAGATACTCACATTTGCTGGAATATAATATATCGAAATTTAATTTGTTGTTATTTCTACCTCGATACAACGATTTAAGCTCGGTATATATCTATCAGAGTTCCATATCAGGATTTTTTTAAAGTAGTGATTTTGATATGGTAATATCAACAATCAATATCATGTAAAGTAAAAGATGACTGGTAAATTGAGTGATTTTGATACTTTTTAGTTTTTTTTTAATTCTCATATATTTTCACTTCCATACGAGGGATCCCAATACTGTATGGCAAATCACAGACCATAATCACAGTGAAATGTGGTGTATTTTCTAGGAGTAATAATAAAAGGAGGAGAAGAAATCAACTTAGCTTCTTTAATAATAAAATGTAGGCTGTGTCCTTTTTTGTACGAGGAGCGATCAAAGAGTTTCCGGTATTTGATATTTGAAATTGTTATTTGACGTTCATTTATTTTTTATGATATTTGGACTGTATTTAGTTGTCACCGTACAGTGTAACATTGCAATTGCTTTCCGTGCTTTACAATATTTTTTTGAGAGTCCATAAACAACTAACACCAACCATTTTTTTTTAAATTAAATGTGAATCGTCCCTCTAAGAGGCAAAATAAAAGAAACTGAAATACGCTTCTTGATAAATATATATATGTATATATACTTGGTACTGAAAAAAATGTCTAACAGAGGCATTTTTTTATTAAATTTCAAGTACCCTTGGTAGTCCAAATTTAAAGTGGAAGAAAAAGCTGTAAAGATGAAGATCGTTCTGAAAGATCATCCACATCTGTTACCTTAGAAAATGTAAAAAAGAAGTTAGATTTTCAGATTAAGGTAGTTCTTGTTATCACGGTATACATGGTATTATTAGAAAAGTCTTAATTCTAAAGTACAGATCTCTGTGACATACCGTACTAGGTGTAAAATATTACATGTCTATTGTAAGCACATGTATCATGCCTTGTCCTAGTGAACTAAGAAGCGACTGTAATCATCATGGATTGTTCCAACGGGGCCCCCCACTATTGGCGATCATGCGCCGATGGCTGTTCAACGGCCTGCTGGTGTTTATCGGGACTTACGATGCATATTTATGGGAGCAGGCCAGGGCTCGACGTCAACCCGTCAAGTAGTCAGTAATACTGCAATAAATCTTATCTAATCTAATATTAATTTTACATGTTTTTCAATTCTCTTCACCTCGTAATATTTGTGGCAATTTGTTGTACGGCTTAGGAAGGACCCACACAGAATATAATTTTATTTAACACGGTTGTTCGAGAGGCTACCAAACATCATATATCGATGTTTTGCTCTATTAACCTTTACAAATAGTTTGGTTACTTTTTACAAATAGTACAGCTTCATAGGTATAGAGACACGGAAGTATCAGCAATTTTAGAGTCCAAATAAAGTGCTGACAACTATCAGTAGATTTTGTGTGGCATATGACTCTGATACATTTCTTTTGGTTTTTAAATGGGAGTTATTTATGAGTGCAATTGCCCCAAAAGATTATTCCGTACCTTATTATAAATTCTAGAGATATCGTTTGTTCACTATAATGAATGTTTAAATTGAGTTCATTATTTTGTCTTTGAGTAAAATTAAGATAATTGGTTTTATCGAAATTAATTTCTAAATGATTACATGTCATCCATTCTGTAATACATTTAATGATCAATGGTAAATAGCACCGTACTGTCTACTGCAAACAGTGTCATGTGATGGTTACAAACTTGGGGGAGGTCGTTTATATAGACCAAAAAAGTAATGGACCCAGCACACTGCCTTGAGGCACGCCGCTACATGACGTTTCAGTCTCAGATGTGTATGTGGATTTTTTTAAGTTAAACGGTTTAATTGACAATAAAGAATAAAAAAATGTAGACAGTATACTAAAAGCTTAAAAATAATAAATACGTCTATATAGGGCAGTGATCATACAAAAAAAAATCGTTGGGCGTGTGATGTTTCTATCTAATCGACCGCTGTATAACAATAAATGCTATTTACATATTTACGCAGGTTACCCGCGCCCAACGATTTTATTTTTTGTCTGATCAACGCTCTTAATTAAGAGGTGAAGTTTTTACCGTAACAGGAGTCAAGATCGCTAACCGCTAGACCAATAAATAGTCTAGTCGAAAAGGAATATACCAATAAATAATTTATGCAAATAATAAATTTCCCAGTATGTCCATACAACTAGTTAATAAAATGAAAGCATATAATGTTCAGAAAAATCAGTCAACGAATATTATATTTTCTTTTTACAATGAGATTCTGGTAGAACTAATACCTACATTTGAGCGCATTCAGGCTTCATTACTGTGTATAATTTCAGAGACATTTTTTTTTCTGTAGTAATTACAATCCCTTGAAGTGAGGCAAAACGTAGTTGATTTAGAAACTGCAAATGATGTTAACATATGACATTTAGTTAGTGATTTTGAAGCCCCCCCCAGTGATGTTCTTTTACATCATTTTTCTATAATTAAGTTTGAAAAGAACATAACTATCTATTTATCAACATTTTGTTTTGTCGGTTTAGCTGGTACATTATAAGTCGATCGAAATAGCCCGCCAGTTAATTGCACGCCGTACATACTATATCGGCGTAAAATATTCAATAACCTACAGTTTACACGGCCTGTGGTGGTGGTGTGATGCAAGTGGCAATTATTGATTAGTTAAGTTGTGCAAAAACTGTTAAACCACTTCATTGAATCATTTCGTTCAGTTTCGAATCAAAATATCTAAAATTGAGTTATTTTGTTTCTTCATTTAAACTGTTTTTTTTTTGTAGAAATCGTCCCTCGCTTCGCCGATGAATTAATGAACACTGTCTGAGTTTCGAACTATTAACGTGAAAACTCTGTATATCCGGTACATGGGCGGCGGTTGTCACTTACCATCAGTTGACTTGTCTGCTCGTCTGTCCCATAAAAAAAAACTTAGTCTTATGAAGTTTTTTTTTTTTTTTATACTATAGGGGAACAGACGAACAGACGGGTCACCTGATGGTAAGTGACACCTACGTCCATGGACACTTGCAACTCAAGAGTCGCAAGTGCGCTGCCCGCCTTTGAGGGTGATGAGGGATGGGGGATGCAGGGAGCAGAAAGAAGAGACTAGGGATGAGGAGAAAAGGAGAAAGGAGATGAGGGGAGAGAAAAGGGGGGAGGGGGAATTGGGCCTCCGGAAACCTCACTCAATTCGAGGAAATGCAACGCAAGCGTTACTTCACAACCGGTTTTCTGTGAGGCCGTGGTATCGCACAGGTCGAGCCGGCCCATTAGAAAGCAATAAGCATGGCTCTACCACTGAAAGAAGAAGAATACATTACAAGAAGTTGGAATACATTAGTAAAAACCTAGTTTAAAAACTTCATTTACTTTACCATAAATCATGTATAATGACGAGAAGTCACAAGTTCCTTGGCCCTTAGTATCAAATTCAAACCTCTGCTTAGTCTTCGGCGAATTATAAGTTACGACATCCTTCAAGTTTCAACAGACGTCTAATCGTTAATAGGATATCGGTT
Organism: Tyria jacobaeae; assembly: GCA_947561695.1. Taxonomy (NCBI): domain Eukaryota; kingdom Metazoa; phylum Arthropoda; class Insecta; order Lepidoptera; family Erebidae; genus Tyria; species Tyria jacobaeae. The sequence continues at coordinate 3,423,634 of OX387207.1, read as the reverse complement.
TCACACCTGTCATCTTTTTTTTTTGCGAAAATACTTAGATCATTATCATCTCTGTTGATCAGGTCACTGACATTAGGCGCAAAACTCTATAACACAATTAGATTGCACGTCAATTTGATGTAATATCGCAAGTGTTTTGATAGTTATATTATTTGACATTCGTGTAAAAAGGAATTCTTTTGAACAAGATTTGAATTTTTTTTTCGTTGTACTATTTCATTTTGTTACGTTGAAAAACAGGCACAATCAGAAAAGCAGGGCGCACATTTTCATTCTAAGGAAAAAAAAAGGTATAAAATGTTATACCTTATGTCACTACTACTATTAAGACAATTAAAATGAGACTTCACACATTCAATTTAGTTCATCAAACCGCCCAGACTCTAGGGCTTGACCAAAACATCTCTTGACTGCTGGCTACTCTTAAAATTTCCTTTGGTTTTAACGCTTCGCACTTTTACTACAATATTCTGGTATTTGCTAGAGTCAACGTATGCGACCACTCCCACGTAGCAGAGTACAACATAGATAACATCGTTTATCACAAAATGGTAACATTAGTGAACTAACAATTTCAGGAAAGCAAAACTATATATTTAAGTACTAGACCATTTTCTTAATGAGGGCCAGCAGTTCCATCGCTACTAGTGCAGTGCAATAGACCTTACTACACATTTTTGTCCACAGCTGGAGCGTGCCAACCGCCGATACATTCTAACTCAAGGTCCCTTGGCATTCACCGTGGGACACTTTTGGCTCATGATCTGGGAGCAGAATACAAAAGCAATATTAATGCTTAACAAAGTGATAGAGAAAAACGAAGTTAAATGCCACTGGTATTGGCCTCAAACGATTGGCGAGGCGCACCAAATGACTTTTAATGATGTTAAGCTGGCCGTCACATTGGTCAAGGAAGAGGATTGCAGCTATTATTCGACAAGACTGTTCAAGTAAGTTTCTTTGCTTGTAGTTTTTTTTCTCATGGTTTAGAGAACCATTAGTATAGTAACTTCTAAATAATGTTCTCTCAAATTTAGTTATTAGCTATGAAATATGTTTTTGTTCCAATTGATTTAAATAGAGTTTTAAGTATTTTAACATTTACCATCTGTTCGTATGATTTGCTGGCAAAATGCTGCAAGTCTCTGGATGGTTAAATTTGATGGGGTAAAACATGGAAAAATTAATTACTTCATAAAATGCGTACCGAATAAGCTACAAATTTTAGCTGACATCGCAATTGTGGCCGAAGCTTATGCTCCAGATATATATATATATATATATATATATATATATATATATATATATATATCCATGTCCCCTTGTTAATGTAATTAATGTAAGGACTTATTAAGGTAATAGGATATAAGCCACTAACGAAATAAAATAACAAAAAAAAATTAAGGTTTTTTTATATTAACTTCTTTTAAATAATCTCTTGTTAGATATCTAGTAATATTATTTATATTCAGCAAAGGTTAGGGCTAAAAAGGTAATGTTCCTGGAATATTGTAATAAAAAATATAATTCTTCATTGTAGGAATACTAATTGCAACACAGGGAAATAATATTTCAACTGTAGCAGCAATTGTCATTAAAATATTATTTCAAACACCCAGTCAGTATTGGAATATTAGATATGTAATTCGTTGGAATTGTTGATATATCTACTAAGCAATTATATGAGAAATTAAACCTTTCAAATATATTAGTTATTAAAACCGTCATTGTGAAGAATAGATAATTGTTACCACACTGCTGCATTTACCTAGCGTTCTCATCAATATTAACACAATTCAAGGAAACATTCACTTTACAGTCGCATATAAAATCAATGTGGCGAATGTCTTTTCAATAGAATATCAAATCAGACGTTTCCCGGTTTTTTAATTTCAATAACTTTATTAAAAAAATTGCGGCCCTTTTAATTTTCCTTCTACATTTAGGCAGGTTTGCATTTGAATCATTGTTGTTAATTAAGCTTAATTTATTTACCCTTACTTCAAGAGGAGCCTAACAGTATATTTTGCAGTTTTCATGATACAAAAAAATGCCGTTGATTGTCCATTTTGATGCTACAAAACTTGCAACACTTGAATGCCTACTAAGGAGGCACCTTAGTGTTGTGGATTGTAAAACATTTTAGCTTTTTTATATGTTCATTCTTAGAAATATTCTTAAGAATGTATAAAAAAATAAATGTAAAATAACAACACCTAAGTGATGTCAGACACCGACGAGACGCGCTAAAGTATTTTACCTTTTATTCAACGTCCGTGAAAGATATGATTTCGGGCATCCAGATTGCTCTATTTTTCAAAGATAGGGAGTGTTTTTTTTACAGTTACGTAAAAGTGCGCTGTTGTTTAATAATTAGACTTAGAGACTTAATACATAATCTTGATGGGCAAGTTTTACTCTCCGGAATCGCTAATAATAAATCATAAAAATGTATACTTAGGTATCATATAGGACCAAAACTCATATTGCGGTTTGAAGATTACTAATTATCAGATAATAAAAATCCAAACTCTTGAGGAATTCGTCATAATTTGTTTATTGTATAATTTTAAGTTCATATCATCTTTTATAGGCTAATTTTTTAAATGATAAATGCAAGTGTCTTATTACAGTTTAAAGTCTGTAGTAACGTCGGAACATGACAAAGAAATCCTAGGAATTAAGTTTGAGATCCTTGTGAGGTTTAGAGGTTATTTTATCACGTAATAACTATAACCGATTTATATGTGTGGTATATTCGATTAACTTTGGCAAAAAACATTTTTATAAAACTAGAAATCAACGGCATTTTATACAATCTTGATTCACTATTGGCCGACACTTACTAGCACTGTAAGCACATTCTCAAATTCGAGTGGTTTTTTTTGTTAAACATGTTATAAACTTGAGGAAAGTCGAAGATACCAACCAGTGTTAAAAATTTTTATGCAATTAAAGTAAACAGCGTTGATAATAATCGTTAAAAATTAAATTAAATACATAAATGTTTTCCCCTAGGCTGTATGATCTCGAAACTTCCACGTGCAAAGATGTCATGCAATACCACTACACAACCTGGCCCGACTTCGGAGTCCCGACTTCCCCTGTTGCATTCGTACACTTCTTGAAGCGAGTGAGGGAGTCTGGTGTTTTAGATTCTACTGATGGGCCACCAGTCATTCACTGCAGTGCTGGCATTGGACGTTCCGGAACATTTTGTCTTGTAGACTGCTGCCTTGTAATCGTAAGTATTCCTCACTGTGAAAATACTTAACTCTGTATATATGTCAATGTCGCTTTCGATGAAAGACTACGGACGCCTGCGCTATTCACCAAGGCTCTTCCATCCAACTGTTAAAGTCGCACTGCGGATCCGTACGGACGTATATACGCCTTCACAGACGCTCGGTGCGGGTTAGTCTGCGTCCGTCCGTAATATCACGTAACGTCTTACCTTAACGTTATAACCGTTATGGTAAGTAAGTAGAGGTATATAAATTCAAAATTTCAAAGTCTAAGGTAAAAAATTATCTAAATATAACATATAACTTCTATCCATTTTCATTTAGTAAAATGCCAATAATATATCCTATCCTATGTATGATATCCTTATCCTTCCTGCGTCGTGTTCATTATCATCACTAATTGTGTTGTGTTTCCCTGCTAGTACGTTAAGTTAAGCTATTTTAATAATATCCCTCCATCTGTCTGTCCTTGGCATTGTAAAGTGTGTCATGGAGTTTTATGTTCCCAGTTGTGTGAATTTGATCAAAAATCTTATTAGGTTGCGACTACTCGGTCTTTTGCTATCGACCTTGCCTGTGACTATAATATGCAGTATAGTGCGTTGGCAGGTTTTGAAAAGCATGATAGTGTGCTCTCAAGTCCTTTTGTGGTTTGCTCGTCTGCACCGTAACTAGAGATGAAAAACACTAAGGAGTTCCATATTGTCTGTAGCTTGGACACTGGATTGCGGCTTTAGCAAATCCTATACGCCTACTTATCTGTTTCACGTAGTTGTCTGTGTTGCTAATGGTAGCATCTAAATGGATGAAGTTATCTAGCCATTCCAGGATTAGGGCGTGTGTCAAATTATATCGACATTCAGGTAAGACAGCCAGGGAAGATTTGAGATTTCAAAATCCCTGCCGGAATTAATTGTAGCTGATAATGCCTAATTACCTTGTTATTTAAGTAATTCTTTTAGATTTTATTTCGGTCGGTAAGTTTTGAGTACAAAAATAGTATAAAAATGAAGAAACGACCCGTGTTGACCTTCAAATTTGTTATGATTTTAGTATATTACCGATATCGGTAATATACTAAAATCATCATCCAAATCATCCAACTATATTCATATTATCATATATTATATATTCATATAACAACTAATCATAGGAATGGCTATAACTAGAACAATATACATATATATTATATTATACTTGTAATATATTTTTACTACATTTTAAAAGTAATGATAGAAAAATTGCAATAAAAAATACTGTAAAATTTAAAAGCGAAATATGACATCATTTTGATTAGAAAGGTATAATATATTTATAAAAAAATTAGTTAAAAAATGTCAGGGATTTTTTGGACATAATAGTGTTAAGAAGTTATGGCATATATATGTATATATATGTGTGTGTGTGTGGGTGTGTGTATATATATATATTATACACTATATTTTGAGCTATTACTAAGCTGTATAAAACTACGCCAATAGTAAATTTTAGAGAAACTTATAATCTTGTCTATAGCAATCGGGCCTGAAATTAGGTTGTGAATAATTAACGAATATATAAGCAAAATCTACCTACTTTCACATCTATCGATAGGAGGTTTATCCCATTTCTTATCAGCTTTAACCATTTAGAAACGAGTACTTATGAGTATATTGACATATATTTGTATACATACATATATATGTATGTACGTAGACAATTTCTAATAATTGTTGAACAAAATTGAGGAAGCAAGAAATAGAATTTGTATTTGAAGCAATTAACTGTTGTAAATAGCATTTATGCCTTAAGCGTTACACACACACGAACACATGTGCATACATACACACACAAACAAACACGTGCGCTTTATTTAAATTATAAATTTAAATATGTTACAACGAAAATGACAAAAGAATAATAAAGTTCAAAAACTATCAAAATGCATTTTTCCAGTGTCAAAGGCGACTTTTGAAATATGCATTTAATTTAAGTTAATATTGATTTGATTGAATGACAATTATTTGTAATTATAAGTAAATGCAATACTTAAACTTGGCAAGACTATTAAACAAGATAAATAAAAAAGGCGTTTGTTCTAAAAAAAAACGTCAAATATTAGTTATTATATTATTATCATGATTCATTTATTTAATGTTACCGATAACCGCTATCGATTTAATTATATTTGTTATTATACTGACCAGTGCGAAAGTCCAAAGCCAACAGACATGCAAATTAGACATATCAAGAAAGAAAACCGGTTGTGAAGTAACGCTTGCGTTGCATTTCCCCAAAATGAGTGAGGTTTCCGGAGCCCCCCCCTCTCCCCATCTCCTTTCTCTTTATCCCCCCTCTCTTCTTTCCGCTCCCTGCATCCCCCATCCCCCATCCCTCATCACCCTCAAAGGCGGGCAGCGCACTTGCGACTCTTGAGATGCGGCTGTCCATGGACGGCGGTTGTCACTTACCATCAGGTGACCCGTCTGTTCGACTGCCCCCCTATAGTATATAAAAAAAAAAAGTTGCATCCGAATATATATAGTAGATATCTAACTCCGAATTTGAAACAGCTCTAAGTAAAATGAGGAATAACCTAGATAGTAGATAGCAGATCACAGATACTCGAAGTTCATTAAGAACATAAACATAAAAGGAGGCGTAATATCGGGGACACTCTTTCATCAAAATTGTTTACCCATATCAGAGGATGTCTTCAAAAGTCTTCATGGGAAGGACGTATTCTTAAGTTGCCAGTAGCCAGGTTTAACAACTTATGGTTCGCTAACAATATCGTCTTCTGAGTGATAAATATGAAGATCTACCTGTTAGAAGAATGATTACTAATCCCTCACATTCGGCTTTTATATATTGATATGGCAAAAGAAGACATTTTCCTTTACAATTACGAAATTCTAAACTTACGGTAGCCTAGGGTTCTGTTTGGTTCGACAAATACATATAATCATTGGTTTGCCGTTGAAACGTATCAACAGCTTCTGTTGAATTGATGTCGTTATATAATACTTCAGTTAAACGTTGCTTATGTTATTTTCGAGTAACAAGTAAATGTTCTTAGAGTTACAGCATGTTTTGACTAAGGACAAGTAGGTTTACCTTAATTCAGATTAGATTTAAATCTTTTTTAATGATACTACAATCACTACCTTTCCCTCATTTTAGGTACAGATAATATTGGAGAAGTGAAGACTAATGCATTTAAATAAAGTAATAATAATAAATTTTGTAATAAAGTTTAAAAATTACTGATCTATTGAAAAAGTTATTTAACAGATTTTAAAACGAATCTTCTTGTTTTAAGAATAACCGCTTGTACTTCAACTTGTCATTTTGTAGACATATTGTTACATGCTTTCATTTTATTATTAATTTGTCAGGTCGAGAAAGAGGGTATCGAAAACTTAAATATTCAAGAAATCTTACTGGAAATGCGTCGACATCGTATGGGACTCATCCAGACACCAGATCAGTTACGGTTTTCTTACCAGGCGGTCATTGAGGGCACCAAACGCCTGGATCCCAACTGGGTAAGTAACATAATACATTTATACGTACTCAGATTTATAGAATCCGACGTGATTTCTCTGTCTTCTTCATCTTTGGTGATATGGACATGAATTTTTTTTTTATGTTACTACAATCATTACTACACTTTTTTTTAACGTGTAGAAATTCCCTCGGACCGTCAATTCTCAATTAGGCGGCGTCCAAGCGGACGTTCCCACAGCTGCCTGATGGAAGGGAAAACCCGTCCCGACCAGCGGCGGCCGCAGGGTGACATAAAGCGTTGGTAGGTGCGGCTCCGCCCCGTCCACCTGCGGCAAATCGGGTTCGAGTGGAGGTCCCCCGGGATACCTTTGAGATGAGACGTTATGTCGTCTGACTTCTTTGTTCTCCTTCCTCTTACTGTGATCCTTTTTAACATCTTCATTTTTATTTATTAAATTTATTGAAGACTCCATAATTAAAAAAATAAATTCCTCACCCGCGCGTTCTGCTGCTTTACTCAGAAAGAGAGAAGAATATAAAGGCATGCTCTTTGGAGGTTAGGTTTGAGCATACCAACCCTCAGGCTGTTATAAAAGCTTTTAAAGATCTTAAAATTAAATGATCAGAAGATCTTTGGGGAATGTCTGTAAAAGTCTGTAGTGCTATTATCAAAACCATTGCGCCCTATTTAGCTTTCATATTTAACACCAGTGTAGACCAAAGAGTATTCCCTGATCTCATATAACACAGTAAAGTAGTTCCCTTGTTCAAATCCGACGATAGCAAAGAACCGAGCAGTTATAGGCCTATGTCAATTCTACCAGTTCTCAGTAAAGTGTTTGAAAAGTTGATTCTCAATCAAATGTTACGTCACTAATAAAAATGCCATAATAATAATGCCATAATAAAGAACATTTTAACGCCTGGAAAGAAGCAAAGGATGCCATTAGAATCTTATGTGACCTCTCCAAAGCGTTCGATTGCGTAAACCATGAGACACTTCTGCTGAAACTTTCCAACCAGCACTGTGGAATTAGAAATGCAGCTCTTGATTTACTTAGTTCATACCTGAAAGAGAGAAATGTTCAAGTTCAAGTAAACGACATAAGCTCATTAGAGTCTGAAATGGCAATGGGCGTTCCTCAGGGTTCAATATTGGGTCATTCGTCCATCGTCCAATATACCGACGATGGCATTAAGAATCTCCAAATGTCTGCTCGGTGGCAGTAGGAGTGCCTCGTGGACTGCGGAGCAACTCTTAGTGATCCTTGGAAGGGTATCTTTTTTTGTCTGTAGTCTCTGAGACAATCCGGCATGAGTGGCTCTACCGGCACAGCCCAAGGGATCATTAGCCCACTGCGACAACTTAGGGGTACAGTTGGGGGAGAACCTTACTAAGTACTTTTCTCTGAGTTTGTAGCCAATCCACTTGCTAAATTAGTGGGTAACACCTAATGTAACTCTATTTTGCATCAAAACAATAGAATCTATTTTAGGCGGCATCAATATCAACCTATCGCCGTTCACTGCTAATTATAGTTTACCTCTAAAATTCAAGAATGTATATAGATAGAGAACATATTACACATACATACACATATATATATATATATTTATACATACACATACACATTTTTTTACACTTTGTGTTAAGTATTAATTTATTTATCTTTTAACCGAGCGTGCAATTTTTTGAGTGATGTGTATGTACATTTATATATGTATCCTAGAAATAGACAGCTTAATGGCATATGAGGTGTCATTTGAATCGACTAAATGGTGGGAATAACATTATATTTTAACATTTCTAAATAACGCCAGCAAAAAAAAAATATAAGAGAAAGTCATGTTGTTGTTGTACATAAGTAGAGGTCGCCAAATTAGTTTGGCAAAATCTTTACGAGAGACGTACATATAACAGGGTCCTTGCCTATGGTGAAAATAAGTTGTTTAACAATCTTTGAGAAATTAAATGTTAAATATAATGTATGTATATTATTTTTGTTGTCAATAAATTATTATACACTTTTGTTGACGACTCTGACATTATATTTGAATACTGCACTATATAAGGTTTAAGTACCTATATCTTCGATGAAGACCTTCAGAAACGCTTTAATTGTTAACAGAAGGAGGAGGAGGAAATGTCCCCTCAGGATACTGATTACATATCAGTGGGAGATGAAGAGGCACCACCGCCTCCCCCACCAAGAGCTGAGAGCCTCACCAGAGCACCAGCCCGTCCACTGCCCGCTATACCGACTAGTGAATCATTAGGTAACATAATTGTCTTATATTGTACTGATGATCCAATGGTTAACATTTTAGCGTCGCTACGATACCACGCCAGTAGTTGTGTCTTTATTCTTAAAGAGTCTATTAGAAGTAACATTTAACATTTTACAGGCAATTTGATGATGAATGTGCCCCAAGAATCGTCCAGCTCCGATGAGAGTCTACCAACATCTCCAACCAGGGAATCACCGTCACCGTCATCATCAGCCGATGATGAAGAAGATGAATCCACGATTACTACTATCGCTGAAAGGTTCGTTGATGACATTATACGCAAAGCTAACCGAACTGTGTCTATTCAGATGATAAAATCCAAGGGCCTTTATTGTAATACTTTAAGTATATTTAATGGAACTGGGGATATATAACTCTTTTTTGATATTTGTACGTAGACATTATAAATATCGGAGATGGTTTTGAACAGTTGATACTAACTCACGTCAACCCTCTTCCACTATACTAGACTCAATTACCTAAAGACTTAATTTGCATCTAATAAAAAAGTAACTCAAAACTAATTCAATACTTCGATATAATAATTGTATTCTTGATTGTACACAAAGAGTTGACATTTGACATTAAAAAAAGAAATATGAAAGAAATATTCAATAAATGTTTTGCCTTTATTACAAAAGCGATCTCTGGCAGACCACAAAGTATGGAGATATAATAACAAAATTATTTAATACAACCATAACGTTCTATTATAGATAAAGTTAAACGTTTATATATAAAGAAAGATATATTTAAATGCTTTTACCATATATATATACAATTATTCAGTTAGAGATAATATGGTTCAAAGGGATCGCTTGAATAATTAGGATCATGACAGGTAATGATTGCTGGACCATATGTTAAGAAGTATAAGGGTTTCAGCTTGCCGTATCTCTACCGGTAATTCCACTAACGATCGGACAGTACCATAAACGATTTGTGAAAGATAGTTATTGAATGCGACGTCAACTTCAGTATCAGATTTCTGATGATCGTAAGAACCTCGTCAGTATCGTGAAAAAGCTGATTTCGTCCCCATAAATAGGATGGTGTATGAGGGGCAAACAGTATATGCAAGGAGAGAATATGAACGTTCCGACAAAGACGAATGGGTAATATCTTGAGCTTTTTTCGGAATTCAGAGACATGCTCATATTTATAGCAGTAACAACAATAAATAAAGGTACAATATCAACTCTTAAACAAGGGGCGTAGTTTTTGAGTGACGTGTTTTAAACAATCATTGTTTTAGTCTATCCAATTAATTATTGTATCCGAACTTATAGCCAAAGGAGAGTTACATATCTATAGTAATATTACAAATGCTAGAGTAACGCCATCTATCTATCTGTCTGTTACCCTTTTACGGCTGAACTGATTTTAATGAAATTTGGTATTGGTGATACTTCGAACCTTGGAGAACGACATAGGAAATAGAACGACTAAGTAGTAGTGAGCGCTGGAAGCACATAATATATTATGTCTAATTTCATATTTATTACAGGGACAGTTGGCGTTTATTTTTTTATATTAAAGTAGTATTAGTTTACAAATAAATCCTAAATAGAACTAATAGTAGATATTAAATCATTCTAAACTGTCCAATAGAAGAGCCCCTTTATGGTGTAAAGTATACGCTTTACACACCTAAACATTTATTCTAATTAGATGAGTGATATACTCGTAGACAATTGTGCAGTATCATATAAGTTATAGATAAGTACATATGATAGTATAGTTCTATATTATTAATTATTATAGAAAGTATGTTAAGGAGAAATAATCGTTATCTTTTTTATAAAATTCCAGATTTGATCTTTGCTATCATTGTGCTATACATTGGTAATATTTTAAAAGGTTTTGTCTATGTTTGTGCATGTTATACACCCGAACTTAAGTGTGTTTGACGATGCACTACTGTGATATAGTTGTATAGTTACTTCGTAGATTGTTCTTATTTAAAACGTTGCAGCTCTCACGATAATACAACAAACTGTATAAATACTATTTCTATCAAAGTTCTTATATCGGTAATGTTAAAGAAAACATATGAAAAAACCATTCCACTTGAAGAATGTACTTTTTTATTTAATATAATTAGATTTGTCGAATCTTGTGTAATTAACAGAGATAAGTTCTTAAGGAGGGACATCTCACAGCACATTCTATTGGATATTAGCCGTTCAAATAAGGGAAGACTTCCACCCTACAAAAAACCTTATAACGAGGAGGGAGGATATAGCTACCGTGGTAGAGCCATGCTTAGGCACGAATGGGCCGGCTCGACCGGTACGATACCACGGCCTTGCAGAAAACTGGTTGTGAAGCAACGCTTGTGTTGCATTTCCCCGAAATTAGTGAGGTTTCCGGAGGCCCAACTCCCCCTCCTCTTTTCCTTTCCCTTTATCCTCGCTCTCCTCTTTCCCCTCCCCGCATTCCACCATTCCTCATCACCCTCAAATGGGGAGAGCGCAAATGCGTTGGCCCCTCGTCGTAAATACGACTCTAGAGTTGCAGGTGCCCATGGACGGCGATTGTCACCTACCATCAGTTGACCCGTCTGTTTGTCTGTTACCATATATTATAAAAAGAAACGAGAGCCAAGATTGCCAATTGACAGTATTTTGCCTCTTGCGTCTCAAGTGTTACACAACACAATTAACACATTATACATATTAAAAATAAAAATTAATTTAAAATATATAAAATAAGTTATAAATAAATATTGAAGCGGTAAAGCGTCAAATTCTAAATCTCGTAGATGTATATAAGCATGTATCTATATGTCTTAGTGTTTGTATAGTGCACAACATGTGTATATCACATACATCTCATCTCCACATTTTACTTAATTTAAAATATATAAAATAAGTTATAAATAAATATTGAAGCGGTAAAGCGTCAAATTCTAAATCTCGTAGATGTATATAAGCATGTATCTATATGTCTTAGTGTTTGTATAGTGCACAACATGTGTATATCACATACATCTCATCTCCACATTTTACAGCTATCCTGGTACGAGTTTTACAATCATGTCTACAAACATAGCCTTGATACCCTTACGTCTCAATCTCTAGGCTTTGTCATTTTTCACTTCTTTTTTAATGTTTGTCAAGTATCATGTTGCTGTTGACACAACACAATAGACGGGCCGTTAATATAATTTATTCTAAAGCTCTGAACTAAATAGCTTTTAGTATGAATCAAGTTCTCGTAGGCTATGTTCGTTTCGTAGTTATGCAATTCGTATCAGGATTCGTAGGGAGTTATGCCTCGTAATTTCCTTTATACGGCATAAGTTTATAGGACTTCAAAAATTACTAAACACTAAAATGTAATCTATTTCTATTTTTAATATTAAAATATTCATTTCCCAGAGGACCATGCCTTTTTCCCTTAGTAGACTACAGATACTCTTTCTTTACCTTCCCACTAATAGTCGCCTATATTTGGGTTTTCATTCGTTCTTCAGTTTTCTACTTGCCTATACCCCACATCAGTACATTATTTTTAATTTTCATTGTTTAATTTTCAAATATTCACATTCGTCGGTTTTGGTAATAAATAAATACATTACATGGTTTATGATAGTTACGTGATTATAAAATAACCAGGTAAATAGATTTCATCTATATTTTTGCAGCATCAGCATCTTAATGTCTCAAATCATTTAAAGATATCAGTATTCTGTAGTATGCCGTATCATTACAAATCATTTAAAGATATCAGTATTCTGTAGTATGCCGTATCATTACAAATCATTTAAAGCAGTCAGTATTCTGTAGTATGCCGTATCATTACAAATCATTTAAAGATATCTGTATTCTGTAGTATGCCGTATCATTACAAATCATTTAGAGATATCAGTATTCTGTAGTATGCCGTATCATTACAAATCATTTAAAGATATCAGTATTCTGTAGTATGCCGTATCATTACAAATCATTTAAAGCAGTCAGTATTCTGTAGTATGCCGTATCATTACAAATCATTTAAAGATATCTGTATTCTGTAGTATGCCGTATCATTACAAATCATTTAGAGATATCAGTATTCTGTAGTATGCCGTATCATTACAAATCATTTAAAGATATCAGTATTCTGTAGTATGCCGTATCATTACAAATCATTTCATAGTTACAGTAGGTACATACACACAGGTTTTTTTTAATATTTAATGAGATAGATCAAAAGTTACTTTAGTGTACTCGTTTAAAGGTGGTGTAAATATATAATAATTAACTGGGATAAACCTTATCCGTTCGTATGTTACGACTGAAAACTGGAAATGACATTATTTTCTTAAATTGATTGTACACCTAACAATCGTATTGTGTTAAGTTTGTGGTATTAAGTTGCTTGGCAATGGTTCTAGTGATTGTGGAACGACATTTTTACACTTATCAATATAGGTATCTAGTTTACGTTTTACAATACTTTAAACTATTTCGAAACTGGATATATATATTGTATATATATATGTATATAAAACTAAAAACATGATGAATCTCAAACAAACCCATAGTCTTGTTTACGCAGAAGAAACAGTTTTTTTACACCATCATTATGGCGAGTCCACATATTGAATTGGCACATGGGTTCATGATCATTTTAAATATGATATTTTTACCAAATTTCTGCTATGTTCTTTTTGTTTGTTAAACAGCGCCGGCGAACCCGCAGACACTTTGCGCCAACGCCGAAACCGCGAACTGGCGGACCGCGTGTTTGGCATGAAGAAGCGCGCCCGCGAGGCGGAGCGGTGGCACGCCCTCAAGAGGTCACTCTACAAACCACTCACTATCACCTTCGGGTTCCTACTCGCCGGCATCATCATCTACTCATACGTTAAACACTAAACATCCCAATATATAATGCTACTTGTTATATTGTGCATTTCGTAGATATTTTGTGCGATGTCAATTTTCAGTTGGTGACGAGAGGGAACACCGTGAAGAGTAAACCTGTGTCTTCATCACTACAGACATAGTTCAACATATCTTAACTTCCCCTCTTCGGTCACTCAGCCTTATTAGTTTTTATGAACACATGACATCTGCGAAATTTGCATCTTGTTAGAAGGATATTTAATTATTATATATGCATATATTATTATATATTTAAGAAACACATTGGGTTCCGACAAATGGAATGCATATCCATTGTACTTCTGTAGTGTCTCAAGATGGGAACGATGGCGTTTGGGAGTTAGTTAGACCCAAGTAAGACTGCATTTCTGTGTATTAGACTCAATTAAGTCTACTTATTACTTCACTACGGTAAATATCACATTGCACTAATTTAGTATCGTAGCCCCATTGTAACAACACGTGTCAGTGTAAAACTATTATTTATAATATTTATTCATAAATATAAAATTGAACTCGAAGTTTAAACTCGGTTTGAGTTCGTCTGCTAAACAAACAATAATATTAATGTACCCGTCGTTTTACATTTTATGCCCTTTTATTGATTCTTCTCAGAATTCCATATGCATAATTTTATAAAAAAATTGTAATTTAAAGTATTAAAAATATACAAGCACATTCTAAAAAAAATATATAGGAATTTAAAACTAAATTTAATTTTTTAATTTTTAATTATACAAATCACATGTTGCGACTCACACTTTTCTTTATTTTGTACATTTTATTATATTTACACTTTAGAAATAAGGAATTATAGTTGGTAGTGTGTAATGGGGTATTGCTACAATGTAATAGATACTCGGAATCGAATATCTGTGCTACCCGCTATCCGCGCGGCAGAAGAGCAGACAGACTTTTTCATTGATTTACATTCTTTATGAAATTACATTAATAGTAAAAATTAATAAAGTTACGCTATAAATTTGATTTGAATATTGACAGGTTTTTTTTTTCGATGAATTGTATTCGCATGATAAAAAAATCATCAATTTTATAATTAAACGGCGTTGTGATTTAAACGTAAGACTAAGATTGAATAGTAAATGGGGAGTTATATTGAGTAATGGTGATAAAATATTGCGTGCACTGAGACTGTCGTAGCATACGTCCTAAGAGAGCTAGAGGTAGGGGGGGTCCGAAGGTTGCATTTTGAAATTCGGTTTATTAATTTCAGGTTTAAAACGGAGGACGATAAACAGAAAAAACCGTGTGAAGACTGAGGTAATTAAAGAATGGGAAAAGTAAAGTTTTAAAGGTTTAACATATCTCGGGCGCGTTAGTCGGCGCGAAGTAACTAAGAAGCGCGAACGTGCGTCACACATACATACTATGTATAAGATACGTAACCTCTCACAAACTTCTCTCGATTACGTAGTCATAGTCATATTTCTCATCACACACTCATATTATGAATAACATAGAACACATTATATGATATTCCTTGAATGATAAAAGAGAACAAACATTCATTTATACATTCTTCAGCAACCTGCGAAAGTATGGCAGCTTACAGCCCCGCTTTGAAGCATCATGTTATTGCGCAATCAAAGGCTACGCAAGGTAATTGCAATCATTTGCTGTTCCAATAATTTATTTCATTATTGTAGGCACTTTAAGCCACCTATTATTTGTAACTAAAATAGCCATCAGGTGAATAGGATTTTTTTTTTGAGTTCAATCTGTTAATATTATACGATATTTTTTCAGTTTTGCCCGTATATAATAAGTCAATAAAGAATCAATAAATTCGTATAAAACGTTGGTTCCCTCAGTACACTAAAATCGACACATGTATTAACTTGATCCCATATAAGCATCTAATTCAATTGTTAAACTGTAAATATTACATCAATACACACTAGTTTAAGATAAAGAATATATTTAATTAAAGTTAGCTATAAATAAATGTAGTGAATCAATTGTACCTTTATTGGGGTAACGTACTATATATAACACTGTTGATTATATCCAGTTTATTTTGACATTTTTTCTGAAGGAATATTCCACATATGTTTGACAATAATGTCCCCCAATGGAGGTAACATTTTGATTAATATTTTACTGATACTTAATGAAGTTTGACGCCTCCTTTTGTTTAAACAATACCTCACGCGATCTTTTACGTACATCTTGTTCAGTATTATTGAAATTTTAAATCTTACTTTATTACAAAATAATTTTCTTGACAATTTTGGAGAAAAAAAAAAAGTTTAAGTAGATTCTCGTGTGAATTTAAATTTGGTGTTGTAGAGAAAAAATATTTTGTAAACGCTTCTTTGGATCCAAGTGTCAATATGATTACTTGTTAAACTGGATATATGTGATACGATACTTCATGATATATGCTTAACGGTATTTCAGTTTTAATTTCTTTACATAAAGTAAAGTGTTGATGATAATGTGGAAATTGCAGGTTATACTTTTATTAGATTCGTTGAATGAATTTGTTGAAAACTGATCAGTTTTACATCGTTTGTATTTTTATTATGCGGTTGGTCATAGGTATGTTTGTCATATGCTCGGTCAGAAATAGTTTGAAATCCAAGGTGTTAAGGTTTATCGAGGAATGTAGACATTTCTGTCAACTTGTTGGTTAATCGGTCGGTAGGTCAGTTCAGTTGTTGGTTCAGTTCGGTTTGTAAGTTTTGTAGTACATCTTTGTGTTTATTGACGTGTTACTGGTTAGAAATCGGCGTCTTGATTGGCTATTATTTATTGCATTTATATTTTACGCATTATATACCTACAGGTTTACTGTGCGTTAGCATAGAGGATCCTCTATCAACGATCTAGCTCTAAGTTATCGACATCGAAAAGGAATAAATACGGTTTTCTGTGGTATAAAATTAATGTTAAGACTTTACTACATCGAGCTTGAACACAACGTATATTTCTACAAAAAAAAAATCTTTTGAATGAATGTTGAATGAAAGCTTTCAAAATAAATAAGATACCATTTGGTTCGTATATTTAATATGAATTGAATAAAAACTGCGTCACGCTTCAACTTATTTAATCAACGTTTTATTAAACAGTATCCCAATTATGTAGTGGCACCCTGTATTCATATTTTAGAATACAGGCGACATAGCATTTACTTGTCTCTAGAATTTGTACCTACAGTTTGTAAGTATATTGTTTTTTTACAATCTGTCAAGTTAATGGCTTGACAGGAAACGTCTATAAGTATATGTAATTAATGTAGCACTAATGTTATATAAGTACACCAGTACTGTATGTAATCCACTGAAGTTAATAAAAAAGATATGAATTATTTGCTTGTTTTATTGGTAGATAAAGAAATACTCAATAAATTAAATATCCGCAATATTAAAACCTGCGTTACAAAATATCAGTGCAGGGTTATCTAACCGCTGATATTTATTAGATGAAAGTGGTCTTACTGACGACACTTAATCATTAATAGGCTAGTAAATTGCAACTCCGATTTAAGAAAATGGTTTAGCTGGCAACCCCGATATCAGCCAATAGTGCTGCACTAATCGGTAAATCGGATAATAAATGAATCGCTGCCTGAAAGAGGTTTAACTGGTAAAGCTTAATAATTTGTAGGATAGTAGCTGGATACCTCGATATGAGATAAAGGTGTTGGATAAATAAATCACTCACCGAAATGGGATTAACTGCAAACATTTAATAATCCATAGGCTAGCAATTCATATGAAGCAATGATGCTGCATAAATCGGTAAATGAACCACAGTTTGAAGCGGACAACACTTAATAAATTACATATTTCAAACACAACTGGGCGAGGCAAGGATTGGTGAATCACAAAAGTTTTAGTCTGGCAACACTTAATAATTTATGTGTAAGTGAAACATTATTTATTTCTAAGTATTTGTTTGTAGATCTACGAAGTTAATGTCACATGAGTTATGTGTGGTTCACGCTGGAGAAGAATAGTGCCACCTCATCTCTTACCTATCTATCATACAGTACCCGGTTGACGGTAATAGGTTTGCCAAGGGGCATTCGGTCACACGTCGGTGGGACCAAATTCTAATTGGCAAAACTTGGGTGTGTAATACCCTTCTGCCTATCCCTATCTCCGGAGGCCCAAAATCCCCCACCCCCCTAATGATAGCGCTGTTAACGAAAAGGATACCCCAGGGGGGTACCAGCGCTAGCGTTGGAGAATCCCCCCCTGGACGTCCACCCTCAGTACGGATTATGCCTGAGCGTGGACGCCCAGGCTGCCCCTCGTACTCTGGGGGGGGCTCAACTGCGCTCTCAAAATCTGCTCGGGGCAAGAGAAGGCATACCATGGCACCCCCTGTCACGTTTACCGTGGATTTTTGTAACATCAGGGGCTTACATTCGAACCTCGACACTGTCCACCACCACCTCGAGACAGCAAAGCCGGCCTTGCTCTTTTTAACCGAGACGCAGATATCATCTCCAGCGGACACATCCTACCTCTGCTACCCTGGGTACGGACTGGAACACTCCTTTGTTCCTAAGGCTGGTGTATGCGTGTACGTTAGAGATGATATCACTTCTCGCCGCCTCGGTAATCTTGAAGGTAGGGACCTCTCCATCTTATGGCTACGTGTAGACTGCGACGACCATCCCCGCATCTACCTATGCCTCTACAGGTCCCATAGCGGTGATGCCGAAACGGACCGACTCATCGACCACGTCCAAATGGCTACAGACTCAGTGCTCCAGCAGGTCCCATCCGCAGAGATCGTGATTCTTGGCGACTTTAACGCCCATCACGCCGAATGGCTTGGTTCGCGCAAAACCGATCATGCGGGAAGATCTGTTCACGATTTCGCCTTGGCATATGGCTTGACGCAGCTGGTAGCAACGCCTACGCGAATCCCAGATGCAGAAAGCCACGTGCCTTCACTGTTGGATCTTCTACTGACCTCACATCCTGACGGCTACAAAGTATCCGTTGAGGCCCCTCTTGGCTCTTCGGACCATTGCCTGATTAGGAGTATGGTGCCACTCGTTCACTCGCTGCGGCCGCGAGTTACAGGCAGTCGCCGCGTATGGCACTATAGGTCAGCAGACTGGGATGGAATGAGAACATTCTTTGCATCCTACCCATGGAGGCAGGTTTGCTTCTCGCCGGATGATCCCAATGTCGTTGCTGACTCTGTCGCAGATGTTGTGCTTCAGGGTATGGAACTTTTCATTCCATTCTCCCTGATTCCCACAGGTGGCAAGTCCCAGCCTTGGTTTGGTCGAACCTGCAAAGCGGCGTCCCGCCGAAAGCAGGAATGTTACCAAGCATGGGCTAATGCAGCGACAGCACGGGATGTAAAGACCAGCACATTAAAGAAGCAATTTAACTTTGCCTCCAGGTCCCTCAAAAGAGTAATTGCTGGGGCGAAGTCGGCTCACATCGGCAGAATTGGCGAGAGACTAGTTAGTCTCCCCTCCGGAACTCGTGCATTCTGGTCTCTTGCCAAAGCTGTCCAGGGGAACTTTTGTAAGCCATCCCTTCCACCTCTGCGCATAGGAGATAATTCGTTGGCCCACGACGCTAAAGAAAAAGCCGATCTTCTGGGCAAACTCTTTGCGTCCAACTCGACCCTGGACGACGGGGGAAACGCACCGCCGACCATACCGCAGTGCGAGACCCGCATGCCGGAAGTCCGGTTTACACAAAGGGCAGTGCGTAAAGCGCTTCTTTCCCTCGACGTTCATAAGTCGAGTGGGCCCGATAGAATCTCTCCTATCGTGCTGAAGACGTGTGCTCCAGAGTTAGCACCGGTTTTAACGCGCCTTTATCGGCTTTCCTACTCTCTTGGCGTAGTCCCGAACTCATGGAAGACAGCTCTAGTGCACCCAATCCCTAAAAAAGGAGATCGCTCGGATCCGTCCAACTACAGACCCATAGCCATCACCTCCTTGTTCTCCAAGATAATGGAATCCATTGTTAACTGCCAGCTCCTCCGGTACTTAGAAGACCACCAGCTCCTCAATGATCGACAATACGGCTTCCGTCGGGGTCGTTCAGCTGGTGATCTTCTCGTATACTTGACTCACCGGTGGGCACAGGCGATCGAGACCAAGGGGGAAGCGTTGGCCGTTAGTTTGGACGTGGCGAAGGCCTTCGATCGGGTCTGGCATAAAGCGCTCCTTGCGAAGCTTCCTTCCTATGGGCTTCCCGAGAAACTGTGCAATTGGCTCACCAGTTTTCTTACAGACAGAAGCATCAAGGTCGTTGTTGACGGTGCATGCTCCGACTCGAAGTCTGTTAATTCTGGTGTCCCACAAGGCTGTGTGCTATCACCCACGCTGTTTCTTCTGCATATCAACGACATGCTGCAGATTAGCAGCATCCATTGCTATGCAGACGATAGCACGAGTGATGCCCTTTACACCGGCCGCGCTAACATTTCTCGGGTAAACGTCATCGAAAGCCGATCCAAACTTGTGTCTGAAATCGAAACTTCTTTATCAAAAGTTTCAGATTGGGGTCGACTTAACCTAGTCCAATTTAACCCCACGAAGACACAGGTTTGCGCGTTCACCATTAAAAAGATGCCATTGGTCGTATCACCTCAATTTGAGAGCACTTCCCTAAATGCATCAGCCAGTATCGGAATCCTTGGCGTCGATATATCAAGCGAAGTCCAGTTTCGCGGTCACTTAGAGAGTAAGGCCATATTAGCCTCGAAGAAGCTTGGTGTGCTAAACAGATCGAGACAGTATTTTACTCCGGCCCACCGCCTGCAACTTTATAAGGCGCAGGTTCGGCCGCACATGGAATACTGTTCTCATCTCTATGCAGGTGCACCCCAGTACCAACTTCTGCCTCTTGACCGCATTCAACGGAGAGCGACTCGCATCATCGACTGCCAAGATATTTCTGATCGACTTGACACCTTGGCGTTGCGTAGAGATGTAGCTTCACTCTGCATCCTCTATCGCTTGTATCATGGGGAGTGTTCAGAGGAATTGTTCGGACTTATACCGGCTGCTGGTTTCCGCCATCGTCCTACGCGACAAAATATCCATCCCCATCACCTGGACGATTGGCACTCCACCACTGTGCGCTTCTCCAGAAGCTTTTTGCCTCGCACAACCAGCTTATGGAACAAATTGTCGCCTGCCGTATTTCCGAACCGATACGACCTTCAAACCTTCAAGAAGAGAGCGTACCTCTACCTAAAAGGCCGGCAACGCACTTGTGACTCTTGAGTTGCGGGTGTCCATGGGCGGCGGTAGTCACTTATCATCAGGTGACCCGTCTGCTCGTTTGCCCCCTATCGCATAAAAAAAAAAAAAAAAAAAAATGATTGTAAATAAAATAAACATATATTTATTAATGACCTATTTAATGATTCTTTATTTAAATATAATTCAAGTTGTCTTGTTTTTTCTTTTCTATTTTAGGTTTTCCTTGTTTTTATACTCTGTTTTACTATAATTGCAATTATATAAGTACTCTGGATCCGGTGCGATCTACTAATTCCCAGGTACCATTCTCCATCAGGGACTCATATTCTTTTTTCATAGCTTGCAACCATAAACTCTTGTCAGATCACTCCATTACTTCTTTAACAGACATAGGATCATTACCAACTACATGAAAGCTATAAATTATGTGTGTATCTTAGACGATATCTTCGCTCAGGACTATCAGCTTCATGAATAGTTACACTAGAACCAGAATCAGAAGCATCATAAAAGTCTTTTCTGACACTGATTTCCTCAATAATTTCACTGTTAAGATGAAAAATATGAACAGCATCAATAATAGAACCATCACTACAGGTAGAGCAGTCCCTTGTTGCTGAATGTTAGTATCTACTGACATGGGATTATCAGACTGAGCTTCTATATTTGGCTGAGTAGCTTTGCTAACCTCAATAAACGTTACGTCTCGAGCGAAAATCAAGCGTTTTGTATTGTTAATATTCATGAAACGGTATGCCTTTGATTTTAACAATAGCCTGTAAAAATCATATTTATACTTTTTAAATTAAATTTTGTCCGAGTCCGAGTCCGAACTTCCGAACCTTTCACCAGAACTTGAGCTTTAGAACCAAACACTTTAAAGTTTGAAAGATCAGGTTTTTCACCCGTAAATACCTGCTCTTCACCCTACAAGGCCATGGCGGAGTTCTATTTTATAAATACACTGCACACCTAACAGCTTCTCCCCGGAATCTTTTATTTAAACCAGCCTATACATCTTGTTTTTTCTGTAACGGTACATATAGTTCACTCAGCTACACCATTTTGTTGTGGTGTATGTGGCACCGAAGTCTGGTGAAGTGTTCTTGCAGTTTCTTATAATCTTGAAACTTGTTGCAGGTACATATACTCTGTTCCATTATCGCTAAGCAACTTTTTAATCTTTTTACCCCTGTGGCGTACATATGCCACGTACTCTAAAGCTCTTAAAATGCATCAAGATAGCACGCATCCACTGGCACAGCATACCAAGCGGCGAATGAATTCGATCCGCGACACCGCGTTTTTATACGATGCATAAATTTATACTCACCCACACAGACAACGACAACAGGAACGTAAGCTGATTGGTTGCGTACACAGTAAATATTGTAAATATAGAATAAGAAATGTGATTGGTTAATCCATATAATGTGCGGAAAACTAACTCCATTAATTAATGGTCAAAAATGTGAATATAACTGGCAGACTTTTGATCAAATACAAGTCGATTCCAACCATTCTCTGGTGTTTCACTTCAGCTACGGTTCAAGGACTAACCAGTCTGGCCGGCTAACATAGACCTTTCCTTGCTCCTAGTATTATCTACTTAGCTAAGGTTCGACGGCTTATACAGCCTGGCCGGCTAAGTAGATGCCCTCACCTCAATCAGCCAGCTGGCACAGACGAAGTAGGAAAAGTACTACTTTCAAAACTTATCGGGTCAGCTACCCCAACAGCTGATCCCGAAACCCCTTTGGTTTTCAAGTAGTGCTTTGAACTCCTTAAATTTAGCGTATACTCGGTTTAAGGTTTCAACATATAAACAAGTGTTTTTCTACTGAAATCATCTATCAAAATAGGGTACTATCTGTTTCCGCCCCATGACTCTACTTCCATTTCCACTTCCCCTTCAGATACCGCGAGTGCTCCAAGTGCTTACAATATATGACCTTTTTTTTTTGCCGGTGCCGAGGGCCACGGGAACACGACATTCTTCCGCGGCCAGCAGGTGAACGTCCGGAGCGGATCCCATCGCGTTTTGAAGGGGGGAAAGGTGCCTCTCCCCTCCACCATCACTCCCTGAGGGAGGCGCGCGGAATACTACACACCTGCAACCTCGGACCTGCTAAACGATTTGGGCGGTGAACTGTACCCCACGTACACCGCCCTCGGGTCCATTTACGGAGGCCTTAATTGGGCATAATATATGACCCAGCAGATTAGGACATTTGAGGGGACCACTGATAATCAAGTCAAAAGGCCCGATAGATCGTCTCTCATTTTAAAGCCATTACTTTGTTTACCTTTTCTACTTCATTAATTCTATCCAAATAAAGTAGAAATCGTCAGCAGCATAAAGCAATAGATATCAAAACAGCAACAGATTTTTTTGTATATACATATAAATCATACTTAGATCGAATAAATCCAGTAATAATCAATACCACTAAATACCAAAAAATCTCTCGCAGTTTTCATGTTCATAATAAGAGGGTAAACCTTTTCATGACACATTAGACACATTTTATTTGTGGCTTTTGCATCTTTCTTGTACGTAATCCCATAAATCAAGGTCTACAAAGAACATTTCCATTAAGAACGACCAGGTTCCATAATTTGACTGGCCTGACAACTTCTCGAACGTCATAGAATTCTGCATCTTGAAATTTTGTATAAAGAATATTCGAGATTTACGAATGGGGCATGTTTCTTAAGTAGCATGAGTCTACGAGCTCTGTTAACAGTCATTCAAAATAAAATGATAGCAGATGAACCTCAATTTTCTCTGACCAAAATTTGCTATCTTTTTCGATAATTTGGGTTTTTAACTTATTTTCATTATACCATAGAACTAATAAGCATTTCTCCTTTTTACAGACATGTGGTTCGCTAGGAACTAGAAAAAAATGAGTAAGTTTTTCATTTATGTAAATTATGCCTCTATTTTATTTTCTTTCCAGAAATGAATTTTGTTTTCTTTGATGGTAGCGTCGATTCCCGTTTAAAATGGTACCAGGTGACATTTTATTGGTATAGGGTTCTGTTTCCGCAGACTACACGTAGCCCAGTCCAACGGGAGCACTGCACTTTCACTGTTCACTTCAATTTACAACTTTTTTATTTCTTCTTCATGTTTTTCACTTGAGATCACTGAACTGCCCTGTAGGCGCTCCTGGAGCTCTTTATATACCACTAATTTTGACTCATTTGCTGAAAATTTCGACTGTCATTGCGTTATTCTTTTCGATAGTCCTCTACAACTTTACTTATTCATTTTGCGTGATCTAGTACCTACTTCCCATTGTATTAGAATTATCTAAAGAAACCAATCAATGGAATTTTCTATAAAACACCGAGATCATATCATATCATATAGTTTTTTACAGACATCATTAATCAAAACCTTTTTTAATTAGAGACACTATATTTTGTAGCGTAAAACATAATACTTTATTTTGGTCAATAATAATAACACTAACTATAGCCTTTAATATTAAAAACTCTCAACTATCTCTATCTATATTTAAAAAGCTCCAACGCATTGTGTTACGAATGGAACCAATACTTCTACAAAGATGTGTAAATTTGTATTCGCATAAAAGTATTGAACTAACATTATTTGAAATTGCCCACACGGATTATTTAATCTGTAAAACGTACTTGGTGTTAATTTGTGTATTTTCAGTTTCAATGTCTGCAAATCGTTTAATAGTTTTGATATACTATACCAATTTTAATCGTAGTTTTGAAGTAATATTATATAATATATTAGCTATTGATCATCAGACGCCGTCATGTAAAAAAAAACACATTTATATATTTAATATTTTAATTTAAAAATCAAAAGAAAAACCAGCGCTTTTAGCAGACAGTACAGTACTTTTTTAAACAAGTATTAACAGGCAAGATAACTTTTGTTTGGACTTTTCATTACATACATCTGATCGGAGAACCTAAATAATGTAATTGTGTAATGATCATAAACCGTGTCTTTATTCAATAAATTGTAAACAAAATTTCATCAACATTGGTGGTGCGAGTATTTTCAATCATGACAATTCTAGAACTTATATCTTGTATAAAATTATTCCTAATTAGGTAACCATTTTAAAACCATTTGGCACTATTGAGCCAAAAAAAAATTAAAAATCAGTCCATGAATCTACTTCGTTATGCCGTATGTATGCTGCTACAGATTTTAGGAACCATTCATTAAATTAAATTAATTATGAAATGAATGTTCACAACTACAAAATTCAAATGTAAGTAATACTAAAGATACCTAAAATTAAAAATTTGTTAAATGTGAAAGGAATATATAAATCTCTTTATCTTAAAAGTATTGACACGTACCGTTACATATATACATACAATAATAATCAGAATCACTCCACGATTTACACAGAAATACGTGGCACACAGAAAGTTTTGCGAAAAAAAGTGTTCTATAGGTAAATATTCTTATATTAAATCTTTTCAAAATACTCTCCACTAGCCTCTATACAAAGTTTCATGCGTCTGCAACCAGTTTTCGAAACACTTTTTCCAGTCCGCCGCAGACACCTCGTTTACAGTCTGCTTCGACCGCTGACAGCGCATCTTCCGGCGACGAAAATTGTATCTCTATTTTAATTTTCAGGTGCTGATTTTTTATTTTCAGGAATAAAAAGAAATCACATGGTGCTAGGTCAGGGCTGTAAGGAGGGTGACCCAGAAGTTTGACCGGCGTGCTGTCCAAGAAGTCCCTCGTTTTGAGCGCGCTTTGCGCGGGCGCGTTGTCGTGGTGGAGCAATAGCCCGCGGAACCCCGTGTTTGGTCGCTTGTTGCTTACAACGGAGAAAACTACTGCCAAGCATTAATAGTATACCAATCGGAAGCATCAACGCCGAATGGTATTAGTAGTATACCATTCGGCGTTGATGCTTCTTTGGTTCCGTAAAGGGATTAAGACCAAGTAGCCAGTTAAATTGAAAAAGCTCGTGATCACAATCTTCCCCCCGCTTCTAGATCGCTTCACTTTGGTAAGCGTTGATTACTTTTGAAACACCCAAACCGTCGACTGGCGCTTCGTTTCTATCGTTTCTTCGGATCGTATTGATAAATCCAGGACTCATCACCTGTAATGATTTCGTAAACACGCCAAGACGAGTCTGCTTCAAATTTGTGTATTAAATCACGGCACCATTACACCCGGGCCTGCTTCTGAGCATCGGTGAGGTTGTGCGGCAATCAGCGTGAAGCTATTCTCCTCACGCGTAGATGCACGTGTAGAATCTCGTGAAGGCTTTTTGATCAAATCTGCAGTATGTGTTGAATCTCCTGATACGTAATTCACCTATTGTCTGGGATTAAATTTTTTCCCTGCTTGTTTGAATTAGTTATACCAACGATACACAGTTGCTTTGGAAGGGCCCTCATCCTCATCATTGAATGCAATTTGAAGTCTATAGTATGATTCGTCCGGTTTCAGGCGACATTTGATATCGTAAAAAATCATAACGCGAAAATGTTCCCGGCGCAAATCCATAATAATAATCCAAATTTTTATAATAGTTTATAACTAATATAATACATTGTTTTTATAACTATACAAAAAACTTTTTTTCGCAATACTTTCTGAGTGGCCTGGTATTCTTTTATCTCCTGAATTAATTACAGATACTTAGTTTGAGGGATGAACATGTACAGTATATATTATATGATATAATTGTATTTTATGCATCATTTGGTTTTAAAAAAAAAATTACGTTTCGTCTCGTTTCGAAGACTACTCTTAGGTTCATATTTTAACAAAGAGCAGAATAAATCGATTGCATTGATCATAATTTTGTTTGTGCGCACTGATAACACTGCCATATTAAATTACTTTCATGATATGTCTCAGTTACTAGATTACTAGATTTATTTGTAAAGTATATACAAACATCAGTTAGTACGATTTCTTTACACAGCAGCTAATTAAATTCGATAATAAGCGGACGTTCTTTGGTTTTCAAATGAATTGAGATTATGCCCAAAGCTACATAAATCAGTTTACTTAATGTTTATCAATACAATGTATTTATATATTAAATATACCGAACATAAACATTAGTGAGGCTATTATTGCTATAATAAGTGTTACTATTCTCTTTTACACATAAACTATGATTACTTTGACACTGACTAATTAGGTACCTAGGCTACCTATGCAAAAATAGTATTTCCGAAATTCGATAAAACACCCAAATATAGGTTTTGATACGAAAGATATTAGGAATTAAATATGAAACCACACAAAACCTATTGAGGTCTATTGCAAGGGACCCGGGAATAACTTAAAAAGGAAGCCTCCGGAACTCTTGAAGACCTTGGTAAACTCCACAGGTGGTCACACCTTTTAGGGGGCCTGGCCCTCCTTCAGTTTAGAGAGGCATGCGCGGAACACATGCTACCGCCTCAGGCCTGCTTCTGCTATGGTAAAGGACAGTTACCCTGCCGCTTCTTTAGCCAACATTACATCTTCGCAAAACGAAAAGGCGGCTTCCCACGCAGAGCATTCTGTCAGAATCTGGGGTGCAGTATCCTCGCGGCAGCCCCCGTAGAGGTGAAACACATGCATTGACTCACGGTCTGTGCGACACAGGTATTTCCCGAAACAGCCGTGGCCGGTCAGTACTTGCGTTAGGCGGTTGGAGGGGCTCCCGTGTTTCCTTTCTAGACAATCCATCAACTCTTAGTCCAATTACTCAACCGCCAGAATGACGAGGGAATTTTGAATCATATCGTTACATGTGACGGAAAATAGAGCCTATACGATAATCGAAAACGCTGATCACAGTGGTTGAACACAGGAGAACCGGCCAAATCTCAAGCAAAAGTTGTCTCAGAAAAAGTAATGGTCAGTGTTTGGTGGACCAGTGCAGGTGTCATTAAGCATCCTAGACTGTTCAATTGCTCTAGCCCCCTGCTGTTTCAGGACAACGCTAGACCCCCTGCTTCACGACAGAAGGTCGCTAAATTTGAAGAGCTGCGATTGGAATGTCTCTGACACCCACCATACTTCCTGGACCTTGCTCCAGCAGATTACCACTTTTTTAGGAATTCTGAAAATTTCTTGAAATGAAAATAATTCGATTCCGTTGAGGCAGTCAACCGTCGTCAAAACCGTCAAAGATTTTATCGATTTTCACTCCCACAATTTTTTTCACAAAATCAATGAACTATCCCCAAAATGACGAAAGTGGTAACCACTTTTTTTGATATAAAACGCTAATTTCATATGTAAAGACCTAATATAAGTAAAACAGGTATAGTTCCGTTTAACTTTTTGCAAAATAAATTTCTTAAGTTTATTGAAAGTAAGCACTTCTTAAGTCAATAAGAGTTGTCCTAGGGAGAGGAAGTGCTCCTTCTTAACCTTACAGAAAAGGAGAACTAGGCTTGCCAATCTAATTACAAGGTACACATACAATTCATGTACGATTTTTTGACTTCAAAATGTTTTAATAAAACTGGCACAGATTATTTCTTTAATGAACATCTACAAAGCAGTTAATTCTGTTTACATAAAGCATATTTCCATATCTTTAGCTAAATATGGTAGCCCTATTCTAAGCGCTTAAATAATAAAAGGAGCACCTTATGAATGAAGTTCTTAGATAGTTTTAGACTACGCAAGAAAATACTTAAAACTTTGGTGATCTATTCAAACACTTTTACGTCACTTATAGTATACACATAGTACTGAAATTAGATTCAATATTTGCAAATAAGACATACATATATTTTCTTAGTGTTCTCAATAAGACGCGATAGATCGAGCTGCCTACAAGAAAGGGCTAAGACCGCTTGATTTATGTAAATGACCATGTTAAAATAGACAGACCGACAACATAAATGGAAGAAGTTATAAGTTATATATATATATATATATCTCAAAATATATTAATATAATTATTATTCAACGTCTCTAGTAAATTAGTCTATAATTAATTAATTAATTTATTCAAATACATTTGGCAACTGCAAAGTAAAAGACATTTATTTTTACTGGTTAAGACACCTCTTCCATTCTCAAGGTCATGCTGATGATTGCTTGATGATGATTCTGTATAAATCGCCATAATCATTTATTTTTCATAAGATTTATTTAATTTGAGTATTATTCAGCTCGACAGTTTATTAAAATGTGACTGCATCCATAAATAAATTTTAATGTAGGATTATTAATTTTGCTGTTCTAAACAATGTCTGTAATATATTTTAAGGGTAGACATTCATATATTTTTATGGATAACACAACTCTTTAAAAAAATATTTTGTTGCTTGTTGCATTCAATTTCGTTATATTTACGTTTTATTTTTTCATATTGATAGAGTATTTTATTGAGCTAATATAAATGTATAATATAAAATTATAAATTAATGAGCTCTCAGTACATTAAAATCTGTGTAAGTGAGTATATTAGTCATTATCTATTATGTTTTTCTCTATAGTTTACTTTTGTATGTTTGTCTAATTACTTGGCCAGTCAAAATGTTTTAATTACATATTATATAAAATGTTTAAAATACTATAGGTTTGAACCTTCTTATTTAAGCAGAACAATAATAAAGTAAGTTTGTTAATCTTTAAACGTTGAGGTCTTCATAAACCACGCCTGAATTTAATGGACACAAATCTGATAGTCTACGAATTACATTCAAATATCCATAAACATACTTCACTTATAATTATATATAAATTAGTAAATAACGTCTATATGCTTTATTGTTACAAGACTTTTCTTGTTTTTACATATTTATTACGTACGTATATATAAATCTAAGTAATAATTATAATGGCAATATTGTTAACACAGTTATCGTGCCCACAGATAGGTGTGTAGTCTCATAATATCTATTGACAACATGTCTTCTTATTATACTTAGGTTTAATTTATATTTACAAATTGTTACAATCACAATATTTATTTTCAAAAACATCTAGCAACTTCTTTTATTTTAATATATTCTAACATAAAGATCAGTTTTAAACATTTTGTTGCTTTTAGCAAATATACCTATATTTATTTGTTTATTTTTTTTTCACCAATGCATACACATATATATTTATAAAATATTTGACCACCACTCTATGACTAGTGGCCAATGTTCGTAAGTCTAACATCGATGTTTTACGAAATAGTCCAATATAAGTAACTAATAGACATATCGATCTTAGGTCATTACCATACAATAAAAAAATAAAATGGCTTTTAAAACTTGTCGCTGAAACGGTTGGACCGTCTTAATGTACCTATATATGGTATTTGTTATTATTTAACATACTATTTACAAAGGAATAGCATAAAAGATTTTGTCGAAAAAATGGATGCCAGTAGATCATTGAACTTGGCTTGCTATGTTCTAAAGCAAGCAATTCATTAATTTAAACATATTTACCTACAAATAATGTTTTGCTATGAAGTAGAGTTACACTTGAATTTAAATACTAATTATATTAATTGAGATTAGACAGGAGAGTGTATTTAAGTAGTGAATAGAATTAGAAGTATATTTATCGAGGTATGATATATAAAAAAGAACTATTAGGTGTGTGAATATGACTCCGCCCTTTCTCAACAGATGTCGTTTTTAGTATTGTTTACGTGTACTAATAAATGACCATACTTGTATTCGATAGTACTGAATGTCAGCTATCTAACGCATTTTATGATATTTGGTTGAAGTGTAAGCAACAATTGTTTTCACCTTTTCGAAAATGTCGGTTTTTATTCCAAATAAACGTCATTTGCGGGAAGTGTTATTACATTATTTTATTGCGAAGAAAACTGCAGCGGAAACTTATCGTTTGCTTGTGGAGATTTATGGTGAGCATGCTCCGTCTAATACAACTTGCAAGGAATGGTTTCGACGATTTCAAAATAACGATTTTAGTACTGAGGATAAAGAACATGGAAAACCACCAAAAAAATTTGAAGATGCTGAATTGGAAGCATTATTGGCGGAAGATTCTTGCCAAACTCAATCAGAATTAGCTGCAGCATTAAATGTTGATCGTTCAACTGTTGCAAAGCGTTTACAAATGATGGGAATGATTCAAAAAGCCGGTTACTGGGTTCCACATGATTTAAAAGAAAGAGACATGGAACGTCGGAAAACCATTTGTCAAATGCTGCTTCAAAGACAGCAAAGAAAAGGATTTTTGCATCGGATAGTCACAGGAGACGAAAAATGGATACACTACGAAAATCCTAAACGCAAAAAAGCTTGGGTGAAACCAGGCGAACCAGGCCCATCACAGCCAAAAATAAATATTCACTGTGCCAAGGTCATGCTCTGTATTTGGTGGGATCAGAAAGGTATTGTATATTATGAGTTGCTCAAACCCTCTGAAACTATTAATGGAGAAGTTTACCGACGACAACTAATGCGTTTGAAGCGAGCCATAGAAGAAAAACGACCAGAATGGGTGAATAGACATAACAAATTAATTCTTCAGCATGACAATGCCAAACCGCATACCGCAGAAGTCGTAAAAAGATATTTAGAGGGACAGGACTGGGAAGTGTTACCCCACCCGCCATATTCACCAGACATAGCTCCTTCGGATTACCACCTATTCCGGACGATGCAGACAGACCTTACTGGAGAAAAGTTTACTTCATGTGAAAGTATCAAAATTTGGATTGACAACTGGATAAGCTCAAAAGACCAGGACTTCTTCCAGCAAGGAATACGAAAACTACCTGAACGATGGGCGAAGGTTGTAGCTGCAGATGGAGCATACTTTCAATAATTTTTTTTTTAATTTTGTAAGCGAACAAATGTGTTTTATTTTGACAAAAAGGGGCGGAGTCATATTCACACACCCAATAAAATCTTATTATGTAAGGAGTACCTAAAATATACGTATTTTTAACTAACATTTAGATCTTGAAAGTATCTTAAAAACATATATCTAATTCTTACAATCCATATTGCACGTTTTATACCATGTTCAAATCCGGGAAATATTAAAATATTCTATCACACTCATAAATACGGTTTATGAATATTTTCGATCAGTGACACCCCCAAAACAGTTAAATTATACACTTTTGAACAGAGAAATAATTCTCCTGTGAAAGAATTGATTGACCATCGTTGCTGTTTCTCACTGAATAGATAATAAATTAATAACCTGAAAAGCAACATTTATTCTTCATTTATATATAATATGTTAGACGAGCTTTAAATTTGTAGCTTCTGTAAGAGAGTCCTTTTGAAATAGATATGTATGTTATTGAAAGAAACCTTCCGTTTGACGAGTCCAGCCTTTTTTCGACAAACGCATACCACGTTCGGTTCACCGCGCGTTTGTATTCGCATCAGTCTCCGGTCCCTCGTGGTACTCGTGAAAGCATGGTACGATGCAGAGATTAGTGCGGCATTCTGGACAATGGTATTGAGTCTTCCGCCGCAGGATCCTGCCACATTCGTCGACAGTGTTCCAACAGAAATTGCAACTTAAAGGTGGTCCTGACCTCACAGCGGGAGTGTGGCTCGCCCTTGGAGTCTGTGAAGATTCGGAGGCGGTGGAACTTTCGAAGGAAGCGGATGCTGACGTTGTCGTGGTAGTTGTCGATGACTGTCTATCAGTTGCAGAGACTGCTCTGATGAGAAGGGATCCTACTTCTTGTTCGATTCTTGGCTTTCGGGTCAATAGATTCTGTAAGTATGAAGATCATTAGTGAAAAGCAGATTTACTGGATACACATTATATAGTATTCTTTAGCAATATTATCATATTGAACATTAAAGTTAAAGCTTATGATTACTATTAACATTCGTTACTAAATAAACACAATCATTCAAAATATCATGTATTTTTTTATTATAAATAAGGCACATTACCTCTCAAAGTGCATATAATATATGTAACATATACACTCTTACTTACACAATTTGAAAAACATTATTGAGAAACCCTATTTCCTTTTTGAAGTTAGTTAAATTTAATTCTAACGAAGTAGTTGGAAGTTATTTCAAACTTTCATATTACCTTGGCGGGTGCAAACTGTGGGTAAGATTCATATTTCTGCAATGTAGGCATGGCCCTGGGCGCGACTGCTGTTGGCGGTAATGGGTCTGAAGTTTGCTTCCGAACCTCCCGACTGTCATCAGGCACACGGGATTGTCGTTTGAAGTGCTTCGTGCGTAGGTGACGACCATCTGAGCCCGGGCTTAATGGTGTCGATAGGTTTTCAGCTGTAGATGTAAAATGATGAGCATCAGTATGTTATAGAAAGATATATTATAAAAACAATAACAGTGTTTAGAGAGTTGACAAGAGTTGTACTACATGTTTCGATATAACTCCGTCATTAGTGAATCTACATATTTCAATAATTCTTATTTATATTGAATTGTTTGCACTCAAGGTAGATCCAGTTTAAATTTGAAGACCATATTCAATATTTAAAGTAGCAAATCGAGTACTGAGGAATACAATCAACTTCAATATACATATATTTTATGTGAATTCATTTGATTGTTTTCAAAGTTGGCTCGGTTTAAATAAGAAAAAAATCATCATATAGAGATAAGTTGGGTATATACACTTTTAATAGTAGCAGTTACTTTTAGTAGATACATAGAAGTTCATTTGCTTAGAGAAGTGACAGACAAGTGCGAGTCTGACCGATAATCCGAGGGGGATTATCGGTCAGACTCGCACTTGTGAGGCTTTTTATAAAATGTCGTTGACAGTATAATTTTATGAAATACCATCTTATTATCCAATAAAGGCGAATTCGGTTTAAAGATATATATATGCTTTTTTATTTTTTTCGTGTCTGATATTAATAACTTGATAAGTGATAGTATAAAAATAGGTAACAAATAATTAATAAGATTAACTGGTATACCTTTGAGTATGACACAATCAATTATTGTCGTTTAAAATATTAGTCAATTTTTGTATGTTTATTTTGTACTAAACGTCATTTTTTGGTAGATCATTGTAGACTGAAAAAATAAAATAGTTTATGGATGGCGTTGTAGGAATGATTCTTACTTTTTTTATGCGATAGGGGGCAAACGAGCACTTGTATACATCTTATCTTTATAGTGTTATACTTAAGTATGCACTCAACGGAAGTTCTAATTTAATACATTACATTCTAATTCTAATTTAGTACATAATTAAACCCACATACACACATCAAGTCTAGGGATCAAGTCCTTTTTAAAGTATCACCGCAATTACGGATTATTATGTTAACATTTTTGGATTGTTATTGATTCATGTTAGTGAATTTCGCTAATTTAATAAAGAATTTTCTTTAATTTTTTATTAAAAATAAAAAAATAGCTGTCAATCAGGATTCCTATAGTTAGTTGTTTTTTTTTAATAAAACTATTACAATATCTGCATCAATGCGCGTCAACACAGGGCTAGAGTCGTAACACGCATTCTTGCATCGCATCTCAATTCTGCCGTGGCCTGCTCAATCGCCAGACCTCAACCCAATTGAGCACGCATGGGATATGGTCCAAAAAAGAGCACTACCGATAAGGATGCCGTGCATACCGCACAACTTTTGGACGTGTTTATAAAGAACGTGAGCGGTCATTCCTCAGTAATTTGATGAACTGATTTTAAACATGCCAAATCGCAGTGATTATGTAATTCGTGTCAATGGTGGAAGCAGATTATCAATTTTTATATTTACAATAAAAATAAAACTCATTTTTGCCATTTATAGAAATTAACCTAAGTAATGTCAACATTATCTTAGGTTAATTCTCCACAATTTGCAAATTTTCTCAATTTTTACAAAATATAGGGACGAGTTGAAAACTTAAATATAGGAATTAAAGCAAGAAGCTAGTCTGGAAGACTAGACTTAGTAAATTTTAATTGGATATTTTTATAGTTTAAAATGTAGTTGACCCTCCTGATGTATATTTTGTAACAACATACAAAGCAGAATTTATTCAGCACACGCCTAGTGTAGTAAGTATCTGAAGCAACGATTATAATTTGATCTATCTCAGCACCCGAGGAAACAAACTCCTCGGTTATTCAGCGTATTTCGATCGATCGATCGATGGGAACACAAGTCCAATGTCTTCGTCTCCGATGTACTCGTGTATTCCGGCAATTGTTCATTGGCGAGACAAAGCAGGATTAAATAAAATAAGAATTACAAAATAATCAAAAGTATTTATTATCTATTTTGGTATAGAACAATAGTTTAGTGCTACGCACAAAATTCTCCAATCTTGCCTGTTTATGAACAACCTCTTACATATTCAGGCAGCCAAATGTTGACAATTGCGATTACTGGCAAATTATAAAAAGGAGACCATTTCTAATACATGTTTATGTAAGCTTTAATATATTAGCTGCTTTGCATATTTTAAGTCTTAGTAGAGGTATACACTGAGAATGTAAATTATATAATAGCAGAATAAATTAAATAAATTATAAGTTATTTTTTTGTGTCTAAATATAATTTCACATACTATCACGAACTGAGATAGCTGGCATTATATTTAACATTAATTTTAGTGTGTTCTATATATATTATTATTAATAATGTTAATAATAAATATACTTTAAGCTGCAAGTAAACGGATAGTAGATTAATTAGATAAATTATATTCCATCATTCATCCTAGGGTAAATTATTTTAGATTCAAAATATAATTCTACAATCTTTCATGAACTGAGATGGCTGTATTTATATTTTATCACATTATTCTATTCCTTATTATATGTGAATAGTTTGTATTGGATTTATATTCATTGAAATAAATAAAAGCATGTATAATAACAATTGGATACCCCTACTATAACTAACCTTTTCAGTCTTTAATATAAAATAAAAAAGGATAAAACCAGGAGAATAATATGTATAAGTTTTAAAAACAATACACCAGGGAGATTTACAGGCAACCCACAATCATCAATATCGACGCTGCCAAACATTACTTATCACTCTCAGAATACCACAATTACTCTTCATTATTAATACTATTTCGACAAACACTGGTACCTCTTTTTACTAAATCGCTGAACGGATAATGTCAGACTAATTACCAAGTCATAAACAATTACTATGACTTAAATAACTTATTTCGCAGAAATTTGAACTGAAATACTACAAATAACTGTTTACATACACTACCTGCAAATAAATTGCACAAAACTTTTTAATTTTTTTAGACATCTACAATTCTTTAAATCTGAAGCAGATTATGGGTATCTTTATTGTTAGTGTGCTGTTAATTTGGATCCTGAATAACTATATTATAGTTTGATTGATAGCAATATTTTTGATATATCTTTGTATAATAGCTATGAAACTTCACAGTGTGCAAGTTTACAATACAGATATATAAATTAAATTAAAGTATTCAATTGTAACTAGCAAGTTTTGTATATGAAGATATCCAACACTACCCGAACAAGAGAGGTAGCACCTAAAACATTTTTGTTAACTGGTAACATCGACGTTTCACGGCCAAGTTTTTGACCATCATAATACTTTTAAATCACTTGATGGCACTTAAAAAATATATATAAAATTTATTCGAAACCAGATCTCTATAAACTGAATTGATTTAATACTAAATTATTTAAAAAAGCTTCTGGAACTTCAATTTCAAATTAATTTTTCAAATACAGCATGCAAAACCAAAACATATATGACAACTGAAAATACTATAAGTATATGACGCATATACAATACAAGGTATAAATGTAAACATTTCATAGTATAATGTTACAAATTATAGAAACTTCAGATGAAAAATGAAAAAATAAATGCTAAGCGTCCGTTTTTCCGTTTTCGGTGCAGTCTTTTCATAATAAACTACTTACTTCAGGGAACATTCATCGGCGAGAATACAACCAACTATATACATATTATATTTACATTGAATGACCTCTGTAACGTAGCTAGGACAGCCTAAACGTAAAAAAAACATTACAGTAAAAAAATCAGTCGATACACGAAAAGTTCGGAGATCGCAGCCAAAAATCATAATTATCGTTGTAAATCTAGGCGAATAGAAAAATATAATACTTCTAAGTTTTTATATAGATAATAAAATTAATACTTATAGAGCGGTAAGTGTCTAGATCACAAAATACTCGCATACGTAAACAGCACACCTTATGTACAATTTCATTGCTATTAACGTTTAATATGTTGCGATTATGTACAAGACACAACAGCTTCACACATAGGTAAACTAGACAATATATGAAATCCATGATAAATTTGCATTTAAAAATAAAATCGATCAAAAAAATAGAAAATAGATTTGTATATTTGTTATATGCGAGCAACATATTCACAAGATTTCTTACACCGACACTTTCGCCGATATCCAAGCTTAGCCTAACCTTAACTATAAATGCTTAATAATAATTAATTTTAACGGTTAACTACTTTTATACACGACAGAGATCTCTGGTTCTCATTGAAGCTTACAGTGACGTCTGAGTTACCTGTGTTAGTGATACGTTCGACATGATTATCGAAAAAAATATGTCTAATATTGCTGTTATGAATTACTTTCAAGTCAACAAGAATATAAAAAGCGACTTGCAGTTATTTATACTTATTATTACTCATTTCAAAGATTAAATACAACGACATGTTTATTTAACAAAAGCTACCCAAATTACAGTAATCACTGGCGGTCCATATCACTTCACATCTAATGTATACTATACATAAACTATAACTACAATAAAAAGTAATAAGTACATGAAGTACAAACGAGTGAAATCAGATTTGTAATATTTTAGTAATTCGAAACGTAAATGCATTTGGATCACGTATATGGAGAAGATTATTTAGGATATATTATTGGAAAAACGATTTAACTCATGAATAAACTAAGGTTATCAATTCGGTATTGACATGCATTCCATTAAATACTAAATGAGAGCCTTTCGGCTCATTTTAATTGCTTCTCAGCATTCCATTGCCTGTTTTCAAAGTAAAAACTCACTATCATTTTGTGAGTGATCAAACCTGCATCCAGTTAGATGTACAAATGTAATGGCGTGCTTAACAAGTCTACAACTGTCCGATAAGTTAATCCACACATACATAACAGGCCAATGTCTGTACATTATAGATATCGAAGAAATACTAATATAGAGGGCCTTTAATAGACCGACAAAAGCCAAAATACGTTTTATAGAACTTTTGTATGTCTGTATGCTTATAGAGGCATCACGCACAACTACTGCATTGATTTGAGTGCAGTTCTCACAGATCTATTGCTAGGGGTTAACTTAAAATATAAGCTCAATATAACAGTCTCTGCATAAATTAGAATATAGATATTTGATAATAAAACATCCCAAATAATTTTCTCAATATAAATGGTTAGATCTGATGTTGGTTGTGTTCATACACTAGGTACTTTGTTTTTGGTGACTAATAAAGAATTTACACATATTAATACTTATATATATATATATATATATGATAGAGGTAGTTATGTAACTGAATGGAACCAGCCACTCAACCTACATCTAAATGTTTTGACACAGTTTCCCAGTTAAGATTCTACAACATTCACTGGTTTGTACACAGATTTGCATACATGATAGACGGAATCCAAACTTATCAATCTTACTTTTATCAAAATATGCTACACACACTACGGGTATATATACAATGCCTGGGATTGTTGGATATGTTTTTACCATATACCAAAGACAAACTTCACCAATGTTTAAATATTTAAAATCATAACAGTACATATACATCATATATCAAGGGCTTAAGATGTTTTACTAAATATATAGAAGTACTAGATATGTTAATTCAGTAAATGGAACCAAACAAAAAATAAATTAAATATAGCAAGTGTAATAATTAGTCTCCATCAAAAAATGTAAAGCAATAATGAGGAGAACACTCAAAATTATTTATTTAAACAATTGACCTTATATAAAATGTGAAGCTTTGTGAGAAACTGTGTCAGTGATGCATGCAAAAAGGGAATACACAAAAAAAATCGCTATCACATTTCAAAACGAACATTACAAGCTACCATTGTGCACTCATTTATATCCATATAAATTGTTCACCGAACAGTTGATAACTATTCTATTGAGATCTAAAAAATACGTTTTATTAATGGCAATACTACTACGGACGTACCTGAGGTCACACAAACCTTATAAGAAATAGCCAATGTAGACCATAACTATTTACACTTGAAAAAACAACTGCTGTTACTATGTGAGATTATTTGTGATGATAAAAACATAAAAGCTATAGAGCACTACTAGGATCTTCTGGTGTAAATCGAAACTACACTTCCGCTTGTTTAATAAAACTACAAAGCACTCCAGCTGCATTGATGAAAAGTATAGAATAGACAGTGCAGAATCCTTACGTAATGTATGCACCATAAGATCCTTGCTGCATTTAAGTAAAATAAATACTGTTGTGATATGCCCCTGGTTTGTGGACCTCACTCTCTCTCTCTTTCTCAGTGTATCATCTCAGTTGTACACTACCAGAGTAACTTCAACTTCTACACATTATTGCTTGTCGACAAACACAAT
Source organism: Tyria jacobaeae (assembly GCA_947561695.1). Taxonomy (NCBI): domain Eukaryota; kingdom Metazoa; phylum Arthropoda; class Insecta; order Lepidoptera; family Erebidae; genus Tyria; species Tyria jacobaeae. The sequence continues at coordinate 3,383,941 of OX387207.1, read as the reverse complement.
ATAAACTGACAGACGCACTCATAACCATTTTGATAGAATTATTATGCCATGGTATCCACTGGTTTCTATTTTATAAGTACATGTCAGCACAATAAGTTGACACTTCTTCACTTGGAGAATTCCAAGATTGTGCACCTCAAAGCCAACTTACACATTCTGAAGTGGGTTTACATTTATTAGTATTTACAGTGATAGATGCATATACGCGGCGTAACGCGACTGCGAGAGGCCTTGATGAGGGGGCGAAGCTGCTGTAAAGGGGTGAAAATCCGCCCCTTGCCACTCATGTCACAACGAGTAAGACTCGTCAATTGACACGCCGCAGGCCGCGTTCTATTGCATCGAATTAAAATTCACCCCCAAAATATTGAGGGGTGAACTGTGTGGGACACCTTGTAAGGGAAAGCCTTGTATTGTTGAATCGATGAAGCCGGAAGGAACTTGGTGCTGAGGACCTAATAACGCCATTTGTTGTTCAGGTACCTGGGGTTCTTCTTTTTGTTCGGGTGGGGGCGTCGTATGTTCTCGCTTGATCCTGCTTTTGATGCTTGGTCGGTTATTGGGGTAGCCTCTCTTTTTGTATTCAAGCCATAGCGTCCTGTTGTTAACACCGAACATTCGCGCAGCTTTGCAGAAGCCGATACCACCAAAGCGTACGGCTTCAAGAGCTCTCTGAAAGTTTTCCTCTGACTGCGGGTTGGTGGTGCGTCTTCGCTTAGGTATCGGCATTGGTCCTTGCTCTTGTGGAGCTTGCACATCAACGCACGAGGGTCCCGGAGAGGGTCCAGCCACTCCGAGAGATTGTCCATAGTTGGAAATATCGGCGTCCATATGGGGATTGATGACGTTATTGATCCCGTACATCCCGGGGTCCGGTTGAAGCGTCCCCCCGATGCAGGCGTTCGAGTAACGAGGGTACGAATGCTCCATCATCGTCCACTGGCCTCCTAGGAAGAGAGATAAATGTACGTTTTAATAAAATTTCTAAGTACATAGTAAATGTTTTAGATGTTTTGACAAGTTTCTCATTGATCTCCCTTCCCTGGAATAAAAACGGGGCCGGATACGTGCCGTGTTAGTCCCTAATAGTAAGAAAATGTGCTAATTGTTAAAACTTTCAAGATCGCGACAGTTAAAAAGGAACGGGTTAACAACAACAACTGCAGCCGAGTGAAAGTTTTTAAATGATTTTTAAACTTATCGAATTATTGTTCCTAACAACAAAAAACGCGTTTATTTAGTGAAGTGTTTATTTTGTTGCAAAACTAAATAGCAATAACAAACATGCAAAAATTAACATTTAAGCAATAAAGACAGGCAAAATGATGCGAACGAACCATACAATTAATTCAAATAGGCGAGATGAATGAGAAACTGTCAAGATTTTTTTGAAATATACCTAGTTTAAAAAAAAACATTTATTTTTCTTGTTGTGCCCCTCTATACTAATTGGTATTAAATGGAGCTTTATGCCATTTTTTGGCAAAATGCAAGTACTTCTGATTACTAGCTACCACAAAAAAGTCTGTATTTGGAAAATATAATCACAAGGACAAACAAAGTGCGTGTCCACAAGATTGACATAGAAACACTACATATGAAATTCAGGGCCCACGCAGATCAATTATAAGTTTCATAAGGAATTACGCTCAGTGATAGAAGACGAAACATGACGGTTTAACATCGTGATTTCATACAATGCAATATCTGCTTGGGTAATGCTCACATCAAGTGTAAGCACCTATTCCAGTCCGTTAGGGTCATTATTGAGTTCCCTATACTGATTGTAGGCGGGTATTTTAGAGTTTTCCTTGTGTCGTCTGAATAAATGCGTTGTTCAACTGACAGTTATGGCATGGATGCTGAAATGGATGATATATCAATTTTGTATAGTTCATTGTATGTCGGCGGCAACACAAACTGCACGTTTTTTTTTTTGGTAAAATAAGTTACAATTTAGCTTATGAAGGAATTGGAATTACCAATCTATAAGTGACAAATGAACTTAAAAATCGAGATGATAGCTAATGTTTTAAAGAATTCTTCTTATAAAGAAATACTAAAGCATTATTTGCCATCAACAATGACTATAACATGCATTTTATATTAAGAATAATATGAACTTATTTATATCTTGAAACTACATAAATCCCTACTTATAAAAGTAATCAATACTAAAATATTACAATAGAATAATAATAATTTGAATTGCATTTACGTGTAGTACTAGATGATACTTCCTTACCTTGAGGTAATCCTGTTGAAGTAGAGTCCATGGCCAATGGTTCAACCGGCATACTCTCTTGTTCTGGTGTCTGTATACAATATAACATCAGATTTAATATGTATATGAGGACTTTTTGAGAAATTTTCCTCTCATTGTGGTCTCAAAGAGTCTGTTATAGCAGTCTTATAATGCACTAATTACTGGCTGTAGAAGTACAACCTTGCCCATTAAATGCAATCAGCCATTATGTTATGGAGATATTTTAAAGATATTTAACAGGTATTAAGAATAATGATTTCTCATTCAAAATGGTCCAAAAATGGTCCAAATTCTCAAAATTATTGAAATTGAAAAAAACAAAACAATCACATACAGTAGTACCCTCCCTATCTTTTCTCAGTGTCTACAATTCTGTGTTTATAAAACACAAAATAAATATATATGCTACCCATAAGTAGGTCCTGACTAAGCGGGAGAGTATCAAAGACAGTTTAACTAACCTGTTGTGAGTTATCGATAGTGCGAATCTCATGGTACTCCCTGATGCGACGTTGCTGTGGGAGACTGCTCAGTGTTATTGTTTCAACCGTCTGTGCGCTCGCTTCGGATCTGTTCTCGTCGCTGACCATATTTAGAGATGTTGAACCTGTTGAGCTTTTCCTGCGCCTATAACAATTTATTTAAAAATATACATGAATTTAATATACATATAAGGTGCAACAGGTATGAATGAACTTCCAGATACTTTAAGAAATATGCAACAATAAAAGTACTATTGCTGTTTATTCAGTGTCTTATTTGGGCTTTTTTCTGATCCTTTTGGTATCCTGACAAAACAGATTATTTTTTTTTATCATTATGTGACACCTAACTGCATCTCATTTCCAATAGCTACAAAACCATATTAATGGATGTACTTACGTTATTCACGTTTAGGGCAATTAAATTAGTATTCATTTAGTCCAGTAGATCCTAATATGATGTTCGTTATAAGACCAAGTTAATATCAAGTAATATAATTGCTTCTATCTATTTCACGTAACAACAATTTTAAATTTTTATTGAAATGTTTTTCTTAAAATTTTTAATATTGAGTACAGGAAAAAATATTTTTTCAAAGTAACCAAATAAGCGACTTAAATCCTACTTATATTTTAAACCCTGATGAAAACTTTATAAATTTAATGTGTGTACTTGTATGATTCTGGGATTGGTCTGCCGACACCATAGTAGTAGTAGTTTCCATTCTTGATCTTGGCACAAAGACTACCAGTTTTTGGTAAACTAAAAATTAATAAACTAATCTTCATTATCATAGTAAGGATAACGGTCTAACTGTTCAAAATATTGAATTGTCATGTCCCTGATAAGTATGCCAAATTTCCAGTTAATCCGACGTTTTGAAGGGGGTCAAAATCATGTTAAAAGTTTAAACATACGGATCCTTATTACCTTCTGCGTTTGTTAGATGGTGATGCAGCTGGTGAATGCTTATGGGAGTCCATCGAGTCCCCCTGGTTCTGGAAATCTGAGGAGGTACCCTGCGACCGTGTGAGTGAAGTGGAGTCTGGCATCTCTGTGAGGCCTTTGATCTTGAGCAGCTTTGCAGTGTCCAGCACCTGCCGGTAACAAATAAAATAAATAAAGAAAGAAGAAAATGCTGCTTATTACAACATGGATTCAATTTTTTTTTTTGATATGTCAAACAAGATAAGTTGCAAAATTTTAAAACATTGAGTTAAGATTAATATCCTGTCAGTAACCATAGCACACAAATAGACAAATTAATTTCACTTAGTACTAAAAATTTAAACTTAGGAGTTCTATCTACAACTAAATTAAGGCCGAAAAAGCTCCATACTAGCAGATGTGACAGAAAATATTCCACCTCAAGTTTAAAATTAAGGGATGAAAAATGCAACTGATTACAATTTATCAGGTGCATTTATTAAGGGCAGAAAAGTCAGTAATCCATCCAATCCATCAGTCAGCATCGGTGATCCATTAAATCCATCAGTGAGCATCAGTAATCCATTGCACTTTTGTAATTTTGTACCTTGTACAGCTGGGTATTGTACTTGTACCTGTAATTTATGTATGTATATATTTTTTCTTATTTTGTATCTTTACTTTGGCGTACAAAATCCTGGGCTCTCTCAGATTACAAACGGTTTTACAATCAACAAATGTTTTACAATTACAATCCGAAAATCTAAGACTATTATAAAATTAGATCAATAACTATGAAAATTATGACCGCTTTTACTATAAAGAAAATGCATCTCACCTTAGGTAACTGCTCTTCAGTCACATTAACTTCACCGCAGTACATGAAGTCAACCATCGTACGCAGGTCTGCGTACGTGACATCCTTTAAGATGACTATCGGGTGCGGCGACGGGTTGTCCACGAACAAAGACTTGAACGAACACATTTTTGATTTACATGGGTGGTGTAGTGTACAAAACTGTACGAAATTGGAGTTCATGTGTCAAAGAATTTTCACCAATCAATTCATTTTTTTACCTTTGCCTTGCCATATTTGGCAGTAGAGTAAAGGCATCATTGTGTGATTCTGCTGTTAAAGGTTTGAACCCAAAATCAAGTGCATTGTCAATATAGAACCCACTCCTAACTCAATCTTTGAAATAAGTTGGTGTTAAAGCAGAACCTTGTGTGAAGAAGCAAAATCAGTATGACTGACTATGCTTCACTACTGCATGGAAGACATTACAGATACTAGTGGTTATCAAAGCGTATGAATCGCCAATTGACCTACACCTTATAGGCCAAACAAGTCACCTGCCAATACTGAAAAAAGTATTTAACCCATTATTTCCCAAGCATTGAAAACTTTGGATTTTTTTTGTCAAATCTTGAAACTTAAGTTCATAATACGCTAAGAAAAAATAAAACTAACAAAAAAAAATTGTACTTGTAATGCTGAGTCAGCCTGTCCTGTAAATATGAGACTGGGGACATGTGATCAGAAATAATAAAAGTAAACAATCATAAGAATATTAGCTGTACTTGAAAATTTGACCATTTGCAGTTTTAAACATAAAGTTCTATTAACTTATTTTGTATGGTAAGGTATAAAACAATCACTGCAGAGTGTTTTCTTCACAGTTAGCGCAAAAAGTAAGAGGTTTTTTTTTACAACCTTGTCCCTGGCAAAGCCTCTGTCTGTCCCCCTTCGTCTTATAGTGAACAATATTGTCAAACCTGACAGGTTGTAAAAGGCGTTCTGATGTACCTGGTGTAGGTTTGGTTTGTTTGCCTTGCCTTCCGATTTTTTCATCCAAGAAAAACAACCAAGAATAATATTTTGAAAGATTACCACAAGTTTTTAAACTATGTTTTGTTTGTTTTAATTTTTTATATATTTTGTAGTCTAAGAATCAGTTTTATGAAAATTGGAGTTAGTAAGTTTTTTTACATTACGGTATATAAAATCAGAATATGATGCTTTTTTTTTTTTTTTTTTTTTTTTTTTTACGTGTGGAAACCCCCACGGGTCTTCACTCACCGGAGCTGACGGTGAAGTGGTATGTCGGACTCGAACCGACTAAAACCACACGGTGTTCCGTCATAAGTGGGTCTATTGCAAGGGACCTGGGTATACCCAAGAAGGGATGCTTCCAGGAACCCCTGCAGACCTTGGCCGCCTCTTTTCCAGGGCGGCCACACCATGGCAATATGTGGGGCATAACCCCCCCTCAAGTTTGAGAGGCGTGCGTGGAACACGTCACGCCACCGTCTCAGGCCTGCTTCTGCTAGGGCACGGGCAGCCCTACCCGTTACCCCCAGGCCAGCGCTCATGGAGGCCGGAGATCGTTGTGTGCTCTCCGGAGAATATGATGCTACTTTTTGAGACAACAAAAATGATATTTTGAAAAAATTACATTAAAATTACGGATACACTTTTTGCAGAAGAAAAAAATATTTTATCAGAAAAACAATGCAAGAATACGAATTTTGTCAGAAACAATAAAAAACCTAACATGTAAAAAAAAAATGTTGAATATGGTGTCCTAAAAATAGGACAGTGGGGAGGAATGGGTTAAAACTAAAGGGAATCTTACCTATCGTTAAAAATATCATTACGACTTTCTTTCGCCAGTTGAACAGGTTCACAGAATGTGATAGGATAACAAAAGAAAAAGAATATTCGGCAGTATTCTTAGATATTCAAGAGGCTTTTAGACGGGTCGGGATGGCTCCTCTATAACGTTACATTCAGATTCTTAAATCCTAATTATCAGATAGCATAATATTTCAAGTAAAAAAACTCACATAACATCACACTTTGATATTAAAGCAGCTAATGTTCGGTATGAAGACCAGTTCTGTACAGGTTTTTTTTATGGGTCAGATCACCTGTTGACTATGGGTTGAGGTTACATTTGCAGATGATAGAACTCTGCTAGATAGCAACACAGACCTTTTTGTAGCTACAGGAGGATGATTATAAAGAGGCCTCGATGGAATAGTAAGGCAATTGTAAATCACACACAGTAAAACTGTTCACAGATGATGGTGATAATAATAATTTGGTGATTCTAAAATCCAGCTTTACCCAGACTTGTTTGTAAATATGTGTATATTAAATATACATATGTATATACATATAAGTTACATTTACTCACTTGGAAATACGTGCTGCACGCAGACAATACAACTTTGTGCGCTAGTAAGTGTTTCCCGTCTGCTGCCAGGGTGACGTCCACCAGCGTCTGGGTGTTAAGCAGCGTGGTGAACATCGAGATAAAGTTAGGCTGGTGGTTGTTCCACCTCAAACTATACTGCTGCGACATCGTGCTGCGCTGAAACACAAAAATCAAATTTAGCAATATAGCACAATTTTCGTTAGTGCGGTATTTGATGTGAAATGACTTTGCATTATGTTTATTTCTTTAAAAAAACGTAGGCAGACGTAGCATAAAACGGCCGCAGGCCAGGTGGAGTGACGATTTGCGGAAGATGGTGGCAGGAGCTGGATGCGAGACTCCGAAAATAGATCGAAGTTTGCAGGTTTGGGTATTGATCCAGTATTTAATTTAACGGCAGATCTGAATTCTACTGATTTAAAAAAATCTGTAATTTGTAGAGTCAGTCATTTTTAGAATTGTAAATTCCAAGAATTGGTCTATTGTAGACTCTGTAGTCATTTTGTGAAGTAGTCAATGTGAGACCAAACCGTTTTAAAGTTACATTAGTGAACATACAAATATGTAAGATAATATAAAATAAATAGATAAGCAATTATTTTCACATCAAATATTATTTTCTACACGAGACAGCGCAGTTTCTGCTTTATTTAATATAAAAGCTATCGAGTGTGAATCTTGTAAGATATGTTTACGTGACACATACATACACTTTAAAGGACTATTATATTGCACGAACAATGGCGTTCGATATCCCAACCCTCAAGAGTCCTAAGCGTCCGATCTCGTCAGAGCTGAAAGGGCTGTTGGCTGCTAACCAAAAACCATGATAATGACCTGGACTAGACCTGGTGTGAATACATCACAAGTTTCCGATACTATTCTCAGAATTGTGAGGTTGCTTGGATGCTTGTAAAAGAAAAAAAATAATTAAGTACCTAACTTATGTTAACCCCTTTCAGATAACGCTAAAGTAATAAAATAAAACGTATCATTGAAAGAGTGAACCCTTCTTGTAGTGAGTCTTCTTCTAATCTAAATTTCAAATGATTGAGAGAGCAACATGAATAAGTACATTGGCGTATTCAGATCAACAAAAGTTTTATGAATATATTCGGTTTTCGCTAATATATAATAAATATTTATCACTTTTTTACATTCTTAGTACTGTCATAAGAACATTTTCGTAACTATTAATTATTAATTATTAATAAATGTATTTATCCTTTAGTAAGTAGTAGTAAAGCGCTATACCTGAATTCGCCACCGTACTGCGCTACCTTGCAGACCAATAATTGTTATTTCTGTAATGATTGTTTTACAAATACTTTGAGTTAAGACTCTCCGTTGTAGGCTAGTAAGACTTAATTAACTCTGTTTGATGTTCTTCTAGCACAATCTAAATATAACCCACCCCATCGCTTCCTGCGAGTATCGCAACTAAAACATTGTAGTCATATCTTTATATTAAAGTTATATTGAGCAAGATCGGCCGTGAACATGAATCACTGGGGTCCGTTGAGGCATACAGGAGAGTACTTCTATACCCACAATTCGATTCCAAGTGATTCCAAGACACCAAATAAGGTCGAGCATGGAATATACATATAACTTGATAAAAACTGTAGTAGAAAAATAACAGTAAAATATTAAGCGTGGGGAAACTAGATTTTTTTAACTACTTCATAAGATGAAGACGACGTCAATACTGTAGTCATGTCATGTGCCTCTACAAACAAAGGCTAAATCCTTCCACCAGGCGAGGTGATCAAGCCTGGAGGACCGCGACCCAAGGATTGATGTTGGAAAGTTGTGTATATATCTCTGTATATATATATATATATATATATATATATATATATATATATACTAAACGGCGCGAAAACTTTAATATCGCAATTCAGGATTCTGCTACATAATTAGGGTGGTTGCTAAGTAGCTCAATTTGTCTTCGCTAGATGGTGTCGAGGTGTTTATACTGAATGTGGAGATTGTCACAACATAACAGATAATAGGTTCCTTTTTGACTAAAAAACAGTTCTATAAATGTGTAATTAGCTCTGCTTTCCAATAAAATTTCTTATTTTCAATTAACCACAATGACCTGGTAACCAAATCTAGAACTCTCAAAAGTGTTTGAGAAAGCAGCACCGCGCCGTTATACATTGGGGTAAGCGGGAATAAAATCAGACATTTACGATCTAATACAATCCAGCGCAGTGAATTTATATAATAACGCATATAATTTATGAACTGCTGAATTTCCAAACAACTCATTAATGTTTCCTAAGTAGTGTAACTTTTGTCTTGTTATGATCCGAAAGCTGTTTTGATTGATTAATATACAAAGGTTAAAACAATGACCAAAATGTTGAATACTTAAACTTGTAATCTTACCTCATTGAATCTTAACGAACTATTACTGTTTTTTTAACAACCAAGCAGCTAATATTACAAGAACTAAAAGAAATCGTTTCAACGTTTTTGGGTGGGAACTACTACGGAGTACTGCTGCTTTTCGTCAGTAATTATTTAATAGTTTCAGGTAAGGGTCGACAGTAGGAGTCAATATTATGTCTATGACTGCAGTTCACAGTCTAATTGTTATTCTTAGCTTCCTAACTGACGACATATCGATGTCGTGTAATAATCTCTTTAGTAACAAAGTATAACGAATACAGTTTTTCACGTATAGTTGCAAGTGGGTTCTGCCCTTAAGCCTACTGCTTCCGAGTAAAACAAATAAAAATATAAATTATTGAACTCGACTAACATAAATTGGTTGAGGCTTTCGCGGCCGATTGATTGAACGTTCTTAAACAACAATATAGTAGGAAATCTTTCTATAAAATTTTGTAGGGGTTGCAATATGAAGTTGCCGTATTATTGCACTAGCCTCTGAATTCAAAGGAATACTGCATGGTGTTAGATTCCAGAGTGAAACATCTTAAATTATTAACTGAAACTACATATGTATATTAATCGCTAGGCTTTTATCATTCTTTGCATAATTTTTACATTTAACTTTTAACGTGTTGCAGCAGCGTTGATACTGCGAAAATCAGAGTATTTTCAAACAGAGTTTCAAAAACAATTTTTTTTATGTGCATCTTTCGCGATACGTAACTATTAATGAAACGCTTTGAATACTTTTGGTACTTTAATGGAAAGGTTTGTACTCGATTAATGTCCCATTTAAATTTGCTGAAAAATCCCCTCCAAAAGTAGAAATTAAGGGATGATTCATTTGATATATATTGATTTATATTTACAGTGGTAGGTGCTCATTGAAGTCGGTTATATACTTTTTTGAAGTTAATTAAACTATCGAACACAAGTTCAGATTAATACAATAGAAAGCTAACAAACCAACTACGTTCGTATTAAAAACTGACGAATAACATTAAGAAAAGATTAAAAATACTTTGATAAACAGGACAAATATTAGTGTACCCCGTGTAGCTAGTGTTGAAGCTACGACCTCTGGCTAAACACAGGATCAGCAACCGCTAGATCAATAGGCCTGTTATTATTATTAGTAGACCTCATGATGTCTCGACTCCTGAGTATCAAATTGCTCAAAATATAATGAAAACGTAAAAGAAATAGAATGCATTCCATTCTTTGTTGTACTAGTTTTTTTAATATTATATTTTTACAGCATGCCTAAAGAATATATACTGACCTTTTTATACAGATCTTCTCAGTTTTGGTGTCTCGATAGGCCACTTACTGTAACACATACACATTCATTACATTAATATAATTATTAAGATTTATAAAAGTATTTCAATACTAGATATAATTTTAATATTATCTTTTGAATCGCACAATCGCATCGCTTAGTAATATTATTTTGTATAACAAAGAGCAGCAAAAATATATGGGAATTTTAAAGAGGTGGACAGTTTTTAACACTTCATTAAACTATGAAAGCTAAAATTGAATATTACTGTTTAGCGCATGAATGAACATGTAAACATTGATTATGATGATATAAAATATTCAAATTCATGCTCGCACTGCTTTTTTGGAGCGTATCTCGTGCGTCACTGATTTCATGTACTTAGAAAAGTAGTTAGGCATACAAGGATACACATGTTTGTGATTTTGTCCCTTTTATGTAATGTATTTTTAACCTAACATGGGGATTTAAAAATAGAAATAGGTATTCTATAATTATATTGCAACAGCAAAATAAAAAAATAAGAATTATCGCTTAGCATTGACATTAATTTATACTTCAATGACTACTAGTAAGATTCTTTAATTTAAAAACTAACTGGCAAGTATACCAGAAGTCGGGTGGTAATTACTTACTGGTGCTTATTAAAGCTGATGATTCTCACATTATAAGGTAAATCTGTGTGCTACATCACTACTTTCATAAGAAAAAATATTGATATATTATTAACAATGTCAATAAATTATGTACATCTCTTTTATTGAAACATTTCATTTAGCTATGGGAGTTTTATACAAAACTGTACAGAATAAATATTGTTTCATATGGTTTTGTACCCTGAAAATTATATATATACACCCTTATTGAACAAAGCAAATTTATATTCTGTTGTATTTGGTGTTTTCATTTCATGTTCGCATCTGCAGTACTACACAAATCAATTATTCTTATATACATTATAAACTGTGATAAACTTTTAATAGCGCGCATCAGCAATTCTCTTTTAGGACAAAATTTGGTATTAGTACCAATTTTATTAGCTTATGAATGGTGCCAAATAAATAGGTCTGAAAGCTCAGAGGTCATACTGCATATTGTAAATTACTGTAAAAATATGCATCACTAGTATTGCACTGTCTATACAAAATGAAAGTCTCAAATTAAACACTATTATAAACCCATTTTAAAAGATGTTTGGTCATGGCTCACATAAGAAATGGACAGATATTATTAACATTATAGGTTGATCAGGTAAAGGTTCATTTTTAATGAACTAATATCAATAAAGTAACCAAATACAATTGCAACAGAATCCACTATAGGTAATATTTATTAAGTAGGGTAGGTACTTGTAAAATACATTGAGTACCATGTTCGACTCCTTTGCCTCGAACAGGAAAATTATTAATAAAAGATGAGTCATGATATCATTCTGTAAATATATTTTAATAAAATTAGGAACAAATTAATATCATTATTCTAGATTTGACTTAAAAATGTTAGGTACTGTACAATCATACTAACTTATCAAAAGTTTTGTCAATAGCATTTAAACAGCATTCACAGTAAGATTGCTATTAACATAAGCAACCTGCATCAACATTCCTAGCCATGTCTGGTAAACCCTACAGACATTAGCTTAACCACCTTTTTATTGAACTACCCTCTATAACTGAAAATATTAATTTTCATAAAAAATTTTATGGAAACATTGTGTAAAAAAGAACTGTATATCCAGAATAACTTAGCATAGCATGAGGTGGCTGGGAAGACAAACACCTACAATTACCAATATTAAAAATTGACACTAGCAAGAGACACCAATAACTTCATACAAAAGATAAGAGAACTTATTGACATGTACATACCTTCTAGGAGCTCATGCATTTATTAAAATTAATGAGAAATATTGAATCACTCCTAGAAATTACAGTTAGCAGCCCTTCGAAGGCGCTAACTAAAGTATCAGTAGTTATTCTGAACAAAAACAAGACTACCTCCATACATTACAACCATTTCCATTTTAGGTGTAACAATCTTGACGAATATATAAAAGTGTATTAAACCCCATCGCTGTGCATACAAAATCTAACATCTATGATCAAACACGTTTTTAATGCACCTGCACAAGTAATAATTGAAGGTAAAAAATAAGCATCACTCGACTAGACCACCCCAAAGATGACATCAATCAATAACAAAAGATAAATCTGCTAAGCATAAATTTAACGTAAACACCGTTGATAACTTACCCATGCTGCGGTTAATATTCTTATGATTTATTGGAGCACTTCTATTAAAATTCTAAATAATTAACAACCAACCCACGCTAACAATACTTATAGAGACCCACGCCGATCTGAGTTGCTAGCTGATATAATTGTATAGGAAAATAAGTCTCAAATAAATGTGACTGCCGTTCACATAACGTAAAAAGAAACGGAAATATGTATATTTTTTATGCAATTGAGAGTATACAAATATTATATGCAAACATATTAGTCGCAATTTTATTTTACTACAGTGTGTGTTTCTTATTTCATTTACAAAAAAGAATTTTAGCAACATGTTGAGAACTATAATATCTGAAAATGGAACGTTTTTTTAAATACGAATCAGCATCAAGAAATCTAAGTGACGTCACTTCTAGCCAATAATAATAAGAGGGAGGATAATAATGTGTTCTTTATTATAATAGAACTTTTGTATCGGACTCAAACACTTCGTTGTTATTCTTTTTTTTTTATTTGATGGGGGCAAACGAGCAGACGGGTCACCTGATGGTAAGTGACTACCGCCGCCCATGGACACCCGCAACTCAAGAGTCACAAGTGCGTTGCCGGCCTTTTAGGTAGGAGTACGCTCTTTTCTTGAAGGTTTGAAGGTCGTATCGATCCGGAAATACGGCAGGCTCGAATTTGTTCCATAGGCTGGTTGTGCGAGGCAAAAAGCTTCTGGAGAAGCGCACAGTGGTGGAGTGCCAATTGTCCAGGGATGGATATTTTGTCGCGTAGGACGATGGCGGAAACGTGCAGCCGGTATAAGTCCGAACAATTCCTCTGAACACTCCTCATGATACAAGCGATAGAGGATGCAGAGTGAGTGCCAGGTCTTAAAATTAAAAAAAGACAGACTATTATATGCTGAATACATTTGAGTTAAAATATTGGACATCCTTATTTTTTTTAAGTATAATAGGACAATTTCTTTGAAAAATGAATAGTTTAAAGATTTTAATGCTAATCCTAATGTGTTGATAGAAAATAAACAAGTTCAAGAAAAGTTAAAAAAAACGGATAATGACGTCCGTTTCTAGTATTAACTTTAACGAGAGTTGTATATGTAATCGTTTTTTTTTATCAATAACATCACTATTAGCTACTATTATTTGAAATCTATAATAAAATAAGATAATAGTTCGTTTTTCTACTGTTGTCGAAAATGTTAACCAAAACGGTTGATTTAGGTCTAGTGCTCCTAACGTGAATTGAAACTGAACGTTTCGAACTACGCATTATGGCTGTGCACACGACTCGTACGAAAGGACGGATCTGTTTGTAACAAAGCAATTACGCGCAGGATTCGTGAACCATACGTACGCCTTGCATCGAGTTCGTGCATGGAACGCAATGTGTAAACGTCAGTGACGTCATACGCTCATCTTTTTGTCTTACTTCGTAATTTGTAAATAAAACGTACTTTTTTTTTATTTTCGGATAGGAGCGGACAATCGAGACGATTCCTTAGTGTTTATTGAAGCACAGAGAAGGTACGTATTAAATGGCCTGATGATTTTTATTTTAGTAATTACATACTTCCTATAGAGGGGAAATTTAAAGAAATTGTTATTTATGTAACTATTGTTTTTCGGCAATGCGTTGTCATTATGTAGATCGTAATAGTTTTACTAACATGTACTCATGATGCTGATTTTTTCGTGTGACCTTCAGTGTATAAGAAGGTCACAAGGTGTTTATATAATTTCGCGATGTTTTGTAGGGCAGTCACTCGTCTGCAGAGTGATGGCGTTCATTGTCCCCATTTCTGCCCTTGTTTACTATTATTCAAAACACCCGGTTGTTGTCCGTTATCTAGACTCTCGCTCATACACTATTTTTAGAGTCATAGAACTTATAAGTGGCCCTAAATATTTATGTGGGCGCTTTTTATTTTATAAATGTAATTTATTAAGTACAGAATGGAGTGTGGAAGGTAACTTTGTTCGATATTTTAATAGGGCATACCTAATATATGGGTATCACCAACTCTATGTTTATATTGCAACAGAGGTGAAGGAAAAATTATTGTATGTACTAAGAAACAAAAGAAAGTATGCAAACCTTTGTTGCATTAATTTTCGTTCTTTTTAATTTTATTGTAGTAAATACTAGTGAGTAAAACCTATCTATTGGTGATTACATTCATTGTTGACATATAATCAAATACTATTACAAGAGATATTGTTTCAATAGGCACCAAATCTGACAGTAATCATACCAACAATTTCTTTTAGATTTTTGTCTGTCTGTCTTTCTGTCTATAGTTTATGCACACATCATGCAAAATTTACTGTATGGAATTAAATGCAGTTTTCTCAGATCTATTGCTAGAAGTCTAATTTAAAATATAATATAGCTAGAAGTCTAATGGAAAATAAGTCATTACTTTTTAGGAGTTATTTACTTTGAAAGATACTATACATGGTCTATACATTTGTAAATTCATTACTTAATTTGATATATTTTGTAATGCTCATTACATGTACTATATGTTCTTCTGAGTTTAATAAATAAATCTTAATTTTCGATCCTCCAATTAGAATATTTAAATAGTGATGAATAACATACTTATAATGTTAGTACTGTATATATAAAAGACAAGTTAATTGAGCTGGAGCTGACATTTAATGCCTATGTGCCTATACTGTATACTTGTAAGCATATGTCCAGGAGCACACATTTACGGACTGCCTCCACATAACAGTATGTGGTGGCAGCCTCTAAATTAAGATAAAGGTGTAATTTTATGTTAAAATCTGTCTGGCTAGACAGACTAAAGGGCATTAACCTAACCCTGACTATAGTTAAGCCTATTTAGAAACCCTTTGTTGTATGTGTGTGATCATGAAGGAATACTTGACTGCATTTATTCAGTTGTTACAGGGAATTAGCAGCTGTACAAACACACAAAATATGGGCGAGCTAGAACATCTAACATTAAAAAATAAACATTATGCATTAGGCCCTTGAGTTTATTTTGTCTTCTCACTTCTCTTATAATGTTAAATTATGATGCTACGCAATTATTTCGAATCTTAAGTTGTTTTTATTTAAATTCTACATTTTGCTAGTTATTTCACTTCATTTCTCCAGGTCACAGTTGTTTGTTCACTATCTTGTGTTGTGGGATGTAATCACACTCTTCATGTATAGCTGTTTTAAGCTGGCCAAGCATCTCCGGAACAGGCTCTCTCACTCTGACTCGTCTCTTCAACTCACACCATAGGTGTTCTATAGGATTCATATCCGGCCTTCTTGCTGGCCAGCCCATAACGGTAATATCCAGTCCGTTCAGGTGCATAATTTATAATTTTCATTCATTTACAATGCCTGCGGTGTGAGCCCTGGCATTGTGTGTATAAAAATGAACTTTTCGCCGTAAAACGTGCGTAAGAAACCACATGTGCCCTAGACATTATTCGATGTAACGTGACCCATTTAATGACCATGATTAATATATCGCCTAGATACAAAAACAAGTCCGATTTTTAAATCGGCGCTTATGCCTCCGAACTCCGAAACCGTTCATGAACCGCCACCGTAACTGACTCTCTTCAATGCAACAACTTGCAAAACGCTCACCCTATCTTCGATACACGTTCTTTTCTTTTCGAGCCGTTGCTGCACTTAAATAAAGTTAAAGTGACGATTTTTTTAAAGGTCATCTTGCTCAGACCAAGACCAGATCCTGGACGGCGAGTAAACATAAACTCTATGGACAGCAAAGGCTAAGATGAAATCGAGCAGCCACAACACGCTAACTACACCCTGAAGCGATAATCTCTTTGCTGGGATGTCACAGAGCTTAGTTAACTACTTAGTTAAAAATAACTTTAAAAAAGCTATATTATTTGCAAAGAAAATGTTATTAAATGCAGAAATTCAAACGGAATACACATTGAAAAACAACAATATTAAAATTTGAAAATTAAATTCAAATTTTGAATTTATGTACACCATTGTGTAGACTAAAGTGCCAGCTATTTATTGGCGGTATTTTTTTAATTATATTAGTCCTCTTCTTTATTTAAATGCCGCCTAAGTACGTACTGTTTCGATTACTTTGACGAGAAGTGTATTATTATAGTTGTTTATGGACTTTCTTACGCGTGTAAATTCAATACCGAGATTCAAGTATTTCAAGAGAAAAACAACAGTCTATAAAAATAAGATCGCCATGTTGGTCAACAAACCAAAAATACTTAACAATGGATCCTTGGTTTTAACACATAAATCATAAATGAGATTAAGTCGTGTTTAATTTTTATAAATTTTGTATCTCTTTATGGTTCGGCTTATAACAGAAGATCCTGCCTAAACTATTCTAGAAAAGTTTAAAAATAGAGAATGGCAGAAACCAAAAAAACTCTATATAATTTTCTAAAACGTATTGATCATTCTAATTACTATTAGACATAAAGGTGTCTTAAAACTAAGAATCAATTTTCACTTTTTTTTATTTTAATTTAGTTTACCAAAAAAAAGTTTTATAAATACTTCACTACATCACGAATACTTAAGAGAAAATATTTACTTAGGCGTTTGTTAAGGTTTTTTTTTATCGCTTAGTCGCCAAAATAAACATAGATTAATAATTCGTAAGCCTATATATGTTTTCGGAAGCTTCCTTTTCTTCGTGACGGAACACCGTGTGGTTTTAGTCGGTTCGAGTCCGACATACCACTCTGACTTTACTGTTGGCTCCAGGTTTCCACACGTGGGGGTTTTCGCACGACAAAAAAAAGGCTAAATATGTATATATTTTCAAAACAAAATGTTCGCATTCTATCCTAACTAAATTCATTCTATGATTAATGCGAAGGCGTTTACAAATAAATACGGAAGTAACTGTTTATGTAGATTCTGTCAACGAATGAAGATGTTCCCCGAGAATACAATTTTTTCGGGAAAGATAAAAGTGTCTGAGTCCCTGACGAAGTATTTGTTAAATTAACGCATTAATGAGGTGTGAAAAGCTGAAACAAACCAACAAAGGATGATACATACCCATATACGTTCTACATTACTAGCTACTCATCGAATTACATCGGATATTAATCAATATTTCCCGTTACCGAATTAACGATAATAATATGTTATTAAATATCAAAACTGTTATCATTCTAATGATAATAAATCTATAATTATGCTGGTAGTTAGCCAATTTTGGGTCATTAGCGATATGATAAAATAACAATTAACTTTATTCCGTTTCGTTTTTATTATATCTCACTACTTTTTTAAGCGGTTTTCCGATATAAGTATTCTAGAAATAATTACTATCCCATGAAATAAACATAAAAATATACAAATTACTGTGAATTGGTGTCCAGTTCTTCATCATCAGCTTATCGTCGTCCACTGCTAGACGAGGGCCTTCCCCCCTAAGTGCCAATGATCCTGGTCTTAAACGTTTATTAATTTATTTTACAATTAACTTAACATTCAAAGTACATAATTTTGCAATAGTTACATGCAAAAATGTATTGAAGCTACCGTTTTGACACTGACTTGACAGTCGTTTACCGTATTGGCTGTACAGAGCAATTGGACAGCTGATTTATGCCACGTGCCACGTACGCAGCGGACAAGATCTAACAGGCGAATACAAAAAACGAATCCAACCCCTTAAAGATTCTGACGGCCACCTATATTTAAATTAAGTACCTGCCTGTGTTGATCCATAACCGCCCCCGCACGTTTCCAAATGGTTAAGCGTTTTGAGAAGAAATCGGACAAACAAAACTATCTTTAAAAGACAACTCGCGCAATAGGAATAGTTTCTGTGTCGCGGGGGACTTTACAAACTTACATACAACGGACAAAAAATACCACCTAGACCCGGGACAACTACAGTAGAATCCGCTTAATACGATTTCTCGTAATATACGCCATTTTATGCCAGTCCCTGCAACTTGAGACATGTTATTATCATAAATCTTAATGCTTAATACGATTTAGCATCTTGTTTACTACGCCAACAATACGTCCCTAGTCTCTTGGGGCAGCGGGTAGCGCTCACCCTAAAGGTGCTGAACTAAAGAATATAAACCTCGTTTACTTACATCCAAATGCGACAAGCAATTTACAACCGATGGATCAGGGAATCATAAAGGTCCTTAAAAAAGGTTACAGTACAAGACTAATACATCGCTATCTTCAAGAAATAGAAGACCCTGGTAGCAAACGACCCTTGACTGCGCATGATGCGATTCTAAAACCATTCAAAATTCTTTCAAGAAAGCAGGTTTCAGTACGCAACGGGTTTGACGTCGTCTTGGTAGAATAAGAAGCACCCGTGATGCTGCAGGGTTTTCCTGGATATTCTTCCATTGATGACAATGTGGCACCGTACAAAAATCAATACATTTAAGATCTTATCGAGATTATAAATAATACACAAAAAGAGGCCCTAGGTGATAATGAAGAAGACGAAGACGAGTCAATTCAGATTTTGTTAAACGCCCAGGAACTACTCGTATCAGCTGTTAATGATTTAAGAAGCTATGTAGCTTCTTTGAATCAAAGCAAATACACACTGCGAAAGTTTGATTATATTGAAAATCTTGTAATTGCTAATGCATCAAATCTTTTTGTCAAACCTAAATCAGTGATTACTTTAAATAAGGTAACCATAATAACACTATGTATTTAATGTAACTTATAAAACTGTGTAATTTAATATCTACATATACGAAATTAGAACATAATACATAATAATATGTAGTACGTTTTATTTTCCTTATTCCTAATAACACGCTTTCTCGCTTAAGACGCGTTTTTGGTTGAGTCCCTGTGAAATCGTTTTAAACAAGTTTTACTGTAATTGTGGATCACACAAATTTCCGTCCCGTGTCTGAATCGAACCCACGACCTCCGGCTCAGCAGTCAGGGTAACTAACCACTAGACCAACATGCCTGTCTAACTTACTGTTATATCCCTACTTTAAAAAATGCCTTTTAATGTGCAATAAAAATAAAAGGTACGTAGGTCTATACACCCAAGCTTTGGTGACAAGTTTTTGTCAGATTCAGTTTACGTCTCCATTCAGTCTGACACGATCAGTGGAATTGGTCAGACATCGATGAGGTTAAGTTTAGGTTAAAAACCTATCGAATTAGTTCAGTATTTTGTGAAGATAAGGTGATTTTATAATATAGAGGGGTGGTTTCTGTTCGAATAGGTGCCGCTTGGTTCTTTCATAATTTACTAAAGTCAATTTTTTCGCTTAAATTATGATCAATTTGTCAGTCCAAAAGTAGGGATTTATTTAATCTTCTTATTACAGATGATATTATGATAGTTAATACTAATGTTAATTAATACTATTTTATCAATGTACATGGTATTATAATTCTAAGTTCAATTTTTTATTTGTGTGATTTTTTATCATTTTAAATATGAACAACTTTCAGCACAGAAACAAAAATGCATTTTTGCTTGTACTATGTAATATATAAAAACTACACGAATACAAATGGTCACGATTGGACAAAGACCAGAATAGATCGCCAAAGCACTGGTTAACAGTTTGGATGTTTTTTCTATTATTAGGTTGGCAACTAATAAACCCGCCATCTTTGTACACAAATTTATTTATTTTTTAAGTATACAAAGCGAAATTGTGGTTACATCTCCACAAAGGCCACAATGAAGAATTGAATTGAATAAGTATACAAAATCAAATTATTTCTCAACTATATAAGCACCGTCGTTTGAACTCGACATATGCTTGTTACGGGTAGCGGGGATAGGCGGGGGACAAGGGGAGATCAAAGAGGAGAGGAGTTGGGCCTACTTAAACCCCACTGATTTAGGGGAATGACACGCAAGCGTGCCTAAGCATGGCTCTACCACTTTTAATTACACAGTGTTTCACAGCTATGATACTGAAAATTCTTATTATAGCTTTCTTTTACAGATCCATACTACAAAATGAGTAAACTATGCAGACAAGTATCCATAGAATCTCCTGGACCGACCCTCAAAGAGTGTGTTTTCAGTTTCGACGTCCCAGTACCTGATGTTCCAATGCATGGGGCCAGGATCCGCGTAGTATACGCAGGAGCCTGCTACAGGGCTAACAGAACCCGCTCAGCTTCTGTTTGCAGTACCTCTTCCGTCTCTTCTGTTGGTAGTCTGACGGGAGAGATGGAAACCTTTGGAATCCATACATCTACTCCTGCTCATATCGGTCTAAGGGACGGCGCTCTTTTCCCTGGCTATGAAGTGGCTGGCATAGTTGATGCTATTGGTAAAGCTGCTGAAAGACTTGACGGCATTAAAGAAGGATCTAGAATAGTTCTGTATCCATATGATGGTGTACCAGCTGGGTATGCTGAATACATCGTTGTTCCTGATTTCAAAAGCTTGGTTCCAATACCAGACGAGCTTCCTTTAAGTGTAGCAGCTATGCTACCTACTGGCGCTTTGTTGGCCATGAATACTGTTAACACAGCTAGTGAATGCCTAAAAAGGGTTCTGGATGGCCCTCAGAAGAAGGAGAAAGCGACTGTACTTATAGTTGGTACAGGTGGCTTAGCGTTATGGGCTCTTCGTATTGCGACTCATTACTTCAGACACGGCGAATATGATGACAGGATTAAAATATCTGTCGCAACGTTGAAGGATGAAGGATTCATATTGGCGAAGGAGTGTGAACAGTAACTATTTTTGTTCTTATTCGTCAGTTTCAAATATTCGTGTAAAATCAAACAACGTATACGTGGCATTACTTTCTTTTCTTCTGCAGGGTGAACGTTGTGCAATGGAACGAAGACCTGTACGAGAAGCAGTTGATAGAGAGAACCACAGATGCATGTGATGGGCCTGTTGACGTCGTACTCAATTTTGGCACTACATCACGATCTTTGCATCGCTCTCTCCAATGTCTTGCTGTTGTAAGTATTCTGAAATTTAAAACTAGAATCTGTATATTGGCTTTAAGTGCAATAAGCGCAGGCGCATTTTATTTATTCTTACACAACTACCCATAAAAAGATACTTATAGAGTTCTAATTAATAATAATTGTTATTAACAAATTAATTAATTATAAACAATCAATTAAAATTTGCTTGTGCTTGCGCCTGTTAACATATGTATCATGGAAGGGAGTCATACATTTTTTTATGTACTATAAACTTTACTTGTTTAAATCAGATCAAACTCAAGATGTGATCACGTTATAAAATTTATCTTTTACAATTGAAGCTACAAGGTAAATTGATATTAAAAAATATTACAGTAATAATTTAAATGTTCAGACTTCTTAGCCGTACGAAATGTTAAATGTAAAAGAGGACGCTCTACTCGTGCACCGCCATTTTATAATCTCTGTCAAGATGGCGTTCTGGACGTAATGTTGCCAACAGTACTGTATTACATATTGTTCTGCAGGGTGGCGTAGTCCTAGTAACGGAAGATGTCGGAGAGAGGCTCATGCCCAAATTCGCGAAGAAGGCTGAGGATCTGGACGTGCATATAGTGGTTGTACCCAATGGTTCAATAGACCAGTTGAAAGAGTTAGTGGGGCTGGTCGCTCGGTCAGAAGTAAGTGAATTGCCTGGAATCCCCATCCGTTTTAACCACTCTAAATACGTTAAATTGTTATGTTAGAAGTATGCTTACATTTGTTATTTTTCTTTTATTGAACGAAGCATATTTCTATAACAGAAATGATTGATGAATAAGTAAAATGTTGTTATAGTTTTTATATGGGTATAAAAATTTCACCATCGCAATCTTCCAATGATAACTTACGCAGGACTGTGATAAAAATAGGAAATCGTAGAGAAGTACCTATGTACATTTTGTTTACTTCATTTACAGTTCATTCACAAGTACGATGCCAAAAAAATAACACAAAAAAAAACAAATTTTGTTGAAATGGCAACCATTTGAAAGGGTAAAGAAGTGAATTTAAACAAAAATGTCCGCCATTTTCACACTGTTGGCAACCCTGACTTAAAAATATTATTTTCTTACAGCCTAATAACAGGTTAACCCCCAGCTAACGGGTTACCCATTATTAACGACAGACCCTGTATATGTAATACATACAAAATACAAAAAATGAACTTCCATAGACCTGATCTGACGATGGAATCAGGAGTCCCCTCGAGTTCAGTTAGTTTACGAAAGCATTAACTTACGACTATGTAGTTAGAAATATTCCATTACAAAATATAAATCAAGTGTGACCTTAGATATTGAAGTGATAGATAAGTTATAATAGTCGCTCGCAATAAATACTAAGCGTCTTTTATTATTTACAGATTGATTTTCATTTCACTTCAATACTCCTTTAAATAACACACTTAATGACATATCAAGTACATACTGATTTCTGACTGTGGTATTTATAACGTATTTGTGTACAGATTGAACCACCCCCCCACTCCGTGTTCTCCGCAGAAGAGGCCCAGGAAGTTGTGAGAAAACTTTGCAACTCTGAGATCAACGGTCGAGCTATATTGAAGTTCCACGACGTTGACTAGATACATGACTATTAATGTTTTGACTAGCTCTTTCGTAGTTACGACATAGCGAGACAACTGCGGTTTACGGAATAATCCTCTCCATAGAAGGAGTGCCATACTACCCTTCACATTGAATGTACTAACACTATTATTCATTATGTGGGTAATTTCGCTCACTATTGTTGCGAACGTTGTGGGTAGTTGCTAATTGACTTGGGTAAGCATAAATAGAGTTAAGGGGATGGTTGTCAGTAGTATTTAAAGATTACTCTCCCTCCCTTTTGAAGGGAAATCGATGTCTATGGATTCGATGTGCAAGATCGTTAATGCTTGATGGTTATTGTACGTATCGGCAATAAAAATGAGAGAAACATTTTGAGGGTAATTAAATTAAGGAAAAATATGTTTTTATGATAGGTTACGTGGTTTAAGTAATATTTACTGTAATTCTATTGAAATGGAAGCCAAAGCGAACATTGTTTAATAGGTACACATTTATCATTGAAATTGCATTATTCTATTCAATACTCTGCAGCTGTAGATACAGCTGTTCGTGTCCTAACTCCTACAATTTATGATAAAAATAACTTACAATATATATATAAGAAATAATATGAAATATCAAATACATATATACCAAGAACACGCTGTCTGCGCATTTAATGAGTATTATATTCACAAAGCGAACGCATGTTGCTTAAAATTTTACTGCTGGCGTAGGTCGCTAAGCGAATATTTTTTTAGCAGTGACTATAACTATATACGTAGGCCGCGCTGAAAGTTTTGCGTAACTTATTAATTAAACAAGTTATAAGTATATAAATATATTCATTGTTTTTCGAAGTGAGAATACTTTACATTTAAAATTTTCAACGTGGCATGTTTTCAACGTGCTGATTGAACGCCGTCACTGCCTCTTTGGAGCTTGTAAAAGTGACACCTCTCATCAAATCTTAAATTTTAGGAAAAGCAAAGAAATCATAGGCTCGCACCCTGTGATTTCTTTGTTTTTCCTAAAATTACTTTGTCCGAACTTTGTGCTGGATAGGTCACGAGTTCTACTTTTTCAAAGGTCAAAAATGTTTTTGTTTTATTGACGGTGTGCGAAGAAGCATTGTCGTGGTGCAAGAAGATGCGGCTTCTCGTTCTTCTTTCTGGTTTTTTCAAGAACAGCTGATAAAGAAATGGTGGCGTACCACTCGGCATTAACACTTCTTGTGTTCTTCTGATGATGATCTTCAAGTGAGACTGTATCAACAGGACCTGTGCCCGAAAATAAAAATTGTTATTTTTTTTCCGACGTTCCTCCCCTTTTTCAATTTTGTCGGTCTGTTCTCGCTATCACACACCCATTCACAAGATTGTTGTTTTTTCTCTGGTTCAAAACAATAAATCCAAGTTTCGTCTCCTGTGATGATGTCGTAAATAGCATCAGAATGTCCATGATCGTACCTAAGTAACATCTTTTTGCACCAATTCACACGAGCCTGTTTTTGTTCTGAAGTCAGTTCAAGGGGAACCCAACGACACCAAAGTTTAAAATTAGAATTTTTTGAATTTGACTCATACCAATCCCTAAATTTCCTCGAATCGTCTCATAGGTGATGAGTCTATTTTCTTCAATTAGATTCTTTACAGTAGCCACATTTTCCTCAGTGGTCGCAGTTGCGGGCCGTCCTTCATGAATTTCATCGTGTAGAGAAATCCGTCCCCGCACAAATCCGTCCTTCCCAAAAGCATTTTAAAGGCGAACGGCACAATCTTGCGGAGAAAGAGCACTTTTAAAATCATAAAAATCATCGCCCTAAAATCTTTTCGCATTAATTCCATTTTCACTGCGGGTGACGAAATTCAAAGTGCGATAAAAAAAATGACAGATGATTTCCCGCCAGTTTTGTTTTTATTTATCATAGACTCGTATGTAAAAAAATAAATAAATCGAAATTTAAACCTTTCTGAGAAACCAGAAGTGCAAAACTTTCAGTGTGCCTCATGTACATATATATAGTGGGGTATTTTGTGATTTCAGACAACTGACGAATACTAAACTGCCTTACAAAATCACAGGATTTGAAATGAGATAGTGCTCTTGTATTTCTTATTCTGTATAGAGTAACCGAGACTGTTTGGCAAATTTCGGTAATAGCAATCTTTAATATAGTTTCTTACGCATTGTTGAACGATCCCGTTATAGGATGCTAGAAGTCATAGTCTCTTTAGAAATAATGGTGTTTGATGTTCAAAAATAAAAAATATAAGCAGGGAATATAAAGTAACGGCCTCTAATACACAGTAAGTAGAGCTCTTGTGCCATAGATGTGATGCTGAAGTAGGTGACTTGTGACTCTTGAGTGTCCAAGGGCGGCGGTAGTCACTTACCATCAGGTGACCCGTCTACTCGTTTGCCCCCTATCGTATAAAAAAAGGGAAAATTTTCATCCTCCACGTACCGTGTCATAATAAATACTAAATACAAGGTTCAGTAAACACTATCAATTATTAATAGCTTCCTTAAAGATTTAGTTAACGTTTTTTATTAAGAATAGCGCGTTGAACTGACCTATTTAAGGCTTTTAAAAGAACAAATAATATTGTTAACATGTCCTGTACCTAGGGTTTATAATTGACACAGCATGCACATTTAAGTATATTTTTATAGTCAATCTCTAAAACATTCTAGTTTTCAGACTATATATTATAAGTCAGACTGAAGACTTATTCCAAAATATAATAGGAAGGGCTCTGCAGATTTGTTAATTGACTGACTGAAGAATAATCTCCTTCATTTGACTAAACCCGTTGCCATCTAAATGCCAATATTCGTATACGTACTTGTAAAAAACCTTTCTAAATATTATATCTAGAAAGACAAACTATGCTTGGTTTGCGCCAAGAAAACTTTTTTCAAAATATCCTGGCATATTATTATTAACATATGTAGAGATACTAAATAATGAAGCCGATAATTTGATAAGACTAACGCAATACAACCAAAGCTTGGCATATGTTATAAAATAATAATTTGCGTCTGCGTAAAGTCACCAGGCAGCTATCTCTTAATCTTTATCATCTTGGGCATAACATGATTGTTTTTAATTAAACTGATTTGAACATACATTGATTCAGGTCAAACATAGGTCTCAATGATATTAATGACAATGGATATTTATACAACACTTACATCTTGTAACAAACCATATAGAAATTCTATATTATAATTATCAATAATATATTTAATATTGATTAATAAAAAAAAACTTCTATAAAGAAGATTGTAAAATAAACGTAATCTTTTCTTTAAAGGAAATACATTTTTATTAAGCATTTTAAAGTCGATGAGTGGCCGCAAATAAGTTAGTGTAATAAGTGACTGCGTTTACAATCTGCCCTTGTACCCAGTACCACTATCCGTTTCTTCGTTACTGCAAAAAGGAAAGCATAAAACTATTTTCTTTTAACATTAGAATGAATGAGACCAGTCGGTCAGTGTTGAAATGATTCATTGCCAGATTTAATTAGTTTCTAATACGCTTATGCTCTTTCATCTCAAGGATGACTCTTCCCAAACACATAATTGAAACAAAATTTATTTATTTCATAAAATTACTCATTATTTTATAGATCAATACACTTAATGCAACGCATGTCTCATTCTTCATCAGTCTATCGCCGTCTTTCTGTTAGACAAAGAGTGTTGGGATCGTTCGCTACGCTACAAGAATAATAAATGCACGACTCGTTGACGGCTCCTGGTGTGTAATTACTTCTATATATAGAACGCAAATCACTCTTGATAATGTGTTTAAACAGTGATTGTATAATGTTAAAGGAAGCATAACATTGTTGATATAGTAATAATATTGATACCAGAAGTCACTATCTCTTTGTATTTATTTCGGTTGGTATAACAGATTTAAATTGCATTTTTTTTTTGTTTATGAAATATTAATAATAATAAATTTCGCTATAGACATCCGCTCGCCACGTAGCAATGTCAGCAGTTAAATAAATAAAATATACTGCTAGGTTAGCTATGTCATGGTGGAGGTTAATTAATTTAGTTTTTATAATTCAATTAGTTTACCTTGCCTATAGATGGTAAGTCCAGTAGCATCTTAAGGAGACTAACTTTAGATCGCAGTTACGTGGGTACGCAATAAAATGATATAAACTGCTTTCTACATCATATATGTATATAAATAAACACGACAAAATGAAGGGGACAACTTATCCCTGAAGATATTTTTACACTTTTTGTTAGTTCTGTGCTCATGTTCATTATTGCTCATATTTAGTTTTACTCGGCCTTATTTGCAGGCGGAACACTTCATATCTCTTATATATGCACATACAACATACATTTTCAACTCATTCTGTCCTGACCTTATCGTTAAGATAATAAGTCGCAAAGGCATAATAGGCCGAATGTACAACCTTTATCGCACAACAAGTAATATATTTCCTATACTGATAATATTGTTTTCGAAGACATTTTGCATAATGTATAGTACCAATAATACCTGTAAGTAGTATCAATCATCTTTAATAATGTGATTAAATATTTTATTTTATAACTGTTATGCTCTGAAACTACTAAAATTACTAAAATAACAGATTAGCATAGTGATACAAATAAGATTTACATGTTATGTGTAGACAGATTATTTTGTAAAAACATACATTACGTAATATCATTTACCAAATATAGTAATTATTAGACGATGGTGCAAATTATTCATACTGCAAAAATAATTATTAATATTTTCATACAAAGTCGATATAAAACCAGCGACTATTTGTCTATAAAATGTATCACATCTAACAATTAGCTATATATAGTTATAAGTTATATTTTTTTATATATATTTAGTTATAGCAAAGCCTAAAATAATCATGATAACGCATAATATTATTTAACAATATTTTTTGCAAACATTGTATAAAATCATGTTGTGATGTCTCAGTTACTTCTATAAATATTATACAGTATGTGTTATAAAATCTGAACAAATAATAGCACAAATACATTCGTTTTTAAAGTTAGAGACACTTAGACGTTATTTATGTTAAACGCAATATATTCCATACTTTTCTAATGTTCAATTGTGAATCTGTCGGGTTGACTCACTTACGCCAATAAAATTGAGATTGTATTTTTCGATGTCTCTATCAATGTAAGCGGTTTCGCACACATCTAGTCAAGAGTTTAATATCAAATGTGAAATGTTAGTGTATAGGAATGTAACTCCAGAATAGCTATTAAGATACCTGCGACTACTTGTTTAAAATAAAATAAAATAAGGTTTGTTAAATATGTTTTGTTTTATTTAATTACTAGAGAAACTATTAACTGTGGTGTCCATGTCATGACGGTCAGGTAACAAATACAAGAAAATATTATAACCGATTATAGATATTATATACATACATATATTGGTACTAATTACTTCTACATTCTTGTAAGGTGTCCATCTGCCCGGTATCTCTTACCTAGAAAAAAATACACTTATGTTCCTGTTAGTCCTTGCTCCTACTTAAAAAAAACTCTGCCGTGTGACACATACCGCCTCTAGATTTATCATTCTAGTAGGGCGATGGGTAACCTTAGAGATTGGCTTCCAGGTTTAAATACCGGTGCGTCTCTTAGTAAATGTTAGAATATATTTTCGTCTCAAAATTAGTTGTCCCAAGCTCTGTTGTCGCAGTCAATAATTTTAGTCATTAAATTTGGTCCGACTAACGTAACGGGACATTGCCGTCAAACAAGCTCTGTAGAAGCTATAGACGAGGAAGTGGAGATTATTGAAAGGTAAGCAATAGAGGAAAAAGAATATTGCTTATAAACTTAATCAAAAAAGAGCAAATATTGTCCGCAATTAAAGCAGTGTTAATCTAGTCCAGCGGACAGAGGCGATTAATCCTCAATTTTATACATGTATATCAATAAGATTTTAAGTGTATGCGTATTTTACCGCTAGATGTGCGCTGGCTAGGTACTTCTAACGTTAAACGCACACTTTGCTTGATATATCAGTGCTAAGTTAGGGTAGAGTGAGATGGTTGGAGTTTGGGTGTTTGTAAAGTTCCCAGCAACACACACAGAGCGGGAGTTGTCTTTATTACTTGCTATAATTGTTTTACTCTTGCGTCTTTATCATTAAGAAAGATCCTGCCGCGATTGGTGTTTTCTCTCAGACACTAAATAATAAAATCTGTTAATTACGGTAGGTACTGTAATAAATACTGTAATAAACTGTAAAAATGCTGTTCGTTAGTCTCACTAAAACTCAATAATAGAATGACCAATTTGAATTATTATTTATTTTTTGTCACGTATCCGTTTTAATACAAGGCTGGTTTACAATAAAAAACGAATGAACTAAAAGCACATTCACGCGAGCTCAGATAATAAATAATAAAAGTTAACCACGCACCTCAGTGCCAGGACGTTTTAGTTTTCTTAATTACTATTTCACTGTATGTAAAATAAATTATTCCTTCTACTTACTTGCCTACACGAGCTTTAAAATGTTACTTAATTCAATCCCAATAATGTGCGATATCATTATGACCAAATTTAAATGTTTCTAAACATTTTAATTTTTGTAAAAGTTATGAGTATGAGGTACGAGTATCGTCTAGTATGCTTTCTACCAAATGAATTTGACCAAATTAACATAAACTCAATAGCTAATTTAATTAAAATACATTTTTTGTTAGGTACTATTTTATTTTACGTAATATACATTATTCCTTCCTTCTACTTGACCACACTGGCTTTAAACCCTACTTCTTTCGATCTGGAAGATCATATTGTGACAATATTTGTTCCTTATAATTTTTAACATTGTTATATAACCAATATTTTAAGATTGTTTTATAAAAAGAGGACTGTACGAGATACACTTTTTAATATATATTTAACATTTTCAGCAACGATTTATTGTGGATAACAACTGGAAATTATTAACAGGGCACAGATAAGCTCACCCGTCTTTGTTCTACTCGCAATTTCATTATTACTTAAACATGTATTTCATTAACAAAAGAAATCAGTATAAAAATAAAAAAGATATTAATTTAATACGCTCTGTTGTGGCTCACTGCTCTTACTTTCTTAAATAAATGCTTGGCACCCTTGACGTCATCCACCACAAATGGAAGTCGTGTCGTCTTCGTTGGAATCTTCTCACCCCAGATATCAACCACCGATCGGATCTCTTGATTTATACCGGCGTGTAGGACAATCAGTACAGATGAAGTGCCAATACCACCGTTTTTGATGGAAGCACTCGCCCCGCAACTCCTCATTGCTAAATTGTCGACATGAATATACTTAATAATGTAGTCGGGAAAGAAGTTATCGTACACGTATACTTGGCCCTCGCTTATAGAGACGGGTAGGTTCTCGACGACGGCCGAATCCATGTGCTTCAAATCATATTTCCACTCTCCTAACTCCAGTGGAGCTTTGGTCTTAGAGCAAAACATTCTGGCGTCCGCCACGGCGACGAGAAATAACAACCATAGGTCCATTTATGATGAATACATTAGCAAGACTGAATGAGAGCAAGCCCTTTTTTTTATTCGGACACCTGTGAGAACAATGGCGAGCGATAAGAGGCACTGTGTACCCGATGATCAATTAAATACTTTTTGTGTGAAAGCGTTCAAACAAAGTGAGACAATGCCTGTTACATAGGTCTTAAAAGATAGGTACATGATTGTCAGCAATTTAAGTTTCATGTAAAGTAGATTCCATGTCTAAAGAATAGGACAGAAATAAATATATGGGCAATTAAAATACACTTTTCTACCAACGATTGCACCAATTTGTAGGTAGTTAAAGAATTTTAATCTTATTTTTTTGTTATTATAAATAATTAAATTAATTTTAATTATAAAAAGAAATAAAACTAAACAGTATTAGTTGGATTCTTGATAATGATGGGAGTTGCGTGCGAGTGTTGGCCGCAGACTGCCAGGTAGGTCATTTAACACAGTAGTAAGACCGACAAGGGTTGAAACATTAGCTAATAAGTAGACCTAACTCTAGATTTTGTATTAAATGTACTTTATAATCTAGTATATTTAGGCTAATAAAGTAACTGGTATATCTAGATTAGCTTTATATCAAACCAAAACATCTGCACCAAATTTAGATCAAAAAACATAAAAAGCAGCTTTGCTCGATGTTTCCTTAACTTTAGGTATATATTTGTTAGTCTGCTCAAAACAGCTTACAACGCTTGCTTCTATCCTATCTCGCAACTCGACGTTTCTTTTAAACACCTTTTCTTTTAAATTAAATTTATTTAACATACTAAAGAAAAAAAAACGAATAATAAAGAGATTACTACAAAATTTCATTAAAATCGGTCCAGCCGTTTCGGAGAAGTTTGGTAACAATCGCCGCGACACGTCAATTTTATATATTAGACTAGCGGACCCGACAGACGTTGTCCTGCATGATATTTCAAGCGATTAGGATCAATATAGATAAATAACCTAGATACCGACTGCAGCGCCATCTGCTGGGCTGATTTGTGAATCTAAACCATTCCCAGATCCCCTTGAACACACACAAAAAATTTCATCAAAATACGTCTAGTCGTTTGAGAGTAGTTCAGTGACATACACACTCACAGAAGAATTATATATATAAAGATAGTGGACCCGACAGACGTTGTCCTGCATGATATTTCAAGCGATTAGGATCAATATAGATAAATAACCTAGATACCGACTGCAGCGCCATCTGCCGGGCTGATTTGTGAATCTAAACCATTCCCAGATCCCCTTGAACACACACAAAAAATTTCATCAAAATACGTCTAGTCGTTTGAGAGTAGTTCAGTGACATACACACTCACAGAAGAATTATATATATAAAGATAGTGGACCCGACAGACGTTGTCCTGCATGATATTTCAAGCGATTAAGATCAATATAGATAAATAACCTAGATACCGACTGCAGCGCCATCTGCCGGGCTGATTTGTGAATCTAAACCATTCCCAGATCCCCTTGAACACACACAAAAAATTTCATCAAAATCCGTCCAGTCGTTTGAGAGTAGTTCAGTGACATACACACTCACAGAAGAATTATATATATAAAGATAAAGGCTTTGGCTACAACTTGATTACAATAAGACTGTCTGTCTTATTGTACACACACAAACAAATATACAATGTAATCTCATCTCTCTCTATCATAAGCGTCATATATATCACTGGCCTTGTATCTATTGTATTTGTGACAAAAAGAATATTTTTAACCGACTTCAAAAAAGGAGGAGGTTTCTCAATTCGAGCGTATATATGTATATATTTTTTATGTGTTCGCTGATAAACTCGTCGTTTATGAACCGATTTTGATGATTTTTTTTTTGTTTGAAAAGAGATATCCCAAGGTGGGTACCATGATAAGGAAACCAGGATCTGATGACAGCATCCCAGAGAAATCGAGGGGAACCTTCAAAATTCGTAGTGGCGACTAGTGCATTTCTTAATTTTTTCATTAAGTAATTTAAAGCAAGACTATTTAATGAAGGTCTGGAGTCGATCTGATGATGAAGCCGAAAGAGTGGTAACCTGGTGGTCAGTAAAGGAAGTCTGCTTTTCATTTGCTGTTATAATAAGTAGGTTTTTTTTTACAATGTCCTTTCTCTGAATGTTTGTAAATATATTGTTCATTAAAATATAATCGTATTTAAGGACCAATTTATAAATATTAATGACCAGGGATAAAATAAAACCCATAGATTCTTCCAACAGTAAAATTTATTGTAGACTTTATTATGGTCCCTAACTGCAAATAGAACGTCGGAATGAAACCTTATAATTATAATTTACATTAAATTCCGTGTTAATAATAAACCAGGTGTAGACAAACGATAGAATCGATACTTCTTTGGTGTACAGATTTTACGAAAATGATTGTTTTGCGGTACAAGATAAACCCAGAAAAACACATGTTAATTAATATACTTTACATAATAATATCACTATTTTTTATA
Organism: Tyria jacobaeae; assembly: GCA_947561695.1. Lineage (NCBI taxonomy): Eukaryota > Metazoa > Arthropoda > Insecta > Lepidoptera > Erebidae > Tyria > Tyria jacobaeae. Next base: position 3,350,579 of record OX387207.1, on the reverse strand, counting down.
TCTAGCAACACCAGACCACAAACGAAATAGAATTTTCCTTGTGCCCTTAGTTCCGTAAGGTCTCTTTCTACATTAATCAATGTTGCCTATCAATAAAACCATTTCATGGCGTTATTGGCGAGTATAGTTGTAGAAAACTTGTAAAAGAGTTTATTATTAAACTTATTAGTATTTCTTGTAACATAGTTATTTCATTTGCTATAAAATAAAAATAAAGCGAGCACACAAACGAATAAGCATTACAAATCTAATTACCTTTTACATAAAAAAGCAACTTAAGTAATTTTGCAAATAAATAATTTCGTCCGTACATGTATATTTATACTACGAGTTATAAATTTATCCAAACTATTCAATATATAAATGAGATTATAAAACCTTAAATATTTATACGTTACTACAAGATTATCATTCCTCGGTATCAAACAGAAACTGCTGTAGACTCCGTAATTATATAATACACAACTTACACGATACGACATGATACGGGTGAACACTACATTAGTTATACAAATAAATTGCATTAGGCTGCTGTTTGAAAGACAAAAAAATGTTAGTCACTCAATTTCGAGAACACTGGCAGATCGCTAGAGATTCAGTTTTGTACATGCGTTCAGAATCATTTTTAAAATCTAAACGACCGGAAATCTCCATAATACGTTTTCTATACATATTTGGTCCTATAAAATGTGTTGTATATAAAAATTTACTTACAACTTTGTAGAATTTGAAAAACTTGTTTTGTTTGATTTTATCACTACCATTTTAAGCTCAATTCAGAACATTTTCAAAAATACATACAAACTGTTCAAGGTTATATACAAAAACTAATAACGACCAAATATTATTATCTAAATGAGCATATTATGATATGCATAGTGTGTAGCGTAGACATCTGGTACCTAATTAAATCTAAATATCTATAAAAAAACCACACAGGACGGACCTTTCATGCTTACGGAACTCTAAAAGACATGTATTTTTTTATGAGACGAACACTGTCGTACTAACTTACTTATAGAACAAAGCTTTTATACACTCTTTAATAATAGCGTATAGAATGAAATAAATTTAGCTAATATTGTGTGTAATTTTATTATAGTAAAGAGAACATTGCAACAAGGATCATACTAGAATATAATATAACATGTACATATATGTAAATAGGATTTTAGAAAAGCACCACATAACTGTTCCATAAGTAGTTTTAACGACTACGTAACGCGTTTTCAATACTCGGAGATAAATATAAATTTAAAAAATTGCAATTTTTGATAAAAAAAAGAATAAAATATTAAAAATAACTAAATACAGCAATACTTACTAAATTTATTATCATTTACTAATCACAACAGACCCACTAAATTATAAGTAAACGTATTCAGTTATTGTAATAGAATATTTATACAATTGTGTTGGTGTCTGTTAATAAATAACAAAGCATCTGTGTTGTTTTATTTCATACATGTACATATTTAATTTTCCAAGTTCATTGTTTTAATTCCATAAGGCTTTGCTATATATCGTTTGTTGTACATTAGGATTAGTTTCTCGTGGTACAACTTCATCACAGCTATTACAGTAAATATTTATAATTTTATTAAAGATAGGGTTAATAAATGTGTATACTGCTACTAGAAAAGTTAAAAGGTTGTTGATCGATAAGAAAATATATATATACATATATGTAATTGTAAAGATATATTAGCACGCTACGCAGTGTTCAAGGAGCGTGGGGTATAAAATATATATCGTAATTTATTATTATTTATAGTTTACATATGGATGGTGGCTGCGGTGTAGCGGGCCTCACCGCGTCGCCAATTCCATTGTGAAGGCCGATACTGAAAAGTAAACATACATATTTTTAATGCCCTGAAATAAGATTTCTATATGGCATATGTTAGTATTGAGATAGCACTATACAATAGGGAAAATGAAAGTTTTATTTCTAATTTTTAATTATCAATTGCAACAAATTGGAAAAGTTCGAATTAATTTATAATATTAACTTATTCAGTTTAATTTTTTTTTTTAATTACAAAATTAAGCGCAAAAATCGTCGCCATTTGCCGCCGCGGCACGTTCAGTTCTTTAATTGTTTAAATGTCTTTATAGAATAGTTTATCACGTAAAGCATGAGTGTCATTTTTTCGTGTTGGGTGTAATTCTGCCAGCTCCACCGGTACTTAGAAGACCACCAGCTCCTCTATGATCGACAATACGGCTTCCGTCAGGGTCGTTCAGCTGGTGATCTTCTCGTTTACTTGACTCACCGATGGGCACAAGCGATCGAGACCAAGGGGGAAGCGTTGGCAGTTAGTTTGGACGTGGCGAAGGCCTTCGATCGGGTCTGGCACAAAGCACTCCTTGCGAAGCTTCCTTCCTATGGGCTTCCCGAGAAACTGTGCAATTGGCTCACCAGTTTTCTTACAGACAGAAGCATCAAGGTCGTTGTTGACGGTGCATGCTCCGACTCCAAGTCTGTTAATTCTGGTGTCCCACAAGGCTAACATTTCTCAGGTAAACATCATCGAAAGCCGATCCAAACTTGTGTCTGAAATCGAAACCTCTTTATCAAAAGTTTCAGATTGGGATCGACTTAACCTAGTCCAGTTTAACCCCACGAAGACACAGGTTTGCGCGTTCACCGCTAAAAAGATGCCATTGGTCGTATCACCTCAATTTGAGAGCACTTCCCTAACTGCATCAGCCAGTATCGGAATCCTTGGCGTCGATATATCAAGCGAACTCCAGTTTCGCGGTCACTTAGAGAGTAAGGCCATATTAGCCTCGAAGAAGCTTGGTGTGCTAAACAGATTGAGACAGTATTTTACTCCGGCCCACCGCCTGCAACTTTATGAGGCGCAGGTTCGGCCGCACATGGAATACTGTTCTCATCTCTATGCAGGTGCACCCCAGTACCAACTTCTCCCTCTTGACCGCATTCAACGGAGAGCGACTCGCATCATCGACTGCCAAGATATTTCTGATCGACTTGATACCTTGGCGTTACGTAGCTTCACTCTGCATCCTCTATCGCTTGTATCATGGGGAGTGTTTAGAGGAATTCGAAATTGAGTCACTTGAGTCACGTTATGGGCCCTGCGGTTTATGATAAATGTGCCAAATAGAGTGAGTTTATGAGAGTATAGCTCGTTGCTCAAGCAAGCGTTTTATGCAATTGTTAAAAGATTTACATAAATTCACTTGTAACGTAGTTTTAATTATTATATAAAATAAATTATTTTATGATTATTCATATTCTTATTAGCTGTATAATTATTGTTGACATTTAACTTGTATTATATATATTTGACTATTACCAATAAATGACTAATATGACTAAATATTATTTATTATTATAACATCTTGTTGTATACAATATATCGTTCGTTTCGTCCCGACCTTCCCCTACTGTAAATTGTGATATTTTTTTTAAATATGTGGGACAGACGACCACACGGGTCACTTGCTGGTAAATGACAACCTTCTTGCATGGACACCCTTCTTTCTTTCTTTTTTATATTTATTAGCCTACCATAGTGACTCCACTTTGCCTTATGGAAAGCAATAAGTGGAGTCCCAAAATAGGTGATGGTCACAATCCTCATTGCATGTCTAGTCAATGCAGCATGGTGATCCACACTATGGCGGCCTGGTGTGATGCTTTTTCACGCCCCGCCCTGCCTTTGAGGGTGATTATTATCACACTATCAGTGGACCTTTCATACTGTCCCTAGATGGAATAAGCAGAGGCGGATATTAAACGCGGACATTTTGACAAACATAATTTAGTCTTACTTACGTAATAGGGGTGACGATTATTAGCGTCAACCGGACACAGACTGTATATATACATATATATACTGCCTGATAGATAACAGTCCAATTCCTTAGTCGCCTTCTGCGACAATCACGGGAAGAGATGGGTGACCCATTCTACGGTAACTCAAATTATTCTGCAAAATGCAGTATAATGCGGTGAAAAATAAAAATGATTAACCTTAATAAGTATTTGACCACTTCGCGTGTGTGGATTCTTGAAAGCGTACAGGATCCATGCGCCGACAGATACGACGAACGTGATGGCGAGGAAAGCTGCCACTACACCACCGAGAGCTGACCGAGCTTGCTGGGGGGCCGCCGGCTGGACTGATTGACTCACTTGACCTATTGGCGCGCCACCTGATTGAATAATAATTATGAATAATGGAAACTAATTGCGAGTATATTAATAAATAGATAATATACCGAAATGTTCAGAGTAATACTCTAAACTACTTACTATTTTTGTATTAAAAAAGATGAAAGATGCAAGTGCTTGAAAGGTGCTAGCAATAAAATGGCAACAAAGCAATGCAGTTTATTTATCAAACCTTCTGCGATTACAAAATATTGAAGAATGTATTTACATTTGATTATTTATTGTATATTAATTATTGTATTTTAATGTTAAACTGCTGTGTATTTTCTAGTCTTATGTAAACTGTTTCTATATGCAAAACAAATTAAAAACTATTATTGACTTAATAATTTCATGTTACTGATAAAAAACATTGTTGTCCACCTATAAATAGATAAATATAATTTATTACGTACCTATTATCTACAATAGTTTAACCGGTGTGAGTAATTTGATAAAAATAATACTAAGATATAAGAAAAATATACATAATTACGTACAAAATACGAATATTACTTTTGCTATGATGAAGTCTAGGAGAGAGTCTTTGTATAGCAAGTAAACTCTGATAGGAAAATGATATATCTAAAAAAAAAATGTTTACTCTCATAAATTGTGCCGTACATCCGAAACAGTACTATTTTATAACACGAAAATATGTTGTAAGAAAGTGTTTCCAATTTATTAATTCATGAGAATAGACATATTGTAAAAAAAGGGAAATTGCTAAACAACGGAATGCCAATAAAGTTTCTTGACTGTACCTTTCTCTCGCCTGCTTGATACAAATAAAAAAAAAACGAATATATTATCTAGTTTCAATTACGAATACCCATTTGTGCATGTCCCCGACCTCTGGTACAGCAGTCAGAGTCACTAACCACTAGACCAACAGGCCCATCTATATATAACAGAGTCATCATCATCAGCATTTCAGCCATAGGTCGTCCACTGCTGGACATAAGCCTCCCTCAATGAATTCCAAGAAAACGGCTTGGAAGCGAACTGAACTTATTGTCGAACTGCGGTCTTTACGAGGTCGTCAGTTCACCTTATTGATGGACGTCCTATTGCGGCTCATGGTCTCCCATGCTCCATAGGTATCTCTTCACAACTCGATTCACTGACTTTTTTATAATATAGGGGGACAGACGAACACACGGGACACGTGATGGTAAGTGACAACCGCCGTCCATAGACACCTGCAGTTCAAGAGTCGTAAGTGCTCTGCACACCTTTAAGGGAGGGTGAGGGATGAGGAGAAAGAAGAGAGGGGGGATGAGAGGAGAGGAAAGAGGAGAGGGGCAGTTTTCACCAGGAAGCTTCATCAATTTCGGGGAAATCCAACGCACCGGTTTTCTGTGAGGCCGTGGTGTCGCACCGGTCGACTCGGCCCAAGCATGTCTAAGCATGGCTCAACACTGTTTGCTCGACTCTGAGCTTTATGACAAGTCCATAGTGAGAGACTAAGTTACAGATCCATGTGCCATCAATGGTGACGCACATTGGGCGAAAGACTTTGCTTTTAAGTTGACGCAAAGTTATTGCACAGTTTCCCAAACTTTGCCCATCCGAGTTGGATTCGTCTATTGACCTCTCTCTCGAAAATAGATCTACGTAGTTCAACGATGTGTTTTTAGATTTGTTAAAAAGACCGTTTTAATTTCTAAGTATTATAACCTGCGTTTCTCATAAAGTTAATTTATCTCATACGTATTTTGAGAAAATCAATAAAAAATAACTTTAAAAATATTTTAATGTCAGTTTGTTTCCAAATTCAGTTTGCAACCGCTTGCTAGATATATATGTATATTCAGTCAGTGTAATCACGCTGTATGTAAAAACTTCCAGAAGTGAGTTACACATAATAGAGTAACACAATAAATACCACAATATTAAGTTTACCTGTTTTAATGACAGTTTCGTGCGGAGGCAGCTTCAATGGGTCTGTGGTGTACGCTGTGTTGCCAGTTACTGCTACTCTGCTCGTGTCTGACGTCACTTCCACTTTAAGGGCCGCACATCCTGTTACGTTGACTATGGTGTTCTTCTCGCATTCTGTACAAAAATGTGCGTGAAGTGTCAATATATGTTGACAGATAATATAATTTAATATGGGTAAAGGGCTACAGCCAGTGAGAGTCACAGATATGCGTATCATACGACCTAGAGCTATTTCTTTAATTTCCCAATTTATGAGTATAAGCAATATAACTTTTCTTACATATCATTCCCTTTTAATATACTTAAAGTCAATTTCCCGCCTCCCTAAAGTTCCCGGTTGACGGCAATATCATTGTGAAAATATGTGTGTTTAGCTCACAGGGAAACAGGTCCGGGTGTATGTATGTAGATATTATAATAAGTTGGTATGTGAAAAGTTACCAGTTTAAAGTGATATAATGACTAATGTACTTACTTCTAAGTAACCAATCTTGCTTGTTTCTGTCTGTACCACTCGAACATTTTTGTATTTGAGGACACCAGGTGCACTGGAATACAGAAGAAGGAGAATTGAAAAAATATATTAGTTTTTTTGGGTCCTCTAATTGCTGAATTTAAACAAAATAAAAAATAAATATGTAATAACAGTCCCACTTAACTGTGTTTTTAAACTTTAGTGACTTGTATCGAATGTTTCTCTAACTTCCTGTCTAACTGACCATCACGATCAGTGCAATTCGACATCGGGTAGTAAAAAAGGTATCGTTACTTTTAAATATCATAGAAATTGAGAGCCGAATCTCTGAAACTAGTAGTAGGATATGAAAAAAAAAAAACTTTGCGTTGGATAAAGTATTTACAGGAAATAATATAGGCTATAAAAGCGGGGAACGGCTAGTAATTTTTTTTAATGATGTAGATGAACAGATGGGCCACCTGATGGTAAGAGACAACCGCCGCCCTTGGACACCTGCACCTCAAGAGTCGTAAGTGCGCTATCTACCTTTGAGGGTGATGAGGGGAGGAGATTAAATCATTTTCAACTGCAGTAGATGCCTATAATAAAATTATATGTACATTGTATAACTGATACTTCTGTACCGTACTGTATAATTACTAAAATTTAGGGCTGCCCTTAATCTAGCAGAAGCAGGCCTGAGACGGTGGTGAGACGTGTTCCACGCCTCTCAAACTGGAAGAGGGTTAGGAATCCGACATACCACTTCACCGTCAGCGCCGGTGAGGTGATGACCCGTGGGTGTTTCCACACGTAAAAAAAAGGCAGTCCGTCTTTATGTTCACAATATATGTACATAAATGAGTAAATATTCAAGGTCATGCAATACAATGGCCGGCGACCACAGGCCGCATCAGAATGTTATCATACTAACAAGAATGAGACCGCAGCATGAAAAAATCCAAACAATAGGTTTTTATATAACCAGCTAATTATGCAAAGCTACACAATGCTAATTGATATTTCTTAGTAGTCTGTATGTCTTTCTGTTACTTTATTATACGAAAACACTGTCAATAATTAAGCACACAAAAACAATAAAAAAAACAGCAGCCAGATTCTGTTATAAATAGGTGATATACTCACAATTTTATTCAATACAACAAACTTAACCTTTTCATAAGCAAAATCTGGAAATTAGTTATTAGTGATATACACTTTTTACTTATTTACAAAGTTTTGACAAATAAGTAATGACATGCGAACAATAAATTTCGACCAGCATAATAATATATCAAGATAACCTTACACACGAATCAAAGAAAAACAACAGCACTTAAAACAAACAAACAAACAAACAATAATAAAAGCCTGCAAATATTTACAACTCCATTGTAATACATACGTTTGTATTATATACTTACAATGTTGAAATCACTCAACAAAGTAGTTTGTGACTATTTTTGTGGTATTGATAAGAAACCAAAATATAATAATAAGATTAACGGAGAGGTTCAGAAGAAGAGATAAGAGAAAGAAAGAGAAGGGTGCGAGATTGAGAGAGGGAGAGAGATTGTTTTGTTAATTCATTAAATTTAGTAATGTAATTTGATTGGAGTATTCCGAAATAATAAGAAGTAGACTTACATTGAATCCAGTGTTATGATTGAGGCAGCTATCACAAGTATCGTATTGGAGGCAGGTCGGCAAGGCAATGATCTTCAACAAGGTATTGTTCGTGATGAGATGATCCTTGAAAGACACTCTGTGGTACTCGTAAATTGTTTTGCGACGAACGTCTAGAAACGTGTGTATTCAATTAATACCATACATAAACTTTCGCATTTCACCTGCGGGGTTGTCAGAGACGATAACCCACCAGTTGCTTCTCACACATACCTCGCGAATTCCCTTTCACAGCACCAAGAAAAGCAGTTTGTGACGATTCTACTGTATATTTTTTTTTATGTAAGTTAATACATTCTTCGCCAATTGATGATTGATATTCAAAATTATTCTTAATTCGAAACATACCCGTTCGGTGATCTAATCAAGATTTGATCATGTGATCCCATGGAAATCAAGATAAACCCTCAAACTTCATATTTGAATCTCATATCTTGTAGATATTTTTTAAATTACCTACGTTACGTAATGATGGAGTCTTCAAATAGCACTAAAATAAGTTATCTACTCCTTTTAAAAGTCAACAATGAAAGAGTTACTTACAAAAGACAATCTTGTCTGTTAGATAGGCGTCACTGATCCCCACTTTGACGGGATGGTCTTTGTCGTTGATTTCTTGAACGTCAATGGGAATGTTCTTGTAAGCGAACGTGATGTCTCCATTTTTGTATAGTGTTACGGCAAAGGTGAACTTCTTGGTTGTGTTTTCTTGGAGAGTGACGTTTTCCCAGAAGGCTGTGAACTTTTCACCTGGAATTAATGGAGTATTGACATTTATAAATATAAATAATAAATTATTTTTTTTGAGGTATCTTATCTAGAAAACAAATAATCCATGTTCAATGTTACTTATGGTCAACATTATAAAGTGACACAAAGTTTCTGTAATGGACGCATCGATAAGTATCTATTTATAATTCAAAATATTAACTCTTATAATTGATACACACGCGGTAAGGGCTCTTACACACCTTCATTAGTACGAAATAGCCAACAGCTTAAGAAAATTTCTAAGTTTTAATATATAGTCTACTTTTAAACTAACTACTAATCCTTAAAATGTACCAATAACACAAAAATATCGTAAAAGAAAGGGCTTAAGATGACGGTGGCATACCGGATTGTTCTGAAAATGTATGCATAAAAAATGTACATCTTTCAATATGACAAGCAAACTCGAAGTATTTTGTTTAAAATTGTGTACCCAAATCAGGAAGTTCTCAATGTAAAAATTAAAAAAAAAAACTGATACTATTTTATTCAAGTTAAAACATCTATTTGGAAACACTTAACGCTTCTAAATTGTGCCCACACTTTTCTGAAACATCGTGTACATTTGAGCCAAATTCGATGTGGAGTCTTCGTAGACAAACCAAATATCATTTTATTTACCTAAGTTTGTCAAAATGATAACGTTTAAAGACCTGAAATTGTGTCTGGTGGAACTTCATCTAACCACCAAATAAAAAAAACATCTATTTAAGGACATTAAGAAAAGAATTTACTAATTATAAACAACGTTATACATCTTTCACCACAACTTTCAAATTTCGCAGATCACCAACAATTTTGTAGTTTATATAGTAAGTCGTTAATAATCGTCAATAAAAGAAAGCTATGCCATTACAGTAGGCACATTGCCATTTGCTACTTTTTTATAATGTAAGTATTAATGTCCTTTGATTTTTTTATATATACATAATAAGTAACTATTTAGGAATATATAAACATGTTTGCTTGCTTGGTATGTGTATAATGACTCTGACTGACATAAATATTATAATATAGTGTTAGTAACACTGGGGATTATTTGGTTGGTAACATTGATTTGTTAGTAAACATTCCACATCGAATTTGGTTTGGTTTTAATAATAATAAGCATTTAAAAATATTGTTTACCATCGTCAAAGAGTTTGATGACACTGTCATTGGTAAGCGTGGTATCAAAGTTAGCCATCAGTGGTGCGATATATTGTGTAGCAGCCAACCAGTTGTGGACATGCTCGCCGGTGTAAATGAACCCGCCGGTAGCAACCGTCACATTGCGGACATTGTGCCCGTAGAAGGGGAAGTCGAACGATAGCTGGATAGACTGAAAAAATAAATAAAAAATCACGGAGCTCTTTGCTAAACTATTTCAAATATTAAAAGATTTTGTATGTATGAAATGTTGTTGACTACGAACTGTATAGTAAGGCTGTAATGTTGCATTATTAAGATTGTTATGCTCTATGAAAATATTTTTTGGTTGGTGTAGATTAATTAAAAAAAACTGGAAGCGGTTAAGTTTATAAGTATACACTATAATCGTTATGCTGTTCTAATCTTACGTTAGTGGAAGAGATTGCGTTTTTGAACATTTTTCATTATTTTCAAGATTTTATGTGTATACACTTGCAGCGCTTGTTGATTAGCGAAATTTTAAAAAGTCGGAATTTAATATACAACCACTTCATTCATGTTTATTATAATTGTGTTTCCCTTGAGAGATAGTCAGAATCGGTCGGGGTATCTACATTTGTGTGTATTTTTAGATGCTATGAGGAATATTAGACCTAGAAAAAATTATAATTAAGAAGACCTCTAAATACTAACCTCAAGACGTTACGAAAACCCTTCTCAAAACAGAATGGTAGCTCTGAATCAGCACTCTTTTATTATAATAAACGTCAATTTTAATCAACTATCGTAGTATAAAAATGCAGCTTTGTAGGTATATGTATTTTGGATGATCTAATAACCACGATGGAAGGTGGACAGTGCAACTATTAAACCGGGCTTGGTAATGATGGTCTGAACTCTGTTTTAGTTTTTCGTTCAGTTTGCTATTAATGTCTGTTTATTGTTTTACCTATAATTTATGATGGTTTAAAGTAATATGTACATCTTGTTACGATCCAATTTACAAAATAAGACACTGTAAGACACACACGACAGATCAGAATACGACATCTACTTCCGATAACAGACTAACCACTGTGGAGGGCGTTCATTGTTTCTTTTGGCTTATTTTAACTAATTACTTTCACTGTTATAACATATTTGTCCGAATTTTTACAATTGTATTTAATCAAAAATTATTCGTCATGTTATTTTATGACGAATAATATTCATTTTTTGTATAAGTAAATTGTATGAGTCTGTGATGTAGGCGAGTACGCATCGGCAATATCAGTGGTTATTTGTTGCCTACCAGGACATATTACCTCGAAGTGTGAGTCGTGTTGTGATGTCATGTCAATAAATAAACGATTATTCATTTTCTATCGACATTGTAAACTTTTTTACTACGCAGCAGAAGTCAATTTATGCTTATTAAGTTTATGCAGTAAGCCTATTCCTATGAACAAGTAAACTCCAAGACTTCATCAAACTCTTAACCGAATAAATCAATTAATTTTCAACTGGGAATGAAACCCTGAATCTCGAGGACAGCAATTTGCATATCACTCTGTATAAACAAAAAAAAAAAACAGGAGCAAATAATAAAAACATTAAGAGTAATGTTACACCTTTTAGCATATTGCTTCTACGTCTTTCTAGAATATACTTATTATCCCTCAGTGGACTTCTAAGGACTGTCTACTAAATAGCAATAAACAACCCTGCCGCTTTAGGGTGGCAAGTGCGTGCCGGCTTTTGATGATGCTGCCCAGAGCGAGGGAGGGCCACCGGTAACTTTACTCACTCGGCGAAACACAACGCAAGCATTGTTTCACAACGGGTTATCTGTGAGGAGTATCTTTGACAAGAAATTTTGCCTACAACCACGCAGGTTAGTTGCAGCCTTTAATCAATAGAAGTTTGCAGGAAGTTTAAACCTAGCACTTTTGAAGGATCCGTTTTTTTTATATAAGCGTATTATGTATGAACTTAAGTACTTACTGTAGCTCTGCGATGTGAGTTGCTAAGTACAGAATGAACTGAAGCTTTATTGATGGTAATGTTTGCCCAGTGCTCTTTGAAGTATTCTTCGTTGCCAATAAAAGAACTGTTGTAAAAGTTGTGATTATCCTGGAAAAGGAAAAAAATATTCATAAAGTACTATCTAAAACGGGTGATGAATGCACCAGGTTTAAACTAGCGGTTTACACAACTGTTACAGAACTGTTCCGACCCGAGATCTTGTCGATAGCTTTCAAAATAAACTATTTAATTAATTGAAGTTTGAATATATGTATTTAATTTACAAATTACAAAAACAAAATATTAATAAGAAAATAAAAAGGGAATCCGACCCGAACCAGTTCTAGTGTGGACAGACTTCTTCCCTGCCTGCATGTAAAAACCCCTTGGGAAACCAGGTTTAATAGCCAAGCGACTTCCCTCAGTAGCGGCGATGATCTCATTGAGAGTTATCATCGTTTTCGGTAGAGGTGGGATTTATAGTTGAATTGTTTAATCTATTCTTATGACTGTGAACAATTTTATTTTATTAATAAATTACCGAAGAAAAATACAACAAAATAAATTATTGAGGTAAAGACAGTGTAATGCGTCTCGTAATTTAATAGTGGATATAGGTTTGTATTATAATATTATGTATAATATTTATAAAGATAAAGACAAAAGTAAGACATTTAAGTGAAATTATGTACATCTACCAGAATATTATTCAATGAGACACTGATAATTATTCTTTATCATGTTAATTGTTCGTTTAAAAGATTCTAGTGTAATTAAGATGTTTTCTTTCATAAGTTCAGCGATTTTCCTTTTGATCTTGTTGGATGATTCTATAACTGAGTCGTTTTTTAAAGCGTCATCTTCATGAACGGTATCGAAAACGTGTTGCCTGGAATGGGGTAATGGTGATATCTTCATTTAATAAATTATCATCTTCGAAGGTAATAGGAATATGAGTAGAGAGTTCTAAAAGCGGATCTTCACATGGCTTTTCTGATATTGGGCTCTGTGGTAAGGGATCAGGGGTTAGTTGTTCGCCGTTTACTGGGTTAAGTGAGAATCGAGATAGAGCATCAGCTTTGGAATTTATTTTGCCTCGTTTAGGTACTATTTTTCGTTAGTTTAGGTAGGTAGTATTTTTTGGCATTCTGGAAACTTAAAAGATTTAGTTCTAATTCGGTGCTCAATAGATGTTGTAAAGGTAAGTTGTTTGTTTGGGAGATGGAAAATATCGGAATAACCTAAACAGACTTGAAACAGGTCTAAGTTGTTTAAGGATTTCATTAATTCTGGTAAGGTTAATTGTTTCATGGATACTTGCAACTCTGGAGTTTTAAGTGCGCTGACTGCTTTTGAGGGTGATGAGAGGTGGGGGGGATAAGGGGGAAAAAAGAGGAGGGGGTGTTGGGTCTCCAGAAACCTCACTAATTTCGGTGAAATGCAAAGCAAGTGTTATTTCATAACCGGTACTCTGCGAATCCGTGATATCGCACCGATTGAGCCGGTCCACACGTACCCTAAGCATGGCTCTACCATCCATACCATATCAACCTACACATGTTTGTGCAACATTTCATGGAGTTGATCCTATAAACAAAAAAGATATGGGTTTTTAATGTGCAATCCTCCTATAATTTTCAATAGTGGGGCGTACGTATGTATGGTCAACATAAACAATGTGACTACAGTGTTTAGTCTACGGCGCTAGAAGTCAATGAGATAAAGTATTGCAGAGAATATGAGCAAAGTGATATATGTATATATTTTGTGTTAATATTAGGGCTATACACAGTAAATATTAAGTAAGTGCGTTCAGTTTAGTTTGTAACTTTTAGAACGTTTTTTGAGTAAAATGCATGATTTACTAAAACAGCACACTAACGAACAGGATCATGATGGGTGTCAGTCTGATCTGCGGCCAGCAGTTAACTTATAACTGGGTAAATCGGACGCCGTGTCCAAATTCAGTCAAGGATTTGGTTCGATTTAGAAAATACAAAGACCTAGAAAATGGTTTAGAAAATAAAAAGGGAATCCGACCCGAACAGTGTTCAACAGTTGACAGACTACTTCCCTGCATTCTAGCCATATATTACGTTTTCTAATGCAAGCTCAGCAATACGAGGGTCTGCTGGTCAGCCATACTTCCTGAATGAATGGGGTCGTAAGCGTATTTAATCTTATTCGAAGGTATGTACGTAGGGCTCTACGATACGATTATGATGAACACCGAGCTGACAAACTTACTCGATGATTTTAAAGTACGCGTACTTTAAATGATACACTTGCGTTAAAAGTCGTCGAGCCAAAATTACGCATTTTACCTCGTACGTTTTCCTTTTCGCTTTAAAATGACATCCAATCACTCAAATGTTGGTCAGGCTAAACTAAACTATTGGTAGTGGTGAACCAAGCAAGTATAAATCAGGTGTACCGCCTATCACTATGGCTGCGAGTATTAAAGAATTTTAGAAGTATTAAAAATATTCGATGAGTAATTAATGATGAACTACTATATTCATAAGTAAAAATTAGCTTCCAAATTTCCATTTATTCTGTTATAAACGTCGTTTATATACTTACGTAGGTTAAATTCTTTAAGTTTTGCTCGGACTGAATTCTCTCTGGTGTTTCAAACACATCCTTGAAGTCTGAAAAAAAAAGCATAACCCTAATGAATATTCTTTGTAAGATTTTTTAACTGAAAGCATAGAATTAGCAAAAAATTAAAGCCATAAATATGAACAGGATTTGGTGAAGCAAGTTTCGTACGGAAACAATCCAAAAAATCTTTAACTATGATCATTGTCGAAGCAGAATATTACGGATGTTATTCTGATATATTTAGAAGTCCAAAAAACCGCAGTTAGAAAAGGTCAAAATACTCTTGAAGTGAAGTACCATAATCTGTGGTATCAGTAATCATCCCTCAATTAAACATCATTCTCTGTCCGAACACAGTATACACACAGTTTTACCGTATGAGACTAACAAATAAACAGTTCAAACAAACATATTGTTTGTCATGACCGTTGCCAATCCCTTGATTAAACTATCTGACGGTGAAAGTTGATAGATTTCACTTTTATTGGCTTTGTGAACTAAGCCGGTACTGCAGTCGGCTTGGTTAACTTTTTTATATTAATACCGACACTACTGGTCCAGTTTTTTATTTGCATTCTAAATTGACGTTGGATTTTTCTCTCTTGATCTTCTGGTGGAGTTGACCCTAAGTTTTTCGATGAATATTTTCAATGTAAATGTTCAACCAACCATTTTACTTAATAGGAAAACTTGGTTGTGATGAATTTAATATAAAAATTAATAAAAAAGTCAGGATACGTTCAAAGTATTTCAATGTAAATAGAGTTGTAAAAGCGCTTCTAAGGAGAACATTCTAAAGGAAATTTCTAAATTGGCGACCGCGGTTTCTGAAAGACTAGCGGATCATACATACTTTTGTATCTTATATGCTAAAATAAAACAATCTATAAACCAATCTTGGGTATTTTTGGATTGTCTAAAGCTAAGTCAGTGGTGAAGCTAACTGCCTATTCCAATACGTACATCCTATGGAGAAGAACAGGCAAGAACCTCTAAGGACACTCTTTTTCAAATATTTCGTACAATTTTCTTGTTACAGTTCATAAGTTTCAAATAAAATGTGAGAACAATGCAATATATCATTCTGAAATACCAATTACTGCTAGGTATATTTGAAGTAATAGTAGTTCGCAGATAACAAGCCTCAATCAACGGCACTCGTTCACGAGCATGACGTACGCGCCAGCCATCGTCCACCTCAACTATATTAAAGGGAGCCAAACGACCCGACACATAAACCACCATTAGCAGCACTTAAAAGCGAGCATGACATACTCAGAACTGCCAGGCGACATAGAAAATAAATCTATACAAGTGATATCATACAATCATAAAATACCTATAGCCTAAACCCATTTTTTTAGTTTTATAATAACATTATATATATATCCTGTGTCAAATAAATAAGTTAACCAACTTTCTGAAAATGTAACCAGTATACGTGTGACCACCAATCGGATAAAAGACCTTGAATTGACATCTAATTACTTGAATAAACGTTATCGTCTCTGACTGGGATATAAATGGTAAGAGTCAAAATTCTAAAATGCAGAAAAAGTCCTTCTATTATCATTTAGTTATACATGTAGCCTAAATTATCGAAATTTGAGTCACAGAAGCAATCTAAATAAATTAGTTTAAGTTATTTTTGAACGCTCCATATTTCAATAGAGAATATAGCAAAAACCTTATCAAAAATTACTTACTATCGTCAGGTACGATGGGCTCACTGACTTTAGGCAAGTTGCCCATAACATCAACACGAAGTATGCCGTGTCCATTTTCGCCTAACAATGGAGTCTGCGTAACCGACACATTGCTTGCTACAGTTGCATCTGTAATAATTAAGAAAAACCCATTACTATACGCAACAAAACATCTGGTACAGGGTTAAACAGAGATCCAAGAGACCATAGAAGAATTGTTATGGTCCTAAAATCTAATTCGTAAATAGACTTGATTATACTTATCCCTTATAGAATATTTAAAAGACAGTGGAAATTCGACTGCTGATTTCTAAGCATCCTGGAATATGGTATTAATAAACAAGTTCAATCAATCCCATCTATATAGGAAAGTAAATTTTAATTGAAATGTACTCATTTCAATTAAAATTTACTGCTAAGCCAGAAGTCGTGGGTTCGATTCCCACCCAGGGCAAATATTTGTGTGATGAACGTGATCATTTGTTCTGTGTCTGGGTATTATTTATCTATAATATGTATGTATTTAGAAGTATATAAGTATGTTTATCATCAGCTGCCTGGTTATCATAGTACAAGCTTTGCTTAGTTTGAGATCAGATGGCAGTGTGTGAGTTGTGTCAAATTATTATTATTTAAATCGTAAAAAATGCTAATAAATGGAGCGTTGGTTCGCTGACTACAAAAACAATATTATTTGAGTCTCACAGATTACTGCTCTGAAGCACATTTTGATATTTGAAAAGACAGACTTGTACATTGTCAACTTGTAATTTAATAAAAAAATATCAGCTCTTTGTTATTCTTTCACTCCACTTTCATTTTTATTGTTAGCTTATAAGATGATGACTAGCAACGTGGGTCACACATTACTAGTATTCTCGTTAATCCCCCGG
Source organism: Tyria jacobaeae (assembly GCA_947561695.1). Lineage (NCBI taxonomy): Eukaryota > Metazoa > Arthropoda > Insecta > Lepidoptera > Erebidae > Tyria > Tyria jacobaeae. Next base: position 3,333,197 of record OX387207.1, on the reverse strand, counting down.
CTAAGCTAAATGCTTGGGGTGGGGTTCGAACCTGCAACCATATTTAGTTACAAAGATAGGAAGGAATCAAGTCATTCCAAATTGTTATTTTTGTTTTTTGGTTTCATCTAAAAGTTGTATATTACTACTACGTATATTGGATTGCTACCTGAAAAACTGTTCATATATATATACATATATATATATAAAGATGAACATAAACATATAGACTTGACCCCTATTACGTTAGGGGGACTAAATTAAGACTGGCAATATGTGGCTCTTAATACACTTCTGCCTAGCCCACAGAGATATATCCATGAGTATGTATCTATATTAATATTATTGAGATACTTGGTCTTTAGGTGTGTCATTTGGCGAACTCATTACTTTGGTAACAATGTTAGCACATGAGTACAAAGGCCTTTGTGATAACACAATGTTATTTTCACGTAAAACGTTAACAAGAAATCGTTGACACACTGAGTTGTTTACGCAAAATAATTGACAGACTCGTGACAAGACACTGTTTGTTTTCTCGAGAACTTAACCTTGCTTAGTACTTTTCCAAAGAAACTATATCTATTCATAATATAGATGTATTAGAAGACTTTATTTGTTCAGTTATAGTTCTTATAAGCCACGTTTTCATCTCAATAATTAATTGTTACACCAGAAAACGTTACTTAGTTGATAAATAGTAAATTTATTGTGTAAACAATAGTTGGCTAACTTAAAAAAACCTTGTAAATATTCTTTAATTTAGTATTCTGTTAGAAATTGAGGAAAAAGAAATATTTGTTAGGTCAGATTCAGAATAAAAAATATATATTCTTGTCGTTCTGGTAGATATATCAAAGTAAGAAATATACAAATGACAAGGTGAGTGTCGTCTGTGAAATTTAAATTATAAAAGTGTGTTATTTATAGAGTTTTTACCATCAGAAAAACGAATTTAATGCTATATTGACTGAAAACGTCGACGACCATTTTCTTCTAGTGAGTGAGGTCACTATAGTATATAATAAATATTTATTATATACTATTGTGACCTCACTCACTGTTGTTGTTGATTGATGTTTATATCTTTATATTGTGAATTTGTGGCATTATTATGTATATGTAATTTACTTTTTAGTTTTATAGAAAAATCAATACAGTCAAACTATGAACTGCACATCTGAAGTTACTTTGTTTCTTCTATTACGACGTCACGATAATGGCGGCTACCTTCTTGGCGCGACTATTTATAGCTTCAATTTTAAACATACTTTTTTGAATAAACCGACATTATTTTAGGGGAAATAAAAATACCAGTTGACTATTGATATATTTAAAAAAAATTGTAGAGCAGCGTATTCGGTTATTTTAGTTTCATAATTCGTAGTATACATGAATATATGTATAATAAACACAGGAATATATAATATATGCACGAATAACATATATGTATGCGTGAAGTAATAGAATAGAGCTTGTTCATTATAATATCTCTGTTTTTGTTTAGCACAAATAAAGATGATTTATTTTCTCGACCTCTTTTAATTAATATTCTGGAAGGTTCATAATGCGAATGAATGCGTTTATATAGCCTCGTCCCTCTCTTCTAAATGTTATAAACCAGGTTTAAACATCATAATGAGTAGTGTCAAAAGGTTAACATACATGTGCACTATATGACTGTATACATACCTACTATCTGATAGCTAACACTCATGGAAAAAAATAAGTTGCTTCTATTCTACTTTACGGATAAGTACACGGCAAATATGTGAAATACAAAGCCTGCAACGCACTTGTGGCTCTTGAGTCACGGAAATCTAAGGGCGGCGGTAGTCGCAGGTGACCCGTCTGCCACTTTCCCATGAAAAAAAAAAATGTTTCTCAGGGATTATATGTAAAAGTTAAAATACTACACAATACAATAAATACGAAAAATAGAAAATAATTGTTTAAAGCGATTACAGCTCAGATGTCCTTTTAGTTTTTCTCTATATATATATATATATTTTAATTTTTAATGTCAGCCTCAGATAATAATACGATTAATAGTATTAATACAAGTATACACCACAACCGCAAAACTACATCAAGTTATTTCTTTAGAACATTGACATTATTGAGATAGCGGGACGCAACGACATAAACAGTGATAGCATACATAATAATAGCATGCCTGCTATGCCCATTTAAAATTCTTTATCTTTTGTGTGGTTAGCGGATAACCTTAGTTGCAAAACAAATGTTAAATTGTCATAAATGTACAAACAAAGCATAGTTCAGATCAGTACAATGTGTTAATGTCTTCTCTTCTTCCATTTAACTCTATATCTAGTAATATCTCTGGTTACTATCAACCATATTCTCTTTGGCTAAGTCCATCCATGAATCTTTAGTCATCCTCTTCTCTTGTATCCAAATACTTAAAAAATTTAAATTGCCGGTATAGAAAAGTGCAAATGCCTGAGAAATGGGTGCAGTATGAACTAACTAAGTGAAGCGCACCAAAAAACGAGCCGCGTTACATTACTCAACCACAATAACGAGGAAATTTTGTATCGTGCTGTGTAAACCTGTGATGAAAAATTAAGCATGTACGACAATCTAAAACGCTCATCCCAGGTGCTGAACCCAGGAGAACTGGCGAAATCCTATCCCAAACAAAAGTTGACTCAGGAAAAAGTACTGGTGGGTGTGCGTTTGGTTGACCAGGGCTGGTGTCATATGAGGGTCACACTGAAAGGTTTCAGAATAGGGCAGTAAGGACAGCAGCCGATAAAAAAAATATTTCAATATCGAATTAGAAACTCTTTGAAAATCATTTGTTTTTATAAATTGGTTTTTATAAATTTACTTTTAGAGTGTCTATTGAAATGGATTTGACTAGAGAAATACGACAGTAATTTATTACGACTTTCGTTGCGGTCTTACTAACAACAATGTAACAAAAGCCATCGATTGGCATGTCATTACGAAGCCCCATATCTTGCCACTGTTTACAACTGGTTCAACAATGATTCTCAAGAAAGACGTCCTTCTACGGGACTACTAACGTGGGTGCGGCTAATAGAAGGGTGACAGAAGTAGAGAAGCTGATAGAAGGGTGACATATAAATAGTTTCAAAGTTTCAAAGATTTGCCGACAAAAGCAAAGAATTGCAGAAGTAAAGGGAAAAATATGATTTCCTCATTCTTTGGCCGAAAGGTTCATTTTTTAACAATTATTCTAAAAAATAAAAGGGCTGTAGATTAGTATGTCAGTCATTGTTTACCAGTCGTCTTGGCAAATATTAGACAGCAGCGCCAAAGAAGCAGGATCCTCCTCCATCACGGCCACGCTCCAGCGCACCCCGCCAGACGGACTATCGAATATTTGTCTATCGAAAGTGTTGAGTTATGACTTTTGTTTATTTCCAAATATTAAAAGATAAACTTAGAGAAATTTGTTTTATGAACCCTGAAGATGCCGTGGATGCCTTTAATAAAGGCGTGGCATCACAAAGAAGAGTGGGCTTACTGCTTCAGTTAATAGTTCCATCGCTAGCGTCAATGCTCAAAAAGGAACGACGGCTACTTCGAAAAGCAATAAAAATATTTACAGGCTTGTATATCATTCCGTTTTTTATTTTCAAAAAATTTCAGTGTACACTACAGCTTCCTAAAATCGGGCTGACAATTACGTCAGGTTTGTATTGTCAATAATTACAAACCATTATGGAAAAGCCGTTAAGTAACTGATCAATTGTCAATTGTTTCTAGCTCACTGCTACTTCAGGACAACGATGGACCCCACATTTGATGTCAAACGATAGCTAAATTAGAGGAGCTGCGATTGAAATGTCTCCGACACCCCTATACTTCCGGACCTTGCTCCATCAGATTACCACTTTTTAAGGAATTTAAACAATTTCTTGCAAAGGAAAAAAATCTATTCCGATGAGGCTGTCATAACCGCAAACAATTTTATCAATTCTCGTTTCCCTGTAGAGAGATATTGGTCAATTTTACAATTATTTTTGCTTTGGATTGTCATTGTCATAAACAGTTAGTGATAGTCGAATAATAAAATAAGTGAGCGCGTCATTATTACATATCTTGTATTCAAAGCATATTTAGTGCGCAAGCTAAATAGCTGGTAATGCAATAATGCTAATAATGCAGCATTGAAAAATTATATTGTTTGCCGCATACCTACAAAGGTATGTCAGAATCTTATTGTTATAGAAAATATATGTGTAAGTAAATGTTATCTTAAACTGTTAGTAAAATACCTTATGAATGACTGCTGAGTGAACTATGCTCTAAAGTCAAACAATTAAACCTCAAAAATGTGTGTGACGTATGGTTTTGTAATAGCTTTATAATATACATATTTGAAGTTATAACAAATGTTACGCATGAGGCTATGTCTGTTTTTATATAAGTATTGGTCCTTAAAGTATTTGATTTTAACTATTTGTGATGTACTGATTGACTAAACATATTTATAATAACAATGACTTTATAAGGGTTCACATCTTAATGTTAAAAATAAAAACTATGATCCATTTATGCAATAACAGCAAAATATCAAAGGTTAGTGGCTACTAGAGGTTATTGTATTGTCAGCAGCCTTAAAGTTTGCAGTCGTTAGTCCGATCACTGTTAGGGACCTTATTTTCAAATGGTTTTAGATTATTTCAATATATTTTGGTAGCAGGAACTTATTAAGCGTACTTGGAATGGCTTTCAATTAAGGCACAGTATAGAGTTTGGTTACAGGGTTCGAACTTCTCCTCAGCCAGTTCGATTTACATGGTTGGATGGTGGTGGTTTTTAGCATTTAGATGAAGATTACCTAGATACATTTCGCAGATTACTTAAAAAAAAGACCTAATATACGATAAAGAAAAACCGATTAGTTTTAAATTTATTTGCCACTAGTTTTGAAAGCTCTACTTACAATAGATGTTACCATTCACCTAACTCTCAAAAACAAATCCTTAGTATTTTTTTAAATAGTAGAATGTTGGTAAGATGTTTTTTTTCGTGGGTTATTTAAGAGAATTGTTAATTTATCCAAATAGCAAAACTAGACAAGATACCAAAGTAACTACAAGGCGGTATTAGTTGCAATTTAGCCACCGACCACTCTGTTGCGCTTTTGTAGCTTAACAAGAGATATTAAAATCAACCGCAAACCACAAAAGCTGATAAATTAACATATTTCAAATTGTGTACACGATTGTGCTTAACATTAATTTGAATGCCTTGATATTTCATACAAAAATGTACCGCACTTACCGACATGACATGTAGTCGTCGATTTGAGTTGACAGTCATCTAGTCTAATCTTCACGACAAATATATCTAATATGTAATGTGTATGCTTCACCTTAGAGTAAAATCCTATTATTGATCACATTTTAAACACTCGATATACATATACAAATTACATATATATGTTAGGCTTTCCAATTGCCAAAATGTGGGTGTTTAACACACCTCTGCCTACACCTTAAGGGATACAGGCGTGAGCGTAGGTATGTATATTGTGTAAAATTGTATTTACATACATTTGTACAGTTTATTAACATCAGATTGTAAATGGGTGGTCAGAGGACGAACATTTATTACGATACATGTTTACTTCATGTATCTTTTATGACTTAGTGACACGTTACGACCATAAATTCATAAACTATAGGTACAACAAACAAACACAAAACACTTCAGTAGGTACCTTTATCTACTCTTTATCTAATCACCATATTCTGTTGGTTCTTTTTTTATTATTGACACGAAATTGTTATAAATAAAATTTTCTTTTATTAGTTAAAGTTTAGTTTATATTAGGAGCTCTTGTCAGGTGTTAGCAATAAAAAAGTATGAGCTCTTTGTGAATGAAATTAATAAAAAATACAGCCACTAAAAGTAAAATGCGTTGTTTGACTAGTTGGATTTTTATTCACAGAAATTAGTTTAATTAATACATGATCTATGATCCCGGGTCTTTTAAGCGGGGCGTGAAAAAGCATCTCACCAGGCCGCCATAGTGTGGGTCACCATGCTGCATTGACTAGACATGCAATGAGGATGGTGACCACCACTCTTTGACTCCACCTATTGCTTTCCATCAGGCAAAGTGGAGTCACTATGGTAGGCTAATATAAAAAAAAAAAAAAAAAACATAGCTAGAAGTAATAGTGATACCTCCGCGACGAGTTTTTTGAGGAATACTAAAAAATATATTGAATTACTGTTATCTTTCTTTCTTTTTTTCGCGACAGGGCAAAACGAACAGACGGGTCACCTGATTGGCAGCGCACTTGCGACTCTTGAGTTGCAAGTGTCCATGGACGGCGGTTGTCACTTACCATCAGGTGACCCGTCTGTTCGTCGGCCCCCCTATAATATAAAAAAAAGAACTATACCATTTACCTGAAAATAAGTATTACACGCATCTAAAACATTATAGTTTATAAATAGTACGTGATATTGACAGAGAATAGAAAACACTAATTGATGAATGTATGAGGTAATTCTACACTCATTTATTAGCGAACAATTATTGTACTCAGCTAATCAACTGATATCCAATTGTTTTAGTTTTTGAGTTAATTGTCTGCGTGTTTACCGTTTTAATAAATTGCTTGTCATCGAGCTTCATTTCATCAATTAGATACTCACAGCAAGTACAGAGCGGTTTAACCATAACTACACTTGAATTCGGTAGTAATTGTAACATTTCTTGACTGTATCTTAATAATATTACCATGTATTGACTGTATCTTAATAATATTACCATGTATTGACTGTATCTTAATAATATTACCATGTATTGACTGTATCTTAATAATATTACCATGTATTGACTGTATCTTAATAATATTACCATGTATTGACTGTATCTTAATAATATTACCATGTATTGACTGTATCTTAATAATATTACCATGTATTGACTGTATCTTAATAATATTACCATGTATTGACTGTATCTTAATAATATTACCATGTATTGACTGTATCTTAATAATATTACCATGTATTGACTGTATCTTAATAATATTACCATGTATTGACTGTATCTTAATAATATTAAAATAAAAGCAGTGATGTGGTAAAAACGTGTAATGGCTGAACAGTACCGATTAGGTAGTAAGTTACACCCGCCGACCACAAAGACCTCCAACTCAAGAGTTGTAAATGTGCTCCGTTTTTTGAGTGTGATGAGGGGGGGGGATAACAGGAGGGAATGGAGAAAGGAGAGAGGTCTCACTTACTCCGTGGATACAACGCAAGCATTTTTAAGTCTTCGACACCATGTTTGCTTTGAGAACCCATTCGTGGAACAGTTTACATACAAAGCATAAGCACGAGTCTAATTACACTGCATATAGCTGTACTGGGCTGCACAGATTGTTGTTTCTGTGAGTTGACGTAATAAGCAATTTTATTAACATGCAGATTTTAAATAGTAATCAGCTACGTAAAATAATGAGGAGATTAAACCACCCTTATAATAATCTAAATCCTTGGCGTTTGAAGTGCATTGTTACTGTCTTTGTCTTTTGTATTTTTAAAGACAACGACACTTGAAGTACTTTTTTTTTTTTTTTTATACTATAGGGGGACAGACGAACAGACGGGTCACCTGATGGTAAGTGACAACCGCCGTCCATAGACACCTGCAACTCAAGAGTCGTAAGTGCGCTGCCCGCCTTTGAGGGTGATAAGGGATGGAGGATGCGGGGATTGGAAGAGAAAGAGAGGAGGAGTTAGGAAAGAGGAGAGTGGCGACGGGGGGAGAGGAAAGTGGAGAGAGGGAGTTGGGCCTCCGGAAACCTCACTCATTTCGGGGAAATGCAACGCAAGCGTTACTTCACAATCGGTTTTCTGTGAGGCCGTGGTATCGCACCGGTCGAGCCGGCCCATTCGTGCCTAAGCATGGCTCTACCACTGTTAAAGTTGAGTGGTAAACAAGAATATCAATGTGATATTACATGATTTACATATTGATGGGCCAGCGTCACTATTTAATTACTATTTACCTGTGATTAAAATGTATTTAAAATCACAGGAAAGTTAAGCCATTAGAAACGAGAAGAAACCTATTTGATACTAATATACATACTTAATATAAATCAGAAAAGTCAATCAAATTAGTATAAGCTATGAATAGCTGCGGGACAAAAAAAATGATTTTAATTATTTTATAATAATGAAATATTTTATTTCATAAATTATTGTGTACCTACTGTATGTAAATATACATATACAAAACATATTGTACATATAGTGTGCTATAGTTAAACAATAACACAGAACTAGTAAATTGTCTACATTTTTTTCCTTGTCGAGTTATATATAACCTCTTACTGTTACTATTAAAAATAGCCTTTATTCTACTCTATTGGACAGAATCCTGGTCTTCGAGGCGTTAAAAAGACAAACCAACCTCTCTGCTCTCCTTGGCTAAATCATCAATCATTAATCCCAAGACGGTTGCATGGTCTGCGAAAGGCACTATGTCGTCTGCGAACCTCAAGTGGAGTGGAAGAACTCTCCCTTTTATTTTTAGACCAATATTCTCTCAATGGAGCTTCTGGAAACTCGACTCTAGAACAGCTAAGAATATTTTAGGCGAAAGATGGTCGACTCCTTCTTTTTTTAATCTTACTTCTGCCAATATTCGAGTAAATGTTATGAAGCAGTTTAACATACTCTTTGTGTGAAAAATGACAATATGAAATAGAGAGTCAAAAGCTGTTGGTATTCGTATGCTTAGAAAGCTTATTGTGGGGGTTGATGTTCTTGTTATTCTGTTTAGTATTGTTTCTGTTACATTTTTTTGTATAGCAAAACTATTGTGGACTTTGACCACTGTTCAGGTGTAGTTTCCTTTTCTATTCATTATCAAATAGGATTTGTAGAGGTTTTATGAACGAGGACGCTAGAGCTTTCAGTTCGTTGGTCACGTTATCTTGAACGGATGTAAAACACCAGTCCTTCTTTTGAGTAGATATTGCATTTTCCATTTCTAATTGTAATAAATTTGGTGCTGCAGTTAAGCCTGACACCTCTGATACATTTTATATGTTATTTTGCGTACTTCTGAAGTTTTTGTTTGGCTTTGTTGTCTGTCGGTTTAATCTTTTACTAAATTCCGTGAATTTATTTGTTTATTCTGTCTCGATATCCTCTGTTTATAAAAGTGTTATTATTTAATACTTCAAGTTCTTAAAAGCATAATGTATTCTGTCATTCGGCACTCATACTTTAGGGTTATGACGTTTAAGGTACAAATGTAGAGGTCTTTTTTTTCGTGGTTATAGCAGAGGGTGACGAACATGCTTGGGAGAGGCTGTACTTAATCGTTAATTGGTTCATATACTTTGTTTGTGTTATTTGGTAAGATGTGAAAGAAGTAATACTGAATTTCTTATTTTGCTTTATACTGTGTTTTACATTCTTACTATTATCTAGTCCTTTACCTGAATATGTGTTTTCCACTGATTCGGGTGATTGTGATAAGTTCCTCGGTTGCGTGCGTATGTTGTTCTTTCCCTTAATTTATAGAGCAACATTTTTGCCTGATTCTCGTAGTTGCTGTTTTAGTTCTTCTAGCAGATGTTTAGGTTTTTGTAATGTGTGAATAGGATAATCTTTAATGTCTATAGGAGAGTCTCCAAGTTGGGGTTAGCTTCTAGTCCAACCAGTTATTGTCTAAACATATGTTAGAAGAAGGTAAAAATTGATTTTCATAGTGAGTTAGTTACATATTCAGTTTAAAACTTACTATTCTGCTCATCATTGACAGTGTATAATTAAAAGGTTTTATTTACTATTAAAAGTGTTATACATACACTTTAGGTTTACTATTAGAACACGCAGCAATAAACAAATTTCATATTCTATTGTACGAATATGTTTAAAAAAGTAAAAAAAGTCATAAAACACACAAATCGCAAATTTTAGTTACTGCCCGCGGAAAGCGCTGAACGCTGACGTACCTATACGTTCTGAGCCAGTGCAAAACAGTTTGGAGGGTGTCACTGACCTCATCAATGTGATATTACACATTCTCGTTACCGTAGCATGAATGTATAAAACAAAATCATAAGGATTTAGCACGGTGACATCGCACAAGTGATAATTATTGGCTTTGTTACGTCCATAGGTTAGATAACACCTCAATAGATAGGCTGTTTTGCTTTTTAATCAAAATATGCCTATTTTATACAAAATACAGATACAGATACGACATAAGTAGTGTGTTTTACGACAACATGTGTTTTTTCAATTTAATAGCCTGAGGCTCTTTGGGACCTTTCGACCTCCAGGTTCATTTGACGGCAATAGCTAATGAGTTTGTTTTCGACAAAATCACACAAGACCTCTTTTGGAATAAAAGCCCAAGCATGTTAGCACACATCTATCTATAGAAGACTACTTTCATAATAGTATAGCATAATAGAAACCTGTTTGGCCGTATTATTAGTTAGTATTTGTTGTAAAGTATTATTTGAGCACCTTCGAAAAAGCCCTGTAGAGAGAAGAGGGAAGAGGCAGAGATGTTAACTGATAAGCACTTTCCTCAAGGCACATGGTGTGATTCACCTATGCAAAAAAAACAGTATACTAAAATAAAAAAAATGAAAATTTTGAAGGTTTCAATATAAGAAGTAAATATTTGATGGACTGTATCGAAAGGACATTGGAAGTAGTAGAGTCGAATAGAGAAAGGTGGAGAAGTTTCACAAAAGACGCAGCGATAAGTATCTGACGACCCATAACAGCGACTACTCCTTTTTTTTTACGTGGACAAATCCTCATGGACTGTCCTCCGCCGGGGTCATCAGCGGAGGGGTGTGCCAGACTTGACCAGCTAAAACCACCACGGTGTTCCTTCCTCGCACCTGCTGCTGAGGGCCGCGGGAACACGACATTCTTCTGCGACCACCAGGTGACCGTCCGACGGAGCGGACGGCCACCTGGTAAGACTGAGAAGAGAAGAATATTATTTAAGGGAACAATGTACTTGGTTTTACTTTTGTAAAGTCATTCATATACATAAAATAGTTGGAAATGTTAGTTATAATTTTTATTCTAACGATCTAAAAGATTTAACTAAACACGCACATGGCCCACGAATTGAAATAATTACTATAGGGCAATTACCAGTAACGCGTGAGCGCACAGCAAGTTACCTTGACATAAGAATTAACAATCAATTCTATTTGTTTTACAAAAACTATTAAACGAAGCTTAACTACAGAAACCTAGTTTTAAAAATCAATATCTATAGCAGAGTTACAACAAACACTAAAGTACCTACTACGGGCGCATATCTTTTATTAATACAGCAATCCTTTTAGGGACAAGTTTATAGATTGTCTTAATCTCAAACAAGGTATCAAAAGACAGAGTCAAATGTAATATTTGTTTTGTTTTCATTATTTGCAGTATCGTGATGTAAATTATGAATACAACTATACTTATTATCAATAATTATTATACATAGTACGCATTACGTAAGTACAAAACATATCTTTTGAGTTATTATTTTGCTTCCAACAACGTCGAATAAAATACTAAGCTACATACATACACAAAAGCATTACTGAATATAGATTCACATTATCTAATTTAGTTAAGTAATAGATAAATTAAACAACAATCGCAAATAGCTTAACATAGCAACAGCAACAAAACTCAGCAAGGTGCAACATATAGATATAAAAATATTATCACAACATTACAGTCACGCTTGCAACCGCAAAAGGGAAGATAGAGAAGTAGTGATATATTTTGCCGATTATAATTCAGTCAAATTTACGTAATAGGGGGTAAATCCATTGTCTTCAGCCGTACACTTTTGGGAATTAGATGGGAAAATTGAGTTTATTTACAGGACAGGTATTTACACGCCGAGCTGGTTTCTAAGTTTTACCTAAAATAAGAACTAATTATGATAAAGAAATGCTCACATGTGAAGTGGTACAGCTGGATAATAAACTAACTATTATCGCTCATTAAAAATGCACACTCATTTAGTGTATTCCAAACTCGATTAGCTCAATGTGTACGTCCATCATTCAAAAAATTTGTCCTCGGGCCAATGAACACATTTGATTAGTACCTAGCTACAATGAAATATATTTATTGAGTGAAATGACGAACCTGTAACTACACTGAGTTATTTTGTGCTCAAGTAAGTGACTTTGTTCTTCAAAGAGAATAAAGATTCTTTAATTACACAGGGAGGATAGAATATTAGAATAAAAACTTTCGTGAATTAGATATTTAAATAAATATGAATCTAATTCACTGAGGATGGAATGTTCTACTACTCATAAGCCTATTTGAATCTGACCAGAAAGACGGGTAAGTTCTTGCATCTAAACTTGTGCAAGAAGTGGGTGTCCATAAAACACTGACTTCGAAGTAAGCGACTGAGTCTTGAAGAAGGACAAGTACATGAAAATTCTCAGACACTAAATAAACCCGCCTCAAGTCTTCACTCAGAATGCGCAGAATATGCAATATAAAATAAAACTGTACTAATATTCATAAGAAGCGAAACTATAAACAATTATAGAAACCTATTTGCCAATTCCTTGTCAAAAAAAAACATATAAAAAAAAAACAACTGTATAGCTCCACTACATTATTATTTATATTATCTATAAACATTCTGTGTCAAAGAACCCATTATAATAAAGAGGACTAAAGAACAAATGGTAATCGATAACAGTTAAACAATTCTAATGATACGCTTCTAAATATACAGTAGACTTTGTGAACAAGGCACTCATTGGTTTCCACTACGCAGGTTAATATTTATCTTGTTCTACTATAATTATTACACTACAGGCTACAGGCAAGTTTATAGGTTATATTTCGTTATCATATACCTATAATGTGGTTCCAAACACAAATAAATCATCTATAATTATTATGACAGCTTGTGGGGTATAAATAAATATGGCCTATTGATAAATATGGAATATATTGAAAAATATGGAGTAGTTAGTGACCCTGACTGCTAAGCCAGAGGTCGTGGGTTCGGTTCCCACCCAGGACAAATATTTGTGTGATGAGCGTGATCATTTGTTCTGTGTCTGGGTGTAATTTATCTACAATATGTACGTATTTAGAAGTATATAAGCATGTTTATCAGATGTCTTTTTACCATAGTACAAGCGCTGCTTAGGTTGGGATCAGACGGCCGTATATGAGATGCGTCAAGATTATTATTATTTTTATTATTAAATAAAAATAATATTTGTCGTATTTAACATGCTGATTACAAAAAGTACAATGTGTACGTAAGAATAGCAGCAAATGTCGTGCCGTTGTGTCTGCCAGCCCCAAACGGAAAATTCGTGACTTGATATATGTATCTATGTGTGTATTCGATGAAACTGCGGAACATAATGATCTGACCTAAACTTTACATGACATACAAGCCGTGTGGTCCACGGTGGCGTAACAAAGGGAAACATTGTCTCCTTTCCCTTCAGGTACAGTCATACAGTGCCCGGTTGAAGGCAATAGGCTTGCCCCCTATTAAGTTAGTGGGACCAAATTCTATTTGGCAAAATGTAACTATTTACTACAGCTCTGCCTAGCCTTTGGGGGAAGCAGGCGTGAGCGTATGTATGTATGTGTAAACTTTGCATGAAATTGTGCCTTTTTTCGTAAGAATACTAGTCTGATCACAATCATATAGAGTTCAATTTTTCGCGTAGGTACTAAGGCGTCTCAGACGCGTAATACCTGCGAAATCGCATCAAACCAGTTTATCTTACGTTTGGTAATAGAACGGAGACTGGGATGTGGGAGTTCAATGACCTTAGTAAACAGTAAATAAATTAAATTATATATATGTATATATTTTTTAAATTTCATCAGTTTACAGTGTGAATTTGAATTAGTAGTACCGATCTATTTAAAAACTTCAAATGACACACCGCTTTTGAATGTCTTATACGAGTATGTTTCTAGCATTTAGTAAGAACAGTGTTTATCAACATTTGCAATGAAAATAATGATCGCATAAAGATTTGTGTGCATAATAGCGTTTCCTAATAAAGGCAATTGATTTGAAAATAATCATAAAAAATTTTACAATCGCAATTGCTTTACACTACAAAGTAATTAAAACATCCTTCACACATCAGAGATTAAAGTTATCGTTGTTCGAACTAGTAAATAATTATTGGTATTGTACAAAAACTAAAATAACTTTTAATATGTACTTAATACATTTTTATCACATCATATCGTATGATCGATTTTGTGACACAATTATTACACGGGCCATTCATAATAGATACAAGTAATTGTAAATACATATATACAAGTATCGCCTTTTGTCTGTACGGTGTAGGTAAAGCTGTTTAAAAGCAATATTAGTTAGTTTATGAGTAATCTGAAATAGGTGATACACACATATATTCACTTTAAGTTTTCACTCTTGGAATTAAACGTCCCATGTATAAGACGTGTAGAAGATAAATCTCACTCTAGGGCTTTCATAGTGAGTGGTAACGCCCCCTGTCATTTAATTAATTCCAACTGCTCCCCTATTAATAATTAAACATAATGTACCCACTGTATCTAAACTCAAGATTCGTATTGACAAATTTCATGTATCAAAATTGTGACGCAGAAGAAACACCTGCTTGCTATTATTGTATGTGAGACGTGACGTCATAAATTTCATGTGACTAGATCAATGTACCGACATTTTAAAGAGATGGCTGGTATCGGAGGGATGCAGATTGCCCCGAAACCTGGGATAGTTGGCGCTTATTAAGGGAGGCCTTTGTCAAGCCGTGGACGGCGATAGGCTGATGATAATGATGATGATGATGATGAATAAGAAGACTTTATTCTTCTTATAATAGCAACATCTTTTTTTTATATTTTGCCAACAGTCTTTGAGCATAGCGGATTTTCATTCTGACTCTGATTGAGGAGTTTGATAAACAAGAGGTCGTGGTAAACTATCTCTATTAGAAAAGGATTTTCGCTAGGAAGTGTAGTCTAGAGAGCTCCATCAAACCCATCAGGCAACATATTAATGACATCAGGTAATGCAAGTGTTTTATTTGCTATGAATCACACAAAAAGCGAACTATATATCAATATGCATATTCGCTTTACTTATATTTTTTTAGTTTAATTATGCTATTCGGATACTTGGTGTCAGAAATCAGTTTGGTAACTTATTTACAATCGAAGAAAAGATGTTGATATCAGTTGGTCACAGTTATTTACATTCATTTTGGCCTATGTCCGGTCTTTTTGCCTTGTTTATAGTAAATAAAATATGTGATCCATTTTGCAGGTGTTGGTCAGCGGTTTGTTTGTTAAGAAATACCGACCTATCCAAAATTACTTAACGTTTAACGAAATGAGGTCGATTTTAACGCGAGTCATGAAACCATCATAAAGCTTTTGCGTAAAATTAGTTTTCGGTACAAAAAAACGCAATCCAATAGATAAGCCCTCACTGAGTGTAATGATATATCTGCATGGCGAGCAACATATTAGTACAAAATCAAGCAGAACGAATGTGTTAGAAAAAACCTGTTATATATCTGGACGAGATTTATACACACTCATCAGTCATCCCCCGGAGCTGGACGTTGTTGGCAAAGCAATGAAGTTGATGGATTTTTGAATCCGGTTTTAAAAGGGACCTGAATTATCCAATGGTTCACGCTATGGAGAAACAGGGTCTGTTGAGAATACCTTACTTGTTTTTAAATCTAACACGAAAAGTTGTGATTACCATGACGAAATGAATAGTAAAAATTACAAAATTGGATAATTGCAAAACTGCTACCTAATTTATATACAGATACTATAATTCTGATGGATAACGCCCCGATGGATAACTGTAATACAAATACGATACCATTAGTATTAACAAATGCCCAAATTCATATTGTAAAAGAGCTGATATGCAAAATTGGCTAACAGAAAATAATGAGGATCAATGAGTTCAATAAAAGCTACACTAAACCCCAGCTGTACGAATTGATAGAGGCACAAACCAGCACCACAATATGAAATTAACAATATATTAAGTATATGTTCTTAGACTGCCCCCTTCAAATGTGTTTAAATTCAATAGAGATGATCTGGAGTTTGATGAAACGTCATGTTGCAGAGCATAACATTAGAATCGGAAAGACAGGTACTGAAATGCCGCAGTTAGTCGAAGACGCGTTTAACAAAATATTGTAGAGAACATTGAAAATGAGCACTTAAAAAAATATGCTTATTTAGATGAACCATTTATCGTAACTTTAGGGAGTGAAAGTGGAAGCAGTAATTCTGACGATGAAATGACCGAGTTTGATAGTTTAGCTACAGTCATTCTTGGAATTCGGCCTCTAAATTACACACCTTATTACATTGTTGTATAACAGTGACTAAAACAGCAAATTAACATTTTGATTACTCCTGGTACAAGTGGGAAATGTCATTATATCCTAAAAAGTCCGGAAATTCTATTTAACGGCAATACTTATTTCAACACTAGCACCGCCGTAACCAGGTCAGATAAATTTGTGGTACAATAAATAACTTTTTTTTGGATAAAATGTCACTGGACTGGTTCACAGCAATTGATAGACCGTAACAAAAAGTTTTTAATTACACTATAGATATTAAACAACGTAGACCAATTAAAAGGTGACTTCTTATCAGATTTAAAACACGATGTTCCTCATTTTTGTCTGTTCGCCCGAGACTGCTGTTTATTACAGTTTTCTAGAATACCACCAAGGACACCAATAGATGTGTTGGGTTACAATCTAATTACATTCGTTCCTGTTCTCAAGGCGAATGCCTTAGTTGATATTTAAAGGACTAATATTGGTCCACTACTAACTAATTTCGTTAGAAGGCTCGGACTTCCCGGCATCCACCTTTTTGAGTTATAGGTATGCTTATACTGCCCAATTCTTCTGTATGAGGAATATCCTTCCCTTTCCTATCAATATACTCCAAATATCCCCACCTAATTTTGCACTAATTACGCCTCTGCCTAGTCCTTCGGGGTTATAGGCGTGAGTGTATGTATGATGTACTAACTAATAGTACTTCGGGTCAGGGTTTACTTTGTACCTCGTTTACATGGAAAAATGTTAAAAGACTGCATTATTTACTTCCTTTCCGTTTATTTTTTTTGTTGAAATTATGTCAAAATACCATACTGTCCACTAATGTCACTCCCAAATGTCTTGGCTCTGGGGCGTGACAAAGAAACGTTATTCATTGAATATATACAATACCTTGTTTTTTTTTTTCAGTCGGGTAAGTAGAACTCTAGCCAATTAAGTATTACAAACTGAGAGATCTTTAAAAAAGAACTTCATCATCATCATCTCCCTTTTGCCGTCCATCCCGATCTTCGACAGTCTGCATCCACCCGTTACCAGCCACTTTCTTTAAATCGGCAGGACATCGAGCATATCTTACCGCAGGGTGTTTTAGAAATTATTTAGGCACATATTTTACGAACTGCTCCGATCGTAGGGGACGGACAGTTGAGCATTATTGAAGCGTGTCTAGAGAAGCTTTTAAAATGTAGAATAGAGAATAGAAAGAGAATATAATATTATATATAATCGTATAATATTTTTTGTTATGAGGTGTTTCAGTCGAAACATCGGTAAACCAAAACATACTGTACCTTATAATGTTACCTCGATTAAGACCTACTTTATATGTATTTATATATGCACGGTACTCGCGAAAATTATTAATACTAATAACTAGACACACAATGGATGTTTTCAATGGTGTTTTCCAACCATTTGTGCAAATATACATATCATTATTAACATGCCATAATACGGAAATTGAGGCGCATTTTGGGGGCCAAATTTACAAGGAATGTATATTCGGCATGTATGTCCTACTATTCTTTAAGTTTAGGCATATATATTGGTTCAAAATTCATCCCTCACTGTTTCTATTACTAGAGATGTAAAAGTTGCGAAGCATTTTGCAGCTTGTTATGCGTCAATCCAAGCAATAGGATAACTTGATTTAGGTTGGCTCAAAAGAAAAGCATTTTATAACGTCAAGATTATCATAAATACTCGTTCAAATGATGTGTTAGCGACTGATGTCGAAAACAACTGGCGTTTTAAACTTGCAAACCCAATATATTGCAAGGTCGCGGAACTTTTGATTTCTAGAAGTTTTTGAGCTCAAAATGCAATGTACATATTTATTATGTTTTTATTATTGAGCGAGTATTTGCACTAGACTAGCGGAGCATTCAACGACCTACGGCATAACCCCTACCATAGTGCGAGAAGACGACAAAACATAATAAATGGAATAAAAATAATGTGAAGTTCAACTAGCCTTGCTCATGATATTGGATGATGACTAAACGAGCAATGCATTGTACTCGAGTAATCGCCATGCCTCATTAATTAATCCTTCCCTTATACTATGCTCAATCTGCTTAGCATTGTTTGTACGCGATCTATAATATAACATATATTTTATCATAGTCTAATATTATAACAACTTAGTGCAACCTTACTATAGATAGACACTTCTTTAATCTATAAAATACCTATTAGCATCTTATCAGGCGGTTGCTGTTTTTATCAATCTCTTATTTTTGGAACTAGTAACATTTAAATTGAGTTGTTAGAAGAGTTCGTTTTCACACTCGTATCGTAATTTAGATTATCGTATATCTTAACCGTCTCTATTTTTAATCGATCGACCGGGCCCGAGACCTATAAATAAGTGACCTATAACTTTTTCCTATTTACATATGTATATAAAAAGTGTATGTAAACTTAGTATACCTAGTACACGGTCACCATACATGCATATAATTAAGGATAATATAAACATTAGATAGTGATATATGCACAACCTGGCGCCGTCACTCATTTACATTTTTATGTCCTGACCTTGGCTTGATTACTTTATGCGTACGGGTCTATTGGTACTTCTAACTTAGTAACTACTTAAGCAACGTTTCTAGTGCTTTCACAACTTTGGGATTTTACTTATTATACTACAAAATGTTTTAGCTGTATTTGATATTATCAATCAATAAACAATCCCAATGTTTTAGTGGATAATTATTACGCAACTCCCATAGTGGTATGGAATTGACTATGTTTAATTTTTATAATAAACATAGTCAATTCCATAGGACTATGTTTATCTAATTATGGTCTCAAAAACTCATGGCTCTTCGATTGTAAGCTATTACAGAGGGCTTGAGGCCTCTTTATTAACACTACATGGACCTCAGAACTCCTAATTAAAACTCGGGAACAAATATTATTTGATCTGTGTTTTCTTGATGTTTCTGTTTTGAATGGGACCCGTAATTTTTATAACAGTACCACGTCAATAGCTACACGTAAATGTATAATTTAATAATGTTGTGTTTAATATTCCTATTCTACTGACAGTGGTGGTTAACAGTCAGTTGAAGGCGATCCCAATAGAAATTCTTCACTTCAACAATTGGGAACATAACTTAACATTTATGTTCACATCTGAGGCGATGCAGTTGTAAATATATCCATATCGACAAACACACAACGGAAACATACTGATAGACATTATAGAGATAATCGTATTCATACAGTTGTTACACTTACTTTCAGTATCGGGCAAAGGAAGCTTGGTGGTTATGACCGATGCACTTATTGCTGCAGATGTGGTAGGTGGCTGTGGTGTGGTTGTAGTAGCATTCGTAGTGTTGCCTAACGTTTCACGGCGTTGACGACTATGGTCCACGGTCACAATGTCATATGTGAAGGGACTGGATACGCTACTGTCCGGAACATACTCCTCCGTCGAGCCTAGAAAAACAAAAAACTATATTTGAATAATGTTGGTTAAAATTTCCCACCTCTCTTATAGCAGATTTTTTGTAATTTCCTTAGAAGCTATGTATGAGTGTATGTACGTACATTCCTATTTACCCTTTGGGGTGAAAACTATGATATAGATATGGTGGAATGATTTAGATATCATCCAGGTAACCCTTCCTTCTAAAATACTCGAGTTATGTCAACATATGTATAACAAATCGAAGAACAAAGATCGATGTACACAAACTTGCGTTATAAACGATGTTACTAACCCGACTTTGTTGTATATGTATATATATATATATACATATATATATATATATATATATATATATATATATATTTAAGAAGAAGAGATGATTTATTCCACAATTACTAAAACATATTAGTTGAGTTAAATTGTAATCACACCCAATCTCGTAATTAATGATGACGCATTCTCACTATGTCCTAACATGCTATAGGACAAACCTTTCATTATACATGCTATTAACTATGGACAGAGTATTACAGCGTATATAAACAAAGCGATTATGTACCACAGGGTAATCATCTGCGAGTCATATTCGCATTTATTTTAATTTTACTAATACAATAGGGTCTGGTTGAAAACCAGCGCTAGACACATATCATGTGTGTACATGTGAACCTATTTTAATAGTGATCATTTTTATTCTTTCATCCAATAAAATTAATGCTGGAGTCTCATTTGCGAGGGGCAAACTTTCAACATTGTCGAAAGTCAGTGTCGTCAACTCAGTCATCACAGTTTTATATTGCCTTATATGAATAAAGTGGGAATTTGCAAAAATCACGCGTTGGATATTTCACGAAGGAAAAACCGTTGAGGCTATCTTTTAGGTATATATTTATTCATCACAGACTAAATGAAGTATGAGGAAAATTTATCATATATTTTGGAACTTTTGTAGGTGAAATGTACAGGAAACAAACATCCTAATTTAACATTACATGCATGCTTGTTTATTCATTATGCTTTCAAGCCTCAACTAGGTACTTAAACGATCATGATAATATTTTGCATACTCATGGACAGGGGTATCCCAGCCATGTATCAATTGCATCAAGAATAAATGCTCGTTTCAAGGGATCCAAAAATAAATTTGACACGAGCGATGCCGACTGTAAAAGCATTCTTAGTTTTAAACATACCTAGCATACCTTAAAACTTTATTTGATTTTACACCATTTATTTGATGTAAAAATATAACTATAGTCCCATCGCAGCTTACACAGTTAAGCTTAGATCGAGAAACAGATGACTACTCGCATACAAAAGAAACAAAAAAAAATCTAGTAGCGTATTTAATACGACTGCGCTATTGTTAAGAGAGTAATTACGATGTCAAATGGGTTGTTGTTGTTTGTTTCTAATAACATACAGGTAGATTACCATTGACATTGACATTTCCATGATATAAGGATGCTTACACTTTGCTTTTTAACATGCAAAACACCTGATACATCCATATTTACAAAAATAAAAAACATATATTTACCTACCTAACACTGGCTTTGGTTTTATTTATTCTAGTGTATATAAAATTACATAGGGATTGGTATCCTGACTGAATAGATTTTTATATTTTCAAGTGCGATGCAATCAATGCTGCCACATAAGCTTAAAACTAGGTTTTTATAAGTTATATTTCGTTATCATATACCTATAATGTGGTCTCAAACACAAATAAATCATCTATAATTATTATGACAATAGATTAAGCTCGTGTGGTATAAATAAATATGGCCTATTGGTCTAGTAGTTAGTGACACTGACTGCTAAGCCAGAGGTCGTGGGTTCGATTCCCACCCAGGACAAATATTTGTGTGATCATTTGTTCTGTGTCTGGATGTATTTTATCTCTATTTATGTATTTAGAAGTACATAAGTATGTTTATCAGCTGTCTCATTGCCATAGTACAAGCTTTGCTTAATTTGGGATCAGACGGCCGTGAGTGAGGTGTAATTTTTATTATCTATTATTATTATTTAATTTTGTGTTAATTTTATTTTGAATTTGTTGTTATTTTTGTTATTGTGGCCTAAGTTCTTATTATTTAGTAAACATTTACAAATAAATATATTTTATATCGCGGTCCTCTTTATGGTCGCCGCTGAAAATCAGTGCTGTCTCGCCAAGCAGATGTCAGCTGCTAGCGTTTCAACATCAATGCTAAGCCGTGACTAGTTTTTGGGCGGATGTGGCTGGCCCTGGCGGCAAGCCAGTAAATTAAAATTACATTTGTATTAGTAAAGAAAATTTTATTTGTTTGTTTGTAACTTTACGTCAACCAGAGAAGCAGCACTATTGGTTCATTCTGGCACTAAATATAATTTAGCCGACTCTATAGCTAAGGTACACTTTGGGGTAAAAGATATTTTTAATAGTCTATAATAAAAACGACCACTATGAAAGGGCAAGCCGGAGCGCGTAAGCGTAAATCAGCAATATACTCATTAGGACCCCTAACGCATACAAAAAAGGAAATGATGTTTTCAATTAATATATGTATTATTAGCTACCAACAGCTTCTAGAATACGCCCTTTTATATTTAAAATAAAAAATAAATCTATAATTTATAATATTAGACTGGCCTGTTAGTCTAGAGGTTAGTGATCCTGACTGCTGAGTCAGAGGTAGTGGATACGATTCCATTAAATATTTATCCCCAAGTATATAACAATATTTTTTATTATTTATGGACCCAAATAAAATGTTAACAATTTGTATAAAACTATAAAAATGCAACTTTACAATGTACCAATTGTGTCTTATTACTATATTAGCCTGAACTAAGTTGGTAACCTGTGCTTCGCATACGGCGCCTCTTCCCATCGGTACATGTACATATATTTCAGCCCATAATATAATTCTATACATGTGCCTATTTATTTCTTAACAAAAATTTATTTAGGAAATAAGGCAATTATATAACAATACAATGACCTTGCAGTATTCGTAGAGTAAGTTTGAAGGGTATCGAAATGGTTTAAAAGTGGAAAGTTTGAGGATAGTTCTTTGACGTGAGAGATCTCAAGTTGCTTAAGTATAGTTTTAGAGCTCCCTCCTCAGGATGAGATACATACAGTCAGTGATCAGTGATTCAACTAAAGCAAAGTGGCTCTCTCAATGTTTTAAAGACGTAGGTCAGTTTGCATATTCTTTTACTTAAAGCTAACATATTAGGTATGAGCGTTTTTAAATTAAGATTTTTATCAATGGAGACGCCTAAGTGTTTAATTGCTTTAGTGCTTGCTAATGTTTTGCGGAATACTATCAAGGGCGATCAATATTAAGCTAGTGTTTAAAGAACCATGTATGGATGATTCGTGTCGGTTGTTTAAATGTTTGTGAAGCCATCCGCGACACAGGAATTATTCCTAATGCGGGAGTTGTGTTACATCCGCGCAATTTTACTACTTCTCAGCAGGCTCCAGCACCGATGACACCAAAATTACTGTTTTAGCATTTAACAGTGCTGATTTTAATGAGCATCTTCCGTTTCAATTGCATGAATGGGGTTACACAAGTTGTTGAAACTGCATCAATGCAAGGGAAAGCGGTTTTGGATGGTACAGCGAATATATTACTTGACTTGACTAGGTAGGCTCAATATTACATTAATCAGCTCACTTATTAAGACGGTACGAAACTGATTACGTTCACTGGATATCAAATGACTGAGAATGACGATTGTATGAAATTTATACATATTTACTTCCTCTTACTTAATGATGACCTGGAAGAGATGTCGGTTATTTTAAACTATAAAGTAGTTGTCACAATACATTGTCAAAAGTGAATGTGTTTGCACGCTAAAGAATGTGCCCTGTGCTTGTGAACTCTCTTCGTCATCGTAAACATTTTCAAATGAGTCTTTTGAGGCAGGAGAGCTATGTTTAAGCACGTATGGCAGAATAGTAGTGTGTTATTATGAAATCATAATAACATAGTTAACAGTTTAAACAGTGGCCATATCAGATATGATCTAATGGCTAGTTACGACGGCAATAATTTAAAAGTAATTAAGACTAATGAGCATAGCCACGTCGACACGACACTGGCATTTTACAAAATAAAAGACACAACTACAATATGAAAATTCGCTGTAAATAATGAATACGCAGATATTAGGATTAGATCAGTCGGAAGACAAAACTTCGGTGTGTATTAATTAGATTTATCAATGACGCGTCGGACTTTACAGATATTTAAATCATAATAACCAGCTAGTTAATAGGAGTAAGCCAGTAGTCCTGAGCCACGAGAGGTTAAGGCTATTAGGATAGCTACGTTGGTTAAGCTACCATTGTGGCCATTTCGTCTGCCCGACCAGCACTACAGTCAGATAAATTAATAATGAAGTTCGATCAATGTTTAAAGTTTTATGCGATTAAGCAACTAATGTGATAGCGTAGTGTGAGGCCAGGCCCCCCTACACGATGTGGCCACCTGTTGAGGTGGCCAAGGTCTGCAGGGGTTCCTGGAGGATTTCTTAAGGTTTTTCCGGGTCCCTTGCAATAGATCCTTTGTGAAGGAACACCGTGTGCCATACCACCTCTCTGTTAGCTCCGGTGAGGTTATGACCCGTCGGGGATTCAACACGAAAAAAAAAATCAAAAAATAAGATAAAAAAAAAGGACACTAAGTTTAAGGTTTCAAAAACAAAGTCCCGTCCACGCCACCAGTCACGTTATCGCGACACGTAATGATGTAGTTAGCATTCAATGAATCACTAATATCGATTTCGACAAAACTGTAGATTACCTTTAAATTATGCTAGAATAAACATATACATACATACATCTTTTAATATTGAAGTTTTATGATTACTAATGGCGTATAAAAATTAAATACCAACCCATGCGCTCATGACAATCTACGACACAATGACAAAGACGTCACAAGCGGCAAGTTTTTAAATGGTGCTGTTCCTCTTCTATTATTAAATATTAATAATAACAATGGATGAAATAGATACGAATACTCAAGAGTTACTCTCTCTCAATAAGTAAGTTTATTGCAAGGAGTATTCAATTATACATTTTCCAAAAACGACAATGCGTAAGTCCTAAAAGACGATGTTTTTGGGGTAAGTTTAATATCATTTGATTGTAAGGGTAGGAAGGGCATTTGATTGTAAGAAGATAGCCACTAAGGGAATTACACCATGCACACATTATTATTGCATAGAGAGAAACCTAGAAATCAAGGGACATTCCTTTTTATCGCCCAGTTTTCGGCTATTCTAATAAGGGACAACAAGACTAGAAATTCAAAATGTCCCCGCTTGGGGGATAGCAAGAAAAAATCCTGTTGGCCGCTAGTAGGTCCGAAGTACTAGGGAATTAAAGGAATAATCCGAAATCAAACCCTATACAACATTTGTCGTCAACAGGGATTTTATTAGTTAGCGGCGGAGCTACTACTACTAAAATATTGTTATAATTCCTTGGCACTGTATTTAAATTATGTAAGTAAATAAGTAGTAATTATTTCGATATTACTAATAAGTAGGGTTTCTCACATCTAGAGCAAAAGCAAACAGTTTATAAAAGTCTGTGCTAGACACGCCACTGTCATCATATTGTGTCATCAAAAGATTATGTCATTATGAGCGATAGTGCTGTGACAGGATTGACTTGATTGTATAGAATGTATAGATTTATTGTTTAAAACTATAAAAACCGTCAATATGGGACTGAATACTCTAAATTTTATTTCACAGGACACAGGGGGAGAAAGTAAAATTCTGTTATTATTATCATGTGCATGTGGTATATTAATCGAAATTTACAAATATAAACAGTTGCCCGTGTGCTTTATCAATGTCATTTCGGCATCACTACTGTTTTGTAGGTATTAAAGGATGAATATATATGTGTATGTCTTGGCTACGAGAGCACGTTTTTGCTTCTTCAAACGAGTTCAAAAAGGAGGAGGGTCTCAATTTGCCTGTACTTTTTTTTGTCTGTTACCTCAGAACTTTCGACTACGTCAACGGATTTCGACAATTTTTTTATTTGAAAGCTGGTGCTTCCAGTGTGGTCCCATTTTAATTTGGTTAGTTTGGCAGTTCCGACAATGGCATCCATGAGAAAACCATGTCTTAAATTTTGCATTAAGCATGTGCGCAACAAATCGATGAATAACTCAATATAACGCCAACCGATTTCGATTATTCTTTTTTTATTGGAAAGGATGTATTCAAGGGTAGTAAGATGAGAGTTTGGCTAAGTTGTGACAATGGCATCCATGAGAAATTATTAATAATTATAAAAATTAATTAAAAGAATGGAACAGAGTAGGTACATAATTTTAAAGAAGAATCCAGTGTCTTATTTGATAGTAAAATGTAGCCTTAAACAAGTAAAATTGTTAAAAATATAAAATCTCGATTGATCAATAAAAAAATAACATTTGGAATTATACC
Organism: Tyria jacobaeae; assembly: GCA_947561695.1. NCBI lineage: Eukaryota > Metazoa > Arthropoda > Insecta > Lepidoptera > Erebidae > Tyria > Tyria jacobaeae. The sequence goes on along the minus strand of OX387207.1, from coordinate 3,306,893 downwards.
CCATACCATACATGTTGAAATCTATGAAGCCCTTTAGGCAGTGACTAAGAATCATCATACATACATATACTCAAAAATCATAACCCTCCATCTTGCGCAGTGCGATAACAAGTACAGTATCTATAAACAGTGTCAATTTTATAAATGACATTCCATTACAGTGTACATAGTGTTCATCGTTCAAAGATCAGGGCGTTCAACTAAATAGTTGACTTTAAGTAAGTAACTGCAATGCTCCTGTCATAATAAATCGTAAAACTTGCAATTAAATGACTCATTCGTATCGAAATTTAAATTAAGTATAATATAAAATTTAAGGGGTTCGCTCGATTTCCCTTGAATCCCACCATCAAATTCAAACTTGGTTACAATGGGACCAAGGCAAAAAATAATTTAAAAATCGGTCTACTATTATTAGCGAAGAAATCAATTAATATACATACGTAAGTACGATACATACATACATGAGTTTGTGATAACTTCTGAAGGAACTATCAATCAGGTTGCCAAAATATTTTGCAACCGATATCAAAATTCTGGAGACGAGCTTGACTATAAAATGAAATAGCTAGTATTTTAGATACCTATTACATAGACCATTTATTTTACTCTATTATTAGTAAAACAAAATTAACATTCAAAAAGTGCATGGTACAACAAACTGCTATAGGATATACGAGTATATTAATTGAAATAACAGGAAGTATTCATTTGTGAATACACCCAAAGCGGTAGTTCACACCGTCAAGCGTACAAATTCATCCATGTTATGTGTAATTATTGTAATCAAAACATTGGTCATTGACATATGTGTGAACAGAGCTTAAGAAGAAATACATATTTAGTGTAATACTTGCATGCAACTGCCTTGACTGTTCTAGGTTAAGATAATGAGATTTGATATAGATAGAGATAACACCTGCAACTCAAAAGTCGTAAGTACGCTGCCCGCCTTAGAGGATGATGAGGAATAGGGGAGGGGAAGAAGAGAGAATGAGGATATGTGAAGGAGCAGAGAGGGGACGTTATTCATTTCTTACTTTACCACTCTAGAGGCTTAGAGGTAGAATATTGTCTTCATCTAAATAGGATCAACATTGAGTAGAATTCATTTAACTAAAAAGTTTTATTGATATTGTTTCCCAAATGGCGAAGCACTTACAAAAATGTAGTTTAATTCTGACCTACCCCTTTTAGAAGTCCATTAAAAGTTATTTAAAATTCGACTGTATTATAATAATTGTCTCTCTTCGCAGATGTCATATTGAAATGTTCACTCACTCCCAAAATGTTAAACCTAGTGTCACTATTAAGACAATTCTAATGTTACCTAACTAGTCGAGATAAACACGAAGAATAAAACCCTCCTTCTTGTACTGTAGGGTGATAGTTCGTATATATCGGGAAACGATCCTTAAAGAATTTAGACAATTTCATGATGCTTGGTCAATAGTTATATATATAAGTTAAAATAAGTTTTAATTTACCCACGAAATCTTTAAATTTCTCGAAACTGAAGGCTTTTTAAGCCGTATCGTAATTGCGTTGACCTAGAAGCTTGATTTTTTTACAATTTCAACTTCATCATCCACTCAAAGGTCGTGACAGAAACATAGACAGACAGACGGACAACCGAGTGATCCTTTAAGGGTTTTTTTTTCACATTTTTCTCCTTCTAAAGAACGAAACTACAAACTAAAAACATTTATTTTACCCAATCATCTCCATTTAACACTTGACAATAATAATAATTTCATAAGATGAAACTAGTAAAAATGACGTGCAATGCAAAGTGTAGTACACATTCAAGTATTAGTTCATATACCTATAACATCCGAAAGAACTCGTTAAAGTATAACCCTTTCTTTGTAGCAATCCAGATAAGCATCACTTGTTAGAGAATGCTCGAGTCAATTGAGGAAAGCATTAGTTTGTTAGTAGGCGACAATGAGACTTATCAGACATTCAACTTGTCACTCAAGTGCAATTGCTGAGTAATGCGTTGATCACATGTAATGAAAAAATACCAACTTTATTTACGTATCTGTTATTGTTTGTTTATCTAACTGTTACAATGCTTAGATGTCAGCACCGATGAACAAATTTTATACAACGTTATAACGAATTGCTTATAAAATGGTGAAATCGCAAAGATAATAATGGTAAATAGTTCGATTGATTAAATATATATATGTATATAATATATAGAAGCTGATTTCATATATAAGGACCTAACAGATTCGTTCAATGACTTGCTGTAGCTTCACTTATTCTATCATGAGTTTTACAAAGTATAAGGTTACTTTGTGTTTTGATTTACTAATTAATTCCTGGCGGGTAAATCCATCCTGGTTGTGGGCAAGTGGTCTGGTGCAAAATATACATAATAGGATGTAAAGTTTTATCTTGGTCACTATTGCCGGTTAATATATTAATAAGAAATATATTAATTTTAATATACTTTGAAAGGTTTCAACCCCCGACGAAAAAAAGGTGTTATAAGTTGGAAATGTGTATCGGTATGTCTGCCTGTCGGTGGCTCCTGAACGGATGACCCGATTTAGATTATTTTTTTACGTTTAAAAAGTCTTAATCCAAAGCATTCTAGCTATATTTTAAGGAAATATACTCAACCGTTTGAAGACCACCAGGTCTTTAGTAACCGTTGGTGGTATTAATATTATTTTTCTTATACTATACACGAATAAATGAATATACAATTCATTTGGAACAGAAATCAAACAATATTTTATTGTAAGATTTTGGATTTCAAAGTATGATTAGAATGTATGTGTTTTATTTTTTTTATTAAAATGCTTTCTTAATAATACCACCTAAATACTTAGGAACAATAAAAAAACCGGTTTATTTTCCCGTGTGCGCACGAAATTTCTAACAGGAAAATTAAATTATAACTCACATAATTTGAATTCGTATTTATACTATCCATGATGTCTTCAACATAATATTCTAAAATATTATTCATTTGTGGACAACCCAATATGCAAAATATTCGAAAATATGCTTGAAAATAAAATGTATGTCATCCTCGATTGTAGGAATGAGTCAAACCTATATGTATATTATTGCTTAATTGGTGACGAATGCACCCGTCATTGTGGTATCGTTTTTTGTTTATAAAAACAACAAAGACTATTCGAGCTTCACCCGCTTTCTAAGGAATTGACGGTTATTGTAGATTGCAAAAATATTGTTTGAAGTCATCAACTACCGGACGAGTAATCTTATAAACGGTTATATCAGGTGAAGTGTCAGGGTATTCAGCGTAAACTTATACAAATATTATGATAACGGGACGTTCAACTTTACGATTGAGATTAAGGTTGCGCTTAATATATGATAATCATCAGTCACTTACATATAATGTACATATGTGGCACAACAAGAAATAACTAAAGCTAGAGTCTGATTTAAAAGTGTCTCTAACTTTGACTTCTGCAGTATAGTTGGCAATAAGCTATCTCCTGACGTCATCATAGCACCTCATGTGTTGTAGCACGTACTGTGAAGACGTCAGTACGATCATAATAGGATTTGCCGGGTTGTGTTGGTGACTTACGGAAGACTATCTCTACTTGCGGATATTCTGTTCACGTTCGTAAGAAGATTATTAGATAGATCAGAGAAAAACTTAAAAATAATAAACAGAAAAACTTATACCTCAGGGCGCAGGCTAACTGTATTGTGGTCTTAGTAGAATAAAAAAGAAATTCGCCTGTTTAAATTGTAATTACACAATTTAACTTTGCCCTGTAACAAAACTATAAATTTTAGTATGCGGTAAGGTTGGTTTAATGAAACTAAAGAAGAATGAACTAGAGAAGACAGTCTATAAATAGACGGCTACTAAATAAGATGATCAATTTGAACAATTGCGTCGAGCATTATTATTAGAACACAACATGATAAAGTATGAATGCGTTTGTAGCCTGACGATCTATTAAAAGCTTTTATTTAACAAACAATGTTTGTCAGTTTTGGTCAGATCTTGAAAGCTGAATCATAAACACTGCTCCTTTCCTATGGATTTGAAATGTTAGTATATGTTGGTTCACTGACGATGACACTGTGTTTTTATGGCAAGCCTGATCTGATTATGCATCCAAGATTTGTTTACATTATAACGGCGAAACTATATACGTATACAGATTAATTAAGAGGGTATGGCGCAGGAGCTCCTCAACAGTAGATAAACACGAATAAGTTCAAAATTTCCAAACGAAGGGACATTTATGCTGAATTGCTAATGTACTGAATGAACGAATGGCTCGACTTCGCTGGACAGACGATAATAATAGGTTCTTGTGTGATATACAATTGTTCTGACTATTGGTGGTGTTCTTTGCCCTTTGTTCAAATGTTTGCAAAGTCACAGTTCGCAGACACTGGAATTATCCCTTGGAGGGTCACAATATTTTTCCGCCGACAACTTTCATTTGCTAACAATTTTGACACAACACCATATTTTTGTACCGTGGAACTGGCCCACGGCAAGCCTAACGTTTAGTGGCAATAGCTGCTTAAAAATATTTGCAAAAACCCGGTGTGACACTAGCGAGCCACTTTTTTGAAGACTTTTTATCCCTACGAAGAACTCACCGCTATTGTAGTAGTGCTGATTAACTGAGGTCTTCTCTATGTTAAAGATACTTCATTAGTCATGTAAGTTTAAACGAGCACACGATGCACTATCGATGTAATCATTGATATTTTGCAATTGTTGAAACAGGAAAATCCAAACCGACGAAACGCGGTTGCAAAATCGACGGTCGCCAATTCTAAAAGCAGCGTGTTCGCTACTTTTAGGATTGGCGACCTGGCTTTAAAATATCATATTTTTTCGGCTTATAAATACGAAATCAGGTATTTGTAGACCGCGGACTGGTTTACAATTAAAAATAATGTAATTTTTTGTATTGTAAATATATTCAGATATTTGGCAGTTTGCCACGTATGCATGTGTCGTGTACTTTCATATATATCGATTACTAAGTTCGTCACCATGGATGCCAGACGTTCGTTTGCCATTGGAGAATACGCTTAAATTATATGCTAGATAGATAGCTGCATAGCTTGTGAAGAAGATTCTATATTTACAATTGTCTCTTAAGTGGATTAGCATGTTAAAAACACTTGAGTGTATGGTAATATTAGTAGTAGAAGTTAACTGCATTAAAGCTTTCGATTAAAGCTTAATGTAACGTGCATTCAAGCTTTAATCGAAAGTCTTCTAAAGGGACAAAGGCCCTGTAGCAAAGGAAAACATTTTCTTATTTATAAAGTTTGAAATATGATATATAGGATTAACTAAGTACAGAACCGTGGTATTTTCTTAAGTCTATTACGAGTGTATTAATATATATATCAACAGATTAAACAGTCAAAGAAATACCTGTTTCGTTGTGATCTTTAGGCTTCATTTGTGGAAATGTGTAAACATAACTCTGTTCGTTACCTAATCATGAGAATAAATCACTCGCTTAGTTTGCTAGTCATTTTCCACGGATTAGACCATTTAAAAATATAATTACAAATCGGTTCTGAATTGTAAAGAATTAGTAGTTATTTGGAAGTATCTACACAGCATCGCTCGCTGTACACAGCAAAATAGTTGTATTCATATGCCATTAGAACCGCCTTAAACTAATTACACGATGTTAAAAACAAGTTGAAGTAATAAAAGACCTACTTGAATAATTTATATGAATTGTTATTTGTTATTCAAATACTTATTCATATTCTTAATTTGGCCCGAAAAGAGATGTTGAAACCAAATTGTAATAACACCTACACCAGACTAAAGGTACAATAAATTGCCCAGAAATAAACATTATTATTAAAAACAACGCGTATTAAAACCGGTCTAATATAAACAGGTTTTACCAAGTCTCGACATATTCTGTACAAAATAACCAGCTACCACGACTCCCTCAAAAAATATTTAAAATCTTACACGCCGCTATGGGTAGTTTAAGGAAAAATCAGACTGCCTCGTATTTTTATAATTCACTGGCTTTTAATGAATGCTATCTTAGACTTACAAAAATTGAAATCAAATCTATGATTCATTAAAGTACAACAATGATACGAAAGGCGAGTTTTGTTAATTGTATTCTTTGTATAATATGATTAGACAAGAGCGTTAAAAATTATAAATCAGTCTTTGTTTGGAACTTATTTTGTTTTTTTTTTTAAATTTAATAACCTGTATAACTGGTATATTTTCATATGAAAATTTTCATCTTTTTTTCTCTCCCAAACATGAATAAAAGATGCAGACAAGTTACATAACAATTATATTGCCGCCATAAACATGACAGTGCCTTTATAAGTTTACATAGCCACTGTACGCTGCTGTTTTGTACCCTATATACCGCAATCGTACAGACGTGGTTGTTCACAACACGAACAAATACATCACGTACATACTCAGAATACAAATTTCATATTTATGTGCAGATAAATTAAAACTAATAGAATTTTAAAACGAACCTGCAACGCCCACTACGAGAATATAATATATAATAATAGACATATATTATATAACACCCTATTACATATATTTTTTTAATATTATTATAATCATATCGATAATCTACATTCGCATTATTAACGGTGTATATATAAATAAATATAGAATAAATCACACTGCTTCAGAGTGTAGTATGTTCTGTCATGGCTTCGCGTGAAGATAAGGCTATAAACAAATAAATAAATGTCTTGCTAGTCCAAGAATTCTCTTGTGGGACGTACTTTACTCACAAACGACTTTTGAAATAAAACAGTTGCCTTAGTAAATCCTAGTAGGTACTTAATTAATTTAAGTGTGTACCTACTAACTTTGTAATTACTCACATGACGGTTCGTTGACTTTTTAAAACATAATAATGACACCCCAACCGGCGACGGTATAATAATGAACATTATACTCTACGAATGAATATACGAACGAATAACTTGCAAACAAGCATATTAGATAGACGGAATTCATATACAGCGTTTATATAAACCTACACCCAAACACTAATTCGCGATCAGATATAAAATCAACAAAGCAACTATAACTATAAAATATTTTACTACATACATTATTTGTATATTTAATAAACCGGGATTTGAGACGATGCTTCTCGTCCGAGCAACTGTCTCTTTTATACAAGACCCAGGTTCGCTCCTGCGTGGAGTACTGCTCTCATTTTTGGGACGGCTATGCGCAGTATTTGCTTGACGCTCTCGATCTCTTGAGCCTCTGCAGTTGCGAAGCGATGTCGCTGCTATCGCCTACATCACGGAGAGTGTTCTGATGAGCTCTTCCAATTGGTCCCACCTTCTCCCTTCCTTTACACGACTACACGTGCTGGCCTGAAGAGTCACCGTTTGAGAGTGGAATACGATCTCGAACTAAGCGGTTTGGCTCTTCTTTCCTGTGCCGATCGGTGAAAGCCTGGAATTCACTACCAGCGCACGTGTTTCATTCCCGCTTTGATCCCAGGTCTTTTAAGCGGGGCGTGAAAAAGCACCTCACCAGGCCGCCATAGTGTGAGTCACTATGCTACATTGACTAGACCTGCAATAAGGTCAGTGACGACCACTCTTGGACTATACTTATTACTTTCCATCAGGCAAAGTGGAGTCACTATGGTAGGCTAATATAAAAAAAACCTGTTTCGATTGCAAGCTCAGGGTTACCAGAGCAACTTCTGAACCTGGTTAGTTTTATTTTTATATCTTTGTTACTCAATCACGACTACTCTGCTAAAAAATTGGCACGATAATTACTTATAATCTGAAATATCAGATATGTAGGCCATCTATCATTACGGATAAATATACGGTTCACAATTTCCCCGCCGGCAACAGCGGAAAGACGTACATGTTTATTGAAAATGATCTTGGTTTTATCCAAGTTCACCCGTAGGCCGATGCGTACAGAAGAGTCAGCTAGGTCATTCTTCTGTAGGTCCTGCAGCGTCTCTGCCATGATGAGCCATGCAAATCGCAAGTGAGAAACGTATTCGCCGTTGACGTTGATGCCACGCCTTTTCCAGTGCAGCGTCTTGAACATGTCCTCCATTGCATTTGTGAACAATTTCGGGGAGATAACGTCCCTCTTGTCTCATTTGCCTTCTTTGCTGGTTCTGTGCTTGGACGGACATAGTGGCGGCTTCGTAGAGACATCTCATCACTTGGATATATCGCCAATCTACTTGGCAACGCTGCAGGGACTACATAACAGCCAAGATCTCGATCCAGTCAAAGCCCTTCTCATAGTCCACGAATGCTAGACAAAGGGGCTGATTATATTCTTCGGTCTTTTGTATAATTTGCTGCACTGTGTGGATGTGGTCTACGGTGCCATATCCTCTCCGAAAGCCAGCTTGCTCCGGTGGTTAGAATTCGTCGAGTCTTCGCGCAAGACGGTTCGTGATGATTCTTGAACAGCTTGTAGACGTTTCATTTTTTGTGTGAAATTTATATACAAACAAAATATTTTACAACAGAAAGACAAGATTACACTTTCATCAGCTAGGATAACACATTGATAAATATGTACTTTTTTATAAAATATTGTATTTCTCTTTTTATACTGGAATCTGTTAATACAGGGATATTACTCAATAGATCTAAGAAGTTCAGGCAAGACAGACGTATAATTATGTAATCATATAAGTATGTATAGAGGTAGTGTTTATTTATATGACATTGATATTCTACACGTACGCCGTAAGCCTCAAAAGATCCGTGAGTTAATACAAGTTATTTACTCTAACTGCGTAGTAGTTTATGCTATTTAAGCCAGCTCTGGTGATTTTTAATCAGTCGATGGTTAAGTTACCCTCTAAATCTCTATGCTGCAATTGAAATACAGCACTCCCATATAAAATGCCAGAATGATGAGCCGATTAAAATATACCGGTGCACACGGTGGCCTGGTACTGTTCAAACATGGGTACAACAAAACTGTGACAAGACAACGAACACATCATTGGACCTAACTGGCGACGTGTTTGAAAAGTCAATGAATTGAATAGGTGATCATTTATTATGTGTCTTCCGGTCATTCTAGACAGTTCAAAACCACCCAAAAATGAAATTGAACGATTTTTTTTACCATAAATAAAACTTGTTTCAAACGCTCACTTTTTGTGGAGCATGATTTAGTTCCACTTACGTAATAGGGTAGTGACGTAGTCCTACAAACTAAAAACAAAGGATATAGATCAGATATGATGATGAAGAAATAATCCGCAACCCAATAACTTTTCAGATCTCTACAAATATAAAAATCGATATTTTTTATCGATGTCATACAGTTCAGATATTACAAACCATTCGTAAACCATCAAATCGGTATTTGCAAAACGAGCATTAAAAAAAAACAACAAATTGTTAAAAAAAAACAGTGTTTAAACTTCGTCTAGTTGTTTGTGCGAACGTTATACAACATAACAAAACATGTTCACAGTGGCCAGAAAATGTGGTTAACTATTATCTATATAATGACAGTTCTAGAACGTGACCAAAAGCAATAATTGACTGGAACTATATATATGATTCAAGACTTACTGATACTGAACTAAAGTAAAAGGAAAACTAAAAGGTTTTAATTTACGGTCACGGGGCGTTCTCATTTTGCGAGGTCATTCGTATAAGTCCATATGGTGGGTCATATCCTTGCAGCTCTAGAACTTTTAGTTAGATAGGTGAACTCTTTATTGGACAATACAATATTTTTTTTACTTAATAATGTTAATAGGCAGCTTTAATGCAACTATTGAATAATATCGCGCTCTCTTCCAATCATTGAATGCAGAGAGAGAAGTGATTGAAACGGCAGCCCCCTTTTTAAATACAGTATAAGGGTCTAATGTCAATCTATCTAGATCCATATGTATTCATAAGTTCTTTTCCTAAATGGCATCATGTTGTTAACGAGACAGTTACATTGTTTTCTCCTATATTTGTATATCAGAGATAACGTACATACAGATATATGAAGTAAGAAAACTACAATAGTAGGCACCGCTACTTGGTATTTTGAAAGCAAATCATATGTGCTTTACCAACGCGATTCATATTTGTGTGAGAAAATATTGTTACAAAATAACACTAAGCTATTAACACTATCTCAAACCGGTCTATTGCAGCGACATTAAAAGACTGCTTGTCCCTGTCAAAACATTGTTTATTGTATTGACAAAAAGAAAAACACTATTAAATGGTCCAAAGCTGTATAAAAACATTATTTTTCTAGTGTAGTTGTAGTATCGATAATTTCACCTATTCACGAATGGATATCGAAACAACTAGATACCTACCGTTGATACTGTACTCGACAAGGAAGCTTAGATGGGGCCTTGAGCATCGGCCTTCGACGTCACGATTAGTCTAGTAGAGTGGCGGCACTGTACCGAGGTGTAACGACCTCTGGAAAAAACCTCATAAGAAAATATGCCCTGACAACAGTAGCGCATCGTATATGCCTACATACACAAAAAGGAATATTAGTATTCTATATCATAACTACTTCAATGCGTTATGGGGTAATACTACGAATTGATCTTATTTATTTGAGAAGTATGATACAAATAGAGTCTCCTTCGATTTCTAACAGTGACCACGCCTGTGTCAGAGTCGCAACCAAGCACTAGACACAATTACTCCTCAATATAATTTCTAAGGATCATCACTTGCCCCTGAAATATAACAATTCAAACAAATAACCAATTTTACTCGATGAACCATTTTTCGCGTGTTTATATGAATGTCCATGTGTATGTATGATGTTTCTTGATGGACTTAGACAACTTTGAATCGTCTTAATAGTGTGATGGGAGATATGGTTTAAACTTTGGAGATAATATTAGCACCAAAAGAATAAAAAGTTAATATGTAGTTTCATAAAATTTTAACAATTTAACTTGCGATTCACACTTATATTAGCTTCACCTGTAACAACTATGTAAACCAATCTTTAGAAGTCAATTTTAACCTACTTCTAATTTTCAACATAAAATGTTTTATGTATATGTAGTGTAGAGGACATGACAAAATGTACCATAATTTGGCCTCTTGGAGCTGATCTGATGGTGAAGCCAGGTTTGCAATTCCTTAGTGGCTAGTATACCCATCGAGATTCAGTTATTTTGGTTTGTTTTAACAAGTCAAATTCATTACACTACATATACATGGGACTGTTTTTTGTTTTTTTTTTATTATTACAATGTTAATATTATTTATTATATTGGACAAGGAATTGTAAAGAAAAACAAATCTTTTAAAAGTTGCCTTGATTGAATATGCTATTGAGAAAATCCACAATAACGGACTTTAAAACTTTTAAAGTTTAGTAGTAAAGTTTTAAAACTTTTTAAAGTTAGTGTTTATGGATTTTATATATATTCAGATGTTAATACAAGTGTTAGTTAGTTTAATCAGAATCTTTCTTTGTAACTTTGTAACATGGTTACAATGAAACATACTGCACTTTATACAATATTAACTCAACACAGTTAATATTGTATAAAGTGCAGCATTCTTCACTGCAGCCAATGTTCAACATACAGCATAGCATAGCAAAGATTGCCTTTATTCAATTTATTACTTTATTATTTATGTTAGTGGGCATTACATGGGACGGGTCACCTGATGGTAAGTGACAACTGCTGTCCATAGACACTTGCAACTCTTGATGAGGGATGGGGTATGCGGGGAGGGGAAAGAAGAGAGGGTGGATGAGGGGAGAGGAAAGAGGAGAGGGGGAGTTGGGCCTTTGGAAACCACACTCATTTCGGGGAAATGCAATGCAAGCGTTACTTCACAACCGGTATTCTGTGAGGCCTTGGTATTGCACCGGTTGAGCCGGCCCAATCGTGCCTAAGCATGGCTCTACCACTGTTAAAAAAAATATAAAATAACAAATCTTTGTTCAGTATTTATTGTTTATTAAAAAAAAGAACAGGTAATGTTTGTGACTTTTTCCTGATATTTTAAATGACTAGCAGTTAATCTTAATGTTTGTGCCAGTCATGTATTACATGCCAGTAAGTCTGAAAACTAATTTGTTTTAGTATCATACTTTCAATTATTACCATAGTTATGGCTAGTTACTAAATTCAAATAGAATATGACTTCATGAAAAAAAGTATTTTAGCAATCCAACTAAATGTTATTAAATTTTGTCTATTCCTTTTTAAGTGGGGTAATACTATTTTTAAAAATTATGTTATAATTGTAATGAACAATATAAAAAATTACCAAAATTAATACCACTTATCATTGGACAGATCCTTTGCTAACATAAAGCATTCTAGAATAAAAAGGGCAAATTCCAACAGGGGGGGACAATTTGTTTATACATATGTATAAACAAATTGTCTCTCCATCATTAAGACCTTTATGTCTGTATGAAAGACCTCTGAATGTATATACTCAAACATGCTTTTGCCTTTGTTAAGTTGAATGCTACAATGGTTTAAGAACATATTGTAACAGGAAAGGTTCCTCAGTGATCTATCCACATTATTTAGGTCATTAATACAGGCATTCTAGATTTTACAAAGACAGATTAATAGAAAGGGTATCTGGAGAAAAGTTTTAAATATAATATATATCAAGTTTCTAAAAATAAATAACAAAAAGTTAAATATGGTTTCAAAAAATAAAAAAATAAAAAAGACGTCTGTTTCTTTACTCACTCAAGAACAGGAGTCGAAAGGATTTCAAGGATGTGTTTTTATTACTTGACTATAAAAAATAAATGGAACCGCACACGAGTATACAGCCAACTTAATGAATAATCTTGGAACTACGCGACTTACCATAATGTAGTCACACTACAAGCGGGTACATAAGTTTTAAATAGAAGTGCATCTAGAGATATTAACTTTACTTGAAACAGATGCATTGTTTTCATTACGTAGGCAGCAAAGTTGCGACATACCTGGACTCCACTGGGCGACGAAAAGTATTAACAGAAATGCACTAGTTAAACCATGCACTCGTAAGCGATCCATTTTAACACAATATTATAAAATGGACGTTTATTTTAGCAAATATTTATTAATTGTCAGTAACGTCATTTAAGCACTGGTTAACCGAACTGACGGCCGCGGCAGCGAACGAACTGTCGACGGAACTTTTCCAGTACCTATCCACGTCGGTCGGCGTCATAGATTATACACACAATACTGGAAGTCGGCGTGTGTGTGAAGCATAGAGTATGCTTTGTTCTTGTGGGACAGTTTTTAATTATTGTGTCATCCACAGAGCATTAATAATCTAACGGGTTGTTAAAAATTAATTATGAGACACGTTATGATTGAATTTTATGATGCAACATGGAAATCAAACCAGCAATTTTTTTATGTTTGTCATCACCGTTTCTATATTGCATATAGATATACCTTCGATACCTTTGATCATATAATATCGAGATGGAACCTCGACCTAACATCACCAAATATATAAAAATATTTAACTTTTTTTAGCATTTTACGTTTGGAAATTTGTATTTATTTATGAATTTGAAAGACCAGAGACTTTTGGAAAACATTTAAAATCTGGGTTATCCACATTTCCTCATTTTAATTTGTTGTAGTATCTTATTACTTGTTACTACTACCTTTACTTTTTACTACTTTTCCACTAACAACTTTAATACAAGGAACAACTATTAAAATCAATTCATCACCAAAAAGTTGTACGAGAACATAACTATATTATAATAAACAAAAAAATTAAAATACATAGCAATCATTCGAATCGGTTCATAAACAAAAACGTAATACAAGAACATAATTAAATATTCAATATAGATATAAACAAGAATTAAAAACTTCCACCTTATTTTAAATTTAAATTATACAAAATCACGTTAAGTTGGAAGATTAAATAGTGTCTGGCAGTACTAAGAAAATATAGCGTAATTTAGTTGTGCTATAAACAAAAATTTAGATACGATATATTTTAGTTATGTATTTTGTTAATTCCCTCTGGAATATTCGATTTATTCTTTTTGGAACTTTTGGCTTTTGGCTTTTAAAACCAACCAACTTTATGGTGTAATTTATTGACATCACAAAATTTTTAGTCAGCATTTTTAAATATAACGAGATCGTTTGGATTTAACTAATCTTAAAGGATCGAAACAACTTTGGAATAAGCCCGAATCTGAGTAAAAAAAGTAAGAAAATCTTTAAGTACATCCTTAGGTATGTCACACAATCTTTATTCCTAAAGCCTTGTAGACCTACAATGAATATATATCTTTAAAAACACAATTTTTCGTTTCGTAATTCCTTTTGAACAGAGTTCGAAGTTCCATGAAATACATATTATTATGCGTTTTTTACATTTAAATATGTAAACGCTTAAAATTTTGATTTCAGGACATGTGTTTTTAGGATCTGACAGGATATTACACAAATAATATTCTCACAGAAATTAAGGTTTCCTTCAAAGTATCATAACTAAACTTGATTAAAATAAAATATTATAAAGTATTACGTTAATACTTGTTGTATCGGGATCCATCACAAACTCTATTAAAAATAAAGTAGAATAAAGAATATCTCACATCAAAATTGAATTAATCATGAGCAAAACTAACAAATTCCAACTAAAATTAAAGGAAAAATTAAATCAAATTACCTAAAATGTACAGAAACTTGTGAATACGTCTTTATAGTTTTAGTAATCTGGCAGCACAGTAGTATTTATAATATGGCAATACTAATAGTGAAGTTCTAGCGATGTTTTTTCTCAACAGCTGCTTTCGTTTCGAACCATAGATTAAAATAAATTGTAATAATACACTTGGCTTTACACTCAGAGTTTCGGTCTTCATTGGTATACTCACCTTATTACCATTTTATAGAAATCTGATATAAGGATAGTTAGTGGTCAACACCACTGAAATTGAAGAAATGTCTGATGAAGAAATAGAACGATGGTCGCGAGAAGGCCGCATTAAAGGTAAGTTTTATAATTTATATTAATTGACATGGACTGATTCTGTCATAGATATGGTTTAATTCTGATAATTAATCTGTTTTGTTGTAGTACTTTAGTCTTCAGCAGTTTGTAGGAATGGGTTAAAATTTATCAAACGCATTTTGCAGCTGCGCGTTACTGTAATCAACATTCACTGTAAATATAGTTTGCCACTTCAAATGCATCTTTTACGCTGAGCGATCCCTTGCGTACAGCAACATGATTTAAAATATTAATTAGTGCTAAACCAGATACAGATTGCTTTGTTCAGAAACATTCAGTATTTTAATTTATTACATAAGAAATATTACAATGATATGAAATAGGAAAAACATTTTTATGTTTTACTTGTAGTTACTTAGTGATTGTGTGACTGCTCAACATTTTGAATTTTTTAATTTATTATTTCTTTAATGAAGTGTGTTTGGTTGTAGAGTGTGGTCATAAAAAAGGAAAAAGATTAAATCCTGTTATTTGTGAAGGTCAGAAGGATTGATTCATATTGAATATTTAATAGTTTTTAATTTTTTTATTTTATATTATGGGGGAGAGATGAATAGACGGGACATCTGATGGTTAGTGACAAACGCAAAACGTGGTAAGTGCGCTGCCTGCCTTTGAGGGTGATAAGGTGTAAGGGTATATGGGGAGGGGAAAGAGAGGGATATGAGGAGATTGGAAAAGTGGTTGGTCAAGGCAGAGGAAAAAAGAGAGAGGAGTTGGGCCTCCGGAAACCTCACAAATTTCAGGGAAACGCAATGCAAATTGCTTCTTGGCTGGTTTTCTGTAAGCTTGTGGTAAAGCACCGGTCGAGCCTGCCCATTCGTGCCTAAGCATGGCTCTACTATGTAAAACGATAATAGTTAGATAATATTATAATTTAATTACTAGTTATTAGTATTTCTAAGGACAAAACTTAGGAGTAGGTTAATTTTGTAATGCTGAATAAAGTGAATAATACTTTATAATATTTTATTTTAATCAAGTTTAGTTATGGTACTTTGATAAAATACAAATAATAAGACACTTATAGGTGGTGTTTATTTTGTTTGTTTGTGGTCTGTAGCCTGCAATATTTTTTCAAGGGAGTTTGAAAGATTTTTTTCTTACTACCTGGTGTACTGAGTTTTGTTTTACAATGACCATCTTATCATACTTAATGACTTTATTTCCTTTCACACTCTCTATTTTTGCTTGTGCCTGTAATTCTTCGCTCTTTACAAGAACTTTTGAGAATAATCTTTCTTTATGTTATTAAGGATCTCAATTTTCTAACTGAGTGTTGTAAAAGTTGTGACATCTGGGCGAGGACTGTAGTCTTTTTTCCTATTCTTTTAATAGACTGTAAGTCTCTAATACCTATTTTTGCTGAGAGATATTTTTTTATAATGATTATTAAGTAACTCGCTAGATCTGAGTAGTGTTTTTCAACGTCTTTTCATCCATACAAAAGTAAATTGTAGTATTGTGCTTGTGTGTGTATCCTCCAGATGGTATAATCTAACTTCTTGATTTTCCCTTCTTTCTTCAAGGTTTTCATACTTTTGATCCCACATTTGCAATTTCTCTTTAACATTTATATTTGCCGTTACATTTACTGTTACCTGTTACTTGTTAATTTTACTCAGCACTGCCATTATTTCATCTATCATTAGAGCTCTTCTGTTCAGTTTATGTAAATATAAGACTAATCTAGGGCTTAACTGGCCATTAACCACAATGATCAAATCGTACAATTAACTATTGCATCTATTAGATTTGGACATTTTTGGGGATATATGCCTAAGTTTAAGAAAATAATCACGGAGTACATTAAGTCTAAGCTTTGATAAGTGAATGCTCACCCTGGGATTGGAAGAGTCTGTTGTATGTTATATACTATTCTTATAAATAAAACATTGACAACCATAAAAAATAATAATTTTAATAACTTACTGAAAATAATTACAATTAATAAATTTTAAGTCAATGTAACAACAAAATACGTTATATTGCAAAAAAAATAAGGCAGAGAGCAACGTTGCTTCCTCGAAGTCGGGTAGAACAATCCGCGCATCCACTCCGCTCGCTTTCTTTTATATACGTTGCCGCAAGTAAATATAGTGTTAGATATGATATCAACACTACCTAGATACCTACAGGTATCTAGGTAGTGTTGATATCTAACACTATATTTAATATAATTTTATGGTCTTACCTTAAACTCTCAAACGTATTTTATCTATTTAATAGTACTAGTTGTACTTATGCTAGATGTGGTTTCTTATAATTGAATGAGCACAAGGCACGTATTCGTATTTTTGTACTTATATAAGATATGTGTAACATTTGTTGACTATCCAAATAAATAAATGAATAAATTAAGGCTAAGTATACTTTACTAAACTGATTACAACTGATCTGAGTCCGCTATTTATAAAGAAAATGCAAATGTTATTACTAAACTATCAGTAAGAGGAGATGCAGAGCGGTTTCCAATGCGCAAGTCCGAGTGTGCATACACGAAATCAATACAGGACCGCATGTAGACGGCCTCGGGTGGCTGGGCGTTAGTGTCGCGTGTAAGAGTAGCCGCATCACGCTCCCCCCTAAATAAAATATATGCAGGTTTGTTAGTATATTCTAAATCTATATATATTTTATAAAGGTCAGGCTGCGTAGATATGTGATATAGCCACTAGTTTTTGAGTGAGTGTTCTTTGGACATGTATTAAGATAAAATTACGAACGATGACTGCAATAGGATTAAAAAATTAAAAAAAAAGAAAGTGATTTTGGGAGGCGCAATAAAAAGCGAAAGATGCGGACTTAGAGGTAAGATGAACATTGTATTTATTAGTGTTTTTATTCTTCGTTCTTTCGTTCTAGTTCTTTGTAATTCCTTATCGAATATAAATCAGTGCTTGATTCATAATCCGGGTTTTTTAATAAGAAGAGCAGTAACAAATAATGTATAGGTATTGGTTTGCCATATTTGTGACCACCATTTTGTGTTTATATCAAAGTGGCGTTATGTTGCAGAAAATCAGTGACCATGTGACTTTGTCTGTAAGTTTACTTACACACATACAATCGCGCCTAAAGCCCCGAGGAAATAGGTAGACTTGTATTAAATCTCTTACACATCCTAGTATTATTTTTTAAGAAACTGTGAGAATAATAATTTGCTTAGTGCTGAAGTGACAGTGTAAAGCGATAGTTTAAGTGAACGATTTTTGAATGAAATTATCGACTTTATTTTTTTATATTAAGTAAGTTTTAGAATATGCCGAATTTTAATAAAAAACAAAATTATAAGAAAAATGCCTTAACATAACTAGATGTATACATATCATTTTGAATCAAGAAATCTGCTAAGCAAGGTATTCAGTGAACTGAAGATATAAAACATTACAAATGACTGTCTCGACAACAGACATTTGACTTAACAAGATTATTGTGACATTTCCATGATTTATACTTCAAATTGACGAGAAATGGAAAAAAATAGTTTCAAGACTTTAGAAAGTGAATGTAGTTCTTACTTGCTTATATTGTTATTATATTAAATATAAATTTTAGCTGTTGTTGTTTTAGTAATAAGTAAGTTATGAATTACAGATAACTCTTTATTTTTTATTACAAAAAGCTTTCATTAAAACCTACTTTCCAGTCACGTAGAATCATAAAGTTTTATAAGAAATAAGGTTATACAGCTTCAGTGAAGGTCTGAAATCTGAAAGTCATTAATTTATTATTATAATTAGCACATAAAAATATTTGATATGATTATACAATCATCTTTTCGGTTGGGAAATTAATTTTGAGAGAGAATGAGAGAGTATTTTTGAGAGTAATTTATTTCATAAACTCGGGCCAAGTATCATTTATTAAATAAATTACTAACAACTTTTAGATACAAGCTAATAAATCCGCTCCTCAAAAAAAATTGCAAATGTTATTACTAAATTATCAGAAAAGGGAGGTGCGGAGCGGTTTCTAATGCGCAAGTCCGAGTTTGTGTGCACAAAATCAATACAGGACCGCATGTAGACGGCCTGGGGCGGCTGGGCGTTAGTGTCGCGTGTAAGAGAAACCGCATCACGCTCCCCCCTAAATAAAATATATACAGGTTTTGTTAGTATATTTCAAATCTATATATATTTTATATAGGTCAGGCTGCGTCGATATGTGATATGCCAACTAGTTTTTAGTAAAAATGTTGTTTGGACATGTATTAAGATAAAGTGAAGAACAATAACTGTAAACTAAAATGCATAAATTTTAAAATAAATGATGTTGGGAGGCGCAAGAAGAAGCGAAAGATGCGGACTCAGAGGTAAGATGAACATTGCATTTATTAGTGTTTTTATTCTTCGTTCTATCGTTCTAGTTCTTTGTAATACCTTATATTTTGTCGCTATTAATATATAAATCAGTGCTTGATACATAATCCGGTTTTTTTTTTAATAAGAAGAGAAGTACCAAAGCAAATAATGTATAATTATTGGTTTGCCATTTTGTGACCACCATTTTGTGCTACTATCAAAATGGCGCCATGTTGCAGTAAATTAGTGACCATGTGACTTTGTGAGTTTACTTACACACACACAATCACGCCTAAAGCCCCGAGGAAATAGGTAGACTTCTATTAAATCTCTTAAACATCCTAGTATTATTTTTTATGGAACTGAAAACTGTGAAAATAATAATTTGCTTAGTGGTGAAGTGACAGTGTAAATTGATAGTTTATTTTTTTGGATTAAGTAAGTTTTAGAATTGGCAGAATTTTAATAAAAAACAAAATTATAAGAAAATGCCTTAACAATATTAGCTACATCTAGATGATATGTATATATCATTTTGAATCAAGAAATCTGCTAAGCAAGATATTCATTGAACTCAAGATATAAAACATTACAAATGACTGTATTGACAACAGACATTTGACTTTAGAGACTTTAAAATGGCCCACGAGAAATGGAAAAAAAAAGGTTTCAAGACTTTAGAAAGTGAATGTAGTTCTTACTTGTTTATATTGTTATTATATTAATTATAAATTTTAGCTGTTGTTGTTTTAACAATAAATAAATTATGAATTACAGATAACTAATTTTTTTTATTAAAAAAAAATCAAGTTGTTTCTGCATCTTGAATGCGCTTCTAGATGCGTCAAAATATAAAAGCTTACCTTAATTTGGTGATGGTTGACTAGGATTGTTGCGGGTGGTAATTTATAATTTATTATTGCAATTAGTTATTTCATAAGTATTTATGTATCCTAAATAATAGTTAAACAGTATTTCAAAAAATATTGCTTTGTTTATTCGATCCGGAATCGAACCTAGAAGTTTTATTACCGTTCTCTCAAAATAAGGAAGAAAGAAGGTAGCTAAATTTGCCATGTTGCAGTAAATCGGTGACCATGTGACTTTGTCTTTGAGTTATCTTACACATATAAAATCACGTCTATAGCCCCTAGGCAGATGGGTATTACACTTCTTAAACATCCTAGTATTAGTTTTAAGGAACTTAAAAGTGTTAAAATAAATAATTAGCTAGTTTGGTGAGTGGGAAAGTGACAATGTAAAGTGATAGTTTAAGTGAATGTGTTTTGAATGAAACTATCAACTTTATATTTCTAGATTAAGTTTTAGAATTTTCAATATTAATTGGCAGCTACAACCAGATGTATACGGACCATTTTGGACTAAGAAATCTTCTATTCAAGATATTCATTGAACGCAAGAAATAAAACATTACAAAAGTATTTGTACTACTAGACACTACACACCAACGATATTGATTGTAATTCATTATTTTCCCAAAAAAAAAAAACACTAAATATTTATAGCTGTTAACGTTGTTTTTTTACCAATATGACGTAACCAAAATGACTGACAGCGTTTTCGAGGCAATAATTTTATTTTGAAAGTTATCCGGCAGTTTTGAAAATTGGTACTTGTATACATTTTAGTTGGTTCTTTCCGAATTTCTACTTCGCCATATTAAAAAAATGGCGTCCTAAGTTTTTTGACAATCTCCTTTTCTAAAATGTTTTTAATGCTAATTGGTTAAGGGTCAGTAATACTATAAAAAACTAATATACTTTATCTAAAAAGCGCATGTTTTAAAATAGAATAGTTTCATCTTCCAAGTTCTGCAAAGAAAGCTAGTCTTTTTTTTTTTTCAAAAAACTTAAATCCTCACCACTTTCAGGTACAGCATTGTGGTTTTTCATCATGACAACTTAGTAGTCTTAGGCATAACTATATGCGTGCAAAATCATATAATTTTTACCAGTTTTTATATAAATACTGCTAAATGCGCCGATGGGAACAGACGTGGTTACATATGATGATTAGCAGGTGAATTATCACGTTCGGACACGTGAAAATGATAGAGCATATAGAGACAATCCACTTTTTCGAACGCTGTTATCTCGTTCATGTGCAAATAATAGATAAAAAAGTAACATGGAAAAGCATACATAAAGAAAATATATAATTTAATGATATATAACTTAAAATTATATATCATTAAATTATATATCCGCGTTCTGCTGGTAACTTAACTGCAATCGGTATTGTGAGGCTGAAATTATAAATACCTTACACTGCTGTCGTAACCGTTTCAACATTTTTTATATCGCCTTACCGATCACTTTGAAGGTTTCTTTGTATCTTTGTTGTTTTCTCATGCTCTTATTTCGCTCGCGTTAGTCAGTTTATTAATTAGTATTTAATTTTATTTTTTATAATACGTTTATAAGTATAAAAACTAATTAGGCAAGGCGAATTTGAGGCTGTGCGTTGCTGTGCGTTATATATATTTTTTATATCCAGATATTTTTTATTTATACTTTACTCTGTTATGATGACTGATGTAATAAATAAATTTACGGTCCAAAAGCTCTACCATGGACAAAACAGACACGAAGAACAGGCAGACTCAGAACATTTGTGTAATCCTCAAATGTTAAACACAGGAAGACAAACCGACACAGGAATCGACGAT
This sequence comes from Tyria jacobaeae, assembly GCA_947561695.1. Classification (NCBI taxonomy): domain Eukaryota; kingdom Metazoa; phylum Arthropoda; class Insecta; order Lepidoptera; family Erebidae; genus Tyria; species Tyria jacobaeae. The sequence continues at coordinate 3,284,882 of OX387207.1, read as the reverse complement.
CTGAAGTTTAGTTCAAATAAAAGTTAATCATCAAAAGATAAAAGTGTTTCCTTCCTTCTCATAGTCATCTTGATATGATTTTGGTGACTAACTTTTATTTCAACTAAACTTCAGATCATCGATTCCTGTGACGGTTTGTCTCAAGAGGGATCTTTAATATCCTCGTAATCTGTACTTTTGTACTAAATATGAAGGTATAAGAGACTCCCACGACTGTTGCTGATGCCTGGTTGTTTTTGTTCATAGATTTGAACTGATCAGAATGCGACTCTACTTTCTCTAAACCTAAAGCCACAGTGCAATAATTCTAAATTCAGTGCAATAAAAAACAAACAACGTCTCTCTTGACAAATCTATGGAAAGTATTGACATCTCTCACATATTCTCTGTGACTAAACCAAACTCCGCGACAAACTGTCTTGTTCAAACACTCTCCCAGGCAATCAAGCAAAATACATCAACGAAGAATATTTCTAAACGTAATATAATCTTATAGCCCTAGATTATCCCAGTGCTGCTAAAATGCCTGAGAAATATGTAGATATGAAAGGCACAAAAAATGTAAACAGTCGCCTGAAAATACAGTATTGCTAACTACCTATACAAGATGTAGAAATTATTGCAACAAAATCTTATAAAAAGTGAAAAGACAGTTTCATTTCATTCAGATGAGACTACTGATCACTAAATTAATATGGGATACGGTAAAACGGGTGACTCACGCTGCAAAACTACACGTAATCCAACGGAGCTATTGTCTTCGACCAAAACATACTCTCGATCTGTTACCGAGGTTACTGAATTCTTTGTGAATATTGGTAAGGACCTTGTTGATCATATAAAACCCCTACAACCCCTTCATCAACCCCCAAGGACCTCAAGGAGTTGATGTCTTAATTCCTTTTTTATTTTAGATATGGACCTGAAATAGCCTCTATTATAATGTCACTCAAATCAAGTGCCGCAGTAGGACACGATGGAATTTCAACCACCTTCTTAAAAAGATACTCTGTAATCCTAACACCCGTACTATGCCATATAATTAATCTGTGATTCGCCACTTGCACTTTTCCATCTTTGTTTAAACAGGCAATTATACATCCAATTTTTAAGGCTGGCAACCGTACCATTGTCAAAAACTACCGCCCTATGGCCATTTTAACGACTCTCTCCAAGATCATGGAATGTCTAATGAACGAAAGTCTCATTAATATTCTAGAATCTAACGCGCTACTATTCCAAAATCAGTACGGGTTTAGACAAAAGAAATCAACATCCTCTGCATCTTTAGAACTAGTAAATAAAATAGTTGACCGACTTAACCAATATAGGAAGTGACTGTATCAGCCGAAACATGATACTCCCTATCCTTGACGAAATCCTACCCATTTTATGTTATATCCTGAATTCCTCCCTCTCAAGTGGTGTTTTTCCAACTGCCTGGAAAGACGCTCAACTGACTCCTTTACCAAAAAAAGGAAAACCATCTTCCTTTTCTGATTACCGTCCAATATCCATTTTACCTTTCCTTTCCAAAGTCCTCGAACGTCTTATTCACTCTCAACTCAGTAACTTTTTGCCCAGGAATTCCCTACTAAACCCCTTCCAATCTGGACGCCCTGGTTACAGCACGATTTCTGTACTAGTTTACATCACAGACGATATTAGACTAGGCATGGATGCTGGAAATATTACAGTACTTACATTACTCGATTTCAGTAACGCTTTCACTACTGTAGATTTTCAGATTCTTATTAGTATGTTGCGGTCTCTTGGCATATCTCCAAGGACAGTTGATTGGTTTCATAGTTACCTGTCTGGTCGCGGACAGCGTATACGCATTAAAGACTCGGTCTCTTCTTGGTGTGGTATTTCTGCTGGTGTACCGCAGGGTGGCGTTCTATCCCCTTTACTCTTTGCTATTTTTTTTACTCCATTTCCAAACAATTACGTTCATTCAACCATCTTTACGCAGATGATTAACAGATATATACACAAGCTCCACTTAACATGTTATCGGAAGCCATTAACATAGTCAATGCCGACCTATCACACATTGTCCAATGGTGTCAACATTATGGACTCCAAGTTAATCCCCTTAAAATTCAGGTATGTGTTCTTTCTCAGGTTTCTACTTTTCAGGTTTCTTCTTTTCAGGTTTCTTCTTTTCAGGTTTGTATTCAGGCAGTCCTATGTTGGTTTCAAGGCTTGACTGGTCACAACTGCCCCAAATTAAGTTTAACGGCACAACTTTAAATATCAGCAATACTGTCAAAAACTTAGGAATCTATATGGATAGTACCTTATCTTGGGGTACACAGCTGCAAGAAGTCAGCCGCAAGGTCTTTGCTTCAGCAGGGTCTCTACGAAGGCTACGCAATTTTCTTCCGACTTGACTATGCCGATGTCAGCTATCTGAATCTCACTGAAGTACAACTTAATAAGCTTGAGTTACTTCAAAATGTTTGTATAAGATTTATATTTGGGCTACGAAAATATGATCACGTTTCTGAGTTCCGTCAAAAGCTCAAGTGGCTTCCAATTCGTTTTCGCCGGAATACTCACATTCTAACTTTTCTTTATAACATCTTATTCAATCCTAAAGCCCCTTTTTATCTCAAAGAACGGTTCAAGTTCCTTCATGACACACATGACAAATATATAAGGTCATCGGAAAATTTAAGACTGGAGATGCCATTGCATTCCACAAGGTTTTATGACAAATCTTTCACTGTTGAAGCTGTACGCTTGTGGAATGCTTTGCCAAAGAACATTAGGCTAGCGGAATCATTGAACATTTTTAAGAAAATGGTTCATGACTATTATTTATTTAGTTCTGTTATCCAGTATCTATTATTTCCATATTAATGGTGTGTATGTATGTATTGTTGTATAAATTTATATGCGTATGTATGTATTTTTATCTGTATGTGTGTTAGTATGTATGTTTATCTGTATTTGTATTAGTATGTATGTTATATGTTGTACATTAATATATGTATTTAGTTTTTTATTTAAGTTTCATATTTGAACAAAAGTTAGTATAGTTTTCATTAAAATATTGAAGTGATCCTCCAACTACCTCTGTCTCTCCGAATGATTATAATCCATTCTAAGGTTGCCTAGAAGAGATTGCATATAGCAATAAGGCCGCCATTTGTACATTATGTAGTTGACACTTGTACTGTATGTATTGTATTTAACTGTAAGAATGGTGTACAAATAAAGAGTATTCTATCTATCTATCTATCTAAGAAAGTCCTCACAGTGTTCCTTGATCTTGCAAAAGCAATTGATACGGTCCCTCTCACCAGCCTTGTTTCTAAACTTGAAAACATGGGCGCTAGAGATAAGCAGCTTCAACTCTTCAAATCTTATCTCACTGGTGGCTCACAAAGAGTAAAAATTGACAACTATTTAGGTAAAGAGCTGACTACTTCACGCGGACTTCCACAGGGCAGCTTATAGGCCCTACGCTATTCCTGGTCTACATTAATGACCTTTGTCAAACCTTTGGGGAAAAATAATGTCATTTACCGACGACACTGCTATTACCGTCTATGGCGACTCATAGTCAGAACCACAAACTACAGTTCAAAGTGGATTTAACTCCATCTATAGATGGCTCATCCCACACTCACTGACACTTAGCACCTCCAAAACAAAACTCATCACATTCTCAATTAACTCCTCATCACAGTGCCTGGGCTTGCAGCTTGCCCAGACAGACTAGGTCTAGTAAGCCGGTATATAAGATGCGCTCGCAAAATAAACCTTCCACGTAATATACAGATGGTATCAAAGCGCTTGTTCAAAAGCTGTCTTTGTTCCGAAATAAAATCAATGCAGAGTCTGGGCTCGCAGCTTGCCGAGACATCCTAAGTCTTGTGAGTAGAAGCCAGTGCGCGCGGAACGTTACTTAAGTTCCATTGTGTTTGATATTGTTTTCATTGAAGTTAGAAGTATTGTTTTACTAGAATAGTAATGCCTATCGAGTTATATTTTTTGAGATAAGTGACCACTTTGAAGATTAGTTTAAAAATAAATACCATATTGATGCATTAGTAATTCTATTCATTGGTTTTCTTCTTAACAGCTCTGAAGAAATCTCGACCTTAGCCATTGGCGATCACGATTTTGCGTACCCTAAACGCCGGATATTGTTAGACAGCATGTCGATTTTTTAATATGGCAGTTGTATTCGAAATTACAAAACGGCTCTCGTTTTGTGATTTTGTCATTTCCTGATTTGAATTACATAAATGTTATGATTGATCAAAGCGAAGGTGCACGCGCCATATTTGTTCTGCAGTAAAATCAATACCGGTTCCGAATTTTCAACTCGACCAGATGCCATAGGTCTAGTGTGTGGGTGTAGCGGATATGTGCGCAGGTCAAACCTTCCACTTAAACTCCGTATGCGTTTTCAAAGCGCAGGTGCAGACGCTGTCTTTCTCCTGCATTAACTCACGTTATATGCTGCACTATACTGCATCCGGGCTCTCAGATCTCCCAGACATCATAATTCCAGTGAAGTGTAGATATTTTCTCTTCAAAGTTATTATAGCCAAAACTTCTGCAGTTGAATACTATTATAACAAATATGTAATAAATAGCCTTAGGTGCATAGTGGTTGTGTTGAGACTGTGAAATAAAAGTGTGCAGGAAAAAAGTCCATTTTCTATGTAGCCTTTGGTTAGTCCTTTCCACGGGCACCAGTGTAACAAATTATAAGATATTGTGATTTAGTAATTGTTTTCCCATATACATGTTTAGAGTTGCTGATGCCTCGTAGTTGTCGGTCATAGATGCAAGCCATAGTATGTCTTCTGCCTCCGTAAGTAGCTATCAATCTCTTCCAGTTACTTGGAAAAATATCTTGATCACTATATCATTTCGTTACGTAAGGTACCTAATTTTCATGTAGACTTAAATGTATATAGTAGCTGTTGGTTTTCAAAGTGCTCGTGCAGACGCTTTTCTTTATCTGCAATAAAGTCAATACAGCCTTTGGGTTCGCAGCCCAGACATTCTTTGTCTTTAAAGTAGGATCTGGAAGTGTGCGCGGAACGTGCCTTCAGTTTCATATTTTTGATGTTTTAACTGATATGATTGTAAGCTTAATTGTCTTGAGCTAATTAGCTATTAGATTGTGGCCATCTGTCGTAAAACATTAAAAAGTTGCAAAAAATTAAACTAGTTTCAAAATAAATTAGTAACAGAAAGATTTGATATTACCTTTGATATCAAGTCGACGCCATCTTGAACGAATTTGCAAACGTTTTGCAAGTTGGCTTCCTGTAAATCAATATCAAGTATCTGAGGTCTTCTAAATAATACCCGCGTAGACTGAACTGAAAGTTATGTTTCTATTTACGAGGAGGCTTATCTTAGTTTATGCGATAAATATTCACCAAAGGGGAATCCTTTGGTGAATATTTATCGCATAAACTAAGTTTCGGGATTGAAATAACAAAAATGATGATGCGTTTTTCCATAGATAAGGTCAATACCGTTTCGGAGCTCAAAACGGGCCTACTTGGTCTAATGCGTGGGTTTACATAGGTGAGTAATTTTTTAACGTTAAACCAGTAAAAAACTTTCGAAACAGCGCAAAGTGTGCACCAGCACTTCAATATGTAAAAACACATCATTTTATACAAACCGAATTGATTGTTGTCCGTTGCTTAAGCTTGTAGATTTATACTGAAATGTCTAGTGAGCAACTCTTGTTAGGCCATACGGTATAACTTATCTCTAAACTATAACGGACATCATTATAAAATAAAATAAATCGCCGACATAGTATATGACACCGGTACATTTCAATACATCGGCTATTAATGCTGTAGTCTAAAATTATCTCGTTGGGCCCGTCTGCGACCTTGTCCACTCATGAACTTGCACCCACTGATTACCGAATTACTAGACCCCTTGCCTTTATTTAGTGAGTCGATTTAAATAACCCACGACGAGCAAGTCGATTTGAATATCTTATCTAAATCTTCTCAGCCAGTCTTTCTTGGTTTAGGCAGTGTATGAGGCTGTCTCTTCCGTCCCGCAGTTTCAGTTTATAAAAAAATATAGGGTCTGTCAGACCGAATCTGCTGTGATAATTAGGGCCTCCTGTAATGGTATTTTTTTTCTTATTTATTCAACAGACACGATGTGTGATATTTTTTTTTTTTTTTTTTTTATGCGATAGGGGGCAAACGAGCAGACGGGTCACCTGATGGTAAGTGACTACCGCCGCCCATGGACACCCGCAACTCAAGAGTCACAAGTGCGTTGCCGGCCTTTTAGGTAGAGGTACGCTCTCTTCTTGAAGGTTTGAAGGTCGTATCGGTTCGGAAATACGGCAGGCGACAATTTGTTCCATAAGCTGGTTGTGCGAGGCAAAAAGCTTCTGGAGAAGCGCACAGTGGTGGAGTGCCAATCGTCCAGGTGATGGGGATGGATATTTTGTCGTGTAGGACGATGGCGGAAACCAGCAGCCGGTATAAGTCCGAACAATTCCTCTGAACACTCCCCATGATACAAGCGATAGAGGATGCAGAGTGAAGCTACATCTCTACGCAACGCCAAGGTGTCAAGTCGATCAGAAATATCTTGGCAGTCGATGATGCGAGTCGCTCTCCGTTGAATGCGGTCAAGAGGCAGAAGTTGGTACTGGGGTGCACCTGCATAGAGATGAGAACAGTATTCCATGTGTGGCCGAACCTGCGCCTTATAAAGTTGCAGGCGGTGGGCCGGAATAAAATACTGTCTCGATCTGTTTAGCACACCAAGCTTCTTCGAGGCTAATATGGCCTTACTCTCTAAGTGACCGCGAAACTGGACTTCGCTTGATATATCGACGCCAAGGATTCCGATACTGGCTGATGCAGTTAGGGAAGTGCTCTCAAATTGAGGTGATACGACCAATGGCATCTTTTTAGCGGTGAACGCGCAAACCTGTGTCTTCGTGGGGTTAAATTGGACTAGGTTAAGTCGACCCCAATCTGAAACTTTTGATAAAGAAGTTTCGATTTCAGACACAAGTTTGGATCGGCTTTCGATGACGTTTACCCGAGAAATGTTAGCGCGGCCGGTGTAAAGGGCATCACTCGTGCTATCGTCTGCATAGCAATGGATGCTGCTAATCTGCAGCATGTCGTTGATATGCAGAAGAAACAGCGTGGGTGATAGCACACAGCCTTGTGGGACACCAGAATTAACAGACTTGGAGTCGGAGCATGCACCGTCAACAACGACCTTGATGCTTCTGTCTGTAAGAAAACTGGTGAGCCAATTGCACAGTTTCTCGGGAAGCCCATAGGAAGGAAGCTTCGCAAGAAGCGCTTTGTGCCAGACCCGATCGAAGGCCTTCGCCACGTCCAAACTAACGGCCAATGCTTCCCCCTTGGTCTCGATCGCCTGTGCCCACCGGTGAGTCAAGTATACGAGAAGATCACCAGCTGATCTGTCGTATTGAAACTATCGCCGTTTAATGAATTAACAGACAACAATAAGCACTACCTGTATGAGTGTTATCTTCATGGTTATTTGAATTTCCTTGTATGCAGGCAATTTCTCTCCACTTAAGCGACGTGCTATTGATTTGTTGTACAGAATTACACAGTAATTCTGTAATTTTGCTAGTTCCTGCCTGCTAGAGCTATCTTTATTACGAAAAATAAATAAGTATAAGGCTAAGGTTATCGTTATCAACATTAAAACTTGCGATCATGTTTAAAAGAGGCTTAGTTTGATGGTGATATATTAGTAGTGTTAAAAATGAAGGCCGACAAGTGAAAACCTACAAGGCCATGTCCACCTTGGTCAACTATAATGTTTCGTTTCGCTTTTTATCATTTTTATTTATTGATATATTTATAACTACTGTGTGAAATCAATATGAGTATTGTTGGTAAATAAAAAATCAGAAAGTTCAGTTGGCCATGTTAACAATTTTTGGTCGATGACATGACTGAGGTAATATATTTATAACTCATGCATGATTCAAGACCGCTCTTGTCGAATTTCTCCCTTAGCATAGGTGTATTCTCAACAAAGGGCGTCCACATGATGGCGCACTATTAATAAAATTACGTAAACAATTTGGTTTATGGAGGCATGTACATAATAGTTGATGCGCCTCCAAAGCACATGTGCGCCTGTCATTGTCCCGCAATAAAATCAATACCGGTTCCGAACTCACAACTCGCCTAGATATCCTAGGTCTAGTAGGTGGGTATATAAGATGCGCGTGCAAATTAACCCTCCCACTTAATATAGAGATGCATATCAAAGAGATGTGCATGCGCATGTGCAAAAACTGTCTTTGTCCCGTAATAAAATCAATACAGCTTGCAGCTCGCCCAGACATTCTAGATGCTGTGAGTGGAAGCCAGTGCGCGCGGAACGCTACTTTAGTTTTGTTGTTTGATATTGTTTTCAATGAAATGTCTGCCGAGTTGCATTTTTTAGCAAAGTGTTAATTTGGAATTTTAGTTTGAATTGTTTAATAAGCAGAAGATGTTATCACGTTGTCTCCTTGTTTGATAACTTCAAATAAAATCTCTAAATCTAAAAATCTTAAAATAAAATGATGATATTATTGCGACGTCGTGGACGAATGAGGAAAACGAAAAGATCACTGTAAATAATAATTGATGTGGTTCTTTAAATGTATTTTTTCTTTGTATTCTTGTAGTAGTTTTGACCGTTATTGGTTTTAAATACCGCGATTCTCCTAAGTTGAAAATGAAGAGGTACTAGAAGAAGGAAGGGGAACTATAAGAGTTCCAATATTCTGATGTTAGACTTATCTTGTTATTAATATTTAAATTTATTATTGATACACAGTTAAATAATAAAACTTAATAAGTTTTTTCTTCTCCTCATATATAAGGTGACTAGCTGACCCGGCGAACTTCGTTCCGTCGCACAGTGAATGATAGAGCAGATTAATGATTTGAAAAATTAATACAAAACTATTTTAAATAAAATTCTTTATTATAACAAAGTAGTATTGGTAAAAGCCTAGAATTCTCTACCAGCGCACGTCTTTCCTTCCCAATTTGATCCCGGGTCTTTAAGCGGGGCGTGAAAAAGCATCTCACCAGGCCGCCATAGTGTGGGCCACCATGCTGCATTGACTAGACATGCAATGGGGATGGTGACCACCACTCTTTGACTCCACCTGTTGCTTTCCATCAGGCAAAGTGGAGTCATTATAGTAGGCTAATATAAAAAAAAAAATATAAATTTTAAAACAAATCAAATATTTTAACTACATGCCAGCAAGGCATTTACTTTTTTGGCCATGTATTTTGGTGTAATGGTTGCACTGCACTCTTCACTGAAGCACCTTGTGATACACGACATTTTTCGTCTTGTTGATGTAGTGTTTCAATAAAGCATATTGTGTTCCACCCCGTCAACATGCCATGTATAATTGGCCATGAGAAAAATATGCATACAAAGATTCTTGTGATTTGTTAATTGTCACGGCGAAAGCAAGTCGATTTGGAAATTTAGGTCGTTTAAACTCAATCGGCTTATCGGTTGGGATCATCGGGATCCTCGGAATGGAACTTCCTAACCTTTGAATTTCCCTTTAAGTATTGTAGCATGAATCATATTGATCATCAGTTTCCTTATCACCAAACGCGTTCCGTTGCATATTATTGGTTGGTTTAGGTTTCGAATCATGATAATACCGAGCTTACCTGCCTGAATACACGTGCGGTGATGTCGTCCCGATCACTTGATGTTTGTCCGGGAAGCAGCATTTGAATAATTTCGATCCATTTTGGATTACACGTAAAAGTAATGAAGAGATCTGGCTGACATCTTGCGCATATTCATGCATATTCCTCCGAACGCAATTTGTTTTTGATCAACCGAATGAAATCGCCATGAAAAAAGTCGGTATTATTGATTTACAAACACTTTTTTTTTTAATTAACATATATAATATAAAGGCCAAACATAATTTCCCATTAATTTATTGAACCACCATTTCAGGAACTTTAATATATATTATATATAAAATATATTATATTAATATATTATATATTTAATAAGTATAATATGTTATTCTTGTGCTTTTTTTTACTTTAAAAAATAAAAGTATAGAAATACTTTGAAAGTTGGATTAAATCCTGGTTCTTCAATAATTTCTGCCCCAAATGAAGTCATTTGCAAACAGCCATTGTATTTTTGGGTTTTGGCTATAAAATTTCGTGATTTGGGTGTTTCACCACAAAGCAGTGAATGCAATGGTTCAGGTGGCGGGGTCAATAATGGCAATTTCACTTTGCAACTAAGGCAGCACAATCCTGGCATTTCTATGGCAAACTTCAATATACTACAATGCTTGGCCCAATGCGAATGGAAGCAAACTGTAATCAGCACTGCAATCGTATCGAAACACAGCTCGATACAAATCAATACCTGAAGAAATGCTTCTTGTGTGCCAAAAATTGTCTTTTTGTTGATGTGTGAGGTTTGCTTGACGGTTTCGCATTGCCAATCGAGCCGTTTCACGGGCTGCCTCATGTTGCTCATGTGATTGAGAAGCACGAAGTCGGGCCATACTAACGCGACGTCCTTCACGTGCTATGTCTTGTTTTTCTTCCGCGGTTTCATTCGCCATCTTTCGAGTCCTAATTGCATTACGGCTTCTTAAGGAAGATTAGATCGCGACATTGTTAATAATAATTTAGACATAATAAGATTTATTGTAACAATACTCGTAGACAAACACAGCAATGGGTCAACTTGAATCAAACAAAACAAACCATAGACAACATGACGTGCGCTGTCAGTTGAGTTTTGTTACTAATGAACGGCTAGATTGTTTTGTTTTTTTTTATTGATAAATCTTAATTTTTTTTTTCAATTATCCTATTTCGGCCTAATAAAAGTTCAAAAAATCAAATATAAAAATTGGTTAAGCCGTTCTTGAGTTATTAATGGTGCAACTAACGCGACTTTGTTTTATATATACATATATAGTATATATATAAATATATATATAAATATATATATATATATATTTACATATATATATAAATATATTTATATATGTATATATATATATAAATAAAATATATATATATATATATATTTATATATATATATATATAAATATATATATATATATATATTTATATATATATATATATATATATATAAATATATATATATATATATATTTATATATATATATATATATATAAATATATATATATATGTATATTTATATATATATATATTTTTTTTATTTATTTATATATATATATATATATATTTTATTTATATATATATATACATATATAAATATATTTATATATATATGTAAATATATATATATATATATTTATATATATATATATATATATATATATATAAATATATATATATATATATTTATATATATATATATATATATATATATAAATATATATATATATATATATTTATATATATATATATATATAAATATATATATAAATATATATATATATATATATTTATATATATATATATATTTTCTAAACACGACTTTGTTTTATATATATATATAAAACAAAGTCGTGTTTAGAAAATACCTACTCAAGTGCTAAAATTCAGGATTGAAATCGCTCGCAGCTCTCAACCTCGAGATCCGCCTTTAGTGGTCACGATATCGCGTAACCTAAACGTTTGATTTTGTTAGAAAGCATTTAAATTGTTGTGGTATTTACTCAAGTAAAAGTGGAAAGTACTTGGTATAGGAATTGGAAGGAAAAACATAGACTTTAGAAAATTTCATCTAGCATTCCAAATTAAAAAAGGAGCTTTTGATTCGCTACTTCTGTGTCTTTTCTATTACCTTGCTTGAATTACAGAAATGTGATGCTTAATCAAGGTGAAGGTGCATCCGCCATATTTGTTCTGTAATAAAATCAATACCAGTTCCGAACTCTCACTCGACCAGATGTTCTAGATCTAGTGTGTGGGTGTAGCGGATCTGCGATCCAATCTGCCACTTAAAATATTGATACGTTTCAGAGCGCAGGTGCGCGCAATGACTTCGTCCTATACTAAAATCAATACTGCATCCGGGCTCTCAGGTCGCCCAGACATCCCAGATCTCGTAATGTGAGGTGCTATGCACATGGTTCGTACCTCGCCTTAAACATGTTTCATGCCTTTCTAAAACATTTTCACCAAAGCCTAAAGTTTAGTGTATAAAATAATTTGTCGTCCATAAATGAAATAAGAAATTACGTAAGCTACCTTTCAAATTTTTTTCTACTCAATTAGTGTGTTTTAAAAGCGCATGTGCAAAAGCTGTCTTTGTAGCGCAATAAAATCAATAGAGAGCCCGGGCTCGCAGCTCGCCCAGACATCCTAGGTCTTGTGAGTGGAAGCCAAAAGCGCGGTACGTTACTTTTATGTCGTTGTTTGATATTGTTTTCACTATAACATAATTCTAGTTAAAATTTTGAGCTAAGCTAATACTCTGCAATATACAGAAAAGAAAGAAGGAAGAGTGGTAGAGCCATGCTTAGGAAATGGCAAAATTGGCACGAATGGGCCGGCGTGACCGGTGCGATACCACGGCCTTACAGAAAACCGGTTTTGAAGTAACGCTTGCGTTTCCGGAGGCCAAACTCCCCCTATCCCCTTTCTTCTCCCACCAACCACAATTTTCAAAGCGCAGGTTCAGGCGTTGTCTTTGTCCTTCACTATAATCAATATTGCATCCAGACTCACGGGTCGTCCAGACATTCTAGATCTTGTACACAAAAAAAAAACAAGCGCGCCTTAAACAAAGCCAATAACTAGACCCCAAAGTTTAGTGTAAATAATTTGCCGTCTATAAATTAAGCGACCATTCCAATTTTCCACTACTTAATTATAATAGGTGATGCGTTTCTAAAAGCGCATGTGCAAAAGCAGTTTTTGTACCGCAGTAAAATCAATACAGTGCCCGGGCTCGTAGATTGTCCAGACAGCCTAGGTCTAGTAGGGGTATATAAGATGCGCGCGCAAATAAAACCTCCCGCTTAATATAGAGACTGTATCAAGGCGCATGTGCAAAAGCTGTCTTTGTCCCGCAATGAAATCAATGAAGAGCCCGGGCTCGCAGCTTGCCCAGACATCCTAGGTCTTGTGAGCGGAAGCCAGTGTGCGTGGAACGTTATTTTAGTTTCGTTGTGTTTGATATTGTTTTCATTGAAATGTCTGTCGAGTTATATTTTTTGAGCTAAATAATTATTTTGAAGTTTAGTTTCTATAGTTTAATAAGTCATAAACGCCTTGACAGAAGAGGATGTTGTCACGTTGTCTCCTTGTTTGATAATTTCAATTAAAATCTCCAAATCCTAAAATAAAATGGTAATATTATCGCGACGCCATCGACGAATGAAAAACAACAGAAAAAGGGCGTACATGATCACTGTAAGTAATAATTGATATTGTTCTTTAAATGTAAATTTTTCTGTTTATAGTATTTGTAGTAGTTTTGACCGCTATTAGTTTCAAAACTTACAGCTAATTACATGTCTCTTGCGTTAAAAGAAAAGAGGCTTACAGTTCCAATATTCTGATGTTGGACTTATCCATTATATCTTATCCCTTCTACAAAATAACACACTACCTGAACTTGTACTAATATAATTGTAACGTTGTGTAATAATACATGAATCTAAAAATTAATGAGTAATTATAATGAAGTTTTTGTTTTATTGTGTGTTTTTGTGTTGTGTAACGGATCACTCGTTATTCTTCTCCTCATATATAAGTTGCATACTCAAGTCATACGTCCTGCATTGAAATCAGTGCACATCTGTGCTTTTAGCTCGCCTAGTCTTTCTAGTTCTAAGGTGTGGCAGGTTGTGTTTGTGAAACTCTATTTGTAATCTTTTCACTATTATGGTAATGATTAGATTAATGTTTAGATTGTAATAATCACTCCTTTCGCTACCATATTACTGCATTAGTAATTCTTTACATTAGTTTTGTTCCTAGCAGCTCTGACCAGAGCCTTTGGTGGTCACGACTTTGCGTTATCTAAACGCTTGATTTTGTTAGACAGAATTTATTGTGTTGTGGTATTTACTCAAGTTATAGTGGAAAAGTACTCTCCTTTGCTTTAGAAAGTTGGAGGAATAACGCTGTCTTTCTTTTGAAAATGTTATCTAGTCGTTAACTTAACATAGTGTTGTACCTTAACCAGCGCCTCATGCCGCCTTGGGTGTGGCCGCGGGTGGTCGCTACGGGTTTTTCCCTCCACCCACGTTAGTGGCCAGCCGCGAGGAAGTGACGTCCGCGTGTGTCTGGACGCCGCCTTACCCGTTACCCTTACCCGTTACCCGTAGGCGCTAGGAGGGGGGTCCGGATGTCATATAAAGCTGTTCCCGGATTCCTACTATTTTAAGCGCAGTATGGCACACCGTGTGGTTTTAGTCGGTTCGATTCCGACACTGTTCCACCGAAAACCCCGGTGAGATGACGTTCCGAGGGGGGCCAAAGTGCACGCGTCATATTTGTTCTGCAATAAAATCAATACTAGTTCCGAATTCATAACTCGTCCAGATATTATAGATATAGTGTGTGGGTGTAGCGGATCTGCGCGTAGGTCCAAACTTCCACTTAAAATATTGATGTCTTTCCAAAGCGCATGTGCAAAATCTGTCATTGTCCCGCAATAAAATCAATACCGGTTCCGAACTCACAACTCGCCTAGATATCCTAGGTCTAGTAGACAGGTATATAAGATGCGCGCGCAAATTGAGCCTCCCACTTCACATAGAGATGATATCTAAGCGCATGTGCAAAAGCTGTCTTTGTCCCGAAATAAAATCAATGGAGAGCCCGGGCTCGCAGCTCGCCCAGACAGCCTAGGTCTTGTGAGTAGAAGCCAGTGCGCGCGGAACGTTACTTTAGTTTCGTTGTATTTGATAGTTTTTGTTTTTTATTTGGGACTAAAAACAGTTACATGCTTAAATTACATAGAACTTCTTAGTCTAGATTCATAAACAAGTAACCCACACCATTGTCCACAAATTAACGAAAATTATATTGTGAAAACAGAAAAAGAAACTCATGCCTCTTTTCGCCGACATTTCCCAATTCAAAAGTACATAAATAATATTAAAAGCGTATTAAGCAACCACTAGTGGATAGCGGTCACGTGTTTTCAGTATAATGTCTATCCAGTTAATTTTTTGAGCTAAACTTTGAGGCATAAAGAGAAGATACACACCTTCCTTATCGTCGTCTCTATCTGTAATGAATATTTAAATGATTTTAAAGTTGAAATCTTGAATTACGTAACGTAAAATCTTGGTCTACGTAATATATAAAAAGTACTTTACGTTTCTATTAAAGACGTTTGAATGAATTTTCAAGTATTTAGGATTAGCAAGTACAAATCTTTTTTGGGTTAGGTTAACCTCACACCTCAACTGTTTAAACGTTACGTTTCTATTAAAGACAAGTTATGTCTAATCTGGATTGATCTTTAAAAGTTGCGAATTAGAATTGTTTAATTAGTCCTAAACAACTTGAGAGAGGAACATATTATCGCTTTGTCTCTCTGTTTGATAATTTCAACATCTTAATAAATTTTAATTGTTGTTGAAAAATTTCTTAATCTAAAAATCTTGAAATAAAGTGGCGATATTACTGCGAAGCCTTCGACGAATGAGGAAAACTGAAAGGTTGTCATTCATCAGTTTACAATACTACAGTGACCACGTACGTACACTAGTCGTACGTCGTAAGTTTTGACTGTTAAAATGGACATTAAACTTTCAGTTCGTTACATGTCACACTATTCTTCTGCGTTGAAAGAGGAGAGCCATATAGTTCCAATATTCTCTTGTAAGACTTATCTTATAGCTCACCTCTCTTGCAAAACAAAACACTACCAGATCTTGAACACTACGAAACAATAACACAAATGAATGTAAATATTAATAAATAAGAATATTGAAGATTTTGTATTAGTAAAGCATCTCAGTCATTTTTCTTCTCCTCATAGAAAGTAGATACTGTGTTTAGAAATTGCATACTCAAGCGCTAACGCCCAGCATTGAAATCAATACACATCTGTGCTGGCAGCTCGCCTAATCTTTTTAGTTCTAAGATGCGGAAGATACTGCTTGTGGAATTCTTTTATTAATCTTTATTATATAATTTATAGTGTTGTGGTTTTTGCTCAAGTTAAAGTACAAAAGTATTCTTCCTTGGTTTAGAAAGTGGTAGGAAAAACGCAGGTCTTTCTTTTGAAATTTTTATGTTCTCGTTAATTTAACATTTTTGTATTCGAAATTAACAAAAATATTAACAAATCAAGACCTGATTTGTGTTTTTGCCATTTCCTGACTTGAATTACATAAATATGATGCTTAACCGAATCAAAGGTATATATCTGTTCTGCAATAAAATCAATAACCATTCCGAATTCACAACTTGTCCTATCATCTTGGGTCTAGTGCGTGGGTGAAGCGGGTATGCGCGCAATTCGAACCTTCCACTTAATGTCGGGATGCTTTTTCAAAGCGCAGGATCAGGCGATGTCTTTGTCCTTCACTACAATCAATACTGTATCCGGACTCACGGGTCGTCCAGACATCCTAGATCTAGTTTTGTGAAAGGACGTCCGGGCAGTTTGTACCTCGCCTTAAACAAAGCCCAAAGTTTTGTGTAAATAATTTGTCGTCCATAAATGAAATTGCCTAAGCTACCTTTCCAATTTTCCACGACTTAATTATATAATAGTTGATGCGTTTCCGAAAGCGCATGTGCAAAAGGCTCGCAGATCACCCAGACAGTCAAGTTCTAGTAGGCGGGTATATAAGATACCCACGCAAATCATACCTCCCACTTTACATAGATATGGTATCAAAGCGCATGTGCAAAAGCTGTCCTTGTCCCGCAATAAAATAAATAGAGAGCGCGGGCTCCCAGCTCGCCCAGACATCCTAGGTCTTGTGAGTAGAAGCCAGTGCGCGCGGAACGTTACTTTAGTTTTGTTTTGTTTGATGTTGTTTTAGAGTTACATTTTTTGAGCTAAATGATTATTTTGAAGTTTAGTTTCAATTGTATAATAAATCATAAACGCCTTGACAGAAGAGGATGTTGTCACGTTGTCTTATTGTTTGATAATTTTAATTAAAATCTCCAAATCCTAAAATGGCGATATTATCGCGACGCCATCGACGAATGAAAAACAACAGAAAAAGGGCGTACGTGATCACTGTAAGTAATAATTGATATTGTTAGTATATATGATAAGTTCCTAATGGGGCGTTGCGTTGTTTTTTTGTATCGTCTATGTATGATGACTTTACAGTGTCTAATGTATAGCTAAATAGCTATAAATAAATTGCTGTTTCTGTGTATATTATTATTATATAATTTTAGGCTAACCTTAATATATGCGATAAATATTCACTAAAGGATTCCCGTTTCGTTTCTTATTTAAATAAGATAAATATAGATGCTTTTTTCCATGGATAACATCAATACTGCTTCCGATCTCAAAACAGAGCTACCCAGGTATATAACATGTGCAATACACATGTGCGCATGTGTGTAATACACATGTGCGCACAATTCCAAACTTCCACTAAAAGTAGGGATACGTTTTCAAAGCGCAGAAGCAAGCGTCTTTGATCCGCAATAAAATCAATAGCCCGTTTATAGAAGATGCGCGGAAATCAAATCTCCCACTTAACGTAGAGATGCGTATCAAAGCGCATATGCAAAAGCTGTTTTTTTTTCTGATTTATTTAACAGACAATATGTCATATTCTGTCGTATATAAATTATCGCCGTTTAATGAATTAACCTACAACAATAAACACTACCTGTACGAGTCTTATCTGCATAGTTATTTGAATTTCCTTGTATGCAGGTAATTTCGGTCGACTTAAGCGACGTGCTATTGATTTGCTTCCACTATAATTCTGTAAGTTTTCCAATTTCTGCCTTCTAGAGCCATCTTTTTTAAATGAAAAATAAATAAGACTATTAGTTAAACCTTGAAAAGGTTTTAGATTTATGGTTATCGTTATCAACATTAAAACTTGCGATCACCTTTAAGAGAGGCTTAGTTTTGTGATGATTTGATGATAATATCATCAAATCATCACAAAACAACAACCAACAAACAAAGTGAAGGCCAACGAGTGAAAAGTATCTTCAGGTTCATGTCCACCTTGGTGAACTAAAATGTCTTGTTTCGCTTTTTATCATTGTTATTTATTGATATATTTATAACTACTGTGTGAAACCAATATGAGTATTGTTGGTAAATAAAAAATCAGGAAGTTCAGTTGACCATTTTAACATGACATGATTGAGGTAATATTTTTATAACTCATGCGTGATTCAAAACCGCTCTTGTCGAATTTCTTCCTTAGGATAGGTCTATTTTCAACAAAGGACGTTCACATGATGGCGCACTATTAATAAAATGACGTAAGCAATTTTTCTTATGGCATGTCTCCATATCAGCGCATAACATAATAGTTGATGCGTCTCCAACGTGCTTAAGCTGTCTTTGTCTCGACAATAATGGTTCCGAACTAACAACTCGTCCAGACATCCTAGGTTTAGTGCGTGGGTGTAGCGCGTCGAAACTCCCCCTTAAATTCGGAATGCGTTTAAAGCGCAAATGCAGGCGATGTTTTTGTCCAGCACTATAATCAATACAGATTGGGTCTTGCAGCTCACCCAGACAGCCTAGGTCTTGTAGGCTTTTACTTGAGATGCCTGCGCAACACCCACCTAACATAGAGATGCGTAGCAAAGCGCTTGTGCAAAAGCTGTTTTTTTCCCACAATAAAATCAATGCAGAGCCCGGGCTCGCAGCTCGCCCAGACAGCCTAGGTCTAGCAGGCGGTTATATACGATGCGCGCGCAAAATAAACCGCCCACTTCACATAGAGATTTTATCATGCATGTATAGAGGATGTATAGTGATGGTACATGTGCAAAAGCTGTCTTTGTCCCGCAATGAAATCAATAGAGAACCCGTGCTCGCATCTCGCCCAAACATCCTAGGTCCTGTGAGTGGAAGCCAGTACGCGGAAACATTACTTTAATTTCTTTGTGTTTGATATTGTTTTCACTGAAATGTCTCGAGTTACATTTTCGTCTTTATTTGTTTATTTTTAAGTTTAGCTTGAATTGTTTATTAAGTTATAAACGACTTGACAGTTGAGGATGTTATCACGTCTTCTTGTTTGATAATTTAAATTAAAATCTCTAAATCAAAAATCTTCAAATAAAATAGTTATATTATCGCGAAGATGTCGACGAATAAGGAAAACCGAAAGAGGGCGTACATTGGTCCCTGTAAGTTATAATTGATGTTATTCTTTAAATGTTTATTTTCCTTTATGTAATATTTGGAAAAACAGTCTTTCTTTTGAAAATTTTATATACTCATTAATTTAACATAGTGGTTTTGTATACCAAATTAAAAAAAAAAAACTGGTCTTAATTCGTTACTTGGGTGACTTTTCCATTACCTGACTTAAATTACATAAATGTGATCAAAGCGAAAGTGCACGCGCTATATTTGTTCTGCAATAAAATCAATACCAGTTCCGAACTCTCAACCCGAACAGATATTCTAGATATAGTGTGTGGGTGTAGCGGATCTGCGCGCAGGTCCAATCTCCTACCTAAAATATTGATGCGTTTCAAAGCGCAGGTGCGCCGCAACGTCTTTGTCCTATACTATAATCAATACTGCATCCGGGCTCTCAGGTCGCCCAGACATCCTGGATCTAGTAATGTGAGAGGTTGTGCGCGCCTTAAACAATTTTCATTAAAGACATTTTAACCAAAAAGTTTAGTTTACCTTTTATATTTTCACGAGGCAATAACATAACAAGTGATGCGTTTCCAAAGCTCTTGTGCAAAAGCTGTCTTTGTCCCGCAATAAATGAATAGAGGTCTTGTAAGTTTAACGCCGAACGTTACTTTAGTTTCGTTGTGTTTGATATATTTTTCACTGAATTGTCCGTCGAGTTAAATTTTTTGAGCTAAGTTACGACTTTGAAGTTTAGTTTGAATGAATTTTCTAGTATTTAGTATTAGCACGTACAAATCCTTTTTTGGGTTAGGTTAGCCTCACACCTCAACTGTTAATAATGAGGTGATCTGGATTGATCTTCAAAATTAGCTAATTAGAATTGTTTAATAAGTCATAAACAACTTGAGAGAGGAACATATTATCGCTGTTTGATAATTTTAAAATCTTAATTAATTTTAATATTTGTTTAAAAATCTAAAAATTAAATAAAATAGTATCGCTAAGCCATCGACTAATGAGGAAAACTGAAAAAAGGCGTACGTGGTCACTGTAAGTAATAAATGATGTTATTTTTTAAAATGTATAGTTTTCATTTTGTCATATTGATTGTAGTTTTGACCTATTGGTTTTAAAAGTTACGGTTCGTTTCATGTCACACTATTCTCCTGCGTTAAAAAAGGAGAGCCTCGTTCCAATTTTCTTATGTTAGACTTATCTTAACAATAACAATAATCAATGTAAATATACATAAATAATTATATTGAAGGTTTTGTATTAGTTAAGGCTCTTAATCATTTTTCTTCTCTTTATAAATGAGTAGATAGCGTGTTTAGAAAGTGCATACTCAAGCGCTAACGTCAAGCGTTAAAATCAGTGCACGTCTGTGGTGTGAAAGCTTCGGTTTGTGGAACTTTAATAATCTATTTAACTATTATGCAATACCTATGTTAAGATTGTAACAATCATTCTTCTTCCATCATAATGCCGAACCTAGTCTTTTGACCCTCGATTTTGCGTAACCTAAACGCGGGATATTGTTAGACGTAGTTTATTGTGTTTGCTCAAAAAGTTCTCTTTCTTCGTTTAAAAAGTGGGAGGAAATGCGTCTGTTTCGAAAATTTCATCTACTAGTTATTTTAACATGGTATTATTGTGTTCCAAATTAGAAAGACGGATCTTGGTTCGTTACTTCTGCTATTTTTCCAGTTCCGGACTTGAATTACATAAATGTGATCCTTAATCAAAGCAAAAGTGCACTCGCCATATTTGTTCTGAAAGAAAATCAATACTGGTTCCGAACTTACAACTCGCCCGGATATCCTAGGTCTACTGCGTGGGTGTAGCAGATGTGCGCGCAGGTAGCCTTCCACTTAAAGTCGAGATGCGTTTTCAAAGCGTAGGTGCAGGCGCTATCTTTGTCCTGCACTAAAATCAATATTGCATTTAGACTCTTAGCTCGTGCAGAAATGCTAGATCAATCGAAGTAGGAGGTTGTGCGGTTAGGACTTCCTCTTAGTTTTGTCTTTGAAAATATTTTAGTCTCGGCGGCACAGTTGTTGTTTTGAGACAGTGAAATAAATGAAATATGCGTTGTTTTAAATCTATGTTGCACTTATTAGTAAGTGGTGCGTAAATTCGGTTACGTTTAATGACCTTAAGTTGTGAGAATATGCAAAGTGAAGACTAATCAAGCATACAAATAAGCCAGGTGGTCAATTTATCATTGAAACAATTAGTTACGTAACCTGCATTTGAATTTTTCTCGACTATAAGAGTTGATGCATTTCCAATGCGCATGTGCTCGTAGCATATCTGTACTGCAATGACATCAATGCAGCTCCCGGGCTCTCAGCTCACCCAGACATCTTAGTTCTTGTAAGTAGGTGGCAGATCGCGCGGAATGTTTCTTCAGTTCGTTTTTAATGTTGTTTTAACTGAAATGATAGTAATTTTTGTTGTTAAAAAGTAAATCGTGTAGTTAATTATATTGAGCTAAGTGGCTATTAGATTGTGGACAACATTCGTGACACCGTGAAGAGATGCAATCAAATTAACCTAGTTTGTAAATAAATTAGTAACAATAAGATATGGATATTACCTTTTGTATCAAGTCGACGCTATCTTGAAGGAATTTGTAAATGTTTTGCATTTCGGCTTCATATAAATCAATATCAAGTGACTATTTAGCTTTTCCTAAATATTAATCGCGTTGCCTGATCGTCGTGTCCTTTGCTGACAACTGGCATTTAAATAAATTTGATTAGACTTCTTAAGTAAATTAGAATGAATGAAAGTCACGATTCTATTTATGACGAGGCTTATCTTAATTCATGCGATAGATATTCAATAAAGAGTTCCTATTTTCGGCTTTAAATAACGTATATGTAAATGGTTTTTCCATGAAAATCAATACCGCTTCCGAGCTCAAAACTTGCATACCCATTTTTAGTGCGTCTATTTTTTTTAAGTTTGTACACGCTGTATTAAACCTACACACTCACGCCTGTACCACAATTAACCAAAGGGTAGTCAGAGGCGTATTGAACGCCGCACCTCCCTACCTTTGTTTTAATTTGAAAAAAAAAGCATCCGATTTTTGTAACGAATCATGTAAATATGGCACATACACATACGTCCCCACCGGTAACTAAAGTTGGGCCGATGGCCATTTTGGCATATTTTCTTTATCGGATTTATTTCTGTCACTTCATATAAATAAATTCCTTGTCAGTTGCTAATAAACTCTATAATCTTATATTTATCGTTAGAACATCTAAGGCGCTTTTTATTGTACCCAAGTGTGATAACTTGCAGGCGTAGGTTCAAAGATTGTGAGAAGACCATGGATAATTGACTCATAAATAAAAGAATTACATCTTGATTCTCAAATTTTTCATCATATTTATTCTCTACAGATAAATGTATTTATTTATATATACATTCACTTCACGTACAGATATATGTTAGTTTATAACTCTGATTTGGACTTGTTGATGTTTTATAAACTGTTTGATTGAATAGCCTTCGCTTTCGCTCCAATCTTGCTGAGTTCTTAAGTTATCCACTTAGATATGTAAAACAAATTGTTTAATATGTTAAATATGAAAAAAAAATCTTACGTTTTTTTTAACTTTACCAATCTAGTTATGTAATATATTTTTATGCTAATTCATGTCTGTTTCTAAAAACATTTTATTACCGTAGCAACTAGTCTTCTTACCTTTTTGTTCAGAGATTCAATAAAATTTCTTATACAACGTTCGACTCCGTTAATACTTGTCTGGTGTATTATTATATTTGTCGGTAGCTCTGGGAACAGGCTCCCCTTTTGATCGATTCGTCTCGTCCCTTTCAAGGTCATGGACTGTTCTTTATTAGCTTTGCATTCTTAAGGATGGGGTTTAGGAACCTTAAGAGACAAAATTAGTACTCAGTTTAATATATTAATAATTTTAGATGTACATATGTATGTATATATATATTTATGCTGATTAAATGTTCAAATTCATATAACAATTATTCGTGACATATAGACAACTACATCCTTAAAATAAAAATTATATCATATATATATATATTCAAAAAAGTAAATGAAATGCTATGAAATAAAACAAAAGTAAATTTAAATTCAATTACATTCCGCCCTTAAAATATATTTGAACCCTAACCGTAACCGTCGCCTGCTTATTATGAGCTAACAACCATCTGCACTCTCTTTTCACAGAATAAAAGAACCAGTTTCGCTTTTAATCTACCTCCCATTGTATATAACATGCTATAGGAAGCCTAGGTATGCATATGTTTAGCTGAACCCTTGCATTCATTCGTACCCCTCGTATAATGTCTATATTCAGATTGCTGCAGGAGATGCACAAAAACGATATTAGAAGAATTAAAACTTATTCCTGCATTATAAAACTATTTATGCCATATTACTGAGATTAAAGTGCACATACTTGCCTCTCAAGACCTCAAGAAAACAAACCGTAAGCGTAAATCAAAGATTGTTATTTAAATACGTAGAATGGCACTTCTCTTTTATTATCTTTGAAGTAAAATATATTTTCATATACACTACCGTCCAAAAGTTTGGAAGCAACAAGATAAAATCAAATAAAATAAAAGTAAGCCATCTTAATTTTTTTTTATTGATACAGAATTAAAAAAATAGACAAAACACACTTCTACAACAATGAAATTAAATAAGTAATATAAAAATTAAATTAAATTTTAGCTTCATCGAAGTGTCCACCCCTCTCTTTAATTACCTTCTCGCATATTCTAGGCATCCTACTAATTAATTTCATAAAATACTGTTCATCTAACTTCTTCCATTCGCTCTGTAATAGTTGCCACAAATGTTCTGAGCTCGTAGGAGATTGATTTTTCACCCTTCTATCTAGTTCATCCCAAACAAGTTCAATGGGAGAAAGGTCAGGTGATTGAGACGGCCACTGCATGATTTTCACATCTTTTTTCTTCCTTAAAAAGTTCTGGCACAGTTTGGACGAATGTTTCGGGTCGTTATCTTGCTGAAAAACGAACCCAGGACCAATAAGATTCAGTCCACTGGGTATGGCGAAATCCTTAAGAATTTTCAAATAGCGTTCCTTGTTTAGTTTTTCGGTTATCCTCACAAGACTTCCGAGTTTATTGTTGCCGAAACACCCCCAAACCATGACATTACCACCACCATGTTTGATAGTAGGCACTGTACAAGCTTCTGAAGCTCTCTCTCCTTTAGATCGGCGCACAAAAACACGTCTATTGGACCCGAAAATCTGAAACTTCGATTCGTCACTCCAAAGAACTTTTTTCCATTGGTTTATTGTCCAGTTTTTATGTTCCTTTGCCCATTCTAGTCTGTTTTTCTTATGCCGAATTGTTAGTTTTGGTTTTTTAACTGCAACACAACCTCTTAGCCCCGCAGACAGTAGTCGTCTTTTAACTGTTGTTATTGACACGGGTGTTCCTCGCGTTTCATTCAGAGATGCGGTAATTTGTGGTGCAGTTAAGCGACGATTCCGTTTAGAAAGAACTCTGATGAAGTTATCCTCTGGACTTGTAGTGGATTTGGGCCTACCAGACCTTTTTCTATCTTCATTTTTGCCAGTTTCTTTTTTTCTAGCGAGGGTGTAGTGGACACCTTTACAAGAAATTCCGAGTTTTTTTGCGATTTGGCGTTCACTGTAGCCTTCCTCACGCAGAGTACAAATAGCGCTTCGCTGTTCAAGTGTGATTTGCTTGCGTTTTGCCATTTTCAATAAAAAAAGACGGTCAAGGAAGTAGTCGAAATCTTTTGAATACAGACGATGTTAATATCACAACCTTCGCGTTCTAATGCTCAAGTGTGACTAAATAAGGTCCAAAAAAGATAAAACTACAAAATATTTTCAATAAAACCGCATCAATGCATGAAAGAAAGTCCCCGGCGGATGAAGTAATAAAACACGTGTTTCGTCAAAATCCAGGAATTTGTTAAAACTCAAGGAATATGCACTAGTAATCCTTTTGTTTTGTGTTAAAAAATCACAAAAGGTCATAAAACTTTATTTTATTGCTATTATTTACCGCAGGGAGTCGGCAATCTTTTGTTTTGTTTGAAATCAGGTGTGCTTCCAAACTTTTGGACGGTAGTGTATATTTTCACATACCGTTATTCTCTAATAATAATAATAACTTTACACATCTCACACAGGGCCGGCTGTTTTTAAACTAATCAGAGCTTGTACTACGGTAATCAGACTGCTGATAAATATACTTTTCAATATATATGTACGTATTATAGACAACAACACAATATTTCCTAGTATTATATACATTATAATTAATAATAATATTATAATTATTTCCTAGTATTACTTTCACGTTATAAGTTGTTACTGTATTACGGATACTGTTTTCAGAATAAAGGCTGTCATTAAAACATGTAATGTTTCAACTCCATACCACCACCATTTAGGAATATTATAAAAACAAATCTCTTACTTAGCCTGCCCCTGAAGGATGCCTAAATGATTGCGCAGTATATCTACCCTCCCCATGTTTCTTTCCCTTAGGGTTGTGAGTCTTTGTGTAGGTTACCTAGATTCATCGCTAATTCGTCATATTGTAGATTTTTTAGATCTTGTGATGACTAAGCTGTTAGTCCATATTATTCTTCTCACATTTCACTGAGATTTTATGGATTAAATTCATTAACATGTAAAATATATAACCTAGATGAACTTGTAAAAGCTCTTTTTTTTTTATATACCTTCACGTACACCAGCTTGTTACGTTCGCGCGCTTCCCTCAACGCAAGCGTGCAAGGGCGAGCTCGTTGATATTTTGTAGTTGACCAAAGCAACACATTCCCCAACCGATCGATTCGGCGATACCTTTGTTCAAGGTTGATTTACAGAGAGACATAATGTTAACAAAAAATATTCTGGAATAATTGTTGATCTTTAAAAAGGGTACAATGACTTCTGTTTTGGCCATACATATGCTTCTGTTTACAATTATTAAACAATTAACGTGCGTATAGTCATATTTTAGTCTTTTATGCGGTCTACTGTAAATTACATTTTTTTTTTAAATTTTAAGGGAAATTTAGTCCGCTCTCTTCTGCTGTGAAGACAGTTTATTATTAAGAGTCAGTTAAAAATAATTTTAAAAATAAAGTTGCATGTGCTAAATCTTTTTCACAGTCACACGAATTTTACAAGTACCTTTAATGTCACACTATGTTATGCGTGTACAGTTATTTATCAGCTTGTCTTCATACAAATAGACATTCTCATTTGTAGTAAAAATAACAATATAACGATTCAAATCACCCTTTATCTAGAAATCACGTTAGGTCCCTTAATTTATTCCCAAGCTCTAAATCCAATGTTTCCCCTAGTGACTTTATGCTTTATGTAATGTTTAATGCACTAGAGGGTTCCTAAGGGCTTTTATCTTTTTAATAATTATTATTAGGCCTTCATAATTCGCTCCCCTTGTTAGACTGGTTGATTCGTGTCACGGTCACGTTTATTGTAGCGTTGCTATTGACAGATCTTCGTTATAAAACATTGAGAGAGACAAAAATATTTTTAGGTAAGACCGTTAATATATGTTTATGTAACTTATCACTTAGGGACAGGGACGTTCAGAGACACCAATACGCAAGGGGTTGGAGGGGAGGGGATGGACCTGCGCAACATGCACATCCTCCTCCCTTTTGAAGCCCTGGTCGCCCCTCAGTCTTGTTCACAGTCTTAAACTGTACACTCGTGTCGTTCTGTTAAAATATTACCGATGGCGTCTGCCGCCCGGCAGACGCCCTCAAAGTCGGTTTTGATACCGATTCCAATCTGGATTTCATAAACAATTCCGTTTTCCACCTTTCGCTTCACGTCAAACGCTTCATGTTTTCCAAATGGTAGAAATTACCCACTAAGAAATAGGTATGCTGTTATTTTTTTATATTATAAACTGATTGTATTTTTTTAAGAGAGTGTGACGCGTTGCGAATTCTGTCTCATGCAATGGAGCTCATGCGAGCTTATAATCGGAAAAATGAAACTACGATTGTGAATCTACCCCAACATCTAACATCTACGCTATGCCAAGTTCAATGGCTTTCCAATTAATAAAACATTAATTTTTTAACATTTAACACGCATGTGTTATATGTTTAAAAGCGCATGTTTTTCTAAATTTTAATAGTGTTATTTTATATAAATATATAACTGTTGTGTTATTACATGTGATTGAATTTACAAATTCGGTATAAGTATAATAAGTATAGTATTTTATTATTTTTATAAGGTTTATTATTAATTTGAATCCATTTATTCAAATTAAATAATGAACCTTATAAAAATCTTTCGTTTCTATCATTAAAAAGTAAATAAAGTTTATAGTGCTTCGGGTTTTTTAAAGTTATTGGTAGGATTCTGGGGAGGTAATGATTCCAAGCCGGCAATACTGTGGGTACTTGCTCATAGTTGTCAAAAAGGCCAGACCTCTAACATTTTGTTTTTATTGTTCCAGATATGACACTGTCGCCCAGCCACTCCAGTTTCGAAATCTTAGATCCCCATGACCCCGTACTCAGCCGGCTAGCCACATTCCTCTTTAAGAGGACCAACGACTACCTGCAAGGAGAAATGTCCGCTGGACAGGTACGTATAATCTGACTAGATTTTTGATGATATGACAGTGTGAGTGAAGTCATATTAATTACCAAAGTAGGCTGTGGCGACTGTAGTTACTATAAAAAGGACAAAACACTGTTATAGTGTTTCTGCAACATCAAGCGCACTGTCATTTTCATGTTTTTCGGCGTTACGGCCTTCTTCCAATACTGATTCGACCGATTTGTTTTAATAACAATCATAGCTAAATAGGCAGCTACTGGCAATGCTGATTAACTTAGATTTTTTTTTGGCTTAGGGTTACAAACGAGCAGACGGGTCACGGTGATGGTAAATGACTTCCGCCGCCTATGAACGCTTGCAACTCCAGTGGCACTGGAGTGCTGTCCACTTTTTAGAGTAGGGGAAAAGGAAGAGGAGAAAGAGGTGAAGGGAAAGGTAGGAGGAGAAAGACGGAAAGTTAAAGGGGGGTTGGGGTTCCGGTAACCACACAATGCAAGCATTTTTTATCAGCTGGTTTTCTGTGAGGCCGTGGTGATACCTATGTAGAGCCGGCCCATACGCGCTGCAGCATGGCTCTACCGCGTTCAAAAGGTGCTTATATAGGACGTAGTTCCTTCTCATCGCGCTTACTTGGTCAAATGTCGTATAAAACGCGGACTAATTACACGCACACTATGTCCCTATAGGGCTTGGCTGAAGAGTATTTAAACGCCCACATTTTGACGTCTCCAATTTGGTTGGTGCTACTTACGTAATAATTTACTGTAGTCATCCAAATAAAGGTACTGCAGGATAGAAAAAGGGGGAAAGCGGTGTTGCTTACTCAGGTCTATTTTGAATAAATGAGAGTAAGAGTACTCAAGCAGGTTAGAGTCGCATACCAAGTAACTAAAACTCGCTGATGCCGGGGAGACCGAGCAGTCTAACCAGGAACTACCTCCATCCTAAAATGACTTCGTTTGGTTGTAGGTTGAGTTCGCTCTAAGCGCCCTTCAGCGTTGTCATACAACAGAAGGATCAGAATGCAAGTGTCATTTTGTCGGCAAATATTATATACCTTAAAAAAAAACGAAAATAAAGTCTTTATGGAAGAATAATTCAAAAGCAAGAAATAAAGCAATATAACATTTGCACGAATTCGCCTTTTATCTTTTTTATGCTATATGGGGACAAACGAGCAGAGGGGTCACCTGTTGGTAATGAACACTTACAACTCAAGAGTCGTAAGAGGGTTGTCCGTCTTTTAGGGTAGGGAAAGGGAGGAGGGGACATAGGGGAAGGGAAAAGTAGGATTGGAAAGGGGGGAAGGGATAGGGGTTTTGCTTCCGGTAACCTCACTCACTCGGTCACACAATGCAAGCATTGTTTAACAGTTAGTTTTCTGGGAGGCCATGGTAATATTCCGATCGAGCCGGCCTATACGTGCCAAAGCATGGCTCTACAACATTAAAAATATACTTCAAAATGTATTAGAAACACACGCATTTTGTCATAACAGCCTACCCAGTTATTTTTTACCCAGTTGTTTTTACATGTTTTATTTTCTTCAGGATCACTATGTTCTACTTGAAGAGATTAACTGCCTCGCTATCACTAAATATACTGACCTGCGTAATCTGGCAGTAAACCTCAACAAGGCGCTGAGTGAATACAACGAGCTATGTAAGTATAATTTGTTACTATTCTTGTTAAGTGTATTATTTAAGTAAGACAACATCTGTTTTATCAACCAACTTATAAAAACTGACAGTATTTCTCAGAAACAGAGAATAAACTCTCAGTACTCTCAGCAGTTCTCAGCAAAATAGTGTTGGGCTATACGTAAGGAATAAAATCTTCGGGGCCCAGCAGACTTGTCTTCTCTGTGAATAAGATGATAGTCGTCGAATGATATAGATATGAGAGACAATTTCATGTTTTGATAAATGAGTGAGATATATCCTTTGGCACCTTTACGAATAAAGAGAATTTCCTAAAGAAAATAGCCATAGCAGTAGACCGCGTTTTATTTTTATGATTCTGTATTCTTGGATCAGACTTACACGAGTTGCAATAGTGATACATTAACCAATGGCTATAAAATGAATATAGCAAACAGTTGCAGAAGCAACACTTTTACTACTAGTGCTAGAGTTTTCTGACTTTAAATCAGCCCATCCCAGCAGGACAGTATTCTAGACACAGTGTGCACGACGATGCAGTTTTTATACCATGCCCTTATCGACGTTTTCGTTATGCTATTCTTCAGTAACAGTAGCTCAGTTATAAGGTATATCTAACCTTTGATATCTTTGCAGACGTATCTACTATCAAGCCTTTCTTGATGCAAATCGACCGCATTGACAGAATGGTCTCAAAACTGGAAACGAACGCCTACCGACTGGACTCTTACACCAAACAGCTGCGAGCGAGAATCAAAGACATGGACGAAAACTAAACTGTAACTATATTTACCATTTACTTGTAAACGAGGTCTTGTAATGGACGTAGCTAACTTTACTCCAGACACTTAACATGTAGACGAAACACCTTTTTAAAATTTATTTACGGTTTCTTAATAGAAGACTCTTCTTTTCATGCTCCTGTTTATTCTTTCATAACATGTCTAAATATAAGTTTACAAACTGAACACGGCCATGTGCCATTATTTATAGTGTAAAACTTGTGAGTGGTAGACTATTATTTTATGTCTGTATCTGATAAGGATTATGCATAGCTAGAAATAGATCGCTGAAGGGAGTTTATCCATATTTATAATTAATCAGAATTAAGTTCGCACCATTGAATATGGCAAACATGTCTCGAAATTTTTCCAACGTTATATCTTGCTTATCTTATCTTATCCACAAGAGTTGATTGGAGTCAGTGTTTGGTGCGTTTTGGACACAAAGCCTATAAACGGCGCTGTCCACGTCCACATTCAATGATGTGGCTATCTATAATCTAACTCTGTCGGATATTTAGAATAAGAACTGTCGTGCGTGGTTTTCGTATTTGGACTTTATTATTTGTAAAGCATCTATTTTTCTATGTGTTAGGTTAGTAACAATAACGATAATATATGATAAAATTTATACAATAAGAGAAAATGAGCGGTGAACCCATGCCAACAAAGTCTACGATAAAATATAGCTTTGTTGATACCGTATGCTTCTACGAACTAATACGACTCTTATTTTTTGTAAAATTTGACCTTAGATTCTTAAAAACATAATAATTTCTACAATACATACTTCGTATATCTAATTAGGAAAAACGTAATTCTTTAGGTAACTATTAAATGGCAGTAAAAATGGTTCCAGTATCCATTAAGATTCATTCATTGTTATTCAGGCAAATTTCACCTTAACATATAGAAGATCCTGGTAGGGTGGTCTGGTCTGGTAGGTCTTCTTGCATGAAAAAAAAAACAACTTATTTCAAAAAAGTACAATCGTTAATAAATAACAGTTAAATATAAGGAACACATACTCCGTATTTAATATTTAAGTACCTTTCATACAGTCTAATCAATATTAATTTTAGCAGACTTAGACCTTTGTAGTGTGGCAAAGATTCAGGGAAACTTTGCGTATTTTTTTCTTGATATTCAACTGACAAATTGAATCTAAGCTAGCAGTTGTCTGAAGTCGTAACATAGTAATTATTTGTCGTAAGGAGAGTTCTTGTAAGGAGTGTTGGCTAATCATATCATTAATAGCTGTTTTGAAAGTCGTAAATCACTTAATTAAACGTGATACTTAGGTGTCATCAGATTAGGAAGCGAGATCTGTATGCCGGAAATTCGGTTCAAACAGATGCCTGTGCGTAAAACACTTCTTTCCCTCGTCCCTTTTATAAGTCGAGTGGTCCCGATGGAATCTCTTCTGTCATGCTGAAGACGCGGGATCCGCGGGGTTTCCTATTCTATTAGTATAAAACAAAAACTTGCAATCCCTTGTTTTCCTCGTGTATCTGGGAGTATTTCTTTGACAATGAATAGTCTTGTAGTTAGAATTATTGCTATCCAATCAGTTAAGGCGTTGTATTAAAAATCTTATTATATTATACGGATATAGATACAAACCTCCGTTTGCTACAGTCTTCGCATCACAATTTACGACTTTCAGTAATTGTCATAGGACAATCGTCAAATAAATACACCTGACCTGAATACAGATGTTTCTGATCTTCAATTTTAAAAAATGTCTGCAGAAGTAATCGATATATTCTATTAATTCATATATCTAAGTTACCTTAAGAGAAGAAAATGTTGGTAAATAACTTCGTTAAGTGCGAGTGAAAGTGATTGTTATTGGTTGATGAGCATGCAAACCACACCTGTAGTACTCTTGGGAGAAAACTGTAGTTCAAAATTACATATAGGAAAGAATTGTTCTATTAAATAATCAAACGATCATATCTCGTTCATCATATGATTGAGGTCGTGAGACTTGTCACTTATCTTACATTGGTTCTAGGTCTGCTGAGATTTTGCTGTTTTCGTCCAGAAAACTTCTTTACAGATACTTAATTAATTATTATTTTTCATGTTTCCTGAGTTATCGTCAGATGATCGCATTCTTGGGGCCTTAAGTCTCATGTTGCAAGTCCTACTAACATTATGATTAGCTAAACGTATGTGTATTTATTTATAAGCTTTGTTTAATTGTGAGTTAATATTTATTACATAATTAAATTTATTATAATCTCAACATAATCAATGGCAAGGATATAAATATAAAAAAGCCAGTAAATCTCAATTTAGCAATAATAATAATAGAAGAAAGAAGTAGTGTTTTTCGAAACATGAAGATAGGTGTAGTATCCCATTCATACATTTAGGTTAACATTTATTATTTAGTCATTCAGCATCACATTTACATTAATATGTAGTGAAACACAAGTGTTTTTTCTGCTACGACATTAAATATAGGCGACTCGTGTGACTAATGACGTGTAATTAGAGGAAAGTCAAATATAGGACAGTGAACATAACAGTGAAATTGTATTACACCAGTTGTATTTATTACTCCTTATATTTACTCATATAAATAATATAGTTTTACTATCTAGGCTCAAACGGAAAATACTTAAAAGTATTCATTCAAAATACTACAATCAAGTTGGGTAACTTTGAACACTATTCAAAGATTTTTAATAAAAAAAAATCAATTACCCCATTCCTTGAACAAAATATCATCATCTTTGAAAAAACTTTGCATCCCTTCTTGTTAATTGATGTTCTTTTAGTAGAGATATTATGTTCTCTTTCTTTACACACCATTCATTTTTTGAACACTACGTCCAGCCCCCTAAACATTTCTTTTAAAACATATATGGTGACATTGTCAGAGTTTACTCTTTGAATGGATCCAGGGAACAAACTTCCTTCATATCTGAAACCACAAAACGCACCTTCTCTGATCTTATCTGGCTGTGCGTTGCGTGTCTGGTAGTTGAAACTTTCTTCCCCGGGTTGCGCCGCTTAAATCTGATGACCTCACCTCTTGAACAAAACGATGGAATTCTTCACCAACATATTCTCGTACTTTAACTTCCGAAGTGTATTTTGGCAATTTATTTAATACGGTTTCCTTTGATAATGGAAACAAGCCATAACTTCAAAAATCCATCCTTAATGTTTTCCACAGGAGTAAGCTCTCCCGTTTCTAGTGCCTTTCGCAAAAGCTGGGCAAACAAAGATTTAGGTAGTGCCATGAACTTCTTGCCTCTACTTGTTTGACGGTAGTGATCTAGCACTTTCCTCCAATTGCTCTTGACAGAAGAAAAATACCCTACATCTAGTGGTTGCACTAAGTGTGTAGAGTTTGGGATCAAGCATACAAATACAATATTGTGTACTTCACAAAGGCATTTAGGTGAAATATGCGCAATGAGGTTGTCACGATATAAGTATTTTTCCCCTCAAGACTAGAGAGACGCGGAATGAAATGCATTAGAAATGTATTTCATTCTCACCACTACCACTCTTCAAAAACTTCAGTTGTTATGCAGCCTGATTTTGACACTGCCATCCGCGAGCCTTCTGGTGCTTGACAAAGACAATCCGACCACAGTTGTTTTCCTTTGAAAACAAATAATGGTGGCATAGTATCTCCGGCAGCGTTAACACAGAACACGACTGTGACTGTGAACAGGATTTTGTGGAATTATTAATTATTTCAGGGTGTCGACAATCTCGGCGCAACAAGTCTTTTTTTGCCTGGATCGTCATGGAAACCCGACTCATCCATATTAAAAATATTTTCGGGAGGGATTCCCTCTAACTCCTGAGATATATTGGCGAAAAATTCCTGGAATTGCTCGCGATTTACTTGAGCCCTCTTTCGTGGGATGTTGTGAGCTACTTTCATTTTAAGCTCTGGATGTCGCTCTAATAATAAAGTGCCCCATTCATATCCAGGCAAATTGTTTTGGAATTGCAGTATCATTTTATCATTATTATCTAAATATTTTTTTTACAATAACCCTAAAATCTAACATACTTATTGGTATTCCAATATCACTCACGACTAAGAAATGAGACTTAAAACTTTCTTCCTCAGATTTCGACAGTGCAATTGGTCTACCAACACCCTTGGTATGCTTTATAAAATAAAATTACTGGCAGTATGTTATACCTTTTTGAAGCTTCCATCCTAGTTAAGGCTCCCGATCGGATTTTATCCAGGGCTTCCTCTAAAATAGCTGGGGTATAATTTGATTTTACGCCATATTTACGCACACCGGGCTTAATCGCTTTTGTTTTTCGCGGCATTTTAACAACCTGTAACAGTAGAAAAAAGTATAATAAATTGCAACTTAATATGTCAAAGTTACCCTTAAAAATAAAATTGGCACTTGGTTAACATTGAATCGTTCAAAGTTACACCAATTTCCAATTAAATTTACAGTGATCTGTTAGACAAAACAGTGTTGAAAACTTATTGATAACTGTCAATTTTATGGCACATTTGACATTTTGAACATTTCAACGTTTCGTTTCATATAATTATTCAAGTAAATATACAAAAAGTTTTAGATAAAAAAATATAAATCTTCAAACAGGTTTTATTCAAAGTTATACGGAAATTCAAAGTTACCCAAGTTGACTGTACTTTCTCTGGTTTTAGGTGAGATAGTAAAGACCTATAGGTGTCTGACGTCATGCTATTAGGCGCTCAGATATCCCGGCGATTGGATAATATTTAATCATTATAATATAAAGTTGAACGTAGCTGTATACCTTAAAAATACAATTATGCCGGCAAGATGGCAACTTTTGATCTATATGTAGTGGTGTTCCACGGAACAATAGTAGGAGGTAGTTAATACATTAGCTTTTCGATTTATAAACTAAAAGAAAGAAATAACTCGTTGATCGCGTTCAGTAGTCGTGTAATCACAATATACGTATAATCGAATAGTAATTTTGTAATTGTAATCAACATTGTATATTAACTAAATATGGCGCCATTCTTTGCGAACGATTCACTTAGTTGTTAAATAGTATCGGGAAGCAATGCTATGAAATAAACAACCAGTGTTTATTTCATACGGTATTCTACTTAAATTTTTAAGATAAAACATATTAATCACACGTCTTCTATGAAAATAATATTTAGTAATGTATGTAGCCTATTCATCTTTCTTATATTAACAAATTATCTTATAGTATATAATTATCAACGATGGCATTATATCCACATAAAAAGACGTTATTATTTAGAAGTAGTGAAATGTAATCTGAAATTAGGTTAACCTTTTTCTAATATTAAGCGTTTATCTTAAAACATATTAATCGCATATTAAAATATCAATTAATGTTTCAAATATTCTTCTTTGTCACTAATAATTGCTATTGGTTAGTATGATGGCAAAGCGGTGTTAGTAGAAAATATAATTTTATTGCACCTACTATAATATTAATGCACATTCATATAAAAAAGTATTTAATATAAGAATTTGATACAGTTTAACCATTCGTAAATGTATTATATGTCGTATTTATACTTAATTATACATAATATATTCGTATCAATTTTAAGATAATTGCCCATTTTTAATCATTCTCATCTATTAAACCTACAGTAATGTTGCATTACGCTAAATTCGTGTACGCTAATATAGAATATAATATTGACTACAGGACACAATGTTGTCTATGACGTTTAGAGTATATAGCCGAGGAATAGGTCGCGTGGATTTAACATTTAGCCTTTATACTGACAAATTGGTTGAGGCTTTCGCGGCCGATTGATGGCTCGTTGGCTTTATTCGGGTCTAAAGGCCGTCGTATGTTGGAATTGCTTCCTAACGTTTCGCTAGCACGAGTGGCCAGCTTCTTCAGAGGTCCTTCCATCTCCGATATTGGATGCAGACAGTCTGCATCCAGTATCGGAGATGGAAGGACCTCTTAGACTTTAGACCCGAATAAAGCCAACGAGTCAGTCTTAATACTGTCCACCTCAAAAACTGCTCTATTAGCTGTCAGAGGTGACAGAGGTGAGGGGCGATGTATAAAAACCCCAGGACAGTCAGAGATAATCTCCAAATAGATTCAATAGGTGCTGGATACAACGTCCTCGGTACGACGTTAAACTGCCGTGCACTTGGCCTTCCAAGTGTAGACCGCCAACTGGGGCAAATGTACTTGGCCCAGTTGGACAGTTGGTGTCAGCGCAGGATATCAACTCAGGATGGTGGCGGAAGAATGTTTCTTCGCCTGTTACTATTATCTATCCAGCCTTCGTCTTTCTTGTTAAATATGCCATATTCGTTATACTTACGCCTCTGCTACTCCAACATACAACCTAACATCTAAAACAAATATGATGTACTTTATGAGAAAGTCAATAGGAGGGTATTTAATGTCTTAAGCGATTGAAACATCAACGGCGGCATCCACAGACCGAGTTAGATGGTCTACTGCGCACCCACCAATAAGCGCTAGGCCAGCGCGGTGGGTTACCTTTATATTCCAAATTCACCTATGATCCTAACTGTGGGACGTTTACTTATTAACACAGAACTATCACGAAGGTCTTGGGCTTATTTAATCCAAAGGCAGCATCTCTAACATGATCACCAGACCGTGTAATGGGTAGACGTTCCAAGTTGGGCAATGTAGTTTCAGTTCCACATTTATGATTTCATTGGATTGTCAGGTCCGTCTCAGGATTATTTGCAAATTTTAGTTTTTCATTTTGGGTATTACATGTCCTTCTTCCCCAATCTTTTTTAGATAATAACGTTAATGTTACTGCAGATTTGTTTAAGGAAATCAATGTCCGTAGTGATTTACGTGTTTACAAAAATACAAAACCAACAAAAAAAAACACATAAAACATAAAAATATTTATCTCTTCTCAGTGTTTGAACTGATTTCTGAAGCCGGATCTGCGGATTCTTTGCGTTATCTTCCCCTTCTATTCTCAGCATTATTTTGCTAGTTTTACTATTAAATTTTAGTTCTGTTTTATTTATATTGTTGTAAAATTTAAGAATGGTTATTTTATTCTTGACAAAGAGCGTCAGGACTGAATAAACCACTGTTCTAAGATTTTATAACGTTACACACTAAAACCTCGAAATAATCGACTAACTGGCCAATCTCGGACATTTCGAGGATTTTTTGACGCGAAACAGGGGAGAAGGCCCACCACCTGTTAACCACATAACTCTTACATCTGTTGCCAAACAATTTAATCTATAATTAGTATTAATTTCGGTTTAACATAACCTTGATTAATCAATGTGTCATGTTGAATCACGATGCATACTAGTTCTGAGTTAAAATTTGTGTAAACTAAGTGGTTTAAATGTGAATTCGGTGTAAATCTCATTTTTAACGTAGTTATTAATGTTATAAACTATAATAATACTGACATGCGTGTACGAGCAATAAATGCGTCAAAATGATGAGTTTGGGTGAA
Source organism: Tyria jacobaeae (assembly GCA_947561695.1). Classification (NCBI taxonomy): domain Eukaryota; kingdom Metazoa; phylum Arthropoda; class Insecta; order Lepidoptera; family Erebidae; genus Tyria; species Tyria jacobaeae. Next base: position 3,247,020 of record OX387207.1, on the reverse strand, counting down.
GATCATGGATACGTTTCATGTAGTTAATAACTCCATAACCCCATGGTGAAAAGGCATGAGGATAAAATTGAAATTTACTTGGACTGAAATCATGTTTGTACAAGTAAGTGGGCCTATTAGGTGTAAAGGATATTACCTGCGTCCGCCTGTCAGGTACATAATAACTGAATAACCCTCACTTAGGGTCCATTGACTATTCGAGAGGGATATTCGCAAGTAAACGATACCCAGTTTGTGCTAAAACAAAATGTTGTTGTTGTTGACTTGATGTTATTTGTGTTGTTTGCACACCACTGTGATGCGACAGCCTATTACAGTGATGTGTGACGATATCATGGTCATTGACTGGTGTCCACTAAGCGGACGTAAGGTACGTTACTGTTATCTTCGTACGAGCCGTGCATGATAGCCGGGGACCGTGGCTGGCCGCAGAATTTCTGCTGGCGGACACCATGAGTCTAACGAGCATGATGGCCGGTGAGATCGAAGACGGTTGCCGGGCTGGTTGTGATGAAGTTCTGATTTATCTCTAACGCAGCCTGGCTTTTTTTTTATTATGTCTGCCTGACGTGCCTGTTTTCTTACGTGAAGCATACTACAGGTTTGTTTTATTGCAGATCTGCAGATTTATTACGTAATTAATGTTATGTTTTTTGGAAGTATAATTTGTATTGAGATTTTTGACGCTCGTCATGGTTAGAAGTCACTACTTATGTGTCTCATAGTGTTTCGAAGAATTGTATGCACATAATGAGTGACTAAATAGTTTATGTAGTCTACATCATTGATGTCGGTGCCAATTACTCGTTGCTCTGCTTCGAACAGTTAGACCTGGCAGCTTTGAGTCGTACGTTTCTAAATATTTAGTTTTGAAGTTTATTTCTTAATTATAATATTTAACTTAGGTAAGTAATCTTAGTAGTTATATCTTTTATTTAAGAACCGAGTACTACTTATAACTCTTATTTTACCTCCATTAGTAAGTTATGTAAATTTATAAAATACATTTAATTTTTATCTACCTTTAATGTTGAAACGGCGGCAGTGTAATGATATGGGCTTCGAAATCGCAATCGATTGATCATGAGTTCGAGCCCCCTACCCTTACATTAGCGACGTGAACCCACTCCTACAACAACTATTTTGGTACGACGATAACAAGAGTACTAGTAATGTGTGACCCAAGTTAGTTGTTAGACTACTACTAACGGGGTCACACATTACGAGTCTTCATATAATGACTTATGGTCAAGTCTGAAAGATTCATTATCACTTTTGTAGACGCAATTATTTTTTTTTCATTTCAATCCGATGACATCGGCGACAATTTGATAGTAGGAGTGGAATTATTAACCATAAGCAGAGGGTTGATTTTCATAACACTTCCATAATAGTTAAGATTCACGAACGCCTGAAATGTAGAATGAACTCACTGCTATGCTGTCTGAACGAAATAGCTAATTAAGAAACGTTATAAGTACTAGTATCTTTTTGTACTAATATTGCAAACAGCTCTAATGTTCTCTTAAAACACGTACTGTATGTTAAGTTGCCACTTTGTTATTTTTAAAATCCATTTTTTTTATTTATTTATTAGAATGGTAATTTCAAAGTTTTCCTAAGCTTTGCAATATCCGGTGTGGAGTAACTTGATTAGAACATGTGTATAAATTGTAAGAAGTTTCATTTTGCTTTCTGTGTCTTCAGTCCCTCTACAGCAGTTTTATAATCATGTCAGCGTCAATATAAAACTTACTAAAGACACACACAGACAGCATACAAGACATAAATATCAACAAACAAAAAAGACTTCAATACACAATGATTTCTCAATAAACCTGTGGTCCCATGCAGTTAGAGAAACTAGAGCATTCTTTATGTATACATATAAGTCCTGCCGTACTAGCCGTGTGGTTTCGGCTTAGAATAAACCACTCAACTTGTCCCAAAGTGTCTCAAAATGGTCGAAGGTTAAGAATACAATATCGAGTGGATACCACCCCATATCGTCCCGAGGGTGTCGTAAGAGGCGACTAAGGGAAATTCAACTTTGAATCCGGTGGACAATAACGCGCTATAGATCTACACACGGCTTACCGCCACCGGCTTCCCTTTATTATCTACTTATTGTTATATACCTACTGTTGGCAGCATACAACTGCTTCGTTAATTGTTAAAAAAATAAAAGTAAAATATATGCGCTCAGTGTGTGCGGTGCAAGAAAGGGAAAGAATGTAGGGATAATGACAGGCAATTAACATCTAAGCATCTGAGATTTGAGACTACAAAAAAAAAAAGCAAAAAAAAAGAAAAATAAAACAAAAAGAAATAGCTCAAACCACTATCACAAGAAACCAATGTCAACGTCAGTATTCATTATATTATATTAACATGTTTTCTATACTTCTCGCCGTTGGCAGGGTGTTGACTACTACACTTTAGAACCATACAAGTCGCACATTAAACTATCTAATGGTGTTACCACCCGCGAATGCTCAAATTGTGGAATGAACTCTCTGCCATGGTGAAAAAACAAAAAAAAGGTTACTCAAAACGATTTTTAGACTCCTGCTGTTGCAAGCCTAAGCTATTATAACCGCTTGCCAGCAGACAAACCACCATAAGTCAACTTCACCCTCCTAAACATGTTCATTGTTAATAGTATTTTCTACTATATGTACTGAAAACACTACATATTATTCAGATTGACAGAATCTTGTCTTTCTTCATATAACCATTCTCAAGTACCTTCCTAAAAAATGAAGAAACTGATGACTAACTTGTAAATAGTAATAAGACACGTCGGTGTTGTGTATTCAACATCAATTACATTCTTGAAAGTCTCTTCATTCTTCCAAACTTATAAAAAATCTACCTAACCAAAAAACTACCATTTTTGTCTGACCCCATGTATTTGGGGTATATTTATTTCCAGATCTTTTCTTCCTCTTCCCATGATTGTTTCCCTCTTTATGTCTTTAGTCTCTTGACAGCTGATTGTGATAAATATCTGTACATAAAATTACTATAGTTGGAGACTTCCACGCCACTTCAGTCTCGGCTTGAAATAACTCACTGTGTTCTGAAATCTCGTGAAAGGTGCTAAGAATGAGAGTACAACTTCAAGTGGAGACTACCCTATATCGTCCCGAGGGTGTGGTTTAACAAAGTCGTGTGCTCTAATGATCACTTAATACTAGCTTCAAGAACTAAAGTTTTAGGTATATAATTTGCAATGCACACGACTATCTCGCAATATCAGCAGATCTAATTTTTTTTCTATCTATTGGAAATAAAATGAGACTTATAAGCAACAATAATGTTTACTAAAATATGACTATAAAGTTTATTGCATTTTAAGTCATTCCTTGAACATGACATGACTTTCGCGATGTTATAAAATATTCCAGATTTTTATATCACCTCGAAAACGCTTTAAATAGATAACAAAACACTGTCAACCAAAAAACAAAAATGAAAACAAACAACAAAAACAATACAAACTCGTTTCTTGTTAAAATAATTTTTCGTTATTGCGAGAACTTGTTTGATCGTGTTCGTGCAACCATCGGCCATTTTAACAATGGTAGAGCCATGCTTAGGCACCAAAGGGCCGTCTCGACCGTTACGATACCACGGCCTCACAAAAAACCGGTCGTGAATTTTCCCAACTCCCCCTCTCCACTTTCCTCTCCGTTCATATCCCCTCTTTTCTTATCTTCTCATTCTCTTTCCCCTCCCCGCACCCGCTATCCCTCGTTATCCTCAAAGGGGTCCAGCGCACTTACGACTCAGTTGCAGGTGTCCATGGAGGGCGGTTGTCACATATCATCAGGTGAACCGTCTGGTCGTCTATGGCGGACAGATGTGTAATAAGAGAAATATATTATTCAAAAACATATATTTCTGTACGGGTTGTGTCCAAATATAATCCTCTTTGCCTTACCTCTTTCCTCTCATCTTTTACCTCTTCCCTATTTCCTTTCCCTCCGCAACAGGGCACTTGCGACTGTTGAGTTGCAGGTGGCTGTGGGAGGTGGTAGTTACATAAAATCAGGTGACCCATCAGCTCGTATGCCTCTTATACCATAATAAATTACACGGTGCTAGAATCCATACACGTGGTCGTTGAATATGAACCTACAAAAAGATCTACCAAGAGATTTAAATTCCTAGAAATACTTCATTGTATACGTACAGTCTCAAAGTCTCCAACTTTATGTTAGGTGTTTCCCCGTCTCACTGACAAAAAAATTAACGCCAATTGCACTCTACTAAAGTATAATAAAAGAAAGTCACACAAATGAAGCCTAAATACTAATATTCAAATCTTACGACTAGCATACATCATAGTTATGATGATAAACATATAAAAGTCACATTTAAAACTGAAGTTTATCAAAATCGCGTATTGAGAAAAGTAGATTAAAGCTTACGCTCATTTACTACTGATATCACAAAAATGGTTCGAGAAAGACATCCGTATACTAAAATTATTTCTTAAATTTGGACCGCGGCATCGATGTGACCAGAACCTTTCTGGATAATTTTGAACTGGTTTACCTTTATGGCAATACAACCTGTTACCAACTTGTTGAAGCCTGTTCCAAGTACTCACACCATCGTATCCCTACTGGTAGGGATAGTTGGAATAATTTTTCATCATTCTCCTGATCTCCTGATCATTCTCAAATAGAATTTGAATTATTTAGCTCATAATAAGAAATTCAATGAATATAATATACACTTCTAACCAACTTCATAGCCGATGAACTTATTCATTCTATTATCTATTGATTATGTGAAAGGTTATGCTCCAAGTTTAATCCCATTTGATTTTGAAGAGAATATTTATTTTTTTATGAGAGGCGTTGCCTTTTTATTTTACGTAATAATATCTTTAAAATGACCCACAGTAATTTCTCCCCTAATTGCTCATTTAATTATTTTCAGTTGTATGTTTTCAATAATTATACCGCGTATCCTAATAAGCCTATGCCTGCCTCCTCTCGAAGTTTCAGTACTTTCAACCAGCTGTATATCATTCTTTTAAACATGGCTCATTCATGTAATATTTTTATCGACCCGTATAACCTATTAGTTTTTCCATTAATTTTAAAATGCCATGCTTCGCAAAATTATTCCTAAAATTTGACTATTTTTTTTTTCTAAACTTTAAACTGCTGGTATTTGAGACTCAAAGTACATATATCCTTTATTAATTTTGTAAACAGGCAACAAAGACAATGGCGCAGTTAGTCCTACTTTCTTCTATTGTCGCGATTCTTTGTCAACGTGGCTTAGTCAGCATACATGTTCTTTTTTCGTACCTTAAGACTCGATGAGATTCTCTCAGAGATTCAGAAGGAAATTAAAAAAAAGAAGCCTACCAGTAGGAATACGGTGGTAAAGATGTATGGCACATGAGCTTGTTAATACTTACAAAATCGTTGAGACAGAAGCTGATACTAGACCTTATAAATATATTTAACAAAATACATGAGTTCTGGAAGTTTATGGTTTTTTAATTTTACCAAAAACTTGATTCTTGATATCTTTATTACAAGTTTGAAATTGACAGAATATCGTGCGCTGCTTTTACTCAATAACATTTTTAATTTATTTCACAATTCCATTTCTATTGTTTCTTATCCCTCTTTCTTTTGAAATCCTGAGATAGTTTTAGACGAATCATTTTATTGTTTTGTTTGTTTGTTTTCATTTCTTTCTATAGAGTTTTTAGAAATGTCACATTAAAATTTTGGTGATTTTAGGTTATTACGTGTTTTTTGTTATGAAAGTAACGACACATACAATGAAACTCAAGTTTTACAGAAATATGATGTAAAAGGATAATTGAAAAACGGATCCATAGTTGTAATGATTCGCAGATAAAGTTAAATAGAAGATGCTATTTTTGTGATTTATTCACAAAGTAAGTAATGTGTTCCGGCTTAGAATAAAACACTCAACTCGTCTTAAAATATGTTGCGGATAAGAAAAGCCCATCTTGTCCCGAGGCTGTCGTAAGAGGCGACTAAGAGAAATACATACATAATTTCGGTTGCTAAACAGCACTTTTGAACTACACAAGTACTACCGATACACTTTTTTTAAATTTCTACTAATTATGAACTAACCTCAATCCATTTCTTCAAAATATTTAGGTCCATAAGCAACTTCGAACAACATCAATTAAATGGATGAATAAGTCCTCACCAACAACATCATTGAACCATATAAATTCGTCCGGATCTATTCCCAAAGTTTTGACGGTGAAAATCACCAAAAACACTCCAACATATAAAATATTATTTATTAAAAATTAATCTTCAAAACCTGTTTTTTATTGCCGTTAATGGTTTCCGATTATCGTCATGTAAGATTTTAATGGCAGCACTTCTATGGCACCATCTCTACGTAATATTCTTTAACTGATCTTACAAATGGAGTTTATTTTCTTCTTTACTTGCAATCATGACTAGTAGTAATCTATAGTGTGTAAATATTAGTTGTTAAGGCCTTTCTCCAACTTTCTCCATAAACTAGTTCCTCTAAATGCGATTGTTGTTTACTTGACTCACGCTGCAGGTATCTTGACTAGTTCTGTACCCAAATGGTATAATATATTATTTCTTCCTCGTAACACCAAACAATGTCACACTGAAGGCCCAGTTAGCTCCAGAACTAGTCAGAAATCTCTTGAACTACAGAAATTTCTACATGAGTCACAGCATTGTATAATAACTAGTTTATTTTGAAATAGGTAATAAAACATAGGGTCGTATAATCAATTATTTATTTACATGAGTGTCTATTATTATATATCGTACTGTGTTTCTATGTAATCTGGGTAAGAGAAGTAGAATCTGTTTTTTTTTTATATCTAGGGTGTCTATATAACCGTGTATTTCAGTATTAGAAATTACAATGTCACTTATTTTGTAAGAGCCGAGCCGTAAAGGGTGAAATCAGGATTTATCAAGAAATTAGAATAGGTGATAAGAAAATTCGGAGTGTATGTTACGAATCGAGTGGTTAATAGGCCTCTTCTGAAAGTAATAACTATGTTTTATTTTATAAACCACAGAATGACAATGCTATTGAGATCTTTTTCTCTTTTTGTATGGTCAACGAAAATTTTAATATAATCAAAAAAAAAAATGTTGACCATTTTACTCACTAAACATTTATTTATATATATATATATATATATATATATGTTTAGTGAGTAAAATATATATATATTGTCCTGTTTAAAAAAAAAACAATATAAGCTTTTAATTTTAATCTTCAAATAATCAAGATAATGTATTGCAAATGTCAATTTATAAACATACGAGTTCGTTATCGAATCCTACTTATTGTGGTCGTCCGAACGGCCATCAAAGCTTTTAGTGAAAAAGAAGCAATGTGTAAATTTGTGCTAAGTTAAAGTTTGCAAATACTCATTGGCTAAAAGCTTGCTGAATGCAGTGGTTGTGAAGTTCGCACTACCAATTAGGGTACCGTAACTTACGTTATGCTTAACACTTGGTCCTAATTCATCACTCGGTCCCTAGCATATATAGATATATAATAATTCCAACAGAACTATTTCATGGCATTATCACTTTTAGATTCAAATATACTTGAACTGTTTTTGGAATGTAATTGACATAACGTTTGCTAAAGTACCCTAGCGGGAGCAAGTAGGATACTGAGATCGAGAAGTAAAATAGACGTGATGTGGACTTGCTGGAGGCATGATGGTATACAACGATGAGGCTCACAGATGAAGTTAGAACAAAGGATTGGTGGTCTGTAATCCTGGTATTCACTCTTTTAAAACTATTGAACGTTTAAATATCGATCTTTGTTTAAAGTTAGTCTCGTAACTTTTTTGAAAGGTTAGTTAAGATACATGTATGTAGGTTAATAATAACATAACTTCGGATGAAATACTTTTAAGAATAAACGTGTATATTTAGTGCCCTTCGAGCCTAGCGTAGCTTATTACAAATAAATGTGGTCCCTGGATAAACGTATATATTAGGAATCACGAACATTATGTTCTATAGTATTGATATAATTAGTATGCGAGCTAAGCTAAGCTAAGTTTTTGTCCACAATTGCAATGTATTCTTCTGGCGCAAATTCTTCTTCTTCTGAACAAAACCTGTCAAGGATTCAACTTTTAGAGAACTTTGTTATTTCTTCGAGATTGGTTAATCACCCGCCCTTGGCTTTTATTTTGTAAGAATAGTTAATGTAGATAACTGGGCGGTAATAACATGATGATTGCTAAATTATTCTACTTTCGTTCTTTACTTTCGTTTTTTACTTTTCTCCCCGTTTCTTATTTCCAATGATTCGGGATGGTACTGTCAGACGCCAACTGCCTACGGTACAACACATGTTTTGTTTATAGTATATCTGTCCTTTTTATTTTAATTTACCTTCGTTCTATACACCTAAATAGAATTAACTTGGTAATATGCATTTGCTCGATAACTGCTGTTCAGGATATATAATTCCATGATCGCTGTAAGTCATTTTTTTTAATATCATTGTTTATCAAACTGTAAAAGCAAATATCATAAGCACGTATAAGGATAATTTTTTTCTGGTTTAAATTAATGGTTTTATTCGAAAGTTTTTCTCAAGAATCGTAAATATGGAATAAACATTGCTACCACTATCCTTCTATGTTAAAACATTTAAGCTCTTATCCTGTATGCTACCGGTCAACGAGATGTGATTTTCTGTTTAAAAATTTCTGCGGGAATAGCTGAGCATTTAAGACTTTACATCCTTCACACGCTTGTATTAATGAAAGGATACGAATATGGAATCCGTTAATTTAAAGAACTGTCCACTCAAGCTTAAGGCGTGAACGCATTAGATTCAACTTAAGAACAGGCTTTTGATCAGTTGAACCAAAACAATTTGCATTTTTTTCCCTCTGCGTGACCCCTGTTTACCTATCTGAAAATATTTTTATGTCCTTAAAAACGTAGAACGTGCAAAATGATGTTATCCTATTCAGCACTGAGTAACTTGTGGCGAATCCGCGAATTCATTACATATACATTTCATATACATTGATAGCTTCTATTAAGTAATTTAAGATATATCATTCTATTATGGGGTTATGGTAAGATGCACTTCGTAGATATGTAAAGTATTTTATAGTTAATTCTGTGGACATTTAACAAAATAACACTGTCTTCCTACGGGGAGGAAATTGATTTTTCTAGTTGTAGAGGAAAGTATTAGTTTATAGGAAAACGAATCAGTTATAAAGCTGTATGTTATAGAAATTGTAGGAATATCTTAAATAAGATTTTGCGAACGTATGTATATCATAATTGTGGATAAAACAATGTACTCTATATCATAATGACTGCTAAATAGGTAAATAAACGTAACACAATACACTTATATAGAATCTTTGAAAATATGGTCTCATGCTAATCTTCGTAACCACTTGCAGTAAGGATCGGAATCAAATCAAATTTGTCACATCGCCTTTGGTGTAGAAATGTTCTGTCTGAAAACTGACATCTCTCCCTTTCACTGTAGTCCATTGCTTTCCTAACCTTAGTAAGCTTATCTTTGCTGATATGACCTGTTCAGCGTGTTCCATTCTATGTTTTAGTAGTTAATGTGAAATTATAACAATTCATAATTTAGTTTAGTATTGAAGATATGCATGTTAATCTTGTAGGTTTCTTTCATACGTCAATATTAATCACCACACATTGGTAGGTTTAGGTTATACATTGAAATGGAAACAGATGGTGTGGTGAAGTCCAGTGTTCCTAGATCGACAAGTACGGTATCGTGTAACGAAAGACGTATATTCCTATTGTTAATATTTTAAAATTTACTCAGTTTCAACTAAAATCATAAAAAAAAAAACAGTGTAGACACCGCAACTTGAGAAGATCCAATAGGAGTATCAGAATCACTTAAATATACGAAACATAAACTTGGAAATCTAAAAGGTCAACCTTTAGCAGTGTTCAAGTACTTCGTCAGAATAACGTATAGTGATTTGGTGGCAATTTTGAATGAACGTAATAAAATCTCTACGACATCAGATAAAATAAAAAATAGATACAAAAAATAAAAAAGAGTGATGAAGCTTCTTAAAATGTAAAACTAGGTTTTCACTTACTGCTGCTGCTATAGTAATAATAATAGTAATAGATTTTCTCTTGACTTGTCTTCTCTCTCTCTCTTCAAAAACATTTTAATGTCCTAAAAAACGTAGAACGTGCAAAATGATGTTATCCTATTCAGCACTGAGTAACTTGTAGCTGTAAGAAGGAGAAAGTAAAAATAGTGAAAAAAGCTTTAGCAGTTGCCGCGAATTCATTCTATACATTGATAGCTTGTATTAAATAATTTAAGATATATTATTCTATTATGGGGTTATGGTAAGATGCACTTCGTAGATATGTAAAGTATTTTATAGTTAATTCTGTGGACACTTAACAAAATAACACTGTCTTCCTACGGGGAGGAAATTGATTTCTCTAATTGTAGAGGAAAGTATTAGTTTATAGGAAAACGAATCAGTTAAAAAGCTGTATGTTATAGAAATTGTAGGAATATATTAAGGAAGATTTTGCGAATGTATGTATATCATAATTATGGATAAAACAATATACTCTATATCACAATGAATACTAAATAGGTAACGTAACACAATACACTTATATAGAAACTTTGAAAATATGGTCTCATGCTAATCTTCGTAACCACTTGCAGTAAGGATCAGAATCAAATAAAAATTTGTCACAATGTGAATTTAATATTATAACAATTCATAATGTAGTATTTAATATGTGCATGTTAATCTTGTAGGTTTCTTTCATACGTTAACATTAATCACTACACATTGGTAGGTTTAGGCTATACATTGAAATGGAAACAGATGGTCGGAGCAAGTTATATTGATATTTCATATCCAACAGGCAGACCAGAAGTCCAGTGTTCCTAGATCGACAAGAACGGTATCGTGTAACGAAAGACGTATATTGCTTTTGTTAATATTTTAAAATTACACTTAATTTCAACTTACATCATAAACTGGTTGTGTAGCAATGTTTGCGATCTATTTTACCGAGTTGATGAGGTTACCGGGGACCATTCGTCCTCTCCACTTTCCCATCCCTTTTTCACCTACCCCCCTATCTCCTACTATCATTATCCCCTCTTCGGCACTTGCAGCTCTTGAGTTAGACAGCGGTAGCCACTTACCGTCAGGTGCTCGGTACCGTCTGCTCGGCCTCTTATGCCATAAAAAAAATCTACTGGAATCTGTCCCAAAGTAACCCAACGTATTTACTTTCTATGAGGATGGCTGCAATTTCGTCTTCATTTATACATTACAGTGGTTTTGGTCTGTTTCTGTCTGATTTCATTTCAATGTGTAAATTTGTAGTTATAATTATATTGTAATATATAAAATGAGAAGTTTAGCCACGCTGCGTGTGTAACTGTTTAAGATATATTTAATCATCTCACTGGGCCGATGTATGTATGTAGTTAAGGCAAAGGGCAGTGTCCCCCAGTAACATTTAGTTGCCGAGTTATGGTACTTTTACTAAACGATAGTTGTAAGGAGTATTGGCCGTTACAAAATTGTAATTATAACAGGTCTTTTGATGTTGCAAATTGCTTTCAATAGATTGATAGATATGAAGATATCATACTTAAGCTGTAGTTTTGAAGAATTTGTAAGGAAGAATTTCCATCGTTTATTATTTTATGCATTCAGTTGATATCTACTGAAATATGTAGTTTCCTAGTTGGAATGGGAGTAATTCTTTTAATGTTATAATAAAATCATTGTTGCTGTACACGAGAATAAATTATTCTTGAAAGTATTGTCCTTTTTTTCTTATATAAATATAATATATAAAAATCCGGATAGGATGCTGTATGTAATTTTAAGCTATATTTAATGTGGCAGAACATTGTCCGGGGTTCACCGCTTAGTACCTACATTTTACAATAATAAGGAAGTATTCCATTTATGTTCTATATTCGAAATACCAAAAAAATGTATGTTATAATCTTGTCTATCTTATATTTAAGCGTAATTATGTAATCATAGCTGTACTGGCAGTAATTGTCACCTGTGTGAATTATTATACCAACAGCTGGCCCAAAGGGTCGGCCCTTCTGGAAATTATTTCTTTAAAAAAGAACTGTTCCAAATTATACCTTTTCAAAGGTCTACGAATTTAAAATTACAGAAACATTTTCTGAAAGTACCTATATTTATGTGTCTCAATTTTAATAAATCTTGGTGTATAAAATTTGTGTTTTTCTTAAACCCTAATTCGACTCATTTTACTTTCAAACTTCGATGCCTGTTGCTTGCGTACGTTCCTGAAGATAAATTTAAATAATAATAAGCGTTTTAACTATTATATTCAAAGCTCTACAAGTGCTCTCGCTGTGAAGATTAGACCTCAGATGATACTGCGGCAAAGTGGTCGATAAGTACATATGTATGTACATATGTAGTTAGGGATCTGCTACCAACCAATCCATACAAGAAAAATCCCAAAATCTTTACAACCTACCGATCCTTAGTTAAATTTAATACGTCCCTGGATATTTTAATTACATACTACTCTTTTGTCAGATTCTAAAATGTTTTACAAATGATAAAATCTTATCGGAGTCTAATTTCCAAAAGGATCATAGACAAATGGCCTCTCTTTAATTATTCTGTATCATGAGATAGTAATGAATTATAAACTTTTCAATTACACTTGTAGATTGATTGTGTTGTGATGAATATTTATGATTTTCACCACACTTCAATATTTTTAACAATTTGAAAGTTATAATAGTGTTGTCACGCAGTACCAATTCTGCGAGAGCACTATCTAAGAGTGACTTGAACTGTTCTAGGTAACCGTTTAGAGAACTTCTATCTTCCAGGCTCTAAGGGAACGAAGGAAGAACCCAGATGTAAATTAGCCTTTAAAGTGTTGCCAAAATACAAGTCGAATACCCAGCTATTATAAAGTATATATTTTACCCAGTTAATGAAAGTACGGGTAGTTCAAATCAGTCCTTTGTTAATACACGTATTCATTTTGCTGAAATAATACTAAAAACCTCGAACATGACTCACCTGACCACTTTACAAACTGGAAATTTAGTAACTGAATATTAACTAAAAGTTGAGTAAAAGAAAATTTAAAAATTGCTTCAAGTTAGACATGTAAAGAGAAGAGTTAGACCGAAAAACGTACATATATATATTTATATATATACACACATACATATATGTAAAATAACTTGGAGGTAATGAGGGTTTTGTTCTGTCCGAATCACCATCATCATCTTCTTCATCTTTGTGCTAAAGGCTAAAGGTGCTTAAAAAGATAGATAGATAAGATATGTATGTATATACAGTCGTGGTCAACTAATTAAGGACATTCAAGATAGTGGACAGCAATAACCGGCTATGTACATATAAATATAAAACCCTGTTGATTTCTCAGTAACTATTATTTGCATAATTTGATCCGATTATTATACTATAAATGGCTGTAAATAAAAGATTAAATAAATATAAAAAAGTGTTTAATATCAAAGGTTAACCATGTATTCTATTTAAGGTACAATTCTGTAGCTGGACATTTAATTAAGAACAGTAAAGTAAAATGAAAAATAGAGTTAAACAGAACCAATAATCTGCAGTATTTTAATTTCTTTAACAACTTCATTTTATTACGGGTAAAATCAGTACCCAGTAGCAAAACCTTTGTTAGTAATTACCGCTTGACACCGATGTGGCATAGACATTATCAGTTTCTGACATATTTCAACAGGAATGTTTGCCCATGCCTCACAAAAAGCTTCATTAAGTTCATCTAAAGTTGTGGTACGATAAATGGCAACTTTTTTCTTAATTTCGTGCCAAAGGTGCTCGATTGGGTTGAGGTCGGGGCTATTTGCTGGCCAATCTAGCACTGATACCGACTGTCTGTTAAGAAACGACTTGACTGAACGGGCTGTATGTTTTGGGTCGTTATCATGCTGAAAAGTCCATATAATAGGAAGATGTTCCTCAGCATAGGGAAGCATAGTTTCTTCTAATATTGCCTTGTATTGATGTTGGTCTAAGTTACCCTGAACTTTCCTCACAGGTCCCACTCCACGTCCAGAAAATGATCCCCACATTTTAATGTTTCCTCCGCCATGTTTCACCTGCTTTTTTGTGAATCTTGGATTCATTTCCGCTTTTACAGGACGCCGTACGTATTGCCTTCCATCTGAAGAAATCAAATTAACCTTGGTCTCGTCAGAGAATAATACATGTTGCCATTGGTCGTAGGTCCAATGTCCATATTTACGTGCAAACGCCAAACGTGCATTTCTATGCTCTTTCTTTAACAACGGTACTTTGCGAGCCACTCTTCCGAACAACCCTGCTTCTACCAGACGTCGTCGAACTGTCCTCGCTGATACACTGACTCTTTCGTCTGCCCCAAACACTTCATGTTTAATTAAAATAGAGCCTAGAAACGGATCTTTCTTAGCTAACCTGGTTATCATTCTATCTTCTTGCGGAGTTGTTTTTCTCGATCTTTTTTTTCTGGGCACATTTAAAGTTGTGTTATTGCGCCTGAAATGTTGCACTGCATTGCATACCATAGTTTTTGAACAATTTAAATATCCTGCTATCGTTCGGTATGACCAACCACGCTCGACAAACTTCATGATAATTTTTCGTAGTGTTGCATCGCAACTTTTATTTTTGCCCATTGTTCTTCAAAATAACTCTCAAAACTTGAAATTACAAATCTAGATTGCCGCCAAAACTACCACAAAGAATAGGAGAAGAAAGAAAATAATAATTGAGATTCAGATTTTGAAACTAGAACGCAATATCTCAGTGTCCCTAATTAAATGGCCAGCCAGCATTCTTTGAACAAATAGCACTGTGATCATCTATCAGCTATACTGTAAAGAGGTTTAATGTTTAAGAAGTTGTTATTGTTTGTATAATTAGGCACATAAATGACTAATTATACTTACATGTAAAAGATGTGGAATATTGTTTAGACTCGTTGGAAAATAAAAAATAAATTCACAATTTGGATTAACTAGAGAGTGTCCCTAATTAGTTGACCACGACTGTATATATATATATATATATCACCAACAAAATTATGAGAAGTGAGCGTGTTATGCCTCCGAAAGCGTTTGAGGGTGATAATGTGTTATTGGAAATTTAAATGCCTGTCATTCACGACCCCGTGATATTTTATTTCATTAACAGATGTAAGAGAAGGACACGGGCAATCATACGGCGGAGACAGAGAGCATGAGTGAGCTTGGATGGTGACCGGAAATACTGGTTGGGATATGGGACTTGTAAAAAATGTGATAAAGTTGGTTATGTTTGTGTTTAATGTTAATGTGTGAGAATAGAACCATTTATTTCCAAATTAAAGCCTCTTTGCGGTATTGATTGTAAGTAAAACCAAGAGTTACAATTAGTAAATGTAATTACTACATCTTCAGGCTAAGACATAATTTTGGTATTTGGAATGTTCAAGATGCAAAGGTCATTGGTAAATAACACACAAAGAATAGAGTGGATCGTAAAATACTGCCTTGTGGCACCCCAAATTTAATAGGATGTAGGTCTAAACTGAATGCGGTTAGCTAGATCGCTCTTAATTAGCTCAAGCGGTAAACCCTTGACACCTATACGTTCGACTTTATCGAGATCTTTTTGCCTCGCATAACAAGCCTGTGGAACAAATTGTCGCCTGCCGTATTTCGGGACCGATATAACCTTCAAACCTTCAAGAAAAGAGCGTACTTATACCTAAAAGGCCGGCAATGCACTTGTGGTTCTTGAGTTGCGGGTGTCAATGGGCGGAAGTAGTCACTTAGTATCAGGTGAACCGTCTGCTTGTTTGCCCTAATTCTCTAATCTAATCTAAATTTCCCACTATATGGTCCACCGAGTTGTGAACAGCGTCATGTTTAGATATATCCTCTCCCATCCCGCAGAATACGCACCAGACACCGGAAAGCGCAAGCTGATATCTGGTCTCTATAAGCGCTAGCCTAAGGTGGTAGAAGGTAGACCCTTTAGAATGTACAGTGACTATAAACCATTGGTATGTGCATTTTCAGAAAAGCCTAGTTGTAAGGAAGCACCTAGATATATTCCGCTATTTATGATTATTTATTTACCATAAATGTACAATATTGTCACCATCTCACTTTTACGTGTTGAAAATATGTGACCCACGATGGCTACGCAGCAGCACGGTCAGCGGATGCCAGTACTACGAAATAGCTAGCACTAATCACACTCAAAGACTTAGAGTACAGGTATAGGACACGGCGTGATAGTGGGCGACGCTTCTACGTTGACGAGTTGAGGAGCGGATGTGTGGTGAGCAAGAGAAAGACTAATAATCTGTTTTGTTTTCATCATTGTAATTACAGCAAAGTGTATTCAACAATTAACTAACGTTAAATATCGAAACACTGATAATTCATAATAGTAATCGACCGGCCTGTAAGTCTAGCGGTTAGCGATTCTGACTGTTAAAACAAGGTCATGGGTTCAGCACGCACGACCATTTGTTCTGTGTCTGGGTGTAATTTATATATATAATATGTATGTATTAAGAAATATGTATGTTTATCAGCAATCTCGTTACCACCGCTATATGTCTAATGCCTATTATATATGTTGCCGTGTGCCGTATAGTGTCGTAGATTACATCTAAGGTAAGCAGACCTTACGAACATTAGACAGAGTATAAACTGTGTAAAACTATTCTGCAGGACAAAATATTGTTTATAATAATATTCTTTCACAATACATCCCCAGATTATGTCGAACAATTATATGAGTATGTACATAATAAACCACAAAACATGTTCTGGTACTTAAAGTAGAGAATACCTGAGCTATAAGGACCAGCATTCTCCCAATGATACAATGTCATATTTCTATAAACGTATATTTGAAGTTATTTGCATTATTCTTAATTTATATATTTAATTATTTGAAAGATTTAAGCGCACTATAATAAATACAGTCACTATAAAGAAATCTACATTTCATGAAATTCTTATTGCTATTACAGTGGCAACTGATTTATTCCAGGTACAAACATAGTAGCTGGTCTATCACTCAACACTCCAATCCCTATCCAACAGACAACCCTTGTAAAAACAGCATACGTCGCTGTCATACCATAAACACACTACCATTAATAGAGACATACACATACATTAGCCTACACGACCTAACGAAAACTTTCAATATGGAACTTGGTTTTATTATTTAAAATCCAATTTGCACTCAATTGTTTGGAGCTGAGAGTTCTTATTAATTTAAGTTTCGTGTGTGAGATACGTACATTCATGTGTAAGTATTATGTGGTAAGCGTCATTCACGCAGGCGCGTGATGCGTCAATATCTCTGGCGTCTGGCTCGACAGCGAGTGAGGCACCAGTAGTTTCGGAGGAAGAGTGAAGACCAGACACACTCTTCTTCCGGAACACACCTTTTATACCTATAAAAGTATAATTTTATTATTATGAATATAAGTCAAATTGTACATTTATCGGTTCCATATTCATTTGTATTAACTACCAACTCAAGCAGTCTTTTTGTTTATCGTAAAAATGTGGAACTATGGTAAATTAATGATTACTATTATTAATAATAATAATAACTTAAGACGTCCTTCGCCACGTTCATATATATAATATATACAGTCGTGGTCAACTAATTAAGGACATTCAAGATAGTGGACAGCAATAACCGGCTATGTACATATAAATATAAAACCCTGTTGATTTCTCAGTAACTATTATTTGCATAATTTGATCCGATTATTATACTATAAATGGCTGTAAATAAAAGATTAAATAAATATAAAAAAGTGTTTAATATCAAAGGTTAACCATGTATTCAATTTAAGGTACAATTCTGTAGCTGGACATTTAATTAAGAACAGTAAAGTAAAATGAAAAATAGAGTTAAACAGAACTAATAATCTGCAGTATTTTAATTTCTTTAACAACTTCATTTTATTACGGGTAAAATCAGTACCCAGTAGCAAAACCTTTGTTAGTAATTACCGCTTGACACCGATGTGGCATAGACATTATCAGTTTCTGACATATTTCAACAGGAATGTTTGCCCATGCCTCACAAAAAGCTTCATTAAGTCCATCTAAAGTTGTGGTACGATAAATGGCAACTTTTTTCTTAATTTCGTGCCAAAGGTGCTCGATTGGGTTGAGGTCGGGGCTATTTGCTGGCCAATCTAGCACTGATACCGACTGTCTGTTAAGAAACGACTTGACTGAACGGGCTGTATGTTTTGGGTCGTTATCATGCTGAAAAGACCATATAATAGGAAGATGTTCCTCAGCATAGGGAAGCATAGTTTCTTCTAATATTGCCTTGTATTGATGTTGGTCTAAGTTACCCTGAACTTTCCTCACAGGTCCCACTCCACGTCCAGAAAATGATCCCCACATTTTAATGTTTCCTCCGCCATGTTTCACCTGCTTTTTTGTGAATCTTGGATTCATTTCCGCTTTTACAGGACGCCGTACGTATTGCCTTCCATCTGAAGAAATCAAATTAACCTTGGTCTCGTCAGAGAATAATACATGTTGCCATTGGTCGTAGGTCCAATGTCCATATTTACGTGCAAACGCCAAACGTGCATTTCTATGCTCTTTCTTTAACAACGGTACTTTGCGAGCCACTCTTCCGAACAACCCTGCTTCTACCAGACGTCGTCGAAGTGTCCTCGCTGATACACTGACTCTTTCGTCTGCCCCAAACACTTCATGTTTAATTAAAATAGAGCCTAGAAACGGATCTTTCTTAGCTAACCTGGTTATCATTCTATCTTCTTGCGGAGTTGTTTTTCTCGATCTTTTTTTTCTGGGCACATTTAAAATTGTGTTATTGCGCCTGAAATGTTGCACTGCATTGCATACCATAGTTTTTGAACAATTTAAATATCCTGCTATCCTTCGGTATGACCAACCACGCTCGACAAACTTCATGATAATTTTTCGTAGTGTTGCATCGCAACTTTTATTTTTGTCCATTGTTCTTCAAAATAACTCTCAAAACTTGAAATTACAAATCTAGATAGCCGCCAAAACTACCACAAAGAATAGGAGAAGAAAGAAAATAATAATTGAGATTCAGATTTTGAAACTAGAACGCAATATCTCAGTGTCCCTAATTAAATGGCCAGCCAGCATTCTTTGAACAAATAGCACTGTGATCATCTATCAGCTATACTGTAAAGAGGTTTAATGTTTAAGAAGTTGTTATTGTTTGTATAATTAGGCACATAAATGACTAATTATACTTACATGTAAAAGATGTGGAATATTGTTTAGACTCGTTGGAAAATAAAAAATAAATTCACAATTTGGATTAACTAGAGAGTGTCCCTAATTAGTTGACCACGACTGTATATACTAACTACCAACTCAAGCAGTCTTTTTGTTTATCGTAAAAATGTGGAACTATGGTAAATTAATGATTACTATTATTAATAATAATAATAACTTAAGACGTCCTTCGCCACGTTCATATATATAATATATATATATATGTATATATACGTATATATATATATATATATATACATACTTAAAGCCCGTTCTTGAAATGCAGTTGTCATATGTTTTTCAATTTACACCCTGCTGTTTAACTTTTGAATAAATAAACATGAAACTGTTGATTTATTTACTAAACTAATAATGAGTGAATATTTATCTTCCTCCAGTACCCTACCTCAATTGGAATGCAAACATTATTTGCCTACCGATTTTCCATGAGGCCATGGTATTACTTCGATCGTGGCTCTCCTACGGTAAATTATGAAATGCTTACGACACTAGACTTAAATACATCAACTTCCAAATGAAGTCAAAGGAGTGGGATATATATCAGTAGGTATTATTTCATGCATCGCAAATCAACTACCTAGATTCGATAATCGATAACGTGAACGACATTGAAATTACCTGTTTCATGTTAAGATTTTTGAACTGAAGTAAACTTGAGTGGATATATTATATTACCCTAATCTTTCAATGTAAATTTCTTAGGCCTGGTCCATACATATTTGTTTATATAGAACTAGTTCCTACGTCGTTTTTATCTTAGCACATAACTAGACATAATTGAGTACAGTAAGGATGTGGAACTATGGTAAATTAATTATTACTATTATTAATAATAACAACAACTGTAAATACAGTACGTAAATTTCCAAAACTTTATAGTATTTTTTTTACTCACAGGACAGACGAATAGACGAGTCACCTGATGGTAAGTGACCATGAACACCTTTAATTCAAGAGTCGCAAGTGCGCTGCCCGCCTTTGAAGGTGATAAGAGTTGGGGGTTCGCTTTACAACCGGTTTTCTGTAAACACAATTACAATATAATATTAATACAATTATAATATCTACAGTTTACTGCCTAAATGTATTTGTACAGAAATCATAGTTTTGTGTTGAACAACTATGAACGAGAATCCTATTCTTTGGCTACGTAGGTACATCATTCAAGATACCACTACATAATATTTTATACCTTTTAGGAAGGAAGGAAATGAACCTTAAGGCTTAAACATATAAAGTATAAACGTAAAAATAATAATGGTGTTACCCAAACTAGGAGTTATTTTTTTTTTATTATAAGATTGGTATAACTAAGGCCTAAACATATACATATTAAAATAATAATGTAGTAACCTAAACTAGCAGTTACTTTCTTATGTTGTAGGTACCTTTCAACGTAAAGTAAAATTATATCTACAACAGAAGATAGTAACTACTAGTTTGAGTTACAACATTATTTACTTATCGTTTATAGGTTTAAGCCTTATAGCCTTATTGTTTAAGCCTTATGACTTAATCTTTCTCTCTTACCAACTACGTCCTCCTAAACCTAAACCCAAAACCCTTTTGCAGCACAATTTTCGAGACTTGAACCTCAATGTCCTTCGTGAGGATGCGTGTAATCTAGATTGGAGCTTACTTATCGAGGCGGAATCTATGGATGCAAAAGTTACCACTCTGAACAATAAACTGACTGAACTTTATAATATTCATGCACCACTCCGAGCTATAAAGATTAAGCACTTGCCTGCTCCATGGCTTACACCGGATATAAAAGATCTAATTTCAAAAAAGGTAAGTACAGATCTAGGCCCACATCAGGTAATCGTGATAAATACATTTCCCTACGAAATCTCTGCAGTAAGGTGTGTAGAAAAGCACAATTCCATTACATTCATAGCAAGTAATGGCTATGAATGTATTGGCGTCACAGTGGCGAGTCACAGTTACATACCATCCCAAAAAGAGTTGACATCGATTTGTTAAATCAACATTTTTTTTTTTTTATACTATAGGGGGACAGACGAACAGACGTGTCACCTGATGGTAAGTGACACCGCGGTCCATGGACACTTGCAACTCAAGAGTCGCAAGTGCGCTGCCCGCCTTTGAGGGTGATGAGGGATGGGGGATGCAGGGAGCGGAAAGAAGAGAGGAGGGATGAGGAGATGGAGAAAAGGAGGAATTGGGCCTCCGGAAACCTCACTCAATTCGGGGAAATGCAACGCAAGCGTTACTTCACAACCGGTTTTCTGTGAGGCCGTGGTATCGCACCGGTCGAGCCGGCCCATTCGTGCCTAAGCATGGCTCTACCACTGAAATTCTCTTCTTAGTCTAAATATGATCAGACTAGCAAAGCTAATACTTTACAATATCTTTCATCACTTCCAACACCCGGTCACCAACCGTTCATTTTTAGCCAACTATCTGCTTGTGATGTTAAAGAGTGCATAATGTCAATACATTTAAACGCTGTTGGCAGTGACTGCATTAATCGTAATCTATGTCTCGTAATCTATGTATGATTCATCCAATTATAGACGAAATTCTACCTATTTTGTGTCATGTACTTAATCATTCTCTTTGTTGTAGCATATTCCCCAAGTCTTGGAAAGAGGCTCAGATTATCCATTTGCCAAAGAAATCCAATCCTAATTCCTTTTCCAACTATCGTCCTATTTCCATACTTCCTTTTTTGTCTAAAGTTCTGGAACGCCTCGTACATAAACAATTAAAAATATTCCTTTTTAACTCTCAAACTCTCTCTTAAATCCTATGCAGTCAGGCTTTCGCCCAGGTCACAGCACGGTTAGCGCCCTGATCAACGTCACAGATGACATCAGGCTTGGTATGGAGAAGGAAAATCTTACGGTACTCTCCTTATAAGATTTTAGCAATGCTTTTAACCGTAGATTTCAACATCCTGCTAGGCCATCTTGCACTCTATTAACACATCTCCAACAGTGGTTGATTGGTTTCAAAGTTACCTGTTTGGACGCCGGCAGCGTGTGCGCTTTGAAGAATCGTTCTCTTCATGGTGTAATACATCTGTAGGTGTGCCGCAGAGTGGCGTTCTATCTCCTCTGCTTTTCAGATTTTTTATAGATTCCATCTCCAAATCATTAGTTTCATCCTACCACCTTTATGCAGATGATCTTCAAATTTACACGCAAGCTCCTTTACACAATCTGTCAGGAGCATTTAACAACACGGACCTGGCTCGTATTTGCGAATGGAGCAAGCAATATGGTCTAGAGGTGAACCCGCTTAAGATACAGATGATAGTTGTAGGAAGTCCCAAGATGATAACTCGGATAATTTGGTCACAATTACCGGACATTGTGTTTAATGGTACTGTGCTGCCAATAAGCACTGCTGTTAAGAACCTAGGCATTTTAATTGACAATACCTTATCCTGGTCTCCTCAATTGCGTGAAGTTAGTAAAAAATTATTTGCGTCAGCGGGATCTTTGAGGCGCCTACGTAATTCTTGCCAACGGTCACTAAGATTACGCTAGCACAATCCCTTCTTCTTCCTATACTCGACTATGCCGATGTCAGCTATCTCGATATCACTGAAGAGCTACTCGATAAGCTTAAACGCCTTCAAAATTTTTGTATTAGATTTATATTTGGTTTACGCAAATATGATCACGTATCAGAATTTCGCACTTTGCTCAAGTGGCTCCCAATTCGTCTTCGACGGGATACTTATATTCTCACTATGCTTTATAATATTCTTTTCAATCCCTGTACTCCTACTTATCTGAAGGAACGTTTTACGTTTCTCAGTGACACACACACTAAAACATTAAGATCCTCGGAATCATTGGAACTGGCAGTACCTCCACATTCAACCAGGTGCTATGACCTATATTTTAGTGTACAGGCTGTGCGCCTGTGGAATAATTTACCTTTACACATTAGACGTGCCTAATCGCTGGCCACATTTAAGAAAATGGTTAAAGATTATTACTTGGCTTGCTAGTATATTATTTGTTTATATCTCATCTATACTTTTGTCTAACTGCTGCATTTATCGATCTGTTAAACCCATGGTATATAATATATGTGTAAGTATTTGCATGTTTACATATATAATTGTATGTAGGTATGTTTATATATATGTATATATACATATCTATATATATATGTATATATATACATATATATATATAATATAAGTAACTAGTTATAAATTTGATCCTTCTTAAATAAAACGCTTTTTTTCTCTCTTCTTTCTACGCCTAAACTACCCGTATGTTCTTTTGCATCTTGTCTTTTTTTGTCCATCCTAAGGTTGCCTGGCAGAAATTGCAATTAGCGATAAGGCCGCCCATTGTATATTTCTATTTTGCATAAATACTGTAAATTTTTGTTTAAAGGTGTACAATAAAGTATATTCTATTCTATTCTAATGTCTTTCCGGGCAGCTAGTAAAGAATATGAAACCTTATTAGGTCATTTAATTTAATTCCAAGCTCTAAATACAATCTCTCCCCTGTTGATTTTAAGCCTAAGGGCTTTTATCATTTTCATATTAGTAATTATTGTTAGGCTTTCACAATTTGCTCCTCTTGTGAGACCGGTGGGTTTGTGTCACAGTAACGTTTATTGCAGCGCTGCTATTGCAAGTTCTTCGTAATAAAACATTAAGAGAGAAAAAAAAAATTTTTGAGACCGTTAATAGATGTTTGTGTAACTAAGCACGTTCAGAGACGCCAATACGCAAGGGGTTGGAGGGGACTGGATGGACCTGCGCAACATGCACATCCTCCTCCCTTTTCAAGCCCTGGACGCCCCTCAGTCTTGTTCACAGTCTTAAACTGTACACTCGTGTCGTTCTGTTAAAACATTACCAGTGGCGTCTGCCGCCCGGCAGGCGCCCTCAAAGTCGGTTTTGATACCGATTCCAATCTGGAGTTAACAAACTGTTAAATCTAGACGCACTCGCTACACGTCAAACGCTCCACGTTCTTTCAAATGGTAGAAATTACGCACCAAGAACTAGGTATGCTGTTTTTTTCTATTATAAAGTGATTACACTCTTTTAAGACGGTGTGACGTATTCGTTGCGAATACTGTCTCATGCAACGGAGCTCATGCGAACTTAGAATCAGAAAATGAAACTACGATTGTGAATCTATCCTAATATTTAACATATATGCTATCAAAAGGTCAGTGGCGTTCCAATTAATAAAACATTAAATTTTAAACATTAAACACATGCAAGCGTTGTTGTTTAAATTTTAATAGTGTTATTTGATATGCTTAATAACTGTTTTGTTATTAAATGTGATTGAATTTACAAAATTATTATAAGTATAATAAGTATTATATTTTTATTAGGTTTATTTTTTAATTTGAATAAATGGAATCTTTCGTTTCTATCATAAAAAATACCCACCAAACAAAGTTTTTAGTGTTTCGGGTTTTTGAAAGTTATTGGTAGGATTCTAGGCAGGTAAAGATTAGGGCACGCCACAATTGTGGCGGTAAGGCCCGTTATGGAGGAGTGGCTGGAGAGGCGACATGGTAGCCTCTCCTACCGGATGACGCAGGTACTTACCGGACATGGCTGCTTCAGGAAGTACCTGTATCGAATAGGCCAGGAACCAACGTCTGTGTGTCACCACTGCGGGAGCTGCCGCGAGGATACCGCACTTCACACACTTGTGGAGTGCTCTGTGTGGATGCAGCAGCGCGTAGACCTCGCGACGGCTATAGGTGGGGGTGGCCTCTTGTTGGAGACCATGATTGTGTCTATGGTCTTGAACGAGAGCGCATGGGATTCCGCCGCCTCGTTTTGCGAGGAGGTGATGCTCGCCAAAGAGGCGGCGGAAAGGATAAGGGAGAGAACTAGTACTCTCCCGACCCGCAGGAGACGCACCAGACGCCGGAGAGAACAAGCTGATTTCCGGCCTCCATAAGCGCTGGCCTGGGGGTGATGGACTGGGTTATCCAAAGCCCTAGCAGAAGCAGGCCCAAGGCGGCGGCGCCGTGCTCGCGCCTCTTTAAAATGATGACCGATACACGATAGTGGGGTCGTCTGTTATTCAACAGACGGCTAGGTCTGCCGGGGTGCACAGGGTTTTTCTTTTAAGGGTACACCTGAGGCACCGTGTGGTTTTAGTCGGTTCGAGTCCGACATAACACCTCACCTTTTAGCCCGGTGAGGTGACGACCCGTGGGGGTGGTGGGTCCACACGTAAAAAAAAAAAAAAAGGCAGGTAAAGATTCCAAGCCGGCAATACTGTAGGTACTTGGCCATGCTGTAGCTTATAATTGTTAAAAAGGCCAGTCCTCTAACATTTTCTTTCTATTCTTCCAGATATGACACTGTCGCCCAGCCACTCCAGTTTCGAAATCTTAGATCGTACTCAGCCGGCTAGTCACATTCCTCTTTAAGAGGACCAATGACTACCTGCAAGGAGAAATGTCCACTGGACAGGTACGTATATTTTAATTAGATTTTTGATGATATGACAGTGTGGGTGAAGTCCTCCATATTAATCACCAAAGTAACACGTACAAAACACTGTTATATTGTTTCTACAACATCCAGCGCACTGTCAAGGTCGGTTTTGGGCGTGACGCCTTCTTCTGATACCGAATCCACCGATTTGTTTTAGTAACAATCATAACTAAATAGGCAGCTACTGGCAATGCTGATTAACTTAGATTTTTTTGGCTTAGGGTTACAAACGAGCAGACGGGTCACGGTGATGGTAAATGATTCCGTCGCCCACGAACGCTTGCAACTCCAGTTTTACAGAAGCGCTGTCCACTTTTTAGGATAGGGGAAAAGGAAGAGGTGAAGGGAAAGGTATTGGGAGAAAGAAGGGAAGAGGGAAAGACGAAAAGTTAAAGGGGGTTGGGCTTCCGGTAACCTCGGTGATTCAGTCACACAATGCAAGCATTGTTTATCAGCCTGGTTTTCTGTGAGGCCGTGGTGAAACTCCGGTCAAGTTGGCCCATACGTGCTGAAGCATGGCTCTACCACGTTAAAAAGGTGCTTATATAGGACGTAGCTCCTGCTCATCGAGCTTATTTGGTCAAATGTCGTATAAAACGCGGACTAAATACACGCACACTATGTCCCCGTAGGGCTAGGGAAGCGAATTTAAAGGCCCACATTTTGACGCCCACATTCTCTAATTTGGTTGGTGTTACTTACGTAATAGTTTATTGTAGTCATCCTAGCACTTAGGTCTTTAGATGAAGAAAATATATTGTAAGGTATTTGTAAGGTACTGCATTATAAAGATAAGATATAAGATATAAGATAACAGTATAAGGTATCTAACCTTTGATATCTTTGCAGACGTATCTACTATCATCAAGCCTTTCTTGATGCAAATCGACCGCATTGACAGAATGGTCTCAAAACTGGAAACGAACGCCTACCGACTGGACTCTTAAACCAAACAGCTGCGAGCGAGAATCAAAGACATGGACGAAAACTAAACTGTAACTATATTTACCATTTACTTGTAAACGAGGTCTTGTAATGGACGTAGCTAACTTTACTCCAGACACTTAACATGTAGACGAAACACCTTTTTAAAATTTATTTACGATTTTTTTTATTGAAGACTCTTCTTTTCATGCTCCTGTTTATTCTGATAAGGATGATAAAGATTATGCATAGCTAGAAATAGATCGCTGAAGGGAGTTTATCCACATTTATTATCAGAATTAAGTTCGCACCATTGAATATGGCTAACATGTCTCTAAATTTCTCCAACGTTATATCTTGCTTATCTTATCTTATCCACGAGAGTTGATTGGAGTCAGTGTTTGTTGCGTTTTGGACACAAAGCCTATAAACGGCGCTGTCCACGTCCACATTCAATGATGTCGCTATCTATAATCTAACTCTGTCGGATATTTAGAATAAGAACTGTCGTGCGTAGTTTTCGTATTTGGACTTTATTATTTGTAAAGCATCTATTTTTCTATGTGTTAGGTTAGTAACAATAACGATAATATATGATAAAATTTATACAATAAGAGAAAATGAGCGGTGAACCCATGCCAACAAATTTTACGATAAAATATAGCTTTGTTGATACCGTATGCTTCTACGACCTAATACGACTCTTAATTTTTGTATAATTTGATTTTAGATTCTTAAAAGGATAATAATTTTTACATTACTTACTTCGTATATCCGATTAGGAAAAACGTAATTCTTAAGGTAACCATTAAGGGCAGAAAAATGAGTCCAGTATCCATTAGGATTCATTCATTGTTATTCAGGCGAATTACACAGATCCCCTTAACATTTAGAAGATTCTGGTGGGGTGGTCTGGTCTGGTAGGTCTTTTTGCATGAAACGCAAAAAGTATTTCAAAAAAGTACAATCGTTAAAAATAACAGTTAAATATAAGGAAAACATACTCCGTATTTAATATTTAAGTACCTTTCATACAGTCTAATCAATATTAATTTTAGCAGACCTAGACCTTTGTAGTGTGGCAAAGATTCAGGGAAACTGCGTATTTTTTTCTTGATATTCGACTGACTAATAGAATCTAAGCTAGCAGTTGTCTGAAGTTGTAACATAGTAATTATTTGTCGTAAAGAGAGTTCTTGTAAGGAGTGTTGGCTAATCATATCATTAATAGCTGTTTTGAAAGTCGTAAATCACTTAATTAAACATGACACTAAGGTGTCATCACATTACGAAGCGAGATCTGTATGCCGGGAATTCGGTTCAAACAGATGCCTGTGCGTAAAACACTTCTTTCCCTCGTCCCTTTAATAAGTCGAGTTGTCCCGATGGAATCTCTTCTATCATGCTGAAGACGCGAGCTCCGCTCGGTTTCCTATTCTATTAGTACATAAAATGTGAAATCTCTTGTTTTCCTCTTGTATCTGGAAGTATTTATTTAACAATTCATAGTCTTGTAGTTAGAATTATTGCTATCCAATCAGTTAAGGCGTTGTATTAAAAGTCTTATTATATTATGCGGATAAAGATACAATCCTCTTCGTCTTTCGTCTTCCCATAACATTTCACGACTTTCAGTAATTGTCTTTGGATTACTAATAAATACACCTGACCTGAATACAGATGTTTCTGATCTTCAATTTTTTAAAATGTCTGCAGAAGTAATCGATATATTCTATCAATTCGTATAGCTAAGTTACCTGAAAAGAAGAAAATGTTGGTAAATAACTTTGTTAAGTGCTAGTACAAGTGATTGTTATTAGTTAATGAAAATGCAAACCACACCTGCAGTAGTACACTTGGGAGAAAACTGTAGTTCAAAATGACATTTAAGATAGAATTGTTCCATTAAATAAGCAAACGATGATATCTCGTTCATCATATGATTGAGGTCGTGAGACTTGTCACTTGTCTTACATTGGTTCTAGGTCTGCTGAGATTTTGCTGTTTTCTTCCAGAAAACTTCTTTACAGATACTAAATTAATTATTATTTTTCATGTTTCCTGAGTTATCGTCAGATGATCGCATTCTTGGGGCCTTAAGTCTCATGTTGCAAGTCCTACTAACATTATGATTAGCTAAACGTATGTGTATTTATTTATAAGCTTTATTTAATTGTGAGTTAATATTTATTACATAATTAAATTTATTATAATCTCAAAATAATCAATGGCAAGGATATAAATATAAAAAGCCAGTAAATCTCAATTTAGCAATAATAATAAAAGAATAAAGAAGTAGTGTTTTTCGAAACATGAAGATAGGTTTAATATCCCATTCATACATTTAGGTTAACATTTATTATTCACGCATTCAGCATCACATTTACATGAGTATGTAGTGAAACACAAATGTTTTTTCTGCTACGACATTAAATATAGGCGACTCGTGTGACTAACGACGTGTAATTAGAGGAAAGTCAAATATAGGAGCATAACAGTGAAATTGTATTACACCAGTTGTATTTATTACTCCTTATATTTACTCATATAAATATTATAGTTTTACTATCTAGGCTCAAACGGAAAATACTTAAAAGTATTCATTAAAAATACAACTTTCTCTGATTTTAGGTGAGATAGTAAAGAACTATAGGTGTCTGACGTCATGCTAAGGCGATTGGATAATATGTAATCATTATAATATAAAGTTGAAATTCCTAACAAATAATTTAATATTAACATAGCTGTACATCTTAAAAATACAATTATGCGGGCAAGATGGCAACTTTTGATCTATATATAGTGGTGTTCCACGGAACAATAGTAGGAGGTAGTTAATACATTAGCTTTTCAATTTATAAACTAAAAGAAAGAAATAACTCGTTGATCGCGTTCAGTAGTCGTGTAATCACAATATACGTATAATCGAATAGTAATTTTGTAATTGTAATCAACATTGTATATTAACTAAATATGGCGCCATTCTTTGCGAACGATTCACTTAGTTGTTAAATAGTATCGGGAAGCAATGCTATGAAATAAACAACCAGTGTTTATTTCATACGGTATTCTACTTAAATTTTTAAGATAAAACATATTAATCACACGTCTTCTATGAAAATAATATTTAGTAATGTATGTAGCCTATTCATTTTTATTATATTAACCAACAAATTATCTTATAGTATATAATTATATCAACGATGGCATTATATCAACATAAAAAGACGTTGTTATCTAGAAGTAGTGAAATGTAATCTGAAATTAGGTTAACCTTTTTCTAATATTAAGCGTTTATCTTAAAACATATTAATCGCATATTAAAATATCAATTAATGTTTCAAATATTCTTCTTTGTCACTAATAATTGCTATTGGTTAGTATGATGGCAAAGCGGTGTTAGTAGAAAATATAATTTTATTGCACCTACTATAATATTAATGCACATTCATATAAAAAAGTATTTAATATAAGAATTTGATACAGTTTAACCATTCGTAAATGTATTATATGTCGTATTTATACTTAATTATACATAATATATTCGTATCAATTTTAAGATAATTGCCCATTTTTAATCATTCTCATCTATTAAACCTACAGTAATGTTGCATTACGCTAAATTCGTGTACGCTAATATAGAATATAATATTGACTACAGGACACAATGTTGTCTATGACGTTTAGAGTATATAGCCGAGGAATAGGTCGCGTGGATTTAACATTTAGCCTTTATACTGACAAATTGGTTGAGGCTTTCGCGGCCGATTGATGGCTCGTTGGCTTTATTCGGGTCTAAAGTCTAAGAGGTCCTTCCATCTCCGATACTGGATGCAGACTGTCTGCATCCAAACGATTCACTTAGTTGTTAAATAGTATCGGGAAGCAATGCTATGAAATAAACAACCAGTGTTTATTTCATACGGTATTCTATTTAAATTTTTAAGATAAAATATATTAATCACACGTCTTCTATGAAAATAATATTTAGTAATGTATGTAGCCTATTCATTTTTATTATATTAACCAACAAATTATCTTATAGTATATAATTATCAACGATGGCATTATATCAACATAAAAAGACGTTATTATCTAGAAGTAGTGAAATGTAATCTGAAATTAGGTTAACCTTTTTCTAATATTATGCGTTTATCTTAAAACATATTAATCGCATATTAAAATATCAATTAATGTTTCAAATATTCTTCTTTGTCACTAATAATTGCTATTGGTTAGTATGATGGCAAAGCGGTGTTAGTAGAAAATATAATTTTATTGCACCTACTATAATATTAATGCACATTCATATAAAAAAGTATTTACTATAAGAATTCGATACAGTTTAACCATTCGTAAATGTATTGTATGTCGCATGTATACTTAACTATACAAAATATATTCGTATCAATTTTAAGATAATTGCCCATTTTTAATAATTCTCATCTATTAAACCTACAGTAATGTTGCATTACGCTAAATCGTGTACGCTAATATAGAATATAATATTGACTACAGGACACAGTGTTGTCTATGACGTTTAGAGTATATAGCCGAGGAATAGGTCGCGTGGATGTAACATTTAGCCTTTATACTGTCCACCTCAAAAAGTGCACTATTAGCTGTCAGAGGTGACAGAGGTGAGGGGCGGTGTATAAAAACCCCGGGACGGTCAGAGATAATCTCCAAATAGATTTAATAAGTGCTGGATACAACGTCCTCGGTACGACGTTAAACTACCGTGCACTTGGCCTTCCAAGTGTAGACCGCCAACTGGGGCAAATGTACTTGACCCAGTCGGACAGTTGGTGTCAGCTCTCAGAGCGTCAACTCAGGATGGTAGCGGAAGAATGTTTCTTCGCCTGTTACTATTATCTATCCAGCCTTCATCTTTCTTGTTAAATATGCCATATTCGTTATACTTACGCCTCTGCTACTCCAACATACAACCTAACATCTAAATCAAATATGATGTACTTTATGAGAAAGTCAATAGGAGGGTTTTTAATGTCTTAGGCGATTGAAACATCAACGGCGGCATCCACAGACCGAGTTAGATGGTCTACTGCGCACCCACCAATGAGCGCCAGGCCAGCGCGGTGGGTTACCTTTATATTCCAAATTCACCAATGATCCTTACTGTGGGACGTTTAATTATGAATACAGAACTCACGAAGGTCTTGGGCTTATTGAATCCAAAGGCAGCATCTCTAACATGATCACCATACCGTGTAATGGGTAGATGTTCCACGTTGGGCAATTAAGTTTAGTTCCACATTTATGATTTCATTGGATTGTAATCTCAGGATTATTTGATTATTTGAACTTCTCGTTCTGTCTCGTTTTTAGGAAATAACGCTAATGTAACTGCTGATTTGTTTACGAAAATCAATTTCCGTAGTGATTTATGTGTTTATAAAAATACAAAAGCAACAAAAAACTAATAAAACCATTAAACCAAAAAATATTTTTCACTTCTCAGTGTTTGAACTGATTTCTGAAGCCGGATCTGCGGATTCTTTTCTTTATGTTCCCCTTCTATTCTCAGCATTATTTTGCTAGTTTTACTCTTAAATTTTAGTTCTGGTTTGTTTATATTGTTGTAAAATTTAAGAATGTTTATTTTATTCTTGACAAAGAGCGTCAGGACTGAATAAACCACTGTTCTAAGATTTTATAACGTTACACACTAAAACCTACTACTGGCCAATCTCGGACATTTAGAGGATTTTTCGACGCGAAACAGGGGAGAAGGCCCACCACCTGTTAACCACATAATTCTTACATCTGTTGCCAAACAATTTAATCTATAATCAGTAATAATTTCGGTTTAACATAACCTTGATTAATCAATGTGTCATGTTGAATCACGATGCATACTAGTTCTGAGTTAAAATTAGTGTAAACTGAGTGCTTTACATGTGAATTCGGTGTAAATCTCATTTTTAACGTAGTTATTAATGTTATAAACTATAATAATACTGACAAGCGTGTACGAGCAATAAACGCGCCAAAATGATGAATTTGATTATTCGAGAGGGATATTCACAAGTCAACGATACCCAGTTTGTGCTAAAACAAAATGTTGTTGTTGTTGACGTGATGTTATATGTGTTGTTTGCACACCACTGTGATGCGACAGCCTATTACAGTGACGTGTGACGATATCATGGTCATTGACTGGTGTCCACTAAGCGGACGTAAGGTACGTTACTGTTATCTTCGTACGAGCCGTGCATGATAGCCGGGGACCGAGGCTGGCCGCAGAATTTCTGCTGGCGGACACCATGAGTCTAAAGAGCATGATGGCCGGTGAGATCGAAGACGGTTGCCGGGCTGGTTGTGATGAAGTTCTGATTTATCTCTAACGCAGCCTGGCTTTTTTTTTATTATGTCTGCCTGACGTGCCTGTTTTCTTACGTGAAGCATACTACAGGTTTGTTTTAATGCAGATCTGCAGATTTTTTACGTAATTAATGTTATGTTTTTTGGAAGTATAATTTCTATTGAGATTTTTGACGCTCGTCATGGTTAGAAGTCACTACTTATGTGTCTCATACTGTTTCGAAGAAGTGTTTGCACATAATGAGTGACTAAATAGTTTGGTCGTTGCCAATTACTCGTTGCTCTGCTTCGAACAGTTAGACCTGGCAGCTTTGAATCGTACGTTTTTAAATATTCAAATTTGAACATTATTTCTTAATTATAATATTGAACTTAGGTAAGTAATCTTAGTAGTTATATCTTTTATTTGAGAACCGAGTACTACTTATAACTCTTGTTTTACCTCCATTAGTAAGTTATGTAAATTTATAAAATGCATAATTTTTTTTATCTACTTTCAATATTGAAGTGGCGGCAGTGTAATGATTACGGCTTCGAAATCGGAATCGATTGATCGTGATTGTGAGTGATGACAGTACATTAGCCATTAGCCAGTGCAGTAGTTTTATGATTATGGCAGCGTCTATATAAAACTTACTAAAGCCACACACAGACAGCATACAAGACATAAACATCAACAAACAAAAAAGACTTCAATACACAATGATTTCGCAATAAACCTGTAGTCCCATGCAGCTAGAGAAACTAGAGCATTCTTTATGTATACATATCTGCCGTACTAGCCGTGTGGTTACGGCTTAGAATTAACCACTCAACTTGTCCCAAAGTGTCTCAAAATGGGCGAAGGTTAAGAATACAGTATCGAGTGGATACCACCCCATATCGTCCCGAGGGTGTCGTAAGAGGCGACTAAGGGAAATACAACTTTGAATCCGGACAATACGGAACTTTGGACAATAACGCGCTATAGATCTACACACGGCTTACCGCCACCGGCTTCCCTTTAGTATCTACTTATTGTTATATACCTACTGTTGGCAGCATACAACTGCTTCGTTAATTGTTAAAAAAATAAAAGTAAAATATATGCGCTCAGTGTGTGCGGTGCAAGAAAGGTCAAGAATGAAAGGATAATGACAGGCAATTAACATCTAAGCATCTGAGATTTGAGTCTACAAAAAAAAGGAAAAAATTAAAAAATAAAACAAAAAGAAATAGCTCAAACCACCATCCCAAGAAACCAATGTCAACGTCAGTATTCATTGTATTATATTAACATGTTTTCCATACTTCTCGCCGTTGGCAGGGTGTTGACTCCTACACTTTAGAACCATACAAGTCGCATATTAATGGTGATACCACCCGCGAATGCTCAAATCAAACTCTCTGCCATGGAAAAAAAAAAAAAAATTGAAAAACGATTTTTAGACTCCTGCTGTTGCAAGCATAAGCTATTATAACCGCTTGCCAGCAGACAAACCACCATAAGTCACCTTCACCCTTCTAAAGCCTATCTTCTCTTCTTCCCACTACATATTATTCAGATTGACAGAATCTTGTCTTTCTTCAAATAACCATTCTCAATTACCTTCCCAAAAATTAAGAAACTGATGACTATCTTGCTGTAAATAGTAATAAGAAACGTCGGTGTTGTAACTTATCGATGTGTTTTCAACATCAATTACATTCTTGAAAGTCTCGAAATCTTACTGTATTATTATTAATTCTTCCAAACTTACAAAAATTCTACCTAACCAAAAAACTACCATTTTTGTCTGACCCCATGTGGTTGGGGTATATTTATTTCCATCTTTTCTTCCTCTTTCTATGATTGTTTCCCTCTTTATGTCTTTAGTCTCGTCGGAGACTTCCACGCCACTTCAGTCTCGGCTTGAAATAACTCACTGTGTTCTGAAATCTCGTGAAAGGTGCTAAGAATGAG
Organism: Tyria jacobaeae; assembly: GCA_947561695.1. Taxonomy (NCBI): domain Eukaryota; kingdom Metazoa; phylum Arthropoda; class Insecta; order Lepidoptera; family Erebidae; genus Tyria; species Tyria jacobaeae. The sequence goes on along the minus strand of OX387207.1, from coordinate 3,211,888 downwards.
AATACAACTTCAAGTGGAGACTACCCTATATCGACCCGAGGGTGTGGTTTGACAAAGTCGTGTGCTCTAATGATCACTTAATACTAGCTTCAAGAACTAAAGGTTTAGGTATATTATTTGCAATGCATACGACTATCTCGCAATACCAGCAGATGTACCTTTTTTCTGTTCATTGGAAATGAAATGAGACTTATAAGCAACAAAAATTCTAAATAAGATATGACTATACAGTTTATTGCATTCCAAATCATTCCTCATAATCAAAGAAAAAGAGATATGACGTGTTTCACTGCAGGAAATATGTTATGACTTTCGCGATGTTATAAAATATTCCAGATTTTTATATCACCTCGAGAACACTTTAAATAGTCAACACAACACTGTCAACCAAAAAACAAAAAAACAAAACAAACTAGTATCTTGTTATAACAATTTTTCGTTATTGCGAAAACTTGATGATCGTTTTCATGCAACCATCGGCCATTTTAACAATGATAGAGCCATGCTTAGGCACCAAAGGGTCGGCTCGACCGGTGCGATACCACGGCCTCACAAAAAACCGGTTGTGATTTTCCCCAAAACAAGTGAGGTTTCCGGAGGCCCCACTCCCCCTCTCCACTTTCCTCTTAATTCATACCCCCTCTCTTTTTGCCTATCTTCTCATTCTCTTTCCCGTCCCCGCACCCGCTATCCCTCATCACCCTCAAAGGGGGCCAGCGCACTTACGACTCAGTTGCAGGTGTCCATGGAGGGCGGTTGTCACATATCATCAGGTGAACCGTCGGGTCGTCTGTGGCGGACAGATGTGTAATAAGAGAAGTATATTATTAAAAAACATATTTTTCTGTACGGGTTGTGTCCAAATATAATCCACTTTGCCTTACCTCTTTCCTCCCATCTTTTACCTCTTCCCTATTTCCTTTCCCTCCGCAACAAGGCACTTGCGACTGTTGAGTTGCAGGTGGCTGTGGGAGGTGGTAGTTATATAAAATCAGGTGACCAATCAGCTCGAATGCTTCTTATACCATAAAAAATTACAGGCTGCTAGAATCCATACACGTGGTCGTTGAATATGAACCTACAAAAAGATCAACTAAGAGATTTAAATTACTAGAAATACTTCATTGTATACGTACAGTCTCAAAGTCACCAACTTTATGTTGGTGCTTCTCCGTCTCACTGACAAAAAAATTAACGCCAATATCACTCTACTAAAGTATAATAAAAGAAAGTCACACAAATGAAGCCTAAATACTAATATTCAAACCTTACGACTAGCATACATCATAGTTATGATGATAAACATATAAAAGTCACATTTAAAACTAAAGTTTATGAAAATCGCGTATTGAGAAAAGTAGATTAAAGCTCACGCTAATTTACTACTTATATCTCTTAAATGGTTCGAGAAAAACACACGTATACTAAAACTATTTCTTAAATTTGATCATTTTCAAATAGAATTTGAATTATTTAGCTCGTAATAAGAAATTTAATGAATATAATATACACTTTTAACCAACTTCATAAACGATTAACTGCTTCATTTATCATCTATTATATATTTCTATTCTATTATTATATTTCTATTTTCTTTTTATTATGTGACAGGTTATGCTCCAAGATTAATCCCATTTGATTTTGAAGAGAACATTTATTCTTTTATGAGAGGCGTTGATTTTTTTTATTTTATTTAATAATATCTTTAAAGTGACCCATGTAATTTCTCCCTTAATAGCTCCTTTAATTACTTTCAGTTGTATGTTTTCAATAATTATACTTCGTATCCTAATATAATAGGCCTATGCCTGCCTCCTCTCGAAGTTTCAGTACCTTCAAACAGCTGAATATCGTTCTTTTAACCATGGCTCATTCATGTAATATTTTCATTGAACCTCAGGTTCCTATTAGTTTTTCCATTAATTTTAGAATGCCATGCTTAGCAAAATTACTCCTATAACTTCGACTATTTTTTTCCAACTTTAAACTGCTAGTATTTGAAACTCAAAGTAAATCTATCCTTTATTAATTTTGTAAACAAACAACAAAAACAAAGACGCAGTTAGTCCTACTTTCTTCTATTGTCACGATTCTTTGTCAATTGTAACTGTTTTTATTTTCCAAATTGGCTTAGTCAGCATACATGTTCGTTTTTCGTACCTTAAGACTCGATGAGGTTATTTCAGAAGGAAATTAACACACGAATGGAATTTAAAAAAAGAAGCCTACCAGTAGGAAGGTAGGGTGAAGTAGGGTGGTAAAGATATATGGCACATGAGCTTCTTAATACTTCAAAATGGAAGAGACAGAAGCTGATACTAGACTTTATAAATATATTTAACAAAATACATCAGTTCTGGAAATTTATGTTTTTTTTTTAAATTTTACCAAAACCTTGAATCTTGATATCTTTATTACAAGTTTAAAGTTGACAGAATATCGTGCGCTGCTTTTACTCAATAACATTTTTGATTTATTTCACAATTCCATTACTATTTTTTCTTATCCCTCTTTCTTTTGAAATCCTGAGATAGTTTTGAACGAATCTTTACTGTCCCCAAAATTTTATGGTTTTTATTTCTTACTACACAGTTTTAAGTGATTTCACATTAAATTTTTGTCAGTTTTAGGTTATTAGGTGTTTTTTTTTTATGAAAGTAACGAGACATACAATGAAACTCAAGTTTTACAGAAATATGATAATGTGATGTATGTGTACAGAAATAATTGAAAAACGGATCCATAGTTGCAGTGATTCACAGATAAAGTTAAATAGAACATGCTATTTTTCTAGTTTTTTTTACAAAGTAACCGATGTGTTCCATCATATCCAATATTCAACCGTGGGGTCTGGGCTTAGAATAAAACACTCAACTCGTCTTAAAATATGTTGCGGATAAGAAAACCCCATCTTGTCCCGAGGCTGTCGTAAGAGGCGACTAAGAGAAATACATACATAATTTCGGTTGCTAAACAGCGCTTTTGAACTACACAAGACCTGCTGCCGATACACTTTTTTTAAATTTCTACTAATTATGAACTAACCTTAATCCATTTCTTCAAAATATTTAGGTCCATAAGCAACAACGAACAACATCAATTAAATGGATGAATAAGTCCTCACCAACAACATCATTGAACCATATAAATTCATCCGGATCTATTCCCAAAGTTTTGGCGGTGAAAATCACCAAAAACACTCAAACATATAAAATATTATTTATTAAAAATTAATCTTCAAACCTGTTTTTTATTGCCGTTAATGGTTTCCGAACATCGTCATGTCAGAATTTTAATGGCAGCACTTACACGCAATTCCTTCTATCATATGCAACGCTTTGAACTGGTTAATGAGATCTATTCGAACCTTTATATAACTTCTATGGCACCATCTCTACGTAATATTCTTTAACTGATCTTACAAATGGAGTTTATTTTCGTCTTTACTTGCAATCATGACTAGTAATCTATAGTGTGTAAATATTAGTTGTTAAGGCCTTTCTCCAACTTTCTCCATAAACTAGTTCCTCTAAATGCGATTGTTGTTTACTTGACTCACGCTGCAGGTATCTTGACTAGTTCTGTACCCAAATGGTATAATATATTATTTCTTCCTCGTAACACCAAACAATGTCACACTGAAGGCCCAGTTAGCTCCAGAACTAGTCAGAAATCCCATGAACTACAGAAATTTCTACATGAGTCACAACATTGTATAATAACTAGTTTATTTTGAAATAGCTAATAAAACATAGGGTCATATAATCAATTATTTATTAACATGAGTGTCTATAATTACATATCGTACTGTGTTTCTATCTGATGTTTTTATATCTTTGGTGTCTATATAATCGTGTATTTCAGTATTAGACATTACAATGTCACTTATTTTGTAAGAGCCGAGCCGTAAAGGGTGAAATCAGGATTTATCAAGAAATTAGAATAGGTCATAAGAAAATTTGGAATGTATTTTACGAATCGAGTGGTTAATAGGCCTCTTCTGAACGTAATAACTATGTTTTATTTTATAAACCACAGAATGACAATGCTATTGAGATCTTTTTTCTTTTTGTATGGTCAACGAAAATTTTAATATAATCAAAAAAAAAATGTTGACCATTTTACTCACTAAACATTTATATATATATATATATATATATATATATTGTCCTGTTTAAAAAAAAAACTATTTATTGTGGTCGTCCGAACGGTCATCAAAGCTTTTAGTGAAAAAGAAGCTATGTGTAAATTTATGCTAAGTTTGGAAATGACTCGGATTCGCTGGCAATACTCTTTGGTTAAAGGCTTGCTGAATGCAGCGGTTGTGAAGTTCGCACTACCGATTAGGGTACCATAACTTACGTTATGCTTAACACTTGGTCCTAATTCATCACTTGGTTCCTAGCATATATAGATATATAATAATTCCAACAGAACTATTTCATGGCATTATCACTTTTAGATTCAAATATACTTGAACTGTTTTTGGAATGTAATTGACATAACGTTTGCTAAAGTACCCTAGCGGGAGCAAGTAGGAAACTGAGATCGAGAAGTGAAATAGACGTGATGTGGACTTGCTGGAGGCATGATGGTATACAACGATGAGGCTCACAGATGAAGTTAGAACAAAGGATTGGTGGTCTGTAATCCTGGTATTCACTCTTTTAAAACTATTTAACGTTTAAATATCGATCTGTGTGTAAAGTTAGTTTCTTAACTTTTTTGAAAGGTTAGTTAAGGTACATGTATGTAGGTTAATAATAACATAACTTCCCTGGATAAACGTATATATTAGGAATCACGAACATTATGTTCTATAGTATTGATATAATAAGGATTGCAAGCTAAGCATTTTCGTCTGTTATGCCAACATTTTTATCTTAGATTTTGTCCACAATTGCAATGTATTCTTCTGGTGCAAATTCTTCTTCTTCTGAACAGAACCTGTGAAAGATTCATCATCATCATTTGTGATTTCTTCGATCTGCGGGAATAGCTATACAGAGCAATTTAAGACTTTACATCCTGCACACGCTGGTATTAATGAAAGGATACGAATATGGAATCCGTTAATTTAAAGAGCTGTCCACTCAAGGTTAAGGCGTGAACGCATTAGATTCAACTTAAGAACAGCCTTTAAGTAAGCGTAACCAAAACAATTCGCAATTTTTACACTTAGCGTGACCCCTGTTTACCTATCTGAAAACATTTTTATGTCCTCAAAAACGTAGAACGTGCAAAATAATGTTATCCTATTCAGCACTGAGTAACTTGTGGCTGTAAGAAGGAGAAAGTAAAAATAGTCAAGGAAGCTTTAGCAGTTTCCGCGAATTCATTCTATACATTGATAGCTTGTATTAAATAATTTAAGATGTATTATTCTATTATGGGGTTATGGTAAGATGCACTTCGTATATATGTAAGGTATTTTCTAGTTCATTCTGTGGACACTTAATAAAATAATACTGTCTTCCCACGGGGAGGAAATTGATTTTTCTAATTGTAGAGGAAAGTTTAATTTATAGGAAAACAAATCAGTTAAAAAGCTGTATGTTATAGAAATTGTAGGAATATCTTAAATAAGATTTTGCAAACGTATGTATATCATAATTATGGATAAAACAATATACTCTATATCACAATGAATCCTAAGTAGGTAACGTAACACAATATACTTATATAGAAACTTTGAAAATATGGTCTTATGCTATGCCTTTGGTGTAGAAATGTTCTGTCTAAAAACTGACATCTCTCCCTTTCACTGTAGTCCATTGCTTTCCTAACCTTAGTAAGCTTATCTTTGCTGATATGACCTGTTCAGCGTGTTCCATTCTATGTTTTAGCAGTTAATGTGAATTTAACATTATAACAATTCATAATTTAGTTTAGTATTGAAGATGTGCATGTTAATCTTGTAGGTTTCTTTCAAACGTTAATATTAATCACCACACATTGGTAGGTTTAGGTTATTCATTGAAATGGAAACAGATGGTCGGAGCAAGTTATATTGATATTTCATATCCAACAGGCAGACCAGAAGTCCAGTGTTCCTAGATTGACAAGTACGGTATCGTGTAACGAAAAACGTAAATTGCTTTTGTTAATAGTTTAAAATTACACTTAATTTCAACTTGCATCATAAAAACACAGCGTAGAAACCGCAACTTGAGTAGATCCAATAGGAGTATCAGAATCACTTTTGAATATAGAATACGATTACACAAATCGAATTAAATTATATGACAATATGAGATGCCGCCTGAAGGGCCCTAGGAGCTGGTGGAGAAAATTTGCCCTATGGGAAAATTCTAGCCTAATGGGGGAGTGTGTCGAGCGACAACCGTAGTATCATTCTATAATAGCTGTCTCATTAAAATGTGTGAAATTTATGACCTAGTATTCTAATTCTATAATTAGTTCTAAACTCTTCAATAATTACTTTTCCTGGCCAACCACGTGTCTAGAATAAGGCGGCCACACCCTACCATGTCACAAAATAAAGTTCAACCTCTAGCAGTGTTCAAGCACTTTGTCGGAATAACTTGTAGTGATTTGGAAGCAATTTTGAATGAACGCAATAAAATCTCTACGACATTCGATAAAAAAAATGAAATAGAAACGAAAAATAAAAAGGAGTGATCAAACTTCTTAAAATGTAAAGCTAGGTTTTCGATTTAATGACATAATAAAAGCCTTACACATGAATTATCTGTCGCACAGAAAACTGGTTGTGTAGCAATGTTTGCGATCTATTTAACCGAGTTGATGAGGTTACCGGGGGACCATTCGTCCTCTCCCATCCCTTTTTCGCCTACCCCCTATCTCCTACTATCATTATCCCCTCTTCGGCACTTGCTGCTCTTGAGTTAGACAGGTGCTCGGTACCGTCTGCTCGGCCCAGTATGCCATAAAAAAAAAATCTACTGGAATCTGTCCCAAAGTAACCCAACGTATTTACTTTCTATGAGGATGGCTGCAATTTCGTTTTCATTTATACATTACAGTGGTTTTGGTCTGTTTCTGTCTGATTTCATTTCAATGTGTAAATTTGTAGTTACAATAATATTGTAATATATAACATGAGAAGTTAAGCCACGCTGCGTGTGCAACTGTTTAAGATATATTTAATCATCTGAGTGGGCCGATGTATGTATGTATGTAGTTAAGGCAAAGGGCAGTGTCCCCCAGCAACATTTAGTTGCCGAGTTATGGTACTTTTACTAAACGATAGTTGTAAGGAGTATTGACCGTTACAAAATTGTAATTATAACAGGTCTTTTGATGATGCAAATTGCTTTCAATAGATTGATAGATATTAAGATATCATACTTAAGCTGTAGTTTTGAAGAATTTGTATGGAAGAATTTCCATCGTTTATTATTTTATGCATTGAGTTGATATCTACTGAAATATGTAGTTTCCTAGTTGGAATGGGAGTAATTGTTTTAATGTTATAATAAAATCATTGTTGCTGTACACGAGAATAAATTATTCTTGAAAGTACTGTCCTTTTTTTCTTATATAAATATACGAAATATATATAAATCCGGATAGGATACTGTATGTAATTTTAAGCTATATTTAATGTGGCATAATATTGTCCGGGGTTCACCGCTTAGTACCTACATTTTACAATAATAAGGAAGTATTCCATTTATGTTCTATATTCGAAATACCAAAAAAATGTATGTTATAATCTTGTCTATCTTATATTTAAGCGTAATTATGTAATCATAGCTGTACTGGCAGTAATTGTCACCTGTGTGAATTATTATACCAACAGCTGGCCCAAAGGGTCGGCCCTTCTGGAAATTATTTCTTTAAAAAAGAACTGTTCCAAATTATACCTTTTCAAAGGTCTACGAATTTAAAATTACAGAAACATTTTCTGAAAGTACCTATATTTATGTGTCTCAATTTTTATAAATCTTGGTGTATAAAATTTGTGTTTTTCTTAAACCCTTCTTCGACTCTTTTCACTTTCGAATGATTCGATGCTTGTTGCTTGTGTACGTTCCTGAAGATAAATTTAAATAATAATCAGCGTTTTAACCATTATATTCAAAGCTCTACAAGTGCTCTCGCTGTGAAGATTAAACCTCAGATGATGCTGCGGCAAAGTGGTCGATAAGTACATACATATGTATGTATGTAGTTAGGGATCTACCATCCAGCTAATACATACTAGAAAAATCCCAGATTCTTTACAACCTACAGATCCTTAGTTAAATGTAATACGTCCCTGGATGTTTTAATTACATACTACTCTTTTGGCAGATTCTAAAATGTTTTACAAATGATAAAATCTTATCGGAGTTTAATTTCCAAAGGATTATAGACAAATGGCCTCTCTTTTATTATTCTGTATCATGAGATAGTAATGAATTATAAACTTTTTAATTAACAGTGTCACATGTAGATGACAGTATATTGATGATTTTACGCCACGCTTCCATAGTTCTTGTTCAAGTTGTGAACAGCGTCATGTTTAGATATATCCTCTCCCATCCCGCAGAAGACGCACCAGACGCCGGAAAGCGCAAGCTGATGTCTGGCCTTTATAAGCGCTAGCCTAAGGGCGACGGACAGGGTTATCCGTCGCCCCAGCAGAAGCAGGCTCAAAACGGCGCGGCACGGGATTTTCCTTTCAAGGGCACACCTAAAACCCAGGCAATAAGAGTATGTGACGGAACACCATGTGGTTTTGAGACAGGAACCTCCTCACAATACGTGCTGTATCAAGAAGGACTGCCTTCTGCATTAGGCCCTTAACCCAGCTGTGTAACGTGAGCCTCTGCAGATGTTGGTCGAGGCTCTTGGCAATCAACCCATGAGCTGATATGACTATCGGCACAATGATTGCAGAATTCACATTCCACAGCATAGTGTCGCTCCTATAAAATATTATATACCGTGTAATAAATATATTTGCATTGTGTAATATATTTACATACCGTAGTCTACAGTCAACCCCTGTAAGAACAGCATACGTCGCTGTCATACCAAAACAAACTCTGACATTAAGAGATACATTATCTTACACGACCAAACCATAGCTTTCAATATGGAACTTGATTTTATTATTTAAAGAGAGAGTTGTTATTAATTTAGAGTCGTGTGTGAGATACGTACATTCATGTGTAAGTATTAGGTATGGTGAAGCCAACGTCATTCACGCAGGCGCGTGATGCGTCAATATCTCTGGCGTCTGGCTCGAAAGCGAGTGAGGCACCAGTAGTTTCGGAGGAAGAGTGTAGACCAGACACACTCTTCTTCCGGAACACACCTTTTATAACTGTAAAAATATAATTTTATCATTATGAATATAAGTCAGATTGTCCATTTATCGGTTCTATATTCATCTGTATTACTAAATCAACCTGTCTTTTTGTTTATCGTAGTGATTTGGAACTATGGTAAATTAATTATTACCATTATTAATAATAAAAATACCTTTACACATCCCTCGCCACGGTCATATATATAAAAATACATATATACATATTTATAGTCCGTTCCTCAAATACAGAAGTTGTGTCATATATTTTTGTAAATTTACATTCCGCTATTTAACTTAGCGTAGAGATTATGTTAATAAACGGACTAACAAAAAATATCACCACTTAAAAAAACATGTTAAGTTTTCTACAGAAACCCTTAACTTTAAGAAATGTTTCTTTATTTTGCTATACTTTTAAGGTATTACCGAAGTCATCAGCAAGCTGCGGGAGAAGCTTCAGCTAACTTAAAATAATGCAAAACTTGTTTTCGTCCAACAACGAGTCAGGAACATCTATCTAGACTTGCGATCCTTGTCAGTCAAAACAAACTGCATAAACTACGAACTTTCATGAGCTTCCTCGAAAACCGACAGAACGAATAAATATAAACTTGTTAGTCTAACTAAATACAATGCAAGCATTGTTTGAATACCGGTTTTCCATGAGGCCATGGTAATACTTCGATCGTGGCTCTCCCACGGTAAAATATTAAATATGCAATAATATTACGAAACTAGTTTTTTATTTTTTTTATTTGTAAGCCTACCATAATGGCTCCACTTTGCCTGATGGTAAGCAATAAATGGAGTCCAAGAGTGGTGGTCACCATCCTCATTGCATGTCTAGTCAATGCAGCATGGTGACCCACACTATGGCGGCCTGGTGAGATGCTTTTTCAGGCCCCGCTTAAAAGACCCGGGATCAAATTGGGAAGGAAACACGTGTGCTGGTAGGGAATTCCAGGCTTTCACTGATCGGCACAGGAAAGAAGAGCCAAACCGTTTCGTTCGGGATCGCATATCTTCGACTCGCAAACGGTGACTCCTCAGGCCAGCACGTGTAGTCCTGTAGAGGAAGGGAGAAGGTGGGACCAATTGGAAGAGCTCGTCAGAACACTCCCCGTGATGTAGGCGATAGAGAACTGCCATAGAGGCGACATCTCTTCGCAACTGCAGGGGCTCAAGAGACTGGGTGACCTCAGGACAGTCTATAATACGGACTGCGTGTCGCTGCAACCGATCGGGAGCGTCAAGAAGATACTGCGCATAGCTATCCCAAAGATGAGAGCAGTACTCCACGCAGGAGCGAACCTGGGTCTTATATAAGAGACACAGATGCTCGGGCGAGAAGAACCGTCTCACCTTGTTCAATACACCGAGCTTCCGCGAGGCCGCCTTAGTGACGCTCTCGATGTAATCACGCGGATTAAGATCCCGACAGATGTCCATACCCAGTATACTAAGCCTATCCTGTAGTGGCAGTTGAGTGTTCTGAAGAGTAGGAAGGGGAAGGAATGGAGACTTTTTGTTTGAAAACGCGCACGCCTGTGTTTTCTTGGCGCTAAACTCGACCAGATTTTCACAACCCCATTGAGAGATTCGGCTCAAGACCCGGTCGAGCTCAGCAACAAGCTCCTGTCGTTTTCCCTCAACGTCTGCTAGCTTGGCAGCAGGATGTCCAAAGTATCGCCCGTGTACTGTGCTGTCGTCTGCATAACAATGTATGTTGCCAAGAGCCATCATCATTGATATGATTCAAATATATCAACATCCAAATGAAGTCAAAGGAGTTGGATACTTATCAGTAGGTATTATTTCATACATCGCAAATCAACTAACCTAGACTCGGTAATCGATAACGAGAACAACATTGAAATTATCTGTTTCATGTTAAGATTTTTGAATTATATTATATTAATCTAATCTTTCAAAGTAAATTTCTTAGGCCTGGTCTATACATATTCATTTAAACACAACTAGTTTCGTTTTTATCTAAGCGCATAACTGCACATAATTCACAGTGCGTACATTTTTAAAATTGTATAGTGTTAAGTATTCTACAATTTTGGTGATTTAGAAGTTAAACTGTAGTTGCACAGAAATCATAGTTTTGTGTTGTACAACTATGTACGACAATCCTATTCTGTGACTACATAGGCACATCATTCCAAATATAATAATATAATATTTTATAACCTACTAGGAAGGAAGGAAATGAACCTTAACGCTTAAAAATATACATTATGAACGTTAAAATAATAATGTTGTAACCCAAACTAGAAGTTACTTTGTTTTATTATAAGCTCGTTTTTACCAAGGCTTAACATATAAGCGTTAAAGTAATAATGTAGTAACCTAAACTAGAAGTTACTTTCTTTTGTTGTAAGTACTTTTCAACGTAAAGTGAAATTATATCTACAACGGAAGATAGTATTATAACTTCTAGTTTGGGTTACAGCATTTTTTAGTTAACTTTTATATGTTTAAGCCTTTTTGTTCATTTCGAAAATCACATTTATTTATTACCTTCGGTGTAATGAAACCATATCGCCATTTAGTTTTTTGTACATTGACATCTAAGGACGAGAAAGAACACTAAAATTGACAGTAAACTGGACAAAGTCTTTCCGGGCAGCTAGTTAAGAATATGAAACCTTATTAGGTCCCTTAATTTAATCCCATGCCCTTAATACAATCTTTCCCCTATTGATTTTATGCTTTATGTAATGTTTAATGCACTACATGTTATCTAAGAGCGTTTTATCTTTTTAATTAATATTAAACCTTCAGAATTCGCTCTCCTCGTGAGACCGATCGATTTGTGACACGGTCACGTTTATTGCAGCGCATCTTGATTCTCGGTTCTCTACAGATAGTATTTACATACATTTATATACATTCAATATACGTACAGCTATATATTAGTTTATACTTCTGATTTGGACTTGTTGATGTTTTATAAACTATTTGATTGAATAGCCTTCGTTTCCGCTTCCCCTTCAACATCCAATCTACCTGAGTTCTAAAGTTATCATCTTGGATATGTAAAATAAATTGTTTGATATTTTGGATGTAAAATAACCGTTATACGTTTTCGAACTATTCCAGTCTAGTTATATAATTTATTTTTATGCTAATTCATGTACGACTCTAAAAACATTTTATTACCATAGCAACTAGTCTTTTTGCCTTTTTGGTCAGAGATTCAATAAAATTTCTTATACAATGTTCGACTCCGTTAATACTTGTCTGGTGTATTATTATATTTGTCGGTAGCTCTGGGAACAGGCTCCCCTTTTGATCGATTCGTCTCGTCCCTTTCAAGGTCATGGACTGTATCTATACTAGCTTTGTATTTTTAAGGATGGGGCTCAGGAACCCTAAGAGACAAAATTAGTACTCAGTTTAATATATTAATAATTTTAGATATACATATGTATGTTTGTATATATTTATGTTGATTAAATGTTATTCATATTAAAATTATTCGTGACATGTAGACAACTACATCCTTAAAATAAATAATACATGTCATATAAAATTAAATTAAAATAAAGTAAATGATATACTATGACATAAAAAAAGTTATAACTGACATTTCTTTTTATTATTTTATTAATAGTAAAATGTCAATTTATTTTTTTACGTTATAACGTCTTACCTACTAAAGCTACAAGCCGTGTGATTCTCGGTAGTAGCCTCTGCCTACCCCTAATAAGAAACTACTCAAGTGCTCATAATTAAATATAATAAACGTTGCCAAAAGGACAGGAAAAATTTCCTTGTAATTTAATGCGTAAAAATTATATGCGTACCAGAAGGTACGCATATAATTTTTACACCTGCAGAGCCTGGAGCCTTACTACCCTATACTGTCTCAGTAATGATAACCGGTCATCGTAACGAATAGACGCTTGCAATAGTAAAAGTTAAGGTAAATTCAAGGATATTCCGCCCTTAATATTAAAATATATTTGAACCCTAACCGTAATCGTCGCCTGCTTATTATGAGCTTACAACCATCTGCACTCTCTTTTCACAGAATAAAAGAACCAGTTTCGCTTTTAATCTACCTCCCATTGTATATAACATGCTATAGGAAGCCTAGGTATGCATATGTATAGCTGAACCCTTGCATTCATTCGTACCCCTCGTATAATGTCTATATTCAGATTGCTGCAGGAGATGCACAAAAACGATATTAGAAGAATTAAAACTTATTCCTGCATTATAAAACTATTTATGCCATATTACTGAGATTAAAGTGCACATACTTGCCTCTCAAGACCTCAAGAAAACAAACCGTAAGCGTAAATCAAAGATTGTTATTTAAATACGTAGAATGGCACTTCTCTTTTATTATCTTTGAAGTAAAATATATTTTCATATATATTTTCACATACCGTTATTCTCTAATAATAATAATAACTTTACACATCTCACACACGTCCGGCTGTTTTTAAACTAATCAGAGCTTGTACTACGGTAATCAGACTGCTGATAAATATACTTTTCAATATATATGTACGTATTATAGACAACAACACAATATTTCCTAGTATTATATACATTATAATTAATAATAATATTATAATTATTTCCTAGTATTACTTTCACGTTATAAGTTGTTACTGTATTACGGATACTGTTTTCAGAATAAAGGCTGTCATTAAAACATGTAATGTTTCAACTCCATACCACCACCATTTAGGAATATTATAAAAACAAATCTCTTACTTAGCCTGCCCCTGAAGGATGCCTAAATGATTGCGCAGTATATCTACCCTCCCCATGTTGCTTTCCCTTAGGGTTGTGAGTCTTTGTGTAGGTTACCTAGATTCATTGATCTATGTACCAAAACTCCGCTAATTCGTTATGTTGTAGATTTTTTAGATCTTGTGATGACTAAGCTATTAGTCCCTGTTATTCTTCTCATATTTCACTAAGATTATTGACTTAGTTCATTTACATGTAAATGAAGATTAATATGTTTGGCACGAGAATCAGCGTAGCTTCTGAAACTCTTATAACGAGCACTGCTCTTAGGTACCGGTGCAAGACACTATATAAATCAATTAGTGTTTATCATACTCCACTAGCTTATTACGATGTACATACCTGTATATATGTATGTATTGCTATCTCCAAATTCTTCACTTCTAGACCGCTTTCTGACAAATGCATATAACCTAGATGAACTTGTAAAAGCTCTATCTTTTTACATACCTTCACGTACACCAGCTTGTTACATATTATTGAGGCTGTTATTCCGTTTATATGTGTTATCGAGTTTTAAGACCATTTAGAAACATCTGTGTTAGATCGTAGCATTCATCCATCTTATTAAATTTTTGTTTTTCGTCTTCCCTCAACGTAAGCGTGCAAGGCGAACTCGTTGATATTTTGTAGTTGACCATAGCAACATATTCCCACAACGATCCATTTGGCGATACCTTTGTTCCTTTGTACCTTTGTTAAAAATGTTTTGGAATAATTGTTGATCTTTAAAAAGGGTACAATGACCTCTGTTTTGGCCATACATTTGTTACTGTTTACAATTATTAAACAATTAACGTGCATATAGTCATATTTTAGTCTTTTATATAGTCTACTATAAATTACAGATGTTTTTTAATTTTTAAAGGGAAAGTCACCGCTCTTTCTGCTTCTGCTTGCAGTTTATTATCGACAGTCAGTTAAAACAATTTTGAAATGTGCTAAATCTTTTTGATAGTCACAGAATTTTACAAGTACTTTTAATGTGACAATATGTTATACCTGTAGAGTTATTTATTAGCTTGTCTTCACACAAATACACATTCTCATTTGTAACAAAAATTACAATATAGCGATTCACATAAACCCTTATCTAGAAAACACATTAGGTCCTTTAACTTATTCATAAGCTCTAAATCCAGTCTTTTCCCTAGTGATTGTGTGCCTTATGTAATGTTTAATGCACTAGAGGGTAGCTAAGGGCTTTTATCTTTTTAATAATTATTGTTAAGCCTTCACAATTCGCTCTCCTTGTGAGACCGGTCGATTCGTGTCACGGTCACGTTTATTGCAGCGCTGCAATAAAACATTGAGAGAGACAAAAATATTTTTAGTTAAGACCGTTAATACTTGTTTATGTAATTTATCACTTAGGGATAGGGACGTTCAGAGACGCCAATACACTAGGGGTTGGAGGGAAGGGGTTGGACGTGCGCAACATGTACATCCTCCTCCCTTTTCAAGCTCTGGACGCCCCTCAGTCTTATTCACGGTCTTAAACTGTACACTCGTGTCGTTCTGTTAAAACATTACCGATGGCGTCTGCCGCCCAGCAGGCGCCCTCAAAGTCGGTTTTGATACCGATTCCAATCAGGATTTAATAAACAGTTCCGTTTTCCGCCGCTCTCGCTACATGTTAAACGCTCCTCTTTCTTAGAAATGGTAGAAATTACGCACCAAGAACTAGGTATGCTGTTATTTTTTATATTATAAATTGATTGCACTCTTTTTAGAGGGTGTGACGCGTTGGTTGCGAGTTCTATCTCATGCAATGGAGCTCATGCGAACTTTCAATCGGAAAAATGAAACTATGATAATAAATCTATCCCAACATATAACATCTACGCTATGCCAAGTTCAAAGGCTTTCCCATTAATAAAACATTAAATTTTAAACATTAAACACATGCAAGCGTTGTTGTTTTAAATTTTAATAGTGTTATTTGATATGCTTAATAACTGTTTTGTTATTAAATGTGATTGAATTTACAAAATTATTATAAGTATAATAAGTATAATATTTTTATAAGGTTTATTTTTTAATTTGAATAAATGGAATCTTTCGTTTCTATCATAAAAAATACCCACCAAACAAAGTTTTTAGTGTTTCGGGTTTGTGAAAGTAATTGGTAGGATTCTAGGCAGGTAAAGATTCCAAGCTGGCAATACTATAGGTACTTGGCCATGCTGTAGCTTATAGTTGTTAAAAAGGTCGGTTCTCTATCATTTTGTTTCTAATGTTCTAGATATGACACTGTCGCCCAGCCACTCCAGTTTCAAAATCATACATCCCCATGACCTCGTACTTAACCGGCTAGCTACATTTCTCTTTAAGATGACCAACAACCACCTGCAAGGAGAAATGTTCACTGGACAGGTACGTATCTTCTGACTAGATTTTTAATGATGTGTCAGTGTGGTTGATGCCATATTAATTATCAAAGTAGGCTGTGACGACTGTAGTCACCATAAAAAGAACAAAACACTGTTATAGCGGAGTGATATAGTATCATGGTCGTTTTTCGGCTATTGACTTTGCTTCAATTGCTTCCAATACCGATTCGAGCGATTAGTTTTAATCAAAATCAGAGCAAAATGTGAAGCTGCTCGCAATGCTGATTGTACTAGGTTTTTTTTATGGCTAAGGGTTACAAACTAGCAGACGTGTCAGGGTGATGGTAAGTGACTGCCGCCGCCTATGAACGCTTGACACTCAAGTGTCACAGGAGTGCTGTCTGCCTTATAAGGTAGGAAAAAGGAAGAAGAGAAAGAAGTGAACCGAAAGGTAGGAGGAGAAAGAAGGAAGGTAAGGGGGGGGGAGATGGAAAGGGAAAGGGGTTTGAGCACTCGGTTACACATTGTAAGCATTGTTTAACAGCGGGTTTTCTGTGAGGCCATGGTAATAATTCGGACGAGCCGGCCCATACGTGCCAAAGCTTGGCACGGCTCTCTAACATTGAAAATATGTCATAAAAACTTACCCAGTAATTTTTGTAGTCATTTTGCTTTATTTTCTTTAGGATCACTATGTTCAACTTCATGAGATTAACCGCCTCGCTATCACAAAATATATGTAATATATAATCTCAACAACGCACTGAGTGAACATACCAAACTATGTATATATTCCTGTTAAGTATATTACTTAAGTAAGACAACATCTGTTTTATCAACCAACATATAAAAACTGACAGTATTTCTCAGAAACAGAGAATAAACTCTCAGTACTCTCAGCAGTACTCAGCAAAGTAGTGTTGGGGGGCTATACGAAAGGAATAAAATCGACGGAGCCTAGCAAACTTGTCTTCTCTGTGAATAAGATGATAGTCGTCGAATGATATAGATATGAGAGACAATTTCATGTTTTGATAAATGAGTGAGATATATCCTTTGGCACCTTTACGAATAAAGAGAATTTCCTAAAGAAAATAGCCATAGCAGTAGACCGCATGTTATTTTTATGATTCTGTATTCTTGGATCAGACTTACACGAGTTGCAATAGTGATACATTAACCAATGGCTATAAAATGAATATAGCAAAAAGTTGCAGAAGCAACACTTTTACTACTAGTGCTAGAGTTTTCTGACTTTAAATCAGCTCATCCCAGCAGGACAGTATTCTAGACACAGTGTGCACGACGATGCAGTTTTTATACCATGCCCTTATCGACGTTTTCGTTATGCTATTCTTCAGTAACAGTAGCTCAGTTATAAGGTATATCTAACCTTTGATATCTTTGCAGACGTATCTACTATCAAGCTTTTCTTGATGCAAATCGACCGCATCGACAGAATGGTCTCAAAACTGGCAACGAACGCCTACCGACTGGACTCTTACACCAAACAGCTGCGAGCGAGAATCAAAGACATGGACGAAAACTAAACTGTAACTATATTTACCATTTATTTGTAAACGAGGTCTTGTAATGGACGAAGCTAACTTTACTCCAGATATTTAACATGTAGACGAAACACCTTTTTAAAATTTATTTACGGTTTTTCAATAGAAGACTCTTCTTTTCATGCTCCTGTTTATTCTTTCATAACATGTCTAAATAAAGATTTACAAACTGAACACGGTCATATGCCATTATTTATAGTGTAAAACTCATGATTGGTAGATTATTATTTTATGTCTGAATCTGTTAAAGATTATGCATAGCTAAAAATAGATCGCTGAAGGGAGTTTATCCACATTTATAATTAATCAGAATTAAGTTCGCACCATTGAATATGGCTAACATGTCTCGAAATTTCTCCAACGTTATATCTTGCTTATCTTATCTTATCCACCAGAGTTGATTGGAGTCCGTGTTTGGTGTGTTTTGCACACAAAGCCTGTAAACGGCGCTGTCCACGTCCACCCATTCAATGATGTCGCTATCTATAATCTAACTCTGTCGGATATTTAGAATAAGAACTGTCGTGCGTGGTTTTCGCATTTGGACTTTATTATTTGTAAAGCATATATTTTTCTATGTGTCAGGTTAGTAACAATAACGATAATATATGATAAAATTTATACAATAAGAAAAAATGAGCGGTGAACCCATGCCAACAAAGTCTACGATAAAATATAGCTTTAAGAACTAATACGCCTCTTAATTTTTGTATAATTTGATCTTAGATTCTTAAAAGGATAATATTTTTTACAATATATACTTCGTATATCTGATTAGGAAAAACGTAATACGTTAGGTAACTATTAGGGAAAGAAAAATGGTCTAGTGTCCATTAGGATTCATTCATTGTTATTCAGGCGAATAACACAGATCCCCTTAACATTTAGAAGACTCTGGTAGGGTAGTCTGGTCTGGTAGGTCTTGTTGCATGAAACAAAAACGTATTTCAAAAAAGTACAATCGTTAGTAAATAACAGTTAAATATAAGGAAAACATACTCCGTATTTAATATTTAAGTACCTTTCATACAGTCTAATCAATATTAATTTTAGCAGACTTAGTAGTGTGTAACAAAGTAATTATTTGTCGTAAGGAGAGTTCTTGTAAGGAGTGTTGGCTAATCATATATAGATACAGATGTTTCAGATCTTCAATTTTTAAAAATGTCTGCATAAGTAATCGATATATTCTATTAATTCATATAGCTAAGTTACCTTAAGAGAAGAAAATGTTGGTAAATAACTTCGTTAAGTGCGAGTACAAGTGATTGTTATTGGTTGATGAGCATGCAAACCACACCTGTAGTACTCTTGGGAGAAAACTGTAGTTCAAAATTACATATGGGAAAGAATTGTTCTATTAAATAATCAAACGATCATATCTCGTTCATTATATCGTGGTTGAGGTCGTGAGACTTGTCACTTGTCTTACATTGGTTCTAGGTCTGCTGAGATTTTGCTGTTTTCGTCCAGAAAACTTCTTTACAGATACTTAATTAATTATTATTTTTCATGTTTCCTGAGTTATCGTCAGATGATCGCATTCTTGGGGCCTTAAGTCTCATGTTGCAAGTCCTACTAACATTATGATTAGCTAAACGTATGTGTATTTATTTATAAGCTTTGTTTAATTGTGAGTTAATATTTATTACATAATTAAATTTATTATAATCTCAAAATAATCAATGGCAAGGATATAAATATAAAAAAGCCAGTCACTCTCAATTTAGCAATAATAATAATAGAAGAAAGAAGTAGTGCTTTTCGAAACATTAAGATAGATGTAGTATCCCATTCATACATTTAGACATATACATTATACATAAAACATATTAATCACACGTCTTCTATGAAAATAATATTTAGTAATGTATGTAGCCTATTCATCTTTCTTATATTAACAAATTATCTTATAGTATATAATTATCAACGATGGCATTATATCCACATAAAAAGACGTTATTATCTAGAAGTAGTGAAATGTAATCTGAAATTAGGTTAACCTTTTTCTAATATTATGCGTTTATCCTAAAACATATTAATCGCATATTAAAATATCAATTAATGTTTCAAATATTCTTCTTTGTCACTAATAATTGCTATTGGTTAGTATGATGGCAAAGCGGTGTTAGTAGAAAATATAATTTTATTGCACCGACTATAATATTAATGCACATTCATATAAAAAAGTATTTAATATAAGAATTTTATACAGTTTAACCATTCGTAAATGTATTATATGTCGTATTTATACTTTACTATACATAATATATTCTTATCAATTTTAAGATAATTGCCCATTTTTAATCATTCTCATCTATTAAACCTACAGTAATTTTGCATTACTCTAAATTCGTGTACGCTAATATAGAATATAATATTGACTACAGGACACAATGTTGTCTATGACGTTTAGAGTATATAGCCGAGGAATAGGTCGCGTGGATTTAACATTTAGCCTTTGTACTGACCACCTTAAAAACTGCACTATTAGCTGTCAGAGGTGACAGAGGTGAGGGGCGGTGTATAAAAACCCCAGGACAGTCAGAGATAATCCCCAAATAGATTCAATAGGTGCTGGATACAACGTCCTCGGTACGATGTTAAACTGCCGTGCACTTGAGCCTTCCAAGTGTAGACCGCCAACTGGGGCAAATGTACTTGGCCCAGTTGGACAGTTGGTGTCAGCGCAGGATATCAACTCAGGATGGTGGCGGAAGAATGTTTCTTCGCCTGTTACTATTATCTATCCAGCCTTCGTCTTTCTTGTTAAATATGCCATATTCGTTATACTTACGCCTCTGCTACTCCAACAAACATTTGTGTGTTTACAAGAATACAAAACCTACAAAAAAAAAAAACATAAAACCAAAAAAATATTTTTCTCTTCTCAGTGTTTGAACTGATTTCTGTTCTTTGCTAGTCTTACTCTTAACTTTTAGTTCTGTTTTATTTATATTGTTGTAAAATTTAGAATGGTTATTTTATTCTTGACAAAGAGCGTCAGGACAGGCAGGATACCCAGTTTGTGCTAAAACAAAATGTTGTTGTTGTTGACTTGATGTTATATGTGTTGTTTGCACACCACTGTGATGCGACAGCCTATTACAGTGACGTGTGACGATATCATGGTCATTGACTGGTGTCCACTAAGCGGACGTAAGGTACGTTACTGTTATCTTCGTACGAGCCGTGCATGATAGCCGGGGACCGTGGCTGGCCGCAGAATTTCTGCTGGCGGACACCATGAGTCTAACGAGCATGATGGCCGGTGAGATCGAAGACGGTTGCCGGGCTGGTTGTGATGAAGTTCTGATTTATCTCTAACGCAGCCTGGCTTTTTTTTTATTTTCTTACGTGAAGAATCCTACAGGTTTGTTTTAATGTAGATCTGCAGATTTTTTACGTAATTAATGTAATGTTTTTTGGAAGAATAATTTGTATTGAGATTTATTTGAGAACCGAGTACTACTTATAACTCTTGTTTTACCTCCATTAGTAAGTTATGTAAATTTAAAAAATGCATTAATTTTTTTTTCTACCTTTAATATTGAAGCGGCGGCAGTGTAATGATTACGGCTTTGAAATCGCAATCGATTGATCATGAGTTCGAGCCCCCTACCCTTACATTAGCGACGTGAACCCACTCCTACAACAACTATTTTGGTACGACGATAACAAGAGTACTAGTAATGTGTGACCCAAGTTAGTTGTTAGACTACTACTAACGGGGTCACACATTACGAGTCTTCATATATTGACTTATGGTCAAGTCTGAAAGATTCATTACATTCTTGTAGACTTCATTGTTATTTTTTTAAACTTTAATTTGATGACAGCATGATTGGAGTGGAATTATTAAACATAAACAGAGGGTTGATTTTCATAAAACTTCCATAATAGTTAAGATTCACGAACGCCTTAAATGTAGAATGAACTCACTGCTATGCTGTCTGAACGAAATAGCCAATTAAGAAACGTTAAAAGTACTAGTACCTTTTTGTACTAATATTGCAAGCAGCTCTAATGTTCTCTTAAAACACGTACTGTATGTTAAGTTGCCACTTTCTTAGTTTTAAAATCCATTTTTTAATTTATTTATTAGAATTGTCATTTCAAATTTTGTTTACCCCTCACCCCGAAACAGTACTCAAATTATTAATCCCTATATCGTTCCGTGAATTTAACCAGAGAGGCGTAAAACTACGGACATTCACTGAACTGTACCGGCAAATAGGAAGCAGTTATAAAGGCGTAATTTAAAAGCCAATATTGACACTTCCAAAATTTTCTTATTACCGTCTAATTTTTTAACAAATGTGCATATTTTTTTGTCTAATGGCAAAACTTGTCCTAAACAAGTTTTTCCTAAGCTTTGCAATATCCAGTGTGGAGTAACTTGATAAGAACATGTGTATAATTTGTAAAAATAGACAGATATTGGCGGTCCTCTGTTTCAATTGTTTTTATTAACATATATTCTTACAATTATCTCTTATATATTCTTACACTTAGCTTTCTGTGTCTTCAGTCCCAGTACAGTAGTTTTATAGTGATGTCAGCGTCAATATAAAACTTACTAAAGACACACAGACAGCATACAAGACATAAACATCAACAAACAAAAAAGACTTCAATACACAATGATTTCGCAATAAACCTGTAGTCCCATGCAGCTAGAGAAACTAGAGCATTCTTTATGTATACATATAAGTCCTGCCGTACTAGCCGTGTGGTTTCGGTTTAGAATTAACCACTCAACTTGTCCCAAAGTGTCTCAAAATGGACGAAGGTTAAGAATACAGTATCGAGTGGATACCACCCCATATCGTCCCGAGGGTGTCGTAAGAGGCGACTAAGGGAAATACAACTTTGAATCCGGTGGACAATAACGCGCTATAGATCTACACACGGCTTACCGCCACCGGCTTCCCTTTAGTATCTACTTATTGTTATATACCTACTGTTGGCAGCATACAACTGCTTCGTTAATTGTTAAAAAAATAAAAGTAAATATATTCGCTCAGTGTGTGCGGTGCAAGAAAGGGAAAGAATGTAGGGACAATAACAGGCAATTAACATCTAAGCATCTGAGATTTGAGACTACAAAAAAAAAAGCAAAAAAAATGAAAAATAAAACAAAAAGAAATAGCTCAAACCACTATCACAAGAAACCAATGTCAACGTCAGTATTCATTATATTATATTAACATGTTTTCTATGCTTCTCGCCGTTGGCAGGGTGTTGACTACTACACTTTAGAACCATACAAGTCGCACATTAAACTATCAAATGGTGATACCACCCGCGAATGCTCAAATTGCTGAATGAACTCTCTGCCATGGTGAAAAAACAAATAAAAGTTACTCAAAAACGACTTTTAGACTCCTGCTGTTGCAAGCATAAGCTATTTTAACCGCTTGCCAGCAGACAAACCACCTTAAGTCACCTTCACCCTTCTAAACATCTCATTGTTAATAGTATAGACAGAATCTTGTCTTTCTTCAAATAACCATTCTCAATTACCTTCGCGAAAATGAAGAAACTGATGACTAACTTGCTGTAAATAGTAATAAGAAACGTCGGTATTGTGTATTCAACATCAATTACATTTTTGAAAGTCTCTTAATTCTTCCAAACTCGCAAAAATTCTACCTAACCAAAAAACTACCATTTTTGTCTGACCCCATGTATTTGGGGTATATTTATTTCTAGATCTTTTTATCCTCTTCCTATGATTATTTCCCTCTTTATGTCTTTAGTCTCTTGACGACTTTAGCCACTTGTGTGGTTTGACAAAGTCGTGTGCTCTAATGATCACTTAATAGTAGCTTCAAGAACTAAAGTTTTAGGTATATCATTTGCAATGCATACGACTATCTCGCAATACCAGCAGATGTATCTTTTTTTCTGTTCATTGGAAATAAAATGAGACTTATAAGCAACAACAATTCTAACTAACTAAACTGTTAGAGAAGAGAATAGAAGAACAGAAAATAACATGTCTTTCGCGATGTTATAAAATATTCCAGATTTTTATATCTCCTTGAAAACGCTTTAAATAGTCAACAAAACACTGTCTACCAAAAAACAAAAATGAAAACAAACAAGAAAAACAAAACAAACTCGTTTCTTGTTATAACAATTTTTCGTTATTGTGAATTCTGTACGGGTTGCGTCCAAATATAATCCTCTTTGCCTTACCTCTTTCCTCTCATCTTTTACCTCTTCCCTATTTCCTTTCCCTCCGCAACAGGGCACTTGCGACTGTTGAGTTGCAAGTGGCTGTGGGAGGTGGTAGTTACATAAAATTAGGTGGCCCATCAGCTCGAATGCTTCTTATACCATAAAAAATTACATGGTGCTAGAATCCATACACGTGGTCGTGGTCAATATGAACCTACAAAAAGGTCTATCAAGAGATTTAAATTCCTAGAAATACTGCATTGTATACGTACAGTCTCAAAGTCACCAACTTTATGTTAGGTGCTTACCCGTCTCACTGACAAAAAATTAACGCCAATATCACTCTACTAAAGTATAATAAAAGAAAGTCACACACATGAAGCCTAAATACTAATATTAAAACCTTACGACTAGCATACATCATAGTTATGAGGATAAACATATAAAAGTCACATCTAAAACTGAAGTTATTTTGTAATATTATTGAGGAATGTAGATTAAAGCTCACGCTAATTTACTACTTATATCACTTAAATGCTTCGAGAAAAACATACGTATACTAAAACTATTTCTTAAATTTGATCATTTTCAAATAGAACTTGAATTATTTAGCTCCTAATAAGAAATTTAATGAATATAATATACACTTTTAACCAACTTCATAAACGATTAACTTATTCATTCTATTTTATGCTCCAAGGCTTTATGCTAAAGGTTATGCTCAAAGTTTAATCCCATTTGATTTTGAAGAGAATATTTATTTTTTTATGAGAGGCGTTGCCTTTTTATTTTACGTAATAATATCTTTAAAATGACCCACAGTAATTTCTCCCCTAATAACTCCTTTAATTATTTTCAGTTGTATGTTTGCAATAATTATACCGCGTATCCTAATAAGCCTATGCCTGCCTCCTCTCGAAGTTTCAGTACTTTCAAACAGCTGAATATCGTTCTTTTAACCATGGCTCATTCCTGTAATATTTTTATTGAACCTCAGGTTCCTCTTAGTTTTTCCATTAATTTTAAAATGGCATTTTAGCAAAATTATTCCTATAACTTCGACTATTTTTTTTTTTTACTTTAAGCTGCTAGTATTTGAAACTCAAACTAAATCTATCCTTTATTAATTTTGTAAATAGACAACAAAGACAAAGCCGCAGTTAGTCCCAATTTATTCTATTGTCGCCATTCTTTGTCAATTGTAACTGTTTTTATTTTTCCAAATTGGCCTAGTAAGCATACATGTTCGTTTTTCGTACCTTAAGACTCGATGAGATTAACTCAGAAGGATATTAACACACGAATGAAATTAAAAAAAAAAGAAGCCTACCAGTAGGAATACGGTGGTAAAGATGTATGGCACATGAGCTTCTTAATACTTACAAAATGGATGAGACAGAAGCTGATACTAGACTTTATAAATATATTTAAAAAAATACATGAGTTCTGGAAATTTATGTTTTTTTAATTTTACCAATAACTTGATTCTTGATATCTTTATTACAAGTTTCAAATTGACAGAATATCGTGCGCTGCTTTTACTCAATAACATTTTTAATTTATTTCACAATTCCATTACTATTGTTTCTTATTCCTCTTTCTTTTGAAATCCTGAGATAGTTTTGGACGAATCTGTACTGTCCCCAGTTTTTTTTTTGTTTTTTATTTTTTTATATACAGTTTTGAATGATTTCACATTAAAGTTTTGGCGGTTTTAGGTTATTAAGTGTTTTTTTTACGAAAGTAACGAGACATTCAATGAAACTCAAGTTGTACAAAAATATGATGTAAAAGGATAATTGAAAAACGCATCAGTAGTTCATGCAATAATTCACAGATATCGTTATAGATATAGTTCATTCACAAAGTAACCGATGTGTTCCGTCATACCCAATGTTCAGCCTTGGGGTCTGGGCTTAGAATAAAACACTCAACTTGTCTTAAAATGTGTTGCGGATAAGAATACCCCATTTTGTCCCGAGGATGTAGTAAAACCAACATCATTGAACCATATAAATTCGTCCGGATCTATTCCCAAAGTTTTGACGGTGAAAATCACCAAAAACATTCCAACATATAAAATATTATTTATTAAAAAATAATCTTCAAACCTGTTTTTTATTGCCGTTAATGGTTTCCGATTATCGTCAAGTAAGATTTTAATGGCAGCACTTACACGCAATTCCTTCTATCATAATGCAACGCTTTGAACTGGTTAATGAGATCTATTCTAACCTTTATATGACTTCTATGGCACCATCTCTACGTAATATTCTTCAACTGATCTTACAAATGGAGTTTATTTTCGTCTTTACTTGCAATCATGACTAGAAGTAATCTATAGTGTGTAAAGATTAGTTGCTAAGGCCTTTCTCCAACTTTCTCCATAAACTAGTTACTCTAAATGCGATTGTTGTTTATTTGACTCACGCTGCAGGTATCTTGACTAGTTCTGTACCCAAATGGTATAATATATTATTTATTCCTCGTAACACCAAACAATGTCACACTGAAGGCCCAGTTAGCTCCAGAACTAGTCAGAAATCTCTTGAACTACAGAAATTTCTACTTGAGTTACAGCATTGTATAATAACTAGTTTATTTTGAAATAGGTAATAAAACATAGGGTCGTATAATCAATTATTTATTTACATGAGTGTCTATTATTATATATCGTACTGTGTTTCTATTTAATCTGGGTAAGAGAAGTAGAATCTGTTTTTTTTTTTATATCTAGGGTGTCTATATAACCGTGTATTTCAGTATTAGACATTACAATGTCACTTTTTTTGTAAGAGCCGAGCCGTAAAGGGTGAAATCAGGATTTGTCAAGAAATTAGAATAGGTGATAAGAAAATTCGGAGTGTATTTTACGAATCGAGTGGTTAAGAGGCCTCTTCTGAACGTAATAACTATGTTTTATTTTATAAACCACAGAATGACAATGCTATTGAGATCTTTTTCTCTTTTTGTATGGACAACGAAAATTTTAATATAATCAAAAAAAAAAATGTTGACCATTTTACTCACTAAACATTTATAGATATATATATATATATGTTCATAATTAAAAGCTTATATTGTTTTTTATTATCTGTTTAAAATAAAAACAATATAAGCTTTTAATTTTAATCTTCAAATAATCAAGAAAATGTAATGCAAATGTCACTTTATAAACATACGAGTTCGTTATCCAATCCTACTTATTGTGGTCGTCCGAACGGCCATCAAAGCTTTTAGTGCAAAAGAAGTGTGTAAATTTATGCTAAGTTAAAGTTTGCAAATACTCATTGGCTAAAATCTTGCTGAATGCAGTGGTTGTGAAGTTCGCACTACCAATTAGGGTACCATAACTTACGTTATGCTTAACACTTGGTCCTAATTCATCACTCGGTCCCTAGCATATATAGATATATAATAATTCCAACAGAACTATTTCATGGCATTATCACTTTTAGATTCAAATATACTTGAACTGTTTTTGGAATGTAATTGACATAACGTTAGCTAAAGAACCCTAGCGGGAGCAAGTAAGATACCGAGATCGAGAAGTGAAATAGACGTGATGTGGACTTGCTGGAGGCATGATGGTATACAACGATGAGGCTCACAGATGAAGTTAGAACAAAGGATTGGTGGTCTGTAATCCTGGTGGTATTTATTCTTTTAAAACTATTGAACGTTTAAATATCGATGCGTGTTTAACCTTAGTCTCGTAACTTTTTTGAAAGGTTAGGTTAGATACATGTATGTAGGTTAATAATAACATAACTTCGGATGAAATACTTTTAAGAATAAACGTGTATATTTAGTGCCCTTCGAGCCTAGTGTAGCTTATTACAAATATATGTGGTCCCTGGATAACCGTATATATTAAGAATCACGAATATTATGTTCTATAGTATTGATATAATTAGGCTTGCAAGCTAAGCACTTTGGTCTGTTATGCCAACATTTTTATCTTCGATTTTGTCCACAATTGCAATGTATTCTTCCGGTGCAAATTCTTCTTCTTCTGAACAGAACCTGTGAAAGATTCGACTTTTAGAGAGCTTATTTCTTCGAGATTGGTTAATCACCCGCAGTTGGCTTTATTTTGTAAGAATAGTTAATGTAGATAACTGGGCGGTAATAACACGATGACTGCTAAATTATTCTACTTTCGTTCTTTACTTTTCTCCCCGTTTCTTATTTCCAATGATTCGGGATGGCACTGTCAGACACCAACTGCCTACGGTACAACACATGTTTTGTTTATAGTATATCTGTCCTTTTTATTTTAATTTACCTTCGTACTTTAAACCTAAATAGAATTAACTTGGTATTATGCATTTGCGCGATAACTGCTATTCAGGATATATAACTCCATGATCATCGTAAGTCAATTTTAATTATTTTAATTATTAATATCATTGTTTATCAAACTGTAAAAGCAAATATCATAAGCAGGTATAAGGATTATTTTTTTCTGGTTTAAGTTAATGGTTTTATTTTTTCTCAATAATCATAAATAGGGAATAAACATTGCCACCACTATCCTTCTATGTTTAACGAAATATAATTTCTAAGCAACAAATAAATAATGAAAACAGTTAAGCTCTTATCCTGGTTCGGTATGCTACCGGTCAACGAGATGTTATTTTCTGTTTAAAAATTTCTGCGGGAATAGCTGAGCATTTAAGACTTTACATCCTTCACACGCTTGTATTAATGAAAGGATACGAATATGGAATCCGTTAATTTAAAGAACTGTCCACTCAAGGTTAAGGCGTGAACGCATTAGATTCAACTTAAGAACAGGCTTTTGATCAGTAAGAATAACCAAAACAATTCGCAATTTTTTCCCTCTGCGTGACCACTGTTTACCTATCTGAAAATATTTTTATGTCCTTAAAAACGTGCAAAATGATGTTATCCTATTCAGCACTGAGTAACTTGTGGCGAATCCGCGAATTCATTCTATACATTGATAGCTTCTATTAAGTAATTTAAGATATATTATTCTATTATGGGGTTATGGTAAGATGCACTTCGTAGATATGTAAAGTATTTTATAGTTAATTCTGTGGACACTTAACAAAATAACACTGTCTTCCTACGGGGAGGAAATTGATTTTTCTAATTGTAAAGGAAAGTATTAGTTTATAGGAAAACGAATCAGTTAAAAAGCTGTATGTTATAGAAATTGTAGGAATATCTTAAATAAGATTTTGCGAACGTATGTATATCATAATTATGGATAAAACAATGTACTCTATATCATAATGACTGCTAAATAGGTAAAGAAACGTAACACAATACACTTATATAGAATCTTTGAAAATATGGTCTCATGCTAATCTTCGTAACCACTTGCAGTAAGGATCAGAATCAAATCAAATTTGTCACATCGCCTTTGGTGTAGAAATGTTCTGTCTGAAAACTTACATCTCTCCCTTTCACTGTAGTCCATTGCTTTCCTAACCTTACTAAGCTTATCTTTGCTGATATGACCTGTTCAGCGTGTTCCATTCTATGTTTTAGTAGTTAATGTGAAATTATAACAATTCATAATTTAGTTTAGTATTGAAGATGTGCATGTTAATCTTGTAGGTTTCTTTCATACGTTAACATTAATCACTACACATTGGTAGGTTTAGGTTATTCATTGAAATGGAAACAGATGGTCGGAGCAAGTTATATTGATATTTCATACCCAACAGGCAGACCAGAAGTCCAGTGTTCCTAGATCGACAAGTACGGTATCGTGTAACGAAAAACGTATATTGCTTTTGTTAATATTTTAAAATTACACTTAATTTCAACTTACATCATAAAAACACAGCGTAGACACCGCAAATTGAGTAGATCCAATAGGAGTATTAGAAACACTTTTGAATATAGAATACGATTACACAAATCGAATTAAATTATATGACAATATGAGATGCCGCCTGAAGGGCCCTAGGAGCTGGTGGAGAAAATTTGCCCTATGGGAAAATTCTAGCCTAATGGGGGAGTGTGTCGAGCGACAACCGTAGTATCATTCTATTATAGCTGTCTCATTAAAATGTGTGAAATTTATGACCTAGTATTCTAATTCTATAATTAGTTCTAAACTCTTCAATAATTACTTTTCCTGGCCAACCACGTGTCTAGAACAAGGCGGCCACACCCTACCATGTCACAAAATAAAGTTCAACCTCTAGCAGTGTTCAAGCACTTTGACGGAATAAGTTGTGATTTGGAAGCAATTTTGAGTGAACGCAATAAAATGTCTACGACATTCGATAAAAAAAAAATAGAAACGAAAAATAAAAAAGGAGTGATCAAACTTCTTAAAATGTAAAGCTAGGTTTTCGATTTAATGACATAATAATAGCCTTACACATGAATTATCTGTCGCACAGAAAACTGGTTGTGTAGCAATGTTTGCGATCTATTTAACCGAGTTGATGAGGTTACCGGGGGACCATTCGTCCTCTCCACTTTCCCATCCCTTTTTCACCTACCCCCCTATCTCCTACTATCATTATCCCCTCTTCGGCACTTGCAGCTCTTGAGTTAGACAGCGGTAGCCACTTACCGTCAGGTGCTCGGTACCGTCTGCTCGGCCTCTTATGCCATTAAAAAAATCTACTGGAATCTGTCCCAAAGTAACCAAACGTATTTACTTTCTATGAGGATGGCTGCAATTTCGTCTTCATTTATACATTACAGTGTTTGGTCTGTTTCTGTCTGATTTCATTTCAATGTGTAAATTTATAGTTATAATAATATTGTAATATATAACATGAGAAGTTAAGCCACGCTGCGTGTGTAACTGTTTAAGATATATTCAATCATCTCACTGGGCCGATGTATGTATGTAGTTAAGGCAAAGGGGAGTGTCCCCCAGCAACATGTAGTTGCCGAGTTATGGTACTTTTACTAAACGATAGTTGTAAGGAGTATTGACCGTTACAAAATTTAATTAATTATAACAGGTCTTTTGATGTTGCAAATTGCTTTCAATAGATTGATAGATATTAAGATATCATACTTAAGCTGTAGTTTTGAAGAATTTGTAATGAAGAATTTCCATCGTTTATTATTTTATGCATTGAGTTGATATCTACTGAAATATGTAGTTTCCTAGTTGGAATGGGAGTAATTCTCTTAATGTTATAATAAAATCATTGTTGCTGTACACGAGAATAAATTATTCTTGAAAGTATTGTCCTTTTTTTCTTATATAAATATACGAAATATATATAAATCCGGATAGGATACTGTATGTAATTTTAAGCTTTATTTAGTGTGGCAGAATATTGTCCGGGGTTCACCGCTTTGTACCTACATTTTACAATAATAAGGAAGTATTTCATTTATGTTCTATATTCGAAATACCAATAAAATGTATGTTATAATCTTGTCTATCTTATATTTAAGCGTAATTATGTAATCATAGCTGTACTGGCAGTAATTGTCACCTGTGTGAATTATTATACTAACAGCTGGCCCAAAGGGTCAGCCCTTCTGGAAATTATTTCTTTAAAAAAGAACTGATCCAAGTTATACTTTTTCAAAGGTCTACGATTTAAAAGTTACAGAAACATTTATGAATATATTTCTGAAATATATGTCTCAATTTTAATAAATCTTGGTGTATAAAATTTGTGTTTTTCTTAAACCCTTCTTCGACTCATTTCACCTTGGTCTCTGTTGCTTGCTTGCTTGTGTACGTTCCTGAAGGTAAATTTAAATGATAATAAGCGTTTTAACTATTATATTCATAGCTCTGTAAGTGCTCTCGCTGTGAAGATTAGACCTCAGATGTTGCTGCGGCAAAGTGGTCGATAAGTACATACGTATGTATGTAGTTAGGGATCTGCTACCAACTAATCCATACAAGAAAAATCCCAGAATCTTTACAACCTACCGATCCTTAGTTAAATGTAAGACGTCTCTGGATATTTTAATTACATACTACTCTTTTGGCAGATTCTAAAATGTTTTACAAATGATAAAATCTTACCGGAGTTTAATTCTCAAAAGGATTATAGACAAATGGCCTCTCTTGAATGATTCTGTATCTTGAGATAGTAATGAATTATAAACTTTTCAATTACACTTGTAGATTTAATGTGTTGTGATGAATATTTATGATTTTCACCACCCTACAATATTTTTTAACAATTTCAAAACTATAATACTATTGTCACGCAGTACCAATTCTGCGAGAGCACTATTTAAGAGTGACTTGAACTGTTCTAGGTAACCGTTTAGAGAACTTCTATCTTCCAGGCTCTAAGGGCACGAAGAAAGAACCCAGATGTAAATTAGACTTTAAAGTGTTGCCAAAATACAAGTCGAATGCCCAGCGATTATAAAGTATATATTTTACCCAGTTAATGAAAGTACGGGTAGTTCAAATCAGTCCTTTGTTAATACACGTATTTATTTTGCTTAAATAATACTAAAAACCTCGGAAGTTATATACATGACTCACCTGACCACTTTACAAACTGGAAAATTTTTAATATTAACTAAAAGTTGATGAAAGGAAAATATAAAAATTGCTTTAAGTTAGTGAATGTGAAGAGTTAGACCGAGTAGGTAACGAAAAATTTATTGAAAGTAAAATTATGCATACTTAAATTTATGTCTCTCCAAGCTCCGATATTCTTATTCCATCTACCATATACTGATACTTTTGTTGAAAAGGTAAAATTATTAAAACAGTTTCCCGGATCTAAGATGTTGTAATCCAGTATAAAGATAGCAGTTCCCATATGACGAGTAAGTAAAGATTTGACCAAATTATAAATAAGTACTTCTCCGCATGTTGACCTTTGACGACATTTGCCATTATGTCGTCAAAGGTCAAGAACAAAGTTGTAGACAGGGGCGTATCAGAGCGTATTGACATAGCCTTGTTGCGATAGCGATGACCTTGGCTCCGAAATTTCATGACCTAGGATGCAATTGAAGCAGCAGTCGCTGAGGATTGCTGATCATCAAATTCAGCTGGTGAAATGTTCTCAATTCTCGAGGGCATTACTATAAGTAACAACAAATTTAACAACTATTCCAGGCAGACGACATTTTACAATAAGCAGAGATACTGCATTTACGCGGTCCACAATGCGCGGGCAGTGTTACAACTGTGGCAGCAACCGGGTGCTCAAGCGGTACCCAGGGGTAGAGAGCATTACATAGATAACTCTAGTATACAGAGACAAATCTATGGGGGCAGTACTATCCTAAGTAGGCTTCAGATTAGCCTGTGATAAGGAGGTGCAGTGCCGGTCTTCTTAACAGTTGTAGAAATGAATTATCATCATCCGATTCGTGTTTAATTTAGAGTCGCATTTGAAAACCAAAAAAGTACTTTATTGTAAAACTTAAAATTAAACCGATAAAAAGTGAGTGAGAAGGTACTTGCTTTTTATGTATGTTCTTGTATGTGTGTGCTTATGTGAGGGCGTTTGTGTGTTAATTATATGGCGATTCTATCAGAATTTTTCAGTATTATCATAATCAATTTCAAGAATAGTTCCAACAGTCTTCTTGCACGTATAGTGTGATAAACCAAAGCTTGGAGATTTTCGATTTATTTTATTACAGGAAGAAGGGGCAAGTTACATCGAGAATCTTTTTACGAAAGAAGTACGTTGAGGTGGAAATGTGCCGATATTGGAGTATGTGTTCTTGAGTGTTGCAAAGGGATACTGTGTAATAATTATTGTTGCTGTATATTAAGAACATTTCAGTATCTATATATTCTTTGGTTGGGAATAGTATAGAGCGGAATGTGGCAACTTTAAGAGTGACTCAATGAGTGATCTCTAGAGGTTTCATGTTTTCGCAGCGCCACCCCAGCCGGAATTATTATGTGATTAGTAATTTTGAAAGAGCAAAATATTCATTACGTATATCGGGCGCTGTGGCAACGTGTCGTAATGTTTTCAAATGTATATAAGTTTGCGTACTCGTCCGGTGAGGGTGATAATGTGTTATTTGAAATTTAAATACTGGTCATTCATGACCCCATGATATTTTATTTCATTAACAGATGTAAGAGAAGGACACAGGCAATCATACGGCGGAGACAGAGAGCATGAGTGAGCTTGGATGGTGACCGGAAATACTGGTTGGGATATGGGACTTGTAGAAAATGTGATAAAGTTGGTTTTGTCTGTATTTAATGTTAATGTGTGACAATAGAGCCGTTTTATTTCCAAATCAAAGCCAATACAAAGTGGCTTTTAGTAAATGTAATTATTCCATCGTCAGCCTCAGACATAATTTTGGCATTTGGAATGTTGAAGTTGCAAAGGTCATTGGTAAATAACATACAAAGAATAGAGTGGAACGTAAAATACTGCCTTGTGGCACGCTATATTTAATAGGATGTAGGTCCACAGTGAATTCAGTTATCTAAATCGCTCTTAATTAGCTCAAGCGGTCAACATTTGACACCTATACGTTCGAGCTTATCGAGATCTAATTGCCTCGCAGAACAAGTCTGTGGAACAAACTGTCGCCTGCCGTATTTCGGGACCGATATAAACTTCAAACCTTCAAGAAAAGAGTGTACTTCTACCTAAAATGCCGGCAATGCACTTATGAGTCTTGTCAAGTCAATGGGCGGAGGCGTTCACTTACCATCAGGTGACCAGTCTGCTCGTTTGCCCTTTACCCATAAAAAAAAACCTTTAGCCATAAGACAATAAACCACAAAACATTAGCAGCAACCTTCCAATGATACAATGTTACATTTCTATAAACGTATATCTGCAGTTATTTGTATTATTCTTAATTTATTATTAATATTATTATTATTAATATTTGAGAGATTTAAGCGCACTATAATAAATACAGTCACTATAAAGAAATCTTCATTTCATGAAATTCTTATTGCTATTACAGTGGCAACTGATTTATTCCAGGTACAAACATAGTAAGTAGCTGGTCTATCACTCAACACTCCAATCCCTATCCACAGCAATAGTGTCGCTCCAATACAATATATATTTACATAATGTGGTCTACAGACAACCCTTGTAAGAACAGCATACGTCGCTGTCATAAAAAACTCTCCCATTAAGAGATAAGACATACATTAGCCTACACGACCATAACCACCACACTAACCATTGCTTTCAATATGGAACTTCATTTTATTATTTAAAAGCCAATTTTTACTCAATTGTTTAGAGCTTAGAGTTGTTATTAATTTAAGTGTCTTGTGTGAGATACGTACATACATGTGTAAGTATTATGTATGGTGAAGCCAACGTCATTCACGCAAGCGCGTGGTGCGTCAATATCTCTGGCGTTTGGCTTGACAGCGAGTGAGGCACCAGTAGTTTCGGAGGAAAAGTGTAGACCAGACACACTCTTCTTCCGGAACACACCTTTTATAACTGTTAAAGTATAATTTTATTACTATGAATATAAGTCAGATTGTCCATTTGTCGGTTCCATATTTATTTGTATTACTACCAATTCAATCTGTCTTCTTATTTATCGTAGTGATGTGGAACTATGGTAAATTAATTATTACTATTATTAATAATTATAACACCTTTACACGTACCTCGCTACGGTCATATATATAAAAATACATACATACTTACAGTCCGTTACTCAAATACAGAAGTTTTGTCATATTTATTTTTAATTTACATACCGCTATTTAACTTAGTGTAAGATTATGTTAATAGACGGGTTAACTAATTAAAATATAACCACATAAAATGAAATAAAATAAAAATAAAAAACATGTTAAGTTTTGTACAGAAACCCTTTTCTATAAGAAGCGTGTCCTTATGTTGCTATACTTTTAAGGTATTACAGACGTCATCAGCAAGCTGCAGGAGAAGCTTCAGCTAACTTGAAATAATGACACTTACGTCACCGCACAAACGAACAATGTATAGAAGTTTTTCGAAGAAGAACTGACAAGTCACGGTAACAAATCGGTAGTGACTAAGGCTGCGAGCCGAATGCTTGAGTTTAAGCCCCGACAGTCTCTATGGGTTTTTCTTTGTGATTTCGGTGTTTGATAGAAAATTCCAGTAAGTGGAGTGATTTTTTTTGAAAATTTGAATACAATGGAAAGTACTAGATCAAGCTAAATTAATAAATAAATAAAGTTGTAGAAGACAATCGAAAAGAATAACGAAATGACAGTCGAAATTCAACAAATTACGATCGAAATTAGGGGTATATAAAGAGCTCCAGACGCGCCTACAGGGCAGTTCAGTGGAAAGTGCTCTCAAGTGAAGAAAGAACAAGAAAAATTATAAAAGTGAAACGTAAATAAATTGCTACTCTCGTGACAGACATTGGTTTCCTTCCAATCCCTGTACCCACTTCCGTAACACTATTTGCGTTTAACAATGAGTCTAGAACGTCTGTCTATACTTGCGACCCTTGTCAGTGAAAAAAAAACTGCTTAAAGGGCGAACTTTCATGAGCTTATTCGAAAACCGACAGAACGTTTAAATTTATAAACTTGTTAGTCTAACTA
Organism: Tyria jacobaeae; assembly: GCA_947561695.1. Classification (NCBI taxonomy): domain Eukaryota; kingdom Metazoa; phylum Arthropoda; class Insecta; order Lepidoptera; family Erebidae; genus Tyria; species Tyria jacobaeae. The sequence continues at coordinate 3,175,243 of OX387207.1, read as the reverse complement.
AATATAATGTAAGAATTGTTTGAAAACCGATTTTCCATGAGGCCATGGTATTACTTCGATCGTGACTCTCCCATGGTAAAATATTAAATATTCAATAATATTACGAAACTAGATTCAAATAAATCAATATCCAAATGAAGTCATAGGAGGAAGGAGTAGGATACTGATCAGTAGGTATTATTTCATACATCGCAAATCAACTAATCTAGACTCGGTAATCGATAACGAGAACAACATTGAAATTATCTGTTTCATGTTAAGATTTTTGAATTATATTAATCTAATCTTTCAAAGTAAATTTCTTAGGTCTGGTCTATACATATTCATTTAAACACAACTAGTTTCGTTTTTATCTAAGCGCATAACTGCACATAATTCACAGTGCGTACATTTTAAAATTGTATAGTGTTAAGTATTTTACAGTTTTGGTGATTTAGAAGTAAAACTGTAGTTGCACAGAAATCATAGTTTAATGTTGTACGACTATGTACGACAATCCTATTCTGTGGGTACGTAGGCACATCATTCCAGATACCACGACATAATATTTTATAACCTACTAGGAAGGAAGGAAATAAACCAAACGCCAAGCCGTGGTCAATCAGACTGTTCTTAAACGACAGTCTGAGACCCCAAGGCGTATAAAGCGGACTCTTAGTGCCGCAAATCTGTACAGAAGACACGTTACAATGCGTCCAGATACTGTTAACGTGGCAAAGCACAGATTACATAGTGTCCAGTTGGGCACTTTACCATGCCGAGACACAGGAGAACAAAAAGACTCTTTTCTTGGTGCTTGGCATACCAGAAGACTACGCGTGGTGACACAGGCGACCTAGCATAGCATGTACTACAAGTTTGGTAATCTCCACCTTCGCTTCTTTGAAGACCGTCCTCAACCAAAGCTGAACCTCATAGCAAAGCCTGAGGAGACTCCTAGAGGTCTAGTCAGTGGTATAAAATATTAAAGTCAGGCAGGGCCCAGCCTACGGAAGGAGGAATGTTTATTGTAGACCAAAGACATATTGCTTAACAATAAATATACAAAGTGATGGATATCATAATAAGCGGTTTAATCACTAGGAGCGATCTCTTACAGTCAACCTTTGAATGGAGAAAATGTTTGGTGCAAAATACAAGTTCTACGAACTGTATCCTTACGTCATCGCCGTGGGGGGGGCAAAGCTCCATGATCCCTGGGCCTGAGCCGGTAAAGCTCATGCCGGATTGGCACAGGGGGAGACTTAAGACAAAACAAGATACCCAAGGGTCACTCAGAGTTGCTTCGCTGTCTACAGTTTAGGAACGAGGACCGGCTCGGCATGAACTTGCACTGCCACCGAGCAAGCATTTGGATATCTGTCTCGATGCCAACGTCGACATATCGTGGTGCATGGCTGATGGGTAGTTCCGCACGCAAGCGCACTCCTAGCCGGGGCACCTGCGTACCCCACGGTTGGGCATAAATCTACGCTTGCTTGGGTATGGGGGGATCTCTGCCCGGTCTCTCTCTCTATATCTCCCCCACTCGTTTGTCTTGTTATACTATACTCTCCAGCCAATCCTCCATTATGGGCGTAATTGTGGTGTGCCCTGCGCTTGGTCGCTCTAGACGTTCTTTCCACTCACATAGAGCTGGGACCATACAAAAATATATGAATCTATGAAATCGATGAGTACAAATAGTATTCTTATGATGACATTATATATTTTAAAGGTTAATTATGCCACTGTATAAAATATATCATTAGGATGGATATCAAATAACGTGATTAGCGTGTAAATAAACAAAACAATATTTTTGTGTAAGCTCAAGGTAGTTTTATTGCTACTACATTATAAAAATTTGATGCCTGAAGGTTTTCCCTATTTAAATTTTACCATGTTTATTATAATCGACATATTTTGTTATTTTTGAAGACATAAACGCGAACGAAGTCGCAGGTACAGCTCGTGCACACATATATGTACATATGTATACAGTTGTACGTCTGAAGTCGAGCGGGCCCCTCTGTTCTCAAGTTCGCCACCCTAGCGTTCATGCATGATGATAGTTTATAGATAGCACGACCCACTTCCCGTGGTTGAAGACATAGCCATTTAGATAATAAAGTTAGTGTTGTAAAAAGGGTGTTGTGGTGCATGTGAAAATTCATTGAAATATGAATAGATATATTTTTTTATCTTTAATTGATTCTAAACTAGTAATTAGTACTAAACAGTGTCGTGTAGTGACATCTGTTAGCAGCATTTATACACAAATGGTCCGTTGGCTAAGCATCATGCCAATCTTTCGTTTATAAATTCATATTTCAAGGCGCGATCTGTAGACTATACTCGTACCACTTTATATTCTCGCTTGTCTGTTAGTTCTCGTGTATTGCACTAGAGGGCATTTCACGAGTCATTTACACAATCCTCAACTTCATTGACATAATTTTGTATTCTATATAGGTCTCTTTCTATTACGTGCACTCATCTATTAATAAAGTTTATAAAGAAAACTCAATTCGTTGCTTACACACATGCTGTATGGAGCGTGTTCCTCATAAAGATTGGGATACATCGAAATAAAATAATAAAATGCCAACAGATCTATTACTGTAAATATGTTTATATTGTTTAATATTGCATGTAGAATCTTAAAACAAATATACTGCCCTCGTTTTATGAAAGAGTACTGAGAAAGTTATTGTAGACTATTATTATTAGGTTTGATAAAGCTGTATCGTGTTATGTCGAAGGGATGGATGCTAGTAGGATATTTAACATTCAAGTTAATTAACATCAAGCTACAACCCCAAGACACTGACCCTTCTGAAACGATGATAACATCGTACTATACATACTGAATATAAATTCAGTATGCTCTAAATTTAAATACAGATGCTGGTCACGTGCCAATATAATTCCATTACTTACAAATACAGTTTATCTGATTCTAAACAACCTAATCATTCATCAGTTTCTATAAACGAGTATTCTTTATAGAGTTCAATACAATATTTTGTACGTAAGTTAGGTATTATAACACTATACATTCTATCAATCGCAGATGTACTCTAAGTTTAAAGCTGGCTCTACCCTCTCGTTGAACACCCCCGAGTATTTAGTACCTTTATGTCTCTTTGATATTGAAGCCTTTCAATATTGTCGTCACGCTTTATAACCCCGTATGTTACGATGCTGACTCTTTCTACAAACCGTACTTTAAAGTGAGAGTTGACAACGATTGTCGGTGTTTGTCGTTCTAATGGAGCCTGGCAATTGTGGCCATCTTCGCACTCCATGCGGCCTCGCACGGCTGGTTTGCTATTCGGGTGTCTTCGGATTTTTAGGTTTCGGGTGTCATCGGAAGTTTTCGTAACTTTGAGCACGTGGTCGAAGTTTGGAATTCGATACGAGTTTGTACAGTTGCTGACACTATGGTGACGTCCATCTTGAACTTAGTCAAAGCCAATGTTACAAGATGAATTTTATTCCTGTCTGTTTTGTATGTTATAAGACTACTAATACATATACTGAAAAATATATTTTGCATATTTGTGCCAGGGTGAAAGCAGACTACGTCTCAATATTAAAAAAGGAAGATAAAGGTTTTAATGAATTTACCCACACCCCTTTGACTTTTGGCGCACTGCCGTGGACCGAGGTTGTCTAATATGCTATAACTGATTGCGGGAGAGACTATAAATGCGGCGACTGTCTAGGTATAGGTATAGGACTGATAAGTTGTGTATCTGTTATTTGAGTACATAATTCTCTATCTTTCTCATCTGACTAGTTATGTAGGGAGTCTACTTTACCTAGTTTAAATAAACAAATAGTAACCTTTTGCAGTATTTCTAATGTTTATAAGAATAAATTATAAGAATAAATAGTTCAGTACTATACTTACATGACTTTTTTACCAAAATTACAAATCCCATAATCATGCATACTAACGCGGTTATTTGTTGGTGTTCTGTCGGAGGGGATAAGGGAGATGAAAATTGATAGAGGGGACTGGATCTACGGTAACCTAACTCACGAGTTGAAAGACAACGCAAGCACTGCTACACAACCTGTCTGTGAGATTCATACGTACCGTAGCATGTATATTCCACGCTTTCTTGATTTTCATTCTATCCAGATTAATACAAATATTATTCAGCTATGCATTCAGCCCCTAAAATATCACCTCACCTTTTTATTACACTTAACATATTTTTGTTCCTGTGACTCATGGAGCTTCTAATATATTAAATTTCATTTCATTGATATACATACGTATTGTATTATAAAACCACATTCCCATTTAACATATTTTACCCCAGGATTTATTTTTAGCGTGAGCCTGATTGCGAGAGAGCCTAAAAGTTTCACAATATAAATCTGAGTGCGAATGTTGTGCTGACTCTGAATGCGATTATTAATACTTCTTAATTATGTTACTGCATTAAAATATTGTAGCATTCTTTCGTTCTACGTCCTATATTATCATAATCATATGCCGTTCCGCTTGAACAGTTTTATGCAGTAACCACCTTCCTCCGCTCCGGAATAAATTGTGTATTATTCCAAATCCGTATATATGTTAATACAGGATGTCAGCTACCTCCATAGCAAATTGTATCAAAATTGATCCAGCCGTTTAAGTATGAAGAACTAACAAACATAGAAATACACACAGTCCCAAACTTTCACCATTGCTTTTGGTGGTAAAATCAAAGAATGAGACCTTTTGCCGCTAGCGTGACCTTGGAAGGTTGATGTTGAGCCACCTCGATGACGCCTCATGATGCATCAAACTAGCCATTTGACAAGATTCTTTATTTATGTCCAACAGTATTTTACAATGTATTTAACTAACGTAGTAGACAAACACTGTGTGCAAATGAGATGCCTAGACAAGGGTTTCAATCTCTAAAATCTGGCAACCTTGAAACGTAACTAAAAACTCCGGATTTTGCATTTCAGACCTCGGACATATCAAAATTTTCCATAATATTTCCAAAATCCCTATTTAATTCTAGGAATATTAATTAATTACCCCATAAACATTTAAAGGACGCCAAAAGGAGTGACGATTTGCGCAAGCCGAAAATAGATCGAAGTGGCGTGCAACGGGAGAGGCCTATGTCTAGCAGTGGACTGCGATAGGCTGATGATGATGATGTAGCTTTTTTTTATTAAGATTGAGGGAGTCTATTATTATTTTCGGAACATCAAGTATGGATCTGGAAGGTCAACTTGCTTATTTGATTTATTAATTTATATGTGTTTATACGTACATTATGAATGTATGAATGTTAGTATGGCTGATTTTACGTTATTGATTTTCGAGTGAGGTACAATAGCCCTACACTAAAATACATCTGTAAAACTCGTACACCTAAACATTTCAGATTCTGCCACTCTGTAATGAGAAGACTGTTTATCTACTACTGTAGTATACTAACATTATTGTATTTATATATTGTTACGTAACTGATTTAAATGAATTATATTACTAAATATTGCAATACCAATATATATGTTTCCTCTTGTAAGACATATCTAAAGTAAGGTTTTGGAAATAAAAAGACCACGTTTTTTTGTATTTTTTATGTTTTTATAACAAGTAGTTCCAATAAAATTTTACAAGTTTTTATTTTGTACAATTATGGAGTAACCTCCACTTATTGAAACTTAAACGCATCAGATATTAATAGTGGCTTTAATTGCGGAGAGTGCTTTAGAAGGTAACAGGGCAACTAGCGCTTGGGAGAGCCCCAAGACCCTTGTGCGTCCGTGCGCCGCGTCGCCACGGGAGACTTCACCTACACAACACTTATGTGGCCGAAGAGCCCATTACTCTACAACCAATTCTAACATAATACAAACATTCTATACAACATCCTCTGAGGCACTCGACTTCACTGCTACTAAAGAAAAATAGAAAAAGTTATTGGTCAAAATAAGAAAATCTTTACTCGTATTTGATATTAACATTTAAATAATTTAAATTTTAGATATTAGATAGTATAGAACAATAATAAAATATGGTGAATAACAATACTGCAGATATCTGCAATAACCGTTCTCCATTATTGAATATCCGCAGTGAACTCGCAGGCTCAACGATGCATAGCGACACGATTTCATATCATTTATCTATATTAAATATTCTCTATCGGTCCATAAGAAACCAGACTCTATTGTTGTTTTCGTAATAATATATAATATGTGTCTCGTCACGTGTAAATGGAACAGTGCAGATTATAATAAAGGTCAATTCCAGTAATGAATCGTAATATGCTAAATCGTGCTGCTTTTACAAAATCAAATATCATTTAAAGTAAAGTCAACTGTCATCAGAACTGTGCACGTATGTATGACATAGCAGAATAAATCAAGTACAACAACTTTTTCATAAATATGTTACAGATTTGAATATGTTACATTCGTAATGTATTATTTGTGATGGACGTTGGGACTTAAAAACTTTGGAAGATTTTAAAATCTAATACATTCAAACGTTTTCAGTTCAAATTGCAGGAAAATTACAGCCATTTTGCAGTCTTAATCTCTTCATAATTGTAATTACTTAATCCTCATAGGATCAATATAATATTGTAACTTTTATGAAATAACTGTTTTTATCTAATTACATCTGAAAGTAATCCGACGCCATAGCTGCTACTGTCAGAGTTACTGTTTTACGATATAAGATTGATTGATTGGTCATAATCGTAATGGGCTCGTTAGTTCAATCGATCCAATGCTTCCTACTAAATAAATATATTTACAACATTTTAATAAAAATTAAAATTTGAATATCTTAAATGTAACACATCACTATAAAGATCTATTTATGTTAAGTTTCAATTAATGTATAATTTGACTAAGTATTATAGATATATATATATATTTGATTATTACTACTTCAACCTGGTTTTATATTTATATCAACAAAATTCATAGCCATCTATATTTATTAAAAATATGTAACTTAATACAATTATAACAAATTATATTTAAAAATATAATGCAACGTAAATTAACTATTAACATTAAATAATACATTGCATTGGTTCGAGTGAATCTTGGGCAGATTTGTACTAATTTTATATTTATTTACAAATTATACGCTATCGCTTGCCCGAAGATAAAATAAATGGTTCATGTTACGCGGTTCACTTTGTCTAACTTACCTAATGATACGGTGTTATTGTGTACACATTCCGTCGATCACAGCCTTCAGAAATGTAAATCAAGTATTGTGATGCGTACTAATAAGTAACATTCGTTACTCGCAAGTTTATCAACTTTTCTTGGCAATGTTACATTTATGAATAATTATATTCAAGTAGTGATTTATTCACCTTATTGTTTTAGTCATAAATAATATTTGCGTCCCTTTAATGTTGTGTAAATCTCAGTCTAATGTGACACGGCATTTGTCTGGCTGTAACAATGTTACGTTCATGAATTGTTTCGATATCAATAGTGCGTAACACACTAAACTACCATTTATTATGAATCAGTACGCTCCTAATAACCTTAGGCATAAACTATATAATCAACACTAATATTGTGCTTTCACTTCGAAATAATTGTGCTACATTTGCGCGGATAAACCATCTTCGGGCTTTCGACCGTAAAACTATAATAACACCGAAATATCGGAACATCCAATAAACGTTACATGAATCTAATTATTTTAATATACTATATGATTTCGAGACACAGTCTCCATACTGCTATAGCTAATAGCGTCCGCTATAAGATATAGCGAAAGTAACTTTAGCCTGCCGACATGCGGACCCGCCGGCCCGCCGACCAGGTCTACTGGTCCCGCGGGGCATGTCGACGCCGCCGTCCGGGCGCTGCATCGGGCTGCACCGATCACATCGCGTGCCACCCGACAAACATAATAGTAACAATTATCATAAAAATATAACTTACAAAAATCTATTGTGACTTGTTACGATGCAAAACGACCGAATGCTACACCAAGTCAAAATTACATTTCCATCTACTTATTGCTTATAAATAAAAAAAAATGTCATTATTGTTGCGAATTGTACAATTATAAATTGTTATTTTTATTTAGAATTACTTAATTCAGGAGAAATTATCTAACCTTATATTTAATTTAGAATTAGGACGATCTTTGGATGTGTTACTAGGTGGCGACTCTAGCGATCCGATCGCGTGCTTAAATAGTCTCGTGGTCAAGTCACGGCCCTGTAACACACCCTTGAATCAATCGATTTATTTAATATATAGGTTTCTTACGATTTGCGTTCGTTCTGCACTAGTCACGCTCACGATGCACTGGACGCCATGCATACAGGATGACAAGTCATTTGAGCCAATTATTGTAATAAATCATAACAATCACCGACAGCGACGTATCAACACACATTATTTTTTAATATTAGGCCGTGCTTACTGCACCAATCACGACTCTCTACAGATCATATTAGTCTTAATATATTGAATTGAGCAGAATACAGGCGCACGGACGCACAAATTGACTATAACCCTGTATTATCTACTGAAACCTAACTAATAAGTTTTTTTTCTTGTTCTAGGGGCGTATAAGTTAAAAGCATTACATTATTAAAGTCTCCACAAAATTGTATAACTTACAATAACACTATTTATTTTTATTCATCAAATAAAAAGATAATATGTTTTTATTATCTCTTATACTATAAAAATAATCAAATAAAAAATATTAACAAAAATAACTGCGGTGTATATTTGGTTATATATAATTCTGCTAAGAAATGTACACATATACTTTGAAACTTTACTATAATCAATTCCCAAATTCAAGCAAGTGCAATTTGTCCTCCCATCTCTGTTCTAAGTCTATTATATTGATTTAAACTTTCAAACTGCAATAATAGTATCGGTCATCTGAGATATAACTTTCATTTATCAATATGTATAACAGTAATTAAGAGTAAAAAATAATAATAAGTTAATAAGTATAATAATAAAAATAATAGAAATCAACAATATAATAAAGTCACAGCATGTATTTACATGTTTTATACATGTGAGTGACGTCGTCATTGTCGTCAGCAGTACTGTCGTCGTACCCATTTTAAGTGTATTTATTTTCTAAATAGTTGGCATTGACCAGTGCACAGGTAGCCTGAGAACGAATTTATTTCCTCCTCCATACTTAACCGGCTTTGCTTCTAAGTAGTTAATAAAAATCTACTACTTTATAATGAACTCCTTCCACGTCCAAACATACTTATAAGTAAATTTAAAAAGAAGACATCAGACGCTATTTAATCTGTAGACCGTAATTACCGAACCCACAGATAGACCCCGCAAAAGTACTCAATAAAAATTGTTATCATGAGAAGATCTATTTAAAATGGGTACAAGAAACCGATGGCACTTTACAGGGTACCTATGCATTCTTTTCATGAATGATGTCATAAAATGACAGACTAACGAACTATATTTAATTTTACGCCGTGACTTAGTTTCTAGTTTCGTTTTATTAAGCTAATCACATCGATTTAGAACATTTGTTGTGTGGTAGTGATAGAGGCACGGCCCCCTGCCTGACGCTTGAGCCCATGAAACAAGAAGTTGGCGGCGGCCTTGATTGGCGCGACAAGTGGCGCCCGCGCAGGAGTCTCCCATTGTCAGACATTGCCGGTGGCCGGGAACCGCGGCGGTGGGAGAGGTGGCGGCGGCCGACCTCCCTCGCCCCCACCCGAGGACTGCTCCGATACTGAAAGTGCCCCACATCGTTACCTTGCTATTCTTTTGTAGCGGTTGGATCCTACTTATTGCAAGGTTTACGTTTGCTAAATTTATATTTTTATTAATAACTGATAAATGCTGTGACGTCACTAAGCTGAAACACCTATAAAAAACATTATATAAATGTCCCTGCGTTGCTTTGCAAGGCATGCATTAACCTCTAAGATGTTATCAACTTCTGATATCTCTTTTCTCGCTCTGAATCAAATGGTACCTGTTTTGATATTAATATAATGTTGTATTTGAAATTAAAATAATCGATAAAAAATAAACCATTAATTGACCATGCTGAAAACATATATGTAGTTATATGGTGGCGTTTATACATGATGTATGTACATATATACACATACAATAAGTGATATGTAGAGACGATCTCATGTTATTCACGGAAGCATAGATCATTGTGTTCTCTGAATAAAGTGACATAAATGTGCTACTGATGCCTACAGTAGTTTTCTTCCAATGTTTGGAAACTAAACAACGAGAAAATGTATTTTTTAAGTAATATAAACTTAACAATTTCGGTTGTTAGCATTGAATGTAGGCATCTAAAGATGGGAGTGAGCACGGTGAAGGAAGCGGTGTACTTACGGGAGTCGTGTTTTTCGTCAACAGGAGCAGGGGGCGGGGGCGGGGGCAGCTGTTGTTCTAGCGCGTTGACGCAGTTCATCATGCTCCCATACAGCCGACTGTCACGAAAGCTGTCCCTGCACACACTCACCCATCATGCCCACTGCTAAAGCTCGGTAAAGCTAAGCCCACTTGACAAATCTTTGATAACTTTAGTTGTATTAACATATTTTCCCTGTACAATGTCTTTATCTATAGAGTAACTTCATCTATGTACATATTTTCACATAAGGTGCGTACTGTGATGTCATCCAGGATTTATATTTACTTTATATCGACTTCTTAAAAATCCATTGAACTTCTAATCAAAAAAATTATGTACTTCTAATCAAATCTTAAGACGTGTTTCAGGTGTACACTCTGTCATAACATAAACAAATAAATCTATTTTTATAACATCGATCTTTTCTTTTAAGTAAGTTATTTTATTTAGATACGATTACGATTCGATGATCATCATTTTTATTTTTATATGATTATATCACTACACCTTTAGAAATTTCAAACACTAAACGTCACAGAACTCATGCTGTGTAAAAACAGGATAAGGTATGAAACTTGTTTCTTGGAAATTACTTTTCGGTTGAAGTGTTATATAGTGTATGACCTAATGTACTGTAAAAATAGTTCAATTTACGGTAAAATATTTTTAAGTCGATTAGGGATAGTCAATACTAAGTAATATTCATTAATTTAAACCCGTTATAACATATAAAATGTGTAATGTGACAAAACATAACCTCCTGAAATAAAAGTTTATTAGGTGACGCTGTTTGTAAATTATGCATTTTTGCAAGTATAGTTCCATCTATATTTCCAGTCCATCCATCAAGGAAGGATAACAGTAATATTTACAAATAGGAAAACATCACGTGCATCGCGTGCTGATGAATGACCAGTCACTTCTGGTTGTGTGCTGTCGTGATATTAGGAAAAACATGAATGTCAATGGTAGGTAGGACACGGTGTGTGCCATAAGTATTTAAATTAAAGAAATTGTCTGTCAGTGTCTTACCTTCCGTTTGAATTCCGGAACAGCGCCAAAATCTCTTCAAAGGTCTTATTTTTTGTTTCAGGAACTTTTTTATACGTAAATATCCAAAAAATTGCAAGGAATACACTAAAAGGCAGGAATGTATAGTTTTCCAGTAGTGCCTGAGAAATAAACAAATCGAATGTATTAAACTTGCAAATTTATCACTAATTATATTCGAATATAAGTCACAAGCTTAGCTAATCTATTGTGGCCTGGATTAGCTAACAGTCTATTTCAGTATAACTCGAATGGAATCAATATTGACAGCAAATATTACTGACCGTAATTCTAAGATCAGGCCGCCTATATCAATATTAATTACCAGAATGCTATTGGGCTGATCTACATATAATATGTGTATATATTGTGAAGGGCCTACCTTCATGCTAGGAAAGCCGATGCCGACAACGAAATTGGCCATCCAATTAACTAAAACGGCGATAGCCATCGCACTTGGCCGTGGCCCCTGCGAGAAGAGTTCAGCGGTGATCAACCACGGGATGGAGCCAGGCCCCACAGCGAAGAACACCACAAAACTGAGCGTCGACACCACCGACAAGTAGCTCATCCAGTCAATCATTTCCTGCACATAGCCAAAGAACTCCTATCAGGGGATAGTAATGTTGTTCTTTCCCGTCGCCGACCGGATGAAATAAATCGCAAACATAAATGCACATCACACACGAGTCTGTCTGTTCAGTCGATTAGACAAAGGCTTCACGCGATGCGTGGAGTTGTGACTCAGTTCTTTGAGTGCTGATAGCGAGTGTTGTCCATCTATCGTATGTACTGCGAATGCTGGTGATAGGTGCCATCCTGCTTTTGAGCAGAGTTTGTGTGATTAAAATTTGGCTTCATTTAAAAACGCGTGCACTGAGCTCCCCGTGATACTTTACCACTGTTGAGTGGCCAACAAAATAAGTGTTCAGTGCTATGTGAGTGATGTACCTAACATTTATATTTGAGAATTTATTCCCATTTATTTATTTACAATGCTTTCCTAGAGACTCCGGTATCGGAAACAGGAAAGTCGCTGAGGGGGATGGGCGTAGCGAAGCTGCGAGTGCATGTGTTGATGACGGTAAACTCTGTCAGCAACTTATTTGATCAATTAAATATTAGTAGTGCTATTAGCTGAGGTGGAATAACAGTGTTTAACGAATTTGTTTACACATACACTCGCCTGAAGCAAATGATGGTGTGAAAAATAAAAAAAGGATTAAATATGCAGTGCATGCATTAGTGTCACTAGGGTGAATACATAAGTTTTTATTTTTAATTTCTCCTCTAAAACAGAAATTACTTTTCAATCTCAAGGTTTTGGTATATATGAGTTTGGATTTTAACGAAACCGTTTAAGATCTTTACAAACGAAATTAACAATTAAACATTAATTGAGATAGAAATAATTTAATTTAATAAGTTGATTTCGAATATAGAGCAACCAATTAGGTGATATGAAAGAAGATACAAATTCAAATAAAGCCTTAATAGTCAAGAATAAATGCTCAAAGACGGTGGAATGTGATTAAGCGATGAGAAAGCGTGCGGAAGCGTATTATTATGTATTAAACCTTGACTTACACCACGCTTTTAATTAATTTTGTTAGTCTTCATCCCGTGCGAATAATAATATTAAAGTATGATTATATTATTCGAAATAATTTCAGCGTCGTCGAGTTTTTTAGCACCTACTTTTGGACTGCCCAGGAATATAATTCAAGGATCTGTTATGTTACGCGAAAAAGAAAACGCCAGAACAATGCTGGTTTTATGAAATGTAAGGGTTGTAACAGATGTCTATAATATTCCTAAGTTCAATTATAAGACTTGCGTGGTATGATTCAAGGTACATATTAGGGCCTATACTTCAAATATGAAATACAGACTCTAAGTTTATTAAAATGTAAAACTAAACTGAAAAAAGAAATACATAGTTAGTATATTTTTTTATACGAAAAATATAAATATGTTTGATCTTTTAGAGTTATTTTGTAAGGGTTTTCCCTCATTAGTTATTTTTTCGGTCGGAGTTTCGAAATTATTATTTTGTTATATTTATGTTGCAAAGTTAAAAATACTGTTTTTCTATAGAATATACACACATCAAAAGTATCGAGGGATCTAGAACATTTTTAATTATAAAAAGATATACATATATATAGAATTATGAAAATATAGTCCTCCAGATTAGCTCCGTTTTTTTAAATTCCTGTTTAAATTAACAACTTATCGCCATACGATACGACGACATTAATGTTGTCAAAAAGTCAAAATAAGTAACTTTTCATATATATTTTTTTTAAGATTTGTGACAATGTGTGTAGTGTCAAGAGCGACAGCCCGAGTCTTACAACATGCAACCCTGGGACCTTGCAACATTCCGTTCTGATGAAGAAATTATAATGATTTTTTACAAACTCTAATAACCATTTTTATAGAAATCCTGATTGATGGATGGATTGATTTTCTATTTATAATTAAAATTTAAAGAAAATTATTTATTCAATTAGTGAAATTCACTATAAAGAATCAATAACGTTCCAATAAAGTTAAAATATTAACCCTCAGTTGACCCTAGAGACTTGATGTGTGTATTTATCTGCTCACTAAAAACATTCGTAGATAAAACAGCCAGTAGTAGCCACTGGCTGTTTCATTTACGAAAATGTATTTAAAGTATTTCTTAAAATGTATTTAAAGTATTTCTTAAAGTTGAAACTTTATAACCATGTATTTACTCTGTGAAACCTTAATAACAGTATCATATTGTTTGCAGTCATTCCTTTCATAATTTAAAGCTTGTCGAAATAAGAACCCTGTTTTGGTTATCAGTTAAACTAAAATCAAGAAGAAAAATCTAAATAATTGACCAACGAGACTAACGTTTATAATAATCGACCACTGACGACTAACCAAGCAGGTTATTTTTATCTTTGGTCATCCATCGATGCTCGTTTAAAACTTTCACGAGTTTTAGACACCGCTCATTCCCCACCATTAAAAACCACTATTATATAAGACACACCTTTATAAGGAATGAAATTGTGATGAAAATAGAGAAGATGAACATTCCCCCAAGGCCGTAGAGATGAAGGGTCCGGCGTCCTGTGCGGTCCATGAGAGGTAGGGAGACAAGGGTCATGCCGACCATGATGGCACCGATCCCCATGGTAGCAAACTTTGCGGACTCGTCTGTTAGGCCCGAGGAGGTGAAAAGCGAAGTGGAGTAGTAAAACACCTAGTAAATAAAAGAAATATTATAATAGATCCTTACAATTTACAGTGCTCCTAAATAGGCTGTTAGGGCAATAGTTATAGGGCTTTTTTTGGTACATTTATAGTACCCGATCCCGTCATTAAAAGTATCAAAATCGTTACAAGATTCTAATAATTGTACAAGTAATAAGTTGTGAGTAAGTAGTGTACTTGTATAATAATAAAAATGTAGTAATCAGAAAATTCGTTTTATTCTTCCGTTGTCATCACCCTTACCGCATTGATTCCGCTGAGTTGCTGCGAAAGTTGCATGACTACGCCAATGAGTAGAGGCGCGCGAAGTGTGGGGGAGCACAGTAGTTCCCGCATAGAGATGGATGCTTCCGCTTGCTGGGCTCGTTCCTCTGCACGCATTTCCTCGATATCTTCTTCCACCTTTAGAGTCAAAGAATGTCTATTAGTGTGGTTTCGATTAAGTAATCATCGTGAGTACGTCGACGATATTCTTAATAGTCGGAAGATTGTTTTCATAAAAGGTATCTCTTTGCAAAAGACAGAAGATGCATTAGGGTGATTCAGATAGAAAAGTCTCATTACATTTAATTGACACAGTATGGGATATAGCATATGCTGCATATATATACACCTAGGTATACTAAAATAAATTAACTCTAAGACCTTTCTTTTGCGCGACGTGGAGCTGCGGAAGCAGCACGTGTTAACCTAACCTAGATATTTACTCTTCTTAGATGCTATCAGACACTACTCCGTTGGTGACACGAAAAAGTGACAAGCATATATCCTTATTGCTTATAAGCAAAAGCTGCAAAGTGAAAAGGAAACACTTTTCTCTAACAAAAGAAGTTACCAACATAGTTATAACTGACGGCAACATCAAATTGTCAAGTATCATCACAAGAATCCCACTTTCGTTAGTGTATAGAAATGAAATTTTCTACATGTCCTACTAAACAAGTCGGCAAAAAGATTTAATATCACGTACCAAACATTTTATCTATTTCACTTCAAACAGCTCTGAATTGTTCATAAAATATTACACATTTACCTGACTCATGCAACGGCATTCGATAATAAGGCTACGTGCACATTGCGTACAAAGGCGAAGTTGGGCGGATCCAATAGTATTCTGAAATGTTATTGACGGAAGGAAAGTCTTGAAATCATGCGCGCGCAATGAAGTTAGATCCGCCCCTAGTAGTAAATAACTAGTGCATAATACTACATAGAACTTCATTTATTGGTGTATAAATCTCTTCACGGAAACGTACTCCCAATATTTCCAGGAATTTACAGCGTACATTCCTTTCATGTATTCGGATATGCAAAAAGAGAAGTACACAAGTATATCTGAGAATCAAGTGATTATTGGTTAATATAAAAATGGAGAACTCTGTACAAGTTGGTCTACAAGAATGCAATTTACATGATGGTAAGCAGTTCCCGGTGTCTAGAAATCTCTCTTCACCACTCCACTCTATCCCTCCCTTTCAGAATAAGGTAGGTCTACCTTATTCACCTTTTAGTAAAGCTAACCAGCTGGGTTTTATGAAGGTGGAGATGTATATCCACATGCAAATGGATACAGCGGAGCCGAAATCTGCTACCAAACCTACCTAATTTTAAAAGTCTTAAACGGCTTCGTGGGCTTTTGTTATATCCTCAATTCTATTTCTTTAAGATATCTTTTATTTCTACAGCTATAAATGACGAATTAATTTGGAGTGCCCTGAATCAATACGATTGACTGATATAGTTGTATTAGTAGTGAAGTGTATACTTCGCTCCTAAAAGGCAAGAGAGTTAGTATTTATTGGAAAGCTCTTTATTTTACTGTAGATGAGCTCTTTTGCTGTACAGAAAATTTCTGTAACCTGTCATAAGTTGTCTAGTTGGATTGGCGGCAAGCACTACTTATGGTATCTGCTATAGCCAGGAAGTTCAATCTTTGTTAATCTACACTGAATTTGTGGTTGCTTCTACAACTACAGGTTGCAGTTTTAGCATTAAAAAAATATTCATTAAATAGGCGTTTGGAACTCCGACATTTTGTAAACTGTAATTTAGTCCTGCTAAAGCTAGAAACAGGAAAGCCTATTGACGACCTCGACCTGGCACTTTGGGAATTATATATGGTATGGTATGTTTGGGGGTATATTAAAAGGAAAAATGTTCAAGAAAGAATATTGCTAATACAGATAGATAAATGGCTTTAACAAAGTGGCCACGTTTAAGTTAGTCATTCCCATGTATAACATTCTCTTAAATACCCATTTGAGAAATTGACACTTATTGTTTTTTATTATTTTTTTATTTGAGCCTTTGTAACGCATACTCTTTGAAAAATTATAATCGTTTATAGGGACAGTTAATAAGCGGATACTCAATATTCTAGACGGTAAACGAACATTTACATACTTATCACATAACATAAAGGCGGACTAATTTATGGTTGGCAAAATTTCGGCATTTGATACGCCTCGTTGAGTAATAAGTAATTACTCTACAGACATATCCCGGGCATAGCGACATGCTGATTCGTTCAACAAGGAGTCATTCAAGGATCGAGAATATGCGAATACGGATAGATGAGATTGTATCTAGAAAATATACCTGATTGCTTGCCCTTAGTCTTCTAAGTGCCCGGCGAGCCTCTTCTTCCCATTGGCGAGTGATAAGCAAGTACCGCGGTGATTCAGGGCAGGCTGGAAGCAGCAGCAGTTGCAGTATCGCCGGACAGATTGCCAATCCTGTGGGACACGAGACTTGTTAACAATTTACGATAAGATTAATCTTTGCGTCTATAGAAAATGCTAAATTGTCTTCTACATGTACCGATACGACCGATGATTTACACAAATAATAATTGTAACCAGTGAAATTCATAACTAATATGATCTGAAACCTTATTACGGATGTTTGGTTTTGATTTTGCTAAACTAGTTAGCGTGCGGTATTAATCGTGTGAATTTCGGTTATCGAATAATCACTTCATTGACTGCATTCGTATTTTGTTTTATTGGTTTATTGGCGTGTTAGTTATGGAGTCTGACTGCTGAGCATGAATTTTTTAGCCAGAGATCGTAAGTTTGATTTCAACCAGGATAAATATTGTGTAATGGGCACGAATATTTATTCTGTGTCTAGGTGTGTTTACAGAAATATAGCTGAACACATATATTATAGAATATATAAAATTCTGTAAAGTTTCGAATCAGACTGCCTGCCCTGTTTGAAATATGTGAAGTTATTATTATTTGATCCAAAAACAACGAACGCTTCTATGCTTCATTTGAATAACATGGACAGATAAGAAGAACAGTGGTTGACCAAAATAGAATAGAAAGTAAATATGAATAGTACATTCAGATAAGACAATGGAATAAATTTACTTAGTTTTAATTACAACCAACTAGAGTAGAGATAGGTACACTACCAAATGAGCTGCATGTTACGTAAATACCTATTCTTACCTACTTAAAAACGAATATGTAGGGAAGTAAGTATAGCTTATTATATATATATTCATACTATGAGTGCGAAAGAAACTTTGTCGCACGGCTAAACGGATAACTAGAACCGATATTGATGAAATTTGGTGTGATAATACTTGAAACCTGGAGAAGGACATGGTTTTATTTATTTATTTCGTAAACAATATTACACTGTGTTAAAATAGAATTACATTAATCTAAATTTAATCATTAAAGTTTACTTATTTTAAACATACCACGTTTGAAAAGTCGAGGTCATAGGCTAGTATTATAACGTGTAGAATGACAAAACTACTCTGCGATTTGCTGAAAAAAAAATTAAACACTGAAATCCGATATAAAACCTACAGGTTCAAACAAAAAGACTGAATGAACCCAGCTAGTTTGACGTTAGCCATGACCTCGTAGCCGTCATGAAAAAGGTTCGACAAACATTATGACAGACTCATATCACGTTACAAAGGTAGATTTTTCAATGATTGTTTTACGTGGGAGTTTTTCTCTGTGATAGCAATATAAATTAACTTGGCCTCCAGAGATCTGTTAGTTGTCTAACTGAGAGACAAAACCAACCTTAACATCTACATATTTGTTGACATTTGAGATTCATTGAAATAAAAACGAAAATAGAAACAAACGATGAACGTTTTACAACAATAATTTTCTTATTTGGCATGTAAGTGTGACACTGATGTAATAAATATCTTAGTATCATTTGTTATTGTATTTATTTTTATGTATTCCGTTTTTTTTGTAACTGGATTCTTATCAAGACATTGATGCGCAAAAAACGTTACTATTACTAGAAAGGAAGAGGAAGAACCTCTTTTAAAGATAGTTATATTACACTAGCGGGCCCGACAGACGTTGTCCTGAAGTTGCAGTATAGATAAAGAATCTAGATAACGACTGCAGCGCCATCTGCCGGGTGATTTGTGAATCTAAACCATCCAGGGCGCTACCCAAACGCATACAAAAACATTCATTCAAATCGGGCCAGCCGTTTAGGAGGATATACACACGTACAGTAGAATTATATATATAAAGACTAGCTGTTGCTCGCGACTTCATTTGTATAGAAATTTTTAACCATACTTCTAACAATTTTTATTTTTGTTTAGTGTATACAGGCAATTTATTCAAAAGAGTGCAAGGTAAAGACAATGCTTTGATAATTGTTTTTTTTTTTTGTATAAATATAAATGGTGTTAGTTATCATTATTGTGCGGACTTTTATCTATCAATCAGTCAGCCCTAGAGTGCCCGGCAGACAATACGCTGCCCTCTATTATTTAAATAGGAATAAACTGGCTTCTGGCTTACCCCGCGGGGAGTAGTACGATGTACGTGCGAGTGTATACATATATGTATGTACATTATGTAAGTATTGTGTTAAGAAATAAAAAAAGGAAATTTAACAATACAAGTTATTTTTTTAGTAAAGAATACTAGCAACGCTGGTGAATGATTACTAGTATTCTTGTTCGTGTCCGATATACCAGCTACGGTAGGGTGATGACCCGTTGGGGTTTCCACACAATAAAAAAGTATTCTTGGTAACCTCTTTAACTAATCAACATTTTTGTGGTAGGTTTGAGTTACGTTACGAGTTACGAGTACGCCTTAGTTGGTACGCTATCCCCACCTTTAGAAGAACTTCAAATAAAATAATTTGTAATAGTTACAAAAAACGGCACATTTTTATTTCGGACCCTACAGCAGCTTATCGGGAGGTGAAACAACCAATCATGTTGATGGATCAAAAGCTATATCATGTTTATACCTTTTTGTCGGTATAAAAACATATTTATCGAAATATTTTCACTGACGCTACAAAAACATTGGAACTAAAATTGTTGATGGCCCAGTTCTATAGCGCCGTATTCCATAATAATTTAAGGTAATACCATCATTTTAGCATCGAAAAACAAAAAGTAGTTTCTACGTTGATTTAACAAGATGAATACTTTCAATTTCGTGTCATGACCGAACATAACTGCACGACACGGGACAGTTTGCTCTCACGTTTAATACCTTTGCATAAGTTTATTTCAATCTAACAGTTCCACTAAAAAGCGGAAAACGTTGCTAGCTATCAGTCCTGAACAAACTTTACCTCGCCGTTAAAAGGACAGACGCAACAATTCCTTTGACTATTGAGAATTTATTTTGTGATTGTAAATACGACGTTAAATTCTCTATTCCTTGAATGAATGAATGAATAATTCTTTGTGATTTGATGGCGAGTCAATATGACAGTAAAATGTGTTTGAGTAGCTTCAAGATCTTTCAGTTATGTTTTTATTTATTTTTATATATTAGCTAACTTTTGTTGTCAGAAGTTTATGTTTTTTTCTTAGGAATGTTTTTTTTTGCCCCTGTTGACAAACAGGGTGATTCAAAAAGTAAATAAGCCGATGGTTATAAGACTCTACCAATATGTGACAAGGATAAAAATGTGTGTTAACAACCATTCAAACAATGGACATAATCTTATTTTAACAACCAGACTTCAGTGTGGGCACTGACCCCAAAATACTCGACTTGAACCCTTGTGGCATTCTTGCAATAGTAATACAAGTAGCACTTACCAAGCAGTATCGGCCATCCATCATCAGTGCCGAGGATTTGTTCGATGCCCAGGACTTGAGACAGCAGGAGTCCGACCGTGACCGCTAGTTGGTTGACGGTACCCAGCCCCCCACGTAAGTTCAGCGGTGCTATCTCCGATATGTACATTGGCACTAGTGATGTATTCAATCCTATGTGTTCAAATGATATTTATTTTAACAAAAATAAATAAATGAATGGTTCACATTTTAGTTTTTAGTTTTGTTCAGATTCAATACGATACTATGCGAAATTTAGATATAATATATGTATATATACATATATATTAGATGGCAGAGACAATTTTTTAATCTTTATGTTCAAAATGCTAATATGTATCATCATAAACGTTAATGAATATGACTGAAACAGTATTCTTTAAATGATATAGACGTGGATGAAGTGTACGGGTATCTAGTAATTTATAAAAAGTCTGTTTACTAGAAAAAAGCATTTGAAAGAAGCAAAACAGTAGGAAAATTACTGAAAACTATGTTACCTCACAAGTAGGTATGTATTTGAACATAACTATGTTAAAATATTGCTACATCTGTTTCTAGAAACTTGTAGGGGAATATTCATTTTTATAGATAAGAAAATGTTGAAAACCCTAGTTAACAAATCTGAAAAGGTATCAGGGTATGTATGTTTGATGCTTCAAACATAACGGCTGGATGGGTTTTAATCAATTTGTATCTATAACCAATGTTGGGCACCAAGTGATAGCTGTTGGCTAACATTTATTAAAAACGATTTTATTAAACAAGATGATGTTTAGAACTGCAACTACAACAAAGGAATTTTATTATTAAGTAAACTGCTCCAATAATTTAGTGCGCCAAACTATCCTTTTGCATTTTCTATGTGTTTTCTTGGATATATAATGTTACTACTTCTGTAATTTTAATAACTTGCTTACTCTTATATGAATTCAATAGATTATACCTACTAGAATATACTCGTTATACTAGTAATAAAATATATAGTTGGTTATATATCGTTATTTTTTTTAACTCGATATGATGAATAATAACACCGTTAGCAGCCAGGGTTATGTATAGATAACTCACCACAGTTGACGCCGATAATAAACCTGCCGAATATGAGCAGCTCGTAACAGTGTGATATCTTGGTGAAGCCCATGAGGCTGGCGCCGCTGATGCCCAGGATGTTGTTCAGTAACAAGCCCCCTTTCCTAAGTAACAAGACCATACGCACTGAAGATTCATACCAAAACAAACATAATTTTATTTTAATTTAGTATCTCAATAAATATGACTGTTTCAGTATAAAGCAGTCTCATCAGCTTCTGGCTTAAAAGTGCCAAGAATTTTAACATTCTTTTAGTTTCTTTCAGTTTCTTATTTTTGCAATGGATATTATATATTAAGTTTAGATGTTTAAAAGTGATCAGAGCAGTAGAAAGTTAAACGACATATTCTACAATAACCTAAAAATAAAACCGGTCTTACCTGCCAAATCTGTTAGCAATCATGCCTCCGGAGAAACCACCAAGCATGCCACCAATAGCAAAAATGCTAACAGCAATAGAGTAAAGCCTGTTCACTGTATCATCATGTAGATCCATGCCGTACCGGTTCTTGTAAACGTCCTTCATAAAGTTAGCGATATTCTGTTAAAAAGAAAAGCGTTAAAAGGAGTATTGACTCCAACTGTACTTAGTGTTTAGTCCTCTAAGGTAGTATGAGGAACAGTGACTAAAAAAAAAACATACATATATTGTACTTGGTATTATTACATATATGTAAATAGCAATAACCTCCCGCTTAATAGTAAACAGCTCTTTTCAGACATAAGTTTTCCTATATATATATAATAAACACAATTTATTTGAAATAGGAAAATTCATAACTTATTCATAAAATTCGACTCAGTCAATTACTAATATTGACGCGCCATAAAACCGACGAACTCGAACCAACATCGATAACCACTAGTCGGCATCCCCAATGAAGTTTGCCGTTGAAAACATTTCCAATCAAAACTGAAATATCTAGCAAATGTATTTAACTTCAACTTTAATTGTATCTCAAGCCTCGGTGCCTTTAATTGGTTCGCCCAACTCTGGGAGTGTGGTGGCATCATGCAGTTATATAGTTTATTAGTATCCGAGGCTTAGCCAAACTTGTTAATTTTCTCGAAAGGAGCAACTCAGTGTTCGTTAAGAAATTTACTTACATTTTTTACGTATTACATTTACTTACGTATTATCATAAGTAGATTTATTATTATTTAAATTTATTTCTAAATTCTTCCTGTTTTATTTTAATTCAATAACAACATAAGAGGCTGGTTAATCTTAAGTATAATAGTTTTTTGCATTTGCTTAATAAGAAAAATGATATAGTGTCAAAATAATTTGCAGAAAATGTAGGCCAATATTACATAAAGCTACAGTGTCACCTACATTAACATCCATTCGACTTTCGAATTGACTATTATTAACAAAAGACTAAATGTGTAAATGTCTGTGAAATGTCTGTACAATTTTTTTGTGTTTCTAAACATACCTTGCCCGGAGCGTTGATGACCCCAGTATTGTAACCGAACTGCAGCATCCCCAGCACTGCGGCGAGTATGGCGTACGACAAGAAGAAAGTCAAGCCCTACAACAAACACAAAATTAACTAACGAACAAAGTGGCTGTAGCATAAAGCGTATGACTTTCCATTTGATGGTTATATATAGGTGCCAAATCCACCTAGCGCATTATCGATCTTAACATAGCTAAGCTGTAGGGGTTAACAAGAATAATATCCTGCTAGAATATGGAAAATTTAAAATCACTAATAAAAATAATAAAAAATATATCAAAATATACACAAAAAAAAATCTTGGGAGGTCTTATTACTCGAACAGTATATGGTGCAAGTACAAAAGGATGTAAGTAGAAAAATATTTATATAATTAAACCATTTCTGGTCCTCAGTCAAGTAAAATAGGGTTTTTTTTTTCGTGGACTGTTGACTCTATCAGAGAGTATACCGTTTCTTTCAAAAAGATTTGTGGTGTGTTTCAAATTTAAGGAGAATAACTTATATTATTATATTGTTATATTAATAACATATTATATATATATATATATATATATATACATAATTCATGTCTTGTCACTTGGGTTTAGATCGGGTAAGATAGGTAAACGAAAATGTACTAATTCATACTAATGATGAAATAGCATGGATCGGCGTAAAATGCTGAGCGCGCGCAACGTGATTGATTGTACTAGGGTCGTATCGTAATAGCACACACTTCAAAGTGTTAACTAAGTTAACCAATCAAAAGGAAATGTTTTAGTTAAATCCCGTTTCGAAATCATTTCCTAACCACCAATTTTATGTGCCTACCACTTTGTACAAAAGAGTTATGCGTAGTATGCATTTGGCGAACTTTCACAAATGAGAACCATTTGACATAGTGAGTTATGACCTCAATCCGCCTCATTGTGTGAGAGAATTCAGCTGGCTACAGTTTAATATCGTATCTAATGTACATTTATAGATCTGTCTGACGTTGCAACTGACTAATATTACTTATAATTAAATGAATTCGTCATTTGTCTCATTCGTTTTTAACCATAAAGTTACATCATGAATAATAATTTATAATATGCAGGTGGCTGGTAGGAGTCGCCGTACATACCATAATCGAATTAGTTATGTCTAAAACCCTTGAAACTGGCTTGCTTGCTTCGCAACAGTAGTGGAAACTCGTGAGGTACGTAAGGATAGAAAAAACGTGGCGGACTGTTGCCTGTGATACAAACTGACTATTCTTAGACACAACAATGTAAATAAATATGGAATCAAATGCGTAACCTGTAGACGTAACAGTTGAATGTACAGTACATATCCTCATGTATAAATGTCAGTGACTTTAACCAAATTGTATAGTTGTGTTATCCAGTTAGCGGAAAAAGGTTTTCTTCTTAATACGTAAGTTGGAACAAATGTTGGTTGGCAAAATATTGGATTTTAATGCGTCGCTGCCTACCCCTTCAAAGATATGAACGTGTATCTATGAATGCTTTGAATGAACACAAAAAGTCTTGAAATTCTCTTTAATATAGTTAGAAAGACACTAGAGGACTAGGTGTTGTGTTAAGTGGTCAGTTGCTAAAACAGTTAGAAAGACACCTGTCCAAGTTGCATAACTGATGTTTAAACTACTCAGAGCAAAGTTTCTAAACTGAGTTTGCAGACACAGTGCGGGGTCTTTTAACTAGCTGCTTTGATTCCAGGAGGTAACGAGTAGGTGTAACTGAATGAGGAATAAAATTATATTTTATGCACCGAGCGCTGTTCATTATTTTGTAAAATACATACAGATATGTACTGATTATGCAAATAAATTATTTGATGAAACCTAAGAGAATTGATGAAAATCGGAAAGCATAAAGCTTCTTCCATTAGTGAATGATAACGACAATGGCAATAATGAAAAAAAAAAACAATGGATGTTTTAGTTACGGACTGAAGAGCGGAACGTCAGACTGGGTAGTGTATCTATAAACCGATGATATGACCAAAGATGCATAAAGGCTTGATATTCATCATTTTCGAACTGAAAAAGACCGAAATACTATACCACGTATTTAATTTATTTTGCCTATCCTAAGATTGCCTGGCAGAAATTATGAATAAATAGCCAATTTTAACAAAAAACAGCTAAGAAGTGTCGCGTTAAGACCTACCAATCTATAGATACATTGCCTATAAGCTATTAATGCTGTACAATAAAGTTTTTTCTAATCAACTCTATAGGTGGTCACACGACTAGCCGTTCCCCGCAATAAATAATAAGGGTCATAAAGATATTAAGTAATCTATAAAATACCTCAAGAACTACGCTGTCATGTTAAAATACTTTTTTAATCTCGACTTGTCATTCCAACAGACCAAAAAGCAAATTTTTCAGGTTTATTATATGTTATGTGTAGAGATTAAACGCGGGTTCGTCGCATTCCCATACACCGCTGGATTTACTCAAAGCTATGGCACAGTTTGAACAAACATGATTTGCATCTATGTGTGTTGCTACCACGGCTCTCTACAGTTAGTGAGTGTACAAGTTCTGACAGTGAGGCAGCTCTTCGTTCTCAGTACCATCCTCCTTAAGCATTCGACAGTACCGCATGATTCTAATAGTTTTAAAAAACAAATACTGTAATGTATGTGAAACGCAACAAAAATGCGGAGCGACCCTCGCACAGCGTAATTATACCTACTTGTCTAATCATCTGTACAAAAAAATTAATAAACTCTGTGCCATTGCGCTCATGTGTCGCAATAATTGTAAAGCTTGTGTGTCTAAATGGTTGTTGACCCTGGATTATAAACAGACGGAGAATTTAATACGATGTACATTCTAAGCCTTTCGACTCACTAATTAATGACCTACATATGTTTCCTATAAATATATATATACCAAACACACAACACTCATCGACTGTGTGTCCACAAAGACACACACACACACACACGCACACATACGCACACACTCATACACACACACACACACACACTTACACACAAACACGTAACACCTATTTATAATAAGAGGCTACAGTACTAAATTTAAAATGTTAGCAACTAAGTAGTAGTTTTTAACTCGCTTTTTTGTTTTTCGTATCACTATTATTTTTGTAGTATGTTTCCTAATTTGACACTGTGTTTGTCTTACGAGTACTACTGCTGGTGCCCTAAACACAAGTTGAATCTTGTTTTGGGTGCCAGAGTTTATCGTAAATACTATATATCGTATTTGTGACGCTGTTGATGTACTTTTGTGCCCAATTAATGAAAATAAATCTTTATCTTATCTTATCTTAATGTGTCTTAAAATTTAAGAGGGTTATTTATTTATATATGATGGTAGTTGAGTGCTAGTTTTACGTAATAAGTGGATTTTACACCGGTCGCAAAATGCGTGACAGTTTAAATAAAATGTTTAGCCCTTAGCAGTTAATGGTTTCATACATTAACTGCTATGGGCTCGACAGCAAATTTTAGAACACAATGAACACTTTCAATAAGCATATCGTTAAAATTGGATGCAAATAAGTAGTTTGATCTATTTTATGGTTGATTAAACTAACACCGCATCGCTGAACACATTATCGTCAAAATAATTCAGAATTTCCCGTCAGTTACCGCTAAACGCTTGCAAAGTTATAGAGGTTTATGCGGCGTAAATGCATGCAGTTATCATATTTCAATAACATATTTTTATGATAAAACACAATTGCCTTATTTTGTAAAGTAAGAATTACATCATATATACGGCTTGTACTATTTTGTTTTATTCTACAATATTAAAAAAAATGTTTATTTTAATGATCCTGTATAATAGACAGCAGAGCAGACCGGTTACATAATGATAAGTGACATCGGTAAGTCAAGAGGAGTAAGTGGAATTAATTGAAAAGAGAGGTTAGAGGAGAGAGGGAGTTGGGCCTCCGGTACCCCTACTCACTGGGCAATATAGGCAAGCATTGTTATTCTATGAGTTTTCTGTGATGCTGTGGTATTACTACAGTCGCGCCAGCCCATTCGTAACTAAGCATGGCTCTCCCACGGATAAAGTTAAAATATTTTTGAAGTATGCAATAAGTACATACATTTATTAAACTTTAAATCTAATTCAACTGTATAAATTCTATGTAAATTGAAAATTTTGCTGAATAATCTCTGCAGTTATGCAGATAATACATTTATTGTGCCTTTCAAAATTGGTTGCGTTTTCATAACAGCAAATTTATCGTATACCAATAGATGGTGTGTCGTTCTCGGTGCACGCTACCCCATATGTTCCCGTGGGTGTTACTTATAGATCGGACTGATATTTATCAGAGAGTATATATACAATTCTAAAGTGCCCAGATGACGGCACTAATGTGATAAGGGGCAAGACACACCTCTGCCGACCCCTTCTCAATATAGGTATGAGCAGTATTAAATAAATCGAGTCAAATTTCAGTTCAAATTTCAGTCTTTGTAACACAATAATCGCACGAGGTTGAACAGACCAGATTGTTACCTATAATCTATATCTGATGACTAAACTACTCCTTCTTCTTATTATTTGCGAACTTTTGTTATGTAAACAATTCCTTTAATCAAATCTCCGACTCGTGTATATGATACATACTTCATGTATATGAAACTGGAATTGAACCAAGTGCAAGCCGTGTTATTTTGAAAGTATTGCACAGATTTAGTCTAATCGATTAAAATTTTGTGAACACTGTGAAATATATCAAGTTAAGTAAGAGAACTTTATGTAGAACATGTGGGACGTTTAAAATAATAAAATGTTGAAAGTATTGCTAACATCCTTTTCAAAAAAACAGATAACAAATATTTTCGAATATATCATAATAGCGGTTGATGTAAAAGAACGTCTATTGCTGCCTCTGACGAATAGACCTATATATTCGTGATACCAAATAAAACTTCGAATAATTATATATTGTAAAAAATATTGCAACATTAGAAGTAGCATACCTGCTCAAGTAGTCGAAGCTTCCGCCTCTGCGAGTGTTCCTCCAACCGGTCGACGTACTCTCGCAACTCCTCGATCTCTTCCTTCACCTGCTGCACCGTGTCCAGCTCCTGCTTGATAGCTACCATGTCACGCTTTACCTGTGCACCGTATCAATATAAATTAACAATCATCTCACACATTTCTAATAATCAATAGACAAACAGACAGTGAAGATGATGTGGCACTTACGGACGGTCAAATAATATACCAGCAGGGTCTTGCAACACTTTTTGACCGTTGAGCTACTTTTATTCACTTACGTTTGTTGTAATTTTGCATCCACTTATTCAACTTGTACTACTTAATTATGTTTTAAAGTAATAAACAGAACTACAGAGCCAAAAGAACATGCCCGAAATGCTTATTATCAAACCCCCTGATCTGGCTAAATCAGCACCGTACCAAAAAAAATTACACCAAACGGATGCCGGCTTATTCAGTACAGTTACACGCGTTCAAAGTGGTATGAGATGCTCATACACTACAACAGAAGTATTGCATAAACTTTCAAGCTTTGAACTATTTAATGTAAAACTACACAAAGTTATTGCAGAGCGGTTGGCCCCTTAATATATATCCAAAAGAACACCACGAAGGTACGTGTAATTATATATGTTGTTTGTTTTCATTAGACATTAAGTTAATTGGCATTTTTGCTTTAAGATTGAGTCAATCTAATCCCTCATGTAAATTTGAGTCAATGACTCTTTTAGCATACTTTTAAAAACAGACAAAACTTTTGCTGAGATAAAATACAATTTAAAGGAGACATTGTGTTTAAATTACGTCGATGTTCAAAACACAATAAGATATACTAAATACTGAAACGAACCGTAATGTGATTGAGGGTAACCTGAAATAAATCACACGGCAATATGATCGTTTGTAACTGCAAGGTCTTAGCTGCAGAGCCTTGCACGCAATGCCAATCGGCCTGCACGCGATCTTTGTGATATGACCGTAAAGTCAAGCACCGATTTATTGTAAAGTCGTTTATATTTTGAACGATCGATGTTACCAGTAAATTCCTAGCCTTAGCACTTTCATTGCTGGCAACTTTGAAGAAAACTGACTGACTGAAAAATACTGAGTCAATAGTCTAAGGATGATGTTTAATAGTCCAAATATAACCTTTCTCAAGATTAGGGTGCTACAAGTGCTAGAACATTTTTGAACTGAATTATTATTTATATAAATTTAATTATTATAATACTTTATCGTTTGTTTCTTTTTATTAAGGGAAAATTACGTGTTTGTATATATATATAGGACGTGTGTTAGGTACATATAAATTCCACGAATTGTAAAGTTAAAATAAACACGAATTTTATTTGACTATATTTGAATTCAAATGTTTCATTGTTTTCCCAAGTACAAAAACATGTCAATCACAAAGAGCAATTCCCCTATAGAATTCGTAAATACTTTTGAAGCCGATAAATTGCATCATAAATTGATAAATGATAAATGTTCTTTATTTTGTAAATAGGTTATAACAACACTCTTACACGTCAATATATATTTTTTTTCTGTTAGTTTATGCCAGATGAGGCCGGTGTTTCCTAGCTGACTACCTTGAGAAGAAACACCGAAACAAACTCAGAGGTCAAAGTCTGTTTTAAAGTCCATACAGATGTACTGGTCAAAAACATATGAGAACCATGCACGGTAACGTCTGAGATGAGCTTTTGAAGAAAGCACCACGCTCATTTGAGTGGACCCGTCCAAACAGTGCAAGCATTTGTCAGTTATCGTGTAGCTCAACTTAGAACTTTAAGGAGCTCAACGGACCGACGAATAGTACCAAAGCAAGGACATTTGGGTAGGCCGCAAAAGTACTCAAACAGTCAGACATCGTTAAAAAACAAACTTACAGGAGAAAAGAGAAAAATAAAAAGAAATAACCTACATAGTCCTCACATTTACAATAATTAAATTTATAAATAAAAGAAAAGAAACAAATATATAAGATATTATACTTAACAAAGTATTCATGTCAAAAAGTACAAAGATTAAAACAATAAAAAAAAACAATATAATACTTAACAAAGTAAGTATTCATGTCAAAAAGTAAAATATAAAATGTCAATGTGTATAAAAAAAAAGAAAAAGTATAAACGAAAAACATAAACGAAAAACAAAGGCTAATGTACATTAATTAATTTTATCTAGTTGTTTTTTTTTTTATTTTATACCTTCTACTGTTTTTATTTCATTGAAAGAGTAACGTATTTACATACCTACTGCTCACTGATTGACCTCACCGATCTTGACTATAACTAAGCACAGCTTGCCCCATATGGTAATTAATTTGTGTTTCTCCAACAAATTAAGTTTGCTGTAAATGCACAAATGTATGTAGTCATTGAGTATCAAACGACAGGCTAAAAATCTTCTCAGCCACCCGGTGTGGAACAGTGGGACACCGGAATAATTTATCAGTAAATTTATTAATTATTTAAAACTTTTAACTATGGAATTTAGCAGACTCCTCATCGTAACATACGCTGTATAAAATGTTATATAACCTTTTTGCTATCGGGGGCTGTAATATACATATTTGTATATGACATTCTAGTTATTAAAAAGCTTGCACTTTGGAAATAATTAAGCGTCGCGTCGTTTTTATCGTAATGTCCACTTTCGGTGGATTAGGATACATACACAAGGCGTGAAGCCGTCATTCCCTAAGGGGATGTGCCCCTAAAGTCCGCGACTTGCGACTATGTATAAATCGACATGTAATAAGTTTAATATTTACAAAAGTCTCAAAACAATTATCGCCTTAGTAATTTTGTATAATCATTTTCTAGTTTAGTTTGAAGCTATTTCCTCTATTTCCTCGTCATCATAAATTCGGAATATTCAACCTTATATTACATTATATATTAAGAAATTTCAAACGATTCTTGAATTTTGTGAAAAATGTGCAATCGACTCTCTTATACGAAGCGATAACGATAAGAAGCTTATGGACTTAGACTACTCAAAGGGCAAATCGTTTGACCTCACGGCATTACGTTAATACCGTGTGAATGTGTGAACTAGTAACTATGAAGATCTCTAGTAAGTTCATGACAAACATATATTTAATATGGTAAACATAATATAAGTTATAAGACACTGGCGCCAATATCGTATTAAATTTATCTATAGTTTAATTCTGTTTTAAAATTGTATTAAAAATATTATATTGTAAGATGTAGTTATAAAAAAAGCTAGTGACGTCACATGTCATCTAATATAAAGCCACATGAAAGACGCGCTTATGGGCGGCTTGGTTTCTTTTTCATCAAACGCCGTGCTAATTGCCGTGCAGTACTCTTATTTTCTTTAATTAGTTTCTTTCTATCAAAAACTCCTGCTCATACTTAATACAAATCTAGTTATAGGTGTTTCTAATGATATTATAATGATAGTCATAAATATATTTAACTCAATAAATAAATTCATAATCTTTGACCTACGTTTCACCTGACACGAAAATCCAATCGAAGCGCGTGACGTCAATCCTCAAGAGAATCGTGGCAAATCCTTCTCTTTTACTGTCATTTTGACATATGGTATGACATATAAATAAATCAAATGAATTGAAATAACACTTTTTGATTCTTTTGCGTATATTGTAACCTTGCTTTTGTCAAAGTATTGAGAATTGGCGAATATACCTGTTTGCATCAAAATAACTTACACCATTTGCAAATGGATTTTATTTTCCACTTTTGTTTTGCTAAAATCCTGACCATCGTTCATAAATAAATAGTGAATCATACAACAAATATTCTAAACACTACTTATTTTCGAAGCTCTAAACTTAGAACGAAGGAAAATCATGGGGAACCAAAATCTTTAGTAGAGTAGCAGTAAAGTTCTTCCCCAGTCTATCAGTTCCAAAATTAGGAGTAATTGAAGTCTAATTTAAGGAGGAATTGATTGAAGCAATTGAATATGTTTACGTTAAAATTAAATTAAAAAATATACTGCAAGTCTAGCATGACCAGTCTTTCAGTCCCATTTCGTTTCGTTTGAGTCGCCTACCCTAATGTCCTTAAATTCTCGTGACTGGAGATCGTCATAAATATTTGCATATACGTGGTGTACAGGTAGGTACACAAAGTACGATTTCATATGATAAATGTAGCGTTCTTCAAATAACACTTAAACTGGTTTACAAAATTTACATTAACATAATTTTATGTAAATAACACAAAACCTGTACGAAGTTTCACGGTTACTCATGCCTTTAATTGGCAATCTAGTCTTCCCAAGGATCTGTCCGGGACCTACTCTATTATTATTATTAAGTAGAAAGCACTTATTTACCGTTGTCTTATATATAAAGATTGTACTTATACAGTCTGGAAGCAAATATGATCAGTAATATTGTTACTGTACATTAGGCTTTTATAAAATTGATGTTATGAAGAAGATAGGGAGGCAGGCTTTCAGTCTATAATTTGTTTGAAATAAAATAGTTCAGAGGCGGTGCTGCACCAGAAACAGGAAATCTAATCTGTGGCAAGGTGGGGAATATTATTGCTTTTAATGTATTTACTCTTACAATTCAGTTCTTGATAACCGCAAAAGGATATTGCCCGTTTAAATTCAACTTGAAAGACTTTTTTATGGTTATTACAACACTGAGCAACGAGGAGATTTATGTAATGTATATGATGTCTCTTTGTCACGTCCTAGAGCCGAGACGGCTTGAAGGATTTTGACAAGTGAGATATCGTTTGCATCATCTTAATACTGGAATTAGCATAGGGTATAACAATTTTTTTCTTTAAAAAATGAGGGTATAATATTTCGAGATAACGTCAGAAAAAAAGAGGCAGTTAATGATGCAGTCGGGTTTTTTAATTTTTTTAACAGTTTAACTTTTTTAGTTTAGGGGCTAACGATGGATCACTTGATAATAAATGTTTACCGCCGCCCTTGAAAACTATAAATGTTTTATTATTAATTTTTTTTATGCGATAGGGAGCAAACGAGCAGACGGGTCACCTGATGGTAAGTGAATACCGCCGCCCATGGACACCCGTAGCTCAAGAGTCACAAGTACGTTGCCGGCCTTTTAGGTAAGAGTACGCTCGTTTCTTGAAGGTTTGAGGGTCGTATCGGTTCGGAAATACGGCAGGCGACAACTTGTTCCATAAGGTGGTTGTGCGAGGCAAAAAGCTTCTGGAGAAGCGCACAGTGGCGGAGTGCTAATCATCCAGGTGATGGGGATGGATATTTTGTCGCGTAGGACGTTGGCGGAAACCAACAGCCGGTATAAGTCCGAACACTCCCCATGATACAAGCGATAGAGGATGCAGAGTGAAGCTACATCTCTACGCAACGCCAAGGTGTCAATTCGATCAGAAATATCTTGGCAGTCGATGATGCGAGTCACTCTCCGTTGAATGCGGTCAAGAGGCAGAAGTTGGTACTGGGGTGCACCTGCATAGAGATGAGAACAGTATTCCATGTGCGGCCGAACCTGCGCCTTATAAAGTTGCAGGCGGTGGGCTTGAGTAAAATACTGTCTCGATCTGTTTAGCACACTAAGCTTCTTCGAGGCTAATATGGCCTTACTCTCTAAGTGACCGTGAAACTGGATTTCACTTGATATATCGACGCCAAGGATTCCGATACTGGCTGATGCAGTTAGGGAAGAGCTCTCGAATTGAGGTGATATGACCAATGGCATCTTTTTAGTGGTGAACGCGCAAACCTGTGTCTTCGTGGGGTTAAACTGGACTAGGTTAAGTCGACCCCAATCTGAAACTTTTGATAAAGAAGTTTTGATTTCAGATACAAGTTTGGATCGGATTTCGATGATGTTTACCCGAGAAATGTTAGCGCGGCCGATGTAAAGGGCATCACTCGTGCTATCGTCTGCATCGCAATGGATGCTGGTAATCTGAAGTATGTCATTGATATGCAGAAGAAACAGTGTGGGTGATAGCACACAGCCTTGTGGGACACCAGAATTAACAGACTTGGAATCGGAGCATGCACCGTCAACAACGACCTTGATGGTTCTGTCTGTGAGAAAACTGGTGAGCCAATTTAACAAACTATGAAAAGGTAAAAAAATAAGTCATACTTAGGCAGGAATGGGTTGGCTCGAACGGAGTATTACCACACCCATACAGAAAAACGTACATAAACAATTTATGTCACAAAATAAATAATTTAAGGCAGCACGTAATGTCATAGATGCATTTTCGTAATGAATATGGTTTGAAAGCACTACCACACAATTTCTGCTTTACCATTGTTATTTTGAATATTATTTTGATATTTTAGTAGTTGTCAAGTGAAATTTGTCGCCTACCTGAGGCTAAATATGTCCACCAGGTGGTTATGATAATTAAATGTAAAAACATTTTATTAAAAACATAAACAATTCTTAATTAATATGTATATACTTCCAAAAATTACTTACGGGCTTGGCATCGACTTCAAAAAGATCAGTAGTTACCCGATGCCTTTGTAATATTACCTGTTATATTGAAAATTTTACATAGGGTCTAATCTTTCAAGTTAGGATTGTAATTAATTATTTTACTTTGTCTTTAGTGCCTTTTCTTTGTGTTTAAAAAGTTTTAATTCATGAGTATATGTTCACTTGTAATTGTTAATTGGTTTTGTCATTTTATGTTGCTTGATACAGAATATTGCAGGTATTAGGTAGTTTTATTGTATTATTTATACAATAAAACTATCTAAATCTAAGCCAAGTAAACAATTAGTATAATTATTATATATAATAAGTAGTGTGTTATCATTTCAGTACCACATAAAACGTAAAGATTTAAATCCAATACGGAATAACATCAATTAGGGTGTAAAGAATACGACTGTTATCTCTATCCAATAATATCAAAATCATAAGCTTTTTTGTTTTAATCTGCATGAACTGTATATAAAAAAATATAATCACTATTGCCTTCGATGAAACCGTCAACTGACGCTATGAAATGATAGGGGCAGTGAGTATATTGCCTTTCATTTAGCGGGTTTTTCTCGGTGAAGTAAAACAGAGTCAACCCATCTCATCATCATCAGCTTCCCATGGATGTCGTAAATGGCGATCATAAGATTCGACCGTTATCTCTCTGGCAGCATATTTACAGTCATATATTGCCCGGTTGACTGCAATAGGCTTGCCTCGGGTTACGTCAGTGGGGCCAAATTGGCAATATGTGGGTAATATTAATTAATACGGCCTTAGGGACAGGCGTAGGCGTTTATACTTATAAATAAAAAGTGTTATTTCAATACATTTTTATATATGTATGCGTTTATAAATTACTATTAAACAAGAAAATAAAATTGGACAAACTATGAAAAGGTAAAAAAATATGCCGTATAACAATGGATTATCGTGGGAGAGCCATACTTAGTCAGGAATGGGTTGGCTCGACCGGAGTATTACCAACCCTTACAGAAAAACGGTACATAAACAATTATTGTATTGTGTTGCCGTGTGAGTGCGGGTACCGGAGCCCCAACTTCGCCTCTTGCGACTCTTGAGTTGCAGATGTCCATGGGCGGCAGTTGTCACTTAACATCAGGCGACCCATCTGCTCGTCTGACATCCAGTATAATAAAAATAAATGACACGTTACCTGGTGGCCTTATGCTTAAACTATAGAGTTTATTTTTACACATACGTATCACACATCATCATATATATACTCACGTCTGTATCTCCGATCATCTTTCGGGTCACATTTCGGTGATTCTAGTTTAGTACCATTAACTAAATAGGGGGCAAGTATATTGTTCGATCGCACGATGTTCCGTCGTCCGGACACTTAATGTCATCCGTGGTAATTTAATGGAAAAGTTTTAAGTCTATGACCGGAAAATGAGTGTAGGAAAAGACTTGCTTATGCAGATAGATCGGGGAAATGTAAGAAATAGCTAAAGCAAGTCAGGGTCGCATACTTATAACTTGAACTGGCTGGTGCTGAAAATACCTCTAACCAAACTTTTTTTTTTCTTTATTTTAAGAATTGAAACCTGAGATCAACATCTGTCAGGTCTTATATAATATATACATATTATAATACACGCACGACACTCGTCCACGCATGAATGCACAATGATTACTTACGGGGTATTTAATTATCATAACTTGAATATTCTACCTATATCAATGTTAATATATTTAAAATTATTACATAATTGAGTAAAGGTGGTGAATAATTAAGGTTCTCTCTATTTAGTCTGCCAATATTATGGCTAACTTAAATGTGAGGTTTGTGTTGAAGTTAATCATCTTTTGCCTTATTGTTCATGGTGGAGTAGAATACAACAGCACCGTCACCCCATCTCTTGACGGTGGTGTCGTGAAAGGCGACTAAGACATCGGACTGGACTGTTATCTATCAGACAGTATGTGTTCATATACTTCCCCGTTGACGGCAATGGGTTTGGCCCTTTACGTTAGTGAGATCAGATTTAAATTAGCAAAATGTGGCTGTTTAGTACACCTCTGCCTTTTTTTTTTCGTGTGGAAACTCCCACGGGTCATCACCTCACCGGAGCTAACGGAAAGGTGGAATGTCGGACTCGAACCGACTAAACCCACACGGTGTTCTGGCACAAAAGGTCCATTGCAAGGGACCCGGGAAAACCCTAACAAGGAAGCCTCCGGGAACCCCTGTAGACCTTGGCCCCCTCTTCAGTTTAGAGAGGCACGCGCGGAACACATCGCGCCACCGACTCAGGCCCGCTTCTGCTAAGGTAACGGACAGCTCCCCCGTTACCCTCGTGGAGGCCGGAGTGTCTGGTGTGTCTTCTGTGGGACGAGAGAGTACTCGTACTCTCCCGTACACTTTCCGCCGCTTCTTTAGCCAACATCACGTCCTCGCAACATGAAGTGACGACATCCCACACAGAGCACTCTGCAGTGGTGGCACACAGGCGTTGGCTCCCGGCCTATACGGCACAGGTACAGGTATACGTTAGCCGGTAGAAGAGGCTCCCGTGTTTCCTCTCCAGCCAATCCTCGGTGTGGCCTGCGCTCGGCCGCTCAAGTCGCTCTTTCCAGTCTGCCAGCAGGACCTGACGAAGCTGAGACCGATGCCCCTCGATGTCGAGAGGAGTGGACCTCAGCTCGTGCGCCTTGCGCCATTTATATAATGACGCAAGGGACTTTGACTCAAGGTCCAAGGCCAAGGCAGTTCTGGCTAGGAGGCTCGCTACTTCGAAGGAAACCGTGCTGTAACACTTTATAACCCTGAAGGCCATTGCCCTTTGTGGACGCCGCAATTAGGTGGCATTACGGGCTGTTAGGGACTCCGCCCAAATAGGGGCTCCGTATAGTGCCATCGACCGCACGATTCCTTCGTAGAGCCTCCTGCAGGAGGTGTCGGGTCCGCTCAAGTTTGGCAGCAGCCGTGAGAGCGCAGCTGCTGTCCTCATAAGCTTGGGGGAGGGCCTCGGATTTGTGTAGGGCCAACTGCCAACGACTTGAGCGGCACCGGCCGTGGCCTTTATGGTAGCCTCACGGAGCATCTTGCCTCGTGCCGTCAGGAGGGTGTCATCAGCGTAGCAAGTGACGGTGACACCTCCCAAGAGCACTCCGCGCAACACCCAATCGTACCCGATGTTCCACAAGAGTGGCCCTAACACCGAGAATTTTGGAACACCGCACAAATTCTCTCTCCGAACGTGTCCTGCCCGACTCGGGTAGATTACGGCTCTCTTTGTTAGGTACGTCCGGACAATACGGCGAAGTTATAGAGGCACTCCGTGAAAAATGAGCGCCACCCTAATGCAGTTCCAGAATATAGTGTTGAATGCGTTTGCGATATCGAGAGACACCGCCAACATTACCTCACTACGGGAAACTGCGTCCTCCGCCAGGGCCCTTATCTACAGTGGAGCGCCCCTGGCGAGTACACCTTTGCTTGCCCTTACC
This sequence comes from Tyria jacobaeae, assembly GCA_947561695.1. Taxonomy (NCBI): domain Eukaryota; kingdom Metazoa; phylum Arthropoda; class Insecta; order Lepidoptera; family Erebidae; genus Tyria; species Tyria jacobaeae. The sequence goes on along the minus strand of OX387207.1, from coordinate 3,136,980 downwards.
CTCTTAGAGAATATAGGCGTGTATCTGTGTACCTGAGGTAATGGTTAATGGTTAATGATCGTTATAAATAATTTAAGCCCAACTATGTTAATAACTCCTGCCAATTCTTTTCGCTGACGTTATCTCAAAATGTTATACATATACTCAAAGTCACTACCACCAACAACACGAATTCAGTGACAAAACTCACGTAGAAATCTATGGAGTAATAAATATCATATATACATACATCGACTCTACTGATTTTTACGAAGTCAAATAAAAAGCAGTAGAGTCTATAAAAACCTGCATTAAATTATTTAATCTAAGCAGAATGTTGTTTAAAGCACTATCTGTCCGTCTATTTTATCAGAATTTATCATATATCATTACTTTTAAAAATTGAAGAAAAAAGTTATTACCTCGGACACCTCACTCTGACATGACTCCACACTCTTGGTCAACTCCTGGAGCTGTGTGCGAATCTCGCAGAGAGCGACCGTTGTCTCCAACTGGCGATCCCCACGTTGTAGGTCGTCCAACTTGGCGGTTAGATTCATGCTCATCACGCTCACCTGTCGCTGTAGGCTGATCACCGAAACATACATACATTAGTACCATAATAATGCTACGATCTGCGCTTTCAAAACGAGCTATACCTATTTGTTATCTGTGACAGATGATTGATTGAATAAAGCCGTATTAATCGTTTGAACCTCAATGCCTCAGAATATTCGAATATGTAGGAGTAAGTCAACTAGATAAACGTTCTCACATATCTTCGAGGAGATATTTACCTTTGTTGACATTGGCGTTCAAAAGGTCGATAATGTTTACAAAACAGATATGATTTTATTATAGTATTTACTCGTCCTGAGAAGCGATGAGTCGTGGCGGAAAGCCCAATTAACTTTCCGACATAGAGAAATATTTTACGTCACTGTTTATCAACATAACACCGTTTGTTTAATAATAAAGCAGTGTTTTCTTCAGATTTATTGGTTTTATTTATTCATTTTATTTCTCATTCATTATGTATAACAAAATAATTAGTTTTCAATTGAAAGATTTTTTTTCTGTCTACAACACTTAGGATGATTTGCCTACAGCTGTAAATATTCATGAACGTTGAAACCCTAAAGAATTTTTTATAAGAAACTCAAATATAATTAAGTCTTTTGTATAAATTATAAACACTACTGTGCCAGTCTTGTATGTCAATGTATGTAATGTTGATTTAGAATAATGCCAGCAATATCTTTAAAGTGAAAGGTGAATAAAGACAGAGGCGAATGCAATGGTACTCAACCGATTTAATATAAATATTTATTTTTCAATAACTAAAATTAATTTGTAAGGAAAAGTTTGTACGATACGTCTATTGTCTTCTAAATGTCTAGGAACACTTGATATAAAACACTACAGACGTTACAACCACACCCATGCAAGCAATAGTCCAGTCCTATCAGTCCCGGGTGTATAATGCAAGTGGTCTAAGCTCTGATGGTGCGGACAGCGGGACACGTCACACAGTCGTGGCCATCGATGCTAACCATGTGGTGTCGCGGTGCTATGGTCCGATGTTATGAGAGGAACTGTGAATGAGTTAGCCACCGCGATTGGACTTATCGAACGCATCAATATCTGTAATACGAGATAGGATGCCAAGCCAAGGTGAAACATAATGTAGAAAGAGACACATCGACACACAGAGAGATCCTTATGATCGAATGCAAATGAAGCCAGTATTAAAGGCGGAAAGCTATCCTGTCTAGTGTCACGTACCTAAGTAGAAGCTCCCTGAGTGTGGTCTCGTCTTCTTCCGTCGGCGCATATCGTGTCAGCTTGCCTCCGCCCTCCCGGGCCACATGATCAGGTACCACTGCGTGAAAACTACTCGTTTATTTTTTTTTACACAACCTGCTGCTCGGTAAGTACCGTCGACTAGGCCTTTCGAGTTTGTGGTTATAACTGATTTAAACTTTGAGGATGCGTGGCTCATAATTTTGACGGTACATGCTCACCTACCCAGCATCGAACCTCACACCGTTTGCCAATTAGCTTCAATGGCCACGACAATCGTCCCTAATTAATTTTGATGGTCTAATCGATAGTTATAAACCGGCACTGGATGCCACTTCTCAAATCAAGAAATGTTTGGTGACAATACAAATGTTCAAATGATAGGTAGTTAAAAAAATAAGGTTTATTATTCATATTATCTTAAACTGCCGTGTCCATTTTTAAATAATAAACTTTTTTAACTAAATAATGAAATTTGCATTATATCGTATAAGTATGTATATACCATCATTATATACTTACTTAAGAAAAAGTACATAAACTGGATAAAAACCATCGTCAAGTCCTCATTTGACATAATTGTAAAACTTTAAAAAGATCTAAAAGTATTTAAAAAAAAAAAAAACTATTTTCCTTGATCAACAAAAAAAAAAGGACAGGCAAATAAAAATATAAAATGAACAATCTAAAATGTTCCATGTAGATATTTAATGCCGTACATTTTATGCCAACAATAACAGCGTTTACACTCGAACTGACGTAGACGAACTCGCCTCGGCTTACAAATAAATTTCTGAAATACTACGTATTTCGAATACACACATTCACACGGACTACGATACAAACTTTCACAGATTTTTCTATGTGTGCGAAGAGATCGAGTCAATGAATAAAAGGGTTGGGACATCGTTAGTTTCATCGTTTGTGATGGTATATATTTTTAATTTAGCTTAAACTGGAAAACAGTCGGACTGTTATGAAAAATATATTCTGCGATTCTGTTTTTCTTCTGCCGCCAAATAATAGACCAGCACCCAAGCTAGCCTTTCTCGTACTAAATATTTATAAACGGAGTCGCTATCGAATCGAGCCATACCTACCACCTAAAAGGTGCTGTTTAATATTATAAATGCGATGCGTTGCATTTATTATTATAAATGCGAATGTAATTCTGTTACATTTCACGGCTGACGAGGTAAACAAATCAGGATGAAATTTGGCATACAGTTAAACAGCACCTTTTCTACGGATAATAGGCTATTTTACTACTACTACTAGGGGTACAAGAAATAGGGTATCAAAATATATATATTTTGTAATTTAGGGGAACAGATGAACAGACGGGTCACCTGATGGTAAGTGACGATCTTCATCCATGGACACCTGCAACTCAAGAGTCGTAAGTGCGCTGCCCGCCTTTAAATGTTATGATGAGGGAGGAGGAATGCGGGAAGGGGAAAGAGGAGAGAGGAATGAGGTGAGGGGAGAGAGAGCCATTTGTGCCTAAGCATGGCTCTACCATGATGCAAAATTGTGTGAGACCAATCGTTTCTCAATTTTAAAATTTAAAATAATTATATGCAGATGATGCAATATGAATTTTGACCTTAAACTTGTTTAAAATATTCGATTAGCTATCGACAAAAATACCCGTTCGTCAATATTTTATGAACATCACTATTCTATTTACGGACATTTTAATCGAAAGTGATTTCTGTGAAAGGGGAGATGGGCTTTCAATTTTACTAGTATACGTTTGTTTACTAGCCGTCAGGTGATCGTAGTAAAGTGGATCGACTGATTTTACGTGAGTTGAGAGATTACGTCACTTGCAATCACGTGGTTTGGTGATGTATGTGTGGAACTGTTGATGCTACATGATTTAAATGATTAGTGATTTGTGTTTAAAACTTTATATATATATATTTACTTATACCTTTCTTCTATATATATACATATATTAAAAGTAATTGAGGTTAATTATTAATAACGTGTCACGATTAAAATGTAATATAATGATAAAATTCTTATATAAAGATTGCCTGATGGCACTGGAAACAGTCGGGCTGTAAGCTATCTTTTTTTTAAGGAATCCCCCAGGGTAAGTCAATGATAATGTTTTCCTAGAACCGACTAAAACCCACACGGTTTTGGTCGTTTCAAGTTAGAGGAAGGCCTGCGGGAACACCTGCAAAACCTTCGCCGCCCGATTATGCTAATCAGGTGACCATACCGTGGAGTTTGGGAGGATCTTATTCAGGTCAAGAGAGACGCCCGCGGAACATGTTAGGCTGCCTAAACAATTCTATAAAAAAAACTTTTATTTGTAAAACATCCTACATATATAATACGACAAAAGTAGACAAAGTTTAAGACATCGCTTCTGGAACAGACTAGTGTTACAATTATTAAAATATTGTATTAACACGCGAGGACTCGACTTGCTATTTCTTACAAGAACCATATAATATTGTTTAGGTAGAAAATGCCTGCAAGCAATCTTGGCCCATAATATTACAAACTTTCGTAAATGTTGCAGTTAGTAAAGACATTTTAATAAAGCCAAAGGTTCATTATAAAATCCTGTTACAAACACAAAGTGGCTAATGTTTTGTTCATTATATTTATTAAATTAACATTCTTCCTTTGAAAAGAGAGCTGCGAAAGGATTTACAATTTTAAACATACATATAAAAAACGTTTTATTTTATACAGCTTGAACTTTATACTCAGAAGCTTGGATTACCTGGTAATAAAGAAACCTTTGTTAATTAGGTAATAAGAACAAATTTACATTTTAATACCAATTTTAACATATCCAAATTAAGTCTCCTGTTATGGGTTTTCTCTGAACACCGATGTCTGATACTAAAAATAAGATTTTAAAAGTATTATTCATATTTAAGGTTAAAAGTTTCAGCAACGTCCTAAACAGACCGAAACATGAATTCGAAATCTGTTTTATGTGACTAAGCGATAGGACTGTTATCTACCGAACATTTTATAATATAGTCATACAGTCCAGGTTGACGGATTTCTACCAGGCAACCTTAGGATGGACCGAAATTATGTGGAGAGACAGTCTTAGTTGAGGGTGTATGAAAAGGCAGATGCTGTCTCTTTACACAGCAGTCTGATTATAATAAACTATTTTTTTTTGCTGCAGTTCGACACACCCTGTAAGTATAGAGAACTAGGAAATAGTTAATCTTTCTTTTTGGTTCTGCGACAGCAAAAAGCCTATTTATGGTTATTTTAACTAAAGAAAATAAATTAAAATTAAATTAAATAAAGGTTCTTTCTCTGAATTTATGAAGATGAGAAATTGTACTGAATAGCGAAAAAGTCTTAATAACTAAGCTACCGAAGTAATGAACTTAAGCTGGCGCCGACAGGAATAACTTTGCTTGACGTCCCCGGTCAAGTAAACTTGTTATACACTTCTAGTGTTGCGGTAACTGTATTTAGGGCTACTAACTTTAGTATAACTATTATAACTGGTATTTGATTTACTTCAGATTTGAATAAGTCTGTTATCCACAAATAGTAGGCACAATACTATTTTATACGTGAAAAAACCATGGCTAGGTACGAATAGGCTTGCTTTACTGAAGTAATAACACACCCTCCCAGAAAACCTGATATTTTTAACCGAATGAGTTAGGTTACCGTCATTTTTTGAGTTGCAGGTGTCAATTGCTGGCGTTAGACTTATCAGATTACTGAAATCGGACATTGGCCATACATGAAGGTGGCTAAGACAGAAGGGTTCGCTGTCTTTGTTTTTTTTTGTTTATGGGACAAACGAGCAGACGGGTCACCTGATGGTAAGTTACTTTCGCCGCCCATGAACACTTGCAATTCAAGAGTCACTAGAGCGCTGTCAGCCTTTTCGGGTAGGGAAATGGGAGGAGGGGAAAGGAACCTGGGTTGGGCTTCCAGTAACCTCACTCTACTGCATCATTAACTACAAAATTTAAATTATAAGTAGCGCAATGGAATATGCCTCATTAGCAACAAACAACAAATTCCTTCAACAATCAAAAAATTTAGACGTTATAGTGGAGTCTTTCTTATAGGTACTTACAAAACATGAAGCAGATATTTTCCTATCAGCTGTTACCAAGGCCAGTGCCACAAGAGTCTTGCGGCAAAAATATGAACTAGCAAGACAACTTAATTACTTAACTTATAATACCTATCAGACACGTTCTAAATTGAATGGTACGGGTGATATATTTTTCTAACAAATACATTTTTTGCTTAACTTGTGTATACAATTAAGTAGATAGCTTAAATAAATTAAAGGTAAGACTAATAAATTTTACTAAATGTTATAGTAATAAATGTAAGGATTCTCCTGTGTTCACGAGCCTTCTGACCGGGGGGCCCCTACCGGCTGGAGACCCGTTGCATTTTGCTGTCTAGCCACCCTATTGTCGTCACTGGTCGAATTGTGCGATATATTAACGGAAAGTAATAAAGAGAAATTAGTAGTCAAGATCTATGTTACTGGTTTACGTAGATACGCGTTCAGTAAAGAAACATTTTGCCAATTAGAAACAATTGTCTATACCGCGACAGCATTATCATCATCATCTTCAGCATTACCAAACTATTAAAAATAAGAATTAATGTTCTCAATGTCAGGTTTTACGTTAAAATTATTGATGATGATGTTAACGAATTAAATAATTTGTTTCGTTTTCACGAAGGTAGCAAAAGTACCTATCGCAATAAAAATAACCTTTTAGCCCGTTTTTAGTTCAATGAGTTAAATAATAGTATAGAAAAGAGAATAATAGTCACACTAGTTAAGTACTACACAGAAGTGATAAAATATGTATATCATCATTAATTATGAGATGTCAACCCTTCTCCACATAATTATATTTTGCCGTAATAGCTATTTTACAGAGTGATATATACATAATATATAAATAAGAAAGTTTGCAATTTTAATGCAAAAACGACGCTTTAATTTCAATCGATCTGAATATCTAATCATAGAATAAAAATTAAAACACCACAAGAAAAAAACCACCGTAATCTCATAATAGCTCTAACGCTTTTAAAGCTTGCATTTTAACATAAAACTGGAAATAAAAGGACAATTCAATACAAATAGCTCCAAGAATTCGCACAATCAAGTCCCTATTCACAAAACGAAGTTCAAATTGAACCTAAATTGCGACTCGATTTAAGCGCCCACTCATGTTCGTTCAAAAATGTCGAATGGCTTCTAAACATGGCTAACTTTTCCTCGTAACTGAGTCAAAACTTTTAACTAGCCATGTCTAGATCAGTAAATTAGATATACGAAGTTTCTGAATGCCAATCTGTTTCACTGAAAGTAACTGTAGCAACATTTACTATCAAATGTTACTCCATATCGATTCATTAATTGTGAAAGGAGCTAACAGGCAACAACTGATATTGGCTCCAATTGCTCGAATTTCAGCTGGCCAACTTTAAACTACATAGTCAAAGACCACGGTTGGATGAAGTAATGTATTTAATTCGGTTGAATAAAATCGTCATTGTTCAATTATTGCGGTGGCAGAGCGATAATGACAGGTGAACAGGTATTGCAGGTATGTCGGTAACCTCTTCCACATTCATGAGTCCTTTCATAGACACTCGTTGGTTACGGGAGCTTTTAGTTTTGTCCTTCTTTAGTATATACATAGGAGACTAAATAAATACATACATTTTTATAGATATATTAAACCAAGACACGGAATATCTGCTCATGTTCCCTCATAATACAACAATATTTTCTGGGTGAGAATAGAACCCAGGTTTTAAACACACAGCTCAGCTCCCTAATCACTGATCTTTAGTTCTATTTATAGATGTTGCTCATCACACAATTATTGGTCGAAGTTGGGAGTCGAACCAATTTTTGGGTTATCAGTCTGGATTACTGACCAATAGACTGGCAGGCGAATCAGTAGTAATAAATAACTAACATAATTCACTGACGTAATATACAAACTTTAAATCATAATAAAATTACACTGTCTCACGTAATATATGAGAATATGAGCGGTGCAAACAAAACAATTAATGCCCCACGAAACGGAATGAAATACCAAAACAGACTTTAGATTGCAACGAACGTCACTTCGTCCACAAACGTCATTTCTGACGTACATCAGCATTTGAGAATTTGGATTCCAAATTTGAATTAATAAATCTGTGCAGGAAGAAACTGTTAACACTCTGGAAAATTAGTAACTACTTTGGAGTACTTATATTTTTTTGTAGAAATCAATCAATCAATCGTTACCGATGTTAAACACAAAATACACTCACACATACACACTTTCATATAACAATCTTCAATTCGTAACAAGCTATTAGACCGAAACTCAGTCTTGTCCGAATTCTCTGATTGTTCATTCTCCATTTCTATTTGTTATAATTTTTTTTTTTTTTTTTTTGATAGACAACTCCCGCACTAGGATTAATTCCTGTGTCGCGGGGGACTTTACAAACATTCAAACAACGGACACAAAGAACACCCAGACTCAGAACAACAATTTGAGAATTACACAAACTGTTGTCCCGTGCGGGGATCGAACCCACAACACTCGGCGCGGCAGTATAGTGGCGAGGTGACCACTTAAAACGCAACGCCATCCGTGCAGTCGAAATGTAACTATTATGCTAATGCCAACCACTTAAACTTATAAGTAGTATTTATATAGGGGACTTGATAAGATAAAAATGTGGCAATATAATAAATGTTATTCAGTTAGAAATATCAAATGTTATACATTAGAGTTAGTGTTAGAGTACCATTCCTAAGAGTGTCAGTGTTATGTTTCATTAGCATATAGCATTATAAACGGGCTATCTACTGCTAAAAGAATTTTGGAAAATCGAATTATTAGTTCTTGAGATTATTATATTGTATTATTAACAAACAAACTCTGTTTCTTTTAGATCAATACCAAACAATGTTTAACAAGAATACCAAAAAGCAACAATATAATAATTTGTCTTCATTACAGTATGAAAAGGTTATTGGAAAACATAAAACAAATTTAAATAAGCCACAGCAAATGTCATGAACACTGAATGTTCTTTTCTAAGTACTTTCTCTTTATGTTACAAAAGGTACATTTTAATTTAATAAGTAGCTTACGTTGTCTTTTAGTAGATTGCCTCGCCTGATGCTATCAGTACTTCAACCGTGTAAATGTACGTAAACAATAAATAAAGCTATTCTCCTTATTTGTTTTGAATGTAAAGTTAAGCGTTTCAGACCACGCATATAAATAATGGTGTGAAATTGAAGCCTGTCCGAATTTCTACCTCTATAATAGGATTTGCGTTACACCCATTGTGATTGTTTAGAATTTCTGTGAATTTCGAAATTCATGAGATACGAGTGATCAAATATGTATACGCTGACGCGTTGGTTTATTCGAACTATTTAGAGGTACATTAAACCGGTGAAAATGAACGACAGGCATTCGAATGTGCCATTTCCATTGCATGGAACCTCCATTACGTGCCGTGAGTGATGGAGTGGAAACGTTGAGATTAATAGATTTGTGGTTCTCATTTTGTCAATTATAAAACGGAGCATATCACTTTTTTTATACTATAGGTAGACAGACGAACAGATAATGTCTTTTCTTTTGTCGCGTTTGATAATCGGAGTTCTGTGGGTGGATACATACACATACATTAATATCACCTCTCACGCTTTCATTAATATCACCAAAGAGGTAGGCAGAGGTAGACCCATTTTTTGAAAATCATAAACCCACCTGTATGACTTATTCGCAAACTTACGACGTTGACGATGAGACGTTTTTTGGCGTGACTATGTATGTATGATATTTTTGTATTCCAAACTTATTCCTATTAATTTAAACTTATTTTTTTTTGACAATACTGTATTGCCATTGGTTTTGGTATGGGTATAGGGCTCCGTTCCACATTTAAACTCTTAACAGACAGACTAAATGAGTGAGCCAACCTAGCTTCTTCCAGAAGCTCAGAAGCCTCCTGGGGAATTCACAGGCTACTAGGAGCGTCCTCGACCTGCGAGGATACTAGGCCGTTGTGTAGCCACTCCCTTGTTTTAAAGGAATACGTGGCCGGCCGTCTCCTCAGCATTGAGACAACCCCGGTATACAGAATTGTCTGTCACTTTGATGATGAATAGGTGTCAATTAAGTCAAAGTCAAATCATATGTCCCGTAATCGTTTCAATCACTATTCGTATGTCTTTTCGGTTAAGGATGAGTCTACAGGTTAACCGTAGTGATACTCCCGTTATTGCTTTAATTTTGTTGCCTGCCCAGAGTATTGGGCCATCGACAATTGTGTGCTTCTCTAGTCCGTTGACTAACCCAGTAGCAAAATCGGTTGAAGAGTAATGGTAGCAGTGAAGTTAGACCTGCCACCAGATATGTAGATCCCTTCCTCGCTAGCTCATCGGCAGCATCGTTCCCTAGTGATTTCCTATGCCCTTTGATTCAGAAGAGTATAACCCCCGAAACGCTCCAGCACTTCGTAGCATTCGTATATTAGATCGGAGCTGGTATTGGTAGAATATTACATGGTATTGCCCTGCGGGGCTTTTAATACAGCCATACTGTCAGACAATATACGTGTATGTATTGACAGTAGTGTATGAAATCGTTTTATGAAATGATATTTTTTCTTTTAGGGATATTATGCACATCTGCGTAATTTTAGAAATTAAAATTTGCTTCAATCGTATTTCTGACTTGACGATTACCAATTTCTAAACAATTTCTCAAACATTTGCTAGCATTCGATTCATCTGAAATTGGACATTCCTCTCTAACTGGGTGACAATGCAATATAAATCGGAGCATCTAGCTAGCTTGGCTTTGAATTTTTCACATTTATTTTTTTGCAGTGTATATGTACCTGTTCCTTATTAATATTTCAAAGTTTCTTTATATTTATAACACAATTTAAATATTGCTTACATTTCTCGTTTGAAACGTAACTAAATAAATATCCAATAAAATAACCAACTCAAACGAAAATCAAAATTACCTGCACAATAATTATAATTGAATTGATTGAAAGTGGTGTGTTTGATTTTATAATGAAAATCGGCAATACTCGACTACTATCGATGGAGCGGCATGTCGCATTTGTTTGTCGAGTCATTGTTTATCGGTACGGGGGTATTGAATTATAAAATGTAAACGTATTGCGATTTCATTAGGATTAAAATTAAATGTAATGCATTTTACATTAACAAATTTTATGTTATTTAATTACATGAGTAAATTTAAGACGTCAACAAATATATCAAAGTTCTCTTTAAGTGATATGAGTATTTATTCGTCAACCAAAGCAGTTACTTCGTAACGTGTCAGCTTAAAACATTAAAACCAATTGAAGCAGTATTTTCACGCTTAAGTACATAGCTTCTTTGAGAAAGGAAAAGAAACCCTCTAGTCACGAGAAAATCCTAATCAAATATCGAACATGATCGCTTGTGTGGCAAAATCCACGTATAGTAAATAATATGTCATGTGGTACTCGCTTGAGTAGATAGGGAAAGGTGGTAAAGGGATCGAACTGTTATCTATTTCTTCAGAACTGTTATCGAAAGTATACTCGTATGTATAGTCATACAGTGCCATGATGACGGCAATATATGTAATATATGTATATAGAATGGGACTAACTTATGATTGGCAAAAAGTGTGTGTGTGTGTGTGTACTCCTTCGATATGTGTGTAACTATCATAAAATTTTGGTTATAAGTTGTCCATCACACTGAAAAGCCTCAAGGAACCTTTAACCTGAAAATACTATACTGTTAGAAACATAACTTCAAGATGGATGGACAGAAAATAATTGTATTTTTTGGACAGAAAACTATATTAACGAGAGCAAAACCTATTTAATAACATTTAATTGTTAATGCTAGAACTAAATTATAAAGTAAAATATACTGCATTTTAAATTTTACGTCAATAACTTAAATTTATCACAGGTTTTAAGTATGGTAACTTAACGTACTTGTAGTTTGCAGTCGCGATCTATGTAATCGAAAAAGTCAATAAATGAACAAAAGCAAAGGTGACCCATTTACTGGTGCGCAAGTGACGACACGGTGTATTGCATTGAGACGGAAACTTCTAGGAATGTTAGACGCGGAACTATGACCTATTGCTTTAAGCTATTTACTAAGAATTACTGTGGAATATATTAGCTTTTATTGGCTATTATTTAATCGTTTTTCATATATCTACTTGTTACATCTAAATTGTCGATCCGCTCAATACAAATATTGGTATGCCTAAATATTTTCCTGTATTTTTCTAAAAAAATTTAAATGGGGGCTGTGCAGGGTACATATGTCTTTATAATTATTTAAATTATTATGGACTGCAATAGGCTGACGATGATGATGATGATGATGATGAATCTGAAAATAATTTAAAAAAGTTTTAATTTGGAAATCAATTCAGCACAAGCTGCTTTTCAATTTTCCAGATATTTAACATATTATATTGCAAATAAACGAATCTGCTGATAGGATTTTTCCAACTAGGCTTTCGATGCATAGGTAGCACAGTAAATCGAGCTTGATTGAAATGGCAGTTTGATTGAAATGTTCCTTCCATGACATTAAAATTCGTAACGTCGGATCTTCACTGCACTACGTCAATATTATGGGTTCCAATGACATGTATGTATTTATGGACGTGATATAGCATATACACAAATACATACACTCACTCTTCTGTACTCGAAGTTGTAGGAAAGCGTAATTAATGACCACATTTTGCCGCTAGTCATTGAGTCCCATTTACGTAATAAAGGGCATATTCCTCCTATTGGTTCTATTGGTGTCCGGGCATTTCTAGGATTATAAAATGGGAAAATTTCGTGTATGTTAACAGGAAAGGAGGATAGAAAGAGAATGAAATTAATATTGCTATTACAAATGAATTGCAAAGTATAAGGAATAGCTCAAGCAAATCAAGGTCGCATTTACTGGAGCTGGCCGGTGCCGGGAATTCTAACTAAACTATGAAAAATCTGATACAGTGTTGTAAAAAAAATATATTTAATCTACGTTTTCTTATCTTCTGTAATGTGTAAGTAAACAAACAAACTTTAGTACATTAACCAATTTAAAAAAATAGAAGCTTCTATGTCGAGTTTATGTATGTTTTTTTATGCATGTTACGCGATTTCCCCCGCCAATTGTAGACCGATCTTAAAATTTATTTTTAGTCCAGTACACGCCTGTGGAAGGCAAAACAGGATTTGATCATGGAATACAACAGAAATTAATAATAAGCATTAAATTTAGAAATTAATAATAAGTTTTAAAATAGGAAATTGAAGGAATTGGAAAGGGACAATGGAGGCGATTGTCTACTGTTTTAAAATGTCAATTATTATATATATATTAGTTTATTATAAACTGATTGCAAAGATCGCTATGTAAGAAGAGAGAGAATACAAAATGATCCGTGAAACAGTTATACGTCTGCATTATGTAGTCAGGAACGGCAATATTAAAGGAATACAATCGCGTTTTACTCTGACATTAATGTAAAGATAAGTCACGACTTGAAGCACGAAGCGAGGTCACGGATTTATAATAAATATATATAACAGATTGCCAATTGTATCCGCCCTTTGATGTACTATGTCGTTATAAAAAGGAAAGCCAAGTCTTCGCTTTAGATGCCGATAGAAATTGCTCGAAGTTTTAGCTAAAGTTAAAGTTAATAACATAAAGTTCGGGGGGAAATTTTGCATAAATGGGGAGCAGTAGAGAAGTTTGTTTGTTGTTCACGTGTTTTGCTCTTGGTCATATAATAACGGCACTATACTGAAGCGTAATAGCTTGTTGTAGTGGCGTAATTCTTAAGCGAAATGTGCGCGTGTGACATTTATTTAGGTACTCTTAGGGATTGTTTTAAACAGATAATGATTGATTTATATTAGATGAAGTTTTTGTTTTTTAGAAGTTTTAAAAGACTTTAAACAAGAGCCATTAATAATTATTAAAAGCCGAAATACACGAAGCGCATCATTAGGTGATAAATATTTAGATGGTTAAAGAAAGGCAAAGAGAAGTGAATGGATTATCAGAGGAATAATTTTTCTATTGGATTGTTCAAGCATAACTAACTAAAATTAGAAGCGATTTCAAAAGTTTGTAATTTTTCTTTTTTCAATCTATGGATTGTAGAGGTTTTTATCAAATTATTCCTGCCAACCCCATTGCAGTCTTAACATAATTATAAACTAAAAGGCAGTCTGGAAACATTGAACCAGTGAAACCCTGCTGCTTTGATACTTCAGACATACATAAGTATTGAAAGAATAGTCTGTGGGATTTCTGCATCAAACTAGTTTAAATTCAATGTATCCATCATTGCGGGTCTTGACACACTCCATCAGCACGTGTTGTACATCCTCTTCTACTTGGCATAAGTTGCAATCGGAAGAGTTTTTCATAAGTTTGATGTTGTTTGATGGAATACTTGTTTGATGGAATATATCCAGACTATGTCTTAGTAACATTTTAAATGGCTTCTTTTGATGTGTCTTCCTAGAAGCCATGTTATTATACAAAAATACCCCGATTATGTAGTGTGGTAACAAATGTCTTTAGTATCGGATTTCTAATTATAATATAATTTCTATTTGTTACGACTGACTGTTTTAAGTTTGTATAACATTTCTGAGTATGTGTAAAAGTTAAATCCCCCATACGTAATGTATCAACAGTAATGAGACTGTACATGATCGTACTTCGTAGCGGTAAGTTTGCCACTAAAGCCCAGCCATGTGCTTTACACTATATATTTCTTACTTCTAAAATATACAAATAAATTTGAAGACTTTGGATTTCTTGACTATCAAATTTAGCCGTTAACTAAAATAAAAAAAACCCACTCATCCTTAGAGTTCTCTCTATAAGGTGGAGTTATTTTCTATAATTTCATTTTGATCGCTCTCTCTAAGTTCGATAAAGAAGCAGCTTTATGTTATCTTACCTCGGTCTGCTGGTAAGGAAGCAGAGGCTTTAGATTATCTAAGTCGGGTTGTATACTTAAGCAGTTATTCCAAAACTTTAGGAGGATAAAAAATATGAAACAAAATAAGTTACCTGAAATTTGGTCTATCGGCGAGTACAGGGGAGGTTCTTCTCCTCCCGGTTGCTGGTGTTCAAGCAGGCGATGGCACGACTGTCTCATGAGCGCTCCCGACACTGGCAGACAGACAAACTTGCCTTTAATCTCAAATTATCTATAAATCTCTAAATTTAATAATCTACAAGATATGATCTAATTTTAAGAGTATCAGTGGTTGGAGTTTTTTTTGTGTTTTCAGTCACTTGCTCTGAAGAAGTGAATGCGAATGCTCGAACTCAGAACCCGCGCTTAGGCACGATGGGCTCGACCGGTGCGATACCACGGCCGCACAGAAAACCGGTTGTGAAGCAACGCTTGCGTTGCATTTCCCCGAAATGAATGAGGTTTCCGGAGGCCCAATTCCTCACCTCCTCTTTCCTCTCCCCTCACCCCCATCTCCTATTTCCCACCTCCTTATCCCTCCTCTCTGTTTTTGCCCTCCCCGCAACCCCCATCCCTCAGCACCTTCAAAGGTAGGCAGGGCACTTGCGACTCTTGAATTGTAGGTGTTAACAGAAGTCGTATAAATTTACCGTTGTTTACCGTTGGCTTACCGTTGCTTCAGTATTTTATACTGGTCACCAAATAAGTACATGAATACAGTGTTCAAGATGTTAAAAATGCCTACATTCATTCATTCATTCATCATGCGCCTCCATCATTGCGGGAATTTATAAATTAACTGAATGCATTACACTCAACGGAAGTTGTAGACTAGCGATGCCGTTTGTGTACGGGTAACACAATACCTAAACCCCTTCGGACTATTAGTACCAGTACCTGGTGATAATGTAACAAATATGGTGTAAAAACGGTAAACAAGCATGGTGATCAATAAATGATTTACTAAATAACACCTGCAGTAATATTAATATAATATAAAACTTAAACAAAAACTGTTCCAAAAACACTATTTAAGCAAATATCAGTGTAACTTAAGATTATAAAGGCATTGAGACTTATTGTCTGAATGTACCACTGGTAAACTTTTCATGGTCTGTGTGGTATTTTATAAAAAAAGTGTAATTATTTTAATGTTATTTACAATAACATTATAACATTATAACATTAACATATTTAAAGATGTAGAATACTCTCAAATATACAAATATTATATTCTACTATGTGCTGCAACTATCTCTGGTGTGTTCAATTGCACTAAAGCAGCCGATTAACATGAAGAATTCCAAAATATACTAATTCTTAAACACAAGGAGACATTCGTACATGTCTTTCATTATTTAATAAACTATTAAATAATGAAAGACTCGCAATAAATGAATGCTCCAACATTAGTATTACTAAGTCTGTTCCAGTTTATATTACAACGCTGTATCATGTTTGAAATTTTAATACATATTCAATTAACAATATATGTAAACTTAAAAGCAACCGACTAACAACCCACTGTCATTAACAGTACATGGCAAACTAATCTTATTCATTCGTTACGAGAAGCATAAATAGAGAATAATTCTGCCTGCAAAGGACAACCTATTAGACTCAAGGCTTGCGGCTGTGTGAAGTATTGTTATTGTGATCTGAACACACGAGTACACCACTGTAGATGCAAATAATTTATTAAATAAGTAGTGGTTGCCTATATGTGTCTGTATGCATAATTTAGCGCATTACCAATTAATAATTTAAGTTAAGCAAAACATGTTTATGTCGCTGTTCTTAATAAAATGTATTTGTAATAAATCAAAGCCACTTTAACTAAAGCCTATTATATTCATAAGTGTATTGTTTTCCCGATGACGATTTGTGCTCTATTAGAAATATAATAATGATTTTGCGGTATTGCTACTAATGCGACATATGAAAATGTTTTGCTTTTAATAATGTATTTTTCTTCACTAGTCCCATGTATTCATCTGAAGGAAAGATTATATAGAATTCTAGGACATAATACAGGGATATCTGGAAACAATGTATGTATGTAATGGGTTCACATGTATGAACATGTTACATATAGATGGAAACAACAAAATCTTCAAGCATAGAAATAAATAAAATAATCTTACTACCATTTTAAATGCTAAATTTATAATGAATGGTTGAATTGTTAACAAATTTGGGTGCAATTTAGCACAATGACAATTATAGTTTGGAACAGCACTTAGGCTACCTCATATCCCAGAAGAATTTACGAATTTCTTACAAACGAAGTCGCGGGCACCGTTAGTCCAATAATAAAAGCAAATTGACAATCCTACAATCTCGACTATTCTAGATGCATCATATCTGCTTTGGATATTTTCACTGTTGCCAGATATTAAATATTAGAAGTTTAATACTTACACCAAAAACTCCGGATACACAGTCTAAACCTAAACAGAATTTCATATTAGAAAATCATGATTGGTGTGAAATTGTTATTAGCAAGACGTAGACTCACTTTAAAATTTAACAACATTGAGAAAATGATCTTCAATGTTGATATGCATATAATGCATGCAATTTCGATATATTTTGTAGATACATTTTTTTGAGTAATCTTTAAATTTCAAATATTACATTTTGCCCAGTATGTAATATCTTAATAGAGGTATTAACTAAAATAAATTCTTCATTAGTTTTTTCGTAAACAACTTAATTAATCGTATGTGTTTCATCGACATCTATTCCTGATTTTAGAGTACATAATCGTTCCTTATACAATAATATAAGCAACAAAACTTATAGATACTGTTCACTATAGACAGATATGGTCATTAATAACCTTACTGATAGAATTAAATCTCTAATAATTTGACAAATTTCTTGAGTTTTAGCCCACAAATTATGAAAGTGAAATTATGAACAAGAGAGAACTTGACTGATAAATACATATATCATTTTTTATTTATATTCCATTAATATAAATAAAAAATGAATCAACGAAATGTATATAGCGCGTAACTTTCGAATGACTGCACCAAATTGTTTGTTTTTTGTTGTGTTATTATATATATACTCGTATTGACAGGACAAGGTTTGTAAAGAGAAAGAAAAAAAAATAATGAAAGGAAAACTAAAACAGTTATTTTGACAAAACATTGACATATTTAGGTAACTACCCGTGTGAAGCAGGAGCGACCAGCTCTTATTTTATAAGGAAAAGTGCTGGCCTTAATAAAAAAGGTCGATTGAATGTCGTTTTTCAGACATTCCGATATACAAATTAAGAGTTTTATTTCACAATTTATATCACATAATCTAAATTTAATTAGAAGTAACTTAGTAACCGAATGCTCGATACAATACAGACAAAGGGTATATGAATAGTGAATAGGTATAACGCTTGTAGACTATTAGTACTTACTGAACACAGCTACACACTAACCAGATTCATATGAACATGTTACGTCTAATTTACACGCTTATAATACCCAAAATTGAATTGCAATAGAGCATGCAATATGTAATTACGTGTACAATATAAGCTTGTGTACTTGAACGAGGAGACTGGACCTATAGTGGAGGTAAGGCAACCGGCATTAATAACTTGTACTGATTACCATTTAGATATACGTGTATAATAGATGATGTTGTCTATAACAGTTAATTTAATATTAGGCCTAATCCGGATTACGCAATAAGTGACTTCTCGGTATTAGAGTGTTCTATGATTTAGGAATGATGTTAAGAGCTCGCTTTTGTGAGCATTTACTCACAAAAGCGAGGTTTAACATATATTCCAAAGTAGCTTAAAGTATTTTAGTTTTTTCATAGAAAAGTTTTATTAAAGAGTTGTAAACAAAGAGACCGGCGTATAAACCCTATTTATACAACAATTGTTTTACTTCTAAGATAATATCTAGATAGGGCCGGTGCTAAAAAGTCTGCTAAGTGCTTAATGTCAGATTATAAGAATATATTTTAATTAACCTTTTGAAACATTAGTATATAAGAATTTTATTATAATGTACACATTCTATATGCTATGTAATGAAGATAAAAAATACCATACATTATACATTGGTCCTATTAGAACCCGATGATGAGAGCAAGGGAAACCTGGAAGATTCTAGTTTACACCGAGTAAACATAAGTTACCCGTAACGAAGGATTAGGGAGTAAGCTGAGATGACTCTGCAAGACTTGATAAAGCCACTCAACAAAGTTAACTCAGCTTGCAGAGTACCTGCGATAAAAACAACAAGTTGCAACAAGCAATTTGTTATCAAGAGTGTTTCAATTATTTTCTATTACGTAATGGAATATCCTCTAAATAGAAAAAATAATGCAAACCAAAAGATGAGAAAATAATAATATACTTTGTTTAAAGGAAATTAATTCATTTAGGTTTAAATTCATTTGATTCATCAGATTGGTTTTTCTGCACATCCATATGATATAGCTTGCAAGCAAAGAAAAATGAAGCTTATATTAACGTAATAAAGATATAGTTTACCTGTAATCTAGTTATTGTCATTTGACTAAGACTGTGGGCAGTCTGAACGGCAACATTGTTTCTGTAACAACAAGAAAAACAAATGTTAATTATAATATACTACACTATCAACATTTACCATCAACTTGATAATATCAACACTAACACACGTACACTGACGTTAATGCTCTCTTAACTAATATTATAAATGTAAGTGTGTGTGTGTGTGTGTGTGTGTGTGTAAATCATTATGAAATTTTGCATACATGATGCACTGGAGACGAAATAATGGGAGCATCATACAGTAAAGTGAAATTATTCTAAACATTTCAAACAACTGTCCCTCTTCTTTGCCAACGTTATATCTGAATGTTATACTCTACGTTACTCCCATTGTAAGAAGATTCAAATGACATTACAAGTTTTTTTTTATATTACACAGGGGAACAGACGAACAAATGTCCAAGGACACCTGCAACTCAAGAATCGTAACTACGCTGCCCGCGATTGAGGATGATGAGGGATGGGGGGTGCGAGGAGGGGTAAGAGGAGAGGGTGGATTAGGAGATGGGAATGAGGAGAAGGGATGAAGGAAGAGGAAAGATGAGAGGGGGAGTTGGGCCTCCGAAAACCTCACTAATCTCGGGGCAATACAACGCAAGCGCTGTTCTACAATTCTCGCTTTTCTGTGAGGCCGTGGTATCGCAGCGATCGAGCCGGCCCATTCGAATCTGGGCATGTACCACTGTTGTAGTTCTCAATATATCATTAAAATTAAAAATAGTTTTAAGAGTAAAATTTACTAGAAAGTAATAATATCACTTAATGAGTCTTGACATTCAAAATCGTGACACGTACTCTACTTGATGGTGGTGACTTCACACGACAAATAAAAAATGTGTTGGGATACATTATGGGAAATTTTATTTTCATTAATTTACTAATTACCATTTTCATCACAAATTTGTAGGGTACCCATTGTTATGAGTACCTATTGTTCTGGCTGTACAGTATAAATCGAGTTAAATTATTTACCCCATCTATATTAATCGGTAATTAATATTCTATGTGATGATTCAATATTGTTGTGCACATTATAATTTTTGATTGGGCCGGGAGACAATAAATTAGGTAACGCATATTTAAACAAGGTATTCATTAGAAGTAATTACGCATAACGTTACGTATGAAACCTTATCAATAATATTTTAGATACAGCCTAAATATACGTCGAATTGTCTCTTAATAAATGTTAAACTTAAAAATGTGCAATACACTTTTTCACTTTTTAACTTTTTCAGTTGAACATGGCGATATTAAATGTGTTAATATATTTAATAAGCCTACAGTTTTTTGACATCTGAATATAATACAAATAAAATTAAAAAAAAAAAACTTATTTCATTTTTCGGAGTTATAAATTAGTGGTAGTATTGTTTATCATCATATCAAAAAAGCGTCATTTTTGAGAAAACTAAAAACACTGTTTTGAAATTTTAGGCATCATGTTGATTGATAGTCGTACTGTACACGCTCAGCAAAAAAAAAAAAAGAAATTCAATTCAATGCGCCCTTCTACTCGTTGTTTTTTATTCCTCTTATAGGAGTTTTTTGGGCTCCCGCATGTATGGGGTAAACAATTTATTTAAAATATGTTTTACAAGTACATAATACTTAATTATAATTTAATATATTTGTTAAATATCTTTCTTTTTTTTTTATATTAGCCTACCATAGTGACTCCACTTTGCCTGATGGAAATCAATAGGTGGAGTCAAAGAGTGGTGGTCACCATCCTCATTGCATGTCTAGTCAATGCAGCATGGTGACCCACACTATGGCGGCCTGGTGAGATGCTTTTTCACGCCCCGCTTAAAAGACCCGGGATCAAAGTGGGAAGGAAACACGTGCGCTGGTAGAGAATTCCAGGCTTTTACCGATCGGCACAGGAAAGAAGAGCCAAACCGTTTAGTTCGGGTACGTATATTTTTGACGCACAAACGGTGACTCCTCAGGCCAGCACGTGTAGTCCTGTAGAGGAAGGGAGAAGGTGGGACCAATTGGAAGAGCTCATCAGAACACTCCCCGTGATGTAGGCGATAGAGGACTGCCATAGAGGCGACATCTCTTCGCAACTGCAGAGGCTCAAGAGACTGGGTGATCTCAGGACAGTCGATAATGCGGACTGCGCGCCGCTGTAACCGATCGAGAGCGTCAAGCAAATACTGCGCATAGCCGTCCCAGAGATGAGAGCAGTACTCCACGTAGGAGCGAACCTGGGTCTTGTACAAAAGACACAAATATCCATACCCAGAATACTAAGCCTATCCTGCAGTGGCAGTTGAGTGCTCTGAAGAGTAGGAAGGGGAAGGAATGGAGACTTTTTGGTAGAGAACACACACGCTTGTGTTTTCTTGGCGTTGAACTCGACCAGATTCTCACAGCCCCATTGGGAAATGCGGCTCAAGACCCGGTCGAGCTCAGCGACAAGCTCCTGTCGTTTTTCCTCAACGTCTGCCAGCTTGGCAGTAGGATGCCCGAAATATCGCCCGTGCACTGTACTGTCGTCTGCATAACAATGTATATTGCCAAGGGCCAACATGTCATTGATATGCAGAAGAAACAGCGTAGGCGATAGGACGAAGCCCTGAGGTACACCAGCGCTTACCTCGTGGAAGTCTGAGGCCACGCTGTCGCAGAGAACCCTAATGCGGCACTTATGAAGGAAGGCAGCAACCCAGTTGCAGAGTTTAGGTGGCAGACCAAATGAAGGAAGTTTGGGGAGAAGCGAGCGGTGCCACACCCTATCGAAGGCCTTGGCAATGTCGAGGCTGATGGCCAAGGACTCCCCATGCCTATCCATAGCCTCACCCCAAAGGTGTGTGACGTACGCTAGAATCTCCGTGCTAGATCACCCGTGGATCGGTTCGGCCTAAAACCATATTGCCGATCATTTAACAAGGAGTGATCCTCTAGGTGGCGGATTAGTTCGGTGTTGATGATCCGCTCGAATTAGTTGGGTGTTGATCCTCTGCCGGATGCGAATATCCCGCATTGCGGAGTCGCAGGACGCAATGGTGGGCGTGTGCGCGCAACGGTCATCGATTCGGGAGTTAGCCGCAAAGAGGTCAGCTAGTAGATTCGCTTTCTCTTGCGGCTCGTGGGCCAGTGATCCGTCAGGGTAGTTCAACGGCGGCAGCGAAGGTTGGCAATAGTTGGACTGCACGGCTTTGGCCAATCGCCAAAACTTACGGCTACCCGAAGGGTACGCGACGAGTTCTTGACCAAACCGTGCAATGCGCTGGGCCTCTGCTCTGATGTAAGCCCTCTTGCATTCCCTAGTGGCTCTGTTTAGTGCTGCTTTTAGGCGATCAATGTCTGGGTCACAATGTGCGCGGGCCCTGATCCATGCGCGGTATGCCGACTGCTTTTGAGCAACGGCCCGGATGCACTCGCGATTGAACCAGGGACGGGTCTTCGTGCTGGCGACTTCACTGTAGGGGATATAATACTCCATACCGACAGTGATTTCGTCAGTCACGGCAGACGCACTTTGCGACAGATCCCTGTCTTTAAAGCAGCGTTGAGCCCACGGGATGGATGCAAAATATTCCCGCATTCCCGCGTTATCTTTAACACATTATATACATAGTCAGTCAGTCAGAATCAGTGTCAAACACAATTATGTAACATACATATATATAGTGTAATGTATTCTACGTCTCCCGGATTAGGAATAATTCCTGTATAGCGGGGACTTTACAAGTATTTATTCAACGGACACAAAGAACACCCATACTCAGGACAATTATTTGTAGATCTCAATTTTTGCTGTCATCAGAAAGAGACAAAATATTGTTGAATAAAAGTCGCATTAAATTAAGGTTAAGAAAAATCATGATATATTATGTAGTAGCAGCTTTCATCGATGTATAAAGGTCAATAAAGGTGAAACTTTAAAAAAAAACAGTTCATATTGTACCTTAAAATAAAATTGTATTTCATTATTACTACCAGAATACAAATTTAATATGAGCTTCTAACGATAGAAACCAATGAAACGCCGTAATCGCTTTTCGTTGATATTTCCATTTTCCAAAAATTTGCCGAAGCCATACGCCGAAATTTTAATGAATCAATGATTTATGGAATCAAGAAAAATATATTCCATTTTTCACTTTTAAACATCAAAGTAGACTAAGCCTATTAAAGTATTATGGAGCTTAAAAGGCAATATATATTATAAGACGACGCTGTATTTTTTTTTCATTGCATATCATGGGCCTCGGTTTTTAAATCAACAAAACTTTTATTGGTAGATATGATATATTTTTATCATTAAGATTAGATGAATCTATGAATCTAACAAACGTAATTACATAATCTGTGGCAGTATCTATGACAGTAATTAAGTCAATAGAACACTCACACATATGTTACGTATATGAAGGTTTGATGCTACATTTCCGCATAATTACTCAAGCAACAAAAGGGTTTCAGATATAGTCATTAGTCATGAAAAACTCTCAGTGACTAACATATTTTAGTATATAAAAATATATAAAATAAATATATTAGAGTATATAAATAAAACAAAAAGTTATAATATAAGCATCACTGTCATGGTTTTTCACACTGTCATCATCATCTCCTTTCTCGGCATCAGACAGTTCAAGTTATAAGGGATACGACCCTCACTTGCTTGAGCTTCAGTTTATACATCCCATTCCAAACGTATAGAATATCTCACTTTTTGCTATTGCCTTCTCTTCGTACCTATCTTCCCTTTTAATATACTAGTATGTAGTATTTGTGTGTACGTAAATAAAGCAAAATCTAACAATAAAAAAATATAAAAGTATATTTACTAAAGTCAAGAGTATTATATTGATACTGTAGAAAAGCTTTAGGCCCATTCTTCGGAACCTTTAGTTTTGGAATACAACAAATCTCAAATTTTAGATCTATAAAGAATAAAATTGATTTACAAGAAGATGAGTTTACTCCTTGGCACAAAGTGAAACTTAGAGAGCGAATAGAATCCTTTGTTGTAGTCTAATATAATTCTGAATGCATGCATATAAGAAGAACGCAGCGTAAAACAAGATTATTGTATGCAATCTTGTGATGCACTAGAATATAAAATTCATTGTCTAAAGATCTAGTTTGCTATGTACTCCTTATGTACATATATCGTGGTAGAAATACAACTCGTCTAAATGCGGAAGTTTCTTAAGCATAAAGTAATAATTACTTAGAGTTGTGTATGTTGCGATATACATACGTACACACTCCAAGGGTTGAGAAAAGTGGGAAAAGTAAACTGCGTGCTCGATATGCTGTTGAAAATACCTTGTTATAAGTTTTCACCAACATTGAAGTACAATGAAAACATCGAAATATGAACATCAAAGTTGCAACTAGGAGCAAACTCGAGTGAGATAATTGGTACGATTTTGTTTCAGACTTAGAATAATGTGTGTTTATTGGAAAGACTTATACTGTTATATTGGAATTTCAAACATACTGATTATTTTCTAGCTATAACAAGTCCACAATTAACACTCGCTAGCTGTAATTTCCCGGAGGCAGACCTGTTTTGACCATTAACCTGTATTGTACTTACTTGTTAATGAGCAGGAATTGAACTCGGGACACAAGGGATATTACGCAGACTGTCGTTAAGAGACCGCCGTTAAATTAGGAAATTATTGGCATGAGTGTATGTACTTTAAATAAAAATATATAACCACCTTGTTTTTCACTTCCACTTATTAAGAAGTTAGGTGATTTCCAGTCTTATTTAACAGAAGATTGAGTCGCTTCGCGTTCGCCTCCCGTTACAAAATAACTTTCAAAGACCTATATTTTTATCTAAGTAGAGCTACTTTCTACTTGAGAGCACAATAATGCACTCAGAACAATCTACTTGCAATATATTACCTATAATATGCTGGGGGAAGTTTGTTGAGAAAGGAGTTAGTTTCGTCTATGTAATAATGTCTTTCATAATGAGGTCATCTAAAGAAGAAGTAATGGTAGGAAAAGTAGGTCTATCTGTCAAAGGACTGATGGCCTGTTCATCGCCAAAGCACCTGAACACTTCAACTAAAGGGAACATAACTTTGTAGGCTACCTACTTATATAATATTAATACTGATATTTTTCTGTTTAAAATATATATGTATTTATATAGTTACTTCTTTATACATTTCTTAACAAAAAAAAAAGAAGACGATACCTCAAGTACTATTTAAGCGGCATTTAAATAAAAAGAGGATGTTTAAAAAAATAGACAAAAAATAGCTGGCAGTTAAATTTTCGAATTTTACCAATAAATAATTGTAGATATCGCTTCAATGTATTAAAATAAATTTCAATAGTATTTAATAGTGATTGTTAAGTAAGTAGTTTACACAGCTCTGTGACATCGTAACAATGAGGTTTCTTTTATGAACAAATATAGATACTTAGCCCACACAGCGTAGAGTTGCTCGATTCAGGGTATAGTTAGCATGTGGCTGATTCGATTCGCTCGATTGCATCTTAGCCTTTCTACTGTCAATAAAAACTGGAATGTTTAAATACCGAGTAACGTCTGAGCAAGATGCCCAATATATTGCGTCATTTTTTCTAAGAAATTGTCACTTTAAATATTATACATACAACTGCAGCAGCGGCTCCGTGAGGTTCGAGAATTGACTGTGAGCGATTTTACTATTAGAAGAGGAATAGCAGATCATGGCCTGAAACCTCATAACAAATCTAATGGCCCAAACTTGACGGTAGATCACCGAAGAGCGCACCTTAAATTTGCACATGAGCATTCAAATAAGTCATGCCTTCAATGGAGCAAGTTCTCTTTTCTGATGAGAGTACGATCATAATCATCATATTCCATCTTTACTGATCATGATCAATAACGATGGCAGATGATGATAAAAGAAGGTGGATAAAGATTGCATTACTTGTGCAAAAGCAATTGTTGGTTTTCTAGCGACGAAGCATGCGTGCGCTTGCGGGCTCAGGAAAAAGGCATCAGAAGTCCGTCTATAACACATTATTAATGTACGCTGCAAAATATCTTATTGTTGTTATTTTACGCATGTACTTTCTGTTTTCTCTCTCTGTAATCTGTTTTTGTATTAACTATTATATTCTGACTGTTTTCTGCTATAAATATCAATATCTTCTTACATCTTTTGTGAATTCTTTATCATTATACTTGTATGAATTTATATATAATGTATATTAAACATGAGTTATTTGAACTATATTTTTACACTATATACATCTCTAAGTCTTACTAAAATTATAAACTCAGTATATGGACGTTTAGAACATTAGGAAATGTCACGAACGCTTTGCCTTCTCTTTAATGGCCATTTCAAAAGACGCGTCTACGGAATATTTTATAATTTGACCGTTCTTTTCCCTTCTCTCTCAGAATATTCGCTTCCTAATGTGCAGAAAAAGAACTTGGCTCATATACTATGTAGTATGTATATATTTAATAATGCGCATCCATCTAAAAAAAGAAGGCTACGCTCCTCATTACTATCAATGAGAACGTCAGTCAGGGTTGACAGGAATGTCAGTGATGGTGACATTTCTCTTGTTATAAATTAAAATATGTTAACTTTTTTGCTTGAAATTGTACTCTTAGTTTATATATGGCAATATCAGGGTCAAAAATGTCAAAAATCATAAATGTCAAAACTCATTGCTCAGCTCCGCTTCTAGAATTGTTAGTAACACGCTGGTCAAAGTACTTACGAGCTCTTAGACACAGCAATCGTATAGCATCAGGTTCCTTGTATACTGAGGTAATGGCCATTTTTAGAAGCGAAACATGTGTCAAAACATAATTACGTGCCATCGGGAGATTGCGCTTTACTGATTTTAACGTATTTACTACCTTGTACGTAGATACGTAGTCAATGTATCTATAAATTCACAAAAAGCAATGCGGAATGAATATTAAAACATATTGTTCAAAGCAATAAACTTAAAAACAGAGAAGATGATAATATACTGCACTAGTCTTTTTTTTTTTTGCGTCATTTAATAATGCGTGTTATTTAATACTTCTGTACAGCCAACAAAAATTCATACGTTAAATGTACTTTATCACAATATAACGGTTCATCATTCAACGCATTTATTTTCCTCATAAAAGACTATCAATTAAATATTTTGCAGCTGTTATTCGATTTGCTGTAGAATCCAGAAACAGAAGATATCTGGTCTAATAGAAACTTGTCAGCATGATGTATATTTACATATAAGATTTGTTTTTGTTGAATCGGTAAGGAGCAAATGTATCTTGGCTTAGATAGAGCTTTGTTATAGATCTCTTAGTACCATAACGCAGCGTCAGTTTAAATACACGTTCTGTAGGGTAATTTTTTATTTCTTTTAAATATTTTTTTAAATTTATAAAAAAATACATAATATCTGGATATATGTATATGTATGTGAAGATTTCATTATTAAGTAATTTGTTTTAAATTAATTTTAAAATTGTCTATGACCGTTCTACCCCTCTAGTTTCACAATCAACTGTACTTGCCAATTTCAAATGATTGTGGTTAGCCTGCATCAAATCGATATCGACCGACAGCCTAATGAAGTGTCAAAATTAGTCATTCAACGGATCCCAATTAACAATTAAGAGTTAATTAACCAGTTAGGGTGTACTACCTCATTTCTGAATACTGCATAACACTTGTTATAGGCAAGTTAGTAATAATATTAACTGTTAATACGAAGGTTGAATTGATGACAGATTTACGTCTTATAAAGCGCATCTTCCATTTTATATTTAAAACTGTGGTATTGCGAGAGCGTGAAGAAAAGCCTGACATGATTTATGATTGTAATATGATCTTGGAAAAACAACACCTAGCTATACCAAACGTAAACGTAGTTTTACTTTTTAGTCTTTAGTCTTTCTATGCAATATATATATATATATATATATATATATATATGCACATATTAATAAGAAGACAAACAAACAGTGTTGGGCTCTAAGTATTCGGCGCTGGTGCCTAGTACATACCATAAAAAAATCCCAACACTAACAAAAAAAATCTACTACTTTTTAACGTGATCTTAATAAGAGTATTGTAATGGAACCTGTGTACTATCCAAACCAGCTATTATAAATTTATTTCAATAACTTAACCAAAACATAACTCAAAGATGTGTAAAATCAACACGAAAAAGCTACAGTACATTTGTTTATTTGTTATAAAAATAATGTAATGATATTGTCTCCATCTTTGGTAGTGGATGGTTGACTTGTGAAACTGTGTATCGGAAATCTTATTTTAGACTTTTCTCAAACAAATTGAATCACAACTTTCAAATAAAACATTGTTTATATTTAAATATAGAACAACGTACCAAACTTCCCTGCTAAGAAGGATTTTCTCTCGCAATATTGACACTATTTCACGGTATTGGAAATCGCACGGTAAACCGCGGACACGAGACGGCTCGCAGATTCCAAGTTGATGGTGGCGGCGGCGGCGGGCGCGGGAACTTTGTGAATGCGAGGACCTCAGCTCCCACTAATTGGCGTCTGTAGCCGGGGTGGGCGCATGCGCGCTGCGGTCGACTTTACCTATCACCATGCACCCGCTTTCATATCTCGATCTAAAACTAATCTTTAAGGTCGTATTCGTCGTATGTGATTTAGAATAAAGTGCTATTAACATCGAAGTGGACATAGCATCCAGTCATTATTTTTTTCACTTTTAGTTGACAAAGGAATTATTATTTTTTGCATTTTAATTCAAGAAAAAAGGTCAAAGCTGTTTTTCTTTCCATATAGACTTTGAAAGAAATTTATTAAATATAAATTAATGAGACTTGCACTCAAAGACAATTTATACATATTTTTTTGCTATAGATACAGACTTTCGTAATACGTTTAGTCATCGCATATGGGTACAAAGTACTTACTTACTCCTTAATGAGATGGTATAAAAAATAATGAACGCATGAAATCTTTCAATGAGGCTTAAGACTATTTATTAAGGTACGTTCAGATATTATAAAGTAATTTTTACACGTGTTTTTGTATTCTTAAAAATACTATTACTTAAATGGATTAGTAATACCTACCATTCTTATAGTACTTATATTAAATAAATACTCTAGCGTAAATATCTCACAACAGATAGAAAGAATTAAAATTCAAATTACGTGTCCACGTAATCTATATGTATTTTAGACGTTACCACTTGTACTAAACAAAAATTTGAGAATTCCTTAAAAGACAATACTTCGAACAATTTGCCTGATCCAGGAATGAAATGTAGAAATTTATGATCGCACGCAAACTTTTAAATATAAATATTTCACGAGGCTCAAAAAATTTTTGGTTTAGGTACCTTGGTGATGATCTCAGTTTTGAAAGTGTCATTTCCAGACAAATGTAATGAAATTAACTAATACTCAGATTCTCACTTAGCCATCAATTAAGTCGTAAAAGAAAATATTTTCTATAGACTGTCTTAATATGGCTTTATATTTTCCGCAGCTGACACGTCCTGGAGGTTTGTTCATTAGCGCACAATAAAATGAAGGAACGTGTATATAAGCTCTACGTGTTTTTCTCTTTAGTTTGTGAAGTGACGTGAAGCGCTGACAGCAATTCTGGTTATGAATAAAAGATTGCTGGTACACGTTTTTAGATTGATCCAGAAATGAACTGTGAATTGTTCAGGTAGTTCATTCAGAAAATATTTAGTAAGTATGCATGTTCACGCATATGTTTTTATATTATTATTTATTTTTTATTTAAGTTAATACATACATATAAATTACATTTTTAAATATACCATATAAATAAAAAAATACATTTAAAAATATAAAAAATAGTAGACCACCGACATCAGGTACAGGGACCAAGACACCGGTGGTTAGGGTTCCAAAGATAGGAACCTCTTGACAATACGGCCCGTGTCAAATAGAACTGCCTTCTGCATAAGTCCCTTGATCCAACCATCTAACGAGATCCTCTTAAAGTGTTGGTCAAGGCTCTTAGTTATTAATCCGTGAGCAGATATGACTATCGGAATAATGATCACCGAATCGATATTCCACATATTGACGATCTCGTAAGACAAATCCAAATATTTTACATATTTGTTCCTCTTTTACAACTTTCACGAGATTTTCGTCATGAGGAACAGCAATATCGACAATCATTGCGCGGCTCTCCAATCAGTCTATCACGACTATATCAGGCTTATTGGCAACAATAGTCCTATCAGTGATGATAGATCGATCCCAATACAATGTAGCACGACTATTTTCGAGAACTGGGTCGGGCACATATTTGTAATATGGCACCTCTAAATTCATACGATTATATTTAAGGGCATGTTATTGATGTACAATTTTGGCCACTTTGTTATGCCTATACCAGAAATAATATGCCTGAAAGATAAGTTTAGTTGAATCTGAAAGATCAACTCCTTCAGATTCTACTACTACTGTCTACACCAAATTCCATCCTGATAGAGTTACTAAAGTTTTCAGTCACCTTTAGTAACGCTGTCAGTTGCAATTTACTGGGCGAAAATAGTTTTATATGATCCATTCATAGAAAGTGAGATATAACTTGATCATCTTTCCGCAACTTGAAGCCCAGCAATGAACCTTCTAACAGAGTGCTGAAAGGATTTAAAGCTAGACAGAAAAACTAGGCACTCAAACTATCGCCTAGAAATATGCTTCGCTCAATCTTTAATGGTACATCATTGGCAATAATCTGCCGAAATTCTGGATAACAACGAACAGTTCTCCATTGCCACATACATGGCTTCTAGAAAGTGCATAGAGTGGTATCATTTTATACCACTCCAGCACCCTCAAGAGCCAAGAGTATGTGGAAACGAGTCATAGGCCTTTTTATAATATATCCAACATGTAGCCAGATTCTAGCGATTACGACGTACTTGTTGGCTACTGGCATACATATCCACGACAAGGAGCTCTTTAATCCCATTCCAACTTTTTTTTATGTGTTGTTTTTTATGCAATAAGAGGCAAACGAGCAGACGGATCACCTGATGGTAAGTGACTACTGCCGCCCATGGACACCCGCAACTCAAGAGTCACAAGTGCGTTGCCGGCCTTTTAGGTAGGACTACGCTCTTTTCTTGAAGGTTTGAAGGTTGTATCGGTTAGGAAATACGGCAGGCGACAATTTGTTCCATAAGCTGGTTGTGCGAGGCAGCTTCTGGAGAAGCGCACAGTGGTGGAGTGCCAATCGTCCAGGTGATGGGGATGGATATTTTGTTGACGTTATTCAGTCATTCAGAAATATCTTGGCAGTCGATGATGCGAGTCGCTCTCCGATGAATGCCGTCAAGAGGGAGAAGCTGGTACTGGGGTGCACCTGCATAGAGATGAGAACAGTATTCCATGTGCGGCCGAACCTGCGCCTTATAAAGTTGCAGGCGGTGGGCCGGAGTAAAATACTGTCTCGATCTGTTTAGCACACCAAGCTTCTTCGAGGCTAATATGGCCTTACTCTCTAAGTGACCGCTGAAACTGGATATCGCTTGATATATCGACGCCAAGGATTCCGATACTGGCTGATGCAGTAAGGGAAGTGCTCTCAAATTGAGGCGATACGACCAATGGCATTTTTTAGCAGTGAACGCGCAAACGAATCCATTCTGAGGAAAAAAAAAACAATTTTTTATTTAAATAAGTTGTAATTTTTACTCTCAGAATAGATGTAAGAAGCTTATAGACAGTTGGTAAACATGTTATAGGAATATAATTCTTGGGATCCATGGCACTACCAGATTTGTGGAGTAAGTGTTTTACGCCGGTGGTCATAAACTGGGGTAATGAACCTAAATTAGAGCTTATAAAGTTGGGGAACAAGAAATTATCATGGTATGGACATATGATGCGGAGGGATGAACAAATGTCGTGAAGAAAGTTTTATGTGTGGAAAAGGTGACAAATATCGGGTAAAGGATGACCAAAGAAAGATGGATGGACTGCGTGAAAGAGGATACGGCTAAAAAGGAAAAAGAGGAGGAGAAACTATCATTATTATTATTATTATCTATATTAACTTTAAGGGCCAAACTACAAATCTTTTGAAAATAACCATTCGATTAGCTATACATAGGTATTGTCTAAGACTTCAAAATAATTAAAAGAAATACTGCATAATAAACCTCATTTAAATATCAAGTAATAATTGCGAAGTAATAGAAGAGAAACTTTTATTATTTATTTTAGAAAGAGCTAACTTAGATATGTAAAAGTAAAACTAGCAATAAGAAGACACAAGAGTTACAGACAACGGTGCAAGTCAAATGAATGATGCCGTGAGAGCCGATTAATCGCGTGTACAGCTTTAACGCGATTTGGTTGTTTCGACTGCCGAAGAGTGTTTTTATACACACCCTAATCTCCAGAAATAGCTAGTGAGTATTTTTGGATTTTTAAGACTATATTTGAGAAATGTTTATTAGTAAATTGAACAGACGGGCCACCCGAGGCAAGTGACACCGCCGTCCACGGACACCCGCAACCCAAGAGCCGCAAGTGCGCTGCCCGCCTTTGAGGTTGATGAGGGATGGGGGATGCAGGGAGCGGAATGAAGAGAGGAGGGATGAGGAGATGGAAAAAAGGATAAAGGAGACGAGGGGAGAGAAAAGGGGAAATGCAACGCAAGCGTTACTACACAACCGGTTTTCTGTGAGGTCGTGGTATTGCACCGGTCGAGCCGGCCCATTCGTGCCTAAGCATGGCTCTACCACTAAAGTATATTATTTGTTTCTATTTAAAGCTCATGCCACATAGTATGATAGTATGGGAGAAAGCTATTGAGAGAAAAGTAAGAGAAGAAAGTGCGATAACACAAAACCAATCCGGGTATATGACAGGACGCGGGACAGCAGATCCTATATTTTTAATTCGCCAATTATGTGAAAAATACAGACACGTGTACAATTACTTGCATATGCTATTAATGAGAATGATGAATGTTGAATGTGTGAGAAAAAACGTATGATGGGGTGCCCGAGAGGTTTTCAGGTGGGTTTGAAAGAAGATATACTGCCTGCTAAGTACAGTGAAATTGATGTGCAATGGATTCATGCTATGTGCAGCAAATTCTACTCACCCACTCACTCCTATGCTTAGTGGCTTACCCTCCGATCCCAACACAGGGCTGGCAGAGGGACACAAGCATACAAGCATACACACACACATTCACTCACTCACACTCACATCCTTGCAACATCATCACTACATCACACACAAACATCATCACTGTGCACGCACTCATCACACATGGCATTTCCTTTCAACACTTTTTTAATTTGAATGCCTCATTTTGGTTTACATTTATATTATAAATGTATACGTATTTTAATTAATTCTGAGCTCAGTTCTAAGTAGTCATACATAACTTGCATTGTATCATTTAATATTTATTTTTAAGCACCTATGTAATGACTGTTTTTGATCCCAATGATAAAACAAAAAGAAAAAGTGCACACAACAACATAAGAAAAAACAGCACATGATTGGTGAACAATATAAATTTACTCGTTGGCTTTATTCGGGTCTAAAGGCCAACTTCCATCATACGACGGCCTTTAGACCCGAATAAAGCCAACGAGTCATCAATCGGCCGCGAAAGCCTCAACCAATTTGTCAATATAAATGTACACTTGTACATTACATTACAATCAATTAATTTACTTTTGTTTAATAATCGTATACAAAAATCTTTTCCTAAGAGCGGAAGACATTGCTCAGATTATTTTAAGATACATAGCTATTAAGATATACACAATGGATATAATAATTAAGATGCGATTCAAATACTAAATGTAAAAAAATACTAAAACGGTAACTAAACTAAAAATAGCTAAAACGGGTAATGTATTTGTTGTACATTACCTGTTTTAGCTTTAGCAGACTACAATTATAATCACATAGTCTCTGATCAAATCGGTGATGTTTTAAGAAAAGAGTAAGTCAGAAATACCCGCAACCAGTGGGCTGGTACGATATGGATAATGTCTGTAGAGGAAACTCGTGAGGTATGAATGTATATAAGGAAAAAGACATGAAAATTTATTTCTGATATATCAAAGTTGTAGTATGTATGTACTACAATTTTGACATATCAGAAAAAAAAAATAGTATAGTGCCCAGTTGACGGCTATAGAGTCCCCCTATTATGTTAGTTTATGACCAAACCGTAATTGTCATTCTATGGTTGTTTATATATACACAATTTTATAGGCGTGAGCGAACATATGTATAAAGTTATGCCAACCCGTTGTTATTTTATTTGCAAACCTTCTATTACAATATATTTAACGACCTGATATTCCAAGAAAGCAACAAATTAAAAAGAAACTATTAAAAGAGAATTGAAAAACTGAAATTGCAGTTTTCGCTATTACGATGGAGCTTAGTAAAATTACCGAGAATTACTTTAAATGTTTATACCGTGTTTGTGTTTACCTGAACGTTTATCGCAAGTCACTTTAATAGCAATGAAACGTTCTGATAGGAACATATACAACAACCATATATGTATATACGCACGTAAGTGTGTCATCTTACAAGTAGCTCTTTCACTTGTCAAGCAGAATAAAAAGAAAACAACCAAATCAAACTCCAATGATGACTTATTATAGTTAACTAATCGAGGTGAAAAGATGCCAATGTAGTGATTTTTCTCCATCAACTGGTGAAAATATGTGTTTTCTACAAATAGTTTTATATTAATGCCTGTTTGTTAAACTGCATTTAAACTCATTCAGTTTTAACTGCAATTATATAATTCTCATAGTATATTCTAATGCTTCTAATCTCTAAAAAAAATATATTTTAATGTCCATGTACGATAAAGACGATATATGTAAATAACAAGATGACTCATAAAAGCATTGAACATCAATAAAAAAATCAAATGTATAAAAGCCCTCATATTCACAATGTTCTAAAACAACTAACAAAGTAGACGAATATACCTATCAATATCTGTCATAGACTGGAGAACATAACTGCGAACAAAACAAGTTTCATATTTTTATTTTTCGATCCAGGTTTGGTAACAAAATACAACTTTTGTTGGTTGAATCGATATGTGTAAAAAATAGTATGCATTTGTCGGCTCTCCGGCATTTCGTTTTACTATCTAAGACTGTGCGTTTTTAAATTCTCGGCATGAAATATGACGGGATGATATAATATTAGGAATAATTTTGTTCTTGAATATCTTCACCTACAACTCTAATACATTTTTCGGATCTATTAATTAACTTGTGAATACCTTCATAAGAAATGATTTATTATTCTCTGAAAAATACGTTGAAACTGCAATCTTTACTTCTGCATCGGTAGAAAAGTTATTGCCTAGAAGCTCAATTTTCAGATTTGTTTCGAGATAATAATCGCTGGAACTCAATTCTGGGCTATAAGGTGGGTCAGCCATGATATCGTAGGCCACCTTATTCAAAGCAGTCAACGCAACTCGACTCTTGTGACCAGGAGAATTATCGTGCACAGGACATCTTTGGTAAATTTTCCTTTCTTTCTCTCTGATAGCCTCTTTAAACTGCTCTAGCACTCTCTGCTTTTAGCATATTATTATTTAGCTAAAAGAAAAAAAATCTGTGTTCTAGTTAAATGTCGCCATAAGCTTTCCCGCCGACTGTGACAACTTGAATTTTTGTGAAGTTGGAGTTTCCTTTTTGCCAGTGCATGCAATCTTTATTAGGCACAGGTTCATAGGGATGAACCCAAGTTCCCAATATAAATTCACTGCAAAAAACTATCCTTGTCTCTACGTAGTATCTTCGTAGTGTTTTCTTTATACTGGTTAAAAAATGGACGAAAACACTCGAGTCTCTACTGTTATTATGGTGGTTTGAGCCATCCTTAACTGACTGATTGTAGAAGACTTTAAAAATGATTTTTATTGATACTTCAACTTCAATCAACCGATTCAATTCAAACGATGCCCGACCTGGGCGGTCGGGCATCGTCTTCAATTAATTCCCTGCCTTGCTTAAATAGATTGTGTCACTTATACACCATGTTTTTTTCTGGACAAGGGTCCACGAACGCGGATGACATATCTTCTAATGCGGTTTGAATATTTTTCCTTGCTTGTTAACAAACTTTATAACTTCGTAGAACTTGATTTTCTCCTTAGTTCACAATTTCTACCGAATTGAGTTACTAGATCGACGATAGGCTAAGAAATAATGACATTATTATGATAATACTCGGTAAATAGGTATGCTTAGTACCTGAACACCTCAGAACCTAAGCAAGTGCTCCCATCACCCTCCATCTTCGCCATTCCGCGAACTTAAGAATGCACCCCTGTAGGAAAAAGGAAACCAAAAGTTCTTTGCTCACGGTCAAAGTCTGTGAGGATTATTAAAGTCATAAAAGCATTTCTATGTACTTCGTTGACAAATGAATGTTGATATTACTTTTGCCGTATGCAAGAGAAACGTTTTGTTTGTGACGTTCGAAATGCCGATATTTATTATTTCGTTTCAAATTTTTGCTGCGAATTAAAAGTGAATAAATAAGTTGATATTTTTATTTGTTTGTTGTTATTAAGGCAGAATTTTTATTTTAGTGTACAATATTTAAAATGAAAAATTGGTTTTTATTTGAGATAAAAAATATTTGAATTTAATACCAATGTATTATCAAATTTTCCTTTTCAGAAAAGAAGAGATAGAAAAGAGAGTTGCTAGGCAAGAAGATAACTTTGTGTCGCAGGAACCTAGAATGGCTAGAACTTCATAGGGAAAGAGAGATGGGCTACACAATTTGCAGGTACCAGGTAGTTTACCATACGTACTTACCTAATCATTAAGATTTTTTTGTGGCATTTTGCAAAACCCCAACAAATATTTGCTAATAGAAGTATTAAACACAAAATGGCTAAGAACCACGAAACCTCGACAAAAATTCCATTTATAAGCGAGTTACAGGTACTCCCACTAATGACAACTCGATAAGCAAAATCTTTTTAGTCGTTGCTTAATGCATTTTTCGCCGTGAGTCGGTAACGATCGTGCTACGGAGCTACGAAAGCGCTACGAGCAGCTACGAGGCCGTACGCGACAATAATATTTAACCTAACATTAACCTATTTTCGTAGCCTGTTCGATACACGACCGCTTGCGGCTGCATAATGTTTGAAACTAGTTCGTAATTGGTTCTGATTTTCTTGTTAATGCCAGCAGAAGCTTATTTAGAACATATAACTCGAAAAATAAATCGAAATAATATTGTTTTAAGCATTTACTTCAACAAATTATAAATTGGATTTTAATATAAAGAAGACCTGCAAAAATTATAATCTCTACATATCTGAGAATAATGTATGTTCTAATTTTGTAGACTCGTGATGTGTTCTAAGCTTTTGTTACTATTTAATACCAGAAAACAATACTAATTGCATCACTGAATTGAGAAAACCAACTAAATATGAATTTTACTTAAAGTATTATAAGCCTTCCTTTCTCAAATTACGGAAATAAAAAATTAAACTTAAAAAAAGACGTCGTATGGACTCCCTGTGTTCTTTAGAAACAAAAATGTCTGATCTTAATCAGACGCTTAAAATTCTTTAACAAAAATAACATTTAACAAGGAATTCTAGTACTAACACCTGCCTCTTTTTGAAGGTGTAGGCAGAGTTTTCAATATCCCAACATTTTACCAACTATGTATCTTTATGGTTCCTCATAATGTGGACGTGGTTAGTTTTCCGACTACCACTGAAAATTCGGTTGGTCACACTCAAATATAGTAAACCAACTAAACAAAGTACGAGACTAAAACAACACGGCATTACTTTAGATCTTAATTCTTGCTGCTGCTTAAAACCTTTTCCATGCAGCGCTTTCGAGCTTTTTATGTTTGTGAAAACTGAACTCTCACCAAAGAAACTTTAAAAGTCTGAAGCCTTTGGAAGTGCAACCTTCGTTTCAAATAGAAATTATAATAAATATGAAGTAACTACTAAATAAAGAGTAAACGAGTAAATATGATTTTTTCAACATAAGAAAGAAACATAGGAGCTTGACCGGTCATTAAATCATTCTGACAGCAGGACGGTCATAGCACGGATAAAATTAAATATATGTAAAAGGTCGCTATAAATGTTCTACGGTCACTATCATGTACAGGAAAGTGCCGTTTTTGATGACTCACTAAATGGAACGATTACTAGGTTTAAATATCAGGACACTGTAAAATAAGAGAAAGCATAAATATGGAAGAAATAAGGACAGCAAGCGGATGCAAAAACATTTAGAGAGGAGTTTTTGAGGTGGGAACCTATATAACCTCCTGGCGACGCCAAGGAATCGGTGAAAAGAAAAAGTGAAGAAGGTATGCATCTCCCTCAAAACTCGTAAATGGTAAACGCAAAGTACTCATGTAAACATATATACATTCATTATAGTATTATTACATTATGTGTTCCAACTTAGTATATTTGACAGACTGTGACAATAGGAATTCCGGCTTAGCAGATATCTATCTCAGCATTTGATATTACCAAAGTGGAGTAGACATTTATGTTAAATTTCAGCATCCATTAACAATGACGAATGGAATGGATAAAATGGTTCCTATTTTAAACTTTTAGATTTCTGACAATTCGCAAATATAAAAGTTAGGCCAAGGCAAACTTTTAAATTGGACATGCATTCAGAGGGGCTTGTACTAAGAAGAAAAAAGTGTCTGTCCGTGGAAACATGGATCAGTTTCTACTCTTTATTAATATCCGTCCATTTCCAAATAAATGTTAACCTTTTATTTGATTATATATTTTGATTTTTAAACTATCTTTTGCATCGTCTAGTCCAGTCATGTCTGTTTAGCTCTATCTTTATATCATCCAATGATAACAATATGATTTCTATCTAATTATTCGCAGGAAGGCTTCCTAGACTAAATTACATTTTAATTTCAAATGTACGGGCCATAACTCCGGCATATAATCGGTAGGAACGATGGTGAAACTTTGGAGTTGAGCCCCTTTAACATCCATTCTGAGAATTGCGGTTGCTCTATCTGTAAGTTCATTGGAGATCCCGATCCATCCCGAGAGGACGGCGGAGGCGCACCTACCAGCGCATCGTGATGCCCACGTCCGCGGTAAGTAAGTAGGTGATGCTCGCATAGCTCGCATAGACAGGTGCTAGGAGGGGTCCGGATGTCTTAATAAAGACGTTCCCGGATCCTTCTCTAAAACCCCGATGGGATGACGGCCTGTGACGGTTTCGACACTTTAAAAAAAATCTGTAAGTGAGTCGCAAGACAACAGACTCCGTCTACCACGGTGACCCTTTCCAGCAACTCAGCTGAGTAGAGTTGTCAAGAGTAGCGAGGGCGAAAAAGAAATTTTATTATAGTATAATGGTAAATACTATTAGTAGTTGCAATTGTTTTGTAGACTAAGTCAGTCGTGAAGCTAATTGGCTGTTACAATACGTAGATCCTATGGAGGAGAACAAGCACGAAACTCCAAGGACATACTTTTTCAAATATATAACATAAATTTGTTATAACAGTTCATGAGTGCACATAAAATAATATATCATTCTGAAATATCGTTTATGGTAATTATTATTCTATGTTGCGTAATAGCAGTCCGGAGATAACCAGTTCCGATCAACGGCACTCGCTCACGGCATCCATCTCAACCATATCGAAGGAAGCTGAACGACGAGATACATATTAGCAGGACTTCTAGGCGAGCATGTCATACTCAGAACTGCCAGAAGACACAAAACATAAACCTAAATTATTGACTACACTGTTATGTAATGTGTTGTGAAGTACTGAAGTGCATAGAAATATCGATGCGATACTAGCATGAATCGGCAACCCAGTTGGTATCGTACACAATATGTAAGTGACCATTTCTGTGTTATGCGTATGTCTGTGTACGTGTGAAGCTGTTTATATTGAGATTAGATACTATTAGGCGAGCATTGTACGGTGAGATAGCTTTTAAATTTGGTCTGAAATGATTTTTGTAATAACTTAACTAACTCTTGTCAATAATCGAACATTCTAAAATTTTACTCGTTGTGAAGCTTGTTTCTGGGTAATACATAGATGATGCAATACAAGGCCACATGCGAGTGGCTATGTAAAAAATGGCATCTGGTGGCATCAAATCTGGTGTACTATGCGTTTACGTTGTTACCAAAAACTTGGTATGCTATACACGTTTGCCTTCTCCTTCGAGAATCTATAATATTAAATAACGTAGTTTATTTTTCTGATATTTTTGTTTTAATTAATTTAGTTGTGTTAAACATACCTGTTATTATTGAAATTGTAAAGTAAGCTTTTCCTGTTAACAATCAGCACAATATTTCCGCGAAAAATTGTGTCTCATATGAAAATTCTGTGCAAATTGGTTTTGCACTACCTATTTACAATTTATTGGTGGGTGTAACATTTGGATTTATTAACAGAATATTGGGGAGACTAATTTAGGTTTTCAGTCAAAATGCATTTTATGTGTGAATCTCTCTAAACTAATATAATGTTTGTAACAAAAATATATTCAAATTGCTTAACTTTATTTTATAGAAATCTATAAAACAATACAAAACTAGAAACATTGTTCAGTTGAGCCAAATGCTTGTGTTAGTAGTGGGTTTAGGTTGGCAGTGTCGATAGCCTAAACCCAAAGCTTAGTTTATATTTGAAGACTGACTACGTGCATTCCTCCAGTTATATATCTTACTAGGCGATCACTGCAATTTCACCTATACTTTGCTCTGCTCCAAAAATAAAGCAGTGCAATATTTCGAACGTATTTCTTTTAATGTCCACTTTGCCTCAAGAAATACTATATCCAATACAAAAAGAATAATTAAAATTCGACTGATATGTATCCACCTTATCTGGATAAATCATTATTTTATAACTATTTTATGCGAATTTATGGATGTATGTCATCAGTAGTAATTACTACTAATTCAAACTCTATAATTTTCTTATGAATAAAGGAATGAATGATATAATTACAAGTACGTGGTGATAGCTACATGTGATAAGAAAATAAAAATAATTCTTTATTGCAACAAGATGTGGTTACATACTGTGTTTAAATGGTCACCGTCAGTTGTAGGTTCGATTCCCGCACGGGATAACACTTTGTGTATTTCTCAAATTGTTGTTCTGAGTGTGGGTGTTCCTTATGTCCGTTGTTTGAATGTTCGTAAAGTCCCCCGCGACATAGAAATTAATCCTAGTGCAGGATTAGTCTTTTCGTAAAAAAAAACCCTTATTCCTAAACTAGCGTGAGCTGTATGTTGGGAGTCAGGTCCATCCCAAAAACAAATGAAATCGAATAGTTTCAATCTGATTAGTAGGTATTTTTATTTTGTTAGATGCAATCATCATAGAAAGATCACTGTGTATGTCTGTTTGCGTGTGTGTGTGTTTCCAAAAAGAGGAAACTCTGTTGCAACCTTCAATCAGTTTACAATTTGTAGTAAGTTTTTTGCCTGATCGTATCTTTAGTCTTTAATCCATAATTGAATAATATTTTTAATTTTATAGTTACATAGGTTTTTCGTTACATAAATTTAATAAGATTTCATATAGAGTCTTGGTATAATATAATTAAAGTGTTGTTGGGCAAATCTCTTGGAACTGAACATTTATATATTCTTTTACCCGGAGTTAACATCTTAACATCTTTTGAATCACACATCTTACACACGGCCATCTCATCCCAAACTAAACAGAGTTTGGTAACCAGAATGCTGATAAACGTACCTGTATATTTCTGAAAACATATGTACATATTAGAGATAAATTACACCTAGACACAGAACTATAATCGTGCTTATCACACAAATATTT
Source organism: Tyria jacobaeae (assembly GCA_947561695.1). Classification (NCBI taxonomy): domain Eukaryota; kingdom Metazoa; phylum Arthropoda; class Insecta; order Lepidoptera; family Erebidae; genus Tyria; species Tyria jacobaeae. Next base: position 3,094,707 of record OX387207.1, on the reverse strand, counting down.
GTCCCTTGTCCCAAAAATGTTTGTGTGGGAATCGAACGATCGAACCGCTAGAACAATATGCCAGTCAAAAATCTGGCAACATATTTATAACATTTATTATATAACATGGCAATCGGTTAAGTAGTTAGTGAGTGAACTCAATAACGTTAACCAAACTAATAAATGAAATCTAATTCAAATATTCTGTTTCATAGAATGAAGCAAGTATTGTGAGTCCTTAACAAGCCGGGCTTTAACAGCGTGATAATATCTATCGCATATTGCACTATTTCTGTAACGAGCATGATAGTGAACGCGGTTGAAGCACGTTTCAGCTTAATTATGTTTGCAAGTAACTTACTGCCGAAGCCAGGAAAGTCCTAAGACCTTAAATAGACTTAGACCATTGCTTGGTTTCTTTTTTAGGAGAATGGACTGTAACGAGACTTCAGTAAAAGTTTGAAAGAAGCTTTGTCAATTTTTAATTAATAATAATTCTGAATGATCAATGACTTGAAATTAAAATTATCTATTTGAGTAAATGCGAGATGTTATAACTTTATTTTAGTCGTCATAGGTAGACTTGATTGCTCATATTGGTTAAGTTCGTAAAAAAACCTCAGTACCAGCACATTGTATCGCATTTTTTAATAGTAAATTCTTGTTTTTATATATGTAGAGGTAAAGAATGATTTATTTTGTTGATAAAAATATCGATATCCAATACGTAAGGTACAATAGAGATTAACAGGCAAAAACTTAAAATTACTTTCTTTTTTAACAAGTCTTTTTTACATTGTTGTAAGTAAAAATAAAATGTGAGAATGTTTTATTAAACCCAGTAAAGTGGTTCAATAGCTACTGAACAAAAGAGAAAAACAGAGGACAAGGATAGGAAATAAAGGTATTGTATTTACCTATAAATAGATTTTCTATTGGGTGCCTAATCCTTTGTGTGGGTGAAACCAATTCTTTAAATGTTTCTTTTTTTTAGTGTCGCAAAGCCGAATCGCTACGTAAACCTTAAGACGTTTACTAAATGCACAGCTGCTACATACGTACCAAAAACTATAAATATAATGAATTTTTATGATGAACTGAAACAGTAGATCAAAAGAAGAGTTACCGAGTGAGTACTTGGTACCAAATTCTTCTTTCCTCTTTCAACCTTCCCCCTCATCATGCTCAAAGGTGGGCAGTGCACATACGACTCTTGAGTAGGAGGTGTCCATGGGTGGCGTTTATCATTTGACATCAGATCACCCGTCTGCTCGTTTGCCCTACAATGCTATAAAAAAGCTAAGGTTATTGGCTTACTTGTCCCAAAGATTTTCCATACTTCGTTGTATTTTTGTCAGGTACCCTTTTTGTTTCATGCAGAGGTTCAATCCGGAACACTTGGCTCCCTGCCAGTAGTGAGATGACCACTATACTCTTTCACCATTTATGCAGGCGGCAAATACATATGGGAATAATGTAGTATGTACTCTAATATCAATCAATCTTTAGGTTTAAGAAGTGGATGATAATGCAACTTAGAAACAATAGTGTATGAATGTATTAATTAAAACTGAATGGGCACAAACTATCATCGCAAAGCCTCTATGGGCGTGGCGTGGCTGGCTTTTGCGATTGTGGTGAAATATCGAATGCAGTAAATATAAGACAGTGGTCCAATCTTAAAAATTGGACTACCATTGTAGTAGTATACCACTGAAATGTAGCATACCAAAGAAAATCTGGGGCTTGAAAAAAATTAATGGTATTAAATTTCATTTAATTACCGAGAAAAAGCTCACAAAGTATCACCTTACTATCTACCACATGACTTTAGCACTGTCAGATCAGATAGTATATATTGATATATATATAATGCGAAATGTTAGTTTTATATTACTAAGGTGTACGATTTGCTGCACATCGTTTTTATGTCATTATTACTTTGCTTTCTATTTTCTAAAACTTTACTCAAAAACCAGCTCCTGTTGTACTCTTTTGCCCAATGATCCATGTCATAAAAAACTAAGCTTGCTCTAAATGCTTTCTTGTTTCAACTCTCTTAAAATTCACAATTTTGACCGTCATCAACTCTACACCTCCATAATTATTATTAATTCAAGCACTTTTCAACTCGTAGATGAAAATTCAGCGGTATTTTCACATATTTCAACCTAAAAATATCAAGTGTCATCGGGCACTAAATATAAATTTATAAATTCTTGAAGCTAACAAGTGAGCTAAAGTTAAATTTATCTATCTAGCTTTATCGATTAGTCACTAAGTTGCAATCGAAAAATTTAAGTTATTTCCATCCATCCAGCTAAAATAAGAAGCCAAGTATATTGAAACTCCATCAAGCAATTAAAATGATGCAGCACATGTTGCTATAATTAGAATTAAACTTTCCTTTTACTACCTGAAAGTCAATCTCAGTCACTTAGATAAACATTTATTAAAGTTCTATTACCGTATGTTTGTCTTTCGGTCTAAGCAGCTATTTTTAACGTGGCAGAAACCCCGAAACCCTTGAAGTTTCTCATTCGTACTAAATAAATTACTACCGATACATAATACTAGACTATTCTAGCAGAGATTTATATGAGGTTGGATATGAAGGTTTCTATTTGAGAACGAAATAAAGGTTTAAGGAGGTCAGATGACGGAAGAAGGGCCAAGCATGTGCAGGACAGGTAAATAATTATGTTTGCCTTGAAATAGTTCCATCAAACCTATGTCAGCTATAACTACGGTAGCGACGCTAATGACTACGAAATAGAATAAAAATAAAATTATAAAAATAGTTCAAAGTCTTAACCCTCTTATTCCTCAATATTGATCCAAGTTTAAATTCCACCGCAGTCGACACACGAAATAAGCTTACTCGGGTGGTCGAGAATATCAAAGATATGTCACACAGTTTACAAGTATTTTTTTTTTTTTAATGGGGGCTTTTATTTAAGTGAGGTAAATGTGAAGTATAGTAGTATTTAAACTCTTAAACGTAATATTTAGTTTGACAGTTATTAGTAGAAAGTAGTTATAAATGTATTCTATCATCAACAATTCAAGTAGTTTACCTTTTAGATCCCTCTTTTTAAAACTTTAATATTATTCGCTAAACGTTTCGTAAATATAAACGAATTCGGCTTACGCTCAAAAGGAGACGCTCTCAAAGAATGAACTTCAAATTTAATATGAATGTATGCAAAACTAAACTGTACCTACGTACGAGTAAGTCGTAGCTGGATCGATAAGCACCACGCAAAATACACTGCAAGTAAATGTAAATGTTGGATATTAAAAACCTTGTAGGCATATTAATTTATTTTAAAAGAACGCTCGTCAAAGACGGCTTTTTATTTAGTCGACGCAAAGAGAAAAACTCTAGTTTATACCGAGTATCTAATGAAAATCTTTTCGCAGGAGCATCGAATATCTAAATTGAAGTTAAATTAGTTTTTTTTTTTAATATTTCATAACCACAGCGCATGAAGCGAGATAAGCTAAAAGTGCTTAGTCACACTATATATTTGCGTATTTTATTATTTATCTTTATTAGTCAATATTGTGTTCTTTGGATTCGAATTGTATATAATGTTTACTTTTATATTGTTTATGAGAAGTTATATCTCACACTATTGAAAAGAAGCTGATAGGCAAATTCTTAGCAATTTGTAGACATAATGAGATACGCATTTACAAAATGTTTTTTTATTTATTTTAAAAACCGCCGTATTAATTACATCCCAATCGGTATAGTACAAGTTTGATTCCTTACATATAGTTTAGAAAAATTAGCAAATTAGATTAATAGAACATTCCGATGATTATTGATTCCTATCCTACAATACTAAAAAACACATTAACTTTAAGCAACTTTGTGTATATAACATTTGGTCATTTGTATTTATTATAATTTACTTTCACGTACACGTATGTACGTATATGTTATTATTATTTATACTCAATAAGGCGATGATATACACAGACCTGAAGCCTACGTTCATTGAAATGAGAGAATAATGATTTCCAAAAGCAGTTTCATCTTCTCCTTATAGCAAACATGCAATTAAAATATACTGTAACTTTTATACTTTGTGATTGATTTCCTTAAAGAAGAAGAGATGTTTTATCAGGTTCATTTCGTCAGGTTCCTCGAACGAGTGCAAAATAACGTGTTTGTTAGAGTGTGGCATGTTTACTATTATGTAAGCAGTATTAAAGTATATATTAAACACAATATATTTCACTAAGCTGGCATGAGTCTGTGATTACGACAGATACACGTAAACATGAAAAGAAATACATTTCTATATTATATAAGTGACATATTAGAAGTAATATGTCACTTGCGTGAGGACGCAAGCTAGAGTGTTAAAATTTTTGAGCCATTTTGATTTTAAATTCGTAGTTGTAAAAGTTGTTTATTGTAAATACTTTCACGAACGAGCGTTCTGTACATCAGTACAAAAAAATGATATTTTTTCTATACTTTTAATGAAATATATGAAGAACGCTTGACTTTTGACTCTTGAGTGGCAGGTGTCCATTGGCGGCGGTAATCACTTAACATCAGGTGACTCGTCTGCTCCTTTGCCCCCTATCCTAAAAAAACTTGGATCGGGTCAAAACAGAGCTCGAAGTGTGCAACAAGTCAAGTATTAAAATAACAATTATGTATTACAATTTATTGCCTAGACCGAATTTACAACCATAAGATTAGAAGCTTTTATGGGGCTAATACACATGCCTTTTATTTACCGTTAGTTCTTAGATGGGTGACTGTGTACAAAAAAAAATAATATTTATAGTAAATTGAAATCCATTTTTAACAAAATCGTTATAAAGAACTATTATGTAATAAGAATCATATATCTTACAATTGATTTTTGTATGAGATATTAATAATTTATGAATTTTGTTATACATACGACGACATATCTATATACATACGATAAAAAGATAAGTAGTCGTAGTTACTAGATACTGGCTTATGTTCGTAACTTTGCTAACGTATGAGTAACTTTAAAACGTACGTTTAAACATACTAGAAGTGACTCACCTTTTATATCTTTCAGAAACAGTTCTCTTTTCTGAATGAAAAGTAGTATCCTTTCTGTTATCCAAGACAACGTATATAGATATATAGGTAAGTAGACAATACTTGAAAGCACAACAAGCAAAGAAATACGCCAAAGGACTTACGATTTTCTATATCAGCAATGACTGGTATCTCTTTATTGGTATGGAGATATAGTATAATATTGCGAAATAGTATTATATTGCATTTTAAATTAATGGAAATGCGATCACTTCAATACCAATTGAAATTTAACTCCGAGAATTTCTGACTCCTGTAATTATTGAAGAGAATTCTGATTCATTTATTAGTTTGTATTTCTGTTTTAATATTTCATTCAGAATATTATATTTCGAAAGCAACACAAACTTGAATATTATAAGGTTAGGGAAAAGCTTTTATTTAAATTTTACCTGTTCATTAATAACATTCATAATAATAAACCTCTTTATTGCAAATCAGGTTATTAAAACCAATTAATAACTTAAAGTTGTACGTGAATTATATGATTGATGCATCGGTGAAAACAAAATGGTCGTCGTGATATGAGCATTAACTCTCGGTGTGACATCGACAATTGAAAATTTTAATTTATTTATTTGATATACCTGTAATTAATAGAAATCCAAGGATTTGGTGATTGTGGCCCATGTTAATTGATTGAGAAGAAATATCTAGTAAAATACTTATAGTAATTATCAGTATAAGTGTTGATATCTCATTATACAGCTCTGAATAGATTTTTACACGTGCACCTCATGGTAGTAATGACGTCACAAAAGTCCTTGAGATGTCACTATGAATGTAATACTTTTAATAATGTTGCCATGAGAGTCGCATAAATTTGCTTTCTTTGACGACGCAATCTGTGCTCAAGAGACATTTCACCTCTGTAATTATACTTCGCACTGAATTTCCAGGTAGCATCAAAGGACATACAAACGACGCATATTTAAATCAGAATCTCCGTTCCTCTCACGTTAGTACAGGACAGAACGAGCCATTTCCTACTTGGACGAAGTGCCTATTGAAAATCTAACTTAATTGCTAGATGTAAGTGGTCCGATTCACTATTACAAATAATAGATTATCGTTTAATGCTATTGCAAAATATAGCATTGAAGATTTTTATGATATTCAAGCTTTAGCATAATGTACACTCCTCAGGCTTACTGTATCCGAGGGCTTGATGAAATAACTTTTCAGCGAGTGGAGCCGCGGCCTGAAGCTAGGACTTCTATTATAACACAATGAACCTGATGATATAAATAACTGCTTTTTGGGTGAACTTGATAATCTTTAGACAAAAGAGAAGAGAAAATCTCCTTTTTCCACTTAAAGGTGTACTTACGACGCTTGAGTTAGAGGTGTACATGGGCAGCAGTTATCACTTACCATCAGGATATCCGTCTGTTCGTCTGTCCCCCTATATAATAAAAAAAAACTGTAGGCTCACGGTCAATTCACGGTCATTCCAAGAACAGGTCAACTTTCAATATATACTTGTCTATATGTATCCACTTCATACATCTTTTAGGCCATTGCACTTTATTGACAGTTAAATAATCATTTGCCCTCAAGTGGACACGCTTCAAATGACATAACGATGTGTTTTGAATCGCCACTTGCAGTTTATGGCCTACAAGTCTCTAAAACAAATAATACCCAAAAAAGACAGTGATCAATAAATTTGAGACCTTAAAATACTTCTTATACCAAACTCAAATCAGGATACTTTAAAATGAATCAAAATATTAAACCAATTTGGGAAACAACCCATTTAATAAAACCAGTTATCAATTTGTTGCTTTAATTGAAATATTATATGATTTAGCTTTAACAGACATAACTAATTAAGTAACTACATATAGTACAGGTTATACGAAAGTGGTGGTCGCACAAGCTATTAAGCTATTAAAATTGAGACCGGTTTCTATTCGTATATTTATCTCAGTTAAGGTTATATTGAAATAGTAATAAGCGAACTTTATTAAATGCATAATATTTTGTCTGAAATGGGTGAGTTTGAGGTTTACTTTACAGTTTGAACATATTTCCTCTATTGAATGTTGCCATCGATTGCTGGAAACCTTCAATATTCTACTCGTAAAATAGTAAGTATTATTGACTTTTATTTAATTACTATCCGTACATGTTTAATTTTGTGTACATAAAGTGCAATTGTTTAAATTATTATTAACAGTTACGCTCGCTCTTACCCCAAATGGGTAGGCAGAGTCTATTAAACACCTATATTTTGCTGACTATAGGAGATAGCAAGTCTTGAGCAAGTCTTGAGTCTCAAGAACTAGCTTAGAGAAATTAGAAGTGTATTGAAAGAGGTGGGACTAAAGAAAGAGCAGGATGCCGTTTCGTAGATAGTTAGCAATAGCTCAAAAAGGTAGCATACGATGTATGGCACCTAACCTCCTTATTAACTTTCAACTGACTCGACCTTATGAAATTAAATAACATAGCATTGTCATTTCTAGAAAATAGCTCCACAAGCAACTATTCGTAAATTGTAATAAGCGTTCCTTTCAATCACAGTTTTCGGTACTTGCATAGTAGCGAATTTAACTAAACTAATGTTATAAAACGTCAGAGGTTGTTTATTTATTTGTTTGTAAGTCCTAATCTCAAGAACCGAAAGAAGAATAGAATATTCTAATAAAAAGTATTTATGCAATTAATAACCCGTTTACTGATTCAGAAAGATGGCTGCCGCTAAAATACTTGATTTCATATTTGTTTCAATATTTATAACTCGATACTAATCAATATAATAAACAACCGTGTAAAATATAATAAACGGCCGTGTGTGAGATGTAGAGAGTTATATTATATTATTAAAATTCAAATTTGTGTAATACCTACATCTATAGTGATCACATAAATGCCTTCAAGCTAAGGGTAATTTAAATTATGACGGCTTGCTACTTACAACATTCAACATTGAAACTGGATACTGCCTTTGGAGATGACTCTCCATATATTTAAATAGACGAGCAATATAAACGATTTTAAAGATCGGCCCCCTTCCCGCTACGCAGGCGCCAGAAGTCGCTTCCGGACGTTACACAGGCGTCAGATGAGCCGTCAGTGACAAACGTAAATAGTGACTTCTTCAGCATTTTTATGTATTTTAAGATTTTTTATTGTATATTGTATAAATACTGGTTTTTATGTGTGATAAACGGAACAGTAGTAGCAATGTGCAAATGTTTTTTGGGTGAACCTGCTGTTTCAACAAACGGTTCCTTGCCCTTTTTGCAGAGTTGTTTTTACGAACATTTTGGGGAAATAAATAGGTCCTAAAATGTACTTTATGTTCCAATGTAACATTATCTGTCAGCTCCCATCAAATAATTCCCGAAATCCGTTTTGGCAACAGTTGACATTACAACCGGTTAGTAGGACGATACCAACACGAGTCTTAAGAGTGAACACCTCATGCCCCAGGATGACCTCCTTTTCTCTGACCCTGTTACTACCGACATTGAACATTGAATTATTACAACCAAGGTCGTTTTATCAGCCGTTGGCTCCTTTCAGAGTGGATCTGAATGCGGCCTCGACGGCTCAGTACTACAACATCTAAAAGATCTACTGAGTCCAAGCGACGCGGAACGAGCTGGTGGTGCTCTCTTGAAGGTGTTGACGGCCTTAGTAAATCTTATGCTCTCCGGCAATGTGAATGAGATGCAGTCATTGACATCTTATATGGGGTAATTTATGTGCACTTGATAAGAGAACTTGCAGCGAAATTCCAGACTTTGCAAATGGGACTTAGCTCAAAAGGTAGTTGGAGGCTGCCATACATGCCCTCTCCGAGTTACTGACTGTGAGTAAGGGGAGGTTCTATTGAATATTGATCTGAAAAATGCCTTCAATTCTGCAAACTTTGTTGACCCAAGCAAAACTAGAAATACCTAAAATTAATAAATTTCTTCGGCAATGTTATATATATATATATTTATATATATATATATATAACATTATCGAACAACAGATACAACAACAGATATCGAAAAACAAACTTTTGTAAATGGCCATTAGATGTCAGCAGGGTGATCCGTTTGGACCTGTTTAAGTATGTGTACTGGACAGTAAAGTGTTGAAACAATAAACTTTGATAAACATTTGACAACAGGGTGACTTTTGGTATTTTTTATTATATGTATGTATCTACTACTGTCTGCTTGTTAATGTTATAACCACTAATTAAATACTATTTTATGTAGTAATAGTAAAACTATTGCTTACTAGCGCTTTTGGTGTGAAGCAACCACAGTTTTGTTTTAACTGACGATATTTCACCCTTATAAGTTGCAATAAAGCTTTTGATCCTGATGCAAAATAACACACCATATAGAAACATCTTTAAAGAAAGACGGTGACCAATTGGGAAATAATTTCTTCTTAACCGTAATTGTATTTGAGGAGTAAACATTGTAGATTATTTAATTCTAAATCGATTGACGAACTGAAGAGTCGGCACATAGAGATTGCTTGCCAAAGCAAATGAGAGTTTTTGGAAGAAACCCAAAAGACCGTTTAAATAAGATATGTCGAAAATTAAATATTTATGCAACTGAGATATTGGATTAGGGGATGTAGGAAGAAAGATCACTAACTAAAATATCAATTCCTTTTTTTGTTAGATTCAAAGTGTAATTACACCCTTCAAAGCTATTTCATTTTGCCTATTTTTTTTAATATTTACCACTTTTACCGTAACAAGTCATTACGATGATTGACAATCGATAGGATAAACATTTCGACTTCGTTTTTATGTACATATGAATTTATACGCATACTAGTAATTCTGATGTCATAGTTGCAAGTTACTAAAACATGACTTTCCTTAAAAGAATCATAAAAAAAAACTTACGAAAAGGCTATTCACTTAGAAAAATTACAAATAAACCTGCGGTTTTATTTCTTCAAGTTGTTGACCGATAGATATAAACAGTTTGGACTTACTCTACCGTGCAATATTGCTTCTAAGCTGTCAATTGAGTTAGCTTCAAGTATATTTTTAAACGGAAAAGAAGTATAAAAACATTTTATGCCGGTAAAATCCAGGTAAACAAGCTTTAAAAACTCCACAAGTTTTATGAAATACAAATAGTCTAGTCACTTGGATACCGTAGTAAGCCGATGAAGAAAGACCATTCGTGGGACTGAGGCAAACTTCTGAGAAAATCATTTTGTAAAGTTGAATATTGAAATCTAAATAAACTAGAATTTCTATTTTATTTATTTTCCTTAGTTCCTCAGTTCCAGGAAAATATTGACTTAACATTTTAAAATTGTGTTCGAATGTTAGAGGAATAAAATAAATATGAATTTGGGGGCAGGTAAGCATTTTTAGTTTGAATGCTCAGGTTTTAATTGTGGTCACTTGAAGTCCCAAGTTTTAAGTTAGTATAGTTTATATATATCCTTAGTTCCTTAGTTCCAGGAAAATATTGACTGACCCAATTCTTCTCGACCGCTCCACCTAGAACCACACATTTGAGTTTTGTGTGCAGTGTACTTCGACGATACACTATAACGCGTATTTGGCGATATAATTCCTATTTACTGCTAGTGCACTGGAGATAAACTCGGTGAACGACGTTCACTATAACATGTAGAAAGTAAAGCATCGACAGTGAAGAATAGACAATACTTAGTATTTCATTTGGTCATTTCATTTCATGTACTCATAAACATTTTATATTATATTTCATAGAATAAAACAAATATGAATTTGGGTGCAGGTAAGCATTTTAAGTTTGAATGCTCAGGTTTTAATTGTGATTACTATGAAGTCCAAGTTTTAAGTTTGGGAATTTAATTTACGGTGTAATTTTACATTCATATATATATACATATAATGTTGAAGCTTACTTTCCTAACCAAATTAATGGGAAGTCTCCGGCATTTATCTATTTGTCTGTGTATAGATTACTTACACCGACTTTGTATAACATTTTAAATATAAAGAAAGAATGTTTGGAAGTTAGTGTCGATGCTTTTTAATGAAAAATAAAAAAAAAACAACGATAACATTATGTTCTCATAATAAATAAACTCGCCTCGATGTCAATCTAAACATTTAACAAATAACTAAAAATATCCCATTAGTTTTACGTAATTAACACTTGAGGGTTTGTTTCTACAAATTAGTAGTTTGACAGCTCAAATTTTCCAGACAAATTATTTTACTAAGGGAAATGACAGTTGAGAGCCCTCTATACATACATACTGCTATAACGCCTACATCCACGAATAGGTTGGCAGAGGCGAATCAAACGCCTGCATTTTGCCATAATTTAGTCCCAATTAAAGAGGACCAGCGACACTCTTCCGTTTGTATGTGTTTGTGGTTTATTTGTGTAACGTATTTTATAAGTTATGTACATTATATTCTTACGGTCTTCGGAGAGTATTTAGAGCTGTCCATCACGCTGTCATATGTACCTGAAAGATGAAGAATAGACCTGAATTATTTGATAATTAATTAACATGAAGAAAGAGTTACCGCGATATGAATACAATACGTATATATGCAATGTTTCAGAACAGAGTCATAATCAATCAAATGTAGGCAAATATTTAAGGGCCATATAAATAACGTAAACTGTTTAGTTGTAGAACAATTCGTGATTGTTTTAACATTAAAATCCTATTCTGAAACTAACAATTTGATTCCTATTATTTATCTATAAAACTAACATTACGTAAGAGAGAGGGCTGATATGAATGAACATATACTGTCTACTGGCGCGTTGTTAGCATATTAGGAAATGAAAATATGTGAACGAAAATTAAAGGTCTTTCATAATTACATGAAAATCATATTTAGTCGACGAACTTCTATTTAAATCCTGGTAGAAAAAAAAAATCTTTTCTTTTTCAAAATATTTTATTGGTTAATGCAACTATTTGGCTACACAAAATTTGAGAACTTATTGTATCGCCCTTTAAATATGGTGCGTATGATTTTCTGTTATTGAGAGCTTAATACATGAAAACACAATTGTTTCCATAATAATATAATTATAATCAAAATCAACATAATCCTGCATTTTATCTCAGAGCCGTGCAAATAAATACATATAACAAACATATTACTGAAGACAAAATATTAAAGTGTAGTGTAGTGTAATCATGAGCCTATCGCAGTCCACAGCTGGACATAGGCCTCTCCCATTGCACGCCACTTCGATCGATTTTCGGCTTCTCGCATCCAGCTCCTGCCAGCCACCTTGCGCAAATCGTCACTCCACCTGGCCTGTCGACGTCCTACGCTACGTTTAAGTAAGTATTTGATTATATATTTATAATTTCCGCCAGTTATATGTAATAGTATATAATATTCTGGGATAGCGCTCTGGGACATACACACAGTGCTATCGAAACTAAGTATTCTATGGGTCATATAAATGTATCTAGGTAAGTTTTGACGACAAATTCATATTATAAATAGAAATACTTAAGTCAAAGCAAATAAACATATATCGAAAGTGAAGGGAGCTCGAAGCTTCCACGCTTGTCTTCACTGCCACCACGCCAGCTGTGAAGCAGCTCGACAATAAAAATACTATATGTAGCAAAAACAAAATAAAATAAATTAGTAATATCGAAATAATGAAACTAAAAAGATTTTAGATTTTGCTGTAAAGTACGCCACAAAGTACTCTCAGCGTCTCACAATATACCTAAAATTAATTTCTCAACTTCCTGACTTCATGAAATAATAAACAAATATTTAAAAATTAGTTCTTGAGGATTGTTGTAGTGGCTTACATACGTAGTTACAACCTATTGCGTAAGCTTGCAAATTGTCGGTAACATTAAAATACGAAAAAGTAGATTAACAAGACATTTCTTTTTTATTATATTTTATCCTTTAAAGTTTAATTTTGATGAAAATAAAGGTATAAAATATTTCTTACAATTCTGTCTACTTTTTGGTGATCTGTGTTGACATAAGAAGTCAATCAATTGTCATTGTCATTAAGTTACTACTACTACTAAGTTATCATTAGCTTGATTAGTTAGAATTTATAGGTGTTTGACATGAGGGACAGTGTTAGACACTTCTTGTAGCCTTTCAGCCTTTTACTATGGTCACCACACTTTCAAAAGACTTACCTATAGACCTATAGTACTATATTTCTAAATACATATTACAAAAATATACACTCAGACAGAACAATTCATTCCACACTTTTTTGTCCTGGGTGGGAATCGAACGCCTATTTTCTTCTGTCCTTAAAAAGTATAGCAACATGTACATTAAACCTAAAATTTTAAACCTACAAAGATCCATTAATCCATTATAAAATTAAAACAAATTTTGGATGTAAATAACTAATAGAATGAGCATAAAATCTCTAAAACAAAATCCGTACATATTCAATGTTAATATTCAATAGTTTAAATTGTTGCTGAAATTCGATAGAAATAGTTGCTTTTTTGAACTTGTTAACATTTTTCTGTGTTTTTTTTGAGTTATTTTATATTCGAGTCCACGTTTGTTAAGTAAAACGATAGCGTGTAACTGTGCAAACCACGAAACACTAAAACATAAATGATATTTAGTTTTAACAATATAATAACACATTTTTTAAAGGCGAGTTGTATATCGTGTACTTGTTAGACAGTCCCTTAAAGGTAAGTCGCTTACAGGACTTTGAGCCCTTTTTGAAAGGTAAGCAAAGTTCTTCTGATACTATTGTGTTGCAAGCAAAATGGGAAATATCATCTCAAGGCACTGAAATTTAAAGAAACCTTTTGATCTTAGTGGCAAACAATTAAAGAAAACCAAGAACCTTTTTTTTTTTTTTTTTTTAACTTATGTTGATCTCATATCTAAAATTTAATATATTTCCTATCATATTGCAGTTGCACAGATATTTACATAAATGTTTTGAATTATTTTTAGTAGTGTTCATTAAAATTCAGGTCAGATATATGAGTCAAGCTAGATGAGTCCCGCGCCGAACGACAACATCGCAAAACGCCCACATTCTGAGAAGGGTGGATAAACGCGACGTTGCCGTTCCGTGATACCAAAAGCTTCACGAATAAACGGTTTTGTATTTGCAGTGTTCTGCTTAAAATTGTTATGAATATTTTCGATGAAGTAAAAAAAATGTGTTATAATTTGTTACGGATATTTTATATGTTATTATAATGTATTTTATTCAGAGGTAAGGAATCGAAAAGTTTTTAATAAAATACTCTCCATGTTTTTCCTATTGTTCGTAGGATCACCAGAGGCCATTAACAATATTGAGATGGCAAACCACCACCTGCAAGAATTTATTAGATATATGTATAGGGCAAATTTACTGTATATCTTGACATGACTTGTCCTGTGAGTTGAAAGGGGTATGTAAAGTCTGAAACCTCTTTATAAAGCGGCCAAATCCTCGCCACCCAATTCATTTAAAACCAACTACAATCAGAAGTGCTTGTTTAAAAAAAAAGATGAAAGAGGTTTTCTATTAAAGAGCCTGGACATAGTTAAAACCTCTGTATCATCATTGACAAACGTTAACACTTCTGTTACGTAAAGAAGTTACGGTACGGTTCAAAAACGAGAATGTTCTCAATCCAGTGTCATGATTTTTTTTTAATGTCATTAAAATTTTGAGAATATCTTGAACTAACATTGTTTAAAATTAAGGTATGAATAGAACAGGTTATAACGAGTTAACACGATAGCTGCGATTGAAGTCGGTTATATGTGTATATTTATAAAAGTTATTTATTGTTTTGATAGATATGTAGGTATGTATATTATTTAAAATAACATTCCATCCTGACCATTAATCATTGGATCATAAAAAGTAATATGGTTTTAATAAATGATGACTAGTAGACGCTTTACGTCAAATCGATGTTATGCCTCTGCCTTTCTATTTTGTTTGAGCTCGCAAACGTGAAAACGAGACAGCGTTGCGTTATGAAACTTGAGGTAATTCAGTACTTATTCGGTTTTGCACGATTGATATGTTCCTATAGCATAGAACTGGTTCGACCTATTACAATTAGGGTTAAAAAGGGTTTTGGGTGTACTTAGAAGATTGTGACCGAAGGGCGACGGTTGATTCTCGCTCCCCTGATCATGGGCAAGGTGAGGAAAACTGGGGTGGTTTGAAGTCGGTAAGAGTCCGACAGACCCTTTCGCTTAACCCCATAGGCGAAGGACATCCATTAGGATCTTCCACAACAAAAAAAAAAGGAAAACCATATAAAAAAAAACCCCTATGTATGGAAGCAAATTTACTTTTAGTTTACTTCGAGTTTTGTGTTTTTAGTCGATTACTTTTTAATTTTTACAACCGCTACATGACAGGTGTATTCTGAAGATCTGATATTCATAATGTGAATTTATATATACATATATGGGAGTATAAGGGGCAGGCAGAGGTGTATAAAATACCCACATTTTTCCAATAAGAATATTGGTCCCACTAACGTAATAGGGGCAAGCATATTACCGGCTATCGTTCACTTTATGACTGTATACATACTATCTGTAACTGTATGTCAAATCTCTTAGTCGCCTTTTACGACTTCCACAGTAAGTGTGTGTGTGGCTCTATTCTACTCCGTGTTTTTCAATCACCAATTACCAATAAAAAATAAAACCAATTTATAAAGGAGGAGGTTCTCAATTCGATTGTATTTTTTTTTATATTTGTTACTACTACGTGAAACGATTTCAACGATTTTATTTGAAAGCTGTTGCTTATGTGTCCCTATTTTAGTCTAGTTCTGACAATGGCTTCGATGAGAAAACTATATAAGTCTTAAATTTGCATTAAAAATGTGCGCGACAAATGGACGAATAACTCAATATCACGCCAACCGATTTCAATGATTCTTTTTTTATTGGAAAAGATGTACTCCAAGGGTAGTTAGATGAAAGTTTGGTAAAGTTGTTAAAATGGCATCCATGAAAAAACCATTTTAGCCTTAAATTTTATGATAGCCGCGTTGAAGTCGATTATTAGTTCGAAATGTGGTTCACTAGGTACTACGAATCCGATAACAAGCTAATCGATTTCATTTTCCAAATAACATATTACATCTTAACATTTACTTTCGACACAAGAAAATACATCTTAACTCATTGCCATACGATTGATTTTGCTTTCGATAAAGTCTTCGTACCGATGTGATGTAGCATCGTTTGGTCGCTATATGAGGTATTTCACACTTGATTACGCTATATCAATTTTGTTCCTTTTTATCTCATAGAAAAAGCTGTTTTATATGCCCATTTTTTGCATATTATCGGTCGAGCCGTCCAACCATCCTATAAATGTTAGGTTTAAGATACTACTAGACTAGAATACTAGAAAAGTTACACGGATTATATTATGGTGGCTTGCGGAGTAAATAGCTAAGCTGGGAACGCCATCTACAG
This sequence comes from Tyria jacobaeae, assembly GCA_947561695.1. Lineage (NCBI taxonomy): Eukaryota > Metazoa > Arthropoda > Insecta > Lepidoptera > Erebidae > Tyria > Tyria jacobaeae. The sequence continues at coordinate 3,078,211 of OX387207.1, read as the reverse complement.
ACGTAGTTATATGTACAAAGATTGAAAATGAATAGATTTATACATTTCTTTAGGACGCCGTTCTTGTGGAAAAAGGTTTTATAATGATTTATTGAGAAGTAAATGATTATAAAGATATAAAAAATCAGGTAACTTTTTCTCAGGTCTCCTGTTTTGTTAAGTATAGAGTTTAATATTGATTTTGTTGTTCGACCTCTGAGTAACCACTGTAGTAATAATGTGTATTGAAATATTATATTATTGTGTATATTGAAATGATACAAGTTAATTCTTTAACTTCGAAAGAACACGTTTTGTAATTTTTTTACAATTCAAATCAGACGTAATATAGGATATCAGGATCCGATTGCCTATTTTCAATAGAACTATATACCTTATTTAATTATTTTTGCTAGTCTAAAGATATTATTTGACCAGGTTTTAGAATATTATACAGACAACGAATAATACAAAAAAGAAGTAGTATTAAAAATAAAACCTATACTGACATACACTACTGTAGTTCCAACATTTGAGCATTCAGCTTAGGTATATGTTCGTATATGTATGTCCGTTTTAATCATCCGTTTTAAACATATTTCCAAATTTTTGCAAATAAAAGCGAACCAAAAAAAATATCATACTCTAATCAAATCAAATCGTTTATTTCAACTGAACCAATCACAGATATTTTTGAATTGTGAAGAGAGGAAGTCGGTTAGACTAAGTCAGTCATGAAGCTAGTTGGCTGTTCCAATACGTAGATCCTATGCAGAAGAAGAGGAAAGAAGAAGAAACTCCAAGGACACTCTTTTCAAATATTTCACATAAGTTTTTGTAATATAAGTATACATAAAATAAATTTTAATATGTAAGGACAATGCAATACATTATTCTAAAATAAAGTTAATTACTATTCTATGTTAGGCAAGAGAAGAAGATGGCCAGCCCCGATCAATGGCACTCGTAGATGAGCATAATGCGTACGCCAGCCATCATCCATCTCAATCATATCAAAGGGAGCCGAACGACCTGACACACACGCCACCATTGGCAGAACTTAAAGTTCATTATAAACTGTGTGTTCACACGAGAGGTTTTGAGCGCAAGTTATTTTTGTGTAGTGTTCCCATGGCGAGGCAAAATATTAAGTGTACCAAAAAATTGAATACGAGAGCAATCCTATTTCTGGGAAGATTATTTTATAAAGTTAACATTGCCCGCTTCTGGTCCAGTTAAGCCTAATATTATCACTACATATTCTAAGTAAATGTAATAACTGTAACTTGCCATGATAGGATACAATCATGTGGTGCTCGCCGACGGGTCCGAATGCAGGTCATTGTTGTTTGAGTTTCAGTTAACCATTCAGACGACTGTTTACCTTACCGCGTTGACTGTATTTACATAAAAAAAATACTGAACAAACTAGGAGAATACATTATTATTTATTTACCACTTTTTTAACTTATGTAAAAAAAAACAGTATATTTATAGTTGGGGCACGCCACAATTGTGGCGGTAAGACCCATCATGGTGGATTGGCTGGAGAGGCGACATGGTGCTCTCTCCTACCGGCTAGTGCAGGTACTCACTGGACACGGATGTTTCGGTATCAGGTACATATCAAACATCCGTGTCCGCATAGGCCGGGATCCAATGGCTGTGTGCCAAAACTGCGGGACCTGTCACGAGGATACGGCGTGGGTGCAGCAGCGTGCCGACTGCGTGGCAGCTATTGGTGTGGGTAGCCTCTCACTAGAGACCATGGTTATTGCTATGGTCCAGAGCGAGAGTGCATGGGATTCCGCCGCTTCGTACTGCGAGGCAGTGATGCTTGCAAACAAAGCGCGGAAAGGGAACGGAAGAGAGTTAGTACTCTTCCATCCCGCAAAAGACGCACAAGGCGCCGGAGAGTGCAAAATGATCTCCGGCCTCCATGAGCGCTGGCCTGAGGGCGACAGACTGGGCTGTCTATTGTTCTAGTAGAAGGAGGCCCGAGCCGGCATCATGACGTGATCCACGTGCACCTGACTAAATATGAGGGGGGGCCGGGACCCCCCACACACCATATTGGGGTCGCCTTTCTCAAAAGGTGCCCAGGTCTGCCGGGGTACACAGGAACTTCCTTTTTAGGGTATACCTGAGGCCCCGGCCATAAGACCCGTTAATGGAACACTCTGGTTTTAGTCGGTTCGAGTCCGACATACCACCTTATCCATTAGCCCCGGTAAGGTGATGACCCGGGGGGGTTACCACACAAAAAAAGAAGTATATTTATAAAATAATTATATTTTCAGTTTGTTTGTAGAATATGAGTTGTAATTATATATTTTGACTATTTGGACTACTAAAGATTTTAAACTATAGTTTCGTGATTGTAGATACAGGCTTGTTTGAAGACAATGTTTCGAAATTCGATAGCGTCCGCAAGGTAATACAATATTGGTTGCTTCAATGAATCGATCGCCCGCACCAATTTACTCGCTGTAACTTCCAATTACCTGAGATACTTGGAAGTAAATTATATAATCTTGCTCATCTTTATATCAAGTAGTCAATTTAATTCATGTAAATGTACTGTTCTAATCAATTGAACAAAACGGCTTATGGGAAATTAACCACAACCTCTTGTTTCAATATTAAATATAATAATACAATTGATACTTTGTTTTTCTGACAACTGCAGGTCGGGTTCGAAAACATATTTTTTTGTTTTTGCTAACTATTTTTCTTCTTTCTTAGAAAACTATAAAGGTTACTTGACATAATGCTACGAAAAGTACCAGTGACGTGTTGCAGTGACCTACTGGACAGAACTACTATTTTTTTATTATAATTAATACTTAGATTTGTATTGTATTATTTGCAATAGAAATATAAAATCCAAAACAATTATTTTAACCTTTATGTTAGCCCAATAATAAGGAAGTATACATATAAACTCTAACATCACACTGCAACATTGAGAGTCATTAAATATCCCCAAAAAGGATCTGCACCTCATCACTGATATCTGTATAACATAAAATAACACATATTAGCAATTTCCTAATGTACTAAACAAAGTAAAAACTGATTGGTTCCAATCAATATAATTGTCCTTGGCGTTCACACTAACTGACAACAGACAGTGCTATTAGCTTTACTAGTTGGGCAAACTTTACTCTGGAAACTAGCTACATCCATCAGCAGATTAAACTCAAATATGAGCTCACTGAAGCCACATTCGTTAAATTGTTTGTTTCTTTTTTCATAAATTGGTTATTTTTGTTTGTATTGATATTATAACAAATATCAAATTTGTTTTATTTTATAAAGCGTAGTTAGTAGTTAGTAGCGATCAAAATTAGTTTTTTTAACGTGATCAGAATATTGTCATAGCTATTGTCATCTGCCTACCCCTTCAGGGATAAAGTATAGATGATATGGACTTATAAATAAATACTTGGTCAAATTAGAACTGCGTTAACCGTCACCTAACATAATAAGTACAAAATGTATTTAAAAGAGTCAGAATACAATCACCCACTCCCTGGAAGTAGAAGTTTAATTTTCAGGTTGAATGCGCGCAATTTCCATAATCGTTTCAACAGTTTCTAATAAATTTCTTTTACGCAATCAACTTGCACCGGGAAATGCAACGTAGATTACATAGACTATACGTAAAACGTTTCTAGAGAGACTACCTATCACCAGCCTTTGTGCTTTTAGATTACGCTCCGACAGTTAGAAAAAGTACGTAGTCCAATATTCGAGTAGAAAAATGACTTGTTTTAAAATTCAAATCGACTTTAAAAGGTGGGTTTTTCGGAGAATTGGATATAAGTCGAGTACATGTAACATATTTATATATACATAGGTATACACTTGTTATGTATTACTTTTTTTTTATACTATAGGGGGACAGACGAACAGACGGGTCACCTGATGGTAAGTGACAACCGCCGTCCATGGACACCCGTATCTCAAGAGTCGCAAGTGCGTTTGAGGTAGATGAGGGATGGGGGATGCAGGGAGCGGAAAAAATAGAGGGGGCATGACGAGAAAGGAGATGAGGGGAGAGGAAAGGGGAGAGGGGGAGTTGGGCCTCCGGAAACCTCACTCATTTCGGGGAAATGCAACGCAAGAGTTACTTCACAACCGGTTTTCTGTGAGGCCGTGGTATCACACCGGTCGAGCCGGCCCATTCGTGCCTAAGCATGGCTCTACCACTGTTACTGCAAACATACACTGTTTTAGAAACAAAGTTTTTTTCTACAGAGTAGAAACATGAGCTTTAGCAAAGCCTTATGCTTTGTCTATTTTAAGATGTTAATTTCGACACGGTAAAATGTACCTTCTCACACTGTTGTGCGTCACCATTGAACCTTTCTTAGTGACTTTACTTTCATCTTTTTTGTCATTCGTTATTTGTAGCACTTGCCACGCATAACTAATGACAAAAGACGAAACTCATACTATTAAATTTCGTACAATAATATGACTATAATGCGTAAGTATAAAATGTTAGATAAAATTAAAATAATAATGGAAATTGCCTAAAAATTAAAAAATAATATCTTTTACAATTTTTATATTTATAATCCTTTCATCTGTCCCATGTACGGACGAACAAATGACCGACCTGATAGTAAGAGATGGGAAGGAGGAGAGATGGATGAGGGGAGAGGAAAGAGGAGAGCAGGATATGGGCCTCCGTAAATCTCACTTTTTTTGGGGAAATGCAACGCAAGCCTTTGCTTCACAGCCAGTTTTCTGTAAAGCCGTGGTATCGCACCCGTCAAGCCAGCTTATTTGTGCCTAAACATGGCTCTACCGCAATGAACTGCATTCATTATATTCAAAGAATAGATTTTCTATAGGAATTTAATTATATATGAATTTATTACTATCAGTATTTGAACATATAGCAAAACATTGTAACTTCCAACAGTTCAAATGATAATCATAATCGACAATCGAATACGTTCAATAACTGTTATGCACTACCTCACTCGTACAATAGCTGTCAAAATTATCATCCTAAATTAGACAAAGTGTCGATAGCACTCACGTCGCATTGATAGTTACTTTGGTAGCACTCGCAATTTCCTATTAAGCTAACTCGCACTCTGTTAGGGGAGATGTGATTTGCCTGCAAGAGAACGTGACTACTAATTTATTTGTCTATTCATTTTAAGTGTTGCTCACGGTAGAGTACAATAGGACCCCATTCGCTTCCCGGTGATGTCTAAAAAGGCGACTTAGAGATCGGTATATATTAAAAAAGTACTGTTATATATTAAAAAAGTGAAATAAATAAAATAAAATATTAAAGTGATACAATTGGCGGCCTTTTCGCGATGAGCGATCTCTTCCAGGCAAGCACTGGTTGGAAAGGGAGTTACTTCGGTTTTGGCAAATCTGTTCTTATCTGTGAAACGCCAGCGTCTCTCACTGTAACGTGAGACCGACTTTCTGAAATTAAGTCTTATGTATAAAATGTAACGTATTATACTTATGACTTTATTTTCAGTAAGTGTGACTATATTTCAGGTTGATACTTAGCCATATGGGGTTATCTGACTGAGAGTACTCCGGTCGTCCGAACTCCAGTTCGCGACGGCACACAGATCAATATAATAAGTGACCGTCTGATGGAAGGAAGTTCGGTGTTTTTGAGAGTAGACTGTGGAGACATCGGAAGTATTTATATATTTATAGGAGAAAGACCTCCACAGGCACGTGAGTTCTGAGCGTGAACACGCGAGCCCCTCGTGCAGCGAGTGCCTGGTTATCGCTTAGTTATTACGCAGCCCGCTTAAAGCGTGAGGAGTTGCGTGTTAAATACCAACGATTCACTCAACACACGGGTTTAGGCAAGCAGTTTGTTAGTTGAGGACACAAAGCAATTATAATAATTATTTTTGTGGATATGCTCTGGGTGTTTAATTAATACAGTATAAAAAAGTTTTATCGTCTGAACTTCCTGCTTTATTGACGTATTTTTTTTTCTTTTTTTTTAAGTTTTGTTAAAGTACTTTCCCTACGTCTGTGCCAGCTGGCTGATCGAGCTGTATAAGCCGCAGAACCGTAGCTAAGCAGATAATACTAGGAACAAGGAAAGGTGCCTATGTTAGCCGGCCAGACTGGTTAGTCCTTGAACCGTAGCTATTGAAGTGACGAAACACCAGGGAATGGTTGAAATCGACTTATATTTTATTAAAAGTATGCCAGTTATATTTACATCTTTGACCATTAAGTAACGTAGTTAGTTTACCGCACAATATATGGATTAACAAAAAACATTTCTAATTCTGTATTTACAATAATCGATGTGTAGGCAACCAATCAGACTACGTTGCTGTTTTTGTTGTCTGTGTGCGTGAGTATAAATTATGTGCGTTCATTCGCAACTTGGTATGCAGTGTGAGTGGATGCGTGCTCTCTTGATGCATGTTTAGAACTTAACAATACGTGGCAAGTATACGCCACAACGCGAACGAAGTCCCGGGCACAGCTAGTTCATCATGAAATATATCGCACTACTATTCGTACGAAAATATTAGGATAAGTGGATATATCGCACTGCCATTCAAAGAGTGTATCAACTCAAAATGAAGCTTTTTTCAGAAACGATAGAAAACTGATTAAGTTTTCTATAAATATTTATTTCAATATATAACAACATTATTACTCATTTTTTATGTGTATGTGTGTAAAATGACAGAAAATTTAATTCGTTTTCTATCGTTTCTGAAAAAAGATTCATTATGAGTTGATACACTCTTTAATAGCAGTGCGATATATCTACTTATCCTAATATTTTCTTACCTTTATTATATGATTATTTTTTATCTTTAATCGTGATCTTGTAATTAAGTAGTACTTGTATAGTTCTTATACTTTCTAGTCATAAATAGTAATGTTTACTAAGCCTCCAAAAAATGTACTAAATGTTTTGACCCAAAGACAATTCGATATATTGGACTCTTAGAACCTAAAATTAGTTCATATAAACAAACAACTCCTACAAGTTTAAAATACTAGGACTAAAAAATAATAATAATAATACGTATACAGGCATACAGTGACTGGTGGACCGCAATAGGTCGCAAACATCGAGGTCGTCGTTGACGGGGCATGTTCCGATGTCAAAAGACTTCTCAAACATTAAGGAATATTTTGTAGAACTCATGTTTTTTACGATATATACCTTCACCTTTAATACAAGTAATAACTAATACATAAGTTACTTATAAAAGTTGGAAATGCTCAATCGGAGGTTTAAATAAAGCCACTGAAGTGTAAAACCAACCAATAGACATCCGCACTACTAAGCTTTTTCAACAATAAGTTGGAATTCACAATACAAAAATTTATAATTTTCCTACTACACAAAAACTAACCTTATATCTCTGACAGTAAAGAAAATTTTACATAAACTGTGTATTCATTGTGGGAGAGGGATCTGTTGTTAAGCTGAATTGATCAAGTGAAGGATGCAATCCGGGATTAAAAAGGTTTACTCAACAAAATGTTTACAGTGCTAAAGCTAAGTGCTAAATTAATAAAATTGCCATCCGTGCACTTTTTCCTGTGTTATAGTTTTTATATATACACCATAGCATTTTATTAGATGAGTTACTGCCTAACTTATTTTTTTAATACTTTTACTGACTGAACTGCAAAGTCTCACTGGTTCAGTTATAAGTTCAGTCCACTGACCCACTGGATTTTTTTTAGTGTTTAATTAATAGTTCGCATGTATTTAAAGCGTATTTTGAATGTAGTATTTCGTAGTTGGTAGTAATTCTTAAAAGTTTAAATCGGAAAGTATAATAAATCTTGTATAATGGTTTTTATTTTATAAATGTGTCTGACGATGACGATAACCGAAGTCGGCAAAGGGTTTATCTGTAATTTGGAAACAAATGAAAATAGAAGTCGTTTTTATTATATAATATAATGGAATAATAATAATGCTAAGAATTTAAAGTAACCGTCTAAAAATAAGGGAAAAAAGCATTTTAAAATACTTGTGTTTACTGGTACTGTATAGTAAAAAAAAAGGAACAAATAAACAATTTTTTTCAATATACTTAGTCTGGCCATAAACACTGTTATAATACCATATACCATAATATTAGATGTTAGAATCTGTCATTTTTATATAAATATTCATTGTGTTTTCTCATTATCGCGCCAATCGGTGTTAAATATTTTTGTGATATTAAAATAGAGTGGGATGATAAAGAGAACCGAGTCGCTTGGATAGCATTACATAAAAAAGGTATAGAACCAAATGCAATTTTTGAAACTCTCCATCCGCTTGGTATTTATAAAATAATGAAGCTCCTAGAACCACGTCGCGTATTTTAAAAGTTGACTTAAGACTTGCGGCCTATAACAGACGCACTGGTCATAATTTAACTGATCATTTATAAAAGAATTGGGTGGTAAAATCAAAACAAGTTCTTAAGCGGTGCGCAAAGGGAGGTCACATAAAAAATAAAATTATTGACGAGAAAATTTTTGCTATTGAGCAATATTTTAACAAGCTGAATGACCAATTTATGTATAAAGCTCTATAGAAGCTTCCAATTAGTGAGAAGAATACAACGTGGGGATAATCCAACTTTCAGAGATCATTCTAAATGAGTTTCATATATTTTGAATGCTATTATATTAATGTATACACTAACATACATTATAGTAATAAATGTTTTATGCCATAGATAAAAATGGCTATAGTAAATCGATCGTGGCGTTACTTTCCCATTTATAATATTTGTATAGATTTATGAAGAATTTTTAGACATATGGGGTCATAGGTTATTTTAGATGACCTGCTTCTATTTATACTGTCGTCTTCCCAATATATATGTATAATATATAAAACATTTTATTTAAGTATAAGATATGTAGCTTATCAATATTAGCAATTAAATAACTGTTACATATATATATATATTGATTCTGTAACAAGGATGGAATTCGAACAATTTGATGTGGATTGCCAGCGCGAGCGGTTATTACACGAGTAATTACTATTTGATACTTCGTAAATACATAACTACATGTATGTGCAGAGTACGGCAGGATTTGATTGAGTTATTTTAGTAGGTCAATCAGGTAGTCGATATTAGTCGTATCACTTGCCGCACTTGAGAGAAAGAAGTGTGCTAGATGATAGAAATAAACAAGAAGAATTATAATAAAATAAACAAAATCCGTTAGAGAGCCACGCTTAGCCACAATAGGCACGAATGAGGCAGCTCGACAGGACTTCAGATTCCCCTTATACCCTCCGATTTTGGTAGAGCTCTTACGTTTCTGGAATTGCATATGTCTATGAGTGGCACTTCCATCAGGTGACCCGTCTGTTCGTTCGTCATATTTTATTTTATTTCGCTTACATTATCGTACAGTTTTTTTTTCCCGCATTGACCCCATGGGTCATTATCTCACCAGAGCTAACGGAGAGGTGGTATATCGGACTCGAACCGACTAAAACCACACGGTGTTCCGTCATAAATGGGTCTATTGCAAGGGACCTGAGAATACCCTAACAAGGAAGCCTCCAGACCTTGGCCACCTCAACAGGTTGCTGCACCGTGTGGGGGCCTGGCCCTCTTGAGTCCATGGATAGAACCATGGTCTCAAGCGAGAGGCTACCCACACCGATAGCCGCCACGACACATGCGGTATCTTCGCGGCAGCGCCCGCAGTCCCAGCAAGGCACAGGGACTTCCCGAAACAGCCGTGGCCGGTCAGTACCTGCGTTAGCCGGTATGAAAGGCTTAAGTGTTTCCTCTCCGGCCAATCCTTCAAGATGTATGGTACGGTACGTGTACTTTTTAGCTGCTCTGCGTAGTTTTTTTACTATGACATACTATTAACAAGTTAAAATTGGAACCGCAGAGATAATCCTGTTGAAATTGGGACTATCCCATTGAAAAAAGGAGAAAACAAATCCTTGTTCTTGAACGGGGTTCATATTGGTAAGTGGAGAGATAAACGTTACGTATTATATATTTCCACAGAACATGGTGACGAGATGCTGGAAACTGCTTCCAAAAGGGGATCTGTAGTATTGAAACCAAGCGCAATTGTCCATTACAATAACTTTATGTCTGGCATAGATCTTCAAGATCAGATGCTCGCTTATTACCCAGTCCAAAGAAAGACGCTGCGCTGGTACAAGAAGCTGTTTGTTCATATGCTGCAAATGAGCCTCAGTAATGCAATGTACTTGTACAACAAATTTTCGGCGACTAATAAAATGAATCTGTACGATTTCCGTTTGAGCATACTGGAAAGGCTTCTACCTGATCCTCATGATGTCAATCAACGCAATGTTTTGAAAGTGAAACATCAACTCACCAAAATAGAAAAGACCCGAGTGAGACAAAAGATGGTAGGAAGAGTCATGAAGGAAACCACCGAAGTGGCCCGAAAGGAATGCAAAGGCTGCAAAGCCCAGAAAAAGAGAGTGCAAACCATTTACGAATGTAAGCAATGTGCAGGTTCTCCAGGCTTCTGTACACAATGTTTCTGTCAGGCACATTCCTAAGTTTTTTTATTTTATTTTAAGTTTTTTTTTCTTTGTGTACGTAACATACTGTGATTCAGTGTCATTTTTCAGTTAAACTTATAATTAAGTATTATGTTTTTTTGTTTGATTTTTTATAATTGTAGATTTTAATGCTTCTATGCATAGATTGATTAATATATCTTTCTAAATAAATAGTTCTCCAGATGCATAATTGTTTTATTTACTTACTGTTTTTTTTTAAGTCACCACATGATGACATTTTAGTTAATAGACAATTGCCATCCCTAGCACTCGGATCCGAGTGTTCGGCACCCGACGTGCTGCATGCCGACCACTCGGATCCGAAAAATGTATTTTTTAATAAAAATAATAATAATAATAATATACATTCATACATATTTTCAAACATTCATATTTACTTAATCAAAATTCACCATAAAAAGTTATGGCTTACGGCTATTACTTTGTATCCATTGTTTAAGCAATCAATGTGTTAATATAGGTACTTCAGACGGCTTTGATGTCATGTCTGTTTCTAACGCTCCATCAAATCCTGAGCGTAATAATCCAAAATAAGAAAGAAATATTTACCTACGTATATAAGAATGTAACAAACGTGAATAAATCCGAAACATGGCGTCGACGTGAGATCCTATTGAGTAAACGTATCAACTGTTATTGCTCAGTATAAATACAAAAAATCTCTTTTATCACAGATGGTTCGGCAACTACAAAGAGCTTATATTGAAAACTAACATGTTTCATCTATTTCATGAAACATTTTTTTAATCGAACACGTTACGTGGTATTTTCTGTGTCATGTTCTGCCCACACGTCCGCCTTTTAACCTACTCTGACAGGTATGAGTTACAGCAGTGTGCAATACGAATATCCAATTTTAATTTTGATGGTTCCATTAAGTCTGTTTGAAAAGAAAAAAAGGATGTCCGTCTATTTGTCTGTCTGTAAACGTTTTTTCTCCGAAACGCCTTAAAGGTAACAAGTTTTGATTAAATTCGAATAAAAATTATATATAAGCGGGGAAACGCCGCCAGCCTCATGGGTACGTTTGATCGGGAGGATGCATTCTTAATGGAATATAATTTAAAATGTAGTATAAATTAAACAAAGTTGTAGAAGAAACAAAAAAAAAAAAAATTATATTTCTATTGTCTCTTGAACTTGAAAAGAAAAGTGTAAATGTATCGTATGTTCATAATTAATTGGTCACTTTTTAATTACATTTAAATCAAATAAAAATATTATTATTTGAATCAACTCAATCAAAAGATACGGTCTGAGGAAGCTTTAAATTGTAACAAACTTGGGTAAATCATAACATATAGGGCACTTTTACCTTGACCTAGAATCATAAAATTAGGCAAGAAGCAAGGTATCACACACAAGTAAAGAAAAAATACAAGAATGGTTAATTTGTTATATTATCACTTAAGAAAAAGTTTTTGCGATTACAAACTTATATTTTCGAGATCGAAAACGACGTCAATGTTTGGAAAAGAACTTCAAGTTAAGTTCAGTATTCAAACCCAATAACTGCAATTCATCTTAATTATTTAATAACGAAAAGATGCATTTACTGTTGCTTTATGTCAATTCTATGATCGTCACGCTTATTAAATAAAAATGATAATTCATTAGAGGGCGAATGTTTGAACAGTCTTTACCAGGCAACACTAATTTGACCAAAATCAATAAAAACCGAATCAGTTTATTTTTGAATAATGTGTTTTTTTTTTATTTTGACTTTTTCTATTTTTATGACATTCAAACATAATTGTAGAATGGTGTTAACACATAATTGTAAAATGGTAGTGGATGCAAGAAGCCGAAAATAGATCGATGTGGCGTGCAATGGGAGAGGCTTATGTCCAGCAGTGGACTGCGATAGGCTCATGATGATAAATGACAATAAAATACTACACTGAGAATTAACGCGATATATATATATACATACGTAAGTTATTATATACGTTGTGGATAGAGGGCGTGCACCGCCGAGCCAGTTAGTCTGCGACCACGGCCAGAATATGATTGTGACATAAATCTGAATCACAATTTAAAAACTAAGGAAAAGATTGAGAGAAGGCATACCTTGGCCCCCATTTGGATAGAATAAGAATGCGAAATGCGAAAATAAGTATATTTCACTACCTTGTATTTATTCTATAAAATTATAAAATGTAATTATTCAAATATACATTTCACCAAATAAATTTATCTCATCAATCAGTACGTACTAAATTACACAAGTGAATTTAAATATTTGGTAGGAAATTTAATTACTTAGTTTAAATAGTTTCATTTGAAATTGAAATGTCTGAAACGTAAAACATTTTACCATTTCGATATGTTTTCATAGCAAATCATGGTGTGTATTTGGGGAGCGTGCACTAGCGATGCGTCACTCAAATGAGGTAGCATAATATGTACTTGTATGTATTTAGTTTCTCGTGTAGTTCTAAGACTCTCTCGTAGATATTAGTTTCTCATTATTCATTATCAAATTTATTTCGCTAAGCTTTAGTTTTATAACATATAGTAAGTGCCAACCGCTATGGTCACCTACAACTCAAAAGTCGAAAGTACGCACTGGCACCTTTGATGCAGGGAGGGGAAAGAAAATAACCATTATTAGAGCTATAAAACCTTACTTACCTTTGACCTTTAATCCAATAAAAGTATCAAAACTCTCTCATAAAATACGTGTTTTTAAATTAAAATGAAAAAGTGCACTCTCATTGAGACACCCTTTACAAATACAACGTACTTACACAGGCATGTATGTAAGTAATTAATATTGGAATTGGGTTTTATGTTTTTTTTTTAATATACTTATTTATAATCAGCATATAAACGTAAAAGAACGGTTCATAAAAGAAATAAAAAATGTTACCCTCCGGCAATACGTTGTATCTCGTGCTGTACCTCCTGTGTTGTACCTCATTGAATGAAAAGGTTTTCAGTACCTACAAAAACGTATTGCAGTATTGTTCACCTTAAACTACTTAGGCCAGGTTTGCTGCCCTTCCAATCTCCATAAGCAGATTACCTACTTATGCTTTTGGTCGTTATGTTCACTGGATGTTTCATTTGTAAGTTACGTCTTATGACTTTAGACAAGCGTGCAAAGTCTTCACCGATGTGAATCGTCTGTTTGTTAGTAATTCTCTACAGAGCTTGTTATTCATGTTTTTTTCAAAGATATTTCATATTCGTTTCCCTTTATTTTATAGGGTGAGTATACGCGGCAAATCACTATTGCAAATGGTAGTGATATTTTAAAGCTACAGAGTCAGTACTTCCATTTTAAGTTTGACAAAGCCGAGCTTCAACCCAACTAGTATACGATTACGCTAAAGGAGTTACTGCTAAATTTTAAATCGCTATGTATAATTAAATTCAAATTAAATTAAATGGTGTAATCGTAACCCCACCTAGTACACTAACGACGTAAACTCCTGACACAAGCATCTGACTTCATTGGAGGGGAATATTGAAATAGATATACTAAATATAAGAAAAATTGGCAAAACAAAAAACGCTTTTCAAAATTTTTTCATTAAACTCTATTTTGAATTTGATAAAAAATCTGGAAGAAAATTACTAACTAAACAATAATGGTGTACACGGAAATCACAGTGAAGAGAAGTGTTAACCCTGTACTAAGCGGATGCAACGGTAGATACTTAACATCGATTTTGAGTCGTGAGCGGTATCGAAATCGAATATCCGCAGGGAACTGATATTGGTGAGACGGATATACGCCAATGCCGCTACACCAGCAAGCATGCTGTTGGGGAATCGATTTTCCTATTGAACAGTTTATGTTCTATTTGGATCAATTGCTGACTAATTAATCAGCACTTTCAGATTGCTTCTTTCTTTTTTCATCAAATAATTTATTTTATAGTGTCTTCAAAGTAAATTTATTGACAAAATTGACATCAACGTAAGCGGCTCGCTGCAAAAGCTAATAGTTCCAATGAAATTACTGTTGAATATTATCTTACAATCCTATTGCTGGATTGTTTTAACATGCTCACTGACATAACGGTCTCTAAATGTACATGTTCAAAGGATTGAAATTGGCAAATCTTTAAGAACTCTGTACTCATCTGTTAGTAACAAGAAAAGTATTTTTAGAATAACGAGATCTCAAATGTCTGAGATTTTATTCAGAAATCCCTATGATTTAACACAGAGCACGATCTAAATCATGAGGCCTTGTTGTGTTTTCCTTTAATATTTACAAATAATAAATCATGGTCAATATGGCATAGGGTAAGATTTTTGGTAGAGCTGTCACAGCATAAAAATCCTCTGTTAATGTCTTCACAAACATCCTAAGGAATATTGAAGTCGCTAACAAATAATTATTTATTTTATAAAGTTTTCTGGACATTGCCCAAAGTTCTAAAGAGCAATCTTTACTTCTTTTGGCTACTAGGCGTTCTTAAGAATGGTCATAGATGAGGCCAAACGCTAACTAGGAGAGGGTAGTCTATAGTACTTGTATTAACATTTATGTACGGTATCTAATTGGGAAAGAATGCTTAATATTGGTTCAGTAGTTTCACAGATTATGGACACAACATAATAACTTTTTCCTCTATAAAATGTTAGTGTAGAAGTACTTCGGTATAAAACTATTATGCAATCTTATATACGTCTAGAACACTAAACTTCTGTCATATATTCGACAAGAAATGGTGGATATATTCTATAATAAGCCTTCCGAATAGTCTGTTAAGTAAGAAATCAAATGCTCATATACTTACAAACAGATTATTCTCATCTGGTTACTGCTAGTTACTACGTCCAATCGTAATGAGACATAGTAACCATCGCCAATTGCTACCTTTATGTAGGGATGTCCTAATATTTGAAAGCCTTTGTAATAACTGTCTCACTTTTTAATTCCGCGTCTAAGCTGAGGGAAAGCAAATTACATCAGTGACATTGAACTTCCCGCTCTTCAATTATTCAGCAGCGGAAAATAGTCACAAGAGCAAACAAAATGACTGATGTCAAGAAATTGTGATCATTACTAAAATTATAAATCCCTCATTTATATGCCAATGGGTGTTTCATGATTTTAGATATTTGTTTTTGAATTATATTTATTCACTGTTTTAATTAAGTTGATCGTTCAAGGTTATTGAATCGATTAGCATGATAATACATGCGATGGGGCGCCCTCAAAATAATAAATTATTATTTTCTTTAGCTCTCACGATAGGTACTTAATGAATTTATGAGGGATTGGAACACACAGACATTTTCTTAGTACATTTAGTAGGATAGCGGATTACTTAAAGGGGCCCCCTTGCCATTAGGTTTACACCAAGTCAAGTGTAGTTGGTACTTAGTCTAGCCTGTTTGCCTAGTGGTTAGCGATCCTGACTGCTGAGCAAAAGGCCGTGGGTCCGATGCTAAATATTTTAATGCCAAATATTTTTGTGATTTATAAAGTGTTCAGGAGTTTGGGTGTTCTTTGTTTAAATCCATTGTTTGAATGTTTGTGAAGTTCCTAGTGACATAGAAATAGTTTTTAATGTGAGAATTATCTTTTTGAAATAAGAAAAGACCCTTGACAGAATTAAAACTTGTGTTTTTAACTAATAGATGTCCGGAGTCCGTCTGATCTTTGTGTTCATTGTTTGAATGTCTGTAAGTTCCTTATTATTACAAGTATAGCAGTTCTATAGAAAAAAAAAACAGATGCTTTCAATTCATCTTGTCCAATACCTACTTATTATAAAACACTCACAAAGGAAAATCGTTTTTTCTGATAGTAAAAATAGATGTCGAAGCTCCTTGAGAGGTTTAGCAGGGTTTGGTGTGTGAATGGACGCACCTGTTCCATTGTTGGCATTTCGAACGTCTATATGTAGCAATTAGTTGTGCCCATTGTGTATATGTATATTAATGAACTTGGCACCATTTGAAAATTAAATGACCAAGTTTCTTTTTGTTGATATTTATGATTACTACTATACTCACTTGTGATGTAATATGTAGCCTAAAACTTTCTAAACCGACTATTGAATGCAAATAGTTTTTTATACATCGAATCAGTAGTTCCTGAGATAAGCGGGTTCAAACAAAAATTCTGTGCATATTATATACTAATAAGTATAGTCGTAGATAGATAAACGCTTATCAAAAGTATTCGTCAATATAAGTCTACAACAAACAAAACCTATACCTTACGAAAATACTCCACTGCGCAATTACGACAGAATTCACGGAAATTGTTAACAGTGTGAAAATAATTATGACCGCTTTACACTTTGAACTTTAATAGCGGTTATAATTTACTTGTTTTCTTAACACGCTTCATTACCTTCACCTGTAAACAAATCTTGAAATTCGAAATTAACCCATTTTTAATAGACCGAGCTGAAACTGAAAAAAAAAATGTAGAATTCAAATTTTAAATTTCATGTGATGACTTTTGACATATGAAATCTATAACAAACATGTTATCCATAAATTTTGTAATCAATATTGGTTAGAAGCCAAAATTGCAAGCGAACTAAACTAATTTATCTATGTGAACGTATTCCATATCCAACTAAGGATAGTCCAAATATCTTCGTGTATTTTACAGTTTTATTTTTATTCGCAGGGTTTGCTAATAATTTATGAACTTGTTTCTAGTAACAAAACCAGTTTTAATAACGATTACTGTCTTTTTTGTATATTTTTAGGTAATTTCAGATTTTGAATACGAAATTCTATAGTCTGTTTCTAGTGCAGTAATATAACCGGAGAAGTAATCCTCGTATTATGTTCGTAAAGGCGATCCTATAAAACGATATCGGCCGATAATTTCCGTCTCGTTAATATTTAAAAGCGATATTTGATAGTACAGGGCAGGAGATGAGTGTCAGTTCATATTAAGTCAATCTTTAAATCAATCTTTAAACAAAATTTTGGTAAGCCATCTGATTTGCATAAAGGTCTGTTTCCCTTTTTCTCTCTTCTTTTCTATTAATAGACTAGAGACACGTAGGCTACACATTACCAGTATTCTTATAGTAGTCAATAATACACAAATAACTATCACAATAAATAACCAAGTTGACCGGTATCCTATCATCAAATGATCTATATAAACATTTCTGTGATCCACAATTAATTGCTTTTTTTTTTAATTTGTAAAGCGTCCGCCACACAGGCATAATTCCTAATGCGCGAGTTGTCTTTTTAAAAACAATTAAAAATTTCCGTGGGAGTGCTCGACCGGAGTAATAACTTCACAGAAAACCGGTACACAAAAAAAGCTTTCATTGCTCAGTGAGAGAGGGTATATGAGGCTCAACTTCCCTTTATCTCTTCCCCATTCCCTAATCACCCCTCATCTACCTCCAAAGCGGGCAGCTCACTTACGACTCTTAAGTTGGAGATGTCCATGGGCGTCGGTTTTCACTTACACATCAGGTATATTTTTTATATTGTAAGTTATCTATAGTATAGGTTGCAACCGAGAAGACAGTTCCCCTAATGGAAAATGACTATCACCGTCCATGGATACATGCATCTCAAGTTGCAAGTGCATTGCCGACTTTTAAAGGTGCCCCCAGAGCTCCATAACGTCAATCACTCAATGAAACATAACGAAAACCAGCTGTGATTGATTCACGGCTGGTTTTCAGTTAGGCCGTGGTATAACTTCGGTTCGGACGAAGTTAAATTTACTATTTATGTTTTATTTAATACGATTGTATTTTTTACTAAATGTGACCTAGTAATACTTTATTATGATAACGGAATGGACGAGTAGATGTTCTGTAATTCTGTGTGTGGAGTGTGACGTAATAGAGGCGGGGTGAGGCGGCTGTATACACGAACATATTTACTACGCATGCGCTATGTAAGAAAATTGTTAAATGTTTTCTACTATGTAAATACCTAACGAACACTAAGAATACATTGATGTACGGTATTTATTTTGTCAAAATTAACGACGCCACAGATTTTTTGGGCTTTATTTAGATTTTATAACAGAGACTGACCTAGATAATTGAACGAATTCGGCGATGTCAGCCTAGCCAGCCAGGGGTAGTTGTATTTGATAAATATAGAAATCATAGTCTATTCTATAAACAGAGACTACAAACAGAGATATGGTTGTTTTTATTCATAAGTAAGTGTCACTTCCGACTTCGTTCCCGTTGAAATTCTGAAGCGTAACGTAACCACCTAAATGACCTCGAAACCGGACTTTGCATCATATGTTGACGCCAAGGTTTCCGATGCTGACTCATGTAGTTAGGGTAGTGTTCTCAAAGCGAGGTGATACGACTAATGGTATTTTATTAGCTCTGAACGCCCATACCTGTGTCTTCCTGGGGTCAACACAAACTAGGTTAAGTCGACCAATTAGTTTTTTATTTTTTCTAAAGAAGTTTCAATTTCGGACGCAAGTTAGGATCGTCTCTCGATGATGTTTTCCCGAGAAATGTTAGCTTTGCCTATATAAATGGCATCACGCGTGCTGTCGTTTTGCATGTCAATGGATTTTGCTAATCTTTAGCATATCATTGATATGCGTTAGAAACAGTGTGGGAAACACAGCCTTCTGGGACACCAGCATTGACAAACTTGCAGTTGGAGCATGCACCGTTGACAAAGGTGGGATTTCTAGGTTCGGGGTTACGCCTAGAGAGTAGGAAAGCCTAGAGCCATTGATAAGCCATGATGAGCCCAGAGAGCAGGTACCTACTCTGGAACATACGTCTTCAGTCAGCACGTAGGCTGAAAAGAAAGTTTAGTCTGCTGACCTATAGTGCCACACACGGCCTTGTAACTTGCGGTCCGGCTAGTGCACTAGTGGCACCGTACTCCTGATTAGGTAATGGTCCGAGGAGACCAGTGGTGACTAGATGGATGGTGATTTGGTAGCCGTCTGTATGAAAGGTCGGAAGATGGTCCAACAGTGAAGGCTCTTGGCTTTCTGCATCCGGGTCTGGAGTGAGTGTTTAGACCAGTTATGTCAAGCCATATGCCAGAGCAAAACGGTGAACAGATCTCCTCGCATGATCGATTTTACT
Source organism: Tyria jacobaeae (assembly GCA_947561695.1). NCBI lineage: Eukaryota > Metazoa > Arthropoda > Insecta > Lepidoptera > Erebidae > Tyria > Tyria jacobaeae. The sequence continues at coordinate 3,058,612 of OX387207.1, read as the reverse complement.
TGAGCCAAGCCATTCAACGTGATATGCGTTAAAGTCGTCAAGTATCACGATCTCTGCGGATGAGACCTATTGCACAGAGTCTGTACATTTGGACGTGATCGATGAGTCAGCTTTTTCAGCATCACGGCTATGGGACCTGTAGATAATCCTCACAGTATACACATAGCCACAATAAGCAAAGATCTGTCTTTAAAACTGCCATGGCGGCGAGAAGTAATATAATCTCACACTTAGCCAGGATTACAGAGGTACTATGTGTCCGATGGAGATGATATGCATGCAAGAACAGGGCCAGCTTTGCTGTCTAGAGATGGTGGTGGGATTAAGGTTGGCCGGTAATAGAAATCCACTAGGCTTTAGTAGGGGCTGTCCTCTTGTCCCAAGCAGAATATTTTATTGCGATTGAGCCCCCAGAATAGGAGGGGCAGCCTTTGCGTCTTCGTTCAGATGTGGATGTCCAAGAGAGATTTCTCAGACGGTAGCGTAGCTGGTACCCCCTTGGGGAATCATATTCGTTAAAGGCGTTATCATTAGTAGGGGCTAGATTTATGACCCTCGTATCTCGAGTATCGCACCGGTCGAGCCGGCACTTATGTATGTGCCTCGGCTTAGCTCTAACACTCTAAAGTATATGTACTTAATACTATAAGTATAAACGTGGCATGCTTCATAATAAATGTAGTTATCAACGCGCTCTGCATTAGATGAATGAATATATGCTATGAAATAAATTGCTCTAGTAGAGATTTATTTAGACTAGGATGGGCGTGACCAGGGGATACTACATTGTGACATTGGTAAGATAAATAACATCTACCGATCTGTCTACAACTATAAGTCTTTTCCAAGTAGTTAGTATTCCGAAGTTTCTAACGCAATATTAATGCGTTAGAGGGTTCGGACTTCCTAGAACCAGCCAGCTCGAGTTAAATGTAGGTATTAGACCCTGACCTAATTGAGCTATTGCTTATACTCCCCAAACCATCTGTATTTTACACATTACATTTATATATATGTACATTATACGTACATTTCTTTTCTTTTTCTATCCTCCCTTTCCCTTTCAATATATGTACTTCCAAATTTTTTTATCTAATTCCCAAAGCTTCCAGATGACGGCAAAAAACTTGCCAACTTTTACGTGGATGAAACTGAATAATTGTCAGTAAAACGTTAATTACGGGACTCCTAAAGGGGCAGGGGTGTGAGTGTATGTATGTGTATTTTTTCCTGATAACAGTAAAGCTAATCCATGTCTACTTAACAAACAGAAATTTAAAAAACAATCGCTTCACAAGCAAAGCATATATGTATGCTACACATATACATATACTATGTAATTTAATCAGTACATTGACGAACACTAAATGGTTTGCGTGATGAACTCATATTTAAGCAGGGTCACTAATATAATAACAAAAAATAACAATAATAATAAGAAAAAGTTACCACCACTGCAGTGTAACATTTAACTTCTGTTATTTGAGTCTGATCAATGAAGATTGAGTAATTAAATTAACATAATTAAAGAAACAGGAAAACAAATAACAGATTCTTCAGACAACAAGATATATATATATACATTACTACCTTAAAATGTTTAATATAAGTACTAAATTGACATATGAGTATAATAGACAACAACTGAATAAAATACCTAACAGCACGTCTGCGTAACGCTCTCTCCATTGTTCTGTGGCTGGGAAAGCCCTCCATTTAGTCAGACAACAGACTGCATTTAATTGATATTGATTCATTTCCAAGATACCACACTTGCGACGTACTAGTGTGCATCGCTAGTCGTCTGTGTAACCTTCAATACAAAATATCTAAAACGTCTCTATATAGACATAGCCTACATTGCTGATCTATGAACGGGATTTCCCTTCACGTTGCCGTACGACAGACTGCATTGAATTGATTCGTGAATTTCCGAGAAATGCAGTTTACGTGTGTGCGTATCTCGCTTATCAGCTGTGTCAGTGACGTACTATTTTGTTGATATTTCCGTTGTAACTAGACAGGTATATTCAGAAGGTTAAGTTTGTAATATTGTTTTCGTGTTTTGTTTTTGTTGATTATGTGATTGCGATAAGATAAGTTTTTAAAATATGATTGTTATTTTTTTAGTGTTAGGCAAAGAATACACAGCGCGTCTGATAGTAAACAATACCGGTTTCTTTTAAGGTACGATTGCTATTCCGGATATATTGGTTGTTTTAAATTACATACTTAGATATTCTCAACTAGACTTTAAAAATGAGCTATTCTGAATGAAAGAAAGAAATAAATAAAGAAAGAAAGCATTTATTCTGACAATCACAGGACAGCAAATAATTGTTACAATCAAATAAAAACTACCAGTACCTGTATAGTACATCCTTTGTGTTCTTTTTTAGTTTAATTTATTCAAAGTTTGCTTGATTAAGAATTCGGCTCCAAGTGGTGTCAAAAGTCTGTGTTTACTCTCGCTCCTGAAGCATATTACACCAAGACATGTAAAACTATTTAAACTGTCACTGCAGTGAAAGTTTTTAATGTGAAGAGGTAGTGAATAACTCACTGCTATTTAAACTTATCTTAGTTAGCGCTGTGGTATCTTTAGCTTTGGTAGTTTATTTGTGTAAGGCGCTTTACAAGAACACTTCATCTGCCGGGATTATATAGAAATACCCTTGAACATTCTTGTTATGAACTCTGTATTATTGTTGTTGTTCGATCTTAATATTTTGTACGAATAAAATTTATTTAAGAAATATGATTGCAAATATATTTAAAGAGTTATGTTTTGTAGATAACTGCGTGTATATTTGAATACGCATTCTACCTTAAGTTTAACTAGAAAACTGCTGAAATGATTTCGATAAAATATATAAATTTTACATTTACTTGAGCGTTATGAGGTGTAATGTATTATATTTGTAATTAGCTAGCCTGGATTTTATGTTTTGTTTAGTAATATTTATTTTTTAATATATTACTCCAACTTTAAATGTAACACACGGGTGCTTTAATATACACCTGTTGCAAAATTTTCAGAATTGATAGACCTCTATTTAGGAGGTTTTAATTAAAAATAGACGATAACCTCAAATTACTCCGCACCGTTTTAGTTCATAACCGTAGTGCAATTTAGTTTCTTGGCAACGTACTACGGAAATTCGTAGCGTGCTACGGAACTACAGTCCAACATCGTAGCACTGGTTTAAACCAATTTAACTTAAGAATACCATAAACGAAATCGATGTAAGGTTTTATTTAATTACTAAATGATTGTAGAAGCTGTTATTCGATTGTTAGAGAAGCTTCTATGGGACACAGATCTGTCAGTCCGTGGATGATATTATTATGACAGTTATTAACTTTTAAGGAAACGCGTTATGAATCAACTTACGTTTTTTCGACTTGAAATTATAAGCAAGAGAAAAAATAGAATACGAAAAACTTATCTTTTTATACCATTTAAGTGGCAAATAAGGAAGGACTTTCCCGACAGCGGTTGGACATCTATGTTATTTCCCCGTCATCGATCGCCTTGATGGTTCCTTTTACAAAAATATGAATTGCAACAGTTAGAAGTGGATAAATCACTACGGATTTAAATTCGAATTTTAACCACTTGACTTTGGTATAATGTGTTTAACTGAATTTCGAGGATAATTTAATTTTTTCTATGTTCCTAGTGTGTGTAAAGGTATTGCTTAAAGTCAAATCAATGCAAGCTTGATTGCTAAATGTATGAACTTATTGTTTATTTTTTTAGATTCAGTAATCTCAGGACACAATAACTAGTTTAAAAAAAAATGTTTGATTGACATTGCATAGTTTTTGAGCTCAATTATACAATGATATACTCGTATATAATGCTATGACCAATTGGAGGCGATCAGAATCCTTACAAGTGTACCGTGTATGAAAATGTAGGAAGTTATAGTTATAACATGAGAAAATTTTTGACCGGACTGGTTTATTTGACTGCTGGTATTTATTATAAGTTCCTTTTTAAAACTTAATCTCTCTTGAACTTATCTCGAGTAGGTATTTAACAAGACAAGTACTTGTTTAAACTAAAATTAACAAATAATTAACGAGATCCGAACGAATTAATGATTTGAAACTAGATATCTATATACTGGGAATGGCTGCTGTTATAATTTAATGTTTATGCTGGTTTTTTTATGGAATAGGGGGCAAACGAGAAGATGGGTCACCTGATGGTAAGTGACTACCGCCACCCATGGGAGTCCATGCAACTTAAGAGTCACAACTGCTTTGCCGTTTTACACTAAGACTTTGAATAAACAATTGTAAGCTATGTTTGGATTTAGGTATATATTAATAAAGTATCTTGGGTTATTTGACTTCGGTTAGTCTATTAATATCATTGTGCATTCGATGACGTGTTTCTTAGTGCTATGGTTCGCGTAAGCTTTCCGAAAAGAAGACCTTATCATTGCTTTGTATAACAGCAAACAAGTAGGTATTATTGCAAATCCCCAGTTATTTGTAGAATTGCTTTCATATTAAAGATATAGGTAATATTTAATCGCCAGCAGATAATGATATAAAGGTTTTTATCTGTTTGTTTGATAAAAACAAGACGTTGTGTCATCGTTACCCGAATAATTTCTCTTCGTTAAGGACAAAGCTCATTTCTAAAAGCTGATGACTTTCGCATTGCAACATGTTCTGCGTCATGTCTTGTATTCGGTGCATTGCCCGTCGACCTCCGCAAATGATCCCTGATGTTGCCGCACTTCAGCTGCCCATCTGTGATTCAGCCGACGTACAATACGATGTTCCTATTATAAATCATGCTTCAACAATCGCCTTGCGGTAGACATCTGAAACATTTCGCTAAAATCGCAGTACAGCCGACGCTCAGCATTACATCTAAAGTTTAGGTATAATTCAATGCGGCGACGACCGTTGTAGAATGTCACCCTCTGCAGCTAACTGGTCTACGTGACACTGAGAGTTCATTTGTGGAGTAAAGTTTTTTCTATATAATACTGATTAGACGTTGACCCCCACCATCTCCCCACCCCTGTGTTGAGTTACGATATCGACGACGAACTTACATAAACGGGTCGGTATCATAAATCTCCAGGATTGGTGCAGAATGGTGGCCGGCGGTGGTGTTCTGTGGTGACGTACCTGAGTGGTAAGTGGTGACTTTGGTTGTGCGGAGCAGAACGGCCCCACCTCGTGCTAGTGCAAATAGCTGTAGTGCATGTCCAGGGCGGTGACGATTAGGATATGTGCACGCGCACTCCGCACCCGCATGGAGGAGGTGGTACAAGTGGCAAGAGCCGGCGCGCTTCGGCCCGGAAGGTTTACGTCGCGATGCCTGCCGAGCGCGGCCGCGGCACTCGCGCGTTTAATCCCACTCGGCTTTGTTCGTTCGATGCGGTAGCAAAGGAGACTCGCGCATGACTACATCAAGCATTCGGGTACTCCCGCTGTGGTAAGCCTTCCGCATCGCGCACTATAGCGCGCACGATCGATAGGAAGAGGCGCGCGCTGCGGTGGGCCGGACCCGACCCCGTGCCAACATACGACACGCTTTATTTATATGATGACGTTCAAAATCGACGTCATAATGAAAATTAAGCTAGCTGTAGGGGCGGAGTCAAAATCCGCGACGCACGCGCAGCTCTGCACAATGTGAACGCAGCCTTATGACACACGGCCGGCCCGACGCAGAAGGTCAACTAATGTACGTCGCTTTAATTAATAAATCGACCTCCAAGCGTAAGGCCATTGCTAACTGTAAGTATGTGTTGCGGTCGCAACGGCCCAGTGACCTAAACTTGTATGTAACAACCTTGTTTTTAAGTTTCCTGTAGTGCTGAGTTTATGTCTAAGTGTAATACGAAGGCAATGTTGAGACCAGCGGTCATGCTTTACATGTTCCTCGCATCTTTATATATATATATGTAATGTTTGCGCATCTAATATGCAGTTGAACTCGTATAAATTACTACTTCAATATACGAAGCAAATAAATATAATTAGTTATGTTCGATTCTTGGTATCATGGTGTATTTTATAGATCGATCACGATTAAATTAATGTTATAAGTCGCTGCATAATTGTGATCAATGAGCTTTCCCTATGTTTCACAGCTGCCTGTATTCGATTTACCATTAACTAGTAAGTATCATTGTTTACATTTATTGCTTTCTATGAGAAACTAAAGTGGTCTTAGCTTTTTCTCTAAATTGAAACTTTCCGCGGCATTAAAATTAAAGACAGTGTGCTGTATTTGTTTTCCAACTCCGTCAAAGTGTACAATCACTCTTTACTTTCCCACTGAAAGGATTCTTAAAACTAAAATTGAAACCTAAATTTAATTATAGGTATCTATTGAATTCCTTAATTTCGAAGTCTTAGCTTCAGAATGAGTACAAATTTGTTTAGCTTGTACTCGTTGCCGTAAAAAACGTACTGTTAAACTCTCAGTGTGCTAATACTTAAAACTTAGGAAGGGAAATCGAAATGAGAAAACAACCTTTAATCATTTTTTTAAATAAATAGTTAGTAGGTTCGACTTTTGCTTCAAATGCCACACCACTATCTTGATAATATCTCATAGAGTACGTATCAAACTTTCAAAAACATCCACTAAGGTCAAGTAATTAAATCTGACTAAAATAAAACGAAATTCAGATTAAACTACATCACAATTTTTTTTAGTCATATAGACTCTAGGTTAGAAGTATCCAAAGCTGGCGGGCTATGAGGTATCTAAGGCTATAAGCAAGTGGCCGTTGGCCATTGTCGCTACCTACCCTTAAAAGCTTGAGCTAAACACGCCTTGTTATTTAACATTCAATGTAAACCTGAACCTGAATAGGTAAACTTTCACTAAATCTTTTTCATACAATTGACTTGGTAAACAAGCAAACGGCCTAATAAATGTATTATATTTTGTAGTTGTGTTTGAGGTCAACTTCTATTGGTTAGCGCTAGAAGTTATTCTGACTAAAATCAAACACCAATGTTACCAGACTTGGTTTTCCATGAATGGCTAAAATGCAATTTTATGAATCCACTACAACAGTACCCTCGGTGCCAAGTAATCATGGCGCCTTTATTACCGTCTACAGGACCCCGTCTACTGCATTACTCGACTCCGTGCCGCTATATATTTTTTTTCTAACTGAATTTTACCGGTATTCAAGCTGCAGCAAACATATTTACGACAACGGAAGACGAAACGAGAAAGAAAATAAACGTTCGTATTTTCATATCTTGTGTAGCTAGGTTTTTTAAAGGCTATTGTATAGTTCCGTATTTTCGAGTTCGTGTGTGTGTAAGTATGTGTGTTTATGAGATATCTATTATGAGGAACAGTTAACGTCTAGCATAATTAAAATTTATATGTCCAAACTTTCTTTCTGAGTTAGTAAACTTATGTTTACTAGTGTCATATTAGCAGACATTAATAAAGTCAATTTATTTTCCACCAGTATGTGATCCTTTCTTAGCACTCAATACTTTATTGTAATACTTATTTCATAATTACATTAATAAGGTGTTAAATATTAGGGTAGAATCAATTATGGACCCTGTTGGGCACAGCAAAGTTTTCATTTGTTAGGAGTTTTTATAATAATATGGATAAGGATAGTAAGAGGTAACTATATTTTATGCTTCCATAGATATTTAGTAAATGTTTTTTTTATGTAATTTGAATTTAAATTAATATATAATGTTATATATATTTTCTTTTTAATTTGCTGTTATCTATTATTCATTGGTCCCTACCCAAAATAAACATTATAATTGTGCTATTTCACTTATACTGTAGTGGAAACATTTAGGTATTGCTTTAAATGGCATATTTTAAATATTAATTTATGTATAAAATAATAATATAAGATTATAATAAAATGTGTATTGTCTTGTGTTCTTTAAAATAATGAAAAACCCATGCGCAAGCATAGGCGTAGTAGGTAGTGCGGTAAGCAGATTTGTAGACACTTTAACTTCACGTTACAAATTCGTCACAAATAAAATTTCATTTTCATAAATTTTCGCTTTACTTTTTTGTAATTGAAATTTTATTTGTATCTAATATTAAGTCTAATAATTTAAATTCGTATACTGTGTCAAGTTGTGTTCCGTTAAAATTTAAGTTTATAGTTAAGGGTGCTTTTTTGATAGGGGTGGAATGTTATTATCTTTGTTTAAGTAAAATTGATTTCGAGGTTATGTTGGTTCATCCAAGGAATGGCATTAGTGAGAGTTGAATGTAATGTTTTGTTTATGCTATTTTCAATTTAGCAAGAAGTGAGTAGGGAGATATCGTCTGCAAATAAAAAGCACGGCTCTTCTATGGCTTTGGGGAGATAGCTTATCTATATTAGAATCAAAACGCAGCCGATCACGCTGCCTTGCATATATCTTTTTTTTACTTTTCAACTTCTTAGTTAGTATTTTGTGTCTAAAAAGCGTCAAAACTTTATTATACATTACTTACTTACTTCTGAATTCAAATAAACATGAATGATTACAGTTTTTAAAGGTTTTTACAGCCTTTTTGTACAAGAATACAGCTGATAAAAGTAACTCTAACTTAAAAAAATGTAGTGCCATCTTTTGGGGATATAATATAAATAAACAAAATATGCAACAGCTACTACGCTACGGCAATGCGCTCAGTTCCTTCGGATTATAGAGTAGAAATTAATACACAGTCAAATACATAGGTGGCAGGAGTAAATTAAGTTTAAAAATTAAAAACATACCCTTTTCTATTATTTACTACGCTATTTACAATGCTCAAAAACTAATTTCAGTATGAATAAAGAAGAAAATTACAAAAATACAGTTAACTTACTTATTTTTAAAGTTGTGTGTGTGTAAAAAAAAAAATGTTTGCTGACAGCGCCAGCTAGTGCTCACTAAAGGAAATGACACGTTGTGCGAAGGTCACTTCATTTTATTTCATCGCAATTGGCTTCATATTTTTTTTATGCCATAAGAGGGCAAAACAATACACGGATCACCTGATTATAAGTGAGTTCAAAAACTGTAAATGCGCTGCTAGCCTGTGAGGATGATGAAGAAGAAAAGAAAGGAAGCAAGGAGGAGAGAGTTGTCTGGGGCTCCGGTACCTTCCCATTCACTCGATAATACCACTCAATTATATTATTATTACAAATATTGCAACATTTAATCAGCACAACAACAGAACAAAACTTCAATCTCAACTTTCGCATTTATAATAGTAGTAAGATTAAACAATGGACTGAATTATTAAAGTTCATAAACCTTTCATGGAAGAGGTACTTCAAATATTAATGTATTACATTTTTGCCTAATAATATCCAAATAGTTTTAAGTGAATGAAAAATAATTTCACCATGAATTAAATTAGTAAATTTTTGCCTTCTATATTTCTTTATGCTAATTCAATAATAAAGTAAGTATGTATTAAAACCGAAACTTAAACAATATTCTGAATCGTTATGATTATATTTCCTATTAAACTTTTTATTTCAAATTGTTATATCATCCTCCTTGCAAATCCCAGACATGACTCACACAATCTCTTTGCAATCAGGCCACAACACAAACGTCACGTATATGAAATAAAAAAGTCAAATTTAAACTTGGACCGTGGAACGGTGCGGCATCGTTTTTTGGTGCACACGTATATTTGGAATAGATCCAGGAGGTACTGGGATTTAAGATTAAAAGCTGTATTTTTAAGTTACTTTGAGTTTGTTAATCAAAGATGCGTGAATGTATATCCATACATGGTGGCCAGGCTGGTGTACAAATTGGTAATGCCTGCTGGGAGTTGTACTGCCTGGAACATGGAATCCAGCCCGATGGGCAGATGCCCTCAGATAAAACCGTTGGCGGTGGAGACGATTCCTTCAACACGTTCTTCAGTGAGACGGGCGCTGGTAAACACGTGCCTAGAGCGGTATTCATTGACTTGGAACCCACCGTGGTGGATGAGGTGCGCACCGGAACTTACCGTCAGTTGTTCCATCCAGAGCAGCTGATCACTGGCAAGGAGGACGCCGCTAATAATTATGCACGAGGACACTACACCATAGGCAAGGAGATCGTAGACTTGGTGCTTGACAGGGTACGAAAACTGGCAGACCAATGTACGGGCCTGCAAGGATTTCTCATTTTTCATTCCTTCGGGGGTGGCACCGGTTCCGGTTTTGCGTCTTTACTGATGGAACGCCTATCCGTCGACTACGGTAAGAAGTCTAAACTGGAATTTGCAATTTACCCTGCCCCACAAATTTCTACTGCCGTTGTTGAGCCCTACAATTCTATTTTGACTACGCATACTACATTGGAACATTCAGATGCTGCATTTATGGTGGACAATGAAGCTATATACGATATTTGTAGAAGAAACTTGGATATCGAAAGGCCAACTTACACAAATCTCAACCGTTTAATCGGCCAGATCGTATCGTCAATCACAGCGTCCTTGAGATTTGATGGTGCTCTCAATGTAGACTTGACAGAATTCCAAACTAATTTGGTGCCATATCCACGTATTCATTTTCCCCTGGTAACATATGCACCTGTAATTTCTGCTGAAAAGGCATACCACGAGCAGTTATCTGTTGCTGAAATCACCAATGCGTGCTTTGAGCCCGCCAACCAAATGGTGAAATGCGATCCTCGACACGGCAAATACATGGCGTGCTGTATGCTGTACCGTGGCGATGTGGTACCCAAGGATGTCAATGCTGCCATCGGTACGATTAAAACCAAAAGAACTATTCAGTTTGTGGACTGGTGTCCGACAGGTTTCAAAGTTGGTATCAACTACCAACCTCCCACAGTTGTACCTGGTGGTGACTTGGCGAAGGTGCAACGAGCTGTGTGCATGCTCTCAAATACGACTGCCATCGCAGAAGCATGGTCGCGGCTTAACCACAAGTTTGACCTAATGTATGCCAAGCGAGCGTTTGTACACTGGTATGTAGGTGAAGGTATGGAGGAAGGAGAGTTCTCTGAAGCTCGTGAGGATCTAGCTGCCCTCGAAAAGGACTATGAGGAAGTCGGCATGGACTCTGGTGAGGGTGAAGGTGAAGGAGGTGAAGAATATTAATTAATGATTCAAAGGATAGTTTAAATTTATTTAGCTCTATTTTAAATTTATTTACTTTTTAAAATCAGTTTAAATGTTTGCTGTTTGACAAAAATATACAAGTGCACATTCGTTCTTTAATTATTTGTTCTCCTTTTAGACTGTTTGCCCCGTCTGATAGTGGGATTGTGTAAACACTTCAGATTTTAGTAGATTATTGCTGGGTAATGAATATATAATCGGGATTTGCAACCAGTTAAAAATGGTTTCAGTTCAATAAAAGCGTATGTGGACCGACGAGAGTTTGATAGGCATACTCATGTCTACTATAATTCTAGAAGGGAAAGGAGAAAGTGGTTTAAATTTTCAGGTAAATTAATCTAAATAGTTCTGTTGGTTCTGAGCTGAGTGACAGAACAATGATATATATTGTAGTGGTAGAGCCATCGGCCTCACAGAAAACCGGTTGTGAAGTAAAGCTTGCGTTGCATTTCCCCGAAATGAGTGAGGTCTCCGGAGGCCCAAAATCCCCCACCCCCCTAATGATAGCGCTGTTAATGAAAAGGATAGGGGGGGCTCAACTGCGCTCTCAAAATCTGCTCGGGACAAGAGAAGGCATACCATGGCACCCCCTGTCACGTTTACCGTGGACTTTTGTAACATCAGGGGCTTACATTCAAACCTCGACACTGTCCACCACCACCTTGAGACAGCAAAGCCGGCCTTGCTCTTTTTAACCGAGACGCAGATATCATCTTCAGCGGACACATCCTACCTCTGCTACCCTGGGTACGGACTGGAACACTCCTTTGTTCCTAAGGCTGGTGTATGCGTGTACGTTAGAGATGATATCACTTCTCGCCACCTCGGCAATCTTGAAGGTAGGGACCTCTCCATCTTATGGCTACGTGTAGACTGCGACGACCATCCCCGCATCTACCTATGCCTCTACAGGTCCCATAGCGGTGATGCCGAAACGGACCGACTCATCGACCACGTCCAAATGGCTACAGACTCAGTGCTCCAGCAGGTCCCATCCGCAGAGATCGTGATTCTTGGCGACTTTAACGCCCATCACGCCGAATGGCTTGGTTCGCGCAAAACCGATCATGCGGGAAGATCTGTTCACGATTTCGCCTTGGCATATGGCTTGACGCAGCTGGTAGCAACGCTTACGCGAATCCCAGATGCAGAAAGCCACGTGCCTTCACTGTTGGATCTTCTGCTGACCTCACATCCTGACGGCTACAAAGTATCCGTTGAGGCCCCTCTTGGCTCTTCGGACCATTGCCTGATTAGGAGTATGGTGCCACTCGTTCACTCGCTGCGGCCGTTACAGGCAGTCGCCGCGTATGGCACTATAGGTCAGCAGACTGGAATGGAATGAGAACATTCTTTGCATCCTACCCATGGAGGCAGGTTTGCTTCTCGCCGGATGATCCCAATGTCGTTGCTGACTCTGTCGCGGATGTTGTGCTTCAGGGTATGGAACTTTTCATTCCATTCTCCCTGATTCCCACAGGTGGCAAGTCCCAGCCTTGGTTTGGTCGAACCTGCAAAGCGGCGTCCCGCCGAAAGCAGGAATGTTACCGAGCATGGGCTAATGCAGCGACAGCACGGGATGTAAAGACCAGCACATTAAAGAAGCAATTTAACTTTGCCTCCAGGTCCCTCAAAAGAGTAATTGCTGGGGTGAAGTCGGCTCACATCGGCAGAATTGGCGAGAGACTAGTTAGTCTCTCCTCCGGAACTCGTGCATTCTGGTCTCTTGCCAAAGCTGTCCAGGGGAACTTTTGTAAGCCATCCCTTCCACCTCTGCGCATAGGAGATAATACGTTGGCCCACGACGTTAAAGAAAAAGCCGATCTTCTGGGCAAACTCTTTGCGTCCAAGTCGACCCTGGACGACGGGGCAAACGCACCGCCGACCATACCGCTTCTCGTATACTTGACTAACCGGTGGGCACAGGCGATCGAGACCAAGGGGGAAGCGTTGGCCGTTAGTTTGGACGTGGCGAAGGCCTTCGATCGGGTCTGGCACAAAGCGCTCCTTTCGAAGCTTCCTTCCTATGGGCTTCCCGAGAAACTGTGCAATTGGCTCACCAGTTTTCTTACAGACAGAAGCATCAAGGTCGTTGTTGACGGTGCATGCTCCGACTCGAAGTCTGTTAATTCTGGTGTCCCACAAGGCTGTGTGCTATCACCCACGCTGTTTCTTCTGCATATCAACGACATGCTGCAGATTAGCAGCATCCATTGCTATGCAGACGATAGCACGAGTGATGCCCTTTACACCGACCGCGCTAACATTTCTCGGGTAAACGTCATCGAAAGCCGATCCAAACTTGTGTCTGATATCGAAACTTCTTTATCAAAAGTTTCAGATTGGGGTCGACTTAACCTAGTCCAATTTAACCCCACGAAGACACAGGTTTGCGCGTTCACCGCTAAAAAGATGCCATTGGTCGTATCACCTCAATTTGAGAGCACTTCCCTAACTGCATCAGCCAGTATCGGAATCCTTGGCGTCGATATATCAAGCGAAGTCCAGTTTCGCGGTCACTTAGAGAGTAAGGCCATATTAGCCTCGAAGAAGCTTGGTGTGCTAAACAGATCGAGACAGTATTTTACTCCGGCCCACCGCCTGCAACTTTATAAGGCGCAGATTCGGCCGCACATGGAATACTGTTCTCATCTCTATGCAGGTGCACCCCAGTACCAACTTCTCCCTCTTGACCGCATTCAACGGAGAGCGACTCGCATCATCGACTGCCAAGATATTTCTGAACGGCTTGACACCTTGGCGTTGCGTAGAGATGTAGCTTCACTCTGCATCCTCTATCGCTTGTATCATGGGGAGTGTTCAGAGGAATTGTTCGGACTTATACCGGCTGCTGGTTTCCGCCATCGTCCTACGCGACAAAATATCCATCCCCATCACCTGGACGATTGGCACTCCACCACTGTGCGCTTCTCCAGAAGCTTTTTGCCTCGCACAACCAGCTTATGGAACAAATTGTCGCCTGCCGTATTTCCGAACCGATACGACCTTCAAACCTTCAAGAAGAGAGCGTACCTCTACCTAAATACTTGAACACTTGTGACTCTTGAGTTGCGGGTGTCCATGGGCGGCGGCAGTCACTTACCATCAGGTGACCCGTCTGCTCGTTTGCCCCCTATCGCATAAAAAAAAAAAAAAAAAAATACCCCATCCACCCGGTCATATCGCCCTGTTACGAGGGGTCAGTTATTTTAGTGCTTTAAGCGGGGAGAAAAAAGTAGGTAAATGTACCTACCTATGTAGGTATTTATTTTAGGTACAAGAAACATGAACTGAAAATAAAAAAAAAGTTTGTATGCAACAATTATTTTTTATTATTGGTAGGTATAAAAACAAATATTTCGTCGTTAACAATATATATCGTCTGTGGTAGAGCCATGCACCGGTCGAGCTGGCCCATTCGTGCCTAGAATGGGCCAGCTCGACCGGTGCGATACCACAGCCTCACAGAAAGCCGGTTGTGAAGTAACGCTTGCGTTGCATTTCCCCGAAATGAGTGAGGTTTCCGGAGGCCCAACTCCCCCTCTCCCCTTTCCTCTCCCCTCATCTCCTTTCTCCTTATCCCCCCTCTCTTCTTTCTGCTCCCTGCATCGCCCATCCCTCATCACCCTCAAAGGCGGGCAGCGACCTTTCGACTCTTGAGAAGCGGGTGTCCATGGACGGAAGTTGTCACTTACCATCAGGTGACCCGTCTGTTTGTCTGTCCCCCTATAGCATTAAAAAAACCTGTTAAATCCTATGCACACTACATCTACCTACTCTAAAATAACAGGTCGTATGCTTTCCGCCCGTAAATCCCGTTTCTATTTATGACCATTTCCACAAATACTAAAGATTCTCTACGAGAAATTAATGGGATATGAACATAGGCCTCACCAATGTACTCCCCGTATATTTGAGAGGCCTATTTCCAGCAGTGAATAATGATATACCTATGTACCTAATTCTAGGTTTTGTACCAAACTATTGCGTTTTGGAATTTTAATGGAAAAGATAGGCAAGTACTATGACAAATGAACGCGGATAGAGAGGGCCCCATTGACCTTGTAAAAGTCACGGTCGTCTATAATAGTCTACAAATTTGGTACCCACTACACCTGCTACACCACTAATAACGGTGACAACCTCCAGTCGGGATTAACTGTCAAATCGATTCTTATTAATTTCTTGTGGACAATGTTAACTGAATAAAACTGTATAGGTTTTTGTCATCTAACTCACCTCACTCTACTCGTGAATGTTGCAGGATATAAACGTAATTAAATATGTATATAGTTCTCTGAAATAAAGGACACAAGAAGTACATTCTGTAGCGAAGTTACGTATATATCAATAAATAAAAAAATATACATACATACGCTCATGCCTGTATCCCCTAAGGGGTAGGCAGAAGTGTATAAAACAAGAATACTTGACCTAATAAAATATATTTTTGAAGCGAAAACTTCTTTTAGCGCGGTACGTATATTCTTAGATGAGATAAAATCTATGGACTCGCGACACCAGAACGAGACGCAGAAGACCAATAAACGCAATATTAGCACAACTAGATATAAAAGTACAATTGATGCGGTATACACGAGATATTTATATAACTTCGAATCAAAATTGTTTATTTCCTATTTCAGTTACCATGAACCTATAGTTTCTATTTTAGATGATTCATAAAAGAATAATAAATGTATTTTAAAGTTTCTAATAATTAATAAAATTTAATTCATAAATAAAATGCAACTCATTACCCAATAACCTAATAACCCATCTAAAAAATGTCTAACGCGCCAAAATAAGTTTTCACTTCTGTCGGCACTCCCGGAGTGCATTTCTTTTATTAATAGTATTGGTGTCAACTAGTTTTTTTTCTGCGTTTATATCAAATGATTTACTTAAAGGACATGACAATCGTACCTAATCCTCCGTCTAACGTCATTTTTGTTGTAATAAACTTGAGATATATGAGTTCGGCAGCTTACTAAATGAGTATGACAATAGTCCTGACTCCTGAAATTTAATGGATGACACTTCTAGGAGTGATGATCTGCGCATAATTCTGGAGAAAACTGGATGAGATAAGCTAACGATATAGTTTAGTGGAGTACAGTAGGAGAGGCCTATGTCCAACAGTGGGCTGATGATGATGCTGATACTTTTAACCGTTCATAAAAGAGGTTAGACATAAAAGATTTTAAATACACGATGACTGTTGATGATGAGAAATTAAACAGGATGACTGAGGCAGAGGTTCTACCGTACACTCTCGCCTGAAGAGCTTATTAAATACCTTCAATTTACCAATATTTAAAAATAAAATAAATGATAATGCTTCGTATTATGGAGGTACGCAAGGATGAGTGAAATACCCACGTTTTGTGGATTAGAATTTCAACCGATTGAAGTAATAGGAACAAAGCTGTTGCCGCCAATCAAGCACTGTATCTATACAGATTAAATAGTTATAATAATAAATAATGGGTTATATGTAAATAAAATAGGTGGACAGAATATTATCGCCTATCTCGGTTGCTAGAGAATAAATACGTTAACACAGTCTGTGATCGTCTTGATAGTAAAGAAGTTAAAATCTCTTTTTTGACTATTTGGAAAGTAAAGCAGTATGCGTTCTAATTATGAAAGTTAACGGAGGTTGAAAGTTCTATCTTTCGAATGTGATCAATATACATTTAGTTTTATCTTAATCAGGTAAATGAAAGCCTTTGTAACATCAATGGTATTTATTAAACACTTACAATTTTATTTAAATCTCTCATATAATAAGCAGCTGAGATTGCACATCGTATATTATATACTAAAGTAGCTATTCTTAGTGTGCGGTGTAATTACGATTCAGCAGTGGAGGTTCCTTTATCGTTATCGGAAAATCGTTGCCATCCGCCTTCGTTAGGACGTTTCTGAAAGAGAAAAGACACCATTTACATATTTAAGGTATATTTTAGTATTGTTCTATTATCAAATACATTGTTTTTAAGACTCATGGGCGCTCAAGAATAAGGATAAACATACTCAAATGTTAGATTTATTAGCCAAAAAAAAAGACCAACGCAACTACACATTTATGTATACAAATATTTAAATTTTAGTATCTTATTTTTACAAAATATTGCACTAGAAACAAATTTCAAACGAGTTTTGGACTTAGGTAAATAAATACCTTCAATTGTCCGAAGTGACATATTGATCGAATCAAATGACATTTACGTGCGATTTTACACAAACAACAAACAAGTAAAAAGTGGGAACAGTATAGAAAAATTGGTTGAGGCTGGAATAAAGCCAACGAGTCAGTATAGAAAAAACTTCACGAAATATCATGAAATCAAATGTTCCATATAGTCCTCAAGAACCTATTACTTTTAAGGGACTGTCTAACCCAGAAAGAGTCTTCAGCGGTTAAATGATCAGTTGTCAACACCCCATGGCTTGGCAGTTTATCGTTAGGGCTCCATTCAATATTCTTTAAGTCTTGAAAAGCTTCGGAAAGTCTTGTGACTGATCTGTTAAGAGCTTCGGCATCATGTATAGGTTCTTTGTTGTAATGAGGCAATCTGGAACAGAGCCAGTATTTTCTTTTTAATATTTGTAGACACTCTTGATTGGCGAATGTGGGCATGCATCGTTTGAATGGTATTTAAATAATATTTAAAAAGAAGACAAATAGATTTCTTAAGATAACATTTTCTATTCTAATAGTTTAAGAAGAACTGTTTTATTTGACTGCATTCGTGATGTAACAACGTCAATAGTGGCAAATTTGCTTCCAATCCAATGCAAATATTTGTATTCATTAAAATGTTTATAAATAAATAATATAAATAAATATGCATTGGTCTAGAGTTTCTGTCAATAAAATGTTCACAATTCAAAATACATCTAAGTATGTCAAGCCGTATTCTCGAGCGAGCTTAAGTGTTTATAGGTGTTACATTTTATAAAACTACTTACGACTTAGCGCCTTTTTCAAGCATTGCAATATCAAGCATTTGCTTATCATCTACTAGCTTACATTAATACAATATTAATATTAATAGAATTATTAACTAAGTAAATAATCTAGTTTATTAAGTTAATATCAGTCTTAGCTCAGTAACGTCCTAATAACCTATTATATTGGTTTACATATGTATTATATTTGCTTGCTTTCTAGGTATTTTTTAATTGATTAATCGCCTTTTATAATTAAAGATATTCTTTATTTTTTTTTGTCAAATAGTATTAATTTCCTTTCCTCTTTCGACATTTGGTATTTTTTTGACAACATTTTATATTTTTGTGAACAAATGTGCACATGTATATGTACTGTGTATATCGATGGTAGTGTAAATATGTTTAGTTTAGTAAAATATAGCTTGCAGCTGTGTGTATCGTCCATTTGGGCAAGTTTTTTTTTGATATAATGAATAACTCATATAATATATAATAAGTTTTATATAATAATTAGATTTAAGCTTAACTCCCCTATAACATGATACCGTATATCTTGGACTTGAGTACGCATAGGCATAGTAGGCAAATAGAGTTATTTGTGTGTCAGTGCTAAGTTTCATTTGAAAGAGAACGTATATTCATGTATATAATTTAGATTTAATATATTATAGGTATGTACATTTTCCAGTTGACGTGCGTGCCTATATTTATTCCAAGTAACCTAATTATGTTGACTTCTTCAAAGGGTGTATTTTTCTTTTTATTTGAATTAATTTCTAAATTATGAGAATGAAGTCACTGGGATTACGGTCTGGAGAGTATGTCGCACCAAATTATTATAATTATATAAACTGTTACATTTTATTAAAATGGTCCACAATCATACAAGTAAGTTTATTTCTGGATCTAGTGATTTCTGTAAATCATCAATAAATGTATGTCAAAAATATATATATATATGTATATCCCAGCACGCTTCCTTGGGGGATGGAACATGTTAATTCTCTGACTTAAGATGTCACGAATGTAATTTCTTTTGTATTACTATTAAAGTTTTCAATTTATGCCACCTGTGTCATATTAGGTACTTAAGTATGATTTGAACCAAAGTTAAGCAGAGCCTCGTATGTCGCAGCAGTTTAGCTTAGTAAGTAGAATGCTATAAAGTACTTTATCGTAAGCCTTGGTCATGTCTAATAGTAACCCGATGACGTGTTTAATATCGTTTATATATTGAAGAGATTCTTGTACATACTTATAGACAGCTAGCGTTGTCGTCTAAAATGTTGAACTTCTATAGTTCACCATTTATGCGATTGAACACAGCTTTTTTAAATACTTTTGATAAAGTCAGAAGTAAAGCATTGGTATAATGACTAAGCGTAAGCGTGTTACCTTTTTTTTGTAAATTGGTTTTACAACCAAGATTTTCAGTACGTCGGGAATTGGCAATCTTGAAAACTTTGGTTCTTAAGTACTGTAAGGGGTAGGATAGTTGCAGTTCATATTGGTATAATAATATGATGTTATCTTTGCCGTATCTATGTTTGTTTTTAATTGACAAACCGATCTTTAATATTTCTATCTCACTTACTGTAGCTAAGTACATGGAAGATGTAGGTGGGTTTGTGTTTTGTCCTATTTTTGCAAACAAGTCCTGAAATATGTTAGATATTTTTAATGGGCCTTTAATTATATTGTTGTAAGTTATTATATTTTATGTCTAGTTTGTGTCAAAAAGGAGTTTTTCACTATTATGTATCTTATTTTTGAGGCCGTTACAGTTACAGCCGTTATATTACTTCCTACTTTAAAATCTAAGTCTAGGTATTCCTCAGATTATGGTTGCTCAATAAAATGAATATGCGAGGACGTCTGCACTTTTATACTGCATATTGACAGTAGCCATTCCTACAAAAGCTTATTTTTAAATATCTTTTCTTCTCTTTCTGTATTTTATAGTCTACTTTGTCGTGGAAGAACAGTTAGATTGTTGACAGAAAGGTATTTACGCAATTGCAGGCAGAATATATATGAACATACTACTCTATTGCAAGACTCATTTGAATTAGAGAGTGTATACAAAATAACTTGCACAATCCTCCTAAACTTTCTTCATATTTAAATTAACAATGTAAAATGGGGCTCTATTAATCCTTTCAACTATTATAAAAGAGCAGATATTTCAACGGATAATTACATTTTCTTCAAACATTTAAATAAACAACTCCAACACCAAATCGGTCCATCCTTTTAGAAGTGATGATACCACAGACAGACAGAAATACACTTAGTTAACTTATAACATCAACCTTTTTGCATTGTGGTTTAAAAAAATAACATAATAACACGATAAAACTTAAACAGAAATGAAGGTAGGTAAACTTATTAGTTTCTGGCATTAGTTTTTTATTGCAATTAACTAGTTTCGTATTAATTCGGCATTCCTTTCGAACCTTTTTAAACTGCCCAATGTAGCTGTCTACGTCCTGAACGGTTTAGTAGTTAAGGTGTAAAATCGTAACAAATAAATTATAAATACTAAAATAATTAGTTAGGTTTACCTACTCATTGTACATTTTTGGGCTAAGTTATTGTCTATGTTGAGATGGATGTGCGGAGTGACTAGGAACGCCAAGGTAATAAGTGTACTACATACTATCGAAAAATGTAGTGAAGAAAGTTTTAAATAAGTGACGGATACAAGAGCAGGGGACGGCCTCCTGTAGCTATAATCCTGTCATTATTGTAGTTCTGGTGTGGTTTTCGGTACGAATCTCGTTAAGTATAAATGTTTTATACAAGCAATATTTGCGTAGTGCTAGTGTTTATGTGTTTCACCTTAAATATATAAAATATGTACATATATACTTTACTAGAAACTGCTATGAAATAAAATTATAATAACATGTCCCATTTATTCTTGCAATCATAGCCAGAGACTGATATAATACAAAAATACGTAAGTGTACTTATCGTATGAAATAAAATATTTTTATGCACCTCAACTACTATAAAAAATCGAAAATTTATAATAATAAAACCCTGAAAAGTCGTATCATCTGCGTTTATGCTCACTGCTCTGTTTCTATGGGTAGCTGCATTTAGCCTATATATATATATATATAATTAATCTTTCAAAACAGATAAGCAGTTAACAAACAATCTGCCGCTGTATAATATTAATATAGATATGTAAATATGAAAAAAGAAAAGAATGATAATAGCAATATGGTAATAATATTATTATATTCTTTGCTATGTAATCTTTGACTACTACCTTATAGAACTCGTTCCTATTCATCGCGTGTATGGAGCCTATCCCGCTCCTAAGAGTCGCAACGTCATGATAGCCACCATCCCTTAAGAATTGGGTTATCAATATATTTTTTTAGCTCTATTATATTAACATAGATACATATTATCTTACCTGCCTATCCATTGCGCTAATATAAAAACGACGTGATATAGATGTACTATCGTCTTGCTGAATATGGTAAGAAACACCACGAAATTAGCGATCAGGAAGCAGGCCAATATAATTAAGTCCTTCATTGTGTTGCTGATATAGCCATCGTGTTTCGTAAATCCCCTGATTTGACAATACCTTCAAAAGAAACTTGACTATGAATTCAAGAAACTCCACACAAAGAGTTAGAAGATCAACGTACGGTACTAAATTTTGGGAATATTGTGCCCTTCAAATTCTTCAGAAATTTAGTTGGTTGGTGATAAAAATAAACATTAAATCGTTGGATTACACAGTGATACCTCAACAGAGGCTATCGGTGAAGCCATTACGTCTGAACCACCCGGCATCATTCTCGCTATTTAAAATAAAGTTAACCATTGACTTCCGTGGTCGACTCATGGCTTGCCGATAATATATGAAAACTGAGGGAAGGTGTCCACACACACATACAAGGCTATAAATCTTTTGCTCTCTGGTAGGCGGTGGACATAAATGATCAAACTGCAACACGACTGGGATCTACCAGTAGGGACTGGTACTGGCTGGCTCCACCTCACATAATACATCCTTAATCATCGCCACTGCTTTATAAGCTTACTTCTGGGCTATTTTACATATTGGATTTATTATTATTGGAGTATTATTAATATTACTGAATAATTTAATGTTCTGAACCAGTTGGATATTTTAAGTTCTAATATTCATACAATCATTTCTATTTGATGCAAATAAATAAAAAAAATTCTCACTTTAAATTATACGCAGCACATTTTTCATACAAGTTCTCCATCATGTTAAATACAACATTTCGTCTCATCGTTGATTCCTTATCATTCAGAAGACGACGTAGGCTATTGCTATGAGTCAAGAAGCTGACGTCATCTATGGCCTTATCTTCACAAAGGTATTTGGATCCATGGAACTCACATTCGCATACACCCGTACGTAATCCAGAAAAATTGCAAGGCATTTTCGGGCAAACATTAATTTTAGTCAATCTTTTTCACTGATATTACCTGAATATTTAATCATCTTTATGGCAAATATCAACAGATATTTCCGGAGTTATTGTTTCCTAAGGATGTTAGGAAAACATTTTACCAATAAATGCAGAGAATTGTTTTATTTAATATCGGTAATCCTTGTAACAATATATCCAAGGAATAAGATTATTTCTCCATTAACTTATCTAAATGAAAAAAACAAAAAGCACCGGAGTAGAGGTTGAATCAATTAAGATTCATATTTGCTTGCATAAAATAATATTATTTTGTACACAACACACGCTCACGATAATCTCAAATATTAATTCATAAACTCCAAACCATAGATGTATTTCTATTAAAATCTGTTTTGTTTAAAACCCCAAAATAGCTCATTGAATTCAGACTCAAGACAAGATAGACATTTTTTTGAGAATTCTCACTCAGAATCTCAACCATTGTAATTTTGACAGTCAGCTGACGTAAAGAATAAACAAATCAGAAGAGACCATATAGGTAATATATCTAGGAAGCAAAAAAAAATTGGACTAAAGCTTAGAATAATAAGAACCTTGAAAGTTTATTCTTCATGTCTTGCACTAACTGTCAAAATTGCAATGGTTAAGATATTGTCATAATTACGAATGACAGATAATTTATAATAATAATATAATTCATAAAAAGCTGAAGAAAGGCAATCGACACCTGTCCAAATGTCAATAAAGGTCAGATGAAATTAAACGGGCAGTTGGTTTTAACAGAACTTTAAACAATTTGTATATGATCTATGGCCATTCATTTTGGTAGTATCATATGTAGTGCAAGCGTGATCTCATAGCTCTGGTTGTTTATCGTGATCGTGGTGATTCAGTGTTAAAATCAAAGTTAAGCGAGTACACAAAGCCCTGTATGGAATGTATGGTGCATTTCTCCCGGAAAGTAAACGTGCATATACTCCATAAACAAATATTTATCCTATGAACTGATATGAATATGTGTAATTTTAGTATTTTGGTCTTACATTATGCAATGTTATTTCCTGTTCATATCATTATTGAAACTTGTTTTGTTAAATTTATTTTCAAGTTTTTCCTATGAGTAGTGTCCATACATAATTATAACTTAATATGTAACCACAACCATTATTTTTGCATGCTGTATATTTTAGTATGGAGGAACTACACTTCTCAGAAAAAAAATTTAAACACTTCTGAAGTTTGGTTTTGTTTGTTTGTTTTTTTGGTTTTATGTATGTTTTTTACGTTAAAAAATAATTATAATAAAGCCAGTTAATTGCGGATATTGTTACGTGTCCTTCAACGAATATTCATGTTTCAAATTATTTTATTATATTATTACACAAAACACGATAGCTAAAATTTATTTAGCTATCGTGTTTTGTGTAATAGGTATGCTTTTACCCTTTTAGTAAGATAAAATGTAAAATGTTAGAAACAAGGACATAATATAAAAAAAAACAAACTTTTATTTAGTAGCTCGTATTTCCTCCCTTGGCCCTAAAGGCTGCTTCTATGCCGTTCTCCATGGAACAGATGAGTCACAATCTTGTGTTGTTGGATTACCCCCTCTTCTTGTATAGCTGTTTTAAGCTGGCTAAGCGTCTCCGCACAAGGATCTCTCACTCTGACTCGTCTCTTCTACTCATTCCATAGATGTTCTATTGGATTCATATCCATGATTCTTGCTGGCCAGCCCATAACCGTAATACCGATCTTGCTCAGGTAATTATTTACAATACCTGCGGTATAAGCCCTGGCATTTTCCTTCATAAAAATGAACTCTTCGCCAGTAAAATGTGCGTAGAGTACCAAATGCGGCTCCAGATACTCTTCTTTGACCCATTTTGATCAATGACGGTAAGTAAGGTCCAGATACAAAAGCAAGTTCGGTTTTTCATTTATGCCTCAACAATCCTTCCATGAACCGCCACCGTAACTAACTCTTTCTTCAATGCAGCAACTTGCATAACGCTTTCCCTCTCTTCGATACACTTCGATATTCTTTCTTCCGTCGCTACCATAAGCATGTTATTACTCTCATGAGATAAGAGAACTTTGCTCCATTAAAGGTAGGACTAATTTAATTGCTAAATTGCTAAACAAAAACCAACCTTAACGCTTCAACAATTAGCTTTACATGTTAAAATATTAGAGATAAAGGATTACAGATTAAAGTAATAAATAAAAACATAATGATTTTAAAGAAGCGGTGTAAATTATTCGGTATACACTTAAAAGTTCATTTCGTAAAAAAATTGACAAATAGTCTTAATACGTAGGCTACATTTTATAAAGAGGAAATGTGTTTAAATAAATTTTTATCAATCTCTTATTTTTATTAGGCGTAAAAAACACCTATGATTTGCCGAATATATAAAAAATAACTAAAAAGTATAGATAGATAGAATAGATAGATAGATAGAGTACTCTTTATTTGTACACCATTCTTACAGTTAAATACAATAGATACAGTACAAGTGTCAACTATATAATGTACAAATGGCGGCCTTATTGCTATATGCAATCTCTTCCAGGCAACCTTAGAATGGATTATAATCATTCGGAGAGACAGAGGTAGTTGGAGGATCACTTCAATATTTTAATGAAAACTATACTAACTCATGTTCAAATATAAAACTTGTATAAAAAACTAAACATATTTATGTACAACATATAACATACATACTAATACAAATATAGATAAACATACATACATACTAACACACATACAGATAAAAATACATACATACGCATATAAATATATACAACAATACAGACATACATACCATTAATATGGAAATAATAGATACTAGATAACATAACTAAATTGATAAATAATAGTCATGAACCATTTTCTAAAAAATATTTAATAATTCCGCTAGCCTAATGTTCTTTGGCAACGCATTCCACAAGCGTACAGCTTCAACAGTGAAAGATTTGTCATAAAACCCTGTGGAATGCAATGGCATCTCCAGTCTCAAATTTTCCGAAGACCTTAGATATTTGTCATGTGTGTCATGAAGGAACTTGAACCGTTGTTTGAGATAAAAAGGGGCTTTAGGATTGAATAAGATGTTATAAAGAAAAGTTAGAATGTGAGTATTCCAGCGAAAATGAATTGGAAGCCACTTGAGCTTTTGAAAGAACTCAGAAACGTGATCATATTTTCGTAGCCTAAATATAAATCTTATACAAACATTTTGAAGTAACTCAAGCTTATTAAGTTGTACTTCAGTGAGATTCAGATAGCTGACATCGGCATAGTCAATAATTGGAAGAAGAAGCGAACCTTAGTGGCAGTTGGAAGAAAATTGCGTAGCCTTCGTAGATACCCTGCTGAAGCAAAGACCTTGAGGCTGACTTCTTGCAGCTGTGTACCCCAAGATAAGGTACTATCCATATAGATTCCTAAGTTTTTGACAGTATTGCTGATTTTTAAAGTTGTACCGTTAAACTTAATTTGGGGCAGCCGTGACCAGTCAATCCTTGAAACCAACATAGGACTACCAATAACACATACCTGAGTTTTTAAGGGTTAATCCCTTGGAGTCCATAATGTTGACTCCATTAGACAATGTGTGATAGGTCGCCATTGACTATGTTAATGGCTTCCGATAACATGTTAAGTGGAGCTTGTGTATATATCTGTAAATCATCTGCGTAAAGATGGTAGTATGAACGTAATTGTTTGGAAATGGAGTTTATAAAAATAGCGAAAAGTAAAGGAGATAGAACGCCACCCTGCGGTACACCAGCAGAAATACCACACCAAGAAGTGACCGAGTCTTCAATGAGTATACGCTGTCGGCGACCAGACAGGTAACTATGAAACCAACCAACTGTCCTTGGAGATATTCCAAGAGACCGCAATAAACTAATAAGAATTTGAAAATCTACAATATTGAAAGCGTTACTGAAATCAAGTAATGTAAGTACTGTAATATTTCCAGCATCCATGCCTAGTCTAATATCGTCTGTGATGTGAACCAGTGCAGAAGTCGTGCTGTAACCAGGGCGAAAGCCAGATTGGAAGGGGTTTAGTAGGGAATTCTTGGACAAAAAGTTACTGAGTTGAGAGTGAATAAGACGGTCGAGGACTTTGGAAAGGAAAGGTAAAATGGATATTGGACGGTAATCAAAAAAGGAAGAGGGTTTTCCTTTTTTTGGTAGAGGAGTCAGTTGAGCGTCTTTACAGGCAGTCTGAAAAACACCACTTGAGAGGAAGGAATTCAGAATATTACATAAAATGGGTAGGATTTCGTCAATGATAGGGAGTATCATGTTTCGGCTGATACAGTCACTGCCTACTGCATTTGACGAAATTTCTAATATAGTCTTCTTAACATCACAATCTGACAGCTGATCAAAGACAAAAGGAGTATAGTTGGGAGTTGAGATAGAAAAAATATGTCTAAGCGTATTAGCTTTAATTGTCTTATTAAAATTAGACGAAGAAGATAAATGTTTATTAAGTGAATCGATATCAATATTTTTAGGAATGTCAACTCCCAATGTTCTTAGAAATTTCCAGACTTTGGCTGGGTCTCCGTTCTCTACGGAAGAATGGATATATTGGCGTTGTGCATTTCTACACATCTTATTGCAGTGATCTCTCAGTAATACACATTTATTCCAATTAGTGTCCTTAGGTCGGCACTTGTACCTATTTTTAGCTGCAGACTTTTTAGTCATAATCTGCCGTATCTCTTCAGTAAGCCACGGCGACGGTAAGTGCTTTATTTTAATCGTTCGCAAGGGCGCATGCAAGTTGTAGAGTTCTAATAAACTTTTTGACTTTCTCATTAACACACTGCATGTTTAAGAGAGCTAACCAGTTGATGTTACTGGCATCCTCTCTGAGTTTGGTAATATCCATTCCACTAAAGTTGCGTTGAACAAGAATTTTCGACTTTGCCTTGGGTGTGCGGATAGCATATGATAGAAACACAAAATCGTGATAAGAAAATGCATCAGCTGGATATTGACCACGTTTGATGACATGATCGGTGAAGGAGACAAGAATAAGATCAAGAAGAGAAGAGTACAGTTCGGAAAATGATGTGTTGCATCTAGTGATAAAAGAGTTAAGTTACTACTTTCTACTACACTGCGCAGCAAAGAAGAGCGAGAGTCGTTTTTTTGTAAACAAGTATTGAAGTCGCCCATTATTATTATGTGACTATACAATGGAGTTAAGTTTTCTAAAATATTTTCGAAAGAGGAAAAAAAGTTTATACGTGATGATGGCGAGTAGTAAACACCAAGCAACATATCATCATAGAACACTCATTTTAACTTCCTATGCCTATTTATTACATGCTTATATTCTCGCTTTTTTGGAGAAAACACAGGTATTATTCTCTATTTTCCGTAACGATATTAGGGATTAGGGACACCATACTTAATAATCTCAAAAGATTTTGACAAAATATTACCAATTTTAGCTGATTTCCTGAAAAAAAAAAATATATACACAAAAGCAAAAATCAAATGCTTTGATGTTTTCAAAAGTACATCACATCTTCAGTTTTCACATAATAATATACGGGACTGTTTGACACTTGAGAGCACAGTCACATTAGGGGGTGACAATACTATTCCTTAAACCAAATTAACCAATACCAATACATAGGTTCTCTAGCGATAAATGCACAAAAATTCTAAGAGCACATAATCACTTCAATCACTTTGGTATTGGTTTAAAAGAACATTAAAATTACAATTTTAATATTTGGATATAATACAAATATTATGAATGAAACTTAATAATTAAAATAATAAATTAATTTAAAATCTAGCCATGAACTCTATAACATAATAAAATATATTATTACATTTGAATTAGGAATCATTTTCACTCAGATCGGTGTTATTTTTTTTTATATTAAAATGGAGTAGGGTGATAAAGAGAACCGTATTGTGTGCCGGGCTATTGATATGTATAATGAAACCTCCTCTGTTTGTGACACGAAAAGATCAAGCTATTCACGTAGTATTCGTAATAAAAAGGAGATCAAAACAGCAAAGGATAGAATTCAAAGAAATCCTGTCCGAAAGCAAAAGATTTTATTTCGGGAAATGTATATAGCAACCCTAGAACCATGTCGCGTATTTTAAAAGATAATTTAGGTAGAGGCTTTAGGACTTGACCAGTGCATCACTTATAGGCTATACGTGATGCACTGGTCATTATTTAACTAATAATAAAAAAAATAATAGGGAATACAACTTCTTAAGCGAAACGCAAAGGGAGTTCACAGAAAAATAAAAATACTCAAGAAATTATTTTACTATTGAGCAATCTTCTAACGAGAATTACAAAGTTTATACTCAAAGCTCTATAGAAGCTTCCCAATTCGTCAGCAGAGTTTAAAGTGGGCATTATCCGATTTCAGTGATAGATTGTTTTTTTTTTTTTTTATGCGATAGGGGGCAAACGAGCAGACGGGTCACCTGATGGTAAGTGACTACCGCCGCCCAAGGACACCCGCAACTCAAGAGTCACAAGTGCGTTGCCGGCCTTTTAGGTAGAGGTACGCTCTCTTCTTGAAGGTTTGAAGGTCGTATCGGTTCGGAAATACGGCAGGCGACAATTTGTTCCATAAGCTGGTTGTGCGAGGCAAAAAGCTTCTGGAGAAGCGCACAGTGGTGGAGTGCCAATCGTCCAGGTGATGGGGATGGATATTTTGTCGCGTAGGACGATGGCGGAAACCAGCAGCCGGTATAAGTCCGAACAATTCCTCTGAACACTCCCCATGATACAAGCGATAGACGATGCAGAGTGAAGCTACATCTCTACGCAACGCCAAGGTGTCAAGTCGATCAGAAATATCTTGGCAGTCGATGATGCGAGTCGCTCTCCGTTGAATGCGGTCAAGAGGGAGAAGTTGGTACTGGGGTGCACCTGCATAGAGATGAGAACAGTATTCCATGTGCGGCCGAATCTGCGCCTTATAAAGTTGCAGGCGGTGGGCCGGAGTAAAATACTGTCTCGATCTGTTTAGCACACCAAGCTTCTTCGAGGCTAATATGGCCTTACTCTCTAAGTGACCGCGAAACTGGACTTCGCTTGATATATAGCAACGCCAAGGATTCCGATACTGGCTGATGCAGTTAGGGAAGTGCTCTCAAATTTAGGTGATACGACCAATGGCAACTTTTTAGCGGTGAACGCGCAAACCTGTGTCTTCTTGGGGTTAAGCTGGACTAGGTTAAGTCGACCCCAATCTGAAACTTTTGATAAAGAAGTTTCGATTTCAGACACAAGTTTGGATCGGCTTTCGCTGACGTTTACCCGAGAAATGTTAGCGCGGCCGGTGTAAAGGGCATCACTCGTGCTATCGTCTGCATAGCAATGGAGCATGCACCGTCAACAACGACCTTGATGCTTCTGTCTGTAAGAAAACTGGTGAGCCAATTGCACAGTTTCTCGGGAAGCCCATAGGAAGGAAGCTTCGCAAGGAGCGCTTTGTGCCAGACCCGATCGAAGGCTTTCGCCACGTCTAAACTAACGGCCAACGCTTCCCCCTTGGTCTCGATCGACTGTGCCCACCGGTGAGTCAAGTATACGAGAAGATCACCAGCTGAACGACCCTGACGGAAGCCGTATTGTCGATCATTGAGGAGCTGGTGGTCTTCTAAGTACCGGAGGAGCTGGCAGTTAACAATGGATTCCATTATCTTGGTGGGGTGTTAGCTATCAAAGAGTGACTAAGCCTTATTTTTGTAAAAAGGATTTAAAACATCGGCGCAAGTGTATCAAGATACGATTCTTAAGATAGTGGTTAAGCCTCTTAACAACACCATATTTCATAACCAAGAATGTTCCTTTTAGCAAGACTCAGCACCAGGTCACAAAGCTCCATCCACCCAAGCGAAGACTGGCCGTCATATAGTCCCGATCTTAATCCGCCGAATTATGATTTATGGCCGGTTTTTAAAAGTATGACATGCTCTTAACGCCATAATAATTTGAGGTCTCTAAAACAATTGGCAGTGAATAATTTTCCTATGGAGAGAGTGCTTCTCTTGATAACTGGCCTCAACGTTTAAAAGACTGTTCTAAAGCTAAGGCAAATCATCTTGAATGAGCTTCATAAATTTTGAATGCCATTATATTAATGTATAAACCAAAATACATTACAGTAAAGATTTTTCTTATTAAAAATTTTTATGGTAAGACTAGGTACATAAATGAAATTTAAAATAATAATTACTTTAAATTGCGGCTGCAAAAAAAATATGCAATAAATATGATGGTAGCTGCATTTGCATTTCGTGTTATCATGCTGTGTTCATGTGTGTCATTATGCTAGATTATTACGATAGTAAATTAGTTTGAAAAATAAGTTTTTTGTAATACTCAAAATTAGAGGTAAGTAATTAATAAAGTATTGTATTTGTATGTTGTATGTATGTTTGTTGTATTTGTATTATGTAAATATCACAAAATACATATCGTTTTCAATACAATGTTTCGATTTTGGTTGGTTTCGACGGTTTCAAGCTTTGTCTTAACTCTTTGAAAATATTTTACTACTAAAAAATTTATTTAGTGTCCGACACTGTCCTGGTTTACAAATAAGTACGTATTTGGTGGAGTTTTTGATAACAAGGAACGTCTAAGCTTTTTTAAATTCATATAATGTCATTTAGTACTTCGATATACACCTACATATAATTTTTAATTAAACACGACAGTTTTATACTTTTGCTTTATATTAACAAATGCCTTCAATTAGACCCCTCCCGCTCCCCTCCAGATGGATTCAGCGAAGTAGAAGGAAAGGAATAAGAACTTTTTCGGGATCAGCTGTTAGGGTAGCTGGCCCAATAAACTGTTAAAAGTACTTTCATACGTCCCAGCTGGCTGATCGAGGTGAGGATACCTACTTAGCCGGCCAGACTGTATAAGCCGTTGAACCGTAGCTAAGCAGATAATACTAGGAGTAGGAAAAGGTGCCTATGTTAGGCGGCCAGACTGGTTAGTTCTTGAACCGTAGCTATTCAAGTGAAACACCAAAGAATGGACGGAATCGACTTGTATTTCATTAAAAGTATTCCAGTTATATGTAGATTTTTGACCATTAAGGACCGTAGTCAGTGTACATTGATTAACCAATAACATTTGTTATGCTATATTTACAATAATTGATGTGAAGGCAGCCAATCAGATTACATTGTGTGTGCGTGAGTAAATTATGGATCGTATAGATTCGCGCGGATCGCGTTCATTCGTAGCTTGGTATGCAGTGCAAGCGGATGCGTGCTCTCTTGATGCATGTTTAGGGCTTCACAGTACACATGTGTACGCCACAAACTTGTATAAAATTAAAAAAAAAAGGTTTTAGAAATCAATAATACACTTTTACCTTCGAATCCATTTCACAGATGCGAGAACGATACAGTACACATGTACCAAAG
The DNA here is from genome assembly GCA_947561695.1 of Tyria jacobaeae. Classification (NCBI taxonomy): domain Eukaryota; kingdom Metazoa; phylum Arthropoda; class Insecta; order Lepidoptera; family Erebidae; genus Tyria; species Tyria jacobaeae. The sequence continues at coordinate 3,026,632 of OX387207.1, read as the reverse complement.
TCTTAGTAAATATAGTGACGAACACCACAAAATTAGCGACCAGGAAACAAGCCATTATTAGAAGGTCTTGCAGTGCATTCCACAAATAGCCATCGTGTATCTTGAACCCGGCAATTGCACAGTACCTTTAAAATAAACTAAGCTGTACGTTGAATAAGCACCATAGGCAGATCAGCCTAAATACTTACTAGTTCTAAAATATAACTATCAAATCTAAGTAGTTGAGTCCTTTATGTACATTACTTACGTACGCACTATATTTAAATAAATATAGTACCTACATTATATGTAATTGCAATTTAAATACTATTGAGCATAATATAAAGGGTGAGTTGTATTTTTTTATTAAAACATAAGACAAATTCAGAAAAGGATGTAGATAACTTTACAATATTTAAGTAAATAGGCTTTAATGTGTTCTTAATAACAAGCTTTAATAGAGAAACCTAAAATTTGAAATATATGATGTATATATATGTACGTATTGCAAAAAGCTACATTAAGCAATACGTGTCCGGTATATATACATACATATATTTGTGGACTTTTCAAGATACGAAAAGTCTATACATACACATATCTGGAAGTACAAGTTGAAACGGAGAGTAAAGTAAAAAGTGTTTTACGAAACTTCTTCTTTCTAAACTGATATGTCGTAGTAACAAGTTGAGTGTATTCAACATGTGTTTAAGTCTCTCAATTCTGTGGCATAAAAATAAATAATACAAAAATGTATTTCTTACTTTAAATTGTAAGTAGCACACTGATCATACAAATTCTGTATTATCTTCAAAATAACACTTTGTTTAATCTTAACTACTTCTTTCGAATATGGTGGCCGATAGAAGCTCCTATCGCGAGTCAATAATGTTACGCCCTCCATTTCTTCAGTTTCACAACGGTACCCAGTACGCAAAACCTGACACTTGCATTCGTCTCTTTTAAATATTGAATATGTATAGGGCATTTTACGCAAATTTCAGCAATATTGCGGTATTTGCAGATGCATATTTTCTGGTGAATGTGAGTGAGGAATCATTTTACTGAACAGCTCAAGATTTAATAGCCATAGGATTTGTAAACCAGAGAATATGCTTAATTCTCTGCTATAGTTTTTATTAAAGTTCCACACTCTTAGATATTATGTTCGTAGACATGTTTGACGAATGACATTCAAATGTTACGATATAGACAGTTTTGAGAATATTCTTTACGCTCTTTGACAGAAAGCAAAGATTATAAAGGGGTGCCACAGAGGTAGTATTATGGGACTTGCCTAGAATGATGACAATTTATGAATGTATGATTTGTGGACTAGATCGACGCACCTAATGTAGCGATCATACGTTTAAGTTAAGAGGCCGCTTACCATTAAGCTATGTAAAGTAATAATATATATTTACAACTTATAGTCTTAATATTCGTTATCTAGCAGAAACCGTAATACAAGCTATATTTATTTACTTTATCCTGGAATATTACCTACCATTTTTATTTATCTAACTAATTCAATTAATTAACATCTTTATACAATTCCCGTGCTAGACCTAAATCTAGTAATCACTAGGATCTGGAAGAATTCCAGTAACTTGACATGTTTAAATTGATAGTTGTAAATTTCTATTTTCAACTATCCACATTGTGTGCTATATATTGAATTTGCAGTTCTTGTGGCCTTCGACTAAATTTAATATGTATTAAATATAAATAAAATGCAATGTAATAATTACTGTATAGCCAAATAAAATATTATTATTATTATTCTCTTCATATGACATATAGCTTATTAAATTTCTAAATACATTCGTATATACAATATTATTTATAAATATACAAACATATACTCGTATATATATGGTCAGGTGTTATGGGTATATGTTGGATGCCGATGAGTTTGACTGAATTATTTCAACCCTTGTTTAAGAACCCTTTTGGGCCTTTGGCACTTTTATATATGAATATTGTGTTAACCAATAACTCCGTTCTTCATTTGATACTGTTTAAGACAATTTTATGTCCGACAAGTTTTTGCCCGACCATCACTCAAAGTAATCTACATTTTGTTAATCAATAAGTATGTACATAAAATATTAGACAAAAGATAACCTGTGTAGATCAATGAGGAAGATACAGTCCCCCAAGTTATAGACGTGCAACATTACTAAAACATGTATGTATTTTTTCTCAACAGTAAATTGGAATAGTTTTTGGAATAAGTTAAGCAGTCGTTTCATGCTTTTTTTTCTACATGAAGTTATAAAAAATCAACTGCCCATTGTAACGGAACAGAAATAAACATATTTTTGGGCATTGACTGATATCAGAACTTTGTGGAACACCCAGCGACAAAACTTTTCAAAAGAACCAAAATCCGACCATTTGACAATTGCAATGTACACATAAAAAATAAATTTTTGTAAAAAATTAATTTAAAAATATTAATAAATCTTATTAAAATATGTAATATATGTATCGCTGGTAGATAATGGACTTTGTTCGAAAGTAGAGACTGAAAGGTATGCAGTTATATTTTAATTTTCTTACAAAATTTACTTAACCATTTAAAATGTACCTTGATATTCAAATGTTGATGTCAGATCTTTTAGAGCCACAAAACTGTTGTGAGCTAGTGTGTGTTGTTACTAATATGTTCCATATGTAAAGGAGTTAAGTATTGAAAGTAACTAATCTTTAATTTATGTTGAACAGCTCGATATTGAAAGCTGGACAGCACAATATAATAACATGTAAAGCAATTTGGAATTGAGTGTATATTTTGACCTAGATTTGATGGACGTTAATGTTTGCCTCTAAATGATTAAACTTATTTATTAAAACCACTTAATTATGTTATTTCTTAGGACATGGAAAGATACGGCAAAGTGGACATAAAAATTATATTGAGACAATTTGATACCAAATATTATGTCGTTATTAACAATTTATTAAAGTTATTTCTAATGAAACTATTGCTTCAAAAAATATATACTCTACCAATAATTTTTAAATTGTTGAGTTTACATTATACTACTATTATATGAAGGCCTGGCTTTTTTATATTATTTGGACTGGTGTCTGTCTACAACAGCTAAGAAATAAATGTGAAGGTTATTAGTAAAACATTAAGTTTCTGGGTACTGTTGATGTCATCAGCTTTCCACATGGTTTTAAAAGGCTGCAAAAGAGATTTACTATTATATACTGTCATCTACATAATATATAGTGCATTACAATCACATCTCGTGGTCATTGGGGCATTATATTTTTGTTGCAGCAAAACTTAAAAGAGCACAACGTAGTCAAGATACTTTAAATAACGAAATGACCTCCCGTCTCAGAGTCATCGCAGCTTAGCGTAAAACTTAACATTGATATTCATAAACAGACAACAAGGAAGTCTCGACAATAAGAGTAAAATAAGATATTTAACAAAATGAATTATTCAGAATACTACAGATTATACAAAAAGCTGCAACATCATTCACCTGACAACAATAAAGAGAGCAGTCCGTTTCTTGGTATGAAAAATATATTGATTACCGTACAAAATAAAAAAAATAAAGTACGTAAGAAAATCATTTGCAAACAGGAGGATTATAGACAGCCAACTGTAGTTTTCCATCTGTCAAATTTTGGCTCATCCAAAAATCGAAAGCATGTTTCAAAGCAAGCCAGTATGCCTAAAATGAATACAAAAAATGAACTGCAAAAACTAATAAAGCCTCAAACCAAAAGTTTAATCGCAATTTCACAAACAACAATTAGTCTTTACAATAGAAAATATCTATTGACAGAACATTGCTTAATACATAAGTTGAAACCTTTTACCAACATAAAGCAACCAGCTATCAAAGTTTATCGGTGTCAGTTGACCTCAAATGTTGCTGAAAACTGCAACAGCTGTTGCTGTTCGTGTAATTCGGATACAATGTTTGAAGTTATGAAAGACCTATATGATTGTTATAAAAAAAAGAATTGTGACAACTGCAATTGTATTCTCTGTTGCAATTCACCTAATGAAAAACGATTGGGAGATGCAGGTAAACCCGAAACTAATCTGGAGACTGCATTAAAGGAAGTAGCAATGAGAGGATTCGCTCTTCCCGAAGGCAAAACTGAATCAGAAAAAAAAGTTATTAGTAAAATACGCAAGGTTCTGGGTTTGCCCCCTGAACCTACGTCGCAACCTATGAGAGATAAGCACACAAATGCAGCTAATGCTGGGTTTATGGCTCCGCTCGAAGGAAAATCAACAAAACAAAAAGAAAAAATTCTGCTAGACTTGCACCGTTTAGGTATACCACTGCCTGTAGGACGCACGCCTTCAGAACAAGTTCTTATTGACAAAATAAGAGAAAAGGAGTTAGCACATTCTGAAAAAGTATTTAAAAGTTTTCAAAAAAACAAACATACAGGTTTACTAACAAATTTCGAAGGAAAATCGTCACATAAAGGAGACTCTGTGACCTGCAAGTGCATCTCTCCAAGAACTTCTGATTTAAGAGATAAATATGCAAAGGCTGCTGAGGAACAGGGAAGAGTTAAACCTTTACCAGAAGGACTCACGCCATCTGAAGAAGCCTTAATTGCTAAAATTTTACAAGAAAAACGTAATCTTTCACCAAAAGAAAAAAAACTACGGGAACTTGCCATGAAAGGCATACCACTACCAGAAGCAAAAACTGACTCTGACAAACAGTTACTGAAAAAGGTTCGGGCTAAACTTGGCCTCCCACCTGAGCCAAAGACTCCAGGTATGAGAGAGAAACATAATAAAGCAGCTGACATGGGGTTATTGCTTCCACTGGAAGGTAAATCCTTAAAAGAAAAAGAAAGAATTCTACGGGGTTTAGCTGAACTAGGAATACCATTGCCAAAAGGTCGCACGCCTTCAGAAGAATCTCTTATCGCTATAGTGAAAGGGGAACCTCGTGATTCATCGATGTTAGAACAATTGAAGAAAGAATCAAAAATAACTCTATCGCTTGAAGGAAGGACACCAGATGAAGTTGAAAAAAAATTAAGAAAGATAGCTATGCGAGGTATTCCTCTTCCTGAAGGGCAAACTGCATCACAAAACAAATTAATCAAAAAAGTTCGAGTTGATTTGGGTCTTCCTCCCGAGCCCAAAACTCCTACTTTGAAAGAAAAACATAAAAAAGCTGCTGAAGAAGGGTTGTTATATCCTTTGGAAGGTAAATCACCTGAAGAGAAGGAAATTATTATACAGGGACTACTTGACATGGATATACCTTTGCCAAACGGTCGCACTACCTCAGAAAAAGCTTTGATTGCAAAAGTAAGAGAGAGACATAAACTTAATAAAAAAACAGATTCTAATCTAAAAGAAAGCGAGGGTCCTGTTGACAAATGTATATGCGGTATACTAGCACCTCCTATGCTCATAACATTGGACATGAAGCGTCGAGCAAAAGCCGCAGAAAAACGCCTTGAGGGCAAAACACCAGATGAAAAAAATAAAATATTGCGAGCTCTGGCCAAAGAAGGTATTCCACTTCCTAAAGGAAAAACAACGTCTGAAAAAAAGTTAATTACAAAAGTTCGTACTGATCTAGGCCTTCCACCTGAACCAACAACTGTTGCTATGAGAGATAAGCATGAGAAAGCTGCTGTAAAGAACTTATTGCTACCCCTGGAAGGCCAATCACCTGAAGAAAAAGAAAGAATTCTACGGGGATTACATGACCTAGGAATACCACTGCCAAAAGCACGTTCACCCTCAGAAAAATCTCTTATTATTAGGATACAAGGAAAAAGGCCAACATTAACACCATCTGAAAAAATGCGTGGTGCAAAAGCAGCAGGATTGCTTACGCCACTTAGGGGTAAAACTCCAGCACAAAAACAAAATATATTAAGAGGACTGGCTGAGCATGGTATTCCACTGCCTGAAGGGGAGACAGCATCTGAAAAAAAAATTATAAACAAGGTACGCCTTGATCTTGGTCTTCCACCTGAACCGAAAACCTTATCTATGAGAGATAAATATGCAAAAGCAGCTGATGCTGGAATATTACAACCTCTAGAAGGTAAAACACCAAAAGAAAAAGAAAAAAATCTACGAAAATATGTTGAGGTAGGAATACCATTACCAAAACCACGTACAGCATCGGAAAAAAAATTAATTTCAAAGATTAAAGGAGAGCCACGTGTCCTTTCAAGACTTACACCATCAGAAAAAATACATAAAACACAGTCTGCAGGGCTACTGACGCCCCTGAAAGAGAAAGGACCTTCAGAAATAGGTAGAGTATTAAAAGAAGAAGGAAAACGTAAAGATGTAGTTGCCGGTTTGCTGACACCTTTGGATGATAAGACCCCAGAGCAAAAGGAAAAAATTCTTAGAAAAAGGGTGGCAGCTGGACTTCCATTACCAGAAGGTAAATCCCCTTCAGAGAAAGATTTGGTAAATAAAATAAAAGCTTCCACTGCATACGCCACTCCATCACCGTCTGAAGTGTTGCGAAAAGCGGAAGCTGTTGGTTTGTTACCATTCAAAGGCAGCAAAACACCTTCCGAAAAAGAAAAAACACTTAGAAAAATGGCAGCCGCAGGTATACCTTTGCCTGAAGGTAAAACGCCATCCGAAAAAGAAATAATAAATAGGATTAAAACTCTCCAGAAATCAAAATCTGATAAAATTAGAGCGGCAAAAGCCGCTGGTCTTTTAACTCCCTTAAATGGTAAAACTCCAGTACAGAAAGAAAAAATTCTTAGAAAATTAGCTGAGAATGGTCTTCCATTACCGGAAGGTAGAACAACATCAGAAAAAAAATTAATAGATAAAATACGAGCTGAAACAGGACTACCTCCTACGCCGAAGACGCTTTCTATGAGAGAAAAATACAAAAGAGGCCAAGATGCTGGTATCATAACGCCACTTAAGGACAAAAGCTTGTCAGACAAGGAAAAAATATTAAGAAGACTTCATGAAGAAGGGATTCCTCTTCCTGCAGGTAGAACACCTTCAGAAAAAAACCTAATAAAAAGAATTAAAGCAGGTTTTCCGGCCTCTAAACCTCCATTTGAGGAAATGACACCCGATAAAAAGGAAAAGATTTTAAGAAGCATTATAAAATCTGGCAGATCATTACCAGATGCTAAGACACCATCCGGAATAGATATGATAAAGAAAGTTCGTAGGGATATGGGCTTACCACCTGAACCTACGACTGCATCTATGAAAGAAAAGATGGGCAAAGCCTATACAGCAGGATTAATAACGCCTTTGGAAGGTAAAACCCCTTCTCAAAAAGAAAAAATATTAAGAGGTTTAGCTGAGGCTGGGATTCCTCTACCAGAAGGAAGAACATCATCTGAAAAAGCCATTAAACGAAAAATTGAAGATGAGACTAAGAAAAAGCTAGAAAGACAAACTACCAAACCTATTACAAAAGAAAAAAGAGTAAGCAAAGGTAGCGGTGAAGCAGTGCCAAAAATTGAATCAAAGAAAATAAAAAGAGCAGAAGAACTTGGGCTCACTACACCTTTAGCTGGGAAATCACCTAAAGAAAAAGAGAGAGTTTTAAGAGGTTTAGCAAAAGAAGGTTTACCACTCCCTGAAGGTACTACTAGGTCAGATAAACAATTAATCAAAAGTGTTCGCAAAGATTTAGGTTTACCACCTGACCCTGAAACACCATCAATGAAAAAGAGACACTTTAAAGCTGCTAATGCTAGTGTGCTTGTGCCTTTAGAAGGTTTGACACAACCAGAAAAAGAACAAGTCCTACGATCGCAGGCCAAGATGGGTTTAAATTTACCAGAGGGAAGAACACCATCAGAGAAATTACTTATAAATAAAATTAAAGAAGAAGCAGCGTTATCTAAAGTTCCATCTGAGAAATTAGAAAAAGCAAAAAATGATGGATTACTTACACCACTAAAAGGAAAATCTCCATCTGAAAAAGAGAAAATTATCAGAGGACGAGCTAAAGCTGGGCTACCTTTACCAGAAGGTCGAACCATGTCTGAAAAGGCTTTAATAAAAAAAATTAAATCTGAATTCAGAAGACCACCTATATCAAAAGAGGCGGTCCAAAAAGCTAGGGAAAAAGGATTGCTTACACCTCTCACTGGTAAAACATCAGCTGAGAAAGAAAAAATTCTTCACGGTCTTGCCGAAGCTGGGATACCACTACCTGAAGGTGAAACTTTAAAAGACAGAGCTTTGATAAGGAAAGTAAAAGAGGCACATAAGGAAGCAAAAGAAAAGGGTTCTGAAACAAACGTACTCGAAAGTAAAATAACTAAATGTGAACGTGCATGTGGATGTGACAAAAAGAAAATAAGATTTAAACATAGTTACGTTAAGATTAAAGTAACGTCTCCTGATATATCTTCTCTGTGCCCGTGCCCAGATGAGTGTATACCAGGTGTCAAAGGAGGCGTGTTCGTTGATAACCAAGGTGTTAATGTAATCATTGAAAGTGCTGTCGGCATCTCTCAATACAGACGGAACGAAAACGAATATAGCCAAATAAATATTCTAAAGCCTGTGCCAATTCACTACGATATCCATTATAGAAATAGAAATTTAATTAATAGTATATATGAAGAAATTAATTTAACTAAGCTTAGCACTCATAGTGAGTCATTGCTTGATATACCATTAATTCACATCCCTCTTCCTGATGAAAGATTTGATAAAAACAAACAATGGGCTGAAAATTTAATAACTTACAACAAAAGTTATTCTATTAGGGAAGTAAAAAATCACGGTATTTATTTAAGTCGTCATTACGGAGAACCAGATTTGTTGACTTCCTTAAATTACCATTCGGTTACAGAAAACTCTTCTCAAGATAGTTTCGATTCGATAAAAATAATAAAATCTGAAACTTCTTTAGGCTTCAGTAGCTCCTACGAAGAAGTCACTTCATGCAGTGTTCTTTCTATTGCGGCGATTGCACCTACATCAAATTCAAATGCATGTCTGTTATCGTTATCTAAAGTTGATTTTAATAACATTGCTGTTGTGGAATCCGAGTTTCTAACAAATGGACTTGAGTGCTGTGTCATAAATACTAATACAAGGTATTTAATATACTTTTTTTTCTACACTATTAAAATATTTTACGGCACGCAGCCAGGGTCAAGTCATGACAAAAAAAGTTTTTTTTTTTGCCGAACTCGTCCTAGGAAGATAAGTCTAAGTGAGTAGATAATCATAAGTAAGTAACGAACAGACGTTTTGTTACCCTACGCCGGTGTCTAGGTGCCTGAAGGTCATATACGAAACACTTTTTTTTCGTCTATGTATGCACTAGAAGTATTAGCACTAAATGCACGTCAGTGTGCATGTGTGTCCTTATGTAGGTAAATTTTATGTGGTAGCCTTATCATCCCCTTCGTGATAAAAAGGCTTACGTAGGATACGTGTCGTCCTTGCTTCAGGTCTGCTTATATTGCAGAACTCATTCTACTAGGGCAGAACTCATGAAGGCTGGACATAATTAAGTGATAAATCTCTCCCTTTACCTTTTCGTCGCCTCTTTTGTAAGCATTACCTTGTCACAGAATAACGAGGCGGAATCCCAAACGCTTTCACTTCGGTCTATGAATAATACCAACTTATATTTAGAAGCGTTATGTTATCCTCTTGGTTTAACCATTACTCCGGGTGAGGGTGTTAGCAATTTTATATGTGATTTTTATTATATCATTTAAATACCGTTGTACTCAACGACTCAAAGTTTTATCTCTCAGGGCTTGACCATCATGGCTGCCGTCAACAGCTTTATGATTACAAGTTTTGCATCCCATAGTTTTGGTGTAGCTCAATGTCTGATTTTTTAAAAATTATATTAGGCTTTTTTTTACTAATTTAAATTTAAAATCAAACTTCTCAATTTCAAAAGTGAAAGTTACTACTTGACAATTATTTTCAGTAAATAATAATGTTAGTTCTAATGACGTATGGAGTCATCCAAATAATTTATTTAAAAGAGTATTTTAGTTATCTTATATTTTGTATTCGATTGTTGCAGTAGTGGGTTCTGTATTGAATCTCAAGAAAGTACAGACAGAAATATCTTAATAAAAAGAAATCAGATGCCAGATGATCCAGATGATGACTCTCAAGTCTTCCCAATGTCCTCCTCAAATTCAAGCTCAGTGTACGAAACGAAACTTAATAGTGACTGCAGTGATAATATCGGGGAATCAGTTATAATTATTACTAATTTAAACAGTAACCTTGATCTCACGTCTGTCGTCGATGATTTAATAACAAAAAAAGAATTTGGCGATGCTTCTTCGCTTTTTGTAGTAGTACCTACGTCCGATGAAGAAGAGAATGAGATACGCGACTTGGGTTCTTCTCAATGTGTGCAATTGTCAGAAAACTGCAATAAATGGAAAAATGCAGAAGATGCGGAATCGTGTAAGTTTATTGATATTCTTGTTCTCTGAGTATTCCTAAATTTTTAGCGTTCTGTTGTTTAAAACAAAAGTAACTCTTATTTGATAACTTTGTTGTCCATTTGTCTGTTTATCAAGATATTTTTTTTCAAAACCCATGGGTGTACAAATGTAAAATAATATAAAAGAGTGTCTGTAGTCCATTGTAGCTCCGAAAAATCAAAATTCCAAATCAAAGCAATCAAATGAGCCTTTAAAGCGTTTCATTTAAGCTTTTCTCTAACAAATTAATACCTATAGGGTACTGCCAAGTTAAATAGAATTTGGCAATTTAGCAATAAGGAAGTTGTCATACTCGTATGCAAAGTAAAGGAAGTTATTCTAAAGTCCGTATATTTCTTGTCATGTATCATAAAATAAATCAAGTCGTGTTAGTGACACCACTCATATGTAACTCAGCAATGACTGAATAGAATTCTATGTGGTTTTATGAATAGGAGACTGAAGATTTTAACCAGAAAATTAGGAATGATTTCCGTGATAGACTATTTAGTGTGACTTTTAAGTGAACAAGACAACTCAAGAGTCAACACAACACGTAAAAACGCAACGTTTGCTTACATACCTCTCCAGGTTTTCGTAAAATTTATAGCTTAACAGCGAAATACCTATATACATTAATTCAACACACCTATTATTATACATGGAAAAAATGACTATACGAATAAATTTGCGACAGAGACAGATTTTACATACATTATGGTCTTGAATAGCTCATAGGTCATTTATTACGAAAAATATATTTTTCTAAGTCGTGGACAACAGCTAATAAAGAAAGAAAGAAATTAAAGAAAATTGTAAATAACCTCTATACTTGAAATGAAGATGACGTCACTCGTGTCTTTTGTACTGAAAAATTCCTGGAAAGAAAATTATTCACCTACAATATTTTTAAAGCTTGGGGCCAGGTGCATAGGGTACGGACGCTGACGAATAAAATGAATTTTAAGTATAGGAGGTCCTTTAGTGTTAAAAATGACTTCTCGGGCAGGTGAAGTCTTGCGTTATCATAAAGCAATAGTGGTGATGATTTTTGAAAAGTGGTTTGTCACTTACTGCGAGTGAATTTCGTCCTCACTGTTTGAATTTTTATGCAGTAGATATCTGCTGTTATTCCATAAACATATTTAAGTAAGCTGTTAATTTCGCTTAGAAGAGGTGACCACTTAACAGTTACCATTACTTTTCTATGAGTAAGCTTCACCTTAGGACATTTTTGCGTTTAACCTGGAGTCAGACATTACATAGTTCGCTTGAGATTATTGAAAAGAATTTACAATTGCCAAATTCTATGCGTACAATTGGTTTGTCGTTTTGTAATTGGATACCACGGAGTTTTCCTGGATCTTATTCCACGCTAATATATTTTAAATTTGGTATACAGATAGAATATAGTCTTAATTAACACATAAGGCCCAGCCCGTTATATATTTATTATCATCATCATCATTGCTAGTGTGAGAATAAAAAGGGTTGTGGTAAATTACGAAATACAATAAAAAAAAAACACACTGCTTAATATTGCTACCCGGAAATAAATAATAGACTAGAGAACCTATGCCTGATATTAATTACTATAATTAATATCAGGCATAGGTTCGACATCCATGATTCCTCACTCAAGTCATTTTTCAAAATTCGATAACTTTCTGATGTAATTGATATATTTAATTAAACGTATAAAACTATTCTTACTGCCACATTTTTGAATTCAACATTACTATTTTCACAAATGTGGAGTGCGTCTCCTACAATATTACAAAAACTGACTAGATTATTTTACTTTAAATTTTTCTTGCTGAAAATGTATATGCTTTTTTCTTAACTTGTTCCCGAGATGAAGTCCTTCACACTTTTGTTTACAAGCTAGTTTCATATTCTGAGGTTCTAGCGAACATGCAAACTTTTGAAATAAAAGAACAACATCTACACCATTTTCTTGTCATTGTTGAACTATTGAAGCTCGTTTTTCCCTGGTCATAGAACGAATTAGAAAAAAAAATATATCTGCGTTTTTCTTTTTCTTCTGATTCGTTCTATGACCGGGGAACAATCTCAAAAGATACAACTAATAATAAAAATAGAACTAGAGAACTGTTCGCCGTTAAGCTCAAGATCAATATAAACGTGATATTTATTTCCGTCCCATTCAACATACTTCTTAATAGCGATCCCATCCATAATAAGACTACTAAAAGCTTTTTGTAGCACAAAATCAACTCGTAATAGTTGGTTTTGTGCTTATGTCTAAAGCTTCACCTGTAAATCCAGCTTCCCCCTTAATACTTTCATATTATTTTAAAATGGTTCTCGGATACGATAAGCAAGTATCGACAGTTTTCCTGACTTGTGAGTACGCATTTGGCGAAAAATAATAATAATATGAAACAATGAAGACAGGAGAAAATATCAACAAAAGCAAAGGGCGCTAGAAGCTTACTTGATTTAGAAAACGAACATCTAGTATGTGAAATAGGTACATGAGGCGAAAGTACAGCCTTTGAAATTAAAGAGAGTACCTTATTTCGATCGATTGTCCTATTTCCCGCTTTGGATGAATCTTTCTAGGGAATAATAAACTATTAATAATTAAATTAAACTTGTGGCAGGTCTAGGTGATGTTATTTCGGGCTCTGGTTGCTTCCTTTTAAGCTGTAATATAAAGAATAAATCATGAATATGAAAGTAACTCCTTCCACCGAAATATTTAAAATAAGCCATAAAGTCCTGTGCGGGCGAATGCTGACAGTATACTAACTAAAGCCATGCTCACTATGATGACATCAGGACCTAGTTAGAATAATAGTGCATAGTGGCTTAGGCCGTCTCTTCTTTGTACTTACTCCGTGGTTGCATGCATTATCAACGGAACTGAACTAATATATAAAATTTCAACTGGCGATTGGGTTTAATTTATCCTTGGCGCAACGGTCATTAAGTCTCGTTGTCTGTTGAAGGCAAGCCTATTGCCATCATTCGGGCACTTTTGGGAATTAAATGGGAAAATAATGTTGACAGGTAATAAAAGGTCAGAAAGGGAAGGAAATGGAGATTGCTTCTACAGATTGATTCTGGGTCGTTTACTTATTAAATCAAACGGGCTGGTGCTGGGAAGTCTAAGCCCTCTAACTGACACATATAAAGTATAAGTTTAATGTGTGTATGGTTAACAATTCAAGACTTCCCTGTCCCACGCTAATCCTGATCGCATAATCAGGTCCTGCTTATCATAAAGTTTACTTGTCATCGGACCTGAAGATTTGTACCAAATATCAGTTCAAATCAGACACTAGAGAAAAGGGAATGAACCGAACAAACATACGATGCAAGTAAAGCTGAAACTTGAAAAATTAAGATAATCTGTGTAAGCAGTATACCAGAAAATGGTTCTGAACGGTTATATAGATTTAATCTGTTTCTTTCTGGGTGGGTACTTAGCGGCCTTTAGTAATATAACCACTTATTTATAGGTACGGCGTGTAAAAGACCATCGTCTAAAACACAAGATCTCAGAAAAACAGAAAAAAACAATCTTTTCTTGAAAAATCTTCCTACAACTATCCTATCCTCTTTACATAATAGAAAAACTATGTATAATTATGCTAATAATAACCAAACCTGGCTACCAAGTAAAAAGATTTGTCAAAAAACACCTACCACAATATTCCATGGACATCAAGGTGTAAGCACGGACACTACCCAGGATCGTCCATGTTGCTGCGGAGAAACAAGTGCGTGTGCCAATATTATGTCTGAAGTAATCACTCCTGTGTACATCAACCGAGGTAATACATATAAATAAATAAATATTTAAGATTACTAAAAAAAAATCACTTCAATCATTGATATAATAAAAACCCTAGATGCAGAGTTTCTCACAAATATTGCAACTAGTAGTGTGGACGGATGGATCAAATTAGACAGCATTAAAAAGGACACAAATCCTAAATATTTTCACGGTTAAATACTCCGCATGAAATCATTTTTTTAAATGCAACCCATAAAAGAAGACCTTTAGAAGTCTCAAATAATTTCACGGTTATGCCCTCCGCATAAAGTCATTTTCTAAATTCAACCTACGAAAAGCAATAAAATTTTATGACCCTAATAGTATTAACTGAATAGAAACTCCAAAATGTCGAAGTCTTCTAATATTACTTGTATTTTGGTACAAATAATATAAAGTATTAAATTACTGAATCATATAAAAATATAATAGTTCTGATTTACTTTATGTTGATACTCTTTGTTTTGTAATAATATTAAAGAAAAAATAAATAAATTAATAAAACTCGTAATAGATAATAAAATTATTTATTTCAAGTAAAATCACACACATTACTTAATGTGTCACACATGTTTTATTCGTAATATTAGATATATGTGTCGTAGGGGCCCACCCTGTATGCAACTGAGGGTGGAATCTATCGCACAAATTTTATGGCCGCGTTAAAAAATAATAAAAGATATTTTTTTTACGTACATTTATAGCCCACTTCATCATTTCTGATGTCAACACGGTCTCGCGAGTGAGGATAGACTTAACGAAATGTCCACACAATTATTAGATTATGCGTTCATTTGTTGGGGACGTTATTGAGTAGCTGAGTATGTACCTAGGATTTTTACATATCAATGACTTCAATGGCTGCCGAGTTTTCTTCTTTCTTTTTCTAGCATGTTACGTGGCTAGCTGGTAAACCTTTACTTTTTGTATATGATATGCTACCGCAGATGCTTGATCGCCACTCAAAAAGTGGTGATCTTGGACTAAGTTTAGCATGGATTACTTTTATGCACAATTTGGCTATCAGATTCTACGCGTCCGCGTCACTATGCATATGTTTCAGGAGTAGTCAATAAAATATTAATTTAAGAAATACCTTAGTCTGGAACTGTTCTTTTTTACTCCTGTGACTTATAATAGTTGGTTGATTTGGTTATACTAAATAAATTATTTTCTCAAATTTCAGGTCTAGAATCCGATACATTATTAGAGCACAGAAATAAAACTATCCAACAAAAATCATTTGTATCAGTAATACATTCGCCTGCACTATCAGTAAATCGAATATCCGAATTTCACCGGCATCCTGATTATCAGTCACCAGAACAGGTTGTGCCCTACCCATTTGACACTCCAACACCACAACAGTTAAAGTATTTCAAGAAGTTACTACAGCGAAATCTTAGCCACCACACAATGAATAAAATACTAAGAGAAATAGATGCCGGCAACTTGGATCTCAGTAGTTTGGATGAAAGCAATGGTTCACCTTCAGAATTTTCACCTGAAGAATCTGTAACAAATTCACGTAATAGTTTACGCTATATTATTATTTCGATCATCATCATCATTATCATGAGATTATCGTCCACTGTTGGACAAAAGTCTATGTCTATGGTAGTTGTGATTGACCTCTATTGAAGAAAATTAGTTTTTTTTACCATCAGAATTATTTACAGTCGTATATAGTAAGGTAAAGTCATATTTCGGGCAAAATAGATTTTACAGAAGTAGTTTTGTAACAGCCTATATATGTATAAAGTTATCGTCTACGGTACATACAATTATGTAACTATAGATTGTAGATAAATATGTCTTTTAAAACTGACCTCAAAACTGCATGCGGTAAATTTGTATGTATACCTTCTGTTTTGTTAGGTAAACACAAGTTCATCAAACATCTTACAATAAGTTATATTCTAAAATAAAGTTAAATATAGTTAAATTCTCTGTGAGTGCTGCAATTGCCAGGCATTTCTGATATGAGGTGTGTCCTATTCGTTGACATGGATGATCTCCAAAATGGACTACGAGTTAGTGTCGTTCTATAAATAATAACATCTAATCGAAAAATGTTCAGACATCTTCTATATAAAGTCTAAAGTAATTCTCTACTGATATGTTGGATGATATACAGCTAATGTTTAAGAATAGGATATTCAAATTAGACTGCAAGTATGTTGCAAGTGTTGATGATTCCCGAAATTCGCAAAAACATGGATGATTTATACTTATTTTTTGAACCGAATGTTTTTGTTTTTGCTTGTTTCTGACAGTCCATCCAGTCCGCGTCCAGTCCGCATTTTGGTTTTTATATAGTAAATTCTGTACATATCTTACTACTTCTATTTTTTAGCAAAAATTCTTACAATTAATTTAAGCCTGCACTCGAAACTTTTACCAGTACTTTGCAAATACTGGGTTTATGTTATCCATGGCACAGAAATAATAAATTAACTCAGTGAAAAGGATTTTATTTGCAACAATATCAAAATGAAATATGCGAACTTCAGAAGACCAATTGTGCAGGAGAAAATCCGACTTCTCAAGAAACCTTAAGAAGGCCTTTCAAGCTTAGATATATTTATAGGAGAAGAAGTTAGTGAAGAAGAGATCAGAAGTTACTGGAAATTCTATGGTGAAATGCGAAATGAAATAATTTTATAATCTACACTGTTTAGCCAATCTGACGTTAACTTGACTGTTTTCCAGTGTCCAAAGGGCGCTATCCAAGTTTGACGCCTATAAAATAATCGTCCTAACAGATTTACCAGTATTTACTAGTTGTTAGTGATTATGAATGCTGAGTTCGTTTATTCGATTCCCATACAGGAGAAGAAATCGAGATTTACAAATAGTTGTCCGTAAAGTATCCACAAAGTGTTGTTGTAAGTCAGATAGTGATTTGTGTCTGTTGTTTAAATGTTTGTGAAGCACTTTCGTAATATGCTATTTGTGATTTAAAAAACAAAAAAAGCAAAAGACATGGTCATGTAGCAGTCTAAAAAAAAATCGTCTTTTAAAGTTACAAGAGGAAAAAAAATATTTATTGGTTATATGATACTAACTAGTCTTTTAGGAGAAGGGTTAAGAGATAACAAATTACTTCAACTTTCGAATTGTCATCGAACTTCAATGCATAAAAATTATGAAGATATTGAGAAAATAACCAAAAGAAAATTCAGGACATCATATTTGTATGGCTATATGTAAATATAGCCACATGTAAATGTGCATTGGCCTAGATGTTGACAAATATTGTTCTTGTAGAACATACAAAATTTGTCCGACTTAGGAATTAAGTACCACAAACACAAATCTAGGTAATACTTTTAATAAGCACACTCTTCATACGTATCAGAATCGCCTGGCAGTTGAAGAATATACAAATTAGGTTTTAAAAAATGTAATTTGTGACATGTTACTAAAGACTAGGCTTACCGCAAGTAGGTGTTTGACCTTTTTATTCAAGATAAAAGTATTTAAAGATAAAATATAGCTATTTAGCTTATGCACAACTATAAAAGTAGCTGCCGCGTCGTCATGTATTCCTTATTTGGGTTTCCAGCTCTAGTTCAGTGCACGTGTATAACATATTTTGCAAAATAACTTTCTTCTATATTATCAGATTACATGTGGCTGAACAATGTTTATATGTAGTCAGCGGATAATTGTTGGTTAATTTTCAGCTATAAACGAGCATTACTTTATTTGTCACCAACAAAAAGTAAAAAAATTGAAACTACCAAAATGGGTTGTTAAGAATAGTAAAATGGTGAGGATAGATGATGGTGTGTGTACCTGTGAACATCGTCCACCATCACTTACAAAAACTGAAACAGAATCAAAAACACCAAATGAAAATTTTGATGGACAGCTTTATAAAGAGTTTCCTAAAAGTAAAAAACTGACAACAGTCTCAAAACTCAACCAGAAAGTTACAGCACCAATTGTAAGACCTCATACTTTAGTTAGTATTGGTGTCCAAGACAGTCCAGGTTGTATATTATGCCTGTCAGGTCTGCCGTGTACATCAGAACATAACATTCCTGGACCTGTAACTTCACTCTCCAATGCTATGTCATACCGAACTCCTGTTAACATATATGGCCATTATAATAAACAAAACGTCTTAAGTCCCTTACGTAGTTATGCTGCAATAGGATCTGGAGGCACATACAGTCAAAGGAGTTCCACACATTCGCACCATAGAACCAATGCTGGTGTAGGTAAAGATTTAAAAAATGTTAGTACTGATAAATATAGATCTGAACATTCAAATAAACGAATTCAGAAAAACAATAAGGTTAGTTATGATTATCCGCCCCCAGAGCCAGAATTAAAACCTAAACATTATCCAAGACATATGCCTCAAAACCATGAGAGAAAAGAAAATAATATAATATTGATGAAACCTAATCTGACACAGACGACCTCAAGAGTTCAGTTTGATGAAAGTTCTTTTGTCAAGCCAGCTGCTCAACCTTCATGGACCATAGAGGATCTTATCAGATACTATGCTAGTTTTAAGCCCGAAGTTTTAAAGACACTGCTTTCGCTAACTAGTATTAAAATACCAGATGAAAAAAATGTTACCCATAACAGAGAGATACCGATTGATAGATATGTACGTGGTGGCATCAAAGGAGAAAATTCTGCATACACTAATTTGCCAGAAAGTTCCTATATACCTGTAAAGGAAGAACGAGAACAAGAAAGTCGCCCTTTTACAGGGTTTAAGTTTAAAAAGCCAGGTAAAAGTTCAGGTCCAAAAGGTTTAAGCAGTTTGTATTCGGAAGTAATTCAATAATTATGTAAGTCAATATAATTTTTTAGAGTATCTTCAATATCGCTCATGTAGCCGTGGTCTAATTTAAAATTAAAAACTTTTTACTGGTTAGTCAACCGAATCACTCATGGGCAAACATAATAGTTTTATCAGTAGGTACTTCTTTTACAAAGATACAAAACTGTGGTACATACGCTTACGCAGAGGTGTATAAAACATCCACAATTTACCAATAAGAATGTACTATATTTATTAAGTAATAATTTTTTGGCATTATCTGTTATTACAATAAAGCACTTAGGCTACTTTAATTTTGGGAAACTAATTAAGGTTTCCTACATTAAATATACTCGTTACTTCAAGGTAGCCCACCTACCTGTGTAGTTAGGCGTACCGCGAGAAAAATAACTGGCCGTTGAAACCAAAAGTGAACACCACTAGATACATTGCATTTCGTTGTATATGTACTAAGCAAAGTTAAAGACTGTCACCACTGCTGAATAATAATTATCTAGTAAATTAGTATAAATAAAAAAGATTGCACCCGAAAACTATACTAAGTACTCTAAGCAGCAAATAATTAAACAAAATAGGAGTGGCAGACTAAGGATATCAATATTTTTCTATGATTAAATAATAAATATATATTCATGTTATATAAACATTATTAAAATTAGCTATAAATACTTATGCTATTTAATACACTCTATTTATCTACAGTCCTTATTATTCTATAGAATTTTATTTAGTACAGAAACAGCTTATTCATTTTATATCCATTAAGCATATTTTTATACAGCGGGGATGATAAATACTGATTAGAAAAAAATATATTTAGTTTACAAGTCTTAGAGAGTTCATGAAATGCCTGGCAATGCATTTGTGACAAATGTTATTGATTAGAGTTTAATATATTATATGCAGTACTTATTATGCCTCCTACTTCAATGAAGCATATAAATCAAGGATATTTTTGTTTAAGGTTGCAATGCGGATGATACGTTGATACCAAAAAAGGATATAACCCAACAAGCATCATTTTTATTAAATTCCACAATATCACGGTGTGAAATTTCCCCTTGTGACACACGCACCTCTTGTCATACACCAGAAGAAATTTTACAATATCCTTTTGGTACTCCATTATCAGAGCCCCTGGAAAAGCTTAAAAAGTTAGTACAACTAAATTGTAGTCCAGAAAAAGTAAAATACTTTTTTGAACAAGTAGAAGCTGGAAACATAAATGATGTTGATTATGAATCAGCTATGAAAACTAAAGATCCGAATATTGCGGAATCGGTTACATTACCTGAAATAGACCTAAGCTGCGAATTGCCCCCCTGCAAGAGACAGCCGGGCTGCCATGCACTAGACGAAGTATATCAATATCCATTTGGCACTCCTTTGCCACCAAACCTTGTCAAGCTTAAGGAATTATTAGAACAAAACTATAGTCCAAAAAAAGTGAGATTATTGTTTGAACAAATAGAGGCTGGAAAATTAAAGAATATTGATTGGGAAGATGCTAAAAAAATACCAACAGACTCTTTTAATAATCCATGCACATCTTTGCGTTTAGAACCTACGCCAACCGACTCTCTATCCGATTTAATGGAACTTATAAATTTAATAGAACAAAAAAATTGTACAGAAGAGGTTAAAAATTTGTTTGCTCAAATTAAAAATGGGAATTCCAAAAATGACAATTTCAACGGGGCAACAAAACCACCCACTAACTGTCCGTCTAAGATACATCCACCTTCAATTTCACTACCTATGTCAAAAACAAACTGTCCAAGACGCCAGTCAAAGGATCGGATCTTACCAGTCGGCTCTCCTATATTTTCAGAACTTTTGAAAGTTAAAGAAAGGAAAAAACAAAACGATATGAACGAATTGATTGATTTGTTTCGGGAAATAGAAGCCGACGATAAAAGCCAAAAACTTGTGGCAGATGTAAACTTACTGTCTGATGAACAGCCATCTACCAAAAGTGGACAGCCACTTTCTTTGTCAAAACCATCTGCAATGACATGTAGATTTAAACACTATCAGCAACTTCTAGACTCATCACATGAAACTTCACAACCAGCATTGAAAACATGTTTACCTCAATATCGTTACAAAATTAGCACGTTTTTAGAAGAAAACAATAATTCTAAAACAAATGATAGCTTGTTTCTGAGAAACCAATCTACAGATTTCCCAATTAATATTAGTCCAATATCAAAATCAGTATCAAATTCAGCGACATGTGTGCTTTCCTCTTGTCACTTACCAGATGAAGTTTTACAATATCCTCATGGCACTCCTTTGCCACCGAATCTTTTAAGACTTAAGGAATTACTGGAAAAAAACAGCGATCCCAAAAGGGTAAAAAAATTATTTCAAAGAATAGAGGCTGGGGACTTGTGTTATCTTGATTGTGAAGAAGCTTTTCGAGAATGTATAAACATTGAGCCTCCTGACTATTCAAATTCAAGAATAACTTGTCCAGGTCCTCCTTGTAAACAGACTTCCAGTTGTCATTTACCAGATGAAGTTTTACAATATCCATATGGTACACCCTTACCACAAGCATTGGCTAATCTTAAAAAAGTACTAGAACAAAACCATAATCCACAAAAAGTGAAAGACTTATACAAGCAAATAGAAGCTGGTGACTTGTGTAATCTTGACTGGAAAGGGGCTTTGGAAATCCCTACAGAACCATATGCTGAAGAGTGCTCAACTTCTAGAGTGAAACGTTGCCAAAATACAAATTGTGATAAAAATCGTGTTTACCGTCCACCCGATGAAGATTTGAAATATCCATCTAGTGATTCTTTAACACAATCTCTAGAAAACTTAAGAAAATTAATAGAACAAAATACTAATTTATTTAGGCAACTACAAGATAAAGATGACTTATGTAATCTTGAATGTGAGGAAGATTCGGGCATCCCTACAGAAACCTGTTATGAAAAACGCTCAACTTCTGATGTTAAACCTTGCCAAAATCCTTGTAGTGAGAAAAATCTATATTCAACTGTTTTATCTCAGTCACTAGAAAACCTAAAAAGAATAATACAACGAAATAGTAATTTTTTTAGGCAATTGCACGATGAAGAACTACAAGATGAAACATTGCAAAATGAAGATAATCTGTGTAATCTAGATTGGGAAAATGAAACTGATACTAATAAAAATCTTGATAACAACGAAAATTTACAAGAAATTTCCTGTCGACCTCCAAGCTGTCAAATAAATACAAGTTGTCATTTAGCAGGTGAACTAATACAATATCCATATGGTACCCCTTTGCCACTACAACTAGTCAAACTTAAAACATTTCTGGAACAAAACAGTAATCCTAAAGAAGTAAAGGACTTGTTTGGGCAAATAGAAGCTGGTAACCTGAAAAATCTAGATTTGGCTTCAAATAGGCCTACTAGAGATTTATTGACTGATAAATGCCCAAATTCCGAATTAATATCACCTACAATATCAACTTGTCGAATTCCCACTTGTTCTACGGGGGGGTACTCGCACTGCCACTCACCTGATGATCTTTTATGGTATCCATTCGGTACGCCTTTGCCAAAGCATCTAGAAAAACTCAAACAAATGTTAGAGCAAAACATTAGCCCAGCTAAAGTTAAAGAATTATTCAGCCAACTAGAAGAAGGCAATTTTAAAGACCTTGACTGGAATGGAGGTGTTGATACAAGAAGGAGTTGTCAACCTACATGTCAGGGTCATCAGGATTCGAATTTACTTACTAAAACTTGCGCCGAAACTCCGTTACCACCACATCTGGTACAGTTAAAAAAAGTACTACAAGAAAAATGTAGTCCTGAAATGGTGAAAGAACTAATTAAACAAATAAAAGCATGCAACGTAAAGAATATGAAAAGTGTTGCCTGTGGAGAAAGTTTAACAATAACTCCTGATGTCAGCCCACCTTTAGTTTCTACGGTTACAGATCAGACCCCTAGCCAGGGACCAGAGACATCTATGGTTTTAAAGCCTGGCGCTTTCCCACCTGGAGCTACACCGTTGGTCTTCCCTCCTGGCGCTATAAAACTCGGTGTACTGCCGCCTAAAGTCTTTCCTGAGCCTAAAATTCCAATTGTTCTTCCACCTGAAGTCTACGCGCCTGCACGTAATAATATTTTGCATTTATAATTTAAATTTTCTCAAAGCTTAATTATGAATCTTTTTCTGCTTGGGCCGACGAATGGCGCGTTGGTTTAACTGGCAATGTCGCCGTTACACTGCCATGCTGAGTATCATGGGTTCGATCCCCACACGAAACAACACTTTTTGTTGGCTTTTGTAAATCTTAAATTGTTATTCTGAGTCTTGGTCAAATAACAGAGAGATAGACCGCTATCTGTCTGTTCTTGATGAATGTGTTTTTTTATAAAGTCCTTCGCAATACGGGAATCAATCCTAGTGCGGAAATTGTGTTTTTTTTTTTAAATAGGAAATAAAAAAAAAATCTTACCACATCTTATCCTATCTCTTCTAGGTTAGTTATAGTATTACTGCATCATTATCATCATCAGCCTATCGCCGTCTACTGCTTTCATATTATTTAGTACCTTGAAATCACTAAACACTGCTACTTTACATTAAAAGCAGAAACAACTGACGAGACCAAACCAAGTACCTTTTTCTCTGACGCTAACTAAAAGCAACAACTTTCTTAAATATTAATTCCATGCATGGACAGATTAGGACTTCCTCTTGCTATATTTCTACTACTAATATAACTGTTGAATTTCCTCTAATATATAGATCTAAGTATATGTTTATTGTTACGATCATTGAGGAATTGGTGGTCTTCTAAGTACCGAAGGAGCTGGCAGTTAACAATGGATTCCATTATCTTGGAGAACAAGGAGGTGATGGCTATGAGTCTGTATTTGGATGGATCCGAGTGATCTCCTTTTTTAGGGATAGGGTGCACTAAAGCAGTCTTCCATGAGTTCGGGACTACGCCAAGAGAGTAGGAAAGCCGATAAAGGCGCGATGAAACTGGTGCCAACCCTGGATCACACGTCTTCAACACGATAGGAAAGATTATATTGGGCCCACTCGACTTAAGAACGTTGAGGGAAAGGAGCGCTTTACGCACTGCCCTTTGTATAAACCGGACTTCCGGTATACGGGTCTCGCACTGCGGCATGGTCGGCGGTGCGTTTCCCCTATCGTCCAGGGTCCAGTTGGACGCAAAGAGTTTGCCCAGAAGATCGGCGTTTCCTTTAGCGTCGTGGGCCAACGAATTAACTCCTATGTGCAGAGATAGAAGGGATGGCTTACAAAAGTTCCCCTGGACAGCTTTGGCAAGAGACCAGAACGCACGAGTTCGGGAAGGGAGACTCACTAGTCTCTTGCCAATTCTGCCGATGCTAGCCGACTTCGCCCCAGCAATTACTCTTTTGTGGTGCTTAAGTGCTGGTCTTTAGATCCCGTGCTGCCCATACTTGGTAAGATTCCTGCTTTCGGCGGGACGCCGCTTTGCAGGTTCGACCAAACCAGGGCTGGGACTTGCCACCGGTGGTTCCATACCCTGAAGCACAACATCAGCGGCAGAGTCGGCAACGAAATTGGGATCATCCGGCGAGAAGCAAACCTGCCTCCATGGGTAGGATGCAAAAAATGTTCGCATTCCATCCCAGTCTGCTGACCTATAGTACCATACGCGGCGACTGCCGGTAACTCGTGGTCGCGGCGGTCCGAAGAGCTAAGAGGGGCCTCAACGGATACTTTGTAGCCGTTAGGATGTGAAGTCAGCAGAAGGTCTAACAGTGAACCACGTGGCTTTCTGCATCTGAGATTCGCGTAAGCGTTGTTACCAGCTGCGTCAAGCCATATGCCAAAGCGAAATCGTGAACAGACCTTCCCGCATGATGGGCGTTAAAGTCGCCAAGAATTACAATCTCTGCGGATGGGACCTGCTGGAGCAATGAGTCTGTACCCATTTGGATGTGGTCGATGAGTCGGTCCGTTTCGGCATCACCGCTATGGGACCTGTAGAGGCATACGTAGATGCGGGGATGGTCGTCGCAGTTTACACGTAGCCATAACATGGAGAGGTCCCTACCTTCAAGATTGCCGAGGCGGCGAGAAGTGATATCATCTCTAACGTACTCGTATACACCAGCCTTTGGAACAAAGGAGTGTGCCAGTCCGTACCCAGGGTAGCAGAGGTAGGATGTGTCCGCTGGAGATGATATCTGCGTCTCGGTTGAAAAGGGCAAGGCCGGCTTTTCTGTCTCCAGGTGGTGGTGGACAGTGTCGAGGTTAGAATGTAAGCCCCTGATGTTACAAAAATCCACGGTAAACGTGACAGAGGGTGCCATGGTATGCCTTCTCTTGTCCCGAGCAGATTTTGAGAGCGCAGTTGAGCCCCCCCTAGAGTACGAGGGGCAGCCTGGGCATCCATGCTCAGCTATATTCCGTACTGAGGGTGGACGTCCAGGGGGGGATTCTCCAACATTAGCGCTGGTACCCTCCTGGGGTTTCCTTTTTGTTAGCAGCGCTATCATTAGGGGTATTTTGGGTCTCCGGAGATCTCACTCATTTCGGGGAAATGCAACGAAATCGTACTTCACAACCGGTTTTTTGTGAGGCCGTGGTATCGCACCGGTCGAGCCGGCTCATTCGTGCCTAAGTATGGCTCTGCCACGTAAAGTGATTCCTAACCATACTCTTAAAATGTTATATAAATGAATATTCTTCTTTTGGGTCTTTCTGACAAATATAGCCTCGCTTTCTAAAGTCGGATCAAAATCCCCCAATCTCTTCATCAAAGCTCACTTGCTGCTCTACGTACATACTCACTACTTAGTTTTTAAATGATGAATTGGAATTATCATATTCATAAATATACAAACAGCATTATGAGTATAAAATTAAACAATAATCGTTGCTTTCTTTTGCAGCTAAAAATGAAGACTGTGCTACTTGCCATAAACCTAAATACAGAGATGGCATTAAAATGAAGTGTGTATGCAGTGGTAAGAAAAAAAAAGTGAAAATAAAACCATGTCCTTGCGAAGTGCACAAAGTGCCTATATCGAAAGACGAACCAGGACTAAAAATAGAGACTCATTCACAAGGCGCCCAGTGTTGCGTTTGTGACGAATATTTTGCTAGAGTTAAAAAGTCTGGTAAAGACACAATATTCAAATTAGGACAATCGGCTCCCTCAATTATTGGAACGCCTGGTGGCCCAGTGAGTACCGGTATTCAAGGTGGTGCTGGATGCATAATATGCCCGACAGGACTTCCTTGTTCATCAGAAGATACAACATGTCCAAAACTCAGCACTATTACCATCAGCCCAATTCCATTGGGATACTATGGTCAACCCAATGCTAACGCAGAGATGGGAGAATTGGAAATTATAGGTCCACAAGGAGGTTATGTCACGATAGGACCTGATGGAATCTATACTCAATCAGGCATAAAAGTAATCAAGTTTAGTACTGGCAACGGCACTGATCCTGATTCTGAAAATGTCGGTGCAGAATCTAGTTCAAAAAAAAGAAAAAATTGCCTCTGTTCAGGTAAACGGGGTAAAAAAAAAAGAAAAGTCGTTTGTCAATGTCCTTCGGAATCAGATTTGGAACCATTACTCCTATATACTTATGAGGATTATGAAGAAGCAAGAAAACAATCCAGGCACTACAAATCAGATCTAACTCAGACAACATCAGGATTTAAATTTGATAAGAAAAAAAGACCAAAACCAGACCCCGTTGCCGAATATACTGTTGAAGACGCCATTAGGGATTATGCTATCATTAAACCTGAATTTATTCGCAGTTTGGTTCCACCAGGTGTAAGACGTAAACACAAGGTAAATTGCGTTTGTGAAGAAGATGTGGGTGTAGGTAAATATGAAATTCTTAAAGTGAACAAAAAAGGTGTTGTGGAAATTGAGAAACCGGAGCCGGTGCAGCAGGATGTTCCTGTCAAAGGACTCAAATTTAGTATAGGTGGAAAAGGATCTGGCTCCAAAGGGCTTAGCGGTATTTGTTGTTTTGAAATGTATCAAGATTTGTGAAATAATATATAATCTTTTTATTTGAGGCTAAGTTTGTGGAAGAACATAAAATATGGTCAACAAGTGATAAAAAATATTGTCATCGTTTGTGTGTATTTTTAATAATCAATTGTACCTATAAATATTTTGATATTTTTTTGTGATTGACATTACAAGAAGTAATTGAAATTATTATTTAATTTTAAATAACTATAAAATGTATTCAAGAGTGACTGTGAACACAAAATATGATCCGCTACTGCTACATTCCTACATTAGTCAAATTTGAATATTGCACAAATATACATATAGGTGAACTCTGCTAGCGGTCAAAATCAGCTGGGGGCTACACCTATATGTAGCCCTCAGCTGATTCTAAATGGACCGCGAAATCTAGCCAGAAAATATTACCACAATGATGCAAGTGTGTAGGTAGTAGCAAAGAGTAGACAATACTACATTACAGTATGTAACTTTGCTTAATTGCATAAAAGTGCAATTTAAAAAGTTTTGTGTTCGTGATTGAAAGAAAAACATATTTTTTTATGCGATGCGGGGGCAAACGAGCAGGCGGGTCACCTAATGGTAAGGGACTGCCGCCGCCCATGGACATCCGCAACTCACAAGTGTGTTGCCTGCCTTTTAGCTCTTTTTTTAAAGGTCGTATGGGTCCCGAAATACGTAAGGCGACAATTTGTTCCGTCGGCTGGTTGTACGAGTACATATTATTAAAGTGTACCTCAATGTGGGAATATTTGCATATCTGCTTTAAATAAGATATTTGCGGAGGTGCTTAGAAACCCAATGCACATATGATGGGCCTGTTGGTCTAGTGGTTAGTGACCCTGGCTGCTAAACCGAAGGTCTAGGGTTAAATTTCCAAAAATTCGTGATTAATTGTCCTGAGTCTGAGTGTGACTGTTAAATAAATATGAAGCCCCTGCGGTACAGGAAATATTCCTAATGAGCGAACTTTATAAAAAAAAAATCAAGGTAAGAAATGGTTACATAGATTTTCGACTGAATATCTGTTTCTTTCCCGCTTTAATTCAGTGACGATCATTTCGGTTTAGCAATATTTACTTTTATTAATGAAGACCATTCATAAATAAAAAGTTGGTAAAGCATACAACTTTTCTCATTTTTTAGATGTCAGGACTTGAGAGTAAAAAAAACAAGATATGCATCCCCCCGTAATGAGTTACGTAGATAGTAGTTATAATTACTTATCTTGCCAATGTCCAGTTAGTACTCACTGAACTCAGGAGCTAACTTCCACTAAAAAGCCATTTTGTAAAAAAAGTCTGCGAAAGCACAATTTTCTTCAGTATCTTTAGTAGTTTTGCGAAGTGGTACCGACAACATTTTTACCGTCATAACAAACCTGCTATACTATTCTCTAAGGAATCAACCAGCCTTGCGTACAGCGCTGTCGCAGCGGTGAAACTCAGTTTGATATCTATTCTCTAAGCTGCGAAAAGCTACACTAGCGGTCAAGGCTGTGATGGACGTCAGTTACAACTACGCAACGGCGGGCATATTGACATAATGACAGTCCTTTACACATTTTGTTATTCCCTATAAAAATACAGCGACGATGCCGCTAACAGCCTTGCCCACAGTCTCGGTTCAAACAGTTAAATCCAAAAGCTACAATAATTGCGCGTACGACTCCTATCGCTTTACCTTTCTTTTTTTCACACTTATTTGAAAAAATGGCAGTTCAGTTGATTATAAAGCTACATTTATTAGAAGCTAAGAAAAAAATATCTTTTAAAAAAAGTGAAACTATTAACAAAGTTTAAAACAATATCCCGTAATATAGAGTTTATCCATATTTACAGGCTTTCTGAAGATTTAATTAATATATTAGAAAAATATTTAACTCCATATATGCGTCCGTAAGTTCGTTCCAGTGGTTTAACCAAGAGACTTAAGGTTTGTTGAAAGCAAGGTTTCATAAGGTTTCATGGGTAACCACATTGTTTGTAATAATGTTTCAGATGTTAGGCACTCTATCATTTTTGGCTAATGGAAGTAAATCATTGGCAAAATGATATAAAAATTAATGAACGTTTTATTATGATGATGACTCAATTATAATTTTAATTAATATAAGTGCATAGATTTCAGTTTCTTTAGATTTGCAGTAATAGTTATGTCCTATTATATTTAAGTTGTAAAATTTTAGTATGATAGGTATTTAATATTGTTTATACTATTATACTAAAATTTAATAATGTAAGTAAGTTTTAATGGTGAATAAAGAGGAATATATTATTTAAGTATATCAATTTAATTTTCCATGCATACACATTTAAAAATTAAGTAAAAATAAAGACAGGTGTAAACATACATATGTATTCTTAATATAACAACACGTATACTTACATAACAATATTACATTTATAACTTAGGTCTAAGCATTTCATAGAAACACACAGCCTGCTCTATATATTGCATTTTAGCACAGATAATAACTCAATTTATTAGTTAAAAGAAGATAAGTAAACAGTTACAATATTTTTTTTATTACTAAAGTCAAAATTTGGTTTGATGAATGGGCGTTCAACTTCCTCGTCTGATGAATGTACATAAATCCTGCAGTGCTTGGGTCTGCCTTGCCCATGACTCCGTTATTTCCCTAAAAGTTTCTAACATCCTCTATTGATTTTCAATAAGTAGTTTTTCATTTTCCAAACGTCTCTCTTCAATGACGATAAACCGCTCAGTCCGGCTCGCTATTTGAGACCGCCTTTGAGAAGGTGGTGAGCGCTGGATCCGACGGCGTCGTGCCGTACGACGCCTACGAGGTGCTATTAACATATAAAAGCAACTATTCTAAGTAACTAGCGGTATAGGCCATTATTCGGTATAACAGCATCTCATCACTCCGAAGGAATGAGAATTACAATGTAATATACAATGTAATACCCTTAGGACTCTTATTTGGACTGAAAAACCTACAGAAAATCTTAACAAATTGGCACAAGCTAGAAATCAAAAGTGACACCTCTGGGTACTATGTAGTGGTTTTTACTTTATACAGATTATTAACCAAATTATGATTAAGTTAAACTTATATGAAGTGGCGCGCGACAGGTGGTGATCTAGCCTCAAACTGTAATACAAAAAAAAAAACAATATACAAAGGTACCTACTAGATATTTAACAAAAAACATAAGAGACAGTCAAAGAACACATGCATACCCATGCAAGATGACGAAGCATAAGTGAAGGTAATGTAATACAAGACAAACCTTTGACCACTGCTTCCAACTTTTCATGCAGCCCCTTGCATCACTGTTTAGTTTGATCGCTACTTCTTGCCATGCCGCTTGTGTGCGGTCTCGGGCATGTGCTGTCCGAGCGTGTCCTGTGCCAAGGCAACGTTGTTCTTCCAAACTCTCTACTAACATATCTATTTGCGCACGGGATGGGACCGCACTTCTTGGCATGCTTAAAATACACAATGTTACGTTACAACAATATACTTATAGGTACATTATTATTATAAGACAATAATTTGAAGAAAGGGGCAAAGGAATAGTCATTCAGCCTTAAAATTTTATAGAAATAAGCAATAAATTCTTATAATTATGAAATTCGTGTTTAGTGTTACTCTTTTTCTTACAACATTTAAAGACCTTTATTTTAAATTTTAAACCCCTAAAATTCTCAGTCAAGATTGATCGATACTGATTAAAAGATATTTGTTGTGTGATTTGTTGAATTGCTAATTCGTCTACGAAGCAGCGATGAGAGGCTACAGCTTAGAGTTCGTCAAAGAGCATAGCCGCGCTAATGAATACAGTATGAATAAGCGCTAACCGCTAGTCTCTAAACTCAACTAAGCTAAACTAACTCTAAGCTAAACTCAAGGCGGTCTCGTCGACGAGGTCTTCGCAACTTACAGCCACGAAAAAGTTATTGTGCGTTATGCACGGCATCCATATCGGCAGTGTTCTTCTTTGGACCATACGCCAAGCGTGCTTAATTGGGTTGAGGTGTGGTGATTCAGCAGGTCATGGCAGAACTTTGATATCAACATTGGCAAGAGAACGTGTTACGACTTTAACCATGTGTAGACGTGCACAGTAGTAGTACATGCATTAGTCGAAATTAATCACTCACGTGATGATCACATCTAGAATAATCCTCTTCTCATAAGTCTGAACTTTGGGGAACTTGCTTCTGACCCAATTGAGAACGGTTCTTCCAGCAATCCAAAAATCCATTGTAAACGAGTCCTGCAATTGCGGAGTGCTATAGGTCCTTAGTGGCCTTCGGAAACGCAGACAGACATGAAGCCAACATCATGGTCATGGTATGATTCCGTCGAGCAGTACTGGTCCCGTCTGCGATTGGCAACACGAGGTCTTCCTCAATTTCACCCCACCACACTGCCCGTGTTACAATATCGCCTCCAGATGCGACTTATGACGCTCTGTGTAGTGCCAGAGCGTGAGCCACAGTACGTTGCCTGGAATCAGCTTGCATTATTCCGGCGACTTTCACCTTCTCTACTCGTATCAAAATGTGTAGTAGCTCCATGTCAATGCAATTTTTTTCAGTTCCGATGTAAAAGTTTTAATAGTTATGTAAAAATACTACCTATTACACTTATATCTTAATTAACAGTTAACGATTGTAAATTAAATAATTAATGTAATAATACAGTAATAATACATAATTAAAATAATAATACAGCTTTGTTTGGATATTTTTAAATTTTCATAAATTCCATTCCAATAGAATGTTCCCGAGAACTTATTAGCAAAATCATATAATATTCTCGGGACTTTACCATCTCTAATTTGAAAGGCTTATTTGGGTTACTGATATTATTAGCTAGGGATTTTTTTAAAGCGCTTGTATTCTTGCAGTTATCTGTGCTTCGCTTGTATTTCTGCAATGTTTTACATCTCATTAATGTTAACTTTGGAAGTATGAAGACACAAGAATCCAGAATTCTTTTTTATTATTATATAGGGGAATACACGAACAGACGGGTCACCTGATAGTAAGTGACTAACGCCGCCCATGGAGACTTGCAAAGTGCGCTGCCCGCTTTTGAGGATGATGATAGAGGATGAGAGGAGGGGAAAGAAAAGGAGGCATGAAGGGAGAGAAAAGAAGAGGGGGCGTGACGGGAGGGGAAGGAAGGGGGAATGAGGGGAGGGGAAAATCAAATGGACAGACAACAACTGTTGTCTGTCCAACTAAAATCTGTCCAACTGTTGTAATCAATTTGATTTTTCCCTCCCCTCCCAGTTGCATAAGTTATGCACGAATAATTGCAGAAAATTTAATATATGCCAAATATTTTTGATGGGAAATAATCGTTTTCAGTAGAAAATTATTTAGCATCCCGATGGGACTAAAACTAAATGATCATCGATTACAACCAAGACATTTGATACCATATATTAAAATGTTTTTAATGTTATTGCGAATTAGTCATGAGCCAAATGTTACAGGGTGCAGTGTGGTACCCGTTCGCTCATCAGTTTCGGTTCTAGAAACCAATGTTAAAAAAATACCCTGAATCTAATCTATAAAGTGGTACTAATAGCGGTAAAAGTAGCTATTTAGGTATTAGAGTAACTTATACTTTTTGTAAAACTGAAATGTATAACTTACTAAGAAAAGAGAGAGAGAAAGCGTGTGTCGTGTTTGTGCTCAAATGTATATAGTCAGTCGGATTTCAGTGCTTATCAATTTGTATAGTTTTGAAGAGTTTTCAAATTACTGATTCTCATACCTACTTTCTTTTATATTTATTTATTATTTTATAAATAACAAACGCGTTCGGAAACGGTTTGCGTTATGCAAGAGCTACATGAAATGAGGAACACCGTCATTCGTACCAGACATATCCTATACTTTTCCTTAAACTAAAACTAGATGGCAGTAATATATAAATTTGGTTATACGTTCCTTAGGGTTATTGGTTTGTATGTTCCTTATATATATATATATATATATATATATATATAATATATATATAACACTATAATATATATATATATATATATATATATATATATTTTATATTTGCACTGTAATGCGAGGCGGTTGCACCAAGACTGTTCTAATTACTATAAATATAATCTAAAATATGGATTTAGATTTAAAAAAATATGCAAAATTCGAAGGATAACCTGATAAAATAACATCTAGCATTCAAGGTCTATCATACCGTATATCAAGACAGTTTTAACTATACTTAAAAGTTAGTGACAAAGTACCAACCCAACCGAAAGCCTCAACCAATTTGAAAGTACCCAATATCTTTCTCGCTTTGTTTTGTGTATTCCTAGCTACGTGCAAATATGAAATTAAAATATCTTATTGTTTCTTTATATTTAAGTGTGACCGTCAAATATTAATACCGAATTATACTGGATAATCAAAAAAAATAAAAAATTATCATTCCAATATTTTATCAATCTTGACCATGACTTCATATCTAGCCTTTTAGTATTTTTCGTGTCTCATGTCGCCAGAGTGGCTTGAATAATTATTTGCCATTGTAAATATTAGTTAAAAATATAAAAAAAAGAAACACTACTTAATATACCTGTTATTGTCATATTTCATAGATATAACATTTAGTTTATATACATAAAGTTTTGAATTTCGATATATTATGTCAACGTGCGGAATAGTGACTTCAAACTTATTCGCGCCAACTTCAGGCGCTCTCATCATTGCCTATCAGGAGTTCAGATATGCCCAGGAGGTAGTTATAGCCTGTCCGTCCGTAGTGCTATCTCTTTCTAGCCTTATGAATGGGCGGATCTCAGAGGTCTAGAACTGCGCATGCGTGATTGTTTTTTTTCTAGCAAGATGCCACTACCTGAGGGATACGCGGAGGAAGAACAACTGCCCTTAATATCTTCTTTGCATAGGCTTTCCTTTTGAATAACTATAAACTAAAATTGACGTATATAGCTACTTATTTTAGTAGTGAAATTATGTGTGTTTAGTCGTTCATTGTGAGCTTGTTTTTACTGCGATTGATATAATTTTATCTTTTTACGTAGCGGGTGTTCAAATGTGTGGAAAATGATAATACACGTACACCACAAGTACAACAAAGTACAAGTATTCCTGTAATCATTATAAATGATTGAATATGTATCCAATGCACAAAATTTAAGAAAAACATCAAATTCCTGTTTTGTTTTCCAAGAGACTGACATCGTTTAAACATTATCTAGCACAGATGTGTAAAATGATTTAGAACGGTGGTGATCTACCTAAATACTAAATTTATTTATTTCACAATAACTTAATAATAATCGTATTTTAATGGGTTTCATAATGTTATATTTTAATTGGACTCTTAACTTAAACATCCATCTATATTTTCTTCTAGACCTTTTAATGTTTTCTTCTCTCTTCTTAAAAAAAAATCACATTCATATTTATATTTAATGTGCAGTATTGTTCAGTCATTTGTATCATATATTAATTAAAGCCGCAACACATTGTTACATGTGACTACTAAAATTTCTCTGCCACCAAGCACTGAGTCTAAAGTAT
Organism: Tyria jacobaeae; assembly: GCA_947561695.1. Classification (NCBI taxonomy): domain Eukaryota; kingdom Metazoa; phylum Arthropoda; class Insecta; order Lepidoptera; family Erebidae; genus Tyria; species Tyria jacobaeae. The sequence continues at coordinate 2,992,024 of OX387207.1, read as the reverse complement.
AAAGGATAACAGCACACATACATCGTGTGACACAACAGTGATTGTCTTTATCGTTTTATGTTTTTAAAGACAGTGTGTGACTTACGTTTTGTCACATATTATATAAGTGTATAACAAGTCAGTAATATATTATAAAGCTAAGTACAATGGGCGGTCTTATCGCTAAAAGCGATTTCTATCAGCCAATTCCGATTCAAATTTTTAAATAGAATGGTAAGAGCTAGAGTGATTGCAGTGAGGACCCGAAGCTGCACTGAATAAGCGGGGCAATCCGCAAACGTATGCTGAGCGGAGTCCTCAGTGCAGTCGCAGGGTAGCAGGCAGGACTCAATTCCCTCCTAGCGACCGAGTGCAGGAACTTTCCGAAGCAGCCGTACCTGGAAAGGACCTGCTTCAGTCGGAGAGAAGGAGTCCCGTGCTGCCACTCTGCCCATTCGACGATGACAGGCTGGAGTAGAGCAGTCTGTCGCTACCCGCCCGGAACTCAGCCGTCCGCCGATAAACTTCGGCGAGCACTTACGCCCCCAAGTCCCACGGGGGAGTATAATAACCCTCTCAGGGCGCCCAAGGCATGCCCTATTCTGTTCGGTCAGAGCCTTTACCCACACCGGTGCACTGTATACTGCCATTGGCTGGACAACCCCTGTGTACAGCCGTCTTGTAGCGACTGAGTCCATAAAAGTTGCATAAAGGGCGCCCAAGAGCGGATGAAGCACCGACCAGCTTTGGAGCAAGCTGCCCAATGTGCTCGTCGAAGATCCACTTCCGTCAAGAATCGGGTCCAAATATTAAATGTGGGCCCCAACCGGTACAACGACCGAGTTGACCATGATATATAGACAAATGCATAGGCCAAGTTCAATATTTACAATTTCTATCTTTTCAGCGTAAATGATTATAAGGATAACTCTTTTTTCATTATCACCATTATATCTACCTTAGTGGCAAATAAATAGCTGCAAGTCATCGACGTAAAGATGACACGCACACTGAAGATGTTGAGTGATGAAATTGATAAGAGAATAATGGAGGAGAGAGTAAGCCGCCTTGAGGGAAACCAGCAGAGGTATTACGCCAACATGAGGAGAATTCATTGACGAGGACGGACTTCTTGCACCCTCGAAGAGAATCGAGAACAATTCCAGTGCATGAGATGAAATCATAAAGTAGGAAAGGATGGATAAAAGCGTTTTCAATAAATCAACCAAAGCTTGTACTGTAACTATAGACTAAAAAGTGTAATAAGTAAAATAACTTGTCGGAAGGTATTGCTATCGCTAAAATACATTGAGTTCATATTACGTCCGTCTATGTCCTATATAGCTATCATATCATATTCCGCAGCAATGTTTACCTGAATTGCATTTTCACGTATTGGTCATTTATCCTGTAATATATTATTGGTATAAAAACTTTATTTATTGAGACGGTACACTTACTAAAGGCCAATGCTAAATAAAGGTCTTTTAACTGAGGTGTAAAATATATCACACTACGTAAAGGTTACCGGTTTACAGAGTCTTGCGGATCAACCTAATAGAAGTCGTCCGCAGGGGTTTCTGGAAGCATCCCTTCTTGGGTATACCCAGGTCCCTTGCAATAGACCCACTTATGACGGAACACCGTGTGGTTTTAGTCGGTACTAGTCCGACATACCACTTCACCGTCAGCTCCGGTGCGGTGAATACTCGTGGGGGTTTCCACACGTAAAAAAAAAAAGTAATAGAAGTATATGTAATAATTTGATAATCTGATAATCTAACATACTCAACTTTTTTACAAAGGTAACGTGTATAGTGTATATCCTACAACTTACTATCACCGTGCCTATGTACCCGAAATTAATTGGTTTTGTGATACAGCATACGCGTATCGATCTGAACCCCTTTCTAACGAGTCAGAACGAAACAAATAGATTTTGATAGAGAAGGGAATATTCGTGAGCAGGATATTAACACTATTCCTCCTCTCGACCTCTTATGCACTTCTAGCGGCCTGGTATTTATAGTTTTAAGTTTACCCAACTATCGCACGTCCTTTTGCAGATAAACACGACGACAAGAACTTTTCTTGACTTTTGTTGTTATTTGTTTGTTTTTTATGTAAAGAAAATAATATCATGTATTACCTGTTCAAAAAAATGTGGTTGGTTTGTGTCACCTACACAAATATATATATTTTGTTTGTATGCTCTCACTGTTTCGCATAAGCAAAATAGTCTTCGTATAAATGGTTTGAAACAGTTGCTTTGCATATTTAGTCCATGATTACAAATCCTTAAAATAAAAGTTTTACTCTACTTTCCGTAACGATCATCAGTACTATGAATTACACATGTATCATGTATGTACCCAATAATTAAAAAACTAAGTTCAAGATTAGACGAGGATTACGTGACGTCATCCATGTCTCTCAGTATAGACGTAAATAATTTGTACTGGTATACCGCTGGTATATACCTGTTACCAAAGAGTTAATGGGTCTGTAGATTTTGGGATCCATGGCACACCCAAACTTGTAGAGTAGGTGAGTTACACCCGTGGTCATAAAAGCTGGCAATGAACCTAACCTGATCCTAAACATGACTGAAATTGAGATGCCAACCACTTTAACCAAAAGAACTATAAATATAAGAGGCACGGGACCCCCCACATACCATATTGGGGTCACCTTGCTCAAAAGGCCACCAGGTCTGCCGGGGTACACGGCCATAAGACCCGTTGACGGAACACAGTGGTTTTAGTCAGTTCGAGTCCGACATACCACCTTCGCCATTAGCCCTGGTAAGGTGATGACCCGTGACAAAAAAAATGTGTATTTATTGTTTTAATATCAATAAACATGCGACATTGGGGCCAAACGATTTCCAGTCATGTTTCACTTGTTTTATTGTCCGCTAAAATGAGTAAATCTAACGAAGAAATCGAAAGAGATCGATATATTCGGAAGTATAAAACTTCAAAACAAACATATGCGACTCAAGCAGTCGCGAAATAATTAGTGACTTTTATGGGCTCAGAATCTTGCTTCAAAGTAAGAAAACATTGAAATCCCATTATCCTTTGGTTTGTACTCTCTTTTTCTTGAAATTGGTTTTTAATAAGGTTTGTTTTAATCTCAAGAAACTTATACTTATACTGTTAACTTATACTTATTTGACAATCCAACGCATTATTATTTTTTTGCAAAGGGAACGTGTATCTCCTGCAACTTACGCTTACCATATGTATATACACGAAATGAATGAGTTTTTTGATTCAGCATACGCATGCGTATCGAGAATCACGCTCTTTACTAAGGAGTACGAAAGAAATAAATAGATTTTGATAGAAAAGGGAATATTCATTCAATAGGTCTTTAAGCAGGATAGTAACCCTATTGACCATCGGTGCACTTCTAGCCGCCTAGTACTCGTATATAAAGTTGTAAGTTCACGAATCTGTAGTACTTACACGGCGATATAACATTTTCTGTTGTTATTATTTATTTGTATGTTGTGCGCGTTGTGTTTTTGTATATTTTGAGTTTCAAATATATACATTTTACATTTCCTAAGGAATTTAACTTAACATAAGTTTTACAGTCGTATTTTAGGCTGTCAATGTATGTATACCACAGTTCAACTTTTTTATAGCAAATGTTTGGTCTAGGATTACAGGTTTCGAATAAAATTTTAACTTTACATATACGAATAATACTTGCCATTAGCATCACCAATACCTTATATTATACATGTACTTAACTTACTAAGTTCAATGTCAGAAGAGAATTTCCCAGGTGCTGTTAGGTAGAGAGTAGTAGTCCTATGGTTGTCTGATATTGTAAAATGTTCATTATACTGATATGTTTGATTGCAAACTTTTATTAGCAAATCGTCCAAGTGCATCGTCCAATCGATATTTGTAAACAAAGTAGGAATCAATACAAACTCTTTACATTTTATGATCTTGAATCTTCACATCGATGTAGGTTCAGCTATTGATTTACTATGGAAATAACTTGTTGCGTAGGTTGAGCTGTCTCTTACTGTATTAATAGGTCGGATCTTGAAGCATAAGACGGGAATCAGAAGGAGGCTCTTCGGGCACATGAGTAAAGAAATGGAAAATTATTAATATATACTTGTTGATAAGTCGTATTTATGATTAACAATAGCTTACAACGAATTCTCCATTATGGACATTGTAAGTTCGTATCTATAAATAACACAATAATTTCAATCATCTCACATCATCTCAATCATCACAATAATTCAAATCTATCTCATAGATTGAACATTGAAATTAACTTTGAACCATATGACAAAGAATTGTTAAGAAGACAAAAAAATGAGTTTGTGCCATACATGTAAAGCCTATTTTCTTGATACATTGTATTGTTTTAGCGATAATGAAGGCAGCCACACAATGTATGTCGGCCGAAAATCAGACTTTAAGTACTAAAAACTTGCTTTTGTTTCTTTTTTTCTTTTAAATGACAGCTCCCGCATTAGGAATAACTCCTGTGTGGTGGGGACTTTATAAACATTTACACATACAATATATAATCACCTACTCAGTTATGTTGATTCCATCTCTTCTCCTTGTTCCACTTCTACCGGAGGTTGGACCGCATCTTTTGGCTACGCGTACTTTTCAGGTAACCACTCTAAAGAGGAAGGTTGTGATATAGCAGAATCATTCACGCGGGTCCTTAAGCCAAGAGTCTTCTTATATCTCTATCTTCACCTTTTCAGACTATTTTTCATTCTCTAACAAGTTAGAGCAGTCTGTATATGTCATTACTCATGACGTGACCGAAACACATAATTTTTCTTCGTTTTGCAGTATTTAAGGCCCAGCTTTTCTTTAAGCTTGTCACGCAATTAGATTTTTAAAATATAGTGGGTAATCGACATTATCTAATATATAAAATTTTTGAAACTAAACTCCTCCGAAACGACTGGACCGACTTTATAAAATTTTGTGTGCATATGCAAAATCTATTTTTCATAGCCCTAAATAATAAGGGTGACTACCTATACAGATTTTTTATGGCAGAACAACGTTTGCCGGGTCAGCTAGTTATCATATACACATTATTATTTAGAAACACTGAAAAGATGTAGCAGTGAACCATACGGAGTCTAAGACTAATACTGAGGAGTATACTCTGTTACATTTATGCTTATTTTAAAGAATGTTATGCGAGAGAAATAAATGCGAAACTTTGTGTGTCCTTCAGACCTTCCTAATATTTATTATATATTTCTTCCATGTAAGATTTTAAGTTAATCTTTAGAATATGACTCATCAAACAGACACTATTACTTCACTCGTCAGTATCTCTGGGCCTTTGTCTTCACTCTTTGGTAGACAGACAATCATCAGGTCTAGAATCGCCGATCGAGGATTGGAGATACCCTTTTTTGCCCAATATATTCAGATAATTAATTGCCTTTCTATGAATTATTTAGTTGTCACGTCTTGTACCAGGTGTTTCTAATTCTGTGCATTATTTTAACGTTATTTAAAAGTTGTTATGCGCGTTTGCGATGTTTTTAAAAAGGCTTTTTGCCAAAATAGCTACGCTTATTCCACGCCATTGTAGGCAGAATATGTACAAACACTAATGTATTGTGTGATATATTATAAACGAAAGAAATTCTTTGAATTTCAATTTGAAGAAACTTCCATGTCCTTACTCATGTGCTTCGAGGAACGATGATTGACTAAAAATAAAGGTTGTATTAAAATCAGTTCAGCTATTTTTAAGAAAAAGAACAACAAGCGTCGACCCATTTTTCTAATCTAAATATAACTTGTGTTTATCAAATCTGGAGAATAATACGTGCGTGGTTATTAAAGGCCATTAACGCTGTCTTTTGCATCACCTCCGTACTGTACTGCCTAGATGTATTGGGTTTCTTCTAGAAGGTGGTAGAATAGAAATAAGTAGAGTTTACAGAAGCTTAATGTAATTTACTAACGCTTCTAGTTTAGTTGATTTTTCATTAGCGTTGTCATCATTCTGTGATCCGATAATACTTCCCTCCTTTTTAAAGAAAAAAAAATATAACAAAAATAATTTTCTGCTTCTAATTAATCTAATCTAATTCTTCTCTCACCTGTGGCTACTTGTCTGGAGGCAGAAGTCTTGTGCTTGGGGCGTCGGGAAGGTGAATGGAAAGAATATGAGCTTGGTCTCCCTCCGTAACTTCATCGCCACTCTCTGGCCCTGATGTCCTTCACCTCACCGCGTAATATAACGTCTTCAGTTTTATCGATGGGTTCCGTAAAGGTATCCTTGTAATCTGTGCACCTACCTCTGATATTTCACCACTTCTCAGGCTGTCCATTGTTTTGTCTGTTGTGTGTCTTGTTTTTAATATTTATTTACAAACGTAGACACACTCACGCCTATATCACCAAAAAACCAAGCGGAGAACAGTCTACTTATTTTTCTTAATTCCTATATTAACAAAGCCACCCTTTGAATATTTGAAAATTAATCAAAAAAGGAATATTATTATTATTTTTTTCTTATTAAGTAATTAGTAGTTTGAGTAATGCTCCCTAAGTGATACTGACCTTTCGGAAAGTTGGAGTAAATAACTATGTAATCAATTCTAAAGTACCAACTGCTCTCAATAATGAAAAAATTGCACTCAGGCACTTTTTAAATATTTAAATCTCTTGGCGTACGTATGCTTCGTGATTTGCGTTTACTATGTAATATAAGCACAATATTTAGTGTCTTGGAGTATCCAAGTTCTTTTTCTACAAATCTGCTTTTCTTTTAGAACCACGTGGAGATCGGTTCACATTTTTATCATTTGTCAAATTAGAATATTTTAAATGTAGGACTAATATTGAATTTATTCCTTCGAGAGTAGCTTTATGTACACATAAATTTATTGAATTGCCCTCTAGCTTTGATAATTGACTTTCGAAGCTGCGTTGTAACTCTCGTTCATGTACCTGAACTTCTTTAGGTCCTGAGTTCCTTTGTTCAGGGCAATTTGGATTTGATATTAATTATCAATATAGTCCCAAATGTTATAAGAACTTATTGTGTACTTGTAGTATAATTCACCACAATTTTTCTCCAGAGATTCTTTTACATTTTTTTCTTTCTATTTCTAAAAACAACTAAAAAATAAAAGACAATTCCCGCATTAGAAATAATTTCTGCACAAAAAGAACACGCAAAAAAGAACAACGAATCTAAAGAAGATAGTAAAAATAAAAAAGAATATCGTGAATTTTAAGTTTTCCGGAATCGTGACTTAGGTATAATCTACAAGTTTCACGATATTGAGTGTTATCATTTTCATTCATATAAAAAAAGTCGAATTAAGTAGTAATTATTAATAATATTGACATTTCTAGTAAAATGGAATCTAACGAAAGATCACAGACTCAAAAAAATATCGTCAAACATTGCATTAGCACCTCTGGCCTCGCGAAGAGATCGTCGCTAGTAGTTAGGACAAAATTATTTAAACCTTTTGGTCGCGGTTTAATTATGACAACATATGCGTAAAACATCGGCCACTGAAAGGTATCATCTGCTGTATGTAACAGAGCCATAAGAGACTGAAGTCTTTGCAGTATATTGCAGGCATCCTGAACCCGTTTGATTATTAGTTGCAACTTCCAACGTGTGTTGTTATATCAGTTTTAGTTAGCTGATTTGATGATAAAAAACGTCCTTTGCGTGAAAGTATTCGCTGCGTAGTAGTACTATGAAAGCGCTCCTTGCTTCCAATTTGCCGGGAAATAGTTCTACGAGCGCTTCTCCTATCTTAAAGGTTCAAGATCCATTTCAACGCCTGAACTTTCAGAATTAACGTCTTCGCCTACACGAGCGACAGGACAGGACAGCGAGAAAACGCAGTTCTGTTTCAAAATCATTTTCTTTTGGAATTCTACAATGTCTAAGAACAAGAAAAAAAAAAACAAACAGCTACTTAGTAACAATACCAGCTTTTAAAATAAATAAACATTAAATTTTGCTGATACAAATTTAAAGGGTTACAACTGAGGTAGAACGATCGTGATTAGTAGAGTACTACTTTTCTCGCAATTTACTTGTAACTTACATAACGAAATAGCCAAAATGATTTGTATTTCATTCGATTTACGTTTGAATAGTAAAATGAAATAGAAAATATACTCAAAATATACTCAAACAATAAAAGCACAAGTGCCGGATGAAGGGTTAAAAATATAGCCATCTCTTTTAGAATCACGTAGAAAAAAATATTTCTTTTTGTACAATTTTAACAATGTTGCCATTTGAATATTTTGAAATATAGGAGTATTATTCATATTTTTTCTTTTATAGTAGCTTTGCGTATCAATTTATTAAAAAGCCGTTGAATTCCTACTATTGCTAACTAGGTTTGATAATTGACTTATTTGACTGACCAAAATACCTTTACTTTAAGAAAACTATTATTATTACAATGAAAGTTTTTACACCTTAAAACATTAAAGTTAATATAAAAATAGTACTCATACTCATTAGTTTCATAGTATTTTTAAATTTGTCACTACAGTTTTGTATTTTTATCTACACTTGAATCATCTAGAGGTGTTGTTTTAATCGTTATTGTTATGTTATTTTACTATAAAGGGGTTTCAAATGATATCCCACATCTCGAAATCCATCAAGTCATCTAGGCTAAAGAGCGTGATTAAGAAACATCATTAAACATGCACACATACATTGAAAAACATTACCTTCCTTCTTCACAGTTGTGTAAAAAACCAACTTCAATTAATAGACAAAGACCCATGTAAATTTGAAAAGTTCTTTTGGCTATATAAGTGTGTACTCTACATGTATATCTGCTTATCCCTTCACAGTCTATAGGCGTGGTGCTTGTGTTGGAATGGTAAAAAACGGTTACAAAAATCGCGGGTTTTTGTTGTTAGTTATTGAAAAGTTATAGTGTCTATCGTAAAGAGGAAAGACATATTGGTATTTACTGGAATTTACGTCCTTTTGATTACAGAGAATTCCATTGCATAATATTTTGTTATCTAGAAAATAAAAATGTTATTGTAAAAGGACCGAATAACGTAAAGTGGGTAAAGGATATTTGTAGAAATTGTAATGTATCAGATCGTGGGTGAAGGAAGGCAATGTCCTAAAATGTTTGAATTGTATAATAAACTGTGAGGGAAAAAGAAATTTAAATTGGGATACATACTACAAAAGAGTTTTCTTAAAATTGTGTTATGTAACAATAATAAATAAAATACATTATTTTATGTATTTTATTTGTTATGTAAAAGTAAGAGTTCTTTAGAAGTAAGAACTGGTTAAGGGTGCGAAGTAAAGGATTTAAATAAACTTATAATAATTGTCTTTAAAAAGATATTTTCAAAACTATAATCAGTCAAACCTTTTGATATTTTTTTTTTTCACTAATGATTCCGTTTCATTCATAACATATAGAGTTCATAGTTTATATGTATTCATTAGTTTTTACTTTCACAATCACTATCGCAAGTTTGACTATTATTATTAACCAGATTTATTTATTTACTTAATTCCGCGTCATTTTGATTGGCTGATTACGAAAGATTTAGTTACGTTTTGTTTTTTCGACGTATCTCTGAGACGCTGTTTTGATTTCTTATCTCTCGTCTGTTTGCATTGCTTAAGTTCGTTGCGTGATAGCTTGTAAAATTATTTATAAAGATCCTGAGCATACTGGCTGATGATAATCTCTGCATCAGACATCTAGAACAAAATATACAAAACATTAATGCACACGTACCATACTCACCTACTAGATGAGTTTATAATGTTTGAAAAGTACCATTAATATGAATATAATGAAATGTTGTAAGTACCACTCAATGCGAGTAATTATCTGTAAATAATAAAGAGAAACTAGCAACTAATATTATTTATGACATTAAAATGTTAACTTTGCCTACAGTCAGTCACTTACCATCAGGTGACCCGTCTGCTCATCATCATCATCATCATCATCATCAGCCTATCGCACTCCACTGCTGAACATAGGCCTCTCCCATTGCACTGTGGGCGTCCTACGCTACTTTTGCCGAGACGCGGTCTCCACTCAAGAACTCGTTTTCTCCAACGGTCGTCGGTTCTGCGGCTAATATGGCCAGCCCATTGCCACTTCATTGTCACGTCTGCTCGTTAGGGGTAAACCACATGTCGCATAAAAATAAATAAATAATGAATTCTGTTTTAAAATTAAGGTATGTCCCCATGCTCGGGTTGCAACGTTACAGTTTGATATTAACCTTTTATCATATTTACTGGAGATTGCTTTCATATTGTTTTTAATTATTCAGATAAAATTAAATAAATTTTGTAACACAATCGCTACCTCGATAACTCCTAAACCGTTTGACAGTATTTTTAAACGATGATACTACTAGTATATTATAATTTTTTTATTGCGTTGTCAAATTGTTTGCCGAATTTCTGGTTGAGCAATGTTTTGAAATCGAATCGAAAATCGAATGAGACGAATAAATTTTGATAATAATCTTTTTACTGGCAAAAATGTGACAACCCATCCACACACGTGTCTTACTTAATTTCGTAAAAAATAACAAACATGTACCGTAGAAGTATATTTCAGTATTCGGTTATTCTAATTAGAAGAGATAAATCTCTGATAAAGCTATAATGGGTATTCGTATTATTTTCTAAAAAATAATACATAAATGCTCTTATATTTATTGATCGATGATGAATATTTCTGTACGTGTGTCAATATGTCAATGTCTGTCTTATCATTTTTTCATTACAAATATTTAAAGAAGGATATTTTTTTCAAAGAAAGCTATGTAAGAACATGTGTTTGGAAATGAACAATCATTAACATATCTATCTATATTGTGTATACTTTAGACGAGTAGTTTAAGCATTTTGATTTTAAATGTGGAAGCTTGTAATTGGCATCTACTACTACATATTTCAATTTAATATTGTTTAAGCCGTAGGCTTCCCAAATAAATTAATATAAAATAATTAATAAAACATCTTGAAAGTGAAAATGAGACGGAAACCTCTCGGATGTCGACTTGTGGGGTACAAAGCTGCCACAATGCTCCATAAAAAGTAATATGTATCTTTGTTGTTAATGTATAAATCCGTCGAGAGGTTAATATTTATTTATAATTATGTTTAAATGCGAATTTTATAAAAAATTCGAACCACTATCTCTCACCTGAAACTCTTCAATTTATTTTAAAAGTAACTCAGCAATTCATTTATAAATAATATCAAAATCATAATTTAAATATATAATATTATCTTTTGTAGCAAATGCTTTCATATCTTGCTAGTCATTTTTATTATACATAAGAAAATAAGAAAAAAGGGTCAAAATTAATGTTAATCGCGAAATGTTTTTTGTGCCAAATCTCTTAGATTTTAACTTCTTCTCTAATATTATTGAAGAACATTTTGCTGAAGTGATTCATTTGTTTGCTAGTTGCAATAATCCTGTAACTCACGATTCATCGTCCTTTGTATAAAGAGTTAATAATTTCAATGTTATCATTATCACACATTTTGGTCGTATTACTGTTTTTATGAAAAATACTATGTAAATGATCAAGGATTATCTACAAAACCTTTACGACGCACTTGTATAAATTATAATGATTTCTTCACTGACGTCGACATACCTGCAAATAAATTTACACACGAACTTATCCAAAAAAAAAAAAAAATGGAAATACAATAATATTATATTTATAGATATTATTATTTGATAGTATACATATAGCATTATTACTTTCCATAAATTATATGATATGTATCTTTAAATATATATACATATGTATATACATATATTTAACCATACTTTGTAATTTTCACAACGTGTTACGGTTTATTACGGTTTTAACCCCTAATTCATAAATAAATAAATATTGAGTCAAGCCAATACGATCACCAGTCCCATGAATTATACATGTATTATGTACTCAATAAACTAAGTTTATGTTTAGAAGTGGATTCTAGAGGTAGTGTTGATAGTCTGATATTAGATAGAGTGATGAGATTAAGAGATTAAATTAGTCTGATATTACGATGCTTTAAAAAAATGTTGTTGTGTTTATTTACAAACGTACCGGTACAATGAACCTTGTTAAGAGGCTTCACGTCATTCACGTGCTACGATGTTTGTAAACAAACATAGACTTACTACCCACTGTAGTATGTTAATGTAAACAAAGTAGGGATCCACACTAACTCTACGTTTTATGATCTCCGGATCTTCACATCGGTGTAGGTTCAGCTATTGATCTGCCATGGAGCAAGCTTGGTTGCGCTGTCGCTTTCTGACTTGATAGGCCGGTAAGAGTCGGTACATTTTTAAGAATAAGGAAGAAAGCTAAAAAAGTACAAGAAATAAAGCAGAAATGTTGCAATTGTTATAATTTATACAATATTTGTGAAGCGTGTATACCTTTATAAGTAGTTTACTAAAAAAATCTAGCTTTTGCTCGTGTATGTATGTTAACGTAACAAACAAGCAATCGAGTAAAATATTAGATTAACTAAATAAAAGTATTTAAGTAATTTTCTATCTAATCTTTATACAATAATGAGTGTCTCTCACTCTAATTCATTTTAACACATCTCATTATCTTTTAAAACCACGTGGAGATTGGTTCTCTCGGATCGGTTTCTCTCTTTTATCCTATTTCAACATAACTGTCATTTGAGTATTATCAAGTATAAGACCATTTCTTTGTAGAAAGTAACTGTACGGTGATATTAACTCATCAGATGCTTAGGTGTTGTTGGTTTCGTAGTATGTATGCATTAAAAGTAAAGCCTACCTTTGTAGAAAATGTTTATCAAGTTTGTGCAAGGTTAGTTAAAATTGACATAACAGACCATGACAGACTAAAACGGGGGCCTGTATTACTGCTACTACGGCATTATATGTTTTATTGTGATTGGCCCTTTAAAATCACTTGCAAAAGTTCTGATAAACTCACAATAAACAAGAATAACATGTTTTTAAAGTGACATTTATCTAAATCCCTATTTTATTACTCAAGTTATTAAAAATTTTAAATATTCGAACTGAGCATACTTCACTTCTCGTATAATTACTAAATTACTACCACTAGCGCTATGATACTAGCGTCTTTTTAGTAGAACTTTAAACTATAATTTATCGTTCACAAATGGAAACTTGTTGAAATTACGTTTTTCCTCATGAGATGGTTCTTCTTACTTCTACTTTCCATAATTTTGTAATTAGTATAAACCAATGTCGCAATGTAATAGAAAAGAACATTGGAATGTTCAGACTGGTGTCACGTTACAAGACACAAACGTTACAATACCGTTCTTGAAACGTAAAATCTCTCATTAGGTTATGAAGTTCTGGTATAATTTTACAGCGTGTTGTGGGTATTTTTAAATTTGGTTTTAAATTTTAAATTATTCCGATGAAGTGTCGTCGATCTTCTTAGTATTGTATTGGTTGGTTACTCTTTGTATAAAACTGCCGCTGCTTGTTTAATTGTTGTGTTGTCAGATCCGTATTTGTCCCTAACCTAAGCAGAAACCTAAGCAGAACCTCCTGGCAGACGTTGATTAGCAGAAATCAAAATTGCCTTCCAGCAGTAAACGATAGATAGATGTTACACACTGCTTGTGACGATACCCTCAGTCCAAAGATTTTACTTTAGTCAGAAGAGGACTGCGGTGTGATGACTGGCACCTGATTCCTACCTCATAATATTTCAGCTTTCTTTTGCATTAGCTGTTTCAGCACTGTGTTAGGTTACAATAAAACCGTTTAACTTAAAACATTTTTTACCCTATCGGTATCGAAAGGACATAACAGCGACGTAGATTTACAGTAAGTAGGAAGTAACCGTGAAACGGTGTATAGTTAATTAATAGACACACCTCTAATAATAAAAGTATAATTAAAAAGAAAGTCCAGATACATAAGTCACAGGCTTATACTACACACGTATATACTCTTTCTATAAAAATGATTTCATTACTTAGGTACAGGCAGAATCACTGACGCTCTTGTATTGCAGGCGAGCTATTCATTAATGTAATTGTAATAGGCAGTAGTGAATGTGAATATAATGATGTATCCCTACCTATAAGTAAGGCATGTTTGAGTTCATTTCACATTAGATGGCATAGTGTATATAAGGAGGAATAATGTGTATTCATCGTGATATACGTTACAAATATCGAATTGCTCCGACGCGTCGTCACTCAGTCACGTATTTCTATGAACAAACAAACTTTGATGTGTTCGCTGTTTGGCTACGAAGAGCAACATAAAAACATCGTAAATTAAATCTAAATGAATGAGTAGAGTAAAGTCGCGTAATGAGAAACGAACGACAGATACAATACTGTGACATTACGTAAAAATCTCCTGTAAAAATGGTCCTGGTAAAATTGTACTGGGTGTTGTGGATGTTTGGCACACAAGATTTTAAAAGACAATTTTTTATTAAGGATGAAAGCAAGTGGCCGGTGGTTGTGTTTGCCTACCCCGATGGGAGAAATACTTGTGATGTTGTATGTTATGTAAGATAATTTAAAAGTTATACCGTTTAAAAAATACGTCCAGTGAAAGTGAAAGGTGGTTTGCTTGTCTACTCTGTGCGTGCGACGAACCATAACCTGAAAACATATTGGTCGCGTTTTCGGATTTTTGTTCGTCTTTAAGAATCTCTTCACTATTGATATATGTACATATATGTATATTGTTTAACTCAATGCTCTTTATTGTAAAGATGATATACATAAAATCATTTTTTATAAAGCTAAAACAACCCAAAATAGAGTACAAGAAAAGCGAAAGTGTTAGAAAAAATATCTTTTTTACCGTTTGTTTTGATCCCTTTCCAGTAACTTATACTCTACCTTTTTTTTAAGGTTTCCACTTTTAGATTTAATATTTTATTTTCTTTTTAGCAGGTTTTAATTTTTTCTCCATTTTTTTAAAAATACTAACCACGTGAGTCACACGTTAATAGTATTCTTGTTAACCCCCCAGCTAAGCTAAATTGCTTGTGTTAGGGGTGGGTTTAGTTAGTTCATTTGCTTCATTCTATATATCAATATTGATTTTATCAAAAAGAAGTTGAAATCATCTTATATATTTAATTGTAATGAAACGTATTAATTAAGTGGGTACTTTTTATTCTTGGCAACATCTGATTGGCCCGAACTGAAGAAGAAAAATAATGTGATACAGTTATTTATAATATATAATACCGATAGCCAACAGAACCGTCGCACATCGGGTCTTCTTAAAATAATATAACCAAATTAATTAATTCTAGCACTCCATAATGATACATACGAATCTTTTGTAGAGAGTATCATCACAACTAGGACCCGTCGGTCACTGCAATAGTTGGTGAGAGGAGTCAGCTCCAGTTATTTAAAATACAAAATAATAATAATCATTAAGTACATAAATACCTTTTTTTTCCTTTTTTTTTTTAACGTATGGAAACCCCCACGGGCCAACAGTAAAGTGGTATGTCGGACTCGAACCGACTAAAACCACACGGTGTTCCGTCACGAGGACCCGGGTATACCCTAAGAAGGAAGCTTCCGAGAACCCCTGCAGAAGTACATAAATACCTAATGATAATAAAGATTAAAATTCATAACTTAAATAGTCTACTGTAATGTAGAAACATTTCATGTTTTTTTTTTTGTTTTTTTTTTTTTATGCGGTAGGCGGCAAACGAGCAGACGGGTCACCTGATGGTAAGTGACTACCGCCGCCCATGGAAACCCGCAACTCAAGATTCACAAGTGCGTTGCCGGCCTTTTAGGTAGGAGTACGCTCTTTTCTAGAAGGTTTGAAGGTCGTATCGGTTCGGAAATACGGCAGGCGACAATTGTAATAAAACTTTGAGAAAATGTTACTTTTTATGATAATGTCAGTCCATTAGAGCTGTTCCAGGAGATTTGGTAAATTACATATTTATGGGTATATAGTTAATTTATTACTATTATAATTTAAGAAGAAAAACGCATGTTTTCAATTTAACCAAAGTATATAGACTAGGATTTTACGCATATCTTCTGCCACACTGGAGGGCTGGTGATATGGGTCACAAATATCGAACTGCGCCGCATCCATTTCCGTCTTTTAGTGAGAGAGGGGTAGGTACTAGACTAATGCACAATCAAGCACATTATTTTCTCCCTTTATACACTTTTCGCGGAGATCTCGCTTCTGCGTATGAAGGAGATAATAATATTAAATCTTCGTGAAAGTTCTGATGTTCTAGTAGATAATCATTCCTCTCCTACTGAAATATCAACTTCTGCAGACAGTGTAGTTGGTTATAAAAGAAAGAACCTCGCCTTGTTGTAATAATTTTGTAATTCCAACTGTAAATAAGTTTTTACAACAGTACAACGAATGGAAGGAATGTTGAGGTTCTGAATGGTGAAGAATGGTGGAATGCAACGAAAGTTACAAACAATACTGTAACTTGCCTCGTCAAACTTATCACTAAGTTATGAAGTCCTGGTAAACTTTTACAGCGTATCGTGCGTATTTTGCAGCTAAGATTATCAAAGTTATTCAGATGAATAAATATCTTCTCAATACTTCAGTAAAATTATATTTACAATTTAGCTACTTTGCTATAAAACCTGCGAGTGAAAAATATAACCCACTTTGCGCAATCGGGTAAAAAGAAACAATATGACCGACCGAGTACTTATTTTATGACATGTACTATTCTTTACTTGAGACAAATTTTATATGGAATCTTTGTACACAAACCACATGTCATCGTATTTAAGGCTGTCAAAATTATGATGGTGAATAATTTAAATTTAACCTCTATTTTTTCGTTATAACATTACTAATGGTACTGGCATTCCGATTGTATTGTATTATATCCACATACTTAAACATATCTTATTTATCTCTCAGTCATTTCATTTCATTTAAAGACTGATAATTTTAAAAAATATACATTATGAATAAGGTCATATAAACAGCGTCACAAAGCATTAATTTGTTGGTAAACATTCCAGATCGAATTTGGCTGAATATTAACCTATTATTATACCACTTATTAATATACAATTATATTTAACATTTATTATTTTCTGAAAGATTGCAATACACAACTGTGACTTTTTCCATTACAAGTTTGAAGGGTAAAATCTCTCACCAAGTCATGTAGTCCTGGTAAAACTGCGGATTCACAGTTGTGGGTGTTTTTAGCACGGAGCAAAGAGAGCACGGCGGGAATTCTCTTTTAAATTATGTAGGCCTGGTACAAATTGCGAATTTCACAACAGTTTGGATTTAATTGATTTGGATGCAGTTTTGCAGATTGCCAAATAAGAAACGCAAATCCAACAATTCACTTTTAAGACATAGTAACAACAAAAAATCGGAGACGTGCAAGTCTGATTCGCAAACCGAAATTTTCGAAAGCAAACAAATATAGCTATATATTATTTAAAAATAAATCTATATAAAGAGTTTGACTGACTTGGAAATCGATGCATGAAGATTTTTGAAACATAGCTTGTTTGTTTTTCAGAAGAAAAAAAAATACAAGTATCTTTGTAGAACTTTAGATAGACGCATACATGTACGTCACAGGCCCCCTTTGAACCAGAACATGTAAGTTTAATACTTAATTTAATTTAACAACAGACTGCTGAAACACATACATATTATATTTTTGCAAACCGCGCTTGTACCAGAATGTTCAAACTCTGAAGGAGATTTCAAGTAAGAGAACATGCGCAACGGTTCGAAATTCGTTCCCTATATCAGCAGCACTCACTACAGTGCAGCAGAGGGTATATTTTCATATAATTCACCAACCAACTTCAATCGGCTATCGTTTAGAAGGATTATAATATTTTTTATCCCTTAATATTCCGACGTAGAGTATAATCATAAATATTTTAATGAAATTTAAAGTGGACTAACCTTGAGTATAAACCAATTCAACTAAAATATAATGACCAACATTGATTCACAAATGTCTATATAACAATATCGTGTAAAACGTATTCTTCTAACAAAATTGAAAAAGGTAAAACCTCTCACTGAGTTATGTTGTCCTGGTAAAACTGCGGATTCACATCACCCACGTAAATTTTGTAGATAGAATTTCAAGAGGCACAAAAGTTACACAACTTTAAATGTAAATTGACGGGGAAATCTTTCTTCAATTATGTAGTCCTGGTAAGAATGCGGATTTCACAGCCTGTTGCGTTTTTTGTTAAAAGTTTTTTTTTGGATTTTGTGGAAGAAAATTTTTAAATAGTGGGAAGTAATCGTAATATAATTCATTTATACATAACAACGGTATAAGTGAATGAATAGACTATTCATTATTTACCTGTAAAATTATAGTTGATTACTTTGTGTCAATAAAATGATGCTGATTCAATTCAATTCTTCATTGTGGATGATGCTAATTGTCTTATTAGTTACGTCTTTTTAAGATTCTTTTCATACTTTAAATGATAAAACAATAATGATACATAGACAACAAAGATTTAAAAAATGGTATTAATGTAAGCACTAGTGCTTGCATTTTCTTTATTTCTATATCTGATGTCTGTAAGAATTGCTGCAGCAGTAGGATAGTAATGGTGTTTGAATTTCTGAGTAATTACATTAAAGTACTCAAATGGCAACCTTATTATTTACACATATTATTTGTTAGCTAAGCGACTGATCGACACTTCCACCAAAAGGCTGACATATTTCTTACACATTAGTCGATTAGGCGAGTAGGCATTTTACAATGCATGTAGTACAGTAGACCTATTTTTATTTTATTATATTTTTTTAATTTCAGTTATAGATAAAAGTTAGTATTTGTTGAATAGTATTGAAGGTATTTCTTTGACAATGGTTTCACCTAAACCAAGCGGTGTTTTTTTAAAGGGCTACTCCCACATTGGGATTTGTTCCCGTATCTGGGAGATTTCACAAACATACGTGTGATCGACACAAATAATACCCAAACTATTTTTGGATCGCACACATTTTTATATTAGTCAGGGTCGCTAATTACTAGACTAGTTAGGTCAGTAATATTTGAGATACATACATATAACAAAATTTTGAGACCTTCGCCTTATTTCACACTAGTTGACTCAACAGGCGTTGTCTTTACAAAATTGCAATTAATTTTACGCAATCTCAGAGAAAACACTTCCACATTGATCATCATTATTGAATCTCAAGAATTAACATTTTGTTATGATATACTGTCATATTATAAAACACTTATCTTGCTTCGTACTCTTCTTGTAAAAATGTATATCTTATATGAATATTTCATACAAATACAGCAGAAGCTACGCTAACATTCTAGGTGTAGCGTGCATGATTATAATTTCGGAACGCACCACTTACGACACTTATACGAGAAGTTTGTAATTCTCAACTGTGACTCTTATAATGTACAGAATATTATCTAAGTACTCAGTTTATGTGCTGCAGTAATTATAAATAAATAAAAAAGAATACGTTGTATTCTTCAATTACTGGAGGTTTGATTGAATATCTTGGACTCCGCCGAACTATCGCCGAATATGTATTTGATAACCATCTTAAAAACCTTATTTCATTACCGATTTTCTGTCTTTTTTGTTTAATATGTATTAATATGTATGTTGATAAGTCTTGTACGGAGTAGTTATGTTCGGAGAGTTTATTCAATGATTATTCAAGTTACTGCTAAATGTAATAAACCAATTAATTCATTGTGATTAAATGTCCACAAACAATTTCTTTCTTTCATTAACGTTTTCAACTTTTTTAAGTCGAATTTTCACTTTGATAAGAAGATACATCAGAATTTGTACGAAATACTATTCCTTCTACCCCAGTCCCATGACTGGAGTGAAACAAAATACACAAGACACCCCACGTATAACAGGGACGAAACGAAAACCACGTGCCTTGACGTAAATAAGCCTACATCCATAACTTTATGATGTCCTGGTACAATAACCTATTCCATGTCGAACCTTCGTATTTTATTTATATTGACATATGTTCTACTTCTTCTCATTGTTGTTGTGGTCCTATCAAAAATGTAACACGCATATTCGGTAGAGTGAAGTTCATACTGGATACTTTAAGGCATTCCTCCTACCTGATATAATTTATCAAGTAGAATTAATGACTCTTACTAATTTGTGTAAAGTATATGTAAATGGTTTAATAAACTAACATTTTATAAATGTAATTAATTTGTAGTAAAGTAAAACAAACAGAATAATAATAACAATAATAAATCTTAAAAACATATTATATTTATTTATTAAATTAGGATCTCTAACAAGAAATAGATGTCACCAACGATACATCTTGAAAGTTATAATAATTAATTCTCATATTGCCTTACTTACAAATGATCACAGCATGCCTTGAAAGTAAATACAGACAATTGGGAAATCGTTAAAAGATATTAAGCTGATGTACAAAGAGAATAAAATAAAAAAACTGAATTAAATGTCCGCATAATAATAATAATCTATGATCATAAGTGCAATTTCAAGGTAAAGCAGAAGTATCTCAACTCTCAATTTTTTTTTCTCAACTTTCATTTAATTGTTTTACAAAAGTTTTAATCAAAAAATAATATTTCAAAAATACACATATGTGATGTCAATCTCAAAATAAGTACATACATGGATCGTCTGCTATTTAAGTGTTGCCTGTTAAAATACATTAGTTGCAGTTGCATGTTACCTACAAAATGCCATTCTCATAATGAACTTTTAAATTATGGTACAAAAAAAAATGTTAGACATGCCAGTCTGATTCGCGCCCCGAGGTTTTCATATTATATAGATATCTATCTAGTTTGTCTGTCTCGGAAGTCGATTTTAATGTTTATCTTCCGAAAGTCAAACATAGCTTTTGCAGTGCCCTCCTTGCCATTTAAGAATTAGGGGAGTTAGAGTTGACCTGATGTAGTAGCTTGTAACAAAATGAAATATCTGCATTTGTACAAAGTATATCTTATTACGAAACATAAATGCACTACCTAAACTATGCAAACGTAGCGGTGTTTTGAAAACTAAAACTTGGCTAAAAGTTATTACTAAAATTTAAATGACTATTATTCGTGAGATTAACACTAGAACACTAGAACTAATATTATTAGTTCTCACCATCAATTGTATAAGCAGGTTTGAGCATGTCTATCCAAATACATGTATCCTTATTACTGTGTACTTAATTTGTAATTAAGTCAAATTAAGATAACAACAATAATAACCATCCATGAAGTCCATCTCATAAATAATTGTAAGTTTCTTTGCAATAAGACTAAGCCACTATGGACAAGATTCCGATTTTATACTTGACGTAAAGGACCCGTGAATTCGTTCACGTGGAAATTTTGAACTGCACATTTTTCCGAGATAAAATGTAATAATACATAGTTGGCATTTGTCCCCCCAAATTATTGGTAAAATGATATAACATATAATAATAATATTACCATTTAAAGTTCCTAAGAGATTGTTTTTATTATTTTATAACTATTCCTACCGCCTCAACCGATTTCTTATATATACTTCTCAGATTAAATCTATCGTAATAACATATGACATTTGACGAGGCCTATTACTTTACTAAACAGAAAGTTTACTCCTTAATCTCATTGTTCTCAATAGTTTAGTATCTGGGCATAAAGTAAATACATATTTTTTCAAAACAAATCCTACGATGGTGTGGAGGAATTTTGTTTTAAATAACCTATTTTTCATTTGAAAAATGTAAGAATTGTAAAATGTACTTAAAAAATATTAACCTGTGCATTATTTATTATTTTAGATTATAAAAACTACGATAATATTTGTTTATTTATTTATTATATTTATTATTCATATGACACCCATACACCCATATGTGTACACACTACATTTTCACACGCTTTTTCACCACACCCTTGTATGTGGGGTGAAAAGGTACACTCAGATACACACACGTCACACTAACATAGTCACTGCATGGCAGTTTATTGTTTATTTATTGTAAAGTATGTTTAAAATGTATATTATAGTCTATAACTTGTATAACGCCATTTTAAATTTGTTAATTAGGAGGTACTTACCAAAGGGTAGAGGACTGTTATTCCTTACCAGGTTCACTACTAACCCAGGGGTAACAGAAGTTCACAAACTGGATTGTTTCTGAATTAGTTGATAAGTATTACCTTGTAGTATTTGTGTGAAACACAATCACTCTTTACAAATAAAAACATTATTACACTTTTAAATAGTTTCCTGAGGAATTCGCGGCGACGTAGATTATAAATGGCTCTGACAGCTCTCTTTTGCAAGATAAAGATGGATTCGATGTCAGCAGCCCGGCCCCACAGTAAAACGCCATAAGACATAATGCTGTGGGAGTAGCTAAAATAGACCAAACGTGCGGTTTCTACATCTGTTAGTTGTCTGATCTTTCCGACAGCATAAGCGATCGAGCTTAACCGCCCCGCAAGAGATGTTATATGAGGTCCCCATTGTAATCTTTTGTCTAGCGTGATGAAGAATAGAGTTATTCACGTCATCAAGATTTTGTAACTGTCGGTCTATTTTAAATATCTATGATGTGTCATCTGCAAATAATACCATCTACGGTTGATTTAGAAGTAAATAGTGTATTTACCCTATTTACTTCTAAATCAACCCCATTAATATACACTAAAAAGAGGAATGGACCCAATATTGAACCTTGAGGAACGCCCATTGCCATTTCAGACCCGAATGAGTTTCTGCTGTTTATTTGAACTAAACTTTTCTCTCTTTCAGGTATGAACTCAGTACTCAGCAATAAGATTAATATGACTGTATGAACGTCTCACTTAACCTCAAGCTCTTTTAACACTTTTGTATTAACTGATCAGGCAGCTAAGGTGAGTGTGATGGGCCTTTTATAAGGTTTCCTATATTTTTAGATTATAACCGGTCCCCTGCAATGAACCAGATGGCTTAAATCGGTTCGAGATCGACATACCACTTTACCGTTGGATCCAATAAGGAGATGACCCTTGGGTGTTTCCCAATTCTGGTTTATAATACACCCACGTCTCTCTACCTTTAAATAGAAAGTGGCGATGACATCGCTTGTCATCGCCACTTTCTATCAAGTTAGTCTGTGTATTTAATTTTAACGACTTCAAAAATACAAATTGGTTACATTTTTGGATGTAATGTCATAGGATACGAAAGAAATGTTAATAGAAATAATTTTATATAATTTGTTATATTGGAACTGTAAATTTTAAGATTATCATATAAATTTCGTATTATCACAGGTCAATACTCGTATAATGTATGTATAAAAAAACCTGTGGCTTAACGATGAAGATTCCAAGTAATATTTAAATTTGTTGCAATTGGTAGCATGTGTTTACTCTACACAAGACACCAAGTGTAACATACGTTTGATTTTATTTATCTTTTTTTTATGTAAATGTTTAAAAAAAATGGGCAAACTGTGACTACACACACGTGTGTTATTTGTATCAAGTTTATAGACTTACTTACTTACATCGTTTTGAAGATTTATTATTTAGGTACGAGTGAAGGTCGAAGATCGAAAGGATTTATCCTAGATAGATTATTTATCCTAGAACGGCATTAATAGAAATCTTTTAACCAAAATATATGGCATAAAGTTAAGCTTCTTACATTACATTTTTGAGATATTAAACAGTGATCGTAAAATTATTTTTGAGCGTCTCTAAGCAAGCGTCAACATAAAACAAGCGACTGCTAGCTAACAAGGTACCACTAACACGTCAATACCTATAGGACTACAGAATGAAACACCAGGATTACATAAGAAGCAGGATGTATGTGATAACTGTCCTTAAAAGTTTGTTCATTAAGTAAAAGTATAGCAATCAAAATATTTCAAAAATTATTGCATATTTTTATGTTGGTTATTTAAAATATTTCATTTATTTTCCGAAATCAGTGGGCTTGTAGGAAGGGTGTAAGGGTAGTTGAGGAATCGCATAAGCTGTGTAACGATAGAAACAAGCAAGTGACGGGTATTGTCTCTGACTACCCCGAAGGGAAAGTGCGTTTTTTATGTATTTATTTAGTTATATATATTATTTAGTCTGGCCATAAATACTTTCACAATTAAAAAAAATATAACCATACTCTGTAGGTGTCGATGTTTAGAAATCATAAATCGAAAGATAAATAAATTGTATGAAAGGGACATGTTGAATGGATGAATGAAATATGACAGCGTCTTATGTATATCACAGATATCAAGAACATACCACTCCACAAGTACGTATTTGTCATCAAGCACAAAAAACTGCAAATAAAGATAAGAAAAATAGCATGTATTTCTTTTTCTTTTACCGCAGGAGGTACAAAACAAATCAATAGCTTAATTACATGATTAGGACATCATGACAAATGAAGAGGTAAGCCTACTTCAGGCTCAGATATCGATCCTTACAAAACATAGCAGCAATGGATTTGTTATAGTTCTTTTATTAATTACTAAAATATCTAATATTAAGCTAAATTGTTCTCGGCTACGTACTAAAGTAAAATGTTGTAGACTGCTACGAAAAGCTCCATTACAGTCGACATTACTGCTACGTGTTTACGTAATTATTACGACAGAAGCATCAACATTTTAAACTTATGTTGAGTCAAGATTATGAACTTGTAATTTAGTCCTCGTCAATCAATATACATACATATATACCTGAGGTCGCCTGAGGAGACCAGAAGTCGTGGGTTGGTGGCACACGGGACAAAAAATTGTATGATACACAAATAGTTGTACCAAACTTGTGTCAGTTGCTTCAATATTTATAAAATCTCACGTGACACTAGAAACTTTTCTAATAGGGGCTAGTTTTAAAAGGAAAATAAATCAGGAGTCGCAAGTATGGGCAACCAACTTGTTTAACTGGGAAAACCAATGTTAACATACCTTTCGTCACCAGGAATTCAGAGAGCGAAGGACATACAAGCCGCCATTTGCCAAGTTTAGTTAGTACGTAGTAGTTTAGTAGTAAGAGGAATGATAACTGTTTTATTATAAAATGTTATGTATCAGTATATGAGTAAATGGAGTTTATTAAAGTTTCAGCTTAATAATAATTTGAGCCTTTGGGACATAGCATAATACAGGCCGTTGTCTGAAATTGGGGAGTTTGTAATTTTTTCAAATTCATTTCATAAGAGGAAGTGCTAAAACAATATGTAGCAAAGATTGATAATGTCTGATCAGATAGAAAATGGGTTTTCTATAAACGTTTCCTCTATTTAAGTTGTAAAGTTTGGCGTTAAAACCTCTTAGTTGCCTATGTTCTCCTAGTACTCGTGCTCAACGTGTTGCGTATATTTCGCATCTAGGGTTTTTGGCACACTTAAAAAAGCGTGAAACTCGATAAATAAATATGCGATGCGATATTCATAAAATCTCGTTAACAACATGTTTATAATTTCTTACTATATCACCGATTTAAGCCATAAGCAATGGTTAAAGTCATGATTATTTGAAACTTTGACATTTTATAAACTATATGTTACATACTGTGAGACAATGCCTCTGATTTTCAGTCATCAGTCAGATTAATAATTTACACAATTGTTACTTTCAGATGCAGAAATTCTAAGCTATAAAAATAATGACGGTAGCAACTCAGTATGTCTATGAAAACTTATATTTTATAAGAGTAGTTTTAAGTGTACTTTAGAATTAGTACTAATTGACTGTTATATTTTATAAGAGTATATTAAACTCTAATAAAATATAACAGTCAATTAAAAAAAAATTATAAGCATACACTCGTATAAGACACGTTATAAAAGTAAAATTGTTATATCCGCCAGACTCCAAAAAAACAATAAGTCGTTCGTCGGATAATATGCATTTTTAGTTGAATAGTTAGATTTCTTTTACTTGCTAAAAGTAATACAGTGATTTAACAAACTATTTGATTCGACGATTTACACGATACGAAAAATAAGTTTGTAAAAGCAGTTACTCAACATTTTATGTCTAAATTCATTGTAATTAATTTATTTTTATTTAACTAAAATACAGTCATAGCAGTTACGTCTATAATTACAAGTCACCTCACTAAGTTGAACCTAGTAAATATCTTTATTACCACAAAAAAACTGTAATCTTCACCTAAAACCGTATAAAGAAAAGTAAACTAAAACGCACGCAGTAACGTATGGTTGATTATTTATTTATTTCACACAAGATGTGCAGAGGCGGACTTAATGCCATAGGCATTCTCTGCCAGTCTACCTTTGGGTGATGCAGAAATGTGTGACGTAGGTGCGAAATGTTTAGAATTAAAGTTAATATATACATACATATATTTATATACAAATATACTTACATAAATATAGAATGACTGATTACTAACTTATTTCATATAAACTACAGATTTAAACGCAGCAAAATACTTGAATGTTATATTTTATTTAGTGTCATTCAAGTAGGTTTTTTGATGGGATTTTGCTGCACTTTAATTGGTTATTACTACATACCAATTAAAGTGCAGCAACATCCCATCATCCTTTTCTTTATTTCTATATCACTTTTTAACGTAAAACTAAAAATCTTAAGTAAACTTATAAATCATTATAAGTCTCTATTACGTGTGTTCAAAACATCTAGGTAACCTTAAGTTAGAAAAACTTAAAGTTTAAATAAAGCTACTAAAAAGTAATTTTTAGAAATTATACTTATAAAATATTTCTAAGTTTTATATATTTTTTCAATACTTCACAATTAGTTCAAGCCACAATTTAAATTTAATTAGACTCTTATACTGCTTAAAAAGCTTCTTTTTTATTTCTATATCGTATATGTATGTGTACAATAACTGTTAAGCTTACGAACAAAACATTATTATTCCGTATTTGATAATTTAAAATTATAATTTTAAGGCTTCTTTGATATCTACAATTTCACGTGACAGTAAATAAATCAATAATACAAATTAAGTAATATAAACAATAAAGCATCAAAAAGTTTATCGCGGTTTTCTAGAAACCGCTATTTTTCTCATACTATATTTTAGAGCCTGTACGGCTGTTTGTATTGAACTATAATTTTAAATATTTTTTACGACGTGTGGACGATTTCATATAATTATTATATATATGTGTATATTTAATCCCAAAACTCCTTACTGAGTCCTCGTAAAATTTACAGGGTGTTGTTAGTGTTTTATTCAAATGAGATGTCGTCAATCATCTTACTACTTAAGTAAAATTGTATTGGTTCTACTCTGTGCCCATACACATGTTATCTAAAAAAGAGCTTAGTACTTAATATAAGTTAAATATTACATTCATATAAACTGCTCGCTTAAGTTATTTAGATATATACTTAGAGCTCTTAAAAACACCTGTTCTACGGTACTGGAGCCCTGGTGAATACGTCACTAACATAGAACTGCGCCGTCGCGCAGTCCCGCACTCCTATATATGTATGTATAGACACACTTTTCGCGATGACCTAGTTGTTGCGTATGATTGAGATACCGATATTCAACCTCCATCCAAGTTATGATGTCCTAGTACAGGTGCGGATAAAAGAAACCATCCGCAATCCAAACTAGCGAACTTCATTCATGTCGTTTTCATATCTCATTCAATGACGTAGAAATTGCTGCAGACAGTAGTTAGATAAAAAAGAAAGTTCTTACTTACTAAAATAGAAAAAAATACTTATTTTTGGATGTCGTTGTTGTAATAATTCTGTAATTTGAAATCTAAGAAAGTGCTTAAAGTCGCACCAAATCTTGAAAACACGAACCGTCACGTCAAGCAGCATTAGTTTATGGACACTGAATAGTCAATCTCCAAAATTTAGTTTAAGCAAATGAGTAAAGTGGTCTAAGTTTATATGCTTATTATTCTGAAATTTGCATAATTTTGAAATCACTTTTTATCTAGATAAGTAATCGCCGATATTTCTTAACTTGACATACACTCGAAACAACGATTTACACGAATGAATTCGATGTGGATGGGACGTGTATGTAAATCTGATTAACATACTCATTCTATTCTAATATATTATGTTGAAATGACGAGAAGTGAGTGACAAACAAATGAAAGTTACTCACGCGAAAACCTCTCACCAAGTTATGTAGTCCTGGTAGAATTTTACAGCATGCTGTGGGTGTTTGCCCTATAGGATTTTTTAACAAGACAATATTTTTGTAAGGAATTATGTGTATTTATGTATGTATGTACATCGATTTTATTCTCCTTGTTGGCCACACCTGATTGGCACTAACCAAAGAAGGTACCAATAGTTATGAATTGACATACAAATTTACAGCTTAAGCTTAAGTTTATGAATGAAATTTTTAAAGTGAAAGTTCATCGTTTGTTTGTGTTTTTCAAGTGAGATGAAATCCACCATAAACAATACATATGTTCTGTATAATATTAGTAACAGTCAATATTCACTTGGTTTTATTTTGAAAAATGTGGCGTCTTCCTAGTTATTTGGTGTTTTGGCACTGATGTTTACTATACAACTATCGGAACCAGAATGGAGGCAAAAATCCCTATTTAAGGCGTACGTAACGTAATGTATTTCATTCTTTGTTGGTATGATTGGCGTCTATCCCAAACTTTTTAGGTATTGGAATAGTTCAGTTAGGCTTACAAGTTTCGTTTTCGTTCCGTTTTGTGGGTCTGACTTTGTTTAAAATTTATTTATTTTAATATTACAAGACGTCTAATGTTCTCATTAAGAGGTACTCAGAATCAGAATGAATTGACCTACAATTTATAAGTACTGGTGTATCTATATTTACGTTCAATGTGTTGAGTGTATCGTACGATAAACTCTCTTTGCTCTTGAATAAAGTTTTGAATAATTATTTATTTATTTTATTTATGTTTTACATATAGGCTTGACTACACTTTCGGGGATCCTCCTTTAGGCTGAACTTACATAAGCCATTTCCGTATTCCGCAGAGTTTTATTGCTCCTTTCCTAAATATTTGAAGGTCATCAGTTGCAGCAGACAGATACTGATACCTATGACCGCAGCTGTTAGTAGATTAAATCTCGATTAGGTAATTCAATCAAATTTTTTTTTTCATGTGGAAATCCCACGGAGCTGAGAGTGAGATGGTACGTCGGACTCAAATCGACTAAAACCACACGGTGTTCCGACATAGTGGCTATATCGCAGGGGACACGGGATACCCTAACAAGGAAGCCTTTGGGAATCCCTGAAAGGGTTGGCCACCTGATTAGCAGGTGACCACTCTATGGAATGTGGCTTACCCGCCTCCAAATCGAAAAGGCACTCGGAACTCAGCCCGACCCGTTACCCCTAGGCCAGCGCTTATGGAAGGCCAGACCGGAGATCATTTCGCGCTCTCCGGTACCTGGTGCGTCCTCTGCGGGACGAGAGAGTATTTGTCCTCTCCCGTTCCCGTTCCGCCACTGCTTTTGCAAGCATTACTGTCTCGCAATACAAGGCGGCGGAATCCAATGCACACTCGCTTTGGACCATAGACATGACCATGGTTTCCAGCAAGAGTCTAACCACTCCCGTAGCCGCCACGAGGTCGGCACGCTGCTGAGTCCATGCAGAGCACTCCACCAAAGTGTGGAGTGCGGTATCCTCGCGGCAGCCCCACAGTGGTAGCACGCAGACGTTGGCTCCCGGCCTATGCGACACAGGTACTTCCCAAAAAAGCCATGTCCGGTGAGCATCTGCGTCAGCCGGTAGGAGAGAGCAACATGCTGTCCCATGCTACGATCGTGACGTGCCCTAATCCAACAAAATAGCTAACATGTTGAAGATAGTTAGATAAATATGTTGAAATACTTATTTGTTAAACTACAAATAGAAGTTTATATTATAATTTATATTAGCCGATTGTAGTTTGTTTTAATGACAGATCATAATAATCTCATATACATAGATTCACAATAATTTGTAATGAATAAAAAGCCATGACGTCATGACAATGAGAGTTTTCATTTAATATATGCATATAGTTATAGACAAGGGTCGATAATTTTTGAAACTAAAAAAAAAACATAGTAGGATGTCACCCATTGCAAAAGTAAGAGAATATAACAAAAATGAAACGAAAAATATTTTACGGGTGGTCTGAGGTCGGGAAGTGGAAGTGGGTGAGTTTTTAAGGGTAAATAATCGAACTTTAAAAAAGTGGACAATCGACTTCAATTATCAATTTCAATATCAATAATTCAATATCATAAAATTGAAGACTATTATCATTTCCTCATAGATGCCATTGTCACAACTGGACCAAACTCTTATCTAACTACCCTCGAAGTACATCCTTTCCAGTAAAAAAGAATCATCGAAATCGGTTGGCGTGATATTGAGTTATTCGTCCATTTGTCGCGCACATGCTTAATGCAAATTTAAGACCTATATGGTTTTCACATGGATGCCAGTTTCAGAACTGGACCAAGACCAACCTTTTTGAAGTCGGTTGAAACGACGACTACAAGTCCTATGGAAGAAAGTCAAATAGCAAAGTTTTAGGTAATAAAAAGAGCTTCAACTTTTGTATTTACACTTTTTTCACATACCCTCAAAATTTATGTGAAAAATTCAAATAATCATGTTTATTGGTTTTTAATAGTCACGGAAGAGGTTAGTATTTTAAAGCAAATTGTGATTCATTGCATTAAAATAACAATTCAAAAGCGGTTATATAACTTGGTTATAGTACATACCATGTGTAGTTGCGATCGTAGTTGGTTATAGTACCAGGCTATCATAAGCTGAAGGATATCGATATGTTTACGTTCTAGTGTAGTAGCGTATTGATTTCATTCATCAGGTAATTGAGGAAAAGCGGACTAACGTTGAGAGTCGAAAATATACGATTTAAATGGTTTGGCTCTTCTTTCCTGTGCCGATCGGTGAAAGCTTGGAATTTACTACCAGTGCACGTATCACCGTGAAAAAGCATATCACCAGGCCGCCATAGTGTGGGTCACCATGCTGAATTGACTAGACATTCAATGAGGATGGTACTTTTGGACTTTATTTTTGCTTCCACTCAGGAGTGGAGTCACCATGGCAGGCAATATAAAAAAAAACCTTACATTATTGTAAGTATAATGCAATTTAAAAACTTATTCATAATTTCCATGATCGAATCCTATTAACAAACAAATAAACAAAGAGATGTACAGATTTATTATATTAGTATACATAATCAGGACATTCCTTCCAAGTTCGATTTACCTTGTCCTAATACGTTTGCAATAAACGTGTGCTGGCATATGAAAATCGTTTGAAGCGCTTGTTCTTTAGTCTGTGTGTTCGTTTGTTTTATGCATCCTTTGATGACACCGCGTAGTCAATCTCTGCGGCTTCTGCTAATGTAAACGTTGGTGAGGTGCATAGTAGACACTGGGTCTGTAAATTGGCACAAGTACGTGGACTTGAAATCCCGCCACTTCGTTAGAACATATTTTGAAACTGATTTTTTACTATTGTTTCTAGTTAAATCGTGACATACATTTTTTTATTTTCGAATGTTTATTTTATATCCGTCAGCAATTGTCAGATAATTCGCTTAACATCAGGTACATACAGTTGAACATAGAATCTTTCTTTTTTGAAGACGTGATATAATAAGAAAGGGACTATTTACAAATATGCGTAATTTACATTAGAATACAATTAATGATACCCTTGAAGGGTCGTAGCTTGACAAAGAATTGGGCTCCTCTCCTCAGCTAATGCATGATTTCACGCTTACCTCCTCTGTACCAATAAATCGCACTATTCAAAATTAACTTATTACAACATCATATAGAAATTATTACACATACCGTTTTCGAAAATCGCAAAAATATACACTTTCAGCTTAAAGCAATTGAAATGCCAAGGATTATAGATAGATATTGTCTTCCTTGCTTAGACTTCATCATAATGCTGACAAATTATGTAAGTTTAATTCTATGTCAATTATCTTCATCACCTTTGAATAAAACTTTACATTTACTTCTTAGGTTATAATCAGATCCGATTATAGGTAAAAAAAATACAATAGACTCTTTGTGACGGAACACCGTGTGGTTTTAGTCGGTTCGAGTCCGACATACCACCTCTCCGTAAGCTCCGGTGAGGTGATGACCCGTGGGGGTTTCCACACGAAAAAAAAAGAAAAAAAAATATCAGCCCTCATTACCCTTGACTGGTAAGAACTTTTTACCATAAGGTATACATACATGATGAACTTTTATATCCCTAAACTTAAAAAAATATTGATATCCGAGGTTACGTCTTTCCCTATGCTAAAATTTACCAAAATGCGTTCAGTATATTACAGAGTTATCAGACTGATACTTCCATTTCATTCGTATTCATAACATCAGTATTTATTTGGAAAAACTAAGATCAGATGAAAATTATGAATGACCTGTTTACAATAAGTGTACATTGATAAAGTACAATACATAAAAGAAAAAAAAAATAATAATAAAAAAAAAAGAAACGTAGTCAGAAATGAGATACGTAGCATCGATGTGTCAGCTACTGTCATATAACAATGATATAATTGGATTTCAATTTCAAGCAATTTCAAAAGTAGTTCTTTGGATAAGGCATCGGCCTACTGCTTCTTAATGAGTAGTCGCCATTTTTATGTTATGATATATTTTTCATTGTTTTAGTTTTAGCTCATTGCATTCGTTTTAAAAATGTAAATATGGATTTGTATACTGTAGCTATTAGGATGGCTTCATTCTGACTGCGAAACTAATATTGCCGCAAAGAATTTCATATCAGTGTTCTATTGTCTGAACGAGAAATGTACTAATTTGTGGTATTTTTACTGATTTGTATTTTCACGAATGTTTCCTCTATCCTGTAATATATTATTGTTAAAAGAACGTCATTAATTAACGTCATTAAAACGACTTTTTACTTCGGTGAAAAATAAACCACAACATAACCGGTCTACAGTCTAACACTTTGGCAATAAATAAGTTTTAAAATATTACCAAACTAACAAACGACCTCCAAACTTACGCATGTCCTAATTTCATAATAACAGAACACTAAACTCCCATTATTCTTTGAGTTATATTCTCTTCTTATTGAGATTAATTACAAAGTATGTTTTTAATTTATAAAAGCTTATCCTGCGTAGCAATAGAAATCGTAATTTGACCATTCAATACTTGATAAGTTTCCTAAGGGAACGTGTATCTCCTCCAATTTACAGTACTCTATTCACTCATTGGTTTTATGACACACCTTAAGCATGCGTAGCGTCATTTGAACTGCTCCCCTTTCTAATGTGCCAGAAAGGAACAAATAGATTTTTATAGAGAAGGGAATATTCGTTTTACTATTAAACCTCTTCTGCCCTTCTAGCCGCCTAGTACATTTAAAGTTTGCGAAAGTCCCACGCGGGTTTTTGCTGATAACAAGACAGAGTTTTCTTACGTAGTTTTCGTTGTTATTTGTTTTTCTTTTACAAATTAATCATAAATTTTACACCTTTTTGAATTTCAAATTTAAAAAAGAAATAAAATTTTTGTTTAACTAACTAACTATACAAAAATAAGCTTTTAAAGTTTTATAAGTAATTCTTTAAATCTCTTACGAATTCACATAGTTTAGTTAACTTTAGAGGGACTATCTCTATTTTAAGTAAATGCAGATAGACACTCTTTAAGTTTTACAATAAAGAATGAAAGTTTTACTATAGATATATATCTTACCTACCGTTGCTATCATTATTACCCTGGATTATAAATGTACACACAAAAACCAATTTTATGGGTGGTGCTAAGTAGGGTCCGTTCCTTGGTAGGCTGATAGTATAATGTGTAATAAATGTGATATTGTGTTTGAAGTTTATCATAAAATTCTTTAAGTGACGTTATATCATCCATATGCTACGATGTTTGTCAAAAAAGTAGGAATCACAAACTGTGTTGGATGGAGGAATGGAACTAACTTGATAGGAAGAAGGAATATGCGTTGTCCCTTACTGTCTCAAGAGATCGTTAACAGTCGTGTTATGAAGCATAAGGACGAAACGATGCGGAAAACGATGATTAACAAAATGAAAAAGTTTTAAAGAAATGGTCATTATTATTATATTATTTTTTAATTATAATACTAGTAATGAATATTGTAATAATTGAAGATAAAAAATTAGTTATACTAAACAAGTCAAGAGTGACATGTATAATAATCAGATCAAATACCTCCAAGTAGTTCAACAAAGTTGCCAGATTTAAAATACTGGACTATTAAAGATAGCAATGCCAGACGATAAAGTTAAAATGAAATCAAAGCATTTTAACAAACTTGATACTTGAAAATCTCTTTTTCTTACCAGTATGATGATGTGATGAGGTTTATACTATCACTTTATATAGCTAACTTATGTTTATCTACATGTTTTCTTTGCTTGTAACAGGTCGATAAGACTTATAACACGTGAGTACTTTGAGTAAGTTAACTTACCGTGACCTGGCTGAGTTTGCGGCTAATATACGTTAGGTATAAGTATGAAATGAAAAAAAAAGAGAAGAGATTTGTCAAAATATGTTGTATGTACTATCTGTTTATCTATTCTCACATATTCAGTTATCCTCAGATTGACTGTACCATGCACGGTCATCAGTAATTAGGTTGTATATACCGCGAAAGTTTGGAGGTTGTAGTCTTGTAAACATGAAGACCCTACACAATCACGATATATACAATCTCAGAGAATATTTTCTTCACACCGATGCGGAAGTGTATCATAATGTAGTAGCAATGGACAACGGACTTAGTCCGCTCGCTCTTGCTAAATAGAACTGGCGCAAGCCTGTAGTAGTCAGTACTACTGATGGCAGGGAGGTATGGAAGAGCAGAGCTCCATTATCGGTCTTATCGGGCCTTAAATGAAAATGATGTAGACGTAAAAGCTTTAACATACTGGCTACGGGTTGGTGATCTTTTTGAAGAAACTGAAGTTTTTGTCTTTGTAATTATGGACGAAGTTGTTGTGACAAATAACTATCGGAAATTTATTCAGAATTAATCTGAATTTTGAAAGACGGTACAGTCGACATATGTCAGGTATGCCACCGTCCCGGTGAATCTATCAGGCATATTATTTCTAGTTGTTCTTGTCTTGCAAATGGTCAGTATTTGCAGAGGCATAACCAAGTGGCCAGGATAGTACATCAATAAAGCTTTTGGCAAGTGTCCTTGAATACATTCTTGTCAATTTAAAGGTGCCAGTTCTCGACAGGGCAATTGTTACCAATAAGCCTGATATAAGTGGTGATAGACCGAGCAATGATTGTCAATATTGCTGTTCGTATAATCTCGTTAAAGTTGAAACAAATTAAATAATTGGATTTGTCTCACGAGATGGTCGATATGTGGAATATTGATTCGACGATTCGGTTCCGATTCTTATACCTGCTCAAGGCACATTCGTAGGTAAGAGCGTCGATCAACACCTTAAGAGGCACTCGTTAGATGGTTGAATCACGGGAATGACGTAGAAGGTAGTTCACTTCGACACGGCCCGCATTAACAGGAGGTTCCTATCTTTAGCGTAATAACTACCGGTGTCGTGGTCCCTGTACCCAATGTCAGTGGTACGTATTTTGTGTGTATATGGTAGATATATAAATATTAAAATGTAATTGATATATATGTATTAATATAAATTAAAGGAATAATAATAATAACTTAAGACATCTCACACTCGGCCGTCTCATCTCAAACTTCTTCCTCTTCTTTTAAAAAGACAACTCCTGCACTAGGATTAATTCCGGTGTCGCGGGGGACTTTACAAACATTCAAGCAACAGACACCAAGAACACCAATTTGAGGATTACACAAAGTGCAGTCGAAACTAATGAGAGCGTATACTATGGTAACCAGACTGCTGATAAACGTATGCAAACATTATATATTTAATTAGTAGGTGCAGTAGAGGATGAAACAAGTACTCTAGTTCCAATTTTTACGGAGTAGATGCAATGTTTGAAATGTAATATTTAACTCTGACAGATTGCGCTATAGTCATACTTTATGTATAAATTCTTTCATTATCCTAATATATAATCTTAATGTATAAAAAGCCCTTTGTACCTAGATAGCTAAAATTTTGCACAGAAGTTTCTATTATGATGTAGACAAGAAATAAGGTCTTTTTTTTAATTTAACTCCAAGAGGGTAAAATAGGGAATTAAAGTTTCTCTGGAAATCCGTCATTTTTATAATAAAATACTTAAAAAAAAATATATAATAAAAACTTTATAGTAAAAAAAATTGTATATGGCCTTTCGATTCGAAATTAAGACAGACGTCTTTCAGGATACTCCGAAATCCAACCCATAATGGTGTAAAATAGGGGATGAAACTTTGTATAGAAATTCGTAGTTAAGGATTTCTATCAATTGTATAACCGTAACTTATGAAGTTAAATCCAAAAGAAACATTCGGAAAGAATTCTCGAAATTTTACCTTAAATAGTATGAAATAGGGGAGGAAAGTTGTCATTGGCTTTCGTAGTTGGAAAGTCGACATATTGTTTTCATAGATCATCATCAAAAAAATTAACTGAGCCGCAAGCTCAATGCCCCGAATAGTCTATGAGCAACGGTAGAAGGTGGACCAACTCATTATTTGTGCCGCCATCGTTTACGATACAATTAAACGATACTTTTAGTCCAAGACTATTTTCTAAACCTGTGTGGGTTTTGAGAAAAACACAACTCCAGCATAAGGAATTAGTCCTAGAAAACTATTTATGACGCATATATTTTCTATCTGTGTTACCACGACTCAGGCTAATCATGCATCATCACATATATCACTTACCGGTAAATAAGACAGTCAAATTGTATTAATGTGCTAAGCAATTAGTCCGAATGTGCATAAAGTTATAGTTTTATTAAATAAATAAAATCATGAAAACCTTCGATTTTACTAAATTATTTAATTTTCAATTTATATTCTTCCATGCGTTAGCACACACAGATGCATACAACAAGAAAGATTTGAACCGTGAACGTTTTCTACTACAAAAGACTTGACTACGTTATTTTTAGGAGAGTCTTCTGTAGTAGGAAGATGGTTCAGGTTGAAAATAAATAGGTTTCATTTTTTTTTGCTTTTTTTCAAATAAGATTATTTATTTTATGAAGACTATATGCAACTAGCATGGGGAACTGTCACCTCAGAAAAATTAAAATACATCGCTATGGCCACATTTTTGCAAATGTACGACAAAGATAATAAAGGAAAATTGTATGCAAAGGTATTAATTGAAAGGGTAATAAGAGAAACTGATGAAAGAATATGGGGTGTGCAAGCAGGATTTAGAAAAGGAATGGGATGTATGGACCAGGTTTTCTCCTTGCGAGGCATAACCGAAAAGTTTTTGGCGAAAATTCAAAAAGTTCACTGCATTCGTGGATTTGGAGAAAGCCTAAGATCGAGTGGAGAGGGATGAATTGTGGAGAGTTTTATCGTTTTAAAGGGAAAGAATTTGGCTTGAGAATGAATGGGTTAAATCTCTCCTATATGCGGATGACCAAGTAATAGCTTGCACAGGGCATTAGAAAGAAAGGGTATGAAAATTAATGTGAGCAAGTGTAAAGTATGATTTTTGAAAGAGACGCAAAACGTTTTGTGAAATTATGATAGGTGATAAAAAAGTGGAACAAGTGGATGAATTTGTATATCTGGGATCAAAGTTTAATAGGGACGGAAAGCGTGATGGCGAGCAGTGTGGTGTGAAAGTTACTAAAATAGAAAAAAAGTAGTAGTAGTACTGGTTCAATCATATCGAAAGGATGAATAATAAGATTGACAATAGGTATTTATATGGCAGAGGTAAATGGAGTAGTTGGAAGAGGAAGACCTAGGCGAATGCTTTTGGATCAAGTTTAAGACAATCTAAGCAAAGGCCAGGTCAACAGTACCTTTAACCAACGAGCCTGTATGCGGAACGGAATGCAAGTTGAAGAAAGCGAGAAAGGT
The DNA here is from genome assembly GCA_947561695.1 of Tyria jacobaeae. Taxonomy (NCBI): domain Eukaryota; kingdom Metazoa; phylum Arthropoda; class Insecta; order Lepidoptera; family Erebidae; genus Tyria; species Tyria jacobaeae. The sequence continues at coordinate 2,953,964 of OX387207.1, read as the reverse complement.
ATGTCAGAATCATAGAAATGGAAGGAAGTGGTCTTTACCTACCGCTATGGGAAAGAGGCGTGATATTATGTATGTATGTATGTAAGTGAGATATTTTCTTCTCACTCTATTCTAGGAAAAAGGAGAGAAAAATAATGTATAATGGCTTATGTAGCAAATATACTTTTTACACACACTTTATTTCCATAACGTGCTTTCTCACTCATCAATCAATATTAGGACACACCCCTATTCCAGAACAGCATTCATAGGCATCTTTAAACTGAAATTCATGACATAAACTTAGAAATTTCAAATGAGATATAACAATACGTAGAAACTGTCACTTCTGTCGGCACTCCCGGAGTGCATTTTTTTTTGTAATAAATAGCTCAAAAATATTTTCTATCTATTTCTCTTTTAAGTTTAATGCAAATAATAAAATATTTGATGTACATCATATATAACGTATAATCATATTTTTCCACAAGTATACACCAATAAGTTATAGCACCAGGCTATCATAAGCCGATATATTATTTTATAACAATTGATAGACAAGGTTATTATCTTTCCCTGTGTTATGTTTCCCTTCTTACATATCAGTTGAAAGTTATGAAATACATGTGTACAATAAGTGTTTATTAATAAAGAAGAATACTCAAAGACGTAGTCGGATAACGTGGAAATGGAACTAATTTGTGGTATATCACTGATTTGAAATTTCACGAATGTGTCCTGTATCCTGTAATATATAATTGTTACAAGAACGTCATTAATTATGACGATTCACTAAATAAACGAAAAAAAAAACTACAACACAACCAGTCTACAGTCTAACACTTTGGCGATAAACAAGTCTAAAAGTATACTAACACGTCACTAATCACAACCAAACTTATGCATGTTGTAATTTGACAACATCAGAACACTAAATTTCCATTATCCTGAGCTTTCTATTCTCTCTTCTTACTGATATTATTTTTTAATTAAGTATTTACTCTATAACAGCTTATCCTTCGTAGCAATAGAAATCCAATACATCGAATAAAATCCTAAGGGAACGTGCATCTCCTCCAGCTTACCGTACGCTATTCACGAAATGAATGGTTTTCTGACACACCATACGCATGCGTATCCTCATTTGGGTCACTCCCCTTTCTAACGAGTCACATAGGAACAAATAGATTTTGATAGAGAGGGGAATATTCGTACCACTATTAACCTCTTCTGCCCATCTAGCCGCCTAGTATATTTAAAGTTCGCTGAAGTCCCACGCGGGTTTTTGCTGATAACACACGTCAGATGTTTTCTGAACCTTTTAATTATTTGTTTTTTTTTTTTATATATATATATAAATGATCATACATTTTACACTTTTTTATTGTATAATTTTCAAATGTTTATTTGGTCTCGGATTACAAGCTTCAGAATTATATTTTTTACTCTACATATATTACCCACCATTACTATCATCTATACCCTGGATTATATATGCACCCGCTAAATCAATTTCAAGGGTGGTGCTAAGTAGGGTCCTTGGTAGTCTGATACTACAATTTGTTAGAAACAGACAATAGCATATTATATACATATATACTATTATATTCTTTTTAATTGTATTAAATAAGTATATACAATGATTTTCATAGCATAATTATAAGAAATTGAACTTTTTCATAAACTTCTTCAAGTGACGTCACATCATCCAAGTGCGACGATATTTGACAACAAAGTAGGAATCACAAACTCTTTGTGTTTTATGTTCTCCGAATCATTTCATCGCGGTAGGTCTTCTTCTCTTCTCTTCTTGAGTAGGAAGAAGCAGTCAATATGCGTTGTCCCTTACTATCTGAATAGATCGTTAATAGTCAGGTTAGGAAGCATAAGGAGGAAAGCAGAAGGTGGTACTTTGGGAAACGATGATTGATAATATATATTAATAATCATTTTTGAATAATACCATTCGTGAATATTTAAATAATTGAAGATAAAAACCTAGTATCTTGTAGTACCGTAGTACCTTCATAAGTAGTAATTAATAAAATTCTAGCTTTTGCCCGCAATTTCGCCCTCGGGCGTATGATGCAGATAATTTTTATTTTACTAATAATCCTTTAATTAATACTAAATCCTTTGAATATATTATTAAACAATTAATCCAATAAACAGTTTAAACTAAGATACACCGAACTAACGTATAGCACTTTTATTACAGAGCAACTTTGTAAAATTTTGGTGGAACAACTAATTTGCAACTAGAAAAACAAACTATCTGTTAGAGGCGGACAAACTTCCCGGCCGCGGAAGGATAAGCGGTGCTCCGATGTGACGTGTATAATAAATAGACCAAATTAGTGAGTTTGTGCTTAATGTACGATGTAGATAGTGGACAAATAGCAACCAATTTGCCAATTTCTTTTTTAATAATTAAGTTTTGCTTGTATTAGTCGCAACGTCGATGAATTTTCATTAAGCTGTGTTTAATTCTCATTATATGTATATATATACAAGATTTTTTTTTAGTTCCTGAATTCCTCAGTTAGCGACAATATATGGATTGTGCTTCTTAGTTACCATTATAGTCCAATGCGCGCTATAGTAACTAAGTTATCGCTGAATTGACAAACTAATTGGTAAATCTTGCTGCATTTCTCGTAAGCACTAATGATATCAAACCGACTGATCTACAGAAAAAACTGTGTCGCTGCGTATAGTCAATTATTATATATATATAGTCAATTATCTCAGTCGCCGTTTAGAATCATTTTATGTCCTGCTACCTAAGTAATACACCTGGTTCATATTATTTATATTCAGTTGCAGTATTACAATTTTTTGTTTACCTAATAATGGACCTAAAGTAATAACCTCATTCAAGTTGTTATAAATAATAAATTTACTAATACTGTACATCTAAAATGCACGTCACATTTCTGTCTGTTACCAATTTCCCCTATAAAGATCTGAAACGGTTTTGATTATATTTGGTCTGTACCTTGAAGTCTTGGTAAGGACAAAGGTTACTCTGGATCGACACACCAAATAATGTAATCAAATAACAATATTGTCTTTTTTGAGGTTGGCTAAAACTGTTCAACGTTTAAGTTCAGTGTTGGTAGATTAGATATACATTTGTCTTATTTAATTCTAACTATATTTTTACTATGCGACATGGTGCGTGCGTTTTTAGTATATGTTTATCTTATACAGCCAAATCTAATAATATTCTTTACATAACAAGAAAAACCTATTACTATTTTAATTTGTTTACTGAATCGCTGTTCAACCCTTGGCCAACTTCGGTCACACTCTTTTAAATGGAAGTTTCTTTGGAATCTGCCTGCGGTAATAATAATCAGACTACCCTGTGGAAGTACCACATACAGGACTTGAGAATCTTTAAAATCTTTTACAGCCTGATCCGTTTTGAAGGGTTTTATCAGGTTTAGGATTTTTAAAACTTAAAAATATATATATATACATATATTTTAAACGTCCGGTTTTGGTATGTTGTATTAAATTAAGTTCATCTCTTATTATTACTGTACTAGACCATCATAAATAGGATGGAGACTAAATATTGGTATCTCATTGAGTGCTAGCGCCTCATCCTACGTTGAATTAAAGAGATATGTAGTACAAAAGTGTGTGATAGGTGCATCACTCACGTTTCCCTTTCATTAAGACGTAACTTGAAATATGCGTTCCTTTTACCATCAACACTCCAGTGCAGTAGAAGAGGTCTCTTTAACAGATGAAAATGATATTGCAGTAATATAGCAATGTACAGGTAAATCATTGAGTTTGTGTAATCCTAAATAAAGAGAAATGTATAAGGTATATTTAATGAACTATACCGCAGCGCCACCTAGAGGTGCCACTGCGTGTCTAGGTAAAGCGTGAACTGATACACAAATTCGTGAACCACACTGACATCTAATATCTGTCTACGATTTCCAGATGTCGTTATCTTACACAAGTCAATCGCGTTGGTATCTCCTGTTGGTCATGATGCCTTAGTCACTACAGGTTGTGTAAAGAACTATATTTAGCCTGTTGCAGTTGCGTTTTTCTGCACAATTTTCAATAGTTATATATTATATAATTATATGATATAATTATATAGTCATCACATATAATATCACTTATCATTTGTTTTTATTTAACTAATTTATATTTCTACACAACCACAATATTCCATATAATCTTCATTAAAAAAAAGACAATTCTAGTATAAGGGATTATACCTGTGGCACACAGGACTTGACAAACGTACACACAACGGATATATGGAACAATCAGATTCGAGATAATCGGGCTCATCATGCATTACCATTAACCAGTAGACTATCAGTGTACGATCTCGCTATAGTATGTATAAAGTTTACGTGGTTTAGCCTTGCTTTGGCACGAATGGGACGGCTCAACCGGTGCGATACCACGGCCTCACAGAAATCCGGTTGTGAAGCAAAGTTTGTGCTGCAATTCCCTGAAATTAGTGACGTTTCCGGAGCCCCAAGTCCCTTCTCCTTTAACCTCTCCCATGACCCAAGCCCCTATATTGTAATTAAAATGCTAGGCAATAATACCGCCTATGTACATAATGTGCAAAAAGTTCTAATTTTATAAAATAAATAAATTAATAAAAACTTTTGAAATTACATTAAATTATTAATTAAGGTTTAAAAAAACTTTATTCTCATTAGAACAATAAACAGTTAACTTACATGAGATGTACAATGTAAGAGTATAATTAGTGTCATCTTGCGACGAAGCATGCATAAACTTTATGTGAAATAATATATTTATTACATGAATATAAATGGGTAATAAAATTTTGTATATCTTTCTTACATGTATAAAGACTACACAACTAGCATATAGCACTATTATTCCAAAAAAATATTAAGTACCTACTTACACATTATTAAGAATGTAAGAAAAATAAAATCTATTTTTTCTCACTCATTCTAAGGACAAAGAATGAGAGAAAAACAAACATATTGACTACATTTACACACAAAGCCTTTCCAAAACGCGCTTTCTCACTCATCAATCAATATTAAGACACACCCCTATTCCAGGACAGCATTTACAGATATCTTTGAACTGAAATTCATGAGATAAACTTAGCATTTTCGAATAAGATATAACAACGTGTAGAAAGCACATGAAATGAAGATTTATTGAGTACAAGGACTCACCTCGTTTATGTCGTAAATTGTTAGAATTTTTCGACACAATCCTCCTTATAGTGATTTCAACGAGGATATTTGGATTCATATTTAATACTGAAAGGCCGGAACCTTCATACGTTTGCGTGCAAATTTAGACTTTACTTTAAAAGGACAGGGTTGAAACATGCTTTGCAGAGTAGGGGTAGTTGTCAGCTTTTTGGTAAACTAAAGACCTCCACCGGGCTTATGAAGTCCTAGTGAACGAAACGCGTGAATTCAATGTTGTCTAAATATCTCGCTAAAACAACCAGCTTGGGAATGACAATGTATATGGCACGGCAGGGAGTGAGTATCTGTATGTATAAGCTGTTTCCTTCCATCAAAATATAACCTGCGATTATATCAAAAGTGTATATAGTTAAGGTTAAATTTACTAGTATGATTATGATATTTATAATGAAAGATCATTTTTGTTACAAATATCTCAAAAAAACTACATTTTGATCTAGCTCTCCTTTAGGTTTAGTGCAAATAATACAAAAAAAATATTTACATACATATAAAACGTATGATCGATCATATGTATTTAGAATCGTTAATAATTAATTAATGTTTAGTGAAAAATGCTACGAAAAAAATTTGATCACAATTTTTTTAAATAATTGCGTTTTTTTTCAGGACAAATTTCTAATAATAATATAATTTCCCTCGTAAACATCGATACATTATTATTTTTTTAAATATATTTTTAATTTATATACGAGATATACGACCTTGACCTTCAAGAAAAGAGCATACTACACTTGTGACTCTTGAGTTGCGGGTGTCCATGGGTAGCGGTAGTCACTTACTATCAGATGACCCGTCTCCTCGTTTGCTTCCCCTATCGCATAAAAAATATAACTTAATAAAGTAACATAAGTATAGTGTAGTTATAAAATTTCGATCGTAGTAGGCTAGGCATAGTACCAGGCTATCATAAGCGTAACTACAATTTGTTCAATAGGCTGGTTGTGCGAGGCAAAAAGCTTCTGGAGAAGCGCACAGTGCTGGAGTGCCAATCATCCAGGTGATGGGAATGAATATTTTGTCGCGTGGGACGATGGCGGAAACCTGCAGCCTGATACAAGTGATAGAGGATGCAGAGTGAAGCTACATCTCTACGCAACGCCAAGGTGTCAAGCCAATCAGAAATATCTTGGCAGTCGATGATGCAAGTCACTCTCCGTTGAATGCGGTCAAGAGGGAGAAGCTGGTACTGGGATGCACCTGCATAGAGATGAGAACAGTATTCCATGTGCGGCCGAACCTGCGCCTTATAAAGTTGCAGGCGGCACTATACCTATAGTTGCTATTTTTAGTGCTTAAATCAAAATTAATTCTATGTAGGAACACTTGACTGGGTGATTTTAAATATGATATATAAAATTTATATAACCATCATATCTTTATCAAACAGTCAGTATTTATACTAAGTATCTCTAAAAAGTATTTTTTAAAACATTATCTCTTTATATTGTAGACTGTAGCCCTTCTTTTTATGTCATCATCATCATCGTCATATTATAGCAGTCCACTGCTGGACATAGGCCTCTCCCATTGCACGCCATTTCTGTTGATTTTTTTATATATTTCTGTTCAATTCAAAGGTTGAAAGGAAGAGATCGAAAAACTGGGTTTGTAGTAGAGAGTGGGCTGCCAATTGTATAAAACATTAGCTATTTAAAGTTTAAATTTTAGTAAAATATTGTGTTCTATTATTTCGTCTACAACAAAGATTATTTATTTGTTTATCTAAACACGATGCTCTTAATTAAATGTGTCATATTTCAATTAGGAAATATGTTACATTTAATTAAGGAGAAATATGTTCTGTTCTGTTCATTTTCGTAGCTACGCTGAAGCGTAGAGGTAACGTAGAGGCGTAGACGACATAGACGTATAATGCATAAAACAGTGACAAAAGTAATCACTCTTAACAGTTTATGATTTTCTGGTTATTTGTGTGTGAAACTTTAGTTACGAATATCTTGGTTATGCTTTGTTTCTTCTCAATAACAAAAACTTTAAATGTTTTCAATTTAAAATAAATGTTGTCAAAAAAAAAAATATTAAATTGAGGAAGCTTCGGAGAACTTTTCGAAAATAAATTAACGTGCAGTGTTTGTAGCCGTTAGCAGTTAATTTAAAAAAGTACTTATATTTACAATTAATGTAGCGGTTCACATTCCTCCGTTGAAGATGTTTTAAGAGGAATTTGTTTGGTTGTTGTTTGGTTTGGAGGAGCACTCTAAGATAGTAAATAAGCAGTAATTTAAACTAATTTTAAGAGTCATATAGAGCTATAAAAACACGTCTATAATACCGCAGTGCCGTTGATTTACGTTACAAATATCTACGTGAGAGGGAAACTTAGCTAATGCACCGATTAAACACAAAATCAAAAACAGATCTCTTCCTATTCACTTTTCGAGATGACCGAACTCCTGTGTATGAATGAGATATCGACATACACTCTCCATCAAAGTAATGATGTTTTAGTACAGGTTCAGATAACAGAGACTATTAAGAATCTAAATTGGTAAATTTGGCCACCATCTCGTCTACTGAAGTAGAAGCATATACAGGCAGTAGCTGGTAGTAAGTGTTTATTTGCAATCTTATACCCTAATAAAAAAAATTGTGCAATTCAAACTGTTCATTCCAATTTTCCATCCAGAACAGTAATAAGAAGTTAAGACATCTCACAAACCGCCATCTGATTAGACTAAGCACAGCTTGTCGTTTGAAAACCAGACTGAAGATAACATATTATATGTTGATAAATGACATTTAGCACTTAGCAAGTGAATTCACCCTTGTTCTGTGCATCGCACCCACAACTTCTAGCTGTGTGTAGTAGTTCAATGAAAAACAATTGTTTTGTTAAATTTTCTTCTACCGCTGTTAAACTCTTTCACCTACTCATAAATTACTTACTGTTGCGTTCACAGGGTAATTTGTATATACATATATATACATATATTCAGTAATATTATAAGTAGGTAGGCAGCGAATCAACCAATTCAAAATATTAACTGTGGTGACAATGTTTTATAGTTTAGCGGGCTAAGGAAACTGCATTGATTATCGAAAATATACATATAGCATAATTCGGTAATAGTAGCTAATTCGTTTAATAGAAATATAGTACCTGGATGAGCTATTATTTCGGTAAATCGTGTAAAACAAAGAAAAAAAAAAGTAAAATAAAATAATTATTATTATTATATGAAATTCAATTTTTACACTGATTTCAAATTGTAATAAATGGATGATAGTGAATTTCTAACATTCTGTTTCATGAAATGAATAACATAGTTTAATGTTTATAAAAATATTCATTTCAATAACCGTAGCATTCAGAAAGAGTAGAGATTCTTGCTATAGATACATTATATGGACAGAAGTACATGTATGGAACAGGCGGAAAACTGTGATGGATAATCCATCCACAACATTCCTGCAACATTCTCAAGAATCCGCAACTGTACCAGGAGTACATTACTCACTAAGAGGTTTTAACCGTCAAGTTTATATCTTGTAACTTTCGTGTCGTGTAGTATAAACGACATCTCAATATTACAATGCAATATAACAAACTAAATAGGTTAATTAGGTAATTTATACTTACACCTGTATCCAGGTCGAACTCGTATCTGTAAAGTGAAGAAATATCGTTAATTGTTTTTCAAGATAAAAAGTGAAATAAGAACAATCCGTCTTATTTTAACATTCACAACTGCCTATTATGATTATTGCTCATAAACTTGCCTACACAGCATGCTCGTCAGTGTAACTCACTGTGCATAATAATATTATATACTACTGTAATACATAGAAGATTAAGTGATGTACGAGTGATATTTGTTTAAAACTGCGTATTTATGTTGATGGCTGTTACAGATATCTCTTGTACAGTACTGGAGTGTTGGTGATATTAAGGAACGATTATCGAACTATGACGTTGCGTACGTAGTTGCCACCTTTAGTGAGATGGAACTAAATATACGGTTTTCAGGTTTACTTTTACCCCCTACTAAACACTGTCTGTCGGAGTTATGTCATTCTGGTAACTTAAATATAGTATTTATATATGTAGCTTGGACTTGAAATATACATTATTTTTATTTTTTATTATACAAATTTTCATAAAATAATAATTAAAACACTTACGTACGTTTAGCTCATGTCACTCGCTGATGATTCAGCGTTCTAAATGTGAAAAAAATTAAATGAAAATCTGTGCCGTAGTTATTAAGTTTGCTACTGGACGGTTGATGCAGTGGTTTACATGGTCTCCTTGCCACTTCGCTGCCCTTTTCCACACGGCACAATACTTTTTGTATCGCGTAAATAATTATCTTGAGTCTAGGTGTTCTTTGTATCCATTATTTCAATGTTTTTAAAGTCCCCCGGGATACGGGAATTATTTGTATATAATTATCTTTTTACGCAAGCGGACGCAATTTAAGTGCCCTGTTAGGATACCTGTTATTTTTATGTACGAAGATCTATGGTTGAGGGTTTGATTCCAATACGGGAAAAAATTGAGTACCTTATTAAAAGTTGTCGTAGGTCTGATGTATTTTATATCCGTTGTGTACTTAGTCAAGTCCCGAGAAAGTAAGAGGCAGGAAATTCATTCCTTATGCGAGGAATTGTTTTTAGCTAAATATAGATCTATACACCAGCTGAAGTCATTAAGAGATCATGAACTAAAGAAGTTACAAACGTAACTCAAAAGTGTACGTTAACGACATCTGAAAATTGTAGGTTGATACTACATAACCTATGTTACCTTTGTCTATCAGGTAACGCTACACTTTGACCAGCGCTGCTGCAATGGCGCCCCTACCTAGTTTCGGTAGTATTTTTTTTTTATATTCAAGGTTTATTTTGGATTAGATACCTATGTAAAGTTATTTAAAGTTTTATATTGCTATATTATTATAAATGCATTTTTAACAAGTCGACGCAATGGTAATGGACGCCGATGGTATAACAAACGAATATCAACTGCGGTGTCAGGATTGCAGTCACGAATTAGTGAAAACTTGACTAATGTACCGATCACAATAACACACATTTTTCTCATTTGGGTAAAAAACTGAGTTCGACAAATAGTGATAGACCGATCCAATTTGAAAAGCTCTTTTGGCTATATAAGGGTGAACTCTGTATGTATATCTGCTTACCCCTTTATAGCTTGCAGGTGAGGTTTATTGTTATAAAATGTTATAAATATTACGTAAATATTACGTTGTCTATATCCGAAGTTCTTCATTAGATTCTAATATATTATATACTAAAAACTTGTCTCAAAAATATGAATGAAAATATGGAAAATTTAATCCAAATTAGATAACTAGCTTTTGAGAAAATTCAGTACTTATAAAGATACATATATACATACATACATACATTCGTATGGGTCGAACAGAACCTACCTTTTCAATTAAATTCAATTCCTGCATAAAATATAGTATTTTCTCTAGAAGAATATTTCACGTTGGTATGCACCTTAGAATTATTATTTTACATAATAAATGATCACTTAACGCTAATTATAGCATTAAACACTACAACATACACTGTATGGCTGCATATATAGTGTCTTATAGATAACAGTGTGATTGGAAGAGCGGGGGAGGCGCTACAGAGAGAACCGCATCATCAAATAATTTCTCTGTTTATGTAAAATAAAGTGGTCTAAAACGCCAAATTGTCGGTGCAACGACATCTATTAGGGTATTATAATAACAAAATTTATTTTACCATCATATCCCTTAGCGAATAGCTAATATTTATAGTAAGTTAAAAGTATTTGTGCTATTTATTTAAACATAATCTTTTTATATTATAGACTGCGTGCGTTGTCTTTTTAGCTACGTATTTCTATCTCATCCAAAGGTTGACTGGAAGCAATTGCAAAACTGCGATAAAATACAATAATAAAATATTTAGATGTAAGTGTAATATTAATTTCTACTTGTTGTGTCCAAGACAAAGAGTGTATCGGTTTTTGTAGACACGAGGTGTACACTAAAATGTATCACATTTCATGTAGGCTATTATATGTTCCGTTGATATTCGTAGCGCCAGTAGCTACATTGAAGCGTAGAGGTAACATGATTTCCTGGTCATTTACAAGTGAAACTTTTGTTATTGATTCGTTCGTCTCTCAACAACAAAAACTTAAACATCTTCATAATCAAGAATATTGGAAGGATAAAATGAGATTTTAAGGAAAACGATTTTCATGCTGCAAGTAGAGGAGAAATTGGGAAAAGAAAATTATCAAGCTGTCAAGAAGACAGGCAGGGAATAGAGAAGATTGGCGATTGCTCCACTGAGCCTAAGGGATGAGTGGAGCAATCGCCAAGAAGAAACATAACATCTTCTTCTAAATTACTTGGAATAAATTTGGTGTTTCTTTCATTGAAAACACTTTTTGGTTTAGATTTCGATTTTTTTTTAAATTCAATATGGAATCATATGAACTTTATACATTTTTTTTCAACCAAGAAGGGTGTCTGTTTCCTTTTAAATAAATTTATATATAAATATTGATATGTCTGTTTTACTTCTGTCTTAAGTTGATTCAAATTCAAATACCCAACGCCACAGTACTCGTGCCCTATATAAAATAAAATAAATGTTTTATTAACATATTGTGTCCTAAGAGAATTCATTTTTAAATATAATTGTACCTAATCAGGTAGATTATATACACTTTTGATATTTTTTTACTTTAATATAAAACGTCATAGAGCTCGTGATCACCCAAAGTCATGGTTGCTATAAATATTTATAACATTTTATCTATGAAATACGTGTATCTGTAATTTTGGTATACGTATTTGATAGTAGGTCTCCCGAATTTATAATTTTTATTAAGTAATATTGAAGTATATGGTGTAAAGCTCAAACGTGTATGTATATATTGAGAGGAAAACTTGGCTGATGCACCAAGAGAGAGACACCAACAGTAAATCTCCATGCTAGTTATGATATCCTAGTACTGGCGCGGGAAGAGTAGAGAATATATATGGAATATGAATATGTACCTTTAGCAAATTTTGTGTAATGTAGACGATAAAGAGAAAACTTAAAGTTTGAACTGGTTATTCTTGTACATAAAAATTAAATAAAAACTCATGAATGGCATGATCAATTGGAATAACTTGGTTTGTATAAAACAAAAAAAAAAACTGTAATCACGTGAGTGAAGCTGGGGGCCAAGCTAAGCTAGTTTGTAAATGTAAACTTGAAAGTACCATCAATCAATAAATAAAAAACTCAAATCTAGTGGAACTAAGTGACCAATCGGTGTAGCCGTTGAGCATACATATCCTTTGCTTTTTATTATTTCTTCTTATAGTAATTAATTGTGTTTTTAAACTATACAAGCTTATCCTACGTAGCAGTAGAAGTCTTAATTTGATAATCTAATTCATTGATCAATTTCCCAAAGGAACATGTATCTCCTCAAACTTACCGTACGTTGTTCCCAAAATGCATTGGTTTTGTGACTCAATGTATATTCTCTGAATGAATCCTTTTTTAACGAGTCAGAAAGGAACAAATAGATTTTAATTGAGTAAGGAGCATTCCTTTCGGTATTAACCTCATCTGCACTTCTAGCCGCCTAGTATTTAAAGTTTAAAAGATTTTATGTTGTTTTTTTTTAACAGGTAAATGAGAATATAGACAGTACAGTTTAAGTGTAAAATATTTTTTCTTCTCATTCTATCCAAGAACAAAGAGGGAAAAAAGATCAAATGCATATTGCCTACTGCGTTATAGAAATGTGTGTGTATGTAAACACACACTTATTTTCATAACGCTCTTTCTCACTCATCAATCAATATTAAGACACACCCCTATTTCAGAACAGCGTATCTTAAAACTGAAAATGATGACTTAAAACAAAGCTTCTTAAATGAAATATAACAACAAGTAGAAAGCAAATTTAGTGTAGATTTATTGATTAGAAGCACTTAGCTCTTTTATGTCATAAAATGTAAGAATTTTACTTAACAATTCCATCAATAATAATTATTATGAGGAAATTTGAATCCACACTTAATGATGAAAGGCTGGAAGCTCGATACATTTGCGTGCAAAATTTACACTTTGGTTTTAATGGATAAGGTTGAAATACGCCTTACAGAGTTTGGGTAGTTGTCAGTTTCTCGGTAACCCAAAGACCTCTTATGGCCTTATGAACTCCTAGTGATAGTAACGGGTGATTGCAAAGTTGTCTGAATGTCTCGCTGAAACAATCAGCTTGAGAATATAATGAAGAAATCATAATAGTCGAGTTCACTTCCCCTCACTCACTCACTCTAGTTCAGAGTATATCAGTAGTTTATCACTTTGCTTAAAAATATTTAGCTCAAAAACAAAAAATATAACAGAAAAAATTAATAGTTTATAATTATACTGCTAATGCTATTTGCCGGAACTTAGATAAATAATAGAGAATTGTAATGATAAATATCTTGACTTCCACGGACAGATTAAAAATCTACAGTGGATTGCCTGGTATAAAACTCAGTAGCATTGTAATTACTTAGGTATATAAGAGAGAAATACGGCATTTGGTATACTTATGATTTATAATACACGTAAATAACAATTAGCAGGCATTTGAAAATGTTTAAATTGTGGCAAAAGCCTTTATTGTTTTAAATTTGGTAATTCATTTCTTAATTTTTGAGTAGTGGCAATACTGCCTTAAACAATTTTTTTTATAAATATTTTTATGCGATAGGGGGCAAACGAGCAGACGGGCCAGCTGATGGTATGTGACTACCGTCGCCCATGGACACCAGCAAGTCAAGAGTCACAAGTGCGTTGCCAGCCTTTTAGGTAGGAGTACGCTCTTTTCTTGAAGGTTTGTTTGATGTAACAACCAAATTACAAATTCAAAATCAGAATCTTAAGTAAAATTAAGAGAATTTCCGCACCAATGTCAGATTACCGCAATATGAAACCTTAAAAGTAAAATATGTAAGTTTTCTACAAAGTGCAGTCCATTTTATAGGGAATGAGTTATTTTTGATAATAATTGATTGATTGATTGTTTAGCTTAAAACTATGAACGCTGCAACTAACTGCTGAAACTAGCCTTGTAAGTCTAGACTGTATTACTTTATTGAATTTGGCCTGAAAAAGCTACACATCAAAGGTCCGCTTTTATTGGTTTCATAACTTTATTGTCATTTATTTCAAAAGTTGCAATAACTGTCGACAGCGAATGAGCTAATATACAAATTTACAAATTTTATTAATAATGTATTAAAATAATAAAACAGATGTATCAAACTAGATTGAACATACCTTTATAGTTGCGGCTTTTGCAACTAAAGACTGTAGCTACATAGCCTCACTGACGAAATCAATACATGATAATGAATGATCATTAATTCATGTACCCAAATGCTGTTAGTTGCCATTGAAGGTACGTCTGTACGTAATATGATACCGATGACAGTTTCATACTTATGGTGATTTTTATGTAATAATTTCCCTTCCTTTTTATGCCTTTGTTCGTACTCTAAGAACCTGCTTCATACTTTAAGATAGATCTGTTTCTGGCACTATCTATTACCCTGTGCAGTATATCAATGGCCTTTCAGAGCACCATAAGATTTTCAATGAATCTTTGAACTTCTATCGTTCTATGTCGTATCTATGAATATAATACAGCGTAATGTTCGAGTCATTTCAATGACCTTTAAGTATCTAAAACATCTCTTGTCTCCATTCCCAATGACGGTATCTGACGTAATCATTTTGAAATTTCTGTTCCCTTAACTCGAGGTTTCTATTTTCGGTTTATCTAATACATATATTTATTGAATCAATGCAATAGTTAACTGTAACTCAACTTAGACATTTGGAAATTACTGTTGCGTTATTTAATAACGTGATAAAACGTACCTACAATAAGCCACCATATCAACAACAAAAAAAAAAAAATTAATCGGAACACAAATTGCGTAGTTACTTCGTACCATGTATTCTTTTGCCTTTAATTTCCATCTTCCTAACAGTAACTGAATTATTTAAATTGAATAATAAATGGCTCTGGATTCAACAAAAAATGTATAAAACCGTTAAGTAATAAGTATTAGCTCTTTCGGTTAGTTTTGACGGATTTATTAAAAATTTGTATTAAAAAAAAGAAAATTAATATTTTAATCAAAATATGCTTCATTACTAGCTACCTTTTGCCATTTTTCGGGCAACAAATGGATCCCGTCATAAAAAAACTGATCATCTTTTGAAGCGATCCATTCATCGATCCATCTTTGATACATTCGTAAGATTTGAAGTGCTGGTCTGCAAGGCTGTGTCGCATAGATCAAAATAGGTGGTAATCAGAAGGAGCACAATCTGGTGTATATGCGGGATGCGGTAACACTTCCCACTGAAGATCTGAAAGTGTGTCTCTAACAGCTTTTGCAATGTGTGGGCGAGCATTGTCATGCAGTAAAATTACCTTTTGTTTTCTATGTGCAATTCTTGGACGTTTTTGGTTCAATGCATGACTCAATTCGCAATTCGCTGCAACTAATAAACCCGCCACTTTTTTCGATCAGCTTCTAAAACGTTATAGAACTATCCCGAATTTCTTAGAGTAGTACTCGTATATAAATAAAGCAAGAGTTGTATGTCAGATCAGTTGACAACTGGATCTCGAATAGTAAAACTACAGTAAATCATGGATATTTCTCGTAGAGGACTTCGGCTGCTTTTACTTCACGAATTTCGCTTAGGTCGAAAAGCGACTGAAGCAGTGCGCAATATATGTGCAAGGATGGGCGAAGGCGTGCTCTTTTACGATACCACCAAACATTGGTTCAGAAGATTTAAGGATGTAAATTATGACCCACATGATGAACCTCATCCAGGAAGTCCTCCTACAATAGATGTAGATGAGTTACAAAGACTCATAGCAATGGATCCCAGGTTCACTTCACGTTGTCTGGCAGAGCAGCTTCAGTGTTCTCATAGAAAAGACCTGAAAATATTCAGCTTGGTTGCCACATGAGTTGACGCCGTTTCAACTTCAGAAGAGAGCCTACTGGTGCATGGAACTACTTAGTTATCATCGTACCAATGAGTGGCTGAGAGATGCAATTACGGGGGATGAAAAGTGGGTTATGCACATAAATTTAGAGTACCGACGCCAAAATCTGTCAAAAGTAAAAAAGTTCTTTTAAGTGTGTGGTGGGGAATAAACGGAATTATATACTGGGAGCTGTTTCCATCTAACACAACATTTATATTGATCAACTGGATAAAGTAAAATCAAAATAAAGTATACTTTTTGCACGATAATGCTCGACCACATGTAGCAAAAGCGACTCGTGAAAAATTACTTTCGCTTGGCTGGGCTGCCCTTAATCACCCACCGTACTCTTTAGACATTATGCCCTCAGATTATCATCTATTACGTTTTCCAGCCCAATATTTAGCAGATAAAAAATTTAAAAATGAAGTCCAGCTTAAAAGTGACCTTACCACCTTTTTTGATAAAAAGCCTAAAAACTTCTACGAGGAAGGCATTATGTCTCTGCCAGCGCGTTGGCGACAGGTGATAGAAAACGACGGTGCTTATAAAGTTGAGAAATAATTGAATTTTGTATACTTAAAATAATAAATTAATTTGTGTACAAAGATGGCGGGTTTATTAGTTGCCAACCTAATAGCAATATACAGTAATGCTGTGTATGCTTGCATAGGTTTTTCGTCGTTTAAATCTTGTAAGTACACAGGCACAATTAACCGCCCACCTTGTATTTCTTTCAATTTTCAGTAGTCGGAAAATTTTGACCATATTTGATGGAAGTTATGTTAAAAGCATCCATTAAGGATAAATAAAATCACAAAAGTCTTTAAACAAAACCGTTTAATAAAAAAAATATGCCAAAAATCGATTTTGCAAAAAATTTGCATGAAAATGTGATGACTTTAATTTTGAAAAAAATCGTCCGCTTTCTTTTTATTTAAATTTTAATAATGAGTATTACTACCTCGGGCCCTGATGACTTCTTGTAGTCGGTTTGGCAATCCATCTACGAGGTCTTGAATATCCGACTGAGGGACATTATGCCACTCCTCTATCGCAACCGTCTTGAGCTCTTGTATGGTCGCAATGGCTGATATTCTTGCTCGAATACGTCTTTTTAGGTTGTCCCAAATGTGCTCAATTGGGTTAAGATCGGGACTGCGTGACGGCCATGGCAAAACTTGAATCCCGACCTCATCGAGGTATTGAGTGACGGATCTTGCGGTATGGCATCGAGCATTGTCGTGCATTAATTTAAAGCAGTTTGAGTAGTCACACTGCCTCTATCAAACACCACTAGATCGGTACGAGCCTCGTAAGAGATATCTCCCCAAACCATTATGGATCCTCCCTGATAACCCACGGTTTCGATTATTGCACATGGAGCAAACCGTTAATTTTGGCGCCTATAAACACGCTGACGTCCACCTGGACCCCTTAAGGCTATTCTGCTCTCATCTGAGAACAGTACGTTCTTCCATTGTTCCGTAGTCCAGTCAGCATATTCTCGTGCAAAAGCAAGTCTTGCTCTACGATGCTGTGCAAGCAGCTGTGGACCGCGAGCTAGACGAAAAGCTCTCAGATTCCTTTCAGCCAGTCTTCTTCTTATCGTACGTTCACTTACAGTGACATTTCTCACCTCAAACAGACGTGTGCGCGCTTCAGTAGCGGTGCAAAAGCGATTTCTTAGCACGTTACTGACAACAAAGCGGTCATCCAGAGCCGAGGTGCACCGATGTCGGCCTTGACCTGGCCTTCTCTTGTATGAACCAGTCTCCCGAAAGCGTCTGATGGCATCCCGCACTGTAGTTCGAGGTACACCAAGCGTACGAGCGATGCGACGTTGGCTATACCCAGCGTCAGCTAAAGTCACTGCCCTAGCAGCACCAGTTGCATCCAGTGGCATTTTTTTCAGTCACAAACAATAATCGTACACTAAAAACTCAAATTAAACAATGTTCGTACACGATAGCAGACAAGAACAAGAAATGTAATCAATGTAACGTTACTGCAACAATGTCAAACAGAGACTAAATTCTAAAAACGCTTCGGCGATACAAGTTTAAGGGTCGAAATAAGGGTTTTTAAGTGTTTAGTTTATTGCTGAATTACCCACTTAACTTTTTTTTTTTTTTTATACTAAAGGGGGACAGACGAACAGACGGGTCACCTGATGGTAACTAAAAACAAAACAGTAGATAAGCCATAGTTAACATAAACAAACAGGGTGACGAAAAATATAGGTGGCGGTTAATTGTGCCTGTGAGACTGAAAAAACAATATTCGATAAGTGACGCCATATTGCAAGAAAATAAAAAAACTAGTTACCATGTCTTTGAAACGAAAATATTTTTGAAAGTATAGGCTTTTTCTAACATTTTTTACATTCATTAACCATTTAGATCAACTTTACTTTCTGCATCAGTCTATGGATCCAGCCATCTGACAAGAATATATATGTATGAATTTATTTATGATTGATGACAATTATTGTGGTTATATATTTATTATATATATATATATATATAAATTATCTCATACCCATGCTGGTTATTACAGCGAGACATTTAGACAACATTGAATTCACGCGTTTCGTTCACTGGGACTTCATAAGCTCAAAAGAGGTCTTTGATTTACCGAAAAACTGATAAATATCCCCACTCTGCAAAGCGTGTCTCAATCCTATACTTTTATATTAAAGTCTAAAATTGAACGCAAGTGTATGTAGGTTCGGGCCTTTCAGGATTAAATGTGAATAAAAATTTCCTCGTTTAAATCAATGTGAGGAGGAGGATTGATTCGAAAAATTCTTACTATTTACAACATAAACAAGCTGAGTTCTATTTAATAACTCTTCATTTCATGAGCTTTCTACATGTTGTTATATCTTATTCGAAATTATTTCATGAATTTCAGTTCACAGATATCTATCTATCAATGATGTCCTGGAATAGGGGTGTGAACTAATATTGGTTGATGAATGAGAAAGCGCGTTTTGGAAAGGATGTGTGTGTAAATGTAGCCAATATGTGTATTTTTTCTCTCATCCTTTGTAATTGGATAGAGTGAGAAAAAAATTTGCTTTGTCTTACATTTAAAATAATGCGTAAGTAGTTACTTAATCATTTTTTCAAATAATAGTGCTTTATGCTAGTTGCATAGTCTTCATACTCATAAGAAAGATAATAGAAAAAAAGCAAAGTAATTTCTATACCTTTTTAATTTGTCCCATGTCGGTTCAACATTACGCTTACAAAATATTTCCACACAAATACACACTTCCTATATCGCCATACTATTTAGTTCACACATCATATATACGACAATCACAATCGACAATCACACTGTCCCAAATAGTAAAAAAATATTAAAAAGTTCGCTAAAAT
Source organism: Tyria jacobaeae (assembly GCA_947561695.1). NCBI lineage: Eukaryota > Metazoa > Arthropoda > Insecta > Lepidoptera > Erebidae > Tyria > Tyria jacobaeae. The sequence goes on along the minus strand of OX387207.1, from coordinate 2,934,294 downwards.
ATTGAGGGTAGAGTACCATTAATGTTTTAGCGACCTGACGATTGATTGGCTAGTTTTTTATTCTACTGACACATATTTTGGTGAGTTTAACTATTTTGAGATAATGGATATTTGCTATTTGTTAATAACTACGATGTATTTGTTATGCCGCCAATTGTTGTTTTGTAAGGTTTTTGATTTAAGCTTCAATACGTAAATAAATTTATTCAAATTAAGTTTATGGATGCTTCGTCGCAAAATGTCACTCATTATACTTATATACTATGTATTCCATGTAAATGAACTGTGTATTTTTCTTATAAGAATAAAGTCTCTTCAAACCTTCATTAAGAATTTAATTTAAAAAAAAAAGTTTTTAAAAATTTTCTTTATTTTGTTTTATACAAATTGATGCCCTGCCCTATTAGTCCACTGGTTAATGATTATGCATGATGAGCCCGATGTTGGGTTCGATACGAATACAGGATGAAAATTTATAATCTATATAATTTATATATGTATATAACGTTGTCACGTTCCACTGTCATCAGTGAACCGACTTTACAAACAACCGTTTTTTTTTTTAATGAAGAGTATAGAAAATCTTGTGGTGGTGTAGAAATATAATTAGTTAAGTAAGAAAAAAAAATATGATTAGTGATAGTAAAATGATCTATACTATCATAATAAATGCGTAGTTGACGTAACACAATCTGTCTATGTATTACCTTCTTATTACTAAAACGGCTGAACCCGATTGTGATAAATATTTATATTTCGTTTTGTTGATATTTCTTGCACATGGAAAACTCTAGGTTATTTTTAATATACGAGTATATGTACATACATACATATATAGTTTATACTTTCAATTCGTTTTTATATTATTAGGGTAATAATTATTATTAAATAGGAAAACGCAACTGCAACAGGCCTATTATAGTTAGTCTAGACTAAGGCATCATGACCTGCAGGAGATATCAACGCCGCTGACTTGTGTAGTCTAACGACATCTGTAAATTACATGTAGATACTAGATGTCCAGCGAGGTTCACGAATTTGTTTATCAGTTTACGCTTCACCTAGACCTATTGTGGCACCTCTAGGTGGCGCTGCATATACAGTAATTCCCATCCACAAAAAAAAAACGAATTTTGTTTATAAATGATGGAGTTACTCAGTGACTAATTTACAAAAAAGAAAACAATAAAAACTGTTTTTTTTTTTGTTCAAGTCAGCTTAAAATAAGAAAGCACCTTTTAGCATCAGCATCGCTATGCTAAAAGTTAAAATCAGAAATTGCTCTACTTCGGGGAGAATAATGGTTTTGCTTCACTTTTTACCTAGATAAGGAATTACCGATATTTCTTTATTTTATAGGTGTATTAATCCACGTATTATTTTTAATTATTACATTGCTACGTTTAAATTTTGAGACTGATGTCATGTAGTGGGGCAACAAAAGTTACTGTAGACTGAACATTGGCGGGTAAAACCTCTCGCCGCGTTATGTACTCCTGGTATAGCTGCGGATTGTAACGTGGGTGTTTTTTGTATAATGAAGAAACGACTACTTGAGAGACAGGTATTTCTTTAACAAACTAGAGGCACTTCTATAACAAACTAGAGGCACTTCTATTGGTAATGATTCTCTTTAATTGTGTTAGGTTGGCAACTAATAAACCAGCCATCTTTGTACACAAATTTATTTATTTTTTTAAGAATACAAAATCAAATTATTTCTCAACTATATAAGCACTGTCGTTTTCTATCACCTGATTTCCTCGTAGAAGTTTTTAAGCTTTTGATCAAAAAAGATAAGGTCACTTTTAAGCTGGTCTTCATTTTTATTTTTAATATTTTTTTTTTTCAGCCAAGCAAATGTAATTTTTCACGAGTCGCTTATTTTTTTATTTTTTTTTTTTACTTTTTATGCTAGATGTGGTCGAGTATTATCGTCCAAAAAGTATACTTTATTTTGATTTTTCGGTAATCTCGTTGCTACTTTATCCAGTTGGTCACAATAAATATTGGCCGTGATTGTAGTGTTAGATGGCAACACCTCCCAGTTTATAATTCGATTTATTCCCCACCACACACTTAAAAGAACTTTTTAACTCGTGTCAGATTTTAGCGTCGGTACTCCTGCTTCTCCAGGTCCAAGCCACTGGTACATATGAGAAAAATTTATGTACATAACCCACTTTTCATCCCCCATAATTACATCCCTCAGCCCCTCATTGGTACGATGATAACTAAGTAGTTCCATGCACACGTTAGCTCTCTTCTGAAGTTGAAACAGCTTCAACTCATGTGGCAACCAAACTGAATATTTCCAGGTCTTTTCTATGAGAACACTGAGGCTGCTCTGCCAGACAATGTGAAGTGAACCTGAGATCCATTTCTATGAGTCTTTTTAACTCATCTACATCTATTGTAGGAGGTCGTCCTGAATGAGGTTCATCAGGTAGGGTATAATTTCCATCCTAAAATCTTCTGAACCAATGTTTGGTGGTATCGTAAGAGAAGCACGCCTTCGCCCATCGTTGCACATATGTATATTAAGCACTGCTCCAGTCGCTTTTCGACCTAAGCAAAATTCTTGAAGTAAAAGTCCTCTACGAGAAATATCCATAATTTACTGTAGTTTTACTATTCGAGATCCAGTTGTCAACTAATCTGACATACAACTCTTACTTTATTTATATACTACTCCAAGAAATTCGAGATAGGTCTATAACGTTTTAGAAACTGAACGAACAAGTGGCGGGTTTATTAGTTGCCAACCTAATATTTAAACAAAATAATAAGGGTTTGTAGCTTAGAATTTTCAAATAATAAAAATATTTTTATGGTAATATTTGCAGCATAATTATCAGAGACTATACTACTACTATAGAAAATTCAGACTACCCAGAGAAGTATGGAAAGAAGTTGCCTAGGTATAAAACTGAAGGATAAGGTAAAGAACATTGACATTCGAAAGAAGACAAAAGTGTGCGATGCCTTAACTTTTGCAATGAAGGCTAAATGGAAGTGGGCGGGTCACGTAGCCCGTTATAAGGACGATAGATGGATTATACGGTCAGTAAAGTGGTCTGGGCTAAAAGGCACCAGATCAAGAGGTCGACCAAGGGCCAGATGGTCAGACGAAATTGTAGCGTGCGCGGGCGGAAGTTGGCTGGACAGAACTAATGACAGAGAAGGATGGCATTCCTTGGGGAAGGCTTTTACCCGAAAGGGGTCCAGGCATTAAATAATTAGGTAGTTGATAATTAAAGCAAATAATAATTAACTAATTACAAAATAGAATTTATAATTAGCAATCAAATTCATCTAAGTGTTATAAATGTAATTGAATATTATAGGTTAATAAGTTACCAATTGTTACCATTTAATATGTACTATGCATGGAATTAAATAAAGCTTTATTATTATTATTATTATCATAGACTGGCTCTTCTTGTTTTAATGGTGTTGCGAGGTTTTGAAGTCAGCATATAACAGTAGTTAAAAAAACCCAATTATTGTTACGAAAAGCATACACGATCGTATTCTTTTTTTTTTATATATTAGCCTACCATAGTGACTCCACTTTGCCTGATGGAAAACAATAAGTGGAGTCAAAGAGTGATGGTCACCATCCTCCTTGCATGTCTGGTCAATGCAGCATGGTGACCCACACTATGGCGGCCTGGTGAGATGCTTTTTCACGCCCCGCTTAAAAGACCCGGGATCAAAGTGGGAATGAAACACGTGCGCTGGTAGGGAATTCCAGGCGTTCACTGATCGGCACAGGGAAGAAGAGCCAAACCGTTTAGTTCAGGTACGTATATTTTCGACGCTCAAACGGTGACTCCTCAGGCCAGCACACGTAGTCCTGTAGAGGAAGGGAGAAGGTGGGACCAATTGGAAGAGCTCGTCAGAACACTCCCCGTGATGTAGGCGATAGAGGACTGCCATAGAGATATCTCTTCGCAACTGCTGAGGCTCAAGAGACTGGGTGACCTCAGGACAGTCGATAATGCGCACAGCACGTCGCTACAAGCCTTCAAATAAAAGTAGGCACTAGAGGCTTCTTATTTATTATATTGTATCGTAAACCACGCAAGCAATAACTAAAGTTTCACATGTAAATAATCAGGAAATCATAAACTGTTAAAAGTAATTACTTTTGTCGCGGTTTTATGCATTATACGTCTATTTTGTCTACGCCTCTACGCTTGCATGTAGCTACTGGTGCTACAAGTATGAACAGAACATAAAGAAATTAAATAATTTCCTAAATGAAATATGACACATTTAATTATGAACTTAGTGTTTAGACAGACATATAAGTACTCTTTATTGTAGACAAAATAAAAGAATATAATATTTCACTAAAATTTAAACATTAAATAGCTAATGTCAAATACAATTGGCAGCCCACTCCCTAAACTCTGTTATACGAGTATAAAGCCACTTCCAACGCATGCATACTTTAGATCCCCACCCTATCGGTGCCTTCGCAATGTGTTTGAATGAAATGGCATATCGTTAGAAAGAGATAGAAGACATAAAATATTACCTCCTCAGTATTTATAAACGCCTGGTGAACGCCGTCGATTAAAATATATATGTATATAGCTATGAAGTTTTATTTGAAGTTTATATTTAGTTATATTTAGAAGTTTCTTGCATTAAGATATCGATAACATGTATTATTTTAGTGTACTTGTACTCGTAATAATAGGCAAGTAGGTTGACTGCAATCTGACTTGGCGAATTTATACTTCATAAACAATCCTTTTTCTTGTCTGCAAAATGTGTTACTTTTTTGTTTATTTCTAGTTTGAATGTACTAATGTTTGTGCTAATTTATTATATTTTTTTATTTATAGGGGAAGAGGTACTAAATTATTTTATGGTTTGCATAATGGTGGCAATTCATACGCCTCTGCCTACCCTTTCGAGGATAAAGAAGAGTGTATGTATGTATATTTGATTTACATACAGTTAAGTCAAAATTTTTGCTACTGTAAATGCGGTTTCCGTATTTTTTTATATAGGTTATTTATACGCAACATCATTATTTCAGCCGAGCAATGTCCATTGCTACACACTTTCAACCGTTCTTCTGGAAGTTAATGACGATGAAGGTCTTTGTTCAGCAATATTAATTTAAAAATTTAATTTTACTATTCAACTTTTCACACCAGCAATTTGAACTACTTATAATTGAAACACTAACTTGGAAATAGAATTACTCGTAAAACAGGGATAGTAAACTTATTTTTATGAATCTCCTGGTGTTCTAAGAGTTTATAGGTATTAAAAGAAATCTTTAAGCTGAAAGTCATGACATAATTTTAAAGTTGTTGACCTTTCCAGGTAGGCTTATAATATGTTTAAATGCCTTTTTTACCTATTGGTAATGATGGTAATTTTCATGGCTAAAAAAACATATTTACTGGTACTGAATGAAGGTCGACTTAGAGAGGCTTGGAAAATTAAAAACACAATACTAAGCGCGTATAATATTCAACGACAGTGCTTGCTGCTCGAGAGAGATGTAGATGTAATTCTACAATTTAGATGTAGGTCTCTTTATCATAGACTGTTGTGTTCGCAATGTCACTACACGTGTAATTTAAAAATGTATGGGTCATCACAACAAATTCAGGGTGTTTTATTTATATCCTGCATAACAAGCTGCCCGGGGGCATATTATCCTCCTTTACTAAAACCACGTCATCAAGAGAAGGCTCCGGAATTTTTTGTTGCCATTTCTGACTTACCTATTCACTTTCGCCGGAACACTCATGCTTTCCCTTTTGTACAATATTTTGTTCAACCCGTCGATACCCTCCTCACATAAAGGACAGCTAGACTCGGGACGGTTATGGATATTTATGTATCACACATTTTTTGCCCATTATGCACGATCACTAACCAGTAGACCAATAGGGCAGTAATATTATATTTAATATGTTTGGCGATAAGTCCGCCATTGAATATAATTTGCTAAAGTTATAATTTTATGGAATAAATAAATAAATATGTAAAAAAAGAAATTACATTAATAATTAAATGTATTGTTTTTGTGTTCTTTTATAAGGAATCACAAACACAGAAAAGATTCACAAGATTCACATTCAACAAGAAAGATTTGAACCGTGGTCGTTCTCTTTTACAATAATTCAAATCTGGAATAGCCGAAAAATAGTTAATGTAGTTTGAAATTAACTGTGTTTCGAAATTTATTTCTTTCTTTTTTTCCAATATCATTATTCATGTTATAAAGACGTCTTTACAACATTATATCATAACATTAAGTTCTACATAATATTCAACGAAAACTAGTTTATATTACTATTTATATTAGTTTATATATGATGCTCCATAGCAATTTGACTCTGAGGTATCTTTTGATCTATAACTAAAAAAAAAAACTAGCGAAACTAGCTAGTTCATCTACCTGCTCATTGTTAAAAGTTGGAAGTGGTAATACAAATAAACAAAGGAATTATTGTAATTTACTATTGTAACAAGTGCCCAGCGTAAGTGTGTCAATTATTTTTTAATGAATTATTAATATAATTTATATCTTCATGGATACGTTTGGTCGAGAGGACGCATTTTCATAATTTAATTTTAAATAAGTTTTTATGTTTAATTAAACTTTTATTCTTGTAAATGTAACTGTACAAGTATTAATGTAAATTCCTGTGTTAATGAAATATTTCCTAAATTTACTGTTATTATATTATATATTATACATAGGTACCTTATTAAATCATTATGTTTATATTATTAATATCGTCTGATATCTTCAAAAATCTATCTTTTTCTAAAGGTGTTTATTGTTTTTAGTTCACGGAATGTTTGTGTCATGGCTTGCGGCGTATTTAAAAAAAAATCAATATGCAGCTGTCCAATGCTTAGTGGTCAGCATAAGGTAAGACTTGCCTCTAGCAGTATATTTATTGAAATCTCTGAGACAGTTTTTCAAACAGACATTTAGGGCCACTAGTCTTTACTACACCAAAATGGAAGATAGTGATATGAAGTTCTCGAGAGAAATCTTTATAACGCTCTCCTCACTGAGAAAAGGTGTGATATGTGTACGCGGATAAGATTTTTTAACAAAAGATAAAATGTAGGTAATATTTAAGGAAAATTTATTAATAAAGACATCTCCCGTAATAGGATTAATTCCTGTATAGCGGTACTTTACGAATATTCAAGTTACTTACATAAAGAAACCCCAGTCTCAGAACAACAATTTAAGGTTTACACAAAGTGTTGTCACATGTGGCGATCGCTTCTACAACACTCGGCGCAGCAGTGTAGTGTGTAGTACCATTTATTGGCAATTAACTTTCGAATTGAAATCTATTGGATTTATATATAACTAGCTTCCGCTCCATCGGTAATAAGTAGCCTGTGTCCTTCCCCAGAGTTCGAAGTATCAACATACCAAGTTTAATCAAAATCGGTAAAGCCGTTTCTCTACGAAAGGGTATCAGACAGATAGATAGATGTAATTATTTCTGTATTTATAATCTACTATATGTCGCCCGCGACTTCTTTCACGTAAAAGTTTTGATATAATAATAATTCACCTGAAAACAACAACCTTCCACCACCTTGTAGCACCTATTCCTGAAACGTAAACGATAATGTTTGGTTTCTTACTAGTCACATAACATAGACGGCCTGACTTGCAAGTTTGTAACTGATCAGAACTTCTGGGAATAAAATCAACTTAACTGAATCCATGTGATTTCATATGTTGAAGATTTTTGAAGTACCAAGTTGCAAAGTTTAGAAAGGTTTGTGTTTGAGATTTATCGAATTATCGAATTATCGCTTCGCCTTCGAAATTAGTAAGTGGATTATTATTTTACAATAGGTAGTTACGCATAGTTACGATCATTCATGCACTTTTGAGAGCAAGTAGAAAAATACAATAATTTTAATGTTAGGGTAGGCGAGGGGACTCACTCTCTTGTACGTCTTTCGCATAGAAGTGCTCCGCTACTCAACACTAGATAACAATTACAATAGTATTTCTTTATATTTTATCTTTGAAAATGTCAAAAGAAACAGTTCTAACACAATGTCAGCAATAACGAAAATACTAATATATAATAATGTGACTGTGTAATAGTTATACACATAAAGGTACTGTGTATGAATACAGTACCTTTATGTGACTGTGTAATAGTGTCGTGATAATGAACATATTGTGACCTGCACAATGAAATCAATCTGAGCAGTTTTAGGGACTGTCCGTTTTCACATTACTTTATCTACCGAAACAGAGATACAATACAGCACAAATAGTACAATATAGTTCTAATGATATATACTTAATAAACCCAATCTGAACAGTTTTGGGACTGCTTGCCTACTTACGTGAATGGTACAATATTACATACACAATACGTATATAACGTAGCCATTTTGAATATTATGTGAGCATGTGGGGATCACTGTATTTCAATAGAATACGTAAGGTATTTATTGGATGACTGAAATCCAGCAAACGTTAAATAAATTAAATTTATTAAATACAATTGTAAGCGACAACTAAAATACAAACATCTAAAACCCAACTTATCATAATTACAGACTGGTGCAACTTGGATACTCGTGAAGTTAACGAGCCTAATATAGATGATCAAGATACAGCCTACAGTGATGAAGCCGGTCCCGCTACAAGCCAAACCTTACACGTTTCTATACCTGAAACACAAGATTTAGTTACGCCTCTTGATGATAACATGCTAGATATCGTTGGTGATCGGATCGGTGACCACCGAGTACGGGTCAGAAATCTCAGAAAACAAGGAATTAGTCTCAAGATAGCCTCAAAGTCATATTGCTGCAGCAGGACTGCCTAAAGAGGCTCGAAAGGAGCTTTGTCAATACTATTTAATACCATCAAACTGTACAAATATCGGCGCACCAAAATTAAATGGCAAAATAAAAGCCGCATTAAACGTTACACTCCTAAAGAGAGATAAAGCCATAGAAGTAAGACAGAAGCATCCCTCTTCGGCAATATCATGTTTTGCCCATGTGATTACTGATCAGCTCGCTGTAAAAGACGCAAACCATGAACTCTTAAACAAGATCATGGATGCCGGTCGCCTCCTGGTCGCGAAGCGACCTCTATTATTCAGAACCATTAACTAGGAGAAACTTTGCCATGTTTTCTTTAAAAAAACAAATGAAAGAACTCCTCTTCAATACAACCATTGACAAACATCTATTCAGTGAAAACCTACGGGATACCCTAAAAACAGCAAAAGCCGTGACTAAATCCGTCACAGACTTAAAAGTCGAAGCTAGACCATCCAAGAAAACTCTACCAACATCTTCCATTCAAAAGCATCAGGCCTCAAAGAATTTAAACTGAAGAACTCCGGCCCCAGCTCTCAGGAAACCGGGACCATCGAGAAGTCGGGTGCCTGTCACTCAGCGCTATCAGCACGGAACATCATTGAAGCAGTCGTCGCATCATCAGAGGACAACGCGCCGCCCTTAAACTCGGTAAAATTCGCTGGTCAACTCGTACTATTTCATAGACAACGGTCCTTTATCACCCGTGACCATACTGTACTCTCATGGATCAAGAGTTACAAAATCCAGTTTGCTCGGCCTGTAATCCAGAGTTACATACCAACAAAATTGACATTTTCAACACATCAGACTGCTCATCATCATCATCAAGCAATAGTGCTATATCAGAATGCCAACCATCTAACACCAATTCTTGTCTAACATTTTCCTACGGCTCAAACTAAATGGTGAAACGACACTAATTCTTAATTTAAAAAACCTCAATAAATTCATTGATACCAGTCACTTTAAATTAGAAGACTTACAAACTGCTATTAAACTTATAAACAGAAACTGTTTTATGGCCACCTTGAACCTTAAAAATGCTTATTTCTTAGTTAAAATACACCCGAAATCAAGGCCATATCTTAGATTTATATGGAATCACAAATATTATGAATTGAACCTTTTACCAGCCTGAACACCGCACCTTACCTCTTCACCAAAATTATGAAGCGAGTTGTTAAGTTATTAAGATCTAGCGGCTTTATATCTACAATTTATTTGGATGACATATTGTTTATAAGAAATGATTACGTAGCTTTCTAAGCTTTATTATTGGTTCACTATCAATAAATATTTCGTTACCAAATAGGAAATGCAATATCATCAAATCTAAACTATCAAAACTCATTAAGACTAGACGTTGCAAAATAACGCATTTTGCAAAATTGATAGGCCTTTAATTTCGGCCTGTCTAGCACGGTATATTATACACGAAGTTTTTGAGCGTATTAAATATCTAAATTTAAAATACCACGGTGACTTTGATAGGAGCATGAATATCCCAAACTCCATACTATCTGATTTGCTTTGGTGGCTCGATAGTATAGACAACTCCGCCACAGGATCAAGGACGATACTTATGCAATCGAAATATATTCTTACGCCTCAACTACGGGATGAGGCGGTTTCTGCAATGGGGAGAAGGCTAGCGGACAGTGGTCTAAAAGTGAGGACAAACAATATATCAATTGCCTCGAATTACTAGCCGCACACTCTTCACTTAAAATGATCGCCAAAGATCTAAAGAATTGCCAATATTGATAACTCAACTGCTATATCATATTTTAACAGAATAACCTAACTCAAATTTCAGTAGAAGAGATTCTTGCGGCTTGCGCCAGTGAAGTCTTTACGTCATTCTTTCAGTTCGAGTCAACGATAACAGGCGTCCTTCGTTCACGTACTCAAATTATAAACCTAAATTTACTTTCTAAGAAAATATAATGCCTAAACGTAGTGCAGAAGATAAAATCTTATAAAATAATAAAAGGATTCGCAAGTTGGAACAAAAAGTGAAAAAACGTCGTAGTAACCGAGTCTTAGAATCATTAGAGCCGAATAACGTCCATGCCGACAATGTTTAAATAATTTCATTTGATTAGTAATGACTTTATGTGCTTACTTTGTAGTAGTAATTACTTTGTCCTTAGTAAGAGAGTTTACATGACTAATCGGTGTCCTTACAGCAGCTTGACCATGATGGCTATTGGGTATATACCAAAATTTTAGAACGTCTAAAATTTCTAGCCTTAAAGATTTAAAACAGCTTCGAGGCAGCTTTAGACGATTTGAATTGGTGGCGTGAAATTATTGTTTATAACTACATAAGAACTCGGGAATATGCATTAGAAATATTGACGGAAATGGCGCTTGGTAAGATTCTAAATTATAATTTCCCTTTAATTACCTTGAGCTCTTAGTGTATTTTTAGCGTTAAAATGGTTTGTTTAAAATTCTTATTGTTTAATCTTATTACTACGTGTTGATAATACGACTGCGATAAGTTATATCAGTCGCATTGGGGGAATACAATATCGATATTAACTCCTTATCTCGATCGATTTGGCAATGGTGTGAAAATCTAAATATTTAAGTGTACGCATGTTACATAAATACACATGACATGCGATATACATCAAAATTTTTCATTCACTATAAAGAAACCTGCCGTAAAAGGTATGGTAACTTAACTAGGTTGGTTAACTTTATGCTGGCACCTTTAACGAAAGAAAATAAGAATTATAAAGGTTATCATAAAGAGTGTCTCTTAGTTATTTTAAACAGATTTTACCATCCATTTCTTGAAGCAGTTCAGGCCATTTTCCACCCCCTATAATTTCATTGTCGATGAAACTAGAAGCCTGTATTTTCAGTTACCAAGTAGGTATTATATAAACAAGGTATATTTCAAATTTCAATAATTTTTTTTTAAGAATTATAACTAGTCATAGTTTCTTAATTTTGTCACTCACTCACTGACTGACTGACCCATCATCAAAACTCTGAGGCACTTTTAGCAGACATAGAAGCTTCAAATTTAGAATGCAATTAGTTTTTAGTATAAATTTAAATTTATACTCAACACTAATTTAAAATTAGATTTTTTTTTTATATTTCGGTCAAGTTTTCTAGATACATCAACTGCTAGATAACTTTGTAAGCCATACTACATATAGGATTACAAAGTTACATTTGCAGTGAATGAATCTGTTTACTTGTATATTTATAATATAGTGGAATAATAAGTGTTGATAGGTACCTAGATATAACTATTTTGAAAGTATACTTGTAAAATGGTCAACGGAATGAGAAAGCAAGAATGGGACATATCTTATGAAGGTACACCCCACAAAGACTAAATTGCCCGAAATTGCCATGAAAAAATAAACACTAATAATCATAACTCTGGCCGGTGGAGGTGACTTGCCCACGCCTCGGCTTCCATGCTTCCCGTCCATCATAGACCAATTTCTTCTAAGCAACCTTTGGGTAGAGCTTGTGAATGCATAAAATGGAGTAAGTCACGTTAAAGCAAAACATTGACGTGAGTGTTGGTTTAGCTAATGGGTCTATCGGTATAGTGTAAATAGGTTGATCCGGAAAATACAAAAATAATTTAAAAAATATATATTACACTAGCACACCTGTTGACACCTCCGCAACACCTAACCTGATATTCCTACCAAATTTCAAATCTCTACGCCTCATGATTCTAGAGATATCGTGATGAGTCAATATATCGAAGTAAGTAGTAAGTAAGTAAGTATTAAAGCGCAGGAATCCTCAATTTGTGATCACAATAGACTCAGAAACATTTACCGCTTGTCAATAATTGTAACCTCAAAGCCTCCGAGAAAGAACCTACAGAGACAGGAGCTTAGAGAAACACTGTAGCTGAAGCTCAAGAAGTGGTTCCGGAAAAGAAAAAGAAGACTACCTATAAAAATAAGACGAGCTCATAAGACAGAATGTGTAATCAATAAATTTATAAGTAATTCCAATATAGTGATGAATTGTTTTAAAGATTTCTTTGAAAAATGTACGTTGTTGATCAACTGTTTATATTTAAATTAATGTCTCTACCTATACATATATACTTAAAGGGTTTTAACAAGTAAATAATTGACTATGAAAAAGTAAGTCAGTAAGTAAGTGTGTAGAAGTCGCACTTTCTAAGATTCTACAATGGGAAATTAATTTATATTACAGAATCTTTTCGTTATCTCTAGTAAGAAGACATCTAATGAAATAATAATCATATAGACCTACAAACACTTACACCTATACCCAAATAGGTGTAGGCAGAGGCGTGTTTTTAGGAAGGAGTACGCTCTTTTCTTGAAGGTTTGAAGGTCGTATCGGTTCGGAAATACGGCAGGCGACAATTTGTTCCATAAGCTGGTTGTGCGAGGCAAAAAGCTTCTGGAGAAGCGCAAAGTGGTGGAGTGCCAATCGTCCAGGTGGGGATCCAATTCAGTATACTATGGTACTTCGGTACAAACTACGGAAATCTTGTCCAAACTGATTATTCAGAGTTCTTCAATATTAACAATGGTGCCCAAAAATAACGTTATTCGTTATTCCTCAATTACCCGACGAGTAAAATCAATACCTTACTACACTAGAACGTAAACCTCTAGATATACTTCGGCTTATGATAGCCTGGTATTATAACCTACTAGAATCACAACCACATAATACCATATTTATTATAGTTGTGTTGTTTATTAAATTATATGTATAACCACTACTCAATTACTTAAATGCAATGCAATTAAAAATAATAATAAAAATCAGAAGCCGGTTCAAAGTTCTGGAGTACTTTAAGTAAGACATATAAACAAACTTACATTCATGGTGTATACACCATGAATGTAAGTTTGTTTTACGGACTTAAAATAGGAACTTAAAATTGTATCTGAAGATTAAACTAAAATTATTTGCATATATTGCACATATGTTGAACGGAAACTGTCATTGCGATGACGTCATGGCTTTTTATTTATTGAAAATTAGTTGTGAAAATATATGTATGTAATAAAACGTTTATTTTCAGACCAGAGATCCCGAACAAAAATTTAAGTTTATTCTACTATATTTATTTATATTATAGTTATAGTTATGAGTCAAATCATATTATGATTTGTCATGAAAAAAAATGCAATTAGCAAAAATATAAAGGAGCCCAACTTTAATTTGTAGCATTTTTATTTATTAACGATCCTAAAATATGATTATATTATGTTCAAGATTAATGTACAGGTTATCATCTGTCTTATCTGTCTATCACTATATTTCAGTACTAGATCAAAATTCAATATTGTCTGTAATTGTATTTTCAATATGCGCAATTCAACTATATAAAAAATATAATAAGCTGCGTATGTGGTTGCGATAGTAGTAGGTATTAGTACCAGGCTATCATAAGTCGAAGCATATCGATATGTTTACGTTCTAGCGTGGGAGTTCAATGAACTTTGGCACTATTGTAAATATTGAAGAATTCATAATAATCAGTTAGTACAAGATTTCGAAAAGTAAGCGTAGGACGCAGAACAGTGAAGAGAACTCCGAGTCAGGCACTGAAAGGGGCCATTACTTACTAAAATGATTGAGCCATATTTTCCAAAAACAATCCCTTCAAATAATGTTTAATATTTTTGAAGTGAAAACTTCTTTTAGCGCGGTACCCATATCTGTGGATGAGATAAAATCTATGGATTCGCGACACCGTTACGAGACGCATATGTCCAATGAACACAATATTAGCACAACGAGATATAAAAGTACAATTGATCCGGTATTCACGAGATATTTAAATAACTTCGAATCAAAATTGTTTATTTCCTATTTTAGTTACCATGAACCTATACTTTCTATTTTAGATTGTAATAATTTTAATGATAATGAAGATGACACAAGAGTTGTCGAAATTGTTAACGATGATTCATAAAAGAATATTAAATTTATTTTCAAATAATTAATTAAATACAATTCATAAATAAAATGCAATTCATAACCCAATGCATTTTTTTTTTCGTTTAAGCTTTCATTTATATCGGAGGGTAGTTTAATTAAAAATTAATATATAAATCAAAATATTTAAGGATTGCCTGTTACAACAAATATTGTATAATGTATAGTTGTAGTAGCAGGTTGAATGTCAAATTTAATTGCTTTAAATAAAAAAAGTATTACTGGCATTTAGTGAGTGCATCTAAATTACAATCAATTTTAACAAAAATTATAACAAGGTTAACTTTCAGCTACCTGCGTCATTGATTGCTTAACGCGGTAATATTTAAAGCAAGAGGCTCATACACAGTATTCCGTGTATCTCTCAGAGGACTGTAACCGACGGGTGATAGTTACAGCGGGTGACGGGACCCATTTTGGGCGAGACGGGTCAGTGCCGGTCGCAATGGCGATTATCGCTCCATCGATCATAGAAATCAGATCAGATTATAAGTAAGAATAAAGTTCAAAATAAAATTAAAGTCAGTCCCCGTTACCATTGTTTTCGTCAAAAGTTTTTACCGTAAGTTCTATATGCTGAATTCGAATATCCCTGAATTAAAAAAATATTGATCTCATAGATTACATCTTTCCCTATGTTAAAATTAATCAAAATTAACCATTCAGTGGTATATATTCCATTCTCTGCTAGTTGATTTACTAATACTAGTCACAAATAATATCCGTCGTGATCATTTCATCACCGACGTTCCAGCCATATTATTATTGGAGACATTGAAGATGAGTAGACCTTTAGTGTAGGACGCAATATGCGTTGACACTCGACTTGCCGGCGATGCTGCTGCATCCGCAGAAATATGTCTAATTATGTTTTTCTCTACTAGGGTCGTTTGGTGCGAGTGCTCGTTCCATTTATAAGGAAATTTATTTATTTGAGTTTGCGTATAGTAATTTACATCATATTTATGAATGTAATAAAGCGCTGTTATAGGTCTAGTTTTCTTATACTCAACTTGCACCATATACTTTTCGAGTAATAAGACCTCCCAATGAAAACCAGCGTTTCCACACTGTTTAAAGCAATATGGCAGCAAATAGCTGCATTATTGCTTTAAACAGAGAGGGCTCCTTTATTTTTTTTTTCATTACAAATATATACTCTGTGTGCTTATGTACCTAGCCACTAACGGAAACAAGAAATAAATACTATTTTTATCTATTCTTTCTAAGCGACTGATCGACTTTTCCCGTGATCAGAAGACTGGTCTCTTCCTTGCACAGCAAATATGCTATGCAACATATTAATGCTGCCAGCCTCCTGAAAACGCTACCACTATGCGATGTTTCGGAGGAATTTTACGTTGCTTTCTAGTAAACGGTTGCTATTTTTATTTTATTATATTTTTTTCTTTATTTGACTTATAGTCAAATGTACATATTTATACATTAAGATAATTTAGTTATAAATTTGATATATTATAGCTATGAGACTGACTTCATATTGACTAAATAACAGGTATTGTGACAAAGTATAAAATGTAGGTGTTCTGCTGTCTGAATGAGAAATGGCACTAGGTTATGATATTTTCACTGATTTGCATTTTCACGTATGTGTCATCTATCCTGTTGTATATTATACATTTATATTAATACTAAGTAAACGACTTTTTACTAAGGTGAAAATAAACCACACTTAGGAACTCTCATCTGTCTACAGTCTAACACTTTGGCAAAACTCTAAAAATAGCAACGCATCACCAGCAACCATCAAACTTAAGTTCTGAAAACTAAGAGTAAACTTATGTATTAATTTGACATCTACAGAACAATAAACTCCCATTATCCTTTGCTTTCTATTGTTCTTTCCCCTTTCTATTGTTTTTTAAATTAATTATGTATACCTATACCCTACACCTATAAACGCTTATTCTGCGTAGCAATATCAGTCATAATTTGAAAATGCAATTAATTAAAAAAAAAAACTTAAGGAAACGTGTATCCAACTTACAGTACGTTATTCCCGAAATGAATTGGTTTTGAGACTCACCATACATACGCATGCGTATCGTCATCTGAATCACTCCCCTTTCTAACAAGTCAGAAAGGAACAAATAGATTTTGATAGAGTAAGGAACATTCGTTTCGCTGTTGGCCTCTTCTGCACTTCTAGCCGCCTAGTATATTTAGTTTAAAGTTCGCAAAAGTCCCGTTTTCCAAATTTATGTTGTAATTTTTTTTATAAAAACAATTTGTACTTTTTTGAAAATCAAATGTAATTGGTTAAAGTTATTTTTTGTCTACCAACTATAATAACAAAACTGATTGCCATATCTTTCACTAAGTTTAGTTAACTTTAGAGTGATAATTGATGATTTAGCCTGAAAATAAATGGGTATTTTTTTTGTAATATGTGTATCTATTATTTTATGAAAGCTTTTTACACCTCAAATACATGCTAGGTGTTAATAGTGTATGTGTCAATATCATATCAGAAAAATGAATATGTTATTGACGAATGAAATTATTATTTAGCGCTATAGCTACATTGCTGTAAATATACGAGTACATAGAAGAAAATCATTTTTCTTCTCACTCTATTTAAGAATAAAGAGAGAGAAAATGACAGAATGTATATTGCCTACATTTACAAACCCTTTTATAACGGTCTTTCTCACTCATCAATCAATATTAAGACACACCCCTATTTCAGAAGAGCGTTCATGGATATCTGAAAACTGAAAATGATGGCTTAAAATAAAACTTTTCAAATAAAATATACCAACATGTAGATAGAACATTTAATGTAGATTTATTGATTATAAGGACTCAGATCTTTTATGGCATAACTAATAATTATTTTACGAAACCATTCACCTGGTAGATATTTCCATTAATTAAGTAATAATGTAATAATAAAGTAATTTTGGAATTACATTTTATGCTTCAATGCCTGTAACCTACATACATTTGCTTGCAGATTTACACTTTAGTCATAAAGCATAGGGTTGAAATACGATGTACAGAGTGGGTTAGTTGTCAGTTTTTCGGTAACCCAAAGACCTCTTATCTAAAGGCTTATTTATGAAGTCCTAGTGATAAAAACGCATGATTGCAATGTTTTGTATGTTTCGCTGAATGAACACGAACCTTGGGAATGACAATGTACGTAGGCCGCACTGAAAGTTCTGCGTAACTTATTAATTCAACAAGTTAGAAGTATATAAAGATATTCATTGTTTTTTGAATTGATTCTCCTTTACATTTTAAACATTTTTATACATATATTGAAGACAAATTCTTTCAGATTCAACAGATTTAAGAATGTAAAAGGAAATGAATGTAAAATGTATATTTCCTCATCTATACCACAGCGCCACCTAGGGATGCCATTCCGGGTTCAGGTGAAGCTTAAGCTGAAAAACAAAGTAGTGAACCTCGCTGGGCATCTAGTATCTACCTGTAATTTGCAGATGTCGTTAGCCTACACAATCAGAAACGTTGGTATCTTCTGTAGATCATGATGCCTTAGTTATTACGGGCGGTATAAATAACTATATTTAGTCCGATGCAGTTGCGTTCTCCTCACATTCATAATAAGGAACATAAATAACAAAAACTAATCAAAAGTATAAAATTTATGTATGCATACAGGAAATATATATATAGCCATAGAGTTAAGTATATACATAGCTATAGGGTTTGAAATATCCACATATCAAAATTTATCAACATTGGTTCAGCCTTGTAGCCATAAGCAGGGAAGAGGCAGATAGATAACTAATTATATTTCTACACCACCACAAGATTTTATATCCTTTTTCTTAAAAAAAAAAAGCAATTCTAGCATAAGGGATTCCGGTATCACGCAGGACTTAACAAACATACACACGAACGATATAAGAAACAACCAGACCCAAGATAACTATTTATTTGGTATCGAACCCACTACTCAGGCTGATCATGTATGATCAATAACCAGTGGACTAATAAGGCAGTCAATTTGTATATAAGTAATATGTTAGGCAATAATTCCGTCTTAGTACATAATGTGCATCAAGTTTTAATTTTATGAAATAAATAAATTCATAAAAACTTTTGAAATAAGACTAAATTAATAATTAATTATTTTACATTCAATTTATGTTCTTCGTTGTTGTATGCCGTCGTGCCGTTGTGCTGTTCGTTGTTTACCTAAATAGGTTTATATCATTCTTTATTTTATACAGACTATGTGCAACTAGAATGTACCACCATCACTCCAGAAAAAATAATAAATGACAGCGCTGTGACCATATTTTTCTCACTTTGTCCTAGGAAAAAGAAGGACAGAAAAAAATGTATATTGGCTACATTTATTTACACACACACTATTTCCATATAGTGCTTTCTCACTCAGTAATCAATATTAAGACACACCCCTATTCCAGAACAGCATTCATAGATATCTTTAAACTAAAATTCCTGACATAAACTAAGGAATTTCAAATAAAATATGAGAACATATAGAAAGTACATTTAATGTAGATTTATAGATTACAGAGACTCGGCTCTTTTATGTCATAAATTATGATGATTTTATGAAACAATACTTCTTATAGTCATTTTGACTTGAAAATTTAGATTCACATTTAAAGCTGAAAAGCCGTAACCTTATATATTTGTATTCAAAAATAGACTTTAAACTTAAAGCATAGGGTTGAAATAAGCTTTGCAGAGTGGGGGTAGTTGTAAATTTTTCGGTAAACTAAAGACCTCTTCTGGGTTTATAAAGTCCTAGTGATAGAAACGCGTGATTTCAATGTTGTCTCGCTAAAAACAACGGCTTGGGAATGACAGACAATGTTTAAAAAATATATGAAACGACATCACTTTTTTCCACTGACGTTATATGACATGACATGTGTTGGAATCGGACCGACCAAAACCACATAGTGTGCCATACTAAACTTAAAATAGGAGAAATCCGAGAACAGGTTTAGTAAGACATACGGACCCCTCCTAGCACCCTCAAAAGCAAGGTAACCACCTTCGCATAACTCTCAATTAGGCAATGTCCAGGCACACCGGGACGTCGATGCGGTTGGCCACTATAACGGGTGGATGGGAGAACCCGTCCCGACCACCCGCGGCCCCACTTCGGTCGGCACGAGGTGCTGGTAAGTGCGCCTCCTTCTCGCTGATGGTGAATTGGGTCCGAGTGGAGATCATCAACCCGGGATTGCTCCCCCATCTTCTGCGAGATACTCTCCTCACAGAAGGTTGTGACCGCTGTAAAATTCCTGAGACTGATAGCCATAGAGTGAAGGCCGGATGCTGCGCCACCCAAGCAGGGCAATCTGCAAGCGTATACTATGCCGAGTCCTCACTACAGTCGCAGTGGTGAAAGGCGGGACTCAATTCCCTTCTAGCGACCGAGTACAGATACAGGAAAAAACCTGCGACAGTCGGAAGGAAAGGGTCTCATGCTTCCACACTTCCCAATTGACGATGACCGGATGGAGCGCCTCCGCGATAGCTAAGCCAGCACGTGGAGTCTCCAACCGGGACGACCAATGAGCCATGATGGCTCGGCGTGCGGGTACACGCCACTTGCGTACCTCTACAGGCGGGGCTGATTGCTGCTACTCGCCCGGAAATCTGTTGTGTGCGACTGTCTTCAATAACAACCGTTATACATACATACATATATAGTGAAATATTTACCCTGCATTGCTGTAACCACTGATTTGTGTATTTTGATAGTAATAATTATGTTTCGTAGTGATAATAATCTTTTTTTTTTTCCTTGCAGTATATTTCCAGTGATAAGTGAATAGGGCGGCAGAGGGCAACGGGGTCTCACTACGATGCCGGCTTTGATGTTGTAAGTACCCGTTAAATTAAAATTTAGGTCTATTATTAAAACATTTATTACACAAACAGTTATTCTAAACAATAATACCAGCCAAAAATGATAGCTAGTAACAGGCAATATCAGTTTTGCCTGTTTTTCCAGTTAAAAGTAGTAGTACTTTCTAACGATTAAGAATTAGAACAAATACTTATCGGACTTCAAACAAACATATTTAGGAAAACATTAAGTTATTATGTCAACATGTAATTAAGTTCATTCTTGATGTCTTAATTGCCTCCCTAAGGGGCGAATATTTTTAAAGTAACTGCTGAACTAGACTTTGTAAGACTGGAAATTTATGACTGTAATTTTGTGAGAAACAAAATATCCAGCCAATTTTCTTTTTATATAATTTATAATATATTATATATTTGTTTCTTTTTTTAATTTATAAATTTTATTATTTAAAATGTGAGGACTATGTAGGTTATTTTTTTTTCTTTTCTCCTGTAGTTTGTTTTATAACGATGTCTGACTGTTTGAGTACTTTTGCGGCCTACCCAAATGTGCTGGTACTGTACTATGCTTTGGTACTATTCGTCGGTCCGTTGAGCTCCTTAAAGTTCTAAGTTGAGCTACACGATAACTGACAAATGCTTGCACTGTTTGGACGGGTCCACTCAAATGAACGTGGTGCTTTCTTCAAAAGCTCATATCAGACGTTAGCGTGCATGGTTCTCATATGTTTTTGACCAGTACATCTGTATGGACTTTAAAACAGACTTTGACCTCTGAGTTGGTTTCCGTGTTTCTTCACAGGGTAGTCAGCTGGGAAACACCGGCCTCATCTAGCATAAACTAACAGAAAAAAATAATATATTGACGTGTAAAAGTGTTGTTATAACCTATTTACAAAATAAAGATCATTTATCATTTATCATTTCACAATTATAATAGTATAAGCTGTGCCTGCAAATTCATTATCGTTGAAAAATAAAAAGCAATTGATATTACACTTACAAAACAATGGACAAACAATATATAATATAACAAATATAGTTACTATTATTGCTTATACATATGTTAAATAATGACATACTCAAACTTGTTTGAAAAAAGCAAGTTTCTTTTCGATGACTCTCATTCGTGACCTCAAGAACCAAAGACGGCTTACGTAAAACCGTCTGTTGCGAGTGCATTGGCGATACTAAAACGGTATGCCTTTAAATGTTGACTGATGTTGAACAGCAATAGCCATTTAGCACGCAAGGCAGGCTATTTAATAATTGGGCATCGTCCAGACTTGCTGCAGTTCAGACTCACACAGCCTCACTTGCCAGTGTACTCGTAGATCTTTCTCCCGGAATCGTAAAAATAGTCTCGTTGTTTCCACAATCTGCTCTACTGCTTCTGCCTATACCCACTTCCGTAATAATATAACACTGAAACATACTTTTATTTGCCAAATAACACTTGAAAACACTAACAAAAACATCTAACACTCGTACTGTGATATCCATATATAATCTAGTAGTACATTTTCTTCAAATCCTACAAGCAATTATAAATGTCGGAATCGGAACAAAACGTTCTCATCAGTATCTCATAGTAGTAGATATTATAGATATCTCACAATTCCAGTTACATTTTTTTATTAATCTCATCAAAAAAATAAACCGCCAATATATCTACCTATTGACGGAGAGTAGACACAGCTACACACAACTTTTAATTTATTTAATTTCTCATCATATAATTTGCTTACATTGACTGGTCTGTTGGTCTAGTAATTAGTGACCCTGACTGCTGAGCCGGAGGTCGTGGATTCGATTCTCACATAGGACAAAACTTGTGTAATCGACAAATAATTGTTCAGAGTCTGGGTATTCTTTATGGTCGTTGTTTGTATGTTTGTAAAGTTGTGTCATAACTTGTACTAAATTTACGAAAGAATCTGTTATCACAGATATATTTTGTTTTTTTCAATTTATGTATTGTGTGCTTAAAAGTGGATAACTACATATATTTGCGTGCGAATTTGAACTTTAGCTTATTGAGGTAGGGTTGATTAACGCTTTGCGGAGTGAGGGTTGTTGTTAGTTTTTCGTACCTTTTATACCTCTGAAGACCTCTTCTAAGCTTATCAACTCCTGGTGATACAAACGCGTGACTGCAATCTCGCTAAATGTATAGCTGAAACATCTAGTTTGGAAACGATCTGGTATTAATATAGTAATAGCATATAATAATTGGGTTGTTGGTCTAGCGGATAGTGACACTGGCTGCCGAAGCGGAGGTCGTGGGTTTGATTCCCAGAGTGCTGAGACTGGGTGTTCTTTTTGTCAGTTGATTGAATATTTGCAAAGCTACATTGCAATCCCTATTGAGGGAGTCGTCTTTTAAAAAAAGAGAATAGTTTACTTAAACTATAAACAATTAAAATAAAAAAAGGAATTAAACCTGACTAAAGTTTTCTTCGTTGAGGTTCATTAAAAACATAACATATCTTTTACTACTCCCATGATTAAAGAGGTTCATTTGACATTTTATACATATATCATATCGAAACACATATAGCCGTTTAGAGCAAGCTCATCAACTTATTTCGCCAACTTGACAGTTTGTTGTTAGCTACAACAAGCTGGTTTGATAGAATAAACAATATCACACGGAAGACAGCTACTTCAAGATATTATTTGACTTTAATATTTTGGCATTTTTAAATGTGGCTTCAATACGAAAATCTAGCAACTCATCAAAGATAATTATATTATACTAAGAAATTATCTCATAAATTTTTATTGTCTGTGTGTGTGTCTGATGGACAGCCATCGATAACATTTATACAATTAGACAGTTTGAACAACATGTAATATTGCTTAAAATGCATGTTATGTTATTATGCATGTTATTATATTATTATTTAATAAAATTATTATTAATAATAAAAGCATAAGTAGCATTGCAAAGCAAATGTATATAACGCTCCTATTTAATTTAATGTAGTACGAAATATTATTATGTACATTATGTTGCACTGATTACTTGTTTTGTAGGTAAGTTTGTCATCATCTACAATCATTATAGACAGTTGCAAATCTGATTATTATAATTTACTTTAAAAGAGTATACAAACCAACCTTAAGCGACTATAGCGAATAAATGTTATAATTTAAGTTAATCCCTTAATCTTCCGCCGTCGAAGTGAATTTTTTTCATGAATTGTGAAAGTGAAAGTGATGATTCACTAATTACTAAGATATGGCGTCATACGTACATTCGGCAAAAATAAAAAGGTAAAACCTCTCACAAAGTTATGTAGTCCTGGTAGAACTAAGGTGTCGCGTGGGTGTATCTAGATTTACAAGCAGGATGGATTAAACTTATTCCTTTCCATCAGGCAAAGTGGAGTCACTTTGGTAAGTTTATAGTTTGGTAAGGTTAGTTGTTAACCCATAGCAAGGAATAACATTCCTTACTACCCTTAGTAACAACTACCCTTAGTTAACAACTAACCTGTCAAGGGTAACAGAAATTCACCCACTGCATTGTATCTGAATTAGTTTATTAATATTACCTCGTATTATTTGTTTGTAACGCAATCACTTTTTTATAAATAAAACAATTATTATTATATTTCATAACAGATTGTCTCTATCTATAAGTCAACAAAAGAGTTGTTATTTGCACTGGTACCAGGAGAACATACTCGTAGTACGATTCCTATCGTAATAAGTATCCGAATGTGCGAGTATTCTGTCCTTGTAAGCGACTTTTTTCACCAGGCCGTAGGGTGTCTTCGGTGATGGTATTTTCATAGTGAGAGGGGTCCCCGCCAGGATCATCAATAAACTTATTTTTTTTATGTGCCTTGGAGTTCAGTTACATTTATGAACGAAGTAAGAACTATAGTACTTAATAATTAGAAAGGACCTTCTTCATTTTAAATACTCAAGTGTTTCTACTTCGTCGTGTTCGTCAAGTTAAGGTGCTCAATGAAATAAAATAAAAATTGAAATGAATTACGATTGAATATCTACCAATAGGAAATCCTTTATTAATCCCTAATTATCTTAAGTGGAAAATTTTCGAGTTGAGTTTTTACTTTCGTAATTAGATACATCAGAATTTCATTTAACTGACTGTCAAATAAACAACCTCTCGACTCTGCTTAAAACTAAATTAAGAAAATGGCAGTCTAATATCAGGCATGCTAGGGATTTAGATAAAGCAGGTTGGTTTTTTATGTTTTAGACTACGTAAGAAGATTGTTTAATGTAAAGGGTTTTTTTTTTATGCGATAGGGGGCAAACGAGCAGACGGGTCACCTGATGGTAAGTGACTACCGCCGCCCATGGACACCCGCAACTCAAGAGTCACAAGTGCGTTGCCGGCCTTTTAAGGTCGGCGGTTTGAAGGTCGTATCGGTTCGGAAATACGGCAGGCGACAATTTGTTCCATAAGCTGGTTGTGCGAGGCAAAAAGCTTCTGGAGAAGCGCACAGTGGTGGAGTGCCAATCGTCCAGGTGATGGGGATGGATATTTTGTCGCGTAGGACGATGGCGGAAACCAGCAGCCGGTATAAGTCCGAACAATTCCTCTGAACACTCCCCATGATACAAGCAATAGAGGATGCAGAGTGAAGCTACATCTCTACGCAACGCCAAGGTGTCAAGTCGATCAGAAATATCTTGGCAGTCGATGATGCGAGTCGCTCTCCGTTGAATGCGGTCAAGAGGGAGAAGTTGGTACTGGGGTGCACCTGCATAGAGATGAGAACAGTATTCCATGTGCGGCCGAACCTGCGCCTTATAAAGTTGCAGGCGGTGGGCCGGAGTAAAATACTGTCTCGATCTGTTTAGCACACCAAGCTTCTTCGAGGCTAATATGGCCTTACTCTCTAAGTGACCGCGAAACTGGACTTCGCTTGATATATCGACGCCAAGGATTCCGATACTGGCTCATGCAGTTAGGGAAGTGCTCTCAAATTGAGGTGATACGACCAATGGCATCTTTTTAGCGGTGAACGCGCAAACCTGTGTCTTCGTGGGGTTAAATTGGACTAGGTTAAGTCGACCCCAATCTGAAACTTTTGATAAAGAAGTTTCGATTTCAGACACAAGTTTGGATCGGCTTTCGATGACGTTTACCCGAGAAATGTTAGCGCGGCCGGTGTAAAGGGCATCACTCGTGCTATCGTCTGCATAGCAATGGATGCTGCTAATCTGCAGCATGTCGTTGATATGCAGAAGAAACAGCGTGGGTGATAGCACACAGCCTTGTGGGACACCAGAATTAACAGACTTCGAGTCGGAGCATGCACCGTCAACAACGACCTTGATGCTTCTGTCTGTAAGAAAACTGGTGAGCCAATTGCACAGTTTCTCGGGAAGCCCATAGGAAGGAAGCTTCGCAAGGAGCGCTTTGTGCCAGACCCGATCGAAGGCCTTCGCCACGTCCAAACTAACGGCCAACGCTTCCCCCTTGGTCTCGATCGCCTGTGCCCACCAGGTTGTCAGCAATAAAAGTCAAGTACAATACGAGTACATATCACAACTCACTGTATAATTATATTATGGTACATACATAAGCCAGTAGGTACAATATAGCATAATAAAAACAAAGCATACTTACCCAAAAGTTTCAATAAATAAAAGGCAAGTAAATAAAACATTAGAATATAGTATTTAATTACAATGTTGGTCCTCTCGAAGTTGCCAGCAAAGTGAGTCTCTCGACTCAAATCACTGTCTTTCTAGAGGTTACAAAATGCCAGGTAAGGTGGTATGACGAACTCGATCCGATTAAAACCATACAGTGTTCCATCACACTAAACAGAAAGTTCCTGTGTACCCTTGTAGACCATGCCGCCTATAGAGCAAGGCGACCCCAATATAGTGTACGGAAGTCCCACCCCTCATAATTAGAAAGGCGTGCGTGGAACGGCTGGAGATCATTCTACACTCTACGGCACCTTGTGAATTTTCTGCTGGACGGAAGAGTTTCTTCGCCAAGCATCACTGCCTCGTAGTACGAAACGGTGAAAGCCAAGTCATACATATTAATACATACATATGGACGCTCTTTGCTCGATAAGGAAATACGGCAAAATATAGTTTGTGTATCATAAGTTGTGCGAGGCAAAAGGCTTTGGAGAAGCGCATAGAGGTATAGTGCTAATCATCCAGGTGATATGTATAGAAATTTTGTCGCGTCGGATACATAGACAGATAGATGAACATTTATTTGTTTAAATACGTGTATGAAAAATCAATGAGCGTGCAAGGACTTACAAATTAATACATAAAGTACAAAAGGATGGCGGCTGGCATAAGTCTGACTTATTCCTCTGAACAAATGATACAAGCGATAGAGAATGCAGATTGAAGCTACATCAATACACAACGCCAAGGTGTCAAGCCGATAAGAAATATTCTTTTAATCGATGATGCGAGTCGCTCTCCATTGAATGCGGTAAAGAGGGAGAAGCTAGTACTGGGATGCACCTGTATAGAGATGAGAAAAGTATTTCAGTAGGTAACATAGAGACGTAGACTTCATAGAGATGTTCAATGCATAAAACAGTAACAGAAGTAAGTAACTCTTAACTGTTAATGTTTTCCTGGTGATTTACAAATGAAACTTTTGTTATTGATTCGTTGTTGACATGCGCATTGCTTCTCATTAACAAAGACTGACTTCTTCATAATATATAATAAAGTCCGAAAAAAAGAAAGACAATTAGTAGAAAGTGGGAAAAGAGAATTATCGTGCGGTCATGAAGACAGCACTGAATAGAGGAGAGTGGCAATTGCGCCACTGAGCCCTTAAAGAAAAAAATTAATACTCTTTTTCCACACGACGATACGTGATGGCCTGAGGGTGGAAAGCTCAGCGTTTGAGAGTGGAAAATATACGATCCTGAACTAAACTTTTTGACTCTTTTTTCTTGTGTCTATTGGTTAAATCCTGGAATTCACTCACTACCAGTACCCGTGTTTCCCTCCCAGTTCAATCACGTGTGTTTTAAGCGGGGCGTGAAAAAGCACCTCACCAGGCCTTCATAGTGTAGGTGCATTGACTACACTTGCAATGAGGATGGTGACCACCCCTCTTAGACTCTACTTATTGCTTTCCATCAGACAGAGATGAGTAAATATGGTAGGCTTATATAAAAAAAAGCAACACGTTACGAAAATATGGAGTTTATTTTAATGTAAATACTAAATGGATTAGATTTAGATTTCGATTTTTTAAATGCTTATTTAATAATTATGGAATCATATGTATGTTATACTATATATATTGTTCTTCCATAAATTACATATTTTTTTTATGTCATAAGTCGATCCAAATTTAAATACTAAACGTCACAGAATTTATTATTTTGTCTTAAGTCCATTCTTTTTTTTTGCACTCTCAGTAAAGTGGTGTGGTATACGTATTTGATAGTAGGTCTTAATAATTTATAGTTTTCATTGAGTAATATTCAAGTATATAGCTTGAAGATCTTGTGGCCAACGCAAATTTTTATTTCAATCGTTTAATCCTATCTTGAGTTGAGGGAATCTAGGAGTAGAACAAATTGGTTTTTGTAAATACACTTAGCACTGAACTAAAGGCTCAAATATACTTAACAGTAAGTTATTGGCAATTTGTTAATTATTAGAGCCGTTAAAGATACCTCTTCATGTGCACTGGAGTGCTAGTTATATGAGGAACGAATATTGAACTGCGCCGTCGAGCGTGTAGCCACGCCCTATATGGAGAGGGAAAGTTGGCTGATGCACCAATCATACAGATTTGTCTCATAAACCCTTCTTCTTCTTCTTCTTCTTCTTCAATATAGTAGTATTAAATCTCCATACTAGTTGTGATATCCTACCTAATACTGGCATGGGTAAAGTAAATGATAAATGATAAATGATCTTTATTTTGTAAATAGGTTACAACAACACTTTTACACGTCAATATATTATTTTTTTCTGTTAGTTTATGCTAGATGAGGCCGGTGTTTCCTAGCTGACTACCCTGAGAAGAAACACCGAAACAAACTCAGAGGTCAAAGTCTGTTTTAAAGTCCATACAGATGTACTGGTCAAAAACATATGAGAACCATGCACGCTAACGTCTGAGATGAGCTTTTGAAGAAAGCACCACGCTCATTTGAGTGGACCCGTCCAAACAGTGCAAGCATTTGTCAGTTATCGTGTAGCTCAACTTAGAACTTTAAGGAGCTCAACGGACCGACGAACAGTACCAAAGCAAGGACATTTGGGTAGGCCGCAAAAGTACTCAAACTGTCAGACATCGTTATAAAACAAACTACAGGAGAAAAGAGAAAAAAATAAAAAATAAATAAATAAATAACCTACATAGTCCTCACATTTACAATAATTAAATTTATAAATTAAAAAAAAAGAAACAAATATATAATATATTATACTTAACAAAGTATTCATGTCAAAAGGTACAAAGATTTAAACAATAAAAAAAACAATATAATACTTATATATATATATAATATAGTAGAGATACTACATGGAATATAATAATTAAAGAACAAAAATCTAGTGAAAATATGTCACCAATCACTGTAGTCTCCTCCTAAAACATAAATTGGGAACATAAAGTGCTGGTAATATTATGTTTCCCAAATATAGAACTGTGACGTCGCGCCTTCAGTGTCACCTTATAGTGAAAATTGATAGGTACTATGCCAATGCACTAATCATACATATTTCTATAAGCAGGAGCTTGAATGGGGTACGGCATGTAATCTCTATCAAAGTTATGATGGTTTAGTTCAGGTGCGGATATAATAGACTTTTCTGAATTCCACAACAGAAAACTTGTTACGAAACAAAAGCATCTGACAAATACCGGGACCAAGTAAGGGTAAGATGAATAGGGTAAAGTTGTGTGTCGGTAACCAACCACACAGTGTTCCGTCATCGTGTCTTGTGGCTAGGGCCTCGTGGAATGGGGCCCTAGAAAGGACAGGACAACCCTGTGGTCCTTGCAGACTTGGCCACTTTTATAGCAAGGTGATCCAACCATAGTGTATACCATATTTGAACGGCTCTTCTACAGTAGATGCAGTTTACACAAACATAAGTTAGTAGATAAATAAAAAATATGCCTGTAGTGGCTACTTTAATTTCAAGACGATCGTGTATCCTCGTTGTAACAATATTTTGTTATTTCAACTATTATAAGAGTTCGAAACACCAAAAAAAAAAACAGGTAGAGTTAGTTTATGCTCCGTCCACAGATTCCACCCAAACTGCCATGTTTCCCGATGCACAGTTTGACGTTTCGATAATCGAATGAAATTAATAAAACTAATCTTTAAACTTAAATACTACATAAATACTAAATATTTTTATTACTTAGAAATTCTTAGGTGCAAATCCTTATTATTATGAATATATTGTTACGAAAGTGGGTACAGGGATTGGAAGGAAACTAATGTCACTGACATAACAATTTATTTGCGTTTCACACTTTGAACGCGTAACAATATTCCGAACGCGTAACACTGCACAGAACGAGTTGCACTGCACGAACCGTGTAGTACTGTTCCACACTGTCCCCGCGGACTACACGTAACCCAGTCCAACGGGAGCACTACACAATACACACACACAATACTACGAGTATATCCTTATTATTGTATATACTCGTATATATTATATTATTTTAATTTAACTCAGATTTGTTAAGAAAATTCCCGTTCCGTTATTATAAAACAAACACCCACGTTACAACCCGCAGTTACACCAAGACTACATAATGCGGCGAGAGGTTTCACCCGCCACAGTTTAGTCTTCTTTTTCTTCTTTTCCTTCTTCTTTATTTTTCGTTGTGGCAACTGAGCCAATAAAGTTAGCTAATGATGCCAGCGTCGGGAAATTTCAATCTTGTAACTTTTGTGCCCGCTATATGCCATCAGTCTCAAAATTATAGATAGATATATATATGTATGTGTATGTATGAAAAAGGAAAGAAGTTTGTAATGAATTAGAGTCTTTATATTAGTCAAATATTAAGGAGTAACGATAATTTAAGGAACCAATAAATATTTTCTGGAGTTTTTCTAAGCGGTCTTTGTATTCTTAATAAAATGGACTCCAAACTACATAACCTCAACAGCGATCTGTTAGATTACACAAAGTGCGATCAATTAGTTTCTAATATGCGGATATTAGTTTGAATAAAAGGTTTTTGTGTTTTTAAACTAGACTGCCTTGGTTTATGAACAGGTATACTTTTATTTGTTTTAAAGCATTTGAGTTTTCGATTTCATGACAGACCGTAACTGTTAAAGGAAGCTACTTGTGTTAATGTTCATGTTGTCAGATCTTGGTTTGTCTTAAACCTAATCACCTCCTGGCTGATAACGAGTAGCAGAAAGTTGAAATTGATGATCCTGATTAAAACTAATAAAAGCGTGAAGTACGATCGTTTTCTGGTGTCACTCAATGCTAGTGACGGTATGCTCAGTCTAACAATTTTATTTTAATCTGATCACTAAATACCCTAGACTAAAGAGAAGAGAGATGTGATTGAAATCTGATATCTGCCTCATTATTTTTTAGTTTACACTACATTGTCTGATTACAATTCATTATTTGAACTATGTTATCCGCATCAGTACCAAAATGGAACGGATGAAACCACGAATAAGATTTACTACTACTACTGAGTAAGTGACCGTTTATTATATAATCAAATGCACCAACCTTCAGTCTCTGTTCCCGTTTACTACAATTAAAAAGTGCTCCTCTTGTAATACTGGTATAAGAAAAACGGAAAGTACACGTTTCTAAATCACACGTGTATACTCGTTTTACTATAGTTACTAATTTCATTACTTACAGGAAGAAGCACTGAATCTCAACGCTCTTGTATTGTAGGCAAATTCATCTTTAGCTGTAATCGTTACAGGCAGTTGTGAATGTGAATGTAAGACAGCATGATAACTACAAATAAGGCATCTGTGTATATGTTCATTTCACATTAAATGGCATATGAAGAACTGTAATGCATGTTTACACACGTCGTGTAATGCCTATGACGTATGAATAACTGTGTGAAACATTACACGTAACAGGCAGTGATGAATACTTATTACAAGTAAAATATTACATTTACATGAATTGGTCGCTTAGAGTATACAGTTAATACATTGAACTCTTAAGAGCACCTCTTCTACCGTACTGGAGTGCTGGTGATATACGTAACAAATATTGAACTGCGCCGTCGCACAGTCACCCAATGCAATGTATTCAGTCTGTCATTTTCAAAAGTAGAATAAAACTCTTATTCTTCTTCTTCTTCCCTTAGATAGACGTGAACCATTACCGTTTTCATCGTCATTTCCCATGGACCACTTCACATCGTGACTCAGAAGATAAACGTCAGCTAATATAATTAACAAATCATAAAGTTACTGAATTTACTCATATACCCTGTAGTGTGCACTAAGACTTTGGACTCTCAAGTTATTTGAAGAAAATTATATTATGAGCTCAATATTGTGATTATACTTTTAAATTTGAAATAATAAAAATACAAATACTCCTAGTTAGAACTTAGTTACTAGTCGTCCCCCGCAGTTTTATTTACGACTAAGGTCACTGCGCTCCTGAAGGGTCGTAGCTTGACAAAGAATTCGGCTCCTGTTATGGTACTGCATGACCTTATGCTATCGCACTATTGTCTAACTCACTTTGCCAATAAAAAAAAGTCTAAAATAAACCAAGGCGTATCGTCATCTGAATCACTCAACTTTCTAACTTGTCAGAAAGGAACAAATAGATTTTCATAGAGATAGGAATATTCGTTTTACTATTTGACCTCTTATGATTTTCTAGCCGCCTAGTACATTTAAAGTTCACGAAAGTCCCACGCGGGTTTTTCCTGATAACCGAGACAGAAATTTTCTTATGTTTGCTATAGGTATTTCTTTTTATTTGGATAGCCAACACTTGAAATAGGTATTTAAATACGAATACGTGCCTTGTGCTCATTCAATTATAGGCAACCACATCTAACGTAAGTACAATTCAATTAAATTCCGATAAAACACTTAACTTTCTTGTACAATTCTAATTTAAATTCCGATAAAACACTTTTGAGAGTTTCAAGTTTAGCTGTAAAATAATATTAAATATAATATAAGTATTTAACGGCGATAACACACCACAGAATCTTCAAACCCAGGGTGAGCATTCACTTATCAAAGCTTAGACTCTAGATATTCTGTGATTTTTTTCTTGAAATTGTGCAGATTATACCCAAAAATGTCAAAATCTAATTAAAGTTCGTTGTATGATTTGGTCATTTTCGTTAATTGCGAGTTAAGCCTTAGATTAGTCTTATATATACGTATTACTTACTGTTCTGTAAGTCTTGTGCCAACTATACAACAATAAGTTTTATTGCCGTAATTCTTTAAAGCTAATTTTATTTTTAGTTAGTTTTACTTTAGAGGGACACTCGTAAGTTCACTAAATATGAAAATATAAAATTTTAGCATTTGCTAAATATTTATTTAGTCTAGGATTACACGCTTCAGAATAAAAGTTTTACTCTACATTGCATATATTACACCGTTACGATCATAATATCATACTATCTACCCTGGATTATACATGTACCCATTAAACTAATTTCATGGGGTGATAATTTCAAGGTGATATTGTGTTTGAAGTTTATCATAAAAGGAAATAAAAATAAAAAAAACATATATAATATAAATATAATATATATATATATAATAATATATATAAAAATAATAGGAATCATAGTGTGTTTTATGATATCTGAATATTACTGTCGCAGTAGGTTCAGTTATTAGTTTAGATATTGATCTATAGAAGTAACTTGGTAGGATGAAGCAAATTGCGTTCTCCCTTATTATCTGAATATATCGTTACCATTGGCGTTAAAAACTATAATAGTGATTATTATTATTATTGGCAATGAGGATGGTGACCACCACTCTTTGACTCCACCTATTGCTTTCCATCAGGCAAAGTGGAGTCACTATGGTAGGCTAATATATAAAAAAAAAAAAAAAGATCACAATATTTGTGAATATTGTAATAATTGAAGATGATAACCTTAATACCTTAAATAGTAATTTATTAATAAAATCCTAGCTTTTGCCCGCAGCATCGCCCGCGTGGGTAAGTTATTACTAGCATTTTTATTATATCGTTATCCCAATCCCTTCTATATCCCTTTCTATCTAATACCAGCAGGGCAAGGACATAACATCAGTCTAGAAATCCAATGGTCATCCTGGCTACATGGCCTGCCCAAACTTATTTGCCTAGGTATGTAACTATAGTATTTATTTATTTTTTATTAGAGTATTGTAATGGTTTTTGGCCGAGATAAATCGGGTGTTTTATACTTTTGGACATAATTTGTATTTTATTTAAATTCATTTCCAAACCCATTTCGTAGCTCATAGTTTTCAGTGAGTGTATAATTGATTCCGTCTCTGGAGCACATTCGGATAGTAGAATAATATCGTCAACAAATCTTAGATGGTTAATAATAAGCCGGTAATATTCAGCCCTTTTCTTTCCTAATTTAGTTTCCTGAGGACCATCTCTAGTACCGCTATAAAAGTTTTCGAAGATAGTGAGTGACAGATATAATAATCAAATAAAATTCCTTAAAAATAGTTCAAAACTAAAAGCTGCCATTTAAATATTTAATATATTGGACTATTAACGATATCAATTCCAGACCTCTTTTTTCTTACCAATATGATAGGCTTATAGTGTCTCAGTAAGAGTGCACTTTTTCATTTTAAAATAAAAACAGGTATTTTATGAGAGAGTTGTGATATTTTTATTGAATTATAAAGAAGACATTACAAAATGATAGAATAAAATATCCGGCAAATGGCCCCCACGTCTTGAAATTTTCCACAGGGATGATGCTATATCTCATTGATCTCTAATGTGGAGCTAATGCTTAGGAATTGTTTCTAGTTTATTCGCATAAACCCGAGATTTCACAAAACCCCAAAGAAAAATATCGTGCGACGTTAAATTGCATGGTCTTCGTGGCCAGTTGAAATCAGAATTTCGTGAGATAATTTGTTCTGGAAATCGTTGATATTGATATGTTAGGCCCAAAGACCGAAAACGCTCAGTGGCCGGAAAAAACGGCCACATCGCGTTCGCACACGAATTTTCTTTTCACACGACTTTAGTAAGTTGTTTAGTCAATGACAGACTGATCTTCTTGCTACCCTGACGAGAACTATACTGATTTTTCATGAAGTCAAGTTAGTTATTATATACTCAAAAGCAATACCTCCCCTAGGAATTATAATGGAACCTTCTCGAAAAGTTCATTTCTAGACAAAGTATCCTTTTAAAAAGGATTAGAAACTAAAGTTGAAAATTTCTAGACCTCCTTTATGATCACATAATTCATTGTCATATAGAGTCATCACTACGTGCATTGTTATAAAATCGCCGAAAAGATCATACAAATTACAAATGATCATAAATGTACTGTACTGGAATAATTATAAAGGAAAGTTGTACATTTCTAGTACCTTCAGTTTATAACAATAGCTATATAACCGTACCTATTGTTTAGGTAGTTGATAAAATCTTAAAATTACAATAGGTTATTAATACTTTTTCGCTTCTAATTTCATTCATTCATTTATATATTATATATATATATATCATGTAACTTTCTTCCTAGAACTGAAAAACAATTATAAGAAATTTAATATTGTTGAAATGATTCGGCGAGAAAAACCGAACCCATCTTTGGTATCCAATTATACTTGTCAATAGTTGAATTGTTTCCTAAAAAACGAAAAATGAATTGAAATTCATTTTTTTTATAAAGACAATATAAATCTTATTGTACGCACGTAGAAAGTGGCAAATAATACAAGTCTAACATTAAGAACGCGTTGTGAGCGTTCAACGATTGACAAAACGCGTTCCGGCTGTTTAACAATTACCAGAACGCGTTGCGAGCATTTAAAAACAGCCAAAACGCGTTCTGTGCGTTCGAAGGCAGCCAGAACGCGATGTGGCCGTTTTTTCCGGCCACTGAGCGTTTTCTGTCTTCGGGCCTAACAGATATACCGACCGGTACGTTGATGCAAAGAATTCTTAATATCATTAATCGACACAGTTTCTTCAAATTTATGACCGCGATATATGACCACTCTTCGAATGGTTCACATGGTAGGTGCACTTTCTCGACTGAAAATTTGTTTCAGCGTAACTATCATACATTTTTTTTTACAAAATACTAATGCATTGACTAAGCGTACCATTTACATCTCTCTTTATTTTATACCGACTTAAAAAATGACGAGGTTCTATATAAGACTGTATGTACATCTGTTTTTTTATTTATGTAAAGTGCTAATTGATTTAATAAAAAATATCTTAAGAACCCTGGTTTTTATCATGGGGTAAAAGGGGTATTATGGCAGCTTTCTGCTGCAATGTATTGAGTCAGTCGTTTTCAAAGGTATAGTTAATAGTTTTCTCTTGGATAGACGTGTACCATCTTCGTGTTCATCGTTATTTCCCATGGACCATATTACATCACAATTGTGAAGATAAACGCCTGCTAATCTAATTAATAAAAAATAAAGATACTGAACTGGCTTAACACTCTGTCCTGCACTAAGTGTACCTGTGCACTAAGATTTTGGACTCTCAAGTTATTTAAATAAAATTGTATTATAACCTTAATATTGTGTTGACACTTACACATAACCTTCAGTACACATTTGTTAAAACAATAAACATTCAAATACATACTCTTAGTTAGAACTTGTTAGTGGGTATCCCCCGCAGTTTTATTTACCCGTCGGTACGCCACTCCTGAAGGGTCGTAGCTTGACAAAGAATTAGGCTCCTCTTATGCTACTGCATGACCTCTTTTTTTTTTTTTTTTTTTTTTTTTTTTTTTTTTTTTTTTTTTTTTAACGTGTGGAAACCCCCTCGGGCCGTCATCCCACCGGGGTTTTCGATGGAACGGTGTGTCGGAATCGGACCGACTAAAACCACACGGTGTGCCATGCTGCGCTTAGAATAGGAGGAATCCGGGAACAGCTTTAGTAAGACATCCGGACCCCTCCTAGCGCTTTGCCCGCAAAAGCGCGGGCACCACCTTCTGGTAACTCTCAACTAGGCAACGTCCAGGCACACCAGGACGTCGCCTCCTCGCGGTTGGCCACTATAGCGGGTGGAGGGAAAACCCGTCCCGACCACCCGCGGCCACACTCAGGGCGGCATGAGGCGCTGGTAAGCGCGCCTCCGCCGTCCGGCTCGCCGGCGGCGAATTGAGTCCGATTGGAGGTCATCCTCCCGGGCCCGCTCCGCCGCCTCCTTCTGCGAGATGACCTCCTCGCAGAAGGTTGCGACCGCGGTAAAATTCCTGTCACTACCGGCCATGGAGCGTATGACGGCCGGTAGCGACAGATCCTCTCCAATTACTGCAGTGAGGGCCCGACGCTGCGCCGCCCACGCCGGGCAATCCACGAGCGTATGCTGTGCCGAGTCCTCACTGCAGTCGCAGTGGTGGCAGACGGGACTCAATTCCCTCCTAGCGACCGAGTGCAGGTACTTTCCGAAGCAGCCGTGCCCGGAAAGAACCTGCGTCAGTCGGAAGGAAAGGGTTCCGTGCTGCCGCCCTGCCCACTCGACGATGACCGGCTGGAGCGCCTCCACAGTGGCAAAGCCAGCACGTGGAGCCTCCAGCCGGGACGACCAACAATCCATAGTAGCTCGGCGAGCGGCCTCACGCCACTCGCGTACCTCTTCGGGCGGGGGCCGATTGCCACTACCCGCCCGGAAATTTGTCGTCCGCCGATAGACTTCGGCGAGCACTTCCGCCTCCAAGTCCCAC
The DNA here is from genome assembly GCA_947561695.1 of Tyria jacobaeae. Classification (NCBI taxonomy): domain Eukaryota; kingdom Metazoa; phylum Arthropoda; class Insecta; order Lepidoptera; family Erebidae; genus Tyria; species Tyria jacobaeae. The sequence goes on along the minus strand of OX387207.1, from coordinate 2,896,691 downwards.
GGGGGAGTTCCGGCCAACGCGCATGCCGCCTCCGTCGACACGGTGCGGTAACCGCGTATTGCTCTAACCGCCATGACCCTCTGAGGGCGCCAAAGGCGTGCCCTATTCTGGGCGGTCAGAGCTTCTGCCCACACCGGTGCACCGTATAGTGCCATTGACCGGACAACCCCCGTGTACAGCCGTCTTGTTGCGACGCTGGGTCCGCCCAAGTTGGGCAAAAGTCGCCCAAGGGCAGACGCAGTGCCGACTAACCTTGGAGCCAGCTGCAGAAAGTGCTCGTCGAAGCGCCATCTTCCGTCGAGGATCAGGCCCAGATATCGTATGTGGGCCTGAACCGGTACAAGGATCGAGTTGACCATTATGGAGGCGCCAGGGGGTGGACCTCGACGGGGCCCATGGAATAAAAGGGCCTCCGTCTTATCCAAAGCCACGCGCAACCCTAGCGCCTCGATGCGCCCGACCACCAGTGAGGCTCCTCTGGTGGCCAGGCGTGCAGCCTCTTGAAAGTTCGACCCCCGGGCTGTGACCAGAGTGTCATCGGCGTAACAGATTACGCCCAGCCCAGGGGGGAAGTCACCTCGAAGGGCCCAGTCGTACCCCATGTTCCACAGGAGAGGTCCAAGGACAGACCCCTGCGGAACACCGCACGACATGGGCCGACGACTCAAATTTCCCTCTCGATCCTCGTACACGACGGTACGTTCCTCCAAATAGCCTGCCACCAGCCGCCTCAGGTACTGTGGCACCCTGTGATAATGGAGCGCTTCCCTGATGCAGCTGAATGGCAGACTATTAAAAGCGTTGGCGATGTCCAAAGACACCGCCAACAGCACGCCGCCACAACTCACTACCTCTTCGGTCACGGCCCTCAGGCGCATTACAGCATCGATCGTCGAACGCCCCGCTCGGAAACCAAATTGGGCGTCCGACAAATCGGGACCGACCTCGCTCAGGTGCCGGACGATGCGGGCAGAGAGGACCCTCTCAAACAATTTACCCGCCTCATCCAGCAGTACGATAGGCCTGTAGGCCGCGACCGAATCCGTAGGCCGTCCCGGCTTCCTTAAAAGAACCAGCTTCCCGCTCTTCCAGCAGTCAGGGAAGCGTCCACACGCCAAGCATGCGTCGAACACCCCCCTGAGGCGGTCCGCCATGTGGTTGAGAGCTAGGGCCAGTATTCGGGCAGGGATCCCATCTGGCCCTGGGGCGGTGTTCTTGGAGCGGATCCGTAGAACAGCCGCCCCCATCTCTGCCTCCGTGACGGGTGGAATATCTTCCTCCTCGAACTCTCCGTCGTCTCCGGCCGAGGGGGCCATCGACGGGGGTGAGTGCTCCACCCGTTGTGGGAATAGGCCCTCAACCACTTCCTGCAGGAAGCTGGGCTGGAGAGTTTCAGTAAGGGGGGGGCCCAGCGTGCGGAGCTTTTGTTGCGCCGCACGATAAGGGCGACCCCAGGGGTCACGATCGAGACCCTCCAGCATCTCCTTTCTTTTCTCCTCTTTGGCGCGACAAATGGCCAGCTTCAGAGTTTTCCGCGCCTCTCGGTACTCCTCATGAAGCTGGTCCTCTTCCCCCTCTTCACGGTGACGCCGACGGCTGCGGGTGTAGGACCTCCGGGCAAGAATGCAGGCCACGCGGAGATCCGCCAACTCCTGGGACCACCAGTAGACCTCCTTCCTTGGAGGCCGACTACCTCGAATCCGGGGCATGGCCGCATCGCAGATATGCGTTACCGCATCGCAAAAGCGGCCTGCCCCCATTTCTACCTCCTCGGTCGGAGGGTGTGGGGACAGCCAAGAGTAAATTATGGCTGCCTCCTCCAGTAGATCCCGGTCTAGCTTAGAAATAGCCCACCGCGGAAAGCGCGAAGGATGCCGCGCCAAGTGACCCCTTCTGGGGCCCTGGGTCCGGGAGAGCTCAAATCGGATATAGAGGTGATCCGAGAGCGTCTCAACCTCTTCCAGGACACACCAGTTCCTTACTCGTGCGGCAAGAGCAGGGGTAGCGAACGAAAGGTCCACTATCGACCCCCCCTGCTGTCGCACGCACGTGTTGGTGGTGCCTCTGTTAAGAAGACAGAGGCCCACCGATGTTGCCCACTCCTCAACAGCGTCGCCCCGTGCGTCCGTCCTGGGGGAACCCCACGCAACAGACTTGGCGTTGAAGTCCCCCAGCACTAGAACGTGCCCAGACGATGCTACTGCATGACCTCGCGCCAACCCCCTCAACATCATACAGAAAGTATAGACAGATATTGTTTTCGAAACTTGGAAAAATATACACTTCATAGATAGAATTTTTCACTTATCCTGACAACTTGCTTGGACTTCCACCATATGTTTGGTTTTGAGTCAATTATCTTACTCACCTTTGAATAAACCTCAAGAATTACTCCTCAGGTTATAATCTGATATGATTATAGAGTAACGAAATAGTCAAAAATAATTCAATCATTTTTACCTTATTGTAAAAATAAACCTTGACCATAAGGCCTATACGATGAATTCCTATATCCTTTTGTAATAACACATATTATTATCGCATTATACCATTTTTATTTACAATTACTAATGTAGACTATACCAATAAATCTAATTAAAGAAATATATAATACGTGCTATTGACACCGCCGACATTCCAGCCTTACGTGGACCCAATGGTCTGGTGCGAGACGATGGGTAGAGACCAGATGTTAATGTAATTACTGCCGTTGAATATGAGCAGACCTTTGGTGTGGGACGCAACTTCCCTTGACACCCTTGCGCCATCACATCTTCCAAGAAGAGCTTAAGTTACTGTTCGATACTTCACGACATTTCCCTTGCAAAGTCAATATGCATTGCTATTCAAAGTAGTAATGCTGTCAGGCTAATTTAGTCTAGAAACACTAGCAGTAGGCAACGTTATGGAATAATTTTATGATTCTTGTTAGTAAATAGTCGTTTTATTATTTCAGTATTTTTTTATACCTTAGGTATAAAAGAATATAAATATTTGGAAGGAATTGTAAAAATATTAGTTAAATAATTGTTCAGAGATATTGCTGTCTTCCGAATTGTTATGTTGTAGCTATGAGGCTGGCTTCATATTTACTATGTAATTGTGACAAAGTATTAAATATTGGTGTTCTGCTGCCTGAACAAGAAAAAGGTACTGTGTTATGGTATATTCATTGATTTACACTTTCACGTATGTGTAATCTATCCTGTAACATATTATTGTTATAAGAATGTCATTCATTGAGACGGTACACTAAGTAAACGGCTGTTAACTGTGGTGAAGAATAAACCACACTAAGTAACTGTAACCGGTCCCTAGTTTAACACTTTAGCAATATAAAAGACAAAAATATATAAATATATTTTGCACCACCTAACTTACGCATGTACTGATTTCACAACATCACAACACTAAACTCCCATTATCTTTGGCTTCCTATTCTCTCTTCTCATTGAAATTAATTTTTAATTATGTTTGTAACCTAAGATAGCTGGAGATAAGATTCTCCTGCTTAGCAATAGAAGTCATAATTTGACAATCCAATTCACTGAAAAAAATTCTAAGGGAACGTCTATCTCGTCCAACTTACCGTATGTTATTTCCGAAATGTGTTGGTTTTGTGACTAACAATACGCATGCGTGTCGTCATCTCAATCACTTCTCTTTCTAACAAGTCAGAAAGGAACAACTAGATCTTGATAGAGAAGGGAACATACATTTACACTATTGACATCTTCTGCACTTCTAGCCGCCTAGTATATACAGTTTAAAGTTAGCTTAACTTTTGCGCGGGCTTTTGCTGATAACACGACGACAGAAGTTTTCTTATGTTATCTATTATTTCAAATGTATAAGAAAGGAACTTAATTTATGTTACTTGTAGTTTTGTGCCAACTATGTAACACGGAGTTAAGTAACCTTTAAGAGTGACTATCTTTATTTTAGGTAAATAGACATAGACATTCTAAAGTTCACAAAATACATATTAACAAATAAACCAAATTTTAAGCATTTCCTAAATATTTAGTTAGTCTCAAATCACAAGCTTAAAAAATATCTACATAATTATATTGCCTACCGTTTCAGCATCAAATATGTTATAAATATGCCTTGAGTTTGATCTTTATCATGAACTTCTTTTAGTGCCGTCACTACGTCATCCAAGTGCAACGATGTTTATCAACAAAGTAGAAATCAACACAAACTCTTTTGTTCTATGATCTCCGAATCATATTGCCGCGGTAGGTTCAGCTATTGAACTGCCATTGAACTAACTTGGTAGAAACAAGCAATATGTGTTGTCCCTTACTTACTAACGATGTAGTCAAGGTCGTTAACAGTCGTCTTCTGGAAAGGAAGAAAGGAAAACGTTTATATGTAAAAGTAACTAAATTCGTGAAATAAATAAAGTTCATAAAAGCTTAGATATTAGAGTATTAATAAAATATTTTATAGTAAATGTTTCTTTTATATTATTCTATAAAAACCACTAACAGACACACAGAACAAGAATGTAAATCCTATGAAGGAAACAGAAAGTAATTCCAGTAAATCTACAAAAAAGAAAACCATTTTCATATCTCACTTTATCCAAGAACATCTACATTTACACATAATCTTTCTGTAACGCTCTTTCTCACTCATCAATCAATATTAAGACCTACCCCCTATTTAAGAGCAGTATTCATGAATAGCTCTTGAAAGTGAAATTCATGACTTACAATAAAGCTTTTCAAATAAAATATAATAACATGTAGAAAGCACATTAAATAATGTAAATTTATTGAGTAGAGTTGAGTAGAGTGAAGTATTCATAGTCATTTCAAGTAAGAAACTTGTATTTACACTAATGCTTAAATGCCGGAACCTACATACATTTGCGTGTAAATTTACACTTAAGTCATAAAGGATAGGGTTGATAATCGCTTTGAAGAGTTGGTGTAGTTGTCAGTTTTTCGGTAACACAATGACCTCTTTAGGGCTTATAAGGTCCTAGTGATAGAAACGCTCGATTCCAATGTCGTCTATATGTCTCGCTGAAACAACTAGCTTGGGAATGATAATGGTGGCAATTCTACTGCTCACCTCACTAAACTAAACTTTCTCTAAAAATCTCTTATTTTAGTGAAGAGATTACAAATGTGTTATTCTGGTTTTACATAGAATTAAATTTAGTTTAGAACATGATAGATCTAAATTCGCAACTGACATTACTAAATCTATATATATGTATATAATAATAATGAATGAATGACAAAGAGTTTAATAATGAATTCTCCTTAAACTAATGTGCTTGTGAATGTTTGTTTACATACATATATTATAACATTTTTAGCAAAAAAAGTGTTATTTTTGTAGCTCAAGGCTGAGAAAATACTGAGTTACGGTCCAAATACTAGCAACCCACCATTTAATCTTTTTTTGTTATCTAGCCTATAAAGAGGCTATACAAATTGATCAAGATCTGACATAAATCGGAATTAATAAATACGGAATATATATTTTTACTACTAAAATATAAAAGTACTTGTGAAACGCCTTCACATTACATTAATTTGGAAATGGCGAGACGTAAAAGAATATTAATTTGTTAAGTGATATTATTTTCAACGATATTTTGTTAAGTTCCAATATTGATTAAAATGATTGTTTTTACTCGTTTCCATTGCACTTTTCACAAGTGTTTCAAGTATTTTTTATAAGTTAATCAGGCAAACAAAACGAAAGTGTGTTTTAGGCAAGGTTATCAGACGAGCTCAACAATTTAGGTTGTAATAGGACTATACAGCACTGGCAGCATTTGTTTTTAGTTAACAGCTTTAAGCCATCCATTCTTAAGCATTGTGATGAATAATTCATATGTATTTATTTTTTAGGTTTGGAGTATATGGGTGGCTAAAAAGAAAACCAAAGTTCGAAAGGTGCGTGAATCAGTAAGGGCAATAAGAGTATGACCTAACTAATATAGAAAAAACCTGCAACTGAAGTGCTGCTCCCTGTACAGTCTCCTCGGAAGCCTCAAGTGATACAGGAGTCGCAGCAACCTACAGTTATCTTCGCAGAACCTGGACCAATACGCCCATGAATCTTGCCAAGACGCCGCGGCATGCCTAGTCCTCCTCGTGTTCCTGCTTATAATAAGCCATAGACATATAAATAAATATATATTGCACGGTTTGGTCAAGAACTCGTCGCATACCTACCCTACGGGTAGCCGTAAGTTTCGGCGATTGCCGTGCAGTCCAACTACTGCCAACTTTGACGGATCACTGATCGCCTGTCCTATTCCTCAGGAATTGTTCCGGAGGCCCGGAGAGAAGCGAATGTTCAACCCATTCCCAAAAAAGGCCCGCTCCGATCTAGCCAATTACCGACCTATAGCCGCTACTTCCATACTCTGTAAGGTGCTCGAGCGGATCATCAGCACCCAATTAATCAAAAAGAGAATCACTAAATAAAAAAGAGGATCACTCCTTGTTAAATGATCGGCAATATGGTTTTAGGCCGAACCGGTCCACGGGTGATCTTCTAGCGTACGTCACACACCTTTGGGGTGAGGCTATGGATAGGCCTTCGATAGGGTCTGGCACCATTCTCTTCTCTCCAAACTTCCTGCATTTGGTCTGCCACCCAAACTCTGCAAATGGGTTGCTGCCTTCCTCCATAAGCGCCGCATGTTCCTTCTGCATATCAATGACATGTTGGCTCTTGGCAACATACATTGTTATGCAGACGACAGCACAGAACATGGGCGATATTTTGGACATCATGCTGCCAAGCTGGCATACGTTGAGGGAAAACGACAGGAGCTTGTCGCTGAGCTCGACCGGATCTTGAGCCGCATTTCAAGAAAACACAAGTGTGTGCGTTCTCTACCAAAAGTCTCCATTCCTTCCCCTTCCTACTCTTCAGAGCACTAGTATCCTGGGTTTGGATATTTGCCGGGATCTCAATCCGCGCGATTACATCGAGAGTGTGACTAAGGCGGCCTCGCGAAAGTTAGGCGTTTTGAACAAGGTGAGACGGTTCTTCTTGCCCGAACAACTGTGTGTTTTATACAAGACCCAGGTTCGCTCCTGCGTGGAGTGCTGCTCTCATCTCTGGGACGGCTATGCGCAATATTTGCTTGACGCTCTCGATCGGTTGCAACGGCGCGCAGTCCGCATTATCGACTGTCCTGAGATCACTCAGTCTCTTGAACCTCTGCAGTTGCGAAGAGATGTCGCCTCTATGGCAGTCCTCTATCGCCTACATCACGGGGAGTGTTCTGATGAGCTCTTTCAATTGGTACCACCTTCTCCCTTCCTCTACAGGACTACACGTGTTGGTCGAGGAGTCACCGTTTGAGCGTCGAAAATATACGTACCCAAACTAAACGGTTTGGCTCTTCTTTCCTGTGCCGATCATTAAAAGCCTGAAATTCTCTACCAGCGCACGTGTTTCCTTCCCACTTTGATCCCGGGTCTTTTAAGCGGGGCGTGAAAAAGCATCTCACCAGGCCGCCATAGTGTGGGTCACCATTCTGCATTGACTAGACACGCAATGAGGATGGTGACCACCACTCTATGACTCCTTGACCTAAAGCTTGTCTGTTATCTTGCCCAAAACCTTTTTGTTTTATTTGTTATTTTCATTTCATTAAATTAATATTTTTTATGTTGATAATTTAAATTATGTGATTGTTGATTAAAGTAAAACCAATATACACATTATATTAATCATAATCTGGAAATGTACAGATACAGTAGATATAATTCGTGATATAATAGTTATAATTTGGTATTCATGAGACTTTTTTAAATCTTAATTTCAATAAAACATAGACTTATATATTTCAAAATACACACCCAGATTCAGAACAAAATTACGATCGTACTCATCACACACACACATATTTGTGCTGGGTGGGAATTGAACCCACAACCAACATGACAGAAGGTTGGCTAAATGCAATAAAATTATCTTGTTCTACAGCAGCCTAATAGTTAACTTGGGCAAAAATTTAAGGGCATATAAAATCTATAAAAATATTACATACATAAACTAAATTATACCTATACCTACTGGAGAGAAACACTACGTAGAGAATAATTTATTAGTACACCTCTATTACAGGAGAAGTTTCATATAAATATATTATTATTTTTTTACTATATTAAACTGTACTTACATCAATTTAATCTTATGAAGAATATGCCATTTAAAATATAAATTCAAGCAAACCTTTAAGTGCTTTGGGATGTAGCCTTATTCCAAAGATCATCGAGATAATTAGAGAGCCTAGAAGCTTTCAAAACTTTCCGATCTCAATCTTTCTTGAAATTTTCTAAAATCAATATATTTATTACTTCAGATAATAATGCCGTAATTATATTTAATTGTAACATCAAGAATTCGTTGTCCATTCTATTTTACCAAAAAGGGACTTTAACTATTAAGCAGAACAAACATTATTAAAATATATTATAAAAATAATGTTTGTTTTGTTTGTTAACCGCACTTATACAGAATGCAAAAATTAAAGCAGATTTAAAGTGATAGTAAAAAAAACAAAAAATTTGATTTGTATATAATTTAAGTTTCCGTCTCACTTTAAAGCGGGACTGTGTGCGCGATGGTTCGATATTAATTTCCTATAAAAGTTAACCCCAGTAAGGGAGATATACATATATTTAACAGCAATTAGTTACAAATTGTACCTCTATAATAATAAAAAAATAAGTAGCATTGAAAAGTGAAGGTAAATAACACTTATCCAATTTAATACATCCATTTCAATAGTACATAATACCATTATGTACAATGAGTTGCACTGATCACTAATTTTTAGGCAAGGTCATCATCAGCTACAACCGTAATAGATAGTTCAAACCAACTTCAACAGCCTATTATGACTAGGTATTATAATTTTTTAATTTAATTTTCCTCCTTAGAGATGAAGTATTTTCACAAAATTTGAAGTGGACCAACCTTGAGTGTAACCAATTCAACTAAATAATCGAAGTATTAAAATTGATTCACAAATGACTAAGATATCGCGTAACATGTGTTCTTCCTGAAAAAAGAAAAAGTAAAACCTCTCACCAAGTTATGTGGTCCTGGTACAACTGCGAATTCACGTGGGTGTTTTGTAGCTAGATTTTCAAGCAGCCGTCTCTAATGAGGCACAAAAGTTACAACTTTAAATGGAACTTGACGGGGAAATCCCTTTCTAATTATGCAGTCCTGGTAAAATTGCGGATTTCACAGCGTGTTGGGTGTTTTCTTTCTATAACTAACTGCTGTCTGTAAGAATTGTTGCTACCTGTAAGAGAGTAATGGAGTATGAATTTCTTGAATGTTGGTACCCCCCAATGATTGGCACTTCTTTAGTTTATTCTGTTTAGTAAGAATATTCTCTTTTTTAACTGTAGCAACGCAAATAATTGGGAATTTACGATCTCGTATGCTGGCAATACTTATTTATATTTCAAAAGTAAACAATTTCTCTGTGGCGGCTGTTTTGAAAAAGTGTTTGAACCAATCTGTTAAAACTTTATGAAAAGTGTACGTTCAGTGGCTTGATTTTCAGGCAAGGTGATTTTTAGGTAAGTTTGCATGCAAATTTCTATTAACATTCAATCCGTTTACCTATTTATTATTACTATTTATTAGTTATTTTAGCAAAATAAATATACCAGCTTTTGCCAACCACTAAACTTTTTAACTTTTGTGTGTTAATAGTCAAATTATTAAGCAAACAATATGTTAATCGATTTGTAACTCTATCTATTAGTAGTTTATATATGTTTTTGTTAAAAATTGATTCTTAGCACTGCCAATCACTATACTACAGATATTTAGATAGTGCACTTGATTGTACCTTACTTTTTCTTTTTTAGAGAAAAAATGTCGGAGGTTCAGAGCGGGATAAAATATTCGAAAGGATATTCAGAGGCATATCTGGAAAAAGCTTTAGAAGCTATAAAAATGGTGTGGCTAAAAAAACTACCACGCGTACATTCAATATTCCACAGGCAACTTTGCAAAAAAGAATGTAACTTTTCTAGTTACTCTTTTTGTAGATGGCTACAACTATGCCAAAGTCTTGGCATAATACTTATAGCTCTGTACCCAAATGCAACCCAATTTTTGCAACATGCTGACGTAGCTGCATTTCGGCCTATCAAAGTTCTGTGGGAAGGAAGGAAGGAGTAATAACTTATGAAAAACTTTACAAAAAACAGATATGGGGCTTGTCTTAGTGAAACTTTTACCGAAAATAAAGAAATTAGTATACAAAAACGATTTTGAGGCATGTGGCTTGTGCCTGGCATCCAGATAATGTAAATTACACAAAATATTAAAACGCCCATCAAAAAGTAAATAACAGCTACACAACATCGTACTTTTGTATTAAAAAAAAATGAAAAAAAAAAATGGAACAAAAAGAGGCTAAAAGAAAAGAAAAACTGAAAAAAAAAACAGAGTTAAAATGCGCAACTACACCTAAGAAATCAGCTGACAACAAAAGCCAGACAACAAAAAAAACTAAACACTAAACAGGTAATCAATAACGGAAAAACTATGAAACAAGAAGAATAAAAAAAATCTTTCATCCTCTAAATATCAAAAAATCTTGAAAATAATTTCTTAGAAAGACATCAGCCAGATGGCAGATAAGACCCCAGGTTACACCTGGGGAGGCCCAGCTCCGAGTGACCAGCGACTTACGTGCAGCCCGTTTTTGTCTTGTCCGGGGAGGGCCTAATACCGCCTCGTGGTCTGTAGGACGTCTTGTTGTGAATTTGTTCGGTCACCAGCGTCCGTACACGGTATACTTACTTTGGGTTGGGTAGGCGAAGCGTAGGTGTTTCGGGGGATGGATCTACTAACGCTGAAACAGAAACTTGTTTTACTGAATGTAAATGTTTTGACATGCAGCTCGAGACAAACCCTAGCTTGAATGTAAATCAAATTCCATTTATTTCCTGTAATTTCAAAGAAAACACTTCCACGTTGCTCTTTTACAGATTTTAGCTGAATAAGGCTACAAAACTATAAAGACAGACATGTTTATAGTTTCGCATGCACAGAAGGCGAAGGTCGAAGGTTGGGATCCTCTCAATAGTATAGATTTTGTTATGGAATACTGTCATATATAAATGACTTACCTTGCTTCGTAGTAGTTTTTTTTTTATTATTTTATTTTATTTATTTTTTTTTTATGCGATAGGGGGCAAACGAGCAGACGGGTCACCTGATGGTAAGTGACTATCGCCGCCCATGGACACCCGCAACTCAAGAGTCACAAGTGCGTTGCCGGCCTTTTAGGTAGAGGTACGCTCTCTTCTTGAAGGTTTGAAGGTCGTATCGGTTCGGAAATACGGCAGGCGACAATTTGTTCCATAAGCTGGTTGTGCGAGGCAAAAAGCTTCTGGAGAAGCGCACAGTGGTGGAGTGCCAATCGTCCAGGTGATGGGGATGGGTATTTTATCGCGTAGGACGATGGCGGAAACCAGCAGCCGGTATAAGTCCGAACAATTCCTCTGAACACTCCTCATGATACAAGCGATAGAGGATGCAGAGTGAAGCTACATCTCTACGCAACGCCAAGGTGTCAAGTCGATCAGAAATATCTTGGCAATCGATGATGCGAGTCGCTCTCCGTTGAATGCGGTCAAGAGGCAGAAGTTGGTACTGGGGTGCACCTGCATAGAGATGAGAACAGTATTCCATGTGCGGCCGAACCTGCGCCTTATAAAGTTGCAGGCGGTGGGCCGGAGTAAAATACTGTCTCGATCTGTTTAGCACACCAAGCTTCTTCGAGGCTAATATGGCCTTACTCTCTAAGTGACCGCGAAACTGGACTTCGCTTGATATATCGACGCCAAGGATTCCGATACTGGCTGATACAGTTAGGGAAGTGCTCTCAAATTGAGGTGATACGACCAATGGCATCTTTTTAGCGGTGAACGCGCAAACCTGTGTCTTCGTGGGGTTAAATTGGACTAGGTTAAGTCGACCCCAATCTGAAACTTTTGATAAAGAAGTTTCGATTTCAGACACAAGTTTGGATCGGCTTTCGATGACGTTTACCCGAGAAATGTTAGCACGGCCGGTGTAAAGGGCATCACTCGTGCTATCGTCTGCATAGCAATGGATGCTGCTAATCTGCAGCATGTCGTTGATATGCAGAAGAAACAGCGTGGGTGATAGCACACAGCCTTGTGGGACACCAGAATTAACAGACTTCGAGTCGGAGCATGCACCGTCAACAACGACCTTGATGCTTCTGTCTGTAAGAAAACTGGTGAGCCAATTGCACAGTTTCTCGGGAAGCCCATAGGAAGGAAGCTTCGCAAGGAGCGCTTTGTGCCAGACCCGATCGAAGGCCTTTGCCACGTCCAAACTAACGGCCAACGCTTCCCCCTTGGTCTCGATCGCCTGTGCCCACCGGTGAGTCAAGTATACGAGAAGATCCTGACGGAAGCCGTATTGTCGATCATTCAGGAGCTGGTGGTCTTCTAAATACCGGAGGAGCTGGCAGTTAACAATGGATTCCATTATCTTGGAAAACAAGGAGGTGATGGCTATGGGTCTGTAGTTGGACGGATCCGAGCGATCTCCTTTTTTAGGGATTGGGTGCACTAGAGCTGTCTTCCATGAGTTCGGGACTACGCCAAGAGAGTAGGAAAGCCGATAAAGGCGCGTTAAAACCGGTGCTAACTCTGGAGCACACGTCTTCAGCACGATAGGAGAGATTCTATCGGGATTATATCCCACTCGACTTATGAACGTCGAGGGAAAGAAGCGCTTTACGCACTGCAGTTTGTGTAAACCGGACTTCCGGCATGCGGGTCTCGCACTGCGGTATGGTTGGCGGTGCGTTTCCCCCGTCGTCCAGGTAAATATACCTAAATACGAAGACGAACTTTACTACATACCCAACTATCCTAGTTTTTTTTTTCTTTCTTTGGCCTAGAGTTGGAAAATTCTATAATTTTATTTACTTTGCCACACTTCATACTAATACAACCCAATGATTATATTTTTGAAACGCATCACTTATAAGTTTGGCCTACGTCAACGACTGTTAGTCAAAATGTCTCGAAGTTTGTAATTTTTTTATGCGATAGGGGCAAACGAGCAGACGGGTCACCTGATGGTAAGTGACTACCGCCGCCCATGGACACCCGCAACTCAAAAGTCACAAGTGCGTTGCCGGCCTTTCAGGTAGGAGTACGCTCTTTTGATGATGCGAGTCGCTCTCCGTTGAATGCGGTCAAGAGGGAGAAGCTGGTACTGGGGTGCACCTGCGTAGTGCCTTATAAAGTTGTAGGCGGTGGGCCGGAGTAAAATACTGTCTCGATCGAGGCTTCTTCGAGGCTAATATGGACTTACTCTCTAAGTGACCGCGAATTATTAATTATCTAAGTACTCCAGTTATGTATGTGATACTGTGATTGGAATCAATAACAATATACGTTGTATTCTTCAATTACTAGGAGTTCGATTTGATGTCTTGGACTCCGTGGAACTCTCAACAAATATGTATTTAATACTCAAGTTTATAATAACCGATTTTTTTTTTGTTTATTAACAATTGATTAACAGTTACTTATATTAATAAAATTTTTTTTCAGATCAGATAATATATTTTATGTTAACAAATATAAAAATTACTTCATAAAGCTGTTATATATCTTGATTACTTATGTACGGAGAGTTTATTCAATGATATATTAAGATACTGTTCAATGAAAACAAAACAAATAATCTTAATTAATAATGTTTGCATATACACCAACAGGAAATCTAATGTTTATCCAACAATTTTCGAGACGAATTTTCAGAATTGTACGAATGGCTATTCCTTCTACTCCAGTTCAATGACTGAATGAGTGAAACGAAATATACAGTACTCTCATGTACAACAAAGACGAAACGAAAGCCACGTGCCTAAACAAGCTACAGCTACAAGCTTACATCTTTAATTTTATGATATCCTGGTACAAAACTTATCCAGTTATATATATTATTTACATACCTTTCTTTCTTTCTTTCTTCTCATGTGATCCTATTAAAAACCTAGGTAACATAACAAGTTATGTTTTTTGACAAGGACATACAACAAGAATTTGATTTGAACCATGAACGTTCTCGGCTACAAAATAATTTAATTGACTTTGTTGTTATTTCATGGACGGAGTGAAGATCAAAAGAAGATCTTCACGGATGTCCTTTACACAGTGGGCGAAAGGGAATCGGACTCTTACTGACTAAAAACCATTCTGGTGTTCCTCTGCTTGCCTCTGGTCGGAAAGCGAGAACCGCCATTGCATTCTTCAGCTAAATCTGATTGATCACTTCGTAGAGTGAACTTCATATGAGATACTTGAAGACATTCTTTCTACCTGATAAATTATTACTCATTTACTTGCTGCCATTTTGCAATAAGGCAAAAACTATATGTCAAATAAATCATACTGAATGAAGACATCGAAAAATATCGCACACAAGGCTGTCCGTATTTATCGCTTAGAACTGTTACTGAAAAAAGAAAAATATTTATTTAAACATTATTGAGAAAGAATATTAAGAGAAGGTAAAATAAAACAGATGTTTAAGGTTTGTCTGTTAAAATATATTTAGTTACAGTTACATGTTTCTGATTATCGTGATATGAATTATTATCTTTTAATATTTGACTTTATTTTTACCACCCAATGGGTGCCGGAACACGGAAGGCGCCGCCGAGACCTGCCAAAAAAGAGTTGGCGTGATGATTTAGACGCGTACCTCAAGGACTGGTCTGAGGTGGCCCTGGAGAAGAGTATGTGAAAGGATTTGGGGAAGGCTTTGCCCATCAAGGGGCTGTATAAGCTAGACAAAATAAAAAACTTTAAAAATTTACTTTAAGAAAAAGGAGACCTTCAGTGTGCCTTTCCAATACCTTTGCGCATTTCTTAAATCATATAAACGTGCAATTTAAAGATTCTCTGGTAACGTAAACTAATTAAAAGAATTAGTAATAGCTCTAAAAGGTATATAAAAGGAAGCTGTAAGTGCCTATTACATTTGATTGTTTACCTAATTTATTAACAATGGGACCACCGCAGGAATGTTTCAAATACAAAAGTAAATGAAAATACTCGAAGAAACTAATTAACATATTATTGTAAATAAAAACTTAAAAACAGTCGAACATAGAACCCCCTACTTTTTTGAAGTGGGTTAATAGGGAATTGAAAGCTGTAATATAGCATTATTTATAGATTATAGATTGAATGCCGCTGAACCTCAAATGACCATAATTTTACCAACAGGATGAATGTCATCAATGAATACCACTACTAGCTTCAGTCAAAACCAAATAAGATGATTTAAGTTCAAATTTTAAGTACTTATATACTATACAGACTACACGTTGTCACTAAGTATTGTTAAAGAAATAGGAACAAGGAAGTTGTAATAAGCTATTGTCGGTTTTGAATCGATCTAAGTTATGTATTGTTAAAGGTACTTTTCACCTGGCTGTTGTTAAGATTGTCTTGAACGAAGTTCAAAAACGTTCGCCTAGGTCTTCCTCTTCAGACAACTCCATTTACATCTGACATATGTATACCTTTTGTCAATCTTCTTTCATTCATTTTTTCGATAAAAAAATATTATTAAAAAAAATGTATTTATTTGTCCTTTTAACTTTTTATCAACACACCAGACGGACAAAGCCACGGGCGGAAGCTACTGGTATGTTAATATTTTTAACTTATTTCTAGTATATTTGACTTCTTTAATTAATTGAATATTTTTGTTTTCAGTTTTTTATGTTACATTTACAGCTTTAAACTTGAAGTTTTCTTTACATATGCCACATTACAAAATTCGCAAAATACATATTATTATCCTATATTCTCTACTCTACACACACCACTACTAGGATATCATAACTAGGATGGAGATTTAATATTGGTATCTCATTCAGGCGCAGTTGCCAGGTCATACTGAATAGTATATAGGAGTAATGTCTGTGATTGGTGCATCAGCCAAGTTTCCCTCTCAATATAGAGCGTAATTGCCAGCGCGACGGCGCTGTTCTATATAGTCGTTCCCTACGTCACTAGAACTCCAGTGCTATAGAAGAGGTATCTTTAACGGCTCTAATAATTAAAAAAGTTTCAATAACTAACTGTCTAGTATCTTAGAGTTTCTAGCTTAAAAAAACTTTAATACTATATTTAGACGAACCATTTCGATCCATTCTCTGATTCCTTTATCTCAAGATCAGATATAGGTATTGCAATTATTATTTTTTTGTTTGCCGTACGAGCTTTAAACTATTTACTTCAATATAACTGGGTGAAAATTATAAATTTAATGAGACCTATTATCAAATACACACGTATTCCACCCCACTGTACTGAGGGTACGAAAGGACAGGCATTCAAGATACATATTTAAAATATAAAAATGTTATATTTATTGGGAGTATGACATTTCGTTACCTTTTTTATTTTTTTTTGACAAAGCACGAGTTCTTTGACGTTTGGTATATGAATTTGAATCTACTTAAAGCATGAAAGTAAAACAAAGAAATAATAATCTTGTAATTAATTTATATTTTTAAAAGGAAAAAGGCGATCCATAGCATAAAAAGTATTTTTAAAATACGTATGATTCCATAGTTAAAATACTATTACATATGATTCCATAATTTAAGCTATTTTTTCCAAAAGATTTAAAATAAGGTCTTCAGTTTCTTTTTAAACTGAAAACTTCTTCTAAGAAATCTGACTTCTTTAAAGAAAAAAAATAAGAAAAAATATGGAGTCTATTTCATTGAAAATACTTGGATGAGAATTAATTTTTTAGTGCAATTTTTTAATATGGAATCATATGTATTTTACAAATACTTTTTTATGCGTGTCTTTTGTGCGTGTAGCGACGATTCACTATTCTCTTATTTCTCTGGTATCTTCTTGACAACTTGATATTTTTCATTTCTCAATTTCCCCTCCACTTGTTGCTTGTAAATTTTACTGTTTTTCTTTTAATCTCAATTTTTCATTTTAGTGTTATTTTATTATATAGAAAGAAGTTAATGTTTTTGTGGTTACGAAACCTGTCAAGTACGAGTCATTAACAAAAGTTTTAAATGTGAATGACCAGGAAATTATAAACAGTTGAGAGTAATTTACTTTTGTCACTGTTATATGCGTTATACATACATACGTTTATGTCTTCTACGCCTCTACGTTACCTCTACGCTTCAAAGAAGCTACTGGTGCTACGAATATGTACTTAG
Source organism: Tyria jacobaeae (assembly GCA_947561695.1). Classification (NCBI taxonomy): domain Eukaryota; kingdom Metazoa; phylum Arthropoda; class Insecta; order Lepidoptera; family Erebidae; genus Tyria; species Tyria jacobaeae. Next base: position 2,879,404 of record OX387207.1, on the reverse strand, counting down.
CATTTAATAACTTCGTGTTTAGATAGTTAGGCAGTAATACTCTTTGTTGTGGACAAAGCAATAGAATATAATATTCAACTTACATCTAAATGTTTTATTATTATATTTTACCACAGTTTGCGCTCTGTTCTAGGTAACGTGGATTGTATTGAAATACATAGCTAAAAAGAGCTGTTTAATGGTGACAGAGTGAACCGACTGAGAAGAATAATTAATAATGCATTTTATGTTTAAATCTAAAATTAATCGTAAGTTTTCTCGAAACACTAACTACTTATGCTTAAGAAATGGTCAAAATGGTAAAAACTGCGAAATGGAAAAAAAAATGTAAAATAGATTGCTTGATACGAAATTTCATGGTTCGAAGTCAATGCGAAGTACCCTATAGGTATTGATTTACCTGATAAATGCTCAAATTTATTAAAGTTTCATGTTTTATGACCGTATGTTTTCAGACCAGCCCTTATATTAAACTTTTAAAGGACTAAGACTCAAAGGCCCTAATAAATATAAAATCAAATAAATTTTTAAGGAAAGAAACTTCCAGTGAACAGCTTTATCTACATAATTTGTACTCGGTAAGACACATAGATATGTACTTAAGAAGAGAAATGCATTGACGAGGAGAGTGATTTATTTACGGGTACCTAATACATAATTTACTATTTTTTGACTTTTACATTATCTACATAAATCACTCTTACCTATGTTTATTTCTAATCAAACTTTGACCTAATGTTTTTGATACAAGTTTATAACCAAGTGTAACAAACACATGGGGATCGTTTGCGGATGGATGAATGATACATAATATAAAATAGTACCTGTTACACGCACCTGTACCAGGCAGTCATAACTCTGATGGAGATGTAAAGTAGTGAGTGATAGTGAAAGTAATTTTATACATAAGTGTATTTTAATCGGTATTGGTATGTTGATATGTAGGGCAAGTTTCTCTCTCACTATAAGTCGGGAGTACACACAGTTCGATATTCGTTACCTATATCACCAGCACTCCAGTTCAGTTGAAGAGGTATCTTTAACAGCAATTGTAAATAAAGAGCTCCTCTAATAGTAAAAGTAAGTGGTATATAATTCAATCTTTCTATTTCAATAGTATATATTGTTATTGTGTACATGGAGTTGAACAATGCACTTGTTTTATAGGCAAGTTCATCTTTATAATATTTTTGTCAAAACAAACTGATTTATTAATAGCATTTTTTTCAAATCTTTTTTTATTTTCAGACATACAGTACCTACATTATATCTCCTACCAAGAACTTAATATAAAAACTGTAAAACTTTCTCTATATCTCCTTCCAAAATTCCGTCACTGAGTTACATTAGCTGTCTCCCTTATGGACGGAAACTAGTCGGGCATCCCCATAATATTTAGTGCCTTGGAGCATTCAAGTGGATAGCATTCTCAGAGCCTTGCTCTAATTTATTTTCCCCAAATATCTTTTTTTCTTTCTTAAAACCACGTCAAAATCCGTCCAAATATTTTTCTTTTGTCCTATGCCAACAAAACTGTCATTTGAATATTTTTGATTAAAGAAATTGCTATTTTTTATGTTACGTTCTCGTTTATATACCTGAATTTGGTTAGTTCCCGAGTTCCTTTTTTCGGAACAATATCCAGATTTGATTTTTCACTTAATCGTTTTCTTAATAGTCCAGTGCACTATCGTGGGATCAGGTTATCGCTAAGCTGACCTACTAAGTCGTGAATATTGCTACATTTCCCCTAAGCAGAGGTGATATCGAACCGGTCGATCCGTCTATAGAAAATAACTGTAGCGTAATATTGAATTCTCAGTTGCCCAATCAGATGTACAATCAATCGCCCTTATTTTATAATAATATACTGCTTTCTTAGTGATACCGAGCTAGGGAAAAGCTGCAGTAAATAACTATGTAATCAGTTGTCCCTACCATTGAACGTTTAACCTACTAATGTCAGTTTTGGAAAAAATGCACTAAGGCATCTTGTTAAATATTTAAATTTCCTGACGTCATTTTCTAAATAATATGTACACAGTTTTTATTGCCTTGGAGAATCCGAACAATTTTACCCAAATCTCCTTTTTTTTTAAAAAGAAAGTGGAAATCGGTTGAAAAATGAAATATAAGACTTGTACAATTTTTTTTTTTTAGTTAGTAGCTTGTGTGTAAATTTATTGAATTGCCGTCGAAATCCCATCATAGTCTACTAGCTGATAACTAACTTTTTAAGCTTCCATATTGAAAGTTATCGAAATGCCTTTGTATTTCCACCATGGATCAGGTGTCGTTAGCTTACACGAGTCAGTAGCGGTTTTTACCTTATCATGATCCCTTAGTGATTACAGCTGTTACAAATAACTAGGTATATATTTAGTTAAAGTTGCTTTATTTGTTTACCTGATAGGTAATGAAACTAATTTATAACTTTTTTTTATACTACAGTAGTAACGAAACTACCTTGAGTTTACACAAAAATATTGCTTACGAATATCCCAGTAATAAACCCTAATATATTATATTTAAATATAAATATGAACATATGTATATACAGATAACGGGTAGTAGTAAGTAATATCAGTTAGCTAGCTTGCCCGTTAAAAGCAATTCCCTGAGTTAACTATTAAAAATGATTTGATGATGATTCCCGCACGGCACTAAAGTTTGTGTAATGCACAAATAGTTGTACCGAACTCGAAACTCGCGAGTCTGATCGTTCTTTGTGGCGTTGCTTCAATATTTATAAATTCTAGCCATAATTTTATAAAGGAAGACATTTGTCAAATTATTTTTTTTTATTATAGGGGACAAAAGAGAAGACGGGTCACCTGATGGAAGTGACTACCGTTTAAACTTGGATAGCCAGTGTTAACATACCTGTCATTACCAGGAATTCACAGAGCGACGGAAATAGGGAGGATAACTGTTTCATTATAAAATATTAGGTATTAGTATACGAATAAATGGATTTTATAAAAGTTACAGCCTAGTAATAATTTGAGACCTTGGAAAAAAGCACTTCTTCTTTTCATTTTTAAGTGTGTAATTTTTTAAAATTATTTTTTTAAGAGTAAGTGCTAAAACAATTTATATTCTGAGCGAAGCATTGAATCTGTCTAATCAGAATTACTAAATTTGGCGTTAAAACCTCCTAGTTGCCTTTGTCTTCCTAGTACTTGGGTATCAACATGTTGCGTATATTTCGCGACTAGAGATTTGGCACACTTAAAGAGTAAATAAGTGAAGCAGATAAAAATTATTATATTAAAATCATAAAATAATTATAATATTTATAAAATCTCTTTAACAAATGATAAACATTTCTTACCAAATCAATTAATTGAGTCATAAGCAATGTTTTATTTCACGAATTTCAAGGGTTCGGTTCAAGGCCTATGCAAAATTATAGCTTTATTGTTTCTAGTTTCGATTATTATAAACATTTTTTAAATTTACTTCTTAATTAAACTAATCTTTTAGTTCTTCTTCTTTTTATACTTCGAAAATACTTATTTATATTTATTATATTAATTATGATAATTAAAACAAAAACAAAGGTTAATCTCTCAGCGCAATGGAGTATACGATATTTTTGGTCAATCCATCTTTAGCCAATACATTATGTACAATACAATTTTAGACAAACTGGATGGTTTTCCCACGCGAGAACATACCACATATAGTTGTTCGTAGTTTAAGCTTGGTATACTCAAAGCTAAGCCACAAACAGACAACGTTTGGCCTTGTGACTTATTGATCGTCATTGCCAATGCCAATCTAATTGAAAATTGAATACGTTAGAATACAATTGGCACATCTGTAGGAATTATAGGGATTCGTGGCAGCAATACATTTTTGTTTTGCCATTCAAAATGCTGTCTTTGATAACGTTTTTCATTATTTTTTTTTTATGACTTATGGTCTGCCATTGCAAAGCCGTAGTGGGTTCAGATTACAAAGCAAAATAACCGGGAGATCCAACCTTCAATTGTAAATGGTGCGGAGGCATGCCTAGTGTGTAAACCCCCACGGGTCATCACCTTACTGGAGCTGACAGTGAAGTGGTATGTCGGACTCGAACCGACTAAAAGCACACGGTGTTCCGTCACGAGTGGGTCTATTGCAGGGGACCCAGGTATAGCCTAAGAAGGAAGCTTCCGAGAACCTCTACAGACCGTGGTCGCCTCTCCATCACTCGACCACACCGTGGAAAGTGGGGGACCTTGAATTGGACCTTGAAACTCAATTGGATAATTCACAGATTTGTATGACACCAAGTCCCCAGGCAACTACTGTTGTATCTTGAAATTTAATCCATTGACCTCCACATTTTTTCTGCCAAAATCGCTCTTTCTGCCATCCAGTCAAGATTTTTGTATTGTGTGTGTAGGTCGAGATATATGTGGTCGCTGAGAGTATTTTGCGAGGTTATTATTGTGCAGAAATCGGTTGGTAGTTTTAAGCATCCAGTATTTTCATGTACAGCAACTTTTCCATTGCCAATATCTAACAGTTGTGTAGTGGAACCACTTTGAAATGAGCATAATATATAACATCAGACTCATATTGGAATGCTAGTCAAAGGAATGAATCTGATGTAAATTCCTGAAGTACTTATTGGCGTTGTTGGTCAATTGCTCTACGTCTGTTGACTACGTATCTGCGCGTTTCTCTTCGTTCTAATTGTTTTTGTTCATTTCGTTCATCTCGTGTCTTTTGCGATTGTAATTCACGTAACTGCGCCATGCTCACACAGACATCTGCATTGTTTTATTGGATTTGTTCGTCTGATCTTTGTGCTCTTCTATCTTGCATGACTCTAGATTTGATTGTTCGACGACTCTTGGACCCTTTGCGACTTGCTGGCGACTGTATATAGAACATAAATAAATCAATTTGAAATACTTATTGCTGTAAAAACAGTTATTTAATATTGTATTCACTTGCTTATTATTTGACTTACCTTTCACAATAATAAAAGACGTATATTTATGAAACAAGTATACGTTTCTGTTTTAATTTTAAAACTATTTCACAAAATGCTAAGTATGATATATACAGAGCTCACAACATTTTGATTTATATTTAAATGAGATTATGTTCAGATATATTGTTGATTTATATGACATTGCTTAATCAACTAAAAGTGAAAACTGTCTTTATTAATTATTAATAAAATGTGAATAAATAATAATAGCACTGAAAAATAATGATGAATTCACATGCGAGTTGCACTGAAAAATTAAAATAATATGATGACGTATAACAGTCACTGCTAAGATCGAGACACAAATAAAACCAAAAAAAAAAATGGACAAAAACTGTATAGAGAGTGAGAGAAAGGAGGCCGGCTTCATTCTCATCCCTACTCCGTGATGTTTAGACGCCAGACACCTGGCGGGGATAACTGATCGATTGGTAGTTGATCAGTTATCGACCGGCTTTGGTTAAAGTTGATTAATATAAATTAAGAAAAATAAAATATAATTAAAGCAAACTGTAATTATAAACTATACATGAAAATTTATCGTACTATAATTATTATATTCGATTGCCATCTTGCAACCCTATTGCGGATCTGTGCATGGCACAGAATAATGTAAAAATCGCGATTAAAAGACAGGGGTTGATAGTAGAAGGGTGAAAATTTTAAGTTATATGTATTGTGGCGAGGCGATCACTTAAATCACTGTTCTATCTGTGCAGTCAATTAACTATGGTGATGTGTGCTATTATGGCCTGAATGCGGTTCTAAATAAGTTTGATCGTCCTCTAAATAACTTCTATTCTTTAATCGTTATTATAATAATAACCATATTGGCATTTTTCGTACTCAGTCCACATGGTGGCCTATTCGTCAACTCAACTCAACGTCAACGTCAGCCGATAAATGTGTGCACTCGCTATCCTATTCACTCTCGTCATTTGCCCTTCTCCCCCTACTTGTTTAACACCACACCTCCAACTTATTCAAGAAAAGCTTTCGTTCATCCTTCATCAATATACCTTCTTCTCCTCTATCATTTCATACACTAGGTTTGTTTTTTCTTCTTTCCATCTATCCTTTTATGGAATGCGTTTCCTTTCGATATTAGGATGGTCATAAATCCCATCTTAAGTGGGTATTTCTTTTTTATATTTTACTTAAACATTGATAAAAACAAAATATATTTCAAAAATATATAAAACTCTTTTTTTTAATCTTGGATTAATGCCTCGTCCGGGGGACTTTGCAAACATTCAAACAACGGACACCAAGAATATCCAGACTCAGAACAATAACTTGAGCATTACACAAATTGTTGTCCCGTGCGGGGATCAAACCAGATCACTTAAACCGCTACGCTATCCGTGCGGTTAAATTATAACTTAAACATTCCCAAGTTTTTTTATTTTAGTTATATAAATGTTAATATTTATTTATACGTAGGATTACTTAAAAAGATTAATCTAAAAGCTGTTTATTGTATGAAGGTTTGATTATTATTATTGTATGAAGGTTTTATAAACTTGCGCGATTGGCATACATAATTAAAACTTATTTAATATGAGTCTTATTCGCGTATGTAACATTAAGACGATTCGACCGAGTTACACCTATAATTTGGACACTGGCCGTGGTGACTAAAGGTGGTGTCCAAATTTTAATTAACAAAATGGCTTTTAAATACAAAACATTTTATCCAACTGGAATGATATTGAAGCAGCCGGTGTATGTGGTTGTTTTTATTTATGGTAAGAAGCTATTTATTGCCTTGAAGTTTCATAGAGCCTATAGGTACTTTACCCCGTATTGATACTAAGGAATCATAGATCAAAAGAGATATACTTATTGGATTCTATGACAGTGATAGCGCGACTAATATAACAGACATCGAGAACAAAGCACTCCGTAAATAAACATTAGTACCTAATCAAGAACAGACCATTAAATACATATGTAAGAGAGATAGATGTATATATTTTTCTCTAACTACAGTGGGTATTAAAAAATCAATAGCTGAACCTGCGGAACTAAAATGACTAGGGCATCATGATATGTGAGAAGGTTTCACTGTCTACGTCAGGCACAGATATCGATCCGTACAATATAGCGGCAAAGACGGTGTTGTAGACATTTTTTGAAGTCTATTTATGTAACGTGAAACTAAATCGTTCTGTATTACGTACTAAAGAAAAATCTTTTAGTAGCCTAAAAGTTTTTTCTACGCTGAGATTCAATACGTTTTATTTGTGCTACAAAATCTCTAATCCGTAGAGACTGCTGCTACATGTAGTACAACCAACAACATTTTAAACTTTTGGTTCAGCCAAAGTTATGAACTTGTAATTTTGTCTTATTCACATAAAAGACTTACCTATTAGCGTTAGTAATCAGCAAGAGATCATGGGTGATATCCACAAGGTACAAGAATTTTCATCATCCACATAATCCCGAATCGGGACTTCCAAGTCTATTAAATTGTATAGGTGCTGTTTGCGTCTGTTGGTTAAATGTTAATCAAGTCAATCGTGACACAAGAATCAATCCTAATGTGACTAGCTTAAAAAAATACTTTTTAAACTAACTTTTTTAAACTTGGAATCCACTGTTAACATACCTCTCATTACCAGGAATTCATAAGTCGTAAAGGGATAATTTGCCAGTGTTAGAGAGAGTAACTGTTTAGTAAATATATTTTTGGCCACATAGTATACAAATAATTGAATTTTATTAAAGATTTTGCTTTGAATTTTGTTGTAAAATTGTTGCGCGTTCGTGAATATTTATCATTTATGTTATAAAAGTGAGTTCAAAAATGATATTTTCACTAAAATATGCATTGAGCTTGGATATAAGACTATGTTTATATTAAATAAGTGAACCGACAAAACCATTCGGTGTTCCGTCACAAATGCGACTCTTGCTAGGGACCTGGGAATTACCTAAGAAGGAAGCTGCCGGGTACCCCGTAGACCTTGGCCACCATGACAGGCCGCCACCACAGCGATGTGAACGGGGCTGCCCCCCTCCTCTCCCTTACCGCTGTTTAGTTTAGAAGGTCGCGCGCGGAACACGTCTCATGTTTAAGAACGCATGTTTAGTTAAAGAATGTCAAAGTATCTATAAATATAAACAAGTATATTATAAAATTAAACATTTCTTATGGCTTAATTTATTGGTAAGTAATGCTTAACAAATTACTAACAGGGTTAATCAGCCATACCTTTTTATTTCCAAAATCGGTTAAGCTGTTTAATAAATTGTTTACTACATTTTGATATAACTATATTAACTATTTTTTTTATCCTTCCCCGTATCGACAATTGACCCGTCCTCTAAGTCCCTGAACTGAGTTTCCAGAGCACCAGCGGAGACTTATATTGAGCCGACACCGACGTGACTTACCGCTTTGTCTGAATGTGTGTATCTGTAGCCATAGTACCAGCTATTCATACGTAGTAGTACTACGTATGAATAACTGGTAACTCTTGTGTAATGAGATAAAATAATTAATACTGTGCATGTTTTTTGAAAATATCAACATTCATACTGTCACACTTGTATCCCCAAAAGGGTTTACCAGGTTAGTAGTAATTAACGCCCACATTTTGCATAATTTATTTTATTTACGTAGTAGTTTCAAGACTATAGCCGCCAATCGTTCACATTCGGGTATTGGATAAAATCTTATGAAATTTGAAGTGCATTGACAGAAAAAGGAAGAAAGAAAGAGAAGGAAAGGAATATTGCTTATACACATGAATGTATAATAAACAAATTAACACATACAGTCACATACCTACTATAAGTAGCAAATACATTACACAGGCCTGTATTTTTTTTTGAAGTTTATCCTGCTATAGGCCCGTTAAGCACTTTTTGGGTGAACAAAAGTCATGGAACTCGCGTCATCACCGAATGGTTTCCATGAGCTATATGACTACTGTGTATACTCGTATATGTGTACTTTTTGCATCAACAAAAAGCGTGAAACTCGCGTCATCGTCACCGCACGCTTCCCATGAGCCATATGTTCACTACTACTTAGTTTTCACTTTTATCGGCAGTCCCCAAAGACTGTCCGTACATTTCTTTTGGTGCGGACTATTCTTTTACTACTACTATTACCAAAAATTGTATTTTGCCATATTTGTAGTCCATTACATTTGATTGATTTCTTTATTTACTTAGTAATTCCGATATGACGTCGTCCAGGTGGTGTTGTATAAATTATCCGAATACATTTTGTTACATTTGTGGTAAATATGTAGAGAAAAAAAAAAATAAAATCTATTACAGACTTTGTGAGAAAGACATGAAAACCCTAAACAAGCCGTGGATTCCAAACATTGTGTGCAAGTTATGTAGTAAACATTTAAAACAGTGGACAAGTGATAATCGTGGTCATTTAAAGTTTGGTGCACCTATGATTTGGACTGAACCGAAAAACCACATTGATGATTGTTATTTTTGTGTTTGTGAATTACATGGTTTAAATAAAAGTTAAATGACATATCCTGATTTACCATCTGCCAAAAGGCCTCGTCAAAATTTATCAGATTTGTCGGACACAGAGATGGTGGAAGTCTTTTCGGATGAAATGACAGTGATTTTCGATGCGAAGTGTCATCGATGCCGTCACTTTTTCTCAAGATGCCTTAAGTGATTCAATAAGATACTTTGACTTTTTTAAAGAGAGATCTGAGCTATTTGCATCTAGTCTCAAAGAAATAAATCTTATATCTCAAGAAACGAAAAATCAAATTTTATCGCAATCGTGAAAATGAATTTCTTCCATTCTTCAGCTGAGAAGATGATGTGGTTCTTTGCAATGACATTGGTGATCTATTAACAAAAATGAGAATTTCAAGCTACAAATCTAATGATAGGAAATTGTTTATGAACAGCTCATGCGAATTTTGAAATGTGTTTTTCTAGATATTGGGAATATACATGCAGCTCTGCCTATTGCTCGTTCTAAAAGGAGTATCATAAATCCGTCTTTGGTTTCTAGATATAAGATCATTTTGCCTCCATTATACATCAAATTAGGACTCATGAAGCAGCATGTGAAGGCGTTTGATGAAACTAGTCCATGATTAGCTTTTCAGTTTTTTTATGTTTCTAGGTTTGAGTTCAGAAAAACTGAAAGCTGGTTTTTGACGGCCCTTAAAAAATACTTTTTTATGAAAGGTTACGATTTCATTCATTCATAAATGATTTAGAAGCAATGGCTTGGAAATTTTTTGTTGCCGTTGTGAAAAAAATATTAGAAAATTAAAATCCGAAAAGAATGAGAATGATCTTTAAAAATCTGGGATGTTATATGAGTAGGGTACACTATCTGCACAGTCATTGAGATTAGTTGCCTGAAAATATTGGATCATATAGCGAAGAACAAGTCGAAGGTTTCCATCAAGATTTAAAAGTGATGGAAGACAGATATCAAGGTCGCTGGGATGCAAATATATTATGATGGCGGAATACTGTTGGAGTATCACACGGGAGTGCCCATAAGACGTACATCGCAGAAAATCTAAAAAAACTTTCTAACCTGTTGATTCATTTAATAAAATATTTTTAATTTGAAATAATTAAATAAAATGTTTTAAAATCGTTTATTTTTATTTTAAACTACACTGCATATTTCTCGAAAACTACAAGTAGCATTAAAAAATGAGTTAATTTCTAGAGTCAGGGTATCGAATATCCTTAAAATATGCCTTAGATTTAGCGGCACCAAAAGCATTGTAGACCTGTATTTTAGTCTATTGCAATTAACTGTTTATTAAATGCGTATGTGTGAAAACAAAATAGAAACAAAAAAATGGTCAGAATCGACTGTCTAAACCTTTAATTTGATGGAAATATATAATATAAACGGAAAAGATAACTTAAGAGCAAAATATTTATACTTTCTTTATTATGATATAGGTGGACATACGAACAACTGGGTCACCTGATGGTAAGCGACAATCGTCGCCCATGGATAACAGCAATTAAATAGTAATTGCGTTGTCCGCGTTTGTTTTCTTTTGTTTAATAACGAAAACGACACACGAAAGGATAAAGTGTTTTTGGCTTTACCTTCAGTTACAGTGCTGATGAATATCTTCGGTGCTCAAACGAATTGGTTCCCCTGCAAAAATTACATAAATATCTCAGACATAAAATAATTTAAAACTTAATGAGTTATGGTTATCGGAAATTAGTCGTATTTCCTTTTTAAAATAAAATTTATTTCAAATGATAGATTTTACATACATATATGTACTTTTCATTTTAAATAATAATACTTTGAATAGTAGAGGTGTTATTTCAGAATTATTTATATGATTGTATAGGACTGGAGTGAAATTAAATATACAAGACACCCACGTGTAACAGGGACTAAACGAAGGCCACGTGCCATAACGTAAATAAGCCTACACTCTTCAATTATGTGCTATCCTGGTACAATAACCTACACAACTACTATACTATCTATATCAATATCTTCTCTTCACTGTGATCCTATCAAGTAAATAACGTAATAAAGTAATGAAATATTTTTGGTAACAAATGCTTAAGATATTGTTAAGTGAGTTGCTTAACTTATTCATAAAATGTTTATCAGGGCTCTGATGGTTCCCTCTTTTAAATGTGCGAAATCTCTAGTTGCGAAATATACGCAACAACGAATACCCGCACGAGTACTAGGAGAACAAAGGCAACTAGGAGGTTTTGACGCCAAATTATACAACTTAAATAGAGGAAACGTTTAGCAAAACCTATGTTCTATCTGGTAAGACAACTTCAATGCCTCCTTCAGAGTACATATTAATTTAGCAATGACTCAGACTAAATGATTTTAAAAAGTTACTAATGCATCAATTAAAAAAGTCTTAAATTCAGTCTCAACTTAATAATAAGCTAAATATTTTATAAAATTCATTTATTCTCATACTATTGCCCAATATTTTAATATAAAACAGTACTCATCCCTCTAACTTTGGCTATTGTTGGTATGTTGACCTAACTTTGGCTATTATTGGTATGTCTGTCTGAATGACCATCATTACCATTAGGTAAGAAAAAAGGCCTTTGAACATATTACAAGCCTACCTAAAGAGGTCAACGACCTTCAATTTATGTCATGACTTTCAGTTAAAAAAAAATTGAAGTAAATTGAAGTAAGTAAATAATGGTTTACATTCGACCATCAGGCGATCTTTCAGAAAGTTATATATTCCACACCTGTATTTCAAAATAATTTTAAAAATACTAAAAATTAATTCGTAATTATTTATTTAACATGTTCTAAACGGTGGTGTGATGCGGTTACATATGTACTTAGAAGTCTTGGCAGTAGGACTTGGCAGTGATATTTTTTTCTGATTTTTATAGAATTTCAATACTACGCTGACAGACCCATCAGTTTGTGCACCGGTAACATTTCATGGTAATCTCGTCCATAGATACTATACAAAATACAAATTTTACAAGCCCTTAAGTTATATAAAAAATTAACAAATGGTGCAAGTGCCGCGTGTTTCAACTATAAGTAGTTCAAATTCCTGGTGTGAAAAGTTCAATAGTAAAATTTAATTATAAATAATACTGCTGGACCTCCGTCGTCATTATTTTCCAAGAAGAACGGTTGAAAGTGTCTAGCAATGGACATCATTCGGCTGAAATGATGAGAGAAGACATTTCAAAATAATTTTGTCTAACTGTTTCAATATAATTTATACATACATACATACATATACTATTCTATATCTTCGAAAGGTCAGAGGCGCATAAAACACCTACATTATGCAAACCATAAAATAATTTAGTTCCGCTTAAGTTATAGATGCGCCTATAAATAAAAAATATAATAAATTCAAACTAGAATTTAAAAAAAAATAACACATTGTGCAGAAGAAAAAAAAAAGGTTTATTTAAGAAGTATGAAATCGCCAAGTCGGATTGCAGCCGACCTACCTGTCTTACACAATACATGAAACTTCTAAGTATAAATTTTAAAGAAAACTTCATAGCTATATATTTTTAATCGACGGCGGTCACCAGGCGTTCATAAATACTGCGGAGGTAATATTTTATCTCTTCTATTTCCCTCTAACGGTGTGCCCTTTCATTCAAATACATTGCGAAGGCACCGAAGAGACTTTATATAGCAGAGTTTCAGTAAAATCTATTAAACCATCCATTTTTGTATATACGTATATACATATATTGAAATGAAAAACTGACAAAATATCATCAAAATACAAAGGTAAATTTCGCGAACATCTACAAGGTTATAATGGCTCAGGTGGAGAATCGGGCGGTCTTAAAACCAGTAATAGCCCGATTCGAGCCCAGATGACTAAGATTTTATTTTTTCCATTTTTTATTTCATCAATAAGTAATTCGTATCTAAATATAATTTTCAAAAGACAGGATTTACCCCAAAATAAAAATGAATTATATCATAATTGATAAAAACTGTCGTTGTGATGTGTGTTTTACAGGCACACAATTTGAACACAACACAGACAGCGAGTTAATATTCCTGTGGTTTTCTGGTAATAAGTATTACGTGATTGCTTACTAAGCTAAACCCCCTTGGAATGAAGGTAATGGAAAAAACTCCATAGTTATAATTTGTTTTGGTTTTATCATTGCTATGTGAAGTTAAAGTAATCTGAATCTTCTCTGTGGCCATGATAACTTTAAAAAATTGTATCATTGAAATTATAATATTATACTAAATTATGCCTACCAGACTCTATCAAAACTGCCTTGTACTATAAGCATGTTTGCTTATAATCAGTGTTAGTTTTGATAAATAATATCTATTGGTTACAAATATATCACACATAACAACAGTATTGCAAATGCTTGCTACATTAGAACTGCTAAAAAGAAACTTGCATCATTATATATTTATGCTTAGCCTCTCAACGAAACCATAACGTGATTAAAAAATTCTGCACACCGCCAAAGACGTAATTTATTTTACGATATGTTTTAATACCTTAATATTAAATTATTAAATTCCATTCCATTCCATTATTATATACCAAAAATATGACACTTGAAATTTATGTTACCATCTAAGCCATTTGCAAGCAGCCAATGTTTATACTAAGTATCTATATTTTTTTTCTCTTTATATTGTAGACTTAAACCCTATTTTTTATGAATTTCTATACAATTCAAAGGCTGCCTCGAAGATATCGTTAACTGGGCTTGTAGTAGGGAGTAGGTTGCCAATTGTATATGACATTAGCTATTTAAACGTTTAAAGTTTAGTGAAATATTATTCGTCTACAATAAAGAATACTTATCTGTCTATCTAAACATGAAGGTCTTAATTAAATGTGTCATATTTCATTTAGGACATTAAATGTTCTGTTCATATTTTTGTAGCGCCAGCAGCTACATCCAAACATAGACTTATAATGCATGAAACAGTGACAAAAGTAAATTACACTTAACAGTTTATCATTTTCTCATTATTTATATATGAAACTTATTGATGTCGTGGTTTATGATGCGCGTCGTTTCTCAACAACAAAACCTTCAAATTTTTCTAATGAAAATAAACATTGTCTGTACAAATAGGGATTAAAGTAAAGATGAGGAAGCCTCGGAGAACATTCCCCTCCTGAACTACTTGAAAAAATATGGTGTCTCTTTCATGGAAAAGATTAATAGAAATAGATATCTGTAATGCCGATGATATGTGGAATCGTATTTATTTTATAAATACTTTATTTGCCATACATGGACTCTTTGCTTTTAAATTAAATAATTAAAAAAATATTTGTTTTACTTTTATGTCATAACTATTGATATTTTTAAATTCAAAAACCAGACAGAACTCAAGCTTTGCGAAACAAAAATAGAATGAGTCACGAAATAAAATACGTTATACTTCATCTTATCTTTGTATTACGTATTATATATTGTGGACCTGTCCTTCTGTACCTTCAATGCGAGCGGTGTGGAATACATATTTGATGGTAGGTCTCTGTAATTTATAATTTTCAGTGTGAGATATAGGTAAGCGATCCTGACTTACTTGAACTATTGCTTTTGCACCCGAATCATTCTGTAAAAGCAATATCGCTTTTCATTCGCTATATCCTCCCTTTCCTGTCGCAGAGATCCTATCCTGTCTGAAGAGATTTCAAATAGATCGATAAAATATTTAGCTTTAAGTAATATATTACATTCTATTGGTTTGTCTAAAAGAAAGAGTGTATCTGTTTTTCTAGACACGAAATTAACACTAAAATATATCATATTTCATATAAGCTATTAAATGTTCTGTTCATATTCGTAGCACCAGTAGCTACATTGAAGCGTAGAAGCAACGTAGAGGCGTAGATGTTGTAGACGTATAATGAATAAAACAGTGTGAAGAGTAAAAAACTACTAACCGTTTATGTTTTTCTAGTCATTTACAAGTGATTGTCTCTCAACAACAAAATTTTTCACTTCTTAATAATACGAGTATATAATGGAAGGATAAACTGAGATTTAAAGAAAAATGGGGAAGCGTATAGCGTTCATGAAACAAGTAGAGTAGAAACTGGGAAAAGAAAATTATCAAGCTGTCAAGAAGACAGGCAGGGAATAGGTAGCTCTTAAAGCAGAAACAGAAGACCTTCTACTGAATTACTATTGAAAAAAGTTGTGTCTCTTTCATTGAAAATACTTGATGGATTAGAATTAGATTTTTTATATTTATTTTATAAATACCTTTTCTGTCATGAATTACCTATTTCCTTTTAAATATACTATTATTATTATTTATTTATGGACTCTCTCTCGCGTGTATATTCAACGCTGAGATTCTGCCAATGTCAAGTAATTCTAGAGAAAAAAACAGTCTGTAAAAATATGATCGCCATGTTGGTCGAAAAACCCTTTTAAATATATTTATGAAAAAATATTTATATGTCTGTTTTACTTTTATGTCTTAAGACGATTTAAATTTAAGCACAAAACGTCACAGAACTCGTGCTATATATTAAATAAAATAGATGTTTTATTATTTTGTCTTAAGTCTATTCTTTCTTAAATATATGTGTATCTATCTAATCAAGTAGATTATATATACCATTGATATTTTTTCACTTTAATACCAAACGTCATTGAACTCGTGCTATGTCAACGGTCACGACATATCATGGCTTCAATAAATATGTATAACATTTTTATCTATGAAATACGTATCTTGTGTACCTTTTGCACCCTCAAGTGGTGTGGTATACGTATTTGATAGTAGGTCTCCCTGATTTATAAATTTCCATTTCAATCGCTTTATCGATCTTGAGTTAAAGGAAAAATTAAAGGAATGTATATATATGGTTTAAGTAAATATAGCACTAAAGTTCTTTAGGCTCGAAACTTTTTAAGTTACTATATAGTTAGTTATTGAAACTTCGTTAAATAGTAGAGCCGTTAAGGATTTCTCTTCTACTGCACTGGAGTGCTAGTGATTTGAGGAACCAATATTGAACTGCGCCATCGCGCTTGCAGTCACGCCCTATATATGTATTGAGAGGGAAACTTGGCTGATAATGGGTTTAGTCTCCTTGCTAGTGTATGATATTATAGTACTGGCACAGGTAGAGTAGTAGAGAAGAAAAGAATTAGAGTACAGAGAATATAGAATATATCTAATATATAATATGATACAGATACATAAAATTAGATTTTAACTTAAAAGAATTGAAATGGTTTTTTTTAAGTATTTTATTTAAAGGTGTCATACAGTCACCTACCCCATCTTGCCGCTGGACGTTGAATTTTGGGACACCCTGTGTGCTGACTTCAAAAAAGCAAGGATGTACTAAGGACCTCGCAACACCATTAAAACGAGTAGAGTCAGTCTATGATTACAGAGTAATCCACATTTATTATTAGCTACGTCGCAAATATTAATACAAAATACAATATATTTTTTTTTTACTTCGAAATTCATAGCTACAAACCCTTCTTATTTTGTAAGAAATATTCCCGTATCTCTCAAGTAGTCATTCCTTATATAAAAAACACCCACGTTACAATCCACAGTTACACCAGGACTACATAATGCAGCGAGAGGTTTTATCCGACGAAGTTCAGTCTACAGTAACTTTTATGCCCCGCTTTATGACAGCAGTCTCAAAATTTAAACGTTGCAATGCAATAATAAAAAGAATAAGTGGTAAAAAATAGACATATATAATATATATAGATATATACATCACGGACACTACCAGTAAAACGAAGAAATATCGGTAATTCCTTATCCAAGTAAAAAGTGAAGCAAAACCGTTATGCTTACCGAAGTACGTGCTGATGTTGAAAGGTGCCATCTTATTTTAAACAGACTTAAAATAAAAAACAGAGTTAAATTGTTTAACTGCATCATTTATTAACAAATACGTTTTTTTTTTGCGGATAGGAATTAATGTATTGCCTGAACTATATCACAGCGCCACCTAGAGGCACCACCGCCTGTCTAGGTAAAGCGTAAACTGACAAATAAAATAGTGAACTGGTCTTTGGTAACAAACATAAAAAAAAAGAAATACAGTTGAATTGAGAACCTCCTTCTTTTTATCCATCTAAAACAAAACTAATTTTATCCATCAAGTATTTTCAATAATAGACGCCATATTTTTACCCCAACTAATTCGGAAGAAGTTCGTCTGTTTCTTCATTAAGGGCTCAGTGAAGCAATTGCCAGTCAACTATTCAACGCATGTCTTCTCGACAGCTTGATAATTTTATTCTCCCACTTTGTCCTCTATTTGTTGCATGAAATTTTTACTACGATTTGTTGTTTTTCTTTAAAACTCAATAAATCCTTCCAATATTATTTATTGATCATGAAAATTTTAATTTTTTTTCTTGACACTTTTATGCATTATACATTTATCCTCTACGCCTCTACATGACCTCTACGCTTCAATGTAGCTACTGGCGCTACGAATATGAACAGAACATTTAATGGCTTATATGAATTGTGATACATTATAGTGGCCAGGGTTGCATCCATGCACGGCTGATCCTTGGTCAAATCCTTGGTTTCATAATATCTGCCATCGTTGTTATCCGTACTGGTATTAGGAGATCATGATATGGCCGGAAATTTCATTTAATTTAATTTTTATTTTATTATTTCATACAAACTTACTGGTCTTTTGCTTATAAATATAGTTCACTGTAACAGTGAACTATATTTATAAGCAAAAGACCAATTAGAACCAATTTATAACACAAAGACATCGCTGTCTACGTGTTGCAATGCCTTTCAGCATCAGCATAGTGTATTTAGGCAGGCATCGGGTAGGCGTAGTAAAAACTCAATTCGAAAAACTCAACTCAAAAATTGACCCATAAAGATAATTAGGGATTAATTAAGGATTTCCTATTGGTAGATTTTCAATCGTAATTCATTTCCATTTTTTATTGTATTTCTCTGAGCAGTAACTTGATGAACACGACGAAGTAGAAAATGATTCATTTCAGGACAGTAAAAATCTTATAACCGTTATCATATGCCATATATCGTCTACAGCTAGTAAGGGTGTAGGCGATCTGACATTCTTCTTTCCACGTGAACAAATTAGCGGGTGAGGGCTGGCTATGAAATTATATTAAAAATTAAAGAAAAATCGAGAATTATACATAATAGTTGTACCGATGTTGAGTCGTTTCTACCAATGGGTGGTCCAACTACCATGAAAAAAAAAGAACTATTAAGTTAACTAATTTCATTAGAAATTATTCTAAAATAATATTTAAATATTTTTCGTATCGCCGCCGTTAGTCTTATTGCAATGGAACTTTTACAATTTTGTATTACTGGTTACACTTTATTATTATTATCTTTAATTAATTTAATTGTAAATTACGTTTAAAAAGATAAACCTCATGATATATTAATATACTAAAGAAATAAAAAAAATGTATAAACCTTTGACATTGAGTACAAGTACGACACCGGTGGTTAGGGCTCCGAGGATAGAAACCTCTGCCTTCTGCATCAGTCTCTTGATCCAGCCCCCTAACAAGAGTCTGATTATAATGTATCATTGTGACGCCCTAGAGCCTAAACAGATTGATGGGGTTCAACATAGCGTATAACATCTATTCTAACTAATTTTACTTGTTGCCATGCGAACTCAATAATACTTGTTAGCTTTTTTATGAAAACAAATTACATTAAATAATAGCTTATTGCTGAAGCTAGTGAGAGTAAGAACTTAAAAAAAAAAGGGTTTCATATAATTTGTGTAAGATCTAGTGTCTAAACGACGCCAAAGCCTGTGTTTTTAAATTCACAAGAGTTGTTATAGCGACAAGTATACACAACATTGAAACCAATCGTTTCTATCAATAGGAATTGATAAATCCTATTGATAGAAACGATTGGTTCAATGATCCAAGCATATTCAACAACAACATCTT
Source organism: Tyria jacobaeae (assembly GCA_947561695.1). Taxonomy (NCBI): domain Eukaryota; kingdom Metazoa; phylum Arthropoda; class Insecta; order Lepidoptera; family Erebidae; genus Tyria; species Tyria jacobaeae. The sequence goes on along the minus strand of OX387207.1, from coordinate 2,859,972 downwards.
TTAATCATTACGATTAAATTAGCTCGAAAATATATGGAAGCTTTCACTAATAAAACATAAGAGCTAAGAATAACCAACTATAGATTCACTACAGAAAATGGACATAGTCTATTTATTCACTTTAACCGTTGTTATTACGATGACCTCCATTTAAAAATGTTATTCTTAAAAAACTAGAAAAGAAAAAAATCTCAAAAATAAAACACGCTATGAAATCCACAATTGTACCAGAACTACATAATTGGAAAGAGATTTCCCCATCAAGTTCTGTTTATTGATGTAACTTTTGCGCTCTGCTTGTAATTCTAGATACAAAACACCCACGCGAAACCTCAGTTATACCAGGAGTACATAAGTTCGTGAAAGGTTTAACCTTTTTATTTTTGTAGAACAAATACGTATGACGCCATATCTTAGTTATTTCTGAATCGATTTACTTTTATTTTTCACTTTAAATTGCATGAAATAATTATACTTCTACTAAAGGATTTAAAAATAATTATAACATTTATTCGCGATAGTCGCTGCAGGTTGGTTTGTATACTTTTTTTAAGTTAATTATAGTATAGTATATAGTATAGTAGTTTTAAGTTAAGTATAGTGAGTTTTTCCAATCAATGAATCCTAATACAAATGTGCTTTTAATTTGTTATTAAAAACTATGTGAAAAGATTGAGTTTATGTTAATAATTTCAGTTTAAAGTGTGTCCTGATGTAGTTCAGGATCTGAGTACAACGGTTATGGAAAGGATAATATGTGTATATACTCAACATAAATAATATTCGTCCTCTCTTTCCTCGTATCGTGGCAAATAAGCATACCAGACATGACATGAAACTAAAATTATTGACATAAACTCAATCTTTTTACATAGAATTTAATAACAAATTAAAAGCACATTTGTATTAGGATTCATTGAATGGAAAAACTCAGCTCTGTTGTATAATAGCTTTTACTAATTTCACGAAACAATCTGTTATCGTAGATTTTCGATTTGTATTTTATGCTAAAAGTAGATAATTACATACATTTGCGTGCAAATTTGAACCTTTGATTGTTAAGGTAAGGTTGATTAACGCTTTGCGGAGTGAGAGTTGTTATTAGTCTTTCGGACCTTTTCTACCTCTAAAGACCTCTTCTGGGCTTATCAACTCCTGGTAATACAAACGCGTGACTGCAATCTCGCTAAACGTATAACTGAAACATTAAGTTTGGAAACGGCATGGTATTAATATAGTAATAGCATATAATGATTGGATTGTTGGTCTAGTGGATAGTGACACTGGCTGCTGAAGCGGAGGTCTTGGGTTTGATTCCTAGATTGCAGAGTCTGGGTGTTCGTTTTATCAGTTGGTTGCAAGTTAGCAAAGCCCCCCACGACACTTGAAAAAAAAATTAAACCCGACTACAGTTTTCACGGTGACGTTCACTAAAACCATTATATCTTATGCTACTCCCATGATAAGAGAGATTCATTTGACACTTTATACATATATTATAACGATATACATACAGCCGATTACAGCAAGCTCAACAACTTTTTTTTTTTCAAAAACACAAACAGATTTCAATCTCCAAATTAAGAAAGGCGAGTGTCTTGTATGATAGCGTATCTTTAGAAAGATACGCCACGACACGCGATACTTGGTGCCAAACAGTTCGTTTTTAACTACAATCAGTACAAACTTAAATAGATGCCTATGTAATAAGATAGATGGTGTTAAGGGTTAAATTTAATTACTGTATTATTTTCTCTTCCTTCCCGCCTCCATCTTTTACTTTTTTAAAGCCTACGTAATCTTTGATGATCCCTAAGAACCTGTTTCTTACTTTTTTTATGAATGCTATATACAGACCTGCTACTTTCGATAAAGGATTTCATAAAGAATAAGATTCTCAGTTCATGTTTTTATGTTGGTCACATTAAAGAAAGTTTTTAAAAGAGACCAGTAAAAAAGTCAGACCCGTAAAGACCAGTAAAAAAAATATCTTAATTTTGAATAAGAAACTTTTTAAGAATCTGTGGAGGTGTAATTAATTCATGTGTCATTTGTTTTTGTAAATTGGAGGAAATATAAAAAGTGTCTGTTGTGTATCGAAATGAATTTGACTAGAGAAATTTTTACTTGATAATTTGTGACAAGTGTATGACAACAACAATGTTACGATCGACTTCAATTGGTATTTCATTACAAAGCCCCATATCGTGCCACTGCTTACAACTGTATCAATGAGTTTACACGTGGTCTTAGCAAACGCACTCAAGGACACAAGGCACGAGAAGGACGTCCTTCTACTGCGACTACTGGTGATAACGCGAAACGTGTGCGGCAAATGATAGAAGCTGATAGAAGGGTGACATATCAACAGCTTCGGACTGTTTTAAGCATCCGCACGCATGAGTCAAGTACAAAAAGTCTTACATGAAAATTTGAGCGTCAGCTTTGTACCAGATGGATACCTCATAATTTTACATAACACCCAAAACGCCGTTGTTTAGCTTGGTGTTAATCAATGCTTGAAAAGTGTGACGGAGGTGACTCGAACGCTGTATATTAGATCGTTACAGGTGATGAAAGTTGGATGTAATATTGCAAATCCATAACCAAAAGGCAATCTGTACAATGGATGTCAGGCAGGGCAGATTAAAAGTTGTTGCAAAAAATTAGATAGCAGCGCCCAAGAGCAGGATTCTCCTCCATCGCGACAACGCTCCATCTCACTTCGCCAGTTGGACTATCGAATATTTGTCCTCCTTACAGTCCCAACCTTGGACATTGTGAGTTCTATTTATTTCCAAAAATTAAAGATAGCCTCAGAGAAATGTGAAAATGACTAGTTTTATGCTGAAAGGAAGATAAAGAGATTACCTGAAGATGATGTCGCTGTGTTTAAAATTTAAAATTTAAAATCGAAACTAAAAAAAATGTACAGAATAACACTACAAATCTATCCAAAAACATGAACTACATTATACAGACGAATAGATAAATACGTTGTTGATAATATGAAATAATGTTCTCTTTAGTATAATGTAGCTCTAATATAATTCAACACAGATTAAATATGAACAGCTAAACGCACGATTACGTCAAACATTAGCTATCAGCAGTTACATTATAAACCCCTAGAGGCGCCGAATTTATTTTTATGTTAACTTCTATAAAACTATTATAGTGTTAAAGCGAATAATAATGTGAAAATAGCAACAATATTACAATTCAACGGAATATCGTTTCAAGGATTCAGACTTTTCGAATTTGTATCTGTGTACAGGCATTAATAATCTCCTACATAATTTGAAAACTCTGCAACAATTGCAAGAATACATTGTAATTTCTTTTGTTAAAATGTTACCATTTAGGCCTACTTTAATGGCGATATTTTTACTATATCCTAAAAAACGTTTTTTTTTTTATCATTAAACAAAATAATATAGTACACATTCAAGTTACATCGTAGTCGTTAAGTCTATTATGCTTTTAGGTAAGTATATAAGGCCAAATAAATGTTAAGGAATATACTTCATTGTATTTTTTACGTGTTGTAGCAATGTCACGTTTTCCTGTTTTTTTTCTACAATTACATTTGTATTGAAGTATAAATATTTTTTCGAGTGTAATTTAATCGAAAATTTTCTTTCTATTTCAAAAAAAAAAAAAAAAACTTTTGTGTTGCTTACGACATTTGAGGGTTAAGGTTAGAAAAGAATGCTTTGGTTGATTTTAACAATCAACTTTAACAATCATCCAGCACCTCGTGTTGTACGAGTTCATATATGATGTTTCTTTGCCCACCCCGATAGTGTGTGTGATATGAGGTCATTTCATAATAACGTCAGCGAAAAATGTAATTTCGGGTTTTATATATTTTTAAAACATAGTCATTCCCAAGGTAGTTGTTTCAGCAAGATATTCAGACAACATTGAATTCACGCGCTTCTATCACTAGGACTTCATAAGCCCAAAAGAGATATTGGGTTTGCCTAAAAACTGCGAAATACCCCTACTCTGCAAAGCGTATTTCAATCTTATTCTCTGAGATTAAAATGTAACTTTGAATGCAAACATACGTAGGTTCTGGCCTTTCAGCTTTAAATGTAAATTCAAATTTCTTCGTCGAAATGACTCTAAGGCAGATTGTTCCGTGAAATCCTCACAATTTATGACACAAAAGAGCTGAGTCCATCTTATCTATAAATGTTCCTTAAATGTACTTTATATATATTGTTTTATTCTATTTGAAATTCCTAAGTTTCTGTCATGAATTTCAGTTTAAAGATGCTTATGAATGCTGTTCTGGAATAGGGGTGTGTCTTAATATTGATTGATGAGTGAGAAAGCACGTTATGGAAATGGAGTGTGTGTAAATGTAACCAATGTACATTTTTTTTCTCACCTTTATCTAGGATAGAGTGAGAAAAAAAAAACTTTATTACACATTTACAAAAAATGTGCCACAGCTGTGTAATTTATTTTTTCTGAAATGTTAGTGCTATATGCTAGTTGCATATATTCTTCATAAAAAGAAAATGTTATTGAAAAAATAAAAGCCTATAGATTTGAAACCTATTTATTTTACATACACTTAATTACAACACTAACTTACATTGTGTAATTCAAGATATATTTCTGTGATAGTCATGACAGATAATTAAATAGTGACTATATATAAAACATACCAAAAACACGATCAAGAACAAGCAAGAGAAAACTAATAAATAGAAATTGTAAGTAACTTCAAAATGTTATACATTATATTTAATATACAGATGCATATAGTATACTTTTGATAAGTGTTTGTTATTTATATTCATTATTATGTTATTTAAGAAAACGCAACTGCAACGGGCTAAATATAGTTATAGGCTTTATACTACCTGTAGTGACTAAGGGATCATGACCTACAGAAGATACCAACATAACTGACTTGACTAACGACATCTGTAAATTACAGGTACGTACTAGATGTCTAGCGAGGTTCACGAATTTGTTTATCACCTAGATCATAATGACGCCTCTAGGTGACGCTGCGATATAGTTCAGGAAAAATATCTCTTTCATTCTTTTTTATGTTGGATGACAAACAGACTTTGATTTACCGGTAAATTGTGGTATATTACCAAAACATATTTTTATAACTAGCAGATGCGATTTTATTAAGTAATGACTGTTGCAAAGACTTCTTCTACGGCTCTGAAGTTTTAGTGGTATAAGGAACGAATATCGAACTTCGCCGTCGTGATTGCAGTCACTCCTTAGTGAAAGGGAAATTTCACTGATGCATAAACCACACACGTTTTTCTCATACATTCCTCGTTATGATCCAGCTACTGCGCCTGAACAAGATGCCAATATTTATATCGATATTCTAGTTATGATTTCTTTAGTACAGTAACGTTAAGAGAATCTATTCAAAAGCCAAATAATAAACTATAATTGTTATATACTCAATGATTCTTTTTTTGAGTCACTCAATGATTCTTTTTTATTTTTTTTATTTGCTTGCGGACCTCCTGAGGTGCTGGCATTTAACAATGGATGCCATTATCTTGGAGAACAAGGAGGTGATTGCCATGGGTCTGTAGTTTTACGGATCCGAGTGATATCCTTTTTTAGGGATAGGGTGCACTAAAGCTGTCTTCCATGAGTTCGGGACTACGCCAAGAGAGTAGGAGAGCCGATAAAGGCGCGTTAAAACTGCCAACTCTGCCAACTCTGGAGCACACGTCTTCAGCACGATAGGAGAGATTATATCGGGCCCACTCGACTTAAGAACGTCGAGGGAAAAGAGCGCTTAACGTACTGCCCTTTGTGTAAACCGGACTTCCGGCATACGGCTCTCGCACTGTGGTATAGTCGGCGGTGCGTTTCCACCGTCGTCCAGGGTCGAGTTGGACGCAAAGAGTTTCCCCAGAAGATCGGTTTTTTCTTTAGCGTCGTGGGCAAACGAATTATCTCCTATGTGCAGAGGTGGAAGGGATGGCTTACAAAAGTTCACCTAGAAAGCTTTGACAAGAGACCAGAATGCACGAGTTCCGGAAGGGAGACTCGCTTTGCGACGCCGCTTTGCAGGTTCGACCAAACCAGGGTTGGGACTTGCCGCCGGTGGGAATCAGGGAGAATGGAATGAAAAGTTCCATACCCTGAAGTACAACATCAGCGACAGCGTCGGCAATGACAAAGCAAACCTGCCTCCATGGGTAGGATGCAAAAAATGTTCACATTCCATCCCAGTCTGCTGAACTATAATGCCATACATGGTGACTGCCTGTAACTCGTGGCCGCGGCGAGTGAACGAGTGGCACCATACTCTAATCAGGCAACAGTCCGAAGAGCTAAGAGGGGCCTCAACGGATACTTTGTAGCCGTCAGGATGTGAGGTCAACAGAAGGTCCAATAGTGTAGGCACGTGGCTTTCTGCATCTGGGATTCACGTAGGCGTTGCTACCAGCTACGTCAAGCCATATGCCAAGGCGAAATCGTGAAAAGATCTTCCCGCATAATGGGCGTTAAAGTCGCCAAGAATCACAATCTCTACGGATGGGACCTGCTGGAGCACTGAGTCTGTAGCCATTTGGACGTGATCGATGAGTCAGTTCGTTTCGGCATCACCGCTATGCGACCTGTAGAGCCATGCGTAGACGCGGGGATGGTCGTCGCTGTCTACACGTTGCCCTAAGATGGAAAGGTCTCTGGAGAGCTGTGAGTGGAGTAAGTCCGTTGTCCACTGCTACTACATTATGATACCCTTCTACATATGTAGGTTCTTTGAGGTTGTATACTCGTAACTCACGATTGTGAAGGGTTTTAATGTTTAAAAGACTACAACCTCCAAACTTTTCCAGAATATACAACCTTATTACCGATGACTGTGGATGGTGCAGTCAGCAGGTAGCGGATTCTTCTATCAAGGGCGTCGAATTCAAACTAAGTCCATCGGAGTATAATAAAGGAATACGTGAAAATAGATAGACAGATAGTACTTGCAACATATTTTGACGAATCTCATTTTTTTTCATTTCATACTTATACGTATCGTAATTAATATCAATAAAAGGATAATTAGTAAAAAGAAAATGATATGAAACATACGAGGGAAGGTGCGAGCAAAAGCCAGGATTTCATTAATAAATTACTAGTGAAGGTACTAGGTATTCTCTCTCTAGGTAATCTTCCATTATTACAATATTCACAACTGGTATTATAAAAAAATTATAATTATGACTATTTCCTTTAAACTGTTTAATTTTATCAATCATCGTTTCCCACAGACACCTTCTGCTTTCCTCTTTATGCTTCATAACGCGACTGTTGACGATATATTAGGATAGTAAGGGACAACGCATATTACTTCATCCTATCAAGTTACTTCCAGAGATCAATAACTAAATTAATAACTAAACCTACTGCGATAATAATATTCGGATATCATTGAACACAAAGAGTGTGTGATTCCTACTTTTTAGACAAACATCGTAGGACATGGATGATGTGACGTCACTTAAAGAAGTTTATGATCAATTTCAAACAATTAATTTCACTTTTATAACATATTATATTATCACCCTACCAAGATTATACCCTACTAAGCACCACCCAAGCAATTGGTTTAGTGGGTACATGTATAATCCAGGGTACTGTTGATAGTAACGGTGGATAATATAGGTACCTATGTATGTAGAGTGAAACTTTTATACTGAAGCGTGTAATCCTAGACTACATAAAAATTTAGCAAATGGTTAAAATTTAGTTTATTTATTGTTTTTTAGTGAACTTAAGAGTTTCTATCTGCATCTACTGAAAGTAGAGAAAGTCCTTCTAAAGTTAACTAAACTTTGTGAAACAATTAAAACTATTTTTTGTATAGAAAGCACAAAACTTCTAGAAACAAAATATAAATTCCTTGCTTGTTACATTTGAAAATAAAAAAATGTAAAATAGATGATTAACAGAAAAGCACATAACAAAAAAACCTTCGTAACAAAACTTCTGTGGTGTTATCAGCAAAAACCCGCGTGGGACTTTCGCGAACTTTAAATATACTAGGCGGCTAGAAGGGGAGAAGAGGTCAAATAGTGGAACGAATATTCCCTTCTCTATCAAAATGTATTCGTTCCTTTCTGACTGGTTAGAAAGGGGAGGTATTCTGATGACGATACACATGCGTATAATGAGCCATAAAACAAATTCAAATCTTTAATACGGTACTGTAAGTTGGAGAAGATACACGTTTCCTTAGGAAACTTTTCAAAGTATTGGATTGTCAAAGTAAGGTGATATTGCTAATGGTAAGTAAGTTAAGGGATAATGGGAATTTAGTGGTCTGTTCTTGCGAAATTAGAGCACGCGTAAGTTTTGTGGTTGCTGGTGACGCGTTGGTATATTTTTAAAACTTTTTTCTTGCTAAAGTGTCAGACTGTAGACCGGTAACAGTTCCTTTGTGTAGTTCAATTTTCATCGAAGTAAAAACCTTTTACTTAGTGTATCGTCATAATTGATAAAATTAAATACGGGAAAATAAAAAACATACAAATCATACAAAAAAAAGTACTATAACTTTTGTACGCACCATTTCTCGTTCAGACAGAACAGAACACCGACATTTATTTTGCCACAATACTAGTTACACATTCAATATGTAGTTACAACATTAACTCGACTATATATGTATATCAGCAATTGCAATATATGTATATTGCTTAAATAATTTTACATATAAATGTTTACACAATGTCTATAACTAAAGTAAGTAACAAATATAAGAAAATAGAAAAAGCGACAATTTTTTTGCTAACAAACATTGCGAAATTCCTCCGAATCGTCGTCTATAGTTAGTGTTTCCAGGTGGCTGAAAGCTTAAAGTTACTGTGCAAGAGAAGGAAAGCTTTTTCTGGTCACGAGAAGTGTCGCTCAGTCGCTAAGCTATAGCCTTATAAATGGAACGAGCATTCGGATCCCGTGACAAATATCACCTCCCCAAACTTTTGAAGGACCCCAGGCTTAGGAGATCGATACGATATGCGATTACTGGTATGGCCACGAGGGCTACGGAATTACCTATTAGGTTTTAAATTAAATGAAGAAAAAATTACTCACGCTTTAATTTGCGCATAAATTGCCAACATTGACATAATTCAACTATGTCTTTCTTTACAACATAGAGGGACAGACGAACAAACTTGTCCCCTGATTGTTAGTGACAATCGGCGTCCATGAACACTTATACTCAAATTCACAACAAGGACGTCTAAAAATAAATTTCCTAAAATATAATAAATAATTAATAAGTATCTTTTATATTTCTTCTGTTTTCTTTTATTCTACTACTGTGTGTCGAAATTAGATTATTTGACGAAATTTACGAGATTGATTATTCAGTGCCCATAAACTAATGCTGTTTGTAGTGAGGGTTCGTATTTTAAAGTTTTCCTTACATTTCCAATAACATAATTATTTCAACAAGGACGTCTAAAAATAAATTTCATAATGAGTAATAAGTTTATTTTCTATATAACTACTGTCTGCAGAATTTACTACGTCATGCAGTAAAGTAAGATGACGACGTGAAGTTCGCCAATTTGGCTTTAGATGGTTCATTTTATCCGTACCTGGAACATCATAACTTGGGTGGAGATTAAATATCGGTATGTCATCATACACAGCAACTAGGTAGGTCATCGTGAAAAGTTTGTGTATAGGAAGGAATGCGTGACTGCGCCGCGACGAAGTTCAATGTTTTATACGTATATTACCAAGACTCTAGTACTGTAGAAGAGTTGCTTTTAAGAGTTCAGTGTTTTAACTGTATACTCTAAGCGACCAATTCATGTAAATGTAATTTTTACTTGTAGTAAAATTAAATGTAAGTCTAGGAGGTGGTTTTACTTCGACGAAATAGAGTTGGAATGAGCGTATACCTTAGAGTCGAGGGAATAAGTAAGGAACAGTTATAACTCCTGCCAATCGGTTCGAATGTATATGTTACTAAATGTATTATTAATTTATTACAGGATATTAATAGTTGATTAACAATTGTATGTAAAGGTAAGTTGTCACAATTTACATAAGGCTATTTAGTTACTTAGGAATTCAATTAATTATTTTATAAAGTTTTTTAGATTATTATTTTAACATAAGATTTTAAACTAAGCACTTAGTAGTTATTATAAAACGAATTAAGATTTAATTGGTAGTTCCAGAAGTGTTTGTGTTATCATTCTAAAAGCCCTTTTGTGAGTTCGAAATAATGTTTAAATAAACCTGGCATTGTGTAACCTATAAAAAGACAGTGTTATGAGTCGAGAGACTCCCTTTGTAGGCACCTTCGAGAGGAGCAAGATTGTGATTAAAAACTATGTTCTAATGTTTTATTTACTTGCCTTTTATTTATTGAAACCTTTGAGTAAATATGCTTTGAAATTATTATGTATATTATAATTATTATTATTGGGGTAGGCTTGCTCAATAGTCTTCCTTTCTAGTGTACATAAAATAATGCTTGATGATCCGAGAGCGTCTCAACCTTTTCAAATTTATAAAATAATATTCTTACGTTGTTTTAAAACAAAAAAAAAAACAATCTGCTTTATCTCAATCCCTAGTCAATCAAGCTTAGATATTAACATAAAGATAATTAAGTCTTAATTAAGGATTTCCTATTGGTAGATATTCAATCGTTATTCATTTAAATTTTTAATTTTATTTCATTAAGCAGTAACTTAACGAACACGACGAAGTAGAAACACTTGAGTAAAAAATCTTAAAATGAAGTAGGTCCTTTATAATTATTATGTACTTTAGTTTTTACTTCGATCATAAATGTAAATTAACTCCAAAGCACATCAAAATTTTAAGTTTACTGATGACCCTGGCGGAGGTCAGTCCATGAGATTTTAAACCACGTCAAAAAAAGGAGCACATCAAAATGAAAAAAAGAAAATTAATTAAAATTAAAATTTCCAGGTCTTTTCTATGAGAACACTGAAGCTGCTCTGCCAGACAACGTGAAGTGAACCTTGGTACAATTTCTACGAGTCTTTTTAACTCATCTACATCTATTGTAGGAGATTGTCCTGGATGAGGTTCATCAGATAGGTCAAAATTTCCATCCTTAAATCTTCTGAACCAATGTTTGGTGGTATTATAAGAAAGTATGCCTTCGCTCATCATTTCACATATATTGCGCACTGCTTCAGTCGCTTTTCGAACTTAAATTCGTAAAGTAAAAGAAGCTGAAGTTCTTTACGAGAAATATCCCAAATCTACTGTAGTTTTTCTATTCCAGATCCAGTTGTCAACTGATCTGACATACAACTCTTGCTTTATTTATATACTACTCCAAGAAATTCGAGATAGTTCTATAACATTATAGAAACTGATCGAAAAAAGTGGATTGTTTATTAGTTGCCAACCTAAAAATAATGTTTTTAATTTATAAAAAAGTGATTGCGTTACAAGCAAATAACACGAGGTAAGATTCATAAACTAATTCAGATACAACCCAACGGGTGAATTATTGTTATCCTTGACAGGTTAGTTGTTAACCCTTAGTAAGGAATGTTATTCCATACTATTGGTTAACAACTATCCCTTCAACAAGTACTTCCTGATTAACAATATATAAGCCTACCAAAATGACTCCAATTTAACTGATGGAAAGCAATAAGTTTAGTCCAAGAGTGGTGGTCACCATCCTCATTGCATGTCTAGTCAATGCATCACGGTGACACACACTATGGCAGCCTGGTGAGATGCTTCTTCACGCCCCGCATAAAAGACCCGGGTTCAAAGTGGGAAGGAAACACATGCGCTAGTAGTGAATTCCAGGCTTTCACCAATCCGCACAGGAAAGAAGAGTCAAACCCCTTAGAATACGCAAGTGCCACTACAGGATAGGCTTAGTATCCTGGGTATGGACATTTGCTGGGATCTCAATCCGAGTGATTAAGTTTTTGAATATATACAATACACGTTTTAAACATTCTTTTTAATAATAAACTGTAAGCTACCAAGCAGGGACTATGTTATGTGCACGTATGTGCAGTGAAAAGGAGTGTGTGTATACATACATATGTATATACCTGTATTATAAATATTAATAAATTGTTCAAAAGACGTTAATAATAAACAGAAAATACACATTCAATAAAATATACTAAAGAAATAAAAATAGTATAGAATTTTTGAGTACAAGTACGACACCGGTGGTTAGGGCTCCGAGGACAGAAACCTCTGCCTCCTGCATCAGTCTCTTGATCCAGCCCCGTACAAGAGTTTAATTATAATGTTTATAACATAGCGTATAACATTTTTATCTATTCTAAATAATTTTACTTGTTGCCATGCGAACTCAGTAATGTTCGTCTGCTGTTTTCATCAAAACAAATTACATTAAATAATAGTTTTTTCTTGAAGTTACTGAGAATGAGAACATGATCAATAAATAATTCATGGTTTCGAATCCTGCTGCCTGTTATAGATACAAAACACCCACGCGAAACCTCAGTTCTACCAGGACTACATAACTTCGTGAGAGGTTTTACCTTTTTAAGTTTGTAGAATGAATACGTATGACGTTATATGTTAGTATTTTGTAAATCAATTTACTTTTCTTTTTTTTTTTAATTTTAATTGTTTATGGTTTGAGTAAACTATTATTTTTTTACACAACAATATAGCTTTGCAAACATTCAATCAACTGACAAAAAAAAAAAACGCCCAGACAGCACTCTGGGAATCAAACCCACGACCTCCGCTTCAGCAGCCAGTGTCACTATCCGCTAGACCAACAACCCAATTATTATATGCTATTACTATATTAATACCATGCCAAACTAGATGTTTCAGCTATACATTTAGCGAGATTGCAGTCACGCGTTTGTATCACCAGGAGTTGATAAGCCTAGAAGAGGTCTTCAGAGGTAGAAAAGGTCCGAAAAACTAACAACATTCCTCACTCCGCAAAGCGTTAATCACCCCTACGTTAAAAATTTTAAGTTCAAATTCGCACGCAAATATATGTAGTTATCCACTTTTTAGCATACAATACAAATGGAAATTTATCTGTGATAACAGATTCTTTTGTGAAATTAGTACAAGTTATGACACAACAGAGCTGAGTTTATCTAATCAATGAATCCTATTGTAAATGGGCTTTTAATTTGTTGTTAAATTACATTTGAAAATATTAAGTTTATGTCAAAAAATTCAGTTCAAACATCAGGGATACGTTCTAGAACAGGGGGTGTGTCCTGCAATTGTTGAATGTGTGAGTACGATGGTTATGGAAAGGGTAATGCATATAGGCAACATGCATAATAATATTTCTCTCTTTTCTCATCATTGTACCACAGTACGAGTATTAGATGTTTTTGTTAGTGTTTTAAAGTGTTATTTGGTAAATAAAAGTTTGTATCAGTGTTACATGATTTCTACCAATACCCAAACAATAATGCATATCCCCTTTCATAGTTTCTGATAGAGCAACTGCCCATCGCCTGTGGATTAATTATATAAAACATTCCTTTATAAGGAAATCCTTATCTATATTTTAATAGTAAAATGTATGGTATGCCTATGTACAGCGGCGGACTGCGATGTTCTGAATAATGAGGATGAAGTACAAATATTTATTCTCGCATGCCTAAATGAAGTAGCTGTAAGGCTTCCTTTAAACATCTCAATAGTGTTAACATTATTTTCAAAAGAAAAAACAATGACTTTGCTTATTATGAACTAATTTCTTCAATTTTTTGTATCTACAGAGTTACAAAGCCCAAAATTAGTTTTGTTCTGTCTGACCGCGAGCGTCGCTCACTATAAGGAAAGACTGCCTTACCTACTGAAATGTAGTCCTAAGTACAAAATATAAATATTAATTTACACATTTCATTATCATACTTTAGCCAAACGAGGTTAACCAATAAGTACTCCGACCCGACACACAAGTCCTAAACCCAGTGCGCTAGGTATGTGCCAAAGCACACTAATAATATATGACCGACTGATGGTAGAAATTACGGCGCTTTTGAGAGTACATTATGGAAACAACAGGAGTATTTTTACGATTCCGGGAGAAAGATCTCCATTGGCAAGTGAGTCTGTGCGTGAGCATGACAGGCTTTTCTTCAGTTGCCATTGAGTCTGGACTGCAGAGAGTGTGGACAATTATTAAACAGCATGCCTTGCGTGCTAAATGGCTACGCGTTCTTGAGGTCACGGTTCTTGAGTTTCAACGAAAATAAACTTTTGCTTTCTTCAAACAACTTTGAGTATGTCGTTATTTCACATATGTATAAGCAACAATAGTAACTATATTTGTTATATTATATATTGTGTGCCTACTATTTTGAGAGTGTAATAACAATTGCTTTTTTTTTCGACATAAACGATAACGAAATCGCAGGCACAGCTTACTACTATTATAATTGTGAAAATTTGCTGGATGTTTGTATCTTACAAAATTACAGTCATAAATTTCCAGTCTAACAAAGTCGAGTTCAGCAGTTACTTTAAAAATATTCCTCCTTAGGGAGGCAATTAAGGGATGGCGAATGAAGTTAATTACATGTTGACATAATAACTTAAAGTTTTCCTAGAAAATTATGTTTTTAGTCCGATAAGTATTTGTTCTAATTCTTAATAGACAGAAAGTACTTTTAACTGAAAAAACAGACAGAACTCGTTTTACCTGTTTCTGGCTATCATTTTTGGGTGGTATGATTGTTTAGAAATGTAACTTTCTGACTTCAGGAAACCGGTTCCTCCTCTGATACTAGACCTAAATTTTAATGTAACGGGTACTTACAATATCAAAGCCGACATCGTAGCGAGACCCCGTTGCCCCCGCCCAATTCACCTATCACCGGAGATATCCTGCAAGGAAAAAAATAGATCATTATCACTATGAAACATAATTATTACAAGGTAGGTATTAATGCAGGTAAATATGGCACTATATATGTTTATCGGTTGTTATTGAAGACGGTCGCAACAAACAAAAAAAAAACATTACCATTTTAATCTATTGCAATTACAATAATTAACCAAATACTGCATCAGTCTTTTTGACGTACGTCGTATCAAGACCATCGCGCTTATTTACACACTATCGACATTGTTTGCTAAACTTAACAACTAAGATACTATATAATATAATTGACAAATACTATTCTGTATACACGTATTCAGTAAATCTGTGGACCCAAATTGTTTGAGCACGAGTTGCCAAAAAAAAAATCGTATGTAGCTTTCTCTCTATCAATCGATTGGGAATGTTAAAAAATCATTACAGTATTATACTGTTCAGTTCAGTTCATCAGTTGGAGTTTGAGAGAATTTTATTTCCACAAAAGAATACAATAATTCACTTACATGAGCAATATTTTTACTGCACGGATATATATATATATACATATATATATATATATTTTTATTTGGATCACAGAACTGGATACAATCGTTAATATAACTTATACTGATAACTTATAATGTATAGTTTTGCTTAATTGTACCCTACTAGGTGTGAACACAGCATGCTATAATAAAGGGTTATGTCATCACACCTACTACAAACTAAGAGGGTCCTAACTGAAAGACTTAATTAGTATCCTGAATAACAAGTTACAAATTATGAGTTAAAGGTGCATAATACATTTTTTCTAAATGAGACTAAAGAATTGTGACGAAAATAATATGATGATATGAGAAAATATTATGTCCTAAGTCATTCACTTTACAAAGTATTTTTTTAGAATAACTATTAGAATAACACGTATAAAGAGATTGTATCAGATATGCTCAGTTTCGTACGTATTCTCCGTAGAGGCACTGAACGGCGTTCCGATGTTCCGTAAAAAATATATTTGCTTTTATTTTTCAAACCAATTTTAAACATCAAAATTTGTAATTAAGTTTTACTATTATGTAAAAAAAGAGAAAGGTTTAAAGAAAGACAAATGAAAAGAAAGAGATATTAAAGAAAGAAAAAACTTTTTAATTCACAATTTTTTCCCGTTAAGGTTCAATTGTCTTTATATTTTTGGAACGAAGTTCCTTATCGCGCGTTGCGAATAGGGGCTAGACGGAAAAAATTAAGACGAAAAGTTGTAACGACACTCTTTGCTATAGTAAGCTATTGTAAGCCGTGCGGCGTGCGCAAGTTTCTCTCTCTCTCTCTCTTATAGAAAGCAAGCCAGATATTTTCGTTTCGTCTTTCTATTTCGCGTTGAACAGTGTGTTGTCGCGACGATTATATGTATGAGGACTATACAGTGTCTTATGTATAGTCTACGGGTGATTCTTATTAGTATTGCAGTTTGCTAAACAATAATTAATTGACTCTCAACGTTATCTCACACAAACTTTGCTAGATTATATTTACAAGTTATACCTATAGGACTAAACCCCTATTTTATTAACGACTAGACCTATTTGTTGAATATTGGAAATCAGCATACTTCTCAACCTCCATTATTGCTCGTCCAATATCATACCCCCTTTATAACTTGAGTCATTTTCGTTGGATTTTGAACTAAAATTTATCGTTTACAAGCAGACACATTTCGACCTAAATCCCTACATGATATAAGGTTCTTCTAACCTCTAACCATCCATAGTTTCAATGTTTAATGATGACACTGACGATAGTTTCCTTAAGGTCATGTGTACTCGAATGTTACAAAAACAATAATTCTGCCATTATTGCGCAGTGACAATTGGTACCGAATTCATCGTGTAAGAGAACCACCGAATAGTAAACTTATTAAGATATATGTAGATGCAGAAGTTTGAGGAAACTGGTTAGACAATGGACAAACCACGGATAGGGCGAAAAAGGACATCCATAAATAAGAAAACTGTAGAGAGCGTGCACCAATCAGTACGTGAAACTTGGGTGAGTGCCTTAAACGTTCCCGGCAGTTAGCATTATGTCTAAAGATGAGTTTGAATATTTGGTTCCTTGTGGTCAATCTAGAAAAGAACGCGTTGGCTGACTTCGACAATGTTTATTCGCCTTGTGTATATGTTTATTTATGTTTTTTTTTGTCCCGCCTCGACAGTGTGTGTGATATAAGGTCATTATTTATTTTCATGATAACGTCAGTGGAAAAAAGTATTGTCTGGTTTCATATATTTTTAAAACATTGTCATTCCCAAGCCAATTGTTCAGCGACAGATGTTAGACAACATTAAATTCACGCGTTTCTATTACTAGGACTTCATAAGCACAGAAGAGGTCTTTAGTTTACCGAAAAACCGACAATTACCCCCACTCTGCAAAGCGTATTTCAACCCTATGCTTTAAATTTAAAGTCTAACTTTGAATGCAAATACATAAGGTTCCGGCTCTTCAGCGTTAAATGTGAATCTAAATTTCCACGTCAAAATGACTATAAGAAGGATTGTTTCGTTAAATTCTCATAATTTATGACATAAAAGAGCCGAGTCTCTGTAACCTATAAATCTGCATTAAATGTATTTTCTATATGTTGTAATATTTTATTTGAAATTCCTAAGTTTAAGTCATGAATTTCAGTTTAAAGATCTATAAATGCTGTTCTGGAATAGGGGGTGTGTCTTGATATTGATTGATGAGTGAGAAAGCACGCTATGGTAAGGGTGTGTGTGTAAATGTAGCAATATACATTTTTTCCATCCTTTTTTATCTTAGGATAGATTGAGAAAATAAAACATTTTCTTTATCATACATTTACACCAATGGCTGAACCAATGTTGATCAATTTTGATATCTGGATATTTCAAACCCTTGGAAAACATATAGGCTATATATATATTTCCTACATACATGCATAAATTTTATACTTTTGATTAGTTTTTGTTATTGGTTCCTTATTTATGTAGGAGGAGAACGCAACTGCAATAGGCTAAATATAGTTCTTTACACCACCTATAATGACTAAGGCACCATGACCTAAAGAAGATACCAACGTTACTGAATTGTGTCGGCTAACGACATCTGCAAATTACAGGTAGATACTAGATGTCCAGCGACGTTCACTGCTTTGTTTTTCAGCTTAAGCTTCACCTGAACCCAAGATGGCGTCCCTAGGTGGCGCCACTGTATAGACGAGGAAATATACATTTTAAATTCATTACCTTTTACATTAACAAATCTGTTGAAATTCGTCAAGATTCTGAAGTCAACCCCATATATTTTTTGATACCTATGGCGGCTGTACTTATGGTCATGCATAACTGGCACAGAGTAGTCAGGGTATAAGGCATATTTAGAAGTAGGTCCTATTTAAAGAGTGCAACCGAAGTCGGCCAAGGGGGACCAGCAATTTGGTTGACATTTAGTTAAGTACTACAACATAACATAATAAAAATAAATTTAGAATAAAATAAGCCAAATATCTCAAAAACTAATAAAGGTTATAAGGTAATTTTATTCACATAGTCTACCAGCACTTGACTGAGCTTGAATAGTTTTAGCCATCCTCAAAAAGGACGAGGTTTTTATTCTATTTGAAAGAGTAAGCTCTCCGTTTGGTCTCATTTAATATTAAAGAAAATATTCTACTACTAATATGAAAAGTTACGGAAAGAAGAAAACATGATACTGAGTAACTTCAGCACACAAACGTGTGCCGAAGACAAATAGAATCGCCTGTCATAAGTAAGGTTTAATTCGTTATTAAATAACGCAAATATAATTGATCATACCATTTTAGATAATTTCCATTGTGTTTCTGAACACGCAACGGACCTTTCAATAAACATAAAAAAAATATAATTTTCAATGAGCTCATTTATTACCAAATTTCCCTTGTGTACTAGCAACCGTCGACAGTGATTGTAACTTGTAAAATAAATGACGATAAAGTTATGGAAACAATAATCTGCTGACCTTTGATGTGTAGCTTTAGAGAGAAATTCAATAAAGTAATATAGTCTGGACTTGCAAGTCTATTTTCAGTATTAATCGGTAATAGTTTTATGTAATAACAGCCACTATATCATCCCGTGCCATCCACCGCATTTCCTGTAGGAGTCCACACTTTGCTGTGACATTACAATATTTCAGACCTTTTTGGACACAAAGAGTACCAACTGATTACTTAAATTTCGTCGGCCTGTATTGCAATAAAAAGAAATTTATCAACCAACACAAATCAACTATTATCGCGTACACATGGGCACAGAACAGTTTGAATTTCGAATGATTTATTTTTTTACACACGAGTCCTAGATAAATTAAAATATGGAATTTGAGCTGGGACATATTTTTCCTATGTAGACGGATGGCTGCTGTGCAGAAGCTGTGTGAGAAGAAGTATTAAAAGTTAGAAACTTTGTTGTCGTTGGATTCCCCATGAACTGACTTTAGAACAAAAAAATCTCGTGTGGCTTGGTGCAAAAAGATATTACTTAGGTACGACCATAGATATTCTTATGCCGTTCATCATCACAGGACATCACATCATCAAAGGAGACGAAACTTGGATTTATTGTTTTGAACCAGTGAAAAACAAAAATCTTGTGAATGAGTGTTTGAAAGCGAGCGAGTTTAACCGCCGTTCTCGAAAAAGTACGAGAAAGATGATCGAGAAGCCGCATCTTCTTGCACCACGACAATTTTTCTTCGCACAGCGCCAATAAAACAAAAACATTTTTGGCCTCTGAAAAAGTAGAGCTTGTGATCCATCCAGCACAGAGTCCGGACTTCGCACCATGTGATTTCTTTATTTTTCCTAAAATTAAAGATTTGATGGAGGCTTCACATAAAATTAAAATTGGTATTAAAAAAATAGATGTAATACACATATTACAAAGAAATACCCATTTATTTATCAAGTTAAATCATCAATCGTTACTCTAAAATTTACTAAACTTAGTGAAAGATATGGCAATCATTCAATTCATCAAACATTTTGTTATTATAGTTGGTGGACAAAAATAACTTCGTTCCCAATTAAATTTCAAATTCAAAAAAGTACAAATTAATTGTATGATTGTTTTTTAAAAAAGAAATAGATAATAATATACATTTGGAAATCGGGACTTTTGAGAACTTTAAACTAAATATACTAGGCGGCTAGAAGTGCAGAAGAGGCCAACAGCGAAACGAATGTTCCTTACTTTATCACAATCTATTTGTTCCTTTCTGACTTGTTAGGAAGGGGTGTGATTCAGATGACAGATGACGCGTTGCTATTTTTAGACTTTTTTATTGCCAAAGTGTTAGACTGTAGACAGTTCCTTGAGTGGTTTATTTTTCACCGTATTAAAAAGTCATTTACTTAGTGTTAATAAAAATGTATAATATATTACAGGATAGATGATACATATGTATGTGAAAATGCTAATCAGTGAAAATATCATAACCTAGTACCATTTCTCATTCAGACAGCAGAACACCTACATTTTATACTTTCTCACAATACTTTTTATTTAGTCAATATGAAGTCAGTCTCATAACTATAACATATAAGATTTATAAATAAATTATCTTTATGTATAAATATTTACATTTGACTTTAAGTCAAATAAAGAAAAAAATATATAATAAAATAAAAATAGCGACCATTTACTAACAAGTAACGTAAAATTCCTCCGAAACGTCGCATACTGGTAGCGTTTTCAGGAGGCTGGCAGCATTAATACGTTGCATAGCATATTTGCTGTCCAAGGAAGACACCAGTATCCTGGTCACGAGAAAAGTCGATCAGTCGCTTAGAAAGAATAGATAAAAAATATTATTTATTTCTGTCTGTTTACGTTAGTGGTTAGGAACATAAGCATAAAGAGTATACATTTGTAATGAAAAAAAAAATACCCCTTGTTCAGCTATTTGCTGCCATATTGCTTTAGACAGTGTGGTAACGCTGGTTTTCAAATGGTGTAAAATGGTAAATAAATACCTAAAAAAAGAGATATTGCAAGACTACCAGAAACAGAAATTGAATTCTCTCCTTGAATTATACATTTGAAATTGAAAACGTGAAAAGTGTATGATTTATTATAAATTAACAATAAATAAGAAAACTTCTGTCGTGTTAGCAAAAATCCGCGTGGGACTTTGGCATTTTAAATGTACTAGGCGGTTAGAAGGACAGAAGAGGTCAATAATGAAATGAACATTCCCTTCTCTATCAAAATATATTTGTTCCTTTCTGACTTACGGGAAAGGGGAGTGATTCAGATGACGATACGCATGCGTATGATGAGTCCTAAAACCAATTCATATCGTGAGTTAGTAACTGTAAATTAAAGAAGATAAACGTTTCCTAGGGATTTTTTCCAATGTATTGGATTATCAAATTATGACATTCTATTGCTACGCGTTATAAGCTTTCATAGTTTAAATACATAATAATTAATTTCAAAAAAAGCAAGCATAGGAAATGAAAGTTTAGTATTCTCTTGTTGTGAAATTAAGACAAGCGTAACTTTGGTGGCGACGTATTAATATATTTTGGACTGTTTTATTGGCAATCGTCCTCAATCATTAAAAAATCATCATATAGACCTTCTGCTAATAAGTTGTGATAAATTAAACGTAATGGGGGCTGCTTTTAACTTTATTTTGCACAATTTTCTTACCTGTAACCTGATCCACTTACAACCTAAAGAGTAAATATTGAGTTTCATTCAAAGTTGAGCAAGGTAAATGATGATCTGACAAATGAAGAACTAAACATATAGATTGAAGTCTAAATAAATTAGGTGAAAGTCTCGTTAGGTGAAAAGTTCTATCCATAGTAGTAGTTAAATTGAATTGAATTAAGCTGAAAGTGTAAACAAACGACTTTCGAAGACATAAAGTATCCATCCATACCTTCTGTATGATATTATAATAAGCTACGATCCTATATTGTGAATAAAACTGCAGGGGATGACTAGTAACTAAGTTCTACCTAGTAGTATGTAATTGATTGTTCATTATTTCATGATATGTGTAAAGAAGATTGTGTGAAAGTTTTACTACAATATTGATCTAAATTTCTAATCGTTTTTAAATAACTTGAGTGTCCAAAAGCTTAGTGCACTCTACAAGGTAGACGAGTGTCAAGTCAATTCAGTATTTTTAGTTTTTATTGATTAGATTAGTAGGCGATAGTCTTCCATGACATGGTGTGATGTGGTAAATGGGAAGTGACGATTAAGCTAAATGCTTGTGTTACGGGTGGGTTTACGACGGTAGTGTTCTGGGTGGGGCTTGAACCCGCAACCACTTGATCGCAAGTCTGACGCCTCAGCCATCACGTTACCGCCACCTTACTTAATTGGAAAGGCGCATTGAAGACTAGGTTATATACCTTTTCAAAAGTCAATTATATCTTAGAACAGTTAGAATAGTTAGTTACGTGTCAAAAAGACTGTTCTACTTCTGTCACAAAACTACGGAAATCTTGTACTAACTAATTATTATAAGTTCTTCAATATTGACAATGGTGTCAATGATTAACGTCACTCGGCTTGCCTCAATTAACCCTCACGCTAGAACGTAAACATATCGATATGCTAGCTTATGATAGCCTGGTACTATAAAAATAGAGATAGAGAGATGATAACATGTACATGTACATACACGAGAACATATCATATTTTAGGATCGTTAATAAACCAATATGCTCCAAATAAAAGTAGGGCTCATTTTTATTTTTGCTAATTGCAACTTTAGAGTTATGAGTCATATCATATTATAATTAATATGATATGACTCATAACTTCAACATTCTGGTTGATCTCTGGTCTGAAAATACACGTGTTTATTTCTACTACATACATATTTTCACAACTAATTTGCAATTAATAAAAAGCCATGACGTCACCGCAATGGCAGTTTCTGTTCAACATAATTATGAGTTTCTGTTCAACATAATTATGTACAAATATATTCATATAATTTTCCGTTAATCTTCAGATACAATTTTAAGGTCTTATTTTAAGTCCGTAAAAGAAACTTACAGTCATGGTGTATGTAGGTCTTACTTTGCGTACTCCAGAGTTTTGAACCAGTTTTTAATTTTTATTATTAATTTTAATAATTAAAAGTAATTATTGCAAAGCATTTAAATAACTCAGTAGCTATAGGTACGAGTATTATTAATTTAATAAACTACATAACTATAATAATACATGTACATATTATGTATGTGATTTTAGTAGGTACCAGGCTATCATAAGCCGAAGGATATCGAGATGTTTACGTTCTAGTGTACTCGTAGTAGCGTATTGATTTTATTCATCGGGTAATTGAGGAAAGCTGGATAACATTATCTTTTGGCACCATTGTTAATATTGAAGAACTCGTAATAATCAGTTTGGACAAGATTTCCGTATGTTGTACTGAAGTACCGTAGTATACTGAATTGATTTGACACTTAGTAAAAAAATATTTTGTAACGTCTCTGCCTACACCTATTTCGATAAAGGCGTGGGTGTTTGTATGTCTTTATGATTATTATTTCATTAGATGTCGTCTTACGAGAGAGAACGAAATCATTCTATAATAATTTTGATCTAGTACTGAAAATAATATATACACATAATAATGTAGTTTACATAATCTGTTACTTAGTAAGCATTGATTAAGTTGGTTATGTATACTCTATGTAGGTACTCTTTATTTCTCACTCACTCTTACATATATATATATATACCAATAAGATGGCTCTCTGTCCGTGACATTCACTAGGTGTTAGCATAATACCAGCGCTGCTTCTTACGAGGTAGCACAAAGCTGAGCTAACGTCCATTTTTGTCTCATACAGTGGTACTTGTTAGCACTAACGTCTGATGAATTTGTTATCCTTGCCTTGTATGAGTACAAAATAAATATATTTTCTTTTTTTCTTTCTTTCTATAATATAATATAATTTAGTAGTTAAAACCCTTTCAAAATTACTTTTAAAACAATTTAAAAATACAGTATAGGTAAGAGACATTTATTTCAATATATACAGTTGAACAATAACGTATATTTTTTCACAACAAATTGAAATAAACTACACAACAATTCATCACTATATTTGCTTTACTTATAAATTTATTGATTACACAGCAGTACACAATACAAACAAATTCAAGTATAAACGCTCAGCAACATTATAACTAAGTAATCGAAGTTTTCACATCGCTTTATCCGCTGATCCGCTAGTAACAAGAATTATAAATAGCTTTTTTTGCTGATGCTTTGTTCGCCAGCTGATACTTACATATCACAAGTATTAACATATTAACTACACTTTGTTTCAACCCTTTAGTATAACGTACGTCAACTCATGCTTCTGCACATAGAAACACTGAGTAGAGTATAGTATAAGGGTACGAGAACGATTCTAACTACGCATGCGCAATACTGGTACCCCTCCCACAATGTAATATTTATACCGAGTATTCGAAGCGATGTCTTCCGCTGTAGCGAAAATTACCAAGACGTAGACCAAAATGTCTAAACAATCTATGTCCCTTTGGTAATAAACAAGCCGTAGTCAATAAAATATTATCTTGAAACACAACCTGTACCGTAAGCTAATATTCTGTATTTTTTGTTTTCTGTTAGATTTTACAGACTTAACTTAGTATAGGTACTGGGTTTCGTGACTGGTCAGCTCCAAAGTGGGATGGAAAGCAAGTTAAAGGAAATGTCACTATTTAGCTAAAAAAATATAGAAGTTGTAATAATGCCTCAGAAGTTAGTTGCACCTAAAGTGAATAGTTCGTAAACTCATAACGTTCATAAATAATAGAATTGATTAGCGATAAGAACTCGGCTGTCCTCCAGCTGGTCGAGTGCCGTGCCTAATGGTTAAGGAGATGTATACTATGAGTAAAAGAGTTGAAATTAGCTCAGCAGAAGGGAACGGCGAATCAAACGAAATAATCGATGCAGCTGCGATAGATAATACTGAGGAATGCGTTGTTAATGCGCAGTCGAGAAATTAAAAGCATAAAACAACATAAGAGAACACGAAGATACCTCATTAGAGGAAGGACGGTACCACGTTTCTAGAAGAAATAAAAACATTAATCAGGATAATATTCAAGTTAGAGTCTCATAAAATACCGCATTACCAATACAATTTGCTTTTATTTAATGAAAATAACATCGAGGGTAAAGTACGTTCTCTGATACAAGAATATTATATCTTTCAATCACTAAACTAACATCGATCGTTTTATCTTATACCAGAATTTAGTAAACTATGTAGGTAGGAGTTATATATGGTGTTTTTAAGGATATTGACCTAAACTTGACGGAGGAAGATATTCTTAAAAAACTGTCTTGTGATTTAGACACAGTTGGCGGCAAAGAGATTAAATAGGAGAAACTATAACGAAGATTCGACAACTGGATGGAATAATGTGAGGCTATATGGCTTTTATTTAAAGGACCTTCTCTTTCTGGATATGTGTCTATATGTATACTTAGTTTGATCATACATACCTGTTACAATTAAAAAAAAAACATAATACTGTATTTAAATTTGGAATCAGTCATTCTTATATAATTATTCATTGTGTTGTCTCATTTTCGTGCCAATCGGTGTAAAATATTTTTTGTGATATTAAAATGAAGATGGGTGATAAAGAGAACCGAATTATTAAAGTAGGTATGGAGCCAAATTTAAAGAAATCTTGTTCAATTGATCCTGATCCTGTCGAAAGCAAAAGATTTTATCTCTGAAAATTAATGTAGCACCTAGACCCGTGTCGCGCGATTTTAAAATTTGTTTTTAATAATTTTAAAATGCATAAGGGGGTTGAAGAAAATCAACTTTGTAAGCGGTAAACAAAGGGAGGCCACAGAATAATTGTGTTTATGGACAAGTTTTTTTTTTAACTCTATTTATGCTCAAAGCTCGTTAGAAGCTTCCCAATAAGTTAGAGAGTATTACTTGGGCAGTATCTGACTTTAAGGGTTTAGCAGGTTGCGTATCTCGGTATGCCATATTTTTAGTTTTTTAATATATTTAGCGTACATAAGTACGTTATAGGAGCCAAGAGTTAAGTATTTTTGTTTTCATATTAATTAGTAAATTACTTTTAAAAACTTTAAATCCTGTATTTATTCCACCTGCTTTCTACCTCAAATTCTTTATTTTTTTTTATGCGATGGGGCAAACGAGCAGACGGGTCACCTGATGGTAAAGGACTACCGCCGCCAATTGACACCCGCAACTCAAGAGTCACAAGTGCGTTGCCGGCTTTTTAGGTAGGAGTACGCTCTTTTCTTGAAGGTTTGAAGGTCGTATCGGTTCGGAAATACGGCAGGCGACAATTTGTTCCATAAGCTGTTTGTGAGAGGCTAAAAGCTTCTGGAGAAGCGCACAGTGGTGGAGTGCCAATCGTCCAGGTGATAGGGATGGATATTTTGTCGCGTAGAACGATGGCGGAAACCAGCAGCCGGTATAAGTCCGAACAATTCCTCTGAACACTCCCCATGATACAAGCGATAGAGGATGCAGAGTAAAGCTACGTCTCTACGCAACGCCAAGGTGTCAAGTCGATCAGAAATATCTTGGCAGTCGTTGTTTTGGATCAAATCCAATATGTTTGCCAAGGTATATATACTGCTCTGAGTATGCAAGAGGTTAATTGTCAACTGCTATTATTTTCCTGGCTCTGTTTGACATTAGTTTGGTTTTTGTAAGGCTCATTTCCAATGCTACGCCATTGATAGCTTCGCTCAGTAACTGTATCAGTGATTGGAGTGAAACAACAAGGAGACTCATTATCCCCGAAATTGTTTATAGGCACGAAAACAAAAGGCATATCGATCAACGGAACTTATTTAAGCCACCGACGATTTGCGGACGACTTAGCATTACTATATAAATCTAGCACAGAATTACAAACACTGATACAGTTAACGAGCGAAGCTGTCAATAGCGTAGCATTGGAAATAAGCCTTACAAAAACCAAACTAATGTCAAACAGAGCCAGGAAAACAATAGCAGTGGACAATTAACCTCTTGCATACTCAGATACGGCGACTAGCGTCTGGGCACGTTCTAGTGCTGGGGGACTTCAACGCCAAGTCCGTTGCGTGGGGTTCCCTCAGGACTGACGCACGGGGCGATGCTGTTGAGGATTAGGCAACATCGGTGGGCCTCTGCCTTCTATACTGAGGTAAAACCAACACGTTCGCTACCCCTGCTCGAGTAAGGTACTGGTGTGTCCTGGAAGAGGTTGAGCCGCTCTCGGATCACCTTTATATCCGATTTGAGCTCTCCCGGACCCAGAACCCCAGAAGGGGTCACTTGGTGCGGCATCCTTCCCGCTTTCCGCGGTTTGCTATATCTAAGCTAGACCGGGATCTACTGGAGGAGGCAGCCATAATTTACTCTTGGCTGTCTCCGCAGCCTCCGACCGAGGAGGTAGACCAGGGGGCAAGCCGCTTTTGCGATTTGATAACGCATATCTGTGATGCTACCATGCCATGCCAGGATTCAATGTATTCGGCCTCCATTCGTGACCGGAGGTCCTACACCCACAGCCGTCGGCGTCATCGCGAAGATGGGTAAGACGACCGGCTTTATGCGGAGTACCTGAGAAAACTCTGTAGCTGGCTTGGAGGCGGAAGTGCTCGCCAAAGGCTATTGGCGGACGACTGATTTCCGGGTCCCGCCAGAAGAGGTACGCGAGTGGCGTGACGCCGTCGTCCCGGTTGGAGGCTCCACGTGCTGGTTTTGCTAGCGTGGAGGCGCTCCAGCCGGTCATCGTCGAGTGGGCAGGGTGGCAGCATGGAACCCTTTCCTTCCGTGTGACGCAGGTTCTTTCCTTGCACGGCTGCTTCGGAAAGTACCTGCACTCGGTCGCTAGGAGGGAATTGAGTCCCGTCTGCCACCACTGCGACTGCAGTGAGGACTCGGCCCAGCATACGCTCACGGTTTGCCCGGCTTGGGCAGCGCAGCGTCTGGTCCTCATTGCAGTAATCGGAGAGGATCTCTCGCTACCGGCCATCATACGCTCCATGGCCGGTAGTGACAGGAATTTTACCGCGGTTGCAACCTTCTGCGAGGAGGTCATCTCGCAGAAGGACGCGGCGGAACGGGCCCGGAAGGACGACCTTCACTCGGACTCAATTCGCGTTTACCAGCGCCTCATGCCGCCCTGATTATGCCCGGAGGTGGTCGGGACGGGTTCTTCCCTCCACCCGCTATAGTGGCCAATCGCGAGGAGGCGACGTCCTGGTGTGCCTGGACGTTGCCTAATTTATTTATTTTTATTTATAGGCGGACTTAATGCCTAGGGCATTCTCTACCAGTCAACCTTGAGGTGGTGAAGAAAAGCGATAAGTTAGGTGAAGACATCTGGAATTTACTGTATTGTAATGTGTTTTAAAACAACTATAGTTACATATATATATATACAAATACATAACAAATATACACATACATAAAAATATATAATGAAGAATATACATATATATATATACTAACATACACTTATAAATAGGTATACAGTCAAATGCATTGTGGTTATTCTGCTAATTCAGCGAGGAGAAGTTCACGTACTTTGTTCTTAAACGTTAAACGGCTTTCAGATATTCTAAGCTCAAGAGGAGCATTTGCGCATTCCATAGAAGAACTGTTTGCACGAATAAAAATGAGTTGACAAAGTTAGAGCTGTGAGGAGGACATAAGAGGAACAAATTGTTCGAAGAACGAAGGTCCCTGTCATGAGTGGAGCACAAAAATTAAAAGTAGGGACTTAAGTAAGAAGGGGGAGACGGAGAGTTCAAGAAGGTGTATAGAAAATTTAGTGCTCGCAAACTGCGACATTGCCGAATAGGGAGCCACTTCAATTGGGTACGTAAAGCAGAGAAATGGTCATACTTGCGAAGATTGGTAATGAATCGAATGCAGTTATTCAGAAGACGGTCTAGTTTGTTGAGAAGGAGAGTTATCCGAAGGTGGTGCCCACGCTTTTGTGGGCAACAAAGAGTGTGGCAACAACGCTAGGAGGGGTCCAGATGTCTTGCTAAAGCTGTTGCCGGATTTCTCCTATTTTAAGCGTAGCATGGCACACCGTGTGGTTTTAGAAGGTCCGATTCCGACACACCGTTCCACTGAGAACCCCGGTGGACGACGGCCCGAGGGGGTATCCAGACGTTTAAAAAAAATTGTTAGGTTTATGGACTCTCTCTCGCGTGTATATCGCTAAAGGTATTAATGATAGGATAATAATCTAGCCTAACCTGATATGTAATCTATACTCGTAGACATATGGTTACAGGAATAGTTAGTTATTGAATGTAAGGTAGTCTATTCTAAAATTCTTCGGTGCAACGACATCTATAAGGGTATTATAACAACAGTACAATATATATTAACATCGTATAAATTTGCAACTAGCTAATATTTATACTAAGTAAAAAGTATTTACGTGGTAGAGCCATGTTTAGGCAATAATGGGCCGGCTCGACCGGTGCAATACCACGACCTCATAGAAGACTGGTTTTGAAATAATAGTTGAGTTGCATTTCCCAGGAAATCCCCGTCTGTTGATCTATCTTCCAATAATATATATACATAAAAAAAAACTATTATATAGACTGCATCTCCCTCTTTTAAGCTATGTATTTCTTTATCCAAAAGTTTACTAGAAGAGAATGTAAACTGCGATAAAATACAATAATTAAATATTTAGACTTAAGTAAAATATTACATTCTATTGGTGTGTCTAAAACAAAGAGTGTATCGGATTTTCCAGACACTATGTATACACTAAAATGTATCACAATTCATATTGTTTAATAAATGTTCTATTCATATAGGTAACTACATTCAAGCGTAGAGGTAACGTAGAAGCGTAGACGATATAGACGTATAGTGCATACACAACAGTGTCAAGAGTAAAAAACTCTTAACTGTTTATGATTTCCTGGTCATTTATAAGCGCAACTTTTGTTATAGATTCTTGGTTGACATGCGCATTGACTTTCATCAACAATAACTTTAACGTAACAGGATAAATTGAGATTTTAAGGAAAATGATTAAGCATAGGGAAATTTTCATGCTACGAGTAGAGGAGAATATTGGAAAAGAAAGTTATCAAGCTGCCAAGAAGACAGGCAGGGAATAGAGATGAGTAGCAATTGCTTAACTGAAGCCTTAAAGAATAAACAGAAGACCTTCTTCTTCAACGTCACAAAATGTCATGACTCCAATAAATGTTGTTACGGAAGTGGGTACAGGGATTGGAAGGAAACTAATGTCACTGCCGAGAGTAACGATTTATTTGCGTTTCACAATATTCCGAACGCGTAACACTCACAGCACAGAACGAGTTGTACTACTGCACGAACCGCGTAGCACTGTTCCACACTGTTCCCGCGGACTCCACTTAACTCAGTCCAACGGTAGCAACTGCACTACTCACTATTCACTTTCACTGTTCACTTCACTTCACTGTACTACTTTTCACTTCTTCTTCTTATTCTTCACTTGAGAGCACTTTCCACTGAACTGCCCTGTAGGCGCGTCTGGAGCTCTTTATCTACCCCTAATTTCGATCGTAATTTGTTGAATTTCGACTGTCATTTCGTTATTCTTTTCGATTGTCTTCTACAACTTAATTTATTTATTCTTTTTGTACTTTCCATTATTTTCGAATTTTGTAAAGAATCATCTCCATCCACTAGAATTTTCCATAAAACACCGAAATCACAAACAAAAACCCATAGAGTCCACCGGGGCTTGAACTCACGGCATTCGACTCGCAGCCGTAGCCACTACCGCTCAGCTACCGTGACTTGTCAATCTTCTCTCGAAAAACTTCTATGCATTGTTTTTCTGTGCGATGACGTAGGCATGGCGTCACAATATGTATAACATTTTTTGCTCTGAAATACTGCTATGGCGGTTATGGCACTACTCGTCAGCAGACTGGGATGGAATGTGGGATTATTTTGCATCCATCCCGTGGGCTCAACGCTGCTTTAAAGATCTGTCGCAGATCTGTCGCAGATCTGTCGCAAAGTACTTCTGCCGTGACTGACGAAATCACTGTCGGTATAGAGTATTATATCCCCTACAGAGAAGTCGCCAACACGAAGACCAGTACCTGGTTCAATCGCGAGTGCACCCGTGCTGTTGCTCAAAAGCAGTCGGCCAACCGCGCATGGACTCGAGCCCGCGCTCATTGTGACCCAGACATAAACCTAAAAGCAACACTTAACAAAGCCACTAGAGAATGCAAGAGAGATTACATCAGAGCAGATGCCCAGCGCATTGCACGGTTTGGTCAAGAAGCCGTCGCATGCCCTACGGGTAGCCGTAAGTTTTGGCGATTGGCCAAAGCCGTGCAGTCCAACTACTGCCAACCTTCTATCCGAATTACCTTGCCAACTACCGCCGTTGAATTACCCTGACGGATCACTGTCCCACGAGCTGCAAGAGAAAGCGAAAGAATTAGCTGACCTCTTGCCGGCTAACTCCCGAATCGACGACCGTGGCGCACACACGCCCACCATTGCTATTCCGGCGGTGGTTCTTAAGAACTGTGCACCTGAGTTGTCTCCCGTACTGATGCGCTTGTAACGCCTGTCCTATTCCTCAGGAATTGTTCCAAGCCTGAAGAGAAGCGAATGTTCAACCCTTACCCAAAAAAGGCGACCGCTCCGATCCAGCCAATTACCGATCTATAGCTGTCACTTCCATACTGTGTAAGGTGCTCGAGCGGATCATCAATACCCAATTAATCCACCACCTAGAGGATCACTCCTTGTTAAATGATCAGCAATACAATGCAATATGGTTTTAGGTCAAACTGATCCACGGGTGATCTTCTAGCGTACGTCACACACCTTTGGGGTGAGGTTATATAGGCATCCGGAGTCTTTGGCCATCAGCCTCGACATTGCCAAGGCCTTCGATAGGGTCTGGCATCGCTCGCTTCTCTCCAAACTTCCTGCATTTGGTCTGCCACCCAAACTCTGCAACTGGGTTGCTGCCTTCCTCCATAAGCGCCGCATTAGGGTTCTCTGCGACGGCGCGGCCTCTGACATCCAGGAGGTTAAATTTATTCTCCGGTTGCTGTAGTCAACTTCGTCAGGTGGCTTCTTCCAAGAGATTGTACGAACACTTTTGAACCCCGATTCTCGATTCTGTTTTTTTTTTTTCGTCGTGTCTTGTGGTCTCATAAACCAGAAGCCTAGAAAGGACAAACCTTTGACCCCGACATACTTGGCCGCTTGTTGGACAAGGTGAACCCACTATGGTGTATCCCATATTTAGAGAGGTTCTCCTACTGTAGACGCAGTTTATACAGACAGAAGTTAGGTGTTAATAAATAATAAGCCTCTAGTGCCTACTTTTGTTTGAAGATCGTGTTCGTGTATCCTTTTTGTAACAATAATTGGTTTTTTAACTACTACTGATTTAAAAAAAAAGCAAGGATGTTCTAAGTCCTCGCAACACCATTAAAACAAATAGACGCAGTCTATGTATGATAGTTAGAGAAAAAATACATGTATTTTTATTACTTGAAAATTATAAGCTATAGTGAAGTTTAGAATTTTCATTTATTTTGTTTAATTATAATTATAGAGAATTACCAACAGAAGTGACTCAAATTTGTTAGAAAATACCTGTAGGTATCTCTGTCAAGTAGTCGTTCCGTCATTATACAAAAAACACCCACGTTACAATCCGCAGTTATACCAGGAGAACATAATGCGGCGAGAGGTTTTACCCGCCAAAGTTCAGTCTACAGTAACTTTTGGTGCCTATATGACATCAGTCTCAAAATATAAACGTTGCAATGTAATAATGAAAAAGAATAAGTGGATTTATAAGATATATACATACATATGTACACATCAGCGGCACTCATACCTGTAAAACGAAGAAATATCGATAAAAGAAGTAAGAAGTAATGTCCTTATCAAGGTAAAAAGTGAAGCAAAACCATTATGGTCACCGAAGTATGCTATGCTGATGCTGAAAGGTGCCGTCTTATTTTAAGCTGACTTCAATAAATCAGAGAGTTTTATAGGTTTTTCGTAAATTATTCACTGCGTAACTCCATCATTTAGTAAAGAATTCGTTTTTTTTGTGATGGGAATTACGGAACATACAGCGCCATCTAGAGACGCCACCATAGTTCTAGGTAAACCTCGCTGGACATCTAGTATCTACCTGTAATTTACAGATGTCATTAGCCTACACAAGTCAGCGGCGTTGATATCTCCTGCAGGTCATGATGCCTTAGTCTAGACTAACTATAATAGGCCTGTTGCAGTTGCGTTTTCCTATTTATTAATAATTACTACCCTAATGATAAAAACGAATTAATATTATAACCTATACGTATGTATATATAGTAAAAAGTAACGTAGTTTTTCCAGGTGTACGAAATATCAACATTTATCGTTCAGCTGTATGCTATCCGTAATATGCCGTATATATGCCATAGACAGATTGTGATACGTCAACTACGCATTTATAATGAAGTTATAGATCATTATACTATCACTAATCATTATTATTTTTTTACTTAATTAATTATATTTCTACACGTCCACAATATTTTATATAATATTCATTTAATAAAAAACAATTCTAGCATAAGTGATTATTCCTTTGCAGGACTTGACAAACGTACATACAATTGACATATGGAATAATCAGATTTGGGACAACAATTTATGGATTATAAAAATTCATCTGTATTCGTATCGAACGCATCACTCAAGCTCATAATGCATAACCAGTGGATAATAGGGCAAAGCATCAATTTTTATGTAAATATATAAAGTTATAATTTTATAAAATAAGTAAATTAATAAAAACTTTATAAATTAAATATTTTTTTAAATTAAGGTTTAAAGAAACTATATTCTCATAAGAAAAATAAACAGTTCACTTACATGGAATACATAGTAAATGAGTATAATTAATGGCATCATGCGACGAAGCATCCATAAACTCAATGTGAACAAATTAATTAACGTATTGAAGTTTAAATAAAAAACCTTGACGAACAACAATGGGCGGCATTACAAATAAATCATTGTTATTAACAAATAGCAAATAGCCATTATCTCACAACAGGTAAATACACCAAAACATGTGTCGGTGGAACTAAAAACTGGCCAAACGTTGAGGGTACTCTACCCTCAATATTTTAGCGAACTTTTTAATATTTTTTACTATTGGGACAGTGCGATTGTCGGTATATACGAGTATATATTTGTGTGAACTAAATAGTATGGCGATATATGAAATATTTGTATGTGTGTGTTTGTCTAGAAATATTTTGTAAGCGTAATGTTGAACCGAGATGGAACAAATTAAAAAAGTATGGTACCTACGAATTGCACTGAAAATAAATGAAATTTCTTTTGCTATTTTTTCTAATATCTTTATTAAATGAATGCACATAGCACTATTATTAAAAAAATATATTAAATAACTACGAACACATTATTGTAAATTTAAGAAAAAGCAAATCTTTTTTCTCACTCTATCTAATGACAAAGAATGAGAGAAAAATTACACATATTGGCTAAATTTACACACACATCCTTTCCAAACCGCGCTTTCTCACTCTTCAACCAATATTAAGACACACCCCCTATTCCAGGATAGCATTAAACTTGATTAATAGATGATTTGAACTGAAATTCATGAGATAAACTTAGCATTTTCAAATAAAATATAACAACACGTAGAAAGCTCATGAAATGAAGAGTTATAAAGCAGAAACTCTCAGCTCGTTTATGGAATAGATAGTAAGAATTTTTCAAAGCAATCCTCGTTACAGTGATTTAAACGAGGAAATTTGGATTTACATTTAATGCTGTTAGGCCAGAACCTACATACACTAGCGTGCAAATTTAGACTTTATTTTAAAAGTATAGGGTTGTAACGCTCTTTGCAGAGAGGGGATAGTTATCAGTTTTTTGGTAAATCAAAGACCTCTTTTGGGCTTATGAAGTCCTAGTGAAAAAAACGCGTGTATTCATAGTTGTCTAAATGTCTCACTGAAACCACCAGCTTGGGGGGGTTGACAATTTATATGTATACTAGCAGACCCGACAGACGTTGTCCTGAAGTTGCAGTATACATAAATAACCTAGATACCGACTGCAGCGCCATCTGCCGGATTTGTGAATTTAAACCATCCATAGCAGCTCCACCCAAACGCATACAAAAAAAAAAATTCAAATCGGTCCAGCCGTTTAGGACGAGTTCAGTGACATACACACGTACAGTAGAATCATATATTTATAGATATATGTATAATAAACACAACAATAATTGTAATCGATCATAAATACATTCATACATACATTCTTGTTAGATGGCTGGATCAAGAGATGCAAAGCAGGGGTCTGATCTAAATGGTTATTGAATGTGAAAAATGTTAGAAAAAGCCTATACTTTCAAAAGCCTTTCCCTTTCAATGACATGGTTGATACTTTCTTTTCTTTCTTGCAATATGGCGTCAGTTATATCCATATTGATTTTTCAGTAAAGAGATATGGAATTTGGTTGTTACATCAAATTCCACTACTCAAAAATGAATGACCAAAATTAAAATAATAAAGACTTTTGACACTATTAAAACATTTTCAAATGCCTTCTAATTGTTATTTACGTGTATTATAAATCATAAATATACCAAATGCCGTATTTCTCTCTTATATAGCTAAGTAATTACAATGCTACTAAGTTTTATACCAGGCAATCCGCTATAGACTTTTTAATCTGTGTGTAGTCTGTGGCATTCAAGATATTTATCATTACAATTCTCTATTATTTATGTAAGTTCCGTTAAATAAGCATTAATGAAATATAATGTTTTTTTTTATATATTTTGTTGTTGAGCTAAGTATTGCTAAATATACTCTGAACTAGAGTGAGTGAGTAATACAGGTTGATTCAGATGAACTCAACTATTACGGTTTCTACATTATCATTCCCAAGCTTGTTGTATCAGCGAGACATTCAGACAAATTTGCAATCACCCGTTTCTATCACTAGGAGTTCATAAGACCATAAGAGGTCTTTGGGTTAAGGAGAATCTAACAAGTACCCAAACTCTGCTAGGCATATTTCAACCTCATCCATTAAGACCAAAGTGTAAATTTTGCACGCAAATGTATAGAGCTTCCGGCCTTTTAGCATAAAGTGTGGATCCAAATTTCCTCATGAAAATGATTGTTGTTAGAATTGTTTAGTAAGATTCTTACAATTTATGACATAAAAGATCTAAATACTTCTAATCAATAAATCTACACTAAATTTGCTTTCTACTTGTTGTTATATTTCATTTAAAAAACTTTGTTTTAAGTCATCATTTTCAGTTTTAAAATATCTATGAACGCTGTTCTGAAATAGGGGTGTGTCTTAATATTGATTGATGAGTGAGAAAGAGCGTTATGAAATGAAATGTGTGTGTGTAAACACACATACATTTCCATAACGCAGTAGGCAACATACATTTGATCTCCCTCTTTGTTCTTGGATAGAACGAGAAGAAAAATTCGTCATTACCATATTCATTTTTCCTAAATGGTATTGACACATACAAACAGGGTGAAAGCTTTCATAAAATTAAAATAAGTATTATAAAAAACAACAATTCAAAGTTGGTATCAAATTTTTAGGTAATAACCTAAAAATTGGATATCCATTTATTTTCAAACTAAATCAACTCATTTTCACCTCATTTTATTTTAAGCAAACAGAGATAGATAGTCACTCTAAAATAAACTAAACTCTGTCAATAAGTAAGAAGAGCTAAAAAAATACGACTATAACTTTATTTTGTACAGTTGGTAGACAAATCATAACTTCCTTCCTTATTACATTTTAAACTAAAAAAAATGCAAACTGCTATTAAAAAAAAAATAACAACATAAAAACTTCTTAATTAAAATCTATTTGTTTCTTTCTGACTCGTAACAAGGATTGATTCAGAGAAGATGTTTCTTCTCTGAATCAATCATTGAGTAACAAAACCAATTCACTTTTGGGAACGACGTACGGTAAGTTTAAGGAGATACTTGTTCCCATGGGAAATTTATGAATGAATTCGATTGTCAAATTAAGACTTCTATTGCTATTTAGGATGAGCTTATATAGATCAAAAACTCAATTAATTACAATAAGAAGACATCAACGGCTACACCGATTGTTCACTTAGTTCCACTAGATTTGAGTTCTTTAAATATTGACTGATAGTATTTTCAAGTTTTCATTTATAAAATAGCTTCGCTTGGCCCCCAGCTTCACTCACCTGATTACAGTTTTTTTTTGCTTTAAACCAACCCTGTCTTGAAATGAACATGACAATAAAAAAATAATCCAATCGGTCGGGCCGTTCATGAGCTTTTTTTTTTATTTTTATATATAAGAATAACCCATTCAAACTTTTCTTAAATTTTCTCTTTATTGGTCATATTATAAAAAAAGGAACATATAAATAATATTATATATTCCATATATATTCTCTACTCTTCCCGCGCCAGTACTAGGATATCATAACTAGCATGGAGATTTAATATCGGTATCTCTATCTACGTGCATCAGCCAAGTTTTCCTCTTAATATATATGTACATACATATATAGGGCGTTACTACAATCGCGACGGCGTAGTCCAATATTCATTCCTCACATTTACAGTACTCCAGTGTAGTAGAAGATAAATCCTTAACATCTCGACTAATTAACAAAGTGCCAATAACTAACTATATAGGGTAAACAATACTTACATATGTTGGCAACCCCCCAATGATCAGTGTACACTTCGTTAATTTATTATGTTTAATAAGAATATTCTCTCTTTTTGAGCTGTAACAACTCAAATGATTAGTAGAATACACAATCTTGTATGCTGGCTACATTTATTTATATGTCAAACGTAAACCATTTTCATTTGGCGGCTGTTTTGAAAAAGTGTGAAAGAATCTGTTAAAATTTCATGAACACTGTACGTCAGTGGCTAGATTTCGAGGCAAAAAAACCTGAGTTTTAGGTAAGTTTGCATGCTAATTTCTATTAATTCAATCCGTTTACCTATTAAAAGCGTGTTAGAAGTTATTTTAGCTTTGCAAAATAAATATAAAGGCTTTTTTAGGCTTCTGTGCCAATGACTATACTTTTACTTGTTTGACTAATTAATTATTGGCATACATGCCAACCACTACACTTTTTATTGTGTGTTACTAGTCAAATTCTTAAGCAAACAACATGTTAATCGATTTGAAACTATCTCTTACTATTATTGTTAATTCTTATTTATTCTTAGCACTGCCAATCACTATACTATTTAGATAGTACCATTGATTGTACCTAAACTTTTATTTTTTAGAATAAATTCCCAAGGTTCAGATCAGGACAAAGCATTCGAAATGATATTCGGAGGCAGATCTGGAAAAAGCTTTAGAAGCTAAAAAAATGATTTTGCAAAATAAAAAGTGTTGGACCAACTAAACCACTTCCGATAAAGAGCTACTAAGAATATTAGAAGACGAGGTCTAATTGATTATAGATAGAGTATATCTATAAATTTTAGTATACTTATTAATTTTAAGACTGAAAATAGTGCCAATGATTTATAGTGCTATTTATACTTAATTTATAGTGCCATTTACTATGCTCAAGTGCCAATGATTGTACAAATCAGTAGATATAAGTAAAATTACATTTTTAAGTTTATAAAACGTTTATTTTTAAAATCAATTTTTCATTTTATTCATGCATGTGAAAACTAGTACCCGTAAAAACAACTACAAATATTTAAAAAAATTGTTTACATTTGAGAATTAGTCACTTGCTATTAAAAATCGTGTTATACTGCAGATTAGGGAGACCTCATATACGTATACCACAGCACTTTGCTGACTGTGCAAAATTACAGATAGACCAGATACGTATAGGAACCATGGCATTTCGTGACCGTTGAATAGCACGAGTTCTATGACGTTTCATACTAAAGTAAAAAAAATATCAATACTGTATATAATCTACTTGATTATATACACTTATTTTACTTATTTTTAAAAATGAATCCTCTTAGGACGTAATAATAAAACATTTGTTTAATTTAATAAATACCACGAGTTCGGTGACGTTTGATATTTGAATTTGAATCGACTTAAGACAGAAGCAAAACACACATTATTTATTTTTTTATAAATTTATTTAAAAGGAAAGGGGCCTTCTTGGTAGAAAATATATTTATAAAGTATATATGATTCCATATTGAATTTTAAAAAAATCTAAATCTAATCCAAAAAGTATTTTCAATGAAAGAGACACCAAAATTTTCCCAAGCAATTAGAAAGAAGCTTCCTCGTTTTCTTTAAAATCTCAATTTATCGTTCAAAATATTCTTGAAAATGAAGATGTTGTTAAGAGGCAATGCGCATGTCAACCACGAATCAATAACAAAAGTTTCACTTGTAAATGACCAGGAAATCATAAACAGTTAAGAGTTTATTTTTGCTTAACACTGTTTTATGCATTATACGTCGATGTCGTCTACGCCACTACGTTACCTCTACGCTTCAATGTAGCTACGAATGTTAACAGAACATAATAGCCTACATGAAATGTGATACATTTTAGTGTACACCTTGTATCTAGAAAATCCGATACACTCTTTGTTTTAGAGAAACCAATAGAATTAACTACTTTACTTAAATCTAAATATTTTATTATTGTATTTTATCACAGTTCTGCAATGTCTTCCAGCTAACCTTTGGATGAGCTGGAAATACGTATATATATGTATATATCCCTTTTTAATTGAATTCAATTAAAAAGGGAGTTCTTCTGAATTCGACCCATACGTACGTATGTTTGTATGTATCTTTATAAGTACTGGGTTTTCTCAAAAGCTAGTGATCTGATTTGGATGAAATTTTTGATATTTTAATTTAGATTTCGAGGCAAGTTTTTTGTATATAATATATTAGAATCTGATGAAGAACTTCGGATATAGACAATGTATTTTTTTTTTAATTGTATAACAAAAACCTTGCCTGTGAGCTATGAAGGGGTAAGCAGATATACATACATATAGGTACCCTTATATAGCCAAATGAGCTTTTTTTAAGTTAAGATGGGTCTTTCACTATTTGTCAAACTCGCTTTTTTACCCAAATGAGAAAAATATGTGATTGGTACATTAGTCAAGTTTTCTTTTCACTAATGCGTGCCTGCAATCGTGACACCGCAGTTTGTTATTCGTTTGTTATACCATCAAAATTCAAGTGCAGTAGAAGAAGTATGTTAAACAGCCATAAATTAGTACGATTGCGTCGGCTTGTTAAAAAACCATATGTACTAATATAGCAATATACATTTTGATCACTTTATATAGGTATCTAATCTAAAAAAAAAACTCTAAATATAAAATATATATACTACCAAAACTAGGTAGCAGTGCCACCTAGGGGCGCCACTGCAGCAGCGCTGGTCTAAGTGTAGCGTAAGCTGATAGACAAAGGGAACATCGCTGGCCATGTAGTATAACCTACAATTTTCAGATATCGTTAACGTACACTTTTGAGTCACATTTGTATCTCCTTAGTTCATGATCTCTTAGTGACTTCAGCTGGAGTATAGAACTAACTATGTTAAGCTAAAAACGATGTTTGTTTCGTGCGGGACTTGACAAAGAACATAACGAATATAAAACACACCTAGACTTAGGACAACTATTTATAGAGCACTCAATTTTTCCCGTATTGGAATCAAACCCTCAATCGTAGCTATTCATACATGAAAATGACAGGTATCTCAACAGGGGAATTAAATTGCGTCCGCCTGCGTAAAGAGCTAATTATATACGAATAATTCCTGTATCGCTGGGGACTTTACAAACATTGAAATAACGGACACAAAGAACACTTAGACTCAGGATAGTTATTTAAGAGATACTCAAAGTATTATGCAGTGTGGAAAAGGGCAGTGAAGTGGCAAGTAGACATGTAAACCACTACATCATCCGTCCAGTAGCAAACTTAACACCTAAGGCACAGATTTTACCTGGCACCATTAGAATGCTACATTATCAGCGAGTGTCATACGTATGCAAGTGTTTCACACATTATTTATTGAAAATTTGTTTAATAAAAAATAAAAACAATCTCTATTTCAAATCCAAGCTACATATATAAATATTATGTTTAAGTTACCAGAAGGACAGACGGACAGACGGACAGAGATTGTATAGTAGGGGGTAATAGTAAACCTGAAACACGTATATTTACTCTTAGTGAATCATCCAAGTTTCCATCTCATTTAAGGCGGCAACTACGTACGCGACGTCACAGTTAGATAATCGTTCCTTAATATCACCAACACTCTAGTACTTTACAAGAGATATATGTAACAGCTATCAATATAAACGTGCAGTTTTAAACAAATATCACTTGTACATAATTGAATTTTCTATGTATTATAGTAGTATATAATATTATTATACACAATGAGTTGCACCGACGCACATGCTTCGTAGCGAAGTTCATGAGCAATAATAGTAATAGGCAGTTGTGAATTTAAAAATAAGACGGCTTACTTTCAAATTACAGTGGCCTGTGTATAGTCTGTATCTGAATTTTCTTAAGTGAATTAAAAACAATGTTCAACAATTTTCTTAAGTGAATTAAGGAAATTACAAATCAGCAGCCTAATACGTATTATTCGGAAGATATTGTTTTTAATTCACTTTTTATCTTGAAAAGCAATTAACGATATTTCTTTACACTACAGGTACGGGTTTGACGTACATTCAGGTGTAAGAACAAATTATCTAATTAACATATTTATTTCGTACTATTGCAATGCAATATTGAGATGTCGTGTAGTATTACACGAAAATTACAACATATAAACTTGACAGCTAAAACCTCTCAGTGAGTTATGTACTCCTGGTACAGTTGCGGATTCCTCAGAATGTTGCGGGTATTTTGTGGATGGTATCAATCACAATGTCCCACCTGTCCATATAATGTATCTATAGAAAAAATGTCGAATCTGTCTATAGATTGAATACAATATATTGTACAACACATCCTAACAATATAATATATTGTTAGGATGTGTTGTACAAGCGGATTTTTAATTAAGGCATTCTTCACTGGTACAACTGAAAAACTGGTAAAACTTAACCAAAAATTACTTATTAATTTTTCTTACTATCCGTGTATTTACTAAACAAAATTTCAAAGACTGTTGTTTAACATATCCTGTTTCTTTCGTAATCCTGGTGTTACATTTTATAGTCCTATTGGTATTTACGTTTTATTTCATCTGGGCATCATCTTGAAATCTATTAAACTGTCTAGGCTGTAGGGCCTTATATTCATACATATATGCACTTTAAAAACATAATTCTCATTCTTGCCCATTTGTTTAGAAATAACTTTCCATCACTATAAAAGTATGAGATTCTCTACTAAGTCAAGTAAGTATAAGTAAAAAAGTAAACCCGTAGTTAAATTACACTCGTATTTACTTAATAACTCTATCTATTCGTGATATCGTTATGTTTAGTAGTATTTCGTTATGGTAAGTAGTAGTGTCGATCTGAAACACTAATGTATAATATTGTTTAACTTTCCACATTGTAGTCTCCGTTACAACACAAAATTAATTAATCTAATTGTTGAGAATACTTAAAGAGACCGCATTTCTCATCTTTTTTTTTAATATTATATTTGGGTTCTTTTAAAGATAATAATAAATATGCATGTTACTCAAATCAAAGTTAAATACTTTCTAATAAACTTAAGTACATAAGAATGATCCGCCGATCAACAAATTTAGTGATAAATTATTTTTAAGAAGATTTTTTTGTATAGTTGCGGGTTTCAGTGTGTTTGTGCATATTTCGTAGCATGGTAATTTGTATTTTTTTTAGACTTTATTTTATTATTGTACAGATATATATTATATCTTCTACCAAAAACTGAATATAACTTATATATCTTGTTAAACTGTATACTCCTCTCTCTAAATTAAATTTATAAATAATATTAAATGGATAATACACAACTTCCAACATTCTATGTTTCATAAAATGACCGCAACATCGCAGCACCGCAACGCAGCCCCGACTCACAGGGGACTTCTTCGCAGCACCGCAGCACCGGCAAGACTCAATGGGGACTTCCTCACAGAATCGCCACACCGCAACACCGCAGCATCGCAGCACCGCAACGCACGTAACACCGCAGCATCTAAGCACCGCAACGCAGCTCCGACTCACTGGAACTTGCGGAAGACAGTTCCGACTCACTGAAACTTGCGGCACATCGCTCCGACTCACTGGAACACTCACTACTGGGCCTGGCACAATCTACAAGGGAACTTCACAGCGAATCTCAATTGACCGATTGAAACCTGCGTACGTTGCCGATGAAACGCAACAGCCCAACTCTGAACAGCAAAACGCCGTAGCCGTTAAGTAGACAAGGAGTGGGAGTTAAATTTCCTGATTACTACCCCCCGTAGTCACGATTTCGGTGGGGGAGTAGTGTAGCGAACATTATGTAGTGTAGTAAAGCGTAGTGTAACAATATTAGTTTCAAAAACCGTAGCACTACGTTACAAGTAATGGTTTAGCAGTATGCATTTCCAATAAATGCATTACTACTGCAACTAAACTATGCAATATGTATATTTCGATAAACAATACAGTTTCCTTAGACCCCTAAGCAATAAAACTTTGATTCCAAAGGTAATATTTTAAATTGTTTAAATTGGCTGACTACCTATGTACTTATAATATTACTTAATACAT
Organism: Tyria jacobaeae; assembly: GCA_947561695.1. Classification (NCBI taxonomy): domain Eukaryota; kingdom Metazoa; phylum Arthropoda; class Insecta; order Lepidoptera; family Erebidae; genus Tyria; species Tyria jacobaeae. The sequence continues at coordinate 2,816,227 of OX387207.1, read as the reverse complement.
AAATGTATATATATATACAAGTTACCCTGCAAAGTACAAAGTGCAAAGTGCAAGGGCACAATGACTAATCTTAGGGTGAGTAAATGAGTTTATCAGTGGTAACAGAAAATTTGTCAAAACGATTGTTTTTATTGAACTACTACGCAGCTACAAGTTGTGGGTGCGATGCCCCGAACAAGGGTGAAATGCCGTGCTAAATGTCATTTATCTACATAATTATACTATGCAGCTATTTCGCAATACATTCATTATTTTTATCTCATATCTAGTCTGGTTTTCATACGACAAGCTGTGCTTAGTCTGAAATCAGACAGCGGTGCGTGAATGTCTTATTACTACTATTCTGGATGAAAAATTGAAATGAACAGTTTGAATTGCACAATTATTCTTATTAGGATACAAGATTGCAAATAAAGTTTCAGTAGAAGAGATGGTGGCAAAGTTCACAAATTTAGATTTTTAATAGTATCTGTTATCCGAATCTCATAACTTTGATGGAGAGTATATTTCGATGACTCATTTGCACACAGGAGCTAGGTCATCTCGAAAAGTGAATAGGAAGTGATCTGTTTTTGATTTTGTTTGATTTGTGCCACTATAAGTTCTCTCTCACTATAAGTAGATATTTGTAACGTAAATCAACGGCACTGCAGTATTGTAGACGTGTTTTATTAGTTCTATCTGGCTCTTAAATTTAGTGTAAATTATTATTTATTATCTTAGAGTACTACCAAACGAATTCCTCTTAAAAAAAAAAAAAATCTTAGCACTCCATTGTAACAAATTTCACGAATGGAAGAATGTTAAACGCTATATTTATTGTAAGTACTCATAAGTACTTTTATAAATTATTCACTGACGGATACAAAAACTGCACGTGTCCGGTAACTTCTAGACAATTAAACTAATTTTGGTCAATGACTTCCACCAAATTTATTTTCGAAAAGTTCTCCGAAGCTTCCTCGTCTTTACTTTGATCCCTATTTATTCTAACAATATTTATTTTTAATTGAAAACATTGAAGTTTTTGTTATTAAGAAGAAACAAAGCATAACCACGAAATCCATAACTAAAGGTTTACATACAAATAACCAGAAAATCATAAACTGTTAAGTGATTGTTTTTGTCACTGTTTTATGCATTATACGTCTATGTTGTCTACGCCTCTACGGTACCTCTACGCTTCAACCTAGCTAATAATATGAACAGAACAGAACACATTTCTCCTAACTTAAATGTATCATATTTCCTATTTGAAATATGACATATTTAATTAAGAGCTTCGTGTTTAGATAAACATATAAGTAACTTTTGTTGTAGACGAAATAATAGAATACAATATTTTACTAAAATTTAAACTTTAAATAGCTAATGTTTTATACAATGGGCAGCCCACTCCCTACTACAAACCAAATTTACGATCGTTACTTTTAAACCCCTTAATTTTCATAATAATTTTCATATCTAATTATATATCGGCATCTTTTCAAAATGCTACCCCGTAGAGGAAAAGTTCCTAACTGTTGGAAGAATATGTATGAAATTTAATATTGAAATATGTAAAGAAGTTTCTTCAACGCTCGATAGATGGCGGTGTGCAGAATTTCTTAATAACGTTATGGTTTAGTTACGAGGCTTAGTTTAAATAGATTAATGCTTCCAGTTTGTGTTCAGTAGCTCTAATGCAACAAGCATATTTTATACTATTATTATATGAGATATCGTTGTAACTATCACATATTTCTTATAAAAGTAACACTTATGGTAAATAAACATGCCTATAGTTCAAAGCAGTTTTTTACAGAGTCCAGTACTTATGCATGATTTAGTATTATGGTTTCAACAATACAATTTGTTCAAGATCTCAAAACCACAGAGATGATTCAGAATACAATAACTCCACCCAGCAATGTTACAACATAAACTGCCGAAAATCACAATCTTATAATAATGGAATTTTTCCGTTACCTCCATTCGAAGGGGGTTTATAAGCAATCACGTAAAACTTAGTACCAGAAAACCACAGGTATATTGACTCGCTGCCCGTGTTGTGTTCAAATAGTGTGCCTGTAAAATACACATCACAACAATAGTTTTCATCAATTATGTTATAATTTATTAGTATTTTGGGGCAATGAAAAGGGGAAGGGAAGCTAGCTGCCTTCTCTTATCTTATTTTACGTATTGCGCAAAGGAATTAAAAAGGCGCACTGAAGGGAGATATCTACTTTTTCAAAAGTCAACTATATCTGAGAAGCTAAGATTCGGTCACAAAACTACGGAAAACTTATCCTCATTGTTTAACATTCCTCTTTCCACAATTGCCTGACTTAAACAACTACTATGACTAAAATACCCATACGCTACAACGTAAACATAACGATATCCTTCGGCTCATGATAGCCTGGTACTATAACCCACTACGATCAAAACTTTAAATGTAACTTACTATACTTATTTAGTTTAGTAAGTTATATTATTTAATGCAATAAACGAGCAGACAGGTCACTTGATGGTAAATAACTACAGCCGCCCATGGACAAGGCAACTCAAGTGTCACTAGTGCGTTGAGCCGGCCTTTTAGATAGGAGTACGCTCCTACTTCATAAACAAGCACTTAAAAAAATTCAAATAACGGGCACAAAGAACACCCAGACTCAGAACAACGATTTGAGGATTACACAAAGTATTGCCCCGTGTGGAGATCAAATCTACAACACTACGCAGCGACGTAGGGGCGAGGTGACAACCACTGAAGTGCAATCAGGAAATTCATTTCATTGTAAACGTTCACCGTTGAAATCTTTGTTATCTACAGTGATTGGTACTTTGGGGTATTTTAGAAAAGAGCGGAACACTGATGATTTACAGGTTACTCTCATGGGATAAACCTTGTTAGTGTTATTGAAAAATCAATATGCCGATAACTGACGCCATATTGCAATAAAGAAAATAAGAAACTACCTACTATGTCTTTCCAGAAAGAAAAAAGGTTTTTGGATAGGATATATATATGTATATATATATATATATATATATCTTTATATATATAATTCTTCTGTGAGTGTGTATGTCACTGAACTACTCTCAAACGACTGGACGGATTTTGATGAAATTTTTTGTGTGTGTTCAAGGGGATCTGGGAATGGTTTAGATTCACAAATCAGCCCGGCAGATGGCGCTGCAGTCAGTATCTAGGTTATTTATCTATACTGCAACTTCAGGACAACGTCTGTCGGGCGCAGCTAGTATACATATATACATATATATATACAATGTATACATTGTCATAATATACATTGTCATTCGTTTAAAAGCTGTTTGTTTCAGCGAGACATTTAGATAACATTGAATTCACGCATTTCATTCACTAGGACTTCATAAGCCCAGAAGAGGTCTTTGATTTACCGAAAAACTGATAACTATCCCCACTCTGCAAAGCATGTTTCAACCCTGTCCTTTTAAAGTAAAGTCTAAACTTGCAAGTAAATGTATGAAGGTTCCGGCCTTTCAGCATTAAATTCGAATCCAAAGGTTCCGTTGAAATTATTGAAGGAGGATTGTTTCGAAAAATTCTAAATATTTGTGACATAAACGATCCGAGTTCTTGTACCCAACAAATCTTCATTTCATGTGCTTTCTACTTGTAGTTATATTTTATTCGAAAATACTACGTTTATCTCATGAATTTCTGTTTAAAGATAACTAATATCGCCGTCCTGGAATAGGGGGTGTGTCTTAATATTGATTGATGAGTGAGAAAGCGCGTTTGGACAGGCTCTGTGTGTAAATGCCAATATGTGTATTTTTTCTCTCATTCTTTGTCATTGGATGGAGTGAGAAATAAGATTTTCTTTTTCTTACATTTACAATAATGTGTTCGTACTTAATCATTTTTTTTAATAATAGTGCTTTATGCTAGTTGCATAGTCTTCATATATGTGAGAAAAATATTTAAGAAAAAAAAGCAAAGAAATTTCCATCCCTATTTATTTTCATTGTAGTAGTGTAGTAAGTACCATACCTTTTTAATTTGTCCTATGTCGGTTCAACTTTACACTCACAAAATATTTCTACACAAAACACACACACACTTCAGAGCTTCCTATATATCCATACTATTTAGTTTACACATGATAAATCTATACCTCACTTGCGATTTGTAGACGACATTGTTATCATGGCAGAGACGCAGCAGGACATACAACAGATGCTGAATGACCTAGCTGACTTTTCTGTACGCATCGGCCTACGGATGAACCAACTTATAAGCATGTACTACCAGAACCGATTGCGGTACACGGGGCCGTTCTGGAAGTTGTTCAAAAATATGTATACCTCGGGCAGACATTGCAGTTAGGTAGGACGGTAGACGAGGTGAACAGAAGAATTCAGCTGGGTTGGACAGCGTTTAGCGTTTATCATTTAATTTCTTATTTCTAAACGGCTGAACCGATTTTGATGATTAAAAAACAAATTATTTTTAATATATACAATAGTTGTGTGTGTATACAATACATTTTACACAATTTTAACTATCGAAGTATTGTGCAGGAAAACGCTGCAACAAGGTAAATATAGTTCTTTACACAACCTGTAGTGACTAAGGCATCATCACCTACAGAAAATACTAACGCTAATGACTTGTGTAGGCTAACGACATCTGGAAATTATTGGCAGATACTAGATGTCCAGAGAGGTTCAGGAATTTGTTCACGTCCGTTCACGTTCAGTACCTTCACCCAGACACGCGGTAACGCACCTAAGTGGCGCCGCAATAAAGTTCAGGAAATAAACGTTTACCATTTTATTTTTATTATTTTATTTTGAATTACATACACTCAATGATTTACATTATATGGCTATTTTACTGAATACACCTATTATAAGTAATGGCTGTTAAGTCATTTAATCTGAGCTTTGTCTGCCAAAATAATTTAAAATCTTTCTCTCTTTATACTAAACTATCCATATTAAATATTCTTCTTTTTATCAATTTTTGTTCTCTCTTAACTCACTTTTCCCTATAACTATGTTATGTATTATCAAAATTTATTAATGATAATAATATTGAACTGTAGAAAAAAATATATATGTATTATCTATATATCTATAGGTTCTGATATAAAAGTTAAATGTTTTAACAAAAACAATAAACAAATGATCAATATTGCTTCACCATGCTCGTCATCGTCTCCTACGAAAAAGTTTTAGACGTATCTACTTAAGTATTGCATCTAACTATTTACTCGACCCCGACAGTATTAACTGACTTTTGTTGGCTCAGTTGCCACAACGAGAAAAGCAGATGAAGAATTATAGAAAAAAAAACAAATATCAAAAGTGAAACTAATGAAAATAACAAAAAAAGAACGAAGAAAACTTGTGTCGTATTATCAGCATCAAAATTATTAATAAAATATAAAAATTTATGAATGATAAAAATATTGAACTCTAGAGAAATGTATATATTAATATGTCTTATCTACATATATATCTATGGGTTCTCTGATAAACAAATTGTCATCTGCCGTATTTCCGCACCGATACGACCTTCAAACCTTCAAGAAAAGAGCGTACTCCTACCTAAAAGGCCGGCAACGCACTTGTGACTCTTGAGTTGCGGGTGTCCATGGGTGGCAGTAGTCACTTACCATCAGGTGACCCGTCTTCTCGTTTGCCCCCGATCGCATAAAAAAAAACAATCCGCCAGAAATGCAGAAAAGGTCTAAAGTGAAACGAATATTCCCTTATCTATCAAAATCTGTTTGTCAATCACACTTCTTAGTTTTTACTTAAAATAGAGGTAGTCGCTCTTAAGGTAACTAAACGATGTGGAATAAAAACCTATTTTTTAAAAGTTGATTGGTGCAACCAGAAACAAGAATTAAATTCCTTCCTTATACATTTCAAATTAAAAAAGTGTAAAATGTATGATCATGTGTTTATCCCAAAAAAAAAGCTAAATCTTCTGTCATGTATAAATATACTAAGCAACTAGCACGGCAGAAGAAGTCATTAGTGAAACGAATGTAGGGAATATTCTCTATCAAATCAAATTTGTTATTTTACTTTTGTACTGGTTAGAAAGGGAAGTGATTCAGATGACGGAAAGAAAACGAAAGGAAAATTTGAGTTTAGTGTTCTGTTGTTGTGAAATTAGGACATGCGTAAGTTTTGTGATAACTGGCAACGCGTAGATGAATGAGAAGTTCATCATATAAACCGTGTGGCAAAAAGTTTGGACCATACAAGAGTAATGGGTGGGCGCTGATTTTAATTTTATTTTTAATAATTTACTTACCTATTGTCTGATCCGCTTACAACCTACATAGTAAATGTTTAATTTTAATCGAAGGTGAGTAAGGTAAATTACATAAGACTAAACATATATAAATCTAATAAGTTGTCCATCCATACTTTTTGTTCTTCATTTTCATTGTTTATTTTTTTTTGAGTTAAAGGGCATATTTAAATAAATGTATGTACATATGTTGAACGGAAACTACCATTGCGATGATATGATGGCTTTTTATTCATTGCAAATTAGTTGTGGAAATATGTGTACAGTAGTAATAAAAACGTTGGTTTTGAACCGGACAAAAATTAAAGTTTAGTTTATTTACAATTGTAATTAATCGACGGCCGGTAACTTGCCATAGAAACAATGAGAAATTTGGAGTTATGAGTCAGATCACATTATTCGGATTTGTCATGAAAAAAAAAATGCATTTAGCAGAAATAAATAATGAGAACAATAATTTTTATTTGGAGTATTTGGATTCTTTTTCTTAAGAAGAGAGTCTATATTTTTGTAAATATATGCATAGTTTATGAAATAAACTATTATAATTAATCTCATTTTTTTTTTACTTAAAATACATACTAATTAGATTTGTAAATATATAAAAACAATAAGAAAATGCATTTAAAAATTAAAAAAGAAAAATAGCGTTCCACTGATATCGGGTACAGGGACCCAGTACCAGTGGTTAATGCAACAGAGACAAGAACCTGCTCGCAATACGTGCCGTATGAAAAAGGACTGCCTTCTGCATCAGGTTCTGCATCCAGCTGCCTAAAGTAAACATGTGAAGGTGTTGGTCGAAGCTCTTAGCGAACAACTCATAGGCTGATATGAATATCGGCACAATGATTGCCGAATCCACATACATTTCGACAACCTCATGGGCCGATATCCAAATATTTTAATTGTTTGTCTTTTTCAGCCTTTATGAGATTGTCGTCATTTGGAATAGTTATGTCAACAATAATGGCTCGGCACTCTAATCAGTCTATCACCATTGTCAGATTTATTGGCAACAATAATCCTGTTAGTTTTGATAGAACGATGCAACCACGTGCCAGTGTACCTCCATGTTAATATAGAGAATACAATCTCTAAAATTGCATTCCTCACGATTATGGAGTGTCCTGATATTTAAAAAACCACGACCCACTCATTTCCGCGGGATATACAATCTCATTATTGATGAACGTAGCTGGGACTATCTACGTTCATCAATACGCGGTAAGCAGTGTTCAGATTCTTCTATCTAGGCCATCCAATTCTATCTGCATCCATCTAAGTATGCCAAAAGAGTAGGTTAGAAAAGGTGTGACCTAATCTTTATAGGCTCGCACCTTATTACCGCCTGATAAAAGACTTAAATAACTTTACTAATACTTTTTTCAGGCAGCCAAAGAAGCGTTTATATAGTGTAGTATAGTCAATTCATTTATGTATACCCAAGGCCTGTAACACACCTCAATACTAGTATGATTCATTTACGGAAAAACGTCTAAGGTATGTGGAATCTGAAAGATTCAGATTCCACAATCTTGCCTTTCTTTACAAGCTTGACTGCACATTTACCTGCACAAAATTCCATACTGATAGATTTACTGAAGGTTTTAGTTACCTCTAGTAATTCTATTAATTTGAAAATTATTGCAGGCTAATCATCAATGAAAAGGAGATTAGAAATTAACTAACTAGGACTAACTGAGGACTCAAAGTTAAGCAAAACCACAAATGAAATACACACGCCTGATTTTTATATACTCACGGCAACCTTGATATTGTCAACATCCTTTATAGCAAAGAACCATTCTCCATTATTGCATACATGCCTCCAAGAAAGTGTACAGAATTGTGTCAATCTTTTACAACTCCATCACCCTTTTTATAATCTATCCAACATGTCACCAAATCTTTTCAGTTACAGTGAACCTATTGGTTATATATGTTATTGTTATCTATCTATCTCTATCTTAAGAAGTAGCAGTGGCAGTAACAGTGGTTGAGCCATGCTTAGGCATGAATGGGCCGGCTCGACCGGTGCGATACCACAGCCTCACAGAAAACCGGTTGTGAAGTAACGCTTGTGTTGCACTTCCCCGAAATAAGTGAGGTTTCCGGAGGCCCAACGCCCTCTCCCCCCCCTATTTCCTACCTCGTCATCCCCAATCTTATGTCCCTACCCGCATCCCCCCATCCTTCATTACCCTCAAAGGCGGGCAGCGCGCTTACGACTCTTGAGTTGCATTTTTCCTGCCTCTATAAATAAGAACGAAACGTCTAAAGGCGGTTGTGAGATGGTTTGAAGTTCATCAAAAAAAGTATATACTCGTATATACTCGTATATATATTCAAAATTTTACTTACTTTCTTAGATTAAATATGATTTAATCTACTAACGGCTATGGGCGGTAGGTATAATGCATATAATTTTGTTAATCTATAGATAGAATTTTAACTTCTTATTTTAAGTCCGTAAAATAAACTTAATCATGGTGAAGGTGTGTATCTTACTTTTATTATTTTATTTATAATTTATTTATTTATTTTTTACTAATCTAATCAATAAATAATAAAATACTGAATTAATATGACACTCTAGATCCTGTTAGAAATTGATCCGTCATAATCCATAGAATAAAATAAGAGAATATTGATTGTTGTTAGTATACCTAGAATATTATTTATCCCTGAGCGATAATATATGATTTTTTTTATTGGATATCGTCTAAAGAGAGAGAAGGAAAACATGTTGAAATAAAATAAATTCATTTCCCATTTAAGAATCTTAAAAAGTGCGACTCCTACATAGGACTTACTTTTTCATAGGTAATTATTTACTAGTTCAAGCCCTTTCAAAATTATTTCTGAAAGCATTAAAAAAAAAGTAGGTGAAGAATTTAAAAAATATATATACATAGTATAATTTACGTTTATTTAAATATAAAGAATTAAACAACTCATATTTCTCTAAAAATGCTTAAGAAAATTCATTATATTCACATTACTTATACATTCATTGATTAAACAGCAGTACACAATACAAAAAAATGTAGAAACGCTCAGCAGATATAACTAAATAGAAATTTTCACAGCGCATTATCCGCTGATAATGATAATGAGAATATAAATAGTAATATTTTTGCTGATGCTTTGTTCGCTAGCTGATACTTACATATCTCAAGTATTAACGTATTATTTACACTTAGTTTTAACCCCTTAGTATAACGTACGTCAACTCATGCCTCTGCACATAGAAACACTGAACAGAGTATAGAGCCATAATGGTGCAAGAACAATTCTAAATACGCATGCGCAATACTGCTACCGCTCCCACCCTACAAATTATACCGAGTGTTCGGTGCGATGTCTTCTATAGTAGCCTAAAATAATAAACCAAAATGTCTGAACCAACTGTGTCCCTTTGATAGTAAACAAGCTATAAGGAATATAATAATATCTTAAAACACAACCTATAGTGTAATCTAGTATTCCGTATTTTTTCTTTTCTGTTAGATTTTACAGAATTAACTTAGTATAGGTACCGAATCGTAGTATAGGTACCGAATCGTCGTCGGTCGTGACGGGTAAGCACCTTTCCCTCCCCACCCTCCCTTTTGTACGTGGTAGAGCCATGCTTAGGCACGAATGGGCCGGCTCGACCGGTGCAATACCACGGCCTCCCAGAAAACCGATTGTGAAGTGACGCTTGCGTTGCATTTCCCCGAAATGAGTGAGGTTTCCGGAGGCCCACAATCCCCCACCTCCCCTAATGATAGCGCTGTTAACAAAAAGAATACCCCAGTACTCTGGAGGGGGGCTCAACTGCGCTCTCAAAATCTGATGGGGCAAGAGAAGGCATACCATGGCACCCCCTGTCACGTTTACCGTGGATTTTTGTAACATCAGGGGCTTACATTCTATCCTCAACACTGTCCACCACCACCTGGAGACAGCAAAGCTGGCCTTGCTCTTTTTAACCGAGACGGAGATATCATCTCCAGTGGACACATCCTACCTCTGCTACCCTGGGTACAGACTGGAACACTCCTTTGTCCCTAAGGCTGGTGTATGAGTGTACGTAAGAGATGATATCACTTCTCGCCGCCTCGGCAATCTTGAAGGTAGGGACCTCTCCATCTTATGGCTACCTGTAGACTGCGACGACCATCCCCGCATCTACGTATGCCTCTACAGGTCCCATAGCGGTGATGCCGAAACGGACCGACTCATCGACCAGGTCCAAATGGCTACAGACTCAGTGCTCCAGCAGGTCCCTTCCGCAGAGATCGTGATTCTTGGCGACTTTAACGCCCATCACGCCGAATGGCTTGGTTCGCGCAAAACCGATCATGCGGGAAGATCTGTTCACAATTTCGCTTGACGCAGCTGGTAGCAACGCCTACGCAAAGCCCAGATGCAGAAAGCCACGTGCCTTCACTGTTTGATCTTCTGCTGACCTTACATCCTGACGGCTACAAAGTATCCTTTGAGGCCCCTCTCGGCTCTTCGGACCATTGCCTGATTATTAGTATAGTGCCACTCGTTCACTCGCTGCGGCCGCGAGTTACAGGCAGTCACCGAGTATGACACTATAGGTCAGCGGGCTGCGATGGAATGCGAACATTCTTTGCATCCTACCCATGGAGGCATGTTTGCTTCTCGCCGGATGATCCCAATCTCGTTGCCGACTCTGTCGCGGATGTTGTCCTTCAGGGTATGGAACTTTTCATTCCATTCTTCCTGTTTCCCACAGGTGGCAATTTCCAGACCTGGTTTGGTCGAACCTGCAAAGCGGCGTCCCGCCGAGCAGGAATGTTACCAAGCATGGGATAAGGCAGCGACAGCACGGAATGTACAGACTAGCACATTTAAGAAGCAATTTAACTTTGCCTCCACGTCCCTCAAAAGAGTAATTGCTGGGGCGAAGTCGGCTCACATCGGCAGAATTGGCGAGAGACTAGTGAGTCTCCCTTCTCGCTCGTGAATTCTGGTCTCTTGCCAAAGCTGTCCAGGGGAACTTTTGTAAGCCATCCCTTCCACCTCTGCACATAGGAGATATTTCGTTGGCCCACGACACTAATGCACGGTTGAAACGCACCGCTGACCATGCCGCAAATTCGGTTTACACAAAGGGCAGTGCGTAAAGCGCTTCTTTCCCTCGACGTTCTTAAGCCGTGTGGGCCCGATAGAATCTCTCCTATCGTGCTGAAGAAGTGTGCTCCAGAGTTGGCACCGGTTTTACCGCGCCTTTACCGGCTTTCCTACTCTCTTGGCGTAGTCCCGAACTCATGGAAGACAGCTCTAGTGCACCCAATCCCTAAAAAAGGAGATCACTCGGATCCTTCCAACTACAGACCCATAGCCATTCCCTCCTTGTTCTCCAAGATAATGGAATCCATTGTTAACTTCCAGTTCCTCCGGTACTTAGAAGACCACCAGCTCCTCAAGGATCGACAATACGGCTACCGTCAGGGTCGTTCAGCTGGTGATCTTCTCGTATACTTGACTCACCGGTGGGCACAGGCGATCGAGACCAAGGGGAAAGCGTTGGCCGTTAGTTTGGACATGGCAAAGGCCTTCGATCGGGTCTGGCACAAAGCGCTCCTTGCGAAGCTTCCTTCCTATGGGCTTCCCGAGAAACTGTGCAATTGGCTCACCAGTTTTCTTACAGACAGAAGCATCAAGGTCATTGACGAAGCATCAACGTTGACGGTGCATGCTCCGACTACAAGTCTGTTAATTCTGGTGTCCCACAAGGCTGTGTGCTTAACAGATCGAGACAGTATTTTACTCCAGCCCACCGCCTGCAACTTTATAAGGCGCAGGTTCGGCCACATGGAATACTGTTCTCATCACTATGCAGGTGCACCACAGTACCAGCTTCTCCCTCTTGACCGCATTCAACGGAGAGTGACTCGCATCATCGACTACCAAGATATTTCTGATCGACTTGACACCTTGGCGCTGCGTAGAGATGTAGCTTCACTCTGCATCTTCTATCGCTTGTATCATGGGGAGTGTTCAGAGGAGTTGTTCAGACCGGCTTATACCGGCTGCAGGTATCCGACATCGTCCTACGCGACAAAATATCCATCCCCATCACCTGGATGATTGGCACTCCACCACTGTGCGCTTCTCCAGAAGCTTTTTGTCCCGCACAACCAGCTTATGGAACAAATTGTCGCCTGCCGTGTTTCCGAACTGATACAACCTTCAAACCTTCAAGAAAAGAGCGTACTCCTGCGAGCTCCTCCTTGCGTAGGCCGGCAACGCACTTGTGACTCTTGAGTTGAGGGTGTGCATGGGCGGCGGTAGTCACTTACCATCAGGTGACCCGTCTGCTCGTTTGCCCCCTGTTGCATAATTTTGTGTAAATTGACCACTTCACTGTTTAAGTTCTTGTGGACTTGGATACTTTGTTTTATTTTGGTGTTTCTTTTGAAGGCTAGTTAAAGGAAAAGCCACTATCTAGCTAAAAGGAATAAATAATTTGTAAAAATGTCCCAGTTGTAAGTTACACCCAAAGCCAGCTGTGAGTGAAAGAGTAGAAATTAGATTAGCAGAAGGGGACGGCGAATGAAACAATGTAATCCATGTATTATAGCTGTGATATCTAACACTGCAGAAAGCGTTGTTAATATGTGGTTCAAATGAGATGGCACGTTTTTAGGAAAAATACAATGATTAAGCAGGACAATGTTTCAGTTAGCGTCTCATGTAATACCGCATTCCCAATTGAACAATTTGCTTTGGCTAAGGTATTTAATGAAAATGACTTCGAGGGAGTAAAGTACGTTCACCGACTTAAAATTATAACACCTTTCGGACTCGAAACTAACTCCGATCGCTTAAACCAATGCCAGTCACTTAACAACCGTAACTGGAGAATTCAAAAATTTCGGAGGTTGAAATTTCCTATAGTCTTTTTCACCTAAACGTGACGGAGGAAGATATTGCTCGTGATTTACACAGAGAGGCGGTAAAGAGATTAAATAGAAGAGACTCTAACGAAGATGCGACAACTAGATGGAGTAATGTGAGGCTATCCGCCTTTCATTTAAAGGACCTTCTTTTCCTGGATATGTACATATATACTTAGTCTGGCCATAAATACTGTTACAATTTAAAAAGAAACTATTAAATTTGAATTTGGAATCAGTCATTCTTTTATGAATATTCATAATTTTTTCTAATTTTCGGCCAAATCGCTGTTACATATTTATGTGAACTTAAAATGGAGTGGGTAATAAAGAGAACCGAATTGCTGTGACGGCATTACACAAAGTAGTGAGTAGTAAGCAAGTAAATACAATTGTTTAACTTTACATCCGCTTGGTATTAGTTGAATGAAGTTGAAGTTGAAGTTGAAACACCTCCTCTGTTAGTGGCAGTGCACAAGTACACAAAGCAGTGAAGGAGAGAATTCAAAGAAATCCTGTCCGAAAGCCGAAACTGCTTAGGTTTTCTACCTCCGTTCACTGTTTGGTACAACCTCTAGTTCATCAGTATCTGTCCATTGTCCTGACTTACAGTCTTCAAAGTCGAACCAATCCGAATTTACATTGGGTTCATTCAGTTCACCATTGTCATGTCTATGCGTCGGTACGCATAGACATGACAATGTTGTGCGATTCATCTTCAGATTCACAGTCATGTTCCAGCACAGTATGAACCTCATTTTCATCATGTTCAGGCTCTGGCGGTATCTGAATCTTAGGCTCTCTGGTATTAATTCTAACATTATTTTCTCTAGTATCTTCTTCAGACAGTATGAGTATCTCCTCCGGATGATCTTCTGATCTGACTTGCTGAAGGTGCATTTGATTTTCTAAAAATATCACATTCCTTGCCTTGAACATCTTGCCGGTGATGAGATCCACCAGCCTATAGCTTTGGAGTTTTTACAAAACCCAGTGTGTATCAATTCTCTACTTTTAGAGTCCCACTTTATAGACTTAGGTATTCTTATTCAGTTGAAGAATCATTATTACAATATGGGGTAAACTATCCAGTTTTGCTTTTGCGGCAAGCACCATTTCACAATAATGGTTTTCAAATGCAATATAGTTTTATTTCATTAGCAACATAGTATTATCATTAGCCCTCAGCTATTTTTAGCATTGGCCCCTTGGCGGTAGAAACCTGTCTAAGTCTATAGTGAAAAAAAAAATCAACATGGGCAACCAATCATGGTGACAGTTGCCCTCTGACAAGACTCATTTGGAGTTTCCTTTTTTAAATAGCTGTGTTGATTATGCTGGGCCAATATTGATAGCTGATCAAAAGGGGCGAGGGTGCAAACTTTTGAAGGTAGTAGTAGTATACCTGTATGCATCTTTTTTTTTTTTTTTTTTTTGACTCATCTCACACACGGCCGTCTGATCCCAAACTAAGCAGAGCTTGTACTATGGTAACCAGACAGCTGATAAACATACTTATATACTTCTAAATACATACATATTATAGATAAATTACACCCAGACACAGAACAAATGATCATGCTCATCACACAAATATTTGTCCTGGGTGGGAATCGAACCCACGACCTCTGGCTTAGCAGTTAGGGTCACTAACCACTAGACCAACAGGCCAGTCGAGGCTTTGTATGTCTGTCAGTAAAGGCTGACCATATTGAGCTCGTTACAGACCTTACTAAACATGGCAGCTTTAAGCCGTTTTATTCGCATCTTGTCCGATAATAGCACGAATTTTGTTGGCACTTGTAAGGAGTTATATAAGTTTATACAAAATGTCAATATCAGTATAAAGTTTCACAGAAATGCATTGAATTTAATTTCGCCCCATCATACTCTCTACATTTCAACGGTATTGCTGAGGCTGCTGTTCGCTCCACAAAACATCGTTTGAAAAGGTTACTGCGTTTAACACATTTCACATACGAGGAAATGATCACATGTTTAGCTCAAATTGAAGTTGTTCCTAATTCACGCTGAAACCGGCATCAGGTTGTTTGAAGCGCTACCACAGAGTGGAGCACATAAAACAACATTTTTAGAAGAAATATATTTTAAATGGGACCCCATTTAAAATATATTTCTCTGTTCCAGCAAAATACCAAGTTTGACGTGGTAGAGCCATGCTTAGGCAAGAATGGGCCGGACACACAAAACTGGTTGTGAAGTAACACTTGCGTTGCATTTTCACAAAATGAGTGAGGTCTCCGGAGGTAGTAGCTAGTATTTTTCTTTATCTTGATTTTTTAATTAATCGCTGTTCAAGAGGCCTCTTCTGTGTTTTGGTGGTATAAGGAAGGAATATCGCTGCCGTCGTGACTGCAGTTATGCCTTAGTGAAAGGGCTGATGCAAGTCTAGTCGCACACGTTTATCTAATACACTCTTCCGTATGATCTAGCTCCTGCTCCTGAATAAGATACCAATATTTAATCTCTATTCTAGTTATAATGTTTTAGTACACTAATGTTACGAGAAGCTATTCAAAAGCCAAACAATCAATTATAAACGATAACCACTATTGTTGAAATTTGTGAAACGGATAAGGACGTGTAGCATGCCAAGAAATTTGTAACAGACGAATAATAGAGGATATTCTTATGTCAACTTGAATACATTTTTTATGTGTGATATGATCGTGCATATTTTTTCATAGGGATGCCCGACTCAATTATTCTTTTTTTATTTGTTCGCGGACCTCTCAGAAAAAATAATTGTAAAAATAGCACAATTATTAAAAAAAAAAATTACTTTGTAAGATAAATTAAATAAATTTGAAGAAGATTAGAGTTAACCATTTAGGATAATCAATAATAAAGAACTCAAAAAAAACTCAAAACCAACACAGACTTAGACAATAATCGTGCACTAAAAGTATCGTTTAATTGTATCGTAAACGATGGCGGCACGTGCGCTAAACAATAAATAATGAGTTGGCCCACCATCTTGCGGTGCTTTGATACTATTCGGGGAATGGTGCTTGGGGCTCAGTTCCATTTTTTTAAAAAAGAAAGCCAATGACAACTTTCCTCCCGCTCCACGTCTGTCTTAATTTTTAATCGATATTTTTTTTTTAATTTACATTATTTAAAAAATTACGGATTTCCATACAAACTCTAATCCCCTATTTTACCCCCTGGGGGTTTGAATTAGAAAGTTAGTGAGTCAGGACTTTTTATATATTAAGATTATATAAATAGGATAATGAAAGAATTTACATATAAAGTATGTCGGTAGCGCCCTCTGTCAGATTTAAATATAACATTATCAAACATTGCATCTACTCAGTAAAAATTGGCACTAGAGTACTTGTTTCATCCTCTACTGCACCTACTTATTAAATATGTAATGTTTGCATATGTTTATCAGCAGTCTGGTTACCATAGTACACGCTCTTATTAATTTGGGATCAGAGGGCCGTGTGTGAGATTTCTTAAGTTATTATTATTGTTTTTTAAACGGTTTTTTTTTATTTAAATTAATACATACACATGAATTACATGTTCATATTTATTTACCTACCATATAAATACAAAATACGTATCAAAATATAAAAAAATAGAATACCACCGACATCAGGTACAGGGACCAAGACGCCGGTAGTTATTACTCTAAAATTAGGAACCTCCTGTCAATGCGGGCCCTGTCGAGGTGAACTGCCTTCTACATCAGTCCTGTGATCCAACCATCTAACGAGTGCCTCTTAAGGTGTTGATCGAGGCTCTTAGCTTTGTAGCTAGCTAGGATTCGTATCATTGAGCAGATATGCTTTCGGAACAATGATCGCCCAATCAATAATCCACATATCAACAATCTCATAAGACCAATCCATTGATTTAATTTGTTTATCTTTTTCAACTTTCATAAGATTATCGTCATGCAATACCGACAATCATTGCTCGTCATCCTGATCGGTCTATTACCACTTATATCAGGCTTATTGGCAACAATTGTCAATAAGCACATACATATAATATGGCACATTTAAATCCACAAGATTGCATTCAAGGGCACTTGTCCTTTTTTGCCAAAAACTTTATTGATGTACTGTCCTGGCCAGTTGGTTATGCCAATGCAAATCCTGACCGTTTGCAGGACGAGAACAACTGGAAATAATATGCCTGATAGATTCACCGGAACGGTGGCATGCCCGACATATGTCGACTGTACCGTCTTTCAGAATTCAGATTCATTCGGAATAAATTTCCAAAAGTTATTTGTCACAACAACTTCGTCCATAATTATAAAGACAAACACTTCAGTTTCTCATAAAAGATAACCAAACACGTTTACGTCTACGTTTTACGTCTACATAATTTTCATTTAGGGCCCGATAAGACGGATAATGGAGCTCTTTGCTCTTCCATACCTCACTGCCATCATTAGTACTGACTACTACAGGCTTGCGCCAGTTCTCTTCAGCCAGAGCGAGCGGACTAAGTCCGTTGTCCATTGCTGTAGCTTGTCCAAGTATTCAAAGTAAGATACCAACCCCTTTATTAACTGTAAATTTCTTAAACGGACTTAAAATAAGAACTTAAAATTGTATCTGAAGATTAACATAATTATATGTACATATGTTGAACGAAAACTCTCATTGTCATGACGCAATGGCTTTTTATTCATGGCTCACTAATTGTCAATTTATGTATATGAGGCAAATCATATTATGGTGAAATGTCATGAAAAAAAAAAAAAATACAAAGAAATAAGACAAATTATGATCTAAATTTTTATTTCTTGTATTTGGTCTAAGTTATATAACAAGGACTTCTAAAAATAAGTTATGAATATAATAAATAAGTAATAACTTTCTTTTTTACAATATCTTACTACTGTCTGTACAAAATTCGATTATTAGACTAAGTTTACGAGATAAACTAATGCTGCTTGTAGTGAGGGTTCGTATTTTCAAGTTTTCTTTACATTTCCAGTAACAGAATTATTACATCAAGGATGTCTAAAAATCAGTTTCATAATGAGTACGTCTAAGAATAAGTTTCATAATGAGTAATACGTTTATTTTCTGTATATTTTACTGTCTGCAAAATGTACATTCAGTAAAGTAAGCTGATGACGTGAAGTTCGCCAATATGGCTTTTTCTTTTCTCCACACCTGGACTAGGACATCATAACTTGGGTGGAGATTAAATGTCGGTATCTCATTCATACACGCCAAATAGGCAGGTCATCGTGAAAAGTTTGTGAGTATAGGAATATATGCGTGACTGCGCCGCGGCGCAGTTCAATATTTGTTACGTACAATATTTGTCACCAGCACTCCAGTACGGTAGAAGAGGTACTCTTAAGAGTTCAATGTATTAACTGTATACTCTAAGCGACCGATTCATGTAAATGTAATATTTTACTTGTAGTAAGTATTAATCACTACCTGTTACGTGTATTGTTTTACACAGTTATTCATACGATGAATATGCATTACTCTTCCTGGTATGCCATAGCCATGCAGTCTTATATTCACATTCACAAGTGCCTATAACAATTACAGCTAATGATGAGCTTGTCTACAATAAAAAAGTAATGCAAT
Source organism: Tyria jacobaeae (assembly GCA_947561695.1). Taxonomy (NCBI): domain Eukaryota; kingdom Metazoa; phylum Arthropoda; class Insecta; order Lepidoptera; family Erebidae; genus Tyria; species Tyria jacobaeae. The sequence continues at coordinate 2,797,403 of OX387207.1, read as the reverse complement.
TAGTAACTATATTAAAAAGAGTATACAGTATATACGTGTGATTTTGGAAAGTTTACTATAATTTTTTTTATACTTTTATTACAAGAGGAGCACTTTTTAATTATAGTTAACAGGAACCTATACTGAACATTGGTTCATTCGATTACATAATAAAATTATTATGTTTTAGTTCACGGTCACTTCATACTCTAAACTTCCATCGTGGTTTCATCCGTTCCATTTTAGTACTGATGCGGATAACAAAATGTTTTTATTATATTTTAATGTTTTAGTTCAGACAATGTAGTGTAGTGTAAACTAGGTGTCAGGTGTCAGGTTTCAATCATCACGTTACTCTTCTCGTCAGTCTAGTGATCAGATTAAAATAAAATTAAGTGAGATCAGAAAACGAGCATTCCTCATGCTTTTATTAGTTTTATCATCAGAATCATCAATTTTAACCTTCTGCTAATCGTCATCAGCCAGGAAGTTATTAGGTTTAAGACAAACCAAGATCTGACAAGTTAACACAAGCAGCGTCAGTTTATGGGCACAGAGTAGCCAACCGATGCAATTCTACTTAAGACGAATAAACACCCACATCAAGATGTAAAATTTTACCAGGAGTTCATAACTTAGAAGAAGTTTTTCGACTCAAGTTACGGTATTGTAACATGTCAGTCAGTCTAAACACTCCAATGTTCTTGTTTATTAAGTTTAACACAAAATATGGGGATTTAAGTCACAAAGTGTCCGATTGTGAACGATAAATTATAGTTCAAAATTAAACCATAAAACCAATTATATAGAAGAAGTATTATTTCTAATTGTCTTGACACCTTAGCGTTGCGAAAGATGTAGCTTCACTCTGCATTCTCTATCGCTTGTATCATGGGGTGTTCAGAGGAATTGTTTGGATTTACACCGGCCGCAAGTTTATGGCCATCGACTTACTCTACAAAATTTCCGTATCAATCACCTGGATGATTGGCACTCTACCTCTGTGCACTGCTTCAGAAGCTTTTTGCCTCGCACAACCAGCCTGTGGAACAAATTGTCAGCTGTCGCATTTCCGGACCAATACGACCTTCAAACCTTCAAAAAAAGAGCGTACTCCCACCCAAGTCCGTGTGCAGGTTGTTCACTTGCCATCAGGTGACCCGTGTGCTCGTTTTCCCCCCAATTGCATAAAAAAGTTGAGTTCGTATATTTAATCTGAAATCGTTAATAAAACAGGGGTTTAGAAATATGTAATTATTTTCATTGTCCAATATAATTGGGTACCTAAATATGACCCTACTGTGAAATAACGTTGAGTGTCAATGAATTATTATTTATTGTAATTTATCAGAACTTTTGCAAGTGATAATAAAGTGCCAAAATTTAAAAAAATATTGAAGCACTTATTTTAAAATTTACACTCTTGCTTCAGTAGCGCCTCCTATTTGATGACTACAGACGGAACACCGCGTGGTTTTAGTCGGTTCGAGTCTGAAATACCACTTCACTGTTGGCTCCAGAGAGGTGATGACCCGTGGGATTTTCCAAACGAAAAAAAAGATACACAGTGACGATGCTCCTTCGTTTGACAGCTGTCACGGTCTGTCATTAAATCAAAAACGAAAATGATAAAAAAAAAAAAAAAAACTTTTTTTGTAAACCAAGGCAGTTAATGTAGTTTAGAAATCCAAAAATCTCTTATTCAAATTAAAATCTATTCACATACTAATTTATCGCACTTTGTGTAATCTAATCGCTGTTGTTAGGTTCTAGTACAAATATATTGTTAACATTACTTGTAATCAATGTATCCCAACCAAAAGTGAAACATTATAATAAAAATCTGTATTTATTCGCCAATATTTTAAAGATATAGGTTATTAATAGATTACCTCAAACTTAAGTAATGAACAATGAAGAGATTTCTTAAATAAAAGCCTGCTCCTCTGACATGCAATTATTTTGGCTAATTACTATTTAAATTGCAAGGTACCTAAACCCTAATAAATGTAACATTATTAGTTGTACACGGAAAAATCTTTTATTACCTACAATTATCAACCTTTTAAACCTCAATATTATTTTATCACACAAAGAGCCTTTAGGAGTCTGGGTTTCATCGATAGGGTCCCTAGACCTTTTTGAAAAATTAAAACTTTGTAACTTTTAATTCAGTTTTGTCAGTTTTATCTGAGGCTTTGGTTATGTAGTTTGGAATCCATTTTATTAACAATACAAAGACCGCTTAGAAAAATGCCACCCGGGGCTGTTGTAACTAGGGGGTAAATGTAGTTTTAGATTTAAATAACTGTTAATAAATGTTTTTTGTTTGGAATTAGTGATATTTGTATGTTAACTTTGATTGAACTATATACCAATACATAATGGGAGTAGCGTGTGTACTGTTTTATACAGAGAGCATTAACAAAATAGTTCTGGCGTACATTGAGAGGAGTTTTGGAGGGAGTCGTGAAAATTATTAACGGTAAGTCGTTTAATTGTAGCTCCTTTGCCAGCTACAACTACCCCTGTACTTATTATATTAACAAAGAACACATTAGAGATGTCAAGGTGCCGACTCAAATATTGCACATATCGACACAATTCCGAAAATATTTTATATAAATATGACAGTTAAATTAATAATAAAATGTTACTTTAACGATAGTCAATCATAGCGTTATTATTTTTTGATTTGTATTGTTCAATACATACCTATTTATATTTTAGTTGGTTCGGCACTATAAACGGAAAAAATAATCCTTATTTGAAGGACATACCTTTAAAATCAGTTGAAGAAGTGAAATATAAAAGAATGAGTACTTATCAGGCTACAGAACACTTTGGTGTTTCCAAATCGGCGATATTTGCGTGTGTAACTGAAACGCGCGGCTGTAAAACCCTAAACCTGGCAGATCCAGTGTTTAATAAAGACAGAACTGCAAATAGTGAGCGATATGGAGAGGTGCGGTTATCCATCGACTCGCAAGGAAGTTATAGGATTAATTAGCCTATATATCCAACATAAAGGTAGGTAACAGTCTTTAAAAATGACATACTAGGTGACGTTTGGTTCCCTGGTTTTAGACGTAGACACAATCTCTCGTTCAAACAGCCGCAGACAGTGGAAATCGCAAGAAGTTAAGCATGCAACCCCTTCACGATGTATGAGTATTTTGAAATCATTCATCATCATTCATCATCATTCTCCATTAATAAAACCGGCTGGTGCGCTCCCTTAAATAATCTGCCACCAGCCGCCTCAGGTACTGTGGCACCCCATGATAATGGAGCGCTTCCCTGATGCAGCTGAATGGCAGACTATTGAACGCGTTGGCGATGTCCAGAGTCACCGCTAACAGCACGCCGCCAAAATCGGGGCCAACATCGCTCAGGTGCCGGACGATGCTGGCAGACAGGACCCTCTCAAACTGTTTACCCGCCTCGTCCAGCACCACGATAAGCCTGTATTATTATTAATATATCAAATTATAAATTTAGACTACCAATACTGACTGGTGAGCTTTTTTCTTTCTAGACTATTATCACGTCTGTGCATTAGAAGAATAGTAAATTATAATAGACAAAAAATATGTATTTGTTATAAGAAGTAATAATAGTAGCAGTAGCTGTTTCTTAACTAACCAACATATCTGTATCAGCAATCTACTTTTCCCTCCCTATTTATCCGCATTTTCCTGTCATTACACTTCAAATTTACCCATCTAATTCCCTAAAATGCCGGTTGAAGCTTACAATCTTGCCCCCTATTTCGTACAATGGACTAAATTATAATCCGCAATATGTGGCTGTTAATTACCGATCTGCCTACCTCTTCGGGGCTACAGGAGTGAGTGCATGTATGCATGTTGTTATTTTTAAAAAACAAACACCAAATTAATTATTTCATATCACTAGAGATAAGAGTTTAACATTTTACAATACCTACAGATACACTTTCAAACAGGCTTCAAAATAAGGCTTCGTTTGTGCTCTGGAAAGTCAGTTCCCTCTCGTTACTGGACCTAGAGAAGGTGGGAGGGGTGAATTATCGGGTGTAATGTCCCTCCAACATAAAGAGAGGATCCTCCGACATGCCTGTCGGACCGCGGCCCAACGGTTGCTTTGGGAAGTCATATATGTACTAATCGATGCGAGAACTTTATTTTTGTGATTCAGGATCGTACTACGTCATCAGTGTGCTTGATACGTTGTTCGTCAGGGTCAGTAGGGAAGAGGAGGAACTCCAGATGGAGAGCGACCCGGACGAGGAAGAGTCCTTAATGCTGAGCAGTGATGATGGCGCTGCAAGCTCCCCCAACCCCTAATCTCACCATCGTTCAGACCAACCTCCAGCATAGCCAGACTGCAACGGCTAACCTACGCAGAACGCTGGAGGTAAACACCAAGGCCGTGGCCCTAATCCAGGAGCCGTGGATTAGGAAGGGCAGGATTTGCGGCCTTAGCAACGTCGGAGGTAAACTACTTCTGAACACTACTATTGATAACCCTCGTACTTGTATTGTTACACCTAAATACGCGAACACCACCCTAATTACCGAGTTCTGTCCCAGAGACTTAACTACCGTCAGGCTCAATGAACCTTCCCCAGGCTTGCACAGTGTGGTGATGGCGTCTGCCTACTTGCCGGGCGACGTGGACATCCCCACTCCTGAACTCGCCGCGCTTTTGGACTTCTGTGAGCGACAGGGAAAGGAACTGATAGTCGCGGCCGACACCAACGCGCATCATGTCCTATGGGGCACCAAAACCAACAACCAACGTGGTGAGGACTTTGTTTCTTTCTTACTCTCAACCAAACTAAACGTTGTCAACAAGGGCTCAGAACCCACATTTGTCACATCAAGAGCCCAAACAATAATTGAACTAAATCTAGCTACTGAGCACGCGTCATCATACATCTCGGACTGGCATGTCTCAGATGAGTCATCGTGCTCGGACCATCGCTGGATCAAATTCCACCTTAAGATGACACTCACACCTCCTAAACCCTAAATGAGGTTTGCTTTAAAGGTCGTCGAACAGTGGTGCGTAAAACATAATCTATCAGTGAACCCAACAAAAACGGAGTTGATAATGTTCACAAACAAACGTAGTTTAGGTGAACTAAGGCTGCCTAAACTATTTGGTACTAGTCTGGTTCTTACCACAGAGGTCAAGTATCTAGGAGTCATACTTGACAGCAAAATCTCCATCTACCAATGCAAGCGGCTCCTCGGCAAAGCCTGGGGTCTCTCACCGAAAATCACTTTATGGCTCTATAGCTTAGCACGGTTAGAAACAGGTTGCAGCAATTCCAGAGACTCGTTTGTACGGCCGTCACTGGATGCATGCGAACAACCCCTACTGCCGCCCTTGAGGTGGCTCTCGATCTAGCACCACTAGACCTGTACATACAACAGGAGGCAGCTATGGCAACGATCACACTTAAACATCTGAGTCTCTGGAATAACCAAGAGGGTCCACATTCCAATATCTAGAATCAACTAGTTAGAGTACCGTATAGTATAGTAGACTACCAACCTCTGATAGCTGCCCCATGTGACAGGATTCCTAAACAACACATCTTCGAAAGAAGGTACTGTATAGAACTACAGGAAAACGATAGTGATCATTCTGGCATAAATGAAGTCCGGATATACACGGACGGCTCCAAGATGGGGTCAGGTACTCTAGCCAGGGTGTACTCACTAGACCTAAACATAAAAATATCGCTGGCACTGGGCGAACACAGTTCGATTTTTCAATGCGAATGTGTTGCGCTAATATACGCAGCCCACGCAGCTATGTCAAGAGGCATCAAGAAGTACAACATCCGCATACTGTCAGATAGTATGGCGGTATTAAGGGCCCTAATGGGCAACACCATGAACTCCGGTCTCATCTATGAATGCAACCAATCGCTAGAACGCCTAGCCTCAGCGAATGGGGTAATTTTACAATGGATCAGGGGGCATAGCAACTCACTCGGTAACGATGCCGCCGACCAGCTAGCAAGGAAGGGATCTACAACACCAGTGGCAGGCCCTACCACACTCCTGCCACTACCTAACCTAACGCGACCGATAGCCCCCAATGCAGGGGTTGTCTAAGCGCGGAGGAGACGGCCGCCCACGTCATCCTGGAATGCGAGGGCGTGGCTGCACAACGGGCAGAAATCCTTGCAGGCGCGAGGACGCTTCTAGAAGCCTCTGAACGCCCCAGGAGGCTTCTGCGCTTCTGGAAGGAGCTAGGCTGGCTCAACTAGTCAGCCTCCTGAACGCAAAATGGACCGAATATGAGTCTAAATGTGGAAACTGAGCCCTTTAACATTTATTTTTGTGAAATATTACAAAGTACACAGTACAAATATTATTTATATTCCTGTCTATTATTTAATGAAGATATGATCAACCTTCGAATAGGTTTCACTTTTTCGCCATTTAAAATAATTTTTAATGAAGATATGATCAACCTTCGAATAGGTTTCGCTTTTTCGCCATTTAAAATAATTTTTGTACAACAAAAAAACGGCTCTTCTTTAACAATTTTTTTTGTATGATTTCTTAAATCAATACATAGAACGGTTTATTTCTTTATTCATTTAAAAATAAAAATTAACAGGCATATACCACCTAAAAATGCAATGTTTCACATCTTATTCCAGCGGATCAGCGGGTATTGCGATGCAAAACTTCCGGTTACTTAGTTATAATGCTGCTGAGTGTTTCTACATAAGTTTGTATGTATAGTGTGCTGCTGTTTTATCAATCAATGCATAAATAATGCGAATATAGTATGTTAAACTGTCTTAAGCATTTCTATGAGAAATATACGCTATTTTTTTATTGTTGATATTGGAATAAATGTATTATCTCTTACCTGTACTGTATTTTCTATTATTTCAAAAATAATTTTGAAACTGTTTGAACTGGTAACTAATTGACCATAAAGGAGCCTCACTTTCTAAGATTATTAAATTGGAAATATATTTCCTTCTCTCTCGTTAAACATTAATTAAATAAAAATAGAAAAATGAAACACTCATCCCTATATAAATTTTTACTAATAAAGTATAACAGATTGTTTAAGCTGACTATAGAATCTATACCTAAAAAAATAAGGATCGTAGCCGTTATTACATTCAATCACAATATGTAAATTAACAAAGTAACTAACATGATGAAGATAAATACTTTTTTTTATAATTTTTAGAAACACAAGACACACAAGTTCTCACAAAGATCTGTCTGAATGAGGCACAGGAGTAATGAAGCGCCCACATTGTGCCGACCAAAATGTTTTCCGACTTACTTATTAGAGGCAAGCTTAGTGCCTAAATGAAACATATTGTGACTAAATAGAAAAATTGAGACTAGGTATATTGAAAGAGGGTCCCACACTCATAACTCGAACTGTTATTTGCCAGGTGGGAAGTCCAAGCCCTCTGACCGCTTTTTTTCATGATCAACGTGATCAAATGGGATCCTCTTCCTCCGGTAACCCAAATACGATTGCAATATGTAGTTGCGATCATAGCAGGTTATAGTACCAGGCTAGCATAAGCCGAAAGATATCGATACGTTTAAGTTCTAGCGTAAGGGTGTTTTACGCGTCTGTGTATTGTCTGTTTGTATTGATTTTACTAGTCAGGTAATTGAGGAAAACTGAATAACATATTCAATTCAACAAATATCAGTATTTTGCTGTATGAAAGAGAAATGGTACGAAGTTATAATAGTTTCACTGATTTGCATTTTGACGTGTGTCATCTATTCTGTAATATATTATTATGAATGAGGAAATTCATTAATTTAAATAGTACACTTAGTAAAGGTAGACGATACACGAAATAAACCACTTGATACTACGGTAAAAAATCAAACACGCCTAGGAACTATAACCGGTGTACAGTCTAACACTTTGGCAATAAAACAGCCTAAATATACGAACGCGTCACCAGTTACCATCAAAACATACGCATGTCCTCATTTCACAACAACAGAACCATAAACTCGCATCATTCTTTGCTTTCTAATCTCTCTACTTATAGAAATTAATTTTAAATTATATTATTAATGTATAACAGCTTATCCTGAGTAGCAATGGAAATCATAATTCGACAATCAAATATATTGAAAAATTTCCCAAGGGAACGTGTATCTCCTTCAACTTACCGTACTTAAACAATATACGCATGCGTATCGTCACCTGAATCACTCCCCTTCCTAACAAGTTAGAAAGGAACAAATAGATTTTGATAGAGAAGACAATATTCGTTTCACTATTGAGCTCTTATGCACTTCTAGCCGCCTAGTATATAAAAAGTTTCCGAAAGTCCCACGCGGGCTTTTGCCACGAAGTTTTGTCACCACAACCGAAGTTTTCCTATTTTTTGTTATATCTTTGTTTTAGGAAACGGTCGTGTAATTTACAGTTTTTTAAATTTCTAATCTGGGAAGGAATTTAATTTTTGTTCCTGGTAGTTGTGTGTAGACTACACAAAAATAAGTTTTTATTATCGTATTTCTTTAAAGCTCTTACTATTTTACATAGTTTAGTTAACTTTAGAGGGATATCTCTATTTTAAGTAAACTCAGATAGACACTCTTAAGTGCGCTAAACACGAACAAATAAACATTTTTGTTAGTTTTTGTTGTTGTTTATTAAGTCTAGGATAACGCGCTTTAGAATAAAAAATTTACTCTACACTATTTTATCCACCGTCACGAGTACCATCATCAATACCATGAATTATATGTACATGTACCAACTGAAATAATTTTAAGGGTGGTGCTAAGTAGGGTCCGGTCCTCGGTAGTGTAATTATACAATGTGTTATAAATATACAAGAGCAAAAAAATAAAATAAAACTATCATAAACTTCTTGAAGTGACGTCACGTCATCCATGTCCGGGATGATGTCCCGTGTTGAATGGACACAACTGCCACAAATTAATTTTAATGGTATGCAGCTGTAGATCAGCGATGACGTATTTAAATATGGGGATATTAATTGATAAAACTTTGTCATGGGGCCCACAACTTAAGAAGGGAAGTTGCAAATTGTTCTCATCAGCGGGCTTCTTAGAGAAAACATTGCGTAACTTTCTTCCGACTGCTGCAAGTATTTCGCTTGCGCAGACGCTCCTGCTCGTAATATATTACTATACTATGCCAATGCCTGTTATCTCGATCTCACAGAGGAGCGACTCGATAAACTTGAGCGTCCTCCAAATATTTGTATAAGGCTTATATTTGGTCTACCCAAATATGATAACGATTGAAACTGAATACGATTTGCCTTCGTCGGAAAACCCATATTCTTTCCCTACTTTATATCACATTGTTCCATCCCCTTACTACATCTTATCTGAAGGAACGTTTTAATTATCTATGTGACACATATTCGAGGTTGTGGTAGACCATCGGAAAACTTAAAACTGTAAATACTAGTGCATTCGACAAAGTTTACTCATAAATCTTAAACAGCTGAAGCAGCATAGCTGAGAATGAACTTAATCATTAGGACCTTACAACAGAATGGTAAAAGAATACTATTTACAAAGTAATGTCTAAGATAACTATAGATATATTTACTTGTATTTGTAGGCATTAAATGTGTATATATGAATTAATATGTATGTAAAATAGGGGATGAAACTTTGTATGGATTATCCATCATTTTGAAAATCCATAAAATTTGTTGATTGCAATTTCAGTTAGAAGTTAAGAAAGACGATTTCTTAAAATACTTAGGAGCATAAAATAGCTAAAGAGAGTTGTCATATTGTTTTCATAAATAATTCTCCAACAATTAATCGAAAAATGGAATTAAGCCGCAAGCAAGAGACTATTTTCTGAAACTTTGCTCTTCAGTTTTCTTGAGTTCTCAGTAATATTATTTTTATTAAGTTCTGCGTAAGCCTTTTTTTTTCCAATTATTTTTTCTAATCTTTTCTAAATTGTTTTTGCAGTTTCTTTTCCCAGACTAAGTCTAAAAAGATAGGTACGATTTATAGTGCAAAATAATAGATACATTATAAGGTACACTTTGTTTGTTACGTATCACACACACACACACACACACACACACACACACACACACACAATTACTACTCAATTATTGAAAATTGATGGGACTATTTATATGAATATATATTTTTTTTTCTATTATATGTTAATGTTAACTTTTAATTTTACGAATATTCATAAAAACCTTAGAAATAAGTTTGAATTAATAATTTAATCTAATTTCTAAGGTTTTTATACCTATTCAATTTACATTCTACTATACGGAAGTACACACAGAGGCATACAACAAAAAAGATTATACCATTAACGTTCTCTTCTACATAATATCTAATTGACTACGTCATGTTTAGGTGAGTTACTCGAAACCGAAAAATAGTAGATTTAGCTTGAATGTAAATAGGTTACCAATTTTATTTGTTTTTTTTTTTCTAATATCATTCATGTGGACTGTATGCAACTAGCATGTATCACTGACGTTACAACTGATAAAAATACGAAAGTGTAGCCACAGTTTTGTAAAAGTACGAAAGGAAAATTATCAAATCCATTACTATCCAAGGTAAAAGAAGGAGAAAAAGAGAAAATGTATATTCTCTCATTTACACGCACATCCTTTCCATAAAGCGCCTTCTCACTCGTCAATCAATATTATAAGACATACCCCCTATTCCAGAACAGCATTAATACATATCTTTAAACTGAAATTCATGACATAATTTCAGTAATTACAAATAAAATACATCAACATGTAGGAGGTGAATTTAATGTAGATTTATTGATCCGCTCTTTTATGTCATAAATTGTTAGAATTTTACAAAACAAATACTCCTTATAGTCATTTTGACGAAGAAATTTGGATTCACAATTAATGCCGATATGCCGGAACGTACATATATTTGCATGCGAAGTTAGACTTTAAACTTAAAGTATAGGGTTGAAATGCACTTTGCAGGGTGGGGGTAGTTGTCAGTTTTTTGGTAAACCAAAGACCTGTTCTGGGCTTATGAAGTCCTAGTAATAGAAACGCCTGAATTCAATGTTGTCTAAATGTGTCGCTGTAATAACTAACTTGGGAATAACAATGTTTTAAAAATGCATGAAACCCGTCAATACTTTTCTTTAGCTGAGTTTATCACGAAATGGTATCTTTAGCTGACTTTATTACGAAATGGTATCCCTCACATCGCATACACTATGAGGCCCGTCCCCATAATGTATGCGATGTAAATAAATATTGTTATGGAAGGAAACTAATTTCTCTCACGAGAATTGCAACTTACTGGTTTTTTTCAATTTCGACTGTCTTTTCGTTATTCCTCTTGAAGCTTTATTTATTTATTCATTTTACTTGATCGAGTACTTTCCATTGTATTCGAATTTTCTTAAGAAACCACTCCACTTACTGGAATTTTTATAGAAAATTCCAGTAAGTGGAGTGGAAATACCAAAATCACAAACAAAAACCCATGGAAACCGCCAGCTCTTGAACTCACGGCATTTGGCTCGCAGCCGCAGCCACTACCGCTTAGATACCGTGACTTGTCAGTTTTTCGAAAACCTTCTATGCATTGTTCGTTTGCACGGTGACGTAGGCGTGGCGTCACAATATCATAAATAGATGCATACCGCGTGCGTTAGATGGCTGGAGCTTAAGCGGCTTCGGACTTGCGATCAAGTGGTTGCCGTGGGGGCAACCACTTGATCGCACGGATCTTGATCCAGTGCATACCGTCGTGAATTCATCCGTAATACAAAGCACACAAATTAGCTTAGCTTGGTTATTAACGAGAACACTAGCAATGTGTACGTTACAAGTAACTTTTATATAGAAAAACAAAAAAGACTGATGCAGAAGGCAGAGGTGCCTGTCTTTGGAGCTTTATAAGAACTTGATGATTGAATCCTTAATTCTAAAATTATTATTAATCCTAAATTGTCAATGAATGTGTAAAATGTTAGATAAAGCGTAAACTTTCATAGAGAAAGTTAGAGAAAGACATAGTTGGTAGTTCGAAAATTTATTTTATTTTGTTAATCCATCATTATTAAAATTTGATAGCTTTATTTAAGATTTTTTTTTAATGAAACCATAAGGGCCAGTCTGATAACGATTTTCTATGTGTCTAATAATAAAAGTGGCGCAGGCGTTTATCTTCCCACTTACCTGATATTATAACAAAAATGGTAGAGCGATGCTTAGGCACGAATGGGCCGGCTCGACCGGTGCGATACCGCGGCCTCACAGAAATCCAATTGTGATTGACCGCTGGCGTTACATTTCTATGAGTAAGGTTTTCGGAGGCCCAAATTCTCCTCTCCTTGTTGTCGCCTTGCGGGCCGCCGAGCCATGAGTGTTTGTTTTTCACGAACATCATTATCATTGCGCCCTAGGGTGCAACCTGCTTAGCTTATGGGTGGGTCAAGCCTTGCCTCCAAGGCCAAGGAGGGTGGGTACACCCTCAACGTGTAAACGTTCACCACAAACGGTGAGTGAACAATAAAATTGAATGGGCTATGGAACACGTTCGCACATATTATAGAATAGTTGTTGCCTGTTGTAATATTTTTACATAGTTGCATGCTGCCTCAATAAAAATAAAACTTAACTTAAAATCGAGTATTTGGAAAAGTAGTACGATATACGATATGACTGGGCTACGGGCAACCTCCTCACTTTGATGTCAATTGTCGCACATTAGTTTTCTATGTATAAACACTGTTTAAACCTTTGGTCGCTTCAAGTAATGGTTATTAGATAAAGTGGTACTACTCGTATTATATTTATATAACATACATAAATATGTGATACAGTTAGTATATGAAAACATAAGATATCAAACGTACGGGATTTATTTGTTTTCAAAATGCAAACGTGTCCACGCGCCTCATGTGAGGGCACCTAGCGACGGAGTGGAAGGCGCGGCGGGGGACACCGTGCAGTGATAGTTGCGGCGCTTGTCGCCGCGGGATAGCCCCACCACTTGACGACCGAGCGGCGCGCACGACACTCACGGGCAACCATTTATTATAATTACGATTATATAAATTAAACACATACGATTATATAAATTAAACATATATATATGTATATATAACATAAAGTACAGTCCACTATCATTTCAACTCCAAACAAGATCCGAAGCTCAAACAAACGATATATAGCACTTAAAAAAATGTGCGCTAGACGATTCAAATATCATTCTAGTGCAAACATTTTATGAGTTAATACAATGTTGGAAAATGTAATATTAAACGTTATGTTGCCAAACTGACACAGGGCGGTACTGTCATACTTTCCATGTAGTTTATCACTTTCGTGTTATATAATTATATATTTTATAATTTAATTTAATTACTAACAATTACTATTATTATGAAAATACCGTATAATATTTTATATTTTTATAATAATTAATTCATTGAAATACTTTTTATAATTATTATAAAAGAACTCTGCACTGTGATTAATTCCTGTATCGCGGTACTTAACAAAAATTTAAGTAACGGACACAAAGAACACCCGGACTCAGAACTAGAATTTCAGATTTACACAAAGTGTTGTCCCGTGAGGGTCTCAAACCCACAACACTCAGTACAGCAGCGTAGTGACGAGGTGACCGCTTACACCACTTCACCATCCGTGCAGTCATGACATTCGATGTCATTGTAAACTTTCATACTTGAAATCTTTGTTACAAGTTTTGTATGTATGTTTGGTTCTTTGAGGCATTCTAGAAAAAAAAAAAACGCGTTTATCCGACTTTGATGATTCATAGGTTAAACGGATTGTTTCTAAATCTTATAAGTATTACCGAAAATTCAATATGCCGTTAAATGACGCCACATTGCAAGAAAGCAAAGAGGACAGGAGAGGAGAATTAGTCCCAGTTCCGGAGTTGTTTTTAAAAAAGGATAAAGGAAATGGAAAGAATGGACACCTTTAGCACATATAACTGATTAGTTACTTTCTTTTGTGGATGTGGTCTCACATACTTGGTAGAGTGAATTTCATCTTGGTCTCAATTCTATTTGTTCATCTAATTGTTGTTGTTTAATTTATTACTGATTCACTTTTTACTTTTGGGCAGCAAGGAATATCTATCAATCTTCAGCTGAAATCAAATCGAATAGCGAAATTGATAAATATCTCCTCTACCAAGGACGTCCTTGTGCGAGCTTAGTTATGTCTCTGAATAAAAAAAAATAAGGATTGCTTGTTAAAATAAGTGTATATAATATACTTATTTTAACAAGCAATCCTTAATTTACACCTACACACTTGAATATACTTATATTCAAACTAGTATTATGACAAGCGTGATCATATTACAGATATATATATATATATATATATATATATATATATATATGGTATGAATAAGCTTTGTGCAAGCTCCTCTTTTGGTGAACTTAAGAAGTGGTAATTACATAAGTACAGAGTTACTATCGTATTTATATAACTTAAATAAATGTAAATATTTATATGAAGTAATGAAAACACTAGCTGTCCCCGCGGCTTCGTTCATTTTTATGTCGAAAGGTAGCAATATAATCAACGTTTTAAAAGTTAAATATGGAATACCTTCAGGCATCTGTTTTTTCTCCGGAGATCAGTAAAATAAAACACAAAGATTAAAACACATAAATATAAAGAAAAAAACACAGATAAAATATAAGTACATATGTATATAGATATTTACATATCAACACTCAATTGTCGATCACTAAGGAGTGAAGAAAAACTACAAGAACTAGAACTAGTGTTAGAAGAAGTGAAATGGGACATATGCGAAATAAGCGGGATGAGAAGACTAGGGTAAGGCATAGAAGATTATGGAAAATATATAATGCACCGTATTGGAGAGACACCAGGACAATAGGGAGTGGAATTCATTATCATAAAGAATTTTGGTAAATACATAGAAGAAATCAAAGGAGTATTAGAACGGATTGTAGTTCTCAATATAAAATTACCCATGTAGGGAAAGAGAAAGACCAAGTTTGGACTATAATCCAGGTGTATTTACCTACGGAATCAAGCAAGAAAGAATTTTCTTTTTTGTTTCATATTATATTTATTTCTTATTCAATAAAAAATTCTACGAAGAATTGAGAACTACAATTGAAAATAGACACATAAAAATTATAGTCATGGGTGATTTTAATGTCCAAAACGGAACACAGATCAGATAAGAAGAATAATATATTATATACATACTACATTGACTAGACATGCAATGAGGATGGTGACAGGCACAGACTGGCATGACTAGGAACAAGATGTAAAAATGGTACAAGACTGGTAAACTTTGTACTAGAAAATAAACTAAGTATTTTGAACAGCTTTTACAAAAAAAAAAAAACTAACAAGGAATTAGACATAGATCTCTCTAAATGGACTTCATAAACCGAAATGGATTATATCTTATCCAACAACAAAATTTCTTTTAAATATGTTTCAGTTATAAATAACCTTAATTTTAATAAAGACCATAGAATGGTTAGAGCAACATTGTCAGGGATACATTGTAAAAAACCAATAAAATTTCATAACCATATTATGCATACAGGTATAGAGCGCACTAGCAACATTGACTTACTCCTTAATAATCTCAGCTTAGCGTTAAAAATTATTAGTTATTTATGGGCTCTAGCTCGCGTGTAAATTTAACAAGGAGATTCCGTCAATGTCAAGTATTACTAGAGAAAAAAACAGTCTAAAAATATTATCGCCATGATGGTCAACCTCCAAAATGTGCCTATCAAATTTTAAGATTTTAAGATAAATTAAAATGTATAACAATTCAAGAGAAATACGATAGGTTAAAAAATCAACTAAAAACTGGAACAAAAAGAATAAATACACACAATATGGGGGAAATCCCGTAACAACACTTGGAAAAGATTCTGGTCTTTTAATGAGATAATGAAACCAAAGACATGCCTTTAAAATAAAATAGGAAGGTTTTCAATGTGTGCATTCTTCCGTGCTTATTATACGGTTGCTAGACTTGGGCATTGAAAGATCAGCTTCGACGATCAACGGTATAGAAAGAACTGTATAAGATATGATGAGAGAGAGAGAAAAGAGAAATGGACCGCACAAATAACAGAATGGTATCCACGGGATGGGAAGATGAAATCCAAGGGACTCGGACTGCAAAGATAGAACCAAATAAAAATCCTCGGAGGAGGCCTTTGTCTGAGAACAAGCTGTTACAGTTTATTTTATTCTTTTTAACGCATTAAAGTAATTGTTTCTATTTCTATTATTTTTTTACTTTTAATTTATTTAAACTTAAAACTACTAATTGTGCATCATAGTTACAATACAATGCAATTATAATACATTGTTACATATACAATCAAACAATTTTATAATTAGACAAACATGTTTTAAATGACGGTTTTTGACATGGCTGGCTCACAATGTGTATAATTAATTTATTGCCAGCTAAAATTAACATATTTTACAAGTACTGACTTATTCTGCTACTTATAACATTTAAGTGGAACTTGGCTTTCGAACAGATAAAAGTACTGTATTTTATTTAATGCATTTTTTTTTTCTTTTTTTTTTTTCGTGTGGAAACCCCCACGGGTCATCACCTCACCGGAGCTGACGGTGAAGTGGTATGTCGGACTCGAACCGACTAAAACCACACGGTGTTCCGGCACAAGTGGGTCTATTGCAAGGGACCTGGGTATACCCTAGGAGGGATTCTTCCAGGAACTCTGCAGACCTTGGCCACCTCTTTTGCAAGAGGTACCACCACCATTGAGTACGAGGGGCCTAGCCCCCCACCAGTTTGAGAGGCGAGCGTGGAACACGTCACACCACCGTCAAAGGCCTGCTTCTGCTGGGGTAAGGGCAGCCCTACCCGTTACCCCCAGGCCAGCGCTCATGGAGGCCGGAGATCGTTTTGTGCTCTCCGGCGCCTGCTGTGTGTTCTACAGGATGAGAGAGTACTTGCCCTCTCCCGTATCCTCTCCGCCGCCTCTTTAGCCAACATGACCTCTTCGCAAAATAAGGCGGCGGAATCCCACGCGCTCTCGCTTTGGACCATGGACAGAACCATGGTCTCTAGCGAGAGACTTCCTGAACCAATAGCCGCCGCGAGGTTGAGGCGCTGGTGCGCCCACGCTGTGCACTCCACTAAAGTGTGAAGTGCAGTGTCCTCGCGACAGCTTCCGCAGTGATGGCATGCAGACGTTGGCTTCCGGCCTATACGACACAGATACTTACCGAAGCAACCGTGCCCGGTGAGTATCTGTGTCAACCGGTAGGAGAGGCTGCCATGTCGCCTCTCTAGCCAATCCTCCATGACAGGCCTTACCGCCGCAATTGTGGCGTGCCCTGCGCTCGGTCGCTCAAGTCGTTCTTTCCAACTGACCAAAAAGAACGACTTGACTTTTATTTAATGCATAGATTTTTCATTATTAGACGATGCAGTGAACCGTTGACTAACTTAATTAAAATTTAATCTTTTTGGATTTAGACAAGATTTTCCAATTCTTAGTGTTTTAAGAATTTGTTGCATTTTTGCTTATTAGGCCATAGTTTTTTGTTATATTTAACTGCAGACGGTAGTGACTAGTAATGCTTTCATCTTACTCGCTAGCTCCGGTGATGCTTTAATTAGACATGCTTAATGGGGGCATGCTTGTCGTACAGTATGTGGGAGAGCCACGCTTAGGCAGGGATGGGTGGGCTCGACCGGCGTAATACCACGGCCTCACAGAAAATCAGAGTACTCAAATGCTCGTGTTATATTGCCAAGTGAGTGAGGTATCAGAGACTACATTCTCTGATACCTCACTCACTTGGCAATCATCTCCTCTTCCCCCTCATCACCCAGTACACTGACGAGTCTTCAGTTGCAAGTGTCGATGAGCAGTGGTTCTCAACTTATCCTAAGATGACTTGTCTGCTTGTTTGTCCCACTATGCCATAAAACACTACCTTATTTCTTCTGTCGTTGTATCAGACAATATACTATTTAGACAGCCAACGAGAAGCCTCTAATTTTTATCAAAGCGTGAAGGTCTATAATGCTCGTTCCAAACACACTAGTTATCAAGATACCTGACATCATCATGAAGGATGGGGAAAAGAAGGGATTGAAAGAGCTCAATCTTAGTAGATTTGGGTAAAAAGTTGTGAAGCCTGAGGAACGAATCTGCAACTTCAAAGCCTTAATGAATCAGCTCTGCAGCTGTGGAGTCTATTAAAAATAGGTATCTTAATATATTCCCAAGTTTTTGACCTTGTATAAAAATTGTTAGTTCCATTGCTAGTTACGTGGGGTAAAAGGGGCCTATCAGTTTTGGGTATCAGTCAGGAGCTACTCACGATATGACTTGCGTCTTGACCCAAATTTAATATTATGTTTATTTTTTAAATGTAACAGTATGTGTAATCATTTTTACAAGTTATTTATTTGAGACATTTCATTTCAGAAGAAAAAGCATCGCAAAATAAAAGATCCAAGTCTACAAAAACTCAAAATGCGATAGCGCCATTCAGGCATCAATATTGTAATATGTAATATCAATATAATCATCACTTCATTTTGGAGTTGACCATTCATGCCAACCAGTACCTATACTAAGTTAAGTCTGTAAAATCTAACAGAAAACAAAAATACAGATTACAGCATAGGTTGTGTTTTTAGATGTTATTTTATTCCTTATAGCTTGTTTATTACCAAAGGGACGCAGATGGTTCAGAAAATTTGATTTATTATTTTAGGCTACTATGGAAGACATCGCGTCGAATACTCGGTATAATTTGTAGGGTGGGAGGGGTAGCAGTATTGCGCATGCGTATGAAGAATTGTTCTTGCACCATTATGGCTATATACTCTGTTCAGTGTTTCTATGTGCAGAGGCATGAGTTGACGTTATACTAAGGGGTTAAAACAAAGTGTAATTAATATGTTAATACTTGTGATATGTAAGTATCAGCTAGCGAACAAAGCATCAGCCAAAATAGCTATTCATATTCTTATCACTAGCGGATCAGAGGATATTGCGATGTGAAAATTTCGATTACTTAGTTATAACGTTGCTGAGCGTTTCTAAATAACTTTGTTTGTATAGTGTACTGCTGTTTCATCAATAAATGTATTAGTAATGCAAATATAATGATGAATTGTCTTCTTTAAAAACAAGAACATTTTTTTAAAAACCAAACGTTATTGTTGAACTGTTTTTATTAAAATAAATGTCTCTTAACTATACTGTACACTTAATTTTTTTTGAAAATAATTTTG
Organism: Tyria jacobaeae; assembly: GCA_947561695.1. Taxonomy (NCBI): domain Eukaryota; kingdom Metazoa; phylum Arthropoda; class Insecta; order Lepidoptera; family Erebidae; genus Tyria; species Tyria jacobaeae. Next base: position 2,778,114 of record OX387207.1, on the reverse strand, counting down.
AAAGGTTTTAAACTAGTAAATAATTGACTGCGAAAAAGAATGTCTTGTGTACACACTTTCTAAGATTCTTAAATGAATTTATATTACAACATGTTTTCATTCTCTCTCACCAGATGTCATCTGGTGAAATATATAGACATACAAACACTCACGGCTTTATCCCCAAAGGGCTAGGCAGAGGCGTGTCAATATATTTTTTACTAATAAAAGATAACTGTTTTTTTTTTATCTAGATTAGTGCCAAATCATTTCAGTATCTTGTGATGTGATGTGGTCCATGGGAAGTGACGATTTAACGTATCGCGCATAGGAATTGGAAAGCCGCCTTGTGGGATAGGTTAAATACTTTTTTCAAAAGTCAATTATATCTAAGAATAGTTAGAATAGTTTCGTGTCGATAATATTAGATACACATTTCTATCACAAAACCAAGGAAATCCTGTTCTTCAATATTTACAATAATGTCAAAAGTTAACGTTATTCAGCTTTCCTCAATTACGAGTAAAATCAATACGCTACTACACTAGAACGTAAACATATCGATATCCTTCGGCTTATGATAGCCTGGTACTACAACCTACGAACACAACTACATACTTATTAGATATGTATTTATTAAGTAATATAAGGGCTATTAAATTGTTATATAAAAGTAATAATAAATAAATAAATCTATACATCGACCAAAACGAAAAAAAATAAATATCGCTAAGCTTAAAACTCGAGAACTTCGACATTTTTTTTTTAGTATATTTTAATAGAGAGAAAAATAAATTAAAATACAACAAAAGTAAAACCAACACTTTTTCTATCACATAAATTGACAGTTGACGAATTGTCAATGTCAATCTAAATGGTTCTTGTTTTTTTTTAATAATTTGAGTTCTTTTGAAAACCAATTGTGTGTTACGTTTAGACCCATGCCAATGTTTCACGAGTGGCTTTCAGTTACGATATTTCAATTGACTACAGTTCCTACTGGACCTATGAACTTAGTTTGCCCATATTGTAAGGTATTGAAATACAAAAATGAGACAAATGGATTACGCAAATGGAAAAGTTAAATTAGTGCCATTGATTCCACAACCAGAGTCATTGTACTCATTGGTTTTAGGAACATGAACTGATTCCATACATTTCCTTACAAACATACGAAAAAAAAAAAACTGCAACCAAATGACTTTCTTTAGTCGTACAAATATAAAAATCGTTCCCAAATGTCGCCCAAAATTACAAAGATCATATTTGGTTGTGCGTGCTACATGAGCTGCTAAAAACACGAATGTAAATGAAATTAACTTCAAAATTCAAAATGAAATTGCTGGTAAAAAAAAGATATACAGATCAGTTGCGAACAAATCAAATCATAAAAGTAATATGCATACCTTTACCATGACTCAGTTTATTTTTCGACCTTAAAATAAGAACTTTAAATTTAATCTGAAGACAATTATGTAATCATTGCTTAACTATATTTGCAAAATACCGTCCGTCGCCGTTACATGTCTAATCTAACAAAGAAACTAACACGTTCAAGATACTTTTTTTTTGATAAACTTCAGACATACACACATACTATAATTTAAGTTCATTTACACATTACCGCAATGAACCTACGTCAAATACCTTGGATTTCACCTAGACCGGAAGTTGACATGGAAAGACCATATAAAAACGAAGCGCAACGAAATTAATCTAAGATTTAAGAACCTACTCTGGCTCCTCGGTAGATAGTCTGCCTTAACTCTATCCAACAAGCTAAAGGTATACTGTTCCATAATAAAACCGATTTGGACACATGGAATCCAACTGTGTTCGACAGCCAGCAAATCCAACATTAAGTAAGAGAGCTCAAAACAATATTCTAAGATCGGAGTCCTGGTATTCTCTCAACTCGGAAATTAATGAGTATCTGGATATCCGAACCATTTTGGACGAAGCAAAACAATATTCAGCCAACAAGGACCGCTTGACAACTCACCCAAACCCGTTATCCAATATGCTCCTGCAGCCTAATCCAGCCAATTAGAAGACTAAAAAGAGCCGATGTCAGCACATCTTACTAAGGGGAGATGGAGCAGTGGCTCTACCTCTCCAAACTCCAACCTCCTGCAACACACCTGATTATAGTCTAGACGACTGATGACAAAGGTCTAAAACATAGGAAATAAATAAATAAAAAAAAAAACTTATTGGACGCAAGCTTATTGCTGAAAATCGGGCACACTGTGCACTAAATGGGTCAACTGGGAGTGTGTATATTGAAAGGGAAAAGGATAATAAAAGGGAGGGATTGTCAGGGTCGCATATTCATAATCAAGTTATGCAGATGGGGGAAGTCTGAGTCTTCTAAGCACCTTTTTTTTAATGATCAAATTATATTTATTGAAAAACTATCATAATAGCATTCAAGAAAATGCCCGTTTAGCGTTTCTTAATTTATCATCTTGATAATTTTAAGAAATTCAAACTCTTTTAAAAGTACATGAAAATACAACTTATATTTTTTTTATTGCAGTCAAATTGTGTAATAGTGATGCAATTATTTTAAACATCATTTATGAAGTATGTAATATAAATGGAAAGTAATTATGAGTATTTTCCATAGATTATTCCATATTTTATTGATTAATAACCAGAATTAAATAGCACTAAAGAAAGATATGTAGAAACAATTTTCTATAATTGAATTTTACAAATTGAAAATATACAGACAATATAGAATTTAGATCTAGTTCTGAAAAATAGAAAAAGATAGATGTCAACATGCACGTACATATAGAACATACAATTATATTTTAGGATCGTTAGTAAACCCAAAATCTACAAACAAATTATTTTTATTTTTGCTTAATGCAATTTTTGTTTGATTGATGCAATTGGACGCCCACAAGCCAGGTGGAGTGACGATTTGCGCAAGATGGCTGGCAGGAGCTGGATGCGAGAAGCCGAAAATAAATTGAAGTGGCGTGCAATGGGAGAAGACTATGTCCAGCAGTGAACTGTCATAGACTGATGATAATGATGATGATGCAATTTTTTACGTGAGAAATCAAATTATTGTGATTGACCTCATAACTCCAACACCCGTTATAGTAAATAGTCTAAACTTTAATTTTAGTCCGGGATCTCTGGTCTGAAAATAAACGTTTTTATTACCACTATATTATACCATATTTTCAAAAATAAATTGCAATGAATAAAAACCCATGATGTCATCGCAATGATAGTTTCCGTTCGACATATGTATAAATGCATATTATACTCGTAATTATATTAATCTTCAGATACAATTTTAACTTCTTATTTTAGGTCTGTAAAGAAACATACAGTCATGGTGAAGGTCTTACCTTGAAAACTAGAGAATTTTGAACCAGTTTTTGATTTTTAATATTATTATATATACTATTAATATATGTATTATTCATTGCATTGAAATAACAATTTCATAACTTAATAAACTATATGTGGTTACGATAGTAGTAGGTAATAGTACCAGGCTATCATAAGCCGAAGGATATCGATATGTTTACGTTGTAGCGTTAGGCGTCTGTATACTATCTGTGTGTTTTGATTTTACTCGTCAGGTAATTGAGGAAAGCCGAAAAATGTTAACCTTTGTAAATATTGAAGAACTCCTAATAATCAATGAGTACAAGATTTCCGTAGTTTTGTGACTAAAGTAGAATGTATGACTTATTGACACCTAACTTTTCTAATACTTTTTTTGATTCTTTAAAAAAGTATATAACCTAGCCTTTAATGCGCCTTTCCAATTCCTATGCGAAATACGTTAAGTCACTTCCCATTAACCACATCACATCACGAAATGGAAGGCCTACTCATCTTATCAATAAAAACTAAAGATGCTGAATTGACTTGACACTCGTCTACACTGTAGAGTGCATTAGCATTTATTTTGGGCACTCAAGTTATATAAAAACAATTGTAAATTCATATGATTCTTAAGTACACATATCATGAAATAATAAACAATCAAATACATACTACTAGACAGAACTTAGTTACTAGTCCCCCGCAGTTTATTTCACAATAGAGGTCGTTGCGACGCTTCTGAAGGATCGTAACTTTTGAATACTTATGAATACTCTAGTGCGTGTCTCCATGCTCCTCTCCTATGTACTAATAAACCGGTGAAGTTCAAGGTAATCTTATTAAAATATTTTATAGAAAGTATACACAGATAACGTTTTTGAAAGACACATCGTCATTAACGTTACACACCTCTGTTTAGAACTCAACATTTACTCTGTAATTTGTAAGCAGATCAGATTATAGGTAAGAAAATTGTTCAAAATAAAATTAAAATCAGCCCCAGCAACAAGGTTTTTATGATGAATTTCTGACTGATAACGAACGAACTGAAACGGCCTTAAAAATATATTAACTCGTCGCCAGTCACTACCAAACTTACGCGTCCTGTCCCCCCCGCGTTAAGTCCTAATTTCACAACAACAGAATACAAAATCAATATTAAGTCGTTGACAATCCATACTTTAAAAGTTATTAACGAAATGAATTGGTTTTGAGATTCACCATACACGTTCGTATCGTCATCAGAATCGCTTCCCTTTCTAACAAATTAGAAAGGGACAAATAGATTTTGATAGATTAAGGAACATTAATTTCGCTATTGACCTCTTCTGCACTTTTAGCTGGCTAGTATACAAGGTTTGAAGTTCGCAAAAGTTCCGTTTGACCTTTTTTAATTTCAAATGTAAATTGTCTACCAACTTACAAACAATAATTATAGCTTAATTTTTTTTAAAGCAGTAATTTTAGTATTCAACAAAATCTATGAAAAGTTAATAAGATAATTTTACACTATGAAAGCTATTTAAACCTCGAATACATGTGTTGATAGTGTATGTGTCAATATCATATCAAAAAAATAATATGTTATTGACAAATGAAATTATTATTTAGCGCTGTAGGTAGCTACAGCATTATATAGCGCTTACGCTACGAATACATAATTATTATATTTAGCGCTTCATAATAATTTCATTCGTATTGCTCTGTACAAAGAAGAAAATTATTGAGTGTTTGTATATTGCCTACATTTACACACACATCTTTCTATAACGTTCTTTCTCACTCATCAATCAATATTAAGACTGATATCTTAAAACTGAAAACGATGACTTAAAATTAAGCTTTCTAAATAAAATCTATCAACACGTAGAAACAACATTTAATGTAGATTTATTGATTACAAGGACTCAGCTCTTTTATGTCATACAAGAATTTCACGAAACAATCCACTTTATAGTCATTTCCATGAGTAATTTTAGATTCACATTTTATGCTTAAAGGTCCAAAACGTACATACATTTGCATACAAATTTACACTTTATTCGTAAAGGATAGGATTGAAATACGCTGTGCATAGTGGGGTTAGTTGTAAGTTTTTCGGTAACCCAAAGATCTCTTATGGACTTATGAACTTCTAGTAATAGAAACGAGTGATTGTAATATTTTGCTGAACGAACCTGACCCTTGGGAATGACCATTGTCACCACAACATTGTAAACCACGATAGTTGAGTTAGCCTGGGGCACTCCGTATCACTCGCTCACTGTTCAGAGTATATAAGTAGCTCATCATTTAGCTTAATAACTCTGTGTTTCTGTTTATTCATTTCTTTTCGTTGCAATAGAGACAGACGAAATTTATAATGTAATGTCACAGCGAAGTGTGGGCGCCTACAGGAGATGCGGTGGATGGCACAGGTGATATAGTGGCTATCAAGTGACTGTTATTACATTAAATTTTTAACGATAAATACTGAAAATAGACTTTTAAGTCTAGACTGTATTACTTTATTGAATTTCACTCTAAAGAAGCTACACAATTGATGTGTAGCTTCTTCGCTGATTATTGGTTACATAACTTTACTTTTGCTTCATACTATAAGTTTGAATCTTCAAACTCCAATTGTTCATGTATGGAGTCCAAGTTAATGTTCGACTCAATTCTTGCAAAGGCCTTAAGTATCTAAAACATCTCTCTTGTCTCGATCTCAGAAGTCTTCTTGATCTTGTCTGAAGTGTTCATCTCAAAATTCTACGACTGGTCCCTTAACTTAAAGTTTCCATTGTCTCCCTAACGGTTGTTGAAGTATTGTAATGGGTGGCGGTAGTCACTCACCAGCAGATATATGTATGAATGTACGTCATGAATATTTACCCATACTTGAAATTGCGATTTTAGTATAATGTTCATTTTATACAGCGAAATTCTAACAATATTCATTACATAACAAGAGATAACAATCATTACTTAACTAAATTTGAATACTTAATTGCTGGTCACCCCTTGACCGACTTCGGTCGTACTTTAAAAAAATACCTATTTCTAAATATGCCTGCTATATACGCCGACTACTCTGTGCCAGTTATGCATGAACATTCGCAAAAAAATATTGGGTGCGACTTCAGAATCTATAAATTTATTTTGCAGCCTGATCTGTTTGACGAATTTCAACAGATTTTTGGATGTAAAAGCTTACGAATGTTACATGTATATTTCCTGATCTATATCGCAGCGCCACCTAGGGACGCCATCCTGGGTTCAGGTGAAGCTTAAGCTGAAAAACAAAGTAGTGAACCTTCCTGGACATCTAGTATTTACCTGTGATTTGCAGATGTCGTTAGCCTACACAAATCAGTAACGTTGGTATCTTCTTTAGGTCATGATGCCTTAGTCATTACAGGTGGTGTAAATAACTACATTTAACCTGTTGCAGTTGCGGTCTCCTACATAATAATGAACCTAAATAACAAAGACTAATCAAAAGTATAAAATGTATATATGTATATACATATATAGGAAATATATATAGCCTAATATATAAATATCCACATATCAAAATTGATCAACATTGGTTCAGCCATTTAGCCATAAGAAGGGAAAAGGCAGATAATAACTATTATATTTCTACATTGACATAAGATATTATATCTTCAAAACAAAAGGAAATTCTAGCATAAGGGATTATTTCTGTGTCACGCAGGACTTGACAAACATACACACGAAGGACATAAAGAACAACCAGACTCGGGATAACTAATTATGGATCACACAATTTCTTCCCGTGTTGGTATCGAACCCACTACTCAAGCTCATCTTGCATAATCATTAACCAGTGGACTAATAGGACAGGGCATCTTTTTATATGTAATCAATGTGCTAGGTAATCGTTCCGCCTTTGTACATAATGTGTATCAAGTTTTAATTTTATAAAATAAATAAATTTATAAAAAACTTTACAAATTAGACTAAATTATTAATTAATTATTTTACATTAAATTTATGTTCTTCGTTGTTGTATGCCGTCGTGCCGTTGTGCCGTTCGTTGTTTATCTAAACAGGTTTATATCATTCTTTATTTTATGCAGACTATATGCACCTACAATGAAGCACTGTCACTCCAGAAGAAATTATAAATGACAGCGCTGTGGCATCATTTTGTAAATATACCACAAACAAAATATTTTATTTTCTCACGCAAACCTAGGATAAAGAAGGACAGAAAAAATGTATATTAGCTATATTTACACCCTTTCTATAACGTGCTTTCTCACTCATAAATCAATATCAAGATACATCCCCTATTCAAGAGCAGAATTCATAGATATATTTAAACTGAAATTAATGACATAAACTAAGGAATTTCAAAGAAAATATAACAACATATAGAAAGTACATTTAATGTAGTTGTATAGACTAGAAAGACTCGGCTCTTTTATGTCATAAATTGTGACGATTTTACAAAACAATCCTCCTTATAGACATTTTGACGTAGATATTTAGATTCACATTTAATGCTGAAAAGCCGTAACATTTATCTATTTGCATTAAAGGTTAGACTTTAAACTTGTAGGATAGGGTTGAAATACACTTTGCAGAGGAGGAGCAGTTGTTAGTTTTTCAGCATACCAAATACCTCTTCTGGGCTTATGAAGTCCTAGTGATAGAAACGCGTGAATTCTATGTTATCTAAATGTCTCGCTAAAACAACAAGCCTAGGAGGATTACAACAATGTTTTAAAAACTTAGTAACCAAGTAGATGTATAATGAAAAGAAAGGAATATGGTACGCTGCAGCAATTGTCTTTCTTTACACCAATATATTTTTTATATAATATTAATAATATTAAAATTTCTTTGAAGAAACAAATGCATATATATATATTCTTTGGCTGGAATGATGAAAATGTATATTTTACAAAATAAATTATCAATTAACGCTAATTAGATAGATTTGAAAAGTCACAAATCGAACCATCACTTTGTAACGATGATAACGTTATACACATACATAGTTACGCATAATCACTGTAAAATAGTATTCGAGCCAAAGTATGGAATTATCATTATTTCGCAGTACCCACAACTATTGTATTTGTATTTTCCAACAACGTTACTTACAGCTTTTTGAACAGTACTTGATGTTTTGTGTTAATTTCTGTATTTGTAGTGTTACTATGTGTATGTTTAGTTTCAGTTTGTGCATATCGTCAAATCGTTTTAAAGCAAACGTTAGTATTTCTGATTGTATTCTTATGATTAAGTAAAGTTGTCTTGATCCCTAAATTGTCGGTAGTACAAAATCGGAATGGCGCTAGTGGTAGCTACGCTACTGTGTGACTATTTCTACTACTGTGGTGTATTATTGAAATACTACACAATTAACATGAACTGACTTTGGCATTGGTTTTTAACATCCGTTCCGTCGTATATTTCTACACGGTAACAATCTTAGTTTACCTCCACAACATCACCGAGTGACGGGGATTGAAGCCCCAATCTACCGTCTCATCACGGATGTAATCCTCACTATACTATCGACACTCATTACCGACGAAGGCATCAAACCTCAAGTTTTAGCTGTTAACTTGTATTAGCATTATAGGACCGTAGGCTAAGGTTTCAGTGCTGCTCCGAACCAAAATATACTCGTCGGCCCATAGCCACTCCCAACCAGTGCCGAAAATAGGGTGGTGCCACTGGTGGCCAGGCACAGGACGTAGACTTTGGGGGGCGCAAGAATGGTCAGACCACCACCAAAAATTAAATCTTAAGCATCAGAGTGGGCAACGCATTTGCACTAGTAAACATGAGTTTCAGTTTTAGTAAGTGTGATATAGTGGATGGTATGATAGGCGAAGGGTCCGCTTAAATAGCTTGTCTGCTTGTTTGCCCACATCAGTTCCAGGTCTTTAAAAAAATAAATAAAGTAGGTCTAGGCCTACATAGCATTGCTGCAGTTATAGAAGCTCTCACAGGGCGCAGAAAAGGCTATTTACGGCACTGCCTCCAACAAATATTTACCCGAGATCTGACTTAAACAGCAGATGACAGCAACCCGTTGCGCACCAGGGTGCCTCGATCCTCAATCACACATCAAATTCCATAACTAGGAGCTTCAGAGGGCGACTAATAATCATTCATCTCTTTTAATTGTACCTAAAATGTACAATGTACAAATTAAAAATAAATTACCATCTACCAAGATTTTAATGAACAACAATCTATAAATATTGTGTCTGCCCGGTTTAGTGTTTTCCCTACCAAATATAATAATATATCTTTCAAATTGAAAAGCTTCACTTTAAGACTACAATGGCAACTATCCCATTGTCTCAAATAAGTGCTGACTTCTACAAGAGGATGGCCGAGTTTGAGTTGAAGTTCAGGAGGAGTCAAGCGTTTTTGTTACTTTATCCGGCTATTCGACTGAGTTTGCAGCTTTGAAATCGCTCACCATGCAGTCTCTAACAGACTTACAAAGGCAATTAGAAGTGGTCTCAAGTCGAAGGCCATAAGAAGATCCTTCAAGTTCCAGAAGGTAAGAAAGAGGGGACGGCCCACGTGGTTACCTCCGTCATCAAAGAGCCATTCAAGTTCGAGCAGTTCAATGTGCAAGATACGTATTAAACGATGCCAAAGACTGGATCGTCAAACTAGAACATTTAACGAGTATATAAATACAATATTTGAAATAATAATATTAAACATTGTTTTATTAAAGACAGACGGCGGTACTGTCATACTTTCTATGTAAATTCTTTTGTCGTCCTATTATATAAGTTAATATATTTGGTGGAAAATAATAATTGTGTACCTACCACTGTTACCTACCAACCTACCATTGTAAATATAACCTATTAGAAACCATTTTCATCGGAAAAACTTAAAGCAGTTTTTTTACTTTCAGCTTAAATGCTCTAATATCTTAGTAATTTTATAAACTCTTATAAACATACACACACATGTAAACATATTACGGTACATCATCAAACTTTGGTCTCAAACTTGCCTGCTAATTCAGTAGTCATTGATCGACACGTGACAAGAAATTGTAATTCATACATTTATGATTTTTTTTTTTTTTTTTTTTTTTCAACTTTTTAGTAGTTGTCACAAGTTTGGGTATTCTTTGTATTCGTTGCTTGTACGTTTGACATCTATTTCTAATAATGGAGTAGTATTAAATTTTTAATATTTTATGTTCATACCAAAAACGGAAAAATAAAAATATAGATAAAGCGTTCTACAAGTCACACGGAGTTTCAGTAACCCGTTGGCACTTTTTGTATTATAAAGGGTTAGACATACTGTAAATCCAAAGCGATGTGTAGACGCCTATAGATTGCACATTACGATACGGTGGCTATGTAGTTCTGTTATTACATAAAACTATTAAATTAATTTTCTTAATGACGAAATTTTGCATCAAAGGTGATTAAAGAAATAATAAACAATTGATCCTTTTATTAATGATGCTTTAAAGTAATAAATGAAATTTTAAACTAACAAGCTTAAACAGATTTATTTAGTTGCAAGTTTTGAACAACTTATCGGTCATTTAGTTTTGAATGGTCCGGTGCAGATTCAGAATGTGCGGCTGTCAACTGTCTTCAACTCATTAGGTGCAGTAAATAAACTATGTAGCATTGCTTGTCCCATATTCTCATATTACTTGGCATTTTCATGGCATAGAGGGCAAACGGGCAGACGGGTTACCTGATAGTTAGTCACTATTGCTGCCCATGGACATCTGCAACTCAAAAAACACAAGTGTATGGCCTCTTTTCAACTGACTTCAAAACAGGAGGTGAAAGAGGTAAAAGTCAGCATCCGGGTTGCATTTTCCACGGGCAAATTTACTCACTTTGGCCTACCTACCTACCTCCATTAAACATATATATATATAGCGTTTATGTATAAAGCTTTTCTGCAAAATAATTTTAAATAAGTAAGTAATAACTTATCTAATAATTAAATTTTATTTAATTCTCCACGAAGACATAGGTTTGCGCGTTCACCGCTAAAAAGATGCCATTGGTCGTATCACCTCAATTTGAGAGCACTTCTCTAACTGCATCAGCCAGTATCGGAATCCTTGGCGTCGATCTATCGCTTGTATCATGGGGAGTGCTCAGAGGAATTGTTCGGACTTATACCGGCTGCTGGTTTCCGCCATCGTCCTACGCGACAAAATATCCATCCCCATCACCTCGATGATTGGCACTCCACTACTGTGCGCTTCTCCAGAAGCTTTTTGCCTCGCACAACCAGCGTATGGAACAAATTGTCGCCTGCCGTATTTCCGAACCGATACGACCTTCAAACCTTCAAGAAAAGAGCGTACTCTTACCTAAAAGTCACTTACCATCAGGTGACTCGTCTGCTCGTTTGCCCCCTATCGCACTAAAAAATAATAATAATAATAATAATATTGTAGCAAGCTAGTAGACGTACGACTAAGTTGAAATTCACTCTTCCGAGTTTGTCTGACCATGCGCGCTAAAAAAAGTTACTATTCGATAATATGCCTCTACGCACAGGGTCCGGATTTATCCTCATAAGCTAAACAGGTTGCAGCCTAGGGCGCAACGTATACGGGGCGCCGAGCTCTTGCCCTTGCCCTTGCAAGCACTAAGAACTTGTTTAGAGAATGGTAAAATGCTCGCGTAATACAATCCCTTTTGCTCATCGCTCTTTTGCTATCATCATGTACACTATGTATAGTAATATCTAATAATTTACAAGGCTAAGGTGACTAAATCAATCCCAATTGAGATTGAAGTAGTCACCCTAACTTTGAAAACTGTTAGATATTGTTGCATTAACTAGTTGAACCAGTATCTATTTATACTAAGCCTGGTAACGAAACCATATCGTGATTGAAAATTCTGCACATCGCCATCTATCGAGCTTAAGTATAATTTCTTTTACGATATGTTTCAATATTTCAATATGTAAATATTCAATTTCATACTTTATCCTCCAAAAGTGATTAACCTCCCATATCACTACTACTCTAATAAGTTTACTATCTAAAAATAACTTACAACCCTAATTCACATGCTTATAGATTTTTTTTGCAATTATCTTCAAATAGAAGTAATTATATTCAATTTCGGGTTTCTTACTATCAGCCCCATTACATTACATTACAAGTAAAACTCATTGAGCATCTTAATCTCAAAAATTAACAAAGCCACTTTCTTACCTTGCAAGTTGTCGAAAACATAAGCTTTTGACATTAGAAGAGTGTAAGAGTTAGATGTATGTTTTTTATACGATATTGTACGAAATATACTTAATTGTCCTGAATTACTAAAAAATATCTACTTTAATGTACCTCGAAGATGAACAATATATACCAAGCTCTTTGTTACGCCCATATATGCCACAAATTATGCCAAGAACTCTGTTCTCTCCAGAATAATATCAAAGTATAATACCGAATTAAAACACTTACATTTTTTCTCGAATAGTAAAACGCGTAAAGACACATATAATACACACGCTCGTCGTATCACTCAAGTAAAAGGCTATTAGGTTTAATAGTGTGTGTAGTAAGTAAGTAGGTGTACACCTTTGTCCCATAACGTTGTCGATATATTGGATGTGGATTCAGCAATCGTTGTGCCGATAGTCATAGCAGCCTTTAGGTTGATTGCTAGAGCCTCGACCAACGCCTTCAATGAGACTAATGCAAAAGGAAGTCCTAGTGATTACTTGAGTTTGACCGGGCAAACTCTAGTATAATAAAATGTTTAAAACTTTTCAACCTTTAACATTACTTTTTATTCGTCTTTCAACATTGATGGAGTAAGATCCTAATCTAATAGAAATACTAACATTTATCTCCAGGACTAGTAGGACTATTATTGTTGGATTCCAAATAAACAATTGAGATTCAGATATAAATGTATAAAATATTTTAAATGTGAAAGTGAAGCTATCTATCTACATGTATGGTCCTTTTTAGAGCTCAACGGCAAAACCGATTAGGATTAAATTTGGTTTATAGATTTTTTGTTGAAATAGACCTTCTTCTAATAGTTCATTGCAAAATAGGAATTTATAAAATATACCTATATAAATAATAATATATATAATAACAATAATAGAAAAACTTAATATAATCCATCAAGTATTTTCAATGAAAGAGACCCTATTCTCCACAAGTAATTCGGAAGAAAGTCTTCCGTTCCTTATTTAAGAGCTCAGTAAAGCATTTGCCACTCTTCTCTATTCTTCGATGTCTTCTTGACAGCTTGATAATTTAGTATAAAAAGATGTTAAAGTTTAGGAGTTTTGTTGAGAGTCAATGCGCATGTTAACAACGAATCAATAGCAAAAGGTTTACTTGTATGTGACCAGGAAAACATAAACAGTTAAGAGTTATTTACTTTTGTCACTGTTTTATACTTTATGCATCTATGTAGTCTACGCCTCTACGTAACTTCTACGCTAAAAAGTAGCTACTGGTGCTACGAATATGAACTGAACATTTAATATCCTAAATAAAATGTGTTACATTTCTTTTTTTTTATAACTTCTTCATTTTTTAGACAAGCCAATAAGAATGGAATATCTTTCTTACGTGTAAATAGTATATTACTATATTTTATCGCAGTTTGCAATATCTTCCGGGCAACCTTTGGATAAGATAGAAATACATAGCAAAAAACAGAATATGAAGAGAATATGTAGAAATAAATAACATAAATAATATTAAATATTTGCTACGATGGTAAAATAAATTTTGTTGTTATAATATCCTAATAGATGTCGTTGTACCTACAATTTGAAAATTATTCGATCATGCGGTTCTCGAATGAGTAGAATAGGCCCTACACATTTCACCTGTGCGTGTCGTAAAAAGCAACTAAGAGACCAGACTGTCACTGACAATCTATCAAACTGGATATAAACACTCATACAGTGTTCTGTGTAGTTTGTAGTGTGTAATGTTTAAGGTTTAATTATCGTTAAGTGATTATTTATTTTGTAAAATATTAATTCTTAGGTGCAAAACTAACGTGAAATATTCTTCTAGAGAAAATAGTGTAAAATGTTTTATGCAGGAATTGAAATCAATTAAAAAGGGATGTCTTCTGAATTCTACTCATATGTATGAACAGGGTTTTTACTAAAGCTATTAATCCGATTTGGTTGAAGTTTTCTGCACTTTAATTAGTACTTTTGTACACAAACATATAGTGTATCAGTACAACGTAACTATTCAATAACTAACAGCAAAGACACTGCCATTGCTGTAACCGTATGTGTGAATATTGTTCGCTTTGAAGGGGTTATCAAATATTCATGTAGAGTTCACCCTTCCATAGCCAAAAAAGTTTTTTAAATTTACATGGGTCGTTCATACAGTGAAAGGTTATGTATGGTGTTTCCCACAGCATAACATTAAGGTGATTTATCTAGTCAGTATAAATATCGAATCTTATATTTTTTTCTCGTTATGAAATCACACCCACAACCTCTGGATTTATAATCAGATCAGAATCTCTTGCCACTGAACAAATTTGCCAATCAATATTTTTAAATTTTACTTTTAAAAAGTAGACAACCGACTTCAATGCGTCTATCATAAAATTTAAAACTTATATAGTTTTATCATGGATGCCATTGTCAGGATTCGACCAAATTGAAATTGAATTGAAACACGGGGAGCACCAGCTTTCAAATAAAAATCATCAAATCGGTTCACCCAGTCGAAAGTTCTAAGGTAAAAAAACATAAAACAAAATACAGTCGAATTGAGAACCTCCTCCTTTTTTGAAGTCGTTTGAAAATATATTCGGCTTTACTCGATAATCCATCAATTCTTTGGTAGGCCAATATATATATAGCCCAATCCGTTTATTGAATTTCGACAGGTTGATTTCAAACGTTAAATTAATTACTAAACAATATTTATAACAAAAGTAGCCTAATTATACTAAAGAGTTTATGTGAGAAATGTGTGTCATCGTGATTGGTGCATTAGTCAAGCTTTCTTTTTACAGAGGTATTACCACAATCGCGACAGCGCAGTTTGATATTCGTTTCTTATACCACCAAAACTACAATATAGTAGAAGAGAGCTCTTTAACAGCCATTATTTATTAAAACATGTGTAATTATTATAGCAATATACATATGAAAAACTTTATATTGGTAATTAATCCAAAATAAACCCCGAATATAAAAAAATATATTCCCGAAACTCTGTAGCAGCGCCACCTAGGGGCGCCACTGCTTCACCGCGGGTCTAGGTCAGCGTAAGCTGATAACCAAAGGGAATCTCGCTGGACATATAGAATCCGGCTATAAGTTTCAGATGTCGTTCGCATTTGTATCTTCTTTTGTTCATGATCTATTAGTGTATAGAACTATGTTAAGCAAAAACTATTAACGCTTAAAGAACTATTATGGGACTTGATAAACAACACAATGGATAAAAGAAGCATCTCGACCTAGGATTATAGATTTATATATAGATTTATATAGACCACACATTTTTTCCCTTATCAGAGTACAACCTACAACTGTGGCTCAGCAAGCATGATCACTAAGCAGTAGCCCAATGAGGCACTTAAATTCTATTCCATGTGGTATGGTAGGTAAAAAGTCCATCTTTGCGTTTAATTATAGTTTTATAAAATAAACAAATTCATTAAATGCATTTTAATATAATTTTTCTTTGCTAAACAATCTCACACAAAAACATATAGCAAGAAAGATTTTATATGTTGTCAATTGCTTGAAAATCAACTTGTCTTTCTCACTCCTCAATCAATATTAAGATACACACCCTATTTCAGAACAACGTTAACAGATATTTTTAAACATAAATTCATGACATAAACTTAAACTTTGCATATAAAATATTACATCATATAGAAAGCACATTTAAGTTAGATTTATTGATAAGAAGGACTCAGCTCGCTTATGTCATAACTTGCAAGAATTTTACTAAACAATGCGCCAATAGTCATTGAAACGAGAAAATTTGCATTCATACTTAATACTGCATACAGTATTGCTATCATATTTATACAACATAAATATTTGGTATAGATTTATATGTCAGTATGAAAATATAAGATACATATATGAAACGTATCGGATTCATTTACTTTTGAAAGTCAAATATTTTATGCCATCTAAAAAGATACATGGATTTACATTTCACAGAGTTTCTTACATTATAAGGTTGTCGAGAATATATACAAAGAGGCCTCATCGCTCAGAGCAATCTCTTCCAGGCAACCCTCAGATACGGTGGCGTGACGTACGTGTTCCACGCGCGCCTATTTGATGTGGGGGGCGTAAGGCCCCCATATTCCAAAGTGTGGTCGCCTGCTAGCTTGCAGGTGGCCAAGGTCTGCTGAGGTTCCCGGATGTTTCCTTCTGAGGGTATCCCGGGTCCCTAGCAATAGACGCTCTCATGACGGAACACCGTGTGGTTTAAGTCGGATCGAGTCCGACATACCACCTCACCGTCAGCTCTGGTGAGGTGATGACCCGTGGGGTGGTTTCCACACAAAAAAAAAGGGCAACCCTCAGATGGCGGGCTTAATATTGAATACCGATGCCAATCGTTGGCTTATACTACTTACATACTTATTAATCTATAATTATAAGGTTAGCTACAATGCATTAAGTAGGAACTTAGATACATACGTAATTATATAGACATACATACATATTTAGAATATACATAGATTATGTATCTATATTATTTGTTTTTATCTACATTATATGATTTCAAGTAATACTAGACTATAGCGACAGGTAATGCTCATGTAACATTGTTTTGAACATAGTTATGTTTCTCGTCTGATAACAACTGGCAACGCATTCCTTAAGCACAAAACTTCCACAGAAAAAGATTTAGCATAAAAATTGGTCCAATGATCAGGTATTTCCAATCTCAAATTTTCTGAAGACCCCAGGCATTTTAAATATGTAGCCTGAACGAATTTAAAGTATTCTTTAATGTAACAGGGTTTAAATGAATGAAATAAAATAATACATATGAGTACTCCAGTTGCTTGAAAAATTATTTTTCAAATGTTCACTTTATGATATTATGAAGAAATTAAAATAGTCTTTCTTATTGGGAGACAATGCGCATGTCAATAACGAATCAATAACAAAAGTTTCACTTGTAAATGACCGGGAAAACATAAACAGTTAAGAGTTATTTAGTTCGGTCACTCTTTTATGCAGTAAACATCTAAGTAGTCTACGCCTCTACGTTACCTCTACGCTTCAAAGTAGCTAATGGTGCTACGAATATGAACTGAACACATTATGGTTAAACATTTTCTATATATTACAATAGTATACAATATATGTAATAATGCACACCAAGTTGCGCTGACTCATACGGTTTGTACGCAAGTTCATGAGCTATAATCGTAATAGACAGTTATGAATATTAAAACAAGACTCCCTACTTCTAAATAAGACAAGCCTGTGTATTTCACATCAGGTGAAATATTGGAATTCAGCAGCCTAAAACGTTAGTCGGGAAACATGGTTTTAATTTAATTTATATCATGATAAGCAATTAACGATATTTCTTTACTTTACAGGTTACGGGTTAGACGGAGATTCAGGTGTAAGTATAAATAATCTATTTGTTCTGTTCTATTATTGCATTGCAATATTGTCGTGTTGTGGGATACAAAAGTTACAAATATGACGGCGATATCCACAAAATCCCCGCAATATTCTGTGGAATCCGCAATTGTACCAGGATTACAAAAATTAGTAAGAGGTTTTAGACGACAAGTTTATATGATTTGCCGCCTGTTCTGTATGTCTATATAATCTATCTCTAGCAAGAATCTCTCTCTCTAGCAATATTTGTAAGGATGTATTGAACAGGCTTACTTTTAGTTTAGTTATTCACATATCAATGAAAATGCATTCCTAGATTTGAAACTGAAGCAAAAACACCACAGTGTTTGAATGCTGACTCTGCTGGTTTTTATAGGTCTTGTTTTGAGGTCTTACTTTAGAATAGAAATAATAGCAAAAATTACAGAAAACACGTACTGATACCCATTCCATAGATAGTTTCACGAGTATTTAGAAGTACGCGACAGAGTATGCCTAAGAATGGAATAATCAGAATAGTATAAGTTTATTAAATCTAGTATTGTAAGCGACTATGTTATGTAAGTTCCATTTTCACATGTTTACAATGTTACCTTCCCGATGTATTCTCCAAAAATGTTTATATGTACAAACTTTGTCCTGACAATTAAAAACACAACAACAAAACAAAACACCCCAATCGAGGCTGTCCAAGTAAGATTCAGCCACGAATGCGGTAATTTATTTTTATTTATGTGACAGTGGTAGTGCCTGCTAGGTACGAATGGGCCGGCTCAACTGGTGCGATACCACAACCTCACAAAAAACCGGTAGTGGAGCAACGCAATGGCGCGTTGCATTTCCTCGAAATTAGTAGGGTTTCCTAATTAATTTGTTTCAATTTTATTTCGCAAATTTATATTTAAATATTTTGTTGAATTGGATACTCGAGATTTATATAAAATATCCATTTTGCAGTATTTACACTGAGCTTCATCACTGCCCTTATAACCGAAATGGTCCCAAACCATGCTTCTCTTGGGAGCGAAAAACTAATAAAAAGATAAGTTTTTATACCTAATCCACTAATTTATACAAAATGTTAAACAACTATGAGCTAACACCCCAGTTATCACGTTTACCAATAAATAACTATTATTAAGTTTAACGAAGATTTACGAAGATGAAAAATATTTATATTTATTTACACCAAAATCAATTATGCAGTTTTATTTTCACTTTGAAACTTTATCATCACTTACGACAATTATCAATAAAGAAAAGTTATTAATATTATGACAACCTGACTGACAACCACACCTTTAAAGCTACTAATACAAACAAAATATAACAGTCACTGCAGTCAAAAAATACGCAGAACTGTCAATCAATTGACAACATTGACGTTTAATTAAACATTTTGGAAAATCAAAAAATCAAACTGTAGAAATATTTAAATATTAATTTTAATTAAACTTATTTTTTTTTTGTAAAGTCTATTCCAATTCATCAAAATATTTAAATCGGTACCACCTCTTTCGCTCACACATGGTTCCATATACGCTTTGCAAAGTAAGGAATATTATTTATGTACATTTTAAGGCGTTGAAAGTAACAAGGTATTTCGATTAGACATCGATGTTTCTAATTTAATATTTATCTCTAATCAATACATTACGAATCACCTTACATATTACTGTTACAAAAATCATTATCACTCTATAGTGAGTTAGTACATCTTAATTTACATATTACTGTTGATATAAACATAGAATAATATACAAATGCCTTTAACAATTCACCTCACCGTCAATTGACCCGTCCTCTAGGTCCCGTTGACGGGAGGGAACTGAACTTCCATACCGCTAGCGAAGCTTTATATTGTGTTATGCGTATGTTGGTATAGTACGTATATAATGTATAAATAGCTATCTAAGGGCTTGGAACTCTTGTCTAATGATATTAAATAATTAACACTGTGTATGTGTTTTAAAAATAACTAATATATGATTTTATATCATTACAATTAACTGTTTATCAAATACCCAGGAGTGAAAATAGACAACACATTAATAATAAGTCTCATTATCAGCATTGGTTGTCAAAATCTTTTCGAAAGATTATATTTATATACATCTTCAGAACCTTATCTACCTAAGACTAAAAGGGGATTATATTAAACTTTTTTTATACCCAGACTATACACACGTATAATACTCGTAGTGGTGATAGACTGATACCGATAGAGCAAAGTTTGTTGACATTACCGTCTATCTTGCAGACAATCTGATCATATATACCGGTTACCGGAAACGCACTTTTTTTTAAATATTGTACCTCCGGTATCCGGTTATCTAGAAAATTTATTTGTAAATGAGATTTATATATATTGTCATGAAATAAAGAAAATAATACTGCTGATAAACATACACAAAATATTTGTCCTGGGTCAGAATCTAACCCATGACCTGGGCTTAGCAGTGAGGATCACTATCCACTAAACCAATAGTATATGTAATCGTATAGTATTATGAAAAATGACACTTAAATTTAAAAAATGTAACTTAAATTGCCGTTAGTTTTTGTTCTGGGCTTCCTTTTTAAATAACATTTTTGTTTCGTTATTTCGATGACTCGCACTGTTTTTTATTTATAATAATTCATCTCTACATTCCTATTCACACGAAGCTCGAGAGCGCCAAAAGTCTGGTAAATACATTACTTTAAAGCAAAGGTCTTATAAAACCAATAGCGTAATAACAATAGAATTAGGTAGTGAAATAGAATCGATCTGTCACAAGCAAAATCAGCTGTTTCTTGCTAGAGATATCGTCCCCAATTTGGTGATTAAACTTTTAAACAAGCGCAAGAGCGTGTTTAATTTGAGAGCTAGAATAATTTACACACAGTGATTCATGTTTCATTATTGTAATGCCTGAAGAAGTTGACAATGCACCAAATTCTCTCGTACTCTTTTCAAGTTCTACATTGAATGCTTTCATCATCTTATATATAAATATATAAATGAAATAATATTAAAACAAATTTGGTGACTCCACAAAAGATATTAATCAAAAATTGTAGTATTCAATTTAAAAATAGTTCAAGCCGTTGATTAATAGTTAAATATATTTTATATGAATAACGCTGTTTTACAACCGTTTACCGTTGTGTGTTGAAAATGATTGTATTTATACATTTTTATGCCTTTGATTAGATATGTAATAAATATAATAAAAGTTACATATGGAAAAGGTTACTGTACCAGGATATCATAAAATTAAGAATGTAGACTTTTTTACGTTTAAGCAAGTGGCTCTCAATCCTACTGCTATATACTATGTTACACGAGAGTGTCTTGTATATTTCGTTTCACTCCAACCCTATACGATAATACAATTTTGGTATAACTCCGATACAATAATATATGTAAGTATTTAAAGCGTAAAGTAGACTATCGAATCTCTGTTTTAAAATCACTTTACTTTTTTTTTTTTTTTTTGCGATAGGGGGCAAACGAGCAGACGGGTCACCTGATGGTAAGTGACTACCGCCGCCCATGGACACCCGCTCACTCAAGAGTCACAAGTGCGTTGCCGGCCTTTTAGGAAGAGGTACGCTCTCTTCTTGAAGGTTTGAAGGTCGTATTTTAAAAGTGAAAATTCAACTTGAATATTTTCCTAAAAAGATAGCTTAGGATTTTTTGTCCGTGAATAGTAAACCTAATTCAATAAGTTTGAATATGTTTTTTTTCATTGAGCAGTATCTTGAACTGGAATTAAATGTTTTTTCTTTATGTAACTATGCAATCATAAGTATGTACTGGACCCCATTTGCTTTCTGAAGTCTGAAATATATAATGCAATTTAAAAAATATTAATGGCTATCACAAAACTCTTTAATTGCAACTTAACAAAATTGAAAATGTTTAAAAATCATAACAAAAAAATTAACTGTTTTTTTGAGCTCTTTATGCAAATAAGTTTTTTTTTATGTAGGTGCATAGAAGGGGTTTTGTTTAGTTCTAATACAAATCAGAATATTTTACGTATAAACATATAAGGGTAACTGTTTTTTTAACTCTTAATACAAAATAGATTGTACTATATGTATGTACATAAAGTAATTGGCATATAAAAATGGGGACAACCACACAGAATTCCAACAACAATTCCTTAAAACATCATACTTGTTTGACATATCATAGACTTGTATCTTGTCTATCTACGAAAAAGAATGAAAGCACCTAAATCTACAAAATAAAGTATTTAATCAAAACTTATTTACATTGTTCTTCCTTCCAAGTTGAACTATATATGTATGTAATTTAAATATAGAATACATCAAGGTAAAGTTATACATAACAAAAAAAATTGTTAAGTTAAAGCTCACTAGATGTCGCAGTTTGATTTATATTCAAGCTAGTGTTTGTCTTGACCCGTACATCAAAACATTCGCTTGCTTCAAACTTTGTCTTTGTCTTCTTACTACTTATTGATAAAACTTGCTAAGTGCTCTAGTTTTCCATAAGAGTTGAAGACAGCGACACAATATATATATTAGTACTAGGGATGAGACATACTTGCAAACCTGTGTACCTGGCCTTCAACGTATAGGTATCGTCAAATACCCGGTACACAAAGATATGAAATATTTCCTTTCTACTTTACCAGGCTTAGGATCAGATATTTTACTTTTCATGCAAAAAAAATTGTTGACACTCACTAGCGGGCGTAGTTAATAGATTTCAAATCACGTTATTTACATTCGTAATTTAAATCCAATTAGTCTTTTAATATTTTATTTTTCGCGGCTTTTCAAATTCTATTTTGTTTTATACGATTTTGTAGACTCTTAGACATCTTAGACTTTTTTATTTTGTTGCAGAAATATCAGTTGTTGCACTTTCGGCTTCCAAGATGCGATCTCATCTTATTTTATTTTCATTTTATTTTATTTTATTATATATACTATATATATTAACAATTTACACTCCGTAGCTACGTATACACATACATACATAAGCACTCCATTCGTTTTATTACACTGTTTTTTTTTTATGAAAATATAAATGTGTGAAATGTTGTTTCCAAAAATGTATGTATGTATGTGTAAATATGTATGTTGTCCCCAAATTTCCAATTTGGAATCACTGACTGACGTAAAAAATCAAAACATTGTGAACCTAAGGGGTATACAAAAAAAAGCTTAAATTATAAAATCTATTATACCTACACGCCATAATATTCTTTAACTGTGACATTCATAAGGGTATTAAAACTTTGTAAATGAATTAGATCGTCCAATAGAGAAGTCCCTAAAACATCCCTACGATACAACTATCCGAAAGGAACCCGAGGCGTAGTAGGCTACAGTTCGGGTCAGTCCGTGAGCTGTCGGGTAACTAAAAGCGTATGGTTTGTGATTGCAGTTCGTATCGTACTGGACGTGTGATATAACAATACCTTAACGGTATGTTACCCAGTATATCGCTCTGTACCCTTACTGCGTACTGGAAAGCACATACTTGGTTTTAATACATGTACCAGTACTTACGCTTCACCTCTAATTAGTACTAAGTAGTAGGCTGTTGGAATAAAATTACACCTAATGTTATGTTATTTTTACAATAATGTTGTTTTCACAGGTGTTTTGTATTTATTCTTTTGTTTACTCTTTACTCTCTTGTACTATTTACTCTTTTGTATTTAATGACATTTAATCACTCATCAAGAATGAATGCTTATCAAACATTTTACTAATTCAAATATTCAGACCTCAGATCGCATTATGTTTACACATTTCTAAAGTGGTTTTTCGCTAATAGCCTCAACAATATCTCATCCACTACGTGTAATGATTTGTATGATACAAAATATTATTTTTATTTACTATTAGTAGCAATATATAAATAGAAGTATGGTTCACCGTCTTCAATTTCCTACCATAATTACCATGTTCTCCTGTTACCAGTGATAACAATGAAATACCTGATTTTGAAACCAAAGCCACCTCACAAATAAAATAATATATAAAAATAATTAATAATTTATTGTTTGAAATAGTTTAAATTTTATAACTGGGGAAATATTAAACGCACAACAGAAAAACATTCTTACATCACATACTTTACATTTCTAAATTTATATTACAAATCTAAATCAAATAAGTGATTGTACAACTAATTAAATAATGGCATATCAAAAATTGTACGAATAGTAATTACTATTACTATACATCATTTTTTTTTTAAAGTGACCATAAAACTATTAACTAAATATCTAAAATACTAACTGTAAATCAATAATAAGTTTAATAGATGACTATGACTGATAAAATGGTAATAAATAATAGTAGTATTTTGAAAAACTCTATTTTACTATTCCATCAGTATTTTTAATTACGATTAGGATTTTTGTTTATAAAAGAGGAAGATTTTTTTATTTACAGTTAAATACGCGATGACCCGATGAACTTACATATATATTAGTCTTTTGGATTTTCCAATTATTACATGCTGCCTTCAATTTTTTTTGGTGGTAAGCGGTTTTGGCACATCTCTATTTATGAGGTAAAAACACAGGACGAAAATACACAGACACAGGAGAAACTGAGAGTCTAATATGTATTTTTAAAACGACTTTTAAAACGTAGGAAGTTAGTGAATATGCATTGAATTAAAATGGATCGAAAGTCAGAACAAACAATTACGTTTAGATTAAATGTAGAACATAAGTAGTGTTTGTTTCAACTTTTGTATAACCTAAGATCAAATATAACCTGAAAAAAATTTAGCTTTCAAAAAAGCAATGCACTCCGGGAGTGCCGACAAAAGTGAAAACTTATTTTGGTGCGTTAGACATTTTTTAGATGGGTACTAGGGTTATTGGGTAATGAATTGCATTTTATTTATTAATTGTATTTTATTAATTATTAGAAACTTTAAAATACATTTAATATTCTTTTATGAATCATCGTTAGCAATTTCGACGACTATTCTATCATCATCATTAACATTAAAATTATTACAATATAAAATAGAAACTAAAGGTTCATGGTAACTAAAATAGGAAATAAACAATTGGATTAGAAGTTATTTAAATATCTCGTGAATACCTCATCAATTGTGCTTTTATATCTTGTTATGCTAATATTGCGTTGATTGGACATATGCGTCTCGTAACGGTGTCGGGAGTCCATAGTTTTTATCTCATCTTTTCACTTTAAAAAACTATTAATATATATATGAATATGACACAATCCAACGATTTTTGACATCTAAATCTTGTCCTTGTACCTTTAAAACTTCCGATTCCTTTTGATTCCTCCCGTCCTCGCTTTAAATCTGAATACACTCCAAATCTACATTATCGGTAGTATAATGTGGACACCTCTGTGTACCCCTTTATGGATAAAAGATTTCGATACCCATAATACAATAATAAGACTTTTTATCTACTGTATTTTCTGGCATATTTTCTGATCTTGGATAAGAACAAGTTAAACTCATTTTGCAGAGAACACAGGTGTACCAGTTATTAGGATGGTATTTAATGAACAATCTGTAATCTGTAAATACATGGACATATTATTATTACAATGACACAGTTAATATCATTTTGAACCCCCAAGGTTAATTGCTTTAATTTTAAGAAAATATTGTCCAGAGTAAAAGCAACTGTTAATTGAACATTGAAATATTTGAAGGGGGGTTCTCCTACTTCTCTTTGTAAATTATTAAAAATGTTTAATACCTATACATTATTCATTTCTTTTGTGTAGTGAAGTTTGATAGTAGGGTATTGTAAATTTCGTTTGATCTCTGACTTTAAATTTATAATCATTGTCACCTCTAGATTCAAAAAGATCATTAAGTTTTCTTACATAAATCAATATTTCAAAAATGTACATTGTTCAATAGGCGTCACACTGAGAGCGAACACCCATTTGAGTTGTCAATACTAATGGAAGCAATATGAGTCTCAAGTCCATGAGCCCAAAAAACAATTTAACATACCAAATCTTCACTCAAAGCAATATATTACCAACAAGGCAAAGTATAGGGAAAGGAATTGCAAAGTATAAGCAAAAGTATTCGAACCACCACCGATGCATCATCACAGTCAATCACAGTCATCACAGACATATATATGTATATACGAGTATATTAACAAAATTGTAGAAATGTTTTTTAGATAACCAAATACGCTTTTTTTGGAAACACCATAATAGTATATTAACGACTACTCAGCATGGTTTTCCCCGGTGGGGTGGTGGCCTAGAAAAACTTCACGTGATGCACCCCGGACAACGTTGACGACGACGCTCCTTTAATTGTGGAGTGGTGGTCATCGCCCACAGCTAATATTCTGGCAAGGGAGACCCTGCTTTTAGGGTTAAGTTAGTTATAAAATTTAAACTATTTCAAACAATAAATTATTAATTATTTTTATATATTATTTTATTTGTGAGGTGTTAAAAAGCTTTG
Organism: Tyria jacobaeae; assembly: GCA_947561695.1. NCBI lineage: Eukaryota > Metazoa > Arthropoda > Insecta > Lepidoptera > Erebidae > Tyria > Tyria jacobaeae. Next base: position 2,751,689 of record OX387207.1, on the reverse strand, counting down.
GTTTCAAAATCACTCTGTGTTTCTCCCATTGTCCTCTAATCTAAGCAGAGAACGTGGAGGACAAACACAACACGGGGCGACGAGTTAGCTTCACTATATTTATTCAGTTGTAGTATCGTTCGTTCTAGCTGTAACCCTGTTTGGCAATGGAGCGGTGCGTTGACTGTCAGGGGCTACGAGGAAGACAACCTCTTTAAAAAATTACACCAGCGGGCAGACGGGCTCACCAGTACCAGGCCATGCTCCACTGTCTAGGACAGTCTGGTACAGACCACCGCGGTTCCTGCGCTCTGACGCCAGGTAAGGGGATGAGTAGCTGAGGGGAACTTAGTTCCAAGGGCGTCTTCGTCGAAGGACGTAAACCTTATAATAAGATATGGCAGAGGTAAATAGAGATATTTCTAACCAGGTGGGTCCCGGACGCTCCTCTTCTGGGGAATCCCACTTGGCGCCGACAGTCCCCACTCGTATTCTGGGGGAAGCAACCAATGCCTTAAGAGCCCATTAGTCAGCTCTAAATCGGCTACCAACATAAACGCGGAGGTCGCGATGATGGAAATGGAAGAGGGGGCCAGTGCAAAATTTTGAACGAGGAAAAGCTCCAGTCCACATTACAGCAGGGCCGGGTCTGTATGGAGAAGAAGCCGCTCCGGCATCGGCTCAGAACTATCTTCAAGCGAGCCGGTCGCAAAGATAGGAAAGCTTGAAAACATGCTGGTCCTGCTCCATAGGACAATTTAAAGTCGAGACAAAATCAAACAAAAATAGAATTATATTTTGGAACAATGTTTTACAATATTAGTTTAACCCACACTCTGAAATCGTATACTACTTTTACTATGTTTGTTAATGTGCGAGCACCATTTTTTTTTTATATTAGCTTACCATAGTGACTCCACTTTTCCTGATGGAAAGCAATAGGTAGAGTCAAAAAGTGGTGGTCACCATCCTCATTGCATGTCTAGTCAATGCAGCATGATGACCCACACTACGGCGGCCTGGTGAGATGCTTTTTCACGCCCCCCTTAAAAGACCCAGGATCAAAGTGGGAAGGCAACACGTGCGCTGGTAGAGAATTCCAGGCTTTTACAAATCGGTACAGGAAAGAAGAGCCAAACCGTTTAGTTCGGATACGTATATTTTCGGCCTCAGGCCATGTATCTATCATAAAATTACTTTACTTGTCGTTGCTTCGGTTTAATTCTTTTTACCTGTTTCGGTATAGTGATATTGTTCTGGGTGCATCGTTTTCACATATAATTTGAATTATATATAATGATTGTATGTAAACGAAACATTTTAAAAAAGTAAGGGTGGAGTTTTTTACCTATTCTTCTCCATACGAAAGTACTCACCGGGCAGCTGATAAAGTCGCAGAAAAAAAGAGGAGGAACAGCGATTAAAAGAGCTATTCCTTAACATTACTGCTAAAAGAGCAGAGTTTGCTGAAGCCTTCTGGCTTCAGCTTGCTCTGCTTGGAGCCCACCCAAAAATATAAATTCTGTCCCAAACTGGGAGAGCAATATTAAAGAGGCACTAATAACCATTGGGAAAGTTGCCAGAATTTCTAAGGGCCTTAAAGGCTCTAAAGACGCAGCTTTGCAATCAAAGAGGCGCTTCTGAAATACTCGTCATCTAAAGAGACGATTAAACGTCTCGAAGATCGATTAGCCGACCTTGAAAAGAGAAATGAATAGTTGAGCCAAGAACTACGAGCCCTGCGCGAAGATCTTATAAAACCGGCAAGAGGGTGCACTGGCGCGGGCATTTACCCCTTCAAGTAGTAAGGTAGTAGGAGTCAAGTGCACAGCAGCAGTGACCGTCGGTGACAGGTGCTACCACTGTAGCCAATCCGGTCACAAGGCTATCTCTTGTGATGTCCCCCCACGTTGCTTCAGGTATGCAGCTGAAGGAAAACCGGACGGAAACAGCATAATAGGTTCACACATCAAGATCCTGCAGGGAAACATAAAACACTGTGCCAATGCTTAGGATCTTCTGCTCCAGAGCATAGCACAATGGTCGATTGGCATCATCGTCATCGCCGGCCGAGCCTTACTTCGTTTCTAACGGAGAAGGATAGTCACAAATATTCACATATTTGTGACATAGCCGGCGATGCCCAGGGCCCAACCCAGCACATCAAGGCACCAGGTATACTGGTGGACGGTTGTGCGAAGATTGCGTCACTGCACGCCGCCGGTACACAAGTTTCCGCAGAAGGCATCGCCGCCATGATGATGCGACAGCCCGAAAGGCGGAAATATCTCCTGGGATAGAGGGATGCCAAGAGGATTCTTCAAGTGTCAATAAAGCGAGCCAAATCGATGGCCCGAGAAGAGTGACTGGAGACACTAGATCCTTGGGGGCGCCCCTACCTTTTGATAACGAGAAAATTACTGGGCGTAATTTTCTCGTTATCAAAAGGGACCCCCCCGCTGTCTCAGAGTCTCCAGCCAGAGCTGCTTGGAAAAATCGTCACCACCCTATTTCCATCGCGAACGGATGGGCATACCAATAGCTCCGTCTCAAGTGCCCAATACCGAAGACGACGACGCTCCCGAAGTCACCCGGGTTGAACTAAGGGCCGCGGTGCCATGGCTTCAAGCCAAGAACACCGCCCCAGGACCCGACAGCATTCCAGGCCAAGCGTGGGTTCTTGCCCTTGAGGCTCTCGGACTCCGACTAATAGGGGTCTTCAGCGTATGTCTAGAGAGGGGCTAGTATCCGAAACTATGGAAAACGGGGAAACTGGCCCTTACCGGGAAGGAGGGGCGCCAGGCACACTCACCGTCTGCCTATCGGCTCATCGTGTTGCTTGACGAGGTAGGTAAGCCCATTGAGCGAATTATTGTGGAGCGCCTCGTCGGGCACTTTTCGAGAGTGGGGCCGGACCTGGCTAACAATCAATTTGGTTGTAGGTCTGCAGGGGTTCTCGGAAACTTCTTTCTTAGTTTATACCCGAGTCCTCTTCAATAGACCCACTAGTGACTGTGAAGTGGTTTTAGTCGGTTCGAGTACAACATACCACTTCAATGTTAACGCCAGTGAGGTGATGCCCCGTGGGGGTTTCCATACGATAAAAAAAAATGGTTTTCCTCGGTGGCGAAGCACGGCTTCGGCTCTGGCACTGTTCTCAGGCGACATAAATAATTCCTTAGAACACAGGAATATTTATCCAGTGGATTCATTTCAAAATAGCATTTGATTGTTACTCTGGAACACCACCAGCTTTTAAGCTATGGTTAAAACCCAATATAAAACCGGACTTATGGTACCAGTTATGTTTTTAATGATAGTTACAATACCATTGGAATAATTGAAATGAGTAGAGGGAAGTAAAGCAAGCGCCGTGTTTTTCTAGAAGCTATAGTTAGTTTGATTAAATATTTATTAATTTATGGTTCTTCATAAAATTTTAAAGTATTTATTGCGTGTATATACATATACCACTTTATTCAATTTATTATTACCAACCGCTTTTAGAAAATAATTTTATTTGATCACGAATATTTTAATGGATTGGTAAGTGTAGCTATTTTAGTGGCATATAACTTTTACTGTTAAAACTCACAGAGAACTTAGAAACATTGGATAACACCGTCATACGCAGCTGGCTACGTTTTACCTTTAAATAAAACTAGATGGCAGTAATATAAAATGGGTTATGCCTTTCTTTAGGTTTTCAAAGAGAATACACTCACACAGCAAGTCAAAAATATTCACTAGAAAACATATAGAGATTAATATTGCTGGTATTCACACTGCGATGTTTTGCTGTTGACACCAGAACTATTTTCCTAACTATAACTAGGTAACGGGTAGGGCTGCCTATACCCTATCAGTAGCAAGCCTAAGATGGTGGAGTGGTGGCCACCCGTTTTCCATCCGTCCAGGTCCCTTGCTATAAAACCACTTGTGACGAAACACAATTTCTGTCGGTTCGAGTCCAACATACCACTTCACCGTCAGCTCCGGTGAAGTGATGACCCGTATGGGGTTTCCACATGAATTAAAAAGAATGTACATATTAGAAACAAATACAAAAGCCGCAGGATGATAAAAGTTTTCAGATTCAGTTTTTTCTCTAAATTGCATGTTCTATTTGCGTTTATGGCTAGCCACAACAATTACAACCGCAACTGCTCACGTGTAATTTGTTCACGATACCTGAACACTCAAGTGGCAAGGTACCCAATAACCTTTTCGTTTTTGTATCCCTAACAATGTGTATGAAGAATTTCATTATAATAAAATGCGAACAGACAAACCAATTGATTTTTATATTATTACAATACTGTATTCTGTTGTATATTCATTTCAAAGTTTATTTTGACCATATTTTTATAATTTTTGGCCATAACTAATCTCTAGCCTGTTATTGATTAATTTTTCGTTTCACATCTCGCCAGAGCGGCTTAAATAATGATAGGTATGTATTTGTCATTTATTTAAAATATTAACAAAAACGATCACTTCCTCAATATTTTATTGTCAAATGTGATTGACACAATGTTTGTTTTTATATAAATCATAAGGCAGGAATTTCCAAAAAACAAAACTATGTCAACGTGCGCAGGAAGAGTGACTAACTTCAAGCTTCTTCGCGCGATCTTCAGGCGCACCCATCATTGTCTACCAGGGGATAACAGACGCCAAGGAGGTATTATAGTCTTGCCGCTGTGGGTTCTATCTTTTTCTAGCGTTTATGTGTTTCTTTCGCACAATTGAATAAGCGGGACTAGAACTACGCATGCGTGTTTGTTATGTTTTATCAAGTTTGTCCCTACCTGAGTCACAAGCGAAGGAAGTAAACCTTCCAATAATATCTACATTGCATTGGCTTTCCTTTTAAAAAACTTTAATCAAAATTAAAACGATACTTAGTTTGTTTACATTAAAGGAAGTTACAGAAAGCATGTAATTTTTAACCGTAAATGTGTGAAAAATATTGAGAGTCACTCACTACTGTTTGGTGGTAATTAATATGAATTTGTATCTAATGCACGAAATGTAAGAAGAAGTGCAATTCATGTTATGTTTTGATTTAGAGTGTGTAAAATATGTACGAATATGATTTAAAATATGATTTAAAAGGGAAATATACAATGCTAAAGAACATATTTAAAAAAGTTTCGTTATGTAATTTTAATATTCTTGTCCCTAAATTGAAAACAACTTTTTTTAAAATATGCAATGTTATTTTTATTCATCCTTATCATATATTAGCTCCACACATTTCTTACACGCTTTAATAAGGGGATTTCTAAAAACAGTCCTATTCGTATCATATCTTTACTATAACGGCACATATACACACACATACATATATAGGTGTGTCACATATTGCTAACAGACTTGTGAACCTCTACAGCAAGACTAATTGTTTATATAGAAGTAGGTTCACGTCGGTAGCGGGCTGTCTGCTCGGTTACTACAGCGCCGCCGCCTTTCTTGGCTATTGTAGTCTAACTCTCTGAGCTGTACAGAATATGAGTTCATGATATATAGATAGGAGGAAGAGTAGTTTGATTGATTTTCCTCTTGCATGGTTTATGCAAGCTCTGTTGAATTTATTTGAAAAACTTCTTATTCAATTTCTTTTCTATAGAAAACTTAAAAAAATGTCTATAGCTACTAAACAAACAATGTACTACTAACGTTTGGCCTCGGCTTTGACAGTGTTAAAAATTTTTTTCAGGAAAAAAGCTATGTAGTTTTCTGAGCCTCTGATAAAATGTCTGCTAAATTTCAATATCAGTTGAATATGTTAACATGAAAAACTTCACGATAACACCGACGTTCATTTGTAGACAATTCACCAGCTAAAAAGGTTGTTTTTGAAAAACTATGAGATACGCGTTTCTTTATTGATATTGCCAATTTAAAGCAATGAGTTTGAATGGGACAAAATTATAAACAAAGAAATCACAAAATTATATACTGAGAGTATATAATTTTGTAATTTCATGGTTCATTTTCTAGATAGTATTTCTCGAATATGATTATAAAAACATAGCCCTTGTGGCCTAATGGATAAGGCATCGGCCTCCTAAGCCGGGGATTGTGGGTTCGAGTCCCGCCTGGGGTAGTAATTTTTTAAACAAGGGTGTTTTTGAAGTTTTTGCAGTATTTTTCGACTTCCTTGTAATTTATCCATTTAAAAAATACTACACATGTGGTTGTGTAAAATTATAACATTTATGTATTTAAACAACTACATTGTGTTACTTTTATTTAATGTATGCTTATACGTGAGACAATATCATTATCATCATGCATGATATCGCACTCCACTGTTGGACAGGCCTCTTCCAACGTGTGCATTAGCAGTGCTCATCCACCGTACAATATAATTAAGCTTTGCCAAAGTAAAATATTAAATTAAACTGAGGTACTTGCATACACTTACGCTTGCATACCTGAGGGGTACGCAGAGGCGTAATTAACGCCCACATTTTGTCGACTATAATTTATTCCATCCATATAATAGGAGGCAAGCCTATTGACGTCAGCCGCAAATTAGAAAATTTTTAGTATATTGAAAGGGCTCGCGATTGAAACACGTGCTGTGACGTGAATTATGCATTTTTAAATTAACTTATATACCTTTTTGGAAAGAACAACAGGCAATTTTGTTTAATATTATTTGTGCGATTAATGTCATAGTAAGTTTAAAGCACAAGACTTACTATGACTATCTTTTTAAGATTATAATTAAAATTTGTTTATAAATCGTTCATAATTTAAATCATTTTGTTTAATTAAAGGCTTTTAATTACGCTCATGGCCTAATTGTCGAGTTACAAGTAACCAATGTGTGTGCGTCAGAAGATATTCAAGTTGCAAAAAACGGTTTTTTTATTTAAGTATCTCACTTTCTTTGTGGAAAAATGTCATTTCGGATTATGAGAAACATGTACATACATATATCTATTATAAAATTACCTACTGCTATTACCTGTTAGTATATAAAAAGGTTTTTAGAGTAAAAATGTATGTTAATAGACCCAAGCGTTCCATAGCGCTGTGCTATGGAACTTGGGTACATAATATAGATCATGTTATATAATTAACTTTATTGTTTATGTATTCTATATAAACATTCACAATATTGTTCTTACTTTTATTACATAAAATGCGCAAAATTAAATTTTGTTTTATAGTATGGGGGTCAAACGAGCAGATGGGTAACCAGATGGTAAGTGTCTACCGCCGCTCATGAACACTTGCAACTCAAGTCACAAGAGTGCTGTCCACCTTTTAGGGTAGGGAAAACGGAGGAGGGGAAATATATTATATAGACACATATAAATATATTTTTTTTCTTTCTTTCTTTCTTTCTTTCTTTCATATAAAATTTTGAAAAGCAACGTATAAAGCAGCGAGAAGTCATGATGACAGAACAATTAAAAAGTAATAAGGTACAGAATTTTATTCCGCCTAATAAATAGCCGGATTCTTTTCTCAGTAAAACATGTTAAATTAAGTTTTTTTTATATATTATATATTTGACTTCTCTTCTCTTAACCTAACTTTTCTTTTTGAAAAAAGAATAGATACTTATAGATATATCTATAGATAGTCTACTCTTTAAACTCTTTATACACTATTTAATATAAATAACGAAACTTAAAAAAATTATCCCGCAGACAAACATTTTGCGGCTTATTTCATTTGCTTCTGATAATTCAGGCGTGCTAGGGATTATAAAATTATTGTCCTTTTGGCTGAGAAATATCAGATCTCCTTAAGATATAACTGTCATTACTTATAGACCAATGCTGAAGCCTTTGAAAATGGTAAAAAGTAAAAAAATAATAATAGTAATAATAATGGTAGGATGAAACCCATTGGAAAAAGAAGAGAATATAATAAAAATGAAAGAAAAAATAATTTTCGGGTGCTTTGAGGTCGGGAAGGGAAGGGGGTGAGTTTTAAGGGTAATAAACAGTTTATCTCAATTTCGGGCAAAACTACGAGTAATATGGAAAAAAGTTGTAGGTAATAAAAAGATCTACAACTTTTATATTTACACTTTTTTCACGTATCCTCAAAATTTATGGAAAAAAATCAGATAACTAAGTTTTTGGTTTTTAATTTTTATCTTTTACAAAAAAAAATAACATTTTGCTACAAAATTTGGTTAAAACTCACCTTTTATGTTCTAAACAAACTAATTTTGTTGATTTAAAAAAAAATATTTTTTCACGTTATTTTGAATTAATATCGAAAAACCATCTTAATTTTCAATCGAAAATTAACACGTCAAAATATCAGTCATTTCAAAAAAAGTCGTGTTTTTGTTTGTGGAAATCTCTACTCTCTGATAGTGTAAAAAAAAACATTACTATGGTAAATGTTCTCAGAAAATGGAAAGAAACAAAAAAAAAACTCGAAGCCGAATTTTTTTTTTTAATCATTATGCACAATTTTGAGCTATATATTAAAATTTACACTTTAGTTACTCGAAAAACGTAAGATTTCATGCTACATTGATAAACAAAATAATTGCAAATTGAAACATACTACTATAATTTACAACCAAATAAGATAATAAAGTTAATAATTGATAAGACATCTACAATATTTTGAAAAATTTGTAGAATCTTCATTAAATTATATCCGTAGATACCTATTTATTGCTATTTTAAGATAACTTATATACCTGAGTGACCTACGGGAAATTTTGGACCATCAAAAGGTGTTTCATAGAGAAGTGGGAAGGGGCTAGGAGGGTCTGGGCCTTACTACCTAGTACTTCGTACCAGCTGTAATACCGTTAGCCAGTATTCGAAATATACAGTATTCGAAAAAAAATACAACGGCAATTTTTTTTTTATATAATAACGGATATAAAAATACATTCATGCCAGTAAAGCTGTTGACAAAAGATTTTTATTAGTAAAGAACACCAAGGACCGGAACAAATGCTCATGGTCATCATATAATTATTTGTCCAGATCAACACTAGCTCTTGGAAATACAAAATATAACATACGAGTATATATGACAAAATTATACACATTTAACTGTTGCATTTTCATATGTAAAGCTATAAACCTATAAAATTCATACGAATGTAAAGCTATTCAGTGGTAGAGCCATGCTTAGGCACGAATGGGCTGTCGTTTGAGTGAGGTTTCCGGAGACCCAATTCCCCCTCCCCCTTTTCTCTCCCCTCATCTCCTTTCTCCTTTTTTCCATCTCCTCATCTTTTCTTTCCGCTCCCTGCATCCCTCATCACCCTCAAAGGCGGGCAGCGCACTTGCGACTCTTGAGTTGCAAGTGTCCATGGACGGCGGACTCACACTCTCATCAGGTGACCCGTCTGTTCGTCTGTCCCCCTATAGTATAAAAAAAAAAAAAAATCTATAAAATTCATACGAACTTAAAATTTGACCTCACATAAAAAGATTGCTGACCTCTGTAATTCGCACTCAAACTCAACTCAAAAACAATGTTAACCTACGAATCAGCTCTACAATAATCTACTCATGTGCATAAAAAAATCTAATACATTCAATATATTATAAAAACAACTTGCCCAATATTTATCAGAAAATAACAAGTAGGTTGTAATCAAGGAGAAATACATTTAAGGAGTAAGTACCTAATGTTTATTTATTTAGGTATAAGTTTTGCTTTAGATTTAATTTAAGAGATTCACCGGTGGAGAGTCATGCTTAGGCATAAATGGGCCACAGAAAATCGGCTGTCAAACAATGCTTGCCTTGTTTTGCCAACTGAGTGAGGGTACCGGAGGCCCGACTCCCCCTCTCCTCACATCAGCCTAAAGGCGGACAGTGCACTTATGACTCTTGAATTGCATGTGTCAATCTTTATGTGATCCACCTGTTCATCTATTCTCCTATGTCATAAAAAAAAGGAATTATTACAATTTGTTATGTTGTGACGAAGAATTTTAAAATTCAAAAAGTTATTAACTGTGTCCTCATGGAAGCGATGTAACATCTTATTACTAGAATAAATATCTTTAAACCTAAAACTTGATCATTTCACACCTGTGCAGTGTTATGTTGCCCTAGTACACATGTTCCGAACACGAACAATATATACAAAACATCACCGGGATATAACTAGGCCTCCTGACAACTGACGTAGAAAGAGTATAAAGGCTTAGTGATGGAAACCGTCTATTACGACCCTTTTGTTTTAGGATGCTTATCTCGTCACACTACTATGTTATGTACATCAGTACAAGAAAAAAATATTTTGACTGCAATTTACGTTTAAATAAGAAAACGATTATATAATTTTGTAACAAATGACCGATAATTTTGTGCAATTTTTATATCGATAATGGTCACGTTACTAATAGCGCATGCGCGTTGTTGGTGATGTATATATGTATAATGACCTATAGCTAAATTGCATCCAGAAGTCGACTATTGTACTGAATTTATCAGAGAGACCTACTAGGCATTCAGTACAATGGTGGAGATCGCGCCATAGTGATGTACCTAATAAATATATTCGGTTTACGGTGTCGATATCGCAACACGTCACTATTTCGGCCATATTTTGGGCGGAGCTTACGTGCGTTCCAGTTGCAAAAGCAAACTGCATTGCTTATCATGATAAACGTAAGGTAAAGTTTCAATGGTGAATTCATAGATAAAATAATATTCATATGAAATCCTGTTTTCTAATTTAATTGTTTATTTGCACAGAAAACAACACTTCTTTCCATTCAATTCTGTTACACTAAAGTTTTTTTTGAACTGATTGAAAACTTCGAAATATAAGCGAATGAGGACGCTGCGCTGACACGTTTAGAGACTATTCATTACATTTTTAAATTATTGTAAAAGCACTGTAATAATGTAATACATATTTACTAAGCAACATTTGAGGATGTCTTACTAGTTTATGAATCAACGGGGACTTTTATGAAGGAATGAGGCTACCTTCCGTGACGGTGTCAGGCGCTGTAGCAGCAACAATAATGCAGCACACGACATCGATTGCAAATTGGAAAAGTGTGAATTAAGTGAAGCACACCAATAAACACGCATTGAATGCTACTTTAGGTTACCCAACCATCTCAATAACGAGGGAATTTTTAATCATATCGTTACTTCTAATAAAAATGGATCCTGTACGATAATCAAAAATGATAATCACAGTGGTTGAACCCAGGAGAACTAACCAAATCCTGTCGTAAGAGAAAGATAACTCAGAAAAAAGTACTGGTGAGTGTTTGGTGGAGCAGTGCTTGTGTCATACACTACAGCTTCCTAGAATCTGGCCAGACGATTACGACAAATCTGTATTCTCAACATTTGCAACCGACACCGGTCAATTTCTCTAGCTCTATCTCTGCTGCTTCAGGACAATGCTAGCCTCATACTTCACGACAGACGGTGGCTAAATTAGAGGAACTGCAATTGAAATGTCTCCGATGCCCACCATACTCCCCGGATCATGCTTCAACAGATTACATTCTTTTTAGGAACTTGGACAATTTCTTGCAAGAAACAAAATTAAATTCCGATGAGGCAGTCCAAACCGCTTTCGAAAATTTTGTCAATTCTCGCTACCACATTTTTTCCACAATGTAATCAATGAACTACGTGCAAAATGGGAATAGTGCATATATAATATGGGTAAATACTTAATTTTATTAAATAAATAATTTCATAATATTTTTTTCCTTTTACTTTTCTATAAAAATATAATAGTTATAACCAACAAAGCTTACACTTACAACACCTGGTTAAGACAAATATTACCCTCATTCAACTCAAGCAAAAGGCTAAAAGTATGAAGTCTATTTGAAACAATAACAAAAACAATATTCAACATGTTCAAGATATCACACCTCAGGACATGAAACGTAGAGTAGGCGTGGCTACATTTCAAGTACTAACACCAGTCTCTCACACCCTCAAATAATAAATGTACTTTACAAAGTTATCATTAGAATTCAATAAAAACTTATATATTTATTATTAGCATTAATCATAACTGTTTGCGTAAAATGATAGAAATACAGTATTTGTGACGAAGGGGTAGAGGACATGCCACTTTAGAGCCGCCATGATTGTAACCATGTATTAAATTTCTAGTCGAGGAGCTAAATTGCATAAAAGATAACTACCACACAATCTTCTGAATTCTAAAGGTGATTCTATAATTTGTTTATGAAATAAAATAAAATGCTATGTGATCAATGGATTATATGTAATAATAATTTGTATGATCTGTATAACTTCTCCTGTACAAGCTATTTATAAAATAGAAATAACAAAAAACAGTGTAGAGCCATAATTAATGACAATCGTTTTTACAAAGAACACGTAAGAGAGGCTAGCAGATACATCTAACTACTTTGACTGAGTTAAGTAAGCACTTTTAGTTGCTACCTCCCCAACTAAAATTTCACCCCGCCCCTCGTAGGTATGTAGTGCAGTGTTAGTGTGTTAGTGTTTATACTTTGTTTCATTCTGTCAGACTTACAGTCAGCTAGATTAGAAAGAGATAAACACTACATGTCTAGCTCTAGGATATCTTCACATCATTATTTCTGTCGCATTCATCAATGTCCTCACTTTCGCAAAGTAAGTTCCTCAAACTTCTGAAAGCCTAGTACAGCTGGTGCATACTACTGAAATGTTGCTAGTACTAATAAATATTCGTAAGTAAGTGGTGTTGCTAGTGCCTTAGCCAAATGTCGCTGGGATTTCTTTTTGTGTGGAAACCCCCACCTTAGTGGGGCCGGTAAGGCGGTATATCGGACGCTGGGATAAACCTATCAACAAAAAATAAGGTTTATTTTGCAATTTGTGAGGTCATTTTACCTATTTTTATTCATAATATAAATAAAAATAGGTAAGTAGACAATTTAATAAATATTTTTTGCTTATATTGTGTTTCCTGTATTTTTGTTAGACTATACACTATATCACAAGCAAAAATTACAGGAATTAACAAACAATCTTATATTAAGAAACACAATCTTATATTAATTGACACAAAAAACATAAGTGTTATTTAAAAACCCAACCTAAACATTAAATGCATACTTACTTTATTACACTTTCTTTATATATACATATATATAATGTATACACATAAGTCTAAGTTCATATCCATCTAGTGTTCTGATTACCTAAATAATAGTTCAATTGTAAAAAAGACTTTATAGCATAGCTTGGGCATTCAAACTTCTACATTATCATTATCCTTTATCCTTTCGCAGGCCCACTGCTGGCCATAGGCCTTTCCTAACGAGCGCCAAAGCACCCGGTCCAGCGCCGTTTACATCCAGTCTTTATCCAAACTTCATATAAAACTTTACATTTTCTCCTGTAAAATTTTAATTTTTATGGTGAGAGTAGTTTTATTTAGTACTTAAAACCTGCAATATTGTACAGAGGGTTCGGACTTCTCGGCACCAGCCAGTTCGACACGTAGGTATGCGACCCTGATTTAACTGAGCTATTGTTTATACTCCCCTAATCCATTTGTACCAGCAATAACTCTTTCCTTCTCTTTCTATCCCATCTTTCCCTTTCAATTCCCATCTTATTCCCAAAGTGTCCGCATGACGGGAATTGGCTCGCCTCCTATAACGTGGATGGGACTCAAATATGGTCGGTAAAATGTAGGCGTTAATTATATATAATAAATGCATGTATATTTGTATGTGACTGTCTTTACAACGATTATGCTATTCATCAATAACCAAATCAAATATATTAGATGGTCCCGGCATTTTCTTTGACTACCCTTGTGAAGAAACACCGAAACAAACTGTACAAGTGCCATTTCAGCGTCCATTTACATAAAATAATAGTTTTAATCTGCCCAGTTATGATCCCCAGTTCACTAGTTAAGTCGGTAAAATGTAACAGAAAAGAAATAGAAACATACAGAATACTGTTTTATACATCTTGCCAAAAAATATAGAAGTTGTTTATGGACTCTCTCTCTCTGTATAAGTAAATCGCGGTATGTATATAATAACAAATTAAAATCTGAATGTAAGAAATGTATTTCCGGAACTCTAACACAGCTCTACCTACCGGGTTCAAGGTGTACCTTAAACTGACAAACCAAGTCGTGAAACTCAACTGACATCTAGTACCTGACTGTAATTTCCAGATGTCGTTAGCCTACACGGGTCAGTCGCGTTTGTAACTTCTTTAGGTCATGATCCCTTAGTAGTTTCATCTATTATAAAAAAAAAAAACTATATTTAATATTTTGTTGTAGTCGCGTTTAATTGTAATCGGAATATTATTTATACTCGTAGACGTAGCCTGTCGATAAGAAGTAGCATATTGACACTGTCAAAAATAATTTGAAATAAGGTTTTGCAATGCAATAATTTCAAATAACTTCAAGCAAACTACAATTTTAAAAGACAAAATATATAATATCTTCGCATTTTTTTTATTTAAGCCTACCATAAAGACTCCACTTTTCTGATGGAACGATGATGAGATATTTCTTCTAGATGGGATGCTACGTAATGCTTGGATTAGCCCCATTATTTTACCTCAAAATCATCGCACATAAATACACACAAGCAAAACACCTAAAATTATATTATTGCTGCTGCGACGCGAGAGACTCGTCTAGTATCCGAAATAATTTAAAAGGCTTACAGGTTTACTTTAAACTTTTTATTAAGTTCATGAGTCGGGCACGTCCAGAGTAGTATGTATTTGTTCATTGGGACTCCTGAGTCTTGCATCCGTTGCACTATTTGTAGATCACACAAAAAAATTGTCCCGTGTGGGAATCAAACCTGTGACCGTGATTCGGCAATGGATCACTAGACCAACAGTTCTAAATTTTTGTTACAAAAACATCACAACTTGAATGGGAATGAAATTAATATTGGTATTCATTCAGGCAACGTAGTCAATCATCCCATAGAGTGTACAGGGGAAAATAATATGATTGGTGCATTGACCAAGTATCACTCTCACTAAAAGAAACCACTTCAGTCCAGCAGAAGATGCTCAACACTCTTTAACAAGTGTTAATTAAAAAAAAACACTTTAATTTGTTATAAAAGTATAAGGTTTAAAGGAATAGTACTAATAGTACATAATACTCGTTTAATCCTTTTTTTGCAACACGCTTTATATTGCAATTCAACGTAAATAAAATGTTATCACCATCGTTCTAGCTTTTCAGTAGGAGTAATGTATCCGACTCGTTAAACAAAATCAAAGGACCCTAAGCTCGAGGGGTTTACTAGTAACCGTTGAATAGTTAAACTATCCATATCCTGTCAAATTGTGTGAGCAAAATTCGAGGGTTTGATGAACTTCTATCTATAATATTTATAAAATGAAAAGTCTTTAATGACTTTCCTTGCTAAGTTACAACTAATCTTGAGTAAACGTAAATAAGACTCAAATCCTTTTAAACAAATAAATATGTAATATGTCTTTGTAAGCAAGGGCAGACATACTTTACTTTGATGAATAATTAATGAGATACTAATATCTAAGCTCCATCAAAGTTATGAAACGTGCTGACATTGATGCGTTATATTTGGAGCATATAAACAAATATTTATACTACTAAAGGTGTAAAACCCGACTACTTTACAATTTAATCTAATACTCTATATTGCTCATACTCTTAAAACGATTCAAGTGACATTAAGACGTTTAATTTCTAAAAAGTTGGGTAAAAATAAACAAGATGATAGCATGCTTATTTTAAATCATCTTGTATCCTAATGAATATATATACCTACATATATATATATATATATTAAGCATAATGCTTAGATAGCTACCATTTCTGTTAGTGCAGAAGTTACTTACCGTTAATTAAATAACCGATATATAATGTTTCCCTGTAAAATTTGAATGTATAGTTGAGTACAAAATAAATACATCATTTTATTTACATTCTAACTTTACATTCTAAAGAATATTTAATCATTAATATTTTTATGGATGTCATGTTTTGTTACCAGCATGACTTGTAAAACCTCTCACTAAGTTATGTAGTCCTGGTAAATCTGCGGATTTACAATGTGGGAGTTTCGTAACTCAACTCTAGAAGCCGTGTTCAGTCAGACACGAAAGTTATAAATGTAAGTAACCGTAACTAGACGGGGTCTTTCCAAGTTATGTAGTGTATGTCCTGGTACATTGCAAATTTCACAGGGTTTCGTAACTTATTAATTTTTTGTATGATATTATTTTAATTTTTTAATTGTGAGTTCATTCGCCCATGACGCTAAATATGGTTCTACTCGAACGTCGTGGGGACCTATTAGATTTGTAATTTGATAATAAAAGGTTACAAAATGTTTCCGATTTCAGTGGCAGGGGAGGGTCTACAGATTTACAAAGGTTTAAAAAAATATATTACATCGTACTACTTGAGCGCGTCAGATATCGATAGTTTAGACTTGTGAAGACTAGCTTGGTAGCGGTGGCCGATCGGAAAGTAGAAAGTAAAAAATAATAATTTTACCGTGATATTTAGTTCAATTCAGTGAATCAGTCACATATTCCGAGGAGTTAAGTGAAACCTAATAATGCTTCCTCCCTTTCAAGACTGAAGTTTCAGTAATGAACCTTGCCCTCAGCGTATTTTTGAAATACAAGAAATCACGATATTGAAATCAAGCATGTCTGATTTTTATACGAGACAGCGTAAAATGTAACGATTATTTTAAGGGGTATCAGTAATATGACCGACTGAAAAATTAAATATGATTTTCTATTTTCAATAACCATAAAATGTAACGAGGCACCTAAAATTATGTAGATTTAGACTTTAATTTGTTAACAAAATAGTATAATATTAAAATACATCTGTTGAAAACATTTGTTTCAATCTTTATCTTCATCCTAAGAATTATCATACTCCAAATTTAAAAATTCGATACCATCTTCAAATTTCTTAGTAGTATCCATATCTTTAATAAGAAATCCTAAAGAAGAAAGAAATCTTATTGATTACACAAGCAACATTTTATCAAACTAATAAAAAAATATATACCTACGCTCTAAACTTCAGTGACGATTTTCATTACTTCAGGTTGTGGAAATGGGCAGGTTATGTGATATGGTGACTTGCCTTTACAATAAAAAAACCCAGTGGAATCCGTTACTAGTACAATTCTTTAGTTAAAAATTTTCATCAAGATACGAACTGTGCCTACTAGGAGGAGCGTAAGGGACCCAGGGTATTACCATCTCTTGGAGAATTTATGGCATTTCTGGAAAGCAAATTTACAGCCCCAGAGCTAATGCACAAGGAAAGAAAAATATATCACTAAGTCAGTTTTCAACCGGAGCTCAAACCAAACACATATCGAGCCAAGACAAGCTTGTGTTACAATAAAGGTCAATACAAAGCGGCAGCTACTCAAGATCCAACTGCCCTATTTCTCCCCGACATTTTAAATATCTTTTCATGCAGAAAATTTATTAATATTACACCTGAAAAATGCTTGGCTACGATAACAGAGGTTAAGTTATACAAAAAAAAGAATATATAATTATTTTAATAGTGTATGTACCGATACAAAGCATTGTAAAATGTGCAATAATGATCACAATACTTTACTTCATGACGCTTTCTCCCAGCAACATCAGACGGAATCAACAACGAGCCAAGGAATGTGTTCTAGGCAGCCCCACTTATCGGAACAGCATAACGTAAATCATGTCGCTGTTGACAGTGAGAAAATCTTGTTGATTATGTTAATGCTGTACATTTTATCACGTTTTTTTTAACCATTTAGATCAAAGATCCTGTCGATTCTGTTGCCTAGCAAAGCAAAGGTATTGATTGTATAGATGGATTGCAAGTCCAACTACGGAGGTTATACCTTGACAACGCAGGCGTTGGTTGTATTAAAAGTCATAAACAACTTACCACTCTACATTCCGAATACAATCTTCAGCTCACTTGCACCACCTAAGAATAACAGATCCTGATTATAACGTGACTAGGTCGATCTACTTTTAGATACCAATGTGTATTCCTTGGTGGCCTTGTAAAAGGTCCAGTACAGGCTCCATTTTTTTTCACGCGTGGAATCCCCCTCGGGCCGTCATCCCACCGGGGTTTTTGGTGAAACGGTGTGTTGACCAGACCGACTAAAACCACAGGGCGCCGGTGTGCTATACTACGTAAAATAGGAGGAATCCGGGAACAGCTTAAGTAAGACATCCGGACTCCTCCTAGCGCCTGTTGCCATCAACTTCGGGTAACTCTCAATTAAGCAACATCCAGACACACCAGGACGTCCTCACGGTTGGCCACTATAGCGAGTGGAGGGGAAAGGCGTTAAGGGGTCCCGACCACCCGCGGCCACACTTAGGGTACCTCTTCGGGCGGCCGTTCTGGCCCAACGCGTGCCCTATTCTGGGTTGTCAGAGCCTCTGTCCACACCGTTGAACTGTATAGTCTCATTGACAGACAGACCGGACAATCCCCGTGTACAAGTTACAATACAAGTTGTAGCGACTCTGAGTGCATCCAAGTCGGGCAAAAGACGCACAAGGGCGGACTCACCACAGACCACCTTTGCAGCCAGCTCCAAAAATGCTCCTCAAAGAGTCGTCTTCCGTCAAGGATCAGGCCCAGATCGTATGAGGGCCTAAAACCGGTACTAGAATCGAGTTGACCATTACGATGCCCCACTTTAGACAACATAAGACGATAGCTAAATTTTGGCAGTTAGAAAACAAAAAAAAAACATTTGCTACACAATATAAATAATTTTTAAAGGAGTACCAGGCTCTAGAACATAATATTTTGTGGACCGAATTTAAAACAAGACTTGTTGTCACTTATAATCAACTGGAGGCTAGATTTAGACTTTAACTTGTTAACAAAATAGCATAATATTAAAATACATCTGTTGAAAACATTTGTTTCAATCTTTATCTTCATCCTAAGAATTACCATACTCCAAATTTAAAAATTCAATACCGTCTTCAATTTTTTTTATAGTATCCATATCTGTAACAAGAAATTTTAAAGAAAAAAGAAATCTTATTGATTACACAAGCAACATTTTGTCAAATTATTAAAAAAATATATACCTACGCTCTAATCTTCAGTGACGATTTCATTACTTCATCTTATCAAAATGGGCAGATTATGTGATATGGTGACTCTTGCCTTTACAATAAAAAAACACAGTGGCCGACATTCTGTGAAATATTCAAAAAAAAAATGTGGCAGTTAGAAAACAAAAAAAAATGCATTTGTTACACAATATAAACAATTTTTAAAGGAGTACCAGTCTCTAGAACATAATATTTTGTGGACCGAATTTAAAACAAGACTTGTTGTCACTTATAATCAACTGGAGGCAATACGAGTATGTTAATACTGCTGACGTAGAGAAAATGTTCAGGCAGCTGCGGATAAGAGGCTGTGATTAATGTTTACAATCAATAATTTGAAGAAACTCATTAGATGAACTATTATAACAATATCAATTAACAACTGTAACATACCGTACGTTATAGTTGTTAATACACTAATTCATATATTATACTAAAGCGGCATACGTACGTTCAGCTTATAAAAATTAAAAAGTGTGTGTAAGGGTGAAGTTTAATTTTAAAATTGCCGTTAATTTGTAACAAAATGACATGAATTCATAAAACAATTGACATATTAATTCATTACACATTTCTTACTACATTCATTACTAAGAGTCCCTTATTAGAAAATAAAATAAAATTTTCACTGGCTTATTTTATACAAACTTTCAGTGCGACCCACGTAAGTCAGTGGTATAAAAGGTGTTTGCTTATCGTTCTCATTTTACCAGCTCCTTTTCCTCATTCTTGAAAGAAAGAAAAAGGAACCTTTATAGAATCACTTTGTTGTCCGTCTGTCTTTTAAGACTCTTTTGATGGCGATCCTTTCAAGTCAATGTAATTGAGAGAGCTGCAAAGTTTAGTCTTTCTTGAAAAAAAATGTTCAAACATTCTAGAGGTTCGATGACCAAAATAGACTAACAATCGACGACGCATGAAGGAGAATATTTTTCTTAAGTATAAATGTATGTATATAAGCATGTATCTATGTACGTATATTTCTCTGTCATGCCCCAGGAGCCTAAAAGGATTCATGGATTTCGACATGTGAGGTGTCATTTCCTTTATCTTAATAGTGATAGTGACATAGGGGACAAATGATATATTTATTATTTATTTATATATCTATAAATACAGGCTAAAGTATGCCCATCGTATTAATAACGTGTTCTAATAATTGTACAGAATTTTAAGTGAAAATTTCTTCATATCCTTGTCATTTTTTAAATTATTTCAGGATATTTATTTTATTATATCTTTAACAGACGGTTGATCGCTTTTAATTTTGAATACAATATTTGAATATTTCACCTCTAAGTGACCACGTCTTTTACAAGTTTAAAAAACAGAAGGTGAAATCCGTAACTATCCGCAACAAACTTTTTAAAAAGGTAATGATTGAAATATTCTAGACTATTTAGACCTCTTTTTTTTTCAATTGTGCAAGGAGGTCTTTTTAGCGACGTAGTCGGGTAATGAAATTTTCGCGACTGTCACGCGTTTTTATCACTAGGAATAAATAGAATAGTCCTTTCCTGGTTTGCAGAAAATTGTACTACTAGCCTTACTCCGTAAAGCCGTCTCAACCCTATCTTTTAAGCATAAAGTTTAAATTTGAACACAAATATATGGACTTTATGACCTTTAAGCGTTAAGAGTAAATCGAAATTTCACCATGGAAATAAGTTTAAGGAAGACTGTTTCATCAAATTGTTATTTCCATCCTCCATTTGGAAATATCCAATAATGTAGTTCTAGGATAGTTAGTGTGTGGGTGTGTTATTGTTTGGTGTCTGAGTTAGAGGGTCATAGAAATTTCACGTCCATTTTCACTTTTATAATAAGTTTCATTTCAAAACATAGACTTGATGCATATTCTTTATATTCTAAATACTTTTATCATTTTACTAAATTAGAGGTTAGATCACAATTACATGAACGTATAGGACTGAAGTGAAACGAAACATACAAGACACCCTCGTGTAACAGGGATGAAACGAAGGCCACGTGCCTAAACATAAACAAGCCTACATTCTTCATTTTATGCTATCCTAGTACTATTACCTACACTTTTGTATATATATGTATGTATATCATCTAACCTTACCATACCTTCTTCTTTCCTCACTGTAATCCAATCTAAAACATATCATGTAAGTAAACAGCAGAGCTCCTACCATACCATGACGTAAGATTGAGTGTGTTATAAAGGCGTTATTTATATATGAAGGATACTTAAACTTTAAACTTACTTATCATATTAATCCTTCAAATTTTAATGCTTTTGTGAAGTTGTAACAATTTTGTTAATGTATCTGAAGGACAAGCCGTGAAAGGATTTAATATAGAACTTTAACTTTATAGTTAAAAATAATAAAATATGAATAAGTTTGTGTACAAAAATGAATATAAGGAATAAAAGAAATAAAAACTACTCGAAACACTATTTTGAGTAAATTAATTGTTTCATAGAGGAAACTTGACACCTAATTTGTTCTTGCAGTCGAAGACAAACATTTGAATGTCATAATCATCATTCAGCCTATCGCAGTCCACAGTTGGACATCGGCATAATACTATCATACAACATAACATAAAAAAATACTTGATAAAGAAACATTTTATGTAATTGATTAATTGAAAATGAGTAACTGCTCTTTCAGAAAGTATGAAGGGGATGTACACTTTTTGTTCGGGTATTGGTTTTTATTCAGAGTAAAATCTAACAGGAATTATATAATACTGAAATATACCTTTTATTTACCAAATAACACTTAAGAACACTAACAAAAACATCTAACACTCATAATGTGATATCCAAACATATTTAGTTTTATTCAAATTCTGAAAGCTACATATTACACATGTTGGAGTCGGTACATAATGCTCTCGCCAGTTTCACTTTATACTTGTAGATGTTGCAGATATCTCACAATTCCAGTAACACTTTTTTTATCTATCTTATCAACAAAATAAATCTTCAATACATCGACCTATTGACATAGAGTAGAGACAACTACAGAGCATTCATAAATTATTTAATTTCTCCAATATATCTACAATATTTGCTTATATTAGGCGGATCATTATTACTTTCACTTCCCATAACTTTCACACACTTTGAATGTTTTTCAAGTCACTTACTTTGGATGGTGGTTACTTTGGTGTATTTATTGTATATAATCAATCAAGAATGCCCTTTAGTTGTCTCTATCTAACATTATTAAAGGAAACATAAAAAGGTTACGTACAGAGACGATTTTAACACATGACTGGGTTTCTTTTAACAAACCTGAATTTTAAAAAAGAAAAATTAATTGATTATAAGTCGTACATTATTTTGTTTTTTTTAATAATATTTATTCATTAGAGAAAAATTACATTATTGGGCTTATATTTAGTTTAATTAGAATCTTATTTAATAGTGTATACATTACTGAGAAAAAAATATTTGTGATTTAAAATTACATTTATGTTTATATATATGTCAAAAATAAATATGCGGCTTAAACATGTGTCAGGCACTTCTCATTTTAGATAAATAATAAGTCAAGTTACTATACATATAACTTCACCTATTGTTTATTACAATCGATTTAAATCAATGTTGTTGCCGACTCTGTCGCGGATGTTGTGCTTCAGGGTATGGAACTTTCCATTCCATTCTCCCTGATTCCCACAGGTGGCAAGTCCCAGCCCTGGTTTGGTCAAACCTGCAAAGCGGCTTCCCGCCGAAAGCAGGAATGTTACCAAGCATGGGCTAATGCAGCGACAGCACGGGATGTAAAGACCAGCACATTAAAGAAGCAATTTAACTTTGCCTCCAGGTCCCTCAAAAGAGTAATTGCTGGGGCGAAGTCGGCTCACATCGGCAGAATTGGCGAGAGACTAGCGAATCTCCCTTCCGGAACTTGTGCATTCTGGTCTTTTGCCAAAGCTATCCAGGGGAACTTTTGTACGCCATCCCTTCCACCTCTGCACATCGACCCTGGACGACGGCGGAAACGAGCCGCCGACCATACCGCAGTGCGAGAGCCGCATGCCGGAAGTCCGGTTTACACAAAGGGCAGTGCGTAAAGCTCTCCTATCGTGCTGAAGACGTGTGCTCCAGAGTTGGCACCGGTTTTAACGCGCCTTGATCGGCTTTCCTACTCTCTTGGCGTAGTCCCGAACTCATAGAAGACAGCTCTAGTGCACCCAATCCTAAAAATGGAGATCGCTCGCATCCGTCCAACTACAGACCCATAGCCATCACCTCCTTATTCTCCAAGATAATGGAATCCATTATAAACTGCCAGCTCCTCCGGTACTTAGAAGACAACCAGCTCCTTAATGATCGACAATACGGCTTCCGTCGGGGTCGTTCAGCTGGTGATCTTCTTGTTTATTTGACTCACCGGTGGGCACAGGCAATCGAGACCAAGGGGGAAGCGTTGGCCGTTAGTTTGGACGTAGCGAAGGCCTTCGATTGGGTCTGGCACAAAGCGCTCCTTGCGAAGCTTTCTTCTTATGGGCTTCCCGAGAAACAGTGCAATTGGCTCACCAGTTTTCTTACAGACAGAAGCATCAAGGTCGTTGTTGATGGTGCATGCTCCGACTCCAAGTCTGTTAATTCTGGTGTCTCACAAGGCTGTGTGCTATCACCCATGCTGTTTCTTCTGCATATCAATGACATGCTGCAGATTAGCAGCATCTATTGCTATGCAGACGATAGCACGAGTGATGCTCTTTACACTGGCCGTGCTAACATTTCTCGGGAAAATTTCATCGAAAGCCGAACCAAACTTGTGTCTGAAATCGAAACTTCTTTATCAAAAGTTTCAGGTTGGGGTCGACTTAACCTAGTCCAGTTTAACCCCACGAAGACACAGGTTTGCGCGTTCACCGCTAAAAAGATGCCATTGGTCGTATCACCTCAATTTGAGAGCACTTCCCTAACTGCATCAGCCAGTATCGGAATCCTTGGCGTCGATATATCAAGCGAAGTCCAGTTTCGCGGTCACTTAGAGAGCAAGGCCATATTAGCCTCGAAGAAGCTTGGTGTGCTAAACAGATCGAGTCAGTATTTTACTCCGGCCCACCACCTGCAACTTTATAAGGCGCAGGTTCGGCTGCACATGGAATACTGTTCTCAAGACTCGCAGGTGCACCACAGTACCAACTTCTCCCTCTTGATCGCATGCAACGGAGAGCGACTCGCATCATCGACTGCCAAGATATTTCTGATCAGCTTGACACCTTGGCGTTGCGTAGAGACGTAGCTTCACTCTGCATCCTCTATCGCTTGTATCATGGGGAGTGTTCAGAGGAATTGTTCGGACTTATACCGG
The DNA here is from genome assembly GCA_947561695.1 of Tyria jacobaeae. NCBI lineage: Eukaryota > Metazoa > Arthropoda > Insecta > Lepidoptera > Erebidae > Tyria > Tyria jacobaeae. The sequence continues at coordinate 2,727,286 of OX387207.1, read as the reverse complement.
CTGCTGGTTTCCGCCATCGTCCTACGCGACAAAATATCCATCCCCATCACCTGGACGATTGGCACTCCACCACTGTGCGCTTCTCGAGAAGCTTTTTGCCTCGCACAACCAGCTTATGGAACAAATTATCGCCTGCCGTATTTCCAAACCGATACGACCTTCAAACCTTCAAGAAAAGAGCGTACTCCTACCAAAAAGGCCGGCAACGCACTTGTGACTCTTGAGTTGCGGGTGTCCATGGGCGGCGGTAGTCACTTACCATCAGGTGACCCGTCTGCTCTTTTGCCCCCTATCGCATAAAAAAAAGTGGGAACAATATTGTGACGTCATGCCTATCTCGGCGCGCAGGCAAACAATGCATAGAAATTGCAGTCACAGTGAGTTCAAGCCCCGGCGGACTCTATGGATTTTTGTTTGTGATTTCGGTGTTTTATAGAAAATTCCAGTAAGTGGAGATGTTTTTTTACAAAATTCGAATACAATAGAAAGTACTAGATCAAGCAAAATTAATAAATAAATAAAGTTGAAGGAGACTACCGTAAAGAATAACGAAATGACAGTCGAAATTCAACAAATTACCATCGAAATTAGGGGCATATAAAGAACTCCAGACGCGCCTACAGGGCAGTTTAGTGGAAAGTGCTCCTTAGTGAAGAATAAGTAGAAGAAGTGAAAAAGTAGTAAAGTGAAGTGAAGTGAAAGTTAATAGTGGTGCAGTGCTCCTGACTGACTGAGCTAAGTGTAGTCCTCGGGGACAGTGTGGAACAGTGTTAACTGGTTCATGCAGTACAACTCGTTCTGTGCAATGCGTGTTACGCGTTCAGATTATGAAACGCAAATAAATTGTTACTCTCGTCAGAGACATTAGTTTCCTTCCAATCCCTGTACTTACTTCCGTAACAATATGTTCGCGTGCTTATAAATAAAGTAATTGAAATAATGACCAAGAAATATTATAAGTATACATACAAATTAACAATATGCAGTTGTTGCTTTTATTATATAATATAACTAGCTGTGCTCGCGACTTCGTCCGCGTGGGATAGTGCCTTTGGGTAGCATTTAACTGTTTATGCCAATTATCTTACAAATAAGACACATACCTTAATGAGCTCTTTGCAGTGAAACACTGCAAAGAGCTAATTATATTATTTAAGTGCATAAGATATAAAGTATTATTATATCAACCGGTTTTAGAGTGCTGTTCAGACTCTTGACTTCTAGCAATTTTCTTAACGCGAGCTCCGCTAGAACTACGGATAGGTTAGATATGCATTTTTTAGGCATATTCGAGTAAAAGCAACGTAATTAAACAGAAAAAATCTGCTACCTAACGTCCACGAATCAAAACATTCACATAAAACCTTACATATTTCCAAACAAACTTTCATTCCCTTTTCCCTTTTGTTATTTTACACCCTTGAGGATAAATTTTTCCAACTTTAAGTGTCATATTTACTTATATCGAATCAACAGCCTAAAAAGTAGCAGTACAGCGTATGTCTGTATAGTAAAAATAATAATAATAATAACTAAGTTTGTTAGTTTATTTTGACACTGTGCTACAAACAAAATACAAGCAAATGCACTATGAAATACGCAACTGTACTAGGAGGACATAAGTTAGTGAGTGGTTTTACACATCAAGTTGCTGTCTCGTAACTTTTGCGCCTGTTGTTGTTTATAGTGTTTTGATAAACATTCCAATGTTGCAATGTAATAGAAGAGAATAATTAATTAGTTACATTAATACACATCATCGTCACTCGATTCCCCTGCAAACCTTTTATTAACAAGTAGTTTTAGTGAATGTGAAGAAATATCTATTACAAGCATGTAATTCACCTTTGCTTTTCTGTTTACTTTACTAGAGGTGCACTTTAAACTTTTGTTTCTGTTTACTGTTAAATTACTTTTTCTACAGGACTTGAGTGCTAGTGATATAGGGTACAAATATTGACCTACGCCGTCGCCGCCGCACTTTGCGCTTTTCTAGTCACGCCTAAAGGCCGGTCGGTACATATGACAATTTCATGGTTTATGAAATCTGCATCGATCGTCAGTCTGTCCGTCAGTTCTTTGCAGAAAAACGTATCTTTTGAGTGGATTAGATGTTTTTTTTATGCAAGAGCAAGGCAACTCAGGAGTCACAAGTGCGTTGCCGGCCTTTTAGGTACGAGTACGCCCTTTTCTTGAATTTTTTAAGGTTGTATCGGTCTGAAAATACGGATTTTTGTTTCACAGGCTGGTAGTGCAAGGCAAAAAGCTGCTGTAGAAGCGAATTGTGGTGGAGGGCAAATAATTCAGGTAATGGGGATGGATATTTTGTCAAGTAGGATGATAGCGGAAACCTGCGACTGGTATAACCGAACAATTCCTCTGAACACTCCCCATGGTACAAGCGACAGAGAATGCAGAGTGAAGCTACATCTATGTGCAACACCAAGGTGTCAAGCTGATTAGAACTATCTTGGCTATCGATGGGTAGTAGATATAATAAATGGGATACGACGTTTGCCTACAGCAAACTTTTGAAACGATTGACTGTTCCGACCTATATTCACACGCTACAAAAATTTTTACACGCGATCGCTACAGTAAAATACATTTTTAATTACGTCCGATCGGTTGCACCATCCAAATAGTTATTATCAGTTTATATAGGGCTACTAGTTAAAAAAAAAACTTTTTGTGTGTACTGCCATTATATTTTTATATAACGCGGAAACGATTTGATTAAAAGGAAGCGATATATTACAAAATAAAATATTTTTACTGCCTTTGATCTTTTATATAAAAATTGCTTACAAGTGACCATACTTGACTTTTGAGACATTATTTAGAATGCCCTACTAATAGCTGATACTAAAATTCAAATTATTCTGTTTCATTCCGAGATTGTCGCTTTTTCTTATTGTTAGCCAAAGTGGTTGCACTATTATTGAGAGAGAGAGGGGAAAATTAGCTAATGCTCCAATTAAACTCATTTCTCTTATACGCTTGCCGGTATGACCTAGCTACTGCGCATGAATGAGATACCAAAATTTAATCTCCATTCAAGATGATGATGATGATATTCTAGTCCCGGCGCGGGTCAAAAACACTCTATTCCCAAATTATGTTTCCAAAGTAGAGAAGTTGTATGTATACATTTTTTTTTCATTTTTTTTTTCGTATCGGTGAGTTCAATCTATAAACTGGAACCCTCTAGCTTCTTCTAGCCGTAATCCCAAAATTGTAAAACTAGTCATAAAATATTAGTTTTTGCATTTCTTCAACGTATTTAACTAAAACTAAATAAATTGTGGATAAAAGCAACTATTCAGAATCCATATTATTTTAAGAATTAAGGTCATTTCAGAGAGGTCAAACACCGACAGTTTATGGGCCTAATGTAGTCCACAACTTAACTTAATTAGAAGATCGTCATTAACTTAAATTCATTGGTTAAATTATTATTATTATAATTATTTCTACAAAAAATGGTTTCATTAACTTGAATATTTTTTTTTAGCCACTTAACATCCACAACGCACGGTGAATGCATATGCATATTCCTCGTTAAGCTCGTGCTTCATCATAAGGGGAAACAGTACAAAAACCAACTCCTGCAGTTCACATTTTCAGAGCTTCAATATAACTTTACCATGCATTTACACTCTTAAAATCCATAAATTTATTCGAATATGCCCCGATTACAACAATAGATTAGAATCTACCAACTTGGTTAGTGACCCTGACTGCTAAGCCAAAGGTCGTGGGTTTGATTCCCACCCAGGCCATACATTTGTGTAATGAGCATGATCATTTATTCTGTGTCTGGATGTAATATATATGATAAGTATGAATAAAATTTAGAGGTATACAAGTATATTTATTAGCAGTCTGGTTACCTTAGTACAAGCTCGGTTTAGTATGTGATCTGCAAGCCCCTTAGTTAGAAAAATACACCACCCTATCAGAATCAATAAAACTGAATAAAATTATAAAGTTTTTATGAATAAATTAAAATTACACTGAACACACAAAACTTATTACACCGTCATTTTTGATACATGCATAAAAATGTTAATTGTCATCAATGGTCAATATAAATATATATATTAAATAAAATATTAAACACTAATCATTTGACAAAATACAGATTTCGCAAATTTTATACTTTGCAAATATTTAAAATGTTAAAATATAATTCCAAAAATACTCCTTTGACCAAGTACTTCTTACGTCAAATTTACGATTTTACAATATGATAAGATTTGATTGATAGTTCATTTTAAAATTCAGCTGCTCTAATTCAGTTCTGGTCGCAGTTCTAACCTAACCTAAACCTGTAATGTAACGAAATTGTATAGTTTCAATCATGTGTCAAATGAGTTATATTCGAAAAAATTAGTTTGTAAGTAATGTGATAACTTTATAAAGTATAAATTGATCCGGCGTTATTTTTAAAGTGAAAATTGTATGATTCGGTTTTGCCAAATTATAGTACAACATATTTTAAAAATTTAAGTGAAAAATAGGGAAAAATAAGAATACGAGACTTAACAGGGCACAGCCTATTATGAACGAATCAATAATTGTTTTTTAATTGATATGGTTATGCTCAAGGTTGTTCCAGTTAAAAATCCGAGAAGACATTCCACCTAAAGACATAAAACTATGACATAAAAAATACAGATTATTATAATTTCTATGATAGACGACTGAAGTAGTTTATATACTTTTTTAATAGTGATTATGATTTTACATTCAGAACTGTCTATAAATATTATAAAGATCAACTCGCCTACAAAACAAGTGCATAGTTCAACAGCATGTACACAATAATAATATAAACTATTGTAATAGAAAGATTGAATTTATTATACGAGTTACTTTTACTACTAGATAAGCGCTTCGTTTACATTTGCTGTTAAATATACCTCTTCTACTGAACTGGAGTGCTGGTGATATAGGGAACGAATATCGAACTGTGCCGTCGTGCATGTACCTTCGACTTATGGTGAGAGGTAAACTTGCCCTACACATATCTCGTATATATATATATATATATATGTGTGTATACAATTACTTTCACTATCACTCACTACTGTACATCTCCATCAGAGTTATGACTTCCTGGTACAGGTGCGTGTAACAGGTACTATTTTATATTATCTGTATAATCTATTCATCCGCTAACGGCTCCCATTTGTTTGTATTGAAAAAAAAGTTTAAAAAACTAAAAAACACCATGCTCGCTTACTTTTTTTACAATATATTTTTTTAAATTTATTTATTAATGGAAATTTATTAAAATTTATTTTATATTTTTTAGTTGGATTTTCTATGAAAGCGTGATTTTTGGTTTAGTTTTTTTAAACTATTATTTATTTTTCATTTCTTAGTTTTAAGGAAAAAGGGTTTAAAAAAAAACAAAAGAGCGTACTCCTACCTAAAAGGCCGGCAACGCACTTGTGACTCTTGAGTTGCGGGTGTCCATGGGCGGCGGTAGTCATTTACCATCAGGTGACCCGTCTGCTCGTTTGCCCTCTATCGCATAAAAAGAAAAAAATATCTTGATTAACCTAGTATAGTAAACAGTAAGACCCGTTATCCCTTATAACGGGTCTTACTGTTTAAATACTGAATTGTCATCATTGTTACATGATAAGTATGCCAAATTTCGAGTTAATCCGACGTTTTGAAGGGGGTGAAAATTTTGTTCAAAGTTTCCATTACATACTAACATACATACATATTTAGATAATTATAAAAAGGTACGCATCAGGTACCGGTAAATAAATCACTGTCCTCGTCAATGCATTTCTTTTTATAAGTAGCAATGGGTCTTACTCATTTCTATAGGGTACCAATCAATACCTATAGGGTTATGCGATGTGCATTAACGTCAAACCATGAAATTTCGTATCCAGCAAATCTATTTTACAATTTTTTTCCATTTCGCAATTTTTACCAGTTTAACCATTTATTAACCATAATTAATTAGTGTTTAGAGACAAAACTTTATAAACTTTAGAATTAATTGTAGATTTTAACATAAAACGCATTGTTAATTATTCTTCTCGGTGGGTTCACTCTTTCATCATTAAACAGCTCTTTTTAGCTATATATTTCAATCCAATCCAAAGGTAACCTGGAAGAGATCGCAAACTATGATTAAATATATTAATAAAAAAAAAATATATAAGTAAAATATTATATTCTATTGCTTTGTCTACAACAAAGAGTATTACTGCCTATCTAAACACTGATTATTAAATGCTTAGTACATATTCCTAGCACCAGTAGCTTCTTAATATTCTTTTAATATAATTAAATAATACTGAAAGGAAAAGTAGAGATTAAAAGAAAAACATGAAAATTTACAAGCAACAAGTAGAGGAGCAACTTTGAGCTTGTGGACCAACCGTACCGTATGTCCACGTACACACTCTTTGAAGACTTTCGTTTTAAGGCACTGTGGGATCGACGATGAGGAGACTTGACGTAGCTTCCCAAACGCTGCCCAACCCAGCTGAATTCTTCTGTTCACCTCGTCTTCGAAGTTGTTTCTACCTAATTGCAATGTCTGCCCGAGGTATACATAATTTTGAACTACTTCCAGAACGGCCCCGTATACCGCAATCGGTTCCGGTAGTACATGTTTATTGAACATGATCTTGGTTTTATCCAAGTTTATAGAAAAGTATAGAAGAGTTAGCTAGGTCATTCAGCATCTGCTGTAGGTCCTGCAGCGTCTCTGCCATGATGTCGATGTCATCTGCAAATCGCAAGTGAGAAATTCACCATTGATATTGATGGCACGCCCTTTCCAGTGCAGCGTCTTGAACATGTCCTCCATTGCATTTGTGAACAAATTTGGGGAGATAACATCCCCTTGTCTCACTCCTCGATGGTATAGACCTTGTTTGCTTGTTTTGTACTTAGAGGGTGGCGGCTACGTAGAGACATCCCATCACTTGGATATACTGCCAATCTACTTGGAACCGCTGCAGGGACTCCATAACAGCCCAGATCTCGATCGAGTCAAAGGCCTTCTCATAGTCCATGAATGCTAGACACAGGGGCTGATTATATTCTTCAGTCTTCTGTATTACCACATCCACCATAGACCACATCCACACAGTGCGGAAGATACCGCACTGTGTGGATGTGGTCTATGGTGTCATATCTTCTCCGAAACCCAGCTTGCTCCGGTGGTTGGAATTCGCTGAGTCATCGCGCAATACGGTTCGTGATGATTCTTGAAAACAGCTTGTAGATGTGGCTTAGAAAGGAAATGGGTCGATAGGTTTTCAACATGGTCTTGTCCCCCTTTTTGAAGAATAAGACGACCACACTCCTATATATACATATATAACCAGCCATAGAAGCTTTCTACTACCGTGGAGGTCGTGTTGTACGAGCTTACTGATCTCTCGGTTTACAGTCCGCTTTGCCAACGAAGTGACAAGTGTGTTATCACGTCGTTCCTTCATTAACCCTAGGGTCCCTTCCGAAAGCTTTGACTTCCTGCCCTTATGCAATTCATCTCAATCTCGTATCTTCTTCCCTGAGGATACGAACCATGTTTTCGAGGTTCCGGTTTACATATTTTGTGGTTTCCACTACAGCCAATCGGTTTTCCAGCTTTGACTGGATTAAAGCAGAGTTGGTCGGAGACTGGACTTCATCAAACGAACACGTGAGCCTCGGACGTCAGTGGGCACTACCGGTATTAAACCTATTGATCACTGAGACGTCTCTGAATATGTGCTTCCTGTCCGTCATGATGAAGTCGATCTCATTTTTGGTCTTAGCGTAGGGGCTTTGCCACGTACATTTTCTTTGGTGCTGTTCCTTGAAAAAAAAAATGAATTAGTCAAGAACGGGAGGGGCCATGGAAAGGGCTATGCTCGGTATTTCTTTAAGGGATCGCATCAGGAATCAGGTGATCTCAAACTTAGCGTAGGACGCCCACACGCCAGGTGGAGTGAAGATTTGCGCAAGATGGCTGGCAGTAGCTGGATGCGAGATGCCGAAAATAGATGGAAGTGGCGTGCAATGGGAGAGGCCTATGTCCAGCAGTGGACTGCGATAGGCTGCTGATGATGATGATGATGAAGTACTATCTTATATTAAACTGACATCAAACAAGTGCTAGTACTTACTGTTCCTGTTTTGTGAATACGTCATTGCATAACTCCATCATTTATTAACCGATGTGGAAAATTATTGTTTTTATATTATTCCTATTTTATTACCGTTTTTATTTTTTATGTAGTTTTTTATGTAGTCTGTATATTATATAAGTACTTAAAATTTACACTTAAATCACCTAATTTGGTTTAGACTCAAGCTAGTAGTGGTTTTCATTGATGACATTCTTCCTGTTGGTAAAATTATAGTCATTTGAGGTTCAGCGGCATTCAGTTGAGTTTCAAGTTAGTTTTGTTGTAAATATATAATGCTAAGTAACAGCTTTCAATCTACCCATTTCTTATTAAACCACTACAAAAAATTGATTTCTTCATGTATTTTCAATCATTTTTGTATTCGAAACAGTACTGCGGTAATCCCATTGTTAATAAATTAGGTAAACAATCAAATTTAATAGGCACTTACAACCTTTCTTCATATACTTTTTAGAGCTATTAAGGTATTTGCGTCTCATATTGCTGAACTGATCAACTATTAGAGGACAATTATTTAAATTACTTTACGTTACCAGAGAATCTTTAAATTGCACGTTTATATGATTTAAGAAAGGTGCAAAGGTATCTCCTTTTTCTTAAAGTCAATTTTTAAAGTTAATTATTATTTTACTTTGTCTAGCTTATACAGACCCTTGATGGGCAAAGCCTTCCCCAGATCCTTTCACATTCTCTTCTCCAGGGCCACCTCAGAGCAGTCCTTGAGGTATGCGTCCAAATCATGACGCCAATTCTTTTTTGGGCGGCCTCGGCAGCGTCTTCCGTGTTCCGGCACCATGCGTGGTAATCCTTGAAAAAATAAAGTTAAAATCAGAAACATGTAACTGTAATTAATATATTTTAACAGTCAAACCTTAAACATCTTTTATATTTTAACTTTTTTAACATTATTTTTCTGAAAAAGAAATATGCTTATTTAAACATTTTTCTTTTTCAGAAGTTCACTCCCCGACCATATGCAAGCAGAGGAACGCCAGAATGGTTTTTAGTCGATAAGAGTCCGACTCCCCTTCGACTACCAGGTAAAGGACATCAAGATCAGATACAAGGATATCATAAAATTAAAGATGTTGGCTTGTTTACGCTTAGGCACGTGGCTTTCGTTTCGTCTCTGTTGTACATAGGTATCTGTGTGAATGGAGTAGAAGGAATAGTCTTTCGTACAATTCTGATCTATCTTAATTTGAAAGTGAAAATTCGACTCAGAAATTGTTGGATAAAGATTAAATTTCTATATTCAAACATAATTCATTAAGTTTATTTGTTTTATTTCATTGAAAAGTATCTTAATATATCACTGTATAAACTCTATATGATTAGGCAAAATATATAACAGTTTTATGAAGTCGTTTTTTTTTAGTTTAAATGTAATATATTATCTGATCTGAAAAAAAAAATAATTACTGTTCATCATCAATATTATTATTATTTTCTTTATTAATATTAATAAAAGCAAAATATATTTAAAAATATAAAAAATATAAAAATAGTGTCCCACCGATATAGGGTACAGGGACCAAGATACCGGTAGTTAGGGCTCCAGAGACAGGAACCTCCTCACAATACGTGCTGTATCGAGAAGGACTGCCTTCTGCATTAGGCCCTTAATCCAGCTGTGAAACGTGAGCCTCTGCAGATGTTGGCCGAGGCTCTTGGCAATCAACCCATGAGCTGATATGACTATAAGCACAATGATTGCAGAACTAACATCCCACATGCCGACCACCTCATGGGCTAGATCCAAATATTTATTTGTTTATCTTTTTCAGCCTTTATGAGATTGCTCTAGTCGGTCTATCACCACTATATCAGGTTTAATGGCAACAATAGTCCTGTCAGTGACGATAGATAGATCGTCGATTTTCAAGAACTGGGTCGGGCACATACCTATAATACGGTAACTCGACATCTACAAGGTTAAAGGTTATTATTATTAACCTACCCCTATTTAGGGGTAGGGGAAGAACCCGCTTGCAGGGGGCCAATACGCTGTGAAGACCACTATAAACAAAGTTCCGCTTTCAAATTTATTAGTTGCTGCAGTTCTCTTGGAGACTTAGAGGCCAACCACGTATAAAAAAAAATATCTGGCTACAACATAAATTTCAATGAAAGAGTATATTGTGGATATCTAAAAAGACTACCAAAGTTACGACAACTTTGTACATTTTTTATTAATCTTATTATTATATATATATATATTAGTTATTTAGTTTCAAAATTTAAAGATATTGAAACATTTAACAAACAAAAACCAATGCATAGTTAACATTTTAACTAATTCATATCCAGAGTTAGATTTCATTATATTTATTATATTATTTATTTCCAGCGTTACTTTCCCTAATAGTTAAAACAATATCTCGTAGCGATACAAAATATAAATATGATACTTGCATATTCTCCGTCAGAAACTTTCTATAGTAATATGTTCTCCTGGTACCAGTGCGGATAATAACGATTATAGAAATTTTGCAATGTAGACCTCTGAAAAATAAGATAAAATAATCGCTTTGTTTTTTTATTGAGAGACAAACCGTCATTAAAATGTAGTAAGACTAATGTTTATTAGGAAAAAAGTGATACAAAGTAGATATTTATCAAATATCAACTAATTCAAATACAATCCAGTGGGTGAACTTCTGATAATCCTTGATAGGTTAATTGTTAAGTTAACCTGGTAAGGAATAGCAGTTGTCTTTGTTTCCCTTTGGTAAATACTTCCTATATAACCAATTGTGCTTTAAAGTGGTGTTATTCAAGTTTTACGTTACAATACACGTTTTAAACATACTTTATAATATATAACGTTTGCACACGTGTAATATAAATATTAAAACTATAAATAAATAATATATAATAGATTTATATTTTATACGTATGTTTTAATATTCTTACACTTTCAAAATAAAATACGTCACTTATTACAATATTTTTTTCAGTTTCGTCCTAGAATTCTTCTGGAGAATATTATAGAATATTAAAATTTTGTCGATGTTTTAAATTTTCGGGAACAATGAGATCATAGAAGAATATCTTGCTAAGTAATGTAATTCGGAAAGCAATCTGCATTTCAAAAAGTAGTAGAAGCAGGTGATTAAGGCGTTAGGAAGAGTTCAAAGAATAATTTACAATTTCGCTTAATGATTTTAAATAAATTTATTTTTTCTCTCACCACAATATAGTAAAACAAGACATTTTTTACAGATACATAGAATCCTGAATATAGTATTGTGGGAGACTGGTGCCTAAGCTAGGCTCGAGGCCTGTGTTTCAGGACACCAGGTCTCCACCCCGTGTATATTTACATTTCAATATTCACTATACAAAAATGGATACTACAAAATTGAATATCTTACTATATTAAAAACTTATATCTAGTTGCATAGCATATTTAGTTACATATAATGTTATTGTGTGCACGATTTTGTGTATGTGTGTGCGTGAGCGTGAGTATGTGGATGTATGTGAATGTATGTGTTCTTCTAATTTAGCTTCACTCTAAACTAGTATTGAAAGCATCGCTTCGGTTTCGTCGTAGCTTACCCCCTTCAAATAGTCAGTCAGCATTCCTTTACACTTAGCCTTTGTGAGGTGAAATATTGGTATAATTCTGTTGAACTTATTGTACAGGAAGCAGCCCAAGTGACAAAAGAATCGATTTGAATATTTTGTTAAAAGCTTAACGCGTTGCACAGGATTAAATCGTCTTTTGCCACTGAACTGCGTTCGGCTATAGGTCATCAAAGAATGTTGCTTCAACAAGGTGTACAGTATAAACAGCTGGCGCACCGTTAAAACTTCAGCCTCCCTGTAAAGTAATACCGTGGGAAAGCGATATGGTTTAAAAAAAGACACCTTCAGGATAGCCCTTTGTGCTCTCTCGAGGTCAATTAATGTAGTTTTCGGCGCTCCACCCCAGATGGTGATACAATAGGTAATAACTGACTGAACTAGGGCAAAGTAAACTGCTTTTAACCGTTGAGTGTCTAAGACACGTCTAATCGTTTTAAATATATATATTAATTTACGTAACCTACTATTGAGTGCGTCTATGTGTTCATGAAATCCTAGATTATTATCTATCACTACTCCCAAGTATTTGACGGTATGTGCTTTATGTAACGGGGTACAGGCACACAAAGTGTTGTGCGGTTCAAGACACGAGTGAGTCAGAATTGTATAAGGTGAAGCTAATGTTGGAATTGGAGGATTGCCTTTCAGTGAAAATGTGATGTAATGTGTTTTATCATTGTTTAAGGTCAATAAGTTATTTGTTAGCCACTTAGATACAGTATTAAACCCCGATTGAGCATGCTCATAGACTTCAGTCCACGTGTTGCCACTAAACAAAAGAGCGGTGTCGTCAGCAAACATTACCACCTTGCCCTTGGGAATAGTGAGCATACCCAGATCATTAACGTAAATAAGGAAGAGTGTAGGGCCAATCACACTCCCTTGCGGAGTGCCATAAGTGAGTATACGTTCATCACTAAGATAATCGCCTATCCTAACTCTCTGTGTACGTCCCCTTAAGTAATCTTTAAAGAGATCCATTGGCACACCTCTGATTCCTAAGCTTTCTAGTTTTGACATAAGGTTGGGTATGGAAACGGTGTCAAATGCTTTGGCAATGTCCAAAAATATACCTAAAACTTTTTGTCCACCATCCATTTTTGTGACTATATAGTCAGTGAGTTCATGTACCGCATCAGAGGTAGATTTACCTGCTCTAAACCCAAACTGTGCGGGCGAGAGAAGCTTGTGTCTTTCTAAATAAGCAATAAGTCGATTGTTCATTATCCGCTCAATAACTTTTGAAAGGGCTGGTAAAACAGCTATTGGTCTATAGTTATTGACACGGCTTCCATCTCCGCCCTTGAAGATTGGGTGTATGATGGCTTTCTTAAATGCATTAGGAAATTTTCCTGTAGAGATGACGAGATTACAAATATAAGTTAGAGGTGGCACCACTACAATTTCATGTTTTTTCAAAACATCACTCGATATACCATCCCAACCAGTCGAACAGCCATTACGAAGTGACCTCAAGATTCTAGCAACTTCACATTGATCGGTAGGTAACATTACCATAGAATGAGGACTGTTATTCGCAAAAATTGACTTAGCTGGTTCACTCTTTGCATTCATATTTTTTTCCGCAAGTTGTTTGCCGATGTTTATGAAAAAGTCGTTTACAAAGTTTACAGAGCGTTCTGGTGAGGTTTGGGTTGTCAACAACTGGGAGGAAATATTTTCTTTAATTTTAGATCTACCTGATATATTATTTATGACTGACCATACCTGCTTAGTGTCACTGCCTGCTTTCTCAACCATTTTCCTTTCGTAGTCCATTTTAATATTTTTTAAAAGTTTATTACAATAGTTTTTATACCTTGTGAACGTGAGTTTTAAGACGTCGTTATTTGGTGCCAATTTAATTTTTTTATGCAAGTTGTCTCTGTGCCTAATACACCTTAGTAAGCCTGGGGTAATCCATGGTTTTATGGTTTGTTTACGATTTGGAATTTTTACAATTTTCGAGTTTGAGTTAATAATATTTTTAATTAAACTAATCATTATCTGTGCTGCATCGTTAGGATCTAGCGTCTTGTATACATCGCCAAAGTTTAGATTTTTGAAGTCTGCATCTAATTGCACATAATTGATGCGATTTATAAACTTTTTTGTTTTACTTTTTGTCATTCTTTTTGTTAGATATAATAAAACAGTGTCATGATCGGTAAGAGATGAGTGAGCGACTAGAGTTGAAGCAGGTTTACGAGTTTTCAATATGAAATGATCAAGGCAAGCATTTTGACGAGTAGGGAGCGTGTGCGAGGGTAATAGGCCGTGTGATGCTAATAAGTTCAGATAACTATGTTTGACTGGGTCTCGGCAATGCTCGCGTATGTTAATGTTAATGTCTCCTGTAACAATTATGTTGTTAAAATGAGTAATCTTAGTTAATGTGTCGTTTAGGGAGACTAAAAAATTGGTACAATCTTTGTATCCTGGAGGTCGATATAGGGCAAGGAGAATAGTATTAGGATCAATTGTTACTTGGAGACAATTTGCATCCAAAAATGGGGGCTCCAAAACGGTAACCTGTAGTTTTTTGTGAACATAAACAACCACACCTTCATTCTGTGTAAGGTTGTTGGCAGTGACAAAATAGTTATAGCCCGGAATGTCAGGGATGTTGTGTGTATTGGGAAGCCAACACTCAGTCAAGGTTAGAATGTCCCAGTCAATCTTGGTTCTAGCAAGTGTGGTCATAAAGCCAGACATATTCTTATAAATACTTCTTATATTTTGATTAAGTATTTTAAGACATTGGTGTGGTATGAAGTTAGACGGGACACAGTGGTCCAAATCACAAGTCGCTGACTCAGACACAGAGACAGAGTCTATGTCGTTTATAGTATTTTGTACACCATCGAATGTTAAAATATAATACTATTAAAATGTTACATTTAAATTCCGTTCTTCTAAGAAATTTCGATATTAAATACAAAAACCAGTAATGATTATTTAATGTTGGGCAATACAGTACATATGGTATTCGACAGTTCCTTCCGACCGAACTATATGTGATATGTGCAAATAAGTTTACATAGTAGATTGTCAGTAATGTAATTAAGTGAGTGTAGTGTGTATTTGGTTTTATAAATGTGACTTGTAATATGGAAGGTATATGTTTATCAGTATGAAAAAAATGTTTATATATAAAGGTTACTTGAACATTACAGCAAATTAAAATAATCCCAATAAAAGTATTCAGATACAATATATAATAATAGTTTTCAGAGTAAATTATCATTGATGCACTTAAGTGGGTGTAGTGTGTATTTAGTTTTATGAATGGGACTTGTAATATGGAAAGTATTTGTTTATCAGAATAAAAAACTTGTGTATATGTGTAGGTTAGTTGAACAAAACAGTAAATCAAAATAATAACAATAAAAGTAATTAAAATAAAATAAAAAATAAGGTTAAAATAAAATATACCTAATGAGTGTAAAACCAGTCACATTCTTCTTCGCAAATTTACAAAATCTTCCTCAGTCTTTATAAGCTGCTTTGGCTTACTTTCCTTCTCTCGTACATATACTTTACCGTTGGCGGTCCAACATTGTTCGTAGTCACTGCTCTTAATAAATTCTCGCGCGAGGTAGTATAGGCGTCTCGTCTTGGCAGTGAGTACTTCGGATACGTACAGTGGTTGTATAGGTCCTACACCAAACAGTTGATAAGAGTTAAGTCGATTATCTCTGTTTTGTTTGTTATAGTACTTAGCCGAACTCAGAAAGTGTTCCTTAAGCTTTGATGTCGAGAATTCCACTATAACTGTACCTGGTGAACCCATCTTGCCCTTCAAACGAAAGATGTTCTCTATATTAGCTTCATTTACTGGTTGGTTGATGATATTTCCTATTTTTTTTACTGACTCAGTGAGTGTTTCACGAGTTTCAGGTTTTGAGCACGGTAGATTTTTAATTTCTAAAGAGGCTGCTTTAAGGTGTTTTTCCAAGAAGTCCACTTTCGATTCCAATGTTTTTATTATTTTTTTATTGTTAGTACATTCCTCTTTTAAGTTAGTTATTTCTAGAAGGGCATCATCGTACTTTTCTGACAAAAATGTAACGGTCTTTTGGATTTCGTTGTTTTGCTGACGTATTTCAACGTTTTGTTTTCGTATAACAGAATTTTGAGATCTTATTTCTTCAAGAGAAGAGTGCAAGGAGTCCATTTTCTCATTTTGCTGGTTCTGTTTTGTTACCAACTGAGAGAACATGCTCTTCATCTCGTTCATCATTTGTTCCATCCGCTCCCAGTCATCCTCACCCCGCTTTCGTTTTCTTTGGGTAATATTTATAGTGTTATCATTGATATTCTCCTTAGTATTTGTTGGCAAGTTTGACTCAGAAGCGTAAAGGGTGCATGCTGGCCTATTGGGTGGTGTTCGCGTGATAGAAGTAGTCATCGTAGTATTTACCTACTAGCAGATGGTTATCAATCGCTACAACACTCTAACTCCAGAAAAATTCAAGTGCTAAGGGGTTTATATAAAATCATACAGCTGTACTCACGCAGTGGAGTTTAGATTGATGTCACTTTGGTGCGCAGGAGTGATATAGTACGCTACACTATCGTCGTCACCGTATAACTCGTTAAACAGAAGTACTTCCGAGCTTAACCGATCGGTCGCCGGGGGTGTGTCCTTATGGCACGAAGTTTGCCGAGACTGTCGGCTTGTCGTAGTTCGGTTCGGTGACGCTGTTTTACTTCGCTATTTCTGGCTGCCGATGACTCATTCGCCGAAGTATTGAATTCAAATATGCTTGCAGCCGTTGTTGTTGTAGTTGAATAATTCCGTGGTATCTTCGTTGTTTATTGATGTATTTAGAAACTGGTTAGTACACCGTGAAGCCCATGCAGTAGAGTACACAACACTATATAGTGAGCTACATAAAATAAACTTATTACACTAATTACGGTTATTTATATGCGCGTGCAAAAGGTGTACGTGTTGTCGCCCTCAGAATCGGGGGTGGAGGCAAGAGTAAATGGTAATAATATAAACGATTTTAAACTTTCGCGATTGGTGTGCCAATGTATATAAAGTATAAAAACCTATTAATTGCTGGGCTAAATACACCGGCCGTAGTCACGAGCTGGCTGGGATAAGCTCAGCCTTCAGAATCGTCTTCGTGAAGCGAGGATTTCGGCACCTACTTTCACTTGGTCTTCATTATTCAAATTGTCCATATTGTCGGTTTTTACAATTTCTTTAAGGAATTTTAAATGGTAAAATATTAGTATGTTTTATCATTCTGCAAGTAATTTGGAGGACAAATACTTTTTATGTGTTTTTACATGTGTTGTCTCGGATAATAAATTTTCACATGAACGAATGAGTAATTTTATTTAAAATTAAAGAAAACAGTAAATTTTACCATTTTACACGATAGTTGTACCTTTTCTCACATCTACTAAAGGACAAATAGTTACTAAATTATGCATTAAATAATAATAAAATACTTTTTCGTATTGTATAGGCTGCCATTGTCTTACGGTAATGACAAATTTATGACTATTTATTATCGATTGCACTTCTTGAAGTTATTATTATGAAGGTTACGACTATTATTATTCTCTTTATTTAACTTAATTGCAAATTATATTTTAGACATGAATATTATTAATAAGGTGAATAATAAAAAAATAGAGATTTTAATAAATAATTTATCATGTAATTTATAATTAATTAATCTAAACTGTCGAATTAAATACGAAAGCGGGCGTAAAAAGACTGACTGGCGACTTTTATATGTATATTTGCAGAATGTATCGATTATTTTACTCGGGGTTATTTTTTTATTATAACTCAGGACTTGACGGGCTCCATCAAGTTTGTTCAAGTGCTAAACAGATTAACGTTAATGCTGTTATGTTTATGCTTCTCGTTAGTGCACTTGAACAAAAGTGTTTCGTATAATTTGTTCAAGATATGGTGTCTAAACGAGGCCAAACTATACAGGCTTGGCCTCGCATTCACAAGAGTTTCTGTTACTAGGAATTCATAAGCTTAGAATATATCTTTGGTTTGCCGAAAATGAGCAACTACCCTGACTCATTAAAGCTTATTTGAACCCTATTTTTAAATCCCAAAAATTTAATCAGCGAAAAAATATTTTAACAATAGTTTTGGCCTTTAAGCATTAAGCGTGATTCGAAATGGACAAACTTGTGGAAATGAGTTTGAGGAGGATTCTTTTGACAGGACATAAAAATGCTGAGTACTTCTTGTCCATTATTCTACCTTATATGTGCTTTATATATATTGTTAAACTTTATGTGAGAAGTTTAAGTTTCTGTCATAAATATCAGTTTAAATATTGACAGTCATACAGTTCTAAAATAAGGGGTGTGTCCTGATTTATGTACTAGTAAAAGGGTTTACAGAAAGAGTAATAAATATAGGCAACATCATTCTATCCTTTTGTTTTTTTTTTAATCATTACATTGAGGGAGAAAAGTTTTAATAATTGTAATAACACTTTTTTACATCAAATGCACACACGTGCAAGAAAAATGAAATAAGTCACGATGAGACGCTTAGATAGTAACAAGCCTACGGATTGCCCTTGAAAAGTCCGAGGCCATTGTGTTTGAAGTCCAACGACCTCGAAACCCGAGGCCGTTGCACTTCCATATCGTCGTCAGTGGGTGGCGGATGGCTGTCAAGGACACTATCAAATACCTTGGTTTGGTCCTTGACAGTCGATGGGACTTTCGCCCACATTTTAACCAGCTTTCGACGAAACTGATGAGTACTGCAGCCGCATTGTCTTCGCTGCTTCCCAATCTTAGGGAGCCGAGTGCAGCGTGTCGGCGCTTATATTTAGGGGTCGTGCGGTCCATGGCCCTTTACGGGGCCCCAGGGCTGACCATCTGACGGCAGCCACGGTCACCATACTGCGCAAGCCGCAGCAGGCGATGGCCGTCAGAGTTGTGAGAGGATACCGCACGATCTCCTATGAGGCAGTGTGCTTACTGGCTGGATCACTGCCCTGGGACCTCCTGGAAGCAAAAGGTCTCGCGTCGCTACATCAGTAGCGTGAAGAGGAGTGAGAACGAGGATACCTACCATTGCCGAGAGAGTACGAGAGGCGGCGGTTCTAACTGAGGGGGGCCCTAGTGGCAGAATGGCGAGACCGACTACTGCGCCCGTCATATGGCTTCAACACTATCGAGGCCATCCGGCCAGTATTCACTAATTGGGTCGAACGGAAGCACGGCTCCGTCATATAGGGTGACGCAGGTGCTCACCGGCTACGGATGTTTTGGGAAGTACCAGCGGGACATCCGCAGGGAGCCGGACGCCCGGTGCCACCACTACGTCAATTCTGAGAGAGACACGGTGCGGCATACGATAAAAGAGTTTACTGCTTGGGAAGAGCCGCGCCGTGCCTAACAAACAGAAATAGGGGTTGACCTCTCGCTCACAGTGCTTGTGCGCGCCATGGTCGGGAGCGAGTTCATGGGATGCAGTGGTCACCTTCTGTGAAACGATTATGTCACAGAAGAAGGCTGCGGAAAGGGAGAGACAAAACACAACCACGCTCGTCGGAGGAAGGCTGACAATGCCCAATTCCGGCCTCCGTAAATGGGCGGCCTCCCTCAAGGAGTGATGGTGGGGGGAGAGGCATAATCCTTTCCCCCCTTCTAAATGAGATGGGGTCCATTCCGATGGACGGTCACCTCCTGGTCGTGGAAGAATGTCGTGTTCCCGCAGCCTTCGACAGCAGGTGCGAGGGAGGAACACCGTGGCGGTTTTAGCCGGTCAAGTCCGGCACACCCCTCCGCCGACCCCACCCCACGTAAAAAAAATAATAAAAAAGATAGTAACAAGTAAATCTCGGGGTGCGATTTGACTATTTTAATATAATTACTAAGAAATTCATACTCCATTCCTCTCCTACTGCAGCAGCAATTCTTACGACATCAGTTAGATATAAAAGAAACAAGACGCTAGCACTAATGCTTATATTAAGACCACCTTTGAACCTTTGTTGACGTTGCACCTTTGTTTTTTAGTTATTTAACTATGAAAACACTTTTGAAAAGCCTTACTAATACAAAGATAACTGATCCTGATGATCAGTTTATTTATTAGATTTAACAGTTATCATTTTATTTTATTTAACAACTCTAATTTAAAAAAAAAAGACTTCAAAATAATAAAAAAAAAATTAGAGACAAAAGCCGCAACACGCAATTGTACCAGGACAACATAATTGGAAAGAGATTTCCCCGTCAATTCCATTTAAAGTTGTAACTTTTATGTCTCACTAGATAGACAGCTGCTTGAAAATCTAGCTTCGAAACAGCCACGTGAATTCGCAGTTTTACCAGGACTACATAACATGGTGAGAGGTTTTAACTTTTTCATTTTAAATGAAGAACACGTGTTACGCGATATCTATGTTATTTTTTAATCGATTTTAATAATTGAAGTGATAACTTCTTATAGGAGCGCGTTACGCGCCAGTCTGTCTGGCTTCCCTTTCTATTATGCATATGGCAAAGGTAGTTTAGTTTAAGAGTTGGCGCGCACAGGTGACTTTTACCACTGTGACTGTTTTGTCACTATTATTATGTCTGTAGAAATATATGGAGATCCACGCATGTTACGACGTGACAACCGGGTGACAAATTTGTTCTTGGGCCTGCAAACAAGCCCGTGACAAAACTGTCAACGCGCGCGCGGAAGATAAAATAGTTTACGTTGACGCCATTCCCCGTGCCCCGCTTGCCGCTTACTTTGTCATTGCTCGCCGGTGATAATCAACTATGGCGTCAAACGTGACTGTCCACGAGGACGATGAGCTTATAGAAGAAGTGGAAAGAAGACCAGCACTTTTTGACAAAATATTAAAAGAATATTCAGACATAAATATGAAAATCAAAGGATGGGAAGAAATTAGTCGGATAATTTTTTCAAGTGTTTGGGGTTACTTGTCATTCCAACATAAAAAGGATGCCCTATAAGTTTTTATTTTTATCATAACAATTTATTACAATTATTTTTAAGGTTTATAGTGTGTAGCATGACATTTGAAAAGTGATATTGTTTCTAATACGAGTATATAAGGGTATAAAGCTCCAAAGGTCAAAGTTGACATGATCTTGACCGATAGAACGATTTATATTTTATCATATTGCCATGGTACAGCCCCTTGAGGCGAAGTAAAGTAAGTTGCAAAAATTGCAGCTGATATGACTCTATCAGACGGAATTGTTGAAATACTTTGTAGTGCGCATTCAAACGCATTATCAATGAATTGAATGCCGTCTTTAGAATGGACAATATTGTGTAAAATACAATTTTACTATTGTACCAGCAACATCGAGATGGACATCAAGAGCTCTGTGCAAAACTCGCCATTTATTGCTGAGTATAATGAAAACACATTTAACCATACGGCGTGTCCTCGTGTGTCGATAGTTATAAATCTTTTTCTTAGTATTAAATGATTTTCTTACTTACGGTCTTAGAATGTGCCTCGACATGCTAAATACTTCATCTCTCACCAAACAAAATCGCATCCTTTTTCCCTTTTCGTCACTAGGCAAAATGCAATCGTTTGGTATATTTAATTGGTTTTGCTGCAACCGTTTACCCGTGTTTAATTTTGAAATACACTGGAGTCGCTTGCTGCTCCATTCGCACCAATGTCTGTTTATACAAATTTATAATCTAAGCATCTACCCACGCCATAAGCACTATTGATAAGTACTTTTTGTAATTAAAACACTCTGATCCAGTGTTAGTCGACTAAATCATTCTAATATGTTTGTTGTTCTAAAATAAGTCCTTTAGTAAAGCTGATTAGAAATAATCAGCCAATCTTCTTCACTTTTTTCTAGCATATATAGTGGGTGCAAATTTCAGATTCCCGTACATGTGGACTTTACAATTTCTCGTATATGGAGAAGTACCCATTACATATTCAAATGAAATTCTGTAAAAACTGGTGCCGGTCGCGAGATATTTGAAACAAAAAACAATAGTTATCATTATCACACACCTGCTGTTCAAACGCCTATCTAACTAATCACGGCAACGTATCATGTAAAGATTTTTAATAGTTACTTATACGCTTGTGGCACTACTTTCGAAAAACTGCATATCATTTTAATACAGATTTAATCCTGTTACTCGGAACACGTTTAGTTGTTTATTTTCGATACTATCCTCAATCTTCCCCAAGACATGGTCCTATCGGGTCGGAGGCTGAATATAAGTTATTATTGAAGAATATCAAGGAAGATTATTAGAAAATTGGGAGAATTCGAAGAAATCAATTCGTCGCGTGTAACCTTTGAAAAGGTCATTTAGCCGGTGGTGTGGACTGTTCGTTCTTGTGGTGTTAAGGCTTATATTATATTATATTAATCGTTACCCAACACTCGCACAGGTACTATCTACACTAAATTAAGGATTTACAAGGTCAGTAAATTGATTATTTCAATTATCTTGGTGTTGTATTGTCAAGGTCATTTGTTAACCACATGGTTATTTTTACGACACTTTGTGTTTAGTTAACTGTGATAGTTAATAGCTTATAAGCCAACAATTAAGTGAAATTATATTGTAACAAATATAACTGATACGGTTTAAGTAAGCATACATGCTTCATTATTATATTTATTGATTTTACACTGGATAAGTGTAATAGTTTGTAAGCCGGTATTCTTGTACAGTACAACTTTAATGAGTGTTAGATATTGTTTAATAACAGTTTTATTTTAATAACAATTGTATATATGATTTAACATCACAAATGTTCACTACTTGTATCGCACATAATTATATTTAAACATTATCTACCTGAAATTAGTTTTTAAAACTTTCAAAATTTGTTTCTTTATTATTCTGCTACTAAACATTGCATTATTAATATTTTACTAATTATAGAAAGGTACTTAGTATTGTGCTTGTATTTATATAATAATAGTATCTTTGTCTCAATTTTTATTTATATAAATTCCAGATTGACGGCACCTGTCTTCCAATGTCTGAGGAAAAGGAATTAATTAAAAAGCGAGGCAGTTTTAAAGGCCGCTTAACTGCATTTATAAATTATCTCGATCAACTGAGCGACACAACAACAAGCCGTGTTGATGTCACCGAACTTCAGTTGCGTATTGGAAAGATCGAATCATTATACGAGCAATATGATGAGGTACAGTTGCGTTTAGAATGTGTCACAGATGACACAAAAACACAGTTTGTGGAGCGTTCAGAATTTGAGTCTTTATATTATAAGTCACTGTCTAGGGTACAAATGTTATTAAGTAATTTCAACAAAGACGACAAATCTGTCTGTAGTGAAAAGACTATTCGGAGCAACGCACAAAAGCCAGTTAAGTTACCTACTATAAATCTACCTAAGTTTAGTGGCTCATACACCAATTGGTTAGAATTTCACGATACATTTACTAGTCTAATCCATTTTAACGATGATATTGACGTTATTAACAAGTTTCATTATTTGCGAGCATCTCTGGAGGGAACCGCTGCTGTGGTTATTAATCGGTTATGGGTATACAATACATACCATTATTATTTTGCAACGAAAATACATTTATATTATAATTAAATAAATATTACAGTGAAATAATTTACGTAGAAAGTATGGCAGTCCCTCTCTCTGTCAGAGTTTGGTAAATTAACATTTCATATTACATTTTCTAACATTTTATCTACTCGTTACTTGTTTGTACTAGGATGCTGTTTTAATACTCTAGGGCTCATTTTTATAAGTGTCAAATAAATATGAGTAAAATTATGATGCAATTTGATTGCATTTTTATCATGTCGGGATTTATAAAATTTTTACTTTTCTCCAGGCTAACTCAACTATTATGGTTGTCATTGTCATGACCAAGCTTATTGTTTCAGCAATACTATATACTAAATGTCATCCTTTCTACATGTTGTTATATTTTATTTGAAAAGCTTTATTTTAAGTCATGAATTTCAGGTTTAAGATCTTTTCATTGATACTGCTCTTCAATAGGGGGTGCGTCTTAATATTGATTGATGAGTGAGAAAGAGCGTTACAGAAAGGTGTGTGCGTAAATGTAGACAATTTTTTTTTTCTCTCCTTCTTTGTACTTGGATAGAGTAAGATAAGAAAATAATTTTCTTTTTTGTAGATTTACAGGAATGACTTTGATTTCCTTCATAGGATTTACTTTCTTGTTGTGTGTCTCTGTTAGTGATTTTTTATAGAATAATATAAAAGGAAAATTGAATATCAAATGTTTTATTCATACCCACATATTAACTTTATTTAATTCACAAAATTAGTTAATTATAAACTTTTTCATCCGCAGAGAACCTTTATGCTCTATAAGGCAACTGTTACCGACCTTGACTACATCGTAAGAAAATAGTAATGGACAACACGTATTGCTTATTGCTACCAAGTTTGTTCAATGGCAGATCAATAGCTAAACCTACCGCGGTGATATAATTCGGAGATCATAAAACACAAAGTGTTTGTGTTGACTTCTACTTTGTTGATAAACACCGTAGCACATTGATGACATAGTGACGTCACCAAAAGAAGTTCATGATAAAGTTCAATAGATATCAGACTATCAAGGACTGGACCGGACCCAAATTTTACGTACGTACGTACGTACACATTACTTTATTGGGTCCATGTATACTGACGATACTAACGGTGGGAAATATAACTACTTAATTTTTTTTTTAATCTTGTGATTCGAGACTAACTAAATGTTTAGGAAATGCTATACATTTTGTTTATTTAATTATATTTAGTGGGCTTTAGAGTGTCTATATCTGTTTACCTAAAACAGAGATAGTCACTCCAAAGTTAACTCAACTCTGTGCTACATAGTTGACACAAAACTACAAGAAACAAAAATTAAGTTCCTTTCCTATTTGATATTCAAAAAAGTGTAAATTTTCAAAAATAAAAAATATTTAATAAAAACAAAATAAACAAACAAATAACAACATTAAGAAAACTTCTGTCGTCGTCGTCATCTCTTTCCTTCAATTCAATCAAAAAGAAGGAAAGAAACAAAACAGGATGTATGTTGTCTATATATATTACTCTTTCTGTAACACTCTCTTACGCACACAATCAAATCAAATCATCATCAATCAAATCAAACAATATCAGGACACACCCCCTATTCTAGAACGGCAATAATAGATATATTTAAACTTAAATCCGTGACATGTACATAAGCTTCTCACATAAACTTTAAGAATATAGAGGAATCACATTTTAGATAGATTCATTGATAAGAAAAACTCGATACTTTTGTGTCATAACCTGTAAGTATTTTACGATGGAATCCTACTACTGGTAATTTTAACGGGAAAATTTTACTTTGCATATAAAGTTAAAGGTCTGAAACTACAAATATTGGTATGAGAATATACACCTCAGGCTTTAGAGATAAGATTATATAGGCTTTGCGTAGTAAGGCTAGTTGGTAAATCTTTGGCAAGCCAAAGACCTCTTCTGGGCTTATGGATTCCTAGTGACAGAAACACGTGTTGAGACTTCGTACATATGAACACCCGACTGAAAGAAGGAGTGTTATATTTTTCGCCTATGCTTAGGTATGTGTGTATTTTGTTTATTGTTTAATTTTATTCAGCTCTGGAATTAATAGCAATTAATTAGCTTTCTTTTTTAGCCTTCTAAAGATAAGTCTTTAGAAGGCTAAAAAAGAAAGCTAATTAACTCAAAAAGCAGTAAGCTGCTTTTTGAGTCTGCTCTTATTTTAACAGGTCCTCAGCAGCAGCAGCATATGTACTTTCTCGAGCATCACGAGATCTTTTGTAGGTTAGACATAAGAAACACAGGACAGGACAGGACATAAGAAAACATTCTTCAGGTTTAAACTGGTGCAAGCATTCTCAATCTATTTTTATTAGTAAAACATGTATTCTTTATAAACTATTGCTCAATAGGCTACTGTACTCATATCAAATTGTATGCAATCGATGATTAAATCCTTTGAAATGTTACCTAGGAAACAGACCCATATACATTTCTTTAAATTAGATTATATTCAAGATTTATTTATAAATTAAGTTTAATGTTTTTGTTTTTAATTTAAAATTCTAAAATGCCATATGTCATAATATGATGATGATGCATAATTCGTATACTCTACGTACTCTTAAAGTACATATCAGAGTAATTTCATTTTTTAAACTCTTATTCTACATGCAATATCACTGCTTCGCGTTTTGAGATTATTGCAAGTAAGATTTAAGATTATTACTCACATATTTCTTTTCCCACTGCAATTCACAACTTTCCAGGGCTCTTTGTCGATGTGGTTTTGCGTCGCGAATGGCAAAATATTATTGCTACTATATTTTATCATAGTCATGTCTCAAAAGGATGGCTCGGCCTTCCATTAGCTGAGTAGGTCGCACTATTCAACATGCCACAAAATATCTCTGAGTACCTACGAACCTACGTAGATGAAGACCGCTGTCTGGCTAAAACAGCTTCACTTTCACAGGAAGAAATTCTATATTCGGTGTGAAAAAGATGATAATGACTAGGATTTGCGTGAAAGAGTTCACTTCAAAACGGGTCTTTTATTTTGTGCATAATAGTTACACATATAGACAACAATTCAGTCGCGTCTTTCCAACTTTTGGTTTCCAAAACTAGCAATTATTCTCACTCTGCAAAGCGTATTAAAACCCTACATATAAAACCTAAAGTTTAATTGGCACACAAATATATGGAGTTAACGATCTTAAAGCATTCAGTATAAATATAAATTTCTTTGTGGTTCTGGATTATTTCTAGAGATGTTCCGCCTAGTCGGTAAAGCCCTCTATCAGGCCACTTTTATAGTCAGCGATTAGTCGGCGACACTATCCGCTTCTTACTTGGTATGTATTTCTCAATAAAATTTATTGAGAAATACATTTTTTTTTTATTCGTAAGCCTACCATAATGACTCCACTTTGCCTGATGGTAAGCAATAAATGGAGTCCAAGAGTGGTGGTCACCATCCTCATTGCATGTCTAGTCAATGCAGCATGGTGACCCATACTATGGCGGCCTGGTGAGATGCTTTTTCACGCCCCGCTTAAAAGACGTAGGGAATTCCAGGCTTTCACTGATCGGCACAGGAAAGAAGAGCCAAACCGTTTCGTTCGGGATCGCATATCTTCCACTCGCAAACGGTGACTCCTCAGGCCAGCACGTGTAGTCCTGTAGAGGAAGGGATACCAAGTAAGAAGCGGATAGTACTAGTTACTATGATGATGGTATGACATCACTACTTATTAATGTCATACCATAATAATACCTAGGTATGACATAACTCACCATGGTCTTTGGTCCAAAGCAACGGGAACGGGAAAGAGCTAGTACAGAGCTAGTATTTTTCTGTCCAACTGAGATAAAATTATCTCCGTGCTTCATGAGCGTTTGCTTGAGGGCAATGTACAGGGCTATCCGTCACCCAAGCATTAGCAGGCCTGAAATGGACGGGCCACGTGTTCCCACTCTCTAAATCGGAGCTTGGATTTCCAACTCACACCATAGTGGGGTCGCCTTGCTCAAGAGTTGGCCAAGTCTGCCGGAGTCACAGAGTTTTCCTTTCTAGGGTATAACTGAGACTCGGTCCCGGCCACAAGACGCGATGACGGAACACTGTGTGCTTTTAGTCGGTTCGATTTCGAAGTACCACCTTACCGGCTACTATTTCAAGGAAAACCATGATTAATAATTAAGTTATATTTATTTTAGAATCAGTGTCACATATTTTGAAAGGTAAATGTATATCAGCCTTCCTTGTTAAATCATTTTCTATAATTATTTACTTATAAAGAAAAAATATCTATGACATTTGTCAAACAAAGAATTGATATTATCGACATGTTCGACAATAATCGTAAAACCGTGAAATATTGCTGAATAGCAAAAATATTCTATTAAGTAATTTTTTTTCTGTCTGTGTGTTTTTTTTTTTGAGAAGTTATTTTGATTTTGCCACCCACCCAAGTCACCGGTTCTAGGTGCTATATTCATTTCCCAACTTAAAATCTTTTGTTTTCTTATAGGATTTCTTCGAATTCTTTCCTTCATAGCTTTTATCTCATTTTTCGTTCTTTCTCTGACACAAATAGAATAGGTTCCATTGTACCTATCAATAGTGTACCCAAGCATGCGACTAATACTAAACTCTCCATCCAAGCGGATGGAGAGTTTCAAAAATGCTGCACAGAAATAACCGATATCTTTATCACCCCACTCTCTAATATCATTTAAATATTGAGCACCAATTGGTGCGAAAATGAGGACACAATGAATATTCATATAGGAATGGCCGGCACGAGAATCTCACGGACTATTGTCGTTCTTTTCACCACATATAACAATTACTAGCTGCGCCCGCGACTTCGTTCGTTTCATGTCGGATAATGACAATGTGTTGCTTGTAATAAGCATGGCTAAAGTCGATTATTAGAATTGTATTGAAGTTGATATTCAAGGATTTAGACTGTTTTTTAATTAATTAATTAACTAACTTGAGCTTACACAAAAATGTTGTTTTGGGATATGTTATGACGTGATTCGCGTATTAACACGTGAATCACGTCATAACATATCCACCCAAATGACTAATGATAAGCCCAAACAGGACAAGTCCACAAGCTAGACATTTCCAAATTACACAATACACCTTAAAGCATTTATCATAAAAATACTACTTATATTCATCAATTTCACAGTAATTTTATTAACGACAGTACAGTTTTATCTTTAGTATCTACGTTTGTAACAAAAAAAGCAATATTGCCTAAAAACCATTCATGAATATGAATACGTATGATCGAAGCCTAAAAGTATAAAATAAGTTTAAAATGCGATTGTTGCTGGTATGACCATGCAAACAAATGATAATATCTAACGCTAGGAGCAGCTTCTGTTAGCACAACCTCCCCGCCATCCAACCTGACGCTCTGTCTATGAGCGTGGCTCGATCGTCTGCGCGGGCGCAAAGGACCAATGTTTAGAATCTAGGGCATTGATTAAAATAAAAGATGCATACAACCTAGATAGTGGTAGTACGTCGGGCATTATTACTGAGAGAATCAAAGTTGTCACTGCCACATTTAAGTTTTACTTCTACTTCATCATAAAGTTCATATATCGATTTTACCCTACCTACTTGTGGTACAATTTGGTGACGTCAAATATAAATCTTGAAATTATTACTTAAAATTAATATGACGATAATGTTACATTGCAAAATGAATTAATAAACTACCAACTTTACCTTGAAAGGGAAAGGTTTTTTAACTTTTAGGTTTTTTTCTCATTTAGGATTTCTAATAATAAAGTTAAAACCTAAAAACCTAAACCTAAATATCTAAAGGCTCCAAAGACAGGAATCTCTGCCTTCTGCATCGGCCTCTTTATCCAGACACCTAACGAGAGCCTTACGTATGTATGTGTTTCTTTGTTTCGGTCCGGTCATGTGTGTAATGACATTTCATTGTAATGTCAGCGAAAAAACAGAAATGTCGGGTTTCATATAATTTTACTTGTTGCGAGGCCAACTTTAATTCCCTAAAGCTTGAATTTGTTACAGCGAGACATTTAGACAACAATGAATCTTCGCGTTTCTATAATCAGGACTTCATAAACCTCGAAGAGGTATTTGGTTTATCGAAAAACTGACTACTACTCCCACTCAGCAAAGCATATTTCAACACAATTCTTTAAGACTAAAGTCTAAAATTGCATGCAAAAAAATATGTACATTTCTACTTCTCTATAAAATAATTTGTTAAAATCGAAGGTTTCTATGAATAGCTTTATATAATAAAATTAAAACTTTATGCATATTATGTACAAAGCCCGATGGCGAACACATTACTTATATACACAATTGACTTACCTTTTAGTCTACTAGTTAATGATTACGCACGATAAAAGTGTGATCTAAATTAATTGTATTAAATAGTAGTCTCATTAATTGGTTGAGGCTTTCGCGGCCGATTGATGACTCGTTGGCTTTATTCGGGTCTAAAGGCCGTTGGAAATGCTTCCTATTGTTTCGTTAGCACGAGTGGCGAGCTTCTTCAGAGGTCCTTCCATCTCCGATACTGGATGCAGAGTCTGCGGCCTTTAGACCCGAATAAAGCCAACGAGTCAGTAGTCTCATTGTTCCTTATATCCGTTATGTGTATGTTCCTCAAGTCCAACCCACACTTTATGCTGGAGTTATCTTTTTTGAAAGAAAAATGAATAATAAATCTCGTGATGGTGTAATAATACAATTAGTTTAGTATAAAACTAATCTCATGATAATGATAATATAATGTTCTAATACTAATATTATATATACGTCACCTTAGTATTTAGATTCATTATTATGTAGGTAAACGCAACTGCAACAAGCTTAATATAGTTCTATACACTACCTGTAGCGACTAAGGGATCATAACCTACAGAAGATACCAACGTTACTGACTTGTGTAGGCTAATGACATCTGCAAATTACAGGTATGTACTAGAAGTCAAGCGAGGTTCACGAATTTGTTTATCAGTTTAACATCACGCGGTGGCGCCTCTAGGTGGCGCTGCGGTAAAGTTCAGGAAATATACCTTTTACATTCATTCTTTATTTTGGATTACATACATACTTTGATTTACCTCTATATTGCTACATTACTTGAATATCCCTTTATAACTGGTAGTCGCGATTTTATGAATCAATTTATGGGGTTGCAACCCTTATTTTGCAAAAACGAGGATTTTTAACAGGGGATTGGTAATTGGCCCAAAATTATTTTCAACAATTAGCAATATAATAAAGGCACTAATGTCAAAAAAGATACTAGTGTAGATTTCATATGGAAACCTGGTGAGGCCCTTTGTATCTAGGTTCCGGCCTTTAAGCATTAAGTGTACATCCAAATTTTCTCCTTGAAATACCTATAAGGAGAATTGTTTCGTAAAATCCTTGTAACTTATGACAGAAAAGAGCTGAGTCCTTCTACTCAATAAAGCTATATTAAATTTGCTTTCTATATGTTATTATATTTTATTTTGTTATTATATTTAGTTTTTCAGTTTTAAGATATCTATGAATGCTGTTCTACAATGTAGGTGTATCTTAATAGCGATTGATGAGTGAGAAAGAGCGTTATGGAGTGTTTGTGTTTGTAAATGTAGAAAAAATATGTACTTACTAGTAGTTGATTCGTCGATGATATATATTTTTTTGTTATACAGTGCTACATGGTAGGTATATATAGCATTCATCAAATTAAAATTGGTATTATAAAAATATATCAGAAATACAAATATTACAAAAAGAATCAAAACCCATTTATTTTCTAGCTAAATGAAGTCATTTTTGGGTCATTTTATTTAAGTAGATAAAGATAACCACTCTACAGTTAATAAAAAGTCTGTGAAAGAGAGAGAAGTGCTTTAAAAAAATACGGCAACAAAAACTTATTTACATTTAAAAAAATACTTCCTTCCAACATTTGAAATAAAATTGTAAAAAAAAAACATTATTTATAAAAAATAAAAAACGAATAACAACTTAACTTTTGAAAACTTCTGTCGTCGTGAGTTAGGTTGTGGGCGAGGGCAATTTTTTAAAAAGAAACACAAGGTGTGTTCCGCTTGAAGAGCAGATTCAGACTAACTTTATTTTAATATGATCATCTTAAATATAGGTTCGGTTGACAAAAGGTCTCATTGATTTCTTAATGCTTCCTGTTATCGCAGTACCAGGAAGTTACATTAAGTGTTATTACCTAATTACAATGAAGGTTATTGTCTATATCCTTATCATGTCTTATAACTCGTGTTATCAGCAAAAGCCCGCGCAGGACTTTCGCGAACTTTAAACTTTATACACTAGGCAGCTAGAAATGCAGAAGAGGTCAATAGTGAAACCAATGTTTCTTACTCTATCAAAATCTATTTGTTCCTTTCTTACCCGTTAGAAAAAGAAGTGGTTCAGGTGACGATACGCATGCGTATGGTGAGTTTTAAAACCAATTTATTTCGGTACGGTAAGTTGAAGGAGATACACGTTCCCTTAGGTTTTTTTTTTTCAATGAATTGGATTGTAAAATTACGACTTATATTGCCACGCAGGATAAGCTTTTATAGATTAAAAATATAATTATTAATTAATTTCAATAAGAAGGTAGAATATAAACTAAAGGATAATGGGAGTTTAGTGTTCTGTAGTTGCGAAATTAGAACATACGGTTGCCGGTGACGCATTGGTACATTTTTAGTGCCGATGTGTTAGGCTATAGACCGGTTACAGTTTCTTAGTGTAGTTTATTTTTCACCATAGTTAAAAGTCATTTCATTAGAGTGCCATCTCAATTCATGAAGCTCTAACTAACACACACGTAAAAATACTATAACCTACTAAGCGTAGTAGCGTAGCGTTTATAGGAGGCGCGCAGCATTACCACGTTGAAAAGAAATGCATTTACGCTGTGCAAGGAAAAGGCCATCATGAAAAGTGATCAACACTTCTCGTGATGGCCTTTTCCTTGTCTCTTCGAAAGAATAGAATTGAAAATATATATTTAATTCTTGTTTACATAAGTGATTAGGTATGTACCTACCCACTTATGTTAACAATAATTACAACAATATTCCATTAGGCAGTGCGATAACGCTGGTTTTAAAAAGGGGGTCTTCTAAGCTGCACATGTTGCAAGTCGAGTACTCGAAACCTTGAACCAGAACTAGTAATATAACAGAGCTTTGTTACATTCATAAAAATTACGTATATTACTAAATGCAAACTCTAAATAAATGTAGTTTTTTTATAAATGGAACGAGCTCTTGCACCCAATGACTCTAATGTCTCCACGCGAAATGGCTCAAATCATAACTAAAATGAAATTACTGTATTTACTAGCAAGGGTGTCAACGCATGTTGCGTCCCACACAAAAGGTCTACCCATCTTCCATGGTCCTTACCATCGTCTCGTAGCAGATCATTGGAGCCACGTACTGCCGGAACGTCGGCACTGATAAGAACAAATAATTATATATATATATGTATAAGTGTTTCTAAGATTTATAAGATACTATATCAAATCAACAACCAAACTGAAGTTGAAGGTAAAAATATGAAAATTGCTTAAAAAATTTCGAGGAAAACGGTGTTTATCAGAAAAAAAATAAGGTTTAATATTTCATTTTCAAATATTTTGAATAAAATTAAAATTTCAAAACTCTAGTGCAAACATTTAACGAGTAGATACCTACTTGTTATATGTTTGCACTAGAATTATATTTACATCCTGAAGTTTAATGAGGTCAATAGGGTGAAGCTGGTACTGGGGTGCCTAAACACAGCATTAAGTCAAAAATTATGTGGCATGTATGGCAGCCTCGCAACCACTTTTAGAGCCAAATCTCTATTGCAAAGGCTGGAATTTTGTTTCAAAGGGCAAGTGCATATAAATTGATCCCGTATATGATGTCAATGATGCCATCATCCACATTTCAGAAGAGCATAAGATTTAGGGCCTTTAACTACGTCAAGAGAGCATCACCAGCCTCCCCGTTGCTTGGACACAGTAGATGTTTTAGATATTGTGGTGTCAAGCCATCGAGGCAACCAGCAGATCCACTCTGAAAGTAGCCAACGGCTTCTAAAACGTCCTTGGTTGTAATAAATAAATGTTCAGTGTCAGTAGTCGTTGGTGTCAGGTTGGTCATTCTGAGACGTGGGGTGTTAACTCTTCAGATCGGTAAGCGAAACCAAACAAAGCAATGTCGGGTTTCATATGTTTTAAAACATTGTCATTCCCAAGCGTTTCAGGGAGACATTTAGACAACATTGAATTTACGCGTTTCTATCACTAGGACTTCATAAGCCCAGAAGAGGTATTGGGTTTGCCGAAAAACTGACATATATCCTAAACTCTGCAACGTGTATTTCAATTGTATCCTATGAGATTAAAGTCTAACTTTGCATGCAAATTTATGTAGGTTCCCGCCTTTCAGCATTAAATATGAATCCAAATTTCCTCGTCAAAATGACTATAAGGAGGATTATTTGGTGAAATCCTCACAATTTGTGACATAAAGGGGCTAACTACTTCTAATCTATCAATCTACATTAAATGTACTTTCTACGTATTGTTATATCTTATTTTATATTCCTAAGTTTATGTCATGAATTTCAGTTTAAAGATGCCTATGAAAGCTGTTCTGGAGTAGGGGTGTGTCTTAATATTGATTGATGAGTGAGAAAGCACGTTATGGAAATTGAGTGTGTTTAAGTGAAGCCAATATTCTTTTTTCTGTCCTTTTTATCGTAGGATAGAGTGAGAAAAAAATACGCGTGTATCTCCTTAAAGTGTAGATCTTTTGTAAGCGTACTCCCAACGCACTTGTGACTCTTGAGTTGCGGGTGTCCATGGGCGGCGGTAGTCACTTACCAGGACATAAAAATACCGACAGAAGTGGAAACTTATTTTGGCGCGTTAGACATTTTTTAGATGAGTACTAGGGTTATTGGGTAATAAATTGCATTTTATTTATTTATTGTATTTTATTGATTATAAGAAACTTTAAAATACATTAAATATTCTTTTATGAATCGTCGTTAGCAATTTCGACAACTCTTGTATCATTATCATTAAAATTATTACAATGTAAAATAGAAAGTATAGGTTCATGGTTACTAAAATAGGATATTGTAGGAGATTATATTTAATATATAACATAAAGTTCATACTTTTGAATAGTTTTTATAATTTAGATTCCTTTATTATACAGGAAAAGGCAACTGTAACTGGCTAAATATAGTTGTTTACACTACCTGTAGCGACTAAGGGATCATGACCTACAGAAGATATCAACGTTATGGACTTATGTAGGCTAACGACATCTTGAAGTTACAAATATGTACTAGATGTCCAGCGAGGTTCACGAATTTGGTTTATCACATAGACCCTAGTTGCGCCTCTAGGTGGCGCTGCGACTGAGTTTAGGAAGAATATCTCTTATATTCTTCTTTATTTTGAACTACATATTATTATATACATATATTTTAGTAACTGGCAGACGCGATTTTATTAATTAATGACTGTTAGAGAGACCTCTTCTACTGCACTGCAGTTTTGGTTGTATAAGGAAGGGATATCGAACTGCACCGTCGTGTTTGCAGTCACATATTAGTGGAAGGGAAACTTGACTGATGCACCAACCACACAAGTTTCTCTTATACACTCTTCGGTACGATCTAGCTACTGCGCCCATATTTAATTTCTATTATAGTTATGATTTCTTTAGTACAATAACGTTTAGATAAACATTCAACTACTGATATAGTTGAAATTAGTGAGACGGACAAGGACATGTAGCGTTCCAAGGAATTTGTAACTGACGAGTAATGTGGGATGTTCTTATGTCAATCAGAATGTATTTTTTATGTATAATACGATCCTATATAATTTTTCATAGGAATATCCGATTCAGTTACTCTTTTTTTTATTTTTTATTTACTCGCGTACCTCTCTGATCATTGCCTGTGCATACAATAAATAGGAGATGGTTCAAAAAGACAGGTTCAGGACAAGACAGTATGTATATAGACCCAACAACTTTCAATAATTGAGTAGTCCTTGTGATACGTAACATACAAAGTTTACCAAGCAATTCACCTATACTTTTGCACTTAAAATGTACCAATCTTCTTACACTAAGTCGGATTAAAGAAAAATTAATGAAAAAAATATTGAAAAAAAAAACAGAATTGCGCAGAACATCACACTTTATATACAAAAATATTACTAAGTTCTTTTACTTTTAATTAAAATAACCATTTTGGGAAATGAATAATAAAGAACTTAAAAAACCACACAGATATAGAAAATAGTCTTTCACTAAAAGTATCGTTTAATTGTATCGTAAACGATGGCGGCACTTGGGCTAAATAATAAATAATGAGTTTGCCCACCTTCTCCGATGGGGAACGGTGCTAGTGGCTCAGTTCCAACGGAAGCTAATGACAACTTTCCTCCTCTATTTTATACTTTTAAGGGTAGAATTTCGAGAATCCTAAAATATATCTTACTTAAATTCTTGTAGAAAGTTCAAATACCAATTTTTATAGATTTAACTTACGGATTTCCATACATAGTTTTGACAGGAAGCACATATTCAGAGACGTCTCAGTAATTAATAGGTTTAATACTGGCCACCGACTTGTCCGAGGCTCTCGGAACATCGACTTTAAGGCTGAACATGTTCGTTGAACGTACGAACGGTCGAACGTACTAGGTTTTTATCACACAATTAATACAAATATTATCAAACGGTATTATTCAAAAATAATAATAATGACTGATTCTTATAAACTATTAATTTTCCCCTTACGCTTCATAACGTGACTGTCTGTATTAAGATAGCAAGTGACAACACATATTACTTCATCCTACCAAGTTACTTCTATAGATCAATAACTAAACTAATAACTAAACCTACTGCGACAATAATATTCCGATATCATTGAACACAAAGAGTTTGTGATTCCTACTTTTTAGACAAACATCGTTAATTATTTATAAACTTTAAATACAATTGCACGTTCATAACACATGATAGTATCAGCCTACCGAGGACCGGACCCTACTTAGCACCACCCTTAAAATTAGTTTAGAGGATTCCTACGTGTATAAATCCTCTAAACTAGGGTACTGATAATAGTAACGGTGGGTAATATATGTATATACTAGTATGTTGAGTATAAAAAATATTTTGAAGTTTTTAATCCTAGACCTAATAAATATTTAGCAGATGATAAAAAATTACTTTATTTGTTTATATTTAGTGAATTTATCAGTTTCTATCTGAATTTACTTAAAATAGAGTCTCTTTAAAGTTAACTGAACTATGTGAAACAGTAAGAGCTTTAAAGAATTACGGCAATAAAAACTTATTTTTGTACTGTTGGTCCAAGTCTTCCAGAAACACAAATTAAATTTCTTCCTTATTTTATACATTTGAAATTAATGTGTAAAATGTATGATCATTTTATAAAAGAAAAACAACTAACTAGCTAAGAAAACTTCTGTCGCGTTTTCAACAATAAATCCGCGTGGGACTTTCACGAACTTTAAATGTACTAGGCGGCTAGAAGGGCAGAAGAGGTCAAATAGTGAAATGAATATTACCTTCTCTATCAAAATCTATTTGTTCCTTTCTGACTCGTTAGAAAGAGGAGTGGCTTAGAGGACGATACGCATGCGTATGGTGTATCATCAAACCAATTCATATCGTGAATAGGGTACTGTAAGTCGGAGGAGAAACACGTTCCATTACGAAACTTTTCAAATTATTGGATTGTCAAAATGCAATTTCATTTGAGTCATCAAATTACGACTTCTATGTAATTTAAGAGTGAACGAGAAATTAATAGGAAGAGGAATCTAATTTTATTTAAATTTCTAATTTGAATTTAGTACACACAGAATATATAATTATTAACGTGGGAATATACACTTAGTAACATGCTTCTGGACGTATGGGTCGGCTTGACCAGAATATTACAAGCCAGGAGGCCCAACCCTCTTTTCCTTCTCCTCTTTCCCCTCCTTCCTTTCAATTTTCCTCCTACTACTCCGGCGGACATCACTCTTGTGACTCTGAGTTGCAAGGGTTCATGGGCAGTGGAAATCATTTCCCAACAAGTGAACCGTCTGCTCGTTTGTCCCCCAATACCATTAAAAACAAATGATTATTTTGGCAGGCAGAGAAAATATGATCTAGTGAAAAAAGAAATTGGCGGGAAATTATATGTCATTTGTTTTTTATCGCACTTTGAATTTCTTCATCCTCAGTGAAAAGATTTGAGAGCGATGATTTGTCATGATTTTGAAAGTGCTATTTCTCCGCAAGATTTTGTCGTTCGCCTTCAAAATGCTTTTGGGAGGGAAGCACCTCATCATGTCAGTATGCAGAATTTGGATTGACGGATTTCTCTACTACTAAAATCGTAAAGGACGGCCTGCAACTGCAACCAAAACCAAAATGTGGCAACTGTGAAGAAGCTAATTGTAGAAAACAGTGGAAAACAGACGCATCACCTATGAGATGATTCGGGGAAATTTAGGGATTGGTATGAGTCAAATTAAAAAAAAAATCTACAAGAAGTATCAAAAATTAGAAAACTTTGCTGTCGTTGGATTCCCCATGAACTGACTTAAAAACAAACATGTGGATTGGTGCACAGAGATGTCACTAAGGTACGACCATGCTGACAACATCATCACAGGAGACGAAACTTGGATTAATTATTTTGAACCAAAGAAAAAACAACAATCTTGTTGCGTATCGACTATGAAAGTAACACTTTTTTAAATTAATTAAAGGAATTACATTTATTTACCATATATACAGTTTTAAGAGGCGATCCGTTAATATCTTTTTTTTTTTCATTTTTTAACGGTTGCCCGCATAAGCGCGGGCACAACCTTTGGGTAACTCTCAATTAGGCAACGTCCAAGCACACCAGGACGTCGCCTCCTCGCGGCTGGCCATATGGCGGATGGAGGGGAAAACCCATCCCGACCACCCGCGGCCACACTCAGGGCGGCATGAGGCGCTGGGAAGCGCGTCTACGCCGCCCGGTTCGCCTCGAGTGGAGATCGTCCTCCTCGTCCTCGCGTACCTCTTCAGGCGGGGGCCGTCTGCCGCTACCCGCCCGAAACTCAGCCGTCCGCCGATAAACTTCGGCGAGCACTTCCGCCTCCAAGTCACACGGGGGAGTTCCGTCCAACGCGCAAGCCGAGGCGACTTGAGCCATACGGTCGTCGACACCGTATGGCTCTAACCACCATAACCCTCTGAGGGCGCCAAAAGCGTGCCCTATTCTGGGCGGTCAGAGCCTCCGCCCACACCGGTGCACCGTACAGTGCCATTGACCGAACAACTCCCGTGTACAGCCGTCTTGTAGCGACGCTGGGTCCACCCAAACTGGGCAAAAGGCGAACAAAGGGCGGACGCAGCGCCGACCAGCTTTGGAGCAAGCTGCCGAAAGTGCTCATCGAAGAGCTACCTCCCGTCAAGGATCAGGCCCAGATATTTAATGTGGGCCTGAACTGGTACGAGGACCGAGTTGACTATGATCGAGGCCCCGTCGTGGTCGGCCCCGTCTTTGCCCGTGGTCGGCCCGGTCCGTCTTGTCCAGGGCTACGCGCAAGCCCAGCGCCTCGATGCGCCTGACCACCAGTGAGGCTCCTCCGGTGGCCAGGCGCGCCGCATCTTGAAAGTTCACTCCGTGAACCGGCTCCGGGCTGTGGCCAATGTGTCATCAGCGTAACAAATTACGCCCAGCCCAGGGGGGAAGTCGCCTCGAAGGGCCCATGTTCCACAAGAGTGGTCTAAGGACAGACCCTTGCGAAACACCGCAAGACATGGGCCGACGACCCAGATTCTCCTGAATGGCAGACTATTGAATGTGTTTGCGATGTCCGACAAATTGGTGCCGACCCCGTCCAGGTGCCGGACGATACGAGCAGAGAGTACCCTCACAAACAGTTTACCCACCTTGTCCAGCAGCACAATGGGTCTGTAGGCCACCACCGAGTCGGTAGGCCGTCCCGACTTCCTTAAGAGTACCAGCTTCCCGCTTTTTCAGCAATCAGGAAAGCGCCCGGACGCTGGGCTAGCATCGAACACTTCCCTGAGGCGGTCTACCATGTGGTCGAGGGCCAGGGCCAACAGTCGGGTAGAAATCCCATCCAGCCCGGGGGCGGTGTTCTTGGAGCGGATCCGTAGAACAGCCACCCTTATCTCCGCCTCCGTGACGGGTGGAGTATCCTCCTCTCCGAACTCCCTAGCGTCTCCAGCCACAGGGGCCACGCCAGGACCACTCTGCCATGGTTTGCAGGAAAAGGTCCTGCGCATCAGCACAGTGGTTTAGGTTCGTCTGGACTAAGAGGCTGGAGACTTGGTCCATTACTGAACCGTCTCTACAGCCTCCTCCATGAGCGACAGCAACGACGCGCGGTTGTCATTGGACATTAGCCGCGGATGTTTTCTGAGAAGCACGGGGTGGCTTGCAGGCCCCCTGACCTATCTGGTGATTGGCGGGGAGGTATCCGGCCGCACACACTGCACAGTGAGGGGCGGCAGTACATTCCGCAGCCTTGTGCCCCGGTCTGCCGCAGCGGAAACAGAGTCCGCTGCAGTCAAAACAACTTCTCCCTACGCTCTAGTTCGGGCGTACGCTTCTCTCCTAGAGAAAGGAGAGCCTGACTGGAGCGAGACCGGATTACGCGACCTTCCTCGCTGACCACTGGGAACTTTGGGGGGCAACATGTCCTGGTACGTGTCATCAGAGTCCCCAGAGCGCCCGTGTTTGCGACTCTCGGTATCATTGTGCTCCACCTGCATTTCTTTGGATGAGTGAGCCCTTATACTTGCCGATACACTAGAGGCCCTAGGACGCAATAGTTGCAACATGCTACTACTACCAGATGTCAGACTGACTTATGGGAGCTCCACCGAACCAAAAGAGTTCTTCGTCAGTCGACAATGCTTCTGCCGCAAGCCTTTGCCTTTTTCCGCCATTTTCATTTCCTTCTCCGTCTTTTTTTCTTCCAGTTGCTTAGATTTTATTATAAATGATTCCATTATTAAACCCACGATTGAGGGAGAAATAAAAGTCCACCCGGCCAGAGATTCCCCAAAACCCGGGCAAGCAAAGATTTATGAACAACCGAGGTGTCCGCAGGTGCCCCAACTGGGAGTATGCTCGCGACTGAACTACCCATCAGCCATGCATCCCATGGTCACGCACCAGAACACGGGATTCGGGGTAATTTTTTATAGAAGTTTTCTAACTCGCAGTCCGGGCGGCTAAGCCAAGACCCTCGCCCTGCCCCGATCGGAGCGGCGAGACTTAACCATGACACTCGGGATTACGATGTGCCGACGGTGGCTATGAGATTGAATCTACAAATGCCTGCTTAGTGGCAGTGTGAGTGCACGCCGAGCCCGTCCTCTTTCCTCCGCTTTTGACAGCGGTGAGCAGCAATCTGAGTGACCCTTGAAAGGGTCCCACAGGGTATCCTGTTTAGTTTGGAGTCTCCCTCTGGGTCAATCAAACAAGCAAAGTACGACCCCCCACGACGGCAACGTAAGGATACAGTTGGGGGGGCGACCCGTTAATTGCTAACTGAACTTGTATTTTCTTTAAGCAGGAGTAGGTTATCAACACGTACAACCTCGGCGGCGGTATTTTTCAGTTATACTAATCAGGAGAAATATGCTAAATACATACATATATATAATCTGGCACATTACAAGAAACTAACTTCCAGCCGTGTCTTCTGTCACGTGGTGTATCGATGCAGAGTAGCTTTTGTTACCCAGAGTTCAAGGTACTTATCATTTTAATCAAAAGCTTTCAATACTAAATCAGCTCTTTAGTAGTGAAATGGGAACAGATAGAAATATGGTGTTCCTTTCGGATTTACAATATTATTAGATTTATTATTTATTACAACTTGATGCACATTCTACTTCTTCCACTGAATATATAGTTATCTGCACCAGGTGTATATATCAATTAGGCAGCATGACGTAAAGAAGATTATAAACGACGACTAAGAAATCTATATCGCCGTACAGTAATTTTCTATAGATGGATCAACCGGTTTAATATCACCAGTTCTTAAGATAAATATAGCAAAAATTACGACACAGTTTTTCAGTTGATAAATAACCTGATCTTACGATAGCATACTATAAAGGTAACTTAGTGGTGACATCTAGATACTGGCACTAACAGATCAATTCAAGAACTAAAAAATACTTACAACAAGAGTTAGCAGCTTGATAGAAATTCAACGGCATTTCACTGAGTTTACACACTAAGCTAATTTAAATGAATAAAAAAATACGAAAATTGCGAGATAAGGAAAGAAGAAATATGTACAGAACTTTTATTCGCCTCAGAGGCTATTTTATATTATTATATAGCTAGAGAGCCACTGAAATCCATATGATAAATACAACATATTCTTACAAATCTAAGAAATACGTGAGAATAGATAGACAAATAAGACATATAACGTATTTTGAGGAATCTATTTTTTTTTAATTTTCATACTTTTACCTAAAGTACATTAAACGCGAACTCACTAAGCCCAGTCGAGTTAAGTTAACTCACTCAAAGTGAAGTACTCACGCGTTAGAAGTCTTATCGACCTGCTGCAAGCAAAGAAAAACATGATAAACATAGTTAGCAGTTAGCTAAATAAGTTATAAAGTGATAGTATAAACCTCATCACATCATCATATTGGTATGAAAAAGAGATTTTTAAATTTCAAGTTCGTTACAATGCATTGATTTCATTTTATATCGTCTGGCATTGCTATCTTTAATAGTCCAATATTTTAATACTATAATAACAGCTCTGTTACACTACTTTGGATAATTATGGTCAGTTTATTATAACTGTCACACCTAGGCACCGCTTAATCGGCCGCAACAGGTTATTAGTTAGTCTTCCTCTAACAGATAGTTTGTGTTTCTAGTTGCAATTTAGTTGTTTCATCATAATTATACAAAAATTGTTAATTAATAGAAGTGCTAACTTTTTGTTTATTGTATCTAAGTTTTAACAGTTTACGCGTCTTTAGTTTATAAATTAAAGGATTTAATAAGAAATAAATGGATAATTAGTAACATGAAAATTATCGTTGACCGCAGCGTCACCCAAGCGGGCTACGCTGCGTGCAAAAGCTAGGATATTAATAATAATTTACTCGTGAAGGTACTAGGTTATATCTTCCGTTATTACAACATTCAAAAATGGTATTATTAAAAATAATAATAATTACTACTTCTCATAAACTTTTTCATTTAGTCAATCATCGTTTCCCGCATTGTTTCCTCCTTATGTATTCTTTCATAACGCGACTGTTAAGGATCTATTCAGATAGTATGGGAAAACGCATAATGATTCATCCTACCAAGTTAGTTCCAGAGATCAACAACTAAATTAATAACTTAACCTATCGCTATAACAATATTTGGATATCATAAAACACAAAGAGTTTGTGATTCCTACTTTTCTGACAAAACATCGTAGCACGTGGATGATGTTTGTCAGTTAAAGAAGTTTATGATAAACATCAAACACAATATCACATTTATAACAAATTATAGTATCAGCCTAACAAGCACCGGACCAGTTATATGTGAAACAGTTAGAGCAATAAAAACATTCCTTCTTTATATACATTTGAAATTCAAAAAAGTGTAATATTTATGATCATTTTTAAAAGCAAAACAAACAACAACAAAAACCAGTTAAGAAAACTTTAAAAGAAAAAAAAATGCACTCTGGGAGTGACATTTTTTAGATGGGTTATTGAGTTATTGGGTAATGAATTCCACTTTATTTATTAATCGTATTTTATTAAATATTAGAAAGATGCAAATACATTTAATATTCTTTAATGAACCATCGTTAAAAATTTCGAAATTTCTTGTATCATTATCATTAAAAATATTACAATCTAAAATAGAAACTATAGGTTCATGGTAACTAAAATAGGAAATAAACAATTTTGATTCGAAGTTATTTAAATATCTCGTGAATACCGGATCAATTATACTTTTATATCTCGTTGTGGTAATATTGCGTTGATTGGACATATGCGTCTCGTAACGGTGTCGCGAGTCCATAGATTTTATCTCATCTAAAAAAAAATATGCGTACCACGCTAAAAGTTGTCATTTCGTAAAAAAAAAAAAAAAACAAACCCGCGTGGGACTTTTTCGAACTTTAAATATACTAGGCGGCTAGAAAGGCAGAGGAGGTCAAATAGTAAAACGAATATTCCCTTCTCCATCAAAATCTATTTGTACCTTTCTGACTCGTTAGAAAGGGGAGTGGCTTAGAGGACGATACGCATGCGTATGGTGTATCATCAAACCAATTCATATCGTGAATAGGGTACTGTAAGTCGCTGGAGATACACGTTCGATTAGGAAACTTTTCAAGGTATTGTATTGTCAAATTACGACTTCTATTGCTACGCAGAATAAGCTTTTATATATTAAAAACATAATTAAATAATTTCAGTAAGAAGAGTAAATAGAAATCAAAGGATAATAGGAATTTTGTGATCTGTTGTTGTGAAATTAGCATGCGTAAGTTTGGTAGTTGCTGGCTAAGGGTTGGTATATTTTTAGACTTTTTTTATTGCCAAATTGGTAAACTATACACACTGTAGTTTATTTTTCATCGTATTAAAAAGTCATTTACTTAGTTGTGAATCTATGTATATAAGGGAAATCATATTAATATGATCTGTCATGATAAAGAAAAACAAGAAATAAATTATAATCCTTTTTTTTATTTTCATATTTTTTTTATTAATATAACGATTCTAAATTATGAATATTCATTCTATATATATGTTCATGTTATCTTATATTATTTGCATTAAGCTAAAAGAGAACTTCTTTCTTTTTCTTTTTTTTCTTTTTAAAAACTGCCGCATTAGTAATAATTCCTGGGTTGCGGTTCACAAACATTCATTCCCGTGTGGAAATGAACCCATGACATCCGTTTCAGCAGCGGATTAAAAGGAACAAATACATATTAATTCACAATACTTTAAATTTATCTAAATACTAAATTATTTTCAGTTTATTCAAGAATAGGTTATAAACTGGCACCGAGAAACGTCAAAAGTATTGTGATCTATATTCTTAAATGATAATTCGATAGTAAAAAATGATAGTGGT
Source organism: Tyria jacobaeae (assembly GCA_947561695.1). NCBI lineage: Eukaryota > Metazoa > Arthropoda > Insecta > Lepidoptera > Erebidae > Tyria > Tyria jacobaeae. The sequence goes on along the minus strand of OX387207.1, from coordinate 2,682,707 downwards.
ATTTTTCTAGACATAGTGTCTATCGTCAGATATGAAAAAGATTCACACCTGTCTGAGTGCGATAAATTGAGCTATCTATCACCCTAACAGAAGCAGTCCCAATACGTCAGCGCGACGTGTTCCGCGCGAGCCTCTCTAAATATCAGGGGGGGTTGGGACCCTCCACACACCATTTTGGGTTCGCCTTGCAAGGTTTTACACGTTATTTTGATTTTTAATGAATGAATTTGCACTGACTTTAGAAATACCAAATAAAAAATAGTAATAAATTCTATAACACTTATTAAAGAAGTCATTCCATACATATTTTGTTATAGAAAAGCTGTTTTTTAATAAGAAAAAAAAAGATTTTTATTAGAAATATGAATTTTGTTAATTGTTTTACCAAATCTAAAGATTGACAGAAAAGTTTTGTGGTTTTCCAAATTGCCAATCAGATGTCTGATTGGCAATTTGGAAAACCACAAAACTTTACCAACAAGAAGAATAAAAAGAATATATATACTTTCCATTATAAATAAATATGGATGAACAATTTTAACTTCGCTTTGATAAAATGAAAACGGAAATGTAGTATCAAACAATGCAACTTACTTATACAATTGTAATGAATGAATGAATGAATAAAAAAATGGAGGACAAATTAAAATCGGCCTTATGACACTAAAACGTTGAATGCAAAGTGTAAGTGGGAACTTTGATAAAAAAGTTAGAGTAAAAGTTAGTGGAAGGAGATAAAATACAAACAATATAATAATTCATTTGCTAAAAAATCACAGTGACCCTAAATATTGAGGAAGTGGTTTATCATGCACGCTGATGAGGTGTATATGGATAGGCAAATAAGTACATTTTTTTAACATTTTCGTTTTTCAGTTGCAAAAAGAAAGTATTTTTTTTTTGGGTCGTTTTATTTTGTTAAAGAGTTTTTATGTATGTAATCTTTACAATAAAGATATTCTTAAAGATGAAATAAAACTTGATAACAAACAATTAAGACTAGCAGCGTCAGTTTACCGGCACAGAATACACCAGCAATACTCTTATTCATATATAATATATATGATTATAACATACGCTCACATGCTTAAAATATTATCTTTTAAAATCCTAGTTGCTCACAACTCGACATCTCAAAATAACGTTGCAATGTAACAGAATATAATTAGTGAGTTACTTATTAATATCACATCATCGTCACCTGAATCCCCACCAAATTCATCCGTTTAGTAAGAACCATGTAAGAAATATCGGTGATTACTTATTCAGTTAAAAACTGAATTAAAAACAATTTTCAACCATTTCAAAATAATACGCACATAAACTTAGACCTCATTTCGGTTCTTTACTCATTTGCTTAGACTAAGGTTAAGAGATTGACTATTCAGTGCCCATAAACTAATGCTGCATGTAGAGACATTTCAACATCAGAATTATTACAACAAGAAGGCCGCAAAAATAAAATTTCAAAATAAGCAATAACTTTATTTTCCATATAACTTACTGTCTGCAGAAATTGTTACGTCATTCAATAAAGTATGTAATAATATATGACGACGTGATGAAGTTCGCCAATATAGATGGTTTCATTTATCCGCACCTGTACTAGGACAACATAACTTAGGTGAAGATTAAATATCGGTATCTCTTTCATACACAGCTACCAGGTAGGTCATCGTGAAAAGTTTGTTTGTATAGGAAAGAATGCGTGACTGGGCGAATATTTGTTACGTGTAGTACTCCTGTAGTACTCCAGTACGGTAAAAGAGGTGCTTTTAAGAGTTTTATGTATTAACTGCATACTCTAAAGGCCAATTTATGGAAATGTAATATTTTACGTGTATTAAGTGCTAATGGCTATCAGTTACGTGTATTGTTTTACTCAGTTATTCATACGACAAATGAGCATTACTCTTCTTGATATGTCATCTAATGAGAAATGAGCACATACATGCAGTCTTATATTCATTATACTGACCGTATGTGTCCACTTACCATCAGGTGACCTGTATGCTCGTCTGTCCCCTGTCGCATAAAACAAAAAAGAAGTAAAGTAAACTGAGTTCAAATATTTAACATCTTTAATGACTCGAATCGTTAATAAAACAGGGGTTAAGAAATATGTAATTTTACACTCTTGATTCAGTAGTGCCTCCTATTTGATGGCTTTGGACGGACGATTTAAGACACTTTCTAGCACACAATGACAATGATCCTTACCTCTACCTTTCATACACAATATAAAAAACCCGTTTTGACATCTGTCATGGTCTTTGTTTGTAAACCAGGGCCCTCTAGTTTAAAAACCCAAAAACCTTTTATTCAAATTAAAATCTATTCTAAAACTAATTTATCTCATTTTGTGTAATCTAACAGATCGCTGTTAGTTATAGAGTGTTAACACAACTTGTAGTCGATGTAAGCAACCCAAAATCGAAACATTATATTAAAATTTATAATTATTCGCCAATATTTTAAAGATATAGGTTATTCATAGATTACCTCAAACTTACTTACTTTTTCCTCAAATATAACATTCAGGCGAATTGAGAACCTACTCGGCCTTTTAAAGTCGTTAAAAACCATTATACTCAGATATCTCTTGTCATCGCCACTTTCTATCAATTCAGTCGGAAGACAAATTACGCTAATCCAATAAACAATAAAAATAATATTTAAATGGAATTGTAACTGTAATATTTTCGTTGTGTCAAAAACGACCAGCTGTATAACACCGCTATTCACATGACAGCTCTGCCGTTCAGGAACTAGGTGTATTTTTATTAGTCGGATGATGTGATAGTTGCATAGGACTTTTCGTGAGAACTTTACCTTACTAAATAACAATGTAAGCTAATGATAAACGACGAAACACTAAGCGAAAGTCTACCGTTTCAATTGTAAAATAATTCAATTTCAATCAAAATTTGAAATAATGATAAAAAAATTGCTACGGCGAATACAGACACACCTATCTATTACATTAACATAATAGAATGCTATCGATAACTAATGCAACAAAAAATCACCTTATTGGAGCCAACGGTGAAGTGGTATGTCGAATGCAAATGAAGGAGACCGGGTATAACCTAAACGACGAAAAACCCGTGAAGAGACCATCACACTATAGCTGCCTGATCACTCGATACAAAAGTCTTAAAAGTGCTTAAAGTTCAGTAGGGTATTTATACAGTCATGCAATAATAATTCTAATAATTAATTTTTCGTTAAACAATTCATGCCAATCTATAATATACATACCATGACCTTTGCGTATGTGCGCCACCAGGCGTTCATAAATGCTGAAGAGGTAATTATTTTATGTATTCTATTTCTGTCTAAAGTTGTACCATTTCATTCATACACGTAGCGGAGACAACGAAGGGGTGGAGGTCCACCTCCAGGCACGCATGCGTTGTAAAAGGCTATATTTGCCGGGTTCAGTATAATAATTCATACCGCAAAGGATACACGAAGGCAGCTTGCCTTCTCTTATCCTTCTCGATATACGAAAATACTAATATACTTTATTAACTGTTAAATGCTGTGTGTCTTATAGGCACACAATTTAAACATAACACGGCCAGCTAGTCCTACATACCTGTCTTGTGAAAGTTTTAGCTTAATACGCTATGCTTAGGACCAGTCATCCTAAGCAGTACATTCACTCACGCCTGTATCCTCGAAGGGGTAGGCAGTGGAGTAATCAATCGCTCAAGCAAGTCAGGGTTGCATACCGTGAAGTTTGAACCTAGTTAATTTTAGTGTAGAGGCAATATTTAAAAATAATTCTTTATACATATCCAATTATTTTGAACAACAGAAGTAGATATATTCAATTTTGGATTTCTTATTTTGTAAATTATAGACTTCCAAACACGTGTGTGTATAATAATATGTTCACCCATATTCTGTAACTAATTAACCTTTAAGTTCGTCCGTCGTCCGTTCGTCTCTAATTTTTCCCCCTTGAGTATTATAATTTCCATACATTCTTGCTTAATACATTTTTGGAAATTCCACAAACTTTTCATTCTATACATGATAGAATGAAAAGCGTAATAATTATTAATGCATTATTATTAAAAATAAGTAAGTAGTAAGTATGTAAGCGTTATATACCCAAGAAGCGGTTGACAAAGTTGTATTAAACACAAACGTTACGGCAACTATATTATACGCCCCCAAGCGTATTGCCAGCAATTTGAGCAATTTTGGTATTAAAGATGGGCAGCTAAGTTTCTTCAACGGCAAACTAATTAAGAAAATAAGCCAAATATTTAAAGGTTAGGGGTAGGGAGTACAGGCAATAGACCTCTAACTCTTCTGCGGGGAAGTCCCGGTCTTCTGATAAATAGTGATCAATACTTTTTTTAATTTAGTATTATGTTGTATTGAACACTCTAATATTATCAAAGTTCTCGACACATGATTCCTCTGGAACATTTCCAAGACAGGTCGAAGAATATCAATAAATTATTTATTTTAACATAATTGCTTTATATTGTAGACTGCAGCCCCTATTCTTATCTATGTATTTATAACAAATCCAAAGGTTTCCTGGAAGAGAAAAAAACTAAGATAACGTCATTAGCTGGTAAATAATTCGATTTCAGTAAAATATTGTATTCTATTGTTATGTCTACAATAAACAGTATATCTGTCTATCTAAACACAAAGCCCGAATTAAATATGGCCTAATCATACAGGAAATAGGTATTCGGTTCATATTCATCGTGCCAGTACCTACTCGTAAGACGGGACGTAATGCAGAAGGGGTAGGCGACATTAGCCTATAATTTATAAAACAGAAAAAGTAATTACTCTTAACTGTTTATGATTTCCTTGTCATTCGATGTGAAACTTTAGTTATTAGTGGTTCACAATGAGCGTAGTGTGTCTCAACAATGTTGTACGTTCATAAAACTTTGGCAAAAATAAAAAATAAGATCTAATGATGATATTTAGGTATAGACATATTTATTTCGATGTTTTGAGTGTTAATTGTAATTTTTGTTTATTTAATGGTCAAGGTTAAAAAAAAAATTATCTCCTATAGATTAAGTATTATTCAAATCAAATTGAAATAACATAATTTCCGGTAATGAGTATTTGATATGAAACAATTAAAATAAAACTACACATTTCTATACTAAAAGACATTCATTTCAAAGCGGTCTAGATTTATTTCTAAATACTTTACTGGAATTTATGGAGGGAACATTTATACTTGCAATAATAACGCGGTTGATATCTAATAAAAAAATAAATATACTTTTCTTGGCAGCTTGAGACTATTTCTTTGATATATAGAGATTCAAGGCAGAGTCATGCGTAGGCACGAATGGGCCGGCTCAACTGGTGCAATAACATGGCCTAACAGAAAACCGGTTGTGAAGCAACGCTTGTTTTGCATTACCCCGAAAGTAGTGTGGTTTCCCGATGCCGAACTCCTACTCTCCTCTTTTCCCTTCCTCTCATCCTCCCTCTCCTTATTCCCCGCTCCGCATTCTCCCCCCCCCCCTCATCACCCTCGACGACTCTTGAGTTGCATGTGTCCATGGACGGCGGTCGTCAGTAACCATCAAGTAACCCTTCTGTTCGTTTGTCCCCATATATTATTAAAAAAAAAAATACATGATATTCTATTTATCCCAAAATCCTTGGTATCATAATATCCGCAATCATTGTTATACGCACTCGCATTAGGAGAACATGATACGGTAGGAAATTTCATTTTATTTTATTTTTATTTTATTATGTTAGACAAACTTACAGCGAATGATATCTGTAAGTAAAACATATTTAGCAAAAGGCCAATAAAACGTTTGCTAAATCGCTTGTAGACATCGCTGTCTACGTGCCTTTCAGTATCGACATATCGACATTAGGCAGGCGTCAGGTAGGCGTAGTTTTGATAAGTTCGTCGTTGTGTGTACATATACATGTATATCTAATTTAACCACTTATTCTTTTTTATTATTACATTGCAAAGTTTAAATTTTGAGACAAATTCATGTAGCGGGGCACAAAACTTGTAACACTGAACTTTGGCGAGTAAAACCTATCGCCGTGTTATGAGGTCCTGGTACGACTGCGGATTGTAACGTGGGTGTTTGTTGTATAATATCTGAACGACTAAATGAAATTTCTTTAACGAATTGGAGTTAAATTGAAAGAATAAAATATAATATAGTAATAATATAATATACAGTATATGTAATTCAAATATAATATAATATTATAATAAGGATTTGCAGCTAAGAATTTTTAAGTAATAAAAATATTTATATTTTTTTATATCTTGTTTTAATATTTGCTATATAGTTATTTATAACTGTGGAATACTCTGTAATTATAAACTGAAACTCTTCTTCTTTTACTTTTAATGGTGTCGCGAGGTCTTAGTACGTAACTGCTTATAACAAAATATTGTTACAACTAACAACACGATCGTCTTGAAAGAAAAGTAGGCGCTAGAGGCGTCTTGTTTATTTATCCTTTCCCCTAACTACTTTCTCTGCAAACTGCGCCTACAGTAGGTGAGCCTCTTTAAATATGGGATACACACCGTTGTTGGATCACCTTGCTCAACAAGCCACCAAGTCTGCAGGGGTCAGAGGGTTGCCCTTTCTAAGGGCCCGTTTTTGAGGCCCTGGCCCCAAGACTCGATCACGGAACACTATGTGGTTTTAGTTGGTTCGAATCCGACACACCACCTAACACTGTTCTAGCTTGGTATTTATCGGATGTTGAATAAAATCAATTTTCCAATTAGAATTCTGAATAGTTTTTTTTATCCGCAATTGAACTAGAGCATCATAACTTAGATAGAGATTACATATCGTTACCCCATTCAAGCTCTCTCATAAAGAAGCTTCTAGGTCATCTCGAAGGGAATATTGAGAAATATATTTGATTGGTGCATTAGCCTAGTACCTTTCCATTCTCACTATAAGGCGGTGAATGGGTTTTCTATTTTATTTACATATAAGCCTACCATAATAACTTTATTTTGTCTGATGGAAAGCAGTAAGTTGAGTCTAAGAGTGGTGGTCATCATCTTCATTGCAAGTGCAGTCAATGTACTTACACTATGTCGGCTTGGTGAGGTGCTTTTTACGCCCCGCTTAAAAGACCCGTGATTAAAGTGGGAAACAAACACAATAGCAAAACTGTTTAGTTCGGGATCGCATATTTTCACTCCCAAACGGTAACTCCTCAGGTTAACACGTGTTGTCGTGTAGAGAAAGTAGGCCTTCTGTTTATTCATTAAGGGCTCAGTTGCGCAATTGCTACTCTTCTCTATTCAGTGCTGTCTTCATGGACGCATGATAATTCTGTTTTCCCACTTTCTCGGCTGGCCTAAAACTAGGCTGTCTCGCTTTATGGTATTATGACGAAGTCAGTCTTTGTTGTTGAGAGGCAATGCGCATGTCAACAACGAATCAATAACAAAAGTTTCACTTGTAAATGACCAGGAAAACATAAACAGTTAAGAGTTATTTACTTTTGTTACTGTTTTATGCATTAAACGTCTATGAAGTCTACGTCTCTACAGTAACTCTATTTTTAAAGTAGCTACTGGTGAGACGAATCTGAACTGAACAGATTATGGTTCAGTTACCAAAATGAAATTTTCATTCTGGTAACTCAACGATAATGAAATTTGTCATTACCAAAATAATTACGGCGGCAATTACGTACGCGACGTCACAGCTAGATATTCGTTCCCTATAGATTGAGTATCACCAACACTCCAGAGAACAGTAGAAGAGATATGTGGAACAGCTATCAATATAAACGTGCAGTTCTAAACAAATATCAATCGTATATAATTTTATCTTCTATGATTACAGCAGAATACAATATACATATATAATATAATGTAATATACATATACGAGTATACACAAGAAGTTGCACTGACGCACATGGTTTGTAAGCAAGTTCATGAGTTATAATCTTAATAGGTAGAGTTATGAATGTGAAATAAGATGGGCTACTTCTAAATTAGACAAGCCAGTGTATTTCATCAGGTGACATATTGCAAGTCGACAGCATAATACGTATTACTCGGAGGAAATGGTTTTTATTTCATTTTTTATCTTGATTAAAGTTTAACGATATTTCTTCACTTTATAGGTTACAGGTTAGACGAGGATTCAGGTGTAAGTAACCCCTCAACTGTATCCTCCCACTATCGCCGTGGGGCTTACGCGGGTCAATGATCCCTGGGGCTGTGCCGGTAGAGCCTCTCATACCGGATTGGCTCAGGCAGAGACTCCAGACTAAGCAAGATACTCTGTGAGACCCTTCCAAGGGTCACACAGCATTGCTCCGCTGGCCACAGTGTGGCAACGCTGCTTACTAAAAACAGAAATCGTTCGCATGTTACCGAACGTGGTGACTTTCAGCTGTTCTCGAGTAAATTGGAACCTGATATCAACAAACTTATTAAACAGCATCAGATTCATCCTTCACATTAGTCTCTTTATTAGAATCCATTATGTTTGTTTTATTTTGAATAAAATATATTCTGTCTGAATACTATAAAGTTGGGTTTCAATAATTATTCTCATTGGTAGGTGTAGCCCGTAAAAGTTAACTTGAGACCTGAGCGCCTCAAGTTAGGTCTTACGTGTTATAACAAAAGTCTTGTTTAGAACGTATGTTTAATCTCCGCTCACAGTAATTCATTTAATTTAAAGTTATAGTGGTTTTTAAGTAGGCGAACAAATGATTTATTCTCAAAGCTACTGCCCAGTAGACAAGATAAGTTTGGGAACCCCTGCCCAATTATATTGAGTTCAAAATAGGGTATAACATTTACATCTATTCTAAATAATTTTACTTGTTGCCATGCGAACTCTTTAATGTTTGTATGTGTTTTTCAACAAAACAAATTACATTAAATAGTAGTTTATAGTTAAAGCTAGTAACAGTGAGCACTTGAATAAAAGGGTTTCATAACGAGGCCAAAGCCTGTATTTTGTCATTTACAAGAGTTCTTATAGCGAGAAATATAGACAACATTAAAACCACGCGTTTCTGTCAATAGGAATTGATAAACTCAGAAGAGGAGATCGGTTTGCCGAAAACTTGCAACTACTCTTACTCATCCAAGCATATTTCAAGAATACTTGTAAATTAAATTAGCTCGAAAATATATGGAAGTTTTGACCTTTAATCATTAAGTAAGAATCGATTTGTTCTCGTGGAAATTTGACTTTGAAGAGGTTTCTTTATATCTATTATTATTTATTTTTATTATTTTGGTTAATAACTATGAAAAGTTTTGTTAAATGATAGACTAATTAAACATAAGAGCTAAAAGTAACCAACTATAGATTCACTACAGAAAATGGACACAGTCTATTTATTCACTTTTACCGTTGTTATGAATTAACCTGTTTTGACCTCTATTTAAAAATGTTCTTATTTAAAATCCAAAAAAGAAATAAATCTTGAAAATTAAACACTCTATAAAATCCGCAATGTACCAGGACTATATAATTGGAAAGAGATTTCCCTTTCAAATTCTGTAACTTTTGTTCTCCGTTAGAAAATAAATTATAATTATAAATTTCTGTTTGAAAATCTAGCTATAAAACACCCACGTGAATTCTAAGTTTTACTAGGACTACATAACTTGGTAAGAGGTTTTACCTCTTTCTTCTTGATGGAATAATAGGTGTTACGTGATATTTTCTTAGTCATTTATGAATCGATTTTAATAATTTTATTTTAATTGAATTGATTAAATTTCATGAAATAATTTCAGTTCTAAGGCCTAAAATTAAAGGATAAAGAAAAATTATTCAATATTGTTGCTTAGGTTTGGTTTCTATACTTTTTTAAAGTTAATTATAGTAAACACATTTGCAACAGTCTATTATGATTGTAGTGATAATGACCTTGGATCAGTGGAACTTATTGTACATAATGATATCACTTACTATACTAAATTAATAGGAATAATACTAAATTGGATAGGAGTATTATTTACTTTTACTTTGTAATGCTACTTATGCTTTTATTATTAGAGGCACAATTTGTAAATAATTACTGGTAGAAGTGTCGTAAACAAATAAAAAAAAATTAAAATCTCATTTAGCAAACAGTCTGAATTCGTGGATACACTTCAAAATAAAAGTATAAAATATTATGCCAAACAAACTTACAAATTTTTACGTGACTGATTGGGTGGTTGGTCTAGTGGTTTGCCACTATGACTGCTAACCCAGAGGTCGTAGGTTCAATTCTCCACCTAGAACAATTAAATTGTAATGAGCGGGATTATTTGTTATACGTATTTATCTATATTATGTATATATTTAGAAACATAACATAATATAAGTATGTATTTCCATAGACTGGTTACCATATCATAAGTTCCGCGCACATATTATGTTTAGTTAGCTAAAGGGTCATCCAAATTTAAATCATAATATAATATCATCTTCATTTTAAGCAAAAAAAAATCATTACATTTTATACAGTTGTTAATTATATGCTGTTCAGACTGACTATACATATACATATGTGTAATGTATATAAATACACAAATATATACATATATACACATATAAAATTTCTTTGAGGTGGAGTCATGAATAAATTTCTGCTTTGAAAGTGTCATGGTTAGAGGATGTCCGAACAGAATAGAGTGAACAGAGAATAAAGAATGAACTAGGGAAGAGCTATGTGTAGGCAAAGGTGTAAGCGGTTGTGTGAAGATCTCTGACCGAAGATCTCTGCTGTGGTTAGATGACAGCATATGAACTTGTGAAGTGAGATAGGAAGGGGAAGTTGGGCTGTTAAGAATGCTGAACAACATCGTCAAAGCACGTAGGCTTTGTCGCTGACGTATAGGTTTGCCATGACAGATGGGTTCGATGTGCAGACACATGGTCGTATTTGCGGAGATTGAAAATGAATCGAATGCAATTGTTGAGAAGTCGGTCAAGTTTGTTGAGCAGATCTGCATTCAGGTCGAGGTAGCATACATCACCATAATCGAAGACTGGGAATATTAAGGCTTGTACAAGTTGTAATTTGGTGTTGGTTGGAAGAAAGTGTTTAAGTCTATAAAGTGCTCGCAATGTTCCGGTGACCCTTTGACTAACGCTAGCAATGTGAGGTTGCCAGTTGAGGGTAACGTCAATCTTTAAACCTAGGTTCTTTACTGATGGGTTTAAAGGTATAATGGATCCATTGAGAACCACTGCAGGTAGTACAGAACAGTCAAATCTACTTACCATTTGAGGACTACCTATTATAATCGCCTGCCACTTTGAAGGATTAACTCCTATACCAAATCGCTGAGACCAGTTTTCGATAGCCTCTAAATCCATATTCACGTTGCGGATAGATTCTGCTAAATTGTCCGGTCCTGATTGAGAATAGATTTGAAGGTCATCTGCGTACAAATTATATGAACACTGAAGATCGAGAGTAATGAGATTGATGAACATCGAAAATAACAAAGGAGATAAAATGCCACCTAGGGAATGCCAGTATCAATACCGCACCAACCTGATGATGAATAATCGATACGCGCAGACTGTTGACGTCCAAGAAGATAAGATGAGAACCATTCCACTGCCTCGGAGGAGACCATATAATGAGTGAGTGTAGATAATAGAATTTCGTGGTTTACTGTGTTGAAAGCGTTTGAAAAGTCAACCAGCACTAAAACGGTTAACTTTCCATCTTCAACGCCACTCCTAATATCACTGGTCACTTTAAGCATAGCGGTCACTGTGCTATGTCCAGGTCTGAATCCCGACTGATATGGGCTGGGGATATTATTATGAGAGGTGAACTTGGAAAGCTGTTTGTGTGCACATGCCTCGAGCACCTTGTATAGGAAAGGTAGTATAGATATGGGTCGGTAAGGATTGGGAAGAGTTGGATTTGGGATCTTTGGGAGAGGACGAGCGTATACCTAGCGCCATACATCTTGGAATCGTAATTATCATGTATCGAACAGAAAAGAAGAACGAGAAAAGAAAAGAACATTGATGTTACGCCGAGGCAGTCCTCTTACGTAATCGAGTGTCTGATTCTTGGCTTGTGACGCCATTGAAGGGGATGTAGAGAAATTACGGTTCAAGTCGTCTAAACCAATAGTCATCGGTTCATCGTATTGCTGAAACTTTCTAACACCAGGTCCTCAGGAATTTCCAAATGTCAATGTTATAGTCTTATTCAATTCTATTTTTTTAAAAGACGACTTCTTCATTAGGAGTGTTTCCTTTGTCGCGGGGAGCTTTACAAACATGCAATTAACTGACACAAAGAACACTCAGACTCAGACAGACAGATTTTTTGTGGATCACATAAATTATTCCAGTTCCTCCAGTTTAGCAGTCAGTGCCCTTAACCACTAGACCAACAACCCAGTTATTATAATTTATTACTATATAAATAGATTGCCGTTTACAAACTAGATGTTTGAGCTATACATTTAGCTAGAGTGTAGTCACGCGTTTGTAGCACCAGGAGTTGATAAGCCCAGAAGAGGTCTTCAGAGTAAGAAAAGGTCCGAAAAACTAACAACAACCCTCATTCCACAAAGTGTTAATCAACCCTACCTTAATAATCTAAAGTTCAAATTCGCACGCAAATATATGTAGTTATCGACCTTTGAGCATAAAATACAAATTGAAATCTATCTGTGACAACAGATTCTATGGTGAAATTAGTACAAGTTATGACACAACAGAGATGAGTTTTTCTAATCAATGAATCCTAATATAATTGTGCTTCCAGTTCGGTGTTAAATTCTATGTGAAAAGATGAAGTTTATGTCAAGAATTTCAGTTTAAAGATCAGGGATATTGATACCGTTTTAGAACGGGGGGCGTGTCCCGATATTGTTAAATGTGTGAGTACGACGGTTATGGAAAGGGTAATACATATAGAAAACATACATATTATTCGTTCTCTCTTTCTTCGTCATTGAATTGACTGAAAGGAAAAATGAAATATTTTTTACATTGAAATTTTTCTTCATAACATTAAGATTGACAGAAACTAAATAAATTTTGACAAGAGCTGCCATCTACTTTTTATCTTGAAAACTTCCATACAAAGTAGTACAATATTTTATTTCTTTGAGAAGTATGTAGATTACATAATGTGCGGTCACTGGAGTAACAAAATATGGTAAGCAAAGGATGCGTAAAGTACTTTCCTCTGCTATAAGGTCGATGATGTACCTCAACTGCTGACCGAAATGACCTGACTGGTATGCTTATTTGCTACGGTAGAGGTGTCAAAACACACGAGGTAGTTCAGTTTCTTAATAGCACAAACAGAATGCAAACTCTAAACTAAGTAAGTGTTAGTAGTATAGGTAGTAGAGCCACGCTGATTTCAGCAGGAATGGGCCGGCTCGACCGGGGCAGTTCTACCCTCTCACAGAAAACCAGCCTAAAGCGACAACATTCGTGCTGTCGTCTTTCGCTGGTGAGTGAGTGCGCCGGAAGCCCAATGATGCAGGGGTGACAGTTATCGTGGTATGTGTGTGAGCAGCTGAGTGCTCGTTGAATCATTGTGAGGTTGGCGTTGATCGAACCGTCGGCCAGGGAGACCCGTAGAAACGGTGTCCCGGCGTCCATTTCCGGGAGGGTACGGGGGCCCTTCCGTCCGGCGGTTCGGTCTCCGCCATGCCTCACCGTTACATGATGACACAGTATTTTCAGTCTCAGTTTACACAGTCACGATGACTGTCATGCCTTTTACGCCCCCTTTCCCAACTCTTATCATGGCAGTACAAAGAAAGAAAAATGGTCCAACAGCGGCATCCTCCTCTCCCACCAACTCGCTTTTTGAGGTGGAGTTCACTAACATACGTGGACTCCATGCAAACCTCAGCGCCGTACACCAGCACCTTGAGACGGCTCGGCCGGCCATGCTTTTTCTTACGGAGACACAAATACGCCGCCCTGCCGACACGGCATATCTCTACTATCCCGGCTACGTTCTAGAGGAGTGCTTCCTCGCGAGGGCTGGGGTATGTCTTTTCGTCAGGGCGGATGTTTGTTGTCGCCGTCTGCAATGCCTAGAAGACGCATCCTTCTCCATCCTTTGGCTTCACATGGATTTTGGCTCTATGAGCCGGATCTACGTTTGCCTTTATCGGTCCCATTCCGGAAACTCCGAGACAACTCAACTCTTTCACTCACTACATGAGTCACGCAACGGACAAAGCGCAGGAGCAGTTCCCGACCGCTGGTGTTTTTGGGAGACTTTAATGCCCACCATGACTTCTGGCTGGGATCTTCCAGAACGGACCACGCTGGTCGAACTGCCCACGCATTCGCTCTCACGCATGACCTTACCCAACTGGTACTCCAGCCCACCAGGATACCAGACATATCGGGTCAAGCGCCCTCTTTGCTAGACCTTCTGCTGACGACCTTCTGCAGACTGGGATGGAATGCGGGATTATTTTGCATCCATCCCGTGGGCTCAACGCTGCTTTAAAGACAGGGATCTGTCGCAAAGTGCGTCTGCCGTGGCTGACAAAATCACTGGCGAATGGCCAAAGCCGTGCAGTCCAACTACTGCCAGCCTTCGCTGCCACCGCTGAAGTACCCTGACGGATCACTGGCCCACGAGCCGCAAGAGAAAGCGAAACTACTTGCTGACCTCTTTGCGGCTAACTCCCGAATCGACGACCGTGGCGCTCACCCGCCCACCATTGCATCTTGCGACTCCGAAATGCGGGATATTCGCATCCGGCAGAGGGATGTCCGTGCGGAGCTTCGGTCACTCGATGTTCGGAAAGCCAGTGGACCCGACGGTATTCCGGCGGTGGTTCTTAAAAACTGTGCACCAGAGTTGTCTCCTGTACTGACGCGCTTGTATCGCCTGTCCTATTCCTCGGGAATTGTTCCGGAGGTCTGGAGAGAGGCGAACGTCCAACCCATTCCCAAAAAAAGCGACCGCTCCGATCCAGCTAATTACCGTCCTATAGCCGTCCTATAGCACTCCTTGTTAAATGATCGGCAATATGGTTTTAGGCCGAACCGATCCACGGGTGATCTTCTAGCGTACGTCACACACCTTTGGGGTGAGGCTATGGATAGGCATGGGGAGTCCTTGGCCATCAGCCTCGACATTGCCAAGGCCTTCGATAGGGTCTGGCATCGCTCGCTTCTCTCCAAACTTCCTGCATTTGGTCTGCCATCTAAGCTATGCAACTGGGTTGCTGCCTTCCTCCACAAGCGCCGCATTAGGGTTCTCTGTGACCGCGCGGCCTCTGACTTCTAGGAGGTTAGCGCTGGTATACCTCAGGGCTCCGTCCTATCGCCCACGCTGTTCCTTCTGCATATCAATGATATGTTGGCTCTTGGCAACATACATTGTTATACAGACATCCTGCTGCCAAGCTAGCAGACGTTGAGGGAAAACGACAGGAGCTTGTTGCTGAGCTCGACTGGGTCTTGAGCCGCATCTCTCAATGAGGTTGTGAGAATCTGGTCGAGTTCAGCGCCAAGAAAACACAGGCGTGCGCGTTTTCAAACAAAAGGTCTCTATTCCTTCCCCTTCCTACTCTTCAGAACACTCAACTGCCACTACAGGATTGGCTTAATATAATGGGTGTGGATATCTGTCGGGATCTCAATCCGCGTGATTACATCGAGAGCGTCACTAAGGTGGCCTCGCGGAAGCTCGGTGTATTGAACAAGGTGAGACGGTTCTTCTCGCCCGAGCATCTGTGCCTTTTATATAAGACCCAGGTCCGCTCCTGCGTAGAGTACTGCTCTCATCTTTGGGATGGATATGCGCAGTATCTGCTTGACGCTCTCGATCGGTTGCAGCGACGCGCAGTCCGTATTATAGACTGTCCTGAGGTCACCCAGTCTCTTGAGCCCCTGCAGTTGCGAAGAGAAGTCGCCTCTATGGCAGTTCTCTATCGCCTACATCACGGGGAGTGTTCTGACGAGCTCTTCCAATTGGTCCCACCTTCTCCCTTCCTCTACAGGACTACACGTGCTGGCCTGAGGAGTCACCGTTTGCGAGTCGAAGATATGCGATCCCGAACGAAACGGTTTGGCTCTTCTATCCTGTGCCGATCAGTGAAAGCCTGGAATTCCCTACCAGCACACGTGTTTCCTTCCCAATTTGATCCTGGGTCTTTTAAGCGGGGCGTGAAAAAGCATCTCACCAGGCCGCCATAGTGTGGGTCACCATGCTGCATTGACTAGACATGCAATGAGGATGGTGACCACCACTCTTGTACTCCATTTATTGCTTACCATCAGGCAAAGTGGAGTCATTATGGTAGGCTTACAAATATAAAAAAAAAAGTAACTAGAGTTTTTTGTATGATACTCTATTCGACACTCGTTATTTATCCGATACGTTCGATTAACGCCATTAGGCTGCCTGTGCCAGCGGTATGACATCATTTTCCTTTTTGTTTTAACAATATATTTAGTATATACTCTCGATCAATGCTATAGGGCCGTAAGTGTAATTAATATTGTTTTTTTTTCTTTGACATAAACTAGAAATAAGTTGAAGGCACTCATCGTACTATTATAATTATGAAATCTGATGGATGCTTGTGTCTCAAAAAATTACGATTACTTCCAGTCTTACAAAGCCGAGTTCAGCAGTTACTTCAAAAATATTCGTCCCTTAGGGAGTCAATTAAGGGATGAAGAATGAAGTATTGCATATTGTCATAACAACTTAAAGTTTCCTTAAAAATTTTTGTTTCTACAGACCGGTAAGTAATTCTTTTTATTTTTTTTAAAGACAACTCCCGCACTAGGATTAATTCCTGTGTCGCGGGGGACTTTACAAACATTCAAGCAACGGTCACAAAGAACACCCAGACTCAGAACAACAATTTGAATATTACACAAAGTGTTGTCCCGTGCGGGGATCGAACCCACAACAATTCGATCGACCACTTAAACCGCTACGCCATCCGTGCAGTCTTTATTGGCCAATAGTACTTGAATTGGGAGCTGGTTATCATTTTTGGCTGGTGTGGTGCTTAGAAAAGTAACTTTCTGACTTCGGAAGACTGAATTGTCCCTTGCCACACTAATAAAAGACCTAAAAATTAATGTAGCGGGTACTTACAACTTCAAAGCCGATATCATAGTGAGTCCCATGTTGGGTTACACCACTCGATTCACTTATCACCGGAAATATCCTGCAAAGAAAAAAAAAATAGATAATTATCACTAAGAAACATAATTATGACTATCAAAATACACAAATCAGTGGTTACAGAAATGCAGGCTAAATATTTCACTATTTGTTAGTGAAGACGATCGCTATAACAATCTAGGCTATATTTCGTCTTAATCGGTTTATTATCTAAGCCTAAAACTCCCTAACATTAGTGTAATTTGTAGAGAATGATATTTATTTACATCTTGCATTTTTTTATGGCACAGGCGTACAAACGAGCAGACCTGATGGTAAGTGACTTCCGCCGCCCATGAACACTTGCAAATCAAGAGTCACAAGAGTGCTGGGGAGGGACAAGAGGGGAAGGGAAAGAGGAAAGTGGCTTCCTGTATCCTCACTCACTCGGTCACACAGTACAAGCATTGTTTAACAGCCGGTTTTCTGTGAGGCCGTGGTCCTGAATTTTACATCGTTTCTGTAAATCAATAGATTGGGAATGTTAAAAAGTCTTTATCGTACAATTCAATTGTGGTTAGAGTGAACTTAATTTTCTCTTCTAAAATTTCACTTTACAAAGTAAAATTTTCGAATTTTTACATTTTCGGCCGAGGACAATTCAATGAAGTAGAGCTCAATACGATGATGTTATCACACCAATGATGATATTATAAGTAATATACTTACTTATATTAGTTTCGTGTAACAAGAAGGTTAAAAAACTGAAAAATGTCAAAAAATATAAAAATAACAAAAAATATGTCAAAAATACAGTCTTAATTATATATTTCTCACCCCTGACGTACATAGACAGGTATTATATTGTGACGCCATGCCTACGTCACCGCACAGAAAAACAATGCATAGAAGTTTTTCAAATGAAGATTGACAAGTCACGGTAGCTGAGCGGTAGTGGCTACGGCTGCGAGTCGAATGCCGTGAGTTCAAGCCCCGGCGGACTCTATGGGATTTTGTTTGTGATTTCGGTGTTTTATAGAAAATTCTAGTAAATGGAGATGATTTTTTACAAAATTCGGATATTAATGGAAAGTACTAGATCAAGCAAAATAAATAAATAAATTAAGTTGTAGAAGACAATCGAAAAGAATAACGAAATGACGGTCGAAATTCAACAAATTACGATCGAAATTAGGGGTATATAAAGAGCTCCAGACGCGCCTACAGGGCAGTTCAGTGGAAAGTGCTCTCAAGTGAGGAATAAGAAGAAGAAGTGAAAAAGTAGTACAGTGAAGTGAAGTGAACAGTGAAAGTGAATAGTGAGTAGTGCAGTGCTACCGTTGGACTGAGTTAAGTGTAGTCCGCGGGAACAGTGTGGAACAGTGCTACGCGGTTCGTGCAGTACAACTCGTTCTGTGCTGTGAGTGTTACGCGTTCGGAATATTGTGAAACGCAAATAAATCGTTACTCTCGGCAGTGACATTAGTTTCCTTCCAATCCCTGTACCCACTTCCGTAACAATATTATTTTATGATGTGTTTGTGCATCGGTCTGAGGCCAGCTGATAGTAAGTCACTACACCGCCGTCCGTGGACACCTGCAACTCAAGAATCGTAAGTGAGCATCCCACCTTTGAGGGCGATAAGAGGTGCGGGGATGGAAAAATATTAGAGCGAGTATAAAGAGATGCGACAGTTTAGAGGGAGGATGATGGGAGAAGAAAGAGGAGAGGAGCCGAGAAAGACGAACTGGCCCATTCTTGCCTAAGGAAGGCTCTACCACTGTAAATTATACACAAACAAACACTTCTTTAATATTTATAAAATACTATTTTATAAATGCTACGCCAATGAAGCATGTCATTTTCTGTCATGTGACGTAGGATGTGTGGTTTTGTCTAGTAAAATCAAGTGAGTACCAAAGAGTGTACAAATACTGAAAAAAGTGTGTTACTCTGACTAAACGTATTTCAATGCAACTTTTAAGTTTTGATCGATAGAAAGAACACAAAAACTCACTCACTCATTTATGATCTCAAGCAACTTCAGCTTTATTATTACAACAAAATAGTCTTAACTAAAGTATCAATTTTTAATAGCCCCCGAAAAGATAACTTTTGCTTTCTGAAAGCAATTTAATATGATACTCAATTCAGTCATGCACTTTGAAGGGTTTATCTCACACAAACTTTGCTGGATTATATTTACAAGTTATACCTATTGGACTAAACCCCTATTTCATTACGACGAGACCTATTTGTTGAATATTGGAAATCAGCATACTCCACTTCCTCTATTATTGCTCGTTCAATATCGTACCCTCTATGCAATTAGAGCCTTTTTGGTTGAATTTTGAACTTCAATTTATCGTTTATAAACAGACACATTTTGACCTAAATCCCCACATGAGATGTTTCTTCTTACCTCTACACTCCATAGCTTTAATGTTTAATAATAACACTGTATTTGATGATAGTTTTTTTTAGTTCATGTGTACTCGAATGTTACAAAAACAATAATTCTGCCATTATTACGCAGTGAAAATTGCAATTGCAATTGGTTCCCGGCAGTTCGCATTATGCTTAATTCTTTGTGGCAATCTAGAATAAAACGCGTATGCTGACTTTGACAACCATCCAACGAGCACCTTGTGTACATGTTTATTTACGATGTTCCTTTGTCCCGCCCCGATACTGTGTATGACATAAGGTAATTTCATAATAACGTCAGCGAAAAAAAGTCATGTCGGGTTTCATATATTTTAAAAACATGGTCATTCTCAAACTAGATGTTCCAGCGAGACATTTTAGACAACATTGAATTCACGCGTTTCTATCACTAGGACTTTATAAGCCCAGAAGAGGTGTTTGGTTTACCGAAAAACTGACAACTACCCTCACTCTGCTAAGCGTCTTTAAACCCCATGCTTTGAGTTTAAAGTCTAACTTTGAATGCAAATATCTAAAGTTTCCAGCTTTTCAGCATCAAATGTGAATTTAAATTTCCACTTCAAAATGACTATAAGGAAGATTGTTTCGTAAAATCCTCACAATTTATGACATATAAGAGCCAAGTCTTTGTTACCTTTAAATCTACATTAAATGTGCTTTCTATATGTTGTTATATTTTATTTTATATTCCTAAGTTTATGTCATGAATTTCAGTTTAAAGATATCTATGAATGCTGTTCTGGAATAGGGGGTGTGTCTTGATATTGATTGATGAGTGAGAAAGCACGCTATGGTAAGGGAGTGTGTGTAAATGTAGCCAATATACATTCTTTCTGTCTTTCTTTTTTCCTAGGATAGAGTGAGAAAATAAAATATTTTCGTTATAGTGGACTTTATAGTCGCACCACCGTCCAGCTTCTGCTAGGGTAAGGGTTCCCTACCCGATACACCAAGGCCAGCGCTCATGGAGGCCGGAGATCATTTTGTGCTCTCCGACGTCTGCTGCGTCTTTTGCGGGAAGGTAATTGCGGCGGAGGCAGAGAAGATACGGGAGAGGTCCCTTATCATCTCCACCGTCTCTTTAGGTAACATGACCTCTTCGCAAAATGAGGCGGCGAAATCCCACGCGCTCTCGCTTTGGACCATGGTCTCTAGCGAGAGACTTCTCGCACCAATAGCCGTCGTGAGTTTAAGGAGTTGGTGCGCTCACTCTGTGCACTCCACTAAAGTGGGAAATGCAGTGTCCTCGTGACACTTTCCGCAGTCCTTCTTTATCCTAGGATTGCGTGAGAAAATAAAATATTTTATTTGTGATACATTTACAAAAATGTGGCCACAGCACTGTAATTTATTCATTTTGAGTGCTACATGCTAGTTGCATATAGTCTTCATAAAATAAAGACTGATATAAACATATTTAGGTTAACAACACAGTTAGTTATCTATCTGCTTCTTCTCTTCTTATGGCTAAATAACTAAACCAATGCTGATAAGTTTTGATATATAGATATTTCGAACCCTTAGAAACATAGGCTATATACATACATATATTTCCAATAGACATCCATACATTGTAACATACATTTTAATAACTAATGTTTAGTTTATGTTATTTAGGTTCATTATTATGTAGGAGAATGCAACTGCAACAGGCTAAATATAGTTCTTTACACCACCTGTAATGACTAAGGCATCATGACCTAAAGAAGATACCAACGTCACAGACTTGTGTCGGCTAACGACATCTGCAAATTACAAGTAGATATTAGATGTCCAGCGAGGTTCCCTACTTTGTTTATCAGTTTACGCATCATCTAGACACGTGGTGGCACCCCTAGATGGCGCTGCGATAAAGTTCAAGAAATATACCTTTTACATTCATTGTTAATTTTGGATTACATAGATATTTTGATTTACCTCTATACATTACTTGAATATCCCTTTATAACTAGTAATATTCTAGTTCTAATATAAAAAGTTACGGGCAGAAGGAAACATGATACGAAAGAACTCAGTCGTTAAGGTGCCGATTAAATGTTTAGTTGATATGATGGCCTATTACAACTAAGGTTTAATACGTTATTAAATAACGCAAATAAAATTGACCATGCCATTTTCGATAACAGCTATTGCATTTCCTTTTTTTTACGTGAAAGGGGCAAAAAGATAAACACTTCACACACCGGCATCGTGGATCGAGACAAGATAGATGTTTTAAATACTCAAAGGCCTTTGCAAGAATTGAGTCGAACATTAAATTGGACTCCGTGCATGACAATATTTCAATTGATATATTGCACAGTGTAATAGATAGTGCCACAAACTTACAGTATGAAGCAAGGTTTTTGTAGTACGAACATAGGGTATAAAAAGGTGAAATTACAAGAAAAATACCATAAATAACAAACTGAAATCGGTATCATATTATATGTGTACCTTCAATGGCAACTAAAATCATTTGGGTAAATCATTTAATAATCTCTTCAGTGAGGCTATATAGCTTCAGTCTTCAGTTGCAAAAGCCGCAACTAAATAGATTTGTTTAAGATTGACAGTTTATAATTTTCTTCACTATTTATATAAAGAATATTCGGTAATGGATGAGCTTATAAAAAATAGGTGAATTTTCCTTGTGTGCTAGCAACATTTAACACTGATTGTAACTTTTGACAATAAAGTTATGCAACCAATAATTAGCGGATCCTTGATGTGAGCGAGTGATACAGAGTGCCCCAGACTAACTCAACTATTATGGTTTATACATTGTCAATCCCAAGCTTCAGGTTGTTGCAATCACTCTTTTCTATCACTAGGAGTTTATAAGAGGTCTTTGGGTTACCGAAAAACTGACAACTAACTCCACTCTACACAGCGTATTTCAACCCTATCCTTGATGACTAAAGTGTAACTTTGCACGCAAATGTATGTAAGTTACGGGCCTTTAAGCATAAAATGTGAATCCAATATTACTTATGAAATGACTATAAAGTGAATTGTTTCGTGAAATCCTTGTAAGTTACGACATAAAAGAACTGAGCCCTTCTTATCAATAAATCTACATTAAATGTCCTTTCTACGCGTCTATATATTTTATTTGAAAGCTTTATTTTAAGTCATTATTTTCAGTGTTAAGATATCTATTAATGCTGTTCTGAAATAAAAGATTGTCTTGGCGGCTAGAAGTGCAGAAGAGGTCAATAGCGAAACGAATGTTCCTAACTCTATCAAAATCTATTTGTTCCTTTCTGATTTGTTAGAAATTGATTCAGATGACGATACGCATGGTTAGTCTCAAAACCAATTCATTTCTAGAATAACATACGGTAAGTTGGAGGAGATACAGGTTCCCTTAAGATTTTTATAATGTATTGAATTGTCAAATTACAACTTAATGTTGAGTATGCTGTTCTGTTGAACGTGTGCA
The DNA here is from genome assembly GCA_947561695.1 of Tyria jacobaeae. Taxonomy (NCBI): domain Eukaryota; kingdom Metazoa; phylum Arthropoda; class Insecta; order Lepidoptera; family Erebidae; genus Tyria; species Tyria jacobaeae. The sequence goes on along the minus strand of OX387207.1, from coordinate 2,659,714 downwards.
ATTAGAACACGCGTTACTTTGGTGGTGGCTGGCGACGTGTTGATATATTTATAAGGCCGTTTTATTGCCAATTGATATCAGTCAGAAATTCATCAATTTATAGACATAGACCTTGTTGCTGGGGCTGATTTTAATTTTATTTTGGATAATTTTCTTACCTATAACCCGATTATAAATTACGATGTGACGAATGAAGAACTAAACATATGAATGGAAGCCTAAATAAGTTGTACCGCTAGTTGAACAAATTTATCCATTGTTCTTTGAATAGAATGTGAATTAAGCTTAAAGTGTAAACTTTTGCGACTATCGAAAGCGGTATCTGTCCATACTTTCTGTATGATATTGTAATAAGATGACCTTGAACTTGACCGGTTTATTAGTACAGAGGAGATGAGCGTGAGGTCACGCACTAGAGTATTTAGAAACAAGCTACGACCCTTCAAAAGCGGCGCAATGACCTTTATTGTAAATAAAACGTTTATTATTTCATGATATGTGTACTTAAGATTGTGTGAAACTTTCACTACTATTAATCTGAATTTACATTATTTTTTTATATAACTTGAGTGTCGTAAAGCTTAATGCACTCTACAGGGTAGACGAATGTCAAGTCAATGCAGTACCTTTAGTTTTTATTGATAAGACGAGTAGGCGATTGTCTTCCATGTCGTAATGTGATGTGGTCCATGGTAAGTGACGATTTAACGTATTGCGCAAAGGAATTGGAAAGTCACATTGAACGCTAGGTTATATACTTTTTTCAAAAGTCAATTATATCTTAGAATAGTTAGAAAAGTTAGGTGTCGATAAGACATATATTCTATTTCTGTCACAAAACTACGGAAATCTTGTACGAACTCATTATTATGAGACCTTAAATATTTATAATGACGGCAAAGGTTAACGTTTTTCAGCTTTCCTCAATTACCCGACGAGTAAAATCAAAACATACAGATAGTATACAGACTCCTAAAATACCCTTACGCTACAACGTAAACATATCGATGTCCTTCGGCTTATGATAGCCTGGTACTATTACCTACTACTATCGCAACCACATGTACTTATGTAGTTTATTGAGTTTTATATAAACGCTATTGAATTGTTTTTTTTTCAATACAATGCAATTAAAATTAATAATAAAAACTGGAAACTGAAAAAATTGGAAACTGGTTCCAAATTCTGGAGTATTTAAAGTAACAACTAATTTTCAATGAATAAAAATCGCAATGTCATCGCAATGATAGTTTCCGTTCGACATATGCATATACTTATGTTAAATCTTCAGATAACATGTTAAGTTCTTTATTTAAGTCCGTAAAATAAACTTACGTCATGGGGAAGGTATTCATCTACTTTTATAATTTTATTTGTTCACAACTGATTTGTATATTTTTAATTTACCGGCAATTTCATTTTGAATTTTGAAGTTTATTTCATTTATATCCGTATTTTTGGCAGCTCCTGTTTCACGCCCAACTAAAAACGATCTTTGTCATTTTGAGATACGTTTGGGAACGGTTTTCATATTTGTTGCCCCAAAGGAAATAATTTAGAAGCAGTTGTTTTATTTTTGTACACTTAATGTTCCTGAAACTAATAATTACAATGGCTCTGGTGGTGAAACCAATGGCACTAAATTAACTTTTCCAATTGCGCAACAAAATCCAATCGTTTCATTTTTGTATTTTAATGCCTTACAATATGGGCAAACTAAGTTCATAGGTTCAATAGCAATGCATTCGTAGGAACTGTAGTCAATTGAAACATTGTAACTGAAAGCCGCTCGTGAAACATTGCAAACTGTTCGAAGACGATTCATTTTACGTAACCTAATTCTTTCACATTCATTTCACTGTTCACGTCGTTCTTAAGTTCGATTAGATTAAAAATTTGCTTGGTTTGTAGCATTTCGAGTTCTTCAACCCAAATTACTGCACCCACGGTTTAGAGGCATGGGTCTAAACGTAACCACACAATTGGTTTTCAAGAGAAGTGAAAATATAAAAAAAAACAAGAACCGTTTAGATTGACATTGACAATTTACGTCAACTGTCAATTTAACTGAAAGGAAAAGTGTTTTTTGTTTTTTTTATTTTACTATTGTTGTATTTATTTTTTTCTCTATATTAAAACATATTAAAAAAATTGCCGAATTGATCGAGCCGTTCTCGAGTTTTGCGCTTAGCAACTTTAATTTTTATTCATATAGATAATTATATAATTTTTTTTTTTTGAATTCCTTCTTTTGAAGTTTCTTCGTGATATGCAGCCACGATACCGACAGCCAGAGGCAGAAAAAAAAAATAGTTTAAGGTGCAGTGTCTCCTCCACAAAAAAAAAAAACAAAATATCTAAAAGAGGAGTTCAAAACTGTATTTCTCTCATCTCTTTACAGGGACATCCCTGTACCAACTTCTCGATCGATAATCGATTACCATGATATTCCTGATCAGCTTGATACCTTGGCGTTGCGTAGAGATAGTTTCGCTCTGCATTCTCTACCGCTTGTATCATGGGGAGGGGTCAGAGAAATTGTTCGGACTTATACCAGCCGCAGGTTTCGACAAAATACACAAAATTTCCATCACCTGGATCATTGACACTCCACCACCTTTCGCTTCTACAAAAGCTTTTCGCCTCTCACAACCAGCCTGTGAAACTAATCGTCACTTGCCGGCCGGTCCGATAAGAATTTCAAACTTTCAAAAAGAGAGCGTTCTCCTTCCTAAAAAGCCGTCGACGAACTTTTCATTCTGACTTGTGAGTTGCTAGTAGTCACTTACCACTTACCACACTTACCGTCTACTCGTTTGACCCTATCACATAAAAAAAATACAATTAATTTCTAATAAATATATATTTTACTTTGATACTGGATCTATTTGAAATAAAAATATGAAAGTACAATTTATCAACAAATAATTTTCGAATTGAGATCTATTTTCTATGTCCTTCCCTAACGACTTTTGACAGTGGTAGAGCCATGCTTAGGCACGAATGGGCCGGCTCGACCGGTGCGATACCACGGCCTCACAGAAAACCGGTTGTGAAGTAACGCTTGCGTTGCATTTCCCCGAATTGAGTGAGGTTTCCGGAGGCCCAATTCCCCCTCCCCCTTTTCTCTCCCCTCTTATTTCTCCTTTTTACCATCTCCTCATCCCCCCTCTCTTCTTTCCACTCCCTGCATTCCCCATCCCTCATCACCCTCAAAGGCGGGCAGCGCACTTGAGTTGCAAGTGTCCATGGACGGCGGTGTCACTTACCATCAGGTGACCCGTCTGTTCGTCTGTCCCCCTATAGTATAAAAAAAATAAAATAAAGAAAAAACCTCTAACCTGCAAGGCAACTTTGCACATCTTTTATATGACTACCTTCGTTCGCGTTATTTTCACTGTTCTTTGCGCCAGTGCAGTCTTTACCTCACTTTTTTCCGTACGACGCAACGATAACAGGCGTCTTTCATCCACAGTACATAAACGTAGTGCAGATGATAAAATCAAATACCGAGTTTTAGAATCCTCGGAGTCTGCTATAGAATCGGATAACGTCCGATTGTTGAAGTGAGTAGTTTAAATTATTTTATTTGTTTAGTAATTACTTTATTTGCTTAGTAATTACGTTGTTGGTTATTAAAGTCGTGTCTATAGTGCAAGCAAAACATCTATACTACCTTGATTAAAAATTGGACGTAGTAGGCCTGGAGGTTGGCCGTTATTTAACACAAAGGCATAAAAAGCAAAATAATAAACTTCTCATGTATGAGATCCTAACATTTTTATGAAAGAAGACCAACTAAAAAAATATATAACCTTTTTTTGCCTTTATTAGTTTTTTGATATATTTTATGATAAATTTATTTTTGTTATGCGACACTAACAATTTTGGCCGGCTGCGGTTGCACTCTTTAAAAAGGATCTACTTCTAAATATACCTTATACAGTAATAATACAAATATTTGCCTTATATTTTATGTAATATAATTTTACCTTATATAGTAATAAAACATACATACAACAGATATAAGGAACAACCAAACTCGGCATATCAGGTTGATCGTGCATAATCATTAAGCAGTGGACTAATAGGGTAGTCAATTTGTATGTAAGTAATCTGTTAGGCAATAATTCTAGTAGTCTAAATAGGTTTATATTATCTTTATTTTATGAAGTCTATATGCAACTAGCATGTAGCACTGTCACTCCAGAAAAATGAATAATTGTGAAGATTTTACGAAACAATCTTCGTTATTTTGACGTTAAAATTTAAATTTACTTTACATTTTGGGCTTATGATAGAAACGAATGAATTCAATGTTGTCTAAAATGTTTCGCTGGAACATCTAACCTTAGAATGACCATGTTTTTAAATATATGAAACCCGACATGTCTTTTTTTCGCTGACGTTATTATAAAATAACCTTATGTTATACACACTATCGGGGCGGGACAAAGGAACATCATAAATAAACATGTAGCAAGGAGCTCGTTGGATGGTTGTCAAAGCATATGCGTTTTATTCTAGATTGCCACAAAGAATTAAACATTCATACAAATTTTTAAGCATAATGCGAACTGACGGGAACCAATTGCAAATGCAATATTCACTGCGTAATAATGGCATAATTATTGTTTTTGTAACACTCGAGTACTCATGACCTTAAGACATCTATCGTCAGATACAATGTCATTATTAAACATTAAAGCTATGGAGGGTAGAGGTTAGAAGAACCATCTCATGTGGGGATTTAGGCCAAAATGTGTCTGCTTGTAAACGATGAATTGTAGTTCAAAATTCAACCAAAAAGTGTAGTCGTTAATGAAATAGGTATAACTTGTAAATATAATCTAGGAAAGTTTGTGTAAGATAACGCAGAGAGACAATTAATTATTGTTTACCGTTAATTAGAACTTATTCAAACTTTTGCAACTATAAAGTTAAAATAATAATAAAAAAAAATATAGACAATTGAACCTTAACGGGAAAAAAATGTGCTTTGAAAAGTTTTCCAAGTACACGTGTAACCTAGAAATAATGTGGTACATCAAAATCACTGTCATACAAAATCGTGTACATGTTGTTGTTATTTATTTTTCTTTTATAAACTATTATATTATTTACACTTTTTGAATTTCAAATGTATAAATAAGTACGGAATTTAATTTTTGTTTTTGGAAGTTTTGTGCCCTCTATACAAAAATAAGTTTTTATTGCCGTAACTCTTTAAAGCTCTAACTTTTTTTAGTAGAGCCATGCTTACACACGCATGGGCCGTCTCGACCGGTGCGATACCACGGCCTTACAGAAAACCGGTTGTGAAGCAACACTTGCGATGCATTTCCCCAAAATTAGTGAGGTTTCCGGAGGCCCAATTCCCCTCTCCTTATTCCTCTCCCCTGACCTCCTGCCCCTTTTCCCATCTCCTCGTCCCCGCCTCTTTCCCCTCCCCACAGACCTTCAAGTCTCTTCACCATCACAGGCCGGCAGCGCACTTACTTCCAGTTGCAGATGTCCGCGGACGGTATTTGTCACTTACCATCAGGTGACCCGTCTGTTCGTCTGCCCCCCTATAATATACTAACTAACGAACGAACGAACTAACTAATACGAGCTATCGCTATTTTAAGTAGATGCAGACTAAACATGAATAAATAAACCAAATTTTAAACATTTGCTAACTATTTACTTAGTCTGGGATTAAAGGCTTCACAATAAAAGTTTCACTCTACATACATATTGTGACGCCATGCCTACGTCATCTCACAAACAAACAATCCACAGAAGTTTTTTGAAGGAAGGTTGACAAGTCACGGTAGCTAAGCGGTAGTGGCGGCGGCTGCGAGCCGAATGCTGTGAGTTCAAACCCGGCGGACTATATAGGTTTTTGATTGTGATTCCGGTGTTTTGTAGAAAATTCTAGTACGTGATGATTTTTACAAAATTCGAATATAATGGAAAGTACTAGATTAAGCAAAATGAATAAATACATACAAGTTGTAGAAGACGATCGAGAAGAATAACGAAATGACAGTCGAAATTCAACAACTTAATAGGTAGTACACATCTTACTGCAGAGATTTCTTATGGCAAGGTATTTATCAAGATTATGAGTTGTTGTAGGTCTGGTTTTAAACTTATCCTTAGATGCCGCTTTTCTTTATATAAGTGCTTTAATATCTGGTGTAAGCCATGGTGCAATTTAGAGGTAGTAGAGCCACGCTGATTTCAGCAGGAATGGGCTGGCTCGACAACATTCGTGCTGTCGTCTTTCGCTGGTGAGTGAGTGCGCCGGAGGCCCAATGATGCAGGGGTGACAGTTATCGTGGTATGTGTGTGTGAGCAATGGAGTGCTCGTAGAATCATTGTGAGGGTGGCGTGGATCAAACCGTCGGCCAGGGAGACCCGTAGAAACGGCGGTGCCGCTGGCCGCCCGCGGCATAGAGAGGGGCCCAACCACGGCTAACCGCCCTGGGAAGCTGCCCCGTTAGGCCGCGCATAATCCACGGAGTGGCTCGTCGTACCAGGATACCAGACATATCGAGTCAAGCGCCCTCTTTGCTAGACCTTCTGCTGACGAGTCACCCAGCGCAGTACAGTGTAACGGTTCACGCCCCTCTGGGATCCTCCGACCACTGCCTGGTGTCCACCTCGGTGCCTCTTGTTGCCCCACCACGGCCTGTGGTAACAAGGCGACGGTTATGGCACTACTCGTCAGCAGACTGGGATAGAATGCGGTATTATTTTGCATCCATCCCGTAGTCCACACGCTGCTTTAAAGATAGGGATCTGTCGCAAAGTGCGTCTGCCGTGGCTGACGAAATCACTGTCGGTATGGAGTACTATATCCCCTACAGTGAAGTCGCCAGCACAAAGACCCGTCCCTGGTTCAATCGCGAGTGCACCCGTGCTGTCGCTCAAAAGCAGTCAGCCTACCGCGAATGGATCAGGGCCCGCGCTCATTGTGACCCAGACGTTGATCGCCTAAAAGCAGCGTTTAACAAAGCCACTAAGGAATGCAAGAGGGCTTACATCAGAGCTGATGCCCAGCGCATTGCACGGTTTGGTCAAGAACTCGTCGCATACCCTACGGGTAGCCGTAAGTTTTGGCGATTGGCCAAAGCCGTGCAGTCCAACTACTGCCAGCCTTCGCTGCCACCGCTGAAGTACCCTGACGGATCACTGGCCCACGAGCCGCAAGAGAAAGCGAAACTACTTGCTGACCTCTTTGCGGCTAACTCCCGAATCGACGAAAGTGGCGCTCACCCGCCCACCATTGCATGTTGCGACTCCGCAATGCGGGATATTTGGATCCGGCAGAGGGATGTCTGTGCGGAGCTTCGGTCACTCGATGTTCAGAAAGCCAGTGGACCCGACGGTATTCCGGCGGTGGTTCTTAAAAACTGTGCACCAGAGTTGTCTCCTGTACTGACCCGCTTGTATCGCCTGTCCTATTCATCGGGGATTGTTCCGGAGGCCTGGAGAGAGGCGAACGTCCAACTCATTCCCAAAAAAGGCGACCGCTCCGATCCAGCTAATTAAAGTCCTATAGCCGTAACCTCCATACTCTGTAAGGTGCTCGAGCGGATAATCAACACACAATTAATCCGCCACCTAGAGGATCACTCCTTGTTAAATGATCGGCAATATGGTTTTAGGCCGAACCGATCCACGGGTGATCTTCTAGCGTACGTCACACACCTTTGGGGTGAGGCTATGGATAGGCATGGGGAGTCCTTGGCTATCAGCCTCGACATTGCCAAGGCCGTCGATAGGGTCTGGCATCGCTCGCTTCTCTCCAAACTTCCTGCATTTGGTCTGCCATCCAAGCTATGCAACTGGGTTGCTGCCTTCCTCCACAAGCGCCGCATTAGGGTTCTCTGTGACGGCGCAGCCTCTGACTTCCAGGAGGTTAGCACTGGTGTACCTCAGGGCTCCGTCCTATCACCCACGCTATTCCTTCTGCATATTAATGACATGTTGGCTCTTGGCAACATACATTGTTATGCATTTTGGACATCCTGCTGCCAAGCTTTTTGCCTCGTACAACCAGCTTATGGAACAAATTGTCGCCTGCCGTATTTCCAAACCGATACGACCTTCAACCCTTCAAGAAGAGAGCGTACCTCTACCTAAAAGGCCGGCAACGCACTTGTGACTCTTGAGTTGCGGGTGTCCATGGGCGACGGTAGTCACCTACCATCAGGTGACCCGTCTGCTCGTTTGCCCCCTATCGCATAAAAAAAAAAGCTAGCAGACGTTGAGGGAAAACGACAGGAGCTTGTCGCTGAGCTCGACAATGTCTTGAGCCGCATCTCTCAATGGGGTTGTGAGAATCTGGTCGAGTTCAGCGCCAAGAAAGCACAGGCGTGCGCATTTTCAAACAAAAAGTCTCCATTCCTTCCCTTTCCTACTCTTTAGAACACTCAACTGCCACTACAGGATAGGTTTAGTATACTGGGTATGGACATCTGTCGGGATCTCAATCCGCGTGATTACATCGAAAAATAATAATAATAAAGATATATATACATACTTTACTATATACATACATTTGTATATACATACAGACAAATACATACATACAAACTTATGAGAATTTATAATGTTATTTTCGTTTTAATTCAGCAAAACAGAGAAATCAGGAGGATAAATAATACTCTTTAGCCATTTTTTTTAATTACTGCCAGTGGTTGAACACGTTTTATGGGTGCAGACAGAATATTCCACAGTAGAACAACCTGCATAGTCAAGGATTTGTCATAAAACCTGGTAGAATGCATAGGTACTATCAATTCTAGCGTTTCCGATGACGTTAAGGATCTGGCATGTGTTTAATTGAGGAACGTAAACTGTTCCTTTAAATAAGTTCTGGTCCCTTGTTTAACAGGGATTGAACAGGATATTATAGATTAGATCGAGGATGTGAGTATTCCGTCGAAGACGAATTGGGAGCCACTTGAGCAAATAGCGAAAATCTGAAACGTATAATATTTGCATAAACTGAATATAAATCTTAAATAAAAATTTTGGAGACGTTCAAGTTTATCAAGCTGCTCCTCGGTGATATTGAGATAGCTGACATCGGCATAGTCGAGTATTTGTAGAAGAAGAGATTGTGCAAGCGCAATCTTTGTGGCGGTCGGTAGGAAATTACGTAGCCTACGCAAGGATCTCGCCGACGCAAACAATTTCCTACTAACTTCGCGTATCTGTGGACTCCAGGATAAAGTGTCAAGCAAAATCCCAAGATTTTTGACACAGGAACTTATTTATAACACAATGCCATTAAACACGATGTTTGGTTGTACCGACCAGTCAATACGTGTTATCACCCTAGGGCTGCCTACAAATATAATCTGTGTTTTGGTGGGATTCACTTCTAACACATATTGTCTATTCCATTCGTACACTCCTGCCAAAACAGAGTTAATAATAGTGAAAGCTGCTATCAAATGACTTAATGGTGCTTGCGTGTAGATCTGATGATCCTCTGCATAAAGGTGGTAAGGTATAAAGAATAAGGGTGATAAAACGCCACCCTATGTTATACCTGCAGAAAAAGTATCGGTGACCAAACAGGTAACTTTGAAACCAATCAACCACTCTTGGAGATATGTTAATAGAGTGTAGTATACCGAGTAGGATCTGGAAGTTTACTATATTAAAGTCATTGCTAAAGTCTAGTATCATTTTCATTCTCCATACCCAGCCTGATGTCGTCTGTAACATTTGCCAACGCACTAAAACTGTGTCCTGGGCGAAAGCCTAATTGTAGAGGGTTTAGGAGAGAGTTACTGGTTCGGAATGAATTCAGTAGTTTATATACCAAGCGTTCCAAAACTTCAGAAAGGGTTACGGGATTGAACTTTTTAGGTATAGGGATACTTTGGGTTTCTTTCTAAGACTTTGAAAATATGCTGCAAGAGTGGGAGTGATTTAACACGTGACATAAAATATCAAATCATGATGAATATCGAATCATGTTGCGGCTGATACAATTACTGCCGCAAGCATTGGAGTTTATCGCACTCTTTAACATCAAAAGTTGACAATTGATTTAAATTGAACAGTAGTAAACAGGGTGTTGATATTGATGAAAGATACTGCACAGTTCTAGTAGTAAATGGATGTAATTTTTTTTATACATACAATGAAACTGTGACTTGCCTACCCCCAATGTTCTGTTGTGTGACCGTTCTCCACCTTGCTATGAATATATTGGCGTGGTGCTTTCCTACACATCTTACTGCAGAGATTTCTTATGGCAAGGTATTTATCAAGATTATGAGTTGTTGTAGGTCTGGTTTTAAACTTACCCTTAGCTGCCGTTTTTTTTTTTTATATAAGTGCTTTAATATCTGGTGGTGTAAGTCACAGTGGCTAGAGCAGCAAGCTGGTCAGGCAGTTTGTAATCGTAAAACGTTAAAATTAAAGTTTGTTTGCCATAATGCGACTTGGGATTTTAATAATTCTTTGTTTTGTTTGTTAACCGCACTTGTTCCAGAATTCAAATATTAAATCAGATTTAAAGTGATTGTAAAAAACGAAAATTTAATTGGTATATAATACAAGTTTCCATCTTACTTTGAAGCGGTTCTACATGCGCGATGGTTCGATATTCATTCCCTATATCAGCTACACCCCAGTAAAGGAGATATACATATATTTAACAAATTACAAATTGCACCTCTAATAATAAAAAAATAAGTAGCATTGAAAAGTGAAGGTAAATTACACTCTTATACAATTTAATATATCTATTACAATAGTACATAATACCATTATGTACAATGAGTTGCACTGATCACTTGTGTTTGCAAGGTCATTATCAGCTACAATCGTAATAGACACTTGCAAATTTAGGTACAAACCAACTTCAAGGCCCTATGATGACTAGTTGTTATAATTTTTTTAACTTAATTTTCCTGTTTAGAGGTGAAATATTTTCATGAAATTTAAACCAAGTGGACGAACCTTTAGTGTAACCAATTCAACTAAAAAAAAACGTGTGCGACTCGGAACGTCTGCGTCCCGACAGGAGTGATAACTTAAGCTAAACTAAACTACCGCTGCCATATGCGTAAGAGAAAGGGAAGCCAGACAGACTGGCACCGTAACACGTTACGTAACTCTCAAAGGAAGTTATCACTTCAATATAAGTATTAAAATCGATTAACAAATGATTTAGATATCGCGTAACACGTGTTTTTCCTTCAAAAAGAAAAAATAAAACCTCTCACCGTGTTATGTAGTCCTGGTCAAACTACGAATTCACGTGGGTGTTTTGTAGCTAGATTTTCAAGCAACCGTCTGTCTGTCTAGTGAGGCATAAAAGTTACAACTTTAAATAAAACTTGACGGGAAAATCTCTTTCCAGTTATGTGGTCCTGGTACAATGAAGAAGATTCCATATTTTTTTATTGATAAATTATAAAAAAATAAGTAAAATAAAACAAACACAATATAATCGATACAATATCTTAAAAAATGAGAAAGTTACGATGGCAGAATTTAAAAAAAAATGTCTACAAGTATTATATAGTTCCTATGTATCAACAACAGTTATAAACCCCATTAATGTTTTTTTCTTGTACCAAATAACATAACAACTAGAAAAAAGTGGTGCAAACTAATGAAGCGTGAATTATTTGGACCTAAAAATACTAAATATGTGTGTGTAGATCATTTGTAAGTGTAAGTAATTATTAATAATAGTTGCCTATTTCTGATTGATCTATCTTTTGAGTCCTACTCACGACTCAAAAGATAAAATAACTTATTCAGTAAAAATAACTATATTTTATGTAAATGTATTTGTTAATTATTTTATATGTATTTAAGTACTGTAAAAATCGAATTTATTTACAGGTTGAAAATGACAGAGAAAATTTAGTCCAACATCGACTGGTTGGGGGAACATAAAAGTTAAAACCCAACATATGTACTCATAAAGTTAATTTTCAAAAGACGATGAAATCTCAAAAAAGACGAGGAGCATATATAGTATATAGGTAGGGCATAGGTCAAATGACGTCACAGGCGAATCAGAAACCACAGACGTTCCTTACCAAAATACGTAAACTTCAATAAGATGAATTTAAAATTTGATTTATATTTTAATACCATTGCTTTGAATATAATATCAATAACATCATTAAACTTCTCCATTGCGTGTTGAAGACATTTTTGAAATTAGAGCTGTTAAATAAAATAAATTGATAACTGTTTAAATAAACTAATGCTGATGTCTTATTAGTGATGGAGAGTAATGGGGTTTGAATTTCTCAGTAATTATAATAAAATAATCAAATCTCCACCCGTGATTTACTTGTTACTACCTAAGCGTATCATCGTGACTTATTTGACCAGAGGTAAGGCCTTTTTCTTGCGCATGTGTACAAGCGTTTACTGTAAAAAAAGTGTTATCGCAATTATTAAAACGTATCATAAAGAAGTTCCCAATGTCTTTTCTCCCTCAATGCAATGATAAAGAAAGAACAAAAGAATAGAAAGATGTTGCCTATATTTATTACCTTTTCTGTAAACCCTTTTACTAGTACTTAAATCAATATCAGGGCACACCCTTTCTTCTAGAACTGTATGACTGTCAATATTTAAACTGAAATTTATGACATAAACTTCTTGCATAAAGTTTAAATATATATTTGCACATTTAAAGTAGATTCATGGACTAGAAGGACTAGAAACTATTTCCAAAAGTTTGTCCATTTCAATTCAAGCTTAGTGTTTAAAGGCCAAAACTATTGTCAAAATATTTTCTCGCTGATTAAATCTATTGGATTTAAAAGTAAAGTTGAAATAAGATAGATAGATAGATAAACTCTTTATTGTCCAAGTACGAGTAAAAGACATTACAATATTGTCATTACATATTCTTAAATCAGAATTTGTACAATTGACGGCCTTATAGCGTTTTGCGATCTCTTCCAGGTAACCTTTGGATGGAGAGAGAGTTTATGTATTACGGGAGGAGTTGCAGTGTTTAATTAACTAACTTACTCACATATACTATTAAAAAAATTCGGAAACTGTGCACTCTTACGCATAAACACTAAGATACACATGTGTACTATACAAGAATTCAAATCGTTCTTGTAGATAAAGAGGAGTGTTAGGATTGAATAGTATACTATTCAACAGTGAAAGGATGTGAATATTCCGTCAAAAGCGAATTGGCAACCCGTTGAGCTTATTTCGAAATTCGGTAACGTGGTCAAATTTGCGCAATCCAAAAATGAACCTTCTCCTTTATTCTTCAAGCGCAATTTTGATGGCAACCGGGAAAAGGTTCGGAACCTTCGTAAAGATTCTGCAGAAGCAAACATTTTCCTACATCACTAGTACCTGTGGACCCCAGGATAAGTTTCTGTCAATAAATATACCCAAGTTTTTTATTGTATTTGCACAATGGACAGGACTGGTGGCAAAATCGCAGAATATTTAGGACAGTTATGACCAAATGATTTTAGAAGTAGTCCTGGAGCTTCCTATAACGGTGACTTGCGTTTTGATTGGATTTACATTGAGCCCATGTCGCCTCCTCCATACGCAAATATGCTCTATGTCCTTGTTTATTGTAAACATAGTTTCCATTAGTCGTTGCAAAGGTGCTTGGGAATAAATCTGTAAATCATCTGCATAAAGGTGGTAGGAGGAAATTAGTTTAGTGGAAATAGAGCTTATGAAAACTGCGAAGAGCAGACGAGATAGAATTCCTGGTGTACGCCTGCTTGCAAAGTGCACCAACTTGAGAATCTCTCCCCCATATGAATGCGCTGCCGGCGACCGCACAGCACTTTATTTAGTTACAGTTACATGTTTTTGATTATTGTGATTCGAATTATTAACTTTTAACATTTGACTTTATTTGTTTAAGGAAACCACGGAAGACACCGTCGAGGCTGGCCAAAAAAGAGTTGGCGTGATGATTTGGATGCGTACCTCAAGGAATGGTCTAAGGTGGCCCTGGAGAAGAAGTATGTGGAAAGATCTGGGGAAGCCTTTGCCCGTCAATGGGCAAACTTAAAGAAAATGACCTTAAAAAAAAGGAGATAACCGCCTTCGATGTTCCCTTCTAATTGGCAGAATTCTGGTAGCGTAGTTAAAGACTCTCTGGAAACGTAAAGTAATTAAAAAAAATATCCTCTACTCCTGTCCGTTCAGGAGTTGTACAATCCACTATCAGTTCAGCAATATAAGAAGTTCAGCTCTAAAAAGTATATGAAGAAAGGTTGTAAGTGCATATTAAATTTGATTGTTTACCTAATTTATTTACAATGGGACCACCGCAGGATAGTTTCTAATACAAAAATAAATGAAAATACGTGAAGAGATTAATTAACATATTGTACATAAAAAGATACATACAGTCGAACATAGATTCACCTACTTTTTTGAAGAGGGTTAAAAAGGAATGGGTAGATTGAAAGCTGTTACTTAGCATTATTTATTTACAACAAAACTAACTTCAAACTCAACTGAATGCCGCTGAACCTCAAATGACTATAATTTTACCAACAGGAAGAATGTCAATGAATACCACTACTAGTTTCAGTCTAAACCAAATAAGTTGATTTAAGTGCAAACTTTAAGACCTTATATAATATACAGACTACATGTTGTCACTAAGTATTGTTAAGGAAATAAGAACAAGCAAGTTGTTATAAGCTTTTGTCGGTTTTGAATCGATCTAAGTTCTATATTGCTTTACTCGGTTCAGGAATGTAATTTTTATTTCGCAAAATGGGAATATACATACGATATATTATCCCATATTCTCTACTATACCCACACCACTACCAGGATATCATAACGAGGACGGAGACTTAATATTGGTATCTCGTTCAGGCGCAGTAGCCAGGTCATACTGAAGAGTATATAGGAGATATGTGTGTGATTGGTGCACCAGCCAAGTTTCCCTCTCAATATAGGGCGTAACCGCAAGCGCGACGGCGCTGTTCTATATAGTCGTTCCCTACATCACTAGCACTCTAGTACTGTAGAAGAGGTATCTTTAACGGCTCTACTAATTAACAAAGTGTCAATAACTAACTGTCAAGTATCTTAGAAAGTGATTCTAAAGAACTTTAATGCTATATTTACACGAACCATTTCGATCCATTCTCTGATTCCTTTATCGCAAGATGAGATAAAGCTATTGAAGTTATTATTTTTGTTTGCCGTACGAGCTTTCAACTATTTACCTTAATATAACTGAGTGAAAATTATAAAATTAATGAGACCTACTATCAAATATACACATATTCCACCCCATTTACTGAGGGTACTAAGGACAGGCATACAAGACACATATTTAAAATAAAAAAATGTTAAACTCATTGGGAGTATGACATTTCGTTACCTTTTATATTCTTTTGACATAGCACGAGTTCTATGACGTTTGGTTTTTTAAAATATATCAATAGTGTTATATAGTTGATCAGATACACTTATATTTTACAAAGAAGAAAAAGAATCGACTTTAGACAAAATAATAAAACATCTATTTTATTTAATATATAGCACGAGTTCTGTGACGTTTGGTATTTGAATTTGAATCTATAGGCATGTAAGTAAAACAAAGAAATAATAATAATCTTGTAATTAATTTATATTTAAAAATAAATGGGCCATCCATCTCAGAAAAAGTATTTATAAAATACATATGATCGACATTAAAAAAATCTAGTTCTCAGCCAGGTATTTTCTATGTAATAGACTCCATATTTTTTCCAACAGATTTAAAAAAAGGTCTTCAGTTATTCTTAAAAGTCTCAGTGGAGTAATCGTCACTATTCTCTTATTTCTCTGGTATCTTCTTGACAGCTTGATATTTTTCATTTCCCAATTTACACTCTACTTGTTGCTTGTAAAATTGAAAATTTTATGTTTTTCTATTAATCTCTATTTTTCATTTGAAAAATAGAGATTAACACATACGTCTACGTCGTCTACGCTTCTACGTTACCTCTACGCTTCAAAGAAGCAATTGGTGCTACGAGTATGTACTTAGCATTTAATAACTTCGTGTTTAGATAGATAGGCAGTAATACTCTTTGTTGTAGAAAAATCAATAAAATATAATATTTTACTAATATTTAAATATTTTATTATTATATTTTATCACAGTTAGCGATCTCTTCCAGGTAACCTTGGATTGTATTGAAATACATAGCTAAAAAGAGCTGTTTAATGGTTATAGAGTGAACCAACCGAAAAGAATAATTAATAATGCGTTTTATGTTAAACCTGCAACTTATTCTGAAGTTTACAAAGTTTTGTCTCTAAACAATAATTAGTTATGGTTAAGATATGGTCAAATGGTAAAAACTGCGAAATGGAAATTTTTTGTAAAATAGATTTGCTTGATACGAAATTTCATGGTTCTCGATTTTATTACAATGTACCTTATAAGGTATTGATTTGTACCCTATAAAATTGAGTAATTCACATTGATATTTTAAAGAGAAAGGCATTGACGTGGAGAGTGATTTTATTACCGGTACCCGATACATAACTTTTTAACACGCTTTTATTAGCTTCATATGTATGTATGTGTATGTATAATATGTTAGTATGTAACGGAAACTTTGAAGATAATTTTGACCCCCTTCAAGACGTCATATTAACTCGAAATTTGGATCAAGGACCGATGAGAATGCAATATTTTCAACAGTTAGACCCGTTATCCTTACTGAGATATTAAGGGATAATGATTTTTTGTTTTCTTTAAACTAAACAATTTAAAATAAATAATAGTTTATAAAAACTAAAAAACACGCTTTCATAGAAAATCCAACTAAAAAATAAAAATAAAAAAAAAAACTTTTATTTATTTATATTTTTTTTCTCTTTTTCAATTATCTATATAAATCACTTTTACCTATCTTTATTTCTAATCGAACCGTTTGACCTAATGTTTTTGATACAAATTTATAATAAAGTGTTAACACACAAACAAATTTAATCTTTTTGTGTTACCGTTTGCGGATTTTTTACACGCACCTGTACCAGGAAATCATAACTCTGATGGAGATGTAAAGTAGTGAGTGATAGTGAAAGTAATTGTATTCATACATGTATTTTGATATCTATATATATACGAGATATGTGTAGGGCAAGTTTACCTCTCACTATAAGTCTAGTGTACATGCGCGACGGCACAGTTTGATATTCGTTCCCTATATCACTAGCACTTCAGTTCAGTTGAAGAGGTATCTTACTCACAGCAATTGTAAACAAAGTGCTTATCTAGTAGTAAAAGTAACTGGTATATAATTAAATATTTCTATTACAATAGTATATATTATTATTGTGTACATGCAATTGAACTATGCACTTGTTTTGTAGGCCAGTCCATCTTTATAATATTCATAGACAGTTTTGAATGTAAAAATCATCATCATTATTAAACCTACTTCAGTCGTCTATCATAGAAATTGTAATAATCTAAAGAAACTAAATTGCTCCGCAGCCATTCTCAACTCGCTCATGCACTAAATGTGCCTTGTCTTGCCAAGTTTGTATTTTCTTCATATTTTTCTTTTCTAAATATAAAATTGAAGATCACATTAGAAGAGTAATGTTTGAGAAATTCTTACAAATAGCTTTGTATTTGTCTCAGGGGAGTCATTGAGTGGGAATTAAGAGTCAGTTAGATGTTAAGAAAAGATAATTATTTGCATTTTTGTTTACTAAACTATATTTCGAAAGGTTAATTTTTCAGTCACGACAAACATGAAGTTCTTAAACTGGGATACTAAATCATTTTTTTACCCGCACCTGTACTGGAACATCATAACTTGGATGGAGATAAAGTATTGTAACTTTTTCATATGCAATACCGAAGGCTTGCAAAGAATATACCTCTCATCCTTCAGAGTATACAACTAATGTAAATGTTTGAAGTAAACTTTTTAGTTGCAACTTGTTTGTATGTCTAAATTGGTTATCATGTCACACGCTTTTAAAGTGCCTTATTTTCACTCCACTACTGTGCGCTTCTACAGCAGCTTTTTGCTTCACACAACCAGATGTGAACAAATTGCCGTATTTACGGACCGATACAACCTTCAAAAATTCAAGAAAAGGGCGTACTCGTATCTAAAAGGCCGACAACGCACTTGTGACTCCTGAGTTGCGGGCGTCCATGGGCGGCGGTAGTCACTTACCATCAGATGACCCGTTTGCCCCCTCTCTAATAAAAAAAGCATCTAATCCACTCAACAGATATGACTGTTTTTCTGCAGAGAACTGACTGAGGGACTGACGATCGACGCAAATATCATGAACCATGAAATTGTCGGGCCTTCAGACGTGACTACGCGCGGTGGCGACGGCGTAGATCAATATTTGTACCCTATATTACTAGCTCTCTAGTCCTGTAAAAAAAGGTATTTAACAGTAAACAGAAACTAAAGTTTAAAGTGCACCTCTAGTCATAAAAATAAAAATAATAAAGAAATCAAAGCTAAATTACGTGCTCATATTTCTTCATATTGTGACGCCAATGCATAGAAACAATGCATAGAAAATTTTCGGAGGAAGATTAACAAGTCACGGTAGCTAAGCGGTAGTGGCTACGGCTGCGAGTCGAACGCCGTGAGTTCAAGGTGCGGACTCTATGGGTTTTTGTTTGTGATTTCGGTGTTTTATAGAAAATTCTAGTAAATGGAGATATTTCTTTACAAAATTCGAATATAATGGAAAGTACTATCGCAAGCAAAATTAATAAATAAATAAAATTGTAGAAGACAATCGAAAAGTATTACGAAATGACAGTCGAAATTCAACAAATTACGTTTGAAATTAGGGGTATAAAAAGAGCTCCAGGCGCGCCTACAGGACAGTTCAGTGGAAAGTGCTCTCAAGTGAAGAATAAGAAGTGAAAAAGTAGTAAAGTGAAAGTGAACAGTGAAAGTGAATAGTGGTGCAGTGCTCCCGTTGGACTGAGCTACGTGTAGTCCGCGGAGACAGTGTGGAACAGTACAACTCGTTCTGTGCAGTGAGTGAGTTACGCGTTCGGAATATTATTACGCGTTCAGACTGTGAAACACAAATAAATTGTTACTTTCGTCAGTGACATTTTTTTTGTTTTTCTCTTCCACTTCCGTAACAATATTCACTAAACTATAATACTTTTTAAGAAAAAGTTTTGCTGGGTAATCTAAGTAGATATTTAGTAAATGTTACGTTATTTGTTTATCTGATAGGTCTGATAGGCTAGCTGTACTAGCCGCGATTTCTCTCACATCGAAAATGATAAATATCGCTTATGATCGCAACTAAGAGTGATATAAGTAGAATGGAAAAATCTCCTGGATTAATTTTTTTTTGTATTGCAGTAGTAACGAAGCTACCTTGAGTTTACACAAAAATATTGCTTATGAATCTACCCTAGTGATAAACCCTAATTTATTATATTTATATATAAATATGTATATATGTACTAGCGGACCCGACAGACGTTGTCCTACATGATATTTCAAGCGATTAGGATCAATATAGATAAATAACCTAGATACCGACTGCGGCGCCATCTGCCGGGCTGATTTGTGAATCTAAACCATTCCCAGATCCCCTTGAACACACACAAAAAATTTCATCAAAATCCTACCAGTCGTTTGAGAGTAGTTCAGTGACATACACACTCACAGAAGAATTATATATGTATATAAAGATATGCCGATAACACTATCAATCAGTTAGCTATTTAGGGGTTGTCTATTGAATTTGCCCGTTAAATGCAATTACCTAAGTTAACTATTTAAAGTGTATCACCGTCATTCAGTGCCTCAACTCATGCTAAATTTGAACAAAATTACAAAGTAACCTTCCCTGTGTTGTCGACAGTTTAAGACGCTGAGATTTGCCATGTCATAGCAAGCAGGTTAAAATGGACTTTCAAAATTTATTAACATAGTTATATACAAGTGAAGCTAAATAGAAGCGTGTTAATAATAATAATAAAAAAAATATTGTTCTGTTATTTATAGCGTCTATACGATTTGTCCGACGGTTATATTTTAAACTGATCAACACCCTAGACTAACGAGGAGAGTGGTGTGATAACTAGTACCGTATACCTACTTCGTTGTTTTTCAGCATTTAGTACATTATCTGCATCATTACTATGTTTCAATATAATTATTTTCAAGTGTTAGCTACATACAATTTGAAACCGTTTAACTTTGAAACTTTAAATAGAACCTGTTACCCATACCGACACCAGAATGTCATAAACCTTATGAAGATTTAAACTAAGGAATGTTAGGGTGCATCAGTATTTCTGTCTCTATAAGGCGTGACAATGAAATATAACATTTGATAATGCATTTTTATTTTTTATACTAATATTTTGCAAATTGAGCTTTTTTTTTTTGCTTTTGGTTTAGCCTCATTATTTAATATAGGTTATTGAACTTTAGAGTAACTATCTCCATATAAGGTAAAATAGGCTTTGCTATATTATAGTTTGAAGTATTTTTATAGCAAATATTTTGTTTAGGATCATAAGCCTCAGAATAAACGTTTTACTCTACGTGTACATAAACTAAAGCAGGCCATCGGTAGTCTGATGTTACGATACGATTAAAAATGCTGTTGTGTTTGTGTGCAAACGTACCTGTATAATGAACCTTGTTAAATGACTTCACGTCATTAACGTAACACGATACATTGTAAACAATCATTGACTTACTACCTACTGTAGTGTGTTAATGTAAACAAAGTAGGAATCCACACTAACTGTTTACGTTTATGATCTCCGGATCTTCACATCGGTGTAGGTTCAGCTATTGATCTGCCATAGAACTAGGTTTGGCTGCCCTGTCTCTTACTATCTTGTAAGGCCGATAATACTCGGAATTTGAAGAATAAGGAGCTCAAATCACAAAGTTTCTTTGTGGGATGATGATGACTAAAAAAACAGTTTACAGGAAAATGAGCTGAAAAATTACTATTATAAGAACAATGACATTTGTGAGCGGTATTATGCTTCAAGTATACGTATGTTTATAGGTAATTTATTAAAAAAAAAAAATACTTTCGACCGCGTGTGTATGTACGTACGTACGTATATACGTTACTGTCTATCTAATCCTTATAATATCAATGACTGTCTTGCTCTAATTTATTTTTCCCCAAATCTCTTTTCTTTTAAACCACGTAGAGATCGGTCCCCATTTTTCTATATTGTCCTTTTTTTTTTCGTGGGTCGTTTCTCTAGAACGGTACAGCGGAATCGGACTCAAACCAGCTTTTTAATTATTTTTATTACGATTCTCACTTTACAAACTTCTTTAAAATCCTAGAACATCTCACTAACTTATGAAGTTCTGTTAAGATTTCCGTCGATTGTCTTACACTATTTAATTAAAATTGTATTTGTTGGCTACTGTGTGCTCACAAAGAGGACAATAGTGTGATGACTGGCACCTGCCTGCTGCTGCCTGCTGATACCTCATGCCTCATTTTTTTTTACCTTTCACTAAATTATCCTCTTCACTATTGTTTTATTACAATAAAACATTAAAATACATATACGATTGTCGTCGATCGATCGTCGATCGATCGTCGTGTTCATTACACATTAGATGGCATAGTGTATATCAAGAAGAATAGAGTTGGACTCGTTAGAGTATTCAGATAATACATAAAACTAAAACTACTTCTTCCGTACTGGATTGCTGATGGTATACGTCACAAATATCGAACCACGCCGTCGCTCAGTCACGCCTTACTACGAGTAGATATATAATATATTACTATATATATTATATACTTTTTGCGATGACGTATTTTTTATCATCAGATACCGATATTCAATCTCCATCCAGGTTATGATGTTCTAGTACTGGTGCGGATAAAAGAAACCAACCGGAATCCAAAACGGCGAACTTTTCTCGTCGTCATCTTATTATTACTCTCATACTGACTGAAGTGGCAGTCAGTAATTGTATAAAAAACAAGATGACCACAAGATCAAGATACAAACCCTTGTTGTAATAACTCTGTAATTTGAAATGTTAGTAAGTTCTTAAAGGCACCCCAAAACTTGAAAACACGAACCGTCAAAACGAGCCGCACGCCATGGGCACTGAATAGTCAATCTCGTTAATTTCTAAGCACATAAGTAAAGAAATTAAATAGTTTAGGTATAATTTTTATTTCACTTTTTATCTTTGACCGATATTTCTTAACATGACGTACACTTTAACGGTTTACAGGGAGTTCATCTAATTAACACGTTCATTCTATTCTATTACACTGCAATACTCGTATTATATTGACATGTTGAGTACTGAGTGAGAAACGAATAAAAGTTTCAATATTCTAACATTAAGCAAAAAAACCTCTCACCAAGTTATGAAGTCCTAGTAGAATTTTACAGCGTATGTGGGTGTATTGCACGTAGGATTTTAAAAGACATATTTTTTTAACAATAAGCAAGTGACGGGCCGTTGTGCCTGCCTACCTCGATGAGAGAAATACGTTAGTTTATGAATGTTATGTATGATTCTAAAATTTATTCAGATCAAGAAAAATGCGACCAGGGAAAGTGATAGATGTATTTCTTGTCTACTCTGTGCCCGTAAACTTTGTTGTGTGTTTGTTGTGGTGTGTGTGCAGGTTTTGTTTCTTCTTTCACAACATTTTCATTCTAAAAATATATACATAAACATAACATTTTAACTTTAAAAATAAAGGAACTTAAACTAGAAAATGTTAGACAAAATAGCTTAACTATTATAATATACATAGCTTGGATGATAGACAGTTACTTATCATCTTTATGTATGGGCATTATTACTTTTAACAAATTTATTAATATTGTGACGCCATGCCTACATCACCTCGCAGACAAACAATGCATAGAAATTTTAAGTAAAATTGACAAGTCACGGTAGCTAAGCGGTAGTGGCTACGGCTGCGAGCCGAATGCCGTGAGTTTCATACGTGGTAGTGCCATGCTTAGGCACGAATGGGCCAGCTCGACCGGTGCGATACCACGGCCCCACTAAAAACCGGTTGTGAAGCAACGCTTGTATTGCATTTCCCCGCAATCAGTGAGGCTTCCGGAGGCTCAACTCCCCGTATCCGCTTTTACCTCCCCTCACCCCCCTCTCGTCTTTTCCTTCCTAGCATCCCCTCATTCCCTATCATATACTACTCTTGAGTTGCAGGTGTCAATGGACAGTGGTTGGCACTTTTCGTCTGTTCTACTATATCATTAAAAAACAGAAAAAATAACATGCGGGGCAGTCTTTGGGGACTGCTCCTAGAAATTAAAACTAAGTAACTTATAGCTCTTGGTAAGAGTGCGATGACGATGACGCGAGTTTCACACTTTTTGTTTACACTAAAAGTACACATACATATATAAACAATATACATATAACTAATGGAAACCGTTCGGTGGCGATGACGCGAGTTCCATGATTTTTGTTCACCCAAAAAGTGTATTATTCAACAATACACACCTTGAAAATGAACTATTTTACAGTTTAAAGGGCAGACTTGCGCTTAGTTATTCTTTTTCGTTAGATCGTTCGTCGGGGATTGTATGACATTAAGAACAAAACACTCCATATGCACATGTTTGTCATCAAGAACAAAACACTAAGTAAATTAAAGGATAACATGTATTTTATTTTACTCTCATAAAACAAATACGTACAAAACAAGTTAATAGCTGAACTAATTGATTAGCACATCAAGACTAATAAAGAGGTTTCAGTGTCTATTTCAGGCTCAGATATCGATCCTTGCAAAACAAAGCGGATATGGCTTTGTTGTAGGTATTTTTTAATGACAGAAATATTTAAATAACATTCAACTAAATCGTTCTCGGCTACGTCCTAAATAAAAATGTTGTAGGCGGCTACGCCGTGTTTCATTACAATCTATGTTTGCTACGAAGGTTCCAAACCGTAGATATCACTGCTACGTCAACATTTTAAACTTTTGTTAACTTTGTCTTAAGAAAATAATATACATATATACATGTTAGCATTAGCGATCCTGACTTCTGAGCAGTAGAGGTTGCTGGTTGGGTTTACCGCACGCGACTAAAATTTGTGTAATGCACAAATAGTTGTACCGAACTCGAAACTCGTCTGGACTGTTCTTTGTGAATCCCTCACTAGAATCATTTCTATTGAGGGACTATTTTTAAAAGAAAAGAAAATAGCCATAATGCCATAAAACTGTGACATTTATCAAATATTTTTTTTGTTATAGGGGACAAACGAGAAGACGGGTCACCTGATGGAGGTGACTACCGCCGCCCATAGACACACTAGTAGTCGTAAGTGTAATAATTGTTTATGCAAACTTGTTTTAAACTGGGAAAACCAGTGTTAAAATGTCTGTCGTTACCAGGAATTCAGAGAACGAAGGATATACAAGGGATCAATTGGCAAAGTTAGAGGAAGGATAACTGTTTTACTATAAAAAAATTGGCATAAGTATATATTTAAATGGATTTTATTAAAGTTTCAGCTAAGTAATTACTTGAGACTCTGGAAAATAGCATTTTTCTTTTTTCATTTGTAAGTTTGTAATTTTTTAAATTAATTATATAAGAGTAAGTCTTAAAATAATATGTACTCTTACCGAAGCATTAAAGCTGTCTAATCAGATAGAACATTAAAGGGGTTCTTTAAACAAACAGGTTTCTTTAAACGTTTCCTCTACTCAAGTTGTAAAATTTGGCGTCAAAACCTCCTAATTGCCTTTGTTCTCCTAGTACTTGTGCAAGTATCAACATGTTGCGTATAAATAAAATACGCGACTAGAGATTTGGCACATTTAAAAGAGTAAACCTTCAGAACCCATATAAAAAGATAGATATTTAGGAATAAGTGAAGAAACTAAAAATTATTATATTATAATTATTTATAAAATCTATTATAAAATCTGTTTAACAAATGATAAACATTTGATACCAAATCAATTAATTAAGCCATAAGCAATGTTTCATTTCATGATTCTACGAAACTTTGACGTTGTTTAGATAAGCATGACTTAATTCTTTACCATAGGCAAGGTTTTGTATGCGTTTTATTTTTAATTGCTTTCTTTTGAATACCCGTATTTGTATTTTAATTCTAGAGTATAGGATGCACTCTAAGCTCGAAAGTGACAATCTGTTATTCGAAGTTTTGTATATTTCGTTTCACTCCAATCGTATACGATCATATGATTCTCATCTAATGTCTTATTATAAATTATTATTATTTAAAATGTAAAATAGATATATCGAATCGTTTAAAATAACTCTTACTTTAAAAGTAAAAATTCGACTTGAAAAGTGTCCGATATTAAAAGTGGGGTGATATTGAACAGTAATTCATTAAGTTTCTAGTTGTTTTATTTCTGATTTATTAATCTTGTTTTTGTATGTGAACAAATTAGTAGTTTTTTAATAAATAGAACCGAATGTAAGAAAAATAAATCTTCATGCGTTTCAGTTGTAACAAGTAGAGAGAGAGACAAGAGAGGCGGACAAGTCACTTACGACTCTTGAGAGTAGCTGGTGTCCATGGTCGACGGTTGTCACTTAACATCGGGTGACCCGTCTCTTCGTCTGTCCGCCTATATAAAAAAAAGAAAAATTCTGCACAATTATCTGTTGTGCAATCCATCGCATTTAACACAAATTGTCCCAATTGGTGTTAAATGCGATGGATCAAAAATTCAAACCTTCAAGAAGAGTGTACTCCTACCTAAAAGGCCGGCAACGCATTTGTGACTCTTGAGTTGCGGGTGTCCATGGGCGGCGGTAGTCACTTACCATCAGGTGACCCGTCTGCTCGTTTGCCTCCTATCGCATAAAAAAAAAATAAGAAAAAATGTATGGCATCATCGGAGGTTCAGTGGTAAAATGCTCGGCTGCAACGCGGGCGGCACGGTTTCGATTCCCGAATACCATCTAATTTAAGTTATCTTTTTTTTCTTTTCAATATCGATCTCCGGCCTCCATGAGTGCTGGCCTGGGGGTAACGGGTAGGGCTGCCCGTACCCTAGCAGAAGCAGGCCTGAGACGATGGCGTGACGTGCTCCACTAACGCCTCTCAAACTGGAAGGGGGGTTAGGCCCCACATATTCCCATGGTATGGCTGACGTGGAAAAGAGGCGGCCAAGGTCTGCAGGAGTTCCTGGAAGCATCCCTTCTTGGGTATACCCAGGTCCCTTGCAATAGACCCACTTATGACGGAACACCGTGTGGTTTTAGTCGGTTCGAGTCCGACATACCACTTCACCGTCAGCTCCGCTGAGTGAAGACCCGTGGGGGTTTCCACACGTAAAAAAAAAAAAAGGTTTTTTTTTTTCAATATGTACATCATCACATGTACATCAATTAAAGATAGATTAATAAATTAAATTGAATTAGGTAGTAGATTTCTAATTAGATTTATAAATTACACAACTCATGTATTTGTTATTTGATATTCCTCAATCCATCTATACGAGTATAAGCAATCTCCTTATAATTCTGTCTTTTTTTTTTTTTTGTGTGTGGACGTGGAGGTGTTAACCTGGGGGTTTCCAGGGGTCATCGCCTCACCAGGGTCTTACGATGAGATGGTGAGATGGTATGTCGGACTGAAACCGACTAAATCCACACAGTGTTCCGATATGGAGTATTCTGGTCTCAGATGTACCCTAGAAAGGAAATCCCTGTAAACCCCGACCGTCGTCCCCAGGGTAGCGCTCATGGAACATTTTGCACTCTCCTGCGCCTGGTGCGTCTACTGTGGAACGGAAGAGTGCTTGTTCTCTCCGGTCCGATTTCCACACACTCTAGCGCCGGAACACCCATAGCCCCCACGAGGTCAGCACGCTCCTGCACCTACGCAGTGCACTCCACCAACGTATGGTATCCCTTTCTGTCCCCCCTTTCCTATCAATACACTATTTTACAAAATTTTTATATCCAATTCTCGAAAGATTATTAAAAAGAAGAAGAAGAAGAAGAAAGAGAGAAGAAAAGAAAGATTATTTGACATCAACCGGGCACGTTGATGTCAAATAATCTTGCCCCCTATCACGTTAATGAGACTTAATTTTAATGGATAAAATGTGGGCGGTAATAACGCTTCTACCTACCCTTTAAGAAATACAGGCGTCAGTGTACTCCTAGGTATGTTCATATGTTTTTGTTAGACAAAAGATCAACGATTAGAAAGATATTCATACATTATTATACGATACCTATAGGTACACATTCATACAGAGTGGTGAGTCACGCCGGTTTCGGCACGATATAAAGCTTCGCTTGTGCACTGGAAACTCAGTTCCCTCCCGTCAATGGGACCTAGAGGACGGGTCAATTGTCGGTGAGGGGAAAGGTAAAAGGAAAGAATATATATGGGTATATCAATATTTATGTATATGTATATTTAGATATACACGCTCACTACAGAGTGATAATAATATTTGTTGTGATGTAAGGCGTTCTTAGTTAGCTTAGTTTCAAGGTTGAGTCGACTGGGATATTTCTTGGCTCTCGGTGACTGTTGTATAGTGATTTCATCTTCTGCTGACTAATGGGATCCCCGGGTCTTTAAATTAAACACTTGTTGTAGGCTGCAACCCTGAATTTAATTATTCGGGAAGTATTACAAACAATCAATCGTGTGTACACTCTTATATGATTTGGTTGTCGTAACATTTAACTTCCACAGGTAATACAACGATGGTGTGATCCAGCTTGCAAGCACAGCCCCAACTAATCGAGTTCTATTTCAAGAATTTATTAATCGATTTAGGACAATTGACATACTTATTTTTAACTAATACAATGAGAAATAATTCCTTCGCCAATAACAAGTAAGAATTTTACGAAAGAGTCCAACTAAGGCCGTTTCCAAGAGGAAGTGATTTCCTGCTTTTGTTGGTTACTGAAACCATTTCCATATTTTTTTCTTGTGGAAACCCCCACGGGTCATCACCTCACCGGAGCAAACGGAGAGGTGGTACGTCGGAGTCGAACTGACTATAACCACACGGTGTTCCGTCACAAAGGGTCTATTGCAAGGGACCCGGGAATACCATAACAAGGAAGCCTCCGAGAAGCCCTGGAGACCCTCAACAGGTGGCCACACCGTGTCCCCCTACACGGCCTACACGGCCAGGCCCCCTGTTCAGTTTAGAGAGGCACGCGCGGAACACATCGTGCCACCGTTTTTTTTTTATGTGTGACAACTCCGTCACTACGATTAATTGCAGTGTCTCCCACTTTACAAACATTCAAGCAACGGACTCAAAGAACACCCAGACTTAGAACAACAACTTGAGCATTACACAAAGTGTTTTCACGTGCGGGGATCAAACCCACAACACTCGACGCGGCAGTGTGGTGGCGAGGTGACCACTTAAACCGCTACGCTATTACTTAATCATTCCCAAGTTCTTTTTTATTTTAGTTATATACATATTAATATTTATTTATATTTAGGATTACTTAAACATACGAAAGGATGAATAAAAGAATGATTGAAAAAAGGTTTTTATATGGCAGAGCTAAATGGAATTGTCGGAAGAGGAAGACCTAGGCGAATGTTCTTGGACCAAGTCCAAGACAATGTAAGCAAAGGCCAGGTCAAAAGTACCTTTAACCGACGAGCCTGTATGCGTAACGGAATGAAAGCTGAAGAAGCGAGAAAGGTATGTCAGAATCGTAGCAAATGGAAGGAAGTGGTCTCTCCCTCCCCCTATGGGAAAGAGGTGTGATATTATGTATGTATGTATGTAGTAATCTAAAAGCTTTTTATTGTATGAAGGTTTGATTGTTATTATTGTATGAAGATTTTGTAAATTTTCGCGATTCGTATACATAATTAACAGTTAGTTATTATGAGTCTTAATCCCGTATGTAAGATTAAGACGTTTCGACTGAGTTACACCTATAATTTGAACACCGGCCGTTGTGAATAAAGGTTGTGTCTAAATTTTAATTTTCCAAATTGTTTTTTAAATACAAAACATTTTATGCAACTAGAATGATATTGAAGCAGCCCTGTATGTTGTTTTTTTTTTTTTATTTATGATGCCATAAGTATAGTGAATAGAGTCTATAGGTACTTTACCCCGTATTGATACTAAGGAATCATAGATCAAAAGAGATTTACGGATTGTGTATGATGTATTCCAGGGATAGCGCGACTAACTAACAGACATCGAGAACAAAGCACTCCATAAATAAATATTAGTAACCAAGAACAGACCTTAACGTACATATGCAAGAGAGTTGCGTGTATTACCTTTTTCTCTAACTACAGTGGGTATTATTAACAAATCAATAGCTGAACCTGCGGAACTAAAATGACTAGGGTATCATGATATGTGAAGAGGTTTCACTATCTACGTTAGGCACAGATATCGATCCATACAATATAGCGGCAATTGCGGTATTATAGACATTTTTTGTAGTATTATTACATGAAACTAAATCGATATCTGATACGTAATAAAGAAAAATATTTTAGCCTTATTTTTAGGCTTTCAAGAATTATTTTGAATTAAATTATTTTTCGAAACTAACTTTATTAAAACTTGGAAACCACTGTTAACATACCTGTCATTACCAGGAATTCAGAAGTCGTAAAGGGATAATTTTCTAAAGTTAGATAGAGAATAACTGTTTAGTAAATTAATAATAATAATTTCTTGGATTCCATTTATTGCCCACCATCAGGCAAAGTGGATTAATTGTGGTAGGAAAAAAAAAGGAATTTTTGGTCACATAGTACGCGAATAAATGGATTTTATTAAAGTTTTTGATTCGTAATTTTGTTGTGAAATTGTTAATATTGTAAAGCTATTTTGTAAAGTAAATATTTATCATTTATGTTATAAGTGTGAGTGCAAAAACAATATTTTCACTAAAAGAAGCATTGAGGTTAGGTATAACGCTAAGCTTAAATTAAATAATTTCACTAAGTAGGGCAATAAGATTACTTATAATAGTTTACAATTGGTCATTATATTTTACTGTCACGTTTTTAATTATTTATTGTTTTTATTATGCCATTAAACTAACACTAAAACTGAACAATTTGACAATACATATACTCGTATATACAGATACATGTCATATCGGTCCGCAAATACGGCAGGCGATAACTTGTTCGACAGGCTGGTTGTGCGAGGCAAAAAGCTTCTGGAGAAAAGCACAGTGGTAGAGTGCCAATCATCCAGGTGATGGGGTAGGAATGTTGTCCACAATGCTATTTTTCTGCCTTAACAAGGTCAAAGAACAATAAATATTAAAGGTTTATTTACATTTCCCACACATCTGCTTTAGAATCAGAATATTTAGGTTAGCTCAATTCTGCGGACATAGAGGAACTGCTATAAATTTGATATTCACTTATTATTATTATATTATATTATAAAAGTATTCAAAAATATAAAACCACTGTATATTGTTGATCTGTGTACTTCTTATATTTCCTTGTTATTATTTTAATTATGTTATTTATATTACGAAGCACGCGAATATATTGTTCAGACTTCAAATAAATAATAGGTGAAGTTATGTGTATAGTAACTTGACTTATTATTTATATAAAGTGGGAAGTGCCTGAAATGGAGATGATTCTTTACAAAATTCGAATATAATGGAAAGTACTAGATTAGGTTGTAGAAGACAATCGAAAAGAATAACGAAATGACAGTCGAAATTCAACAAATTACGATCGAAATTAGGGGTATATAAAGAGCTCCAGACGCGCCTACAGGGCAGTTCAGTGGAAAGTGCTCTCAAGTGAAGAATAAGAAGAAGAAGTGAAAAAGTAGTACAGTGAAGTGAAGTGAAAGTGAGTAGTGAGTGGTGCAGTGCTACCGTTGGACTGAGTTAAGTGTAGTCCGCGGGGACAGTGTGGAACAGTGCTACGCGGTTCGTGCAGTACAACTCGTTCTGTGCTGTGAGTGTTACGCGTTCGGAATATTGTGAAACGCAAATAAATCGTTACTCTCGGCAGTGACATTAGTTTCCTTCCAATCCCTGTACCCACTTCCGTAACAATACTTTCTGAAAGAGCACTTTTCACGAGAACATTTTCAATGAATCAATTACATAAAATGTTTCTTTATCAAGTATTTTGTTATGTTATGTTGTATGATAGTATTATGCCGATGTCCAACTGTGGACTGCGATAGACTGAATGATGATTATGACATTCAAATGTTTGCCCTTGAATGCAATAACAAATTAGGTGTCAAGTTTCCTCTATGAAACAATTAATTTACACAAAAGAGTGTTTCAAGTAATTTTTATTTCTTTTATTCCTTATACTCATTTTAGTACACAAACTTATTCATATTTTATTATTTTTAACTATAAAGTTAAAGTTATATATTAAATCCTTTCACGGCTTGTTCTTCGGATACATTAACAAAATTGTTACAACTTCACAGAAGCCATTAATCAAAAGTTGAAGGATTAATATGATAAGTAAATTTAAAGTTTAAGTATCCCTCATATATAAATAACGCCTTTATCACACACTCAATCTTACGTCATGGTGTGGTAGGAGCGCTGGTTACTTACATGTTATGTTTTAGATGGGATTACAGAGAGGAAACAGGAGGTAACATACATACATATATATATATACAGAAGTTCGATATTGTGTAGGTAGTAGTACCAGGATAGCATAAAATGAAGAATGTAGGCTTGTTTATGTTTAAGTACGTGGCCTTCGTCTTGTATGTTTCGTTTCACTTCAGTCCTATATGTTCATGCAGTTCTGATCTAACCTCTAATATAATAAAATGATATAGGTATTTAGAATGTAAAGAATATGCATCGATCTATGTTTTGAAATGAAACTTATTTTAAAAGTGAAAATGGACTTGAAATTTCTATGACCCTCTTACTCAAACATCAAACAATAACACACCCACACTAACTATACTACTACTACTAACGGCATTAATGGATATTTTCAAATGGAGGATGGAAATAAGAATCTGTCGAAACAGTTTTCCTAGAACTTATTTCCATGGTGAAATTTCTATTTACACTTAACGCAAAAACGCACAAATTTAAACTTTACGCTTTAAAGATAGGGTTGAGAAAGCTTTGTGGAGTAAGACTAGTGGCAAAACTTTCTGCAAACCAAGAAAAGGTTTATTAATAATATACGTCGCTGAAAAGACCTCATTCTTGCGCAGTCGGAAAAAGAGGTCTAAATAGTCTAGTATATTTCAAAATTTTTGTTGCGGAAAGTTACGAATTTCACCTTTTGTTTTTTAAACTTGTAAAAGACGTGGTCACTTAGAGGTTAAATATTGTCTTCAAATTTAAAAGCGACCAACTGTCCGTAAAATACATAACAAAAAAAAAGTTCTTAAAATAATTTCACAAATGACAAGGATATGAAGAAATTTTAACTCAAAACTCGTTACAATTATTCGAACACGTTATTAACATGAAGGACATATTTTAGCCTGTATTTATATATATAAATAAATAATAAATACATCAGTTGTCCCTATCGAGGTTTGGGTAGTCTTGAATTAAAATCACAACCACACGCCACAGTCCCCTATGTCACTACCACTATTAAGATAAAGGAAATGACGCCTCACATGTCGAAATCCATCAATTCTTTTAGGCTCCTGGGGCATGACATCAACATACGTACGTAGATATATGCTTATATATATTAATTTATACGTAAGAACAAAATTCTGCTTTTTACGCAGTTGTTTGTCTACCAACTGCGTAAAAAGAGGTCTATTTTGATCATCGATCCTCTACAATGTTTAAACATTTTTCCGCAAGAAAGACTTAACCTCGCAGTTCTCTCAAATACATTGACTTGAAAGGATCGCAATTTCAACCTAATACCTAAACGTATTGCGGAGAAAAAGAGTCTTAAAATACGGATGGACAACAAAGTGATTTTATAAAGGTTCCTTTCCTCCTTTTGAGGAACATAACGATAATTAATACAACGGAAACGCAAGGACCAGAAAAAAGACCTGGAAATATGAGAATGACCATTATACACTTTTTATACCACTGACTTACGTGGGTCACTCTGAAAGTTTTTAAAATAAGCCAGTAAGAAAAGCAGCGGATGATTTTTTTTTTATTTGTCGATTGTCCACAACTACCAACAAGTCTTCACAAGTCTAAACAATCGATATCAGACGCGCTCAAGTAGTTCGATGTAATATATTTTTTTAAACCCTTGATAATCTGTAGAATGTTTCTGACTTTCTTTAGACTGAAATCGGAAACATTTTGTAACCTTTTTATTATTTTTATTATCAAACTCGAAATCTAATAGGTCCCCACGAAGTTCGAGTAGATCCCTATTTAGCATCATATGCAATAATTGTGTAAAATTAAAATTATTTACTAACTGGAATTTGAAATGGGAGTATAGTTCAAAACGAAAAGGATCTTTCTACGCTGCCATCCAACCTGTTATCTCCCCAAAGTCATGGTTTTATGAAAGAAAATGCTCCCTAAAAGAACAGTATCTGCATTATGCCTTTTGAGATTTGGTCACTGTTGCACTCCGGTGTTTCTCCACAAAATTCAGGTCCGTGGTAGCTCTATTTGTGAATGTGGAATTGAAGAGGATTCACTAGATCATATTTTCTTTGTCTGCCAATATAATAAAAAATCTTTATCTCTTTATATTAAACTATCCAAAATACATATTCCTCTTCCTATCAATTTTTGGTCTCTTTTAACTCACTTTTCCCTAAAACTATGTGAAATATTATCAAAATTTATTAATGATAATAATATTAAACTTTAGAAAAAAATAATATTAATATGTATTATCTATATATCTATGGGTTCTGATATAAAAGTTTAATGTTTTAATAAATTATCAATGCTTTATTTACCATGCTCGTCACCGTCTCTGCTGTGAAATTCGTTCGACAGTTGTACCAAGACTACATAACTTGGAAGAAGATTTCAACGTCAAGCTACGATTACTTACATTTAAAACTTTCGTGTCTGACTGAACACGGCTTTTTGAGTTGAGCTACTAAACTCCCTCGTTGTAAATCCGCAGATTTACCAGGACTACATAACTTTGTGGGAGGTTTTACCCGTCATGCTGGTAACAATACATGTCACGACAGTTTCGTAACTTCTATGATTGACATTTAAGTGTTGCTGCAATTCGTTAGAAAATAATTAATAATCAGATATTCTACAGATTAAAAAAAAGAAAGTATATATGTAATTATTTTACACTCTTCGGTTCGATGACTGGCTACTTTGCCTGAATGAATACCAATATTAATTTCATTCCCATTTAAGTAATGATATTTTTGTATATTAAAATAAATAATTTCCGAACGAAATTTAGAACTGTTGATCTAGTGACCCTGATTGCCGAACCGAAGGTCATGGGTTTGATTCCCACACGGGACAAAAATTTGTGTGATCTACAAATAGTACCCGAGTCTTGCGTCCATTGATTTAATGTTATAATGCAGGATGTTTTTATAATTGTATATATAAATATATATATATATATATATATATTAAGTACTTACATTAATTGCACAGATGCCGCAGCGGTTACATTAGCTTAGATTAAAATATTCTTTATTGTACACTATAGGAATTACAATAAATCTTTATTAAACATTAACGTATTGTACAATGGGCAGTCTTATAGCTAAAAGGGATCTCT
Source organism: Tyria jacobaeae (assembly GCA_947561695.1). Classification (NCBI taxonomy): domain Eukaryota; kingdom Metazoa; phylum Arthropoda; class Insecta; order Lepidoptera; family Erebidae; genus Tyria; species Tyria jacobaeae. The sequence goes on along the minus strand of OX387207.1, from coordinate 2,625,008 downwards.
ACCAGAAAACCTTAGGACGGAGTAAGTGTCAAGAGAGAGTGTGCAGCTGAGGTGTACAAAAAATATCCTCATAATTTTTTTTATTTTTTTTTATATTAGCCTACCATAGTGACTCCACTTTGCCTGATGGAAAGCAATAGGTGGAGTCAAAGAGTGGTGGTCACCATCCTCATTGCATGTCTAGTCAATGCAGCATGGTGACCCTCATTATGGCGGCCTGGTGAGATGCTTTTTCACGCCCCGCTTAAAAGACCCGGGATCAAAGTGGGAAGGAAACACGTGCGTTGGTAGAGAATTCCAGGCTTTTACCGATCGGCACAAACCCCCTTTCGCATATAAAATATATATATACATATCTACCCATGAATACACATACACATATATATATATATACATATACATATGTATATACATATATATGTATATATGTGTATGTATGTCCGTATGTATTAAGTGTGCGTTGTTGGGGGTTCGATCCCCGCACGGGACAACACTTTGTGTAGTGCTCAAATTGTCCCGGTGTTCTTTGTGTCCGTTATTTGAATGTTTGTAAAGTCCCCCGCGACACATGAATTAAAGTTGTCTTACTAAAAAAAAAAAAAATACACAGGAAGTTAACATTTTCCATATTGTTTATTAATTAAAAGTAAGAAAACTAACCCAAGTACCCATTTCAATACCACAATAAATTGAGACAAATACAATAAAAATAAACATATAGAAATTCGTTAAATTTCATCAACCAAAATCTGATTACTGAGACCATTTTTCTCCGGTACATGTGCAGACATCAAATTAAAATAGACATGAGATACTTGCATGCGGTCTTATCAAGACTTTAAAAACATATACATTGAAACTTAAACTTTTAACAACAAAAAAGTGATATGTGAAACATCGAAGTGATTTTTTAAAAGGATACCTTTCTCTTGCGATATACCAAAACAGTTTTTTTTTTTTTTTTTTTTTTATGCTATAGGGGGCAAACGAGCAGACGGGTCACCTGATGGTAAGTGACTACCGCCGCCCATGGACACCCGCAACTCAAGAGTCACAAGTGCGTTGCCGGCCTTTTAGGTAGAGGTACGCTCTCTTCTTGAAGGTTTGAAGGTCGTATCGGTTCGGAAATACGGCAGGTGACAATTTGTTCCATAACCTGGTTGTGCGAGGCAAAAAGCTTCTGGAGAAGCGCACAGTGGTGGAGTGCCAATCGTCCAGGTGATGGGGATGGATATTTTGTCGTGTAGGACGATGGCGGAAACCAGCAGCCGGTATAAGTCCGAACAATTCCTCTGAACACTCCCCATGATACAAGCGATAGAGGATGCAGAGTGAAGCTACATCTCTACGCAACGCCAAGGTGTCAAGTCGATCAGAAATATCTTGGCAGTCGATGATGCGAGTCGCTCTCCGTTGAATGCGGTCAAGAGGGAGAAGTTGGTACTGGGGTGCACCTGCATAGAGATGAGAACAGTATTCCATGTGCGGCCGAACCTGCGCCTTATAAAGTTGCAGGCGGTGGGCCGGAGTAAAATACTGTCTCGATCTGTTTAGACCACCAAGCTTCTTCGAGGCTAATATGGCCTTACTCTCTAAGTGACCGCGAAACTGGACTTCGCTTGATATATCGACGCCAAGGATTCCGATACTGGCTGATGCAGTTAGGGAAGTGCTCTCAAATTGAGGTGATACGACCAATGGCATCTTTTTAGCGGTGAACGCGCAAACCTGTGTCTTCGTGGGGTTAAATTGGACTAGGTTAAGTCGACCCCTACCTGAAACTTTTGATAAAGAAGTTTCGATTTCAGACACAAGTTTGGATCGGCTTTCGATGACGTTAACCCGAGAAATGTTAGCGCGGCCGGTGTAAAGGGCATCACTCGTGCTATCGTCTGCATAGCAATGGATGCTGCTAATCTGCAGCATGTCGTTGATATGCAGAAGAAACAGCGTGGGTGATAGCACACAGCCTTGTGGGACACCAGAATTAACAGACTTGGAGTCGGAGCATGCACCGTCAACAATGACCTTGATGCTTCTGTCTGTAAGAAAACTGGTGAGCCAATTGCACAGTTTCTCGGGAAGCCCATAGGAAGGAAGCTTCGCAAGGAGCGCTTTGTGCCAGACCCGATCGAAGGCCTTCGCCACGTCCAAACTAACGGCCAACGCTTCCCCCTTGGTCTCGATCGCCTGTGCCCACCGGTGAGTCAAGTATACGAGAAGATCACCAGCTGAACGACCCTGACGGAAGCCGTATTGTCGATCATTGAGGAGCTGGTGGTCTTCTAAGTACCGGAGGAGCTGGCAGTTAACAATGGATTCCATTATCTTGGAGAACAAGGAGGTGATGGCTATGGGTCTGTAGTTAGACGGATCCGAGCGATCTCCTTTTTTAGGGATTGGGTGCACTAGAGCTGTCTTCCATGAGTTCGGGACTACGCCAAGAGAGTAGGAAAGCCGATAAAGGCGCGTTAAAACCGGTGCTAACTCTGGAGCACACGTCTTCGAGATTCTATCGGGCCCACTCGACTTATGAACGTCGAGGGAAAGAAGCGCTTTACGCACTGCCCTTTGTGTAAACCGGACTTCCGGCATGCGGGTCTCGCACTGCGGTATGGTCGGCGGTGCGTTTCCCCCGTCGTCCAGGGTCGAGTTGGACGCAAAGAGTTTGTCCAGAAGATCGGCTTTTTCTTTAGCGTCGTGGGCCAACGAATTATCTCCTATGCGCAGAGGTGGAAGGGATGGCTTACAAAAGTTCCCCTGGACAGCTTTGGCAAGAGACCAGAATGCACGAGTTCCGGAGGGGAGACTAACTAGTCTCTCGCCAATTCTGCCGATGTGAGCCGACTTCGCCCCAGCAATTACTCTTTTGAGGGACCTGGAGGCAAAGTTAAATTGCTTCTTTAATGTGCTGGTCTTTACATCCCGTGCTGTCGCTGCATTAGCCCATGCTTGGTAACATTCCTGCTTTCGGCGGGACGCCACTTTGCAGGTTCGACCAAACCAAGGCTGGGACTTGCCACCTGTGGGAATCAGGGAGAATGGAATGAAAAGTTCCATACCCTGAAGCACAACATCCGCGACAGAGTCAGCAACGACATTGGGATCATCCGGCGAGAAGCAAACCTGCCTCCATGGGTAGGATGCAAAGAATGTTCTCATTCCATCCCAGTCTGCTGACCTATAGTGCCATACGCGGCGACTGCCTGTAACACGCGGCCGCAGCGAGTGAACGAGTGGCACCATACTCCTAATCAGGCAATGGTCCGAAGAGCCAAGAGGGGCCTCAACGGATACTTTGTAGCCGTCAGGATGTGAGGTCAGCAGAAGATCCAACAGTGAAGGCACGTGGCTTTCTGCATCTGGGATTCGCGTAGGCGTTGCTACCAGCTGCGTCAAGCCATATGCCAAGGCGAAATCGTGAACAGATCTTCCCGCATGATCGGTTTTGCGCGAACCAAGCCATTCGGCGTGATGGGCGTTAAAGTCGCCAAGAATCACGATCTCTGCGGATGGGACCTGCTGGAGCACTGAGTCTGTAGCCATTTGGACGTGGTCGAAGAGTCGGTCCGTTTCGGCATCACCGCTATGGGACCTGTAGAGGCATAGGTAGATGCGGGGATGGTCGTCGCAGTCTACACGTAGCCATAAGATGGAGAGGTCCCTACCTTCAAGATTGCCGAGGCGGCGAGAAGTGATATCATCTCTAACGTACACGCATACACCAGCCTTAGGAACAAAGGAGTGTTCCAGTCCGTACCCAGGGTAGCAGAGGTAGGATGTGTCCGCTGGAGATGATATCTGCGTCTCGGTTAAAAAGAGCAAGGCCGGCTTTGCTGTCTCAAGGTGGTGGTGGATAGTGTCGAGGTTCGAATGTAAGCCCCTGATGTTGCAAAAATCCACGGTAAACGTGACAGGGGGTGCCATGGTATGCCTTCTCTTGCCCCGAGCAGATTTTGAGAGCGCAGTTGAGCCCCCCCCAGAGTACGAGGGGCAGCCTGGGCGTCCACGCTCAGGCATAATCCGTACTGAGGGTGGACGTCCAGGGGGGGATTCTCCAACGCTAGCGCTGGTACCCCCCTGGGGTATCCTTTTCGTTAACAGCGCTATCATTAGGGGGGTGGGGGATTTTGGGCCTCCGGAGACCTCACTCATTTCGGGGAAATGCAACGCAAGCGTTACTTCACAACCGGTTTTCTGTGAGGCCGTGGTATCGCACCGGTCGAGCCGGCCCATTCGTGCTTAAGCAAGCATGGCTCTACCACTAAAAAAACCACTAAAAGTTTGGAAAAATTATTTCGGCTACTAGACTAGTCTCTCGCGTAGCAGCAGCAATTATTTAATTTTAGGTGCTTTGCTTGCGTGTATTCATGTGCGATGATTTTGATTTAACAATGGTAAATAATGGAACTTATCCAAGCATTACGTAGCCTCCCATCTAGACGAAACATCTCAACATCGTCTAGAAACGGATTTAAATTGAGTTTTTCTTTTTAAGAAAATAGGTTACTTTTGTTTGCGATTAGCTCATTTCGTTTTCAAACAGTTGAGATATAGCGGACAGTAGATATCTTTGCGTGATTGATGTGCCCTTGTCGATTTTGCACTAAAAGCAATGAGGATGGTGACCACCACTCTTAGACTCCACTTGTTGTTTTCCATCAGGCAGAGTGAAGTCATTATGGTAGGCTTAAATAAAAAAAAAGAGAAGACATATAAATATATGTCTTCTCTTTTTTCTTAGTAATTTCAGCTGTTATAAAAAAACTATATATATATTATATTCTGTTGTAGTCGCGTTTAATTGTGATAGGAATATTATTTGTAGATGTCTGTCTGTCTGTCGATAAGAAGTAGCGTATATCACAAAGACATGAATCTTAAAAGACAAAATTGTCTTTTAAGATTCATGTCTTTGTGATGGCATGAATCTTAAAAGACAAAATTATCTTTTAAGATTCATGTCTTTGTAGTTTGCTTGAAATTATTGTATTGCCCTCGTTGGCTTCTATTTTCTGATTAAAAACATATTTAAAATTATTTTTGGTCACGAATAGATATACGCTACTTCTTATGGACAGGGTACGTCTACAAATAATATTCCTATTACAGTTAAACGCGACTACAACAGAATATAATATATGTATAGTTTTTTTTTATAACAGCTGAAATTACTAAGGGATCATGACCTAAAGAAGGTAAAAACGCAACTGACTCGTGTAGGCTAACGACATCTGGAAATTATAGTCAGGTACTAGATGTCAGTTGAGTTTCACGACTTGGTTTGTCAGTTTAAGGTACACCTTGAACCCGGTAGGTAGAGCTGTGTTAGAGTTCCAGAAATACATTTCTTACATTCAGATTTTGATTTGTTATTTCATACATACCGCGATTTACCTATACAGAGAGAGAGAGTCCATAAACAACTCATATATTTTTTGGCAAGATGTATAAAAAATATAGTATTCTGTATGTTTTTATTTCTTTTCTGTTACATTTTACCGACTTAACTAGTGTTGTGACTTCTTGAATCATCATGTGGTCATCTTGAACCTCTTCTTCTATGTAAATGGACGCTGAGATGGCACTTGCACAGTTTATTTCGATGTTTCTTCACAAGGGTAGTCAAAGAAAATGCCAGGGCCATCTAACATATTTGGGCTTGGCCTACGAAATTGTTGACATGGTTATTGATGAATAGCATAATCGTTGTAAAGACAGTCACATACAAATTTACATGCATATATTATATATAATTAACGCCTACATTTTGCCGACCCATGCACGTTATAGGAGGCGAGTAAATTCCCGTCATGCGGATACTTTGGGAATAAGATGGGAATTGAAAGGGAAAGATGGGATAGAAAGAGAAGGAAAGAGTTATTGCTGGTACAAATGGATTAGTGGAGTATAAACAATAGCTCAGTTAAATCAGGGTCGCATACCTTTATGCCGAACCCTCTGTACAATATTACAGGTTTTAAGTACTAAATAAAACTACTCTCACCATAAAAAGGAGAATATCACAGGAGAAAGTTTTATATGAAGTTTGGATAAAGACTGGATGTAAAGGGCGCTGTACCGGGTGCTTTGGCGCTCGTTAGGAAAGGCCTATGGCCGGCATTGGCCTGCGATAGGATAAAGGATAATGATAATGTAGAAGTTTGAAAGCCTGGTGGTGAAAGAAAAGGTATGCCATTAAGTCTTTTTTACAATTTAACTATTATTTAGGTAATCAGAATACTAGATGTATATGAACATACGCTTTTTTGTGTATACATTACATATATATATAAATACAAGTGTATTAGAGTAAGTCTGCGTTGAATGCTTAGGTTTATTGGTATATTTTTTGTTTGAATTAAACTAATAAATGCTGTATTTAAAATTATGCTCTAAGTCTAACAAAATATAATTGGGTAATATAAGATTCTTTGTTAATTCCTGTAATTTATTTTTTTGATAGTAAATGTAAGTCTAACAAAACTAAGGAAACACCATATAATAAAATAATATTTAAATTATGAAATATCCTATGACCTCACAAATTGTAAATAAAACCTCATTTTTAGTTGATAGGTAGGTTTATCCGAGCGCCGATCGGCTAAGGCACTAGCAACACCACTACGAATATTTATTAGTACTAGCAACATTTCAGTAGTATGCACCAGCTGTACTAGGCTATCAGAGCTTTGAGGAACTTACTTTGCGAAAGTGAGGACATTGTTGAATGCGACAGAAATAATAATGTGAAGATATCCTAGAGCTAGACATGTAGTGTTTATCTCTTTCTAATCTAGCTGACTGTAAGTCTGACAGAATGAAACAAAGTATAAACACTAACACACTAACACTGCAACTACATGAGGGGCGGGGTGAAAATTTACTTGGAGAGATAGGAACTAAAAGTCCCTACTTAACTCAGTCAAAACATTTAGATGTATCTACTAGCCTTTCTTACGGATTAGTTGACCAATTTTTTTTTATTATTTATGGCTTTTATGGTTCATAGCCTGTAGAGGGGAAGTTATACAGATTATACAAATTATTACTTGCAAAAATCGAAGTATGAACACGCGGCCCTATAATGCATTGATCACTCAGCATTTTGTTTTATTTCATAAACGAATTTAAAAATCGCCTAATGCCTAATCTGAAGGTCCAAAAATTCGTTCAGAACAGAGTACGGTAGTTTTTATGTTTTATACAGTTTAGCTCCTCGACTACAAATTCAATATGTGGTTACAATCATGGCGGCTCTAAGGTGGCATGTCTTCTACCCCTTCGTCACAAATACTGTATTTCTATCATTTTACGCAAACAGTTATGATTAATGTTAATAATAAATAAATAAGTTTGTACCGTAAATATTTTTTTTTATGCGATAGAGGGCAAACGAGCAGACGGGTCACCTGATGGTAAGTGACTACCGCCGCCCATGGACACCCGCAACTCAAGAGTCACAAGTGCGTTGCCGGCCTTTTAGGTAGGAGTACGCTCTATTCTTGAAGGTTTGAAGGTCGTATCGGTTCGGATATTATTTCACGCAATAATGTTGGATTACGTAGTATATGTCAAGTTATTATTAGAGTGTGAGAGAATGTGAAGAAATGTAGCCCCGCCTACTCTACGTTTCATGTCCTGAGGTGTGATATCTTGAACATGTTGAAAATCCTAAGGGTTTCAAATACGGTTCAGACTTTTAGCCTTTTGCTTGAGTTGAATGAGGGTAATATTTGTCTTTATCTAGGTGTTGCAAGTGTAAGCTTTACTGGTTGTAACTATTATATATTTTTTATAGAAAAAGTAAAATTAAAAAAATATCATTATATTATTTATTTCATGAAATTAATTAATTCCATTATTATCTATGCACTATTGCCATTTTGAACTTAGTTCATTGATTCCATTGCTGAAAAAATTGTGGTAGCGAGAATCGATAAAATCTCTGAAGGCGGTTTGGACTGCCTCATCGGAATTGAATTTTGTTTCTTGCAAGAAATTGTACAAATTCCTAAAAAAATGACAATCTGTTGAAGCGAGGTCTGGGGAGTATGGTGGGCATCGGAGAAATTCCAATCGTAGGTCCTCTAATTTAGCTACCGTATGTCATGAAGTCTGAGGCTAGTATTGTCCTGGAGCAGCAGTGCGCTACAGAAATTGACCGGTGTCGGTTGCTTAACAGCTAGGTTGTCCATCATGGTTTGCAATTGTTGACAATACATTTGCCGTAATCATCTCTCCAGATTCTAGGAAGCTGTAGGGAATGACACAAGCACCATCAAACACTCACCAGTACTTCTTTCTGAGTTAACTTTCCCTTAGGACAGGATTCGGCTAGTTCTCCTGGGTTCAACCACTGTGATTATCATTTTGGATTATCGTACAGAATCCATTTTTATCAAAAGTAAAGATACAATTCAAAATTCAAACGTTATTGAGACGGTTGAGTAATGTTGCACAAATGTTGCTTAGTAAATGTTTATTACAGTGCTTTTATAGTAATGTTACAATGTATTTTTATATAAGCTTTTATACTCAATTAAGCATTGATATGACATATTAGAATAAATCTCCTTATAATGATATAATAGTTTTAGTCACATGCAGTGATTAATATATTTTCATAAAGCCAAATCGCTCCGCAATGTTTTGTTTGGATTTAATCTACAAGGGATAAGACATACGTACACAAAAGATTTATGTATGCAATAAAAGCTTCAACGGGGCATGAAATGCCTAAAACTAGTCTTGTTTTCTTTTTAAAACTACATTAAGACCGTTTTAGTGTTGGTAAATAGTCCCTAAACCTGTCAGCGCAGCGTCCTCATTCGCTTAAATATTGACGTTTTCAATCCGTTAAAAAAAAATTAGTGAAACAGAATTGAATGGAAAGAATTTGTTATTTTCTGTGCAAATAAACAATCAAATTAGAAAATAGGATTTCATATGAATATTATTTTATTTATGAACTCACCGTTTTAACTTTACCTTACGTATATCATGATACGCAATGCAGTTTGCATTTGCACCTGGAACGCACGTAAGCTCCGCCCAAAATATGGCCGAAATAGTGACGTGTTGTGATATCGACACCGTAAACTGAATATATTTATTAGGTACATCACTATGGCGCTATCTCCACCATGGTACTGTACGCCTGGTAGTTCTCTCTGATAAATTCAGTACAATATTCGACTTCTGGGATGCAATTTAGCTATATACATCACCAACAACGCGCATGCGCTATTAGTAACGTGACCATTATCGATATAAAAAATGCACAAAATTACCGGTCATTTGTTACAAAATTATACAATTGTTTTTTTAATTAAACGTAAATTGCAGTCCAAATAGTTTTTCTCCTGTACTGATGAACATAACGTAGTAATGTGACGAGATAAGCATCCTAAAACAAAAGTGTCGTAATAGACGGTTTCCATCCCTAAGCCTTTATACTTCTTCTAAGTCAGTTGTCAGGAGGCCTAGTTATATCCTGGTGATGTTCTGTAGATATTGTTCGTGTTCGGAACATGTGTACTAGGGCAACATAACACTGCACAGGTATGAAATGATCAAGTTTTAGGTTTAAAGATATTTATTCTAGTAATAAGATGTTACATCGCTCCCATGAGGACACAGTTAATAACTTTTTGAATTTTAAAAGTCTTCGTCACAACATAACAAATTGTAATAATACATTTTTTATGATGTAGGAGGGCAGATGAACAGGTGGATCACATAATGGTAAGTGATAACCGCCGTCCATTGGCACATGCAACTCAAGAGTTGTAAGTGCACTGTCCGCCTTTTAGGCTGATGTGAGGAGAGGGGGAGTCGGGCGTCCGTTACCTTCACTCAATTGGCAAAACAACACAAGCATTGTTTGACAGGCGATTTTCGGTGGACCATTTATACCTAAGCATGACTCTCCACCGGTGAATCTCTTTTAAATTAAATCTAAAGCAAAACTTATACCTTAATAAATAAACATTAGGTACTTACTCCTTAAATGAATTGCTCCTTAATTACTACCTACTTGTCATTTTCTGATAAATATTGGGCAAGTTGTTTTTTACAATACATTGAATGCATTCTATGAGTAGATTATTGTAGAGCTGATTCGTAGGTTAACATTGTTTTACCATCATTTGACACGCGTCAACGCTGCCACACAAAGGTGTGGGTAGCCTCTACATGGTTCAGTCCATGGTACAAAGTGAGAGTGCATGGGAATCGCCGCCTGCTTCTGCGAAGTGGTGATGCTGATCAAAGAGGCTGCGGAACGGGAACGGGAGAGGATTAGCACTCTCTCGTCCCCAAGAGGACGCACCAGGCGTCGGAAGTCACAGAATGACCTCAGAACATCATGAGCGATAGCCTGGGGGTGGCAAGGCCACTCTTTCCACGGTGTGGTCGCCCGATGGTCATGCGACCAAGGTTTGCAGGGGTCCTTGGAAGCTTCCTTTTTGGGGGCATACCCGAGTCCTCTGCAATAGACACACTAGTGACAGAACACCGTTTGGTTTTAGTCGGTTCGAGTCCAACAACAACAGCAACAACTTTAGTGTTAGCTCCAGTAAGGTCATGACCCGTGGGGGTTTCCAAACGATAAAAAAAAAGGCGGAATAAAATCGTGTACCTTATTACTTTTCAATTCTGTCATCATAGCTGCTGTATACGTTGCTTTTCAAAATTTAATATGAAAGAAAGAAAAAAAAATGTATTTATATATGTCCATATTATATATTTCCCCTCCTCTCTTTCCACTACCCTAAAAGGTGGACAGCACTCTTGTGACTCTTGAGTTGCAAGTGTTCATGAGCGGCGGTAGACATTTACCATCTGGTTACCCATCTGCTCGTCTGACCCCTTTTTTGCGCATTTTATGTAATAAAAAGTAAGAACAATATTGTGAATGTATATATAGAATACATAAACAATAAAGCCCTACACACTTAGGTCTATTAACATAGATTTTTACTCTAAAAACCTTTTTATATACTAACAGGTAACAGCAGTAGGTAATTTTATAATATATATATATGTATGTACATGTTTCTCATAATCCGAAATGACATTTTTCCACAAAGAAAGTGATATACTTAAATAAAAAAACCGTTTTTTGCAACTTGAATATCTTCTGACGCACACACATTGATTACATGTAACTCTACAATTTAGGCCACGAGCATAATTAAGAGCCCTTAATTAAACAAAATTATTTAAATTATGAACGTTTTATGAACAATATCTTAACAATATTTTAATTATAATCTTAAAAAGATAGTCATAGTAAGTCTTGTGCTTTAAACTTACTGTGACATTAATCGCACAAATAATATTAAACAAAATTGCCTGTTCTGTATTCTTTCCAAAAATTTTTATAAAAGTTAATTTAAAAATGCATAATTAACGTCATGGCACGTGTTTCAATCACGAGCCCTTTCAATATACTACAAATTTTCTAATTTGCGGCTGACGTCAATAGGCTTGCCTCCTATTATATGTATAAGACTAAATTATAGTCGACAAAATGTGGGCGTTAATGACGCCTCTGTATGCCCCTTCAGGGATACAGGCGTGAGGTATTCAAGTGTAAATCTCATTTAAATTTTATATTGTATTTTGGCATAGCTTAATTATATTGTACGGTGGATGAGCACGGCTAATGCACACGTTGGAAGAGGCTTGTCCAGCAGTGGAGTGCGATATCACGAATGATGATAATGATATTGTTTTACGTATAACCATACGTTAAATAAAAGTAACACAATGTAGTTGTTTAAATACATAAACGTTGTTAGGTATATTTTCCTAATGTTTTTTATATGGATAAATTACAAGAAAGTCGGAAAATATTGCAAAATCTTCAAAAACACCCTTGTTTAAAAAGTGCTACCCCAGGCGGGACTCGAACCCACAATCCCCGGCTTAGGAGGCCGATGCCTTATCCATTAGGCCACAAGGGCTACGTCTTAATAATCATATTCGAGTAATACTATCTAGAAAATAAACAATAAAGTTACAAAATTATGTACTCTCACGTGTGTATAACTTTGTCCCACTCAAACTCATTGCTTTTAACCGAGCAATATTAATAATGAAACACGTATTTCATGCTTTTTCAAAACACAACCCTTTTAGCGGGTGAATAGTCTACAAATGAACGTGGGTGTTATCGTGAAGTTTTTCGTGATATTAGTGCTGTAAATGTTAACATATTCAACTGAACATTAAAATTATATATACTTTTTTGTCACAGGCTCAGAAAAGTACATAGCTTTTTTCCTGAAAAAAGGACCGTGAGAATTTATTGACAAAATGTGCTTTAACATAATCAAAGCCGAGGCCAAAAGTTAGCAATTCAGATTTTTATACTTCTTTGTTTGTTAATCGATATTCATTTTAAGTTTAGTTGCTATAGACATTTTTTTATGTTATCTATACAGAAAAAAAAATAATAAGTTTTTTCCATAAATTCAACATAGCTTGCATAAACCATGGAAGAGGAAAATCAATCAAACTACTCTGCCTCCTATCTTGACATGACCTCATATTCTGTACAGCTCAGAGAGTTAGACTACAATAGCCAAGAACGGCGGCGGCGCTGTAGTAACCGAGCAGACAGCCCGCTACCGACGTGAGCCTACTTCTGTATAAACAATTAGTCTTGCTGGAGAGGTTCACAAGTCTGTTAGCAATATGTGACACACCTATATATGTGTGTGTGTGTGTGTGTGTCTTTATATTAAAGATATGATACGAATAGGACTGTTTTTAGAAATCCCCTTATTAAAGCGTGTGAGAAATGTGTGGAGCTATTATATGATAAGGATGAATATAAAACATTGCCTTTTTAAAAAAAAATGTTTTTAATTTAGGGACAAGAATATTAAAAGTACATAACGAAACTTTTTTTAATATATTCTTTAGCATTGAAATTAATATGAATTTGTATCTAATGCACGAAATGTAAGAAGAAGTGCAATTCATGATATGTTTTGATTTAGAGTATTTAACATATGTACGTACGTACGAGAATATTGAGAGTCGCTCATTACTGTTTGGTGGATATTAATATGAATTTGTATCTAATGCACGAAATGTAAGAAGAAGTGCAATTCATGTTATGTTTTGATTTAGAGTATTTAACATATGTATGTACGTACGTACGAGAATATTGAGAGTCACTCATTACTGTTTGGTGGATATTAATATGAATTTGTATCTAATGCACGAAATGTAAGAAGAAGTGCAATTCATGTTATGTTTTGATTTAGAGTGTAACATTTGTACGAATATGGTTTATAATATGAATTTAAATTGAAATATAACCAAACATTAGTGAGCGACTCTCAACATTTTTCACACATTTACGGTTAAAAATTACATACTTTCTGTAACTTCCTTTAATGTAAACAAACTAAGTATCTTTTTAACTTTGACTAAAGTTTTAAAAAAAAAAAATAGAAGATTTACTTCGTTCGCTTGTCACTCAGATAGGGACAAACTCGATAAAATCTAACATGCAAGCGTAGTTCTAGTCCCGCCCATTCAAATGTGCGAAAGAAACACATACACACTAGAAAAAGATAAAACCCACAGCGGCAAGGCTATAATACCTCCTTGTCGTCTCTTATCCCCTGATAGAAAATGATATGTGTGCCTGAAGATCGCGTGAATAAGCTTGAAGTTAATCACTCTTCCTGCGCACGTAGCACTTGATGTAGTTTTTTAACATTGTGTCTATCACATTTGACAATAAAATATTAAGGAAGTGATCGTTTTTGTTAATATTTTAATTATTTAATGACAGATACATATATAATACACATATATATTTATTAAAGCCGCTCTGGCTACATGTGAAACGAAACATGTGAAACATATTAATAAATGACAGGCTAGAGATGAAGTTATGGCCAAAAATTAAAAAAATATTGTTAGGTAAACTTTGAAATGATTATACAATATAATACTGTATTGTGATGTGAGGCTAAATGCGGACTCTGAGCCCTTTAATAATAACAAACTAATTGTTTTTTTATATTATTACAATACCGTAATTATTGTAATAATATAAAAAACATTGGTTTGTTTGTTCATAGTATTTAATGTTAATGAAATTCTTCATACACATTGGTAGGAATACAAAAATGAAAAGACACCGCTTCTTTAAGCGGTTGGTAGGTACTTATAAAAATAATAAATATTATATAGTAGTATATGTATACATATACACTAGAAATACTTTAATATTTTATAAAGAACTATACATAAAAAGTATTCAATCACACTAACTATAGCTTTTACAAAAAACACGGCGCTTACTTTGCTTCCCCCTACTCATTTCAGTTATTTCAAAGGTATTGTAACTGTCATTACCGTAAACCGTAACTGGTACCATAAGTACGGTTTTATTGCTTTGATTCAGTAATATTCACATTCTTTTTGATAACTACGGGACCATAGATGAAACTTTGTTTTTAATCTTTCACGCCCTATGAGCTATAATATACTAAATAACAAAATGTTTAATTAATCACTATAATCACATAACCTTCCTTCCGAATATACTTATCGTTTTTAAGAACACTGAGGGATATCCCGCACTATAAGGGCAGCAGGTTTTTTTATATACTTAAAATAAAATACTATTCATTCCACATCAATAAGAGAATGAGATTTAGATAGAGAGGACGGAGATCCAATTTATTTTTCAAAAGAGTTAAAATTACCACATTTTAATGAAAAAGAACCGTTTCCTGGTTAGATATTATGTAGTATTTAAGTGTAGTAGTTTTATGTCTATTTAGGTGCAATTTTAACAAATCAACCTGATTGTGTCTCTGTCTACCTCTATTTGTATATAGCCGAATTACGTCTGTTGGCAACATTACGTCTTGACCGAGATTATAAAACGGCGGTGCACGAGTAGAGCGTCTTCTTTTACGTCCAACATTTCGTACGGTTAAGAAGAAACATTTAAATTATTACTGTAATATTGTACCTTCAATTGTAAAAGAAAAATATTATAAAATGATCACATCTTGAGTTTGATCTGATTTACACAAGTAAAGTTTATACGTCATAGTATTACAAAAATAAAATCGAGTACAACTTAATTTTTTTTCAATTGACTGCGTTATATTTGTCATGTCGTTATGGTCCCAATCGATTGATTTATTCATCGCCTGACTTCTCGCTGCTGTACTTGCACCCTCATTTTCAGCTTGTGAACCGGAGTTCAACACTTACTTCTTATAAATTAATGTGCTATTATCTTGTTATCATGTAAATCTAATTAATGCTCAGTAATTATGATGGGTGGAAGTGTGGGTAAGAGCACCGCTCTGTTAAGTCTTGTCGCTTTCCTAAATTGTATATGTCTATATCTGTCAATATATAGTCTAGACTATATTTTGACAGACATATAGAGGCAGGCAAATTTTATATGACTTCATTATGAACTAATACAATTATCTTTAAATAATAAACATGAAAAGCATTATACACCATACAAACCAGTATGCGCGCTTGCTCGCGTAGCTGGATCTGTAGATAGAAAAATGCTTTTGATGATAACTGTGGGTAATTTTATAATCTGCATGTTTACAACACACACAGTAGTACAAGTCACAATAATCCACAGAGAAAACGAGATACCAAAAAAAACTGTTTTCTCGAAATGACCGTGAATATCCTTTGACACAGACACGACACGGTGCACATGCATGGTATTTTTGTATGTCGTGTCGTAGCGTGAGCCTATACAACACACCGACATTGCCGACAACCATGATGATATCTGGAAAGAAATGTATTTATTTTCTTTCTTCTATTTTATTTATTAACCACTATTAACAATAAGAGAGCTAGATATCAACTTTTTAGGTACATCATAATGAAACATTAATAATTATGTGTATTAATGAATATACCATATATATGTATATAAAAAACAAAAATTACTTTTAATGCTGTTTAAAAAACGTGAGAGGGTCTCGTTTTTAAAGTTTAATCATCAAAATGGCTGTTGAAACAACAAATGCAAAGAACAACAAGATTAGAGTCTCGCTTTCGTAACAAATCATTGTAGATCACACAACATTTTAGCTTTTGCAAGCAAGGCTTTTGTCACAGCAGTCAGGATCACTAACGCTAACAGCGTCTTTTATGAGCAAGATAAAATTACACAAGTTCATATCTTTATCGTGTTGAGTATGTCATGGGCACCATATATGTTGGAGACTAACAATATCTTCTATCCCTTTCTGTACCTCTGACAATGTGTGTTCAAAACTGTGTGATTATCGAATGTAGACAAAAAATAATAAAATATATGAAACCCTAAAACTCGCTTATAATCGAGCTTGCTAGCTTGTTTCCACATTCTAGCCCTACTTATCACACGTCCATCGTTGTCGGTTGAACAACTGCCTAATTATAGTGTAACATTACAAAACAAACATTTTAATCAACGATTGTAGACAATTGACGTGCCCCACGGTTTTATTTTAGTCTAGTCTATGCATATGTTTATAATTCCCACGACTGTATCTATTTTATTCGTTTTTGGTTTTTAGTACATTTATCTTAAACATTGCAATGTATGTTTAACATAAAACCGTTTAACTTAAAAAGTTTTTTTACCTATTTTTATTTACTAGTTTTTAGTTTTTTTTATATTTTTTTTTTACCATTTTGTTCCCAAGAGTAATGGACATTTAAACGGTCGACCCCCCCTGAGGTCCAATAAAGGGGCAAGGCTATGTACAACAAGATGCGCCTGAGTCTTGAGGGGAAAACGCTAACGACATATCATTTTTATCCACCCTAATGCCATACAGTTCTCGGCGCGTTTTAACCTTTCACCTTAACTTGGGTGGTGTACCGCTAACGACGTATCATTTTTAGACACCCTAACGCCACACAGTCCTCAACACGATACAAAATCTTGACTTGGGTGGTGGATTCAGGCTGGATTAATCAGATACCTAAATTACAGATTCAATTTCTAAATTTAAATCTTATTATTATACGCCATTTGGTGGCTGCACCCATCTCAAATATTGAGGTTGTATAGTGCACTGTATTCTTCTTGTCAAACCCTTTTATTTGATACCCATATTGGTGGGATTGATAAAAAATTGTTATCAGCCATTTGGTAGCCATCTTAAAGTAAAGTAGATTGTATGATTGAAGTAGAAGTAAATTGTATTCTACTTGTTGAGACCTTTCATTTGATACCCATGTTGATGGGATTGATAAAACCTAAGTTATCCGCCATTTTGTAGAGGCCGCCATCTTGGATTTTAATTTTATATAGTACATTGTATTATACTGGTTGAGCACTTTCATTTGATACCCATATTGATAGGATCGATAAAACCTACGTTATCCGCCATTTTGTAGCGGCCGCCATCTTGGATTTCAATTTTTTATAGTATATTGTATTCTGCTTGTTGAGCCCTTTCATTTGATACCCATATTGATGGGATTAATAAAACATAAATTATCCGCCATTTTGTAGCGGCGGCCATCTTGAATTTATAATGATAATGAATAAACAAAATTGTATTGTCACCAAAATCCAAAGTGTATACAAAATTTCAGATTAATCGGTTGACAGGAAGAGGGTGAAATTTGAATTACTAAAGTTGACCCAAGAATAATAAATAAAACAAACGGGATGAGCTAAATAAAACCGTTTAATAATAGTTTCCTTATTAAACTTCAGAAATCAATAGTCAAAATTTTATTAAAAAAAGCGCAGTCACCTGAAATTGATGTCTCTAATCTATTTTTTTTTTTTTTTTTTTTTTTATATACTATAAGGGGACGAACAGACGGGTCACCTGATGGTAAGTGACACCGCCGTCCATGGACACTTGCAACTCAAGAGTCGCAAGTGCGCTGCCCGCCTTTGAGGGTGATGAGGGATGTAGGGAACGGAAAGAAGAGAGGAGGGATGAGGAGATGGAAAAAAAGAGAAAGGAGATGAGGGGAGAGAAAAGGGGGGAGGGGGGCCTCCGGATATTTAATTTATTCTGTTTACTACATGTTTACCTTACATATTGCTGTAACAAAAATTATTATCACTCTACGAGTATAATGAGTGTGTACATATAAATGTTGATATACCATACATATACATGTTGACATACCCTACTATTTCCTTTTACCATTCCTCTCACTGACAATTGATCCATCCTCTGGGTCCCATTGATAGGAGGGAACTGAGTTTCCAGTACACAAGCGAAGCCTTATATTGTGCCGCCACCGGCGTGACCTAACACTCTGTATGAATGCGTATCTTTAAATATGATAATTTATGAATAGAAATATGCGATAGTATGAACGTGTAAAGTTTTGTAGCATATTATTTATATAATGCAGAAACATAAAATTCTTAACACGAAATAAAATTCGAAACAAAACCTATTATTATTATATATCTACGAATAAAGTTGGTAATTGAGTTTCATTTTGTTTATTTAGGTGCTTAAACCTTATGAGTGAAAGATAATTATGTGTTGAAAACTAGCCGCTCACGTGTCAAACAAATCCTCACCTCAAATGAGATGTGCCTCACGAGTACCTCGCGAAGGAAAATGAGGTACTCCCTCATCCTCATATAAAATTGACGAGTTACCCATTACTATTGTAATAACACAATATTAGGTGTAATATTAACGGCCTCATAATTATTTCTAAGATATACTGTGTTGTAATCTTCAACTCTTATGGTAAACTAGAGCACTTAGCTAGTTTTGGCAATAAGTGCTATGAAGACTAATAAATTTCCATGCAAGCGAATCTTTTGATGCACAGCTCGAGACAAACACTAGCTTGAATGTAAATCAAACTGTGGCATCTAGTGAGCTTCAATTTTTTTTTTTTGTATTATGCATATATCTATGTCTTGATGTGCTCTGGATTTCAATTACATACATAGTTTATTTTGAAGGAATAAAAACTTAAATAAGTTTCGATTAAATAATATTTTATTTTATAGATTTAAGTGCTTTCATTCTTTTTCATAGATATACAAGATACATCTATAAGATGCCAAGATAAGTATGATGTTTTATGAAATTGTTGTTTGATTTTATGAATCAACAGGTGTTGTCTTATCAAAATAACTTCCAATTGCTTATGAATTAAAATTACGTTGTATTGTTAATTTATGAACATGCCGATGAGAACTCGGTTTTCAAAACATAGGTTAGGACATTTCATATTTGGGGTTCTGAATGTTGCCCCCCTACTCTGCCCTGTCAGAAAATTTATTTAAGATCTGAGCTTATGAAAGTTTCAGAACTATGAATGGACACGATTTTACTAGTATTAATGAATTATACTTAGATTTTACTTGGTATTTACATATTTTTGTATTTCTTATACGGATATAACAACTCTCATTCTTATGTGGTTGTTTTGAATAAAGAGTTAAAAAGGCAGTTTCCTTTATATGTACATAAACTGATTGTGTAAAGACCTCAAAAAACAGCTAAAAATAGTTTTTATGATTTTTAAACATTTGTTTTGTGATACCCAGTATATATTTTTTTAATTGCATTATATATTTCAGACTTCAGAAAGCAATACACACGTATGATTGCATAATTATGTAAAGAAAGACTATTTAATGACAGTTCAAGATACTGCTCAATAAAATAAAACAATTTCAAACTTATTGTATTAGGTTTAATATCCACAGACAAAATATCCTAAGTTTACTTTTTCGGAAAATATTCAAGTTGAATTTTCACTTTTAAAATAAAGTGATTTCAAAACAGAGATTCGATAGTCTACTTTGCGTTTTAAATACTTATATCATTATATCGAAGTTAGATCAATTAATTGTATGATATAGGGTTGGAGTGAATCGAAATATCCATCCCCACCACCTGGACGATTGGCACTCCACCACTGTGCGCTAGAAGCTTTTTGCCTCGCACAACCAGCCTATGGAACAAATTGTCGCCTGCCGTTTTTCCGAACCGATACGACCTTCAAACTTCAAGAAAAGAGCGTACTCCTACCTAAAAGGCCGGCAACGCACTTGTGACTCGTGAGTTACGGGTGTCCATGGGCGAAGGTAGTCACTTACCATCAGGTGACTCGTCTGCTCGTTTGCCCTCTATCGCATAAAAAAAATATACTAAGACACTCTCGTGTAACAAGGAAGCATTGAGAGCCAACATAAGTTTACATACGGTAACGGTTGTAAAACAGCTTTATTCATAAAAAAATATTTAACTATTAATCAATAGTTTAAATTATTTTTAAATTCATTCCTGCAACTTTTAATTAATGGCCTTTGTGGACTTACCATTTTGTTATTGTCAATGAAGAATTTGGTGCATTGTCAACTTCTTCAGGCATTACAATAATCGAACATGGATCACTGTGTGTAAATTATTCTAGCTCTCAAATTAAACACGCTTTTGCGCTTGTTTAAAAGTTTAATAACCAAATTGGGGACGATATCTCTAGCAAGGAACAGCTGATCGATTCTATTTCACTACCTAATTCTATTGTTATTGACGCTACTGGTTTCATAAGACCTTTACTTTAAGGTAATGTATTTACCAGACTTTTGGCGCTCTCGAGCTCAAGGTGGATATTAATCTAGAGAGGAATTATAAATAAAAACCAAAGCATTCTTATAGTGATCCTCACTGCTAAGCCCACGGATATGGGTTTGACTCCCACCCAGGACAAATATTTTATGTATGTTTATCAGCAGTCTGGTTACCATAGTAAAGCTCTGCATAGTTCGGGATGAGACAGTCGTGTGTGAGATATGTAGAGCTATTATTATTATTATTTTCCGTATTCCATGAACTATATATATAACATATATAAATCTCATAATTAAATACATTTTCCGGATAACCTGATACCAGAAGCACACTATTTTAAAAAAAGTGCGTCTCCGGTAACCGGTATATATTATCAGATTATCTGCATGAGGGACGGTAATGTCAACAAACTTTGATCTAATCGGTCTATCGCCACTATTATATGAATGTATAGTCTGGGTATAACAAAAGTTCAAAATAATCCCCTTAGTCATTTGTCATCATAATATGGAGATAGAGATGTATAGTATATAAATATAATCTTTCGAAAAGATTTTGACCACCAATGCTGATAATGAGACTTATTACTAATGTGTTGTCTATTTTCACTCATGCGTATTTGATAAACAGTAAATTGTAATGGCATAAAACCTTATATTAGTTATTTTCAAAACACATACACAGTGTTAATTATTTAATATCATTAGACAAGAGTTCAAACCCTTAGATAGCTATTTATACATTATATGCCTACTATACCAATATACTCAAACCATGATATAAAGCTTCGCTTGTGCGCTGGAAACTCAGTTCCCTCCCGTCAACGGGACCTAGAGGACGGGTCAATTGACGGTGAGGTGAATTGTTAAAGGAAATCGTATACTATTCTATGTTCATATTAACATTAATGTGTAAATTTAGATGTAAACACTCCCTATAGAGTGATAGTGATTTATGTTACAGCGATATGTTAGGTGATTCATAGCGTTAAATATAAAATTAGAACCATCCAATAAATATTTCTAAATAACTTTTCTAAAATGGAAGGATGGGACGTCCATAGTTGAAATAATGACGCTCTTGGTAGCTATAAAACAATAAATACTTATTTTCTGACGGTTTGACGCTATTTAAAAAAAAAATATGTATTAATATGCAAAAAATATCATTTATCAAAGCCTTGGTTTCATAATGTCCGTAATCGTTGTTAACCGCACTGGTATTAATAAAACGTGATATGGTAGGCAGTTTTTTTTTATTTTATTATTTTAGATAAACTTACAGCTAATGACGTTTATAACTAACTAACACAGTAGCAAATGGCCAATTAGTTTTTTTTGCATTTGAATAGTATTATAATAATATAAGACAGACGTCGCTGTCTACGTGTTGTAATGCTTTTTAGATTCGGTAGTATACATAGTTCGGTGTTGTATTATATATCTCATTAAAGAACTTAATCTTTTTTACTATTACATTAGCATACCATTAGCCTACCATAGTGACTCCACTATGCCTGATGGAAAGCAAAGTCCAAGAGTGTTGGTCACCACCCTCATTGCACGTCTAGTCAATGCAGCAAGGTGACCCTCACTATGGCGGCCTGATGGTGGGATGCTTTTTCACGCCCCGCTTAAAAGACCCGGGATCAAAGTGGGAAGGAAACACGTGCGCTGGTACGGAATTCCAGGCTCTCGCCGATCGGCACAGGAAAGAAGAGCCAAACCGTTTAGTTCGGGTACGTATATTTTTGACGCTCAAACGGTGACTGCCCAGGCTAGCACGTGTCGTCCTGTAGAGGAAGGGAGGAGTTGGGACCAATTGGAAGAGCTCGTCAGAAGCCGTTTGAGACCGATGGCATGTAGCGGGGCACAAAAGTTACAAGACTGAAGTTAAGCGTGTAAACCTCTCGCTGCGTTTTGAGGTCCTGGTATAGCTGCGGATTGTAACGTTGGTATTTGTTATATATAATGACAAATCGACTACGTGGGACGGGATATTTTTAACGAATATGAGTGGAGTCCCTTCAGTGTATAATTCTCAAATTCTTTGATTTAACTTAAACAAGATAATAAGGGTTTGCTTTTATTTAAACAAGATAATAAGCATAGATATTTAATATTGGTATCTCATTCCGGCGTAGTAAAGTCATACTGCAGAAGAATAAGAAGAGATTATAAGAGAAATGTGTGTGATTGGTGCATCAGCCAAGTTTCCCTCTCAATTTAGGGCGTGACTAAAAGCTCTCAAGCATTCCTCACATCACTAGCACTCCAGTGCTGTAGAAGAGGTATCTTTAACGGCTCTACTAATAAACAACAATAACTAATTGACCAGTATCTAAACAAGTTTCAAGCCTAAAGAACTTTAGTGCTATATTAATTTCAACCATTTGAATGCATTTTCAGATTCCTTTGACTCAAGATCTTATAAAAATATTAAAATGAAAATTTGCATCGACCGTGTGAGCTTTGCACCATATACTTTAATATACTACCTACTGTCAAATAACATACGTGCATACGTACGTATGTTATTTGATCACACCACTTTGCTAAGGATTTAAAATTACAGGTACGCAAGATACGTATTTAACAGATAAAATGTTAGTCATATTTATTGGAACCGTCATCAGCCTATCGCAGTCCACTGCTGGATATAGGAATTTTGAATTTGGAACCATGAACAATGAATTTCCTGAACGTTAAGTTTATAAAAAAATATTAATAGTGTGTAATCTACTTAAAAAAGGTATCGACTTAAGACTAAAATTAATAATAATAAAACATCTATTTTATTTAATACTAGCTTTTACCCGCGGCTTCGCTCGCATTGAATCCCTTAAGTAATACCAAAATATTTTTTTAACCTTTAATGTTATGTCCCTAATACCTTTAAGAATATGTGTACAAAGTTTCATGATAATCGGTTGAGTAGTTTCGGCGTAAAAGATAGTAACAAACAAACTTACATTCACATTTATAATGTTAGTAGAGAAGTAGGGATTGTAGGGATATAGCACGAGTTCAATGACGTTTTGTATTTGAATTTGAATCGACTTATGACATAAAAGTAAATTAGAGATACCAATATTTTTTAATTAATTTAAAAGCAAATAGACCATTCATAGACCAGGGCTGTAGCTTTAGAAAATGGTAAAAAGCGAAAAAAAAAGGTGGGATGAAACCCATTGGAAAAAAATAATATAATAAAAATGAAAGGAAAAATAATTTATGGGTGATCTGAGGTCGAATAGGGTAGGGGTGAGTTTTTAAGGGTAAAAAACAGTTTATCTCGATTTCCGGTAAAACTAAAAGTCCTATGAAAAAAAGTTTAAAAGCATAGTTGTAGGTAATAAAAGGATCTACAACTTTTGTATTTCCACTTTTTTCACACACCCTCAGAATTTGCGTGGCGCTGTCTCTACTCTTCTCTATTCACTGCTGTCATCATGAACGCGTAGTAATTCTCTTTTCCCACTCCTCCACTTGCTGCTTGAACATACTAATAAGCTTACATCGTTTTTCATTCAATCTCCTTTTTCTCTTTATGGATTTTTTTTTTTAGAAAAAGACTCACTAGTCTTTTTTGTTGAGAGTCAATACGCATGTCAACAATAAATCAATAACTAAAGTTTCACTATTAAATGAGTTATTTACTTTTGTCATGTCGTTCCACCGGGGTTTTCGGTGGAACGGTGTGTCGGAATCGAACCGACTAAAACCTTACGGTGTACCATGCTGCGCTTAAAATAGGAGGAATCCGGGAAGAGCTTTATTAAGACATCCGGACCCCTTTTAGTGCCTGCCCGCACTACGCTAACCTCTACGCTTCAAACAAGCTACTGGTGCTACGAATATAAACTGTACACAATAGGGTTAATTTACCAGAATGACATAACTCCGAAGGAGATTTATAGTGGGGGTGATACTTATATTTTTAAGCTTACTGCTAACTGTGTAGTAGTAAATCATGGAGAAATCATTATTTTCATTTTAAGTGTAATAGTTGAGTAATCTTTAAAATAACATACATTTATCAAACCGAATCGAAG
The DNA here is from genome assembly GCA_947561695.1 of Tyria jacobaeae. Taxonomy (NCBI): domain Eukaryota; kingdom Metazoa; phylum Arthropoda; class Insecta; order Lepidoptera; family Erebidae; genus Tyria; species Tyria jacobaeae. Next base: position 2,600,360 of record OX387207.1, on the reverse strand, counting down.
TCGAATTAAAATGAAGTTTTACGTCGATCTGAAACACTGCTGTATAATATTGTTTAACTTTCCATATTGTATGTCTCCGTCTTTTCTTTCCGCTTCTGTCTTTTCTTAAAGCTTGGCAATGTCATATGCCGTCCATGGGCACCCGCAACTCAAGAGTCGCAAGTGCGCTGCCCGCCTTTGAGGGTGATGAGGGATGCGCTGAGTCAGAGAAAATTGGGGATGAGGAGATAGGGAGAGGGGAGTTGGGCCTCCGGAAACCTCACTCATTTCGGGGAAATGTAACACAAGCGTTACTTCACAACCAGTTTTCTATGAGGTCATGGTATCTCACCGGTCACCCCACCCAATACGTGCCTAAGCATGGCTCCACCACTATCAAATACTAACTCGATAAGGAAAATTTAAGTACCCAATGACAGTTTAAGTTTTTTGTATACGATAGGGTGTCAAACGAGCGAAGGGTCACCTGATGGTAAGTGACTACCTCCGCCCATGGACAACCGTAACTCAAGAGTCACAAGTGCGTTGCCGGCCTTTTAAGTAGGAGTACGCTCTTTTCTTGATGGTTTGAAGGTCGTATCGGCCCGGAAATATGGCAGACGACAATTTGTCAAACAGATATATTATTTAAAATAATATATCAAAAATACTTACAAATGAAGTACATAATTTCTCTATTTTGGGAACATAATTTACGCATAGACAACATTCTGCACAGTATCTCTAACTGGCAATGGTTAGGGATACATAACTTGGATGAGGATTAAAAATAATTGTATCTCAATACAATTATGTTTGGCTCAGTGGCAAGGTCAAGCCGCAAAGCGTATAGAAAAAATGATTTGGGATAGTGCATCAGCCAATCTTTCCTCTTTCTATATAACAATACCAGTCAGGCTCAGAAAAAGACACTCGATGAAAATTCTAATTGTTGTGTCAAAAGTTACATCAAGATTCTTAAAAGTGTCAAACTTGTTAGAATCTTTATTATTAATCTCTTCTCATCTCTCAGAATAATAAAGATTCTAACTTGTTAGAATCTTAGTTATTCTTTAGAAACAACTATGGACTTACAATCAGAATATGTAGCGATGGCGTCCTCTCTACAATTCAATACAATGAGATATTGGTTAATATTATAATTAGGTGGTAGATAAACAATACACATAATCAACTTTACATATTTCTTTGACATTAATGCAAATATTAATTCTTTTCATTTTACTGTGTTGGAAACTTTGTCCCCAATAATATACCCCATCATCATGTGTCATCAGTTTCATCCTTCAACTAGCTGTGACCCGCGGTTTCACCCGCCTAGTTCCTTGTAAGATCTTAATTGAAATTAACTGATTTCATGATTTCAAGGACAATTTTGTTCACAATGAAATACTCTTAATCAACAACACATTTATTTCGATAAAGATTAATATTATTATGTTGATAAAACTTTGGCAAATTACTCATTATTTAGTACCAATTCTTTGCGTTTTTATACTCGGAATAATTTCTCAACGAAATGTCCGATTGGAATAAAACAAAAAGTGTTTTACTTCTACATAAATACCCTTTTTTTTTTTTTTTTTTTTAACGTGTGGAAACCCCCCCGGGTACCACCTCATCGAGATAAAACTCGATGTAGTGGCTATGTCGGAATCGAACCGACTAAAACCACACGGTGTTCCGACACAAATGTCTGTAGTCGGGGGTTAAGGTATAACCTAGGAAGGATGTCCCTCGACCCCCGACAGACGTGACCATCTGTTTATAAAACAGGTGGTCTCGAAACATATTAGGAATTTCCTTCCCAATCCGAGCTCGAAGGGCGCGCGCAGATCGCGTCACGCCACGGTTCGTCTTCTTCAGGCCAGCGATCATGGAGGTCGTAGATCGTCTCTACGGCGCCTGGAGCGTCCTCTGCGGGACGGGAGAGTGCTAGACCTCTCCCGTTCCCTTTCCGCCACCTCTTTGGCGTACATAACCTCCTCGCAATATGAGGCGGCGGAATCCCACGCGCTCTCACTTTGTACCATGGCTAGCACCATGGACTCTAGCGAGAGGCTTCCCACACCTATAGCTGTCTCGAGGACGTGGCGTTGTTGACTCCACGCTGGACAGGCCACCAGTGTGTGTAGGGCAGTATCCTCTGAACAGCCTCCGCAGTGGTGGCACGCAGGCGTTGGCTCCCGGCCTATGCGACACAGGTACTTCCCGAAGCAGCCATGGCCAGTAAGCACCTGTGTCAGCCGGTAAGAGAGGCTGCCATGATGCCTCTCAAGCCATTCCTCCATGACCGGCCTTACAGCCAGAATTGTGGCGTGTCCAGCACTTGGTCGCCCAAGTCGCTCTTTCCACTCAGCCATGAGTACCTGGTGGACCTGGAACCTCTGAGCCTTGATTATGGCGGGTGAAGGTCTGAGTCCAAGGTCCAGCATCTCCTTTCGCCATTGGTATGAGGATGCAAGTTCTTTTGCTTCCAGGTCCCATGGCATAGTGCCGGCTAGGAGACTCGCCGCTTCAAAAGAGATCGTGCGATATCCCCTTATAACCCTGACGGACATCACCCGCTGCGGGCGTCGAAGTAATGCGAGGTTACCGTCCGTCAGGGTTCCTGCCCAGATTGGAGCCCCATAAAGGGCCATAGATCGCACAATCCCCAGGTAGAGTCTCCTGCAGGAGGCATCGGGCCCTCTTATGTTTGGTAGCAGCCGCGAGAGTGCGGCCGCCGTCCCCATAAGTTTGGGAGCCAGACTTCGGAAGTGAGGTCCGAAGTCCCATCGGCTATCGAGTACAAGTCCCAGATACTTCATTGTCGGTTCAATGCCGATGCTGATGCCTCCTACTGTTAGCCTAGATCCTACAGGTGGCTTATTCCGAGGCCCATGGAAGCAAACGGCCTCGGATTTGTGTAAAGCCACCTCAAGACCTAGTCGCCGTATTCTTAGAACGACATGGGCGACTCCGGCCGTGGCCTTAATAGCTGCTTCGCGGTGCGTCTTGCCCCTTGCTGTCACGAGCGTGTCGTCAGCGTAGCATATTACAGCGACCCCATTGAGAAACGCACCGCGCAGCACCCAGTCATAGCCGATGTTCCAGAGGATTGGGCCTAATACCGATCCCTGTGGAACACCGCACGACATTTCTCGCCGACCGTGTCCTGCCCGACTAGGGTAGGTCACAGCTCTCTGTGTTAGGTATGCCCCGACAATACGGCGGAGGTACGGGGGCACATTGTGATAACGAAGTGCCTCCCTAATAGAACTCCAGGGCAAGGTATTAAAAGCGTTGGCAATGTCGAGAGACACTGCCAACATCACCTCACCCCGGGACACTGCTTCCTCCGCCAGGGCTCTAACGCGCATAGCTGCATCTATAGTAGAGCGCCCCCTGCGGAAACCAAATTGGTTATCCGCTAGGTCCGGACCCACACTAGAAAGTTGCTCGACGAGGCGGTTCACAATGATGCGCTCGAAGAGCTTACACACCACGTCGAGCAAAACAATGGGTCGGTAGGCGGAAGGTGAATCCGCCGGACGCCCTACTTTTCGAATGAGGACCAAATTTCCGGTTTTCCAGATTCTCGGAAACTGTCCCCGCTCTAAGCATGCACTGAAGAGCCCTTGAAGTCGGGGCCCGAGAGCTTGAAGGGCTAGGACCCATGCTCGGCCAGGTATGCCATCTGGTCCTGGGGCGGTATTCTTAGCTTGAAGCCGCTGTACCGCCGCCCTTAGTTCTACCCCAGTAACTTCGGGCACGTCGTCGTTGCCCTCCGCGTCGGGTACTTCTGGAGGAGCCATCGATGGAGGTATTGGTTCCTCGCGCGATGGAAACAGGGAGCCAATGACCCCCTCAAGCAGCTGAGTCTGGAGTGTCTGGGTCAGTGGAGGGGCTCGTCGTCTTAGTTTTCCCCGAACCATAAGGTAGGGCCTCCCCCAAGGATCGCGATCCAGCATTTCCAGAAGCTCCTTGCGAGCTTCAGATTTAGCCCTTTTTATTGCTGCTTGAAGGGTCCTCTTGGCAATCCTATAGCTCCCCAGAAGCTCCTCCTCTCGAGTTGCCGCATCATCTGGTCGTCGACGCCTTCTACGCAGCCTGGAGTACTGGCGCCTTGCGACTACGCATGCATCCCGAAGCCTTGCGATTTCCGCTGACCACCAGTACACCTGTCGACTGGTAGATCCGGGCTTTACCCTAGGCATCGCCGCATCACAGATGAGCGACATGCCTTCCCGAAACCATTTTGCCTCCATATCAATATCTACAGGCCTGTTCGGAGTAGATACCCAAGCCTGCACAATGGAGGCTTCTAGGAGGAGCTCTCGATCTAGGCGTTTAATTGCCCAACGCGGACCGGTTGAGACCGTCCTGACCGGCGCTGCAGAAGTTTGGGCGGAGACACTGAATCGTATATAACGGTGATCGGACAAGGTCTCCACCCCCTCAATAACTCGCCAGTCTCGAACACGGTGTGCAATGGTAGGGCTGGCAAATGAAATATCTACAATAGAGCTGCCCTGCTGACGCACACACGTGGGGACAGAACCCCGGTTTAAGAGAAGTAGGCCACACGAAAGGGCCCACTCCTCTAGTGCCTCTCCCCTCGCATTTGTAGCTGGGGAACCCCAAGCCGTTGATTTAGCATTGAAATCCCCCAAGACTAGTACGGGGCGTGGTCGGCACCCTTCAACGACGACAGCCAGCTGAGTGAGCCAATTCTCGAACTCAGCTAGGACACGGTTTGGCGAGAAGTATACGGCCACGACCGCGACCTCATCAACAACCGCCGCTATGCAACCTCGTCCCCTTGCAACGACGTCAAGGGGGGCGGAGCCGGCAGCATTGTTGATAACGATTGCCGCCAAGCCATCAAGGTCTCCTACCCAGGAATCCCCTGGTAGAATAGAGTATGGCTCGGCGACAGCGGCCACATTGATAGACCACTGCGCGATACTCTGGAGCATGAGGTCCTGAGCGTTTGCGCAATGGTTCAAGTTACCTTGCAGGACATGGAAATGTGTGTTCATCCTTGGGTGTCCATCTCAGTCCGCGATTCATGCTGCTCATCGGAGGTGGCAGGACCCTTCCGTTTTTGGGCAGGTATGGTGCATGGTTTGCTGCCTACCCGATGATCAGCCGGTATGCCAGCAGCCGCGCATTGGAAACAGCGCGGTGGAGCCATGCACGTATTTGCTTTGTGGTTTGGTTCGCCACAGCGAAAACACCTATTACCGACTTGGACTGCCGATAAGCACTGTACGCCAATATGTCCGACATCGAGACAGCGGAAGCATCTTGCCGGTCTGGGCTTTAAAAGTTTAGCCTGCACGGACACCCAGTTACCGACCAGGAAACGGTGACCGTCCGCAATTTTTTGGGCAGCCGCGACTGGACAACTAACTACAGTTGAACCCCGGCCATTAGTGCCGAAAACAAGTGCTCCCAGTTTTACCTGAACCGCTGCACATTTTCCTGCTTTTGCAACAGCAGTCACAATTTCCGCTGTCGTGGAGGATTCATCCAGACCCGAAAGGCGTACCGCTGCACATTTAGTAGGCCTAGTTACTCGAACCTCATCGCCAAGCGAAGCTTTCAGCTTTTCCGCCAGGGCATCGGCTTTGACACCGCTTGTGGCGCCGGGTATTTCTAAGAGACGGGCTCCTGTTCTCGTTGGTTTTATCCGAATCCCCGGTATCCCTAGTGCCTCGAGGTCAATTTCCGTCTTCGCCTTTACCAGCACTTGAGCATAGCTTAGGCCCTTTTCTTCGGCCGTTGGCTCTAAGGTAAGCACGACTGCCGTAGACCGGGGTGCCTTCAGTTTCTCTTTTTTGTTGACTTTTTTCGCCTTCTTTTTTGCACCTACGATTTCCCAGCCCAGTTTATTCGACAAGGTTTCTGTAGCTATTTGATTTGCCGCTTTTTGCTTCTTCCTTATGGTTTTCTTCTTTTGCTGGGAGCTTTTGCTGGGTGTTTCAGAAGAGATCGCGGGTGGTGACGCAACTTGGGCAAGTGTGGCTTTTGAGGTACCTGAAACCACTCTGTTCACTGGTACCGCAGTTTGACTTTTTTTAGCCGCTGCGGCATATGTTGCTGATCTAGTGCTAGTAGCTAGAGGAGGTCGTAGAATGATTCCCTTCAGCGTAGAAAATCGCTTTTCCATTCCTGCCAACATCTCAGTGACCCGAGCCAAAATTAGCCCCGCTTCCTTCGAGGTAGCGACGGCGCCACTCTCACTCGAACCTGTGCATTGCGTACGCATGTCCTTGCGCATCTCTTCTAAACTCTTTTCCAAGTCCGAAACCCGGTTTTCGAGGCGGGTGGTTCGGGTAATTAGTGCGTCTGTTGCCGCCTTTACATTTGCGGTCGCCTCTTTCAGGGATTTACCCTTGGGGCCCTTTGATGCTTTTGCAAGCTCGCTTATTTGTGTAACCGCTTGGTTGATACGTCCACAAATCTCAGAGGTACTGCAGTCAGCTTCCGCTTGGGATTTTAGGGTGGACCGAGTTTGCCTGATGCTCGCCTCCTCTAGCTTTTCGGAGATATTTTCAGCGGTCTTCGTTCGTAGAGCCCGAAGAGCTGCGGCAGTTTGACGGGCTCTTCCAACACCGATATACTGACCAGTTATTGGCGGTCGTCCTCTGCCGCGTTGCGGTGTTGCCACCTTAGCAACTGGTAACGTATCATCACCTGAAACCGAGTCAGATTCCGAACGCTTTTTCTTTTGCCTCCCTATGCGCCCGGCCCTTGATTTTTCGGACGCTGGGCTACTCGCTCTACTCTCTCCTTCGCTTGACATCATTTCGATGTTTTGGATCGCGACCTCCGCGTTTAAGTTGGTAGTGGTTTTACAGCACACTACGGGGCTATTTAGACATTGGTTGCTCCCCCCAGAATACGATTGGGAGCTGCAGGAGCCGACTGGCTCCTGGAGGGATTCCCCAGACAGAGAACGTCCGGGACCCACCTGGGTAATTTCTATTTCTAGATTTACCTCTGCCATATTGATGAGTTTTACGTCCTGCGACGGGGACGCCCCTGGGACTAAGTTCCTCTCAGCCATTCATCTCATTGCCGGGCGTCAGAGCGTAAGATTAGGGTAATTTTTTATAGAGGTTTTCTTCCTCGTAGCCCTAAAAAGCTTCCGTTCCTGTCAGTTCAGGGTTACGGCTTGGCCGGATGGTAATCTGTGCCAGATCAATATTCGTCCTCTCCGAACAAATTCGGAGACGATGAACCCGTCCGCCCCGTACATGTAATTTTTTAGAGAGGTTTTTCTTCCTCGTAGCCCTTAAAAGCTTCCGTTTCTGTGCCTTACGGACTAGATTTACGGCTGGGCCGGTCGGTGATCTATACTAGATACAAGTCTTTCGCCTCTGATAAAGTTCAAAAACATTGGACCCGCCGCCCCGATCGATTCTCATCGGTGCCGTCTGCATAAATCAGACGGACACGAGGAGAAACAGAATGGTCCAAGAGGTGGACCTCTTCGTGTCAGAATATTTGCCGTTGGCGGCGACGCCTTCCCCATAAAGAGGAGAAGACGTCGCTGTCCACGTTGCCCAGGATGCACCACGAGGAGGTTTTCTAGACAAGCACCCCTCTACATAAATACCCTTGATAGTGCCTAATTTGGATAAGGATTAATATTGCGATACACATTTAACGTAGTTTCTTTCTACAGACGATTTAATATTTTTTATAAACATAAAAGCGGTTATTGTGACTAAACTATGATAGTTAGATATATGCTCTCGCGGAATAGTTTTTTACAGCGCACGCATAAATAGGTTTTCGATTTTACACCTTGGGTTACAAAATCGCAAATTTCTTACGGAACCCTATTTTTTTAAAAATAATATATAGCCTATAACCTCCCTCGATAAATGGACTATCCAACACTGAAGTTTGACTATCCAACCTGTAGTTCCTGTGATTAGCGCGTTCAAACAAACAAACTCTGCAGCATTATAATATTAGTATAGATAATTCAGCAGAGTTTGGTGGCAAAAGTTCAGTATCGTTTAGCAAACAATTAACACCAAGAACTGATACAATGAGAGTACAAAGATATAATTAAAACACTGAAAACGTTATATTTTATCTCTCTCGTCCAATTATTACATTACGCTTTTACAACCAAACCAAAACTACCAACTGCAATATTGAAAAATCTTGAAAAATTATAAATATTACAACTATTCTATTTTGCATTTATGTCTGTAACTAATCGTCATAGCATTTAAACCATTACAGTAGTTACAATTAAAACAAAACAACACCGGCTATACAAAATAACTTGCTGCCGCTCTTAAATTCACTGGTAGTGTAACCGTTTCATTTTAAAGATGTCAACATTTCATTAAACATAACTCAAAGAGGGTTTAAAGTGTTACAACGGTGTCAATCAAAAAAATAATATAAAGCGTTTGTTCAAATTGTAATAAATGAATGATAGACAACTTCCAACGTTCTCAGTTTCATAAAATGAATTATATTTTATAATATTTAAAAAATATTTCTTTCAAAAACGTTGCACTATGTTACAAGTAATGGTTTGGTAGTAGGCATTTCTAATAAAACTAAACTATACTATACATTTCCTTAGACCCCTAAACAATGAAACATTGTCATTAAAGCTAACACATTGAATTGGTTGATTGATTGATTATTTATAATATAGGAGTAAAATCCCTTACTAAGTGCTAAATGTAATTTATCTACATATAATATGTACTGATAATATGAACTGTGTCTAGGTTGGTTGTTTGAAAGCCCGTAATTTTCAAAGTAACCCGAAATTTAATATAATTACTTCTAATTGAAGATAATTGTAAAATAATACCCCTAAGCATGTGAATTAGGGGTGTATGTTGATATGGGAAGTTAATCAATCGAGGAACAAATATGAAATGGAATATTTTAATATTACAATATTGAAACATATTGTAAAATAAATTACATGTACGCTCGATAGATGGCAGCGTACAAAATTTTCAATCACGTTATGGTTTCGTTACGAGGCTTAGCATAAATAAATAAGGGTTCAATTAATTATGTACTGAATATCCAATTGTGAGTGAAACTGGGGCGTCTAGGTTAATCTTCATAGAGACTGATTTAATTGCCCTAGTATCATTCATAATTAGATATTACCATACTAACATTCTGTCATTTCGAATCGTTAGATATTAATTGCTAGAGAGACTTTTCTATAATTCATCTAAATTGACATGACTGATCAAGATGAGGAGGCGGCAGTCAAGATTAAGAATAGTAAGTAGGTGTACTTTTCCTATGGCCTTCGTTCTAAGGGGGCAAGATTAGTATGTTATCACGCAATACTTGTGAATAGTAAACCAAAGCTATATTGACTCTTTGCCCCTGTTGTGTTCAAATCGTGTGCAAATTAAACGCCCACCCTACAAAAATAGTTATTAACACTGATGCTATAATTTATTAGTATTTTTGTGTAACGAAAAGGATAAGTACAGGTTAGCCAGGTGCCTTCGCTTATCTTTGACGATATGAATTATAAATGTGAGGCGTACGTACTATAACGGGTTTCAACTCGAAGTTTTATATAAGATGTCTATCGTACGAGTACGTAATAGGAACACAAACACGTATTACAGTGGCGTTACAAACTTTTCAACGAGTTAAAATGTACATAATGTTCCTAACTTTGCAAAGCGTATATGGAAGCATGTGTGAGTGAAAGAGAACAATAGACTTTAAAAAAGTTCATTTTTAAAGAACATTTAGTTTGATTTTTTGATTTCCCAAAATGTTCAAATTAAAACTCAATGTCGTTGATTGACAGTTCTGCGTATCGTTTGACTACTGTGATTATTAGTTTTTGTGTGTATTAGTAGCTTTAAAGTTAAAGACATTACATGATTAAGACAGTACAGATTACAAGTTAAGTTAAATTGAAACGAATGGGCCTTCCGAAAACCTCACTAATTTGTTTTTTAAAGTGTTTTTAACTGTCAGAACAAAGTTTGTATACATAAACAATTTTGTAGGAAACATCGGGAAGGTATAGAGCGGTAGTGGTCAGTGGTCAGTGGTAGAGCCATGCTTAGGCACGAATTCCGGCTCAACCAGTGCGATACCACGGCCTTACAGAAAACCGATTGTGAAGCAATGCCTGAGTTTATTTCCCCGAAATTAGTGAGGTTTCAAGAGGCTCAACTCCCCCTCTCCTTTCTCCTCACCTTTATCCCCCTTTCTCCTTTACCATATCCTCATCCCCTTCTCTTGTTTCCCCTCCCCTCATCTCGACTCTCGACTACAGCTTGTGAACATCAACTAATATTAATTAACAGATTGTTCAAAAACTAACTCAATTTGATATTTCTCTCAGTGTAGTTCATATATCTGTCCTGTTTTATTGAATAAATAAAATAGAAATCATGTCAATCGGTCGCTCCGTTTCGAAACGAAAGTAGACACAAACAAACAAATAAAAATTTTGGCTACAAAAACCGATCCCGCAATTGCACCCTGGATTGTGGTCAATCGTCATATTTGTGAGAACGTGGATTGCGCTACTAAAAAGAGAAATCGTTCATGTTACCGAACGTGGTGACTTGCAGCTGTTCTTGAGTAAATTGGAACTTGATAGCAACAAACTTAGTAAACAGCATCAGATTCATCCTTCACATTAGTTTTTATATTAGAATCGATTGTTTCTTTTATTTTGAATAAAAGATACTCTGTCTGAATACCATAAAGTTGCTTTTCAATAATCATTCTCATTGGCAGGTGTAGCCTGTAAAAGTTAACTTGAGACCTGAGCGCCGTTGTGTACTATCTACTGCGCTCAGGTCTAAAGTTAACTCTTGCGGGTTATAGCAAAAGTCTCTTTTAGAATGAATGTTTAATATCCGCTAATATAGCGCATAAAAATTAATTTAAATTGAAGTTATAGTGGTTTTTAAGGAGGTGAAAAAATGGGGGCGCTAAAAAATAATTAATTCTCAAAGTGGGCAGTAGACAAAATAAGTTTAGGAACCCCTGTAGATGGATATCATACCAATGGTGATGGAATGGAAAGGACTTCGTCACAGGTGATGAAAAATGCAAATATTGTTACGAACCCGAAACCGAGGAATTTGAAGATTTGCCTACAAAAGTAAAGAAGGGCAGACGTCAAGGGAAATGTGTAATTGCCAATGCCAATTATACTACAAGACAAAATTACTGTTACTGTAGATTGGTATGTCAGTCATGGTTTACCTGTTGTCTTGGAAAATATTAGACAGTAGCGTCCAAGAAGAAGGCTCTTCTACCACGACAACGCTCCAGTTCAATCTGCCAGACGGAATATCGAATATTTGTTTATCGAAAGTGCCGTTGTTGCAACTTTTATTTATTTCCAAAACTAGAAGATAAACTTAGAAGAAATCGTTTTATGAAACCTAGAGATGCTGTTCCTGTGTTTGAATAGGCGGGGAACAGATCTCTAAAGAAGAGTGGGCTCACTGCTTTAGTCAATAGTCCCACTAAAAGCGACAGTGCTTAGAGAGGAACAGAGACTACTTTGAAAAGCAGTAAAAAAATTAACAGGCTTATGTTATTATATCATTCCATTTTTTTATTTTATATAAACTTTGCAGCGTGATTCCCGTATAGACAGGTCGGTTAGCTGTAATTTAATTTGGCAAATGTATACTTAAGAAACTATTTTTATATTACTCTGCACATTGTGTTTTTTCTTAATTTCAAGTTTGAATGAACTTATGTTTAGCGCTTATTTTCTATATGTTTATATTTGTAGGCCCCTTTAACGTAAGCGTACCCTTTCGAGGATATAGTTGTGGGTATATGTATGTATTTATGTATTTGATTTAACAGTTTAGACAACATTGTTACCTAAACTGTTAAATTAAATAAAAAAAAAAGCGGCGCTAGCCTATTTTTTTTTATTTCCGATATTTACCATCATTTCCGCATGTCCATTGATATACAGATCGCATATCGATAGTGAATGCAGGCCACACTCAACAGTTCTTCTTGAAAGTTAATGACGGAGGTCTATGTTCAGCAGTATTAATTAATCATATAATTTACTATTAAACTTTTCACACCACCAATTTGAACTACTTATAATTGTAAGTATATATAATTTGTGACTTAGTTTCGACATGGCGCCTAAATAAAGTTTAGTTCCATATTAATATCTTCATCACATCACATCATCCGAATAATAAAAATACGGGTTCCTGAAAGGCTGAGAAAAATTATGTTCAGCTAAGCTGTCTAGTAATCGGCGGTGTTAAACAGCTGGGCGAGTTTTTGAAACTTCTAGAAAAAAAATCTGTAGTAGTATAGTAGGAGGCGTTAATATATTTATATGTACATATATAGATATAAGACGGGTAACAGCAGTAATAATGTTTCTTAATACTTAGGTCTGAAAACGTGAACAAACAGGCAGACACGACAATATCGAAGTTATGGGTACTATGTGTAGTCACGAAGCATAGCATAGCTTTACGTCCTTAATCAGATACGTGATATATACTGGACACCTGCAGTTGTGAAGTCATTTTAAAATATATAATATTTTTTATACGAAACTCCGAATTTTTCGTTTTGTCATTATTACATAGATTCGAAAAACAGTTTTTCAAGGTCAGGTGCACGTAAGGATTTGTTTGGTGTTCACTAGATTTTTAAACTAAAAATTTTAATTGCCATTCGGTAGACATTACTGCAATGTATATTAACAAGCATCAACATTTTAAACTTTTGTTTAGTCAAGGTTATGAACTTGCAATTCTGTCTTAATCAAACAATAGCCAAAGTTCGAGAGAAGATTACTGTTTTATAATAAAATGCAGAAGTATGTAAATAAATGGATGGACTTTTTTTATTTGGTATATAGCAGCTAGCTAAATAATTAAACTCTGAATTAAGTATTGAAGTTGTCTAATCAAATAGAACATAGGTTTAATTAAACGTTTCCTCTATTTAAGTTGTAAAATTTCCCGCCAAATCTTGTATATATATATATATATATATATATATACATATATATAATCGAGATTTGGCTCATATCAAAAACGGAACCGTCAGAGCCCCGATAAAAAAAACTTAACCAGTTTGGCAACTAACAGTGCATAACATAAAATCTGGGTAACAACATGTTAAACATTTCTTACCAAACATATGTATTTCATTTCATGATTATACGAAACTTTGTAAACAATGACAAAGTTTCGTATAATCATGAAATGAAATATGTTTGGTACGTGACTTAATTTTTTACACGAGATGCAAGGTGTTTTAAAAATACATTATAATTATATAAATAATAATATAAACAAAATATTATAATATTTTTGAATAGATTACCTGTTCCCTCTGAAACATGGTGTTTGTTTGTTTTTTATTTTCAAATCATTCTATTCTGAAGCACGAAAGCGCTAAAAGTCTTGTATACATATCTAATAATTCAAATAAGGCATTACCTTAAAGTACAAATCACACAAAGCGTGCCAATCAAAAGTTGAAGGATCGACGAATTCAAAAAAAGTTTAAAATGTTGGTTAATAGTTAAATATCATTTTTATGAATACTGTTGTTTTAAAGGAGATCTTACACCGTTTTGCGGTAGAAGAACTACATGTTATTTATTTATTTGATGGGGTTACAGTGAGAAGAAGAGATATGTAAAGAGTATTGTTATATAGATTGTATAGTAGTGGTGTAGGTTATTGTACCAGGATAGCATAAAATGAAGAGTGTAGACTTGTTTGCGTTTAGGCAAGTGGCCTTCGTTTCGTCCCTGTTACACGAGTATGTCTTGTATAATTCCTTTCACTCCAGTCCCTATACAAACATATTTTTCTAATCGAACTGCACAGATGGCGTAGCGTTTTAAGTGGTCAGCTCGCCACTTTGCTACCGCACCAAGTTTTGTGGGTTCGATCCCCGCACGGGACATGTACACTTTGTGTAATCCTCAAATTGTTCTGAGTCTGGGTGTTCTTTGCGTCCGTTGTTTCAATGTTTGTAAGGTCCCCTGCGACTTAATTCTAATGCGGGAGTTGTCTTTAAAAAAAAAGAAGCCAACTTCTGACGATGGTCTTAGATATTAAAGTATTATTATTAAAAATGTAAAGTAGATAATATATAGAATCTATCTTTAATCTATCTGTCAATAATAAATCTTATTTTATTCGACATGAAGAGACTCAATTTCCTTTTTTGCTTTTATTGCTATGAAATGTGCATGTGCATGTGAACGTGAATAATAGAATATTCGTTCGTTCGTTCGTTCGTTAATTTATGTGTTTACACAAATGTTTTTTTTTTTGGGTGTATCACGTTATTTTAGTAAATTTTGCTAAGTAAATAAAACCAACCACGTAATTTCTTCCGAGTGATATGAAGTCAAACGGGGGGGGCGTGTGGCGTCCACGGTGGATGCACATAATGTCATCAGTCAGTGGACACGCGCTGCGCCGGCCAACTTACATTTATAAGTGTAAAACGTTGTTGTGTCTGTTAGTAGTGTTATTTCCAGGTTTTATTGTAGCCTTCTTTTAATTTCTTAACTACAAATTCTGAAAATGAATAAAGAACGACTCATGCTATTGGTTCTATTAGGAAGAACAAGAAAACAACATGATATCATGGAAACAATTATTACAACTCACAAAATATAATAATCTAGAAAATATGACTTTTTGATTATTAATTTTACAAAGTTCTATTGTCTAGTTTTATTGTTTATAGAATAAAGAATCTATGATATATATTTTTTTAAGTACCGCCACATAAACGACCATCTACCATCTAATTCTTTTTACTCTTTACTTTTTACTCTTTGTTTTTTATGAAGTATAAACAATATTTTTTTATAAGTATGTTTGTTTTTTTAATTAAAGAAAATTCAACTTCACATATGCAAGAGGAATATAATGATAGCTTGCCAAATGTCAGTACTGGATTCTTCGGTAAACATTATTAAAAGATTTAGTAAATAATGAACTTATGGATCTTGGCGGCCATCTCAGCCAGATCAAATTATGCGGATACCGTTGACTTCTATACATAGTTTGTCTTCTACATATAGTCATTGTTCCCGTTCAGAAGTTATTTATCTTGATGGCGACAAAACATAAAGAATGTCTGTTCCACCAAAACCATCGCAATACAATTCATAATTCCAATGCTTCTAAGCCAACAATTAATTTATTGGAACCAAATAAAATACGTCGATTTAAAAATACCGGCAATGACACGACTACATTCTCTATCTCCTACAATAACTATTCCTCTAGTAAATGAAATGCTGTACACCTTCTAATAGGGATAGGCGATAAAGATGTCAATTTACTAGAGAGAGGTCTCAAAAAAAGCGGTTGAGAAACAAATGCAAATAGATAGATACAAGATAAAAATAACTGTTGAATTATCGTAAACGACCCTCGCCTAAAAACTGTAAAATACAACCTGCTAAATATGTGTTGAGCCACCACACGATGTTTGTAAATTTAATTGTAGTTCAAAGATATCTCCTGAAGAAAGGAAATATATTTTTGAGAAAATTCGGGGTCTTGCTAATCATGAAAAATATGGGTATTTATCGGCAAATATGCCAAGCGTCATTTAAAAAAATATGTTAATAATATTTCAAAAAGATAACGTACAATTTGCCAATATCATGATAATGTTAAAAAGGAAATGAACATTTGCTATTTACCCCTAAAAAAAACAGTGTAATGTGTGCTCAGCTTTCAAAATTTGTCCAAATACTCAAAACACCCACAACTTCAATGAACACACAAAAAATAAAAAAAATTCAACGTGTTTAGAGAAACAGGATAAAATCCATGCTACTACATACCCTGAAACTATGGCCGATAACCACAGCTAAACTGGGATCAAATGAGGTGGCTAGGTGTCTTCTTAATTTTATTGAAAATTCAGATAGAAAGGGAATCAAGGACGTATGCCTGTGGTCGGACAATTGTAGAAGGCAAAATATAAACTTAGCAGTATTTTTTATTTCTATGTACTGTTCGTCAAAGTTCAAAACTGATATCTGTCATCGATTTTTAGAAAAGGGGCACAGAAGGGGACAGCGTCCATGCACTGATAGAAAGGTCATTAAAATGAAAATTAATTATAGTCTTGAAGAATAGTAAGTACTTGTTAGAAGGTGAAAAAATTCTGGAGATTCCTCTGAAGTTATAGATATACAACAGATAAAATGATATCAAATAATTTAAAGTGGACTAAAAACGTTAACAATGTATATGTAAATGGAATTAGGAACGTGAGATTACAGTAAAGCTTAGTTTCCTAACACAATATTTTATGAAGACAAATCTAAGAGAATTGACCTATTACAAAAACGAAGTACACGCTCTAAAAATTTAAAACATTCTAGCACTGCAGTGATCGAGAATAATTTATATTTATATTTTTTACTACCAGTAATTAATAACCTATTTAAGATTAAAATATGGATTCAGCTGTTTGCTTAATAACCTTTAGATTATGAAATAAGTTAATATTGAATTGAAGATACTGATTACCGTAACACAAATATGTGTAATTTTTTTTCAACATTTTTGTAAATGCAAAAGTTTGTTTTTTGCTGTAATTATATTGTTTCTAATAAAAAGTTGTTAACAAGTCCTAATTATTTTGTTTGAACTTTATATGAATGTCTTAATATAGAAAATAATACGAAGCATGAAAAGATAGCTTCATTATTGTGTTCTGTAAAAGATATAATATTAATTGAAATGTTTAAGAGAAGAGTCACTTGTCAACAAATCAAATGTTGAATTAAAAACTTATTACACTAAATTAACGTGAATACAAAAATGAATAGCGAATTTTAAAGTCCCTTGTCAATACGACCAACATTTTGTTGGTCACACGGCACGGCAGTAACAACACGGCAGTTGACTCAATTGATATAATTTATAAAACAATATAAATGCAAACAATATATATACAGTCGTGGTCAACTAATTAAGGACATTCAAGATAGTGGACAGCAATAACCGGCTATGTACATATAAATATAAAACCCTGTTGATTTATCAGTAACTATTATTTGCATAATTTGATCCGATTATTATACTATAAATGGCTGTAAATAAAAGATTAAATAAATATAAAAAAGTGTTTAATATCAAAGGTTAACCATGTATTCAATTTAAGGTACAATTCTGTAGCTGGACATTTAATTAAGAACAGTAAATAAAATGAAAAATAGAGTTAAACAGAACTAATAATCTGCAGTATTTTAATTTCTTTAACAACTTCATTTTATTACGGGTAAAATCAGTACCCAGTAGCAAAACCTTTGTTAGTAATTACCGCTTGACACCGATGTGGCATAGACATTATCAGTTTCTGACATATTTCAACAGGAATGTTTGCCCATGCCTCACAAAAAGCTTCATTAAGTTCATCTAAAGTTGTGGTACGATAAATGGTAACTTTTTTCTTAATTTCGTGCCAAAGGTGCTCGATTGGGTTGAGGTCGGGGCTATTTGCTGGCCAATCTAGCACTGATACAGACTGTCTGTTAAGAAACGACTTGACTGAACGGGCTGTATGTTTTGGGTCGTTATCATGCTGAAAAGTCCATATAATAGGAAGATGTTCCTCAGCATAGGGAAGCATAGTTTCTTCTAATATTGCCTTGTATTGATGTTGGTCTAAGTTACCCTGAACTTTCCTCACAGGTCCCACTCCACGTCCAGAAAATGATCCCCACATTTTAATGTTTCCTCCGCCATGTTTCACCTGCTTTTTTGTGAATCTTGGATTCATTTCCGCTTTTACAGGACGCCGTACGTATTGCCTTCCATCTGAAGAAATCAAATTAACCTTGGTCTCGTCAGAGAATAATACATGTTGCTATTGGTCGTAGGTCCAATGTCCATATTTACGTGCAAACGCCAAACGTGCATTTCTATGCTCTTTCTTTAACAACGGTACTTTGCGAGCCACTCTTCCGAACAACCCTGCTTCTACCAGACGTCGTCGAACTGTCCTCGCTGATACACTGACTCTTTCGTCTGCCCCAAACACTTCATGTTTAATTAAAATAGAGCCTAGAAACGGATCTTTCTTAGCTAACCTGGTTATCATTCTATCTTCTTGCGGAGTTGTTTTTCTCGATCTTTTTTTTCTGGGCACATTTAAAGTTGTGTTATTGCGCCTGAAATGTTGCACTGCATTGCATACCATAGTTTTTGAACAATTTAAATATCCTGCTATCCTTCGGTATGACCAACCACGCTCGACAAACTTCATGATAATTTTTCGTAGTGTTGCATCGCAACTTTTATTTTTGCCCATTGTTCTTCAAAATAACTCTCAAAACTTGAAATTACAAATCTAGATTGCCGCCAAAACTACCACAAAGAATAGGAGAAGAAAGAAAATAATAATTGAGATTCAGATTTTGAAACTAGAACGCAATATCTCAGTGTCCCTAATTAAATGGCCAGCCAGCATTCTTTGAACAAATAGCACTGTGATCATCTATCAGCTATACTGTAAAGAGGTTTAATGTTTAAGAAGTTGTTATTGTTTGTATAATTAGGCACATAAATGACTAATTATACTTACATGTAAAAGATGTGGAATATTGTTTAGACTCGTTGGAAAATAAAAAATAAATTCACAATTTGGATTAACTAGAGAGTGTCCCTAATTAGTTGACCACGACTGTATATGTGTGTGTGTGTGAAAAGATGGACTTTTTTCCTAGCACATTGAATCGAATTTAAGTGCCCATTGGGTTACTGGCTGGTGATTATGCTTGATGAGCCACAGTTGTAGGTTTGATTCCAATTCAGGAAAAATTGTGTGCTCTATAAATATTTATCCTAGGTCTATATATATTTTAATTTCTTTTGTGTTATTTATCAAGTCACATAATCATTCCTTAAGCAGGAATTATTATTGCCTAATCATAGTTCTATACGCTAGGTGAAGTCACTAAGAGATCATGAACTAAAGAAGATACAAACATGACTGAGAAGTGGATGCTAATGACATCTGAAAATTATTGGTAGATATTATACTTAAAGCAAGGTTCCCTTCGTTTCTCAGCTTATGCTACACTTAGACTCGCGGTGGTGCAATAGCGCCCCTAGGTGGCGCTGCTACAGAATTTTGTTAATATATTTTTATATTCACGGCTGATTTTCGAGAACATACCTATAAAAAGTAAAGGAAAACTCGACTAATGCACCAGGCACGATGACACACTTTTGCCTCATACACACTTCGGTATAATTAAACACTTAAAGTTAATTATAGCCTAAAACACTACACAGTAACACATGTGTACTGTACTAACACATGTCTACACCATCAAGTACCGCATCATCAAATATTTCACTGTTTCTGTGAAATAAAGTTGTCTGAGAGCAAAATTGTTGGTACAATGACAACTATTGGGATATTATAACAACAACATTTGTTTTACCATAGTATCCATTTGCTAATAGCGAATATTTGGTTTGGTTTGTCTAAAATAAAGAGTATATCAGTCTTTCCAAACACGAATTTTTCAATAAAATGTGTTACATTTCATTTAGGATATTTAATGTTCAGTTCATTTTCGCATAATACAGCACCAATAGCTACTTTGTAGCGTAGAGGTAACGTAGAAGCGTAGACTACATAAATGTATAAAGTATGAAACAGTGACAAAAGTAAATAACTCTTAACTATTTATGTTTGCCTGGTCACCCATAAGTGATCCTTTTGTTATTGATTCGTGGTTGACATGCGCAATGACTCTCAACAACATAAACATTAACTTCTTTTACTTGCTAAATTATCAAGCTATCAAGAAGACATCAAGGAATAGAGAAGAGTCACGATTGGTCCACTGACCTCTTAAAGAATAAACAGAAGACTCTCTTCCGAATTATTTGTGAAGAATATGGTGTCTCTTTCATTGAATATATATGATTTATTAGATATACATTTTTTTAATGCCGATGATATAATTATGTAATCAAGCAGGTATTTTGTATAAATCCTTTTTCTGCAATGAATGGCATATCATTAAATGAAAACAATTAAAAGACATTTAAATCTTTGCTAAACTTTCGATAGTAAGTAAGTAGTAAGATAAGTCGATTTAAATTCAAACACCAAACGTCACACACAAAATATGAAATAAAAGTTTTATTATTTTGTCTTATGTTGATTCTTTCTTAAATATAAGTGTATCTAATCAAATAGATTATATACCATTGATATTTTTTTACTTTAATATCAAACGTTATAGAACTGGTGCTATGTCAACGGTCACGAAATATCATGGTTTCAATAAATATGTATAACATTTATATCGATGAAATACGTCTTGTGTACCTGTAATTTCACCCCCTTAGTAAAGTGGTGGGGGGCATCCTCTCATTTTTAATATTAATTGAGAAATAATATATAGTGTAAAGCTCACACGGCAAGCAAATTTTCATCTCAATTGTTTTTCGATCTTGTGACAAAGAATTCTGAGAATAGAACAAAATGTAAATATAGCACTAAAGTTCTTTAGGCTCGAAACTTGTTAAGATACTATATCGTAAGTTATTTATCTTTTACTGCACTGGAGTGATGGTGATGTTTCGCGTTTGCAGTCACGCCCTATATTGAGAGGAAAACTTTCCTAAAACGCCAATCCTTATACAATTCCTATATATTTACTCCCTTCTTCTTCTTCAGTATGACCTGTCTACTGCGCCTGAATAAGATACCAATATTCAATCTTCGTCCTAGTTATGGTATCCTAGTATAGTAGTAGAATATATTTGAAAAAAAAAATATTTTTTTTCAATGTAGCCACACATTTTAAGTTTAAAAGGGTTATTTATAAATAAAAATATACAAGATATACAAGATAAATACAAGAAGCTTCCGCCCGTCGCTTTGTCCGTCTGGTATGTTGATAAAAAGTGTTCTCTAGAGGTCAAAGGATCAAATATAAAAAAAAATCCTAATCGGTTTAGCCGCTATTTCTATTAGGTTAGAATCTGACTCGATTAATTTCTTAATCCGAATTTTCTAATTCGTCAGTAATGTTTAAGATTGAAACATTTTAAACATTTTATTATAGTAGAACGAGAGTAACAGTCAAGTAGTCATAAACCAGTATAACTTTAACTGATTTTGTATAAGCTATATGTGCCATGATTAATCAATAAATAACTGGACATGTGTAGATTTTAGCCATTTTTTGTTTAAGTATATGAAACGTTATCATGAAACAGGACCTGTGACCCCGGCAGACTTGGCCGCTTCTTGAGCAAAGAGATTCAACCATATCGTGTATGCCATATTTAGGGGATAAATAAACAAGACACCTCTAGTACCTACTTTTATTTTAAGACGATCGTGTATCCTCTTTGTGACAATATTTTGTTATGACAACTGTTATAAACAGTTACGTAATAAGACCTCGCAACACCATTAAAATAAGCAGAGTACACAATTACAATCAATTATGTCGCTAATATTACCTACCGCAAGATACGAAAAAAAATATCAATTTATATATATTAATTCGAAATTCTTAGCTGCAGACCCTTATTTGTTTAAGTAAAGTTAGAGAGAGTTATCAACTGAAGTTACTCAAATTCTTTATAGGAATTCCCATGCCTTTCATGTCGTCGTTCTGTCATATTGTAGCGAACACCCACGTTACAATCCGCAGTAATACCAGGACTCCATAACGCGGCAAGAGGTTTTACTAGCCAAAGTTCAGTCTTGTTACCGTTGTGCCCCTCTAAATGACATATGTAAGTCTCAAAATTTAATCGCTGCAAGGTAATAATAAAAGCTGTTTAATAGGATATATACATATATAGGTACATATATAAACACATCACCGACAGTCATACCACCAAAGTGAAGAAAAATCGGCCATTCCTTATTAAGATAAAAAGTGAAGTAACACCATTATGCTTACCGAAATACGCTATTCACATGCTGAAATGTTGTGTTTTTATTTTTTTGTGAAGTAGTCATTGCTTAACTCCGTCATTAACTTACTAATTTGAAAAAATATTTTTTTATATGGATGGGCATTAGTATATTCCCTGAACCCTATCACAGCGCCATCTTGGGGCACTACCGCATAGCGTAAACTGATAAACAAAGTCGTAAACCTCGCTGGACATCTAGTATCTACCTGTAATTTCCAGATGTCGGTAGCCTACCCAAGTCAGCGGTGTTGCTATCTCCTGTAGATCATGATCCCTTAGTCTAGACTAACTTTAATAGGCCTGTTTCAGTTGCGTTTTCATACATAATAATTACCCTTATAACAAAAATGAATTAAAAGTATAAACATATAAATATGTATGTACATATAAATTAAAAATAGCTCACTGTTTTCGAAGGGTACGAAATATCCAGATATCAACATTTATCAGAATCGGTTCAGCCGTTTGGCCATAAGACGGTAAGAGATAGGTGGTGTTACATTAATAACGCATTTATAATGTTAGATTATACTATCACTAATCATTTTTTTTTTTATGAAACTTATTGTATTTCTACACCACCACAAGGTTTTATATGCTATTAGGTTGGCAACTAATAAACCCGCCATCTTTGTACACAAATTTATGTAATTTTTTAAGTATACAAAATCAAATTATTTCTCAACTATATAACCACTGTCGTTTTCTATCACCTGTCGGCAACGCGCTGGCAGAGACATAATGCCTTCCTCGTAGAAGCTTTTAGGCTTTTGACCAAAAAAGGTGTTAAGGTCAGCTGGTCTTAATTTTAAATTTTTAGTATTAATTATATAGTTATTTTTGAGTAGTGGGCTAGAGAACGAAATAGATCATAATCTGAGGGCATAATGTCTGGAGAGTACGGTGGGTGAGGAAGGACAGCCCACCCAAGCGAAAGTAATTTTTCAGGCTTTTGCTACATGTGGTCGAGCATTATCGTCCAAAAAGTATACTTTATTTTGATTTTTCAGTAATCTCGCTACTACTTAATCCAATTTGTCACAATAAATATTGGCCGTGATTGTAGTGTTAGATAGAAACAGCTCCCAGTGTATAATTCCGTTTATTCCCCACCACACACTTAAAAGAACTTTTTACTCGTGTCAGATTTTGGCGTCGCGTCTGTACTCCTGCTTCTCCAGGTCCAAGCCACTGGCGCTTACGCATAAAATTTATGTACATAACCCACTTTTCATCCCCCGTAATTACATCCCACAGCCACTCATTGGTACCATGATAACTATGTAGTTCCATGCACACCTTAGCTCTCTTTTGAAGTTGAAACGGCGTTACTTCATGTGGCAACCAAACTGAATATTTCCAGGTATTTTCTATGAGAATACTGAAGCTGCTCTGCCAGTCAGCGTGAAACGAACCTGGGATCCATTTCAGATAGGTCATAATTTCCATCCTTAAATCTTCTGAACCAATGTTTGGTGTTATTGTAAGAGCCTTCGCCCATCGTTGCACATATATTACGCACTGCTTCAGTTGCTTTTCGACCTAAGCAAAATTCGTTAAGTAAAAGCAGCCGATTTTCTCTACGAGAAATATCCATAATTTACTGTAGTTTTACTATGAAAGATCCAGTTGTCAACTGATCTGACATACAACTCTTGCTTTATTGATATACTAATCCAAGAAATTCGAGATAGTTCTATAATTTTTAAGAAACTGATCGAAAAAAGGGGCGGGTTTATTAGTTGCCCACCTAATATTTATATAAAAAAAGACAATTCTTGATAAACATACAAACTTTAGACATAAGGATCAACCAGTCTCGGAATAACTATTTATGGCTTACACAATTTCTTCCCGTGTTGGTATCGAACTCAGGCTTATCATGCATAATCATTAACCAGTATACCAATAGGGTACTCGATTTGTATGTATTATATGTATTATATTTATGTGTTAGGCAATAATCCCGCGTTTGTACATAATGTGCATCAAGTTATAATTTTAGGATATATCACATATAATAAATACATGAAATAAACATATATAATTTCAAAAACCTTCGGGGTTATTTCATTATTTTATATTCAATTTATATTCTTCTGCACGGAAGCACACACTGATGCTTACAAGAAGACAGATTTGAACCGTGAACCTTCTCTACTACAAAAAAACTAATTTACTACGGAACTTTTAGGAGAGTCAGTCGTAGCCGAAAAATAGTTGATTTAGCTCGGAATAGATGGGCTTTGAATCTTGTTTTTATTCTTTCTTATTTTATGTAGACTGCATGTAACTAGCATGTAGCACTGTCACTTAAAAAAAAATTGCGCCTAAGCGCTGTAACCACATTTTTTATAAATGTAATAAAAATAAAATCTTTCTTTTTCTCAATCTATCGAACGACAAAGAAGGTGACAAAAACTGTTGATTTTCTCTATCTCTATCTCTTTCCATAACGTGCTCTCTCACCTATCAATCAATATTAAGACACACCCCTATTCCAGGACAACATTCAGAGATATCTTTGAACTGATATTCATGACATAAACTTAACATTTTAAAATATAAGATAACAACATGTAGAAAGCACATTTAATGTAGATTCATTGAGTAGAAGGAATCAGCTCTTTTCTGTCATAAATTTTAAGAATTTTACGAAACAATCCTCCTTGTAGTCATTTCACGGAACATTTTTGGATTCACTTTTAAGGCTGAAAGGCCGAAAGCTACATATACTTGCATGCAAATTTAGTCTTTACTATAAAAGTATAAGGTTGAAACACGCTTTGTAGAGTGAGGGTAGTTGTCAATTTTTCAGTAAACCAAAGACCTCTTCTGGGCTTCTGAAGTCCTAGTGGAAGAAACGCGTGAATGCAATGTTGTATAAATGTCACGCTAAAACAACCAGCTTTTGAATGACAATGTTTAACCGTTATAATTTAGTTGCCCTTAAAACTAGTAAAATTATTAGAAATATATGAAACCCGAAGTTACTTTTTCGCTTACGTTATAACGAAATTGCTACACCTTATATCATACACACTATAGGGGCAGGACAAACATACTCGGTAGATGGCTGGAACAAGACAGGACAGGACAGGACCGGACCGGACCCAAGAGGCATGACCCAGAGGTTAAAAAATTATGTTAAATCCTTATTAATTCTAAATGGTCAATGAATGTGAAAAATGTTATCAAAAGCCTAAACATTTAAAGACATAGTTGGTAGTTGCTTATTTTCTTTCTTGCTATATGGCCTCATATTGATCATATTGATTATTGAATATTGAGTAATGCTCACGAGATCTAACCCACCCTATTAATCTGCAGGCATACACATTGAATTACGTATATATTGTTACGGAAGTGGGTACAGGGATCAGCCACCGTGACTTGTCAATCTTGAAAAATTCTATGCATTGTTTGTCTGTGCGGTGACGTAGGCATGGCGTCACAATATTTCTATATTACTTAAATATTCTTTTAAATATAATAAAATATTGTCTACTAGTTAAGTATTTTATTATTTAAAGGCAGCTAAAGATACTTCGTCTACTGCACCGGAGTGTTGGGGAACTGCGCCATCGCGATTGCAGTCACGCCTTAGTGAAAGGGAATCTTGACTGATGCACCAATCACACACGTTTCTCTCCTACATTCTTTGGTATCATCTAGCTACTGCACCTGAATAAGATATCAATATTCAGTCTCGATCCTAATTATGATGTTCTAGTACAGTAAAATTCCTCCATTCAAAAGAGTACGGCCGGATTCAGCCAAGGGTTGACCAGCAGTCTGGTAAACAAAATAAAATATTTATTGTTTTGATCAAATAAACACTAAAAGGATAATTTAAAGTAAGGATAATATGAATAATTATTCATGACGCACATTTTATTAGTCGCCTACTGTAAGGTTATTAGTGTTGCATAATAAAAGAAAGCCAAATATCTCAAAAAAAAATAGAAATGATTTATGATAATTTTATGAACATAAGCTACCGGCACTAGACTTTACTTGAAAGGCTTTAGCCGTTCTCATCAAGCACTAGGTTGCTGTTCTATTAGTAAGAGTAAGCTGACCGTTTGGTCCCATTTAAAGTAAATATTCTATCTAATATCAGAAGAATACATGGTACGAAGTAATTTCGTCGCTTGTGTTCTAAAATATTGTTTTAATTGAAAAGCGGCTTATTATAGCTAAAGGAGGAGGGTTGATAAGAGGCTTTTTTCGCCCATCACAGACTCGAAAAAAAAAATTCGATTTTCAACTATTTATTAATGCACTTGTACAGTTGAAGATATATATTTTTTAATTCAATAAGATTTACGTGATAAATAATATAGTAAGTCATACCTATTATTGCCCAAAAAGAGAGTATTTCGTCTTTTTTGTATATTTTTGACGTTTTTTCAATCTTTAAATTAATATTTCTTAAAGAAGCGTTCTTTGAAACAAATTATTTTTGACTCACAATGAAAAAGCTTTTATGTGAGTACTATTTTATTTTGTTTCACTGTGCGCTTCTATCCTAAAAGAAAAAATATATTACGCGTGAGAGTAGAATAGACTGGATACGATTAAAACAAACGATGAACTAAATAATAATGGATGAAATAATAATAGTTAATAACCTTCTTTTATCTTAATTTTGCATTTAGTGTTCTAATAACAGTTGTTTTTTGGTGCTAAAATGAATAACAATAACGTTTATATTAATAAATGTTCACAATAGATACATAAATATTTATTTTAATTATCCCATCAATTACAGGTTTTTTTTAATAAAAATAATTGTTTTTTATATTTGTCATGATGTATACTATTAAATAAAATTCATATCACATCAAGTGGCTGATGGGCCAAAAATGCCTCTTATCAACCCTCCTCCTTTGATGACGTAATTAAATGATGCAACTACAATTGATGATACATATGGATATTTGTCAACATCTGTAATCCCTAAGAGAGCATGACTTAAATTATATTAAATGTTGGAGTTCAACTTAATGTTTGTATTGGTTTAATAAAGATATGTATTAGATAAATGTTATTGAGTATTTCAATAGGCAACAGACCTTTCAATAATTATACGACCGTGAAGCACAAAAAATATAAACTTTAAGTTGAAGGTACAGTCCTGGAACTTCAAAAGTAATAGCTCAGACAACAGCATCGGAGACCGAGTCAAGACAAATGTTTTAAATACTCAAAGGCTTTCGGAAGAAAGGACTCGAAAATTAGTTTTGATTCCATGTATGAACGATAGTAGTTTGAAGATGCACTGAAAACTCTTGATGTGTTCTGAAACGCAATGGATTTACTGCACAGGGTAATACATAGTGCCACAAACTGACCTTACTTAGATTACAAACATACGTATAAAAAGTTACAATTAAATGAAAATTACCAATCAGTGCTCTATCGCCTACATCACGGAGAGTGTTCTAACGAGCTCTTCCAATTGGTCCCCCTTCTGCATTCTCCACATGACTACACATGCTGGCCTGAGATGTTACCGTTTGAAAGTCGAGAACATACGATCCCGAACTAAACAGTTCGGCTCCTCTTTCGTGTGCGATCGGTGAAAGCCTGGAATCACCACTTACACTTTGATACCCGGTCTTTTAACTCTTGGACTTCACTTATTGCTTTCCATCAGGCAGAGTGGAGTCATTATAATATGGTAGTCTTATATATATATATATATATATATATATATATATATATATATATATATATAAAATAGCAAACTGTCATCGGTATCATATTATATATTGGCCTTTAATGGCAACTAAAAGCATTTGGATATCATTTAATGATCTTCAGTGAGACTATGTAGCTTCAGTCTTCAATTGAAAAATTAAAATGTAGTTTATTAGATCATTCGTCAGCAAATTTTCCTTGTTTATTAACAACCATCGTCAGTGATTGTAACATTTTGAAAAAAAAAATACAATAATGTTATGGAACCGATAAACAGAGGAACTTTGATGTATAGCTTCTTCAGGGCGAAATTCAACAAAATAATATAGTCTAGACTTACATATGTTGATACTTTCAGATAACAGACACTCGACAGCCACCGTATCATACCGTGCCATCTACCGCATCTCCTGTTCGCCTACCGTATAAGTGGGTGATGTCATGAAAGAAGCTCGAATTTCAATGCCGCCGCGCATAAACGAATGCGACCAATAATACATATACAACCACTAATAATATTGTGATGGCGAGGATATAGAATTGGATATATCAAATACTACTATGATTCAGTTATATGTGCTACCGGGTTTCGTAACCCATTCGATTTCATTGTATAAGAACCCTCCTATACTTTTGTATATTAACATATATGTGTATGTACGTATATATGTTTGTTTGTTTGTGGCATTCCAGAAAAGAAATCGTTTCGACGTATTTTTAATAGTTTCATTTGTCACCAGACTAGCCCAACTTAATGGCAATTTAAATAACAACTTAGTTGTTATTTAAATTGCCATTCCCAAGCAAGTTGTCAGCGAGACGTTTCGAGAAAATTGGAATCACGCGTTTCTATCACCAGGAGTTCATAAGCTCCTAAGAGGTCTCTGGGATACCGAAAAACGGTCAACTACCCCCATTCCGCACAGCGTATACGTACATACGTCAACACTATCCCTTAAGACTAAAGTGTAAACTTGCACACAAATATGTATATGTAGGTTCCGGACTTTAAGCATTAAGTGTAAATCTAAATTTTCTCATGGAAATGACTATTAAGAGAATTGTTTCGTTAATTCTTACAAGTTACGATATAAAGGAAGTGAGTCCTTCTATTCAATAAATCTATATTAAATATGCATTCTACGTGTTGCTATATTTTATTTGAAAAGCTTCATTTTAATTCATTATTTTCGTTTTAAATATGGTTTTATAATATATATCTATGAATGCTGTTGTAAAACAAGGTTGAAAGGGTGTGAGTGGTAGGTAATATATGGATCTTGGATAGAGTGAGAAAGAAAATTGTTTCGTTTTGGTTATATTAACAGAAATATAGCTACAGCACTAAACTGTTCATTGGTTGATAACATATTTATTTTTCAGCAATGATATTGTGTGCTTAACGTCAAAAGCTTTCATATACCTAATTGAAATTCATATTACAAGAAAATAGCAAAAATACAAATGTTACAAAGAAAATATTTAAACCTCCTTGTTTTACTTTCTGAGTGTAAATGTTGGCAATATAAACTCTATCTTTCTTTTCCTCTTTTTCATGGGTAGAGTGAGAAGAAAAATGACTTTCATAACTTATTTATAAAACAAAACAAATAACAACATTTTAGAAAACTTCTGTGGTCTTGTTATTTCGTGAACTTTAAATTTTATATACTAGGCGGGTAGAAATACAGAAGAGGTCAATAGAGAAACGAATATTCCTAACGCTATAGAAATCTATTTGTTCCTTTCTTACTCATTAGAAAGGGGCGTGATTCGGATGACAATACGCATGCGTATGGTGAATCTCAAAAGCAATTCGCACGGAATAACGTACAGTAAGTTTGAGAAGATACACGTTTCCTTAGCAAACTTTAAAAGTATTGCAGAACATGTACAAACATGAACCTATGCATATATAATATAATAGATATGTGACTGTAAAAAGAAGAGATAGATACACAAACAGACTGCATGGTATTAGGAGCCTCATTGCTCAGCAACTGAGGTAGTGTTCTTTTAGCAATTTTTTAAAACTACAAAGTGTTTGTGCCCGTCTGATAGTGAGTAACGCATTGCATAAGCAGATAACTTGTATTGTAAATGAATTATCCTTGAAATTCGTGGAATACTTCGGCATTGCCAATATCAAATTCTCTGACGATCTGAGGAGTCTTAAATGAGTGTCGTGTAAGAACTCAAAGCGTTCTTTGAGGTTAAGAGGAGGAGGATTGAAAAGAATACTATATAGTAGTAAAAGGATATGAATATTCCAGCGAGGCGTATGGGTCACCAGTTGAGCTTTTCCCGATATTCAGAAACGTGGTCAAATTTACGTTATCCAAAAATGAACCGTACACAAAAGTTTTGTAGGCGCTCTAGCTTATTAAAGTGGGTCAGGATAGCTGACATCACTGTAATCAAGAATTGGAAGAAGATGGATTGGAATTGAGAATGGATTCTGAAAGCGAAAGTTTGGTCGTAATCTGTAGAAGGTTACGCAATCTACTCAGAGACCCTGAACAAGCAAACACTTTTCAACTCACTTCTTGTAATTGCTGTACCCAGGATAAGTGTTTCTTAATATAAATTCCGAGATTTTTCATTGCATCTGAAATGGATATTAAGGCTCCACCACAAAGTATTAGGGGTAGACGTATCCAATCTACTTTAGATCTAAGCCTGGGGCTACCGACAATGGTCACTTGTATTTTAGAGGGATTAACATTAAACCCATGTTGCTTACCACGGCCTCACAGAAAACCGGCTGTTAAATAATACAAACATTGTGTGACCGAGTGAGAAAAGCTACTGGAGGCCCAACCCTCTTTCCTTTTACCCTTCCCCTCTTTCCCCTCCTCTCTTTCCTTTACCCCAAAACTGTTTAGTTAGTTTTTATGGATTTTCTAGAAGCAGATTGAATAATTGTAAAACAAAGTAACACCTAAGATTTAGAATCTTCACCTTTACACATTTCATTTATGAGAAGCGGAGATACACCTATCTACATCGTCTGAAAATGCTATGCTAAAATAAATGTTCATTTTTCTTTGTACATAATCATTAAAAAGATCCAAACGTTTACCCCTTGTGGGACACCAACCCACAATCCCAGGCTTTCAAAACCGATGCCTTATCCATTAGGCCACAAAGGCTTTGAAATTACTGGTTTGATTACGTATTCAATTGAAAAGAGGAAATAACTCAATTTAAACTGCCCATAAATTGCCAAGTTTTACATACCTACATCATTTAAATTTGTAATTTTATAATGTTTTTGACGTGACAACGTCTTTTAATTCGATGGAGCCGGCTTCACGCACGAAAAAAAATGACTCATGCGGCGTTACCTCGCTCTAAGGCGTTCCATTTAAGGATAGAAGTGCAAGCGAGAGCGCGGAACGAGCGACAAAGAGGTACAATCGGCCAACCGTTCAACTATCGTCAGTAAACCGACTTTACAGACAACAACAACAAGTTTTCATAAAATAAAATAAAATTGCTCAACTATTATTTCATAAGATAGAGTTTTCATAGATATTCAGACATGCCACTATCATTATGTTTATTTCTTTGATTACAGACATTATGATTATCTAAATTATAAATTGTTCGGATAGACCTCTTCTGCTTCTGCCCCACAGTAAAATACTATAGGAAATTATACTATGAAAATAAGAAAAGTAGACTAATCTGGCTGTTTTAATATCAGTTAGTTAATGATTTTTTCTAATTGTGTGAGCTGCAGAGCTGAGTGTATTTGACAATTTATTAATAAGTGGGCCCAATTGAAGCTTTTAATCAAGAGTATTGTCTAAAAAATTTGTGGTATCCACTACTTCCAATTCATCTTCTTTAATAGTTATCGTACTTTTTACATGTTTAACATTTGGAGTAGTCATTCGTATGCCTTTGCTTTTTTCTCCATTAATAGTAACAGCACATTCGAAATAGCTCGATTTGTAGTCATACGTTTCAGTTTAAATAAAACTGAAACATCATTTGCAAGCAACACTACTTTGTGGCGGATCTTAAAAAGATGAGGTAGCTCGTAATATAAATTGATAATAAAAAGGTCCTAGTATCGCACCCTTTAAAGAGCATTGCTTAGTAAAATTCTTACAAGTTATGTCAGGAAAGAGCTGAGTGCTTCTACTCAATTATTCTATATTAAATGTGCTTTATACTTGAAGTTATAATTTATTAGAAAATGCCAGCTTTATGTCATGAATTTCAGTTTAAAGATATCTATTAAGGCTATTCTGAAATAGGGGTGTTTAATAATACTGCTATTTTATTATATTAATATTGATAGCAATTGATAGAGTTAGGGAAATACATTATTTTTTCTCTCCTATTTTATCCTTTGATGGAGTAAATAAAAAGCTATTCATTTTCTTATATTCACAAAAATGTGTAAGTAATTATTTATGTATGGTCTTCATACATTTAAGAACGATGTTAGAAAAACAAAACAATATATGTTTTCAAGCTAAATCAACAAAGTTACGGCGACTTTTACGCTGGTAAAAGTTCCGTTGTCAATTAGATCTTTTGTAGTAGAGAACGTTCACGGTTCAAATCTTCCTCGTTGTGTGCCTCTGTGTGTACTTCCGTATAGAAGAATGTAAATTGAATATAAAATAACTAATTAATATTTTAATCTTATTTCTAAGGTTTTTATATATTCACTAGCTGACCCGGCAAACGTTGGTTGTTGTGCCATAAAAAAACTGTACAGGGTCACCCTTATCATTTAGGGGTATGAAAAATAGATGGCCGATAGTCAGACCTACCCTATATGCACACAAAATTTCATATAACTCGGTCCAGCCATTTTGGAGGAGTTTGGTAACAATCGCCGAGACACGAGAACCTTAACATATATATTAGATATATTTCATAAAATAATCTGTTTAAACATAATTATCGCCTAGCATATTACTTACATATAAATTGATGCCCTGCCCCATTAGTCTATTGGTTAATCATTATGCATGATGAGCCTAAGTCGTGGGTTCGATTCCAATACGTGTAGAAACCGTAATATCCATAATTAGTTGTCCTGTGTCTGTTTTAGAAATAGTCTTTTTTTTTAGAAATTGTCTTTTTAGAATAAGAATAAGAAATCTTGTGATGGTGTAGAAATATAATTAGTTTAGAAAAAAAAATGAAAGGATTAGTGATAGTATAATTATCTATATCTGACATTACAAATGCGTAGTTAACATAACACCATCTATTTATCTGTTACCTTCAGAGCTAAACGGATTATTATTTATGTTCATTTATTTATGTTGGAAAACGCAATTGCAAAAGGCCTATCAAAGTTAGACTAGACTAAGGGATCATGATCTGCAGGAGATATCAACGCGACTGACTTGTGATGGCTAACGACATCTGTAATTTACAGGTACGTACTAGAAGATGTCCACCGAGGTTAACATCTTTGTTTATAAATTGATATTCTTCTTTATTTCAGATTACATATACACATTGATTTACCGATATATAACGATATTTATTGATTTATTACTTAAATAACCTTTTATAACTAGTAGACGCGATTTAAAAAAAATAATGGCTGTTAAAGAGATCTCTTCTACCGCACTGGAGTGTTGGTGGTACAAGGGACAATGCGAACTGCGCCGTCGCGATCGCCGTGCAGTCACGCCTTAGTGAAAGGGAAACTTAACTGAAGTACCAATCACATGCGTTTCTCCTACATTTCGCCTGAATTAGACCAGGCTAGTAAAGCCGAATGAATTACCAATATTTAGGCTCCATTATATTTATGATGTTCTAGTACAGGAATAAGTCCAACCAGTTATATTGCCTAAGTATAAGTTTTTTCACAAAGCCACTTATATCGGAATTGCGAAAATAAAAAACTCACAAACATGAAATGTGAATTTGACTCTACGGAGTATGCGTACTAAAGCAAGTAACTATTCAGTTATATGTGCTAACGGGTTCCGTCACCCATTAGATTCAATTGTAAATGTTCACCGTTGATATCTTTGTAATATTATATTATGTGTGTAATATTCTAAAAAAGAAATTGTTGGAAGACCTATTCGATGATTCATAGGACTCTGAAGTATTTATAATAATTTATCATTCAAAAGTTCTGAGGAACTTCTGACTTATGCATCAGTCTTTTTTTTTTTTTTTTTAATAATTATCTACGTATGATGTTTATTTTTCCTACCCGGATTGCGTGTCTGATATATGTATACATTTCTTGATAACGTCAACAAAAATTATTACATCGGTATTAGCATATTTTTCATAATTTTACTCGTTTTTCGAATAACTCAACTATTATGGTTTGTTTACATCGTCATTCGCAAGCTAGTTGTTTCTGCGAGACCTTTAGATACTGTTGCAATCACGTGTTTCTATTACTAGGAGTTCATAAGCCCATAAGAGGTCTTTGCGTGACCGTAAAACTTACAACCACCCCCACTCTGCTAAGCGTATTTCAACCCTATTTTTTAAGCCTAAAGTGTAAATTTGCACGTAAATGTATGTAGGTTCCGGCCTTTAAGCATTAAGTGTGAATCCAAATTTTCTCATGGAAATGGCTATTAGGAGGATTGTTTGTAAAATTCTTACAAGTTATGACATAAAAGAACTGAGTCCTTCCACTTAATAAATCTGCATAAAATGTGATTTTTACATGTTGTTATATTTTATTTGAAAAACTTTATTTTAAGTCACGATTTTCAGTTTTAAAATATCTATTAATGTTGTTTTGAAGTAGAGGCGTGTCCTAATATTGATTGGTGAGTAAGATAGCAACATACGTTACATATTTTTCTCTTTCTTTCTTCTTGAATAGAGTGAGAAAAAATATTTTCTTTTTCCGTACATTTCCAAGAACGTGGCTGAAGCACTAAATTGTATTTTTTTATCGATAACATATTAATTTTTCTCGAATGATATTGTGTTATAAATGCTAGATGTAAATAGCTGTCATGAAATTAAAATTCATATTATAATAAAACACCAAAAATACAAATATTCGAAGAAAAAAACGAAACCCATTAATTTTCAAATTAAATTCCTTATTTTCGCCTCATTTTAATTTCAGTAAATAGAGATAGTCACTGTAAAGTTAACTTATCTATTTGAATTAGCTTTAAAACATACGGTTATAAAAACTTATTATTGTAGTTAGTAGAAGACCGCGATAAAAAAAAAAATAAGAACATAAATTTAGAAAACTTCTGTCATCGTGTAATCTCAGCAAGAGAGGACTTTCGCGAACTTAAACTTTATATACTAGGCGCCTAGAGGTGCAGAAGAGGTCAATAATGAATCTTTCTGTTCTTCTTCTTCAATCCTTACTCTACCAGAATCTATTTGTTCCTTTCTGACTCATTAGAAAGGGGCGTGATTGAGATGACGATACGCATGCGTATGGTGAGTGTCCAAACCAATTCCTTTAGGGAATAACGTATGGTAAGTTGGAGGAGGTACGCGTTCCCTGAAGACACTTTTTCATGAATTGGATTGTCAAATTTCGACTTCTATTGCAACGCAAAATAAGCTTTTATAGGTTAAAAATATAATTGCAATAAAAGGAGAGAATGGCAATCAAATGACAATTGGAGTTAAGTGTTCTGTTGTTGTGAAATTAGGATCTGCGTAAGTTGATGGTTGCTGGTGACGAGTTGGTATATTTTTAGACTTTTTTAATGCCAAAGTGTTGGACTGTAGGCTTGTTACAGTTCCTTAGTGTGATTTATGTATCACCCGAATACCGAATACCGATATTTAATACTTTGTCACAATACTAGTTACATAATCAATGTGAAGCCATTCTCATAGTCGCATAATTAAAGTGCCACATAGAAAATTAATGTACTTAAGCGATTGCAATAACATCTGAAAAATTATTTCATTTATATTTTCTTAATTAATTTAATCCATGCATACGCTCACGCCTAAATCACCTAAAGGGCAGGCAGATGTGTAGAAAACACCTAGATTAACAAATTAATTAGTGTTATGTATACATTTGTCTACAAGTAAAAGAAATAAAAAACATATAATATAATCGTCTCCTATTGATAGCGTTTTCAGGAGTCTGGCAGCATTACCACGCTGCATATTAATGCATATTCGCTGAGCAAAGAAAGGCCCAGCCTTCTGGTCACAAGAACTGTCAATGAATTGCTTAGAAGAAGATTAGAATTATTTTATTTCTTGTTTACATAAATGGTTAGGTAAATAAGCATGAGTAAAGAGTATACATTTGTGAAGAAAACCCTCATTCGCCACTTACTGCCAAATTGCATTAAGCAGTGTGGTAATGCTGGATTTCAATGGGTGGTCTTCTAAATCGAGCAGTGTGTGCAGATGTCACATCAGATGTGCAATCCAAGTAATCGCAACCCAAATAAATGTAGTTCCTTATAAATGGAACAAGCACTCGGACCACATGACCCTATTTGTTTTTATTTTAGACACAGACGTGAAGAAGTAGAGGATATGCGGTGAGGAGAAAGAGAAGGAGATGAGGACATGTGAAAAGGAGTGGGAGGTCAGGGGAGAGGAATATGGAGATTGGAGTTGGGCCTCCGGAAACCTCACTAATTTCGGGGAAATGCAACGCAAGTGTTGCTATATAACCGGTTTTCTGTGAGGCCACCACTGTTAAGTGGAAAACTTAACCTAACTGATTATGACACAGCACACACTACTTATATAGTATACTAGATAACCCGGCAAACGTTGTTCTGCCACAAAAAAATCTTTATAGGGTCACCCTATCATTTACGGGCATGAAAAATAGATGTTGGCCGATGTCAGATCTAGCCGATATGCACACAAAATTTTATAAAAATCGGTCGGTCGATCGGTCCAGCCGTTTTGGAGGAGTTTAGTAACAATCACCACGACACGAGAATTTTATATATTTCATTAAATAATCTATACAACAGAGGTTTTAGTATATATATCAATGTGTAACCGTTAAATCAATATATATATATGTATAATATAATATAGAATTTACTTTTTAATCATTCCAAATTATTTGTGAATCTATGAGTATGTAAACGAGGAAAATTAAATTATATTTTTTATTTTAAGTTGAGGCCGTATTATTTTTTCAGAGGTCATAAGGCAGTTTTTTAACTTTGTTTTTAAGGCCCAATATAACAGTTTTTTTTTAGGATTAATTCCTGTATCGCGGGAGACTACAAACATTCAAACAACAGACACAAAGAACACCCAGACTCAGAACAATAATTTGAGGATTACATAAAGTTTTGTCCCGTGCGGGGATCGAACTCACGGCAGCGTAGTGTTGACCACTTAAACCGCTACGCCATCCGTGCAGTCATTATTATTATGTTTTGTCATGAACAAAACTGTAATTGGGGTAAAATTAATTATGCTCATAATTTTTATTTCTTGCATTTAATTTTTTTAATATGATCATACATATGTTCTATGTGTAGGTACATATGGAAACTTAACAGTGAAATAGATCAGAATTCAATTGTATTTTTGAGATATTTGTAAATAGTTGTAATAATTAATATGAAAAGAAAAATCAAGAAGAATAGAATAGAAATTACTCGTATAAATGCTAACAAGAGCAATAGCCAGATTTAGAGATTTAGACATTTATCTCCGGATTCGTCGCACAGCTCCGTCTCGCATCTTTCATCGTACATATCAGTGTGATCGGCAAGCAATGAGACGTCGAGCTCCACCTACAGCGACGAGTATTTTTCTCCGCCGACGTCGCCAACACCTGTACGTCGACAGGGGAGAGGCCGGCCACCGTATAGTTTAAGACCCCGAGGACCACAGTCCTCGAACAGGGCCCCGCTGCCGGTGGTGATGTGCACCGGATGAAATGGACTACTTCTATGAATGAAAATATCATGCGGGCATATTATCGGCTACGAAGTTGGGAACTAACCTCACTGCGAACCCTGTTGGTTTGGTGTCTCTGTTTTAGGAGCTAGAGCCAGCTGTCAACGTGTTAGTACAACGACTATCGGATCAAGTGCAGGCTATACAGCGCTGTCACGTGCTTGATGATACCGTACTTTGGAGGATACGCTCTGACGGGAATAGTTTGGCTATCCCGTCTTCATCACACACTGTTCATTTTTTAAATAATAATACACCGCAGTTAATGTCCATATTACCTGTTGATGAAGTTGTGGAAAGTGAAGCTATATCTGTAAGTACCCAATACAATGAGAGACTAAGGAGTGCTTTGAAAGATGCGATTCTGGAATATAAATCTATGAATCATCAGATTAGACCACGTTTATCCCGTTTGCCTATCGAACTCTAACTATTTGGATAACAGTAAAAATCTTAGTGATACGCACTCTATTCTGTATTGTGCGGCTGTTGCAGTATGTCAAGTAGCTGGAGTAAAATTTCAATAAATACCGCTTTTAATAAATGTAAACCTGCTATGCTAGCCTGGCAGTACTGCTGAGACTAGCACACTCATTAGTAAGCTAATCAGCTTTCGATCAGGCAATATGCGACCGAAAGTGATTCGTTTTGTAATACAGGCATTCTTGGGTACTGACATTAGTCCTCAACAATATATGGCATGTGTCACAGAGCGCATAGACTTTCTAAAGCAAAAAGTTTATGCATTGGCAAATAGGATTAAACGTTACAAAAAGTGAGACGATCGATTTAATCAGAATCGTTTGTTTCAAAGGAATGAGACGTGGATTTACTGAAAATGGGGACATTCTTATCCACGTGTGAGTGACGGGTATTTGTCAGATGATGATGCTACAAGTACATTTTGGCTATACCATATGGTCTATACCTGTCACTCATACAGAAGCTGACTGGATGCAAGATGACGGACTATCATGTGAGACAATACAATAAATAGAACCTATAACTATAACCACAGAGGACGTGGGTTGTGCAGTTTGTTTATTATTAAATTGGAAATCACCTGGTGCACTGCACAAATTTTGGATTAAGTGGTTCCGTAGCTCACATGCTCGTTGGGCATCTCAGTTCCTAGCAGCTCTAGATATAGTTTCATTACTCCAGTTTATGACCACTGGCGTAACCCACTTACTTTATAAATTTGGTAGTGCCAAGGACCCCAAGAATTATAGACCTATAATATGTTTACCAACTATCTTCTAACATCTATTCTTTCTGAGAGTAAAAATTACAACTCATTTAAATAAAAATTCGATCATTTCTGTTTCTCAGAATCGATATAGGAGTGGGACTCGCAAGAATCTGGCGATATGTTGGATAGATTCCAAGAAAGCCTATGACTCGGTTCCACATACATGGCTGTTGAGGTGCTGGAGTTGCATAAAATTGATACAACTCTATGCACTTTCATGTCAGTGAAAACGGTTCCTCGTTATCGGGGATGTCGGCAGAGTAAAGCCAATGATGTACTATTACAGATCGAGCGAGGCATATTTCAAGGGGATAGTCTGAGTCCCTGGTGGTTTTGTCTAGCTTTAAATCCTCTCAGCACTCTGTTAGAGGATTCAGAGCTAAGCTTTAAGTTGCGGAAAGATGATCCAGTTATATCTCACTTTCTATATATGGACGATTTGAAACTATTTTCCTCCAGTATATTGCAACTGACAGCGTTACTAAAGGTGACTGAAAACTTAAGTAACTCTATCAAGGTGGACTTTAGTGTAGACAAGTGTGTAGTCATGCCTGATATAGTCGTGATAGACCGATTAGAGCGCCGCGTAATGATTGTCGATATTGCTGTTCCTCATGACGATAACTTCGTCAAAATTAAAAAAGATAAACAAATTAAATATTTGAATTTGTCTCACGAGATTGTCGATACGTGGAATATCGATTCGGCGATCATTGTTCCGATAATCATATCTGCTCACGGACTAAAAGCTAATAGCCTCGACCAACACTTTAAGCGGGTCTCGTTAGATGGTTGGGTCAAGGGACTGATGCAAAAGGCAGTTCTCCTTGACACGGCCCGCATTATCAGGAGGTTCCTATCTTTGGAGCCCTAACTACGTGTGTCTTGGTCCCTGTACCCGATGTCGGTGGTCTACTATTTTTATTTTTATGATATATATAAAAATGTAATTTATATGTGTATATTAACTTGAATAAAGGGAATAATAATAAAAATTTATGTCATAAACAATGTAAATACATATTTACAAAAATATGGAGTCTCCTTTTAAGTAAAATAATACCTGTGCCAGTCATGTGTGTGTAGAATAAGTAATCTAGCAACATATGACATACATACATGTAAAAATAATGTTTCATACGTTGGTTGAAATTAATATACAAAGTAAACTTTTACCAGTACTTCTCATTTATCTATAACATATATAATAATATAGAGCTAGTCACATAGAACGGTTTAGAAGCAATTCGACCTCTGTACTCGTATAGTCTAAACTGTAAGCCACTTAATTAAGGTGTTTTTAACATTTCTGAGTGTGAGATTGTGAATACTTAGTAACTATTAGTACTAATATTTAGTAATAGGAAAACTTGTTTGCTATTAGGAATGGTAAGCTGATCCTTTTGGTCCCATTGGAAAAATACATACACTATATGCCTGTACCCGAAGGGATACTTAGAAGTGTAATTCAATAAATATCCATCTCCATCACCTGGATGATTGGCATTCCACCACTATGCGCTTGTGAGCTTTTTGCCTCGCACAACCAGCCTATGGAACAAATTGTCGCCTGCCTTATTTCCGGACCGATACAACCTTCAAACTTTCAAGAAAAGAGCGTACTCCTGCCTAAAACTTGTGACTCTTGAGTAGCGGGTGTCCTTTTGCGGCGGTAGTCACTTACCATCAGGTGACCCGTCTGCTCGTTTGCCCCATATCGCATAAAAAAAAATATCGCCCACAATTTGCCGATTCTAACTTTGTCCCCTTTATTTAAAGCTATAGCCGTTATATAAGGGCAAGTTTGGTATTGGATAGGCAAATTTGAGGTATGTTGACAGGTTACAGTTACTTTACTGCACCTAATGAGTTGAACACAGTCAATACGAGGCATACCTTTTAAGTTTTGTCGATAGAAGAAAAAAACACAACTAGAACCTTATAGTACTTTTTATTGTTTTTCAAAGTATTCACCACGTAGCTTAATACACTTTTCCATTCGCTCAAACCAGTTATTATAACATTTATTCGACTCTAAAGTGGGGGTGTTCAAAATAGCTGACTTGAAAGCGACGACTGCTTCTTCACTTTTAATCTTCAATTTATTAAAATTTATAAAGTTAAGCTCAGAACTCTACATCAGGTGCTGCTGGGAGGATAATATATTTATCAACATTACATTTATGTGGTACATACATGTCTGTAGTAAGTGTGAATGATGATTTCAATGATTCAGAGAATAATCTTGTGGTTTAAATTTGATGAGTATCTAAAAAATCAATATACCGTTAACTGAAGCTCTATTTGCAAGAAAGAAAATGAGACACAAACTGTCTTTTAAAGTCAAAGGTTTTTAAAAGTTTAGGCTTTTTCTAACACTTTTAACATTCATTGAGCATTTAAGTTTGTTTAATAAAGATTTAATAATCAAGCTGAACTACGAGAATGCTCTATGTAAATATGTACGTATTTATGAGGTTTTGTTGTCCAGCAACGATTATGTCTGTGATATAACGTATACAATTTCGTGACAACGTGAGCCAATAAAAGTAACACAGGGTTTCATATACTTTTAGTAATTTTACTGGTTTCGAGGCTAACCCAATTATTTTATGGTTTATACATTGTTATTCTCAAGCTAGTTGTTCCAGCTATACAGAATTGAATTCACGTGTTTCTATCACTAGGACTTCATAAGCCCAGAAGAGGTCTGTGATTTATCGAAAAACTGACAAGTACACCCACTCTACAAAACATATTTCGACCCTATCCTTTAAGTCTTAAGTCTAAATTTGCGTGCAAGTATATGTAGGATCTAGCATTTCAGTATTAAATGTGAATCCAAATTTCCTCGTCGAAACGACTATAAGGTGGGATGTTTCGTAAAATTCTTACAATTTATGACATAAAAGAGCTGAGAATTTCTAATCATTAAATCTACATTATATTTGCTTACTACGTGTTGTTATATTTTATTTTAAAATGCAAAGTTTATGTCATTAATTTAAGTGTAAAAATATCTATTAATGTTTTACCGGAAAAGGGGTGTGTCTTAATATTGATTGATGAGTGAGAAAGCGCGTTATGGGAGGCGTATGTATGTAAATGTAGCCAATATACGTTATTTTTATATTTTCCTCTCCCTCTTTGTCCTTGGATAGAGTAAGAAAAAAAATATTTTCTTTTTCTTACACTTACAAAAGTGTGGCTTCAACGATGAGTAGTCAGTTATTCAATTTTCGGAA
Organism: Tyria jacobaeae; assembly: GCA_947561695.1. Taxonomy (NCBI): domain Eukaryota; kingdom Metazoa; phylum Arthropoda; class Insecta; order Lepidoptera; family Erebidae; genus Tyria; species Tyria jacobaeae. Next base: position 2,558,277 of record OX387207.1, on the reverse strand, counting down.
GTGACAGCGCTATATGCTAGTTTCATAGAGTCCATATAAAATTTTGAATGATGTAAGAAAAATAAACAAATAAATTTCTAAACCCATTTATTTTTAAATCAAATCGACTATTTTTTGGGTAACGTTTTTGGCCGTTATTTTTAAAGATATATTCAAGTTTACAGTTCTCCCAAGTTAAGTTTTTAATAGCAAATTTTGGCTTTTTTCTTTTCTTGCGCTGTGCTTTTTATTATTTAGCCATCTATATATTACATTATGTATTACAATTAATGTCGAGTTAAAAAAAAAAAAAAGTTGTAAATACATATTAAATATCATTACTATTATATACAAAAGCGATCTCAGCTCTTGGCTTCGGTAGCTTATAAATCTGTACCGTTTGTCCCAGGCTAGGAGTCCCACAGGGCTCTAAACTGGGACCATTATTATTTCTATTATTTGTTAATGACCTTCTGGATAGGATTAAATGTGTCTGCTTGGCTTTTTTCGATGAATAAAAGATATACAGTAGAATACACCGATACTGTATTGAACTTGAAGATGATCTTGATACTGTTCAACAATGGTGTTTGAAAAATAAAATTCATTTATTCATTGATTCACATTCGGAGCGTTCCTTGACAGAGTATATATTATTCATGCCCTGGGTCATTCATCATCATTTTCATTACTTTTTTATCTTTCGTCATCACAAAGATAATGTGGTCACAAAAGCCAACAAAAGGGTAGTTTTCATAATTCGAGTATCAAAACCATTTCATGACAGTTGCAGTATCATCTTACTGTACAATGCGCTGATCACCTTACTACTCAATCTATAGAAATAAGTAGGAATCTACTAATTGTAATCTATAAGAAATAGCATCAGAAAAACTAATCAGGAATATATTGATAGGTTGTCTTACTTTATAATGATCAAATTAAAAGAAATACGCAACATGTATGACGATCTGGTTCTACACAAAATTAAACATGAATCCTTAGATGCTTAACTAATTAATATTTTTAATTTCAAAACGAACAGGCGTATAGTGAGACATCACCAGATGTTTGAGACACCTAAAATTAATTCAATTCGAGGAGTATTAAATTAATTTTAGGTGTTATATGTATAGCAAGATTGTATAATGAGATATCTGAATATCTGGCAATGACATTGATATCTTCTCTATGATTTTTTTATCAATCAGACACTTCTTACTCAGTGAAGCTATTTAATTTTTGTACTATTATTATAATTGTATACAAGAAATATCCAAGATATAGTTAGACTTTTCGGTTTGTGATTTAGACTGTCACTGTCACTGTACAATATTTTTTATTTGTAGTTGCAATTTAGTAGTGCCACAATATTTTACAAATTGTTCTTTAATAAAAATGCTAAGCCCTCATTTTAACCGTTTACAGCATTTTGTGATTGATAATTAAAGGATATAATATTAATTAAAGGATTAATTATCCAATGCAATGACAATAATCTGAAATATACTTAGGCAGGCGATGCTGCGGGCAAAAGCTAAGATTTCATTAATAAACTACTTGTGCCGATCGGTGAAAGATTGGAATTCACTACCAGCGCACGTTTTTCCTTCCCACTTTGATCCTGGGTCTTTTAAGCGGGGCGTGAAAAAGCATCTCACCAGGCCGCCATAGTGTGGGTCACCATACTACATTGACTAGACATGCAATGAGGATTGTAACCACCAATCTTGGACTCCATTTATTGCTTACCATCAGGCAAAGTGGAGTCATTATGGTAGGTTTACACATAAAAAAAATGTGAAGGTATTGTGGTACTACTAGGTACTAGGTTTTAATCTTCAATTATTACAATATTCACAAATGATAGTATTCAAAAAATATTATTATTGTTGAGGAAGTGGGTACAGCGATTTTAAAGAAAGTAGTGCTACTCTGACGAGAGTAGCAATTTATTTGCGTTTGACAGTCTGAACGCTTAACACTGCACCAAATGCGTAGCACTGCACGAACCGCGTAGCACTCGCACTCGCACTAGCAGTCGTAGCCGCTTAATTATCGTGATTTGTCAGTTTTTTCCAAAAACTTTTATCGATTGTTCGTCTGCGCGGTGACATTAACGTAGCGTCACATTATTATTATAAATAAAATTATTAATATTGCAATATGCATCAAACGGGCAAACGCCGCCAGCCTCATGGGTACGTTTGGCCGGGGAGACGCATTTTTGACGCGATCTTCTCTTCTGAAAATACAGTGATTTAATATGTTTCTGACTACTTTTAATTTTTGTAATGTTTATCTTATTTTAGGTTTTTAATATATTGATTTTAATTACTTGTATTTTAGTTAAAAGCCTCTAATTCCAATTAATAATAATAATGACTATTTCTTATATATTTTTTCATTTTGTCAATCATCGTTTCCCGCAGACACCTTCTGCTTTCCTCCTTATGACTCATAACGTGGCTGTTAACGATCTATTCAGATAGTAAGGGACAACGCATCAACCTTTGTAGGAAGAATCTGTTTTCTTCCTACAGAGGTAGTTCAATATCAATCAATATCTGAACCTACCGCGATGGTATGATTCGGAGAACATAAAACACAAAGAGTTTGTGATTTCTACTTCCTACTTGTTGTCAAACATCGTAGCACGTGGATGAAGTGACGTCACTTAAAGAAGTTTATGATAAAGTTCAAATACAAAAGCATATTTATAGCACAAAGCATCGGACCACCAAAGTCCGGATCCTATTTAATAACACTTTTATAATTAGTTTATTGGGTACATATATAATACAGGGTACTCATGACAGTACCGGGCAATATATCTTGTAAAGTAAAAAAAATATTCTAAGGCTAAAAATAATGAAAAAGTAAAGTAAAATCATACAAATAATAAGGCCTTTTATTACATTACAATACATTATTAAATCAATATTTAGCAAATGTTAAAAATATAATACTTTCTAAAGTTAGATACACTATTTATGTGAAATCGAAATAAAAACTTATTTGGTGGTAGTTGCTACAAAACTAAAAAAAACAGAATTTAATTTCTTTCTTTATATATATTTAATATTCTAAAAAGTGTAAAATGTTTTTGTTTATAAAAAAAAACACTACAATAAAGTTAAGAAAACTTCTGTCGTATTATTAGCAAAAACCCGCGTGGGACTTTCGCAAAGTTTGAATATACTAGGCGGCTAGAAAGGCAAAAGAGGTAAAATAGTGAAATGAATATTCCTTTCTCTATCAATATCATTTTGTTCCTTTCTGACGCGTTAGAAAGAAAGGGGTGTGATTCAGATGTCGATACGCATGCGTATGGTGGACCATAAAACCAACTCTTTCGTTAATAGGGTACGGGAAGTACGAGGAGAGACACGTTCCCTTTGCAAATTATGACATCAACTACTACGCAGGATGAGCTGTTATAGGTTAAAAACAATTAAATATGATTGAAATCAAAGAATACTGGGATTTTAGTATTCTGTTGTTGTGAAATTAGGACATGCGTAAGTTTGGTGGTTTCTGGTGATGCGTTGGTATATTATTATACTTTTTTATCATTCGACTGTAGACTGGTTACAACTCCTTAGTGTGGTTTATTTTTGAGCGCAGTAAGAAGTCATTCACTTAGTGTATCGTGTCAACGAACGATATTCTTATAACAATAATATATTACAGGATGGATGACACATGCATATCAGTGAAAATTCCTGGTACCTTTCTCGTTGAGACAGCAGAACACTGATATTTAATACTTTGTCACATACTAGATACATGTCTAAAATGAAGCCAGTCTCATAGGTACAACATTAATGGATACATATATATTTTATCAGTTGCAATATCATTCAATAAGTTATTTGACTAAATTTTAGTACAGGGAAAGATGTAACCTCGGTAAAAATTTTTGACCAAACAAGAGTACTGGGGGCTTATTTTATTTTTATTTTTATCTATGTATTTTCTAATCTATAATTTGATGTGATTACAATCTAAGGAGTAAATGTTGAGTTCTATTCAAAGGTGAGTATATCACAAATTTATAATATATCACAAAGTCATATATTGATTGCTGAAATTTACGAACGGCACTAACATTGAATAACAAGTCTATCACAAGCGACTGACTCTTTATAGAAATCATTGGCAAGCATCGTGTAAATAACACCTTACACAAACATTACCGGTTACATATACGCACACAGCCTTGTATGTATGTCCCTACATAAATTAAATTAAAATAATCACATTTATTTGGAACTAAAAAGAACAGAAAACTAAAACCAAAACTGAAACGATGATAGCTGCAAAAGTATGAAATTGTTTCAGAGCTACCAACGCCCCCCTCCTGGTAGGAAAGTAGATTGTTCCAAACAAAGACGTAGAATGTAATAAGATTAAATTAAAAAAGTTTTTCATATTATTTTACAAAAATGTTTTAAATAAGAGTATAGTATATAATGTATGGATATGTGGTTATATATGTGAATGTGTATGTTTATTTATGAGTGCGTGTGTGTGAGAGTAAAATGTTATGCTTCCATAAGTTTTTCCGTTGCATCATAATCAAGGGTTTGAACCAAGTTTCAAGTTTCTTTTTTACTATATGACCCTTTTAAATACACGCCAATTAAATACACGCCAGATCCTTGAGGTCGTCGGAATCGCTGAAATTGGCAGAACCTATGCATTCTACCAGGTTCTATGACAAATCCTTGACTGTTCAGGCTGTTCGGCTATGGAATGCTCTGCCAGCACCCATAAGACATGCTCAACCACGGGCAGTATTTAAAAAAATGGTTAAAGAGTATTATTAATCCACCTGATTTCTCTATTTTGCTGAATATAATATGTGTTTGTATGTATATATGCGTATTTGTCTGTATGTATATACAAATTTATGTTTATAGTAATGTATATATATGTATCACTATATTTGTATGTAAGTAGGTAAGATGTACCTAGTTTTATACGTTGAGGTTGCAGCTAAATTTCATTTTCTTCTCCTCTTTACTTCTATATTGCACCAAGCTACCCATCATTCTTAAATCTACTATCAATTTTGTTCATCCTAAGGTTACCTGGAAGAGATCGCTCTTAGTGATAAGGCCGTTTGCATATCACCTTCTATACTTAATCATAACCAATGTGTCTTTAGTGTACAATAAAGATTATTCTTATCTTATCTTATATGTGTACTGAACCTTATGTGAAAGTGTCACTACAATACTGAGCATAATGAACTTGGGAGTCCATGTGATGACGTGGTGTGTTAATTCCATGGGAAATAACAATGAAGATGAAGATCCAAGAAAATTTTCTTCACTCTATTCTTTAAGATTCATGATCCTTTCAACGTGACAACGACAGGCTCAGTACATTATTGTACCAAATACTAATAAATAGACAAAGCTAGCCATTCACATTTTATGTAAAAGACGCATGTTTGTGAATGATCCCTTCTTTATTTTATACCGACTTAAGAGGAGAAGATTCTATGTTTTTATTTTTATTTATTTATGTTAACAGATTCCTCCCTTGCTGACCGATTTTCAAAAAAAAATATGTTTATTCTAAAAAAAAGCTGTTCAGATCAGGTTTTATCATGGGGTCTCAGGGAAATTATGAATAAGCTTTTTAATTGTACGATTTAATGTGTTACGAAAAGGAAGTAAGTAAAGCGTATTGAACGTGGTTATGTACTTTTTTCAAAAGTCTATTATAATTTAGAATAGTTACGTGTCAATAAGATTTACATGTATACAAAACTACAAAAACTTATGGTAACTGATTATTATGAGTTCTTCAATATTTTCAATGATGCCAAAGTCAACGTTATTCGGCTTTCCTCAGTCACCTGACGAGTAAAATCCGTATAAACAGACAGCACACAGTCAAACACCTAAAACTTCCTTACGCTAGAACGTAAACATATCGATATCTTTCGGCTCATGATAGCCTGGTACTATAGCCTACTACGATCGCTTCTACATATGTATTATTTAGTTGTGCTAATAAGCCGAAGGATATTGAAATATTTACGTTTACATTACGTGTAGTGTAAAGTCTCTCAAAAAGTTTTGTTAGTTACTTTAACATGTTAGTTACTTTGTTAGATTTCATCTCGTTATTTAAGCTACTGACGGCTCCGGGGGTATTTTTCTAGGTATAGCTTCTATGGTCAGACTAAAATTAGTGAAAAATGATTTTGCCTCAAAATTTAACATAAATATCTTTATTTCATAAAATTACTCAACAATTATTCGAATAATTGATTTAAACTATAATTAGAACTATTTTATAAAGATGAAAGATTAAGTACCTGCCTGTGTGAACTATAACCGGCCGTTCCCAAATGGTTGAGCCTTATGAGAAGAAATCGGGCAAATTCGTGGCTACTCTTTCTTTCAACTTCTCTTAGATAAAATGAAAATGGAAATGTATAATTTAACCATGCACCTTACTAATACAATCTAATGAATGAATGAAAAAAATGGAGCATAAACAAAAACCTGCCCTAAAAGAAAATAAAATTTCTAATCCAAAACGTTGATAAAAAAGTTGGAGTACAAGTTTAATCCCTTCTAATATAATAATTAATTTGCTAAAATTAAAAATTAAAAGTCGTCTATCATCCGAGATAAGTATATTAATTATAGTTAACAACTAATTTTTCCTAACATTTACGCTGTTTTTTGGGTTGTTGTATTTTTATTAATAAGTTTTTTTATCAAGTACTTACAGTGACATAGATTCTGAAAGATAATGATAATAAGTAATGAGTGATAAATTTATTTTCTATATAACTAACTACTGTCTGCAGCAAAAAAAAAAGGGGAACAAGTGGATGAATTTGTATATCTGGGATCAAAGTTTACTAGGGACGGAAAGTGTGATGGTGATATAGAACGAAGAGTGAGTACGGGTAATGCGATCAATGGCGCATTGCATACTTTTATGACCAGCCACAGAGTCTCAATGAAGGCTCGTATGGCTGTGCATAGAGGTGTGTATGGCAGCGAAAGTTGGGTATGGCAAAAGAAGCACGAAAGTAGAATTAATGCGGTAGAAATGAGAGTATTGCGGAGTATAGCTGATGTCAAATTGAGTGACAGAGTGAGGAATAGTGTGATAAGGGATCAGTGTGGTGTGAAAGGATGTAGTGACTGAAATAGAAAAAAGTATGCTGTACTGGTTCGGGCATATCGAAAGGATGAATGAAAGAATTTTGACTAAAGGTAATATGGCAGAGGTAAATGGAGTTGTCGGAAGAGGAAGACCTGGACCAAGTCCAAGAAAATCTAAGCAAAGGCCAAGTCAAAAGTACCTTTAACCGACAAGCCTGTATGCGGAACGGTTCTATATAGCTAACTACTGTCTGCAGAATTTGCTACGTCATTCAGTAAAGTAAGATGACAACGTGATTCGCCAATTTGGCTTTAGATGGTATATTTCATCCGCACCTAGACTAGGACATCATAACTTGGGTGAAGATTAAATATCGGTTCCTCATTCATACACAACTACTTAGGTAAGTAAGTTATCGTGAAAAGTCTGTGTGTATCGGAAGGAACGCGTGACTGCGCGACGGCGCAGTTCAATATTTGTTACGTATATCACCAGCACTCCAGTACGGTAGAAAAGGTGCTCTTAAGAGTTCAATGCATCAACTGTATACTGTAAGCGATCAATTCATGTAAATGTAATATTTTACTTATAGTAAGTCTTAATCACTACCTGTTACGTGTATTGTTTCACACGACGTGTGTTAAAACGCATTACTGTTCTTTATATACCATCTAATGTGAAATGAACATATACATACATGCCTTATTGGAGTTAATCATGTTGTCTTACATTCATATTCAAAACTGCCAATAACAATTACAGCTAATGATGAACATGCCTATAATATAATCAAAATAGTATAAAGTATACATGTGTAATTTACTACTAGTTACTTTTATTACTAGAGGTATACTTTTTAATTAATTATAGTAAGCGGGAACGTTGACTGAAGATTGGTTCATTTAATTATATATAATATACGTGTTTCAGTTTCACGGTCACTTCCTACTCTAAATTCCATCGTGGTTATGTCATGCTGATGCTGATAGCAAAATGTTTTTTTATTATGAGTTTTTATTGTATTTTAATGTTTCAAGATCTTATGGTATTGAAATGTTTTAAACTTTTATTTTCACAAAACATATTTGTGATCCAGATAATGTAATGTAAGCTAAAAAACTGTGAGGCAGGTATCGGATGTAAGCCATCACACCACTCTCCTCTTCAGTCTAGAGTATTTAGTGATAAGAATAAAAAAAATTGTGGGACTGAGTATACAGTTAGTTAGTCCGAATCATTTAGTTATTGATTTGTTTTGTACCTACTGTGTTGAAAGAAAAAGATGTACATGCTTTCTCTCTTAAGTTTATTTGCAGTATAGTAGTTTGTTTTCGATATCTGTGAATATAAGCCATGCGCGCTGCCCCTGTCATACAATCATACCTTTTGATTTATGATTTCTTATTATAGGTACGGCGGTCAAAAACCTACAGACTATGAAACTTTGATATACACAGCATTTAAGATAAGATAAAAATATTCGTTATCGTACTCACAATATGGCATAAAAATAAATGTACAAGGTATGATGATATGCACAATGTGCGGCCTTTTCGCTAAGAGCGATCTCTTACAGGCACCCTTCAAATGGACAATATTGATAGTGGATTAAAGAATAATAGAAAGTTTGGTGCAAGATAGAACAGGAGTTAGTAAATCAGAGTTCATTACAGTGAAGGCTTTTGTAAAATGATTTAATTGGTTCTTGAGTGTAGATTTGAAAATCATCTGTATAAACATGGAAAGACAAAAGCGATGATTTAGAAATGGAATTTATGAAAAATGCGAAGAGCAAGAGGAATAAAATGCCGCCCAGTGGTAAGCCCACAAATGTACTCGTCTTACGCCAGGAAGAAGAATAATCTTCGAAGCGCACACACCTTCGGCGACCAAACAGGTAACATGGATCCCAATAAACCACTCTTGAAGATATGTTAAGGTTCACAACATTTACTTCTTACCATCAGGTGACCTGTCTGCTCGTTTGCATGTAAAAAAAAACCCTATCGCATAAAAAAAAACATGCTTTGCGTTTCTTGTAACTTTTATGCGAGGGCAAAGTTAGTGTATGAACATTTTGTGTCAGATTGTTGTTGTCATGGTTGGCGAGCATTTGTGATATGCATTGTTCTGTGCTCCAGTCTGGCCATAAGATTAACATCGTAGAAGAGCGGAATGAATTATTTGCTCCTGTAGATTTGATAGATTTAAATCAACAGTGGTACCTAATAAGATTACGATAAGATTTCAATTTTAGATTTCATTCTTGTAGCAGGATGATCGAATATTCTATTAAAGCAGTAAACCCATCAAACCAAATAATTAACAAGAATAAATCGCTGAATACACAAATCATTTCATTATCGCGTAGAAAAAAAAGATTTGATTTAAATAAGTTCAATTAATTGTTTAGTAATGATTTTAAAAAACATGTTGATTGCGTCGTTTAAGTAATTCAGTACTTATAGAAACATTAAAAATTTATAAACACCTCATTCATCTGGTGAGTGCAAATTAAGCAAAGTCTAAATTACGGCATTGATCCTCTGCCTCAAAGAAACTCTGATCAATTTCGTAATAAAAAGTGTCTTCTCGTAGTATTAATTTAATTGATGCCTACTTTCATGTAAAGTATATTAAATACTTTCTGCAGCAACGACACCAACATACAGAAAAAAAAATACAGTTATGGGCGCAGTGTACTTCCACAAACAAAAAAATATCTTCATTCATATATAAATTGTAATAAGCTATATTCTTCTTTCCATAATCTACTTTTTATCAACGACAGGCCAAGGATATTACGTAGTTGAGATCTTTTTACAAGTTGATCGACAATATCACATCCCTAATGCCACATTGTCTTTTTTTTACAGACCTCAGTTTTGAATTCCCAAAAATATTAAAATCCTAGGAATACAAATTTTCACAATATTTTTTTAATGACTTCTTGGGTAGCATATTTAAGATATTAAGATAATATGACATGTTAATAGAAATGATAGCTAGAAATCATGTGTCATTTGTTTTTTATCGGACTTTGAATGATAATTTTTTACTAATCATCAATCATCGAAAGTGATTTTTCAAAATCACTTTGTTCGTAAGTATGTTTTTTTATTGTATGTATTTTTTTTAATCTAAAGGAGAATACTTCGAAAAACAATGAATATATTTATACATGTACTTATAACTTGTTTAATTAATAAGTTACGTAAATATTTCAGTGCGGCCTACGTACTCAAACTGTCACTTTACAAACACAACAACATCTGTTTTCGTGTGTCATATTACTACATAAGTAATCAAGTGTAACATACGATACGATTTTCTTAATCAGTTTTTTATTCTCTCAATTTATGGTTTAAAACACAAATCAAGCGACTGCTACGTACATCTAAAACATACACGTATAGGAATGCAGAATGAAACACCAGGGTAACACAGGAAACAGGATGTGTAAATATTAGTTAAAAGTTTATTTAGAGTAAATATAATTGCTGCAACTTAGAAATAAATTTATTCAAACGGTGATTGCACGAATAAAAAATATTGTGTCAAAATTTTTAGGAATAATAAGATACAATTATAACAAGGCTCATTATTTATAATCTATTCTTTAAACATAAGATTATACGCTTGGTGGAATGAGGGTAGTAGCTAGTTTTTTAGCAAGCCAAAGATCTCTTCTGGGCTTATCAATTTCTAGAGATAGAATCGCATGTTTGCATTGTAGTCTTGCTGAAACGTTTTACTGTCCGTACACGGCAATAAAGAAAGGAAGGGAAAAGGATGTATGTTAAATTCATTTAAAGTTTCGTCAGTAAATAAAAGGAAAAGCAATCAAAATATCTAAACCGAGATTGCATATATTTATTATGACCACTTAAAGTATTTCATTTATTTTCCGAAACGTTTTCTCGGCCTACAAACTCGAAACTTATTTATTTGTGGGATTTTGGGTTCAATAGTTCTAAAGCTATATTATGCGAATCTCAGGTGTGTGTCGAAAATGTGAGGTGTCACTTTCTTATAATACTCGTAATATAACATTTCAATTCAAATTACGTTCAAGATAATATGATTAATAATCTGGAATAAGTAATAATAATACATTAATAATAAGTAATTATAATTGATTGTAAATTACAGTCCTTGCTGCATTAGTCTACCTTGGTCATAAAATTATCATTTAAGAAACTGTCTACAGTGTACTAATTTTAATCAATGAGCAATTTTCGCAGTTAAAATTTAAACTGAACTATGTTCATTTCCTTTATGTAATCAGGTATTTCACTATATATTTTTGGTGCCATACAAAATATGCTTCAATGCATTAAAGTTATTTTTAATTTTCTCAAGCTATGGTCTGTGGTCTTTGTATATATAGGCTATAAGCCTATGCTTATAAATATGCATCGCCTTCAAAAATATACACTTCATAAATGTATAGTGATGGCATCGTTAAAACTTTTTAATTCGATAAATTAATGTTTGCAACCGTCTCGGTCAAATCACTGCAATCGGAATCACATTGGACATAAAAGAAAACCGTATTCATATATAAACTGGTGCAAGTGTTCCGGTAACATGTGTCAGCATCAGTCTCTCAGTTAGCATCTGGGTGAATAGTAATTAAACTCACCATGTTTTCGGTGGTTATTTAAGGTATGATATGCGTGACAGTACTCAGTTTTAGCTCGGCTATGGTTACATAAAGATAGATTCAGAGCCTAGTTGGCTCGATGGACATTTAAATGGGGAGTGTCGTTTTAATTTGCTTCAATAGTAGGATCAGTTGATACAAAAGTCTTAAAAGAGCTTTAATAAATTAAAGCTCTTTTAAGACTTTTGTATACCGGGGCATTCATACAATCGTCTAACGTCCTCTAATTTATTTTTCGTTGAACAATTCATGTCTAAGTATATCCATGCCACGAACTTTGTGTAGTATACACCAGGCGTTCATAAATGCTGAGGAGGTAATTATTTTATGTATTCTATATATTTCTAAAGTTGTAATCATTTCATTCATACACGTAGCGAAGGCAGCAAAGGGGTGGAGGTGTAAGGCGCGCATGCGTTGTGAAAGGCTATGTATAGACGAGTTTCAGTATAATAATTCATACCGCAAAAGATACACGAAGGCAGCATGCCATCTCTTATCATATTCGATATACAAAAATACTAATATATTATGTCAACACTTATGAAAGCTGTTAAGTGTTGTGTGTTTTATAGGCACACGATTAAAACATAAAACGGGCAGTGAGTCCAACATGCCTGTGATTGACTGCGTGATAGCGTATTAAGCTAAAACTTTTAGAAGGAAGGTGGTGAGGAAAAGAGGTGAACTTTTAGAAAATATCAATTAATAATGTGGACTAAATGTCAGCATTCAGAATTGTCATACCACAGTATTTATATATGTATTTTGCAAATGGTTATAAAATATTTTTGTTTAACCGACTATGTATAACTTTTGGTACACGAATATTTTGCAAAAAATAATTGTATTTTAGTAAAATGGTGCGTCGTGTTCTACTTATAGACATAAGAATACATTAACCAAGGCAAATATAAACAAATATTTACATTGTTCGAAAGCAAAGAACTCTCTTGCATTGAATGATTTAATTTGTCTACATCGTAAAATAATTATCTTTCTTTTCTTGGCTTGCTTTACAGACGACGCAGGAAGTTGTTGAATATATTTCTACTATTGGGTTATAAATAACTGTGTTATTCTATATTTAATTGTTTAACTAGAAATTCTAATGGAATTTACACTGCACAATTTTCTTGTAATCATTAATATAATGTTGTGAATTATAAAGAAACTGAGTAACAGCAGGACGTAATTATAAAAATGTACGAACATGAACTAAGAAAAAAACTTTTGTTTTGTGAGACACGTTGTCAATTCGACTTTGATTTTTGAGCTAGTATAATCTTGTAGATGGTGGCGAAATTTACCTTCGTATTCTAATGATATTGTAGCAGTTTTTCATTTCCTGAAAACACGGATAAAACGGCGTTTTCTAAAAAAAAAATCATAACCCCTGCATACTAAGTTTCATCAAAATCTTTGAAGCCGTTTCCGAGATTCAGATTATATATATACAAGAATTGCTCGTTTAAACGTATTAGAATACGATTATTTTTAAATTACGGACTTCCATACACCCTTATTTTGCCCCTTGAGGGGTAAAAATTCTAAAGTTTAAATAATAACACAAATGACACAAAAACACAACAGTCGGATGACACATTTTATATTACAAGTTCTTTATTAAAATATATACATACTTATGTTTGATATAAGCATAAGTTTCTAGTAATTATATACTCAGCCTATATACTCACAAGCGGTAGACATAGATGTATTAAACACACACAATATGCCAACTATAATTTGGTCTATCGTCCCCTAAGAGCCCCCAAGTGTAATGCCGGCAACCGAGCAATTTGGGTATTAAAGATGGGAGAAAGAGTTCCTTGAACCGAAAACTAATTAAGAAAGGAAGCCAAATAAGGCAAGGAGTATAGGAGTATAGGCAATAGAAATCTAACTCTTCTGCGGGGAAGTCCCGGTCTTTTGATAAATAGTGATAAATACTTTTTTAAATTTAGTATTGTGTTGTATTGAACAGTAAGTAAGGCATTTGTTTTTGTAAAAATTTCACGATTCCTGATTCCTTTGGAAAATTTCCAAGATAGTTCGAAGAGTATGTACTTTTCTATGAATTTCAATAAATGTGTAGTCAAAACAGTACAATTTTTTTTTATTATTTCTTCGTTGCAGTGTTTTAATCATTTACTTACCATATAACACAAAAGTGACCCTTAACACACATACACACAAACTTTATGTCACCATCCATATATCCATTTGCAAACAACCAATATTTATACTAAGTATCTCTTTAAAGTATGTATATTATTTATTTAAACATAATCTCTTTATATTGTAGATTGCAGCCCCTCTCTTTTTATATGTGCTCCTATCCAATTCAAAGGATCACAGGAAGAGAAACTGCGATTAGATAGATGTACTCTTTATTGTCGAAATAAAAGACATTACAATATTGTCATTACATATTAAATCAGAATTTGTACAAGTGGCGGCCTTATCACGTTTTGCGATCTCTTCCAGGCAACTTTTGGATGGAGGGAGAGTTTATGTATGGCAGGAGGAGTTGCAGTGTTTAATTAACTAACTTACTCACATATACACTCTGTATTCATACGAATAAATACTAAGATACACAATACACACACAAAACACATATCCATATTATTGATATTAATATTATTAGGTCATTAGCTAGTAAAATTAAATTATTTTTTAGTAAAATATTGTATTCTATTGTTGTCTGCAACGAACATTATATATGTCTATCTAAACATGGAACCCTAGTTAAACGTGTCACATTTTATTTAGGTAATTAGATGTTCAGAAGAGAGAAAAGTAATTACGCTTAACTGTTTATGATTTTATGGTCATCCAGATGTGAAACTTTAATTGTAGTTCGACAATGAGTGTTGTATTTTCTTTCTCAACAACAAAAACTTTAAATTCTTCATAATAGTATTTTTTTTTTTTGGTAAAATAGAAGGAATGAAATTACGAAGAACCCTAAACAAAGCAAGTACATGTGGAAAAAAGTAGAAATTCAAGATTATAAAGGGAGGCGATTCCTCCTCAGACAAGAACAATTAAAAAAGAAGAAGGAGATAAGAATTACTCAGGAGAAATATATCGTATCTGTCACTGAAAATAATCGCAAAGAATGGGTAATCAGAATAAGTACTGCCGATTGATTGATACATATATGTAATCATCTGTATTTAAAAATACTTCTTTTAACACTACTTAGTGTGTAATGAATTTTCTATAAAATAAATAATTAAAAAACGAATATCTCTGTTTTAACTTTATTGTCCTTAATCGATTCCTTCTTAAAAATAAATGTACTTAAGTAGGTTAGTTACACTTTTGATATTTTTAGTTTGATTTTATCTTAATTCTTAACTTCAAATATTTAACGTCACAAAACTCGTTCTATGAGAAGAAAAAAATAGAAAAAGTGCTTCCTTCCAATAAATAACATTCATATCTTGGAAACACGTAGCTTGTGTACCTCTCTATCTTTTTGCACCTACAGTGATAAGCAGTGGTGTGGAATACGTATTTGATTGTGGCTCTCCCTAATTTATAATTTTCACGCAGTGATATTAGAGTATATAGTCCTTGCAGTTTATAAAACATTTCATTTCAAATGTTTAATCCGATTTTGAGTTGAAGGGATCTGAGAATGAAACGAAATGCTTCGTGTTAATATAGCACTTAAGTTCTTTATGCTCGAACTTGCTTAAATATTTAAGAGTTAGTTACTAGCACTTTGTTAATTAGAAGAACAATTAAAGATACATCTTCTACTGCACTGAAGTGCTAGTGATGTAAGGAACAAATATTGAAGTCACGCCTTACATTGAGAGGCACCAGACATTTCTCCTATATACTTTTCAGTATATCCTAGCTGGTGCGCCTGAATGAGACAACAACATTTAATCTCCATGCTAGTTATGATATTCTAGTACTTTCACTGCTAGAGTAGAGATACTATATAGAATATATTAATTTCACGAGTATTATGTATGCTCCCAAAAACAAAAAAATAAAATAAAATAAAACGTGAAAATACCATTAGAGGAGATAAGTCTTTGTCAGCTTGGTATGTTGATAAAAAAAGCCCATGTCCTTTCCGAGAGTCTGAATTATCAATATACCAAATTTAATTCAAATCGGTTCAGCTGTTGAGCCTTGAAAAGGGACCAGACAGAACACGATATTATTTACAGCTTACAATTTATTTGGTTATGATATCGATATTGTTTGAAAGTAATAAAAATTTAATGTTTTCAATATTGCTTAAAACCATAAAATGAACCTACCTTATCTCAATCCCTACTCAATTAAGCTCAGATACGAACATAATGATTATTCACATATTGAAGTTCGTTAAACAAGTAGGCTGTATAGGGTGCCCCTGATTAAGACCGCCATTTTGCTAATTAGGTTTTAAGTAGTCGCGAGAGGGTGCTTAGTTGATAGCTAGTTAAATCATATTCTGATCTATCTTATTACGAGAGTGAAAACTCGACTCACAAATTGTCCGATAAACATAATTAAAGATTTCGTGTTGGTAGATATTCAATCATAATTTATTTAGATTTCTTGTTTTATTTTATTGAGCAGTAACTTGAACAATCATTATATGGACTCTCCGTACATGACTAATCAACATATATTTAACAGCTTTATGAAGTCGTTTTGAAATAATTCAAATAAAATATACTATCAGATTTTAGAAAAAAAAGTTATTGATATAACCGTTAATCTAATTGCTTTCAAACTATAAAAATAAAATTGGTAATTAAAAACTTGGGTATTAAATTAAATTAATTGGTGGTAGTTCGGTGAAATCCAAGACATCGAATACAACCTACAGCAATTGAAGAATACGACGTATACATTTATTGCTTCTAATCATAGTCTGTACATTATGAGAGTCGCGGTTACGAACTACTTCAAGATATTTCGACTGACAGTTGACCGTCTGCCAATCTGGTAAATGATGCGTTCCGAAATTTAAATTAAGTTACACCTGGAGTGTTAGCGGAAAACCTGTATTTGGCATAAAAATTAAATTTTAGAATTTTACGACCCTAGAGCAAAAGAAAATTATTACTTCTTCACTACTTCCTCTAAGTACCGTTCTAAAATATGACAAATTACTAGTATTCCATCACTATGAGAAAATTTGTACCCTCGTCATTCGCTTCCTGTGGAAGCAAAACTGTAAACATGTCTGTATTCATAGTTCTGTAGCCTTCATCAGCTCAAAACAGTGGCGGTACAGCGCCTTAGGGAAAATTAATGAAACCTTAAATTGCATAAATTATCGTACTTACATACTTACTCACTTCAAATATAACTTTTTTCCATCCATTTCCAAAATAGTTTCAAAAACACTTGAGTATATAAAATTAAGTAGGTACCTTCTAATCATTGAGTAATTCAGTAATCTCTTAAGAAAAAAAAAAAAAACAAAAAAGTTGTTTGTTTAAAGCTCTCTAGATGTCGTAGTTTATTTGCAAGCTCGTGTTTGTCTGGAACTGTAAGTCAAAACATTCACGTTCAGTGAAATAAGGTTTTGTTTCAGCGGTCATCCGCCTCCCGCAAACACCCATTACCTACTCTATCCAAACAAGATGTACCGTGTACGGATCCAAGGACTGCCGAAATACGAGTTAAACAAAATGTAATATACACTTCTCATTTAAAAAAACGAACCAGTACTGCAAGTATTATTTAGGTAGCATTTAAATTAAAAAGATTACTGATATCATTAAAAAAATCGCCATTAAATAGCTGGCAGCTTGGTCTTGGTCACAATGATGTACCACAATTGAAATTTGAATTGTAAAAAGTGATTGTAGTACAAGCAAATAATTTTTTTTTTTTTTTTTTTTTTATGCGATAGGGGGCAAACGAGCAGACGGGTCACCTGATGGTAAGTGACTACCGCCGCCCATGGACACCCGCAACTCAAGAGTCACAAGTGCGTTGCCGGCCTTTTAGGTAGAGGTACGCTCTCTTCTTGAAGGTTTGAAGGTCGTATCGGTTCGGAAATACGGCAGGCGACAATTTGTTCCATAACCTGGTTGTGCGAGGCAAAAAGCTTCTCGAGAAGCGCACAGTGGTGGAGTGCCAATCGTCCAGGTGATGGGGATGGATATTTTGTCGCGTAGGACGATGGCGGAAACCAGCAGCCGGTATAAGTCCGAACAATTCCTCTGAACACTCCCCATGATACAAGCGATAGAAGATGCAGAGTGAAGCTACATCTCTACGCAACGCCAAGGTGTCAAGTCGATCAGAAATATCTTGGCAGTCGATGATGCGAGTCGCTCTCCGTTGAATGCGGTCAAGAGGCAGAAGTTGGTACTGGGGTGCACCTGCATAGAGATGAGAACAGTATTCCATGTGCGGCCGAACCTGCGCCTTATAAAGTTGCAGGCGGTGGGCCGGAGTAAAATACTGTCTCGATTTGTTTAGCACACCAAGCTTCTTCGAGGCTAATATGGCCTTACTCTCTAAGTGACCGCGAAACTGGACTTCGCTTGATATATCGACGCCAAGGATTCCGATACTGGCTGATGCAGTTAGGGAAGTGCTCTCAAATTGAGGTGATACGACCAATGGCATCTTTTTAGCGGTGAACGCGCAAACCTGTGTCTTCGTGGGGTTAAATTGGACTAGGTTAAGTCGACCCCAATCTGAAACTTTTGATAAAGAAGTTTCGATTTCAGACACAAGTTTGGATCGGCTTTCGATGACGTTTACCCGAGAAATGTTAGCGCGGCCGGTGTAAAGGGCATCACTCGTGCTATCGTCTGCATAGCAATGGATGCTGCTAATCTGCAGCATGTCGTTGATATGCAGAAGAAACAGCGTGGGTGATAGCACACAGCCTTGTGGGACACCAGAATTAACAGACTTCGAGTCGGAGCATGCACCGTCAACAACGACCTTGATGCTTCTGTCTGTAAGAAAACTGGTGAGCCAATTGCACAGTTTCTCGGGAAGCCCATAGGAAGGAAGCTTCGCAAGGAGCGCTTTGTGCCAGACCCGATCGAAGGCCTTCGCCACGTCCAAACTAACGGCCAACGCTTCCCCCTTGGTCTCGATCGCCTGTGCCCACCGGTGAGTCAAGTATACGAGAAGATCACCAGCTGAACGACCCTGACGGAAGCCGTATTGTCGATCATTGAGGAGCTGGTGGTCTTCTAAGTACCGGAGGAGCTGGCAGTTAACAATGGATTCCATTACCTTGGAGAACAAGGAGGTGATGGCTATGGGTCTGTAGTTGGACGGATCCGAGCGATCTCCTTTTTTAGGGATTGGGTGCACTAGAGCTGTCTTCCATGAGTTCGGGACTACGCCAAGAGAGTAGGAAAGCCGATAAAGGCGCGTTAAAACCGGTGCTAACTCTGGAGCACACGTCTTCAGCACGATAGGAGAGATTCTATCGGGCCCACTCGACTTATGAACGTCGAGGGAAAGAAGCGCTTTACGCACTGCCCTTTGTGTAAACCGGACTTCCGGCATGCGGGTCTCGCACTGCGGTATGGTCGGCGGTGCGTTTCCCCCGTCGTCCAGGGTCGAGTTGGACGCAAAGAGTTTGCCCAGAAGATCGGCTTTTTCTTTAGCGTCGTGGGCCAACGAATTATCTCCTATGCGCAGAGGTGGAAGGGATGGCTTACAAAAGTTCCCCTGGACAGCTTTGGCAAGAGACCAGAATGCACGAGTTCCGGAGGGGAGACTAACTAGTCTCTCGCCAATTCTGCCGATGTGAGCCGACTTCGCCCCAGCAATTACTCTTTTGAGGGACCTGGAGGCAAAGTTAAATTGCTTCTTTAATGTGCTGGTCTTTACATCCCGTGCTGTCGCTGCATTAGCCCATGCTTGGTAACATTCCTGCTTTCGGCGGGACGCCGCTTTGCAGGTTCGACCAAACCAAGGCTGGGACTTGCCACCCGTGGGAATCAGGGAGAATGGAATGAAAAGTTCCATACCCTGAAGCACAACATCCGCGACAGAGTCAGCAACGACACTGAGATCATCCGGCGAGAAGCAAACCTGCCTCCATGGGTAGGATGCAAAGAATGTTCGCATTCCATCCCAGTCTGCTGACCTATAGTGCCATACGCGGCGACTGCCTGTAACTCGCGGCCGCAGCGAGTGAACGAGTGGCACTATACTCCTAATCAGGCAATGGTCCGAAGAGCCAAGAGGGGCCTCAACGGATACTTTGTAGCCGTCAGGATGTGAGGTCAGCAGAAGATCCAACAGTGAAGGCACGTGGCTTTCTGCATCTGGGATTCGCGTAGGCGTTGCTACCAGCTGCGTCAAGCCATATGCCAAGGCGAAATCGTGAACAGATCTTCCCGCATGATCGGTTTTGCGCGAACCAAGCCATTCGGCGTGATGGGCGTTAAAGTCGCCAAGAATCACGATCTCTGCGGATGGGACCTGCTGGAGCACTGAGTCTGTAGCCATTTGGACGTGGTCGATGAGTCGGTCCGTTTCAGCATCACCGCTATGGGACCTGTAAAGGCATAGGTAGATGCGGGGATGGTCATCGCAGTCTACACGTAGCCATAAGATGGAGAGGTCCCTACCTTCAAGATTGCCGAGGCGGTGAGAAGTGATATCATCTCTAACGTACACGCATACACCAGCCTTAGGAACAAAGGAGTGTTCCAGTCCGTACCCAGGGTAGCAGAGGTAGGATGTGTCCGCTGGAGATGATATCTGCGTCTCGGTTAAAAAGAGCAAGGCCGGCTTTGCTGTCTCAAGGTGGTGGTGGACAGTTTCGAGGTTCGAATGTAAGCCCCTGATGTTACAAAAATCCACGGTAAACGTGACAGGGGGTGCCATGGTGTGCCTTCTCTTGCCCCGAGCAGATTTTGAGAGCGCAGTTGAGCCCCCCCCAGAGTACGAGGGGCAGCCTGGGCGTCCGCGCTCAGGCATAATCCATACTGAGGGTGGACGTTCAGGGGGGGATTCTCCAACGCTAGCGCTGGTACCCCCCTGGGGTATCCTTTTCGTTAACAGCGCTATCATTAGGGGGGTGGGGGATTTTGGGCCTCCGGAGACCTCACTCATTTCGGGGAAATGCAACGCAAGCGTTACTTCACAACCGGTTTTCTGTGAGGCCGTGGTATCGCACCGGTCGAGCCGGCCCATTCGTGCTTAAGCAAGCATGGCTCTACCACTAATAAAAAAAGTAATTCTTATCAATGAATTCAGATACAATCCAGTGGGTGAATTTCTGCTAGCCTTGATAAGTTAGTTGTTAAATTGTAGTCAGGAATGTCAGAACTCTTCCCTTTGGAACCTCTTAATTAACAAATTGTACTTTAAAGTGGTGTTATACAAGTTTTAGACTACAATATACGTTTTAAACTAAAAATATCAAATTATTCTTGAAATTAAAGAAAAACATAAAACTAAAAGAAATTATGCATACAAAATTATAACTATTTATTGTGGATTGCACTTCAAGGAAAGTTATTAATATTATTATGTTTATTTAACAAAATTAAAAATCACATTTAACACTGAACAAAATATACTACAAAAAATAAAATTATAGACCTCTGTAGTCAAGTACATAGCCTACGACACCGGTGGTTAGGGCTCCGAAGACAGAAAACTCTGCTTCTGCATCAGTCTCTTGATCCAGCCATCTAACAAGAGCCTTATTATTATGCGTATGATAACGTTGTTTCATTGTAGCGCCTAGATAGATTGATGGATTTCAAGATAACATTACTTGATAATAGGATTAATGTGTCTAATGTCGGGCGGGTGTCATCTATTTTTAATAATTTATTTTTGTCTATTTATCATAGCCACAAATCATACGACACACACAGGTCATAGAGCACTTGACAAAAAGGGTTCAAATAACTTGTTCGAGATCTGGTTCTAACGAGGCCAAAGCCTGTACGGATTTTGTCATTCACGAGAGTTGTTGCGAACAATATAGACAACAGTGAAACCACGTGTTTCAAGCACCAGGAATTGATAAGCTCATAAGAGGTATACGGTTTGCTGATAACTAGCAACTACCCTTACTCAACCAAGCATATTTCAACCCTATCCTTAAATCCTAAAGATTAAATTTGTTCGCATCATATGGAAGTTTCGGCCTTTAAACATTAAGTGTGACTTGAATTTTTCTCTTGGAAATGACTTCGAAAAGGTTTCTTTCGTAAAATTCTTACAAGTTTTGACATAAAAGACCTGAATCATTCTAGCCCATGAATCTACCTTAAATGTGTTTTCTATTTGTAGTTAAACTTTATGTAAAAATATTAAGTTTATGTCATAAATTTCAGTTTAAAGATTGATTGGCATTAATAGATTTATAGAATTAGGGGTGTGTCCTGATATTGATTTATGTGAGAGTAAGAGGGTTTGCAGAAAGAGCAATATCATTATATTCTATTCACATTTTTTGTCGTTGGATTGAGGGAGAGGAAAAATTATTTCCTCTTTATACTTTTTAAAAATAGCACTTTTTATAAAAATGCCAGTCCGCTGGTCAAGAGAAGTGTCGATGAGTTTCTTAGCTAATAGCAAGTAAATCACAGGTTGTGATTTGATTACTATAGTATAATTACTAAGAAATTCATACTAAATTACTTTCCCACTATAGCAGCAATTCTAATAGACATCAGTTACAACAAGACGATTACTAGTGATTATATTAAGTGCATCATCATGTCTTTGTTATTTTAACTATGAAAAGATCTTTGAAAGATAAACTAAGAAAACATCATTTTATTTACATACAGTAGTAATCAACTATCGTTTTACTTCAGTAGAATTCTATTTATATATTCTATTTATTCCACTTACTTACCGTTATTATGAATCAACGATTAGAGTACTTTTCTTACTAATTTTAAAATGTTTTTCTTATAATATAAAAAAAATCACAAATGTACCAGGACTACATGATTGGAAAGAGATTTTCCCGTCAAGTTCTGCTTAAAGTTGTTGTAACTTGTGCCTCACTTTTCCATACTCTCGGTTTCTTGAAAATCTAGGTAAAAACCAGAACAATGCGCGAATCCGCAGTTCTACCAGGACTACATAACTTGATAAGAGGTTTTGGAGGTGCTAAGAAGATAGATAGACACATATATTTTTATTCACTTACATTTGAATAACTTGGAAAATTCTAGCTGAAAAACACCAACGACACGCTGTAATGTTTTACCAGGACTTCATAACTTTGTGAGAAGTTTGAAGCGTCAAATTACAATATTGTTACAAAATTTTATTAAGACCGTTGCCAAAACCATTTCTTTAGAGTAAATACGCACATTAATTTAATATAAATTTAAGTTGTAGGTATGACTATTCCATGCCCATAAACTGATACGGGGCTAGTGTTGATTGTTTTGTTTATTGTTTGTTTGTTTAATTGTAAAGGTTCCTGTTAGAACTTGATAAATATTTTGTACAAAGGTACGTTTCTCTTTTAGTTCATACACGTATTATATTACATAGTTTAGCTTCACTTCGATAAACAAATAATGGATACTACAACTGATTACATAGTTATTTTCACCAACTACAATCACTAGGGGAGCATGACCTAAAATGAAAAAAAAAAAACCTGAACAACTGATAAGTTAATCATTATCACCATACAGTTATTTCCTATACAGAGGTAGTCCTATATTTCAAAATATTCAAAAATCTCAATGTAATGTCTTTAATTATTATACCATTCGCTCTTTTTTTTCTTTTTTTCTTCTGCACATTTTCATGTAAACTTTTTTCCTTTAGTCAATCCCCCAATGTTTTTCGGTTCCATCCTTATTCTTTAAAATCTGACTATTACCGACCTAACAAGAGACAGTGAAACCAACCATGGCCGATCAATAGCTGAACTTACACCTATGTGAAGATCCGTAGATCATAAAACGTAAAAAGTTAGTGTGGATTCCTACTTTGTTTACAAACATCATAGCTCGAGGACGATGTGCCAATAAAAGTTCAGTATACTATTACGTTTGCAAATTGAACAATTTGTGGTATTATACTACCAAGGTATTATTCAAAAGGTATTAAACATTTATATTTAATACCTTATGAATGCAATAAAGTATTAACTGCATGTATAATCCAAGTGGCAGTAATGGACGGTTTTTTATGTAGAGTTAAAATTTAATTCAAAACCTGTAATGCTACACTAAATATTTGCTGTCAATAAAGTCGAACATAAACAGAATATTTTACTGAATATAGAGATAATAGTTACTAAGTAAACTGTAATCTTGAGTGGTAGAGCTATGCTTAGGCACGACTGGGTCGCCTTGACCGGTGTATTACCTCACAGAAAACCGGTTGTGAAGTAATGCTTGTGTTGCGTTTTCGGAGGCCCAACTTCCCCTATCCTCTTTCCTCTCCCCTCATCCACCCTCTACTCTTTCACATCCCCTCAACCCCTCTCTTCTTTCTCCCCTCCCCGCATTCCCCATCCCTCATCACCCTTAAAGGCGAGCAGCGCATTTACGACAAAAGTTGCAAGTGTCCATGGACGGCGGTTGTCACTTACCATCAGGTGACCAGTCTGTTCGTCTGTCTCCCTATGAAATAGTCCAGGTGATGGAGATGGATGTTTTTTCGCGTAGGACGATGGCGGAAACCTGCAGGCGGTATAAGTCCGAACAATTCCTCTGAACACTCCCCATGATACAAGCGATACAGAATGCAGAGTGAAGCTACATCTCTACGCAATTCCAAGGTGTCAAACCGATCAGAAATATCTTGGCAGTCGATGTTGCGAGTCGCTCTCCGTTGAATGCGGTCAAGAGGGAGAAGCTGGTACTGGGGTGCACCTGCATAGAGATGAGAACAGTATTCCATGTGCGGCCGAACCTGCGCCTTATAAAGTTGCAGGCGGTGGGCTGGACTGAAATACTGTCTCGATTTGTTTATCACAGCAAGCTTCTTCGAGCCTAATCTGGCCTTACCCTCTAAGCGAAACTGGACTTTGCTTGATATATCGACGCCAAGGATTCGGATACTGGCTGATGCAGTTAGGGAAGTGCTCTCAAATTGAGATGATACAACCAATGGCATCTTTTTAGCGGTGAACGCGTAAACCTGTGTTTTTGTGGGGTTAAACTAGACTAGGTTAAGTGGACCCCAATCTGAAACTTTTAATAAAGAATTTCGATTTCAGGCACAAGTTTGGGTCGGCTCTCGACGACGTTTTCCCGAGAAAAGAAAAGAAAGAAAGAAAAGGCACCACTCGTGATATCGTCCGCATAGCAATAGATGCTGCTAACCTGCAGCATGTCATTGATATGCAGAAGAAATAGCGGGCATGATAGCACACAGCCTTATGGGACACCAGAATTGACAGACTTGGAGTCCGAGCATGCACCGTCAACAACGACCTTGATGCTTCTGTCTGTAACAAAACTAGAGGAGGTATCTAGCCAATTTTGCCGATGTGGGCCGACTTTGCCCCAGCAATTACTGTTTTGTGGGACCTGGAGACAAAAATAAAAAAAAAATATAAACCAATTATAACAAAAATAGAGAGTAGAAACCAAAGTATAACGGGACTTTATTGTTTTGTTGCTTTGAAATTGAGATGTGCAAATGTTTAGTGATGTAGCGTTGGTATATTTTTTATTGGTAATGTAAGATGTAATAAAATTCTGTAGACCAGTAACTATGGGATATACCTGTGAGAAGTTGCTTTCAGCGATTAGGCTGACTATCGCTAAAAGCAATTTCTACTATTTTTGTTTTACTATAA
Organism: Tyria jacobaeae; assembly: GCA_947561695.1. Classification (NCBI taxonomy): domain Eukaryota; kingdom Metazoa; phylum Arthropoda; class Insecta; order Lepidoptera; family Erebidae; genus Tyria; species Tyria jacobaeae. The sequence continues at coordinate 2,532,730 of OX387207.1, read as the reverse complement.
GTACTAATTCTTGTACTCACAGCGGAACATTAATTTATTAACAAAAAAGGAGAGCCATCACAGTACTTCTAGCAAGTATGGAACATCGAATTATTAACAATAAAAAATAAACTAGTTATCCTTTATCCTTTAGTACATCTAAAGAGTTTTAGAAATTACCTATATTTTGGCATAAAGTCGAGTATTCGAGTCGAGTCGATAATTTAGTTTTAGATAATAACTGATTTGCTTACTATGTATTTACATTTTCCATAAGTGTAAACTCTGTATAAACTCTTTTATAATTAGTTTATAAAGTTTTTTTTTTATATTATCACTGTTCAGTTCCTTTCTTAAAAAATTTTCTGAACAAACCGAAAATTGTGTTTAAGCCACATGGCAAAATCAGTTTATTTTTACGGTACTAACTGCTACCACATCATATATCTGCATCTGCACATTAAAGAGCAAGCCAAAAAGTCATAAAAATTAGTTAAACCCATCTCATGTTCCTCAACAACAACATCATTCCAGGATAGTGCTTCTAATGATCCCTAAATTTGTTTAAATGGTCCATGTCATAATCAGCTTAATAGCAACCCCATGTATTTCATATTGTATGTATATTTATAGTGTGACAGATTTAATGCGTATACAAAACCCATAGCATTATAACTATGTATGTAGCTGTATGATTTATGCAGGTTCGTTTGCGTGGAGGTTGATCAATGTGGAGCTTTAAGATGTAGTTGCATGTAAGACTGATCAGATCCTCTGTTATATTGTAATTATAATCTTATCATAGTGTTAAAAATAAGATATAAAATAAGATATAAAATTTTCAGGTTTCTTAAATTAAAAAGAAATGAAACTATATTTCTTTTATTTTAAAATAATCAAATGGCAGCGTTTTTTCAGCTAGACAAAAGAGAAATATGTGGACCTATCTCTAAGTATTAAAAGAAGAGAAGATTGTGCTAAAAAATAAATTAGGGTTTGGCTCTGAAAATAATAGCTAGTCGGATGATATAGACAATAAATATTAAATACGAGTATAGATTACATATAAAAGGATTTTTTGTTCAATTCTGTCTGCTAGAATAAATCTTGGACATTTTGCCAGTATACAAACTCTGCATATACTCTGTACAGAAGATGTACAATAAGACATGCAAGTCTTGGTGCGCCAATTCCTAAACTTAAGACTATGCTTAAAATCATGTATTATTTAACTAGCTAAGTTTAACGCTAGATCCTGATGATTTTATTGTGTTATTATATTTATTAATTTCAAAGTTGATTGTTACTAAGATCTGTTATATATATACATATATACATAGTTTTAAGATTCCTTCATTTACCATTTAATATACAACTCAATAAGTACCTATATTTTAAACTTTTTTTTTTAAGATTAGTTCCTGTGTCGCGGGGGACTTTACAAACATTCAAGCAACGGACACAAAGAACACCCAGACTCAGAACAACAATTTGAGGATTACACAAAGTGTTGTCCCGTGCGGGGATCGAAACCACAACACTAGGCGCGGCAGCCTGGTGGCGAAGTGACCACTTGAACCGCTACGCCATCAATGCAGTTTATTTAATAATTAGCCCACTGTAGTCCGCAGTCATTTATATTTAAATAGCTATGTATAACAGTTGCTATGTAACAATATTATAATTTGCAAGTGTTAATCTTCTTTCATTGAATAAGTACAACATTTTTAGCTCTAATTTAGCTCTATGACAATTTCTGTCATGCAAATCGTGTTTTATTTTTGTTGACTGGGTTCAAGATCCTCATGGATATCCTCCACCTATGGGGTGGGAGGAAGGGGTATGTCGGACTGTTACCGACTAAAATCACCCCGGTATTCTACTTGCCTATGAACGGGGGAGCGAGAATCGCAGTTGCATTCTTTTGCTCCCCCAAAGCTTCGTCGCCCGCAGGCCGCTTTCTAGGGTGGCCGGAGAGTAATAATGAGAGAGAATTGGATTGCGCTCCCTCCATGATCTGCTCTTTTTATTGTAAACTTTTAACTTTAGCTAATCATCATCTACCGAAGAGACTTTTTCTGCCTCCCTCCTATTAAGATAGTAAGCAACAGCGCATGCTTCTTCTCACCAAGTAAGTTACATTCAAATCAATAGCTAAACCTACACTGATGTGAAGACTAGGAGATCATAAAACGTAAGGAGTTTGTGTGGATTCCTACGTTGTTTACAAACATCATAGCACGTGGATGACGTGACGTCAAATCATAAAGTTCAAAATACTGTTTCGTTTAATACATTGTGGTATACTTACCAAGGGACTGTCTCTATCTAGGACCCCCGTGGAATCCACTTATAACTTTGAACTTAGTTTATTGGAATTATTTGGCAGGCCCATGTATGTATAATGTATGATAGTGATGATTGTAGCGGTATGTGGAGTAAAACTTTTATTCTGAAGATTGTAATCCTAGACTAAATATATAAAGCAACTGCTTTAAACTATAATAAACAAAGACTATTTTATTTAATATAAAGTCACTCTTAAGGTTACTGAACTATGTGAAATAGTGAGAACCTAAAAATACTTTCACAAAATTATTCATTTTATTTGTAAACCTACAAGAAACATTTTTTTAACATGTGTAAAAATAAATGATAATTATATGTAACAAACACACAAATAAAAATAAAAGTCAAGAAAACTTTTCGTAGTCATTATTTTATGCAAAAGACCGCGCTTTAGTTTGATGAACTTTAAACTTTATATACCAGGTGGTTAGAAGTGCATGGGAGGTCAATAGCGTTAACATCCTGCTAACGTATATTCCCTTCTCTATCAAAAACAACTTGTTTCGTTCTGACCCGAAAGGGGTGTGATTCAGATTATGAATCACAAAACCAATTAATTTCGGGTACATACCAGTAAGAGTAAGTTTTAGGAGCTACCACGTTCCTTTTATAAAAATGTGAAACATTTTAGATTATCAAATTGTAACTTCTATTGTTACACAGGATAAGCTTCAACTGATTAAGAAAACCACTGGAAAAGTGCTAGTCTGGCTCGCGCACCGAATGTTCATTAATATAGTTTTAAGATTTTTTCATCGGCTATTTGTGATTAGGCTGATTCGCAAGATTGTTGACCGGTAACCTTTACATAGTGTGATAATTTGTACACCTAAGTAAAAATGCGTTTATTTAGAATTGCCCTTTAGGAAGGGTACCAAAATGTCCTCCGGCCTCCATGAGCGCTGGCCTGAGGGCGACAGACTGGACTATCTATCGCCGCAGACAGCGGCACGACGTGTTTACTGCCGAGGTACACAGGGACTTCCTTTCTAGGGTGGGTACACCTGAGGCCCCGACCATAAGACCCGTTCACGGAACACCATGTGGTTTCGGTATACGTCCGAACAATTCCTCTGAACACTCCCCATTATAGAAGCGATAGAAGATGCATGGTATGGACTTAATGTATAATAATAATAACAATACCTTCCCAAAAGTTATTTTACTAATTACAAGTAGTCTACAAAGAGAAGCCAATATACGAAAATAAAATAAAAGGCGATTAAGAAATAATCCTTTAAGGAAAAAATAAGTTTTTGTTTATCATTTGTAGAAACGTAGAAAGTTATTTTCTATACTAAGATATGTTCTAATAGCTAAAAAAAGTAATTAGAAAAGGTATGTCTTTTACTATTCATACTTTCGGTATAATTTTACATTAATTTGACGTGGAATAGCTCAGTTTATTGGTATAGGTGAAATGAGCGTGAGCTCACGCAGTAGCATTACAGCAGCCTTAATTTTGTGAAGGTTATAGGGTATTTAACATACCTGACCTGACTAAGTTGTAACAAGTAGCGTGTTTTAGAATTTTCATTATTTCATGATATGTATACTTGAAGGTTATGTAAACATATCGCTACAATATTAAGTTGATACAAACCCGTTTGACTCCAAAAAATCAAATGTATCAGGTTCGTTAAAGTTAATTTGATCCACTTATAATCTATAAACAAATATCCCACCTTATAAGGCAGTTGCCCATAGTTCATATAACATATATTCAATCAACTATCAATGAAAGTTAGAGTAGTTACGTGTCGATAATTGTGATATGCTTCAGCAGTTACAATGAGGATGCCGAAGATTTACGTTATTTAGCTGACGTCATCTACAGTGATGAGTAAAATTAATAATACTCCAACATACTGACAGTCTAAAGACGCCAAAAATATGCTTACGCTAGAAAGTAAACATATCAATATCCTTCAGCTTATGATAGCCTAGTACTATAACCTTTTTTTACCTACAATGGCCGTCACTCCACCTGGGCTTTCAATAGGGCGGTGTGTTGGAATTGGATCGACTAAACCCACAAAGTGTATCGTATTGCGCCTGAAGTAGGAGGAGTCCGGGAACAACTTTATGGAGACATCCGGATCCCTCCTAGCGCCTGCCGCAAGAGCACCTGCACCACCTTTGGGTATCCCTCAATTAGGCGATGTCTATTTAATACTGACCAGCGCTTCTCATACATACTTATATTTAAGGCCAGAATAATTATAATATATATACATATTATCAAAAGCAGTCTTGTTATCACAGTACAAGTTCTCTTTAGTTCGGGATCAGATGGCCGTTTTAATTAGATTACTTTATTTTGATTTAACTAACGTACGATTGACTTATGCTAGGCATAGATTTAATCGTTGGATTAAAAGGTTCGTGATCCTTCATAAAAAAACAATAAATATATTTTTATTCATTTGAATGTCTACTACGAGAGAACGAAAATAATGCTTAACTATATAACCTCTTCCCTTTTAAGAATCTTAGAAAGTGAGACTCTCGAATCTTTATTTTTGATAGTCAATTCGTTACCAGTTCAAACCCTTTTAAAATCATTTTTGAATGAAATAAAAAAGACATTCATTTCTATATAAATAACAATTGAACAACCGCATATTTTTTTAAATGAAATACTTAATACAATATACAATATTATATCCGCATTACTTATACACTTATTGATTAAACAAAAACGCTCAGCATTATTTTAACCAAGTAATTTAAATATTCGTATCGCCTTTTCGTTGATCTGCTGGAGATAAGTATATAAATAAATAGCTATTTTCGCTAGTGCTTTGTTCGCTAGCTGATACTTACATATTACAAGTATTAAGATATTATTACACTTTGCTTTTATCCTCTTAGTATAACGTAAGTCAACTCATGCCTTTGCACATAGAAACACTGAACAGAGCATACTGTTAAAGGGCGCGAGAGGGTGTCTATACGCGCATGCGTTACACTGCTACACATACCTCCCTACAAAATTTACCGAGGGTTCGAAGCGTCGTCTTCCGTAGTATCCGAATTTATAAAAATGTGTAAACCAACTTAACATATTTTTTTGATAGGTACCTACATACATATATGTATTATGTATCTATAATACAGTATTCTGTATTTTTTTTTCTGTTATATTTTACTGACTTATCTGGTATACTGGGTGTCGTGACTAGTCAGCTCTAAAGTTAAATCGTCCTTTTGTGTTAATTGAGGCCTAAATGGCATATACATTACAATACGCACTTTCACAGTACAAAATCAATATCATAATCAAAACCATTTGTTACAATTAAACCAATCATAAGTATTTTTGAATTCTCAAAAAAAGAAGTCGGTCAGACTAAGCGGGTCGCGAAGCTAGTTGCCTGTTCCAATACGTAGCTCCTATGGAGAAAAACAGGCAAGAAACTTCTATAACAAATATTATTTACAGTTTACTTGTTATAAATATAACATATTTTTCAGAAATATAAATTATTATTATATAAATTCTAATAATTACTCGAGCATGACGCACGCGCCAGACAACACCCACGTCAGCCAAAAGTGTCTGAGAATTTACTTTTTAGGCCTGCAACGCACTTGTGATTCTTGAGTTGCGTCCACGGGCGGAGGTAGTTACTTACCATAAGTCCGTCCGTCTGCTCGTGTGTCGCCTATCGCATAAGAAAAAAAGGAAAAAATATAACACTCTTGGACATAGGCCTCAGCCAATGTGCTATATAGCACCGCACTACATACCTCATTATCTTTATTTCTATTCTTTTAAAAGCATTACTACTCACATCCAGCATTATGACGACATAAAATACACGTTACATGTCTAAATATATCAAACTGTCTAAGCTGTAGGCGTAAAGTTTCAAAACGTTTATACAATGTTGTTTTTATGTAAGTGTAAAGTTAGAGGAAAAATCGAAGTTATGATTGGATTGGGGGGTTTGAAAGGGGATAAGTTGAGAACCGTGTATTTATTACTTAGCCTCGAAGAATATACGGGGTGAATATATTTACAATACATATATACATCTCGAGGATAGACTATATTACAGTTACTATAACTTATTTAAAACAAAGCGCCAATAATAATTCTCAGGCACGATTTCTTTCTAAACTTTGCAACAATACTTAGTGAGTTAAAAATCTTTATCAAATGAAGTCAGATCTGGCATATTGAAAGGATAGTTAAGTTGATTTCATTCTCAGAAGTTCTGTTCAGTTAGACACTTCAGTCCGCCTATCATATGTGACTAGTTAGAAATCCAAATGTTACATTTTACGTTTCAGGAGTAGGTTTTACAAGGTGAATTATTGTTCTTCTTCCATATTAACTAAATTTTCACGCTAATGAAGACGCCGGTAACAGTGAGTGGATTAAATGCAGAAGTAATGCCATCTATCTGATTTTGATTGTATATGTATATATAGGTATCTTGATACTTCGAACTCTGAAAAAGAACATAGGCTACTCTTTATCGACAAACCAGGGCGACGAAGCCGCCAGTGGACTCTAGATGTACATACATATATAAATGCATAAGATTTCAATTCGTAAATTTATTATTGACAAATGATATTTTTATGCTTTTATTATAAATAGACCCAGTCTTATAGTATATATTGTACGTATATATATACATATATGCAATTTATACTATATATATATATTTCTACTGAACGTGTGTATGTCACTGAACTCCTCCTAAATGGCTAGATCGCTTTGAATGATTTTTTTAGTATGCGTTTGGGTGGCGCCCTGGCTCGTTAAGATTCATAAATCAGCCCCGCATATGGCGCTGCAGTCGGTATGTTGGTTATTTGTATATACTGCAACTTCAGGACAACATCTATTATATATATATATATATATATATATATATATATTATCTCATGCGGGGTCATAGCAAGTTAATAAAGAAGAATACATAGGAGAAATTTTAATATGTGTGATTGGTGCAAGGGCTCAGTTCAATATTTGTTCCTTACATCACTAACACTCCAATACAGTATCTTAACGGCTCTTAGAAAGTTTTGAGCATAAAGCACTGCAGTGCTCTATGTACACAAATAATTTTGAACTATTCTCAGATTCATTATCATTCATTTATATAAAATCATATAAATGATATACATAAAAATGTTTATAGCACAATACTATATTCAACCGTGGCGAATAAGCAGAATATATGAATACGATACGATATGCTACGATATACTACGATGCAATATACATTACGATTGCCGATTTTGTTAAATATAACAAAGGTCACAAACAATATTGAGAGTATTTAGTTAGACTTCATTTAGATCTGTTGAAATCGCAACAAAATTAAATCTATGGTATTTTTCCGTTATCGTTCTAAAAGTTTCAGCTTAGTATTCTATCACGTAACACACATGACCAGTAAATCACAGGTATATTGACTCGCTACCCGTGTTGTGTTAAAATCACGTATCTACATTTAAGACACACGTCACTTAACAATTCATTAGTGATGATAACTTCTATTAGTATTTTTGCGTAACGAAAAGGATAAGAGAAGACCAGTTGCCTTCGCCTATCCTTTGCGTTATAAATCATTATACTAAAACTCTGCTATATAAAGCCTACTACAACGCATGCGTGTCGTACATCTCCACCGCTTCTCTGCCTTCGCAACGTGTATGAATGAAATGTTACAACGTTAGAAAGAAATAGAAGACGAAAAAGAATTACCTCCTCAGTATATATGAACGCCTGGTTTATACTGACTGAATGACTGGCCTTTTGGTCTAGTAGTTAGGAACTTACAAATACTTGTGAGATCCACAGATACTTGTGCTGAGTCTAGGTGTTCTTTGTGGTCGTCGTTTGTATTTTTGTCAAGTCACCGCGACACATTAATCCTAATGTGTTGAGTTGAGGTCACGAATTACTTATGTACGCTTATTTAGCTAGACACACGTACGCATTAAGAATAAATTAATAGTATTTTGGAATGCCCGAATGAAGGGACCATTTGTGGATTACACCAATTTTGTACCTGTGTGTAAATCGCACCCAGGATCAGAGAAAAGGATCACTCACTATTAAAACAAAACAGGGCAGTTAAAATGAAACACCTATAAAAAACCATTTAAAACCAACTTTGATGCGCAACATAGATTAAATATTTAGAGTTGGATTTTGAATAGAATCCGTAGATATTATACATATATATACACGCACCTCCTACCAGAGTCACATGAATAAACAGAGGTTGCCGGTAGTAGGTAGGCACACGGTAGTCTGGTCTACATAAGATTATGTAGACCAGACTACCGTGTCAGCGCAGCGCATCACGGTGTGCCATCTTCCACAGGACGTGACGTAACAGCGTGACGGCGCAGTTCGATATTCAGACCGCTGAAATACTAGCGCGTCATACGTGTAAAGGAGATGCCTTTTATTTAAGGAGAATATAATATTTAATATGATATTGCACGGAATACTTACAAATAAATCCATAAAAGTAAAACTTAGCTAACTAGTAAAACAAAATGGTTGTAACATACATACATACACTCAGTAAGTTTGTTCTTGTTTTCCAGAAGGGGTAGGTAAATACGAAATTGAACAGTTTTCAAAAAAAAATTACCGTCATAAAAGTATGTTGTTCACTAACTTCGCCAATGAATTACTCACCAAAAAACTTTCTATTGGTCGTTTATGTCATATTTATCATAAAAAAAAATTAAGGTTATGTTTTAAAAATAAAAAATACGTAATCCTGGCAAACATTTTAATTAAATAAAATAAAACTTAGATGAAACACGTGATTTTACGTATCCACCCTATAGCCTGCAGCCTGAAAAGCCGATTACTACTGTTGTTGTAAGAAAAAAATTTAAAGGCTCAAGTAAACATATATTAATAAACGTTATATAATAAAAAATAAATTAAATTAATCAATTTAATTCTTGCCCTATAAAATCAAGAATGGTGGAAATTCCCGCTAAGTAACGTGAATTTACAATAATACTATATTACTATATTTTTAGACTTCTGGCAACATTCATTCTGTAAACGTCAAATAATGTTTGAAAACTAATATCACAATTAAACGCTGTTCGTTGTGAATCGTTTTCGAGGTAAGGTGTGTGCAAAATAATTCCACCTAAGCAACTGTATTTTCTCAGGTAAGATTGGTTTTATTATAATTTTATTTGTATGCAATATAGGTAAATATCTAATGTTTATCTTAAACAAATGTTGGTTTGATTAGCCCAAGGCAGTAATGAGTAACGACCATTACTTAACGTTATGTATATACGGAACGCAATTGTTACGTAATGGAATTGTAAGACTGTGTCTGGATTTAAATTAGACTAGTGTGTGCCTGCAGGTATGCTTGCATTAATTTTAAAGAATAAAGGCGTGTCAAAAAAATTGACAAGTAATATCGATAAAATTGCAAAAAGAATAATTTTGTTATAAAAAAAAAAAAAACCTCTAGTTAAAAAATATAATTTATATAGTAATTCGTAACTTATTATCTTGCTTAGTATGACAAGTATAAAAATTAACTGTAATTTCAAATATTTCTTTAAAAACATTATTACATGAAGTAATGTAGTAATTTGAATGAACATTTTAACATTTAAAAAATTTAAAACCGTGTTTATGGTTCCAAAATTATTACAGGTAAATTCCAAAATTCTTTCCTTAGGGACCAAGCATGTATTTCAATTTCACTAACAACAAAAAAGTATGTACAAATCCCATCATGATTCTTCGTTTCCAATGACTGGCTTTTTGCTTACGGTAATGTTTTTTTCAATTTCTCAGATCGATATGGGACGGAAAATGCCACAACGGGCAAAAAGATTCAGAGAAAACCTAAAAAAAAGCAGAAAATATGCCCCTTATAAAAATCAGCAGTTAGAAAGAGTAAAAAAATGCGTAACAAAGATTAGTGACCTTGATGAAAACGCAAAAACGAAAAAAGGAAACAATGGAGACAGAAAAAACGAAAACAAAAAGAAAACAAAGACAAAGCAAAAACTACTGAGATTGTTAAAAGAACAAGAGAAATAGAATTAAATGATCTTTTTAAGAAAAAACTGAAAAATATAAATAATTTATTTAGTAAGTCTCAGAAAAATGACGAAAGATTACTTTTACTAGTATGACGCTTAAGGAAACAACTTCAAAGGACTAAATTGGTATTACAATCGCAAGTGAGCAAAAATAAAGAATTGGAAGAAGAAGGTGAAAAGTTAAAACAGGCATTCCAAGTTAATTAGGTATAAAACAAATTGTAAAACTCATGAAGATAAGAGACTAATAAAAAGAAATATTTTTAATTACACAAAAATAACAAGCAAAAAACTTGATTTAAAAATCTTAGGACTCAAAAGTAAGATAAGATTTTTTAGCCCACATTTCCGGCCTCATCTAGCATAAACTAACAGAAAAAATATATTGACGTGTAAAAGTGTTGTTATAACCTATTTACAAAATAAAGATCATTTATCATTTATCATTCATTTACTAACAAACAGCGTTTACCCAATGCCACGGTTAGAGAAAATAATGCAGCATTTTTTCTTCGAATACTGCAGGACTGTACTGTACTGCAGGAAAAAGAGAGTGTATGAGAAAAGGAAAAAATAATATGCAAATAAGGTATACGGTGGACACCTTACACAGTCTATATTAAATTTACAAAGGAAAAGGCGGTAAGAAGAGTTTCTCAACATTTTGTAGACATAAGGCTTTTTATGTTTTATCTCCGAATGCAAGAACTAAGGATACCTGTACGAGCATCAAACACAACAGTATTGATTCAATTCTACAATCATTAAAGGCAAATGGTGTTGTATCATATAAAACTATTGAAGAGGTAGCAAACATATTTTCTTGTGATACAACATCATTTTACTATATTCGTGGTAATTGTACATACTGTAAAACTTTACATGTCGAGTATGATGAAAGAAAATCTGGTGATCAAATTTCATGGTGGAAATGGGTACGAATAGATCACAAGTTATAAAAAATCTGGCAGAGAAATAACTACAAAAAAAAAACTACGAAACAAGAATAGAACGGAAGCATCAATATTCTTATATCTGAATTTGAGAGAGCAATAGTTCACACACATACATTATTATAACTGGAAAGAACAACAGCGACAGTACAGACAATGTGTTAATAGACTTAAAGATGGAGAAATCGTTATTTTATACGATTTCTCAGAAAATTATGAGTTTAAATACTCAAAAGAGATACAAGCAATGCACTATGGGGCTTCAAAAAACTCTATTACAATTCATACAGGAGCCATTTTTTTCAAAGATAAATTTCAATCAATTGTTACACTATCTGATAATACATGCCACGAGCCTGATGCCGTCTAGGCACATCTTCCTATTTTAAAATATACCAAAGAAAAATACCCTATGTAATCTATTTCTTTTCCGATGACCCGACTAAGACAATATCGGCAAAATATTTTTTTTTATTTCTTAAAAATATTTACAGACAAATTAAAATTCAAATATTCTACTTGGTCCTTCATGGAAAGTGGACATGGTAAAAGTGTTGCTGACGATTTAGGAGGTTCAGTGAAACGACCACTGGATAAGAAAGTTACTTACGGCTACGATTTCACTAATGCAACAGACGCTTATAATGTGCTACAAAATGTTATGAAAACTACGAAGTGTTTTTATGTAAACAATAATAACAATGGAAATATAGGTAAGCTTAATTCATTTAATGTTACAGCTGTTCCCGGTACAATGAAATTACACCAAATTATATCTACTCAGAAAAATATAATTAAACATAGGTTAATTAGTTGCTTTTGTAGAGATGTAGCAGGATTATGTGATTGTTATTGTCCTAAATCCCATGTACTTGTACCAAATATTGTGACTTCTGACGAGAACTTAACATCACTTCTGTAATCAGTAAAATAGCTGAAGATAACGTATTAGGCCATATTAATTATTTTGTAGGGATGACAATCACGTCAGAAAACAACAACTTTTCTGATTTCTCTATGTTCTCTACCTACAGTAATAGAAGATATATATTTCTTTCAAAGAAATTGATTTAATAGATTTTGTTTTTTTTATTAATGACGACCTAGTCTCAAATCAACTAAATATTATTGTTCATGTACTAGTACTTCATGTTCTAAGAAAGCCTCGGTAGATCATATAGGTGCAAATCATTTTAGAAATTCAAATGCAAGTAATTCAGATATTATAACAATAAATATAAATCTTACATGTTCACAAAAACAAATATTCCAATATATCCAAGCAAATTTTCCTAGTGCATCTGTTAATAAATAACGAGCCCGTTTACTGAAACCTGGGGAATATCCACCGTCGAAAAGAATTTTGTGCAATTCATTGATAAGAAAAGATGAAAAAGAAAATAAACTTGCAATCTCGAAAAAAGATTCTTTAAATTTAAAGAAAATGATTAAATTTATGGCGTGTAACAGCTGGGTTTGTTTAACATGCAATGGGACAGATGGGTTTGATTACATGTGGCCAATTTGTCTTGGAGCTGAAAAGTAGGTTACATAGCCAAAAGACAAGCAAATTGTGATAAGCCATAAGTTGTTTTATTTCTCATTTATTTTACCACATTTTTTTTATTTTATTTACCACTGTAACTGTACAGTTGCTATATAAAAACTTGCGCACATGTACTGACACGCAATTTAAATTGACGAGATTGAATTTGGCCGTTCGACTGCGCAATAAATGTACCATTTATAACCTGAACAATCTATTGCGCATTTAAACGGCTGATTCGTCCGGTCCGGCCAAGTAAGATTGCAGGTACGATATTTAAGTGAAGTTTTAGCGAAAACATACTCATCTTAAATGATTGTCTAATTTTTTAATTAAACTTAATGAGAATATCAGTTAGAATAAAAAGTGGTAATAATTATAAGTTATCTAACTGAAAATACTGGTAAGTACTGGCTCTTTTATACATTATAATATTATTTTATTAGACTGATTAAAGAAATTAAAAATCTTAGTTATTTTCATATTTATTTAGTCATATTAAACGCGCCCTAAGGAGTCACTATTCGTAACGCTAGATTCCATTAACGTCTTACGGTAAACAGATTATTTATTTAGATTATCTTAAAAATGCAGCAACCTTAAGCATTTTTTTCAAGACATTTAATATTATATTTTTATCTTTGTATTTCTTCAATAGAGTCGATGTCGATTGTTGTTGTGTGGAACAGTTGTTGTTGCAAAAATATATTATCTAGAGTCACAATTTTCCAACAGCTATGTAATGGAGCTCTCTAGAGTAAATAGTCTAAAACCACTGTGAAATTTCTTGTTTAGTTTTATTTTTAGAAGATTTATGTGATATTAAACGAATATAATTAAAGAAATGCGAAAAATATTATTTTTATTTAACCAAAATTAAGAAAGAAAATGTCACAAAAAAATATTTTTTTAATGATTGCATATTTCCCTAGATATTTAATATAATCACGCGCATAAAATACTTACTTCATTGGTCACTATAACTCGAACTATCACTTTACATTCTATAGTCGATAGATTCGTGTCATTTCAGGTCTATAATATTGTGACGCCATGCCTACGTCACCGCACAGACAAACAATGCATAGAAGTTTTTCCAAGGAAGATTGACAACAAATTAGGGGTATATAAAGAGCTCCAGACGCGCCTACAGGGCAGTTCAGTGGAAAGTGCTCTCAAATGAAGAATAAGAAGAAGTGAAAAAGTAGTACAGTGAAGTGAAGTGAATAGTGAGTAGTGCAGTGCTACCGTTGGACTGAGTTAAGTGTAGTCCGCGGGAACAGTGTGGAACAATGCTACGCGGTTCGTGCAGTACAACTCGTTCTGTGCTGTGAGTGTTACGCGTTCGGAATATTGTGAAACGCAAAATAATCGTTACTCTCGGCAGTGACATTAGTTTCCTTCCAATCCCTGTACCCACTTCCGTAACAATATAGTATATAGAACGCGTGTTGCTTGATGGAGCGTATTTCATATAATTTAAAAATATTTAAAACTTGGATTTATGTATGATATTACAAAAGAAACAAAGTAAACAAAGAAACGTACATATATATGTTTTTATTAATCTATTTTTATAATATAATAATCTATTATTTTGAAATGGACAAACTGTGACGTCACAAGTTGTAGTTCTTATCAAGTTTATAGACCTTATAGAAGAAGATTTATAGAATGTATATTGTTTTGACATACAATTTTGAAGGAACGGGTGGAGGTCAACGCACCATAAATCATTTAGTTATGGTGCGTTGACCTCCATCCGAATTGAGAATTGAGAAAGAAGAATTTACTATTCAGTCGTATTTACGCTGCATTACACTCATTGCTTTAATTGTTGGAGAGTTAAAACAGTGAAAATAAAATATTTTTTGTGAGTCTCCTGACGTTATAGGAGCATATATATGAAACGGAAACTGCTTATCATCAGGCAAGTTTAATATGCGACATGGTATATATTATACATAGGTAGGTAATAAATAATCAACTGACTGCCAGCTTCTAGAAAACCAACGCCAATACCTATAGGACTGCAGAATGAAACACCAGGATAGCATAAGCAGCAGGATGTGTGATGTGTTCATTGAAAGTTTGTTTATAGTGAAATAATAAAAGTATGCCCAATATATACATTGATGTTTATGTTTATATTAAAGCAATGATTGCACAAATAAAAAACATTTTTCTTTACCTAAAATGATTAAGGTATTTATCTTCAAATATCCGCGGGCTTGTATGAATGCTTAATGACAGTTGGAAACCCTCGTGAGCTCTGTAAGGATAGAAGCAAGTGACGGGCTGCTGTCTCTGACTGCCCATAAAGAGAAAGGCGCGACTTTGAGTATTTATAAATATTAATTCGTCACTAAATAGGTACCTATAACAAAATATCAGTAACAAAATATATGAAAGAAACTAATTAAATATGTCACTTAAATGTATGCCACTGCTATGCCATTCGTGCAGTCTAGAATAACGAGGCAGCACATTTAAGATAGATTCATTATAAGATAAACTCGTCTTTTTGTGTCATAACTTGTAAGAATTTTACAGTAGAATCATAGTACGGGTAATTCTTAGCATTTAATAAATTAAACGTCATAAACTCCAAATATAGGCATGCGAATTTTACACTTTAGGCCTAAGAGACAAGATTATATATAGGATTTGCAGAGAAAGGCCAGCTGGTAAAGTTTTATCTCTTCAGGGCTTACGGATTCCTGGTCATAGTAACGCGTGATTATATAATATGTAACGCTGCAATGTCAAAACCTCTACGTCGCTGAAAAAACATTTTTCTTGCGCAGCGCAAAGAAGGTCAGCAGAACACTGTTTTCGCGTTTTGAGATTATGACGTGGCAGATTTAGGATAATTACTTATAAATTTCTCTGCCTAGTGTAATTCACAACTTTCCAGGAGTCTTTCTGGTTGTGTTTTTGCGTTTGCGAACAACGCAATAATGTTACTCTATTTTCCGTACAAACTAGTATTCATGGTTAATATATGTATATACATATTATAAACACAAACTTTTAGAAATTAAATATGTATGTAAATGCTTGTTTTACAAGTAGAATTAAGTGTAAATTTTCCTTTAGTAATTGCTTACGTGGTTAGTGCCAGTGTAGCTATGCTATAAAAAAGTGTGCTAAAAATCATGAGAACCCCCAAAATACCACTTGCAATCTTCTTTAAATAGGGATTATTATTATTCCCTTTATTCAAAATACAAATAAAATATAAAATAAAAACGAAATATATTTAAAAATATAACAAATAGTGTTCCACCGGAATCGGGTACAGGGACCAATCTACCGGTGGTTAGGGCTCCAGAGACAGGAACCTCCTCACAATACGTGCCGTATCACCGGGGCGATGACATGCCCGACAAATGTCAATTGTACCATCCTTTTCCTCCTCCTTACTTTTGAGTTTTTTTAATCAATGAATAAACATAAAATATGCTTTCTACATATTGTTAAATTTCATATGAAAGTCTTAGGTATATGTCATGAATTACAGTTTAAAGATAACCATTAGTGCCGTTCTAGAATGGGGGTATGTCCTGACATTGTTTGTTGTGTGTCTAAGAGAGGGTTATGGAAAGGGTAATTAATATAGACAGCATACATACAATTTTTAATCTCCTTCTTTCTCACTGAATAGAGTGCATGATGAAATGTGTTATTTTCATACAATTATTTAGGTTTAAATATTTAAAAAAGGACTTACTTTGTTCATTTATTTAATATGCATATATTTATTCATCATCTATGCGGTTTTATATCTTTAACCTTCATAAAAACAGTGCTTGAGAACTATTTTAAAAATAACGGACGTATAGTAAATAACAAATATATCTAGTAACACTGATTTTCATGATTGAAAAAATACGTGAATATTATCCTAAAAACATTCACAACATCAAATTTCCGAAACCTATACTCCCAACTTATTTTTTTATTGTACATATAGGTTTTTTTTTTTTTTTTTTATACTATAGGGGGACAGACGAACAGACGGGTCACCTGATGGTAAGTGACACCGCCGTCACTTGCAACTCAAGAGTCGCAAGTGCGCTGCCCGCCTTTGAGGGTGATGAGGGATGGGGGATGCAGGGAGCGGAAAGAAGAGAGGAGGGATGAGGAGATGGAAAAAAGGAGGAATTGGGCCTCCGGAAACCTCACTCAATTCGGGGAAATGCAGCGCAAGCGTTACTTCACAACCGGTTTTCTGTGAGGCCGTGGTATCGCACCGGTCGTGCCGACCCATTCGTGCCTAAGCATGGCTCTACCACTGAAAAAATGATATGGTAAATGTAAAGATTTGTATAATATTATTTAAATTATTTAAAATAGTAATACCAAAAAGGAATATTGTATAGGAAATGATTATTTTGATTATTAAAAGTAAGTCGAAATAATATTTTAAAGTCATATAAAAAATGTTATCCAACTGGCATGATATTGAAGTACCACGTGTGTAGTACGTACAATATGTTGTAAGAACAACTGCCATGAAGTTTCATAGAGTCTTTAGGTACTTTACCCCGTAGCGATACTAAGGAATCATAAATCAAAAGAGATATAGGTGTAAGAGTACGACAGGGAGAGCGCGACTACTGATATTCACAAGTCAGAGTGAAAAACTAGACACATGTGTGGTCGGTATTTCATTTTTATATGTGTATATATATTCACGTAAACTAATTTACAATGAATTACATGAATATATAAAAAATCTACTTTCAAAATGACTCTATTCTTGGCTTGAATTGTGACTTCTTCATAAGAAATGTATAAAATGTGATTCTAAGACATCGGGAACAAACCACTGAACTTGTATGAGAGATAGCATGTTTATTCCTCTTTCATCGCTGTGAGAACAAAACAAATCAATAGCTGAACCTGCGGAACTAAATGACTAGGACATCATGATATATAAAGAGGTTCTACTGTCTACTTCAGGTACAGATATCGATCCGTAAAATATGGCGGACATGGCGGTACTTGTAACCTTCTTTTTAATTATTGAAATATGAAACATTGACCGAAATCGTCCTCTGCTACGTAATAAAGAAAAATTTTCTAGGCTGCTATGCAGAGTTTCTTTATAATCTATTATTGCTACGAAATTACCAAACCGTAGGAATTACTGCTACGTGTAGTCACAACCAGCAACCTTTAAAACTTATGTTTAATCAAAGTTGAGAACTTGTAATTTTGTCTTTATCAAATAATATATATGATTGTTAGCGTTAGTTCTTTTGACTACTGAGCCTGAGGTCGCTGGTTTGATGAATGATGGACTACCAACTGTGGATTTTCTTTGAGTTCGTTGTTTTATTGTTTACCCGAGAAAAAAAAACAGTTGTAATGTGGGACTAGTTTAAAAATACTAGGTAAAATCAGTCAGACATTTGTCTCAAAATTTCCCAATACGAAAATTGTTTTTTTTGTTACTTGCTTCAATGGAAAACCAGTGTTAACATACATGTCAATACCAGGAGTACAGAAGACAACGGAAATGGATCAAAGGGTGATTTGCCGTAGGGGATAGCTGTTTCATAATAAACTTTTGGCACTAAGTATGAGAAATTATATATTAAGTATTTTATTAAAGTTTCCGATTAGTTATAATCTGAAACTGTGGGGGAATAGAACATAACATAACATAACATAACTTTTTTTTTTAAATATGAATTTATATTTTTTTATAAAAATTAAAAACGTCAAAAATTACAAACGTCTTGGTTACCTTTGTGCTCCTAGTACTCGTGCGGGTTTCAACATGTTGCGTATATTTCGCGACTAGAGATTTTGTTCATGAGTTGTTCGTAAATCAGAAGCGTTCCGAGTTGATGATGACGCATTCCACTTGATGAATATGTTAGGCAACTAACAATGCTATACATTAAATCCCGTTAACAACATCATAAGCATTATTTAACTAATCAACTAATTATATAATTAGTAGGGTTTAAAAGTTCAAACCTTCCCCTTCTGTACGAACGAAACTGTAAAAATGTCTGTATTCATAGCTTTGTAGCTTTCATCAGTTTAAATCTACTGACTTGTACTATATATATACGGCATAAATCATGAACAATTTAGGACCTTTAAAATTACAAGTGATTGTGATAAGACGACACCCGGGTCAACAAGTAAGTTATAAGCAGAAGGGCCCTCAAACTTCATAAATAATTATATAATACTGAACTTGACTTCATATAGAACTGTTTACTATCCCTCTATGAAATAAATTAAAAACCCTTGAGTATATATAACTAAGTCCTTTCTAATCATAACCTTTTTCGGTTTTTAATTCCTTCTTAATAAAACTACCTATGAATGTAACTGAAATCAAGAGTACATAAAATTAAAATTTAATACATTATACAAAATTTGTTAACTCCAAACTCACTGGATAATGTTAAGTTGATGATGAGATGTTTCATTTATATTCAAGCTAGTGTATGACAAAAACTGTAAGTGATAAGTGTGTTCATTAAACAATACTTTCAAATACATTATTCTAATTATGATTCTGAAGCTCGCTGGTTGCTGCAGTTCTCTTAGATTCAAGTTCAAAGAGACGAGACAACTTTACCAAAATAAATGTATTATTTTGAATCAATATTAATAAATAATAATGAAAAATAATGTAATGGTATAAAAATTATTAAAGTATGTTACAATTTTATATCTTAATAATCAATACAATTTTATGTCTAATTGAAAGATATTGAAACCTTTGACAAATAAGAGACAATGGAAACTAAATAATTTACTGCTTATCGTAGCAATACGTTTTATGATACAAGAAAATCCAACTATTCTACTTCGGGCTAAATAGAAGCCTGAGGCACATTCACAGTCTGAAACTTCCTACCATGTCATGTTCTCCTGGTACCAGTGCGGGTACTAACGATTGCGTATATTTCGTGTACCCAAACCTTGACTGATAATATCTGACAAATTTATCACAATTTTTATTTTCTTATTTAAATTAAAACTATCAACAAAATATACATATTACATGTATGTACATATATTCATTTCAACCAGAAGTTCTTTAAAGTTTTAGATTTTAGGAATTTTTAATATAAGGTGGCTGTTGGTCTAGTGGTTAGGGACACTGACTGCTGGTCGTGAGTTCGATTTACATACGGGACCAACATTTGTGTGATCCACAAATAGTTCTCCCGAGTCCGTTGATTGAACATTTGTGAAGCCCCCCGCGACACAAGAATTAACCCATAACGCGGAATTCTATAAAAAAAATGAGACCTATTTACTATAGCTAGTTCATATCGTAGTGCATCGATGTAATCCAAGAAGTAAAACAAATAGGTCAAGTCGTTTGGGAGGATTAAGAACGACCGCAATATGATTTTAATCTGTATACTACATACAGTTATTATTATACGATCTGTATTTTCATTCAACCCTAATTTGAAGGAAAATACTTGTAAGCTGTTGGAGGTTAAAGAAGCGGCGTCGATATCAGTGCTCGGACTTCGTGTCGTTAGCCAGTTTGAGTTACTCTATTCGTATAAGAATTATTTCGTGCCATCCCTCATGTACTCGCTTTAGCTTTTAATACATACCTATTTATCCCATTTGATTCTCAATGTACCCGGTTCAAGGTAATAGGCTTGTTCCCTGTAAGATTATTGGAAAACTAGATTAAAAAAAAAACGCCTCTACCTACCTCATCGGGGATACAAGCGTAGGTATACATACATACGTATTTCAAATAAATATCAATGTAATGATGCGTTTATAACTACTTTTAAACAAACTTGAGATTGTGTTTAAGTTGACAGATACTTAAGAAACGATGAATTAATTTATAACAATATAAAAACTATTTCTTTTTTACTTTTATTCATTTATTTACACGTACTTATTCCGGTTTAATCATTGGTGGATGCCTGAAAAAGTAGTCAACTCACCAAATTCTCTTTGACTAACAAATATCAACGTAAAATATTTTGTCTTGACGGCCTGTCCTTCGGATACATCACATTACTATAATGGTGGCAACTCCAAAAGCCATTAATCCAAATTCAATAGATTAAAAAAAAAGTTTAAACTGTTGATTTAATAGTAAAATTTTTTTCTTACACCGTAGTGCGGTATAAACAATACTTGATGGGTCACTGTAAGGAGAAGGGCATGTAAATAATAATATATACAAAAGATCGACATGGAATAGGTTATTGTACCAGGATAGCATAAAATGAAGAATGTATGCTTGTTTACGTTTAGGCACGTGGCCTTCGTTTCCTGCCTGTTACACGAGGGTGATTTGTATATTTCGTTTCGCTTCTTTCCTGTCTATAGGCTCATGTAATTCTGATCTGATATAGTACCGTATATATATCGTAATTCTTTTTTTTATCTCTGATGTAATAAAATGATATACTCGTAGAATTTAATACCTATATATATAAAAGAAAGTCGTGTTAGTTACTCCACTTATAACTCAAGAACGGCTGAACCGATGTAGCTGAAAATTGGCAGGTACTGTTGACTTTTTATCCCGTTCGACAGCATCCCGTGTGACTTGACATGAAACGTCAGTCACTATAAAACGTGGTATAACAAAAAAGAATCAGACTTGGAATAACAAAACGCAAATGACAGCTATGTAATTGACGTATAATGACAATTTGATATTTGTAAGAAATCAATAATAAAACTATTTCTATTACATAAATAATTAACAATTATAAAGGTGAAGTGAAGTTTAATTAATAACGCCGTGACCAGGACGATAGAATCTTTCCCGACAAAGCCGTGATGCAAGAAGAATACGAAATACTGCAAATGAAAGGAGTGAAGAAGAACAAGAAATTGCACGTGAACAGCGACGCGATAGTATGGCTCGACTTCGTGCTTCTCAATCACGAGAGCAAATTGAAGCAGCCCGTGAAACAACTCGGTTGGCAATGCAGAATCGTCGAGCGAACAACAGAGGTCAACAAATAGATAATTTGCGACGCAGAACAAGATATTTATCAAGTGCTGATTTGAATCGAGCAGCGTTTCAATACGATTGCAGCAATGATTACAGCTTGTATCCTAGCGTTTGCATTGGGCAAATGGACGTAGTTTGCGAGTATTGTGGTGCATTAAAGTTTTCCGGAAAAACGCCTGGATTATGCTGCCTTAATGGTAAAGTGAAATTGCCATTGTTGACTCCGCCAACTGAGCCATTGTATTCATTGCTTTGTGGCGAAACACAAGATTCACACCACTTTCTTGCAAATACTCAAAAATACAATGGTTGTTTCCAGATGACGTCATTTCGGGCAGATATTATCGAAGAACGAGGATTTAATCCGACATTTAAGGTATTTATTTTTGTACTTATATAGAATGTAGTTAAAGAATAACTTTCTTTATCTATTGGTACCTATGTAGTATATTTGCTAATTCTGAACTCTACTCTCCCACAGAAAAAAGTGTTTATAACCCAGTTAATACTGTCTGGTTTTTATTTTGTAGATACAAGGACAGATTCATCATCGAATTGGATCATTACTACCTTTCGAAGATACACAGAATAAATTTTTACGAATATATTTCATGGGCAACATGGAAGAACAAATTGATCGACGCCTAGAGATCAATGCAGGAATGAAGCGAGCAATTCTTCAAGACTTGCAGTGTCTGCTTCATGAACATCATGCGTTGGTCAGGTTGTTTAAGAGTGCTTTAGAGCGCATGTCAAGTGATGACTATAAAGTTGTCATCAAAGCAGATAAACGACCATCTGGAACATACGAAAGGACATTTAATGCTCCAACAGTAGACGAAGTTGCCATCCTGATTGTTGGTGAACAACCTGATTGTTGTGCTTACACGTCGCGATAATGGGCAACTGCAACAAATATCTGAAACTCATCGATCATATGACACATTGCAATACCCGCTGATGTTTTGGCAAGGAGAAGATGGATATTATTTTAATATTAAAATGAAAAATTCATTGAATGCTGAGTATCAGTATCATAATTTATTTCATTTATTTGTGAAAGATACTGATTTAAAATAATGCTTATTAAAAAAATGGTTAATGTCTGTATTGTTTGCCTTTAAAATTTGCCTTTGAAATGGTTAATTATCAAATTTTTAATTTCAGGTGAAGAAACTACAAAGAAAGTTAGCTCAATGAATTATTACGCATATCGTTTGATGATTCGTCAAAATGCTGACAACTATTTGCTGCGGTTTCGTCGATTGTTTCAGCAGTATTGCGTTGACATGTATGTAAAAATAGAAACGGAACGTTTAACATTCATTAGGTTGAACCAAGCCAAACTGCGTTCTGAGGAGTACATCCATTTACGTGATGCAGTTAGTACTGAAGGAAATGCAGCTAATATTGGTCGATTAACTATTCTGCCGGCGACATACATTGGTAGTCCACGTCATATGCATGAATATGCACAAGATGCAATGACATATGTTCGTCATTACGGTCGGCCCGATCTCTTTATTACTTTTACCTGTAATCCAAAATGGATAGAAATTACTCAATTGCTGCTTCCCGGACAAACATCAAGTGATAGACACGACATCACAGCACGTATATTCAGGCAAAAAATTCGGTCCCTGATGAACTTTATTGTTAAACAACGCGTCTTTGGAGATACTCGATGCTGTATGTATTCAATCGAATGGTAAAAGCGAGGCCTGCCGCACGCATACATTTTTATTTGGTTAGTGGAAAGAATTCAGCCTGACCAAATAGATGACATCATATGTGCCGAGATTCCTGATTATGAAGTCGATCCAGACCTACATGATGTTGTTACTACTAATATGATTCATGGACCGTGTGGTGCCATTAATCCCCAATCACCTTGCATGGTCGATGGAAAGTGCTCTAAACGATATCCACGGAAATTAACGGCGGAGACTGTCACATGCAATGATGGTTATCCGCTGTATCGGCGTCGATCACCAGATGACAACGGTCGAACTGTCACAACGAAAGTGAAAAGAATGGATTTCGTTGTCGACAACAGTTGGATTGTTCCATATTCGCCACTTATTTCTAAATCGTTCAAGACACATTGCAACGTTGAATACTGCAATTCAGTTAAGTCCATAAAATATATTTGCAAATATGTCACGAAAGGTTTTTGGATTGCAATCCTCGAATACCAACGATGAAATTTCACGCTATCAAGTTGGTCGTTATGTGAACTGTAATGAAGCGATTTGGCGTATATTCGCATTTCCCATTCACGAACGTCATCCTACTATTATGCATTAGGCGGTGCATCTGGAGAATGGTCAACCAGTATATTTCACGGCTTCGAATGCTACGCAACGTGCTGAAACACCTCCAGCAACTACATTGACCAGTTTTTTTGCAATCTGCCAAAGCGATCAGTTTGCACGAACTTTGCTTTACTCGGAGATGCCACGTTATTATACTTGGAATGCTTCATCGAAGAATTTTCAAAGACGGAAGCAAGGCGATGCGGTTCCTGGGTATCCAGATGTGCTTTCTACTGATGCTCTTGGTCGTATGTATACAGTTCATCCAAAGAATAATGAATGTGTCTATTTGCGGTTGTTGCTGGTAAATGTGCGTGGGCCAACGTCATTTGAGGTGTAATATTACCAACATATCGTGCTGCATGTGAAGAATTGAAGTTATTAGAAAACGATAGTCATTGGGATACGACAATCGCTGAAGCCATTATCTCTGCATCTCCAAGTCAGATACGCACGTTATTCGCTATCATAATTTCGACATGTTGTCCATCAAACCCATGTAACCTGTGGCACAAATACAAGGATAATATGTCAGAAGATATTTTACATCAAATTCGTGTCAGTTCCAGAAATCACGATATTGAGATGAATGAGGAGATACATAATCGTGCTTTACTCTTGATCGAAGATATGTGTTACCTCATGTGCGGTAATTTATTTATCAGGTTAGGAATGCCAGCACCATATCGTGAAATGAATGACGCATTTAATCGAGAATTGGAAAGGGAACGTGAATATGATCACCAGGAATTAGATTTAGTAGTTCAAACGAATGTACCCCTGTTGAATTACCAACAAAAGGAAGTTTATGATATTTTAACGAAGGCAATCGATGATGAAAATTGTGGTTTATATTTCCTAGGTGCCCCTGGTGGAACTGGCAAGACATTCCTCATGTCATTAGTTTTAGCAACTGTTCGGGCGAGATCTAACATAGCGGTTGAAGTTGCTTCTTCTGGAATATCAGCCACATTGTTAGAAGGATGCCGTACGGCTTATTCAGCATTCAAATTACCGTTAAATCTTCAAACTATTGAAGAACCAACGTGTAATATTGCAAAACACTCAGCAATTGCCAAAGTTTTAGCGGTATCGAAAATCATCATCTGGGACGAATGCACAATGGCGCATAAACGTGCATTAGAAGCACTTAACCGAACATTAAAAGATTTACGCAATGACTCGAGATGTTTTGGAGGAGCAATGATTTTACTGTCTGGCGATTTCCGCCAAGTACTGCCAGTAATTCCAAGATCTACGGCTGCCGACGAAATAAACGCTTGCCTCAAATCGTCAAATCTATGGCGCTATGTGAAGAAACTGCAACAGACAACAAACATGAGAGTTACATTGCTTAATGATACATCTGCTGAAGATTTCTCGGAGCAATTGCTGACTATCGGTAATGGTCAAGTACCTGTCGATGAATCGAGCGGATTAATATCATTTCCAAATAATTTCTGTAATTTTGTATCATCAAAAGACGAACTTATCAACAATGTATTTCTAGAAATTATTTCTAACTACAAAAATAATGAATGGTTGAGTGAGCGAGCAATTTTAGCGGCTAAGAATAAAGATGTACATGACCTAAACTACATTATTCAAAATAAGATCATTGGAACAATGCATTCATTCAAATATATTGACTGCGTCACAAATGAAGATGAAACCACCAACTATCCAATTGAATTTTTAAACTCTTTGGACGTGCCTGGCTTACCACCGCACAATTTACGCCTATAGGTTGGCTCCGTAGTAATCATGCTTCGAAACATAAACCAACCAAAACTGTGTAACTGTACGCGTTTGGTGGTTAGAAAATCGGTGAATAATGTAATTTACGCTACGATAATGATAGGAAAATTCAAAGGTGAGGAAGTTCTCATTCCGAGGATACCGATGATCCCAACCGATATGCCGTTTGAATTTAAAAGACTTCAATTTCCGATACGTCTTGCATTTGCCATGACCATCAACAAATCACAAGGCCAATCCTTAAAAGTTTGTGGTTCAAATCTAGAACATTCATGTTTTTCCCATGGTCAATTATACGTGGCATGTTCACGGGTCGGAAGACCATCTGCGTTGTTTGCTTTTGCGCCTGATAATAAAACAAAAAATGTCGTGTATCACAAGGTACTTAAATGAAGAGCAACCTATATACTAAAATACAGAAATAATTATGAATGATTAATGTAGGTATTTAATTTTTTTTGTATTTTTTCAAATTAAAAAAAATCTGCTTATTTATTGTCATTAAGGCGGAACAAAGTTCGCCGGGTCAGCTAGTATAGAATATATTAAATTATGTGTTAATTTAATATATGGAATATATTAAATTATGTGTTAATTTAATACATAGAATATATTAAATTATGTACTACTCAAAGCTTATTTAAGTGTTTATTGCTTCTAAGTTAAATAGTTTAATTTAGAAGGAGTACTTATTAAGTAGTACTTAATTTTATATATTCACCTTAAGTATGTAGCGGTAATTCAGCGCCATCAAGATAAAATTATTAGTATGTATGGTATCATGCATACCTATAATTTTAAGAGCCGTTAACTTAATGCTTACCAGATGTCGCAGTTTGATTTATATTCAAGCTAGTCTTTGTTTCTAAATATTAAGACAGTTGTGCTTTAAGGGTTATTACTCAGTGGTGGATTAAATGGAAGATAGAAGCGCTTGGGGTTGAACTGTTAGAGATTCACAAGCTATTTCAAATAATCAGTACATGTAATGTGAGCTAATATGTTTCTCATTTTATATCTTCTTTTATTATATTTCTTTCTTCTTACTTCCTCTGAGATATTCTAGTTTTACAGGTAATTAACATTGGTTAATTATGCTTATTGAAGCATGAGAACCGACGACATTCATCAGCACTGAAACTGACAAATAAATCAGTAAAACTTGGTCGCTTCCTTACGTTGCAAGCATCTAAATAAGTGTATGCAAAAGTATGATGCTCAATTTATCTATTTTGTTTTTGTTTAAACGGATATCATATGCGCATGCGTGGAAAATAGATTTGAAAATAAATTTAGAGGAGCACCTTACAGCATTGGTGATTCAGTGGTAGAATGCTCGCCTGTCACGCTGGAAGCCCGGGTTCGATTCCCGGGCCAATGTAAGGCAAAGTTGTATTGTTTTTTTTTAGTATAGTAAAATGTATCCGTAATCTTTTCATCACCAGCCCATCACCATCCACTATCTCATTACTGGACAAAAGCCTCCCCCCAAGGAGCGCCAACTATCCTGGTCCTGGGCAGTCCTCATCCATCCACTGCATGCCACCTTTTTCAAATCGTCGGTTTTAAATGTATTTAAATATATAGGTATACATCAAATAAAAGAATTTGTCCGTCGATACTGACAAATAAGGTAATGATAAATAGACTAGACAAAATCTAGTCTATTTTCGGGTCGCATTTCGTAAATAGTAAATTGTACTTGGAAAAAAATCATATAGGTACTTATTATTCACAGAAACTTACACCGTATTAATTACTTTAAATCATTAGATAATAGTTAAAAGCCTTTAGCTAGCTATTCATACATCACATACTACACCTGCCCACACACAGTTATACAGGCTTGTAGGTCACGCCAGTGTCTGCACAATATAAAGCTTCGCTCGTGCTCAGGAAACTCAGTTCCCTCCCGTCAACGGGACCTAGAGGCCGGGTCAATTGACGGTGAGGTGGATGATCAAGGAAAATTATATACGTGGTTATATCAACATTAATGTATATATCTACAGTCTTAAGCAGTTCTCTTGTTGCAGCAATATGTGAGCTGTTTATAAATGTAGAAAACAGAATTAAATATTAAATTAGAGACATCAATCTCAGATGGAGATTGAATTGCGTTGTAGCATATAAAATCTGGACTATTGAGAGCGCACTATCGTAAATCTATATTTAATATTATAATTGCGAATGTATATCTGTCTGTCTTGTGTACATTTTTAGGCCTGAACAGCTGAAATAATTTTGATGGTATAAGGATTTTCTGAATCCTTATCCAGATATAGACTACTTTTTATTGACATATCAAATCATCGACGCCATTGGTGGAAGCTAGTAGTTTTATAAATGTGAAGGAGCATTTGTAATCTTGACAATTTTACTGAAAATTGTTGTTACTCAGAAATAAGTACTGTAATCGCAAGGTCGTGAGCCAGAGACAAAAATACTTTAGAATGTAATAAATCAATGTAATCCAAGTAATTTAGTGTTATGTATAATTTAATAAAATATAAAACGTATAATATATTACGAAAATTACTTACTAGCAATGAATAACATACACGACTTTAATGACGCAAAAATAAGCGCAGCATCAACATACAATAATGAAAACCCTACACAGGTTTATACCTAGTATATTATATAACATTACAAATACATAGATAGATATACTCTTTATTGTACATCGAAATAATTACGTTTCTATCATTATAAATACACACTTACAAACTAAAGTTTAAGTACATATTAAAAAATTAAGAGTGGAAGACCCATGCTAAGCCACGAATGGGCCGGCTCGATCCGGGGGATAACAGAAAATTGGTTCTGAAGTAACTCTTGCGTTGCATTTCTCCGAAATGAGTGAGGTTTCCGGAGGCCCGACTACCCCCCTCTCCTCTTTCCTCTCCCTTTATCCCCCTCTCTTCTTTCCCATCTCGTACTCCCTCTCTTCTTTCCCCTCCCCGCATCCCCCTAACCCTTATCACGCTCAAAGGCGGGCAGCGCACTTACGACTATTGAGTTGCAGGTGCCCATGGAAGGCGGTTGTCACTTACCATCAGGTGACCCGTTTGTTCGTCTGTCCCCCTCCCCCATATTATAAAAAAAAAAAATAATACCTGGTATAATATATATAGGTATAATAGTGTCGGGTTCTAATTTTGCAACACTGCTACGACACGCATTGCTAGAACTCAGATGTAATACTTATACATATATGCGCACATTTTTTCTTCACTTTTCTTTTATCGTATGACTTCAAATAAACACCACCACCAAAAGTTGGCTTGAGGAAAATTCCTACTTCAAATAGACATCCTAAATCTACTATGCATATATTAAACATAAGCAATTAATATATAAGTAGTTAACTAATAAAGACCAATATTCTTTTATTTTTTTTTCTTTAATTCGTCAACTGAAAACCTCGTAGGTAATTATAACAGAGATCACTCGGATCCGTCCGATTATTCCGATCCGATTATTAACTGCCAGCTCCTCCGGTACTTAGAAGACCACCAGCTCCTCAATGATCGACAATACGGCTTCCGTCGGGGTCGTTCAGCTGGTGATCTTCTTGTGTACTTGACTCACCGGTGGGCACAGGCGATCGAGACCAAGGGGGAAGCGTTGGCCGTTAGTTTGGACGTGGCGAAGGCCTTCGATCGGGTATAGCACAAAGCGCTCCTTGCGAAGCTTCCTTCCTATGGGCTTCCCGAGACACTGTGCAATTGGCTCACCAGTTTTCTTACAGACAGAAGCATCAAGGTCGTTATTGACGGTGCATGCTCCGACTCCAAGTCTGTTAATTCTGGTATCCCACAAGGCTGTGTGCTATCACCCACGCTGTTTCTTCTGCATATCAATGACATGCTGCAGATTAGCAGCATCCATTGCTATGCAGACGATAGCACGAGTGATGCCCTTTACACCGGCCGCGCTAACATTTCTCGGGTAAACATCATCGGAAGCCGATCCAAACTTGTGTCTGAAATCGAAACTTCTTTATCAAAAGTTTCAGATTGGGGTCGACTTAACCTAGTCCAGTTTAACCCCACGAAGATACAGGTTTGCGCCTTCACCGCTAAAAAGATGCCATTGGTCGTAGCATCTCGATTTGAGAGCACTTCCCTAACTGCATCAGTCGGAATCCTTGGCGTCGATATGTAAGAAAAGCATTCGATGAAAAATTTATTCTAATTTTGAAATATTGCTAAAAGACCATCTGCGCAATGGACGTTTCCATTCAAAAATTTGCCGTCAAAAGTAAAGAAGGACAGAAGTGAAGGGAAAAAGATTATTGCCTTAGCCGTTGAACGCACAAGTCATTTCGCAACAATCATACTAGAAGATAAAAGGACTTTAACTGCAGATTGGTATGTCACTCATTGTTTACCAGTTGTATTGGAAAATGTTTGACAGCAGCGCCCAAGAAGCAGGATCCTCCGACAACGCTCTAGAACACTCCGCCAGACGTGCTATTGAATATTAGTCCATAGAAAGTGTGGCGTTAGCGAGTCATTCTCCTTGCAGCCCGACCTTGTGACTTTTATTTATTTCCAAGAATAGAAGATAAACTTAGATGAATTCGGTCTATGAACCCTGAAGATGACGTGGCTGCGTTTGAAGGGCGTGGAAGAGATTCCTATAGCAGAGTGTGCTCCCTGCTTCAGTCAATAGTCCCACCACATGCGACGGTACTTAGGAAGGAAACTACTGCGAAAAGCAATAAAATTGTTAACAGGCTTCAACACCATTCCAGTTTTTATTTTCTTAAAACTTTCAGTGTGACCACCGTATTATTTAATTTAATATTAATACACCACAGACTACCCTGAACTATGTTAGAAATATCCGTAGCAAGGTTGTCTGTAAGAGATCGCATTGATCGATCGAAGTATAAAGGACAGCTATAACTTACGAGTGTAAGATTTAAGTTTAGGTTTACGCTGGAAAATTTTCGCAACTCCACTCGAAGTATTTTGCGTTAGTGGGAATAAAAGCTATTGTGTACCTACCTAAAAAATTGCCTTAACCAGAAAACTTTAGGTTTAGTAATCCAGAATGGCATACAAAAGACATAATAACTGATCTAATTATATAAGCAAAACTATATACGTTTTATAAATTAACTAGATTACATAGTGATTACGAGGCCTTCTCCTCATGTGGGGCGCGATTTAAAAAATGTATGTATATACCACGAGTATAAAAATTATGAAGATCGGTATCGAGTTGCCTTGTAGAGGGTCCAAAGCCGTTTTGGAATTTTATTTGGTCTAAAAAATCATTTAAATGCGTGACGGAATTTGCAGAATATTTTTATCCTATACATATATAATACTCAGCTCGATGTGAACAAGGAGGTGGCGGTAGGCAGCGCAAGCAGCCGGTGACTTCACATCTCTAACTATGCACCAGGTGCGGACTGCGCTAACTCGATCACTCACAAGCCAAAATGATCAGCAGGCCCTTCCCGTATGTATAAGTAGATCCTCCTACGCATATATTTAATATGTGCTTAATAAAAAACATATTTTTCAGAAGCTTGGAAAGTTACTCGTGTAATACCTACATACCGAAAGGGGGAGATTGTTGAGTCTTATCGACCAATAGCAATTCTGTCACCAGCGAAGGTTTTCGAGTCAGCTCTCTTAGCAGCTAGCTTACTGCAGCAAGTTACTTA
Source organism: Tyria jacobaeae (assembly GCA_947561695.1). Lineage (NCBI taxonomy): Eukaryota > Metazoa > Arthropoda > Insecta > Lepidoptera > Erebidae > Tyria > Tyria jacobaeae. Next base: position 2,501,088 of record OX387207.1, on the reverse strand, counting down.
GCAACTGTAAGATTTCGACCGGTAATCTGCATGGCGTATTTGGTCATACAGATAGGTGCAGGATTACAGATTGGTGTCCCCTACTTCGATTTTACTTGGTCGGGAATGAGCCAAGGCAGTAACTTGGACTTGGTAAGGTGGAGTCATACTCATAAGCTTCGTCTTAACATTACACAATGTTCAATATGAGCATTTAGACGCTCAACTGTACCAATCCATTACATATATGAAATGGTAGGTGTTATCATCAATATGATGCTATCAGTGCAGGATTTAGGTGTTCGTATGGAGAGTAAGCTAACATTCCGTGAGCACATAACTGACATCTGCAGAAAAGTATATAGACTGTTTGGATTTGTATTTTGAAGGGCATGGGCATTTACAAATGTGAAAGCTATAGTCGCTCTTTATAACGCTCTTGTTAGGAGTCAGTTAGAAAGTAAAGATATGGGCTCCGCATGAGGTCAAATATAGTCGTATGTTAGAGTGCATTCAAAAGTATAGTAATTCAAGTTCAAATTTAAAAGTAAGTATAGTAACTAAATACCTATACTTAAGACTGTGTGTGTATGTGTGAGTGATAAAACACTTTTATGTGCTCAAACGACATTGTGTCAACTATATCCTTATAATGAAGCGAGAGACGCGCAACGTCACTTGCAAGTGAATCTTGAAAACATAATCAAATGGGCACATGATAATGAAATCATTATCAATATTTCTAGAACGAAGGCCGTGTATATAAGTTCACCGACTAGTAATTATATACAATCGTGTAACGGAGTGTCCAGTAGGGTCCTACGACTTTGGTGTAAAAGATAGTGGACTCTATAAAGTAATACTTCTACTGAAAGCGAGTATCGCGGGTAGATGTGTTGCGCGGCATGGTCTCACATCAAAACGATAATTCATATGTGTCCACTGAGAGGGCCGCCTCCCCGCTCCGCCGTTGTCCTCTCCCCGCGGCTTCCCGGTGCTCGTGCGCCGACATACTGCCCGGGTTGAAGTATAAAAAACTTCAATTAACAGGTAACTTGTACGTATCAAGTTAATTACATGATACATTTAATTAGATAATTGATGTACTAATATACTTTCACCTTAGCAGTTTTGTTAGTAAAAAAATGTATATGTTATAATATATATACAATGTATATGTATATAAAATGTATAGTAAAAAATTTACTCGTATTACGCACTTGCAGACTCATTAATTAGTTATGGTTTAAGCAGTTATGTACTAAATTTTAAAACACAGCTACATATATAGCATAAAACAATAACCGATTAGGCTCATTTAGTACCTGGTCATCAAAAAAACAAAGCTTAGGTGTAGACCAAACTATGACGAGATATTTAATAGTAGAATAGCGTTAGAACAGTATAAGATAGATAAATATAAAGAACTAATAACGAGACCAGAAAGAAGTTTATTAATGAAACGACTTTAACACAAACGTAGATGTAAGTTAATACAGTTAAATATAAGGCATGTATAAGTTTTAATTTAAATTTACATATGTATTTTTTTTATATTAAAGGGGGATAGACGAACAGACGGGTCATCTGATGTTAAGTGACAAGGTTCATGTACACCTACAACTCAAGAGTTGTAGAGGGATGAGGGTACGCGGGGAGGGGAAAGTGTGAGATGGGAAAAGTGAAGCAAGGGTCAGGGGAGAGGAAAAAGGAGAGGGGGTGTTGGGTCTCCAGAAACGTCACTGATTTCGGTGGAACGCAACGCAAGCGTTACTTCACAATCGGTTTTCTGCGAGGCCGTGGTATCGCACCAGTCGAGCCAGCCCATTTAAGCCTAAGCATGGCTCTACAACAAAATTTTAGTAAGAGAGCTATTTACGTAACATATATAGAAAAGAGCGCCATTATCGCCATCTGTTGAACCTGTTAAACAGTTTGGCTATGTTTTTCCAAAAAAAAAAAAATTGAATGTTTTCTTAGTGAATAAATATAAATTCAAAAGTAAGCTTTGTAACTAGGCACAGCATCTTCTACAATTAACTGCTCACTTTTAATGTCAAATCGAATAATCTCCTGAATCATTCGGTCAATCGGCCACCCCTACCATAAAAATAACAGTATTTTTGTTACACGGAGCCATAAAAAAAATGTGTTTTAAACAGGTATGTAAAGGTTACAGGTCTATTTGTTTTTTTTTTTAATAACGAGGCGTGCAGATACATAGTCTTATTTGGTTAGTGGTAAGAATTCGATCAAATCATATATGCTTAGGTTCCTGTTCCCGAAACCAATCCAGACCTACATGTTGTACTTCATTAGGAATACGAATTATGGACCGTGTGGCGCACTTAACCCCCACTGTGCATGGTCGACGGCAAGTGTTTCAAATGTTCTCCATGAAAATTGAAGGCGGATTCCATCACTGACAATATTAATGATCTATTGTATCGGCGTCAATCATCCGATGCTAACAGTCTAAGCACGAGAAATCGAATCACAACGAAAGTGAATTAAAATTAATGATTTCTATGTCAAAAACAGTTAAATTGTTCCATATTATTCGCCCCCATTTATAAAGATTGAATACGAATTTCACCAGGTCAGCGAGTTCTTATATTTTGGTCGAACCTTTATTTCAAAGATTCAAAGAGAAGAAGAGTGTTATTGTTTATTTTATATAAGTAAGTAGAACAAACGGTCACGCTATCGTAAAACTTTGATGGACTTGCTCTACTTGGAAACCCTGAGCTCGGTTTGTTATATTTCGACATATAAGGTGTCCTTTGAACCATCTTAATAATTTCAGTCTAACTCAGCTGTTATATTATTTATATAATACCTTTTGTTAGAGGGCTAGGACTTCCCAGCAGCCGCCAGTTGGAGCTACTGCTTATAATCCCCAATCCATCTGTATTATAATCAATATCTACGAGTATTTCCTTTACTTTATATCCTTCATTACGTGTATACTCCAAATTTTCCCTTCTAATTCCCAAAAGTGCCTGAATGACAGCAATAGGCTTGCAACTTATTACGTAAATTGAAATAAATTACAGTTGGCAAAAAGTTGACTAATAACGCCCCTGCCTATCAATTTGCGGGTACAGGCGCGATACATTGACGATTACAGGCTAGCAGGTTCAGCTATATATAAAGACGACAGTGCAGTCACGCGTTTCTATCACCAGGAGTTCATAAGGCCATAAGAGGTCTTTGATTTGCCAAAAAACCAGCAACAACCGACACTCTGTAAAGCTTATGTCAACTCTACTTCTTCACTCTAAAGTTCAATATCGTACGCAAATATGTGTACTTTCCAACCTTTAAGTGTTAAATGGAAATCAAAATTTCCCCGTGTCCGTAGATTCTTTCGTAAAATTCGTACAAATTATAACACAAAATAGTTGAGTTTTTTTGATCAATGAATCTACATGAAATGGGCTTCCTGCATATTATTAAATTTTATATGAAAAGCATAAGTTTATGTCATGAATTTCAAGTTCAAAGATCAGGGCTATTATTGCCGTTCTAGAACAGGGGGTGTGTCCTTATATTGTTAGATGTGTGAGTGCGAAGGTTATGAAAGGGGTACTACAAATAACCACAATACTTATTATTTGTTATCTCTTTCTTATCAAGAGAGAAAAAGTTTTGTTTTAACATACATTTCAAAGTAACTTATTTCGCTCGTTCATAAATGAATATGGAGACAGAGCTTTGTATAGGTGGTTATTATTTTTCAATAGTAATTTTATTTGTTGACAATTTTTCCTCCATTTTCCATATCAAAATTAAGAATTATAGAAACTGCAATTTTGTTATAGACAAGTGCTGCTATCTACATTTCTTCTGCTTCATCACTTTCAAGCAACGCTGTACATTTTTAATTTATGAAGTGTACATAATTTGCCTTTTTTATATATACTATAGTTGGACAGACGAACAGACAGGTCATCTGATGATAAGTGACAACCACCGCCCATGGACACCTGCAACTTAAGAGTCGTAAGTGCGCTGCCAGCCTTTGAGGATCATGGGGGATTGGGGGATGCGAGGAGAGGAAATAAGAGATTTGGATGAGGAGATGGGAAAGAGGAGAGGGGAGTTGGGCCACTGAAAACCTCACTCATTTCGGGGAAAAAACAAACCAAGCGTTACTTCACAACCGGTTTTCTGTGAGGCCGTAATATCGCACCGGTCGAGCGGGCCCATTCATGCCTAAGCAGCATGCCACTGTGAGTAATAATGTGCTACAGACACTCTAGGACCAAAGTGGGTTCAGTAAACGGTAAATTACGTACTTTCCCTGGCGGCAAAGCCCTGCAGCATAGTCCCCAGTGTGCCTATTTACCACATTAGAGATGTCAAAACACAGATGACAAATAGATGGCAACCTCAAAACCGAGAAAGTAGAGTTTTTTGTAATATAGCGACATCTTTTGGTCGATACGCCAACTACTGCGATGCTATGTGCCAATCAACACTTATTTTACTAGTCACTTTCAACGGAAGTAGATGTCACGATAAATAATGAATAAGCAATCATTTAATTTTTGTATTATTTACACAAATAACCAAGATCGATTATCTTCTAAAAAAGATATCCATCCATCCATCAGCAACTCCCTATATTTACTTAATATAGTAAGGAAAAATCTGACTGCTCTATTATGATTATAAATGCTAAAGTTTGAATGGATGTTTGTTTCTCAACCGGTTGTCAAACAGTAAATACTAAGCAGGCATTGTTTAAGTTGTGAAACAAACAATAAATGTATCAAAAACCTTTGTGACAATGTAATCAAATATTTTTTACCTAATTAAACAATTTAATAACCCAACTGAATTATACAGTTCATCTTCTTTCGTTGACGTGTCTATCTATATTATTTATATCGTTATCCCTATGTCATTCTCATTACCAAGCCGATTTATCAATGATATCCCACTAGTCAAATTATATCAAGAGGTCATGGCTGTTGTAGGGCGTAACGAAGAAACATCATTATACGTCTAAACACATAACCCTCCTTCTCGTACAGTCCGGTAAAAACCGACTTCAGTTAATAGTGATAAATTATCAAAATTTGATAAGTTATTTTTTCTATATAAGGGTGTTATATACGCGTATGGCGTATAGGCGAGGTGTTTTGTTATGGAATGGTGAAAGAAACTCTCAGACTCTTGAGTTGCGGGTGTCCATGGGCGGCGTTAGTCACTTACCATCAGGCAAGTGAAAACAAAAAAACATACAGCTTCTTAAATTATTTTAGTTATATGTTGTTCAGATAGCCAATAGTATAAGATAATTTATTAAATGGCAACGTAAAGCAGCGAGCAGCGCAGGTTGTCACTTACCATCAGATGACCCGTCTGTTCGTCTGTTGCTCTAGACGGCTTGATGGATTTCGACATATAAAATGTCATATGGATCGCCCTAATAATGGGGAATCATTGAAGGGTATCATATTTTTAGGTAACGTCAACGAAAAAAAACTGTAGTCGGGTTTAAAATTTCTCTTGTCCAACTTAACTATAATTATTATATATTTGTTACTATATTAATAATAACATCGCCGTTTCTACCCTAGATGTTACCATTTAGACGACAGTGCAGTCACGCGTTTCTATCACCAGGAGCTTATAAGCCTAGAAGAGGTCTTTAGTTTGCCGAAAAACAAACAACAACCATCACTCTGCAAAGCATTTATTCACCCTAACTTAAATGCCTAAAGTTCAAATTCGCACGTGAATATTTGCAGTTGTCTACCTTTAAGCATTAAATACAAATCGATACTTACATGAGACAATAGATTCTTTCGTGAAATTCGTACAAGTTATGACACAACAGAGCTGAGTTTTTCTATTCAATGTATCTAAATTAAATGTACTTCCAGATTGTTCTTAAATTTCATGTGAAAAGCTTAAGTTTATGTCATGAATTTTAGTTCAAAAGATCAGGGATATTGATAACCTTTCTAGAAGTGTGGGTGGGAACACGGGGTGTGTCCTGATTTTGTTGAATGTGTGAGTACTAGGGTTGTGGAAAGGGTAATACATATAGGCTACATACATATTATTTGTTATCTCTTTCTTCGTCATTGGATTGACTAAGAGGAAAAAATATTTATTATCATATACATACATGCATAAGAACATAGAACCATTTTGCTCATGACTTATTTCTTCCTGTCCAGGGTAGGCAAAGAGAGCTAAAGCGTCGTAAGCCACTTGACACCAGAAAGCCTCTTCTACATTTATCAGTCCTTTCTTACCGTTCGTCGGTTTCGGATGCATTAAATACCCTCATCAACACTCGTATTGAATCGCCCACTTAATGAATTGTGTGAAGTAAAGTGTGAATTGTGTGGAGTGCCCAAACCAAATCATAATGGACGACAAAACTAATATTTTCAACAGTGGCAGAGCCATGCTTAGACACGACTGGGCGCACTCAACCGGTGTGATACCACGGACTCACAGAAAACCAGTTACGAAGCAACGCTAGCGATGCATTTGCCTTGATTTAGTGAGGTTTTCGGAGGCCCAACTACCCCTCTCTTCTTTTCCCTCCCCGCATCTCCCCACTTTGCAGTTGTCACTAACCAACAGGTAACCCGTCTTTTCATCTGTACCGTTATATTATTAAAATTATTCCTTTACGTAGTCGCTTTTTAATGCTATATATGAGCGACCAAAATCGGCTATTCATCATCAACATGTCGCTGTCTAACGTGCCAACTATTCCGGTCTTGAGCCGGAAGACTAAGTACTCTACATTTAGCTAATTGTGGTGTCCACTTACGTGCTAACATATCGCCTTCAGCGACCATCAATACGCAGGGACACTAACGCCATCATCTTGCTGATAGTATATTATAAATTTATATAAATATATAGTAATTTTAAGTAATAATAATTTGTTTAGGATACTTCTCCAGTTAACTGTGTTTATTGTCACTATTCCGGTCCTAAATGTACTTTTGTGTTAAAATACAGCCGCATTAATCACAGCACAGAATTCATATATTTTTTTTAATTTTAAGTATCTATATCTTGCGGTCGATCGAGCGTCAGCCTTATTGCGAAACTGTCTGTTATTACATTGGCATATTGTATTATTATTTATACATAATCAAATATTATTCGTGTTAGTATGACTTTTGAAAGGGTCTTTGTGTGGTCTTGCTCTGTGTTCGTCTTCCTCCTTTACAGTTTTGTACACAGCAAACTGCATGAATACACATATTTCTGTGTATTCATGCAATTCGATGCCATACATCCAGATTGGCTAATTATAGTTTTATAAATGAGTATCTTATCCTTCATGGTGACATGGTGACGTGCGACATTCATTCATTTATAACATTAAATTTTTATTTAAACTTTATATAATCATATCACATATGTATGTAAGTATGTCAGATATACATACATATATGTTTCATAATTTAACTATTAAAAACTATCACGAATTATACTTATCATTGCCCAGATCGAAATAATTATAAGTATATTTTACTAAATATCATGATTATTTCAAATTTCATTCTATTTTTTGTTTAAATTCAGAACAATGTGATTTTTGATAGTTGCTTCTATTTAATTGATGATTTTATAAAACGACATGATAATACGAGTAGAACTTGCATCGACGTTTGCAACAACTTTTATCTCTTACATGAAAACTTAATTTTTACTTTTGACATACTTGTAATTTGATGTTTTTGTCTGTCTGGAATTATTTTGTCATTTAGATTGTTACTTATTTTGTTATTATAATGTATTATTTCATTAATATTCTTTTAATTTTTAATGATTTAATTTAGATTAAAATAATTATATTTCAACACAGTGTAATATTGTTTACGAAATAAATAAAAGAAAAAAGCTGCATTCCGGTTTCATTTCTTTTTTTATAATTTACTTATTTCCAGTCTAATTAAAACTATATTTACATCAGTATTATTTATTTATTTATTATACATTGGCTAACAAAATCTATAAAGACGACAGTGCAGTCACGTGTTTATATCACCAGGTGTTCATAAGCATTGAAGAGGTTTGCCGAAAAATAAACAACAACTTCACTCCGCAAAGCGTTTATCAACCCTATATCAATAGCAGAAAGTAAAAATTTACACGTAAAAATACGGAGTTTTCACCCTTTTAGTATTGAATAAGAATCGAAATTTTCTAGTGACAGCAGATACTTTCGAGAAATTCGTACAATGTATGACACAAAAGAGCTGATCCGTTCTAAATCAATGAATCGAATTAAAATGTGCTCATAGTACGTTGTTAAATTTTATGTGAAAAGCTTAAGTTTATGTCAAGAATTTAAGTTCAAAGATCAGGGATATTGATGCCGTTCTAGAACAGGGGGTGCGTCTTGATATTGTTGGATGTGTGAGTGCGATGGCTATGGAAAGGGATAACATATAGGTAACATACATATATATTATTTTGTTCTCTCTTTCTTTGTCATTTGATCGAGTGTGAGAAAAAATGAGTTTTTTATACATTTAAAATAAGACTTATTTACTTCATTTATTTTTTGTTATTTTGTAAAGAGTTATTTAATTCGATGACATTTTTTCCTTCCTTTACCTTCATAGAATGTTAAAACTATATTTTGATATTACGGACAAGTACTGCCACCTATTTTTTCAGCTTGGAAACTTTCTGACACGGTAGTACAATATTTTATTTACGGTGATGAAGTATACAAAACATACTATGCTTCATATATTTTAGGAGTAAACTGGGTTCAGTAACTAGATGTGTTTATTATAGCATAAATGGGGTATATATATATATATATATACAACACGGTAATTAATTTGTTACTTATGAATTAATTATTGTATAATTGCTTATAAAGTAATATAATATCCTATACTATCAATTCTGTCAGAAATAATATAACTCATTTAGTATATTTTACAAACATTAGTACATGTACTAATGTTAATTTGGATAATAGTAGGTATAGGACGAAGGAGGGTTCTCAAACTATGGGTAGACGTGCAAGCACTAAACTCCCACTTTGATCCCGGGTATTTTAAGCATCTCACCTGGCCGCCATAGTGTGGGTCACCATGCTGCTTTGACCACACTTACTATGAGGGTGGTGACCACCGCTCTTAGACTCCACTGGTTGCTTTCCATCGGGCAGAATGAAGTCATTATGGTAGGCAAAAATAAAAATAAAAACAGTATCCTTTTGCCACCTGGTGTTGACATAGTCCAGGACCACAATTCAGATATAAATTTAAAATAGTCTCTACGAAAACAGAAGATACACCAATATCAAAGCTTAACAATTTCAACAGGTTTATAAGTGACAGTGTATCTTCTAGCATTAGTCATTCCTCAAAATGTACTCGTGTTAAACAGAATACTTTGACGCTTATCTACCAAATAAAAATTATTTAGCTGACAAAAATGTTTGACAACTTGCTGGTCCTAATCTACACCCACACTGTACGTAAAAAATGTTACTAGTCTATATTTTTTTTATTTTATACTGTTCGTTTATTTTATTACTTTTTATTTATCAAGATTTATTATATTATTATGTGACATGTAATTATTTGTAATATATAATGATATCTTATATATCATTATATTTCATTATAATAATATATATTAAAGTAAAAAGAAAAATATATTAAAATTTCATAATCATAGGCCTATGGGAAGTAAGTATACTTAAAGTTTTGATTTACCTGTACAATGTTGAAAATCATAAAAATTGTACGCATTTTTTTGCGATAGGGGGATGCAAACGTGCAGACTGGTCACCTGATGGTAAGTGACTATGGACACCCGTAACCCAAGAGTCACAAGTGCGTTGCCGGCCTTTTAGCTAGGAGTACGCTCTTTTCTTGAAGGTTTGAAGGTCGTATCGGACCAAATTTACCAAATGTTACGGAAGTGGGTACAGGGATTGGAAGGAAACTAATGTCTCTGAGGAGAGTAATAATTTATTTACGTTTCACAGTCTCAACGCGTAACAATATTCCGAACTCGTAACAATCACTGCACAGAACGAGTTGTACAGCGCGAAACGCGTACCACTGTTCCACACTGTCCCTGAGGACTACACTTAGCTCAGTCCAACGGTAGCACTGCACCACTATTCACTTTCACTGTTCACTTCACTTCACTGTACTACTTTTTCACTTCTTCTTCTTATTCTTCACTTGAGAGCACTTACCACTGAACTGCCCTGTAGGCGCGTCTGGAGCTAATTTCGATCGTGTGTCGGTCGACTGTCATTTCGTTATTCTTTTCGATAGTCTTCTATAACTTTATTTATTAATATGGACTTATCTTTTCACTACACAGTTGCACCGACAACAGAGTAATACTATTAGGGTTCCTATTCTTCTTTTAAGGAAGAGAACCCTAAAATGTATTAAACTCAAATACTGTTATCGTTACTGGAAAACATATTACTAGCTGCCTGGAAAAACATGGTCCAATTTACTGACAATTTTATTTTTCTATCTCGTCCCTCACTGTAGCAAAATCTGAATTGAGATATGGTTTGGTTACACAGAACGTTATAAATACATCTGATTTTCGATGTGAACCCTTAAGTGTTCAAAATTACAAATTTCATAGTAATACAGTAATGTAACTCTAACTAGGTGTTAGTCTTTTATTATAAGTTTCTTGTACATATGCATATTTCTTCTGTTCAGTCCACATTCATTTTATGTCTAACTGGTAAGGAAATAACCCATTATGTCGTGTTATCTTGCATGATGTATGCAGTAGTAGTAGGAGATTCAAAATGAAATCAAATCACACTAGGAAGAAATATTTATCGCTATGTTGATTTAACCTGTTTGTTGTTACTGTTACTAATTATTCCAAAAACCTAATCATAGCTTTAATATAAAACATTTAATCAAATATTAAAAATTAATATAAACCACAATAACAAAGTTAATGAATTGTTTATTAGAAATAACATAAAATATATTAAACAATAATTAAGTTAATACCCAAGTCAGTAAAATAACTTGTAAAGAGAGAGCCAGAATCCTGATCATTATAAGTGTCTCATATAATGTCTATAGGAAATGTATTACCAACCGAACAAACATTTGATTACTTCATCACGGTTTTAATTCTAAATAAATAATATCAGCTAAGAAAACAGTAAAATTCTAGTTTATAATTAGTAATACTAAATACCGTTTAAATAACGACAAATATGTTGTAACATAGGAGCAACATAATAACATAAGAAAGAACCCAATTTTTCATTATTTTAATTAAATTGTAAAATAATGAAAAATTGTAAACTCAGGTTTTTCAAATATTCAAACGCGTCACGCATTACAGGTCAATTAAAGAAAGCGATATCTTTATGAAGACTTTTAACTCCTTACGACTTCGTTTCAATTTCGTTTGAAATAATAATTATTATAATAATTTTGACTTCCTGCTATCTTCTATTCTGCTAAATTAAACAGATTGAGGATCATCAAAGTATGCACATAGGTTTCTTAAATATTATAAGAAATTTTTCGGAAACTCAGTCCCTTAGGGATTAAACCGGAAATGAAAATACTTTTTTTAAATTTACTCCATGTAACTGTGGTCATGGTTTTTACTTATCTTGTTTGTTTGGACCCGTAAATTACTTAAATTTCACTCCCCATTTTACCCCCTTGCAAGAGTATATAAATTATATTATTGATAGACTACAATATTTTGCGTTTGTTTCTCTTCCCTTTTATGTTGGCTTCCTAGGAGACAAATATACAAAAATAATAATGATACATAAAACTGTGAAAATGAGAACATTGCCCGAACCCTATTTAAACGCATTAAGTTCCGTGATTTTTCAAAAACACGTAAGTACAGAAAACTTTTATTTATTATCTTGAGAGAAACAAATATATAACAAATATATAACAAATATATTTAAATAAATTTTATTAATTTTAAATAATATAATTTATTTAAATATATTTCTTATATATCGTGAATTGTGGAAGATCAAAATATTGTTTGTTATAACACCGAAGGTCATTTCATACAAATAAAGAATTTGTCATTTTCATTTTCATCAATGCGGTCTTGAGGAAAGGGTTTCTGTAGAAAACTTAATATTTATATATTTTTCTTGACGGTTTGAAGGTCATATTGTTCCGGAAATATGGCAGGTGGCAATTTGTTCCACAGGCTGCTTGTGTCAGACAAAAAGCGCACAATGTTAGAGTGCCAATCATCCAGGTGATGGGGATTAAAGTTTTGACCCATAGAACGATGCAGATTACGATGGATGAAACCTGCGGCCCATAGAAATCCGAACAATACCTCTGATCACTCCCCATGATACAAGCGGTAGAGAATGCATACTAAAGCTATACCTCTACGCAACGCCAAGGTGTCAAGCCGGGTGTCAAGCCGATCAGAAATATCCTGGTAATCGATGATTCGAGTAACTCTCCGTTGAATGCGGTCAATAGGGATAAGCTGGTAGTGAGGTGCACCTGCATAGAGATGAGAACAGTATTCCATGTGCGGCCGAACCTGCAACTTATAAAGTTGCAGGCAGTGAGCTGGAGGGAAATACTGTCTCGGTCTGTTTAGCACAAAAAGCTTTTTCGAGGCTAATTTGGCCTTACCCTCTAAGTGACCGAAGAAGAAGTGAAAAACTAGACTTCGCCCTATCAACGCCAAGGATTCCGATGCTGGCTGATGCAGTTAAGGAAGTGCTCTTAAAGCGTGGTGACGTTACATATTATCTAAGATCCGACCCTAGATCGACCTTCACCGAGCTGATAATAGAATAAAACTTATTTTATAGTAAATTTCGTATATTATGAAATATATTAAAAATGGGTTGTCTAAAAAAATCCTGGACAGATTTTTTTATAAACAATATAACATAAATTAAACAAATAAATAATTCAAATAAATATATAAATATATATTTATTCAATTTGAACATATATATAAAATACTTTTAAAATATACAAAATAGTAGACCTCCAACACCGGGTACAGAGGCCAAGATACCGGTGGTTAGGGCTCCAAAGAAACTTCGTTCCAAAAGAAATACGTTGAGTAATAATACAAATGAATACGGAACCGATAAATGGACAATCTGAGGTTATTACCCATACGTATATTCATAGTAATTTAGGTACAGGTATAAGCGATATGTTACGGAGGAAGAGTGACTGGCTTACACTCTTCCTCCGAAACAACTGAAGCCACACTCGCTGTCAAGCCCAACGGAAGGGATATTGCCGCGTCACGCGCCTGCGTGAATAACGATAGCTTCACCATGCAAAATACTTACATACGGACGTATCATACACACGACATTTAAATTAATAACTACTCTGAGCTCTATTAAATAAAGTGCAAATTAGCTTTACAAATGGCATGGATTTCGTCTGATATTCTATTTATGTGTCCTACTATTCTATACATATTATGTATGTTTTTCCTGTATGAATTAAACCTTTGAACTGCAATACGTGTACATATTTTAAGCCCGTTAGGTATGTACTATAATTATCGACATAAAGTTCTATGCAATAACTACTTTCACTGACTAAAATTGTGTAAGTTTTAAACTCAAAAAAGTATTTTCTTCAAGTCAACTCTTTATGATGCTCAAATGTACCAGACTGCGATGATATCTATTCATTGGCTAATGGTTATTCTCCAGTGAATAGCTGATTACTTATGTCCTTTGAACGGTTTATTATAAGTAATATTATTGCTAGAGTTATCTCTGTAATAGTATCTATCTCTGGGTACCGATTGAGCTGACACTGTTGGAACCACTACCTTGTTTCGGCGCGCGACAAGTGGCCCGCGTAATTGCGTGTCCGGGGACCGCTGTTATACGCACCTCTACTGCAACTTCTCTGCGTGTTGTAAGAAGTCCTCTGTCTGGAATTGTTGTTAAGTTTGTTTTTACTAATAGTACCAGGCCTCGAGATTTGAGAACATTTCAACAGTTGAATTTGATAATGAGCAATCGTCATCGACTGCTGCTTGAATTACATCCTTAAAGTCATCAAAGGTGAATGACCATACAGTATCATATTTGTGAATAGCAGAGTATACAAATGTTTACAATTTAAACTATGACAGGAGTTCGTAATATGGATAGTTTTTGTGTATAATGATGATGATTTTATAACCTAATGCGGAGTTTTACATTTGTCGGATAAATAAACGTTAAATATTAGTCGTTTTATTTGTATGTTAGTTTTTTGTTGGAGATTTTTTATTGAACAAAAGGAAATAAAAAAAAACTTATTTTGTCATTAGCACGAAACTAAACTATGATACCAGTTAAAAAAAAACTAGGTGTATGAAATCATATGTATATGCATATACATATCTTATATCTTTAAATGAGCAATTCTTGTATATATTTATTTGGAATCTCGGAATCGGCTCCAACGATTTTCATGAAATTTAGTATATAGGGGGTTTCGGGGGCGATAAATCGATCTAGCTAGGTTTCAGTTTTAGAAAACGTCGTTTTATCCGTGTTTTCAGGCAATGAAAAACTGCTACAATATCATTAGTATACGAAGGTAAATTTAGCCACCATCTATAAGGTTGTAATAGCTCAGATGGGGAAATAAGGCGGTCCTGTAACCAGATTACCCCGGTTCGAGTCCTGATGATTATTTTATTTAACTTTTTTTTTCGTTGTTTTACACGCTTTACCAAACATCGATTTTTAATATCGAAGTGAAAACTTATTTTAGCGCGGTACGCTTATTTTTAAATGAGATAAAATCTATGGACTCGCGACACCGTTACGAGACGCATAAGTCCAATCAAGGCAATATTAGCACAACAACATATAAAAGTACAATTGATGCGGTAATCACGAGATATTTGTTATTTTTCGAGCGTATTATCATTATTCACTGTAGTAACTACACGTATTTTGATAAAAATACCTCTTTATATATTTTTTGCACTAACTGTGAGACAAAGGCTTTTCGTGAAAAGTGATTGTAAGATAGATACCACATCACCCCTATGGAAAGATCAGTTCGTCGGTGCGTTAATTGTTCTCTACGACTGTAACATGGAAGTTGGCAATCATTGAATGATAATATCTGCACTATTGTATGTGATTGGGTTTTATCCACTCTAGTAAGTCATTCTAGGGCTGACGGCCAAAATTTAGAGTAGTTATGTTTGCAAAAATTGTAATTATAACGCTGCCGTTCATTGGGTATCAAGGCTAATGTCGTATAGTATTATTTTTTTTAGATATCCGGTGAGGGCATAATTTGTATTGAATGTTTTGCTCTACAAGCCGCTCTCACAGCTGAGTCAGGCCCAAATCCTATCTTGGGCCATAGAAGTTTATGTTTTGCATGTGGAACAACAATACTTCGTGTACGATCAATAAGAGTACCTGCCAATAGTGTAGAAAAGAATATTATTCTTTATTAGATAGTTCATAAAAAAAAAAAAAACTATTTACTAATGAAACATCCCATTGCTAATGAAAGATCTCTTGTTAGCATAAGAAAAGCTACTGCCTGCAGTTACATAAATTCCAGGCTTGACTTCAATGTAGAATCAAGACTGTAATATAATTATGCTTTAAGTTGATTCAATAATTTTCATTCAAATAAATTAAACTTAATATTTATTCAGTAATATGTGTTTAATTTTATATACATATAAGGATCATAATTCTAAGTTATAACCACTTCTAACTTTTAATCTTTATCATTTTTGTTGTTTCGTTGTTGTCTAGATGCACTATCTAGATGATTGCGTTTGGATAGAGTATGAAGAGCATGTTAGACGAAGTTGAAGCAGAGCATTTGACTCGCAAGGTTTTTAAATATAGATGGTACCTGCCTCATTTGAACTAATTTCTAAGGCTAACATTGGATGATTAAAAAAACATTTGCTCTGTTAGGTTGTTAGGTCAAAATAACACTTAACCTGTGCATATAAATAAGTCCATAGAAGATGACATGCACCTTGTTCTGGGCGTGAACAATTATATCATTCGTTGCAAAATAAAATCAAGACATGTAAGCAGTCGCTCAAATTAAACATACCTTTTGATAAACTAAGATGAAGACACTGTGAATACACTGATATCTATTTCTGGCTACTGTTACTACTACTGTTTGAATAAATTATTGAATGGTTTATACAGTACGGTCAAATTCTTCCTTATTTTCATAAGTGATTAAGTCATGGTTTTAAAAATTTAAATGTTATGTTCTTTGTATTGTGTTTCTTACTCTTTCTCTGAATAAAGCTTCTGGTTTGATCAACTTGAGTATTTTTATATTGTGCCTAATTATATACAACTGTAGTCTGTAGTCTTCCTCTCGACAGTTAACATAGCAAAAGATTAGGTATTTATTTAATCTTGTGTGGAGTACTTCTTACTTTTAGTCGATAGCCTTTAAATTGTACTCTGCTACATTTATTTTGATATAATAAAAATAGTTCATAATATAGACAGACAATTAGATCTTAGTTTAACTTTTTTTTTATCTTCTGGAAACCCTCACTGGAGCCAACAGTGAAGTGGTATGTCGGACCTGAACCGACTAAAACCACACGGTGTTCCGTCACGAGGTCTATTGCAGAGGACCCGGGTATACCCTAAGAAGGAAGCTTCCGAGAAACCCTGCAGACCTTGGTCGCCTGATGCTCAGGCGATCACACCGTGGGAGCGCGCGCAGAACACGACCCGCTACCGTCTCAGGCCTGCTTCTGCTAGGGTAGCGGGCATCCGATCTGCTACCCCCAGGCCAGCGCTCATGGAGGTCGGAGGTCATTCTGCGCCCTCCGGCGCCTGGTGCGTCTTCTGCGGGACGAGAGAGTGCTAGTCCTCTCCCGTTCCCGTTGAGCCGCCTTTTTGATCAGCATCACCTCTTCGCAGAAAGAGACGGCGGATTCCCACGCACTCTCACTTTGTACCATGGTCTCTAGCGAGAGGCATATTAGTTTCACTATTAATTAGCCTGTTTCTTATTAGTTTAATTAGCCTGTTTCTTCTGAAGATTTAAAAAAGATCCGCTAGAGGGAGCACTAGTCAGGGGGTACATATGTTTTAATTTTTCCTATTGACAGTAACGTTAAACGTACATATAAAAAAAGAAGATGTACCACAATTGAAATTAGCAAATATTCAATATCATTTAGTTTCGAATAAAACCTTGGCTTGAACGTCGTGACTTATCTGTTTCACGTAACAAAAATGTACCCGTATGAAAGGGTAGTTGAGACAGTTCGTTTTATTTGTTGTTACAGATTTAAATATATTATGTAGATTAACATTTGTTCATGTTTTTTTTTTATTAAGAATTGAAGATTGCATTGTTAATGGTAATTATAATTTATCGAATCGATGTTTTTAAAATTTTAGAGGATAAGCAGCAACGCATGAAATCACTCAATCCAGTTCCACAAACATCCTGCACTTTCCTTCTTTAAATTGGGCTATTTTCTCATCCCTATTCCTTGTACTTTCTGTTATGCTGTAATGTATAATGATATAACTTCTGATACTGTTGATAATACCTTAAACCTAAATTAAACTTTAGCTGTTGTCTTCCTAACTGCGGCAATTTAAAAGCACTGCAAAGAGGATGGCAATACGCTCTATTATAAGAGCTATTACGTAAAAGCAGATGTAAATTATGAAATAAGGATATCAGTTTTTATAAAACTAGTTGATTTTTGTAAAAGTAAAATACGCTCTGTGTCAATAAAGTGCGTATCGAGAGTTTCATAATATTAATGCTTTGAAATTCAAATTCATATTGTGTTTCTATTCCTTTATCGTACTACTTTTAAATAAACGTTAAAGATAAAGGTTTACTAGAAAAAAATGCTCTCATCAAACCCGCAATCCACTAAGTAGCATAGATTTTGAAAAAGGTCAATGACCTAAATAGCTTTAAAATTAGGTAGCAATAAAATGTAAGTAGCTAATAAAGGCATTTAAATAAAAAACTAATAAACGACTAAATTATTATATTTATTTCGTTAATTACATCTAAAAACTATGGACAACACGACTCAACATTGCGATTAATCATTCAAAGTTTTTACAAAAAAAAATAAACACGGACTAAACTTCAAAAACTAATGCGTCATCCGTGTTACCACTTTGAAATCATTTCAAAATAATGATTCGAGAATTAGGAGCTCCTTGTGTGTCTCCACATCGTTGCCATTGTGTAGAAGTTGTTGCCGGTCTCGGCAATCATGGCATTTCTTGAAACAGAAGTGATAGCCGCATATCTCGGCATGCTATTAGCAATGACATAATGCATCATGCTCTTGTCACCGTAGGCGTTCCGTAAGTGAGCCCATTATCTGGTACGAGACGATGGGAAGAAACAAGATGGTGTGTCATTACTACCATGGAAGATGGGTAGACCTTTAGTGTGGAATGCAACAGCCTTCTGGGTGTGCCAGCGCTGCTGCTGCATCCGCAGTAAGCTTTAATACACGTACGGCGTAAGTACAATAATTTAATTGGTAACTGAGTATGTATATGTAAGTATATAGATTTTGATCATATTTGTATGATAATATGATAACCATGTTAAATAAAATATGATGACCGAAGTAGGGCAACAATATATTATCGCATCGTTTTTCTTCTAAAGTAAAATAGAATACTATCAACACTGCTTATGACTGATTACGGCAATGTTTAATAGTCAAGTGAGGTAAAAGTTATCGGCAGTACAGCGACCGGCTCCGAACTCTTCGGTGAGTTAATGTAAATACTCCAAGATCGCTTGTCTACGTCGAAAATACCTGAATGGAAACAAAAAGTATTCAATTAACATTATGTTTGCTTATACCTTGCGTATGAAAAGTTCCTTCAACGCAAAGGAAGGATCCTCGGACTAGATTAGTTGATAATGCCTTTCGGATCGTGGCCTAACGGTTGTTAAGTTAACGGTTGGTAAGTTGTAGATGTGTATAATATAATTGCCTATGTCCAGCAGTGTGCTGCAGTAGTGTTATTGATAGATCGAATGAATCGACGCAATTCAATTTCATTGAGCTGCAGAATCAGATTTATTAAGTTGTTTAGTTTACTACGGTACTTATATGAAACACTGTCAACTAAGATGATTCAAAACCAAAATAAAATATTCAAATTAAAATATTGTTTCTATCTTTTCAGTTCTTTTATGAATTTCATAAAGATTGCAGATATTGACGCAGTCGGGTTTTTGTTTCTTTTTTATTATTTTTTTCCCAACAGTCTGAGTAGGAGAAAACATGGGTTTAGAAAAGAGACGTGAATGAAGTATATATCTGTTATTCCTTACCAGCGGCAATGGTCATGATGGGAGCGACATCCTCCTGAAACACTTTGTAGTCGATGCCGCTTGTATCCGACAAAATCTCGGCAACATCTTTACGGCTTTGGGGCTTCGGATATTCCTGGACAGCTTTCATTCGCGCGAAACTGCTATCTATAATGCCTCCCTTCACTTCTGTCACATTAGCTCGGATGTACCTGAAATAAGAGCCGTCCTATTTATGTTTCACCCACAAGGAGAGCTTTGTCCACCATTTAATCCATTACGCCCTTAGTTTGGTACTTAGGTAAAATAAAAAGGGAAGGAAAAGCAAATTGCTCATATAGACGGATTAAGGTATATAAGCAATAGCTCAAGCAAGGCATGGTCGCATACCTACATAATTAGGGCACGCCACTATTGTGGCGATAAGACCCGTCATGGAAGCCTGGCTAGATAGGCCGCACGGCTTCCTCTCTTTTCGGCTGACTCAGGTGCTTTCGGGACATGGATGTTTCGGGAAGTACCTGTGTCGCAAGCGAACGCCTGCGTGCCAATATTGCTGAGGCTACCGCGTTGACACTGCACTCCATACCTTGGTGGAGGGCCCAGCGTTTGCGCTGCCGGTAGCTTCTCGCTAGAAACCATGGTACGTTCATGGTCCAAAGCGAGAGTGGCGTTGGCGTATGCCACACATGATCATTGAAAAAAGTCGTAACACACACATGATCAGTCGTAGTAAAAGTACAGTTATAGTTGGGTTAATAAAAAAACTATTTCAAAAGACCGTTTTTGTTGGTGCAGACGAGTGTTAACTTAGGATACTGGAAGACCTTCGACACTAACATGCATCTTGTGAGCAAGCGGTTATGCGTATCTGAGGTCCAATATTTCTTGCACTCAGCAGCAGTAATTAATATTTCCAGCTAGTTTTGTGTTACTAAAAGGTCTTTCCAGATAGATTTCTATTGGAGTTGAAAAGTTAAGTTAAGAGTTTTGTTCAAATGTGAATTCTGTCAGGAGCGCTCTATCAACCGCTTCGTTGCGTTTCATTTTACAGAAATTGGTGAGGTTTCCGGAGGCCCAACTCCCTCTCTCCTCTTTCCCGCTCTTCATCTTCCCTCTCCTTTTTCCCTTCTATTCAAATCATTCCAATCCCCGCACTCCGCACCCTTTATCACCCTTAAAGGCGGGCAGCGCACTTACGACTATTGAGTTTGAGGTGTTCATGGATAGAGATGTCACTTATCATCAGGTATCCCATCTCTTCTTCTGTCCCCCTACATTATAAAAATAAAAGAGATATAAAGAAGAAAAAGTTCAAAAAATGCATGTAATCTGCAAATATGTTTCCTTTGTACTTATTTGCATCTGATGACAATGATTATGATATTTATAAACGAGGATAAGATATAAACAAGTAGTCCTTATGTTCTTCTTAAAAAGGATTATTTATATCTTCTTCAGATAAATTACTTAAATATGTACGTACTTGTTAAAATGCACAAGAGGTTCTCTATCGAACCTCTGAATGTTCAACAGAGACTTATCATTCTTGAAATCTGGTGCAACTTCTAAATTGTAAATCTGGTGTTCGCCCCAAGAGTTTGTCCAGATCATGTTGACAGAGAAACCATTGCCAATACCCAGGCCCTCGTCGAGCAGAATAGTCTCAGCATCATTGAAGTTTTTAGCAGCAAGCATGGCTCGGGTTAGAAACGTTCTCGCTAAAAAGTACAATATGGAATGTATAAATAAATATATAAAATTAAAGAAATTATTTATTATCTTATATAGAATTCGACATATTGGTATTTAAAGGCAAATGATAACATATGTTAACTATAATAATTTTTCAACGAATTGTCTAAAAACTAATTTATTTGGCATCTATAAAAACAAATTTTATATACATGTGGGTTTCCTTTATTTTTCTTGTGGAAACCCGCAAGAGTCACTTCCTCACTGGAGCTAACAATGAAGTGGTATGTCGTAATCGAACCGACTTAAACCACACAGTTATCCGTCACAAGTCAATTCCAGGCTCGCTATTGTTTGCCTGTTTGTTCAGGTGAGGGTTTTGCTCAAATCAGACGTAAGTATTAAGGAATATTATTACTTACGGGTGTTACCCGCCTTGAGGTTCATAGGGCTAAGGGTATTTATGGAAAAAACGAGCCCGTTCTCGTTGTAACCCATAGTATAGCCGGGCATCCAACCAGCATAGCATAGCGAGGCGAATCTTTCTTCAACAGCCTGAAAACAGGTAAACATATTTGAAACTTATAGTTTACAGATTATCACAATGTTGCTAACAAATTTATCAGCTTTGAGAATAGAGTTGGACGAATTAATTATTTTAATATTTCAGTGTTGAGCATAACTTGCAATGTCAATGTATTCTTGTGGAGCTTTCCGTCCCATGTCAGCGAAGACTTTGATACCAAACATGTGTAGTTTTAAAACAATGTTTTAATTTACAACATCAATTACAAAAGATTCTCTTCACGTATTGCTTAATACGTGAGTTAAATCTTTATTATACAGATTCAACAAACATTTTTGAAGTTCAGAGGCACGTAAGGATTTGTCTGGTCTTCACTAGATGGGCAAACTGCTGGACTGCAGTAACGCCAGGATTCTGTTTTAGGTTTCTGGAGTTTAAAATACAAGAGGCATCAAAATTGATAGAAATGAGGATATAGCTGTGTTGCATTAAATTCGCCACATCAGCCTCTTGTGTTCTTAAAAACTTTATTAAAAAGCATTACTTTCTGTACATTTTCTTCTTTGCGTTTCAAATAAATTTTCTGTCTACATGGATGCAACTTTAGTAATTTTACACCAGGAGCGTAGTCGGACTTTCGATCGAGTTTAGTGCAGTGCTTCACTGTCGTAATCCACTCCATCCATAAGCGTTTAGTTCAGGGAGGGGTTAACAAGGATACTAGTGATATGTGATGATGATGAAAACACTTTGCCAATATTTTTACTCAATAAATGGGATTGACATCACAAAGCTCGTATGAAAATTATTAGTGTTGTAGATATGCACCTGAATTTCCTCTTAACAAAAAAAATATAAGGGCAGTCTTTAGGGACTGCCGATAGAAGTGATAACTAATTAACTTGTGAATTGTATCGTCGATCTATTACACAGTATATATTATACATAGTATACATACAGATCATGGGACGCTTCCCATGATCTGTATGTATACTATGTACAATCTCTGTCTGTCATATGCGGTGACGATGACACGAGTTTCACGCTTTTTGCTCACCCAAAAAGTACATATACACAGTATACATATAGATCATGGGAAGCGTGTGGTGACGATGATGATGATGATTCTGCTATATGGATAGACATAATTACAAGACGTATATTAACTTTATATATGTATAAATAGAAAGTCAATGTTACCCCATGCTCTCTATCTTCAGGTGCTGGTATGATGTGTGCCGACATGATATAGAAATGGTTAAGGGTCGCGGTTGCTGCGTCTTCCGTGTGGCCCAGGATCGTCTGAAAAGAAAACAGTTTTAGGTCATTTGATACTTTGAGTTTGACACTGTACATATTACACTATATATATTTAAATATATACATACACATATATCGACAAACCATTCCCCGCATATTGATATGATTTATGATCCATAGTATACAAAGAAAATTAATTCAACTAAATTATTTAAGTCCAACTAAAATAAGCGCGTTTAAACAAAAAATAAAAACAGAAAATCATGATCTCGAATAGTTATGCTGGGCAAGGAGGCGGTGGAGAGGACGTGGAAAGGAACAAGTACTGTCGCGTCCCACAGCGATTCCTTAAGCGGTGGCTCTGTTCAATGACAGTCGGAATCGTAAAACTGAATTTTTCGAATCCACCCGATACACCCAAAGATTATCTAGTATAAAGACACAAAACCTTCAATTTTATTGCATAAGTATAGATAGTTTATAGGGTATCTTACGGCTTGTGAGTTCTTGAAGGCGATAGAACTGCAGCCCCCGGAGTCGTTGCGTGGGATGTTGTTTTCATTTACTGTCTCGATCAGGTCGTCCATTTGTAGAAGGAATAGCTGAAAGTTGAAACATTTTCATTAAAAGAACAACCGTGTAAGTATGCCGAAATAATACCTGTCATATCGGCCATGTGTTCAGCTAATATTTTCACTATTTTTTTTTTTAACTAGGTTCACAGAACTGGATACAATCGTTATTATAACCTAACCGATAACTTATAATGTATTGATCTAGTTAATTGTACCCAACTAGGTGTGAAAACTGCATGCTATAATAAAGGGTTTTATCAAACACCAACTATAAACTAAGAGAATGTCCTAGCTGAAATATTTAATTAGTATCCTGATTACATCACACATAGCTGTATTAAAAGTTAAAGGTGTATAGTACATTTTTTTCTCAATGAGGCTAAAGTGGACGGACAAAAACATCTATGCTTCATTGATGTGATCATTGTCCGCGTTTGTTTTATATAAGTAGTAAGTATTCAATATGTTTGTTTTGAATTTTACGTTTGTCAGGAAAATGTGTTTACATGTAATTGAAACTGTTGCTTGTGACGATTTAAAGTGCATGCATTTATGTGTGCACAGGTGTGTGTGTGTAATTAGTTAGGATAAATAAAGTAATTTATAATATACATTTGGATGGATGGATCCCTTAGGTCCCGTAACAAAATTAATATTAAGTATACGTATCTATTATCTATTTCATTTCATTAAAAAGAAAATTGTTGAAAAAGAAAAACGTTGTTCTGATTTCCTAATTGGAGTAGTAGATAATATATTCAATGATCTTTCGAACTACTAGTTATTTTACTATTGAAAGTAGTTCTCAAAACGCCTAAAAAGTGATTTCAAATAATATAATTATTGTAGCAGTTGTCTTAGTGTGTTATTTTTTAGCTTAGTATATAAAAAAATGAATGTCCTGGCCTAGACCAGAGCCTGAACAAGTTTTCACATGTAAGTGGAATAACATTGTAAGATAATGTACGCGTAAAAAGAAACTCAGTTGTTTTTTTTTTCAGAAGAGGGCTTTAGTAAATAAGTTCAGAAGAGGTCTTTCGTCTGCCAAGAAACTAACAACAACTCTCACTCTCCAAAGGGGCCGTCCATTAATCACGTGAGGCTCGATAGGGAAGAAAAGGGGTTTGGCAAAAATCACAAAATATCACAAGGGGGGTGTAGTCAGAAATCACGTGTATTTATTTTTCCGTCAACTTGCGATTTTTAAACCGAAAAGCAGCGTGTAGCGTGACCTTGACTTGCCGTTGCCAGGCAACGAACGAAGTCCTCGCGCGCCGCATACCACCCCGACCGCCCGGCTCGGCTTGCCAGTCGCCAGTGCCAACTACTGACTTGCAAGATGCTTAATTGCTTATCCAGTTGTTAGTGTTGAAGAAAGTTTGCTAATCCCTGGTCCGAGGACAATGTACATTAAACATGTTCATGTACTAGTGGAATATATGTTTTTCGCATGATTACACCATTCCTTTAACATTATTTTTATGGCAGTCAAAAACAACTTGAAACCTTTCTGTCTAGCCGTTTTTCTCATGGTCCTTAATTTCAGAATAAAATTAGATTTTACTTTATACCCGTATTTAAAGATAAAATTCTAAAAATTTTAAGATTCTTTGTAGGTATTAAAAAATACACGTGATTTTGGGTAGGTGGGGGGGGGGGGGGGTTAGTCTTAAACCTCACCACGTATCACCGAGGGGGATTTAAAAATGTTAAAAAAAATCACGTGATTAATGGAAGGCCCCAAAGCTGATATCAACCCACCTTAAATTCCTAAAGTTCGAATTCGCACCTAAATATGTATAAAGAATTTTGCATTTAAGAATAGTTTATTTCATAAAATTCTTATAAATTATGACAGAAAGGAACTGATTTTTTAAATAAAATATGCGTTAAATTTTATATGACAGTTTTAAGCTTATGTTATGAATTTCAGTTTAAAGATATCTATTATTGATGTTCTACAATATGGTGTGTCCTGATATTGATTTATGCGAAGGTTTACAAACAGTACATAATTATATTATATTATAGACAAGATTCATACTATTTGTTCTCTTTCTTGGTCATTGGATTAGTGGGAGGAAAAGTAATCCCTAAAATACATTTATTTCACTCAACATTAAAGAATATTGCTACAGGGCTGATATACATGTTACTTTATTTTTTTTTTATATTAATTTCCCACCTTAAATTTTACAAAATTAAGTTTTATAGAAACTATACAATTAAGTTATAGACAAGTGCTGCCATCTGTTTTTTTTTCATATTGAAAGCTCCCAAACAAGTTATTATAGTACAATATTTTGTATACAGGGATGAAGTGTAGGATATACAATGTACTGCAAACACTCTAGGAACAAAATGGGGTTAGCAAAGGGAGCGTGACGTACTTTTCCCTGCTGCAAAGTCCACAACTCCTAAAAGATATGACCTGCCTGGTATGCCTATTCGCCACGTTAGAGGTGTAAGAACTAAAGAGATAGTTCAGTTATAACACAAGTAGATGGCAAGCTCGAAACTATATAAGAAGAGTTTTTGTATAGTGTATAGCGCCATCTTTTGGTCGATACACAAACAATCGCCAATACCAAGTTCCAAACAGTACGTTTTATCTATAGTTAGTTCATACGTAAATAGATGTCTATGTGATTAAGATAAATTATATATAAGCAATAATTTAATAACTGTATTGTTTTCGAAAATAATCAAGATCGATTACCTGATGAAAAGGTACACCGGCGCCATCAGCGACTCCCTGTATCTCCTTTACATAGTATGGGTATCTCTTCTTCATGTTAGCTAAGGTGGTGTCATATGCGCGTTTTCCCGCCACAGTCTTATACTCTTTCTCAAAGATCCTGATGCCTTCGAAGGTCGCGAGGTAGTCTTTGATGACTGCTGAGAACGTGTTCCCCTGTGGAAGTACGATATTCTATTATTTCATTGCAATGTTGCATGTTACCTATTTTAACTGACTTTGAAAAGAAGAAGGTCCTCAATCCAGTTTGTCTCCGAGATTTCTGAATCGATTTCATTAATTATATAATATTTTTAATTGAAAGGTTTGTATCCAAGGTGGGACCACTGATTGAAATGTAAATATATTCTACTCCTAAGGGAGGAAGTTAGGGCATGAAGGAGTGAGTTTCTTGTAATTAATTTATCATGTCAAGTCGGTGATAATATTTCAAAAGTTTATTATACTGTTATGTATAAGTACCATAAAGACTGTTATTTTTTGTTTGATCAGTTTGATCTGATACTTTCTAATTCTTAATCAGTATTATCTCACAACACAATTTCACATGAGTAAGCCATGAAGACTGCGGACAATCGAAGACGGCTCTCCTACCAACAGCCGACTGGTAAGGTTGCTACTATGGCTGGAGAAACGACAGCTGCGTAAAGTAGCTAGTGTTATCACTGGACATTTGAACAAATTCTTCTTTGCTATAGGTGCTACGGATAGCTCAATGTGAAGAGCATTAATGGAAGCAGAGGAAACAGAAGCCTCTCTACTAACGGACTCTCAGGAGGTATAGAATACTGGGCTAAGTACCTTGGGTCACCAGGGTCACTCTCCGAGATCATCGGTAATATAAAAGGGTTGCTAGGATGCTTCGATTAGTTAGGGTGGGCTCGAATTACTTTTATTCCCACCAACGTAAAATACGCGCTTCGACGTGGAGTTGCGGAAATCTGCTCGAGTAAGCCTAAACATAAACCTAATCGGTATTATCTACTTTCAACTGTAAAAACTGGCTATAGTAAGTCAGTAGAGTTTTTGTGACAAAATCCTTTAAAGTAGTTTTTTCTGTCCGTGGCTTATTGCTTGCTCTAAATCTGGATGACTGAATATCGTCGTCTCTCTTTACATGTAAAATATATCTTGTGAGTAAATTTTACTGTAACAGGTACTTACAACATCAAAGCCGACTTCATAGTGAGTTCCCCGTACGAAGATCACAGGAACTGCCTTCCGCCGCCCGATCGACTTATTACCGGAGACTCCTGGAAAGAAAATAAATAGATGTTTATCACAACGAAAAATAATTATATCCAGGAGATTGGAATCAAACCAATATTTATTATTACAATTTTTTGACGGCACGGATGGCGTACCAGTTTAAGTGGTCAACTCGCCACTACGCTGCCTCGCCGAGTGTTGGGGGTTCGATCCCCACACGGGACAACACTTTGTATAATCCTCAAATTGTTGTTCTGAGTCTGGGTGTTCTTTGTGTCTGTTGCTTGAATATTTGTAAAGTCCCCGCGACACAGGAATTAATGCTAATGCGGGAGTTGTTTTTAAAAACAGAATTAGACCAAATAATACAGGTACTATCGAATTGTCAGGAGTACGTTTCTTATAATATCAGTTAGACGTATTGTGAATAGGTCTACACTAGGAAACACGCAGTAGGTCTCAAGTAGATCTGATAAATGAACTGTTAAAACTTTGATCCACAAGTTAAATCATTTACTATACATGTACATATATCAAATGTAATTGGAAGTTCTGTCGCAACAATACATAAAGTTACTTTACTATTTGAAACACAAAATAGGGCTATTTGTAGTGATTACAACTATTAACCAAGTACTTTATCTATAGTGGCTAATGTGGTATCAAGGCCATCCCGCCACATTAACACACAATCAACATTGTTTGCTAAACACTGAGATAGTAGATAATATCATTGACATATACAAATATATAATATAGTTAAGCACAAATACATAAAATGAACACATTGTTTGCTCTTTCATCTTGTATTAAATGTTCTGTACAACAAAGCTGAATGTTATCCATGTATTATATTTTAAGATTATTTACTTGCTTGTTTCTACAAGACCCGTGAGCTAACGCCAAAGTACTAATAGACACCCTGTTTTTCAAGATGGCGACAAATTATTCAACAAAATGTCACAATTTTATTATAATTAAATGTTAAAGTTTTTCTCCGACCTTTTATTACAATATTAAGCACAAAAATACATCAAGTATCATATGAAATGTTTGAAAATGATAATGTACAGAAATTAGCATTATGTTAATGTAATGATTAGTATACACATACATACAAATATCTATGTATGTAAGTATGTTATACTCAATCCTATATTCTCGAAGCAGAAAGCAGGAAGCATATTCTCACTTTAATAGTAATATTTTATATACCCAAGTATAGCCACCCCTATTTATCCAGGTCGCAAGCTGCAAGCTATGTACAGGATAGTACAATCGCAATTTGTTTTCTTTATTTTAAGATAAATCTGTAGTCGTGCAAATAAAAGTAAAAATCTCGCTTAGGCAATTAATATTAAGTCTCGACATAATTACATTACAAGCTGTCAATAGCCGTGAAAGCAAGTGAACGCGTCCTCTATATGAATGTTTTCAACAAAATTACAAAATCAATAAAATATAGCCATTACATTGCTTAAGACATCGTATCTAAAATTCGCCAAGTACTAGGCACGCATAGCACCACTACAGTAAACGCGGAATGCAAGAGATAAAGGGACAACAATAACGAAGACGAAGCTGTGCGATAACTGCATAGCCAATTGGTACAACACATGAGCGACAGCGATTGGCGGGTATTTTTTATTGCACTTTTAATTCTAATTTTATTTTGAGAAACTCACTATTATAAAGTACAATGTCAAAATCACTACTTGGGACTCTGCCAAAATGAAATATACCCTCAATCGTGATTCTGATCTATCCGATATCCAAAAATAGTATTAAAATTAAACTTCAACTCTAAACGTTACACAACAAGCCAAACGTAAGTGTGTATATATATTACTTCTGATGAAACTGATAGCTATAAAAGTGAAATCAGACAAAGAATCAAAGATTTGACGAGCACTTAAAACACCCGAATACACAAGCTGGAAAATCATATTATAGAAATTTTAAACTACTATGTTGTCATCAAAACGACAATCTCATATGTATATAACAAACAGTTTAATCTGGAAAAAAATAACGGTATACAATGGCTATAAAGCTATCTACATTAGAAGAAAAACTCTTGAAAACCTCAGTGAAACTTCGTAATGTACCCAAGAGAGTGGTTGAAACCAAGTCTATGTTATATGACACGATTACATACTTATCGAGACAGTTAAACATATATATAGAACCCACTCAGATGCCTGCTCTATCCAGAAAATCATCAACTAATTTCCAGGCTTCACTAAAACAATACAACAAACTGCACCCTTACAATAAGTAAACACATCTCATTTGAAAACAAAAACCCCTAACATTACAGAGCAATTAACCCCAAAAGCCAAAAAAAATAATCATCTTTCAAGAATTTATAGAAAGTCAAATCAATATCGCTTCTGTTAGACTTCAAATGGCCAAATTATGCTAAAGAAGGACGCAAATAGCCAGAAATATAAACATATTTCATTTTCATTGAGCTCGATAACACAGCCACACTCTCCACTCACACTAAAGGCGCTCCCTTGTAATACTTATACAGGACTACCTTGCCCTGTAACTGTCCATTCTTATATTGAGTTGATATTATTAAATATTTAACTGTTAATTAGACAAGTGTCTAAGTCTACCTACATATAAATACAGTCGCGCACAGAGTTCGTAAACTAATTTTCATTTTTAAAACTTTACGGCACGTAGCAAACCAATCCATATGTAACGTACATTTACTACGCTTTATGCTTGTCTATCGTAACATTGTATTTTCTGCTGGTTTGGTGCACCAAAAACGGTACTTATGACACCAAAGGTCACAGAGCCATGCTAAATGCCGTACTAAAGGCATATACTATTCCCAACGAATCTACTGTACAGTAGCTGTGATCTTCTCAATGTAAGACAATTATTTAAAGTCCATACATTTCAATAATACTCAATACAAAAACCTTAAAGTCAAAATTTGTATGAATCCTAAACCACGAACAACTTTTACTAGGCGGTTTTCTATCCCTAGCAGAAGCAGGCCTGAGACGGTGGTGCGACGTGTTCCACGCTCGCCTCTCAAACTGAAGGGGGGCTAGGCCCCTTGTATTCAATGGTGGTGGTACCTCTTGCAAAAGAGGTGGCCAAGGTCTGCACGGTTCCTGGAAGCATCCCTCCTAGGGTATACCCTAGGCTCCCATGCAATAGACCCACTTGTGACGGAACACCGTGTGGTTTTGGTCGGTTCGAGTCCAACATACCACTTCACTGTCAGCTCCAGTGAGGTCATGACCCGTGGGGATGTCGACACGAAAAAAAAAAAAGGCGGTTTTCTATATTAATATAGATTTATTATATTCTATTTTATTGTAAGGGTGTGGGTGGGCCCACAATAAAATATTATTTACGTGTCCTGTATACTCGTATAGTTCATCATTTTTTTACTGTAAATTAACTGTTATGAATTTCTTATTTAAATGAAAATTCTAAGAATTGTAAAACCGACTTAGCATTAAACGTGTGTGTGTACAGATGACTGCACATAGCTACTATTCTAATAAAACCAAAACTAAAATGTGTTAGAAGTGGGTACACGACGATAGTGTACTGGGTAGTTCGAATCCGCAACGAATCTATATGAAAAATTACGCTAAAGACGACTTCATTAAAAACATAGTGGAATTTTTGCTTGAAAATTCTTGAATAATATTGTGCAATTCGAAGACAAAACAGCTTCTTACTCTAATGTTCTAACATAACGAAATATTAGTCAGAGGCTCTATTTTCAAGCCATCAATATACATATTTTTAGTTTAAGTCAAGGTTAAACTGTGATGAGCTAATGTCACGATTCGCATAATACCACAATCTTACTCAAACTTATAAACAAATTTAATGCTCTGCCTAGTGTTGAAAAAAACCTAACCTAGCCTAACCTACAATTCTAATTATATAAAATCAGTTAAATAGTTCTCAATGATTTGACATTATAGAACTGGGCTTCGCAAAAATGTCTTTAGAAAATTATTACAAAACTTGATATTGTTATGGCGTAAGTAAAATCAACGTCAAGTGTTTATTGATACATTTTTTTTATAATATTGGGCTACACACACAGACGAGAAGCCGGGTCACCCGATGGTAAGTGACAACCGCCGTCCGCCCGGCAAATGATCATCGTCATCATCATACATCCCAAATAATCCTAAACCAATTGATTTACGAACAACAATTATAATACTCTACTATGTTTCTCGTGACCCGATTATCAGATGAGTTTTTAATGGTTTGACGTGAAGAGAATATAGTGATTTATTGTGGTAGTAGTCTGTTGTAGATTTTATGTAATAAGAATTTCTTGGACATTTACACCCGTTTCGAACACACAGTAATAGAAATAAAAATGCTATTTAAATGACTATTAAAGTAAAGAAGGTTGAAAGTATTGTATAAATTGTATACTAACTTACATTTCGCTAACAAGTCATTAAGGCAAACAAAAATATATAATTAATTAGACAGAAAACATATTGACGAAACAGTTTTAAATATACAATTATGAGTCAATATGTACCTCTGGTTGTACAGGTGTGAGTGTATGCATTAGTGGTAAGAGCACATTAATTTTTATTTTATAGTTATAGATAAGAAATATTTTATAGTTATAGATAAGAAATACAGTCTCAGATTATATTACCGGTTATATTTGAGTTTGCCCTTACTCATGAAATAGAAAAATAGGAAATTAAATAACGCTAACTTATTATTATTCGTAGATATTACGAGTAACATATTGTCTACTCTTAAAATAAGTGTAGAGTAACAAGTAGCTGTTAATTAATGAATAATAAGTCCTTAATTAATGCCAATTGTACTCTATGGTTGTTGTTTTGCATTATGTGAAGCATATACAGACTCATATTTAATATACTAAAAATTACACCACTTTTACATACAATTTTAAAATACAAAAGATAACAAATATTTCTTTATTTAAGCTTCAATTGTATCTAGACATAAAAACACTACACAGTGCTTTGTTTATTATTCTTAAACAATGAGATTTCAAGAAGTATTTCAAGGTTTTCATACTAATATTATATAATAGAAGTATAACTATAATATAATAAAAGGTTTTTTGCTTGGTTGGTGCTGGTTTGTTTAAACATGCTATTTTTGTTGAAACCAGTCTGATTTAAAACAAGATGTTTGTGTTAGATAGAGTCTTTATTGGGGAATGTGGAATTTAAAAGCACCACTCTACCAGCCTTAGGAGGGCAACAACAGTCAAAAAACGCAGATGTGATTGCGGGTAACGGCTATTTTGTGTATCAGCATTCTAAATATCGTAAGTCCTGAATATTTAGAAAATTATGTATGAATAATATTTTGTTTTAAAAAGTAAATGATATGCAATCAATTATTGTAAAAAATATGTAGCTCTTAAAACTCTTTCATGAAGTTCTTTTTTGTTTATGTAAGCCCCATTGGTTTAATACCTCACGGTGAACTCCGGAATGGAACCGAATAAAACTGTTTTTTTTAAATCCAAAGAAATAAAATAACTTGTCTTGATATTCTACTATCGTATTACTTATAGGTATTATCTATGGATATCTTACCGTTAGTTTCCCTCATGTTTATTAAGAAGCACTCACTAAAATAAACAATTTGGAGACACTTTTGTTTTGTTTATGTGTGACGTTTATATCAAGGTGGAAGTTGTAGGAGTGACGCAGTATAAGAGCGCACCACGGAGTGCCTTGCACTGCGATATTCTACAGTATCAAGTGTCTAATATAGTGTTCATATCAAGGATAAACAAGTTTCAGATACTTCTGTAGCAGTTCTATTTTTGATCAAAACAGTGCCTGATTGATGGTTATAGGCTTGTCCCCTTAACGTTAGTGGGACCAAATTATTATTGACAAAATTAACTTGTACTTTATACCCCTGTCTACCACTTAGTAGATACAGGCGTGAAGCGTATGTACGTGTCTTCTATTTTTAAAATAGATTAAATTAATATGTAGGATTGCCGTGTTAACATTCAATTAATAATTACACACAACAACATATGTTATGTTTATATTTTTTTATTTTATATGTTATTAGTCAGTCTTTATAAGACGTAGAATCTATTTAGAAGAAGCGGCAAGAAATAGATAAAAGTTCTCGTGACAATAATTTATTTAAAATCATTGACAAGACAGTAAATGTGTCGGGAGATAGATAATCCTGGATAATATTATGTTTTATGTTATTTTTTGGTGCTATTGTAAGAAAGAAAACGATTCTCTAAAAATTCTTTATATCCACCAATAATTTATATATTAGTGTTATAAATTTCTCTCAAATCTACGGGTAGCGAAGTTATCAATCAAGCTTAATGTGTGTGAAAAAGACTGTAAGTCTTTGTTACAATTAATTTATTTTCTAACCGGCTTAAAAAAGAGGAGTTTCTCAGAACTTTTTGTGCGTATGTACAGGAGGCAAAGTTGTTTTTAGGTAGCAAAATTTACGTCAGTTTTCTAGCTCCTATTTCTATTTAAATCTCTGTGTTGTTGTCTGTATCTCTGTATGTATATATCTGTCTTTTTATAAAAAAATAAACATTTTTTAAAGCCACATATCGTTAAAGCATTCACTGTAAATGCATGTTTTTATTTATTTATTTATTTAAGAAGTACTGCCACATCACAAACATTTAACATTGAAAATAACTTAAACTATTTAATTTATGGCCTGATGCATGTGACAATAATGAAAATCATGTTTATAGACAAAAGTAGAAAAAGTCATAAAAACATAAAAATCTAAAAAAATGTAATTACACTAGGCTAATTATATATTATACACATTAGTTTTTATCACATAATTGCTTTTACGGTGGGAGCTAAGTTTTGGTATGTATTTGAATTTGCTTTGACTATCCTTGAAATAACGAGCAGGGTCTTGCATATAAAGTTTATATTTATATGTACAGGTTGTTAATAAAAAATGTAGTCATAATTTCACATCGTTACTAACGTGACCCACTAACAGTTTTAGAAAAAATAATAAATTTAGAGAGAGTTTAGAGTGAATGCTGGCACGAATTAAACTAATGGTGTCTAATATCAGCAGTGTTTGTGTAATGCAAAATGTATCCATTTTGAGAACAAAATTTAAATCATTGAAATTGACAGCAAAATTTATAAATTACACAGCCTGTATACAAGTACGTGTCATGCAATGATTTATTTATTAGGTTAAGTTTTATTAATAATTTAGGAAATGGCTTACCAGGCTCTTTTGAAGTACTAGTCCACTTGTGTTAATTCACTGTCAGGCGGTATCTGTGTCTTGTTGGACGAACTAACTTTTGAACTACGTATCTTTAGGATCCAATATTATCCAATCCAATATTATGCTGTCGACATATTATTGAATTAGCTTGAAAAAAAATATCCATATTATTTGTGGCGTGTCCGCGTCGTTTGTATCTTTGCTTTGTTTTTTTTTTTGTAGGGCGATTCCCGCACTAGTAATGGTTCGTGTGGGGCACATCACAATTGTGACGGTAAGACCCATCATGGAGGATTGGCTGGAGAGGCGACATGGTGCTCTCTCCTACCGGCTAGTGCAGGTACTCAAGGGACGCGGATGCTTCGGTAAGCACCTGTATCGCATAAGCCGGGAGCCAACGTCTGTGTGCCAACATTGCGGGAGCTGTCACGAGGATACCGCACTCCACACATTAGTGGAGTGTTATGCGTGGATGCAGCAGCGTGCCGACCTCGTAGCAGCTATTGGTGTGGGTAGCCTCGCTAGAGACAATGGTTATTGTTATGGTCCAGAGCGAGAGTGCATGGGATTCCACCGCTTCGTACTGCGAGGCAGCGATGCTTGCAAAAGAAGCGGCGGTAAGGGAACGGGAGAGAATTAGTACTCTTCCGTCCCATAGAAGACGCACAACGCGCCGGAGAGTGGAAAATGACCTTCAAACTCTATGAGTGCTGGCCTGAGAGCGACAGACTGGGCTTTCTATCGCCCTAGCAGAAGCAGGCCCGAGACGGCGGCACGTGTTCTACGCGCGGCTTACTAAATACGAGGGAAGGGGCGGGACCCCTCACACACCATATTGGAGTCGCCTTGCTCAAAAGGCGGCCAGGTCTGCCGTGGCACAGAAGGACTTCATTTCTAGGGTACACTTGAGGCCCCGGCCGTAAGACCCGGTGACAGAACATTGTGTGGTTTTAGTCGGCTCGAGTCCGACATACCACCTTACCCATTAGCCCCGGTAAGGTGATGACCAGTAGGGGTTTCCACACAAAATAAAATAGGAATGATTCGTGTGTCTCGAGGACTTGACAAACAACGAGCACAAAGAACACCCAGACGCGGGATAATTATTTGCGGTTCATAATTTTTTTTAGTCCGTGTGGGTATCGTAACTACTCTCACTAACCACTTGGCAGTGATTTTATATGCAACATGGGCGAAGAGCCATATTTTTAAACTCACACAAAGCCTAATGTATTTGGCAGTCAATTATCTATTGTTATGTATCTTTTCATGGAAAGACAGACAATACTATACGAGTAGTGTTATTCACAGTGAGTGCAGTAACTGTATAAAACACTAGCAACTTCGAGTAAGGGATATACGAGTATTCCGTCCGTCTGTGTCCTTATCCAGGACTTGAGGTATCTCTTACCCACCGTCCTATACAACCCGATTTTCCCTTTACGGGTCTCCATTTCTTCGTTGGCGTCTTTAAGCAACTATATTCCCCAGAAGTGATCGGCAGAGTTAGTTAGAGCTTACCAGCGCCTCATGAAGCCCTGAGTGTGGGCCGCGGGTGGACGGCTTTGCGGCGCTTTTGCTGGCAACAGGCGCTAGGAAGGTTCCGGATGTTTTACTAAAGCTGTTCCCGGCTTCCTTTTAATTTAAGCGCAGTATGAAAATGTAAGACTAAAACCACACGGTGTGCACTGTGTGGTTTTAGTCGGTCCCATTCCGAGACACCGTTCCACCGAAAACCCCGGTGGGATGACGGCCCGAGGGGGTTTAAACACGATAAAAAAAAGGCAAGCAATCAAAGGATGAGCACATTACATAGAACCAAATAAATTTGACACTAGGGTGGTAAGATGATCAGTAAGACTGTGTGAATGAATTAAAAAAAAATGTTTTTGGTAGTCAATGAATTTTGGAGCTGCTGAATTGATTTTAATAATTATTTCACCTTTAGATATGTTTCTTAACGGAGTAGAATAGGGCACCACATCTGTTCCCGTGGGTATCGTAAAAGATTACTCGTAGAGGGATCGGAGTGTTATTTATCAGACAGTATGTATACAGTTACTGCAGAGCTGCTGCAGCAATATGCTTGCCCCTATTGCGTAAGTGACACTCAAATATGGATGGCAAAAATGGCGACGAGAAGAGGGATGAGGGTATGCGTATGGGGATTAGGAGATGGGAAAAGGGGCGGGAGGAGAGGGGAGTTGGGCCTCCGGAAACCTCACTAATTTCGGGGAAATGCGTAAGTCTTGCTTCACAACCGGTTTTCTGTGAGGCCGTGGTATCGCATCGGTCGAGCCAGCCTATTCGTGCCTAAGCATGGCTCTACCTCGTAAGCTCACACAGTATATTATATTTCCAATAGTAAGTGTTGGTAAACATAGCTAAGATTGTGAGTATAGCTTGTGATATACATATATATATATATATATATATATATATATATATATATATTAATTTAATTCCAATTTAATTGTTAATTTAATTAACTACTAATGCGATTTAAAAAAATCTTTGCTTTAGATAGCCCGTGTATTAAGGTACGTAATAGCTATAAAAGCATAAACGCATGCAACTGCGATTAGCGACTAGTTATTAATATAATTAATTGGCCTTTTTGTTTTGACCTATTTTCATTTATCTCATATAATATTGTATATAATTTTTGTAACACTGATAAAATCAGAGCGTATAATCTATTACTCTGATCATTTTGATATGCATATATGTAATATATAATCATTTGAATAATTTAAACGTGACCTATAAAAGTATAATATTTAAACAAAATCAATTAACGCAAATAATAAGCAAGCATATTGCCGTTAAAGTTTTACTCTTAAGATATTAAAGATGGGAAAATTGAGAGTACGTATATTGAAATTGAAGGATAAGAAAACGGGAAAGTAATGGAAGTATATAACTAACCAAAAGGACCGGAAGGGATAAGCAGGGGCGACTTAATAGGACTTAATTTGCCATAATTAAATTAATCTAATAGGTGACGTAATGTTTTAGAATTTTCTTTAATTAGATACCTGTAGGTCTGTATGTAAGCAATTCGATTAATGGCGCGTGTAGGTCATGGTTCACACGTGTTCGAATATTCATTAATTTGAAAGAAACCAGTTATTTATCCTTCAAAAACTATTTTATTAGTTTAATTCATTTTTTGTAAGGACAGCTCTGGCGTAAGAAATAATATAAGTGTTGCGGGGGCTTTACAAACAAGCAATCAGCGGACACAAATGACACCCAGCTAGAGACAATTATTTGTAGATCACACATATTTTTGTCCCGTTGGAATCGAATCCTGTTAAAGAATTACTGCCATTTTTTTATTATTGTATCTTAACTGCCTAAAACTAGCCTAACTAACTTAACTGACTGTCAAATACATTAGGCGTTATGTCAGTTTAAAAGTATGGGTCTTCGCCCATCTTGTATATAAAATGACTGCCTATTGGCCTAGTGATTAGTGGGAGCACGTGGGTTCGATACCCACACGGGACGGTGTTCTTTGTGCTCGTTGTTTGCATGTTTGTCAAGTCCCTGAGACTCACGAATCATTCCTAGTGCAGGAATTGTCCTAAAAAAAATACAGAACAAACATACAAACGACGCGGACACGCCACAAACAATATGGATATTTTTTAAGCTTATTGAATAATATGTTGGCAGCACTTAATATTGGATCCTACAGATACCGCCTGATAGTGAATTAACACAGGTAGACTAGTATTTACTTCAAAAGAGCCTGGCAAAGCGTCTTATATCTCACGCTAGGAGAATGGACTAAGAACTAGGGGAATGACTGGCTTGTTGGTCTAGTCTAGTGGTTAGTGATTCTGACTGCTAAGCCTGAGATCGTTGGTTCGGTACCCACTCAGGACATATAATTGTATGATGAGCACGATTATTTGTTCTGTCTCTGGATCTATCTATTATCTGTATATTATATTTAGATAAACCTCTAAAAAATATATTTATTTTAGATATTTAGTGATCTTAAATTCGGTGTTCTAGAATTAGAGAATAAATAAATTATTTAAATAATTTAATATTTTTTTAGTAAATATTAGCCTACTTAAAATAGTCTAAAAATACCTGAAGGTAGAAAGGCGGGAGCTTATGAAGCTATGTATGAATAATAGCTTAGAATTAAATCAGACAGTATACATATTGTAACGCCATGCCTACGTCAGGGCGCAAGTTTTTCGAAGGTAAATTTGTAGCTAAGCGGTAGTGGCTATGGCTGCGAGCCGAATGGAGTAAGTTCAAGCCCCGGCGGACTATACGGGTTTTGTTTGTGATATCGGTGTTTTATAGAAAATTCCAGTAAGTAAAGATGTTTGTTTAGAAAATTCGAATATAATGGAAAGTAATAGATCAAGCAAAATGAATAAATAAATAAACTTGTAGAAGACAATCGAAAAGTATAACGAAATGACAGTCGAAATTGAACAAATTACGATCAAAATTTAGGGGTATATAAAGAGCTCCAGTCGCGCCTACAGGGCAGTTCAGTGGAAAGTGCTCTGAAGAAGGGAAAAAGTAGTAAAGTGAAGTGAACAGTAAAGGGAAAAGTGGTGCAGTGCTCCGGTTGAACTGTGGGCTACGTGTAGTCCGCGGGGACAGTGCAGTGCAGCAACTCGTTCTGTGCAGTGTTACGCGTTCGGAATATTGTTACGCGTTCAGACTGTCAAGACTCGTCAGAGACATTAGTTTCCTTCCAATCCCTGTACCCACTTCCGTAACAGTATGTATATAATGCATCAAATAAAAAAATTCAAGAATTTTTTGAAAAATTTTAAGAATTGACTACAGATTATGCTTGAAAACAATACATAAGACGTCAAATCATTGAAATAAAGTAATGTAGCACTACCGTGTTTTTATTATACCTCAGCTATACGGAAGCAAAGATAAGTGAATAATTACAATAATAGTGTGTGGTCCTCGGGTCCTCCTGTTATTACTAACGTCTTTTTGGGTAATTTGTTAAATAATCTTATATATTATACAATTTTATAGTTTTCCGGATATGAACATAAAAGTTGGTAATTTGCACAGACACACGTTATGTGCTAGTGTAATATATATATTAATTTGTAGTATAGGTAAGCGATACTCCGACAGCAAATGCTAAGCTTCTGAATAAATCTGTTCGCAAGAATCATGACAGTTAACCCTTTTTAAAATCATATTTTTGGAGGTGTGTTAGTGAGGTAATGTATGTGAAACAACCAACTTTAGAAATAGTAGGTACCGATTCGCACGTTTCGAATGTGTACTTTACACTAATGCAGCCGCGCTACGGCAATGTGCCGCGCTTACAATTATCAAGCGGTAGGTACATATACTTTAATATACTATCATTTATAAGTTTTTACGTTGTGTACAATTGCTTCTTTACAGCTTTTCTGATCGAATCCGCCCATGAATCCCTACAACTCAGGAGACGCCAGTGTGTTGCCGGCTTTTAAGATGGTAGTACGCTCTTTTCTTGGAAGTTTGCAGATCGTGTCGGCCCGGATATACACCATTTGTCTCACAAAAAGGTTCTAGAAAAGCACACAGTAGTGGTGGACTGGGATGGAAGTTGTTTAATATGAACTATGCCAAAATATATTTTTCAAACAAACGCATAACTGTAAGCGTAGTACGTACGGCGGCTGTGTAATGGCAAGTCCAAACTTGCGATCATGTGGATGCGTGTTCGAACCCCACCCAGTGCACTATTTTTTACACTTTTGTATAGCTAGAGGGGCTAAAAAGACAGCTACTAGTGGTATGTGACACACATCTTTATTTAAAAAAAATACTAGATAATGTAAAAAAAATACATTCAACTGTTAAAAACGTTTAAATATATCTGCGTGATAACTAATATTTGTAAATATTTCAAATCGATGTCATACATACATATATCGCCAATATTATCCTTCGCATTTTTCTATCTGAACTAGCGATCGGGACCATTACTGAGTTCGTGTACAAACAACTAATTAACATGTTAGCAAGGCTTCCGAAATCTACTGCACTGTCACGAGGTCACCAGTTTTTCTTATCTATTATCAGATTTATGCATTTGATTCATTGCCAACGTCACCATAAATATTCTGCTTCATCATAAGAAACTTTGTATATTTTTAAGCACCAAGGGTTGGTCCTGTGTTGGAGTCTATTATAGCCCTTTTGTATGTAAGGTTTTATCCGGCATTTTCGGGCTTTAAGAAAAAAAACATACGAAATTATCATAAGACCTAATGGACACATTTTTGTATAACGTGTTATCATAATAATTTATGATAATATATTATTATTTGTTATGTGATTTGTTAACATCTACACGAAGAAAGTCGTTCGCAAGAAAGAAAACGTTCTGAATGTTTTTTTTTTAAAGACACCTCCCGCACTAGTATAAATTCCTATGTCACGGGGGACCTCACAAACATTCAAACAACGAACACAAACAACACGCGGATTCAGAACAACACCGTTGGATTACCCAAAGTGCTATCCCGTGCGGGGATCGAATCCCCAACACTACGAAGCGTGGTGACTACTTATACCGCTACGCCATCCGTGCAGTCAAAACATTGTAAGCATAACTGCTTTTTAAAAGTACTTCACTATATAATTAGTTGTATATCAAATGTGTTTTATTATAATCTTTCCACACATGATCATAGAATTTAATTTTACACTTTAACAAACAGACATGCGACTATATGTTATATATAAATCAGGGGTTACGGTGTCTGTGGTTACACTACTTCAAAACGGCTAGACCTGAGTTTTATATATATTTTTTTGTATACTTGTTAGGTATGAGGATAGATCTTAAAGTATATTTCATACCTCTAGGTAAAAAGGGTGACCCTGTCCAGAGTTTTTTTTAAGGCAGAACAACGTCTGCCGGGTCAGCTAGTATTGCTTATTATTATTTTGTAATTTAGATTATTTATACAATTTACATCGTGTTAAGTAAATATACAAAACCATACAAAGAGAGGTTCAATTGATCTTATACGTATATAGTTACTACATACATATTTTCGGTGGTTGCCATCTACCGAAAATATGTAGGAGAAGTATCCATTTAACATTGACGTGTTAGAGTTTTGTGATTGTAACTGTACCTATTCCAACTATTTAGATCATATTGACATTGACTGTACACTAGCGTCTTATCCAACGAGAAGGAGGGAGGAGGAAAACCGGTATTTTCAATTGCCTACATCGAGTATAATAATCTGTTTTCGTTACGATAACGAGTTATGCTATTTTAATTGAGTGATATCAGGTATTTTATTATGCGAGCTACTTGTAAAATTGTTTACCTTTTGAAGGCTCGGTCATAAAGAAACATGATAACATAATATGATTATTTTAACTGCCTTCAAATTGATTTGACATTCGCACGCGGGTCTCCTGATGGTAAATAACTTACAGTCGCCCATGGAAACACCAATTCAAGAGTCGCAAGTGCGTTGCCACCCTATTAGGTGGGAAGCATTCACAAGTCTTGAAGGTTTCAGGGTCGTATCTGAGTGTAGATACATCTCTACGCAACGCCAAGGTGTCAAGCCGATCAGAAAATTTTTAGCAATCGATGATGCGAGTCGCTCTCTATTGAATGCGGTCAGGTGAGAGAAGTTGGTACTGGGGTGCACCTGCACAGAGATGAGACCGGAATAGGGTGTTCTTTGTATCCAGTATACTACAAAAATGAGGTAACCAGCTGTTTGAATATTATTAAGATAAATAGTATAAAATAGTTACGCGAATATAAATTGAGATAAATTACTTAAAAAAAGTGGAACCGTCTCTGATGCGCTTAATTGATTACATATTATAATAATCTGTCGAAAATATCGCATAATATGCACATAAAATAGAAACGTGCCTCCTTATGAATGTAAACATGTATATAAACTTATCTTAAGATTGAAAAGAAAACACGCGTCATCTCTGTTGAGCAGTGTTCCGGGAAATAAAAGTAATATGTAAAGAATCAATATGTATATACATACATATATATATTTACTTGTATATACATATGTATATACATATATATATTTACTTGTGTACTGTAAGTTGAATATATAAACCGTATTTATTCTCTCGGCCAGGAAACCTTAACATTTAAATAATTATACCAGAAATAAACAAATTAAAAAATAAAAAAAATAATTAAGAAGCTCCCTCCTCGGCTGGGTTTCTAAAATTTAATAA
Organism: Tyria jacobaeae; assembly: GCA_947561695.1. Classification (NCBI taxonomy): domain Eukaryota; kingdom Metazoa; phylum Arthropoda; class Insecta; order Lepidoptera; family Erebidae; genus Tyria; species Tyria jacobaeae. The sequence continues at coordinate 2,458,254 of OX387207.1, read as the reverse complement.
TACTATTTAAAACTTGGAAGCACGTCTCCAGCTTACTTCTAATCTAATTTGTATTCTTTCTGAAAAATAATGAGGCGATGCTTAACATGTTTATAATTACTAATATATGTATGTTTATGTTGTTGTATCATGACTCATAAAAAATTGTATTGTTCGAATGCACACACACGCGACCATAACGAGTCAAGTTAGACTAACGACTGCTTGTAAGGTATTCTCCTTTTGAATGTGTTTGACACTTGATGTGTGTGACACTTATTTAGCAACTAGAACGAAATCATGTAAATGACTTATTGGTTATTATACTAGAATACAGAATAACAAAGGCACACGCCTTCGTATGATGGGTATGTATGTGAGAGAAGACACAAGGTTTTCAACGTCGATCAAGGACTTCAAAAGGTTAAGGAGTTTCTCGATTCAGCACAAATTCCGAACAAATGTAAGTCAATTACTCGTTAAGTTAAGGTTGCGGAACAAAGTCTGAATAGTAATTAATTAATTTTGTGGTAGAAAAAACCAAAAAAAAAAAGTCAGGGCCTAGAAGTTAGCCTTATAGTCGTTTACAACACCCACATTGAGTAGTATTACATAGAAACACAAGCACATACGCTAATATGATACAGCAAATAAGCAAATATCGACTGCACGAATGGCACTGTGGTTTGATTTGTAATCTCTTCCCTACGCTGCCGCGTCGAGTGTTGGTTGAGTGTTGGTTGTTCTTTGTGTCCGTTATTTGAAGGTTTGTAAAGATCCCGGCGATACAGTAATTAATCCTAGGGCGGGAGCCGTTTATAAAAAAAGAGGCAGAGTTTGTTTGTTTGAAAGCGGTAGTCTTAGTAACTACATTTTTTTTTTTGCATTAGCTATCAGTGAGCGGAGTAGTGAACACAAACTTAGTTGAAAGAAACTTTATATACAATTATATACGTTTAGTTGAGCGATTAGAATCTTACAAGGCAACTACTAAATAAATATCTATTTACTAACTAAAATTTGCTACCTAATTAATTACATTATCAAAATACAAAGTGCATACAAACGCTTATACATGACGATTTTTTTTATTTGTAAGCTGGTGCTTCCTCTGTGGTCCCATTTTAATTCGGTGCAGTTCAGACAGCATTAAGCATGTGCACGACAAATGGACTCGATATCACGCCAACCGATTTCGATGATTCTTTTTTTATTGGAAAGGATCTGCTTCAAGGGTAGTTAGATGGATGGATGGAAAGTTTGGTCCAGTTGTAACAATAGCATCCATGAGAAAACCATAAAAGTCATAAATTTTATGATAGACGCATTGAAGTCGGTTGTCTACTTTTTTAAAGTCCAATTATGCAAAATATAATTTAATTCGATTTACTTAATATGCGGAAAGCCTAATGTCATGAACCGGGAACTCTTGTAATTATGTTGGCAAATAAAGAGTATGTTGAAAGGCATATTGCTTACACTTAATGAATGGGAAGTGTAAGCAATAGCTCAAACGGTGATGGTTACATACCATGGATCTTGAATTGGCTGATGACGGGAAGTCGAAGCCGTCTCAAATAGAAATTTAATTTTTAATAAAATGGTTTTTAATAAAATAACTTCGGTTTAAATATATTGCTATGGTATTGCGTAACGTTATCTCATACTTTAAAATTTAAATTCCTACAATATTTACATGACCATGAATAATGTGTTTTACTGCCCGTATTGTCAGCTGTTACCGAAGGTTGCAGTCTACTTAACTGTTAATATATGACGGTGGTCTGCATAAAGGGCATCACGGTCAGAAGTTCTCAAGCCAACGGGTTATATGACACTTTTAATGACAGTACAGTAAGCTTGTGACGTTTGTTAGAATATATATTTGTATGTACCTACGTTTGCATATATTTTCGTGTTATTTATAAAAGTATTTTATTTAGTTGCAACACAAGTATGTCTATGCTATGAGTGGGGACCAAACGCTTTTGAATAGAGACTTATTTTGAACAGCGGATGTCCCAATGCTTATGCAGTCTATTGGCTGTCTGTTGACGGTTGGTGTGGTGGTAACTGTTCATGACTGACTAGATTATTTATCGATCACCAGTTCGATTCGATACGACAATTTGTGTGATTAATAAATAATTGTCCCGTTTCGATTTTCTACATGTCCGTTGTTTGTATGTTTGTAAAGTCTGCGCAACACAAAAACGTTTAACGTGTAATGTAGTTTCTGTAATTAAGTTTGCATTACTTTAATAAATTGTGAAAAATATTCAAAGTATTTTTATAAATACTTTTAAAATTCTATACCTATGTATATGTAAGTACTATTTCCTTCCGTTAATGCTAAACGTGTCCTTGTAAACCGCAAGACGTCAGAGTAACTGTGTCGAATTGATTACACGTGCTCAGGTTAAACAGTGAGCTGTGGTATAATTCATAAAAGATGATCGGGGTTTCGTAAACAAAAACTGAATAAACTCCAAAAATTTAAGTTGAAAAAAGATTATTCCTTATTACAATTTTATTTTTTGCGACTTTTTGATAAATGGTGGACTACACTGCGGCGGTATCTGGCAATATACAATTTTGCATAAAAATCATGAGTTTTAAGTCAGTCTAATCAGAGTTTCGTGTAAGTAATCTAAAAGATATACCTATATGTATCACTTACAGTTTTAGATAAATATTTATTTAGTCCCGATGACTTAATTTCCATCCCCATCACCGGGATGATTGGCACTCCACCACTGTGTTCTGCTGCTTCTCTAGAAGATTTTTGGCTCGCACAACCAGCTTGTGAAACAAATTGTCGCCTGCCGTATTTTCGGACCGATACGACCTTCAAACCTTCAAGAAAAGAGCAAAATCCTACATAAAAGGCCGGCAACGCACTTGTGACTCTTGAGTTGCTCGAGTCCATGGGTGGCGGTAGTCACTTACCATCATTTGAGCCGTCTGCTCATTTGCAGGGGGCAAATGTCAAATCCCATAAAAAATATAAAAAATTATGACGGCGTTATGTGAGCATGAGATGTTTGACTTATGTACCCTGGATAGGGCATAGACATAGCCATCGGTGAGAGACGTTTATAGAGTGATGTTTGTAACATCAACTACAGCTAGAATAACTACAGAGATATTAAATCATTTGAGCAACCAATCAATTAGTAAATGAGCTATATGTATGATGACCCCGTGATACATGTATTGTCTATATTTTAGTCACTGCTATCTTTATTCATTGTTTCGCACATCAATTCCCAGGTTCTCTATGTTTTCGTATTACTATGTGTATGTATATACTTATGGTTAATACATGGATAATACTGGGATAATACGGGACTAATACGGGCCTGCTAACTATAGATAGTTAGACTGGCAGTCCCTGAGATGTAATAACCATAGACGACCTACCTCAGTTTTAGCTAATAAAGACGAAAACTTGTTTTAAACACAACTGAATGGTTATTTTGTCTTTTACTTGAGCTTTGGTCTTTGTCGATGAGATTTTGATAATTTCTCCTTATGAACATTAAATTATATCAATGCTAAAGTTTGTTTTCTGCGCTTACTGAATCGATTATTTTGAAATGTTGCTTTACATAATTGGTATACTAAAGCATAAGGGGTAAATTTCATCCCAAAAAAAGGACTTTTCGAGAGGGATAACAAATTGTTTGGTTAAATTTCTATCTACTTAAATTAATAATAGTATAAGTTATTTTATTATTTGAAGGAATAAAAGCTAATAGTTATTTATTTGTTATCCATTATTCATATATGTATTTATCAAATAGTACACATGGTAAAATACCTAACGTTTCCTTTTTTTTTTTCTTCTAAATTCTCCTTCTACAACAAAACGTTTTATAAATTAATCACAATATGTTAAATATCTTAACTGTTTACCTAATAAGATATAGAGAACATATTTAAAATGAATAGAGTAAAATATTATCCCCGCCACTCTCTTTTAACTTGTACCGTTACTTGTGAATGAGTAGCGGCCGGCAAACAGCGACCTTGCTCAATGTCGAGGGCAAGAAACGCACGTCAAGATTCTGCACAGTGTTATTAATATTTAAATGCTTATGTTTTTATACAATACTTGCTTTTGCTTGGGTAAAGCTTTTTTCTATCCCGCAGTAACAAAAGTCGTGTATTCTTTTATGTAGTCCTAGCGACGTGTAAATATGCAAAACTTCATGCTGATCGGTTGACTAGGTAACGAATGAAATATAACATTGACATCATCATAGGATCAATTTGGTTATACTTATAACACTAACCTTGAATTTGGTTAGAGGGTACGGACTCTTACATCAGCCAGTTCGAGTTACACAGTATGAGACCGAAATGCTTGAGCTATTTCTTACACTCCCCAATCCAACGGTATAAGCAATAATACTGTTCACTTACACACTGTACTCAATGTTTACCCATTTAATCCTCAAAATGCCAATAAGAAGCGTAAGTAAGTAATAGAAGCAACACGTGAGGGCTGGACGTGAGTGAATCCGTGTATGCCTAATATTAAATATATATATACACAACATAAAAAATGATATGTATTAACCAGTAAAGGATAGATAGATGAAGCAGGTAAGTTATTTGGAACGGGCGCCGATTACTAATGACAACATAATTAACATAAAGACTACAAAAACAGGTTATCATTAGAAGGTAACGATCTCGGTTAATTGCTGCGGTTTCGTTCACGAAATTCATTTTAAAGCACCTAAGCAGTTGTTAAGAGATCAGAATAACTCTGTAACACACTCTAATCCTGTATTTATGCACGTTCGTCATCGTATCCTGTATTTAGAGTTTCGAAAAGTGTATCTTCTGTAACTATATTAAAATTTTACTTTTTATTTTCTCTTTCTAATTTATGTCAGGCCCTGAACAACGACCAAGGAAAATAGGCAAAATGACATTAATAATAGGCCAACGCAAGGGTGAAATCAATACGGGCGTCAGGATGTTTGCTGATTTTACACAATGTAATCAGCCCCTATACATTTAATATATGTTACCATGATGTGTTTTAAATTGATAAAAAAACAGCAATGAATGAAAATTTTTGTTTGTTTTTTATCTGTTGTAATATTGACTAAGGGGAATGACTGTTGATTAGACAATCATATATGTATATATATGACATAAAATGCATATATAAAATCATATAATATATACAGTCTGATAGATATCAGATTGTATATATCATTATACAGTCCAGTATACAATATACCTATAGAGTATTATTAAAGGTGGTTGGCAAAATGTGGGCCTGTATAACGCCTCTTTTTTTTGTTTTTTCGTGTGTAAAACCCCTCGGGCCGTCATCCCACCGGGGTTTTCGGAGGAACGGTGTGTCGGAATCGAACCGACTAAAACCACACGGTGTGCCATTCTGCGCTTAAAATAAGAGGAATCCGGGAACAGCTTTATTAGGACATCCGGACCCCTCCAAGCGCCTGCCCGTACTATGCGGGCACCACCTGCTATTAACCTATCAATAAGGTGGCGTCCAGACACACGCAGACGTCACCCCCTCGCGGCTGGCCACTAAAGCGGGTGGAGGGGAAAACCCGGCATGAGGCGCTGGTAGGCGCGCCTCCTCCGCCCGGTTCGCCGGCGGCGAATTGGATCCGAGTAGAGGTCATCCTCCCGGGCCCGCTCCGCCGCCTCCTTCTGCGAGATTACCTTCTCACAGAAGGTTGCGACCGCGGTAAAATTCCTGTCGCTACCAGCCATGGAACGTATGACGGCCGGTAGCGAGAGATCCACTCCGATGACTGCAGCGAGGACCCGACGCTGCATCGCCCAGGCGGGGCAATCTGCGAGCGTATGCTGAGCCGAGTCCTCGCTGCAGTCGCAGTGGTGGCAGGCGGGACTTAATTCCCTCCTAGCAACCGAGTGCCTCTAGCCAAACCTTTCAGGGGTCCAGGCGTGAATATATATATGTTTGTGATAGATAGTTGAAAGATTCAGCAACCTATGAAACATCTAAAAAAGAATGGGTGTTCTTCGTGTTCGTTGTTTGTATGTTCATTAAGTCCCCGCGACATAGATATGAAGACCCTTTTTAAATATAGGGGTAATTAACCTATTCTGCACGCCTCTCTAATGCGGAAGGGGCAAGACCTATAGGGATTTTCCTTCCTAAAGTATTCCCTGGTCCCCTGCATTAGACCCACTCGTGACGAATCGCTGGGTAGTTTTCCACTTCACTGTTAGATACACGATTAAAAAGGGGGTAGTTGACAAAACATTGTAACATTTTGAGTGGCCTAGAACCGTCCGATATCTGACGGTTTTGTAAATAAAAACTAGGTTTTATTAAAAAAAAACATGATTAAAAAAAAGCATTCATGATGCTTTAGCAACTTCTGTACTAGTTAACTAAAATTGATAGTATTTTGAGATAATAACATGGACAAAACCACAATACAGATAATCTGAGCATGATTTCTATTGAGCTGTGTCTGTCAGCGATTGTGCAAAACCATTGTTAGGTCACAAAGGTAAGGTTTTGGCAGACAGCCAAGATAGGCATACCCAAAATATGGAGGTATTTACGTTTAGATAGATATTATAGTATATAATAATAATTTACAACTAAAAAACAAAAGAAACAAAGCGCGTAAGTGTGTATGTTTGTGTGTGTGTGTCTGTGTGTGTGTGTGTGTGTGTGTGTGTGTGTGTGTTTGCGTGTGTGTGTGTGTTTGTATGATATACAGAGGGTATCTCATAAATAATGTCGGTTTTTAATATTCACTTTGATTAATAATTAATCATACAAAAAGAAAACCTTAGTATTCAAAGTATAGCCCATCGTATTCTACAGTCCTTTTTTTTTTTTTTTTTTTTTTTTAACGTGTGGAAATCCCCTCGGACCGTCACCCCGCCGGGGTTTGCGGCGGGGCGGTGTGTCGGAATCGAACCGACTAAAACCACACGGTGTGCCACTCTGCGCCTGAGACGGAAGGGATCCGGGAACTGCTGTTATTAAGACATCCGGACCCCTCCCAGCGCTTGCCCGCACTGAAGCGGGCACCGTCTGCTGTTAAACTCTCTAATTAGGCGACGTACGGCACACGCGTACGTCACCCCCTCGCGGGTGGCTACTAGAGCGGATGGAGGGGAAAACCCGTCCCGACCATCCGCGGCCACACTCAGGGCGGCATGAGGCGCTGATAGGCGCGCCTACGCCGCCCAGTTCGCCGGCGGCGGATTGGGTCCGAGTGGATATCGTCCTCCCGGGCCTTCTCCGCCGCCTCCTTCTGCGAGATGACATCTTCACAGAAGGTTGCGACCGCGGTAAAACTGCTATCGCTACAGGCCATGGAGCGTATGACGGCCGGTAGCGAGAGATCCCCTCCGATGACTGCAGTGAGGGCCCGGCGCTGCGACTCCCAAGCGGGGCAGATCGCCAGCGTGTGCTGGGCCGAGTCTTCACTGCAGTCGCAGTGGTGGCAGGCGGGACTCAGTTCCCTCCTGGCGACCGAGTGCAGGTACTTCCCGAAGCAACCATGCCCGGAAAGCACCTGCGTCAGTCGGAAGGAAAAGGTCCCGTGCTGCCGCCCTGCCCACTCGAGGATGACCGGCTGGAGAGCCTCCACGGCGGCAAAGCCAGCGCGCGGAGTCTCCAGCCGGAACGACCAACTAGCCATCGTGGCTCGACGGGCGGCTTCACGCCACTCGCGTACCTCTTCGGGCGGAGGGCGAAAGCCATACTCCGCCCGATATTCAGCCACCCGTCGATAAACTTCGGCGAGCACTTCCGCCTCCAAATCCCACGGGGGTGTTCCAGCCAAGGCGCACGCCGCCTCGGTGGACACCGTGCGGTATCCGCGTATGGCTCTGACCGCCAAATCGTATTCTACAGTCCTAACCCAACGTTCAGCCAGCTCTTCGAGTCCTTGGTAAAACCATTCATTGGGCTTAAATGCAAAGAATTGCCGCACTGCATTTTCAGAACCTCTTGACTCGAATTTTTTTCCACGCAGGAACTTCGCCATGGATCTGAATAAATAGTAATCAGATGGTGCAAGGTCTGGACGAAATGCTGGATGTGGTAGGAGTTCAATTCCATCAAGTTCTTTAGTCTTATCCCGTGTAACTTTCGTCTGCGGTCTAGCATTATCCTGTTGTAAGAGCACTCGTTTTCGACTGACTAAGCCTGGATATTCTTGTGATAAAACCTCATACATTCGGGTCAGCTGTCCACAATATAACTCAGCATTAATAGTTCGACCATCCGGAACTATCTCAAAGTACACTAAACCTTCATAATTCCACCAGACACATAACAAGACTTTCGACTCGAAACGACCTCTTTTCACGACAGGTTCAGGTAATTGTCTTATGTCTAACCACTGTTTTGACATGTCTGGGTTGTTTAGATAAATCCATTTTTCGTCGCAAGTAACAATGCGTTTAATAAAACGATCACCTTTCGGCAGAGCAAGGAGCTGTTTACACACCTCTACTCGACGTTTCGCCTGAATCTCGTCTAATTCATGGGGCACTATACGACAACTTTTATAAGTCTTACCTAATGATTTTAAGTGGCGATGTATAGTGTCTTTAGAAGGTCCCAACGAGTCCGATAATCGACGAGTGCTGGTACTGGGTTGGTTTTCTACTGCTTCCTTTGTAGCCTCAACATCCCACACATGTGGACGACCAGAACGCGATCGATCTTCAAGTGTCAAATCTCCACTGTTAAAACGATTAAACCAACGATGTGCCGTTCGCTCATTAACCATGTCATCCCCTTCAATTTCACATATTTTCCTTGCTGCCCCGGCTGCTTTGAACTTTTGTTTCCAATAATGTCTTAACAGTACACGAATTTCATATTTATCACACTCCATACTTTTTAGTATCAAAACGACCTACGACGTCAATAAACAAAGACAGTTCGATTAAATTAAAGTGAATCAATTGCACTCTTCACAGGACTAGAGAATATCTTAACAAGTTGCGACATGTATAAAATGAGGCGTAGTAAATTTTTAGTTATGAAACCCGACATTACTTATGAGACACCCTCTGTATATTAAATTATATCTTATGATGTACTGTGGAACTCTAGGTATGTGTTTCTTGAGAACGAAGGTGTGATTTTAGAGAAATTAATTTTACGACCGAAATAGCACTGACCGAAGGCACACAGGCTACAAATTGAAAAATCATTTTACTTCATCAGAACAGCCTTCAAGTCTTCCTCCTAATTATTTTATTCTCTCAGACCACTTTTACAATCAAAATATATCTGACAGATAGCTACGTACGCGTTATCAACGATTCAGATTTCTCTCACATACCAGAGATGCCGATATGGCATCTTACGTAGTAGAACATATTCGTTTTTAAGTGGGTATTTCAGCTTGACTTGGAACCGCCTCACTGGTCCCGTAATATCATCTAACAAAGTACATTTCAGTTACAACCGTGTTTTTATCGGTGAAGATGAATAGGACCACCCCTCTTCCCGTGAGTGTCGTATATTTCAACTAAGTTGAATCCCTTAGTCGAAATAGATAACAGTCCAATGACTGTCATCTATATATCGAGAATCCTGGGGTCACCGAACTCCTCGAGCTTCTGCAGTTGCGAAGAGATGTCGCCTCTTTGGCAGTCTTGACTACACTGCTACCGCTACCCTTTAACCAATTCGGACTAGACAAGCACACAATGGTCGATGGACCAATACTCCGAGCTGTAGGCAGTCAAAAATGGTGCTGATGGGTATCTCACCACGGCTCACCTGTAGACTGCTCAGCCTTAACCGATAAGACATTCGAATAGTGGAAAGTAACGATTACGGGTCATATGGCCCTGAATTGACACCTTTTCACCATCAACGTGACAGATAGCCCCATATGCCGGGAGTGTCTCAATGATGTGGAAACGGCCACTTAGTTTGTCAGCCGGTCTGTACGCATAATGGACCAATTAAGAGTCTAAATGCGGAAACAGAGCCTCATACGAATACCAATACCAATGGCAGTCCTGTATTGCTTACATCACAGATAGTGTTCTGGCGAACTCTTCCAATTGGTCCCACCTTCTCCCTTTCTCTACGCGACAACACGTGCTGGCCTGAGGAGTCACCGTTTGAGAGTCGAAAATATACGATCCCGAACTAAATGGTTCGTCTCTTCCTCCTTGTGCCGATCGGTTAAGCCAGGAAATCACTACCAGTGCACGAGTTTCCCTCCCACTTTGATCCCGGGTCGTTTAAGGGGGGGGGGGGGCTCGCTATGTCCGGTAGACTGAAAAAGACTAACCTCTTATAACGTAAGTGGGATTAAATTTTGGCTGGCAAATATGCGTTCAATACGCTTTTTCCTATTCCTTGAAAGATACATACATACTTCTTCATTTGTACATCTGCAAACTGCCCTACTTACTAATCCATTGCACTTGTCCATTACAAAGGTTGTCTGGAAGAGATCGCAGCTAGCGAAAAGACCGCCGATTGTACCAGTTGCTCGTATATTATTTGTTTCATATTGTTCATATTTTTTGTGTGTGAACAATAAAGAATATTGTATTGTATTGTATTGTGTACATATATGTATATGTGTGAGTATATGTAGGTGTATAGGTAGTTAATAAGTATTTCCAGCCGTTTTTTATAATCCTTAATTCAAGTTTTGCCTAGTTTCAGTCTAAATAGTGCCGATTTATAGTGTCGCAGGATATTACTATAATATTATTCACTTAAATTCTCAACAACGCAAATGTGCATAATATTGAATCGAAATCACATTACGTTACTGACGTGTATATAATAATGATTTGAATTGAATAATCGTTCTGCAAACTATTACGACGTGTGAAGATTAAGGATGAGGTACCCTTTGAATGAGTCATGTGTACAATCACCTTTTTTTTTATTTAGTATGTCAAATATTGTCTACATCGTTAGTTTGTTTTAAAATCCTTATAACAGTTGTCGAAAGTTGAAAAGTAGAACAGTTTATTGTATCTCAACTATTGCTTATGTGATATTAGGTGGCAAATAAGCATTTTAATAATTCTAATTAAAAAGAGAACTGATTGAACTCCTAGCAAGGTGTAACAACTACGATAGTAGAACGTAATTATTTAAAGTTTACTAAAACCGATCTAAATGTAAATCTAAACAAAATCTAAAATAATAAAGACTGACCTGTTGGCCAGAACATATAAATATGTATGTAACCTTTGTTTCATTACCAGCTAAGTCTGGAGAATCCGAACACAATGATCAATTAATACACATCTTAGTACTAATTTATGTCGATCACGAGGTATTCTAATAATAGTTACCCATGACATGGACCTAGCCTAGCCCGTGAGGCACGCGATCAATCAATATTAATGTGCCGTGATCTGTGGTAGGCAATGATCGGGTAGTTGGAGCTATTGTAGTTCTATGATCGCAAACGTTGATTTGAATATAGACATTCGAAAAATAAATAGTTTTTTTTATTAAGAGAAAGCTTGTCTTATGTTTTGGCAGTAAGGCAAACTAATTCCAATTTTTTTCAAAAATACATGTTCGCTGTTTGTTGTAATAATTGCATTAATTAAGAAATCACAATTACGAAAAGCATATTTTGAGAAGTTTTATAAAAATAAGATTGATTTAATTTATGAAAGCAAGCAAAGATGAGAAACTATGGTTATCTCTGGACGAGACCACAGACTTTTGGATCGTCATATTGTGCATTTTTTAGTAGAGCCATTAAATGGTCGGCATATTTCATCGCTTGCTTGCTTGCCAAATGCCCAAAATATTTCGAATAGTTATTTTTAAAACTAAAAAAAATTGGACAACTTTAAATTAATTGTTAGTTATTTTAATAATTCAGGCAATAATCAATCTTGCAGTGAATCTGAAGACGAAAACATGTAGGTTAACGAATAATGCAATAAAAAAAACGTGTACCAACCTAGTTCATTCATGTGTTATTAAAAACAAACAAATACACGCTACAATGTGAAATAAATAACTTACTAGTGGTTTTATTATGTTTGAGGTTTGACTGAAAGACATGTCTGAAGGAAATTTTATTTATTTATTCATTTTATTATGGATTTTATTGTAAATATTACAAATAGTATTTTTTCTAACGTATTTTAATAATACAAGAAAAAACAATTTGTAAGGTAACATGATCTTGTAGAACGTAAGAATAAATTTGTAACATCTATTAATACCTGTCTATACAACACTGTTACAGATACTAAAAATATAAATATTATAAAAATTTAGTTTAAAATTTATTCGGGGGGTGAAGGGATATGTGTTCACTCATAAATCCTTAAGATGTGAATAACTTTTTACAAAGTTATTTCTAACTTATTTAATAATATACATATATTTCAAACCCCGGAATTCCGGGAGTGTCCATATTAAGACAACATAGCGCAAGCACCAAAAATAGCTCCACCTACTCCGATCATTGGATTTAGGAATCAGTCACTCTGAGTTCCTAAAGGAAACGTCTTCAGAGCAGATGAATAAACAAAGTAAAACACAATTACCGTGCCTAAATAAAGTAATAACGTTCCCTAGTTACGTTGGAATAAAGGAACTCACATAAAGGAGCTTTAAAATGTTACACTCTTTTATACACTCCCGACTGTGTATGAAGTATGTGTAAGTAGTAGTCTTCAAATGATTTATGTACGGTAACGGCTTGATGGATTTGGACATATCAGATGTCATGATGTGACAAAGAATATAATATTTCAAGGTAACGTCAACATAAAAATTTATAATATAGTCGAGTATTAATAATAAAGTGTCTAAGAACTCCTTATTGCGGCCACGACTATTAACAAACAAGTTCGCCGAAACCAAAACGAAATCCTTTCGGTTACGAGACATGTAAGTGGTGACATGTTGGATAGATTGTAAAAAAGCCTGTGATTATGTGCTGCATACATGGCTCCAGAGGGTGATGGAGTTGTATAAGATTGACTCAAATCTATGCACTTCCTTGGAGGCATGTATGTAGCAATGCAGAACAGTTCTTTACTATCCAGGATGTCGACAATCTCAAAGTGACAGAGTATAAAAAAGAGATATGTTTCAGGGTGACAGATGGAGACTCTTATGGTTTTGCTCAGCCTAGAATCCTCTGAAAAGCTCAGGGCTAAGGTATCTGTGTCTTAATCTTATAGAAGGGATTCGATCGAGGAGGCACAAAACGTAAACCTAAATAATTTACTACACAGTTCTCACATGTACAACTCAAAAAAAAATATTATTCAAAAAATACCTACTATGTAAATTACTTATTTCCATATCGTATTAATAGTATGTATATCAGTAATAATAGTTGAAAACATCAACAAATGATTAGGTACATGTCAAATAATAAAACCAAGAGTATAAAATAAAAAGGGCCAAGGGCGAGTTGGACTCGCGCACGAAGGATCCCGTATCATTATCTATAAAAACGGCAAATTAATCATGTCTGGTGTATGGGAGCCCCCTTTAAATATTAATTTCATTTTAATTTAATTATTTATTTTTAAAGTGAATAATATAACTATATTCTGTGAATATTTCAGGCGTCAACGTGTTGCCGTTATCAATATCGAGCAAACACGAGCATAAAATCACGTTTGTTGTATGGGAGCCCCCTTAAATATTTATTTTATTCTGCTTTTTAGTATTTGCTGTTAAAGAGACAGCAGAAATACATCATCTGTGTAAATTTTAACTGTCTTACTATCACGGTTCATGAGATGTAGCCTGGTGACAAGCAGACGGACAGACGGCCAGCGTAGTATTAGTAATAGGGTCCCGTTATACCCTTAAAACGAATACACTAGTAAAATTTCTTATGTACAGTGTGGCTGTGGAGCAAGATCAGAAAGTTGTCAAGCATTTTTGTCAGTCAAATAACCATCTACTTTGTAATTTGCTTGTTTATAAAGCGTGCGTCTTATTAAATTTTCGAATTTCTTCTTATTAGCTTGTAGAATATCAGAAGTTATTTTATTATATATTTTAACACAGTACCCCATAAAATATTTTTGTAATACGACTACGACGACGTTTTGTTTGACATTCTCTCGTAATGCAGTTATGTATCACGCATTCACATCGTCAGATATTAGGATCCATTACTATTATAATGTTACATGTTTGGCAGCCGTGTGAAAAATAGCAACCTACATGTTAGCATTATCTGCACAAAAACTTAACGCCTTAAATTAAAACATTTGTTTTGGAATCATTATCATATTAAAGCCATATATTCTTGCACATTTAGAACATGAATAAAAATAAAACTACAAAGAAATAATCCAGTACGCCATTCAGCAAATGACTACGATGGGTGTAACTAAATGTCGAGGAATAATGATACATATACGCGATTAAGACCCGTATTAAATAACTTTGAATCATGTTTGTTTGTCGGTCAAGTTCGATGCGATAAACTGACAGCCAACGATAATATTGATTTCTTTATACAAGAATAATTACATTAACATGACATCGTTAAAATTGTTATTTACTAGCAGTGTTGTGTTATCTATAATTATAAGAAAACATACACTACCTAATCAAATTGGATGAATTGAATACAGTAGAGGAAGTTTGAGAGGTATGTTAGGTATACTTGGTATACGGTAACTAATTCTTGTTTACTTTATCAATACACCGAGAGTAATAGAAAAAGTATAATATATGTATACACTTTTTAGTTTAATGAATTCCTCAAAATATTATTGTATAGTATGGTATGGTTTACGCTGGCTAATATCTGTAACTCGACGTCTTCTATGCGCCTGTTTTGCGTGACGGGGTGAATGGCTGCTATTGCCATCCTAACTCCTCAAGATAATTGAGCAAACCTCTGGTGTCGCTGAAGCACTGGGGGAGAATCTTTGGCAATCCCAGGTGTTTGGCCCGGTAAGTGTCACATTCCTGTGCACTCCTGAAGGATGTGGGCGGTCGTCTCTTGCTCCTCCAAGCATGCTCTGCAGAGGGGGCTGTCGGTTACACCTATATTGAACAGATTTTGGTTAAAAGGACCATGACCTGTTATTTATTACCTGGACGTGGGAGTTTTAGGAGCTTGCGGGAAAATCTCCGGTCTATGCGAGGAAGACCCTCCTTTGCCTGTCTGCATCCGCTCACCTCTGTCCAGTAATTGTCATGCATTACCTTAGTATGACGCCGTATGACTGATGTAGGCCATCCAGAGGGAAGGGGAACGATGGGTTCAGGACCTATCGCAGCTAACTCTGATACTTTTCTGGCTAGTTCGTCTGCGGCATCGTTGCCTCGTGAGTTACTGTGACCTTTGATCTATTGCAGAGTTACGTGGTTATTGTTATTACATACCTCCGTCAGGGACTTGTGACAGTCGTATATAAGCTTTGAGGTGATAGTATTGCTTTGAAGGGCCTATAAAGTTGATTTGCTGTCCGACAGGATTCGAATGGAGTAGTTGTTTAGTTTTTTTACCAGCTCCGCTGTGATGATACCCATACACTTTTCTTGGAATACAGTTTTGAGCACCCAACAGTGCGACTATGTTTATATTTAGGTCTTCTGAGAATACACCGTACCCTGTACCCGACCTTGTTTTTGAGCCGTCAGTAAATATCCTTAGATCTTTTTTCTTTAAAACCTTCCTTAGGATCTTCGTGCAGCTGTATTTTGTACTTTTTGTCGAACACAAATTGCTTTGGAAGCTTATCATTTACCGCCAACAACATTGGTTCCTTTTCAATTACCTTGTCTAGGACCTGTAAGTGTGGGGATCGGCTACTTTTCCAAAGCTTTAATGTTTTTAACCTTACTGCTGCAGAAGCTACTTCTTTTTTTATAAAGAGGTGAAGTGCCAGCAGATTTAGTATTGCTTCTAGTGCAGCTGTAGGTGTAGTGCGAATGCATCCTGTGATTGCCCTACGGGCTAGTCTTTAGAAGTGTTGTAGTTTGTTACTTGCAGTTGTTATTTCGGTTCGTGGCCACGAGACAACTGCGCCGTAACATATCATCGGTATTATTACCGTTTTGTAGAGTCAAAGGACGATATTAGGGGCAAGGCCCCAAGTTTTTCCTATCATTCTGCGGCACTTCCAGAAGGATATTGTGGCTGTATTTATTTTTACCTCCAAGTGGGCGCTCCAATTTAGCTTGCTGTCAAGTATTACTCCTAGATACTTTACCTTACATGCTAGTTGGAGTTCAGTATTAAATAATTTTGGCAAACTGTATTTGCCCAAAACTCTTTTGTTTGTAAACATTACCACCATTAACTTCACATACCGTATTCTCAAACTTGCCGCGTATTAGTATTGCAAGATCGTCTGCGTAGCCTACGTTTAGTAGTGGTTATCATTGAGAGTGGTGATTAGATCATTTACCACCAAATTCCACTTTTGCCACTAGAGCTTTCTGTGGTTTTCCTTCAACTACTATGATTACTCTGTTGCTAAGCATATTCTCTATACAAGTGTTCAGAGTTGTACATATCCCATGTCTTTCTAGAGCAGCTTTAATTTTGGTGAACTTTGTTTTATCGAAAGCACCCTCGATGTCTACAAAATATTAAATCTCGCTATACTATTTATAAAGTTCCTCATCTTATTATGTAATTTGTTTTAATCACATATATATTACGTAGAATACAAATTGCGAATGTTACTTGTGCAGCTGATATTATTTAATCTTTTAAGTTTAAAACTGCAATAGGATACAGTGTTAGGTTATTTTAAAATATTAAATTAGTTAGGAGAGTTGGAAATATTTCATTTTTATTATTATATTTACTATTAAAATACATATATCTATATATTACATCTTCTCAAGACGAGTCGGGACTCAATAAGTTAGTTAGGAACTTTTTACTTTTCTGTTAACTTATTTACGTCACTGTGAGAGGCGGTCGCGGTCCGGCCACGATACGTCTAAAGTTAATTAATACAGGAGACATAGTGACGAAAATTAAAAAAAGTTATCTGAGGTGGTTTGGGCATTAAAAAGCAAGATTGCGGAACGAATGACAAACGTGACAACGTGAACAGGAATGCCGACAGGGGTCGACCCCGTAGACATACATGGATCAAATTGAATTGAAACGTTTGGTCAGAAGTACTCGAAACCTACTGTCTTTTATGAAAGGTTTAATGACAGTAGATGCGGTCTGTTGTC
Organism: Tyria jacobaeae; assembly: GCA_947561695.1. Classification (NCBI taxonomy): domain Eukaryota; kingdom Metazoa; phylum Arthropoda; class Insecta; order Lepidoptera; family Erebidae; genus Tyria; species Tyria jacobaeae. The sequence goes on along the minus strand of OX387207.1, from coordinate 2,441,081 downwards.
CCTACTCCGATGGGACAAGGCGTGAGGTCATGTTTGTATGCATATATTAGACTATATCATGATTGGAATGAAAACCCTTGGGGTAATGCTTTTGATGCTATTAAATTATATTACCAACACACTCTCCTCTGAATATGTTTCCTATTAAGAGTTATGTAATATTATAAAACAAGCGTAAAGGTATATAACATGATACTACATTATTTTTTTCAATACTATAAAAAATATTTGTGCAGATTGGCGATGATTTTAAAACAAGTTCGTTTTGACCTTGGTTTAATAATAAAAAAAAGGCAAATAAACATTTGAGAAGCTGGATTTTGTCTCTGATTATAATTTATTATAGATATAGATATATAAATATGTATACCACTTCTTTAGACTCACGATTGGTTATTTAGAATTAGTTTTATTTTTTAGTATTCATCTAAGCTAAAGCTGGGAGTGTATTATTGTCATTGTGTGGGCTTGAATCCGCCTGCTTTCAACGGTCAACTTTAGCTTCTACAATACCACCATTTCCAAGGCATCTATTTAAAATGCTGGGTTTCAAAAATGTTCAGCCAAATAATGTTTATTACTATAAATAAAGCGTAGGAACTGTTGTGGGCCTCTGAGGATGCCACAAGCTCTGCACCAGAAAGACAAATACAAGACAGAACAACTACAAAAATCCGGTACACGGGATTATTCGTTAGGTAGTAGTAGTATAGTACACAAGGAAAATTAACAGAAGCTTTTTAGATAAATAGTTTGTCCATGGACGGCGGTTGTCACTTACCATCAGGTGATTCGTCTGTTTGTCTATTCCCCTATAATATAAAAAACCGTGTGGTGTCGTGGGACACCAGATAGGAACGAAGTTCCTTATTATAAGGAAAAGTTCAAGTTTCCGTTGTTTGTAATACTTTTACTAAATAGCAGTGTTGTACCATGTTTTGTTTTAAAACAAAAAATCCCTAAACTTGTTTGCAGTTCATAATAGAAACACTAGATCGCAGTATTAGGTATCAATAAATATAAAATCTTACGTTACGGACGTTTTCTGCCGGCTAGGGTACCCCTCCGCAACGCCTCATAAGGAACTTCGTTCCAAAAATGCAAAAACAAAAGACTACCTTTAGAACAATTCAAAACAGATTACCAAAACTAAAAATGTAGTGAGGTAATGGTACAACAATTCATACCGCTTGCGTCATTTGAATAATATTACAATGTCATATACATATAGATATTATAACGTGTTTTGTTATAATATGTAAGATTAACATTGCTCCTGTAAATAATTATCCTTAAGACTTAACGACGATGGATGATTAATTATTTTTTTCTTTTAGTTAATCTGATTTTAAGTGAGAAAAGTACGTACCATAGGTAAACCATGTTTAAGCGGCCTGCGAGCAACGAAACCTTGGAGAATTCGTAGTCCGAACAGATACAGGCCCGAGAGGCAGCGCGCAGTTCGTGCGTCTCTCAGAATACTGTGACCAAAGGGTTGATGATGGTCACAGCGGGTGACTGGACCCGTTTTGGGTGAGACGGGTCAGTGCCGGTCGGAGGCAGCGGAAGAATGCAACGGTGATTCTTGCTCCCCCGATCATAGGCAAGCAGAAGAACACCGGGGTGGTTTTTAGTCGGTAATGGTCCGACATACCCTTCCCCCCACCCCATGGGGGAAGTAATCCATGAGGATTACTACCCCGTTAACAAAAAAAACGGTATACGGTAATTAATACTTTGGTATAGTTTGCAAAGTATCGACGTATTAAATTCACCAATGGGTATTTGTTACGCTATGACGATATCTTGTTACTTCTTAAGTGTCAATATTGAAGGTCAAGTTCTTATGCCCGTTTTATGTTATTAACGTGGCATTCCACTACTGGATTTGGCCGCTGGGTTAGACTGCAACTGGAATAATGTTAACGGGACATTATTCATGTAAAGTTTCAAGGAGACCAAATCAATTTACCCTGGCAGTATCAGGTACTAGCCCAAGTTACCAATCATAATACAAACTTATCAATCTATCTATATGAAAAACAGCTATTATTTCTACCCATTTTTGTTAGAGACTTAGAAACCATCCAACCAATGTGGCCAAAACTGCATTAGAAAGGCAATAATGAAAAGATTGTTTAACACAACTAAATTCATTATGCACATTTTTTTTAGTTTAGTATCACAAATAGTTAATCCACTAGTTACCAATGAAGTTCTGTTCACCCGTTCCGGAATAAAGAGACAAACCTTAAATTGACATTTCAGTATCACACAAATCTTAGAAAGTTTGTAACAAAGCTGTTATAATCATGTTTGGAACGGATACTACTAATTTATTTATATGTTTAGAGAAAGATCGCAAACGCTTACACAAGGGCGTAAACCACTGCTGTCGATGGCTTCAAATCCTTTACAGCTCAGTAATGTCACTCTTAATCAGTTTTAAGGAAGTATCTCTGTAAGTCATACATTAATAATAATAATAACGACAAATAACAATAAAAATAATTCCTCATAGCGACTATCTCATAGAGGCTGAAAAAGAAAAACAACTAAAATACTTGGATTGGCCCTTGAGTTTGTCGATATGTGGAATGTGGGGCAATCATTGTGCCGATAGTCATATCAGCCCATGGATTGATTGGTAAAAGGCTCGACCAACACCTTCAGAGGTTCACATTAGGTAGCTGGGTAAAGGGCCTGATACATAAGACAGTCCTTCTTGATACAGCATTGAAGGTGTCAGTCGAGGCTCTTAGCAATAAACATCATTTTTTTTCAAAAAAAAAGAAAAAAAAGAATATGGGCTGATATGACTATTGGCACAATGAGTGCTGAATTCATATCAGCAACCTCATGGGCCAAATCCAAATATTTTTGTAGTTTATCTTTTAAAGCCTTTATAAGATTGTCGTCATGGCAAATGGTAATATCAACAATCATTGCTTGGCGCTCAAATTGATTATTATAATTGTTATTGAAGTCTTTTTAAATATAAGATGTGCTATAGAGTATAGTATGTTTTACATCCGTGATCGAGAACCAATATAACAGGCTTTGATTACTTTGAGGCTAATTCGCGTTATGCAAAACCGGTATGTACTTCGTGCAGGTTTCTCCTATTGAAATAGTACCTCTTAGTAGTGTAAATATCATGTATTTGTACATCCTCTGTTTTTTCAAAAACTACGTACCCGATATCGTTGGGATTTTCGATATTCAAATACGGATGTTTCAGGGAAGGTAGCATATAAAATAATCTTTTCAATTAACGACAGCAAATAACCAGCGGTCGTATGTCACCACATATGTTACGAGAGTTTTCATAACTTAGCGTCTAGCCTGTGCGCTTTAAATGGGTACAATGAATAGAATACATTTTTCTATTCCCAGATTGTTGCTCCGATTTGAATTGGTTTTCATCCATTCGTTGAAGTCCGTTTCAAATATTTTTGTCGTGTAGTTCAAAGTAGAATAAAAAAAATAAGGCCACTCCATCTATTCCCGGTGGTGTCGTAAAAGATGACTAAGGGATCGAACTGTTATCTAACAGACAGTATGTATACAGTCATACAGTGCCAACAGGGCACTATAGATGGACGGCAAAAGGCTTGCCCCCTGTTAAGTTAGAGAGATCAAATTCTAATTGGCAAAATTACACTCCTGCCTACGGCGGGTACAGGCATGAGCGTTTATATGTATATGTGTATGTTTTATTCGTTATTTTGAATTGCTTTGTTGTAAAAATTAAAAATGTTAACTATCAACAGCTAGGGATAATCTACCTAAGGTGCATATATTATGCTCACACCTTATTCCCGTCCAGGTATGTAGCTTCACCCTGTATTATCTACCGCGTTTATCATTAGGAGTGCTCAGAGTAATCGTTCAGAGTTATGCCGGCCACAGATTTCCACCATCGTCTAATATGAAAAATCTTCCATCCCTGTCACGTGGGTAATTGGCGTTCTATCGCCGTGCCCTTTTTAGAAGCCCTTTGAATTGAATGAAAGTTAGTGAAAACTGTAGAAGAAATTTTCACAGGCCGTAGAAAAGAGGGTACTCCCACCTAAAAGCCAGGAAACGCACTTGCGATTCTTGAATTGCAGGTATTAATATAGGTGGTCCGCCTCCGATATATCATCAGGTGACCCGTTTGCTCGTTTCCCTAATGTCTCGTAAAAAAAGTACGCCATTTACCACCATGTTGACCTACAACTTGGGCGTCTGCGACGTTTATAATTCCGGCATTCGACATTCATACTCACTCGTCGGTTATAGATGTTTTTAATAAGGCTTTAATTTTTAGTATACTACAGATAGCATATCTGCTTTATACTGACCACATTGCGGGTTCGAACATGTGCACCACTATCGTGAATCACCCCTGACCTTGTGTCAGGGATGGTTTAGCTTAGTTGAGAAGGTTAACAAGAATATTTGTAAAGTGAGACATACGTTTCTAGTATGCTTTTAAAAAAGAAATTTTATATATATATATATATACATATATACATATGTATATTATGCGAGGATTTCCGTCGGTCGGTCTTCAGTCGCAAGAAACAGCTTTTTTTAGAGAACGTTACTGTTAACGACATTTCGTTGTAAAGAACCCATTAATAAAGGTAAATTATTATGTATTTTGATGAAGAATACGTTTATTTGTCCTTTCAACAGTAAGACAATATTTAAAAATAATGTTCACTTGTATTTTACTTTAAACCATATTTATATTTATTCCTTAAAGCAAGACCGTACGTCATTAATAAATTGTTTATATGAAACTAACATTGCCCGAGGTTTTGTTTTGCTAAAATTGATTTTATTCATGTTGTCGTGTAACTGGTATGTAGACATATATTTGAGATTACTACAAGTGCAAATTCTGAATGTAGCAGACGGAGGACTTCAGAAAACAGAAATTATAATAATAAATAAGTAATTAAAAACTACAGTATTAACTTAACTAAATCTCTAATCTTAGGTACCTAAGTTCGGACGATGCTAGTACCGAAATGCCTTATTAGTTAATTTTTTCATTATATCTAAATCCGATACGGCATCAGCACGTAAAAGTTAGTGAACAATGACACGAGGTGACGCGACGACTCAGCAATCCATATATTATATTTATTTAGTTTCAATATTCTAAGTATTTACTTTATTCTTTAACTGAAATAGAGAAAAAAAAAACATTTTTTATTATAATAGGACAGATGAACATAAGGGTCGCGTGATGGTAAGTGACAGCCGCCGTCCATGGACACCTGCAACTTGAGAGTGCGCTACCCGACTTTGATGGTGATAAAGGGTAAGGGGAGGGGAAAGAACAGAGGGGATGAGGAGATGGGAAAAGGGGAGGAGGACAGGGGTGAGGAAAAAGGAGAGGCGGTTCACGGCCTACGGACACCACACTAATGACGGGGAAATTCAACGCATGCGTTGCTTCAACCGATTTTCTGAGAGGCCGTGGTATCGCGTCGGTCGAGCCTAAGCATGGCTCTACCACTGCTTTCTTAAGCTAAATTCATGTAGGCAGGGCATGTAACAGGCATGTGTTGTTGTTATTCGCTGCACTACTAAGCAAGGGACAGGATTAAACCAAGTTGTGAAACCGTAGTAAGTAATTTTTGAATGACATTTTTATAACAAGAGTTGCCGTAATGCCGCACAATACATGTTTGCATGCATGGTAAACGAAATGCCATACCTTCTCTCCGATACCAGTTCAGTGACCGACTCACTTGTAGTGACCGGGTCAACTGACACGTTAGGCCCTTGCCAAACCAGGTTTTATAAACGCGCTGACGAAATGTTTTGAAGAGCGCGTATTAGCAGATTTTACACGTTTGTGTCGATGGGTGGCCCAATACAACAATTTTTAAATTATTTTTTCTAGGTCGTCGTTTTAAAAACAACATGAAAGTTAGCGCAATAAGATTTATTTAGAGAGTAGTAAAAAAAGATAAAAAAATTAAACGTTCTTTCAGTGAATTTGGTTCAATATATTCTTTTTAAGGGGTCGGAACCAGTTCTACTTAACCTAACCTAAAATTTTTAATAGGGAAATATCCCTTTTTACATCTAAAAGTAATATAACATAACTGTATTACTCGTGATTAATTAATAATACGTGTAATAGGTTTAATGAATTTATCCGATATTTGTAATGATCTGCTATCTTGATAAATATAACATTTAAAATATCATGTGTATAAATACAAAACACTAGCTGTGCACTCAATAAACGTGCTACCTAATATAAAAAGATTTTTTCAAATATAATTAGTACTTCCCAAATTAGCGCTTTCAAACAAACAAAGTGCCTCTTTATTTCCAGTTACACTAACCTGAGCATAATGTGTCTCTGACACTCCTCAATCCATCCGTAAAAGCAATATTTCGTTCCTTCTATGGACTTCCCTTAGAATATACTCAACATTTTTTCTATAATTTATTCCTAAAGAGATCAGTTGCCTGGATATAATAGTAAGTATAAGGTTTGTTCATGTGCCCATGGATCTCAATAGTGGACTAAATAATTGCAAAACAAAAAAAAATACGTTAGATTTCAAATCTTAAACGTTACACATTTCACCTGAATTTATGAAAACAAACGTTTACTTAAAAATTGTCTTTAAAAAAATCTATCATAATTTTATTTGGGGTGTTTTTGTTCACAATATTTTTTTCGCGATTGCATTCTATAGATGAAAATTTTCAGTGGTTTCAATAAGTGTACCTTTTTGTGGAACACGATATATACAAAAAATAAAATAAAATTTTAATAGGCAGAAGTCTCGAAAAAAAAAACAAATATGTGTAGTTCTTGTTAGTGCAAGAGCAGCCAAAACAACATTTTTTGTCTCTCTCTGTATGTTTGTACAGTTTCACAGCTGAATTGCTAGAGGTCTACTCCAAATATAGGTTCCATTGTACCGCAGGAGTTGACTCTAAATTATTAATGCGCTCTTATCTGTTATTTATTTATTTATATAAAATGTGGAGTCAAATTCCACATTTTTTTATGTGTAAGCCTACCATAATGACTCCACTTTGCCTGATGGAAAGCAATAAGTGGAGTCCAAGAAACGTGGTCACCATCCTCATTGCATGTTTAGTCAATGTAGCATGGTAACCAACACTATGGCGGCCTGATGAGATGCTCTTTCACGCCCCGCTTAAAAGACCCGGGATTAAAGTGGGAAGGAAACACGTGCGCTGGTAGTGAATTCTAGGCCTTCACCGATCGGCACACCAAATCGTTTAGTTCCGAATTGCATATTTTCGACTCTCAATTGTAATCATTTTTCCTGCAAATAAATCATCACCATCATCATCTGCCTGTCATCATTCTTTACTGCGAAATGTGTCTACTCTCTCCTTCTTTTTCTCTTCTTATTTGTAACTCTCAAACTAATTTTACTTTAAATAACTATCCAGAATAAATACGTGGAACAAGGTGATTTTATTGCGCTGACACTGTCCTATTGTTGACGTGAAATCAAAAACATAGATTCTGAACAAGGAAAATGATTATAAATCGTTGTACAGTTGACTACACTCATTTAAGAAAGCATTTCTAGTATTATATAATACGTTTTGCTAATATTATTTATAAAAAATCACTTTCATTAGAGGGCTTGGGCTTCCCGGCACTAGCCAGTTCGAGTTATATATTGACTTGAGTATGCGACCCTGACTTTCCATCTGTATACTCGTAAACAATATCGCTTTTCTTCCCTTAAACTTTCCTTTAAATTTTGAAATGAATAATTTTTATTTATAAATATTTAATTTTCTCACCTAATTCCCAAAAGTGCCTGGACGGTAATAAGCTGTGGGAGAAAGTTCTGAGTTTATGTATGTATTCGCATTCGCTCTCACGCATGACCTTACTCCAGCCCGTAACTGGTACCCCAGCCCACCAGGATACCAGACATATCGGGTCAAGCGCCCTCTTTGCTAGACCTTCTGCTGACGAGTCACCCAGCGCAGTACAGAGTAACGGTTCACGCCCCTCTGGGATCCTCCGACCACTGCCTGGTGTCCACCTCGGTGCCTCTTGTTGCCCCACCACGGCCTGTGGTAACAAGGCGACGGTTATGGCACTACTCGTCAGCAGACTGGGATGGAATGCGGGATTATTTTGCATCCATCCCGTGGGCTCAACGCTGCTTTAAAGACAGGGATCTGTCGCAAAGTGCGTCTGCCGTGGCTGACGAAATCACTGTCGGTATGGAGTACTATATCCCCTACAGTGAAGTCGCCAGCACAAAGACCCGTCCCTGGTTCAATCGCGAGTGCACCCGTGCTGTCGCTCAAAAGCAGTCAGCCTACCGCGCATGGATCAGGGCCCGCACTCATTGTGACCCAGACGTTGATCGCCTAAAAGCAGCGTTTAACAAAGCCACTAAGGAATGCAAGAGGGCTTACATCAGAGCTGATGCCCAGCGCATTGCACGGTTTGGTCAAGAACTCGCCGCATACCCTACGGGTAGCCGTAAGTTTTGGCGAATGGCCAAAGCCGTGCAGTCCAGCCTTCGCTGCCACCGCTGAAATACCCTAACGGATCACTGGCCCACGAGCCGCAAGAGAAAGCGAAACTACTTGCTGACCTCTTTGCGGCTAACTCCCGAATCGACGACCGTGGCGCTCACCCGCCCACCATTGCATCTTGCGACTCCGAAATGCGGGATATTAGCATCCGGCAGAGGGATGTCCGTGCGGAGCTTCGGTCACTCGATGTTCGGAAAGCCAGTGGACCCGACGGTATTCCGGCGGTGGTTCTTAAAAACTGTGCACCAGAGTTGTCTCCTGTACTGACGCGCTTGTATCGCCTGTCCTATTCCTCGGGAATTGTTCCGGAGGCCTGGAGAGAGGCGAACGTCCAACCCATTCCCAAAAAAGGCGACCGCTCCGATCCAGCTAATTACCGTCCTATAGCCGTCACCTCCATACTCTGTAAGGTTCTCGAGCGGATAATCAACACCCAAACCGAACCGATCCACGGGTGATCTTCTAGCGTACGTCACACACCTTTGGGGTGAGGCAATGGATAGGCATGGGGAGTCCTTGGCCATCAGCCTCGACATTGCCAAGGCCTTCGATAGGGTCTGGCATCGCTCGCTTCTCTCCAAATTTCCTGCATTTGGTCTGCCATCTAAGCTATGCAACTGGGTTGCTGCCTTCCTCCACAAGCGCCGCATTAGGGTTCTCTGTGACGGCGCGGCCTCTGACTTCCAGGAGGTTAGCGCTGGTGTACCTCAGGGCTCCGTCCTATCGCCCACGCTGTTCCTTCTGCACATCAATGATATGTTGGCTCTTGGCAACATACATTGTTATGCAGACGACAGCACAGTACACGGGCGATACTTTGGACATCCTGCTGCCAAGCTAGCAGACGTTGAGGGAAAACGACAGGAGCTTGTCGCTGAGCTCGACCGGGTCTTGAGCCGCATCTCTCAATGGGTTTGTGAGAATCTGGTCGAGTTCAGCGCCAAGAAACACAGGCGTGCGCGTTTTCAAACAAAAAGTCTCCATTCCTTCCCCTTCCTACTCTTCAGAACACTCAACTGCCACTACAGGATAGGCTCAGTATACTGGGTATGGACATCTGTCGGGATCTCAATCCGCGTGATTACATCGAGAGCGTCACTAAGGTGGCCTCGCGGAAGCTCGGTGTATTGAACAAGGTGAGACGGTTCTTCTCGCCCGAGCATTTGTGTCTTTTATATAAGACCCAGGTTTTTTTTTTTTTTATGCGATAGGTGGCAAACGAGCAGACGGGTCACCTGATGGTAAGTGACTACCGCCGCCCATGGACACCCGCAACTCAAGAGTCACAAGTGCGTTGCCGGCCTTTTAGGTAGAGGTACGCTCTTTTCTTGAAGGTTTGAAGGTCGTATCGGTTCGGAAATACGGCAGGCGACAATTTGTTCCATAAGCTGGTTGTGCGAGGCAAAAAGCTTCTCGAGAAGCGCACAGTGGTGGAGTGCCAATCGTCCAGGTGATGGGGATGGATATTTTGTCGCGTAGGACGATGGCGGAAACCAGCAGCCGGTATAAGTCCGAACAATTCCTCTGAACACTCCCCATGATACAAGCGATAGAGGATGCAGAGTGAAGCTACATCTCTACGCAACGCCAAGGTGTCAAGTCGATCAGAAATATCTTGGCAGTCGATGATGCGAGTCGCTCTCCGTTGAATGCGGTCAAGAGGCAGAAGTTGGTTCGCTCCTGCGTGGAGTACTGCTCTCATCTTTGGGATGGCTATGCGCAGTATCTGCTTGACGCTCTCGATCGGTTGCAGCGACGCGCAGTCCGTATTATAGACTGTCCTGAGGTCACCCAGTCTCTTGAGCCCCTGCAGTTGCGAAGAGATGTCGCCTCTATGGCAGTTCTCTATCGCCTACATCACGGGGAGTGTTCTGACGAGCTCTTCCAATTGGTCCCACCTTTTCCCTTCCTCTACAAGACTACACGTGCTGGCCTGAGGAGTCACCGTTTGCGAGTCGAAGATATGCGATCCCGAACGAAACGGTTTGGCTCTTCTTTCCGGTGCCGATCAGTGAAAGCCTGGAATTCCCTACCAGCGCACTTGTTTCCTTCCCAATTTGATCCCGGGTCTTTTAAGCGGGGCGTGAAAAAGCATCTCACCAGGCCGCCATAGTGTAGGTCACCATGCTGCATTGACTAGACATGCAGTGAGGATGGTGACCACCACTCTTGGACTCCATTTATTGCTTACCATCAGGCAAAGTGGAGTCATTATGGTAGGCTTACAAATAAAAAAAAATAAAAAAATGTATGTATTTTAAAACTAACTATCTGTATATTTACGTATCTGTATTGTAAATAATAGAGACACGGCTTAGTAAAATCTGTAATATACCTTCAAAAGGTAAGCATTTAAGTTAGTAAATCTTTTCCCACTTTTTATCGAATGCTTTGTGGTCTAAGATAGTGAAGTGGTATAAATTATTAGTCAGCGTTGTAGATATGACCTCTCGATGACCTGACTTTGATTAAATAAACATGTAATTATTAAAAAATATGTAGAAGTTAACATGTTACAGTGGAATGACCCTATTGATCTCTTTGCTCTTAAATAGATAGATATGTTGGTTTTGGTGCAATGTTTAACTTTACCCTGGGATTTAGTCATTTTGTTTTGATAGGATAAGAATAATACAAGAAATTCTAATTACTAGTTATTTACTTGTAGTTTATAATATATGAGGTTAGAGGGCTGGGACCTCCAAATCCTCATTACCATTCTTTTTCAATTTAATCCCAATTGTCCCACCTCTAATTCCTAGAGTGGTCGGTTGACGGCAATACGCTTGCCCCCTATAACGTTAGAATAAATTCTAATTGTCAAATTGTAGGTAATAAAAACATACGCTCATGCCTGTGGGATACAGGTTAACAGTATTTATCTATGTATCTAATTATGCGAAATGACATTGATTAATCTACTGAAAGGGACAAAACAATATATGGTTAAGCTATTAAAGACTAAAAATGTTATATGTTAAGAGTGACTATAAGTTGATATATACTTTTACCAACTTAAAAAAAAGGAGTTTGTCTATGTAAATTTTTTTTATAGCATAGGGGGACAGACACAGACAAGAGTTGTAGATGCGTTGCCTGCATTCTAAAGTGATGAGGGTTGGGGGATGCGGGGAGAGGAAAGAAGAGGGGGGTAATGAGGAGATTAGAAAGAGCTAGGAGGAGTTGGGCCTCCGGAAACCATTACGGGGAAATACAAAGCAAGTAGAAAACCGGTTGCTTCACAACCGGTTTTCTGGGAGGTCGTGGTATCGCATTGATCGAGCCAGCCTATTCGTGTCGAAGCATGGTTGAAATCAATTAAATATACATATATTTTTCAAGAAATTAAGTTTCCTATAAAGTTTGCCACGGCTGTACAGAATTCAATTAAAATTAAATTAAATTATTAACTTATTTCCAACAAATATGTATGTCTACTTTTAAAGAAATAATTGTATTTTTAAAAGAACTAGACATCGCCAGTTGCTCTATATTCGACCATAATGCATTGAGTGTTAATATATTATATTTTTTTACTGTTAATATATAATAAAAATATATTAAAATTTATTATACCGCTACATTGTTTGTTACTCGGACAGTTTCTTTTTAAGGTGAGGGGGGAGAGAGGATGGAAATCATTATATGATTCATTGATTTTTACTCATATCATTAAAATTCGCAAATAGCTATAGAAACAATGAAAAATGGTAATAATGATGATACATATACATATGATAAAATGATTCTGAACGGTGACGTCTTGCCTATACGTAGATAAAATCAATGATATTATTACATAGTATTCGGCTAACAAGGAACATTTTTAAATGAATTCTTAATGTATGTTCTACAAAGTCCATTAACAAAAAGTGTTCAATTTAATTTTATAAGCATTTCTAATAAATATGACTAAATGAGTATTAATTGACTGGTGATTTTAATATTTCATTTTTTAATCAAAACAATGTTCGCATATGTGTTCGCAATAGTAATGGTGTGTAAGTTCAGATTATAAATACTGCTATCATTAATTTAACGGACACTTCTAATGATATCGACAACTGAGTAAGATCTAAACTAAGCATAATTAAAAAAGAAACACTTCTTATTAAAAAATAAAAAGATTTTTAGTTCAAATACGACATAACATCGCCAGCTTTAAGGCAAAAAGGAAAGAGAAAATCAAGTGCTTACACGAAGGCCATATTTAAGTGCAAAATTATTGTACAACAAAATTAAAAATAGTCGGTTTTTCCTTAATCTTGCGATATATGTATAGCAAAACAATAATTTGCTAAGGTGTTCCCAGTTTTCAAGTAATCTATAATAATAACCTTTCCGTGATTACGCATTTATTGTAAGCCAATAAATTTTGTTATTTCAAGTTCATTGTTCTCAAAGTTCAGTAATAAGAGCTAAGGTCACATAGCTTTAGATCACTGCCAAGGCTCTTTGACTAGTAGCGTGAAATAAAATATCGATAAAGTAGATATACTAATAATTTGATGTCGTATGTGATCACGTTCTTAATTCAAATAACAGGATTACTGAATGATACATATAAATTGAATAAGACATAGTAATACTTCAATTAAATTTACTTATAAAAATGGGTACGTACCGAATACTACTATCAGCATTAGAAACAATTGCACATATTTAAATAAAAACATGATAAGGCTTGATCGTCACACCCGTACACGTTCTGGAGATGCCACCGTTTGACTCACTTACATAAAAGTCCGGTTTTATATTCAGAGGAAAACATCTTTGATAACGAGACAGTGGCTGTCTATCCGTACGTTGCATGTGTATTTTCTATTATTAAAAAAATATATTAATATGTACGTTAGCCGGTGGAATAGTACAGGGCCTAAACATCTCTTCCTAGGGGATTGGACTGATTTTTATGAGTATACATATATGTATTTATATAGTAGGTATACCTGTTTAAAGGCAATTTATTACGTAAGTGAAACTAAACTAAGGCAAGCAAAATGAGGGCGTTTATGTACTATGTATGTTTTATTCTTCATCGTCTACAGATGCTAACCTTGTACTAAACGTATAGGAACATTGTTTGTTATTAACAAGACTAAAATTATTTAAAAATGAATAAACGCCTTACATAAAAAGCTGCTTTTGACTTTTATCATTTGTTTTTTGCGGACCTCATTTTGAAGTCTTATACCGTGTCTCACTCCCACTGTTAAGACAATTTAATTGATACGTCTCGATAACCGTGAAACCGTCTAGGCCTTAGGGCTTGAAAAAAATATAAACACATATTTACACCCCTTTTTGCGCAGCCTTATAATAAAAAACAACTTATTAAAATATTAACTTGAAATTATTGGGGGATGCGGGGAGAGGAAAGAAGAGGGGGGTAATGAGGAGATTAGAAAGAGCTAGGAGGAGTTGGGCCTCCGGAAACCATTACGGGGAAATACAAAGCAAGTAGAAAACCGGTTGCTTCACAACCGGTTTTCTGGGAGGTCGTGGTATCGCATTGATCGAGCCAGCCTATTCGTGTCGAAGCATGGTTGAAATCAATTAAATATACATATATTTTTCAAGAAATTAAGTTTCCTATAAAGTTTGCCACGGCTGTACAGAATTCAATTAAAATTAAATTAAATTATTAACTTATTTCCAACAAATATGTATGTCTACTTTTAAAGAAATAATTGTATTTTTAAAAGAACTAGACATCGCCAGTTGCTCTATATTCGACCATAATGCATTGAGTGTTAATATATTATATTTTTTTACTGTTAATATATAATAAAAATATATTAAAATTTATTATACCGCTACATTGTTTGTTACTCGGACAGTTTCTTTTTAAGGTGAGGGGGGAGAGAGGATGGAAATCATTATATGATTCATTGATTTTTACTCATATCATTAAAATTCGCAAATAGCTATAGAAACAATGAAAAATGGTAATAATGATGATACATATACATATGATAAAATGATTCTGAACGGTGACGTCTTGCCTATACGTAGATAAAATCAATGATATTATTACATAGTATTCGGCTAACAAGGAACATTTTTAAATGAATTCTTAATGTATGTTCTACAAAGTCCATTAACAAAAAGTGTTCAATTTAATTTTATAAGCATTTCTAATAAATATGACTAAATGAGTATTAATTGACTGGTGATTTTAATATTTCATTTTTTAATCAAAACAATGTTCGCATATGTGTTCGCAATAGTAATGGTGTGTAAGTTCAGATTATAAATACTGCTATCATTAATTTAACGGACACTTCTAATGATATCGACAACTGAGTAAGATCTAAACTAAGCATAATTAAAAAAGAAACACTTCTTATTAAAAAATAAAAAGATTTTTAGTTCAAATACGACATAACATCGCCAGCTTTAAGGCAAAAAGGAAAGAGAAAATCAAGTGCTTACACGAAGGCCATATTTAAGTGCAAAATTATTGTACAACAAAATTAAAAATAGTCGGTTTTTCCTTAATCTTGCGATATATGTATAGCAAAACAATAATTTGCTAAGGTGTTCCCAGTTTTCAAGTAATCTATAATAATAACCTTTCCGTGATTACGCATTTATTGTAAGCCAATAAATTTTGTTATTTCAAGTTCATTGTTCTCAAAGTTCAGTAATAAGAGCTAAGGTCACATAGCTTTAGATCACTGCCAAGGCTCTTTGACTAGTAGCGTGAAATAAAATATCGATAAAGTAGATATACTAATAATTTGATGTCGTATGTGATCACGTTCTTAATTCAAATAACAGGATTACTGAATGATACATATAAATTGAATAAGACATAGTAATACTTCAATTAAATTTACTTATAAAAATGGGTACGTACCGAATACTACTATCAGCATTAGAAACAATTGCACATATTTAAATAAAAACATGATAAGGCTTGATCGTCACACCCGTACACGTTCTGGAGATGCCACCGTTTGACTCACTTACATAAAAGTCCGGTTTTATATTCAGAGGAAAACATCTTTGATAACGAGACAGTGGCTGTCTATCCGTACGTTGCATGTGTATTTTCTATTATTAAAAAAATATATTAATATGTACGTTAGCCGGTGGAATAGTACAGGGCCTAAACATCTCTTCCTAGGGGATTGGACTGATTTTTATGAGTATACATATATGTATTTATATAGTAGGTATACCTGTTTAAAGGCAATTTATTACGTAAGTGAAACTAAACTAAGGCAAGCAAAATGAGGGCGTTTATGTACTATGTATGTTTTATTCTTCATCGTCTACAGATGCTAACCTTGTACTAAACGTATAGGAACATTGTTTGTTATTAACAAGACTAAAATTATTTAAAAATGAATAAACGCCTTACATAAAAAGCTGCTTTTGACTTTTATCATTTGTTTTTTGCGGACCTCATTTTGAAGTCTTATACCGTGTCTCACTCCCACTGTTAAGACAATTTAATTGATACGTCTCGATAACCGTGAAACCGTCTAGGCCTTAGGGCTTGAAAAAAATATAAACACATATTTACACCCCTTTTTGCGCAGCCTTATAATAAAAAACAACTTATTAAAATATTAACTTGAAATTATTGGGGGATGCGGGGAGAGGAAAGAAGAGGGGGGTAATGAGGAGATTAGAAAGAGCTAGGAGGAGTTGGGCCTCCGGAAACCATTACGGGGAAATACAAAGCAAGTAGAAAACCGGTTGCTTCACAACCGGTTTTCTGGGAGGTCGTGGTATCGCATTGATCGAGCCAGCCTATTCGTGTCGAAGCATGGTTGAAATCAATTAAATATACATATATTTTTCAAGAAATTAAGTTTCCTATAAAGTTTGCCACGGCTGTACAGAATTCAATTAAAATTAAATTAAATTATTAACTTATTTCCAACAAATATGTATGTCTACTTTTAAAGAAATAATTGTATTTTTAAAAGAACTAGACATCGCCAGTTGCTCTATATTCGACCATAATGCATTGAGTGTTAATATATTATATTTTTTTACTGTTAATATATAATAAAAATATATTAAAATTTATTATACCGCTACATTGTTTGTTACTCGGACAGTTTCTTTTTAAGGTGAGGGGGGAGAGAGGATGGAAATCATTATATGATTCATTGATTTTTACTCATATCATTAAAATTCGCAAATAGCTATAGAAACAATGAAAAATGGTAATAATGATGATACATATACATATGATAAAATGATTCTGAACGGTGACGTCTTGCCTATACGTAGATAAAATCAATGATATTATTACATAGTATTCGGCTAACAAGGAACATTTTTAAATGAATTCTTAATGTATGTTCTACAAAGTCCATTAACAAAAAGTGTTCAATTTAATTTTATAAGCATTTCTAATAAATATGACTAAATGAGTATTAATTGACTGGTGATTTTAATATTTCATTTTTTAATCAAAACAATGTTCGCATATGTGTTCGCAATAGTAATGGTGTGTAAGTTCAGATTATAAATACTGCTATCATTAATTTAACGGACACTTCTAATGATATCGACAACTGAGTAAGATCTAAACTAAGCATAATTAAAAAAGAAACACTTCTTATTAAAAAATAAAAAGATTTTTAGTTCAAATACGACATAACATCGCCAGCTTTAAGGCAAAAAGGAAAGAGAAAATCAAGTGCTTACACGAAGGCCATATTTAAGTGCAAAATTATTGTACAACAAAATTAAAAATAGTCGGTTTTTCCTTAATCTTGCGATATATGTATAGCAAAACAATAATTTGCTAAGGTGTTCCCAGTTTTCAAGTAATCTATAATAATAACCTTTCCGTGATTACGCATTTATTGTAAGCCAATAAATTTTGTTATTTCAAGTTCATTGTTCTCAAAGTTCAGTAATAAGAGCTAAGGTCACATAGCTTTAGATCACTGCCAAGGCTCTTTGACTAGTAGCGTGAAATAAAATATCGATAAAGTAGATATACTAATAATTTGATGTCGTATGTGATCACGTTCTTAATTCAAATAACAGGATTACTGAATGATACATATAAATTGAATAAGACATAGTAATACTTCAATTAAATTTACTTATAAAAATGGGTACGTACCGAATACTACTATCAGCATTAGAAACAATTGCACATATTTAAATAAAAACATGATAAGGCTTGATCGTCACACCCGTACACGTTCTGGAGATGCCACCGTTTGACTCACTTACATAAAAGTCCGGTTTTATATTCAGAGGAAAACATCTTTGATAACGAGACAGTGGCTGTCTATCCGTACGTTGCATGTGTATTTTCTATTATTAAAAAAATATATTAATATGTACGTTAGCCGGTGGAATAGTACAGGGCCTAAACATCTCTTCCTAGGGGATTGGACTGATTTTTATGAGTATACATATATGTATTTATATAGTAGGTATACCTGTTTAAAGGCAATTTATTACGTAAGTGAAACTAAACTAAGGCAAGCAAAATGAGGGCGTTTATGTACTATGTATGTTTTATTCTTCATCGTCTACAGATGCTAACCTTGTACTAAACGTATAGGAACATTGTTTGTTATTAACAAGACTAAAATTATTTAAAAATGAATAAACGCCTTACATAAAAAGCTGCTTTTGACTTTTATCATTTGTTTTTTGCGGACCTCATTTTGAAGTCTTATACCGTGTCTCACTCCCACTGTTAAGACAATTTAATTGATACGTCTCGATAACCGTGAAACCGTCTAGGCCTTAGGGCTTGAAAAAAATATAAACACATATTTACACCCCTTTTTGCGCAGCCTTATAATAAAAAACAACTTATTAAAATATTAACGGTTGTACTGTTGGATTGGGTAGTGGCAACGGTGTCCTATCGATCTAATACAGATGAATTTACTATACAAAGCTCTTCTAAGTTGTAGTATTTCTTTAATTTCTATTTTAAAAAATACAAGTTTTATTGAAAATAAATATAATTATGATGTAGATAAGGTAATAAAAGTTGAAAAGTGATTCTAGGTATTTATTTTTCTCTCTTTTAATATTTTGTCTGATCTGATGATTGATGAGGAGAGTGGTGTGTTTACTCATACCTACCATCAAACCATGCACATGGAACAAAGGAATTTACATACCTATATACACTCAAAAAATATGACTTTTCTTAGGCAGTCGGAAAATAAAAATGTAATTTATTAAAATATGAACTGTGATACTACTATTTTGTAGTAGGTTTTATTAATGTTAGCTATAGTTTTTATTTCTAATAAAAGTAGATAGGATAGTTCAAAATTTGACTCAAACGAAACAATTAATATGTATTTTATGACCTTCGGATATCTATTCGCATGCTAAATTTATTTAGGACGATTAAATAAATTGTTTGTTTGGCTTACTTAGCCATAAATTGGAACACTAACGAGTAGTTCGCTTGAAGCCAAGTAGCAATTTCTTCTACATCGCTTTAGAAATAGGAAAAATATATGTAATTAATACGTTGATTCCCATTGATGTCAAAGACGTTGTTTCGGCTAACTATTGGTTTGTAACACCTATCTTAATTACAGTAGAACCATTTTTCTTGGATGAGATTGTTCATCAAAATTTAAAACAGACAGTATTTAAAACGAAATAACGTTTGTTCGTCTGTTTATCTAATAAAGATGAATTTGGTAGAGTTCTTCTAAATTACAGTGTATCATTTTTAGTTAAACTTTTTTTTTAAATAAATAATGATGTAGATAATGTACTAAAAGCTAAAAAAAATATATATTTTAGATTTCTATTGTATATTTTGCTTTTTTTTTTTATGTCTTATCAATGTCCTAGATTGGTAAGGAAAGTGGTCCTTATCAATCTAGGACATTGATAAGATAAAAAGAATAATTAACAAAAAAATATTTTACATGTATTTAATCTAATTTAGATAATTTATCAAGATGATACCTACCGCATTATTTAATTTTCTAGTTTTACTTTCAATTTTGTAACGTAATAATCTCATTATATTAAGTGCCTTTTTATTACAAGGTTTCTATCCTGATAATTAATCTCTTGTTGGCGGCCATATTGTATTTTTTTTCATATTGTTCTCTATCCTAGTAATCAAGCCCCTCGCTCTCAATCAGCCCATATTGAGGCAGTTGCAAAAAATATGTATATGTAATCCACCATTTTGTGCCAGCAGCCATCTTGGATTTACAATAATGCTGAATATAATAAATTGTAGTGTCATCAAATATCAGATCAACCTGTCAACGGAAGGGGGGAAAAGTCCAGTTACTAAATTTGATCCACACAAACAAACAACAAACAGGGTGACCTGAATAAAACCGTTTAAAAACAGGTTTTGCCCATGCATATGCAAAATACGCATAAATAACTAAGTATATCACGCAAAATTGCTAATGAATTTAAAAGTTTTTTTAACATACATACGCTCCACGCCTTTGTCCCCATAAGGCTAGGCAGAGGTGTATTAAATACCCACATTTAGCCAATTAGAATTTGGTTCCACTAGCGTGTAGGGCGCAAGTCTATTGCCGTCAAGCGGGCACTATACGACTGTATGCATACTGTCTGAAAGAAAACAGTCCGATCCGTGAGTCACATTTTACGACACCCATTGAAAGAGAGGGGCTAGGGGAGGGGTAGATTCTTCTCTACCGAGAAACACACGGCCCCTTTGTTTTAAATTTTGTGTAATCCACAAATAGTTGTCTGAGTGTTCTTTGTACTATGATTGAATGTTTGTCTCACGACACAGGAATTTTTCCTATTAAGGGAGCTGTTTTATTATATTTAATATATATATTGTATATATAATTAGTATACAAAAACATACTGATACCAAACACATCAAAAGAACATTAGTTTTGCGCCGCCGTCAGAGATAAGCGACCCTGACCGGACCTATTCTATACTCTCCAATCCATGAACGTACGCATTATTCTATTCCGTCTTGTTTTAATTTATTTCGTTATGTTTTATCAAGGACTGCTCAAAACCGGGATAGTTGGCGCTCCTTGAGTCATCGCAATGATGGGTTGAACTAAATGAAAGCAGCCTTCAATCCTGTTCTGATGACACCGCGCTTCACACAGTGGCAGAATGCTCAGCTTGGGCCAGAAAGCGTCGTGTTCACTTAGCAGCAGTTGCTTCTGCAGGTAGTGTCTCGCTCCCGACAGTCATATTAATGGTCCGGCGCGAGACTGGAATGGTGAGGAGCTGATTTCCTTAAAGGAGGCAGCGGAACGGGAGAAAGAGCGAGGCACAGTTCATTGATCCGCAGCCACCTGCTGCCGTACATACAGTCCCGAGAGGTAGCGCGCATTATTCCGGGCGCGCTTCTTAGAAGAATGGTGACGGTTGCAACGTGTGACGGAACCCGTCTTATTGTATCTTGTTTGGGTTATATGCAAGTAGACGACCTTTCCACAGGTTTCTCTCAGATTAACGTGTACCACCTTAGTCACTTTCTATCGGGTGAATAATAAGGCCAACCTATTTTTATAAGTCGTAGAGTATACACTTCTTTGTGTGCCCGGTTGTTAGCGATAGGCTTGGCCCTGGTACGTTTGTGAACCAAAACTATAGGTGGCCCAATATGGTGTTTAATCAACTGTGCCTAACCCTGAGGGGATACACACATGAGTGTTTGTATGTGGGTTCTTTTTTTTTCATTGTCAGGTCTGCTTAACATTGAAAGTGACCTTGATAGATATTATAGGCATAATATGTAAATTTATTATAATTATTTATCATTCCCGCCTTTGTTGTCGGTTATCTTTCATACTTATATACAAGGCGACATCATTGAAGCTAATTATTTTTTCAAATTATTGCATTAGACTGCACGGATGGCGTAGTGGTTAAAGTGGTCACCTCGCCCCTACACTGCCGCGCCGTGTGTTGTGGGTTCGATCCTTACGGGACAACACTTTGTGTAATCCTCAAATTGTTGTTCTGAGTCTGGGTGTTCTTTGTGTCCGTTGTTTGAATGTTTGTGTAAGTTCATCGCGACACAGGAATTAATCCTAGTGAGGGAGGGAGTAGTCTTTATGCACAAAAAAAGAATAACACAAAATTGGTCATAAACATTGTATAACACACGGTAATAAAATGTACACAAAACATATCTATACGATATATGTACACATCAACTTTTACCTGTATCATTGAAGGGCAAAAAAAGGATTAAATTTTTAGGCATATTCGAAGATACACGTCAATAAATAGGTTTTGTTTTTGCCCTGCGACAGCTGTTAGGATATACCTAAATAGCATAAATATAATACATAATATCTACAACACTAGCAGAGCAATAACAAAACTAATAAAAATAAAAACTAAATTGATCTTTTTAAAGCGTTTTATATATATTGTATTTACAGTCTGTGGAACAGTATTATAAATATACTAGCTGTTGCCCGCGACTGTGTTTGCGTCGTAGTATCTACTCCTGAAGGAGTATAACTCTCCTCCAGCTTTTTTTAATAGCCAAGGAATCAACCTAACTGTATGCTGTCAAAATTTCAGCCCCGATGTATTTTTGTTGGCAATTTTTAAGGTACCAAGTATAGTTAAGGAAGAGTTGGTGTCTATAGTGATTGAGGTGACAACCTCACGTCATTGCCTGATGATAATGATGCTAATCTGGATTTACTTTTAAAAGAACAGCTGACAATAATTAAACTGAAAGTAGGTAATTAATTACTCAACACAAGTTATCAGGTCACTACAAGTACAGTCAACGGTCATAAATAGAGTCCCACCGCAATGTTGATATTCGCACGCGCCGGTTCTGTCCTATCTCTGTTGTGTGATGTTTCAATACACACACACCTTATAACTAGATAATACAGATGTAAGTGTACGGAAGTATGATGTTGGTTGGTCACATGCATATGAGTAAACTAAATAAAATATAACTACTTATACGATTTCTGCGTATTGAACTTTGGGTGGTAGCGCCGTAGAATCGTAAGGATCATAGGATAACTCGGGTCAGTTGTGTGATCACGAGTGGTGACTTATAGTAAGTACACGTAGCCTCAGTGCCGGCTAATTTCTTCTTCTCTTATTGTTTTCATGACCGAATATATTTTGTTAACTTTGTTACTTTATATTACTGTAGTTTACGTACCACTACAAAAAAGTCAGCAGGCACTGAGGCTACGTTGCACTTACGTATAAAGAATAAGTAGAATATGTAATTTATTATATATAAATAGTTATTAGTTTTCATAGGATCATTTATTTATATTAGTGTGAACCTTTAACACAAACCAATTGCTGCAAATAAAGACATTCAAGAATAATTTATACATAAACCATTTGTTGTTGTTGTTTATATATGTTATAGCTTAATTTGTTCATTTTCTTAAGAAAAAGAAGATTGAAACTTGACCTCTATATGACAATCATAAACTAATTATTACTACAGCCGCCATATTCCCGAAGTTGCCAAGAAAAAAGGCTATTTCTATTTTAAATGTGATGTTTATAATTTTTATTAATATTGTGTGACCTTCATTGTTATTAATACTACTAAGAAGATGTTGACGCATGGAGGCCACAATATTTACACAAATAATTATTCCACGCAAATTGAGCTGCTCGGGACATTTCTCATCTCGTGCTTCCCATCTTTGCTCCATTAGACCCCCATAGACATTTTCTATAAGTTTTAGATCAGGTGATCACGCTGGCCGTAGAATAACCTTAATATCCGAATGTCGACGAAAGCATTCATTAACAATACTATTTTGAACAAAATAAAGTACACTAAGTCTTCCATGGGATAAACATTGCGCACGGTAGATTGCATTATGTCGTTCAATACCTCGACATATTTTCAGATGTTGGCTCTTGGCGCTATACATGCCAACGCACAAGACCCTTGAGCCATCCGCTCTCAAATATTAACACTTATTCTCCCTGATTCCGTATTAAGAATAACATTGTTATCAGACCGACACCATGGAGCCATAAATTAAGTCTTCCTATCCGTCTAGATTTCAAAGTCTTTTCATCAATGAATATATGCAGTATTCTCCAAGTCAAAGGCTAAATATTACCGAGCAAAACGTAACCATTTCTCTTTATATCTTGCAAGTAGCGGTTTTTTTGCTTCTGTTCGATAGTGTGCACGGGCACACTGGCCGTGCGGCATACATGGATTCACGGCGAACTGTGCACAATGACGTATCAAATTCTTCCGCAAAACCACTTCGGCGTCTCTTATATCTTCTCACCCAACGTTTGTTGTAACAAAAAATATTCTTATTACACATTTTGAACAACACTTAACAGATTATTAAATGTAATAAAATCATCACAATTATCATCACATAATCAAACAAAATAACTTACACTTAAGCGGGTTTCATTTTAGATATATCAAGCCCACTACTGTGCAAGGCTGTAATCTTAGCCCTGGCTTCAATACCAATACTTGCTTGCATTTTGCATACATATATATATTCAAACTAAACACCACTAGTAGCAACGTCATGCTTTTTTTACAGCCAGTGAATTCATATTGCTTTTAATCCACTATCAACTACTAGTTTAAAATATTGAATAAAGGGTTCTTTTTCTTCGGTGTTCGTTACAATGCTGCACTCATTATAAACATATTCTATAAATTCGCAAAAAGTTACTGAGGTTGCATGACTTTTGAACCGGCGACATTTGCACCAGCGTCCATCGCAGCGCCCGATGGATAGTTATAATTACGTCGCAATTTGTTGCTATAATCATATGTATGTGTAGCACGTGTATGCGTGTGTGATATCAGTAATAGGAGAAGGTCGTAAGTCTATATATAACAATTTATGTATAACATATATATATATATATAGGCTACAACTTCGTAAGAACGGGACTGGACTTATGACCGTGAACATGAATTATACATAATGATGTCACTATACTTATAGTTTTGGTATTTATTTAGTGCCGAAATACTTGTTTTGCGCATTAACTAAATACCAAAAACTGTGTATTTAATTACTCTAAACTTAATTTTCGCTAATTTATCTATACTTGTATAAGAGACAGTTAGTATTATTGCATTGTTTTTTCATGATGTCTGGAGAGCATGGTTGTGGTGGAATCACTTTTAAAATGAAATCAATAATATTTTATACTATTTTTATATGCAGTAATATAATTCATGCTAAGCAAGCCATTCATTAATATTCATTAATTATGAAGAAGAGACCTTTGTTTTACATAACACAGGTATTGCGTCTTACCTTTTAATACATGGCGGTATTATTGTTTTTTCTTGTACAATTAAATTTTTATTTTGGATATTCTTAAAAATGTTATATTATAAATAGGTATTTACATTTATCTATAACAAAAATAAAAAATAGTTACTATATACTATACTATATATACTACTAACCATGCGTTAAAAATACCTATATAGCGTGGTAAGACTACTAACTCGCTTATTGTCTAACCTAAAATCTTGAGGTTGCTTTGCATGAAAATTGTTTGATGAAAATGAAATTAACAAACCAAAAATAAAATACTCACTGAAAAGAGTAAAATAAAAAATATCAAAAAAAAAACCCGTAGTATAAGAATGCTCCACTAGTATATTTACTAAAATTCATTCGAGCTGATATTCAGGCTTTAAATTATCATACAATGTTGAAGAAAAAAAAATCCTTATAAACCAAGTCCCAACCCGGTGATCGTAACCTACTTGTATGCAATAACCAGCTTTCAAGTTTTAAAATAATATAATAATAATTTACAAGTCAAGTCGGGTTGCAATATATGTATACAAAAAGTAACTAATAATCAGGGCTCCATGAGTTTCTAAAAATAATCAATGAATTAAATTTCACTTACCGATTTTATGCTACTTCGAGTATCCTAATGATGGTAAAAAAGATTTAAGAATATAACTAACGTATATAACCGTATAAAGGGCGATCGCTACTCTAAGTTTGAAATAACAATGAATTTATATTAATGGATTTCCGTTCCCACAGTTCGCAGGTTTGCTGTTTGGTGCAACTGAGTTTTTTCGAAAACAGGTTTCGTTGATAGTGCAGAATACTTGTTTCTGCACGCTGCCCGCCTTTGAGGGTGATGCAGTATGGGGAATGCGGGGAGGCGAATGAAGAGAAGGCAGGTAAGGAGGTGTAAAAGAAGAAATGGGGAAAGTTGAGCCTCCGGAAACTTTATTAATTTCAGGGGAATGCAATTCTGTAAGGTCGTGGAATCGCTCGGCCCATTCGTGCTTAGGCATCGTTCTGCCACTGCAAAAACGGTTGCTGTATTTTAAGGAAATTTTGAGCAAAATATTTCAATGGTTCTTTCTTTCTTCTACACTTTTATTTATCGCTAAGCTCAGTCAGCACCAGAGACTTCTTTGTCAGGATTTTTTATATTAATCTTACTAATGTTATATTAAAATACTATATATAAGTCTGGGTGGATGTTACTCTATAACTAAAGAACGGTTAAAAGAGTCCGGACGAAGTTTGGCACTGAGCTAAATTAAAATATGAGATTTTTATCCTGGAAAATGTAAGGTTTAAAATTCTTAAAAAAAACTTTTTAAAAGTCAAAGAGCTAACAGGTTCCTTTAAACCAAAGTGTTTTATTATTGAAGACGATAGGGGCAACAACTTGAATCAGTTGGAATACATTTTGGAAAGGTAGAGGGACTGCTGCTCAAAACTCTATCGGAATAAAATTAGACCAGACCAGTAGAAGGTGGGATGACCACACTGTAGAGTCAGACATATTGTTTTCCGAAGAACACGATGTTATTGAGAGGATAAAGCACAAAACTTTTGATCCTGATGGTACGTCAGCAGCAAAGCTTCAGCTTTTGGGCATTGAAGGGGTAATAATCCAACCAGATGTACAAGAAAATCTGGGAAACGGACCAGTGGACAGGAAGACTGGACACAATCGGTTGTCATCCCCCTTCACAAGAAAGACTGGCGCCCAGCAAAAATGTTTAAAAAAATTTAGGCTGATGAAAATCGCAAATTAGTGAGATTTCCAGAGGCTCAACTAGCCTCTCTTCTTTCCGATCCTGTCATCCCCTCCTCGCCGATTCCTCATCACTTACGGGCAGCGCACTTACGATTCTTGAATTGGAGGTGTCCATGGACAGCAGTTGTCACTTACCATTAGGTGACCCGTCTGTTCGTCTGTCCACCTATTTTATATAAAAAAAAACTGGTAAACCACCAGAGTTAACATTTAAAGGGCCTTTTAAGGAGATACGTTACTTGTTTTTTACCATCATTCTAGAACATTTTAATGATAATTGATCGATAAATAGCCGCCTTCAATGCGCGTCTCCAATTCCCTTGAGCAATACGTTAAATCGTAAAAACGTACAAGTTAACCCATGACAAAACCCTGATTTGGTTACAATGGGACCACCGCAGGAATAGATTGTGTACCAAGGAGAGTCCTTCGAATGAAAAAATATTTCTCTGCCTATGAGTGTCAGTGTAGGAGTGAGTGTAGAATAATTTAGAAAATTGGTAGACTTCAAGCTTTAAAAAACCGCTTAAAATAAATGAAAAAAAGAAATAGTCCTTTAAGTCGGTTAAAAGAAAACATTCAATATGCTGCCACTTATATTCCCGATGAAGTCGGCAAGGGCTCATTAAACCACAAGTATTTTCAGTCTGTAATTTGGAACTCGATTGGCTTATATAAAGTAGACCACTATTAGTTAGTGACTGACTGTTGAGCCCGAGGTCGTAGGTTCAATTCCTACAGGGGACATAAATTTTTGTGATACACAAATATTTGTCACGAGTCTGGGTTTTATGTGTGTCCGTTGTTTGAATGTTTGTTGAGGCACAGGAATCAGTACTAATGCAGGAAATCCGAAATTCTGGTGCCGTTCGTCATTGCATATTTTAAAAATTACATTACTTGGTGACAACGCGTATTTAATTTTTTTAAACTTATATAAATACTTTAATAAGAAAAGGTAACATGGGTCATACATTACTTGTATTATTGTAAACCCTACCAGCTCTTAATGCTTGTGATAAGAGTAGGTTTGTCAGACCTGTTCTTACCCCCCTAAATTGTCAACAGGCGTAATTGCTTATTTTCTAGTTTTTTATGAGACTTCTTTGGGACTTTTAGTCTGAGGCAATCTTTTGAAAGAATGGTAAAACCTGTTTAATTCTCCTGTGTAAGAATTATGAGACCTGTTTAATTCGCCTTTGTAATAATTTTGAAACCTTTTGATTCTCCTTTGTAAGAATTATGAAACCTGTTTAATTCTCCTTTGTTAGAATGATGGGACGCTAATGTACTTCAGTCATTAAGAAATGGCTTAGGATCAAACATCGGGTAAAGAACGACGGTTGTATTATACTTATAATTATAACATTTTATTACACGACAATGGAGGACGTTCTAATTGTACTTTATCTAAGAAAAACGTGTCACTGCACATTATTCTACTAACAATACATTAATATAACTACATATATTACTATTTTGATAAGTATGGCTGCGTGTCGGATTCTTTCTGTTAAATTATTATTTTAATTCATAAATTAATGTAAAGAGGGCTGTTTGTGAAGTTATTGCTATCAAACGAAACATGTAACGCAAATTTGACTGGCCTGTTCACGGGTTCTATTCCCACACGGCACAAAAAATTGTGTGATCCTCAATTAATTACAAGAGTCTGGGTGTTCTTTGAATAGGAGTTATTCCTAGTGCTGGTTTGTTATTTTTTAATTTGCAAATAAAACCATACAATGCTTATATGCATATAATGAAATAATAGAAAATAATACAATTAATAATCAGATAAGAGAATAATTAGAATTAAATAATGACAATAAATTAAATGACACCAAATAAAACATATGCTACTATTATTTATGCAGGGCGTTCACACGTGTCGTTATATTTTCTTTTATCCCACTGAGTATATTAAAAAGTATCAATATACTTTTGCTTGCAAAAATAATTAGTAATTGTATACCTATGACTGTGGGACTATTAGGTGTCATCGCCACGATGGTGGATAGGTAATGAGCATGTGTTATTTACGTCCAACTCTACGCATATATTGATCATGGACGTTATTATTTAATAAATAATAAATAATTAAATATCTATATAAATAAATATAATGTTATAATTTATTAACACGTACAGCCCTAAAAGCGTTTTGGCTTAGCACGGAAACCTTTTTATTCCACCCGTGCATTTATTACAAATTAATGTTTAATTCCATATGAAACCTTACATTACAAGAATGTCCCGTACATTCTTGTCCCGTACATTATATCTACTACTTAATACTTAAGTTAGTCTGACTTAAGTATGTTTATTTGTTATTTTCATTACGTTACGTTTTACGTACGCAATACATAACTTTATTTATTCATACATTTATTTATATTATATTTCTTTTTATTTACCTGTATTAACACGCTTCTATTGGCTTGACGTGTAGCTAACTGAGCATGTGACAAAGTTTCATAAACTGAATTAACTCAAAATCTACGTTTTTCATCTTTTGAACCCAAATTGAATCGGAGTCTCTATAATGTTGACAATGACAGATTAATACCGATCCCGGTAAAGTAAAGACTTTAAATTTAAGAGAGTAAATTAAATCTGTATAATTAGACATTATAGTAACAAGTAATTGTTTTTCACGTTTCATATTAAACAAATACTCCAAAAAAGCTAAATATTTCAAGTACAAAAAACGTATAGAAGGGGGCGAAAGAACGCTCGGTAAGAGAAAACAATATATGCCGATAACCAAACATCAAGGAAGTAAAGAAAAGTACAACGAACATGTGCATACCTACAATCTAATTAAAAAAAATACGATACTGATAAAAATTCTACCTTTACCAGAACTTAAATATTACCGAAAAAAATAATTACAGTACAGCACAAGACAAAAAAAAAGAATTGAAGACATAAGATTATATATTATATAAGAATTAAATTATTTTAACAAGCTAAAAAATAGGCATTTTCTTACCTTGCGCCATTTTCCGTCAACGTGCCTACTATGTGCCCTCGACAATGATGCACTGGCTTTATCTCCTGGAAGCCATAGCTTGCCACTAATTTCATTAAACGGATCATGTTATATAAAACCGTAATGTATGTCGTCATAAAACTTGGTAGTGTCAATCTTATGTCTTGTGTATAAAATATATATTTGAATAAGCAATTCTGCTATTATGACGTCACGAAAATTGCGAATCCCTTTTTAGCGCGATTATTTATAGTTTAATTTAAAAAATATTTTTCTCAATAAAGCGATGTTATTTTGTGGAAATAAAAATGACATATAGCTATTATTATAACATATAGCATAACACTTGACGATCGAATTTATGCGATCACTTAAAAATATATTCAGAAAAATTGTAGGCCCATTGATTTTATTTTTAGCTTGGTACTTGACTTATTGGGCGGAGGTCGTCCACAGTGTCGCGATCCCGATAGATCTTGAGCATTGCATTTGATCTTGCTCCAGGTCTTCCTTATAGCCGCCGCTTCTACAACGATAGCCCGACGCCAGGTCTATTTGAACGGCCACGTTTACGCTTTCCTTAGGGGTCCTTTCGGAGCGTGATGGCAATCTAGTTCCACTGAAGGCGCTTAATCTGTTGGGTAATCGTAGTCTCATTGCAACGTTGCCACAGATCTTGGTTAGATATTTTCTGGGGTCAGTATATACCGAGGAATACATATTTTATCTAAATCCTAACCTTTAGCATACTCAGACGGGATTAGATGCTCTGAATATAAGAGTTTGTACACTGCTTACCGCGTATCGAATGCATCATCCACGTTCATCAGTGAAGAGATTGTATGTCTCGCGAATATGTGGGGGTCGTTTTTTGTCAAATACCACGACACTCCATAATCACAAGCTATGCAATCTTAAAGATTACTTTCTCTCTGTTAACGTAGAGGTGCACTGGTATGTGGTAGCAGTTGATAACGGACTTCAATTGCCAGTCATCCGGTAAATCCTGTGCCAGCCAAATACTTGATAGCAATGTTGTCAGCGCTTTTACAGAAGAAGGTAAGCCAGCTTTTAGCACTTCCGCTGTGATGAGATCGCTCCCGGGGCCTTGCTAGTTTTGAGCGAGTATAAGGCGGTCACTACTTCATGTACTGTGGTTGGGATACATCAATGTCTAGGCTAGGTAAGAGCGTATTATTAGCAGGTGTTTTGATGATGATGAGGTCGTTAAGGGCACGGAAGATCTCCTCAAAATAATCACGCCAGTAATGAAACTGTTCTGGTAATGTGAAGTGTAAATTAAATTACTACCTGTTTCAGTTTTTTGAAGTAAAAACTTCTTTTAGCGCGGTACGCATATTTTTAGATGAGATAACATCTATGGACTCGCGACACCGTTACGAGACGCATATGTCCAATCAACGCAATATTAGCACAACGAGATATTATTACTTTATAAGTGTAAAAACAACGAATATTAGTAAACGATTAAACATCATTTTAAGGACAAGAAACAAAGCATACACCAAAATACATGCTCAAGTTACCATATTTTTCACATTTCATAGTGAAGCCTTAATTAAAGGCTGCCACGGCAAGCAATTTCACAAATAATAAACAGAATTCAACGTAAATGATAATGAAAAAGTATATAAAATAGTTATCATCACCATCATTATTTATCTCTAAAGGTGTTCATAAGATCCTGATGCACTACAAAAACTTTTACAAATGCAATCGAGTAGTGAAAGCCGCATCCGAATTGGAGCAGCACTTTCAAAGAGTGTACTCTTGTTTCCTGTGCAGATCGGTGAAATCCTGGAATTCACTAACAGCGCACGTGTTTCCTTCCCACTTTGATCCCGGGTCTTTTATGCGGGGCGTGAAAAAGCATCTCACCAGGCCGCCATAGTGTCGATCACTATGCTGCATTGACTACACATGTAATGAGTATGGTGACCACCACTCTTGGACTCCACTTATTGCTTTCCATCAGGCAAAGCGGAGTCACTAAGGTAGGCTTATATAAAAATAAAATTAAAAAACATCTGCTTCAACCTTCAAAGTGGACAAGATGTTATTTTATAGATACATACATACACAGGTAAGCAGAGGCGAAATTAACGAGGCAAGCCTTTTGCCGTCATCCAGGCACTTTAGGGAATTAGAAAATGGAAAAGTCAGGGTACAGTGTATACATAAACTTACGCCAGTTTCCCTAGAGGGGTAAGCGGAGGTGATCTCCTATCTACGTAATAGGGGAGCCTTTTGCGATTATCCGGGAACTTTTAGGAATTAGATATGAAAATATCGAGTATATTGACAACAAAGGGAGAATAAGAAAGGAATATTGCTGATATAGATTGGGAAGTACAAGCAATAGCTCAAGCAGGTCAGGGTCGCATACCTATAACTCGATGGTGCCAGAGTGACCGAGCCTTATTTATATTAATCTAATTTCACATATGTTATGTTATTGTTAGTGATTGAAGAGTTTTGCTGTCTATGTTCTAATATCTCCAAACATAAACATATTAATTATATAATAATAAAACTGCCCCCCCCGTCATAGATTACTTCACCGAATTTGAATCCTTTGTTTTGGAATCTTTGGGGTCTGAGTACGAGCACCACATCATCATGGGCGACTTCAATACTGATCTCCTTTCTCAAAACTCCACTCGTTCTCGTAGACTGTTAAATATTTTGGAATCCATAAGTTTAAATCTGCTACCGCTGCATGCCACACACTACAGCTCCAATGGAGAAGACACCCTGTTGGATCTTATTATAACTTCGTCTCCTGCTCATGTTTCATCGCATGGACAATACCCAGCGCCTGGTTTCTCTCATCATGATCTTATTTTCCTTTGTTATAAAATTAAATCCCCAAAGATTAGGCCGAAAGTAATGTTCAAACGCTGCTTCAGCCGTATAAACGTAGACAGATTGCGGGAAGATGCTTCCAACATCGACTGGGAGCCCCTAACGGTTGCTGTGTCCGTTGATGAGAAGGTTCAGATATTGAACGATAACATTCTGCTTTTATACGACGTTCACGCGCCAATAAAGAAAATAAAACTGAAACATCCACCAGCACCCTGGCTATCGGATAGTATCCGCAGCGTTATGCGTCGCAGGGACCGCGCTTTCCGGCGGTTTAAGAGAAATCGGTGTGATGTTAACTGGCTCGCTTACAAGACTGCCAGAAATAGGTGTAATCAGGTGATACGAAATGCTAAACGCCGTTATATACTGGATAATATTTCTTCATGTTCTCCCGCCGATATCTGGAAGTTCTTAGGGACTTTTGACTTCGGTAAAGGACGTTTTGTGGATTTTCCCGCAAACATTGCTCTTGAAGATATTAATAGCCATTTCACCACAACCACTATATTAGATCATCAAAGCAAGGATCAAACCATCGATTATGTAGCCAGTTTATCTAAACCGAATGTAGATTGTCCTTTTCATTTTTCTCCAGTGTGTGTCTCTTTTCATTCTTATCCTGGAACAGCTTTTACTAGTTATTACTCATATAATTAATCATTCCCTCGATTCCAATGTTTTTTCATCCTTATGGCGAAGGGCATTTATACGTCCACTAGCCAAAGTACCCAACCCTACCCTTCCTGAACACTTTCGTCCCGTTTCTATTCTCCCCTTTCTCTCCAAAATCCTTGAAGCATGCGTACATAAGCAACTTTCCCGATTTGTTCACCTCAACAACTTGCTTAGCACGTACCAGTCAGGTTTCCGACCTGGACATAGTACAGGGTCAGCGTTGCTCAAAGTAACTTTTGACATCAAGGCAGCAGTTGAGGAAGGCAAAGTAACTGTACTAGTTCTAATTGACTTCTCAAACGCCTTTAACAACGTGAATCATGATATCTTGTTATCAATCCTATCCCACCTCATGATCTCCGATGATGCACTGGAATGGTTCTCTTCCTATCTTCGAGGACGCCAGCAGTCTGTCCGAACCGATGAGTCATCCTCAACGTGGCGTGATCTTGACTGTGGCGTTCCACAAGGCGGTATTCTTTCTCCTCTTCTTTTTTCATTATTTATTGATTTGATTACCCATGAACTTCAGTGTTCGTATCACTTGTATGCAGACGATTTGCAGATCTACTCACATGCAAGGCCGGAAAATTTAGACGAAGCTGTAAGTAGTATAAATAGAGACTTAAATTCATTAAAAAGTTGGTCCAACAGGTTCGGTTTAACCGTGAACCCGTCTAAATGCCAAGCGATCATTATAGGGAGCTCTAGAATGATAAGCAGAATTGATACCAACAGTATTGCAAGAATTACTTTCAATGGCTCAATTCTGTCCATTGGTCCCTCCGTCAAGGATCTCGGTTTGCACATAGACGCAATCCTCAATTGGCAAACTCAGGTTTCTCATGTCAGTCAAAGGGTCACTAATATACTGCGTCGCCTTTATCGCCTTAAAAAAATTCTCCCAATGAAGACAAAAACGATGCTTGTGCAGACCTTGATTTTCCCAATTATCGACTATGGTGATGTGTGCTATCTCGACCTGAATACAGATCTGCTCAACAAACTTGACCGACTTCTCAATAATTGCATTCGATTCATATTTAACTTGCGAAAGTATGATCATACGTCCACTTATCGCTCCCAGCTGTCATGGTTACCAATAAGACAATGCCGTAGTTTGAGGGCGTTGACTACGTTGCACTCCCTTCTCCACTCACCTAACTCACCTTCCTACCTAGCATCTAACTTCCAATATCTCTGCTCTAACCATGATAGAAATCTTTGCTCTTCTAATAATCTTATCCTTCTCTGCTCTTCTCATAATACCAGCAAGGTTCACTCTTCCTTTGCTGTCTAAGCCGTAAACCTCTGGAATGCGCTTCCTCAAGAAGTTAGGACGTCCACTAACCGTCTCACCTTTAAGGTTAAAGTATTATACGTAAACTCTATAGAGATTTTTTGGCGGAATCAAAGGAATAATACTGTGCAAGTGTCTCGATTATCTGTGTATTTAATGTGTGTATCAGTATGTATATACATATGTATGTATATATGTGTGTGTTTATGTATGTATATATCTATATGTGTAAATAATTGGTTTTAAGTTAGTATATATTATATATGTAAGTATTTCTAGTATATGTATGTAGAACTACCTATGCAACCTTTTTTTTTTCTATTTAATCATTTAAAACACCTGACACAAACATCTCTGCATCACCCAAAGGTTGGCTGGTAGAAAATGCCTACGGCATTAAGTCCGCCTTGAGCAATTTTGAAATTGCAGGAAGTGTAATAAATAAAATAAAATAAATAAATAATTATATACTAAAAAACCTTCTTAATAAGATTATATTTAAATATCGAAAACCGCGTCCAAATCGGAGCAGTAGGAGGAAACCGCTGACGTACACATATACACACATATGTACATGTCTATATACTATAGGTACATATATAATTTCTCTTTATTTCATTTTTATGGCAGTTAGTGATTTTGCCGTAAAAATAATTATACTGTCGTCATAAGTTGTGATTTCATCGTTACTTTGGCTGAATAAGAAGTAACTGATTTTATTCAAAGTAAGTACATTTAGGGCGAAACACTTAAGCATCATTGAATTATCAGACGTTAAAATAGAATACCGTCTCAGTGTTCGGGAATTACTTAAAGAGTCAAAACATTAACCTGTTATTTTCCTTATGCGTTGACTAGTGTGGAAAGTCCGAGGGAAAATAACAAATCTGTCACGCGTGGAAATACGTACAAGTCTACTTGCATACGCATTAAAAATATCTGCAGGTAATTGCATTTCTTTTAACTTGAGACACATGACACAAACACTATCTGGTCCATAGATTAGCTAAACTTGTGGTATGGCTAGTAACAGTAGCAAAAAGGCTGTTGAATAAAAAACATACAAATGATTGTTTATGACAATTTGGAGTCCCTAAAAAAATCCATAAGATTCAATAAAGAATTGTCCCCGGAGAGAGAGCTGGCTTCTATTGATAATGGTGCTCAACGTTTAAAAGACTGATCATTTTGAATTAGCTTCATGTATTTTTAATGCTATTATATTCATGTATAAACGAATGCACACGAAAAAAAGATTTGTCCTTATAGCAATATTTATGCCAAGACAAAGTATAGAATCTAATGCATGAAAAGAATTAAAAAATAATGATCTATGTATGTAGTACTTTATTTTAAAATAAAATCCAAACTAGTGTTTTAAATGTGAAAAAAAAAACATACATCTATATGTATCTCTGCATGTTATTAAACAACCGAACCAATTTTGTTTAAATTTGATACTTCGAACCCTGAGGAAAGACAGGCTACTTTTTATCGACATACGAGAGAGCGAGAGACATACGAGCGGGGAGGGTTTGAAGAGAGGCGCGATGAGAAGATGGGGGATGAGGGGAGAGGAAAGAAGAGAGAGGGAGTTGGGCCTCCGGAAATCTTACTAATTTCAGGGATGGCTACATCGCAATCGTGGTAGCGTAGCTATAGCCAGATTGCTGAGTCACAAGTGCGTTGCGGCCTAATAAGTATGAGTACTCTCTTTTCTTAAAGGTTTTTGAAAAGAAAAACATTCAGCACCTAATCCTCTTAAGATGAACAATTTTTTTATTTAACATTCTGCTCTAAAAGTAATACTTTTGAGATATTTATTGAAAACCGAAAAAAAGGCGATTTAAAAGCTATTTTGCAATAATGTTCATTAACGCGTATCCCGTTCGAAATTGACATTTCAGGATGTTACTTCCTGTATTTTTCAACAAATTTTTAACTCAGTTTCGAAATGTTATAGAAGACCACCACCCTCGAATGCTCTGGCGCCCTGACCAGACTGACGCTGTCGAAGACTGACAAGACGCTGCCTGACGGTTAGACCAGTTCAAACAGTTTTAATCCGAACGTGAAGTGTAAGTTTCTTTCTTGTTGATCAATGGAAGTTCGATTATGAATAATTATTATGCTGTAGCCTGGCCGCGGGTAGACGAGATGGGACCAACGTGGACGAAGAAACGTCAGCGACAGGGACAACAAGTGGACGACCAGCCGTAAGCGTGGCTACTACAAGTTGACAAGGAGCCGTACCATGGTTCTTTAGCTTGTCCCGAGGCGAGGCGATCACGTTATGATTCCGATTTGAGTGCGTTGTAGTAGGGAGTTTCATACAAATAATACTGAACGGCTCTTGATGGTACGGTTAGGTACCGTTGCCGAAGCAAAAAAATATTTTTTAACTTTTCTTATACCTAATATTTAATAAAAAATGTAGTATAGTGCTTAATAGCTTTAGTTAGTATAGGCTATTCAGATAAGTTAATTTAGTATCTATCCCTTATTTGATTTCATCAATAGAGCATCAACATCACATTTAACATTTCAATCATTCTTGATAAAGTATTCTTTTAACATGTTTTACCCGTAGGTAGACGATAATAATATATATATTTTTTTATTAAAATTATAGCAATAATTTATTACTACCCCAAATAAGATATTAATGGAGAATATTCTTTAATTTCACCTTCGATAAACTCTTCAGGCAGCGCTGTCAGGGCCGGCAACTAGTCAAGTACAACATCACTCAAAAGCAAACGGCTGTCAGGGCCGGCAACTAGTCAAGTACAACATCACTCAAAAGCAAACGCAATTTGTGTAATGTACTCTGAATGTACTAGTAGTTCTCACTAAAGCAGATAGATGGCGGTAGGTAATAACTTTCACTTGCACTCACACATACATTTAACCCCAAAAGGGTAGGCAGAGCGCATCAGACGCGTACATTTGACCAATCATAATTAAGTCCATTTATATATTAGGGGCAAGCCTATTACCGTCAACCGTCAGCAATATAACTATATACTGTCATTACTTTCGTCGTTGTAATGACAAGAAAATATATCCTAGAGTTTTTACAGTACGCCTTTTATAATTGAATAATGATTTGAAAATAAACTGATCTAAGTCAGAATGTCAATGTACACACATATATTATCACCATTTTAATCCAATTTGTAAGTCAAGAACACTTACAGCGGATTTCTATTTTGGACGCGTAGTTTTATGTTTTCCTCAGTATAATAGAAATTCACAAGTATGAGAACTAACCTGCTTTTCATTGTTCAAAGTTGAATAAAAAAAGTTGAATGTGATATGAACTTTAAACGACAAGATTACACTTTATGAATAAGTTTTTGGATACCGCATTATTTACTCACAATGATAAAAGAACTGCAACATTTTATATTAGTTTTATGTTACCTTTCGGATGGCTAGAAGAAACTGAACACAGTGCGAGAGCACCTTATACATAATGCCCACGTACAGGTAGATGGGAGGTGAAACTGCAGAAGTGCTAGTAAATTACACTCTCAATTTATTCAGTTGCCTGAACTGAACTTACTGAATGGCTACGTTGGTAGCTTTGGGTGCTTACAATATCGTAATGTATTAGGTGATTATCATATAAACATAAATGAAATAAACAGAAATACTTATAGAAGAACAAGATAGTGAATGACCACAAAAACTGCATCAGGACGTCAGCGGCAGTGTGATGAATGAGTAAATGGGAAAGACTCGAGCTAGCTCGCATCATTCCGCGAGTCTTTTAACCGTAAAATATACCGGAAAACCGAGTCATAGTGGATTGATGGGGTTATTTAAGACTCGAAGAGGCAAGTCCTTGTATCCGATTAGCTTGTGAGTGAGAGTGTGGTTATTGAGCTCGGTACACGCCTTACAGTCTGTGACTCCCACCAAAAACCCATATATACTTAAGTATATGTGGGTTTTTGTTAATTCTTAAAACCCACATATTCTAAGCATATGTGGGGTTTAAGTATATGTGGGAGTATTGAGGAGAGGGCACCAATCACACTCTCGCCAGCACATTGCTTTCTCGTGCCTCCTGTAAGAGGTTGGTCGATATTTTCCTCCTCGGTCACACACTTAACCTCTTTTGTTGCATGACATTACGACACACAATAAAAAGTAGAATAAAATATTGTCACAGTTATTTACGTCCAAGAATTTTGACATCTGTTTAATTTATTTACTTTATAGTCTTGGATATATTTCTTAAGAAGAGCTTGAGAGCAAGCATGAAGGTAAATACTTTTAGAATACTGATTACATATTATTAATGTTTAACAATAAAATATAACCTTTTTTATTATTTTTAAGTTTGGTAGTTGGTTTAGACATAAAGTAGGCTTAAAGATTCTAAGTGCTGCATTAGATGAAATTTCTTGGACACAACTACTTAACGCTAAATGCAGAAAAAAAGGGTGCATAGTTGCAGTAGAGTAGCATTTAAATTTGAGATTGAAGATGTTTTTGTACTGCTGTTCCGTTTCCAAGATATTCATGTTAGTTCAGTGACAATATAATAATAGTAAGTAGTCTCACCTTTTACGCATCGTTTGGAAGATTTACTCCAGTATTTTAAGAACTACATTCAGGCTTGTATGCATGCAAAAGGCGTATCAAACCCCTAACACTTT
Source organism: Tyria jacobaeae (assembly GCA_947561695.1). NCBI lineage: Eukaryota > Metazoa > Arthropoda > Insecta > Lepidoptera > Erebidae > Tyria > Tyria jacobaeae. The sequence continues at coordinate 2,401,966 of OX387207.1, read as the reverse complement.
GCCAATTATAATATAGTCAGCCGAATATAATTTAGTCACACTTTGGCCAAGCCTTTTGTTGCGAAAGGTGCGTTTTGTGATATAAAATAAAAGATTGGGAGTAATATAAAAATTGAAAGGGTATAAGCGATACAGGCGGATTAGGTAGTGTAAGGAACTAGCTCAAACAGGACAGGCTGATGCAAAATGGTCATAGCCCCCTCTATTGTAAATCATTTTATAACAAAGATTCATTAGTGGCGTATTCAATTTATCATGAAATTGTGTTTTGAGATAGTTTTAGAGTATGCATTCAATTAGATATTTAAAGCTTATGAACATGAAAAACCCTTAAACCTAAAATAATACTTCCTTTTTAGTATAGTAATCATAGATAATTTTTAATACTTTTATATTCATTTTTAAAGTTTATTATTTGAAATATGTATCATATTTGAGAGGTACAATTGAGCTTTTAATCAGGGTACAAGAATAATTTGAAGCCCCAAAATGTTTCATAAATTGATTTTACAATTAACAAATAATCTTGTAATACTGAACCACCGAAGCTGTGGCTGTGTTTTGAATCGCATAGGTCATGCCAAAATGACACGTTTGTAAAATTATTATACAAAAATTGGGTACGGATATATTTTCAGGAAGCATTCGAAATTGACAGTAATATGGCATGGAAGTCCCGTTGTCACATTTAGTTACTTTATATTAATTTTGTAATACAAAGGTAGGTAAGAAGAGAAATCATAAGAAGGAAAAGTAAATTGCTTCTACTGATGGAGTGGACAGCGTGAGCAGACCCGGTCTTATACCTGTAAATCAAAAATTCGAGCCCTCCAAACATCATTCCCATTTTAATATACTCCAAATTTTTACATAGTGCCTGGTAGACGGTCTTGTCCCCTTATTACGTAAGTCATTTTGGATGATAGTTTTCAAAATGTACCCAAGCGTTTATAAACTAAGCCTGCCAAGGCGTGAGTATATGTATGAACGCTTGTGATATAATGTTCATTTATATGTGACTTTACCGGCTGGCTCGACCTGTGAGATACCGCGGCCTCACAGAATACCGGCTGTGAAGCAACGATTACTTTGCATTTCGCTGAAATTATTTAGGTTATGGGAGACCCAACTCCCCCTCTCTTCTTTCCGTTCCTCTCATCTCTCCTTCTTGAGTTAAAGGTGTGCATGTCATCAACCAACAGGTGACCCGCCTGTTTATCTATCTCTATATTAATGGAGAATATCCAGTTACTAATATAAAAGAAGTAAATTTTGTGTTTTCATGCAGCCTGCAAAGTTTCTCTTGAAGCAGCGAGACACTCGAACTGACAAGTCTCCACCAATATCACCTATAGATAAGACGTTCAGCAGCCCTGAGTTTAGAGATAATCCTACACACCCGGCAAAGAGGCAGACTTCGGACTTACAGACGAATGAGGGACAAACCGTCTCAGAATCAAGATTGGTTAGTTTCTTTTATGTTTTTTTTTTTGAGATAGTGTGTAAATGAGCAGGCAGGTCAGCCGATAGTCAGCGATTACCTCCGTCCATGGATACCTGCCATTCAAGAGTCACAAGTGCTTTGCCGGCCTTTTACTTTGGACTGTGGTGCGAGTGCTGAAGTGCACAATAGTGGAGTGCTAATTATCCAGGGAATTGGAATGGATTTTTTTTAAGATGGCGGAAACCTGCTGCCTATATAAGTCCGAAAAATTCCTCTGAGAACTGCCTATGTGGTAAGCTCAAGTGGTAGAGAACGCAGAGTGAAGCTACTTCTCTACGCAACGCCAATAAGTCAAGGCAATCTGAAATGTTTGAAAATGATGATTCTAATTGATATCCTTTGAATTTGGTCCAGAGGCAGAAGCTGTACTGGGGTCTCTTGCATAGAGATGAGGATAGTATCTGTCTAGCACACCAAACTTCTTTGAGGCTTATTTTGTAGCAAGTAGCAGCAAGTAACGGCGAAACTGAATTTCGTAGGCAATATTGACTCCGATATATTATTATGTACTGTTTTAAATATCTATGATTGTTTAATTTAAAAAAATGGATAGGCACACATTATAAGATCATCTCTCTGTCTTTTTAATGCGATAAGCAGAATAATATTTGAAGAACTCTCCTTTTCTTTCAGCAAATTACTGAAGTCAAAGATGAAGTCGCATCACCACGTCTTGTTGACGCAACAGAGGCGATAGGTGACCAGTGTGTCAACGCACCTAAGACCGATGCAATGACCTTTCAAGAAACAAGAAGATGCGTTAAGCAGAAAACAGATTACGGTGAAGCATATAAAACAAGTAAAGAGAAGCTTAAATGCTGCAACAGGCAAGGCCCATCCAAGGTTGGGAATCGTTTTTCTTTTCACTTAGGATTGTACTATTTCATTGCACGTCCAGCTCTTAATCTAAGTCTTTTCCCTTTCAGAAGAGTGGTTCATGTAAGTACTTTCAACTATAATATTAATTATCTTATACGACTTAACAGTACGATCATCATTTATAAATCCAGGTTCTCCGTTAAACTACGATGTTGATGATCTTTTAATGCGCCAGATTCGAGATATAAACAGTGACGCGAGGAAAAGCACCAGAATTATTAGAGACTCGAGGTCAAGGTTGCTTGAAATACAAAAGGTATGCATAAATTTATCTCGTAAGATTGCGAATTATTAATGAATAGCGATCCAATCAAATGTAGATAAAAGTTTTTTCAAGTCGGGTATTAATTTCAGATATTAACGCAATTGATCAAAATGTATCTTTTTACAAATCTATTGAAATTGTTGTTTAACCAGTTTCTTGAAAGTATAGTTTTAAACTTGAAAATTTTGCGTTAATTTGCGCAGAGCCGTAAGTTAACTTTGTTAAAAAAGATGTCATGTAATTATTGAATATTGTCGTTTATAGAAAGTAAATATAACAGAAAGTGACGTCAAGGAGATTGGAGAACGTAATGAGCTCCTTCTCAAAGAGATGGAGCGATTCGACAGGATGACAAAGAACATTCAGAAGATAGTTGGTGCCAGTGGCGAGGGATATAAACGAAAAGAGGATTTTAAATGTTTGGATTATCTCCCTGGTAGCATTTATGGTAAGATTATTATTTTAGTACTTACAAAATCTTGGGTTTACAATTTTTTCGTTGTCTAAAAATCAGACACGGATAAGATTTAGGCTGCTAAGCAGTTATATACAAAAGTGTTTTTATTCCTTGTTTTTTTTTTCTTAACTGTCAGTAATGTCCCATCCACTTTCTTCTTAATACGCTTATTCTAGTATTCAGAAACTTATTTTTTTTTAAGGATAAGTTACGTAGTATAACTTTACAAACATGCAAACAACAGACACAAAGAACACCCCCAGACTTGGGACAACTATTTGTGTATCACATAGGAATCGAACCCATGAGCTTTGACTCAGCATACTACTACTAACCACTGCAACAAAATGTGTAACAAATTCATACATTTGTCATTTATTTTGCTGATTTTAGAACCGACGCTGCACCACGAGATGAGGATGAGTCACCCTTCAGTCTTATTAGCAGGGTCCAAACCGACACATAATCCTAACTTCATAGTATGTGAGCCGTCAACTCGGAGCAAGTCTGTACGTCCATGTCTATGTATCGGATTATAATAATGTAATAAAATAGCTAAATATACATAATTATAACTAAACGGGTATTTTTTTAAAGGAAATTGACCTGACGCGCAAGCTTAGTGAGAGCTACGATATGCAAGAGAAGCTCGCTGCAGATAATGCGGATTTAGAAGTCAAAAGGTTGTTTTTGTTCTTTTTCGTCTGAATTCTGAAATATTAAACTATAGAGTATCTCTTCTATCTTAAATATAGTAAGTCAAAGAAAAATCCTTTGGTTCATTTTATGAGCTCTGCTCTGAAACTGCAAAGAAAAGAAATAATATACCTTTATGCCAGAATGGTGCTATTTCTATTTGTACTTTAATATTACCGTGTCTTTGTTGGTAGTTTTTGCACTGTATTCTCATTATAAACTTATCAAGGACTCGCAAATTAGGCTCGATTCATATTAGAACATTGCAGTACATTAAACTTATATAGAATACTTTGCGTACCCTTTTGGCGGTTCCACTACACTACACTTAGCAAATCAATTTATATTACATCATCCTAACACTGTGTAATATGAATCGTAATGAAGAGACGAATAAAAGCAAACAATAATATATTAATACTAGATAGAATATTCCAACGTGAAAGTTACTATTCTTAAAAGTAGTGACGCAGATACGTAAGTTCAAACTTTTCTCAAATCGGGATAGGCCCACCTCTTGCTTCTATCCTTAGATGACTTAAGAGTTTCTTCTACTGTCATCATATCATTTATACAAGCCAACCGGTTTCAGGTCATTCGTTTCGCAATCATTCTTTCCACATACCCAATCCATTTCTGCATCAACCTCTTAGCTGTTTTTATCACTACGTCTTTCAAGCCTCACTCATACCTCCTAATAAGTACACTAAATTATATAATATATATGTGTATGTACATATATAAAAATTAAATGAGAGAGTAATCAATTTCAACTTCGACTTTTGATTAATGGCTTTTGAATAAAACATTGATCAATCTGTGTACTGTCTGTGTCACTTAATTTGTCCCTTTTTACAAATAGCACAACCTTGTTTGTCCACAAAACATTTTTTAGTTTATTACTTAAAAAAGTATTTACGTTTACATAATGAAAAACTGTTTCGAAGTTGACATTAAACTGACATAAGTCCAATTTTGAAATTAGAAACTAAAATCATGCATCATCAATAAATTATACGCTAGACAGTCCATAAATAACTAATAATAATAATAATCTTACCAAGTTAACGCTCAAAATTTTCAAAATGGTTTCTGCTAATAAATAATAAAGATGCAAAATGAATATCTCATATAAATCCAGGTATGTATTGCAGGTATATTTTGTACAAAGAGTTAATGACCAAGGATCAAAATTTGGAAACCAGCCGAGCTCAAATCAAGAGACTCCAGGGAGAACTAAAGCTGATGAACAAAGAAAACAGTCTCCTTAACGAGAGGCTTAGTAAAAATAATCCCGAGGTGACCCTTTTAACCGCCGTTTATAATCAAATTCACTTGTTTACATTTCTTTGAATTGTTTGACTCTGAGCGATAAGTGAAAAATACGAAGAGGCTTTTCTAGAGCTGGTTTTTAATAATTATACTTTTCAAATGTTTTATACAAACTAAATATTGATCGCGTCATAAGAATACTCATGATTGGTGAAATTATCTCAATGAATGGTGGTGTCATTTTGCTGATATTGACCCTGAGTTGGGAGGTAATTCTTTGGTGGTGAGGTGCGAGAAGCACAAGTTAACACAATTGTTTATATGTTAAAATAAAATTCAAATTTTAAATCTACGCACGCTAATACTCAAAATATTCTTCCCAGGGTGATGCGACTTCCGTAAAAATAGAATGTTCTGATACCGAAGTGGCTGACCAGGTGAAAATTATATTTATTGTGAATGTCTTGTTAAACACAGCTGCGCACTCTTGAAACACTTTGGTAACATTTACTCTATTTTGATTTTAGGCAAACGAGGACTCTAAGCTAACAGGAGATTTACTCAATAAACTAGATAATTATAAAAGTTCTACTATAGACTTGGTTTGTAATAATATGCACATTATTTTTATCATCATTATTAATTATTTAATTGTAATATTAAAAATTGCATCGGGTAAGACAGAGCAGTTTGTCATTCGTTTCTTCTACATTCATTTTTTCTACGTTCCCAAACCACCTTACAATAATATATATACATACATATAACTCTTTTAAATATTCGTCACCACGTGATGGCTGATAGATTAGTCAGACTAAAAGCCGTCCGCAATGATGTATATGTATAGAAATGGTTTATCGAAAAATCAGAACTTTTCGTATTGAACAAACTTTTTCAAACTTGTCCCATCAATCTGGGGTCAAAGAGACGGAATTTTCCTGCCTACTTTTTAGTCTTTGTTACCCCCGAGAAAGATTCGTTACATCTGTCAAACGGTTCTCAATAGAAAGCTTTTTCAGGAAATACTTTTTATTTTTATTTATTTTATTCTTAATGATTATATCAGGAGAAGCAACTTGGCAGTTTGGAACAAGAAGTCCACTTCATCAAAGCTGAAATGGACAAGGCAAAGGAGGGGGGCAGCGCCTGTCGCGGCGGGAGTGCCGGTGGCCCCAACACCTGCTTCGAACAACCAGTATGTTTAAACCGTCCAAACATAAGGATTATATTAATTGATATTTTATGCATATGCGAAAGTAAGTCTCACTGGCAGTCGGGTACCGTGTTCATTAATTTTTTTCTAACGTGTTACGAACCGTATTAGCGTATAGAGTTGTCATCAGACGTTATCAAGAATAGAACAGAATATAATTTATTGGACACTAAAATTACAATCAATATTATTTACATATTTTTACGAAATTGCTCCATTCAAAGGTCTTTTCTGGTTCAATCCTTTGTCAAAAATATTTAGAAAAATATAATTACAAATACTGTATTCTAAATCTGACCTAGACTTCTTAGGGAATGAAAGATATTATTGTATTATTTCTCTTACTAATAGCCATATTACAGTATAAGTACAAATCCAGGTATACTAACGTTCTCTTTTTTTTCTATTAGCCTGGTGGACCTCCAGTCCCGCCGATGACCAGAGCTGTAAGTATTATAATTATCACAGTTTGTTTATTTATTACATTATAGTAGTCACGAGTATTTAATGCCACGGTCTGTCATTGTTAATTTTTAACTAACCTTGAATGAACGTGCTGACATGAAATTAAAAATTCAAAAGCTTTAAAACATAAGAATGTATACCTGTTTGTAAACTAAAGCAGGCAATGTAATTTTAAAACCATAAAAAGCGTGTAGTTTCATTAAAATCTGTTCAATAGTTTTTTTCCCTAATCGTTCCGTAGTCCGTCTGTAGTCTAACAGCTCGCTTTCATTAGAATTACTTACAAATAAATTTCCATAATATAATAAATTGATATATCTTCGCCAATATTTTAAAAATCAAATTAATAAATTACTTAAAATTAGATAAATAAAAGTATTCAGGGCTACTACTATGAATATATACGAGTAGAAGTGTATATTTAAAACTTAAAAAAAACTTATAAAAAAGAAAAACATTTATTCTAATAAAGTTATGTGACCCACATTAACAAAAAAAAAGGAAAAAAAAACATTTAAAACATTGAACAGCTCAAACTTTAATTGAAAAAATAACTTTTGGCAAACATTCAAAAACGGTGTTCGCCATAGCCTATGTTGTAAAGATCATAATAATCTGTGATATAGTGTCAATCGTTTCTCAACAAGCATATGAATACATACTTACCTACAATTAACTTCTGAAAATTTATGCAAAAAAAAATTAAATTTGTTTTATCAAGAAAGCTTAAAATTGCAAATTATTGGCAGTCCCCAAAGACTGCCTGTATTTTATATTTGATTTATTCATTGTCTGAACAAAATATGACACCTAACCAAGATGCACCTATCTCGATTAATCAACATTCTAAAATTGAATATTAAGATACGTATCGAAATCAGTTTGATGTTTACACTGTGCAACTAGTGGATAATGAAAGCATTATAACAACTACTTTAAAGCGTGTTCTCCTAATTCTAATAATTAATCCTTTTATTGTTTATCTATTCAAGGTTAAATACTTAAAACTAACGTGAATCAATGAAAAGCCTAGTGGTATTTTTTGAGACTAAACCATTTATCAATGTATCAACGATATATTTTTATGTTTTATACTCCGGGTTTTGTTTTGGTCTAATTTAATCTTAAATATTTCCACATTGCAGTGTGGCGTGTGCCCGCCCTGCCCTGCACCATGCAATCCAAATGCACCCCCGGTAAGTAAAGTTCCTCAGTAGTGGAGCAAGACTTCAAATGTTGCTTATTATACCACTGTTCTCATTATTAATCAGAATCTCTGAGGAAAACGAGGTCATCGAATAACATATTTTCTTGTATCATGCCTTTTCATACACCAGTTTAATCGAATCGTTAAAATGATGGGAACGTCAATATTAATGTTTTTTTAGAAATTAATAATATAAGTACGTAAATAATATTATTTAGATTAGCATCATTTATATTATATCATATATATATATATATATGTGACTTAGCTTGGTCGTTTTGTGAATGACTCCAGTATTAGTTATTACTTTAACCACAAAAAGTAAAAGCAGCGAAAACATAGTTAAGAGGCAACGTTGCTAGAATTAGGGGCAATTTGTCATCTGTTTTTAACTGATTAAACTTCTACCTATAAACTACGTGGTTGCCAGATGGTTCAGCTTACCCTAAAGAAGTAACAGTACAATTATCTTTTCAAATTCAAATTCATTTTCTTTATTTTATAAAACTGCAGTTGCTTTGTCAAATGTGTAATTAATATTATAAACAATATAATTACTACTAAGTACTAAGAAAAGTACATGCCTTATTTTTAACGTGTCGAAACTCCCTTTGGACTATCATCCCACCGGGATTTACGGTGAAGCGGTGGGTCGGAATCGGACAGACTAAAACGACACGAAGTGCCATACTGCGCTTTACATAAGAGGAATCTGGAAACAGAAAGAAAGAAAGAAAACATTTATTCTGACATTCACAGGACAGCACATAATTTATTGCAATTACATAAAAACCATGAGTACTTATAATGCCCTGTGCGATGTCAGAAAAGGCGCCTATCTCAGCATATTGCTGCAGCCGGAGACTGCAGCGCTGGTTTTATGAAAGGGCCCGAGTCCGGTAACGTCACGAGCCTATTTTCCATATTTACAGCTTTAGTAAGACATCCGGACCTCCTAGCGCCTGTTGAACGCAAAAGTGCCGACAACACTTTCGGGTAAATCTCAACCAGGCGGCGTTCAGGCACACCAGGACATGGCCTCCTCGCGGTTGGCCACTGTTGGCCTCATGAATATGGTCCGAGTCGAGATCGTCCCCCGGGGCCGCTTTACCGCCTAATTCTGCTAGATGATCTCCTCACAGAAGGTTGCGACCGCGGCAAAATTAATGTCACTGCGGGCTATGGAGCTTATGACGGCCTGCAGCGACAGATCCACTCCAATTACTGCAGTGAGAGTCCGACGCTGTGCTGTCCAAGCGAGGCAATTCGTGAGTGTATGCTGGACCCAGCCCTCACTACAGGCGCAGTGGTGGCAGGTGGGACTCAATTCCCTCCTAGCGACCGAGTGCAGGTACTTTCTGAAGCAGCCCGTGCCCGGAAAGAAACTGCGTCAGTCCAAAGGAAACGGTCCCGTGCTGCCGCCGTGCCCACTCGACCATAGCGGAGACTCGATAATCGTTCGTGGCTCATAGAAGATCGCAAATAACAAATTAATAATAATGAAATGAGTTGTAGATTGCTAAAACGACGACGAATTGACGACGTAATGGATTGCACGTATTACATTTAATTTAAAAAATAAATATATTAACTTAAAAAGCATAAGATAGTTATAATAAAATACTTACCTAGAAAGCGATCGGTTAGCTGTGATAGATGTATTGATGCGACACTATTACAATTAGTATTTTAACTTCTGTTGATCGAGAAGTAAAATTTTTTGGTAAAAAATAAACAAAACACATGTTTAAAATAAAACATTGTCGTGAAGAGAGATCGACGAGGGAGTTTTGGAATATATACATTTTTTTTTTGCCTACGTGACTCGCGAATAACAATATTCGTGCAGCGCGTCTCACTCTGTGTAGTCACTCACTGTACCCCTGAGTATCGGTCGAGTTGATATGGCCACAGTAATACAAGAGGGAAATTTCTGTACTTGTACTATTATTTATTCCGTGGTCAAGGTTAAGTAAAGGATGAGTTGTCCATTCGTCTGTAAAGTGTGAATTTGGCAGCTTCTGAACTTGCCGCCCGGGGCATAGGACCCGCCTTGCTCCCCCTCCTAGTTCCGGGGCTGCCCGAAGCCAGAAGAACCCTATATTCATTATTGGTTCAATCCCCGCCGTGTTCAATACAATTTTGTTTCTCGATTAGTCCAATATATGATCGGTCAAGGAATATATTGCATGCATTTTTTTTTTGTAATTCAAATATCAAAGAAGGTATACATAAGATAAAAAGGATACTAGTTCATTGGAAATTACTTTGCGTTTGATTAAATTTTAGTTTCTCTTTGTTTGTAAATCATTATTATTTTCATTTGATTACTGGTACTATAATGTATCCATCGACCTCGTTTGTACAGTTCTATAATCGTGCACTTAAACCTGACAGAGCTCTTATATAGATAAAAAAATTGTATTAAAAACTCTAAATTACTTCTAAAAGCAGTGTTAGGAAATCCGTATGTATATATCGTTCATTTCTAATAATAAAGGTGAAGTCTTTAGTTGCGATGTATGTAAATCAGGGTGACTTGTTTCTGTAGTAATTTATAAATGCACATAATTAAGAACTAATATAAAATTATCAAAACTTACAGACTCCAGCAGAAAGAGAAGTTGCAAAACTGACAATTCAATTGCGACAAACTGAAGAAAACTTTAAGACCAAAGTCACAGAAGTATGGGTCTTTTTATTATTATAGAAACAAAAATATAAATTTAACGAATCTCCGTTAATGCTAGGGGATAATTTTATTTTAGTGTGCCATGCTTCGAACAGAATTACTTAAAAAGAAGGAAGAATTAGAGAAAGAGAGATGTCAACATCGCGAGGTTCAAAACAAGCTTCGTGAGTTGGAAATGAAGTTTGAAGGCCTAAACACCCACACGAAGATGATGCTAGGATCTAAAGAACAAGCTATGGAGCAAGAAGTTAATGTGAGAGCTTTAAAACAATGCTACAGAGAAGCCAGGGAAGAAATTGACGAGCTCAGAATCTTGATGAAGGAACAGAACGATCAGCTTCAAGATTACAGAGTTAAGGTAAGTAATTTTTTTTTTTTGGTGTAATAGGCAAACTAGCAGGCGGCTCACCTGATGATGACTGAACTCCTGCAACGGCTGCAAGTAGCAAGCGTGGTGCCACCAAACAACGACGTTGTTTAATTATATTATTCCGGTGGAACCACCTTATGCGCGTAGCTAAAAATTGCTATTAAAAAGTTATTAGAGGCGGTTCGGCGTAGGACAGATTCGGCATTGGACAGATTCGTGATTCGGCAGATTTCCAACTAGACAGTCGTGGATTGTGCAGATTCATGGACTCGACGGATTAGCTATGCGGCAGAAGTACAGTTGTAAATAATATATATATACATATATATATATATATGTATATACATATATATTATGAATAAACCATAACCTCACCTTTACAACCACGAAAAAAAAACACTTCTGTTATTCGCCTAAGGCAGCTTCTCAAAATGACCAGTTCATTTAAAAGCACATATGTACATGTTTTATTTTTCCGAAATTTTAAAACGAATATCGGTAAAAGCTAATGCACATCTCTAAAAGCAAAGTATATAAAGGGACAATCGAAAAAAGGGTGCAAGCGATTTTCAAATTTATTGACAAATTTTCAAAACATGATTTTTTTTTTCTTATATTAGTGTCATCTTTCGACTTTATGTGAGACAATCAAGATTTTAAGAGCGTATACCTCCTGTAGACAGTAAAGTTTCCAGCTAAATAACTATACCATAAATACCTTTCGGTGATACATGTCATATCCCACTGAGACAAGAGCGCTTTCATACTGCAATGAATATATGATCCTTAATAATTAAATTCTTAATTATTTTCACTTATCATAGGAAGTATTGTGAAGTACTCTTGTTCCCATATTTTAAATCCTTTACGTATAAGCCAAAAAATTGGTTCCTATTAAGTAATTCCTTAATTTTAATTTGTTTGCAGTACTTGCAAGCACAGCAACTGGTGGAAGAACAGCGGCGTCAGATGGATATGATGGACATGGATAACACCAGGATTAGTGAACAGATCAACCTTGAAATACAGAAAGTCAAGGTATCCTACTGAGTTTTTTCATCATTTGTGTTTAATTACCAACTATATGCATATATACTATGGCTGTTGTTGACACTGGATTGTTTTTAAATAATTTAAATTAAAAAAGATCCATGATATTTAAGTTGCTAAGCTAATAATTTTTTCGTCTTTCTAGTTGAAGTTCCAAGAGAAGCTTCAAGAGCTAGCACCTATCCCTGATCTACTGAAGGCGACACAAATGCGTTTAAAGGACGCACAACAGTCGCAAGCCATTGCTGAGCACAATGCCGAGCAACTAGCTAGAGAACTTAATTGCGCTAGGGAAAAGGTCATTTCAGAATTTAACGTTCAGATTTTACTAAAAGTGTTAAAGTTAAAAATGTCAGTAACTCAGAAGTTTATATTTTATAGATAGCTTATTTTTAGTATCTTTATGGAAGATATTTCTAAAGTAATCCTGCTGCTAATAAGTTAAGCCTGCATATTAAAGGAATGCAAGTATTGCTAATAATGGGTATTCAACATGACTGGTTTTGTAGTGCCATTTCAATCTTATTATTTATCTTATTATTTTATTCTTTCAATATGATAATGGGCCATGGTTTCGATTACTATATAAATATTAAACTGATTGTAAAAGATGAATAATTAAAGAATAACTTAAGGAGCTTTTTAGGTACACATGCTTCTACACAACGTGATTAAGCCACCGGAGAAGCCGTCTGACAAAGATAGCCAAGACAAGGCAATGCAGTTACTGCAACAAAGAATTGCCCAGCTCACAGAGGGCAACGCCGCTCTTAAGAATGAGATAGATCGATTGAAGTAAGTTATCCTATTCAAAAGTATTGTAGAGCCTTCCGTGAAGCTGTGATTTATTTATTATATATTGAGGGGGATTTATTATTATAGTGAGGGGACGTAAACTTTAAGGCGCAGTATGGTTTTTAATCATTCAGGCGTTTGGCCTAATGCATAGCCTAGATGGACTATCTCACATGATATATATATATATGTGTGTGTGTGTAAAATTTTAAACGTATTGTTTATCAAAATAAAACAGTTTTGCTGTCTATATTTTAAAAACTTTTCGTAATATTCAGGTCGAATGTGATTCGTATGGAGGAAGCTGTACTTGCTAATGAAAAGCGGCTTCAGGAGAAAATGCATGAGTGTGCTCAGCTGGGAGGGGAACTGGATCGTATAAGGGATGAGGCAGCCAGGGCCTTACAACGCGCCAATGAACGCACAGAGACAATACGCAAGTAAGTATAATGATTCTGCTACGTAGCTATGGATCTTAATTTGATATAAAAGCTTACTATAAAAGTCTAAAAATATCTATAATTTTAATAATATTTAAAAAATATAATTTTTCTATAATATTTAATTATACTTTTGTTAAAATTTTATAAAAACTGCATTTTACTATAGGGAAGCCGTAGCCTTTATTTATAAGGCATCGTTTCTAAACGTGCATTTGTGCTCAATTTCCCATATCGCCCAGGTGCATGCAAACTACAATAGCAGAGATGGAGAGACAGCTAGCAGCCTGCAGGGCTCAAGTGAAGACTTCTGAGAAGGATCGCGATGAAGTAAATTTTTCAATAGTCTATATTTAATTTAAGGTGTCCGAGACTTGCATGACGTACCAGGTGGTGAGCTTGTTACCAGTACCTGTCAGCTTTTGATAATCTTAAATTACTAGTATTAAAGTAGGAGATTCAATGTTCACTTATTTATGGTTCCTATATGAACATGAAAAGTATATGATCTCGCTTACCATAATAATAATATGAGATGGCAGTCTACGTTGTTTTTTTTTAGAAATTGGATAACCAAGACTTTTGCAGTTTAAATTGTGGTAACTAGCCATGTTTGAACAGTCCAATTCGTCATATATAAACAAATTGTTTGGAATTTTACTGTATAGCGTTTATAGCAAACACTATTTTCATATTAATCATTAAATAATTTGTTACAGCTCCAATGCCGGATGCAGTGCCAGATACAACGCTTGAACGACAACTTCGCTCAGGCCCAGCTCCGTATCATGGGCTTACAGACACAAGTTTCGACCCTTAGAAGAACTGTCTCCAGCACTGGAGAGGGTGAAGGTGACGGTGACAATCAAGAATGCACTTGTGCAGCCTTTTTCGAAGACCCATGAGAACAGTTTCATCTAATCGGCACATCTGCTGAATACGCCTTTATATATTAACTGAACTCCATAGCAGACGACCGACAGCTGTTGTTTTACTGAACCTTTATACAAGAAATTCGTTTTCATCGCGTAATTGTTTTTAGGTTAATAGGCGTATAGTTATGTTCAGGTGTTGAAATAATTTAGTAACAGATAATTGTATAATATGTTTTGGACTGGTCGTCTGGGGTGGGGTTGAGTTAATCTATTACATATTCATAGGTTTATTTTAATATAAAATAATGCTAGATTTTGAAATTTACAAACATGGGAGGAGGGGAATGATTTAGTTATGACCTACAATACCGGTTAATATATTTAATTGTGATATGATAAATTGGGTATGATTGACCACGTGAGCTGGGTCGGTATCAGTAGCATTCATAACAAACATGGAAACTAACGTAGAATTAGCCTCGAGGTATGGATTTTGAATTTTGGTAACATTAAATACTTTTAGATCCCGATATTGGTAGGTAAATATGCGGTTTTGATTAGGTCAATCCGTCTTAAAACTTTTCATCTGTTCCATGTATCCTTACCGATCTATCTACTGATTAAGGTAGTAGTTTTTTTCTTCGTCTATCCTTTCCGGTAGGGAATGAATCAAAAGTAACAAACACTTCATAATTCACCACTAATATAAATCTAAACTTCAAAAGGAACTAACATCTTTCATGAGATTTCATTATTAAAACAGTAAAGACACTCGGAAAAGTATCTCTACCGGTAGGAATAGATGGTAAAAATTCCAACTATCCCTGCGAGTAGGTATATATCTGTAGGGACACATGGAACACGCGAAACTTTTCCAAGGTTACGGCTCGCCGCTATATCAATTTATTTAGGTAACCGTGTAGTATTTACTGAAGACGCATTTACAACTTTCTTTCCTTATCTTTAAATTGCACCGTGAGTTGAGACGAACTGTCAAGTGCAAAATTATAAAGAGTCCACTGCTTAATAATATTGGTCTTCGATTGAAGATGCTTTTAATATTTCATAAACGATAATGAAATGTTCATGTTGTAAGTAGTATTCATATGCATGTATTAGTGTACGACTACATTTTAACAACTGAAACCTAGTCATGACTGTATCTCGTTGTTTTGCTTGCATTAAGCCAAGTTATACACAGACATCCTGTTGGGTCGAGTCATGAGGCAGATCAAGCTAATATTATTTAATTTTTATAGTGTACTATGGCTTATCAGTCCTTATAAAAAGTATTTCGTCGGTTTTACTCAAGTTTAAAATGTAGTTACGTATAAGGGTGTATCTATAACTTGTTACTTTTGGGTTCCTACTTCTGTCTTCAGTTTAAAAATGTTGATTTATCCTTTGGTTCTATCATTTTCATGTTACTGTCACTTGATCCTAGCAACTTAATACAAATATCTTCAATTCTTATATGGCGACAGTTTTAGCAGATTTTAAATTTTCCTGCAATAATAGATTTTTATATGATTTTACCAAATCTTATCAAAATCTATCATTGTAGGGTTACAAGGATTGTTCATAATTTGTCCCCTCTTTCTCTCGTATATTATTTTGATATTCCTTTGTCCTACCCCTGTTATTGCATTATCGTTTGCTCCAATCTATTTGCTCGATATCCTTTTCTTTCTGCACTTTGCTTGATATCTGGATAAAGGACAGAGCTTGCCTTGCCCGATATCCTTCTGTCCTTTCCTTGCCTGATACCCCCCTCTGTCCTTTCCTTGCCCGATATCCCCTATGTCCTTTCCTTGCCCGATATCCCCTATGTCCTTTCCTTGCCCGATATCCCCCATGTCCTTTCCTTGCCCGATATCCCCTATGTCCTTTCCTTGTCCGATATTCCTCTGTCCTTTCCTTGCCCGATATCCCTCTGTCCTTTCCTTGCCCTATATCCCTCTGTCCTTTCCTTGCCCGATATCACTCTGTCCTTTCCTTGCCCGATATCCCTCTGTCCTTTCCTTGCCCGATATCCCTCTGTCCTTTCCTTGCCCAATATCCCTCTATCCTTTCCTTGCCCGATATACCTCTATCCTTTCCTTGCCCGATATCCCTCTATATTTTCCTTGTCCGATATCCCTCTGTCCTTTCCTTGCCCGATATCCCTCTGTCCTTTCCTTGATCGATATCCCTCTATATTTTCCTTGCCCGATATCCCTCTGTCCTTTCCTTGCCCGATATCCCTCTGTCCTTTCCTTGCCCGATATCCCTCTGTCCTTTCCTTGCCCGATATCCCTTTGCCTTTTTAAAAAATATCCATATCCACTGACCCTTTCCTTCTCTTGATATCCTGTTGTCCCTTTCCCTTGCTTGATATACGGTGTCTTTTTCTCTTGCTTGATATCCGGTTTTCCTATCCTCTTGTTTGATATCCTGTTGTTTGATATCCTGTTGTCCTGTCCACTTGCTTGATATGCTCTTTTTCTATCCATGTACTTTCCTGCCATTTTAGTTTCTCCTTTTTCTATCCTTATCTCGAATCCCTCTCGCTCTCCCTTATCCAAGTTCGATCATGTGTTTTATTCAAAACTAATCACTTTAGTCTACTAAGATCGGGATAGGGGGCAATCATTATCTTGCACTGAAAATCAATTGTATCCATAATTATTTTGAATTAGGCTCTTAAAAGGGCTCTCATAAAGGGCCTTCTTCACTAATAATATAAGCTTTAATATTAAGAAACTACTACACATTAGATTCAGGTTCTATTTTTTAGATTGATATAATATATTTGGCTCGGGAATTATATATTACCAAAAGAGCTCTTCTGGGTGGTTGGTTTATTAAAGCTACACTTTTAAACATGATTGTGAACCAATAATGTTACTACTCAGAATAATATTTGTTTATGGAGTGTATAATATCCTAGGGCTCGACGAAATAGGTAATAATTATAAAATTTTTAAAAGTATTATTACTTGTCTAAATTGGACAATGTAGACAATTTTTAAGCGCATGGTTGTGCAAGCAATGTAAATTAAATATTGTCTGACAAACTAGTGGTTCAATTAAAATATATATACACTACAAGCTTTCTTTGTTTTTCTGTGTCTTAAGAGTAATTAGTAATTTCACATTTCAATATTACACCTTTCTTTCGTTTTAAGTAAATTTATTTTTGAACCTTAGGTTAACTTTCTCCTATAAACTAGTGAACAATCACCTTTACTGCAGAAACTTTTAAATCGAACTATCATTGAATTGACTAATAGGACAGAACTCTAAATATCTATATCGATCGATCAATAATACACAAAAGAAAAACAAATGAGCATCTATTTCTAGACCCCTCTTTAAATTATCTATGCTTATTTTTAAGTAACAAATCAGTCTTGGTCAGGACAATGTCATATTTTAATATAATAAATAAATATACAACGAAACATGAGTGGCCATGATACTGAAGTTTTCTATGCTTGTTACCTACCCATATATTACAAAAAACTACGATGAGACATTTTCAACACGACCGTGCAATTACCGTTTCTGCCGTTAAGCAAAAATTATCTAA
Organism: Tyria jacobaeae; assembly: GCA_947561695.1. NCBI lineage: Eukaryota > Metazoa > Arthropoda > Insecta > Lepidoptera > Erebidae > Tyria > Tyria jacobaeae. The sequence continues at coordinate 2,384,215 of OX387207.1, read as the reverse complement.
AGCGAATCCGTCGTAAAGCAAATCTGTCTTAAAGTGAACAATGGTATTGGTATATATGGTGGAATTCTTTTTTTTTTTTATACTATAGAGGGACAGACGAACAGACGGGTCACCTGATTTTAAGTGACAACCGCCGTCCATGGACACCCGCTTCTCAAGAGTCGCAAGTGCACTGCCCGCCTTTGAGGGTGATGAGGGATGGGGGATGCAGGGAGCGGAAAGAAGAGAGAGGGGATGAGGAGCAAGGAGATGACGGGAGAGGAAAGGGCAGAGGGGGAGTTGGAAATGCAACGCAAGCGTTACTTCACAACCGGTTTTCTGTTAGGCCGTGGTATCACACCGGTCGAGCCGGCCCATTCGTGCCTAAGCATGGCTCTTGTCCACGCGCCTCATGCGAGGGCACCTAGCGACGGAGTGGAAGGCGCGGCGGGGGACACCGTGGAGTGATAGTTGCGGCACTTGTCGCCGCGGGATAGCCCCACCACTTGACGACCGAGCGGCGCGCACGACACTCACGGGCAACCATTTATTATAATTACGATTATATAAATTAAACACAAAGTACAGTCCACTATCATTTCAACTCCAAACAAGATCCGAAGCTCAAACATCTCTACCACTGTTAAACTCAGTTTTCCCTATTGTCAACTGGACCCCGATGGGAACAAAACGACCTTAATCATTTTTAACCATTGCCCTTGAAATTTTACTTTCAATACATCCTTTAGAAGATATGGTGTAAATAATAGTCTAATAAAAAGGGGAATAAAAATCTTGCTGTCCCACGATTGGGCACATTGAATGGTGTAAATTTAATTTATTTTAATCCATACCCACCATTCCCTTTAAATATACGGGTAATTATTAATTCAAATCAAAAACAGTGCCCATAAGCATGGCCCCATAGACAGTGGGACACAAGTAAAGGGGAGAGCAGATCTACTATTGCGAGAAAGAGTGTGCAAACTCTGCTTTAAAGTGACTGGCTGTGCCTTATTTTTATTGTATTCCTTAATAATAATTGCTATCTTTTTACTTCCTTCATATTATTGTTAAAAAAAAACCTTTGATAAATTTAAAATCATTACTACAGCATTTTACTTTTAATGGTGTAGGAGTGCTTTAATAAGATATAATTCCTGTTACAAGAAAGTATTTGCAGTGTTTATGACCAATATTAAAGAATTCTAATCAAAACTTATGCCTGTAGTAGCACAGTATGGCTATGGAAGCGCATGAAGCGTCGCTGAGGGAATCGCTCCAATGGAGAACATTGAAGGGTCATTATGAAACCCAGGGTTTTGTACTTCTAGAGTATTTGAAACAACATACAACATCCACAACTTTATTGTAACAAAATATTAAAAAAAAATCCATTACCTATGCTTATATAGGAATCATAATCCTGTTTTAAGAAACTTGAATTTAGTAACTTCGTATAAGGAGATCTAAAACACTATCATTTTCTTTACTATGGCACATCATGGATATATGAAACATTATGTCTATCTTGCCCTTTAGTCAGATGTTTGTTTGTTGATGTGATATGATTTTCTTTACCAGTACGTCTAAAATTTAAATCCCGTGTGGCTTATACTATTGTATCTCTGTCCTATTCATGAAGAGTCTTCACTCCTTTGAGTTTCTTTATCCACGTCTTCCTGTACCACGTGTACGTTGCCGTTGGCTGCGTAGCAAGACCTGAGAGCTTCTTGCGCCAAATGTGTGTCACGATGAGGGGGACGCGCGATATCGTTGTATAGATCTATAGCTTCACTAATTACAGTGATCGCATCCAGAGAATGTTCTTCATCCATAAGTTTTGCTCCTTCCTGTAATAGAGCGAATAGTTAGAATTTAAAGATTTTAGTTAAGTTTAGAGAATTATTTTGTCCTACTTAAACTAAATGCCTTTCTTAACACAGAAGTTTCAAATAAATGTTAATAAAACAGCATTTGTATAAGCTTCATTTTCTTCAAAGAAAAACTCCAAATCGCTTGCCTTTTACTTGTTTAATTGTCCGTTTTAGTGACTTTACAATAAATTTGCTATCCGTTAGCGAGCTACACAGATAAAAAATAAACGTAGGCGTTAACAATAAGTATAAAACTTTTTTTTTTAACTCAAATTTTTAACATTTACGTTTTTTGCTTTTTCAAATACTTTTATACACACTAACATGTCTAGGATTAAGTACATTTTTAAATTTAAAAAAATATCTAATAAATATTTACCAAATGTAGTCTTCCAGACTGGCTTCTTAACCAAGTTAATGTAGTCATTTAATTGGCTAAAAGGAAGATTTTTTTTTTACAGTAATGATAAAAAAAAATATAATTTGTTTTTACATTGACATGAATCACACAATTACGGTGATTTGGCATGCCTAAAAATCGGTTTATCAAAATCACTCGCCGCATACGTTTTTTGCACGGCATCCTTACTTGGCAGTGCTCTTCTTTTGACACTGCCGAGTAAGGATGCCGTCTTTGAGATATAGCGATTGGACAGGCCACGGCATAACGTTGAGCATCGGCAAGTGTGTCTTACGACTTTAGCCATGTGTGGACATGCATCGTCGTTCTTTAGTTATTCGTTTCAATCAACCAACTGGCTTCGCAAAGGGATGATCATGTATTAAACAATCAGAGGTTGCCCCTGATCTAAATAAGATGAACCGATCTCACCACTTCACCGATTACGAAATCATTATTCTTCTCCTTCCTAACAAAACGTTCTTGACATCCAAAGTTCCTCAAAACTCGAGTACGTCTTGTATTCGGCTTCATACTGAATGAGACATATCGGAAAAGCAAGCACAACGCCAATCTTTTTCCTCCCAATTTCACTGTAAATGGGTTCTACGATTGCGGGGTGCTATAGAGGCAACTCTCAGCAGCCTTTGGGAACAGGTAGGTTGTTCGATTATCAACAAGCCGAGAGCAAGAGCTGTATGTATCATGGTACTATTGGTACGCTCGGCTATGAGGCCCGTAATACGATAGCCTATCCAGAGGCGGCTTATGATGCTCTGCATAGTACCAAGAACGACAGCTACAGTACATTGCCTGGAACAAGCTTGCAACATTTCGACCGCTCTCATTATCTGGTCGAAATGGTTTTAATAAAACGCTATTACATTCTTGTATAGGATCGTGATAAACAGTTTATTTTCTACTGAAATCAAAAGTAAATCAAATAGTGAAATTCACTAAAAAGAATCAATCAAAAAAGTTACAATTTCAATTAATCCTCAATTACGACTATATTCTTAAACGTGCTTGATGACTAGAGACTTTTAATGAGTGTAGTTTGAGTTATTGTTTTTTTTATAATCTCATTGTCACTTTATTCTACGCAGTAGAGTCCAAAAACATGAGGCTTATTTTACGAACCGAAATCAATAATTATTTTGTGGCCAAAGGTCTAAAACTTACGTCGTTTACATTTTCTTTGTGTACACAATGGCACAATAGATTCGTTCTAAATTTATCATAGCAGGTACCCTCAGTACACATACGACAATAATTAATGTAAAACTGAGTTTTCATGAGTCATTTAATTTGACTATTTACAATAATTGTGTCGTTCTCAGTGGAGTAGCTACCCTAGGTGGACTAATAACGAAAGTGGCGCTAAATTATGGTTGAATAAAAAGCATTTCAGACGCCCACTAGTATATTTCATCTACTATTATTTTACCTGATACTGTTTAACACATCTGTTGACAGTCTCCACGTTGACTTTGACGTGGTCCCGATCGATGTTTATTGAGCATTTGGTACAACTGCTTGGCAGGCACTGTAAATTTGCCCTGAATTTACCTGTGCAGGATACGTTTGGACATCTGTAAAGATGATTGATATATAATTTATAAAATGAAATGAAATTATCTTAAGTACCTATTAGAATGGAACAAATCATTTGGAGGAACGGTGGTAGTTGAAAGTGTATAATACACGGTTATAATATGGAATAACATACAAATATTATTATGCTTTACATCCTGGTGAAATGTACTGTCAAAAATTTTAAGCTAGTTTGTTAATAAGACATATACATATTATAAACTATATTTAGTATGATACAGGTGGCGTGATCATAATCACGCCATCCTGTATCATACTAAATAAAAACATTGCTTTCGTTTGTTCCGTTATGATCCCTTACTTGAATTCCTACGGGAGACTAGACACCACATTATACTCAACGGTAGCTTGTTTATTCTTAATTTCAACATAGTAGACTTAAAAAGATTCTTTATATGAATGTATGTTTCAAAATCTATATCATTATTGCAGTACATGAAAGTTACGGTCAGTTACAGTTGAAGTCCCTTTTTTATTTTTGTTTTTTATAAAGACAACTCCCGCACTATTAATTCCTGTGTCGCGAGGGACTTTACAAACATTGAAACAACGGACACAAGGAACACCCAGACTCAGAACAACAATTTGAGGATTACACAAGTGTTGTCCCTTTTACATTTAATAAGAATACACAATAGCATTGGAACATTTTCAAACAGAAGAAACTTATACAAATGAATTCCTTACTTAATTTTATAGCTCAATCAAGAGTTGTGTTTTGTTTACAACAAGTTTTGGAGTTAAGTTCAACCTCTGTTGGCAAAGTTGTCAGGGGTACAAAGAGTATCTGCACCCAATAATTTATATAATACTTTTGCAAGCGGCTTTACATTATACCGAATCAAATCAAAATCAGTAAAGCAGTTTAACCCTTTACAGACAGACAGATAAAGGTATTGTTATTTACATATTTTATAATATTTTATAATATTGGCATCGTTTCTATGTACTTGCAGAAGTCAGAACTTTTAACCAATAGAGGTGGTTAAGATAAAACAATCACTTATGTTAGATATTTTAATGAACATTTTTAAAAGTGAAGTGATATTGACTCATGCTAAAGTTGTAAAAAGAACTTTTGTCAAAACTACTTTTGACCAACCGAGTTAGTCAAAAGACCTTTAAACTCACCTGATAAAGGGAGGTGTGTCCCCAGATATCATCTTCAACATGGGCCAATCTTCTTTACAAGCGGTACAATCGCACTTGAACCAATAACGGCACGCCAGTGCGCGCTGCCGGTCTTTGAGACCGCGCGTTATGAAATGTGGCCCGTAGTTCTCGGAAACCACGTCGCCAGGAGACAACGGACGCGTTGCACGTAGCACGATGCTCTGACCCTCGAAGTATCTGAATAAACATAAATTAAGAAGTTTGTCTACCCCAACTCTTCTTGTGGGTGTTTTAAAATGCGAATAAGTGATTAGATTGTTATCTATTAGACAGTATTATATACATTTTTTGTATACTATATTGGACAGACTAACAGACGGGTCACCTGATGGCAAGTGACAACCTCCGTTCATGGACACCTGCAACTCAAGAGTCGCAAGTGCGCTACTCGCCTTTGAAGGTGATGAGGGAGGGGGGGTTGCGGGGAGGGGAAAAGGAGATGGGAGATGCTTCACAACCGGTTTTCTTTGAGGCCGTGGTATCGCACCGTTCAAGTCGGCGCACTCGTGCTTAAGGATGTTTCTACTACTGTTAAATACCACATAGACCAAGTGACGGCACGGCACGGCATAAGGTAAGTGAGACTAAGTTATAGCTTGCAAAACGTGGGTGTATGATACTGACCATTTCGTGGATATATGTAGCCGTTAGTGTATATATACACAATTTAATAATTTGATAGAATTTAATAACTGACAAGGGTGCTCTGCCTTAAGGGTTTTAGCTCAAACTGATGTACAACAATAAACAATATTAAGTTATTACAGAAATGGAATGGGTATATCATACATACACTCACGTAGTAGGGGACAAGCTTAACAGGTCACTTTTGGGAATTGGATGGGAAAATTTGGAGTATATTGACAAGAAAGGGAACGAAAGGGATATTGCTTACACAGATGGATTGGGCAGTAACATACCTATAACGCGAACTGGCAAGGACCGAGAAGTTCGAGACCTCTATCTAAAGGTATGTAAATCAAACAGGTTATAATCTAAAAAAAACAATATTGACTTTCTTGTTTTTAACGGACTTGAAGAACAGGTTCTTAATGTGACTGAATATTTGTGCTCTCTGCTCGCATTTTGTGAACTATTTCAATATTTCTTCTTTCTAACTGTGCTCAGGGTTAGTCTCATTTAAATTTAAAGAAAATGTTTTGCCTATAATGTTGATAAACGAGGGATAAAGAACACAAATTCTTAGTGCTTAACACGATAAGTGCATTGAAATCGGTTATATACCAGCGGCGGCTGATATGTTCGCAGCCTAAGGTTAAGTATGAAAAAAAGTGAGGTAAATTTTTTTTTCAATGTAATACCCCTTAAGTGAAATACATTTTTACATCGTGAATATAATGCTTTTATACCACGCAAAAAAAACTTTAGTTTTCTCTTCAAGATTGCCGACTACGGCCATCATCTCATTGTCATCCGAAAATTTCTCCAACTCATTTTTTGCTAATCTGTAGCTCTTCTGCTATCTGCTACAATGGAATTCTACGATCAGTCAGTACAATTTTTCTCCACTTGTTTGACATTGTCTTTGATCAAAACCGTCTGGGCTACCCGGGTATCGCCTTCACATGTCTCTCTGTCTTGTTGAAATAGTCGAGACCATTTTTAACCATCGCATATGCACGTGCAGAATCCTGACAACTGACGACATATCTTTAACCATTTCTTTGGGCTTATTTCCTTCTTTTTAACAGGGGTTTAATCACAGCACGAAACTCCTAATTGCAATAATTTCCAGTGTCCGTTGATATGGTCTTGTTGCTTGTTGCAAAGGTAAAGTGTATATGAACCAAATTAAAAAAATACAAGTTATTTATACTAACAATGAGTAACGCAATTATAGGTATGGGTAGCGAGATGATGATTAATTTATAGGTATCTTAGGCCGCGAACTTATCAGCCGCCCCTCGTATAACTTAATGGTGGTAAACTTTAATAGATAACAGTCCAATCACCAACCTTGCCACCGCCGGATAGCATTCGTGATTAAAAAGTGCTCCGACAGGGTATATCCCCACTGCTACATAGAGGGGCTTGGACCCATTGAACATGTGGCGGCCCCTTACAGTTTCGTATATTTCGTGTGCGTTGAACTGCAGCAGCTGCATATTGCGCACTATCAGTTCCGTTACACATCTTTGAGCTACAAATAAATGTACATATATTAAATTCCAGAAGACTTGGACTTATTGTATCTTTATAAATATTCCAAATTCCACGAATTTGCGGGCATAGCTAGTTATGCAATAAATATGTGTTAACATATTATTATTTATATAATAATGATCGCAGGAAGGTATGACGGGCAAAGAGCTCCATGGTCGGTTCTATCGGGTCGTCAATCTTTACCCGATGTCGGTGGTCTACTATTTTTTATATTTTTAAATGTATTTTTTATTTATATGGTATATTTAAAAATGTAATTTATATGTGTACATTAACTTGAATAACATATTACTTTTGCACCGTTTTAAAAATAAAACAATTATGTTTATATTATAATACCTACCCATCGCTAAATAATACTCACCATTTTCTAAATTATCAGAAAGACATTTTTTAAAAAATTCAGCTTTTTTTAAACACTCTGTGAGAAACAAGGCCATTACGATTCTTTTAAAATAATCATCTCCTTTACGCAGAGTTGAGTGTGTACATAGAGTATATATCTGAGTTGCTTTTAGTTCTAACTTCTCCTCAAAAGTCATTTTGTCTTCTATGTTACTGTCATTTTCTTCCTCTTTGAAATTCTTCTCTGTGAAACTTTTGATACCTTTTTTAGATCTATTTAATCTGTCTTTTCTACTTTTTATTTTAGATTTTTTTGCAACTCCTTCTATGTCATTTAAGGCAGCTCCCTCGACAGTTTTCATCTCATTGCTAATGTTTTTTGAATGTATTGATAGACTAGTATCAAGGCCAGCTTGGGTAACCATTCGCAAAGCAATGTGGCTCAATACCGACATGCCGGATCCTGAAAGAATTTCTCTACTATATATGTGGCAAGATTTTAAGGTCAATTTACTATAGAAACCTGTGTTACTATTTCAGTATACACTTAAATTATTAAGACAGACATGTCTATTTGTAAAAAATCATGTAAACATTGATATGACTTATTTGATAAAAAAGTGTTTCAAAAAGGTTTTATAACAGCATATAAATGAGAGAAAAACAAAAGCTGTCTTATGTTTGCAAATTGATTTATCAAATATATATATAATATTTAATTATATTATTCAATATATATATAATAATCTGTCAGTTTCAATGATGATTGGTGATACTCATAGTTTATTTTATGTTAGCACTCTTTCTTTCTCTTAATCAGCTAACTTTACTATCATGTTTAATAACAAGTTATACATGTAAGTATGGATTTTATTGGTAAAGGACGGACAAAATGGATTAGGCAACTCACTATGGGCATGTTTATACAATAAGAAGAGTTACCTGTAAATAAATCAAGAAACGGACATTCATAAACGTGGTAAGTAGAAACTGCGGTGTCTCTACATCGGATTGAACAGAATGCTACTCCAGAGCATTTAGGACACCAAACAGGAGCTTCGTTTTCACTATCTTCTAACCTTGAACACAATTTGTACAGCATAATCTTACCACAAATCGTAGCGACTATTCCATTTAGCAAAAACAAATGCACCATCTATTGAAGACCAGCAGAACTATATAGTAATTGAAAACTCTACTTCGCGCAATCGATTTCTTAAACCATATATATATATACGTGAACCTTAACTGTTACATAAATATTTTCGGTCAGATGATTTATTACTAGGTTAGTGGGACGTTAGACCCAGCTCTGAGTGATGTGTTGTGATAGTTTTTAACACTTAATATAGTTCTATCTATACCTTTAGTTCAAAGTGATTTGCTAGTAGTTAAATACCTAGTACAGCAAATTATATTGTATGTACAAATAATTAAGTCACAAGTAAGTTTATATATATAGTCATTTATAAAAAACAGACTTAGTATTAGATCGCATGACACATCAACTTTTTCTTGATAATAATGAGAACAGTCTGTAAGTTATAGCTAACCTAATACTGGCTTACCTTTTAAAACAATGTAAGCAGTGAGTACCATAGAAATCGCCGACCAGGCAGGCCGCGTACGGATTGTCAATTAGCAGTACATCACCTGTTTTAATCGGTGCATTGGCTACAGCGAAGCGACCCTGATGTAAGTATAAACATATTTGCATAAAAAGGTTTTTGCCGAATATTCCACTTGCTCACAAAGAACCTAAGAAATAATAAATCAGCTTGTTGTCCTTTATTTATTGTTAGTATATTTAAAGATGATAAAGATTTAATGAAAATACTTATGCTAAATATAAGAAAAAACAATTAAACCTCGGTTCAGCAACACAAGTAACTTATGGTTTCTTGGAGACTCTTTACAATTAACCTCCAAAATGAGACTATTGCTTAAAAAACCTATGTGTTATCTATTGTTGTTGTAAGGGTTTGCGAACACAGTGCAGACAGACGTTACTTGAATGAAATGCCAGGAAAAAAAAATCTAGTGGCTTTTGTGGCAGATAAAAGTCATTATTATTTTTTAAATTCATGAATTCAAATAAAAAAAATCATGTTTATATCCAGCAATTCCAGCAGATCATGAAGATGATAAAAGGACAATTAATAAAAATGCAATGTAATGTAATACAAGTCAGAATCTTAATTACCTTATTCTCATCTTCTGTTATTTTTAATAGTTTGGATATTGACGGCATGTTTAATTTTGCACCTCCAGTTAGTAATGCCCCTACAAATATTATAATAAACTTACTATATAACATATTACAAAAATATCTCCAGTATTATTTTTTATATGCTAATAATTGAGATCTTACCAGGTTTTATGTCATTAGTTTCTGGTTGAGGCTTGTAGTCTAAGGACTGTATGTCTTGGGCGAGCTGTGATTTAGCCACCTCATCGGTGCCGAGTAGTCTGCCTGCTAACTCGTATGATACTTTAGCACGGCTTGGTTCTCCAGTACCTGGATTTAATGAAGACTATGTTATTCAGGATATCTCCAAATCTATGTTTATGGGAAATTAATAAAAGTCATAATAGGGGAAAGTCGGCTGATTTTCAGAATAAGGACTGTTCTGTTCTGTTCAAAAAAGAAATAAAACATATGGACAGTCTTTGGGGACTGCCGATAGAAGTGAAAACTAAGTAACATGTGAATTGTATCATCGAGCTATTAGATTAGTATATATATAGCTCATGGGAAGCATGCGTTGACGATGACGTTTCACGCTTTTTGTTCACCCAAAAAGTACACACATATTCACAGTATACATATAGTTCATGGAAAGCGTTCGGTGACAATGACACGAGTTCCATAATTTGACGCAAAAAGTGCTCAAAGAGCCTGAAGAAGTTTTCTCTTCAAAAATATCTGTCCTACGAATTTCACGAAGGAGGTCCACCACCACCACTTAGCCACACAACCTGCGACTACGACAACTGTAACCTGATCAAAATGTCATTTATCAATAAGTTCATCAATTTAAATAAATTTCTATAACATTTATTACATTGCTAATTATCGTAAAACATAATTATATATATCAACTAGCTGTTGTCCGCAAAACAAAAATTTTGTCAAAAAAAAAAGAAATTGGAGATAATAAATAGATGTTGGCCGATTCACAGACTTACCCGATATGCACACAAAATTTCATAAAAATCGGTCCAGCCGTTTCGAAGGAGTATGGTAACTAACATTGTGACACGAGAATTTTATATATAAGAATAAGATACTAATGTCCGACAAACAGCTTTTCTAGATAACGATGGTCTTATTAGAAAACGCGGTTCTCAACCAGTACACATTATATTTGTAGTTATGATACTATGTGTGTATAATAAGTAAGTACATATATATTTACAAAATGATATGTATCTCTGTATGTTTATCTGTGTCTTAGACCCTACATATAGTACACACATGCTTAGTTTGTGTCGATATACCACAGTGTAATAATAGCATTTTTAATTCAAAACTCAGTACCTCTCGTCGTTTTTTTTATTCTTTATTAAATAAATGGAATTAAAGATGCAAAATTGGTAGTATATCTAAAGAGAAGGTATACCTACCTAGAAAGGAGGAAATAGAATAGGATATAGTTTATAAGGAGTTGTGGTACGCTTGGGCATGTTACTATGTACCTACCTACACATGTTTTGTAAATAAAGACGTCTTTATCTTTTGTTTTTCAGCAGCATTAGCTTTGTTAAGTGTGTGTTAACTCGAACTGGCAACTATCGGGATTTCTGAGTCCTATAACCATATGCTCTTTTAATAAATAAATAACTATCTCATATATTCACCATTGACACTAAAATCTTCTGAAATGTCTGTTATAACAAAACCATTTTAGATAAGAAGCAAAAAATTTAATACTGGATCTGTGAGTAATTTGATATACATCAAAAATCAGTGGCATAAATTATTTTTACACTCAACGATTTAATGGTAGGAAAAGTTATTTATTTTATAATACATTTTAGTAGTTCTAAGCTAAAGTTTAAGGTGGCAGTTGGCGCTGCTGTAGAAATACTAGCTTCGTTTATTTGTCAGAATATTTCTGTGTTCCTTATTATACGCACTAACTCAGCTCTTTACTTTGAGCCAGCCGTAAGATAAAGTGATATAAAACATCACTTCAATGACTACCAGTATCTCATAACTTTGCAAGCGGTATGTCTAAAACCGGAATGGATTGCGTTCCTTGGGTGAGAACGTTTTTTTATTTATAAGCTTCATGCACACATGTAAATAGGCGGACTTAATGCCTAGGGCATTCTCTACCAGTCAACCTTGGGGTGGTGAAGAAAAGCGATAAGGTAGGTGGAAAGACATCCGTCCAGTAATAGACGGCGATAAGTTCATGATGGTTATTTTATAACTTTTGCTTGAGTAATTTAGCACTTCACGCCGCTTTTTATTATAAATAACCTTACAGGTGTAAGGTTATTTATAATAATATTTCTCGTAGATCGTAACATGAAAGAATTATCGGGATGGTATCGTGTCGGGTGGCTCGAAGTTCACCTCGCTTATTTCAAGATGGAGCTGCGGAGGAGGGCTTAACGCACGTGGATATCAAATACCTACTCTTTCCTCAGAGGGTTTAGTCGCTTTGTATGAAAAGGCTCTTTATTTCTGTAGTCAAAGCATTTACTAAAGAAATTACTTACAAAGGAAGCACGACTATGAAAGGTTTAATCAAATTCCGTTGGAGAAAGATCTAAATTAATTTGTATTAAATGGATCTGAAGATCGATAAAAATGGCATTCCTTGCATTATGAATTATTTACTTTAATCAAAAAATAAATAAACTTATGACATTGTTTGTGATGAAAAACGATCACCGGAAGCTCCGAAATAACCGTTAGCACTTAAAATCGTTTTTATATCCTTTATTGAAGATGTGCTGTTATGATAACAGACAGCACCCACAAAGTAGATTAGGTACCTATACATCAGAATGAGCTTGGAACGTACTTACTAAATATAATTACATATTTTGTCACAGTTCTGTTTAACGATGAAAAACTTAAATCTTTTAAAATATTTCCGTGTCTGCCAAGAATCTCAAATATTGATCTCAGCGGTCTTTTGAAGCTCCGTAAACCAAAAAACCAAAAGCCTAGAAGTCGACCACACCGTGCTTTTGAATCAGGCTAGCTTCTACTAGGGATAAAAAAAGAGTTTAACGGCCCCAGAGCAGGCCTGATGCGTTTGCTGGGGAACAAGAGAGTCCATGCTCTCCAGCGAGAAGCTTCCTACACTAAATAATACCTAAACCTAAAAGGTAAGCAGCATTTCAATAGATATAACGCGAATAAAACCACTTGGCGCGGTCAATACAAAAATTTTGAAGTAAAAACTTCTTTAGGCTCGATAAGCACTTTTTGGGTCAATCATGGAAATCTGTCATTGTCACCGAACGCTTTCCATGAGCTACATGTATATCGTGTATACATGTGTACTTTTTGGGTGAACAACAAGCGTGAAACTCGTGTCATCGTCACCGTACGCTTCCCATGACATATATGCATACTGTAATCTAATAGCTAATAACTCAACTTCTATTGATTTTTTGCACACAGACGAAAAATCAATAAAAGTCGGTCAAAACCTAAAAACTTTAAAGTACTCCAAAGATGTTGAAACCTGTTTTACCGACTAGCCTGATAAATAATACATACTACCTGCGCACGCGGGGAGCACCCTTTGTTGTGTGTGCGCTTAGGTCTCATTCCAAAGTTCGACTTGATCAGCAGTGGATGGGTTTACGAGTGAAAGTGGTGCTTTTAATTATTACGATTTTAATAATTTTGTGAGTGAAAGTTTTTCTCTGACAGTATGTTTTATTTTGCAATTTTCAATCTTTGAATAAGGCTAAAGTGTCACTTTCCGAGAGATCCGGTACTGGTATTAATATTTTTAGAGATTACGATCTTTGTTTGTTAAAATTTAAATGCAGTTTCATGCGACCCGAAACGACGCTTTGACAAAATTTTCGTTTTAATCAACCACGTTTGTACTGGACGCTATAGACGTACCAACAAAAAAAGTAATTAGCACAAGTCTGTTACTTAAATTGTACTACATTTAGTTTCAGGATCAACTGACAAAGAAGTGAGCTTTAGCAGGAAGACTATAATTGCCTTTTACAGAGATGAAACTTCCAAAAAGGAGCAAGATAAAATGTTTTTTTTTATCAAAAAAAAAGTTCAATGTGTGAAAGTCAATGAACTTACAGATGACATAAAGCAATCTCTTAGAAGATTAGTGAGTGATTATAATACAAAACTTACTCGAGCACAGAATTTTTTCTCGATGTGTTAACGCAATCAAAGACTGGTTCGAAAACTATGTGACATTTCCAGTTGCAACTCATACTCAACAGATAAAGGGCAGACTTGGTGGCCGACCCCGTAAAAGCTTTGAAGAATGAATCAACTAGAACCCCAAGAACTTTCTTTTGCTTGAAGGTAGAATATCCTGTACGTTGTGATATCAACACGTCAAAAATATTCAAGGAAGTTGCTCTTACTCGTACCAATAGCAGTTTTAACGTTACCAAAATACATGAGAGCCTTTCGTCAGACAAAGCTTTATCCTTGGTAATTGAAGGACAACTGTCTAAATTTCAGTACAACACTTTGAGGACTTCAGCAATAGAGATGAACTGCAGTCTGTATACAAATTATGAGACTGTAACAGAAGCAAAAAAGAGTATCCTGAAGGTATTTTTTGTACTGAAACGAGTGCTGTAGTTCCTCTTCAAAATATAATGGACCACACTACATAGAGGTTATTTTTGTCTATTAGTGAAGTTATGCAATCGCTTACAATAAATTAGTTACAAAATCTTTGCCTTATATCAAAATGGGGATGTGATGGGTTAGGCTGTCATTCCAAGTATAAACAGAGATTCGAAAATGTTGAACAATCGGATGCAAATATGATAATTACTTCTGTTGTGCCAATTCAACTTATTTACGATTCTGGCAATGGCACAACAGTACTTATCTGGCAAAATCCACGCCCCTCCAAATCTAAGTTCCGTCCGTTAAAGTTAGAAATGGCTCATGAAACCGCAGAACTTTCAAGAACTGTAACTCAAAGTGTTCAATCTGAGATTTGTTGGTCACACCAACGGTTGTCAAAATGGAGAAAGAATGTATTAAATATGGTTAATGGGTAATGACTATGGTTGATGGAAAGATGATTAATGCCTTGACAGATACGAAATCTGCCATGCATTGTTACTTTTGTAAACTCACATCGCTAGATTTAATAAGATTAAAATTTAAAAAATAGATTAAAATTTTGCATATTGATCAATCCATCACTACATGCTTGGATAAGGTTTGCGGAGTTCATATTGCACCTAGGATACAAACTAAAAGTTGCTTAATGGCAAGCAAAAGATGCTCATAGTCAATCTTTAATGGCAAATGAAAAACAGAATTTTGGCTTGGTTTGCATATCGATAAATCAAGACAGGGCGGAGGTACATCTACTGATGGGAATACTGCACGTGTCATCTTTCAGCATGCAGAAGAAGTTGCTGAAATAACAGGTGTAAATCATCGGCTCATTAATCGCATGCACGTCATTTTGAAAGTAATCTCAAGTGGTTACAAAATAAATGCAAACCAACTTAGAGCGTATTGCATTAAAACAGCCTCTTTTTTTGTGATGAATTACCCATAGTATGATATGTCAGCAACAGTTCACAAAATACTTATCCGTGGATCAGATATAGCAGAAAATTCTGAAGGAGCCATAGGCTTAATGAACGAAAATGCTCAAGGAGTAGGAACAAAGATGTTCGTAAGTACAGTTTTCAAGAAAATTTTCGAGAAAATTAGCCATTGAAGACACTTTCAAAAGACTTATGGTTTCCTCTGATCCCTTTTTAACGGGACTGAGGAAATTAGTGCCAAAAAAATCTGATTCTATGTGCCAACAGGTATTAAATCTATTAGATGATCCAAATATTACCCTTGATGCATAATAATAGTGTCAAAAAATTATTTATATCTTATTTTTACTAGTTACCCACAATTATGTACCCGTTTCCTATGATAATCTATAATGTTTAGGTTTTGTCCGATTTTTATTGATTTTTCGCCTGTGTTCGACGATACAATTCACAAGTTACTTAGTTTATGTATTTTTTACAATGTTATTTGACGTACATTACACTGTAGTCAATATCTATTAGTGATACGTGTGCTTGCATTATTCAGTGACAAGTAGTCGTAAATATTTAACGTATCAAAACCATGATTTTATTCATAAAAACTTTGAACTGCTCATTTTGTAGTGACAAAGAGGAATGGTACATACAATGTGCCGTATATTTAACGCAATGTTTATCGAGGACAAAATGTGTATTTTCATTTAAGTTAGTACACTTTGTGATTCTCTCCTTAGACATATGTTTTTGGTTTGTTATGTCTTCACTTTCCTCACTTTTATTTTACTTTTCAATATGTCTGCATATTAGTGCAATATTTAGTTGGGTAATTGAGTAGTTACCACCCAAAAATAATAAAGAGCAAGTCTGTTGAGCTCTATCGGGCATGTCAATTATAGCGAATTTATTTACTAACCTTTTTTTGTATCCTGATTAGTAGATTGAAAATTCTATTATTTAATTCACAATAAATAAAAATAATCTAAGTAACTGACATTCTACTGCCTCGTTGCAATGCCTGTTTTTTTTTTTACGTTAAGTGTTTATGTTTGTATGCGGTGGAGCACCTATAAATATCTATAAAACCATACTTAATCGCTCCATAATATATATTTAGCTATATTAAATTAATTAATCATATCTTTTACAATGAACCGCTTTATATTTGACAAGGGCAATTATTGCTGGTACTACTTGTATATTCGCCACTGTACTCGACGATCCTAAGAGATGGCGCTAGCAGTATTCAAATAAAGAATACAGTTTTTTTTTTACATTTGCGAGTAAATTGCATTTTGCTTAAATTATTTACTAGCTGTAAACTCGTTCATAAATCATTCAAGCAGGATAACAATGGGTCATTTGTGTTAACTCCTTAATCGCTGGGAGTTTGCATCAATGTTCAAGGCCTTGTGATTTATAAGCGCGTCTGCAGCGTAATATTTTATATTAAGTAATTTTACTGCTGTGTAGCAGGATCTAACGAGGTCAAGACGCAAACGATTTGTCTTAATAGTGGAGGACAGCAGAAACCTTAATCAGCATGGCAGCAACAGTATTTAAAAAACATATAAAGTTATATATATTTATAGCAATATACCTCCTCACCTCGGTAGCAGTGTCCCATCCTCCAATAGTATTGCGCTCTCATTTTAGCAGGGAGGTGTTCTTTAAGAGCTAGTTTCAAGTCCTCTAGAGCTGCTCGAGGTTTTTCACTCCGCAAAAGGATTTCTGACCTCAGCCACAACGCTAGGGCTAGGGAGATGCCTCCGTCGCAGATTGCATCATCTGACCCTAAAATCAAACTTCTATATAGATTCTTACAGAATATAGTGGATACATATATCAGAATATTGATATAACTTATTAATAAAACTACAAAGATTTTTGTTTTTTTGATAACTAATGTACCGGACACCATGAAAATTATGAACGACAAAGGTCTGTCTGTTACAGAGGGATATAGAGAATCAGTACTTTTTGAGAAGCTGGTATTGATATGTTCAGTAATATTTATATCTGCTACAAGAGGCAGTTTTACCTCAGCTTCGGAAGATCTTCGTGTTGAAATTTAACAACAGCAATTTAATAGTCTATAACTTTCTTAATGTGGTTTCAAATCCAAATAGTTTAAGAAAAAAGGTTTCAAATAGTTTCAAAATAAAAAAATCTTTAGATATTTATAGCTGTATAGGTACCTAAAAACTTATAACATAAAGTGTTCCGACATAGTTTATATCTAGAGAGAACTCCTTATACTAAAACTGCGATAGGGGGATATGAAAAAAAATTGGTGCCGTCCAATTGGTGCTTAAGCATGGCTCTACCACATATGATTTGTTAGTTTCAGACGCCTCTGCTTACCTCTTAGGGGGTTACCAGTAGGTGTTTGTATATATTTATGAGCTTTACTAAATATACTGGTACAACAATAATAAAGTGGTTAGATTTTAAGATAAAACAACAAGATATCAAATACTAGAGCCGGGTTTTCTTATAAAGGTTATTCTCTAAAGTAACAACGACATACAATGTTCTGTGTAACGTTGACTTGATTAGTACATCCCGGGAAAGGCCTTTGTGCCTTCACTCTGAAGCGTTAATTAGGACACTCGGGAAATATGCGGTGTGCTATCTTTCTTCTATTTACAGTCTGGATTATCTCTTAGAAATAAATTATTTTGCTCTTAGTTTTAAAAGCTCAATGAAATGGCAATTGTAGGTGGCGTTAAATAGGTGACCCTATTTCTTACAGGTGTAGTAAAAGGCAGTCGCCCTTTACTACACCTGTAAGGGACCGGGAGCCATACAGTGGTTGACGGGAGTATGTTAGGATTGTCCCCCTGTCACGTTAGTTTGACCAAATTAAATTTAATCCTAATTGGCAAACACAAATCTGCCTTTTTATTCTATCGCGTAAGAAACAAGGTGATCTTTTTCAAGAGTAGGTAAGTATCCTGTTGATGTTAGGAGCCATCTGAATGTGAGAGGTTGCAAAATGACAGTCTTAAGAACGGACTGTATTTTAACGTTTCGAAGTGCACCTTAATGTCATTCACACGTGTGCGAAAACCACTACACCATGAGTACAAGTACGCATCACTACGATATGTAAAAAGAAATTTCGTAATTTAGGATTGATACTGAGACAGACTCGTGGATTTACCAATATTACTGCAGTCAGAGTTTTGTATGACGCGTTAGTCAGGAGTCGTCTAGAAGACAATGCTGTCATATAGGCCCCATACGAAGCAAAATACGCAACGTAACGTTTTCAAAATAAATTCACTAGACACTTGTAACAAAAGATGTCATGACCTTACATTTACGGGTAGAATGGCTACACATCGTTGTAGCAATTCTACCCGTTAATATATCCCACCTTGTTCGTATTGGGTATGGTGGGATACAATGAATTGCCGGTTAGGAGGGACGCTACACTCGTCCTATATGTGGTGAAATGAGGGGTAAATGCTGAGGGATAGAGAACACAATCCGAGCATATTGCTACATATGAGTGGAGGCAGGGGCGACCGCGGCTGCTGGCGGTACCAAATTACTAGAAGCAACGTCGCTTACGCGTGTAGTTCGGGTGTTAAATGAGGTGCATGATAAGATAGATATACTTTCGTGTAATTTGAGTGAACGCACAAAAGTAGTTTTGTATATTAATTGCGGTGGCGAGATTTAACATTTTTACCTTTCCTTATCTGTAAATTTCTGTTAAGTATGTAAATTATTATTTTATATCGTCTGGCCCAACTATTGAAATAGGTATTAACCTGTATTGGTAGCTTGTGTGTGTATAATAAATAAATAATAACAGAATGGATGTATGATTTATGATGTTTGTTTGTAATGGTCTTGAGTCAATGATATTTTATACCTTGAGCCTAAATCAATTTATAGTTTTCCTTATGTGCAATATAATTCATTTGAATCGTCTTGTTATTGGGAGTGATATTGGGTTTTATGAACTTTCTAGTTATTATTTTTCATATTTAAATAGATATGAACCCAAGAAAGTTCTGTTTCGTAAACTTATTATATTTAATTTATTTAGTAGCTACTGACCACTTTTGGGAAATCAGAAACATTCCTTCACAAAGCGGGAAATGGCGTTTTATAAAGAATATTTAAACAAGTGGAGTAGAGTGGTTAAACCTTATTTTATAGTTTTTTCAAAACGTGTAATTTAAAATATTGTCTATGAATTTTTCTCCATTTAGGATAAGGATATTATCTGTTTGTGTGCGAGAGGAGCACAACATATGATCGCGTCTATTATTACATTTAATTACATATTAAACCGCATATCACATGTCACATGCAAAGAAAATGAATTACCTGTTGCAGGAGCCCTCAGCACAGCCTGACTTGCCAAAGCTAATGCCTTGTCTAGATCACCATCGTTGAGCGCTTGCTGCGACGCCAACCGCCGCTCTCGTGACACCAATGCGTCTTTGCCACGGTGGAGAGGCTGCACCCTAGACAAGACTTCTGTCAAAGCTTCCATTACCTGATGGAATCGAAATTTTCCACTTTAATTAACAAACTCCACCTCCAATTCAGAATCATAACTACTCAAGCCATCATAATGACATTTTGTTAAATGAAAACGGAATTTTGTAAGCTGAAAATTTCTGCTCACAATATAAAAATACCTTCACACTGGGAAAGGCTCGATGTATGAGCATTTCTATAAAACTATTTACAACTCGATATTAATCTTTGCTTTAAACGGTTCCAATTTCATAATTATCTGATTCGATATTACTATCGAGAGAAAATATTTGATATTTTTTTTTTTTATGATAAAAGGGGGCAATCTTATTGACGGGTCCCCTGATGATAAGTGACAACCGCAACCCTTGGACACCTACAATTCAAGAGTCTTAAGTGTGCTGCCCACCTTTGTGGGTGATAATGGGGGGTAAGGGTAGGGGAAGGAGGAGAGGGAAGATAAGGGGAAGGGGGAAAGGAGTAATTAAAATGAAGGAAGCCGGAGTTGGGCCTCCGGCACCTTCACTCACTCAGAAAGAAAAGAAAGAAGTACATAATTATAACTTATGAAAAAGATACCACACAACACTTTAACAGTGGTAAAGCCATGCTTTGGCATGAATGGGCCGGCTCGACCGGTGCGATACCACGGCCTCACAGAAAACCGGTTGGGAAGCAACGCTGGCGTTGCATTTAACTGAAATGAATGAGGTTTAAAGAGGCCCAACTCCCCTTTTCCAATCTTCTTTCCACTCCCCTAATCCCTCATCACCCTCAAATGGCGGGCAGCGTACTTACGACTCTCGAGTCACTGGTAAGAGTCGTTCATGGACACCTGCAGTGTCCATGAACGACACTTACCATCAGGTATACCTATACTTAACATCACCTGTTCGTGAGTCCCCCTATAATATAAAAAAAGCACATGTCGAAATGCATCAAGCCAATCATTTGCTAATATTTCTGAAATTTGTGTACATGTATTATCGCTTTATAACAGACGTGGCCATCATTTCACGTCACTACTTAGAAAAACTGGTTACAGGGTATGGTAAACGAATCATTGGTTGCCACACAATAGGTAGAGTAGTGATTTAGCTAAAGAATTGAGTTTCGTAACTATGAATATCAATCAGCTATGAAGTTCATGCAGTGACTGACTTGACTAGTTACGGTCTACGCGGGTCGTTAATTTCGTACCCCCTTATCACCCACAGCAGGAGAGGGAGCGTCAATCTCCCTCTCCTGCCCCCATAACAGTACTATATATATATTAATTAGATATTCGTCATAAGAAAATATTCCAAAGCTAATTTTATGATAATATAATAATGTTACAAAATCAAAGAAAATTTAAATTAATTTTTAACACTGTCCCTTCGTGACTCACTTAATACTTTTAGTTCCATTAGGCAAAATAATACACATTTATTAATAGTAATAATGTTTTATTATTACTACGATTATGTATATTTTGGTATCGCCTATTTAGCCAGTACATTTCAATGCGAAGTAGGGAGCTGCTACTTATTTATTACTAAAGAATCCAAGATCGCGGAAAATTATGAAGTTTTATCCTAAGGTCGGCTTCTACTTTAAGTCGGTTTCTACATTTCCGCTCACGGCATTTACGATGCGTCAATCGATAGCACGTATTATTTTTAAAACTAGGAAGGAACGTTGTGTCCCGTCATTAATGCTGATTCCCCGGTATTGGGTCACGACACGCATAAAGGGAAACATTACTCCACATCAAAGACTTAATAAGTAAGAGCTTTTTGATTGAAGGATTCGACACTATATTAAGCGCGAAAACCTCTGCAAAAAAAATAATGATGATGATTTAGCCTATCCTTTTGGGGAGGCCTATACTCAGCAGTGAATGATAGCTTAAATCCCGAATAATATGTACTCTGTTAAAAATCGTAACGATACCTTGAATATGAATCGGACAGAGCCATCTATCGATTTTTTAGTAAACTACAAATAATTTTATTTTATACAAATATGATATTATTTAAGTTATATTTATTTTCTTGTAATAAAGTAGTCATTTGCTTCAGTTCATGTTATTTTAAAAAGTAGTTATGAAATTCGTTGATTAACATTCAACTAAAATATTATACTTAATACACGAAAAATATTCTTTTAATTTTATTAATTTGTTTACGAAATTTATATGTTCCATTATCAGTGATTTTAGAAGGTACTCTATATTAATCAATATTTTTAGTTTAAATTGAGGAACGTAATTTAAATATGAGGAACGTGATATCACCATTAATTGTATGTTATTTACTAATCAATAATTGAATATATAATACAAGAAAAGCATTAAGCATATGTTAATTTATAATATTACAATCAGATTAAAATTTTATTTCTATGCATTTTCGTAAATACTCTTGAATAGTAGCGCCATCTGTACCTTAAACTTTAAATCGATCGCCGCGAAGACGACTCGGCTTGATGTCAGTTCTAACAACGAGTATTTAACAACTTCATATAAGCTGCACGTTGTATGCTCGACTGCATGTATGTTAATTTGTGTATGTTAAACGATTTATTTTGTTCGAACGTGTAAAGGTACTCTGACCGTGGTCACATTGTAAGCAAGTCAGGATTATATGATAGAATTCCCTATCATGTCATCCTGACTTGATTATAAGATAACAAAAAGTAGATGTATGATAGCGTATTCATAGATCTCATATATCATCAATCGTCATCATCAAGCTGTAAAATTAATAAATTAGTATTACGTATAAGGTCATTGCTCGCCCGTTTGCAGCATGACGTGACACTATTGTCGTGCCGCATCGCTACGCTGTGTGGGGGCGCGCTCGCTTATTTTTCATCTTCTATATGAAATTTGAATGGAAATCGTGCATCCCAAAGAGGTGGCGGAGAGGACATATGAGCACTGGCCTGGTTGCAACAGGTGGGGCTACCCGTTGCCCTAACAGAAGCAGGCCAGCAGGCGTGTTTCGCGAGCGTCTCTTACGCGCCTCGTAGTTAGATACTTAGATCTGATTGTAAGTGAACTGCAAGTTCTTATGAGAATTAATTTAAACGCATGATGACTTTTGAAGAACAATTATTATTCTGTTTATTCACATTAATAAACATACAAATTACATTTTTAAATTTAAAATAAAAACAAAATATATTTAAAAATATAAAAAATAGGGGACCAAGCTACCGGTGGTTAGGGCTCCAGAGACAGGAACCTCCTCACAATACGTGCCGTATCAAGAAGGACTGCATTCTGCATTAGGCCCTTAACCCAGCTGTGTAACGTCAGCCTCTGCAGATGTTGGTCTAGGCTCTAGGCAATCAACCCATGAGCTGATATGACTATTGGCACAATGATTGCAGAACTCAAATCCCACATGTCGACCACCTCATGGGCTAGATCCAAATATTTTATTTGTTTGTCTTTTTCAGCCTACATATATAAGATTGTCGTCATGAGGAATGGTAATGTCCACTATCATTGCTCGGCGCTCTAGTCGGTCTATCACCACTATATCAGGTTTATTGGCAACAATAGTCCTGTCAGTGATGATAGATCGAACCCAATATAATGTTGCACGACTATTTTCAAGAACTGGGTCAGGCACATACCTATAATACTGTAACTCGACATCCACAAGGTTATATCTTAGAGCAAGTTGCTGATGGACTATCCTGGCCACTTGGTTATGTCTGTGCAAGTACTCACCATTTGCAAGTCCGGAAATTATATGCCTGAGGGTATAATGATGAACAATTATTATTATCATTGAATATTTAAAACGAAACCAAACCAAATATCGTCTACCTAAATTCATTTATATGAATGAGATGTCACATCTATCGTCCTCTAAGCTTAAGGGCTGATTGCAGATAAAGATACAAAATACAAATCTCTTAATTATATATTGTCATATATATTACAAGTAAATGTAACAATCGGCGCTCTTTTCTATAGAGGGCGATCCCTTACAGACCACCTTGATACGGATGTTTCTAGCATAATCTGATGGTCTCTAGCATAATCTTGCAAGAGAATCTAGAGATATAAAAGTGGGTAGCCAAAAAGTACATGTACTTACGCTCATAACTGCCTGGCGACTGAAGCAAATGGCATGATACCTTTTTTGTTGTTGTGTTCGTTAATGTTCTGGATAAGGTTAGTATAAAAGATTTTTTTTTAATAAATACTTCCAAATGTTTTAAAAATCTTTTACTATGAAAAGAGAGTGAGTATGTGATAAAGAAGGCAGTGAAGGAGTTGTTTAATATTTTGAAGAAACATTGACAGATTTAGATACACGACCGGTGCGAAGCTGGTCGGGGAAGTACAAACAGTTAATTTTATTACAGTATATATTTGTCTTATATTAAATAATATATAGTTAGTTACTTATTTTTAGAAAATAGGAAGTCAATAAGAAATCACATTGAGAGACGTTGTGGGCTCGTAGCGTGTTCTAGAACAAAGGTTACTTACATAAATAGGTATATATATTTTACAAGACTCCAAATGTAGAGCATGTCTTAATGATATTAAATTATATGTATATACACTAAGCTCTGTTATGTACATACATTTTATTACGTGTGGTAGAGCGCCTATAAATATCTATAAATCCACACATAATCGCACCATAATATATGTTTAGTTATATAAAATTTAATTAATTTGATATCTTCTAATTTCGCCACTGTTCTCGACGATCCTAAGAGATGGCGCTAGTAGTTATCAAATGGAAAATACAGGTTACATCTGATTGGCCGCGAGGCATTTGAGAAGACTTCTGTGTCGTTCGAGAGACGTTAGTACATCGCCGTGTGCTAACGATAACGTATTCTGCCGCTACCGAAGTCAGTTATATTCCCCGTGAGAGAAGCCGAATTTCGTCAGTCCAATAGCCGTGTAGTGCTGGACACGCGATAATATCCTCTTTACAAGGTGTTTGTGGAGTGAGTCACGACCTGGACCTCTCACCACGAGATCGTGCAAGATAGCCGCTTTTGCCTTCTGGAGGAAACGGGACTTGGTTGGTGTTGCAGGTTGTTTTTGAATAGTAGAAGCAGTTTACTTCACTCCCTTGTACGTTATATCACACTCCCGGTAGGATTATTTACATGCTCCACTAACATGTACCTACTTGTACGTCCAAAACAATATTGGTTTTTGTTTGCATTGAATGTCGCAATTACAGTGTAGATGTCATGGATCGATTGTTAAACAAGGCCGATCGTGATCTGCCTGTGAAGATTGTGATATAGGATTGTGATATCATATCGTAATTTTGCCGTACAAAAATATAATAAAACTAACAACAATAAGAACTAAATTTAGAGTTATATGTTTCAAATCCAATTTGAATGCTTCAAGTGTTTTTACACTAAAAAGTAGCATAATGTTTAAGATACCCCATACATTACATACATACATACATTCTAGTAGAAGGAGTGTTTCCTAGAAGCATCCCTCCTAGGTATATCCTAGGCCTTTGCAATAAACCCACTTGTGACGGAACACCGTGTGGTTTTAGTCGGTTCGAGTCCGACAATTCACTTTCAGATCCAGTGGGGTGATGTCCCGTTGGGGTATTCACTACATTATTGACGTCGGTGAAAAATGAGTTAATATTGAAGGTATACACATATTTATAGTTTATATGATTTTGAATTTAAATGTTCTTATAAAAGTGCTATTCAATATGTTCTGAAGTACTTAATTAAAAGCCGTTAAGCAAAGACCGAATTATTATGTTATACGCATTCATCGGCTCCTAGATTGTTAGATATTAGATAATGGTAGATCAAAAATGTTTTAACCATAGTTGACTTGCAATAATTACCAATTTGTTTTCCAAGACAGCTACCACTTTCTTGCTATCGTCGATTTTCGCGAAAGTGTCCAACCATCCGTCGGTATCTGCAAGCTCCACAATCTCCTCAGCCAGGTTCTTAAAGAAACCCTTGGAGTTTGAGCAGAGTGTCACTTCACTGCAGGTGGCTGCGTACGCTGGATCAATGTCCTCGTATATACGTGCCATGTTTAAATCTGGAAATATGTAAAAATGTTATTTTAATAAATCATACAAAAATAGAAAACATTCACTCACGGCTGTATACCCAAAAGTGTAGGCAGAGGTGTACGTAATAAATACCGTTTTACCGTTGTACATTTATTCGCAATATGTGGAAACCCACTGTCATCCCTGATGTATCAATATGTCATCGAAATTGAAAGTGTACGCTTAATTTTAGCTCAATCGGACACGGAAAGCGGGTCAAATTTAACTTGAAAGTTTGGCCCAAATAAAGATTGCAAGTTAAATACTAAATGAAAGTTTGTAAAATTATGTTTAATGTTCAGCTAGAGAGTTTTCTTTCAAAACTGTTGGCCGGTATTTTGTCGGCTGTGAGAATTTTGCTGGACCCTATGTATTCACCCCTGCCTCCTACTCAAGAAACGAGCACATAAGCAGACAGAAATATAAGCGGATTGTACATGTATCTAACAGTTGCAATATCAGCGAACATACGAAGATTTTTAATGTCGCAATCAATCAATCAATGAAACAAATTATTTTGATCTCCAAAACTGTTCGTGAGTTTTCTATATCAGTTAAGACTACTCTAGATACTCGTATATTGTCATTTTCCAGGCTCTTATACACAAACATGAAACTCCTCACGTACAACATGATACCATTTTTTCTATAAAGAAAGAAAGAAAGCATTTATTCTGACATTCACAGGACAGTACATAATTGCTACAATCAATAACGATGAGTACGTATAATGCCCTGTGCGATGCCAGAAAAGGCACCTATCTCAGGATATTGCTGCAGCCGGAGACTGCAGCGCTGGTGTTATGAAAGAGCTCGAGCCTGATGACGTCACGAGGCTTTTTTCCAAATTTATGGACGCAACCATAAGCAACTAAAATAAATATATATATACATATATATACGTATAAAATTGAAATCAAAACGTCAGTCTAAAATGTGACAGTAAGATGTAAATACAATTTAACTTGTGTGGTGTTTAGTGTGGTGATAAATTAAATATTGTTGTACAATTTGTGAGATGTCATGGAGGAGAATTTGTGGAGTTTGCTGCAACTGCTGCATACACCAAATAAGTGGATGACGTGTAGCTAAATAGAAAGGTATGAAATATAAGCATTAGGTATCTAAAAATATTACCGATTATAATGATTCTATTAAAATATGTACATTATAATGTATTGTTAATCAAACGTCACGAAATACTCTGAACTTTCTGTATAGCAGTAATTTGAACGGACCATAGACTGTAAACAGTTTCAATAATAAGAATTGTTCAACTGTAACAAACTTGTCTATGTTAAGTGTGTATAACTCAGTTTATGGGTTGAAAAGGCTATTTCTTGTATTTTTTTTTTACATTTTGACCAATATTACCTATACTTTCTGTATATATGTACATATGTAGAAATGTATGTTGAAATGTATGCTGAAGTTATTAGCTGACTCTAAAAACTAAATAATCTACATATATTGTAAAATTATATCATAAATACGAGTATATCACTTTTTTATTTATATTTCAATTAAAGTTATCATTATGTAGGTGTTTAATACACCTCTGCCAACCCCTCAAGGGAAATACCCGTGAGCGTATGTATGTATGTACGTATGAACATATAATCACGTGAACTTGGCGACATTTAAAACCTGTTAATGCATGCAGGAAGAGAATTGAAAGATACTAACATTATTACAACAATCGGTTTGCACCGCTAATATTAGCTGGATAACGTACTCGGCCAGAATGCCAGACAATAAATCGGATCAAGCCGGCTGCACGCTAGCTTAACAAACATACACGTTTGAAATAGATGTCATTATAAATACATATTTCATGTATATGGTTCTACTTAACTGAAGCACCCAATGATCCTCTAAGACTGGAAAATTAATAAATGAAGATTACAGATTATTACAGTTTATCATCATTTCGGCGCATTGTAGTTGGTTATAAGTTTATTACTAGCTTAAGTACTATGAATCCTTTGTGTCACAAGTATATCCACGACTTTGATAGACTTATACTGCAATCTAGTAATGATTTCCAGAATAGGTGGCCGCAGATCGTTTTAAAGTTTAGCTATCCTATTCGATAATCGTTCTATCATTCGCATAATCTACAATTTACTAACAGCATTAATTTATATTACTCAGATTAACAAAATTTGGGATTTGGAAACTTAACATATCTAACGTTTATTAGTGTTGGGAATGCTCAATATTTCATATTTGCTAACTCTCTAAGTACTTAAAATATGTCTATAAATGAAAGAAAAAAAAACAACAAAAATAACATAATATTGCAATATCAAATGTAATGTACTATTTATTAAATATTTAATGTATATACAACAGTTTCAATGGCTCTGGTGAGTGTACTATAATATGCTCGTTTGCCCCCCGTCGCATAAAAAAAAATAACAGTCGGCATATATATACATACGTATATGTAATTGAATTTTCAAAAAGCTTTCTCTCTCTCTCTGTAAAGTTTACATAATTATCATTTGGTATTATGCTGTATACCCTACGTTTTGCAATTTTAATTGCTAAAATTGTAATGTTTTCTTTATTCTTAAATGAACAAAGAAAACATTACAATTTTAGCAATTACCTTTTACTATATAGTATTACAAATATTGTTGTATTTCATTATGTCAGCATCAACGTAGCTCAGTGATTTAATACACATTTAAATAACATAATGTTCATTTTATTTCAGCGTTTAATATCCGTTGTAATTTTTAAACGACTTTAAAAAAGAAGGAGGTTATAAGTGCGACTATATGTATATTTTTTATGTACATATGTTTTCAGCGGTTCTCTGCCAATTGTGGACAGTCTTATATATTTTTTTGTTTTATTTGAAACAATATATTTCTGCAGTGGTCCCATTGTAACAAACCATGATTTGATCATGGAACATCAGGAAAATTGTGAATAAGTGTGAAAAGAAGGAATGTACTGTAAAGGAATTATTCATTAGGAAGTCGATTGAAGATGGTTTAATATATAAGCCAATTATTATATACAATGTTTAATAGAAACTTTTTTTGCAGTATATGCCAAAATAAAAACAAAAGAAAATTAACAAAACTTTCCCTATACAAGGAATCAGCTACAAAACAGATTTTACTATCCCTATGCAACCTTATTTTTAATATGCCTATTCATGCTACACAAAATGGTCCTATAAGCTCTTAAAACGATAACATTAGCTAATATTTACGTTGCCGGGCTTTCTCAAGCCAAGGGACATATTCTTGAATAAAATAACCATAACATACCTAAGAATGGGAGTGCTGTGCTTGTTTAAATAACATACCCTTCAACTGTATCCCTGAAGGGGTAGGCAATTGTGTATTAAACATTTTGCCAATTATAATTTTGATTCACTAACGTAATATAGCAAGCCGTCAACTGGACACTTTACAAAAGATAAGATAAGAAAAGGCAATGCACGGAATGAGATATTGCTTACACGGATGGATTGGGTTCCAGTACGTAGGGGCTGTGTAGGTACCTGTAACCCAAACTGGCTATTGATCTTTCAATGTACTTGTTACGTAATATTTTTACATCTATTGACTTATCGAATCGAAATATTAGAAATGTAGTCTCTATAGACTACATTTCTAATATTTCGATTAAAAAGGAGTGAACGAGTATTAAACTTAAAGTATAAATTTTGTATGACTAGCGGATAACCGGCGTTTGTTACTAAGCTAAAACTGAAATATGCATAATGCATTGTTTTATTTGTCTAAAACCATCTTTACATTATTGCCTTTCTAAAATTTTTGTTGAGTTTTATATATAGAAAGATAGATAAGCCTTAGGGTTTGTTATATTTTATTTTATTCATTTCTATTTAATAGATTATAGGTTATTGAAAATAAATGCAAGGCCCGTCAGAAGAAGAGCAGAAACACAAGTGATGTGGCCGCCGAAGACGAGTCGTACAAAGAAGTTAGGACATAAATAATTTTACTATTTCATGAAATGCCAGACAATTAATGGTAGTAGTAGCAACTTGATTGTTAGAAACAGACCAAATAGATATATGGTTTATATTTCTCAGGAGTTTTTAAATTTCGTACAATATATTTCTTCATTCAATCAAATATCTTACAGAAACCACACATTTCCAAAATTGCATGCTCTGAATGTTTACTGACACACAAACGAAGTGTTTCTTAAATAGTATACCTAAGACCTCCGATTATTGCTACAGCCGACTGAACAACTTTGGAATTTTAAAATATATTAACACGTATTATTAAGGTTTAAAAATGTATATAAAAATTAGTTACCTCAATCGTTTATTAAATAGCGCAGGAGAAGCACACTCTATGCGGTGCGATGCGCGCGGACGGTGGCTAAATTTATACGTAGTGGTAACATTACCAAGAGAATTCTATTTCAGACTTAGTGATTCAACGCCATCTATTATCGGACGTTGTAAAATTCGAATAGAATTCATAATGTCATTATACATGTGGTTAATTTAAAAAAAAATATGTATTAAGAGTAACAAGTATTAGCAAAATACTAAGATAAGATTTAAAATTCTCATTCTTAGATAATAGTAAGATAATGAACTCTACTACGACTTATATAAAATTAAATATGTATATAAAGTTCATTTCCAATTCAAATAAAGCTTTACTGAAATGTTTTAAATAACTTTTTACGTGGTAGAGCCATGCTTAGGCACAAATGGGCCGGCTCGACTGGTGCGATACCACGGCCTCATAGAAAACCGATTGTGAAGTAACGCTTGCGTTGCATTTCCCCGAAATGAGTGAGGTCTCCGGAGGCCCCGAATCCCCCACCCCCCCTAATGATAGCGCTGTTAACAAAAAGGATACCCCAGGGGGGTACCAGCGCTAGCGTTGGAGAATCCCCCCCTGGACCTCCACCCTCAGTAAGGGTTTTTACCTGAGCGTAGACGCCCAGGCTGCCCCTCGTACTCTGGGAGGGGGGCTCAACTGCGCTCTCAAAACTTGCTCGGGGCAAGAGAAGGCATACCATGGCACCCCCTGTCACGTTTACCGTGGATTTTTGTAACATCAGGGGCTTACATTCTAACCTCGACACTGTCCACCACCACCTTGAGACAGCAAAGCTGGCCTTGCTCTTTTTAACCGAGACGCAGATATCATCTCCAGCCACATCCTACCTCTGCTACCCTGGGTACGGACTGGAACACTCCTTTATTCCTAAGGCTGGTGTATGCGTGTAAGTTAGAGATGATATCACTTCTCGCCGCCTCGGCAATAAAAGATATGGAGTCTAGTTAGTTTATCGAAATCTCTAGGGCTCCTAGGTTTAGGAAAATAGTGACCTTAAAAGCAACGTTTCGTAGGTCCTAATTTAATTTTTAGAAATTAAGCTGACAATGTGCTGTGTTTTAAACAAATAGGTTTTAGATAATTGAAATAATTTGTTGTTTATTATTATTTAATTTTAGTGTGGTACTAAATTATGTGCATTATTGGCAGTCAATTCAAGATTATCACACGCTTTTACGAACGTTAATGTATTATGTTATGAAATTGTGACATGCATGAATTTTTATTTTAGCGTAAGCGCGCTAAAATTAAAATTTATTCGTGTGTGTGTGTTCATCATGTGTGATATTTAAGAAAATTAATTTGCCAGAGTTGGAAAGTGTAAAAAAATTAAATTACAAACTAATGTATGTACTTTTAATTATTTTGTTTTGTGATAAATGAACAGCTACTTCTTAGCGTAGATGGTTGCATCTTCATACACATAAAGCATAATAAAGAGATTTTAATATTTAAATACAAAATAGTTAAATTTTAGTGAAAATATTTTTGCCAAGTGGCAAGTTCGAGTCAACCTGTCATTATCAATAAATGTATTATGAAATATTGGACGACCTTTAAAGACAATAGAAATGTTACTGTTTTCGCTAGAAATATGTGATAATAATTAATTTTATTACTAGATATATATAAAACTTATAACTTTCAATACTTATGTAAAATAACGTATCTGTAGATAATATTGAAACTTAAAGTAGGTCCTGATACGAGATACCTTATTTGATTTTAAAGTTATTCCTCATAGCATTTCATTTATACTGTCTGATAGATAACAGTCCGATCTCAACGATTTAACGACACCTTTAAGACGGAGGGGTTGACTTTATTCTACTCCATCGTGACACTCACGGCGCTTGTTTAAATAGAAAATAATGAAGTAAATACTAAATAGTAAAATCAGTTTCCACTTTCATATAAAAAATGTTAAAAAATTGTTTTGAAAAAAACTAAAACAGAAGCAAAAGATATTTTTAACACGAAACTGGATAATCCATTTCTTTAGAAAGGTAAATGAACTCTGAAGTTGTCTGATCATAGAAGTTTAATCCATCAACAGAGGATTATGAGAGAAAGCCTCCCTTTTACACTTGAAAGCAGCGCAAAGATCTGATAACTTAATGCCTTACAAAATGTTTACATGAAACGTGGTACCGCCTATGTTGCTCTTTTTATGCTGTCAGGCGCTCAGATCTCAAATTTATTTACGGTAATTTAACATCGAATAAAATGGATATATATATTAAATATTTTTGTAGTCATTGTAAACTTGCCATCAAGTGGTTGTAGGATCGAACCCCACCTAGTGCACTACCGTCGTGACCCCACCCCTAATACAAGCGTTTAGCTTAGCTGGGGGGGTTAACGAGATAACGTTAACGTAATGTGTGACCTTCATCTCTAGTATTCTTTTTAAAATTAATATATATATATATTATATACTATAGGGGGACAGACAAACAGACGGGTTACCTGCTGGTAAGTGACAACCGTCGTCCATGGACACCTCTAACTCAAGAGTCGTAAGTGCGCTGCCCGCCTTTGAGGGCGATGATGGCGATGAGTGCTGGGGGGATGCGAGGACGGGAAAGAAAAGAGGGGGATGAGGAAATTGGAAAGAGGATAAAGGATACTTTTCGTATGGGGGTAGAGGAAAGGGGAGAGGAGGAGTTGCGCCTTCGGAGACCTCACTCACTTCGGGGAAATGCAACGCAAGCGTTACTTCACAACCAGTTTTCTGTGAGGCCGTGGTATCGCACCTCTCGAGCCAGCCCATTTGTGACTAAGCATGGCTCTGTACTAGCTAAGCCCGCAATTGTGTCTGTAGAAGAGCAATTCATTTTTCTAATTGAAACTCATTTAAGACGTCAAGTAACCAAACGTTTTGCTTAAAACCGTCTGTTGCAACCTCGCTGGCTTCAACCTGGCTGCGTAATAACTGGGCGATATTCAGAGACTCACTACAAGTTAGGCTCAACTGCAACTGAAGAATATAGAACCTTTAGGGTAGTATGAGCTCACATGCCTGTGGAAGTCTTTCTCCAGTCCATGTGTACTTTCGGAAAGTATGAAAGGGGTTTATACTTTTTGAGAGCGGATACCCATTTCATATCAATCAATATTATTAAATTTTCCCTTTATCAAGTAAAAATGTCCACGACCACTTTTTTGTATGTGTATTGGTTTTTATTCAAAGTAAAATCTAATAGGAATCAAATTACACTTAGTATAAACTTTTTATTTACCAAATATCGCTCAAGAACACTTATAAAAACAGGTATACTTTGATATCCAAATATGATTTAATAATACAGTTTTTTCAAGTCCTAAAAGCGGACGAGTATCTGTCGGAATCGTTACTATATGTTAAAATAATGTTTAAAGGAATAACATTATATACTAACAACAAATAATAAATACAAGTAACAAGTAACTATACTCGTCTCTACATCTTCTCGCAACCCACACCGTTTCTTAACCACATCATTCCTCAGACAATTAATTCAGTTTACTCTTATAATAAAGGGTGTTAAAGAAAACATTCTGTTTAAAAGTTATTCATCTTTAAAATGATCCATTTTAATCTACTGTAAGCTACTGTAACAAGAAAAATTGTTACTTATAGTAATAATAGTAAAGGTCTGAGCTTACATCGATGAAATGCACCGCTCACTAGCTCCTGCCTCAATTTTCTTTTTTTTATGCGATAGTTTGTCCTCAAAAACGAGCAGATGTGTCACCTGATGGTAAGTGACCACCTACGCCAATGGACACCCGCAACTCAAGAGTCACAAGTGCGTTGCCGGCCTATAAGGTTCCGCTCTCCACGCTCCTTTCTTGAAGGTTTGCAGGTCGTATCGTACCGTAAATACGGCAGGCGACAATTTGTTCCACAGGATGGTTGTGCCAATTATCCAGGTGATGGGGATGGATATTTTATCGTGTAGGACAATGCGGAAACCTGCGGCCGGTATAAGTCCGAACAATCCCTCTGAACACTCCCCATGATACAAGCGATAGAGAATGCAGAGTGAAGCTACATCTCTACGCAACGCCAAGGTGTTAAACCGACCAGAAATATGATGATGATGCGAGTCGCTCTCCGTTGAATGCGTTCAAGAGGGAGAAGCTGTTACTGGGGTGCACCTGCATAGAGATGAGAACAGTATTCCATCCTTAAGTTTAACTAAGTTTGTCATTTTTTTTTTGTTTTTTTTTTTGCTTAGAGACCTGGAAGTAAAGTACACAAGAACGTATTTTTAATTAATAATTTCTATGAAGACTCAGTGTATAATTTCCATTTAGTCTGATCGTACCTACATTGATGTATTTTGTATATTTCTTTTTATTAGCTCTAGTGTAAATATGTATTTTTCCCATATATATATATATTATTTTCTCATTTATTTAATGCTCTTTCTTCACTTTTCTGTTAGTTTTTGTATGTTGGATGCTCGTGCGTGCACCGCGCAAACTGAATGACGCGTGCTCACGGCAGTGCCCTGACAGCGATTATAGCTTGTAATAAATGTCGTAGATAGAAGTTCTAAAGGCATTAATCATTTAAAATCAGTTGCGCTAATGATTCATTGTTGCAAGGCTCGCTCCACTGTATGATTATTACTTGCTAGTTTCTACTACGAATGGAATCATCTGTACTAAACACTGTTTTATTATTGTATTGTGTGCAAATAAATAATATTTTCTTTCTTTCTTTCTTTCTTACTAAAATAAAAATACAGACCGACTGCACTATAGCATTACTTCTACATTTATTTTCAACAATTCAAATGCCACTTCACATGATTTTATTTTATAGCATCTATATTTATGATAGATGGATGTAATCAAGCAGTAAGGTTCTAAAACATTATATTGAACCCCAACATACCTAGCAATGTTATCGACTTTCAATTTTAACTTTCCTAGGAAGGGTAATCATTTCCTAAACAGAACTCAGAAATGGATTTGCCTAGATTGGATTGAACTAACGATGGAAATGGATTTTGATATGACATCGCGGTCATAGGGTAATCATGGTGGAACGAAATAATAGACTATTGGTATAAAAAGAAAACATTTACGTAGTATTTAACACTATTTATCACTCAAAATTAAAATTATTCCCTTGCAGGTTAAACACAGTAAACAAATTCTAAAAGTTCTTCTGTGTAGCTGTGTAAATCTTCGTTCTCTCTATAGTTTACCAGTTATGCTTAACAAAGTATGAGGCAACCCTAGCTGATAACACTACAGTACTAAAGGAGGATAGGAAATAAAAATCTTCAATTTAATAAGTTAAAATTATAGTTCTTTCATTCCGTTCAATAATTTTATATAAAACCGTTTTCTTTCTCGTTTTTTCTCAGTAATAGTAATCTTATTATTTTTCGGTAAGTTTACGGTAAATAACGTCTGAAACATCGTCAGTGTTTTCGAAGTTAGACCCAAAATAAGAAATAAAGGTCAACATTTTAACATTTTGGAATGGATTTGGACAACTTGGAATCAACAGTCTTATTAAGTGTATTTTCATCTTTTCATTTTATATCATCTGAATATCGATCTCAAATGGAGATGGATAGCCATTCTCAGATCATCTCTTGTGTTTGAAATTTAGCGACTCATGTGCTTTCCGTACATAGTGACATAAAATAGAATCCATTCAAACCGTGGTTATTACACAGTGTTTGGTTATAATTTATTTTAATTTCTTTTTTATCACTGGTAGCATTAGCGCCCTGTCTCACCAAACCGTACTTTTTTTTTTTCATCATCAATCCATTCATCCCTTTTATCCGTGAAAAGGTAACAAATAGATAGACAAATAGATGGCGTTACGCAAGCGTTGATCCACAACGTTTTTTTTTTCTGTAAGGCAACACACAGGTATCGCACCGGTCGAGCCAGCATATTCAAGCTTAAGTAGAAAAGCTAAATCGATCACGACAAAATGCGTCACACCGATAGATTATAGTCCGAAGGCTACTTTTGATCCTTTAAAAAAAATGTAATTACATATTAATACGAACTTTTGAAACAGCTTTCGATGTTTTGTGATGGCGCTGATTGGCCTGTAAGCAAAATAATCGTGATAATAAACATCAAAATATCAATTACTCTACGTAATAGCAACGAACAGCCCACTTTATAAAATCAAATTAAAACGTTCAGAATCAAGGCACTGCACGCGTATTTTTCTCTACCATATTTACAATATTATTCAACTATCGAGACGCATTTTGTAAGTTTTTAAATGGTAGACTGAGAGCGTATGGAGACACAAACAACATCCCTTTTACTGTTATTTAGTGAATTTCATTGTTTATTACACTCTTTGCGTGGTAGTTTCTTATAGACTGATCAAATAAGAGGGTTATGTTTTTTGAGTGTATGTATGCTATGTCATGCTATGCCCTTTTATGCCCTTTTTTTATGTGATCGGGGGCAAACGAGCAGTCGGGTCACCTGATGGTAAGTGAATACCGCTGCCCATGCACACCCGCAACTCAAGAGTCACAAGTGCGCTGCCGGCTTTTTAGGTAGTAGTACGCTCTCGTTCTCTCGTTTGCAGGACGTATCGGGCCGTAAATACGGCAGGCGACAATTTGTTCAACAGGATGGTTGTGCCAATCATCCAGGTGATGGGGATGTATATTTTATCGCGTAGGACGATGGCGAAAACCTGCAGCCGGTATAAGTCCGAACAATTCCTCTGAACACTCCCCATGAAACAAGCGATAGAGAATGCAGAGTGAAGCTACATTTCTACGAAACGCCAAGGTGTTAACCGATCATACGATATACCTAAGATTTTAAAACGAATGATGTATAAAACAACCTGGTTTTATATATTCATTAAAATGGATGATACATCTATATTATATCATGTCTCCATACAATCTGACTGCACGGATGGCCAGTAGTTTACGGTGGTCTTGAGTGTTGTGGGTTCGATCCCCACCTTCTTCAAATTGTTGTTCTGAGTCTGAGTGTTTTTTATAACCTTTATTTGAATGTTTGTGAGGTCCACCATGACACAGAAATTAATATAAGTTAGTTTTTTAAATGAAAAAAATATATAAAAAATGTTAAGAACCTGTGTTTACGCGTTTAATTTTCTAAAAACCTTTCTGTGTTATTACCTCACAATAACTATCTCAATCCTAAAATTATAATCTTGCAGAAATTGACTTCACGCATCAGTGGTTGAAGTGGTCATCTCGCCACTACGCTGCTGCCTTGAGTGTTGTGGGTTCGGTCTCACCACGGGAGAAGACTTTCTGTAACGCACAAATTATTGTTCCGGGTTTTCTTTGTGTCCGTTTTTTGAATGACCCCAAGATTTGTGTGGACAAATTAATTTGAACGAATTAATTCTTTGAAATAATATATTGTACCAAACCTCATTTTAAAGATTTAAATTTTTTGAATATAATACAGGTAGCAACAACTATCATGGTATTGGTCACTGGAGTTGAAGACTTTGTATATTACAAATATTAGTAAGTATGTATTATTGTTTTTGTTTTATATGGAGGTGAAAGATGAGCAGATGTTTGAACCCAAGATTTATTAGTGACGTGAGTGACGTGCAGAGGATTTTCCGTGCTCGATTAACACTTTTGGACATTAAGATTACAATTTATTTAAAGTATTAATACTGTTTATACTTTATAACAGTGTTTATAGTATATGTATGTATATACATATAGCATATGAAAATATTTTTAATGGAATCAATCGATCACTAATTAGTTAATGTTGGTAAAAATTGAATGAGATCGTAATACCAAGTATTGAATAAGAAATTTGTTTCAATAATTATCTAGACTGACTGGAATACTTGTGATGTTTTTCTGTAAGTAAAAAAAAAAAACATTACACAATCGGTTACAGCGATTACACACAAAGTAAATAACTAGCGTGACGGGTATTGTAACATAGAATGTAACTCATTGACACACACTAGCAGAGCCATTAACACCTGTATAATCGCAGTCGTACACAATCTCGGCGAGGCGGCGGTGGCGCAGCGTCATTTTACCGGCGCGGTGACGTCGCTTATCAGCGTGTTATCACCCCGCGAGCCTCGCAGTCGCGCGGTCACGCTCGCACCAAGCGCACGCCACTCTTCACCACGCCGACATATTCCGACACTCACACATAACCGTAAGTCTTACAAACATTATACTTACAATATTAACATCCACGTGAAATTAACATATTTACAACTTGAACTGTTTACCGCACCATTTGCTTTATAGGTTAAGTTGTAAACTTTTTTTGGGGAAAATCTTTTTTTTCATGCTTACGCCTTGTGAACGCCAAGGCCGCATCATCCCAAAGCAAATTTGACGATCTTAGTCTATCAGCATGGATATTCTTATCGCTTAAATATTCGCACACTGTCTGGCTCAAAATCCACCGTTTGGGTCTAAAGTTATGACAGTACTGCAAAGTACAATGCAACCATTAATGTTGCTTGTACTATTTGTTTTGATGACGTAATTACAGTATTGCACATGAAAAATATCTTAAGGTGTGTTCATAAAAAAAAATTGTCTATAAGAAGTATCCTATTGTACAGCACGATTACTTCTCTGCTGCAATCTCAATATCCTATAGTATTATAGGTTTGTGACTGGTCGTTTCATGAAATATTATTATAATTTAAGGCACCACCATCGGTTCACGTGCCATTGACAGTCACACAGTCGGTCTGAATGTGCCGAGGCCAGGCAACCTAATATGATGACCGCAGTATACATTGTGTTATTGTATATTATTATTATACCAGTTAACAACAGAGTAACGCTCTATTGGTGTCCGCGCTCACTAGCATCACTAACTACATATCTAAATAGCAATAACAATATTTAAAAAGTAAAAGTACCGCCAACAAGCGAAGATTACAAAACGTTTTAAAAACGAATAATATAACTGGTGTGGAATCTATTATTTATTCGTCTTAGCAATAAGAAACATAAAATTTGTCAGTGTAAACGATTTTAAGTCACAAATTTGTTGAGTGGAATACACCATTAATCCAATTTGAACTACAAATCAGCTTAGGTTCAATACTAGGCTGTTTGATAACAAACTTTATACTAAATAGCTAAGATCTTTTATACAAAAAACTTAACTAATGATTTCTTTTCGTGCTATCAAACTCATTTCAAATTGTGGAAATATAAATCAAAGTACTTTTTAATGAGCACCGACAATCGTTATTATTATAAGTAAATATTTTTGCCTATACAAGCAAATAATCAAATAGGTAAGAGGGGAGGGGGCAGTGGGCGTGGGGAGGGAGGGCATTCCTTTAGTTCTTGTTACAATGAAGCTCGTTGTTTTTATAATTAATAAGAGCTTAGTAAATTAATTATTTCAATTACTCTTTTAACATAAAAATATTACAAATGTATTTTGTGAGCTTCCGTAGATTGTATTGAATAACATATTTTTATTACTTAGCTGTTCGACTTCAATTTGTGTGTATATTTTCCTTAAAGTGTACGAAACCAAATCTCGAAGTCAGATGAGACCAATAATTCATTTTACTTTGAGATTTTACTCTAAGGTAATATATTGGACACTCGGCATCACAACAGAAAAGCATAGGTGAATGAATAGAAAAGATGGCTTACTTAAGGTAGAATTTACATTAAGTATCAACTCTGGAATCAAGAGAATCAAGCTCAATGTCGATTACGAATAAGGGACACTTGTAACAAAACAAAAGTAACCAAAGTAAGCCTAGAGATCGCACGCGCAATCTAACATGTGCCTAATGACTGCGTGAGAGCCTTTGCAATTGCATAAGCAATATCTATAGATTGGTTTATTCTCGTTTCGACGCTTTGGAGGTCATTGAACCACTTAAAGAGTTGGGCAGAACGTTTTTCTACGTTTTTGAGCTGCTGAGTAGCATTTTATTATACTAAACTCGTATAAAACTGACAAGTTAAAAGATTGTGTGATATACTATGCGAGTTGTAAGAAATTAAGAGTCCTTCTGGCCTAATACTTTACCAGCCGTCATCGGCCGGTTTATCTATGATAGACTTAAGGAGTAGCGTCAGGGAGACATCGCTGTTGGTGTCTTAAAGACCGATGAGATAACGACATATTCTGCCACAAGCGAGACATGAGGAGTTTGTTCATGACTTTAAGTGGCCTGAATATTTTCTATGTCTCTTATCGTCTTGTGCAACCAACCAGTCCTCATGGCAAAATTTGCTAGCCTTATCATTGCCTAGTAATTATTATTACAGAGGGCACTGGCGAACAACTGTTGCGGAACAGTTAATCGCAATTTTCCTGTGTGATAAATTAATACTAAGATTGATTAGATGACATGGTACGTTTCTCAATCCAGAGGATTTGTCCTTTTCTGGACATATAATATCTCTCAATATTAAACCCCCCCATCAGAGGTATGTTATTTATTTGTATTAACTACTGCAATTCGTGCTAATATTTCATAAAGCTCTCACTGTGCCAGTTGTAGGTACCTCTTAACTCTGAAACAGATATCGATTGATAAACTCTTAGCACATAGTTATTTTGACTACACAGATGGCGTAGCAGTTTAAGTGGTCACCTCGCTATCACGCTGCCGCGCCTAGTGTAATGGGTTCAATCCCGGGACAACACTTTGTGTAATCCTCAAATTGTTGTTCTGAGTCTGGGTGTTCTATGTGTCCGCTGTTTGAATGTTTGTTGAGCAAACAAAAAAATTGTATTTTTCCATACAAATAAATAGATGTACGGAAATAATAAGCTACTGTAAAACCTTGACGAAGCAGAATCGGCCCGCCCTTGTCTTCCCGTGGCTGTCGTGGAAAGCGACTAAGGGATCGGAGTGTTATCTATCAGATAGTATTCAATATAAAGTCCTACAGTACCCGAATGGCAATAGATTTGCCCCCTTAACGTTAGGGGGAATAAATGATGGTTTGTAAAAAGTGTGAGGCCTCTACCTACCCCATCGAGGATATAGGCATGAGTATATAATCAAAAATGTTCATTGACCATCGCGATATCTAATAAATGGATCTCATAACGCTATTGAGAAAGGAAAATTAGAAAAAAAATGATATGATAAACATATAACAATGTGGCTGGTAGCAAATAGTTGCGTACTGCCCAAGGCCGGGATAGTTGGCGCTGTAGTGGATGGCGCTAGTCTGATGATGATGATCTCTTCTCTTATGCCTCATGCTACTTTCACTATCAATGTCCACCCAGGACAGTTAATTGTGTGATGAACCTCAGTATTTGTTATGCGTGTAGGTTTAATGTATCTACAAATAAAATGTATATATTTAGAAATATGTGAGTATGCTTTAAGCAGTCTAGTCACCATAATACTAGCTCTTTTTAGTTTGAGTTCAGAAGGCAAGGTGTTAGACGTCTGAGGTAATAATTATTATTATATAATATAGCATAAGAGGTAACTGAGCTAACGTGTCACCTGATAATAACTACTCCCACCCGTAGACCCCCGTAACTCAGAAGCAGCAAATGCGCCTTCTAGCTTTGAGGGTTCAAATCGGGTGAAGAGGGGAGTAGAGGTAAGAGGGGCGGGGAAAGAGAGAGTGGGAAGAAAAGAGACGTATAATATAGTACGATATAGGTGAAAATGCATGCCACCAGCGAAGTAATAGGACCGTTTGATTCTTATTTGAAATGCGTAGCACTGAACTCTAAATATATGCAAATACATTGTTATTATCCAACTGCGCAATAAGAAGGATTATGTTTTCAAGTGTATGTACGTCTTCATGTATAAATGTATTTTTTTTTTTTTTTATTCGTATGCCTACCATAATGACTCCACTTTGCCTGATGGCAAGCAATAAATGGAGTCCAAGAGTGGTGGTCACCATCCTCATTGCATGTCTAGTCAATGCAGCATGGTGACCCACACTATGGCGGCCTGGTGAGATGCTTTTTCACGCCCCGCTTAAAAGACCCGGGATCAAATTGGGAAGGAAACACGTGCGCTGGTAGGGAATTCCAGGCTTTCACTGATCGGCACAGGAAAGAAGAGCCAAACCGTTTCGTTCGGGATCGCATATAAAGAAAACAAAATCAAAATCAAAAGCATTTATTTAAATTAAACCAATCATAAGTATTTTTAATGTTCAAAAGAAGAAGTCAGACTAAGTCAGTCGTGAAGCCTATGGAGCAGAACAGACATGAAACTCTAAGGATACTGTTTTTTAAAGATTTGATAAAATTTTCTTGGACCAGTTCCTAAATGTTAAATAAAATGTGAGTAAAATGCAACACATCACTCTGTAATATAAAATCTAATAATGAGTACCACGTATATCCAGTATATCAGGTATATACTATATTTTAAACAGTCCGGAGATGACCAGACTGGATCAACAGCACTCGTTCACGAACATGACGCATGCGCCGGCCATCGTCCACCTCAACCATAGTAAACCTAGCCGAACGACCCGACATAAGCCACCATTGATAGGACTTCTAGGCTGATATCTATACAAATA
Source organism: Tyria jacobaeae (assembly GCA_947561695.1). Classification (NCBI taxonomy): domain Eukaryota; kingdom Metazoa; phylum Arthropoda; class Insecta; order Lepidoptera; family Erebidae; genus Tyria; species Tyria jacobaeae. The sequence continues at coordinate 2,341,435 of OX387207.1, read as the reverse complement.
AATAAAATTGGAGTGTCTGTTTGTAATATTAAAATAACCGTTTTTTAATATTTTTTTTACAATTTTTGTCTGTCTGTCTGTCTGTCTGTCTGTCTGTTTGTTCCGGCTAATCTCTGAAATGGCTGGACCGATTTTGGCGGCACTTTCACTGGCAGATAGCTCATGTAACAAGGAGTGACTTAGGCTACTTTTAATTTAAATAAAAAAAAATAGGACCTCACGAAAAAAAATTAAAACCAATTAAAATTTTATAATATTCGATTAAAAGAAGAATTTCATTTAAATTAGTATAGGTATTTCTTAAATACAGAATTAATAACTTATCGTAAACTCTGCGAAGTGAACAATAACTTTTTTGTTAAATACTACGCGGACGTAGTCGCGGGTAACAGCTAGTAGGAAATAAGTCTAAACAAGTGATTTAACATTATATGTATGATGTTTCTTTGTCAGGGGCTAGAGTCTAAATGGTAAGATATATATAGTAAGTTGTAATTTATAATCTTTATTCTTTTGATTAAGTTGATAGATACTGCTGTTATAGGTACATGTTATGTATTACAATTTTAGGAAAATATTTAAGATAAAAGCAAGGTAGTGCCTATTTAAGAATTATAATGTATATTAATTATTAACTAGACTATTAACACATGTCTAGACCCTAAAAATTCTTTAATAGCGTAGATGCATTTGCAGTTAGCCATTTCATTTGAACGCACATTAAACAATTAAAAGGGTGTTTTGCTTAGTTTTTGAGGTTGTCTGTTATAAATTTTGACACACATAAACATACTATTTCTATGATGAAGGGTATTTCTGGATGTTGGTATAAATATATTTGTAGGATCCCGTTGTCTGAAGAGACTACTCCCGCTGTCTTTTTTAAGCAGTTGTGGTTATTTCTTGAAAAACATTCCAATTTCCAAAATATCTTAAGAGAGCTTACAGTTAGTATTTTAGTTTTTATGAAAAGTGGCCTACAGTTATCTACATTTTCAGAATTGCAAAATGCTCGTACGCATTTTATTTAAGACAAAAAGACTTCGTCGATTATAGTCGAATTGCCCTAAAACAGTAAACCATATCGTAATATCGATCCAACATAACCATGATAAGCAGTAATTGCTGTTCTTTCTGTAGCTGTCGTTCGTTATTGTCTTATTGCGTAAATGAATTTTGTGCAGACATTTTTATGAATAACTTCCAATTGCAATAATTGTCTAAAGTGATACCCAAAAATTGTATATTATTTAAATTTAAAATTATATGTAATATCATCGGCAAATAATATACATTGATGATTTGTGACATTAGGTGGATCATTGATACACAATAGACAATAAAACAAAATGGGTCCCATTACACTACTTTGGGGAATTCCTGTTTTATTATGTCCATAAGTTGATCCGGAAGGGATAGCTACCACGTTACCGCCGTCCATGTATACTTGAAACTCAAGAGTCGTTACTGAGCTGAAGAGATGGAGATGAGTACATGAGAATAAGGAGAGGGGGGATGAGAGGAGAGGAAAGGTGATAGGGGGAGTTGGGCCTCCGGAAACCTCACTCATTTCGGAGAAATCCAACGCAAGTGTTAATTCACATTTCCATTCGTGCTTAGGCATGGCTCTACCTACCTCTCTTATATATATATATATATATATAATATAGACAATATATAAATAATATAGGGAAGGTTTTCTTTACATTAGACGGGGACTCAGCCCGGGATAGTGTTAATAAAGTGTCACATGACTGGTCGTGTTACAACTGCCGACCTGTTACAACCAATGAAAACTTGGTACATCGTATTGACTTGTTTAGACTACGATATTTAAATTTCTAATTTATTGAAGTACTATTTAATTTCGAATCCAATAGTATAATATTTTCAAACACTTATTACGGTTCTCAGGTGTGACAGGTACATAAATAAGCATTACTTCTTCCAAACTAATCATTTTCAATAATATTTTATGTACCTGTCACACCTGAGAACCGTTTATCCAACCCCCGTCGTTTAGTCCCTGTCTTGTGTAAATTATATAAAAGAGAGTGACTGGACAGCATTTGTTTTGTTGAAATATGTACTAATGTCTTTAGGAAAATTAGTATTGGTAAAATGAGTGTGTGTGTGTGTGTACGATACGTACATATCTATCATTGACGTCGGCGTCCAAAGTACCTACCCTTCCTGAATGCTTACGTTTTAAAATAGACTTAAAACAATATTTAATTAGGATGAACAATTTCGGGACAGAGATATCATTTATAATACTAATAATAATAAATATTATAACAGTATACTAAAAAAATACTCGACAAAAAGTACCGAGAGAAACATATCATGTTTAATCATATCATGATTACGAGTAAACCAATTCTTAGCATGAGATAACTTTGCGAAGAAATATAAGTTTTGTTAATGTTCGTTTGTTTTGTTACATACATTTTATTATATTCTAAAATAATGCTGCGAACAAATATTTAGATTTGCCTATAAATAATATAAAAAATAAGGACTATTTACAAACACAGAAGTGATCAGCGACTCGTAAGAGGTATCCTGAATTTATCCATCAGAAGTGAGCGAACAGCTCTGCCTAAGGTCGAGGCTGTGATGTGAATGATTCACAGTGATAGAGCCATGCTTGGGCACGAAAAGGCCACACGGAAAACCCGTAGCTGAAGTGTTCCTCGAAAGTAGTAAGATTTCCGGAGGCCCAGTTCCTGATCTCCTCTTTCCTCTTCTCAGCCCCCTTCGTATTTCCCATCTTCTCATCCTCCATCTCTTATTTTAATCCATCCCGCACCCGATCATCCCTTATCACCCTCAAAGGCAAAGAGTATTGAACGCAAGTCGGCTGATGATAAGACGACAAACAGTAAACGCTACTCTGAGATTACATAAAAAGTCATCAGCCGCACTAAGGAATATTTCTCTGTCGCGGTTGACTTTACAACAACATGTGTATATGTATGAAAATACTTAAGTACATATGTATCGCGAATTTGGATATGAAAATACGAGTATAAGGAATCATTTGAAATATTCTTAATAGTAAGTGTGCCATAAGATTTCAAGACACAGTTAATGATTCAATCGGGTTTCAATAATTTAATTTTTTTGCTATATCTTGCCTTAAACCGTTATATCGTGTTTAAAAGCTAGATAATGGTCACTTACCACAATGATATCCATTTTAGGGATATCTTGGGATGTTGGCGTGGTGCCGTACCAGCCGACCTGAAAAGAGGGTACGGCTTTGCTTAACTCGCCCACAGCCCACAAACTCTCCACCAGTGGCTCCTCGAAGCTGCGGAAACCACGTCGGCTAGTGGGCTATACCTGGTGAAGGGGCGCAGGATAATAGCACCTCAGTTCACCAGAAACCCCTTGGTTTGTTTGTTTCAAATGCCTTAAGGCAGCGGCAACAGGGGTCCGGAAGTTCTGTGTCAGAGTAGTGCATTAGACTCTTCCCTGGTCGTAGCGGTTCTTTGTTCTATTGGACAAGGAGGACTGCGTAATAGACTGCTTCACAACAGGGGGTGTGATAACACCGTGATCGCTTTTAAATTGCACTGTGGGGGTCGGAGAGTATTCGGTAGCCCCCAAAAGTACAAAAGGAAGGCAGTTACCGCGACTGCATGTGAAATAAAACATTCGCTATAAAACAACAACAAACATCCAATACGACAACCTCTCAAATGACATTTGGCGCGTTGAATGTGCGAATACTCCTTGTTCGCGACACTTACACCCAGAGCGGAAAACTGCCGTAGTAGCTCGGGAACTTTATCGCTATGATGTGGATATTGCAGTGCTAAGCTAAGAGAAGTGCTAGAACACGGCGGCGGGTATATTTTCTTCCGGAAGGAGCTCGTAGCCTCGGAGCCGCGGCGGGCGGGCTTGAGGTTCTCCATCAAGAATAAGCTGGTACTGGCTGGCTGGAACATAATGCAAGAGTGCCTAATGCAGATAATAATAAATTTAATATTATCAGAGCTTATACTCCTACGCTAAACAAGTCCGATGACACAAAAGAACAATTTTACGAAGTATTGACACGTAGCGTCGATGGCGTAGACCCCTATGAGCAAAGTTGCTAGGGGACTGCAATGCCAGAGTAGGCCGCGACCATGAGTCCTGGCCGAGAGTTCTGGGTTGGTATGGAGTGGGTAATATGAATAATATTGGCCAGTTGCTTCTCTATGTTTATGTATTATATCATTTTGCGGGAAGGAACACTATGTTCAGACTTCCCGCCCAGCACAAAAACACGTGGATAAAAATGAAGGCGACCACTCTGATTTGCAATTCCTGTCGTAGTATTTCATTTTTCTTCTATCAGGACCGGAAAAGTCTTTGTATGTACTACTATTAAACCACCTCCATCCGATTCAAAGGTCACACATTTGAGGAGAAGTGTTGCTCTGGCTTCGATCAGAAGAGCGATGAACTGTAAGTCTGTAATTATACGTGATCAGCTAAGGTGGTCTAAGGTATAATTATAATCACGTATAATTACTATAATAGTTTGCTTTCCTGCCCATTGTGCGCAAGGATATTCACCAAGAAGATTTTATATCGATTATACAAGGATAAATTATTTAGTAAACTAATTTTGGAAGTCTCACTATGAACAAAGGATTTCGCCCTAAACCAACTCTGTCTATACATAAATTATAACAACATTAAACAAGGTCGTCCCTAAACATAACTGATAAACTTTCTATCTGTATTAGAATTGGTAATACATAATACAGTATTAAGCGATAATTATTAATATATTAATAACTAAGGTAACATTTGGATATCATCCCCCTCGTTCCCTTTTCGATCACATCGCTAATTTGTATTAGTGCTAGGCCGAAAGTCAATTAGCCTCTCATCGTTTAAGACGTTGTAAAATAGAAAAAAAGGACTTAAAATTATTATTGAGATCAATAATAGTCTTACAGAAGTTTCTAGTTCTTAAATTAGAAGATAGACGAACAGACGGGTCACTGCAACTTAAGAGCCGCTAGTGTGCTGCACGCCTTTGACGGTGATGAGGGGTTGGGGGATGATGGTTGTCACTTACCATCAGGTAACCCGTCTGTGCGTCTGTCACCTTATATTACAAAAACAGAACTGGTTATGATTGCAGTGTTCTATTCTTGACAATTTTTTCTACTTATTTTCTATATACCCTAATAAGGTGAGTTACAGGTGTCCATGGGTGGCGGTAGTCACTTACCATCAGGTGACCCGTCTGCTCTTTTGCCCTCTATCGCATAAAAAAAAACAATATGATCTGTAAACTAAGCTTCAATCTATTGACGAGCGTGACTATCCACGTATGGGTACATAACATACACTGATTGTAATTTTATCACATATGGCACCTGATACAAGTTAATGATGTTAAAAACCATCGTGTAGTACACCTCAATTTGTATGTTATCACGGATTATCGCACAGATAACTGGCGGTAGTATTCGTCTGATAATGGCTCGTTACCATTTCGCTTCTGTCTTTGAAGATAACTTAGTTACGTGAGTATTGATGTATTTAACAATAGGTGTTGACGAATCTATGAGTTTCATAGATTTGAGGAACAACGTCTGTTAATAGAGGAGTATTATTGCCTATTACAGTCATCCGGGCAATTAGGGGATTTAATTTGAAAATTGGATATATATTGAAAGAGAAAGATATTGGTTATAGAATATGAGAAAGAGTACGTTATAGTAACAGTAGGTCAGGGTCATATACCTTCTCCTACGAGGCAGCGTGCTTCATGGATGATCACTGCCCTGGGACCTGGAGGCGAAGACACATCAGTGGTGCGAGAGCGAGGACACCGAGGATCGCGTAGAGAGTACGACAGGCGGCGGTCCGAACTGACTGACTGGTCCTAGTGGCAGAAAGGCGGGTGCGACTACTGCGCCCGTCTTATGGCCTTAATACCATCGAGGCCATCCGGCCAATATTCACTGATTCGGTCGAACGGACGCACGGCTCCCGGTCATATAGGGTGACGCAGGTGCTTACCGGTCACGGATATTTTGGGAAGTACCTGGGGGACATCCGCAGGGAGCCGGATGCCCGGTGTCACCACTGCGTCCGTTCTGAGGAAGACATGGTGCGGCATACGGTACAAGAGTTTACTGCATGGGAAGAGCCGCACCGTGCCTTACAAACAGAAATAGGGGCTTACCTCTCGTTCACAGCGCTTGTGCGCGCTATGTTCGAGAGTGAGAGGTCATGGGATGCAGTGATCACCTTCTGTAAAACGATTATGTCACAGAAGGAGGCTGCGGAAAGGGAGAGGGAAAACAAGACTACTCTCTCCATCCGCAGACGATGCAGCGGACGTCGGAAGAGGGCCGACAATGTCAAATTACGGCCTCTGTAAACGGACCTGAGGGTGGTGAATCTGGTTTTCAGTTCACCGCCCCAATCGCTAAGCGGATCCGAGGTCGGTCGTAGTATTTCAAGGAGTGATAGAGAGAGAGAGAGAGAGAGAGAGAGAGAGAGAGAGAGAGAGAGAGAGAGAGAGAGAGAGAGACATAATCCTTTCCCCCTTTCAAAACTAGATGGGGTCCGCTCCGGCGGACGGTTACCTGCTAGTAACGGAAGAATGTCGTGTTCCCGCGGCCCTCGACAGAAGGTGCGAGGAAGGAACACCGTTTCGGTGTTTTAGCCAGTCAAGTCCGACACACCCCTAGTCTAGTCCATGAGGAATTTCCCACGTAAAAAAAACTGGTCATGGTCATAAACCATGTATCTTGAACTAGCTGACGCCAGGAAGTCCATACCAAGAGCCCTCTAACCAAGTTTTAGGGTTTGATTCCGTTGTTTTTTATATACATATGTATGTTATGTATTAATTCTGTATACCTTCACAGATTTGAATACTTGTTTTTAATTGCTGAATAAAACTACAATTTATGTAAGTTATTTGCGGTTTGCAGATTGAAAAAAAGAATGGTTATGTTTACTGCGTTATCTTGTGTGTGTATTTATTTAAGAAAGTAAATACTCCTACGTCTGTTTAGTAGTAAATAATATAAAATACTTATATCAATGGTCCCTTGTTACCCTCTAAAACTTTCAAAGTTGTATTCATTCATAAGACACGAATATTTAAGGCTAGTATTTTAAATCTAAATCTATATACGAGTATAGCTTACTATTGACTACTCCGTTAGCTACGTGAGCTATATGATACTAGTATGTAACTAAGTAGCTACGTGTTACAGAATAAGAAGTAAAAAAGTTGTTACTTTGTTGTCATCTAACAAAAAAATAACAGTTTATAAACAACAACAAAATGACGTATATCGATGTATCATGTAAGTGTTTTGCAAAAGAAAAAAGTAAAAAAAGTAAATCTTACTAAGTTCCCTGTGTCTTCATAAATGATTGTACGAAACCTTCGGTGCGTAGGTAAATAGGTAAGACTGTTATTGAAAAACTCTATTGAATGAAAGAAATAAAGACAATACGTTTATTTTGGCACAACTAAACAAGACGCTAACAGAATGATACACTTATTTAACTAATTCTAAACATACAGCTGAGTTTTAGAAGATTGCTTAAATAACATTGTGGTTCAATACCACCGTCTAACAGACAGATTTAACTTGATTTTTTAAATATACAACTCTCGTCGGGGGATTATACAAACTTGTAGAGCGTCTCAAGCGAACGTCCTGTATAGGTATCCAATCCACGACATCTGGCTCTGCATCTTGCATTCTACAAAGTTATAGTTATTTTACAAAAAAACACACAGATAATAATATACGTATTTACTGTTAACTACACCGTACACAAAAAAACATTTCATATTCACAGTACATATCTTAAGCAACTTATTTAGTTTAGTGCTACATACACAGAGTTTGAAGTACCGTGAACGTAACTTTGATATGTGGAATACCAAAGTTAATCGAAATCGGTTCATCAGACAGATGTCGTTGCATGCTTACGGTCATTGCTCCATTTTTAAGGGTTACAGTGACTCTTTCCAATATAAAAATAATATGCAAATCTGAGTACTAGTTTCAAAGGTTAGCGCGTATTAAATATTATAATAGTATAGATAGTCTTACTATAGTCTACCTAGTGACTGCTAGTAACCGTGACCGCTTCAACTTAAATTACCTTCATAATTTCTTCTTACGCGTCACAAACAAATCGTTTTTCTCCACCCATTATATACTAACGTTCCCATATATACGTAGTATACTCCTGCAGCGGTACCAAAAAATTAGGCCAAAAGCCAAAAGTGCAATTTACTTTGTGCAAATAGTTTCAAATCCTCCATATACTAAAAGTGAGATACAACTTGATCATCTTTTTATCGTAACCTCTAAGAAAGAACCGAGAAGATACATAGCTAGACAGAACCCCTAGGGACTCAGACTATCACATACATATCGTTGGCCGCAAGCTGCCAACATCCTCGTAGTAAGTGGTAGTAGTTAGTGGACTTAGGCTTCCCGGCACCAGCCAGGTCGAGTTATAGACCCTGACTCACTTGACCTATTGCTTATACTTCCCAATCCTTCTGTATAAGCAATAATCCTTTATTGTTCCCTTCCTTGTCTATCCTCTCTTTCCTGTCAATGTACCACAAACTTTCCTATATTATTCCAAAAATTGTCCGGATGACGTCAGACACTCGTATGTTAATATCGCCTAAATGTGGGTGGTAATTTCGTCTCTGCCTTTCCCTTCGGAGGAGCAAGCATGAGTATAATTTTCTATGTATTATTATAATAAATACAAAATCACTCACTAATCACAACTAAATATTAGATTTTCGGCAAGTAGTTGGTGATTGAGTTGAAAAATACAAAAAATGTTAGTAAGCAATCAAATTTCAGTTGCTTAGATTTTGTATATATTTATTATCTTATAGCATGCCTCAGTTCCCTGAGGCTTTTTTTCTGGCAACGTAATCACGACAAAAATGTTTCGTCGAAGTACAAGGCATTGGTTGTGCGTCCCAAGAGTCCATAACAATATGAAACGATAACCGATGTATTTTAGGCTTATTGGTATGTTCGCCATTTATAAAATGATTTCAATTTTTATTTTTAGAACTGAAAAGGTCGTATACAAGGTTGGTGCTTTTTATATTTAAATAAAATATTCCAACAATGGGCGTTTAAAATTAAAGGATGAAGTCGGTGGATACATTTTAAAGTTGACTATTTATTGCGTTGTAACTACTTAAACTGTTGACTTCAACTCAATATCGATTTAATTTAATTTATTATTTGATTTAACGGGCACCCCCCCCCCCTCCCCGAAGTCCTCGAGCTAGAATTTCCCAATCCATCTGTATAAACATAATCCCTTTACTTTCATATCGAAGGATATGAAAGTAAAGGTTCTTACCTTTTTCTATTAATTTACTTCCAATTTTTCAAAATTTGATTCCTAAAGTGTCCAGTTAGTTTTGCCCCGTAATACGTTAGTAGGACCAAAGTTTATTTGGCAAACTGAGAGTGCTTAATACACCTCTGCCTATACGGATACAGGCTTGATCGGGTATTCTACGTATGCATTAACTGTATAGAGGAGAACAAAACCTTGAATAGTCTCTAGGATAATAAATTGATTTCTTGTGATTCGTAAACAAATTTCGCAGTTTTTAAGTTGCGCTTGGTTGTGGTGTAAGGCGTACTATGCACGCCTTCTTTATTTATGTAAAAGAAACTTCACATACATCAGGTTGGAATTAAAATGGCAATAAGAAAATTAATTTCTCGACATTTTATTTACTGGTAGAGACAACTCAGAACCCTTAAGAGATTTTAGTTTCACGTTTTCTGAAACTTTTCACTTTTAAGACTGACTATACAAAAGTTGGAGTGGACTTATCAGCTTAGTCTGTTACAACGAATATCACGTTGTGGTGCACATTAAACATTCATACTAAACATAGATTGAAACTTAAATATTAATCCTCTCTTATGAAAAACTTTTATAAAGGTAATATTTACAGTCTGCGCTTTGTTGCGAGATATAATACACACTGTTACATAGCATTTATGACTTAGATTTATTAATTAATTACTACTATCACAAAGCTTAAGATTTTTTTTTTGTTTGTTTGTTTACTCATATGCTCTAACCGCAGGAGCTGTTAGTTAGATTTAAATGGTTCTTTTTGTATTGATAGGCTATTAAACATCAAGCCAAATCAATTAAGAAAGAAATAGCCACCCAACTGGCTAGAATTTCATGTTTTTATTTGAGTCTGAAGTTTTTTTTTCTTTTTGTTAAGAATTTAACTGAACAAGAACTCTACCAACAGATAAACAAACTACACCGTTTAAATAGATATTTCTCAGTTATTTCTTCCCTCTTTCTATTTTCTGCTTTCTATAGATCACATCCATTCGGGTCCACGTTATGTTGGTATATCACGATAGTGAAATGCAAATTTTTGTAATAGATACAATTGCTTCGATAACATATTATAGATAATAAGATCTGAAAACTAATATAATTTGATACGCAAATCAACACTTAGCTGGAGTTTAATACAGGAGATTAATTTCAGCAGGCCTAACTATATAACACAATAGTAGTTTAGCGAACGGAAAATTTGATCGGCCTCAGCACCGCCGGACCGTAGCGGTTACGAAACAGCTTGTAAGCCTATTACTGCCGGTGACATTGACGCAAAATAGCCAATCGATAATGACAGTATTGCGGGCTCAAGTCTAATACTAAATATTTATATTTAATCACAAACTATTATTTATTCTTAAAGTTTAAGTTTGAATAGTAGTTAAAGGATGCTCGCAACATTTATTTACCTGTTAAACCTATTCGGACCAGGATTACTGCCGTAATCCAGTCACTGTATGACTAGGTAGATATCACATTAGTCTTTTATTCTTTTTATAGCATAGAAGGACAGATGAACAGACGGGTCACCTGATGGTGAGTGACAACCGACGCCCTTTGACCCTATTCACTTCTTCTACGAACCTCACAGCTAAGTTAAGGGGACTTCTGAAGTACAAATATCTATTAATATATTTTTTTATTTTACACTACTAAAGTAGTTAGATATGAAGCCAGAATATGGTATTATAAACCTTGTTGTGCTGATGTAAGCTCATAATGTTGCTGATCAGTATGTAGGGGGCAGTAAGTAGGTAAGACATTGATGGGTCTCAAATACTGTATGTCTTACAGATTACAAACAGTCAGAATTATTGACTCGTTGGCTTTATTCGGGTCTAAAGGCCGTCGTATGTTGGAATTGCTTCCTAACGTTTCGCTAGCACGAGTGGCAAGCTTCTTCAGAGGTCCTTCCATCTCCGATACTGGATGCAGACTGACGATTCCTCCTGCGCGTGTTGTATTTATACCGGTGGGTAGGTGGTAGACTGAGTCAGTCTGCATCCAGTATCGGAGATGGAAGGACCTCTGAAGAAGCTGGCCACTCGTGCTAGCGAAACGTTAGGAAGCAATTCCAACATACGACGGCCTTTAGACCCGAATAAAGCCAACGAGTCATCAATCGGCCGCGAAAGCCTCAACCAATTTGTCAGTCAGAATTATTGTTACTTTTAAATTAAGTACTTTATAAAATTAATTTTTAATCCACAGAAAAAAAAAATAGTACGGGTGTTCAAAATCTTACACATATTTCGCCTTACGTGAAAATTATGAATATTTCTTTTTGACATAAGGTTGAAACTTGTGCTTTTGCTTATATATATACATATATTATGTAGTAGTTTAGAAGTATTTTTTTTATTTTACAGGTATGACCATCTTGTTTGGTCAAAGGATCCTCCCTTGGTGTTTGAGGGACATAACGCCCGTTCCTCAACAAACACAGTACGTACTATTATGAATTCTCTGATACTCAACCACCCACACCAGTACCATACACCAATATAACCATTCATCCGTTACAATACGCGATAATCTGACATTTAGTTTATCGATCCATTCACGTTCGTAAGCGGCGTTGTTTTAAATCCAATTTAGACTGTAACTTTTTGTATTATGTAATTTTAGATATGATAATCAACTTTAACATAGGTGCGTACAAGAGCAATAAATATGCCGTGATATCTAATATTTTACCTGTAGCTCTAACTGGCTATTCGACGGATACCTTTGATTATATCTGCAAGTCATTTGCACTCCAAAAAAGTTGAACCGTGTTATGCAAATGCGATCGTGATTTTTTAAACCAGTATATTTTTAAACAACACACCAACCACATTAGTCGAAATAAAAAAAGTACACTAAAGCAGTACTCACTGAAAACCTGTTGTGACGCAATACTTGCGTTGCATTTCCCCGAATTAAGTGAGGTTTCCGGACGCCCAACTCGTCCTCTCCGTTTTCCTCTCCTCTCTCCACTCACCCCTTTTCCCATCTCCTCATCCCATTCTCATTCCAATCCCCAAATACCCTCATCCCTCATCACCCTCAAAGGCGGGCAGCACACTTCCTACTCTCGAGTTGCAGGTGTCCATGGACAGCGGTTGTCACTTACTGTCAGGTAACCCGTTTGTTCGTCTGTCCTCCTATAATATATATATGTATATATATATATAAATATATATATATATATATATATATATATATATATATATATATATATATACATATATATTTAAATATAAAATGGAACATGGAAGTTAGTATAAACTAATCATTGCTAGTAATACTGGTTTCAGAAAGCAGGTAGGTTAACTTATTAAGATATATTCACGTAATACGTGTACATGTACATTAATAAGTTCATTGGTTAGAGGGCTCGTACTTACAGTTACGAACCTGAACTGCTTGAGCAACTGCTTGCATTCCTCAATCTACCCCTATGAGCAATAGACAATTTCCTATTCTTTTCTGTTTATTCCCCTAGCCCTTTCAAAGAACTACCTCCAATTAAATTTTCAGGATAATAGGATATAGGCAATAGGACCTACTTAGTAGGATAATTAGGTTGTACTAAATTATAGTCGTCCAAATGTTTTAATTAAAACTCCTCTGCCTAGCCGTGAATGTAAATATATGGGGATGTATGTAAGCTATGTGAACACCAAAATATATACACGTAGACAAGAGTTGATTTAAATCCCCGAACCCTGCTGCGGTCTACTCTGCTCTAGTCTTTTTTTTTTTATGCGATAGGGGGCAAACGAGCAGACGGGTCACCTGATGATAAATGACTACCGCCGCCCATGGACACCCGCAACTCAAGAGTCACAAGTGCGTTGCCGGCCTTTTAGGTAGAGGTACGCTCTCTTCTTGAAGGTTTGAAGGTCGTATCGGTTCGGAAATACGGCAGGCGACAATTTGTTCCATAAGCTGGTTGTGCGAGGCAAAAAGCTTCTGGAGAAGCGCACAGTGGTGGAGTGCCAATCGTCCAGGTGATGAGGATGGATATTTTGTCGCGTAGGACGATGGCGGAAACCAGCAGCTGGTATAAGTCCGAACAATTCCTCTGAACACTCCCCATGATACAAGCGATAGAGGATGCAGAGTGAAGCTACATCTCTACGCAACGCCAAGGTGTCAAGTCGATCAGAATTATCTTGGCAGTCGATAATGCGAGTCGCTCTCCGTTGAATGCGGTCAAGAGGGAGAAGTTGGTACTGGGGTGCACCTGCATAGAGATTAGAACAGTATTCCATGTGCGGCCGAACCTGCGCCTTATAAAGTTGCAGGCGGTGGGCTTGAGTAAAATACTGTCTCGATCTGTTTAGCACACCAAGCTTCTTCGAGGCTAATATGGCCTTACTCTCTAAGTGACTGCGAAACTGGACTTTGCTTGATAGATATATCGACGCCAAGGATTCCGATACTGGCTGATGCAGTTAGGGAAGTGCTCTCAAATTGAGGTGATACGACCAATGGCAACTTTTTAGCGGTGAACGCGCAAACCTGTGTCTTCTTGGGTTTAAACTAGGTTAAGTCGACCCCAATCTGAAACTTTTGATAAAGAAGAAGTCTAGTCAACTGCGTTACCACTGCGCAAAGATCTTCTGACATCATTTACAAAGATATTATCACAAACATTAGTAAACCTACCAAGACCGTAATCAAGCTAAGATCGCTAGTTTCTATTGCAGATGTTAAATTACTAATGCAAAGATAATATGGTCAATTTTATCGTGCTGATGCAAGTTGACGGTGTAGTATGTACTTGTTAAATAAACTAGAGATGACTTACAGTGTCATGAAACTATAAATTGTAGTTTTTAACTACTTTATGTAGGTACAGTATTTTTTCATAAAGCAAAGATTTTAAGGTTAATATATGGTAAGTTTTAGAATTGTAAAGAGGGAAGGGTATAGGGGAGAGTTTTCCTGCACTTCCAACCGTATTAATTAACACAGCTCTGAACCAAACCCTACGCCTCCAACCGTTGTTAAAATTTCATCTATAAAATTACTCGTGTATGTTATATACACTTTTACCTACGCTAAGACTCAAAAAGTACTGGTACTAAAAACAGTAAAACCACATCCTCTACATTATATTCGTCATCGTCGGATCACTTAGCCTTGCCCCTAATACGTCAACGGGCCTAAATTATCATTTTCAATTTTTGGGAGTTAATTACCTCTGCCTACCCTTTCGGGAATACAAAAGTAGTGTATGTGTGTACTATAATTTATCCCGTGTGAAAATCGAACCCCTTGCTCAGTAGTCAGGGCCACTAACCACTACTCTAACAGGTTAGTAGTGTGTTACAGCCGTGTGTAAACATACAGTTGTCGCATTGCAACTTCAATATTGGCATCAACTTAGACGCCGTAATTACACGATGGACTTAGTCGAAAGAAACTTGATCATGTTCACAAATTACAGTTGCGAGAAACTACCAAAAGTAACAATGTTGAAGCGGGTTAACGAAATGTGTTACTGAACCACTGCAAAAATCGCTGGCGACCTCCGTATACACATAATTTGACCTTCGGTTCGAATATGTGTGTACTCTATAGAGTTACGTAGATTATTTTTAAAGAGAGAAATAATTGAAACTTATTACAGTAATGAATTCACGAAGTGTTAGTTACGCCTCTGTCTGCTCCTTCGGATATACTTGCGTGGGTGTATGTATATATGTGTACGTCTGTATATAAATTTAAAGTACGTTACGTACGTACGTTTCTACATTAACAATTTTTATGAACTGTTTGCAAGCTATTTTATTAACGTACTTATTAACTGACCTATTAGTCTAGTGGTTGACCCTGACTGCTAAACTAGTGGTCGTGAGTTCAATACCCAGGACAAATTTGTGTGATGAGCAATGCTTATTTGTTATTTGTTTGGGTGTCTTTTTCTACTATATGTATGTATTAATAATATATAAGTAAGTTAATCAGCTGTCTGGTTACTAAAGCATAAGCTCTGCTTAAATTGGGGTCAGAGGTCCGTATACGAAATAAAAAAAATGGATCCTGCTTCCTCTTTACTTAAGATAGATTTAATCATTTTTTCAAATACACAAAAATGTTGTTCCTATGTTTATATAGTATAAATAATTTAGCGCCGTTCACATAATAGGGAGCAAACCTATTGCTGTCAAGTTATGCTGTCTAAAACACTTAAATCCATCAAAACGGTTTAATTTTACGATAATCCAAAAATGTTTAAAAGGAGCATTAAAAATAATGTGTTAAATTAGATTATAAGGATATCTACAAAATCAAACACTCGTATCACCTAAATATTTATTTTTAACCCGTTGTAACCGTTTTATTCTAATTCTAATAGTACTATAAATGTCTGTTTCTCTTACTACTGAACCGGTCATGATAACATTTAACACGTTGCCTTTGATTAGAGATAAGGACACAGGACACTTTCAAGAAAGAGACATAATTTAATATATGCGACTTTGTTCTTTCCAATAA
This sequence comes from Tyria jacobaeae, assembly GCA_947561695.1. Classification (NCBI taxonomy): domain Eukaryota; kingdom Metazoa; phylum Arthropoda; class Insecta; order Lepidoptera; family Erebidae; genus Tyria; species Tyria jacobaeae. Next base: position 2,325,526 of record OX387207.1, on the reverse strand, counting down.
TAAACTTACTTTTACTCTTGAAAGCATAGTGCTTTTACGAGTACGCCAACTTTGAAGTATTGATGGTCACCATGACGGTAAATCACAAATCCATTCCTCAACACGCTATTCTATCTTAATTAGGAAACGTCAATTTGATATCTAAGGGCTAAAGATAGAAGATTGAAGATTTCACTTGCAACAAAACTACAATATTTTGAGTGAATTGACATTTTATCTACTTAAAGTGACAATATATTTGAAGTTGCTTTTGATGTATGAAAATTAATTGTAAAACCAATAAAATTTAAATGTGCGTAACTTTATTTGCTTAAGTTTACATCTTCGACCTATCATTATAATCATGAAAATTTAGATACAGAATGTCAAGGGTCATACTCATAACACGACACAAGGTGGCGTCCAATCAGAAAAAAAAATGTAAAAGTAAAATAACGTTTACGTGACCGAATCCATGGGCAGAAGCTAGTAAAATATAAAACCGGCCGGCTCGACCAGAATACCGTGAGTAAGACTATCAGAGGCCCAAACCCTCTTTTTCCTCCCTCATATGCACTTTCCTCTTACCTGCGATTCTTGAATTAATAGTTAGTACCATACTATCGGTTGACCGGTCAGCTTCTTTGTCCCCAAAGCATAATTAATGAGAGACTTTAAAAAAGGAGACAACCAACTTCAATGCGTCTATTATAAAATTTAAGACTAATATGGGTTTCTAATGAATGCCAACTGGACCAAACTCTCATCTAACTACCCTTGAAGTACATCCTTCCCAAAAAAAAAGAATCATCGAAATCGGTTGGCGTGAAATTGAGTTATTCAGTCATTTGTCGCTATGTATGCTTAATGCAAGTTTAAGACTTATATGGTTTTCTCATGGATACCACTGTCAGAACTGGACCAAATTAAAATGGGACCACTCGTTAAGCACCAGGTTTCAAATAAAAAAAAATGTCGAAATCGGTTTACGCAGTCGAAAGTTCTGAGGAAACAAACATAAAAAAAAAATACAGTCGAATTGAGAACTTCCTCCTTTTCGAAGTCTATTGAAAAAGTAAATGATACTGGTAAACACACGCACACATATACCATTCATATTTGTTCCATTGTGATGTTTATGTTCGACCTACCCCAATAGGATGGGTTGTAAGCGATCACTATCTTAGTCTATTCTTGAAACGAATGCTTTAGCATCGGCATCTGTACGCATGTAAAATTTACATATTTTGGTCCCACACTGAGTTATTTAGTATCGATAAAGGTCACGGCTTACTTCGGAATTTATCAGTAATTTAACGGGAATACGTAATACAGTTGAGGAGATGAAAATCTTGAAACTAATACTAGTAGCTAAGGAAAATAAATTGTGTTAAATAGACAATTAAATAATCCTTCAATGAAAGTAATAGAATTAACTTGTCACTTTTTGTTATATTCATAAAACATGCAAAACAGTCATAGAAAAACAACATACGTATATACTGAGTGTTGTGAAATTTTGGGAACGTTATGTGTAGCCGACAAATAGTTTATTAGTAGTGAGTATCTTAGTTTGTTAGTTTCTTACGTGTAGTTTCAGAACAATCTATGAATACCACCCATATCCTAGTTATTAAACCAAGAGGTTAACCAAGGTTATAAATCAATTGCCAGTTTCAATACAGGATTCTGTAGTGTAAAACTACTGTAAAAATCACGATTTTCTATAAAACTGTAAGCAATTTAACGTAAATCGCTTACAGTTTTATAGAAAATCACAGTGTTTACATTTATGAAGTTATAAGTGTATATAAGTTATGTATCTCTGTCATGCCCTAGAGCCCGGATGGATTTTGGCATGTGTTAGATTTAAGATAACAAAGATCTCTTCATCACGAATGACCCGCCTCAACCGGTGCGATGCCACGGCCTCATAGAAGACCGATTGTGAAGCAACTCTTGCTTTGCATTTCTCCCATATTAGAGAGGTTTCCGTAGGCCCAACTACTCTCCTCTTTCCCCTACCCGCTTTCCCCCCTCCCTCATCACAGTACGTCGGTCCGTTGGTTTAGTGGTTAGTGACCCTGATTGCTGAACCGGAGCTCCTGGAGTGAGTGAAAAATGGAGTGATCCACAAGTAGTTGTCTCGGGTTTGGGTGTTATTTGTGTCCGTACTTTGAATATTTGTTAAAACTCCCATGATACAAGAATTATTCTTAATGCAACATTTGTAATAAGATAAGAAAAAGAAGTCTGAAAATATAACTCATTAATATCAGCGAAGCGAAGCGTGTTGGAAGGACGTACATATATCATTTTCCTTACCTCAAATTACAAAAATCAAATAATATGAATTCTCCCTGTTTCTGTCAATATTTTTGAGTACAGTTTGTATTTTCCTCTTCTGATAACTTACGCTCAAGCTTACGAAAGTTATCTTAAAGTAACCAGCTCAGTCATTCGAGTGATAGGTCATGGGCTTGATTGATACAAAGAATTATATTTGTGTGATGATTACCTGTGTGTCTGGGTGTCATTTATCTATGATACGTATTTCTGTATATATATTGATTAGCAAAATCGTCAAAGCTCTGCCTAGTTTAGAATATGTTATAATATGTTATAATATGTTATAATAAGTAAATTGGAAAAAAAGATTTGAGTTTTTAAGTTAATAGTATGTTTATATATTCATTTAAATATTTCTACGAATTTGACATATTTGTTGGTTTGTTGTTTGTCAACAGCTAACAGTGTTTTTGTGTTACTAAGTTGTCTATTAAGTTCGTGTTTTGTTACTTTGTAATAATTGTTTACTCGTTGCGAGAACACAATAGAAAATCTGTAACATTTAAAAGCCGTCTTGTCTAGGATAATTAAAACGGAACAACAACACTTCTGGTGAGCAGACTAAACCAATCAATATTCAATTCAACATATAACTTTTTCAATTTTACAATGGGGTTATTTTCTGAATATTCGTTTTCAGTGTATTTTTTTTTTTTGTTTTAGTCATTTTTCTATTTTATTTTGTATCTGAAAATAAGACTACAGAATTTTAGATTTATTCTCAGTTCTAATCAATGAGATACTGCCTCAACAACCTGAAATAATAAAGGCTAACTGTTTGATACCTACAGTCGTGTCATTATTTCTCCAGGAAACTGTTCATTTTAAGTAAAACATCGATACAGTCGCATCATTGTTCCGCTATAGGAGATAAACAAAATGTCATAATTATCCATTTCTTTATTGTAGCACCCAAACACCACCGCAGTTTACAGTTTGCTATTTTGAACCCAAGTTTGGAAATGATTTTATAAATATATATGTACGTATATATATATATACATATATATATATATATATATATATATATGTAAATAAGACTTTTTTTTCGTGTGGAAACTCCCACGGGTCATCACCAGACCAGAGCTGAGGCTAACTCGAACCGACTAAAACAACACGGTATTCCGTCACAGTGGCTATATCGCAGGGGACCCGGGATACCCCAACAAGGAAGCCTTCGGGAACCCCTGCAAGCTTTGGCCACCTGGTTAGCAGGTGACCACTCTATGGAATGTGGGGGGCTTTACCCCCCTTGGAATCGAAAAGGCGCGCTCGGAACACGGCGCGCCAACGTCTCGGGCCTGCTTCTGCTAGGGTAACGGTCAGCCCGACCCGTTACCCCCATATGTATAAAAGCCTACCATAATGACTCTATTCTGCCTGATGGAAAGCAATAAGTGAAGTCCAAGAGTGATGGTACGCTTCTTAGTGAAGGTTAATATTATAATATACGGGACAGACAAACAGAGTCCCTTGATGGTGACAACCGCCGTCAAAGGATATTTGCACCTTAAGACTCGTAAGTGCACTGCCCGCCTTTGGGAGTGATGAGGAATGGGGGAAAGCGGGGAGAAGAAAGAGAATAGGGATGATGAGGGGAAGAAAAGAGGGGAGAGGGGGAGTTGGGCCTCCAGGTACTTCACTAATTTCAGGGAAATGCAACACAAGCGTTGCTTCATCATCACCATCATCATCAGCCTATCGCAGTCTCCTACTGGACATAGGCCTCTACCATTGCTCACCACTTCGATCTATCTTCGGCTTATCGCATCCAGTTCCTGCCAGCTATCTTGCGGAAATCGTTACTCCACCTATGGGCGTCCTACGTTACGTTTTCCGAGACCCGGTCTCCACTCTAGAACTTTTTTTCCCCAATGGTCGTCGGCTCTGCGGCTAATATGGTCACTTCAGCCGGCTGATCCGGTGGGCTATGTCGATTACTCTGGTTTTCTGACAGATCATCTCATTCCTGGTGCGATTCCGTTGCTTCATACCCGGTGCTCTGATAGGCCGTGACATCGCACCGGTCGAGACGACCCAATCGTGCCTAAGCATGGCTCTAACACGATAGTTGAAAGTTATCTTCTCATTTGAACCGTACTTACCTAATACATATATAAATTACATCCAGACGTGACTAGTGTAATGATCATGCTCTTCACATAATATTTTCTTTTTTACTATGGGAAATTACTAATAATTCATATCTACAAAAGTAGATAAGAACTTAATAACAAGTCTCATCACATAACTACGGGTCTAATTACTTGAAACACATTAATTAGCCCACAGTTGACTGTTGTATTATTATTATCGAATAAATGGCAAAAACTGTACAATAATATAAATAATACCTACACAACAGTGTCCTGCCTAGTGTTGTGTAGCTTCTGAGTGAGCGATGTAAAAAATCTATATCACTCACATCGACATAATGTATGACTCACTCAGACTAGGTCAGAGTATCGGAGTATCACTAGCTCAACGCTCCGGCTCTTTCTGTTGTTGGTAGGCGTGCGACTCGAATGAGAGCTACTGATAACACAAGACAATGCATGAGTGAGAGCGAGAAAGGTGCATCCCGTTGTCAGGTAAATTCGTTTGAATGCATTTAACTTGTGTTTTACTTACCTGTTATTAAACCGGTAAGTACATAATATTACAATTTTACATTACATTATATTAACATACAATTAAATTATATTAAAATTTGTTAGATGGTATATATTACCATACCACCAGTTCCATATAGCATGAGAGCGTATCTTCTCAAAAGCTGGTTACATATGAACGATCGTCGTCCTAGGTTAAAAATAAAAAAAAAATCCTAGTTACTTTTTAGAAATAATAATACCATATGACTGGTAATGAGATGTACCTACATAAATGAGATATTGATTGTTATTGCACGTGAAATTATTGTACATAAAAATTGATTTTTAAATACGCCAACCTAGTCGTTTAGTAGGTACTCGTAATTATTTATATATACCTGCTACTTTTCTTTTATCCGTTTAAAAAGTAACGTCTAGGTTGACAGTCCTAAGCCTGTCAAGTATGAAGGAAAATCAATTTAGTATGTACGAATTTTTAATTAATAAAGTCGAACATGGCGTTCGTATTCTTATAGACTGTTTTTTTTTCTATAGAAATACTTGACATTGGCGGAATCTCTGCGTTAAATATGCAGAGAGAGTCCATAAATAACTAATAATAATAATTTATAATGTCTTAAAAATTAAGACCGACCAACGAAAATTTTTCACGACCAATGTGGTGATTATATTTTAGTAACATTTTTTTTCTACAAATACTTGACACTGTCGGAATATTTGTGTTGATTTTACACGCGGCAGAGAGTCCATTAAAAACTTTTAATAATAATAAAAAATGAAGGTAAGAAATTTTAGGGAAGACATGCAGTTTTGGAACTTTTATTTATGAGAAGTATGAGTGCAGAGCAATATTTGTTTAAATGATACTCTTAACCAGTGGCAGAGTGATGGAGTCAAAATTGAGTGATTTTGATCATTGAGCCAGATGTTAGGTAATGCATGTATATTCATTTATATAACTTAATGCATATATTGTATAAAGCGGACTTTAGATCTTGGACATTTTCTGCCAGTCAACCTTCGGGTGTTGTAAAAATAAAAGTAGTAGGAGTGACGCATATAAGATATATGTATATTGTGTTGTTAACAATAACAAAATAATATGTATCTATCAGTTCAGCTCACTGATACATTTGTCGCATCACTAGTCCCGCTTACACAAACAAAGGCTCAGGACACAAAAAAAATATTTTTGTTTCTATGAAAAAGCCCGTATAAGATAAATACGAATTATATTTGGGAATGGCTAGTATCGTAACATTGGTAGGATTTTGGTATACAATATTATAACGAGTACTGCGAATTGAAATATCAAACTAATCTACTATTAATAATCTTATGTTTGGGATTTATTTGTGCTTGTTTGTCTCTGTAGATGTCTTACATATTATATATTGTCTTACCTTAGGGTCTCATTGTTATTTAGTAAATTCTTTACATATACGTTTATGCGTGGTAGGGCCATGCTTAGACACGAATGGGGCGGCTCGACCGGTGCGATACCATGGCATTACAGAAAACCAGTTGTGAAGCAACGCTCGCATTTTCCCTAATTTTAAAATGTTTCCGAGGGCAAAACTGCCCCCTCTCCTCCTTCCCCTCCCCGCATCCCCCATCCCTCTCAAAGGTGGGCAGCGCACTCACGACCCTTGAATTGTAGGTGTACCATCAGGTGACCCGTCTGTTACTCTGTCTTTTTGACTGTCACGTCAAATAAATATGTATGTGCTGAAAATAGTATATATTTTGTAGAAACTTGTAACAAAAAATAGTGACGTCATTCGTCGTTACCGCGAAGTTATATATTTTTATGTATTGTTGTGTATTTTTATATTCATGCACCACAAGTGTTCGCTATCGCAACTTCCTTTTTGTATTGAAGAGAATATTCAACCTTAGAGATTAAGAGATGATCTTATTACATTTATTTTTATGAATGAGTAGCCTTGAAGTTTGATATTTAGATTTCGACGACCCTAAACGTATATACGTAAACGGAAATAAATTAGACAGGCGTGAGTGTATGTTGTATTTATGTAAGTTTGATGATATTTTTTAATATAATAAATATTCTCTATTGTGGTACAGTCCGTTTCTATTTCAGGTTTAAAAAAAACAGTAACGGCCTCGGGTTCAATTCCCGGGTCAGATCAAAAAGGGTTATTGGGTTTATCTAATCGGATTTTTAAGTAACAGTTTGGAACAGTAAGAGTTTGGAAGTTTGGGATGTTACACTCCGAACCCTCGGAAAACGTCTTAAGCCGTCAATCCCAGTTGTCATGAACACCTATGAAAGTCGATATTTGGAAGTCAGTGCCTTCAAATATCCTGACAACTAGTACAACTATCGAATTCAGTTAGACCTCAGGATCGCGGAGGTCAGATGCCAGTCGCTACGTGGAAAACCTGATATTCAGGCAACAACTGGTAGAGCGAGAGAGAGAGAGAAGTCAACCCCAATATACAAGGGAATAATAACGCTAGGAAGAGAATATTCAGTAGCGCGTTTTATAGTATCATTGAAATTGACCTGACTACTTTTATATTGACTCGTTGGCTTTATTCGGGTCTAAAGGCCGTCGTCCGTTGGAAATGCTTCCTAACGTTTCTCTAACACGAGCTTCTTCAGAGGTCCTTCCATCTCCGATACTGGATGCAGACTGATATTACTGTTATATTGTTAACAAAAGTACACCAGACCTAGTTTTTTTTTTAATTTAATTAATTACAATTTCTCGGCTAGAATGAACATTTCTTAAACGTCAACACCTTTAAAAACTGTTGGATCTAGATGAAGTTACCATGTTATATTAGGTTGGCAACTAATAAACCCACCACTTTGTATATTATGGCGACGCAAAATCGAATATCTTATTATTGTTATTAAGCTTCTACCGCAATTAAGGGTTTTCTTCAATATGTATTGATTAATGTTATAAATCAAAACTTCAACTGAGTTTTTCTGGCTCTCTCTCTTCAAAACCATCAATAGTTTTATAGTCTTCGGTAAGTCTAGTAAGTAATATAATATAAATTTCTCTGAATAAAGGCAACATTATTTATAAACCTGATTAGTCACTTTAATATGTTTTAAATTTTGGACAAGCAAAAAAGCGAGCACTTCCAATTAAATTTCATTTAATACATTTTCGGTAGTTCTGCTACTACCATTAATTTGCTCCCTAATATTAAAAGTAAGTTACTTTTAACTCTATGGTGAAGTACAAAAAAATCTAAACTAAACTATCAATTAATATAAAAAGTTTGATAACTGTTTATATTAATGAATTTAAATAGGTACAGAAAAAATATAAACATGACTCAAAGTACTTCTACTTTAGTCCAGTTCAGGTTCCGATGCCATTAAAATAGGTCACTACGGTCACCTATTTTTACCCAAAAACGGACCAGTCCGGACCGGTCACCAAGCTCATCATTTACGTATTTCAAGTTGTTAAGATAAAATCCTAGTGTGACTACGAAGATGGAATTTCAATGTCATATTTACTATTAATTTATTAGGTAAGAAATAGCCATGTCTTGTAACAAATGAATAGGAAGTGTGTTTTTTTTTTCATGATAAATATATATAAAACCACATGCCTCATTTATGGTAAGAGGATCCTATAAAATGTATGAACTTTATATGAAATTTTTATAACAATCATTTTTTTTTAATTATACGTTTTTCGTAACTACCTTATTATTTTGTTACGAGTTTTACAGCCAATGCAACTTTTTGGAGTTTTGATAGTGTCTATAGGGCATAATAAAATACGTCCATCTCTCTCTACATTCACTTTGGAACAGGGCACTGTATGTTGTTTAGTATAATTGGGGTTTACAAATTACCGGAAAACTACTTGAGCGTAAGGATATTTAAAAAAACGGGATTATAACAAAATGTTGAATGTTTTAGTAATGGGAAGGTAGTCACAAAATAAATATACTCAAATATAATAAAGAAAGAAAGAAAGAAAGAAAGAAAGAAAATATATTTATTTTGTACTCATACAAGGCAAGGATAACAATTTCATTAGACGTTAGTGCCAACAAGTACCACTATATGAGACCAAAATGGCCGTTAGCTCAGCTTTGTGCTACCTCGTAAGAAGCAGCGCTGGTATTATGCCAACACCTAGTGAATGTCACGGACAGAGAGCCATCTTATTAGTATATATATACATATGTAAGAGTGAGTGAGGGAGAAAGAGTACCTACAAAGAGTATTCATAACCAACTTTATCAATGCATACTAAATTACAGATTATGTAAATGACATTATTATGTGTATATATGTATAATTGTGTATATTTAAAATATACTACTTATCCGAAAATAAACTAAGAACATGATTTCTAGCGTATTCGTGTTATATGCAGAGACTAAACAAAACGTCATGTCATTCCTATTTAATCTGTGCCCCATACGCGGGGTTTTCAGTAGTTCTAAACAAGAGAAAACTGAGCAAGTAAAAGTTTTAAAATTAGGTAAAAGGCAAACGTTTATCCCCGGCAGAGTGAGCGGTTAATGGAAATTTAATAATCCTTTCCTATATAATAGTATACAGTATATAAAGCTGAACAGTTTGTTTATTTTGTTGAACACGGTAACCTCTGCTCTCTCTGCTAGATAGCCTATTTATCGAGGAAGGCTATATAACGCTATGACCAATAGAAGCGGAGCATCAATGAAAAATGTTGCAAAATCGGGTTGCAAAATTTTGAAAGTTAAAGCTATGCAATTGTGTACGACGGAATTATTCCTCTTAAAAAGTTATATGAAAAAGTCCGCATATGTAAGTCTTTATTTTAAGGTTGAGCCGCTATAACCATTTTAAGGTAATCAATTTTGTTCTAAAATAATTCATTATTTGCAAACTTTTTTTTTTATGAACAATGTGTACATTTTTATCCAAACAAATACGTTCTTCATAACATGTCTGTAATTATGAACAGAATTGCCCTTACATCATTTGATTTCAATGAATACCTCAGGGGATATCACAGTTTTAAAATAACTCCGCAGCAAAATACCAAATTTTTGTATAATGGTTCTCTGGTTCGTGGAAAAAAAACAGAGAAATTTTAACTCCTTTAGAATTGTAGTATAGGTTCCTACGACTTACTCTCTCTAACCTTCTCTCTCACTTATATGAATCAGACGAAGTTGCGCGGGTCAGCTAGTTACCTATAAATTAGGTCAGAAGGTGTGGCTTTTTGTAAACAAGTGTTAAATTATCTTAATTTGAAAAAAAAACGGAAATATCAATTCGGATTAATTCGAATATCAAAAATGCCACATTCGTTCTTCTTTCATTCTTTGCCAATTGCCATTCATTCATTCTTTGCCAACTTTGATTTAGATTGATTGATTAATACTTACTTCCTGAATCCTCCGCAACCCTGAGGGCTAATTGAACTTGATAGTTTGACTAGTTGTCAGGATATTTGAGGGTATTGACTTCTCAATATTGACTGTTATGTGTTCATTACAATCAGGACCGACGGCTTGACATGCTCTCCGAGGCACGGGGCTGTAACATCCCAAAATCCAATAGCACTTTTTGGCCCGACCCGGTAATCGAACCCGAGGCCTCTTGATCCGCAATCGCATGCGGTAACTACTAGACCAACGAGACAGTTCTACTGCAATCTGTAACAATAACTGTCGTTTTTCCCTTTGTTTCTAATTAGTTTATTGATGAAACGTAGGAGTTCGAGGATATACATATGAGTGTATGTTTGTTTGTTTTGCCGTTCTAGAATATATTTTAAAAAAGTTATCTTACCGCCAATAGATAGACATATATATATAGAGTATACTTTATTGCATACCAAAATATAGGACACATAAAAAAATACATATTAATTAGTAGTTGATACAATGGGTGGTCTTATCGATCTCTTACAGACAACCGTTGATGGGCTATACTGTATGGTGATGGGTAACTTGAGGTGCACAATTAAATAGTTTTTAAGATTCAGTGTATTTCATTTTTATTTCAAGTCATGTCTCACGTATTGCACGATAAAGCAACAGACATGTTCTGGTTTAGGTATAATTAAGAGTATTTAATCTAAATTCATTGGTGTAACAAGATATCCATTCCCATCACCTGGACGATTGGCACTCTACCACTGTGCGCTTCTCCAGAAGCTTTTTGCCTCACACAACCAGCTTATGGAACAAATTATCGCCTGCCGTATTTCCGAACCGATACGACCTTCAAACCTTCAAGAAAAGAGCGTACTCCTACCTAAAAGGCCGGCAACGCACTTATGACTCTTGAGTTGCGGGTGTCCATGGGTAGTCACTTACCATCAGGTGACCCGTCTGCTCGTTTGCCCCTATCGCATAAAAAAAAGAAGTTAGCAAAAGTTTGCCAGTAAAATATTGTTAAATGGAAATAATGTGTTTCTCTTAAGTAGATATACGCTACCATCGCTTCTCATCCGTCACCTAACCCACCAACCTACAGATAGCAATACAAAAGTTTCCGAGGTAACTACTCATCCAATAGTTTTATATTTCATATCACATTTTAATTAGGCAAACGTAGCGTAGCCACCCACAATCCAGGTGGAGTGACGTTTTGCGCAAGTTGACTGCCAGGAGCTGGATGCGAGAAGCCTAAAATAGATCGAAGTGGCGTGCAGTGGGAGAGGCCTATGTCCATCAGTGGACTGCGATAGGCTGATGATGATGTTGATGCTGATTTTTTAGAGCGAAATAGGCTGCTATTAATTATTCTTATCATACATACATACATACATACATAATATCACGCCTCTTTCCCATAGGGGTAGGCAGAGGCCACTACTACTACGATTCTGACATACCTTGCTCGCTTCTTCAACTTTCATTCCGTTCCGCATACAGGCTCGTAAGTTAAAGGTACTTTGACCTGACCTTTGCTTAGATTTTCTTGGACTTGGTCCAAGAACATTCGCCTAGGTCTTCCTCTTCCGACAACTCCATTTACCTCTGCCATATAAATACCTTTTGTCAACCTTCTTTCATTCATCCTTTCGATATGCCCGAACCAGTACAGCATACTTTTTGCTATTTTAGTCACTACATCCTCTTTCATACCACACTGATCCCTTATCACATTATTCCTCACTCTGTCGCTCAATTTCACATCAGCTATACTCCGCAATTCTTATCATAACGTCAATAATCTTAATACTCAGGTCAGGGTTGGTTCCTCAGGGGTCGGTCTTCCGATTCGGATAGGTACTAGAAATACCTCTCATTTGACATGCAAAGCTATACTGCTTTTTTATCAGACTACAAACAAAAAATATGATGTATCATTTCTCATTTACCTGAGAAATGTCACTCCAACTATTCAAATGACACCTAGAATTTCAAAATCCATCATGCCGTCTGGGATCTAGGGCGTGACTATAAAACATCATACATACAACCATATATATGAAACTAATCTGGATAACAACTAATTCATCTATATAAATTAAATGAATGATTCATACTGTGGACCCTCATTATCGAATAACCTCATAATAACTTAATTGTAATGAATCTCCTGAAATTCTCTTTATTATTTGTTGTCATAATCATTCTAATGTCCCTTGAACAAACCTATCAGATTTTTAACCAAACCCCAATGAATGAGTTTGGATATTTTAGAATAGTAAATCTCCCTATAAAAAATAAATCAAACAAACAATATAACAGACGGGTAATTTGATAGTTTTTAAAGTATATATAGTAAGTTTTCAAAATGTGTAATAATCACAACTAGAGACAATATGTATAATTTAATATTTATTTAATTTTAAATATTTTTTTTCTTAAATTATTATTTAATTATTAATATTAAAAACGAGCAGACACCTACCTAATGTAAAGTGAATTCCGCCGCCCATGACCACTTGCAACTCAAGAGACACAAGAGTGTTGTCCGTCGTTTAGGGTAGGGTAGGTAATGAGGTGGGGCCTTTTTTTTTTAAACCGATAACCTCACTCACTCGGTCACACAGCATTGTTTAACAGCCAGTTTTCTGTGGAGCCTTGATAATACTCCGGTCGAGCCGTGCCCATGAGTGCCGAAGCACGGCTCTCCCATGTAAGTTATATCACGTGGAATCAAAATTATTAATATTTTATATTTATTCATGAAGAGAACTATCATTATTAGCTAAAAAAAAGTCACGATCATCAGCAATGGGCAACGATTAATACGAAGATAGTGTTTATTGTTTTTATACAGACTGTGCTATAAATTTAAAAACTACGTGAAAACGGCTACACTAAACTACACGCTTCCATTGTGATGTGTGATGGGACGGAGAGTCTTACATTGACTGATTAAATTTTACTGGTTGAAATTTGATTGCTTTTAGAATTTTGATATTTCAAATCAAATTAAAATGGTAGAATGAATTAAAATGCGTTTGTTATTTACCCATTTTTAATAAATCATCGCAAAACACGTTACTTTAACGAAATGGTTAGGGTAGCCATCATGATCATTTATTCAGAACCGCGGTCAAAAGCCAGTAAAAAATTAAGTGAAGTCTGTAAATCATCGATTCTATAATATAATCGATAGTGACTATAATATAATCGATAATGTGATAGTCCTTGATCACCACTCAAAACATTAGAGCATATTTTGTGTTTATCTTTAATATTAACTTGCGTTTCATCATTCAGCATATCGCAGCCCACTGCTGGTAACAGACCTCTCCGAACGCGCTATGTAGCACTGGTTAAGCGCTTTCCGCATCCCCTCCATCCAGGTTATCTGGACGTCATTCCATAATACTTATAATTCAACAAAATAAAAATATCATTAATTAATTTAATGAGCCACTACTTAATTTTTATTATTATTTATACTTGCGTTAACTAATAATGATTATAAGATAATATAACTTCACACATCCACACGGCCGTGAAACTAAACTATTAAAAAAGTATGCATGCCAACCTGCCAACAATTGACCTCAGCAAAACAAAGATAAAATGTTAGTCAAGGAAATTGCTTGTCTTGGAAAATTGTTGGAATCACGCAACGACAATTGAATGTGCATTGTCAACTATTAGTATTGATATTGTTTTCTGTTTTTTTTTTTTTTCTCTTTATGCGATAGGAGGCAATCGAATAGACGGGTCACCTGATTGTGACTACCGCCGCCAATGGACAACTTGCACGCCGCAATTCAAGAGTCACAAGTACGTGGCCGGCCTTTTAGGCAGGAGTACGCTCTTTTCTTGATGGTTTAAAGGTTCGGAAATTGCTTTTCCTTTTTTTTAAAAGACAACTCCCGCACTAGGATTAATCCCTGTGTCGCGGGGGACGGACTTCACAAACATTCAAACAACGAATACAAAGAACACCCAGACTCGGAACAACAATTTGAGAATTGTACAAAGTGTTATCCCGTCCGGGGATCGAAGCAACAACACTCGGCGCGGTAGTGTAGTGGCGATTTGACCACTTAAACCGCTACGCCATCCGTGCAGACACGAAAATACGGAATAATTGTTTTGTACGTGATCTTAACATGTATGTATGTGTCGGCAAACTGTTTTGAAGTAAATTATATTCGCATAGAGCATAGACAGCTTAATGGATTTAAACATGTGAGTTGTCATTTGACGTCTTAATTGTGGGAGTGACATGTGGAGTAAAATATTTCGAGATAATGTTAGCAAAAAAAAAAAATAAGAGAGTGGATGTTAACAATTAGGTTACATTTTATATATATGTATGTATTGATAACATATTTATTTGGTCTGTAGATTTGTTGTTTTGCCGAAGAACAATCTAAAACTAATAGTCGATCATCAATCTTTTTTTCTGGATGAAAAGGTATACAAAATGTATATAAAAGTTTAAAAAACATTTTAACAATTAACAGGCAGCAAGAGTTTGTAATAAAAATAATATTAGCATACATTTTAAGAGACGTTGAAGATAAAATAACGTCTACTTACATTTCATTACAATGAAGCGACTGCACAAAAGTACAACGGGTAATATTGTACGACGCGACGTCTGGAAGTGATATTTCCTTACAGAACGCGAACTTTCTCTTATACAAAGCTTATATATACATAAGTCGGTTCCGAGTACAACCCTTGTTATGTGCAATTTTCAAATGTCTTATCTTTGGATTCTAAATCTAATGACTTATGGCCCACACTTTCAGGGTGCTGGTTCGCTAACCCTACTGTTCGATGTAACCATCATCATCCACCATGTATGTATATACGTATATGTTTGTGTTTTCCGTGTCACGCCCTGTATAGTAGTCAAGCTTGATGGATTTCTACAAGAAAGGTATAATTTGAATCGACCTGTGGCTGTTCCCTTCTGATAAACTACTAGGAAATAGACGGTTATAGATCAGCACAAGCAGGTTTCAATACAGTTTTTGATACATTTTAATATTCATTTGACAGAAGCAACCTATAATTGCTGTGACTCTGTATATATTTATCTATATAGTATTAAATATGTTTTAAAACATAACGATTTCGAATTGTTAAGCTACTTTATGAAATAAACAAATGGTATTAAAACAAATTTATGACGATATAAGCAGAATTAGTACAGATTAATATTATTAACAGAGATTATACAGGTACACTATACAGACATAATAGTTTTATAGCAATTTATTTTTTTCAGTTAATTAAAATAATATCCTTATTTCTTAGAACGAGTTTCAAATGCAATTATTTATGACGACTTTGAATCGACCTGTGGTTGTTCCCTTCCTGCGCTAGAAACTATGTCGATGTGTTCTGAACTCTAATATTTTTGTACACCTTCGCTCACAATCAGCAGCCTTTAATATTTACAGTTATTTTGGTGTATGGTAAAGGTCACTCCAAAAGGATTTTGATTTGAGTCATCAAGAAAGATGTAGTTCAAAAGGTGAGTTATTTCGAAAGCCCCCTTTATTAGTTGTTAGCTGTTTATGGACTCTCTCTCTTAACGCAGAGATACCACCAACGGCAAGTGTTTAGAGAGAGAGAGAAAAAACAGTCTATAATAATGTGATCGCCATGTTGGTCTTGGAAGCTTCTACACCAGCTTTGTTGAAATCGTCATTACAGTGTCGTCAGATGTGAAAGAAGTAAGGAGGGGACCACTTACAAATATACTAAAAGTTAATGGCTTATACAGCCATAGACTTAATTGATAGTTCGCTATGATATGTAAGTGAATTAGTAATTTATAAAAAAAATATGCCTTAATTGAATCGTAATCGGATCGGAACAGTATGCATTTTATATATTATTGCACTAAATTTTAAAATGGCTTAATATAAATGTCACGGTGTTACCTCTACTACCTACCTCTACCTATATTATTCGAATGACAGACAGTGTACTCCAATGTATTTAACTATTAAAAACAATTTTCAACACGTATGTATATTTACGTTCAAATCATTATTCAAATTCCGGGAAACAGAACTTTTTTAATGAGAGCTGGACTTTCAAATACTTAATATATTTTTCTCACTACTTTTCACTTGAATTATACTAAATACTTAACTTTTAATTACAGTTAGTTACATAACTGTGTTGTATTATTATTTACTAAATATTGTTATGTCTATCTAGTGATTGTGAGTCGCTGTTAGCTTTTTTTTCTGCTAATAAGGCTATTAGGAAATAGATGATAATGGATCAGAATAGGCAGGTACCTAGTTTTCGATAAATTTTAATATTTTTTGACAAAGCAATATATAATTGCTGTGCTGTGTGTATTGATCTATAATATTAAATATATTTTAAAACAGAACGATTTCGAATAATAGTTAGGCAACTTAATGAAATAAAGAATTTGTAGTCAAACAAATTTATTAAGATATAAGCAGAATTAGTATATATTTATATTATTAACCAGACTAAGGTACACACACGACATGTACACTATACAGACATAATAGATTTATAGCATTTTTTCTCTCAGCAAATTAAAATAATATCCTTATTTCTTAGAACGAGTTTCAAATGCTAGTATTTACATGTTATTTCAAATCATCAAAGTTAAAGTTAAAATTATTTCAGAACTTTGCATTATAGAATAAATAATGTAACAAGGAACTTTAAATATTCTTTGTCACTCTTTTAAAGACATTTTGCTCTCTAAATTAGTCAGTGGTTGCTTTATATTACGTCTGCTCAATGTCGAGCTTGTACAGACACTTACAGAAGTGTTGCATTTATAAAAGTATATTAAGTAATTTTCAGTGGAAAGGAATGATAGCGATTTGTCTTCCTTTCGCAATGCAAAACGCGAAACGGGTGCGATGGCTTATTGTTCACCTGCCCCCACAGAAACACGATTCTGCAGCACTTCTGTTGTGATGCAAATATGCAAGATTGTCGAGATGCAAATGCGATACTGTAGCGATTTGAACAAGTAAGAATGATGAGACGAGAAGGGAGTACTAAGTTATATCAATTATTAGTGAATTTTTTACCAATATTTAGAACGATAAGATTCGGAACAACTTTTTTATGGATAAGACAATTTTTTCCCATATGGGAATCGAACTCACGACCTCTGGTTCAGCAGTCAGGTCACTAAAAATTAGACCAACAGGCCTGTTGGTCCTTCCTATGCACAATCCTAAAATCCTCTCTCTTCTCTTATCATCCAACTCTGTCAACTTTCCTCAATAGCTGGGAATAATGTAACGCGTCATAATAACGGTGTGTAATAGCAACGTTATAGCAAGGTGTGAGAGGGAGTTCACTGGAAGTTATAGCCGGTAGGAGTCCGGCACTCTCCTCTGCCGCACCCCAGGCAGAGGTCAGTCCATGATGGATTTCCCCAGTATAAAAAAGGTCCTAGCAGCACGTTGGCACTCCATGTGGTCAATGTTCACCTCCTAAAAAGATTTTTTCTCAGTACGACTAATACCATACATAAAAACGGCATCCCCACAAAATTGTGCCATAAATGAAACATCGTATTCTTTCAGGATTTATTTGACGTATCTTTGGCTAGTAGTAGCTAGTGGTTAGGGACCCTGACTGCTGAACGGAAGTCATGGGTTCGATTCCCACATGGGAGAACAAATTAAACTGTTATTTTGAGTCTGGGTGTTCTTTTTGTTCGTTATTTGAATGTTTCTAAAGTCCCCCGCGATACAGGAATTCATCCTAATGCGGGAGTTGTCTTTTTTTTTTTAATAAAGTTAAAGAGGGTTTTACTATAAGCAACTGCTCTGTGGGATTCTATGAAGTAATTCCAAAAACTGTTAATGGGTAAATGGATCTACCACTTACTATTTCTTTGATGCATGCTTCTTGGCACCTTTCCTCTGGGGGCTTCTTTAATATGAAGGGTACAAGTACTTAGTCTAGTACTGTCCACCGTCCAGTGCTTAAAAGTAAACGTCTATTAAACAAGATTTATTTCACTAAGCAAGCATTTTCGTTCTTCAACCGTTTTCTCATTACTTAAACTAGACCTCTTTTCACTCATTTTAAACTATTCGCTTTAAAAATATACATTTACAAATATGGCAGTTAGTTAGAGAACTTATTACATATTTCTAACGTTAACGAAAAGCAAATCTTACCGGCTCAAATTAAGCGAACAATCTGGCAGTTGCTAAGGTGTTCTTATATCACTCAGTATTTTTTTAACGATTACAAAATAATATTTTGGTGTTGGAAAATGACGAGGACATACGTATTTTTGTTTTCGGCAAAATGTTAGCGTCGATCACGCCCTTCCATACTCTTTTAGGGGTACAGTTTATCACTTTTGTTGATGTTAGATACGAAAAAGGATTTGAAGATTTATGAATTATATTTTAAATTAAATAAAACTAAATAAAGTGTTAAAAAAAAATAAAACAAAAAACCCGACTGCATCAATATCTTACACATACATACATTCATTACATTCATTGAATAACTGAACAGATAAACCAAGATTTTAATTTGAATATTTTATTTTGGTTATAAATAATCTTAGTTGACAGTGTTCACAAACGCAGTTGAAGGCATCTGCTTTTTGTTGCTCTACCTATATCACCAACCAAATTATGAGAAGTGAGCACGTTATGCGACGCGCTCCGACAGCATTTGTTATTACTGTCAACTAAGATTATTCAAAACCAAAATAAAATATTAAAATTATAATCTTGTTTCTATCTCTTCAGTTCTTCAATGAATGTAATGTAGATGGCAGATGTTTTTTTTTTTATATTTTTTTTATTTCCATCTTTTTAGTTTCAAGCACCTGTAGCACAAAGGTGCCGAAGATCGAGCTTCGGACAGAACAAAACCCTCATTACCTCCAAGTTATTTTGTACATATGTATGTGTGTATATACACATATAAATATATAAAGTATGTTATGTAAGCTTTACATTTGTATATGTACGTTTTACCTAGAAGAAGTAACAAACTTACACTAACTTGGCATTTATATTATTAGTGTGAAGTGTGATATGATTTATTAGCATTTCCTATTCCAAACTTCAATAAAACATAAAGTTGTATTGTATATATCTATTATTATTTTTTATATTAGTTTTTGGGGCCAAAAATCCTAAATTTTGTTTTTTTTTAAATGTTGATGTACCCGGTGTCATTCTCACAACTAAGACGAATCTATTGACACCACTCACTCACTGTAAAAGCTAGATATTGGCAAAAATTACAATAAACACGGTTTTTTTAGTTGTAACTACAATATTAACAGGCATAGGGTTACAAACGCTTTTGTAATATAGTTTGTATAGTATACTGTGCATGCCTTTTTCGGTCTACGTGTAAGAATTGTTCCATAATTTATATATGTATACTAGCGGATCCGACAGACGTTGTCCTGAAGTTGAACCTAGATACCGACTGCAGCGCCATCTGCCGGGCTGATTTGTGAATCTAACCATCCAGGGCACCACCCAAACGCATACAAAAAAAATCATTCAAATCGGTCCATCCTTGTAGGAACAGTTAAGTGACATACACACGTACATTGGAATTATATATATAAAGATGTATATTGTTAACGTCTCTATAAAAAAATAATAAATAAATAGACTTTTGTTTCTAATATCTCTATAAAGTTCTCATTTGCTATTAACACGAAATAAGAACCCCTATACAAACTGCTCGGCCTCGGCCGTCGCATAATTATTGCAATGATAATAATAGCAACTGAGCACACTCAGTACAATTTCCAGTATTGTAATAATATAATACGTCAAGACTTAGAATTAATTATAAGGAAGTAAAAAATGTATGTTACTCTTTCATGCTTAAAGTGTTAGATGTCTGACAGATTATTAACTTTTCCGTCATTCATGCATTCGAAGTCGCAGGAACAGGCAGTATAGTATATTGACAAGTTCTGCCTAGGTTAAGCTGTGCGATTTATTTATAAAATCCCTGATAATATACAAACTATAAGTCTAAATTGATTAGAGTCCACTGTAAAACGAAAGTCGTACTTTAAAGGTTATTACTCAGTGGTGCGATATCGAAGATAGGAGCGCTTGGGATTGAACTGTTAGAAATTCACAGCCTATTTCAAATAATCAGTACAATGTAATGTTTGCCAATATGTTTCTCATCTTATATCTTCTTTTATTATATGTCATTCTTCTTCCTTTTTAGCTTCTTTTCCCTGCCCATCACTTACCTTATTTTAAAGGCCTATTTAGCAATGATAAAATAATGTTTTATTGAATACTATATGTTGTACACCAAATTTTGTAATATATATCTAGTAATTTAAAAGAGTGGCCATCAGTTTGTTTGCCCGATTTCTTCTCATAATTCTCAACAATTTGGAAATTATGTATATATTAATTCATTATTTTGTCTTCTTCATATTAATTTCACATTTGATAAGGTAACCTATGGTTGCGGTGACGTTTGATCTATAATTTTAAATGTTTTTTAAATAAGATGAAATTAAAATGATCATTGAGCAATCTTATGAAATATATTAAATCAATTATTGATTAACATGTTATTAAGCAATAATCGATTTTATTTAATTAATTTTATGTTTTTATGTTTAGTAAGAATTTGTCGTATATGCACATATTATCGTACATCGTATATGTGTTATATACGTGTAGATTAATTAACAATACTTATATTATAAATGCGATTTGTTACACTTTCACGTTTGATTGTCTTGATTGAACAAGTCTGGATGAAACTTGGTACAGAGATAAACACTGCCTTGCAAAAGGAAAAAAGGCAACTCCCGCACTAGGATTATTTATTGTATTGCTGGGGACTTCACAAACATTTAAACAACGGACACAAAGAACACCCAGACTCAGAACAACAATTTTGAGGATTACTCAAAATGTTGTTCCGTGCGGGGATCGAACCCACAACACTAGGCACGGCAGCGTGGCAGCGAGGTGATTACCTAAACCGCTACGCCATCTATGCAGTAAAGTCTGTCGCTATAGTTAACCTCATAGGACGCAATAATCCCAAAGATAGAATCTCTGCGAAGGCCCGTGCAGCAGCTAGTTTCTAACAAGAAAAAAGAAACGTCGAAAAAAAATAAAAAACTGAAAACCTCGTATGGAATGAACTGAGGCAATGGTGATTAAGACTCTTCGTATACTTCATTTAAATATTTATTAAAAAAATATATTATATAAATACTCCATCGAAATCCGTATACTTATTAAAGTAAAACTTTTTTGGTATTACAGACAATACTTATATATTTTAACCGGCTTCGTTAGGAAGAGGGTTATATTTTTCAAGTGTATGGGAATTTTCGAGACTTCGTCTGATATTTGATTTCTTTACTGTAAAATATAACATGTTTTGCTTTAAATAATTATTATTATAAAGATTTTAATTTATTTATTTTATTTATTATCATTGTTTTTTGTGTTTTGGTTATGTGATATTATTGGCAATTTTGAATACATATCCCATTACAAAATAGCAATTAAACTGTGATGTAGGATATACTTATTGAATTTCAGATTAAAATTATTAGATGCTTATTTAAAAAAGAATTATCACATTATAATAATAAATACCTTCACCCGCGCGCATGGTTAGGAAATCGTATATACACTAATCGGCTTGAGAACTTTATTATCGTGATTCAGGATCGTACTACGTCAATAATATACTTGTCTTCGCTAGATGGTGTTGATATGTTTCTTCTGTACATATGTGGAAGTCGCCACATGTTAATAAAAAGTAGTTTATATTTAATCAAAACCGGTTCAGCCGTTAAGCCATGTAAAGGTAACAAACAGTTTGTCAAATATATATTTTAAATAGTATCCTTCGTATACAGAAACTAACTCACTATGATCCACAAACCAGAAGAAGAAATAGAATTTGTGTCCCAATTCACCATTAAACTGCTTTTTTTTTTCAGACGACAACCTCTCTTTCTTGCATCATATTTGTATAATAAATTAAACACAATATTAAATATTTTCTCAAAAACGACATATAACTGTAAATCTGCTATTCAACATTACTTAATTAACCTATCGTATACAGACATAATCACTCATCACTATTATTAAGTGACGCATACCATCCAAACATATACACCACATACACAAACACTCAACACGCACACAAACACACACAACAGGCACACACACACACACCACAACACACTGAATAACAAGACCGCGCGAGTGTGAATCCTGGAGTCCTGAAATATAGGTCTTAACCTAGTTTAGGCTCCAATCCATTCCAAATAGTTAGTCTCCCCTCCGGAACTCGTGCATTCTGGTCTCTTGCCAAAGCTGTCCAGGGGAACTTTTGTAAGCCATCCCTTCCACCTCTGCGCATAGGAGATAATTCGTTGGCCCACGACGCTAAAGAAAAAGCCGATCTTCTGGGCAAACTCTTTGCGTCCAACTCGACCCTGGATGACGGGGGAGACGCACCGCCGACCATACCGCAGTGCGAGACCCGCATGCCGGAAGTCCGGTTTACACAAAGGGCAGTGCGTAAAGCGCTTCTTTCCCTCGACGTTCATAAGTCGAGTGGGCCCGATAGAATCTCTCCTATCGTGCTGAAGACGTGTGCTACCGAGTTAGCACCAGTTTTAACGCGCCTTTTTCGGCTTTCCTACTCTCTTGGCGTAGTCCCGAACTCATGGAAGACAGCTCTAGTGCACCCAATCCCTAAAAGAGGAGATCGCTCGGATCCGTCCAACTACAGACCCATAGCCATCACCTCCTTGTTCTCCAAGATAATGGAATCCATTGTTAACTGCCAGCTCCTCCGGTACTTAGAAGACCACCAGCTCCTCAATGATCGACAATACGGCTTCCGTCGGGGTCGTTCAGCTGGTGATCTTCTCGTATACTTGACTCACCGGTGGGCACAGGCGATCGAGACCAAGGGGGAAGCGTTGGCCGTTAGTTTGGACGTGGCGAAGGCCTTCGATCGGGTCTGGCACAAAGCGCTCCTTGCGAAGCTTCCTTCCTATGGGCTTCCCGAGAAACTGTGCAATTGGCTCACCAGTTTTCTTACAGACAGAAGCATCAAGGTCGTTGTTGACGGTGCATGCTCCGACTCGAAGTCTGTTAATTCTGGTGTCCCACAAGGCTGTGTGCTATCACCCACGCTGTTTCTTCTGCATATCAACGACATGCTGCAGATTAGCAGCATCCATTGCTATGCAGACGATAGCACGAGTGATGCCCTTTACACCGGCCGCGCGAACATTTCTCGGGTAAACGTCATCGAAAGCCGATCCAAACTTGTGTCTGAAATCGAAACTTCTTTATCAAAAGTTTCAGATTGGGGTCGACTTAACCTAGTCCAATATAACCCCACGAAGACACAGGTTTGCGCGTTCACCGCTAAAAAGATGCCATTGGTCGTATCACCTCAATTTGAGAGCACTTCCCTAACTGCATCAGCCAGTATCGGAATCCTTGGCGTCGATATATCAAGCGAAGTCCAGTTTCGCGGTCACTAAGAGAGTAAGGCCATATTAGCCTCGAAGAAGCTTGGTGTGCTAAACAGATCGAGACTGTATTTTACTCCGGCCCACCGCCTGCAACTTTATAAGGCGCAGGTTCGGCCGCACATGGACTACTGCTCTCATCTCTATGCAGGTGCACCCCAGTACCAACTTCTGCCTCTTGACCGCATTCAACGGAGAGCGACTCGCATCATCGACTGCCAAGGTATTTCTGATCGACTTGACACCTTGGCGTTGAGTAGAGATGTAGCTTCACTCTGCATCCTCTATCGCTTGTATCATGGGGAGTGTTCAGAGGAATTGTTCGGACTTATACCGGCTGCTGGTTTCGGCCATCGTCCTACGCGACAAAATATCCATCCCCATCACCTGGACGATTGGCACTCCACCACTGTGCGCTTCTCCAGAAGCTTTTTGCCTCGCACAACCAGCTTATGGAACAAATTGTCGCCTGCCGTATTTCCGAACCGATACGACCTTCAAACCTTCAAGAAGAGAGCGTACCTCTACCTAAAAGGCCGGCAACGCACTTGTGACTCTTGAGTTGCGGGTGTCCATGGGCGGCGGTAGTCATTTACCATCAGGTGACCCGTCTGCTCGTTTGCCCCCTATCGCATAAAAAAACTTTTATTGTTGAACCAATATTATTTATTTTTCCAAGTACATTCTATTGTTTTTGGTGGAAATAAACAAATTTTTATTATTAAAAAAATAGATAGATGATATAATATTATTAAGATAAATAAAGATTAATCCTCCCAAGTGTGTCCAATTAATGGTTATAACATTTTAAAAAAAGCAATCCCTAAAATCATATCGTAATTTCATCAACTAAAGGACTTATAACGATATTGTTTCTGTAAAATATATACATATATACACATATACATACGCTCACATACTCGAAGTGGTATGCAGAGTAGTACCAATTGCTTACACATATAACTTACTCTCACTTACGTAATAGGTGCAAGCCCATTGCTGACAACCATTCACTGTATGCTCTTTGACAGATAAGAGTCTAATCCCTGAGTCACTTTTTACGAAACCCTCGTGAAAAGATTAGGTCAAAGCTATTCCACTTTACAGAGAACCACACAACATAAAACAAATATAATCATATGCCGCGCCAAATGTGTTGTGGGTTCGATCCCCGCACGGGAAAACACTTTTTGTAATCCGCATATTGTTGTTCTGAGTCTAGTTGTTCTTTGTGTCCGTAGCTTGAATGTTTGTAAAGCCTCTCGCGACACAGGAATTAAACCTAATGTGGGAGTCGTCTATTCAAAAAATTAAGACAAATATACATAATAATATGTACGTATTTCGGTAGAACATTTCAAACAAGAGCATGTCCGTCCCGTCTTAAGTTATTCTTGAGCAAAACTAATTGGGCATTATGAAAACTGTACTTAAATATTAGAAGGCGACTATGTTGACGTTGGGTGACCTCACAAAGGAGCTATGAACAACAGCGCTACTCTCTAGTGTAAATACTGCTATTTTAGTTGACGCTCTGTTTGCCTTTCAGTGAATTTTGTGTACTCCTGAAGTCAGTTGGCTCTGGTGAACGGGCACTCTGTAATACTATAATGTAATATAATTAAATCTGTGGTTTCATACTGAACTAAATAATACAATTTCTTTAAATATCTGAACTCTTGAACGTAGAGTTTTGCTCGTGTCTTAAACGACAAAATTTGATCAATATAAGACTGTTTACAACTGGTTGCTGGACATCACATGCTTATAGTTTTCTTTCAAATTTATTTTTCATAACTCTAAATTCGAAATAAGTCTGACAAGGAAACCCTTCAAGCCAATAAAAAAGAGGTTATGACCTTCAAACGCCTGAGTAAATTTTCTTGGAACATAGTTAAGAAAACTTTCTATAACATCAATATCTAAAATTTATCAAATAAAATGACATCAAAAATCTGTCGATTTGTTTAGGAGCTACGATGCCACAGACAGACACATTTACACAGACAAAAACATTTACTCAGAAACATTGGTTGCTTCGTCGAAAGTAACACTATTACATATATACAAACATACCTATACCCACGCCTATATTCATAAGGGGTAGGCAGAACCGTCTCATACGCCCACAACCATAATTTAATCCCACTTACGTAATAATAGGCAGGATTCGCCCACTTATGTATAGAGTCCATCTCTAATCACCCTTTTCAAATCCTTGGGAGATGATAATATTGTCCTTAAAGTGTATATAAAATAGATCTGAGAATAAAAAATCATAATGATTTTTTATCATCATATTTTTATTTATTTTAAAGTAATGAAATCTCTTTTATAACAATCCGTGATGTTAATCCATGCTAAGACTATTATTTACTTCAGAGTCCCTTAAGTACATCAAAAGTATTTGAAGCAATTGTTTCCACAGGTATTTAATATATAAACGAGTTTGTGTCATGATTGAC
Organism: Tyria jacobaeae; assembly: GCA_947561695.1. Classification (NCBI taxonomy): domain Eukaryota; kingdom Metazoa; phylum Arthropoda; class Insecta; order Lepidoptera; family Erebidae; genus Tyria; species Tyria jacobaeae. The sequence goes on along the minus strand of OX387207.1, from coordinate 2,299,169 downwards.
TGACTGACTATTTACACAAATATTACAGAGTACAGTACGTATATGAGAAAACCTCTTTAAACAAAAAATTAATTTATTTCAACATATAGTATAAAACACATCCAAATCGGAGCAGCATTTTTGATAATATAAGGGTGGGTTGTAAACATCTGATGAGACCTGTTAAAAGTATAGGCGAGGTATTATGTTATGAAATTTTGAAACATTATAACAAACATATATGAGTAATTAAAGAGTTCGATGGTCTGAAAACCATCAAAAACTCCACCTAAAATTGCATTGAAATGTCGAGAATCGCTGCTATTCTAAGTTACAAAATACATACATACATAAATAGAATATAAAAGACTCTTTATTTAACACCATTAAATATAGCTTTTATAGCGATATATAAAAACGACAGGTACAAAGGACGCCCTTATCGCTAAATTGCATTTTTGTCAAGCAACCTTAGGATGGACAGAAATATAAAGAAAATAATAGGTAATTTTAAATAATAACAATAATAATACAGAGATGTTGCATATCAGTTAAGAGAAATTCATATATATGTACATACACACGAGTACATCCTACATATACACACCTATTTTTTTATGTCTGTTTTTTTTTTTTGTGAAAGCCTGATTTCAAGTCAAAACTACTTACCGATCACGCCTTGGTGTTTCAAGTGTAACTTTGTATTTGTAGCAGTTTCCATATATAGCTAGCCCATCGAAAAAATCTGAACTACGTAGCAAATACTCTAATGACGTAGAATTATCCTGAATTTCAATAGTACTCAGACTTGTAGTTATACTTTCGTGGGAGGATATCGGTCCTCTGCGTTGTCCTCTGCTCTGCGTTAACATAACACCCGTTCCTCTGTTTCTTATGAATCTCCTCATATTTCACGTTATCATAATCTATATAAATACTACGAAGACATGCAGATTTTTTAATTAGTCACGGGTGATGCTATTTAAGACTATACTACTATGGACATAAAAACAATAAGTATTTGGTCCCACTAACGAAATAGGGGGCAAGCCTATTGCCGTCAATCGGGCACTTTATGACTGTATACATACCGTCTGACACATACCAGGCCGGTCCCTTAGTAACCTTTTAAAATAGGAAAATAAAATAAATAGGGTAGCTCTGTTCTACACCAACCAGAACCTTACCGCAAATGTATTTATTTTATTTTATTTTGTTTTACCTTTACAGAAAACTTACAAGTAGTGTAATCATTGAAAATTATTAGTTTAAAACGGCCAATTAAAAGTTTCACATGTAAATTTGAATGAGAATTATAAGAGTCGGTAAACAGTAAAGAAAGTGTATAAAAGAATAGAACAATATAAATTTAAGGTAGTAAATAAATGGTAAATAATGGAAAAAATGCAAAAAAATACACACAACTCAATGTTGAGGCTCCACATTATCGAAAAAAATATTACATAGGGTTATTTTAATTGCTTTTTGCTGGTATAGAACAGAGCGAGACCATGCGGATGATACAAATTATAAATTCCACATACTCTGTACATATAGGAGTTACGTCTATAATTACAGGTATATAAACCAAGTAATATAATACTATGTAACCAAAACTTTTGGAGTCGAATTGAGCTAAGTACGAGTTGTCACTTCGATTTGAAACTTTGTAATTACATTATCCAATAGTTATATTTAATCGAGCTGATAATGGATCTACGTATAGGTTTTGTCTTCAATTTCTAGTAACCTGTGAGTGATGTGTTCAGTTTGATTTAATAAATCGAATTTAAAACAGCGTGTTTTTAGTTCTTTTCAATTACATTACAAACTATGCTTTTCAAAATTCAAAATTCTATATGGTAGTAATATTGTTGTAATACGAGAAATGTAGTATAGACACAAGAATAAATAAACATATGTATATAAAGAGTACATCACAATTTACCATTAGGCATGCTTTAGATTTTAAAATGCAACTAATTTAACTGTCTAACGTTAATTGTCAAACGGTTTTATACACTTTTATACATGCAAAATATTTTTTTTTCTTAAATATTTCATTGTTTGCATGTGATATAATTATGTTGTTTCTGCTTCTTAGTCTTTTATAGGAATCTAAAGCTTAAAAATAAGTAGTGTTTATTGTTACAAAACAACGCATATACAATGCTAATTGAGGTTAAATATTTATATTCTTTAAACACTATTTTACATGACTCGTCATATTTTAGTTAATGTATTGTTTGTAGGGATCGCTTTTGCTATAGAAAGGTTTTATTAGCATCTACTGAGTTTCCCCAGAACCCCGTAACTGAGAATGTCAAATATTTTTGCTTGACTAACTTCACTACTTAAGAATAACTTGCAAAGTATAACAATATATTCTTATTTTATTTTTAATCAATATGATTGTCTGCATGTAATCCTAGAAATTTGAATGAACATCCTTCACTTATTGAGTCTAATCTATAATTTAAATCTATTGTTTTATGTGATGCCTGATTAGGTCTTAATTGTATATACTTAGCTTTTAACGAGATTACTTTTCAATTTTGATGTTTTGAGTTTATCAACTATATTTGAAATTGTACTATTTATATTGGTTTTATATTCATTAAGGTTCATACCGGTAGCGAGAATAGATGCATCATCTACTGAAGATCTACTGATGATGCATCTATTAAGAATTTCGGGGCCACTATTGTTACTTTTATACATTAACGAGTTTCCTTATGTAATACAGGAGCAGAGTGCACTATTTATAAACTATTTACTAATAGTGCACTCTGTTCCTGTATTAAATTAGTGGCTAAATGGCCATTACAAAAGTGGAACAATAGTGGCCCCAAAATTCTTCTTTGAGGCACTCCAACCTTAACCGTGGGGACCACGCATAGCCAATTGTTCTTGTCTTAGCATTGTAGTTTCTTATTTCACTGATTGCTTTCTTTGTGATAAATAACTACGCTGAGCTAAATACTAAGCTAGGAGTTCAAAAGGTTTACCCATTATCGCCATACGTTCTAATTAGTTCACTAAAATGCTTGGATTATACAGTCATATGCTCTAAATATATTGAATAGTATAATGATGGCCGATGGATGGATGGAATGTTGGTATTCTTTGTCAGTACACTTTTTATTTTAAAAATTGCCATAGATGTTGAGCCGTAATGCCGAAAGCCGCATTGTTGGTCATTTAATAATTTTGCTAAATATATTTTTTTATGGGGGACGGGCATCTGATGATAAGTGACTACCGCCACCCATGGACACCCGCAACTCAAGAGTCACAAGTGCGTTGCCGGCCTTTTAGATAGGAGTACGGTCTTTTTTTTAAAGGTTTGAAGGTTCATTCATCCGGAAATACGGCAGGTGATAATTTGTTTCGCAGGCTGGTTGTGCGAAGCAAAATTGACCAGGTGATGAGGATGTCAATTATGTCGCGTAGGACGATATATTATATATAATATGTATATACTCACACATTTGTAAATTACCTTTTTAAATAATTTGGAAAATACTTTTAGTCATGTCTATAATTCTGTAAATCAAGTTTTTTTTTACCTTTTTGAACACAGGCTTCACAACAGCTTCTTTTAATTTATCCGGAAATGCATCGCTAGATATCATATTATTTTCTATTTACTTCGAGGGTTTTAGTAACGCTAGTGCACACTGTTTAACCAAGTACATTGAAATTTCAGGTTTATTTTTGAAGGAGAAAATATGTTTAAACATTTCCTGTTCAAATGGTGACGTGAACCATTAATTGCTTGCTCCTGACGGTTTATAAAGAAGCTCATTAAAGTTTGTACTTTAGTTATGAGAAATACGTTAGTATTTCTCATTAAAACATGTCGCTATTTGTTCAGAGCCACATAGTGTTATTATTTTCTATTATCGCATTTGTAAAGGTTTTATTATAAAATAATAATAAGGTAAAAAAGAAAAACAATATATATTTATAATTTTATTATATTTAGTTTTTGACATTTGTAAGTAGAATTATTTTAGGTGTACATGCTTCTATTATTACGTTTTTTGTCCAATATTGTTTAACTGGATTTGACAACTTAATATTTTTTTTAGAACTGCAACAGATGTCATAGAAGAGTTTTAATTCATTTAAAAATAAATTATATCGGAATAATAATACTAAAATTTCAGACATCTCAGACGCTGCTATCTGATCCTAAACTAAGCAGAGCTAGTTCTATGGTCACCATTCTCCTGATAAACATAGTTATATATTTCCAAATACATACATACATATAGATAAATCACACCCAGACACAGAACAAACACTGATAATATACTTATAAGTAGATTAAATTTCACGGCAGGTCCTATTTAAATTTGTTACCTATTTAAATTTGTTACCTATTTAAATTTGTTACCTATTTAAATTTTTTACCTATTTGAATTTGTTACCTATTTAAATTTTTTACCTATTTGAATTTGTTACCTATTTAAATTTGTTAATATGTTCGGGATGATAGTTTTTATTGAAATGTAATTTTATATTCTTTTCGAACTTTACACTTATATTTATATTGAATTGTTTTTTTTGTTATATTTGTGATATATGTAGTTCTAGTCTATATATGAAATATGAGTAATACGTGTAGGAGCATTTATAGCCAGTGTCATATTGTACATTTGAATTAGGTCGTTTAATCTATATTGAAGTCATCGGCGATTACTACATTACGACATAATATCCTATCTATTCTAGCTAATTTATGAAGAATTAAAAATCATCTCAAAAAATATCGTTGCTAAACTGTCCAATTATGTTTATCATCCCATTATTATTGCGTCACAGTTCTCTGTAATGTCTTTCCAGACCAATACATTATTGTCTTTATTTGCTTGCTTAAATGAGCATGTTCCTTGCTTATCCAATGAAGCTGTAGCTGTATCCTTTACTTTTTTATATAAGTTAGTCTTTTTAGAGCAGTTTTTTTTTTATTTCTAATTAGCGTAGACTTAGGTCCTCGAAGTGACGTTGAAGACGAAGGTGTTATTCACTCTACTTTTGAAGGATTTAGGATTGTAGTTATCTGAAAAAAGAGATGACTTGGTGACTTATCGACTCAAACCACAAAGAAGCTCTCAAAGCGTTTAGTTCGACTTTTAGATATTTCGACGATGAAATATTGGAATCCCAGCCTGTGTCTAGACCGATAAAAGAATGGTGAGGGTCCGATGAGTTTTAAGAGAGCCTCTCACACCCGCCAGAGTAATTGAAGTGAATGGACGCGTAAAACTGCAGTAACGAGTAGCATAAGAAGATACAATTATCGTACAGGGATATGATTGCAACTGTTTTTATGAAATAATCGATTCATTAGAACTAACAATATCAACGATGAATGACTGATTTAATAAGCGACATCAAATTAAAATGCAAGTAGTATTGATTTCAAACTTGCATGGAGTGTGCTTGCATCAATATACATACTTTAAACGCATCGCCTCACAATAATGGGTAGAGTAATAAAATAAAAAAGTTAAAAATAATGAAGCCCTACTACATTTATAACTACCTCTATTTTTTGGTAACGTTATATGAAAATCTTATACCCTAACTACATAATAGCAGTTCCACTTTTCATACGACTTCAAAAAGGAGGAGGTTCTCAATTTGACGTTATGTTTTTTTTATGTTTTTTACCTCAGAACTTTCGACTGGGTGAACCGATTTTGATGATTTCTTTTTATTTGAAAGCTGTTTCAGCTCTGAAAATGGAATCCATGAGAAAACCATATAAGACTTAAATGTGTATTAAGCTTGTGCACGATAAATAGTCGGATAACTCAATATCACGCCAACCGATTTCGATTATTCTTTGTTTACTGGAAAGGATGTACTTCAACGGTAATTAGATGAAAGTTTTGTTAGGCTCTGACAATGGCATCCATGAGAAAACCATACAAGTCTCAAAATTTTATAAAATAAACCTATTGAAGTCGGTTATCTATTTTTTCAAAGTCCGATTATTAGACTACTGAAGCTTTTCACACGCAAAATTTTATATCATCGTATTTTATATATAACATATTAAAATATATTCATCTAACATTACACAAACTTCTACATGTGTAAACGCACATGTTCGCTTTACAAAAAACTTGAATTTAAACATGGGATTATGTTTCAAAAAGCAATTTACCACATTTCATGATGAAAACTAAAACAACGTATTTAGTAATTATCCTAATCAAACATATCCAAAACTTACACCTACAACTAAAATATGAGTTTCAAAAACCTTTTCCTATTAAAAAATAAGGCTGTTCATAAAGACGGCAATTTGATAAAAATAATATCAGAGCCTTTTAAATATCAGGATACTTGTAACAGAAATTGTTATTAAAAGTAATTGCCTTCTGCCATGTTTTTCTTTCAGAAAATTAATATTTTCTTGTCTGCAAAATATTAAAGTATCTTGTAGAAAGCTCACATTTTGGTCTAATTAGAGATATACTGAAAATTACGATATTCTTTTTTTAAAGGAAAATGTTCTTAAATATTCTTAACCTTTTGCACCTTTTTTTAGTTAATATATCATGTTCAAGAGCTTTGAATGTAAATAAGTAGTTAATGTTTTTAGTATTTCTTGACAAGTTACAGTCTCTTTCGGCCCAGGGACCGGCTTGTTGTAGTTAGTGTTTAATTACGTTACATTACATTTTATTTATTGATTTATTTAAACATCCTTCAGATACATATACAGCATGCGGCGGATTAATGCTGTAGGCATTCTCTAACAGTCAACTTATAGATGTTATCGATCAAATTTTATAGTTTAAAATATATTACGTACAATATTGTGATTTCTAAGTAAAACTATGTGAATATTAAATTAACTTGGCTAATTTATGTACTTGACACATCTCACACACTGCCGTCTGATCCCAAACTAAGCAGAGTTTGTACTATGGTAACCAGAAAGCTGATAAACATACTTATATACTTTTAAATACATACATATTATAGATTAATTACACCCAGACACAGAACAAATGATCATGCTCATCACACAAATATTTGTCCTGGGTGGGAATCGAACCCACGACCTCTGGCTAAGCAGTCAGGGTCACTAACCACTAGACCAACAGGCCAGTCATTTACTTAATAGGGTGCAAGACAATTGCCGACATCCGGGCATGGAATTAGATGGGAAAATTAGGAGTATTTTGAGATAGAAAAGGATGTTGCTTATACAGATGGATTGGGGAGTATAAGCAATTTTTTTTTTATTTGTGTATTTAAAACTTTTAACTGCACAGATGGCGTAGCGGTTCAATTGGTCACCTCGCCACCACGCTGCCGCGCCGAGTTTTGTGAGTTCGATCCCCGCACGAGACAACACTTTGTGTAATCCTCAAATTGTTGTTCTGAGTCTGGGTGTTCTTTGTGTCCGTTGTTTGAATGCTTGTGAAGTCCCCCGTGACACAGGAATTAATGCTAATGCGGGACTTGTCTTTAAAAAAAATACTAATTATCATAATTTATTATTAAACTTTAATAAAGTTTACAAGACCATATTCATAAATAGAAGTCACTTTTTACACTTATCATATACAAAACACACACACACTACCCTGTTTTGGTGCTTCTTAAATTGTTGCTGATAGTTTAAGAAGCACCTAACTAACTATCGTAATATAGAATTACCAGTATATACAAAGTATTATGTAGTAAAATTTAAGATATACCTTTTTGACAAGCTTTTGCCTGCTTCACTCCTGACACATGTCACCTGACATACATAAACACACAACATATGTACATACGTATATTTCGTCAATCACTTTTGTCATTTGTCTGGATTTTTTTCCTGGATTGAAGGTACCCTGTATCATTTTCTTAAGACAAGGTGTTTGTAGATCATAATGATCGATTGAGTTGTTAAAGAATGAGAACGTGACATAACTAACTAATTAGTTAAATAGTAGAAATTGCATGGACCATTATCAATCGTTATTCCAGTCTGCCAGTTTTTTACGAAAGATGTATAGATATCTACTATGTATGTAACTATCCCGTCCCAGTCCAATCTTTCGAGTACATTCGAATAAACGTACTATTTGAAAAATGAGTAAAAGAAAATATTTTTAAACAATTAAGAAAGCCGACCTAGTTAAAAGCTAGATACGGAAAGCGCTTGGTTAAACAAAATGCCAGGCTCACGAATATTGTTAAATCCGCACGATAGGGTTGGGCAAGCCATTTCTACTGTAACAAAGAAAATAGAAAATGCATTTCGTTCGACATAAGTCCGCAGCTTTGTTGAAGATTTATTGAATGTTGATTTAGTTTTTTTATGAAATTTTATGATTATGCCTGAAGGCGCTTCCGTGTTTTGTAGTAATTTCGATCGTTTTGTATCGGCCTGAGTACTTAGGAATCGTTCTTTGTAAATTGGTTCTCTGTTGTGATGGGCTTCTTTTTGTTTAAAAAGCGTTTCGTTCTAAACGAAATATTGATTCAAATCTATCAACTCACAGAAATGGTTATTTTATTGTTTTTTTTTATTCAATTTGTTTTAAATATAAAAAAAGTAATACTAAATAAATAATAAACATCATTACTAATATCCGTCACACTGTTATGTTACCGTTGTTATTAACTCGTTGTAATAGATTCTTTCACTTCAGTTTGATGATCCTTAGAGTCAGTATGCCTTCCTTATCATAATTTCATAATTACCTTAAAAGTTATTATTTGTATTGTCATATTAAAACCAATCATGCATAAACTTATCGATTTCAATTTTAGAATTACCATTGTTGTTATGGGTTAGTTTCTCTATGAAATCCGGCGCAACGTTGGTACCAAACTTTATAACTATATTGTCTGTTTTATTTTATACTTGACTTAAGTTGTATTAGCTTTAGTTTTCTTGTTTCTGGCTTTGTATAAGCTTCATTCTTTTGTGTTGGACATGAGGCTGATCAACATCTCTTGGTATACAAACATATATACCAATAAACACTTTCGTCTGCATCCCTGAAGGATGCTATTGCTAAGTTTAATTTGGTATTAGTCACGAAATAAAAGACAAGTCTGTTGGACACTTTGGGAATCGAAGATGGAATTGTTCGGTGTATATTTTTAAGGACGGTTTGACAGTTGACGGATGGTTTAGGACGAGTAAGTATACGGTTTCTTCTATACATCTAAGCAAGTAATAATTTTTTTACTGTGATGTTAGTGATGATAACTATCGCCGGCCGAGCCTGTTTAGGATCTGTGTAAAGTTATCCAAAAAGTAACGTACCACCTTGGGTTAGGAATTCAGATCATCCGTCTGGAAAGGAAAGGGACAGCCCGCTGAGGAGGAATTGTTTTTATAGAATAGTAACCAGGACTTGCCGTGGGCTAGTCCTGTCTTTAAAGCTAATAAGTCTGATGATTAAGAAATGGATATTAGAAATAAAGTAAAACAGGTGTTCAATTATATAACTTTTCACAAGGGTACTCAAAAAGTAAATATTATATAAAGTTTTCGTCCTATGCTAACAATTAATATCAAGTCTGAATAAATTTTTAATTTTGCTGCACGGTCCATTATAAGAACATTTAGATTTATTCATTTCGTTTAAATTCTCTTTCAGAATCTAAATCTCTACCCTTAAAATTGAGTAATAATGTTTTACTTTCGATGTTGATAAATGCATTGCTTATTCCGTTCCTAGCACTTTTGCTTTGTAGATTAGTTCGGAGAAAATGTTCAAGATTTTTCTCTAATTCAGGATTAGAGAATTTTTTTTTTTAACGAACTTACTTTTTTATTAATGATTACAGGCATGTTTTGAAATGAATATCTTCTGATGTTATGGGTTATTTTTCTATTAATGTAGTATCTGAATAGATTGCATTTTTTTTTAGAAATCAAGTGAAATTATATTCCCTTACTAACTAAATATTTTTAAACGATTAACCAATGATAGCGTGTATATGCCTAAATAGATTTTGGCGTATGGAGTATGGTTAGAATCCCAAGTGTCCACGGCTATTATAACTTCATTAAAAAAATCAATGTAGCATTAACATGGCTCTCTTTTCAAATATAAATTGTAATATTAATTCAATTGGTCTTTGGTAGGACAGTCTTGTTTTTTTTTTTAATATTTATAATTATGAGTTTAATAGTAAATTTAGAAAAATGTGTTAACTTTTCAAGTTGTTATATATAATATTGAATATTTACACCACGAAATGCTTTAATTAAGAATATTACAGGAATTATAAAGTCAAAATTTTGTTCAACAACTAATTGTGTTAATCAAACAATACACGAATACATTACAATAATTACGAATGAAATTGAATTAAGATTATAGTTATCTATAATTGTCTGAATATTTGGTAATGTTATTCTCTTATTTAATATTTAATCTTATTTAATATTGACTACGGTTCTTTTCTTTTTTGCTGTTGGCGACTGTTTAATTATTCGAATAGTTGTGAGTTTTTTGCTAGATATGGTGAGTTAATTCAAGGCCATAAAATAACAGCTTTTGTTCTTTTAATCCTCAGTCCTCCATCCTGCTGGTATGGCGTTGATTTTGAGCTCTAAATACAAACTCCAAGTGAGTAGAATTTCCCCAGAAAATTGCGCCATATCTGAATGACGCATTAGTAGGATAAATATATCAACGGTTTTTGACAAAGAATACAAAGCATAGGAGTTTTTATTTAATTTTAGGCATGTATTCCCTATATGTGCTATTCAGTAAATTGCTGTTTATGTAAAATCCTAAAAATCTTGCGACCTAAACCATTTTGATCATAAGATCATTAGGTAAGAGTGTGTTGCGATTTCTGAATACGACTGCATGGATGACATAGCGGTTTAAGAGGTCACCTCGCCACTACGGTGCCGCACCGCCGCTTTGTGTAATCCTCAAATTATTGTTCTGAGTCTAACTGTTTTTTGTGTCCGTTGTTTGAATGTTTGTAATTCCCCCACGATATAGGAAAAAATCTTGGTGCGGAACTTGTCTTTCCTAAAAAAAAAGGTATAGTGTAGTATATAGTGACAGCCATGCCTCGGTACGTATGGGCCAGCTCGACCGGAGTATTACCACGGTCTCACAGAAAACTGGTTGTTAAACAATGCTTGCATTGTGTGACCGAGCAAGTGAGGTTACCGGAGGCATTTTCCCCTTTACCTCCCCCTCTTTACCCTTCTCATTTGCCCATCTCTCTTGAGTAGCAGGTGTCCATGGACGGCGGTTATCACTTACCATCAAGTGACCCGTCTGTTCCCCTGTTCCCCTACATTATAAAAAAGTAAAAAGTAAAATGTAAATTAAGTAATTTACATTTTACTTTTTACTTTTTCAACAACATCAAAGTGTTCTAAATAACAATATAAGTATATTGTTATTTAGAACACTGAGACTAGACTAGACACTAGATTGGAGAAAAAACATCATTGCGGAAGAGAAGGCTTTAAGAAAATCATTTATATAAAATAGGAATAGTAGAGGGCCCAAGATGCCACCTTGGGGCATATGATGTTTAACTTACACTATTTCCTTCCGTATAGGATACTTTTGAATTGGATTGCGCTTACTGTCTATACCTAAGATACGACATACTTTGTTTTAAGACTTTGTCCCTGATGCCATTTGCATAAAGCTTATTTTTAGGAAGTCTGAGGTCTACAAAGTCAAAAGCTTTACAAAGTTTTTGGAAAGTCGAAGGCTTTTAAGCTTCTGGTGTATTTTTGTCTGGGTTAATCATAATTTCTGCTAAAAAAAATAATATAGCTTGCAATATAATAAAGAATAAGAGCAATTGTTCTGTAGAATGTCTTGGACTTTTTTTTATAATTTTTGTTTTCAGTTTGGAAGGAAATAGTCCAAAAAAAGTACAAATCAAAGTGGAAGTCGGTCAGACTAAATCAGTCAATGACTTGCCTGTTTCAAGACGTAGATCCTATGGAGAAGAACAAGCAAGAAAGTCCAAGGACATTCTTTTTCAAATATTTTAGTTAAGTTTTTGTAACGTAAGTGTGCATTCATATGTGTAGATAAAATAAAATAAGATATGTGAGGACAACACAATACATCATTCTAAAATAAAGTTTATTACTATTCTATGTTAAGTAATAGTAGTTCGAAGATTGATGGTACTCGTTCACGAGCATGGCGCATGCGCCAGCCATCATCCATCTCAAGCACATTAAAGGGAGCCGAACCACCCGACACATACGCCACCATTGGCAGGACTTTTAGGCGAGCATGACATACTCGAAACTGCCAGGACACACAAAACATAAACCTAGATAATTGTTTATACAGTTATATAAATGTACAACTCAAAAATTTATATTATTCATAAAATACCTACAATGTAAATTACTCGTATCCATATCCTGTAAATAGTATATTTTTCAGTAATAATAATTAGTAGACACAGCAGAAGCTTACAGAATTATGCTTTAAGTTCTAAAAAGTTACATAATATTTTAGGCTGTTCATTTTATTCTAAAATCTAGCGCTATCCCTCAGAAAAAAAAAATCATTTACAAATAAAAATTTTTCGTTATTCAGTAAAAATTTACACGAACTTTGTCTGACGTTAGGCAAAAAGAATCTTACAATGTTTGTTTTTTTTTTCTCATTTAGCACTAAATTATTGGCAGTACATTTGTTATTCCCTCAATGTCGTATGCTGCTGTGGGATGCATAAATATATAATTATAATTAATGCATGTATTCAATGTAAACTTATTTGTTATTGTCAAATTATTGCTTAAAGTCAACCTATCTTATAATATGAAGTCATTGTTAAATGCAAAATCATTTTTAAATGATGATTTTCTGTTTATTGTCTAGCTACTAGATGTTAGTGACACTATGTGGCCACTAAAAAAAAGATATATGCGGTTTTACTTACTAGTGTATTTCGGGTATGCCCGGCTATTTCTGTCCCTACCAAAGACCTGTATCAAGGAGTAAGTCGTCCTGCTGTGACGTTTTGTACCGTCACCGTCATCGGACTTGATATACTCTTGGTCTTTGCTGAATACGTATGCAATACGGTCACGGTTCACTACATTCTTTCGATAAAACGTCCATACGTGCAAAGGAAAAGCATTTCGTACCTCGGAAGGTACGTGAAGCTATGAAAATAAGCCGTCGTCGCCCGAACTTTAATAGAGACAGTGATTGGTCACTGCCTCAAACCTGGTGACCAGCACTTAAACTTGCGCCAAACGACACAGATCTGATTTAAAACACAGTCAGTTGTATGCCACAACGCCTGGTAATAACAGCACTGCAACACATAAAGTAACAGCAACGCAGCTGACTTCGTCCGCTAGTTCTAAAAAACATAAAAATAGATGCCAACATCGCCTACTCAGTGTGACGTCCAGTACCGTCGCGGCTGGACGACTTACTCCTTGTGAAAAGGAGACCGTCGGGACCGAAACTAGTCGGGCAATCCCCAAAATAAGCACGTGAGTAAAACCTTACACTTAAATAAATACGAATATAACTCACGAAAGTTTTTTTTATTCCAATTAGAAAATTATTAAAATATGCAGCTCGTGTCACTTCGATCACTTAACCTTTTTATGTAGTTTTTAGGAATGTTTAGCTTATTTTTAATTATAATATTACAATTAGCTTATGTTTTTTCTAATAGTACTATTTTATTTATTCAGAAATGAGATTATAGGTTACAGTGAGGGTACAGTGTAATAAGACTTTTTCCGACACTTCTTGCTATAGTTACAGCCGTGTATGGACTTTGTTCCGGCTGGGCATCCAAAGACCCTTTACGGCTTCTTTTCGTACTATTATTAATGTTATTACCAAGTTGTATCTTTTTTGTGAGAGTTATTATTTTATTTAATCTCGAGGAATATGTTTTAGTCAGTTTACTTTGTCAGTTTCACTTTTGGAATGTCAATATTTCCATAGTTTTGACCTCTTACGTTTTGAACATAATTTAATAACCACGTTTGTGTTTCTTTTAATAACATCATATTTCGTTTATTACTCTAACATTGGACGGCTTACTTCCGGGAGGGTAGCGGCAGGTGCGTGAGTGGCGGAAAGCTACCAGGCACTCCGAGCCACATGATACATATGTATGTCTTACCGGCTGAAGCACCTCTACGCTGACAAAGCCAGCAAGTGCCTCCAGCCGGTACTAATAATGGGCAGGGTGGCAACATGAGACCCTTTCTTTCCAACTGATGCAGGTTCTTTCCTTGTACGGGTGCTTCGGAAAGTACCTGTACTCGGTTGCTAGAAGGGAAATGAGTACCTACAACCACTGCGACTGCAGTTAGGACTCTTGCGGATAGCCCTGCTTGAGTGTTGCAGCGTCGAGCTTTCTCTGCAGTCGCAGAAGATATCTCGCTGCCAGCCATCATATGCTGCATGGCAGGTGGTGACAGATTTACCGCGATTCCAATCTTCCTTGAGGATATCATCTGGCCGGCCTGAGTGTAGCCGTGGGTGGCAGGGACAAGTAAAAAACAAACGGTCAAGTTCATGATAACGAGGAAGTTACGCAAGCGCGTCGATAGTTCGAAACTCCCGCCTAACCTTTACCAGATTTACTAGTAATCGGACACAAACCACAAATCATAAGTCATTTCACATTTTTTTTTTTTTCACCAACGTTCTAAGAGAAAAATTCTTCCAGACCTACTTCCATAAGAAGTGACTAATATTTTTCAATGTTAATATTATTTTCTAATTCCTTCTTAAAACATGAATATTGATTTAATCGTAAATAAACTGGGACTCAATCATCAATATTTGCCTTCACCGGTAAATTTAATTTCAAATGGCAATCACGGTATTTGTAAATACAAGAAAATTTTCTGAAGCAATTTCATAGGTACACTGCCGTATCGATGGCGGTGCCCTGTGGGAAATTCGAATTATTATATAAAATATTGTTCGTAACGACGTCAGACTTTTGGAAGATTTTTTATTTATATGTTTTAACTATACAGTTACGTATACACAATGCGTACCAGATAGATTTATTTATACTTTAGGCTGTTTCTGTTAGTCTAAAAAAAGCTTTCTTTACTTTGGGTTATCTTTACAATAGAAGTTGAGCGTTTCTTAAACAAAATTCGAAACTAGTCCGAATATTAAAATTAATCGTCATCATTATCATTATTCAGCAGTCCACTGCTGGAGATAAACCTATCCCAACGTGCACCCCGGTCCACGGCCTTTTGCAGTCTACCTAAGTTACCTGCTTTTAAAATGATTGTAGGAATTTTATTAAAATTTGTATTTTAAATAAACACCATTACTTAGTTTTACTTACGAATTTGGTAAAACTTTTTTCATATATGTCAACACTACGGTTTTTTTTTTTTTTTTTTAATTTTCGTCAACTTTCTTTCTTATATATATAACACTAATTATTCTTAATTTTTATTTTTATTTCAAAATATTAAAATTGGTTTAGGTGTTTCACGGGATCTGTAACGTAACTCTAAAATATAATGTGATATATTATGTATGTTCACGTTAGCTAAGCGTATTCTCTTCCTAGTAAAAATATGCTATAACATAAACTAAAACTTGGAATACCTATAGGGGTCAGAGAAGTTGGTCTAGTAATAGTACATACAAACCTTGTGGAGTTAAGCAATTGTAGCGTAGGTAATTTGTTGACAAGTAAATTCTTCGTTCGATATTCGTTCCTTTCTCTCTTTGTACTTGACTTCATAAATGATAATAGAGCGAGTGTTTTTGGTACACCCTTACGTATTCGAAGGACCAATTATTATGCTCTGTTATGTTATATAATGTGTAACATATAGTGTTCCTTCGAGCATTATATTAGTTGAACGTATAAGATGGAAGCATATCTACTAAAGTGAATTTATTATGTTAATTAATGTACCACAGGATTCATTCAAGCTGTAAGAAATTGAATGTCTCAATTGGATTAATTTATCTATTTTTAAATCGGCTTGTAGATCAAATCCAATTTATGTAAGCATTTATTATAGACTATAATTAGTCTAGAACATTTTTGATACTTGAAAGTGAAGTGGTTCTGTACCAACTTGTATAAAATAATAACTTGTGATATACCAAATATTATGCTATGAAATTTTTTATTTTAATGTGCACTTTAACATTTTAAGGATGTTACAAACCTAAAAGTAATGAACTGTAGATTTTTCAGTTTTTTATTTTTATAACATACTCGTACAATTATACCGACATAAATACATACTTTAAATATAGGAATTTCTGCAATTGGCTTTTAATTTGTGTGGAAACCCCCACTGGTCATCACCTCACTGGAGCTGACAGTGATGTGCTATGTCGGACTGTATGGTACGGTATGTAGGGATGAGTAATGCAGTGATATTCATTACTTTAACACAGTAATGCGCGATGGCGCAACGAGACAACACATTGGAACACAGTGAACCGAGTGAACAGCGAAATAAAAAGGGCGTTACTTTTTAAAGAACAGCGTTACTCATCTCGTGTTATTGATCACAAAAGTTGTAATGTTTTCAAGCAACTTTTGTCCTAATTCTAATGCCATTTAAATGCATAATTGCAATGTTGAGCAATTCAAAGCATAAAATCTCATCCACTATTTAATGCATAAAATTATAATAGTATAAAATAAAAACACGGTCTCCTTTTCTTAATTTAATTGATTACTATTACCTTACAAAGTTACAGTCCACTAAATAACTTGATCATAACTTTTGCGCTATTTTAGTTCTTACGTCTCTATAATAAAGTCTAAATTTTAGTAAGTGCCAGCCTATTTACCATCGAGGAAGCACTCAGGCTACGGAAGTTTGTTCTAAATAATTGATTGATGCAATTATTTCTGATGTTCAGTACTTCAGGTACAAGTTGGCGCTTTCAACTGCCCGTTATCTGTTATAGAACTGTCTCAAAATTTTATTTTTTATCAAATTTGGAAAGGAGGTTTTCAATTTAAGGAAACTTTTTGTTTGTTTTATTTTTCATACATACATATATACGTTTTTATCCCATCAGGGGAAGGCAGAGATAACATCCTGCTACATACCTTTATCTTTACATATTATTACCTCACGACCTTTCCCTACTATCATTAATCATTACACATGTCATAGAATCCCGAAGGATTCGAGTATTTCTGGACTGCACTTTTTTCAGACCATAACGAGTTGATCAGAATATGTTATTAGCGGTTGGTTCCTACTGATCATTCCGCTCAAGTTCACTCTAAACACTTGTTTTTTTTCGTTCCCCACTCATTCTGACCACGTGCCCAAACACATAAGCATACTCTTTTCTATTTTGTAAGTGTTCGAATTATAACCTCTTTGTATTTATATGTATGTTTTGAGATAATTACTCTGGGAACAATATCGACAGGTGTCAGGCACTCAATATATCGTTTACAAGTATCGTAACACTATGTGATGGTCTAAGTTTAGGCAGCCAGTTTACTCTACTTTTCATATTTTCAAAGTATAATGTCGAATGGTAATCTACTGTTGGGTACTGATATCATGTCGGTCTTAGTTCTGTAGTGCAAAATTTATAATTTAGATAATCGTTATCCGTTGAGGCAGAAATTCAAAAAATTAAAAATAATTACTTTGTAATATCCTTTTAGTATATTTATGACAACTTTGCTTTACTAAAAATAAATTTCGATTTATTGAAAACATTTGTGTCCACTCTATTAACAAACTAACAGGTCCTTTCGAGGTCAGTTTGTGCTACTTTATAATAGATCCCTGATAATATATACATATATATGTATATATATAAGAGATTTTCACCGACATATTGACTCATCACGATATCTCTGGAACCATAAGGCGGAGAGACTTAAAATTTTGGTAGGAATATTCCTTTCGCCGATTAGAGGTCAGCTAAGAACGGATTTCACGAAATTCCACCCACAAGGGGTGTTGCGGGGGTGTCAACAGGTGTACTACATGCGCTGTAACATAAATCAATTTCAATGAGGCAGTCCATACCGATGAAAATGATAAATACGTAAAGTACACTACAATAAAGTACATTTTTTATAATTTTTTTTTCGTTTTACTTTTTCTATATAATTTTATGTGTTAAGACTTAGTATACATATTTTAGTAATTTAACACTCTTTCATCATGCGTCAATACGCATGATGAAAGAGTGTTAAATTACTGTTCGCCAAATATTGTAATATCTATTTTGTGAATTAAAATAGAGGACATGCGTTGTTTGATTTCTTCTGATAAGGCTCAATCATTTTGAATCGGGCGGTTACAGATCAACACAGGCATGTACTTAATTATCGAATGTTTTAGTATTTATTCATTTCACATTTGACAAGGCAACATATAGTCACGGTGACACTGTAAATAATTTTAAATATTTTTTAAAACAGGACGATGTCAGATCGGAAATTTGATTTGAATTTGACTATGGGCCATAAAAATTCTAAAAAATATATAAATGATATGACCTTACAAATAAATGAATGAAGGCTGACAGAGTAGCCTTATTGACTTTTTTTATTTACCGCATGTGTTTACTTGGCGTGAGATGTAAGGATAGTAATTATCTAAATCTAAATGTGTTTTGGCAATTAGAAGTTACATAGATTGAAGAAAGTTTCATAACCGACTTCTTTTTTTTAATTGATATAGATGACTAGAGACAGACCAAGTTCTGTTTGCGGTACCCTCACCCGCTCGGTAATACAATGCAAACATTGTTTGTCTACCGGTTTTCTGTGAAACCGTAGTGTAACTCAGGTTGAGCCGGCCCATTCGTGCCTGAGTATTACTCTCCTACGGTAAGCAAGAATTAAAATATTGTAATTAAAATTAAAAGAGTTAGTCTCAGTTCAAATCACGTTCATAAAAAATGTTTACAGCTGCTGAATCATCGCTGTAGGCCGACAGCCTTCTTATCAAGATTTTGCGGCTTTGTAATGTTTGAATTTTTTTGTTTGTTAACGATAAAATATACAGATATAAATTTTGATTGAGTCCGCAACTTTAATAGTGATTTCCTTACTTAGAAAAATCAGAACAAAAACTTGATGTTTTGAGAAGTTCTAAGTCAAAAGTGAAGAAAAATTTAGTTAGTTATTATATATATTTTATATTATATTATATAATTTAGAGTAAAATTTTAAGTCAAAAGTGCGGCGTAATTAAAGTTTTTATTTCAATAGCTTTATCAAATCCTAAAATAGTCTTAGAAAGTACGATATTATATAGAAAAATATGAATATAAGTATTAAAAATTAATGGTTATTATTATTATTATTTCTAACGTTCGATCTTTCTAATTTTAATTCATAACCATAGTGTTATCCAGACATTTTACAATTATATAATATAATTTGGAACTAATGGAACTTGAGTAAATAATATGATTTTCAATAAAAGTGTCTTTTCACTCATATACCGTCAGTGAACTCTTACTAAACCAATAATCAATTTTGTTAAAAAAAATGTGTCTATTGCACGTGGTCCCTGGGATGCTTTAAATTCACAGTTGGACCCGGTACCCCGGGACCCGGTGTCGCTGCTAGAAAGCTCGAGGGAGTATCTTCTTACTTGCTTTAATGCTTACATACATCACGAGCTTCCTGTCATAGTTTTCGAGCTGATTTATATGTGTTATTAGTGTGTAACAATTTTAATTGGATGAGGTGAAAATTTTAATTGTTTCAAATTTAAATATTATTTAAATAAGTTCTGCTTAAGTAAAAGTTCTAAGTTTCGATTAGATAATAAAGTCGATTGTCTCGTTCTCATGAATTATTTAAACTTTAATATATCTCCGTTATATTGTGTCACTTATAAAAATGTTGAAAAAATGCCTCGGTATTAACCATGAGGCCTAGGCCTGAGCTTTGCTTCTGTAACCCGAGCACGAACATTATAACACATAGTGTAGTTAACGAAGTAGTTAATTGTGTGAAAATTTTGTAATGGTTTGTAAATTTATAATACGCGAACGCCTTGCATAATCTATAATAAATTAATTACGCATTTCCTATTTAAAAAAAGAAAAAAGGGCTGCCTGAACATTTTTTGATGTATACATTCGTTACTTCACTGTAGCGGGCTATCGAGAAGTTGTCATCTGTATTTTTAAGCTGACAGTGCTATCAAGTAGAGAATTTTCTGTATTTTTATAAGTTTTCTTTTATTAAAGTTTGTATTATATGAGCATTTTAAACCTTGTGGCACTCTGTGAGAGCCATTTTATTACTACATATCTTGATTAAAGTGTAGGGAACTTGAAGAAGCGGTCTCAAAAGATACCAACTATTCATACAAATGTTTTGAAAAGGAAATAGTAGCATTGAATTTCAAGTTCATAAAATAATTATTATTTATTGTATAAACTGTGTTAATTAACAAACAGCAAATAAAGACCACAAATATTTTTTTTATTGTAATTTTGATGGTGGCAATGAATAAAACTTTAAACCTATTTAGGTAATTAAACCTAACCTAAGGAGACTTTAATTATTATATAATTTTAATGAAATTTAGAAAAAAAAAACATTTGTAAAATTATTTTCAACCGACTTCAAAAAGGAGGAGATTCTCAATTCGACTGTATTTTTTTTAATGTTTGTTACCCCAGAACCTTCGACTGCGAGAACTGATTTCAACGATTTTTTTTATTTGAAAGCTGGTGCTTCCCGTGTGGTCCCATTTTAATTTGATCTAGTTCTGGCACTGGAATCCATGAGAAATCCATATAAGTCTTAAAGTTGCATTAAGCATGTGCGTGACAAATGACAAATAACTCAATATCACGCCAACCAATTTCGATGATTATTTTTTTATTGGAAGGGATGTACTACAAGGGTAGTTTGGTCCAGTTTTGACAATGACATCCATGAGTAAACCATATTAGTCTTAAATTTTATAATAGATGCATTGAAGTCGGTTGTCTACTCTTTTAAAGTCCGATTATTTTTTGTCCAATTATTATTGCCGGCCTTTTAGTAGGAGTACGCTCTTTTCTTGAAGCTTTGAAGGTTTTATCGGCAGGCGACAATTTGTTCCATAGGCTGGTTGTGCGAGGCAAAATGCTTCTGGAGAAGCGCACATTGCTGGAAAACCAATCATCCAGGTGATGGGAATTGATATTTCATCGCGTAGGACGATGGCGGACACCTGCAGCCAGTATAAGTCCGAACACTTATTCGAATTCCTCTGCATACTCCCAATGACAAAAGCGATAGAGAATGCAGAGTGAAGCTACATTCACCATAACATTCGTTTATTTATGATTGTTGTAACAAATTACAGATTTAAAGAACCGCATTCAAATATATATTTTAATACGTTGTGTATCCTAAGTTCATGCATCCTGTAAATACAACCGCGTATAATCACCGCAAAAACTTTTCTTCTCAACAAGGTTTGCTGGTATCTAGGCTATAAAATAACTCTGTTGGATCCTTTGCAGTTTACAGCTACTGTCTCCGATTTATAAAACTTTGTGGGTTGGATAAGTTCCCATTCCTAGAATTAGATACAAACTATTAGTAATTCAAATAAATGTATGTCTACAGTTAATAATTAGATCTAATGTGTATTCGCTACTGCATACTTACTTTTCCATAAACTTTGCAACCAATTGGTTATTATTGTATATTGTAACGTATTAAATAAAGACATGTTCTAGAAGATCATGCATATCATTATTATTATTAGTTGTTTATGGACTCTTACGTGTAGATTCAACGCAGAGATTCTGCCAATGTCAAGTATTTCGGAAGTGAAAACAGCCTATAATAATATAATGATCATGTTGGTAAACTCCTGCTAACACACTACCGGATTATATTTAATTTCTTGATGACCACAGGAACGCCACAAATGATTAAAATATGGATTCGTTTAGAAATCAAAGTACTTATCTAAGTACTTCGATTTCTAAACGAAACGAATTTTGAAAAACAATTAAAAAAAGTTTTTAATATAATTTATTAATTTCAATGGCTTATTAGAAAAAGTATTTACATTTTCTACACATTTTATTATTTTCTTATGATGAGGGTATGCGGGGAGGGGAAAGAGATAATGTTATTACAATATACCGTCTAGTCCTTCCCCATCATAATATTTTTCATGGATTATATATCTACTACATTCTACTTGAAACTTGCCCACGTGATACCTCGTAAAAGAATAGCCTATGTCCTTGCCCAGGGATAGAATAAGTCCAAAACAAATTGTCATGAAAATCGGTTCAGCCGTTTAGCCAAAAAAAGTAGCAGACATATAGATAGATAGCGTTACGTTCACATTTTTATTTTATATTATTGTTATATACATTATTCATAGAAATGCTGCCGGATGCAGCTACATAAATATGTACGTTCACTAGTACATATTTGCACTTCGCGGAAAGAGAAAAGCTGGGGGCGTCCGCTCAAAGCTTTTCAGCCCACGGCCGTCTTGTATTCAAAGGGTAAACCTCCCGCTATGAACATTTCGACATAACAAATAACAACAGTTAAGACATAAAAGTTAACATTATCAGTATTTTATACATAGTAAAGTAATCAAACAATTATAAAACAATACCAAGTGAACCTTAACAAAAAAAGGCTCACCTTAACAAAAGAAAAAGGCATATGTGCATATTTCAACAAACCTAACCTGCAAATGCTACTAATGTGGCACACGTTGCTAGTATTCATGTACATTAAAAAAAAAAACTTTATTACACGCACTATTTTATACCGTGTGTAGGTTAAAATTTTAATGAACTTTAATTCTTTTTTTACGAAGCTGTGATTTGAATATACTTAAATAATACATTAATATAACAAAAATAGACAATTCTGGCGGTTGTGAAGTCACTACAGGTGCATTTTTAACGTATATCTAACTTTCATACCTGTAACGTTACCGCTTAACCTACCGCATTTAATGTACAGATTGTATAAGGGAGTTAAACGACATAATTTGAAACAAACAAACACAACAATGCTGGTTCTTTGAACAGTACATATGTATTAATGTACATTCACTCAAGCCTATATCCATGAACTCGTAAGCAGAAGCCACTCAAACACCCACTTTTTGCCATCTATATATAGTATAGTTGTAACTCACGTAACAAGTATCAAGCGTATTGGCCGTTATCCGGGATCTTTGTTACAGTACATGAACTGTCTTGCCTGTCCCTTGGATGCCATTTACAATACTCGCAAGAAGCTGTGTAATGGCCTTAGTGTACTTCAAGTGATGTTCATAAAAAGCGGATGATCAGTCTTGATTTTTTTCAAAGACATAACCAGCAATAACTAATAACTTCCAATTTTTTATTCACTGATACATTCTTCCATACTTACTACACAGCTAAACAGTGAAACTCAAAGTGTTCTCGCATTGTCTTCCATACAGTAACTAAGCTTTGGGACCTATAATTGGCTATCTGTTACATATTATACATCGCTAGCATGTTATTATATGCTGTTGGTCTTCCTAAGATTAAATAAATAAATAAATAAGTAACTAATCTTATCTTACTGTTTCTAAGAAAGGATAGACGGGTGTTTGTTATGCCTGAATGGATTTGCATTAATTATGAATGAATATGTATACCTATCTTATCATTAATTGATACACGCTTATAATATACAGAAAAATAAGAAATAGAGCGTACTTTCTATATATTACATTATCTATTATATTAATATTACTCCCATCTCAATGCAAAGCACTTGCGCCTCTCAGAGCTGCAGGTGTCCCTATCTATCTATATATATGACTACCAGATGGCGTGTTTGCTCGTTTTCCTCTGGTAGCATAAGAAAAGTTGATATTATACGTATGAATCACATCGAAAACAGTTTGTGAAAGATATAATGGAAAGCGATGCTCAAATTCGAATTCGATACTAATAGCCTCTTTAGCTCAGTGGCAGAGCACTGGTCTTGTAAACCAGGGGTCGTGAGATCAATCCTCACAGGAGGCAAGGTGTTTTTAAACTCTTTTTTATTTTTTATTTAACTGAAATTTTGGTATAAAGCTGTCTTCTGATACATTACGCCGATAAATAAAATAATTAGGTATGTAGTACAACGTATTTTGGAATAAGTCGGATATTTATATCCATGTGGTCTTTATTAATTTATTTATTTATGTATTTCTATGTTTACTTCTTAATTTATTGATTTATTTATTTATTTATTTGTTCTATGTAAGACTTATAACTAAACTTACAGATTTATAGTAAAAATAGTGTTAGAAAGAAAATTACAGGTCTTCACTTTTATAAAGTACACTAACACGTGTGATTAGTTAAGGTTAATAGAACAGTAATGTCAGCGACATGAATATTGTGTTTAAAAGTTTTAACTTAAAGAAACCAACATGTTTGCAAAAATCATTAAGTATATCTAAAATAGTATACATATGTAGTTCAATAAGAGAAAAAAGTTTAAACTCAAGCATCTCCTTGTTGCAGGTATACTAATTTCAAATGGATGAAGATAATGTTGTTATGCATAATTTATTAAAGATTCTACTCGCTCGAACAGTGTAAGTATTTTGTCTTTTTTCTTTCTTTCTTTTTAAAAAGACACCTCCCGCACTGGGATTTAACAACTGAGGATTACACAAAGTGTTGTCCCGTGCGGGGGACGAACCCACACGACTCGGCGAAGTAGTGTAGTGGCGAGGTGACTGCCATCCGTGCAGTCTATAATTAGTAGAAGCATGAGGAACACGTATTCGATGATTAAAACGAGATGATTTCAGCAGAACATTAGGGCCAATATTGTATGTATGTATGGTATTTTAAAAAGACTTAAAAAAGGAGGAGGTTCCTAATTCGAGTATTGCCAAGGCCTTACAGAAAACCGGTTGTAAAGCAATGCTTGCTTTGTGTTTCACCGAGTAAGTGCCTTTCTCTGTCGTGTGACTCTAGAGTTACAGGTAGACACCTGCACCTGTGCAGTGTGCACCTGTCTGCTTGTTTGCCTCCCCTCCAATCCAACTGACAGGTCACCTGATGCTAAGTGACTACTGCCACTCAACAGGTGGTGTAGTTGTCCACCTGTAACTGCTATAAAAAATAAGTAGAGAACCGTACCAATCCAGTTTGTATATATCTTGTTTGCACTAGATTTTGTAAGTAGTTCCATTTACATTACAAACCTATTTATTCTATCGTGTAGAAACATATTTTTTTTCTATTTGGTAGATAATGAAAGCGTAACAAAGAAACTTAGTAGAAACAAGAACCATAACAATATACAAACGGTACTAAACTAATGTTATAATTAATGGACCCTTCTCGAATTATTATGAAAGAGCTGATGATCTTATGATGACAGACTTTTTTTTTTCTCCAGTGGCACTGCCATGCGTAGGCACGAATGGGCCGGTTCGACCGGTGCGATACCACGGCCTCACAGAAAACCGGTTGTAAAGTAACTCTTGCGTTGCATTTCCCGAAATTAGTGAGGTTTCCGGAGGCCCAACTCCCCCTAGCCCCTTTCCTCTCCTCTCATCCCCCCTCTCTTCTTTCCCCTCCTAGCATCCCCCATCCCTCATCATTCACTTACGACTCTCGAGTTGCAGTGTCCATGGACGGAGGTTGTCATATACCATCAGGTGACCCGTCTGTTCGTCTGTCCCCCTATACTATAAAAAAAAAATGTAGAGATATATATGTACCTAAGTACGTTCAGCAGTCGGTTACCTCGTTACAAACTCTTCTAAACTTGCTATTAAACGCCGTACGTGAGACGTGTTAAATAAAGAACGTGAAACACTTGAATTCAGCAAATTATTTTCCTTATCCAGTAAATGCGGATATGATGATAGCAGAGGCGACCGCGCCTAAATCGAGACGTGTAATAAAATAACCACATAACAATTATAACTACAAACTATAAAAATCACTAAATAAACTGCTATGTTGTTCGTATCTTGATCTGGTTCAAGTAACCATCATGAAACTTATAAAGCTTATATACATATGTACATATATAATAAACGTGTAATCGTGTGGCAACACCACACCCCGCCACGAATCGGGCGGACCAATGACAATACCAATAATAAAATTAAATAATTAAATCTCTTTACTTATTACATAACTATATACAAATAATTAAGACATAGGTTTACACATAATTTCATTGTGATATTGTGGGGAGATTGGTACTTAAGCTAGGCTCGAGACCTGTATTTCAGGACACCAGGGCTCCACCCCTAAAACATTACATTATATCATTATTATTTTATTATTGAATTCTTTATTGTACACCTTTTATACATATATATACAGAAAACATGTTACAAGTAGTTAGGTATAACAATAGGTGGTCTTATCACGCATCTCTATCACAATACAATCTCTCTCACTCTCTACAATAACATTAGTAATGAGTTTATGTAAATGTATGTGTAAGTGTTAGGGTGTTTTTTTTTTTTTTATAAAGTTAGGAAAATACTTTTGCGTATCATCAGGTATAGTTGTTTGGCCTGGTATGTTGGACTCGGATATTCCAATACCGACTAAAAACCTCCCCTGTCTCATTCCCCTGTTTACCCCACGGAACCGCCGTTAGGCATTACTACACGGGGGAGGATCTAGTTGTTCTCGCTCTTCCTTCAGATAGGTGAGATTGTTGCTTCCTGTCTTCTAAGCCTTATTTCGTTACGTTTTTTTTATTTTTTATTTATACTTTATGCACAATATGTGACAAAGGTGGACTTCCTTCCTTTCTTCCTTTCGATAGAACGAAGATCTTGGAGCACTTTTGTTGCATAATAACTGATTGCGTTCCAGGCGGGCTTCGATGAGAGCATAGCGTCGACTATTGTCTCTGGCTGAATGGTCTGTTCCAGAACACTCTCCAGGTCATTGCGTAGTGAGTTGAAACGAGGACACGCAAAGAACACGTGCTCCACGTCTTCAGTGACTCTGGGACAGGATGGGCACTCTGCAGAATCATCACGTTTGAAATGATGCAGGTATGCTCGAAAGCAGCCATGTCCTGAGAGCATCTGCGTCAGATAGTAGTTGACTTCGCCATGATTCCGACTCAGCCAAACATTTATCTGTGGAATAAGACGTACGTCCACCTACCCGTTATAGCTGTATCCCACTGCGTTTGCCACCGACGTATGCTGTACTGCCGTTTTTCAGCTCTGAGCTCATCGGGTGTGTGTGTGTGGGTCACGCTATATTTAATTAGATTAATAACTCGTAGTAAGCCATGTAAATTTTGTCTTTTTCTATCTGTTTTTAGGCAGTTTGAATACATTTAGTATTTTATTTCATTTATTATATAGGAACTCACTCAATTGACAGAAAGAGCATTAGAATATTTTGCCTTTAAGTGCACTGGGATTTGTCTATATCCACGCGACAACGAAGGATCACATAATTATGTTAGTAGTGAATATTATTTAATAGAATATTTAAAATAAACAACGGATGTACTGTTAAAACTTTCCATTCTTTGTATAACTGCAGTACGGATACAGTCGGGAGACGGTACGACGGTCAGACGGCACTGACGTACATGTATTGTATAATAATATCTGTTGAATAATTTTATTTAGTACTGTATTGTAACAGGTTATTTTAGTATGTTTGGAAGTAAAATGGCCCTATTGACCCTACCCCTATTTAATATTCAATGAATTTAGGTTCTACCAAACTACCAACTTTAAATCCTTTGAGGTACAGAGTTTGGGAGCGGATAATGAGATTTTTGTTATGTGTTTGACAGACGATTTTCCGGCTTATGACGAATGAACGTATAAAAGGAACCTCCATTTTACTATAACATGACTTCATCAAATGGATCGTTATCAAAACAACTCCTTTGACAAATCTTGTTATTTTTTTTTTAATCTCCAACGCAAAGAGAATGGTATAATTCTAACGCACAGTTATATAATGTAATGTAACCCACGATATAATGCACCTACTAATTGATTTTTATGTGTCATCTTAACGTTGCAAGTCAGAGAATGCCGTAGGCCTTAAGTCCGACTCGGTACTATGTGCATGAAGCTCAATAAATAAATGAGTACGAATATATCTTATTAAGCTTGCGGGTTCCTTTGTTTGTGAACCTCTTTATTGTATGGGACTAAATCGTTAGTCAGACAAAACATAAAGAGTTACTTTTTGTTATAAACACGTTTAATATTAAAACCCCTTGTGAACGAGCAGACAGGTCTATATTTAATGGGCCCTACAGTTACACTTCAAATTTTGCTATCTGATCTGAAGGTTTTTGAAATTTCAAAATTAAAAATCAAGTCGTGTTTTTCTCGGTGAAATAAAATGAAACGACGAGATTGGAATATATCTAGCATACAGTATACAATGTCCAGATGACTGCAACAGGCTGGCTCCTATTCCATAATTGGGGCTATTATAGGGTGGGCCTTTGTAACGTCACTGCCTACCCATTCTGAGATATTGGCAAGAATATATGACTTTACTAATGAAAATTAAATTTGTGAAAAATTGTATCAACTTCATCGTCTTCAGCCTATCGCCGTTAACTGCTGGACAAAGGCTTTCCCCAAAGAGCGCCACTTAACCCGGTCTTGCACGGTCCGTATCAACCCGGTCCAGATCTTCGTAAAGTCCATTGTACTGGAGGACCCCCTACCTCTCCTCTCATGAACTAACATGTCGGTTCTAACGACTATCAGTCGGCCTAGAGACATGACCCACATCCAGTTTATTAGTTATTTTTTTCCATATATTATGTCTTGTTTTTGTATATCGTTTCAGGTAAGTGTAAAGAATACTTCGATCTCTACATTTAATTTTCATAGGTAAGATGACAAGCTATTAAAGGTCAAGGAAGTTATTTTATAACAGTAAAAAAAATGATTTCTTTTCACTCTATGTACGCGTACTAACAAGAAATTGGTTTGACGTTCGATGATGAGTTTAAGCGGTCATACGCTTTTAGTATTGAAAAAAGAACTCACGCCTGTATCCCCTACGAGTTAGTTAGAGGTGTATAAAACATCCACATTTTGTCAGTAAGAATTTGGTACCACTAACATTATAGGAGCCCCATCCAGCGATCCCTATCCCATTTTTGTTCTAGAACCCGTGTTTACCCCTTTATCTACTGCGCAGCGTTTTAAACTTAGGTAAGAAAATACTCCAATGTAGCCGCCAACATAGTAGCTAATGTAATATTTGTCCATTAGAATATTCTCTTACACCAGATGATGACAAAGAAATTGCACTAATTGAGTATTATTCTATAGTGAATAATTACTTTTATTGACGGAAAACTTTATAAAGCTTTCAGATAACACGTATAATATTTATAAACGTTTACATTTCAAAAACAATATAAATTACGATACACAAAATCTATAGATTAGCAAAAGGCACTACTGATTCTTTTTCGCTGCATACCTATTATTATAATTATATTACAGCGACATAGCACTTTATTAAACTATTCCTTAATATAATGTGAATTCTGAAATCTCATGCTAATTTATGGTGACATTTAACAAATAAAATAAAATGGGCGGGGTCCACATTAAGACAATAAAACTTGTATGGCCTGTGGGATGCGCGCATGCGCCGCGCAACAGATTGGAGGGGGATGCTCTGCTCATTGCTACAGAAAAAGCATTCTGTTATCGCGCGCTTACCGCCGAGCTGTAAGGACGTTGTCACCGTAGTGGCTCGCGACAAACTTCCTAATACCTTCGCGCGACATCTCCGATATTCTTAAGTTCACTTCTCTCCATCTTCGTATTTTAGGTAAGTGTATGATTTTTGTTTTTTTGTTTTTCTTGACATATTTTTATTTATTGTATTATGCGTGAATAACGTAAATATGATTTTATTTAAGATTCCGTGATTTGTGAGTGAAAGTTAAAACTTATCTCATGAATGTTTATTTGAGAAAATAATTTATTAATGGGGTTTTTTTACAGATCCAGATTTCTTACTTATGTTGTTATGCGTTTAGTAAAACTGAATAAAAGCGATCATTCTACAGCTTCGGCATTATAAAGAAGGTTAAAGTTAAAGGCAAAATGCTTCTACTTTTTTGACTGTACGACTTTAATAAGTCCAAGCTACCATAACGATTGTGTTTCCATGCATGATCTTCAACTTTTATTTTAAAGAGCTATTTCTTCAAAATTAATTGTTTTATAAATTTTAATAGACAATTTAAAATTAAAACGATACGAAATTTGATTTAAAAATAATAAATATAAATTAAGTTAATTACGTCCAAAAGACCTATATTCAAAGCAGTTTTTGAAATTGAAAAGCTCACAGGAGTTATTACTCAAATAGCAACTTTGCTAATGAATAGGGAAGTCAATCATGAAACCTTTTAGCTCAGTGTTTGCTTTGGTACTTAACAGAGAAATCAATTTGAGTTTTATGTACTCATACATTTTAACCGATCACTAGAATAATTAAAAAAGACATCAAGTAGAATATCATGTTGCTCGCATAAAGGCAGTGAAACTGAAGTAATATATTAATCAATAATAAAACAAAATCATCATCAATACAAAATTCTAAGCGACTGATCAAATTTTCTACAGAGTTCGAGAACATAAAACATAAAATATAAGTTTTATTTGCATTTCTGCAAAAAAATTAATAATTTAAAAAAAAATACACAAACATTTTCTATTTAAAGGGAATAATAGATAAAATGAAAACTCAATGCAGAAAGACGGTTCTAAAACTTTTTAATGTTTAGGTACATACATTTATTTCATAAATCCGTTAAACTTAAGTAATTATTTTATAGTTATTTATCTAGTAATATAGTTTAAATCAATAATGGTAGTTAACACTACTTTTAAGTGAATTCTCTAAATAAAAAGGTTTCTTTTTAAATGACCATATGCTTTTTTTTAATTTCTTATATGTTTTTTTATGCGATAGGGGGCAAACGAGCAGACGGGTCACCTGATGGTAAGTGACTACCGCCGCCCATGGACACCCACAACTCAAGAGTCACAAGTGCGTTGCCGGCCTTTTAGGTGGGAGTACGTTCTTTTCTTAAAGGTTTGAAGGTTGTATAGTATTTATCGTCGTCGTATGTATTGTTCCGTCGGCCTACTTAGCTTTTTGAAACTATTTAAATAAAATATTTAAAGTGACAATGAATTATCTACATCGAAATTGTTGTCACAATATTTTACATTTACGTTTTGGTGTTGTCAATATAATAATATTCTGAAAGCTACGGTTTGGCTGATCTTTATATTGCGTGACACGAAATATTCTTGTATGTATATTTTATTTACCGTTACAAGTCGGGATTTGTGTACGTGGCCGTTTTTATTATATGCGGGCTTAGGGAATAAATTTTGTATGTATTTTTACGATTTCCTTGGAAACCAATCAAGCGTTTTTTCGTCGGGAGATCATTTCAGGATGATACTGTATACGGGCGGTCAATATCGATTTCTCATGGGATATTAGATTTAGAACGTATATCATTTATTAAAATCAAATTATATTTCAAATTGTTTGTATTAAAACGAAAAAATCTAACGCACTTATTATTAGTTTTCGTCTGCAGTTCCGCTCGTGGAAAAGTTATTCTGTCTATGCTGCGGGAACAGCACTTTTTTCCGAAAGGTAGCGTACCGTAAAACTGGCAAATTCTAAGCAAAAAGATGATCGGTTCACACGCTTTAGCATTTATAATATTAGTTAGGATGTACTCTCAATTTTAAAGGTCAATTTAAAAGGGTACTTTCTTACAGTCATTTTTTTTTATTACAATTAGGAATTATTTATTACTTAACAACAAGAAACGTACGAACAAAGAGCCTATAGTCTCAGACGCGGGAAAAGTTCTATCCATGTCACAATTTTTGACATATGTGTGTCGAACCCACGAACTCCGGTTCAGCAGTCGGGATCACTACCCCCTAGACCAATAGGCCAGTCGAAATAAATTAGTTGTATAAGTTAAAAATATTAAATGCTTGGGTATATTTTTGACGACCTGAGGAAGGTAGGCGCAAAAAGTGGCGGACTTGGTGCTTAGGAGAGGCCTGTGTCCATCAGTGGACTGTTAAAGATTGAATGATGATAATATTGATATAAGTAGATACTTCTTAAGACTTTCTGGTTTGTTATTATTTTTAAATTGTAAGCCAGAGATCAAAAGTAAATTTGACAATATCGAAGTATGATGTCACACGTCCTTATTTCATATAATATATGAATTAATAATAAATATGATGATTTATATAATAAATCATCATATTTATTCGCATATAAAACGCAGCTTTCTGTAAATCAATATGAATATAAATATGAAATAAATTTATGATTTTTAATTTATGATTTATAT
Organism: Tyria jacobaeae; assembly: GCA_947561695.1. Lineage (NCBI taxonomy): Eukaryota > Metazoa > Arthropoda > Insecta > Lepidoptera > Erebidae > Tyria > Tyria jacobaeae. Next base: position 2,266,808 of record OX387207.1, on the reverse strand, counting down.
TATAAATCATCATATTGATTTACAGAAAGCTGCGTTTTGACGTTAAATAATCATTTATCATTATTAAACATTCACTCACGTCTCACGCCTTGTTCCCGTCCATTGAATCGGACGTGTAAAAAGAACTATATTTGTATATTTATATTGTGCTGACGGCAACTGAATAGTAGTGTTAACTACTGAATATTGAATTTGAATATGATTTTAAAACTATATTATAATTAATATACGTACAAATACATACAGATACTCACGACGGTCTCTCCGAAGGGGTAATTAGAGGTTTTTTAACGCCCACATTTAGCCGATCACAATTTAGTCCCATTTACGTTACGGGGGTAAGTATATTGCCGTTATGCGGGTACTTTCAGGAATAGGATGAGAATTTTATAGGAAATTAACTGGAAGGGGAGGCTAGATAGGGAAGGAAAGTATAATTCTACTGTACGTGTGTATGTCACTGAACTCCTCCTAAACGGCTGGACCGATTTGAATGTTTTTTTTGTATGCGTTTGGGTGGCGTTCTGGATGGTTTAGATTCACAAGTCAGCCCGGCAGATGGCGCTGCAGTCGGTATCTAAGTTATTTATCTATACTGCAACTTCACGATAACGTCTGTCGGGTCCGCTAGTCTTTATATATATAAAACATTTTTTCTTATTTACACTATTATTAATTTATATATATTACATGTTTTTTACACTATTCTTAATTCAAATATATTGAAGTTTATTTTCAATTTTTTAGTTTGGTTTTTATAAAGCGTGTTTTTTTAATTTTTCTTTTGTAAATTGAATAATCTTATCAAATTAGTGTATTGTCATCGGTCCTTGATAAATCTACAAAATTTGAATGAAATCTGGCCGTTTAAAGTGGGTCAAAATCGCGCCCTAGGGAGTCGGTTACAAACATACATACATACAAACAAACAAACAAAAACATACAAGTGAAGCTAATTTAAAGCATGTAAAAAGAGATGGTGTGTTTATGAGTCCTCGTTATCTTTGCAATTTGTGAATAGAGCGTGAGCGTGAACGTGGTAGAGCCTTAGGAACGAATGGGCCGGCTCAGCCGGTGCGATGCCACGGCCTCACAGAAAGCGGGTGGGAAGCAAAACTTGCTTTGCATTTCCCCGAAATAAGTGATGTTTCCGGAAGCCCAACTCCCCCTCTCCTTCTTCCGCTCCCTGACCCTCCACCGCTATTCCCATCTCCTTATCCCCCTCTCTGTCCCCTCCCCGCATATATGTGTCCGGATTGAGAGGGTAGTCGTGTTTTCCCTCTCCCTTTCCGCAGCCTTCTTTTGTGTCATAACAGTTTCACAAAAGATGACCTCTCGCGCCCGACCATGGCGCGCACAGGCACTGTAAGCAAGAGGTCGGGAGTACACTCTTGTACCGTATGCCGCGTGTCTACCTCGCAATTGAAGTAGTGGTGTCACCAGGTGTCCGGCTCCCTACGAATGTCCCGCAGGTACTTCCCCTACATCCGTTTGGGCTTGTCTGCGGAGGAGGAGACGGCGGAGCGGGCCCGGGACCCGCTCCGCCGCCTCCTTCTGCGAGACGACCTCCTCACAGAAGGCTGCGACCGCGGTAAAATTCGTATTGCTACCGGCCATGGAACGTATGACGGCCGGTAGCGAGAGATCCCCTCCAATGACTGCAGTAAGGACCCGACGCTGCGCCGTCTAAGCGGGGCAATCCGCGAGGATATGCTGAGCCGAGGCCTCACTGCAGTCGCAGTGGTGGGAGGCGGGACTCAACTCCCTCTTAGCAACCGAGTGCAGGTACCTTCCGACGCAGCCGTGCCCGGAAAGGACCTGCGTCAGTCGGAAAGAAAGAGTCCCGTGCTCCTGTTCTGCGTACCTATTCGGGCGGGGGCCGATTGCCGCTACCCGCCCGGAAATCAGTCGTTCGCCGATTAACGTCGGCGAGCACTTCCGACTCCAAGTCCCACGGGGGAGTTCCGGTCAACGCGCACGCTGCCTCCGTTGACAATGTGCGTTAACCGCGTATGGCTCTAACTAACGTAACACCCCCCCTTTTTTTTTCTTTTTTTTTAACGTCTGGAAACCCCCTCGGGCCTTCGTCCCACCGGCGTTTTCGGTGCGACAGTGTGGCGGAATCAGACCGACTAAAACCACACGGTCCTAGCGCCTGCCTGCAATCGCGGGCACCACCTCCTTGCAACTCTCAATTAGGCGGCGTCCAGGCACACCAGGACGTCGCATCCTCGCGGCTGGCCACTAAAGCGGGTGGAGGGGAAAACCCCGTCCCGACCACCCGCAGCCACACTCAGGGCGGCATCCCTAACGCAAAGCATTAAGCTTAGCTGGGGGGTTAAAAAGAATACTAACAATTTGTGACCCACGTTGCTAGTATCCTTTCAAAAAAAATTAAAAAAAAAATTATGAACCTTGTTCAGTTTCTCCTCGATTACATAACTATTATTTTACAGACAACTATAAAATAAAACCGTTCAACATATACATACATAACCTCTTTCAGAATAAGACCTTCAAGAAAAGAGCGTACGGCAAATCAAGAGGCCTTTTAGGTAGAAACCTACCTCTTGCCATGGCCTCTTGATTTGCCATGGGTGGCGGTAGTCACTTACCATCAGATGACCCGTCTGCTCCTTTACCTACTATCGCATAAAAGAAGTACTTCATTCACATCGCCCATTTGTATAAGCTTTAAACCCGTTCGTACTTCAGAGCCTTGACGAGACCTACTGATAACGATATTTCTAAAGAAAGGTTGATTATAAAAAACACATTTTAGTTTGAATTGGACTTGGAAATAAGCTGTTCTGTAAAAAAAAAGCAGAATTACAATGTTAGAGGGCTTAGACTTCTCAGCATCATTCAGTTCAGATATGGTATGCAAGTAATGCGGCTCTGACCTACTTGCGCTTTTGTTTACAGTGCAATACCCCTTTCCATACCGTCTATTCTCTTTTTCTTCTCAATATTCTTAAATTTTCAATTTAATTACCATAGTGCCTGGCCCGGCTGACGCAAATAGGCTTATCGGCTATTACGGCAGTGGGACTAGACTTTAATGCGCTAAATGTAGGCGTTTAATACGCCTAAACCAACTCTTCAAGGCTACAGGCATGTGTATTTTTTTATATTATAGAGGGACAGACGAACAGACCTGTACCCTGATAATAAGTGGCAACCGCCGTCCATGGGGTGTCCAAACTGCTGCCCGCCTTTGAGGATGATGAGGGATGGGTGGATGCGGGGAGAGGAAAGAAGGAAGTGGGGGTGAGGATATAGAGAAAGAGTAGAACGGAGATGAGGGGAGAGGAAAGGGGTGAGTGGGAGTTGGGCCTCCGGAAACCGCAATCAATTTGGGGAAATGTAACGCAAGCGTTACTTCACAACCGGTTTTCTGTGAGGCTGTTGTATCGCACCGGTCGAGCCGGCCCATTTGTGTCTAAGCATGGCTCTGGAATACGTCTACTTGCTATTGTTACTAACGAGCTAAAAGGGAACAGTTTTCCTACAAAGGTGTTCACGTAATACAGTATTATTGTCCCTAATAATAACAATAAAATAAATAAATACTCCACACATTTCGTACTCACCAAATTCTTATATATGTATATGTACAGTGCAAATTAAGAGAAAGAAATTCTTAAGAGTTTCTATCTCAATTCTTAAAAAAACGTTATAGGTACCTTAAAACTTTGGAAAAATACTTTGCAAAAATATTAATAAAATTCTGGGTAATACATTATTTTTCAATATATTCTTATCTCTTTTTCAGTATTTTCCAGAAGAATCACTCTACAACATTTATGTAACATTTCTAGAACACTGATACGTATAATTAAGTATGTAGAGGGATTGTTACTCTACTGGTTAGAGTGATTCTGTCTGAGGTCAGGCCAGAGGTCGTCTGATTCCCAGTGCAAATAATTGTGTGATGAACGTGGACATTTTCTCCGTCTAGTTGTAATTTATCTAAAATATGGATACATTTGGTAATGTATAATTATGTTCATCAGCAGTCTGGTGACCATAGGACAATCTCTGCTGAGTTTGTTCAATGAATCGGACTTCAAGTAAAAAAAATGGTTTAGGAAAACGTATTTAACATGAACACAAAAAATTATCTCCCAAGTAACAGTACGCTAGAAAAACCGTGTTCTATTCTAATCTGCCACTAAATTCTCCTCTCCAATACGATCCATAATATGTCCATAATCCATCATATTACGAACCTTAGTTATAAGCGCTTTGTCTCAGAGTAACGACCAATAAAAATTTGGTTATAACCTCCGCCTGCCAAGGTAATAGAATAAGTAAACAAAATTTCAGCCATTTTATTATCAATTTTCTGATCCAATTTTATATATATTATTCCACAATTTGTTTCTTATATTAGGAATTGCTATACCCATTTTTTTTGGTTATGATCTTAGAATCCAGGAATCTAATAATAACGTATGTAGGTACGAAGCATGCCTTTTAAGTTTTGACGTTTGAAGAAAAAAACACCTACCAAACTAGAACCTTATAGTATTTTTTATTGTTTTTCAAGGTATTCACCACGTAGCTTAATACACTTTTCCATTCGCTCAAACCAGTTATTATAACATTTATTCCACTCTAAAGTGGGGTTTTTCAAAATGGCTGACTTGAAAGCGTCGACTGCTTCTTCACCGGGCTGGAACCTTTGACCACGAAGACTTTTCTTAATTTTAGGAAATGTAAAGAAATTGTTAGGGCTTAGGTCAGGACTGTATGGAGGATGATCAAGAATTTCTACTTTTTCCTGCTTCAAATACTCAATCGTTTGACGAGCGCTGTGTGAGTTTGCGTTGTCGTGGTGCAGGATGATGCGTCGCTTTGAGTTAGATTTTCGAAGTTCGGCGATGACTTGTGTTAAATAAACTGTGGTATACCACTCTGCGTTAACCGTTCTACGATCTTCAAGTGCAATATGCATAGTGAACGAACAACTTTAGTTGGCTTTAGCTCGTCTTGAAAGACCCATATTGTAGATTGTTGTTTGGAATCTGGATCGTAGGCATAAATCCAAGAGTCGTCACCATTGATGATGTCGTAGACGTGATTTGACTCTCCTCGGTTGAACCTTTGCAGAGTTTTCTGACACCATCTGACGCGGGCCGCCTTGTGATCGTCGGAAAGCAGATGCGGTATCCAACGGCAAACTAGCTTTCTTACACTAAGCGCTTCATGCAAGATCTTCTGAATGGTTGTCCCTGAGATGCCTAATAGAGCCTCTATTCTCGATACGTCACATGACGATCTTCGAGAATTAGTTGTCTCACAGCGATGATGTTATCTTCAGTGAAGGCGGATGGTGGGCGTCCTTCACGAGATTTGACACTAGCTCTAGTATGTCCACGCTGGAATTCTAAATACCAGCTTTCGACAGTCCGCAGACATGGGGCTTCATCACTGAACATAGATATTAGCTCTTCAAAACACTGAAGCCATGTCAGGCCTCTTCTAGAGTTGTAGAAAATTATTGCACGAACATTTTCCTTACAAAGATTCATTTTCGTACGTAACCTGACAGGTGTATCCAATCGACGCTGTGACTAAACAATAGCATTAATCCTAATACTTTCAACTGTTTTGAGATTCACAATTTAAAAACAACACATTCGAATATAGAACAGTTCCAAATTCAAAATTGCCGGGAAATATAGAAACGACAGAACTTAAAAGGCATGCCTCGTAGCCTTAGGGCCTAATGCTAATTACGGTACGTTAAAAACACCGTAAACACACCTACGTTCATATGTAGTGTGTTTACAAGTGTACTGTGCTTAAAGAGGACTAACCCTGTCCACGACATCACCCTGTTACCTACTAAAATAAAAGTAACATAGCTTAGGGCTGAAAATATTTAGACGTTTCAGAGTTTACCGGACTCAAAACAAACAAATGTCTGAAACACTAGCTGTTGCCTGCTTGGTTTACGTGAAAATTTCTAACCTTAATTTTTTTATGATAAAATTAGTTAATGTTTTATTCCCAACTTTAATCTATGTCTGTGCCACGCTTCAATCAGACCCGCTCAGCCGTTCTTGCGTGATAAAGTAATAAACCTAAATTTTCGCTTTCATAACTGTTGTAAGAATAAGAATTCCAATAGGACATCACCTTCATAATTATACTGTAACCTTTTTATGTAATTACAATGACTATATAAGTAACAAACAAACAAAAATAAGTAAGTGACTACCGCCGCCCATGATCAAGTATTTTGTAATTTTAGTTGGGATACATTACGTTGACATGGCAGCTTTCAAGTGTAAGTGTGTCGTGTCACCTTCGAACAGTTCTGCTATAGGTTTACAATAGCGTTGGCATTCACGGGCCAGTAACATGCATATTATCCTGTGTGCCAATTTCTTGCAAGGCCAATACATATACACCTATATACACATAGGTACACATACTACAAAAATTACCTAATATTCAGACTAACTTTAAATAAAGGAACAAAGTGATACAATAATTAGAAAAAGATTGTATTAAGTCGTTCACAAATTACACTCTAAATCTTAACTACAAAGTGCTAATTGCCTTTTAGAAAAAATGTAATAAATATCTGATTATTTATCAAAATGTTAAAAACAATTAATATATGTATATGAACAAAGAAAAATACTAACACAAAGGTAATAAAAAATACATTCAAAAGAATATGGTTCAAAAGAATAGAAAATAAAGAAAAGTAACACAAAACGCAAAGGTAACACAAAAACATCAAATAAATCAGGTAACACAAAAAAATCAAATCATCAATCAATCTAAGAAGTCAACGATTTGTATTTAAAAAACAATAGTACAGTTATTTAAGTATTTAAAGTCAACATCGAATAGAAAGAATACGGGGCCTACCTTTATATACAACCTGTTTGTGAAAGTTGGCCATTATATTTAAACACATATGTATAGTAAATAATATTAAAAAGTGAAGGATTTAATCAATGATATCGAATGGCAGTACCCAATAAAATGCTTTCAGTACTAAGTTAGTTATCAAAGACAATAGATTCCCTGAGGACAGTTTAAGTAATGTCAATAGGCCAAAGGGACTTCTGATAAAACGTTATAAGTCTATAGTACCCTGAAATAAGGTCAAATGAGGGTTTTCAATACCCACCATTTTAGTGAGTATAGTATTTATCTACGAATATATCGATAATGTAAGACTAAAACTTCTAGGATATTATTTATTCTAATTGATACATACACAAATTAATTTGATTATATGAGGGCTAACGAGCAGATGCATTACCTGATGCATACTCCCTCACCCCATCCGCAACTCACAAAATCGGTTTTCTGTGAAGCTGTTTCTGTGTGCATGATTGAACATCACAATACATTTACATGTGCTATATGTATGTATTCAATATTTTGCCACTAATTTATGTGGTCACCTAGACATTTATGGGTTGCACCGGTCAAGCCTGCCCATTCGTGCCTAAGTATGGATATACCATTGTTAAAAAAATTCCTTCACAAGTGGGCTTATTGCAAAAACCTGTCCGAATATATCGTCAGACGTTAGCTGCCTCTCAAACAGTACGATGCCACTCTTTTGCGGTAAGGATCTTGCCTCATTTCATGTCCATAGGAACTAATTTATTTACTAAAGCTAAGCTAAGCTGAAGATCATCTGTTAACCTTTTAATATTTTTCCATTTTATCGAATTGATTGTCACCACATTGATGCATGCAATTAATATTTTTGAAGGATTTTTTACGTTCAAATCTTGCAGTGTTTACTGGTGGAAAAAGTCCATGTTGACGAGTTTTAAAAAATACTATCTGTAAATACTGTTATAGATATTAATTTTTTAATAACCCGTCAACATGGAACTTTTAATAAATTTCTGAGGTAAAATTTTCGTTTAGAAATGTTGGTACAGATTCTTTGAAGGGCTCTCGAATCACGGAAATGGATGCGAATAATTTAATTTATATTACACGAGGCCATGAGATCTTCACTGAAAAGGCGCTTAAACCTTTTTATATTAAAATACTTTTAAATTAAAAAGTACAAATTGCGTATCGAAGGCAATCTCTAATTTAGGCCGTGGCTATAAGTCAGTATAATTATAATAGTTTTTCTGAATGTGCAGACGAAGAAAAGGTTAACAATTTAGTTATTATATTTCTGTTATTATTCGCTTTAAAAAAATATTATAAAATATTCATAAATTTCTTTTTTTGTTAATTATTCGAAACGAATGAATTGGTTACCTGATGGTAAGTGGTGGTTATTACTGCCGTGATCCCCACATGGACACCTGCAACTCAAGAGTAGTTAGTGCCTTTGAGGGTGATGAGAGGAGGATGAATTTGGTCTTCCATTACCATCACTCACTCAGCAAAAATAATGCAAGCATTGTTAGTCTGACGATTTTCTAACATATAGTAGAAATATTTCATTAAAAACATGATTTATTTTTCACTAACCGGCTATGTATTTTCTATCAATGCAAAAGTCTTTACATAAAATTGTCCTTTATAGACCTGTGTTCCATCCGATATTTTGGCCTTTAAATAATTCAAATAAAATATCTTGAAGGCGATGCTATTTGCAAGGGAATAAGGGTTGTGTGGGGTGAAAGCTACTACATATATCATATTTGCTCTCCACCCTTTGATGTTTGTATATTGAATGGTTAAGTAATTTGAGAAGGCCCTGTTAGGCCCTGTCATGTTGATGAGTACCTACTCTTTAAAGAAGAAAGACATGACGTCATAGTTTTATCATTGTTATTTAAAAAAAGAAATATGATATCAATATCGAGTTAATACTCCTATATATAGAAATTTATAAAGTTTACATTGCCTAATGTAAATGTAATGTTATGGAACACAGGTGAACACTAGTGTGTCAATAAAGGGCGTAGACCAGACACTCCCTCAGAGATAAATTTAAAGAGATTAATATTATGAATGTGCCCTCTCAGTATATTTATGAAAATCTCATGTACGCACATAAAAATATTAATCTGTTTAAAAATACAGTGATATACATAGTATAAATACTATGGAACAAAATCTAATTTGTTGTTCCTAAAACCAGGCTCAAGAAAATAGGTTCTATAACAGGCTTCCTAGCCCAATACAAGAACTAAGCAGTAATAAATTTAAATCATTTATCAATAAAAAAACTAAGTCAGAAAGCTTTTTACACAATTAAAGACTACATTGAGGATAAAGAGGCTTGGGAATGAGCTGCTTCATTAATTTACATGAGCCTTTGTTTTTCGTTTATACTTTTTTCTTTATACATATTGACATTTTGTATTTTACTTTATGACATGAATACTTACTTTGTTAAGTATATATTTTTTTTTTTAATTAAAAATTTTAATTATTGATTATTTATTGTAAATGTAAGGACTATGTAGGTTATTTCTTTTTTGTTCTTTTCTCCTTTTTTCCACTAATTTTGTTTTTTAACGATGTCTGACCGTTTGAGTACTTTTGCGGCCTACCCAACTGTCCTTGCTTTGGTACTGTTCGTCGGTTCGTTGAGCTCCTTAAAGTTGAGCTACAAGATAACTGACAAATGCTTGTCCACAAACGGGTCCACTCAAATGAGCGTGGTGCTTTCTTCAAAAGCTCATCTCAGACGTTAGCGTGCATGGTTCTCGTATGCTTTAGACCAGTACATCTGTATGGACTTTAAAACAGACTTTGACCTCTGAGTTTGTTTCGGTGTTTCTTCTCAGGGTAGTCAGCTAGGAAACACCGGCCTCATCTAGCTTAAACTGACAAAAAAATATATATATTGACGTATAAAAGTGTTGTTATAACCTATTTACAAAATAAAGATCATTTATCATTTATAATTACGGCTTAACCTTAAAAAAAATACTTTGCGCATTTATACTTATACATACATACATGCATTCATACACTTACTTTTATATCCTCGAAGGGGCAAGCAGAGGCCTGTTAAAGGCCAGTATTTATTTGTTTTTATTTTAATTCATAATACTTTATAAAATCAATCAGCTTGTTGAGATTATATAAACCCTCAAACACAGCTACTTAGCACTACCGATCAGGTTTTGCTTAATTCAAAGAGGATAAGCTGACTATATAACTATTCTATATTACAGGGAGGCTCTCCAAAACGTGCTTTTCTTATAAGCGTGGTTCAGATAATACCGTATTTATATGTACTATAGTTTCAATTATATATATATATATATATACATATATTCTTTGTATACTATAGGGGGACAAGCGTACAGACGGGTCACCTGATGGTAAGCGACAACTCAAGAGTCGTAAGTGCGCTACTCGCCTTTGAGGGTGATGAGGGATAGAGGGAGGGGAAAGAAGAGAGGAGGGATGAGGGGATGTGAGAGAGGAGATGGGGAGTTGGGCCTCCGGAAACCTCACGTATTTCAGGGAAATGCAACGCAAGCGTTAGGCCGTGGTATCGCACTAGTCGAGCCGGCCCATTCGTGTCTAAGCTCTACCAATATATTCTGCATCAGTTCCTGGATGTACCATGTACTCAAAGCCTCTTAAGCTGTTGATCGAGGCTCTGTGCTATTAATCCGTGAGCAGCTATGATTATCATAACTATAATAGCTGAATCGATACTCCACATGACGACAATCACGTGAGCCAAATCCTCATATTTCATTTGTTTATTTCTTTCATCTGTCATGAGATTATCGTCAAAAGGAACAGCAATATCGGGCTTATTGGCAACAATAGTCCTGTCAGTGATGATAGATCAATTCCAATCCAATGTACCTCGTCCATTTACGTGAACTGTGTCGAGCACATACCTGTAATATAGCACCTCTAAACTCACAAGATTGTATTTAACGGCAAGTTGTTGACGTATTACCTACCTAGTACCTGGCCACTTGTTTATGTCTGTGCAACTAAATAATTACCGTTCGCAAGACGAGAACAACCAGAAATGACATGCTTTCTTACTATTAGGAATATTTTTTGTGTCACGCGGGGTACTCGACAAACATACAAACAACGGACACAAAGAACACCCAGAGTCATGACAGTGAATTATATAATTTTTGTCCCTTGTGGGAATCGAACCCACGACCTATTGGTCAGCAGTCAGAGTCACTAACCGCTGTTCCTTGAGATCCGTCAAAATTGATGTTATAAGTATATATAAATATAATATTTATGTAGCAAAAATATTATTGGATATGCTGTCAACTCAAAAAGTTGTTTAAAAGTATACGCTGCTAAGAGTTCTAAAGTATGATATATACTTCGTTTTATTTTGATGAATATTTTCTAAACTAGACTATGGTTTGTACATTACAATACTACGGAGAAAGCTTGTTGGTGTAAATGTCTACAGTTAACGTTAATTACTTTTTTTGAACATTTGTCTTAATCAGTATCATGTTCATGATATAAATTGTTTTCTGTTAACGTATTTGAATCCCCTTAGCTGTCTTGCAATAACCCTCAAATGTTATCGTGGTATGCCTCGACCCGGAAACCTTGACACGCGTTGGCTCTCTTCCAGTGGAGACTACTAAAATATGAGCTTTGTGCCGTTTATCGATATTTCCTTATTTCCCTGCAATATAAGTGAAGTTACGAGTGTTGAAATGTTCAACGTACTTTATTAAAATGACATACAAGACTTTACTGCTGTTTTATGAATCAATTTGAAAGATAGTAAGCAGATCATTATTATAATGCCCTGAAATTTATTAAACCAAAATGGGGTATCATATTTTTTGGGCTACAAGAATATATCGCTATTAATATATAATATATAATATATCTATCAGGTTTATATAACTTATTGACATACACAGCGTTCTATTTGTATGTATATAAAAAAAAATGGTAGGTCCCTAAAATTACCAGTTATTATGAGTGTATTATGTAGAGCTGCTATGGTATTTAGAATAACATACATAGATACATGCATACATGTTCATCATGCTCACACTGCTCCCCCTATGGGGTTAGCAGAGTTTACAAACGACTTGCTTCTATAACCTTATAAACTTCCTCTACTGTCACGAAATTTTTATACATGCCCGCTGATATCGGGTAGGTACTTCTGACCTACCGCTTTTTTAATCAATCCATTAACAATTAGGATAGAACGGGGGTCAAACTGAAAGCTTTTAGAAAATATAAAACGGAATGATATAGAACCTTGTTAATATATATTTTTATTGCTTTGGAACCATTGACTGAAGCAGTGAGCCTACTCTTCTTTAGTGGGCTCTTCCATACCCTTTTTGACGTGACAACATCTTATAATTCGATGGAGCCGGCTGCACGCACGAAAAAACATGACTCATGCGGCGTTACCTCGCTCTGAGGCGTTCTATTTAAGGCTTGAAGTGCAAGCGAGAGCGCGGAACGAGCGACAAAAAGGCACAATCGGCCTCCGCGTTCGGCAGCGTTACGTTGTCACGTTCAACTATCGTCAGTAAACCGATTTTTTTATCTTCAGGGTTGATAAAACGATTCTTCTAAATAAATCTTTTATTTTTTAGAAATAAATAAAAGTCATAAGGTTCCAATCTGCAGAAACAGTCCTTTTATCTTCTGGAATGATTGTTGCAAAATCCTTTCGACCAAAAAAATAAGACAATCATGTTTTTCCATTTTTTTATACTATAGGGAGATGCTTTGACGGGAAAGAACAGAGGGGGGATGAGGTGACGGGAAAGAAGATAGGGGGGGGTGAGGGGGAGTGGGCCTCCGGAAACCTCACTCATTTCGGAGAAATGCAACACAAGCTTTACTTCACAACCGGTTTTCTGTGAGGCCATGGTATCGCACCGGACGAGCTGGCCCATTCGACTTCGGTGACTTATGCCTACCCTTCTTTACTTTTGTTACCAAATCTTCGAATGGACAACACCCATTGCGCAGATTTTCTTGTGGTTTCGGGCTTGTAACAATATAAAATTGGGTACTTTCATCACCTTTAAATACAACATTCGTATCGCTTCCGTCACAATTTTCAAGCATTGAGCAGCAGCATTGGTTGAGTAAGACCTCAACGAAAATCGTAATATATATTTCTGGTTTATTGACAAACTCTATCATTGTAACTTATACAATAACAAATAAGTATACAAGAATATTAATCCTGACTATCTATGTTCTAAAATCTGTTAAAAAACAAAATTAATTCGTTACTGAGAAAAAATGACAATCTATAATACAAAAGAGCATCTCATTTCTGGCAAAGTCAATAAAAAAAAAACTGCCTGTAGGTTATTAAATTTTTGAACAGGTATTCATAAACATTCCTGTTAAAGTGTGTTATCGTAAACGGAAAATGTTTGTTTTTGTTGTCGTTGAATGCTTTAGCTACAACATTTTTTATTTCACATGTTTTAAAAATTATTAACACCTTCATCACACATGGAGTGCAATAAATTGATTTAATTGAATTTTATATAAATATTAAATTTTATATAAATATAAAATTCAATTAAATCAATATATTGCACTCCATATGTAATGTAAATGTAATGTAATTTATTGCACTCCATATGTATATATATATATATATATATGTATGACTTATACATATGTCGCTTACGCTAAGTAGAAATACAACAAAATTTTCGATACAAAGAGTGACATATACTTTTATACTCACGCCTGTACGCCGAAGCGAAAGTCAGAGGTGTATTTAAAGCTCACTTTTTCAGACTATAATTGAGTTCAATTTACGTAATAGGGGTAGAAAGATAGGTAGAATTGAAGGGCAAGGAAGGATAGAATTGTAAAAGCCATACTCTAACATATGTATGGCATTTTTGATAGCGTTTCTTGTGAAATCGCTCTTTAGGGTCGTAGTATAATGTTAAGTAGCTCTAAACCTTCCCTTCTTTTAATAACTACTGAATTGATCACCATAAAATAGTGTAAACACTGTCACTTTGAAATAGACAAAAAATATTAGCGGGAGAAAACTAGTATCAAAATAATTAAAAAAATAAACTGACCGACAGCAAGAATTTTTTCTTTATATGTATTATATTAGTATAGATTTCCTTAAAGATTACATGAGACGAGTTCAATGAGCATACGTATAGAAGTCTATTCATGACCCTAATATCTTATTAGATCGGCCCGCATAACGTTTATACCACTTTAAGGGTTAAACAGATATAAAAAAAGATTCCATCCTGTTCAAATATTCAGTTATACCAAAGGGTTTAACGATGCAAGCAAATTACATATGTTCCTGATATTCTCTCATATTCGTGTGATTGCTGTTTGCATACTGTATATTTGAATACTTTCTGTAGGAATAAGGAATGTGGATTTATTTTTTCGTGTGAAAACCACCTTACCGGAGCTGACGGTTAAGTGGTATGTCGGACTCAAAACGACTAAAACCGTTCCGTCACCAGTAGGTCTATTGTAAGGGACCTAGGTATACCCTATGAGGGATGCTTCCAGGAACCGTATAGGAATAAGAATAGAGTGGAGAGAGAAGATAAACGGTGGTACTAAAAGTTTAGACAAGTTTTATTAGACAATACACCTGTTTTTATTTTATTCAGTTAATCTTTAGTTACACGGCCCGACTGCTGCTGTAGTGCATATATCTGATTTTCTTTACCACTTGATAAATATTGTCTTCAAAATGAAACAGGGTCTCCATTTGATTGACTTTTTTTTTTCTTTTACGATATATGATATCTCCGTCATTTGTAAATAGATTATAACAATTCTTTTTAAAATTAAAAGAGGTTGTTATAAAGGTTACGTTAATTTAAATTCAAAATAATAAATAATAGAGTTTCCTGAACTTACTGGACTTATAAAGAAGTTAATTAATGCTAGAACATTCGCCCCAATATATATAATATCATAACGCTTCCCATACATCAACTGTCCCACATAAGTGATATGAACGATAGCGTTACGATCAAATAAGGATCAAAATATTTTTTAAAAAGTGTCTATGTAATTTTCTCTCAGAATTATTTGAATATTCGTGTTTTTTGTAAAATACTGAAAATACGAGAAAAACTCGTGATTTTTATATGAATTTTATTGATACTTACGTCATTCGACGGAATCAGGATTCATTAAAACTCGAAGGAATGTAGAATAGCTTTATTCTTATTCCCATTCTTAATGGATATAAAGAAGTTGTTTTTGTTCGATAATACTTATTTGGCTTATAACACTTTTTTCAACGATTTCTGTGCTTTACTCATGTATATTGGATGCAGTATATCCTAAATGCCAAAACGTTAAAATGGATTAAATTAAGTGTCATGGCTTCCCAGATTTGGACAAAAGCTGTGAACCCTTTAATACCAATGAGAAACAGCGAAATTAGAAATATAATACTCATCGACCTATTAAATTTTAAGACAAAATCCCAGGTCCATTGCCCTTCTCCATATAATTGGTGACATCACCAACACCACGTTAGTTGTGTGCGGGTTCTTGTCATTTTCCTAAATTTTATGCGCAGGCGGCAGTCCTCCTCGCTGAGGCCGTAAATTTCTTTCTGATTCCTGAGAACCCCAATCAAATCCTCATCATAGTGTATGATCAGGACACCCCTGAGCACCAGCAATGGATCTCGGTTCCATACATCCTCAGCGGTCAGGGGTTTCTTTGTTTTCTCTATTCTTTCTTTTAATTTGCGTCTTTCTTCTTGGGTTCTGCATGCTATATTGATCTTACCGTCTTTCGCCTTTGAAATTATCTCAATTACAACCACATCCTTTGTTGCTTTTACAGCTTTTCTTATTCTGTAGAGGACTACCTCGAGGAGGTTATCTTGGCGCATTCAGACCGACTATAACTATATATTGTTTTAGTACTAGTAGTATCTTTGAGATTTGCCCTCTTTTTATTTGAATTATGATAGTCGACTGCCAGGCCCCCCTGTATGAACTAGTGATCCACTACAGAACGTGAGCGAAAAGATAACAGTTTATTCAACTTGCAAACAGAGATACCATTTTCGAAAACGTAATATGCTTGAAACGAGAGCAATTAATCACGGGTCACATAAAGATACCTGAAATTCGCAAAACCAGTCTCATTGCTCCCGAGTGTATTTTAAAATATTAACAGATACGAGACAATTGGTAAATTGAAGAAAATACTTAAAAAATAAACACATACTCTCACTATTTCAAGTGTTCTACTATTGATAGCATTCAACGTTCTATTAGCTACTACAGACTCGTGGGAAATTGTGTGTTTTCCACCCACAAGGCGCTTCCAATTACACTTTCAAATACAATTTAAGAGAAAATCATTATTCTCAATTGAATCCCGTCTCGGTGGAGCCAATATAAAATACAATTAACATCCATATTGCCACGGTTACTGAAACACGGTCGATCCATTAAAAACGTTTATTCGATTAACGCTCTCTACGAGATAAATGTTAAAGGAAAATATTTAAAAAAGGCTAGTTTTAACATGTAGTCAAATATATGCTGTCATCAAATCTGCCAAAGCTATCCAAAGAATCAATTTTGATCTTATCAGAAGATAATTCATTATTCTTACTCAATATTTTTATCGGGTTGTAGCAATAGATAACTTTGAATCCAGTTTTGGCTCGTTCTCTTTATCGGTAGTAGCCTCATTGACGTCAAAACTTCTTCATTAAAAAAAAAACTATTCTATTCTATTTATAAATAGGCAAAGGCAACAGTTAAGAATCGTGAACTCGTGTATTTTTCAACAGATTTCTTTTTTGGTAATATTTTTAGTGATATACATATATGTCAGCGCAACATTGTGAACTCCGTCAATTTACAATATGACGCGTGAGATAATAAAATAACAGTAGGTTAGGTTTGGTTAGATTGTAATCTAACGACGTTAGAATATAAAGTGACAGAATTCACATTTTTACGATAACATATACATTAAAAATCTTATATTAATTGTTAATATATATTGCGTGAAAATAATGAATACATTTTCTTTTGATTAAATAAAACAATTTTAGTCTGTGTTGAATAGCATTTAACACACAAACAACGTAGAATTCACCGTCTATTTAAATTGTAATGAAATTAAAAGCTTTAAGTACGTATATTCAATATATCTTATTGACGATGTCGAGTTTAATAAATACATAAAAACATATACTACGTTTGTAACCCAATAGGAGTAAGACGTCGTAGAGACGTAATTAAGGGCCATATTTTGCCGGTAATAAACCCACTTTTGGGAATCAGATGCAAAAATATGAAGTATATTACTTATGCACATGGATTTGGGAGTGAATGCAAAAGCTCAACAAGTCAGGGTCGTATACCCATAACTCAAACTGGCTACTCATCACAAAAAATATTTTTTTTTATTGTAATAATCATCTATTAATATAAGTAATAAGTACGTCACAACCGCCGGGCGTCTATTTATAGTATAACAGATGGGGAGAGTATCGACTGAATATCGAACAGGTCGGAAACGCATACCATATAACTCGACCTGGCTGATCCCGGGAATTTTTAACCCTATAATTGTATCTACCAAACAAAATCATAATAATTTACACCGGAATATTCACCTTATTTATCCTTACTCCTTACTCCCTGTTACGCATCAAAATATTTTATATTTCGTTTAGAATTATTTGAAAAATTGTATTTTGAATTATATATAACACTGAAAATATAAGGAAAGCTCGTGATTTTTATATAAATTTAATTAATACCTACGTCATTTGACCGTATCGGGTGTCGTTGTTCATTCTCCCTCGCAAACTTAGCAATTGTTTAATTAATGCGGTTTCCAGAGAACTTGCTCTTCTCATTAATTCCAGAATTTTCTACACAGATAATATTTTTAAAACTGAAAATGTACTCTATAACACTGTGCGAGTGAGTGAACTGACATAAGTAATATTACAGGCAGTTATAAAGTAAATGGCTATGTAAGCAGAACATGTGTAGACATACATACAAGCACTTTCACCTCACACCTCCGAAGAGGTAAGCGGCACTTATTTTCTATCTAGTATGGCGTGACAAACAAACAAACAAATGGTGCCTCTCGCGCTTCTTCTCGAGTTGTTTCTCAGTTACGCTAGTAATGCCGTTTATACCACTCGTGTTATAAAACTGTCAAAAAATGCCATGTACAACCAGAGGCTAGGCGAGGCGGATAAGGAGTGAAGCTGCCACGCTTTGTTCCTCCTCGATTAAGTAGACGAAGCATTCTATTATTGTGTAATTTACAACAGCCTTAAAACAGCTTTTCGGGCAACTGTAGCAAGGTCTATGTGCTACGCTACGAACAGGCTCTACGACGAGCAGTAGCGTAGCGTAGCGAGTGTCTCCTTGGCGACTCTGTAATGTCGGCACAGATCGGCCTTTCTGCTATTACTACTATCCTTCGCGAGCGGTTCTGCTAGTGGAAAAGTCATTTTGTCTATACGTCCTTAAACACATTTTGCATCATAGTTTGGAACTTGGAGCTTCCATAACAGTCTGACTGACTTTTGCGTTTTTAATTTTGTGTTACAGTTTTTTCTCGAAAATTGAGTATCGTGTCTGATGAACTAAATGCCTAATAAAGAATGATAGATTAATGATATATTAATTAACTTAAACCGACAAGCATGTATGAAAAGACTGATGAACGTCAAAGAGGTTCGGTCGAAGGTTGTGTGTTGGGATCGTGGTAAATGGCGTTCTACAGTCTCTGTCTACACTAAACGAGAAAAAAGCGTGAGCATATGCTATGTTTATGTTCTGTTATTAATTATGGTTATCTGTTCGTTTACCACCTATATAATACAAAAAAAAATAAAAAATCAGTTTAGAATTTTCTGAATTTGAGTAATTTCGTGATACTAAAATGTATTTAAAAATATATAAGTATGTTTATCAGCAGTATGGTTGCCATAGTACAAGCCCTGCTTCACCCCCGTCGATGGCCTACGCGGTCGGAGACGACGGGAGTACAGAGGACGATGTGCCGCCCATTAGGGAATCGGAGGTTGGGGCGGCTGTTCTACGGATCCGTTCCAAGAACACCGCCCCCGGGCCGGACGGGGTACCAGCCCGAGTGATGGCCCGAGCCCTCGACCATATGTCGGACCGCCTCAGGGAAGTGTTGGACGCTAGCCTGGCGTCCGGACGCTTCCCAGAGTGCTGGAAATGCGGGACGCTGGTCCTGTTGAGGAAGCCGGGACGGCCTGCCGATTCGGTCGCGGCCTATAGGCCCATCGTGTTGCTGGACGAGGCGGGTAAACTTTTTGAGAGGATACTCTCTGCCCGCATCGTCCGGCACCTCAGCGAGGTGGGCCCCGACCTGTCGGACGCCCAATTCGGGTTCCGGGAGGGGCTTTCGACGGTCGATGCCGTGATGCGCCTTAGGGCCGTGACCGGAGAGGCAGTGAGCTGTGGCGGCGTGCTGTTGGCGGTGTCTCTGGACATCGCCAACGCATTCAATAGTCTGCCATTCAGCTGCATCAGGGAAGCACTCCAATACCACGGGGTGCCAGAGTACCTGAGGCGGCTGGTGGCAGACTATTTAGAGGAGCGTACCGTCGTGTACGAGGACCGAGAGGGCGTCTTGAGACGGCGACCCATGTCGTGCGGCGTTCCGCAGGGGTCTGTCCTTGGACCACTCCTGTGGAACGTGGGGTACGACTGGGTTCTACGAGGTCGCCTCCCCCCCGGGCTGGGCGTAATTTGCTACGCTGATGACACATTGGTCACAGCCCGGGGGGCGAACTTCCAAGAGGCGGCGCGTCGGGCACCAGGGGTGTTTCTTTGGTGGTCGGGCGCATCGAGGCACGATGCTTACGGGTGGCCCTGGACAAGACGGAGGCCCTTTTGTTCCATGGGCCCCGTCGTGGTCCACCCGCCGGTGCCTCCATCGAGGTCAACTCGGTCCTCGTTCCGGTTCGGGCCCAGATGAGGTATTTGGGCCTGATACTCGACGGTAGGTGGCTCTTCGACGAGCACTTCCGACAGCTTGGTCCGAAGCTGGTCGACGCTGCCTCTGCCCTTGGGCGACTTTTGCCCAACTTGGGTGGAGCCAGCGTCGCAACGCGACACCTCTACACGGGGGTGGTCCGGTCGATGGCACTGTATGGGGCACCGGTGTGGGTGGCGGCTCTGACCGCCCAGAATAAGGCGCGCCTCTGGCGGCCTCAAAGGATATTGGCGGTCAGAGCCATACGCGGATACCGCACGATGTCCACCGAGGCGGCGTGCGCCTTGGCTGGAACACCCCCGTGGGATTTGGAGGCGGAAGTGCTCGCCGAAGTTTATCCACGGGTGGCTGAATATCGACGAGGACGAGGACGATATCCACTCGGACCCAATCCGCCGCCGGTGAACTGGGCGGCGTAGGCGCGCCTATCAGCGCCTCATGCCGCCCTGAGTGTGGCCGCGGATGGTCGGGACGGGTTTTCCCCTCCATCCGCTCTAGTGGCCACCCGCGAGGGGGTGACGTACGCGTGTGCCGTACGTCGCCTAATTAGAGAGTTTAACAGCAGACGGTGCCCGCTTCAGTGCGGGCAAGCGCTGGGAGGGGTCCGGATGTCTTAATATCAGCAGTTCCCGGATCCCTTCCGTCTCAGGCGCAGAGTGGCACACTGGCGGGGTGACGGTCTGAGGGGATTTCCACACGTTAAAATAAAAAAAAAAAAGTACAAGCCCTGCTTTTTTATGGATCAGGCGGTCGTGTATGAGATGTCTGAAGTTATTATTATTATTATTGTATTTTGGCATTATGAAGCACCCTCCCTCAAATATTCGATCTGGCAACCAAGGTCTATAGAGGTTTTCCAAAGTTTCCTTCTTAGGACTCGTTAACGTCGACGTCGTTAAGCTCGTCTGTCATAGAACTTCTAACAGAGCAGTATTTCGTTTTAGTTGGTTTGAGTGAAAACTAAGAAACTTGTGACTTCTATTGTCGACCTATTAGATTATACACATTATATATCTTTATATATATAATTCTTCTGTGAGTGTGTATGTCACTGAACTACTCTCAAACGACTGGACGGATTTTGATGAAATTTTTTGTGTGTGTTCAAGGGGATCTGGGAATGGTTTAGATTCACAAATCAGCCCGGCAGATGGCGCTGCAGTCGGTATCTAGGTTATTTATCTATACTGCAACTTCAGGACAACGTCTGTCGGGCGCAGCTAGTATATATACATATATATATATATACATAGCTCATGAGAAGCGTGACAATGCGATGCTAGTTTCACGATTTTTGTTCATCCAAAAAGTATTCATATATACACAGTATACATACAGCTCATGGAAAACGTTCGGTGACGATGATTCACGATTTTTGTTCACCCAAAAAGTGCCCAATAAAAGTTAAATGGGAAAAGAACTTTTCACTTGAAATTGTTTTTTTTTTTTATTATTTTTTTTATTTGTAAGCCTACCATAATGACTCCACTTTGCCTGATGGTAAGCAATAAATAGGTACTTACGGTACAATACGTTACTCTAGTCTTTAACAACAAACTACTAATTATTTATTTACTGTCTACGTCGACCCAAAGGTGTAAAAAATATATGTATGGATGTATTTCTTATATAATATAAGAAATACATCCATTTGTTGCAGTTTTGTTAAATGTTTAAAAATTCCGATTATAATAATCTCTATTGCTATTGATATTATAATAACGATAATTGTTTTCTTACAAGAGCCTTTTAAACATACTTTCGTCTTAAGATAATAGATTACAAAGAGAACATTCATCAGTAGCATAGCCTTGCTTAGGCACGAATGGGCCGGCTCGACCGGTGCGATACCACCGGTCTCGCTCGCTTGGTCCGGCTCACAGAAAACCGGTTGTGAAGTAACGCTTGCGTTGCATTTCCCCGAAACGAGTGAGGTTTCCGGTGGCCTAACTCCCCTCTCCTCCTTCCCATCTCCTCATCCCCCTCTCTTCTTTCCGATCGTTCCTCGTTCGTATCGTTCCTTCGATCCTCTAAGACGGGCAGTGCACTTACGACTCTTGAGTAGCAGGTGTCCATGGGCGGCAGTTGTCACTTACCAACAGGTGACCTGTCTGTTCGTCTGTCTCCCTATAGTATGAAAAAAACAAACAAAAAAAAATCATTCATTCATTCAAAATTAAAGAGCGGGGCTTGTCTGTGGAGCATGCGCCATAACGAATAAGATTAAATTTTTTCACTAACTATTTCTAAGCAAAAGAAAATGAAAATATTTTATACTTAATACAAACGGCATATTTTCAAGAACCAAAATTTGATTTCGTTACCAAAATTCTATTAGTACTTCAATTATTGGAACGGAGTTACTTATCGCTCTTTACACGCTCTGAGCGGATGGGAGCGAGACTGAAAAAGGTATAATAGGACTTTTTGACAAGGGCGGCTACGCCCTTGTCAAAAAGAGCGGCCTTTTAAGTAGGAGTACGCTCTTATCTTGAAGTTTTGAAGGTCGTATTGGTCCGGAAATACGGTAGGGGACAATTTGTTTCAAAGGATCGTTGTGAAAATCATCCAGGTGATGGGGATGTATATTTTGTCTCATCGGACGATGGTGGAAACCTGCGGCCGGTATTAGTTTGAAGAATTCCTATGAACAGTCCCCATGATACAAGCGGTAGACAATACAGAGTGAAGGCTGCTTTCAAGCTGATTAGAAATATCTTTTTATATTTTTACCCGGTTGACGCTAATAGGTTTGCCCCCTATTACGTTAATGGGACATACCGACATTTTACAAATTAGTATTTGGCTACTTATTTGTAAAATGTGGGTATTTAATACACCTCTGCGTACCCCTTCAGGCATACAGGCGTGAGCGTATGTACATATTATACGAGTATATGTATTATCTTTATGCTTAGTCCTTCTTCTCCTTTGAATTGACCTCCTCCCGCGTCACATCTGCTGCCGTACATTATATCCAAATAATTGACGTTAAAAAAAAGAGATAACCGACTTTAAAGCATCTAACCTATGTATGTATCATTATCGAATAACTCATAACCGTTAAGAAGTCGTTTGTTCCACCATCAGCTGAACAAAATGAAACCTCGATGTCATAATAGCTTTCGAAAGTATTTTTTTTATATTAGGTCTACCATAGTGACTCCACTATGCCTGATGGAAACCGATAAGAGATTTTGTCTGTAAAATTCGAGAATTAACTCAATTTTCTTGGAATCCTATCATCACCTCATGGCCAACTGCAAGAGTGTGCGCACACACACTGTTCCGAACAAAAAATAAAAACTTAAAAATCGGTCGTGTGGCGGAGAAATCCTTGAACATGTATAAAAAAAATACGTACAGTTTTGTACGAGTTTGTGGTGAAGTAGCAAGCCAATAGAATGCATTCGCTTCGTTTGGTTCTGCGTAGCGCTACACTTTAATAGGTATCAATGACTGTTAGTGAAAACCGCGTTGTTTTGCGTCCACGTCAAATTTCTCACATAACACACCATGGTAAATATATATGCTTTAAACCAGTTGTATTTTATTCAGTATTCTACATTTTTAGTTACACCGTTTTTGTAATCTACAATATACACAAATGAAAAAGTATCCATGTGTTATCTTTTCAAGAGTAATTGACTGAAGCAATTTTGATTACATTTGATATATGGATACTTTGATATTAATCTATACAAATATTATGAAAGTGAGAGTATCTCTGTGTGTTGTTGGTCTGTTACTTTTTCATGGCTAAACGGCTGAGCCTATTTCTATTAAATTTACATTAGCAGATTTTGTCGACAGCCCTTCAAAATTCGCAACGAAAGATAGTAATTGAAAATTTAATTATATTTATCTCGTATATCTAAGCAATCTGCGTTCCACATCAAACAGCTATCCATTTTTCACGGCAGTTATAACATAACATTTGAGTTATTTCCATCACAAGCATTCGACGTAGTTAATGAGAATAGACTGGCGAGTAAAAAAGTGTTTACGAAAACATTTGTAAAGGTGTATGTTTACGTGTTACAATTTGGGAACTAACATTTTGTCTGATTGATTAATTTATTTTCAATGAAACCAACACGATTTATGTTAGGAGAGTAATGAGTAGAGGGCTTGGACTTCCCGGCTACATCCAGTTACAGATATGCGACCCCGACGTCCTCGAATTATCGCTTACACTTCATTGATGTCCCTCGTTCTTACCTTTTCATATACTCACAATTTCTGAAATTTAATTCGGATCACAGTGGACCAAATTCTAATTGACAAAAAGTTTGTGTGACACTCCTCTGCCTAGACTACACTACTTCAGGGTAACAGGCGTGAGCGTATTTGTGTATAAATTATGTGAATGTAATTATTTGTTCACAGTAAAGTATAAAACTGAAAAGTTATCTTCGGTTTTCTTGTTATATAATTATCGAACTTTAAAAAATTAGACAACCGACTTCAATGCGTCTATCATAAAATTTAAGAATTATATGGTTTCCTCATGGATGCCATTATCAGAATCTAACCAAACTCCGTCCGTCATCCAATTACCGTTGAACTACATCCTTTCCAGTAAAAAAGAATCATCGAAATCATTTTGCGTGATATTGAGTTATTCGTCCATTTGCCGCGCACAAATTTAATGCAAATTAAAGACATATGGTTTTCTCATGGATTCCATTATCAGTACTGGACCAAACTGAAATGGGACCACACAGGAAGCACCAGCTTTCAAATAAAAAAAAAATCATCAAAATCGAATGCGTTGAAAAAATGAAATGCGCTGAAACTCAATAACGGCATGACCGATATTAAATATGTTTAATATGGCCAAGGTTTTTAACCAGCCAGCTCACTGTTAGCACTTACTTTTGTATATAACAAATTGCTTAAAATTAATGTCAGCAATATAACTAGGTAAAAAATCTTGGTATGAAAACAAATCGAATAGAATCCTGTGAAGTTTGTTCGTAAAATTGCCTAGGCAGTCTATGATTGAACTCTTTGTGTCAATTTCGCTTTTGCATATATTCTCGAGCGCCACCTGATACTTATTTGAATAAATCTCGAGTCAGTTACGAACTTTAAACTGTCGGTAGCATTCGCCACTATACGATATTTTCCTTGAAAATATCTCGTTATAATTGACTTCGAAGTTAGTTATGTGTGAAGCAACTAAAGAAATATTCCAGTTTTCTTTCGGTTTTTCGGCTTTAAAAGATTACTAACTTCCGCCCGCAGCTTTGCCTATGTGGACCATAAAAAGCAGCCTATATCCGTCCCCAGGGTTCCAAGTATCATATCATACCATTTTTTTTTGGAACGAAGTTCCTTATCGCGCGTTGTGAAAGGGGGCTAGACGGAAAAAATTCTTACGAAAAGTTGTCACGACACTTTTTGCTATAGTAAGCTATTGTAAGCCGTGCGGCGTGCGATTGTATCTCTGTCTGTCTGGCTCTCTTTCTTGTAGAAAGCAAGCCAGATATGTGTGTATATGAGGACTATACAGTGTCTTATGTATAGTCTACGGGTGATTGTTATTATTATTGCAGTTTGCTATTATTACTCATATAAGTAGCTGTTTCTTTGTATATTATTATTTAAAAATTTTATAAATCATTGTAAATAAGATAAAGGTGTTATGATAATTTTGTAAAGTAGTTTATTTGATTTTTCTTCTGGATACTTCGTTCCTATCTGGTGTCCCACGACACCACACATCTTTTTTTTAAATCAGAAAAGGTATAGAACGCACAGACAAACAGTCAGAGTTATTTCATCATTTATAATATTAACATAGTAGTATAGATTATTATGTTTTATTAGTTAAATAAGTAGACAGTATTTCGATTTAAAAAATGCATAGATAGACATAATCACATTATAACATTATTTAATATATTTAAGTAAGTATATGTATACTTTTATATTGTTAATGTAATGTTTTCTAAGTGTGTGAGGTTGATCGTGTCTAAGTATACTAAAGGACTGAATGTACAGAATATGCATTTCCACATACCAACGTCTCTGATAATCATTTTGTTCCAGCCCAAGGTTGCCTTTAAGAGATTGCATTAATCAATAAGGCCAACCTTTGTACAATATGTGTGTTAAACTTCTATTTCTAATTCTTATTGAACATATGTTGTACAAATAAAGTTGTTATCTATCAATCCATCTACAACTTACGTGTTTTTAAGCAAATTTTTCACTTCACTTCACTTTTCTCAAAATATCGTTATTTTAAACAAAGTGCTGTTTGTGCGTAAAGTTGCAAAAGTTAACCTAAATACGTAACATTACATTTCAAATGTAACAAACGCAAAGTTCTCAAAACTCAAACCAATTTCATTACCATTCAACAGTGGAGGCTATGAAGCCAGCCTACAGTAATCAAACTTTATTGTTTTGTCTCTTAATACTTATAACTAATAAAGCGTGCCAATGAACAAGGTCGCGGTTTTGTCATGACAACTAGCGACGACATCAAAGCCTCTATTTATCTCTTTAAACAATCTAAAACATATATCTCGTTGTTATATTACATTCATCAGAACTCGAATAAAGCAAATAGAAATAGCTATGCTGTTCTGTATTAACTGCGTTTTTTTTTTTGGCATGGCAAAGAGGGCAAACGAGATGCCGGGTCACTTGATGGTAAGTGACAACCGGCCGCCATGGACACCCTTAACTCAACAGTTGTAAGTGAACTACCCACCTTTTAAGATGATGAAGGGGGTGGGATGAGTGGTCCGGTGGGCTCAGTTATTTGGTAAATAACATACAACCAATACACTCCGGGTGAGATGGCAAATTCGTGGTTAAGTATAGCTCTACTTATAACAATACCTTAGTAGAATAAAACTTCCCTTTGTCCTGTTTTTAATCATAGAACGGTTCAGAAATCGTAGGATTAATTACAGACATCTTCGAAGGACCTCTGTTGAATATTTTAGTGGATGCGGCGGCGTGGGCAGACGAAAGTCAGGGGAAAGGAAGACGTCAGTCTTTAGCCTATTTCACTCGGCGCAAGAGGCGATGTTGGCGAATTCTGAGCTGCAATACTTCTAGACTCTCAGCGTTTAGTATTTCTAGTTATTTTCTCGATGGATTTCGACTGAGTCATCAAAAGTTGATGTTTCCAACAATGGTTGTAATGGAACATTTCTTCACCAGACTTATATGTAATTCGTTTTACATATGTCAAATGTCTAATAGGAACAGTATGGGGAGTATTGTTAGAAGTCAGTAAATGTATAGACAAGAACTAAACCTCTCTCATCTATTTGCACCTACTACCATTTATTTTTGCCACACCCCAAGGTTGACTGGGACAGAATGCCTGAGGCATTAAGTCCGCCTTTGTACAAAATGTGCTATAAGTCGAAAATAAATAAATATGTAAGCATTCCTTCAATTAATAAACAAACGAATAGAAAATCTAATAGTAGTTGAAACGTCAAAGCGTAACTATCGAACTTACTTGCCCATATACAAAATTTTCTAAGGACGGAATGATCAATTAGAATTCCATTAAAGAAAGATTTAAATCTTTTGAAATTAAGTCTGCAATATTAACTAAAGATATCTGTCTTTATATGAGAAGCAAAGCAACCTCGGCACGCATTGGCACAAAATAGAAATCGATGCCGACGCATTGCAGACCCTAGCGTGTCTTTTATCTGCTTTTCCTTGTTATCACATCGTGTAAAATTTGTAATATTGCAATATATTTGCTCATATAACGAATAGTAAATAAAAATATATATATATATATATTTTAAATTAGTTCTCGAAGCCTCTTTTGTAATGCTCTAATAAGGAATGTCATGTGATAGCCTTTTTGTTTTTATGTATGTTGTTGTATGTGAGTTTCTTTATTCCACCCTTAAATCTATATGCCTGAACAGATTTAGATGTATGCGGTATCGTTAGATTCCCTTACGTCATGCCGAGTAAGTATAATAAAAAATACAGTGACTGTATGGCGTGTATTTAGTACCAGCCGTTACTCGTAGTTATCTGCGTGCGTGACATTTTATAATCTATGGTCTTACCCTTTAAATATTCTATTCAATAGAAATACAAATTTTCAAAGTAAATCTTTAGTTCCAAACCTTAGCAAAAAATCTTCACATATTTTAGTATAAATAGTTTCATAAAGTGTTGTGTCTTTTAGTTTTTTAAATTGTTTACTGGTTGTAGCTTATTTGCTTGTAATATCCTCCGTACGCTAATGAGAACATACTGTTTTAACTTCAACCGACTTATACAACAGATCATGGTGAAAATTTGGTGATAAGAAATCAAGAGAAACTCTCAAATTTTATAGGCACTAACAATAACGACCAATACGACCTCCAAACCTTTAAGAAAAGAGCGTAGTCCTATCTAAAAGGCCGCCAACGCAGTTGTGTCCTTTAAAATTATGTCATGTATTTTCTAAAGCTATTAAGATATTAACGTTTTATAATGTTGAGCTGAGCTCATGGTGGAAGATACAACTTCTTAACGGTAAAAATTAAATTCCGATACGATTTATAATGACAATTTCTTTTCTGTTTTTAAAGTATTGTTTTTATTTACGATCTGACCAAATAAGAAGTACTGTAATGAGAGTTATTGTTGTGTTTCACGAGTGATATTGTGTGTAGGACACACACGCGTAACTGCTTTACAGAGGTTAGGTGAAAGTGATGGCTTGCGGCCATTTGTTAATCGGTGCGAGCTTTCGTTTTGTGGAGTTGTGTGACAAGGGGCGACAGGCCCTAAGGTACTAGGAATCTGTTGATGTGGAAGTGAGTGGTTTACAACATACTACAAATTTAATGTACCCATTGTAAAATAGGGAGTTATAATATTACCCAGTACATGATATAATGTTATATTCTTTTACAGCTAATACAATTTTGATTTATAGTGATAGAATAAATCATACATATGAATTGGTAGATAACAAAATAATATTCATTGGTAAAATAGTTTAAAATTTAATTTGAATAAAACATTACCAAAAATATAGAATAATAATAAGTAATTAGTCTCTTGGAAAACAGCATTAATTCAAAATACCTATAAAAAGATCTCTATCTATTGCTCTCCCGAATATATAACTTTGGAACCGGACATTTTTCAGGTATAAAAAGTGGCTTGTGCAAATGTGCCATTCTAGACTATGGTCTCACCTCTATTGCGACTTTTATTCAGATCCGTTCAAGTTAAGATATCCTCTGTTCGTTGTAAGATATCCTAAAATACTTTAAATGTCTTCCTGCTCGTGGTCGGCAAATTTCAAACTTTTTGTACCGCAGTTCTCGTGTACCAGAGTATCACACGTTCACGCGTAATTGAACAGCATTTTTACGACAACTGCTCCAATTTTACAACTTACAGCGAAGTTTTAACAGCATGTGGCTGCATTTTTACGAGAGCTCGTGCATTTTTTACGTTTATAATTATCCGCACAAGTGTTCCGCTTGAACGCAATGTGCTTTAAGTTGAATGCAGAAAAATCATCTTGTTTTTTCTCTAACATACATATGTGAACATAAATATTGAGTTTGTTATTATTATTATACTATTTCCGCATCATCGAGTGTCCTGAGGTCACCCAGTCTCTTGAGCCTCTGCAGTTGCGAAGAGATGTCGCCTCTATGGCAGTCCTCTATCGCCTACATCACGGAGAGTGTTCTGACGAGCTCTTCCATTTGGTCCCACCTTCTCCCTTCCTCTACACGACTACACGTGCTGGTCTAAGGAGTCACCGTTAGAGAGTCGAAAATATACGGTCCCGAAAAAACGGTTTGGGTCTTCTTTCCTGTTCAGATCGGTGAAAGCCTGGAATTCACTACCAGCGCACGTGTTTCCTTAATTGGGTCGTGAAAAAGCATCTCACCAGGCCTCCATAGTGTGGGTCACCATGCTACATTGACTAGACATGCAATGAGGATGGTGACCACCACTCCTGGACTCCACTTATTGCTTTCTATCAGGCAAACTGGAGTCACTATGGCAGGTTAATATAAAAAATATATACATACTATCTAGATACGATATGATCCAGTTTCTAAAAGTCTCAGTTAGATTCTCTTTCATTTCGCCAGTGAGCCCAAAACAGAAGATCATTTTAAGTAAAAGAAAACTTATCAGCATTTAGAAGCATTCGTTTAAAACGATAAGTTTCAGAACTTATAATACAAGTAAATTCAACCATTGGCATTGACAAACATTTATGTGATTCACAAATTATTGACTTAAGTTTTTGTGTTTTCAGTCCGTTGATTCTGTTTGTCAAGTTCTCGCGAGACAATATTTCCTAGTGGAAGTCTCCTGAAAAAAAGGAAAAGAAAAGGAAGAAAAAATATTTATATATATTTTATTTATATTAAGAAAGCAAGTTTAATAGACCTGTTTTATAATGTTTCTGTTACATATATACCGCTTGCCAAAATATGATTAAAATATATAGGTTCAAGCGTATTAATATGATCAACTATCGAACGCGCAAAGACAACGTAATCGAAAGTGTTTCTTTATACAAACCAAAAAAGAGAAAGGCTTCAAGCAGCAGGTCTGCAAATATATTTTAGTTTTGGATATTACATTTGTTATTTGTTAAAACTTTTCCAGTAATCTCTTGGTAATAATTAGCGTGCCGCAATTTGTAATCAATTTGCTATTATTAGTTATGATTTCTTATCATATGCTGTGGTTAGAATAGGGACCCTATCTTTTCCTGTAGGTGTAGCAGAAGGCGACTTATCCGATAGTATATTTAAAGTTGGAACTTTAAATATAATGTCGGATACTATTGAGTTAATCTAATATCGTAAAACGTAATACGATAAATGTTACGTGTGTTAAGACATACATAACTCTTATCTATCGATAATAATAACAATTGGAATATAGTGTTGATATATGTAATATATGTAAGATTATACTTTGAAGCGTCGGCGCTAAGCACTTCTCAGCTAATGTGTGTGTAATGTAACAAGTATTTACGATTTGTCGCCAGATATCGTCTATTGATAGATATGATAACCGATAACTTTATTCAATGTTATACATACAATTATCTTTTAGAAAGTGAGATTTCAAAAAACTATAAATCCGACTGCAATATTAACTTTCTGTCCACTATTTTTTGCTGACGTTATCTCACTACATTATAGCCTACGAGCACTTACCCCTATAGAGACATACACGTAATATAAGGCGACCCGATCCTGTCAACTCGTCAGTGACTAGTCACTGATATATTTCGCTACATCTTTGTTTTCCGTCAGTTACGACCAAAAACTAGAAACGAAGAGACGGCTTACATTTAAAACATAAATCATCTTTTTACGTTATCATGTCCTGTTGTGCCATTAAATGGTGTGGAAACAACAGTAAAACCTGTAGTTTAACAACAAACAATAATCATTTTCATCGGTGAGTCTATGTTTTTTATTTACCAAAATATTTTCAAAAATTTGATTATGCAACGCCGGTCAAGTTAAACTGGACAATTCAGTCACATGTCCACTCTCCGTCCCTTCCGCTCTTACTGCAAAACATGTATGTCTATCTCTCATTATCGTGATTGATTCGTGTGATTAGCCTCGTGACGCCAATGGCTAGTGCGGTGCAGTGCATTTATTTTGTATTGTCGATAATTATCATCTAAATGACTATTTTATGTATAGATAGCGGATTTATTATGAGGTTGTTATTTACTATTATTAGAAATAACTTACGATATTAATGTTAAATATTCTTTTCGTGTATGATTATTGGATAGGTAATAAAATAACATATCTACAATGTTATTAAATTTCAACTGTATGATTTTTGTTCGTATATATTTCCAAAAGACGGTAATATGAAAAACAAATGGCTTAATATTACAAAAAGAGAAAAATTATTTCCATCAAAATATAGCGTCATGTGCTTGAAACATTTTACTGAGAATTGTTGTTTAAAGACAAACAACAAGCGGCGATTAATGAGGAGTGCAGTACCTACGCTATTATTGCCGAGAACGGTTAGTAACAATATATTATTTATCAGCCTAATATTATCTTGATCATGTCAACAACCATGTCAAATTATTTGAAAAATTAGGCAATTATGTAAACAGTTTTTGCTGTCAGTAAATACAAATATCAGATAATGAAACAAAATCAAAACGGTTAAATTTATCGATTCTCCGCGTTTTACTGAATTTCTCGGGTTTTGGAAAAAGGAGTTGCGACGCAAACAGTCCTATTACCATTTTGCGCTTGCACAAAGTATCGCAGGACCATATTGAGCTTTTTTTTGCTGGAATAAGATCACACAGTGATTCAAATGATAACCCGACTGCCCGTTTGTTCGAGGCGATATATAACAACATGTTGGTCCGCACAGAATTAGTGGAAAAATCCACGGGTAATTGTATACCATTAGAAAAAAAAACCACCTTAAAATACTCATCTGCGATAGCTAAAATAAATATGACTACTCTAAAAAAGGCAGAAAATAATGCCGATGTTTTCCGAGTTACCGAAAGTCAAGAAGATAGAGAGAAAGCCTTCGAGTCTGTAGAACTCTCACAGTTTTCAGAAAATGTGATAGAATATATTACAAGATACGTTAGTAGTGAATTAATTTAAAAAATCAGATGCAATACCTATATAATAGCTTTAGTGTCATTAGAAGAAAATAAAAATAGTCTAATATCCTACAAAGATAATGGAGGATTAATTTATCCTTCACAAATGGTCATTAAAATATGTTGGCTTTGCGAGTCCGTATTTAGTCAAGATTTTATCTTTAAAGGAAAAATCACCTCTGAACGGTTGACCCATAAAGCTCTTAGTAGCTTTGCAGAAGAAAAGTAATTTCCCGAAGAAACCAATCATAATATTGAATTAACGTATAGTGTAATAAAGAAATATATTGACACGAGAATGACATTTATATTTGAAAATCAGAAATTGGAGGAGAAGCGTTTAGTTAGAAGATTATATTCAAAATAATTAATTTTAAAAAGCAATAATATCACTCGACTCGAGAAGCACACAATAGCCGATGGATTAACACACCTGGCTGCAGGCAATCCAAACTGGTATTAACAGAAATATCACCACGTTTATCGCGTAGACTCATCAGTCTTCACAGAACGGACATCCGAATAGTGGTCGGTAGCATTATAGGCCATTTGGCTCTGAACCGACACCTATTCGTCATTAACGCGACCGATAGCCCCCAATGCAGGGGTTGTCTAAGCGCGGAGGAAACGGCCGCCTACGTCATCCTGGAATGCGAGGGCGTGGCTGCACAACGGGCAGAAATCCTCGCAGAACGCTCCTAGAAGCCTGTGAACGCCCCAGGAGGCTTCTGCGCTTCTGGAAGGAGCTAGGCTGGCTCAACTAGTCAGCCTCCTGAACGCATAATGTACCGAACATGAGTCTAAATGCGGAAACTGAGCTCTTTACCATTACCATTACCATTCCACTCGTACGGCCTCGTAGTGCCTCGACCTCGAACCGAACTATCTTGCATATCTCCTACGAGGCCTTGTTTTATAAAATTAGATCCTAATAAATTCAACAAAACACTTTTTTTTAACACATATAGTTTAAGCTTATAAGATTTTCAAAGTAGGTGTATTTTGTCTGATTGTATTGCTAGAAGATGTTTGTTCCTTTGGCAGGTCATTTAAAATAGCATTTCTCGTTTGAAATTTAAGTATTAAAAAAAGTGCAAAACCTTTTACTTATCGATATCGATAAAAATCATAAAGTAATTACAAGAACGCCCTAGCGATCGGGTTCGGAATACCTCGGAGCGATCACAACTCCCTCTTGCACCGCAGTTAGTTGACAGAATTGTTTTCTTTTAAATTCACATGTATTGGGTCTTGTCAAGTCTCGGTCTAGGGGTAGGTGCTCGTAGATTATATCACATATCGAAATCTATGAAGCTGTCAAATTTTTCTGCAAAAGATCCACTCGTGACGGAATACCGTGTGGTTTTAGTCGGTTCAAGCCCGTTATGCACCTCACTGTTAGCTCAACTGAGGTGGTGTGTTACAAGGAAACATATTACCTACACGCTTCCATACAAACGTGTACACATACTCCTTATGCCATACTTACATACACGCCTGTATCCAGCCTTTGAGGTTGATGAGGGGTGAGGGTATGCGGGGAGGGAAAAGAGAGGGGGATGAGGAGATGGGAATATGGGTTGTGCCTCCAGAAACCTCCTAATTTCGAGGAAAAGCAACGCAAGTGTTTCTTCCCAACTGGTTTTCTGTGGGCTCGTAGCATCGTATCGATGGCACGTGAGAGCTTATTCTTGGTTTTTACTTCTTGTTGTTATTAATAATTATTATTATGGCGTAGGGGTTAAGTTAGAGGAGTGCAACACTGACTTTCTATATATGATAGCTCACTATTGATTATACTCCCCAATATTCTTTCCTTCCATTTCTGTACTCCGTTTCCTGTCCTGTAAATTTTCCCATCCAATTCCCAAAATGCCTGGATGACGGCATTGCCCCCTATTACATAAATGGGAATTAATTGTATTCGGCAAAATGTAAACATTAATTACGCTTTTGTCTAAACCGAGATACAGGCTTGAGTGTGTGTACATACGTATATAATTTTTATGACAGTAGCCATATCTATACTTACATATTCTATGGTTTTCCAATTTCCACACAAAAGGCATTACAGTAATCCCTTTAACAGACGTCGAATCGATAGTATAGACTTCCTAATACGGATTCCTCATTTGAGAATAAGACCCTATAAAAACCTATTTCTGTTATAACATTTACTGTCGTTTTCTTCGTCAATTATAAGGCCTTTGGCCACTTCAATACAATTTTTATACTACTGCAATAGAACTTTCTTGTTTTGGAAAGCAATTTTATAAACAAAAGATAATATAAGTATATGTTTTATAAATTAAAGATGATCCATAAGATGTAGCCAAAACTGACAAATAATGAAGGTTATACAAAAACAAAGTTAAAGCTGACACTAAGAATCTTTGGCAAATCACAACAGAATAACTAGATAACTGATTATTATACAGATGAAAAATAAAGCAATAGGTGGCCATCTTTAAATTGAGCATTACGAAAGATTTAGAACAATATACAGACGACTTTCGATAATTTGGCACGTTAAATTGAATCTATCTATCTAATTTACAATCTACTCGGTAAATTCAATAAAATCAATATCAATTGGTCCCTCAATAATTTGAAATGGGAGAATTGTATCTAACCGCTAACAGTCAATAATTTGAAGTCTGGGCATCCATACTTTCCATAATTTAAAACGTCGTTTCATATACAGACCTGTCATTGAATACATACATACATACATACATGTACAGACCTGTCGATTACTGACAGGAATGAGATATATGTGAGTTCGTCCTCTGTTCTTCTTTTAAACGTTAAAATGGGTTATCTTAATGTTTTAGTTGTTTTATTTAAGTATCAAAATGCATTTAAGATATAACAAAATTAAAAAAACAAATCTTTACACCCATTGTTACTATGATCTTTTAAAAAAATTGAGATAGACAAACAGAGATTATAGTATATTAACCAAACTGCCGATAAACATATTTAGATATAATGAACTACATGCATATTATAGGTAGATAAATCAACTATTACACAAAGACACAGAACTATGTAATTCTCGTCACATGATTATTTGTGCTTAGTTGGAATCGGATGCAAGACTTCTGGCTCAGTAGTCAGGATCATTACGGGTCGAACGGTCAGTCAACATATGGATAAATCAATGAGTCTCACGGGCTACTGTTTCTTTAAAAAAATATTGGGTCTGTCTTACTTACATTGACTGATTCATGATCTCAGCTCTATCACACTCGAAATGTATTAAAATGTGAAGGACAACAAACAATGTTTTACAGCAAGAGTCATCCCCTTTATTAAAAGCTCAGTGTCGTATTATGAAAAACTAATCAAGTTCACGGTTTGCGTTATTAAACTATTACATCAGACAATTCTAAGAATTTAGTCTTAAGGTGCCAGGTGATGTTTACAGCAGTGATTAACCATAACGGACTCCCTACAACGATAATACTAAATATAATAAAATTTACATACATAAATTACAGAGTACGAACTGTACAATTAACTTTATTGAGTCATTTATTTGAGAGTTATTACTAAGTTTTTATTTAATATTATACTTACTAAGTGTATTCTAATATTCTTTGATTATATTATTAATAAAGTTCTTTAAACTAAACCTATTTCTAGTTGCTAACAAACGTACTTTATAACAAGAATAAACAGAGAACGAAGAACTGTTGCAATAAAACGCCTTAAAATAACATACTTTAAATCCAAAAAGCAAAACTGCGTTATTACTGTACTCTGCTATAAAAATACACCTTGGTACTGCAAGCATAAATTTACCTAGTTACTCGGTAGATTGTTTTTTTTTTCTTCGTTTATGCGATGTACCGACACAATTTTAATATTTTAAAGACATTGTAAAATTATACAGACATTGTAAAATTAACCTTTGTTTTGTCTAGCAAAACAATCAACTGGATTATATAACAACTTAATAAATTAGTCTTTTCTTCATCTCCGTCCTTGCCATTTTCTGTTTTAAGTGGAGTCAGTACTGTATGACCTCTTTCTCCTTATATCACAATCACACGTCATCTCTGTTGTAACTGTTGTAATGTCCATATCGCCCCTAATTCATCCATACCTTTTGTGTCGTCCCCTGCCAACTCGTCCATTCAATTCTACGCTTTTTATTTTTTATTCATCCTCTTTTTGTTTTTTTGTTTATTAAAATATTGAGATCTTACTTTGCATGCTTAATAGCATGTATGATGAAAGAACAGAGTATTGTAACACAGGTAATATTAACTGCTAATTTAAACACACATGCGCTAATGATTGTAAAATAATAATAAGCTTCAATGCTTAGTACCAACAAATTTAACCTTTATTGTACGGGGTAAAGAAAAGTTCTTAAAGTGCATTTCATTCAGGAAAGGGTATGTTTCCAGATGGATTCCTTAAACAGACGAGCCCGTGGAGAGGCGCGAGCCGTAGACGCGATAACTTGAGCAACACGAAACAATAAATTCAAAATACATGTTCGTACTTTCGTAATAAGATATTAATTACATTCGCTAACAATAAGAAGGAATAAAATGTAGTTATGGTATTGTATTTGTTTAAACATAAGTAATATATAAACTCACTTCATTTTCTCTTCGGGATAGACAGAGGCAATAGTGCGAATTGTTTCTATCACACATAACTTCTTACACAACCCATGAGCTTCCTCATATGTAATTACACCTTTCAAACAACCCCTATAATTTTCAAGTACTGGTTTTTAACCAATGTAGCGTTAAAGCGATTGTTTCCGTGTCTTGCTATATTATTATACAAAACGATATATTCCTTTTATCCTTTGGATCCTAAAACTCTAGGGTTGCAAGACCCCGGAGCAAAGGCTAAGTCAGCCAGTAACAACAGCAAGTACAACCTAGCCAAAACGTAAGACAATTAGGATTAAATATATGCAGAACTAATTTTACCAACTATAATTTGATTCCATATACGTGATAGCGGACACATTAATTTTCATAAACAAGTTACCCTGCGAATTAAAGGTGGTAATTGAAAAGAGGAGGTATGGAGTACATTGAAAATAAGGGTAGGAAAAAAGGTAAGGAAAAGGAAATTGGTTATATGTAAGGATATATAATAACCTTTGGCAGGTCAGGGTCGAAGTCTGAGGCTTCGTTGTTAGGGTTTTCCCGGGTCCCTTGCAATAGACCCTTTGTGACGGAACACCTTGTTTTTTTAGTCGGTTCGAGTCCGACATACCACCTCTCCGTTAGCTCTGGTGAGGTGATGACCCGTGGGGTATTTCCACACGAAAAAAGGGTGTGACCTCTAACATTTTTTTTAAGTCAACTACCGCATTAAGAATAACTCCTGTGTTTGACTTTACAAATATTCAATCAACAGACACTAAGAACACTCAGACTCGAGACGACTATTTGTGGATTTCACAAATTTTTGTCACTTACGTTCAGCAGTCAGGGTCAGTAACCATTAGGCCTGTCAAAATTCCCGCGTCTATTGGTTTGTTTGTTTGTTTGAACGGCCTAATCTCATACAGCTTTAGGAGCGGAGCAGTGAACGTAAACTTATGTGTAACAACGGAGAACGGCTGGGAATCGTTAAACTTTTTAATTTTACTTGGATTCTACAGATGACTTAGTCCATTGATTCAGTTTTAATTACTTTTTTAAAACAATTCGATTTGGATAAAAAAACTTTGTGTAATATTAAAAGAAACAGTTATTGACTGTTTGTGGTGAAATCATTTTACTATACTAGTAATATTTAATGTAATCTTACCGAAAAATCGGGGAAAATATATTAGGAGATAAAATAATTTCATATTCTTGTACATTTTCTGAGAATTCTGTACAACTTGGTTATGTTGCAGAGATTTTTGTTGTAAGTTAATTTTATTTCAGATATAAATATTTAATTCTTATAAATCATTTTCTTTGATATAAGATGGTATATGAAAATTTTAAGTTTGATGCATTATTTTACAACAACTAATGTGAATGCACCCTTTTTAATAATCTGGTTCCTACTTATTTTATAAAAATTCATTCATTTCATTTATTCAATTATTACTTTGGTCCTTTGAGTTTCGGCTCAAAAGACCAAAGTTTTAAGAATTAATATCGAGTAAAAGCTATCAGACTAAATTATTCAGTAACGCTTTAATGAAACAAGGTATCAGTATTAGAGGCTGTAATATATTAGTTACACCATGTTTGTTAGATATTAGGGTAGATTAGAGATAAATGTGTTAACGGAAAATATAACTTATCCACTTTAATCAGCAATTAGCAATATTAATTATTGATATCAAAAATAAAGATAAACTTACACATATGAGAAGAAAGAGGGAATATGGTACATTAGGTAATAATGATACCGTCGTTTTGATGTATACGTAGTTATTATTATTCATGTTCTTGTTAACTTCTCTAAGATTAACAAACCAATTAGGATAAGAGACATGGCAGACTAAAACGTCTAATATTTTGTATCGAACCTTTTATTATATAGTATTTTTATGATTTACAGAGACAGACGAACAGACGGGTCACCTGATGATAAGTTCAAAAATATCGGCGGTGCCACCCTTTGAGGGTGATAAAGGGAAGAAATTTTTTGGCCTTCTGTACCCACACTCGCACGACAATATAATTTTTCATTATTTGTTTCCTTGTTTTCTTTGAGGCCGTGGTGTAACCTTATTAATACATTGATTTTAATGTTATTATTATTTTTATTATTGCTTTCATTTTTTATTATTATTATCTTTATCTATATTGATGACTGATCGAGCCAACCCATGCCAAAAGTATGTATTTAATATGCCGTAGAAATCCGTCGTTACATAAATGTAAACATACCACTCGCTCTGGGTTTGTAAACCACGATGATAACAAACAGAATCTAATACCATTTATCATTCTTTAAAAGTAATTTTCTCCATGTCCATGTCATTCAGCTCATCTATACATGTTATGGTATATATGTATTTATGTATGTACATATAGAAGCCCTTAACAAGGTCTCCATCAACATGATCGTAAATTACAGTTATCTGAGTTATTAATTTGAATGATCAGTAGCCGCTTGTTACCAATTTACGATCACCTATTCGTTTTATAACCGATTGATCGTAGTGAATGGCGTAAGCTGATATTCAATATATTGCTTTCCAAATAACTTTTATTCTTAACAAAATATATTATGTTACCTTCTATATTATGTTTGCCATAGTAGAAAACGATACTTGTCGCTAAACATAGTTTTTGCATCGTTAATATCCTTCTGTTTTAAATATGATTTACCTCTTTGTCGAGCTTAAAGTTCACTACCCGTTTTCTTGACATGACTATAGTTATATGTGGACTTTAACAAACTTTGCTTTGTTAGGCTAAAATAATAAATAAGAAACCCACCTAAACAAGCTCAAAGATTTTAATTTACCTCAAATAAAATTGTTCTTGGTGGAGTAGAGTTAGATAATCGCATTGCATCTCCTCTCATTGCGATCTTCTTCGACACGGGAATACTAGACTATAGATTTTTTGGTTGTCTCAGCTTAGGGTCGCTTGCTTACCTCGAACTAGCTGATGCCTCGAAGTCCGCCCCTCTGACCTCTTAACCTCTATTTTAAAATATTGAACTCACCCTGAGCTTATTTTTAAAATGAACAATACCCCTGTTTAACTAAAATATATGGGAATTTGTGTCACAAATATTTACATTCCCCTTCTCGGGTGTAGTTGAACAAAAGTATTCCATTACGTGGTTCGACAAGGATTTCGGTTCATTCTTCGGTTACAAATAATGAGGCTTTCCAGTCACGTTACGTCTAAATGTCTAAACTTTTTACGATTTACAGCAGTTACCTTATATTTAGAATGTATATTAAGTTAATGGTACATGCATACAAACACATCGTACACATTCAGTTAACACACTAAGTTAATTTTCACGTATTAAGACTATACCACCACAACCATAACTAACACTTCCATGACTTATTCTGCTTGCGAGTGTCCAGAGAACTGAAATTGCTATTTAAGACTCCACTCGTAGAGTAGTGCTGTTTGATGCTTACGTATGATGCGTGGGTCATCACGTTGAAAAAACCGTGAAATTTATTTATATTATTAAACTTTTCAAATATTTATTTGCTAAAATATCACAAAGGCAAGCAAGCAAGTACACTGCCGCACTTTTTTACCATCTGGAAACCCCCATGGGTCATCATCCTACCGAGGCCAACAGTAAAGTGATATGTCGGACTCGAACCGACTAAAACCACACGATGTGCTGACACAAGTGTTTCTAATGTAAGATAATCTGGCTGTATCCTAGGAAGGAAACCGTTATAATATACCGTTTTCGATATTTATTCATTAATCACTCAGACTAATACACCATAAACCAAAATTGGGAGTTGTTAAACCTAGCACTAACAAAAAATATCGGTAATACCTTATAGATTAAACAAATACGCACTCAAATGATCAAAGATATAATGACATCAAAATCTTTGATTCGCCTTTACGTATTCACGAGTAGTTAGAATTCTTTTTTGTGTGTGGAAACCCCCACGGCTCGTCACCTTACCGGGCTGGTAAGATGGTATGTCGGACTCGAACCTGTACCTGTCTTCTGGATGTACTCTATGTCTTTTTCTGCGCCACTGTATAGAATGATGGTTAGTGAACTGTATTTACATAAGTTTCTACAATAATGAAGACTGAAAACGTGTTCTAATCTTTGAGGTGAAACATTGAGTCTGACTCTTCGTTAAAGCTGTTATTACTGAGTTATTATTCTTTTCAATTTTGCTTAAAACTTATTCAAACTTACAAAAGTTGGTATCCTAACACAACTAAAATTTATCAAGCTTACTGTTTTTTCAGTTGAATAATAAACCTTCATTTGAAACGTTCTGAATGTCGGAGGTAAGTAAATAGCTAGTATATAATATCAATATAATAGCAAGATAGTTTTGAACTCAAATAATTAGTGTGAATATATATTTATATATTTCTGGCGTACAAATATATACTATACTATATATATAATTACGATTACATTGTTTTGTTTAGTGTCAGGGTGTCATTTATCTCTAATGTGTATGTATTAAGAGACATACAGAATATTTAAAACAGATGTTGTTGAATTTAGGAGTCCTATTTGAAACCGATAAATAATTAATTTAGCTTAAAAAACGAATTTTGAAAATACATTTTCTGGTTTGGATACACATTTCCGAAAAATATATTTTAATTTTTCTTGCCATTTTCAAAAATTATAACTATTAGTATTTTTATGCATAGGCACATTTTTGACATCGATTCCATCAACATTCTTAGTACTAAATACCTATAGTTTTTTTCATGTGAACTCTTTATCTTACAAAGGATTGGTTTAGTAGTAGGTTCTCTGTATTAAACATCACACCTTGAAACACTCATATATTCCTTTATCAGCGATCTAGTTACCACAGTACAAGCTCTGTTTAGTTTGGGATCGAACGGCCGTGTGTGAGATGTGTGTATCAATGTTTAAGTGAACAAAAGATATAGAAATATTAATTATATTGAAAGTTTTGGCCTTATTGTGTACCCTCCTTTGCAATAATAATATGAGTTCATTTAAAGACCACTCCCTTACTTCTTATCACTTGGAGTTATTATATAGTTAAAATTTGTTGATTTACGTAGAATTCTATTGGTACATTGGTTGGAAATCGGTGTCTCGTCGAATACATATAGTACAGCCTCGTACCTATGAAATAAAACGCTGTCGTTTTGATATGTTTATCGGAAATGCGTTTATGTAAACTAATTAGCTGAGTGTTAGGAAGTTGGCGAAGCCTACCTCGAACCTTCTACAAACTGTTGGATTTTTTCCACTTTCAATATATATGCAGTAGTCCGGTTTGAAAATCGAATAGATGTTTCTAGTTTAAAGTTTATTCTGAGAGTTTAGTTTATTTTGGTTGGGTGAACGAATCAAGCAATTTTAGCTTAGCCCGCGTGGTGTGTCGATTGAAAGATATCCTAAATCCTTCACACCAAATTTAATAAAAAATAGGTTCAGGTGTTTAGGCGTGCGATGGAATTCCTTTCGCATTTATAATATTACTATAGATTACTTTGAGATATAATATGATTTCACTTTTAATATTCCATAACATTTACAGGTATTATGTTAAAATAAAAATGTTTTCGTTAACAGTGTAAGTTTCGGGAACAATATACAATAGGTCTATTTCTGTACACCTGGCAAAGTATACATAATGTACAGTAATGTTCAGATGAGTACGTAAAGCGTTAAAGAATATCAAGCAAGCGAATTTCTAATTTATAATATTACTAGTTAAGATTTGCAATTTGATTTGATTAGCGTAGTCGTTGCAGGACTGCGCATTTCACTCAAGACGGAGAAATTAATTAATTTATTAAAGGAGAATTAGCTGGCGTATTGCTAACTAGAAACACGCGATGCAATCAGTCATATGTATATTCTATCATTATAAATAATTGCTTAGTTTTTTTAAGAGCACGTAGTCCTGTACTGTGGCCTTTCAAAATGTAAATACCTGAATTTAGACAGGTATGAATAAAAAATTAAACTACCCACAACTTGCAAATACCTTTAACGATCACAAATGATAAATGATCAGCGAAGGTATGAATTTTTTTATTGAATTTCAGCTAGGGACGTTGTTGATCGAGTTATCTACCACACAAAATAAAATCAAATCTGCTCATCAGTTCTAATCCCACAGATATACACGATAAACTAATTACACACTACATTTTTTCTGGAAACTCGAGTGATCTTGACACCATGGCCTTACAATCTATTTGTTTCTGAGGATAGTTGATATTAATATTCATGCTTTCAACATCGTACAAACATCGGTCGAATTATAAGCGGTTATCTGCTTTAAAAATTCACATGGGAATACTTCATTCTATAATTGTGTAAACCGCTACTGTTCCAACGTAAGCTGTCATAATTATGTTTTGTAGTTATTTACTGAGAAAGATACTATACAAGATC
The DNA here is from genome assembly GCA_947561695.1 of Tyria jacobaeae. NCBI lineage: Eukaryota > Metazoa > Arthropoda > Insecta > Lepidoptera > Erebidae > Tyria > Tyria jacobaeae. The sequence continues at coordinate 2,223,157 of OX387207.1, read as the reverse complement.
AGTACAGTTGTGACTTTAAAATTTGTATCATATACAATAAATTACTACCAAAGGCGACCGAATTTATTTTCTGTTCAGATTATGCCTACGTTTACTTTTTCCCACCTACCGTCAGGCATATCATCAATTTTTATTCGTATTCTTTGCCGTCAGCTTCCCAACAAAAACTTCCCACTTACGCATAAAGCGAATTCTCTCATACTTTAAAAAGGACAGTAAGGGTCCTTCTGTTTTGCATTCAGATATCCTCCATATAAATTTTGTGTGATGTCTCTGATTTTCACAAAGGGCGTGAGCGGGAGCTAGGGTGAGAGGTTTGTTAATATTCTCATGTAACAAGTTAATTAATGAATGAATCTGGTTAAAGGGAATCTGTATAATAGGTACTGTTTAAGAAGCTTGTGCTTAAAAGATGTATTAAAAGTATTTAAGTTGGAAATAACTGTCAATTTAATAACTTTCAATAGTTTTAATAAAACAATAAATTGAAAATTCTCCCAATTTGAAAACCATTCGTACGATTAAAAAGAGTTTATGATACAACGTCTAAGTATATTTTCTTAAATTATAGCTAAAAACCATCTTAATCATGTCAACATTCTTAAAAAAAAAATCTTAAGATTCGTATGCTAAAGCTACGACGCCGATAACAGACAACAGTGGTAGAGCCATGCTTAGGCACGAATGGGCCGGCTCGACCGGTGCGATACCACGGCCTCACAGAAAACCGGTTGTGAAGTAACGCTTGCGTTGCATTTCCTCGAAATGAGTGAGGTTTCCGGAGGCCCAACTCCCCTCTCCCCCATCCCCCTCTCCTATTTCCTATCTCCTCATGCCAAATATTCTTTCCCTCCCTGCATCCCTCCATCCCTCATCACCTTCAAAGGCGGGCAGCGCACTTACAACTTGAGTTGCAGTGTCCATGGACTGTTGGCTGTTGTCACTTACCATCAGGTGACCCGTCTGTTCGTCTGTCCCCATATAGTATAAAATAGAAAGACACACAGATAGATACGTGACACTTATAACACCCCTCTATTTTAGTCGGGGATTGAGAACATTTGCAATTGAGTTTAAAAAATGGCGAAAGTTTGAAGAAAATTGGTTACTTTATTTTTGTGACTTGTCGATGACGAAAAACAAAGTGAGGAAATTTGCATACCAGTCTAGGAAACAAACAAATGTATACGGCTTAAATGATATGAAACATTTATTAATTAGTTTCTTCTGATTAACATCCTAGTTTCATGGTTTGAAGCTTTGAAGTTGCTTGAGAGTAAGAGCGCTTACGAGGGTGAAATAATGATGAGTGTTCCTTGTGCAAATAGTACATATTTAAAGAAAATATAATTATTACGGTAAAGAAAACGAAACAATCACACCACTATATTTTGAAATGACAGCATTAATCAAAAATTTTATATAAAATGTTATCAAATATATATATATATATATTTTAATTTATACCTTTTATATTTTAGGTATGTAGATATGGCACGCAATGTTTTCTACTTTATTTCTTTTGCACTATTATATTCATCACTATTATATTAAGTTAAATGAGTGATATTCGCAGTTCCTTTAGATGTGAGTATGTGTGTAAGTGGGTTTTGCAGAAGCTCGTCATCATTAAGGCCCGATAGAGGACATATATTTATAGGATTATAATACGTTAATATCCTGATTAAATACACCTATCAACAAATATTTAATTGATATAAATATTGAGATAATTAATATATAAAATAAACTTTTTGTTTTAACACAACGTAATGGATACACAAAGTTTAAGTTAACTGGCTGTAAAGTAACTAATTCGTTTTAAACTTAGCTTGTGTTCTTGAAAGGTTTCTAAGCGGAGCAGAATTGGACTGGATGCCTTGTTACCACTTACAACTTTAATAAAAAAAACAGGTCTGAATTTTATAGCAAGCTTTTGATTGTTTTGAAACACGTAAATGGACTATTAAACTTTTTATCTAAATAGTCAAAAACGTTTAAAAATTTATCACTACTTAGTAAATTATTATAACGATACTTACTATGCACATATTTTGAATACAACATGCATAGTTGCATACACAAAATTATATGCAGTTGTGTGCATTATTATGGCAGTATTCAGAAACTATGGGTTCCCTGTTAACTAATATTGGAGGGGAGTTCAAATAGTCAGCAGAAGCTTTCCACAAAGCAAAAACAAAACTCTTCAGTACCTTTTACGGCAATGTTTGTCAAAGGTTTTACCTTTTTCGTTGCTTAGAAGGTATCGATGAACTTTAAAATGAAAAAGTAATATTTCCCATTTTAATTTTTTAACTTTGATGAAGCACAATTATTACAATGCGTATTTTAACATAATTTTAGAGGTAGACCTCTAAAATTTAAATAAATAACGGTCGATTATCGAATCCTAAGCATCTAAGGCAATAGTAAATTGAAGTCCCGATAAAATGAAAGAACGACAAAAAACGAACAAAATTATATTGGCTGTTTTCTTTCTAATAAAACAGTATTTTTTTTTTTTCAATAAAGAATACCAGCAACGTGAGTCACATATAACTAGTGTTCTTGTTAACGCCCCCAGCTAAGCTAAATGCTTGTGTTTACTGGTTGAACCCGCAACCACACGATCGCAAGTCTGACGCCCCAGCCATCACGCTACCGCCGCCTGAAAATATACTATGTTATACAGTGATCTTAATACGGTATATATCGTATAATGTCCAACATGTTAAAAAATAGACACAACAAATAAAAAATCATGAATTCCCACGTAGGCCTCCTAAGAACACAGACGTTGTGACAAATCCATAATGGTTTGAGCTTATCGTGTGCTCGCAGCCGGATCGCAATCGATTACGTTTTAAATAAAACACCTGGCTTAATAGGACGTACCTATACGATCTGCGTACGTACGAGTATCCGATATATGCGTATCGTATGTGTGAATACTTATCGAGTATATGTATACTCGTAACACGTACCTACTTTTTAATTTGGAACGACGAACGATTTATTTTTCGTTGTGTAGATTTTCTATTGAATTGGTACTCTTGTATGGTATGTTTTTCATATTATTTTTCGTGGTGATAGGTCTCCTGTCAAGTCGTTATAGAGTTTTTGGTTCGTTTTGATAAAGTGAGCTTAATGGCTCGTTCGCGGTAAAATCGACGCGTACCGACATGTTGGGGATTTATTGAGATCATCTTTTCAATTTATAAAGATTTTTTGAGCTTAGTATCTTATTATTTCCTTGTTTACTTACTTTCAGAGCTTTGTGAAACTACATGTAACATTATCGGAACTTAGAGTGTCATTGTAGACTATAGTTTATATACAAAAAAAAAAATTGTCACAAAAGCGCGTTATCACCTAAAAGGCCGGCAACACACTTGCGACTCTTGAATTGCATGTGTTCATAGGCGGTTGTCAATTACCTATGTTACCTTTAGGTGACTGATCAGCTCATTTGCTCCCAGTACCATTAAAAAATCGCCCAACCAGGTCGTTACTATTTGCGCCTAATGGTCTATCTACAATGGTAAAAGGGGTATAATTACTGAGAAACTGGCCACTAGGCTAAAGTCACGCCAATTGGCCGTATATACCTAGTCACATCTCCTTACAGTGCACTTCTGAAATGAAAAGTCTCAAAGTCAAGTCTTTTTCCTTTCGTCATACAAAAATATTCTTAGCGAAATCGTTATTAAAAATCATCTTACAGACGCCAAGATCTCTCCTCATAATAGGATAGCTATATATATTTACTTTGTCCTATAATAATGTGAAAAACTGATCACACATTTTTCATTCATTCTCTTTAATGTATCAGGCTGTATATATAAATTGCTCGGTTGATATAATAATATACTTAATAGGTTTTCCTTCTATACGTAAAAATCGGGGAGTGTGGTACGCCTCTGCCAACCTTTTGGAGGAATTGGCATGAGTATATATACATATATGTATGGAATGATTGAATGATGACATATGAAACTATATAATTAATGATACTTTTTGTTTGTTTCAGATTCTCTTCGTGTTGTAAAACCCCGTAGTGCCCTTAGGTGTAGAATTAGTACTTAAATAAATATATTCAGTGTTAGTGTTAGATAGTAGTTTTGTTTGTGTTAGTTATAAGTACAATTGGATTTTAATGACAATTGAATTCAACCGTGTGTTCTACATACTTTTTGACGATAATGACGTTTAATTATGTAGGAACGTATGGTGAACTTAAATATTAAATCGTGGTGTGTTAAAAGTAAGCGGGAGAGACGCAATATGTTGTGTAGTGGGTAAAAACGCATCACGATGTCACAACCTATGAAGAGATCGTTTAGCTCGGAGGGCGGCGCCTCCTCCAAGCGCGATTGGAAAATGCGGCTGAGTCTTCGCAGCCGTAGCGGGCACAGCGTGGTGAGTATTTTTATCCCCTTTGTTTTTTGTTTGTCTAAGAATTACTGTATGATATTTGTTTCACAGTATGCTGGACAGACACTACCCAAAAAAAATGCACTCCGAGAGCGCCGACAGAAGTGAAAACTTATTTTGGCGCGTTAGACATTTTTTAGATGGGTACTAGGGTTATTGATTGGGTAATGAATTACGTTTTATTTATCAATTGTATTTTATTAATTATTAAAAACTTTAAAATACATTTAATATTCTTTTATGAATCATCTTTAACAATTTCGACAACTCTTGTATCATCATCATTATCATTAAAATTCTTACAATCTAAAATAGAAACTATAAAAGCAAATAGATTTATTGTTATCTAAGAATAGCCTCCAATCAAACGAATGGGCGTCGCAAGTATCAACAGTCGTTTATAACTAGATTTCCTCAGTAATATTTCTGACTGTTTACTAACAAGCTTCTTGACTGCCTATCTTTTTTTTTCTTTTAACTATGTCGCGGGGTACTTTTTTTATGCGATAGTGGGCAAACGACCTGGGTCACCTGATGGTAAGTGAGTACCGCCGCCCATGGACACCCGCAACTCAAGAGTCACAAGTGCGTTGCCGGCCTTTTAGGTAGGAGTACGCTCTTTTCTTGAAGGTTTGAAGGTCGTATCGGTTCGAAAATACGGCAGGCGACAATGATCCTAAAGACCTGAAGACCTGATCCTTTTATTAATGAATAGTATTATGTCATTACAGGTAACCTCACTCATCATTTTTATTCGATTACTAAAAAATAAAAGCTCCTATACTGAAAATAAATTAAAGCTAACTTACTAAAGCTGAAGAGATTTTGTGTTTGTTCAAATATAAGATATAAACGATCAAGATTCGACCCTTTGAAGTGGAGCAGTGACCATAAACGCAGCTGAAACTGCAGGGAGCTAGAACATAGAATTGAATAGAAATAAAATTCATTGTTCACTAAAAGAAATGAATCACAGAAGACGAAACAGATAAACATGTATATACAAACGGAGGTCTTATCGCTAAAAGCAATTTATTACAGGCAACCTATGCATAAACAAAATTAATAATAATTAAAATGTATCTAAAATTTAAAGTCGTCAACACGAAATATAGATTTCGATTCAGTAAGTATCCCGTAAAACAAAAAAAAAACAGAATCATTCTTAATATTATTTTCCAGATCACATCGTGAAAGACTTACAATTCAACATAATTCGCTGTACTCAGGAACCCGTACTGTACATTATCGACTTACAACCCCTGCGACACATCTAAACATCTTTACGAGACAAATTTTATATATTATACAAGTATGTTTCTCCATACGACCCTTCTAATGACGGAATAAAGAGGTGTAATTATTTATTTATGTTAATGTTACCTTAATACTCGTGAATAAATGCGTAATGAAAACACTGCTCTGACACATAACTCAGGCTATGTTTATGGCATAAAGTGCAATCGAGCGGAAGGGTCACCGTAGCTAGACTAGCGCCCATGGACATCTACAACTCAAGAAGTCGCAAGTGCTTTACCACCCTTGGAGAGTGCACCTCCCTGAAAGAGGGTTTTCTCTGAGGCCGCGGCATTACTCTGGTCAAGCCGACCTATACATGTTTTGGCATGCACCATGTGAGTTATATATGTATGTGAGTGACTCTCACATACATATACGTCAATAGCAAATAGATTTATGCTAAGTGCTATCTAGTTTCTTTTTAGAATTACAAAGAAACTAGAGTTATTTGTCATGTAAATTATTTATTTTGATACTATAAATAAGGTAACCTTGTTTGGTTATCCAGTCGCCAGGATACAGGTATTATACCTAATGCGCGAATTGTATTTATACCTACTGATTAAAGAGGTCTCTGAACCAAGTCTCTGAAGTAAAATGTACATACCAAGTAATTAATATCTCTGGTTCTAGTTTCAGCTTTCTGAATTCCCTATCTTTGATATCAGATAATTAAATAAAAGACTTTTATTAAATAACGCCGTAATGTTATCCAGAATAACTTGTTTTTTTTTTTTTCAAAAAATATAACGGAAGCTTCTGCCGTGAGCACCGCTTAATGAAGGCAATAAAATATTTAACGTTTGTAACCACAACTAAATTATTTTAACTTAACTATTAGTTAAACAGACACTGATGATTTCTTTTGAAACCTGTACTCCGTTTTTAAGAAAATACTGGTGAGAGAGAAAATACTAGACCGGGAGCTATGGCGCACGTCGGTAGAGGCCTATGCCCAACAGTAGACTGCGATTGGCTGAATGATGAAATAGTAATTGTAAATAATAGTAATAATAGTAAATAGAAGATCACGCACTGCACTTTTTTTTTATTTTTTTTTATTTTATGCGATAGGGGGCAAACGAGCAGACGGGTCACCTGATGGTAAATGACTACCACCGCCAATGGGTGACCATTGGCGGTGGTAGTCATTTACCATCAGGTGAATGTTGAAGAACCTGACGAAGGTTTGAAGGTCGTATCGGTTCGGAAATACGGCAGGCAACAATTTGTTCCATAAGCTGGTTGTGCGAGGCAAAAAGCTTCTGGAGAAGCGCACAGTGGTGGAGTGCCAATCGTCCAGGTGATGGGGATGGATATTTTGTCGCGTAGGACGATGGCGGAAACCAGCAGCCGGTATAAGTCCGAACAATTCCTCTGAACACTCCCCATGATACAAACGATAGAGGATGCAGAGTGAAGCTACATCTCTACGCAACGCCAAGGTGTCAAGTCGATCAGAAATATCTTGGCAGTCGATGATGCGAGTCGCTCTCCGGTGAATGCGGTTAAGAGGCAGAAGTTGGTACTGGGGTGCACCTGCATAGAGATGAGAACAGTATTCCATGTGCGGCCGAACCTGCGCCTTATAAAGTTGCAGGCGGTGGGCCGGAGTAAAATACTGTCTCGATCTGTTTAGCACACCAAGCTTCTTCGAGGCTAATATGGCCTTACTCTCTAAGTGACCGCGAAACTGGACTTCGCTTGATATATTGACGCCAAGGATTCCGATACTGGCTGATGCAGTTAGGGAAGTGCTCTCAAATTGAGGTGATACGACCAATGGCATCTTTTTAGCGGTGAACGCCCAAACCTGTGTCTTCGTGGGGTTAAATTGGACTAGGTTAAGTCGACCCCAATCTGAAACTTTTGATAAAGAAGTTTCGATTTCAGACACAAGTTTGGATCGGCTTTCGATGACGTTTACCCGAGAAATGTTAGTGCGGCCGGTGTAAAGGGCATCACTCGTGCTGTCGTCTGCATAGCAATGGATGCTGCTAATCTGCAGCATGTCGTTGATATGCAGAAGAAACAGCGTGGGTGATAGCACACAGCCTTGTGGGACACCAGAATTAACAGACTTGGAGTCGGAGCATGCACCGTCAACAACGACCTTGATGCTTCTGTCTGTAAGAAAACTGGTGAGCCAATTGCACAGTTTCTCGGGAAGCCCATAGGAAAGAAGCTTCGCAAGGAGCGCTTTGTGCCAGACCCGATCGAAGGCCTTCGCCAAACTAACGGCCAACGCTTCCCCCTTGGTCTCGATCGCCTGTGCCCACCGGTGAGTCAAGTATACGAGAAGATCACCAGCTGAACGACCCTGACGGAAGCCGTATTGTCGATCATTGAGGAGCTGGTGGTCTTCTAAGTACCGGAGGAGCTGGCAGTTAACAGTGAATTCCATTATCTTGGAGAACAAGGAGGTGATGGCTATGGGTCTGTAGTTGGACGGATCCGAGCGATCTCCTTTTTTAGGATTGGGGCAATGGGTGCAGTTCGGGACTACGCCAAGAGAGTAGGAAAGCCGATAAAGGCGCGTTAAAACCGGTACTAACTCTGGAGCACACGTCTTCAGCACGATAGGAGAGATTCTAACGGGCCCACTCGACTTATGAACGTCGAGGGAAAGAAGCGCTTTACGCACTGCCCTTTGTATAAACCGGACTTCCGGCATGCGGGTCTCGCACTGCGGTATGGTCGGCGGTGCGTTTCCCCCGTCGTCCAGGGCCGAGTTGGACGCAAAGATTTTGCCCAGAAGATCGGCTTTTTCTTTAGCGTCGTGGGCCAACGAATTATCTCCTATGCGCAGAGGTGGAAGGGATGGCTTACAAAAGTTCCCCTGGACAGCTTTGGCAAGAGACCAGAATGCACGAGTTCCGGAGGGGAGACTAACTAGTCTCTCGCCAATTCTGCCGATGTGAGCCGACTTCGCCCCAGCAATTACTCTTTTGAGGGACCTGGAGGCAAAGTTAAATTGCTTCTTTAATGTGCTGGTCTTTACATCCCGTGCTGTCGCTGCATTAGACCATGCTTGGTAACATTCCTGCTTTCGGCGGGACGCCGCTTTGCAGGTTCGACGAAACCAAGGCTGGGACTTGCCACCTGTGGGAATCAGGGAGAATGGAATAAAAAGTTCCATACCCTGAAGCACAACATCCGCGACAGAGTCAGCAACGACATTGGGATCATCCGGCGTGAAGCAAACCTGCCTCCATGGGTAGGATGCAAAGAATGTTCTCATTCCATCCCAGTCTGCCTGACTGTACTGTAACTCGCGGCCGCAGCGAGTGAACGAGTGGCACCATATGAGGTCAGCAGAAGATCCAACAGTGAAGGCACGTGGCTTTCTGCATCTGCCATATGCCAAGGCGAAATCGTGAACAGATCTTCCCGCATGATCGGTTTTGCGCGAACCAAGCCATTCGGCGTGATGGGCGTTAAAGTCGCCAAGAATCACGATCTCTGCGGATGGGACCTGCTGGAGCACTGAGTCTGTAGCCATTTTGACGTGGTCGAAGAGTTGGTCCGTTTCGGCATCACCGCTATGGGACCTGTAGAGGCATAGGTAGATGCGGGGATGGTCGTCGCAGTCTACACGTAGCCATAAGATGGAGAGGTCCCTTCAACCTTCAAGATTGCCGAGGCGGCGAGAAGTGATATCATTTCTAATGTACACGCATACACCAGCCTTAGGAACAAAGGAGTGTTCCAGTCCGTACCCAGGGTAGCGGAGGTAGGATGTGTCCGCTGGAGATGATATCTGCGTCTCGGTTAAAAAGAGCAAGGCCGGCTTTGCTGTCTCAAGGTGTTGGTGGACAGTGTCGAGGTTCGAATGTAAGCCCCTGATGTTACAAAAATCCACGGTAAACGTGACAGGGGGTGCCATGGTATGCCTTCTCTTGCCCAGAGCAGATTTTGAGAGCGCAGTTGAGCCCCCCCCAGAGTGCGAGGGGCAGCCTGGGCGTCCACTTTCAGGCATAATCCTTAATGAGGGTGGACGTCCAGGGGGGGATTCTCCAACGCTAGCGCTGGTACCCCCCTGGGGTATCCTTTTCGTTAACAGCGCTATCATTAGGGGGGTGGGGGATTTTGGGCCTCCGGAGACCTCACTCATTTCGGGGAAATGCAACGCAAGCGTTACTTCATAACCGGTTTTCAGTGAGGCCGTGGTATCGCACCGGTCGAGCCGGCCCATTCGTGCTTAAGCATGGCTCTACCACTTGTAGAGTGTTACTACACTCTGTTAACATAAAACATACAAAAGCAGTGCATTATTCTCGTATGTTTGAATGACTACAATCACGATTCTACGATCTATACAATTTGATACATATTAAGTTATTAATCTAAAAAAAGATAAAAGTCACGACTAAGCCTTTGCACGGCATGGTAGTCAGTCCCACTCAAGATGTTTAAGTACTCTATCGATACAGCAGACATAGAAATATATTAAGGCATCTAAAATCGTTACACTAGAGAATTAAACAACATTATGCTATCAAAGTTGTCATAACAAATAAGTACACACATTTCTAGTTAAGCTTTCAATTCACGAGTAGGAAACATACAAGAATGTAATAACGTCTCAATAATAAGCTCTTCTCATTTAAGTTAAAAGATGCGTTAACTTACACATAGTCTTAGAATTAAGTAAAACTATAAAAATTTAAATGTGTTGGATATTATTCTGAATGTAAAATGTGCTTTAATTTAGCTAGCTGCTATATATATATATATAGTTGCATCTGATCTCAGAAACTTTTATTAAAATAATTTAATAGGTAAGTACTTTTATTGTAGATTGTAAAAGTGAATAATCTTGAACTTACCAGATCAATCTATCTCAAACACGGAATTTTGAAGGGGTCATACACACTTCAATTAACGGTAGGAATTTGTGATTGATGTAGTTATTTTATAGATATGTTATTTTCTTATGACTATGCAAAAAGCACACCGCAATAAAGTCTTTTAGGTGCCATGTCATATTTATTTTATTACCTAAGTACTGTTTTTAATTAAAATTTACAAAGCTGTTTTTTTCATCCTTATAAATACACCAGTAAACTTATAAATTGAAAACGTTGTATTAATTTCAGAATTGCATTATTTATTCACGTCTCATCAAAACCGTTACTATTTTTTTTGAAGCGAAGACTTCTTTCGAGAGATAAAATCTATGGACTCGCTACACCGTTACGAGACGCATATGTCTAATCAACGCAATATTAGCACAACGAGATATAAAAGTACAACTAATGTGGTATACACGAGATATTTATATAACTTCGAATCAAAATTGTTTATTTCCTATTTTAGTTATCATGAACCTATAGTTTCTATTTTAGATTGTAATCATTTTAATGATAATGATGATGATACAAGAGTTGTCGAAATTGTTAACGATGATTCATAAAAGAATAGATTTATTGATTTATTGTTATCTAAGAATAGCGTTTGTAACTTAATACTGCATATTGTATCTAATGATGGATAGTTAATATTACGAAACGGCTACAAAACGATAAAAATGGATCACAAACGAGGGTAGGAAGTCGTATTTTCTTCGCTGACATATCAAACGATGAGAAAGCTAACATATTTCACTTGTCTATGGTTAGGTTCCTATCGTTAAAAAAAGATTATTTAACATACATACACGGATGCCATTATCCCTAAAGGGGTAGGCACAAGCGTCACAAATCTCAATTTTTTCCAACCATAAATTAGTCCCCATCCAATTGAAAATTTGAGTGAAATAAGAATTTCAGACATTTAATTTGCATTTACTTAAGTATTTGTTAAAGTGCCGTCTGGACTAAAAGTAAACAAATCTAAGGCTACGGCTTAAATCACATTTCACTAACAGTCAAACAATTTGCTACCATATACTCATACATTATACCTTTTATATATGATACATTTATAATTATAAGTACAAGATTAAAAGTCTATAGGGTCTTTGAAACGAAAACTAAAATTAGGTACCTAACTCATAAATGTATGATTTCAAAGAAAACTAAATTCAACTGATTCGAGGGAATCAGTTGATTAAGTTAGTACGAGTAATGTATCACAACTTGTCCGTATCCAATCGGATTTTTATCACCTTCATCAAGTTTTGGGTGTAAGTAACATTTACTTTATTTCACTTCACACACGCACTTTTTTACCACTACCCACTTAAAAGCTGTTTACATCCACAACAGTTTTTACAAAATTTCGGCATGTTTTTTTATTCAAAAACAGGTAGAAATCTCCTTTCTTCTATTTCCTTGAGCTTCAACTCCATGGAAAAGAGAAAACGAAGGATGGGGAGGGGAAAAAATAAAACAATCCTCGCCCTAACAACTTTGTAACCCTTGAGATAACAATTTGGTCTATTTCTTTCTCAAATATGATGCCTCGTTCTTGTTCACTTACTGTGAAGCCGTCACCTGGCGTCCAGTGTCACGTAGTCATCGAAGCGTGAGCGACGCCGCGACGACCTGACATGCTCCGATTCAACCGCCCCTGCTGTTACCACCGCCACAAGGCGTCACGGATACAGACACTACTGAAGTTTTTTCAGTCTATATGGCTATATTACTTAATATTAGGATCCAAGGATATTTTGGTGAACTATATGTATATTTTAAACACTATGTTATTAGAACTGAAATACGTGGCGTGGAGACCCTTGCAAACATAGAAACTACAGACACAAAGAAAAACAGGACTCTCTCAATAACTATTTGTGGATCTAACCACAAATATTTGTTTCTACTAGGAATTGAAACCACGACCTCGGGCTTTACTACAGATTCACTAAACATTAGACCAAGATGCCAGTTAAATCAATTTGTCACTAGTGTTTGTTTTTATTTGTACACCATGATGTTTTCCAGCCAAGCACTCCAGTTAATTGCACTCTAGTCTTGAAAGGGTTATCTGATCTCTGAATTCTTTGAGACAATAAACAAAATCCTATTAAATAAAATGTGAACATAGCGACGAAAGGACGAATAAAGGGAATCACTAATTCTTTGTTTTTAGAAACATTCTTCAGCAGAATACATTTAATGTAAAACAATTTCATGCTTTAGCACAAATGTTCAATAAAATTATTGCGTGAAATTCTTCTACACTCTTTTTTTTTGCCGACACCGCCACGCCGCTGGGCAATATGCATTTATTTATTTAAAACGATCCAAATGCTAGAGCCCTTTGTTTGCCATTTAAAAATATTCTCTCGGAATTTGTAGTAATTGTTATTTTATCAGACCCGCTTCCAATAAACTGAATCGTATTTTTTTTAACAACGGACTAACAGGAGTGCTGAAAATATTTATACATATTATTTGTTATTCTTATATAGAACAATTTGTATGTTTTCTGACATTGACATATTCTTACAATGGAAAATTTATGTTTTTATTATACGATTCAGATTTCAAACGGAAAACTTGCGCATTTCTGATGACTTTGGATCGAATATCAATAACATTGCCAAGTCTCTCTGCTTCCAATTGTTTATGCACCCCTGCAATATTGAATCGCAATGAGTGTTGTTGGTAATTTCGTGTTGGGTCAGGATTATTACGACCTACTTTACCATTCTTGACTGATTTCAATATCAATAAATTGGTAATTGTGTCGAGCGATAAAAGAGGAAAATCATTGTAATTGTTTTAAAGTGTGGATCTAATAGAGATCACTTTTATGAATAAGATTTGAAAATTTTCAGCAGTAAAGGGACTGAAAGAAAAGAATAGGAATATTACTTATATTGATGGTTTAAAGAGTACAACCAAGCATGTCAGGGTGTATAAGGTGTGCACATATCTGGTCTCAAACAGGTGCAGGGAAATCCGAGCCCTGTAAGACAATGTGACTTGTGTTAAAACGTATCCCAGATTTTTCTTGTGTCCTCAAAGAGTAGGCAGAGGTGGAATAAACGACCACATTTTACAAATTATAATTTAGTCCAAATTAAGTTACTTTGCTACTGGTAACGTGTCTATCCTGTTAATGGAGCATTTTTTAAATTAAAAAAGAAAGTCAATGCTTATTATTAATAGGAAGAAGGAGTAACAGTATAAAGTAGCTCGAGCACATCAGAGTCACATCCATATAACTCGAGCTGACGTTTTCGGGGAAGTTCAGGCCCTCTAATGCTTTATGTAAATGAATAAGAAATCAAACACCGCTACTGCAAAAAGGTTTTAGATTATCGATGAAATGAAAAGTGAAGAGTGGGATGTACGAGTATTGGCACTCGAAATAGAAAGTCGAAGGGTTTCTTGGATGATGGCAAGGCTCTTTATGAAAGTTATTAGAAGAAGACGTTCAGTTCAGCGTAGATGTCCTAGACTTTTGATAATAATAATAATGATGAGTTGAATTTGCGTACGTATAACAAAATAATGACTAATAATGATACGGGCGGTACTGTGAATGCGATGAATAAGTGGGTGCGTGACAGTTTGTGGATTGCGGTTCTCAGCCACATAGTGACAAATTTTGTAGTTGAGTGGTCGAGACCACTACTGAGCGAAGTTATATCCATGTGGTTTGTTCCCATTAAAGTGGTTTTAGTTGATGAATTCTAAAGGTACGTTGTGTAGTATTATAATACTGGCAACACAAGTGTTGTTACAATTGTTTTGGTTATCTATATGTCGTTTACTTGCTTGCTAAATTAATTAATGCTGGTTGTGTCTGACTGAATTAGTGTCATGTGTTTTGATATAAATTTTTATGCTTATCTTGTTAGTCCTTCACGTAATGTGATAGAAAACACTTTGATTCATAAAATTGACGCATGGCTTCTTTTCAGAATAAGTAATGTATTATATATTGTAAGTTGTGCATGGAGCTGAATCTGCACTTAAGAGCTTTACACTAAAAATAAATTAAAACAAGAACTTTGTGTATTAGTTTATTTGGATTTAACAAAAAGTTGCGTTAATGTTTCTCCCTGGTGTGGAGTTACACAAGTTCATCGTTCACAACCAAATATGCGTTCCAATGAAACGTTTCTTTGTTTCTAATTTTGAACTATAAGGACCTTGATTTACTACATATTACTGTACCCAAAATACCGGCCTACTATTAATAGTGTTTCGCTTCCCTGCAAACGATTTAGGTTAGCTACAAACTACGAATAATTTCAGAAAAAAACCGGTTTAAACTGACTACTTATTACAACTTAGCAAAAAAAAACATAATTGCCCATCACCGTCATCTTCCTATTATACCACCTGGTTCCTGTCTGACACCAACCCTCCTTGGGAATGTTGGCTTAAAATACGGGATAAAATGAAGAAGTTTAGATTTTAAGGAGGAAAGTTTGGCAGAGACAGGAACCTGGGATAAGAGCTAGATGACTAGAAGGACTAAGACTCCAGTAGCTCGCAGAAACAAGGGTCGCGTACTCATATATCTTGTACTGCCTGTGACTCGAGAGGCCAATCAGAAAATGGGTTATGAAGTAACTCTTACGTTGTACTTCCCGGAAATGAGTGAGTTTTCCGGAGGCTCAACTCATCCCCGCTTCTCTTTCTCATCTCCTAACCCCCCTCTTCTTTCCCCTCCATGCATCTCCAAATCAGTTGAGTTGCAGGTGTCCATGGACAGCGGTAGTCACTCACCATCAGGTGACCCGTCTATTAATCTGTCCTCATAAAGTATATAAAAAGAAAAAAAAAACATATAAACTACATTATTGAAAATGCTTTTTTGTATTTGTAGTGTCCTATAATATTAAAACTAAACGGCGATGATGTCTTTTTGTTTCCGTGCAAGTTGTGCCTAAATTATATAACGATAGGTATATTTCACAATTGTGAAGGAGGCTTTAATGGCGGCCCTAAGGTAAAGTGACATATGCTTACATTTTTTTTTTAATGCTTTTAGAGAACATTAAGAATCTAGTATAATTTATCAATGGTTAATGTATTACCAAAAGCAAGTTAAAAACTGTTAACTCACGTCCTTTCTTCATTGTATAATGTATTGTTTAACCCTTCAGCACCTTTCTATCGGGGCACGCTTTGAATCCCTTCAACCTAGAGTTAAAAAAGCCCTTGCATTCCACAGAATTTGTTGATAAATCTTTCACCGTCGTTGCAATGCGGCTGTGGAATGCACTGTCTCTCGACATAAAAAAGTCCAAACCATACAAACCTTTAAAACAATGGTTAAGAGCCACTTTTTTAAATTCAGAATAATGTAATGATGTATATATATATTTATATATATATATATATATATATATGCTTATGTATTATTGTGTATTCTATATGTGTATTCGCATTCATAGGTAAATAAGTATGCGTATTTAGTTACATAAAATTATTATGATATAATTATGTTGTACACGTCAGCTACCCATTGTACAATAATGTTTAATTAAGATCTATCGTAATTCCTACTGAACAATAAAGAATATTCTAATCTAATCTAATTTAACTATTGAATACAACTTATTGGAACCCTGTAGCTATTGACTGTTCAAGTATTTCTGATGTACGGAATTCTTGATTCTTACGGAAGACTCTTGATGTTTCAAAGGATCATTAATCTGTTTGTTGTTATATTACCTTCTTTTAAGGGGTCTGATGATTAAATAAAATAGTAGAAATATACTTCTAAGCTGGTGTTGCTATTAGCATACGGTATTTTATAAGAGTTTGCAGTTAAGTAGAAACAACTTCGAGGACAAGGTGAACAGAAGAATTCTGCTGGGTTGGGCAGCCTTTGGGAAGCTACGCCGACTATTCTCATCGTCGATCCCACATTGCCTTAAGACGAAAGTCTTCAATGAGTGTGTCCTATCATGACATACGGAGTCGAAACGTGGATACTTACGGTACGGCTGGTCCACAAGCTCAAAGTTGCTCAGAGTGCTATGAAAAGGGCTATGCTCGGTGTTTCTTTAAGGTATCGCATCAGGAATGAGGTGATCCGGCAGAAAACCAGAGTAATCGACATAGCCAACCGGATCAGCAGGCTGAAGTGGCAGTGGGCTGGCCATATTAGCCGCAGAACCGACGACCGTTGGTGGAGTGACAAGATGGCTGGCAGGAGCTGGATGCGATAAGCCGAAAATAGATCGAAGTAGCGTGCAATGGGAGAGGCCTATGTCCAGCAGTGGACTGCGATAGGCTGATGAGGATGATGATGATGATGATGATTTTATAAGAGAATTAAAATTCGTATATAATATGCGGTGCCCTACCAGCTTAAGCTCTTCAAGGAATCTCCCTTATTTTACTTTATCCATCACCGCTTTAGAGACTGCTCTTCTCATTGACATTTACGAATACTAGGTACTAAATTTTTCTACAGTTAGTTATGGTATGCTGGTAAGCTGGAGAATCATTAAGTGTAACAAAAAAATACTAAGTTATTATATATTAATTTTAATCCAAATCATTAAATGTAACAAAAAAATACTAAGTTATTATATATTAATTTTAGTAATATGACATCCTAACAGTACAAAAAAGAAAAACACATTTAAGAATTTTTATAAAACAAAAAGGAATATTATTAATATTCCTTTTTGTTTTATAACAATTCTTAACTTATACGCTTTCACCGATTGAACCACCATTCGCGATGTAACCCGCCTTTATTCCACTATCGGCTGATTTACGATCGCAATCGTCCATTTTAGAGTTACCGCTTCGGTAATTACTGTTTTACCGGCTCGAAAACATGCCAGATCGAGACCGCACCAGTTGTACGAACCTAATGCCAAGGGAATGTTTACAATACTAGGTTGTCGGAACATTTTACGAATTAAAACTAACGATGAATGTTATAAATGAAAATGTCCCAAATCCGTCTGGTTTAAGGTGAATATACACTATTAAGTTAAAGATATTTAAGAACATAGCCATTAAGCGGAGTATAAAAGGGCCACCCCATCTCCCTTGTCATAAAAAGCAGCTAAGGGATTGTACTGTATTCTATCTGTCAGTAAATATACAGTCCTACAGTGACGTCCTACAATGACGGCAATAGGCCAGCCACTTGCCTTGCTTAAGTGAGACTAAATTATGGTTCGCAAAAGTGAGTGTTTGGGACGCTTCATGGATATGGTTTGTATGTGTATGTATTTTTAGGAATATGCTAAAGAAAGTGTAGTATTTAAATAATGCATGGCTCATTATACCTTCATAATATTCGAACATAGTTGTTCAGGTTGATAGCGTAATCTCAAAGGCACTATAAAAATTAAGAACTACCTACGAGTAATATGCGGAGCCACACTGATAAGATACTTTAGACATTTAATGTATATATATATATATGTTTGTTATTAGACAACGTTGATAATAAAAACACACAGCCAGTCTTTCAATAACCTAGTAATGGTGTTTACAGTAGCGAAAACGATACTGAAGATATAAAGGAGTTTGCTTACGTTGTCCCAAACACTTGGTTATCAGATAGGTTACTAGGCCGTAAGCTCGTTTTTTATGTGTTTTGCATTTTGAGTACCAATAAAATAACATAAAACAAAAGTGTATTATATTGCAATTTTATAAGCTACGCCAGTTCTACTACGAGTATTAGGATGATTCAAATGACACCTTCCACCGTTGACATTTGAATGACACCGTTTGAGCTTTAGGACGTAACAAAATAACATCATGAGTACATACATACACTTAAAAAACATAACCATTCAAGTTAAAAAAATCACGTCTAGCAAAGGAATAAGCAGAAAAACTGCGTTGCGAGACTTGCATTACATTTTATTATAAATTGAAAAGGGTACTCCAAATGCTCAGAAGAAAAGTATGGTAAGGTTATGCCTTCCTATTCTTTTAGTTCCAGTTATCGGAGGCACTACCATTTTTCCAGATACACATTATTATAAATTGGATACACTGTTACCATTTCAACATTTAAATGAATATGAACATCATATGAAAAGGAGCACCGTACCCCGTGTCCGAAATTATAATGACTAGTTTTTTACTCTCCTTGTCTTGAGTTGTGTAGAACATTGAAATATATTTTTTTTATACTATAGGGGGACAGACGAACAGACGGGTCACCTGATGGTAAGTGACACCGCCGTCCATGGACGCTTGCAACTCAAGAGTCGCAAGTGCGTTGCTCGCCTTTGAGGGTGATGAGGGATGGGGGATGCAGGGAGCGGAAAGAAGAGAGGAGGGATGAGGAGATAGAAAAAAGGAGAAAGGAGATGAGGGGAGAGAAAAGGGGGGAACGGGAATTGGGCCTCAGGAAACCTCACTCAATTTGGCGAAATGCAACGCAAGCGTTACTTCACAACCGTTTTCTGTGAGGCCGTGGTATCGCAACGGTCGGGCCGGTCCATTCGTGCCTAAGCATGGCTCTACCACTGAATTGTATTGATATTGTATTGAATATATGTACTATCCAGTTAAAGAGCTGCAAAGTTTTTTTTTTTCATAAATTAATATATGTAGACGAGGGTTCGATGTTGATATTTCTATGATGTTGTTGTTTGACGTATTTTTTTTTTGGAAAACAATGTGTTGTCACGTGCGGGGATCGAACCCACAACACTCGGCACGGCAGCGTAGTGGCGAGGTGTCCTCTTAACGTGCTAAACCATCCATGCAGTCTAAGTTGTCCCGAGTGTAGGTATTATTTGTGTCAGTTTTTTGAGTTTTTGTAAAATTTCCCCTTAACACAACCAGTCACGTGCAATCCTAGTGGCCTCCCCAGTCACAGGAAATTAAGGACATGTGGTTACGCGATCCTGGCTTCTACGAGATACTGCAGTATGTGTCCTCGACTTAGATAAGGTAACCCTCATCATTATAAATCTCCTTTTCTTGCTTCTTTCCCGTTTTAAAAAGATAGGTAGGCAGCCGGTTATAGAAGAGACTAGCAACTACTCTCATCCAATATAAACATTACACAGACTCTAAATAAATGTGGGACAAGGTTAGGGAGACGATGATGAATGTAAAAATATTTGCTAGACTTTGACGAGACCTCATTTTTATATGTATCATATTTTTTTTAAACCATTTGCTCCAGGGAGATACACCTGCTTTAAAAAAAATAAAAAATTGGTGTAAAAATACTATGTAAATCATACTGTACATATATAGCTAGCAATCTTTATACGCTATTGCGCAGTCGAGATAAAAAAATACAATAAACCAATTAAACAGTTTGACGCGCTCCATAGTTCCGCGTTTCATAGTGGAATTTGTCCGTTGCTATTTACCATCGTTTCAATGAAGTTAATTATTTTAAATAGAGCATTGTTTATGTAAGGACCACATATTTCCACGACCTTACACCGCCGAGTCCCTTAATAAATAACCAAGTTAATGTTGAGACCTTTCGTAGCGCTCTTTAAGTTTCAATTTGTGCTCGTTAGTAAGCTTTTATCTCGCTGTCGAGATGTATCCTGTATACATCTCGACAGCAACATGTAGTTTTAAGTACTATTAGGAGGATGGGTTTCTTCTACATTTTTTTATAGTATATGGGGCAAATGAGCAGATGGGTCACCTGATAGTAATTGACTTCCACCGCCCATGAACACTTGCAACTCAAGAGTCACAAGAGTGCTATCCGCCTTTTAGGGTAGTGGAAAGAGAGGAGGGGACAGAAAGGAAGGAAAAGGAAGGAGGGGAGATAAGGGGTGGGCCTCCGGTAACCTCACTCACTCGGTCGCACAATGCAAGCATTGTTTCATATTTATTTATTTATAATAAATAATCATAAATATCTACGAACATAATACTACTGTTTTATGAAGTCCGCAATTCAAGGGAGTAAGAAGAGTGGGAGAGGTCGGATTTGCGGTTAGATAACGACAACCAGCTTCACCATTGAGCTCACGGAGGTGAGGATCTGTAGAGCTTTGCACCCCATAACAAAGGAATCCTCACATGTTCAAACAACAGCGCTGGATTATATGTTCAGTATCTGTTTTGTGAAAAACTTCACTAAGTATTCTAGAACTTAGTAAACTCACTGTACACCGACAGTTGGAGCAATTGAATTCTTGAGTGGAGACCGCGTCTCGGCAAACGTAGGTAGATGGCTGTCAGGAGCCATGGGATAGGCTGATGATGATAATGCTGATGATAGTTTGGTTCTATATGGCGGTGTGTAACATAAGTAACCTATTCTAGAATATTCTATCATTACTGTATTATACTACCGACCGTGAAATAAAAAGGAAAAGGTTAAATTTAATAATTAATTTCTGCCTTCAATTAAACTTTCGCCTGAAATTTTCGCCGAAATACTTGGCGGCCATAAATCTCGAAAATGTAAACTATTTAAGAAGTAGTTGAAGAGATTCGAAATGCTGAGTTTCTGTCGCGCCAATCTTTTGAAAAGTTCCTTCATTAAAGGGTTTCGAGGAAATGTTCTGAAAAGAAATATACTTACTATTTTTTTTTATTTTTGCAAAAAAAAGCGGATAACTTGTATGAATAATAATTTTATATAAAAGCTAGACGATATGACAATGATGCGATAATCGAGGTGAAAATGTATGTATGTAAATTTCAAAACCTATATATACATATATTAACATGGGAAAGCCAACGAATGGGCTGGCTCAACTGGAGTAATACCACAGCTTTTCAATAACCAAGTCAAATCGGTACTAAACAAATTATTTCTGAAACTGGCAGGGCCTTTACATGACAGAAGCCGTTGTAAAACTTAACTTAAGTACTAAGATAAACAAGATATGTTCTTGTAAAATAGTATAATTATGATTTAGTTAGTAAGTAATATACATACGAGTACATACAGTGTGGTCAGAGGCGTAACTAACATTTTGTACATTATAATTTAGTTCTTTTACGTAATATAGGAATTAAAAGAGAAATATTTAGTATAATATTGACAAAAAAGGGAAGATAGAAGAAAGAAGAAGAAGAAAAGGGATCAATCTTATGCAGTAAGTAATATGAGTCAACATATTATGGGTCCACTAAAATAAAATATGTGTAAGGAACGGTGGAATGTGGAAGGAAAGGTTAACTTTTATAGAGAGATTAATGTGTCGCGTCAACTTTGACGAGCATAGAAATAATGGACACAAAGAAAACCTACATAAATTCACAAAAACTTATTGTGTTGATTCGTGTGGAAATAGAATAGACCTCTAGCACAGCGATCAGAATTACTAACAATTAAAAACATATGCCAGTCAAATCATATATTTACTCAATATATATAATAACACATGCATATGTACGTATGGGCTGGCTCGACCGAAGTATTACCACGGCCTCGCAGAAAACCGGCTGTTAAACAATGCTCACATTGTGTGACCGAGTAAGTGAGATTACCGGAGACCCAACCTCTTTTCCCCTTTCCCTTCCCCTCTTAACCCTCCCAATTTACCAATCCCCTCTTTCCCTCCTCCCTTACTCCTACCCTAAAAAGCGGGTAGCACACTTGCGACTCTTGAGTTTTGCAAGTGTTCATGGGCGGCGGAAATCCCTTACCATCAAGTGACCAGTCTGCTCGTTTAACCACCTGCACCATAAAAAGAAGCATATACTAATTTGGGTATATATTAGGCAATGCGTGTGACCGTTAGGCAATCGTAACATGTGGCGGCCTTTTTGTAGCGATCAGAATTTAACTTTATGTAACTCGTGTTAGCGTTCCAGTTCTATATTGTCTTTTTTACGGAAAAGGGAGAATACTGCCTACCTTAATATTATATTTGATAGAGACAATACTACACCTTGAACGTAATGCGTAATATGGGTTTAAAAATACGAAGGTGTTAGAAAAATAAGCTTTAATAATATAAAAGAAGTAAAAAGTAAATTAAGTCAAACGGTTTTATTGTGTATTAAAGATAATAGTTATGTAGATAATGTACTAAAAGCTAAAAATAATTCGGTAAATCCTAGGAGCAGTTATCACAGCACTCTAATCAACAAAGTAGAAGATTGATCAGACATTGATCTCAATGTGGGAGAGCCGTGCTTCGGCACGTATATGCGACTCAACCAGAATATTACCACGACCTCACAGAAAACCGGCTGTTCAACAGTGCATGCATTGTGTGACCGAATGAGTGAGGTTACCGGAGGCCCAACCCCCTTTCTCTTCCCCCTTTTCCCTCATACTTTTCCCTTCCCCCCTTTCTTCTACTACCTTTCCCCTACTATGGTCTGTGTGATCGACGGCCTATTAACGTTATACACATAGTTACTATGTCATTTGTTTCTTTTATATTGCCTTTGCGTCTTAAAACTCACTTATACACGTACAATACATTAGAAATCTCCTTCTTAAAATGTACTGTACAATTTATTCAGGACAGAATAGAACCTAGAGTGCATCATTACGTTACCAATAAACTTACAAAGGAACTCAACAACAACTTCTTATTGAACAACTTCGTAGAAAATCGCAGCAAGTACAGGAAATTCTCAGGCGCCTCGTATTCAATACAAAAGATTGGCGCCTCGCCGGACTGTTCGTCGCTAACAATTCATTTACAAGTATCGCGTATTTTGTTGGTAGCAGTAGGCTTAGTTTTGTAACAGGGCTCTAAAGACTTCCATTTGTTTTGTATTATTGTAGCTAAATACTAAAATGATAAAGTCTTAATTTACCTAAAATCTTTTTTATTTCAAGACGATTTCAAATAATTGTCGAGCAATTTTATGAAATAAAGATATTTAATTTGAATTTGAATTTGACACAAATTTTTGTGCGGTATGGAAATGGAACCCACAATCTCTGTCTCAGTAGTCAAGGTCACTAACCACTAGACCAACAGTAAAAATGAGTGATGTGAAAAATATGCCAATTTAAAATTTAAAATACAACTATGAGTGACTGACTTACTTTGACTATAGAGTCGGCTTACATATATTAGTGAAATTTAAGAGTATCTTTGAAAATAGCCAAATCTATGTAGATATATATTAGTGTAGTATAGTGTAGATAAGAAATAGTAAAAAGGAACAAACGGCATTTAAAAAGAAATGATAATATTATATTTTTATTTGAATTTTTATGGTGTATTTAAAAAAAAAAATCATTTATATACTATTTTAGTTCTACTTCAGTGTTTTGTTAGTTGCGATACAAACATAAAACTAGTATTATTTCTCTTAAAAATACCTAACGTAAGTCGTCAGTCCGAACTGTGGGATGTCTACTCAGAGAGTCCCACGGGTCAGCTAACGTTCTTATTATGGTCTTGGAAAGGCGCATACACGGCGAAATAAAGAGGCGGATCTCTTGCGCGTAATGGTCGCCAAACACCCTGAACGTGTTGTTATACTGGATGCGCAGGTCGCGTAAAGTTAACAAGCGTAACGTAAAGTAAAAATTAAAGATATAGATTTGCAACTTTGCATATACAAACATAAACAAAAGAAAAACAAACAGACTTTTTTCTCGTATCTTAAAAGCCGTATTAATCTCGGTGGAGTTGAAATGGGCTTCACAATCTCTTCTCGTTGGTGTCAGAAAAAAAGGGGTAAAAGGGATCAGACTGGTAATTATGAGATAGTATATACATATACAGACATACAGCACGGGTGACAGCTATAGTCTTGCCCAATATTACGTATGTGATTCAAGTTAGGTTGGCAAAGTTTGCGTTTAAAAGATATCTGCCTGTATGGTTCTTATATACATTATATATATATATGTATGTATATATAGATATAATAATAAATAAGTATAATTATACTTACGTAAGTACTTGTATAGCTCCGGTGAAAGATCATCAAATAATTTCCTTTAACCTTTTTTAATAATACTTGGGAATACAAGAAATATTTCTAGAACCCTGTCAAAGTGCCACCTACGGGGTCCAATTGTGAATCTAAACTATTCAGGGACCTACTCAAATACACACAAAATCATAAAAATCGGTACGACATCTACATTACAGTCTAAACGTAATAAAATGAGGCTCACAAGGTTTGTTGGTTGATTTGAAGGATTATGATAACTGTTTTGAAATTGTTTATTTGATAGTAGATATATGTTATTCTCTGTGGTTACTTGTAATGAATATCGATTAACTATGAAATTTATTAGGTGTTGGGGTAAGCTTTACTTGACTCCCTCCTCCCGTTCGCCCTATCCTGGGCAACGTCTTCGGCGACTTTACACTTCTTCATGACCTGTAACACTATGCCTTTCCACCTGGTTTTGGGTCTTGCCCTGGGTCTATGGCCGAGAATGGAAAGCTGTTGTGGCAGGTTACTGTCGTAGTCAGGCGGCTACCTCTTTACGGGACCATATCGCATCGCAGCCTACTCTTCTGCATCTTTTAAGTACTCCTTACATGTGCATGGGTCTCCTTTCGGTACCAATTAAGTTACTTTCAGTCATAAACGTTCTTCTAACTGATCGTCCAGGTTCGCTATCGTACATTAATACTGATCGTGTAATGGTTTTGTTAACGAGATTTTTGAAGTTTTTTGACTTTCTTTGGACACACATAATAATTGTACTATTGGGAATTTTGCGGAAGCCTTCAACAGCTTTTAACCTTATACAATCTACAAAGGCTACATCTGACTCCTAGCGTTTTTTACCTGTATTATGTTTATAAATTAATTAAATTTTATAAATCTCGTCAAAATGACTGTTTCTTTAGTCACAATATAAATATAAAAAATCTCATATTGATATTTTAAGCAAATCAAAACATAATTCATGAGTAAAGTGTCTATTATTGTCAACAAGATACACACTCACGCCTGCACCTCCGAAGGGGTATTCAGAAGATTAATAAACGCCATCAATTTGCCGGCTATAATTTAGTAACACATCGTAAAGCAAGTATTAAATGGGAATATTGGAAGTTTATTGAATGAGACAGGGTAGGGAAGGCAGGGTAGAAATACAGAAAAGTAGAAGGTGAACATTGCTTAGAGACTTATCCATTGGACGTGCAAGAGGGAATTAATAATAATAAGTATTTTTATATGACCTCTACATAAAAATGTAATTTCCTCTTTAAAAGTGTATTTTATATGTTCTGTGTCTGTGGATGCCAATTGCGATTACCAAGTAATATTTTAAATGATGTTCGATTAAGGTTTTTTAATGTTTTCTTTTCTTATTGAAGGTTCGAGGGTCGTATCGGTATGAACTTTTGAACTGTAACTAGAAAATTATACATAATATTTTAAAAAGAGTGTCCTTGGAGTTTCTTGACTGTTCTTCTCCATAGGATGTACGTATTGGCACAGGTCACGAATGACTTATTCTGACCGACTTCTTCTCTTGACTATTCAAAAATACCTATGATTGGTTTAATGGAAATAAATAGTTTCGATTCGATTTTTGATTTTAGTAGTCATCACAGTAGCTTATCTAATTTAAAGTTCATTTTTGTATTACGAGGTAAATAAAGATACAAGCATTATTGATCAGTTGATATAAATCTTTAGATACCATTCAACTGCACTTTGCAATTCAACAACAGAGTAGTGGCTTTTTAATACTCTTACTTCTAAAAGATAATATTTTATCGATTCCAACAGAAATAGTTTAATTTTTTGATAATGTTTTGGTCGTGCCTTTCTGTACCGATAGCAACGTATATGCATAATATCATGATGATCGGATCAAACAATGATTTTTTATATGAGACAAGATAACTATATAATCAAATGAAGGAGAGTAAGACAGTGAAATGACGAATGAAAGAGTTGAAATGAGGAACAGAACATACCGACACCGACCCCAAATTAAATTGGGGCGAGAACAAGATAGCGATATTTTACAATTGAGAGCTGTATAAAAGAACTTAAATATAACAACATAAATAACCTTTAAACTAAAACGGCTGCAAGCTTGTTTTTAAGTAACAGTGATAGTTTAAACTCCAAAATTATCTACTTACTGTAGTATACTCACTAAACCACTTTGTTGACGGGTCGCCCGACCACTCCTTATCTCCACTCCACGAATTACGCTCATTTCCGAAACGCTCCGAGTGTCGTCAACCGAAAACATCACTACATCAAAGCATTCAAAAACGTGTTTAATTGGTATAACATAAAAGCCAAATTCCCTTGAATCGCGTGATAGAATTACACACAGTTTACACTTACTATAATGGTTATTTCTTACGTACTGAGGTTTATTTCCAAATTGATACAAATATATAATTTAAAGTGTCGTTCAAAGTTACCCGTCGTCTATAAAGAGATCTCGATATTTGCTCGTATGACCGTAATCACTACGTAGAGTTACCATATTTTCTGAGACTCTTAGAAGACAGTTTTTGCGGTCATCTTGTGTGGGGACAATTTTAGTAGTTCGGATATTGTTGTACAAACTTCGGAGCATATTGCGTTATGTATGAGCGGGTCTCCTTTGGGTCACACACTCTCAAAGATAGTGATTACGGCGGTTTTTACACAACTTTTTTCTTGACTTAAGATAGGAATAATAACATATTAAAAATTGAATTGCTGACGAGAAGTAAGGAACTTTGGGGACGTATGCGTGTTTGTTGTATTTGTATATTATTTTGTTTTTTTTTTTTAATGTTGTGTCTTTTAATGGTAATTGTGTTGTTATTTGTGTTATTTATTGGAGTTTAGAATATGATGAGTATGGCAAAGAATGCCTATAAAATTTTGGAATAATAAACATTTTACAATACGTAACTTCAGGAGTAGATACCTATCACAATGCGTTCCTCTTCACATCTTCTTCTTTATATATTAAATTGAATTGAGGTTTGTTAGTCTTACTATAACTCGAGGAACGGATGAACCGATTTGAATAATTCTCTGCTGGCAAAAGCTAGTTTCGAATAAAATTAGCAGACCTACCCTACCTAGGTTTGTGAGCGCATCTTCACCTTTACATAGGTTAACCCTAAAAGTAATAATAACAGTTAGTATGATACAAATTATAATTATTTTGCATGCTTCATTAGAGAGTTAAGATTAAGAGCGGTATTCAATTTGAAAAAGTGTTAAAACATAAAAATTACTGTTGCAATGACTGAATTACCTTTTGGTCTAGTGGGTAAGTAGCTCTTACTGCTGAGGTGGGTCGTGGACCTACACGGGAAAGAAATTTGTGGGATCTACTAAGATTTAAATAATTTGTGTGACACAGGAAGACTTCCTAGTGCGATCTTCTCTATATCTAAAAAAAAACCGTAATTGTTTAGTGCAAGATTAATTTATTTAAAAATCTTTTTAACAACTAGACGCTGTAAGATGTCACAATAGAATATTTTGTGTTAACCTATACAACGAAGCTATTTTGTAACCGTTGAAAGTGGTCAATGCAAAATTGAAGATTTGAATTTCGAGTGATTTTTTCTTTTTCTCTCATTTTTTTAAAAAAAGACCATTCTCCCACTAGGATTTATTATACAGACAATTCACATTCCGCCCAGAATACTCAGACTTAGAACAACAATTTGAGGATTACATAAAGTGTTGTCCTGTGTGGGGATGGAAATCATAACACTCGGAGCGTCAGCGTAGTGGCGAGGCGACCACTTTTGTTCTTTCAGTTTACTCTTTAAAGGTCAAAACGGACTGTAAAGCTTCTTCTAATTAGATATTACTCCTAATGTTTTTATTTTGTTTATATAGGTTCAAGCTTGACTAAAAGGACAACCAAAAAGAAGACAAATAATACAGCATACATAATGACCGCATTTTTTTTTGGAACAGAGAAACAAGTTAGCTTGAAAAATAGGTGGTACTGAAATTTGGTCAGACATTAAATTTTTCCGAGAGTGAAACAGTTTACACTCAAATCGATTATGTTTACCTTTATAGGTTTAACTATTATAGGCATATCTTATTATTATAGGTATTACCTTACTATCGTACATCTCAGAATCTCATCTACAGAGTTATGTCCCGTTGCTTTAGTAAAAGCGACGGGACATAACTCAAAGGCCCGGCCTTATAGGACTATGTGACGTTGTTGTTTTAATCAGTTTGTAGTTTCTGATTTACAAATACTTACAGCCCTGAAAAGAAATAAATAAATTCAACTCATATAAGGTTTTATCACTGGTAAAAAACTACACCAAAACTTAGCCGCCACGACATGAAAACAAAAAGTATCCTAGTGCTTGGGGACTTCATAATAAAATCAATACGTTAGCCTAGTTTTATAAGATTGAAAATATAGTACTTGTATGATTAACACTTAAAAATCGTTTCAATGAAATTGAAAATAGTGAGAGTAATTTCTTACATGTAAATAAGCAGTCTCGGGTCCGCAAGGTCTAGTGACAGGTAAAACAGAAATTTCGAAATCATAATTCTTTGTCTTCAAGCTTAGTTCTTATTTAGTTTTAATTCTCTTTTTTCCCAATAGCGACTAATTAACAAACGACATTCATTCTTCATGGTTTAAAAAAAAAACATTATTTCAACACTTCTCAGGGGAAAATGTGTCAAATGTGATTTGAACAAGTTATATTCTTTTATTTTTAAGTTTTGTATTGGGTTGTTTAAATTATCACGGGTTTAACTTTTTGATATAATATTAATATGATTACTGTAAAGTTAGCAGAGTTTGATAGGCTGTTTGTTGGCATTTTATACAAGAGAAAATGATAGATAGAGGGCTCGTAATTCCTAGAACCAGCCAGTTCGAGTTATAGGTATGAGACCCTTGCGATTCTTATTTCCTAAAGGGCCTTATGAGGGCAATAGGCTTGCCCCTTATTACTAAAATTGACCGAGTTAATTACGCCTCTGTCGGCGTGAGTGTATTTTTTTTATATAGTATAGGAAAAGGACAAACGATCACCTGATGGTAAGTGACTTCTGCGGTCCATGATTACTTGCAATTCAAGGGTCACAAGAAGGCTGTCCGCCTTTTAAGGTAGGGAAAGGGAGGAGGGGAAAGAGGGGAAGGGAAAGTTAGGAGGGGGGGAAGTATGAGGGAAAAGGGGAAGTGAAACGGGGTTGGGCCACCGGTACCCTCATTCACTCGGTCACACAATGCAGGCATTGCTTAACAGCCTTTTTTCTGTGAGGCCGTGGTAATACTATGGTCGACCCGGCCTATACGTACATATGTATGTATGAAATCATTTGACTACATATTTTCTTCAAATTTGATTCTAAAATCTATACTTCTATACTTTTATAATAAAAAGGAATGTGCCTAATGCATTGTTTTATTTGTCTTAACTAAACCATCCTCGCAGCTTTTCTAATAAAACCGGTTTGGAGCTGATCGGTTGTATGGTTACAAAGTCTATAACGGATATAGGTAGAAACAATTTTTGTGTTTTATATATAATATTATATACTAATATTATGAATGCGTACAACCCCATCTCCATTTCGTCTGTTACCTTTTCACGGATAAATGGCTGAATGGATTTTGATTAAATTTGTGGATAGTTCGAATCCTGGGGATGGACATATGCCATTTTTTATCGACATACCCCTTGGAAAAAGCCACAGTAGGAAACTTTTGGCTTACCTTTGCTCAATGACACACCAAAACGCACTTTTATAATTAAATAAAGCTAAAATATCACCACAAACACAGTCCAAACCTATTTGCCGTCAAAACTTCTTAATTTGACATCGGGTAGATTGCAAGTGTGCCTACTATGTGTATGTACCTGATTGATATTTAAAAGTTTTTTATATGCACTGCGTTTGTGGTAACAAATATGCGGCAGCATTAATTTCAACTCTGGGGGACTCACGCCCAGAAACGTTGTTTTTAGATGGTGAGTTCAGGTCGTAAAAATTGATATGTGTCGTCAGTGAAATTAGCGTCAGTAGTCAGAGTCATAATAGACTAGGCTGTGGTTTATCGTGGTAGGCACGAATGGGCCGGCTCGACCGGTGCCATACAACGGCCTCACAGAAAACCCGGTTGTGCAGCAGCGCTTCGGCTTCTTTTCCCCGAAATTAGTGAGGTTTCCGGAGACCAAATTCCCTTTCGTCTCTTTACCCTCTCCTTATCCCCAATCTCCTCTTTTCCATCTCCGCATCGCGCCTCTCCCCTTTCCTCATCCCTTGTCATCCTAAAAAGCGGCAGCGCACTTACGAGTCTTGAGTTGTAGGTGTCCAAAGACTTTTTGTCGTTTTTTGACGTGACGTCCAAAGACGTTTATGTGTATAACACAAAAAAATTAAATATCAGTCACGTAAACCACTTTAATTTTGAAGACAATATTACACCAGGAAGGGTAAAGAATTCTGAAGGACGATCATCATCATTCAGCCTATTGCAGTCCACTGCTGGACATAGGTCACTCCCAACTTGCGCCATAGCACCCATCCCAGATACGATGGGATGAATAAAACAGGTCATTAGAATTTAGTACCTTTAGGTGCATTAAATCGATTGTAAACTATTTTAAAGTAAATTTATAGTACAGTAGCGACGTAATAGAAACTAAGTAGTTACAACTCTCCGGTTCTCGCAATAATATGAATTGTTCGCAATAGACGATATCCACTGATCTTCTTTAAACTTGTTGTTATTGGTAAAGTTGTAAAGTTAGTAAGATAGAGACAGGATTGGTTCCTGCTTATCACTGTAGTTTAGTTTAATAATTGAGCACTTGGAATATTTTATATGGAAAGAGTATTATAAAGTTGAAAGCGTTATTGGAATTTTAAATAAATACACAGTACCAGTTGCTATTGCGCACAATGCCAGGATTTTTTTTTTTCAGCAGTGGATTGCCAAAATCTGTTGTTTTTCGTGTATGACACGGGAAAATGTTTATATGTACAGGGTGTTACAGAAGGGTTTGGTCATATTTAGGGGTCATATAGTTGACCCTCTGCAGAAACGCCAAAAATTCGACAACTTTATGATTCAAACCATTATTAGAAAAATTCAAACCATTTAATAGACCGTCCACTTGGTTTTAGAGTATCGAATAGTTGAAGCAAAGCGTTTGATATTTCATGTTGGCTAAAGAGGCTTCGGAAAGGATACGGGAGAGGGCAAGTACTCTCTCATCCCGTAGAACACGCAGCAGGCGCCGGAGAGCACAAATCTCCGGCCTCCATGAGCGCTGGCCTGTGGGTAACGGGTAGGTAGGGTTGCCCTTACCCTAGCAGAAGCAGGCCTGAGACGGTGGTGCGACGTGTTCCACGCTCGCCTCTCAAACTGGTGGGGGGCTAGGCCCCTCGTATTCAATGGTGGTGGTGCCTCTTGCAAAAGAGGTGGCCAAGGTCTGCAGGGTTCCTGGAAAAATCCCTCCTAGGGTATACCCAGGTCCCTTGCAATAGACCCACTTGTGCCGGAACACCGTGTGGTTTTAGTCGGTTCGAGTCCGACATACCACTTCACCGTCAGCTCCGGTGAGGTGATAACCCGTGGGCGTTTCCACACGAAAAAAAAAAAAAAAGCGTTTGATATTGGACGGCGAAAACATTAAGACCACAAAACAAGTTTGAAACTATACAAAATTCAAAAAACTATTTCAACAAGTACCTACAAAATCTGAACTATAAATTGTTATAAAGCTTTAGCAATTCTCACGCCAGTCAAAAGCTTCAGTTTGTTCATTGAAAAAAAAATTGATTGAAACCAGAAGTTTGTGTATCTACAACACAAACACAAACTTCTGGTTTCAATCAATTTTTTTCTCCAGAGACTAGAAACATTTTTAGATTTGAGTTTACCATTGTCTGGAGTAGACAAACTGGGAATTAACTTTGCTTGCTAGGACTTTAAGAGGCATGTTTAGTTCAGTATAGTGTATGTTCTGTTCTGTATATGTGTTCTCTTTTAGTGTAAAACTATTGTAACGAACACGTAAAAAATCCTTACAATGGTTTTCCATATTTTGTGCATAGTAACTACAACTTCTGACTTTACACAAACTTACGAACCTAAATCAAGCAGAACTTGTAAATAGACTAAGGATAAACAAATTTAAAATTTAATAAATACATTCATATTATAAATGAAGTTCAACCAGACACAGAACAAACTACCGTTCTTATCCTACCATTATTTATCCTGGGTGTGAGTAGAACTCACGGTCTTTTGTTCTGCAGTTAGGCTCACTAATCACCGGACAAAGAAGCCGGTGCATATAAAAATGCAAAGAATCCGGTTATTACTATACAAAATATAATTTAAAATGCGCTGGGTTTTTTTTTCGTGGAGGAAAGAGGAGAGGGGAAGTTGGGTTAATTTCTGACGCAAAAAGGAGATATGATATAAATTGTACGTGTTAATATACCTGTGTCATCAAAGTATTTACGATTTTTTATAGTGTTTTCCTATCCA
This sequence comes from Tyria jacobaeae, assembly GCA_947561695.1. Taxonomy (NCBI): domain Eukaryota; kingdom Metazoa; phylum Arthropoda; class Insecta; order Lepidoptera; family Erebidae; genus Tyria; species Tyria jacobaeae. Next base: position 2,190,184 of record OX387207.1, on the reverse strand, counting down.
TCCCCATCACCTGGACGATTGGCACTCCACCACTGTGCGCTTCTCCACAAGCTTTTTGCCTCGCACAACCAGCTTATGGAACAAATTGTCGCCTACCGTATTTCTGAACCGATACGACCTTTAAACCTTCAAGAAAAGAGCTACTCTACTCCTACCTAAAAGGCCGGCAACGCACTTGTGACCCTTGAGTTGCGGGTGTCCATGGGCGGCCGTAGTCACTTACCATCAGGTGACCCGTCTGCTCGTTTGCCCCCTATCGCATAAAAAAAAAATGAAGTGACTTTAGCTTTTTTATTATTCGCTCTTTTCTGGTCACTGAAATTATTTAAGAGTTGGCGGTGTTATCATGTAAATCAGATTGAGAGTAGACACGAAATAAGTATTTCCAATATATCATCAATCATCATTCAAATTTGTTTGCTGAATGTCAATGCTGAAATTCATCATAATAAATAATATAATAAATCAATCAATATAATTATAGAATCGGTTTAGCATCTAAAATTGTTACGGTCAGGCCATTTATTTCCAAAACATTTAAAGTACTTTACATTTCTATTCGATTGTATACACAAGGTATCTAACGACTGACGCATTACGTCACACCGCTGTTATCAACAAACTCCAGAGGCTGGCTGGCTTGCTGATTTATATCGGTCGCTTTTGAGCCATGATTTAGGAGACAACTAGCCCGAAATAACGCATGGTCGGACTTCTCTGTAATGCTGTTTTTGGACGATTCATTGGTGATTTTGTGTCAATATATATTTAAAAAAAATGATAGTTGAATAATATCGAAACAATCATGAAACTATCTTTACTCATATTACGGTGATAGTAACTTTGTCTGTCTGTTGGCTAAACTTCTAAACCGATTTTTATAAAGGACACTATTTATTATAAAAAAAATGGGGTTCTGTAGTTGACCCCATGATGACGTTAAGCGTGAACAACTAACTACAAAGTACAGAAATCCTATTTCGAAACTGACTTCTAAACCTTCAAATGAATATATTATGATAGATATATTTATATATCATTTCTTTAATAAGAGTGCTTTTAATATTTAAACTTATGGTATTTTACACCGAGGCGGATGTGTGTGTGTGTCCTATTTAAAAATACACATAGCATATAACAAAGATTCACAATCCATTGTTTTCAAGCTAAATCTACAATATTTCTACAACGCATAACGCTCCTTTTTAATCTTATCTGTAAAACTGTTTATGTACAAATGTAGAATATGTTTATAATGTATAATAATAATTAGTTTAAAAACTCTGAATTACTTTTTTTATAAACTATCAAGTTCTCTATATAATAGTAACCGCTACGTTTTTTCGTATGTCGATCCGTATTCAAGTGATTGTTGATTATTGATTGAATGTGATGTGAGTATGCTGTCTATAGTTATTCGGTTAACGCCAGCTAGAACAGTCAATACTAGAAATTCTTATACGATGAAAAAATGTACTGAAAGCTTTTTGTATGAGCAGTCCTTTATAGTCTGGGTCTTCCAAAATATATAAAAAAAAAACAGGCTCAATAGCGTCAACTTTTCAACCACGCTTCCTTTCAAGAAAGAAATGAAGCTTTTAATTTAATTTCTTTATTCATAATATTGCTCCATAATTATTTGATATTGTCTTAAATATTCAAAATTATAGATCAACACACAGCGTCAAAGCAATTACAGGTTGCCTTATCAAAAGTTAAATTAAATTAAATATGAATGAACTAATTAAACACCTACCAGTATTGATCTATAACCGTCCGTATCCAAATGGTTGAGCTTTACGAGAAGAAATCGGGCAAACAAAATCAAGTGTACACCATATATTATACAATAAAACTCTATTTGATTGTGTGCTGAAATAGTGTTTTATTGTATAGTTTTACTAATATTATGTTGTTAAAGTAAATAAACTTAAATTAGGCTATTAAAAGAATGGCAACTGATAGGCAGGGAAAAAGAAGCTAAAAGGAAAAAAATATATAATTCAAGAGGATAGAAAATGAAAAACACATTTAGCTCACACAACATTGTACTGATTATTAGAAATAGCCTGTGAATATCTATCAGTTCAATCCCAAGTCCTTTTGCTTCCATGTTACCCACCACTGAGTAATAACCTTTAAAGCACAAGTTTCGGTCAGTCAGTTAGTCAGTCTTCGGAAAGGATCTGTCGCTACTAACTGTTATACGCTCCATGGCCGGTAGCGACAGGAGTATTACCGCGGTGGCAACTTCCTTCTGCAAGGACGTTACCTCGCAGCAGGAGGCGGCAGAGCGGGCCCGAGAGGATGACCTCCACTTTGACGCGATTGCTGCCAAACCAAGTGACGGAGAGCGCCTACCAGCACATCATGCCACCCTGAGTGTTACTGCAGGTGGTCGGGCTGGGTTTACCCCGCTTTAGTGTGGGCAGGCGCTAGGAGGGGTCCGGATGTCTTATTAAAGCTGTTCCAGGATTCTACCTACTTTAAGCACAGCATGGCACACCGTGTATTTTTAGTCGGTTCGATCCCAACACAACATTCCACCGAAAATTCCGGTGCATGACGGCCCGAGGGGTTTTCCACACGAAAAAAAAAGTAAAACAAAATTTCTGTTCATTACGTGTGAAGAAAGTATATCATTTTTTTTATTAAACTGACCTTTATTTATATGTGCGTAAGGAGGATTTTTGGAAATTCATAATCGTTTCAGCTAGTTTGGTTTCGCAGCAAGAAAATTATAAGGCCGGTAAGGAACAATCGCTGCCCATTGATACATTTCCCAAGTTTGAGGATGTGGAGGGAGATTTTCTTTGACAAAAGATTTTCTGTGAGGCCGTAATATTACTTCGGTCAAGCCCGCAAATTCGTGCTCCCATCATATAGTACCCGCGTAATTCAAGCGCATTTATGCAATTAGGTTATCTTACAAAGTAGTTTAAAACGTCTCGGTAGTAATAGCATTTGCTCTCTAATGTTGTTCGGACTGGACTCAGTGCCGCGTGAGTATTCAATAAGCTGCCGGACAGAAAATAAGATTACAAGAGAGAGCTATATTAAATAGATGCATCATCCGTCGGTGTATTATAAGGCAGCCATTAGCAGCAGTTCAGGAGGCGGTGTTGACACGTAATGCTATTATCACACGCTCTCCCGTCGTTCTACTCTTAATGTGGTTAATCATTTTAGTATGCAATTTCGTGAGCACCCGAATGAAAGTTGTAATAAAAATTTAATGAAAAAGACGGTTAGAAAGACAGAAAAAGATAGACACAAAGTAGTAATTCTAACAGAGACACACAACGGACATGATGATTCTCTCATACAGTAAAATAAACGTACTTAAGAAAGTGGGTTATTGATAGAGCTTCCACAAATGATTTCAATTGTAGATACGAGTAAGTATTTGTTATAATGAGTATGAATACTCACCATGCACACAATTCAAGAGGGCTCAGACTTCTCGGAAACAGTCATTTCGAGTTAGTGATGGTATGCGACCCTGACCGGCTTGAATTATTGCCCTCAATCCTCAACTCACCCGTTAAAGCAATATCCGTTTATTTATTTTCTTGTTTCTCCCTTTCCCTTTCGATGGAAGATTTTTTATGCGATACTATACGATTCGCAAACGTGCAGACGGGTCACCTGATGGTGAGTAAATACCGCCCCTATGGACACCTGCACCTTGTAGTGTTGGGACTAAAACACGTCTGTACGCAAGGACACTTTATTTCCGACTGCCTTACTTACAATCATCGAATACTTAATGTACTAACTTACACTACACTCCCTCACACTTATTCTATTCCATACTTTATTTTTTTACGACATTGTCGGATAGGGCGAGTCCGGGTCTGGAGCGGTGACTCGGGCGGCGGACCGAACTGCAACTCCGGTGAGGCCGAATTATCTTCTTCTAACGCCAGCGTAGGCTCTAATTGCGTCAGTGCTCCTGCTCTTGGCAGCTCCTCGCGGAACGTCAAGCCCTCCAACTGTTCCCCCTCACCCCGTTCATTTCGCACATTGGCTATGGAACTTTGCTGCGCTTGAGAATTTGTGCTGGATTGTCTACCTAAGCCTGGGTCTACTGAAGCTAGCGATAGTCTAGCATTACTTGGTCTTTTCCGTAACTGGTCAATGTGTCTGTGACACACTTCCCCACTTTCGCCTAAAACTTTAAAATTGCTACTTCCAATACTATCTACAACGCGGCCCGGAACCCATTTCTCACCTTTTAAATATTGTCTATACCACACTAGCTCTCCCTCCTCTATATTCCTATCTATTCCTAACGCTGCGTCTCTTTGTCTTTGTTGTGCTTTTTGTACTCGAAATTCCCTATCCGGTTTAATAATATCTAACCGCGTTCGTAACCGCCTACCTAGTAAGAGAATGGCCGGACTTTCCCCGGTTGTTGAATGTTCAACGTTTCTATAATGTAATAAAAATGCCCATACAGCTCTGTCAACATTTTGTTTTTCTTGTAGCGCTTTTTTTTATAACTCGCTTGATGGTTCTCACCGCATTTTCCGCTAACCCATTAGATGCTGGGTGGTATGGGGCCGTAAATATGTGTTCGATACCGTAATAAGTGAAAAAGTCTCGTAACTCTTTTGAGATGAACTGCGGGCCATTATCGCTGACGACCTGCCTAGGTACACCCCACCTACTAAAAAGTTCACTTAAGCGATCAATAAGTCCGTGAGCCGTAGTGGAGGACACATTAAAAACTTCTAACCACTTCGACATCGCGTCTACAACTACCAGGTATTTTTTTCCTGCTATGGGTCTCAAATAATCAACATGCAACCGGCTCCACGGGCGGCCTGGCCAGTGCCAAAGCCGCGGCGTCTGACGCGGTGGTGCGTCCGCATGCGCTGCGCACACAGTACACGTACGGCATACTCGTTCTACTGCCTCGTTCAAGCCTGGCCACCAAACATAGCTTCGGGCCAAGGCTTTGGATTTAACAATACCCATGTGTGGCTCATGTATCATACCTAATACTTTTTCTCGAGAGTTCTCCGGTACTACCAACCGATGCCCCCACATGACGCAACCTAACTCTTCGTATAATTCTTTTTGTCTATTAAAGTAAGGTCGTAAGCTATCAATTTCGCAATCACTAGGCCAACCGTCACGGATATAACTTAATACTTTACCCAATGAAGAATCCCTTACTGTTTGTCTTTTTATTTCATTACAATCGAAAATTAAATTGCAATTCCCTAATTCTATATTACTAAAGTACTTCCTATAGGTTTCACTATTAATACAAGAAACGGCAGTGCCTGTATCTACCTCCATTTCTATTATCTGTTTTTCGATTTGTATTGGCAAACTCACCGCCTTGTAATCATTCAAGCACAAATGATGGAAGAGATGGAAATCCTCCTCATAGGGCAGCTCCTTCTCACCTTCGTTTGAGTGCTCGTACATGTACCGCAGTGGACAACCTCCGGTGTTACCGCGCCAAGAGAGTTCGGGGCACGCCCGACGCAGGTGTCCCGTGCGCTTGCACCGGCTGCACACGTAACCCCGGAAACGACACGTGTCGTAACTGTGGTCCACTCCCCCGCACCCTTGGCAATAGGAACTTCTGCCTGATCCTCCGCTGAAGGCCCCGGCTTCCCCGCCGCCGGTTCTAGCGCCCCCTTGCTGTATGAACCGACCTGTCCCACGTCCCGTGGTTGTTGACCGCCCCCCACCGCGCATGCTGGTCCGCATGCTGCCACCGCCGGCCACCGCCGATTCTGATCCGGTCCGCAAGCGTGCCTCCAGTGCATGTACCTGCATCTGCGCCGTCCCGGTACCTCCCACTCCTTCCCCGCCGGAGCCCCTCGATGTTTCTACCGCGGCCGCGTCCCGCTCAGCCGCCTCCAAGGAGACAGCGATTTTTACGGCGTCCGTGTATGTCAGCGAATCGTTCTCCGCGAATAATCTCTGACGGATGATGTCACTTTTTAAACCGCACACAAATTGATCCCTCAGGTTTTCATTGAGATGTCCATAAAATTTACAATACCTCGCTAGTTTCTTTAGTTCCGCCACGTAGGTAGCGATATTTTCACCCCCGTTCTGCCGCCGTTGTCTGAAGCGATACCGTTCTGCTAACGCCGACGGTGCGGGTTGTAGATGATTTTCTAACAGCCTCACAGCTTCTTCATAAGACAGCTGTACTGGTTTTCTTGGGCTCGCTAAGTTTGACAACAATTCGTAAGTTGCATCCCCCATTACAGCAATTAAAGTAGGTAGTTGCATCTCCGTTTTTATACCGTTAACTAGAAAGTACACTTCTAGTCTTTCGGTATACGCCGTCCCCCCGTCTAAATCATACTCCCGTACTTTCCCGACCGACATTATTTTTGTTTTTATTTTATACCGTGCACCGACAATTTCGTACACCGCGATCCCATCCTCGTCGCCAATGTAGTGTTGGGATTAAAACACGTCTGTACGCAAGGACACTTTATATCCGACTGCCTTACTTACAATCATCGAATACTTAATGTACTAACTTACACTACACACCTCAAGATTCACAAGTGCGTTGCTGGCCTTTAGGTAGGAGTACGCTCTTTCCTTGAAGGTCGTATCGGTCTTGAAATATGCTAGTTGTGCGAGGCAAAAAGCTTCTGGAGAAGCGCACAGTGGTTGAGTGCCCATCATCCACGTGATGGGAACGGATATTTTGTCGCGGAGGATGATGGCGGAAACCTGCCACTGGTATAAGTCCAAATAATTCCCATGAACACTACCCATATTACAGGCGATAGAGAAAAACAACATCTCTATGCAACGCCGAGGTGTCAAGCCGATTAGAAATATCTTAGCAATCGATGATGCGAGTCGCTCTCCGTTGAATGCGGTCAAGAGGGAGAAGTTGGTACTGCGGTGCACCTGCGTAGAGACGAGAACAGTATTCCATGTGTGGCCGAACCTGCGCCTTATAAAATTGCAGGCGGTGAGCTGGAATGAAATACCGTCTCGCTCTGTTTAGCAAAACAAGCTTCTTCGAGGCTATTTGGACTAACCTTTAAGTGACCGCAAAACTGGACTTCGCTTGAAATATTGACGTCAAGGATTCCGAAGCTGGCTGATGCAGTTAGAGAAAAGCTCTCAAAGCGATGTGACCAATGCCATCTTTTTTGTGTGTCTTCGTAGGGTCGTGAAGTCGACTAGGTTAAGTCAAATCCAATTTGAAACTTTTTCTAAAGATATTTCCTCGGTCTCGCTCGCCTGAGTTCACTGGTGAGTCAAGTAAATGAAAATATTTCCAACTGAGCGACCCCAAGGGAAGCCGTATTGTCGATCATTGAGGAACTGGTGGTCCTCTAAGTTAGTAGTTGATAATGGATTCCATTATCTTGAGAACAAGGGTGATTAAAGCTGTCTTCCATGAGTTCGGGACTACGCCTAAAGAGTAGGAAAGGCAATAGAGGCGCGTAAAAACTGATGCCAACTCTGGAGCCCACTCGACTTAAGAACGGCTAGGAGAAAAAACACTTTACCGCTTTAGCTTTTAAATTGGACTCCCAGCATACGGCTCTCACACTGCAGTACGGTCCGCATGGCGTTTCCCGCGTCGTCCAGGGTTGAGTTAAACCCAAAGAGTTTGCCCAGAAGATCGGCTTTTTCTTTATCTTCATGGGCCAACGAATTTTCTCTTATGTGCAGGGGTGGAAAGGATGGCTTACAAAACTTCCCTGGACAGCTTTGGCAAGAGATCAGAATGCGGAAGGGAGACTCCTGGTGAGTCTCTCGTTAATTCTCCCGATGTGCTCCGACTTCGCCCTACTTTTTTGTAAGACCTGGAGGCAAAGTTAAATAGCTTCTTTAATATCTGGTCTTTACATCCCACGCTGTCACTGCATCTTCGTATTCCTGTTTAATTCCATAATACGAGTATATTCAATATACCAATTGGAGACATGAAATTGCTTTTCAGTTGGGACTGTGATAACAGCACGCTTTCATTTTTTGCGTAACCCTTTAAAGATGATCACCTCTTTTGTAATCGTTGGAGGGCTATTCAACTATGAGGTAATATAAAGTTTATATTTAAATTAGCATAAAAACTTTCGTGAATTAGATTCATATTTGTTTAAATATACGGTATTACTCACGTGTGTATTTCGGGGATGCCCGACTAGTTTCAGTGCATCGTCCGGTATCGTCGCGGCTGAACAACTTACTCCTTTATATTTAAAGTTATTTTATGTTTGGTGATCTCACAGATGTCAGAAACCACTCAGGTGCTATGCTACGAAAACGAGTTATTTTAGTCCTCTACCCTCGCCTCGACTTCACAAAGATGTTTAAGGAGAAATAACTAACATGGATTCATACATAACTTATATACATCTATAAACAGACATATATAAAATTAGAAAATTCTACTCTCAGAAGAGAAATACCTTTTGCTTAGGAGACATTAGTATTAGTTGCTTTTCGCAGCTTTTATTTAGGTAGGTATGTCTCTCTTTTGCGTGTAAGAAATCACAAATATAATGAAATATTCCCAAAGCTGAATAAATCTTTATTTGCAGAAGAATGTGTATAAGCAAGCATATTTTTGGTTTCCAATATTGACGGGAATAAAGTTGTGGCACAGCTAGTTCGATACTAAATCTAGTGATTTGACCAGCAAAACGACGTAACTAATCTGTGATGAATAATTGTTAAAAGCAGTTATCTTGCTTATCACGAAAGGGTCTTTAAAGTTTGGACAAGTCTGTGTAAGGCTCCTTGTTACCCCTTGTCTGAGTTCGCCCACATCAGAACATATTCTACCATTGTTAATTACCAAAGATATGCTTGTAATGTCTTATCTTATTATCATTTTACTCTAGATGTTCATTCAAGCTTCTATTAATCGGTAGTGTTGTTTTAGAAACTGTTGCACTGGAACATCTAAGATACGGGAATGGGTTTGTTAGTATTTAAATTATTATGGACAATAGTCATATAAGTAGTTCACTAGAATTGAATTAGTAACTAGGTTATTGTAGCATACAAACCACCTAATAGTATTGGCCGTAGCCTATCAGAGTTTGCAATACCACAGAGATTATGAACCCCTCGGCGACTGTGCTTATCAACAGTAATACAACTAGTGCTGTGGTTTAGTATTTGACGGAGTTACATCGACTCTGGTAATTCAGTAAACTCTACCTATTTAAAAACCACATTTTAGCAATCAAATTAGCCAATTTTCTATTTTTTATAAAGGGTTGTAGTGAGTGTAGTTTTTAAAGGGGGTTTTCTTGATAAGAGATTAAAAAAAATAATAATAAGGAAAACACAGCAAAAAGAAAGTAAATCAGGAAGAAATTACGAAAATGGTAATAAATTTTGTCACTGAATATCATCTTATATCATGTCCTTCAACAAAGCATAAAGAGTGAGTTCTATAAATTTAGCTAATTACAGATGTTGTTACAGTCAGCTGGTATTTGCAAACTGTGGTACACAATAACTAATTTTTGAGAGGTACATTTTACCCGGCACGAGTTGGGTTTTCGACCAACATGGCGATCATATTTTTATAGATTGTTTTTTCTCAAGAAATACTTGACATTGGCAAAATCTCTGCGTTGAATATTCACGCGAGAGAGAGTCCATAAATAACTAATAAAATAATACATTTTACCCCTTTTTTGAACTATGCTCTGACACTGTTAAATACTGTTGGCAATATACATATATCAAACATTTTCTAGTAGGATTGTTAGACGTTAGGTGCTTTGCCCGACGCTTCTGGTCATGTCTGTCTGTCTCACTTCTGCTTGAACTTTGGTGCATGTTTTTAAGACTAGGGTTTTTTTCTATGTGAATCTATAAGAGACAAAAAACCCAATAAGAATATTTATTGTTTTCATGTTCATATTGTGACGTCGTGGAGGTAGTTTGGAACTTTAGGAACAATTTTTCAGAATCAATTTATTTTATACAAATTATATACAGTGCGTGTCTATTATAAAAGAAATAATTATCAAGACAAACATTGACTCGTGTTCCCGATACTTAGAATATAAACTCAGTATTTTATCCGACTTAGCAAGAAGGAGGGGTACATGTGTAATTGTATGTATGATGTTTCTTTGTCACGCCCTAGAGCCTATGCAGCTTGATGGATTTTGAATTACCTGTAAGGAGTCATTTAAATGTGTGGAGTCATAGTAGGAGTGATATAAAGGGAGTGTTCAAAATATTTTTTATAATCTAAAGTACAAAAGTATCCAAGAAAGGAATGAAATAAATATGAGATTCACTAATTGCTTTATTCTTTGTCTGCATTTACAACTAAAACTATACGACATTAACGTAGGCCGAAATCCGAGGTATAGAGACGTTTGTCATTTTGTACCATTATAGGCCTGACCCTTATTATCTATGTTTTCCTCTCCACTCAACGGTTGCCTGGAAAAGATCGCACACAACGATGAGGTAGCCCAATGTAAGCTAACATTAGCTAATAAGTTGCTATAAGTATAAAAAATAATACAACATATTTTTGGCTAAGGGCCAGAATATCATTCTTCTATAAACCGTCCTTGATCTAAGAACTCGTTTGACACTTGGCGCCAGACACGACTACGTCCTTGAATGACACTGTAAAAACATTATGTTATTTTTTTTTTGTTTTACGAAAAACTACAAAAGAAAATTATGTAAAAATTTGTACAACGTCAGCATTGACAACAAACAAGTTTAATCCATAATTATTAAATTTAAATATAATGTCTTACAGGGAACCGCGAGGGTACCGGACTTACTTCTTGAGCTAGATATCCCGTCGAGACTGTGACTACTGGGCACCCTTGAAATACAGACCTTATTCTTGCCGGGGGGGATGTCCTTACCCATAGGGTAGGGAAAGGGGGTATGTCGGACTTACACCTACTAAAGACCACCCCGGTGTTCTTCTGCTTGCCTATGATCGGGGGAGCGAGAATCGCCGTTAAAATTCTTCCGCTGCCTCCGACCGGCACTGATCCATCTCACCCAAGACGGGTCCCGTCACCCGCCTTGACCATCACCCTTTGGTCACAGTACTCTGAAAGATGCACGGAACGCTGCGCGATGCCTCTCAGGCCTGTATCTACCCCCGAACCCCCTACGTAAAACCGTATATTTAAATTAAATAAATATGAATGTAACTCACGAAGGTTTTCTTCTAAAGTTTACTACAAAAGCTTTTTCAATATCCACTCTATTTTTTAAAATTGTCAACCCATTTAGGCTCTATTGTGCCCTAAGGTAACATACATACATTCATACAGTTAAAACTAGCTAATATTACCTGATGGTAAGTGACTTACGCCGCCTATGGACACCCGCCACTCATGAGTCGCAAGTGCGTTGCCAGCCTTTTAGGTAGGAGTAAGCTCTTTTCTTGAAGGTTTGAAGGTCGTATCGATCTGGAAATACGACAGGCGACAATTTGTTATATAGGCTGGTGCTAAGCGCAAAGTTGTGAAATGCCAATCATCCAGGTGATGGGGATGGATATATATACATCAGCTACTTATAATTCCTTAGGTGATTATTCTCAACCAAGTGTACTGCCAATACATAAACTATTTTCGTCTATACATCAGTGACCCGACAAAAGGATGATAAGTAACAAAAGTCTTCCCGTCTACCTAATGTAACAATAGATAACTGGCAAAATAAAGAGGAAAATTGTTTAAGAAATATGTCGAACACATATTGGTTGTGACTTTATTGGTTCAATGGGCCGAGGTAATCGGTATATCTCTGTTTATTAATATATGAAGATAATTTTTTTACTTTAAATTTTTTTGCTATCGCCGGAACGTAAAATTATTCATTTTAAGTTTATATACATACACGCACTATATATTATTTACACTTAAGTATAATAATATGTGGCATGACTTTCAAAATTTAATGGAACTAATGAAAATTTATATCATTAGCAGTTGCAAAAAAAATAATTAAAACAGCAACCCGTTTAAAAGTTATGATGGTGTTGGGGAAAGAAGAGATCGGGATTAGGATATAGGAAAAAGGGGGAGGAGGGATGAAGGGAGAGGAAAGAGTAGAGGGGGATTCGGGCCTCCGGATACCTTACTCATTTCGGGGAAATGCAACGCCAGCGTTACTTCACAACCGGGTTTCTGTGAGGCCGTGGTATCGCACCATCGTATCGTGTCGTATCGAGCTAGCCCATTCCTGCCTAAGCATGACTCTACCACGGTTGTCCAGGGGTTATCATTACGAAATAGATACCTAATAAATTATATAATGTAAAAACCAACAATTAATTATATTTTGGATCGTTTTGATAACGTAAGTAGGTATATAACAATAATAATACTAATTATTTAATTATTAATTATACTAATTATATAGTAGCAGGCTATTCTACTATAATTGACTTCTGCATATATCATAACTGCGAGCATATTTACACGCGCAATCATAAAAATTGTAATACTGCATATATTGAATTGTCATGGTATGCACGTCCATAACAATGGCAGAAGTTATATAGATTATTGAACACAATTGAGATTGAATTCGACCAGAAGGCTATCTCTAGCCAATATAAAAGTTTCAGACATTTTCAACTGACTGCGGTTCAGTTGTTCCGGAAAGCGCAATAACGCTATGACTACCGCAGCAGGTTGTCGTTTTGTGGTTAGGAAAAAATACAACGAATAGCATTTATAATTGACTGTTTTTAAATAGATGGTATGTTTAAAATTTAACAACATTTTGACAGAGATTTATTGGTTTCATTGTTAAAATTTATCACAGCATTACAGCAATATATAGATTTACAGGTTTCTTGTACGACTTTAGTCGATTACGTACCTGTGTCTTGGATCACAGTAACGTCTTATAAGGATTTACTATGGTAGTTAAATTGATTGTGATAATTAAATTAATTAAAACATTAATAATTAACTGATCTATAAATTCACATATTGTTAAGAAGAGGCAGATATTTACTGTCTTAACATGACTGAAACAACATTTTAAATCTCAAATTTTGAAGCATATTACTGAATTAATCTTGTGTAATCGACAGTATACAAAGACATAACCGAAATGTATTATTAAGCCTACAAACCATTGAGTTTTGTTTTTATTTGTCCAACCGCCATTCGGTCCTTTCAATTCCGCCGGTGAAGTACATACCCACAAAACATGAATATTTGTAAAAAACTAATGAAAATTTGTAATTTTGACTTGAAAAGTTTTAATACTATTTGAAAAGTTTTTCTGATATGGTAGATATAAATAAATAGGGTTATTATCGTCCCATCTCTTCCCATGGTAGCAAGAGCTACTAAAGGTTTGGACTGTCAAACGGTACATATACAGTGCCCGGTTGATTTCAATATTCATTAGTATTACGTAAGACTAACCAATGGTTTTCACAATGTGGGCGTTTGATTTTCCTCTGCCTGCCATTTCGGGGTAGAGGCGTATTTTAAATAAGTTTTGAAGTGAAAACTTATTTTAGCGCGGTACGCATATTTTTAGATGAGATAAAATCTATGGACTCGTGACACCGTTTCGAGACGCATATGTCCAATCAACGCAATATTAGCACAACGAGATACAAAAGTACAATTGATGCGGTATTCACGAGATATTTAAATAACTTCGAATCAAAATTGTTTATTTCCTATTTTAGTTACCATGAACCTATAGTTTCTATTTTAGATTGTAATAATTTCAATGATAATGATGATGATACAATAGTTGTCGAAATTATTAACGATGATTCATAAAAGAATATTAAAGTTTCTAATAATTAATAAAATACAATTCATAACTAAAATACAATTAAATAACCCAATAACCCTAGTACCCGTCCAAAAAATGTCTAACGCGCCAAAATAAGTTTTCACTTCTGTCGGCACTCCCGGAGTAGTTTTTTTTTTTTTGTTTAATTAATAAGCTAAAAGAATTTCTTGTACCCAGAGAGATATATAGCATGAAAATTTATAAACATGTCTGTGGTTTAGTTAGATAACTAGGCGTCCTAATTCAGTATATCATGATAACACACAGACTAAATAAAAATAGCTGACCTGGAGTGTTCACTGTCTGCGCAACAGGACTCGAAAGCATTATTTAATTAGGTGTTTATTTTTTCATATACCTACCTTGTTTATAAAATGTATAAACTAAAATATAGTAAAAAGTGACAAAATACTTTATAATTACTGTTTTGTTAGATATTTACTGATTTCATTCACTTATAAGAGTTTGACGATGGCTCACTGATCTTGAATATAAAATTAGATATAGCTATCAGCACTTCTTTTAACGATGGAACACAATGATGAGCTAACGATCTTTTCTTTCTCATTGAGAGGTAATTTATTTTTACTTGATCTGTATACTAACGTTTCTCTGTACAGTGACAATTGACACACATGAGTGATAATTGACTTACAGAAAAGGAGATAACTTTTTCAATGCGCCTTTCCAATTCATTTGCGGTCAATTCAAAAACTTATTCGTAATTTCCCTGATATCACAATATCAAATAACAAAAATATTAAAAATCCGTCTACAATTGGTAGAAAAATTGGTTAACATATGTACATAAAAATAAATACAATTGAACATTATTGAAGTCTTTTTCCAAATTCTATAAGTAACGTTTAATTACACATATTTAATTTCGGTTAGTAAAAATATATATAGTTTAATAATCGTCCTTCCACAAGGTCGATAGGCAATCTTCTAAATATCTTAGTATGTTGGTAAAGCAAACCATTTCCAACCAGTCTTCTTGGCAGCCTAAGACCAACTAGGCTTGCAACCAGTATTTTAGTTAGCAGCGCCTCCATGCGACCTCTGAGTACATTTATTATTTTAATTTAAATATTGATAATTATGTTAAAATTTTAGTTTGTACAATGTTTATCTATTTCTATGTTTTGTTCAGGACGCATTGCGCGGGCGCCGTTGCGCTTCGCTCCGATCCGCTGCCACTTCAGTGCGAGCCGACGAGTCGGGGCGAAGCACCCCTTCCACGGTGCACCGCGCATCCCCGTCACCTGCTGATACGCCCGCTCCCAAGAAGTCTAACTGGGAGGTGATAGAACATTTTTCTTCTAACCGAACTAAGAAGAGTCCGACTACGGTGAGTACCTATACACTAGAAAATCTTTTAATCTTTGATCTCCTATTTTACTAACTGCAACATTTTTTATTCAAGGTCTATCAACAATTGTTAACATTTAGACTTATACCAAGTTGCATGAGAAAATACAAAACTTAACCAGCAGCCAGACGCTTATCCCCGGTAGAGTAAACGGTTAATGGAAACTTTTACTCAACACCACACATTATTAAAGTTGATTTACTTTTAGGTACACACAATTTAGATACCTTCTTACGCATTTAAAACTAGTAGTATATTACAAGTATAAAACGTATTATTATTTGTACTGTGTATCAATTAATAAGTAATAAGCTACCTACGTATAAGTAGGTATATAGCATAAACTGCTAAACATATCAGGGTAAAAAGTACAATATAAAAAAAAAACTTTCTAAAGTAGGCTGCTAATATACATACATTTAAATTAACATCATTGAGACATATACACTACCGTCCAAAAGTTTGGAAGCAACAAGATAAAATCAAATAAAATAAAAGTAAGCCATCTTAATTTTTTTTTATTGATACAGAATTAAAAAAATAGACAAAACACACTTCTACAACAATGAAATTAAATAAGTAATATAAAAATTAAATTAAATTTTAGCTTCATCGAAGTGTCCACCCCTCTCTTTAATTACCTTCTCGCATATTCTAGGCATCCTACTAATTAATTTCATAAAATACTGTTCATCTAACTTCTTCCATTCGCTCTGTAATAGTTGCCACAAATGTTCTGAGCTCGTAGGAGATTGATTTTTCACCCTTCTATCTAGTTCATCCCAAACAAGTTCAATGGGAGAAAGGTCAGGTGATTGAGACGGCCACTGCATGATTTTCACATCTTTTTTCTTCCTTAAAAAGTTCTGGCACAGTTTGGACGAATGTTTCGGGTCGTTATCTTGCTGAAAAACGAACCCAGGACCAATAAGATTCAGTCCACTGGGTATGGCGAAATCCTTAAGAATTTTCAAATAGCGTTCCTTGTTTAGTTTTTCGGTTATCCTCACAAGACTTCCGAGTTTATTGTTGCCGAAACACCCCCAAACCATGACATTACCACCACCATGTTTGATAGTAGGCACTGTACAAGCTTCTGAAGCTCTCTCTCCTTTAGATCGGCGCACAAAAACACGTCTATTGGACCCGAAAATCTGAAACTTCGATTCGTCACTCCAAAGAACTTTTTTCCATTGGTTTATTGTCCAGTTTTTATGTTCCTTTGCCCATTCTAGTCTGTTTTTCTTATGCCGAATTGTTAGTTTTGGTTTTTTAACTGCAACACAACCTCTTAGCCCCGCAGACAGTAGTCGTCTTTTAACTGTTGTTATTGACACGGGTGTTCCTCGCGTTTCATTCAGAGATGCGGTAATTTGTGGTGCAGTTAAGCGACGATTCCGTTTAGAAAGAACTCTGATGAAGTTATCTTCTTGACTTGTAGTGGATTTGGGCCTACCAGACCTTTTTCTATCTTCATTTTTGCCAGTTTCTTTTTTTCTAGCGAGGGTGTAGTGGACACCTTTACAAGAAATTCCGAGTTTTTTTGCGATTTGGCGTTCACTGTAGCCTTCCTCACGCAGAGTACAAATAGCGCTTCGCTGTTCAAGTGTGATTTGCTTGCGTTTTGCCATTTTCAATAAAAAAAGACGGTCAAGGAAGTAGTCGAAATCTTTTGAATACAGACGATGTTAATATCACAACCTTCGCGTTCTAATGCTCAAGTGTGACTAAATAAGGTCCAAAAAAGATAAAACTACAAAATATTTTCAATAAAACCGCATCAATGCATGAAAGAAAGTCCCCGGCGGATGAAGTAATAAAACACGTGTTTCGTCAAAATCCAGGAATTTGTTAAAACTCAAGGAATATGCACTAGTAATCCTTTTGTTTTGTGTTAAAGAAACACAAAAGGTCATAAAACTTTATTTTATTGCTATTATTTACCGCAGGGAGTCGGCAATCTTTTGTTTTGTTTGAAATCAGGTGTGCTTCCAAACTTTTGGACGGTAGTGTATATGTACTGCAGACTCTAGTAAAGCATTTTTTTAGGTGTTAAAGTTCTGCCTATCCCTTCGGGGATATAGTGTTTGTATGTATGTATATTAAAGTTAAGCTTTAATTTATCAGATTACAGTACCGCCCTTTTTTTTATCGTATCGTGTCGTTAGTGCGCTGCCCGCCTTTGATTGGCTGAGGGATAGGGTGATGCTGGGAGGGGAAAGAAGAGAGGGGCGAAGGGGAGATGGGAAAGAGGAGAGGGGGGTGAGCGGAGAAGAAGTAAGAGAGGGGGGGTTGGGCCTCCGGAAACCTCACTCGTTTCGGGGAAATGCAGCGCAAGCCTACACAACCGGTTTTCAGTGAGGCCGTGGTATCGCATCGGTTGAGCCGGCCCATTCGTGCCTAAGCATGGCTTTACCACTGTCTTGAATAAAAGGCGAATCTTGACTGTGTACTTATCATTAAATTTCGCATTCTATACAACTGTACGAACTATAATTTATACAGTAGTTAAGACGTAAAAGCGAGACCAACAATCAAATAAACTAACTTTCGCATCTCTAATATTAGTTTGAATTAGACTAATGTAACCTGTGCGTTCGCTAAGTATTTGAAACATCAAACTTCATAACAATATCTCTTAAACTTTAATACGACTTTTAAAACAAAGACAGATAGCTTGACGCGATAACAAAAGTCTAGCTATTCATTAGGAAAACTAATAATAAGAACAATTTTAAAGCCGAGTTTATTTATATAATTGTATAACGCTTGTAACTCTTTGAGTATGCAATCAAAAACACAAAACTGTGTTTGGGTACTGAAGCGTTTGGCCGCCTGAGAGCGGGCTGTGCGCCAATAATAAATTGCATTGGCTCTACGCGCTCACAGAAGGCTGTTTTATTTTATAACTTATTCTTTACTCATCATTTACACACGACCTCCCAGGAAAGAAAGTTTAATGCATGCATTGCGGTTTGTGTATTCATGCATATTTTTATATTAACGGCTAAATGCTTGAATAGAGTTTGACAATGGGGTATCGTAAGATTTTTTTACATTATTCCGAGTGTAGTATACATATAGGCATAAAAATACAGAGTGTTTTGCATAGGCAGATTGTAACAAACTGACAATGTAAACTTATCTTGTAAGTCAAATTTCGCCAACTTTTTATTGAGGTCCAGTTTGAAACTTTGCAAAAGTTCTACATACACTCACAACTGTCTAAAACGTCCCCATTTTGCTGATTACAATTTAGACAGTAATAGGGTTCCCGGAGGTTTCCTTGTTAGTATATTCCCGGGTCCCTTGCAATAGACCCATTTGTTGTGGTTTTAGTCGGTTCGAGTCCGACACACCACCTCTCCGTTAGCTCCGGTGAGGTGATGACCCGTGGAGATTTCCACACAAAAAAACACGTAATAGGGAAAACAGAATTTAGTTGGGAAATTGTTAATAAGTACATTGTTAAGGAGGATAGAAAGTTCATTTCAGCCAACGAACTTCCACTGCTTGACATTTAACTTATATTGCTAATACTGATGGATTAGGGAGGGTAAACAATAGCTTAGGCAGATCATGGTCGCATACCATGTAACTCGAAGTGTCTGATTGCAATAACTATGTAGGTATTCATAAAAGAAAGATCTAATGAAATCTCATCCTCTCCTAGAGCCAATAGGACAGACAGACACAAATAGAATGATTAAACTTAAAAATAAACTGAACCTTAGTGTATATGTCTCTTAAGTGAAATGTTTATTGCTCTTTTGCACACGAAGAACTGAAAATAAGTTTTTATGTATTTTGTCTTTGTCTGCCGCCCTTTGTATACGAAAATTGATAACATAATTTTTTTTATACACTCTGTAAATAATTAGTAACCACTCGTTACACTTTGCAATCATTTAAAAAAAAAGGTGTTTTATTCTTTGTCCTCCAAATAGCCGGCACCCTATTATGAACGAGTGTTCACTCTATAAACCCCGTGGGTTAAGTATCGTGTGTAAAAACTCGGAAACAAGTACAAATGGAGGTAACTGTTATCGTTATGACCCCTTTATAGCTGTAACATTATGGACCATTTCATCCCCACTTACAGCTATAACAGGTATCGCGCAAAAGCCATCTAATCGAGTCACTCTTTATTTTACATTCATATATATTTTTTATCCTTTACACTAGATTGTAAGAATTAAAGTAAGAACGTAAACTATCAAATAATTTTTGAATAGAACTAATTCCTTAAGACCACTTTAGGGTCTTCTAATTAATTCACATTTACTGTTGAGCACGAATCTTTGAATCGAAATCTACATTCATAGATACATACAATCGAGCCTACATCCCCGGAGCTTCTACCTAGACTACCTAGGTAGAAGCTTATCAAATTAAGAATTAGAGTAAATGCTCTTACTTATCAGAACGGATATTGTTTGATGTTATACGCAATACAAAAAAATATATTGTTTGGGAATACTATTTTCACATTACCTGTTCCGTTTGCTTTTGTAGAAATATCTCTGCATTAACTACACTAACAAGTGTGGACAAAGCAAATACAACCTACATATTTATACGAGACTTAAGAAAACATTAAAAATATATGGCTATGTATGTTTAGTTTCAGAACGTAAGACCTTTCTTTTCTTGAAAAAACATATGACATTGACGTGCGCTCCCATGGGAACTTTGACATACCGCGATACGATACCGACACGACATTCTCTGATACATATCTCAACGTGTCACATATCACACAAATTCTTCAAATCTTTTGTCGTTTCTCTTTGGATAATGGCGTCTAGGCCGTCTGTCACGGAATTGCTGTAATTGCTTTCTAAATAAATATGATCCTTCCTCGGGGTGACTTATACGTCACCTGGTATATCGAATAAGAGCTATACCAAACGATTGGATTAATCATCGCTTACGTTGCCTCTCGTGACCATATGTACGAAACACAGAGTTGTTTTAGTAGCGTGGTTGAAGGGTTATCATGTCCCTCTAACACAAAGGGAGGATTCCTTCCAATCAAACGCGGTGATCATGTCTATTGCACTGTGTAATATATGAATATACTAATGGGCGCGAAAACTTTACTGTCGTGATTCAGGATTGTAATACGTCATTATAGTAGTTGCTACTTAGTTCAGCTTGGCTTTGCTAGATGATGTCGATGTTCATTTGTGCTGCAGTGGCATTTACTATTAAAAGACTACTAGAAGGAAAAAGCTCTAAACAATACCGTCACGGGAACAGTGCGGTAGAACGCAATGTTTTTGTATCTTTGTCAGACGATGTTTTTACGTTCTGAATATTTCCCTTTTGTAGATGAAAAGATTGAGATTTCGTGTCAGGTTGTTTTTATATTGAGATATTTGTAGATTTTATTTTAATATTTCTTACAAACTTCTCACCAAAATATTATATTCATATTATATTTACTTATTGCGTCTGCCATGGCGCACATTGTAAGAGGCCTTTGTCCAAAAGTCAACTACAGTAGTGTAATTAAAACTAGATTTTTTATAAAGAAACTAAATATTATAAATTAATATTTTGTAATAAATTTTCCTTTTACTGTCTAAACTACTTTTACTTAATCATGCTAGAAGAACTGAACAGATCTGAATGAAATTATTCACGGGGATAGTTACAAGACTTGATAGCCCGGGCAATATCCAATTAGAAATTTCCACGTGAACGAAGTCACGTCCACCAGCTGGCAATATATTTAAAAGTAGTGAAGTTCAAAGAATTCTCCTTGTATATTGCACTTCCCCGAAGGATTAGCTAGAGCGGTGTCTACCTCCTACATTTTGCTGATAATAATGACATTTCCTTGTGAGAATTAGATGGGAAATTTGGAATATATTTATAGAAAATTGAAGATAGAAAGGCATAAAAAAATGATATTGCTCATAAAGTTGGATTGTGGAGTACAAGCATCTCCCAAGCAAGCAGGTCAGGTTAGCCCTCTTAATTTTCTTTGCACTGCTATATAAACATAATACACTGATTGGAGAAAATAGTAATGAAGTTGTATATGAAATTAAAATTAAAAATCATTATAATAAAGAGATTACACGTATTTCTGAATTGTCAGTAGTAGGCCTTCATAAAACTAAAACAGTCGTGTACCACTAGACCAAAAGGCCAGTCATATCCTTCGAAAACAGTATTATTATCTGAACATATGTATATGTCCTCTTCTGTACCCCTGATGAAATGTCATGATGATTGCTGCAGTAGTTATGACGTCAACACGTACACAACAAACAACAAATTAAAATAACAGACGCCTATGTACCCGAAGGTGTAAGCAAAGATGTCTTCAACTTCCCCTTTTGCTCACCATAATTTAGCCCCCCTTTATCTGTAAGAGGGGCAAGCCTATTACCGTCCACCGGGCACTGTGTGACTACATATATATATATACTGTCTGATAGATTACAATTCGATCCCTTAGACAGACACCCACGGTAAGATGTGAGATGGCCTCATTCTACTCCACCGACAACAACACAGATAATTATATTATTATACAGCCAGTATCGGAATCCTTGGCGTCGATATTTCAAGCGAAGTCCAGTTTCGCGGTCACTTAGAGAGTAAGGCCGTATTAGCCTCGAAGAAGCTTTGTGTGCTAAACAGATCGAGACAGTATTTTACTCCGGCCCACCGCCTGCAACTTTATAAGGCGCAGGTTCGGCCGCACATGGAATATTGTTCTCATCTCTATGCAGGTGCACCCCAGTACCAACTTCTCCCTCTTGACCGCATTCAACGGAGAGCGACTCGCATCATCGACTGCCAAGATATTTCTGATCGACTTGACACCTTGGCGTTGCGTAGAGATGTAGCTTCGCTCTGCATCCTCTATTGCTTGTATCATGGGGAGTGTTCAGAGGAATTGTTCGGACTTATACCGGCTGCTGGTTTCCGCCATCGTCCTACGTGACAAAATATCCATCCCCATCACCTGGACGATTGGCACTCCACCACTGTGCGCTTCTCCAGAAGCTTTTTGCCTCGCACAAGCAGCTTATGGAACAAATTGTCGCCTGCCGAATTTCCGAACCGATACGACCTTCAAACCTTCAAGAAAAGAGCGTACTCCTACCTAAAAGGCCGGCAACGCACTTGTGACTCTTGAGTTGCGGGTGTCCATGGGCGGTGGTAGTCATTTACCATCAGGTGACCCGTCTGCTCGTTTGCCCCCTATCGCATAAAAAAATAATAATTAATATCTTCTATGAAAGATTCTCTCAGTTATATTATTTTAAGAAGGATTGAGGACTGACCAAAACCGGGATAGAAGGAGCTACTTGGCGGAGGCCCTCGTCCAGCAGTAGACAGCGGTGTAACTTTTTTATGAAAGAAATAAATAGTAACGAATTATTGTCAGCATCACACGCGCTCTGGTGTTATTAGTCTCAGAAACCGTCATATTACTTGATACTAATTTAACAGAAGTAAAATGGCTCAACATTAACTGCCTGCGGTTATGACGTTTCTCTTAGATAAGCATGTACCCCCTTCGTCTTTTGACCGTCACCTGCAATGCCAATAAGCGATAATAAATTATTAATAACATTAAACTACAGTTTACAGAGGTATACTCGCAGAACGCGTGGACACGTCATACGTGACGTCACTAGGTCGCTTAGGTCGTGTGTATTTGCGTCCTGTCACGTGATTACCTTTTTTTTTTTTATTACCTGTGTTGTCCACAGTTTCAGTAGATAAGTATGTACCAATGTACACTGATACGTGTTAGTAGGGCTGCCAATGTCTTGTCGTTTATAGAACCGAAATAGATGACCTATAAACATTTAGGTTCTATGTTCGATTTCTCCGCGAATTGTTGACCAATTTTTTTTTTATTAGATAGATATACTCGGTCAACTTTTAACCAAATCGGGATTTGAACATGGGATACCAGGGGAATTACGAATAAGTTTTTAGGGTTCCGTACCCAAAGGGTAGGGACCCTATTACTTAGACTACGCTGTCCGTCTGTCTGTCTGTCTGGCTGGCTGTGCGTCTGTCACCAGGCTGTATCTTATGTGTGATAGTTAGACAGTAGAAATTTTTACACATGATGTATTACTATTGCCGCTATAACAACAAATACTAAAAACTGGAATAAAATAAATAGTTAAGGTGGCTCTCATACAACAAACGTGACTTTTGCTCGATATTGATAACGGCAACAAGTAGACGCTTGAAATATTCACAGAATATTTAGTTATATATGTATTTACTTTAAAAATTATTAATTAAATTATAATATAACAAATATTTATGGGGAGCTCCCATACAACAAATGTGATTATTTGGTCGTTTTTATAGATAATGGTACGAAACCCTTCGTGCGCGACTCCGACTCGCAATTGGCCTGTTTTTATTAAATTACACGTTTTACTATTTAAAGTATTTTGCAATAAAATTTCACATTGAAGGCCTACTCTTTTAAGTCAATTACTTGACAAGTTGATGTACCATTTTGTATTGTGATGTTGAAAATTGTTTACATGATTTTAAGTTTGATTTTGTGGCGCAGCGTGATCGATAATTGGATTTGTGAGTGACAGTCTGTTACTTAGCTATTGATGGAAATTTTAGAGCCCTATTTCATTCCCTGTAATATGTAGTGACGCAAAATACAAAGGGGTATTCATTTTAGGACTCAATCGCACCAAGAGCATTTCATACACGGTGCGCTAAGAAAAATAGATATTTATTTTGTATTCTACTTAATGCATCAATGGATATGCTAGTAGCGTGCACAGTGCACAGTATTAATAACACTATAATTATTAATAACAATAAAAAAAATTAACGAACCGATAAGAAGAATTGATAACAATTTCGATAAAAGCCAAAAAAAGTTGTATATGTATGTTTAGGGCACGCCATAATCGCGGCGGTAAGACCCGTTATGGAGGATTGGTTGGAGAGGCGACATGGTAGCCTCTCCTACCGGATGACGCAGGTACTTACCGGACATGCCTGCTTCGGGAAGTACCTGTGTCGAATAGGCCGGGAGCCAACGTCTGTTGCCATCACTGCGGGGCTGCCGTGAGGACACTGCACTGCACACTCAGTGGAGTGCCCTGGGTGGATGCAGGAGCCTGTGGACTTTGCGGCAGCCATAGGTAAGGGTAGCCTCTCGTTGGAGACCATGATTATGTCCATGGTCTCTAGCGAGAGTGCATGGGATTTTGCTGCCTCGTTTTGCGAGGAGGATAGCTCGCCAAGGAGGAGGCGGTAAGGGAACGGGAGAGGTCTAGTACTCTCCCATCCCATAGAAGACAACCTGACGCCCGACAGCACGAACTGATCTCCGGCCTCCATAAGCGCTGGCCTGAGGGCGACGGATAGGGCTATCCGCAGCTCTAGTAGAAGCAGGCCCAAGACGGAGGCGCCGTGTTCCGGGCGCGCCTCTTTGAATAGTGATGCTACACCACAGCATGGTCGTCTGTTGTTCAATACGACCAAGTCTGCCGGGGTGCACAGGGATTTCCTTTCAAGGGTACACATGAGACCCCGGCAATAGGACTATGTGAAGGTAGGGTGATGACCCGTGGGTTTCCACACAGTAAAAAAAGAAAAAAAGTATATGTATGGTATATATATTTATACACAGTAGATCGAGACAGTGGAAGAAATGGGTCACCTGATGGTAAGTGAAAGCTGCCGTCCATGGACAAACGAAACTCAAGCTTCCCGCGTAAGTGCGCTGCCCGCCTTTTAGGGTGTTGGAGGGTGGGAAAATAATGGGAGGGGAAAGAGGAGAGGGGGTGTTGGGCCTCCGGAAACCTAATACTTTCGGTGAAATGCAATGCAACGGTTTTCTGTGAGGCCGTGGTTTTGTGAGGCCGTGGTTCTGTGAGGCAGTCAAAACGGCCTATTCGTGCCTAACCAATGCCTCTGATATACGATAAAGATTCTATCGCAAAACCTATCTTTTACTTGTATATTTTATATACACCCTCTTTGTTACATGGTTTGTGATCGTATTTTTATTTCTTTTAACTAATATTCTTCTTTTCATCCAATTAACAACTTTAGATAAGCTGTACGATAAATAAAATTCAATGTAGTTAGGATAACATAGAGGTAACGAACTTCTCGGCATCAGCTAATTCGAGTTCTAATATACATATATACATAATATACATATGTGACCCTGAATTGCTTGAGCTATTGTTTATATTTTCCATTCATCTGCACAAGAAATATTCCTTTTTTTACCAGTTCTATTCTTCCTTAGTTGCCTCTTATTACGCAAATGGCACTAAATTATAATATACATATAATATACAAAATGTGGGCTTTAATTGCATACCTGCTTACCCCTTCAGGGATACAGTAATGTAAATGTGTGATATAAATATGATTTGATATAAATATTAATTAATTAATGTCCGACGGCGGCAGACGTCACGTTCCCAGCTTTGGGAAACAGTAGCCTTTGCAGTGTGTAGCTGACAGCTCATAAGCGCTATAATTATCTTAACAGCATCTCTGAGCAATGCTAACTGATTACTTATGATTATAACATGATCATAATGTAGTTTTATTATCAACTAGCTACTCTTGGCTCCGCGTGGGTTGAACAACTGAACGTTAAACTGTCGATGTATTGTCAAAATATTGAAGTACTCTCCCATTTCATTCTGTCTCACTCAACACTTTTCAAAGTAAAAAATGTAGAGAACTTTTTGTATGATATTTAAAAAATTGATATTTATAAAAGCATTTAGTATAACTTGTTCCCGGAGGCTTCCTTCTGAGAGTGTACCCTGTTCTCTTGCATAGACCGGACGGAACGGAACCGGACTTGTGACGGAACACCGTGAGGTTTTGGTAGATTCGACTTCGACACACCGGTAGCTTCTTTGAGTTGAGGACCCTCGAACCCGTTCTACACTCAATTTAGGCCTAGGTACATGAATGACTTCATATTCAGTACGGTGTTAACTTGATGCAACCGTTTTGACGTAAGTTTTAAATACACCATAGTAACCTTAATATCATGGTGCTCTGTTTTTTTAATGTATACTAAAAATTCTCTTCATAAATTAGTTTATAAATGTATCTTAGAACTAACTTCACGTTCGCAATACGGCATGAAAATGAACTGTGAAACCTGATCCAAAATGTGTCAAAAAATAAATAGGTAACTAATGAAGCATCATGAAAAATAAATATTTAAATGAATATATTATTTATTGTATCATAGAATTTAAATTGCAATCACTGAATTAATCCTTCTATTAATTAGCATATTTGCTTTAAAATAATTATCTATAAATTTAATTAATAATTGACGACATTGGCAACCAACCGTAAAATTAGTCGATTTGTAACTACGTAATTAATTTACATTAACTCTGTTTAAAATTGTAATCAAACTTTATGTATGTACATACAGTATATATAAACAGTCAGTTCATTTTAAACGCTCCCCCCGTAATAAACAGCAAGCCTATTGCCGACAAATATGCTCTTATGGAATTAGATGAGACAATTAAGAGTTTATTGAAAGGGAAATATAGATAAGAGAGAGATAGACAGTTAAATAAAGCCCCCAAAGAAAAATAGTAATAACGCTCTTCGTATTTCTTGTATTTATCCTGTAAAAGGATGAAAACCTCACGTCATGATTCTCCGTTTGTGAACATTATTTTTATAATTTTATAATACTTAAATATAGTAAATTAGATTTAGCAATTAGGTTTGAAAAAGGAGAGTATTCTCATGCCTCTTTTTTGAGTGTACTTATCTAATATCATATCGCTGTCGAGGAGCTCGTACCTTGTTTCACAGATAATTAAAGAAATACTTAGCTTTACTTAGTGATGCTAGAACAAGTCGAGTAGGATATTTATTAGCTCATATGTGCCTGGCTATCAATATTTTGCTTAGCTCTAATAGGAATTTCAAGCTCCTTCTTACTATCAGAACACTTTAAGTTACGCAAAATTCTTGCAATTTTTGTGTTGATTAATAACTATGTTTTAACTGAATGGGTTTTATCAAGGTTGTCGCACTTAAATAAAAAAAAAAATCTACATCTAAGATTGCAAAATAGGGAGATGAAGAATACATAGTTTATTGTAATTTATCATGATATACAATGTACATATACTGAAAGCAAATATGTACATATATTGAAGTTATAGTAATTACTAGCAACTGTAATATCTACTTTGGTAGAACAATGAAGCACTTTCCCTCTTGTATACAGATTGTTATTAAGTTCACTTAAGTTAGGAGGTATTAACATTCACGGTGCAGCGTAAACCACGTTTGTATGTATTATCATAATAAACTCTCAAATCTAACATATACACACACACATGTATACGCTCATGAGTTTTAAGGAAGTGTATTCTATGCTCACATTTTGGCAATTGCAATTTGATTCAAAAACTTCTCGATTTAAAGAAGTTTAAATTTTGAATTAAAGAAGGATAAAATTGAATATATCAAAGGGAAAGAGAAGTATTAGGGGATAAAAATGCTTATGGTTAGCTATGTATGTGATAGCTATTGCTTTCCTCTAGCACTCTACTTACGCTTGTAACTCGAACTGGCTGTTGCCGGGAGGTCAGAGCCCTCTGCCCATCTAATCCAAGTATTAGTAAGTAATAGTATAGTAATACCTATTTTTTCGACTTCTAAATCTTCTTTTGACCGTATCATCACAGGACCACAAAGTGATTTGATGATTAATGATGTCTATAACAAATAGATACAAAGTAAAAAGCTTATTAATTGATACATTGATATTGAATTTTGAATTACAATACAAAACATGAATAGTTCCACGTGTAAATGATATGATTAATGATTCGGATTTGTACACAGTACGTAAACTAATGCATGTTCGTTTCATGATATTATTAATTATTATTTATTAGTTATTAATTTAATCATGATCAATTTACTTTGTGTTCGATTGTGTCATACATTATAAAACAATGAAATAGCTATAATTAGTTACATGCAGTAATTATAAAAAAAACACATATACATAACCAGAAATAAAATTAACCATAATACTCAAAAATGTCATTTAAACCACTGCGTCAAAAAAAAAATGACAAAGAACTTAAGTTTAAGTATGTCAAATCATTTAAATTACGTCAACATTAGTAGTATACAAACATTATTTCCAAAACCAACTTTAACATAAATACATTTATTAAATATTAGACTAACTTAGTAATTAATGCACTCATTTGACATAAATTCTTAGTCCTGAAGTCTGATTTAAGAAGTATTTGTGTAATGAATTAATATTTTGAAATTTATAGGCAATTTATGAAATACGTATTAATGTGGTTCATGGCTCAATGCCATAGTTTATATACTGTTTAACATAATGTTTAAATTCGACTATTTTTGAAACAATGAATACTGATTTCACATAAAACATAGAAAATTAATTTAAAGGAATATCCTCGAAATGCCGAGCTTTATCCGCCTTCGATCCTATTCGAGACAGACACGAAGGATATTTAGGCTGCTCCATAAACATGTCACCTTAAATACTTTAAGATATACCGCCTAAATTTTTTTCTAAAATAACATCTCCTATTTGATACTACAATTTTGGTCCTTTGAGCCATAGATGACATTGATTATAATACCTAGGAAAATGAGATGTTTATGATTTACGGGAGTTTCAGTGTGTATCTAAATAATAAAGCAACTACAACTGGTAAAAAAAAGCGGGAGTTGAAAATTATGTTGACGTCAAAGCGATCGCGATAGCTGTTAGGTAGAATAATAAAGATTACATTTACATAGCTCCCCATGATAAATAAAAAATAATATATGATTCTAATTATATTCTCTATTTAATTGATAACACCTTTTTCTTTTTGTGTGGTAACCCCCACGGGTCAACCTTACCAGGGCTTATGGGTAAGGTGGTATGTCGGACTCGAACCGACTAAAACCACACAGTATTCCGTCAACGGGTCTTATGGCCGGGGCCTTGGGTGTACCCCATACAGGGACTTCCTTTCTAGGGTACACCTGAGGCTCCTGACCGCCAGACCTGGCCGCCTTTTGAGTAAGGTGACCCCAGTTCGGGGTGTGGGGTGGGGTCCCGTCCCACCCCCTCCTCATATTTAGACAGGCATGCGCAACGCGTCGTGCCACCGTCTCGGGCCTGCTTCTGCTAGGACGATAGATAGCCCAGTCCATCGCCCTCAGGCCAGCGCTCATGGAGGCCGGAGGTCATTTTGTAGCCTCCGGTGCCTTATGCGTCTTCTGCGGGACGGAAGAGTACTAACTCTCTCCCGTTCCCTTTACGCCACGTCTTTAAAAGCATCACTGCCTCGCAGTATGAAGCAGCGGAATCATGGGATTCCGCTGCTTCATACTTTACTGCTTCACTCTCGCTTTGAACCATAGCAATAACCATGGTCTCCAGCGAGAGGCTAATTGCTAACACCTGCATCGAGGAACATTCAAAGGTGCATTACAACTTGACACATGTTAGAATCTATTAATAATACAAATATTTTGTCAAATATGCGCCCAAATCATAATAAATTGTAATTGACTGTATTTTTCAGCCCTTATAGTGAAAGCTTAGAGCTGAAATATTATTAACAAAAAACAAATCTGATTAAAAAAATTGTACTCATATAATTCCTCCAATAAAAAAAGTATGGTTCACAAATTACTAAAGTATCAACATACGCACACAATCGAATCGAAGAATCCTTTTTTTAAGTGGGCTAAAAACAAAAATCGATTGTAAACACGACTCCATGGATGCGGAAAGTTATTTGTTAATAAATATAAACAGATTGATCGTTAATTTTGGTCAAGCACTTCATATTGAATAGCGGGCTTTAAATTTGATTGAAACAGGTCAGAACGCCTCGTATAGTTTTGAACCTACTCGGGTTTCAAGTATTTACAGGCTCTAGCATAATCGTTCATTAGAATTCCATATCTCTAGGGTTGTCATATCATCTTCTTAGTGAAACAGTGCTATCGGTGCACTTCTTTACAGAATGAAATCAATCACATGAATATTAAGCACTTTATTTTGACTGATGACTTAGAAAGATAGCTTCCTCAAGTCTGGGTTGGATGCGAAATTAGTTAGATTTATATAGGTGGAATGAATATAGAGAAATTAAAGACGACCATAAAATCAACAGTCAAACCAACAAACGGGTCACCTATGGTCAGTGTAAGTGGAAACCGCCGTCCATTTACATCTCTAACTCAAGAGTTATAACTGCGTCGCTTGCCGTTGAGAGTGGTGATGAGGGAACGGGGGTTTGGGCCTCCGGTACCCACACTCGCTCGGTAATTACAACGGAAAATTGTTAGTCAACCCGTTTTCTCTGAGGCCATGGTATTACTCCAGTTGAAACGGCTCATTTGGGTCTAAACTAAAAAAAAAGGACCAAATCGCTTAATAAATGACGCATTTATGCGGTTAAAAACATAAAAAAAACTGACAACCTGTGGAGTTAAAATTAGCGTCGAATATTCGCTAACAAACTAAAAACAGCTAGACAACACATCAGCCTAACACATAGTTATTTACTACAGTTAATGGTTAATATCTATGCTGATTGTTCGCCTAGTGTAGTCGAAGCCTGTACCCATACCTTTGGAATCAAACAAAACCTACACATTCCGTACGTACATTCCGGTTGTAATGAGAGGGTGAGCTGTGTCTAGGTAGATATATAGAGGTTTAGCAGTAGGGTGGTATGTTCCGCCTTTAGTCTAAAGGAATGTTTTAGTTGACCGGTTTGATACACACAGTCCCGGAATCATGAGAATTCTCTATAAATCGTAGGACAGACGGTTAATCTGTATATATTGTTAATGTACCGTAAGACAAAATGTTTTGCTGATAGTGAAATTTAGTGAAACATTTTATAAGTACAAATATTGTGTAGATTGGCCGTTGTTATGTTGACATTTTGTGTGTATACAGAGCTCTGTTTACTACCGTATCAGGAGAATTTGTACAGAATTACGAGTGTCTATAATTATCGTTTTCAGTCAGTCATAATCATGGTAAGTGAGTACTTCACTTAGTCGGTGAAATACAAAGCAAGCATTGTCTTACAACCGGTTTTTTGTGAGGACGACTCCGGACGATCCGGGTCATACTTGCCTAAGCATGGCTCAGCCACGTCAATATACTAACCTTTATTAACATTTCTACTACATTTATATAAAATGTTTTAGCATGTAAACAATCAGACAATAAGCATCTCTAATATATTATAGTGAACGTAAGATAAAAATACAACATACTTACAGAGAGTACAATACACTAGTGGTTCAGACATACACAGTACCTCTCTTCAAAGACGAGAGGTCTTCAAATGATGATGACTTTAATTTTTAAATATGCCTATTTATAAATTAATGATATCATTTTTCATTACAAATAAAAAAATACCTTTAACAATTCTATTCCATACATACATACGCTCGTATCCCTAGGGGATACCACTAATAGAGTATATAGTTCGACAACAATGAAATAGATTTTTAATCAGATGCCTTCGCGAGACTGGCTGACAAAGGAAAATGCAGAAATTGATACATAAGAATAGTTTTGAAATAGTAAGATTTCGGCTTAGAGGATTAATTATAAGTATTTCAGCAAGACTAGGATTTAATGATAACTTTAATATTATTTACTGATTATCATAAATAAATGAAAAGTCTTGGGGATCTTATATTCGTTATGTGTTTTATTTTACGCAATTCAAAAAAATATATTAATAAAACACTAAGACACGCATTAACATTCTAAACCTCTATGGCATCTAAATTAGTTCCAAATTTTTCTTCAACTTTAAGGAACCTTTAATTTAAAGGAAGGTATATCTGCCGTGCCGTAATAGTATTTTTATACAACGGTGTTAACACGCGCGTATGCAATAGAGATCGAATTTGGGGGATAAATACTTTTTCAAAGTATCCAGCCTTACTTTAAAGAATATAATGTTTCACATGAAATGTTCACGCAAAAATTAAGTTAAGCAAATCATTGTAATTGTAATAATTATCCCAGACCCTGCAAAATAATTTATTTTATTCCTAGGCGTAACGAAGGGGTACTCTAGCCAAAAACGTCCGTAACGTTAAAAAAAGCTTGAGATTTTTTTGTATAGTCTATGTATGATGACTATACAGTGTCTAATGTATAGTCTACGGGATGACTGTTATTATCATTTATTTATTTATTTATCTCTTTATTCTACACAACCACCATACAAGTAATGGAAAAAAAAATATATAGACATGATTGCATGTATTACGGTATAACAATTGGCGGTCTTATCACTCACGGTGATTTCTTACAGACAACCTTGCTACGCATATTATAACATCAAATTAGGGGTAGTCTAAGGTGTATTATTCTAACAACATGAATATATGTACTTATTATGATATACTTTTGAACAGTGGTAGAGCCATGCTTAGGCACGAATGGGCTGGCTCGACCAGTGCAATACCACAGGCTCACAGAAAACCGGTTGTGAAGTAACGCTAATGTTGCATTTCCCCGAAATGAGTGAGGTTTCCGGAGGCCCAACTCCCCATCACCTCTTTCCCCTTCCCTCATCCCCCCCTCTCCTCTTTCCCAGCTCCTCGTCCACCTCTTTTCTGTCCTCTCCCCTCATGCCCCCTCTCCTCTTTCCCATCTCCTCATCCACCTCTCTTCCTTCCCCTCCTCGCATCCCCCTTTCCCTCATCACCCTCGAAGACGCGGGTACGGACGGGTAGCGCACTTGCGACTCTTGAGTTGCAAGTGTCCATGGACGGGGGTTGTCACTTAACACCAGGTGACCCGTCTGTTCGTCTGTCCCGATATAGTATAAAAAAAATATATATAATACTAACATATAAGTAAATAAATATACACATATATGTATATATATATATATATGTATGTATATATATATATGTATATATATATATATATATATATATATATATATATATATATATATATATAGAGAGTACAATACACTAGTGGTTCAGACATACACAGTACCTCTCTTCAAAGACGAGAGGTCTTCAAATGATGATGACTTTAATTTTTAAATATGCCTATTTATAAATTAATGATATCATTTTTCATTACAAATAAAAAAATACCTTTAACAATTCTATTCCATACATACATACGCTCGTATCCCTAGGGGATACCACTAATAGAGTATATAGTTCGACAACAATGAAATAGATTTTTAATCAGATGCCTTCGCGAGACCGGCTGACAATAGTTAATGCAGAAATTGATACATAAGAATAGTTTTGAAATAGTAAGTTTTCGGCTTAGAGGATTAATTATAAGTATTTCAGCAAGACTAGGATTTAATGATAACTTTAATATTATTTACTGATTATCATAAATAAATGAAAAGTCTTGGGGATCTTATATTCGTTATGTGTTTTATTTTACGCAATTCAAAAAAATATATTAATAAAACACTAAGACACGCATTAACATTCTAAACCTCTATGGCATCTAAATTAGTTCCAAATTTTTCTTCAACTTTAAGGAACCTTTAATTTAAAGGAAGGTATATCTGCCGTGCCGTAATAGTATTTTTATACAACGGTGTTAACACGCGCGTATGCAATAGAGATCGAATTTGGGGGATAAATACTTTTTCAAAGTATCCAGCCTTACTTTAAAGAATATAATGTTTCACATGAAATGTTCACGCAAAAATTAAGTTAAGCAAATCATTGTAATTGTAATAATTATCCCAGACCCTGCAAAATAATTTATTTTATTCCTAGGCGTAACGAAGGGGTACTCTAGCCAAAAACGTCCGTAACGTTAAAAAAAGCTTGAGATTTTTTTGTATAGTCTATGTATGATGACTATACAGTGTCTAATGTATAGTCTACGGGATGACTGTTATTATCATTTATTTATTTATTTATCTCTTTATTCTACACAACCACCATACAAGTAATGGAAAAAAAATATATAGACATGATTGCATGTATTACGGTATAACAATTGGCGGTCTTATCACTCACGGTGATTTCTTACAGACAACCTTGCTACGCATATTATAACATCAAATTAGGGGTAGTCTAAGGTGTATTATTCTAACAACATGAATATATGTACTTATTTTGATATACTTTTGAACAGTGGTAGAGCCATGCTTAGGCACGAATGGGCTGGCTCGACCAGTGCAATACCACAGGCTCACAGAAAACCGGTTGTGAAGTAACGCTAATGTTGCATTTCCCCGAAATGAGTGAGGTTTCCGGAGGCCCAACTCCCCATCACCTCTTTCCCCTTCCCTCATCCCCCCCTCTCCTCTTTCCCAGCTCCTCGTCCACCTCTTTTCTGTCCTCTCCCCTCATGCCCCCTCTCCTCTTTCCCATCTCCTCATCCACCTCTCTTCCTTCCCCTCCTCGCATCCCCCTTTCCCTCATCACCCTCGAAGACGCGGGTACGGACGGGTAGCGCACTTGCGACTCTTGAGTTGCAAGTGTCCATGGACGGGGGTTGTCACTTAACACCAGGTGACCCGTCTGTTCGTCTGTCCCGATATAGTATAAAAAAAATATATATAATACTAACATATAAGTAAATAAATATACACATATATGTATATATATATATATATATATATATATATATATATATATATATATATATATATATATATATATATATATATATATATATATATATATATATATATATATATATATATATATATATATATATATATGTATATATTTATTTACTTATATGTAAATAGGAACATACATATTTATAATGACAAGAAGTAGTTTACCAAAGCCTTGCTTTTTAAATATATGTATGGATTTGGCTTGTCGAATTTCCAGTGGTAAATTATTCCACAGCCTGACTGCTTGCACCGATAACGATTTGTCAGTGAATTGTGTGGTATGTCTAGGCATTTTCAGCTTCAAATCTCTGACGATCTCAGGTTCCTGCAATGTGTGTTATGTAAGAACTCAAAACGTTCTTTAAGATAAGAGGGAGTATGTGGATGGAATAGAGTATTGTAAAGAAGAGAAAGAATATGAACATTCCGTCGAAGGCGTAGCCACTTGAGCTTTGAACGATACTGTGAGATATGATCATATTTCCGTAACCCGAATATGAATCTTATGCAGACGTTTTGGAGTCGCTCAAGTTTGTTCAGTTGGTCTTCGGTGAGATCTAGATAGCTGACGTCACCATAGTCACGAATAGGAAGGAGAAGAGATTGTGCTAAAGAATTATTATTGCAGTTTGCTATTATTATTCATGTAAAAAGCTGTTTCTTTGTATATTATTATTATATAATTTTATAAATCATTCTAAATAAAATAAAAGTGTTAAGATAATTTTGTAAAGTAGTTTTTTTGATTTTCTTCTAGAAACTTCGTTCCTATGTGGTGTCCCACGACACCACACATCTTTTTTTATTTAAATTTACTTTTGAGTGAAAATAAAAGTAAAATGTACGTAACATATTATCAGTAACACATTAGTCTCAGAAATCTCTTCGCAAGACATTATAACACCACAGAATAAAAAATACCAAGCAAACGCTTTACACGCTCTGCCGTACTTGTTATGCACCTTTTATATAAGAAAAGATATATTCAAATTTAATTAGACAACTGAAGAGTTTAGCAAGAGGACATACAGTAGATTTTCTTCTGTATTATGTACGTTTTAATAGTTCTTATTCTTGAGGTATTTACATCAGGTTTGGAAACACGAAATCACTGAACCAGCTGTACTGCGGTAGTACGACCCCACTGATTTTGCAACCGCCTATTTATTTTTTAGTCAACATCGTTAAAAAGAGAAAACAAATTTAGTTACCAAGACCAGCAAGTGACTTATCACTTAGCAGTTATCTAATATTAACTCATCGTCACTAATTCTCCTGCAGTAACTAAATACCAATGAAGCTTTTGAAACTGTAGGTAAACTGTATAATGCAATTATTAGATTCAAATTTGCAGTGTTCAGATATTCAGAGATTAATTACAATGCAAATTAAATCATTGCTGCGCTTGTGATCTGAAATCCAGTGAGCTCGATATTACCGCTCAGTATTGCATAAAATGATTAATTTAGGTGTTGGAAGACTGTTACTGAACTCTGTTAGGTATTTAGCTTCATGTGTGCGTTCGGTGTGCCTTTTTTTTTATTTGTTGAAACTCCCTCGGGTTGTCATCCCACCGAGGTTTTCAGTTGAACGATGTGTGGGAATCGAACCGACTAAAACCACACGGTGTGCCATACTGCGCCTGAAGTATGAGGGATCCGGACCGTAAAAGAGTGAAACTGATGTTAAAGCTCATGTAAACGCTGAGTCATAAAAGATAAAAAAGAAAGCATGAATAAAATGATACACAGAAAAAAGTGCTCAAAACAGGTGCGCCCGTTTTGCGTTCAAGAGAGTGTACTTACTCCTGTTTTTTTTTAGTATAGGGGAGAAACGAGTAACGATGGTAAGTGACTTTCGTTGACTATGAGCACCTTCAACTTAAGAGTCACAAGGCTGCTGTCAGCCTTTTCGGGTAGGGAAAAGGAGGAGGGGAAAGATAGGATGGGCAAATAGAGGGAGAAAACTCACTCTTTCGGTCACACAACGCACGCATTATTTAACAGCCGGTTTTCTGTGAGGCCCTAGTAATACTCCGATCGAGCCGGCCTATACGTGCCGAAGCAAGGCTGTCCCGCGTTAAAGGGAAACCCCTAAGTTTAGTGGGTAATAATATCATTTCTAAAGACTATTAAGAATCTGAGATGCCTTAATGGTTAGGAGGAAGTGGATGATTCTTAAAATTACTGTGCGAATGAGTTTTTAAATTGTTCATTTTACACACATTCAAAGCGGTTCAATTCAATTCAAACGAGCAGTCGGGTCACCTGATGGTGAGGGACCGCCGCCGCTGGACACCCGCAACTCAAGAGTCACAAGTTATGAATTTTCTTATAAGTGTGAGACACTGTACGTATGTGGCTGTGATGTACGTATGTACGTGTGACGTACGTATGTGGATGTAATGTGACTTGATTTATTTCTCACTAATAAACCGTGTATTTGTATTCATATATTACAAAGTAGAACATTGTTAGAGACAGAATTACTAACAACCCGAGGGACAAATACTAGATCGTTGCGTTCTGCCAACAATAATGATATCTGGTGCATTAAAGCTTGTTACCTCGTACATGTGTCCAATAGTTGCTTGTATTACCTCAGGGACTTACAACCTAATAATTTGTTTCAGATGGTATAACTTTAGATATCCTATATGTATGACTAGCACA
Source organism: Tyria jacobaeae (assembly GCA_947561695.1). Lineage (NCBI taxonomy): Eukaryota > Metazoa > Arthropoda > Insecta > Lepidoptera > Erebidae > Tyria > Tyria jacobaeae. Next base: position 2,152,658 of record OX387207.1, on the reverse strand, counting down.
CCCGTTAACAACTCCGCAACACAATTTCGTAAAATCCGTTCTTAGCTGACCTCTACTCGGCGAAAGAAATGTTCCAGAATATACATATATGGTTGAAATCTCTTATATATATAAGAGATTTCCACATTATATATGTATATATATATATATATATATAAATTATAGTCTTTCAAGTTCTGATACGTCTTAATATGGCAGTTGTTGGTCTAATCAAACGGAATAAATTACACAAAATCGTGCTTCTGCTGAAGTTCGCCTTTTACATATCTACATACATATCTGCGATCACGCCTATGTCGGAAAATGGCCGGCAGAGATGTCTCAAACAGCCGCATATACTGTACTATAACTTAATCCATCTTCTTGTCTAGAATGCAAGCTTATTGTCATTATTGTACTGCATAGATGTTATTATTGACTGCATAGATGGCGTAGCGGCCCGAGTGTTGTGGGTTCGATCGCCGCACGGGACAACACTTTGTGTAATCCGGAAACTGTTGTTCTAAGTCTGGGTGTTCTTGGTGTCCGTTGTTTGATTGTTTGTAAAGTCCGCGCGATACAGGAATTAATCCTAATGCGGGAGTTGTCTTTTTTAAACAAAAAAAAAAAAGAATCGGACACCGTACGTATTATGCACTGTCTTATAGATTACAAAGGAGACTCTCAATACTCCGTCGAAGACCACACTGCTTCTCCTTTTAGTCTACATACATACAAACGCTCACGCCTGCATTCTCTGTGGGGAAGGCAGAGGTGTATTAAACACCCACGTTTTACCGATTAGAGTTTGGTCCTACTAACGAGTGGGGGTGACCCTATTCTACCCCACCATTGAACCACACGGTCATAATTTAGGCTGCTTTGGTATACTGTCGCTTAACGTGTCTTAAAATTGCTTAGCCTACTGGTTCGGTCATATCGAAAGGATGAATGAAAGAAGATTGACAAAAGGTATTTATATGGCAGAGCTAAATGGAGTTGTCGGAAGAGGAAGACCTAGGCGCATGTTCTTGGACCAAGTTCAAGACAATCTAAGCAAAGGCCAGGTCTAAAGTACCTTTAAAAGACGAGCCTGTATGCAGAACGGAATGAAAGTTGAAAGCGAGATAGGTATGTCAGAATCATAGCAAATGGAAGGAAGTGGTCTCTGCCTACCGCTATGGGAAAGAGGCGTGATATTATGTATGCATAACCCCGAAAGCGTAGGCAGGGGCGCCAACGATAATATAACTTACCACTTACGTAAGATATTAATTTATTGAAACAAAGTGGTTATTTCTACTCCTAACGCTTTCAGATGTCATGTTCATATTTCAATATTTCCTAAATCCCAATACTTGTGTAACCCGATGTTGGGACTCTCCCAACCTTCGTCGGGTTATCGCGTTATCGCATAAACATTTATAGCTGCCCAAATGACCGCTCAACTTCAAATTGAATGTTTCAGTAAGCAAATCGAAAAAACAAACAGAAACCCTTTTTTCGACGTAAATAGAATAGTCCAAATCTTTTTCTATGTATTGGTTTTAATTACAATATACATAATCTGTACGTATATATCTGTACGTACTCACGACTATATGCCTTAATGGGTAAGTAGAGGCGTCTTGAACGCCCACCTTTTTCTTATTACAATTTTGTTTTATTTACTGACTAGTCTAATATTGAATATGACTTTGTTCAGAATATGACTTTTTTTATGGATCAGCATAAAGAGTTCCATTAAAATAAATTTAAATATACATTGATACAATGTTAAAATATATTGGTAAATCATCATAATAATAATTATTTTACACATCTCACACACGGCCGGCTTATCCCATACTAAACAGAGCTTCAGTTATGGTAACCAGGCAGCTGATAAACATACTTAAATACTTCTAGATACATACATATTTTTCCTAAAGTCAGTAGCTAGCTAGCTAAGCTAGCAGTCAGTATCGCTAACCACGAGATCAACAGGACGGTCAACATGAGACCTCCCCGTCATCTACGAGACATTTTGCTGCACTTTTTTCTCTTTAAAGTTCCATCGCTGCAAATAATTACTCCAAAGAAATTCGTTTTATTATTCTATTAGGAGATTTCTTGGTCTTACTATCCCAGATTACTAGGTGTGTGTCAATTTCAATACTAAGACGTTCAATAGTATAATACATTGTGAACGAACGAAACATGTGTCTCCATTGCAATGTGAAATTGTGAACTGAGGGACAGTGACCAAAACTAGCTTATATATAGCAAAACCTTATTAACATTTGTGGACATTTTTGTCAAGTTTGTTAATCAAACTCATGACCTGACTGACTCATAAGCAGACCCATGATCTGACTCAAAAGCAGACATGATCGCTAACCACTAAACTAACAGGCCAGTCATGTCCATGTTAGTATAAGTTTAAGTAATAAACGACCTTAGGCATCCATTTTGATCATGAAACTTTTTTAGAATACACCTTCGTTTATAAACAGAAATGCAAAAGTTTTATTTCCAAGTTAAGGAATGTAATTGGTAATGTAGACTTATACTTCTGCTTTGCTTTCTTTGTGCCTTTGGGCCTAAATGAAAATGCTTATCTAAAGATCAAAACAATTTAGACAATATCAAACAAAATATTTTTTATATATTTTTGCTCTCTTCGTCTCTTTATCACTCCCTCTACCTCTCTCATTCTCTTAATTTTTTTATGTTTGAAAAGATACATAGTTTATTACAAATGTATTTTTATATTAAGGCTGTTAACTGGAAATTTTCTTAGAAATATTTTTTTTTTATTTTTGTTCGATTGTTTGTAATTGGTGTGCGGGGATGATATTCTTACGTTTGATGTTCTTGTTTCAATTGAATAAATAGAACGAAGTGCTGGTCCTTCCTTTTCTTTTTTTTTTCATGATTTTAATACCCTTATTGTTCCATGAAACTTGACCTTTTGCACCTAATACAATATACATTGGTTTACAAATGAAAACTTTTTGTGATGGTTTATAAATATTAACGGCGTGTCGTTTCAAAAACGGAACATACGAGTACGTATGTCAAAAACTTATAATAATTATTTTATTATTAAAAATTTTACATTTAACGTAGAATTTTATATTTAAATTTTAACTAAACTTTAAGTATTAAATTCTACGTTAAATATAAAATTTTGTTTCATTGCGTAATAAAATGGTAAAGAATGTTTTAAGTTTTAAGTTAAACATTTTTTTCTAATAAAAATAAACAGGGGATTTTTCTAATACATAAGTAATAGGCAACATTTGGCAAATGGGTCTTCATTCGACGTACGAATGCTAAGCGCACAAGAAATTGGACATACTTATAATGAACACTTAACTTGCTTAACAACTATTTTTATATCATCATAGGCAGACGCTGGTAATGTCTGTAAGTTTCAGTTATCCTCCTCCTCCTAGTAATTATCCGAAATTAACAAATTTTCTAAGTACGCTTTTTGAACAAAAATGTCAGTAGCATCAACATATTGTCAATTTTTTTATAAGGTAGGGGGTAATTGAGCTGACGAATAACCTGATTGTAAGTGTACCTTCGCCCAAGGCACTGGACGCCTGTTATTCAAAAATTCAAGTGCGTTGCTAATCTTTTAGGTGGGGACACGCTTTTTTTGTGAAGGTTTTAGGTGACAATTTATTCCACAGTAAGTCTGTTGTGCGAGTCCAAAAGGGTCTGGGAAAGCGCACAATATTACAGCTATTATTTGTATTCTTTAATACAACCCCCGCAGTATAAATAGCTCTTATGTCACGGTAGACTTTACAAACATACAAAGAACGTTCGTCAACATACATACTCACATATTGTTGGGCTCAAGCGTAATTTACACCCACATTTTGTCAGTTACACTCGAGTCCCATATACGTAGTAGGGCCCAAGCCTATTACCGTCATCTAGGCACTTTTGGGAGTATAGAGAGGTTAGAAAAGGGATATTACTTACACAGATGGATTGCGGAGTATAAGCAATAGCTCAAGCAAGTCAGGGTCGCATACCTATAACTCGAACTGGCTGGTTCCGAGAAGTCAGAAGCCCTCTAACTAACTCGTCGCAAAGAACCGTATGATCCCGTATGATAGATTTACTATCCGTTTCCTGGCTCCGTCATCAAAACAGCTCGAAATTGCAGTTTCTCTAGTGTGGTGTCATTTAAACTATATACACAAAAACTATATATACAAAGTTTCATATCGATGTTTTAGTTAAAAGTAAGTTGTTTGATAAAATAAATATTTTTAGTTAGTTATTTTGATTATTCAACATTATCATTACTACGTACTGAAAGTGCTATAAAATCTACTAGTGAAGCTAATAACGGCGTGTTAAATCCTAAAATCGATATAAAACTCGACTGTTTTCTTTTTGCTAACTACTTGGTCCATTTCCATTGTCACTCGAAGTACTAAAAGGTGATTCAAATGAAATTTACGTACATATATCAAAATACATTAAGCCTTCTAGGCAAAGAAACATAACACATACATACAACCGCTTGAAAAACATAAAAATTCTTCTTAGACAGTTGTGTAAGTATATTACTAGAAGTATCAATTCTATTCAGACCAAGTGGCAGACGCTAGATAGTATTTTTAAGTACAATATAAGTAATTATGAACAATATTTCTATTTAACATTTTGTAAGTTACCGAGATAAAGCACTTTCTTTGCCCGCACATTTCTATACCAATATAATATTAAAGGATTTTAAGAAGTTGTGCTAAGCTCATCACTCGAATTACAGCGGAATGGAAAAAGTTACCAACAAATATTAAAATATTCTTGCTTTATTTATATCAAGGGAAAGCGTCATTTTACACCTTTAAAAATATAGTCGATTTTATCCTACTCGTGGACTTTGCTGTTCTGTGGGCTTATATGGTTCTGTAGTTTATTATAATATAATAAAATTTATATATATTAAAAAAGCATAGTGTTCGTCTCCTTAGGTCAACTTATAAAGTTTTACTTCTCATTCTGACAGCATGAGAAGAACAGACTCTGAACAATTAAAACAAATGTTTTTTATTTCTTTTGATTCGATTTTAAGTTGCGGTCAGTAGTGTTGCTATATTTTTATCTAAAATAAATAGAGACAGCTGTACCAGTATATTTCTAAGCACATTTATTGTTAGTACATTAATCAGAAATGATGAACAGGTAAAAGTTTGTGTTTTAACTCATTTATTGTTAGCATATTAATAAAACACTATGAAAAGGTAGATAAGTTTAAGTTTAAAGTCATTTATAGATACTAAATTAATCATAGATGATGAAACTGTCAAAACATATATCTAAAAGCATTTATAGTTATTAACTTAATCAGAGATGATAAGAGGCAGTCGAAAGTTTATGTTTAAACGCATTTATTGTTAGCAAATCAATATGAAATGGTGAAAAGGCTGTCTTGGTGTGCAATAAAGTACACTCTATCTATCTATCTATTTATTTATGTGTAATGTCAAAACAGCAATGTTATGTGATTATCTATTAATATTAGCAATTCGTAATTTGTCTATAGCTTTTATTATGAATTAAACAGATTAGTGTAGCATAAAGCTAACGAACGTCGTGTTAAGTGAGTACACAGTGTTATTTTTTAATTAATGCAAAAGTAGAAATTTTGTTCCGCGAGAATAAAGTTAATGACATTAAAATTACAAGGATATTTTTAAAAGGAGATATTTAATTGAGATGTATTTAAGAAAGAATAAATCTTAAAGATCTAGAAAAAGGCTGCTGAAAATTCGGAATTCTTGCGCAGACTTAACTTTATTGCGCGCTACTGCCCTTAAATTCCAACAATACCTCATACATACAAATCGGTTTAGGCATTAAGATGTGAGAATCGAATAAAGTAGCTAATAATACATTTATGGACCCTTCAGACTACACTTTCACAGTCATGTAATAATATTTATATTCTTCGAAAAACATGTTCTTAAAAATATTTTTAAGTACGAATAAATTCTTTAACAGATTGTAGCTATAAAATTTAAAGTTTCAAAATTCAAGTATACAAAACTCCGGCCCCATATTTAATATCGGGATGCGAAAGTAGTGCAAACGATGTTTGACTTCACACAAACGCCGTCTAACTTTGTTACTGAACATTTTGAGTAATAAGCTTGTTGCTTGCTACGTCCACTAACAAACAACTACACACCTACTTTACCTAACAATATTGTAGTACTGCAGTATTAAGGTAGATAGACAGAACGTTGATAGTTAGTTAATGTGGTACTACGAAGAAATTACTCGTATTATAAGTTGCCATTGTAACCATCAAAAAGATCTATTTTATTACATGACTGCATATGAAATAGAGTTCTGTATTTCAAGTGCATCTATGTATCACTGTATATACCTACATATGTATGTATAAAATTTCATTGTCAGGGCATAGAGCATAGCCTGGACTAGCTACATTTATAACATTAAGAGCTAATGACATCAAAAAATAGCTAGAAAGTTTATTATAGAGATTTTATTTATACAGTAGGTTTATTGTGTCTGGACTAGGGATGGGCTTGTTGGTCCAGTGGTTAGTAACCCTGACTGCTGAAGCGCAGGTTGTGGGTTCGGTTCCAAAACGGGATTAAAATTTCTGTAATCTATAACTAGTTGTCCCGAATCTGGATGTTCTGTGTCCGGTAATTGAATCATTATCTGTAAAACTTGTTAAATGAAATGTAATACATACATTTTTTTTTTATTTCAACTAAAAACGTGTTTTAGTATACTAAGAACGAGCTGAATGTAAATACACAATTTTTGAATATAAAAAACATCGTGAAAACTAAAACTAAGAATTGGTACGGCCAAACACGCTTTGTGGTTTCAGCCTCAGTGGTTTTAAAGCCACAAACCATGCATCGGACTGACTTCACAATCCACTGAATGTTTGTAATGTCTAATTCAATGCACTCTGCAGTAATGGCCCGCCAATTTGTAATACGTTTATGCAAATAGCTCAACTGCAGTCCTTTGATGTTGACAAAGACTTAAAATTTGTTTAATATACGACTCATTTCTTATTGCTAAAGGGAATTCTGACTGCTTCAATTTATATTTTACGTTTTACGTTTAAATTGTTATATGAGTAAGTTAATAATTAGCCTAAAGATGCGACCCTCTCAACACTTAAGTGGTACAGTAGAGATGAACTGTACCATTTACATACAGTACAGAGCGGTTCAGTCGGTATGTTGCTGAAATGTAGCCAAGTAGTTCAAGTATCAAGAAAATTAGGTACCAGACAAGTTTTATTACTTTCGTATTTATGATATTAATATAATATAATATCATACATAACAACATAATAATATTACTATAAACTAGGAACATAATAAAATATTAAAAAATATTGTTGTATTACCATTCACTAAATATTCTTAACTGGCTTGTTGGTCTAGTTGTTAGTGACTCTGACTGCTGAGCCAGAGGAGTGGGTGAAGAAGGTGGCTGGCCAATGGATGGATTCGGAATGCCACACCAGGGTACTTGGCGCTCCTTGGTGGAGGCCTTCGTTCGGCAATGGGGATAGGCTGATGATGATTGAGCAGTTTAAGGAAATAAAGAATTTGAATTTGAAAACATCAAGAAACTTGAAGGCCGTAAACCTATATTAAAAAGTATTGAAATTCAAGCCTAACACACGTTACACTCTTCAATTTCAGTTTAATTCTCTACCCTAATCCGACATAATAATTTAAGGGTAACATGTTACGTGAAGGTTTGACTGGGTAATGAAACGCTCGTCACAATTCATACCTTCATATTTATATGAACTTAAATGTTTTATATATGTAGACAATTCGGTATAAGTAAAATAATTTTAAGTTTTTTTTTTTCTAAGCCACAACCATCATACATCTGACCTTTTCGTAGTAGAATAGATTGCCCAACCCGACTTTTGAAGACCTAATAACTTTTTTAAACGGCTACCTAACTCCAATCTCTTATTATACTACCAAATATCAGAAGATGTGCCTCCGCGTTATGTTTTTATTTTCCGTCTCAAAAAGAGGTTTATTATAGGTTTGACGTATATGTCTGTGTATCTGTGAGTCCATCTGTGACTTCGTAGCTCCTAAATGAATGGACCGATATTAATGCGGTTATTTTTCTTTGAAAGCTGACATGATGCTAATTGATATATGTTTGTTTATGTATGTGTCTAGATATATATAGGCACCTACCCTCTGTATCACTCAAAGGTCGACTGGCAGAGTGTCATTAAATCCGCTTATATACTGAATTTGTAAAAATCTATATATAAAGACATAAATTATATAAAACTTCGAACTTATTAAACGACGTGATGCGGGTGTGTCAGGTCTACGTCACCACCACGTGACGCCACTTCACCTGTCATCTACACACATACACATATACACTAGAACGTCACATAGTATTTATAAATACATTATAAAGCCACGGCTTCTAGAGAAGCGAGAGTGCGCGGAAGCGTGAAACGCTCTGAGGTAAATATACATATATGATCTACCCGTAGTAGCCGCTATTTTAAGTGTTATATAGGTATGAAATTAACACCATGTTTTGTTTCCTTTGCTGACATCACAAACGCTTAACGCAAGTAAATCATTACAGTTTTTTATCTATAGAGGGCAAACAAGCAGACGGGTTACCTGATGGTAAATAACCACGTTGTTAATGATATGAAGTTAACTCTCACAGTATTAGTTGACATTTGAAATGCTTTCAACGCAGCAAATCATGATCTTAGTTTTTTATCTATACTTACTCTTAGGGTGGTGTCATGCAAAGCACTGAAATGGTTTGATCTTATCTTATTTTATCTTTGTGGACGAGAAGGTCAGACCGCATAGATAACGTCAGGAAAATTTAAATATTTCGTCTTATTACGAATTATTCGAAATGGGTTTAGAGTTAAATGACAATGATACGTTTATTTAACAGAGCCTTAAAATTTACTTAACTATACATACAAACACACATGCGCTCACGCCTGTGTCCCCAAACGGGTACTCGAAACGGGTGCGCCCACATTCTGTTTAATTTAGTCCTATTTACTTAATGGGGACAAGCCTATTGCCGTCATAGGGACACTTTGGAAAGTGGATGGTATAAATTTAGAGTATATTGATAGAAAATGGAGGATAGAAATGGAACAATAGCTCAAGCAAGTCAGGGTCGCATACCTATATCTCGAACTAGCCCTATGCTGAACTATATTTAATAAACGTACGGTTTACCAAAACTGTGTATTTAGGGGATGGCTGACTAATTTAGGAACCGAAAGGGGTTCGTTATCAAGGAATGAAGCGACTTTCTGCGACCGGGACAGTATCACGCGTTGCACCGTATCTTCGTCAATAAATATGAATAACATTAGTATTTTTTTAATTCTAAAATGACTTCACAAGTTTTATTTTTTCCGGACTCACCTGAAAAATATTGTTACTATTACAAAACGTTTATAATTTTTAAGTTGTATAAATTTTACTTGTGATTTATTTGACAATATTTGCCGTTCATTAACAAAATCGACTTATACTGCAGCGCAATAAATAAAATAGGTATTTTAATAAAATTATACACACTTCTATATACAATCTTCTTTTTTTCTTTTAACGATTGAAAAGAAATTAAGTTAAAAAGTTCCGTTCGAAAATAATCAAATAAACTACATAAAATGCATTGTGACATATCAGAAAAAGACACTGGACGCTTTTTGTAATCCTCTTTTGAAATACTCTGACGCCCTCTACACTAGTATAAATCCGGGGATTCCCGGACGGATGTGCCTTATATCCGCTACTCCAAATGTGCAGGCTTACCACGGCCCACATATGATCGCTTTGATGTTCATGACATAATCATGTGGTTACTTACACTTTGTTAACTATAAACATTGTTGAATGTTATTTTTTTGACAGTTGTGTTTAATAGAATAATAATTATATATTGTTACGAAATACTGTTTTATGTTTATAAAAAGACAATGGTATTATACAATCTCATATATTATATATATATATATATGTATATATATATTTTATACTATCCTCCCCCAGACGAACAGACGGATCATCTGATGGTAAGTGACAACCTCCGTCCATGGACACTTGCAACTCAAGAGTCGTAAGTGCGCTGCCCGCCTGTGAGGATGATGAGGGATAGGGGGATGCAGGGAGGGGAAAGAAGAGAGGTGGATAAGGAGCTGGAAAAGAGGTGAGGGACGAGGGGAAGGAAAAGAGGGGAGAGGGAGGTGGGCCTCCGAAAACCGCACTCATTTCGGTGAAATGCAACGTGAGCGTTACTTCACAACCGGATTTCTGTGAGGCAGTGGTATCGCACCGGTCGAGCCTTCCCATTCGTGCCATAGGCATGGCTCTACCAAGATAAAAATTATGATTTTCCTTTCATATTCCATTACATTTTGAATAATAAATTTAAAAAACTGGTCATGAAATGCGATGCCGGAATTAAATTCTTTAATGAATAGACCTGCTTACAAATAGTACATTCAATAGTCAATTAAGCCACGTTAATATTAAAAATAATAATTTGACCCCTCTCAACCATTCCATATAAGACCAATCAATACACAACCTAAAGTGGTCGTTTACTAATACCAGAATCACTAGAACTCAGTCACCGTTTACTCTGTAAATGAAATTGAGTTCGACTGTAATTGGCGCTAGTCCAAAATATCTTGAACTCGAACACCTTTTCAAGAAAAGTATCGAATATCTCATCTTAGATTGGAAGTTTCTTGAAGGAAACGTCTTAATCAATAGCATATCTCATTATCGATCTAAGCTTATGAAGCAATTACAGCTTCTATTTAACAGCCGGAACAAAATCACTAGGCTAGTTTTGTGCTTTGAGAGACATACATACGTCTCTTGTACAGACTGGCTCCCAGCAGCCCTTATACCAAGGGTTTCGTAAACTCACAGAAGTGTCAATATAACTTTTTGGCGTGTTAAATATTTCATGACCTGTTTGTGTCTTCAGTATGCTAATTGAGGCTTTTGAAGTGACGATAGCACCTTTGCTGGAGTGTAGGGAGCTCGATGAAAGAAATAAAGAAGATAAAAAAAATAAAACTGTGATAAGTAGAGAGTTGTTTTCAGCGAAATGTCGAATAACTAAAAATATCGAAACAGAATTATCTGTATCTGCAAAATATATTTAATATGAAATGTTATCCTTAGAACATTATAGATATTGACGATAATATTATACAGATAATATAATCCTCAATATTTGCTCAAATCGAATATATAAAAAAAAGGTTTTAGCAATATACTATAGCTGACATATATTTTCACATGGATTCTTATTGATATAGATTTTTTATTTAAAACCTTCATTCATATTATCATCATTTTACTCCTACTGTTTTCACGGCATACAGGTCGAATGCAGCAGACGGGTTACCTGATGGTAAATAACTACCGCCGCCCAGAGACACTTGCAATTCAAGAGTCTACAGAGCGTTGCCGCCCAGTTAGGTTTAAATATATTAAAGACTAATAAATACAATACAGACTAATTTATACTTGAGAAATATTACACGAATAGTTCAATATATCATTGATATCAATATCTAGTTTTTTTTTTATAATTCTAGTTTTCTATGAGTAAGGAAAGTGTTCTGAGATAACAAGGTACGGATCATTTCTATACAATTATAGACGCCAATCTTACATCTACTTACACCGACCCGAGCTTCATGATTCGTCTAAAAAAAACAGAAGTATTTACAAAGTGTAACTTCGACACGACAATATTAAAAGAGAGTTCAAATTGACTTTTGAGATTTGTAAATCTTTAGTTATTTATCTAGTCAGTACAAAGTTATCATTAAAGATAAATATACTTATCCAAATAAACATTGTATAGTCTATTTACAGACTTACAAATAAATTGGCAACAAAACTCTATTATATATAGTCATTATGATAATATTGTATTCTGTTTCTCGACAAGAACTTTGATAGAGTTTCACGCAAAAGTTTCTCTCGAGGTCGCCTATTTTATATGGTTTATTATTATTGTAAATATGAATGAACGAGAGAGTTGTAAACATGAAAATTCGTCCCTAAATTGCAATGCCCGATTACGAAAAAACTGATTGACTGAAGAAAATAGCAGGGCTATACTAGGTAGGGTCCATCTTAGGGTAGCCCGGGTGAGCATTGTGACGGAACGAAATTGAAATTTCATTGCACTATATAGTGCCAACTAACCAAGTTGTGTCAACCTTACGTGGTACGAAAATGCTATAAAAGTTAAGTTATACTAATTTAATTTATACTTAATTATGAAATTATATTTAAGAAATTGGTGTGGGTTTGATTCCTACTTAGGACAAATAATTGTGTGACGACCATGCTCATAACTATGTTTTATGTTGAGGTGTAATTTATTTATAACATATATGTATTTAGTGAAATATAAATCTGTTTATCAGCAGAATGGTTACCATAGTACAAACTCTGCTTAGTTTAGAATCAGTCGGCCATGAGTGAAATGTCATAAAAAAATGTTGTTTGAAATTCAACTAATGTTAATTTCTAGTTAAGAAAGCAAATTCCTTTTGTAGTATTCATAGTCATTAAAAATTTACTGTTATATGAACCCATGTGAGAGAATGCTTAACACACATCCCACAGGACGCTTTGCTCGTTGATAAAAGCCATTTAAACTAAGCCGGGCTTTACCGAAATATATACGTGCGACGGGCTATGCTCGTGTTTTTATAAATATTGTCTCTAAACTATCCCACAAAGCACTATTTTTTTAAGCTATCGTGGAAATAAAGAGGTGAAGAGTAAAGCGTCTTACAATTTATCACGATAGACGAATTGACTTAGGTTCCCTACATTTGTCAACTTACCTTACCGTATACACCACGAGTATTGTAATCGTTCAGGATATACAGTTTTATTTATGTATGCATTCCAGGGATATCTATTGCTGTCAATCGGGATTGACATGATTTAAAAATTTTGGGTGTATTGACTGGAAAGCGAGGATAAAAAGGGGAAGTCCTCAAACTTAAACTTTAAAACCTCATTGTTCTAATCCTGGCCGATTTCATTCTGACACTCTGTTCCTTTATCGTCGATAGAATGTTAAGATTGTTCTCTTGGGCTGAATAATGCTTAAATATACTTTTGCTCTCGCTTATGTCTATCCAGTTTGTGTGGTTAATTATGTTATGTGGTTGATAATTGAATTTTCAACAACTTTAAAGTAACATGTCAAATCGAATCGAGTTCTGACTTTTAGATCTCCTAGTAATTTTAAAAGGATCTAGAAAAATATCCACCTTCAGCTTCAGATATTTTCAATTATAACCATAAAACTTTTATAAATCTAGCTGACCTTAATTCTACCCTATTGGGGTCAGTTCTCAGCAACTGATCTGGTCACCCACCCAATTTAGGAACACGTGTAGGTGTCTGATACTTTTTGATGGCTGAGTCAGTATATTGCTGACAATTCTATAAGCGAAAAGTAAAGTGATACAATTTGAGAAACTTTTGGCTAACTACTTTGTGTAGACTTGGCCTTAGTTCGACGGTTTTACTTTTAATTTAGTTTGTATTCAAAAAATGTTTATATTACACAAACACTCGAGTCACATCAGCGTATTTGTGTATTCAAAAACATTTTCTGAAATCCTTCACGTTATTAAATTATGACTTTTCTTTATTCGCATGCCTATCTTACTACACATGACGCATTATGTGTTAAGAGTTGTTGCACATTTTCTATTTTTGTTGGGTTGTATGTTAGGTACTGCTAAAATAAAAATAAAACTGTATTGCCCGTTTCTCTTACTAAATCTAGGAATGAGTGCAATTTATGAGGCGTATTAACTTGTGTGTTCTTAATACACTAATTTAAATACCGAAATTTAACTTAATGGGTAGAATTCCAATTCATACCATCTTAATTAATAAGAAAGTTTGAATGGAAATTTGTTACTCAATCACACCAGAACGACTGAACGAATCTCGATATAATTTGGATTATAGTCTGAAATAGACTCCATTGGAACAAATTTACGAGCAAGAGCTAGTAGTTTGTTTTAATTGTAGTGCTCGAGAACTTGCAGGCGCACTTTACTTTATTTAGAAATATAACTGTTCATTTGTTTGCCTTTTATGATATGAAATATTTCAAAAATTTCAACCAGGGCTATAGAAAACTCTTGAAAAATTTGTTGATACCACACTCGACTTTTTTATAACAATAATTTCCGTAAATAATAGTATCGCTTCTATCAGCACAAAAATCTACTAACATTATTTTAATAATTTAAGAAATTATAATATATATAAAAGGAAAGGTAGTAGGCATAAATTCGTCCGTTTAAAGTGTGTTCTTTTTTTTTGTTTTTTTATTTGTAAGCATACAATAATGACTCCACTTTGCCTGATGGCAAGCAATAAATGGAGTCCAAGAGTGGTGGTCACCACCCTCATTGCATGTCTAGTCAATGTAGTATGGTGACCCACACTATGGCGGCCTGGTGAGATGCTTTTTCACGCCCCGCTTAGAAGACCCAGGATCAAAGTGGGAAGGAAAAACGTGTACTGGTAGTAAATTCCAATCTTTCACTGATCGGCACAGGAAAGAAGAGCCAAACCGTTTCGTTCGGGATCGTATACCTTCGACTCGCAAACGGTGACTCCTCAGGCCAGCACGTCTAGTCCTGTAGAGGAAGGGAGAAGGTGGGACCATGTGGAAGAGCTCGTCAGAACACTCCCCGTGATGTAGGCGATAGAGAACTGCCATAGAGGCGACATCTCTTCGCAACTGCAGGTGCTCAAGAGACTGGGTGACCTCAGGACAGTCTATAATACGGACTGCGCGTCGCTGCAACCGATCGAGAGCGTCAAGCAGATACTGTGCATAGCCATCCCAAAGATGAGAGCAGTACTCCACGCAGGAGCGAACCTGTGTCTTGTATAAAAGACACAGATGCTCGGGCGAGAAGAACCGTCTCACCTTGTTCAATACACCGAGCTTCCGCGCGGCCGCCTTAGTGACGCTCTCGATGTAATCACGCGGATTGAGATCCCGACAGATGTCCATACCCAGTATACTAAGCCTATCCTGTAGTGGCAGTTGAGTGTTCTGAAGAGTAGGAAGGGGAAGGAATGTAGACTTTTTGTTTGAAAACGCGGACGCCTGTGTTTTCCTGGCGCTGGACTCGACCAGATTCTCACAACCCCATTGAGAGATGCGGTTTGAAGCAACATGAAGTTTAGATATTATATTTAAGTCTCTTATAAAGTGTTTAGAATGAAAAACCAAACTCGCCGACTCCCTGTCAGCCTGAGGGCAAGAAAATAACTAGTAATATTCTGAAAAAAGAATTACCATGGTTTGTTTGAATACGGTTATGACCAAAATCTTTTGCGCATTAGCGAATTAATGTGGCATCTTCAATTTTCACACAACACCTTCTTGTAATTTTAATGATTTTATTAAAAAAAACATTAAAACAGACAAAATTATAAAAATAATTATAAAATATTTTATAATGAATCTATCACAGCATAACATTGTAATTCAATATAATTCTAGACATATACTTTGGTGGTTCTTGACTTTCGGCAACATGTACATATGTATGTATATTTTATTTATTACGAACTCATTGGAGGCCAACTCGGAAAGTCGTTGGTCATTCCAAAGACATAGCAATTCTCTCGTATGTCAATAGTAAAATACATGTGGAAAGTGGCTATAGAATACCTAATAAATAACTATAAAGTTTTTTAAAGAGCGCAAAACCAAAACAACTTGTGGTGACTTCACTTAAATGTTTTATTGTGTCGGATCGGTAATGTTAAATCTCAGAGTGGCTATTCTGTACATATGTTTTCTAGGCTGGACCTTGCTCACAATAAATTTGTTGTTTAATGTGATGTCAGTGACCGCATGTTTCTGGCTGGTGAAAGCGTTTACAAGGTCCAATGGATCTCTATGACCGAAAAGGTGAGTGAGAGGAATGCATCAAAGCATCTGGTCGTATAAGCATCTGGTTGTTTTAACTCACAAATAAAAAATATTAGCTGGCTTCAAGGCGACATACGAAGTTTGTTGTATGTATAATGTTCGTGATGACATACAAAAAGAAATTGAAAAAATAATGTATGCATTTTTATTTCAAATATACATATGTATATATTGTTCTTCAATCTAACAATAGAGTAACAAGGGTCGGCAACAACCTAGAGTCCGTAGTTTTGTAAGCATCCATAGGCTTATGTTACTGCTTGCAGCAGGCTGAGCCAGCTCCTCCAAGGTTGGTCGGCGCTGCCCTTGGGCGACTTTTGCCCAACTTGGGTGGACCCAGCGTCGTAACAAGACGACTGTACGCGGGGGTTGTCCGGTCAATGGCACTATACGGTGCACCGGTGTGGGCGGAAGCTCTGACCGCCCAGAATAGGGCACGCCTTTGGCGCCCTCAGAGGGTAATGGCGGTCAGACGCGGTTACCGCACCGTGTCGACGAAGGCAGCGTGTGCGTTGGCCGGAACTCCCCCGTGGGACTTGGAGGCGGAAGTGCTCGCCGACGTCTATCGGCGGACGAATGATTTCCGGGCGTGTAGTGGCAATCGGCCCCCGCCCGAAGAGGTACGCGAGTGGCGTGAGGCCGCTCGCAGAGCCACTATGGCTTGTTGGTCGTCCCGGCTGGAGGCTCCACGTGCTGGCTTAGCCACTGTGGAGGCGCTCCAGCCGGTCATCGTCGAGCGGGCGGGGCGGCAACACGGGACCCTTTCCTTCCGACTGACGCAGGTTCTTTTCGGGCACGGCTGCTTCGGAAAGTACCTGCATTCAGTCGCTAGGAGGGAATTGAGTCCCGTCTGCCACCACTGCGACTGCAGTGAGGACTCGGCCCAGCATACGCTTGCGGATTGCCCGGCCTGGGCGGCACAGCGTCGGGCCCTCACTGCAGTCATTGGACAAGATCTGTCACTACCGGCCGTCATACGCTCCATGGCCGGTGGTGACAGGAATTTTACCGCGGTCGCAACCTTCTGCGAGGAGGTCATCTCGCAGAAGGAGGCGGCGGAACGGGCCCGGGAGGACGATCTCCACTCGGACCTAATTCGCCGCCGGCGAACCGGGCGGCGGAGGCGCGCTTACTTGCGCCTCATGCCGCCCTGAGTGTGGCCGCGGGTGGTTGGGACGGGTTTTCCCCTCCACCCGCTATAAAGGCCAGCCGCGAGGAGGCGACGTCCTGGTGTGCCTGGACGTTGCCTAATTGAGAGTTACCAGAAGGTGGTGCCTGCGCTTTTGCGGGCAAAAGCGCTAGGAGGGGTCCGGATGTCTCACTAAAGCTGTTCCCGGATTCCTCCTATTTTAAGCGCAGCTTGGCACACCGTGTGGTTTTAGTCGGTCCGATTCCGACACACCGTTCCACTGAAAACCCCGGTGGGATGACGGCCCGAGGGGGTTTCCACACGATAAAAAAAAAAAAAAAGGCTGAGCCAGCTTACGTGGGTTCGCTTCCAACTCGAGACAAATAATATATATATAAGAATTTATACTAGCTATCGGAATATTATATTAAAGGTACTCTGTAGTTGTAGATCAGATACCCGTGTTTCAAGTGTCTCAAGTTATTATTACCTATTGAAAAACTATAGCGAATAAAAATAGGTCTAAAAACTAGTCAGAATAGGTTCTACACTTTAATGCGTTAGGTTTTGATGCACAGTGTAATGCTTTGAAAGCTTATTAATGGTTAGATAGGTTGTTATAATTAATGTCACTTATGCTCCTACCATATACCTAACTAATTGATACTTAATTGCGTTATTAGTAGAGTGGCAGCCTGTCCTATTTCACGTAATTTGTCTTCGTCATTGGACACACTAACATAGGAAAAGAAATCACAAATAGGATTGTTGTTTATTAGCCAAACTAGCAGATCGGTTTGCGAGGAAATTGGGAACCGAATATTTTTGTCATACCGAATGATTGAGGAACAAACATCCATTCAAAATGTTGCATTTAATTAGCTTTAGCTTTTTTTACTTAACTAAGCGTTAATAAAAAAAAGTGATGTAACATATGTATGTAGCAACCAGTACGTAATGAAATATGCTACCAAGAGCAGAAACATGCTGAATGTCTTTTTATCAACAACTCATTACAGGCGTTGTGAGTATAACACTAATGCGTAGTCCTCATATATATAACATATACATATATATATAAAATATTATGGGATGAATTCTTTCTAACAAAAATTGAGTATCTTTCATTTCGTTCTAAGTAAACATGGCAGCCTGCCTCCCCCATTAAATGTTTCTAATTAATTCGACCTTATGAAATAACAAGCTTTAGTAAGAGATTGTACCAAAATTTTCATAAATCATTACTAAGATCTAATGTCAGAGTTTATACTCAAAATTATATAATAAAGTACAATTAAGGAGGTTATGTAATTACGATGAAATATGAGAAAAAATACTCGAAGCTCTAATTTATAATTTCGTTGTAAGTAAAATAATTTGTACGCGAAATTTTCTTGTTCAATTATTTCTGTAGTGTAAGGTAATGTTCCAATCTAAGAACCACTGTCGTTTATTAAAGGTTCATTTCGCTTAAGGTGAAGTTGCTTAGAGATTATTCCAAAATATTATGACTTCAAATTATATACTCCTCCTGTGTTAAATGTCATTAAATGTCAAACGCTCACTTTTGATAAGCCATAATTTAGTCCCATTTATGTATTTAATATGGGGCAAGCCTATAACCGTCATCCGGGCAATCTATGACTGTATATATACTGTCTGATAGATAATATGTGAAATTAATGTATGAAACATTAAGCCAAAATGTTTTATTTGCATCTTTAATATTCTAGTTTTTGCAAACATGAGTTATATTGTGAGTAACGTAAAGTTTAAGATCCAATTCCCCAAAATATTATGCAATTTCAATGGAGATGGTTTTTAAAGAACTTACAAACATCGTATAAGAGCAATTAGATTAGCTATTTAAAAAGTACTGAAATTTGTCAGCCATATTTTCTTGGAATGTAATATGTAGATATTTGTCATAATCGGTAATAAAAAGTAGACAACCAACTTCAATGCGTCTATACGTTATAAAATTTAAAACATATGGTTTTCCCATGGATGTCATTGTCAGAACTGGACCAAATTAAAATGGGACCACACGGGAAGCATCAGCTTTAAAAAAAATACAGTTGAATTGAGAACCTCCTCCTTTTTGAACTCCTGGTCACTGCTACAAACAAGGTGACAATAAATATTTAAAACATTCCCTATTCGAAATTCCTCAATGATCAAAAAAAAATTCATTTTTTTTTATTTATAACTAAGAACATCAAGATGAAGTCACGTTTCATACAAAAAAAAAACTTATTAAAAGTCGGTACACCTGTTAAGTATTCTTAATGCCACACATTAGCTGTAACACACAAACACAGGAATACTTGTTAAACGTATAACATCCGTATTATTTCGTGTAATAGCGTAAAATATGAGTGAAGGTATCTAATGCTGATAGGCATAATTTGAAGGTGACAGTATATATTTACTTATCGGCATAAATATCCTACAGGTCGAATCGGAAGGCGGCGCAGCGACCTCGTCACCCGCATTGCCGCTATGCCCCTCCGGACGACCCGACGCTGACGTCCAGCCACTGCTCACTGATGGTAAGTGCTCACTTTCATTACTATTACAAAAATTATTCATAAAGAGTTTTTTTTATATATTTCTAAAATTCTTGATCAATTTTATAACGATATAAGGTGCTGTACTTTCTTATTGGTACGCTGTGATCTCTTGTTATTGATAAAAAAGAGACTTAATTTGAACTATCTAGATGTACTGTTTGTGTCACGCATTTCTTGCATGACGTTCGAAATAAATTTACAAATAACTTAAATAATACATTTATGACAGTCAAAGCTGTAATGAAGCTTCTTAATAGTTGTTTTTTTTTTTCTGTATTGCCTTATACTGTTTACGAGTAAAGAAACAACGTCATGCATGTTTTTTTTTTTTTTTTTTTTTATGTGCCCGGATCTATTTCCGGACCGCGTTTTCTCCCCCAACATAATCGGGGCCCTTTGGTGGGTGAATAATTTCGCAACACTTTTTTATTTCAGATAATAATCTTTACATTTGTGGCTACTTTTTATTACAGTACCGTAGGTTTATTAGTTAGTGTCTTTATATTGTTACAATTTATTACTTCATCTACTTATATCATTACAGTTTTATATCCTGTTTAACTTAAATAAAATTCATCACACATACAAGGTATACACTGTTTTACTTATACACTTACATCTATTGCTTAACAGTTCCTAATACAGTTTCTCAATACAATACTTATCCTGATTAATTTAAACAAATTTCTTGTCTAAATATTTTACTTATCTAAAAGGATCACATATACACATCCATATATATTATGACAATTTATTTTCTTACTATTCTATTTACTAGGAGAAAAATATGGATTATCTTATATTTATGTATTTCTTTTTCTTTTATATTTTTTGTATACTTTGTTTTTCTTTTTATAATTTTTTGTTTTCTTTTATTTTTTGTATACTTTGTTTTTCTTTTCATTTTCTATTCTTTTGCTGATTTTTCGATTATTTAGTATCTTATAGCTACTTAGTATCTTATAGCTACATTATATAGTGTATGTACCTGTATCGTACATACATGTTATACACTATTTTACTTATGCACTTACATCTATTGCTTAAAAGTTACTAATACAGTTTCTCAATACAATACTTAACCCTATCAATATTTTATAGCTTTTTTATTCAACGTTACATATAACTATTACTTTACTATATTTTTATTATGCTTCTTGTATATTTATCAAAATATAAATCAAGCATAGATTCTAATACCCATCATATATTAGTTTATACCAAAGACTTATCAAACCGCTGACATTGACCAACTTGCATTTTGATTGGCTTCCTTTCAAACGAAAGTACGTCCAATTCAATGGATCTGCAAATTTAGTTATATGTGTAAGTATTTTAGGTTTTTGAAAGGCCTTTTTATTTAATATTTTAATACCGACAGTTTTGTTGCCTAGTTTCCTAAAATTTTGATGTTTCTGTTTTAATATGTGCCCTATTATAAAGTTTAGGTTTACGTCAGATGTGCTCGGTTCGATGACGTTGTTATCCGGTGGTACGCCAGCGGCGACCTCAGCAATAGGCTACAGCCGTCCTCGCTAGCGCGTCCCACTTTTTTCGAACAGGACACTGATCGCTGTAGACGCTGTGAGCGGTGTCATTTAGCTTTGCCTTAACACAATTTTTGCACGTCGGTGCTTGGGTCGCTAGGAATTGCTCGCACTCTGCCTTTAGATGGGGGCCTCCGCAATAATAGCAGAGGTCCACGGCCTCTGTGCATATTTTGCGCCCGTGCCCATATGCGAGGCATTTAGTGCACTGCACTAAAGGCGACTGATCTTCTACACGGACGCGTTGAAGGTCTATATATACTCTGCCGAGTGACAGTAGCCTCTGGTATAGCGCGGGCGTCACTCTGAGCACCAAGGGGCACTCATGTTGATTTCGAGCCTTGCGTCTATACATAACCTCAGCTTGGCTTATGTCGGTCACCAGGTCCCCCAATAAGTTGTCATTTTGCTTATGTAAGGCTGCCTTAATCTCCTCGTTGGTGTTGTAGGACAATACATTCTTAAGTATTACCAACGGGCTTTTATTTTTCGCCACCTCGAAGACGATATTCGCTTTCTTTTTCAATTGAGCCTCTACCTTATCCAGCTCCGTTTTGGTGGAGCAGCTGAAGATGACCTTCCCATCCCGTATTTTCCTCAGCTTCTCAACCCGAATTCCGCTTTTCTTGGCGTTCAGCGCTCCTTTGATGTGTTCGACCACTTCACCTGAAGTGTCCATGCCCTCAGTGGAAGAGATGATTAGGGAGTGTGTAGGCTTATGCTCCCATGGTGTTTTTGGTTGCCTAACTGCATCTGCGTACGAGGGAGAAACTCCAGACATGAGATCCCGTATCTGGAGAGCCTCCACTGCAGTTTTTATTTCTCGTATTTCTCCCATAATCTCTCTGTCCTCATGCGCAGATGTGATGCTAGATATTAGGACCTCCACTTTTTCTCTCATCTCGTGAACTATCAATTCTGTCTGCGTGTCTATTCTGTCAATAAAAGCTTCGAACGAGCCATCAACAAAGTTTTCATTGTGTATCGTACTTTTATTCACCTCCTGTGTTACTTGCTTACAGATTTCCTCCGTTTGGCTTTCCTTTGCTATAGTAGTGTTTGTATTAATCGTTTTGACACCCTCTTCTATTCTGTCTATCAAATTACTCTCCATTTCCTTAAACTTCTGTTCGAGATTTTCTCCAATACCTTGCAGAAATACCTTATTTGTAGTAACAATCTCAGATATGGAGTCAACTGTTTTTCCTAGCTTACTCGTATTTTCCCCACCCCCTTTCTGTTCAAGATGTTTCTCCATATCACCAACCAACGAAGTCAATCTGTCAATCATCTCAAAATTTAACACTTTTAGGTCTCCTTTTAAATTCTTGGCTTCATTTAAGGCCGTTTTGGCCTTTTTACTGTAAAGCATAGCTTCCTGGAGCCAAGACGAGCACTTTGGGTCCCCACTTAAGCTTCTCCTGCCTGCAGGGTACTTTGGCGGTGGTTTCGAAGTGGGGTTACTCATGGTGATATAATGAAGGGGAGATACGCAAAGTCACAAAATCACAAGATACATATATAATTAGAGAATTTAAAGGTTTAAATAAAATAATATTAATTTACTATTACGCTCTGGTCGAGACTACGTAAAGGTAGGTATGTCACTATATTTAAACGTCCAACTTAATAACTTAATTACTAACTGTATCGGTCAATAGAACACGATACACTGCGTTAAAACAAAATAACTAATACACAACCAAAATATACAATGTTAGAGTATTATAACTCTCTAGGGAGTTGTCCGCTGCACTGCAGTCAGTTACACGATGAATGTAGTCAAGTTTAATAACAAAAAATTTTTTGACTCTATGTAGAGTCACTACAATACGATCAGTAGATAGCTCTCGTCAGCCCCGTTTCAGAGACCCCAAACACACCATAGCCAGCCGCAAGCATTCCGGAGCTACAGAAGTTTAAATTTATCTGGTTGCAGTCCACCTGAATAACCCAAACTGGTTAAAAGGCTGTAACTCCAAAACCAATGGGCCAAAAAAGGTCGTGCTTGGTATCTATACGCTTGGCTCGGCGAGTTCCATCCACTCCCGCTCTTATCAAGTCATACACTTTTTGACTCTCCAATTTGGATGAATCTTGTCTGCCCTTATACTATATTATCGGGGAAGACACAGGAAAGAAGTCCCGGCTCTCTATGACCACTGGTTCGGGAAATACAGGCGTTTTAAATTTTCAAAATGGACGCCCGCGCAAACTTTGATTAACGATTTCTCCCGATGCAGACGACACAGAATACCCTTGTTTGGGTTCCCTTATGTTGCCCTCACCTGGGCTATACGCTAAGACCACCTAAAGCTGTTGGCAATTTTTTGCCCCAGATTACGTCTTGACCTTATAGGTCTTTTAGAGAACTATACAAACTTCCTACGTATCCAAACCACGCCTCTCTGCGACTTACGGCCGAGGAATTATGGCCTTGTGAAGATATCCAAGATGATTCAATTATATGGCAATACGTCATGCATGTTTGGATAGATACAGTTTTCAATTATAGCCATTGTGTCGTCGGGAACATAGCACAAGGGATCATCATCTGTTTTTCAACCTGTAACAGAAACACTATAGCAACGCAGGCAGCAGACACGCTTATATGTTTGGGCCCCTCACTAAACATTTATTATTATTATTTTTAAGGTGTTACCAATGTAAAGAAATGGCGAAGATATCGAATAGATAAATTTTTTGGTAGTCGGTTAAAATATATCTTTGCTAATATTATTTCTTCTTTATATTTTAGAAATATTCTCGTAACTAGAATGAGCAGTATGAACACGCTTCAGATGTTTTTTTCTTCTTTAAGTCCATCATAATTTACACTAGAGTGGCGATAATTTGTCTTTATGATTTATGACGATTTAAAAAACAGGACAGAAAATTATAGCTTTTTATGTTTATCTCATAATCACAAAAGGAATATTAATGGCGTAGATGCCGGTGGGATTACTTGTGACTTGGATATATGAGTGAAAATTGAAATACTTCATATAATTTGTATGAAATAAAGTGATGCGCATTTAAATGCTCTGTTATTCAGTCGGTTTTCAGCAATAAATTGAAAGTAAAGACTGGATTAAGCATCATTTTTAAACTAATCTAGTGCTTAGATATCGTATCTGTTAAGCCAGAATCGTGGGTTTCACGACAAATAATGTCCTAGGACAATAATGTGATATGTATGACCACCCAGAAAGAATGACGTACATATTTGTACGAATGACGTACGTACGTATTTATTATGTGATCTTATGTATGCACCCTTCATGTGTTGATTTAGAATTGCACTTCGTCCTCCATGAGTCCTCCTGATCGGTACTATTGTACTCATATGCAGAAGTGGATAGTAGGCAAATATATACAAGATCTGATGAAGAATGAATTACATACCTAAATAAAAAACATAAAGCATGAATAATAGTGAAATACTCTATGGTTCTCGGTAGTTTGAAATGGAGCTACAATATCTGTTCTCTAGGGTTTTGTATGGGTGGTGAGAGCGCTTGGAAATCCGCCGTCGCCTATTGCTAAGAGGTGATGCTGTTCAAGGTGGCTGAACGTGAACGGGAGAGGAACTCTCTCGTCCCGCAGAGAAGGCACCAGGCACCGGAGAGTGCAGAATGACTTCCAACCTCTATGAGCGCTGGCCTGGGGGTAGCGGATCGGGCTGCCTGCTACCCTAGCAAAAGCGGACATGAGACGGTAGCGCATAGTGTTCTGCGCGCGCCTCTCTAATCTAGAGGGGGGCTAGGTCCCCGGCTTTCCAAGGTGGGGTTGTCAGATGGTAAAGCTACCAAGGTCCGTAGGGGTTCTCGGAAGCTTCCTTCTTAGAGTATACACGGTTCCTCTGCAATAGACCCACTTGTGACGGAACACCGTATGGTATTAGTTGTTTCGAATCTGACATGCCACTTAGCTGTTAGCTCCAGTGAGGTGAACACTCATGGGAGTTTCCACACGATATATATAAGGTTTGTCCACATGCCCAGCTTCAGGTCCCAGCTTCATGACTGATTTGGAGTTGAATAAACATAACCTCATTAGATAGTACTAATTTAGTGAACCCACTATTTAGTTGACATTTCGTTTAATCATAATTTCACCGTCAAGCAAGTCTTTCTTGTTCAAGATATGGTTGGCAAAGATGACATATAAAAAGATAAAAACATCTGATACTTCTACGAGCTAAAACTCACAAGTTTGCAAAGTGTGAATTATGTATTTAAAATAACATAAAAAATCAATTTTGTGCTATATCTTTAAAAGGGCATACATCTCTCTTTTTTAATTCCAGTGAGCTAGCTCTTAACCTTGAAAACACTAAGTTGTTTAATTATAAGCCCCAACAGATTGAACTACAAGTAGTACTTCATTTTAATGTACTCTGAAAACCTTAGTAGAACGAATAATTTCATTGTTGGCATTGCTCTCTTCTCTAGAAATGTAGATATGAATAATTAAAAGCGAAACCTTGAACGAAGTTACAATGTTATAATTGTCTGATGCGTAGTACTTATTTCTCAAAAAAGTCTTTCATTTAATGTAGGAAGGCCTTGTTTTCTTGTTACCTGTCTGCAAAAGAATGTTTATGTTTTTTATGTTTATGTTTATATATTCGGGCCTAAACAGCTTGATAAATTTCCTGATGTGTAGTTATCTATTGAATCGCCTTAATCTTATATATTTATTTAATGGCTTGCTTAGTTGTAAGGAAAATCAAATTGTTATTTATAAGAAGTAGCTTCAATAATTTTACAGTAAATTTCCTTATCATATATGTTTAAACGTAAAATTTATCGTAACTGTCGAGAACATACAATGCGTGTCAGAAAAACAATTCAGAATATCAAGCAGTGTCATAACTCAATACCAAGGGAGGATCTGATTTAATTTAAAATCTTTGTTTTCGTTGTCATTAAGAATTCATGATCGTGTCGAAGATACTCGTAACACATATATTCTCATTACAATATATAATTACGTTGATATTAGCGCATCTGTAGATAAAACGAAGTACTACATAAGAATCAACGTCTAAATACATATATAAATTAAATAGAATTTAATCCTACTAAGGTAGTAGGTAGAAGCCTATTGACGTCAACCGGGTATTATAAGACTGTATACATACTGTCTGATCGAAAACAGTCCGATCCCTATGTCGCCTTTTGCGTCACCCAAGGAAAGTAAGGGCGTGGCTCGATCCTACTCTACCGAGAAACACACACATCTAAAACATTTTTTTATTGAGTATAGTATTTATTAGGAAATAATAGAAGTTATTAAATACTATTCTACGACATTACAACAACAATAAATACACAACGCAAGTGCATCTGCGGAGACCGGGTTATAAGTTAATAAGGCTTCCTTTGTTACAAACATGTATAAATATGTGCACACACTCACGCCCGTACCCCCGAAGGGGTAGGCAGATCGTAATTAGCGACGACATTTTAAACCTTATAATTTAGTCCCATTTATTTATGGTCACCTCGCCACTACGCTACCGCACAGAGTGTTGTGGATTCGATCCCCATACAGGGATTTTTCTGAGTCTGGGTGTGCTTAGCGTCCGTTGCTTGAATGTTTGGAAAGTCCTCCGCGACACAGGAATTAATCCTAGTGCAGGAGTTGTCTTTTACAAAAAAAAAAACTTTGGGCATTAGATGGGGAAATTTCGAGTATATTAATTTACAGGAAAGGTAGTATAAAAAGTTAAGGATATAAGGATGGATTTGGGAGTATAAGCAGTTCATAGTAACTCCACCATGCCTGATGGAAAGTGTCAAGTGCAGTCAAAGATTGGTGCTCCCCATCCTATTATTATTTCGGTGAAATCAATTTTATTCACGTCTGTATACCAACTTTGTCATAAAATATTAAGTTCAGATCTCCGAAACATTGCTAGACGACGGCAGAAAAACTTTTACAACTTAAATAACGAGGTTATATATTATACGCGATGCACTGGCACACAGGCGATGTATTTTACGAACTCGCGAAAGCTAATAAAACCGTCGCAAATGTGTCACCGTCAATATCCATTATAGGTTTTTAGTATTCTTCGCGGCAGCAGCGCAAAGGACATAAATCAGTACTAGGATCATGTGACAAATGGCTTATCCAGTGTGCTACAGGCGACTGAAGCTAGGCCTGACACTGTAACGTTACTGTACGACGAATTTTTTTTTTCGTAGATATATGCTAACAAGCTGTTATAAACATGCTTGTATTAGCTTCCTCTGTACCTAATTATGTATGCAAACAAATCTTGAAAGTCATCCCTCATCACCCTCAAAGGCCAAGGCAAGGCAAGGCAAGGTGTCCTTGGACGGCGGTTGTCACTTACCATCAGGTGACCGTCTGTTCGTCTGCTAAATTTATACATATTATTTATATTATACAGTATTTATTACTAACCATAAATTTGACTTAAACATATGCATATGTATATAAAACATATTGCACAGTGCTACGTAAAGATTTGTTTAATAATAATAAAGAAAAGAATACTGTCCTTTGGAACAATACAATACTCGGACCTACGCAGCGTCGAGTATTGTGTGTATTGCTGTATCGCATACCCACACGTTTCAAGAATCGTACTAATAAAAAAATCTACGGTTCAAATTTTCAAATATTTATGGACAATTGTAAAGAAATATTGAGAAGGGAAACAAGGATAACTCAACTCACAATCTATTTAGCCTACCGAATCTGTTTCCCATTTTTATATTAACAAGTACATATGTATAGGTATGACCATAAAAGTAATACTGTTTTTGTTTTTGTACTCGATTATCTTAGTAATCTTAGTAACTATAGAATGGGCTAATTCTTAAGAAAGGTATAATATTATTCTATTTAATATTGCAAACATTAAGATCAGAGAAAATTGTTTGTTATTTGTTTTCTGCTAAAACTGCCGCATTGTGCGAATTGATTCTAAAAGTGGCAACGCCACCACTAGTCAAATCGAACTTGAGTTGACCTTCATAATTTGTCGTGAAACAATAGAAATATTAAAGTATTTCTGGTGAAAACATTTTAACTTCATTGACAAAAGTCAACTTTGCGACATTTTAATTTTTGATAAATTGATAGATCGCCCGCTGTTTATGCTCTATCGTTAAAATAAAGGCCTGTTTTATAAACGTTAATTGTATTTGAATATTGACGAATTTAGTACACCTACCTTGCTTATATTATTTACTTACAATCGAATAATTTTATGCACTGAACATAATTCCGGACGATACGATACATTTTGTGTTGTGTCAAGGTGGCTATTCGATGAAATGCCCAAGACGTATCCGGCTGGTGTCCGGTCGACTGTCGCAACGTCGCCTTGATCCCCGTTGCGGAAACGTTCGTTGTGTAGCCGTGTATACGGGAAATTAAAACGAAGTGCTTCAAAAGACTTTATGTCTCTTGTAGATATGAAAATAGACTTTGCTACCGCTCGTGAACCTAATTGGAAGACAGCGTCACATAGTATATATGTATATATTTTCATGATATATAGGGCAAACGAGAAGACTGGTCGTCTGATGGTAAGTGAGTACCGCCGCCCATGGACACCCGCAACTCAAGAGTCACAAGTGCGTTGCCGGCCTTTTAGGTAGAAGTACGCTCTTTTCTTGAAGGTATAGGTACTGGTGTGCCCTGCACAGAGATGAGAACAGTATTTGACATAAACCTACAATTTTAGAATTTAATGAATGGCCTGTTGGTCTAGTGGTTTTTGATCATGACATCTAATTTGGTCGTGAGTTCATGTCATTAACTTGAATGTTTATGAAGCCTCCGCGAAACCAGAATCAGTCCTGATACGGCAGTTGTATTTATAACAAGAAGAAGAATTAAAACGAACTGATTTAAGTGGCTGAATATTTAGTACAATTCTAGGTATTCTAGTTTTTTAAAGCTATACTTAGTTGCTACAGCTAAAAATGACATGCTTAAACATAGAAAGCAGATTTGTTTTACTGTTTTACTTTTTATAAGTTTTATTTTGGTATAAATCAAGAACAGCACTCGACTACAGCCTATGATGCTGATTCTATAAAATTCAGAGATTTATTGCAGTGTGTTACAAACCTTTTTGCATCAATTCCTTAGATTGCATTGCAGATTTCTAACAAAAGATATAAACTACAATATTTTATAAAAGTCAACCAGTTCAGTTTTTCACTTTAATTTCTTTTATAAGTGAGCTCTGTGACGTAGACTCTCAAACAACAAAAAAAGTAAATAAATAAAATATCAGACTTCCTGGGAGAGGATGCAATCCTTCGTAGATTTGTGCCGCAGATTGCCACTCGTTGTAAAATAAACTGTAGCGAACCAACAGCATAAAAACCTTTTCACTCTGAAAGGAAAACTGACACGTAAATAGCTCGAGAGTGGCAACACAGTCAGCTATTTATTGTCAAAGCTAGTCGGACATTTTACATCTCGTTGAGGTATTACAGTCCGGGGGAATCAGTTCTGACCGCAGAATTATTAAATGGCCAGACCTTCAGAGACAAAGCCGATTAAATGGCTCCCGCGAGGAACTGATTTAGTGTTTCAACTGCGTTACGTGGTCTACTCATTTTGAGGTAAATAACTCAAAGACAGTAAAATGTCTGTATTTAGTTAAATGTTTTAAAAAATATATGTATAATTAGTTTTCTATAATTCTTAGAGAAAGGGTGTAAGGTTTAAAAACGAAATACATACTTAGGAGGATAGATAAGGAAGGGAAGTTATATATACAGATAAATAAATACATATATAATATACAGAATAATATACAGAAAAAAAGCCTTTATTGTTTTTTTTTATAATCTAAGTACATAGTTTTTTTTTTTTCCGAGAAATGTAAAATAATTATTGAATGTCGGCAAACGGTTGTTTCGATACAACTTGTCTTCCGAGAAAGGCCTCCTCTAAAGATCTCATATACAGATATAGGAAGTAAAAACAATAGCTGTAGCAAGTCAGGGTCGCCCTGGCTGGCTTGTTCGACCAATCGTAATGAAAATTTGTATTGTAATTCAATAAATTCAGAGCAAGCTCGATAAATATTATGAGTTTATCAGAAGGGCGCCATTGTTATATGTTTAATTTACTCAACCAATAATTTTCCATTAAATGAGTGGAAACCATAACGATATTTTTTTTAATTTAGATTTTTATAGGCACTCAGCCGTTTAATATGAAGGAATAAGGTAAGGAAGAAAAAAGCAATATATACATTGTTAATTGGGGGAACATCTGCCATTAGATATGTATATGTAAAAAAAAAACTCGACTTGATTAGCGGGAAAGTGATTTGTTGGAATTATTTTAGGAAGTTATGCCTAAAAATCTTAATTTATGTCTTTTTTTTATATATTATAGCCGGACAGACGAATAGCCCGTCTGTTCGTCTGTCCGGCTGATGGTAAGTGACTACCACCGTCCATGGAAAGCTGCAACTCAAGAGTCGTAAGTGAGCTGCCTGCCTTTGAGGGTGATGAGGGATGGGAGGATGCGGGTCGGGGAAAGAAGAAAAAGAAGGATGAGGTATGGGAAAGAGGATAGGGGGTATAAGGGGAGTAGAAAGGGCATAGGGGGAGTTGGGCCTCCGGAAACCTTAAGCGTTTCAGGGAAATGCAACGCAAGCGTTACTTGTCAACCGGTTTTCTGTGAGACCGCGGTATCGCACCGGTCGAGCCGGCCCATTCGTGCCTTAGCATTGCTCTACCACTGTTAAATACATCCCCGAACGCGTTATTTGTACTCTTAATTCTTTAAGAACTTCGATTACATCTTTTTTTAACTCTTTTCCTCGTGTCATAGCACATGTCTCATGAATTTTACTTGCACCACTGATTTGTTTAGGTATAACTTCCTTTTTGTTTCTTTTTCTGAAATCTCACGTGTATATTGATAGACAGAGCTGTATTCCACATTGCCTACCAACATTCGGGCCCAATATACGAGTTCTATATGCGCTCCCTTGTGAGATTCGTATCTCATCTTTTGCTGTCAACTAGAAAGGCATAGAAATGTATTAAGATGTATGGAGATGCCTTTGAAATCTTAAAAAAAAAAACCGAGTAATACTGTCTATAAAATGGTTATGCTTAAATTGAATATAGCGTTGATATGTGATTGTTATCGATAGCATAGAATTGGTATTTGGAAACCTTGGGTTGCCAAATGTCCAAAGGCTGGATCCAAAACACCAAAGGCAAAGGACTCGAGAAGCACACAATAG
Organism: Tyria jacobaeae; assembly: GCA_947561695.1. Taxonomy (NCBI): domain Eukaryota; kingdom Metazoa; phylum Arthropoda; class Insecta; order Lepidoptera; family Erebidae; genus Tyria; species Tyria jacobaeae. The sequence goes on along the minus strand of OX387207.1, from coordinate 2,121,092 downwards.
CAGATGGATTAACACACCTGGCTGCAGGCAATCCAAACTGGTATTAACTGAATTATCACCACGTTTATCGCGTAGACTCATCAGTCTTCACAGAACGGACATCCGAATAGTGGTCGGTAGCATTACAGGTCATTTGGCTCTGAACCGACACCTATTCGTCATTAACGCGACCGATTGCCCCCTATGCAGGGGTTGTCTAATCGCGGAGGAAACGGCCGCCCACGTCATCCTGGAATGCGAGGGCGTGGCTGCACAACGGGCAGAAATCCTTGCAGGCGCGAGGACGCTCCTAGAAGCCTGTGAACGCCCCAGGAGGCTTCTGCGCTTCTGGAAGGAGCTAGGCTGGCTCAACTAGTCAGCCTCCTGAACGCATAATGGACCGATCATGAGTCTAAATGCGGAAACTGAGCCCTTGACCATTACCATTACCATTACCATTATGTCCAAAGGCTACAGTATTAAATACCATGATGTTACATTTAGTCAAAACTAGCTTTGAGCCCGTCGTTTGCAAGAAATTTACATCTGTCGTGAACCGTACTATTTTCGGATAAAAGTTTTAATGTCATAATATTTAATGGAGTAGGTAGGACGGTAAAGCTTTACAAACGACTAAACTATATTTAGCATTAGTACCTTAGGATTGAGATGTTTAAATAGTAGAAATCTTAAATGATACAGAAAACCACCAATCACTGTCACATGCCTCAGTGTCAGGACCTCAGCAATCTTTCCACTGTTATCTTTTAAATATTGAATAATTCTAATATCAGTCTTTAGCCGATATGAAGTACTTTAGAGTATTAATTAAGATTGTCAAGATTGTTGTTCCGGGCCAAGAGTCAATTTGTCATGAGTACCGACCGCTTTAAAAAGTACTCTTCCCTTAGTCGAAAATTCAATTTCAATAAATTGAGTTTCCGAGTGCTTTTGGCACTACGTTCAGCAAAAGGGCTAGATAACATTTTGAGAAGCAAAGATTGATGAGGTTATTGACTTTATATGTTATCAAATCATTTATAAAATTTTGAAGTTGAAGTGTTAGTGGTATTGATTTAAATAGCAGATTTAAACAGCCTTATTATCACGGACAAATTCGATATATATTTTTTTTATACTATAGGGGGACAGACGAACAGACGGGTTACCTGATGGTAAGTGACACTGCCGTCCATGGACACTTGCAACTCAAGAGTCGCAAGTGCGCTGCCCGCCTTTGAGGGTGATGAGGGATGGGGGATGCAGGGAGCGGAAAGAAGAGAGGAAGGATGAGGAGATGGGAAAGAGGAGAAAGGAGATGAAGGGAGAAAAAACGGGGAGGGGGAATTGGGCCTCCGGAAACCTCACTCAATTCGGGGAAATGCAACGCAAGCGGTACTTCACAACCGGTTTTCTGTGAGGCCGTGGTATCGCACCGGTCGAGCCGGCGCATTCGTGCCCAAGCATGGCTCTACCACTGAAAAGATAAGAATTATTGTCTAGCTTGATGTATTATTGAATTAATTGAATATATAATGACTAGAATGTATTTTCTTATATAGACTATATTGACAGAATGACTTCGTACTAATAAATAATGGATGATATTAACCGAGTTTCCAAAATTTGAAAGGAACTTTTTAGTTATCTCCAACAATCGAATCTAAAGCATCATTCATTTATATCAATTATAGTTAAAATAATATATAAATAAATAACTCAGTTTGGTGAAATTCAAATAAACACATCACCTGGCTTTTTAAATAAAACCGTTTGTAAAAATGTATGACAACGAGGATTTTTTTTTATTTCATTTCTCAAAGCCGATTTGAGAAGACCGAGTGCTCTTCAACAATCTAGCCTTTTTGACGACTATTATAGATTGCCCAAAATCATTTATGTAAAAGAAAAGGGGGTGGCTACAAAATTAGATAGATCATTTATGGTTTAGTAGAATAGTTTAGAACACGAATCAAAATCCTTTGAAAGTAAGTACGTATACATGTTTGAACGGATTATTGTAAATTCGTTTATAATACTTGCAATCTGCTGCCAACCTGCCACCTTTTAATATGCTGCCAATTTTCCAATATCCAAATTCTAAAGTGCCCGTTTGAAGGCAATTGATTTGCCCCCTAACATTTTAGTGAATATGAATGTAAACAATGACACACGTTATTGAATGATGGTCTCACATTACACCCGTGACCACGAACTGGGATTCAGTCGCAAAAGTTTAAAAAACATTTAATGGAGCTACTTAATCCGTATTCTGCCTACCAATACATACACACATAAGTCTTTCCGAAAATCTTCTACATAGTTGTGTTAATTTCTATTCAAATGTCTTTTTTTAAACAACTCTCCCATAGGACCAATTTATGTATTGCCTTTGGGGGACTTTACAATCATTCTAGTAACGGACAAAGAACACCCAATAGTGAAATGAATTTCATTTTAAACATTATAAACATATAAGTATTATACAAACCGATTTAGTCCTAATAATTATAAATTGTTATGATCGTGAAATAACAAGCTTTTTCATTATAATTAAAGTATCGTCAGATAGTCCCATAGGATTAATTGTTGCCCAATTAGTCGAATTGGCCGGGTGGGCGTCAATTTCACGAATTAATCAAAAGCAAACAATCGCACCGGTTGCTTTCTATATCTGTAATTTAAGCCACGAAAACACTTTCAATTGATTTCTGATTTGCTGTTATTTAAGTAAAAGTAAATTTAAAATTATAGAAATATACCTATCAAATTTGTTGTGTTGTTATATTATCCAAGTAGTATTTAACTTTGCAGGCTTCTAATTAGAGATTTGGAATGAATGACCAGTAAATTGCGATGTTCGGGGTTTCTCTAGTCGATAGAATTGGAAATGAAGTAATTTGGCGTAGAACCACAGTAACCAACCGACATTGTACAGAGAATGAATAGAGAGAGAAAGAAGGAGGACGGTCATGTCTCATGGCAAACTGAAGGTTGCTGGAGCCGACACATGTTTAGTTTTTTATTATATCTTCGATGTTCTGAAGTAAGGGCCAAACCAAAGGTGTAACTATAGTAACGAAATAAAAAAAAAATAGTTAATATATCTTCTCCTAACACATAAAATTATCGTGTCGCGGTGTTTGTTACCGAACTCCTCCGAAACGGCTGGACCGATTTTTATAAAATTGTATGTGCATATCGGGTAGGTCTGAGAATCGGCCAACATCTATTTTTCATACCCCTAAATGATAAGGGTGACCCTATACAGATTTTCTATGCCAGAACAACGTTTGCCGGGTCTATATAAAAGCAGGATAATTATGTGTTTTATTTCCTATACCATTGGTAAGCGACAAAGTAACAACGTTACGCAAAATATTATGTGTATGTATTTCTTCGATAACTTTTGTTACGTTACCTGTAATAAGAAAGGTAGAAAGCCCCCAGCCAGATGGACCGACGATCTTAAGATGATGGATGGGATTTCTGTACGTAATCTTATAATAAATACGAGATCGTAAAATAACTACTCTTTTAATGAAATTACTCTAAAATTAGGACGCTGAAAAGGTTTTTATCGGCCAGTCACACCCTAACCACTTAAGTGATTTTAGTTAAATTTTCTTCTGTGAAATAGATAATAGTCTGGCATAGCATATAGACTTGTTATTCCGAAAAACTGTACTGTTCAAAATTTACACATCAACGAAGGCGCGGGTAACAACAGCTGGTAGAATGTAAAATAAAAATTCATAAAAAGTCCTGGTTTAACAAGTTGAAGATTGAGCCACTAAACAAACCTTTACAGTGAATTCATAAAATTACAATTAATCACATCTGATTTAACGTTCAACGAGTACACGTTAAATTATTACAGTTCTTTCATAATGGATGCAATCAAAAGCTTGTTTTATATCCTGTTAGTATCGTAAAAGTTCTCGTACAACTTCCTTTTTGATAATAACATGTTCCATCAGCAAATGAGACTAATTAATACATCTTATTATTAAAAGAGGCCTAATTAACAATGTGATTAGAAGTTAATTATTCCTGTGAGTTAGCGCCGCCAATTGTAAATTACGTTTCTGTGACTTATCATTCTTTTATTACACCTTTATACGGATAATTTATTTTTCATTTTTAATAAAACTTATCTTTTATATATATATATTATATTTATTATCTTTTTTGTTTCAACATCTCGACTTTTGTCGGTTTTATAGATACCCCGTCCCGTAACCTACGGGAAAAAGGATATTTATGTCCCTATTATTGTTCAAAAATTAATAAAGTTAATTATAAACGGTATGTATGAATAAATATATAAAAATTGAATGTGTAGTTTCGTTGTTTGAGAGGAACCTAACTAGTATGTATCTGTCGTGTGGTGTATGTCAGGCGCTGCCCTTCTCCTTCCCCGTCCTCGTCCTCTTCCCCTTCCTCTTGCCCGTAGAGTGTTCAATGTCTGATGTCTGTCCAGTGTATGAGATATGTTCAGAGGGTCCTGTATGTCTGATGATTGCAATATGTTTGACGATTGTTGCGGGTCCTGTGAGTCCTGTGACTGCTGTATGTTTTGCAATTCCTGGGTGTTTTGTGAGTGTTGGTCCTGCATGTTGTGTATGAATACCGTATCTCCCAAAACTTTACTGAGTATGGTTACTGTGTGTATGGCTGCTTGTTTTTGAAGAATGGTAATGTCAATGGTGGTTTCTAATTTATCTATGTATTTCTTAATGTTTTTGGCAACTATTCCCGTTGCGCCTATAACTATTGGAATGACAGTCGTTTGTGTATTCCACAGACGGGTGACTTCATTTTTGAGTAGGTGGTATTTGCTCAATTTCTCAATTTCCTTAGCGCCTATATTGTAGTCGGATGGCACAGTGATGTCTATTAAAAATGTTTTATTGCTGGTTTTATCGATATATATAAGGTCAGGTCTATTGTGCGTTACGGTGACATCTGTTTGTACGGGCATTTCCCAAAGGATTTTAGTGGATTCATTTTCTTTAACTTGTGGTTGTGTAAGTGTTTCTTTCCACCAAAGGTCAGAGACTTCTATTTTGTGTTTTTTGGCCAGACACCAGTAGACGTATTGGACAAGGTTATTGTGACGTTTAACATAATAGGTCCCCGCCAGTTTTTCGCATCCCGATATGATATGCTGAGTGGTTTCGTCCTTGCAGGCACATAGGCGACATTTTCCGTCTACTGGTTCTTTCAGTATATCGCGCTGATGCTGTCGGGTCATGATGGCTTGGTCTTGTATGGCAAATATTGATGATTCTAATTTGGGAGATATATGCTGTTTCTTAATCCATTTAAACGAAAGTTCTGCATCTACGTTGGCTTGATCAAGTACTTTATGCGGAAACTGCCCGTGTAACTGTTTACTTCTCCACACTGCATTGTGTGTTTTAGTTATAGCTTTTTTAATTTCTTCATCTGTGTGTGTGTTATCCACTGGTAAATGTAGTTCGTCTTCTATTTCTTGTGCTTCCTTAATTATGGAGTATTTATCTTTATGTGAGTCGTGTTGTACTATTGCTCGAATAAGATGATCCCTTTCTGCTTTTAAGTATTGCTTATATTTAACTATCTGTGTTTTATACATATACTCTACGTTTATAAGACCCCTTCCTCCTTCTGTCAACGGTAAGTATAGTCGCTTTACTTCTGCTTTTTGCTGATGTGCCTTGTTTAATGCTAAAAGTTTTCTTGTTTTTACATCTATTTTCTTAAGATCACTGATTTTGTAATTAATAACACCAAATGAATAGAGTAGTACCGGAATAGCATATGTATTTATACCTTTTACTATTGAACGTGAATTGAGATGTGTATTTAGTAGCTTTTTTATCCTTTTGAGATATTCATTTGTTATTTGATCCCTAATTATACTATGTTCTATCTTTCCTGATTCATGTACTCCTAAATATTTATATCGATCTCCTATTGCCAGTTGTTGAAACATCTCTCCGCTTAATAGAATATGGCCTTCTCCTATTGCACTACTCCTATGCCCTGAGCTAATATGTATTACATTACATTTATCTAACCCGAATCTCATCCCTATGTCTTTTGTAAATATTTCTACACTGTCTAATAATATTTTCAAGTTATTTCTATTGTTTGCCTAGACTTTAAGGTCATCCATGTAAACTAAATGATTTATCCAGAAACTATTTTTCAGTTTATATCCTTTCATTTCGTATTTATTCAGTACAAATGATATAGGGTTAATAGCTAAACAAAACAATAACGGTGAAAGGGAGTCACCTTGGAAAATGCCGCGTTTAACAGAAATCCGTTCAGTAGTTATTGAAGTTTGGGAGCCACGGGCTGTCATGATCACCCCCCACGAAGGCATAACGAGCTGAAGGAACCTTTTTATGATAGATGGACATTTATAGACATCAAGTACCTTTAGAAGCCATTCATGCGATACGCTGTCAAAGGCTTTTTGATAGTCTATCCACGCCATGCTTAGGTTCTTTTGGGATTGGTGAGCATCCTCTAATATAGCTTTGTTAACCATAAGGTGATCCTTACATCCCCTGGCACCACGGCGACATCCCCGTTGTTCTACCGCCATTATGTTGTTTTCATCACAGTGGCTATACAGTAAGTTGGCTAATACGGACGTTAATAATTTATAAATACTTGGTAAGCATGCTATCGGTCTCCAATTTCTCGGTTCTTCTGTACTTTCATTTTTAGGAATTAATATGACCTTGCCTGTAGTAAACCATTCTTCTAATGGTTCTGTACCTGCAACTATATTTGTAAATAATGAACTTAGATATGGGTGGACACTGGTTAGATATTTCAAGTAATAATTTTGTATTTTATCTATTCCTGGTGCTTTCCAATTTTGCAGTTTTCTTATGGCAGTTTTAACTTGATCTTCTGTAATTTCTTCTGTAGTAATTGTATTTACCTCTCCTGACGCCATTTCTACCTCCTTAATCCACTTAGCTTCAGTGTTGTATGCTGTAGGGTTTGATAATATTGAAGACCAAAATTCTTCCACTCCTTCTCTACTTGGTATTTTAATATCTTTGCCAGCATTCGTCTTGCCCAAAGTTTTGTAAAATCTGTGTTGGTTTTCCTTAAATAAACTATTTTGTTCTTTTCTACTATTAATATCATCATATCGTTTGATTCTACCAGCCAGTGCCTTTATTTTTTGCTTAAGTGTTTCTGCTGTATTTCGTTGCTCATTTTCATTTTGTATGTTATATTTACTGTATAGCCTTTCTTTGATATTCCTCATTCTTAGTGTGGAAATCCCTCTTTCTATTTCTATTAGCTGACCTAATTCTTTTCTAAATTTTTCAATTTTAATTCTAATTCTCTTTTTCCACGGTGGATCGCACTTTGGTTTTATAGTGTGTGTGGGTGTGTATGGTGTTTGATTATTGTTTATTATTAGAGTTTTAGCGGATGCATAAATTATATTATTTATTTCGCGTAGACTAGTGTTAGTAACTAATAGGTTAGGTAGATAGCTGTCAAGAGTGTGTAGATTTTGGATGAATTGTTTATTTATTTTAGCTTTTGGGAGCAGTAAGCGTTCTGTAAGTGGAGTCTCTTTTGTTTCAGCTAATATTTGAAGGTAGTGTAATACTAATGGGTCCTGATCCTCGTTTACATCTATGTTGTTTGTCAACTGGTCTATTGTTTCTGCTTGTTCTGAAGAGTATTGTGCATGTAATATGTTTTCTTGTGTATTCTGTATCGGTGATGGTGTTTCATGTCGTTTTTGGGTTGCATATGAAATATGTTCAGAGATCTCAGTAGAAATGGTTCCTTCTGCTTGTTTTTGTATAAGATCTAGTAACTCTTGTGATATGACATTCTGTTTTATTACCCTGCGAGCTTGATTGGACAAAGTGTTACCATTAAACTTATGAATTTTATCGTTATTAGGGTTCCTCTCTATAAAAAGTGTCTGCAATCGTCCTATGTATCCTGCTCCTTCTGATCGTGCTTTAAAATAGCAAAACATTAATTCCTTTAATTCTGCTGTTGACCATTTTCTTCTTCTATCGTCGCTTATTACATTATTTGTGGTCGTTGTAGATGAGCCGACAGAGTCTGTGGGCGTAACCCTACCCTGCAAAGCATCATCCATGCCCTCCCCTCCCCGTTGATCGGCTGTGACATTTTCGAGATCCCCGACTCTTGCCCGCCTGTTCAGCAAAGAGCCACTGGTGGTCCGTATGCTGTCACGTCCAGCACCAGCTCCAGACGTGCCCCGGCGATTGCCCCCGGGCAGCGGCCCTATACGTATTCCATTATTTAAATTCTCCATGTTGAATGGGTTACCTTTACCTCGTTAGCCACGTAAGTTTTATAAGTACGCGTGTCCGCCCCCCGCGTGATCTGATGTTCGATACGGACGCAAGGTAGGAATTTAGGGGGCATATTTATTATATTTTATATATTATTATATTTTATATATATTATTATATATTATTATATTATATTATATTATTATATTTTATATATATATATTACTTTTATTTATTTATATATATGTTTTATATATATATATATATATATATATTATAGGAGGACAGACGAACAGACAGGTCACCTGAAGGCAAGGGATAGCCATGGACAACTGCAACTCAAGAGTCGTAAGTGCGCTGCCCGCCTTTGAGGGTGATGAGGAATGAGGGGAGGGCAAAGCCAGGGTTGCTTCACAACCGGTTTTTTGTGAGGCCGCGGTATCGCACCGGTCTAGCCGGCCCATTCGCGCCTAACTTTACGAACATACTCCACTCCACTTGTCCACTTTATGCCAATCATAATTTATACTCACTTACGTAATACTCAAAGAACGTCCAGACTATTTATCGATCACATTAATTTTTATACCTTGCGGAAATCGAACCTGCAACTTATGGATCAGCAGTCCCGATCATTAACCACTAGACCAAGAAGCCAGTCCAACATCATGTATATGTACATTATCTACGAGCATCCTGCGCCATGAAGTCACGATTAATGTTTGTTTTTATTAAACATACAACTTTTGCAATCATTTTATTTAAAGTCTTTTGGCCCACCATACATACGTGAAACCTTTAAGGAGTTTAATGCAGTTTTTCTCTAACACATTTCTGTGTATTAATCCAAAGTAAAAAAAAAAATTGGTCTAGACAAAGCTTAACAAAATAAAAAAAGAACTGTCACAAATACATACAACTCATATTCATATCTGTTAGCATCTCTTTAGTAGCCAATCTCTTAAGTCTTCTAAAGTTATAAGACGTATAACCAGTGAACCTGTTGTTTTTTAATCCCACTTTAGCTAATTCGACCATCCATTCCAATAAAGCTGTCTCTTTCTCACAGTTTTGTCGCAGTCATCGACATCGAGTACATGAATGTCTTTGCTTGCCGGCTTTATGGTGTTGTCCCGAATAACATACAATAGTCCCTTTAATCCTATGTTTTGTCATTGTGTATAAATGGAAAACGTTTTTTTACTATGAAATGTTTGATATTCATTTAGTAGCGTTAATATATAAATGTTGGTAAACACCAATTTTTGTGCTTAATAAAAACGTGAATTCACTAGGTTAAAAATGTGGGCGTTAATTATGCCTCTGCCAACCCCTTCGGGAATACAGGCGTGAGCGTATGTGTGTATGACATGAATACACTATCATTACTTTTGGTTTCTCCCTAAACATTTCTAAACGAAATGGTTATTATGAATAAAAATAATCATATGTGTGTATTCCAAAACGGTGCTTTAATAAGGCATATCAGACTTTTATTCAAGAAAATATAAAATAAACATTTCCAAGAGTAGAATGAGGAACTTAGCTGACTTTCAGGAATATAAGTTATGACGTATAATAAATAAAATATAACAAATATTGATTTTTAAGGACCTGTTAATAATTTCATTGAAAACATTTAAAAATAAGCTCGACTTTGAATTTTTATTTTTCTTAGTTTCCCCAATATTTTTAAACGGAAAATTAAAGATAACTACGGTTAATTTTTCAATGGAAATAAAAACAAGTTTGATGAATAATATAGAGGGACAGACAAACTGACGGGTCACCTGATGGTAAGTGACAGCCATGGACACCTGCAACTCAAGAGTCGTAAGTGCGCTGCCCGCATTTAAGGGTGATGAGGAATGAGGCACGGGGAAAGAAGAGAGGAGGATGAGGAGATGGGTAAAGTGGAGGGGGGGGCTTCTGAACACCTCACTAAGTTCGGGGAAATGCAAAGCAAGGGTTGCTTCTCAACCGGTTTTCTGTGAGGCCGCAGTATCACACCGGTCGAGCCGGTCGGTCACCACCGGTGTGCGCTTCTCCAGAAGCTTTTTGCCTCGAGCAACCAGCTTATGGAACAAATTGTCGCCTGACATATTTCCGCACCGATACGACCGTCAAACCTTCAAGAAAGAGCGTGCTCCTACCTAAAAGGCCGGTAACGCACTTGTGACTCTTGAGTTGCGGGTGTCCATGGGCGGCGATAGTGACTTACCATCAGGTGACTTCTGATCGTTTGCCCCCTATCGCATAAAATAAATTGGAGATTTGCTGCTTCAATATAAATTGTAAAGTTGTTGTAATGTTCTACGCAGGGTAACAGGAAAATATTAGGTTGGCAACTAATAAACCCGTCATCTTTGTACACAAATTTATTTATTTTTTTAAGTATACAAAATCAAATTATTCTCAACTATATAAGCACCTTCGTTTTCTATCACGGTGCCAACGCGCTGGCAGAGACATAATGCCTTCCTCGTAGAAGTTTTTAGGCTTTTGATCAAAAAAGGTGGTAAGGTCACTTTTAAGCTGGTCTAGAGAACGAAATAGATGATAATGTCTGGAGAGTAATATTAGGTGAGGAAGGCAGCCCAGCCAAGCGAAAGTAATTTTTCACGAGTCGCTTTTGCTACATGTAGTTGAGCATTATCGTGCAAAAAGTATACTTAATTTGATTTTCGGTAATCTCGCTGCTACTTTATCTAGTTGGTCACAATAAATATTGACCGTGATAGTAGTGTTATATGGCTACAGCTCCCAGTATATAATTCCATTTATTCCCCACCACACACTTAAAATAACTTTTTACTCGTGTCAGATTTTGGCGTCGGTACTCCTGCTTCTCCAGGCTTAGCAAATTTCGGTTACGCGAAAAATGTATGTACATAACCCACTTTCCATCCCACGTAATTACATCCCTCAGCCACTCATTGGTACGATAATAACTAAGTAGTTCCATGCACACGTTAGCTCTCTTCTGAAGTCTGCCATAGAACGTGAAGTGAACCTGGGATCCATTTCTATGAGTCTTTTAACTCATCTACATCTATTGTAGGTGGTCGTCCTGGATGAGGTTCATTAGATAGGTCATAATTTCCATCCTTAAATCTTCTGAAACAATGTTTGGTGGTATCTTAAGAGAGCACGCTTTCGCCCATCGTTGCACATATATTGCGCACTGCTTTAGTCGCTTTTCGACCTAAGCGAAACTCGTGAAGTAAAAGCAGCCGAAGTTCTCTTCGAGAAATATCCATAATTTACTGTAGTTTTACTATTCGAGATCCAGTTGTCAACTGGTCTGACATACAACTCTTGCTTTATTTATATACTACTCCAAGAAATTCGATTCGTTATAGAACTAACGTTTTAGGTTTATTAGTTACCAACCTAATAATATTATACGAAAGCATGAGAAATAAAACAACAAAGCATATTGTTTTGACAAATGATAATTCATATATTGTTATTTAATATTTCTATTACAACAATCAGACAATTTTAGCAACCGATTAACTGTTCGTAAACTCCGCAGTGTATCAAAAAGCTATAAGTTCATATGTCAACATACTAGAACCGCACAAATGCTTTTTATCCCGGCAAAATGTACGCTTCAAAATTTCCATGCGACCGACGTTGCGGGCATGTCTACTACTCTAATTGCGAAAGTGTGTTTGTTTTCGCTTTGTACGCATCCACGTTTCAACTAAAGAAAGAAAATAGAATACAGAAATAAGAGCCAGTTAACTTTTATGCAAATAAAAAATACTTTTCCCGAGGAATAGATAAAATTACTTTTTATTTAAATATACGGTTTTAATCACGTGTATTTCGTGGATGCTCGAATAGTTTCGTACGAATCTATTAATATTGATATCAAAAAAAGACCTAACTAAAACCTACTAGTCAAGGCCAAACATATATAATATAAGACTACGATATAATTTCCATAATAGACATTCTACGATGGTTATTTAAATAAATCCGTTAATATGTATTTAATTCAAGAATGATAACATATATGAGCCGCTGCGCACTAATCGGCTCGTTTGATAGTTCAGTCATTGAGTATGAAGACTAACTGTAAGGGAGTGGCAATAGTAACTAAAGTATATTATACGCGGCTTTAATATATGCAGTGGCCCTCAAGTAAACATTGATGATTTCAAACTGTAAAATAACATTAAATTACCGTTATTACGTTAGCAAAGATATTTGAACCTAAAACGGTATCAGCTAATTAAGATTCGAAAAAATGGTTTGATCCCAAAACTTTGAAAGTTAGTTAGTTTAGTTTAAATTCGAGTCCAACGAAATCAGATAAGTGAATTTTCGGACTTGTTTCAAATGAATCACGAGTGCCTGAGGGAGCCGTTTTGGGGTGAGGACGACCCGCACTAAACCGCAGCCAGAAACTAGTGCACGCTAATTTCATAAATGTGTTGATAATTAGCTCAAAAAGGTCATTTAACTTCTACAGTATTAAGGTCTGCTTGTGTGTTATCTTCAATATTTCAGATTGTGGTCTAAGATCTCATAATGTCAACTTAGTCATGTTATGTCCATAACGTAAAAAATGCTTCCAAAATTGTAAGAACATCAATAATGTTCCAATCAAGCCAAAATTTTGTACGCACGAGCTGTCTTTAACTGATTGGGTCGGTGATTTTACGTAGAGATTATATTTTCTAAAGGTCTTCAGTATTTTTTATTTACTGTATCTTGTAGAAGGCACTGGTATATAATGAGTGATTTGAAAGTTGTTATTTGATTGTGAGTATTCATTTTCGACTGATAGATAATTAAGGAGTTATTGTTTTCGATTTCTATTTTACGGTAGGTTCGTAAACAAATTCTCACTTATATGTTATAATCATAAATCACCACAATAATTAGCGTCCATGCTCAAAACCTATCCGCGCATAAAGCTGTTCCGAGTAATATTTTTAGCCCAAAAATATCGTAACCAGAGCTGACGGGACAAAACAATTTGTTTGTTTGTAATAACATGCCTAATTGAATCCTTGTCATGTCATGCGATACTTTGTATACATATAGGTTTTTTGTTACTTGCCATTTTGGGGGAATTGTGAAATTTATTTTGTTTATTCCCTGCGGTCGGCAAACATTCAAAATTGCTGAAAAAAGAATTGTAGAATAAAAACTTTCGTGAATTATATTCATATTTATTTAAATATACGGTTTTTTACACGTATGTATTTCGGAGATGTCCGACTAGTTTCGGTCTCGACAGGAGGCCTTTTTCCAGGAGTTAGTCGTCCAGCCGTGACGGTACCGGACGATGCAGTGCATTGTAGTTAAAAATCATGAATCATTATCCCTATATATTTTATTTCGGGTCGGTGCAATGTGAGTTTTTTTTTTTTCATTCCACGCTATCATTCGTTATTTCACTGCTTACTCCTAGCTATATCTTCTTTCACGCAGTCCATCCATCTTTTTTTGATCATCCCCTTGGAGTAGAGGGTAATAAGTCAGCCTTTCAATTTCAAGATGACTGCCAAAATTTGTTTACATAGTCAGTTATAAATGAAGGTACTATATATCACGTCTAATGAAACTAAAACGGATTAGTAAAACTTAAATGGTTAAATATCTATGTGGAAGACAGTAGCACTGATGAGATGCAAATGATGATCAATAATGTGTTTAAATGTTCTGATCTCTTCTACCAGTCTTTTCTATACTTCTAGCCTTCTACACGAAGTTATACTTGGCCATAATACCTATCACCTGGATGATTAACACTCCACAACAGTGCGCTTTTTGTCTCGCACAACGAGCCTGTGGAACAAATTGTCGCCTGCCTCGCTTGATGAAGTATGATCCCATAAAAAATCCATTTTCTTTTTCTTGTTAAAGTAGACTGAATTGTAAATCGGTAACGTATGCTGTACACATTCACTATGAAATGTAGTTAAATGAACTCCACGATAATCCGCGTGCTCAAACTGTAGATACTTATGCCTGAACACGCGTCGCCGACAACACGCTCTTTACACAGGCACATTTTGCGATGTATCTCCAATCCTTACATATTGATTTACCGGTAAATAATGCTCTTCTTTAACCCATTCCTCCCCACTGTCCTATTTTTAAGACACCATATTCAAAATTTTTACATGTTAGGTCGTTTATTTTTATTGTTGCTGAGAAAATTTATTATTATATCATTCTTATTATTCTTGGTTGTTATTCTTGGATGAAAAAATCGGAAGGCAAGGCAAGCAAACCTACACCAGGTACATCAGAACGCCTTTTACAACCTGTCAGCTTTGACAATATTGGTCACTATATGACGAAGAGGGACAAACAGAGGCGTTGCCAGGGACAAGGTTGTAAAAAAAAACCTCTTACTTTTTGCGCTAAATGTGAAAAAAACACTCTACAGTGATTGTTTTACCTTACCATAAAAAATAAGTTAATAGAACTTAATGTTTAAAACTGTTAATGGTCAAATTTGCAAATACAGGTAATATTCTTATAATTGTTTACTTTTATTATTTCTGATCACATGTCCCCACCATCATACTTAAAGGACATTCTGACTCACCATTAAAAGTACTATTTTTTTTTTGTTCGTATTACTTTTTCTTAGCGTATTATGAACTTAGTTTCACGATTTAATAAAAAATAATCCAAAGTTTTCGATGCTTGGGAAGTAATAGGTTCAAGAATTTTCAACAAAAATGTTTTTATAGAAAGATAATTTAATGCAATGAATGTTCAAGTTTTGCTGCTAACATCAAAATAAAAAAAAAGCTTCCAATACACGCTCATTTTGCTGTATAGAAGAAAAGCATCGCTATTGACGTTGTACTATCTATAAATAAGTACTTATATATATACACAACTTTGTTGCAAGAACTACGTGTCAAAGACAATCACTGTAAAATACGCGTGCACGTAGTGTTATCACATATCTACGTTAGATTGCACTTACGACTTTTCTCTCTCTTTTTAGCATATTTTTTGTGAAATTTCAAAGATCGAATCTTTAAGGGTCGTAATGTGTTATTAATCTTATTATTTATTTTTATTAACTTTATGAACGAAATGTACGTAGGTGGACTTAATGCCAAAGGCATTTTTTGCCAGTTTACCTTAGGTTGGTGTGAAATAAGTGAGGTAGGTGCACTAAAAAACATGAAAAAAAGTTGTACAAAAGATAAATAGTAGTATAACCATAATATATATTGACATTAGATACAAACATACATAAATAATAAATATATACGAGAATATATAAAGATATACACAGTCATATGGTACCAACGTTCTGATGACTCTGCCAGCTTACGGACGAGAAGAGCACGAACCCTAGTTTTGAAAAATAGGCGACTTGGTGTCATCCTGATTTCCTGCGGCAGGGCGTTCCAGAGGAGGACGGACTGTACCATAAAAGAGGAATTGACTCTATAAATTATAGCAATAGCATACAAGTTAGGCGGGGAGCCGGTAGCACTGAAAGTCCCGTCATAGCGGAATGAATTTTTTTTTATTTCAATATATAGAACATAAGTATAGGAATAAATTAAGCTCGGTATGCGTGGATTTCTATTGCCGAAACAATGTAAAAAAAAATATTAAAAAAAATTGAAAAATGTTTTACCGTCATCGCGGATATTAATTTTTTTTGTGTAAACAGTTAGTCGACAGTAAATTTTATTGGCTTTTAGAAAAAAATCACGCAAACCACTGTTTCTTGCCGGAAGAGTCTGGCATACCTATTTGAAGTGTGTGATGAGGGCTAAAATTTCTCCATCATGCCGGATTTATTTTTATTTTTTTTTATTTTATTCATTTTTGTACTGTGTCGTAGTGACAATTAATTCAGTGTGTTGTTGTTTGTGGTGGCCGATATTACTAGGCGTTTACACGCTGATATAATCATTATAGAGCCTGAAGGTATTTGTTTTCTCGCCATTGTTTGTGTTTCTAAAAACAATTACAGAGGAAATTTTAATCAAGGCTAGCACACTGTAATATTCGTACTGTATTTTCCTCATTCACGGTATGTTATACCTTCAGGCATTAATTAACGAGAACTATATGCAACACGAGGTATACCAATTAGCCGACCTGATTTAAGTAGTCAAGAACCGACGGCTAAATTTACAACCCTGGACCCTGTCTCTGCCCGTGGGTGTAGTAAGGGTATTGGAATGTTTTCTATCAGACAGTATATAATAGACAGTGATCGTTTCACGGTAATAGGTTTGCAGCCTATTAGTTAAATGGGACTAAACTATGGTGGGCAAACTGTAGGTGTTTAAAAAGCCTCTGCCTGTCCCTTCTAGGATAGGGTTGAGTATTTATGTAGTCAAAGTGTTTACTTAACTAATCTATATATATCGACTTATATCTAATTTTACCAAATCTAGATTCGACGAAATAATTTCTTTGCGTTATCTCATTAAGCCGACAAGAAGATTGAAACCATTTACAGTTGAGAATATAATTTCATTTGAAACCTTTCGTTGGCTGAATTCTAATATACATTGTCAGTACCTAAGTAAAGAAGCTGAAGTTTCAGATGCGGGCGACTAGCCAGCCTCCAATTCAAATTTTAAAACTTGTTCCTAATTTTTAAAAGAACGGAATCTCTGTGTCATACGAAAACTTTCATATGGGGTTAATTATGTACGTAATTCAGTGTTTGCTACTTCTTAATTTTAAACTCTAGACCATTTTATTTCTACTACACAACTAGATTTATATTAAATAAAGTTTATTAAGATGTCGTAGAAGTTATTAGCTTCATAAAACTTCGTTAAATCTCTAATTTCTGCTACAAAGTCGGTAAATACTCTAGAGACCAAGATTCCTTCAGTTATCTTAATTCTTGGATCAGGTGGGTGATTAGGTTCGTAAGCTAAGATTTCTTACTCTACCCGTAGGAGTTAAAAACCTTGTCTATCTGTAGGCTAATATAAATTGTGTTTGTAAATTTAGCCGTCGGTTCTTGACTACTTAAATCAGGTCGGCTAATTGGTATACCTCGTGTTGCATATAGTTCTCGTTAATTAATGCCTGAAGGTATAACATACCGTGAATGAGGAAAATACAGTACGAATATTACAGTGTGCTAGCCTTGATTAAAATTTCCTCTGTAATTGTTTTTAGAAACACAAACAATGGCGAGAAAACAAATACCTTCAGGCTCTATAATGATTATATCAGCGTGTAAACGCCTAGTAATATCGGCCACCACAAACAACAACACACTGAATTAATTGTCACTACGACACAGTACAAAAATGAATAAAATAAAAAAAAATAAAAATAAATCCGGCATGATGGAGAAATTTTAGCCCTCATCACACACTTCAAATAGGTATGCCAGACTCTTCCGGCAAGAAACAGTGGTTTGCGTGATTTTTTTCTAAAAGCCAATAAAATTTACTGTCGACTAACTGTTTACACAAAAAAAATTAATATCCGCGATGACGGTAAAACATTTTTCAATTTTTTTTAATATTTTTTTTTACATTGTTTCGGCAATAGAAATCCACGCATACCGAGCTTAATTTATTCCTATACTTATGTTCTATATATTGAAATAAAAAAAAATTCATTCCGCTATGACGGGACTTTCAGTGCTACCGGCTCCCCGCCTAACTTGTATGCTATTGCTATAATTTATAGAGTCAATTCCTCTTTTATGGTACAGTCCGTCCTCCTCTGGAACGCCCTGCCGCAGGAAATCAGGATGACACCAAGTCGCCTATTTTTCAAAACTAGGGTTCGTGCTCTTCTCGTCCGTAAGCTGGCAGAGTCATCAGAACGTTGGTACCATATGACTGTGTATATCTTTATATATTCTCGTATATATTTATTATTTATGTATGTTTGTATCTAATGTCAATATATATTATGGTTATACTACTATTTATCTTTTGTACAACTTTTTTTCATGTTTTTTAGTGCACCTACCTCACTTATTTCACACCAACCTAAGGTAAACTGGCAAAAAATGCCTTTGGCATTAAGTCCACCTACGTACATTTCGTTCATAAAGTTAATAAAAATAAATAATAAGATTAATAACACATTACGACCCTTAAAGATTCGATCTTTGAAATTTCACAAAAAATATGCTAAAAAGAGAGAGAAAAGTCGTAAGTGCAATCTAACGTAGATATGTGATAACACTACGTGCACGCGTATTTTACAGTGATTGTCTTTGACACGTAGTTCTTGCAACAAAGTTGTGTATATATATAAGTACTTATTTATAGATAGTACAACGTCAATAGCGATGCTTTTCTTCTATACAGCAAAATGAGCGTGTATTGGAAGCTTTTTTTTTATTTTGATGTTAGCAGCAAAACTTGAACATTCATTGCATTAAATTATCTTTCTATAAAAACATTTTTGTTGAAAATTCTTGAACCTATTACTTCCCAAGCATCGAAAACTTTGGATTATTTTTTATTAAATCGTGAAACTAAGTTCATAATACGCTAAGAAAAAGTAATACGAACAAAAAAAAAATAGTACTTTTAATGGTGAGTCAGAATGTCCTTTAAGTATGATGGTGGGGACATGTGATCAGAAATAATAAAAGTAAACAATTATAAGAATATTACCTGTATTTGCAAATTTGACCATTAACAGTTTTAAACATTAAGTTCTATTAACTTATTTTTTATGGTAAGGTAAAACAATCACTGTAGAGTGTTTTTTTCACATTTAGCGCAAAAAGTAAGAGGTTTTTTTTTACAACCTTGTCCCTGGCAACGCCTCTGTTTGTCCCTCTTCGTCATATAGTGACCAATATTGTCAAAGCTGACAGGTTGTAAAAGGCGTTCTGATGTACCTGGTGTAGGTTTGCTTGCCTTGCCTTCCGATTTTTTCATCCAAGAATAATAAGAATGATATAATAATAAATTTTCTCAGCAACAATAAAAATAAACGACCTAACATGTAAAAATTTTGAATATGGTGTCTTAAAAATAGGACAGTGGGGAGGAATGGGTTAAAGAAGAGCATTATTTACCGGTAAATCAATATGTAAGGATTGGAGATACATCGCAAAATGTGCCTGTGTAAAGAGCGTGTTGTCGGCGACGCGTGTTCAGGCATAAGTATCTACAGTTTGAGCACGCGGATTATCGTGGAGTTCATTTAACTACATTTCATAGTGAATGTGTACAGCATACGTTACCGATTTACAATTCAGTCTACTTTAACAAGAAAAAGAAAATGGATTTTTTATGGGATCATACTTCATCAAGCGAGGCAGGCGACAATTTGTTCCACAGGCTCGTTGTGCGAGACAAAAAGCGCACTGTTGTGGAGTGTTAATCATCCAGGTGATAGGTATTATGGCCAAGTATAACTTCGTGTAGAAGGCTAGAAGTATAGAAAAGACTGGTAGAAGAGATCAGAACATTTAAACACATTATTGATCATCATTTGCATCTCATCAGTGCTACTGTCTTCCACATAGATATTTAACCATTTAAGTTTTACTAATCCGTTTTAGTTTCATTAGACGTGATATATAGTACCTTCATTTATAACTGACTATGTAAACAAATTTTGGCAGTCATCTTGAAATTGAAAGGCTGACTTATTACCCTCTACTCCAAGGGGATGATCAAAAAAAGATGGATGGACTGCGTGAAAGAAGATATAGCTAGGAGTAAGCAGTGAAATAACGAATGATAGCGTGGAATGAAAAAAAAAAAACTCACATTGCACCGACCCGAAATAAAATATATAGGGATAATGATTCATGATTTTTAACTACAATGCACTGCATCGTCCGGTACCGTCACGGCTGGACGACTAACTCCTGGAAAAAGGCCTCCTGTCGAGACCGAAACTAGTCGGACATCTCCGAAATACATACGTGTAAAAAACCGTATATTTAAATAAATATGAATATAATTCACGAAAGTTTTTATTCTACAATTCTTTTTTCAGCAATTTTGAATGTTTGCCGACCGCAGGGAATAAACAAAATAAATTTCACAATTCCCCCAAAATGGCAAGTAACAAAAAACCTATATGTATACAAAGTATCGCATGACATGACAAGGATTCAATTAGGCATGTTATTACAAACAAACAAATTGTTTTGTCCCGTCAGCTCTGGTTACGATATTTTTGGGCTAAAAATATTACTCGGAACAGCTTTATGCGCGGATAGGTTTTGAGCATGGACGCTAATTATTGTGGTGATTTATGATTATAACATATAAGTGAGAATTTGTTTACGAACCTACCGTAAAATAGAAATCGAAAACAATAACTCCTTAATTATCTATCAGTCGAAAATGAATACTCACAATCAAATAACAACTTTCAAATCACTCATTATATACCAGTGCCTTCTACAAGATACAGTAAATAAAAAATACTGAAGACCTTTAGAAAATATAATCTCTACGTAAAATCACCGACCCAATCAGTTAAAGACAGCTCGTGCGTACAAAATTTTGGCTTGATTGGAACATTATTGATGTTCTTACAATTTTGGAAGCATTTTTTACGTTATGGACATAACATGACTAAGTTGACATTATGAGATCTTAGACCACAATCTGAAATATTGAAGATAACACACAAGCAGACCTTAATACTGTAGAAGTTAAATGACCTTTTTGAGCTAATTATCAACACATTTATGAAATTAGCGTGCACTAGTTTCTGGCTGCGGTTTAGTGCGGGTCGTCCTCACCCCAAAACGGCTCCCTCAGGCACTCGTGATTCATTTGAAACAAGTCCGAAAATTCACTTATCTGATTTCGTTGGACTCGAATTTAAACTAAACTAACTAACTTTCAAAGTTTTGGGATCAAACCATTTTTTCGAATCTTAATTAGCTGATACCGTTTTAGGTTCAAATATCTTTGCTAACGTAATAACGGTAATTTAATGTTATTTTACAGTTTGAAATCATCAATGTTTACTTGAGGGCCACTGCATATATTAAAGCCGCGTATAATATACTTTAGTTACTATTGCCACTCCCTTACAGTTAGTCTTCATACTCAATGACTGAACTATCAAACGAGCCGATTAGTGCGCAGCGGCTCATATATGTTATCATTCTTGAATTAAATACATATTAACGGATTTATTTAAATAACCATCGTAGAATGTCTATTATGGAAATTATATCGTAGTCTTATATTATATATGTTTGGCCTTGACTAGTAGGTTTTAGTTAGGTCTTTTTTTGATATCAATATTAATAGATTCGTACGAAACTATTCGAGCATCCACGAAATACACGTGATTAAAACCGTATATTTAAATAAAAAGTAATTTTATCTATTCCTCGGGAAAAGTATTTTTTATTTGCATAAAAGTTAACTGGCTCTTATTTCTGTATTCTATTTTCTTTCTTTAGTTGAAACGTGGATGCGTACAAAGCGAAAACAAACACACTTTCGCAATTAGAGTAGTAGACATGCCCGCAACGTCGGTCGCATGGAAATTTTGAAGCGTACATTTTGCCGGGATAAAAAGCATTTGTGCGGTTCTAGTATGTTGACATATGAACTTATAGCTTTTTGATACACTGCGGAGTTTACGAACAGTTAATCGGTTGCTAAAATTGTCTGATTGTTGTAATAGAAATATTAAATAACAATATATGAATTATCATTTGTCAAAACAATATGCTTTGTTGTTTTATTTCTCATGCTTTCGTATAATATTATTAGGTTGGTAACTAATAAACCTAAAACGTTAGTTCTATAACGAATCGAATTTCTTGGAGTAGTATATAAATAAAGCAAGAGTTGTATGTCAGACCAGTTGACAACTGGATCTCGAATATCAGATACATATGTTTGGATATTGGCGGGAATCGGGAGTAGCAGTCTTTGACTCTGCTTACTATGGATACCTGGAAGGAATATATTTATTTACATAATTCACGCTATACGAGAAATAACAATGGGGATCTCATATAACATCTCTTGCGGGGCGGCTAAGCTCGGCCGCTTATGCTGTCAGAAAGGTCAGACAGTTAACAGATGTATAAACCGCGCGTTTGGTAAATTTTAGGTACTTCCACAGCATTATGTCTTATGGCGTTTTACTGTGGGGCCTGGCTGCTGACATCGAATCCATCTTTATCTTGCAAAAGAGAGCTGTCAGAGCCATTTATAATCTACGTCGCCGCGAATCCATCAGGTAACTATTTAAAAGGATTACTATTATAACGGTACCTTGCCGATTCATTTATGAAAATATCATGTATGTAAGAAAAAATCTACATCTTTTTAATAAAATAACTGATCTAGAAACAAAGACAAATTAATCAACCATTTTTCAGATTAGCTAAGTGTCAAATGTTATAAAACAACAACAAAACTCCTTGTAAAATATTGCAATTAAATGAAAAGTAGTTTAAAACCCATATTAAAAATACACTTTGTAAATAAGCTTATTACAAATGAGAGGATTATATCCAAGATAAGAACGCTTGGAAATATGCTAGTCCTGCTCCATAGGACAATTTTGAGTCAAACTGGTTGCTAATTGTATTGTAGAAGGAATTATATTTTTGTCACATTGATTTACGCGCAGTGAATATTTTAACTCACACACTGACTTATTATTCGTTAATATTCTTTATATCTATGTAAATGGTATACTCAGCACCATGTATCTATCATAAAATTAATTTATCTGCCGTTGCTTCGCTTTAATTCTTTTTACCTATTTCGGTATAGTGGTTTTGTTCTGGGTGCATCGCTTTCATACATAATTAATATTATTTACAATGATTGTACTGAAATAAAACATTTTAAAAGAGTAACGGTGGAGTTTCTTGCCCATTATTCTCCATACGAAACTACATTTTGGAAGGGGCAACTAGAATCAATTCTATTTCAATGTAAATGTAGACGTTCAAAAGTGCCTTTTGGGCCTATTTGAAACAACGGCTTTGTCTTTGACTTGACTTTTAAGCATACCAACTGTATAATTACAATATTTTATAGTTCAGACATTACCGTTTTAATAGTGTCTGAGTAATTAAACATCTCACAGCATGACATTTCGTAAAATTATTAAGAAAAAACAGAGACAGTAAGAGTCTTCACACTAGATAAACCACAAAAAGTCTAACTAGTAAAGAAGAGTAGGAGGTGTCTGAATGATAAAAAAATCATAAGGAAGACATCAATGTCCTTGTCAGATACGTTAGATCTCCCATTATACAATCTTGCCATTCGTGTAAGACTAGGACTATTGAAGGTAGTATTTAAAGTAGTTATAGGTGTCTCAAATACCCGGGGATGTCACGACGGTACGTTTTAAAAATTAAAATTAGTAATAAGTTCAGCACCTAAGGTCCATGAAAGATCCATGCACAATTTTGTGTAGAACCAGTAAGGCATGCATGTCTCGTCTTTCTTTTAAGATGATCATTTTTACCTTATCTATATAGGTCTAGTAGTAAGGTGACCATATAGCAGAGGAATATTCCACAGTGCTACGGCCAAGCATATTGTACACTAAGGTGATACTGCAACCGTCACGCAATAGTTATCATACTCGGATTATAAAACCCATCATTTTGTGGGCTTTTGTGACCACATAATCTACATAACGTCACGAATAATATTCTAATAATAATAATACTTTTTCAATGTACGCTCAATCTATACAGTATTTAAAATCGAACGAACGAACCGAATATAGAAGCTCCTATTTTTCTTAAATCAGTTAATAATCATTGATTGAGGTATTGCTTTTACACCCCAATTCAACTGTTTAAGCATATAATTTCCTTCCATTGCTTTCCTACCTTTTCTGACTAACATAAATTAATAAAATAAATATAATATAGTAAATATTTTCTGCACTAAAAGGTTTTACTGTGTCGCTTGGTTTGTTGTCGTTCTTTGTGTCCGTTTGCATGTTTGCTTTACAAACATGTTTGCTTTACAAACATGCAAACGGACAGACAGACTAATTCGGGGCAACTAATTGCCGTTCATACTTTTTGTCTCGAGTGGGAACCGAACTGGTCCAATAGGCTAGTCAAATCAATGGGTAGTGACTTGCTCACAAGATATATTTTGAGTATCTGAAATACTTCCCTTCTGAAATAGGCATTATCTTTTAAAGTTGGAATGCGTTGGATGCGCATGTAATACTGTATAGATATAAAGGCGAAAAGTATTGTTTGAAGACAAGATGTTTCCAAAGTACGTCAAGTTCTCTTGTGTATGTCAATCATTCAGTGTTTTCCTCACAAAGGATCGTTCGTGTTCACCGCAGTACTTTATTCAATTGCGCTTAACAAGAGAGTGCTGCTAAGCGCAATAAAATTGTAGCTCGTTTCGCTTTGTCCGAGCGTATACTCTAGAGGCTTTATGATGCCGCCCGGAGCGTAATTGAATATTGACACATCGAGTATTTGGCTGTCATATAATTATTTTCCAGAATACTTTTTTTGAAAAGATGATAATCTATATAAATTATTGGTTAATTTTTTTTGTTGTGTGAATTCTTTTTTGTTCGTTCGTTATTGTGAAGACATGGTGGGAATAAAATGAAAAGTGAATGAGACTCAGCTAGAAGACGGTGTTTCTTTTTTTTAACCGACTTCAAAAAGGGAGAGGTTCTCAATTCAAATGTATTTTTTAATGTTTGTTACCTCATAACTTCGACTGGGTGAACCGATTTTGATGTTTTTATTTGAAAGCTTATGCTTCCCGTGAGGTCCCATCTCAATTTGGTTCAGTTCTGACAACGGCATCTATGAGAAAACCATATAAGTCTTAAATTTTCATTATGTGTCTGCGCGACAAATGGTCGAATAACTCAATATCACGTCAACCGATTTCGATGATTCTTTTTTTTATTGGAAAGGATGTACTTCAAGGGTTTGGTTAGCTATTCCCCTGTGTTTCACCAGCGTTTAAGCTCAATGCTTCTCTCATTTGTTACGCTTCCAATCGTATCAACAGAAGCGATCATACTGAAATTTTCCTTACACGTACCCAGAGGTGCCGGAAAGGACCTAAAGTTACTTATTTATCATCAAGAAGAATGAACTGTTAACAAGGAATAGACAAAAAAATACCGAGAGTGAAAGCTAGTAGCTTTGAATTCAAGAATTACCTATCACACTAAATATAAGCTGACCTAATAACAAAATAATTAGCCTTACTAACCATTTTGGTTTTACTAATTGGTTTCGTTGTCTGATACAACAATAAAAGCCGCCTTATACGTTCTAACACTCAGAATCTCTTACTAATCTCTCTAGCACATTGCCGAATAAAGTGCAGCTCACAGAGTTAATTACGTATCAAGCCCCAAGCGCCGGGTGTCGGGCCCGGTTTGAGGCCGGTCTTGGAGGTCCTCAAGGGACCGATAGGAGGTTGCTGTTGTCGTCACCCACTGGGACGCGTGACGTGCTTTTTGACGTCCTAATTGGTGGAAGATTAATCTGGGTCTTAACGCGATTGTCACCCTAAGTGTAGGAATTTAGTTTGTTAATGTTTGAGTATAGGGTGTGTTGTGTACTTTAGAGTAAGATCGGTCGCTCTTTCGCACTCTAGTGCGTTTGAATTTATTTAAATGCATATATTTATATTATCTTTTTTAACGGAAAGTGATGTTGATATAGAACAAAGAATGAGTGCGGATAATGCGATCAATGGCGCATTGTATACTTTTATGAACAGCCACAGTTCCTCAATGAAGGCTTGCATGGCTGTGCATAGAAGTGTGTTGGTACCAACACTTATGTATGGTAGCGAAGGTTGGGTATGGCAGAAGAAGCACGAAAGTAGAATTAATGCGGTAGAAATGAGAGCATAGCGGAGTATAGCATGTGAATATATAATATAGGATGTGAAATTGAGTGACAGAGTGAGAAGTAGTGTGATAAGGGATCACTGTGGTGTGAAAGAGGATGTAGTGATAAAAATAAAAAAAATATGCTGTACTGTTTCGGTCATATCGAAAGGATGAATGAAAAAAGATTGACAAAAGGCATTTATATGGCAGAGGTAAATTGAGTTGTCAGAAGAGGAAGACGAATGTTGTAATGAGGTAGGCGAATGTTCTTGGACCAAGTTCAAGACAATCTAAGCAAAGGCTAGGTCAAAAGTACCTATAAGCGACGAGCCTGTATGCGGAACGGAATAAAAGTTGAAGAAGCGAGAGAGGTATGTCAGAATCGTAGCAACTGGAAGGAAGTGGTCTCTGCCTCCCCTATGGGAAAGAGGCGTGATATTACGTATGTATTTTTATTAAATACAAAACAAAGGCATAACGTTTTAAGGTGTATGTGTATAAAGTCCTATCGTAGGAGAGCCATATTTAGGCAGGAATGGGCCGGCTCGACCGGTGCGATATCACGGCTTCACAGAAAACAGGTTGTGAAGCGTTGCTTGGTTTGCATTTCCCCAAAATTAGTGAGGTTTCCGGAGGCCCAACTCCCCTCTCCTCTCTCCTCATCCCTCTTTCTTCTTTCTCAAGTCCTCACCACCCTCAATGGCGGTCAGTGCGCTTACGAATCTTGTGTTGCAGGTGTCCATGTATTTCCGGACCAATACGACCTTCAAACCTTCAAGAAAAGAGTGTACTCCTACCTAAAAGGCCGGCTACGCACTTGTGACTCTGAGTTGTGGGTGTCCTTGGGCGGCGGTAGGCACTTACCATCAGGTGACCCGTCTGCTCGTTTACCCCTATTGCATAAAAAAAAATATATTTCAAATTTTAATTTTGATTTTAACAGATCTTCATCATTATTATCTCATTCAAATGTAATGTATATTTCATGTAAGATTGAAACGGCACATGATTAAATCACATTGAAGTTTCACCTCTTTCAAATAATAATACATATTGCACTGCTATTAAAAGAGTGTATCAACTCAAAATGAATCTATTTTCAAATGAAACGATAGAAAACTAATTAAAATTTCTGTCGTTTCACACACATACACATAAAAAAATTGAGTAATAATGTTGTTATATATTGAAATATATATTTGTGTAAAATATATATTTATAGAAAACTGATTGATAGAAAACTTAATCAGTTTTCTATCGTTTCTGAAAAAATATTTATTTTTAGTTGATACACTCTTTTAATAGCAGTGCGATATGTATGTTTCGTTGATTATAATTTGGTCTCATCTAAAAAATTTGGAGTATAACAGGGAAGGAAGGAAAGAGAAGGAAGGAAGGCAGGGAACGGATAGGAAAGAGATATTTCTTTTACAGGTGGATGAGCAAGCATAAGCTAGGATATAGCTCAATCAAGCCAGGGTCGCATACCTATAACTCGAGTGACTAGTGCTGGGATGTCCGACCCCTCTGACTACTATATAATAGTAATACTTGTTATTAAATGCTACTCTTCAGAGATTTTGTTTTTGACAGACGAACATCGGAACACGGGTCACCTGATGGTAAGTGAGAACCGCCGCTCATGAAAAATTTCAACTCAAGAGTCATAAGTGCCCTGTCCGCCTTTGATGGTGATAAGAGAGAGAAGAGGAGAAGGAGGGGTTGGTCCTCCGGAAACATCACTGATTGCAACGCAAGTAACGCTTCACAACCGGTTTTCTGTGAGGCCATGGTATCGCACCGGTCGAGCCATCTCATTCGTACCTAAGCATGGATCTCGCATGATAAACAAGAATCGACCTATGAACATACGTATTTAAACATAAAATCTTATAAAATTTACTTTTAAATATCGTTTTGACAACAATCTTTTCGGGTTATAGTTTTCTATACATGCTTAAAACAACTATTGATATTTATATCATGTTTCATTTCGATTGTACTACAGCGTATACCTAACTAATCGCCCTAGAACGTTTGTACTCTAATAATTTATTACTATCACTTTGACCGTGTCCATTCCAACGTGATACCTGTCTGGTAAACAAATAGCGGCCTCTATTAGTGAAACGCCACACTTCATTGATTATTCTGAACTAACCTCATACATACCCCTCTTTTGAATATGTACCTGAGAACGTCCATTCAATTCCATGGTTATCGATTTAGCTGTTATATAACGGTATGGTTTTCGGGTAAATAGCCTTGTGAGCAAGTCACAGTCAAAATATATCTTGTGAGCAAGTCACTACCCATTGATTTGACTAGCCTATTGGACCAGTTCGGTTCCCACTCGAGACAAAAAGTATGAACGGCAATTAGTTGCCCCGAATTAGTCTGTCTGTCCGTTTGCATGTTTGTAAAGCAAACATGTTTGTAAAGCAAACATGCAAACGGACACAAAGAACGACAACAAACCAAGCGACACAGTAAAACCTTTTAGTGCAGAAAATATTTACTATATTATATTTATTTTATTAATTTATGTTAGTCAGAAAAGGTAGGAAAGCAATGGAAGGAAATTATATGCTTAAACAGTTGAATTGGGGTGTAAAAGCAATACCTCAATCAATGATTATTAACTGATTTAAGAAAAATAGGAGCTTCTATATTCGGTTCGTTCGTTCGATTTTAAATACTGTATAGATTGAGCGTACATTGAAAAAGTATTATTATTATTAGAATATTATTCGTGACGTTATGTAGATTATGTGGTCACAAAAGCCCACAAAATGATGGGTTTTATAATCCGAGTATGATAACTATTGCGTGACGGTTGCAGTATCACCTTAGTGTACAATATGCTTGGCCGTAGCACTGTGGAATATTCCTCTGCTATATGGTCACCTTACTACTAGACCTATATAGATAAGGTAAAAATGATCATCTTAAAAGAAAGACGAGACATGCATGCCTTACTGGTTCTACACAAAATTGTGCATGGATCTTTCATGGACCTTAGGTGCTGAACTTATTACTAATTTTAATTTTTAAAACGTACCGTCGTGACATCCCCGGGTATTTGAGACACCTATAACTACTTTAAATACTACCTTCAATAGTCCTAGTCTTACACGAATGGCAAGATTGTATAATGGGAGATCTAACGTATCTGACAAGGACATTGATGTCTTCCTTATGATTTTTTTATCATTCAGACACCTCCTACTCTTCTTTACTAGTTAGACTTTTTGTGGTTTATCTAGTGTGAAGACTCTTACTGTCTCTGTTTTTTCTTAATAATTTTACGAAATGTCATGCTGTGAGATGTTTAATTACTCAGACACTATTAAAACGGTAATGTCTGAACTATAAAATATTGTAATTATACAGTTGGTATGCTTAAAAGTCAAGTCAAAGACAAAGCCGTTGTTTCAAATAGGCCCAAAAGGCACTTTTGAACGTCTACATTTACATTGAAATAGAATTGATTCTAGTTGCCCCTTCCAAAATGTAGTTTCGTATGGAGAATAATGGGCAAGAAACTCCACCGTTACTCTTTTAAAATGTTTTATTTCAGTACAATCATTGTAAATAATATTAATTATGTATGAAAGCGATGCACCCAGAACAAAACCACTATACCGAAATAGGTAAAAAGAATTAAAGCGAAGCAACGGCAGATAAATTAATTTTATGATAGATACATGGTGCTGAGTATACCATTTACATAGATATAAAGAATATTAACGAATAATAAGTCAGTGTGTGAGTTAAAATATTCACTGCGCGTAAATCAATGTGACAAAAATATAATTCCTTCTACAATACAATTAGCAACCAGTTTGACTCAAAATTGTCCTATGGAGCAGGACTAGCATATTTCCAAGCGTTCTTATCTTGGATATAATCCTCTCATTTGTAATAAGCTTATTTACAAAGTGTATTTTTAATATGGGTTTTAAACTACTTTTCATTTAATTGCAATATTTTACAAGGAGTTTTGTTGTTGTTTTATAACATTTGACACTTAGCTAATCTGAAAAATGGTTGATTAATTTGTCTTTGTTTCTAGATCAGTTATTTTATTAAAAAGATGTAGATTTTTTCTTACATACATGATATTTTCATAAATGAATCGGCAAGGTACCGTTATAATAGTAATCCTTTTAAATAGTTACCTGATGGATTCGCGGCGACGTAGATTATAAATGGCTCTGACAGCTCTCTTTTGCAAGATAAAGATGGATTCGATGTCAGCAGCCAGGCCCCACAGTAAAACGCCATAAGACATAATGCTGTGGAAGTACCTAAAATTTACCAAACGCGCGGTTTATACATCTGTTAACTGTCTGACCTTTCTGACAGCATAAGCGGCCGAGCTTAGCCGCCCCGCAAGAGATGTTATATGAGATCCCCATTGTTATTTCTCGTATAGCGTGAATTATGTAAATAAATATATTCCTTCCAGGTATCCATAGTAAGCAGAGTCAAAGACTGCTACTCCCGATTCCCGCCAATATCCAAACATATGTATCTGATAATACAAATTCACTACATACATTAGAAGATTCTAAAAGTAAGCATATTACAAAGAAGTTAGGCCTTAACTTAATGTAATTTTATTGTCAGGAACTCATAGACAATATTATCAACCCTTTAATTTTGATAGCGTTTGAGCTAACATAAACTAACTACAAATTGGAAAAGTTATAGGTTATGCTAAGTTGGTTTGGACACGTGGAAAAAATGAGACAGGAACGAAAGAGAATCCTTACGAGATCGTCAGTCCACCTTGTTATGCTGCACTTTCCGATCTGTGGTCTCAAATTTAAGAACTTTTTGGCCCCATCGGCTAGCTGTTCCTATAGTTTCTGCTTACCCCGAAAAGAATTCTCGTGTAAAGTTAATTAACGTACATATGTATTCTGTATGTATATACATATGTTTGTACGTATTGGACACTAATCAGAAAATTTAACAACATTTAGTAATATTGTACATACATATGTATGTATAGTATATGTGTCATAACCTGGTTACATAAAGAAATGAAACCTTTGAGTATGATATGAGGGAAGAGGAAAGTGGGAAGTGGACCTCAAGTACAATCAGTCACTAGGCAGTAATACTCGTAGTTGTAAGTTGACGTCTTTTAAGTGAAACGTACAAGTATTTAGGTACATTACGGGCCTTGGGTAGAAATGAATTGACTATGAAGCATTCGCTATAAGAACGCTTCTTTGGCCGCCTGAAAGATATATTAAAAGTCTTTTATAAGGCGCTAATAAGGTGCGGGCCCATAACGATTGAGTCATACCAGTTCTAACCTATTTTGGCATAGTTAGATGGACTCAGAAGGAATTGGATACCTTGGCAGTAGCAGAAGTGTAAAGACTCTTCCATAGGAGTCTGTCCACTACTAACCGCACATCGAATGCACCATTCACGTTGAAAAGTGATGAGACAGTATATCGAGCAAAAATGTGGCAATCGTCCTTTGTTAAAATGCCAGAACACTTCATAATTAAGAGATATTCAATCTTAGAGGTTAACTTTCCCTCTGTTCACGTGGAGGTGCATCGGGATGTGGTTGCAGATAATAACCGACTCACGCCGCTTGGTATTGGTTAGGAGAACTGACCTCTTCTGAGAAACTGAAGGTTTTATCCGTGCAATTACATATGAAGTTGTTATGACGAATAACTATCGGAGTCATATCGGAATCGGATCGGAAGGACGGCACAATTGACATTTGTCAGACATGTCATTTCCCCGGAGAAACGCTCAGGCATATAATTTCCGGTGGTTCTCCTCTTGCCGAGGCCTAAGTTATAACCTTAGATATGAACTTTTGGCTGTCGCGTTACCATACTACATGTATGTACCCGACCCAGTTCTTGAAAACTGTCTCTCAAGAACTCTAAAATATTAAATATTATTTTTTGTTCAAACACGCCACACAAGTCAAATAACATTCAGAGTTACCTATCTTTCTCGAGCAACTAATCATTGTTGAATGCTCAATTTTCGTATTACATTTTACATATGCATTAGTCTGACTTCGTATGAGTGATTGATTTTCTTTACATTAAAACTTGAAATCTTTCTGAAGACATTTCAATCTATTTATGTGTACTTGAAAGTGTTCTTGAACAAAAATTTTATATATTTTAAACACATTTAAAATCATTCTGGTAGTGGGTTTATCGGTTTTTATTTTATTTTAAATAAAATGCCTGTATCTTAGAAGCGTATTGTTAGGTGTCTTTAGACGTTGATATCTCTTAACGTCTCGCTCTAGACTTGTTGTTGACCAGTGACAATGAGCCCGCAACAATAGGTGTCAATCACGCACCGACACGTCATGATGAAAAAACTTAACTTTGTTAAGTGCGAGACATATTTGTTTGTACTTTTAAGAAGCTTGTATTATTCTTATCCATCAACTGCGAGTCCATCTTCTTAAAGTTGAAATATTAACTTTATTTCCTTCTGAGGAATTTCATTACTTAATGGTCCGCCTGTCGTCTATCTGTCAAGACCTTTTTCCTGGAAGCCGTACACCTACACATGTTATAAATACTTAAGCGCTCAATAAACTTCAAATATTTTATGAGAGTATCATGTTATAATTCAAAACTATTCAGATTTCAAAACTAATAGAAGTGTCTCAAAGAGCTTTTACGTTAGAGGTTAACACAATTTTAAAAAGCATTTTAACCAATAAACATTAGTTTGAAACCTCTACTAGAGCCTCTCAATATTCATTCATACTTCATAAAGCACTATATAGAAACTTCTAAAGTATTGTGACAAATTACGCAGTAGTATTCATAAGACATGACGTCATGATATTCATACTATTCTAGCTTTGGCTTGTGAATAATTCATTGGTTATAAAGTACATACTCTTATGTATATGTGTGTGTACTGTACCTTTTTAGCTTTGAATTATTGGATGCGTCGCTTCTACAGATGTAGGAGATAAGGTTTAGTACATATGTACATGAGGTATCTAGAATAGGTTGTGTTAACAAGTTGTGCTCTCAATACAGAGATACCTGTTAACTTTACATTCTTCTTATTATATCTATCATATACTAAACAATATGCCTGCGTATAAATATATTTATAAATTCATATTCTCCAAAATTGACCTCCCAGATTGATTTCCGTCGGACAGTCTCAGTTTGAGCACATATCTACATTTATAATGTACAGTACCACATACATTTTTTAAATTCGCACTTTTAAATCCTGTGACAGTCTACGTAGCCATAAATCAAACTCTTAGAACTCTACTGTGATTTTTTTTATTTCACAGTGGAGTTCTGCCTATGACCCGTAGTATTTATCTAAACCATATAGTTTTGGAAAAGCAATTTGTCAGACATAAAGTGTAGGCGCGACTTGTACGTTTTTTGACGTTATCGCAAGGTTTACGAGGTGTCGTCGCTGTTCCGCCACATGCGGTTAATGATCCTCGATAAAGGGTGTTAGCTACACCAGTATAGGTTTAGAGATAGTTAAAGAATTGGAGCAACCGGAGTGATCTTAACATATTAGCTTTAGGGTCAACTCAGATTGAGCTACATAATACTTGAGTTAAAGTGTAATCTGGTACAGTCAATCAACAGTCAGCCGCGTATGTTTTCATATGTTTTTGAGCTATGTTTAATTAAATAAGGTCGTATATTCACTGTTTAAAAGTGATCAAGAATTTAGCTGCTATATCTTAGTTGCCCTTTACAAACAATAAACACTGCGAAATGTGCGTTTAGAAATGGTAGAGTTCTCGGACATTAGGTAACAAATAGTTCGTAAGTGCGCTAAACCTCACTTTTTTTGGTTATTCTTTACACTCTTTAATACGTCCCTATTCGTTAATCAGACCCTTTTCTACCCACCTACCTACCTACTTTTCTTACATAACTTTCTGGGCTTGCCAGTTGACGGTTATAGGCCTGCCCTTTTTACGCGATTAGGACAAAATTATAGTGCCCTGTGAGTGCATGAATATATGTACATATACATACGCTCACGCTAGTACCTATTAGGGGTAGGCAAAGGCGGAATTAACGCCCACATTTTACCTATAGTCGTCATCAATTTGAAAACTTTTGAGCTATAAAAAGAAGGAAAAGGATATTGTTTATACAGATGGGTTCTAAAGTATAACCAATAGCTGAAGTAAGTTAGGGTCGCATACCCTAACTCTAAATACTCGTACATATATCGTATGTAACATAATTTAACATCTCTGTAGTAAAACGCGGTTTATTAATTAATTTTTACGAAATAAGATAAATTATTCATTATTTCACCCGAGTGCGTTCAAGTATACCTAAAAATATCACATTTATTATTGAAATTAAATGCTTCCTCGAGACGGTTAAATGTCACACCCATTTGACCGTTGACAACGATAAAAATAATGTTAAGGTTCGCGTTGACGCGGCGATGTTACAGGTAGATGTTAAAAAGCTTAATATCTTCATTTTGTATGAAATGTATGCTTTCTGAATTCATGTAAATTCAGGAAACTATTGCAAACCTATTTTGATTTTGAAATGTAAACCACTGTGCCACCTCTACGATATCGCGTCGAGTGTTGGCTCGAGTGTTGTTCAATTTGTGGGTGTTCATTGTGTCCATTATTTGAATGTTGTAAAGTTCCCAGCGATTAAAGAATTCATCTTAGTGCCGGAGTTGGCCCTTAAACAGAACATACTATAAAAAAGTGCGTAAGATCTCGACTCGCTTATACTATGCTATAGCATAAGCAAGTCGACACTATATAATACACTTTATAAAAATAGACAACCGACTTCAATGCAAAACGTGACCATTTTGAAATGGGACATCACGGGAAGCATCAGCTTTAAAATAAAATAAAAAAACATCAAAATCGGTTCACCCAGTCGACAGTTCTGACAGCAAACATAAAAAAAAAAACAGTCGAATTGAGAACCTCTTCCTTTTTTGAAGTCAGTTGAAAATCAATCGCTCACGTTGATAAATAAATAAATACAGAATCTTTTAAATAAATAAATGATTTTTTGTTTTTTTTTTTTGGTCTTCGTGTAAACTGCCAGTTCCAACAAGGGTAGTCCCCAAATAAATTATTACTTTTTTTGCCGTCAACGATATAACTGCTAAAATCTATAAGAGCCATAATATGAAACAACGATGAACGATCAATGAAACAATAGATATACATGTTCTAACTTAATATAAAGTTTAAAAATATATTATGAAGTAACAACAGTGAAAAAAAGCTGAAGATAAATGTTTGATGATTGAAATGGTTTACATTCAATTTCCTATATTTTTTCTTCATAACATTTTTTATATTCACAAGCAAAACATACACTCTCGCCTTTCACCTATCACCTCATTAAAGGGGTGCCACCCTGCCCATTCGACAATGACCGGCTGAAGCGAGGCGCCCCACGCGGCATGGCATGGCAGCATGTGGAGCCCCCAGCCGAGATGACCAAAAAACCTTTGTGGCTCGGCGAGTGGCGTTACGCCACTCGTGTATCTCTGTATTTCGGGCGGGGGCCGACTGCCTCCAACCGCCTGGAAGCACGCACTTCCGCCTCCAAATCCCACGGGGGTGTTCCGGCCAACGAGCATGCCGTCTCCGTTGATACGGTGCGGTAACCGCGTATGGCTCTTGGCGTTATGTGCGCGTATGGCGTTGACCATGATGGTGGCGCCAGGGGGTGGGCTACGACGGGGCCCATGGAATAGAAAGGCCTCCGTCTTGTCCAGGGCCACTCGCATGTCCAGCGCCTCGATGCGCCTGACCAAAAGCACCAGCTTCCCGCTTTTATAGCAATCAGAAAAGCGTCCGGACTAGCGTGGAACACCTCCCTGAGGCAGTCCATCATGTGGTCAAGGGCCAGGGCCAGGATTCAGGAAGGGATCCCGTCTGGCCCGGGGGCGGTGTTCTTGGGTCGGATCCGTAGAACAGCCACCCCCATATCCGTCTCCGTGATGGATGGAACATCCCCCCTCAAACTCCCCGTCGTCACAGGCCAAGGGGGCCATGGACAGGGGTGAGTGCTCCACCCGTGACGGGAATAGGCCCTCAAACACTTCCTGCAGGAAGCTGGGCTGGACAGTCTCACATTTTGCCGACCATAATTTAACCTTTTACATAACAAGAGGCAAGCCTTTAACCGGAATATAGGCTTTCTTTTGTGTGCTTTTCATAATCAAAGAACTTGAAAAAAAAAAGATGAGCATTTGAGTTTCGTTGCAGGGATAAGCTACTCATATCTAAATGATCCATCCAAGATAACATTTAACCACTTACCTTATATTATTTTGTGTGGGGTAGTCGTATAGGATTGATTGAAGCTTTGACAGTCTTCTCGATGACTTCTAAGAGGGTGAGGTGTGGGTGGAAAGCATTGGTTTATTCTTGAGGATTCATGGCGATATGTTGGTACTTGTGTTTTATGAAGAGTATCACAAGAGTTAATGTCTAGACCTAAATTTTAATAAATGTACATATATCATGTATATATACCGTTAACGATTCGATAACAACTTTTTTTAATATTTATATTAATTATTAACCTTGTCCTTTTCGAGTTTTGTGTTAGTTATTTTTTATAGATTCTGATAAATTCAAGCAGTGTATTGTCCCGTGTTCACTTTTTACATTAACATAATGAGATAATGTTCAATTTCAGCATTCGTAAATTTGATTTAAATTATGTTTTACAAATTTCTACACAAATTTATCTAAGTATGAGAAAAGGTTCCATCTACAACAACGGAGTTTAATAATTTACAAAAGTTTGTAGCTGTTTGTCAAAATGTTAAATTAAATGAGTGGCTTGCGCTTATTAAAGAAACAAAGAACTATTTCTGTATCGCAGAGGACAATACAAAAAACGGATACTAAAAAAAACACTGAGACTTGGGACACACATAATTATTTATGGATTACATAAGCTTATGTCCCATTGATAATCGAACCCAAAGGCTTCGGCTCAGAAGTCCGGCTCCTTCACCACTGGACCATCCGATCAGTCAGTTCTCTCGTCGACTGACCAATGACTGAAGTATTTTACAGATTGACTGTCTACCCTTACTCATAATGTTTTTTTTTCCAATTCCATTGTACACCACGTCCTTTTTACTATCCGTGGGAGACTGTCGACTTTCAATGTCACGCTATTCTTTGACATATGTGTGAAATTTTTGAGTATTATTATAGTTCCCTTCATCGCATAACTCATAAAGTGATGCTGCTGCGAGGAGGGGAATGAAGAGAGGGGGGATGAGGGCAGAGGAAAGACGAGAGGGGGAGTTTGGCCTCCAGAAATCTCACTGATTTAGGTTTTTCTGTGAGGCCGTGTTATCGCATGTTGTCGTTATTCGTATAGACTCCAAAAACAGGTATTTCAGATTATACGATATTTTCTAATAAATTATTATTAAAGTCACCATAAACTATGACACTTCTCTGAGATTTAATTACTTTCTGTAAGTCTGAATCCATGAGACACTCAGGTCTGTATACGCTAATTACCTACCATATATAAATATAATATATATAAAATTCTATACAAGCAATAACTGCCATCCGCTTTACATATAAATTGACAATATCATGGCGCTCTTTAAATTTAAGCTATTTATTTATGAGTGTCATAAAATCACCATGTATTGTGTTACTTCTGCTGATGATGATGTTTACTACCTGGTGGTGATTAAAATTGAGCATGAACTGATCCCTTTTCAACCAACGTTCTGTGATACAAAGAATGTCAACTGCATTATAGTTCATGAACAGTTGTTAATTAATTTCATAAATCTTTGCCCATAATCCCTCTAATATTTTGAGAAATAAGGTTGACAAAAGGTCTACGCTCTCTGTTGTCTTGTCACTTTATTTAAATAATAAGACAGATAAAATTATTTGTAATGTCAGTCGTAAAAGTGCTTCCCAAAATATTGGCAGATTCATCATTGTAATTAGTGTAAATTTGCTCAGTAAAAGCAATGTTTATAGCCAAGTTCTTGATTCTTTTTTTTTAATAATATGATATGTCAATATATGTAAGTCAATTAAATGGAATTTATCATAGTTCTATTAACTTGGCAACTCAAGTTAATTAGTATTATATGCAATATTATATATGAATTATATCTAATATTGTTTTCCTACCGTGACAACCCTTTAGTCAGAGGAAACGTAAACATTACAATTTTATTTTAATTGAATTTGGCTAAAGTTTCAAATTTACTTATTAATTTCGTTTTGTTTACATTTCTAATATTACCCATAATACCACATAGTATACGAATCTTATTGTAACCTACTCGCGATTGTCCCATCAAATCATTCTGCTCGTCACCCCATTGCAAACGTACCAGCTTGCAAAATCAATATTATTCGCAAAATGTCTGTATGGATCAGATATGGAGTTTGGCTCTCTGGATAGACAAAAATCTAGTTAGATGCCTTCAATAATTCAGATCCTAATTTAAAAAGCAAAAAGCTTAAAACACTAAAACCTTCAAGATAATACCTGATTTTTAATACAGAAATATTTTTTATAAAACTAAAAGGTGAACCTTAAATCTAATCACAAGAGCTTCTTATTCGTTAAAGACACGGCTAATGAGATTGTATAAAAATACAAATTTAAATAACAAAAATTGACTTAACAAATATCTACAAACATATTGATATACATATACAGATTCCTGTCCCACATACTGCTAAAACCTCGTTGAACGTATTATTATGGTTATAAAAATAGAGAACGTGACAATTTTCCATCAAGCAACTTTTTTATTTTACATTACAACGAGTAGCGTAACAGCTTTTAGGATGAGAATGTATTAAATATATTCGAAAGCTATTCTCGCTGATGAACATGGAAAAGTAACTCAAAAGTGATTGGGTACATTGAAGATAGTTTATGTTTTCAAAATTGGCAATTTACATTGTACAAGTAGAGTGACGCGTCAGAAATGCTCTGTTTAGAGATAAGCAAGTTATTTACACGCATATAGTCCTAATATAATTTTGTCCCTCCTCCGTATAACATAAAGAGGACTGGTGGCCCGTCTAGAAAGTATAAGCATAATATAAGCGGCGTTTCAAGCGGATATTACGAACGGGTTCGAGGGACTTTTGTAGCGTGGCGTTTATTATTATTCAGTAAGTTTTTATTAAGGCTATATAAAGTAAAGTCCGAAGGTATGAAAGAGCGCAAGAAGAATATTTATAAGTTAGTTATTGTTTACGTTATTTAGCAGCAGTAAATAGTGAGGAATAAGATTGATAGTATGTTTATCTTTGAAATATTCAGTAAAAGATTTTGAGAATTTCTCTCGTCTTATAATGTCAATATAAATTAATGTACTTAATCCTATGTACTAACCTCTCAGTGGTAGTAATATCCTTCTTAAGTAAAACGATAGTGAGTAAAGAGAGAGAAGGCTTGCGTTCTAAAAGGCTAATCCGAAAATGGTTGTGGTATGTAAATCTTTTTATTGATTTGAAACTCCAATATGCTGCAGGTATAACCTGACAAAATTTAATTAATATTGGTGATATTTCTTTAGATATATTTTTTTTTTTCTAGGAACACCTACACTTTCTCATGAACACCTATAACAGTCGGTATTTTGAAGTCAGTGCTCTCAAATACCCTGACAACCAGTCCAACTATCGAATTCAGTTAGCCATCAGGGATGCGGAAGTCAGATGCCAGTCTCTCCGTTGAAAAACTGATAATCAAGCAATAACTGGTTGGAATAATAAGGCTAGGAAGAAGAAAAAGAAGGCGTGCTTTGGCCCGCGTTGGGAAAGGCCCCAGGCCAATAGAGGACTGCATTAGGCCAAATGTTAAAAGTTTAGAATAAAAAAAAGATGTGTGGTGGCGTGGGACACCAGATAGGCACGAAGTTTCTAGAAGAAAAAAAAACTACTTCACAAAATTAACACCTTTATTTAATTTACAACTATTTATAACATTATATAATAATAATATACAAAGAAACAGCTATTTACATGAATAATAATAGTAAACTGCAATAATAATAACAGTCATCCCGTAGACTTTACATCAGACACTGTATAGTCATCATACATAGACTATACAAAAAATCTTATGCTTTTTTTAACGTTACGGACTCCCTCCGCAACGCCCCATAAGGAACTTCGTACCAATAACTTAAAAAAAAAATGCACTTTCCATACCATTGAATAAAGTGCGAGTTGTTCAAGTATGAAGTGTGACAGTAATGTATGACGTAGGATAAGATAGATAATGTACCAATAGCTACTTGAGCTATACACCCTCGCTTTTGTCGCTCGATTTTGCATTTTTATTGCGTGAGATCAAAGCGCCGGTGCTGGGCACACTTTACAAGCGTTTTGTTGCCTATTACGGCGATACTACTTCGTTTTTATTCGTACACCCTCCTTGTCTTAAGGCTTAAACATGTGACGATTAAAAACCGGCTTATTGATTACACTTATGAGTGTACAAGGTTTTCTTGAATAAAGACGTACGAGTATTTGAAACTAATCCGTGAAAACTAAACGAACAAACTAAAAAAAGCTTGTAAAATCAAAATATCTTCGCCATCTATTACGTCCCGAGTACACGTAGATGGTATTTTTATCATATACATTTTGATATTTGTTACCATATCGCTATATCTACACAACTACGTACAGATTTCGACGTAACGTAACGTAAAGCTATAAAAAATAAATACACAAATAGGAAAACGAGTAACAGAAATGAGATCAGCATTGATTTAATATTCGAAGAGCGACTGATCAAGCGGGCCCGGCGTTTTACCTTCGCAGCTATTGTCGTAGCAGTCGGAATTTGTTCGACGTTTAAATGAATGAGTGTGACGTTTCCCAAGTTCGTACGTTCAGCGAACAATGAACGAACATTTGAATGGCTGGATGGAACAAAGTAATGCAATCTCGTTTGCAAATTCTTGTTCGTCTTTATTCACTGTTAATTTCGTTCCATTCAATGTCACACCGATTACGCGCTGCTGCTATTTCCCATCTACTTGTGAATAGTCTGTGGGTGCTGAACCCTCCCTTACCCTTTATAATAAACTAATACAAATTAACAGATTGGTAACTCTGTGTGCCACTTTCAGGCTCTCTTGTTGTGCCATAAAGGACAAACCAAGAATTAACGCTAATTATAGATGTGTAGTTTATGAATGCGTTTTTAAGAACACCTACAATGTAAGAAGTAATTGTTGTTATTTAAATACAGGTGGAGGCACCTTTGGTTACAATATAATGATGTGCTTCGAGTCATCTTATGTTATTTGAAAAATAGTTCTTTCGAGAAATGCGACTATAAAATGTTATATAAAAACGCGAGCAGACGAGAGAAACGATCACCCATACTAAAATAATAAAATGGAAAGTTTATTGTTTGTTTGCTTAAACACCGTATCTCTAAAAGTGACAGTCGGAATCGATAAATTATTTATATGTCGGGTGCTTAGAGCAACACGGGGTTCCGTACCATTTCTACGAATTGTTTTAACGTTGAATAAAATATTGATTATTGAATAATATAGGGCTATAAAACATGACGCTACAACACAAAAGCTGGTGAAACTTAGTAAACTGTCTAAAATGTCTAAATAAATTAACATGTACTTACATGTTCAAGTGCATATATAACTTCCAGTATATAGAACCTATGTCGATATGAGTGTTAGGGGCTTAAAAAACATCCGTACGGACACAAAGAACACCCAGACGCAAGACAACTATTTGAGGATCACACAATTTTTTGTCCCGTGTGGGCATCGAGCCCACGAACTCCGGTTCAGCAGTCATGGTCACTAACAACTAGACCAACAGGCCCGTCGCTTTTATTATATCTTCGCACGAAGCACAATAAGCGCGGCCATTGAACGATTTATACAAGAA
This sequence comes from Tyria jacobaeae, assembly GCA_947561695.1. Taxonomy (NCBI): domain Eukaryota; kingdom Metazoa; phylum Arthropoda; class Insecta; order Lepidoptera; family Erebidae; genus Tyria; species Tyria jacobaeae. The sequence continues at coordinate 2,079,041 of OX387207.1, read as the reverse complement.
AGAAATACAAGAAAAAAGATCATCAGGGTGCCCTCATGGAGTGCCATTTATCTCGGTGTTGTCAGTCTACATGAATAAAAAACTAAGTCTTCATTGCTGTAACATAATTTAGTTTAAATACTTATAAAATAATATACTAAAAAGAAAACTAAAAAGAAATGCTTTAAAAAGCGAAAATTAAGTAAATTTTAACGTCGAGTCTGAAAATTAGTATTTAGGAATCTAAAAAGGTTGATTAATCAATACATGAAATAAAGTTATAACAGGCTGATATAATAGACATTAGAGATATCGAAGAAAAAAATAATATAGGCGGAGTCTTCTTTAGCGCTACAGAAGCCAAAAAAAATAACACTTTTTAGGATTTTTATCTGTCTGTATATTTGAAAACGCTTCACGCTAAAACCGAAATTGAATGCAGTTGTCACAGATGTTCTAACTTAAAATAAAGGCTCCGTTTTACCGCAGGCATTGATTCTAAATATTACAGCTGAAAACTTTACGGAATATGATTCTAATGAAATATATAAATATTTGATTAATTTTTGTAAACCAGCCTTTATACTACGCTTAACTCGTTTAAAATGGCATTAATCGACAAGTTTGAGTCCAATCATAAAGCATAGACTAACAAAAGTAAAGTTCAACAAAACCCAATTACCTCAACGTTCATTACCTGTCCGAATATTTTATGAAATATAGATAAAATAATATTAGAACTTTATTGTTTGATTGATATTATGTTAAATTGTCATTAATAACCTAAACATATTTTTCATGTTTACAGTTTTAAATGTTTCTTTTTATTTTTTAACTTTGCAGCAATGCCATGTACTTACAAGCAATGTTTGTTAGTTCTAGTATTAAATTCCCAATTGTTTATACATTTTTTTTCTTGTATCCTTAAAACATTGAAGTATAATATGAAGTTCATTTTCGATGACTAATATTTCTTAAAAGTGTGACCTGATTCTGCGCCCAGGACTCCTGACCTGACTCTTGACGAAAGAATTGTTTTTAAACAATTATATATTTATCTCAGAAGTGAAGTGTGAATGTGATTGTTCTAGCGGAGCAAGGAGAAGGCGGCCCAGGAGGGGACGGCGATGAAGATGATGAAGACGACGAAGAGGAGTGCCTGCAGAACTGCGCCAACTCCTGCCCTCCGCCGCTCAATAATCTGTGTGCCTCCAACAGATTCGACAACCTGCACGTAAGTACCTCGAAACTTAACCCGACCATTTAGACTCAACATGGAGACTACTAAAGCGAATTGGGACTCAGGGACTTTCTTAAGTTTCTATTAATTTAGGCACATGGGTTTGTATGTAATAGAGGTAGCAGATAGAGAAGCCAGATACAGCCTCCGGTGACTTCCTGCTGTTTTTGGCTATCCCAAAGAAAAAAGAAAAGGACTTGGTTTTCAGAGCAGAATTACCAAAGTACAGACGAGTACTGAAAAAAGGTTACACAGTCGAAGGATATGTAACAAAGATTGTTTTTTTTTTTTAGGAAATTGTTTATAATATTAAGTTATCACATACTTCATCATTTAGTTTTAGATAATTTGGGTGAAAATGATAATAATTTTGTAAACATTTAGCTTTATTTAACTTACTGTGGTAGAGCCATGCTTAGGACGAATGGGCCGGCTCGACCGGTGCGATACCACGGCCTTACAGAAAACCGGTTGTGAAGTAACGCTTGTGTTGCATTTCCCCGTAATGAGTGAGATTTCCGGAGGCCCAACTCCCCCTTTCCTCTTTACTCTCCCCTCATCCCCCCTCTCTTCTTTCCCCTTCCTGCATTCCTCTATCCCTCATCACCCACACAGGCGGGGAGCGCACTTACGACTCTTGAGTCGTAGGTGTCCATGGACGGCGGTTGTCGCTTACCATCAGGTGACCCGTCTGTTTGTCTGGGGGACAGACGAACAGACGATATAGAATAAATAAATAAAATAAATAAAAAAATTAAAAATTAATAAAATAAATCTTGTTTTGTCTCGTACCAGTATTCCCGAAGGGGTGGGAATAGGCGTAATTAAAGCCTACGTTTTGGCGATTATAACTTAGTCCCATTAAAGTTTGGAGTGTATTTACAGGAAAGAGAGAGAGATTGAGTACCATAAGCAATAACTTAAGCAAGATAGGGTCAATATATCATATCATATACAATATCAATAACTCAAACGCGCATGGAAGTCCGAGTCTTGTAACACTAAAAAATTATAGATAAAAGGGTGTCCAGTATACATGATGACCTGTCATGTAACAATGACCTTTGGGCTATACTAGGCAATCATATAAAAATATACCTAAAATTAAATTAAATGTGATCGAAATTCCAAGTCAATCAATAACAATACTACTGTTAATCAAACATTGTTAAAAATAAACTAACTATCCTTACTTTTGAACCTTTGCATTCCATTAAATATTATAGAATTACTACACCGGCTATTAACACGATATACAGGTATTACATACTGGTCGAAAGTCAGACAAATTGAAAGATATATATATGTATATAATACCTGTATTTTGTGTTAATTCCCGATATAGTAATTTTATAATAAACCACCTATCGCTGCGAGTATTCACGCTCAGGTAACCCGTACAAAAATAGTCATCTATAACAGCGTGCCGACGAGGGCCTGACGTCACGCTTAATAAACACGCATGCTCCGTGACGTGCATATACAACATGTCACGGGGTGGGATATTTCATCCACAGCGTCACGTGCGAGTAAAGTAAACAACTGTATGGAGCTACCGATGAGCGTTTGATACGCATATCTATGTCGCATACGCATGTCTAATTGGTAGATAAGGGTTAAATCTGCTTTATAACTGGTTACAATGTGCCCGTGATAGGATAGCGTGTCCAGAGGCGGCTTATGAAGCTGTATGTAGTGCCAAAACAACATTCCGACGACTCTCATCATCTCTTTATGTCAAATGATGTCGAGGCAATTTCTTCGAGTTACTATGCAGTAATTGTAAGGGTTTTTATATTTTACTCTTATGTTCCTTCTATTCTCGTATCCTTTTACTTAAACATAAAAAAGGACGTAGTGATGAAAATTTAAAAGGGTATTCTGAGATAGCTTGAGCCCATGGGTAAAATGGGTGAGGATAGAATGACAAAACAAATACATAAAACTAATATTAGTCGACCGCCAATGGTCGACCGCGAAGAACATCCTCTGTCCAAAGTGATAATGTTCTTGCATGCAGGTATTCGAAACCGGCAGGTTTGTATGTAAGGTGTTAAATGATAAATGATCTTTATTTTGTAAATAGGTTATAACAACAGGGAGGCCGGTGTTTCCTAGCTGACTTCCCTGAGAAGAAACACCGAAACAAACTCAGAGGTTGTCTCTGCCTACCTCGAAGGGAAAAGGGTATGAGTGTGTGAGTTTGTATGCATGTACAGGGTAATATGTAATTCAATGCTGGTGCTGGTGTGGGCATAAACCTATGCTATGCCTTAACGCCATAAGGGCACTCTGATAATTGGTATATTTACATATGCACAGTTATAAAGTTTACTAATTAAAATTTAAATAGTAGTTTATAAATTCAAAATCGTTATCAAAAAAAAAATAAGACTTAGATTAGACAGACAATCAATTTGCAGGTTAAACAAGTGTACTCCAATTTTCAATACCTCACTTGTACGTTGCGGTGGCGGCGAATTATGTAGTACAGTTACTACGGGGTGAATAAAACGATTTTAGGTAAGGGGAATAATTTCCCCTCAATTTCCCCTTAAAGTCAAATGGCAAATAAAGACTTGCTAGGAAACCGACGGATGGAAAGATGATTGTATGTAGCATATTTGAATGTTGACGTGCCATGCTCATAACTGTATATCTGAACGGATACGCAGGAGTATTCAACACAAATATTTTACCAATTAGGGCATTTTAATAGTGGGAGCAAAACCCAAAATTGGCAGTTTATTGAAAGGGATGGTTGATAATAAGAGCACGCAAATGATAGAAATGGAGATTGCAAGAAATGCAATAGCTCATGGACGTTCAGGATAAGGATGTTTCGGGAAGTACGTGTGTCGCATAGGCCGAGAGCAAACGCCTGCGTGCCATCATTGCGGAGGCTGCCGCGGGTACGCTGCTCTCCATACCTTGGTGGAATGCCCAGCTAATCAACTCCGTGACGCTCGTTAGAGACCATGGTATTGTCCATGGTCCAAAACGAGAGTGCGTGGAATTCCGCCTGCTCATTCCGCGAGGAGATGATGTTTGTTTTTTTCTCCTTTTCTTCTTCTTCTTCTTCTTGTCAAAGAGGCGGCGGAAAGGGAACGGGAGAGAAGGAGCACTCTCCCATCCCGCAGGGGACGCACCAGGCACCGAAGAGCGTTTAACGATCTCCGGCCTCCATGAGCGTTGGCCTACACAAGAGCGGGTTCGGCAGCACGGGCTGGCCTGAAGCGAAGCCACTTGATGTCCTGCCAGGAGACAAAGCCTGATGAGAGTTGAGTGGTAATCCTTCTAGATCATACTTTGACTCCCGGTTATAGGCCATATTTACGTCATATGGCCTATAGAAGTGTGGTTTTAGTCGGTTCGAGTCCGACATAACCACGACATCGTTAGCAAGATAAAGTGGTACCCGTGGGGGTTTCCACTCGATTATAAAAAAGATTAATGGACGTTGGGGTCAAGCACCTGTAACTCAAACTGACCGTAGCCGGGACGGGCCACACGTGTTTATGATTAGGTTGATTAGGTTTGATTAAAAAGCTATTGGAAGACGAGTAGTGCAGCCCCAAGATAAATAAATTTGTTGGCATAATAACATAGCTTTAAACATGAATGTCGGCAAGCAGTTGTGGATGCAAATTACGTATTAAGTATAGGATATTGAATATATGATTAAAGTTGTAGTATTATTTTATTACATTTTTTCATCAATGAACAATTTTTATACGCGCACGCTCACAGAATCGCGCTCATTCTTCACAATATCATTGTTAGTATTAATTATAAATACATACTACACACATACATAAATACATCTGTATGTACATATCTCTTCTATTATTATTTTATCTAGACTCAATGACAAGGATTTAATATGTTTAATGTGTAAGCCAGACGGCTGTCACATTAAACATAGACAAAATATGAAAATATTGTTTCTAAAATGTCTGTTAAAAACGGCTGGGGACATGCTCCTACAACAATAAAGGGAAACTATATTTTATATAGAATAGAACACTTTATCTGGATGACCGAGATAAGTTCTTAGAAACTTTAACTATAGTAATTGCAAGGCCTCAAGATAAGTAAAAGTTTTTTTTTTCATAAAACTTTGAACAGAGATTACTTAAGTCTTTCAAATCATAAGTCTTAAGTTTCGCTTCTATCTATACTTTATATTTTTTTCTGCAAACATTTTGGCGAGGATATCAGACATAATGCTACCTTCTCAACCGACATCGAAAAAGGAGGAGGATCTCAATTCGACTGTATTTTTTTTTATGTTTGTTACCTCAGAACTTTCGACTGGGTGAACCCATTTTGATGTTTTTTTTTTATTTGAAAGCTGGTTCTTTCCAGCTGGTTCTTTCTTTTCCTGGTGGGGGTGGTCCAGTTCTAACAATGGCATCCCTGAGAAAATCAGACAAGTCTTAAATTTGCATTTAGTATGTCCGCGACAAATTGACAAATAACTCAATATCACGCCAAGCTATTTCGATGATTCTCTCTAATCTAACTATAAATGCGAGTTTGGTTGGATTCTGAAAATAGGATCCATGAGAAAACCATAGAAGTCTTAAATTTTATGATAGACGCATTGAAGACGGTTGTCTACTTTTTAAAAATAAATTATATCTGTCTTTTTTATTTTGTTTCTTTACATTGGACGTGCAAGCAAATAAAAAGTGTACATACAATTTTTGACTATTCATCACTTACACCTCAGAGTAATAACATCAGCCATTATTTAATGAGAATATTTGCTCATGTGGCTTTATTCTATTAATAAATAAATCAATACGATGCGCATGAAACAAGTGTAGGTGTGCACCGGAATGTGTTGGCGCCGGTATAATTTATCAGGTATCGGGGAGTTAATGAAAGCGACGCACCCCAGTCGAGAGCATCTCACAAGACATATCTCTAATTTACACTCGAGGCTATCCGCAATAATGATCATTATAAGTGTAGTGCCTAGAAATTAAATTATATGTGGACATCAAATAAGTATACAGTGATAACCGTTTGAAAAGTCAAGAAGTGTTAACAATGTCATTAAATTTTATTTCAAAAACAATACTTCGACGTAGTGGTACTTCAAGACATGTTTCTCCACTGCCAGAGGTAAAGTCAAGAACGTTTTGACTTCTAAAAAGGTGCCTAGTTGTTTTATCAGTAAATGAGTTTCTATTATGGTTTCTTCAGTAGTTTAGTGATTAAAAGCCCAAGAGATGAGCAAAGTCCCTTCTACCATGATTCGTTAGCCTGAGTGAGAATAGAGATTTTGGCAATTCTGCAAGAAAGAGCTTCTTTACTTTTGCCTTAAAACTAATGAGTAACCACTCGTTAGCATTCTGATTTAGAGAAGAAGCGCCTCTAATTAAAGAACATAATGCGGTAGATACGAGAATCGAAGATCCTTGAGGTGTAATAGTATTACAACGCGTGTTCAAACAACCGAAAGCTTGACAAACAGCCAAACATCCTGCTGCCATTATAATGTGATTAGGGCCCAATACTCTAATATTTATCGTTTATAGCATTAAATTATAATACTTTCGCTAATGGGTCATGTAACTATGTTTCGAGGGTTCTTTGCACACGCATATGTACACATGTAAGTATAATATTAGCAGATTTCTCTTTGTATCTTTTGTAAGCCTAGTCGTAATTTGCTACTAAAAACTTTGCCTTAGTTACTCCTGGTAGGCATTTAGTACAGTTTAGTATAGTTAGGCAGATATGTCTACAGAGTAGCCTTTTGGACATACAATTACTAAATACAGGGTCACCCCCTCTTGCCACATCTTGACAAGTTTAAACGGGTAATTAGCCGCATTTTCGGCAGAGTTAAATATGGTTGCCACATCTATTCCCGTGGGGTTGAACCTTTATTTGTCAGACAGTATTTTGCAGTGCCCAGTTGGGTTGACAGGGCACTAGGATTGCTTATATAATACTGGTATTATCTGAGTGGGACTGAATAATATTCAGCAAAATCGTTTGAGATGGCCTTTTTCTTTAGTTTTTAACTAGCAGACCCTCCTTTGCGTTGCTGTGGCTAATAAAAAAATAATTTGCATACTATAATATTGCGACTATAAATTGAGATGTAAGCTATCCTATCTTTCAAGTTGGATCAAAGTGTAAACGGTGTGCAAATTTGATTAAAATCGGTTAAGTAGTTTAGGAGTCCATCCTCGACAAACAACGTGACGCGTAATTTATATGCATAAAGATGCGTGGAAACCCCTTCGGACCGTCATCCCACCGTTGTTTTCGGTGGAACGGTGTGTCGGAATCGGACCGCCTTAAACCACACGGTGTGCTATACTGCTCTTTAAATAGAAGGAATCCGGGAACAGCTTTAGTAAGCACCTGTTGCCCGCAAAAGTGCGGCACCACGGAGGCGTTTGAGACAGCCTGTGCCATGCTTTGAATATAGAAGTGATGTGTGGAATGAAGAGGACATTTGACTTACATATGTAGGCTAGTAGTATGGAAATTGTGCCCAATTTACTATATATCTGTAATGGCTGTTTTTAACCAGCTTCCAAAAAGGTAGACCTTTTTAATTCTGTTGTAAGTTGTTGCTTTTTAATTATATTATTTATTTTATAAAAATATTGGTTATACAGTAGAAGTTTGCCGTCCAAAATTCAAACGTTGTCTCTACATATACGAGCACGTCTCTAGCTAACACAAATGACAAACACAATGTACTGTGCTCCTATTCATCAGTTAGAGCATGTCCATTGTTATTAGCCAGCGCATTGTTCTTGTCATCTCAGCTATTATGCCCCGGGACACCTGATCAATTAGATAAAATTTTAATACGAACATGCAGATTTTATCCAATTTAATTGGAACATTGGTTAAGCGAGTTAACATACGTAATGTCTAACAATTTCACAATAATTATTTATAATAGATGTCGTTTTTGTTATGTCATTGGCCAGTATAACTTGAACTGTCTGTGTTCAGACTTTCAATATCCAAATTTAATATTAATAATATACATCCACGCCTGTATGCTTGAAAGGTGTACGTAGAAGGATATTGGACGCCCAAATTTTGCCGTTTAGAATCATTTACGTAATAGGTGCAAGCGAAGTGCGGTCATCTGGCACTTTTGGGAAAATGAGTTAAAAATTTTGAGTACATTGAGAGGAAAGAGAGAATAGAAAGAAAAGGAAAGCATTATTGCTTTTACAGATGGATTGAATGAAGCAAGTCTAGGTCGCACAGCTTTAAGTCGAACTGATTGGTACCGGAACGTCCGAGCTCAACCGACTTTAAAATGGAAAAGGTTCTCAATTCGACTGTATTTCTATTTATGTTTGTTAACTCAGAAATTTCGACTGCGTGAACCGATTTTAATTTTTTTTTTATTTGAAAGCTGGTGCTCACCGTGTGGTCCCATTTTAATTTGGCCCAGTTCTGATAATGGCATCCATGAGCAAACCATATAAGTCTTAAATTTGCTTAAAGCATGTACGCGACAAATGGACGAATAACTCAATATCACGCAAAACGGTTTCGACGATTCTTTTTTTAATAGTTAGATGAGAGTTTGGTCCTGTTCTGGCAATGGCATCTATGAGAAAACCATATTAGTCTTAAATTTTATGATAAGACGCATTGAAGTCGGTTGTCTACTTTTTAAAGTGAATTATTTATAATTAAGAATAATAAGATCAATACACAGTCCGCACTAAATATATACATATAATGTGGCTTTGTCAGATGTGATGCATTCATATAGGTTATATATATTATTCTTAATTATAAATAATTCACTTTAAAAAGTAGACAACCGACTTCAATGCGTCTTATCATAAAATTTAAGACTAATATGGTTTTCTCATAGACGCCATTGCCAGAACTGGACCAAACTCTCATCATACCATATATATATATATATATATATGTATTCAGACTGTATAAACAACGTAACGTAACGTAACGTAATAAACAACGTATTAAACTATAAATTATACCTACACATACGAGTCTTTTGTTATTAATGTAATTAAATCAAAGAAGGATTTAACATAATTAATTATTATATTTATATTTAGATTAATATAACTCAAAGAGTATTCGTCAGACAAACGTTTATTTAGTACCATATGACTTTACAGAGGCCGTAAGTAACATCCTTATGTTGTAACATGTATTGATACAAACTTTGAGTATAAAGCAATCCAGCACAGCACAGATATACGATATCTCTTCAAGTATGCTGGATTGCTTTCGTCCGTAATCGTAAATAGGCCATTATACAAAATGACTGGTTAGAGACCTCCCTGTAGGCCATGCAATATCCGCTCGGAGAGTCCTACGGCTTTGCAGTGTACACATTGCAATAGTAATTACAAATCTGAACGTAGAAATCATTTACTATGTAATACGACATTGAAGTAAAATACAAATGATTTGATGACAACCTAAACCTAATTCCGCTGCTGAGATAAATATGATTATATATTTTATACGCGTGGAGTTAAGAATCAAATGACGGTGAAATGGGGCCTAAGTTTCCAGTTAGACCTCTATCAATACAATGGTTAGAACTGCATTCAACACTGTTCAGTAGTTTTTATGTGATGCATATATAAACATACAGACACAAAAATACAGAAAGACAAAAACAACTGTTTTGGCTTCTGTTGCTCTAATTAAGACCCCCATGCCAGTTTATCTTCAATATGTACATATAATGCAAAGATATCGGCCTTTTACAATTTTATTATAGGATGTAATCGTCGAACTACACGGTCCTCGTGAAGCAAAACATTACTTGGGCAGTATCAAAACTGTAAGCATGACAATACAAATAATGAACAGTGTGTAGTATCCACGCGTCATAGAAGAAACTGAATCGTGCAAACCTCCAAATCGAGAGCTGGTCACGTTACGATATGTCCAACAAAAGCGGTATTTGGATTATTATTTTAAAATACTATGAACTCAGTGAGATGACCACTGCGGTTCACCAAACCCTGATGTGAAGGCTGAGGAACCATATAAGCAAACAGAAGAAGGTATTGCTATCTAGCGGCTATATAAAATGTATCCGCTATAATAGTGACAGACAAAGTGGAATTAATGGAGCATATAATACTTAACGGAAGTTTTATAAGGTGACTATAGCGTTAAAGCATTTCGCGGTGGCAAGAAAGTTGAAATTTAAAAGAGTAGATAGGAGTTTGAAATTCATTTATAAAATGCCATGCTGCGAGAATTTATTGCGGGAATATAAATGATAATAAATTTTCTTTACTTAATATATAAATCTGTTCTTTTTTGTCTCTATGGGCCGATAGTTTGATCTTTCTATATTCAGTATGAATAAGCTGTACGAGAGAGCGCGCAATATGATTTGTCGATGATTAAAATTGACTACCCGATGCTATCTGAGCGGTTGGCTTGTTGGCTCTAATTGTTTTTTTTTTTTTGTTTATTCGCACTTTTTTTAGAAGCTGTGTTCTTTTGATACAAAAAAGAACAATTGCAGCGGCAGAGCACATTTCAACGGAATATGGTTGAATTGAGTAAAGAAATAAAAAATATGTTTTACCTCCGAGACATGGCAGTTGGATATTTTCTTTGTATGATGTACTATTAAAAAAAAACCTTATTGTACAATTAATGAAACAGGGTGATTAGCGTGATATGTAGTACATACGTTTAAGGTAATTTTTCATTTTTATGCTCGCATTAATTCTCTCTACCGTGATTTTATTTATATCTCACGGAATGTGAAAGTTTATAACTTAGCAGGATAACCTTTTAGTACGGCACCTTCATCATAGTTGCTAGCTATATACCTACGTAATAGAAGCCTATCATTGCCTATCACAGCACTGTATGACCGTATATATGAATACTTACTGTCTTATAGATAACAATCCGATGAATTAGTCTTCTTTTAAGATATCCAAGGGAAGAGATGAGAAGTCACTATTTTACTCCACCTTTGTTTTGTAGGGGAGTATCAAAATTAATGGGTTTCGATGATAATAAAAAAACTGCACTCGCTACCACGCTGCCTCGCCTAGTGTTGTGGGTTCGATCCCCGCACGGAACAACACTGTGTAATCCTCAAATTGTTGGTCTGAGTCTGAGTCACAGTTTCACAGTAGTAGAGCCTTGCTTCGCACGAATGGGCCGGCTCGACCGGTGCGATACCACGACCTCACAGAAAACCGGTTGTGAAGTAACGCTTGCGTTGCATTTCCCCGAAATGATTGAGGTTTTTGTAGGTCCAACTCCCCTCTCCCCTCACCCTCCCCCTCATTCCTCCTATCTTCTTTCCCCTCCCGTATCCTCCCACCCCTAATCACCCTTAAAAGCGGGCAGCGCACTTACGACTCTTGAGTTGCAGATGTCCATGGACGGCGGTTGTCATTTTTCATCAGGTGACCCGTCTGTTCGTCTGTCCTCTTATAAGATAAAAAATAAGGCAGGATTGGAAGAGAAGGCAAGGATATTGCTATAATACAGATGGATTGGGGAATATAAGCAATAACTCAAGCAAGTCAGGGTCGCATACCTATAACTTTAACTGGGGAGCTCAAGCCTTCTAACTAATACTCTAACTGAAAGCTAAGGCTTAAGAGTTTTTAAATATTAAATTGTATACTTGTTTACTAATCACTTACTTCAATTTAATTATTAATGCACAAAGTATAGCTACGAGCTTCTCAAACAAAGTATAACAAATTCATTTATTCTCCAATATAAGATTTACCGTGATGAAAGTCCTTTGCTAAGGTATTAACTTAGGGGGGCGTAAGACGCGTGGATTTAAACATGGCACGCGTCGAAAGTCGAATTAAGCTTCGAGACATACAACAAATCGTTTCTATGTAACTGCATAAGCTCGTGGAAATGGTTGAAATATAAATCAAAGTGAAATTAATGCTTTAACATGCATGCATTCGTGAGTTGATGAAATTTCTAGCCAAATTTACTTGGCTTATTGAAAGACATTTTGATATTTTTGTGTGGAACCCTAATACTATTTCCAAAGAAAAGAAACTAGAAATACTCTATTTAATACAAGCTATCCGCAGTGTAAGTCCCGTGGCAATCAGTCCGGAGACTCGCCGTCACAAACAAACAGACAGACAGACAAATTTATTCAATTTAATTGGCTTCTTGATTGAGAGCTCCTGTGGGGCTTTGAAACTATTTGAGCAACTCTAAATTATTCAATTGAATAAAACCTTTTAACTAAATATAAAACACTAGAGTTGTTATTCTAACATTAGGTTATAATACACATTATGGGATTTTCATGTAGATTTATGTTTACAAGTAAAATAAACAAGAAATAATTTCCTTGAAGTTTATTTATTGCTACTTAGTTACAGAAAGTTCTCATTAGTTTGTCGCCTGGAGTTACCAACGGAACAAACATTTTGTCAAATAATTGTTTGAAAATGTTCTTTATTAATTTTTCGACGGCAAAGCAAACACCATGTTTATTAGATTTCGCAATGTCTATAATGGACAAATAAGTGGGCACTCCGAAGATAATGTACCTACCTACATACGTATAGACAGCGTTAGAGTCGTGCACAAAACTGTTGTCATGAGGTCGTCTTGGGTAATTCCATGGAAATTTAATTTTCACAATTTTTTTGTTAGTGTTTTTTAGATTTACTAGAGTTAAGTGGCTTGATACATTTTTATGATCTTTTAACTAATTACGTCATCTGTATAATTTTTAGATGCAGTTGCAACCAGTAAGCTTCGTCCTTTTTGAGATCTAATTTTCTTTTTTACTACACGACTGCCCAAATATGGAGTACAAGGAGGGTCATGTATGTATGTGTGTATGTGAGTTTATTCTTCCATAACTCTTTCTGATCATATTTAGATATATGGAGTATCGTTCAAATCCTTTAATAACCCCCAATGACACTAGGTATACATTTATATATTTATATCCGGATGACGCAGGTACTTACCGGACATGGCTGGATACCGCAGGATACCGCACTTCACACGCATGTGGACTGCTCTGCGTGGATGCAGCAGCGCGTAGACCTCTCGACGGCGATAGGTGTGGGTAACCTCTCATTGGAGACCATGATTATGTCTATGGTCTTGAACAAGAGCGCATGGGATTCCGCCGCCTCGTTTTGCGAGGTGTTCACCAAAGAGGCGGCGGAAAGGATAAGGGAGAGAACTAGTACTCTCCCGTCCTGAAGAAAACGCACCAGACGCCGGAGAGAACAAGCTGATTTCCGGCCTCCATAAGCGCTGGCCTGGGGGTGATGGACTGGGTCATCCACCGCCCCAGCAGAAGCAGGCCCAAGACGGTGGCGCCGTGTTCGCACCTCTTTAGAATGATGACCAATACACGATAGTGAGGTCGTCTGTTATTCAACAGACGGCTAGGTCTGCCGGGGTGCACAGGGTTGTCCTTATAAGGGTACACCTGAGGCTCCGGCAATAAGACTCTGTGACAGAACACCGTGTGGTTTTAGTTGGTTCGAGTCCGATATACCACCTCACCTTTTAGACCGGTGAGGTGACGACCCGTGGAAACCCCCACGGGTCCACACGTAAAAAAAAAATATAATATACATTTATATAAAAATACCTAAATTTAGGAGTAACGAATTCTTCACAGTTATTTTCAAGACGATACATATATAAGATACATATTTTGTTATTTATACAATTTTCCGATTAAAAATTAGTAGGTTAGTTATCTAAATTATGTGGCTATTGAAATGAGCTGTATATGTAGCCTATTATACAAAATAAGGCTACAAAACTAGCCTTAGCCTGCGTGCACCATACCATTCTAATGAGCTGTAGCATTCCTCATCGCACGTGCATAGATTTCTGGTGAGCTAACAACATTTCCGACGATACAATTTAACGCTACACAGTCGTCTAGTTCATATGTTCCTGGTATGGAATTCAGTAAATGGTGTATGCAAATTCCATCACATGTAGTGAAAGCAAATAAGGATTGTTTTCAAATTAGTCTTATATTGATAAAGTTTCTGTCTGTGTAGAGGTAACCTGTCACCTTCACTTCTAAATAAGATTAATAACAATTAGTTAATATAATTATTTGTACCTACGAGTACGTACGTCTGGCTCTTGCTTGCAACAATTACTATAAAGTATTCTAGTAATTGTTGCAAGCGAGAGCCAGACGTTTGGCATTCTTAAAATACATATATGATGATAGAAGAAGTGCAGAGTTTGAGTTTGTCGTGATGCCTAGTTATTTAAGTAATTCATCAATTGTTTTCTTCAATCTCATTGTACTTGTTCTTATTAATGGAATTTGTCAAGTTCCTATGCTACAGTTATGGTAATTTATATATGCGATTGCAGTTTCTAATAGTTCTTGTGTATTTGCAATATAGAGGGTTTAACAGGGCAGAGAGAGATAGAGACAGAGTCATGCTCGGACACGAATGGGCCTCCTAGACTAGTAGGATACCACGGCCTCAAATAAAACCCATTGTGAAGTGTTGCTTTTCCCCGACTTTAGTGATGTTTCTAGAGGCTCAACTCCTCTACCTCTTATTTTCCCTTTCCCCTATTCCCTCTCTCCTCTTTCCCATATCCTCCAACCCCACTCTTCTTTTCCCTCCCCGCACTTACGACTCTTGAGCTGCAAGTGTCCATGAACGGCGGTTATCACTTACCATTAGGTGACTCGTATATTCGCCTGTCTCTCAAAAATCTCTATAAACTATTAATTATTCCTTTGTCACGGAGGACTTTCGAATATAAAATAACAGGCACAGTAAATATCCAGATTTAGTGCAAGTATTTGTGAACCATAAACATTTTGTTCCGTGTGGGAATCCAACCCACGACCTTTGACTCTGTAGCCAGGGTTATTAATCCCTAGACAAAAAAAGATTCAAAATCGGTCTGCAGTTGGAAAAGAAAAGATGCATATATTTAAACATATAACCTCCTCTTTTTTTGAAGTCTGTTAAAACTCTTCGGTTCAATTATAGTATGGGTAAATAAATTAACAATGTATTGAGGTAAATATCGCTATTAGCGAACCACTGAATGTTATCACGTAACACATAGATCACACTAAATGAGATGCCAACCAGCAGCCTGACATATTAGATCGTTCTCGGAGATTCTGCGAAGGCGGTGTGCGAGCCCCGCAATTAATGATCGCTCTGTTTGAACTTGTTGTTATAAAGCAATTAAGCGCGGACTCCTTAAAATTCCTCCCTTTAATGAGTTCATAATATTATTACGCCAAAGGGTTGTATCGACAGAACATTCTAACAAAAATTTGCTTAACATACTTAAACATCGGAAATATTTGAAGTAATTGTCTGCTCGCGTACCCCTTTTCCCATAAAAAAATATACTGTATAGTTCTTAAAAGCATTTTGTTAGTAAAGATAAGTCTTAAAAGTAGCTTATTTTTGCTTACATACATTCACTCACGATTGTATCCCTGGAGGTTTAAGCAGAGGCGTAATCGGCGCCCAAATTTTACTGATTAATAATTCAGTACTAATTACGTAATAACGGTCAAGCAATATTGACTGCATGGATGGCGTAGCGGTTGAAATGGTCACCTCGCCACTATACTACCGCGCCGAGTGTTGTGGGTTCGACCCCCGCACGGGACAACACTGTGTAATCCTCAAATTGTTCTAAGTCTGGGTGTTCTTTGTGTCCATTTTTTTTATGTTTGTAATAGTCCCCCGCGATACAAGTATTAATCCTAGTGCGGGAGTCCTTTTCTAAAAAAACAATAAAAATATTTTGTATATTGACAGGAACATATGTATGTATATATGTTCTTATACAGATAGATCGGAGAGTACAATAGCTCTGGCAAGTCAGAGTCGTTTACTCTAGAACTCGAACTGGCTGGTGCCGTGAAGCCCAAGGCCTCTTAACTGATTTTATTATTAAGTAGACTCTAATATATCGCACACTCAAGGCTATAGGGCTCGCCCCCACATTAATTAATTTCATTCCGTGTTAGCCTCAGTTGATACAAAGAATATGAAACTTCATATTATATAATATTTATAATAATATATTATCAGATAAAGAACCAGCCAGTGCCCCTTATCCTTAGAATCATCTTTTATTTACAATTTAAAACAGATGGGTCTCCTGATGGTAAGTGACAATCGCAATCTGTAAACACTTATAAATCAGAGTCGTAAGTGCGCTGCTCTCCTTTAAGGGCAATGAGGATGCGAGTAGGGGAAAGGGGAGTTGGTGAAGATGGGAGAGATAAGGGGAAAAATTTCGGGAATGTGCAAGGCAAGCGTTGCTTCACAAGCTGTTTTCTGTGAGGCCGTGGCGTAGCAACCGTCAAGCCGGGCCAATTCGTGCTTAAGCATGGCTCTACCATGATTGAGAATAGTGCCAGTGAAAATAGTTTAAAAAATGTCAGCAATGGATAGTCTTAATATTTTTAATTATTAACTTGTTATTTTATTAAATCGAATCTATCTATTACGAAGACTGCAAAGCTTAGTGGTTTAAGTGGTTACTTCACCACTGTGCTACCACCTCGGGTGTTGAGGGTTCAATCCCCATACGGGGCAAGACTTTTATAAAATTCTGTCTGTCTTTTATAAAAGTCTGGGTGCTCTTTGTGACCAATATTTGAGTATTTGTAAAGTGCCTATCTACCTGTCTATTACCTTTTCACTGTTAATTGGTTAAAACTCTTTTAATACAATTTGGTATGTTAATGGTAGTAAAAGAACGACTTGTTCTGAAAATCAACAAACGGCTCCCAACATTTTACAATTACCTCACTAATTAAGTAATATTTTTTTAAAAACTTCGAACAAAAGTAACCCTCTGGATTAATCAAAGATTTGAGGACAAAAGGACCAACTTTCAATTAATGGCTGTCATTTACATCCTTTCTGAGCTGTTTACCAGATGTCTAATATTGTATATTTCAATACCAACAAATTTTATTCCTTGGATTTATTGAGAAGAGTCGTTGCCATAACAACGTTTAAATAACATCTACATATATTAAATTGAATATTACATCTACATATATTAATGGGAATATTATAATAATAATATTTTAAGAATATTACAATTAACCTTGACGAATATATATATATATGTATATATATATATTGTAAGTACAGTTAGATACTAGCCTCGAATCGGAGACACATAAATATCAAAATCATTTATTCAGATGAAACCAATTATAAGTATTTCTGAATTGCCAGGCGTTGGGTTTTAATGAATATAAGCTAGTTTCCTTTAGTGAAAGCGATATTTTAAGTATCCAATGAAGGTAGCCAAAACTATAATGGTCAATTTTATTTCTTACTTTATTAATACATGGATTTTTCTCTATGTATATGTATGTTTCAAATTATAGAGAACAATTATTGTCAATATTTAAATACATGATTTTAAAGAAACCAGATGTGGCACAGATGGTCACTAATGTACTTCTCAATCCTACATATTAAAGCTAAAAACATTCGACCTTTAGAGAGAGTTATTTTACACTTAAAAAAGTATGTTAATACCTTCTCTTTTAACTAGTGGCGAGGGACACAATCTTCATATATAGCTGCTAGGACCAATCCTGTATTGGTTATACCAGACGACCTCTTGAGATAGTCAATGTATTATATTTTACTTAGACAATAGGTATTTACGTGGTAGAGTACTGTTATCTTAATGCACTTGCGAGGGTACCACTCGTTAGCTAGCAGTAGTACTAAATGCTTCACATCAGTCTGTCGCAATCCACTGCTGGACGAAGACGTCCACAGAGGAGCGCCCACTAATCCGGTCTTGGGCATCCATCCGCAAAATATATATATATTACTATATACTGAGATGCTCATAATATAATATATTAATAATAAATACATACATTTATACATATTCTTGAACTAGTAGCTAAGTGGTTCTCTTTAAAGTAGAATGGGGCCGTTCCATCTCTTACCAGGGGTGTTGTAAAAGGCTCCTTATAAATTTAGACTGTTATCTGTAAGATAGAAAGAAGTATAAAGTGCCCGACGAAAATATTGCCCCAGTCAGTCTTTGCGCAGTCGTGTGAATGAATCAAAACTAGGAGTAGCAATCAGTCGGACTAAGTAAATAGACGATAAAATAGGAAGTATCTCTATGTCGCGGGGACTTTACAAACATACAAACAACGGACACAAAGAATGCCTGGACTCGGTACAACTATTTGAGGACCGCAAAAAAAATTGTGTCCAACGAACCCTCGCCCACCAACAACAGGCCCGTCGTCGAGTGTAGGTCTTATGGAGCAGAACAGACTACAAATAACAAACTTGTTTCAAAGATTTTTTACAAGTTTGGTAATTACTTGGTGTTCCTTGAGGCGTCTTAAACCTGTACTGGATAATAATATTATCCAGGTCAAGTTAGAGTCACCTCAAGGAAAACCAAGTTATCACCTAGCCAACATTGTTTTGCAACGAACGCGCACTGTTTTGTCAGTGTCGAGCTTCGATCAAAAACAACTAGTAGGTATACATACACATATATGATCGAAGGTGTTGAGGTGCTACTTAATCTGGCTGAAATTGGCCTTCACCGCCCTCAGGCCCATAGAGGTCAGGTCAAGCCAACAAGCGGCTTCTACATAGTTTGACGTTATCTCAAATTACATTCTCATTCGATCTGGATGCTGAAGCTTGGAGCCGGATGAATTTCTAACCGAGCGCATAATGTGTTTGCCTGAATCTACATATGTATGTAGGTGTAAATTCAATTTAATATGTACGTTGTACGTACTAATGTAAGCAAAAACGACCTATGTACTAAACATTATATTTAATGTAACTTATATAATATGTTAACGTACTTAATATAAAGCAGGTAAAAACAGCAAAATATTTCAACCTTTTGTCCTTAGCTTATTATTAATCTTTTTTATCTTAATTTTGTTATTAATGTGTACATTTGTGTGTGTAACATTAACTTTTTTTTTAATTAATTCTTGTAAAATTATATATCTGCCAGAAAAAATCACGGGAAAATTATTTTACTTGTTCTGGAAATTGGCCAAACAAACAAAGTTGCAGAAGTTGATTCTATTGCCCGACGTCACGGTGCCATCACTGTGATATTTGCCCTGACGACACGTAGCTTCACACGCTGGCGGAATGCCCAGCTTGAGCCAGCCAGCGTCGTGATCTTGTCGCAGCAATTGGTTCTGCGGGTAGTCTCTTGCTTCCGACTTTGGTTCTGTCCATGGTTCGGAGCGAGAGCGCATGGAGTGCCGTCGCTTCCTTCTGTGAGGAGGTGATATCCTCAAAGGAAGCGGCGGAACGGGTGAGAGAACGCATGGCTCATTCAGCTCTCTCTGCCCGCAGAAGGGGCACCGGAGAGCATTCGTCGATCTCCGGCCCCCCTAGAAAGTGGCCTGCTGGCGACGATTTTGGGGAATTCGTCGTCCGATCAGTTACAGGCCTAAGAGGCAGCACACAATGTTCCGTGCGCGCTTCTTGGAAGACTGCGACCGAAGGGTGACGGTTGCATCGGGTGACGAGACCCCTCTTGGGTGAGACGGGTCAATGCCTCGGGGAGGCGGAAGAATGAAGAATGCAATTGCGATTCTCGCTCTCCCGACCATGGGGAAGAAGAGGAACACCGGGGTGGTTTTTAGTCGGTAAGAGTCCGACAGACCCCTTCGTCCACCCCAATGGGCGAAGAACATCCATGAGGATCTTCCACCCCGTAAACAAAAAAAAAAGTTGATTCTATTGCCACAAGCTTCTGTGTAATTGTAGCTCATAGATATGCGCTAGGTGTTTGCGGGACCCGAATACAGCCAGTTTGTGCTACATTTATGTCCTGTATTCCTCCACACGGCTTACACTTCTCGATCAATCCTTACAAGAAGTATCCTTTTTCGCTCATGGCCTTCCCTTGTTCTTTCGTATTGCCTTTCAATGTATATTTTGTATGTATCTAATGTTAATCCCTCTGTAGGATGAGTCTGAAATACCACATAACGAACTGTATGCACTGCCTCGAGCTATTTACTTCAGACTGGGTATTTTCTCTCCATCATATTTCACCTAACTTTTGACATTCGAATTAATCAGGGTTATGAAAAGATGTCGACTATTGATGTCCGATATTACTGATCACCGATATATATTAATTAAAAACATTTTTCGAGAGGAAGCTCGTTACCGAACGGTGAGGTGCAGTGAACCTTCACAAATGAGTGTAAACATTGGCCACGTCCATTATATTGATGTGGTATTACAACGTCCCACTTTAATTATGCCTTGTTTTTTATTGTTTTGATTATGTGTTGATATAAACAACAATTAAAAAGGGAGGTGAGACGAACAAGCATTGTAAGTGAAAGGCTCTTGAGCAAAATTGTAAACCAACCAATGTTCAACAGATTTTTCGATTTTGCTTTGCCAGAATAGCCTTTAAAAAAATTAGTTAGAACCTGAACTCGTTTCGATGTTCTTAGCTCTTTGCTTTGGAGATATCTGCCACTCCTCTGATGACAATTTTCGAGGAATGCCATTGGACATACGATTATAAGTTCTATATTTCACTCACTTCTTCCACTTTGTTATTTTCTATATCCGCACCTTTCTGTTATTCGCTACTGGCCTCCTGTGTTGTTGTTATGTTATTTATGTTTTACTTCCAAAATATTTTTGTTTCTCAGTTCGTGGCTTGGAGTTATGTTAGTTTTAACTTGAGATTCGGAAACGTTTTATAATTTATGTTGAGTAGAGTTTTATATTGAATCCTCTCACATTTTATCTTGACAGGATATGTATACATTTAAATGTACATTATAGATATTGAAGAAAAATTCGTAACATAATTACACTAACTTAAAATATAGGGTCTATTTTCGACAGGCATTTATTCAAAATTCCAGCGTTATAATAAATACCTTTTACTCAAGAATTTCCGAGTATTCATATTTGATAACAGCCTTTAATGGGTGCAATAGAAAAGCCTGTCTAGTGTAGAAACAAAAATATTTAGTTTTTTTAACGGATACTGACTCATCAGTTTTATTAATGTTACTTTAACAAATTGTAGATTTATTTAGGAATGAGTGTACTATGCAGATAGCTAGTGAAAGAATCACATTTAAATCTAAGAAAATATAAAGTAACTTATGATAATCACAAACAGTTGTTTTGACTAGCGGTTTAAGTGTTAACCTCGCCACCACGCTGCCGCGCCGAGTGGGTTCGATCCCCACACGGGACAACACTTTGTGTGATCCTCAAATTGTTGTTCTGAATCTGGGTGTTCTTTGTGTCCGTTGTTTGATTGTTTGTAAAGTCCCACGCGACACAGGCTTTAATCCTAGTGCGGGAATTATCTTTTTTAAACAAACAAGTAAAAAAAATATACATGTACTGAGAGACTTTATTTAAACTTATCTTAGAACTGTTTTAGTTCATTGCAAGAAGCCCTACCCGTACTGAAACTAAAGATTTATACCGTCTTCCAAATTCGAATGCACCAACTGCCGCTACGCCTAATCGATTTGGATCACTATAAATTCAATATTTTTACTTCATATAAATAAGACGTCAAATTATAGGTATGTACATCTGTACCGTCTCGAATAAACCACAATCTTATATAAAATCCCATTTACTGCCCTTCAAATGTATTGATGATAAATCGGTCGCGTAGCACCCGTTGGGTCAAGATTATATCCGCTTAAGGACCTCGGAGCCCCATTGTAGGAAGCTACTGCCTCGTTTATACCACGTTACAGTACATGATGTTTGGAGAATTAGAGTTTTGTAGGAGCTTAGTTAGTGATATGCACACTAGCACAATGTTGAATAAAAATAATAATAATTTAATAAAAATATTTATATTATATATATTAATAAATAATAGTAGTAGAGCCATGCTTAGGCACGAATGGGCCCGCTCGACCGGTGCGATACCACGGCCTCACAAAAAACCGGTTGTACAATAACGCTTGCGTTACATTTCCCCGAAATAAGTGAAGTTTCCGGAGGCCCAACTCCTTTCTCCTTATCCGTCTCCCCTGACCTCCCGCCCTTTTTCCCATCTCTTCATCCCCGTTTCTTTCCCCTCCCCGCATACCCTCATCCCTCTTCACCCTCAGAGGCGGGCAGTGCGCTTACGACTCTCCAGTTGCAGGTGTCCATGGATTGCGTTTGTCACTTACCATCAGGTGACCTGTCTGTTCGTCTGCCCCCCTATAATAAAAAGAAAAGTTATCAAGATTTTCTCACCCTTTTTGTTTGATTGCTGAACATTTTCCCTACCTTTCATATAATGAAGTCGGAAACAATTTCAAAACTCATTTTGAGTTAAAGCCAGCGGTAATTATAAATAAACAGGCGGATGATAATAGGACTAGCGTCGTCGCTCGGCACCGTTCGACACGTTGCGACAACGTTCCCGTTTAAATTTCACTGTAAAAAATATTAAAAATATTTGTTACAATTAAATTTAAACAAATATTTTTAATATTTTTAATTTCTCTTTTGTAAGCCTGCATGAGAAACGTAAATTAAGAAAAAAAATGTGGAAATATACTTGATGGGTTATTAGAAATGACATTAAATCGTATTTATAACAGACTAAGGTTTCTAATCCTAATTATTGTACAGTAACTAATTATTATATATACCTAAGTAGAGCTGCTATAAAATTTGCGAGATAACGACCAAGCTGCACTCTACTGAATGCATTCCGGGCACCGTGAGTTGAAAAGAAAACGATTATCATTACTATTCAGTAATTCTGTGGATTACCTGATGTTGGCTGTTGTTTTTGTTGTTATCTGTGTGTATGTACGATGGTTTCTTCATGATTGGTTAAGTAGATAAGACGAAATGACGACGACGACGAAATCTGTGATAAATAATGTTGTACAATCTATCCCTGTGTCAAAATTCATCCACCTAAGTTCAGCCGTTTTGGCGTTTTTGTTTGAGTAACAAATATCCATACACTTTTTTTTATACTATAGAGGAACAGATGAACAGACAGATTACCTGATGACAACTGCCGTCCGTTGACACCTGCAACTCAAGAGTAATAAGTGCTCTGCACGCCTTTGAGGGTGATGAGGGATGGGGGATACGGGAGGGGAAATCAGAGAGGAGGGATGAAGACGGAGAGGGAGAGGGGGAGTTGGGCCTTCAGAAACCTCAATAATTTCTGGAAAAGGCAATGCCAGCGTTACTTCACGGTTTTCTGTGAATCCGTGGTATTATACCTGTCGAGCCGACCCATTCGTGCCTAAGCATGGCTCTACCACTGCTTTCGCATTTATAACAGTAGTAAGATAACGCTAATGCATGAGCCTTGGGGATACTCGATGAAGTAGAATAGGGTCACCCCATCTTTTTTAGAGGGGGTTTGTATAAAGCGAATAAGTGTTAGGGCTGTTGTCTATCAGATACTTTCTCTACACGTACAGTCATACAGTGCCCGGATGACGGCATTGGGTTTGCCCCCTATTATGTGAGTAGGATTATATTATAGCTGGTAAAAAGTGGGCGTTTGAGAACAGTACACAGTATTTATACTATACTTGTAACACTTACTGGTTTCTGTGAGGTACAAAGACTTGAAAAGAATGAAAACTAGCTCTAGACGTATTATTTACAGATCTGGTCCTCTTGAAACGTGTGTGAAAGTTTTTCTTTTATTTTTCGAATCTTAAATGAGGCATTTAGATTCTTAAAAATGAAAAAAAAGTACCCAGAATAATTTATTTTTTCCAATAACCAGTAGCTCCAACTTAAATACATAAAGATATGCTGTTATTATAGCAGCTTTCCCAGATTACGTCAGAATTTTGGGAACACATTTAAGTATCGCTAGTATATGCTGTGTCACTGTCTACTTTAAGTGATACTATGAAGTACGTCATCTGTCACCGATGGACGAGCATGTCCAGTCTGCGGTGGCATTAGTCAATAACTTTAATCTCACTTGTTCGACACGGTTCACTTCGACAACAATTACATACACATCGATTCATAAAGGCATAAATTTTGACTATAACTTTTACAGTATAAAGCTTTTAGAAAAAATGTCCAAGTCTACTAAAAAAAAGGCAGTTTCGGTGGAAACAGTCGATGTTAGACTTTGGAAAAAGTTACATTAAAATTTAAAGAAATTTAGTTACGTAATTGACATCAGAAATGAAATAGATTTTCAATCTGATTCCAGTAGAAATATGTATATTTAAAATAGTAAATCTGTGTTTCAATATCATTAAAATATCTAATAGAAAAGAACATTAACACATAAATACCATCACGCCTTTTCGTCACTACGCCCTGATAAATCCACATTGCTCCTTCAAACATTACTTTACACTACACAAGAAGACTGTTAGGAATAATTCCTATGTCGCGTCGGACTTACAAACATTCATACAACTGACTTAAACAACAATCCACAACTGGAACAACGAATTTTGGATCACACAAATTTTCGTCCCGTGTAAGAATCGAACCCACGACCTTCGGCTCAACAGTCAGTGTCACTAACCACCAGACCAACAGGCCAGTCACATTCCACTTTCTATTATCCAATCTTACGCCACACTCCACTTCACATAATATTTAGTCCCACCAACGTAACAGGGGGCAAAAATTGCCATAAAATTGGCTCCCATCCTTTACCAGCTTTTTATGATACCTACAGGCAGACTTAGGTTGTCTCTATTCTACTACAGCAAGAGCCACGCGGCTTTATAAAGTTTACTACTTTTTTTGATAATCTAAAAAGAAGATTGCGATTATCATTACCTCCGTTAAAAAAAAACTATTTAAATATTTTCTTTTTATCTCTTTAGAACTCTGCGTATGATTCACATAGTCTTTTTATTAGATATTTTAAATACGATGTCCTATACAACTGCAGCCACATATTACTTGGAAATGCCAGCACGCTACCATTGCTCTTAACCGTGCACATTGTCGAGAACGCTTTTATTGAATAATCTTCCTTTCTTCCGTTTAAAGAATTCTTTGTAAGCATTGCTAAACAAAATTTTGCAAACCAAGGAACCGTTAATAAGGAAAGCAGCTAAAAACAAAATACATGAAAACGGCTGTATCAAGATACTCGCGTCCAGTATACCTATATGGACCTGTCTTAGTACGGAAAGTCTAATAATAAAATTTGTTTATGATATTTGTTTGTATTTAAAAATGTTTTTTTTTATTAACAGGTGGAAATGTTATACCAGCGCTACTTTCTGCGCATGAACCAGAACAATATGACACACCTTCTGGGGTTGCTGCTGGCCGCTTCTGTGGGCCTTATGGTGGTTCAGATACGGACGCTGTTTATAGAACAAAACTTCTTCAGCACGTTTCTGTCTGCTGGCAACTTATCACTCGCAGATTTCAACCCACGTATCAGGTACTTATAGCTTATTAAATATTCATTAAATGTTTTCTTTTAACTCCTGTTAATTTAATAGACGAAGCATTTTCAAATATTAAAACGTGAGTGTATGATTTATGAACCAGCCCATATTCGAAAAGGAACTTTTCAGTTTTTTGTTCTCTTTTAAAAAGACAAGTCCGGCCCTAATTATTCCTGTGTTTTTTTTGTGTTAGAGACCCTTCAGGCTGAGTCAGAGGTCGAGGGTTCAATTCCCACAAATTTGTGCGATCCACAACAGTTGTCCCGAGTTTGGGTGTTCTTTTTATCCGTCATATGTTTGTAAAGAGGTGGTATCTTTGACCTCATGGTGGAGAGCAGGTCTTAATAAACATATGACGAAAGGGTCTCTAACCCAAAACT
Organism: Tyria jacobaeae; assembly: GCA_947561695.1. Lineage (NCBI taxonomy): Eukaryota > Metazoa > Arthropoda > Insecta > Lepidoptera > Erebidae > Tyria > Tyria jacobaeae. The sequence goes on along the minus strand of OX387207.1, from coordinate 2,052,994 downwards.
TACAAGCCCGTCAACTATGTGAAAACATATTAATTACTTGATAGTATAATACACGTAAAAAACGAGCTTTCTGTATTCCACAACTTGACCACCATTAGACCAAAATCTAATACAAACAGAAGTTACAGTCGTCTAAATCACGCAAATAAACAGTAACTTGGTTCCGTCATAATAAAGTCTGATTCATATTGCAGAGTTATATTTCATATAGCACATTATTACAGTTAAATTCAAATAGAAATTGGCTCTATTTCAATCACGTATGACTGTTATCACTTCTGGCGACAGGGTTATATTCTAAACGTGAAAAATGCTAGTTTTAAATTCTGTTGTTATTGAAGACGAATAAGATTTAAAATAATTTTACTTAGATTATACTTTAGTAATATTATATCGAACTAACGTGGACCACATGTACGGTTCGGTCTGCACACAGCAGTCAAATGAAAAAAAAAAATACCAACAGCTTGACAGTGCCACAAACAATAAATTAAAAAAAGAAATTGGCCTAGCCTTGCAATACCGATTTATGGTTGCGCCGACATTGTGCTCTCCCGCGAGCAGCGTTGCATTTTAAATATGCTATTGAAGTCTTATAAATTCTCTATTATCAAGATATTCGAGATCCATAAGAATATTTTTTTGTGTTTCTTGATATTTATTTTTTCTTTCTGACAAACAGCCACAGTACCAGCGAACCATTCATGAACTACCTCAACAAGTCTTCTCCTGTGTTCAATGATCTGCCTCAACTGAACGCGACGATATTACTGCATCACGAGATCTACGAGAAGGGGCGTATGGCACATATTATCAACTCCATCATCCTAGGAATTACTGGTCTTGTCTACGGCTGTAAGAACAACACATTCATATTATTTCATATTTATAATCTTAAAATTATTAATTAATAGTTATTTCTTATTTTAAATTGCGACCGTAAAAGTGCTAAGAAAGTTTTTTTTCTTTTTTCGTTTTCCAGTATAACTTAAACCGTCTATGTATATACTCTCCGCGCCATGACAGTTCCATGTATATACTTGATACTTCTAGATACTGTGAAGTTTTTTTTTGCATAATTTTATTATTCAGAACTAATATCAGATATTTCTTTACTTATTGCACTTCTTATACATAAATTCAATTTAAGTACCCCATATACTTCTTTCCTCCTTGCGTGATAATTGCTCCAAAAAAGGGTACAAATTCTCTTTACGTATTAGAACCGCACTCGCACCATTAACGGTAGTTTGCTGCATTTTCAGTTCGCCCACCATAAGTACCAGTCAGAAAAAAGTTTGCATTGATAGAGGCATTTGTACCGGATGCTATTAATGAAAAAAACTGCCTCACTGAAAAAACATTATTGACTGTGATCTCAATGTCTAACCACAATATATTCGTATTATAAATAAAAAAACAAAATGATATCTAAATTTTAATAAATAATTTAAAATGTATTGCCAAAAAGTAACCACAACTTATATTGGGTATTTTGTCGCCAATGCATGAAAGTTATGTAATTCTATGCAGAAAGGTGGCCCCAGTATGCTGCCTTGTTGAGTCCCTCTAAATTTGTTTACGTTATAGCTAGCGCAATATTTATCAAGGTAATGAAAGCCTAATGCACTTTTCACTTGCGCTGTAACAGACAAGCGGTTTCATTTTCTGGTATTTAATGCGGCGATCGCTTTAATTATTCTCTTTGCCCTGAAGCTTTGGTAGTGAACCTCAAAGGCTTTTATAAAATTGTATGTCTGTAAAACAGTAAGAAGTGGTCATCGTCGTCACAATTAATGTGTAAAGTGTATCACTTTCATTTAAAATATTCAAGAAGTTTTAACGCATTTTAAAAGTACTTTTGTTAATTTTCATTTAATACTATTGTATTAAATGAAAATTACTTAGTTGTAAATATACACACCTGTGGCTCGCTGGTATCACTGTCATAGTGACCTCTATTAAACACGAGCAGGTACGCAGCGGTTCCCCATCCGAGTCTTCCAATATTTCATCCCCGAGGAGAGTAGGTCCAAGATAAGCGGCCGGCTATAAAAGAAACCGACTAATATTTTATGCAATGTTACATATAATTTTTAACTCAAATGAAATTGGCTAAAGGGCGGGAGCGTGATAAGTAACATCTCTTTGGGTTAAGGACGGTAAAAGCTATGCTAAGAAATGAGCCGTTCATGGCAATACCGTGATGTACCGTGATGTATAATAGTCATATTTTATTACGTGATTTGTTTGTTGCAGGTCTTCTGGCATGCCTGAGCCGCCCGGCAATGAACGAAATTTACCTACTTACCATCTCATATATCGTGCTCATAACGTTTCTTCTAATAGAGCTTGCACTGGCCGGAACTGCCGTCTTGCGGTCAGTATCATAACCTGCATACCATGACGAACATTTGATATAACTGTTATTTAATACACATACATACATACACTCCTTCCTTCTACATATCCCTGAAAAAGTAGGCACAGACGATTCAAACTTTTGCCAACCATAGATTAGTTCCACTCACGCAATAGGTCTAATAGATCCAATCCTTGAGTCGGCCTACGAGAAGAGATCATCGTCATCATCATCAGCCCATGATCGTCCGCTGCTAGCTCGTTGGGCTCTATTCTACTTCACCAAGAACCACACGGCTAACATATAGTCTTGATGTGATAGCTGCTATAATTAGCAGGAATCGGTTATTTATAAAAATAGCAACAAGTCATCGCCAGCCCCTAAAGTTCACGCGACTTGAGGTAAATTAAATTTAAAACTTTCTGCTTACGCCGCGACTCAAACAAAACCGCAAAAGCAAGGGTCCATTTGTTTACAACACATTTTCAAAACTGTTTGAAATGTTAGTGAGCGGGTACTTTGTGAATTCATTACAAACCGAGCCCCCCCTCCCCACCTATAGATGTTTACACGAAGTTGAGATCAAAGTTGAAATGTTTATCGCCAGTTATATTGCCTGAATATTTTTTATGGTGTATTATTTGGTAAATATTCGAACAAATTTTGCAAAAAAGTGATCATTAAAGATGTTATTGTTTTAATGGAAGACGGGAAGGGTCTGTCGTAGGGAGGGTAAACGTTTACGAGCGCCGGAAAGTGCTCGTTCAAGCTAATGCCGCCTGAGAGCCGGAAGGTGGTGGTTCTCCTCGTCCATCGTCATAATACATACAATGTTTTATTACAACTTTTTGTCTTAACCTTTTAAAGCATCAATTTTTCATGAAGTTTAAAAATTACCTTCACCATCATCATCATCGTCAGTAGGACATCCACTGCTGGTCATAGGCCTCCCTCAATATATCAAGAAGACTGGTTGGAAGCGTACCGTCATAAAAAATATCTTGACTGCTTCTAACTAATAAATAATCGGACATTTAAAAAAGTAGAAAACCGACTTCAATGCGTCTATTATAAAATTTAAGACATGCTGTCTCATAGATGTCTTTATCAGGACCTAACCAAACTTTCATCTAATTACCGTTGAAGTACATCCTTCCCAGTAAAAAAATAGTCATAGAAATCGGTTGAGGTGATATTGAGTTATTCGACCATTTGTCGCGTACAAACTTAATGCAAATTTAAGACTTATATGGTTTTCTCATGGATTCCAGTGAACTGAACCAAATTAAAATGGGACCACACGGGAAGCACCAGCTTTCAAATAAAAAAAAATCGGTTCACCCAGTTGAAAGTTCTGAGGTAACAAACTTAAAAAAAAAACATACAGACGAATTGAGAACCTCCTCCTCTTTGAAGTCGGTTAAAAATTATTTTATGGTTGGCAAAACTCTCCGTACCCCTTATAAATACGTACATATGTAGACTTCTAAATTAAACTATATACATTGTCACTATAATGCTTTTTAAATATTGACAATGAGTGTAGGGAGGCACAAAAATATGATTTAATTAATATATAATACTAACCTCTAATATTTGCGACAGCAGGTGAAACCTTTCTTAAAAAAAAACAAAGCTGTCGGGTTTTTTTATATTGTTTAATGATTTAACTTGTTTATTCTCTTAAACAGGTCAGTCACCGTCAGTGTGGGAGTGAGCGCCCTTTTCACGTACGCAACCTACGCAACACTGCCTTTACGCTTACACGAGGCTAGTATCGGCGGAGTCGTACTAGCCGTTGTCAATATCGGAGCCCAAATTATTCTCGACCAGACCACTGACATGCAAGTGAGTGAGCATTTAACTTTTACATTACAAGACATTAGTGTTATAAACTAGCTGCCGCAGTTCCGTGTTTTATCACTTGGTATAAATTAACGAGATCTATTCAATGATATATAATTTACACACACAAGGGTTGCAAAGTTATAAGCGGTAAAACTATTAATAAAAATTGGAAATTATCCCTACTAATATCTAAACCCAGAACCCATACGGCAGGGGTGCCATAGTTAAGTCGTGAGAGATCATCCAAGCAAACATTCAATAGAGTAATATGACTATGCTTAAATTAATTTTTTGTGATACACTTATCGTATAGTATACAATTGTCGTTCGGTTTTACTGTAATGTTCTTTATTTATTTTTTATTCATCAAATTAACATTAAAAGGGTATGTGGTACAACATTAAAATGGTAATGATATGACAATACATCATCGCGACATCACTACTACTATAATGTACCAAAACTAATATTTAGACGTTTACTAAAAATATGCTGATTTGATTTGACAGTCATATACTCACCTACTATATTAGTTAGAAAGGTAATCGTACTTATCGAGCTAATGAAATACCTGGTACATACATTTGAAAACCATTGAATCTTAAGCACATAATATTAAGCTTCGATTTATCCCCTAATATTTAAATTCTGTAGCTAACAAGGAAAATTATTTTGCCATCAAAGATACTGCTTCGCCTTTATAAAATAGTAAAGTTTGGTACAATTTTATTATACGATGATTAAACGATAATTAACATGCTGGCTTTCGTACTAGTGTAGCTTTGTCAAACTAAAGAACAATTTATTGATGTATCATGATAATGACATTTCATTGAGAATGTTTGATTGTTTCATAATTTATGATATTATTTATAGACAATTATTTTCTACTAAAATGAAAATAATAATGTTGAAATGTGTGACGGATTTCAAAATCCTTTTTTTTTACATAACATTTAAGCGTCTTGGTGTGTAAAATGTAAGCCTATATTGTTTAAATAAATAAATGCACAATACTATTTGTTCTGGATAAGAGAAAGCATAGGCGGTTCCCTTACTGTAACCCTGACAACATGTATGCAAATTTCACTGAATTGTTTAGTGAAAGAGTAGCAAACATATAAACTCAAGGTAGACATTTGTATCCAACAAAAAGAAATAGGAATAACCCACATTAGGAATAATTCCTGTGCTGCGGGGGACTTCACAAACATGCAATCAACGGACACTAAGAACAACCAGTACCAGGACTACCATTTGTGGATCACACAAATTTTGCGCCGTGTGGGAATCGAACCCATGACCTCCGGTTCAGCAGTCAGGGTCACTAACCCGTCGAATTGGCTAGTAATTACATACAATTATAAAAATCTCGTTGAAGCTTCAAATGGCGATATTAAATAAAGATTTTGATGGACAGATCCTGTGCACGCTAGCCACCCTGATCGCGTGCAATATAGCCGGCATCATGACTCACCAGCCTCGCGAGCTGGCTCAGCGCCGCGCCTTCCTCGAGACTCGCGACTGCGTGGAGGCACGACTTGTCACCCAGCGTGAGAACCAGCAACAGGTCAGTATAACAAATATTTACAACATCAAAGAGGAAATACATTTTGTATATACATTCATACATATGTTAGGGTAGGTAGGGGGGTAGGCACAAACAATGCAGGGGTCGACCACAAGTTTTTATCAGTATAAATTTCCTTACAAACTAAAGTTGAAGCCTAAAACCAAAAAAGCTCATATAAATAACAAAATAATGTTGTACAATTGGCGGGCTTATTGCTATTTGCGATCTCTTCCAGGTTGCCATCCATTGGTTGGAGTAAAAATTGACACAGTACATGCATGAATGCTAAAGATATCCCATACATCATAATGTATTGAAGCATTTCGAGGTAATGCTGGACTACAGAAACTTATAATCATACATGTAAACATTACCCACTCTTTAAACATTATGCTTCCTTTTTTTCGTCAGTCTTGGAATACAAAAACATGGAAACACGTTTCAAATTTCACTTAAATTCAAAAAATATCTAGAAAGAAAATTTAATCAAAGCCTTGTACATGTTATCGGCAACAACAAAGGTAGGCAAGCCAACGCTAATTATTTTCTTCAATAACCCAGCCAATTTCACGAAGGAAAAACAAAAATAAGAAGTAATTCTCAAGACTGAAACATAGATGAGACTGTTGCAACGTCTAGTGTTTGTAATTGTTACTGAGGTACTGAGTAACATATATATATATATGTTACTAAGGAACAAATATTATTTTACATTATAGGGTAGGAACATTATAGGATTTCACTTTGACGCTATTTGTAATACCGAATCTGTTATCGAAATAGATGCATGTTTTATCTCCCAATTTTCAAGGCATGATTGAGATTCTTTGTGTTAACAGAACAGACTAGTGAAAGACAAACAATCAAACTCCCAAAAATTCCTATTACCTACCGACTGTATTATAAGGTACTCAAGTTGCCTAAGTATACTCAATGATCAATGATCAAATCAATCCCCGTTCAGTGATCTTAGTTAGTAGTTAATAGTATTTATATAATTTGTCTAACGAAGAGTTAATTATTTATTCATACATTCTAACATATAAAATTAGTATAATAATCAATTCCAATATTAGGTAGGTAGCCTCCAAAAAAAAACTAGTCTATTCTAATTATTTTGACTCAAATTGTTGGTATGTAGTGGGATTATTTGGCAGTTTTGGCTCATGTCTAATTTTCTTATAGTTCCTTATATGGACGTTACATTTCTTTGAATTAATTTGTCTTTGTTATCCCAGGAGCGCCTTCTGCTGTCGGTGTTGCCGCGACACGTAGCGATGGAGATGAAGGCTGACATTGCCGCCCAACCACGCCAGGAACAATTCCACAAGATTTACATCCAGCGCTATGAGAACGTCAGGTAAGTGATAAAAATTGTCTTTTTGCTTATTTATACTATGAATGATATCAAAGATACAATTATATGAACTAAATATACTGGTACTTTGAAAACCCACTACTCCTTTTGCGTGGGTGGTAACCACTGAAAATACGTAGGCATTCTGGTACAATACTGATTACGTATGTAATTGTACGGTTGTGTATCTCACAGAGCAGCGTACCATTGTTGTTCTATTCTTATACTAAATGAGCTTAGCCCGTAGCGTATACCTATTGATATTATTACACGACACTATTACTCTCTTATACGAGTAATATCAATATGAATCAAAGCATAGCGTAGCTGCATGTAGACCACTTCTATTCCAAAGATACTTGACATTCAACACTTGAAATATATAATTATGCTTGCTAAAAGAGTTCGTTCAAAATCAATTTGAGAAGCAACCCAACTTTGTTTCATACTTTTTCTACTCATTCTTTTGGACTGAAATCGGGAAAATATTTCATCAATAATTCTTCGAGTGGGTAAATTATCGTCTGTTCTCCTTAATATGCCTGTGCGAATAGGCACAAGAGGCAAAACGAGGAAAAAATTAATAACAACCTGAAAACTGTTCTAAAGAAAATATTTTGGTTAAAAACAAATAGAGCGTGTTTTTACTGAACTTTTACCTTTCGTAAATATATATATTAATGATAAAAATTAAATACCTTGGGGTTTAAGTTTATTCTTTACATTTCCTACAACTTTTACATCTATCTCGTATTAAGTGTTCTAAAAACATTTGAACGTATTTGCTGGAAGCCATGAAAGAACATTTAACATATAAAAATGTTAGAGAGACATGGACATTACATGCAAAGCGGCTTATATGAATAAGGAACTTAATTAGTAGACTAGTCTGTGGTACCACTACCTACCCGTCTATTTAGCATTACAAAAGATTTAGTGGCTAAGTATCAGGGTAGCGTGAATAACTTATGGAGTTGTAACAGCACCTACGTTGCACATTTGATGCTCCATGCCCAGATAAACGTTCTAATAACAAATACCACGATATTCAAGTGTAAAAATGACGTAATTTTATTTACGTTCAGGCTGGTATTTTGTTGGTATTTTTTTATAGTATCTTGTTTCAAAGAACTATATGTTGTTCTAAGAGTTGTGAGGTACTTAACATATAACGTACCTATCACTTCTTTTTTAGAAAAAAATATACTCATTAATCAAACATTTAATGTACTGTAATGTAATGTAACGTAATTTGCAATGTATTATTCTAAACAACAAAGATAAGTGCTTTACCTGAAATTAAGTTTTTCATTTCCAAAGTTATACATACAACCATAAAAATCCGTGTTGGAGTTGACAAACTAAAAGTTGGTACCTGACGTCTCTTCTGACATGCTAATGATGTGTCAGAAGTTTGCCTCCGAACTTCCTTATGGAAAGTCAAGTTTATCTCTGCTTCCCGATAACTAATCGATGTGACAAAGGTCGTGCCTCCGAATACGGCAAACTCCGACTCAATCATATCTAAACTCGTGTCGTAGTAAGATTTCAAGTAAATTCAAGCGTGGAGCGATGGAGCTACATTTGAGAGAGCTGAGCTTAGTACAGATAAACTTAGACTCGAAACTTAGACTAAAGGTTGGCGCAGACGGCGGACGGGGCGGGACGGTGACGTGACGTGATTATAGAAGCGTAAAGTAGCTGAACCTTACTTCAAGTGGTATTGGGTTCTTTCAAACTCATTGACAGTAAACCCTTTATGTGTAACTAAAAAATAAAATTAAAAAATAAATACATAACCTAAAATATGAGATTATATATATAGTGGTTGGTTACAAAGGTTTCCTATCCAATTTGGCTGAAATATAGATGGACTACTTGATTCTCTCAGATTTAACATCTTGTATTGGAAATCTCTTTAGGTCCTTTGTTCTTAGAACCACAGGGTATCTTTGATCAAGCGTAGTTTACTGTGGAATCTGTGAAATTAAATAAATACGTGTCAGCAGTAATCTTTGATGTTTTACACAAAAGAGGTTTAAGTTGTATAATATCAGGTATTTTCTTATATATTTATATACACATATATGAGGTGATGGAAATGACAAGAGGGGGATAAGGGGAGAGGAAAGATAAGAGGGGGAGTTGGGCCTCCAGAAACCTCCATAATTTCGTCGAAATACAACGCAAGCGTTGCTTCACAACCGGTTTTCTGTGCCATGAGTTTGTTTGCCCGATTTTTTCTCACAAGGCTCAAACATTTGGAAACGGACGATTATAGATCAATACAGGCAGGTATTGAGTTATTTTATCCTATAATATTGATTTCATATTTGACAAGGCAACATATATTTTCAGTGACCCTATGTATATTGGTCTACAATTTCAAACAATTTTAATATAAGACGACAAATAATTGTTTAGTAATTTTATGAAATAAAGAAATTTCATTGTAATTTCAACAGTGGTAGAGCCATTCTTAGGCACGAATGGGCCGGCTCGACCGGTGCGATACTACGGCCTCACAGAAAACCGGTTGTAAAGTAACGCTTGCGTTGCATTTCCCCGAAATGAGTGAGGTTTCCGGAGCCCCCCCCCCCCCTATCGCCTTTCCTCTCCCCCCATCTCCTTTCTCTTCATCCCCCCTCTCTTCTTTCCGCTCCCTGCATCCCCCATCCCTCATCACCCTCAAAGACGGACAGCACACTTGCGACTCTTGAGTTACAAGTGTCCATGGACGGCGGTGTCACTTACCATTACCCGTCTGTTCGTCTGTCCCCCTATAGTATAAAAAAAAAAATTGAAATTTAATAATACATACACATATATCTACTTCTTGCGCTTTCGGGTAATAAGGTTAAAACCTTAACAAGGTAATGATAGTAATACGAAATAATGCGTCACTGCTAGTCGTACAATTCCTTTCGGAAAGAGTATAGGGTTACCGGTGAGCAATGGGTCGCTCACCGCTCGTCTTACTTCATTATCAGCTAGGGTCCGGCACGTATCCGCTATTAGAAACCTACTAATCAGACAGCTATATGCTTGAACTGAATCGAAGCTGCAAACCATGCTACAAGTAATTATTAACAGCTTTTTAAACGAGGGAATTGTAAATACTATGAGAGATAAATCTGAGCGGTAACGTTTTTACCTAAAGATTATTATTATTCTTAAGCGGGACGAATGGGCCATATTTAGGCACGAATGGGCCGGCTCGACCGGTGCGATACCATGGCCTCACAGGAAACCTGTTGTCAAGTAATGCTCGCGTTGCATTTCCCTGAAATGAGTGAGGTTTGCGGAGGCCCAGCTCCCCTTTTCCTCTTTCCAATCTCCTCACCTCCCCGCATTTCCCTATCCCTCATCACCCTCAAAGGTGGGCACTTAGTACACCTAGGACTCTTGAACTGGAGGTGTCCATGAACGGAGGTCGTCACTTACCATCAAGTGACACGTCTGTTCGTATAAAAAAAGTTTAGGTATAAAAAATGTACTTTAATTTTTTATTGGTACCGTTCCGTAATTTGGTTTCAGACCGCATTTCAGTATTTCAGACCGCATTGCATACTGAGGGTAGACATATGTATGTAAAAATGGTGCATATATTTTGCTAATATTACTATCACGTCATTCACCGATGCCAAATTGGGAATATCACTAAGCGATAAAATTACGCTTGCAAATTGCATCGTTACTGTGCACGATGCAAAAATATTCATAGAATGAAAGAATGCAAAATATCAAAGGCATTTGTTGCTTTCCATTAGGCAGAGTGGAGTCGTTATGGTAGGCAAACATAAAAAAAAAATGTATTGCGTCCTGGATAAAAATCTTACCATAAAAAAAATGTCCATATCGCCGGCCATAAATGTGGCAGTCAATTAGGTCGGGCCACTATGAAGGTTTACGAATGGTTTGTAACTGGGACCAGGATCGGCAGTTAAAACGGCTTCTCGAGCAGTGTGACGTCTTGAGTTATCATGGATAGTGGATAAAATCGGTTGACGAGTCAACGCTCTCACCACGAGTTGCGCCATCTTTGTTCTAAGTTCTGTACTAGACATCTGTTGCGATTGCTTGACCAGATCTGAAGAAGCTGTACTGAATTGGACTACTACTAAATGTAATATATACATATGTATATATGTATGTAATATGTAATATATACGACTACTACTAAAAGGAAATAAAAGGAAAAAATAAAAGGAAATTAAATATACTAACTTAGCAAATATTTCAAAAAAAATACGACTACTAAATGTAAGCCAAACAGCTACCATCACTTTCCTATAGATAAGCTTCGCTTTAAGACATTGTTGCAGCGTTTAACCTGGAGTCAGACTTTGCGTTATTTGATTAAATATTTCCTCACACGTCAATTCGTCACAAAATCTCTTCATTTCTTTACAGGTTCAACAAGGTAAGTTAAGCTTTAACGATCGCTTCACTTTGCAGATCAGTGAAATCATGGGGAACCATTTTTCAAGATTTTTTTATCTTACCGATTTGGTGGAAATGGTTTAACATTCCATATTTACATTCCCTTATAGTTTAATACGGATCGCATTCCACAATCGTATTCAATTCATAGTTATTAACATTAGTGGCTAGTTATACTCGGGTTCATACTTCAAGTCGAAATTTCAACTACGAAAGCCGTTAAGTCAAATACGCACGGTGTGTTCATTAGCCGTACCCTAGCCAAATACGGCACTTATATTGCGAGCTGTGCCTGCAGCGTTAGTTACACATCGGAACTCGTAATCGAAATTTCCTTTCATTTCCAATGTATGTACTTTAAATATGTACATGTAATTATTATTTAATTTTAATTAAAATGGCCAGTATGCTAAAAGGGCAATTTCGTAATGAAACACTAGAAACATTACAATTCTGTTTTGTGTAATGAATAACTCCACACTCGAAACTTTAAATAGAAATTCAACAAAGTATTTCATTTCGTTAGCGAGCTGTGGACTGTGGGATCCTGCCTCTTTACTGCCATACTATGTATTTTATTTCATTATATTTACGCCAAAAAAAAAGAACATGTTAGTATTGAGGTATCCGGTATATGAATAAATAGTAACAGCCGTGTGGTTCTCGGAGGAATAGAATCTGGCCATGTCGTCTTTGACCGTAGGCGTTGTAAAAGGTGACCAAGGTATTATTATACTGTTATCTAACATTTTTTTATTTTTTATACCTTACCCGGTGCATAATAATATAATGGGCATTTTGAGAAGCCTCTGCCCACCCTTTCGGGAATATAGCCGTATTTGTATGTATGTACATACATATTAAGAACTATAAGGCCAGCTTTTAACTATCTGCTTGTTATACGAGTTTCACTGTTACAGTGTACTAATTTTTTACACGACTGCCCGAAAAGAAGTGTAAAGAATGAAAGTAATTGAGTTTATTAACAACAACTTCTAAATGCTAAAAAGATTAAGATGCATTTAATACCATTATAATTATATTGAATGAGACTGGCTATATTGTTTTTTTTTTTGATAAATTTAAATTTGGAGGCCGTATAGCGTCTAATAATTTTTTAGTTATACAATTAAAAAAAAATTTTTTAATTAGTTTATCTTGTTTGTATTATTCATTTTATTGTAAAAGTTGAAATCAGGCCATATAAAGACGTTAAAGAGTAGAGTTATTTGCTAACCTAAACCTAAACTAAATATTGTTAACCTGTTGGTTTAATGATTCTAACTGCTGAGCCAGGGCTCGTGAGTTCGATTCCAGTAAAAAAATGATTATTTATTCTGTAGTTGAGTCTAGTACAATGGTTGCTTTAAGTAATATATAAGTATTGTCTATCAGCAGTCAAATTAGAATAGTAAAAGCTCTGCTTAGTTTGAGATCAAACGGCCGGGTGTGAGATGTCTGATGTCTGTTTGATTATACATAATACATGAACTTGATCCGACTTTAATGAAATACTTTTTCACTATATGCAACCCCTCCTATTATACCCTTAGTACTTTGTTTTTTTTTTATACTATAAAGGGACAGACGACCAAACGGGTCACCTACAAGTAAGTGACAGAGAAGAAGGAGGTGAGGTGAGATTAAAGAGTAGTGAGGGAATTGGGCCTCCAGAAACCTCACTTATTATGGGGAAATACAACGCAAGCGTTACTTCACAACCGGTTTTCTGTGAGGCCGTGGTATCACACCGGTCGAGGCGATCCATTCGTGCTTAAGTATGGCTCTACTACTGTGAATGTTACTGGGATGACGATATCAGATAAGAGAAATACTAAGCCGAGAAAGAACTTACGCTTTCGAGCATATTGTGGTTGAGCTCTATAGCTCATTCCTCGTCGTGATAAAAGTTTATCAAAGCTTAGTAAAGTCAGCTGTTGATGTAAGCAGCTAGAGTATTAATTTCCATATGGCGACTAGATATCGTACGCTAAGTTAGAGCAGTCTTTTAAACTAGAATAGAAATAAATGTAATCTTGACCCAATCTTCAAGATTTAATAAGGGATTTATTTTTTTGAGATAAGCGTAGTATCTCCCAGGTAACTAGCCGTTAAAAGAACCAAAAGTCTTTTTATCTTCAGAAAATGTCTGGGCTCCAATATTATCTACGAAATATTGTTAAAATTTCATAGTAATATTACCCAATTTTTTATGGGTGACGTAGAATTTTATTAAGGAATTGGAGGGTCTTTTATCAAATACTATATACGTATGTAAATAGAAGAGCCCGTAAACGTAAGCGGGACATAATTATGTTTGACAGAAGGTCCATACCCCTTCGGGGACATAAGCGTGTTTTCATTAATCGTGGTAGAGCCATGCATTTATAGGCTCAACCGATGTGTTACCACGGCCACACAGAAAACACTTTATGAAGCAACTCTTGAGTTCCATTTCACCGAAATGAGTGATGCGTTAGTCGCCCTCATCGCCAATCTCCTCTTTGCCCTCCCCGCAGCACACTTACGACTCTTGATTTGCAAGTCTCCATGTACGGCGGTTGTCACTTACCATCGGGTGACCTGTCTATTCATCTGTCCCCTTATATTATAAAAAAAAATATGTGTTATATTAATAAAACACTGCTATAAATCTATAGCATAATAGAAGCGTAAGTTTACCGTCGAGAGTGCTATTGCTACGTGTTGGGAGTACATATTATGTTTCAATAAAGACGAGCAAACAGCGATTGTTGAAAACAAACAAAGTTATCTACTTGACGGTATGATGTATAACCCTTATAGGAGAAGGCTGTACAATCGTTCAAAGAATCGATTTCTTATAAAAAAAAACGAGTCGAGTCGAGTATAGAACAGCATCGAAGCAGTTTTAGTTTAAGTTAAGTTAGTTAACATTAAAATATTTTTTCTCCAAAACTACTAGTCCGATATTGATGCAGTTTTCAGTTATGGTTTGGGTTTGATTGGTACATGTTAAGGTGACAAATCATTGGGCTCTGCAGTAAACATTTGTTTGTACAAAACCAAAACTACTAGTCCTGTTTTCATGCAGTTTTTGGTTGATAAGTGAGGGTTCTTATATAGATTTTATCCTTTTTCAATTCCTTTTTTACCGTCGTGGCCTTTTTTTTCAAATAAAAATATTTTGCTTATCTTGTATTCGGAAGAGTATGCTTACGTATAAGCCTCGTTTAAATTTGAAGACAATATCCCACCTCTAAGGTTAAAAATGAGTCGATGAGAAATAAAGCTGCCATTGATCATGATATTGATATCGCATACCTATTTTTTCCTTAAATGCCCATATTACTTTAAACATTCCATCCATTGCATCGTATGCTAAAGTAATATCAGTTGTGTTTGTTTCATAAAGGCACTAAGGACTGTTTGGTTTCGAATGCAACGACATTCACGACTCCCAGCTTTCTATCATCTCGTTTGTAAGCCATTTAGATTTATTTTTAGGTATGATTTTATTTTTAGAAACCCATCTGTTCTCAGTCAGTTCCCTCAACAGTTATAATATTATAAGTCATCAGGAATCTCTTTAGTGTTCCTGGAAGCATCCCTCCTAAAGTATATTCAGGTCCCTTGCAATAGACCCAGTTGTGACGGAACACCATGTGGTTATAGTCGGTTTGAGTCCGACATGCCACCCCACCGTCAGCTCCTGTGGGGTAATAACCCGTGGGGGTTTCCACACGAAAAAAAATAAAAATAAAAGACATGGCTTAATAGTACGCACTCGTACACTCACTCTCACACTCACTCTCACGCTCACTGAAAGGGCACGCATAATAAATGCCTACATTTTGTCATCCACAATTTAGTAGCACTTACGTAATAAGTAGCAACCTGGCACTATATATATATACATATATATATATGTATATACTGTCTTATAGATAACAGCCCAATCCTACAATCTCGTAATACGCTAGACAAAGACGGCTAGATCCTATTTCAAACTATACATCATCATCATTATCATCGTCATCAGCCTATTGCAGTCCACTTCTGGATATAGGCATCTCTCATTGCATGCCACTTCGATCTATATTCGGCTTCTCGCATCCAGCTCCTGCCAGCCATTTTGCGAAAATCTTCACTGCACCTGGCCTGTGGGCGTCCTAAGCTACATTTGCCGAGACGCGGTCTCCACTAAAGAACTCGTTGAACTGAATATACTCTGTTTTCTACCCTTAAAGAAATACCGAGCATAGCAAACTATACTTTACTATTAATCCTTTAGATTTTTAAAGTAGTTAAATATGATGTCAGTAATAATTGTCGTATCACACCGACCGTGAAAATCTTCAAGAACTTTGATTCACGTGCAAACTATAAGTGGTACTTATTCTTCATAAACGCGAAGTACTTTAGCGTGCTTGTTAATAAAAACTTTGCTTGTGAGTTGGAAGCGCCGCGCCGGCTCCATCAAACCGAAAGAGTTTACATTAAGCGCAAACTTTGCGATGAAGATGAACTCACTAATTTGAACTACTTGCTAATTTAAACACCTTTGGCTGGCCATTGTACATTTCTTTTTATTTTTTGCATAAATACTGTATATTTTTGTTACAAGATGGACAATAAAGTATATTCTATTCTATTGTTCTATTTCTTATGGACCTAATATTTTACAGCGTGTTGTCCGCGGAGTCTAATTTGTGCGGTATAGCAGAATATTGTGTTCGCTTTCTTAATACATACAAAGGCACACATATCTATACCTGAAAGGATTTACAGAGGTGTATTGAACACCTTCAAAACGCCCTTTTTTTTAATGTGTGGAAACCCCCTTAAGACTTCATCTCACCTGGGTTTTCGGTGGAACGATGTGTCGGAATCGGACCGTGTAAAACCACACAGTGTGCCATATTGCTCTTAAAATAGAGGAATCCGGGAACAGTTTCATTAAGACATCCGGACCCCTCCTAACGCCTGTTGCCCGCAAAACGCGCACGCCGCCTACGTGCACACGGTGCGGTAACCACGTATGGCTCTAAACGCCATGACCCTCTGAGGACGCCAAAGGCGTGCCCTATTTTGGGCTATACTGCTCTTTAAATAGGAGGAATCCGGGAACAGCTTTAGTAAGCACCTGTTGCCCGCAAAATGCGCACACCGCCTACGTTGACACGGTGCGGTAACCACGTATGGCTCTAAACGCCATGACCCTTTGAGGACGCCAAACGCTTGCCCTATTCTGGGCGGTCAGAACCTCCGCCCACACTCGTGCACCGTATAGTGCCATTAACCGGACAACCTCCGTGTACGTCTTCTAGTGATGCTGGGTCCACCCAAGTTGGGCAAAAGTCGCCCAAGGGTGGACGCAGGGCAAATCAACTTTGGAGACAGCTGCAGAAAGTGCTCGTCAAAGCGCTATCTTCCGTCAAAGATCAAGCCCAGATATCGTATGTGGGCCCGAACCGGTACGAGGATCGAGTTGACCATTATGGTGGCGGCGGCTAGTGGGTGGATCTCGTCGGGGCCCATGGAATAAAAGAACCTCCGTCTTATCCAGGGCCACCCGCAAGCCTAGCGCCTCGATGCGCCCGACCACCAGTGAAGCTCGTCTGGTGTGCCAGCGTGCCACCGCTTAAAAGTTTGACCCCCGAGCTCTAACTAGAGTGTCATCGGCGTAACAGTTTATGGCCAGCACAGAGGGGAAGTCATACCCGACTCCTGTTTGGAACAGGAACACAGGAATGGCCCAAGGACAGATCCTTGCTGAACACCGCACGACATAGGCCGTTCCCTCTCGATTTTCGTCCACAACGATACGCTCCAAATAGTCTTCCATCTGTGCCAACGTTATATTAATTATAAATGAAAATATAGTTATAAATTTACTGCTACGTTAGAGCGATTTAAGCGCTTATAGGATTAATTACTTCATCTATATAACACGTAGTTCTGTAAACATGTTATTTTAGCCAATATTATAGAGTGGATTATCCACACATGAAATTATAAAAGTTTAAGTTTAACTTTTAACTCCACCCCATACCTTTATCTCAACGTTTCGATAGTTACACATACATACATACATTCACGCCTTTATTCCTAAAGATAAAAGGCGTATTAAATGGTCAACTTCTACCGGCTATAATTTAGTCCCAATGTGTTGACTGGTAGAGAATTCCCTGGGCATTAACTCCACCTTTGTATATAACGTGCACAAAGTTATAAATTAATAAATAAATAAACATTACCAGTACAAAAATTCTGTTCGTCAATATTCTAGACAGAAAAATACTATTGAAAAAGATTAACAAAAATAAATTATGGTTATATGAAATAAGTATTATGAAACAAAGTCACAAGTGGGCTACTCAAATAACTGTCGTTGTACAGAAGGCACTTAGACGAAAAGGCGTGTCGGTCTCTCGTTACATTTCTCTGTCCTAGAATATGTTTGTCAATGCATATTTCATTAGATCTCCGGGTCACTAAATGAATTCAAGTCTCAGTCAAAGCAAGGATATTCGACATTTTATACAAATGAACAACGTCTTCTCTAAATTAACCTTTTATTTTTTTGTGATAAGGAAAGGAAACTAAAAAAATCAAAACTGTTGACAATTACTGAAAATGAGGCGCAATAAACTTTATTATTAAATTTTATTACAAAATTACTGCACGTATGTATGTCACTGAACTCCTCCTAAACGGCTGGACCGATGTGAATGATTTTTTTTTGGATGCGTTTGGATGGCGCCCTGGATGGTTTAGATTCACAAATCTGCCTGGGCGATGGCGCTGCAGTCGGTATCTAAGTTATTTATTTATAGTGCAACTTCAGGATAACGCCTTTTTTTTTACGTGGGGAAATCCTCATATACTATCCTCAGCCACTCCTATCCTATCCTCAGTACTATCTACAGCGGAGGGGTGTGCTAGACTTGACCGGTTAAAACCACCACGGTGTTTCTTCCTCGCACCTGCTGAGGGTCGAGGTCTGCGGGAAGACGACATTCTTCCGCGGCCAGCAGATGACCTTCCGGTTCTAGTAATAAATAAACATAAACAAATTTTGCTAATTGCAGTTAAGTCTCACTTACGTAATCGCCCTCAACCGTGTATTTTGGAAATTTAATAAGATATTTAAAGGAATGGGAATGAAGAAAAGAGTAGAAAAGGTGTATTTATTATACTAATGGATTAGGTAGTGTAAGCAAACATTATAATTAAATATTCTGATGACTAGAAATGTATCCCCTCTAACAATATAGTAGATATACTTTTGCCAGCGTTGCTTAAATATTGTATAGCTTCTTTTTGTGTAGGTATGTTACGCGATAGCTTCGTAATTTGTGCATTGATTGATTGAATTATACTTTCTTCATTAAATTGGTTTACTTATGGAACACATAGTTGGTCTCAAAATTTTAAGAATATATTCTACATATAGTTCATTGCAATTTGTCCTGATGTACCTTTTTGGTCGCTGATACTTTTTTAAAGTAATATTTTTTTTACCAATAACGATGTAAAAAAAGTTTCATCGTATTATATCCAAATTCAAGACATTTTTACTCGAAATTTAATTGCATTTCATTATAATATATACATATGTGCCATTGTGCGATAGCTTGTTGCCATCTTGTAGTTGATATAAACCCGTCGCTGTAAAAATCCACCTCCACCTTATTGTGTGTTAATCCGGGTTTTGCAACAGTCTGTGGAGCTTGACTACCCTTTGAACATGATCTTCTTCGCACGTTTTTGTCGTAGGTGATCCACTTTACATCAAAAGTGAACATTATAAAAAATACGGTTCATTCTCCCGGACTGAAAACGCTTCAACCAACTTTGTGCTACTCATACTGACACCGAAGTGGGTCCATAAATTTTTCATTTTTCCGTGGCTTGTCGCATTTTTTCCTTTTTTTGTTATAAAACTGTTGAATATATCGAATTTCTTCGTTAAATTCGCTCGTTTCGGCGGACAGAAAACCAATAGAAAAATGGCGGGAGAGTGTTTTTTACTTTTTGTTTTTCTTTTTCTTAATTCTGGCTGGTTTTAATGTCAACAAATATAGGACATATTTATTGACATTAAAACCAGCCAGAATTTTATACATATCAAATATGAAATCGCCTTTCCCCTGACGTACACTTCCCTATCCATCCGTACAAATCCTTTTCACTTTAAATATAAGTGCCGCTTGATGACATTAGACTTGTCTCCTATTGCATAAGTTCATTTAATTCTCATCTTTCTGCCCCTCGGGGACATAAGCGTGAGTGTATATATTACGAATTATTACTTGAATTAAAATAACATTATTTTCTTCTAATATATTTATTTCCAGTAACAAACTTTATCTTCAGTAATGTACTACGCTATAGAAAAAAGAAACACATTTTAAATGTAGTAAAATTTAAATCGAAATCGAATTCAATACATAATATTTTCGAGTTCAATTCTAATAAATTTAAATTTAATTAAATTCATGCGGATATCAATTTGATATTAAATTTAAATTTGTGTTCGCAAATCAAAATCGAGATTAAAATTTAATACAGATAAATGGCTTGGCTTGGACTGGAAACTTGATTACAGGTGAGAAATTCTTTATTGTTTCTTTGCAAAAGTAGCTATTTATTAAAAAGATTAAGAGAAGCGAGTCCTTTCTGTATCTATACTGAAAGGTATCTACGTACTGAGAAACTCATAGACGCTTAAATTGGGTATAGGACGCTTTGTCCGCATTAGAAGTCATCTAGGACGTGTTCAAATATAAATTGTATTCAGTTTCTCAGGAGCTTTGTACACACTAATTTGGAGCCACAAACAGTGGAATATCCCCATGCGGCTAATGGCAATAGCAGGTCAGAGCGTTAGCGTCTGATAGATTTCTATTTTGCATATTCATGAGTCTTTCAAACAAACTAGGATTAGGATTAAAGTTAGTATTTAGCTATTTGACAATGCTGTGTGCACGTTGTACGGGTATGAGGGATTTTCCTTTTACGGAGATGGTCATAATTTATTTTTTCATGTAGCAGATGATGAGATGGGATGATGATGGATAAGTTAGAATTAGGATAATCTAATATAAGATAGTAATATGTACACCTCAAAAAAGTTCGAAGTGTGGCTTATCTTGATCTGATCCTGATACTCATTGGACATATCTTAAAACAAATACAGTTAGCCCAAACTGTTTTTCACAATAGTCAATTGTTGTTAAATATTTTTTCCATGAGTTATCAGTTTCATTATTCTATTTACCCACTCAAAAAGTCCAAACTAATAAAAATGGACTTCAATAATAGAGTTAAGTAAGATTTGATTCGGGCACGTTTTCATTAAAACTTCTTTTTAGCTGTCTATGCGACAATTCATTGAGTATTACACAACCGTCTCCGGCCTAGTGTTGTGATATGTCTGCTCTTTATACCAAGTACGTGGCTATGTAATAAAAATGTGTTGTTTGTGCGGCCGGTGTAACTGAGCGTGGACACTGTAATACAGATATTTCTGCCATTTCGGGTTTTTCATCCAATATGTTAAGGCTGCACGTACGAGTTTTAACAAGTAAAGCTGAGTTGCGCGTATTTATTCGTGCCACGTGTTTAATTTGCGCGAGTGTTCTAGGAAGCATTAGTGGTGCGACGTGCATAACCTGTTAGTTTAGAAATAACTAGGGATTATTTCTAGCTTTATATGATCTAAAGCTAACAGAACTTAAGAGTGGTAGAGCCATACTTAGGCACGAATGTTGCATTTCCTCGAAATGAGTGAGGTTTCCGGAGGCCCAACTTCCCCTCTCCCCTTTCCTCTCCCCCCATCGCCTCTCTCCTCTTTCCTTAGTTCTCCTCTCTTCTTTCCCCTCCCCGCATAGCCCATCCCTCATCACCCTCAAAGGCGGGCAGCGCCCTTAGGGCTCTTGAGTTGCAGGTGTCCATGGACAGAGGTTGTCACTTACCACCAGGTGAGCCATCTGTTTATTTGTCCCCTGTGGCTTATAATGATGGTTTACAAGCAGTGGGTGTGTGACACGCCTCTGCCTACTCTTTTGGGTATATAGACATGGGAGTATGTATCTACTTTAAGTAAGAATCATTCTCTTATACAGAAATTACATTTTATTGATACCTAAATCCAATTTGAAATTCGTATCGATGTACACGCCCCCGGTGTTATGCTGACAAAAGATTGTTATATACTGCTAAATTGAATTGTTATATTTACGAGGCCCCCGGAGCTATATTAAAAATACTTCAGAAGCTTCAAATTAAAAGAATCAAATTACATAACAAACAAAGCAGAAATCACAACACAAAACACCTACTATTAGATTATTTCAGTTTAGTGTGATTGATTACTTCACTTATTATGATGACAGTGAGATTCTGGTCGCCGGCGTAGCGCACTGCAGCCATTACGATATTAATCTATTATAATATAATATAATTACATCTACTTAACACTGATTAAAGTCTCGCTTTTCACGTTGTCTACAATTATATGAAAACAGTTGTTGTTCGCTAAAAGCATTGTTTATGAGCTGTGGAAAAGCATAAAGTTAAGTCTTTATACAGTATTTTCAGTTCTTACACTTAAATTTAAGCACACTGTGTTCCCACATCATTGCACTCAAAGGCGGGCAGCGCACTTACGACTCTTGAGTTGCATGTGTCCATGCTCGGTGGTTGTCACTTAATGAAAAATGTTATTTTTGACCGACTTACAAGATTGATCCCTCTCTTTTAAGCGGGTCTTTTAAGCGGGGCGTGAAAAAAACCATCTCACCAGGCCAACATAGTGTGGGTCATCATGCTACATTGACTAGACATGCAGTTAGGATGGTGACCTTATTTTTGGACTCCACTTTTTGTTTTCCATCAGACAAACAAAAAAAAAGAACTAAAGTCAGTCTAGTCAGTCTAGTCTGCTACTACATATTTCAGTGTAATGCTGTTTAAGCCGTATGCTTCCCAAATAAAATATAATAAATAAACGATTCTAAATGCTAAGCCAGAGGTTGTGGGTTCGATACCCACCCAGGAATTTTTTTTGTGTGATGAGCACGCGTATTTGTTGTGTGTCTGCGTGTGTTATCGATAATAAGTCTGATTACCATAGTACAAGCTCTACTTAGTTTAGGATCAGACAGCCGTGAGTCAGACATTTGTAGATATTATATTATAATACTTAATCATGAAACAAATATAATTCTTAATCATGGGTTTCTAACCAAACTCGTAATACCAATTGAGCAAGCTGTCGTAAGAAACCCCGTGACACATCTATGTATATTCAACTTTGTGAGGATGGATGGATATCAGTGTCTCTTGCACGCAAAAACGGCTGAACTGATTTGGATGAAATTCGACACGCAGGATGTTTATGACCTAGATTAAGAAACTAGCAACAAAATGATAAACTATGTACATAAAAAGCTTTCTTATAGATATATTGATATCCGTAATCTGCTTGTGTAAGGTGTTTCCAATATCTTATTAAGTGGTCTGTTGCAGCATCCTGTTCGCGGACATCTGTGGCTTCACATCTCTATCTGACCAGTGCACCGCTGAGGAGCTAGTGCGCCTGCTGAACGAACTCTTCGCCAGGTAATTCAAATACTTTCAAAATTTAGTTTTTCTAATATCAACAGCTTTTTGAACCATTCTTAAACTCAGTCCAGACAATTTTGTTATTGACAACTCCTGTTAGCAACACAACCTGTAATTTTAATTTATTGATGTTTGTATTAATTTGGTGGCATCATCCAACATTATTTATATTAACTTCAATACATCTGATTGAACACATAATATTATAAAATGAAGATTATAGGCAGTTTGCTTTCAGACTTTGACCAACGTAAAACTTAAATTAAAAATCAACTTTTTACAAACATACTAACACGCTGTCCGCGATGTTGGTGTGAACATGTATATATTCTTACGATTCATTCCTCAAAGCTTATATTCATTAAACGTGTAGTTTTTTTTTTCTATGATCTTTACTACTTTGCACGGAAAATATCATAATTATAATTTTTGCATAAACTACGAATGCAAAAACATATCGGAAAAGGCTCCTGATTGGATCCTGAAAATTGGGGAGTGCAGTGGCAGAGACATATGTAAGTAATTATTTCACTCAGTACATTAAATTGGTTAAATGGGTTCTTGAATCTTCACCATAATCTTTATACGGGAATAAAGTAGGTAATTTATAACAAAGAATAAAAGTTTTAAAAATAAAAACCGATGATGTTTATTTGTTTACGAATTGTGAATCATCCCATCATGGCCGATAGGGTTTTAAACATAAGTTAAAAATTAAGAACGAAAATTAAAAATTAAATTTACAAATAAATTTTAAATGTTTGAAAAGGATTTAATCATTTTTTTTTCAAAATACGTGATATTAGCCAAACAGCCTATTTTGACCACCTTTTAGTTATATTACTAAATCTACGGCCTCCATGACCGCTGGCCTGAAGGAGACGGTGTCATGACGCGTTCCGCGCTCCTCCTTCGAGCTTCGGTAAAATGATTTTTTTTTCTAGGAAAAGTTATTGAGTTGCCAGCGGACCATACGCTTATTTAAACCACCTTAAAACAAGTGCAAGTGGGTAAATGACCTTTAAGATGTTCTCATTTTTGCTACTTTAATCACCTCATTGACAGGAGCTCCTAAGCTGAATCTCAAGATAGCCCCAGACAAAAAACGCAAACATTTCTCGGCCCTCGGCGCAAACAGTTGCAAATCATAGATAAAATTACTGATTGCTTGAATAAATGAACTATTCATCGTACAAGAGGTGGAAGGAATGGGGGATAGAAATGAAGTACAATATTTCACTATTGTTATGTAAAAAACTTGCAGACTTTATTTTTATTTTTGTGAGCAATAACATTTGCTATATTCAGTCCTCGTTTTGACACTTGTTGAACCCTAATACCCGAATACTTTTTGTGCAAATTTCATAAGTATCTAATTATTTGTGACCGTTATTTCATCTTGTAATCTCACCAAAACCACAATAGCGTTGGCCTCGGCTACTTATAATCGGCTACTTAACTGCTTTTCTATGTAACCAACGTTAGCAACTCTTGATTTCTGATTGAGAGTTGAGATGATATAGAGAATTTTTTACAGATAATACTCTTTATTGACTCAATAAATTTTCATACATAAACTCACGCCTTTCTCCTATCGGTGTAGGCAGAGTCAACAGCCCGTCATCGAACCTTTAATACAAACATCCTTGTGTCGGTCGGTACTTCTGACCGGTTCACTTCAGCACGTCACCTACCGGCATTTCCATTAACGTTTGCCTTGTATACTGAATTCTTCATCCGTTCCGCAATCATTCTTTCTACGTGCCCAAACCACCTTAGCAGACTCTCGACTTTTTCGTCTCTACCTCCCCTTTCAAGCCACATTTCTCCTGGATATCTACAAACCTCTCTCTTATGAATGTTTGTAAATAATATGATGCTATATTGTAAATAGATATTCTTATTAACACCAGAATTTCTACATTTGGCGACCTTATTTAGTTTTGCGGTCACTCCAAGGCAACCGTTGGATTTAAAGACAGTTTATGATAAAGATAGAGTGTAACCATGATTTTCTGTAAATTTATACACATTGGATGAGTGTGACATCCGGTACAGTCGCGGCTAGATGTCTTACTCCTTGAGAAAGGTCTCCTGTCGAGTTAAACTAGTCGGCCACCCCCGAAATACACACGTGAGTAAAAGCGTATATTTAAATAAATATGAATGTAACTCATGAAAGTTTTTATTCTAATATATACTCTGTTTACGGATCCGGTATAGTGTGAACTTGTTCACCATCTATTGAAAAACCTGTGTCGCTATATCTGTTAACTTATCCAAACTAAACCTATTGTTAATTGTCGATCCATATAACGATTTCTTTTTTCTATTTTTCTGGTTATGGACAAGATGACTTGATTATTTCGTTAATACACTTTAAATACCTACACATCATTCTAAACGAAGACGATCGTGAGTGAATTAGTGCGCATCCGCTCACCGGATTGCCGCCGTGTGGCCCCGTCGATCGTAAATCTCAGTACCTTTATTGCTCATTTTATAGTGTACGAGCGTATTTTTACTGTGATGTAATGAAGTAGCAACAGTCAGCACCACCCCTAAGGGGAGGGCGGGTTAACAGATAAATCTTAAGCGACTTTAGACTACCCTCCCTTTACCGAACAGGTTTTCATTGACCTGAATACGAGATAAAAGTGTTAGCCCCCACATTCCTCTTTATTACATTTGTTATATTCTCCACAATTAAACATTGAGAATAAAAGGGCATATATCAATTCAATTTCCATTGATTAATTTGGAATCTTCAATCAATGAGAGTTAAAATTATTATCTGTCGGAAAGAAGCTATTAGTGAAATGTCAAACGTGAGCAAACATACTTGCGACCTCGGAGTTGTAAGTGTGACTTACCATAAGGTCCCGTCAGGTCGTTTGCCTCCCTATAACATTAAAAAAATAATCATAAGTAACGGTATAACATTACTTTATGCTTGCTTGCTGACTAATGACGTCACTCTCCACTCATAAAAAAAAAAAAAAAAATTATATATAGAACGTACCTACCCTTAAATATCCCCCTCCTTGTGTCATATTATACTTACATATTTTTATCTGTTCCTCTTCAAACATTATGAAAACATTCCTGTTGAAATCAACTAAATTATATTACGATCTAATTTAGCAATGGCCGAATTACACTTAAGGAACAGTGCTCGGAATAAAGTATTCCGGATTTTTCATATCAAAACGTGATTAAAGCTTGTTTCTCTCCGTAAGTTTGGGTTATTTAACAGCACACATGAATAATTTGCCGTGTGGTTGTCGGTGGTTAATAAAATGGCCAACCTATCTCTTCCTGTGGGTGTCGTAAAAAACGACTGAAGCATTGGACTGTTCTTAATTCGTAAGTGGGACTAAGTTGCGGTTTACCAAAAAGTTGGCGTTACCTTTAGTAACCTGTCGAATGATGCGAGTATATCTCTTCCGTAACCGTACGTAAACGTAAATTACTTCTTGATTTGAATGATAAACATTAAAGTGATTGTTCCGAAGCAAATTTATTACATCAGACTTATTACAAATGTGTAACTCAAATTAGTAGGGATTTGAGGGTTATGAGAGATGGGGGGATGCGGGGATGGGAAAGAAGGAGGATGAGGGGAGTTGAAAGGGGAGAGGGGGAGTTGGGCCTTCGGAACTTCACTCATTTCGGGGAAATGCAACGCGTTATTTCACAACCGGTTTTCTTTGAGGCTGCTGTATCGTTACTAATAAATGGCAAAATTATTGATGTTCACATTAAGAAGTGTGTGAAAATAGCTTTTTTATATTTTACTCTAATGTAACTCTAATGTAACCAGAAAAAAGGGATCTTATTTTCTGAAGTTATGACATTCTGATAATAAGTTAGACTGATGACAGGTTCTTTCTTAGAGATCACAAGTTGCTACAAGCCCTAAATTTATCCTGCCGAATGTTGTAAGTTATGTTAAATATGTGCTAGAATATTTTCAATTTTAGAACGTGAAAATAGTATAACGATTTTGCCCGCTTGCTACTTGCTTGCTTGCTCCTTAATAACTTTTGTTGTTATTATACGTTGAAGAGCCCACTAGCTACCTATTAGATATGTTTTATGTGAAAACTACTAACCTAACTTGAACAGCACTGGTGAAGTGACCATTACTTCACTGGGGCGAAACGATAAGATGGTACTTCGAACTCGAATCGACTAAAACCACAGTGGGTCACATAGGGTCTTATGGCGGTGCTCTCAGCTTTGCCGCGATAGGAAATCCCAGTGATGTAAGAACTTTTATTCCAGTATAGCCGCAGCTTTAAAGACGAATGTCTTTCGTGAAACGTAGTGAGTATTAGTTAGGGCATGTCTACACTCGTGGGGATGATAGCAAAAGGTCGGTGACACCGCCGTACATCTGTACACCGCTGTGACAAGTAAACGAGAAGTAACGTATATAGGGGACACCGCACTCTCGACTTCATATGTCATGGCATACTAAAAGATAGTCTATGTAATTTTTTTCTCTCCATGAGTTCTCTCCTTAAGTGTAACATTTTCTAAATACAAGACAATAAAAACCAAGTTGATTTTGAGGCTGCTGTTAAGCCTGACTAAAAAGATTATGCGAATTGAATACAGATATTTTTATTCTATCTCCAGAGGTCTATCTCCAGAAGTTGACTGCGTTAGGTTAAACAATGATGATTATGGATTAGCAAATGAGCAGTTATGAACATTGTCTCTATTCAAGTTTACACATTTTGAACCTGATTTGACGGAGTTTACACGTTTTGTGCTGTTTTACAAGTTTACACATTTTACATAGAACAGTACCTATCTAGCTTGTAACGGAGACAGTGGTGGAACAACTCTTTCCTACTTTTAGTTTCCTAAACATTTAATACAATATTCAAAGAATAATAAATATATAAAACGAAGACACACATCACATCACATCAAAGTAAAATTCTCAAAAAAATATAAAACCCGATTGCATCACAAACGTCCACTTCTTTTGCTGACGTTATATTCAAATCTTATACCATGTGTTACTTCCACTATTAAATCGATTAAAATGGCTTTGACACAGAAACTTCATACGTATAGATACGAAACATAACATTCATATACTTAATTTCATTCGCAAACAGAATCTATGATCATTAATAAGTTAAAAACCGAACGCTATATTAGAATGTAGAATTTCATTATCAAAACATTATAAAAAACATTTTCCGTTAAACATAAATTCGTATTTATACAGAGATAGGTATTAATGTCAGTGTACAGTAATAAGAGGAGGCGCCATTGAATATAGGCTTATCGCTCTCAGTGCAACGCGCTCCCGAAGCCGATGTACTCTCAGCTATTCTCCCCTAATGAAAGCTAACACTAATCCTCTTAAATAGAATCTCCTTGCTGCACCCGCCTTCGAAATGCACGCTCATCTGATATAATCCTATTTCAGAAATGCGAAAGTTCTTTTGTTTGTTACCCTTTTGCATCCTAATCATGACCTAATCATGTCCAACAATGACTAGGCCAGTCAGTCAGTTGGTCTCGTGGTTAGTGATCGTGGGCTCGATACGCAGAAGCGAAATCCACAAATTCTTCCTAAAATTTTCCCTAGTTGCTATTAAATATGAATGCCGTATAGTTCTTAGCGAAGAAGAATAGGGCCACTCAATGCAATCGATGAAGAATCGCAGACATGAGTCTGCGATTCTTCATCGATTGCATTGTTATCTATCACGTACTATAGACAGAGTGCCAGATTAAGTTGACAGTAGTAGTTGAAACAGTAGTAGAGGAATGCTTAGCCACGAATAGACCGACTCGACCGGTGCGATACCACGACCTCACAGTAAAACGGTTGTGAAGTAACGCTTGCGTTGCATTTCCCTGAAATGAGTGAGGTTTCCGGAGGCCCAACTCCCTCTTTCCTCTCCCCTCATCTCCCCTCTCCTCTTTTCCATCTCCTAATCCTTACCCGCATCCCCCCTATCCCTCATCACCCTCAAAAGCAGGCAGCGCACTTACGACTCTTGAGTTGCAGGTGTCCATGGACGGCGGTTGTCACTTACCATCAGGTGACCATCCTGTTCGTCTGTCCCCCTATAGTATAAAAAGGAGCCTCCCTATTACGTAATTAGGACTAAGTCATGGTTAAATTATATGTGGGTACGGCTCTCTGTGTCAGTATATGTATGTATACTTAAGTTGTACAAATCATTAAAAAGAAAATCTGCATAAAATGTAAGAATTTATATTTCTGCAGCGATATTTGTATATGTTTAGGAAGTTAGCCGTTGTTAACTCGAATATGGTCAAAGCTTTTGTTTTCTTTACTAAAAAGGTAAGCTTTTTTTCTTTGCTTAAATGTTAGTTTTGAAGCATCAAACTCTACAGAATTTGTCACGTTTTATGGAGACACCCACATACATATGTATGTATTTATATGTATGTATTTACTTTTACAGTGTTCATGACAAATGTGACTGTCAGGAGCACGTCTACAGCTGCTATAAAAGTTATACTGCCATACGAGAACAACTGTGCACTTGTCGGTTTTACGCTTATTACAACTCCGACAGTGCATCACATCGAATTTGTTACAAACGTCTTAAAATTATCTTCAATACATACCCTATAATTTATCTATTAAAACATACGGTTTTACTCACGTGTGTATTTTGAGGAGGCCCGACTAGTTTTCCGTCCCCAGGCTTCATCAAGGAATAACTTGTCCGATTGCAGGAGAGGGCATCTTGTCTCCTCTCCAGCCAATCCTCCATGACAGGTCCTACCGCCACGATCTTGCCGTGTCATGTGTTCTTTACGATCTATACATTCCATGGTTCTCGAGTTCTCTGCACTACGTTATGTAGTAGCTTTCATTAATAAATTTGCGCCAATGTCCAGTACAACAAAACCTTCATTTCCTTGTAACATGTTCACATGACACTTAAATGGTGAATTGTGTATGCGTAACCGACCACCAAACCCGGTCGCTAAATTATAGGGCCATGACTACTGACTAGTTAAGACTAGTCTAGCTTCGGGAAACCCCACTAATTTCGGGAAAATGCAACGCTTGAACGTTGAAAACGTTGCATTTGCATTCAAAAACGGTTTTCTGTGAGGCCGTGGTATCGAACCGGTCGAGCCGGTCTATTTATGCCTAAAAATGGCTCTATCACGATAATAGTAATAATTAAATAACAAAAATATTGCTGCAGCTGTCTAGGATTTATAGCCATGCAGATTTTGACATTTGAGGGCACCATGTATATCCTTTAAATAGTAGGAGTGACGTAGGGCAGGTAACATTTTGAGATAACATAATCAATGAAAAAGATAATGCAGGCAGGTGCGATGATTTTTAGCAACTTGTTTAATAAATTTACGACTAGTTCAAAGAATCATACGATAGAAAAGAACTAACATTGGAAGCATTATAAGTAGATGATATGACTTAATCTAGGTGTAGAAACGTGCTATCATAGATGGCTATTATTTTCACACTCTGTATGCAATGGCACCATTCTGTCGCAACCAAATGTGTTCTATTATACTTCTCAATTACGTATTGGCAGGCCCTTTAATATATGTGAATGGCATTCGACGGTTACAGTTTTAAATTCATATGTATAGCGATGAATAGGACCACTACCAATGTAATACTATTTGTGCCGCTAAAAACATTATATGTATAAATTACTATTCTTATCCTGCAACTTCACTCGAGGTTTTCTTGTATGGTGTAGGTGGGAAGATGGGTCACCTGATGTTAAGGGAAAATACCGCTCATGGAAATCTGCAACTTAAGAGTCGTAAAGTGCTCTGTCTAATTTTGAGAGTAATGAGGAGGGGGATAAGAGAAAGGGAAAGAGTAGAGTGGGGATGAGGAGAGTGAAAAGAGGTTTTCTGTACGGCCGTGGTATTAGTCTGGTTGAGCCCTCCCATTCGCACCTACGCATGGCTCTAAAATGTTTATAAACTTCTCACTCTATTTATCGCAGCGTGATAAAAGAAAAACGGGATATCGGATCGGACTGTTATCTAGAATACAGTATATGTACATGCCATAACATACATTGCCCGGCGCCCTGTTACGTCCGTATTTGGAACTAAATTATGCTTGGCAAAAAGTGGGTGTTTAAATGTTACAGGTGTATGAGTATCTACCAATTTTCTTTTGCTACTTGACTTATATCAAATGTTATGAAACAAATGGTTGAATACTACATCATTCGTTCTAGGAACCCGAAATATATTAGTTTATTTGAACAAAAGTTAAAGATTTATTTATCAATACACTTTGAAATTCATGTTTTTTATTTTAAACTTGAAACATTGAAAACGCTATCGGCCATAATGTGCCGATGCATAATGCGTCTGCAGGGTTCCTGGAAGAATCCCTCCTAGGGTATACCCAGGTCCCTTGCAATAGACCCACTTGTGCCGGAACACCGTGTGGTTTTAGTCGGTTCGAGTCCGACATAAGACTTCACCGTCAGCTCCGGTGAGGTGATGACCCGTGGGGGTTTCCACACGAAAAAAAAAAAAAAAAAGTGCATAATGCGTAAACTACTAAGACTAAGACTAAACGTCATTCGTTTTTATTTATAAAACTCTTATTTAACATTAAAAATCAGTGCTTGCTCGTAGCAAAATTATCGTGAAGAAGATTTAAATAACAGATAATTATAATCGTTACACAAATATGACGGACAGCGTTTTAGTAAGACTTTAAAAACTTGATTTTTGAAATAAAGTTTTGCACTGTTGAAAGTCTCAAAAAACTATTAATATATTTTTTTGGTTTCGCAGAACAATAATATACCTTATAAGACTCTGTTAAATAGTGTCAACAAACCTATTTGAAATTTTAAAAAGAATAGAGTTGTGAATGCTGCTTTGGAACACCCATTTTAAAAGAATGAGTGAAGAGCAATTATGTAAAGGAATTTGTAAGGCTTCTGTGAGCAGAGATTTGGTGTGGGTAGGCCGATAAAGAAATATATTGACTAGAAAGTCAAATTAAAAAGAAAAACACCAGTAGCCGAAGAGCGTGTATGAAAGGAAGGATTAATGTGGATGAGGCTGAAGTTGTATCTCAGGATTGAACCAAATGGTGTTTCGTCGTCTCTGTCTACCCTCTGTGGACGAGAATGAGGCGTGAGCATATGAATGTATTTTGATAAATTCTTAATAAGAATAGGCAAAAATCTCAAACCGTTTTAATAACATTAAAATTAATGTGTAATTTCTAGCTTCTAAATATCTTCACAGCTCATCCAGATTAACAATGGCATTAAGTAAACCTGTTTTCAGTAAAAGGCTTATATACCACAGTTACCTAAAGCCATAACAGTGGCAATACGATTCAACCGTCTTATCTGACTAATTAAATATCCTCAGGCAATTCTAGTCTCGAAATTCCCTATAATGCTCTTTTAAATTCACAATCAACACGATTTAATGCTTAATCTAGGTTAATTATTATTCAAGTTTTATTTAAAAGTGCTGAGAGTCAAGAGAGCATCTTATAAACCTACATTAAAATTTTTAAAAGATAGAGAGACTGTTTCAGAGGCGCGCAGTTCGCATTATTGACTGTCCTGAGATCACCGAGTCCCTCGAGCCTTTGCAGTTGTGAAGAGATGTCGCCTCTATGGCAGTCCTCTATCGTCTACATCACGGAGAATGTTTTGACGAGCTCTTCCAATTGGTCCCACCTTCTCCCTTTCTCTATACGACAACACGTGTTGGCCTCTTTTTGCCGGCTCTTCTTTCCTGTGCCGATCGGTAAAAGCCTGGAATTCTCTACCAGCGCACGTGTTTCCTTCCCACTTTGATCCCGGGTCTTTTAAGCGGGGCGTGAAAAAGCATCTCACCAGGCCGCCATAGTGTGGGTCACCATGCTGCATTGACTAGACATGCAATGAGGAAGGTGACCACCACTCTTTGACTCCACCTTCCATCAGGCAAAGTGGAGTCACTATGGTAGGCTAATATAAAAAAAAATACTCGACGAGGGGCGAGGGAAGTGAACAGAAACGTAGTGGAGGTGTTCATGTTCGCTTTGATCATCCATTCTTTAGGTGGTTTTCGGAGTATGTAGCCGCTTGGGTAATATTCTCTTCAACGCAAGTAACAATGGTAGAAGAAGCTTCAAAGATACCATATAGTCGTATCATAAGGTTATATGCAAAATCATATAGGTTTCACCATCGGAATTTAATCACAATAAATTGTATAAGGCACAATGTCTTTTTTATTTACTTGACAATAGATAGAGTAGCAGATAGCCGGAAGATTTAGACGGTGATCGCGGGTCAAGTCTTCGTCGTTCGTTCATCATCGTAGAGACTATTAAATAAAAACATAATAGCCGTCATTCTTTATGAATTTATATTTTTATCGTGTGATACTATTATTTTCTGCACAGATTTGACCGTCTTGCTGCTGAGCATCACTGCCTGCGCATCAAGCTCCTGGGCGACTGCTACTACTGCGTGTCGGGCCTGCCGGAGGCTCGCGATGACCATGCTAAGTGTTGCGTCGAAATGGGCCTTGACATGATTGATGCTATCGCGTAAGTTTTACAGTAAATAACATCAAGCCAATGGGTAATTTAAAAATAATTTAAATTAGAATCTTTGACTCATAGGTCAGCTGGAGAATCCACCCAAGAACACATGTGATCTAAACCTTATGTTACGACATCCAATCAATTCCTTCCGTTTACTGATGTATTTTAGCGACATCTAGTAAAGACCTTCCTTTTTTTCATTTTCAATATGAAAGCTGCCCTGGTTGATTCTGCCAGTACTCATATGGTTTTCTCAAAGATTAAGCCATGCCTGTCTCAAGCCAAGTACAAGCCGTATTAAGGCGATACCGCGAATGGCTCAATATCTCAGTTTTGGTTCCTTAGATCTTACTCAGTTACTTGGATAACTGTGGTAATTCTAGAGCTAATACATGCAATCAGAACTCTGACCAGTGATGGGATGAGTGCTTTTATTAGATCAAAACCAATCGACGGAGGGCCTCGCGTTCGAAGTCGTTAATTTTGATGAATCTGGATAACTTTTGCCGATACTTTGGATCTAATCTGATGATGAAGCATGGAGGTGAATATTGAAACTCTTCAGTGCCTACTAGTAAATTAATCGAGTTAGGTCTTATTTAGATAGACCATTTTCAATTGCATTAATTATATATTAATAAACGCCGAAATGTATGTACGCGCATAACTTCCGAATTTTTTTGCTGGGTCCGGTATTATTAGAAGAGGTTTGCATAAAAGATTAAAGCTTCTTAAAATCTCTTACCATTAAAAGAGTGCGAGTGAGTGAGACAGAAGACTGTTTGTGGACATATTTAATATTTTTGTATTAGGTACATTACCCCTGCGAAGAATATATATCTATATTGCCAATGTTTCAATTTCGACGGATTTTTCGTTATTCGTTGAAGTATGTTTGTTATTTCTTAAAGCAGTTTATACAGTTATTGAAACGTCTCATTGCCTATCTGTGACATTTTAATCAGACTCTAATAGTGAAGTTAAATAGTAAAACCTTCCCTGAAACATTTTTTTTATGCGATAGGGGGCAAACGAGCAGACGAATCACCTGATGGTAAGTGACTACCGCCGCCCATGGACACTCGCAACTCAAGAGTCACAAGTGCGTTGCCGGCCTTTTAGGTAGGAGTACGCTCTTTTCTTGAAGGTTTTTCTTTGGTTTGGTTTCTTTCCTACTACCTTATAAATAATAAAATTATGTATCGCGCATTGAAAGTTCTCGGTATCATTTGTTCATAATTAAACTCTCCAACATCAATCGTTTAGGCCGCTATCCAAATGATAATAAATAACATAACATAACATGATGATCATCTTACGAAAGCTTTTTTTTGTTCTATTTGAATTAAGAAATACATACAAGTAAGTATAAATTGTATTTTCTGTCCAGTCTGGTACGCGAAGTGATGGCTGTGAATGTCAACATGCGCGTCGGCATCCACACCGGCCGTGTGCACTGTGTTGTGCTTGGCCTACGCAAGTGGCAGTTCGATGTCTGGTCCAATGATGTTACCCTCGCCAACTATATGGAAAGTGGCGGCGTTGCTGGGTGAGTCATAAATTACCTCATAGCTTTGACGACCCCTGTAGCGCGGCGGTAATGCAACCGACTGCCACGTCTGCGGGCGTGAGTTTGTGGATAATATTATGACATTGTCCTCACATTTCCTCTAACGTAAAGAGAAATTATAAAAATATGTTGGAATAGATTTTCCATGGAGTTTTTCACCTGTTCCATAGGATCTACATATTGGAATAGACAACTAGCGTCAGGATTGACTTCGTCTGGGTGACTTCTTCTTCCCTTGACAACTCTTATACCTATAATTGGTTTGATTTGATTTGATGCTGTGTTTGTATATATCTTACACTCCCTTTTCAAAAACTTACACATTTATAAATGAATAATTTATGACTTAATAGGCTTATACAAGGCTTCACTTTGTTTTTTTTTTATGATGTAGGGGGCAAAAGAGCAAACGGGTCACCTGATGGTAAGTAACTGCCTCAAAAATGACAATTCCGTTGCCAGTCTATGATTTCTATTAAAATATAGTATTTTGTTACGTATGCAAGGTTTTCTAAACTTGGTTTCTGTACTCCTGAAAACATTAATGCAACACTTCATCAATCATCTACTGAATCGATCATTGAGTTACAGGAAATCGTAAGACACAAACTTATGTTCAAAAAATAATATATAATTTTATGTGTTTGTTGTGGAAGGCGTGTCCATATCACCAAGGAGACGCTGGAGTGCCTCGGCGACGACTACCAGGTTGAGCCGGGCAATGGCGGGCAGCGCAACGCCTACTTGAAAGATCACAACATTGACACCTACTTAATTGTGCCAGACGACACCAGCCGAGTGGTAAGTGTATATTGCTGCTGGAGTATAACACTTTGTGAAATAATTTTAATTAACACGTCAATGTACATACATATTTTATTTGCTTTATATATTTTCGGCCAATTGCGTATGGATTCATTGTATTTTACTAGGAAAGGCACTTGCCAAAAGAGCTAGAGGATATATGTATAAAATAAAGTTTCATACATACACTCACCCCTGTAAGCAGGGGCGTAATTAACGCACTCATTTTTCCCGATCATAATTAAATCCCATTTACGTAATAACCTTTGGAAAAAACTTTTGGGAAGTATATTGCTTATACAGATTGAGGAGTAGAAGTAATAGCTAAAGGTAGCCAGGGTCACATACCTATAACTCGAACTGGCGGTTGCTGGGAGGTCCGAGCCCACTTAACTATTTAATGCCTCTAAAATATTTATTCAAATATTTAAAGTTTGTTAAAAAAGTTTTCCA
The DNA here is from genome assembly GCA_947561695.1 of Tyria jacobaeae. Lineage (NCBI taxonomy): Eukaryota > Metazoa > Arthropoda > Insecta > Lepidoptera > Erebidae > Tyria > Tyria jacobaeae. The sequence continues at coordinate 2,016,389 of OX387207.1, read as the reverse complement.
AGCTTTGTTTGTATTTTAAGTTAGTTGATCACAATAATAACGTGTTGAAAAATTGTGATGTCGCAGGATAAAAAGCCGCAGCACTCATTCTCCCTCAACGGCAACATTTCGAAGGAGATGCGCGTAATGGGCCACGGCTCGCAACACGGCAAGCACTCATCCAAGTAAGTAACATAATATCCATATTGATTTATTTTTAACACTGAAAATGTTTTTTTTTTATATACATATATATTAGGGTTAACAACAGTCCTTAAATATTAATAATACACATTAAATGTACAAATAGGGAGAAACCAATTAATGTTAACCACATAAATAAATACAATTTTGATATTATTACATATAAAAGTCCAGATCATGTTACTCCAGAAATGTGTGCTATCGTGAATGTGTGAGTGTTTGTGAGTGTATGTATGTATGTCTGTGTGTGCGTGTGATTGCATGCATGTGCGTGCGTGATTCAGAAATTGCAATATAAAAGGAACAAATATAATTATATACATATATAATATAACGCACAATTTTACTATTTGAGAATAAATCTGTCTTTGAATTAGGTATTATAGATTGATACTATTCTGGAGAGAACAGAGTTCTTAGCATAGTTAGTGGAATGCAAGGGCGTATTTTTTACCTTGTTTGGATAATCAAACAGCGATAAATATAAATAAAAATAGTCATCACTGTTCAATAGGTAACTAAGATAAGGGGAAAAGAATTATTCCCGAACCGATACGACCTTCAAACCTTCAAGAAAAGAGCGTACTCCTACCTAAAAGGCCGGCAACGCACTTGTGACTCTTGAGTTGCGGGTGTCCATGGGCGGCGGTAGTCACTTACCATCAGGTGACCCGTCTGCTCGTCTGTCCCCTATCGCTTAAAAAATAAAAAAATAAACAATAAACCGTTAATAGTTAAATTCATAAAATAAATATAAGTATTAAGTGAATTATAAATAATATTTGATGAGCCAAAGCATTTATTTCATATAGGCCCAAAATGCACTTTTGAACGTCAACATTTACTTTGAAATAAAACTGATTCTAGTCTAGTCTAGTCTAGATATATAATTATGTGTGAAAACGATGCACCCAGAATAAAATTACTATACCGAAACAACGACAGATAAATTAATTTTATGATAGATACATGGTGCTCACACATTTACAAACATAGTAAAAGTATACGATTTACACAGAATATTAAAAAGTAATCAGTCAGATATATGCTAAATTTATTTTTACATTTTAATATTAGGTGCACATTGTTATTAAGACGCGCATTGTGGGGGGGGGCTATGTCCAGCTACAGTGAGCTAATTGACTGATTGAGTTATTTTAGTATTGTGTTACAGTTTTCTTGATGATACTTGAACGCGTAGCCCTAATGTCAATAGTAGTTGTTGTAAGACTGTACAAGATGGTAAAGGCGGCATCTGGTTGTCGCGTTTAAATGGTACCTGCTCTATAGCACAACATATTAATAACTGGAGTACTCGTCATACTTGTTGTGCCATAAATCATACAATAACATTGCTTGTAGTTGGGTGCGTCTTTTCTGTAGACTTAGAAACTCATACTTGTTAAGTTACTGTTCATAAATTATAACAGAAGCATCTATAAAGAATAAATTTTAGATACTTCTTCTGGACGCTCTCAAGAGCCTCAGTATGTTTTTCATTAAATGGAGTCACGAATGAATCATCATACAGTGTAATATCCGGATTAGTCCAAAAATGTATAAGTTAAAAAAAAGGATATCAATGCATTTGAAATTAATTCAAATTTTTCGTTTAGAAATATGAACGCACACCAGAAAGCGAAAAAAATGGAGCTAAATCAACTATTCTTCGAATACACATAACGCTTTTAAAATTCGACAAAGAAAAATAATTAATTTTTTTTTGTAGCACGTGGTTAATAATAAAAGAGTTGATTTTTGTAGCATTTTTCAGACAATTTGTAATATCTACATATTGGCCTCTGCCTGTCCTTTCGGGAATATAGGCTTGAGTATATGTATATATGTATGTATACTTACTTACATAAGGGTAAATTTTTTTATATGTTTTATGTATATTAAAGACTAGGTTTTGCCCGCTACTTAGTACGTGTGAAATTTAGAATGAAGTACCTACATATTTATGTATTTAAAGACGCGAACAGCAGTGCCGTAAACAGCCTTTTCTGCGCCCTGTGCGAGCTTCTATAACTGCGCCCTTGTTTTTTAGATATTATAGGTACCCTGGCTAGAGTAATGATATGTATAGACCTACTTCTTTTTTTTTTAAAGAACCTATGTGGGCAAACAAGCAGACAAGCTACTTATGCGGACCCTTCGCCTATTATACCACTCACTATATCTCAGTTACTAAAACTCAAACGCAAGTTTACTAGTGCAAATGCGGTGCCTACTCTGATGCTTACGATTTAATTTTTGGTGGTGGTCTGGCCGTTCTTCCGCCCCCAGAGTCTACGCCCTGTGCCTGGACACCGGTGGAACCGCCCTATTTTATGGCAGTGGTGGACAGACATCTGACAATACATCTATGAAAACTACATTCAATTCAATGTAGTGGTTTTTGTGTGATGAACACTGACAGAAAATAAATCTAAAAACTGTTTTTTTTTTGTGGTGTCTGATGTTAGTCTATAAAGACCCTCTTATTATTATTTTTATTCAATATCTATGATGTACATATATCAGGCCGTTACAATGATATATATATATATATATTTAAACAAATCTTAACATCGAGGAAGACACTCGAGGAAGCACATTAAATATTAATCTTAATTAAAAGTTATTCTAGCTACTTGAACCACTTACAATCCTTTCTCCGTAAACAACACCAATGCGAGAAAACTTCCTTTCGAAAAACCTTGAAGATTAATTTTCGCTCGGTTGGATGGGGACAAATAAGTGTAAGCTGACACATGAGAAATTTAATAATGATTCATGTAAGAAAATAATAAGATGTGAACGCAATTTTTCTACGAAATTTACTTCATTAACTGTGATTGTTATTCTGTAAACACGACGAATTTGAATACCTGTATTTTTATAATAATATTAAATTGAAACATCTTACGCGCGGCTGTCTGATCCCTGACTAAGCAGAGCTTTTATTATAGTGCAATACCAGATTGATGATACACACCTTTAGGTATTATTATATATAGAGATACATATTACATATTAATGTGGACACATAGTTTTGTAATGATCATTATCATGTGTTCTTTCTGGGTATATTAATATATATGTATGTATATATTACCCACGACCTCTGGCTTAGCAGCTAGCCAGCAGATCACTAATCACTAGACAAACAGGCCATTAAAATTTTACAATCCATGTTGCCAGTTGCAAAAAGAGGGTCCCTGATCGAAGTTCGCTAATGCCTCCTTCCCCAGTAAAAATAAATATGAAAAATAATAAACACCGTTGAAGTTTTCCATTTTCGTTAACACAGACGATAAAATTCGATAAAAACCAACATAATTAGTGTTTTTAAATATTGCAACGTATTAAAATTCATTTCAAATTGTCAGTAAGTTCAACTACGATATAACGTGTTCCACTAGTGATGGACCAAGTTATGATCGTATTCGCTATCACTTGATAGACTAATAGAAATTGTGATTACACTTAAGCCAGTTTGTAATGTATAAGTTATGTAAATCTTCTGCTGCAATTAAATCAAGCGATTAGGATCAGTATTGATAAATAACCTACATACCGACTGCAGCGCCATCTGCCGGGCTGATATGTGAACACACTCACAGTAGAATTATATATATAAAGATGTATACATCTTATAAGGATAAACAGGCGTTTAAAGTCTGTAAGGGTTCACATAAGCTTGCTTCTTAGGATAGTCGCTTAATTCTCTTGCGCCCCTTGCAATAGACCCATTTGTAACGGCACTTTTGTGATTTTAGTCGATTCGATTCCGACATCGGCGGTGGACTCCGACTCAATTGTAGCTCCGGTATCGTGATAACCCCTGGAGGCTTCCATACAAAAAATAACCCTATAAACGTAAACTATAAATATACGAATATCTAATCCACATAGTCAAATTTTTTTAGAAACTCATTTCTGGAAACTCATGCCAGCCAAACTCAGTAGAAATTAAACCGCATGCCATCAGACTTACCCTCATACTGGCAAATCTACATAGCTACATACTACAAAGGCTAAACGTAACTTACAGGGTAATTGAGATGCCAACTTTCACCGAATAATAGCGCTTAACGTTCACAAAACTACTAGAAACTTGTGCCGCAACTTTTTACCACAAATCGCTGGATTGCTGGCGAATAGATTCAACCGTACTGTTAATTGAGTTGTTTCTCCATTAACGTTATAGTCGAATGGTATAGTGCCATAGTTCTGATAGACTGTATTAACTTGTGCTATCATTTCGGTCGCCTCATCGTTCTGGATGTTTTTACACTGACTGCCAGCCGGCCTGGATAGATTAGAACTGCCTGTAAGTTTGTTTAGAAAAAAAAGGTAATTCAAATTAATTCTTCAGTGCATCCTATTCAATCGGTGCCTGTCTCTAGTGAAAGAACGAAGGGTATCAATTGTTGTCATAAAACATAATCAAAAATTATTCACATAAGAATATATTTTTGTAAAAGCACAAAATTTGAACTGCGGTTCTGAGAACGCTGACTCTTTTCAATTTCAATTAAAAATTGTTGGATCATACAGGCGATGGATAACTAAATTGGGTTTATATTTTTAAATGCGTTTTACTGTCTCTTTCTTTCGTGGAACTGTTATTTTTTAATTTTTGTGTACCGTAGTACACAATAATTAAAGTTTACAGTTCCAGTTACTTAAAAGAATATGGAAATGCATCCCTATTCCGCATATAAAGCGTGCTCATATGTACATACACATATATATATTTCTGTAATCGAGCAATCATTTAAAAACAAAGATTTCGATTCATTTATAATTAAGGTTCGTAACAACATCAAGTATAAAAAAGGACAATTTTTAATCGACGAAAAGAAGAGGTTCTGTTTTCGACTCGTTTGTATGTATGAAAATCGCGGATATTCAAAGATGTGTATACTCGATTTTCTCAAAATTATATTTCCGAAAGTTAAATACATGTTTCAGGGAAGGTTTTAATATGTAACTTGACTATTAGAGTCTGATAAAAATGTCACAGACAGGCAATAAGATGTTTCAATAACTGTATAAACTGCTTTAAGAAATAACAAACATACTTCAACGAATAACTAAAAATCCGTCGAAATTGAAACATTGGCAATATAGATATATATTCTTCGCAGGGGTAATGTACCTAATACGAAAATATTAAATATGTCCACAAACAGTCTTCTGTCTCGCTCACTCGCACTCTTTTGATTTTAGGAAGCTTTAATCTTTTATGCAAACCTCTTCTAATGTTACCGGACCCAGCAAAAAATTGGGAAGTTATGCGCGTACATACATTTCGGCGTTTATTAATATATAATTAATGCAATTGAAAATGGTCTATCTAAATAAGACCTAACTCGATTAATTTACTAGTAGGCACTGAAGAGTTTCAATATTCACCTCCATGCTTCATCATCAGATTAGATCCAAAGTATCAGCAAAAGTTATCCAGATTCATCAAAATTAACGACTTCGAACGCGAGGCCCTCCGTCGATTGGTTTTGATCTAATAAAAGCACTCATCCCATCACTGGTCAGAGTTGTGATTGCATGTATTAGCTCCAGAATTAACACAGTTATCCAAGTAACTGAGTCTGGCAGGATCAACCAGGGAGCTTTCATATTGAACGCGAAAAATAACTTCTTTGATTTGACTTCCTTGATGTATCTATATAGCTAGTCAGCCAGTTATCAGTGAGGATAATACTTTCATTTTTAAATGTAAAAGCATGAATTCGTCCAACATAATAATTCAATGAAACAAACAAAACCATCACGGTAAAAGGGATCCCTATTATTTATATATACATACATACATAAATACATACATACATACATACATAAATACATACATACATACATACATACATACATACATACATACATATGTACATACATACATACATACATACATACATACATACATATGTACATACGTACATACATACATACATACATACGTACATACATACATACATACATACATACATACATACATTCACGCCTATAGCGCCGAATTGGTAAGCAGAGGTGTCTAAAATGCCCACTTTATGCCAACTATAATTTATTGCTACTTAAGTACCCACTTCATGGGGGGCGAGCCTATTACCATCACCCAGGCACTGACCAGACGAACAGTCGGGTCACCTGATGGTAAGTGACAACTTCCGTCCATGGACACCTGCAACTTAAGAGTCGTAAGTGCACTGCCCGCCTTTTGGGGTGATGAGGGATGGGGGAATGCGTGGAGGGGAAAGAGGCAAAGTAGGATGAGGGGTCAGCAAAAGGGGAGAGGGGGATTTGGGCCTCCGGAAACCTCACTCATTTCGGAGAAATGCAACGCAAGCGTTACTTCATAACCGGTTTCTGTGAGGCCGTGGTACTGCACCGGTCGAGCCGGCCCATTCATGCCTAAGCATGGCTCTACCACTGTTAATATAATATAATATAATGTCGGATAGATAACATTCCAAACCCTTACTTTTACGACTCTTGCGGGGAGAGATGGGGTGACCCCATTCTTATATACAGAGAACCACACGGCCAATGTTATATTTTCATATTACGTCACTACTTTAAAATTTGTGTAGACCATTATTTTATGTGTTTTTTTTTTCTTTTAAGTAAAGAATACTAGCAACGTGGGTCACACATTACTCGTATTGTTGTTAACCCCCCCAGCTAAGCTAAATGCTTGTGTTAGGGGTTGGTTTACGACGGTAGTGTACTAGGCGGGGTTTGAACCCGCAACCACATGATCGCAAGTCCGACGCCTCAGCAGCCGACGCTTATGTTAGTCACTTACGACTCTATACTGTTTTATATTTTATAAAAAATAACCACTAAAAACCCTTAATTTTGTTAATCGCTATTATAAACTAATATCTTAAATATTTTTATGTAGAGGACTGATACACGATTTACTGTTATCATTTGAACTAGATATGTCTTGATATTAATAATTAAGTTGACTATAAATTTGTATTAACTTTTTTAAAGATACTAGCTTGAGCACACCTCTTCGGCTGCGTCGTATATTCATAAAAAGTATGTCCTTTCATAGGATTCGAACTATCCACATAACAAATTTAATCAGAATCTGTCTAGTCATTTTTTTCTTTTTTTGTAATATAGGGGGACGGACGAACAGTACTCACCTGATGGTAAGTACCACCATCCATGGACACCTGCAACTTAAGAGTAGTAAGTACGCTGCCCGCCTTTAAGGGCGAAGAGGGATAGGAGAATGCAAGGAGGGGAATAAGAAAAAGGAGAATGAGGGTAAGGCAAAAGGTGAAAGGGGGAATTGAGCCTCCGGAAACCTCACTGATTTCGAGGACATACAAGACATGCGTTGCTTCCCAACCGGTTGTCTGTGAGACCGTGGTATGCATGGCTCTACCATGACTATATTTAGTCGTGAAAAGGTAACAGACAAATAGATAGGTTGAGTAACTTTACAATATTAATATTTTGTAACATAATATGTGTTGTACTAATTAAATATATAGAATTGTGTTTAAGCTTGTGTAATTCTGAAATGAGAAATCACATTGACAGTATTTAGCTTAAGGAAAAAAAATTGGGAGAAGTAAGAAGTGTTAAAAGTAAGGGGAAAGAGGATATCCAAAAAAAAAATATTGCCATTTTTAATCACTAATGTAAAATATCCTCTGCTGTGAATTTTGCTGGCGTCAATAAATATTATAGTAGTACTTCTTCAGTTAATTTTTAAGATAGTCTTCTAGATTTATGATCAATTGCAACATCAAAGTTTAATTCAATTAATTGTTTCCTCAACACCTCGACTTCAAGAATACTCAAACTAATAATAAACCGATGTAGAAGGCGAGCGATAAAGTCAGAAAGCGTTCATCAAATCGTCGACGATTCCAATTCGTCCGTGACTGATGCAAAATTGCTAGCGGTCGAGTAATTAGCCCTCTATAGAGGCAACCCTTTGATTAGCAAAGCAGAGTATTTACATAAAACTAATTGGTACCAGTCGGCAGCGCACGCTACGACATGCCGACACAAAGCTTGTCGTCTCTCAAATTTTGTAATACCTGATGAAATATTTGAAACACGCCACGATGAAACTTTTAATTACAGTCCTAATTCAAATGTCGGTACGTGGCCTTATATGTGAGAACTTGAACACGTGGATAGTTATCTTTTGACTTGTGTCAGTCAACCAATTAGCTTACTGAAATCTACTATTCGACTTAGGCCGCTCCGTTTACCCAATCGTAGCATAAGGACTGCTCGGAGCTCACGTAGATATGGTTTTGTTTGATCCACTGATTTGAAAACTAAGCATGCATTCCTTGGAGAGAATCCTCTTATAATTGGCAACGTTTTCAAAATTATATCAGTAATATATGCCTGTAAACTGATAACAAATTTTAAAACTTTTTTTTTATAACCCTAGTACCCTGGTAGGAAAATGGGGCACACATTAATTACTGTTCCATCTAATCTAAACGATGGCTTAGCACTAGTTGCTATGGCTGTTTCTATTCAGACAAGCCAATACCAGTAATGGATTTCAATATGTTGATAGATATATAATCAAAATTCTGATTTTGAGCTTGTTCACGATGGTACTTTGTGAAATTTGGACCACAAAAAACGCAATTCTGATTTCGGGGCAGATAAATCGATCTAGCTAGGTTTCATTTTTAGAAAACGTCGTTTTATCCGTGTTTTCAGGCAATAAAAAACTGCTACAGTATCATTATAATACGAAGGTAAATTTCGCTACCATCTTCAAGGTTGTGATAGGTCAGGTGGGAAATAGGGCGGTCCCGTAACCAAATTACCCCGGTTCGAGTCCTGATGATTATTTTATTTTACTTTTTTTCGGTCTTTTACACGATTTACCAAAAAAAAACTGAGCAAAGCATCCGGTCATCCAGGAACTATGATATAACATGCTCTTGTTATGACACATTTGTAATTCTCAGGTGATTTAGTTCTTTTACAAATACAAAAAGAGATATATTTTCATGGGTACTTTGCTCGACGTTTGACCGATTGACAAAGGACTTTCACTAGCAATTATCTGGTGTTATAAAGAGTTATATATAGTATATAAAACACGCAAGCGGGGGACACTTAAAATTATTATAATATATGTGGAAAAGCCATGCTTAGGTACGAGAAGGCTGGCTCGATCGGAGTAACACCACGCCCTCACAGAAAACTCCTTGACAAACATTTTTTTTTTTTTTTTTTTAATAAAAGCATACTAGCAACGTTGGTCACACATTACTAGTATTCTTGTTAACCCCCCCCCCCCAGCTATGCTAAATGCTTGTGTTAGGGGTGGGTTTACAACGATAGTGTACTGGGCGGGGTTTGAACCCGCAACCACTTGATCGCAAGTCCGACGCCTCAGCCATCACGCCACCGCCGCTTTTGTACACTCTACCTCACCCACACACACCCTCAAAGGTGTGTAGGCACTTACGACCGTCAGGTCTCGTCCCGGTAACCCGTCTGTTCGTTTGCCTTCCTATATCATAAAAAAACTAATTTTTTAATCATTAATAAAATCAAAAATGATTCACGGAGCACAAAACACAATTTTTTCTTTCGTGTGGGAATCGAACCCACGAACTTCGGCTCTGCAGTCAGGGTCACTAACCATTAGATCAGCAGGCCAGTCCCTAGTTGGGAAAACGTTGTTGTATTTTTTTTTTTTTTTTTTTTTTATGCGATAGGGGGCAAACGAGCAGACGGGTCACCTGATGGTAAGTGTATATGGTGTTACTATTTTTCTTTATATACATATATATATACATATATATATATATATATTTCTTTATAATTATTCTTATGGGATCGTAGATTTTGGAAGACTTAGCTTATAAATATATAAAAAAGTGAAGCAAGCTTAAATTTTTTGACTAAAAAGCATATAAAAATGGCGTCTTATATATTGGGCCTGTTATGGTACAGAAACTCTATCACTGACAGTTCAACTTATATTGGCAATGAGTATTTAAAAAACTGATCACGGAACGGTAACAGACAGATATATTGCGTTACTTTTACATTTATAATATTTATATATATAATTCTACTGTATGTGTGTATGTCACTGAACTCCTCCTAAACGGCTAGACCGATTTCAAATCAGCAAGGCAGATGGCACTGCAGTCGGTATCTAGGTTATTTATCTATACTGCAACTTCAAGACAACGTCTGTCGGGTTCGCTATTATTAATATAGATTTTAAATATGGCTATATGAATTATGGCTGAATTTCGACCAAAGCTCTTGTTCATTGTAATCAAATCGTGCATTATAAGGTATTTTGCAAGCTTAGCTTTTAGTTCGATAGTAAAATGTTGATATATTACAGGAGCGGAGTGGACGCCGGCACTGAGAATAAAAAGCCCGAGGATGAGGTGAACGACTATCTGATGAAAGCAATAGATGCGCGCTCCATTGATCGCCTGCGAACTGAACATTGCAAACCCTTCACCCTCACCTTCCGTGACATCAAGCTGGAAAGGAAGGTAAGCAATCACAGTTTGAGTAGTTTCAGTTTTGTTTCTCAAGAGTAGAGTGAAGAGATATATCTTGGATAGGCGTGTACCATCTTCCTCATTGTCACCTCCTGTTGAGTTGGAAGAAAAACGCTGATACCAATAATCGAGTACTGACTGACTATCTAACAACCAATAGAACAACTTGCCACCCCCCTGAACGACTAAAAACTAAATCCTGGAGAATATATTATATAGATAACTCTGTTGAAACAATATTACAATTGTTTTTATTGATTAATAATACTTAACAATAGCTATAAAAAATGGCCTATAAACAGATGAGAAAATGGTCCTGAAATTTACTGTAGTTACCTATTCAGTTACTTGAAGCCTGAATCAGAGACAAATAAACTTATTCAGAGCTTATCGTGAGCTAAGATTAGAGCAGCCACAAGCAACAGTAATCAGGTGTATTTCTGGTAAATAATCATTATATTATATATAGGAAAAGAAACTCGAAAAAACAAACCAAAAGAGTCACACTCGAGAGTTGTAATAGTAATCTAAACAGTAGGGGGGCCAAGACCTCCGTTTCAAAGAGGTGGCCAAGATCTGCACGCTTTCAAGGAAGCTTCGTTCTTAGGGTTTTCCCGGGTTACTTGCAATAGACCCACTCATGACGAAACACCGTGTGGTTTGTCACATAAACTTAACCGATGATATGACGACCCATGAAGGTTTCCACACGAAAAAAAGGGAAGGTTTACTATTAATCATCGAAGAGTTTTACTATTCACCATTGAAGTTGCTAATTTGACTTCCGAGATTTATTTATTTAGTAAGTTTGTTACATTCAAAGCTAATAAAACACGTTAAAAGTCCACTGCTTAAAGCCAGTGCAGTTATAACATGAAAGGTTGCGTCCAGTAGATAGATAATGAGTAAAACAGTCATGCGGAGAAATTGTCTGCCTGCGGCGGACACAGTAATCGTGTCCATTAAACTTACGTCCGGCTTTTCCGGGATGCTGCACTATCCAATATTTAGCCATGTTAAGATGGCTACGTTCATATTGTTAAACCATGGTTTTCCGTAATCTAATTTAATTTTCACATCGTATTTTTTATATAGCTTGTGTTATTTGTCACTAAATACTCTACGTGATACAAAAACAATCATATTAAATCTGACTGACTGTTTTAGAGATAAGCACGTTTAATTAGTCAGTAGTATACATATTAGTACAGATTATAGATTAATTTAATTGTACAATTCTTATAAGTGAAAAACTAACCGCTAATACACACAAATATCAAAATAGCCGGCGTAACTTATTTAATCGTGGCAACACAGGCTTGTTTTCGGATCCATGTGGTCAACCTTATGCCTACTGACATCAACAAACTTTCTTTATCGAGAACGATGACTTTTCAGTTATCTGTTTTCTGTATTTGTTTGTTTTCTTTACATGATCTTCTAAAATTATGCAAAAAAAATATGTTATTGTATATTCACGTCACGTTATAATCATTTTATATTCACGTTTCTAACGTGAATATAAAATGATTTTATGTTTACTGTAGTGTGCTTAGGTTTAAATATATTTCGTTAATTTAAAAGGAATAACTAAATAGTTAGAGGGTTTAGACCAGCATGTTAGAGTTAAAGGCATGCGACCCTGACTTTCATGATATATTGCTTACCCTCCCCCATCTATTTTTATAAGTAATGTCTCTTTCGTTGACTTTCCATCATATATTTCCCTTTCAATTGCCCTAAGAACAGCAGTAGGGCTTGCCCACATAATGTGTAAGTGGGGTTTAATTATAATTAGCAAAATGTTGTCCGAAGCAAATTGTTTTTTTCACGGCACCACAGGGAAAGCAGGAGCTGGTTCATAATTAGACAGTTTATTTATCCCAGTTAGAAAAAATGATGTAAGACAAAGCTTAATTTCGATGCAGGAAACAAGATATGATTACATTGTTGGTTACAAGCGAAACTAACAGAAGCCTGTTAAACAACAGAATCATGATTGACACTGATTTCTAAATGTACGCCGACAATCGAGTCATAGGTATGCGACCCTGACGTACTTGAGCTATTGCTTATACTCCCTGTAACGTTTACTCAAATCATTACACATTTCCGAACCCATAAAATAGTCCCCTCTCTTTCTCACAGCCCCGCTTCCGTTTCCCTTGTTCGCTAAAAAAATTGTCAATGCGCACGGTCGACCTCCGCTATCCGCGAAACATACAATAAATAACATGCGTGTCCCGCCTATATTCCTAATCCTTTCATAAACGTCTTGTTGGTGATACGAATAAACCGGTGATAACAGAGGTAGTTTGAAGCCACGTGTGCCCAGCCTACATCCCTGCTGCGAGTACCTTCCTGCCCCTTAAAACACTCAAGTAAGTTACCTTTACTCCCCTATCCATCCGCTTCAATAATATCCATTCCCTTCCTATCCTATTTTCTACTTTTAATATAATTCCCGGATTACGACAAAATGTGAGCGTTATTTATTCCTCTATCTACCCTTTCAGGAATACGAGCGTGAGTATATGTGTGTTTGTATGTATGTATGTTCTAAATTAAAATTATTGCAAGAAATCAAAAATATACTTATGTATGTCGTTGGGACTTACTGTTTACTAGATTTTAACCGCGATTTCGTGGAACGGGTGGAATTTAGAACCAATTCCTGCGATAAAATGGAGTCCGTAATTTGAGTAACACCTCTAGCAATACATCTATGAAACTGTATTTCATGTCACGTATCAGTTTTGGCAACTCAAGACTATTACTAAAACTAATATAAACTAATATAAACTGAACAAAACAGACTAACAACTTGGGTGTATGACTTCATGTCAATGTGGTGTTTTAGATTATGTTGAAACTATGCGATGACTAGTTTCTGAGAAAAACGTGGACAGACATTCATATGCATATAAGGGTACGTGTACATGTTTATATCACAATTACCTGAAATATTTTGTATCTTTTACTTTTCTTAGTTGATCTTTGACTAAGTCTGACATCTTCTCTTGACAATATGAAAATACCTATGATTGGTTTAATTTAAATAAATTATGTACTTAACCGTCGGAATGGGTGGTATAATTCGTAACTGTAGCATGGCCCATGCCTAGGCACGAATGGCCCGGCTCAACCGGAGTAATACCACGGCTTTCACGGCAAGCAAGTTAGCAAACAAGCTTGCGTTTTATTCACCCAGGGGGTGAGTGTACCGGAGGCTCAAACCTCCCCTCTCCTCTTTCCCTTACTTTGACCCACCCCCTTCATCATCCTCAAAGCAGAGCACCGTACTTTTTGAGTTGGAGGTGTCCATGAGCGGTGGTTATCACTTACCAACAGGTGACCCATTTGCTCGTGTACCCCAATATGCCATAAAAAAATGATTTCTGCTTTCAGTACACTGCGGAGCGTGATCACATGCTCAAGATTTACTTCATGTGCACACTGGCAATGTACCTCGCTGGAGTCAGCCTGCAGCTGATGGCGTTTAAACTGTAAGTATCAGCATATGTGGCCTTTTATATGCTATAGTGTATAGTTAAGAAGAAAGCATTAAATGTTACAAAAAATACTTTGAAATCCTGACTAAAAACAGTCCCGTACGTAAATGATACGGTCTGTTTTAGTTGCCTTTATCATCAATTTTTTTTTTTTATTATAACTTCTCAGATCTGGCCGAGGCATGCCATATATAAAAATTTGTAACCATCTTTTAAATCCTAACATTGAATTACGCGCGAACAGTCAGGTAGAAAGGCACAAGCCACTCGTCTGTTCCAAACCGATATTACGGCACGTAAATCCTCTTATTATTCATGAATTGACAACATTTACGTGAATGCCACCGTTTCTTTTAAATTAACTTTAGCCCGAAGTCGGGCATATTGGAATGTTTCAGGGTTGAGTAATCGCAAAACGAATGCAAACGTGTTCTTTCTTAGGCTCCCAATAATAATATCGATATCAGTTTTGCGTCATTATACATATTTTTGCTTATTAAAGACTCTGCTGCTTGTAAAGTCTATTGTACCGGTCCGGTCCAGATGATCAGGCAAATTATATTTTGCAAAAAAAACATGACTAAACTGTTTGATATTTTTAAATGCCTTTAAACTCATTTGCTCGGCTATGTATGTACCTCCAAGCTAGTTATAACTTCTTAATATTTTCTTTTTTAATAATAACGATGACTGCATTTTGACGATGCCATTATGACTGATTTCTATATTGCAAGGGTCTTAAAAAACGTACAAACAAAGGACATAAAAAACCTTGTAACATGCTTGTAGTGGTAGAGCCATGCTTGCTTAAGCACGAATGGGCCGGCTCGACCGGTGCGATACCACGGCCTCACAGAAAACCGGTTGTGAAGTAACGCTTGCGTTGCATTTCCCCGAAATGAGTGAGGTCTCCGGAGGCCCAAAACCCCCCACCCCCCTAATGATAGCGCTGTTAACGAAAAGGATACCCCAGGGGGGTACCAGCGCTAGCACCTATGCCTCTACAGGTCCCATAGCGGTGATGCCGAAACGGACCGACTCATCGACCACGTCCAAATGGCTACAGACTCAGTGCTCCAGCAGGTCCCATCCGCAGAGATCGTGATTCTTGGCGACTTTAACGCCCATCATGCCGAATGGCTTGGTTAGCGCAAAACCGATCATTCGGGAAGATCTGTTCACGATTTCGCCTTGGCATATGGCTTGACGCAGCTGGTAGCAACGCCTACGCGAATCCCAGATGCAGAAAGCCACGTGCCTTCACTGTTGGATCTTCTGCTGACCTCACATCCTGACGGCTACAAAGTATCCGTTGAGGCCCCTCTTGGCTCTTCGGACCATTGCCTGATTAGGAGTATGGTGCCACTCGTTCACTCGCTGCGGCCGCGTGTTACAGGCAGTCGCCGCGTATGGCACTATAGGTCAGCAGACTGGGATGGAATGAGAACATTCTTTGCATCCTACCCATGCAGGCAGGTTTGCTTCTCGCCGGATGATCCCAATGTCGTTGCTGACTCTGTCGCGGATGTTGTGCTTCAGGGTATGGAACTTTTCATTCCATTCTCCCTGATTCCCACAGGTGGCAAGTCCCAGCCTTGGTTTGGTCGAACCTGCAAAGCGACGTCCCGCCGAAAGCAGGAATGTTACCAAGCATGGGCTAATGCAGCGACAGCACGGGATGTAAAGACCAGCACATTAAAGAAGCAATTTAACTTTGCCTCCAGGTCCCTCAAAAGAGTAATTGCTGGGGCGAAGTCGGCTCACATCGGCAGAATTGGCGAGATACTAGTTAGTCTCCCCTCCGGAACTCGTGCATTCTGGTCTCTTGCCAAAGCTGTCCAGGGGAACTTTTGTAAGCCATCCCTTCCACCTCTGCGCATAGGAGATAATTCGTTGGCCCACGACGCTAAAGAAAAAGCCGATCTTCTGGGCAAACTCTTTGCGTCCAACTCGACCCTGGACGATGGGGGAAACGCACCGCCGACCATACCGCAGTGCGAGACCCGCATGCCGGAAGTCCGGTTTACACAAAGGGCAGTGCGTAAAGCGCTTCTTTCCCTCGACGTTCATAAGTCGAGTGGGCCCGATAGAATCTCTCCTATCGTGCTGAAGACGTGTGCTCCAGAGTTGGCACCGGTTTTAACGCGCCTTTATCGGCTTTCTTACTCTCTTGGCGTAGTCCCGAACTCATGGAAGACAGCTCTAGTGCACCCAATCCCTAAAAAAGGAGATCCCTCGAATCCGTCCAACTACAGACCCATAGCCATCACCTCCTTGTTCTCCAAGATAATGGAATCCATTGTTAACTGCCAGCTCCTCCGGTACTTAGAAGACCACCAGCTCCTCAATGATCGACAATACGGCTTCCGTCAGGGTCGTTCAGCTGGTGATCTTCTCGTATACTTGACTCACCGGTGGGCACAGGCGATCGAGACCAAGGGGGAAGCGTTGGCCGTTAGTTTGGACGTGGCGAAGGCCTTCGATCGGGTCTGGCACAAAGCGCTCCTTGCGAAGCTTCCTTCCTATGGGCTTCCCGAGAAACTGTGCAATTGGCTCACCAGTTTTCTTACAGACAGAAGCATCAAGGTCGTTGTTGACGGTGCATGCTCCGACTCGAAGTCTGTTAATTCTGGTGTCCCACAAGGCTGTGTGCTATCACCCACGCTGTTTCTTCTGCATATCAACGACATGCTGCAGATTAGCAGCATCCATTGCTATGCAGACGATAGCACGAGTGATGCCCTTTACACCGGCCGCGCTAACATTTCTCGGGTAAACGTCATCGAAAGCCGATCCAAACTTGTGTCTGAAATCGAAACTTCTTTATCAAAAGTTTCAGATTGGGGTCGACTTAACCTAGTCCAATTTAACCCCACGAAGACACAGGTTTGCGCGTTCACCGCTAAAAAGATGCCATAGGTCGTATCACCTCAATTTGAGAGCACTTCCCTAACTGCATCAGCCAGTATCGGAATCCTTGGCGTCGATATATCAAGCGAAGTCCAGTTTCGCGGTCACTTAGAGAGTAAGGCCATATTAGCCTCGAAGAAGCTTGGTGTGCTAAACAGATCGAGACAGTATTTTACTCCGGCCCACCGCCTGCAACTTTATAAGGCGCAGGTTCGGCCGCACATGGAATACTGTTCTCATCTCTATGCAGGTGCACCCCAGTACCAACTTCTCCCTCTTGACCGCATTCAACGGAGAGCGACTCGCATCATCGACTGCCAAGATATCTCTGATCGACTTGACACCTTGGCGTTGCGTAGAGATGTAGCTTCACTCTGCATCCTCTATCGCTTGTATCATGGGGAGTGTTCAGAGGAATTGTTCGGACTTATACCGGCTGCTGGTTTCCGCCATCGCCCTACGCGACAAAATATCCATCCCCATCACCTGGACGATTGGCACTCCACCACTGTGCGCTTCTCCAGAAGCTTTTTGCCTCGCACAACCAGCTTATGGAACAAATTGTCGCCTGCCGTATTTCCGAACCGATACGACCTTCAAACCTTCAAGAAAAGAGCGTACTCCTACCTAAAAGGCCGGCAACGCACTTGTGACCCTTGAGTTGCGGGTGTCCATGGGCGGCGGTAGTCATTTACCATCAGGTGACCCGTCTGCTCGTTTGCCCCCTATCGCATAAAAAAAAAAAAAAAAAAAAAAACCCCAGAGTCGGGACGGCTACTTGTGGATAACACATTTTTTTTCCCTTGTGGGAACCGAGCCCACTATCTCTGGCTCAGCAGTCAGACTCAATAAGCACTAAACCAACTGACCACCCGAAAGTAGCTGAGCTGCTGTAGCAAAATAATACAAGTTAAAGATTTAGAAAAAAATGGCATGTTAGCAAAAATATTTTTCTGATACTAACGTACATTTTTTTGCGCAGTACTCCAGCCGGCATCGCGACCATCATCTTCAGTGGAGTGTTGATCTTCTCGCTCACCTATCTCATCCTCTGCATCGATTTTGAGGTAACCTTTTCATACTTTACACCAACTATTACAAGAACCTCTAATATCTTAAAAAAATATCTGAATTAAAAAATCAATACTAGGTAAAAACTTCATAAAAATGTTTGTCTTGCGTAATTTTATTCCTTCTAAAACAGAAACTTGTTAAGATCACTCTGTTAAACGTAAAAAAATATGTATTAGTATACAAACATTATAAGAGGCTAAAATTCAAATTAAATTACTTTATTCCACAAAACTGCTTCACCATTATTTAAAATCGTCTTTTTTTTTAATATTTAAAATTACAGATACAATACAGTTACTATGTCAAATTTGAAATTAACTTTAAAAAGATATGTAATGTATACAGATACGTAAGATGTAAGCTGTTTAAGATAACATTGACTGCTGAATACTGATGTGTAATATGGGTGTAAAATAATACATATGCGTGTTCAGCATCTTACTGATGTGTAATATGGGTGTAAAATAATACATATGCGTGTTCAGCATCTTACTGATGTGTAATATGGGTGTAAAATAATACATATGCGTGTTCAGCATCTTACTGATGTGTAATATGCGTGTAAAATAATGCATTTCCGTATTCAGCATCTTACTGCTGAATACTGATGTGTAAGATAATACATATCAGTATTCAGCAGTATACTGAAATGTATTATCTTTTTGCTTCCAGCAGCAATAGCGATACGAAAAAGACATATAGTACGAGTTAGTTGTTAGAAGTACGGTGCGTCCTACGATAACTACAATTTTAGATTGTGACTTTTAACATTTTTTTTAATGTGTCTGTCGTTTAAGCTTTCCTTATTTCTATTGTGGATGCATTGCACATCCTACTTAGAACTAGGATGAAGGGTTTATCAAGAAAATTTGTGGCAATTTTTTATTCAAAATTTTCTGACGATCTTAAGAATCTCGTATGAGTTATAGAGGAACTCAAAGTGCCCCTTACGGTAGGTAGGTGCCGATGGTTAAGCAATACATTATACAATACTGACAGGATATGAGCATTCAGGCGAAGACGTATTTTTAATTTATTAATCCCCAAACTCCTAATTGTTAAGGAGTTTAACCTTTCACCAGCTACATGAGACGCCAATGTCTGAACAGCTTTAGAAAGTATATATAAAAAATAAATAAAAAAAGTAAAAAAACAAAAAAGCAAATAAACCGCCTATAAAAGGTTTTCTCTGGATTTCCCTGAAACACCATCGTCAAATCCTGACTTGGTGACAATGACCTTACGACTACCGAAAGAGTATACTGTTTCTAACAAAAAAAAAATCGGCTTGAGAAATTTGCGGAGAAATCTTTGGACATACATAGAAAAATAAATAATAGAACATAGAACCTAAATCTTACCTTTTTTAAAGGCAGTTAATAAAATGTAGTTCTCCTTCGGCAGTTACAAAGGTCTTTGTTGTTCATCATCATCTACTTGCATAAAGTGAGCTGATGTTCAAGCTGTGTACAATTTCAAAAGTATCTAATTAACGCAGAACATTACCTGAATTGAGTACTAGATTTTGCCTTCAGCTTCGTTTGCCTTAACTTGAACGTGTAGTTTGCTGTTCTACCGCTTACACCATGTAAGTAAAATTTCAAGACGTGACAAAACTATAAGACATGAAAACATTCATCAATTTCGTATTTTTATTCGTAATAGGCTAGATGGTAGCCGCAACTTCTGAATAGAATATTTGATCCCACATTTTGCCATCTTCAAGGTTTGTTTTCACTTCAAAAAGTAGCTTATGACCTTCCTTGTTCAATATCCTGTTTATCTCAATACCAAATTTCATCCAAATTCGTTCTGAAGACCGGCTGTAGATAGGATTGGTAGTAATGTTTGTATTGTATACTTATTTAGCACACGAACGCGAGGCTGAAACGCATGTCGAGCCGCGTGCATCACAACCGCACCCTCGCACAGATTACCTCCATAATCGTCGTTTTCTCTTTCATCCTCCAGATCCAAGTTGTCATGGTGAGTTATCCACTTCCTTCAGATACATAGATAAGATATATAGCTGTGTTGTTCTCGATGGAGTAAAATATAGCGACCCTATCTGTTCCCATGAGTGACTAAGGGATCGGACTGTAAAATATCAGACAGTGCCTTGTGTCCTGTGCCCGGATGATTATACTTTCCTACTGTTACATAAGTGCGAAGAAATACCCCGATATATGGGCGTATGCAAGTGAACACGAGGACCAATGACGATAGACTCGACTCCAATCGACTATAACCACACGCTAAACGTCAAAATAGCCTATGGATTAGTTTTATGGAGGATTACTGGGAACTCAGACCTCTCCGGCTTGTAAGACCGTCAGGCGAAAGGCATGGGGTGCATGTCTCACGCTACTAAGGGTCAGCAGCACGACAGTAACAATTGTATTTTTAGACTTTCAAAGGTTTGGGGACTCATAATCGGGCGACGCAGGAAGGGCGAGCTTTATCATACAGCGTGATTGATTTATTAGTTACTGCGATTTAGGGATCAAAGATTAACAAATGTATTTTGCACCTAAGTAATATTCGACCAAAATGTGAACTTGTGTGAAAATGTGACTTTAATTGCCTTTTAGCAAATAATTATTAAATGTATTCAAAAATACAGAAGTAAAAATGTCCCTGAATTGTCTGTTGTAGGTGCAGGGTGTGTTTGATGACAACCGCCACACCGGATTGAAATCAGGCGAAAAGAAATCGGATTACTGCCCGTACGACATAAATTCGGTAAGTCTCAACCGATTTCTTCTTTCTTCATTCCTTCTTCATAATAAAAGGATTTATATTGGATAACATCTACTATACGTTGATTACTACTCGTAAAATAATATATCAGTGCATAATCTGTAACTAGAGTTGAAAATAAACCCCGGAAGAAACACAAGACTTGGGTAAATACGCATAAACTCAGAATGTGTTACGTAGACACTCTAGGTTACACCAGGAATCTTTTTAAGAGAGAATTTGGTCTGTACTCACAGTCAGTAAATAAGTGAGAGAAGATGTCAGAGAACCTACTGTCGGTATTAGATGAATTCAAGACAATCTCACAAAGTTTTAAAAACATTAGAACACAGATATGCAGTTTACCTGAGATAGTATTTTTCTTAGCCATTAAATAATGTTAACTATTGGAAGACGTAAGATGCTAATGATAAGATCCTCCATAAACTTTTAATAATTTAGTATTATAGAATTATATGTATAAAATATAGTTATATAAAGTTCAACAAAAAAAATTGGAGAGAAAGGCCTGTTAAGGGAAAGAGAAGAAGAGAACAGTAAAGAGGGTTTGGGCGATGAAGTCACTCACTCTGTGAAATACAATGCAAGCATTACTTAACAACCAGTTTTCTGTCCATACGTGCCTAAGCAAGGCTCTCCCATGACTAGATGTATTAATGAGTGGCTATATTGTACGTTCAGCACTACCTGCAACTGACGCTGCTGGCGATGTTCCTATGCGCCGTGCACCAGATTCTCATCACCATGGTGAAGCTGGGTCTCCTGCTGGTCACCTGCACTACCTACATCATCATCACTGCACGGGAGCACCTCGATTACCAAGACCACGCACAGTACTATCAGTCAGTATAACTAAATTTGGTTGTATATAATATATATTTGAATGTGTGTCATACATCATGTTTATATTATATATAATATACATATATATATATTATACTTATATTATACTATATATTACATTATATATTTATGTGTATTATGTGAACACTTACTAACTGTTAATTTTTCTTTTTTTTTATTTCTGTTTTATTATTTCTAGTGCACCTTTATTTATAAATTCACCTCATTTTATTGTTCATATTATTTACTTTTAATGTTGATCTGATGGTAACAAAAATAAATAGCTGATAATTTTCAGTATATTCTAGTGAGTTTGACTGACTTATCTATCATTTGTTAATTTGTAGTTGCACTTACAATTTAACACGAAATAATTGAGCATAGGAAACTATGAACTGCGCGGAAGTGCTAGTCCCCGACTGAAGTATGTCACACACGAGATATTTTACCCTCTCCTCTCCAGATAACCATATTAGAAACTATGTTTTTTTTATTTTATACCATAGGGGGACAGACGAACAGACGGGTCACCTGATGGTAAGTGACACCGCCGCCACAAATTAACATTTCTCAATAAGTTAACTAAAATATTTTCATTGTCACCGTTTTAGTGTAAAATTAATCCATATCTAGTAATGTCTTCAATTTCCATATCCTCCTCAGAACCTAAGTTATTGCCCAGGTTCATGATCAACTCGTCTATCACATTGTCAAACCTTACGTCCTGATCCCAATATTGGTTCTCAATTTTATGTCAGTGGTCGTCACCCAATTTCTGTAGTAATATTCTTAGAACAATGTCCTCTATGAATCGATTACTGAACTGAACCTAACTTAAGAGTATCTAGTAATTGTGAAATCTATCGAAAGGATAAACAAACTGACGTTTTACACACAAAGTGAATGAAACAAAATTAGGAATGCTCACACAGTGCAGATTAAAAAATACGGATTTAAAGAGCTGCCAAAATTCAACGTGTTAAATATTCTTACGTGATTTGTACAAAGTTTAAGAATATAAAAATAGTATTTATGATGTTACGATATTATTTAGGCACCATTGCGGCCTGGACTGGAACCAACAGTGGACCAACATCGTAATTGCTCTCGCTGCCACAGTGGCGTTGCTGCTGCACTCCCACCAAACAGAGAGCACTTACCGACTGGATTTCATCTGGAAACTACAGGCTAACGGTATGTTCTTATAGCTTATGAGTTTAAACTTCTAAACAGCTAACAAATGATAATACGTAATCTCGCCAGGTGACTTAAATTCCATCCCTGTTCTGCTGTAACTACTTACTTCCTATCTTTTATTTTTGTAAAAGGCAATATTTGCACTAACAATTTTTGTGTCACGGTAATTATGTGCCTTCCTTTCTGTAAAACACAACACCCGCATTGGCAATTATTCGGCTGTCGCGGGGAAGACTACAAACATACAAACTATAGACTAGAACTCCCAGACTGGGGATAACTATATAGGATATATAATATTTGGATCACACTAATATTTTAGTCCCTTGTGAGAATCTTACCCACGACCTCCGGCTCAGCAGTCAGGGTCACTATCTATTAGACCAACAGCCCAGTTAACCGTCTCGTTTCTCTGTTAGAATTATTTTTACTTTTACATATATTTATTACCTCAAGTAATCATTAAATCAAGTATTAAGCCTCCAACGATTTTTTGGTGTTAATATGTGAGTACTTTAGTCCCAAATTAGGGTAACATATAAAATTCAGTTACGTGAACGTGTTGCTTTTTTATCTAGACGAGAAGGAAGAGATGGAACACCTGGAAGCGTACAACCGAAAGTTACTGGCAAACATCCTTCCAGAACACGTCGCACAGCACTTCCTCAACAGTGACAAGAATATTGATGTAAGTACACAACACATTCCTAGAGAAAATGTCCAAGAGAAAATTGTATGTTGGCAAAGCGATTGAAAATTTAATTTAACATTACAGGAGCTGTACCACGAACAATGCGAGTCAGTGTGCGTAATGTTCGCGTCCATCCCTAACTTCTCCGAATTTTATGTGGAACTCGAGGGAAACAACGAGGGCGTAGAGTG
Organism: Tyria jacobaeae; assembly: GCA_947561695.1. Lineage (NCBI taxonomy): Eukaryota > Metazoa > Arthropoda > Insecta > Lepidoptera > Erebidae > Tyria > Tyria jacobaeae. The sequence goes on along the minus strand of OX387207.1, from coordinate 1,992,487 downwards.
CTTACGTCTTCTTAATGAAATCATTGCCGACTTCGACGAGATTCTCGCCGAGGAACAATTCCGCTACATTGAAAAGATTAAGAGCACTGGCGCTACGTACATGGCTGCTTCAGGTTTGTTTTTTTTTGTGTTGTTTTTTGTTGTTGATCACAAAACCATTTTAACACAGCCATTTTAACATTTCCTGCTCAACATGTGCAGGTCTGACGGTTTCTACGCGGGACCTTCGTGGATATCGTCACGTGACTGCGATGGCGGACTACGCACTGCGACTTCGGGAGCAGTTGCAGTATGTTAACGAGCATTCATTCAACAACTTTCGCATTCGGATCGGTAAGTATCGCGCATAGAGCTCTAGCCCAAGCGAATGTTTTGTATAAGCGAACGATTCATAATGCTAAAGCTATTATCTTATTGCCTATGACATAAATGAAGTACGATATCTTTAATTTTGCTCAGGCATCAACATCGGCCCCGTGGTGGCAGGAGTGATCGGGGCGCGCAAGCCGCAGTATGACATTTGGGGCAATGCTGTTAACGTAGCCTCGCGGATGGACTCAACTGGAATACTTGATCAGATACAGGTATACATGCTATAATTGTAAAACTTAATTGAAAATATATGCGATACTGCGATACAGCAATTGCGAGCTAACTTCGTGGTAAAGAGAACAACTCTTAACTTGAATAACCTTATTCATGGATAGTTTAGGAATGTTTTGCTCGGCGATTGTGGTACCACAATAACGCTGGCTATGTGAGTCTCACTACTTTTAAATTACCGCTGCAGCGAAACATATTTCCGTAAGGCTATCATTCGTCTTGACGCCTTATGATCTATTGTATAAAACATGCAAGAGATCAGGCGGCACCAAGTCACCTTGCCATTTAGTGGAACTTTGGGAACCTTTCATTACAATCGCGTCTTCTATTGTTTCTATAATGAGCTGTATCGTGTGAGCTTTTAGCCATACGGCACAGGGTATATGATTGGGGGGTGGCTGTTGTTTAGGTTACTCAGGAGGTGTATGAGATCCTGGCTTCACGAGGCTACAGGCTGCGATGCCGGGGCACCATCGATGTGAAGGGAAAGGGTAATATGGTTACCTACTTCCTCGAGGGAGTCGGCGATTCCAACAGCAATCACGCCCCGGAGGGAAACAATGCCCAGGACATCTACGATGTAAGTTAATTTTTTCACAGTTGTATGGTTTGCATCTAAATATTATTTTAGCTTATAATTTAACAGAAAAAACATGTCTTAGGGATCACTTTATCTGTCTTCTTGAATTAAAAACCGAGAAGAGTAGATTGTTAGAGGAATAGATACCGCTCTAAGCTGAAATTTATCTGCCATCGTATAAAATGTCGGAGAAGGTCATAGAAATCATTTTATATTTTAGAATCCTCAGCCATCCACTTCCCGGGAAAGTGCTGTACTGGTGGATGAGACAGCTGGAGGCAGCAGTCACTCAACACGCCCTCTGGACACGCTCTCGGAGGGACAAACCGATGAGGAACCTGGACCATCCCCAAGGGCATCTATTCCTAGTGGTACGATTTTAATGTTTAATGTGTATTTTTTTTTTGTGCGATAGGGGGCAAACGAGCAGACGGGTAACCTGATGGTAAGTGACTACCTCCGCCCATGAACACCCGCAACTCAAGAGTCACAAGTGCGTTGCCGGCCTTTTTGGTAGGAGTACGCTCTTTTCTTGAAGGTTTGAAGGTCGTATCGGTTCGGAAATACGGCAGGCGACAATTTGTTCCATAAGCTGGTTGTGCGAGGCAAAAAGCTTCTGGAGAAGCGCATAGTGGTGGAGTGCCAATCGTCCAGGTGATGGGGATGGATATTTTGTCGCGTAGGACGATGGCGGAAACCTGCAGCTGGTATAAGTCCGAACAATTCCTCGGAACACTCCCCATAATACAAGCGATAGAGGATGCAGAGTGAAGCTGCAACGCAACGCCAAGTGTCAAATCGATCAGAAATATCTTGGCAGTCGATGATGCGAGTCGCTCTCCGTTGAATGCGGTCAAGAGGGAGAAGTTGGTACTGGGGTGCACCTGCATAGAGATGAGAACAGTATTCCATGTGCGGCCGAACCTGCGCCTTATCAAGGTTGCAGGTGGTGGGCCGGAGTAAAATACTGTCTCGATCTGTTTAGCACACCAAGCTTCTTTTAGGCTAATATGGCCTTACTCTCTAAGTGACCGCGAAACTGGACTTCGCTTGATATATCGACGCAAAGGATTCCAATATTGGCTGATGCAGTATATAGCAAAAATTGTTTATAACATCTTTTTCTAACATGCATTATTGACATGACATTTAATTTATACTAATATGTTATATCGGTATTGTTTGGAGCAGTTTTATAATTCTTTACTCCCTTTATGAATTTCTATTCATTCAGGTATTATCGTGTGTGTTTGCACATGTGAGAATTGTAATTCAAAATAGACCCCACGGACGATCAACTATGTGGCATGTGTCTAATATATTTTATAATAACATTTCAGAAAATAGAAATGGACATGTAAATGGACACCTGACCTCAGGCAGCGCGTCACGCGAGAGTATTGTACGGTCACGCGTAACGAAGCGCATGGAGCGGCCGATGTCGCTCGCTGAGCCGACCGGCCTTCCCACAATCTACTCGTTGCTCGACTCGCGGGCCTATTCCACCGAGTTCGGTCCCGCCAACACCAATAAGACCAATCTCTCAATGAGTGACGTAAAGAGCAGCGTGGCAGCGTCTCGCAGCAGTGGTGAGATCGAATCCCAGCCCGAAGTCACACCTAAGCGAGCTAATAGTCTCGCTGACATCTTGTTTAGACGTAAGATCAATCGCCAGGGTAGCACCGTCATCAACGTCATCGAGAACCCAATGCACAGCATGCTCGACGGTGCCGACAGCTCGGATGATTGCCTCGCCTAAGCACCTTACATTACCGGACTGACTCACGTCTTATGGGTTACATGCAAAAACGTAACCCATAGGACCCACAAAGTGCATGGAGTAAACATATTATATGTCACGTTCGTCGCCAATTCGATGCGCTGCGAGCACAATCATTTTTTTATTAAAAATTTGAATATTCCACATCAAATATAAATTTGATCCTTAACCACTACTTCTGCTACAACTATATATCTCAATACTTAAATTCCACTGGTTTTCTTTCCAGTTTCCTTTTTTTTTACTAATCTAACATGTAAATTATTTGAATAGGAACATCTAACATGTAAATTGTCCTCAATGCGCATTGAATTGACAATTATCCCTATAATGACAATCCCGGACTAGACCTCATGAAAGCAAAAGCTCTTTGTGTCGTTCTTGAATAGTTTCTTGACTAGACAGTCAAGCAACTAGCCGAAATCGCTAACACCCAGACACCTTTGCTACGTGTTAGACACCGGTCGTGCTAAATCCGAACATACGGAAGACGGTCATGTGCCAGACCGAACATCTTTCGGATACGACTTGGAGTCACGCCCACCGCTGGGACGTTTTACTAAGAACATTAAACTTTATTAGTAAGTTACGTTTCTGTACATCGTGATATGGGAGATAGATAGATATGTACATTGCCATGTGAAAAATGTATAGGTACAGAAACCGGCTGGATTTTAATCATCTAAGTGTGTCAATATTCTCTATTTCTCTTGTTCCTTCTCTCAATCTCACCATATGTATTTTCATCACGATTTTATTCCAGAATTTTTTTCTATAGAATAAATCGACTTAAATGTATTTATCCACCGCTCCATGAACAACTAGGCATACAGCTTTTCAAATTGAAAAATAAAGGCAAATAGCAGGGTTTATACAACATTTGAAATGGGAATTCAGTGAAGCCGGTGTTCAGTTGTTAGTGGTCACTAGGTGGTGTTCCGAGTTAATAAGTGAAGATATTAAGTGTTCTGCTTTTAATCACATATCCCATGCACTAACCGCTGAATATACGGATTATAATCGTATCGTAATTAATAAAACGAGCTTATAGTAACTCATGTATTTGTAGTGAAGTAAGATTGAACTTGTGCGAGCCTGACCGGCGCCAGCGTACCTCGCTCTCAGCTTTAATGGTCCATTAACTATTTGGGTAGTGAACCAAACTGAATTTGGTGCTTTTTGAGGCGAACGCTGAAAGTGGGGACCTCTCCAGGTGAAACCTTGAATGTAGAGAGCTTGAAGAGTTAAGTTACGTAACGCTGGCGCTGGAACGAACAATCTCAAATTTAGCCCTAAGAACTGATAATGTTATGAATGTTTCTAGTTATTAATTAGTACTTAACGTGTGTCTATTGTAGGTATATTATTATCCTGAAACAGGAATATTACTGTTAGAACAAATTTTGGATGAAGTGTCAGATTCCCTTAGTGGCAGCTGTAATGTGGGGCCTCGATTCGACACCTCATGCCTGTTATACCTACTTATTAAATATCTTGTTGCTGATTACCCCAAAGGGTCCTATAGATGAACAACACTATGTAAGTATCAGCGATAACTGATACCTTCGTCGCATGTCGTCAATATTCTAACCAATGGCGATATTTCGTATGCGAATCACTGTCTGTTGGCTTATTGACGGCGGTTTCCACTGCGTCTACGGCGCTCCTACACGTAACGGTTCCAGCAAAATTACCAACTGTGTTATTGTTATAGTGCTGGTCATCTGTAAAATCCCTTTTAGTTAATACGTAGACGCGCACTCAGCAAATTGAATGCTTCAATATATCATCAAAGGAAGATGCTCGAAAGACTTAACTTACGCATACACAAACGTGAGCGTGTCGTCGAAATCAAACCCATAATGTTACGGCTGAATAGTCTTATTAACCAAATATTGTAGCCAAATAATTAAGTCATATACGTATACGAACAATATTCAATATTACCCACATTTTAGTAGACGTATAGTCGTATAGCACAATCATACTTATAGACACACTATCGAAGTTAAAGGTTTTGATATTTGTATACATTGACGGCTCAATTTGAACAGTTTTGGCAATGGTTGCGTACGGAGTGGCATTGTAAGGCTATATGTTTTGAAGATACAGAATGATAGTGTGTCGATTTAATATGACGTAAATTAAAACTATATATTAGTTCATAATACATACATATATATTAATAATTATATGTGTTAGCATGTAATAACTTTGATTGCCCATAAATCTTTTTAGAATAGTACAAGCAATCAATTCTGTCAACTAGTTTTCATTCAATTCAGCTGCGCCATGACGAATAAATGTATCCACATCGTGGTATTTAGCTTGAATACTTTGCACATAACTTTTGAAAATAATTGTCAAACATTCTTCATTGGTAAATTAAACTATTTTATAGGTCAGTCAACCATTTTCTCATATCTCTGCACTCGTCAGGCCTAATTTCGACCATACTCCCGGGTCCAACCTTTACACGACTACTAATGTTAAGTAGGTACGTAACACTGTTTTTTCTTATTCAGCTTATCATATTTAACTTAGAATAGTCCCGTCTATGAGAGAAACACGTGCGCACTGATTCGACTAAGTGTATTTAAATGGCCTGTGTATCGCAAATGTGGACTAACATCGGAGTCGTTTCGGTCGTTATTGTTAACAGCTTGGGACACTGGAGCCTAGTTTTTCATTCAAACAATAAGTGCCCTAATGTGCACTTATCTTTATTGAAATTAAATAATAGTAATATTATTATACTAATACCTACATATCGCATATAATGTCAAACATACCTTAACTGGTGTTTACGTAGATGTTCGTTCATATACGCATTGCTCTTTGACTACAGTGACTCTATTCTCTAAAGACGAACACACAAACACATACGTGCGTGGCAAACACCTACACGCGCACACACACACACACACACACACACACACACTAATACACACACACACACACATTCGTATATAATTGTATTTTACATATATAGCTGTAATTGTTAAGTGTACGTTCGTTCGCTGTATTTTAAAGACATACATTAAGCAGTGTTAGCAGTAGCTTATTACTTAATACATCGGACGCATGTTAATTATATGACTTAACCAAATTGTCGTCACGGCGGTCGCTATAAGGGCCTTATATAGTATGCTACAGTATATTATGTTAATAATAACAATGTTATATATACATATATATATATATACATATATATATATATTTACATGTCTATTTATGAAAATGTGATCCTTATAAAGTTGGGCCAAGAATAAGGAACCCTTTCTCTTTCATATTTGATTAGGATAAAATTTTAGGTATTTTTGATGTGTCCTATAACTACTTCATAGTTTAAAGTAGCAATTACAATGTGCCAACCGACAGAGATCCTTCGACGCTCGCCCTCTCGCGCAGACCCACTACTGAACCTTTATAACCTACAACTATATATTTAAAAAAAATAAAAACAACCAAATATTCGACCAAAAGCACATTTTTTTTATGATGGCGTGTCCGATGTGCACGCACTTCTTTTTTTTTTTAATTTGACAGACTTGTGGAAACCATAGATTTAATCTTTATATATTTAGTTTTTATTGCGACTTTGTCACTTTATAGGAGCCAGGCCGCCTCGATCACTAATTGAACCGCATTTCAAAGCATCTAATTAATCTAATACATGCATCCAGTTTGAAAGAAACATTGAAATAATTTGAAAGTGCAACAGGCCAGTGATAAACAAAACACTACAAACTGTCGATCTAAATTTCCAATATCGACTGTAAATCGTGTGTGAAGGCGGCGTGGTGATTATTGTACTTAATGTGTTTGTTAGTGTAAGTGTCGTAGTTCCTGTATATTGTTCTTCGGAATATATGTGCCAATAATACTCCGTGATTAGAAACAAGTGGACGGCGCGGTCACTACATGCCAATATTGTACGCTTTCCTTGAAATAATACTTATATAATTTTTTTAAATAATAGTCGGGAAGCCCTGTTATGTAGTATATACATATATATGTTAATTGTTTCGAACAAATGCAATAGTATTTTTGGATCCCGCGCTGATCCTACACTGCTGCACCTCAATGTAGAGCTCTGCTAAGTGTTAGAATTTTATTGTAGTATGTTTAATATTAATTGTATCGCTATAATCTTCTCGAATAAGTTTGTTGGCGTCAATATCATAGGAGCGTTCAATAGCCTGGCGATAGGTTTGTGCAGCATGGTCTGATAGATACACACGCAAATAAAGGTTATTTACATAAGTGAAAGAATTAGCACGCTGTCATGTTGCATGTTGATTTCGGATTGTTTTCCACCGCGGCAGTCGCTCCCAAGCAAGATATGTTGGAGCCAGCACAAACTTGGCGCGGCGCGACTCCTTCAATGGACAGAATATAAATATATAAACTAAACTAATCCTAAGCGAGTATCGCGGATAATGGCGTTTCATTGAAAACGGTATTTCGTAAACGTTAAGGTTTAGGTTAAGTTGTTATATTGTTATTCTAAGTCTCTAAGCTTGATGTGTCGCGAAACGCCGCCATAAGTTTGTAATGGCCTTTTGTCTTACTTTTATAATTAAACTGTAACGCTTTGAAGCTTTTGAGTAGCGCAGATAAAGTCTCTTCCTACCTCACTTGCTTAGTTACATGCGAACACTCGCGAAGAAGTCAGATATATGTACGTGGGCAGAGATGTTATCAGCATGTAGTTCAGCAGTCAGCCAATTAATATTCCGATGTTCGTCTCCAGCCATGTCACGGCGACCACGATCGTTTTGTTTCTGACTGGAGTACGATTCTTATAGCTACAAAATGTCTATCAAAAATTATCTTCATTGTCGTTTCTATTGCAGACTGAAAAGTGTATAATTACTTAGGTATTACGTTTGCCATGACAGAGAATAATATATGTCGGTATCATACCACAGACGTACTTTCTGTATCATCAATGTTTAGTAGCAGGGTTTTATAGTTCGGGGGAGTGAGTGTGCGTCATGCAGAAAGAAACAAACTTTTCTGAAAGCGGTTACACTTTTGACTAGCGTAAAGTTCATTGTCCGTTTTCCGCCTGCTATAGAAACGCACAATGCATATAATATTTACACATAATAATGTATCCATAAGTTCTCTATGCTATGTTTTACGAGGCACACTTGTTAGGTTAAGTAAGTACCTACCTTTTGTTTAGTTGGTAAAGGCCTAATCTCACTACCATCATCGTTATACAACAATGACGCATATATACATTATTATACATGTTTATATCGAAATATATATATGTATATATATATATACCGAAACTAATGGTGTTATATATATTTAAATCAAATGAAACTTAGAAGCAATGACTGAAGATATTTTCTAAGTTGCACCCGTGATTGTTGTATATTGAAAATGCGTTCTAAGTATCGTTAGGTTTTATTTCTAAGTAAATGGCGTGTTTGGAGTTCCAACTGTATACTTTAACCAAAATGTTGTATCGAATTAATATGACGGATTAAGTGACCACCATAGATAAGTGGGCCGGTTGGAGCTATTGTAAGATAATTTCATCCTCTCTGTAGCGTAATTAAAAGGACGCGATTGGATTCTTTAAAGTGTTCAGTTGAAAGACAGACATAGCGTTCTCTGCATTTTTAAAATAGTATCAAAGGCACTAAATTAAGAAGAACTGCGAGCTCGAGGGACAGTTTGTCCATCCTTCGCTTAAATAACTGTACCTAATTAGCTACGAGTCTGTATTCAGTACATCCAAACGTAACATCTACATCATCTAAGCTGCTAAGTATACAATGTAGGTACGTAGGTATTTTTAGTACCATGTCACTTGAGCTCGTAATTTCTATTGTGGGGATTGCTGGGACTCAGCCTATAAGAACAAGCAAGATGGAAAAATAATAGGGCCTTTCAATGTCTTCAGTGATATCTTGTCAACTAAGTTTCAAACGATCTCCTAACAATCGTATCTTTACGAAATACAATCTAAGTACGTGAGGTTTTAGATAGTTTCGAGATAGTGACTTGTAGCAATAATATTCTTGACTTCAGATTTCAATTAATTAATTATTATCAAGATTCACTATGTCCAAATTCTCTAATGTCTCACCACGTTACGCAATAACAATACACTACAAATGTTCTATAGACAGCGCTCAAGAAAGTGCTGTTCGAATGCTACCGATACTGCTTGTCCCATTTCGTTAATTTCAATCCTAATTAACACGTAACAGCAGTGATAACGCTAAGCGTGTAAGCAAACGTTACTGAGTCCCAAACATTCCTCGGCATTAGTCGTCGATTAACTAAATTTACTTTAAACATTTAATTGTAGTTATGTGTGCCAAGCTTTCTCCTCTACTGTCTGATATATATAATAAATGGTGTTGTGCGTCATACACTGGCTTTTCATTTTACATTCTAGACTTATATATATCTGCATAATCAATAATACTACAGCACTCATGCTCTGTATCTCAATATTTGGAAATCAAGAAATTTTGTTAGCAAGGCTTTAATGCCTTCAATTGCAAAATATTTTGCAATTGAAGGCATTAAAGCAGACGCAGATTCGAGTTATTTGTTTCTAGACGACAACAACGTATACCTACCTGTATTACCAACTGAACAGCATCCCATTGCAAACCTTTTTTTTTTATATATTGTAGGGGGACAGACGAACAGACGGGTCACCTGATGGTAAGTGACACCGCCGTCCATGGACACTTGCAACTCAAGAGTCGCAAGTGCGCTGCCCGCCTTTGAGAGGGATGAGGGATGGGGGATGCAGGGAGCGGAAAGAAGAGAGGAGGGATAAGGAGATGGAAAAAGGAGATGAGGGGAGAGAAAAGGGGGGAGGGGGAATTGGGCCTCCGGAAACCTCACTCAATTCGGGGAAATGCAACGCAAGCGTTACTTCACAACCGGTTTTCTGTGAGGCCGAAATATGACTGAATATGACTGAAGCTACTCTTTAAAAACAGCATTGCTAGTAAATGTAAGTAACTCTAGTACCGATTGTTTTTTTTTTTTTTTATTATTTTTAGTTTGCTAGGGTCCATCTGTCAATCTCTGTTGGCTTTCACTACTCACACGAGATATACGATTTTCATGTGGATTTTCTTTCTTGGGCACAACTTTGGATATATGCACATTTATTTTGCCATATCATAAATCACTTAGAGAAATACAATCATACTCAATCTAACACATGTGGAATTTACATTTGAGTTCATGTTGTTCATGTTCACATAGAGAGGCCTTAGAAATTACTTGAATAAGGAAAGAAAAGCCTGTCAGTAGGTATTTACTGCTCTTGTAGTATATGTATTTTGCAAGTGACTGTGAGGCCCACTGTCAATCTTAAATCATCGTAACTTGTTCACAACCTAGGCTCATGCCTGATAACTTCAATTTACCAGAACTTGAAGTGTCTTTCGAAATTAGATGTATACAGTCAATCACCTTGACCATTAAATGAATGTACACTGGCTACAATTTTTGTATAGTTATTGTAGGTCCACAATCTAATAGCAAATGGGAAAGTCAAAATTTCTAGTAAGTAACACACGGTAACTTGGAATAAAAGTTCTTGATAATTCATATTTTTATTTTATAATAGCATAAAATGAAGCCACTTAAAAGTGTGGATCACTAAGGGGTCACAGATCAACTTGGTGTTATTTTAAGATAGAAATATAATTATTTGAAAATGAAACCATTCAAATATATTTTATATTTTTTTAAATTATAAAAGAAACATAACTTTAAGTACAACTAGAAAACAATTTCAAATATTCCACCTGCATGTCGTAATCTTCATTTGATGAGAATGGATGAAAAAGGCAAACAAGTTTTTACAATAAATCAGTCCTACTATCTTCCTTCATGAAATTTTTCTCAATCAACTTACGTGTTGACAACATTTTTGACATTTGCTCCAATTTATAAGAAAGCTTCTTCTGTTACTGTTTTATTATCACTTGCCTATTAATTTTTTATCGAAAACGTTTTGTTTCATTTACCCCAAATCATTTCTATTGAGTTTAGGGTGCAATGTTAAGTAGCCCTAACACTTGGTGACCATGTGATTTGAAAATTTAATCTATATCATATTTAGGAGCTGACTTGTTCTGACTCACTAGCACACGTAATTGACATTTTCGAAAGTGGTCATTCATAATGTTTTTAATTAATTTATTAATTTGTTTTCGAAAGTAATCATAATGAATAGTATTTATACGGAGTCATTCTTTGATAACATCTACACGATTGGCTTGGTGTTTATGGTTTTTTTCAATTATACAGAATGATAACTTGCGTTATCTATAACAATCAGAGAACGTTTTGTGATTTTTGGAATCAATTTTACTGTGACCCATTTTGAAGAGCCACCTCTATTCATGTCATGGTGATAATCATCAGATATACGTTTTGATATATACATTAGGCAACAGTTTGACAATAATTTTCTTCACCAGCATTTATGAGAATGTATATCACTCTTAAAGAAATACTTTAAGATATACCTGTGACATCTTTGTTCACCGAATATAGCTATCTAAATAAATCAGATTTAGTGTATTATTCTCTTGAAATTCCCTGTTCTTCTGTTCTGTTTCTGCCTTTTGAAAACTAGATTGAGAATCTTCAGTTTTCACTCTTTTTTTTTGCGGGCAACCACGGTTTTAACTTTTCTCCAAACCTATATCCCCGAAAAGGTAGGCAGAGGCATTTTCAGTCCCACTCTTGAATGCGATTAAACGCAACCTAAATCATTTAGACCTATCAGTCTTACATCTTTAATGCTAAAGGTTCTAGACACTTATAGACAGGGACATAGACAGAATGAATTCCTGAATCCAAACCAACATTCCCTATGTAATGGACAAATCCACGAAAGAAGTTGTCTCACATACATATAGTCTAATCTACAATCAAAACTGTCAAACCTAGAAATCTTCATCGATATTGAAGGCGCGTTTGATAAAACTAATTCTACCAGAATAAACCAAGCACTGTCAAATAAGGTCTGCTCTGAAGGTCGTTGAACAATAGTGCAAAATCCAAAATTGGACAGTGAACCTGACTAAGATGGTTACAAATGGACGGATGTTCAACAAAAAACGCAGCCTAAATCACCTTAGGCTTCTTGAACTATTTGTTACCTAGTCCTAACCATGGAGGTCAAGTATTTAGGAGTAATACTAGACAGCAAACTTCTATCGAATAGGCACATAGATACTTAACAAAGCCTTCATCATTTTCTGCCATTGCAAACGGCTCTTCGCCAAAAGCTGGGGGAGGTATAACGTACTACCACATCCGCGCTCTATCTGGTAGTGTAGCCATGTTACGAGACCTAGTAGGCAATTCCATGAACTCTGGTCTCATATTTGAATACTAGCAACCGCTGGAACGTTTGGCCTCAGCTAATGGTTTATTCCTTCAATAGATCAGAGGGCACAGCAAATTTCTCAGGCACGATGCCGCCGATGAGTTAGCCAGGAAGGATTAAACAACACCGGTAGCAGGTCCAACTGTACTGCTATCACTACAATTCAACCAATTTCACTACTGGCTGAGGCAACAGACTGGTCGCCACCTGACCCTGGAACGGGGCCTATTCACCATAAATGCGACAAACAGACATCTATGAAGATGATGTCTCAGCAAGGAGGCAACGATCGACTACGTTATTCTGTATGTGTGTATTTGGGCTTTTTTTTTCGTGTGGAAACCCTCTCGGGCCATCATCTCACCGGGGTTTTCGGTGGAATGAAAACCCCGGTGGGATGACAGCCCGAGGGGGATGGTGACGGCCAGGATGAAGTCGGATGTCGGAATCGAACCGACTAAAACTACACGGTGAGCCATGCTGGGCTTGATATAGGAGGAATCTGACAGCTTTGTTAAGACATCCCCCCCTCCTAGGGCCTGCCCGCACTATGCAGGCACCACCTGCGGGTAACCTATCAATAAGATGGCGTCCAGACACACGTGGACATCACCCCCTCGCGGCTGGCCATATGGTGGATGGAGGGGAAAACCTGTCCCGAGTCCGGTTTTGAGTCTAAATGCGAAACCAGAGCCCGATACCAATACCAATACCTACTGCCATTCTCCTGGTACTGTATGACTGTAGGTATATATACTATATGATAGAAAGCATTCGAAACTTTTAGTCGTCTCTTACGATACCAACAGGAATAGATAGGGTTGCCCAGCCATTTACTTATTTATTTAAACAGGAAAGCGTTTTGGTTAAGATACAGTTCTTAACCAAAGCGTTTACGCTGTTTTAAACATATACTATATTAATACTAAACTTTATACAACTAATATAACATAATAAAACAATAATTTGAGAAAACAATAAGCGTTTGAAGATACGCTTTTGTAAAATCGAAATACTTGACAACTTGGTTTCATATTAGTTTTCACATAGTCAATAAATCTAATGTGGTTACTTAAAGTAGAGCGAGCCGGTCGAAAACCGGCCATAGTCCAACTTCAGTAGAATTTTCAGAAATACCTGCTAGAAAGTCTGTCATATGTCTATTACATGAATGCTATTAACCTAACTAATTATTTCAATATGTATGTCTATATATTTAACAACACATTTCAAAATAAAATTGATACTATCATGCTATTATTTAATTTTATATAACAATTTGATCACTATTAATTAATTTGAAAAACAGTATTGTGTGTGTTTTTTGTATAATTAAACTCCAATAATCACTCAAGCTCTACTTAAATTGGGATCAGACGCCCGTGTGATATGTATATATATGTGTATTATATCATATTATTATTGTTATAGTTTGTATTCTTAGTGTAAATATTTTTTTTTCCCCTACAATGGTTCCACCCTTTACCGATGATTTTTTCAAGGTGGACATGTAAATGTTGTGTAAATATTAAAAGTATCAAAACAAGTTTATTGCACTACAATGACAGTTGCCATGTTCAATCAACGTTCCATTTTAGGCCGCGTTGACTCACTTTATGAATAAACTATAAAAGTATAAATTGAGTGCCACACTGTTAAGATCAAAAACCTTATATCCTATTTCGTAAACATATTCTACAAAATCTGGCAACACAGTCAGTCTCCCTTTTAATTCTAAGTAGTAGGACAGTTATCATACAGTTGCCATGTTTAATCAACGTTCCATTTTAGGCCGCGTTGACTCACTTTATGAATAAACTATAAAAGTATAAATTGAGTGACACACTGTTAAGATCAAAAACCTTATATCCTATTTCGTAAACATATTCTACAAAATCTGGCAACACAGTCAGTCTCCCTTTTACTTCTAACTAGTAGTTAGTAGTTCTTTTGATAAGATGGAAATCACTAAATTAAATTATACTCTACTACCACCTGGATTTCAGGGAGAAGTGCGGGCGATGAGGTAAGTTTTATAATTACTCATTAGTCGTTATTTATTGATAATTCTACGTATCTAGCTGCATATGGTATTTAATATGCTACTTTTTGGGCGCTTCAAATCAATATTGCGCCACACCTATTCAAGGTTCCAGGTCTTTCAGGACCATTCAGTGCGCAGTCACCCCTTCGCCTCCCACTTCCCCTCCAGTTACTCGATTTTGTTCTCAGCTATTAACGGTTTGCAAGGTGGCGATTTTTCGCTATAATGATAATACATAATTATATACCCCAAAAATAAAGTATATATAAAATATATAAATAAAGTGTATATAGTTTATGTAAATTCATGTCTGATCCCAAAGGAGGAGATTTGGAAGGAGCGCAGCTTACATTGATAAATTGAGTAGTATAAGGAATAGCTTGAGCAGATCAGAGTTGCATGTGCTTCTTGTGTATGAAATAAGTTAAACTGGTGGATACCTAGTAGTCTTGAGTCCTGAAACCACATTAGAAATTCATTAAAAAGTTTGAACATTTCTCAAGTAAATAAAGGTATATCTTAATTCTTCACTTTCTTTGTAAAAAGAAATATTCGAATGAAAATGTAAATAGACATTTCTTGATTACAGTATTGCTTGGTTTTTGTACTGAAAACAGTAAGAAGAGAGTCTTACTTTAATCTTGATCCCTAATTAAATCTTACCCTTTCAATACTCATTGCTCTGTCCTGTGCTCAGTCAACAGCAGTAGGCTACCCTAAACTGTAGTTGGAACAAATTGTAATTGCCAAAATGTTAATGTGTACACATTAAAATCGCAAAAGTAAACAAATAAGTAATTGAGGGTAGATATTTTTATCCAATATTAAATCCTCTGCACTGTGCTCATATCAGTGACTTTGTGTTTATATTTTATATTTAAAACTAGAAAGAATATAATATAATAATTAAAGAAGATAAATAAAATAAGTAGTAATTGTAGAAAGTGTAGGGTGTTTCCAAAGTTAGCTTAAAATTATCATAAATCTTACTTACTATATCTTCCATGTCAATTTTGTAATATAGGACAATATGAAATAAGAATATTTATTGATTTCCACAGATAGTAGGTACATGAATGATTGTATGGTGGGGATGATGTGACAGTGTGGATGATGATGGTTATTATAATTTTTAATTTTTGTACAAACTGCCATAAATAAGTTTTTTTTTAAGGTCCTGTTGTTCTAGTGTTTAGTGACCCTGACTGCTGAACTGGAGGGTCATGGGAGTAATTCCCACTTGGGATAAAAATATGTGTAATCCACAAATAGTTGTACCGATTTGGGTGTTCTTTGTGTCTGTTGAATCAATGTTTGTATCCCTGTGACACAGGAATTGCCTCTTCTTAATTGAAAGCCCATAGCCACGAAACAGTATTCAGTCTTCTTTTGAGAACTTGGTTTTGTAAGTAATTATATCTTGTGTCCCAATATAGCCGAGTTCAATTTCCTTTTTGGGAACTCTCTCTTGAAGAAAATTATGTCATATATCAATATGTTTGCTGTGAGCACAGTGAGAGTAAATACCTGCAAATTTGATTACTTTTTGATTATCACAATAAATTATGGTAGGCTCAATTGTAACCATCCAATGTAGTTCTGACTCTAAATGCCTCAGCCACATAGCCTCTTGTGTGGCAGTAGCCAGTGCCATATATTCTGCCTCCATGGTTGATAATGCAAGTGTGTTCTGACATTTAGAACACCATGAGACCAGAGCACTCTGAAAAAGAAAAGTGTAGCCAGTCTCCGGCTGTTAATCAATCACAGTGGGCAAAAACTCTTCTTTCTTATTTGTTTTAACTAAATGTTAATTTACAATCCCTTGTTCCCTTTATGTAACGCTGCACTCTTTTTACTGCTAGCCACTATTTTATTTCTGGTTTGTTATTGAAGCTACTCAATTTATTTACTAACATACATATATCTGGTCATGTACCTTGTGATAGCTAAAGTAAACTCCCAATTGCTTCTTGATAAGGAGCATTTCTAACAACATTATTTTGCTCTCCTGTGCAACTGTGTGTAATTTGGAGCTAAGATCACAGGGCAAATGAACTGGACTACAATCTGTCATATGGAATCTATTGATTTTTTTCTGTATAGGCAGTCTGATCAATATAAATTTGGTCTATGGCCACATTTTGACTTAACCGATAAAACCAATAAAGTTATTTACAGGTCCAAATGTTTTCATAGCAAATTTATTTTTAAGTTGTTGCTTTATTTCTTTATCTTTCTCTACATTGTTATAAAAAACAACTTTACAGTTTGCATTGTTTTCATTTTATAAACCCATTTGCAAGGGCTTATTCTTGTATTATTCTGAAGGAGTGATTCATATTTGCTGTCCATGGCATCTTTCCACTGTTTTGCTTTTAGGCCTGAAAGAGCTTCTTCCAGTCTCTGGTTCCTTTAATAATACTGCTGAATCAGTTGGTTTCTCTTCATGACAAAAATACATATTAGATTTGATATTCTTATGCTTCAGAGTGTTATTTCTAAAGGGCATATGATCTCCTATGCGCTCAAAGCTCTCCTTGTGTATTATGGATTATTATCTAATTCTGAATTTGATGGTTCACTGGTGGTGTCAAACAATTGTTTCTCTTTTGAACTTTTATTTATTTAAGTATCAGTATCAGATTCTTAGTAGCTGTGTACTGTTGTTGCAAAATAGTAAGTGGCATAATATCACAATTATTTTAACCTGTGTGTTCTATGAAAACAACATCTCTACTCTTGTTGTTTTTCACTTTCATCATACAATCTGTAGCTTTTAGTATAATCACAATAACCCACAAATATCATTTTAATAGCTTATGAATCCCATATTTATCAGTTTTCCTTAGGTACATCAGAAACACAATAAAAAACTAAAAAAAAAATGTTATTTTAATTTGGTTTTTTATAACCGATTTATAATTGAGCCACTGTTGAAACTGCTTCAGCCCAAAATTTTTTTTGTAGTCTGGAATTGAAAATTAAGCATTGTGCTCTCTACTAATGTGTGAATCATTCCCTCTGCCATGCCGTTTTGATGCTGGATACCAGATTTACACAGAAACAATTTAATATTTATATACCATCCCTTCCATTATCTGAGCGCAATATCTTTATTTTCATAATAGTTTTTAGTTTCAAGTATTTTTTTTTTTTTTATATAATTAATCTGGCACCTTCCAATAGAGCTTGTCTCCATTGGACCGTATAAATCGGAGTGAGCTTCTGAATTGGAGCAATTCAGCAGCTCTAGTACCAGTATGTTTAAATATTTGTCTACTTATTTTTCCTTCTAAGCAATTTGTATAAACTTGATTACCTTTTTGTAATAATTCAACCCCTTCTGCATTTTCTGCTATTTTCTGTAAGTCTGTGAAATTGAGATGGCCTATCCTTTGATGCCATCTATTGTTGATAGCAATGCCAGTGCTTTGTAAACATTATTTAATATATACATATTACTGCTGTCAATATTAATTTGTTATTTTGATATATCTGACAACCATCTCTCTTGAATTTCACTTCACAGCAATTATTTACCATTTGTCTTACAGAAAGTGAATTTACTGTTAGTGTAAGTACAAATAAAACATCTCTGACCTGTATAATATGCCATCTGAAAATCCACCTTGCCACTTCCTTTTACTGCTAATGTTTTATTGTCTGCGACTTTAACCATGTTGATTGTAGACGGAGAAACATCATACATCCAATTCCTATTATTGCACATATGCAATGAACGGTGGAATCAACATACCAGCAGTTTCCATCCAACTAAGCAGCAACTGTGCAGAATAACCTAATTTTTTTGAATTATCATTGTTTGAGGAACCCATACTTATTACATACAAAGCACTGTGGGCCTTTGGGTTGCCTTTTTTCTTGTGATTGGTTATGTGGAAATTTTCCAAATTGGTGGTAATCAGATTTCTTAATGAACCTACTTCAATACTGACCCCTGAGTCACCAAACGAATTTTGAGTTTTGTCCGAACCTGTTTCGCCGTTGGAGCTTCCTGAACATAGACATAGTTAACTGGATCTGCTAACAGTATTATTTTCGATTTTGTGTATTATATGTATCCGACAGCAAGATAAATACAATTTTTTTTCTTGCTGTCGGATACAGAACCTAAGTTAGGTTCAATCTTCTGCCACAATTCTTCATGTTCCAAATAGTTTTTTACAGCAAATTGCCAACTTTGGTAATGTTCTCTTCGAAGTAGCTTCTCAATCGTGCCCATTGATTTTGTAATACCATTTTTCATACATACACACATATATATTTTTCGTCAAAGCTATGCTGAAAGCGAAGAACGACCACGCCAGTAATGGCCGGTTGCGAGGTTTTCTAATTTGATTCTAATTCAATCGCAGCACTTAAGCAGTTCGATAATTACTTTTCTATATACTTTCGGACATACATATATAGGCCATAACCTAATATTTTATGAAAGAATTTATGTAAATCCAGAACTATTTATTTAATAAAATGCGCAAACTGAGCAATAATCATTTTTTCTTTTAATTTTTAACAATCAATAAATATGATAAGTGTGAGTCCAGTAATTAATTAATTAATTTCAACAATAATTACGCGACCCTGACTTGCTAGACCTATTCATTATACTCCCCAATCCATCTGTATAAGTAATCCCTTTCCTTCCCGTTCTATCCTCAATATTTTTTCCAGGAATGTTGTGAGTGACTGCCCGGATGAAGGCCGGAATATGAACGAATGTTGAATTAAATAACTGATTAAAATAGGCATGCAAGTCAACAATTAACAATCGTCTTTTTGGCATGAGTCACACACTTTTATACAAAGCCGCAACAGTTATTTGGTACTATCGTTTAAATGAAAATAATATAATCTTTGACGTAGTGGTAATGGTGGTTATGCTTTACTGGCATATTTCCTATTATGGATCTGTTATAGCTAAATTTGTATAATGACGATTTATATAACGTTTAATAGCACGCAGTTTCTTCGGGAAGTGGGTTTTGTTCGCAAAAATTTAAACTTATTGTTTGTTTTTATTGTTTCAATTTGTAATGTAGACCTACGACACCAAACGTACTACGATTCAATGGGTTTTAAGCTCGGAAAATGAAGAGGTCACGATGATGGTGATGAATAACGTTATCTTGAAATCTTATAGCATATATCGCTCCGAGTATCAAGACGATTCAAATACATCACATGTCGTAATCCATCAAGTCATTTAAGCTCTAAGGCTGATAAAGAAACATACAAAGAATAATCCTCTTCCCTGCGCAGTTGGGTAAAACAAAAAACATACAAATTCCGTGACTATAATACTTATATGGAGGAAAGCAGTCCAGCATTATACATATAATTCGTATACTTTTTTGTATGAAGATTTAGTCGTTTGACGACAGATGAGCGGGGGTGTTAAAAAACATAATTGAACGATACCACCGGCACATCATCACTCCACCATCCAGAATACTATTGTTTAATAAATTGTTATAATTTATGACAGGGCGATGCAAGAGTCTTTGTCGAGGGTCATCGATGTGCTGGGCCAACAGTCGGCGGCTGCTCAGGGTCTGAACCGGGTCATCACCAATGCAGAGAAGTTGCGCAATGCTCCCACCCATATCCTATACCTCCTCAAGGACTCAACTGCTAAGAAGTAAGTGCATTACCTTTAAATACTTATATTAGAGGCTGACAATTATTACGGAAGTTCATTGCCCCCTATCACATAAAAAAAAAAGAAGAAAACGTGTATAATATATATGTATTGCTGTGTAAAATCATATATGTATATGTATTGATGCTCAGTCTATCTTCTTATCATTAAATTTTATATACATATAATAAACATTAGAATCAATTTATTTTACATATGTAATTAAATTCTTATATTTTTCTGTTAACGGAATGTAGTTTGTAGTTTAATTTTATTTTACTAGAGTTTGAGGTGTTGCCATATTAAAGGAGAGTTATACTACTTATTTTTTATTAAAATAAAGACAAGCATGTCTGTGTATTTATTTAGAAAAATAAATGCTGACTTATATACCGTTATTTATGAATATTAGTACTCTTCCAGGTTCAAGACAATTTCTTTGCTAAATAACATTGAAATGAGTTTTGACAGGTTAGTTAGTTATGAAAGAGGTAAACAGACAATTATAACATTGCTTGTTATTTTAGTATGCGTGTTCTTCCACGCAGGGATTTATTTTATTTCATAGCTTAGCAGTAATTAGTTTAGTACACTGTTAAGCTATCGTATAAAATTGGTACTCTCGTACAAAAGAAATTTGTATGATCCGCGAGAATTAGCTTATTTGTTGTGAACTTATTGCATTAAAATGCAGAAAAATGTAAAATCTTTCTTTTATTTTATGATCAGATGATCACAGATATGATTGTAGGATAGGACCAACGCCCCAAAACTGTTTTTTTTTTAACCGTCGGTATCCACCTTGGTTCATCACCTCACCGAAAGTCGATACGATATTCATAATGGATCTATTGCAGGGTACCCGGGTACAACCTAGGAAACCTGAGAACGCCTGCAAACCTTGGTAACCTGTCGAACACTGTGGAGTGTTATATTAGAGAGGCGCGCGCAACTCAACACGATTCAAAAGCAGCTTTAGTCATTGTAAAATTGAGCTGGAGACACAAAGCATAAGTCCAATTAAATGTTCACGATAAAATAATTAACATAAAAAAATATCACTAATTTAAATATGCAGTATTCTTCGTCCAATCCAATATTTTCTTAAAATTCAAATACGGAACTAACAATGTTATACAACCAGTTTAATTAAAATCATCTTAGAAATGGCAAATATATCGCGTAAATACACATAAAAAAAGAAAACAGAAAAATTGTGTATATTCTATTTATTGAAGTCTGTTAAAAATAAGAAACCGAGGCCAGCAAGACTTCGAATATGGTGTAGCTCCGTGTAACGGTCGCCAAGTGTCCTCGCATAATAATTATCATATGAAGTTGTCGTGATCCACACTGCAAGTTATTATGTTACCTTGTGTGCCCACGCTGCGAATAATTCTATTTACTGGTCTGTCACGTTCGTTTTCGCTCCGCTTCAATCCCTGTCTTTAACTGTATTAAATTGATTCTGTTAATCAAAAATAATATAAACACTAATCCAGTACCGCCGATGACGCTATGCATATTAGTAATAAGAATTACAGATGCGAAATTAAATGTCGTGTGTTTCTGTTGCATACGCTTTCACTACTTAACCACTGAACAATCATTATCGTCATTAAATTTTACATATACGTTGGTATGAATACAGAGACGTCCATGGATATCGTTTGTTCCAAAAATAAGCACAATTTCCTAGGTTTTTTTAATAGTATAGGGGACAAACAAGTAGACGGGTCACCTGATGGTAAGTGACACTTACAACTTAAGAGTAACAAGAGTGCTGTCCGCCTTTTAGGGTATGACAAAGGGAGGAGGGGAAGTGAAAGAGGGTTTGGCCTTCGGTAACCTCACTCACTCAGTCACACAAGCTTTGTAAAATGTATAGATAACACATTGTATATTAATATATTTCATATCTGAAACTGTATTTTTTATTACACGGTAAAATTGACAATCGTAGTGTTATATATTATTCCTTGGTACAGCTAACAACGTGCCATCCAGGGTGCAAGCTCACAGGTCATTCGACCTGCGCACTGCCGCATCTCTCAGCCTTCCACTAGGTAACTGGAACAAGGGAATCTAAAAATAAACATTTATACCGGGAACAGCGTTTTTACACGCAACAGCGTTTTATATTAGCTTCACTTGTATGTTTGTAACAGACTCCTTAGGGTGCGATTTTGGCCCACTTAAAGCGGCCAGATTTCATTCAAGCTTAATAGATTTATCGAGGACCGATGACAATACACTAATTTGATAAGATTATTTCATTATACAATATGCAAAAGAAAAAAATTAAACAAAACACGCTTCTATAAATAAACCAAACACAAAAGTGGAAAATAAACATTTGTTAAAAAAACTAAAAAAAAAACGCTTAATATAGAAAACCAAACCAAACAATTTAAAATAAATTTTAATAAATTTCAATTTAGAATAGTGTAAAAAAAAATAATAATAGTGTAAATAAGAAAAAAAAAATATTGTAAAAAGACGTGGGGCGCATGGTATGAATATTTATATTTCATTGGCAGATATGAGAAGAAGGATTATCATTTCGATAATATCTTAAAAAGCACCCCACACTTTTTTTTACAATAAAACATTTTTTTTATTAATTTATATATATTAAACATTTTTGCACTATTCTTAATTCAAATTTAGGCCACATTAGATGTTCACCTTTTTTTTTTTCTCCGTGCGGAAATCCCCTCGGATACCACCTTCTGGTGGTATGTCGGACTCGAACCGACTAAAACCGCACGACATCTTGGGTACTAGATGCCGGGGAACCAGGTACACCCTAGAAAGGAAAACCCTGGAACCCCGACGTACCTCGGGCCACCTACGGTTTGTAGATGGCCCCCTCCTGTGTGGGAACCCCAATGTTCCCGTAGCTATCCCCCAAGGGCGCGCACGCTCCGCAGCGTCCGCGCCGCCACCCAAGCCTGCTTCTGCTAGGGTGACAGATGGCCTCATCTGTCACCCCCAGGCCTGCGCTTATGGAGGACGGAGATCATTCTCCGATCTCCGGCGCCTGAGTCGCCTGTGGTACCTGGCCCGTTCCCGGGCCTGGCGGGCCGGAAGAGTTCTAAACCTCTCCCGATCCCGCTCCGCCGTCTCCTTGGCAAGCATAACTTGCTCGCAGAAAGAGACGGCGGAGTTCCACGCGTTTTCGCTCCGCAACATGGCCGCAATCATGTTACCGAGCGAGAGAACCACCACCCCGATGGCCGCTACGAGATACATTAGATGTTCACCTAATTTTTTTTTATTAAGTAGCTTGCTAGCTTGTCTTTTGAGTACAATTTAAAAATAAAAAAAACTATCCAATGAATTGTAATGTCTTGTATAAAACATTTTATGATGGGCTCACTTGAAGCGAGCGTTTTGTTAGCAAAATCTGTGTTTTGTTGTTGAAATGTTTGGTCTTCCATAGTACTAAGTAATAACACTAAGACACGATAGTATATCTATTGTGTCTTAGTTTCTACTTAGTATTACATATTACTTATTCGAATGGCGAACTTGTGTTTCTTTAATACATGTACATTTAGTTTTATCGAACGAACACTCCACATTGTATAACATTTTATATAAAAAGAGGTTCTTAGCTGTCCTGTACTTTAATATCAGTTGAGTTCTTAAACTACCCTCAAAATACATTCTTAGCATGACATCTGTGTTTATTTACACGCCATGAGAGAGTCTAAAAACAAAGAATAATATTATTAATAATCAATAATTGTTATTTGTCTATATTGTACTCTGAAGACTTCGTTTTTTACAAATGTAACCAATATGTACTTACGTACGTACGTTTTGATAACCGGGAGGAAAGGTACCTTATCTGCTTTTGATTAAAAGTAAATGTAATATATCTAAGTACGAGTTTGGTTGGTTAGCTAGCATTTAGATCTATATGAAATGATGGAAAAAGATCCACAATGAGGCACTCCGAACTCAATATTTTACTCCATTCACTCTAGTTTGTATCCTCGTATACACGTATAGCTTCCTTCATAAGTTGGCAGTCATAACCTCCTAGTCCCGAGGCACAATACAATTTGCGTTAGAAAAGTTATGCTGTCAATTATATGATAATTAATGTTGTCATTTAGTAAATTGATAAATGTTTTAAATTCTAATGGATATAGATAAAAAAAAATGGTTTAATTGAAATATATGATTTCTATTTCGAATTTGATTAAATTTCAAATTAATACGCAGAATCTGGATTTCTCTTAAAAAATAGAATTAAAATCTACTAAAAAAGCCATTCATTATGTAAGGACCTGGAGTGTCACCTGGTACATGAAGCAGCGATAATCATAATAGAAGAGAACTCATGATGCTTCTAAACTTTCCAATATACACTCACAGGCACAATTAACCGCCCACCTTGTATTTCTTTCAATTTTCAGTAGTCTGAAAATTTTGACCACATTTGATGGAAGTTATGTTAAAAGCAGCCATTAAGGGTAAATAAAATCACAAAAGTCTTTAAACAAAACCGTTTAATAAAAAAAAAATATGCCAAAAATCGATTTTGCAAAAAATTTGCATGAGTATGATGACTTTAATTTTGAAAAAAATCGTCCGCTTTCTTTTTATTTAAATTTTAATAATGAGTATTACTACCTCGGGCCCTGATGACTTCTTGTAGTCGGTTTAGCAATCCATCTACGAGGTCTTGAATATCCGACTGAGGGATATTATGCCACTCCTCTATCGCAGCCGTCTTGAGCTCTTGTAAGGTCGCAGGGGCTGATATTCTTGCTCGAATACGTCTTTTTAGGTTGTCCCAAATGTGCTCAATTGGGTTAAGATCGGGACTGCGTGACGGCCATTGCAAAACTTGAATCCCGACCTCATCGAGGTATTGAGTGACGGATCTTGCGGTATGGCATCGAGCATTGTCGTGCATTAATTTAAAGTTTTCACCAATAAATGGTGCGAAAGGTATGACGTGGTCTTGTAAGACTTCCTCCACGTATCTTTGAGCAGTCACACTGCCTCTATCAAACACCACTAGATCGGTACGAGCCTCGTAAGAGATACCTCCCCAAACCATTATGGATCCTCCCTGATAACCCACGGTTTCGATTATTGCACATGGAGCAAACCGTTCATTTTGGCGCCTATAAACACGCTGACGTCCATCTGGACCCCTTAAGGCTATTCTGCTCTCATCTGAGAACAGTACGTTCTTCCATTGTTCCGTAGTCCAGTCAGCATATTCTCGTGCAAAGGCAAGTCTTGCTCTATGATGCTGTGCAAGCAGCTGTGGACCGCGAGCTGGACGAAAAGCTTTCAGATTCCTTTCAGCCAGTCTTTTTCTTATCGTACGTTCACTTACAGTGACATTTCTCACCTCAAACAGACGTGTGCGCGCTTCAGTAGCGGTGCCAAAGCGATTTCTTAGCACGTTACTTAGCTCGTAGTTCGAGGTACACCAAGCGTACGAGCGATGCGACGTTGGCTATACCCAGCCATATGTCCCAGCAGACAAGAACAAGAAATGTAATCTATGTAACGTTACTGCAACAATGTCAAACAGAGACTAAATTCTAAAAACGCTTCGGCGATACAAGTTTAAGGGTCGAAATAAGGGTTTTTAAGTGTTTAGTTTATTGCTAAAGTACCCACTTAACTAAAAACAAAACAGTAGATAAGCCACAGTTAACATAAAAAACAGGGTGACGAAAAATATAGGTGGGCGGTTAATTGTGCCTGTGAGTGTAGCTTGTCATCTATACTTATGTAATAAAGAAAAGGTTTTTGAATATTTTGTTTGTGTAATGTTTTAATCAGATTTGAATGTATTTTTTTATGGAGAGTATTTTTCGACAAACAATATGGTCTATAAAATTTATGACGCTGCGAAGCTTAGGAGCGGAGCAGTAACCTTAAAATTGCGATCAATAGCTAGTAGATGTACACGACTGTATTTTCCCTTAAAGAGAACAAGACACTTTAATGTGCAGTGGTTTGACATGGTTATAGTGAGCGGGTTAGCCGTAACACCGTCATCATTGTATGAGTCACGATCACGTCACGCTCCACTGCGCAAGAAGAGAAATCTACAAAAATGTACACTGCCTCTGGTACCTGATTTTTCGACTGCGACTACGACATGCGACAACTTAATTTTATCAAGCGGAGATATTATCAGTGGTAACATGTCAAACTTGTAAAAAAATATAAAAATCTGACTAAATTATTAATTTCTTCTCTGTTTTACTGACGTTATCTCCAAGTTTTATATGTATACACATATGTACATCTTGAAAAATAAATAGCAGTGAATAGTCTGTCCAATGAGCTGTTACCAAGACTGGTCCGTCTTTGACAGCTTTGCGAGTGTCACGACGACGGTTCTAAACTGCTATAGTAACTGCATATATAGCCGTCACGGATCTTAAACATTAATGTCACGGAATTTTACTGTGTAGCGCGTTTACCGTTAAATATTATAGTACAGCATTAAAATGTACTGCCCAAATCTTCTAGGATATATTGTTACACCAGAAACAAATAATACAAGTAAACCAGCTCCATTTTTTCGCGATGAAAAGTCGCCTATATGCTATCCAAACGAAATTACATAAAATCAATCCATTTTTATTTTATACTTTTTTTAAGATTGACCTTTTAGAAGTCTGACAGATTTGTGAAATGACTGCCCACTCGGCTGTCAACATGCTCGAATTGAAGTGGACAATAGTTATACAGTAAATTCCTACTTATATCACTACATGCTATATATGTACATACTATCAATGTTTTCTGCCGCGTCTGTTTGTATTTCTGTCTATCCGTCTGGAGGCGATAAACCCAGTAACCGATTCTTATACGGTTTTCACCGTTTTCCGGTACCGGTTACATACAGTAATTCATTAAAGTTTAGTTTAAAATAACTGAAATAAGAGCAGTGGATTACACTACTGTAGTCCACTGCTGGCTGTAAATATTATCCCATCAAAAACATTTGTAAAAATTGCTGCAAACGCGTACTCAGTCGCCGTCGAAAATTGTGAACTTGTGAGATCTTAAGTATAACCACTTCGAGTATTCTAGATAACTTTCACTGTCCGCCAAAACATTACTTGATAACAGAAAATCTTTTGTTTTCAAACAACTTTATATGACTTTAATTAATATAGATTTTATTAACAAAGATTATTTGACTTGAAAAACGAATATCGTTATCATCAATCGAATAACTTACATTTCATTACACAATGGTTGCTGCATTAACGGTAATTGATGCGGGGTACATAAATACGCATTCGTATAATACTCCTAATATATGAAGGACCTTCAACAAATGGAAATCATTAGCAAATAAGTATTTGGCGCATCGAATCCGCATTGGTGCGATTGTTGCTTGTATTCGATCGCAGTAACAATAGTTGTCGAACCTATTCAGTTCTTCCCTATAAGAAGTCAAGTCTCTTTTAATAGTTAGTCAGTATACGGGAGACGGCGTGATAAACGGGCAGACCAGAGACAAGGAGTTTGAGGAGGTATAACATTTTTGATTTACGTTACAATTTTTTAATTATATTAACGGGCCTGTTAACTGTTACGGCTTCTATACAACATATATATGTATATAATTCCAGGCAATACCGAGCGTTTGGTTCATATTTTTCCGGCTAGGTGGATATCGCTAAAACTGATTGATATCGATGTCTATGTCGGCAATGAAAGAACTCTTTCAGACACAGCATGACAAGCTTTCATGTATACTGGGTTTGACCATAAACACTGTTACAGTTAAAAACAAACATTATTACATTTGAATAATTATGTTCTTCTTATACGAATATTCATTGTATTTTCTCAATTCCGCGCTAATCTGTGTTACATGTTTTTGTGATATTAAAATGGAGTAATGTGATAAAGTTCTCTTTATCACCCTACTCCATTTTAATGTCACAGGTTAGTTGGTACACACAACTAGGTTCTCCTAATTGCTGTGAATACTGTTACACAAAGTAGGTATGGGCCCCAAATGCATTTTTTGAAACATGGAGTTTCAAAAAATGCATTTGCATGCATGCACGCATGGATAGGTACAATGGCACCTCCTCTGATTATGACAGAAAAATATAATGCCCTGCAGGTAGTATTCACACCAAAAATTCAATCAAAGCAGTGAAGGAAAGCATTAGAAAAAGTCCTGTCTGAAAGCAAAAGATTTTACCTCGGTAAATTAATATAGCACTTTAAAATATGACTTAGACACTTATAGCCTATAAGAAACACTGATCATTATTTAACTGATATTTATAAAATAAATAAAGTGGTAAAATCAAAACAACTTACTACTTACGCGGTAATGGTCACAAAAAAATATTATTTACTGACAAGAATTTTTTTACTACTAAGCAATATTTTAACAAGCAGAATGACCGATCTTATGCTTTAAGCTCTATAGAAGTCGTCTAATGAATCTGCTTAGAACAAAATATCCGATTTCAGTGATATTTTGGTAGGGTGTTAGCTGTAAAGGAGTAACTGAGCCGTATCTTTGTAAAATAGGTGTCAAAACGTCGGCAACGGTGTATCGAGATACGACTCTTGGGAAGGCGGTTAAGCTTCTTAACAAAACCATGTTTCATAGTCAAAAATGGTTTTTTCAGCGAGCCTCAGCACCTGCTCATAAAGCTCGATCCACCCAAGCGTGGTTGGAAACGAACATTTCTGACTTCATCATGATTATGTTGTATGATCACTTTTAGAGAGTATGGCATGCTTTCAACGCCATGACAATTTTGAGTCTCTAAAACAGGCCATAAGATTGGCAGTATAGAATATTCCCATGTCGAGAGTGCGTATTTCTATTGCTAACTGGCGTCAGCTTTTAAAGGAGAGAGGAGATAATTTTGAATGAGCTTCATATATTTTAATGCTATTATATTAATGTATAAAGTAACACACATTACGGTACACACAATAAAGATTTTTCCTTGTAACAATATTTATGGCAAGACTAGGTACACATATATACTTATAAAGCTATGTTATTTGTGTAGGACGTCTTATATACTAATATTTCTCCGCCATCTTTACAATAGATTGTTGTGTATGTTTATGTTTTTAATGAAAAAAGATTTTGTCAGTAAACTGCCTCTTTTTTTAAAATGTTGTTCTAGTAAAACATACATTATATGTACAGACGTAAGTTGACGTGATGCAGTGTGCGTTATAGTTATTTTGATCTGCACATGAGAGATATTTAATCGATACGATCGGGATGCGCTAGCTACCCCTTTCACCTGTCCCCTCAATCTGCGTGCTTCCACACTCTAGTCCTGGCTACGCAAGTACATTAAATATGGTTCGAGCATTGATTGGGACGCGACCGAGACTCGAAGAATTTCGGTAGAAGTGTCTTTTATTCATTAAATTTCATATAAGAAATTGCGATGCGATTTCTACGCCCCACCTCGCGAAAGTGCACCCACATAGTAATGACTCACAGTTTTCTATAAATCAATGTTATCATATAGCAAACCGTAAGTACTACGGTGAATATTAAACACGCGTATTCAACAGTTCAGGAGCAACTAGCACTTGCTAAGAAGGGTTTTAAGAGTCAATATGCTATAACAAATTACTAATATGACTTGGCTGGCCTGATGGTCGTAGGTTCGATTACCACACCGGACAAAAATTTGTGTGATCCACAAATATTTATCCCTAGTCTGCGTGTTCTTCGTGTCCGTTGATTGAATGTTTTTAAAGTCCCCTGTGACACATAAACTATTACTAATGCGGGAATTGTTTAAAAAAAAAAAAGAATAGCAAACACAAAAATAGAAAAATAATAGTATATAAGTGTCATAAAGGTCCCACGATCCCACGATTTAAATCTGTTCACCCATATCGAAGTTATGGTGGACCAAAGAACACACCCGCTTATACTTGAACCCTAGAAACATTATATTGATTTTTAGACAGTCGTGTAATAAATATAGAGCGTCAGTAAAGTAACGGTGGTCATAAAGAAACCATTCCCAAACATGTTGCAATATTCAAGTTGGAACTGTCGTGTGTGTTTCGGGCAGGCTTGCAAATGTCGCGTTTATTCGGGTGTGCCATCAATATATAAGGTATATGTACGAAGTAGGCACGAGAACATGTGTTATCGGGTCATATAAAACTAGACGATTTGATGCTGACTACTTAACAGCTTCAATATTCAGCTGGACTCTGTTATAATTAAGTAGAACGCCTTATAGTGGACCCGCGGCCTCCAAATATTACAAAACACACTAGAACACTGGCTTTCTGTTTTTATTAGTGCATAACTTTTTTATTAAGTTCACAACTAAGTTAAGTTAATAGTATACGAACTAACCAAAGCGAGAGAGAGCTTAGAGAATTTGATGGATTTCGAATGGTTAGGTATCAATTGACTCGTCCTTTTAATGACGGACAAAGCGTTAGCAAAATAATGCGCTTACGGTTTTATTAATAATTTAATTGAAATAATAACTATCTGATACCAGGTTTCCGTTTTTTTGTATATTGTGGGAACATTACTTTTTTTCCATATTCTTTTTTGTAAACCTTATAACGTGTATGCAAAATTTTATGATGATCGCTTAAGTCGTTAAGGCTTAATTCAGTACGTAAAGTAGGATCATACTACAACTGTCGGTCTTGCTAATGACTTGTTTTGTCTGTACAGTGGCGAGGGTGAGGTGATCGGGCTTTTGAAGGTTGGTCACAAGCACCTGTACTTATTCGACGAGCGCGATCAAGTTCGAGAGGTAGAACCCCTTTGTGTTCTCGACTTCTACATCGCAGAGGGTCGCCAGCGCTCTGGATACGGTCGTCTCTTATTTGATTACATGTTGCATGTAAGTACCCTTCACCAATTGTGGCAGTAAACCTGTAGAATGAAACAACCAGTATCTCAGCTATTGCTGCTCTTGTGCTTTATGGGTAGGACATGGAAACGAACGCACACGAGCTGGCCATCGACGGGCCTTCTCCCAAGCTTGAGCAGTTCCTCGCGAAGAATTACGGAGTTGAGCGTCTGATACGACAGAGCAACAACTTTGCTGTGGCACCACAGTTCTTTGATACTGCCGATCATATCAGGTTCGTAATCCGTTACAGTTTACACAACACTTCTAACTATAATTTATAACATCTAATAATACATAAAGGTCACTAAGCATTTATTTTGTGCGCATAACAGATGCTGGAAATTGAACCGAAGCGTTTTGAGTTAATATCAGTTGTAGGCACAGGTCAGTGCTGTCTCATATCGTACATACTGTAGTTCGATCTGTAACTTGTATAGCTTAGAATATACCATAAAATAATTCATTGAAACTATAAAAACAAATTACTCGCAGCAGATTCGGTCATAAATTGAAGCGGGATAAAAATATTGCGCTCTCTATCTCTCTCTTCTGGATAGATTAAGTATGGCTCTTTTGTTTTAGCTGCGGAAAAATATAATTAATTGAATTATTTAGTACATATGTACTTAGTGAAATAATTATTGGATTCCATAAATAATTCATAAAAAGTAAGCAAAAATTAAAGAATTCTACAACATTTATCATTGTAGTCCT
Organism: Tyria jacobaeae; assembly: GCA_947561695.1. Classification (NCBI taxonomy): domain Eukaryota; kingdom Metazoa; phylum Arthropoda; class Insecta; order Lepidoptera; family Erebidae; genus Tyria; species Tyria jacobaeae. The sequence continues at coordinate 1,960,809 of OX387207.1, read as the reverse complement.
CTTCAACTTCCCTTTATAGCTAACGAGCTTGCGCCTGCACTGCTTACCCCCAAAAGTGATGCAGAGCATTATTGTTTATTATAAATGTGTGATTTATGACCAAGTCTGAAGTAACAAATATATACACTACCGTCCAAAAGTTTGGAAGCACACCTGATTTCAAACAAAACAAAAGATTGCCGACTCCCTGCGGTAAATAATAGCAATAAAATAAAGTTTTATGACCTTTTGTGATTTTTTAACACAAAACAAAAGGATTACTAGTGCATATTCCTTGAGTTTTAACAAATTCCTGGATTTTGACGAAACACGTGTTTTATTACTTCATCCGCCGGGGACTTTCTTTCATGCATTGATGCGGTTTTATTGAAAATATTTTGTAGTTTTATCTTTTTTGGACCTTATTTAGTCACACTTGAGCATTAGAACGCGAAGGTTGTGATATTAACATCGTCTGTATTCAAAAGATTTCGACTACTTCCTTGACCGTCTTTTTTTATTGAAAATGGCAAAACGCAAGCAAATCACACTTGAACAGCGAAGCGCTATTTGTACTCTGCGTGAGGAAGGCTACAGTGAACGCCAAATCGCAAAAAAACTCGGAATTTCTTGTAAAGGTGTCCACTACACCCTCGCTAGAAAAAAAGAAACTGGCAAAAATGAAGATAGAAAAAGGTCTGGTAGGCCCAAATCCACTACAAGTCAAGAGGATAACTTCATCAGAGTTCTTTCTAAACGGAATCGTCGCTTAACTGCACCACAAATTACCGCATCTCTGAATGAAACGCGAGGAACACCCGTGTCAATAACAACAGTTAAAAGACGACTACTGTCTGCGGGGCTAAGAGGTTGTGTTGCAGTTAAAAAACCAAAACTAACAATTCGGCATAAGAAAAACAGACTAGAATGGGCAAAGGAACATAAAAACTGGACAATAAACCAATGGAAAAAAGTTCTTTGGAGTGACGAATCGAAGTTTCAGATTTTCGGGTCCAATAGACGTGTTTTTGTGCGCCGATCTAAAGGAGAGAGAGCTTCAGAAGCTTGTACAGTGCCTACTATCAAACATGGTGGTGGTAATGTCATGGTTTGGGGGTGTTTCGGCAACAATAAACTCGGAAGTCTTGTGAGGATAACCGAAAAACTAAACAAGGAACGCTATTTGAAAATTCTTAAGGATTTCGCCATACCCAGTGGACTGAATCTTATTGGTCCTGGGTTCGTTTTTCAGCAAGATAACGACCCGAAACATTCGTCCAAACTGTGCCAGAACTTTTTAAGGAAGAAAAAAGATGTGAAAATCATGCAGTGGCCGTCTCAATCACCTGACCTTTCTCCCATTGAACTTGTTTGGGATGAACTAGATAGAAGGGTGAAAAATCAATCTCCTACGAGCTCAGAACATTTGTGGCAACTATTACAGAGCGAATGGAAGAAGTTAGATGAACAGTATTTTATGAAATTAATTAGTAGGATGCCTAGAATATGCGAGAAGGTAATTAAAGAGAGGGGTGGACACTTCGATGAAGCTAAAATTTAATTTAATTTTTATATTACTTATTTAATTTCATTGTTGTAGAAGTGTGTTTTGTCTATTTTTTTAATTCTGTATCAATAAAAAAAATTTAAGATGGCTTACTTTTATTTTATTTGATTTTATCTTGTTGCTTCCAAACTTTTGGACGGTAGTGTATATATACATATATACATATATATATATTTTTTAAGGCAACTCCCGCACTAGGATTAATTCCTGTGTCGCGGGGGACTTAACGAACATTCAAACAACGGACAAAGAACACCCAGACTCGGAACAACAATTTGAGGATTACACAAAGTGTTGTCCCGTGCGGGGATCGAACCCACAACACTCGGCTTGGCAGTGACCACTTAAACTGCTACGCCACCCGTGCAGTCACAATCATGTTCGATAGTAGCTGTTGTGAATGCATCACGTATCGTTAGACTCGAAACTACTCTTAATGTTGAATAAGCTTTCTTACACAGTGAGGCAGTAGTGACCTAGGTACTCATTATCAAACATTGCTATAATTGTAACAGTGCTTATTCTAACACGTGACAAATATAATAATTTAAATCTTAATAATTTAAGAATGGATTGAGAAAGCGGCTTTAGATGTACAATAAATTACGTTTTTAGAAATTAAACCGATAACATAGTAGGTATGACATGCTTTGGCCATGGTCACAGGCCTGGGCCATCGGGCGTCGTTTAATTCACAACAACACAATTTAATAATATATCATGATTATTTAAAAGTCAGTATCATATGATGGCAGTACAGGCCGCTTTCTGGCCCAGTGTCCCATAACGCGGTGGAGCGAGTTTACTAATAAGTGTAATGTATTATCAGCAATAAGTCGGGGTCGGGACGCAGCACGCCGGCCATCCCCGCGGCGGTGGGACGTTTCGCCGCACCTAAACCTGTATCCGCCATTGCCAATGTGAGTATACGAGTTATTTAATGCTAACTATAGGTAAAGGGGTAATATTTGCTTAGTAGTATTGAAGTGACTAAGCGACTAATGTGCATAAATCACTGAGGTTGTGGTTTATGCACATTAGTCGCTTCTGTGTGCGGGTCTGGCTCGCGCACTTAAGGTTCCGTAAGCAAACTAACTTATAACGTTGGAGAGCCGGAGTATTACTACGGCCTCACAGCAAGCCGGCTGCTAAATAATGCTTGCTTTGTGTGACCGAGTGAGTGAGGTTACCAGAGGCCCAACCCCCTTTTCTCTCGTCCATTTCCCTTCTCCTCCCATTTCTCCTACCCTAAAAGGCGGAAGTCACTTACCATCAGGTGACACGTCTGCTCGTTTGTCCCCCCTATACAAAAAAATAACTTCCATATCTATCAAAATAATTTATCTATCATGGAAATCGAACCTCGACACACATACGACACAGTCGCTTAAAACCGCAAAATAAAAGTTTGTAAGTCGCAAAATGTTTTTTAAGTGATATAATAACAATTTTTTTTTCTTGTGCTATCAGAGCTTGCTCGTTGCCATATTTTAATGGTTCTAGGTTAATACGAAGTGTCCGTATTGATATGTTTGTAACTTACCAGCGAAATACTCAAATTTCAGACTTAATTGGCCATAACTAGCTTCTATGTCATTACATTGACATAGAAGCATGTTTTTTTTTTTAATTTTTTGTTGATATTTAATTACAACTTGATACATGAGGACACAAAAGTTGTCTTGACAGACGGACAGACTTTTTTTCTCTGGTAGCCTAAAAATAAGTGGCTATAAAAACATTAATAATTGAGTATTTAAATATGGTCAAGATATACAATTGTCTAATATATAATAATAAAGCTATGGTAATCTATGGTAGTCTATGGTAGTCTCTAGTACAGACACCAGTTTCACACATAGATAATCTGTAATCAGGTGACGCGTCTGTTCGTATGCCTCTCTATAATATAAAAATCTTCAAGAAAAGAGCGTATTCCTTCCTAAAAGGCCGGCAACGCACTTGTGACCCTTGAGTTGCGGGTGTCCATGGGCGGCGGTAGTCACTTACCATCAGGTGACCCGTCTGCTCCCCCTCCCCTATCGGATAAAAAAATAAAAAAAATATATCAATTTTACTAACCTTTCCAATCCAGGTTTATTAAAACGGCCTTTACAATCTTCATTTTTGGATTGTTTAGGACACTGAGTGCTTTTGATTCAGTTTAGGCTCTTAGCTTTTTTTCTATAGGGAGACGAACAGACTGGTCCCCTGATTGTAAGTGACAACCGCCGTCCATGGACACCTGCAATTCAAGAGTCGTAAGTGCGCTGCCCGCCTTTGAGGGTGATGAGGGAAGAAGAGAGTGAGGATAAGGGGCTGTTAAAGAGGAGAGGGGGAGTTGGGCCTCCGGAAACCTCACTCATTTCGGGGAAACGCAACGCAAGCGTTACAACGCAAAGCCACTGTATGACAATTTACATGACATTTTGTTCAGGGATCGAGTTTTTATTTTTCTACGTATAGTATTTATTACTGTACTCGACATTTTATACTCCAACTAAAGTTTACTTGTAATTGTTTGTAATGTTCAAACAATATCGTTTTTAAATAACATTATTATCTGCATATTTACCTTGTATTTTTTCTCTAGTAGCATAAGACGTCTAGAGCTGTGTTAGTTTTTTGTCGGTGCCGTAGCTAATACATTGACTGAGTTTAAAAATAACGTGTTCAGATTTTTGTTTATTGATATCAAATAAAAATGTGACACTCATTACAAATAATGAGACTTTAAAAAGTAGACAACCGACTTCAAGGCGTATATCATAAAATTTAAGACTTGTATGGTTTTCTCATGCATGTCATTGTCAGAACGTAACCAAACTCTCATCTAATTACCCTTGAAGTACATCTTTTCCAATAAAAAAAGAATCGTCGAAAGCGGTTGGCGTGATATTGAGTTATTCGTCATTTGTCGCGCAAATTTTAGACTTATATAGTTTTCTCATGGATACCATTGTCAGAACTGGACCAAATTAAAATGGGACCACACCGGCACCGGCTTTCAAATAAAAAAAAAAGTTGTCGAAATCGGTTCACGCAGTCGAAAGTTCTGAGGTAACCAACATAAAAAACATACAGTCAAATTGAGAACCTCCTCCTTTTTGAGGTTGGTTTAAAATTATACAGCGACACTACCATAGCATATTTCTAAGTAAAGTAGTGGGTGTGTCATTCCAGGCACACGTAGCTTACGTATGACCGCTCCTTCGCAGATACTTCGATGGCAATGAGTGTCTGAGCCCCCATTAAACATTTCGTCGTTATGTGCTTTATGGGAAAAGATACTGAAGCTGTACTTCACACAATCAAAATTATATTTTTCAAGTAAATATGTGTGTAATAAGAAAATACAAATAATATTTAATATATTGTCTAGCATAGCTTACATATATATAGATATAGTATCGTTTTAGTAAAAGTAGTGACCCTAAGCCTAATGAGAACACATCTAAAAGATTTCACCATTAATACACTTTGTAAAAAGTAATTGTTCAGATGTGCAATGAGAAGTAGAGGTATGTTTTTCAGTTTCAGTTTTTAATATAATTATATATACAAGTTTGATTACAAATATATACAGATTTTATGCATTGTAGAGTAATGTAAAAACTAGATAGCCGTTCGCCAGTTTGTACGATGATCGTTTTCATTAAACCCTTCAGATATAGTACAACAAAAACGCCACATACATGGCAACATTTCAGTAGAAAATTTATACGTCAATCGAAGTTTTTAAAATGTTGTACATAGCCGCTTAATTTTCGCCTACGAACGTTGGGTGTTATAAGTGAAGGGAATCGGTTATACGTTACAAAATGTTAAGTAAAGCTTGCACGTTTCAGGTAATCCACGGCGGGGCTTCATATTACGATGAAACTAATAACGGGTATGTATCTAAACCAAAATGATTCTTTTGTAAATATGTTGCTTATCAGTTCATTTGGTTGGTTAGTTTTTATTTATTTTTTTATGATTTTGTTTATTTAGTTATTTTGGTTGGTTTCCAGCTACGTCCACGCGCGCCGTGCGATGAATTCGCACTGAGCGACGGGACTCGCCACTTAGAGTAATCGCACGGCGACATACATACACACAGTCTCTCACACACACACACACACACACACACACACACACACACACACACACACACACACACACACACACACACACACACACGCAAACACGCGCGCGCGCGCTCTTCCAGCTTACATACATATATTCTCTCATCATGACAATATACCTCATCTCTCAAGAGCAAATTATAAGTAAAATTCTTTTTATATTTAGACTTGTCTAAACTTTGAAGTCGCATGTGTTTTTTTTTTTGTGTGTGTGTGTGTATGAGCAGTCGGGGTCAGTTGTACCCCGTCGGTGTGTTGACAAGCCAGTCTGCATTAATGTAGCTTTTATACGCGTTGATCTTATATAGTATATTTATGCCGATGTATTTATCGCACCAATTAGATAATATACCAATTATATTAAGATTAGTGCAGCTCACCTAAGTACATAGTCTCGAATGTCTGTACATGCTAGTGAGGTTTACGCACTGAGTGCTATCGTTGCGATGATTATTGCTATTGCAAGGAGCCGGGGCCAGATTGAGCCCAACACGACCTTGTTTTGTCGCTCAGCCTGTGCCTGGGGGCGCCTTGTAATGTAAATCGTCTCTTAGGCGTGCCAGAGGTAGTGACTTGTACAACTTACGTCACACTAGAAACATCTGGAGACAAACTTCCCTTGGATCGGGGTGAGTTCAATAATTTTATTAATCCGTTCGATATTGCAATTGTTTGTTTACTCATTCCCAGCCAATAAGCAATGCATACTTAGAATTGTATGGTGAAATGAAGGTAGCGACATTTGGCAAGCCTATAACGATAGCCCTCACCATAGCTTCACGTATACGTAGAACAGTATTGAGATTGACTAATTTTGTATTAACGTTTAATCAAATTCGTTTTGTGAAAGTAGTAATTATTATAAATGTATAGACACCGGGAAAAGGTAGTTCGCAACATCAGAGCGTCAAACATGCAAGTAAACATCGACTTATGGCATCGTTTGGCTTTCCAAATTGCGCCAGGATATAATTAACCATTAACCACCTTCCTAATTCTACCATAGTGTAGGATCACTGTGTAAGTTTTACTTAACATAAAAAAAAAAAAGTAAAACGTAGTCGGAGTTGCATTTTGTAGTCAGCGTGTGAGTCTGTGTTTTGATGCTCGTGTAAACATGTTAAATTACACAGGTCCACAAAAAGAAAGTGTTCTGTGCTGGGTGTGCGACATATATTTTCCGACGTATTTTTTACCGCTGAACACGAATCTGAAGTCAAAATTGGGGGTCAAATTGCAAAAAACGGAGAAACATAAAAAAAACGGGTGAGGTATTCTAGCGTGCGGGATTTGTTTATTTTAATTTATTGTAATGCTTCTTCTACTCAAAATTTAGCTGGATCTTCAAGGAGAAACTTAAATTTAAAACTCCAGTCGACGTCGATGTGAGAATGTAGCTCTTAATGACGATGAGTCTGCTACTGGCAGTGATTCCGATTCCAGTGAACCTGATGAAAAAGTTCAGAAGAATACTAAATTTTCTTCTTCCATATAGCTGGAGTTTTAAATTTAAGTTTCTCCTTGTCCTGGTGCTTCTCAAATCAGTTAACCATGTTATAGCATGAACCACAAACAATATCAGGTATCCAATTTTTTAAATTGAGAGAAACTTCCATATTGAAACACTTTTCATACAAAGTCGCAACCCTATCTGTGAGTTTCTTTGTGTTGTTCATCCCAATGTATTTTGCACAAACTTAGCAAAAGAAATTAGGATTCTTAGAACATTCATGATCACCATGAGTACTAGAAGATCTAGCTAAATTTTGAGTATAAGAAGCATTACAATCCACTAAAATAAACAACTCCCGAACGCTAGAATACCTGGCCAGGTTTATTTTATTTTTCTCCGTTTTTTGCAGTTTGACCCCCAATTTTGACTTCAGATTCGTGTTTAGCGGTAAAAAATACGTCGAAAAATATATGTCGCACACCCAGCACAGACCACTTTTTTTTTTGTGGACCTGCGTTATCGATTGGCAGAACAAAATCAATCACGCCCATCTTGAGTGAATTTTTGATATCAATAATAATGGTGATCCTAGAATGAATTTCTGTTTCTCACACGCTCTAAATAAGTGATCTTTGATACATTTACGCGCTCAAATTGTATTGATAATGTTTGTTTGTATAATTCACTCATTCCAACGGGACTAGAAAACTAGTTACATGTCAGCGTTGTACTCTTGTATCAACTTCTGCTCGTTGGCACAATAAAGTCACGAACATCGCTCTCTCACTAAATCTAAACCTAGACATCGTTTTGTTATTTCGTTATAAATAGCAAGATGGTAGATATACATCAATAGTTGGTAGATGTGGATTTTGATGCAATGAGGATGGTGACCACCACTCTTTGACTCCACCTATTGCTTTCCATCAGGCAAAGTGGAGTCACTATGGTAGGCTAATATAAAAAAAATGAAAAAAAAAATACTTTATTACTTCTACCCACTCCTGCAGGGATAAAGCCCCATGAAGTAATTTTACTGTCATAATAGTAGGGGAGCCCACGATGCTAAATGCGGATTTACTCAAGCGTCATAGAGACCTATTGGGTTGCAAAGCTTAGATGATAAGAAGAAAAAAATTTTATATAATATATACCTTTTCATCGGTGGGGGAAGCGGCTATAGATTTTTAAATATGTAAAAAAATACTGTCGCATGGACATTCTCTTCAGATATTGATAGCATCAATGCCCTACGTATTTTTAATAATGTACGTATGTTAATCTGATCGTTTGCATGATGAGGGTGGTTGTACGAAAGGGTTGAAAATTAAAAAAAAAATCGAGCATGTAAGATTTTCTAAGGCAAAAAAAAGCTCTCATTCACTAATCTGACGATTTCGATGTGACGCAAACTCGCGGCCATTATTATAATGTGCAAAAAAAAATGGCCATTTTGAAATACTCAAGTGCGTCAGATTAAGATATACACTACCGTCCAAAAGTTTGGAAGCAACAAGATAAAATCAAATAAAATAAAAGTAAGCCATCTTAATTTTTTTTTATTGATACAGAATTAAAAAAATAGACAAAACACACTTCTACAACAATGAAATTAAATAAGTAATATAAAAATTAAATTAAATTTTAGCTTCATCGAAGTGTCCACCCCTCTCTTTAATTACCTTCTCGCATATTCTAGGCATCCTACTAATTAATTTCATAAAATACTGTTCATCTAACTTCTTCCATTCGCTCTGTAATAGTTGCCACAAATGTTCTGAGCTCGTAGGAGATTGATTTTTCACCCTTCTATCTAGTTCATCCCAAACAAGTTCAATGGGAGAAAGGTCAGGTGATTGAGACGGCCACTGCATGATTTTCACATCTTTTTTCTTCCTTAAAAAGTTCTGGCACAGTTTGGACGAATGTTTCGGGTCGTTATCTTGCTGAAAAACGAACCCAGGACCAATAAGATTCAGTCCACTGGGTATGGCGAAATCCTTAAGAATTTTCAAATAGCGTTCCTTGTTTAGTTTTTCGGTTATCCTCACAAGACTTCCGAGTTTATTGTTGCCGAAACACCCCCAAACCATGACATTACCACCACCATGTTTGATAGTAGGCACTGTACAAGCTTCTGAAGCTCTCTCTCCTTTAGATCGGCGCACAAAAACACGTCTATTGGACCCGAAAATCTGAAACTTCGATTCGTCACTCCAAAGAACTTTTTTCCATTGGTTTATTGTCCAGTTTTTATGTTCCTTTGCCCATTCTAGTCTGTTTTTCTTATGCCGAATTGTTAGTTTTGGTTTTTTAACTGCAACACAACCTCTTAGCCCCGCAGACAGTAGTCGTCTTTTAACTGTTGTTATTGACACGGGTGTTCCTCGCGTTTCATTCAGAGATGCGGTAATTTGTGGTGCAGTTAAGCGACGATTCCGTTTAGAAAGAACTCTGATGAAGTTATCCTCTTGACTTGTAGTGGATTTGGGCCTACCAGACCTTTTTCTATCTTCATTTTTGCCAGTTTCTTTTTTTCTAGCGAGGGTGTAGTGGACACCTTTACAAGAAATTCCGAGTTTTTTTGCGATTTGGCGTTCACTGTAGCCTTCCTCACGCAGAGTACAAATAGCGCTTCACTGTTCAAGTGTGATTTGCTTGCGTTTTGCCATTTTCAATAAAAAAAGACGGTCAAGGAAGTAGTCGAAATCTTTTGAATACAGACGATGTTAATATCACAACCTTCGCGTTCTAATGCTCAAGTGTGACTAAATAAGGTCCAAAAAAGATAAAACTACAAAATATTTTCAATAAAACCGCATCAATGCATGAAAGAAAGTCCCCGGCGGATGAAGTAATAAAACACGTGTTTCGTCAAAATCCAGGAATTTGTTAAAACTCAAGGAATATGCACTAGTAATCCTTTTGTTTTGTGTTAAAAAATCACAAAAGGTCATAAAACTTTATTTTATTGCTATTATTTACCGCAGGGAGTCGGCAATCTTTTGTTTTGTTTGAAATCAGGTGTGCTTCCAAACTTTTGGACGGTAGTGTATATGGTTCATCTTTATGTTCTAAACGTGCTGTCTCATAATCAGACGATTATCTAGAGGGGTTCGCCTAATCTGATAAAAATATTTTTATTTTTAAATCATTGAACCTAATTAATTGAAAAGCTCAGGAAATAGCATGCAAATAAATAAGTGTATGTTTTTTAATTAGAATACTTGTATTTAAATAAAAGTAATTAATAAAAAACTAACACGTTGTAAATAATATAGGTATCACGCAGCTGCACGCATTTAACTTAATCGACGATTTTTTGTTATTTCGGCTTGCGGAAATCGTCAGATTATATATTTTTCGTTGTCCTTAAATTATTTCCTTCAAAATAAAAAAAATTGCTACGCTCGAGAATGTCACCTTTTGCCTTCAACAACTTTGCTGCCCCCCCCCCCCCCCCCCCTTTCTTTACGTCACTCTCAAATTGTCAGATTAGTGGAATATACACCTTTTAGCATGTAATTAACTCACCCTACCTTAATCTGATGCGCTCGAGAATTTCTGATGATCTATTTTTTTTTTACTTATCTGATCCTTTATCCTTCATGGGCGGCCTTATATATGGGGCTCATATTTGGTGGAGGTACTTAACCGGGTACAAGGTATCCCCCTGTATATTAATCTGCCGCGCTTTAGTAAATCCCGAAATCCCCGCTTGGGCTCCCCTACTATAAGACGATACTGACGCAACGGTTGGGTGAAGTCCACACCCTCTGAAGTTAATTACTCAAAGCGGGATTATAATGTTAAGTTCTCACATCGTCATAAACATTGGTTAGGTTTGGACTCTTCAGTGTCTATGACGGTGTGATTTATGACCGACCCGAATTGTATAAATAACTAGTTTGTCGATGCGAGTGTTGGTTCGTGATTTCTATTGTGACAGAGAGTGAGCGAAAGAGTTGTTCTGCCATGTTGCAAATAAATATGTACTAGCGAACTCTAGATTATAAAAACACAAATTGTTAAGTTGCACTTTGATAATATTCATTTTATTTTTATGTTTCTTTATATTATTTTTTATATATATATATATATATATATTCTGTGTATACACACATATGCAGAGACAGCGCTCCAAGCGTTGTTACCAAATTTGGCAATATTTATTGAATATTTTGAACCGTTTTACACCAAAGCTAACATAGCGCGAGGCATTCGCCGCTCGCGAAGTGACTCTTCGGACCCACTTGTTCCAATTCTGAAGACGTCTTAACATTAATTTATTGTGTTCGTCGGTCTGGTTCCGAAGGGGGCTTCGCAAGCGACGGTGACTTGCACTAACTAATGTAAGGTAATACAAATAATAATAGGTATGTTAAATGTACTTGTGTTGTGAACCACGAATTATAGGTAGCTTTTATTTTTAGTAGCAGTATATGTGTCGCTGATGGATTGTAGAATCCGCTGTTTCAGAAATGATATGCTATGTAAAACTGTTACGCGATACAACAAGTGTTGTGTGTCGGGCTACAAACTATAAATAAAGGTAAGAGTTAACAGCTACCTCTTTATCCTCAGACGTGTATAACACTGTCCTCTATATAAAATTACCCTTTCTTCATTATAAAATTATAATGAACATATACTCATATAAGAAGTTTGAACTATCTACTTACAGAGCTACGTGTGACGAAAGATTAAATTTCAATCTTCAAACCCGCAGTTTTATATTAACCCTGAACGTTGACCACTGCTATGTTAAATTTCATTAAAAATGAAAACCGCTAAAAGTCATTGAATATGAAAACCGTTAGTCATTTAGCTGCTTGTTATAACGTTTTCTTCTGTAAATCAGCTGGTTCTGCAATGTATCTGTGACATATTATGTAGATTGAAGTCAGCTGTGTAGGAATCGTAAATTATGCGTCGTCCGTAATCCATTTTAACAATGATTGTGGAGTGGCGGTGGTGGTGGGCGGCTAGGACCGGCGGGTAAAGTGGCCGCCTGGCTACTGTACTTACTAGTTATTTATTGCGAAGAGACAGCTCCGAGCGTGACGCGGACTCACCGGCTCCACTGAGCGAGGACGAGCGGCTGCCGGAGCCCCTGCCGTGGGCGCCACCGGCCCATACTGACGATAGCCCACTCTACTGGGACAGCGATAACGAAGGCGATCACAAGAAGGTCAAAGAAAGCAGCCTGCAGCGGCCCTCCACACTCCGTGTAGAGCCGCCCGCTGCTCCCGCGGCTTTCGCTGACGTGCCAGCTGCGGGCCTGCCGTCCGGATCCAGTACCCCCTCTTTAGGCGCCGACGGTGGCAATCGCCGTGATGCTCAGTTTACCGAAAAGGGATATTTCGATATTAAGTACTACCACAACCGACTGTGGTAAATCATGACGCGTCGCACTTGTCCGTGCTGGCAGATGACTGCCCCTTTTTTTTAAATTTTATCGATGTTAATATGTGTTGGCTCGGAAATTAGACACTCCGTGTGCACCCGCTGTCGCCAACTAACCCAAGTCCCAAACAAGCTGCAGTGGAATGAAGTGGATGCACACGGAACTGTTTCAACAGTAATGTAATTTTATGTAAACGGTATGAAAGTCAATGAAATGCACAAACTTATTTTTAATGTAACTTGATCTTTATAATGTTATTTATCCAGACTGCGTACTGCGTTGTGTGTCGGGTGCGACCGACCCCTCCATTTTGTTAACTTGCAAAGTCTGAACCATACATTCCGGCGTCTTCGTACACCTATTCTATTAAAGTTTTAACGCACCCCTTATTGGCCTAATGAGCACAGTAAGTTTTAAGTACATTAATGTTAAGATTACAGGTTAATGTTTGTGTACCTGTCGCTGATTAATTTGGACTGTTGTATTTAGTATCACGTTGGTGGTAATGCATGTATTGTTCCCCGACGTAAACGTCCAGGCCGAGCTTGTGCAGAGCGCGGATTACCCAATAGTAGCCCCTTGCCCTCGGCGACTGTAATGCCAATTTTTTTTTAATAAAAATATATATATAACCAGATTTTGTTTCATTTCACTACTAAAGTTCAGAAGTATTCCTTCTCTATCTATAGATATAAAATCTGTAGGTATATAGACTAAAAGTCTGGGTTTTGGAACTTTAGAGTGCATTAAGCTTTTGACCTCCACAGACTACATGACTAATCAAAATGTGTCTAGCTCACCATGGTCACGACTGCATGACGGACTTTTAAATGTTAATAAATCTTGTAAAAAATATTGATTTTCTTTATGATTTACATGATGAGTCTAGCCACTATGCGAAATTGGGATGACTCAATTTATATTATGTGAACTGCCCTCCATGCCACTGTCTCGATATCATGACATGTAGATGTAGTTAGCATTCAATAATGCACTAATATCGATCTTTACTTTACTTTTTTCTTTAAATTATGCTATAATTAATGTATAAAACTATTATTAATGTTGATCGCGTATTTAAAAATATAATATCAAACTATGCTCTCATACAAAGTTAGCGTCAGTTGATTATCGATAAATCCCAATTACTGTAATGCCCCATCTCCAACACATTGTCTGTCCGTCATCACTGCTGTATAGAAGGTAGGTATTAAAGGATGAAATCATAAGCAGTAGAGTGCAAGCTTTTAGCTTTACGTGCCAATCAAAATTATAATAAATTACCTACCTAACTACCTCTATGTTAACTCCTTTCAAATAAATACCCACTTTTCTCATGAGAGCTTGCCTTCAACCATTAAGAAACTACAACTCAATATAAGGTCTATATATATATACAGAACGATAGAACTGCATGAATGTTTACACGGTAGGTACTTACACTAAAATTACAGTTGTCTGTATTTGTCGGTTTGGTTTGGATAATCTCAGGAATGGATGAGCCGTTTTCACAGTACCTAGATAGCAGATGTTAAAAAGATAAATTATTTCCTTTAAAATAGCCTAAACAAGAAAAAAGAAATGCTACAACCATGGCTACGAAAACTAATTGCAGAATGATTCCACTAAATCTTTAAACGTACTTATTCACTAATATCCACCTTCTACTGACGGAACGGCCTGCCCATCTCGGTGGATCTGACGACGTAGACAATGTGGAGTCTTGTAAGAGAAGTCTACGCATCACTAGGGAATTATTGTATTAGATGTGTAACTCATTAATTCTTAATCGCGATAATATAAGCTACATACCTTTGTTTACTCGACATTCTGATCAAATTGCATCAACCATGGTCATGCTAAGATTGAGGCCAATCGCGTAGGTACACGTAAATAAATTAACTTCATAGATTTAATAGTTTTATTGATTTATATATAAATTTGTCTAAGATCAAGCATTTTTTTACATTTTGAAAATTTTCCTTTGTTACACTTCACTAGATATATATAAACAGTTAATACAAACGCGTGTTAAATGATCCACAAGCACACGCGTACGACTACGCGTTTATTCTATAAACGTGTTGAATTACTATTCCAATTTGTTGAATGATATACATAAAATTATAAAAGCTTTTTCAAGGGCGGCACGATGAACGTAACCTGCCTCTATTACACGATCACAAAGTTAAATAACCAATTATACTATGTGTCACAGCTTTAGCTTTTGGCTAAACATATTAATCTCTAAAAACGCAATCACAAATTACATAACATTTTAAATTACAATTACTTAAGAGTGAATATAGGAAATAAATATATATAAACATGTACATATATATGCAAGGGCTACGGGACCACAGCCCTTGAATCACTGAACCCCAATTAAAACAAGAAATATTAATAAAATACGTTAAATATAAATAATATAATGAGAACATATACAGAAGGCATACAGGTCGCTACCTACCTTACCTATCAAGCAGAGCAATTAAATATTATGTCTAATAATCACCGGTTCTATTAGTATAAGGAATAGATAAGTGCTAACATTACACTTGATCAACACAACATACTTCCATGTATTAATAAAGCTACTATTACTGAAATGGTCCAACATACCACAAACCTGACCACTTTAAAAGCAAGCAATTCTATATAATTTTTATTTTGTGTAACGAAATTTCATATCATATCTTAAAGTACTATATTTCCATACATATGATTTGAGTTAAAAAAACCTTAGAGGAAAAGGAAAATTCCTAACCGTATTCGTAGGTCCAAAAGCAGTATAAAATGTGTCGCCAAGTGTAATACAAGCCAATACTGTGACAAATCACCGAGCAAAACAGCCCACGGTCTTAATATTTTAAAGCAATTCTAATCTTGCTTCAGGCTTAGCCCGGTTAATACCTCACACAGTTAATTCGACTACATATAAGCTTTTTTATAATAAGCTTAATTCTAGAATCTATTATAACTGTCGATCAAAACTGGTCTAGACGACAATCTCTACTACACCTGTGACTAACGCACTCGGCGACAACTAATAGCGTAACATTGCGACATGCTCGCGATCAGACGCAGAGTGCGTAAACAACAATAATACAACAACAATCGTAATATTATCCTATTGGTGTGGAGTTGCAGACGTACACCGTCCTATGCCATTAAATATTAGTAAAACACGTCTTAAGAATATCACGTCTATAGAATCTGTACCATTATGAATTATATCTAAAACACGAAGGTGTATATTAAATACTTCATTGTAAGAATTACTGCGATTGGAATATTTTAATTCATTAAGTAATTCTTTTAACTGTTTCAACATACTGAACTCATGGAGAAATTGACGATTTTAATTGAATGATAGAAGATATTTTACTTGTCCAATGAAAACATCGTCGGAAGACAGTGGGTGCTCACGGGTAACTTTACCATAAAATATTAGTGCAGGTAGTTTTACAAAATAAGGAATGCCATACAATCTGCTTTTATATTATACTAACGTAAGCAAAAACAACAAACTAAAGCTTTTTCTAGTATATAAAATAGGATAATTTTCAATTTATTACCCCCAAATCTGAAGGTCGTTAATCCTGACGACCTAGAGACGTATTGATCCGGGGCAAAACTCTAGTCAAGGTGACAAAGGACTTCAGTCTAGTAGCACAGACGAGGAAAGAGGAGACGGGTGTAAAAAAAGTGGAGCAGAGTACAAGAGGTGGTTTCTTTAACCAACTGACTGATTGAGGGCATAAAAAAGCAAGTGTCTCATTACATTCGGATTTACGTCGCAATGTATTAACATCTTACTCTTCTATACAAGCTTTGCAATGTTCAGACAAGACTTCTCATCTGCACTATGCGTCGCCGTTAAGGTTTCATGGATCAGTTTTTACATATCTCCACTTCAATGGAAATACATCCTCGAGTCAATGAAAACACAAGCAATATATTCAAGAATTCATTGAAACACATTCGCTTTAATGATAAGATTACATGGAATTCTGGCATGGAACAGAGAGCTTGTACATGTTTAAGTATCTTAAGTTCTTAAGATTGTGTGATGTCAAGTAACTATAATATACTAATTATTTGGTGTTATAATCATTAAGCTAAAAATGTGTTTTGTTATGTATATGTGAGCGCTAGCCGCAGGCGAGGAGATGGTCGTTGGGTGTAAGTGGGCTAAGGGCAGTGGCTAGGTAGTTCACTATTTGCGCATCTTGGCCGCATTGTCAGCGTTCTCCTTGAGGATTTTCGATTTCAGATGGTCTTTATATTTGAGGATGCCACCCTCCCATTTCGTCACTGTGCCATTTTCGCATATCCAGATTTCTTCAGCAACCTGGTAACAAAAGTATACATATATATATATTATATTTATTTAATAAATACCTTAATTTTCTTTTGGTGGAGAAACATTTTTAAATTTAAATACTTGGAAAATGTCAACTACTCAATAAATTACAGTTAAAGATGGTATATATTTAATTTAAAGTATAGGATCATACATGTTTATGTTATAAATAATATATTCATACTGTGTAGTGTAGTAATGTGTGGTACCCTCATATGTCTTATAGTTCTGTTGTACATTTTTCTGTATAATACTCAAGGATATACAATAGTTGTTGCTAATTAATGGGGACTAAAAATGTCTACTCTTTGAGTTAAATTATTTCATAGGTTGCGGAATTAAAAAAAAAGAACTAGAATAAATTTAAAAAATATGTACACCCCGTTTCAGAGTGATCCAACTTGGATAGATTAGTCGAACAAATGATAACAAACAAATAGCCATGTGGGACTCAATTATATTAGAAATGGCAAAATAATAATTATTATTATTTAAAAAAAACAACTCGCACGAGGATTAATTCTTGTGTCGAGGGGGACTTTACAAACATTCAAGCAACGGACAAAGAACACCTAGACTCATTACACAGTGTTGTCATGTGCGGGGATCGAACTCACGCCATCTATAGGCATGAGTAGGTATATATGTATGACAGTGAATGTACATCTCACTAATTGTTGTAAACCTTACTGACTTCAAATAGATTTCTAATGTTTCTCTATAGCTACTAGAAAGTGATGATTCAGTTACTAGAAAGTGATGATTCAATCACAAAAAATCTGATGATCACAATTCAACTTTCTTTTTTTGTTGCATGGTATTTTATGGCCATCGTTTCACTAATTTGAGGTCACTGATATCAAAATGCCTTCCATGTTTTTTTTACAGCTCTAGTTTTTGAGTTCATGTTTATGTGTAACTAGTACAAAAATATGGCCAATTAAGCCATATTTTTGTATGGCCAATTAAGCCTGTTTTTTTACACTGTCCACATGGAGAAATAACTTTAAAAACGATCCCATCAATTTTTGTGACATCTGTGGCACACACATTATAAAACTGTAGAGTAATTGTGTTAGTTTGTAAAATGAATGTATTTTAATTATTTTGGACACCTGTGACAAGCATTGGTTGCTTAATTTAATATGCAAAACACATGTGGAATCTTTGGGATTTTTGGCGAATAAGAAAAGTCTCCATTTCATATACATCAAACCACACCGTCTCTTGCAGTCTAAGGTGTGACGAAAAACATCATACGTACACTCGAATAATCACAACCAACTTGTGCAGTAGAGTAAAAATTAGTTATAGCTTTAGAATTTCAGTAATTTAGTAGGTGTCCATTAAAAAAATCTACATTAAGTCATGTAAACACTGAATTACCTGATTAATAAGCCTGAAGTCGTGACTAACGAGGACCATGCCTCCGTCGAACTCGTTGATGGCATCTCCGAGAGCGTCAATGGTCTCCATGTCGAGATGGTTGGTAGGTTCGTCGAGGAGTAGCAGGTGGGGGGTCTGCCACGCGAGCCAAGCAAACACTACTCGGCAACGCTGGCCGTCAGACAGCTGGCGCATTGGACACACCTAGAATATACAAGATACAATATGTCAAGTGGTTAGTGATCCTGAGTGCTGAACCAACAACGACAAAAAAAAACAACTGGTTCGATTCCCGCACGGTGCAAAAATTTGTGTGATCCACAAAGTCAGGGTGTTCTTTGTGTCTATTTTTTGTATGTTTGTAAAGTCTCCCTCCCTCACGACACAGGAATCCTAGTTATTATTATTACTCTCCTAACTTCCTAGCTCTAATATAATTGAATTCAACAATGATATGTACTAATTTATAATCAAACGTAACAATATAATTAATAACATTGACAGTATAATAATAATTACATTTTAAATTTAATATATATAACAGCTTAAAAAAAAACGTATGTCTTAATGACAAACCAGTGCAACAAGCCTATATAAGACTACATTGAATGTATCTACTATGTTTTATAAACAATTCATTTGATTGAACTATTGAAAAACTGATATCAACGCATGTATCATAACAAGATACATTCTTCGTACGTTATATTACTCATCCCAATAAACAATGATATGTTGGTACATAAATGACAGAATTATAAGGGCAAACATAAAAAAACATACAACCGAATTGAATACCTTTTCTGAAGTCGATTAAAAAGAAAATCGCTTCAAGATGAAAAAATATATATGAATATTATTTGAATTTGATATGACATTCAATAAATTAGTTTTCTATGAAGCCACCTTTTCATTCACCATTTCAGAACATTTATAAAAAAAGGGTTATGTTATTTGTGGTCAACCCCCTACTTCCACCCACACTAACGTTCGTTTGTTCCTCACTAAGTCTTTCCACGTTCACAAACCGCCTCAGCAGGCCCTTTTCTAGAAAGAAGAAGAACCTACTCTGACCCAATTGGTGGACTTGTAATGACAGTAGAGAATGCTTGTGAGGTATGTAAGAATAGAAGTTGTTGCTGTTGTCAGCCTGCCCCCAAATTCATTAAAGTGTTGAAATAATATTTATATGCAAAACAAAAACAATTGACACTACATCTGACTGACAGCCTCACTGATGTCACTAACACTAGACTAAGAATAATGTTTTTATACAAAGAGTTTATTAGTTCATATTATTGAGAATGGTCCATGAAATATCAAAGTACATACATACATAATAATTTTATGTATCCATACTTAAGAAGACGGCAAATTAACATCACGCTACGACCATTAGGTAGGGAGTAGTAACATGAATCAAAGTCATCACCTGTTGTCTTCCAGTGAGGCCATACCGGCCGATGATCTTCCTCATCTCCTCGCGCTCTCGGACATCAGGGAACTGTTTCATCATGTAGTCGAGCGGCGACAAGTCAAGGTCCAACAGCTCGTGCAGATGTTGGTGGTAACGTCCAATGCGCAAGTGAGAATTTTTGCGAATCATACCTATAGAAGGCACCAACTGAAATATATTACACTCACCATTATTGTAAATGCTTTTAAAGCTTTTAAATCCTTTCATTACGTAAGGAATTCACAGGCTCAAAAATAGGTTATATATAAAATATATAATATAATCTATTTTTATTCATCAATTCAAGGGAATGCTACAATGATACCCACCATGGTAGATAAACAACAATTTTTTTTTAATCATGCTACAATAACAGTATTATATTTATTTTAGTTTGATTCTTTTTTTTTGTTTCTTTAGCCATCAATGTAAAGTTTAACCCAAACATAAAAATATATAACGAAGTCAGTCTAAAGATGTCAGTTATCAGAATAATCGTCTATTTCAATTAGATTCTAACCTACGCGATCCTGGAGAAGAACAGGAAATAAACTCTGAGAAAGAGTTTATGTTTACATTGCTTTTAATAACAAATAATATATGAAGACAATGTAACATTAGTGATAAAAAATAAATTTATGTCACAGCAGCAACATAACCGCATTCCGGAGATGATCGGCCAACCAAGCATCGTTCACGAGCATGACGCACGCGCCAGCCATTGTTCAGCGCAACCGTTAAATGGAAACGAACTACCAACCATACAAATATATACTCACATCACCATACAGGAGTTTCAGCAGCGTGGACTTGCCGGCTCCATTAGGGCCAACCAACGCCAACCGAGTATCCAGGTCAATACCGAACTCCAAATTCTTGTAGATCCAGGGGCTTGTGTCTGTATATCTGAATGACACATTCTGTAACAATAAGGATATAACTCTGAGCCCATTGAACAATAACTAGATGCATACCATATTCATTGCAACTTAACGTTAAACTAGACGAGGCTGGTTCTTCATTTGCAGAACATTGACTGTTTGTTTAAAGCTGTTTTAAAATCTATAATTCTGATATTCATAGGTCTATTGCTTCGGCGGCTGCCCCTAAACATAATCATACTTGCCAAAAGTGCGGAAGAACGTGTCGCTCGCGCATTGGGCTTTTCAGCCACGTACGGCGTTGCCTCTCAACTACAGACGCTGTTTATATTCATCTGCTAAGATGCCAGTAGCCTTGATGATGTGTGCAAACATCATTAAGTGCACAAAGTGTGAGCATACGATGTCTAATGACGTAATAGAAGACAAACAAAAACATTTAATAACCATAATAAATAAATTACAGTATATACAGTCAGATATTGCCAGGATCACAGCAATAGGCTTGTCCCCTATAACGTAAGTGGGGCGCCCCTTAGGGCATTAAGGGGTGTATGTATGTAAGAAATAAATTAATTACGCGAGCAAAGCCATGAGCCTAAGCTAGTAATATATATATTTTACGCGAATCATATTAAAGGCCCAAGGACGTACCTGGACCATAATAACAGGGGGTGGCACCTTCCCACAAGATGGGAAATAGAAGTTGAGTATCTTGTCGTCGACGACCTTCTCTGTTAGGCCTTGGGATACCATTTTGGCCAGAGTCTTCTCCTTGGATTGAGCCTGACGAGCTAACTTTGCAGAACCGTGACCGAAGCGAGCTATATAATTCTGAAAAAAAAAGAGTAACACTTAGTATTACAATGTTCTTGAATCGTAGTAAATTATGGGGACCAAGAGACCTTTTTTATGGCGTAACAAACGAGCAGACGGATCACCTGTTAGTAAGTTACAACTGCCGCCCATGCACACCTGCAACTCAAGAGTTGTAAGTGCGCTGCTCGCCTTTGAGTGTAATGTATGGGTAAGAGGAAATTTCAGGTTCAGACCTCCCAACACCCTCACTCACTCAGTAAATGCAAAGCAAGAATTGTTTGACAAGCGGTGTTATGTAAGGACGTGGTATTGTTCCGGTTGAGCCGGCCTATTCAAGCCAAGTAGGGCTTTCCTGTCCTGTCCCTATGCATACCTTCAATTCCTCTTGCAACGACTACATTCCCACGGACAACCTAGCATCAAACAGGCGGCTGGCCAATAAAACTAACCTAAACTCCCTTGCAACAACAAAAACGTTGCAACATTTTTTTAAAATTTGAAGATGTAGATGAGACTAGATGCATAGAAACAATCTTCTATCTATTATAAGCATTATTTTTGTATGGTGTAGGGGGAAGTATTGACAGATATCATCTTCATTGTACATTTTGCGGCCCGCAATAGAAACAACTGTAGTCGTGTTGTAGGATATGGTGTGTCGTAAAAGACGATTAAGGGATCGGACTGGTATCTATCAGACTGTATATTTACAGTCATACAGTGCCTGAATGACTTCAATAAGCTTGTCCCTATTACATAAGCTGGCCTAAACTATATTTAGCAAAAAGTATGACTAAGTGTATGAATAGTAGTACCTTCATATGCGCGATCTGGTCCTGTTCCCAATTGTACTGCTTCATCTGATTCTCGAGCAGTTCCATACGAGTCCGTACAAATGCTTCATAGTTACCAGTGTAGTACTTGAGCCGTCTCTTGCTCATGTGAACAATATTGGTGCACACTCCGTTCATGAAATCCTGCGAGTGGGATATCAGAACCAGGATGCGTTTGTAGCTGAAATATTATATAAATATTATACATTTGATTTGAGAGCTCAGACTCTCTAACAAAAGCCAGTTGTAATTACAGATATACAACCCTGAACTGCTCCAGCTATTGGTTATCACAATCAATTGTTACAATTTATGATTGTTATATGTGTGAACAGTAGCAAGGTAAGGCGGCCATATACATACTGTTTCAGTTCCTCTTCGAGCCAGACACAGGCATCCAAGTCAAGATGGTTGGTCGGCTCGTCAAGCAGGAGTAGATGTGGTTTCACGTACAGTGCTCGAGCTAACGCAATACGCATTCGCCATCCTGAGAGGAAATTTGTTTTTTTTTTAATATTACAGAAAAAAATTACCACGAGTCATACTATTTGAGCAATAAGTAATTAGTGTAACTAGTAATAAATAGAATATTGACTATAACTATACATATTCATATGAAATCAAGTGATAACATATATTGTATTGGTGTAAATTAAAGAAAAAAAAATACATTAAGCCAACAAGCGTTAATATTGGTCCATTTGTTGGCGAATTTCGAGGAGAATAGTAGCCTTTAAAAAAAAATTTGAACAATTAATGTGTCGCCAATCCTTTAAACCGTAAAAGCTTGCTATTTAAACACTTATTTGCAATATAACATAAGTAATTTAAAGAATTATCCTCTAAGTTCTAACCTTTTAGGAGATGTACCTTACACTATCAGCTTAGCAACATAGCTTTAGAAAATATATTATTAGTGACTATAAATATGAGGGCTTCCCTTGAATTCCCTGTATCCAATGATGAAATCCTGATATGGTTATAATGGGACTACCCCGGGAAAGTTTAACATACATAAGACATTGATGCATACATTCGAACACAGAACATCCAAGTACATGTTACATTTATTTTGTTTTACTGATTATTAGTTTAATGCTGTATCTAGGCAAGGTAGGTGTGTAACTTTGATCAGATTTCTTTTTAATTTTTTTTTTATAAATTCTGCTTCTGAAACCTATGTATATTTTTTCTACTTATTATAAATACAGTATAACGTGTATTTACCTCCTGAAAAGTCTTTTGTGGCCTTCTGTTGCATTTCCCGGGTAAAGCCGAGACCGTGGAGGATATTAGCAGCACGTGCTTCTGCTGTGTCGGCGCTTAAGTCATCCAGCCGATCGTAGACGTCCATCAGCTGTTCCTGTGCCTCTGTAATGACATAATACAAACATTACTACCAGCTTTTAGAGAGCTACTACATTTTTATAAGTGGAAAAAATATGGGCTAAAATCATACCTACATACAGGAAGACCTGTATTGAAGAGGTATACATAACGTGTTAAAAGCCTACGTTAAGCCCAATAAAAATAAATGATGTAAGCCCGTATCTCAATAAAATGAGCAAAAAATGTCCCGTTCACGTAAGAACCAATACAGACAACAAATAACTCAAGTGAAAGCTTGACTGATTTGCAACAGCGAAGAACTTTGCATTGTAACAAACTTTGGAAAGGGCTATACATACACGTGACCGCAATACGATTGAGAAAACTCTTTGTTCCAATAACTTTTCATTTAAAAATGAAATAGGCGTTGTTGGGCTCCAACGTAATGCCTCGGTGTCTTTTTTTTGGGGTGTTAGTTAAGACTCCGAACGCTTTAATTAAATTGTGCCACCATTAAAATAGTACCTACTGTTTTCTTTTAGTACGCAGTACGTAATTATCTGTATTTTATTTTCAAATCCCCATATTTCTTTTTGCATTCAGTTTTCATTTTATGTTTTCGTTTTCTGTCATCTACTTTTAGTAGTGCACCACAAATTGCACACTAACTTACAGTATAATCTCCATTAACGGGTGCCCTTAAGACATCGCTGCCTGCGACAAGACCATCCAATGTAACACTAACATTTTATTGTATCTATCTATTACTGGTATTTCTGTAACTCCAAATAGAAGCCAATGGTTGATTCACATCGGCAAGGCACTGGATGAAAACTATACGAAGTAGTCGATTGTTCCGTTTAGTCGATAAACGTCGATAACAATCGGTGTAAGTCGATTGACAATCGAGCGACAATGACACCACGGTTACCTTGTCAACCCTAAATACTTATTAATAGCGCTATTAAACGCACTATTAGACTATTACTATTATTACTTATATACTAAGGGCTAAAAGATTTTTCAATTGTGTATCTTGTAATCAATCCATAAGAGTTAAAGTATAATAAGAATTAACTTTAAAAAATATATGTCATACATTCTGTCTAGGACGACACATATTATTATTTTAGTTAGTTTTAACTTTATATTTGTCCATTTTTAAAGATCGTATAAAGTATGCCTATTTTAATACTGTAAGTTTAGGTTAATGTAAAAAAGATCAGCTTTCTACGTAAACGTAACTTTTGAATGAACGAGCTTAAGTCGTTCATTCAACATTATTTGTAAAGAGAATATATGTTTTGTCATCGCAAGTTCCTACCGTAACTAGCGCTCTGATAAAATTAAGATTTTATGTTAAAGCGAAATTATATACGTAAGCTTTGTGTTGACGTTGACACTGACATTGACGTTTGAGCATGTATCAGTTCAGCCAAAAGAGGGAGCCACCAGTGAAGAGAATGTAAAAAAAAACGTGTTGATTGAAGAGTGCAAAATTCAAGTTTTTATAATAAGAACACACATTTAACTGTCGATTCTCTGTTTTAGGTTAGTAAGTGTTTCATTAGTTGATATTTGTTATGTAAAACTTATCTGTATTTAATAAATAAAACTCTGCTTTAGATGAATCAGATTGTGTTATGCTATAAGAAGAAAATAACTCCTGATCTTATATATATTTAAATAACCTTATTTTATTAGCCTTTATTCTGTATCGAACACATTTTAATTCTGTTTTTCTCAGTATACCATAATTAGTCATAGGTTTAAGAGATCAATCAGTTAATAGGTTAGGTATATAACTAATTCTAATCTACCTTAGTAGGGGGAACTTAATAAGGAAGGCATTGTCAAAGACAAGATTAGTATAACTGTATTAAGTAAAACTAAATTTAATTTCTTTTTTCAAATCTAGTAGTTAATAAACTAAAGTCGCCAACGAGACGATCGCATTTTATTTAATTAAATTACATATTTTAAAGTGGTTTATTTACATATTTTTATTTTTAATACACAATATGTTTGGAGTCACAAATGGGGGGCCTTATCATCCAAAGGAATATCTTATAGAAAATCATAAGATAATACAATCGATTGCATCAGAGAGCGTCGAAGTATAAACCCATTCAGTGACAATGATAAAATTTTCTACCATCTGCATCACCACGTGCCGATTATAATGGTTAAAGAGAATAATTGTAACAAATAGCTGCACACGTACGTAGCTATTTTTTAATTTCACAAATAGCCGAATGCAGTAAAAGCACACCTTAAGCAAAGCAAGAAATAATACGTTTAACTGTGAATGGTTGGTTGCAGTTCACAATTTGTCGTCCGTTTATATACAGACAATGATCATATGAACAGCCAGTATTTCTGTAGCAATTGCCTGTCCAGTCACCACTCCACACAGCCACTGTAGTCTCAGTCATGTTTCCTCATCCGAGACTTATCTCTTACACCAAGTTCTTTTCCCTACCATTTTCCTTATACAAATCACTCTTTTCATTTTTAAATACAGTAGGCATATGTCTACCAACTCATCTGAGGGGAAGTAAGGAATGAAGATGGTATATGTCTATTATCCAAGAGAAACCTACTTACTATACTTGACTGTTTTATTCTATTCTATTCTTATATCCCCTTCCCTCTCCGGGGCAAGCTGAGATAGCAACCTGCCATTTGCTTATATTCATTAATGAATGTATCTATTTATTAAGGTTGTAATTAAGTTACGAACACAGGCGTAATTAAGGCGTATTCTACGAAACATATCTTACCATCATCTTCAGACTGCGCGAGTTCCTCCGCCAGCTTTTCCAGCTGGATACGTTCTTCGTCGACCTCCATGACGCACTCCAAGGCGGTCTTGTCGGAGGCGGGCATCTCGCGTGTGAGGTGGAAGATGTCGATGTGAGCCGGGATCGGCACCTCACGGCGGCCCAACGCTGCCAGCAGTGACGACTTACCTGGAACACAATAACAACAAAGTGCTTCATCAAAGGAGAATATTTGCAGTTTTAGTCGCAAAGCTAAAAGCAAACCAAAGAACGTTTTTAACGATTGAAATTTCAGAAGGAGCTACGCTAGCGCTAATATGCATGTTTGTTTATGATGATTTTAAAATGGTTTTTTGGATAGACTACATAACATATGGATAGTAATAATAAGTTCACAGACCACCTGCCACCTGATCCTATACCAAGCAGAGCTTGAACTTTTGTAAAAAGATTGCCGATAAACATAATTATATACATATTAAGGATACACTAAACCCAGACACAGAACAAATGATTATAATCATTACATAATTATTGGTCCTGGCTGGAAATCGAACCCAAGCGAAATCGGCTTAGCAGTCAGGATCGCTAACCCCTATACCAAAGGTCTAGTGGTTAGCTCTCAATAAACTATTTGTTGGTTGCTCATATTTGAAACAAACATTTTTCACAACATTAGGTCATCGCTAAATAAAATTCAATATTATAAAATATAAAACCAAAACCATTTATTTAAATTAAACCAATAAGAGTAATAAAAGCTTACACACTAATAGAACTCTGTTGAAGTACGACATGAGAGCTTGAAATACTTTCAATCTAAACCTCAGCTTCAATGAAATATAATTCAAGTGTTATCTTTTCAACGATCATCCATTTTACGAAACACATAAAGCAGCTGATGCATGTAAATAAACAATCGCTTCACTCGTGAAAGATTATTTTCATGGATTATTTTTTTTCACAAAATAAAAATTTCATTATTCGCAACTGCATGTTCACATAGAAAGATAACTGGCCGCATATTTTTTTTTATGATATTGGGTGACAAACATACAGACGGAACATCTGTTCCTTTAAGAGTGACGAGTTGTGTGAGAGGAGGGGAAGCTACACTCACTCGGCAAAACAATGCAAGCATTGTTTGTCTAAGGGTTTTCTGTGAGACTGTAGTATTTACTCGCAGTCAAGTAAGCCCATTCGATTGCTCTCTCATAGAATCTAAGACTAGACTATTACGTCATAGAGAAAGTATGCGCAGACAGCGTTTTAAATTGTCCATCACGAACATAATACAAGGGGTCATATCCGTTTATCTGCCTGCAGTAGAAACAGACTATAACCAATAATCTGATCGTTATAAAACTTAATCAGATAAATTATAAGTCAGTCTGTTAATGACCACTGAAAATATTGTATATTTTTGTTGTGTAGCATGTAGTTGTAAAAGTTACCACCTTTATAATTTCTAAGTATTAACACCTGTTTCTCATAATTACATTACAATCTGTCTTGAGCATGGTGTGTTTGTAAAATATATGTAGATTGTAACAAGGTTTCCAAAACACATTATTGTTATACAGCAACAAACTTGTATGATATAAAGGTGACGTCATATACCGCTATTGTCAAACTTAGGCTTCCAACGTTCTACACACGAATCTGTGCAGTTTAATGGACACAAACTGCAATCAAAGGTAATAATTACCTCGGAGACATCATATTTCTTTTTTTTTTATTTCTTTTAAAAAAGACAACTCCCGCACTAGGATTAATTCCTGTGTCGCGGGGGACTTTACAAACATTCAAACAACAGACACAAAGAACACCCAGACTCAGAACAACAATTTGAGGATCACACAAACTGTTGTCCCGTGCGGGGATCGAACCCACAACACTCGGCGCGGCAGTATAGTGGCGAGGTGACCACTTAAACCGCAACGCCATCCGTGCAGTCATGCTTGCAACGCCATATGTGCATAGCAGCTAATATTAGGGGATTATACACATTCTACTTTGTTTTTAAATATAAGAGAATTATAAAAATTAGATGTATGATGTTATATCGCCTTCTCATCTATTTTAAATATCGATTTCAGGTCGAATTGGAGTGTGGATTGAATTTTAATAAGGTATTTGACGCTATGAAAGTAACTAAAAAGAAAAATAACATTAAGACAGTTTCAGCAATAGGAAAACCCACAATATTAGTTTCATTTTGATATAACTATTTGTAATGTAAAACGTATCCATTCATTTAAAGTTTTTCAAGTCTTATTCTGTTCTACAAACATTCGAAATTTGGTGTGTTTTTGTTACGTCATGAAGCCCGTAGAAAACTAAGTAATGTGTATATTGTATTGTAAATAATCTCGTTGTTACTTACTTAATATAACCATAGACAGTGTTTTTTGTACATATCTATATGCTAGAAATACAGATCTAACCAGAATATGCTCTAATCAAATCATTATATAATAAATAAATACCAATTATCATTCTGCCCATAATACCGACTAGCGGCTGTAGCTTATTTTAGAAACTCTATTGATAAAGCCTGCCATGCCCAGCCTAAGCGCTCTTACGCACTAGCGGTTAGCCGCTGACCGGGATGGCCAACCACAATAAAACCGCGTTGGTTGGTCGAGCCTGTAAACGAAATGGACGGTGTCGAGGTTGCTTGTGTTATCTAATAGATATATCTAATAGCTACTCCCGAAAACAAGGAAAGAAAAATAAAAGATGTTACTGGATTTTGATCTTCTCTTCAAAAAATATCTACTAACTCTTCCCATTGCTTCGGTTTTAAATCTCTTTTCTTCAAATAGCTTCTCGTTGTACAATTTCAACAATGAATTGCTGTCCGTCAATAGGCTGCGCAACTCGCAAATAAGTAAGTACAAACTCATCGGCGTCTCGCCGCAAACCAAACCGCCAGACCGTATAAACAAGATGGCAGCCAGCGGCGAAACTTATTAAAAATGAATTAGTTTTTCCTTTTCAGAGGCATGTTTTGCTCATGTCTATTGTGAAACATAACAAATGTAACAACATTTTTACTAACAACATTTAACAAATGTAACATTTTTATTTTTTATTCAAATTCAATTAAAATTTCTTCACTGCATAAAATTGCTCAACAATTATTTGACTTCATCTTATTTAATTATATACACACAGTCACCGCAGGTAGAGGTAGCCTTGTCAAATGTGAAATTAATATTAAAAAGATCAAATAATTAAATACCTGCTTGCTTTGATCTGTAACCGCCTATTTCCAAACGATTGATGGTATGAGAAATCGAGCAAAACAAACTCATGGCCACTCTCTATTAGGTTTCTAGCAAGTCAATGTAATAGCGAGCTATCGAGGTTGTCGCTTACTTCCTATTTGTAATTACGTTAGATGGCTCGTACTTCCCAGCATCCGCCAGCTCGAGTTATATATATATTCATCTGTATAAACAATATCGCTTTTGTTCCCTTTCTTGTCAATATACTCCTAATTGCCAAATCTTGTTCCTAAGAGTGCTTGGATTATATTTATCACTGAGCATCACTTGTTCTATGAAATAGAAATAATCTCACTAGTCTTCAAAATGAACTGCAAAAGGTTTTTCTTTGAAAATAGGTGGTGGATATATATATATCTCAGCTACTTAGTTCATAAGTAGATTTGCTACACATTGAAGTTTTAAAGTCATATGAAATGTAATATACAGAACTTTTTAAAAAACCAACATAACTTTGCAGTTCCCAATATACTCTCCCATACATCGATATAGGCGGAGACCGTTTTCCAATAGCAAAACGTTTGTTGTTGAAAAATAAATTATTGACTTGCGGGTTTTGTCCTCTAATAATGGACAAACATTGCGTCTTGCCCGTTTCATTATTCTAGGTCAATTGCAAGTACTCTTCAAGTTTTTATTAACCTTTTTTGTTCCTTAGACTGACTGATAACCTGGACCTTTCATTACAGTTTTTAATATAAGAAGAAACATAATATTCAAAACAAATTTGCTTAATTTTGGTATTAATATCAGATCATGCCCTTTAAAGGAATATGCACATTAATACCTTGGTATAGCATACCTATTTAATGTTTTGTTCATCATACTTGATATTACAGTCATAATATAAAACATAAGGAAGGGACAATGGCATCAGCTCGAAGCCTTAGTAATCAATTGATGACGTCACTATACCCATTCCAAAATCAAAACAGTTTGTTATAACTGTTTACAAAAGTTTATGGTTTGTACTAGCTTCTTCCCAGAAGTTTGTTTCGTGAAAAATGTTGAACAGCATTTAAGCACATATTTTACTAAAACTGCTTAATCTACAAAAAAAAAAAACGCTTTTATTGTATAAATAATATAAACCCCCACCATTTTATACTCCAAATCGAAAACACCCATTGATTTCGAACTGACTATTTTAAATTTATGTTTTATAAAATTGTAAAACTAAATGTTTTCCTTTGTTGTTTTGATACATAATATTTAAAAAATAAATTAATATTTTAATCAAAAGTTACCAAGATTCTAAAATTTATCTACTCTAGCATTTTTACATAAACCAAAGTACCTAAGTAGCTATATTTTTTAAATCCTACTATCCTTAAACTCCCCCAACAGGGTAATGTGTTTATGATTTCAGTCATTTTTATTTAATTTGAATACTAAAAGTATACCTTAAAGAGTAAGAAGGATAGTGATTGTTTTGTAATATTCTTCAGGACGAACAATGGAGCGCAGAGAATACTTAATATGGTAGGCACAGAAGTCTGGTAAAACACTTTAGGAATAGGTAAGTACACATTTAATTTAAATTTTATTAATTTGTCTTTATATTATTAGTAACACTGTTAAGGTTTATCCTTCGTTAATATTAAAAAGATGTTTGTGTGTGAGTGTTGTGGGTTTGATCCTGCACAAGACAAAACTTTGTGAATTCCTCAAATTGTTGTTCTGAGTATGGGTGTTCTTTGTCCGTTGATGGAATGTTTGTAAAGCCCCCCGCAACACAGAAATGAATTCTAATGCGGATGGTGTTCTATATCTATCTGTTAAATACAAAAAAGGTTAAGTTGTATGACATATTAAGTAAGCTTTGAAATTCTAAAACTTCTTAAGCCAATAGAAAACTACTTTACCTTGGGGTTTAAAACGCTATTTCAATTATGATAAAGGTCAAATCTCAGGAAGAAAGATTGCAATTCATATTATATTTACAGTACTTATTAATTTATTTGTTACAAAGGGAACCCAAGTATTCTAGGAACAGTTTCAGATCTAAGGGAGGCCTCCACCAACCCCTTGGCAGACAACCAGCCTGGTGTCGGTTTCTCAGTACTTGACAAAACAGTCATTTTCTATTCTAATTAGCATGTCTACGGTGAGGACAAATAATTATATAGAAGAAAGTGATACTACTAGCTAATCAAGTAATTCTTCAAGCATAACAAACACCCGAAGTGATTTCAGCAAAGACGCCAACTATTCAGTAGATAATATAAACTTGGATATGCAATAGTAATTGACCCACCCAATGTTGACATTGAAGGGATAACTTTTTGTATGTAATTACACATATAATCTTCAGTAGGTTTTTTAGTTATTTCAGTTTTTATCACAACTTATCAAACTTTTTCATTATAACACATATTCTGATATGTATTCTCGCAGTGTATAAAATTTTAGCTTGAAATTCAGAGCTATTTTTACAAGAAATAAAAATTGATATGAATATTGCACATACCAAAATGGCATTGCTTTGGTATTATAATGTAAGTATAGATATATGTAGGGTATGCATAGCAAGAGCCAATCTTTAACAATCATTTATTAGTTACTTTTGAAAAAGTGAGTAAATGAATATATACTGATGTTTTATATCATTCATCATCTACATTATCTTATATGTATTATTATTTTTCTGTTTACTGTTACAATTATTATATTAACAATTATTTTAAGTATTTATATTTGTTACTTTCACATATAACTTATTCTAATTGTCAGGTGAACAGGCAAAATGTCAGGTGAAGTAATTTTTGTATTAAAAATATCAGGTCAACTATATTCCTTACAAATTTTTCTACCGAATTGAGAGTAATTAGGCAAAAAATAATCATTCCACGCACAGCAACTTCCCAAACTCATTATGAATGAAAGTACTTACCACATCCATTAAGGCCAACAAGACCATATCTTCGTCCACAATTGAGCTCCAACAGGGTGTCCTGCAGGAGTTCACTGCCGTAGAATGTGATGGAGAAGTTAGCAATCTTGATGTCCCTTGACCGAGGATGCACTGCCAATGAACCGGTGCAAGATCTGGCTTCTGAGTTCATCTTGGCTTCAGCTTCCAATTTAAGGCATAATGCCTCTGCAACAATGTATTTACATTTTTTTTCCTTGTAGTATAAATTCATAAATCTGTTTTGTTTTGACAGCCCCTAAGCTTTACTCAGATTTGTTGTTAGAAAATGAAACCAAATCATGTCCTGGAAAAAATGTCATTGGCATAATTGTGGCAACTCCACCAAAGCCATTAATCAAAAGTTGAAGGTGAAACCATATCATAAGTCTTTAAAGCACATTTATTTAATAACATCTGGTCTGTGATTGATAAATCATTACTCTGTTGCAGGAGACCTTATAATCATGCAAAGAATGGACACAAAGAACACAGACTCATGCAAATTCTCGACCCATGTGGGAATTAAACCCACAACCAAAGGCTTAGGAATGAGGATCAGGATCACTAGACCAGTCATCTTAAGTAAAGTATTTAAATACAGACTCCCACACTCCAATATGATATTGCCAGTTTAATTTGTAACACATCATTCTTGTTATAAGAAATGTCAAAAAAGGTAAAACAAACCAGGTCATGCCGCTGCAAAGGGTTTAGAATATCTACTTGCAATCAATTTCAAAAGTTAAAGCCTGGCTGGTTTAACAATACATTTTTCTTTTTAATATAGGGGAACAGACGAAAAACAATTTTCATTTAAGATTAATTCCTGGATTGTAGGCGATTTTACAAACATCAGACTCAAAAAACACTTTGACTTAGTACAATTAATTGTATATCACACAAATTTTAGTTCCATGTTTCAATGTTTCTTTAAATTAACATAAGTCATACCAAAGTGTTAATTAAAAAGAAAATACATGTATGACAACTTTTTTTTCTTCAGAAAAGTGTGGTTACTCATAGTAGATGAAAAAATAATCATGGACAATGTGAATAATAAGAGGTTATTTCAAAGATGATCTATAACAATTTTATAATCTCAAATCCTTTCTATAGATGAACTTCAAAAACAGTCTACTCCACAGCATAGGTAGCTATCAAATTCATAAGTATTTATGTAAATTTAGAATGAGCAACCCAAACATAACACATGGTTTTCAATTGAATTTAATTCTAAAATACATCATGCATTCTTTCGCAAATATATAGGTAAGAGAGGATTGCATACCTATGTAGGTTGTGTTGGCACAATAAAATAAATTCAGCTATAATTGAAGATCATATTTCACACCGTTATTTACCTTCTGCGGTAAGCTCGCGATCCTTCGCGTCATTGCCGTTAGTCGCGGAACCGTTCTCTTCATTTGTAACTCTCGCCACGGGCTTCTTATTTCTGGTACTCGCTTGCTCCTTTTTCTTTTGTTGTGCTCGTTTCTTTGCGTCAGACGGCATTTTGGTTACCTGATAAACACTAAACTTAAATTACACGAACACAAAAAATTACAGAGCTACATTTATAGTTATAGCACGAGTTTATGTTCAAATGAAACGATCAAAATAAAGATAAGGATTAGCACTTCACTTCTTTCACGTGTTTTTATTTCAATAAGCATTATTACCCAAATTAGTTTTACAGGATGATAAGTAAGTCGTCCGCGTCTACACGTGCTGAATTGAAAAGAAAGACATTTGAAGATTTACAGACTACAAATTTTGCCCAGAGACAATTATTTGTTTTTTTTAAGTTTTAAGGGGTGATTTCCATACCAAAAATCCTTAAAGTGGGTACAGAGAAAATTTATTCTAAATAAATTGAACATTTGTACTTCAAATGAAATTCTAATTAGATGTGACCACGAAATTTTGTCTTTTTTTAAACTTATCATTTTGCAGTACCTACTCATTGCTATGCTATGCTAGCAAGAACTAGCTGTCGGCAGCGGCTGTGGTTACGTAAACGTTATATTTCGTCAACTTACCTATGTAAAGATAATCATTTACATAGTAAATAAGTAAAATTTTAACGATCAAAATCAATTTCGCTTTTATAATTTAATGTTCAGATAGTAACAGTAATTAAATTGATATAAGAACTATGTACTTTTTAAGTCTGACTGACCATAGACTAATAATTTGATTAACATCAAAAAGCAATGATTGTCTAACAGAATTACAAGTTATATTCGTAACAGCGTTTACAATTATTTTTAAGCCCGTTCCATTATTTAAAATGATGTTGACGACAAAGCAAGGGAAAATAAAAAGTATGTTTCTTATTTATATTTAATTTATTTAGGTAAATATAAATCAACAGCCAAAAGTTTACAGAAATAGTTCAACAAAATATTTTTTACCCAAATTTAATCACGTAGGTAGAACATGTAAAATAGTAGATAGTAAGGCTAAGGCAAATATGTAAGTATAATATTGCATTCGTACTTTAAATATTATTAACTTGTAATTAATAATATAAAGAACATTATAATACCTCAAATGGCATTTTATTTAGTTGCGTTCAGTAAACAACAGGACTACCTAATTAACTTGCACTATTGCCCTTTATAATAAATGTATTACAAACTGTAAGTACATTACATATTTTCTAACATTATGATTAATAGGTAGGTATATATTTCATCTAAATCATTCGTGACTAAGCATGGCCGTATGCATGCATGCTATAGGTAGTACTTTAAGAAGTTTCGTACTTATTCTGTTTATAGATAGTAGTGAGGAACCAAATACGTATTTTGACTGAACATTTCTAAGGTATCATCAAAGGAAACCTGAATTATCTAGCGTAACTACTTACAAGCATGACACGAAACTTGTCAGTATCGACTTACATGATGATTATAAGCTTATCCTACATTGAAAGCAGCTGTAATACTCGGTGCACGAAAAATCCATCGAAAATCAGAATGTGGTACCCAAAATCAAGACCATGTAAAACATACATATATTTATTAGTTTGATCTAAATAATTTAATGGCTAAATAGTAATTTTGGCAATACTTCAATCCCAAATCAAATAACTGCCTATCTGATCGACATGCAATTCCTATCGAGTCCATTTTAGTTTCTAATTTTTATTTATACTGACAAGAAGAACTAAATGATTGTACTCTACCATAACTTAATATAGCTACCTACTTGATTTTCTTTATTAATTTTGTACTGTCATCATTAATACCAGACACATAAAGTGCTGCTGTGACATAAACGAAACTGATAAACATACATACATATGCTCACGTCTGTATTCCTGAAGGAATAGGACAAGATATACCACTATATATTATCAGTAGTAAAACATAAAAATTGGAATTTACTAAAATTGAGTTCACTCAGAACTGACTAATGAAGGGAATGTGTTGATTACATTATTGCTATTAAATAGACATACATAGCCACATAGCAACATAGTCACATGTATAAGCATCTACAATGGTTAATATGACCATAATAATATATAATTTTACAAAGTTGCATATATGAGAATATTTGATATTAGTGACATAGAGGATCATTTGAAAGTAGAATCTAGAAATGGAATCAAATACCAAGCTTAATGTTATACAGACAATATAGATACAAACATAGACTACTAATGTTTACACACTAGTGGGCCAAGATATAATAATACAAAAATGTGTGATTTAACTGTTCACAGTGTACCTTCAATGAGATGAGAATATAATTGATAATTTGAAAATACTACCTAACGTTTTTATAGGGAGAGAAAAATTACTACCATTTTATTCTACTATCTAAAAAGATGAACATTTAAAAAGTCAATAGATAATTTATAAGACTACCTATCTATATGTATCTATGAATATTAATGGTACCTATATATTGCAATGCATATATATTTTTAATGATAGGAGTATGCAAATGCCAGATCTTAAGCTGTTGCAGAATTTGGAAGCAGTTGAGGTACTTATATCAAATACCAAACTTCTTGGTTGGTATATTGTACTGCAATACTTCTAACATATGTAAATAATAGTGTGTAATAAGTAATTAACAATCAACTAACGATCACCAAGCATAAGTTTAAGTACAAAATAAAACTCAAGAAAGATGACAAAATCCAATATTAATTATATTTTACACAACATACAACCAAGATAGCTTTTGTTTTACTTGAAAAATATATGTATAGCCATAAAGTCGGTAGTACTAATAGTGTTTTAAAAATTGTCGGGATAATCTGTACAGATTCCTTGAAGTAGCCAGCATGCTGTACTGTTAAAACGGTAATAAGTCCAGGAATAAAATTGGATAACTTGTTTGGACTTGTTTTAATCCATCCATAAATCTGTGTTTCGAATATGAATACCAATTCAAAGGTTACATACTTTTAACATTGTACATGATACCAGTAGTTAATTACTACCATATATTTAAATAAAATAATTTTATCAAGTTTCTGGCAACATTAGTCGTAATATCTACTAATGCGCCTGTATCATTTGCTATTAATTTTAATCATCCAATAAAGATAATAGAGAGCTACAATCATTTAAAAACTCCTAAATTTGTATGGGCAATCAGCACCAGCTGCATTAGCATTACGTGAAATACCTAACTGATATTCCTGTATTTTCTCTTTTTCATACTTTAGTTGTATACAATTCCTACATTCGGCGTAGTTATAAGGTTTTACCTTATATTCATTCCAATTATTTCGCTTACACTAATCACAGCTCGTTTCTTACCTCGTGTATATAGCGGCTCACATACAAACAAACAGACAACGTTCTTTCTTCTTATTAAACAAAACTAATTCAATGCATGCACAGAATAAAATAAAAGCAACGACCTGACCATAGTAAATATAGCATAAATGGACGGTTTAATGTAAGAGGGTGTATGGTATAGAAAAAAAAATAAAAAAAAACATAATTTATTGCAATCACAGATGTAGACAGACCAACTTTGGTCGGTATGTAATTTACTCTATAACCACCTCAATAATTTCCAACAAATGCAACCAATGATTCGCTATACACAATTACAAGCTTAACAGATTAAAGTGTCCCTTCAAGTAGGGAACGTTAAAATAATTGGAATACGTCACATACAGATAAATAAATAGACTTAACATGCATAAGACCTATGTAGGTATGTACAACGAAATGCAAATTGCTAATATGCTTAATGTATAGTTACTTGCCGCCACAAGAAGCTAAAAAATTAAGATATATAATTGAACAAGTATCCCCTATAGCTGAATCAGTTTCCTTGGCTTGGATTTAAGTTTTAGTAACGATACTTGTTTTAAACCAAAAAGTTTTTCTATCTTTTGGTGACGGTAAGGTTAGAATGTGATGTAAGTTTGAGCTCGAGCGGGGTCGGCGTGAAGTTGGGGCGGCGGGAGGGCCGCGTTTCTTGGAGCCTTGGTCCCTCATCGCGATCACGTCATGTTGACGCCGAGCGACCGGCTCGCGTATTCGTACACGACGTACGATATAGACACGGCGGGGATGACCTTGATGAAGTTGGGCGTGATGCCGCGGTACAGCCCGCGGAAACCTTCCCGTTGGACAATGTCGCGGACAGTGCTCCTCAAAGTGCCTTCTGCGCCTTTCACTGTGTTTTCTGGAACGAAATAAATTACTTTGTATTTTACGTAATTGCACATAGCGATACCTAACCTAGGTGTATTAAAAATTTGTTTATTAGTTTTCGTTGCTTTTGATTGATATTTGTTTAAAGCTCTAATATTGTATCCGTTTGGCCGTTGCAAAAAATACACATTTCTAGAAGTAAAACGTACGACAATAAACTATCAACTATTAGAGCTGTTGGAAATCATAAAATAAATGAAGGAAAACGAAATTCGAGTTATAAGATTTTTTGAGTTCCAATTATGAAGTATAATGATATGTATGAAGTTTGGCACAGACTTAGATTAAAGTTTGGAATAGTAAATTTATCCCGTTTAATAAAATGTACAAGTTGCCGCCAAACGAACAGCTAATGAAATCATAACCGTATAAGGCACCAGAGCATCTAGTAGTATGATTATGTTCATGGCAACTAGATAATGTTAAGTCAATGTAATATAGCATAGTCTCTATCTATACTAAAATAGACAAGGAAGCACCATGTCCTTATCAGTAGGAAGAAGATATTAGGAAAAGGCTCTGCCTTAATACTTATGACGATATATTTTGAGATATTTATGTAACGTTCAGAGAGAAGGTAGACACATAAGGGCAGCCGTGAACTGGTGATTCTTATTCAGATGATAGTTTTATCGTTCTGGCATTCAGTATGAAGCCGATCAAAATAGAAGAAAAATATTGCCCGGCAATAGTGACATAACTATCAGCCGAGCTAAAATCGTCAGTGTGGTAGTTTTAAGTGTGTTTCTCCTTTAATTGGATACTGAATACGTAGGTAAATTACAAATATTAATATATATTACCTTGTGCTTGCAATCTGGTGCGGATGAGCGCGAGAGGATACGAGCA
This sequence comes from Tyria jacobaeae, assembly GCA_947561695.1. Taxonomy (NCBI): domain Eukaryota; kingdom Metazoa; phylum Arthropoda; class Insecta; order Lepidoptera; family Erebidae; genus Tyria; species Tyria jacobaeae. Next base: position 1,921,671 of record OX387207.1, on the reverse strand, counting down.
AACTTGCCCAAGCGTGCACGAAGTACTCCCGCATGCTAACAGCAACAACATGCCAGGTTGTTCATTGTGCACCTGGTATGTACTAATGTACTTCTTCTTTAGAGTCTCGTACACCGCTAGATCAATTCCGGCGTACGGTACGATCCCCATAATATTTGGAATGTAACCTCTGTAGAAACATTTCAATCCTTCTCTTGCATAAATTTTTTTAGCCGCATCTGCAATTCCCCTGTATTGGCCCGTTTTCCGGAGCGCTAGCCTTGTCTTGAGCACCTCAAGTGGATATATAACAGTCTGACTGATCGCCCCGGCCGTTGCTCCTGCCATGAAGCGCTCATGAATTTCTAACGGTCCATTTTTCGTTTTTTCGCCTTTTATAAGTCTTTTTACTTGTTCGTAGGCCGCGAATTTAATCGCAGATTCTGGAGCTATTTTTATAACGTTTATGCCGTTTCCTCTCCACATTCCGGCAATTCCACCCTCGCTAACCATTTTAGCTAAGCATTTACTCATGTTCTCTCTAGTAGGATTAACCTGAAATTTAATAGAAAAATAATAGTCTTGAACAATTTTAAAATTGATTTGACACAAACTTATTGTTCATTTAACATGATCAGAATTTTTCAAACAACTACTAATCCAATTATATCTTATTTGTTAAAATTTTAACATTTAATATGTTTTATCACTTATGAAAATACATGAATTGTTATTCAAAGGCCAATATTTACCTGCAAAAATACTTTTAATCTATCTAAAGGTGCTGTGCAAGTTCGACTAACTGCGCCTGCGATGCCTCCGGCTAGCAAATGTCTCCACCACTTTCCAGTTTGAAGTTCACTTTGGGTGAAGTCATCAGGCACGTTCATATCCTCTCCTATGTCTAGGTACTGGAAAAGAAAAGAAGAATATGTTAAAAGCTGAATTATTGTCAAATATACGTACAAAATTTGTTATAATATAGTTCATATGGAGTCGAACGATCTGATGCGTGTTGAAAACGTTTGATCTAACTACCGAATATAAAATAATTCTAGTTCATCTTGGACTAGTATATGACAAGGTTGAAGCCGAGTACCTAGGCCTTCCTTAATGAGATACCTAATATATATTCTATAAATGATCTAACGTACTGAATATTTTATCGTAATGAACTATGGTACAATACTAGATCAGTCACGTTATTACACTGTAATGGGGTCCTCTGGGACATCTTCTGTTGGAAGACATTTTGAGTCCTTGAATTTCTTTTTCTTCCATACTTTCTTAAAATTTATACTTTCCGTCTGCCGAGAGAATATATTAGTGGTTAAGCAAATATTGTTTTTAATAAACATTTTACTGGAATTAACTAAAATTACGTTACGACTAGCAAACTACATTACCAGCGTTGAGGAGCTCATAGCTAAGTCGTATTTACCCGAATGCGCAAGAAGGGTTGTTTTTTGATTGTATGTACCGATGTAGGTATACAAACGAGCAGACGAACACTTGCAACGTCACAAGAGTGCTGTCCGTCTTTTAGAGTAGCGGAAAGGGAGGACGGCCAAGAGGGGCTGAAGAAATGGGTAGGGGAAAAGGGTGTTGGGCCTCCGGTGACCTCACTCACTCGGTCACACAATGCAAGCATTGTTTAACAGCAGGTATAGGGTTTTTTTGCTACGTTCTCGAAGCCCGATGGATTTCGACTTGTGAAGTGTCATTAAAATCTTAATAGTGCGAGTGACAGAGTATAAGATTGCAAGGCTTTAATTTTTTTTTTAATAATTTTAGTTGTTTTAGATTTGATTTCTTTCACAAGTGTAAATTATGCTAGGGTAGAGAAAGTATAGATTTCATTTTTTTTTTTTTTTACCTTTAGATATTTGTTACCTACTTTAAAAACTTTTCAGTCTTTAGCGACATCAATGAATCGAAAATAAATACCAACAATTTAATACTTTAAATCTGTATACTGTCTAGCGATAGTTTATTCTTTTGTAACTTATTCTAATAATTGAGAGCTTCAATGCAATCAAGTTTTTGTAGGCACTTAATCCGACTTGTTCGCACTTGCCATACTCCACAAACGAGTCACCTTACTTCATAAGATATAATTATGATAGGCCTCAGGGATACAGTTTAAGGAGACCATAACTAAGTTGCTGCTAGAATGTTAGTAATACATAGTATGTAACATTGTGATGAAACATACATACGTTCATGGCAACGTAATTACAGACTTGTCATTAAGGAAGCATACCGTTGTGTGATTGTCCCAGTCGATAATGAGTGTCATGAAGATAATATATAAGTTCCAGTACATTTTCTTGGTCTTAAACCAGCCTGTGTGAATGAAATTTTTTAAGAAATGTATACTCCAAATCATAACTAGATAAATAACAGTTTTTTTGTAATTAAAAACTCCATTTGAAGGAATTCCTGCAACTTTTTTTTAAGGGTAGCTTTTTGTCTTGCTAAAAAGAGCAAAACAAATATTTTACGGTCAAATTTAGAAGTTTGACAAAGTCTTGACAGTAGTTACATGTTACGATGTTATTTTTTTTTTATTGGTTTACGGCGTTGTCAACTCTAGTGAGCCCTATGGTTTGGGTCAATTATTTAACGGGCAATATTTTGAAAAAGTAACATTCATCAACCACACAAAATATCCGCTCACTTTTACCGAGACGTTTTTGTTGCGCCGACCTGATACTCGTATCTGTTAGTAATTGTTGATGGAAGTTATAATTGACCTCTTTATTGGTAAAAAAGTGTAAACTCTCGACGGCTCAAACATAAACCTATGTGGTTTCTGAAGATGCTGTCATTTTGTATAAATCTAGTCAAGTTGTTTATGTGATGAATAAATTAATACAAAATGTAAAAATGTATAAAGCAGTCATATTTAGAGCTATTTTCTAGATTATTTTCTTATATCACTTTGCTATTTGTACATTTTAACTACTTGTTGCTTACATGTTTCTAAAACAATAGAAATTGAGTTATTCAGATGAAGGTATTAGGTATTTTAAGCTTATATATTACATATAACAGTACCGACATGTAAAATAATGATAAAAGTTTGAAGAGAATTAGAAAAAAGGCAGATCAAGAAGTTTTAATGTGACTGGCAAATTGCAGGATATTTCACAACCTTTTAGCCACTTGGCCATAGACGTATGTAAGCACATTATAGGAAATTCTTTTAAGCACTTGGCAAAACATACTTCTTGCACTATATCCTTCACGGTAGATCGTCTAATAGTATATATATACTCTTTAGTAGATTACAAAGATACTCTTTAGCAATTAGTATTCAAAAACTACATCAGACTTTAACGTTTCTATACAATATAGACTAGCGAACTGGAGAATTAAGTAAAAACAAAAATTTAGGGTTACGTATCTATCTGACTCGACTAATTTCAGAAACACCTAGACTTTAACTACTTTTTCGTTCGTCATACCGTGCGTCAATTCACCTTGAGACTAAAGTGTGCCGCGGGTTCCGTGTCCGGATCTGGCTACACTAACAACGGCGGAGTTGCTCAGTCACACGGTGACGTCTATTATCACGACTTAAGTTTGTGTTAGAATTTAAAAGTTAATTAGAAAGTAGAATTTTACATAATTTATGTCTTTTTAGTTTTGAATCAGAGCTCGATTGAACAAGATGGTTTATATGAGCTATATAAGCTCGACCGGATCCATCCCTTTTTTAAAGTCCCCGTTAGGTGGGTGTCTCCGTAATATACACTTGAGAATGTATGAGTACAGTACAATACAAAACGTATATTTCTTGCAATTGATAACACATGATACTTTTATTTTGAGTAACTTTATACAGTGTTTTGTAGGAAGTTTTGTACCGTACATTTATATGAGATAAAACAAATGGAGAAAGAGAAAAGAAATCGCATTTATGATTGTATTAAGATCGTTTTTATGATTAAGATGATCATCAATCCATTTGTAGCAAGGCATGATTTTACGTGCGTGGTATACCTAAACTTCATGTTACCTGCATACAATACTCTAATAATAAAATGCGGTGCAGACATACCAAGGCAGGTAATTTAGTTATATTATCAAATGTTATATAGAGGCTGATAGAGATGACCTTAATATTACACCATGTAAGTCGGACTAGATAACATTTCAAGCGCAAATTATATACCTACTTTATAATCTGTAAAGTATTTTTGTATCTTTACAGACATAGACGGAACTTGTCTTAGGAAATTATTTAATTTCTTTTTTGGTCAAGCATGAATCAGTGCGGGATTTTACTGTAAAGACAAAGCAGTATCTCTTCATGTTACGACGATGGTTTCTAAACTTGAATTAAATAATAAATAGCAACATTGCACATTAATATCGACAAACGTGATGTTGGATTTTACTGTCAGAAATAATAACAAATATGCTAATAACAAGAACAGACAATTTTTCATGAGGACTTTTAAATAAGTTACGTCAGTCATAGGAAACTTCCTCCTTTATTGGGACACTGGTAATTGCGCATGGTCAGAGCCAGCCAGGTAGTTACAGTATGCGAGCCTGGTATGCTGCTTACACTCCCCCAGGCATCTGTTTAAGCGATATCATTTTCTTTCCTTTTGACCCACTTATCACTATACTCTCGCCTACCATACTTATAGCATGCCCCGGTTGGCGGCAAAAGACTTGCCATCTATTACGAAGTGGGAACAAGTTATAATTGGCAGGCAGTGGGTGTTACTATAAGGACTCTGTCTATCCCCCTGGGTATTAAGCAGTGAGTATGTAAAGGTATATTATATGATTAAGAACCAATTAGAAATCGTGTCTACTAGAGATTTGTGTCAAGGTTGATAGACAGTCGGTACGCATTCGAAGTCTTGCACAATGTTGAACTTCAAGGTTAATATTAAATACTTTTTAGACTGCAACCACGTAATTAATACGGCTTGAGGGGACATCTTAATCAGAATATTTATATAGGAATAAGTATATGATTGTCTTTTTAAGAATTCCATTGATGACGTTATCTATAGACAACTGTAGTTACCTGTTTTTTTATAAATTCTTATTATTTTAATAGACTAATTTATGTATGTTTATTTATATTATCTATCTCATTCTAAGTATTGGCCACATTACACAAGAATATACATATCTTAAAGAAAGACGACCTTCGCAAGTTATTGAGTTCAAAGTCGAATGACTATGTCCACTGGTAGAATGAAATGATAAGAGATCAGGGTATTGACTTAGAGAACATAAATCAAAAATAAGTTAGATTTATATAATAAAAGTTGGCTTCTGATTGACTTAGTTTCAGAATGTTCTAGGTTGTCTGTAGAACTTCCAGGAATACCAATAATTAACATTCTTAATTGTGTCTCTCACAGGCTGTATTAGAAATATTAGTGAGAATCTAGAGCAACAAATAAAATAATAATTTCCAGTTCTAGTTTACCTGGTTAGATGGCTGTGGCACAATTGACCTTGCCATTCAGCGAAGATGTTAAAACAATGTCGAATAACCAGTTTACATGATAACGTTCGCACCGATACTGCTGTAGTTGATATGTTTAGTGCTCAAAATAAAGTCCAGATCTCAGCAGGTATGAAACTAAAGGTCGTTCGTTAATTTCATCGTGTGCTACCATCTTAACAACATAATTAATTTGACATTAAATTTATTTCTACGAACGAGGTCATCACAGGCCATTGCAAACACGGTGACGTGTCAACAGCATTTTTTTTTTTGCTGGTTTAAAAAGGCTTACTTTTTTGATGTCCTATGGCCACCAAAAACACATCGTTTTGCGAATCTATTCCACATTAGTAACTATATGTTCTATAAATTACTACCTATTTCTGAGAAAATTACGTAGTTTACTTATTTTACGTAATACATTGACATAGCAGTTACGTTGATGTGTTAATTGATAACGAGTCATACGGTACAAAGCCATGATCTATCGAATTAGATTAACAAGTGTCATGGTTATAATTTAAATATCTATATTCGACTTGATATACATAAATTAATTTAATGTTTATTGTGGACGAAGGTAATAAAACAAATAGCAGGTATAAGGGACAGCTCAAAAATTACGGACGAATCCATCCTTTGTCTTTATTGCTTGTATTTTAAGCGCATAATTAATATCGGAACACCTAATTACATATTTATAATTAGACACACATACCTTATATGTATGTGTTGTTTCTTTTGATACACTTTGTCCAAAAATATCACGCAGCTATCTAATATGTGGGAAGGTAATATGATATGGTTCGGTGCATGACGTATTATCAAAAACTAGAGAGGATTTTTTAAAATTGCTTCATGGTTTTTTTTTACACCACCATTTGCAAAACTAGACATCTAAAGCATTATTAGAAAAGGGTTGTCTCCACAATAAGATGATAGAGGCCATGGCAGGCCAAAAGCCGAAACGTATCGATACAGACATTTAATCTAAGTCAGTCTTCCTTCAGTCAGCTTCGTAAAAATTTTTTGGCAACAGTTTGCAAAACCACGGTTTAGTGACCAAGGGTAAAAGGGCATACTATGGTCTCATCAAAATCATTTCAAATAAGAATAAATTTTATACCTTTTTAAAACTTAAAGTACCTAATTAATCTTTCTGTTCACGGGGCCTACTCCATTCAAGTGAATGAGTACTGTATATCTTTATTGATTTGTCAACATTCATGAATCGGAATTGTAAGTTTACTGCAGATATTCGGTTACATAATATCAGCTTAATGTTTACAAAGAACGTTTTTTTTGCCCACTGAAGAGAATTGTCAACTGTTTTGTATTCACGGCAATCGAGAATGTTCGCGGAAGAGGACTGTTTAATCAAATCAGTTTCTTTTTATTAGAATTATCAAAATCATAGCTATAACAAGGTACAAAACAAAAATGCAGAAATTGTGATTAGACATGCATGATGTCGTGTTACTGTTGTGAAGGTAAAATGTTAACATAGAAGTCGATATGTATTTTAAGATCTTCATTTAAAAAGTAATTTATTTTGAACATAGAAATCTATCTAATAATAATTATCGGCCTAATTACATATTTTAGGTGTAAAAAGTAGATGTAACAAAATTTGAACTTGCATAAACAAGAGATAATTTTTAGGGTTCCGTACCTCAAAATATAAATTTACCTAATTGGTTAGGTGCGGAACCCTCGGCGCACGAGTTCGACTCTCATTTGACCGGTTTTTTAACCTATCTGCATGCATGCATGCGTGCATATATGTTAACTTTTCAACGAAGTAAAAATCCTTAACAGGAGAACTTGATGAGTCACAGCGATAAGGATGATGTGTCATATAAATAACTTTAGGATTTTCCCGTCATACATATTTATTGAATACTGCGCTATGAGCGTTTTGAGTGTATGACGCAATATGCGCGAGCGCAGCGTCATCGCCCCCCCCCCCCCCACGCTGCCACGCATTTACCTTACACGCCAACATATAATATGCATTTTGATAACATGATATGTCATCCTTGGCTCTCATATTTTACTCCAAGTATGATGTTATATCAAAACTAGTTATTAAATTAACTTTTTCAAGATATAACATACTAAAGAGATACTGGCCAGTATCACTTTTTTTTTTTAATTTGTCACTGATCAAGATTTCTTTTTTTGAACTGTGTTACTAGTTCGCCGTCCTTCTATCGCCTGCTAGTGAGCGAACTTTCGTTTACATTCAAATATTATATATATTTTTTTTATTTTGCGTATTACTTTCTAATCAGAGAATTTATGTTTATAGATAACTACATGAATAAGTAATAAAACTATTACAGAATTGAGATTGAGTGACGTATTTTATGGCACAAAAAAGGTATCATCCTGGTTAAAGGTTAAAGTGCAAAGATCATTTTTTTTTATGTGATAGGGGGCAAACGAGCAGACGGGTCACCTGATGGTCAGTGACTACCGCTCATGGACACCCGCAACTCAAGAGTCACAAGTCAAATATACTAAGAGGACAAGGATTGTATAGTGAAGCTTTATACACCATGTCATCAAACTATGACATCTAGTCTAGGACAGATCTAGTTAACTTAAGCGTGTTCCAAAGATTGTATAATGAATTGTTTTGAGAAAGTGTTTGAATTTATATCTACGATTACTTTCTACAGCCGTCGGGCACATCCTCAGTATTTTAAACCGGAAAAGTGACGCGCCTTGATGACAACTTTGTGCTAGGGTTTGCTTTACGAACTAAACACTTTATTGTAGTGTTGTTCCTGACTAGAAAGTCATAAGCATTATATACAGATAATGCACAGGGGCGACTTTTGTGCATTTTGTAAATGTACTGCTTAATCCTTAATAGTTTTTTCCTTTTTTTAGGTGTACAATAGAGTATATATGACTTTTGTTAAAGGTTTTCCGACACCATAGATTTCAGCGACAAGTGTTCCAAAAGTCTATGCTACTCAATGGTGACAATTCCCAATACACATATATTTTAATAAGTTACTAATATTAATTTACACGTAATAATGACTGTTATATGGGAATGCAGCGGAGGTCTATGGCTTTTACGATAGAGAGCTAATATAATATTTGTATCAAACCAATAATAACCTAATATAATAATCAGTACGATGTAATAGGTATTTAATGTTAATACGAAATAGCACTATACATATTGTAACTGATATACTGACTGACATACACTGAACAAAGTCGTTATCACAGTCTAATGATAACGACTTTGTTCAGTGTATGCCAGTTCAAGATACATTTTCTTTAACTGAGTTTAAATTTCTTATTTAATTTTTATTTTCATGTCTGACAATATTTTTTTTTGTTATCACCAAAATATTTTGAAAGTTTATTTTCACTGTCGTTGACAGAGCTTTGTTTATATTGACGATTTAATGAATAGTTGTTAAATTAAAAGGCGCCCACTAGGTACTTAAATCAAAATTCTGGGTTAAAATAACATCCATAATTATTGCATCGTTTAAAACACGGAATTTGAAGGATTATTTTATGTTATATATATATATATATATATATATATATATTCTTATCTTTATATATATAATTCTTCTGTGAGTGTGTATGTCACTGAACTACTCTCAAACGACTGGACGGATTTTGATGAAATTTTTTGTGTGTGTTCAAGGGGTTCTGGGAATGGTTTATATTCACAAATCAGCCCGGCAGATGGCGCTGCAGTCGGTATCTAGGTTATTTATCTTCAGGACAACGTCTGTCGGGCGCAGCTAGTATATATATATATATATATATACATTTTCAATATGATACCCTTTCTGACATCCTAGTAACGTAAAGCAATCGATAGTTATTATTTCTATTTGTTGTCTGGACAACAGAGCAAGGACAAACAGAGCTATAAGAGTTACTAAGTCACGTCACCTCAACATAGTTCACACTCAACGACAGTTGAGTTTAACTCAGATACAAATTCTTTCTAAGAATCAAAGAAAAAAAGACCTTGCCAGTCAAGTCTATAAAATCAGTCTCACTTTCACGTTCTCACTCAAAGGAGGTTTAGTCTATGTATGTATAATGAATGATGTTTTTATGTCAACGAGAGTCTCTTCCTCTTGCTGGATTACGACTTTAAAGGTATCTTTTAAACACTTAATAGTGTGCGTGACATAGTTCACACCATTTCTAGTTAACGTTAGCAAGAAAAGAGATGAAGTCACTTATGCAGTAAGATTTTATATTTAAACTCAGAAACTGTGCAGTTATTTAATTATAAAATAGGCTAACAAAGCATTTTTTTTAATCTAGTCAGTCAGAGGATACTATTCCGATGTAAGTATAAATCTAATCAATGCTAAAGTATATGTATGTGTGTTTCGTATCGAATATATAATAGAAGCACCTAACTTCAGACTTAAATAGACCGTGTGTAACCTAAATAAATCGTTATCAGCGAGGGCCGCGTAAGGATGCGTACCTAACTTCCTACAAGTGTGTATATAGGGCATGCGTTTTAGCTTTCATCGTCACATTTTCAGATTATGATATTTCGCGGAGCGGATACATTATAATTTGATGAATAGTTTGAAAGTGATATATATATATATCTTTATATTTTTAGGTAACAAATATAAAGAACCATAAACAATGTATTTTATGTTTTATTAAGGATACATTTCTGGGTAATTCCTTTAAAAGTGTTATCTGTAAATGGTTAACATACGTCATCAGAATTTCCTGAGTAAGACTGTGACTCAATATTGAATATTTCATTGATAACTTGAAATTGTTTCAATATTTATTAATGCAACATTACTTTAGTAGGTTTTCTAATCAACGGTGGGTCAATCATATCCCTTGGAGTAAATAGACATGTATACTACAACATTTTGTTGTTTTTACAATATAATAATTGCCTTTTATAGTCGCTGGATATCTTAATACAAGGTATAATAAAAAAAATGAATCGACGTCAAAATGAGTAATTTGAAAGATAAAAACAAATTTTAAGGGAAGTGTCCACTCATAATGATTTTTTATTTATAAGGATATTCATATATAAAGGAATAGAAACTACACGAAAGTAGCCGACGATTCTTTATGTTTAGATTTAAAGTTCGCTGGGCTTTTATAGAAAATAAAGTAAGAAAACGGACGGGTCAGAAATAAAATCGAAACAAAAAGTTGTACGAAGACAGGGTCTGTAGGTGTCATTAAATTTGTTACATTAATAAATACTAAATTAACTCTTCGCTTTACAAATGAAAAATGTTAATCCACATACCTACTTTAGATATTTTCTTTGATTCTTAAATTTATAAATGAGATTAGAAGATACACATTATAATGATAGAAGTAAAAGCAGATATGCATAAGTAATGAACGAACACATAGAAGTGAAAGTAGCAATAAAGAAAGTTAGTCAAAATTCGCGAATTCGCATAGCAATGACGCACAGCATTAAAATTTAGGTTAAAGTACCGTAGATAGTATGTACTCTTGCGTTAATACTACATGTTATTATAGATACTTACATAGTATATATTATAACTACAGTTAAATAAATTAAAGTAAATTAAATGTTTCGAGAAAGTTCTAAAATTAATGATATCGAATGAATGAAGGCCACAACACATACTCATTGCCTTGTTACCAAGGCAACGCGAAAATTTAGTATTCAAGGCTAATTCAAGTATACATAGCAAATGATTAGAACATTCTACTAAAAACGTTACAGACAACCGGTTTTTATACGTAAATTGCATTTTACGTATAAAAATTAAAAACCGAGATACAATTAGTATGGTAACACTTCACCACCACGTGTTTCCCGCTATATTTCGTTATTGGATATTCCCTGAACTATACACGCCGCGTGAGTCTTATAAGGCCTTTTTAAATTAGTAAAAAAGCATTTTTAGTTTCAGAATTATTTGCGTTTTATTTTTGAAATTTATTCCAAATTGTTATGTGAAAGTCACAATGGCTGTATTATTAAAATACCTTTATTATCCATTCCACAGCATCGCCGTACGTTTCCATGTCAATCGATTAGATTTGAACCTATTTAAAATGTAGGTACGATCAAATCAAAGCGTATTTAGTATCTGGCACCGACTTGACAAGCTGTCCTAGCTAACCCAAATTTAGAATTCATTTACCTTTGCCAAACATCGACGGAAAACGATCAGGAAATCCTCGAAGACATCGCCGGTCGTAACTGTCAACTCTTCCATTTCCAGAGACATTTTATGTGGCTTATTTTAGCGTAAATATAAAATTGAACTATTAAAATTAAGATCACAGAATATTTCTTCTTTGGAACTAAATCAGATCCTAGAGCTAAAAGTCGAGTGTGCGCACAGTTGACGCGACCACGGACACACGTTCAAGTCGACCAACGAGTAACCTCACACTGAGCAACCGGCGGCAATAACCGTGCGTTCATATCGTTTCGTCATAGTGTAGGACGGAGAACAGCGTGCCACCGGTTTGAGCCCCCGTTACCAAGCTACATATGTGTTACGCTTGCGATATCGTTGGCGAGCTTGAATTTGTATCAAAGGAGAGGAGGGAGGGGGGGAACGCATGTTCAATGGTAGGAGTTTCAAACAGCTGATAATGGAATCGCGTTCGGGTCGAAATACAAGTTCACTGGGGGCTCGTCCCATACGTTTTGCGCTGTGCGATAGGACAGTACAAGTCAATACGAAGGTTTCACTTAGCAACCGACGCGCTTTGCCATTGTGTTGTCTTATGTTGTGTGGATGGAGGGTAACAATGGACGCTATACATACATACACTGCTGACTCGTGAAGAGATTGTAGTTTATCACGACTGACCATATGGTGTTATAAATTATGACGTTAAAATAAGTAGGTGAGATATCTCTAGATATAACTTTTCAAAATTTGAACCTATAAAAAATACACCACCAACACACAACTTAGTATACCTACAGAATAGACGAGTCCAATAAAGTCCAAAACTCTTTTTAGCTGTTTGGGGACAGGCAGAATAAGAACATATATTTAATTAAAAATATTACGTTATAGAGTATCAGCTACCTTATGTGTTAATCTAGCTATCTGTTACATTTCATACGAAGCCGTCAAGCCATTTTGTGTGAAGAGTCTTTTAACTATATGTATGCATATAGCAGTGTGGTTCTCGGTAAAGTAGTATAGAAACAGCAACTCTCTTCTTATGGGTGTCGGGAAAAGCGACTAGCTACAATAGAACTGTTTTCTACCAGGCCGTGTGTATATAGTCATGTAGGGCCCGGTTGACGGCTTGACCTTTTTGATAATTAGTTTGGTAAAAAAAAAAAAAAAAAGTTTGGTCTTGAGCAAACCCTATTTGGCAAAATCTGGGTGTTTAATACACATTTGCCTACCCGTTAGAAGGTATAGGCGTGAACATATGTATGTATGTATGTCTTTAAAACTTTAGAACTTTCCGTATTTATAAAAATATAAATATATAAAATTCATATCTATCTGAGCTATATCATTAATGTCTGAAAACCCGATAAGAATCATGCAATTTACTTATATATGTACCTATTTTATTTGTGTATTAGTTACATGCCAATAAAATATTCTCTTTACTGAACTTATCTGTAATTTAGTAGGCATTGATTAAGTTGGTTATGTATACTCTATGTAGGTACTCTTTCTCTCTCACTCACTCTTACATATATATACCAATAAGATGGCTCTCTGTCCGTGACATTCACTAGGTGTTAGCATAATACCAGCGCTGCTCCTTACGAGGTAGCACAAAGCTGAGCTAACGTCCATTTTTGTCTCATACAGTGGTACTTGTTAGCACTAACGTCTGATGAATTTGTTATCCTTGCCTTGTATGAGTACAAAATAAATATATTTTCTTTCTTTCTTTCAAATAATGATAAACCAAAATTTCGTTAATACCCATAAGCTTACAAATAGAAAGTCACAATATTCATCGGCAGGTATCGTATGACAGCGGTTGATACAGTAAAATAATCTATTAGAATCTGTAGTATTTTGAGATACCGGTACCCATGCCTATACAGTGGTCACTCTGAAAGTTAAAAAAAAAAATAAAAAACGAAATGATATACAAGTCTCTGAATATTTTCTAAGCACCGTCGCATGCGGTGAAACCATTGACTGAAGCAGAAGCACACCCTTTTTAGATCTGTTCCACGCCCTGTTCAAACGCAGGCAAGGCAAGTCACAAGGTGCTAGGTGGTCGGGACTGTAAATAGGATAACTCACATCTTCCATACACAAATATTCGATAGTCCGTCTGGCGGTGTGTGGTAGCTGAGCATCCTGTTTCTTAGGCGCTGCTGTCTAACATTTTCCAAGCCGACTGATAAACAATGACTGACATACCAATTTGCATTGATATTCCTTTATCTTCTAGAATGATTGTTTCGAAATGACCCGTCCGTCCAAATAATGAGGCAATCATCCATTTCGCTTGACTTCTGCCCTTCTTTACTTTTGTCAGCAAATCTTCGAATGTAAACATCCATAGTGCAGATTTTCTTTTAGTTTCGAGTTCTTAACAATAACTTTCATCACCTGTGACGATAGCATTTACAGCATCCGATCACCTCCGTCACACTTTTCAATCATTGACCGGCACCAATCCAAGCGACAGCTTAATTGATCTTCCGTTAAATTACGAGGTATCCATCTGGAAACTGTCCGAATCTGTTGATACGTAACCTTCTACGTTAGCCGCACAGTCCTTACGTTTTCTTAAGTAGTCGCCGTAAAAGGACGTCCTTCTCGAGAATCATCAGTGAGTTTGCTTCGGCCACGTTTACACTCATTAAACCACTTGTAAACAGTGGCACGAGATGGGGCTTCTAAGGAAATGCCTATCGAAGTCTATCGTAACATTGTTGTTGAGTAAAACCGTAACGAAAATCGTACTAAATCATTGATCAAAAATTTTCTCTAGTCATAAATTAATTCATCGAAATGGATGAATTAATTACACATCTATAGATTACCAAAGAGTTCGTAATTCGAAATTTAAATACATTTTTTATCATCTGCTTTTCTGACTGGCCTATTTTAAAAATTATATCAGACGACAGTAAAAAAATAATCTTTAGAAAGACAGTATTTTAATGCCTTCTTTAAAATAATTATGATTGTACATTTTGAAATTGAAGAAGGAAAAGGCGCATGTACTCGTACATACTTATCACGTTGCACACGCTAAATGTCGCAGCTGTTATCGATAAGATAGTGTAGAGTCGGGTACCTACACAATGGTGCTAACTGCTAACACATGCATGACCGTTAATGACGGAATTTTATAGAACTGTGATGTCTATGGGCTTTTTTACTTCAGCTACGAGTATTACCTAACAGCTTTTAGAATTGCGATCTTTGCAGACTTGGAAAAGAAAAGATAGGTTATAAAATTAAACATTAAAGAGACTGAACCTTATGTCAGGTATTTACGTAAACCTGAACCTAACAAAAATATTTGGCTAAGTAAAGCTTTCGCAATGTGTAAATACTACTCTTACATACATATTATATTCGTATAATAAATAACCGGACTTTAAAAAAGTAGACAACCGACTTCAATGCATCTATTATAAAATTTAAGACTTACATGGTTTTCTCATGGATGGAATTGTCAAAACGTAACAAAACTTTCATCTAATTACCGTTGAAATACACCCTTTCCAATAAAAAAAGAATCATCGAATTCGGTTGACGTGATATTGAGTTATTCGACCATTTGTCGCGTACAAACGTAAGACAAATTTAAGACTTATATGGTTTTCTCATGGATTCTATTGTCAGAGCTGAATACCACACAGCTTTCAAATAAAAAAAATCATCAAAATCGGTTCACCCAGTCGAAAGGTAACAAACATGAGGAAAAAACAGTCGAATTGAGAACCTAATCCTTTTTGAAGTCGGTTGATAAAAAGAAACTTGTAATAGAACAAAAACTGACTTAAATATAATTCAGCTTCCACTGGTAAAACTGAAAGTACAAAAATATTTTTAATAATCTTTTTTAGGTCATTCTTTGTTCCTACGAAAGTATAAACAGTACCTTTTCATATGCAACAAAAAAAAACACATTTAAATATTTTTAAATTTACTGAAACTCAAAATTAACTTCAAAAAATGCAAACATTTTGTCAAGCTACTATATAACGTACTCGTATTTAATATTTACAATATTCTTCAGAGTGTACTTGTAGTTAGATGACCGGCACCAACCAGTTCGAGTTTTAGGTATGCAACCCTAACTTGCCACCCACCTGTAGAAGCTATATCTCTTTCCTTCCCTTTCTACCCTCCCTTTACTCTCAATATTCTCCAAATCTTCCCATCGTATTCCTTAAAATGCCTGAATAACGGCAAAACGCCTATTACGTAAGTGACCTTAAATCGGCAAAATGTAGGCGTTAGTTACGCTTCCGCCCACCCCTTAAGGTGTGAGTGTATGTTTATATGTATGTACTCTATAGGTAGTATATTACAGTAATCTGCAATAGAATAGCTTTATTCTCTTATAGATTACTTTGCCACACTTATTTGATAATACTGAACCTTGTTCAATGAGCTCAGTAAAGATTAAAACGACAGAAGGAACGCATCACATCTTTCTGAAATGTTTAGAAACCGTAGATGGAAGTGTATTTTTCTATCGATAGTTACGTTAATATTTCCATTTATATCCTACCGTGGGAATAGAAATATGAGATCATATCAATATTATTCGTATATAAGAACAGTTTAACTAAATAGTTGAAAAAAGTGGGTGTGGTTAGAAAGATAAATACCGAGAAACTTTGAAAAAGATAGGCCTTTTTTTTTATATTAGCCTACCATAGTGACTCCACTTTGCCTGATGGAAAGCAATAGGTGGAGTCAAAGAGTGGTGGTCACCATCCTCATTGCATGTCTAGTCAATGCAGCATGGTGACCCACACTATGACGGCCTGGTGAGATGCTTTTTCAAGCCCCGCTTAAAAGGCCCGGGATCAAAGTGGGAAGGAAACACGTGCGCTGGTAGAGAATTCCAGACTTTTACCGATCGGCACAGGAAAGAAGAGCCAAACCGTTTAGTTCTGGTACGTATATTTTCGACGCACAAACGGTGACTTCTCATGCCAGCACGTGTAGTCCTGTAGAGGAAGGGAGAAGGTGGGACCAATTGGAAGAGCTCATCAGAACACTCCCCGTGATGTAGGCGATAGAGAACTGCCATAGAGGCGACATCTCTTCGCAACTGCAGAGGCTCAAGAGACTGGGTGATCTCAGGACAATCGATAATGCGGACTGCGCGCCGTTGCATATACATATTGACATATAGCAAAGGGCTCGAGGTATTGAGCAAATGGGCAGGCGGATGAGCATGAATAACTCTTTGGGATCTTCTTTCCTGCAAATTTATGAGTTGACACGTCACTTAAGATTAATTGTAATTGTAATATTAAGATTACAATATTTGCTATATTTTATCAAATTGAAGAATTTGATTTTTTGAAATTAAACTATACTAACCTTAAGTACAACACATTAATTCACAAATAACGAAGATATCACACTATATTTATGTTTAATACCTCAATTTGCCAGATTAGAGGTCGAATATTAAGTAAGTAACGCGCACCCAAAAAGAGAACAACGAAAATCCATAAAAATTGGAGAACATGAAGCATATGTTTTTGAAGTCGGTTAAAAATACCTTTACGTGCTTCATTTAATTTTTATTTGACTAAATTACAATTGAATTATTGAAAAAAGAAATGAGCATAAACAAATGTGCCTCAATACGTTTACAAAAACTGTCTAGGATCTCCAATATTAGACTTCTATATATAAACCCTGTGTTTTAGCTAACAGACACTGACTGAGAAACCCAACGTAATAAGTAGAAAGAAAATATTTGGCAACTTGACAATATAATACAAGGTTGTAATGAAAAGAGAATTTGACGTTTTGTTTTGTTGCTTTTTCAATAATCAATTATGTTTTACAACAAATGTAATTCGTGTGACGCAAATACATGTGACGTTAATGTTTAAACGTTATCCACGCGGCACGGTTTACTGTGTGTATGTCAGTAGTTCATTACTAATCACTCGCATATTATACTGTGAATCTCCGTTAATCTGCTAGTACTTTTGAACCCACTTCTTATACTTAAAATTAGCAATAATGTAATTACTGGCTGCTATGACGTAGCCAAGTGCTTTTAAATGACTTCAAAAAAAAAGAGGTTAGTAAAATTCGACATGTGTACCTCTGTTAGGTCTTTGAAACATGTAGTTCGAACTCTAAAAAATAACTTTGAAATGTCATTGAATTATCAAACTCCTTGTTCTTTTAACCCGGATGGGTACGAAGTTTGTATATATGTACATACGTATGTATAATGTTTCTTTGTCAAGCCCTAAAGCCTCCGAGGCTTTATGGATTTCGATGTGTGAAGGATTACTTGAATCTTCTTCAAGTGTGAATTATTTATAACATTTCTAGATAATTTCAGTAAAAAAGGAGAGGAGGATTTATAATTTATAACAATTTTACTTGTATAAATATTTATTCATAAATATTGAAGAAGCAATCACTTACGTAAAATAGAAACTCAGGCTGGCTACTCTAAAATAATCTGTCCTTATATTAAGTGCACATTCTTGTTTGAAAAATCGTAGTGTGGGAGAACTTTTCGCAGACACCGTTAAATATAGGGCAAATGTAATGTTAATGCTAAAATGTATTTAGCTGAAATAGTTTTTGATCCACAGCACGTTTTATATAGGTACTTAAATCTGTTTGTAGGCCGCCAATAAATTCGAGGTCAGGTAAATATACTGTTTTACTTAAATTAATTAAAAAAACAAAATGCTTTTATACCTAAAGCATTGCTTTATAAGTAATAATTTAATTAAAGGAATCGAAGAAAATCTTTTAATCAAAATTGTATATATTCTGTTTTGAAAATACAATTTCCCGCACTACGAATTATTCCTGTGTCGCAGGGGAATTCACGAATTACAATTACACCGTGTGGGAATAAAACACACGACCTCCGGCTCTGCAGTCAGAGCCACATTAACCACTAGCTAGAACAACAGGCCAGTCACCAGCCAGGTCACAGGCAGAACATTTTTATCTATAACCATCCATTGTAATTCCTACCAGCCTGCATTTTTGATATTCACTCTATTTTCAGCATCTGTCACCGAGTTGTCATGATCCCTACATTTAATCAGTCTAATTCAACCAATATCACATTGAGTTTTTGATGTCGAAATGTCATGAAAAACATATAAAATTTCAAATGACAGATTTTCTTTTCGCCTCGAATCTTCAGCAATTTTATTTAGTCACCAAGACACTCAAGGTTATTCCACATTGTGAGCATCCGTGGGACGAAAATTGAATAAATTAGTAGCTACATACTAGTTTTATCGAGTTTGTTTCAGTGGGAGTAAATCTTCGCTGTCATTGTAAGCAGCTTGTCATTATCTGAATGCAAAATATACCTAATGCAGAGAGCAGCCCTTCTGAAGAGTCAATACTAGGGTCAATACAATCCGTCGGAAATAGGTGTGGTTTAGTTCGACGTAAAATTTTATCTATTGTACAGTGAGAACTATATTGCTGTTTATTATTGCAACAACATACATAAATACTTTAAAGTAATTATTATGGTAATTAAATTACTAATTTATTAATTAGCATAGTTTATTAGTTTGTGAAACAACCAACAGGCCAACAGTGACAGTTATAAATGATACGTGATAAGTATATTCTCAAATATAAAGGTTCAGTCTTTCTAATGAATATACACTTTCTTAAAACGATATTTGTGCATGTTTTAGACGATTTAAATTCCAAAACTTATATGGCCTACAAAAACCCTGTATTCAAATTGATATCTCAGCCACATGCAGTTGTTTTCAATCAGTTGATTTCTCAAATTCGGAATTATTGTGCGTTCTTTCGATAATATACATTAACGGTAGGTATTCTTAGCGTTAACAACCATAAATAGTACTATTGAGTTCATAATACAAAACAAAACTTTTTTTTTATATTTGCCTACCATAGTAACTCCACTTGGGCTGATGGAAAGCAATAAGTGGAGTCCAAGAGTGGTATGAAATAAATATTTCTTTAACCAACGCAATTCAATAGCATGTTACATATTGATTCAATCGGGAAAATTGGTTTTGTATCTGGTAGAGCCAAATGCACAGTTATTATCCTTAAATAGTCGGGGATATACGAGAATATGCAACATCAAGCTGATGTTGCATATTCTATGTGTGTTATGAAGGCATTGTTTCAATGCGAAAAGCACGAGAACTATTGAGTAATGTTTTCCGCGTGTGAACAATGATTTGGAATGTATTTATAGATACGTGTAATTATTAATACATTTAGTTGTATAATACAAGGCATAAATCGCGAAGGTATACGATGTCTAATATGCACATTCCTCTCTCAATAATAACCATTGCCACCTAGATAATAATTTTTGAAGAAAAACAGTAAAAACGGGAATAAATTTCCAACAAAAAAATATGAGAAAAAAATAATATTTTATCCGTTTACAAACGCACTCAAGCTCTAGTATGTATATATAAGAATAAACCAAAACCACTGTATTTTTCGTCTATTTCTATTATAAGTATGTGATTCAGTTAAATTATTATTTATTATTTATTTTTTATTTTATTTAAAAAAGACAACTCCCGCACTAGGATTAATTCCTGTGTCGCGGGGGACTTTACAAACATTGAAACAACGGACACAAAGAACACCCAGACTCAGAACAACAATTTGAGGATTACACAAAGTGTTGTCCCGTGCGGGGATCGAACCCACAACACTCGGCGCGGCAGCGTGGTGGCGAGGTGACTACTTAAACCGCTTCGCCATCTGTGCAGTGATAAGTATGTATGTCAATGTATATATATATATATATATACACCAATTTCTTAAAAAAAAAAATATTCTTAGATGCACGGCGAAGACATTGCGTACCATATTCGAATCAGATGATTTAATTACCTTCTTCTTTTTGGAAGTTGGTTAACATAAGGACAATCGCATCCGACAGCAAGTCTCAGAGATTATCCCGGTTATATAGATTTATAGTAACCACTACCTAGTGATAAAAGGCGTTATTTTATAATAGCAAGGAATAAAAAAATAACGTAATGAATGAGCTTATATTCTGCCATGGCCAGTGGCAATTTGGGCTGCCCTGATTCATGCTCATGTCGTGCCCCTTTCATTCGTTTAGAGATCACAGGAGACAGACAGTAAAGATGCAAGTGGGAATATCACTAGGCGAGTCACTAGTCCAAGTGCAAAAGACACGATTAGTTTATCAATAGTGAGCAGAAGTTTAAGGGACAACGTAATATGTAGTATTTTTCAGTGTCAATGGGCTTTGCATTCAATTGTATATTACATTTTTAAGAGCATTTTATAGTTGAAGAGCTATTACAAGGCAAATAGTATATACGAGTTCTTCGACTAATCTTAATTTTTCTCCAGTCACACTTTTGTACCTACAAACAGAGACTAACTAAGTAACAGTACTCTGGTGGAAGAGGTATAAAAATCATTTGATGTATTCATCTCAAATATTGGAACAATCGTGTCCCAAATTTAAAAAGCATTTTAAAAACTTAAAATTTAAATACGTTACTAATTCTCTTTTTTTTATGCGATAGGGGGGCAAACGAGCAGACGGGTCATCTGATGGTAAGTGACTACCGCCGCCCATGGACACCCGCCACTCAAGAGTCACAAGTGCGTTGCCGGCCTTTTAGGTAGGAGTACGCTCTTTTCTTGAAGGTTTGAAGGTCGTATCGGTTCGGAAATATTTGTGCGACAATTTGTTCCATAAGCTGCTTGTGCGAGGCAAAAAGCGCACAGTGGTGGAGTGCCAATCGTCCAGGTGATGGGGATGGATATTTTCTCATGTAGGACGATGGCGGAAATCTGCAGCCAGTATAAGTCCGAACAATTCCTCTGAACACTCCCCATGATACAAGCGATAGAGAACGCAGAGTGAAGCTACATCTCTACGCAACGCCAAGGTGTCAAGCCGATCAGAGATATCTTGGCAGTCGATGATGCGAGTCGCTCTCCGTTCAATGCGGTCAAGAGGGACAAGCTGGTACTGGGGTGCACCTGCATAGAGATGAGAACAGTATTCCATGTGCGGCCGAACCTGCGCCTTATAAAGTACCTACCTCTTGACCAATGAGCTTATTTTTATAGCTGTTCCTTGGTTCTAACGGATACACAGATGTAACAGGTACTATTAGCTCCCACCTAATGTATATTAGTTATTGGAAATTAATAGACACATTTTGAGATTTGTTGATATAATAAATGACACCTTATGAATAATTATAGACAGCTATATAGATTTTCTTTATAACAGTTATTTGTGTTAAACGATTGTTCTGTTCGCTGAGTTCGATTACAAATGCGTTAGTTCCGATGGATGTTTCTTACTCATTCACGCCAGAACAACTGAACGGATTAAGAAGAAATTGGTCTCTCTCTTACACAGAGATTGTGGTCTACAATAACACATAGGCATATCTATAAAAATGTATGCATCTTTCCAGTTTATGATAACCAATTTTTTTTTTGTAAGGCTTTTATTGTTATGGAGAGTAACTATTGGATTTAATTTTATATTCAATAGAAACAAATCAATTAAAAACTCCACACTCCAATTATCTATCTGAATGAGCGAGAGAGATAGATCTTTCCCTTCTCTTCTAGCCTCTCGTTCCATTACAATATAATATATTTTGTAACATTGTTTTACACGGTTAGTTTAACTCACACACTGATTTATGACTTGTTAATATTCTCTAAATCTATGTAAATCGTATACTACTTTTACTATGTTTGTTAATGTGTGAGCACCATGTATCTATCATAAAATTATTTTATCTGTCGTTGCTTCGATTTAATTCTTTTTACCTGTTTCGACATAGTGATATTGTTCTGGGTGCATTGTTTTCATACATAATTTTAATTATAAATAATGAATGTATGTAAACAAAACATTTTAAAAGAGTAACGGTAGAGTTTCTTGCCCATTCTTCTCCATACGACACTACATTTTCGAATGGGCGACTAGAATCAATTCTATTTAAATTTAAATGTAGACGTTCAAAGTGCCTTTTGGGACTATTTGAAATAAATGTTTTGACTTTGACGTTCCCTTTAATTCCTAAAGTGCCTGGTTGACGTTAAAAGACATAAGTCGGACCAAATTTTATTATTATTTCTTTTTATTGTCTCCATACAATAAAAAACACAAACAAAACAAACAAGCAGAAGGGTCATCTGAAAGTTACTGACTTCGACCGCCCATGAACACTTGCAACTCAGAAGTCACATGAGTGCTGTCGGTCTTTTAGGGTAGGGGAAAGGGAGGAGGGGAAAGAGAAAGGAGGTTGAGCCTCCGGTAACCTCACTTACTCGGACACACAATGCAACCATTGCTTAACAGCCGCTTTTTGTGAAGCCATGGTAGTATTTCGGTCGAGCCGGCCCATACGTGCCGAAGCAATGCTCCCACGTTATACGTCTACAGGCTAAATTATACGTTAAATAAGGTTACGAGCGTGAATGTATGTATCAATCAACCAGTTTTGATAGAAGACAGTAGTAATTATACGTATATAGATTATATAATTGGCAAAATTACGAGCGACGAGTGAGACGTGAAACAACCTGAAGGCCAAAAGCAGCTTTTAACTTTTTAAATTCGACTTTGAAATGTGGTTTGACATTTAATAAGTAAGCGGACACACCCACAAATCAGTAACTCGGCACCAGTTTGCCAAGTAATTCCTAATGATATGTTTTAAATACATTTCAATCTTGTTTAAACGGTTATAGTTCAGTCAGGTAGGTACTCGCCTTATCTCTTTATTATATTTATTAAGACACGTATCGCTATGGTAACAATGTTTTTTTAAATCACTAGCTAATTTTTGTGCGGATCAAGTATCGTTTTTTTCAAGAATGAGCTTATGATTTCTGTCAGTGAAAGTAAAGTGAAAATCGGTCCACTCGTTCCGAAGGTTGGCAACAAGCAGACTGACAGACAGACTGACTGACATGAAGTTATATATGCACCTAAACGATTTTAAATTTTAGAGTTTATACGACACGACTTTACAACATAAACGGATGTGACGTTAGCGGAAAAAAGAGTATTATGTAATGTATTATATACTAATAAGTATTCATGCTACGCAGTCGGTTTTTACTTTAAGTAAATAATATTAAAAAATATATATATAAGATGCATTTAAAAAGAAGTTTCAACAAAAGCACTTCACTTATTATATTTTGATTATTATACTTATAACATTACATGTTATACGACTTGTATAATAACAACAGAAAATATGTTTTTCTGCCCTCTCTTTGTGTGTGTTATGTGTGTACACGAGGGAGTGAATAGTTGTGTGTGTGCTATCTCTGTATGAAAAATTACAAGTAAATAATTAAATGCGAGATACACATGTATTTGTGAATTACATTTTCAGTTGCAGTCGTTTAATACGAGTATAAATTATGTGAAAAACATGCCAAACATGCTTTTGGAGAGTTAGATGATAACATCACGCTCGCTCAACGTAGAGCTACAGCTCGCGAATCTACATCAAATCGGCTATCTGCGGCCAACATACATCACACACAAAAAAAAAAAAACTAGCATGGTTCGGCGTCACCCATCAATATCGCTGTCTTGTAATGGTAAGACGTGAAGCAAATCCAATTATTCAAGGTTAACAATAGATTACTTAATACTTAGGACGGTTACGTCTTAATCTATTTTTAAGTTAATTAGTTAATTTATGGTTTGTAGGTAAAATTTTGGCTTTTAGGATGCCTTGCCTCTGGCCCTCGATAGATAAGTTACTTGCCGTACCAACTAGCAAAGAAGTAGAATTACAAACATATGTACATATGTATGTACATACACATTTACAATTTTGTGGAACCATAATTTGTTCGAGCATTGACTTTATATTTAATTTCTGATAGATAACAATCCGTTCCCATTTGTAGCCTTATAAATACACCCACGTTAGGATATGACTATTCCACTTCACCGAGTACGACAAGGCAAGCTTCACTTTCTAAATACATAAAACACAAAAACGTTAACATACTGCGTTATTGGCAAATCTCACATTTCACTAATCAGTTAAAAACAATACTCTAAAACTAGCAATAACTCATGAAATTTACAAGTGTTTATATGTTCATCTATATGTATAATAACATAACGTAGACGTAGATCAGGGCCACATATGATGACATAAAAGGCGACTCAGGTATCGGACTGTTATATATCAGACGGAATGTATACAGCCATAAAGTGCCCCATTGACGTCAATAAGCTTACCCCCTATTACGTTAATGGGACCTAATTGTTATTAGCAATATGTTGGTGTTTTATACCCTTCTGCGTAACCCTTAGAGAATATAATGAAGCTGAAGAGATTTTTTGTTTGTTTATTTTAACGCTCTAATCTCTGTGATTAGAATTATTCGACAAAAATATAAGTTTATAAATCAGTCGGGTTTCATATTTGTTCAATTATGTACCTATTTATTGTTAAACATATTTTTTTACATTGTCAAAAGTGTTTTGATACTTTTCGATTATTTTGGGTCCGTGCCCAATTTAAATATCGTCAATGCCAATTGCCATGAGAGAAAATAATAATGTCAACAAGCAGATTAAAAATTTAAACATTTGACATTTTCAATATGGGGATGACATTTATAAACCAAAGAGTGGTACCAAAACAAAAACAGAAGATCCTAATAGTCATTCAGTGTTTTTCTCCTCCGGAAACTTCACTCCTTTTTCTGTGAGGCCGTGGTATCGCACCGGTCGAGCCGGCCCATTCGTTCCTAAGCATGGCTCTACCACTGTTTCACGTGGTAGAGTCATGCTATTACTATTATTTATTTTAATGTCTTAAGGTGTCATACTGACACTTTATATGTACATACATACATACGCTCCGTCTGCATCCTCTCAGGGGTAGACAGAGGTTTATTAAGCACCCTCATTTTGCCAATTAGAATTTGGTATCTCTGACGTCATACTCAAGCCTCTCGCCGTCAAGTGGTCACTGTATACAGTCGCCTTATACGACACTGCCGGGGAAAGGCGGGGTGGCCCTATTCTACTTCAACGTGAACTACACGGCACCATTTTGAAACTATATATATCTAACGCTGGTTTTCTTAAAGTGAGGTATTTTGGAAATGCGCGTACATATCTTGGTCCGGTTTATCATTAGGGCGGATACCAAATGTGATTCGCGTTGTACAAACAAAATATAATTTCGTCTTGCTTAAAATACTTTCATTGTTGTGTACATGTGTTATGGGTTCGATCCCCACACGGGACAACACTTTGTGTAATCCTCAAATTGTTGTTCTGAGTCTGGGTGTTCATTGTGTCCGTTGTTTGAATGTTTGTAAAGTAATTACCCCGCGACACAGGAATTAATCCTAGTACGGAAGTTGTCTTAAAAAAAAAATTGAAGCTACAGAATAAAAAACCATTTATCTATTCAAATTTTACCACGCTTATTAAAAACGACATTTGTAATTTTCAGACATAAACGCGAATCATGTCGCGGCCACAGCTGGTACGTAGAATATATTATGATAATTGTGACATTTATTTATTTGGGAAATTAAACAGTCACAAAGATGATTACAATAAAACATTAAAATAAAGAAATACCTTTGATGGACTAACAACATTTTCCACGTAATATTTTAACAAATTATTGCAAATATCATGCGTTGTTCGTACCCAGACATTGGGTTGGGACATTGTGACATTTAAGATACACCTAATATTATTTTAATATATCGAATATCGAATATCATAATGAATCTGAATAAAGTATTTATATTTTTTTTCAATATGATTCAACACAAATGACTTTAGTGACCCTGACTGAGCCAGAGGTCGTGAGTTCAAATCCCTAGCGCAAGAGTTGTATTCTTAAAGAAAAAAAACATCTATGCTATATCTATGCTAACAACTATCTATGCTATATGTGTGTGTAATACGCTAATACTTCGTATTACAATTATTTAAACAATATACATATATTAAAACCCCACTGCATTATCTTTTCTATTTTCGCATATATAAATTTAAAGCGTTTTTATTTTTTAGTTGAGTGAATTAAATGACACATGACATGTTGAAATCTAGCAAGCTATCTATACTCAAGGGCGTGACGAAGAAACATCATATAAACATACATATACTCCTAAAACATAACTGTCCTTCTTGCGCAATCGGGTAAAAATTAAAAAGACTTCTTTGATATCGTACACTATTTAGAACACGGATAAACATACATACATAAATGTATATAAGCTCACGCCTGTTTGACCGAAGGGGTAGGCACATTTTCCCGATAATAGTTTAATCTCATTATCGTAATAGGAGGCATGTATATTGCACAAACACACACACCCACATATACACAGAAACAAGCACAGATGTTTTTTTTTTTTTTTGTAAATACAGCTCCCGCATTAGGGATTCAAACTCAAGACCTCTGGTTCAGCAGTCAGGATCACTAACCATTAGACCAACAGTCCTGACTGCATTTGATTTTGTGTTAAATCCTTTAGAAAAAAATGTACACATTAATAGCAGAAACTGATTTATTCAGAATCATTAATTAAGAGGATTTTCCGTGTGCAAATATATTTGTATAAAATAAAATCCGTATCAATAAAATCCGGTCACTTTTGGGAAAAATATGAGAAAATTTGGGGTATATTGACAGGAAAGGGAGGATAGAAAGGGAACGACAGGGAAACCAAATCAATCCTTCAAGAAATGAGCGTACTGCTACCTAAAAGGCCGGCAACGCACTTGTGACTCTAGAGTTGCGGGTGTGCATGGGCGGCGGTAGTCACTTACGATCAGGTGACCCGTTTGCTCCTTTGCCCCAAATACCGCATAAAAAAAATATGGCTAATACGTATTGATTAGGGGGTTTAAGCAACTCGAACTGGCTGGAGCCGGGAAGTACGAGCTATCTAATTGTTTTTTTTTTTTTCTTTTAAATATATACGTATTTTACATATAAGCAGACTCATTGTTTCTTAATCGTGCTGGAATCAAACCCGCAATCTCCGCGACTCAAATGCCCTGCGCCCAGCCACACGCTTTTTACTATATTATTTTTAAGTCATCATGATTTCGTCTCGTTCTGCCAGGTCTTCATTTCATACAAAACCACATTTTAAAGCCGGTGGCAGAGATGCGTAATACAGTCCATTCTCAATCATTTAATAAAAAATCTTGTCTTATCTAAAACGTTCTAGAAATTTCTAGTTTTATAATAAAAATTATACCTTGTGGAACGATATTGATAACGTATCGAGTATATTGTAGGAACATTTGTTATGCGCGAAGTAAAACGTACCAGTAGTAGTATTTAATTACGAGACTCGTGACGTCAAATATAAAGTCAATTTAATGATATTGTCTGCCGGTACGTCGGCGTCGCGACATGCTTCATAGCATGACCTCACTTTTCGGACTGCCAACGAACCGGTTTGTACCGGAATGTGACCGAACGTTGCGAATTAATTATACAATTCGGCACATGAATGGTTTTCAAACGAGACCGGCTTACGGTGTGTTGAACGTTGGCTAGTGACAGTCACGTGATTACGAACAAAGTATCGTCTGGTTTTGATTATCTTTAGACTTCCTGCTTTGAGCTACTGAACTATATGTTGTGGGTACTGGCTTTAAAATAATTGAGCTTCTAAACCAAGTCGTAATTTCATTTTTCGAGAATTTTCGGAATGCGGACTGACATTTTCTTGAAATATTATCAGAGTGATGTCATCAGTCATTGTCAGGTATTAGAGTGATGTCATACCTGTTCCCATATCGAATCGATATTTGTCGTATTTCGTGGACCTCCTTTCAAATTTTAATGGGGTTGGGATACAAACTCTCGGATTTGCAATTTCCTCACGATATTTTCCTTCACCATTAAAGCAATATATAAAAATCTTTCAGTACCTAAATAAACCAATGAACCAATTCCTACGGCAATATGGATTCTCTATTCCATGAGTTCACAACAAATCCCAAAAATGTTTATTAGTAATTATTGTGTATTAGTGTTTTTTTTTTCTATATCTGCTATGTACAGACATCGGCCTGTTATAATTTTGTATATAGCATTTAATAACTGTGTATTATTAATCTTTAGGAGTTCACCGTAAAGGTGCTTTTATAGGTACTCTGAAGTCAGTCAGAAAGCTATTAGCCGTTTTTACATATAGACCTTCATATATTTCAAGCAACCCATTTAATAATCTATTGTGCAGTATCGAGGTTTAAACTAATTCATAGAAAATCCTTCTCGATTTTGTACCCTTGCTCCCAACCGCAAAATAGGTAAGCATTTTTTCTTCTCTACCTGGAATTGTCTAGAAAACATTGTAAACAAACTTTTCCACGTCAGTAAGTATACCACTGCTAAACATTGGTCTCCCTAAATAACTTCTATGAGAACCGTTTCGAAGTCATCGAGCTGCGAGCTGATGATATTCATTCCAAAAACCCCATCAGGTGCAATTAAATCCCACTATTCATGTGTTTTTAAAATGTTGATTAATTAATGCTCAGATATTTATTTATTTTGCCAAGATAACATGCATACTTGTATTATTGTTTCTTCGAAGGAGAGAGCTGCTCCAAGAATGAGTATGTGTAATGACTCGTCAAAAAATATTATCAGTTGACTGATATTTGTTTACGACACAGAATTAAACAGATATCTATGTCATTATAAATATGTTGACAAATGTGGGGGTGTGTACCATACTCTAATATTTTTCTGAAAGTTATTGAATGGTTTTACGTCCCTTTCTGAGAAGTTAAGGCGTAAAAAACCAATCAACTTTTGTACTTGTAATATAAATACTACTAAAAAGTTATAAATACTCAAAAAACGGCAAAAACTTATGCCTGTTGTCTGGGAGACCCCCTTAAATATTTTATTCCTTTTTTTTTAAAGTGTATACATATTTTAATAGTCCGTGAATATTTCAAGCATCTACTGTTGCCGTTATCAATATCGAGCAAAAATCATGCAAAGAAATCGCGTTTGTTGTATGGGAGCCCCCTTAAATATTTATTTTATTCTGTTTTTTTAGTATTTGTTGTTATAGCGGCAACAGAAATACATCATTTGTCAAAATTTCAACTATTTAACTATCACGGTTCATGAGATACAGTCTGGTGACAGACGGACAGCGGAGTCATAGTAATCCCGTTTTAGATTTTGGATATGGAATCCTAAAAATATGTTTTACCAGATAGATGTATTTTTTTAATTAGATACGTACAGAGGCTTATGATTTCCTGGTAGGGCAAGGCTTCTGGAACGCCAAATTTTCGGCAACCATAAATTTGTTCCACTTACATATTAGGGGGCCAGCCCATTACCAATATCCAGGCACTGTAGGCTCTATTAAGTGAGGCATTTTGTACATAAACTTTTACCACAATATGTGTTACGAATGTTTGTTTGGTATGTTTACTATTCATGTTTCTCCGCAATTGTGTTGCCTCGCAATAAACGTCATTTTAACACGCTTTAATCAGCCTTTGTTTGTAACTATTGTGAATACAGTAACAGTCTTTTTTCATCGTCCAATGTCGCATTCTCACTTTCTTTGGGTATATTTCAGGTCGAGAAGACGAATCTGTTGAAATACTTGCAACGCTTGAATTACTAATGCATATAACCAACCAAGTCAAAACACTCTATATAGCCCACTTTACGAGTGCTCAATAAGAGCTAAAACACGGGAATAATGGGGAAGGTTTATTAAGCTTGCCACCACCCATCTAGAGACGGCCACGACCACTTTGCCAAGAGTGTAACAACGAAGTAGAATGGTCGTATCGAAATGAAACTTTGCTTGGATAACAATGTTTAAATTTTCATATTGGAGCTGATCTTATAATGGAGATTAAACTATTACTGACTAAATTTAATCCGTAGCTAAGCCTTTAAAGCGTTATAGATTTTGAAGCTTTATGGTTGAAGTCCTTCCGTTGCCAAAAAATATTGATGATATTAAAGCAGATATAAAAAAAAATCGTGTTTATAGGCAAGGATATATATTTTTTTAATTTAATTAAAGACACTAAAACTCTTCCATAAATACATATATATATATACATCAAGATACATAAGCCTATATCCCCGAAAGGGTAGGCAGAGGTGTCTCCAACGTCCACTTTTTGCCAACTATAATTTAGTCTCAAGATGTAAAAAACAAAAAAGTATAAAGAACTTTCAAAAAGGAAAAAAGAGATATAACCTATTTACAAACACCTGAAAAATCATGAGAATTCCCCGAAAGTTTAAAGTGTTATCTTGTATATATATAATTGGAATCTCGGAATCGGCTCCAACGATTTTCATGAAATTTAGCTAGGTTTCAGTTTTAGAAAACGTCGTTTTATCCGTGTTTTCAGGCAATGAAAAACTGCTACAATATCATTAGTATACAAAGGTAAATTTCGCCACCATCTTTAACGTTGTAATAGGTCAGGTGGGAAATAAGGCGGTCCCGTAACCAGATTACCCCGGTTCGAGTCCTGATGATTATTTTATTTAACTTTTTTTTTCGTTGTTTTACACGATTTACCAAAAAATACCGAGCAAAGCTCGGTTATCCAGGTACTCACTTATAAAACGACAAAGATAAAAACTTTATAGGTTCAACTATTCAACAATTGTCGTACACACTTAAAGTATGTGAACTGGTTAGGTTTATGTACATACATACATTTTGCCTTTAAAGTTGATACACTTTTCATCATCTTCATCATCATCATCATCATCATCAGCCTATCGCAGTCCACTGCTGGACATAGGCCTCTCCCATTGCACGCCACTTCGATCTATTTTCGGCTTCTCGCATCCAGCTCCTGCCAGCCATCCTGCGCAAATCGTCACTCCACCTGGCCTGTGGGCGTCCTACGCTACGTTTGCCGAGACACGGTCTCCACTCAAAAACTCGTTTTCCCCAACTGTCGTCGGTTCACTCTTATTACATTTTATATGTGTTTCTGAAATTGTATATATTGCGTCATCACGCAACCATAAATATGATCGTTATTTAATGTGACTATGCCTACGCTACCAATATAATCTGCATGCTGCTAATTTGATCTCTTTAACCTTGCCGGTAGTAACGCTCTTGACGTGATCCCAAAGTAAGCAGCCTGTACTACGGTAACTGCTGATATACCTACATCATCATAATCATCAGCCTATCGCTGTCCACTGCTGTAGGAAGGCCTCTACTGATATACATACCTTTATATATTTAAATAAGAATTATACTAACTTTAGACATCTCACAAATGACGTCTGGTCACAAATTAAACAGAGCATGAACTATTCTTACGAGACTGTTACTGGATATGCATATTTATATGTATATCTAAATACATGCATATTATAAATACTTTACACCCAGACGCCGAGATCGTAACGTCTGACCTTTGACCTGTGGCTTAGAAGTCAGGGTCACTAGTCACTTGCCGCGGAAGAATGTCGTGTTCCCGCCGCCCTCGGCAGCAGGTGCGAGGAAGGAACACCGTGGTGGTTTTAGCCGGTCCAGTCCGACACACCCCTCCGCTGATGCCCCCGGCGGAGGATAGTCCATGAGGATTTCCCCACGTAAAAAATAGGTTTTAATTTTAAAATGGAAGTATTTTTGCCATTGAGTTCATTTACTCTTCTTTTTTTAAAAAGAACCAAAGACTTTACGTTTGGTTAACATCAACTTGATACCTCCCCGCGGACTTGAGAAAACGAACCTGGACCTTTGGACAGACAACAAGGTGATCCTACAAGGGTTCATTTCTTTCGTTTCGAGGAAGAAAATCAAAAAAATTAAAACAAAAACAATATAAAAAAAGAATTGTTCAAACTATCATTTTGGTCATCATCGTCAATAGTTGTAAGTTATGCTAGCCACACCTAATATATTTTAAGCCAAATTGGCTATGTAATATCCCCAAACCAATTTCCTTCAGTGCTTCACGCTGATAACAAACAAAATGGCTTTATTTGCTCTTTCAATTAATTGAAGCGATTGGAAAATTGTCAAGCAATTACATTAATGGAATAGGATGAACGCACTAGAAACACGTCAGCAACTGCCACATGTGGGGCGTGACGTCGATGATTTGCTATAGTTATGAAACCTTAGATATGGAATTTTGTGAAACAGAAAAACGGTTGTAAATTAACGATTGCGTTGCATTTCCCCGAAATGAGTGAGATTTCCGTTTCTGGCGACCCAACTCCCCTCATCCCGACCGCTCTTCTTTCCCCTCCCTGCATCCCTCTATCCCTCATCACCCGCAAAGGCGGGCAGCGCACTTACGACTCTTGAGTTGCAGGTATCCATGGACGGGGGTTGTCGTTTACAGGGTTGTCGCATCAGGTGACACGTCTGTTCGTCTGTCCCTCTTTAGTATAAAAAAAAAATCTATCAGTTTTTTTTCTTAGGGGAAACCCGCTTCGAGGATGTGTTGTTGATGCGAAGTATTCGAATTATCAGACACAGATTACTAATTATTGTTGTAAGCATTTATAGCCCACGTGTAAACCATTAGAAAGTGACAACATATTGCTCATGTGAGGAACATCCACGCGGCACTTTTGTTTAGCAAAGTTGTATGTCCGCTCATAAACAGTCGTCACCATGACGCGAGATGAGCTTATGTTGATTACAGCGACTACTGATGTTTATGCATAATGTGGTTGAAAAGAGACAAATGAGTTTAGGAAGTAAATATAAACAGGTGTTTGGTCTTTTAGATTGTCACCGTCTGCAACGCCACTTCCAATTGTTGCTTACTGGATACAAAACCTAAACTACTTCCTTGATATTTCATTAAAATAAAAAGAGAAGACGAAAGCAACCATTATCATTCATATAATTTTTAATGTATATATAAGGTACATACAGTTTTTACACGTTTAGTTTTTTTTTTTTTTTTTTATTATTTGAGAAAGTACATGATTACAACGGATAAACAATGTACAGCGAGTTCCATGTAAAAAAAGTTTTCCTGTTTCTTAGATACGATGTACAAAAGGTTAAGCAATACATTTAATTGCTTGCAAGTCAAAAAACTTGATGTTTTATTTGTACTACTATTACAACTCTAACTAATGCAATAGTGGTCGAAAATAATTATAAATGATCACGTGAAGAATGGTTCACTCAACAATCAAATTAGAAATATGTCGAAATGTTCATGTATTCTCGTTCAAAAACTCATCAATCGACAGTCTTTACCAGTATAAGTACTAATGCACTATGTACATATGTATGACTATATCCATGCCTAGTGCTTAACACCATTTAAGAAGTATAATTATTTAATAGAACAAGCGACTCTCAAGCGAGTGCACCACTCGCCTATAGAATAGGTGGGAGAGAGGGAAGATCAAAAGCAGTTTCTTCACCAATAACCTCACTTACTCGGTGCACATTCAGCATAGCTTAACAACCTGATTTCTGTGAGACTATGGTACTAAATCGGTGTGTGCCTAAACATGGCTCTGCAATGTACAATAGATAACGTTACTACATATACATATGTTGCTCATGAAATGCGTAGTCTCTCCATGGCACATTTGAATCTAACCAACGGATATGAAGTATTAATATGAAGCTATCTGTTACTATATTATTTGAAACCTCGCTCACGCTATAAATAGTCAACTGATCATAATAATTTGCATACCCACATGTTACAGGGGTACAGGTTAAGTCATGAGGTTTATTTCATTCATATTCATTAAAATGTGAGTATCTACTGTACTTTTTATTTCATTCAAAAAAAAAGTACAGTATATACTCACATTTTAAAAGTTCAATTGCGATTATCAGCAATATTACCAGAAATTCGTAAAAAAAAACATTGGAAAAGATGGTTCATGGTTGCAGTTTCTTGCCTTATAGCAACCGGCGACTAGCTTCACGACTGACTTAGTTTGACTGCCCTTTTTCTGACAATTCAAAAATTACTGTATTTGGTTTAACAGTGGCAAAGCCATGCTTAGGCACGAATGGGCCGGCTCGGCCGTTGCAATACCACGGCCTCACAGAAAATCGATTGAGAAGCAACGATTGCATTGCATTCCCAGGAAATTAGAGAGGTTCCGCAGGCCCAGCTCCCTCTCCTCTCCCCTTACCCCCACTCTCTTCTTTCCCTTCCGCATACCCTTATCCCTCATCGCCCATAAAGACGGGCAGCGCACTTACGACATTTGTGTTGCAGGTGTATTCTACATGTACTAGGTACACTGGATAATTGCCTTTTAATAAAGTAGATAAACGACTTCATTGCGACATGATAAATCGTTAAAACACTATTTCCTACAAATTTAAATGTGCCCAACCTCAAGAACAGACAATTCCATAAATAATTTTTTTTTTTCTATGCGATCTCTTTCGATCTTTTTTCGATGCGGTCTGCGACAAACGAGCAGACGGGTCACCTGATGGTAGGTGTCTACCGCCGCTCATGGACACCGCAACTCAAGAGTCACAAGTGCGTTGCCGGCCTTTTAGGTCGTAGTACGCTCTTTTCTTGAAGGTTTGAAGGTCTTAATCACATATTGAAATCGTCATTTATCCTTACTTTTACACCTTAGACATGGTTTAATTTTGCCAAAATTTTAATAGCACCAAACGAAAAGCATAGTCTACCAAAGATAATCACATGCCTACATATTTTTTATTATCTACATACATATAACCGACAGATTATTGCCACATATACGTAATAACACAATAATAATATGTTTCATTGAATGTAATAAATAATAACTCTCGTCATTGTGCGTAAGTGTAATACTAATAAGTGGGTGACTGTACAATTATAAAGGCGTTCTTATAGCTTTCTGCAATTACAATCATTAGATGTAAAATTTTATTAGATTGGTGTATTACATATACATACTCTGTAAGATTGCTCACATATTTGGATTACGAGTACAAACAATCTCGCAATATTGTAAACTGATGAAAAATGGTTAACAGCAGCCAATCGTTTGTGCAAAAAATGTCAATGTCTGCCTAGCAGTTTTATCTACGTTTGCGTTAAATATTTTCTAACATTTTTTAAATATAGTGGCATCAAATATTTTTTTTTTTAAGGCAGACAATGTGCAGCAAATTTATTTAGTTATACTGAAATAATATACATATATCAAGTCTATCAAGCGGTATTCTATTATTACGGGGAATGAAAAATGGACGCAAAGAAACAGCTCAAATAGGGGAAAAAAAAATGTATAATATTTTTTTTTATGCGATACGGGCAAACGAGCAGACGGGTCACCTGATGGTAAGTGACTACCGCCGCCCATGGACACCCGCAACTCAAGAGTCACAAGTGCGGTGCCGGCCTTTTGGGTAGGAGTACGCTCTTTTCTTGAAGGTTTGTAGGACTTATCGGTTCGGAAATACGGCAGGCGACCATTTGTTTCATAAGCTGCTTGTGCGAGGCAAAAAGCGCACAGTGGTGGAGTGCCAATCGTCCAGGTGATGGGGATGGATATTTTCTCATGTAGGACGATGGCGGAAATCTGCAGCCAGTATAAGTCCGAACAATTCCTCTGAACACTCCCCATGATACAAGCGATAGAGGATGCAGAGTGAAGCTACATCTCTACGCAACGCCAAGGTGTCAAGTCGATCAGAAATATCTTGGCAGTCGATGATGCGAGTCGCTTTCCGTTGAATGGGATCAAGAGGGAGAAGCTGGTACTGGGGTGCACCTGCATAGAGATGAGAACAGTATTCCATGTGCGGCCGAACCTGCGCCTTATAAAGTTGCAGGCGTGGGCCGGAGTAAAATACTGTCTCGATCTGTTTAGCACACCAAGCTTCTTCGAGGCTAATATGGCCTTACTCTCTAAGTGACCGCGAAACTGGACTTCGCTTGATATATCGACGCCAACGATTCCGATACTGGCTGATGCAGTTAGGGAAGTGCTCTCAAATTGAGGTGATACGACCAATGGCATCTTTTTAGCAGTGAACGCGCAAACCTGTATCTTCGTGGGGTTAAACTGGACTAGGTTAAGTCGACCCCAATCTGAAACTTTTGATAAAGAAGTTTCGATTTCAGACACAAGTTTGGATCGGCTTTCGATGACGTTTACCCGAGAAATGTTAGCGCGGCCGGTGGTAAGGGCATCACTCGTGCTATCGTCCGCATAGCAATGGATGCTGCAAATCTGCAGCATGTCATTGATATGCAGAAGGAACAGCGTGGGTGATAGCACACAGCCTTGTGGGACACCAGAATAAACAGACTTGGAGTCGGAGCATGCACCGTCTGGTAAAAACTGGTAAGCCAATTGCACAGTTTCTCGATAAGCCCCCTTGGTCTCGATCGCCAGTGCCCACGAGACGGCGGAAGCCGTATTGTCGATCGAGCTGGTGGTAATACGTCATGATTTTAGTAATATCTTCTGATGGGTACTCAGAAGAGGAATCACTTAATAACTTATAGGTATATCATTCTAATTGATTATTATTCGGATAAAAACACAAACAAATTTAATCAGTGAGCTCAATCATAATTAAGACGAAGAAAAAACGAAGAAGAGTCATATTTAAAGTAAATTAAGAACCTAACAGTTTCTAGATTTCTAATAGCATATTACATACATGTGATTGGCGAATATAATCACATCACTAGAATAAATGCATTCAAATTTGGAAGTAAAAATGTAAAGAGTTTCAATACACAATATAAGATGTACAATGTCATAGTAAATTACAGAAATAGAACCAACTTAACAAAGAATAAGATACTTACACATACACATTCTAATTGACAAAATGTGGGTGTTTTTATTGCACTTCTCTCTGCACATAAACACTCACGTGTAAAGCCCTAGAAGGGATTGGCAGAGGTGTCTCAAACGCCCCCTTTTGGTCAACTATAGTTTAGTCCCATTTCAACCGACATCAAAAATGATGACGATCTCAATTCGACTGTATTTTTTTTTTATGTTTGTTACCTCAGAACTTCGACTGAGTGAACCGATTTCGATTTTTTTTTGTATTTGAGACCTGCTGCTTCCCATTTAATTTGGTCCAGTTCTGACAATGGCGTCCACGAGAAAACCATATAAGTCTTAAATTTTTAACTCAATATCACGCCAACCGATTTCGATGTTTCTTTTTTTATTAGAAAGGATGTACTTCAACGGTATATAGATGAAAGTTTGGTCCAATTGTGATAATTACATCCATTAGAAAATCATATTAGTCTTAAATTTTATGACAGACGCATTGAAGTCGGTTGTATATTTTTTTAAAGTCCGATTATTACATAATGTATATGCATGGCAGGCATGTCTCAATAGACAGTTATCCGGACACTGCATGAATGTATATATACATATATATATATATATATATATATATATATATATATTTATATTTATCCAATCCCTGAGATGAGGAATTCTACTCCACCGAACACTACACTTCTACTTATGAATACGAATAAAGGATTGGCGCTAGAACAAGTAATATTAGAACGTTAAAATGTTGAACAAAGCATAATCCTTGAGCTGCGTGGCAACAATCATAATGCATAAAACAGCTGTTTAAATATCGTGTGACGTAACACGAAGCGAATTACCATTTATATGTCCACATTATTGTGACGTTCCCCCGGCGGTGCGCCATTGACCGCGAACAAGGGAACAAGGAGCCACGAATTGATTAGCAATGGTATTGAACTGGCGGATATATGAACAAGTCTTTTGTTCTATAGACATTACTTCTAATCTAATTGAGACAATTATTAGCTGTAGGGGCCCTTATTTTCCAGTTCGTTCACACCAATCCGTTAGTTTTTTTATTGTAACTTACTGTCTTATGTTTACAAGAGTTAAGGTTATATTTTTTAAATGTATGTGTAATAATTTTTATTATTATTTTACATTATCATTTCATGATTTAACATGTGAGGTGTGATTCGAATCGACTTATTAGTGGGTCTGATATGGTGTATACATTCGGATATAATGATGTTGCAATTAAGTTGTATTTTTCTTTAATTAATTAATTCATCATCATCATCAGCCTATCGCAGTCCACTGCTGGACATAGGCCTCTCCCATTGCACGCCACTTCGATCTATTTTCGGCTTCTCGCATTCAGCTCCTGCCAGCCATCTTGCGCAAATCGTCACTCAATCGTCAAATTAATTAATTAATTTATTATTTTAACCAATATAAGCTGACAGTGAACACCAAAACGCTTATATGCGAACTTATACCAAGGTTTTACTAACAATAAAATGTAATTATTCTTTACCATTTCATACCTTCCATGATAAATAATAATTTTCAATCGTGATACAATAACTAAAAGCTAACTTTAAAAGGTAAATTGTCTATTACTTTCAGTAGCAACAGCTTACGTGGATTTTCTTAATTAAAGATATGTATTTACATTTACATCAAAAGCCTATTTTTTATGATGTGAGAGATACTGTTAAAAGGTTTTACGTATTTTTTGTGGCGAAGAAGGTGATTATCGTACTGGTCGATTGTGACGCCATCTTCCGTGTGTTATTTATAATATATAGTTATCTGATAGCGAGTCAGGTCGTTGAAATAAGAATGTCATGCTACAACCTTGATATTCAACTTGGTATGTTATCATACAAATGAAATATCACTGAACGATATTCAAAATGAGATTGAATGTTAAGTTTTTGTAATGACGCAATACGATACTGATAATGAATATTCTGAAGCACAATGAACAGGAAGCGTTCATTTGTAGAGTAATGTTGAGGGTGTGTAGTAATTTACTTAAAATCAAATCAGAGAGCACCTGTTGCACACCGTGTTAAGCTATGTCTGGTGTCATTCAAATTCTATACAATACATTCGTAAGTATAATTGTCGATGTGGTAATACTCTTGAGACATGATAAATCCTAAGTACCCTAAACCGTATGTCAGGTCTGATGACAAAAGAGTTCGCTCGAGAGTTAGGAACGTAAGGATTAAAGCACATTAGGAGCTGCTGCCACTGCCTACCCCGAAGAGTGAAAGTCATGGGCTTCTATGTATGTATAGGTTATATTATATTTTTATTGTAAGGCCTATTTCATGGTGATTTTTGTATTTAATATTAATAAAGCTTTTAGCTACTAATCTTTTAACTTCAAAATAATTTTTTAAACCTAATAATGTCATTATGATTGCATTTTTTTTATACTGTAGGGGGACAGAGGAACAGACGGGTCACCTGATGGTAAGTGACAACCGCCGTCCATGGACACCCGCAACTCAAGAGTCGCAAGTGCGCTGCTCGCCTTTGAGGGTGATGAGGGATGGGGGATGCAGGGAGCGGAAAGAAGAGAGGCGGGATGAGGAGATGGGAAAGAGGACAAAGGAGATGAGGGGAGAGGAAAAGGGAGAGGGGGAGTTGAGCCTCCGGAAACCTTACTCAATTCGGGGAAATACAACGCAAGCGTTACTTTACAACCGGTTTTCTGTGAGGCCTTGGTATCGAGCCGGCCCATTCGTGCCTAAGCATGGCTCTACCACTGTTAATACTACTAAGTTACATTACATTAAACTATGTGGGAAAAATATATATATCACACTAAGAAATCATTACATTGCTATAAGCTAATTAAGATACGTAGCTGCAGTTGATAGATGCAATTATATTTATTAGCAAATACAATGTCTTCTGGGACTGCCATTGTACGTCACATTGCAATAACATTGTCAAGGCCTCATCGGACAGTGTAGTTGGTATATTCTAAATAGTGTATGTCAGGAACAAAGTCCATTGATTACGTAGAATCTCTGACGATAACGCGTCTGTTTCTGTTTCATATACGAGTAAATTAATAAGTAAATATAGTTACATTTTAGAACTGGCATCGGGCTTTAGCAAAAAAAAAAAAGGCCGGCAACGCACTTGTGACTCTTGAGTTGCGGGTGTCCATGGGCGGCGGTAGTCACTTACCATCAGGTGACCCGTCTGCTCGTTTGCCCCCTATCGCATAAAAAAAAAAAAAAAACTATTGTGCTTTACCAGTTAAATAAAGTTTTGGAAGAAAGGATATTAACAGGCAAAGTGAAGTCACTATGGTAGGTTTATACATAAGATAAAAAAAGTATATTTTATAACAGTAATTCTATTTGAAGTCAATGATCTCTTTGGGCACAAAGATTTTATATGTGCGAATGATATAGTATGGTGGACATAGTGTCATAGTCCATATAATTAATAAAAGATGTTAAAAATAGTCATCTTTAAAAAACCAAAAAAAAAAAAAAACAATTAATAAGTTGCTTTGTAAAACAATCAAATAAAACTAAACTTGACTTTAAAAAAAATGGCTGCAATATTTTAAGTGGTCACTACGCTGCCGAATCAAGTGTTGTGGGTTCGATTACCAAATGGGGCTAAATAGTAATCCATAAAATAAGTGTAGTGAATTATTACATACTTGTTTCTGTTGTTCCATTCCAAGTCCAAAAAGTAAAATATTCAATTGCAAAATATAAAATTCATTGAAGCATTTGATTGATTCAATGAAACGAAGCGGGGATCTGTTGAATGGCAACAATTACGTAATGCTGACTCGGATTGTTGTCATTCATTATTGTATTGTTTGCTTCCACGAAACTATCACCTTAGTATCTAAACATACTGACAGAGTCATTTTTATATCTAAACAATTG
The DNA here is from genome assembly GCA_947561695.1 of Tyria jacobaeae. Lineage (NCBI taxonomy): Eukaryota > Metazoa > Arthropoda > Insecta > Lepidoptera > Erebidae > Tyria > Tyria jacobaeae. The sequence goes on along the minus strand of OX387207.1, from coordinate 1,880,276 downwards.
ATAACTAAGATTGGGAGTTGCATTCACAGTGAGAGAAAACTGTGTTATGAATTTTGAGTGTATGAAGTAGAGAGAGAGGTGGTATAACTCCGGTCTAGCCGACCCGTTCGTGTCTAAGCATGGCTCTCCCTCGGGTGTGTACATATATTCGTCTTCAAAAAGATTTCTATTCATTCTACGTTGAATACTAACGTTATACAAAGAAACAATGCAGTCAATATTTCATTTTAATCTTTATATGAATTAATTGTTTTAAAAATAGGACGACGGCATGCATGAATTGAAGTATGTAGCAACAAATATTTAAGTTTGATCAATAAAATAAACGGTTTCATTGTTCAATACCAGCTAATACTTAAAACGATAAATAACACAACACTCAAACAATAGACAATTTATGTGTAGGTACCTAATCTAGATGTGAAGTGTTACGCCAGCGACGGCGATCATCAATAAATAACCATTCGTAGTAATAACTCTCTAACTCAAAAAATATATGATACAAGCATGTTTTATGAGCTAACTTAACATTTTGGATTGAAGAAAAAAAACTGATAGTAAAAGACTGTTTGTATGTTGTATGTATGATAGTATCTACATACATATGATGTTAAATTACTTAAAATATTGAACCACTATTAAGAATCTCACGTTTTTGTGTCCAATACTAAATAAAGGTGTTTTTTTTTTATACTTTAGGCGGACAGACGAACAGACGGGTCACCTGATGGTAAGTGACACCGCCGTCCATGGCCACTAGCAACTCAAGAGTCACAAGTGCGCTGCCCGCCTTTGAGGGTGATGAGGGATGGGGTATGCAGGGAGCGGAAAGAAGAGAGGAGGGATGAGGAGATGGAAAAAAGGAGAAAGGAAAATAGGGGGAGAGAAAAGGGGGGAGGGGGAATTGGGCCTCCTTAAACCTCACTCAATTCGGGGAAATGCAACGCAAATATTTTGCAAATATTGCATATTAGTGATCACAAAAAAGATATCAAAAGAATAGAAAGATGAACCGAAGAAGGTGTAAGCCTCAGAGCGGTTGAATATAGTCACAAAAGAGGAATTACTTAAAATAACAAATCACAGTTAAAAGACTGAAGGGATGTTTACAAAACGTGGTGATATTATGGAAAAATTGCCAGCTCTGCACAGTCCCAGCTGTATTTTGAACAGAAATTTCCACAGTACCTAAACAATTATCATTTAAGTATGTACACTGTCACGTTATCAGCGTTCGTGAATAAGGAACATTATAGCGTCTGTTCAAAGATCGATTAAATGGTTAATTTATTAGACATATTTTATCAATTGTTAGGTTGTTCAAGTGGAAAAATCGTTAGTTGTCATCGGTTATGATAAGTTTGGTTTGTTAAGTGGCTGAGAACATTAAACAATCGAAAAACATGAGCATCTTAATTTCCAACAGTTACAGTAAGCTATAAAAACTTTGAGTAAGATTGATATGTATGTAGAAAAGCTCACTAATTACCCCCTTTCGGGGTAGGCAGAGATAACAGCCCGCCACTTGCTTCCTCCTTACATATCTCACGAGCTTCCTCTGAAACCTCCCCTTCCCCAGCAAACCTCTCATACAAGCCCGTCGATTTCGGGGACTACTGCCCTTTTTGGCTCTGTTCTTCTGTTCTTTAAAAAATCACCAATGTGATTACATTATTATTATCATTGGCACTTAACTGTTGTATATCATCAATTAATTTATTGACCTTTTAGGGGGCGAAGTTGTACTGAGTACAGTGACATTAGCAGTAAGTTGTTATGTTTAACTGTATTTAATTTTGATTATTGTTCGATCCTCTTCGAAGTATATGTTCGGTAAGACTTGAAAAATTGGCAAAAGGAAACGACGGGCTTGTTGGTTTAGTGGTAATGACCCTGACTGCTGAACCGGAGGTCTTGTCTTTGTTCCGTGTCTGGGTGTTCCTTCTGTCCGTTGATTAGGTGTTTGTAAAGTCCCCAGCAGCACAGAATTTATTCCTAATTTGGGAGTTGTCTGTTTTCAATAATAAAAAATAAAACATATTCAACAAAAGTGTGGCTTGAAAGAAAACGTAGTGACGAAAATTTAAATGGGTATGCTACAGTTATTTGGGTACGTTGAACGAATGAATGTGGAATGTATGACAAATCAATTATATAAGGCAAATGTGGTTGGAAGATCCGGCAGGGGTCGACCACGCAAAACATACACCAATAATATTGGTGAAGATCTGAATAAAATGTCCTTTCAGAAGTACTTGAAATCGATGGGTGTGTATTAAAGGTTTAATTAAATTAGAGGACGCTCATAATGTTAGTAAGAATAGAAGGCGGTGGAGGTCTGTTGTCTCTGAAAAAGGCATGAGCTTTTGCACATACATACATATGTACGCACCGTTCACCACTAATAGACCAATTATTTTCCATAATGGATGCTGCCAATTTGCCGAGATAGGGCACGTCTAGAGTGTTAATATATTATAAGCTTTTCTTAAAACTGCGGATTCTATGATGGTATTTGAGTAACATCAGTGGATGTAGATGTAGACTGCATTACTGAATTGACGATTGCCGTGCTATAGACTAAATATGAATATAAGTGATAAGTTGTTGCGTACGGCCTTAAACTTACAACTTTGTTTCCTTGTAAATATAGTCTCAGGCTTAAAGGAACACGCTGACTTCAAATATTTCGAACAAAATTAACTTATCAGGCCTTTTATATTAGACCAGCTGTTGCCTGTCACTTCGTATATTTAACCGGGAAAAAAGTGATATTTGTGATATTAGAGAAACTAATCTATCGACTAAAACCTGATTGAGTAAGAAATATGTATTCAAACTTACGTATTTACATTTTCTAATAACGTAATAGGAAAGCTTATAACTTTGCCAAAAGAAACCTCTTTCAGATCAGATAATGGAGAGCAAGAAGAGTTATTGAAAGTGGTTTAGAGAAGATAACACATAGACCAACAGTATTACTGTATGGTATGGTTACAAGAGTATTGTTACACAAATATTGATAGAGGTAATTAATTAAATTTCTCAACAAATGACGTTTAACTGATTACGTCATGAATGTGTCTCGTTGATAAAAAAATTACTATTTCGAGGAATTCCTGAAATAAACACAAAATTTATTGATGTAGCAACACCGTCACGTCATACAAACAAACATGCGGAATGCTACGTGCGCTATCGTGGTTATAAATATCATGTAAAGTAGAATTTTAGACCATTATAGTTCTTATAGCGTGTTGGTATAGCTTAAAATCGTATGTTGTTAGGAGTTACTAATATTTCACTAAAATAGTAATATTCAGTATTGCTGCACTCTAAAGTGCATTGCATATCCTTCATAATTCTAGCAAAGATGAGTTAAAAATAAATTTGGCTGTTGGCGTTGCTTCAACAACGAATTCGGTCGATACGTCTGTACCGCTATAGATTATACATGCGCAACACTTTTGTTAGAAAATAAATGTATAAAAAGAAAGCAATTCAAGGAATAGGAACAAAATCAACAAGAATTTATAGAAAAACAAAGATTTATAAAAAAAAAAGTGAAATATTTGTTAAGGTAATAAATAAAAGGATGTTTTGGGTAAGAGGGCTTTGACTTCGCGGCTACATCCAGTTCGAGTTACAGGTATGGTAGAGCCATGCTTATGCACAAATGGTTCGACCGGTGCGATACCACGGCTCACAGAAAACCAGTTGTGTAGTAACTTTTACGTTGCATTTCACGAAATATCTCCACTTAATCCCCTATCCTCTTTCCTCCCTTCTTTGCCCTCCCTGCATCCCCCTTTCCCTCATTACGCTAAAAGGCGGGCAGCGCACTTACGCCTCTTGAATTGCAGGTGTCCATGAACGGAGGTTGTCACTACTTTGAGGGTGATGAGGGATGGGTACAAAGGGGAGAGAGGGTCAAGGGTGAGGAACAAGAGAGGGGTAGTTGTGCCTCCGGAAATCTCACTAATTTCGGGAAAGGGCTACGCAAGCGTTGCTTCACAACCGGTTTTTGGGAGGCCGTGGTATCGCACCCATTTCACTATTTCACCCATGCATGGCTCTAATACTGTTTTGTCACGGCAATCTATTTTTCCGACATGTAAGGTCTTAATAGTTCAATCGCCTTAACAGTGGGAGTGCGATAGAGTATACGCATTTGAAGGCAACGTCAGCATAAAAAGAGAGGATTTTAATAAAGCAGTAGGGTTTTATATTTTGTTAACAAGTTTACTCGCTTGTTCGAAAGTTGAAATTTAATCTATCAATGCGAAACCACTAATTGATTGATTGGTTGAGTAAATATATATGTATATATATACATATGTACATACATACTCTCATACCTGTATATAGTATGGGGTAGGCAGAAGTATATAAAACACCCACATTATGTCGTAATAGAGAGAAAGCACAACGCCGTCATTCGGGCACTTTATGACAGTATACATACTGTCTAATATATATATGACAGTCGGATTCATTAGCCACCTCTTACTACACCCATGGGACGGAATGGGGTGTCTTTTTTTCTACTTCACCCAAAACCACACGGCAACAGAGTATTGCCTGAGCATCAATATATACACTCACAGGCACAATTAACCGCCCACCTATATTTTTCGTCACCCTGTTTTTTTATGTTAACTGTGGCTTATCTACTGTTTTGTTTTTAGTTAAGTGGGTACTTTAGCAATAAACTAAACACTTAAAAACCCTTATTTCGACCCTTAAACTTGTATCGCCGAAGCGTTTTTAGAATTTAGTCTCTGTTTGACATTGTTGCAGTAACGTTACATTGATTACATTTCTTGTTCTTGTCTGCTGGGACATATGGCTGGGTATAGCCAACGTCGCATCGCTCGTACGCTTGGTGTACCTTGAACTACAGTGCGGGATGCCATCAGACGCTTTCGGGAGACTGTTCATACACGAGAAGGCCAGGTCAAGGCCGACATCGGTGCACCTCGGCTCTGGATGACCGCTTTGTTGTCAGTAACGTGCTAAGAAATCGCTTTTGCACCGCTACTGAAGCGCGCACGCTCTGTTTGAGGTGAGAAATGCCACTGTAAGTAAACTTACGAGAACAAGAAGACTGGCTGAAAGGAATCTGAGAGCTTTTCGTCCAGCTCGCGGTCCACCGCTGCTTGCACAGCATCGTAGAGCAAGACTTGCCTTTGCACGAGAATATGATGACTGGACTACGGAACAATGGAAGAACGTACTGTTCTCAGATGAGAGCAGAATAGCCTTAAGGGGTTCAGATGGACGTCAGCGTGTTTATAGGCGCCAAAATGAACGGTTTGCTCCATGTGCAATAATCGAAACCGTGGGTTATCAGGGAGGATCCATAATGGTTTGGGGAGGTATCTCTTACGAGGCTCGTACCGATCTAGTGGTGTTTGATAGAGGCAGTGTGACTGCTCAAAGATACGTGGAGGAAGTCTTACAAGACCACGTCATACCTTTCGCACCATTTATTGGTGAAAACTTTAAATTAATGCACGACAATGCTCGATGCCATACCGCAAGATCCGTCACTCAATACCTCGATGAGGTCGGGATTCTAGTTTTGCCATGGCCGCACACACGCAGTCCCGATCTTAACCCAATTGAGCACATTTGGGACAACCTAAAAAGACGTATTCGAGCAAGAATATCAGCCCCTGCGACCTTACAAGAGCTCAAGACGGCTGCGAGAGTGGCATAATATCCCTGTCGGATATGCAAGACCTCGTAGATGGATTGCCAAACCGACTACAAGAAGTCATCAGGGCCCGAGGTAGTAATACTCATTATTAAAATTTAAATAAAAAGAAAGCGGACGATTTTTTTCAAAATTAAAGTCATCACATTTTTATGCAAATTTTTTGCAAAATCGATTTTTGGCATATTTTTTTTTATTAAACGGTTTTGTTTAAAGACTTTTGTGATTTTATTTATCCTTAATGGCTGCTTTTAACATAACTTCCATCAAATGTGGTCAAAATTCTCCGTGAAAATTGAAAGAAATACAAGGTGGGCGGTTAATTGTGCCTGTGAGTGTATTATATATAGATTAAAGGATTCATTTAATACCTTCAATGTCGAAACAAGTCATCTTATCTCCAGAGCATGACAAGGAAACCTCATAGAAACCTCCTTCTTGCTTAAGTGGGGTAAAAAGTACGCCAAACGTTATAATACAAAGTTTAAAGCTTCTTAAGAATTCATTTCGTCACACCGTTGCAGTTAAACGTGACCAAAACATCAACATTTTATGTAAATATCATTCTGATTATACCTAGTCTGGCCACAAATACTGTTACAATTAAAAATCATAATTTTAGACTGAGTTTATGCACAAAGCTTTCTAGAAACTCTCAATTAGTCAGAAGACAATGTGAGCGTGCTTACAACGTGGGCATTATCCGACTTTAGTGGTTTCCTCAGGTGTTAGTAATCAAGGAGTGTCTTAGAAATATTTTTGTGAAAAACGTATCAAAACATTTGTTCAAGTGCATTAAGATTCTTGAAAAAGTTCACGCCATGTTCCATAACGAAGAACGGCAAGACTAGGCATTCCTAGTCTCAGAGATACATTTATCTCTGTGCTAATATGCTAAAATTGAAGCTTTTGTTCATTTAGATATGTTATCTCAGTTATTAAGAAAGCTTATAGTCCTTACCAGCGGCTAACCTCAGTTTAACATGCGTTTATGGTCACCGAAGCGCTCCAAAGGGTCACAGCGTGAGGTTTTATACTATAAAACACGTTGAAAATATCACGTTTTGGTTACTTTTTACCCCACTTGCGCAAGGAGGAGGTATATGATGTTTCCTTGTCATGCTCTAAACACAAGACGGCTTGATAGTGTATAGATAGATAAATAAATAATATTTTATTGCACACCAAAATGTAGGACACAGAAGAAATACATATTAATTACGTAGTGGTATAATAGTTTCGGTTATCAAGATCTACATCATACATTAAAGTCATTTCAATATTCCATCCTCTTTGGTCCAAATAGCATAAACAGTCCAAGAAATAGCACACAAGCCAGTATTCAGTTCAATAAATCTAGATAATTAATTTGTGTTAAGGTTCATGAACTCGTCGGGTTCAGTGATTGTGTCACGTCTGTAAGCATGTTGGAGTGTCATCTGCTAAGGCAGGTGTCACATTCACGGAGTTATTGATTAGACATTTTGAAATACAATTAAGAAATATTTAGAGCTGTGGGCGTACATTATTTGTGTTAATATAATACATTGATGAATTGTGTAAGGGTAGCAACCGTGTGGATTTCGATACCCGTCGTCACATGTCGCTATTATTTTTGGGATTTCTGTATAATTAAAAAAATATTTAAATATTTGTTTTAAAGTAGATAGTATTAGGTATTCTCAGTTTGTATCCTGAAACAGCCGCGCAATAGGTACTGTTAATTAATTTAAAAAATATTAAACTACCAGTACTTATTACGAGAATATGAGTTTCTTGCACATTCTTCTCTTCTCCATAGGAGCTACACATTAGAACTCTTCTATTGATAGTTGTTTTTTTTTATATACTATAGGGGGACAGACGAACAGACGGGTCACCTGATGGTAAGTGACAACCGCCGTTCATGGACACTTGCAACTGTTGTCGTAAGTGCGCTGCCCGCCTTTAAGGGTAATGAGGGATGGGTGATGCGGGGAGGGGAAAGAAAAGGGGGAAGAGGGGATGTGAGAGAAGAGAGGGAGGATGAGGGGAGAGGAAAGAGGAGAGGGGGAGTTAGGCCTCCGGAAACCTCACTAATTTCGGGGAAATGCAACACAAGCGTTACTTCACAACCGGTTTTCTGTGAGGCCGTGGTATTGCACCGGTTGAGCCGGCCCATTCGTGCCTAAGCATGGCTCTACCACTGTCCAGGATTAATAGATATAAATGATTTTGCTCATTTTTTATGTAGCACAGTCTTCCAAGTTCATCATTTAAACAGCCAGTAAGTATACTATCTGTATGTTTTTTGGGAACCTTCCCGCAGCAGCTATTGTGTAGAAACGGATTTCTCCCTCTAAATAGGTAAGTCATCGAAATCATTCGTCCATTATTAATTGCAGGATTTAGTAGTTACTATCTAGTGCAGCTTGTCTTCACCAGAAGGCGCTGAATATTTTTTTCATGTTCCAAACGAATAGAACCTTCAGCACTCGGCTTGACAATTCAATAGATATATAAAGTATCTATCTATCTGTCTGGCGAATTTGAATTAAATTTTGGTATGTGGATACTACGAAGCCTGGCCACTCTTTATAGACATACCAAGGCAAAGCCATGGGCAGAAACTTGTGTTTAAAATATAAAACACGTACAATCTCTGTACCAGCTATTATTTCAAAGAGAAAAAAACTTGTTATTTGTTTAGATTTCCTGCAAATTATTGTACAGGATATACTTCCTGTCGTTATTATTCTTTAAAATGTAGGAAGTGACGAGTGCATAATTAATAAGACACTTTGTTTCTTATTGTCTGGTTTTTTTAAAACAACTCCTGCGTTCGGAATAATTGCTGTATAGCGGAGGCTTTACAGATAAACATTCAACGGTCCAAAGAACTATGACCACCTGTTAAGCAGTCAGGGTTCAGGGTAACAAACCACTAGACCAACAAGCAAGTTTTAGTCGCATTCGAACCGCAGGAAGAACAGGTTATTCAGTTAAGCGACACTGGCTTCTGCGAGCCTGTCTTAATCCCGTTACTGTTCATATTTCCCTTGTCATAAAACGACTACATTACCAAGGAGAGTTAAAGTTAAATGGTCAACTACTGGTTGAACTATATGGTAACTCCAAGTAGGGTTTAACAGGAACTAAAACCACAATCAATTTCTGTTCTGAGTGACAATTTATTCAAGTTTAGTTAGACCGCGAACCTGACCCATAACCATACCGCGACTCGGGCAGATGATACAACGCCATCTATAAAACTTCGAAACAACATTTTATATAAGGTCAATAAAATTAAATATTATTTTATTATTTATACGAAGTGTTGAACATTTGGCGTCGTTACATAAAGAAAAAATTTGCAAATTGTTGGCGTTTAGTGTGTGTATCAACGTTTTGGCTTTGTAACAATACATGTCATTTACTTATTTGTGATGGAAAACTAGTAATGCTCATTTGTTGAAATTTAATACTGCACTGTAAAATATTGATGACATCATGACACGTGTAAAATTGAGAACAGTGTTGTATGTAATCCAGTGTACTACATATTAAAAGTAATTTTGTGACTGCAGATGTATTTCAACACCATGTTAGCATGTTAGTTTGTTTGTTGCGCGTTACGTCTTTACACTCCATTAAAATATCAATTTAATTTTTTTGCTTGAAGACATAGTATAGACATAGTATTCATTTAAAACAAAAGGTTCCTCGGGTATTCATGAATAATTTTAATATATTTCAAGAAATAGATATTCAGCCGCCGGGAGACAGTTCGCGAACAATTCAATTTTTTTTATTTTAAATTGATTTCTAAATGTAACGTGTCTTTTGAGTCATCTTAATAGTGATAATAACCTAAGATATAATACTAGAAGATATGTCCAACAGAAAAGTCAATAAGAAAGTAATTTGTTTGATAACTAGCCCGGATTACGTTTGGAAGGATGATACTTCGTCAAGATTGTAAGATAATGACGTTAGCATGTACTTAATGATTAGAAATAAAACGAAACAATAGACTTAAAAAAGTATTCATACTATATTAGAAGTACACAGAAATTATCGATTTAAAAAAAGAGTACTAAACCGTCATCAACATGTTTAACTGTTAACGGTTAAAGAGCTCGGACTACTCTGCATAAGCTAGTTCGATTTTTATGGTTTACGACCCGGAATTGACCCAAATGTAATTAGCAATATCTCATTCTTCCTTTAATATATTCCCAATCTTCCCATTTGAATCCCTGTCTGGTTGACGGTAATACCATTGCCATTACATATGTGGGACTAAATTATTAGCGGCAAAAAGAGAGTATTTCATACACCTCTGTATACCCTTTTGGGGATACAAGTGTGAGCGTACATACAAATGTATGTATGTTATTATTTGTAATTTTTGATTTTTTATGTTTTATATTTTAAGGTTTACTGACATTTGGTTTACCATAAGGTATTATTGTCAATATTTCATCAGTTTTTAAATATAATGATGATTTGCGACTATTTTACATCAGTATTAATATAGAATTACTCATAAAATTTTCTTAAATACTAACAAGTATACGTCATAGACGCTTTTTTTATATTGGTAACCTATGCCTTAAGAGCAAGGACCAGGAAATAAAACCGATGCGACATTACTCTTCGCTCCCTTATATAGGATCTGTCGGTCTATAAACTATTATGACTTTTTCAGAACAATTATTTAAGTGTTTAGTTAAACCCTCTCTCCTCATCTTTAATGGTATATCATTAATTGAATGTTTTATTACATTGCACGTGGCATATATAAGAGTAGTCACGTTGCATCTAGTGTACTGTGTAGTTGTACCGAGGGCCTAGGGGCACGATAGGAGTGACGTGTTGTGTACCGAAGGCCTTGTCGCTTTACAGCCAATTGTCGGCCACACCTACCGAGTGATTGATGATGCCATTACTCAGTTAACGACGGCAGGCGTGTTGTTTTCAGGGTTGTCACAAAATTCATTGCGATTATAGTGAAAATCGTGTTTCTATTAAACACTTAACTACAGTAACTATGGCGCCATCTATTGAAAATCCGTTTAACTAACTTTTATAGAGGCTGTTGAAGTTCTTTAAATATAGTATAATAAACAATTCTTTTTAACAATAATAGACGGTAAGAGGCTGATAATGATGATGGTGATTTTACAACATTTTTAATCTGTGTGTGTGTGATTGAAGTGGTTCTTTAATGAAAATTATATAATGAACAATATTATATTATAAATGTGTTTATATGAATGCAAAGTAACAAAAAGCAGTAATAACCTATATTGTACCGGTGTACATTTATGTTTCGAATGACAGAAAATTCATAAATTAAACATGATCCATTACCACAGTCACGTTACATATCACGCAGAATAAGTGGGAACCCTATACAACTGTAAACACGTCGTCACAAGAAAATTAGCGCCTTATAAAACATACATACGTCAGCTCACACCTCCAACATGGGCTGAATTTTGAACTAAGAAACAGCTACTATTGATATTTGATACAGTAAGATATCGTTATAGATTTAAAATTAAACATACCGGAAAGTACATGATTGTTTAAAATTTTCCAAGTAGATGCTTCAAAAAGGAGGAAGCAGGTTCTCAGTTTGATTTTTCGACTGTTTTCTTTTTTCTAAACTATTTTTTTTTTCATATTTTTTTAGTTTTCTTCTTTTCTACTTCTGAACAAAGACCTCCCACAAAGATTGATATAAGAAATAACATTTGGCATAAAGAGTTTTTTAACAAAATTAGCAGCCACTCCGGAAAAATAGTCATTGGAACAATGGCAGCAGCTTAAAAAATATTTTGATAAAATGTATCCCTTGAAATTACAAGAACAACTTAAGACGAGCACTACTAGAAACAGACAAAATAAGCCAACAGTTATTAAAGAAAACTGTATTCAAAAGTTCTCAGCAGCTCAAATTACGAGGTATTTATCTAGTACAAAGCTTTCTGACTCTAAATGTTCACAGAAGACTTACTGTACTTGACTCTGACCGAACCTATTGATATGTCATCCTTCTAGCAGCTTCCATCATCAGTCACGCAGCACTCACGTGATCTTCAGTACTCGTCAGTTGCTTAGTTTAAATTCATGAAAGCAGTTGTAAACAGTGGCAAGAGATGAGTCTTCGTAATAAAATCTATCGTCGTGATAAATCATTGAGTAAAAATTTTTATAGTCAAATCAATAGTCAAATTGAAGCCAATTTGTATAAACAAAATACATATGAATTATCAACATTCGAAATTAAAAAAATATACATTGGCTGCTTCTCTTACTGGCCTATTTTGAAGACGTATGACCGACGTAGCCATAGTTTCATTTCTGTTAGTCCTGGTTGCCCCTCTTTAAGAAATATTAGCTGTCTTAGATGAAGAGTCTTTTAATTTGTTAAACGCAGAAATAAACCATTTTTTCATATACATTTAAAAAGTCAACTTTGTTTTAATTGACCTATTTAAAAATATTGAATTTTAGCATGGAACCCTAGAAATTGGATATCTTATATCTTTGAACGAGAAATTCTTGTATATAATCTGAATCTCGGAAACGGCTACAACGATATTCGGGTAATTTTGTATGCATGGGATTTCGGGGCCGATAAATCGATCTAGCTAGGTTTCATTTTTAGAAAACGTCGTTTTATCCGTGTTTTCAGGTAATAAAAAACTGCTACAATATCATTCGAATACGAAAGTAAATTTCGCCACCATCTACAAGGTTGTAATAGGTCAGGTGGGAAATAGGGCAGTCCCGTAACCAGATTACCCCGTGTAAGTTTTCGTTCTTTTACCCAATTTACAAAAAAAAAAAAAAAAACCGGTCATCCAGGTAGATTCTTTAAATCAGCAATTTGAAACTATACTCAAAGTCCAGTTCTAGTTTTTATAATCCCCGGTTTTAATTGCCATGTCTACGATTCCAGTATTTTAAAGGTTTTTTCTACTCTGTGTTACTTACTTCCTTGAACTTTAGGTAACTACGTACGTACTAACTACCTATTCCTATCTCTGATTATAAGGATATGAGTTGTGAGATATGTATGTTTGATCATCATGAAGTTTGGCATCCGAATTGTCAGGGCAAGAAGTACTAGACTGGTTTTGAATTTTGACTTCGCTGTTGTACAAGTGGTTAGCGGTGACACTGACTGCTAAGTCAGAAGTCATGGGTTTGATTGTGAGCCAAGACAAATGATTGTGTGATGAGCACGAGTTATTTGTTCTGTGTCATATACAAGTATGTTTATAGTTGTGTGGTTACCATAGTACAAGCTTTGTTTAGTTTTGGATCAGACGGCCACGTGTGAGATGTGTTAAATTATAATTTTTATTGATTGATAAAATTCACCTGGCAATTAGAACATACACTATAAAATGCTAAGCCGGCCCTGTGGAGATGACAAACGGTTTCATGTCACCGATCAGATCACCCCCACTTCCGTCTGACGATCAGCTGTTGCATAAGTCGTATATTCGATATTGTTTTATTGGCGCGTAGATTGCAATAAAAATAACATTAAATCGACTTGATTGTTTTGTTTATGTGCCTTTGAACAGAGGACATAAAGAAGAAGCGCATACAGCTAAATTCCATAAACAATATGTGTTTAATTTTATGGGGAAACAGCAACACTCTTCCAGTATATGCACGTATCATGCTGACCTGTCTGTGATATAAAAAGTCTATACACGGACAGTTCTAGTTGTATTGGCCATTCTAATAAACCTTAAAAATGGGAACTTAATATGTTTTGGCTGAAATGCGATTCATTAAGTGACTTTCTTTTTTTTTTTGGCAAAACGTGCAAATCAAATTGATATTTGCTTTTGTAAGTAACTGATCTGGTTTTGTTATTTAAGATTGATATTTGTTACATATTTGTCTCTCGATTAAGCAAGTTTCTATGTTTTCAAATGTTTATTTATATTTAGTAACATAATAGCACACGATACAATTGTGTTTTATTGAATAGTATATGTTGTACATAAAATTTTGTATCACCTATCTGGTGATTTAAAAGATTGGCCATGAGTTTGTTAGCCCGATTTCTTCTCATAAGGCTCAACCAATTAGAAAAGGTCAATTAGAGTTAAAAATATATTTAAAAGTTAATTATATATTTTAACTATTGAATATTAATTTCACATTTGACAAGACAACCTATAGCGGTGTCGCTGTGTGTATTTATCTAGAATTTAAAATATTTATTAAATGGTTCGCCCCATTTAAGAAATATTTTAAATTCTAGATAAATACACACATACACACATTTCAAATATTGTTGAGCATTTTAAACAATTGCAATTAATTTTTGAAAACTATTCTCGTATAGTAAAACACATATTTGTGAATAGAAATTTGAATACTTTTGTCAATTGTATATATGTATACACAATAATCTGTCTTCGAAATAATATGGTTGCAATGAATGCAATGCAACCATAATGAATGCAAATTCAATTTAACTTTGACCCCTAGTGATGTAATGAGTTATTAACAAATTTTATCATTTAGACCTACCAAAATTACCCATATACGTTATATATATGTATGTGTTAAAAACTGCAACTGTTTAATTATCTATGAAATATGCTGTATATTTATTAAGCAGTTAAATTGTTACAAAAACATAAAACGCAACTACATCATCAGCATCACTCCTTCATTGACGTTATCACGCTACGTTATAACATACGTCCCTCGCACGATTCATATGATACTTTATACTTCGCAATCCATCAAGCTGTCCGGTTTCCACACGAACAAAAGAGCGTGACATAGAAATATGATACATACATACATACATCTATAGGGAAATCATAACCCTCGTTCTTCCCAGTCTGATAAAAACAGAACACTTAAGAAATTCGTAATAAAGTATAGTTCTGAACGACCAGACCTGTATGTATGGAAAGCTGTTGTACAGTTGTATACCAACAAAACAAGCATCAACACTCGTTAGTTACATTTCTACACACCACTCAACAGAAGCATCTAGAACTATCAAGAAGAAGTCCATTTGTTAGTGGTCTTGATTAGATAAGTGGTCGAGTTTTCCACGCTGAACGCTCATCAAATGGTTAAAACTACCGAGCTCATTAAGTGGTACGGGTAAATAACGCAGCTTTATACATACTTAAACTCACACCATTCTTAATTGAGGGTTGGCAGAGATAACAGCCTGCCCATTGCTTCGATCGTTATAAACCTAACAAGCTTCCTGCTTTAATTCGAATCAGATGAACATAAAACTGGCGAACTAGCATTTCAAATTTAATATACTTATTTCACAAAATTTCTACTACTATTAAGCTTTCTGACCCCTAAATGTTTATGTAAGACTTTTTGTACTTGACTTATACCAAGCTGTCCGAATCTATTGATATGTCACTCTTCTATCAGCCCCTATCATTACTCGCACAGAACTCAGTACGTAATGTTCAGTAGTTGACGTAGAAGGACGTCCTCCTCGAGAATCATCAATGAGTTTGCTTCAACCACGTTTAATATGATGTAACTAGTTGTTAACCGTGACACGAGATGGGGCTTCGTTATAAAATGCCAACCGAAGTCTATCGACGTGATAAATCATTCAGCGAAAATTTCTCTAGTCAGATCCATTTCAATGCAAGACAGACGCTTTTTAAGTTGAAGCCAATTTGAAAAATCAAATGACATATGAATTTATTACACATCTACAGATTCCCAAGAGCTCTTAATTCGAAACTTAAATACATTTTTCATCGGCTGCTTTTCTGACTGACCTATTCTAAAAACGTGTGACCCACGTAGAAATAGTTTCATTTCTGGTTGTCATTGAGAATATAAGATTTCTGTATAAAAAATCACGAATTAGACAAAAACGATTTGCGGATAACTCTTAACACTTTATACGACCCTTAAATATAACTGACATATTTTAACAACCGTTATAAAAAATCGAATAGGCCTGCCTCCATAAAATGCACTGCAAACATAAACAACAAATTGAATTAGAAATACTGTATTAAGTTTATCCCGATTGTCATTCATCATCCATACGCAAGAGGGTTGCGTAACCTTATTTGTACGAACTTTGACCCAAATGTATCTGTCGTACAATGCGAGCATGACGTCAAACGCCACCTAATATCCATGACAGTGAAAAATAGTGTTTATACCAATAGGATACGATAACAAGATATTCTCATTTAAATAATTAACTTAGTGAAATGGATAAAAACGATTTCTATGCTCCATATACATGTAAATTGTAATAAGCCGTTTGTCTTAATTTTCCACCTCATAATATTTTCTTGAAATATAAGCTGAATCAATAATTCTATATTTAATTAAATCGGTTTTACGGTACTACTACAATTAAAAAAGAATGACTGAAATCGATTCCTCCTACTTCGTATTTGTACTCAAAGAGTACCAAGTGGGTACCCATTAAGAAAAGAATTATAAAACTCGATCCGATATCGATTTAGAATATAAATTCTTAATCCCTTAGTTGTCCACTTCATTTTCATTTGTTCCAGAATAAAACGGGTAATACCTTGAGTGGAATAAATTCAATTAAATATACCTACATATAGACATACAAAAAAGTCTGTCGAACTGAGAATCTACCATTTACACGAATTTATTACACTATATGTTAAAATGTCGTGATTACCAACTTATCTAGTATACACGATGTTCGTTAGGTCAAAACTAAAATATTTTTTTGTAGACAAAAAACACCTTGGACGCATTTTAACTGACACTGTTGAGTTTAGCAATGTGGTTCACGGTGGAGTAAAGTAGGGTCACTGTATCTCTTCAGGACTGTTGTCTATCAGACAGTATGTATACAGTCATACAGTACCCGGTTAATATGACTGTTTATTAAATACACCTCTGTCTAGGCGTGTGGTAAAGTTACCTTTGGGTTAATGTAGGATGGATACTTGAGTTTGTTTCAGCGTTTATTCTTTTATCATTGATCACATTAAACATAGTTATTACAGACATAATATACAGTAATCTCTCCTATAACGCGGTACCCTTATAACGTGTTTTCATATAACGCGGTTTCAATCCCCCGTATAACACGGGCATTCCCCCATATAACGCGGGGATTTCTCACATACATATTTCTGTACTGTGAAAATTATAATGATTTGTACAGTTCATAATTAGCTTCTTAGTTATTACAAAATCAAAATTATTTTATTACATAGTTTCTTCTTAATATTCGATTTTAAACCCCCTGCAGCGAGAAAAGTTAAATGTGATATATCGCGTTATACGAGGTCGTAAGAACGCGTTATACGGGAATACCTCTATAACGCGTTTTCCTATAACGCGGAACCAATCTACCGCGTTATACAGGGGGGTTTACTGTAATCACCTTGATGAGAAGTTGGTCTTATCCCGTAGATGTCGTAAATGACAGCTAAAGGATTGGACTTATTTTACTTACATCTATCAGGCAGTATAAAGTATTAGTAATAGGTGTCCATGGACAGCGGTTATCACTTACCATCAGGTTATCCGTCTGTTCGTCTGTCCCCCTTACACATAAAAAAAATCAGTGTCCGCTTGACCGCTATAACCTTGCCCCATATAGTTTACGTTGCCTAAATGATGGCTGGCAAGAGGTGAGCGTTTGAAACGCTTTTTACCACCCCTTCAGGGTATGTAAAAAGATGATCATCAAAATTAATAAAACCTTTTTCTAATATTTCTCTTTAAATATAAACAATAAATGGTAAACGAGCAAACCGGTCATCTGATGGTAAGCGACTACCACTGCCCATAGACACTTGCAATTTAAGAGCCGTTGCCGAAAAGAAAAAGTATAATTAAAAATACAGTATATCAGCGCCATCTGTGACGCAACAGCGTAAATATAAATATTTCTGCAACTACCTCAGGACTGTGCAGTTTATTTTAATTTTAATATTTTTCTCTAAAAGGCCAGGAGTCAAGTCTTTTGCTATCTGATACTAAAAGGTGGGCGTTGAAGACTCCTCGAACGGCTCGACCGGCCTCACAAAAAACCGGTTTTGAACCATTTTATGCATTTCCTCGAAGTTTGTGAGGCTTCCGGAGGCCCAACGCTCAAAGGCGGACGGCGCACTTACGACTCTTGAGTTGCAAGTGTAAATGGACGCCGGTTGTCACTTACCATCAGGGGACCCGTCTGTTCATCTGTAAAATGCTGTAGCAAAAACAATAATATATGGTCTAATCACATATTATTTGTTGGTAAACATTATTTAACGAAATTAGGATAAGACATATAACATCCATTTTATTATTTGGTTTTAAAAGTTATCAATATAATTTACACTGATTATAGTGATAAGAGAAAAGCCTTTTCTTGATCAAATTCACTTGATCATAAGTAATTATCTGCGAATTGTGTCTGATGATGACTATATTATCTTTGAGTTTTTATAAGAGGCATATATATATATATATATATATTGTTTAAACAGAAATATATGTATACATACGCTCATGCCGGTATCCTTTAGAGAGTAGGCGGAGGTGTTTCAAAAACTCGTGTGTTACCAATAACAATTAGTCTCTTAGTCGCCTGAAACCCACGGTAAGATATAGGGTGATCCCATTCTACTCCACGAACAAGTTAAGTTTAAACATATAAAGTAATTACTCACAGTAGAATGCCTCCAGAAATGTATCAGCGAGTGGATGTCCGAAGCCGGAGCAAGCAGCAAGTAGTCCCGCCATTCGTCGTAGCTGATATTCAAACTGCCGTCCTGGTCCATCCTGAGAACAAACTGATCGAGTGAGGGAGACGGGGAGACCATGCTATGAACAATTTGGTAATACATGTACACTTATGTTTATTATTCGTATATACAAGAAAAGATTATGGCATTCTTATATTCTGTATAAATGAGAGAGCTTTTAAAGCAGATGGTACATATTTCCACAAATGTAGATTAGACGGTCGCGGTTAGGCGGTACTCAGAAGGTACTCGTATATAAGGTACTCGGAAGGTACTCGGCAGGACCTGATACTATCAAAGAAAACCTGATAAATATAAGCCTATTAGCTTACCTTGCAGTGAAAAATAATATAAAAAAATCAGATTTGTTGCAATACTTTTTAAATTAGAAAAGAAATTAAATTTACACAAACAATTTACAACCACTACAATGGTCTGCCATTGTCTTAACCTACTGCGGTGTTAGTGAGATTTGTTAAAAAATGTGCCTTTCACAATTCCTTCATAGATAAGTATTTAGTTAAACATTATCAGATTTCTTAATCTTTAGTTGTAAGCGTAAGGCTAATTCCCGATTCGAAGACACCGTGTGGTTTTAGTCGGTTCGATTCTAACATACATAGACCACCTCACCGTTAGCTCCGATGAGGTGATATGTGATGACGGGGCTTCCCACACGAAAGAAAAGACTTTTTGTTCTCAATTGCTCTACAAGTCCTATTTGTTAAGAAATATTGTTAAAGTCTGAACAATTATAAAATTCCAAAAAAATAACGTAAAAAGAATGCTAGGAGGCTAAGCAGATAAGACTGCACAATTAAAGTATGCGTATTGAATTGAAATTTAATCATTTTATTTATAAACACAAAGGAGGTTTCAGGCAGGTGTAATCAAATCAAAGAGCACCACATGTCGCGGACAAATAGTTGATTTGCGTTTTTTCTTTTAATTTTATTTATTTATATATAAACTTTTTTGCACATTTAGTACATAAATGGACATAATGCCTAAGGCATTCTCTGTCAGGCACATTTTATTTTTCTCTAAAGCGCCCATAGGTGAGTGGTGCCCTGAGAATTATGATGATAAAGTAACAAACAGTTTCAAACACAAAACAAATTATATACATACTCATATACATGTGTGTACCTACACTAAATACATAAAATTTGGATTTCTGTGATAAGAATGGCGAATCTTCTAAAACTTACGTTCACGGTTAGTCTAGAGGTTAATTATACGACCATAAATATGAGCACACCACTAAATATTATATGTACATACACTCAACTGTATCGCAGAAGAGACACATTGTGTCGACTATGATTGAGTTACATTTACTTAATAGGGGCAAGCCTCTGGGCACATTTATGAACTGTATATGAACATTTCGAGTATATTGACAGGAAAGGGATCCTGATAATATAGCTAACGCAATATAGATAATAGCTAAAGCAGATGGATCGGGGAGTAGAAGCAATAGTTCAAGCAAATCAGGGTCGATAACCTATAACTCGGACTGGCTGGTACAGTTAAGTCCCTCTCTGAAACACTGTATATATTAGGTCTTCCCGTTAGTTTTGAGGGAGCGTGTCAAGTAGCTGTCGCGACACGTCGGTACAAGTTACTTGGATATTCGATGCGGCGTGTTTTAGCTTGCACTTTAATTATTCGAAGTAACTTACTTACAGTAAACGGACGCAAGTTTTTAGTGTGATTAAATATGGTACGCGATAAATATCATTTTCGTCATTTACTACTATACTTTTTCGATTCAATAAAAACAGCAGCAGAAGCTCACAGAATTATTTTAGATACGTATCATGAACCTGCACCATCTGTTAAAACATGTGAATACTGGGTTCGACGATTTAAAGTGGTAAAAGTGGTAATTTTGATGTACAGGATAAAGAACGTAGTGGAAAACCAAAAAAGTTTGAAGCCGGTGAATTGCAGGCATTATTGGACGAAAACCATGCCCGCACACTACAAGAGTTGGCTGAAGAATTAAATGTAGGTAAATCAACAATTTCTGATGTTTACACGCAATGGGAAAATTCATAAGCAAGGAAAATGGGTTCCACTTTTTTTCTCAGAATTAGCGATGCAAAATCGAGTAACCATTTGTGCTTATTTAAAAGAAATATTTTTTGTAGCAAATCGTTACCGGCGATGAAAAGTGGATCTACTATGATAATCCAAAACGTAGGAAATCATGGGTAGATCCTGGTCACCCGTCCACATTGACTCCGAAGCGTAACATTCACGTAAATAAGGTATTGTTATGCATTTGGTGGGATATGAAAGGTGTTATTTATTATGAATTGTTAAAACCAAATGAAACTATCACAGCTGAGCGTTATCAACATCAATTAAGTCCAAGAATTGTACAAAGAAAACAAAAGGTAATTTTACTGCATGACAATGCTCGCCCACACATCGCAAAAGCTGTAAGAGATACACTTTCAGTTCATCATCATGTTCACCAGATTGTGCTTCTTCTGATTACCACCTTTTTCGATCTATGCGACACAGCCTTGCAGATCAGCACTTCAAATCTTACGAATGTATCAAAAATGGATTGATGAATGGATCGCTTCAAAAGATTGTTCAAGCGCACAGCGCTCGAATCGTGCCCCTCGCGGAGAGGCGCGCGGAGGGTGTAACCGGCATCGACAGCGCGCGGGCTGCCGACCGACACTCCACGACCGAACGGACATCGACGCGTGCGCATTGAAGTTCTCCAACTTGTATTGTTTTTACCTACAAATTATATTTTTATTCAGTCCACTTTGTTATCTTTAATTCGCTACAGAAGATATATAAACAAGATGATCAGTTTTTTTTTTTTCATGATGGAATCCATTTATTGCCCGAAAAATGGCAAAGGGTTATAGCTAGTAATGGAGCATATTTTGATTAAAATATAAATTATCTTTTTTATAATACAAGAGTATTTCATTTTTAATAAATCCCTCAAGAGTAACCGCAAGACCTTATACATGACAGATTTAGAGAAGTTAAAACTAGTATCAATACAATTATTTGAATGAGTAAGTCAGTTGTAAAATAGCACTCACGTAAATAATTTTAAATATTGTCATAAAATTATAGTTTATAATACATATCTCTGTACATTGTATGTCTACGTCTGTACACTGTATATATATAAAAAAACCAATAGGGGTTGTCTTTATTAGAGCATCAGAAGCCAAACCAACAGTTTTTCGATTTTTTTTTCTGCCTGTATATTTTTACACACAACACGCAAAAACTACTGCATGGAATGAAATGCATTTTAATGAATAAATAAATAATTGATACTTGATTCTTATTTCAACGCGTACGAAGTAGCGAGCGAAAACTTCAGTATAAAACAAATACTAATGGAGCTCTGCCAATTAGATGCCTGAAGGCAGTAACATTGCTTTTAATGGTAGTGTTTTAATCAAGCTTATGTCCAATAGTAGTTCCATGAAGTCATGGTGATAGTGATTATATTTATGATAAAAACATGTGCAGTGCTAATAATACAGTAATTATATCACACACTAAAGTTGCGTACTACTTGCTCATATGAATGTTGAATATAAGCTTAGATGGCTTATTTTGTTTAATGACAAGAGCCTAATGGCAAGGTCGAAACCAGATGTCTTAATAAAGCTGTTGCCGGATTCTTCATATTTAAGGCGTAGTATGGCGTACTGTGTGATTTTAGTCATCTGATAACCCCGGAGGGCTGACGGCCAGAGGGGGTTTCCACGCGTAAAATATAATGATAATAGTTAACAGGCGACAGGGAGGGCAAACGGAAAGTTCCTACAAATTAGACTCACATGATACTTAAATATTCACTTCTACACAAGTTTATTTAACGCCCGACGAAAATAAGGGGCGTTTAAGTTTTTGTGTGTATCAGTCTGTGGCATCATAGCTCTGAACTGCTGAACCAATTTTGATTAAGTATTTTTTTTAATTCGAATCTTGTTGTCATGATCCAGTGCTTAGCTTAGATATAAAAAATTCAAGAAAATCAGCTCAACCAAATTACAATTTCAAATTAAATTTCTTTATTTCATAAAATTGCTCAACAATTACCTGAAATCGTAATTAAAGAATTCCATGTCAAGCCAACAATTGACATGGAAACCAACTAGGTTTCCATGTCAAATTTGAAATTAATATTAAAAAGATAAAATATAATAAAACCCGTTTCCAAATGGTTGTGACCTATGAGAAGAGAACTTTACAAACAGCGGGCATAACGAACACCCTGACTAGAAACAACTATTTGTCGAAAACAGCCAGAGGCTCAGTAGTTCGGGCAACCACTCGAAAAACCCGCCAATCAGCTTTATTACTAAGTTGAAGGGTTTCTTTAAGTCGAGTTATTTTAATTTATACTTGTTAATAATTTAACGTCGTGTGAAACAATTTCGACTGACGCAACTTATTCAACGTGTATTTAAGACTCCAAAGCATTTTAAAACTACAATAATTGAGTTATAAAGAAATTGATCTTATATCGTGAGTTATTCTTTTACAATGAAATGTCTACACTCAGATGGAGGTTGTAAACTGATAGATTGTGTGAATTTCGTTAACTGGGAACGGACTGGAATCAATTAAACTTGTAATTAAGTCTTTTAAAATACATTAAGTAAACGCCTAATACTATATGTATAGGAAATAGAGCGTACGAAATATATATTCCATCATCGTGTATTCAATATCGCCGCTCATAACTAAATCACAATAAAGTAACAAAAACTCAGTTTCATCACAATCGTTACGGTACAGCTCAACAAAGAATAGAATAAACAAATATATCGAGAACACATGGCTAGTGAGGAATAAAGAATGTCTAAACGATAGCTAACAACTTGCCCACATTTGTTCGTCTGATGTATTACATGACGTAACTGGCCTTAAGACGTGAACGTGACGTGAACGAAGAATGACGTGTGTGACTTTTTGTCAACCACACTTAAGTCCCGCTTACTTAAAAAGGGCCATGCCTATTGCCATCCGTATATATACTGTCTGATAGATGAGAGAGAGAGAAAACATCTCATAATTGCAATTTAAGATTCCCACGGTAAGGTTGGGTGGTCGTATTCTGATTAAACATTAACAATAAATGTATCTAGGACGTTCTATTTCATTAGAATAGGGACATCGTCCAATCATTATTACGCCGCGTGGTTGTCGGTGACGGACATATTAACGGTCCCCCAGGATACACTATTATTATTATTGTTTTTTATTTATAGTATAGGAGTACAAACGAGTAGACCTGTCACCTGATGGTAGGTAACAATTACCATCCATGTACACCTGCAACTCAAGAGTCGTAAGTGAGCTACCCGCCTTTAAATTTGATGAGGTGGGGAGGTGAACGGGGAAGCAGAGAATTGAAGTTAGGCTTCTCGTAACCTCACTCTTTCAGCAATACAATGCAGTGGCTCGAAATCGTTCGTTGTGCCATAGCAAGAGAGTTCTCGAAACCAAAGCTCATGCCGGGATGACTATGTATGTATGTAATCATGCTCTGGTTGAATGTTCAAAATTTTATCCAAAATATAACGACATACCTAGTAAAGCTGCTGTAACAACATCTCACCCATATACTGAACAAATATTATTACCATAACCTGGATGATTGGCACTCTACTACAGCGCATTTCTCCAGAAGCTTTTTGCCTCGCACAACCAGTCTGTGGACCAAATTGTTACCTATCGTATTTCCCGACCGATGCGACCTTCAAACCTTCACGAAAACGTACTCCTACCTAAAACGCCAGCACTTGTGACTTTTGATTTGCGGGTGTCCATGGACGGCGGTAGTCACTTACCAACACGTTTTGTCCCTATTCCATAAAAAAATTGTTTGTTATCCATAACGTCTTAAAAACGACATAAATTTGTTTGTTATTTGTATAAGTTTTACTATCAAGACTTATGAAAATCAAATTATGTAGAGCAACTTTAAATACCATCCTAGATTGTCTAGACTCAGTGTGTTAAAAGTTAAGTTTTTTTATAACGTTATTGTGTTTTTAAAATGCCTTACTTATTAGTTAATATTATTTCTGAGACTTTAAAAAAAATATCAAAAGTTATTTTCTGGTATATTGGCGCTAAGGAGTCAAGGTTTCTCAGTACGAAGGTGAAATACAACTCTCAAAAAACAGATGTTATGACAGTAGATCTTTTTAGAGGATATATGGTTAGCATTTTTTTTATTTTAAACTGATTTCTGAACGTTACTAATTAATCATACAAAAACGTGTAACTACATAAATGTAGAATAGGCATTCCTTCCACGAAGTGAAGTAAGTACCCTAGTTTTACTTTAATTTTAAGATTTGTATAGAAAACTGTATATAGGTAATTATTTCTATTTACGATTCCAAGTATACTCGTAAATATAATAAAATAATTTATAATTTTGATAGGATAGAATGTAGATACATATAACTGCAGTAGTACACTGCCTTGATAATCAGTAGTTAATGAGTGACTAGAATCATTTAAATGTAAATGTACACGTTCGAAAGTGCCTTTTGGGCCTATTTGAAACAAATGCTTTGACTGTGACTTTGAATATTGTAGGACAAATATGGTAAAAAGAAGCAGTGCGTTTGGCGCCATAACTATAACATAAAATACATAGCATTTCTAGAAATGACTGTTTAAATTTCGAATGTTCCTAATGACAGATGTAATGTTATGTCATGTCGTCTAGGCAAAGATTAGCATTTATAAATCCATGTTTTCGTTTGATGGCGATGTTTGAACATTAGCAGTTTAGCGAGTCTACTCCACAGACTACTTGTGGTTTCTCGACTTACCACCAGAATATTGGCCAAACAGCTTTTCTGAAACATTTATTTTTTTACTGCTTTAGAAGCTGCTTCGTGAGATGAGGTTTAAAGAGATGGCCTTATATAAGTCGTAGGCCAATTGGTGAACATCAGGCTTGGCGCATTACGATGCGCCTTCAATTCTTGATTTGCTGATCTAATAACCGCCAATTGTTTTAACGCTTGTGTGCTTTGTACATTACGATGCGCATAGCCATTAAATGGATGTCCAAGTGACGAGTTTCGCAAATCGAGAACCCTGTATAAGGCACATCATGATCTGCCCAGGCAGATCTGCATCGGCTTCAATTAGCCCACGACATATATAAAATTTCGCTAGAGCTATCTATTAGAATTTTTCAAATAAATATATTAAATTTGCAGTGCGTCTTAAGGTACATACAACTTTCGCAATATTTTATAGATACAATATCTAACCTTTTTAATAAATTAGTAGCTTCGTTTCTGCCTATAGCGATCCCAAGGTCGGCAAAAGCTGAAATAAGCTCCTCCAGATCCACTTTTCCTGAAAATAACAGAATAAAGACATTAGTAAAAATCTATTAATATGGTTTAAGTCTCGTTTACGTTTACCATAAGTCTTACACTTTGTCGGTTTTTTTATGGTATAGGTTACAAACGAACGGATCATTTGATGGTAAGTGACATCAGCCGCCCATGGACACCTACAATGTAAGAGTTGATAGTGCGCTGCCTGCCTTTGAGGGGAATGAGAGAGGGGGTAAGCAGAGAGGGGGCGTTGGGCCTCCGCTATCCTCACTCATTCGGTAAATACAACTCAAGGATTATGTGTCAAACGGTTTTCTGTGAAGCCTCTCCTCTCACGGTAACTTGACAATAAGGACCTGCGGTCAAGAGAACATTGCTCTGGCATTCAGTATCAAGCTGTTTGGTAGTGTAGAACATTTGAAGATTTAAAATCGGCCGATCAAACCATAGTACATGACTGTTACACGACAGTGACTAAAGTACAGTTACATTATTCACAGTATCGGGAGGATAAAATTACATGTGCTCTGGATCTTCTTTTATGGTAAACTAACGGATATATTCTTTTTAGGTCGGTGAACAATAAAACGATACGAAATTACTAGTAAAAACAAAGTTAGGAATGTTCTAATATATTATTTTTATTTACATAGAATTTATATGGCATCTGCAATCCTTCTTTTCATCTATAAGTTACGTATTAGATTTAAACTATTTATTATATGTTTACATGTTAAGGCCATCAGTATATTATTACTTAAAATATAAAAACATAATTGACAGTTATCATATTTTTTCATTTGGTCGCTTACAGAACAGGTTTATTTCCTATTGTTTTATTTAACTAAGAACTAACATTTAATTATGGCACCAGCAAGCGTCTACTGTCTATGATATCGATAAGCCCCGCGAATTTTACATAAAAAAAGCCTATAGTACAAAATAATTTAGCACCATTTACATTAGGTTGTCAAATTTTGAATATAGAACAACACAACCAGAAAGCTTTTATTTCAATCGTAAGTTCTAAATTTGAATACTAGCAGAAATACTACGTCCTTTTCAGGGTGGGTTAGTGGTACTTTTAATCACTCAGTCTAGTATTACGTCACTCAGTCTAGTATTACGTCACTCAGCTATTAATAAATCAAACGCAAAAGACGGAAATGCAACGTGTATATAAAACATTTCAATCAAGTGTTGAATGATGTATTGACTGAATTAAAATGATAGTTTCTACCTGTAACTGTACTACATATAAATAACTTCCATACATAGTTACCTTTTGTAGTCAACAATTTTTTATACACTTGAGTATTTGAAACCTAAATTATTCATTCATAGACAATTGCCGTAATTAGCAAAACCCACGTAACTTTTTTTAAATAAAAAAATCGAATGAGTTCAATTTAAGAAGTTCCATAAGGCGCGCCATACCAAGGGTTAGATAGGACAAGTCGAATTAAATATATTATATATGTATATAGGCACTTAGATAAAAAGTGTTAAACGTGTCTTCGTTCCGTGGAAATTTTGAATCGTAACTTTGTTCGGGATAACATAATCATATCTGTGCCATTTTTTTTTTATGCGATAGGGGGCAAACGAGCAGACGGGTCACCAGATGGTAAGTGACATCCGCCGCCCATGGACACCCACAACTCAAGAGTCACAAGTGCATTGCCGGCCTTTTAGGAAGGAGTACGCTCTTTTCTTGAAGGTTTAAAGGTCGTATCGGTTCGGAAATACGGCAGGCGACAATTTGTTCCATAAGCTGGTTGTGCGAGGCAAAAAGCTTCTGGAGAAGCGCACAGTGGTGGAGTGCCAATCGTCCAGGTGATGGGGATGGATATTTTGTCGCGTAGGATGATGGCGGAAACCTGCAGCCGCAGCAGAACTCTGAACACTCCCCTTGATACAAGCGATAGAGGATGCAGAGTGAAGCTACATCTCTACGCAACGCTAAGGTGTCAAAGTCGATCAGAAATATTTTGGCAGTCGATGATGCAAGTCGCTCTCCGTTGAATGCGGTCAAGAGGGAGAAGCTGGTACTGGGGTGCACCTGCATAGAGATGAGAACAGTATTCCATGTGCGGCCGAACCTGCGCCTTATAAAGTTGCAGGCGGTGGGCCGGAGTAAAATACTGTCTCGATTTGTTTAGCACACCAAGCTTCTTCGAGGCTAATATGGCCTTACTCTCTAAGTGACCGCGAAACTGGACTTCGCTTGATATATCGACGCCAAGGATTCCGATACTGGCTGATGCAGTTAGGGAAGTGCTTTCAAGAATAGTGCTGTAAGAAAACTAGTGAGCCAATTGCACAGTTTCTCGGGAAGCCCATAGGGAGGAAGCTTCGCAAGGAGCGCTTTGTGCCAGACCCGATCGAAGGCCTTCGCCACGTCCAAACTAACGGCCAACGCTTCCCCCTTGGTCTCGATCGCCTGTGGCCACCGGTGAGTCAAGTAAACAAGAAGATCACCAGCTGAACGACCCCGACGGAAGCCGTATTGTCGATCATTGAGGATATTTTATCCAGATCGTAATGGGGTCAAAAGCATCACTAACTATCCACCCAAACTTTAGCTTATATAATATTTAGAAGATAGCGTACGAAAACCTTTCATTTATATTATATTTCAAAGTGACTTGTCTCGACCTCTTGTTAATCTTATCATATCCACTAAAACAATCTTTAGTGCATATAATCAATTAAAAAATGACATGGACATATAATTCTAGTCAATAAAACTCAGCCTAGTACAATTGTAGGAGTGAAGTAATCATGTATGGTCAACCGAAAGTAAATCAATGATTCAATGTCCTTGCTGGAGGCCTATAACAATTAACTGCTTTGTGTGACTCATAAAGGCTACGTCATCACATCTACATAAGCCATATGTTCAGTAGCCGTTTTAATTACTAGAACTGGATGTGAGCAAGCGTTATTATTAAGTGTAATATATATAGATAACATGTAATTAATGCTGACGACCTAGCTTTTGTATAAAACATTTTATTATAACTTACATTATACACAGTTGCGAAATTTGAAAACGAATTTTAATTCTTACCCGACTGAGAGCCTAGACGGCTCAATGGGTTTCGACATATAAGGTGCAATTTGAATTGTTATTTTTTTTTATTATGGGGAGGGGGCTGACGAATAGACGGGTCACCTAATGGTAAGTGACAACCGCCCTCCATGGATACCTGCAACTGGTGAGTCGTAAGTGCGCTGCCCGCCTTTGAGAGTGAAGAGGGATGAGGGTATGCGGGGAGGGGAAAGAACGGGGATAAGGAGATGGGACAAGGGGGCGGGAGGTCAGGGTAGATGAATAAGGAGAGGGGAGTTGGGCCTCCGGAAACCTCACTAATTTCGAGGAAATGCAACGCAATTGTTGCTTCACAACCGGTTTTCTGTGAGTCGTGGTATCGCACCGGTCGAGCCGGCCCATTCGTGCCTAAGCATAGCCCCCGTCAAAATCGGTCCAGCCATTTCAGAGATTAGCCGGAACAAACAAACAGACAGACAAACATTGTAAAAAATGTTGTTTTGGTATATGTACCGTGCATACAAGGTTGCCTGTAAGATATTGCTTATGATGATAAGGCTGCGCATTGTACATTTTATGTGAA
Organism: Tyria jacobaeae; assembly: GCA_947561695.1. NCBI lineage: Eukaryota > Metazoa > Arthropoda > Insecta > Lepidoptera > Erebidae > Tyria > Tyria jacobaeae. The sequence goes on along the minus strand of OX387207.1, from coordinate 1,850,785 downwards.
AATATCAGATGTATTTTATATGTATATTTGGTTTACAATAAAGAGTAATTATTATTATTATTATTATTCTCTTTATTCATATAGTAAACATACAAATTACATTTTTAAATATAAAAATAGTGTCCCACCAGTATCGGGTACAGGGACCAAGCTACCGGTGGTTAGGGCTCCAGAGACAGGAACCTCCTCACAATACGTGCCGTATCAAGAAGGACTGCCTTCTGCATTAGGCCCTTCACCCAGCTGTGTAACGTGAGCCTCTGCAGATGTTGGTCGAGGCTCTTGGCTATCAACCCATGAGCCGATATGACTATCGGCACAATGATTGCAGAACTAACATCCCATATGTCGACCACCTCATGGGCTAGATCCAAATGTTTTATTTGTTTATCTTTTTCAGCCTTTATCACATTATTTTTATTATTATTATACATCCATATGCACTTAGTAAAAAGCGGTTATTTTTATATTACAAACAGACACTCCAATTTGTCGGCGCTCGATGGAGTCAATGTTTAGTCGGCCGAGTGGTGCACCCGACACTTAATGTGCGGCGGTCGACTGCAGCGGTTGAATATTGAAACCGCCGTGCGATTGGACATTATAATTTGATTTAGTGAATTATTTTCTTTCGTTGTTCCAACATTACCCTTCAAAGCCCACAGTTAGAAGATTAGGAGTTATGGATTCTACTGAGGACAGTGATCATGCTCTTCCGACATGTATATGTATTTAATATAAAACAATTATAGAAATTTTGAGGATTGTTTTGTTTACAAAATTTTATTAATAGAATTCTGAACCGTCCCTTTGTTTAAGTTTTAGAATTCTAAGTTTTAGATATCAAGGGGAGTATTCAGAGGAATTGTTCGGACTTATACCGGCTGCAGGATTCCGCCAGCGTCCTACGCGACAAAATATCCATCCCCATCACCTGGACGATTGGCACTCCACCACTGTGCGCTTCTCCAGAAGCTTTCTGCCTCGCACAACCAGCCTATGGAACAAATTGTCGCCTGCCTTATTTTCGGACTGATACGACCTTTAAACCTTCAAACCTGAAAGGCGGCAACGCACTTGTGACTCTTAAGTTGCGGATGACCATTTGCGCCATAGTCGCTTACCATTAGGTGACCCGTCTCCTAATTTGCCCTTATCGCATAAAAAAAATTCTCTACTTTAACTATTCTTCTTCAGTAATACTTAAAAGATGAAAGAAATATTTACCATCTTTATTCTTGTCAATATGAGAGAATTGGAGTTTAAGATTCTTCTCGTGCTCGCGCACATAATGGATGAACTCTGATAGCGTCACGTCACCACCCTTCCAGCCAGACTTAGCCAGGAATTTCTGAAACAGACATTGTTTATGGTTTTAAAAATATTTTGTGCAAAACATAATAATTTAACTTTATAGACCACTTTCTGTAGTCTAGATATGGAACGTAAGGAAGAATGGCTCGCTCGCTCAGCCAAATTGTTGCGTGGCATGACCTCGAGACAGTCCCTTATAGATTGATTCAATACGCCATAGAGCCCAGTGCCAAACAATTCCAAATAAAAATAAGTGACTATAAGTCTTGTACAGTCATACTCGTTCCAAAAAATTCAAATTTGAAAAGTTTTAATTTTTTTTTCTTTTTGTGTGTCAGCCACCACGGGTCATCAACTCACTGGAGCTAACGGAGAGGTGGTACGTCGAACTCGAACCCACACGGTGTTCCGTCACAAAGAGTATTGCAAGTGACCCGGGGAATACCCTAACAAGGAAGACTCCGGGAACCCGGGAACACACCGTGAAGGGGCTAGCCCCCTCTTCAGTTTAGAGAGGCACAAGCAAGACACATCGCGCCATCGTCTCAGGCCCGCTTCTGCTAAGGAAGTGGACAGCTGCCCCGTTACCTCCGGCTTTAAATTATTTATTTAAAAAAGAAGGCGTTTATTTACAAGACATGTTAGAAGGCATTGAATTTATACTACATTAGATTATGTTATTAATCACGGGGTGAAGACGATTAATTTTACTATATATTTATATCACCTAAAGTACAATATATATTATAATTTTGTCGTACAGCTACTAGTAACACGAAGCGTCATTAGAAATAGCCGCAGTCTGGTGAGTTTTTGTCACTTCTTGCCTCATAGGCATACTTCGGCGTACTATTTTAAACTGAGTAAAGAAAGAAAAACTAGAGCAGTTACTAAAATACTTGCAGCTAGAAAACAAATCATCTGCACAGTATAGATAAATTACAGTTAGACATAGACTAGATAGTTATTTTAAATCATAAATATTGCTTTTAAGTTTTTATGTCTCTTTTTGTAGCGGTTATGTATTTTTAATTTTTGTTTATTTACCTTTTACTCTTTCTGACACTATGTTTACGGAGAATAGTATAGTTGAGATTTCAAATACGGTTGAAAATATCCTCCGGATCAGCAACCGCGTCACTAACAACTACACCAACAGGACAGTCAATTTGAATCGTCTTAATAGTGGCATCAACATTTCCAAATCGAAATGAGATAAATTTAATAATTAAGTGAGGTTTTCTGTATTAATAACAATTTTACTTATTTAATTCATTGAATTGGATGAAACTTCTACAGGAGCTATTCAAGCAGAAACAAATTAAATGAAAAGAAGACACTTATCATGAAGTAAAACAAATTATATTAATTAACAAATGCAATTTCGCTATTATTTTCAGGGTTTTCTCCTAGGACTCTCTGTCATAGGACTTCTAGATATATTTAGCAAGACTTGAAGCATATTTGTTAGTCCTTTGATTTAAAGTAAGAAGAAAGACGACAGATTTAAAAACAGTGGTAAAACCGTTGTTTGCGATTGTAATTGCCCAGTAGGTAAAAAATCCACAAGTATTTTATTTTCTACCTTATTTGTCAAAGACTTACTTAGACTGGCATTTAGAAATCATGACCCTTTTTATTGCGGAGTCCGATAAATTCTAAATACATATTGATGTCAGTGATATCATTTAATTGATGAAAATGTAAGACAAGTGATAGTGTTACACTATAGTAATATGAACCCTTCTATATCATTACATATATCATCTCATCATCATCATAGATCGTTGGAGAATGTCGTCATTGGTGTGGACTGGCCTGAAACGCATCATACATATATGTTAATGTACTAAATGTTGGTGACTTCTAATGAATTGCCACACTATTATAGACTTTCACTAGTAAAAATAGACAGTTTCTATTGCTGGCGGAAAAAAGGTCATTCATCCGTTGTATTATGTTTGCGACGTTAGAAAACAATGACTCGCTAAACATGTTTAGTAGCGCTATTATATTATTACATATTTATGTTTAGTAGCGCTGTTTATAGTACAAGACCTCAGGAATGCAACAATCCACCGAGACCTCAAGTGGGAACCTCTAAAGGAGTTTGTGAGCAGACTCGCCACGGGGATGTTTGAACGGGCTGACCGCTCTAATCTTCCCACCTGGTAGGCATTGCTCCGCTCCCACATCCAGACGCAACGACATTCATCTGGAGGCGACTCAAATGCCATCTGTTCCCTCGAGCGGGGCATCGGCTTCGCCATCGGATAGAGACAGCCAACCACCGACCTCTCGCAGGCGGCTCGCTGGACCCCTCTTCGGAAGAGCGATCGGCGAGCAAACCTCGAGGCCGGTGAACTACCCCAATGACCGGTTCACAGTGGTGAGCTGCGAGGAAAACCACTATAAGGAGCCCAGAGCTTCAAATAGTCTCCCCACCCCCCTCAACAGGGGTGAGATGATACCACTACGGATAGTACAGGGTGGGGTGTGAACGTGTGAATAAAACTAACTAAAAAAATTGGTTAGGCCCTTTAACTAGCATAAAGTCCAGTTTCGCACCTGCGATGGAAGCGGTCTATACATAGTTATCACATTCCTAAGCAATCGCGAATCCATAGAACTGCCTTAGCCTTTTGACCACCAGGGACGTCTATCAAATTATAACGTGCTTGGTACGCCAACAGGGCACGTCGAAAATAGAACTCTTTTATAGTCAGTAATAAATATACAAAAACATGTTTTAGTGTTTGTTTTTCGTGTCATTGCTTAGACGTATTTATGACTTTCAAAAGTACGCCATGATGATATTACATGACAATTAGTAATCGAAAATACTCAATGTAAAAACAACGAGAAGAGTCTTGATCTTGTCATTGCACAAGGAAGAAATTACGATGAAAGATTTATTAAATGTTTTATGAAAATAAATTAAAATACTTCCCTTATATATGATTAAAATCATTTTTCCTGAAATACATTTTATATCAGATTAAATAAAAAGTAAAAAGACACATCTACTATATGTATAGGTAAATATGTGTGTAAATCGAGGATTCCACTAATCCTTGTACAGTACTCTGGACGCCACAGACGGGTAGACACGTTACGCTATGTCCGACCGTGTTACCAGACCTTTAGAGTGAAGTGCAACATTTTAATAGCCTAAAATGCATAAAGTAATACACTATATCATGTCGTAATCCATGATACATACCGTACCTGTACTTATCGTAAGATTTTTTAATTTGTATGGAGCCTTGAAATATTCTAAATCTATACATTTAGTACCTATCCAAATAAATGTTTGGTAGCGGAATTTTAAAAAGATCCAGTAGTATTGGATCTTTTTAAGATCTGTACGTGTAATCAACAAAAAAATATATTTAATAGACGTAATAATCCCGTTCTTAATATGTGATTATTATATTATAATAATGTAAAAAATCACATCGCTACATCTCTAACTCAAAAGCGACAAAGTTTGTAAGGCCGCGCCAATGAGTGTATCACAAACGAGATTAACGCTTTCACTGTCATTTAAAAATTTGAATTACTTTTTTTTAAATATAAAATCTGCTCATATCTAACGCTGTTACTACACTTTTATTTAATAGATATGAAACAAGGAATTTATCGCTTGGCGTAGAGAACACAGGTTTTCGTTATTGACGTGGCGGTCAAAATGTAAAAAGTTAATTCTCAATCCAATGTACATCAACTTAATCACACACTTAATAATACACATAAAGTGTGCAACTATAGTAAAATATTTCGTCATAGACTACTAATTGTAGGACGAAACCTAGGGCAAAGACGAAAAATTTGACAGTACAAGCGATTATCGGTAAAAATAAAAAAAAAAGTCTCTGTTCTGTTCTTTTTTTTTATGCGATAGGGGGCAAACGAGCAGACGGGTCACCTGATGGTGAGTGACTACCGCCGCCCATGAACACCCGCAACTCAAGGGTCACAAGTGCGTTGCCGGCCTTTTAGGTAGGAGTACGCTCTTTTCTTGAAGGTTTGAAGGTCGTATCGGTTCGGAAATACGGCAGGCGACAATTTGTTCCATAAGCTGGTTGTGCGAGGCAAAAAGCTTCTGGAGAAGCGCACAGTGGTAGAGTGCCAATCGTCCAGGTGATGGGGTGGATATTTTATATATTTTGTCGCGTAAGACGATGGCATTTTGTTCTGTTTAGGAATCACTTAATCACCACCAAGAAGAATTCTGGCCACTATAGAAAGAATTGAAATAAGTTTCCAATGGGCTTGACCGAAAAAAAATAGCTAAGGATATGATTACTTCCTCAATCAAGCGGTTCACGAACAAAATCTATGCAATTGCGGAACCTCTGCATGCGACGGGAGTCATTAAAAATACTTGCGTTGTATTTCACCGAGCGAGTGAGGTTACTTACCAGCGATAGTCACTTATCATCTGGTGACGCTCGTTTGCCCTCCTACTCTATTAAAAATGTGATTAATTTATATATACTTTATTGTATTATCAAGACAATGTAATGGTGCAAGACCTTTTATGACCAAGGGAGCTCAACAATGGACGACATTGTCGCTAGGTACAATCTTATGTCGGGAATACAAGCAACAAATATAAATACAACATACAGATATTTACATTCTACAGTTACATAATAAAAGCTACTCCATAAAAACAACATTTTTACTAAAGAATTTTATTTAAAAGAAATATTCATATAGTTGAACTAACAGATTCAGCTAATATTTCTTCGGCTAATATTTCTTTCTTCACTGGCGAGACTATGTGTAGTAAAAAGTATGTTCAAAAACTTAATAATCGAATTTGTCCGTATATGTTGGACATAAGAAAATTAAAAAAAAACAATTGGATAAATCGATGTTCAAATCCCAATTGATACCACGGCCTCACAGAAAACCGGTTGTGAAGTAACGCTTGCTTGCTTGTTGCATTTCCCCGAAATGAGTAAGGTTTCCGGAGGCCCAACTCCCCCTCTCCCCTCATCACCTTTCTCCTCATCCCCCCTCTCTTCTTTCCGCTCCCTGTATCCATCATCACCCACTAAGGCGGGCAGCGCACTTGCGACTCGGGTGTCCATGGACGGCGGTTGTCACTTACCATCAGGTGACCCGTCTGTTCATCTGTCCCCTTATAGTATATAAAAAAAAAAACAACTGACACTCGCTATCTCGCTCTTTTATGTTGACTAGGCCATGGTTCTTACGCGACAGCCAATAGTGAACAGACACGTTTCGCGCCAGTAAAAAATATGAGTTTTGCGCAGATACATCAGCGTAACTTATAAAAATGGTAGACCTGTACTAATTAATAAAAAACTCAACTACCCAGCAAAAAATCTAATTATGCACAGTATTTAAAAAAAAGTAAAAAACCTTCTTCAAGGTACATAGGCCGCATTTCTAATTCCTTTGCGCAATACTTTGCAGCGCAGTTACATAAAAAAAATATACAGTCGAATATAGAATTTCCTCATTTTTTTAAATCTTTTAATAACTCCAACTCTGTTCAGGCAACTATAAACTATGGTAGCATAAAGAAACACACACATAAATACATGAACTCTTAAAAAAACCCGCAAAACTATATACACACTCCACACACTCCCAAAACGATATACACAATTAAACACACACAAAGATTTAAGTTACTTGTTTTTGACTGACAAAAAAACTGTCGAAGTTGTGTTGTTACGATGTAAAAACTAAACTTATAATATTATAAACCACTATCTATCATTACTGCACATCATACATATCCTTGACAACCAATTTAAATGTATGTAAAGTTGGTTCTAGAATTATTCTACTGCATAAATTATTCCGTAGATGAATTGCCGCTATCGGAAAGGACTTATCTGTGAACATTGAATGATGCATCTGCGTTTAGTGTCAAGTTTTTCGATGACCTTAGATATAAATATGTATCGGGAAAAATCTCCTATTAAATAGGAAGAATTTACATAAGCAGAAGTGTAATAAACGTCCACATTTTGCCGATTATATTTATGTCATTTTACGTAATAGATGACAAGCCTATTGCAGTCACCCGGGCACTTTTAGAGCTCAACCAAGTCAGGGTCGCATACCTATAACTAGAACTGGCTGGTGCGGGTAGAAGAAGGTTAAAAAGTTAACGTTGTTTTAAGACGATTTTAAATTGAGCAGTTTTATGACATTAAAAAAGTTTAAACGTCAGTTTTCTCGTATTGTGGTTAGTCGGGATGTGAAGGAGTTTCGATTAGAGAAAATAAATACTCTAGAATATAGTCCATACATATAGAGAGGTAGGCTCAGGCGTCTCTAATAAGTAACAGAGATAGGGACTGACCTCTCGCTCAATGCGCTTGTGCGCGCCATGGTCGAGAGCGAGAGGTCATGGGATGCAGTGGTCACCTTCTGTGAAACTGTTATGACACAGAAGGAGGCTACGGAAAGGGAGAGGGAAAACACGACTTCTCTCTCCATCCGCAGACGACGCACCGGACGTCGGAGGAGGGCCGACAATGCCCAATTCCGGCCTCCGTAAATGGACCCGAGGGCGGTGTACGTGGGGTACAGTCCACCGCCCAAATCGTTTAACAGGTCCGAGGTTGCGGGCGTGTAGTGTTCCGCGCGCCTCCCTCAGGGAGTGATGGTGGGGGAGAGGCGCATTTCCCCCTCAAAACGAGATGGGGTCCGCTCCGGACGGTCACCTGCTGGCCGCGGAAGAATGTCGTGTTCCCGCGGCCCTCGGCAGCAGGTGCGAGGAAGGAACACCGTGGTGGTTTTAGCCGGTCAAGTCCGGCACACCCCTCCGCTGATGCCCCCGGCGTAGGATAGTCCATGAGGATTTCCCCACGTAAAAAAAAAAAAAAAGGCGTCTCTAATTCCTCAAATTAGTTTAAATAATTAGAGATGGGGTGGCCCTATTGTACTCCACCTGAATAATATATATCATAATCTACTACAAGATATAAAAATGTTATTTACTATTTTTCCATTTTTTATTTTTTGATACTATAGGGGGACAGACGAACAGACGGGTCATCTGATGATAAGTGACAACCCCCGCCCATGGATACCTGAGTGATGAGGGATGGGGAGATGAGTAGATAGGAAAGAGGCGAGGGGATGAGGAGATAGGAAAGAGGCGAGGGGGGATGGTAGGCGAGGAAAGGGGAGAGGGAGAGTTGGGCCTCCGGAAATCTCACTCACTTCGGGGAAATGCAACACAAGCGTTACCGTGAGGCCTTTACTGTGAGGCCGTGGTATCGTACCGGTCGAGCCGGCCCATTCATGCCTAAGCATGGCTCTACCATTCTCAAAATATGACATTAATTAACAATATTTTGACAAATATCGTAATGATTAATATTTCTCATTTCTATATTAAGGTAGAATCAATGCATATATAATTAAATTGTATCAGGCTGATGTGTTTATGTTATAGATATTGAAGAAAACTAAACTAAACAATGTTACTAAATCAACAGAAGCCAAAAAACTGATTTTAGGCCTGTCTATGTTTGTACAAGCATCACGTAAAAACTACTTCATGGAATTAAATGCAGTATTCACAGATGTTTTGCTAGAGGTCTACCTTAAAATATAGGGTCCATTTTACTACATATCTGCATAAAAAAAAAATAAGGATAGTTGATTCTAAATCAAATACTTACAAAGTAGCAGTAAAAAGCTAGAACTTGTATAATAGAAATTTACAATTAACACCTAAAATATATACCACCATAATAGTAAATGCTATTAAAAAAGGTAAAAACAACCTCCTAACTAAAACTAACTTTGAAAATGCCATTTCAACTTAATCCAGACAGAAAGAACTCAAATGAAAGAGATATCTAAGGAATTAGGGTTACAAGTCAGACATGTGCAGAGTGAATTCATACAATGATCTCTGGAGATCCTGAACTATGGGGCAAACTAGCTGTACCATACTATAGTAGTGTTTTAATATGTATGACAATTTTATTCATTTAACACACCTGTCATGGTAATGCATGAGGAAGACTTAATAATATACATTCATTATGTATAAATGTGTACAGAATCATTTTGACTAGATTAACATTTAATTATTGTTCTATCTTGAATTAATGTTTACCACTCTGAGAGTAGAGTAGTTGACTATCAAATCAAATCAGTTCCTTTTTATTTGTTCTGTAGCATTTTATACGAAATATTGAGAAGTGATGTCATTACTTACCTTAGTAACTTGCTATAGTGAATATGGTTTATCTATTCATGACAATAAACAATCTCATTACATCATTCTTTTTAATTTTTATGCTACCGTAAAATTGTTCCAACAATCAAAACCTAATCCTAGATAGGACATATATTACTGCAGATGTGATAGGAACTATATGTGATGAAAGGTGCTACTCTACAAAGACTTTCGTCATCATCATTTTGTTTGCAAGTTGAAAAGAAATGGCTATGCATAGTATACTAGTGTGTTATCCTAGTTTAATAAAGAACAATTGCCACAATTCCTTTGAAGAGCATATTCACAAACATTTGCTACTACCCTATCTAAAACCATGAATATTCTAACTAGACTCAAGTGAAATTGGTTTAATTAAATTAATTAATATTTTATGCTAAGTAACTCTGTTATGTATAAAATTCACATCAACATGATATTATATAATACACATACAGTGCTTAGCATCTTTCTACTGTCAGTAAATAAATATCATATGATACATTTTTATTTTGAATTCAATGTAAAATGTAGACGAAACCATTTTACTTTCTATTATTTGTATCAGGAGTAGGAGTAGTTAATACATGTTTTACTTTTAAAATTGCTGCCTTGAAACAATTGTTGATTTGTTGTTGAGTAAAGAAATAAAGTATGTACACAAATGAACACAAAAGACTGCATGGATGGCATAGTGGTTTAAGCAGACATCTCGCCACTACACTACCACGCCAAGGGTTGTGGGTTCGATCCCCGCATGGGACAACACTTTGTGTAATCCTCAAATTGTTGTTCTGAGTCTGGGTGTAAAGTTGAGAAGTTGAGGTGAAGTTTGTGTGTCTCGTTTGCATGTTTGTAAAGTCCCCCGCAACACAGAAGTTAATCCTAGTGCAGGAGATGTGTTTTAAAAAAGAAAAAAAAATGCACACCAAAAACAAAGTCACACCTTGTATTCATATTTATAAATTTGTGAACCATGAGTGTTCACCTATTTTAACCATTATTTTGTAAGTGATAAATCTCACTACTCAGTAAACTTTAAGCAAGTTAAATTAAGCAAAATATTATCTACTGTTCTCAAAATAAAATCTTGACAGAAGATAAAATATCAGTGATTTATCTTTTACAAACTATGGCAATTTATCATTATTAGAGGTTTCAGCATTAATTTGTGATATAGTACTGAATCTTAATACCTAGCTACATTGAACAAGTAGTCGTACTAGGCTGACTGCCACTCATCAGGCCTATTTTCACATAAGCCACTTAATCATATTAGAATACCATGCCTAATTAATTAAGGCATATTAAAAAAAGAACAGAATCTATTTTATAAAGATAGGCTGAAGCTACTTAATATTAAAAAGAAGGTAAACTAATAAAAAAAATATACAAAAGAAGTTATATTTCAAAAAAGGTCTGTTTGGCAAAGGCAGCAAAGAAATCGATTTATCGGTTATAAAAAAAAAGTGAACTATGAAGTTAAACATCGAATGTAGAGTGAGTTTCTGTTTACGTGTCGTCAAGTAAATGAACGTATAATCGGAAGATGAAACCGTTAGTTGGACCACTATTAGGAAATGACTACATTCTAACCTCTGCATAACTCCGGTTAATGTGCGGAGCCAACTCCTTGAGCGCCACGGACAAGTCGTGGATATCAATCTTCCCATTTCCATCGTTGTCTAATTTAGAAAAGAGTGTTTCTAATCTTTCTTCGTCTTCTTTTGGTAATTCCTCCAGCTCCAACGGCGGATGACACTGAACCATGGTGTCTAAAGTTAACGTAAGTACTGCTTGTTGAAGAACAGGATAATATTATTTCATACGAGTAAGTATAGACATACATAACTCAAGTCTAATTATTTAATAACGTAAAGAAATTCATTTTTACAAGAATTTATTGCACTTGCTGTCCTTCCACTCTTATTTGACAGCTACTTGCTGCCGCACTGCTACACACACTCACGCCTACAAATGTAAAACTTTCAATACCATTATATCGCGTCGTATAAATCGACAATTTTCAAGAATTTTCAAGAAGATAATGAAATGTGTATCTTATGCCTCAGGAATTTAAGTTCACTAAAACTGCAGCTTGCTGTCAAGCACTACATAACGTTTAGTCTCGTTTCATTATAGGCTTGGAGTAACGCCATCTATTCGTTGCTAATAATACTCTTGTAAGACCACGGAATATTGATTTTATTCATATCATCAGAGAAAAGTAATAACTTTTTCAGGACAAATAAATTTAAAATATTTCATACTTATGTGATTTGTTAGTAACAGGTGTATCTAATTATTTCAATTTTCTATTATCCACGAAAACGATTGCAGGATTTTAATAAATATATAAAGTTTTTACAGAATGGCAAGCTTAACCAAAGTTCTTTTTTATATTTATTAGCTTTACAAAGCAAATAAAGTATAAAAAGATATGTGTGAAAATTTAAAGTAAAAACTATCTAACTATTTATTATAAAATAAAGATATTTCCGATTCTTTTTTGTACTTATATACAGGAATTCTGATTCATAGTAACAGATGTCTCTAGTTGTACCGTGTCATAATATTTGCGGGTCTTTTAAGCGAGCATGACATACTCAGAACTGCCAGGCAAACAAATGTTAACAAGTGATTACACAGATTTCACACGTAGAACTCAAAAACTTCTACATAAAACATATCACATAACTTCTACTTAAAACATATCACACAAAATATCTACAATATAAACCCATTTTTACCAAAGAATTTCAATTTTGTACTGATCACTGTCATAATAAATAATAATAATAACTGAAATTAAAATAGTAAATGTCAAATGACAATATAAAAAAAAACGAACGCTTAATCATTTACAGTGAGTCCGATGAGCAGGACCAGCAAGTTGCAAACATTTTTTCCACCTAAATAATCATATACTTTGTAATATATGTGTGTAAACAACACAGCGTGCGTTTTATGCAATTTTTAAATCTCTTCTCATTTAGATGAAGAATATCACTAGATATTTTATTATATAGTTTAACACAAAACCCCATGAACTTTGTTTTGTGCTTTTATTAATGTAAATTTTATTTGAATTAATTTATTACGTTCTTTCGTAGTATAATGATGTCCTGACATCGACAAATAGATGTAGATTTTTCTTAAGTACATAGTATTTTAATAAATATCTTTACTATCTTAAAGAACGGTTTAAGTTCTTTCATGACATACATGACAAATATCTAAGGCCATCGGAAAATTTGAGACTGGAGATACCATTGCATTCCACAAGGTTTTATGACAAATCATTTCATTGTTGAAGCTGTACTCTTGTGAAATACGTTGCCAAAGAACATTAGGCTAGCGGAATCATTGATTTTTTTTTAAGAAAATGGTTCATGTCTATTATTTTTCACTTTAGTTCTGTTATCCAGTATTTATTACTTCCATATTAATGGTATATATTTATATGTGTATGTATGTATTTTTATCTGTATATGTTAGTATGTTTATCTGTCTTTGTATTAGTATGTATGTTATATGTTGTACATAAATAAGTATTAGGTTTTATATAAGTTTTACATTTGAAAATAAGTTAGTATAGTTTTAATCAAAATGTTAAAATTATCCTCCAACTACCTCTGTCTCTCCGAATGATTATGATCCATCCTAAGGTTGCCTAGAAGAGATTGCATATAGCAATAATGCCGCCATTTGTACATTATATAGTTGACACGTGTATAATATGTATTGTATTTTACTGTAAGAATGGTGTACAAATAAAGAGTTTTCTACCTATCTATCTATTCTAAACTCATGTCGTATCGTATCAGTCACGGAGTCATCCCGAGAACAATGTAAATCGTTAAAAGTTTTAAGTAAATGTGTGATTCTTAAAACAAGTCTTATTTATATACCACACTTTTAAAACACTCTGTATATGCGTTTACTTTTTTTTTATGAGATAGGGGGCAAACGAGCAGACGGGTCAACTGATGGTAAGTGACTGCCGTTGCCTATAGACACCTGCAACTCAAAGAGTCACAAATGCGTTGCGAGCCTTTTAGGTAGGAGAACGCTCTCTTCTTAAAGGTTTGAAGGTCGTATCGGTCCGGAAATACGGCAGGCGACAATTTGTTCCATTGTTAAACTTTATGCATATATTGTACAAGGCGGAATTAGAGAGGCCAGTCAATGTCAGTGTTGCAGAATTAAATAAAAGTGGTAGCTGTAAAGACATAAGATATGAGTGTTACTAATTTAAAAGTAGTAAATATACATGAAAAAAAAAACCTGTTTACACATTATTATGTATACATTTTACTTACGTGAAAAAAGGACTTAGTATGATTGATGCAAAATGTAGGAATATACAGGGTATCCCAAAATTCAATGTCCAACGGTTAGTGGGGGTTAGGTGACTGTATGACACCTTTAAATAAAATTAAAAAAAAAATACATTACATTTTTTTTTAGATACGAGTACATTGCTTAAAATTGTGAAAAATTAAAAACTTATTTATGTACCATAACGACAAATCTGCAAGTTTTGGCGACTGTTTTTTTTTATTCATAGCGTGAGAAACATATTAGCTCATATTACATTTTTTTTTATACTTTAGGACAGACGAACAGATGGGATGTAAGTCTGTCATCTGTTCGTCTGTCCTAAAGTATAAAAAAAAATGTAATATGAGCTAATATGTTTCTCATTTTGTATCTTCTTTTATTATGTGTATTTATTCTACCTGTTTTACTTCTTTTTCCTAACTGCCTAACTACCTTACTTTAATAACCTAATTTTAATTTATTTACTTTTAGCTACATAATAAATAGCACACGATAAAATTGTGTTTTATTGAATAGCATATGTATTGTTATATCTATCAGGATTTAATAGAGTAGCTATGAGTTGCCATTTGGAATTGGTTATAGATCCACACAGGCAGGTATTTGATTACTTCATATTTTTAATATTAATTTTACAATTGACAAGGCACTCTATAGTTGAAGTGACGCTGTTTGTATTGATCTATAACTTTAAATATTTTTCAAATAGAATGAATTCAAAAACCGTTAAGCAAGTTTATGAAATAAAGATATTTAATTTGAATTTGACTCTGTTGTCTGTCTGTCTTCCTTTTGTTTGGTAAACCCACTGGTCATCGGAACTAACGGTGAAGTGGTATTATATCGAAATCGAGTACTATGGAGCTTTATCACTATACGGATTTGTATGCAGTTTGGCTCAGACATATATACCTCAATCATACTATACCTTGAAATACAAAAACCCTATACAGCACGGATTAATGCAGAGAGTGAACGTTCGTAATAGTTAAAGGTGTACCTACTTATACTTTGTACACTGTATTGTACTGGAGTGTTCCACTTTCCCTTATTAAATAACTTTGCTGTTGATTCTTCTTAGATTTTAATACTACCTTCAAAATGGTTACAAGAAATGATAACATTCATACCACTGAATGTCTCATTCCAACATTCTGCTAGCATGGCGCCAAGTAAGCTTTTTAATTCAAAGTTCAATCTTATCACACTTCCTGAAAAGAAATAAAATGTGACTTACTAATACACAGTGAGAGAGAACAATATCGAATTTTGTAAGATAGTAGGAAAGTATCAAGATAAAATGGCTTTTCACGTTTTGAAACTTCCTACTCATAGTAAACTAACATGGTTAAACTTTTTTTTGTTTTCGACATTGTTTAACGAAAATTAAAGATGTTATTATGAATACTTGTTTAAGAACACTCTCTCGCGTGTCCATTCTGCCAATGTCAAGTGTTTCAAGTTAAAATAAAAGTGTAAGTTAAAGCAAGTGCGCTGACCGCCTTTGAAGGTGATAATGGATGGGGGGGGGGGAAAGAGAGGAGGGATGAGGAGATGGGAAAGAAGACAGGGGAGAGGAAAGAGGAGACGAGGAGTTGGGGCTCCGTAAACCTCACTCCATAAAATTCAAGACGTTTTTCAGTTAACTACGCTATGAATAAAAAAAAACAGTCGCCAAAACTTGCAGATTTGTCGTTATGGTACATAAATAAGTTTTTAATTTTTCACAATTTTAAGCAATGTACTCGTATCTAAAAAAAAATGTAATGTATTTTTTTTCCATTTTCCTGATGGTAAGTGACAACCGCCGTCCATGGACACCCGCATCTCAAGAGTCGCAAGTGCGCTGCCCGCCTTTGAGGGTGATGAGGGATGGAGGATGCAGGGAGCGGAAAGAAGGATGAGGAGAAAGGAGATGAGGGGAGAGGAAAGGGGAGAGGGGGAGGTGGGCCTCCGGAAACCTCACTCATTTCGGTGAAATGCAACGCAAGCGTTACTTCACAACCGGTTTTCTGTGAGGCCGTGGTATCGCACCGGTCGAGCCGGCCCATTCGTGCCTAAACGTGCCTTACATTGTGTTGATTATTTGAAATAGCCTGTGAATCTCTAACAGTTCAATCCCAAGCGCTTCTATCTTCCATTTAATGCACCACTGAGTAATAACTCTTAAAGTACGACTTTCGGTTTATAGTGGACTTAAATTAATTTAGACTTAGAGTTAGTACATTATCAGGGATTTTATTATAAAATAGCACACATTTAGTTTAGCTCAATTAGTTTTTTGGAGCCTGGAGGCAGGTAAAACAAATTTATGTTTATTATTTGTGTTATTTATACTCGTAAGATTATGCAATTTTTGTTGTAAACTGACTTTTATTTTTACGAAAGCAAATTAAGTTTTCACAGATGTATTGTATTCCGTGATTGTATGCCGTGTGCCGCCGTTTTAGACGACACGAGTAGGCCATCTCGACCGCTGAGATACCACGGCCCCACAGAAAACCGGTTGTGAACAAGTCCGGAGCAACCCCCTCTTTCCTTTTTCCTCTTTCCTGACCCCTCACCCCTTTTCCCACCTTCTCATCCCCCTCTCTTCCCCCCCCCCGAATATCCTCATCCAACATCACCCTCAAAGGCGAGCAGCGCACTTACGACTCTCGACTTGCAGATGTCCTTGGACGGCGGTTGTCACTTACCATCAGGCGGTATCTCCTTTTTGTCTGTATCCGTATAAAATAAAAAAAAAAAAACAAAAAAAAATGCCGCCGTCATTACGTGTATTTCTTTGAATTTCTGCCAGCGAATAGCGATAATCTAAATTATAAATCGCTCGGAGAGCCATATTCTGCAACACACAGACAGACTGAATATCTGAAGAAGAGTGATGATCCGATAATGGTTGCTTTATTCCTTTTCAGGAACAGAACCTTACGAATCGGTAATAAAATATGTGTTTAGTTTTTGATACTCACGATTGCCATACCCGAAAGTTGACCCATAAACCTTTCGAGTGTGTCAAAGGAAGGACTAACGCTTGTGTGTGTCAGGTGTTTCTTGGGTAAGGAATAAGACGTGAGATATGTATGTATGTCTAAAATTAAAATAATTCCAAAGTGAACATGACCAATATTTTACTAATTATAATAAAAAATGTAAAAAACCACATGGTTTTACTTTCATTTGTGTTACTTTAACTATAACTCCGTTTTTTTTTATAGCAAAATTATAAATAAAAAGTGACTCATAAAATTGGTTACACGATATTATGGGGTGCTCAAACCGACGACAATAAGTCACATTGACGAATATTGTCACGTAGCTGACGATGACATGGACATAAAAGACCGTCACCCCATTATACTTCATTAAAATCACTCTATAACAAACATATTTCGCTAAGTAGGTCTTTCATACGTCCTCCTGTTCTCACATTACTAGTTTACATAGTGTGTAAGCGAGATAGAAAAGAGCATTTGTCAAAAGCTGAAGCAACTGTCGTCGGATTTCAACCAATAAATCCATGAGGATGGGATAGCTATTATGTCAAATATGACAATACACAAATTGACGCGGCCGAAAGTCTATAAACTTTAGAAGTTAATACGTCGCTGCAGTCGAGACAGAACAATTAATACTCGATCTTATTACAAGCATCTCAGAGTACAAAACTGTTGGCGGTGCTGAAAATATATCAGTACTGCAATTTGAACTTATTGATCTTAAACATTGAGTTGAATTTGAAATTTGTTTATTTGCTATTGTGGTAAAGTTGAAACTACAAAAAAAAAATTAAAAGGGGGTGAACAAAAGCTCATAAAAGATGGAGATTAAGCGGGATTTGGGTACAATAACACACATGCTAAGGCTGATGGGCTCGTCTGTTTGTCACTAACAGTGTTGTATGGGGTTAGGCGAGTGATTATTATCTCCAAAGCTGTGAACGTGGAATAAAAAATTAAAGCAGAATGTACCTAGATCGCATAACTAATTATATTTGTTTTTAGTTGAAAGTTACATAACTTTATTTAATATAAAAGTGTAAATACATATGTATTATAGAAAAAATCTAGACACATACAGTTTACTGACAACGTAATGAGTAATTTCACATTTTTTTTTCTGTACATAAAACCTACTTTACGTAAATTTGAACTAAACACGTTGGCTATCTAAAGGAGCTATAAAAATGTACGTACGTACGTGTAGTACGTTTTGAATTAATTGTTTAAAATATTTAGTAACTTGTGACTATCGTCCTATGATTACTTTTATCTACACCTAGTGCGGAAGTCGTACGTCGCTGGAGACTTTACAAATATACAAATAACTGATACCATATTTAGGACAAATTTTTGTAGATCACACAATTTGTAGCTTACCCACGACCGTTTCTTTTTTTTTTTACGCGTGGAAACCCCTTAGGGCCGTCATCCCAGTGGGGTTTTCGATGAGACGGTGTGTCGGAATCGGACCGACTAAAACCATATGGTGTGCCATACTGCGCTTATAATAGAAGGAATCCGCGAACCGCTTCATTAAGACATCCGGTCACCCAGGACCCTTGGTTCAACAACCAGGGTCACTAACCGTTAGCCCGATAGGCATGGAAAAACTAAATACTTTTACAGTTCAGTAACAAGCTTTGAAATAATAGAGTATCGAATCTAATTATTTTCATAACAATTGTACTGAAATAAGATCCGTAGCATCGCTGTGGACACCGAATAGCCTAGTTTGGTTCGACTCTAAATGACACATTGTCATCCTATGTTAAACTATTAAAGTTACTTATTAAAAAAAGACCTTGACATTTTCATTTTTGACATTAGAGCAGCATTTTATATAAAAAAAAATGTAGCCACTTGGGATGAAGTAAGAAAACGGCACGTTTTTTGATATGTATTGGCAGCAAATCGTGAGTGCACAGCACTAGTCGCGACAAACTAAAACAGAGGAACAACCTTGCTTTTCTGTGTGCGTGCCATGGCGGCTCATGTTTCCGACTTTTAATAAAAATAAGAAAAACAGTGTTTCATTAAATTTACGCACATAATTTTCGATAAACCACACATCCAAATTTGTTCTGATATTATATAAGTGAGGAATAAATAAAAGTGCATGCCTACGTAGTACATACATACATATCCTGAACTCTGAAAACGTAACATGGTTATTAGGGTTCCGTTCCTTTAAAATAAAAAATATTTCCTTATATGATCACTTTTTTGTTCAGATATCTGTCTGTCAAGCCGCTGATGTATGTAGTTATTTTATTATTATTTATTATTATTAACGGGGGAGACCCATGCTTAGGCTGTTCATGGGCGGTGATACCATCACCGCCCATGAACAGTACCACCAGGTATCAATTTAGGTATAAGGAATGTTCCTTGTCACTGTCCGGGGGACGAACTTTCTACACGAGAGGAGTTTATCTGGTGGTTGAGCGGTGGCCCTGGATAAGACGGAGACCCTGTTATTTCATGGACCCCGTCGTGGTCAGCCCCCCAGTGCCTTGGTTCCGTTCCTTTAAAATAAACGGTGATACCATCACCGCCCATGAACAGTACCACCAGGTATCAATTTAGGTATAAGGAATGTTCCTTGTCACTGTCCGGGGGACGAACTTTCTACACGAGAGGAGTTTATCTGGTGGTTGAGCGGTGGCCCTGGATAAGACGGAGACCCTGTTATTTCATGGACCCCGTCGTGGTCAGCCCCCCAGTGCCTTGGTTAAAGTCAACTCGGTTTTCGTACCGGTTCGGGCCCAGATGAAATAACTGGGTCTGACCCTTGACGGGACGGGGAGGACTTCGACGAACACTTTCGGCAGCTTGCTCCAAGGCTGGTTTTTTTTTTTTTTTTTTTTTTTTTATACTATAGGGGGACAGACGAACAGACGGGTCACTTGATGGTAAGTGACACCGCCGTCCATGGACACTTGCAACTCAAGAGTCGCAAGTGCGCTGCCCGCCTTTGAGGGTGATGAGGGATGGGGGATGCAGGGAGCGGAAAGAAGAGAGGAGGGATGAGGAGATGGAAAAAAGGAGGAATTGGGCCTCCGGAAACCTCACTCAATTCGGGGAAATGCAACGCAAGCGTTACTTCACAACTGGTTTTCTGTGAGGCCGTGGTATCGCACCGGTCGAGCCGGCCCATTCGTGCCTAAGCATGGCTCTACCACTGAAAGAACACTGGTTGGCGCTATGTCAGCCCTTGGGCGACTTTAGCCCAATTTAGTTGGACCCAGCGTCGCTACGAGACGGCTTTACACGGGGGTTATCCAGTCAATGGCACTGTACGGTGCACCGGAATAGGGCACGTCTCTGGCGCTCCCAGAGAGTCATGGCAGTTAGAGCCATACGCGTATACCGCACCGTGTCAACGGAGGCGGCATGCGCATGGGCTGGTACTTCCCCGTGGGATCTGGACCACCTCTAGAAGAGCTCGCCGAAGTTAAGTAGTAGTAGTAGTTAAGTAAGCTAGCTCAGGTCTATTTAGACCAGAACTGTGTACTTTACAAAGCGTTATTTAGCCCCAAACTTGGTATGTTCAGTAATAGAAAATTTTCGCTCGTACTAAGTGATGTAGAACACGGATTAATGTTCTTAAATACTTACTATTACATATATAGAATGCAAGTTACTGAAGGATAGCTATGCTTAGGCACGAATAGGCCGGCTCGACCGGAGTAACATCATCTGGTGGTTATATCACACCATCAGGTGACCACTCTGTTCGTAATATATAAATATATTTTTTTAGGAAGCCTGTATTAGTCAGTCAAACGTTATACCTTGATTGTAAACATTTATTTTGAAACTTGAATACAACAACATAGACAGTCTAATATCTACTAACACCCAGAATACAAACAGTGTTACATTTATTGAACATTTAAACGGACATACACGTTGTACGTGATTAAGACAACATTATTGAACATTTAAATGGACATAAACGTTGTACGTGAATTAAGACAGCGGTCTTAATTCACGTACAACACTCAAGGAAAAAAGTTGCACATCAACGATCGTATCCCTCCCACATATAGATTCACCTAACACCAATATCTTCTTATCGTCTTATTATTTTTATTGTAATAAGATTATACAGACATTAATTATGCATTAAGAAAAGATAAATTTCTTCTATTTAAAGTATATAATGTACTAATCTAATCTAACAAAAAGAAATACATTCAAGTATTTTTGCTATTAATTTAATTAGAAAACCATGGGAATGCGACATTTTGACTAGATCCCCATATTTCGAATTCTTAACTTTTTATCACAATAAATAAAAAAGCTCTATAATTACATCTATGTCTTATATTATATCTTAGCCGCCAAATCTTGACCTCTTACATCAATACACATTTTATAAGACTATAATGTTACCTGAAAATTTATTAGCTCTATTTCTTGTCAACCCGTGACAACAACTGGTTGAATTCGTTTTATACGTCGGGTAACCAAAATGGTACAGTATCTTAAACTTTTAATCGAGATTGCCGATTAACACCTAATTGTCTTGGCTCATACAATCAATTCAGAAAATAAAGCCATTATCATGTTATATGTGTAAGTAATACTCCATGTATAAATTTAATATCCGGGTACAAAGTTAAAAGCAAATTTTGTTAAACCAAATGAATTTTATAAAGTCATTTTAAATTTAAACTCGAGTCTAGTATACAAGATACAGATACAACCGGCTACAAGCCGCATCACTCAACCTGACCCTTTAAAATTGGTCGGAGAGTGTATTTTTATTTTCTTATTTTTACTACTCCGTGTATTGCTTCTCAACACATTATATTGTTCCGAGTTACATAGGTGAAGTTCTTGTAAGTTATGGTTAAGAAAGGTTATATATAAAACACCTTGTTTATTTACTCTGTTGTGAAGGCCTGCAAGTAACTTCTGGCGTATGGAACCGAATATGGGAAGAGTAAACAGTACGGATTATCAAAAAACACAGGCTGTCAGTCAGCTTGTTTATCAGTTTTATACATGTCACTGATAATCTTCTCAATAGGGATTTCTCCAATGGTAGCCCTGAAGAACAGCTCCACTATAATCTGGCTTGACACAGTGCGGAATAATGGGATCAGTTGCAGTATTTGGTTGAATCGGTTTGGCTCCATCGGGCTCGCACGCAATGTGTACTGAAGAAAAAGTAAACATTATATTATTATATTCAATATATTTCATAGACTTTAGTTAACGATTTATTTTATTTAAAACGCTTGCTTCTTTAGAGGGTTATATTCTTGCTGTTCGTTTGTAACAACAAACAACTTTAGCAGTTTGTCACTATGTGAGATATCACTATAACTAATATTATTATTTTATATTTTTGTTATCATTTCAAAATTTAAAAGTACAAATTTAATTCTATGTATACTATTTAAACATTTAGTAGAAATATATGTAAACATCAAACACAAAGATAATATAATTTTTAAACATATTTCAAAGACGGGTCGGTATTTTTTTTCTATCTTAAAACAAAATTTGGTTTACAAAAATATTAATTGATTATAAAGCAAGACTCACCTCTTTCAACATTATCAGAGTGTGTTCCTGCAATAGAGCAATGGTTTGCGGGTCCTGGAACCTTCGGAGGTAATTTCCTCTCTGAGAGTCGTCAAAGGAACACGCGAACAGAACAGCAGCCCTGAGACAGCCAAACTCGTTTGTATCGGGTCGTACTTTGGCCACTTCAGCTAAGACTGATTCATAAGCTTCTACGTCATTGATGTTTATCGCTCTCCTTCCATGCAAATATACCGACAGATCTATAGGGAATACAAACTGAGCAGATCCAATTAGAAATAGATTCTTCCAGGACTCCTTGAGTAAGATCAACCTATCTGGCAGAGACAGGGAATCAAAAGCTGGAATGTTCTTTGTCCATCTGACCGACATGAAGAGTAACTGGGCGGCAGCTTCGCTCATGGCATCATGTTCTGTCATAGCGGCGATAGGAAGTGGGGATGGAGCTCTTGGTCGATTAATGAATGGATGTTGAAACATCGACCAAGTATTATAAGGGTAAGGGTAAATTGGCACTGGTGCTGCTGGCAGTGAGGCGAAAGGAGATGTTGCAATTTGTGTTGCGGGGATAGATGCCGATTGGGTGCTCCTTCCCGTATCAGATGATGCGATTGAGTTTATATTGTATAGCGACAGTTGACGTCTGATCGTAGAGCTGCGGGGCCCTCGTTCATGTTGGACAGCTGAAATAATATATTTTTTTTACATTATTAAATGTAATAGTAACGTGTAATTAAGGTACACAAAGCCCACGATTATTTAAGTAGTACAGTACAGTCAGTTTAAGATTCACAGTATTACTTATATATGTATGCGTGGGATTCTCAGTGAAGTAGAACAGGGCCTCTAAACCTCTTCCCGTGTCGTAAAATGCTACGAAGGGATCTGTCAGACAGTATATATACAGTCATATAGTGACGGACGACGCCAATAGGCTCGCTTGTCACGTAAGTGGGAGTAAGTTATGAATAGCAATAGTGAGTGTTAGAGCCTCTGCTTACATATAGCCATCCCTGTATGTACTTCTACAACAGTCTTTTTTTGTGTGAAAACCCCACGTGTTGTGAACTCACCGGAGCCGTCGGTGAGGAACTCGAACCGACTAAAACCACACGTTGTTCTGTCACGAGAACGTCTATTGCTAGGGACCCGGGATACTTTCAGAAGGAAGCATCCGGGAACCCTTATACAACAGCCTACAAAACTATAAACTAATTCTAGTTAATTTGACAGAGCAAAACTACAGCGAAAGAACCGAGTCACAAGTACTTTTTAAGCCTGAAGTCTTAGATTTAAAATTTTGACATAACAGTACCTACTACAAAATTCATTAATTGTAGAAAACAATTATCAATCTCACTATCTTAAAAATACACGAAAAATCTGGGCCAGCTCTATTAGAGTACCAGCACGGGCTAACAGAAACCGATTGGGCAGCAATTTGTGTTTCGTAGAGTGAGTGAGGTTATCGGAGGACCAACACACCGTCTTCTCTTTCCCGTCATCTTTACCCTCCCACAATTCCCTTTTCTGACCCGGGGGAGGTTGCAACCTCAAACGCCTTCAGCGCACTTGCAGGTGTCTATTAGTTACTTACCATCAGGCGAACCGTATGCTTATTAAAATAAAAGCAAAGCTTACCATCCTTTTTCATGCCAGCTTTTAGACACTTAGTCAGCCGGCAAGCTCTACATTGATTGCGGTGGGTCTTGTCCACTAGACATATGCCAGGGGTGCGAGACTTGCAGGCGTACCGTCGGTTACGGCGCACGGACCGTTTGAAGAATCCAGCGCACCCGTCGCAGGCGAACACCCCGTAGTGCTTGCCTGAGGAGTGGTCCTGGCAGACTGCACATGGCACGTCGTAGAGGATTCTGCCTGATTAAGAAAATACCCTGTTATTACATCATTCCGTGGAGTGGAATAGGGTTACTCCCTCTTTTACCGCTGTTGTAGTAAAAGAGGGTAAGGGATTGGCATGTTATCTATCAGATAGATTTATACAAAGCCCGGTTCATGGCAATGGGCTTGTCCCTGTTACGTTAGTGGCATTTCTTCGCGTCCACTAACTTCCCTTTGGCGATATAGGCGGGAGTATTATCTTTATTTAACAATATCTTTATTTTATTTATAATCGTCCAGTTTCAAAGAATGTATAACTAGTAGCAGTGGGCTGGTGATATTAGCCGCAGAACCGTCGACCGTTGGGGAAAACGAATTCTTGAATGAAGACCACAAACGTAGTGTAGGACGCACAGGCCAGTTGGAGTGACGATTTACGTAAGATTGCTGGCAGTGGCGTGCAATGGTAGAGGCCTATGTCCAACAGTGGACTGCGATAGGCTGATGATGATGATGATGATAAATAGATCCTAAGTTAGTTAGTAGTTTACCTTATTCGTAGTCCTTGCTATTTTATAATAGGGGCGAACTTGATTATTATTTAAAACTTAAAAATTACATTTGCTTTCTTTGTTAAATTTAACACTCATAATTACAAAAGCCTGTATGCTACATACACATAATAAATAGTACCTGGATGACCGATGGCTATTTAAATAAAAAATCACGAGTGCAACACGGGAAAAAAACAATCATCTGATTTCGGGACCGCCCGATTTTTCACCTGATCTATTAAAACCCTGATATTCTAAAATCATTGTAGCATTTTTTCGTTGCCCTACAAACACGGATAAAACGACATTTTCTAAAATTGAAACCTAGTAGTAGGGGGCTATTAGTCCATCTGACTAATAGCCCCCGAAACCCCCGAAACCGAATGAAAATCGTTGGAGCTGTTTCCGTAATTCAGATTATATATATGTATGTATACAAATTTTATAATCTATATCGCCTGCATTATGGATACTTATGGTCGGGGGTACGCATTTTTGACTAAATCTTGTTAAAAATTTAAAATTCAAAATAAAATTCGTCAATTAATTTTCTTCACAATTATTTTTAAAATGTCTTTTAAAGGTATTAGATAGATTAGACAGATGAATGGCATAGATAAGTAGTCACATTCACAGTTTTGTATTTTAATCAGCTTCAAAAAGCACGGGGTTCTCTGTTTGCCTATATCTATGTATCTTTTTTATGTATGTACGTAAGTATGAAGTGATTTATTATCTGTTGCGAGCAATATATTACCGTCGCAGGTTTTACTCTCAAATGGCAAAAAAAAAAATTACGACAGGTCGTTGCGCTTTAAGAGTGTAGCCTAGTAAAGGCAGCTGATTTTGAAATAGAAAGCCGAATATGCTAGATGCATTTATTTTGCATCAGACAAATCCACATTGA
Source organism: Tyria jacobaeae (assembly GCA_947561695.1). Taxonomy (NCBI): domain Eukaryota; kingdom Metazoa; phylum Arthropoda; class Insecta; order Lepidoptera; family Erebidae; genus Tyria; species Tyria jacobaeae. Next base: position 1,825,036 of record OX387207.1, on the reverse strand, counting down.
TAAAAATGTGTAAAAACAATTCTTTAGGTAAAATTGTAAAATCTAGGATAACTACTAAATATGTATATTTATTTTATTTGAATGAGTATACTCACTGCAGTGGGCTACATTGGGATAATTGAATGATTGATTGAGTACAGTCCTGTGATTGTGTCATTGTAATTGTGTTTGGAGTTATATATATACCATGCTTAGGCGCGGATGGGTGCGATACTACGGCCTCACAGAAAACCGGTTGTGAAGCAACGCAAGCGTTGCATTTCTCCTCCCCCTCTCTCCTCTTTTCCATCCCCTCATTCCTATCCCTGCATCCCCAATCTTTTATCACCCTCAAAGGCGGGCAGTGCAATTACGACTCTTGAGTTGCAGGTGTCCATGGACGGCGGTTGTCACTTTACATCAGGTGACCCGTCTGTTTGTGTCCCCCTATATTATAAAAAAACGGGGACACACATAAAAAAAATACAGTCGAATTGAGAACCTACTCCTTTTTGAAGTCGGTTGAAAAAGAGCAGCAGAAGCCAAAATAATAACTTTGAGAATTTTCGTCTGACTGTGTATATGTTATCAACGCATCAGGCAAAAAGTGCATCATCCATGCTGTAGTTTTTGCGCAATGCAGCTTATGAGTGCTTTTTGCACAGATGTATTACAGGTCTCACTTAAACACAGGCTCCGATTTTTTTTTATGTGATAGTGTGCAACCGAGCAGACGGGTCACCTGATGGCAAGTGACTACCGCCACCCATGGAAACCTCAACTCAAGAATCACAAGTGCGTTGGCAGCTTTTTAGGAAGGAGTAAGCTCTTTTCGTGGAGGTTTGAAGGTCGTGTCGGTCCATCAATTTGTTCCACGGGTTATTTTGTACCGCATCTCTGCATAAATTAAAATATACTAGTAGATGATAATAATAATAATATTTATATTTTTAAATGTATTTTATATTTATATTGTATATTTAAAAATGTAATTTATATGTATATTAACTAGAATAAAGAGATAATAATAATGATTCGGATCGATCTATCATCACTGACAGGACTATTATTGCCAATAAACCTGATATAGTGGTGATAGACCGATTAGAGCGCCGCGCAATGATTGTCGATATTGATGTTCCTAGTGACGATAATCTCGTGAAAGTTGAAAAAGATAAACAAATAAAATATTTGGCGATCATTGTTCCGATAGTCATATCTGCCCACGGATTAATAGCTATAAGCCTCGACCAACACCTTAAGAAGCTCTCGTTAGATGGTTGGATCAAGGGACTGATGCAGAAGGTAGTTCTCCTTGACACGGCCCGCATTGTCAGGAGGTTCCTATCTTTGGAGCCCTAACCACCGGTATCTTGGTCCCTGTACCCGATGTCGGTGGTCTACTATTTTTTATAATTTTAAATAGTATTTTTTATTTATATGGTATGTTTAAATATGTAATTTTTATGTATATTAACTTAAATATATTATATTAACTTAAATAAAGGGAATAATAATAATAAAAAGCCCTTTTTTAATTTCCATGACAATAAAAATATATATACAAAAACTATGTCTAGCAAGTAGGTATTTCAGATCGATATATATGTCATGGCCTCTTTTGGGGTATAGGCCTCCTCCAGTTGCCCCCATTTTTTCCTGTTGTTAGCTTTTTATCCAGTCTCTTCCTCATAACTGAAGTACGTCGTCTATTCAGCAAGCTTTTTCAGAAGAACGGGCGATGTGTGCTGCCCATTTGAACTTCGAACGCTGTGCGTGTTGTAATGCGTCTATCACTCTGATTTTTTTACTATTGACTTTGTCGATGGTCTTGATGCAGGTACGTATTTTTGACAAGGTGTTTTTTTTTAAGATCCAGGTTTGGATCCATCACTTTTAGCTTTAGTTTAATTGAAAGTTTTGATTTTAATATTTCTTTGTATCTATAGTGGATACTTTATTCTAAATTGAACACGTACGAAGTAGCGGGCAAACGCTAGTGGCAGATACGACCTCCTATTCTATTATATGGCCATAAATCAAATTGCATGTCACATTGGTATATAAAGACCACGGTTCTCGGAGAGTGGAGCGCTGCGAATGGGTACAATAGGGTTACGACTTACGCCCTGGGGGAGGTCCTTGTTTGATTTATGAAATGCTGCCTATTGAACTTGTTATATGGTATATTAGCTCTGAAGAGTAATAAACAAACTTAATTCTTATTTAGTATATTAGGTAAAATTAAAAAAAATGTACATATTATATTAGTCTATTATAAAAATAAATGATTTGGTTGTGTGTACGCGTTAATCTCAGGAACTACTCATCATATTCGAACAATTCTTATTGCGTTAAATAGGTCGTTTATTGAGGAAAGCTTTGAGCTATATGTTATCATTTTACGACCCAAGGCAGCGGAGCAGTAGTTATAAATGTCTACAAATATACAGGCTTACATTTACTATTGTAAAAAAGGAGGGTTATATGAAAACCAAATTGAATGCAGGTGAAGCTGCGGAGCACGGGTAGTAAATGAATAAAGCGTAATAGTTATGTTTTAATTAATTATCAGTTCCTTTTGTGTGGGATTGAGTATTGTTATTGAGGAATAGGTAATATAGACTATACAACACTAGGACACGACCCTCAAGATCAAAGCATAGAACATAGAAGCAGGATAAACTGTCAGGACATCTAGTACAAATACAGTGCAGAAGTTTAAGGCATTTTTTTTTAAATAACACACTCCCAGATTAGGAAAATGGAAAGCCAAGCTTGGGACAACAATTTGTGGATAACAAAACTTTTTGTCTTGTGTGGGAATCGAACCATAGACCACCTGTTCAGCAGCCTGGGTCACTAACCACTAGACCGACAACTAAACATTTTAGACTGACATTCCCATAAAAATTTCATAATTATTTTTTAAAAATAGATAATGCCTATGTCAAAATATTATCTACACACATTTTTAACAAAGAATAAAGGCCGGATCGCGCTATTCATTGGACTCTCGCAAAAAAAAAACTCTTCCTTGTTGGTTTTTGGTAAGGTATATTATTTAATCGTTACATGGTCAATCGTGGGTTCTGTATAGTATTTAGTTTCACTTGCTTTTATAGTAACTGCTACGTTTCCTAATGGTCACAACGCAATGTTTTATAGACTACATACGAGTATACTATTTGTCGGTAGATACTCTATCCTGTACGATTAGAATTATTTAAATCTGACTGATAGTTCTAGAGGTAAGCGCAATTTATGAAACCAACAAATAAATATAAATTTCTTTAGCTTTATAATATAAGTAATAATAATAACTATACTTGGATTAGACCCATGAGATGGTCGACATGTGGGATGTGAATTCTGCAATATTTGTACCGATAGTTATATCAGCTCATGTGTTGATTGCTAAGAGCCTTTACCAACATATGGAGAGGGTCCGATTACACAGCTGGGTTAAGGGCCTAATGCAGAAGGCAGTCCTTCTTGATACGGCACGTATTGTGAGGAGGTTCCTGTCTCTGGAGCCCTAACCACCGGTAGCTTGGTCCCTGTACCCGATACCGGTGGGGCACTATTTTTTATATTTTTAAATATATTAAATATATTTTATATTTAAAAATGTAATTTGTATGTTTATTAATGTGAATAAAGAGAATAACTATACTTGGATTAGACCCATGAGGTGGTCGACATGTGGGATGTGAATTCTGCAATATTTGTACCGATAGTCATATCAGCTAATGGGTTGATTGCTAAGAGCCTTGACCAACATCTGCAGAGGGTCCGATTACACAGCTGGGTTGAAGGCCTGATGCAGAAGGCATACTTGATAGGTCATGTATTGTAAGGAGGTTATTGTCTCGGAAGCCCTAACCACCGGTACCTTGGTCCTTGTTGCCGATACCGGTCGCACACATTTTTTTTATGTATACATATTCAATAAAATAAAGTGATTATTAATAATATTTGTAATTTGTTTAACGAAAATATATAAAATAGAAAATTAACACTATCTATATAATACAATTAAATTGTAACAGGCCGGTGTCTGTAAATTATAGACATTAGAGATAACCTTTAATTACAGGAACTGAAGCTAAAACAACAGCCTATCTGTATGTACACGCGTCACACAAAAACTACTGCACGCAATTTAATGCAGTTTTCACAGATGTATTGCTATAGGAACTTAAAATCTAGGCACCATTTTACTTCAGCTATTGATTTTTAAATTTCACGCGTGCGAACTAGACGTATGACACACGTGCTCTATTGTCGAAATACAATTATGCACTACCTACATTAAAAGAAAAATTCGTGTATTTTTTTAAGGTTTGGAAATTGTTTTTAAAGAGCCGGCAATGATTACATTTTTTCTAAACAACTTCACAAGCATTGAAATACCGGACACAAAGAACATCCACACACGGGACTGTATGTGGATGACATACTTTTTCTCTCGTGTGGGAACCGAAGACACCCTCTGGTTCAGCAGTCATGAACACTAACCACTAGACCAACGGGCCATTCAAAAATGTACGGTTACTGCTTATTTCGCTAAGGCGGCCGGCATGCTTGTTTGCCACCGACGTAGTAAAAAGCTTAGAAATAATAAAAATAATGATGAATTTATTATTACAAGATTTTATTTCACTTGCAATATATGTTTATTTTGGTCAAATGTTGCACGTTATATTTGACCGGTGTCCGATAACAGAAATTTTGCAATCACTTTCAAAATATTTCATTTAATTAATAAATTTGTATTGTTTTCCTTAGACGAGTATTAAAAAATGATTTATTTAACCACATTCCACTATCCTATTAATTCGCTTTATTTAATTAAAATATTTTTTTGTAGTCTTCCTGTTTTTTTTTAAATCCATTAGAAACATACCAGGTAAGATTCATAATACACAATAAACTTCAAACTCAATATACCATACCCTAAATCAACGAACCATCTTAAGATCCCACGGGCATAGACAAAGGTTTATTCAGCCAGGATCAGTCAAAAAGGCATAAAGGCAAAGCGATGAACACATCTTACTAGTATGAATGGTATACACTTGTACAGTACAGGATGTGTGGTGTCGAATGAACGGCCCGAAGAATGGGCGTGCGGACGTTGAGAAAACGCTCCAGATAGATAATTACAGTTTTCTGAATAAAGTCTTGTATTATGTATACATACTCTTTTCAAAGTCTTATAATAGTGACTTTATTTTTCTGATATAAGTGTAAGTACTTAAAATTACTATTAAATAAAGAAACAGTCGTAAAAAAACTATAGATTGTTAAATAGCGACAAAACGGGATTCAGGGATTCTTTGTCATATTCCTATTAAAAAACTGGCATTTGCTCGCTACTTTGCACGCGAGGATTTAGAATCAAGTATCTTTATATTTATTTATGAAGCGACGTAAACATATAAAATACCTATAGAATATATTTTAAAATAGAACTTTGACAGTACATCTGTGAAAAGAACCTGTAATTAACACCAACAACAAACCCCCTCCCCCTACCCAAATTTAGTGTTTTTTTTTTTCAGTATCTAAAATATGTACAGACCTCGACATGTTACAATTTTATTATATGTATAGATTCAGTTTATATACATTAAGACTAACCAACGGATAGAGCGTATTTGCTTTTTTATAAATTAAAAATATTTTATTCCAAAATATTGCATTTTTACTTTTGAACGGTCATTCGTGTCGATTTTTGAACGAGCAATGAATGAAAGCATTTAACGAAAAATGGCACAGACACACAAATCATTAGGCCTCTCGATTCGTGCGAACGCTCACCTGTGCCTAAGTGACTCAACCATTGCGTGATCAACGAGGGGTTAAAACAAACTGATGCTTATTAATCGAGGATGCTATTTAAATTAAAATTTATTTGAAATAAGAGCTATTCCCGCAGTTCCCACATTAATTGGGGTGTGACTGAGTTTTTAGCGGTCCTGTTGTTGAATGTGATGTATAGGCATTGTGCTTATTAGTTGTTGATATATGTATTTAACAAAGTCGATAACTATGGTTATTATTTTGAGATTTAAATAATAATAAAAATTAAGTGTATAATTTAGAAAAACATTATATATATGTGTAGTTTACATTTCGTATGTAATTTATCAAAATAAATGTCAGGGCACAGACTTTTTTTCTCTAAAGCAGCGATCAACAGACCAGTCGACTGACAGAAGATGAAGTCCATGTACTAAAAGGGTAAAAATGTATAAAAAAAATATACAAGAGAATAATTATATGGTTTTTAGAAAGATATTCTTTTTTTATATCGGATTTAATTAATCAATTTTTTTAATAATTTTCCTTATTGGACCATACAAAATTAAAATTTAACAGAAAAAGAATAATAGTTTATAAGATTCTTGTACAGGTAAAATAAATTATATTTAAATGATCGTTGATATCTGATTATGAGTGTATATCACTCCAATCACTAATGAACGGTATCATTATTCGAGGGGTTCGCGAGGGGGACTCTGAGAGCTTTGACAGATGCGCATCCGCACCTCGTGGGAATACGGCGATGAGCTAAATTGTTGTCACGTCATCTCATTTATTGCTAATTAACAAAAACAAATACACATCAATTATGCTAAAATATTCCATTACCACTCATATTTGATATCATCGTTCAGAACACGCAGAAACTATAAATTTAGAATGGTATTTGAGAAATAAAACTGACAATTATTTTGTCCGATAGAGACAGACATACGGATAATGCTTTGAATGTACAGTAAAAGTATCATACTCACATATGATGTCACACGGATAGTGTACAAAGGGGGGCCATTTGCAAAATGCAATCTCTACCTCGTCATTTACCAAAATGATTTTTCAAGATAATGGCTGTAGTCACAATTTGAAAACTATAATAATTACATACTTAACATAAAATACATAACATAAATATGAATACTAAATATAAATAAAAGTTGAATGTCGAATTGTTCATTGTTTTTGTATTATTTTGATAGGCAAATAAAAAAATTAACTGTCAATATATGTCTTTCCCTTCCAACACGAGCTCGTCGATTTTTTGTTAAAAATGTGTACGAAGATTCTTCTTTTCACGTATTAATGAAAATATATTTCTTCTAATTGTATTAAATATAATAAATTTAGCAATAAGTATATCTTATTTTTGTAAATATACCTGTAATTTTGGTCAATTTCGATATATAAAACTGAGATTGTATAAAATAAACATTTTACTTAGTATCGATCACTTTTTAAACCGCTTAAAGAATGGATGAGAAATATAATGTCATGAATACTTACTAGAAGACGCTTGCATCGGCTCCATGTCCATAGTTTTAAATTACAGCATTGCACCTGTAATAACAATTATATTATTAAGTATTCGAGGGAACTAGAGGATTTTTCACACAGGAAACAACACTCAAGCAGCGCATTCGCGGTTTTCAAGAGCACTTGAGAATCAATGCAAAGAAAATAATCAATCGCAAAATTGCAACAAATGTAAGAAAATAATGTGGCATTGTGCGACTCAGTGGCTGACATCTTTTGGCCACAAAGCTGAGTGCCACTTCTATTATTGTTCATTATTCTCATTGTTCTAATGGTTATTTGTTATAAACGGCCATAGGCTGGAGCACCATCGAGTAGTTACCGTTTAATTCTTTTTGAACACTCACATTTACCCTATAAAACCGTGTGAATAATTGTATTCGTATTGAGTACTGAGAGCTTTTTGGGTAGAAAAATAAGAAAGTGAGCTTATAATCTGAGACATATTACAAATATTGTGAAATATAACAGAAGAAGAAGAATTCTACGCTTTAGAAATTCCAAAGAAGGAAAGAAGAAGGCCTATAATATATTGTTATCTAAGTGATATACATTAGACCCATTGTCAAAATATACGGCCTTAGTTTAGAATAAGAATTTTGAAAAATAAATAGTATCTAAAATTCTCTGATACTGTATGAAATAGCATACGATTATTTAAACAAATGCTGGTTGAGTTACGTCTGTTGAAATCAATATGAAGTACATACATATACCCACCCATTCAACGAAGAACTCACAAGTAAAATATTATTTATTTATCAAAAAATTAATTATTGTGTAAAGTACAAATGGGAAAAAAGTATTTAGCAGTAGGATAACATCTGTAGCCTCCCAATGACAAATAGATTCCCAGAAACAAACAATCAGACATCGTTTTTATTTATTTTCTTTAGTTTGCGTAAACCAAGGACAGCAAACAAAGAGCATCCAGTAGCAAACGCTGCCACTTCTTTGTTTGTTTGTCCGGCGGTCACTTAGAAGTTAGGATTGCATCTTTTTTGCACGCGTAATTGCAGCTTTTGCAAAACAGGTAATTAAGTTCCGATAATCCCTGTAAGTATCGGGACAAAAGCGGGGATGAGCTGGGTCGAACGGGCCCGGTGCGCGCTTGAGGGTTGCAAACAAAAGGGCCACCAATAATAACGTCGGAAAGTCGGTAGCTTCTTGCTTTCAACATTGAGATAGTAAAAAAATGTACTAATACCTTTTTTGTTGTTTGGGTCTATAGCCAGGAATTTGAGGCCAATTTTTTTCATGACTGACTTATAAGCAGCTGTTGTAATAACAAACATTTGATGGTGTATTAATATATAAAATGTTTTAGAATCTTAATACATTAATGAGGTTTAGAATAACTGTTAAGTATGTATATATGTATATCGCAGCCTTTGAATAGTCCTCGCAAAGTTGTTTAAAGTTATTGATTAAATAAAAGCTAAGCTTATAATGTTTATAACAAGCTCATCAAAAGCTTCGAAACAATAAATAATAAGGTAATCTACAGGACTTTTTTGTCATATTTATATGAAAAATATAAAATTAGGTTAGAAATAGAACAGTTTCCAAACTAACCTATGCTATATATGTGTCTGTAATATAAACTAATATATGTCTGTAATTTGGAAGAACAGTCGTAGTCGTATTCGTGTTGTATACTCGTGTTTATGTCTTGTGTACACATTACTTGAAGTATCTATACGGTTGAATAAATATGTATTATTAGTTAGCTCTTAGTAGTTTTCGATTCAACAGATTACCGTGGGCGAAGCAAAAGATAACCATTTCAAAATACTGTTACTTTGACAAATAGGAAGCACTTAAAGTTGAAATCTCCTTGCAATTTTCCAGTGATTGAATTTAAAATGTTCAAAGGGCGTAGGTAAAGTAAATATAGACTGAGTGGGCTGAGATTTACTATGTAGTCTAACCTGGTGCTTGAAATTGTATTTGAAAATAAAATGATGATGTGCTTTCATCATATATATAACATAAAATGAATTAGAAAGTAATTCTAGTGTAATAGAAATAACATTTTATGGTCTTTGATATTGTGAAAGACGTAAACTACTTTGTGATGAATTTGTTTGGGATTTGCGACGACTTGTGAATAGTACATGTGAACCACTCGTTTGAACCATAAATGCATGTAAAACTTCGATTTACGGCTGGTATGTTATGATAAACCACTGACAGTATCCACCATTATAGTTGACAATCGGCACAGATTATATAAAAGTGTTTATATAATCTACTGTTAGTGGTTTATCATAAGCCGTACACCGGTTTCATGATCACTGCTCCGTTTTAAATGTTCACAACGTAATGTTTTACACAATAAACAGGTTATCTTCTGTAAAAAGATTTTTAAAAATCGGTATTAGTAGTTCCTGAGATTAGCGCGTTCAAACAAACAAACGATAAAACTCTGCCTCTTTACAAAAGGAATTTAAATACAAATAGTATAGATTAAATGTGTATTTAATCTTTACACATTTTACTATCGGGATTGGTGTAAAATTAGAGTGGTTAACCTGTGGTTGTTAAACTAAAGTAGAGAATGTAGGTAATATAAATGTAGGATCTGGTGGCTTATGCCAAATCAATATTATATACCGCAGGCCCTGATGATGGTATTCAAATTTCAAAACGTGGTTAAGAAGAGATAATATTCAATATATTTTACAGGTTAATTCTAAGATACCTAATTATAATATTACTTTTAGTATCGTTTATGAAAAAGTAAAGTTGATTAAGAGAATGTCATACCCGAATATATTATAAAATAGCCTAATCCTTTTTTACAGGCTTAAGTAAGCAATCACATTTGTCGGAAGGCTTCGATGGATTATAATGTTGCATTTAAATTTAGACTGCACTATTGGCGCAGTGGTTTAAGTGATCACCTCGCTACTACGCTGCCATTGAGTGTTGTTGGTTCGTTTCTTACCCGGGACAACACACTGTTTAGTACTCAAATTGTTTTTCTGAGTCTGGCTGTTCTTTGTGTCCGTTATTTAAAAAAAAAAGTGTTTATATAGGCCGCCTTGTTACCATAGTACAAACTCTGCATAGTTTGGGATTCGTCAAATGAATATAATAAATATGTATAGGAAAATACGACACTAAACTTCTGTTATTATAAACCATTAATTAAACTGAAAATGTAATAAACCATACAGTGTTAAAGAAGCTCCATTATTATTTCATTTTTATTGTTTTTTAACTACATGAGGCATACTTAATAGCCACTAATAATTGAAAGAATGACATACTGTCTATAGAAAAAATAAGACAAGTTACGCAATTATAATGCAAATCAAAATATTAACAAAAAATTTATTTGTATTTTTTTTGGAAACTCACGTTACCGGGGCCGTTAAGGTGGTATGTCGGACTCGAACCAACTAAAACCACACAGTGTTCCGTCATCGTGTCATGTGGCCGAGGTCTCAGGTATACCCTATAAAGGAAATCCAGGGATTTCCTTTATAGGGTATGTGACCCCACCATGGTATTACCCATACTTAGAGAGGCGCGCGTGGAGCACTTCGCGCCACCGTCTCAGGCCTGCTTCTACTAGGGCGACAGATAACCCCGTCCATCGCCTCCAGGCAAGTGCTCATGGAAGCCGGCTATCGTTTACCTCTCTCCGGCTCCTGGTGCTCATCTACGGGATGGGAGAGTACTAGACCTCTCCCGTTCCCTTTCCGCGACCTCCTAGGCGAGCATCACCTCCTCGCAAAACGAGGCGCAGAATCCCACGCGCCCTCGCTAGAGACCATGGACATAACCATGGTCTCCAGCGAGAGGCCACCCTCTCCGATAGCCGCCAAAGTGTGGAGTGCGGTATGCTAGCGGGAGCCCTCGCAGTGACGGGGTATTGGCTCCCGGCCTATGCGACACAGGTACTTCACGAAGCGATCATGTCCGTAATCCTGTAAGCACCTGCGTCATCCGGTAGAAGAGGAAACCATGTCTCCTCTCCAGCCAATCCTCCATTACCTTACCGCCTCAACCGTGGCGTGCCCTAAATATTACGGTTAGGACGATAAACGTTAAAAAACTAACGGGCAAGCATTTTCAATTCGCTGAAACACTTACACAAATATTTTAAAATAAAATAAACAGTTATACCTATAAGGTAGCGAGGCTTGCAGCCGACAACTGACTTACATATAATAGGAACGATACAAGGAACGATAACGTATGTTAGTTGACGAGTAAAAACAATTAAAGATTAAGCCAATAAGCGTGGCGAGAGACTATTAATAGTTAAAACTTTTACAACTTGACAAATAAGCGAAATTTAATTTCAGTATTAACAGTCGAGTTATTGTTTTCTATCAGAAAATTAATTAAACGCAAGCCACGAAATGTTGTCGTTGAGTAATATCCGATTAATAAGTAATAAATAGGTGTTTTTATTGTTATGTAAAAACACCGCGGCTCATCTGTTTCATATACTCATGATCCATCTTCTTCACGTTCACCTTAAATTTAATTACTTATAACTTTATAACATCTCACACACAGCCGTCTGATCCCAAACTAAGCAGAAATTGTACTGTTGTAAGTAGACTGTTGATAAACATACTTTTATAAATTAATATATTTACATATTATAAATAGATAACACCCAGACAATAACAAATGATTACGTTCAGCATCAATCATTCATTAAACTGAACTGAACTTTAAATTTGGTCCATTCACTGTATTACATAGTGCATTTACATATTATTGCGGAGTAATTTAAGGAATAATTCCTGTGTCCAGAGGGCTTTACAAACACTCAATCAACGGACACAAATAACACACAGTCTCGGGGACAGCTATGTGTGGATCACTCAATCGAATCCAGGACCTCCAGTTTAACAGTCAGTCAACTAACTACTAGGTCAACAGGCCCGTCAAAGACATTAGACTTCCCAGTCTGTAAGATGTAACAGGATCTGTCACACCTGAGTACCGCTTATTCTATTGCTATGGGAATATAGTACTAATCAAACGAATATACAAGTAGAGTAATCAGATGCAATTTAAGGTTTATATAACTATTTCCTTTCACTGTATGCCTTTTCCATCTTCGAATTCAAGTAACATTCAAACTTCTTTTTCAAAGCCAGCTTTTTTAAAATATAATTTAAGTTCTAAATTCGAAAAACTTTCATGTCTGTGGAATTGAATCTGACTAACTAATAAATAAAAATAAATAAAAAAGTAATAAAATAACTCTTAACTTAACCAAAGAGGTCGGTAAATTACAATATACACCGTATTAAACTCACAAATACTCGATATGTAGCGAGACGTACAAATAAGTGCAACTGCAATTTTAGGGATTGCGGAATCGATTAATGAATGAATATGTATTGCACAGTTGTCGGAATTTTGTATTAATATTTAGGTAAATATGTGATAATTTTTTTTTTTTTTGTACGAGAAATGCTTTGTTTGCTTAGAAGAATGCTCTGTATATAATATATCTTAGAATATTGTTATTAGGTCAAATCTTTTTCTGAAGAATAACAGATAAATAAAATGATTTTCTAAAGCATTTACTTAGAACAGTAAAAACTAAAAGGCCCAGTCGTTGTGTCGTACATTGTTACACTATAAAAAGTTGAAAAAAGAGGTTTCATACGACTAAAATATCACTTGCATTACACAAGTCGAAAGGATCATATTTCTTTTGAAAGGGTTGCACGTTTACCCCCCAAGTCACCCGCATGTACTTTTCAATTACACAGGAAAGCTACCTACCGCAGCGCTTTATTGTGTATAATGTATATGTAATACATATACATACATGTATCAGAATTAGATTAAGTTTTTAATCCCATCATCACACTTTATCATGGGAGAGCCATGCTTAGGCATGAATGGGCTGTCTCGACTGGAGTATTAGCAGGCCTCTCAGCAAACCGGTAGAAAATCAATGCTTGCATTGTTTGGTCCAGTAAGTGAGGGTACCGGAGGCCCAACTCCCGCTTTCCTCTTCCCCTCCCCTCATACTCCTCTCCTCTTTGGTTTGAGGTTATATCAGAGGCTTGTTCACTCTATTCAGTTGTGGAAATGATGATGCCCACAAAAGACTTACTTAAATTACTTAATGTACATATTTTTACACAGCCGTAACGAAGATTTTAAGTATAGTTTTACCCACGTTATGAATTTTAACATATGCACAGCTTGCCGATTTGTTAGTAGTTACCACTCCCAACACAAGTGCTATCACCTTCGAGATGACAACCATATCCACTCTTTCACAGAGCTCTGGCAACTATAAAAGAGATAAAGAAATAGAGCTAATAGCTTAGAACACTGGCGATGAAGACAGTGATAACACAAAGTTTTCTAGTTTACCAGATCTCTCTTATGTCAAAAAGTAGACCCTTCCGAAACCATCACTGTGGCAATTAAGTGGTCCATGGACATGTATCTAGCGTGTTATACTAGTACATTTAAAATATATACTAACGACTTAAAAAAATTCCGGGAATGGTGTTAGCGATAGTGAAGTATTTGATGAACTTAATAAACTAAGAATGTTATCACTAAAGTGTTTGGAGTAGACCGCATTATTTTCTAAAAAGGAGGTCCTAAGTTCGACTGTTTGTAATTTTTCATATACATATGTATGTGAAACCAAATTGTCAACCGATTTAAAATTTTATTTCATTCAAAGAACACACGAATATGCCAGGGTAGTTGAGAGAAACCCTCAAACTTCAAAGGCACGAACAATGTTTTTTCCAAATCTCTACTAATATTATAAAGCTACAGAGTCTGTTTGTTTGAACGCGCTAATCTCAGGAACTACTGGTCCGATTTCAAATAAACTTTCAGTGTTGGATAGTCCATTTGTCGAGGAAGGTTATAGGCTATATTTTCACAAAAATTAGTGCAATCACTGCAAAAACTATTGATAATAGAACAAAATAATGTACTACGGGTTTATAGGTCTTATTAAGATCTACAAAAAAGTCCGCGAGAGCACATATCTAACTATCATAATTTAGTCACAATAACCGCTTTTATGTTCATAAAAAATATTAAATCGTCTGAAGAAAGAAACTTCGTTAAATGTGTATCGTAATATTAATCCTTATGTAAATTAAGCATTATGTTATCAAGGGTATTTATGTAAAGTAAAATACTTTTTGTTTTATTCCAATCGGACATTTCGTTGAGAAATTATCACGAGTATAAAAACGCAAAGAATTACCTAATGATGAGTTATTTGCCAAAGAGTTTTATCAACATAATAATATTAATATTTATCGAAATAAATGCGTTGTTGATTAAGATTATTTCATTGTGAACAAAATTGTCCTTGAAATCATCAAATCAGTTAATTTCAATTATGATCTTACAAGGAACTACGCGGGTGAAACCGCGGGTCACAGCTAGTATTGTCTAAAGGTTTCAAGACATTTGAGTCTCATGTTGGTAATCACTTAGGGGATAGCTCGCACGTTAATAATAACTAATAAAATGTGGCATCGAAAGCTGGCTGTCTACTTAAAATCTACTTTTTTATTACAGTAAATTATAACTAAATCAATAAAAGCTAACTACCGCAGAGCACGTAATGTAATACCAGTAAACAGAATAATAGCACTTTTTTAGAGTAATATCTAACCTTTGGACCTTTCAGCCAACCATGAACTTTGTAAAATCGCAGCAGAATACTTACAAGAAAACACAAACTATATAAACTATATATATATATATATATATACACAAATAGCGCACAGCTTAATTCACTTGAAACACGGACAGGAATTTTTTAATCATTTTATACTTAGATTTAGATACGGCTATGTACAGGCTACTCAGAGATTGCTTTAGTTCCTAATAAATATATCCACCCTCAATAACATTTTGTAGTTAGCTAAAATGTTTTAATATTTCAATATTGAAGCCCACAAAATCCATTATATAAAAAAATACTTTTGCTCAGCTTTCAAGCTTCGATTACAATGCTCAGCAGATCATATAAAAACAGAATTTGTGTAATATTAGATAGAGACTGTATATACTTTATACTGCATGTTATAATTACATATATGGTGATGACAAATAGATGATGTTAAAACTGTGATATATGCATTGTTATTTTAAAAATTTAAATTTTACTCTCAACTTTGTCTGAATATGCCAATAGATTTTTTTAAATTGTTCCTTTTTATATTTTCTTTTAATTTTTTTTTTTTATAGTGAAGCAAACATTAAAGCCTGGACTTTAGAAAAATATGGTCACTACTCTTAAAGAGTAGTGACCATTTTTTTCTAATGCACTATAACTTACATAAATTCTTCTGCTTTGCTTCAATTGCGTCATCTTCCAGAGGTTCACCAAAACGGGCAAGGCAAATGGCTTTGGAGATAACTGGATATCGGGTGGAGACAGTAAATAACTTAACACATCTCACACACGAAAGGTAGGATGGCATAAGGAAGCCAAATGGACTCACATTCCAAAAAAGTTATCTTTGAAGGGTTGTGCATAAGTAGAGGTATTTTTTAAAACAGAGGCTTACAATTGTGTTTAAAGTAAAACAAAACTGGCGTACGCCATATTTAAAATGCATATGAAGTAATAGTTACGTATAATTTGTAACTCGATATGTATGTAAGGCTAGAATCAACTGGCAGGCTATTGTCACTGCCTACCCCGTTGGGAGAAATACTTGGTTTGACCTGATGTATGTAATTTGGAGGTTTAAATAACTTTAAAGACAATATTGGAAAATACCAAACGATATACGCGTAATCCCACATTCATCCGTCAATAAAACAGTTAACAATTTCGGCATTCCTAGTTTGATTAGCTTTGTGCTTTGACATTCGCTAGTAATATTGTGTCTGTAACCGTTGAAATTTTCATTTCAAGTGAATATTTGCAACGTGCTATGCCTATTCTGTTACGTTAATAGAATCTATTTTGCCATACTGAATAATTTAAATTATCACTGAGGTTGCTATTGTTTTGTATATTTATTCTATCACAATATTTTTTTATTATCTTTAGTGTTTGTTGTGGAAAAATATAAGTTATAAACTTTGAATTACGACGACTACAATACGAGCGGTAACCATATGTAGAGGTGAAACTGTGCGGAAAGCTTTTACGAAACTTTTATACAAGCTTCGGATATTTCGGATATTTCGGATATTTCGGATACTTCTGTCCTGCTCTTCTTTAAGACCATCACCGATATGATTTAAGAATGTGCTTTGCGGTCGAGCCGTCCAGCCCACTGACATTCACTTTGTAGGAATACCTTTCATGTCTAGATAGACTATGAGAGAGGTGCCTATTAAGAACTTTAACACAACACCAGTAAAGAGTAACCATTTTGTTATGACGTCTTAGAGTTTGCCTGCTTTTAGAACAATACGCAATTGCAATAAAATAAAAACACATTATTTCGCATGAATTAAGAACGCAAAGCAATGGTGAAATAAATCGGTTCATATATTAATTTATACATACATTCACACTAAGTTAGTCCCAATACGTTACAGGGGCCAAACCTACTGCCGTCATCAGGCTAAGTGTGTGACTATACATGAACTGTCTGATAGATAACAGTCCGATCCAATAGTCGGAATCACATCGAATCTATTATAAGTAATACTGCAGTAAAATAGTAACTACAATTGCAGCATATAATTGTCTATGTATAGACTAGCTGACCCATCGAACTTCTTTTCGTACATAATGTATTAGAATATTAATTTTCTTCATAATAAATATAATTTTTTTTTCGTACGCTTTTATATTGTTTTAAAAGGTACTTATTATGTTATTCGCGTCGGAGACGAATCCAATAAATCAAAGGCATACACATCGCTCCAACCGTTTTTGAGATATTAATCATGTAACTAAACCCACTATACATATAAGATTAGATGAAAACACTTGAAAGATGCTAGAATTGTACAAATCACAATTATAAGGATGCTAATTTTATGCAAGAAATGACACCTTAACAGTATTCTTGGTTTAAGGGAACTAAATAAATACATTACGTTTATCATTAGTGTACGTATGTGTATTCCGTTTGTAAGAAGAACTGCATATCTAAGTTCCTCTCTTTTTTACTGAGGTTATCTCTTGCTTATACTCTATGTCACTCCAAAATAAAAGGAACTTAAATGATACTTCACATGTTATATGAAATCCATCATCATATATGTACGCACATATACACTCGAAAAACTCAAATTTTCGCCGATGTGATCCAGCTTATACGAATATATTTTTACACTCTTAACATTTCATTATAATGCACTTAACTGACAGCCGATTACTGTAGTGGAATATAAATTACGTTACAATGAATTCCTATTTAACAAAACAATAAATAATACCAATTTTATTACCCACTAAATCCAAGCTGGATGATGAATTAACTGTAAAAATCACTACTCACTTTGAAAAACTTCACTAAAATGTCACTTCATTATATCTTAATAGGTGTAGTTCAAAATGAGATGAGCTTAATTCACGGGGATGGTTGTCAATAGAGTGACTCTGGCGCAGACCGTGGGGGCTATAGGGGCGCGGCGTTGCGCGGGGTGGCACCGCCCCATTAATTGTCCATTTCAAGTTCGAGCCCATTCATCAATCGCTGATCATTTGTTGACAAACGATTTGCGTCTATTGTTACTAAGGGTTATAATTTCTATTTTCTATTGCTATTTCTTTTGTTTATTTCAATAACTTTTGGTTGACCGGGCAGATGTCATGTTATTAATCCATCAATATGTTTGTAATCGTTTTCAGTGTACAAACCTTTTTTTTTTTAATTTTCAGGAAATCATTACATATTTTCTTTATACAACAACAAAGTTCTTACTATTACGACTATTTCAATTTAAAAAAAATGGTCTAGTGGTTTTCAAGAACAGCATTTGGGTTTAATTTATTTAAGTTAAGTAGTTGTTGGCCACGACTTTATTGCTAAAAGGGCCATTCCAGACTAACACATATCAGTGCCAAATTTTATCAAGTGCACCTTGAAAGAGATCTCTCAGAATAATTGGCGTAATTGATGTTGTATCAAACGTGTATCCAAACTTCCCATTTAATAATCATAAACAAATATTTTATAGTAACTTTAATTTAAATATTATTCAAATTTGGAATGTCATTCTGATTTATCTTAAGTGTATCTTAAATGAATATAATGACCTTCTTACAGTAAAGTAAATATAATATATTATACCACACAAGATATTTCTGATCGACTTGACACCTTGGCGTTGCGTAGAGATGTAGCTTCACTCTGCATCCTCTATCGCTTGTATCATGGGGAGTGTTCAGAGGAATTGTTCGGACTTATACCGGCTGCTGGTTTCCGCCATCGTCCTACGCGACAAAATATCCATCCCCATCACCTGGACGATTGGCACTCCACCACTGTGCGCTTCTCCAGAAGCTTTTTGCCTCGCACAACCAGCTTATGGAACAAATTGTCGCCTGCCGTATTTCCGAACCGATACGACCTTCAAACCTTCAAGAAGAGAGCGTACCTCTACCTAAAAGGCCGGCAACGCACTTGTGACTCTTGAGTTGCGGGTGTCCATGGGCGGCGGTAGTCACTTACCATCAGGTGACCCGTCTGCTCGTTTGCCCCCTATCGCATAAAAAAAAAAAAAAAAAAAAAAGAAACTTTCATCACAAATGCTGCTCACAAAGCTTTGTTTCATAAAGAGTTTTTTCATTTACTGCAATTATCAAAGGAAATTCAAGGAATGTTGCTTGTGTTGTGTGTGATTGTATTACTGAATAAGTATTTATTATAGGCCAGAGATAATTGTCTGCACGGAAAGTTATAACCAATGTTATTCCAACATGTCGCCCGACTGTTGCAGTTACGACGTACTTGTTGGCTAATGGCCGTGTGCCTATGAGAAAATTATACATATATTATTATTATTCTTATTAATCTACAATTGAGTCCCAATTACGTAATTGGGTGCCCCCAATTACGTAATCCTGTTGCCATCATGAGGGGAATGTATACATAACTATGTATAATAATATACATATTAACGGTCATATCCAACAGTCTGTATATATAACAAAATGTCTATACACAAAAAGCAAGTAAACAACAGGTGTGGTGATAAAAATGACATGCAGGTAAATCTATAACCACTGTGAGGGCTCGGACATACTTCACCCACAAATTGACACCACCCAATTGTGCGACGTGCAAACGGTTCCAACGCAAAAGTGATCACCAAACTGGTGCTGCAACTTGCCCGACACGGAGATACGCTGAGGATAAATATATAA
Source organism: Tyria jacobaeae (assembly GCA_947561695.1). Lineage (NCBI taxonomy): Eukaryota > Metazoa > Arthropoda > Insecta > Lepidoptera > Erebidae > Tyria > Tyria jacobaeae. Next base: position 1,805,376 of record OX387207.1, on the reverse strand, counting down.
ACTCTATAGACTATGGTGGTGTCTAAGAGCGAGCGTACGTTGTAATCAACATCTTTTTTATATTTTATTCTTAATGACTAATCAATTGGTCTGTGACTTAGACAATTTTTCTGTGTCTGAAATTAAATATTGTGACGTCAAAGACTGTAATGACACTTCTGCCGATGAGCAATAGGTACTTGAACGATACGTTACACTACCAAAATTTATAGCAATACAATTACGTAACAAACGCATATGGCAGAATTCTAGATCTAGCCCTGTTAAACGAGTCCTTTTGCGTATCTAAACGTGATGACCTGCTAGTTCCATTCGACCCCCACCACAAAGCGCTCTCTGTTAGAATCATTTCATCTAAACTGCCTTACTTTAAACAGCCTCTCGAACTAAATATTTATTTGAAAAAAGAGATTACGCTGAAATAAACAACAGTATTAGTAACATTGATTGGTATAGTAGACTTTCTGATGTGTTAGTCAGTGACGCGGTTGGTTCTTGTATTCATTTATTGTGCTACAAATTGATATATAGCAAGAATGTAGCAATTTTTATCAGTGTGGAGCATAACAGCGTCACTGAAAATATGTATTTAAGAAAAACATAAATATAATCGCAAATTGTAAAGTTTGAATTATTACGGGTAAGAGTCAAACGTTTGGAAAGGTAGTGTTATGAGAATTAAAGAAAATCTTTTGAAGAATCGATTAAGTTGAAACCGAAATATTTTTGGTCATATATCAAATCACATCCTTAGTCATCCATAGCAGGCTCCGTCACATACGGCGGCTCTGTAGCAAATACAAGCGACGCCATATGTAACGAAAAAATAAATAATTCATAAACAACGAAAAAATATATAAATTTTCTGACTATTTCTTTTCAACCTTTTTGCAGCCGTCTCAGACAATCTATCTTATCCATCAACACCTCTCATAATATCAGCTACGTTATTTCCGATATTTATAAGGTGCATATACGTCACAGCAGTAACGAAACTTTTAAAATAACTCGACCTTGACAAATCCTGTACAAGTGTGCAGATACCATCGCTATACCAATCAGCATACTATTCACAAATCTCTAGCCAATTGCACTGTACCGGTAACATGGAATAAGGCTTTTATTACGCCTATTCACAAGAAGGGATTTGAAGATATTGATTTTCGAAAAGCATACTAATAATATATATTATAAAATAAATACTAAGGCACCACAAACCCTAGCGACAATTCTAAAGAAGCCTAAGCTTTTAAGGTCTAATACTGAACATACGTATGTAGTACATCAGAATACGCGTAGTATTTGACTATTTTATTAATTTATTGCAATGATTAAGAAATGCTAAAAAATACAGAAATATAAAACTGTGAATAACACCTGGATTGGTTCGTTGCATAAGGCACCGAGACAAATTTTACCAAAAAATGTACAATAGAGTCTGATAATGTAGTACTTTCCATATCTTATTAAAGGTTAAAGAATTACTGCAATAACCTTTTGAAGAAATATAAAGATCCAGCACGAAGAGAACGAATTAAAAATAACCATTAAAAAAGTAAACTTGCTTGAAAATTTATTAAAAATACAATTCTAGTCGAAAACCTCTGAAGCGCCTCTAGATTTAATACTTCGCGAGATAAGCCCGAATCAAGCAGCAAATAACAAAGTCAGTACCTAACTACTTTATAAACATGGGCAAAACTTTGCAGAAAAATAATTGCAGTGTACTGCTGACCCCTAAGACCTAGGTTCATGCCTTCATCTAAATTAAATTCCTTTGCTTTGCTAAATACTGATATAAATGAAGCATTATATCTGCTGTATGCAATAGGATGGAATAACATTAACAGTAAAGTATCAAGCATTGATTTTCCCCTTTTTTTTCGTGTGGAAACCCCCTCGGGCCGTCATTCCATCGGGGTTCTAAAATAGGAGGAATTCCGGAACAGCTTTATTAAGACATCTGGACCAAAGAGACCTCTCCGGCGGGGAATCGAACCTCTGTCTCCCGCGTGACAGGCGGGATACTAACCACTAAACTACCTAAGACTGTGAACATTGACTTGCCTCCCATCATCCTTCATTTCTTCATTCCAATTATATTTAGACAAATGTGTGTTCAATACGTCGCTAAAAGATGAAACATGTGTAAATAACTACAGACCCACCTCAGCATTATCAGAACATTCAAAAATTTAGAAGAAAATTATAAACAACTAGCGGACCCGACAGAAGTTGTCCTGAAGTTGCAGTATAGATAAATAACCTAGATACCGAGCGCAGCGCCATCTGCCGGGCTGATTTGTAAATCTAAATCATCCAGGGCGCCACCCAAATGCATACAAAAAAAAACCTGTTCCAGCCGTTTAGGAGGAGTTCAGAGACATACACACGTACAGTAGAATGATATATATAAAAATAGGCATAAGATATCTGGAAGCTGTAAAGTGCATCCGATATAAACTTTGTTGATATAAATGACCGCTGTAGCTTGAAAATTTCTAATGGTGTCATATTATATTGTGCGGATGATACAGGCATACAGATACTAACTGGTTATATGAAAATCTATTTACCCTAAATACAGAAAAAAAATATATTATGCTTTCAATGACAGGTTCAAACACACCTATTACTAAACAAAACATACCTATATACACTTGCCTCTGACCTGCTTTAGCTAATTCCTATGATGTGAAATACATTTAAGTATTATTGACACAATATTGAATTTACGCAAAAACACATTCATTTACTATGCACAAGAACTAATATGTATATTAAAGAATTTTTGCAATGTAGCCGACTACGCTTTAATAAAGCAAGTGTATTTGTCGTTTACTACGTAGATATAGATATTTATTGCATAACTTCATGAAGATGCGCAGAAATATCAATATTACTGACTTTAACAACGCCCTCAAAGGCTATTCTTAAGGCACCGACATTGCGCCCACTTATATTTCCCACACACCAGCTTTAAATGGGGTATAATATTATTAGCTTCGGGCAGCTATTTATATAACACACCATTTTAAAGCAGTCAATTATGCAGACAGAAAATATGTTAGAAAATGTTATATGAATGAAATTATTATTGTTAAATATTGTTTAGGACTATGTAGTATTTTTATCTTCTATATTAAACTGTTATTTTTATTGTATATTAATAATTAATTATCTGTTTATAAATTCTAAGTCAAGCGATCGCCTCAACCAAAGGTTAACCCTTTTTTTTTTTTTTTTAACGTGTGGAAACCCCCTCGGGCCGTCATCCCACCGGGGTTTTCAGTGGAACGGTGTGTCGGAATCGGACCGACGAAAACCACACGGTGTGCCATGCTGCGCTTCAAATAGGAGGAATCCGGGAACAGCTTTAGTAAGACATCCGGACCCCTCCTAGCGCTTTTGCCCGCAAAAGCGCGGGCACCACCTTCTGGTAACTCTCAATTAGGCAACGTCCAGGCACACCAGGACGTCGCCTTCTCGCGGCTGGCCTTTATAGCGGGTGGAGGGGAAAACCCGTCCCGACCACCCACAGCCACACTCAGGGCGGCATGAGGCGCAAGTAAGCGCGCCTCCGCCGCCCGGTACGCCGGCGGCGAATTAGGTCCGAGTGGAGATCGTCCTCCCGGGCCCGTTCCGCCGCCTCCTTCTGTGAGATGACCTCCTCGCAGAAGGTTGCCGCGGTAAAATTCCTGTCGCTACCGGCCATGGAGCGTATGACGGCCGGCAGCGAGAGATCCTCTCCGATGACTGCAGTGAGGACCCGACGCTGCGCCGCCCAAGCCGGGCAATCCGCAAGCGTATGTTGGCCCGAGTCCTCACTGCAGTCGCAGTGGTGGCAGACGGGACTCAATTCCCTCCTAGCGACCGAATGCAGGTACTTTCCGAAGCAGCCGTGCCCGGAAAGAACCTGCGTCAGTCGAAAGGAAAGGGTCCCGTGCTGCCGCCCTGCCCACTCGACGATGACCGGCTGGAGCGCCTCCACGGTGGCTAAGCCAGCACGTGGAGCCTCCAGCCGGGACGACCAACGAGCCATAGTGACTCGGCGAGCGGCCTCACGCCACTCGTGTACGTCTTCGGGCGGGGGCCGATTGCCGCTACCCGCCCTGAAATCAGTCGTTCGCCGAAATACTTCGGCGAGCACTTCCGCCTCCAAGTTCCGGCCAATGCGCACGCCGCTTCCGTCGATACGGTGCGGTAACCGCGTATGGCTCTAACCGCCATGACCGTTTGAGGGCGCCAGAGGCGTGCCCTATTCTGGGCGGTCAGAGCCTCCGCCCACACCGGTGCACCGTATAGTGCCATTGACCGGACAATCCCCGTGTACAGTCGTCTTGTAGCAACGCTGGGTCCACCCAAGTTGGGCAAAAGTCGCCCAAGGGCGGACGCAGCGCCGACCAACCTTGGAGCCAGCTGCAGGAAGTGCTCGTCGAATCGCCATCTTCCGTCGAGGATCAGGCCCAGATATCGTATGTGGGCCTGAACCGGTACGAGGATCGAGTTGACCATAATGGAGGCGCCAGGGGGCGGACCTCGACGGGGCCCATGGAATAAAAGGGCCTCCGTCTTATCTAAGGCCACCCGCAACCCTAGCGCCTCGATGCGCCCGACCACCAGTGAGGCTCCTCTGGTGGCCAGGCGTGCCGCCTCTTCAAAGTTCGCCCCCTGGGCTGTGACCAGTGTGTCATCGGCGTAACAGATTACGCCCAGCCCATGGGGGAAGTCACCTCGAAGGGCCCAGTCGTAGCCCATGTTCCACAGGAGTGGTCCAAGGACAAACCCCTGCGGAACACCGCACGACATGGGCCGACGACTCAAATTTCCCTCTCGATCCTCGTACACGACGGTACGCTCCTCCAAATAGTCTGCCATCAGCCACTTCAGGTACTGTGGCACTCCGTGATAGCGGAGCGCTTCCCTGATGCAGCTGAATGGCAGACTATTAAAAGCGTTGGCAATGTCCAAAGACACTGCCAACAACACGCCGCCACAGCTCACTACCTGTTCGGTCAGGGCCCTTAGGCGCATTACAGCACCGATCGTCGAACGCCCCGCTCGGAAACCGAATTGGGCGTCCGACACCAAAGGTTAACTCTAGCTCAAGCAGGCAGCAAATGAAGTTTTTGAACTTAATTTTATTATATATCTTCATTTGTTAGAAATTCTGTCAAAAATAATACTTTATTCAATTTAATATAAGCACGTATAACTAAAAAGTTATTTATAATTTAAGGATCTGTCTGTAATTAAAATGTATAAATAATTAATTACTTTAAAACACTTACTAAAGTGAGATATAGTACAGAACATATTTGTTGCTCATAACCTATTAATGCAATTTTTTTCTTAAATGGCTTGTTGATCTTGTAGTAAGTGATCCTGATTGACAAGCCAGAGGTCGTGGATTCGATTCCCACTGAAGAAAACTATTTATTATGATCACCATAGAAATATCTAAGTATGTTTTGCAGGTATGTTTATCAGCAGTCTGTTTAATATAGTACATGCTTTGTTTAATTGGGGATCAGACGGCCGTGTGTAACGTTTTTAATAAAAAAATAATTTTGAGTAAGAGAAGACGAAGGCATCGTTCTCTTTTCGTAAAAAGAGATAAGATTTCCTCCCTTTGTTTTCTGAGAAATGAGACAAACAGAGACTATAAATGTATGATAGCTATTTTCTACCTAATCTTAATATATATAAAATAAATCATATATTTATGGTATAAATGAGAAAATTTGTTTCATTATCACGTTGACGCTGTAATTTACTATTTTAATTATTGGTAAGTGCGGCTAGTCGCATTTTAGTCTCAAATTTACTATTAATCAATAAGTTAGTATTGTCTAGAAATAGACGTGAGCCCTGCTTGACCTCTATTTAATTTTTTATATCAGGGATTCAATAATAATTTATAAATATTAGACTACCATAATGACTTATATCTTATTTATACATATAAATAGCGGAAGACGCACAGCCTTTGCGAGTAAGTGCTACTCATTTGACAACTCAAAGAATTCACCAGTCAATAAAACAAAAAAATACTTTGCATTCCATGTACGATATAGTGAAGTAGATATGCTATCGAACTACATAGAGAGCACATTCGTGGTCATTTGATACTACGCGTAGAGCTCAAGTCGTAGCTATATAAAAGTTCTACGGGCAGCGTAGACCTTCAAAGTCCTTTAGCTGAGAGCTTTAATAGCTCATCTCATAAAAATATAGGGAAAGTAAGTTCGAGTAAATTTCTATATAAGACAAACTCTTAAAAAAACACTAAAGTACGCCTTACAGTCATTACAATCAGTAATTTTACTAAAAAAAAATATATATATGTATTGTATATATATATATAATTTAACTGACTGCAGTTTAAAATTAATTATAATTAAGTAACAATGGTTTTTGTAACAATTAAAGCTTAGGAGGAAGCAACGCATTTTTTTACAAATTTCTTACTCACAAATAACAGCTGGCCAGGACCATACGAACTTGTTGCATTAGAAACGCGACGAGCATAAACGACCCATAAAAAAATAAATCTGCTTCTATATTCAACAAGTATATTAAACGTTTTTTTTTTAATAATCTGTATTTTTTAAGCCGAATGTTTTTAAATCTTAAATTTGAAAGAGTTTGATTCGGTTTTATTTATTGCGTTTCCCGGCGCGCAAGAGCGATGCAGCGTTACAGCTAGCCCCGTGGTCGCCGGGACACTGATATGCAAGGCTACACTTGTAAAGGCTAAATAATATGCGTTTGATATATTGGTTCCAGGTTGGCTTGTGTCGACGCAACAAGCCAGAACACAGGCGTTTTCAATTTAATATTCGTTTATGTTACTGTAGTGCTGATATTATGCACACATATATTTAATATTGCTTTATTATATAATTAGATAGAATGTTATTGGATTATTTAATTGCTTATCGTTTCGAAGCTTCATACGGTTGCAAACACTTTAATCCATCTGATTTGTTTCGTTTTTTTATAATAAGATATAGAGACTCCATTATTAAAGGAGTTAAATAAGGAGGTTCTATGTTCGAGGTTATATGCTTTTTTTTTCATGTAAAGTGATTTTTTCCTTTGATTGTCAATCGTTTTCCTTTTTTTTTTTGTTCGAAATAGTATACTTTTGCGGTGGTCCCATTGTAATCGAATCGGGATTTGATCATGGTACATGTATCAATGAATTTACGAGTAAGTTTTATAATAGTTAGTTTTACGATTTTAAGTATTACGCAAATGAATTTGAATGGCACCTCGGAGGCGGTTATCTAATGGCTTATAAATCAATTGTAACTTGTGTTATAGCAAATAAATACAATAAAATCTGGGTTTAAAAATTGTGTGTGTGGCCATGAGTTAATTTGCTCAAAGTCTTCAATTTCTAATAACTGCTTTGTAAATATATTGGTGCCTCACGAGATAAAGGTACAATAGGCAATAAAACTTCTATTTCAATTTTTTATTAGATTTTTGTTTTCTTTCATAAATAATATAAGATTGTACTCACACCAAGTTCTTTTTTATATAAAACAACAATATGTACATATTTTCTTTCAGATATTATGATTCTCGGTCAATGGAAAATCACTTTATAGGTTTTCATTTATTTGCGAAATGTTTAAGTTTGAAAATTTTAAAATGAAAATACTATAACTACTGCAGAATATCGTATCTTAAGATTACGTTGACTTAGAAGTTTGATTTCCTAAGAGCGTTGATTAAGAAGTTTGATTTGATTGATTTTCTAACAGCGACAATTGCGCTTGTGCATGTTGTAATTTATGGTTTATATTTGATGATAATCTTGTCTTGATGATGATTTCTGAAATAAATTGACTTGTTATACAGTCAGATAGTAGTAAAGTAAGGGTGTCTTTTATCCTTGTAATTAGCAGAACCCTTGAACAATTAGGTTGTAAATGTGGAAATGGTGGAAAACATTAAAACTGCATCTCACTATCTTCGTGATATAAAAGTTACGTAAAGATATACATATAAGGTATTATTTTCAGTATCTTCTAAATTTGGGGTCTAGTTGGGGTTGGGGTAGGTTACCGCTTCTATATCAAGCAGTTAGCTTGATAACTGTACAATATATGACTGGCCTGTTGGTTTAGTGGTTAGTGACGCTGACTGCTGAACCGGAGGTCGTGGGTTCGATTCCCACACGAAACAAAAATTTGTGTGATCCACAAATAATTGTCTCGAGTCTAGGTATTCTGGGTGTCCGTTGACTGAATGCTAAAAGGCCCACCTTCACCTCTCCTCTTTCCAATTCCCTCACCCCCCTCCCCTCTTGCCCCTTCTTCGCCCCCCTTCATCGCCGTCAAAGGTGGGCCGCGTACTTACGACTCTTGAGTTTCAGGTGTCAATGAGCATTGGTTGTAGTATACCATTAAATGACCAGTCTGTTCGTCTGTCCCCCTACGTAATAAAGAAATGCTTATATATTTGTGAATACATGTATATTGTAGAGAAATTATACAGAAGCACAAATAATTGTGCCAGAATTATTTGTATTTGTATCTAACCAGAAACCATCGAGCCTTCATATTATTATCGCGACTGGATTATTTATTCGAACTTAATTTAATAACTGATTTCTTTAAATAACTGAGGAGAGTCCGCTGTAATAAGAAATTAGCGACAGTATTTTTGCATCGGAATAATAACAGATAAATGGATAATCGCATATCATTTGACAGGAGGTACACACAACAAAATAGGGTGCCATCTTTGAATTGATGTCACTTTCACTTTCTGTCAATATTCAATTCCATTTTGTGCAGCCGTATTCAATTTGGTGCAGTCTGATTGGTCGTCGGATACCAGCAGGGGTTCTTTTATTTTTAGTGTAGGGCCGCTTTGCACAGATTGCATTTTGTGTGTGACGCGGGTCGCCTTTGTGATTAGCTAGCCATTTTTTAATCGTTCATTATGGTTTTGTTTGTCAATTGAATGAAGTCTTAGGGTGAGTGGAATACTTTTATTAGATCCGCTTGTAGAATATCTCCCTTTTTGTTCTTTAAGCGTTCAGTTAAGACCCCTAACATGCGATACGTCTGTTTACATGAATAAGAATAGAGTTCAAATTTTGTATGTACCTTTTAGTAACTTCGATGGCACGTTTTGAGGACCACTTGTCGGATGGCGTTAATTTATCTATTATAGAATAAAACAAAATCGTTTTGAGTGTCTCCGTCTGTATGAACATTATATTCTCTGTAAAACAACATGATGTGCCTGTGTAAAAAAAAATATTTGTTATTTACAAAATAATCTTATATATAAAATTCTCGTGTCACAATGTTAGTAACCATAGTCCTCCGAAACGGCTGGACCGATTTTTATGAAATTTTGTGTACATTTTGGGTAAGTCTGAGAATCGGTCAACATCTATTTTTTATCTCCAATTTTTGTTTCGCGGGAACATTACTAATGCGTACGAAGTCGCGGGCAACAGATAGTAACCATATCATTATTTTGTAAATACCATGTGCCTGTTTCATAAACCTACGAATGTTATGTGTGAAATATAAAAAAAATATTGTTGCATTAGAAGGACTTAATGTCAATGTCGGATAATTAATGAAGTCAATAAATACATCACGCGCATTTCTATTACTTTATTTGTTTTTTTAAAAAAGACAGCTCCCGCACTAGGATTAATTCCTGTTCCTGGGGGACTTTACAAACATTCAACCAACGGACACAAAGAACACCCAGACTCAGAACAACAATTTAAGGAATACACAAAGTGTTATCCCGTCTGGGGATCGAACCCACAACAGTCGGCGCAGCAGCGTAGTGGCGAGGTGACCACTTAAACCGCTACGCCGCGCCATCCGTGCAGTCGTTTCTACAGAACATCACCAATTTGATCAGTGTGCGTATTATATAAGAATAGAAGTTGGTGCCGGAGCAAGTGGCGGTCTGTTGTATGTGTGTACCCTTACGTGACAGAGGCATGAGCTTATAAGGTATGTAATGTCAATAAAATAATAAATTACTATATGGGTTGTATAAATCCTCGTGTCAGTGTTCGGAAATAAATATTTATTATTATTTATTTAATTTAAACAACAAATAAGTTACATTTTTAAACATATAAAAACAAACAATATATTGAGAAATAGAGAATATAGTGCCCCCCCGGTACAGGGTTCACTATTATGATTGTTTTTGAAAATAATAGGACACACAAGAAGTCTGAGAATTTGTAATAGAAAAAACGTTTACCCATTTTTTTTGTATTATTTTAAATATATTAACATATGAGTCTGTCATAAATTTTGGCCATTTATATTTTTGGTGACATGGCAAAGATGCTTTTATAAATTATAGCCTCATTTATAAAAGTACGTATTTTTTTTTGTGAGACCTACGACAGCCACTATTGAGTAATACTCCGGCCTCACAGAAAACCTTTAGACAAGCAATGCCTGCATGGTATTGCCAGTAAGTGAGGGTACCGGAGGTAGGGTCCAGGGCCAGGGATACCCTGTCTCCTTTTTCCCCTCCCCTTATCACCCTCAAAGGCAGACAGTGCGCTAATACTCTAGAGTTGCAGGTGTGCATGGGCGGCGGTTGTAACTTGCTATCGGGTCAGCCGTCTGTTCGTTTGTGCTGTATATCATCAAAAACCCTAGCTACATAGAAATATGTTTTATTAATTAATTTATTATTTATTAATTTGCATCTAAAAAAAAATGAAATGCATTTTTTTTTATATTTTATTTAAAGGTGTCATACAGTCTCCTACCCCCCCACTTGCCGTTGGACGTTGAATGACAGGACATCCTGTACATGTACACTTTTATAGTGTATACACCGAAATAATACATTTACTACAATGTATAACCTAATCGGAAATACATGGTTCGCCGCTAATAGTTATGATATGTTTTGAGTAATCGGATCCGGATGCTATGGCGCTCAATCGGGGAGGCCTATGTCCAGCAGCGCACTGCAGTTCAGTCCTAATTCATTCATTTCATTCATTCAGTAGGCTAATTGATTGATTGATTGATATTTCTGAAGACGCTTGTTTCGAAGTAGTGATGTGACTTTTGAAAACAGAAAAAATTGCGTCATGTTGAATTTGGAATCTATCATTCTATCAAGTTCTTAGCGTCAAGGTCGCTGAAAACTTGAGAGCAAAGAGTTTTGGCTTAAAATCAGATCTTTGGCATAAGGGATTCGACAATACGTCACTTTAAGCAGATTTTGGTATTTAAGTCACTATTTACTTTGGTGATATTTAAACACTGCAAAAAAAAAAAATTAGTGAAATATTCCTAAACTGTCATGATTTACTCATGTGAACGGATCATTACGGCAGATGATTTAGAAAGGAAGACAGTAACCTAGAACTCATTATTGAGTAGATTTTTTGACCATCCTGTCATTAATTAAACAAAAAATTCATATGATTTGTTGAAAACATTTGAGATAGTTTCAGAATTGATTATTCAGAGGCTCTTTCATTCATTAATAAAAGCTAGTATAATATTATATTTATTTCAAGCTTACAATGAGAATTTAGAAAAACTATTACTGAACTTAAGTTTTAAATATTTATTTATTTATTTAAACTACCGAATGATCAATCGCCTGGATAATTGGTGGCCCTAATCCCATCTATAACGCTGTTTTCTGCATTAATTGTCAGGCTTATTTGTCGTCATTCAACAACGCTACAATGTAATGCTATTAAAGAAGTAAGAATATATTTCTTAAATAGAGTTGAGAACAACCCACAAAGTTGAAACAAACAAGTAAAGGCATATGCACCTAAACTCAAACATGTATATTATGCATGTCAAGAACAGACATTTGCTGAAGAATTATTAGCTTTAAAAGAAAACGGTAAAAGATGTTATGACGGATAGGGCTTAAGAGGAGAGAAGAATATAGGAAGGAATGCTTCATTAGTTTGACACGTTGGCAGGATGAGTGTAGAGTGACTATGTAAAAAAATGCACTCCGGGAGTCCCGACAGAAGTGAAAACTTATTTTGGCGCGTTAGACATTTTAGATGAGTACTAGGGTTATTGGGTAATAAATTGCATTTTATTTATCAACTGTATTTTATTAATTATTAGAAATTTTAAAGTACATTTAGTATTATTTTATGAATCTTCGTTAACAATTCCGACAACTCTTGTATCATCATCATTATCATTAATTTTTTTTTCAGTGGTAGAGCCATGCTTAGGCACGAATGGGCCGGCTCGACCGGTGCGATACCACGGCCTCACAGAAAACCGGTTGTGAAGTAACGCTTGCGTTGCATTTCTCCGAATTGAGTGAGGTTTCCGGAGGCCCACTTCCCCCTCCCCCCTTTTCTCTCAACTCATCTCCTTTCTCCTTTTTCCCATCTCCTCATCAATCCTCTCTTCCGCTCCCTGGATCCCCCATCCCTCATCACCCTCAAAGGCGGGCAGCGCACTTGCGACTCTTGAGTTGCAAGTGTCCATGGACGGCGGTGTCACTTACCATCAGGTGACCCATTTGTTCGTCTGTCCCTCTATAGAGTCTATAGTATAAAAAATATATATATTACAATCTAAAATAGAAACTTAACTTTATTTTAACTAAAATAGGAAATAATCAATTTTGATTCGAAGTTATTTAAATATCTCGTGATTACCGCGTCAATTGTACTTTTGTATCTCGTTGTGCTATTATTGCGTTGATTGGACATGTGCGTCTCGTAACGGTGTCACGAGTCCATAGATTTTATCTCATCTAAAAATATGCGTACCGCACTAAAAGAAGTTTAAATTATAAAAGAATATCTGATGAGATAAGAATGATTGTATCTAAGGTTGCCTGTAAGAGATTACCTATGTACGATAAGGCCGCGAATTGTAATAAAAGTTTTAAGTTATATTTTGCATTAGTAGTCTGGTGCACAACGAAACGATTTATTTTTGTAATATCATCAACAGACAATTTAAAACTAGTATATTTCGACCTGTATCAGTCTCCGATAACATATTACATAATCCGTTGGAGACAGCGATGATATAAACAGAAAGAGCTCAGAAAATAGTTATACAAGTTAAGTTTCATAAACCCTTTCTTTATTCAATAAAAGCACTATACAATAAACGTAAATTATTGCATGTTCGTATAAAAAACAGACCTTAGCGTTCATCAAGCAATAAATTAAATTTATTACACAAATTTAACTACGTATAATGTGTTCAAATTACCGTTACCCAAAAGACTAAAGAGTCTTTTTAAAGTTATCCAAATTTATAATCAGACAAATGATGCTTGCTTCCTAAATCTGTTCGGTTAAAGAGGTAAAGCTAAATGTCACAAGATGGCTGCGTTATTGTCGTCAAAACGTTGGCGGTTAATACGCCTCTGCCAATAGATATAGGCACTTATATACGTGCGCGTGTGTCTGTCACAAAGAAATGAATATGTGTTTATTTGCAGCTAATTATAGTTTCAAGCAGAGGTGTATCAAACACCCACTCTTTGCAACCGTTATCAGGTCCCGCTCCCGTAATGGTGAAAAGCTAATTACTGTTCACCGGGCACTGTATTTATTAGGTCTTCTGGTTGGTTTTGAGGGAGCGTGTCAAGTAGCTGTCGCGACACGTCGGTACAAGTTACTTGGATATTCGATGTTCTAAAATGAAATTTTAAATTTTGTATAAAAAAACTGAATTTTATCAATGATGTTTGGATAACCTTTCTTATAAGTGTTACTAATGGGGAGCCAAGTGAATAAAATATAAAACGAAGGCCTATCCACAATTAAATTCAACAAAATGAAATGCAATCTGCATTTAGGCAAAATGCAATTAAATTTTAGACCTAAAATACCATTTCAAGGTTATTGGAAGTTATTACAAACATTTAATTACGAATAACATTGATGTAACAACAATCGAATTTAACACCACTGGGTTGTTTTTTTTTTTTGGGGCTATGTTCAGGACAAAGTCTATACGGAGCCAATCGAATCGATTGCATTATTAAAATTCTAAATCCGTGACACGATTATCGAAATAAGTCAGAAATATGCTTCTCGCAGTTATTATATTTATTGTGTAGATAAAGTTGATAATGCTTATTAAAATTAAAAAATAAATAAAATTATATTTAATAGTTTAGTTATATATATAACTAAACTACATATATATGTATATATATATATAAGTACTTTGTGTTTGTACTTTCATTGTAACTGTGGAGTTCTTGATTTGTTTCTGTTTATATTGTGTGTGATGTAGATTATGTAGTAACAAGTTGGCATAACATCTATCGACTCACTGGTGTACGGGTTAAATTCGAATGAATTTGTAAAGCACCAGCTATGAATATTGTAAAATATATTTCTTTTTGATAAATAAATTAAAAAAAAAAATAGACCCGCCATTTTGCAAAAAAGTGATTAAAAATTTTGTGGTCGATGTGGACATTTGCCAGATATCATTTATTATTCATAATTGCCAAACCTTACTCTTTATGATACAATACAATTTGAATCATCTTCATCTAAATTCTTTGTTTTATTTTGTTTTCAAAAACAAAGTTCTTGTTGAAAAATCCGCTACATCATCGAAATTGCAAAGAGCGCGTCAGTTGCGAATAATATCAAGATATATAGCATCTTGCAAAAGCGTGTTCTCGGCGCCAAGCTACCAGTTCATACTTTAATACCTACAAAATAATAATGTTGCCGGAATTACATCTATAAACCACATGGACAACTGTTTATATTTGTAAAAATCAATTAATACACCACAGGCAGAAAATAGCAGAATTTTAATTTATAACTCACAGCATGGACTTACAATTTACAGCATTCAGTGTCATATTTAAGAAGTTTTTATAATTAAACTAATTAACTACAAATATGAACCACAAAGGATAAAATCCAGCCAATTCTGTCACAGCAGTGTCGACCATATTGACACAATCTTTTGCCACCATATTTTGTGACAATGGCGTGGCTAGCACGGACCTTTTTTAAATAATTCACTTTTAGTCTAGAGGTGTGAAACCTGTAGAGTAAATGCGCTCCAATGCTTATAAATATTATCAATATAGGTGTATTCTACTTATAGTTTGGTACTTTAAATACAGTGTTAATTTATGGAGTTGTTATGTGTTAGATTACGAAGGAATTTTCTCTAAAATAATTATAAAAATGTATTTATAATAATATTTAGTTACCCGCGCTAACTGATGAAATCCCTGTTGACGACGAAAGTTTGTATAGGGTTTGATTTCGGATTATTCCCTTTATCCCCCAGTACTTCAGCCCTTCTAGCGGCTAATATGTTATTTTTTCTGTTACCCCCCAAGCGGGGACAATGGGCACTTCTAGTCGTGCTGTATAGCCGAAATAGTGGGTGACAAAAGGAAGGAAAGAATGTCTCTGATTCCTAGTATCTCTCTATGCAATCGCAAAAAAGTTTCCATAGTGTAATTCCCTTTGTGGCCATCCGTATTCCCTTCCCTTCGAATCAAATATATGAAACTAACTGCAGAATCTTCTCCTAGACTTCCGCATAGTCTTCCTTGGAGAATATATCATTGTCGACTCTTCGCAATATATATACATATGTATTTGATAACTAATGAGTGCTCATATTATTTTCATCCACTGTTATAATTAATATTTAATTATAGGAGAGGGACAGCTCTATATATAAACTACAACTTGTGACTGCTTGCGTGACTGTGGCGTTTCAGGTACAGATAATGTGATAGTGTGATGGATTACAGTCATTGTTATTTATCGAAAATCAACAGACGCTGACCTTTAATGAAAGCATAGTTTGATTTTATATTTATATATGTTAACTCTTTTTTTATATTAACTCTACATTATCTTGTTAAGAACCGCCTCGAGATAGTGTAGTTTGCAGATGAAACCGAAACGTATGACTACAAACTTTGACGATGTAAACTGCGCTGTTTCGAAAGTGGTTCACTGGTTTAATGTTAACGATTTACTTGTTAATGGAGAGAAGACTAAATCACTACTCCAAACGTTCAACAGATAAAAGTACGTACTATTAAACTATTAAAGTAGGTTAACTCAAAATAGTGGATACCACAAAATTTTTAGGCATTAATCTTGATTCAAAGCTTCAATGGGTCCACGTATTGATACATTGTCGAATGCTGCAGCATACGCAGATAGAAAAATTCGTGAAGTGACTGATATTGAAACAGCCAGATTAGTCTACTTTTGTTCATTGTCTATTCAGTTTATCTTTGTGCTGCGGAAGAGACGTATCCGAGCAATTTATAACTTAGACGATCGTTACTCGCTGAGGCAGAAAGAATTTAAAGAAATAAATATAATGATCTTATAATCTATAATAATATATATTATAATGGCTTAGGATTAAACTGTTAGAGAGTCACAGGCTATTTTAAATAATATAATTACAGTACAATTTTACAAGAGCTGTTTCGCATTTTCGGTCTTCTTTTATTAATTTTCTTTCTTCTTAATGTTTAACTTATTTTTTGTCCGCCTAACTACATTCCTTTGATAGCCCAATTTTAGTTTATTTAATTTTAGCAACATAACACACGAATAAATAGTGTTTTATTTAACAGTATATGTTGTACATGAAATATTGTAACATCTATCTGGTAATTTAAATGAGTGGCCATGAGTTTGTTTGCCCGATTTCTTCTCATAATTCTCAACAATTTGGAAACGGGCGGTTATAGATCAACACAGGCAGGTATTTAATTATTTTATCTCTTTGATTTTAATTTGACAGGGATTTTTATATATATATATACATATATATATATATATATATATATAGTTTTAAGTAAGACGAAATAATTGTTAAACAATTTTATGAAATAAAGATATTTCATTTGAATTTCATTATAGCAATTGTAAAAGTTCAATATTAAAAGATTTTGATATATATATATATATATATTTGTAGCCGAATATAAAGCTGGGTAACTTACCTTTCTGTCTGTATTGAATGCTAACTACATCACTACTTGTCATGATATGGCTACCGTGGCGTGGAGGGCACTATGTTTTTGAAACCTGAAAACGAGTGTTTGTTTTTGTGATCTAATGCTAATATAAACGAAATAAATAGTAAGCAGTCCATTTAATAGAAATTAGACAACACAAATAAGAAAAATAAAAGTTTTTATAAGATTTAAAAGCGCTTAAAAGTATGTCATGTATTCCTGCGTTGGACAGATTTGGCTTTGTCATGTATACATGACTGTGGCGGTCAAATGGTGAAAGAATTAAAAATAATTCCCTTGGCCTGCCTCCATATATTAGAGAAAAGGAAGTAGTTAAACGGGCAAAAGATGTTACTTGGCGTGACAACTTAAAGAATCGGGATAACTCGGCGTGATACCTTAAAAACAGGATCTTTCTAAACATTATATCAAGAAGTAATTGGTTGTATATTAAATTAAAATCACTATATATATATGTATATATAAAATATATATATATATATATATATATATATATATATATACATATATATATAATATAATATATATATAATATATATAAAAAATAGCTTTACAGAATAAAAAATATTTTGCATAAGCCACTAATATAGTTCTGTGTTCTATATATATATATATACTATATATATAATTGTTTGCGTAAGCATGAAGCAAAATTAATTATTTTGTCTGTGGTCAAAATCATGTGATGATTGCGACCACAGACAAAATAATCCACAGTCCACATCGACGACCTGCCTTCAGCAGTGCTTACGCAAACAATTAACACATAAGTTCATTTGTTTTATAAATCTCAACCTTTTTTTTTTACGTGGGGAAATACTGCGGAGGGGTGTGCCGGACTTGACCGGCTAAAACCGCACTGCTGTCAAGGGCCGCGGGAACACGACATTCTTAAGCGACCAGCAGGTGACCGTCTGCCGGAGCGGACCCCATCTCATTCATTCATTCACACTCTCATTTGAAGGGGGAGAGGATTATGCTTCTCCCCCCACAATTCCTTGAGGGAGGTGCGAGGAACACTGCGCGCCTCCTACCTCGGATCCGCTAAGCGATCGGGGCGGTGAACTGAACCCCAGGTTCACCGCCCTCGGGTCCATTTACGGAGGCATAAAGTTCAACCTAACTTGCGAAATTAACTATTAAAATGTGAGGCACTTGTTAATACGGTGGGCTGCACAATAGCGGTAGCAATCTCATGATATCCACCTAGAACGCTCAGAATGAGCAGTGAGCGCACTCGCAGTGACACATTTTTAAGCCCCAATATTTCTGGTTGGCATAAGGTGCTAAGGTGGAGAGGGCCACATACTAATACTAGCGGGTACAATCACGCTAATCGTAAAGTGAGTAGTTTCTAAAACTAACATAGTCTTGAAAAAACTTCATAAAGTTCGTAAAGAGAAGGAATCTCCGAGTTATTTTGACACTCGAAGCGCTCTCACGTATTGCTCGCGAAACGCGTAGTTGAATGAAATAAAATCACTTAGATCATATAGCTTTAAGGCAGATACGACTGGTGGAAGGATGAATTTAGGACTTTTAAACAAGGATATTTGTTTATTTGATCTAAATAGGTACGTCACTGCTAAAATTATTTGGCTGTGATAACGCTTCACTAATACGTTGAAAACTATTTCATAATTGTCTGATATGTCATATTGACTGACTCCGTTTAATGTTAAACTATTTATTTTGTCAGTTAATGTAAAATAGTCCTCTCGTACACTCTGTAATTTCGAATATCTAGCACGAAACTCCTTAACTTTATACGCATCACGTTTAATTTATATAAATCTAGCATAATTTAATTGCATTTATACATGTAAAGATTAATTGCATTTTCTTCTTTTTCGGATATTGTCAGCAATTAAATACATTTCGTTTTAGGCAAGTAACCAAAAAAAAAAATATAAAATCTGTTCACTAAAAAGTAGATAGCGGAACAATGTCATGCATAGACAAATTTTGTTCATTAAATCAAAACTCACAGTATGTAAGTACGTAGGTACGTAAGTATGTAACTAATTTCAAATAGGTTAAACTACTTTCAGAGATTTTACTGAATTTTACAAGATTCTTAAAAAAATACAAGGAAATTAAGTTTTCTGTTTCTACCCTCAAGTAATCAATTTATAAATAAATTTTAAGCGTTCAGTGTACATTCCAGAAGAAGTATAATCCGATGAAATAAGATAAGTAATGCTGTCTGAGTATTATGAAACAATCAACAACTTTACAATTTAGTCAAATTACATGAGCTACTTTTAAATACAATGAAAAAAGTGTAATGTTTTACTAATTTACTTACAATTTAAGTGGATAATTCATTAATCTTTAATGTAGACTAGTAAGCGGACTGTATTTAAAAAGTTATTTTAAATTATCGTGGCTTAAATGGACCACTTTTAAAATTGTTGGCGAAAACGCGTTGCTGTTTGGTTCACAGCTCGCGGTGACTTGTCTAGCGTAAGTCTAAGCCCAATGATATCAAACCGGAGCAAACAAATGGCTCGGCAATAGTAAAATATTAGGAGGAATTACCATACAGAAGCACATCCACGAAGCAACTTCTTCGTCACTCGTTCGGACGTCCAGACGTGAGTCCCACAGAGCACAGACACAGATTCGCACTACACACGAAATGTACACGGTTTCAAACGAGCAACAATGTGATCGTGCATATACGGATTTATAATACCGCCATGAAAGACATGATTTTTTGACACCCCTCGCACTAGATGGCGTGGATTTAAATCGCTACATGTGCATAAAGGAAGCAGAAGTAGGAATGGCATTTGGATAGGACAGTTATAAGGACTGTTACCAAGCCGCAACAGATACATATAATGTGTATTGCTTATATATACATAGTTACATTTGCTAGTTCGACTTTTACATTTCAATATAAATAGTCGGACAACCGACAACCGACAGTAACAACCGTAACCGACAATAGACAACCGACTTCAATGCGTCTATCATAAATATTTAAGACTAAAATGGTTTTCTCATGGATGACATTGTCAGAACTGGACCAAACTCTCATCTAACTACCCTTGAATACATAATTTCCAATTAAAAAAGAATCATCAAAATCGGTTGGCGTGATATTGAGTTATTCCTCCATTTGTCGCGCACATGCCTAATACAAATTTGAGACTTATATGGTTTTCTAATGGATGCCAGTGTCTGAACTGAACAAAATTTAAATGGGACCACACGGGAAGCATCAGCTTCCAAAATAAAAAATCGTTGAAATTGGTTCACGCAGTCGAAAGTTCTGAGGTAACAAACATAAAAAAAAAATACAGTTGAATGGAGAACCTCCTCCTTTTTGAAGTCGGTTAAAAAAATTAAAATAAAATATTAACGATTAGGTCCGAAAATTGTTTTAAATAACAATGTAAAAGCTTTAGCTTCAATGATATTAAAATTTGCACTAATTTAGATTAACTGCGTTGCAACTAGAGAAACAAATAAAGCATTTCATATATTTAGATCATTTCATATTCATATACTAAACATACAAGTTATCAGCATGTTATTTAATGGT
This sequence comes from Tyria jacobaeae, assembly GCA_947561695.1. NCBI lineage: Eukaryota > Metazoa > Arthropoda > Insecta > Lepidoptera > Erebidae > Tyria > Tyria jacobaeae. Next base: position 1,784,789 of record OX387207.1, on the reverse strand, counting down.
CCTAACAACATGGGTGTATGATTTTTCCCGGAGGCTTCCTTGTTAGGGTATTCCCGGGTCCCTTGCAATAGACCCATTTGTGACGGAACACCGTGTGGTTTTAGTCGGTTCGAGTCTGACATACCACCTCTCCGTTAGCTCCGGTGAGGTGATGACCCGTGGACGTTTCCACACGAAATAAAAAAAATGCTTGTATGATTTAAATTATATCTATATATTTATATCCTAATATATAATACATAATCTTAACTATATGTTAGTCATGAAACGTAAATTATTGCTAAGCCAAAGGTCGTGGGTTCAACTCCGAACCAGGACAAATAATTTTGTGATGAGTACTATCATTTGTTCTGTATCTAGGTATAATTTATCTAAATTTGTATGTATTTAGAAATATATAAGTTTGTTTATCAGCTGTCTGGTTTCCATAGTACAAACTCTGCTTAATTTGGGATCAGACGGCCGCGTGTGAAATGACTAAAGACATCATTATTATGATTTAAAAATATAGAACTGCTACATATTGAGTAACCGAACCGTACTATATTGTATATAGTTAATTGTATTGATTTTATATATATTCTTTTTTATAAAAAAAAACAACCGGTTACTAAAAAAAAAAAAGAAAAGTTCAAATTAGGAATATTAACGTCGCGCCATTAAACGTCATTTATTACAATCGTATCCAATACCGTTGTAAAGCTACTGATTACATTTTTAAAGGCACTTTGAATTTGTTTTCAGCATCATTAGGTGCTTTTAAGATGTTTTCGTAAACCTATACGTTCATATGACGCGTTCATTTGTAAAGTGTTGTTGAATGTCGGGCCGAGACGTCGGGCCACGTGCCCGCTAACGTTAACAGAAGGAATGTTTAACGATTACTGAAGCTTTAAAGTCTATTACCACAGAATTTATTTATGAATTTAATTATGATTATGCGTTTATTTTCAGAATTTGTTATTTTATTGTTTTGACGTAAAATGAATAAGCTACTTTTTATCAACAATAATAAAATTATCTCGACGCAAACATATGTTTCCAGGATTGCTTTTCCTCTGACAAAATCAGGTAAAAAGAAAGTATGCCTCTTCAAACCTTTGATTTGATTTAGCGGGCTTTAGTAATGGTAACTCGTCAATTTTATATGAGGATGAGGGAGTACCTCATTTTTCCTCACACATTTGAGGTGAGGATTTGCTTGACACGTAAGCGGCTAGTTTTCAACTCACACGCAGCGCGCCTCAAAAAAGTGAGACGAGCGCGAGGTTTGGCCTCAGCGCAGCATGTTAAGTCTTATTGTCGTTTCTTTCACACACATAATTATGTTTCACTCATAAGGTTTCAGCTACTACTAAGCTAACTAACTAAATAAACAAAATGACACTCAATTACCAACTTTATTCGTAGATGTATTATTATAATAGGTATGTAATAAAAGCGGAGAGCGCGGCTATTGCACGCGAGAACGAGGAACGAAGAGCGAATGAGGACAATGAGGTGGTTCAATGTCAAAATTTGAGTAACTCTTTCAATTTTCCGTCACGAGTACCTCAAATGAGGCACCTCACGAGTGAAGAACGCATCACTAGCGGGCTTGAACTTATTGACTCTTCGATTGACAATAATCTTATAAGGTGTTAAAATTTGTGTTTTCTACAAATAGCTCGACCGGTGCAATACACATAGCCTCACAGAAAACCGGTTGTTTCCGGAGGTCCAACTTCCCCTCTCCGGCAAGTATCTATCCCCTCAGTAGGTATCCTAATACCATCATCAGCCAGTTGGCACAGTAGTAGGGCCAGTATTCACACGTTAAAAACACCCAACAGCTGTCACAAAAAGATAAATAGTTTTATTAGTTCTCCAATAATTAGATATTACTGCTTATAAGTCTTAATCAGGTCAGGTAAGGTTTCAATAAAACATTTATTGATAATAACCTTTATTATTGCAGTTATATTATAAGGAATATTATTTAACAACAAAATGAAACATTCTACAACCACGCTCACAATCGACCGCTCAACTTTATATAATAACTACTAATCAATTTTTATTCATACAAACAAAGACACAAGCATAAGTTACTCGTTACTATTTGACTACTAACATTTTTAATAACGTAATGACGATTTTATTAAATGAAGGGAGTACTCGCTTACAATAGTTAAAATCCTAGTGCGTTATTACTTTGTTCGAATATAACATAATAACATACTTTACACTTAATAACATATAAGTACATCTCACTTACAATCATAAACCATAACAATCACACCTTTAATAAACGTAAATAGAAAATATAATTTAGATTGAAGCTTTAAATAGAATCCAAATTAAATAATTTAAAAAATATAGCTATAGTGGACATGATGATTGATACACGAATATGACAAACACTTTTATTTAACACTAGGGTTCAAACCAATCCTTGCTTACTTTGATGGAAGAGCTTCATCCAATATAAGACACGTGTTAGGACAATAAATCTAGCATTGATAAAATGATTGCCGAAAATAGTCGTTTCATGAAACAATTTGGTGAATATGTTACAGGCTTTTAACTTTCTTTCAAAATTAAGTAAAATCTGCTTAAATTAGAAGGTGCAAGGGTCACTAACAAAATATGTCTAATGAATGATCGTCATAATACACATGAAACAGTGGAGTGAAAGTAGTCTTTCTTAGAAACACTTTTTGAAGACCAGCTATGATTACTGGATGGTTACTACTAATATAAGCGTGTCTAATATATCCATCCCCACCACCCGGACGATTGGCACTCCACCACTGTGCGCTTCTCCAGAAGCTTGTTGCCAACCAAGCTTTGTACACAACCTGCCTATGAAACAAATTGTCGCCTGCCGTATTTCCGAACCGATACGACCTTCAAACCTTCAAGAAAAGAGCGTACTCCTACCTGAAAGGCCGGCAACGCACTTGTGACTCTTGACTTGGGTGTCCATGGGTGGCGGTAGTCACTTACCATCAGGTGACCCGTCTGCTCGTTTGCCAGCTACGCATAAAAAAAAATAGACTTGGTTTGGTTTTTGTTATTCGAGTATATGTATGCATGTATGATGTTTCTATGTCACTAGGCCTAGTATACACGGTTTGACAGATTTCAAAATGTGAAGCGTCATTTGAATCATCTTATGTGTATATGTCTAAGTATTTAATTTGAAGTCTATAAATATTATATTAGTGTAGTAATGTTTCAAATTTGCTAGTTTCGTAGGGAGTAACTAGTGAAATACCCCCACACTTTGTACAAACGATGTATGTATGTATGTATGTATGTATGTATGTATGTATGTCTCCTATTAAACTCGGACAGTCCAGTGTCTAATATTATATGCTATTAGAGTGGTTTTAATAATCTGTGTGTAGGTGTACCTAAATTACAATTCAAAGACAGTAATATAATATATGCATGTATAAGCATTTAGAAATATATTTGACGATAGTACAAGCTATGTTTGGGATTAGACGACCCTGTATGAGATGTACAAAGTTATTATTTATCGTCAAAAAATAATTAGAATACAGTCATTCAATATTTACCCTTTTGCGTTACCCACCCACTATATAATTCACTTTAAAAAAGTAGACAACCGACTTCAATGCGTTCGTCATAAAATTTAAGACTTAGATGGTTTTCTCATGGATGCCATTGTCAGAACCTAATCAAACTCTCATCTAACTATCCTTGAAGTCCATCCTTTCTAATAAAAGAAGATTTATCGTAATCTGTTGGCGTCATATTGAGTTATTCGTCCATTAGTCGGGTACATGCTTAATTCAAATTTAAGATATATGATTTTCTCGTGGATGCCATTATCAGAACTGGACCAAATTGAAATGCGACCACAAGGGAAGTACCAGCTTTCAAATAAAAAAATATCAGAATATGTTCACCCAGTCGAAAGTTATGAGGTAAAAAACAAAAAAATACCTGTAAAGAATACAGTCAAATTGAGAACCTCCTCCTTTTTGAAGTCGGTTGAAAATTGGAAACTATTATGTGAATTGCTTACTTGACTACTAAAGAAAGACTTTCTATAGCCATTTATATAGTCCATATATTACATCTTTGAATAAAATTGAGATTACTTAATATTTAAAGTCTATATTTAACAAAACCAACGTTTTTATTAATAATAGTAATAAACTGATATCTATGAATAGACAATTTTTTAAGAGAATTATTGGGAGATGTTATGTTTTTGAATAAAATTAAATTCACACTTCATTAGTAAAGATACTTCTCAGTTTATTTATTACGTCAGTAAAGTTAAAAACCGGCCAATTGCGAGTCAGACTCGCAAGCGAAGGGTTCTATATTCTATACCATTATCTATAACAACGGCAAAAGAATCAAGTTTGTTGTATGGGAGCCCCCCTTAAAAAATTGTCAATAATTTGTTTGTAACTGTGTAACTATCACGGTTCATGAGATACAGCCTGGTACCAGACGGATAGATAGACGGATAGACGGACATCGGAGTCTTAGTAATAGGGTCCGTTTTACCCTTTGGGTGCGGAACCCTAATAAGACTGTGTTGACTGTGTTGTTGCTGGTATAGAAAATATTTTTCATGCCTTTATATATCTAACGCCTTAAATGTCTAAAATAACTGAGATTAGTATTTTAGATGTTTAATACGTACAAAAGAAACCTGAGTTTCTTTTACGTTTGTACGTACAAAGGAAACCTGAGTTTCTTTTACGTTTGTACGTACAAAAGAAACCTGAGTTTCTTTTACGTTTGTACGTACAAAAGAAACCTGAGTTTCTTTTACGTTTGTACGTACAAAAGAAACCTGAGTTTCTTTTGTACGTATTAACCGTTGAACACACATTCGAACCGTCTATCCAGTCTTTAAAGACTATAATCAATTCAGTGCCAAATACAATATTTTAAAACATAAACATTCCTATTTTACACAATAATACCAGTAAATACTGGTTAATATTGACTAGAAAAAATTAACATTACTAATATATGTCGGATAATATATGACTAATATCTGTTATATTTTATAATATTAACGATATAAGCGAAATAAGTATCAACAATTGAATATCTCTTCTAACATGACATTTTTTTTTATTGAATTATTGAAAGGCGTTCACGCCAGACTATAGAGACTCAAATAAAAACACATTTTATTACTATTTAAAAGTTTCTTTCGAATTTTTGACGCTTTTTCAAGCGATCTTATTAGTTTGAGTCAGCTTATTACTGACTGTTATAAGTCCGTTGATAAGACAAACCGATCAATCCGTAAGACAAACCGATCAATCCGTAAGACAAACCGATCAATCCGTAAGACAAACCGATCAAATTCTTGAAGCCTGATTTTAAAATGCATACATCTGATTTCTCTGTTTTGAGTGTTATGACAGTTTTTGTTAAGGACGTGCAATTTATATAACTTTCTTAATTATGGAATCTACAAGCATATATTATCTATATCATAATGACGGTGATTATCAGCCGCTGGAGGGCGCTATTGCATTTCAACCCCTTGGTATGGGAATGAATTGGGGCAGCTAGTACGTTGTATTTTTGTGTTACATGAATAATGCATTGTCATTTTAACTCTGATATTTTTGTCTTCAGACTTAAGATTTATTGACTACCCTTAAAAATCTAGAAAATTTAAGATAAGCTAGAAAGTCAATATTATTGTCAAAATCAATATTTTACTGTGCGTGGATTATTAAAGTATGACCTTTCTACCATCGCAGAGCTATGCTTAGACACTATTAGTCCGGCTCGACTCAAGTAATACCACAGCCTCATAGAAAACCGGCAAAAATCCCGCAGACTAACAATGCTTGCACTGTATTACCTAGTGAGTTTAACGGAAGCTCAACTCGCCCTCTCCTCTGTCTCCCTCTCCTCATTACTCCCATCACCCCCCTTTTCTCTAAACCCTCCACTTAACCCCCAAATCATCACCCTGAAATGCTAGCAGCGCACTTACGACTCTTGAGTTGCAGGTGTCCATGGACGGCGGTTGTCACCTACCACCAGGTGATCCGTCTATTCGTTTGTCCAACTATAGTATAAAAAAAAAGTCACTTTAATCTGATCTAAGCTAATCTGAGAGTACAAGAAAGGTTTTTTTTATGATATAGGATACAAACGAGCAGACGAGTCACCTTAAGTGACAATGTACACCTGTAACTTAAGAGCTGTAAGTGCGTTACCACCACTCTTGGTCTCCACTTTTGTTTTCCTATTAGGCAAAGTGGAGTCACTATGGTAGATTTATATATATACGTAAAAACCTGCCTTTGAGGGTGATGAGGAGGGAATAAAAGAATTGGAAAGAGGAGACGGGTAGTTGGGCCTCCGCTAAAGTAACTCACTCGGAATTACATTGCAATCATTGTTTGTCTAAATGTTTTCTGTGAGGTCGTGCTATTAGTCCGATCGAGCATACTCATTCATAATGCCTAAGCATGGCTCTCCAACGGTTTGAAAAGCTTTATTTCGTAATACCAAACATCTTAAATAGTTAATATAACATTAACTATGTAATGTAATAGATATGAGTACTTATGTTTTCTTTAGATCTATAACTTTAATTCTGTTTTCTATTCACTCCTGCTTTCCATGGTCTCTGTAAACACTAAAATATTATTTATTGATTTCTAATAGGATAAATATTGCGTGGACTAAGAAGTTTTTATATATTAGCCATAAATAAACTCAATGTAAACCACATCTTATTCAATTTGCAGTCACGATTCGAAATCGATTTTGTAGATATATATATTATACACTACAATTCTTTATATATTAATTTTAGTTCAAAATCGTGTTTATTTTAATAATGGATTCACGAGTTACGAGACATCTAAATTGTGCGGTAGCGTTGCGTCGGACTTGCGAATCTTCTACTCCGGGTACACTCCCGCGACGTTTCGCCACTTCTAAAACTGGCTGGCGTGTTTGTGTAGTTTGTGATCCTGATTGCTAGGCCAAAGATCATGGAATCGATTACCTCACGACATAGATTTATATGATGGTGATGGTTATTCATTCTGTGTCTAGCTTTAATTTATCTATACTATGTATGTTTTTAAAAATACATAAGTATGTTCATCAACTGTCTGGTTACTATGGTTAGACAGTCGTGTCGTAGATGTTTGAAGATATTATTATATTGAAGGGTTAACGAGAATGCTGACATTTATATGCAGCTAATCTTTAGGAAGGGCACTATCACTCTTCCCCCTAGAGTACACTCTATAAGCAGACTTTGAGCCGAGCATTCTATCAAGGAGGCTATGTTTTGCCCGCCGTCGATGTGTGAGGACCTCCCTGCAAAGCTCGTGGAACACTTCTCCTACTTGGTTCACTTGCTCGGCAGCCGCTACTTCGGCGAAGCTGCACTCAAAATCTTTTGCTAGAATTTCACCTTCTTCAGGGCTGACCTATAACAAAACGATTATTATTATCATCATTTGGTCTTAGCTGGTGCATAGCTGCTTTTTGTTTCAATTCTACAAAGGATAGAAATAGAAAATATTAGATCATTTTACAGACATAGATAGAAAATTCTTTATTGTACACCACGAAATTAAACAGACACAAAGTTAAAAATAGTTGATACAAGGCGGCATGTATGTACAATGGGCGGTCTCATCGCTAAGAGCGATGTCTTCCAGACAACCTTTGTATGGAAACAACGGAAAGAAAAAAGCGGTAGATGATGGCGTACACTCCCGCGATGTTAAGGGATTGAGCGATAATACAGCAAATTTGGAGATACAAAGGGTATTTATATACACAGACATAAACATATCAATATGTATAAATACACACAAATATATACAAATATATATTCATATACACACATGTAGATACATACATATATAGTTATAACAAGGTACCAATAAGTCACAGTAGCGGAGCGGACTTACAGTGCTAGGTAGTAGCTTTTCACTAGTAATTTAAAGGTGCATAGACTTTGAGCTTGTCTAATTTCCACTGGTAGTGCATTCCACAAATGGATTGCAGTAACCGTAAAGGATTTATTGAAGAACAAAGTAGTATGAGCAGCTACTTTCAGTCGTAGGTTTTCTGATGACCTTAAAGATCATGAATGTGTACAGTGAAGAAACTCGAATCGTTCTTGGAGGTAGGAGGGTAACGACGGGTTGAACAAAATATTGTATAAAAGGGAAAGCATATGAGTGTTCCGGCGAAGGCGAATAGGTAACCACTTCAGTTATTTTCGAAATTCAGAAATATGGTCATATTTACGCAACCCAAATATAAATCTGATGCAGAGTTTTTGTAGTCTTTCAAGTTTATCTAGTTGGTTCTCGGTGAGTTAGCAATTGCAGTTTTGATGGCGGTTGGGAGAAAATTTCGTAGTCATTTCAAGGATCCTGCGTGCAGCTGACATACCTCATTATTTAAAAAAAATAAAGATTCAATACATAACATATGTACATATGAAATCCTGATAAGCGAAAGTCTAAGTACAATGGTGGTTTTAGAGGGGTTTGCGTTCTCCTTCAGGCAAAATTGGATTTGAAGATAGATTGTAGAGAGAGTTTTTAATATATTTTCGAGGGATCAAGCGTAATACAGTCTTCTTAAATTTAATAGGCTTATTAAAATAAGAAGATTGTTAACATGGTGTCGTCGTTTAGTGTTTTCACCTAGATTCAGAGAAAAAAGATTTTTGTTAGGTATTTAACTGATTTAACTGTTTACTGGAAGCATCCCTCCTAGGGTATTCCTAGGTCCCTTGCAATAGAGCGATTGCAGTAGTGACGGAACACCGTATGGTTTTAGTCGGTTCGAGTCCGACATTCAACCCACCATTAGCTCCGGTGGAGTGATGTGAGTGAGTGATGACCCGTGGGGGTTTCCACACAAAAAAAAAATATATAAAAAAGAGGTATTTAAGTGATGAATAGAATCTAATACATACATAATATCTCCTAGTAACAAAACAATGCAGAGTTTTTGAAATGTGTAGTTTTGTCAATGGTTGTGTCATTAGATGTGAAAATCGTTTGTATGATCAAAGTGCACTGACCGTGATCACGGGTGGACTCTAAAATGTAGATACATATTTATAGAAGTTGCGAAAGTTTAAAAACAATCAAAACGGGTTTTACAAGGTTTTCATCAGAGTTCAAAGCTCCTTGCTGTCATTAACATAATGAGTTAAGGTTTCAAATCTGTCTTTTTACTAAGCATTTGAACAAATTATTTACGTAGGAAAATGTAATAAGAAAGAACGCACAGAAGAAATACACAGTTTTGGTTGTATGCTTAAGACATTCAAGAACAATTTACTTCATTTCAACCTCTCAACAACTACATACAAGTAACGAAGTTGACTGCACGAATAGCGTAGCGGTTTAAATGGTTACCTCGTCACAATACTGCCGCACGGTACAATACTTTGTGTGTAATCCTGAATGGTTGAATGTTTGTAAAGTCCCCCGCGACACAGGAATTCATCCTAGTGCGGTAGTTATCATTTCATACCAAGATTCAAGATAACAAACACGTATTTCAATTAAGTAATTTATTTAAAAATGAGATAGCAAATAAGTCTAGCTTAAACGTTACCTGTCTCAAGTGAACCATGTCAGCTTTATTGCCGACGAGCGCCAGCGGAATGTCTGGCTGCAGGCTCTGCTTGGCTCGGCGCACATAATTGAACGACTCTCGATCTGTGATCGAGTACACCAAGAACAAGCCATCCGCCCATTGCGCTATCTCATTGGTTGGTAATTCTTGTATACTCTGCAACATATAACATAGTAATTATATACTTTTATATAATGGTATAGGGAAGCAAACGAGCGGACGGGTCACCTGCTGGTTAGTGATAACTAGCGCCGATGGACACCTTCAACTAAAGAGTTGAAAGTGCTCTGTCCACCCTTTGAGGTGTGAGGGGGGTGAGGGGAGGGGAAATAGGAGACAGGGGTTGTTGCTTCTGGTACCCTCACTCACAGCAGGACCATTAGTGCCTAAGCACGGCAAAAATTATGAAAGATGAATGTAATCTCATATATATCAAATCTTTTAGTATTTTATTGAATGCAAAATACTGTAAACAAAATTTAATAATTTGTTTGAACGCCGACTACGTAGAAAGAAATATCAAAAATGAACCCTGAATAAACTGAGATGTATCGATGCATGGGTGCCTACTTTGGTTAAAAGAAATAAAAAAATATATAAAAAATATGTACTTTAACGTGTGTACTGTCACATTGTGTTATGTGTGTTCTCCCTTCCAATTCTCAATATAAAGCCATACATTCGGTAAGCTAGATTAACCATCTCTTTAATATGTGTGTCGAACATTAATTTGGAACCCATATAGATGAATAGATTTTCAATGAAGTTGGTTATTTCTAAACAAAGAGCATTAATGTTGCAGTTACCTACATGATATAAGACATTTTATATTATATACGATACGATATGATACTGTATTTGAGGGATAATAAGTTTAGTTGATAGTAGATGTATAAATTATTTAAGTAACATTGCTATTGTATACTGTCATCAGTAGTTCTAATAACTCAGTTAGTATTTTTTTTTATAACCAGCGTATAATATGAATTTAGAACTTTTCAAAATATTACACACATTATTTACAAATAAATTAAAAATGTGATCCCTGGGAAATAACGGATAGAACAGGAATAAAAGTAGAGCAAACGCCTTTGACTGTAACAGCTTGACTACGATCTGTCAGATAGGATTTAAGCTACCAAAGCAGCTCACCGTGTATACCAAATCTATGCAATTTCCTTACTAATATGTGAAAATGAATTTTGTCGATAACTCGACTCTCAGTGTACACGTCATCTATGTACTTGATGACTGTCCATTGTTGCTGTAACGTAATCTACAAATTCACAGAGAGAATTTGATTGAAATAACTTTGAATTTATAATAGTTTGTTTGTTTTTTTGCAAAACAGTTATCGAAATTGATTAAAGAGACTGCATAACCTGTAATTGTGTAGAGTTACGAAGCTACCAAGCGAAGCAAATGAATATCTGTAACTTGTTTAATTGATAGTTAAGGAATAATGATGATCACTTCCATAACTAGGGGCATTGTGGAACGAATAACTCACTTACACTCACATTTAAATGTACCTATTTTCTATTATTTGTATTTGGAATACCATTAATTTTTTTCATGTTGTTAAATGATACAAAATTTTAAAGCGCAAATACGAGTGAACAACTCAACCCATCTAGTTATCTGTATAGTCAATATCTCTGTAATTCCACGAAGCGTTTCTAATATTGAAGTCGCTTAAATAAAAGACTACTAAGTCCATAAGTATCTTTTTTTAATTATCTTGATTGCGATCACAGGAATAGTATCAGCTTTACGTACCAAAATATGTTTATACATTTTTACTTCAGCAGTTTTCTTAACATTTAACAAAAGCTTTCTTTAATCATTAGGAATTTAGCCAACAACTCATAATTTCTGTATCTTGAGATAAATCTAACAATAATAGGCTTAAATTTAATAGTGTTTTCATCCATAGGTGACACTCTCGTGATAGTGTAGAAGTGAGAAATCAGACTTTTTGGCTACCACTGACCGAAGTTCTATCAGGTTATCGCTCTTTTCTTCGGGAACACCTAAGATTTCAATATTCAATCCCTTCGTCCCCTGGTCTTTTAGATCTAGCTTGTATTTAACATGTCGAATTCTGTTAACCGTTTCGTCAAGATTCTTCATAAGGATAGAAATTGTTTTAGATTTTTCATTGTAACCGATTTGGAACCTCTTCCAAGTCCTCCCCCCCCCGACATTAAAGTTGGATCCGCCCCTTACCTCTATTTGTTCAACTAGCTGTGCCTGAATTCACCATCGTTAAATTGATCTATAAATATAACATAGGCTAATGTAAGTCTTCCCGATTTGTTGACTTTTATGATAACTGGTAGTGGCATAATAAAATATAAAGACTTTTTTTTTATCGGATTAATCGAATGATCGATCGAGAGATCGTTCAAACAAAGAAACAAGCTCTGCCTCTTAACAAAATTTGTTTATATTAAAACGCATTCGAAGGTTATTGAAGTATTTTAAAAGACTATATCATTAGTCGTTCGCCGTAAACCTTTACATATAACATGTATTCCACAGCCCATTCAGTACACGACACATAGAATAATACATATAATATACGTCGGAAAAGAAAAAGTGACAGGCAAAACATATGTCTGCTCGTTTGTCCTAACTTGTTGCTCTAACTAAACTCTTAAATTATTGTGACTTTTGCTAAAAAACTACAATACTATATAACAAATTAAATAGCATTATTTTACGCTTTATTTAATTTTTAATTAATCGTCTTCCTTTTTGGTTCCTATATTACTGCCAGCGGACAAAGAATACCTAGGAAACGTTAATTTTGGGTGGTAATTTCAGGTGGCAACATTTTATGTGATGATGAGATGGAAGTCAATATGCCAGCCTAATATAAATTTCTACTTGAATTTTAGGTACTTCTGGAAGCAGTTCTGAATAAAAGATAAAATTTTTACTTTTGTAGTCTTATCTTTAAAAATATAAACTAATTAATGATAAAAATTAATCGTAAGTGAAAGTCGGAATCACCCAGAAAATAATATGATATTTATAAATAATATGATTATTATACTCATAATTAAGACACACACTTTAAAATAAAATAATAGCAAGCCTAGTGCCGCTATTCCTGGCACTTTTGGGAATTAGATTTGAAGTATTTTGACAGGCAAGATAGCAAAGCCAGAAAAGATTATTGCTTATGCAAATGGATTCGGGAGTAGAAGCAATAGCTCAAGCAAGCCAGGATCCCGTACCTATAACTCGAACTCGAAAAGTCAAAAAAAGAAATGAAACCTGACTCCACTTTCAATTTCAAAATCAACAAGTTCATACCCTATGTCGTTTAACACAAAAAAAAAAACATAATATGTCAAAATCATCGTATCAATACACACGTGCCTAATATAGATACATACATACACTTGAAATACCATATCCTGTCTTACGCAATTGGGTAAAAAAAAAATATCTATTAATATCTGAAAGCTTACAACGATATCACGTTAAACAGCAGACTGTAAAATGTTGGTGTATCATGCCAGCCGTATGCAACGGCCCATGGTACTCTCAGAGGATATACGGACGATATAAGAATGAGATACGCGTCTTGGCAAACAATGTACCTTTATCTATCTCGTTGTAATAGATTTATGTATGCTATTTCTGTGTTACACTTCTAGTTTCAATTTTTTATAGTCGATTCTAAAGATTTAAACAATTGTTTTACGACACAAACTGTTTTTTACGTATTTTTTTATTTTTTAGTCTGTTATTTACATTGTGATTCATATTTATGAGTGTTATATATCTCATTTCGGTTGTCATATTCCATCAAGTGAGCCGTCTGTTCGTCTGTCTCTTGAATATAGCATTACGCATAATAACTGAGTTATCTGACGCTTTAATTTCTTACTTAACATGTTTAATAGATTTTACTTCAATTATTGTTAGCTAAATCGGCTCATCACTTATTGTAATATCTTTATTTTCACTTCCTCAAGCCATTGCATTTTCAATTTGTTTTTCACCTGGTCCTAAATGTTATTTACTGACCTTAGGACATGTATCCAATATCTCAAACAAGATAGGCTCGCCGTCCAACAACGCTTCGTGTTTGTATTTGCTATCTGTAACAAAAATTATATATGTATCAATAAACATGTCTTGGAGAAAACTTATATTCTTAAAACTAATTAACACTTCAGTTAAGTAACGGGTACTAGACTGGCTAGTGACTGACCTTATAACTACACCACACTAGACTAAATTCTACTCCTATTTTTCAATAGAGCTATAATCCTAGAAACTTCAAGAGCAGAGTTAATAAGTTCTGAATTATCGCATGCCATCAGGTGAGTTGGAACAAAAGGCTTATAAAAATCAATAAAAAACACACTGCCGTATATACAATATTACCTTTTAGCTTTATCATAGATGTTCTGCTGGTATGATATAATACTAATTGGTATATTCAGTCATTTAACACCTATAGTTTCGCGACATCGCTAAACGTTCGCAACTGACGGCCTTTGTAAAGTCTATTAATAAAATTCGCACATATTAGCGTGATGAATCGCTTCATAAAAATAGCATCAGAAGTTATATTCCTCCGACTTTAACGGTTCTCCGTTTCCATCATAAAATATATTTTTTCGTTATGTTTTCTACGGTACATTCCTAAACTCATGCCTTTGTCATCTTTAGAGTAAACCAGATACCAAAAACTTCCATCTTTAAATCCCTCAAACAAGTATGTTACATTTATTTCTGGGCTGAGTTTTCTTTAGAATATATCAATTTAATCATGTTTATAATAAACAATACACGTTATGTACGTATGTGATGTAGGCCTTATATACTTTTTTTTTTAAAGCAAAGGAGCAGACGGGTCACCTGATGGTAAATGACTACCACTGCCCATGGACACCCGCAACTCAAGAGTCACAAGTGCGTTGCCGGCCTTTTAGGTAGGAGTACGCTCTTTTCTTGAAGGTTTGAAAAGGTCGTATCGGTTCGGAAATATGGCAGGCGACATTTTGTTCCATAAGCTGGTTGTGCGAGGCAAAAAGCTTCCGGAGAAGCGCACAGTGGTGGAGTGTCAATCGTCCAGGTGGTGACAGGCCAGAGCCTGGTGTAGGTCTATTATCATCTGTGTCTTGGCTATGTTTCGGTGATCTTTTCGAAGAATATATTTATCTGCTCGTTGTCATATTTTTTTTTATCATAGAACTATATGTGAAAATACAAATCTGTATTAATGTATCTTGAATAATTCAGAGTCGTATGTTAATATATGTTATTTTTATCATGTGCAAAGGGATCTTTGGTAAAAGTAATTTGAGAGTATTTATAAAATTTAATCTTATATTGTAAGACTAAAAAAGAGGAATATTTATTACCTCAATGATTTGAAGTTATAAGTTATTATTTTATACAAGTGACTTATATACCGTTTCAAATTTAAATTAAAAAAATAACAAAATATTTTTAGTTGAATGTTAACTAGATCATATTTAAGAGTTTGTTATAACACCCACCTTGTTGATGGTCGTATTCTCCGATGTAGCGCTTGGTCAGGAAACGAACAGTCAATGCTGTAAAGAAAAATATATATTAACAATTGAAACTATTTGAATACTAATAACTATTGGTGTATTGGATAGACCCTGAACCGATTCCATGGAATTAAGTCAATTAATATTTGGAGTAGATAATGGACAAAATTTAATTATTCATATTTTGGTGTTCTGGAAGATAGGCCATCTTCCAGAATACCAAAATGTGAATAATTTCGGATTGAGAGATGCAACGTGTTAATTTATGCGGCGTTACATTTCAGTAATTCCTAACACAGAAGGATCAATATCCACATTGGATGATTTGCGATATCGCAAAAGTATAAATGATTGTTGGTTTTAAGTATGACATCAGATCTCATACTTAGGTATGATTTTGAAGTTTGATGTTATACTTTTAGCGTATTTGTGTATGTCTGTAGCACACCTACCTCCTAAATTAATGAATTGGGATTAAAATAGTTGTTTTTTATTGGTCAAAGGTGACTTAATTGAAGGCTGTACAGACGATGTAAGGTGATCAGCTCTTATCGGCTCAGGGGTAATTTTCATTTGTTATTGTGATACCACTTAGTGATTGAGATCATGCGATCTAATCTCGGAAGCCATTAATAGTCTGTCAAGTTTCAAATATAGTTTTGTCTTTCAAGAATAATCAAATAGTTACCCCCTCGTGTCTAAGCATAGCTCTATCACGAATAACCTGGATATAATTCTGGAGTCAAACTTTTTACATGGTTAAATTATTTGCTCATTTTTGATATGGCGAACAGTGCTGATATCGACAATTCTGTCAATGACATATGTGCATATGTGTAAGAATATCAGTTTACGAATGTGATCTACAAAGCTTATATTTCCTAAGGGTACCTGTTATATGCCGCGCCGTCGTCACCGGGCCGTTAACGAAAACGGCTACATTTTAAAGTGAGTTCAATATTATGTGACAAATATTGTAACACCGATTTCAATGTACATCACGCCATGCGTTCGGCTAATATGACGTCTTTGGTAGTATGGATATTCTATAGTAGATATATGCTCCGCTACTTCGGTGTCGTCATCTCATTCTCTGTGACGATGACGTCCCGGTGAAGGTGACGGCGCTATTTTATTTGGACCGTGTTGGCCGTGACCGTAATGTTATCGCATCAACTATGTAGGTACATAAAATTTGGCAGAAGACGGCAACTCATCACGAAACGTCGCACTGTCATATAAACATCTGTCCGGTTTCGTTTACGACGGTCGTGATCTTGAACAATAAAACCGTGAAATTAAGCCGAAGCTTGCCCTCTATCAGACTGTTAGTGGTCTCCCATTACTCGTACGTAAAATAATACGTCAATCGAACTTCATTTGCGGCTAACCATATGCTGCTGCCATTTGATTAGACACAAATTACACACACTACACCATCACAAGAAGAGAATACGTATAAACCATACAGTTTCCTGCCATCATAGTGATATCAATTTTATATGTATACTAGCTGACCCGGCGAACCTTGTTCTGCCATGAAAAATATGTATAGGGTTACCCTTATCATTTAGAGGTATGAAAAATAGATGTTGGCCGATTCTCAAACCTATCTGATATGCACACAAAATTTCATAAAAATCGGTCCAGCCGTTCGGAGGAGTTGGGTAACAAACACCGTGACACGAGAATTTTATATATGAGAAGATTTACGTAGGTCAGTAGGTAACACTTGTACGTACAAACATATGCTATGTATTATTTCTCAATCCATTAACATCTATAGTACGCCACCATCTACCGCTTTTTTCTTTCCGTTGTTTCCATACAAAGGTTGTCTGGAAGACATCGTTTTTAGGGTTAAGACCGCCCATTGTACATACATGCCGCCTTCTTTTTTTTTTATTAACGTGTGGAAACCCCTTCGGGCCGTCATCCCACCGGGGTTTTCAGTGGAACGGTGTGTCGGAATCGGACCGACTAAAACCACACGGTGTGCCATCCTGCGCCTAACATAGAAGGAATCCGAGAACAACATATATGCCGCCTTGTGTCAACTGTTTTTAACTTTGTGTCTGTTTAATTTTGTGGTATACAATAAAGAATTTTATATCTATCTATCATATGCTCATGAATTATTCCCGTGCAGGGTAGGCAGAGACGGTAGGATACCACTGTCATCGGCCTTTTTATAATAATAATAAATAAACCAATTTATTTTCTTTTTCTAAGTACAATCGTTTGCTATTGTCATGAAACATGTGATGCGTTTTCGAAGACATGGGTAATCACTATATTTCGTACACAACAAAATGTTTTCTGCAAATAGTTTCACTGACTGTTTGCGGCAAACATTTTGTTGTGTGTAAAATATACTAAATACCGAGGGCCGAGTATTGCAGTTTTAAAACCAGAATATTGCCGTGACGATTGCAACACAACGGCCTTTTATTTGTTATTTCAGCTGTTTAGTAGCTCTCTCCGTAATCTATTAATGTACATTACAGAATAGAAAATAAACATTTTACGTAGAAAATACTATTTTTTTTTTATTTATTTCTTCTCTTATTTGGTAAGCCGTCGGTATAT
The DNA here is from genome assembly GCA_947561695.1 of Tyria jacobaeae. Classification (NCBI taxonomy): domain Eukaryota; kingdom Metazoa; phylum Arthropoda; class Insecta; order Lepidoptera; family Erebidae; genus Tyria; species Tyria jacobaeae. Next base: position 1,767,018 of record OX387207.1, on the reverse strand, counting down.
ATATAATATATATAATTCAAATATATAGTAAATCTTATTAATACTTAAGGTTTACTTATTTATACAATTTAAAGTAGGTACGTATAAAAATGTATCATAAAAACACACTGTACCTCTTTTGAGTCTTTTCAGTATCCAATTATATTTAGTTTGCACGTGTCATGTTTTAGAAATATTTGTTCCAAAAGTAATCCCGGACAGAAGATAAGGAACAGAAGATACTCAAGGCAAGTACATATTGAGTGGTGTAGTGATTAGTGATCGGGATATTTGAACCGAGGTCATAGGTTCGGTACAAAAAATGTTTATGATCCACAAACAGTTGTACCAACCCCGGAGTTCTTTGCGTGCGTTGTTTAAGAATCCAATAAACATACTTATATGTTGACACATCATAGTCGGAAATTGTTCTAATTCAAAAATTAAATCGTAATAAATTATTGTTGAAATTAGGCCATAACTCGAATCTCAACTCACTAGAGTCAAATTTAAATGTAACAGTTGCTTTTACGACACCTTGTAAAATGATCCAACAATAATGATGCTGTACAATGTCGCAACGATGCGGCATGTTTTCCGTCAACCTACAACATTTGTTTGTCATCACAGAACGTCCACACATTGTTCGAGCACGCGTCAAGGCGTCTCCTAAAATAAAACCGGCAAGTGTCTAGTTAATTCAAAGATTGTCTCTGAAAATTAAGTGGACATCTTCTAGAGAAGTTTGTTCTGAGAGAAACGCTTATGGGCGGAGTACAGAGATAGAATAATCTTTATTGTAGCACCAGCAACCAGCTTATGGAACAAATTATCGCCTGCCGTATTTCCGAACCGATACGACCTTCAAACCTTCAAGAAAAGAGCGTACTCCTACCTAAAAAGCCGGCAACGCACTTGTGACTCTTGAGTTGCGGGTGTCCATGGGCGGCGGTAGTCATTTACCATCAGGTGACCCGTCTGCTCGTTTGCCCCCTATCGCATAAAAAAAAACCATGTAAGTAAACTCTTACTGTCTTAAATATTATTACCATACCTATGTACAATGGGCGGTGTTATCGCTATAAGCAATCTCTACCAAACATTATTTGATAGGTTTGGTGAGGGCAAGAGATGCCGCCGGCGAACCTGGCTACGGAGGAGCGCTTTCCCAGCGCCTCATGCCACCCTGAGTGTTGCTGCAGGTGGTCGGGACTTGTTTTCCCCTCCACCCGCTATAAGTCGTAGTGACGACGTCGACGTCCTGGTGTGCTGGGAAGTTGGCTAATTGAGAAATATCCGAAGATTGTGTATCCAAAAAGTGCTAGTAGGGGTAACTAAAGCTGTTCCCGGATTCCTCCTATTTTAAGCGCAGCATGGCACACCGTGTGGTTTTAGTCGGTCCGATTCTGACACACCGTTCCACCGAAAACCCCGGTGGGATGACGTTCCGAGGGGGTAACCACACGTAAAAAAAATGATGAGGGCAAGAGATAAGAGAAAGATAAAAGAAATGGAAAAACAATCACCAAGTCGATGAAAAAGTTAAGCGAAAATCTTTGAACAGTTTGCATAATACAGATATATAGTATGTATATTAAAAAGTCTTGTGTTATGTTCTGCCTCCTACAGGAATATATAAATTAATATAAACACCCTTCCTTCTGATCTTTAAATACATACATTCAGAGTACCATATGGCACTAATGTTGTCGATCCAATTCATAAATATAATGTTAAAGTAATCATATTGACATATTTATAGTTTAAGAGTAAACAGATGCGTATGTTGTAGCAAAACTTGTGTCCAAATCCGATTATCGTATATCGTATAACCGATTATCGTTCGTATATTTCGATGAACTTTATAAACATTGTTTATAATATATAGATTCCCTCATCGCTTTTGTGTCGGACATCTACAGTTCTATTATGTGTATAGGCTAGATTTGTTAAAATGCATGAAAAAATCCGTCAAGCACTCTGTGAAAATTTATAAATGATTTTTATTCAATAGTTAGTAACTTATACATCATTATAAAATATTGTTTGTTTGTGAAATAAATAAAATAATAAAACAAAAAACGGAGAACCGAGACAATTATTTGTGGATTACACAAATTCATGTCCCGTGAATCGAATCTACGAGCTCTGGCTCGGCAGTGAGGACCACTAAATACTAGATCAAAGGGCCAGCTTAACTATTAAGAGTAAGAGAAGCCAGCCAGCCAGACTTAATTACTGCACAGGGCATAAGAACTTAAGTCCAAAGACTGGTATTGGTGGTGGTGATATTTTAGCCGTAATTCTTCTGGTCTTGCGGACGTCTGACTCAATGCTACTTTTGAGGGTTCAGACTTCCCCCGGCAGTTTTTTTTTAAAGACAACTTCTGTATTTGGAATAACTCCTGTGTTGTGGGGGGTTTTAAAAACATTCCATTAACGGACACAAAGAACACCCAGATTTGGCACAACTATTTGTTGATCACACAAATTTTTGTTCCTTGTGGGAGTGGAACCCTCGACCTCCAGTTCAGCAGTCTGGGTCAATAACCACTAGACCAATAGGCCCGTCAAACAAATGGCATGGCATGCGACCGTGACTTATTATTGAATTGAAAAATTATACTTAAAATTGGAGTATCTGTTTGTAATATTAAAATAACAGCTTTTTACTAAGTACATATGGATGTATACACGGTACATATACCAAAATATCATTCTTTACTATTTTTTTCTGTCTGTCTGTTTGTTTCGGCTAATCTCTGATTTGGCTGGACTGATTTTGACGGGATTGTCACTGGCAGATAGCTGATGTAACAAGGAGTAACTTAGTCTATTTTTATTAATAATTAAAACGAAATAAAAATTTTATAATAATCAATTCAAAGAACAATTTCCTTAAAATTAGCATATATATTTCTTTACGCGAAATACAGGATTAATAAGTTATCGTAAACTCTGCGAACTGAACAATAACTTACTTACCACGCGAACGAAGTCGCGGGTAACAGCTAGTTATAACTAATAACAGCAATAGACTTGCACCCTGTTATGTAAGTGGACGGTAAATACGCATCTGCTTAGGCCCTTCTATTATATTAATAGGATCTAATATGTCATAGACATATATTTAATTGACAAGAATTAAGCATTACAGAAAACTATTAAATGAAATGTTGGAATTCAATCGATTGTATTTGTGAAGTGAAGAACTATTGAAAAGTGAATATTATTGTGTTGGTATGTTACCCTATAATGGCATAGCTTTTGTTATGTTCATATAAGAGTAGATTTTTTTTTTTATACTATAGGGGGACAGACGATCAGACGGGTCACCTGATGGTAAGTGAAACCGCCGTCCATGGACACTTGCAACTCAAGAGTCGCAAGTACGCTGCCCGCCTTTGAGGGTGATGAGGGATGGGGGACGCAGGGAGCGGAAAGAAGAGAGGAGGGATGAGGAGATGGAAAAAAGGAGAAAGGAGATGAGGGGAGAGAAAAAGGGGAGGGGGAATTGGGCCTCCGGAAACCTCACTCAATTCGGGGAAATGCAACGCAAGCGTTACTTCACAACCGGTTTTCTGTGAGGCCGTGGTATCGCACCGGTCGAGCCGGCCCATTCGTGCCTAAGCATGGCTCTACCATTGAAAGATACGGAATGTTATCCGAATGTGTGATTGTCTATTATTTTATATTTTTATTTAATTAATATTTAACTCTGTTAATATTTCATATAAACTTTTCCTTATTTATACTAATATTATAATCTATATTTATATTAAATATGTCTTTTTGCATTAGATATTACGTTTATTGAAGAAAGCTATATGTAAGTTATATATATCTTACTACTCAAAGATCAGATCAGGCAGACTGTCATAAACACATCGTGTCGAGGGTATGCATATGAAACAGGCACATACATATAATAAAATTTAAAGCGTGAAACCATACTACCTTCCAAGCCAGTCTTTGTACGAACCATTTTGTGCAAACATTTCCTATAAATACGAGTAAATTAAACCACTCATGTAAGTTATCCACTGCGCACAAAGCTTTGTCCTTTGTGCATGTTTGGTATTGGCACACAACATACAATATCACCGTGATCGACGAATATATAGCTACCTGTCCAATTGCTCAACAAAGGATCTTAATTTAACGTATGCATATCTGAGACTGAAATCCCTAGTTACGTTATTTTTTATTTTTGGGGAAATACCTGAAAATTGAAATATTAAAAAAAAAACTAATGAATCACGGCCATACATCTAGGGGGTTTAATTTGTTCATTTTGTTCCCCCCATTAGCTACTGACGGATATACGTCGAATTACCCTATATAAACCCTAAAAATTAATTATCTTAAATAATATTTGCTTCATGATATACGTCTGGAGGCTGCTCCTCAAAATACAAGCTCTTGTTTAGTTTTCTTTATTATTGTTTGTTATTAACTATGTGTACCTTTGTGTAACTTTTTTGAAATTACGACAAATAGACAATTTTTCATTTATTTAAGCTTATATATGTAGTTTAAATATACTGATTTTTGTTTATATTAACAGTGGTAGAGCCATGCTTAGGCACGAATGGGCCGGCTCGACCGGTGCGATACCACGGCCTCACAGAAAATCTGTTGTGAAGTAACGCTTGCGTTGCATTTTCCCGAAATGAGTGAGGTTTCCGGAGGCCTAAATCCCCCTCTCCCCTTATCTCCTTTCTCCTCATCCCCCCTCTCTTCTTTCCGCTCCCTGCATCCCCATCCCTCATCACCCTCAAAGGCGGGCAGCGCACTTGCGACTTTTGAGAAGCGGGTGTCCATGGACGGCGGTTGTCACTTACCATCAGGTGACCCGTCTGTTCGTCTGTCCCCCTATAGTATATAAAAAAAAAAAAAAATATCTGGTATTGTATAAATTAGCTAGCCAAGTAACTACGATGAAGCTCATCATTACAACAAATGAATATGATAGATGATTATAAATATATATTTTTTTCTGTTACTGTAGAGAGGCATAGTTAAAAAATATTTAAATGAAATACATATTTCCGACATATTAGATTTTTTTCCGACTATTTTTGTTAATATTATATTTGATTTCAGTATTAAATACATAATTGTATTTTTTTTTTATGTGAAATGATTCATAAAATGTTTCGAATCTCAGTGTAAAGTAAACAATAACACGTATGTATATGTAACAATGCTGTCATAGCTTTTTAAATTAAATTGTGTATATACCGAAAGGCAGCTAAATCAGGTGACCCGTATCGCATAAAAAATAAATAAAAAAAAAATGCTTCCAGGCTCAGGTATTTTGATATCATTACAGTAATTAGTGTGAGTGTAGCGATTGTAAGTGTTGAGTAGATCAGTTTACTCGCCAATACTTACTACGCTATATTAAATTAATAACACTATTCCTTTGGCTCACTAAAAGTGTAGTTTCTTCACCCTTTTCAGCATTTTTTAATACAAGTAAAGTGCACATAGCCGTCTCTGTTTGTTTGAGGTTGAGTGTGCATTGCAGTGCACTCTGCCTGCCACTCTGCCAACCACCAACCATAAAGCCTTTCCAGTCCAGGTTCCAGGCATTTGAATAAAATACATACTGATAAAAGGACAAAGATTTAGTGTATTTTCAAGGACTTGAAAATGAACATTTAAAACTATATCAAACCTTTTTGCACCGTGTTTTAAACAAGAAGGTGATGGACTACGAGCTTCATATAATATTTCATTATTAATCTAAACCCATATACAATTGGTAGTGAATTAATTGAACTGGCACTCGAAGAGGTTCATCATATATTCATAATATATCATAATAAAAAAATCTTTGGATAATTATATAGTGCAAAGAAGAATATATGAATTATGATTACTTCGTACGTCGTTACGTCCAAATTTTCCATTCATCTCGATGAATTAACCTTACCAAATAAAGCACTACCCTTGGCTCACGTCTGATTCATAAAAGAAGAAAAAACTTGCGGAAAAAAAAAACGATATAATCGAAAAAGAAATTCCTTATCGACATATTTTATCAGTTGCTATGGATGGTGCTCCAGAAATCATAAGGGTTTCATGGCTCATTTAAAAAAAGCAGTACCAAATGTACTCGCTGTCCATTGTGTTATCAGCTGCATACGTGGCTCCATTACGTTATTAGAGCAGTCAACAAAGTAAGGAGCAATTCATAAAAACTCTGATATCTTTGCTTAAATGACCTTGAACCCTTATACACCATATCATCGTTATTATCAAATCACATGATTTGGTATCAGCATTATTTCTAGTGTCACCTGATCAATAAAAGGATAAAAAGATTCCTCTATTATGTGTTTACATGTAAACAAGATTACTGACCTGCACAGTGATCAAGTGTAAAAATAATATTGTTTCACAACCGCGGTTAATTCACAACAATGTGGCAGCATGTAGGTCAATGATTATGGATTGGCTACTCGATCAGAAGTTTAAGCTTTTATCGATTTATTATTCGAACAGCGTAACTGGAAATTTTCCACTTCATCTTCAGACACTTTTAAACTTCTGAGTATGGTATGGAAGTTACCAAGGCAATAATCATAATGATATTTCTTGAACATCCTCAGAAACTACTGACCAACAGACCTTAAAGAAACAGTAACTTTACAAGGACACTTACAGGCAAGTAACAGATTAAAAACTTACAAAGAGCAAAATAATAGTACATAATACATAAATCTGTAATCACATAACAAACTGTACGCAACAACGCTATAGAACACTTAAATATAGAAACATTACTAGTAGTATGTCACTAGATTATTACATTAATTAATATCTCAAGTCACAAAGCAACAACACATACTATATAACAGAGATAAAAATAAAAACATAAACAATTGTGGACATGACATGTTATCACCAAGTAAAAATGACTTTAAAGTACAGAACCCAAGAGAAAAATATTCACCCGCGAGCAAATAGTATTATGGGAGGCATATTCTGAACAGGTGATTACTTTAAGATACGTTATTACAACTAGATGGAATGCAGAATAATTTAGGTATACGCACAGATCGCGTTGGTATTTTGAAATTTAATTAATTGATCAGAATACTATCTAATAAACTATTCACAATTTTACGCGGGGCACAAGGCATTCGACCATGGCTTCTACCCCAGAGTCATCAATCAATATGGTCTTTGTAAATTGGTGACCACACACATGTTATTGCCTCACACATATGTTATCACACACATGAGCAATATTCTACGCTAGTCACTTTTATATATACCTTTTGTGAAAAAGAACAAAAGTATCTGAATTCGGAGGTGCGAGCTTCTTAAAACTCTTGATGTGTCTGGCGATTATCAATCCGTAATGTTACTCTCACTGACAGTGCGTCGACTTCGGCCTTAGTCTTTTACCAAAATAAAGCTCACTCAAATATGAGTCACCATGTTTGATGCTGTAGTGTCCTCGTATAAATATTTATCATATACGTATGTAATACAAGTTCTCCGTTTGTTAATACTTACTGCTCCGCTCCTAAGGGTAGCAGCATGATGTTTTAACATATGGCCATGTGCCCTCAATAAACGGGCTAATCTTATGCAATTTTCAAGAATTAAAAAAATCTAATTTGTTGTTTCAGAGATTATCGCGTTTAAATAAACAAAAAAACTGCCCTTTATAATATTAATACGATCAGATGAGAATTCGAGTGAATGAAATTCACATTTTATTTGGAGTTTTGTAGGTTAAATACCTCACATCTGCTTTTATACCATTAAAAAGCTTGTATGTGAGAAAAATGTACAAGTACAATGTACATAGTTTTCTTAAATTTTATTCTATAATTTTCTTTTAACGCTCCAGGTAATTCCATACGTAGAGATATGTTCTATGCACCACCTTTTTATTAAAACCAATGTCAGCTAACCGTCCTGTGGTTGCTTATAATTGGTTGATGCCCTTTATATATTACGAGTTCGTACATGATTTTATGAATCGACACTTTACAACATATTACGAGTATAATCAGTGTGCAAAATCGATTGCCGTACTAACTACCTCACGTAGCATCAAAATTGCTGACTAAGCAAACTAGTAATCATTACCTTTAATGAAAATAAATCAGGCTTGACATTTACTACAGTACACTCTTCTTTTATCTGAACACCACATGAAACTTACAAAAACCTTAATTGCTCCACCAGCTATCTGTTCAATATGATCCTTCGCGGATAGTAACGAGGTATTTAGTTATTTCCAACACTGCTTACGATAGCGAATTGGTTTGTCTATTTTTCCAGAAGCGGATCTACTCTATTTCCAGAAGACGCATATATCCTAAGCTAGGTGTTAGACTAAATATCAGGCGACTGTAACTTTTGAATACATCGCTTCCAAAGTAGGTTAGCAGCAATGTTTCCAGAAGATGCTACTACTACTGTCCCCGCATGTGACCAACCTACTAATGATTTTTCCAGATTAAACGTCTTCATTTCAATTCGATTCAACTTCTACTATTGCAAGTTATCTTTACTACGTTCACTCTGAACAACTACAACTTACTGAAACTTTTTATGCGATAGGGGATGGGCAAACGAGCAGACGGGTCACCTGATGGTAAGTGACTACCGCCGCCCATGGACACCCGCAACTCAAGAGTCACAAGTGCGTTGCCGGCCTTTTAGGTAGAGGTACGCTCTCTTCTTGAAGGTTTGAAGGTCGTATCGGTTCGGAAATACGGCAGGCGACAATTTGTTCCATAACTTAACTAAGTCGCAGTACACCTATCAACCTTAAATAACTAAACTCAACTAAACAAACTTAACTTATCGGAACCGTTGCCGAAACACGTGCAAGTGACTAACTTTGAAAATATCTACATCAGTAACTAGAGGAAACATAGCGCCTCTAGGAAAAATGTTGAGTGTCTTTAAAATCGCACCTTTAAACTAGAGAAAGAATGGGTATCATTTCAGGAAAGTCACGAACTGCTTGCAGAAAGAATATAAATTAAAAGTAGCACCAATTAGTTTACTAGCGATAAATACGGGGAAAACAAAGCAGTTGTATGACGCCAAAAGAAAAACATGACGCAAATGATACCCATAGACAACACACTAAACTAGAATTTAACTTTACGGGGATGTTGTAAAAGACACAGACGAGAAACTAAAAGATCTATTGAACACTCACTTTAGCTAGAGCAATGTCAAAGGTTGAAATCGTAGTACTAAAAGAGTAATGGGAATTTGAAGCTCACTTATCTATTTTGAAATCTAAGCGACAAGCTGCACTGGCAAATGCAATAGGCTTTGAAGGGCTCAAGCGTAAAGTCAGATTATTAGAGTAGTTTTGAAGTCTTGGAACAAAAACATGACAACTTAAGAAGACTTTTGAATAGCAAAAATTGGCCTGACATCCACTATCAATGTTCGGCTTCAAAAATACAATAACGGAATTCTCAGGGGATTGCATCCAATGGCTTTCATTTAAAATATATTTACTGAAACTGTTCACAACAATCCTGTCATATGAAACTATCAAAAAATAAAGTATTCGAAAACTAAACTGAAGGGTGAACTTGTACCTATAGTACAACACTTTACGATCAGTGTGGAAAACTAAGTCCCTTGGTGCAAAATATTAACACACCGATACGACAATCGCCGTCTTAAATTTACTTCTTTAATGAACACTTTGCAATAGCTACCAGCGATACAATATCTGAATGGTGGAATCTCTATAAATTGTAGCAATTTATAGAGATTCCACCATATTATCTGAGAAAGTCAGAACTCCCATCATATCTCTGCTAAACCTCCACTGCTCCACCTGATGTCACTGTACAGGTATTAAAGCTAAGCTATTCACATACAACTCCATGCTGCATTTCAAAACGATCAAACTATCCGCAGATTAAAGCCGCAGGACAAAACTATTGCCGTCATTTGGGCATTGATGTATGTATGTACATACTGCCGGACAGATAACAGTCTGATCCTAGTCGCCGTAAGTGTCATACTTACGGCAAGAGATGGGAATCAGCCTACTCTACTTTATCGACAACCATACGGCTTAAAAGTCACAGTTTAAACAAGTCTTTCAACAAATATGTTAATAAATAGCGCCGATTTTTATAAATAAACGAAAAAGTAATGTAGAATAATTTAGCATGCAAACTTTTTAAACCATTCAGTGAACAAATAATGAGAATGACATATTTTAGATTGCCCACTCACTCGTCGTGTCGTTTCATGTACAAACCCACGCCCACTTTTATATATAAGATATATAAAAGTAGTTTTTAACTTTTCATAGTTATGACGATGACAGAAAGTCATGAAATGTATCATAGATTAAGTAGTTTTTGTTTAAAAATAAACGAATTACTAATTTAAAAAAAAAACCTTTTTTTTTTAAACTTGAGTAATCGCTGTCACTCGGGTGATGTTAAAATGTTAACGATACGTAATACGATATTAAACTAACATAGACATATACACATGTACACCTTGGACAGAGGGCTTGAACTTCCCGGCTACAGACAGTTTCATTTACAGGTGTCGACCCCGACATCCTCGAGCTACTGTAGTTCCTTTCCTTTTTATCCTTCCCCATTAGGCAAATGGGACTAAAGTATTAGTGGCACAATGTGGGCGTTGATAACCCCTCTGCCTACGGGGACACACATGTGATTGTATGTATGTAAATCTCTGAAAGTATCAGTCAGGTTTGAAGTATCTATTGAGAAAGGTTACAGGTTGCAGTGGCCATAAAGGCAAAATTCTGTCCTTAGGTAAGTCACCGTCAATATTTTTACATGATTGAAATTATTTAATCTGTACGAAATGAGTCCAAATTCCTTTTCCTAAGAACATGACCAGCAATGTTTCGTGTTTCGTATATGATATCGTAGTCTTTATGTCAGTGGGCGGCTACAAAAATAGACCAATATATATCATCTATCATTGTGTATGATATGCAATAGATGATTTAAATATAGATGGAATTTAGAGCTTTCATAGTACGGGATGTTAGATGATGGAGACTTTTTGTTTGTTTTTTTTCAAACAGGGTAATCTCTGACACTTCACAGTCACATTCGGCAAATTGTTTTATATTGAATAGAATATTTATTGAAGAATAATATATGCTATAAAATATCAAGTGTTTAGGAGCCATCTATAGATTACGTCACACTTTAAGGGAGTTGAGAGCCAACGAAATGTGACAATGTGTGACGAGGGACACGGTGGGTCCAAAGCCTTGTGAAGTCATATGTAAAAATCTAAAATACTTAAACGCAACATTTATATGTAAAAAAAAGTCTTAAAATATTACGAAGTCGATCTAAAGTCTGTCCTAAAAGTCACCGCAGTAAATGACATATCAGATTATACTATATACAATTAAAATATGTGACGTCCCACAAGAAGGATGGGGTTTTATGAATGGTTTTAGTTTTATAACCCATACTATTCCTTAATATGGGTCATAAAACTTACTTAAAAAATATAAGTATTACTGTATCTAATACATATATAATTTGATGAATAAAATAGAGCTTGTTTGTTAGTTTGTTTAAACGCACTAACCTTGATGGTGCATCCACAGGCTTGCAGTTTGCCGCCAACACAAACAAGTGCCAAACACATGACAAACAGTTTCACTAACACCCAATACAAACAAAGCATACACATGATTCCCGAATATGCTAGTATTCTCCAGACAGGCAAACACGGGTTTTCCCGCTATAGTAGCCCACCGCGAGGATGCAACGTCCTGGTGCGCCTGGACGTTGTCTAATTGAGAGTTACCCGAAGGTGGTGCCCGCATAGTGCGGGTAGGTGCGAGGAGGGATCTGGATGTCTTAATATGTGTGTGGCTTTAGTCGGCAATCGGAATGACGGCCCGAGGGAGTTTCCACACGAAAAAAAAAGATCTTACATTCTGGTTTACCTACTTTTATTTTATAACGAATTAAAATAAAAGATAACTCTAATTTAAAATACCTCAGACTTGTAAACTCATGCTACGATAAGAAAACGGCTGAACCAATTTTGATAAAACCAATTATCGTATACACCGACCATACTGCGCTGAAATAGTTTTTAACTTCAAATGATCCTACTGATTGTTTATTTATATGATGAGTTCGTTTATCTCCAAATAACATTCAAATACGACATCTCTCTCTGTACCCGTTTCCGCCATTATTAATGACGCGGAGACTTGTACTAATTATAATTGAAATTAACCAGTTTCTGCAAATGATTCATGTTAAATATTTTTGCGTAAACTCCCCGACTTCTTTTGTCAATTATCAGGTAGTAAACAATAAACAGTATCGTTTAAAAAATGTAAACCCACTTACTAGAGAATTTCAGTCGAAAGAGGTAATTCCTATTGATCAAAAATATAAAATCATTTCAAAAAATCACTTTTTGCCATTGCTGGTCAGCTGCCATCTTGATATCTTTAAAACGTACAATCGTCTTTCGTTTAATTATTATTCGCCCGATGTGTATGACCGGTGGTACGTGATCTTGTGAGACAAACATCAGAACTATTGTACCTTAGGTCATATGGGTATTCCTAAATCATGTCAGAAAACATTTCAGATTAGTCCGTTACCCCCTAGCAGAAAGCATAACTATTTTATTTTAGAGGTAAGTCGTTGTACTTCTAAATGCTGTTTACTTTTTCCGATCAAACGGGCTACCGTAGAAATATTAACAAAACATCTGCATTCCATCTGTTATTGTTTTAGATAATGAAAAAAAATATATTAGTTCAATCTTTAATAACTAATTACCAAAATATATAATTCTAAATTTACATTATACAGCGTTGTATGCACGTCGTTTCTTCTTCACACACACGGTTGCAAGATATAAAAAAAACAATAATGACGGCAATTTCTACTTTTATATATTTTGATCATCGACTCTGGGGCACTAATCATTAAAATTTAATTGTTCCTAACTGTGCTGTTACCGAAACAACTCGTTTCACTTAGAGTTTAGCTGTCTATGGGCGAAAAATCTTGCAATATGATTCCCTCTAAGTCTAGTTTACAAACTACGAGATAGGTATGCTGAGACTTCAAGCTATTTATCTTCTATATTCGAGAAGATGCAGGCAGCTTTAGTTGAGGTTTATCAGCTTAATTGTAAATCGTATAATCTTCGCCGTAATTCGGCTTCATACAATGTTGGTGACATAGTTTGGCTTAGAATTTACATCTCAGTGAAAAGGACTCATATTTCACAATAAAAATTAGGCCCGAAATACATTAAATGTTAAATTGTAACTAAAAATTCTCCTTTAGTTTAAAACTGATGGATATGTCTGCCTGTTGGTGGTTTTCACATCAAGGATTTTAATTACTGCAGTATATAGAGGTCCTTCGGAGTATTATATACCTATTTTGTTTATAATAGAGATTGTTTTCTGCGTAGTTGGTTAATAGAAAAAAAAATACTGTTTTTTTCTCTCAGGTTCAGTGGTCAATAGGTCACGGTCCAGTCAAGCATTCAATTTACGTATTCCGTTTACACATCTATTTCGGACAGTGCACTAATCACTATATTGCATTATGAAGTCTAATTATATTAATGGTCGTTTTTATTCATAATTTTGTTAAGACATTTTAGTCAAAATGAAGTTATAAATGCATTATGGTTTGCTATTGTTCGTTAGCGATAACACAATGAATGCCTCAGTTACATGTTACGTGCGGTTTTAGATTCGTTTGTTTGTCGTCTTGTATTGATTAATATATTATCTCCAGCTTACATTCAATGGTTTGACTGTAACTTGCAACTTAATTTGACTTTACTTAACGTCTGTTTTTCTTGGCTTATACTCAACTAAAACATTAGCAGTGCCTGCTTGAGACTAGTGGTCTAATATTGCGCCAATCCCAAGAACTTACTTAAGTAGTGAGTTATTATTATTTTAGCAACCTTAGTAAGCTTCAATGCGGACGTTCGCAACATGATAAGTGTGTATGCGGCCTAACACGTGTGGTGATTCGGTCTTATGTTTGAGAAGTATGACAGTGAATCCTAGAGCCCATTGAGTGCGAGAGGAACCAAAGGACGGGTTATATATATATATATATATATATATATATATATATATATATATATATATATATATAGTTCTATCAGAATGTTTTGATACGACTTCCTTTAACTAATTCCAGGGAGTCTACTATTTTGCCCAGGGAAAGAAGAGATCGTTGGACGGTGTTAAAAATAATATATTTGTGTCGATTCGCATACATGCATTTCGAATGCAAAACTCCTTCAGAACAAGTTTAAAACAAGACAAAAGGCAATAAGAAAAGGAAAATTGAGCATATAAAATTTTAATTAGGTCTTCAAAGAGGACTATCAACAAAGTACATAAGCAGCACAGGAGACGTTATAAATAACTGACCTGGAACTTGCTTACAAAGCCTTGCGTACATTCATTTTATTTTTATGCTCAACTAAGATATAATTATTACAAAGCATAATCGTTATATTAAAAGTCTGAGGCTGAAGGTTTTTGATCGCTTAAACAAAAAACAAACGAGTAATGGTCTGCGGAAAAATCAACATATAAAATAGACTCTTTGTAATTTTCAAATAAAGTGTATTCTTGTTTGGCGCTTTTGAGATTAAGGCGTAAACTGATATATGTATGTCATCAGGGTAGGCAGAGAAACAACCCGCCACTTGCTTCTATCCTTACATATATCACGAGCTCCCTCTACTGTCATTGAACTGTTATACAAGCTCATTGGTTTTTTTTTTATACTATAGGGGGACAGATGAACAGACGGGTCACCTGATGGTAAGTGACACCGCCGTCCATGGACACTTGCAACTCAAGAGTCGCAAGTGCGCTGCCCGCCTTTGAGGGTGATGAGGGATAGGGGATGCAGGGAGCGGAAAGAAGAGAGGAGGCATAAGGAGATGGAAAAAAAGGAGAAAGGAGATGAGGGCAGAGAAACCTTTTCTCTGCCCTCATCTCCTTTCTCCGCGGGCGGGGGAATTGGGCTTCCGAAAACCTCACTCAATTCGGGTAAATGCAACGCAAGCGTTACTTCACAACCGGTTTTCTGTGAGGCCGTGGTATCGCACCGGTCGAGCCGGCCCATTCGTGCCTAAGCATGGCTCTACCACTGAACTGTTTCGGGTACTGCCAACCTGTCCTTTCTTCAGAAACAACGCACCAAAACAGATCGAGGTAACTATTTGTCGAGCACACTTACTAAACATAAAAGTCAGATTATACACATTTTTTTATTATTTATCTTAAGAAATCAAATCAAATCAATGAAATAGAAATCATTTTTAAATATACTACCGATACGATCTTCAAACCTTCAAGAAAAGAGCGTACTCCTACCTAAAAGGCCGGCAACGCACTTGTGACTCTTGAGTCACTTACCATCAGGTGACACGTCTGCTCGTTCACCCCCTATCGCATAGAAAAAATATATTTTTGTGCACCAAAATGTTTAATAATAACAATAATAATTTACTGTTTCTCTCACATAGAACAGCAATACATCAGTTACTATAAAAATAATTAAACCAATCATAGGTATTTTTGAATTGTCAATAGAAGAATTCAGTCAGACTAAGTCAGTCTTTAAGCTGACTGTACCAATATGTAGATCATATGGAGAAGAAAAGGCAAGAAACTCAAAGGACACTCTTTTTCAATTTCTTATTTAGCTACTCTTGTTTCTACTACATCTTGCCTTTTAACATAGAATGAATAATAATGTTCCATGGTCAAATACTGGTGTTGTTTATCTTAATAGAATATTGTATAGCACTGGTTAAATCAAACCTTCAGTAAGATGGGAACGACCAAATCTGCCAGCTCCAATTCATACTTATACCATCTCATATTTGTAAATCACACAAAACGTAATATCTGGCATGTATGACGCACTTTATAACGGAAGCACTAGGACGATAGAACTAAAAATAACGTTGCTAAACGATAAAAACCCCTGTCATTATCGGCTCAGTGGTTCAGGAGTTAAGTGCTCACACATGTCAATACACTTGTGAGCATTTAACTTCTGAACACGGCGCTATCAGGAGCTTATTTTTATGATGTTGGATCCCATTAACAGTGATGTTTTAGTGGTGCGGAGACTAGCAAAATGTGGTGAAGTTTTGCCTGAAAGAAGAGCACGATCGAAGAATTGAAATAAGGAAAAAAAAAGAAGAATTAAATCGAATATGGGAAAGGATTGAAAAGGTGAAGCGTTAGTCTTTTTTTTTTTTGAACCTCGTAGAAGACGGTACTCCTTTATTTAAAGAGTCCGCTGTTTTGGCGTTTCATTGCGAGAATATCAACAAACATCGAATTTAACTTTCCGTGTATAAATTCTCGATCAATTTGCATATTGTCACGATATCGCGAATGATAATTTTGGAGTACCACTCTTTTGTCACGGAACTCTAATTTTGATCACTTGTTGTACACATCGTTTTAATACATTTAATACAGACTTTTAATAAAACGATGTATACACTTTTCTTTCATATAAACCCGTCGGTTTCAGGTACTTCTGACCTCTCCTTTCATCAGAACGTCACCAATGAAATTACTTGCTGTATACTATATATCAAACGCACACATAAACTTATTAGACCAGCAAAATAAATAAAATTAGTCTCGTTATTACAGCATCACCGAATCTTAGATGTGTCTGTAAGTTTTACAAATACATATGTAACGAGTTTAAATGTAAGAACAATCGGCAATACTAAGGGCCAACGCGTACCTGGGTATTTAAAATGTGGCCGAAATTACAGACATTATCCTCTTTCAACATAAGCGATCGCAAAATTTGTATTTTATTTTTGTCCTGTACTTTCATTTTAAATGACAGAAGAGTAAAAAAGCAGTAAAATAAAAACAATTTTCATAACTTTATGTCATACAGTCTCCGTCCCGTTCACGTTACGGTTGGATTCACTTGGGCTAGCGTGTCGCTCAGCGCGCTCACCACTAAATTACTCATGTTAATTACGCACGGCCCTTAATACGAGACATATTTTCAAAAATACATTTTGTAGATAATTTACACACAAATTATTATCTCACTGGGACCCGGCATTAACATTCCCGCACTATAATGTAGTCCCAACCAATCACCGTATAAGCAAATGCATATTTCAATTGCTTATCTTTCTAACTTACCCTTCAATATACTAACATTTCCCACCTTTAATGCCCACGGGTTGACGCTAATAAGCTTGCCCCTATTAAGTGAGTGATATCCTATTATAATGGTCAAAATAAGTGGAGGAACGGGTGTTATGTCCCGTTAACACAAAGGAACGATCCTCCAACCAGGCAAGGCGATCATGCCTGGCGCATCACGGCCCAACGGTTAATGTTGGGAAGTCGTATATACACTAATTGCAGCGAGAACTTTGTTTTCGTGATTCAGGCTCGTACTGCGTCGTTGCTACGTAATACATAAAATCACGGTTTTCTTCCTTCAGAATACGTACCTCACGAGGTTCGTTTACTGTAATTTAGAGACCGCCTGGTTTGGAATAATTTTAAAAAATCACTAATTTGAGTAGAATTAGGCGTTTAATAAGACACTGTCTGCTCCTTAAGGAACATGGACTTGAATGTATGTATGTATGTACATATATAAATATTATGTAACTGTTTTAGAGTTTGCGTAACGCGGCGTTAAACCATACTATAACAATGTTATATCTACAGACAGAACAGAACTCTATTTGAACTATTTAGCCGTATGGTCACCGGTGGAGGAGAATAGGGCCACCCCATATGTTCCTCTGGCTGGCTAGGCCTCTAATTACGTAATTGGGACAAAATTATGGTTGACAAAAAGAGGGTTTTTAAGACGCCTTCGGGAATATAGGCGTGAGCATATTCCAATTAACAATAATAATAAAAATATGTCCATTTAAACCCAAACTGAACATTGCTTTAACATGAGCTCAAGCACGGAAATATAATATATATACTCAAGCTTACGTTTTGTTGTATGAAACGAAGCGAAACAGACAGAAGCATGATCTGTTGCACACATTTGGTAATTGATAACAAAATGAATGTATCATTTGCAATCTCTTTTATTGAAATAGATTTATTTGTTTGTTAATAATGATTATTTTATTTTATTATTTTTTTAATGTACAACTATTCTCAAAACAATGCACCTTAATAATAACAAAATGTAATAGCATTTAAATTACTTCACTCATAAAACAAACTCATGGAGTCGTTTAAGCATTAATATAACGAATTTTCAGAAAAAAGACTGCAAATTGCATGAACTCATGTAGTGGCAATCAGGCACAAAACATTTGATCCATCCTGAAGGCTTATGAGCTTTTATCGCTATTGACATACTCAGCTTCAATTGTAATATTGAAACGGTTTATTTTGAAAGGTGTTGAATGTATTTTATATAAAAGAAGTTCAGTGCTTTTCATATTGAAAATAAAATTTATTTATTTCGTTGTTCATTTTACCAATATAGGAATACAAATGTTTAAATGTTTGCCAATTCAATACCATTCGAAAAAAAAAACTAGCCATAAACAAATATTTCATAATCTGTAGTACCATTATAAATAGGGAGAGTTTATTGTTCAGTTTGTTGACTTGATTTATTTGCATTAGATATTCTGTTTATTGAGGAAGGTTATGGAAAATTTTCAGATTATTGCCATTCATCATCATCATCAGCCTATCGCAGTCCACTGCTGGACATATTCCTCTCCCATTGCACGCCACTTGGATCGATTTTTGGCTTCTCGCATCCAGCTCCTGCCAGCCATCTAGCGCAAATCGTCACTCCACCTGGCCTGTGGGCGTCTTACGCTACGTTTGTCGAGACGTGGTCTCCACTCAAGAACTCGTTTTCCCCAACGGTCGTCGGTTCTGCTGCTAATATGGCCAGCCCACTGCCATTCATTCCAGATGGGCTGTCGATTACCCTTGTTTTCTGCCGGATCACCTCATTCCTGATGCTCTTAAACAAACATCGAGCATAGCTTATTCCATAGCACGTTAAGCTACTTTGAGCTTGTGGACCAGCTGTAAAGTAAGTGTAAACGTTTCGGCTCCGTATGTTACATATAAAATACAAATCTAATCCGGGCCAGAGAGGATCATATAACGCTGTGCAGCGCCTATCCACCGAAGATGACGGTGAGTACCTGTGAAAGTGACTAACACCAGCACTACACACTCACTGGTTTCGATCACGTTCATATAATCAAACACAACTAATACAACTAGCGTTGTATATACCCTAATAATGATAGTAGCGATAAAATAAAGTAATTAAAAAAAAGTTATAAATTGTATTATATACGGAATAAAGCAAGCAATATTATAACAATATTGACCAAATTCTAATGTGCAAAATATGGGTGTATACTGCACTAAGACTGCACGGATGGCGTAGCGGTTTAAGTGGTCACCTCGCCACTACGTTGCCTCGCCGAGTGTTGTGGGTTCGTCCCCGCACGGGACAACACTTTGTGTAATCCTCAAATTGTTTTTCTGAGTCTGGGTGTTCTTTGTGTCCGTTGTTTGAATGTTTGTCCTCCTCGACACAAGAATGAAATGGTATAGAGATTAATGACAAAACGTTTAGACATCGTAAGAATCTAAAAAGCGATGATACCTAGCGACTCATAGCTCCCGTCGGTGATTACTGTGTTATTTTTTGTACTTACGATGTATTCGACAAATAGGCAAGCAAATTATCAGACCATTTAAATATGTAAACAATTTATTTGATATGATGTTACAAGGTGGATAATCGTTTATGGTGCAAGCGGCACGTCTGTAGAATGCATTGCCAAAAGCTATCCAACGAGCTAAATCACGATATATATTATTTATAGTATATATATACTTATGTATGTACATGTGTATGCTTTTATGGACATATGTATAATAATAACTAGTACCTAGTTTGTATATTACTTTTCTCGGGTGCAATAATGAGTACCAATATATCTATTGATATATTATAATTGAGTGTTTAGCGCTGTGCGACCTTTATTACCGTTTGTTGCGTCGCGTTATTTAAAAGATTTTCGAGAGTAGCTATTGGTAAAATCCATTATGTATTAGTATATCTGTTCCACTTCAAAACATTATGGTCTGTATACCCTTATGTCAATATTAATGCCTTTCTTTAATATGTTTTCCGCAAGTCACTAGTTACTAAAGAACTAACCGCTTGTTTCATATACATTTATACATATTATTATATAGGGATAGTTCCAATTTCTGTACTGTAAAAAATACTTTTAAAACTACTTCTATATAAAAACATACTCACGCCTATATTCTTGAGAGCGTAGGCAGGCGCGTAATAAACGCCCACACTTTGCAACCATAATTTAGTCCCACTATCGTACTAGGGGACAAGCCTGTTACCGTCTATCTGACACTACTGCATATAATTTTCTAATATATAACAGTCCTATTGTATAATTTCATAGAATAGTGTTAATTTATTTTGAGGTTATGTCTTATATATGATTAATGTGTAAGGTTATCTTGAATTACTTTTAATATAACTGCTGATAATATTCTAATCATACAATTCCTTTTATTTTTTCAATTTCAATTTTTTTATTTTGCCGAACATATGTAGTTTGATAATATTAAAGTGGTGTTCAATGTAGAAAATTTTCTTTTATGTATGGTTCTATTATACCAGTAGGGATATAAGTATATGGAACATGCGGAAATGTCTCGTCGCAATTGAAACGGGTTACTTTCAATTGGGACAGTAATTATGATATGTGCGTAAACAGTAACAGTAGGTATGTTGTACAATATACATGTGCCGATGCCCTAAACGTTGTGTTGTACCCGCGTTGTTACACGTGTCGATGCTATCAATCACCCTTCACATAAAGGAGCTATTGTTTGTTTTAAATAGCTTTCTTGTCATGTCAGTACTTTCAAATGTTTGACGATTCTCAAATCACGATTTGTTCGGAGGAGAAGTATGTGTCAGAGGAATGTTTAAGAACCATCTTGTTAATTCTATTCAGTAAACTAGATTGTCGGATTCGCCTTTCCTTTCTGCCCGTTTGATAGCAATAGGCATGCAACTATTACGTGTTGTGATCTAAATCAAAATATGGACGTTTAATATATCTGCTTATACCTTCGGTGTTAAAGGCGGGAATGCACCTATACTTGTATATTTGCTGTGTCAAATAAAACGCGGTGTCATTGTTTTTTTTTTAACCATGATAGGTCAAAGGTATCATTAGAACTATCGTCTGTCTTCGTAATCGCGTTTCCCTAACACCGTGTATACACTTTACTGTACACAAGAAAAACAAATATATAACAAATTATAACTAACATATGCAAAGACATTAACCAATAGTTCCGTTTTTAAAATGGATGACGTAAATGGAAACATACACCGATCGAATTGGTGATGTTCTGAAGAAAGGACAAGTCAGCAGTACCAGAAACCGGCGGGATTGTATCAAAGGTTTAATGACAGTAGCTCATGATGTATGTAACGATAGAAACAGGTGGTGGTCTGACGTCACTGCTTACCCCGATGGGAGTAAGGCGTGAGCCTTTGTATGTATGCATGTTCATTTGTTTTTTTTTTTTTTTTCAGCAAAACCTTACGAGTGAAGAGAGGATAATTAAGTAAATTAGTAGTCAAAGTGTTTTGAGAATTTAACAGTGGTAGAGCCATGCTTAGGCACGAATGGGCCGGCTCGACCGGTGCGATACCACGGCCTCACAGAAAACCGGTTGTGAAGTAACGCTTACGTTGCATTTCCCCGAAATGAGTGATGTTTCCGGAGGCCCAACTCCCCCTCTCCCCTCATCTCCTTTGTCCTCATCCCCCTTCTCTTCTTTCTGCTCCCTGCATCCCCTATCCCTCATCACCTCAAAGGCGGGCAGCGTACTTGCGACTCTTGAGATGCAGGTGTCCATGGACGGCGTTTGTCACTTACCATCAGGTGACCCGTCTGTTCGTCTGTCCCCCTATAGTATAAAAATAAAAAAAAAACGTATAAAAACTTATATACTACAAGGCACATGTGCTTCTCGGTGGAGTGGAAAAGGGTCCATCTCTTCCCATCGCAAACCGTGCCCCGATGACGGTAATAGACTTGCCCGTATAACATAATAGAGCCAAGCCTATTTGCATGTAGAATGTTCACGAACTTAACACTGCATAGGTGGGATTAAATTATGTTGCGCTAAAAGCGGGCGCTAAAGTACACGTACACAAGAGGGTTAAATTCATGAACATTCTACATGCAAATAGATATAAACACATGCTTATAAAATAAAATAATAATAATATGTCAGTTATAGACTTTGAAACCCACTGATTTGCCCCAAACCGGTTTCATAAGAAAGGCAATAATGAGCAGATTGTTTTTGACCAATAAAACAATGCGTAACGCTCATTTGTTTTATCAGCCTAATTATTGCTGAGAGAGAAGAAAATATTTACATCTCCTAAAACGTGTAAACGCGGTAAGAATTGGTACGGGTATCCCTAGAGTATATGTGAAATGCAAAATATTATGATTATTAGATCAGAATGAAAGGCTTGACAGTGTTTTAAACCAACAAACGGGCAAGTTTGTATTTTTATTATTTAGGATTATCATTGAACTACAAGTCAATCATTAAACTAATTGTTTTGCACCTTAGAAATAATAAACATACAGTAATACCCCGGACTTACGCGATAGGTGGGACCAAGCGATAGCCGTGTAAGTCGAATTCGCGTAAGTCGGTGTTCATCTTTGTATATAAATACGTATAAAGTTTGTGTAATCGGGACCAGTCTAAAAAAAAAAATTTAAAAGATACATGTTTTATAAAATGTTAGATAGTAAGAATAATACTTTAATATGAATGAAACAACGTAACCCGTAGTTGTTTTGATGTCGAAAGTCTTCATATAATATAACAATGTCGCCTGACGAGTTTTTCTTCTTCTCACGTAAAATATTCTTGTAGCATGCTAGTAACTTTTTTATTTCCCGTTTTGTAGCAGAAACTCGCTCTTCATTAGATTTTTTTTTCTAAAATTTGTAACCCCTTTTCAATTGACCGACCGAGGCCTTCTGTTAATTTTGTAAACGTAAACATAGGGATAAAACAATTACACACGGAATACGTTCGAAGTTGTCGTAAACCGAACAGGACGATGCGCGCGGTGTTCAAAAAGAGAACTCTACGGAGGCTACAAAAAAATGTTTATTCCCGCGCTGTTGATATAGATTTAATAACCTTAATTTGGACAACCGCTTTGATTTATTCTCAGGTAATATAAGAGCCAGTATGAGAGCCCACTCACTGGAGATTTCATGAACAGTTGAACGATTTTAAACTGTGCAAATTTGTCTATGCGTTAGACGAGTAGTTTAAGTATTTTGACTTTAAATGTGGAAGCTTATAATTTGGATCTGCTTCTATGTATTTCAGTGTAATACTGTTTAAGCTTCTCAACTAAACAACAATGAAAGTGAAACCTATACAAAACGATAATACGATGACTATATACGACTATGGTAGAGAGTGATTATGGTACGTGAGCATATCGTCGTTTATCAGCCTGCGGGCTATTCGGTCAACTGAGTCCAGAGCTGCTCGGCTTACTCGGCTGAGCCATCCAAAACTGTTATCTACCATACAGTATATACATTGCGATAAAGTGCCCAGATTCACGCGAAGTACACAAGTCAATTAGTTTGTTTACAGTCCGCAATTTTATCAGTTCATCTGAAGTTTCTTGTGATTATTAATATTTATAGATATACATTCCAAATAATGTTTAAGATACATTACCAATGGGATAAAATAGTACATAGTGCTTGCCTGAAAAACTTGTGGACATGAGTGGTGCAGTACGTTTAAACAGTAGGTCCTAGTCCCGGACAAACGAACAGACGGTTGGTGGGAAAGGGAAGAGGGGAGAGGGGAAGGGAAAGGGGTTTGGTTCTTCGGTAACCTCACTCACTCGGTCATACAATACAAGCATTGCTAAACAGTCCATTTTCTGTGAGGCCGTGGTAATACTCCGGTCGAGTCGGCCCATACGTACTGAAGCATGGCTCTCGCACGGTTGGCCGTCAATTACTTCAACTATACAAACATCACTAAAGTAAAGGAGAGAGAAAGTTATAATAAACAATTCCTTGCATTTTAAACGATAGTTTCAGTATGTTTAAAGATTGTCGCTTGTCTAGTTACGAAGGTATGAATTTAAATCTAAAAATCTTGCACAAAGAGCGTTGAAGACTATCAAGTCTTGATAGAACAAGCTATCAAGCTTGTTCTATCAAGTCTTCAACGCTCTTTATGCAAGATTTGCAAGTCAAAGTTATACAGCTCAGTTCAGTTTATTCAGGTAAACTTTTCCGTAGCTTAAATCACCCCTTCGGTGTAACAATTTTCAGTTGATAGATGACATTTATAGTACATGAATTCAAATTGAAATATTCTTTATTACAGCAATAATGTGATCTTCAAAATAAAATATACATCAGTGGGGCGTTCAACGATCGGGCTGTAATGAGCCTAGGGGCCGTCAGCGAAGTGGTAGTGAGTGGTGAGCTGTGGCTTCGTGCTGTTGGCGCTCCTTTATCACGGGGTGCCAAAGTACCTGAGTAACGTCGTGTACGAGGATCAAGAGGGAATTTTAAGTCGTCGGCCCATGTCGTGCGGTGTTCCGCAAAAGTCTCTTCTTGGACCACTCCTGTGGAACAAGGGGTATGACTGGGCCCTTCATTGACTTCCCTCCTGGGCTCGGCGTAATCTGTTACGCCGATGACACTTTGGTCACAGCCTGGGGGTCGAATATTCAAGAGGTGGCACTCTTGGCCACCAGAGGAGCCTCACTGGTGGTCGGGCGCATTTAGGCGCTAGGGTTGCAAATGGCTCTGGATAAGACGGTGGCCTTTTATTATTTGATCAATAAATATTCCGTTGTTTCATCACTTTGCTGATGCACTTCTAGACGTGAAAGCAAACGTATATACGTACATCAATACATACGTTCACGTCCGTATCCTCTGAAGGGTAGACAGAGGTGTATTAAGCACCACATTTTGCCTATTACAATTTGGTCCCATTAACGTAGTAGGGGGCAAGCCTATTGTCGTGACCAGGCCCCTGTCTACGCCTTTTACAACACCACCGGGAAGAAATGGGATAACCCCATTGTACTTCACCGTGAAGCATAGGCATATTATATGATATAATTGCAAAAAATAGTTAAAATACTTTCGCATTGCAATGAAGTCGCCTGCATAGTAGCATATATATGTATGAGTATGTACTGATTACAGAAACTACAGTGAATTATTCAACGTCTTTCGCAAAAGCTTACATTCAATTATTAACCAGCGACGTAAAAAGACGGGTGCTATAAGTTGCGGTGTTAGTCTGAGTGGTTCTCAAGCATCGTAGCTCCTAAGTGAATGTACCGATTTATGTGATGGGTTTTTGGTCGAAAACTAACATGTTCGAAATGCTTCTTAGCTATAATTTATGAAGATCTTTTCAGGCGTTTGATCATTGTCAACTCTTTTCGTTGGGGAGGTTTACAAGTTGGGGGTAGATAGGAAATAACATTTAACTATGAATTAAAAACCTAATAATTATAGAGCGTTGCAGCACCACTTGAACAAAACCATGGTTTTTTTTTTTTTTTTTTTTTATGCGATAGGGGGCAAACGAGCAGACGGGTCACCTGATGGTAAGTGACTACCGCCGCCCATGGACACCCGCAACTCAAGAGTCACAAGTGCGTTGCCGGCCTTTAAAAATGGTCTCCAGCGAGAGGCTACCCCCATAGATAGCCACCACGAAATTGTGAAGTATGGGGTGCGGTATCCTCGCAGCACCCTGGAGCGGTGGTGGGACAAGCGTTGGCCGGCCAGTGCCCGCGTTAGCAGGTGGGAGAGGCTCCCGTGTTCCCTCTCATGCCAATCCTCTAAGATGGGCCTTACCGCCATAATTGTGGCCCACTTTTTAGTGCTACGAATAATAATTTATCATTCTATACAGAAATATTAAAACGTCTGAGAACATTATTTGACTGGTTAGAAGCAAGTTATTTAAAATGAAACTTGGAGAAAACTAAACCTATGGCGTTCGATCAAAAAACCAATCATATAGATATGATACTATTATAATTGAAGAAACAAAGTCTACTATTTTTTTTAGATAAAGAAATATAGTCTTTGCAAACTAAAACAAACAGTGTACGTAAACGCTTGAAATAATACTGCTATGCGCTGTATAATCTTTCCAAGATAGTGACACAAAAAACCACACTTACAGCTTATCAGGCTTCTGTTACATGTACTTTGTGTTATAATGTTATATATAGGGGCAGCTCGACAAACACGGAAACTATTTTCAAAGCCCAAAAAATGTGTATTCGAGCGTTAGTATTCAAATTACCAATAGCTGTAAACCTCACTTATTGGTACTTCATGTAAATAGTACCTTGTGTACCATATATGAGATTTTAATGTTTGTGAAAAAAAAACGATCTTTTTGAAAGTATAATTCACCCAACATAAAAAAAAGCATTATTAAGCGAATATAAACCTTCCAGGAACGGCACCAAAACTACGTACATATTTATATAATAAACGTACAACATTTCTCTTGCAAATTAATACTAAAAACAATTGTAAGACAGAACTGATAAGCTTGTTCGTTAATAAGGTACATTATACATGAATACTTAAATGACACTAATTAGAAATGAGCTACTAATAATTTTATTAGAAAATTGTCAGTCAGAAAGTCAGATCTATTTGACTAACAAATGGAAATTAAAAAAAAAATTAAGGTGTTTAAACCCTCCCGGGTAACAGAGGTGAGCGGATGCAGACAGGCAAAGGAGGCTCTCCCTTGCATAGAGCGGAGATTTTCGTAGCGTAAACCATACCATACCATACCAAAACTCGGCGAAGTGGCTATGTCTGAATCGAACCAACTAAAACCACACGGCGTTCCGACACGGCAATTAAATTACACAGCTACTACTACAAAAGTAGTTTTGCATGCCTAAGTCGGCCGGACATGAATTAATTTGCATCCAATGATAGATCATCCGCCTTGGATGGTAAATGACTATGTATTATGTTCCGCAATAGATATATGATTGATTGATTGACTGGTTGATCACCGTCATCATCATAATCAGCATATTACTTGCTGGTGTTTGACAAAGGCCCAAAAATATTATCATATATACATATGTTTTTAAAGCTTAGCATAGCATTATTTATAGCATTGATTCCTGTATGGCGGGGGACTGGACAAACATACAAACAACGGACACAAAGAACACCCAAACTCAGGACATACAAATTTTTGTCCCGCGTGGGAATCGAACACACGACTTCCAGCTCTGCAGTCAGCATCACTAACCACTACGCCAACAGGCCGACCCAGATTAATATTGATATTTGAAAACAATTTTACAATACAGCTCAATAGGTCAGCTTCATACATATTGACAAAGGGTTTAATCGAAGCAACAATTTGAACCATTAATGAATCGCACGCTCCACGGCCTATAAATATTTATTCCTGCCAGCAGTAGGTGATTGACCCTTCCAAATAGGTTAACGAAACTAGGTTACGCAAGATACAGACGGAGCCTGACCTACCGTAACTGGAGATCTTTAGTAATAAACTGCTTGAACTATCTTCAAGTTCAAGACATCTTATGAACCTCTTCACTATCTAACTCTAACGACTGTCACCTACCTAAGTACCGAGTCGCCTTCAGTGTGTTAATTTATTGATTAAATTATTACCTACTAAACATAGCAGGGTAGTCCTTAATAAGCTGGTTGAAAGATTATCGACAATTTAAAAAAAAAAAAAAAAAAAAAAAAAAATTAACATTAAATTATTTTTTTTTAAGAGAAGAAAAGAAATAAAGTAAAAAAAATGCAACTTAATTTTACATTAAAATATTAAATTATTTGACAGGTGTTTAAAGTAATTAGTGGAATGTAAAATTGACGATAAGTAAATTATTAAATTTATAAGAAAATTAAATATATTACATCTACAAACATACATAAATTCTAATTACATAAACAGTGATTTAATCTTCAACCGACTACAAAAAGGTCCTCTTAACTTTATTTGGTTATTGAATATTTTTTACTGAATAACAGTCATATCTTAACCAGTTTGATAAATTATATTGCGTTTCAAATATGAAAATTATCTTCCCGTGTGGTTACATATACATTTCAAGTATATTTACCACTACTAGAATACAGTATAATATGTTTTATCATGATGTGATTGATTACATGTATTTACATTAAATTGATAATACGTCATTCATCTAAGAACTGAAGAATAATCAAACGTATTTTTAGATGTGCAGAAAAGAGATATGTTTTTTGAACGTATGTATATACGGTATTTCTTTGTTACGGTCTAGACTACAGTCTAGACGGCTTTCGGATTTTGACAAATGAGGTGTCATTTCAATAGTGTTAACAGTGGAATTGATATCTTATATATAAAATTCTCGTGTCACAACGTTAGTTACCATACTCCTCCGAAACGGCTTGAGCGATTTTTATGAAATTTTGTGTGAACATCACCCGATATTCTCAGACCTACCCAGGTCTGAGAATCGGCCAACATCTATTTTTCATACCCCTAAATGATAAGGGTGACCCTATACAGATTTTTTATGGTTGTTTGCCGGGTCAACTAGTGTAATATAATATTTCAGTGTAATACAGTGATTTCTTTTATATAATTTTATTTGTTCATGATAAATTGATGGATGATGGCTTCATGATAGAACGTTCACATTGCAATAAGAAAAGATTGAAGAATTTAATTAATAAATAATAAACAAAAAGACAATTCCTGTGTCACGGGGTACTTACAAACATTCAAGCAACGGACACAAAGAACACCCGGGCTCAGTGTGGGATCGAACCCACAACACTCGGCGCGGCAGCATGGTGGTGAGGTGACCACTTAAACCGCTACGCCATCTGTGCAGTCATTTCTTTTCATTCTGTGCAGTAATTGCTTTCATTATAGAGATGTACGATAGGTTTTTGCATCGGATACAAAGAACACCCAGATCGGGACAGCTATTTGTAGATCACACAAATTAAGTCGAGTTCATTTTAATATTGCTGATAGAAAATAGTGTGTTGAAAAATACTGTACATTTTATAGCAAATAATTTGTTTTCATTATACGTAAAAACAGTAAAATAATTAACTCTAAAAAAAACTTGCCGTTTTGTTTAGAAACTAAAAACGAGTAATATTTGAACATTACATCTACACATATTAATTTTGGGAAACTAAAGGAGCGGGTCGCTGTCTATATACAGTCATAGGTTCGCTCGCTATTACGTAAATGGAGATAAATTACTGTTGGAAAAGTGGGATGTTTGAGACGCTTCTGCCAACCCCATTTAAGTATGTACAAATTTAATAAAGCTGAGGAGGTTTATTGTTTAAATCTTGTTACCCATGAACTTCCGATCATTTATTTTTATATCTGTTAGAGTATTCCTTCATATATAATAAATACACTACAGAACATTACGATCGAACGATAGAATCTCAACTAGTCAGAATATAAAATCTACTTTCTTTCACAAATTAACTTTCACCGTCATATTTCCTACTTTCTAGGAACAATAATAGTTATTACACTATCCGAATGATCATAATTTAATTCATAAATAACATTAATGTGCAAAATACTGTGGTAATAGACTTTAAAGCTTCAGTAATCGTTAAACATTCCTTCTGTTAACGTTAGCGGGCACGTGGCCCGACGTCTCGGCCCGACATTCAACAACACTCAACAAATGAACGCGTCATATGAACGTATAGGTTTACGAAAACATCTTAAAAGCACCTAATGATGCTGAAAATAAATTCAAAGTGCCTTTAAAAATGTAATCAGTAGCTTTACAACGGTATTGGATACGATTGTAATAAATGACGTTTAATGGCGCGACGTTAATATTCCTAATTTGAACTTTTTTATTCTAGTAGCCTGTTGTTTAACGAAAAATAATAAATATAAATCCATACAATTAACTTTATACTAAATAGTACGGTTCGGTTACTCAATATGTAGCAGTTCTATATTTTTAAATCATAATAATGATGTATTTAGTCATTTCACACGCGGCCGTCTGATCCCAAACTAAGCAGAGCTTGTACTATGGTAACCAGACAGCTGATAAACATACTTATATGTTTCTAAATACATACATATTATAGATAAATTACACAAAGATACAGAACAAATGATAGTGCTCTTCACTTAATTATTTGTCCTGGATGGGAATTGAACCCACGACCTTTGGCTTAGCAATAATTTACGCATTATGATTAAAATATGTTCAAGTTTTTGTATATATTAGGTATGAGATATTATTAAAATCATACACCCGTATATAATGTTGTTAAGAGCATTAAATAACATGACAATAATTAGTATGTATAAGTCCTATAAAACAATGACACTAAAATGCTGCTACTTTTTTTTTATGCGATAGGGGGCAAACGAGCAGACGGGTCACCTGATGGTAAGTGACTACCACCACCCATGGACACCCGCAACTCAAGAGTCACAAGTGCGTTGCCGGCCTTTTAGGTAGGAGTACGCTCTTTTCTTGAAGGTTTGAAGGTCGTATCGCTAATATATAAATAGCTTATCTACATATTAGTAATATTTTAAACTCCTATTTATATGTTCTGTGCATATAGCTGCTTTACAGTGACGTAATAATAAAAAATCTATACAGAAAACTAGGTGACCCAACAGATCTGTCCTAATTTCGTCAGAAAATTAATATCTGGCTCTCGACAGCAGCGCCACCAGCCTGCAAGCTACGAATCATCTAGGTCACAGCCTAACTAAAAAATATATATATATTAAAATATATATTAACTTATATAAATTAAACACTAAAAAGACCCAATATACAATAAGATAATAGCTTATGCTTATAATACCTTATATTTTCTATATAATCTGTACTATTCGAACTAATAAAGACTATTTGAGTCCTAAATTACAGCTAAAAACTCTGTATCAAGTCCCTTAATAATAAAAAAAAAACTGATCAAAATGAGTTGTCGTTGGAGCTATGATGCGAGTAGGTATTAAAAACAATTTCAAACATTTAAAAAAAGAAGAATGATGGTGACACGCCTATCTTGAGGAATTGTCTATAGCTGATTAGATATTTGATATACATATATAGGTGGCTCCATATAACTTTTTACTTAAAACTATTTTATAGTCACTCCCTAAGGGCCATATTATGACCATATTAAAGGAGAATTGAAAAAGGAAGAACTCATCTCTTTGTTTAACTAATAATGGTTTTGAATGAGTTGCATTACACTAAAATATAGTTGAAATAATGATTTCAATGTTCCTGGCAAAAGTACAAAACAAAAATGCAATGTGCACCCAGACTCCGGTCTTATATTTGTGAGTCACACAAATTTTTGACCCATGTGGGAATCGAACCCAAGACTTCTGGCTCAGCAGTCAGGATTACTAACCGCTATACCAAGAGGCCAGTCATTAAAATAAATAAAGATGTAAATAAAGTACATGTAAGGCACTACACATTTGTTAGACAATCCGGACGGTACAATAGTTAAAGGGGCCGCTTCACTCTAGTGTTGGTATTCGATTCCCACATGGGACAAAAAATTTTTAATTCAGAACTACTTTTGTCAGTTCAGCATACGTCCGTACATTTACGCCTGTAACCCTAAAAAAAAGGCAGTGGCTTATAAAAAACACATTTTGTCAACTTCAATTTTAGCAGTAAGGCACTTTCGGAAAGACTAACATGAATTGCAAATAAAAATGTGAACTAGCAACATTACCTAACCTTAAACCGCTACATTATAAGACATTTCTAATTATAACATGTCTCCGAATTAATATATACCACTCCAATGATTCATACTCATTTAAACTCGAAAATAAGTTTATTAAAAGAATATAAACCACTAAAACCAATTAATAGTATTACAGAGCAACATTTTCCGCTTTTAGACACCAAAATCATAGATAATACACAAACTACCAACCTAATAGATAAACTTTAGGTAATAAAAAAATGTTATTACCATTTAGACAATACGATATCTTTTCACATCGTCTCATATCTCATCGTCATTACCGATTCAAATAAAGAATGCAACCAGTATTAGACACATTACCAATAAATTAATTACACCTTTTTATAAAAGCATTGAAGTATTTAAATATATATCTGTAAATGGACAGATCTGCTTTGGCTACTAAATTTATCTACAGAAATTTGCAATGGCCTAATATTTTTAACCGATGGCTCAAGAAAGAGTGTTATGATTTTGAGTGTACGTGTGTGATGTTTCTTTGTTACGCCCTAGAACCTAAGTGGTTTGATGGATTTCTGGCATGTTAAGTGTCTTTTGAATTGTCTTAATTTATATACTTATATACTTTTAATAATGTAACTTACTCTTTTAGTAGGTACAATATCGTAACATGTGTTATATATTAGTTATATATTTCTTAACTGAAAATATTTAGAGCCATCAGACAAAAACACATGCAGTACATCAATGTTATTTTAGCGGTCCGATGGTTTTCGACCATTAGCCAGCAGTGTTATACATACATACATACACGTGCCATGATTATTTTTATATAATCCAAAATAACGGTAAACACATGTGATTCACATATCTTATGACATTGGAGCGATTCTATATTAATTCTAAATTAAGATTAAACTTAAAAGTTATACACATGATAAATCATTCATTTTTAAATTGATTACTACGTACTAGTGACGTACCGCTTTTCCCGACAGAGGGCGCGCCGATCACAGCGACTTTGACTTCGGACAAAGACGACTTCTTCCGTCTGATCCCCCTAGCGGACATTTTCCATGGTAGACGCGACGCGCTCGCTCATCGACTACACCACGATTGCCCGCGAACACGAACAAAATGCTCGTGCCCCCGATCTATAAATATACAGAGCGACACTCTGACATCGACTACATGTTAATAGGTCAAGATCTGGCCAAGATCAGAGTCGTTCAAATAGCTCTGTTTACGGGCTTCCTCAGTGGTGGTGATGGCGGTAGACTGATCCTTTTTCACTCAAATGTCCCTTATTAATACTGCGAATGTTACACTCAAGACTAAATTCCTAAACATTGACTGACGGTGCGATGTTATCGTCAGGTTTGGTCGGAAGAGGGTACCACCGTCTAAAGGGATCTGCAGGTGTGCCTCTGACAGAGATATGAAGCTGACTGCAAACTTGAATCTAGGACAAGTTGTAAATAGTTCAATTGGGATAAATGGATCTGCTTATACAAAACGGAATCAACCCACAAAATGACAGTTTTCAATGACAGTGTTCTCAAAACTGTAAATAAACTTTATTCGAAATAACTTTTGATTAAAGTTTATTTACAAAATTGTACAAAATAATATGGTATATGTATACAAATATAATGTTGATACAAATCTTTATCACTTTCAAAGATAATAAAAAAGTATCTCAATAGTTCTTTTTTCAAAACTATCTTAGTGTTAGTTCTTTGTTAAATTAGTACTATCCCATACATTTAAAGTAAAGTATAAAAATGATAATAATTGCATAAACGTTTAATTGAATATCAAAAATTACTTAATCTAAATCCAATTCTACATCAAAATCAGGATGAACTGAAAAACCTTCAAGATCGTCTTCAATATCAGCATTTCCGACAAGCTTTACACTAAAACTAAAATCTTGCGAGTACTGCGGAATCAAGTGTAGCATGTTTTTTCAGAGACAGGTTTCTCTGTTGGCTCGTTTTACTCCTCCCTACATAATATTGTTGTGATATTTTTGCTGACATCTGTAATGTTTTGAAAAACATATCTCTAGAAACTCATATAAAAATATATATATATACCTAAAAAATACTATCGTGAGTTAGACTATTTCTTTGAAACTTTTTTTTTAATGCTCAGCTGCAACATAATGACGCTTCACATGTTGTTCTTTTACTAAAGTGGTTAATACAAATTTTGCGCATTGTAAGATCCTATCTGTTTTCTACTGGAGCATTTTAGTGGTAATTAAAAAGTTTTAAGCAACTGCATTGAAAATCTATAAATTCTTCAGGACTGACAATGTTTTTCTTAAGAATCGACGTACTTAGGACAAATTGTCTACATCCGTTTCTTAATTCCTTCTCGCAATAGCGATGCATGTTTTGGTATACTACCTTTTTTTGGTTTTCCCGTAAGCTGGCTTCCAGATAGTGATGATTCGGTTCTGTGAACAGAAACAGCTCTATTAACATTGTCAGATATTATAACAGTCTCTAGAACAGAAACCGTATCATTATCGGCTTGAACAATTTCTTTTCGAGCACGAGAAGGTCCAAAATATACTAGGTCTGAGTGACGACTATCGATCTGGTTAATTAGTTTAGGTTTTTCTTTGATCTGCATATCTGGTGCTATATCAAAGAAATTATATCATTAAAACTATCTTCACTCGAGCCATAATCAACATTAGCTCAGCAGTCAGGATTGCTTACAGAATTATCACAATTAATAAATAATGTAGCTTCGCCTTTTCTCAAGCTTGCGATTGTTGACGAATCAGATGAAGTCTCGGTAAGAGATTCAGAGATTAGTGAAACATTACAGGCATTGATATTTTATCATAAAGCCGCAGAAGTTCCGTTATTTTTAACAACAACTGGCCGATGGGTCCTTCAACTATCTAACTATTTACGGTTTATGAGATACAGACGGATAACGGAGTCTTAATAATAGGGTCCTGTTTTACCCTTTGGGTACGGAACCCAAAAAAATAACAAATACATACAATAACATAATTATTCACATACCTTGAAAGTATTTTTTTAATACCGGCCGTCATACGCTCCATGGCATGGAATTTTACCGCGGTCGCAACTCACAGAAGGTGGCGGAGCGGGCCCGGGAGGACGATCTCGTGTCGGTCGGTGACGGGGTGACTATCTTAGGAAAAAAAAATATTGAATTAAGAAAAATAATCGAATAACAAAAATGTATGTAGGTATCACTATTACGGTTTGGATAAATCTTTTTATAAAAAAAAATATTATACAACACCGATTCAAAGGACATGACTTCTTAGACGTTGTAAATAGAGTTAATGTCATCAAGGAACATAGGAATAAAGTGTTTATAAACATTTAAGATTATGTTGTAGTTAATATGCAAACAAGACCCAAAAAAATATAACGATATTATATAATGTACTGTCATAAATGAAACTGATAATATTCGATTTCTTGGTTTAAATATAGATACAAAACTTACTTGGAAATATCATATTGACCGACTAAATTCAAGAATTAGTAGTTTGTCTTTTGCTCTGTATAAATTAGCTCAAACCCTAAGCACTAATGCGACAGTGATGCCAACTCCGGGGTTTTCCCCCTAAATTTAGGGGGAAAAAATCTATACAGGGATTTTTTTAGGGGGTGAAATTTTTTGGGGATATTTTTAGGGATAAAATTTTATTTGTATTTTTTAAAAATTTTAAGGAAATGCTGGTAAGTAAATGACATAAATTATATAATAATTGAAATTACATTTCATAATGTGATGAAATTAAAGAAAAATACTTAAAAATACTAAATAACTATTGTTATTAACTAATTATTTATTGTTTTTATTTATTTCTTTATTTATATTGTAATGAATAAATACTTGGTCCGTCGTTGGGGAGTTTTGTTTTGAATTTAGTGGTTTTTGAAATTGCTTTAGGGGGAAAGTTTTCAAACAGTTGGCGACACTGTAATGCGATCCTCACAGTATACTATGGGCTCGTTGAATCTGTGCTTAGATACGGGATTTTGTTTTGGGGTAACTCAACGAATAGAGATATGGTGTTCAAAATGCAAAAACGTAGTACACGTGCAATGTTCGGCATTAAACCAACTAACAGTTGCAAACCTCTATTTGTAAAACATAAAATACTAACTCTACCCTTATTATATGTATATCTTGGAAGTAGTTTTATTTGTTAAAAATAATCCACACCTATTCCCAAAACTATCAGATAGTGTAGTTCGTGGTCGGCGTGATAATAACAGGCTACAGGTACATCCAGCGAAAACAGCGCTGCTTCATAAAAGTATTACATGCATCCTGTGATTATTAATAAGATTCCTAATAATATAAGACGACTGAATTCAAATTTATTAAAAACAAAGTTAAAAATCATATTAATTCAAAAATGTTACAATTCTATTAATGATTTCTTGAATGATAAAATATGACATATTCACATAATTTTATTTAATAGGCTACTAATTGAAATTTACACGGTAAAGGAATTCTTGAATGATACATTGTGATAATTGTAATGGAATGGAATATAATATATTTAACTAATTAATTTTTGTATTACATAAGCCTTAATATTAATTTCAATAGCTAATTAATGATCAATGTGACATAATTAATAATAACAATTTAATGTATATTTCAATGTACCTATGCTCATTATTTGAATTGTATTTGTATGTCTTAATGGCAAAACATAGTGGACTATCGATTTATTTAAGACCTTCAATAATTGCATTTACCTATGTTTACACATAAATAAATGATTATGATTATGATTATGATTATAAGAACCAACCCGCAAAGTTCTACTTAATCAGAAAAAAAAAATATATATATAAGGAACCACGTATGGGTCTTACTGAAAAAAAAAAAATTAAATTATTTTCTGGGATGGAGTGGGGCTAGGCCCTCGTTTGCCGTGGAGGTATGGTCGCCTGAGCGTCAGGCGACCAAGGTTTGCAGGGGTTCTCGGAAGCTTCCTTCTAGGGTGTGCTCGCTAGCTCTGCTTCTTAGGTAGTGCTCTGCAAAAGACATCGTGACGAAACACCGTGTGGTTCTAGTCGGTTCGAGTCCGACATTACACTGTTGGCTCCAGTGAGGTGAAAAAAAGAAAGGTTGTTGGGTTACCATGGGACATGGATCTTGTTAGCTTACTGAACAACTGTTGTTATGTGGGTTGAAAAACTTGCTATGGAAATGTTTTATTCTGTTAAAATTGTTAGATCATTTTGATCTATACATGATCGATAAAAGGTGCATTTTTAAAACAGTCTGTATTTTACCTAGATTTTGGCATGTGTGTGAATTGGCTCCTGTTTGCATAAGGAGGTCCAATAAATTGATCCCTGTAATATTATATTGGTCTCTACTACGTTGCAGGTCAGCGAATCCGGTCGGCATGCGGCAGCTCACTATAATTGATTGCTTCCGTTTTATGCCACCAACTTTATATTATGTTCACATTTTCACGATTTTTTAATGAAAACACAAAGTAAAAGTGAGATTACTGGGTTTTAAATATAAATTAAAAAAATGCAGCCTCTATAAGGATTTAATCGGGAATAGGTATTTAGAAATAATAATAAATATCACACAGAATTATATTCAACGCTAGATTATATATATAATATTTTGTTACTCTAAGTTTTTGTTAACATTGTAATAGTAAGTAGATTATTTTATTATAATTAGCATAGATATAGGCGATTTGGTGTATATTATAATGCTTATATTTTATAAATGAATAAATATAGAATAAAGAATAAATATAACTATATATAGCTATAAATATTTTCACGCACCCGACGTAAACAAATGTTTTACAGTAGGTAGTAGGGCACTGTAAATATACAGTCTGAATAACAGTCTAATCCCTTTAGTAGCTTTTTAACAACAACGTCGGCAAATTATGGGTATGGAATGGATGTATGAAGAATCAGGCTTCTACTCCACCAAAACCCACACGGCATTTTTCCAACTATTTTTTAATTTTAAGTTCTGGCAGCTCGAACACTGATAAAATTACTTATATACTTATAAGACACAGGTTTGATCTCTTATAATTAGACACAGGTTTGCGCGTTCACCGCTAAAAAGATGCCATTGGTCGTATCACCGCGCTTTGAGAACACTTCCCTAACTGCATCAGCCAGTATCGGAATCCTTGGCGTCAATATATCAAGCGAAGTCCAGTTTCGCGGTCACTTAGAGGGTAAGGCCAAATTAGCCTCGAAGAAGCTTGGTGTGCTAAACAGATGGAGACAGTATTTTTTTGACTCCTGCCCATGCCTGCTACTGTATAAGGTGCAGTTTCAGCCGCACATGGAATACCTTTCGCATCTCTATGCAGGTGCACCAGCTTCTCCCTCTTGACCGCATTCAACGGAGAGCGACTCGCATCATCGACTGCCAAGATATTTCTGATCGGCTTGACACCTTGGCGTTACGTAGAGATGTAGCTTCACTCTGCATTCTATCGCTGGTATAATAAGGAGTGTTCAGAGGAATTGTTCGGACTTATACCATCCGCAGGTTTCCGCAATCGTCCTACGCCACAAAATATCCATCCCCATCACCTGGATGATTGGCAATCCACCACTGTGCGCTTCTCCAGAAGCTTTTTGCCTCGCACGATCAACCTATGGACCAAATTGTCGCCTGCCGTATTTCCGAACCGATACGACCTTTAAACCTTCAAGAAAAGAGCGTACTCCTACCTAAAAGGCCGGCAACGCACTTGTGACTCTTGAGTTGCAGGTGTCCATGGACGGCGGTAGTCACTAACCATCAGGTGACCCGTCTGCTCGTTTGAACATTGGGAAGAACCGTTAATATTAATATTTAGCACTATTTACAAGTGTAAGAAGTATCTATAATAGAGAGTATTTAAACACAGTGAAATGTATAAAAATCTAAAATAATAAGTGATAAATAATCTCTTGTCTAAGTTAATATTTAATGTTTTAAAAAAATATAGTTTAAAATTTTAAATAAAAATTACTGTTCAGTAAATATTGTATGTTATTAAAACAAGTACATACATAAGTAAATCTAATAGTTTTTCCCGTACTAAAGACTACTTCTATTAGCCATTTTCTGTTTTTAATATTATCTATTAAGAAATAATCTAGTCAATATGTCAATTCCTGGAAATTATTTATTTATTTCCACTTTTCCTACAAAACTGACGTGATACCAAATCCTCACAGAAAAACAGTTGTGAAGGTTGTTACCAGATGACAAATCCACTTACAACCAAATGACCCTTCTGCTTGTTTGTCCAACATAGCAGACAGGTCACCCCGTACCTCTACATTTGATAAGTGACATCCGCCATCCATGGATACCAGCAACTCAACAGTCGTAAGTACGCTGCCCCCTTTGAGGGTGATGAAGGAGGGGACGATGCGGGGAGGGGCAAGGGGAGAGGGGGACTTGGGTCTTCGGAAACTTGTCTCATCACAACCGGTTATCTGTGCGGCCGTGATATCGCACCGGTAGAGCCGGCCCATTCGTCCCTAAGCATGGCTCTACCACTGTTGGTTGAGGAATTAAGTATAATATATTGACAATGTATCACTATGTTTTGCCTTGTGAGGCGTACAAAAGTACATTATGATGAATATTTATAATAAAATAACATACTTCTTGAATTATACAATTATCAAATTAATCATCAATATCATAGCACAAGGCAGTTGTCACTTACCATCAGGTGAACAGTCTGTTAGTCTGTATGCCCCCCCCCCCCTACCCTATAGTATGAAAAAAAAACCGTAATACTAGTAAATCATAAAATTACGATGTAAACTAACAATAGATACATTGAGCCATTAATATGAAGGTAGTCCAGTTACAAAAGTTCTTGAAGTAGTTCAGCAGAGTTTCAGTTGTTTAAGTTCTAGTTAATGTTGTGTCAACAGCAGGTTTCACAATGGTAGAGCCATGCTTAGGCACGAATGGGCCGGCTCGACCGGTGCGATACCACGGCCTCACAGAAAACCGGTTGTGAAGTAACGCTTGCGTTGCATTTCCCCGAAATGAGTGAGGTCTCCGGAGGCCCAATTCCCCCTACCCCTTTTCTCTCCCCTCGTCTCCTTTCTCCTTTTTCCATCTCCTCATCCCTCCTCTCTTCTTTCCGCTCCCTGCATCCCCCATCCCTCATCACCCTCAAAGGCGGGCAGCGCACTTGCGACTCTTGAGTAAGTGTCCATGGACGGCGGTGTCACTTACCATCAGGTGACCCGTCTGTTCGTCTGTCCCCCTATAGTATAAAAAAAAAAAAAAGGTTTATTACTGTACTGTATGACGTACTCTCGTTTCTACAAATCATTTTTAAATTTCTATCGCTATCACCTGCATGATTGGCACTCTAGCAGTATGCGCTTCCAGAAGCATTTTGCCTCGCACAATCAGCTTGTTGATTAAATAGTCGCCTGCCGTATTTCCGGACCGATATGATTTACTGGAAAAGAGCTTACTCTTGAGTTGCGGATGTCCAGTGGCGATGGTAGTCACATACCACCAGATCACACGTCTGCTCATTTGCCCCTAAACCATAAAAAAAAAAAACATCATTTTGTATGTCACAGGTACCCGAAATTGACAGCTTCATTTGACAGGTGGGATGTTAGGATAGAAACAGTGAGCTGTTGTGCCCTCTCTAAAGTGATAGAGGCGTGAGTGCATGAACTAGCTAGCTAGCTCCCATCAGCTAGCTAGCTAGCTAGCTACATATCGATACAAAGTGGCCTATTTCCTTCCCCAGGGTGCGAAATATTTAATCAAAAACTGTTCAGTCCGTTCACACTCGACAGTGTTTAGCCGTGAAAAGGAAACTGACAAATTCAAATTAAAAATAATTTATTTCAATTAAACTAATTACAGGTTTTTGAGTTTTCAGGAGAAATAAATAATAATAAATAAATATTTGGGACATCTAACACAACGCCGTCTAGTCTCAAGCTAAGCAAAGCTTA
Organism: Tyria jacobaeae; assembly: GCA_947561695.1. Classification (NCBI taxonomy): domain Eukaryota; kingdom Metazoa; phylum Arthropoda; class Insecta; order Lepidoptera; family Erebidae; genus Tyria; species Tyria jacobaeae. The sequence continues at coordinate 1,726,054 of OX387207.1, read as the reverse complement.
TGTTATGGGTACTAGACAACTGATATACATATATACTTTTTTTGTAAATACATATTATACATAGAAAACAACCAAACTCCGAAACAAATATTTGCAGATCATAAAAACATTTGGTCCGACCCGGAAATCGAACCTGAGACCTCAAGCACAGCAGTCGCATACACTACCACTTGCGCTATGGAGGCAGTCAAGAAAGAGTCAACACAGGCCATAAACTACGTGTACATTCTTTTTCAACATGTTTTTATCAATTTCTGATTACATTGGTTTACAAAAGGATAGATGGACTCTTTCGCATTCACAGTATTAGAGTATGTGTGTATATAGCAGTGAGACGAATTACATCGTAATTAGCGTAGCTATTGCTTTAAGTAAGTAGTCTTACCGAAGTTTACAACTGTATCAAATCACATTAGCAAATGGTGCTGCACTATATTTAACGGCATTTCACACATGTTCCTGATTGTTAAGTTTCAGAGATTAACACCGTTTATACAGCATTTTGAAACAACCGAGCGATGGTTCAGTTACGTTCCTTACCTAATAGGTGAAAATAAGGAACTACGGTAAGAGATTCTTAGTACTAATTGGGGGGTTTCCACACGAAAAAAAAGAGATGACTTACAAATACCGTATAGGTTTTGATTTAACTTCGATATGTTCAAATAATTTGTTGAAATGTATGGTTTTAAAGCTTAAAGCTTAGGTTAAAAGTCTCCACGTGTTTTGGAGAAGAATGGTGTTGACGGACAGACAGACAAACGAGTTATCCCGTAAGATCAAAATACCTAATAAGGATCTTAAAACTATACGAAAACTAGTTTTCATCAGTTTTAACTATACGGGTAGCTATTTATAATAATATAATAATAATAGTCAATGTAATAGATGTGATAATATTATGATAATATGATATAAAAGTAATTACTATGATATACAGATGTGAAGATAACCTCAAACATCATTTTAGATTTGTCAATAAAGTACTATTTCCAAAACCTTTATCAATATAAAAAAGTTATAAAGAAACTACATACGTAAATACATTCGTGAACCCTAGAAAAATTACAGTCAATTTTAGGCGATCGTGTAAATATCGAAATATATTAATATATTCTCATCTCTATGCAGGTGCACCCCAGTACCAACTTCTCCCTCTTGACCGCATTCAACGGAGAGCGACTCGCATCATCGACTGCCAAGATATTTCTGATCGACTTGACACCTTGGCGTTGCGTAGAGATGTAGCTTCACTCTGCATCCTCTATCGCTTGTATCATGGGGAGTGTTCAGAGGAATTGTTCGGACTTATACCGGCTGCTGGTTTCCGCCATCGTCCTACGCGACAAAATCTCCATCCCCATCACCTGGACGATTGGCACTCCACCACTGTGCGCTTCTCCAGTAGCTTTTTGCCTCGCACAACCAGCTTATGGAACAAATTGTCGCCTGCCGTATTTCCGAACCGATACGACCTCCAAACCTTCAAGAAGAGAGCGTACCTTTACCTAAAAGGCCGGCAACGCACTTGTGACTCTTGAGTTACGGGTGTCCATGGGCGGCGGTAGTCACTTACCATCAGGTGACCCGTCTGCTCGTTTGCCCCCTATCGCATAAAAAAAAAAATTATTTGAATTATAAAAGTATTCATTTCGACACCCGTTTTGTATCATTCAAAATCTTATGTTGTGTGAAGTGGAAACATCGCGTGCGGAATGGATGCCATTATTTATTGTTTTGGTAGTTACTTATTTAGAAAATAATATCTAAGACTGGCCTGGACTGGATTGATGACCACCCAGTACAAATAATCTAGTGATGAGCACAATCGTTTGGGTCACCTGATGGTAAATGACACCGGCGTCCATGGACACTTGCAACTCAAGAGTCGCAAGTGCGCTGCCCGCCTTTGAGGGTGATGAGGGATGGGGGATGCAGGGAGCGGAAAGAAGAGAGGAGGGATGAGGAGATGGAAAAGATGAGGGGAGAGAAAAGGAAGGAGGGGGAAGTGGGCCACCGTTAACCTCACTCAATTCGGGGAAATGCAACGCAAGTGTTACTTCACAACCCGTTTTCGTCTGTCTGTATTTGTGTCTGGGTGTATTTTAACAATCTGGGAATATACGTGTATCTTTCTGTAAATGTACTTATTAATTCATTATTATTACTTAAACACCAACAACAGCAATGCTGGGATTCCGTTCTGGTGTTTAGTGCTTTCCACTTAAAAGTCAGTGTCAAAACTCCTTATCCACGACCGAACAATAATATTGCCAGATTCAATTAAATAGAATTTAGCATTTATAACTTGGTATCATCAATTACAAAAAAAAAAAATACAGTACATTTGTACACAATTTAGTTTCTGCTTTAAATACAGTCACATTTATACACTGACGTATGTATTCTCGGAGGAGTAAACACAGGCCTCTCAAACGCCTATTTTTTGCCAACTTTTAAATAGTCCCAATACGCAATATGGTGATGATGATGAGATTGAAATTAATTTGCACCTTTATCTTATTTGTTAATATAGTATGATATCCGTATATACGCCGTTTAACCTCATCTTATTTGATCTTAGACATTTATCACATTCATTAAACAATGTTCTTGTAAATTCCTTTTTTGTCCGACTGGCGTCTTGCCAATTAGTAATCTCTACGCTCATAATGAACACACAATATAATTTACGATAGTAACAAACAATGATAGTGTTTCAGTCAAAACTACTTCATTCGCAAGTGGTGCTTTAGTTAGTACGTACTTTACAACACGCGCGTTTATTAGTTAGGCTTTCACGTCGCAAGTACTACACTACGCGAACCAACAATCATGAAGTTTTGAAACCTGACAAAATGTCTCTTTGATGAAGAAAAAAGTACTATTACCAATCGATAGACAATACAACTTTTACGGTAGTGGGTGAATATACACATATAAATATAGACACTCACACCCACATCCCCAGAGGGGTAAGCATAACTTAAAAATACACATTATGTTACGTTATATATTTTGCAAGTCAAATTATAATTTGACCCCGCTTACGCAATTGAACATATTAGAATAAAAACTTTTGTCAATTTCAAATAACGTAACTTTAGCCCTTATTAGTTTTTCATGTGTTAAACAAAATTATTCTAATTTTCTACTATCTATTTCGATTTTTGATTTCTACTATCCCACTCATATCTCGATAGTCATATTAGTTCCATGTAATGAAAGGGTTCGACAATATGAAGACTGTCTAGGCGAATGCAGTGCCGCCGCGCCATGCCACACAGGCTTTCATGGTTACAGTTATATATATAAGTAAATAAATTTTCCCAATTTTCCCATCTGTCATTCCCAAAGTGCCCGGTAAACGGTTATAATGTTGTCTATTTAAATATACGGTTTTACTCACTTTTGTATTTCGGGGATGCTCGACTAGTTTGGTCTCGATAGGAGACCTTTTTCAAGAGTAAGTCGTCCAGCAGTCGGGCATTACCGAAATACATACGTGAGTAAAACCGTATATTTAAATAAATATGATTATTAAGTAGGCGCCCTTGACTGCAACCGTGATAAACTAACAGATAATCTCATAAAAATATAATAAAATGTTATGTGCCAGCGACACGGAAACGTTTCGAATGAACGAGAAATTTTATCATTCATAAAAACGTTAAAAAAACAGGCCCGTGCGTACGTCAAATTAGTTTAATCGTGTCGCTGAGTAGCTTTGATGATGTAATCAGTTGCGCATCTACCATAAATCAGGCGGATTTGGCTATTTAGGTGAGGAAATTCTAAAATAAAATACCTATCATATTTTAGTGCGGCATCAATAATAAATTATGTTAGTGGATATAAGCAGTAGGTATGTCTATGCACGTACATATGTATGCGTTATTCGTAATGTATCGTAATTTGAATAATTCTCCAGTTAAGCTTAACTCAAGAGTCGCAAGTGCGCTGCCCGCAGCGCACTTGCGACTCTTGAGTTGCAAGGGTCCATCAGGTCCATCAGGTGACCCGTCTGTCCGTCTGTCCCCCTATAGTATAAAAAAATAAAAAGAGCTTTATTTTTGTAGATGGTTTTTAAACTCTTTAAGCAATAGCAGCTTTTTAAACAATAACTGTTATCAATAAATACTGTTGCTCAAAACATAAACCCAGTGATTTAAGCATTTTAGAGATAACATTTAAAATATGTTCATTTAAATATAGAATTAAAAGAAAAATGTTTCGTACATCATAACTGGTAAAACACGTTGAACATTTCACTTTTGTAACATCTTGTTACATAAAACTTGTACTTTATGACTCATGTTTTGAATTATACTCATGTAAAATATTCAAAAGTGAAACATCATCTTTTGCTTGGGCGACCTTAGCATTGGTTCTTTAAATATATTCTATTTGACGAAAGAGTTTCATAAATTTTTCATCAGATAGAATATCTTTAAAGAACCAATGCTAAGGTCGCCCAAGAAAAAGATAATGTTTCACTTTTCAATATTTATTGCATAACATAGCTTTACTGCGAATTTACAGGTTTTTAACAATTTTTTTAGTAAATCAGGATTGAAATTTTTAGGACCAAGCACTTACAACCCTTTACAAAGTTTATAATTGGCACTCTGATTTTTTATTCAATTATAGTTGAACTCTACCAGACAGTCTGTTGAAATGTCCGATAATCAGTTTATGTGTAGTATGTACCTACATCCACGGGTGTATTTCGTCGGGGGCCCGACTAGTTTCGATCCCGACGGGGGGCCTTTGTCAAGGAGTGAGTCGTCCTGCCATGATGCTGTCACGCGTCACACTATATAGGCGACACTGGCATCTGTTTCTATGTATTTCGGACCTATCGGACGAGGACGATTGCATCCCTGTTATATTGTGTTATGGTGTTGTTATTAGAAAGTGCTGTAGAACGTAAACTACTGGTGTCGCTTTTTTTTTAATCCGAGCTATTTCATTTGTCGTAAGCTTTAGGGCCGTCGTCAGGCGGGAGGCAGTAACCACCCACTATCTCTGATAAGTTCTTATAACTGCTTATTTCGATTGCTTCTCCTACCTTTCGCGTTAAAGTACGGAAGTATTTTAAAAAATATGTGAACTGCGTCCGTCTTGCATACGTGTTCAGCGACGACCGGCCTGTCACAGTCCATATTTTTCACACAACGTATATGTTCCCGAAGCCCTGAGCCCCAAGAGTCCCTTCTACATACCATAAGCTACAGTTACACGGGTTCGAGTAGACACAGAGGGCCCCCAGTGGGTCAACATCGTCAGAGTACCTATATTACCTTGTTACTTCTCCTCAAACAAGTTTGTGAATTTATTGCACTCACTTTGTAGACGGGGCGAGGACAAGTGTCTTTCTTTTTGTTATTCTACTTCTATAGCAATTTGATTTGATTTGGAATTCGATTGCGATTCACTGAAAACTGTTCAAAAGTTTCGTCTGGTGTGCGGCGCTCTCGAACATCTGATAAGCATACTCCTCTTTCCTTGTAACTTTTTTGAGAGCTTTAATTCACTGTCTCAATACTTACCTAACTAGGCTACTAACTAGATAGATTTAAATAAATAGCGGGACAAAATAAGACAGTCCATCTATAGTTATAGTCAGTCAATCCACTTAATCAAAAAAATTCTTAACCTTAGAATAAAATATTCGTGAGTTACATTCATATTTATTCAACTAAACGGTTTTTCTCATATATTATATAAAATTCAATATTTTCTTTTAACCTACAAATAAATTTACTGTCGCACGGAAGAAAGCATCTGATTAAAGGTGCTTCTTTATGCGTTAATAAATAAACTAAAGGAATTATTCCGTAATGATCTTTATTTTGAAGAGAATATAAATCCCTTGTTTTAAATAATTCAGTATAAATTATATTAAATAGTAAAGTCCTTTTGAATGTGTTAATAAAAACATTTAGTAGATACTATTGAATCACAACATCTATTAGTCTAAAGTAAAAGTATTGTAGAAGATAGCTACATAGATAAATTTATTGATATCATCGTGACGATTTAACTAATGCAATTTCATTATCATTGTATTTGTGGGCCAATGTCATTACGATATATTTGTTTATATCATTGCAATATATTAGATTTTTTTAAACAAACGCATTCACGTTTAAAGATCATACGGATTAGGGCCTCAGTTCTACGGATTTGGGATTTATTTGCTCAAGTGGCTCCTGATTCGACCTTTGTAGGAATACTCATATTCCTTCTCTACTTTATAACATATTGTTCAATCCCCTTACTCCACCTTATCTCAAGCAACGTTATAATTTCCTATGTGACACACATTCGAGGTTGTTGCGATCATCGGAAAACTTAAAACTGCATTCGACAAAGTTTATTGTCAAATCATACAGAGTTGAAGCAGCACGGCTCTGGAATGCCCTACCTTTGTCTATCAGACGAGCTCAATTATTAAGATCCCACAAAAAAATGTTAAAAGACTACTATTTGTAAGGTAATGTCTAAGATAACTATAGGTACATATATATTTACTTGTATGTGTAGGTATATGTATGTATGTTTATATATACATATATGTATTTATATATGTGTGCTTATACTATTTATATTTATTTAAACTAGCACACATTACATAACTGTACACCACAGCCATGATCAATAAAATCCTGTCTATCCAAAGGTTGTAAGATATTGCTTATTGTGATAAGGCCGCCCATTGTACATTTTATATGAAAATATCAGATGTATTTTATATGTATATTTGGTGTACAATAAAGAGCACTTACTCACTCTCTTACTATCCGGAGAACCAACTGGGATCAAATAACTTAAACGCCTTTATGTCGAATAAACACATACGCACAGTGCTGGTTTTAGCAGTACCAGCGCTCTGACAAGAGTACTACGGCATCGCCTAACTAAAATTCAAAACCATATGAAAAAGAAACAGTATATCATGAAAACCTTTTATTAAAAGATATAAAAAATAATTAAAAAAAAAAAACGAATAAAGTTTTGTTTTGTAGCCATTGTCAAAGCGAACTCTTATTAGGTTATCCAAGTCGATGTCTTCAGCAGTTTCATTTTTGATTAACAAAGTTGCCAACATTGTCAATCTACATTGTATGTATATTATTTCTTGAGTAAGGTTGCAGTATTTTAGTCTATACTAATATTATAAAGAGAAAAGTTTTGTATGTAGGTATGTTTGTAAAGAATTGGCTCAAAAAGTACTGGACCGATTTAAAAATTCTTTCACCATTTGAATGCTACGTTAATATAGGCTATTCAAATTTCAAGAAAAAAATAAGGATACCTACTAAAACTACAATAATGATACCCAAAGTTTTAAAAAAATGCCTATAAAATATCTCTAATCGCATGCGCTGCGAAAACGCTGCGAAAATGCTCCACAATATTAAAGAACATATGAATATCTACAAAAAATGTCGTGATAACATGTATCTAACTATTGTAGTTATGTCACTATAACTACTTTTTAACATTTTAAAATTTAATAGGAATTCCCGACCAAAATCAGATCAAGTTATTTATACCCTATGCCTTAATCCTTACCTAAATAAATGATTTCTCAAAACAAGGTTGTTTAAATACCTGTAAATTAATATTTATTTTATTAAAATCGGACTTTCCATTCGAAAGATATTACGAGTTTAATAACATTGAAATAAAATTCGACTTCGTCGTTTTTAATTAGACTCAGTAAATGAAATAAACAAAATGATTATGGAAAAAGTACTCGGTGATTGTAAATGTTACAAATACATTGACACCGTGTGCAACACCGAAGATACAGTGCACTACCCACAGGAATTTTGAAATTCTCTCAATCTTACCGACTTGCCACCTCACGAACTGAAATTAAGAAAGATACTCCCATTATGCTATTTAGAAATTTAAGCCCTCCCAATATGTGTAATGGGACAAGACTCTTCATTAAAGAATTGCGAGACAATGTGATTGTAGCTACTATCATCACCGGCCTCGCGGCCGGACAGCTCGCTCACATTCCGCGGATCCCGATGATACATTTTTCTGTCAAGATATAGTTTGCCCTTACAATTAATAAATCCCAGGGACAAACGTTTTCTATGGTTGGCATCGATCTAAGAAAAGAGTGCTTTTCTCATGGCCAACTATATGTTGCACTATCTTGAGTAGGGTCTCCTCAAAATCAATATGTTTTATTGCAATCTACAAATACCACTGCTAACATAGTTTATAATGAAGCATTAAGGTAAAATGGAAAATTAAAAAATTGAAATCTAATAAGTTTAAAAAGTCTTTAAAATAAAATACATAGACAAATAAAAAAAAAAACTAACAGTAAAATAAATCAAAAATATAAATCAAAAAGTAAAAATAAATTAAAAAAAAAAACTTAGGAACAAAAGCCGGGTCGGGGTGCTATACTTTTTCCCTTATATTATCAGACACAATTGCTTTCTTAATCACTACATATGAGTATTGACTGTAGACTGTACAGTAACAGTAGTAGGTATATAATCTATCTAATTATTATTAGTTTACCTATACTTTAAACCTCAGTAAAATGTCTTCAAAAATTACCCGTTGATGTCATTTATTCTGTTATCATTTTGTTTTCAATCATCAAGGCCCGTACCCAAAGGGAGCCAGCGATACAATATTGCTAAATACATTATTATCTAGATATGTCCTTTTTTTTTCTTTTTTTTACGTGGGGAAATCCTCATGGACTATCCTCCGGTTATCGGCGGAGGGGTGTGCCGACCTAAACCGGCTTGATCGGCTAAAACCGCCACGGTGCTCCTTCCTCGCACCTGCTGTCGAGGGCTGCGGGAACACGACATTCTTCCGCGACCATCACGGTATGTCCTGCACTTACTGTACGTTTCTGCCAAAATGTTTAAAAAATAATTTCCACCCGTGCGAAGCCGGCATGGGCCGCTAGTAATTTAATAAAATAAATAGAGGAGATGAAGTAGGTGTAAGGAAGTATGTAGAATCGGTGTTAAATATTTTTGTGATATTAAAACGGAGTGGGGTCATATAAAGAAAAGTGAACCGAATTGCTATGATAGCATTATACAAAAACAAACACAAAACAATATTTTATTTTTTCTCTCAAAAATGGTTACAATATGATCTAGACAGTTACTTCGAAATGACAGAGAAAAACGTAACAATTGTGAGACTAGTGCCTGAGGTATGTTTTGTAAAACCTGTATTACAGGTCACCAGGCCTCCACCCGTTGCTAGCATTCAACGTAGGTAGGTCTATTTCATTGCAATTGTGCTGCAAACATACAGAACTATTATATTTAATCATTATAATCTAAACTAAAGACAAAGAATGGATAAGATTGTTTTGTCATATAGCTAGGAGTTTAGTGAAAATTAAAGCGGTGTGTGATGGAGTGAATGTATATGTGCCTATGAGTGAACGTGAGAATGAGTGAGGGTGTATGTAAATGAGTTTATAGGTTCATAAAGGTGCATTAGGTTTATCAAAATAGAGTAGCTAAGCAGTAGAGCAAACATAGGGATAGTTATAAATTACGTTAAGAGTTAAACTTGATAAACACTAGTAATTTGCTATGGAACAGTTAAGAGATTTCCCGTATCTGATAATTCAACGTTTTAAGATAGGTAGTAACTGACATTTTACAACGAGATCTAGTTAAAGGATATATGTTCAGAGCTAAGTTTAGTTTATTGTACAGGTGAGAGCCAAGCATACAAAAGAACTGCTGCGCATGTGAGGAGCAGAATCTTTCTGGTAGGCAGACGTTATCTTTACGTCGCTTGTATGTTTTTATATTTGGGTTATAATATAATTGGGAGTGCTTCATTAAGTCTGTTTGTAATATGAACGCCTGCCTTACTGTGAGAATATCCCACTCTTTGTGTAAGTCATTAGATGGAAAGTGGAACGGAAGCCCAGCACCAACTTTAAGAATGGCACGTGGCCCTTTCAACGTCTATAATGTGTTTTTTTCTGGCTTCGTCCCGTGCGGTTATACAGTAATCAAGTCAAATCATGTGTAACATGGTGGCTGTATGATGCCTTTTTTTACTTTTCCATTGACTGTTTTTTAGTTTTCTTAAGTAACTTTATATTAAGGGCGTTAATTAAACCTAGGTACCTTTCGTTTAACAGTTATATGCCCTACTTACCGCTTTGGTTAAATTCGAATTCCAAAATTTCTTTAATTACTATGTGTTAAGATAGTTACTTCGTTGCGTTAGATTGCGTTGATAGTTACTGTTACAAGTGGCAGAATATTTAGAAGAGCGTAAAGACATATACGAGGACCGAATGTAAAATTTGAGCCGTTGGCCATTATCGTGAGGTGTTCTGCAGAGGTCTGTCCTCGGACCACTCCTGTAGAATATGGGGTACGACTGAGACCTACCAGGCGACTTCCCCTCCGGGTTGGGCGTAATCTGTTACGCTGATGACACGTTGGTCACGGCCCGTCGGCTGAAATTTCAAGAGGCAGCGTTTGACTATCAGAGAAGCCTCACTGGTAGTAAACAGCATCGAGGCGTTGGCCCTGAACAAGACAGAAGCTTTTTGCATTTCCTCGAAATCAGTGAGGTTTCGGGAGGCCCAACTCCCCTCTTCTCTTTCCTCTCCCCTCGTGCCTCCTCTTCTCTTTCCCATCTCCTTCTTTCCCCTCCCACACATCCCATCCCTATCACCTTCAAAGGTGAAGGAGGAAAACTTGCAATTCTAAAGTTGCACGTGTCAATGAACGGCGATTGTCACTTATCATCAGGTGACAAGTCTGTTCGTCTATCCGCAATCTTATGTTTTAGAAAGACGACGAAAGAGTGAAATGTTACACTAACAGAAGAACTCTTGTATATACTTGTTTTTTTGATATGTTCAAATCTTTCGACATGGTAAATTACGAAAGGCTATGGTCGAAAATGTTATGGTCAAACACCTCCTTAGGGGTAGTTAACATCTTTAAATATTGGTGTTTATACTTACTAGGTGCAGTAAATTATGTAAGATGGTCAGATGCAAAAGTGCCGAGCAGCAGGCGTGGTAGATCACGCACACCGGCCCCAACTGGTTCCGTCTTTTCTGGAGCAGCAGGATACACCAGAGGGCGAAGAGTGGGTGAAATCGTTGCCGAATAAGAGATCACAGATCTCCTTCTTAAAATCCGTCCACCGGGAGAAAGGGGCTCTGACCCTCTTACTCCGGTGGATTTGAAGGAGAGGACGAATGCTGCGGTGGCCATTATCCAGAAAGTGGCCACCAAGTCCACCAATCTAAAGGGCTCCTTTGTCAGGGCCCTGAAGGACTCCTCCTCGGCCGTGTCGGAGGCCATGGAAGGCCTCATTCAAGACGTCTCGAAATTACAAGAGGCAAACGATTGCCTTACAGCGGCTAACAGACGCTCGACGCAACAGGTTTCTGAGCTTAGTGCTCAGTTTGCCCAGTTTCGCGCTGGGACGAGCGCTGCTAGCCCACAGAAAGCAAATCCTGTTGCAGAGCACCCTGCCACCTCACCTTCCCCCTCCCCAGTCTCTGATACCCACTTGCGTCAAATTACAGACGTAGTGTGGCGGATGATGGACGGGCGCCTGGCGGGACTGGAAGCAAGGCCTCCAGCGCCCATTCTTCGGCCACCGCTTGCTGCGGGGAAAACAATCAAAAAGGCCACATCAGCAGCGATCTCATACGCTGCAGCCGCGTCTGCGTTAGCGCCTGCAACCGGGCCGAGGACAAGGCGAACAAGGCAAGCTGGTGCGGATGCAACTTCGGAGTTCCCTCCTCTCACCCCTCCAGCACCTAGAGGTAAGAGCGCCCCTAGCGCTCCCTCTGGCGCTGCAATTGTTTCTGTTCCCTCCACGTCTGCCCCCTCTAATGATGGGTGGCAGAAAGCTGAGAGCAAGAAGAAGAGGACCCGAAACCACAACAAGAAGGTCTCCAAAAGTGCAGCCTCTGCTCCTCTTGCATCGCTGGTGGCAGTCACCGCCAAAAAGACTAGAAAACAGCAGGCGCCCAAAACGGCAGCTGTGGTTGTCACCGTGTTGCCAGAGGCGGCTAAGAATGGGCTATCCTACGTGGCTGTGTTCAAGAAAGCCTGGAATGTTTCACCGCCCCTCACTGCCCAGCGTGTGCGGCGGGTAATTTGCCCGCCAATCACCAGATGGGACAGGGGGGCTGCAAGCCTCCCCGCACTTCTCCGCAAACATCGGTGGTTAGCCAATCGGCCCAGGCTGCATCCGATGCCAATCGAACATCATCGCCGTCGCCCATGGAGGAGGCTGTAGAGACGATCCAATAATGGACCACGTCTCCAGCCTCCTTGTCCAGACGAACAGAAAGTGGTCTATTGGTGTGGCCGTAGCCGCGGAGCCCTATTACGTTCCTACCCGTCCAAACTGGCTGGGTGACCGGGACGGCTCCGTGGCAGTCATCGGCTCTGCGGCGGCTCATTCCCCGCCCTTGTCGCTAAGAGACAAGGGTACTGGATATGTTGCTGCCGAATGGGGGGGAGGGGTCACCGGAGTCTGAGCGACTTCGAGGTCTTCCTCAACAACCTAGAGACCTCGATACGGCGACAAGCGTCTGGGCACGTCTTAGTGCTGGAGGACTTCAACGCCAAGTCCGTTGCTTGGGGTTCCCCTAGAACGGACGCACGGGGCGATGCGGTAGAAGAGTGGGCAACATCAGTGGGCCTCTGTCTCCTTAACAGAGGTTCCACCAACACGTGCGTGCGACAGCAGGGGGGTCGATAGTGGACCTTTCATTTGCTACCCCTGCTCTCGCTGCACGAGTAAGGAATTGGCATGTCCTGGAAGAGGTTGAGACGCTCTTGGATCATCTCTATATCCGATTTGAGCTCTCCGACCCAGGACCCCAGTAGGGGTCACACGGCGCAGCTTTCATCCCGCTTTCCGCGGTGGGCTGTCTGTCTCCGCGTCCTCCGACCGAGGAGGTAGACATGGGAGCTGGCCACTTTCGCGATGCGATTACGCAGATATACGACGCGGCCAAGCCTCAAAGGAAAGAGGTCTACGGGTGCTGCTTTGCTGAAGAGAAAGGAGATGTTGGAGGGTCTCGATCGTGACCCCTGGGGTCGCCCTTATCGTGCAGTGCAACAGAAGCTCCGCGCGTTGCCCCCCCCCCCCTTACTGAGACTCTCCAGCAAAGCTTCCTGCAAGAAGTGGTTGAGGGCCTTTTCCCCCAACGGGTGCAGCACTCACCCCCGTCGATGGCTCTCTTGGCCTCAGAAGAGGAAGATGTTGCACCCGTCACGGAGGCGGAGATAGGGGCGGCTGTTCTACGGATCCCAGCCGCGAGGGGGTGACGTCCGCGTGTGTCTGGACGCCGCCTAGTTGATAGGTTACCCGCAGTTGGTGCCCGCATAGTGCGGGCAGGCGCTAGGAGTCCGGATGTCTTAACAAAGCTGTTCCCAGATTCCTCCTATTTTAAGCGCAGGATGGCACACCGTGTGGTTTTAGTCGGTTCAATTCCGACACACCGTTCCACCGAAAACCCGGGTGGAATGACGGCCCGAGGGGGTTTCCACACGGAAATAAAAAGGTTAGATTTTAATCTAACGACGTTAGAATATAAAGTGACACTCTTTAACAGACGGGCTAGTGTATCTCTACCGACCATCTCGGAGACGAACAATGAGGATTAAATAAAAATAGTAGCCGTATGTGCACTTGCAACTATCTATACATCAAACAGGGAGAACATTTCATTATACTTTCTATATTATAAGTGTGTACATTTTATCTTGAGAACTCCAAACACGCGGTTGAATATCAACTTACTTCTAACATTAAGAAGTTTTATTACTCGCACTATTCAATTATGAATCCTAAACATTCCGTCTTACATTTTTTTTGAGTGGTTATGAAAGTTCAATTTTACTGTACTCAAGAGGCCATCATCTAACATGATGCGTCTGTTATTGGACATCGCGTACGAGTAGAACTCATGTACTTAAGAGACGTCCAATTTATTCATGGTACTCCATTTCGTGACTGCATCAGAATCACTAGTATCACTGACTAATGTGTATAGTTTGAAGTTGTGAAATACATTAGTAGCAATCTCCCTAATCTTAGATATTTTATATATTCAGGAACAAATTCATTCGCACATAAACATGAAAAGGGTTTTCAAGGCTCATGTTGTTTGAGGAACATCGTATTTCTACAAATGGAACAAGTCTATACGAATATTATGAATGCGAAAGTAACGCCATCTATGATGAGGAAGCACTTGGGCTACTTTTTATAGACACACCACGTGGTCGAAGCCGGTTAGGGAAGCAAGTAAAAATGAAACAACTAATATTAATATCGATTTATTTTATACAACTCATTATACATATAGAATGCAAATTTGACACTGTAGTTGCTATTCTTTATTGCTAAGATCATTTCTACAAAGATATTAAATAATTTAGTCCCTATTTATACATATATGACATTTAAAATTAATGAGATAAATATTTATTATTAATAAATATATATATATATATATATATATATATATATATATATATATGTATAGACACTGTGGTTTTACATAAGATTCATCTTAAGTTATATTATCATAAGTACACATGCAAAATAATAATTATACTCAAGTTATGTCATGTTTTACATACATACGGTCACGCCTGCATACTTGAAGGGGTGTACAGAGGTGTATGAAACGCGTACATTTTGGCGACCATTAACTACGTCACCCCTTTTTTCATTTTCGTGTGGAAACCCCCTCGGGCGTTCTTTCCACCGGGGTTTTCAGTGGAACGGTGTGTCAGAATCGTACCGACTAAAACCACACGGTGTGCCATCCTGCGCTTAAAATAGGAGCAATCCAGGACCGCCATTATCCGAACGCGTAAGAAAAATATTTATTATTATATTATATTATTTGTATATTGCTTACACAGATTGTAAGCTATTGCTGCAGCAGGCCAGGGTTGCAAACCTATGTAACTTGAACTGATTGAAGTCAGGATGTATGATCCCTCTAACCGAATCCTTTCTATATTAAATTAGTCAAGCTAATTAAATAAATAATTTGAATATAATTTTTATTTATTACATATATTTTTTGCATGAATAATACTTATGCAAAAATGATACTTATGCTATACAAGATAAGGTTCATGTTGGAATTAATCAATTTATAAAACCAAGAATCTTGATACTTTCCAAGTCTACTTGCAATTTGTTGTAATGTATGAGCTAGCGGCTTAGTCAACTGTAAGTAACTGTGTGTTTGTATGTATGTATGCATGCATAGACTGTCAAGAACCGTTCATTTTTTTATAAAGAATACTTGCAACGGGGGTCATACATTACTAGTATTCTTGTTAACCCCCCAGCTAAGCTACATGCTGGTGTTAGGGGTGGGTTTACGACGGTAGTGTTCTGGGTGGGGCTTGAACTCGTAACCACTTGTTCGCAAGTCCGACGCCTCAGCCATCACGCTACCGCCTCTTTTAATTATTACAAGCTATTTATTAACACGCATTAGATGCGCAATTCATTATACCGTAAAATCTTAAAAAATAAAACAACCAAGTTAAACCTCGTTTAAGCTACTTAAATTTTAAGCTAGAAAAAAAAAACGGTATTCATTAAATGAAACACATAAATAACTTACAATCGAACAATATTTTGATCGCCTTTCAAACAATACAGCGAACAGCCTATGATCACTTACTAAATGCTCGTCACAAATGCCGACACAGGTTTTATTAAAAAATTTTTTGACGGAATTAGTAGATATTTAGTCACTGAAGACGACGTCCAGGAGAGGACGAAGTGGAGAAGAATGATAAGCTGACCCTACCCTATATGGGATAACTAGCTTAGAATGAAGAGAGCTTTCTCTCTCCAGAGCGAGAGAAAGTACATATTTAAAATATGTTCGAGGGTAGATTTAATATTTGATATGAATATTTTGATCAGTTTAATCATTCCACTTGACCCGAACTTTAGGTAACGACAGAAAAAAGAAAACAAGTTAGATAAATATATAATCCGAATATGTATATTAATTTAAACTTTTTTTTTTTGCTGACTTTACCTCAAATTGTGGAACCCTTAGCACCTTCACTACTTCAGACGATTTAAATGACGCATCACATGGTGTCCACATCCATCTAGCCGTCTAAGCTCTCTAGACAAACAAACATCATACAGACAAACATACACCCGAAAAACATAACTTTCAGTGTTGCAGTCAGTCGGTTAAAAGAATTTTCTATTATTACATATCTCATATAACTATTATATAACATACTACATTGCTACCACTAAACATTTAGTTTATTAGTATTCATACATAGTATGTGTTGTCCTTATCTATCTTACAAATTAAATTTATAAAGATAGAGACAAAACATTAATGAGCAAATCGCTTTATGAAATATTAATAAAAAAGTACATTCAAATTAAAACAAAAATTGCAGCCAAACGCGGAAAATATATATTAAAAATTGGAAATTAAATGTGAGATGTGCAAATAAAAACTTATTTGCTAGGTATACAAAGGGACTAGCATTAACGATAGCTTAAAGAAGAAAAAGCTTTAGTCCCTCACAAGTCCCACTTAATTAATTATTTATTACTGAATTGAAAATAAAACTAATTCGCCTTTTTTCGACATAGAAAAAGTAATAGTAATTACAAAGTGAGGGCTTTAGTCAGCCTATCCGTTCAGGGACGGT
Source organism: Tyria jacobaeae (assembly GCA_947561695.1). NCBI lineage: Eukaryota > Metazoa > Arthropoda > Insecta > Lepidoptera > Erebidae > Tyria > Tyria jacobaeae. The sequence continues at coordinate 1,709,315 of OX387207.1, read as the reverse complement.
CATATTTTAATTTGAAGACAAAATTCAACCTCTAAGGTTATACAATATAGGATGAAGAATACAGCTCAACACAATTTATCACGATGTAAGCGCATTTCATTATTTAATATACGAGTTAATTAAGACATATTACATCAAAAAATGTTTGTCAGACACACTTTTCTCAAATATATTATAAATGACTCTTTAGGGAACGTACCCATACTACGTGACTAGTTCAGGATTGGGACTCTAAAACTCTGGGGTCTTTAAAAATGTCACGGTTGGTCAGCGGGGGGTGGTCTTAGGTTTTCGGCACGTAGTCAATAATCTCTAGAAAAATCTCACTTCTTTGAGCTATATTCAAAATGTGAATTAAATAAAATAAAATTTTACTTTAGTAAATTAAGATCCTGTTACAATGTTTTTTTTTCCTGATAATATTTTTTCACTTGTCGTTGTTTTACGTGGCGAGCGCCATTTTAATAACGACAAACATGAGCCAAAATATATAGATTTTATTCTAAAATTCTGTTTGCAAAAAGATAGGGTAAGGGTACGTTCCCTTATGTTGCACAATGCTTATAAGCCTGACAAGAATAAGTTTTGTTAAATATTGATATATATATGTGTCATACATAGAAATGCCGACATTACGGCAATAAGTAATATTCATAATTGCTACAAATCTCTGAGCAGGAATCAACCCAGTACCTTCTTTATTTGCCGTTTAATCTCTAGGAAAGTCAATATTCAAATAAACTCAAATATACTTATATTATATATGTATATGCACTCAAGTGAGAGTTCCTAATTTAAAGATAATTTAAATAATACTTTAATAATTCTACCACTTTTACACTACTACAAATTTTAAAATTAAACAATAGATCACAACAAAATTATTTATTATTAAATTTAATAAGGATATAAAATCAGAAATCAAATAGAACATATTAACTATAGTCTTTTCTATATGCTGAGACTGACCTGACATTAGTCTTTAAAAAACAACTGCACTCAACATGTTTATATTCCATATTTTTTACTATTCAAGAAAGTCAAAACTCAAAGCCCATATAACTTACTGCTTTCCTCAAACTTTATTCTAGTCAGAATAGGAAGGATATTAATAAGAAAAAATCTTATGCCGTACAAATAGACAAGATGAAACCAGCGGCGATAGCGCAATGTCTAAGACGTCAGACTTGCGTTCAAGTGTTTGCAGGTTCGTATCCCACCCAGTGCACTACCGTCGCGAACCCACGGCTAATACAATCATTTAGCTTAGCTGGTTAACGAGAATACTAGTAATGTGTGACCCACGTTACTAGTATTCTTATTTAGAGAAAAGGAAAAACACCAGCTATAAAATGGTCAAGAATCACTCTTTGAATCCCTAATTTCATGAGAGTTAAAAGACTGGATATTCAGACATAAAGAATATTCAACAAGGTGCTTATACAAATACAAGACGATTCATGCCATAAAAAAAAAGTTCAACCTGTATAAAATAGCAACTAATAGCTGATATGATATTCATATAAAATGTTTTAGTATGTGAATAGAGGTGAAAACGATAAATACGGTGTAATTAGAAAAATAAATATAATATCAATATTTTTACTATTACAATAGTGAAACTTCCTTTTTTGAACCAATAAATTATTTAAACACAGGCGCTCAAATGACAGGTTTACTAAGTGAAACAAACAACATTGTTGTATTTTTGGTAATAAACTGTTTTTTATTTTAGAATAAAACTTTAAGTTACATTCATATTTATTTAAATATACGGTTTTACTCAAGTGTGTATTGACGTGACGTCCAGTACCGTAGCGGTTGGACGACTTACTTCTTGATAAAGGTCTCCTGTTGAGACCGAAACTAGTCGGGCATCCCCGAAATATACACGTGAGTAAAACCGTATATTTAAATAAATATTTTTTTTATTCATTTAAGAACTGGTCTTATAAAGTCAAAAGGCTTTCAAGAACAAAACTCGACACTTCTTGTTCCTTTTTTGTATATTATATTTTTAATAACAAAAGTTAGGGGCCATCCATAAATTACGTCACATGTTAAGGGGAGCGAGGGCAGACTTTGTGAAGTCACATATTAAAATCTTAATTACTAAGACGCAAACATTGATATGTAAACCAAAATCTTAAATTACCAACTTGGTCTGTCCTAAAAGTCACCGGTGACAAGAACGGGGTGAAAATTAGTATGACGTAATTAATGGGTGTCCCCTCATTAACTGCTTACCTTTTTTCGTAATTTCAATTAAAAAGATTGATGCAAGTCCAAAAAATACGTAAATACAAAAAAGTTCAGACTTTTTTTTCTCGTCTGTTTGTTAACTGATTTTGGTTTGCTTAGTAGCTATTACACACAGCAATAATACTCTTAATCGTAAAAACTTATTTATAATTTCCCTGGTCCCACGGCAGGATTATACTCTTTAGAATAACACAACAATTTAAAATTAGGACGACAATTGACGGAGAAATCGCTTAACATACATAACAAAAACACACAGAGTCGAATATAAAACCTCCTTTTGAAGTCTCTTAAAAATACGGTCAGCATATTAAACTTACGACGGCAAAGTATAACGTCATGAGTGTTTTTAAACGGCCGATAGTTTGGGAATGGCTAAATTATCGGCCGATTAAATATCACTAGTGCGCGGTGGCTGTAAAGTTTTGTCCAGCCTTCTGATATGCTCATACACAAATACATAATCCTTCCATAAACGGTTGTATATCTAACATAGTAAAACGATCTCTCTTACACTCTAGTCAGAATTGTAGTTAGTTTCTTGCATAAGAGGTTGAGTGTCCTCGCGTTTGTTTTCACCTCGGTTCGCTATCCGGGTTACGCCTTCGAGCACGCCAATCTCAGATAGACTGTTGACAAACGTTATTACTTCAATAGATAATTCATCATCATAATTTAACCCTAATAAAACGATATAAAGTAACACCACGGCCTCACAGAAAACCGGTATATGTAGAGGCCCAAATCACCCTCCCCTCTTTCCCCACACGCACGCACAACTCCTGAGTTGGTCCAAGCGCGGCAAATGTCACTTACCACTAGGAGACCCGTCCTCTCGTTTGCTTCCCTATGCCATAAAAAAACGTCAACTGATCAAAGGCCTGTGTTGCCAGGCCTATAAATATTGATATTAGAAAGGGTGTTGCGTAGATCTATTGGTGGCTATATTTATACTGGACGTGTAACTTAACGGTAGGGTGTAATTTTTAAAGGGTATTTCTCATTTTCGGGTAAATGTGGACATGGTATTCAGTAAAAAGTGTTTTTAAAAAAATAAAGATAAATATTTTTGCAAGACTGCTTGTAGGAAAGCGTATACAAAAAGAAAGTAACGTTATTAAGTATTAAAATAGATTTCTGATACCGTTATCATTTTATGAATCTGTGTTGCCACGTAATAATGAGATTATAGTAAACGATCCATAAAAACATCGAGCTCAAGCTTTTCTTTTCCCAATAATTAATTATTGTACATAACAAATGATTTTGTTGGGATTTTTATTGTAAGCTGAAAAAAAATGAATGATTAAGAACTGAAAAAATATTGTAACTCCCTTCATTTTAATGCGAGTACGACCATTAGGAGGAAAAATCAATTACAGACAGACTTAAGCAAGCACAGCTTGTAAAGCTCGTAATATTGTTGTATTATGTATTTAATTAGTAATGTTTGTGTATTATAACGGACCAACTCCCACTAGCATAAAAACCTACGTGGTCCAAGGTAAAATTGTTATGTTTTTGTTTTAAACAATTAAAAATGTTTTACGTGGTAGAGCCATGCTTAGGCACGAATGGGCCGGCTCGACCGGTGCAATACCACGGCCTCACAGAAAACCGGTTGCGAAGTAACGCTTGCGTTGCATTTCCCCAAAATGAGTGAGGTCTCCGGAGACCCAAAATCCCCCGCCCCCCCTAATGATAGCGCTGTTAACAAAAAGGATACCCCAGGGGGGTACCAGCGCTAGCGTTGGAGAATCCCCCCTTGGACGTCCACCCTCACTACGGATTATACCTGAGCGTGGACGCCCAGGCTGCCCCTCGTACTCTGGGGGGGCTCAACTGCGCTCTCAAAATCTGCTCGGGGCAAGAGAAGGCATACCATGGCACCCCCAGTCACGTTTACCGTGGATTTTTGTAACATCAGGGGTTTACATTCTAACCTCGACACTGTCCACCACCACCTTGAGACAGCAAAGCCGGCCTTGCTCTTTTTAACCGAGACGCAGATATCATCTCCAGCGAACACATCCTACCTCTGCTACCCTGGGTACGGACTAGAACACTCCTTTATTCCTAAGGCTGGTGTATGCGTGTATATGATATCACTTCTCGCCGCCTCATACTCGATACAGGTGTGTTTATACTTACACTTCGGGCTCTACGTCTTCAATGTGAGTGGGAGTGAAGTATGGGTTGGCGGCGGCAGGCCGGAACTTGTAGCCGGTCATGACAAAGAACACGAGAGTAGCCATCTCTCGGAACATTTCGTCAATCCACGCGTACTGGAACGGTACTGTTATCTGTAACCATAAATATAAAAAACTCACTTATATCAAAGAAAGGATAGCCAGAGTTAAACCCTACATTTGGTGGTTTTTCAGTGGCGTACAAAGAGTCCACCTTATCTGTTCCCGTTTATGTAGTAAAAAACGCGAGTAAGGGATCTGATTGATACCTATCATACAGTACATATACAGTCTTACAGTACTTGAAGGATGGCAAAAGGCTTTTCCCCTTTTAGGTGGGACTAGAAGCCTGATTCCAAGTTCAAGGTATTTCAAAACAATTTAAAGAGCGTTAATCAACTATTTCTCTATAAATAGTTGATTTAAATCGCAATATATACTTTCCCTTGTGTGGGTACACATTTTTTAAACAACACATTATGATGTTTTAGTAATTTTCAAGGATTTTTATTTCTTTTTTATTTATGCATGCATTTTTTTTTATCCGGATATCCGGATTAGCACATAGTTTTAGTTATTTATTCCTTTGTGTAACGACATATAAGCTTCATCGATAGATAAGTTTAAAGTATTAATTGTCAGTTTTAAAGGAGGATTTATGTTTAAAAAATACAAATATTCCTAAAATTGTCAGCTGTAAACGTTATTCACGGGGTCAACTATAAGACCCTAAAATATCACCACACCTTTCTGAAACATACTGTATAAAGTTTGATAGATAAGAGTCCAATCCCTGAGTGTGTCAATGTCTAAATAACTTTCAGTCCACTGTAAAACGAAACCTGTGCTTAAAAGGTTATTACTCAGTAGTGGATTACATGAAAGATAGAAGCGCTTGGGATTGAACTGTTAGAGATTCACAGGCTGTTTCAAATAATCAACACAATGTAACGTAAGCTAGTATGTTTCTCATTTTATATCTTCTTTGGCTACATTTGTTTCTTCTTCCTATTTAACTTTTCCCTGCCTAACTACATAACTTCAATAGCCTATTTTTTCACTTTTAGCAACATATAATAATGTTTTCTTGAATAGTAAATGTTGCACAAGAAATATTGTCATATTAGTAATTTAAAAGAGTGGCCATGAGTTTGTATAGCCGATTTCATCTCATAAGGCTCAACAATTTGGAAACGTGTGATTATAGATCAACACAGGCAGGTATTTAATTATTTTATCTTTTTAATATTAATTTCCAACTTGACAAGGCAACCCTTAGATGCGGTTAAGCTGTGTATTGTTATCTAAAAATATTTTTAAATAAGACTATTTCAAATAATTGTTGAGCAATTTTATGAAATATAGATATTTAATTTCAATTTAAGACGCTCTTAACGCAACCCAACAGATGGGGTGTAGGTAAAAACTGTACCCATTGCTATTACAGGTTACTCGGCCGCACTTAGCACAAAAGTAATCTGTTCGCAGATCAAACCTAACTACTAGTTTAGTAATAACTTATGCATTGACTAGACTAACAGTCTAGTAAGTGACCCTCACTGACTACTGAGATAGGTCGTGGGTTCGCTTCCCATACGGAACAAAAATGTGTGTGATCCACTAATAGTTGTTCCGAGTCTGTTTGTTATTTTGTCCATTGTTTGTATGTTAGTCCCCGATTAAAGTCGCTGGATGCGAGAAGCCGAAAACCAATCAAAGTAGCGTGCAATGGGAGAGGCCTATGTCCAGGAGTGGACTGCGATAGGATGACGATGATGAAGTGACTTGTTAAAATGTTTGAGTGTAGTTTTATTTTAGTTATATATATACACATATAATTTAGTCTCACTTAATTAAGGTGTTTCTGGTTGAGCATCAGTACGCGTGTACGTGATAAATAGATTATTGAAATTGCAATTATTAACTATTATTATTTATATTTATGAAATATGTACGTGCAAACACATGCCGACTATGGACCCCCTTAATATACAATCCTTTGTTGTTATTTAGTATATAAGTCATAATTTTAATATATATAGAGTTAGTTTAAAAGTGGTAAAGCCATACTTAGGCACGAATGGGCCGGCTCGAACAGTGCGATACCACGGCCTCACGAAAAACCGGTTGTGAAGTAACACTTGCGTTGCATTTCCCCGAAATTAGTTAGGTTTCCGGTGGTCCAACTCCCCCTATCCCCTTTCCTCATCCCCTATCTCTTCTTTCCTCTTCCAGCGCACTTACGACTCTTGAATTGCAGGTGTCAATGGACGGCGGTTGTCACTTACTATCGTGTGATGAAATTGGAAAGGATTTAGGCCACCATTTGATAAATCAATATCCGGGACATTCAATTATAAATAACTGTATGCCTGGTTGTTCATTATTGGACATAATGAAAAAGATTATTAAATGTAAATTTAACCAGGACAGTATACTCGTAATTTTAGTTGGTGAAAGGGGTACTGTGAACAAAGGAGAATTGTTCCATTATTATAGAACATTATGTAAGCTTAGTTTAAGAAAAATTGTGATGTTCACTTTCCCCTACAGCCAAAGTTTGCCACAGGAAGAAAACTTAATTAGATATAATATTAACATAGCATTGCACAATTTGACATTCAATAATGATTTATTCCATTTAATTCACATGAACCATTACATTGGTAATCGTTTTTATTTGACAAGAGATAGGTATCTTATATACAGATACTATATTTCAAATTATTGTAGGAGACAGATAGCTGTGTCGCTATCATATTATTTTGGTATAACAGCCAAGAATTTGGCTAAACAAATTGCTCCTATTGAGCAATGCCATGACATTCCTTATGATAATTCTGCCAATGACTTGGCATCTAATTGTGACACTATTAATCATTTAAATTAGAATTCAAGACAACAGAGACAATCTCTAGCAATTATGTAAAGAATAGAGAAAAAAATGTTTTAAAACCAAAAAACAGTATCAACCTGGTGCACCAAAACATTCAAGGTTTTATGAATAAGGATTTAGAGATACAATTATTCCTTAAATTTAATAATATTGATATTCTTTGTATAACTGAACATTGGCTTAAAAGCCATCAGTTTATGTTTAACTATAGTAATCACCAGGTTGGTAGTTCATTCAGCAGAGTAAATGCTATACATGGTGGCTCACTCATTTTAATAAATAATCAACTTAAGTTTAAGGACCGCAAGGATATTGTGAACCTCTCTGTTGAACGGACAATTGAAATGGCCTGCATTGAGTTGGAGCAGCTTGTTATATTAAGTGTGTATAGACCACCTTCAGGATTGTATGATTGTTTTGAAAAAGTAATAGATGAAGTATTACACAAAATTTGTAACTCGAGCAAGTCCATCATTGTTTGTGGTGACTTTAATGTTAATTTGTTAGAAACTTCTAGCTTAAACACTAAAATTATTAGTTTGTTTCAGTCCTACAATCTTGCAAATTTATTTATGGAGCCTACTAGAATGACCCCCACTAGTGCATCATGTCTTGATAATATTTATACTGATATTTTACCTACCCAAAAAAAAATATTAATTTAATAGACTCTGATCATTGCGGTCAATTGATCACTGTACCAAATATAAAGAAAAATTAATTGAAAAAAGAGATCACTGTTAACCCAAAGTCTGAATATCATTTGGAAACATTTAAAACTAAACTTGCAAATAAAATCCAACTTTTGTCAACTAATGATGACCCTAATCAACATTATAATGATTTTTTCAAAATGTATTGCTCGCAATTTGATACTACATTCATTCCTAAGTAAATTTCGGTAAATAGCAACACTTCCTTCAGTGACTGGGCCACCATTGGTATTTATAAAAGTAGAAAACGGCTTTATGAACTGTATGAAGAACGGCCTTATATTAACACTGTGGAATATAATTTATATGTAAAGAATTATTCTAAATTATTTAAAAAAGTTTGTTATTTGGCGAAATCTCGCTACTTAAATTCAAAAATTAAAAATAGTAGTAATATAATTAAAATGACTTGGAATATTATTAATAGCGAAACGGGAAGGTCTTGCAACCGAACTTGTGATTATAGCCTTGCTGTTGATGGCAGTATCATTAAATCAGATTCGAAAGTAGCTGCAGCATTTGAAACTTTCTTTGCAGAGATTCCCGTATCGACTACAAAATGTCTAAATTCATCACCAACTGTTGCAGAAACAATACTTAAAGAAAACGTTCCAGTTTGTGAATTCCAGTTTTATTTCCAATATGTAACTTGTAATGATATAATAAAAACTTTTAAAACTTTAAATATTAAAAAGACTGCAGATCTATGGGGTAATTCTGTTGACGTTGCTAAGTCTATTATAAACATTGTAGCACCAACTTTAACAGTAATCTTTAATAATTGTATAGATTGTGGTGAGTTTCCTGATCTAATGAAATATAGTAAAATAATACCATTGTTTAAATCGGGTAGTACATCAGACCCTTCTAATTATAGACCTATATCAGTGCTACCTACTTTTAGTAAAATTTTTGAGAAACTTATTTTAGATCAAATGCAAAGATATTTTACTAAACATAAATTATTACATAGCAAACAGTTTGGTTTCACAAAGGGTCGTTCAGCAACTGATGCTGGTGTTGAACTTTTAGGGCACATTTATAATGCATGGGAAGATAAATGCGATGCGTTAGGCATTTTTTGCGATCTGTCTAAGGCTTTTGATTGCGTTGTCCATGATACATTGATCAGGAAGCTGCGCTACTATGGAATCCGGGGCACCTCTCTGGATCTTCTTACTTCATATTTAAGTAATAGGATTCAGAGAGTTGATGTGAACGGTAAAAGATCTCCCGGATCTGTAGTCAGAATGGGGGTTCCCCAAGGCTCTATTCTAGATCCCTTTTTATTTATAATTTATATTAATGACCTGCCGTACCTCATAAAGGATAAACATGATATAGTGTTGTTTGCAGATGACACTTCACTCGTATTTAAACTCAAACGTCAGCAGGTGGTTATTGATGATGTAAATAGTGTCCTTTCAACAGTAGTTAACTGGTTTAATATCAATAATCTTCTCCTTAACGAGAAAAAAACGAAATGTATAAAGTTTACATTGCCTAATGTAACACAGGTGAACACTAGTGTGTCAATAAAGGGCGAAGTGTTAAAACCCGAAGATTCCACAGTGTTCGTAGGCTTAACTTTGGATGCAAAGCTTCAGTGGAGCCCCCATATAGATAAACTGTCCAAAAAGCTTAGTTCTGCAGCGTACGCCGTTAGGAAAATTCGTGGTTTAACTGATTTAGAGACAGCCCGTTTAGTATACTTTAGCTATTTTCATAGTGTAATGTCGTACGGTATTCTGTTGTGGGGAAATGCCGCCGATATTCAATCTATTTTTGTTTTACAAAAAAGAGCTATACGTGCAATTTATAAATTAAGTCCCAGACACTCCCTCAGAGATAAATTTAAAGAGATTAATATTATGACTGTGCCCTCTCAGTATATTTATGAAAATCTCATGTACGCACATAAAAATATTAATCTGTTTAAAAAATACAGTGATATCCATAGTGTAAATACTAGGAACAAAAACAAATTTGTTGTTCCTAAAACCAGGCTCAAGAAAATAGGTGGTTCGTTTAGATGCCAAAGTATACATTTCTATAATAAGCTTCCTAGCCAAATACAAGAACTAAGCAATAATAAATTTAAATCATTTATCAAAAAAAAAAACTAAGTCAGAAAGCTTTTACAGTTTACATTGAAGATTACACACAATTAAAGATTACATTGAAGATAAAAAGGCTTGGGAATGAGCTGCTTTATTAATGTACATGAGCCTTTGTTTTTCGTTTATACTTTTTGCTTTTTTTTTTATACACATTGACATTTTATATTTTACTTTTTGACATGAATACTTACTTTGTTAAGTATTATATTGTTTTTTTTTTGTTTTAATCTTTGTACTTTTTGACATAAATACTTTGTTAAGTATAATATATATTTGTTTTTTTTTGTTGTTTTTTTTTTTTTAATTAAAAAAATTACTTATTGTAAATGTGAGGACTATGTAGGTTATTTCTTTTTTTTCTTTTCTCCTTTTTTCCAGTAAGTTTGTTTTCTAACGATGTCTGACTGTTTGAGTACTTTTGCGGCCTACCCAAATGCAAATTGAGCTCCTTAAAGTTCTAAGTTGAGCTACACGATAACTGACAAATGCTTGCACTGTTTGGACGGGTCCACTCAAATGAGCGTGGTGCTTTCTTCAAAAGCTCATCTCAGACGTTAGCGTGCATGGTTCTCATATGTTTTTGACCAGTACATCTGTATGGACTTTAAAACAGACTTTGACCTCTGAGTTTGTTTCGGTGTTTCTTCTCAGGGTAGTCAGCTAGGAAACACCGGCCTCATCTAGCATAAACTAACAGAAAAAAATATATTGACGTGTAAAAGTGTTGTTATAACCTATTTACAAAATAAAGATCATTTATCATTTATCACTTACTATCAGGTGACTCGTCTGTTCATCTGTCCCCTATAGCATATAAAAATAAATCAAAATTAACTTAACTCATCTATCATAGCGAAATCACCATATGGTTCAAGCGTCAAAACGGTGTTTTAGGCATTAAATACCTATGAAAATTGGGATTATACTTGTATACTAGTGTAGCGATCATAATGTTGTGTAGCAGCAACATCTAATCCTTATCATCCTCTTGTAAGCCGAAACTAGGTCAAGTAACAACAGGAATGCGGCGACCGATAACAACAGAATTGAGACGAATGATAACAACAGGAATGCGGCGAGCGCTAATAGTACTAGACTCTAGTATAAAAGAACGGTGTCAATCTATTTTAAGCCAGTTCAGTTGAGATCATCCCTGTCTTCGGTCACATAAGTTAGCAACAATAAAATTATGATCTACATTTGTAATTTCCTTTACAACGCCTTCACGTCATATTAAGAGGTCCGCAGCCACCACGTCCATTCTCTGTAAGTGGTTTAGCAGTAAACTCTTAACCCACTACACTAGCTTCCGCCCGTGACTTTGCCCGAGTTCCCAGGGATTGTAGTATAGACATACCGCATTTAATAAAAATCCATTCAACCATTTAGTTTACTGCCGCATTTGTAATATAAGTATTATATGTGTATGTACTCAATGTACTCACGTTTAATATAGATATGACAATCCTAGTGAAGTATATATAGCAGACGACCATGGCGTAGAAGTGTCTGAAGAGCTTCAGCTTACGAAGGTTGATGGCCGCCTTGCCATCCGTGCTCGAAGCGTCTTGCAAATGTCGTATTGACCTTGAAAACAATTATGAGATATATACATATAATATACTAGCACACCTGTTGACACCCCGAAACACCGGGAATCCGTTCTTAGATGACCTCTAATCGGCGAAAGGAATATTCCTACCAAAATTCAAGTCTACGCCTTATGGTTCCAGAGATATCGTGATGAGTCAATATATCGGTGGAAATCTCTTATATATATATACATATATACAGATTTGTATACCATGGTAATGCTTAGGCACGAATGCACCGGCTTGACCGTTATATTACTACAGCCTCTCAACAGAGACAACAATGCTTGCATTGTTTTGCCAAGTGAGTGAAGGTACCGGAGGATTAACACCTTCACCTCGCCCCCCCCCCCCCCCTTTCATCACCCAAAAAGGCGGACAGCGCTTTGAGTGGCACATGTTCATGGATGGTTGTTGTCACTTACCATCAGATGACGTTCGTTTGTCCCCATATATAAAAATAACAAAATAATAAACATTAGAAAGCTGACAGCTGAGCTGACTTCCTGAGACCAGCCAGTTCGAGTTATAGCTATACGATATGGGCGGGAGATGTTGGAGTATACGGCATCGAGTGTAATTTCTAACAAATACATCCATACAATCGTGCCTGTATCGCAGAAGGGGTAGGCAGTTTCATTTTATAGAATATTAGCAACGTGGGTCCCACATTACTCGTATTCTTGTTAGGCTAAAGCCCCTCAGCTAAGCTAAATTCTTGGGTTAGGAGTGGGTTTACGACGGTAGTGTACTGGGTGAGGTTTGAACCCGCAACCACTTGATCGCAAATCGCCGCCGCATTTGTTTTTATTGTAATTGAGGGCAAAGATATTGACGTCATCCGGGCACTTTATGTTTGTATGTATACTGTCTGATACATAACGGTCTCAGTCGCGATTTTCGACACCCACGGGAAAAAATAGGGTGACCCTATTCTATGGTTATTTGTGTGTTCTACATCCCTAATTCTTATGAGATCCATGAAAAGATTCCGTCGAACCGAGAACCTCCTTCTTTTTGATTTCGGTTAAAAAGAGAAGTATCAGAAGCGTACCATACGACTGGAAACATGATGGCCCCGCAGCATAGTAGCTCGACCAGCACGAAGATATCCCGCCACGCGTTGTGTTCCGCAGCACCCTCCTCACTCTCAGCAAGAATAATCTCGGCCACATTGGCTAACACCTGGCAAACATATGTATATTTATTTATTATTTTGGAATGGTATTTAACGAGTGAGTCATCGATAGTCATAAGTATATGAAAAAATACATCTTCTAAAAAGTCATAGAATCTACTTATTCTGTCAGTTGGTCTTGTGGTTTGTGACTGTTGAGCCAGAGGTCGTGGTTTTGATGCCCACACGGGACGAAACTTTTTGTCGTTCACAAATACACTTCCCATAAAAAAAACGAAAGTACTGCAAGAACTTTTTAGACGGCATATAAATAAAAAAGAGGACCGATACAATTAAAAAACACAACCATAAACAGCTGGCAGCTTAGTCTAGGTGTGCCACAATTCCAAATTTGAATTTAAATTTTGTAAATTCAAATTTGGAATTTAAAATTTAACCTCGCTCACGGAAGCCGCCCAAGTCATAGCGTTGCTGTATTTAGGGTATAATCAGCGTGTTGCGGCTGCTTGATTGCATCTTAGCCTCTCTGCTGTCAATAAAGTCTATCAGCAAATTGGGACACTGGTATCTATCAAGTCGCACCTGAGCAAGATGACCTGTATATTGCGTCAGTTTCTCGAAGAAATTGTCACTTTAACTGTATTCAACTGCTCCGTGAGGTTCGAGGATTGACTGTGAGCTATTCTACTATTAGAAGAAGATTAGCGCAGCGTGGCCTTAAGCCTCATGAACTAGTTAATGGCCTAAAATTGACGGTATACCATTGAAAATTTAACGCCTTACCTTTCCACTTGAGCAATTAAATTGGTCATACCTTCAATGGAGCAAAGTTCTCTTCTAATAAGAGTAAGATCAGGCTGTCTGGTAACGACGGAAGAAAGAAGGTGTACTGAAGAAAGAGTCAGTTACGGAGGTGGTTCATGGATGATTTGGGGAGGCATAAGCGCCGATGGAAAAACCAAACTTACTATTGTATCTGGACCTTACTTACCGTCATTTAATGGTCTCACGTTACATCGAAGACTGTCTGAAGCCGCATTTGGTACCCAAAGCACATTTTACTGGCGACCAGATCATTTTTATACAAGACAATGCCAGGGCTCAGACCGCAGGCATTGTAAATGAATACCTGAGCGATATGGTTATGGGCTGGCCAGCAAGAAGGCCGGATATAAATCCCATAGAATACCTATGGAATGAGCTGAAGAGACGAGTCATATCAAACAGAGAGAGATCCTGCTCTAGAGACGCTTGGCCAGTTTAAAACAGCTATATAAGAATAGTGGAATTACATCCCACAAAACAAGATTGTGAATCATCCGAACCGCAGAATAGAAGCAGTTATTATGAACCGGGGAGGAAATACAAGATACTGAATAAAATTGTGTTTAAACATTTTTACGTCCTTGTTTGAAATATTTCACAAATTATTTTAAAGGGTAAAAACATACCTGTTGAACAAAATACGATAGCAAAATAAATTTAATTTTAATTTGAAATATTAATATTCGTTTATACCTTATAATGTCAACAATTAACTGGCATTATTATTATTTTCAGTTTAATATAAAAAAATATATCAAACTCGTACAAAATCAAAACTTCAGAATTGTTTCGATTTTTTTGATAAAGAGAGTGAGTGAGTGAGTGAGAGACGAGAAGTTTAGTTGTCGCGAGTCAGGGTGTTCTTTGTCTACGTTGTTTGTTAAGTCAATCTCAGAAATAATTGCGGGAGTTCACGTTCATATTTAACTATTATTATTTTTTTTTTTTTTTTTTTTTATGCGATAGGGGGCAAACGAGCAGACGGGTCACCTGATGGTAAGTGACTACCGCCGCCCATGGACACCCGCAACTCAAGAGTCACAAGTGCGTTGCCGGCCTTTTAGGTAGAGGTACGCTCTCTTCTTGAAGGTTTGAAGGTCGTATCGGTTCGGAAATACGGCAGGCGACAATTTGTTCCATAAGCTGGTTGTGCGAGGCAAAAAGCTTCTGGAGAAGCGCACAGTGGTGGAGTGCCAATCGTCCAGGTGATGGGGATGGATATTTTGTCGCGTAGGACGATGGCGGAAACCAGCAGCCGGTATAAGTCCGAACAATTCCTCTGAACACTCCCCATGATACAAGCGATAGAGGATGCAGAGTGAAGCTACATCTCTACGCAACGCCAAGGTGTCAAGTCGATCAGAAATATCTTGGCAGTCGATGATGCGAGTCGCTCTCCGTTGAATGCGGTCAAGAGGCAGAAGTTGGTACTGGGGTGCACCTGCATAGAGATGAGAACAGTATTCCATGTGCGGCCGAACCTGCGCCTTATAAAGTTGCAGGCGGTGGGCCGGAGTAAAATACTGTCTCGATCTGTTTAGCACACCAAGCTTCTTCGAGGCTAATATGGCCTTACTCTCTAAGTGACCGCGAAACTGGACTTCGCTTGATATATCGACGCCAAGGATTCCGATACTGGCTGATGCAGTTAGGGAAGTGCTCTCAAATTGAGGTGATACGACCAACGGCATCTTTTTAGCGGTGAACGCGCAAACCTGTGTCTTCGTGGGGTTAAATTGGACTAGGTTAAGTCGACCCCAATCTGAAACTTTTGATAAAGAAGTTTCGATTTCAGACACAAGTTTGGATCGGCTTTCGATGACGTTTACCCGAGAAATGTTAGCACGGCCGGTGTAAAGGGCATCACTCGTGCTATCGTCTGCATAGCAATGGATGCTGCTAATCTGCAGCATGTCGTTGATATGCAGAAGAAACAGCGTGGGTGATAGCACACAGCCTTGTGGGACACCAGAATTAACAGACTTCGAGTCGGAGCATGCACCGTCAACAACGACCTTGATGCTTCTGTCTGTAAGAAAACTGGTGAGCCAATTGCACAGTTTCTCGGGAAGCCCATAGGAAGGAAGCTTCGCAAGGAGCGCTTTGTGCCAGACCCGATCGAAGGCCTTCGCCACGTCCAAACTAACGGCCAACGCTTCCCCCTTGGTCTCGATCGCCTGTGCCCACCGGTGAGTCAAGTATACGAGAAGATCACCAGCTGAACGACCCTGACGGAAGCCGTATTGTCGATCATTGAGGAGCTGGTGGTCTTCTAAGTACCGGAGGAGCTGGCAGTTAACAATGGATTCCATTATCTTGGAGAACAAGGAGGTGATGGCTATGGGTCTGTAGTTGGACGGATCCGAGCGATCTCCTTTTTTAGGGATTGGGTGCACTAGAGCTGTCTTCCATGAGTTCGGGACTACGCCAAGAGAGTAGGAAAGCCGATAAAGGCGCGTTAAAACCGGTGCTAACTCTGGAGCACACGTCTTCAGCACGATAGAAGAGATTCTATCGGGCCCACTCGACTTATGAACGTCGAGGGAAAGAAGCGCTTTACGCACTGCCCTCTGTGTAAACCGGACTTCCGGCATGCGGGTCTCGCACTGCGGTATGGTCGGCGGTGCGTTTCCCCCGTCGTCCAGGGTCGAGTTGGACGCAAAGAGTTTGCCCAGAAGATCGGCTTTTTCTTTAGCGTCGTGGGCCAACGAATTATCTTCTATGCGCAGAGGTGGAAGGGATGGCTTACTAAAGTTCCCCTGGACAGCTTTGGCAAGAGACCAGAATGCACGAGTTCCGGAGGGGAGACTAACTAGTCTCTCGCCAATTCTGCCGATGTGAGCCGACTTCGCCCCAGCAATTACTCTTTTGAGGGACCTGGAGGCAAAGTTAAATTGCTTCTTTAATGTGCTGGTCTTTACATCCCGTGCTGTCGCTGCATTAGCCCATGCTTGGTAACATTCCTGCTTTCGGCGGGACGCCGCTTTGCAGGTTCGACCAAACCAAGGCTGGGACTTGCCACCTGTGGGAATCAGGGAGAATGGAATGAAAAGTTCCATACCCTGAAGCACAACATCCGCGACAGAGTCAGCAACGACATTGGGATCATCCGGCGAGAAGCAAACCTGCCTCCATGGGTAGGATGCAAAGAATGTTCTCATTCCATCCCAGTCTGCTGACCTATAGTGCCATACGCGGCGACTGCCTGTAACACGCGGCCGCAGCGAGTGAACGAGTGGCACCATACTCCTAATCAGGCAATGGTCCGAAGAGCCAAGAGGGGCCTCAACGGATACTTTGTAGCCGTCAGGATGTGAGGTCAGCAGAAGATCCAACAGTGAAGGCACGTGGCTTTCTGCATCTGGGATTCGCGTAGGCGTTGCTACCAGCTGCGTCAAGCCATATGCCAAGGCGAAATCGTGAACAGATCTTCCCGCATGATCGGTTATGCGCGAACCAAGCCATTCGGCGTGATGGGCGTTAAAGTCGCCAAGAATCACGATCTCTGCGGATGGGACCTGCTGGAGCACTGAGTCTGTAGCCATTTGGACGTGGTCGATGAGTCGGTCCGTTTCGGCATCACCGCTATGGGACCTGTAGAGGCATAGGTAGATGCGGGGATGGTCGTCGCAGTCTACACGTAGCCATAAGATGGAGAGGTCCCTACCTTCAAGATTGCCGAGGCGGCGAGAAGTGATATCATCTCTAACGTACACGCATACACCAGCCTTAGGAACAAAGGAGTGTTCCAGTCCGTACCCAGGGTAGCAGAGGTAGGATGTGTCCGCTGGAGATGATATCTGCGTCTCGGTTAAAAAGAGCAAGGCCGGCTTTGCTGTCTCAAGGTGGTGGTGGACAGTGTCGAGGTTCGAATGTAAGCCCCTAATGTTGCAAAAATCCACGGTAAACGTGACAGGGGGTGCCATGGTATGCCTTCTCTTGCCCCGAGCAGATTTTGAGAGCGCAGTTGAGCCCCCCCCAGAGTACGAGGGGCAGCCTGGGCGTCCACGCTCAGGCATAATCCGTACTGAGGGTGGACGTCCAGGGGGGGATTCTCCAACGCTAGCGCTGGTACCCCCCTGGGGTATCCTTTTCGTTAACAGCGCTATCATTAGGGGGGTGGGGGATTTTGGGCCTCCGGAGACCTCACTCATTTCGGGGAAATGCAACGCAAGCGTTACTTCACAACCGGTTTTCTGTGAGGCCGTGGTATCGCACCGGTCGAGCCGGCCCATTCGTGCTTAAGCAAGCATGGCTCTACCACTACAAGCATGGCTCTACCACTACTATGTATCGATTATTAATATACGAACTTAACTGAAGAAATTGAAAGGCCCACTTTTTGACAACCATAATTAAGTCCCCCCTCAAGGAATAGGGAGTAAGCCTATTACCCTCAACGGGGCACTAAATGACTGTATATATACAGTCTGATAGATAGATAGATAACAATCCGAACCCTAAGTCGCCTTTTATGAGACTACCGAAATGAGATGGTGAGGTGAGGTTATACATGTTTAAATGAGTCAAAATTTAATATATAAGGATATGCAATGATGAACTTACCTGCAGTGGTATGACAATCATGAAAAGTTTTTTATCTCTGTCTGACAGTATATGTTTGATGAAGTTCCACCCAGTGCCGACCAAGACTATCGTGACGAACAACACTGCACCTTTCAATCTGAAAATTTAAATACACTGGTAATATCTTTTTTTTATATACTATAGGGGGACAGACGAACAGACGGGTCACCTGATGGTAAGTGACAACCGCCGTCCATAGATACTCGTATCTCAAGAGTCGCAAATGCGCTGCCCGCCTTTGAGGGTGATGAGGGATGGGGGATGCAGGGAGCGGAAAGAAGAGAGGGGGGATGAGGAGAAAGGAGATGAGGGGAGAGGAAAGGGGAGAGAGGGAGTTGGGCCTCCGGAAACCTCACTCATTTCGGGGAAATGCAACGCAAGCGTTACTTCACACCCGGTTTTCTGTGAAGCCGTGGTATCGCACCGGTCGAGTCGGCCCATTCGTGCCTAAGCATGCCTCTACCACGGTCAAAACATCTCTCGATTGAGTTACATTTCAAACAAAAAAATAGCATTAAAATCGGTTCAGCCCATCTGTGAGCTATAATGCCACAAACATGCTAGTGGGTCTTATGGGGTAGTGACCCTGACTGCTGAGATAGAGGTCGTGGGTTCGATTTTAATACGGGACAAAAAGCCCATTGATAATTAAGATAAGGTTGAAAATGGAAACAAAAATACAATACTCACAGATGCGTAATGTAAAATAGGATTGCCCATGCAGTGACATGTTCTCCCCTAGTCTGTATGAAGTGATAGTTGATCGCGTGGAAGGCTAACGACAAAGCCTTGAGATACACCAGCACACACATTATGATGTGTATCCTGTACACAGGCTGTCGGCTGGTCCTCAGTATGAACTTCCACAGCAAGGCGCTCACGAAGAATATGAAAGACATCATACTGTATAGCAATGGGAGAGGCATCTCGCCAGCTGATAGAAAGTTGCCGTCATTGCTCTCGTATATGTGAACCTGAAAAAAATATTTTAAACGTGAAGAGGTTCGACAGTATGACTTTTTTTCATGTATGTTATTATTAATATTTTTTTTTGTTTGAATGGTTTTGGTTCTCCCGCGATGACCGTATTGTAACCATGTTAGATTTTATGAGGGGATCCGAGGAAAATGAAGATGAACCGCAAAATTTAAACACTATTTTTTTATTTATATATTTTCTTTCTTAAGATATCCGCGTCTAAAGTTACGTAGATAAGAATAAGTTACAATTAGTGTGGGGATAATTCTTTAAAATACGTTACGAATGAGTCTTTAAACTTGAAGATTATATAAAATGAAGGCGATTATCCCCTTATTTTAAAGATGATTGAAAACAACACAAACACCATGTAATCAATATTAAAAGACCATCCACCTTATTGACCTCGTGTTATAAAATACCAAATAATATACCAGTGGTCGCGACCCATACACAATGTTATTGGTTTATGTGTATATGAAGTATACTACCTAATCATTTCTACAATAGATAAACAATTAATATTGTAATTGAGTATTATAATAAGTTAACATATACATACAATACGCTCACGCCTGCATCTCAGCAGGGGTAGGCAGAGGTGTTTTAAACATCCACATTTTGCCAATTAGATTTTAGTCCATCTATCGTAATAGGGAGCATAAGTATTGCTATCAACACTAGGGCACTAAGTCATCATTTGCGACGCCCGCGGGCCCTATTCTCCTTCACCGAAAACCACAATAATATTATAGGTGAGAATGTATTATTCAATAATAATTTACTTTTTGCTAAACAAAGTATATAATTTATTTAAATGTACTGTTTTACTCACATTTGTATTTCGAGGATGCCCCACTAGTTTCGGTTTCGAAAGGAGACCTTTTTCGATTTACTCCTTGAGAAAGGTCTCCTGTCGAGACCGAAACTAGTCGCTCATCCCCGAAATACACACGTGAGTAAAACAGTATATTTAAATAAATATGTTCAAATACAGATGGTATGTGATAAAAAATCCTTGAGTTTGATTTTAAAGTGTACGAGTAATATTAGCGTACATCTATATCTATAAATATTACATTAGTTGTAATCTAACATACAATGTTATTGGTCTCGCACGTCTCGGAAATGGCCAGTTCGAGTAACAAGTACATACATATATATGTATGTATATGGGCGCTCAGTACATGTTGATTTCTTATGTTCATATATAACGAAAATATTAGAAATATATTGCATTAATAAAAAAGATGTTTGGGCGGAAATCGTCATATATATCAATTTTATGTTAAAGTGACTATGTTATTACAGAAATAAAACTATCCAAAAAATACTTAACAATATTAAAATAATTATATATTCATACATAAACATAAAATTTAATATTGTTCGAACTTATAATTCAAACACTTATTTTAAAAATAAATTCATTACCTATCCAAATAATATTGTAAATGATTAAGAGTTATATATATAATTAGTCTGTATTAAATTGAACTATGTTATGCATTAAATAAAACTTTACAATTGATTGACTTTTTGTAATATTGAATAAATGTAATTAATTATGCTCATTGTGATGAGTTCTGAATATAGAAATCCTGGCGTATCGCCCTCATATACAATCTTGCGCCGTCATATACAATCTTGCGCCATCATATACAAACTTGCGCCGTCATATACAAACTTGCGCCGTCATATACAAACTTGCGCCGTCATATACAATCTTGCGCCGTGATATACAAACTTGCGTCGTCATATACAAACTTGCGCCGTCATATACAATCTTGCGCCGTCATATACAATCTTGCGCCGTCATATACAATCATGCGCCGTCATATACAAACTTGCGCCGTCATATACAAACTTGAGCCGTCATATACAATCTTGCGCCGTCATACACAATCTTGCGCCGTCATATATAAACTTGCGCCGTCATATACAATCTTGCGCCGTCATATACAATTTTGCACCGTCATATACACACTTGCGCCTTTATATACAAACTTGCGCCGTCATATACAATCTTGCGCCGTCATATACAATCTTGCGCCGTCATATACAAACTTGCGCCGTCATATACAAACTTGCGCCGTCATATACAAACTTGCGCCGTCATATACAAACTTGCGCCGTCATATACAATCTTGCGCCGTCATATACAATCTTGCGCCGTCATATACAATCTTGCGCCGTCATATACAAACTTGCGACGTCATATACAATCTTGCGCCGTCATACACAATCTTGCGCCGTCATATATAAACTTGCGCCGTCATATACAATCTTGCGCCGTCATATACAATTTTGCACCGTCATATACACACTTGCGCCTTTATATACAAACTTGAGCCGTCATATACAATCTTGCGCCGTCATATACAATCTTGCGCCGTCATATACAAACTTGCGCCGTCATAAACAATCTTGCGCCGTGATATACAAACTTGCGTCGTCATATACAAACTTGCGTCGTCATATACAAACTTGCGCCGTCATATACAATCTTGCGCCGTCATATACAATCTTGCGCCGTCATATACAATCTTGCGCCGTCATATACAATTTTGCACCGTCATATACACACTTGCGCCTTTATATACAAATTTGCGCCGTCATATACAATCTTGCGCCGTCATATACACTCATACGTATACGCTTCTCAATATACAGCCAATTCAACCATCTACATACATACATTCACGTATGGTAATTAACGCTCACATTTTGATAATAATAATTATTCCCATTTACCGTCCATTCATCATCCGGGCACTTTCGGGAATAAGATGGGAAGAAAGGAGCAATAGCTCAAGCAAGTCAGGGTCGCAAACCTTTACTCTAACTGGCTGGAGCCGGGAAGTCTAAGCCCTCTAACTACCAACAACTTCAACCATCTTTAATTTCGAAAGTGACTTAATATGCCCCTATATTGGTATATATACCAAATACATATGTTTCCTCTCATATATATGACTGACATATATATATGTATTTGGCGAAACGACCTGGCTAAAAGCTTACTTACTGCGGGTAGTGGAATAATCTTCTAAGTACGAAATATTAGGCATTCATACCGACATATTCAATGTCATACCCACTTACACATAGTTTTGTTTTCGAGTGGAAACCCCCCCCATCGCTTGCTGACATGTGAGGTGACATTTCGGACTCGAACCGACTAAAACCACACGGTGTTCTATCATGAGAGCCGACTCGAACCGACTAAAACCACACGGTGTTCCATCATGAGAGCCGACTCGAACCGACTAAAACCACACGGTGTTCCATCATGAGAGCCGACTCGAACCGACTAAAACCACACGGTGTTCCATCATGAGAGCCGACTCGAACCGACTAAAACCACACGGTGTTCCATCATGAGAGCCGACTCGAACCGACTAAAACCACACGGTGTTCCATCATGAGAGCCGACTCGAACCGACTAAAACCACACGGTGTTCCATCATGAGAGCCAAATTCCAACTACCTTTTGTTAAGAAAGTCTTTTTCATTTGAAATAACATTATATAAATTATAGTATTGTATTATGTATTTTTGTATAAGTTGTAATAATTGCTATTTGGTTGTATTTTTCTCTACATTGATAAGGTGTGTACATGTATGTGTGCAGTATAAAAAATGTGGGTAAACTCCTCCTATCATCTGGCAGTCAGTGTTTACAGGTGCGATGTGACTGTTATGTATGTAACTTACTATCATATTAACAGCTGGTGCGGGGCCCACGCTGGTGTTTGGACAGCTGTTGAAGTACAGATTGTAAAGACCTTGCTCCTCTGTCGTGGCCACGTACAGCGCGAACTGCCGATAGAACAAAACAAAAACGTAATTATAATCAAAATCAATCTTCAAGGGACTCGGTTAAATGCTATTCATTGCATCGATCACTCTTTTAACCCCCGACACCCCTATGGGTGTTATAAGCTAACGTGTGTAAGTGACATCAAAGCTCTTAAACAGACCGAGTTTATGATATTATAAACGTATCGAAAATGTACAAAGGGCGGCCTTATTATATATATTTTATTAATATAAAACAGTGGAGGCTCTAGTTAGCGTATTTCGTTTGTATAATACTAAATTAGATACTTATCTAAGTCTAAACGTTTATTTAATACGTACTTTTTAATTAAGTTAGAGGGCACGGACTTGTCGGCCCCAGCGAGTTGGTAACCTATATTCCTTTTTTTTTATGTTCCCATCTTATTTCCAAAAGTGCAGCGGATGTCAGCAATAGGCTTGCCCCTATTACGTAAATGGGACTGGTAAATGGATCTGCTGCCTACCCCATCGAGAATTCCGCCGTGAGTGTATGAATGTATGTATTATGATTTTTTAATAAATTTATATTTTTTTAAATAAATAAATGTCTATATAATAATAGATACGTAATAATTTATATTTCTTTACAGCTCCTCGACTAATAATAGTACATATAATTATTATCTAATAATGATACTATTATATATAATACATAAACATTTATACACAACTATCTACATACATATACATATATATTATAAATTCTTGGAGGAGAGAGTTTAGGATTAAAAAGAATCTGATAAGGCATATTTTGGAAAAATGTCAGTGAAGGTAAGCCGAGTTTGTGCCATTATAATGTCAAAAGGGGACGCGTTCCATGCGAGGATAGATTGAACAAAGCAGGTAGAATGTACAAAGTCGGGGCAACTTACACGCTGACTGAACTTAGAACAATGACGAGGCAGTCACTTGCTCTACTGCGCGCCAGCTCGTCATCATAGTCGACAATTAAAGGAAATCCGCCAAAATATTACCAGATTCGAACAATCTTTTTCAATTTTTTTACCAAAAAATCAACTAGTTTGGTACTAACATACCAGACAAAGTGATGTGTCGTAACTTTTTTTAAATCAACTAAAGATCGCCTGGTGGCGAAATTGTAACATTCTTTATTTCCGTAAGTACGTATAAATTATTATTGGCAAAAAAGTGGGCGTTCTGCCTCTGCCTAGCCCTTCATGGACAAAGGCGTGAGTGTATATCTTTACGTAAGTCACAAGTGCGTTGCCGGCCTTTTAGGTAGGAGTACGCTCTTTTCTATCATTTATTTTTATTTATTTTTTTATCATTTCTATTTTTCTTTTCTTTTCTCTTTTCTTAGGTGTAGTTTATATTTAAAACTAGCTGTTGCCCGCGACTTCGTCCGCGTGGTATTTAACAAAAAAGTTATTGTTCAGTTCAGTTTTCAATTGGTTAGTTGGTTTTAATTTTGTTCTTTGTGAGGTCCTATTTTTTTTTCTAAAATAAAAGTACCCTAAGTTACTCCTTGTTACATCAGCTATCTGCCAGTGAAAGTCCCGTAAAATCGGTTTAGCCATTTCAGAGATTAACCGGAACAAACAGACAGACAAAAATTAAAAAAAAATCGTTTTGGTATATGTACCGTGTATACGTCCGTATGCACTTAGTAGAAAGAGGTTATTTTAATATTACAAACAGACACTCCAATTTTATTTATTTGTATAGATATATGTATATACTATTATTATTCTTATAAACGATACAGGTATGTATATCAGGAATCTGCTTAGCATAGTACAAGCGCTGATTAGAAAAAAAGGATCAAATAAAGAAAGAAAAGAAAGAATGAAAGAAAGAAAAAGCATTTACTTCATAAGTGGCATTACAGATTTATATTATAAAAAAAGGCAGTTGTTTTGCTCACAATTGCACGTCACTTGAAATTAATCACCGATTAGTTTCGGATCAGACTGCCGTGTGTAACCATCTAAAGTTATTTATATTATAGCTATAAAGTTTTTTTTTATCGGATGAACAATTTTTTCTTGTCCTACTGACTTTGATATCAAAATCTGCCTAGTGGGTTGTTTTATAATTAAAAAAAAAAATTGAAGTGTTGCATGTTACGGTCGGTGCTAGTCGGTCGTCGTCAGTAAGAGCTTCGATCGTACCGTATATACTATATATTAAAAACATATGTATTTTAGAGTCATAAAAATCTATGTATATAAAGACTTGATAAGAATTATTTGCAATTATTTGAGTCTAGACTCAAAATCTGTTCATAAGCATACAGACAGGCTGACTAGTTGAACCAGCCTAGCTTCTACCAGAAGCACAAGCCTCCTAGAGCATTAACAGGCTTTCGCACCAGCAAAGACATTTGCCCATTGTGTAGCCACTACTTTACATTTCAAGATCCAAAGTCAAATTCGGAATACTTAAAGCTCAAAGATGTATAGAATAATTTAACAATTTGTTTTCAAATTTGATATAACGTTCAATACTGCTAATTCAAGCTACACGCGTCAATTAAATGTCGTACTTATCATGTTACTGGAATACAGTGACAGTTATACTGGGCACTGATATAAACCAACAACTTTAAACATAATGCATCTTTTCTAAATACTGCCAACCCTGTCCTCTTTCCCATCTCGTCATGACCCCACTCTTCTCCCCCCCCCCCATCCCACATCACCCTCAAAGGTGGGCAGCACACTGACTCTTGAGTACATTTTCTGTCATTATTATTGATCTTTATTTTCATTTAATTTATTTATATTATACCTTTAAGTGAGATACTCAATTGTAATCACAATCGGCGGACTTATCACACGCGGCTATTTATAGGTATATATTCTCCTTGTTAAATAATAATACGTGTCTAACATATACACAAATTAACTGAAGAAGCGTACATATTACGAAACAACAACAATATACATATATTATTAACCTTTTATAAATGAACTAATAATGCCAAAAAAATTCACTCATATTTCCGTGCATCTTAACGTCAATAAACAACACTAACAACCCTTTCGATTTCGCACATATGTATATTTATTAATAGTACGTCGGCGCCAGTTTCAACCCCTTTCCCTTCAACGATCAATACGTCTGCCCGCGAGCTGTATGCGTTTAAGATAGCAGTCACCGTTTCATATTTAAATTTTAAAATGTTTACAAGGTATTCAGGTACCCAACGACGAAAGGACTATGTTTTTGAATGAAGGGTAGGTTCTATACCTTACTAACCCTTGACGAGATGTATGCCATATACTAATAATACTAATCCCAAATTACATCATATCAGTTGAGCTTTTTAAGCGTGAAACCATAACAAACAAACTTACATTCGCATGGACTTTCAAGCAAAATAAGTACTTTAACGAGGAAAGAATGAATTGATTGCCCAAATCTATTAATGTGAGCCAAAAAGCAGGAAAAAAGTTAATTAATAAATACTCTATCCTTGGAACATACACGAAGTTTTGTAGACAAGCTATTTATATAGTTGAAATTTTTTGTTTATTTAGAACCTACATACGTCTGAGAACGTCATAGAGCAGGACCACCACAACTCTGCCCTTGGGTGTTATAAAAACCATCTAAGAGATCGGGCTGTTATTTGTAATGCTATCAGACAGTATATAATAATATACAGCCATACAGTGAACGGATGCCGGCAATAGGCCTGCCTGGACATAAAGTAGGGGTTTGAGAAGTCTGCCTACCCCTCAGGGGATATAAGCGTTGTATGTATATGAACACTCGGAGAAGAACAATGATATTGTTCAGTCCGTAGCCAGGGTTTTAGGTTGTATGATAAATCAGTTAACACAAATATAAACGTATCTGACTATATTGGTCTATAAAAATAATATTAACGAAGTACATATGTGAGACGCGACACGGTAATTGATTGTCGAATATTTTGACTGACCTGTTGGTGTAGTGGTTAGTGACCCTGACTGCTAAGCCAGAGGTCGTGGGTTAGATTCCCACCCAGGTTAAATATTTGTGAGATGTTTATGTGTAATTTATATATATGTATGTATTTAGAAGTATATAAGTATGTGTATCAGCTGTCTGGTTACCAGCTCTGTACAAGCTCTGTTTACTTTGGGATCAGACGGCCGTGTGTGAGATGTGTCAAGTTATTATTATTATTATGAACGCGAACTGATTTGAATTATGATTCAAGCAATGCATGAAGTGAGGAGCTGACACACCTCAAAGTATAAAGGCATGATACGAGAAGTCATCGTGGCTGTTATACTATTGTAAATTTATTAAATATACCCACGGGTGCAATGATGATCGCACATGTGATATTTTTTTGAAAAAAAATGTATTTTTTTTTTGATTATACAAATACATATATTTTTTAAATATGGAATTAAAGTTTATTTCAATATCTATTTATTGATGCCATATAAGCCGTTATAAGTATACCCTACTGCCAAAAAGTAATAACAACAAAAGAACCCTAAAATTACTCCCTTAGGTCACAGCAGTTTGCCAAACTAATTGCAGGTATAAGCTCATGTTTTGAGTAAAAAGTCATCAGTTGCATATCAACGCTCGAATTGAAAGGACGTGACTACAGCTGCCATTAATAGAAGAAAATGGATTCTACTCCGGAAAAAGCTGCTGAAGTCGTTACTCTAATTGAAGCGGGCCAGAACCACAGTGCTGTAACTCGACAGCTGAATATCAGCCGATATTCAATTCATAGTGTCTACCAGCGCTATCGGGAGACTGGTGGTTATGAAAGGCGACCAGGATCTGGCTGAGCCAGATCTACAACTGAGCGCGACAAGGAATATCTCGTTACGACGGCTTTGCAGAAGCTACCTTCCTCCTTATGCATGACCATGCAAGACCCCATACCGCTGTTATTGTACGACAGTGGCCAGCTCGGAGTCCGGACCTTAACCCGATTGAGCATTTATGGGATACGTTAAAAAGAAAATTAAGAGGCCGAAATATTGCTCCAACCAATCTCCAGGAGCTACA
The DNA here is from genome assembly GCA_947561695.1 of Tyria jacobaeae. Taxonomy (NCBI): domain Eukaryota; kingdom Metazoa; phylum Arthropoda; class Insecta; order Lepidoptera; family Erebidae; genus Tyria; species Tyria jacobaeae. The sequence continues at coordinate 1,681,186 of OX387207.1, read as the reverse complement.
AACTGCGCTCAGTGAAGAATGGGACGCTATCCTACAAGACTTTATCAGACACTTGATAGAGTCGATTGAACACCGGTGTCGGGTAAGAGGGGGTAACACTTCCTATTAATAAACATAGTTTTTAGTAGAATTTGTGTTTTTTTTTTCAAATTAGTTAGTATTTGTGTGTTTTTTTTTAAATTATTAGTTAGTTAGGCAAAAATCTTCTAATTAAGATAAATTTATTATTGTTTTTTATTTCGGCAGTAAAGTAAACTTATTACCATTTATCACTAAATAGGTATTGAAATAATCTTTAATCCCATATTAAAAAATACATGTATTTCTTTTATTATAATTAAATTACAATACTAATATTTATTATTATATATTATTATGATATTACTAATATTTTTTAAAAATTGTTCACATTTCTGAAAAATATGCATTTCATTGCACCTGAGTGTATAAAAAGTGATGAAAGTGTTAGTCATTTTTCATAAGCTTTCATAACAATTATTTTATCACGTAATATACGTGATAAAATTAATTGTTGTCTTGTACATCCTATACATTTAAATAAGTATTTCAAGTATTCTCGACGTTAATCGAAACCTTTTATATCGGTAACAGAAAAAATGTTTCAGTATTTCAATCATATTTACGGAAAAATCACTGAAAACGAATCACGGTTGACGGAATCACTGACATTCTCAAACAGTTTTATCTTTATAACTAAACTTTACTACCCCAATGTAACAAGCATTGGGCACAAGCAGCACGTGGAAAAAATATTTTGTGCGGGACAATAGTCAAAATTTGAAAAAAAAAAATTCTCTTATTTTGCCGTGCCAATACATGAAGATAATTGTGACGAAACAAACACAAAACTGTTTGTTTCGTCACAATTATCTTCACACCCCTCCACTTCCACTGGAACCCAAAGAAGACCATGTATATCTTATGAAGAATATTCTACTACAAGTAACAAGCGCACAAACACTTAATTAATTAGACAAATTGGGTTTTAACATATCTGTGATGCGTATGTTCAAGGTTTGAGATTTGAGGATGAAGGAAATAAAAGTTAATTTTACAGTTAATGGAAGATACAAATCAGATAAAAATGCTGAGTAACGAAGATGCTTTTGAGTGTTTCTATCGATTTAGATCTTACTAATGTACGTAACTTAAGAAATCTTACAAATGAAAAGATATGTTCTCTCCGCCCTAATACAAAACACAGTCAAATGAAGAAACTTGTTTCATCCGTTGAAACCACCAATTCGTTCACAAAAAAATTATCCTTACAAGATTTATTAGTTCATACAACTTGCCGGATATTGTTAATTGATTGTATGTATAAGGCTGGATCTTTGAATCTAATTTTATATAGTAAATGGGGATGTGATGGTTCATTTGGACAAACAGTATAAATAACAATTTCTGGAAGAGACAAATTTCCTATCCCAATATGTTTATTCCATCTTTTGTAACTATAAGATTGATTGATAAAGTGGTGCTATTTCTTGGGCAAAATCCCTTGTCATCACCTGTAAGATTTTCAAGATATATTTTAATTAAGTTGTCTATACAAGACAATGATAGAATTTAGAGGAGCCAAGTTTTAACTGACACTCTATCTACATTGACGTGCACAATTTGAGGTGCAACTCCTCGACACTATATAAGGATACTGACTTCTGCCAGTATCATTATATAAATCATTCTTCTTGTGAAATACTAAGTCCACAACTTCATAATAATGTATTGTAATTAGCCCCAGTTGCAACATTTGTAGAATTATCTTATGACAATAAGATGGTAAATCAATGTCAGATGCAGTAAATTTTAGTTAAATATGACAACTAGAATACCTATAAAGAAAAATATACGAATTTTTTATCCGCAATCCTCCTATATATTCCATAGAGTGCCGTTACAAAATAAACATAAATATGAACATACAAACACTTATGATTGAATAATATATAATTACATTAGACTTTACGAAGAGGAGGGTTATGTTTAAAAAGTATATAACTTAATTTATTTACGATGATGTTACTCTGTCACACACTAGAGCCTAGATAGCTTGATAGATTTCTACAAGTGAGATGTTATATGGGCGGGAATGACATAATGACAATAGAGATAAAGTTTTTTACCTTTCTTGTTTAAGTTTAAACCAACAACGTTCAGTCTGAACTCGCTACGCGATGGATATACACAATCGCTTGACTTGTATTGCCAAATGAGTGAGGGTGTCTTAGGCCCAACTACCACTCTCGACTTTCCCCTTCCCTCACCCCCCCCCCCTTTCTTAGTTCCATTGTCATCGCTACCTACTTTTTTTTTACATGTGGAAACCTCGGGCCGCCATCCCACCGGGGTTTTCGGTAGAATGGTATGTCAAAATCGGACCAAATAAAACCACACGGTGTGCCGTTCTCCGCCTGACATAGGAGGAATCCGGGAACAGCTTTAGTAAGACATCTGAACCCCTCCTAACGCCTATTGCCCGCAACAGCGCGGGCACAACCTACGGGTAACTCTCAATCAGGCAACGTCTAGGCATTGCCTAATTGAGAGTTACCCTCATCAACCTTAAAGGCGGGCACACTTTCGAATCTTGAGTTGCAGGTGTCATGGGCGGAGGTAGTCACTTATCATCAGATGACCTGTCTGTTCGTCTGCCCCGTATAGAACAAAAAAAAAATGTTTCAACTTACGCTTGTGTTGTAGTAGTCAAATCCATTTCGAGTTTGTTTCGTCATTGGTAGGAAGCTGTATATGCATTTCTCTTCTCCTTTTGGATGATCTGTGGAACAATAACACTAATTATTATTTTTATCATATATTTGGTTAGTGGCCTCGGACTCCCGAGCAACAGCTAATTCCCGGTCACAGGTATGCGACCAAGCATCCTTAAAATAACTATCTGTTTCTTCCCATAACTTCCCTTCTTACCAACCTAGCAATACCCAATTTTAAATGTTAAGTTCCCATTTGATAGTCATACAAAAGAGAAAAACTAAAGGACTAGAACTCCCGAACTAATGCCGCCCCTGTATCCAAGGGGCTTTACAAACATTCAAATAACGGACCCAAATAACACCCAGACGCACCGTTAATTCACGCAGGCAACTCAATTCATAGTTAGCAATATGTTCGTGTTTATACAAGGTCTCTATCTTCCCTTTCGGGTATAAATGTTTGAGCATTTGTATGTAATACTGTGGGCAAAAAATAGTAAGCGATTCACGTTTAATGTCTTCAATTGACTTAAAACAGTTTCCCCGGAGCAGTCGTTTGAGTTTGCTGAATAGCCAGAAGTCACACGGAGCTAAATCAGGCGAATATGGTGGTTGCGGCACGATATTGGTTGAAAATTTGGCGAAAAACTGGCGAAATGCGACAGTGCATTGTCGTGGTGCAAAAACCAAGAGTTTTCGGCCCATAATTCCGGCCTCTTTTTACGAATAGCTTCGCGCAAACGACGCATAACACTCAAATAGTATTCCTTGTTTGGCCAGTCGGAAGGAATTCGGAGTGCACCACACCTCGATAATCGAAGAAAACTGTCAACATAAACTTGATTTTTGACCTGCTTTGACGTGTTTTTTTCGGCTTCGGCTCACCTTTGGCCATATTAGGCCAATTGATCTTCTGTTTCCGGGTCGAAGCATAGATTCAAGACTCATCGCCAGTAATAATACGTTTCATGACATCCCGGTTGTCGAAAAGCATTGTTTCGCAGACGTCAACGCGACGCTGTTTTTTCGAAAAAATTTAGTGATTTTGGAACCAATCGTGCTTTCACTTTTCTTAGGCCCAAATGATCTTTCAAAATGGTTTTCACTGATCCTTCCGATATCCCGACGATGCCAGTAAGGTCTCTGACTGTTAATCGTCGACTCTCAAGCACCAATTCCTTTATTTTATTGACGTGTTGATCATCGGTTGATGCTGATGGCCGTCCTGGACGTGGTTCGTCGTCAACGCGTTCTCAACCCTCTTTGAATAATTTTTACCAATCAAAAACACTTGCTCGTGACAAACAATTATCACCGAAGGCCTTTTGCAACATTCTGAACGTTTCGGCACAAGAAATTTGATTCCGCACACAAAATTTTATGGAATTCTTTGTTGAATAATTTCACTCATTGTAATAATCGCGGAATGCACTTTTGTTCTTATACTAAACACTAATGATTACTTTGATGTGACATTTGGCACAGATGTCACTGACAGTAATACCAACCTAGAAAAAAAAATTTCGACGAATGGGTTTTCACGCGAAATTTAAATTAAAAAGTCTTACTATTTTTTACCCACAGTAGTATGGACGAATTTCTATCGTCTCTCGTATTTTATTCAGTGTAGTCTATAATTGAAGTGTATTATTTACAGTTTGCTATACAGTTATTTTAATCATATTTCTTAACCTCAATAGTAAATTAGCCATAAAATTAAAGGGAAATTATCCAAAGACAAAAAAGAACATGTAAAATTATAGCTTTTCATTACTCTCTTATGGCGTAATTTTAATAGTTTTTTTTTAAGAAATATGGATACACAAAATAATATAGGAATATTTCTTAATAGTCAAACATTTATTTACAAAGATATTTTAAGGCGATCATATTAGCAAGGCTGTTGATGTGAAAAGTTATCCAGCTATCGAAGAAGAGATTTGACACATTCACAATGGAAGGAAAAAAAAAACAAAAACGTCTTGCTTGCGACTATTATTTTCTGATACCAAAGAAGAGTGATGTAATCTAATGTTATATAACACCTCACACACGGTCAAGTGACCTCAAAGGGGTTGCGTACTGCTATTTTACAGTGGGAGAGCCACGATTAGGCACGAATGCCCGGCTCAAACGGCGGCGGTTGTTACTTACCATCAGATGACTCGTCTGTTCGTCTGTCCCCCTATATCATTAATAAATAAGCAAATGACATGACGCAGACATGTGACAGACATGTTCTTATAGGCAAGACAGAACAAACATGATAGTGTTCATCACATATTAACATGTTACGGTTGTAAATCGAACCCATGACTTCTTGCTCAGCAGTCAGGATCAGAGACCAACAAGCCTCACATATAATATAACCAGTACTTTCCCTGAAGAAGAAAACCCTGACCCTTAAGTGGTGAAATAGTTTAACTTACATGCTGGTATGACAGATCTGTTCTGATAAAGATGTAACACTTTCGCTTTGCAAGTCACATCCAGTCTGAGATTCTTGAAGTCCATCTTCAATGATATGATGGCTGGATGCTGCGGCGACAGGATGCTGTTGTTGCTGTCCTTTAGGAAGCAGGTAGCGGTGTTGGCTTGGGCCAGGTAAGGGCTGATTGCGGCGTTTATAGTCCGGTCTAGTATGAAGCCGTACTGTAACAATATTTTTATGCGTTAAACCTGCCTTTACACCGCTTAGATGTTTATAGGCAAAAATAGGCACATTGATTTCAGGCTCACCAGAAGCTATTTAATAGATAACAGTCTACTGTAAGTGGCCAATATACATATATACAGTCACGGCATTATTTCTGAAGGTCCCTCTCATGTAAAATGGGCAAGGCTACTGCAGTCAACCGGGCATTATGGGAATTGAATTAGAAAATTAGAAGTATATTGCAAGGCAAAGTCAGAGCATATCGGCAGAATCGGCGAGACTGGTGAGGCATTCTTCCGAAACTCATGACTTCTGGTCTCTTGCCAAAGTTATCCAGGGCACCTTTGTAAGCCATCCCTTCCACCCTGCAATAGGAGATAATTCGTTGGCCCATGACGCTAAAGAAACAGCGATCTTTTAGGCTAACTCTTTGCATCTAACTCGAGCCTGGACGACAGGGGAAACGCACCGCAATGCGAGAGCTGTATGCCGGCCGGAAGTCCGGTTTACACAAAGGTCAGTGCGCTTCTTTCCCTCGATGTTCATAAGTTGAAAAGATAGTAAAGTTACTAAAAAGATAGTATTGGTCCTATCAGCTCACTTTGAGAGCACTTCCCTAACTGTATCAGCTAGCAACGGAATCCTTGGCGTCGACATATCGAGCTAAGTCCAGTTTCGCGGTCACCTTAAGCCAAATTAGCCTCAAAGAAGCTTGGTGTGCAAAACACATCGAGATAGTATTTCACTCCAGCCCACCACCTGCAACTTTATCGGCCACAGGTTTCGCCATCTACCTACGCGACAAAATTTCCATCCCCATCACCTGAATGATTAGCACTCAACCACTATGCGCGTCTCCAGAAGCTTTTTACTTTACAAACAGCCTGTAGAACAAATTGTCGCTTGAGCGCAAATTGCATTATGTATTGCAAATTGTCGCGCGCCGTATTTCCTTCAAGAAAAGAGTGTACTCAGACCTAATAGGCCGGCAAGGCACTTGGGACTTTTGAGTTACGGTTTTAATGTTTTATATTTAGTGCCGTTTTGTATGGAAAAGCACATTTCCTAGTGCTGTATACATACAATTCCTAAGAAATTTAAAATATAACAATCATATATTTAATGTACACATGGATCTATACAGAAACCATTAAACGTACTGGTTAGGTTATCGACAGATAGATAAAAAGGCAGATGCCAAGCAAGGCAAATAACGTGACTATAAAATCAACCTAATTGACTTAACTTACAAGCAACTTTCAGTAAGCTGAACATTAGCGAAAATATCGACTGCGAACTTAACCTTCGTACTACACTAACTATATACACTACCGTCCAAAAGTTTGGAAGCACACCTGATTTCAAACAAAACAAAAGATTGCCGACTCCCTGCGGTAAATAATAGCAATAAAATAAAGTTTTATGACCTTTTGTGATTTTTTAACACAAAACAAAAGGATTACTAGTGCATATTCCTTGAGTTTTAACAAATTCCTGGATTTTGACGAAACACGTGTTTTATTACTTCATCCGCCGGGGACTTTCTTTCATGCATTGATGCGGTTTTATTGAAAATATTTTGTAGTTTTATCTTTTTTGGACCTTATTTAGTCACACTTGAGCATTAGAACGCGAAGGTTGTGATATTAACATCGTCTGTATTCAAAAGATTTCGACTACTTCCTTGACCGTCTTTTTTTATTGAAAATGGCAAAACGCAAGCAAATCACACTTGAACAGCGAAGCGCTATTTGTACTCTGCGTGAGGAAGGCTACAGTGAACGCCAAATCGCAAAAAACTCGGAATTTCTTGTAAAGGTGTCCACTACACCCTCGCTAGAAAAAAAGAAACTGGCAAAAATGAAGATAGAAAAAGGTCTGGTAGGCCCAAATCCACTACAAGTCAAGAGGATAACTTCATCAGAGTTCTTTCTAAACGGAATCGTCGCTTAACTGCACCACAAATTACCGCATCTCTGAATGAAACGCGAGGAACACCCGTGTCAATAACAACAGTTTAAAGACGACTACTGTCTGCGGGGCTAAGAGGTTGTGTTGCAGTTAAAAAACCAAAACTAACAATTCGGCATAAGAAAAACAGACTAGAATGGGCAAAGGAACATAAAAACTGGACAATAAACCAATGGAAAAAAGTTCTTTGGAGTGACGAATCGAAGTTTCAGATTTTCGGGTCCAATAGACGTGTTTTTGTGCGCCGATCTAAAGGAGAGAGAGCTTCAGAAGCTTGTACAGTGCCTACTATCAAACATGGTGGTGGTAATGTCATGGTTTGGGGGTGTTTCGGCAACAATAAACTCGGAAGTCTTGTGAGGATAACCGAAAAACTAAACAAGGAACGCTATTTGAAAATTCTTAAGGATTTCGCCATACCCAGTGGACTGAATCTTATTGGTCCTGGGTTCGTTTTTCAGCAAGATAACGACCCGAAACATTCGTCCAAACTGTGCCAGAACTTTTTAAGGAAGAAAAAAGATGTGAAAATCATGCAGTGGCCGTCTCAATCACCTGACCTTTCTCCCATTGAACTTGTTTGGGATGAACTAGATAGAAGGGTGAAAAATCAATCTCCTACGAGCTCAGAACATTTGTGGCAACTATTACAGAGCGAATGGAAGAAGTTAGATGAACAGTATTTTATGAAATTAATTAGTAGGATGCCTAGAATATGCGAGAAGGTAATTAAAGAGAGGGGAGGACACTTCGATGAAGCTAAAATTTAATTTAATTTTTATATTACTTATTTAATTTCATTGTTGTAGAAGTGTGTTTTGTCTATTTTTTTAATTCTGTATCAATAAAAAAAATTTAAGATGGCTTACTTTTATTTTATTTGATTTTATCTTGTTGCTTCCAAACTTTTGGACGGTAGTGTATATGTATATATAATATATTCCTTATCAACTTACTCAATGGTTAGCACGTCAGCTAAAACAATAATAATTACTTCACACATCTCACACGAGACCGTCTGATCCCAACCTAAACATAGGAAACTAATAATAATAATAACATACTTATACATTTATAAATACATACATATTATAGATAGATTACCCCCAGATACAGAAAAACAGACCACGATCATCACACAATCATTTGATGATGATCTCAATTAGACATCGTCCAGGCATACCAGGTCACCTCCTAGGGGCTGGCCACTAGCGGGTGGAGGACAAAACCTGGTAAGTGGCCGCGTCGGTTACCAGGTATCCAGCTTAATTATTATCGGCAACATGTTTGCATATATTACGGCTCTGCCTACCGCTTGGAGGACACAGGCGTGAGGATGTATGTGTATGTAAGGGTATTTGAGTACATACAAAAATCAGAAATAAATATTTATTTATCTGTGTCATATTGTAAAACGTCGTCAGAGATACTGCTATTTGACACTATATGAAGATATCATCTATTTACTCGTAGTCTTTAATTTGTTGTTTTGAAGGATATTTATCACCATTCCAGGATTGTTTAAGGTATTTAAACAAGTTAACAATCATTCACTTTTCACTGTCACCAAAGTGTGACATTTTTCGACTCTTCCGTGGGGAAACAAATTCTTTGAATGAGCGCGAGCCAGACAGAACTGGGTCCATTATAGAACAGCAAAAAAGTTAACGAATAAGGTAACAAAATAACAAAACAACTTTAGTTGACAAGAGAACCAAATACATAAAAACTTTGGAGACATTTTTAATACGTACGAAAACTAACTAGTGGTCACTTGTATAGCAATAACAACGACAGAATGTAACTTAAGGCCATCTAAAAATCAAATATGTATAGGGTAATATCTACTCCCGCAGGTAAATGGGATGCAGTCCCTTTAGACGGCGGTCATTGCATCTGTGCAAACGCAATGGCAAATTATATTCAAGAGGAAGCTACAGAGACAGGTAAAGGGAGGTCCATGTACAAAATTCTGTCTGTTTCGCGACTGTAGTATAGCTATTATACTCATAGCTTAGATATATGGTATGCAGATTAAATTTTCACAATTAGGCCTATAGAAACAATATTACAGAATACAAATTAAAGTTTTTTTTTATTAAAGGCAACTCCCGGACTAGGCTTAATTCCATTATCACGGGCAAACATTCAAATAACGAACACAAAGAAAACTCAGATTCAGAACAACAATTGGAGGATTACACAAAATGTTGTCCCGTGTCCATCGAAACCAAATCACATCGTAATTGAAATATATTCGAATGACTCAATCCCATTTAAGAAGGAAATTATTACGATAATGTTTACGACATTTTCCTTGGCATCAGCCCCGGGTAAGCTGCTAGTTCGTATTTGAAGTACATTGAAAGTATTATAAAACCCGCTTGTATGAATAATGAATTTAAACGTTAAGTACCTCGTTCACCGCCAATACATATCGACATGTATAGTTAACACGAAGGCAAGTATATTTTTATTCCGTATCTACCTACAATCATAAAACAATCATACTGCATCATACTACACTGTAGCACTATGCCCGAACGCAAGAAAATTTATTACGTCAAGCGCGATGTTGCAGCATACAGGAACGGATTGTAACTTCAGTAAGTTTCTAAGGGAATAACGGTGAACCCGCGGTGAAAAACTAGTTCTTTACAAATTTCTTAATTACTTGCAGTGCTCCCAGATTATAACATACCTGTTTGAACAATTATGTTTTAAAGTCTTTTTTTTTTTAAAGTTACCTTATTTTAACTGAACATTTGCATTATTTAGCCAAAAGAAATATAGGATAGGTATAAATATACACTTCTACATACATTAATATGACAAAGAAGTAAAGTCTGTGTGTGTAGGGTATGTTTGTATGGAAGAATAATCGACTATAAGGCTCTTAATACGTATACGAATTGTATGAAAACCCTTTCTATATACTATACCTATGCAATAATATATTAATTAATAAATTGTTCCACCTTATGTATGTTTTATAAACCCAAACAAATATATATTCCTTTGAAAATATTTAGATGAATTGGTATTAATACCTATTTATTATAATTAGGCCCTCGGCAAGGCTAACAAGTCAAAATCTTGTAGGAGTGCTACTTGTTACTATGGAAACATAATAGGGGAGTTTCCTCCATTCAAATAAATTCTGAACGTGCTATTTATAAAGCTTTTGACATAAGAAAAACGAAATTAGTATTGTTTTGTTATAAAAACACGATATTAATATTTATTTTAAAAATTAAAATCTTAGTTTTATTATCTGTATGTCGAGCAAGTGGTCGAGAAAATTGTGGTCGGCGTTTTCCATTTTCTTGTCTGTCAAGTAGTGTATAGCGTAGTTAATTATTCATAGAAGTGATCCGTTGCAAGTTTGATTCCCATCCAATGCAATTCAACCTTCAACCGTTAGCACAAGTTGGCCAAAAGTCGCCCAAGAGCGGACGCAGCGCTCGTCGAAGAGCCAGGATCAGGCCCAGATATTTAATGTGGCCCCGAACCACTACGAGGACCGAGTTGACCGTGATGGACATGCCAGCGAGTGGACCACGGCCACTCTTATGCAATTACAGTTATTACAATAATTGTGTTTACAAGGTTGTTAAGTGCCAAGCTAATAAATACATGACCTCGATTTTTCACTAGTCCTTTTATTTGTTCAAATATACTTCCTTCCCAAAATAAACACAGCTTGGATAAAAGCAATTACTGCTTCGTCAATTGTATTGTTTACAATGTCTAAGATCAATCGCCTTCTTGCTGCACAGGAATCAAAAACAATAGCTCTAAGTGATATGAAGTAAGTGAGCTCAATTCATAAACATGTGTAAAGATTTTCAGAATTAATTAATTGGCTGGAGACCGGCTACTAAGGATTTGATGAAATGTCATTTCCTAGGAAATAAATATATACTTTTCCTGTAATTCCTGCAGCCTTTAATTAGCACACATCCACTGATGTGATTTCTGTATGCTTCAGTATAATACTTAAATACGCAACCACGAAGAAACCTGTGGGAACACTGTCCCCTAAGTCACAAAGAGGAAAGGTTATGGATCTTAAAAAAGTCTAATCTAATATGTCTAAATTATTAATAATTTTGTTCATTGTTCTCCTTAAAAGTATGACTTATTGAAGATCAAAGTTTCCGGAGGCATAATAGTTAAATCTGATATTTATTTACACCTTTGGAGTCAGAGAAATCTTCGTTTTTACGTTTTAACGCAGGAAATCCTAACATTTAAAAACAATGGGCATTTGTGTTCTTTTTGTGTGTTTTTTAATTAACTTGGTTTTTAATTAACTTGGTTTTTATTCAATAACTAGTTACGAACTTAATTATCAATACAATAATTTGTTACATCAGATTACTTTTTTTTTGTGGACGATCCCTTTCTTTTATGGAGAACTGTGGCCTTTGACAAGACACTACGAGGCAATATTAATGATAAAAATGTTTCACCTTTGGCTACAAAATAACCAGGATCGCGTCCATCCATCACCATACCATGAACCATCATATAACCGTTAGTGTTTTAGTTTTATGGCTTTGAATGTACTTAATTAAACGGTTTTCTTATAATAAAATCATTGATTCCAAATGGTTCGTAGTTATTAAACATGAGGATTCGTTTTATAGACGAATACAGAGTACGTTTCTAATGTAGTCGAGATTAGCGAAGCGAAGTGGAAAGCTGTCTATTTGGGTCTATGAATGTAATAAGTGGATCGTATAAATATAAACTCATGTAAGTCAATGGCTTTCTGAGTAAATTGCATGCATGCATTGCATCCTTTTTGGTCTTTTGTATATTTTACGATATACGTCAAATTTTATAAAAATACTTAAATTTCACTGTATAAACTTGAAACTCGGATCGCTGTAGACTTCTTGCTTTTACTTATGTACTTTCGAACATAATATTTTCATGAAATTGATATAAAGCTTAACTTTGGACGCGCGATATTAAATTAATACTCTTAAGGTTTCTCTCGATAAAGTGTCTACTTGCATATAATTCTACTAATACCGATTTCTGCTCTTGCAAGTTTTCTTGAGTTTCTTAGTTATCCAAACCTTTGACTAAGCCAAATATATGTGATTCACGTCGATAGTGGAGCGGGTAGAGTTTAAGACTTTAGCGTCTTAAGTTCACAAGCCTGATAACTTAGCATTTACTATTTTGACTGTTACCGAAATTAACATTGCAAAGCTTACAAAGTTCATTGTGCACTTTTATATTTATTGAAATATTTAAATTAGTATAAAGGAAAACGAGAACGAGACGCCGATTATTTGAACCTTCTCATACGTCGATCATAGACAGCATCTATGAGCTCAGCGCCATCAACCGGTGTATAGGTCTGCCAAACTGTTGCCACATGAGAGCAGCAAACAGATCGATATCATTATACGCCTACGCCTTACTGGTTTCAATTTCAAACATTTGATGTCTTACAGGAAAATTGAACTAAGAGTTTGAAAGAATTAGTTATGTTATTTAAAAAAATAATTTCCTCAAAGAATAGATCGACATCTAAATCGGAATCAGATTCTAGCTGGGTTTCTTTAAAACTTTGCAACTTCTTAAAGAATCGATAGATCGAAAGAAGCGTGACTCCTCGTCTATTCCATCGCGTCTATGGTTCTGATATAGGAACAGAGTTCTTTCGGTTTGTTGTTTTAGATACCTCAGTTTACGTCACTTTCAGATACGATTTTATTTTTTTTATTTTGGCCTACCATAATGATTCTTCTCCGCCTGATGGAAAGCAACAAGTGGAGTCTAAGAGTGGTGGTCACCATCCTCATCGCAAGTGTGATCAATGTAGCATGGTGACCCACACTATGGCGGCCTGGTGAGATGCTTTTTCACACCCCGCTTAAAAGACACGGGATCAAAGTGGGGGGGGAAACACGTGCGCTAGTAGTGAATTCCAGGCTTTAACCGATCGCCACAGAAAGGAAGAGCCGAACCGTTTAGTTTGAGATCGTATATTTTCCATTCTCAAACGGTGACTCCTCAGGCCAGCACGTGTTGTCGTGTAGAAAAAGGGAGAAGGTGGGACCAATTGGAAGAGCTTGTCGGAACACTCTCCGTGATGTAGGCGATAGAAGACTGCCATAGAGGCTACATCTCTTCGCAACTGCAGAGGCTCGAGGAACTCGGTGATCTCAGGACTGTCAATAACGCGCAATGCGCGTCGCTGCAACCGATCGAGATTTCCTTCTAAATTAAGATAGATATGTAAATAGGTAAGAGTGGCAACAAGAATCATCAAAAGTTCCCGGATTTGCGAGATCAGATAAATAGTTCTTGTTGTTTGTTTTACTTTGACCTGCCCAGAAACGGAAAAGACTAGAACATAGAAATCCGCCAAAAACGATGACCCGTAAATCTATCTATCTATCTATTAACTTTAAACCAAGCAAAATCACGATTCAATAGTTTTAAGTCTGATTATCTATAAAAGTAAGTACGTAACCAATATACAGTAGGTACCTTCAACGAAACGCGTAACTGATATTGGGAGACGGCTGCAGCCAAATTTACACATTCATATATTAAAATTGTTCAAGCGCCTACGTTATTAGCCAGAGCTAGATAAGTTATTTTCTTAGTGTTCTCAATATATATTTCTGTCTTGTCACCATTCAATTCATTATAAAAGCTCACCTTAACTAGTCCACCCGTTTGGTTTTTATTGCTCTTCTCATGGTCCATTATCGAGCTAGATGAATCCTAAATCGGCTAATATTATTGAAGATAATAAAATAAATAAAGTAATATAAGCGAGAATTGTAGTGAGTTAACTACCGGCCGTGTGGTGTGTGAAAAGAATACATAAAACTATGTGGTGTTAACTTTCACATATCATATTATATCGTTACCCAACACTCAATTCAGGTAATATATAAAGTTAAATGTCGAATATTTATCAGGATACTGAATTATTACTAATTATATTGCATCCATTAGTGTCGTTTGTCGCTTAGATGTACGATACCTAATTTTATTGTAATTGTTAATAGTGTTATATTATTTTTTTTCTAGCAATTACATTAAAAATCATACTTATTTGTTACAATAGGTATAATAATAATTAAAATTACGTCACTTAGGTTTGATTGTTACTGTTTAAAGTAAAATTTCAATGTCATTATAGGACTTATAACATTCATATTAAGTAGGCATTCGTGCGTAGATATCTGGTAGGTATTATGATATAACGTAATGAGTGTTAGATATTGTTTAGTATGTACTAATAATTAATTGTTGTTAACAATTAATTGACACATATTTGTAGCTTAGGCAATTATATTGTATTCTTTATTTGTTTAATAACACTTAGTGAGTTTATTGTAAAAAAATTAACAATTTTACTCTTGGGTTTCGCTTATTTCTTTAATGGCAATAAATAATTAGGATTTGTTTATGGTTTGCGTCGAGTATAAAGGATAAAGGTACTTTGTTATACCTAATGTTTGTTTACGCTTTTATTATTATAAATTACAGGTTTGAGTCACCCGATTCCCAGTATGTCCGAGGAAAGGGAGCTTGTTAAGCTTCAAAGGCCGGTTAACAGCATTTATCAATTATCTAGATACCTTAATTGATCTTAAATCTATCAGTACTGCGACGTCGCGGAGGTACAGCTGCGTAATGGCAAGACTGAGTCGTTGTACAATCAATATGATGAGGTACAGTTAAAATTAGAATGTATCGTCGATGATCATAAGTTACAATCATGTGAGCGTTCAGAGTTTGAATCCATGTACACAAATCGCTTTCTAAGGTTTAAAGGCTGTATATAATTTAAATAAAGACAATGAATCTGTTTCGCAGTGTCAGAAGTACCTCTATTTATAAGCCAGTTAAGTTACCTAAAATTCAGCTACCTAAGTTCAGCGGGTCTTATCATAACTGATTGAAGTTTCATGCCACCTTTACGAGTCTCATCCATTCTAACGATGACATAGACGAAATAAATAAATTTCACTATTTACGTACTTCAAGGTTCCGCTGCTGTGGCTATACAATCAATTGAGTTTTCGTCTAGTAATTACGCCGTAGCATGACAGGTATTATGCGAGCGATTCGACAACAAAAGTTTATTAATCCATAATCATGTATCAGCTATTCAATATTGATACGATTACTAAGGAATCATCAGTCATTTTAAAAGGATTGATTGACCAATTAAATTAAAATGTACGTGCATAATAAACCTTAGGTGAACCCGTCTGGCACTGGGACACGCTTTTAATTTATATAATCACTCGCAAGCTAGACAGAAAAAAGTTACGTGAGTGGGAGGAGTGTAAGGGTCAGATCGACAAGAACAATGAAATTACTTTTGATACATTCCTTCGATTCCTCCGTGCGCGCGCTTCTTCAGTAGAAACTTTAAAGTTGTCACGTAATAACTTTCCTCAGGTGAGTCAGGTGCTAAACTAAAATCCATTGTCTCTGTGCAAGGTTTCTAGTTCGTTCTACAATTACACAGGTCCACAAAAAAAAAAGTGTTCTGTGCTGGGTGTGCGACATATATTTTCCCACGTATTTTTTACCGCTGAACACGAATCTGAAGTCAAAATTGGGGGTCAAACTGCAAAAAACGGAGAAAAATCAAAAAAAACGGGCCAGGTATTCTAGGCCAGGCATGCGGGGTTTGTTTATTTTAATGAATTGTAATGCTTCTTATACTCAAAATTTAGCTAGATCTTCTAGTACTCATGGCGATCTTGAATATTCTAAGAATCCTAATTTTTTGTTTGTGCAAAATACATCGGGATGAACAATACAAAGAAACTCACAGATAGTACACACGCATACACACACATACATACACACACATACATACACACACGTGATGTATTAATATGACATCATTACATAATTGTTTCAGTACTGAATTAGATTGTTTTGTTATACCATCAATTACAAATGAAGTGTCATGTCTCTTGATATAAACATTACTGACCTAAATATTCCTTCTCATCTCTGTTTAGCTGACCCTACCTTTTACAAACCTGCTGATGTGGATATTTTAATTGGTGCTGATGTTTTTTGGGACCTATTAGGGTCTCAACGGATAAAGTTAGGTAACGGGAAACCTTTCCTATTCAAAAACAGGCTAGGCTGGATCGTGTGCGGTCCCGGTTGTATCAGTCGCAATTACATCACCTTACTCTCTAATAATATAAAGGTGTCATTTCACTAAATTAGATTCAACCGACTATGAAGATTTGGGCGAAATTGGAACTGATTTGTTAAGAATACGACGCGATTAGCGAATGGTCGGTTTTGTGTTCGTATACCACTCAAGCAAGAGTTCTAGGAGACTCACTTCATAAAGCTACACATTGCCTTCATTCCTTAGAGCGGAGATTGAGGTCCAAACCTGATTTTAGTAAAATGTATCACGCATTTATGTCGGAGTACGAGTTGCTAGGGCATATGACAGAATGTAAACAATAAGACTTAAGCCCTTCTGGTTACCACATCACTGGACATTACGTGAACAAAGTAGTACCTACCACGAAACTTCGTGTGGTCTTCAATGCTAGTTGTCCCACATCGTCTAGTATTTTATCTAACGATATACAGATGGTAGGTCCTAGCGCTCAGGCTGACCTTCTTTCGATTCTTCTCTGGCAAGGCAAGCGATCCCTTGACTCCATAAAGGTTTATAACTTAAACACTGTCACTTACGGCACAGCTTGTGCACCATTTTTAGCTACCAGATGTCTTTATCAATTAGGTATTGAATGTAAGAATAAGAGGGTTGCTGATATAATCACGATTTCTATGTGGATGATCTTCTGACTGGAGGGGATGACTTAGATAAAGTAAGATTTATCCGTCAAGAGGTCACGGGGGTACTTGCCTCACTTGCATGCTGCTTCATAAGTGGAAATCAAACGAAGCTCAGTTGTTGTCTAAGATTGCCCAATCATCGCTGGACTTAAATTTTGGGTCTACTGAGCCCGACAAGTTTCTGGGTCTAGGTTGGATTGCAAGTTCGGATGAACTCGTATTTTCAATTAAATCGCGGGTGTCTTCTGCTAACCATACTAAACGTGTTTTGTTGTCTGCGATTGCAAGAATCGTTGAGAGGGTCAAAGATTCCTGCAATCGCAGACAGGCAGGTCTGTTATCTCCTTTGGTATTCATTATGAAAATATGAATACAAAGAATGTGGCTTGATAATTTATCATGACATGAGCCTTTAACTCACAATGGCAAGCAATTGTGACCAAGTTATCCTACACTAATGATCTTCGGGTTCCACGTTAGAACTCCAAATTTTCTCAGATGCGTCTGAGCGTGCATATGGAGCTTGTGCTTATTTATGTTCGTAGCATTAATGATGAGGTTAAGCGTATGGCCAGATTACTAATGGCCAAAAGTAGAATAGCTCCAATTAAACCAACCACAATTCCGAGATTGGAGTTGTGTGGCGCTGCAGTGGGAGCTCGTCTATATCAGAAAGTATCGTACTCATTTAGAGTTAAGTTTAGTCACGAGTATTGTTGGACCGATTCCACTGTAGTATTAGGGTGGTTACATGTGTTGCCTTATAAGCTGCAGCCATTTAAACGAAATCGCGTTGCTGAAGTTTTAGAACAGGTAGGTCACTCTTTACTACACAAGTCATGCAATTGGCATTATTTAATTACAAGTACAAAGTCAGAAACACTCCCTTAAGCTCGGACTGATACGTCACTAATTGTTTGTGTTGACCAGAATAATATCGAGCGGTTGATAGATTTTAATAGTTTTTCTAATTACTCGCGCATAGTACGCTAATGTGTTGCTGTTTATTAAATTATGTTAAAAATATTAGTATATATAACGTTTTACTTCACGACCAAAGCGATTAATTTAGAACTTGTCGGTGACTTGACTAGCAGTAGTTATTTATTATCTTTGTACCGATTGATCGCAAGAAGAGGTAAACCCGTAAATATTTACTCTGATAACGGTACCTCATTTGTTGGTGCGTACAACGAGCTTTCTAAGTTCTTAAAAACTAATAGCGATTCTTTAGGTGCTAATATGGCCAATGAGGGAATCAATTTCCTTTTTATACCTGCTTATACTCCTCATTTCAGTGGTCTCTAGGAAGAGGGTGTCAAATCTGCAGTTTCATTTGCAAAGAGTGTTGGGTAGTTGTAACATGACCTTCGAAAAACTTAACATCATATTGGCACAAATCGAAGCAGTATTAAACTCACGGCCTCGCCTGCCGATTGTATTCCGCTGATATATCCAGGTCATTTTCTTGTCGGCAGCCCGCTAATGGCTCTGCCTCAACCAAACCAAATTTGGGGGAGCATTCCAGAAACCATCTCAGTCGGTATCAGCGTATTGAGCAGCTCCGCCAGCATTTTTTGACTAGATGGAGCAAGCAGTTCATTACAGAGTTGCAGCAACGCATCAAGTAGCCTGTAAAATGGCCTGAAGCTGGATACATTGGTTGTTGTAAAGGAGGACAACCTGCCGCCACTGAAGTGGAGATTGGGTAGAATTACGGTTGTACACCCGGGATCAGGCGAATTCATCCATGTAGCTGACGTCAAGACACCAGCTGGCACAATCCGAAGGGCGTTTAACAGGATATTTCCGGTACCGGTATTCCCATTGCCGGTATATTCGGAGTCTGGTTGAAAGTAAGATTTTCAACGCCCGAAGGCATGTTCAAGCGCCTACTTTATTAGCCAGAGCAATACGTCGCGTCCTTGTCCTTAGTAAATAAGTTAGTTTTAAGCGTTCTCAATATATTTTTTTCTCATTTCTCGTCCGTGGTCTTAAACAACCATCATATGTTCGAAAAAGAATCTACAAAGTAGGAAATGCTCCTTGTGCCGGGGGAACTTTATAAGGAATTTTAAGAAATACGCAATAAATTTGCACTACGCTTGGAATAAATTTTGAGTTTGCTATTTTGATTGTAGCTTGGTAAAAAATTAAAGTCATTTCGAAATATGTACTACAGTTTAAAAAAAAATTCAATACCGCTTTTCGTAATCAGTTGGTTCAATTTAAAGAAGAAGATATTTGAACAATGTGTAATAAATTCTTATAATTGCCGTTAAGTGTACAAATGTTGAACATTCGATTGCTGTATCTTAGTAATACAGTAAGCCGGTAGATAAGGTATCCGCAGCTCCCTATTGGTTCATGATACAAGAAATGTGCTATGCTATATATAACGGCAATCACAAAGACTTAAAAATGAATTATGGTAATTGAATAACGAACAAAGCTTACTGCCAACGTATCACTTTCCTCTGTGATTGGTGATATGTATAACCGTATGTTACCCGTTGTGAACATAAACCTACATATACGGGATGACTTGAGAGCCACCTGCGTTTTTCTTCGGTCGAAAATTTTTCAAAAGAAGTTAACATGTTTTCGTTAATTACTTTCTTATAATAAAGTTGATAGAAATGTTTGACAATTCGCATGGTGGTCGTCTAATATAATCCAAGAAAATAAAAATTTAAGGTTAGACAAACAATGTTCCAGACTCGTTTATAATCTCTATACAATAAAGACATGTTATACATATGGCCGAATATGCAGACTGAAAAAGCATAATGGATTTTTCATTTGTTACGGTTTTATGATTTCTATCTTAGCTTATAATCCAGAGACAACAAAGATGGTGTTGTAGCTATGGACGGTGTGACAGCTTTGCTCCGAATGTTACCAAATGTTCTTTTTTTTCTTTACAAATATAACTGTCGCAAATCATCTTGGACAGGATCATCCTATGTCGGGGCTTGAGAAACATTCAATTCAAAACACATATGTGTCGTTATCAAAACCTTTGGTGAAAAGACTCAAGCGGTGGACTTGCTCCAAAACTATCTCAAGACTTCAAGATAACCATAACAACCACAAAACTAACCGACCCATAGAAACCGGTGGTGCAGATGGCCGGCCGCGTCATAGAGAGGGACACAAGCACGACTAGCCACCCTGGGAGGCTGCCCCGTCCGCATAATCCACGTAGTGGCTCATCGTGCCGGTTAGTGAACGAAGGTGGGACCCGGCGAACACTTCTGGGAGGGTACGGGTCCCTTCCGTTCGATGCGGCGGGCGGCTCCGACACCTCCTTCTGCAAGATGACCTCCTCACAGAAGGTTGCGACCGCAGAAAAAAACTGTTACTATCTTGCATAGAACGTATGATGGCCAGCAGCGAGAGATCCTTCCCTATGACAATCATTTGACCTGGGTGGGAATCGAATCCAAGACCTTTTAGCTTAGCAGACCCTGGTGGGAATCGAATCCAAGATATATATATATATACCACCAAGCCAGTCGAAAGACAATTTTAATGGTTTGGTGCGAAAAAACCAGTGCACCTATCAATGAAAAATTTAAATTATTTATTATTTGCTCTACTTAGCATTGTCAAAAGATATGGTAGCAAGATTTTTTAGGGCTAAAGAAAAGTTCCAACAAAAAATCAGCGAGAACAACGAACTTTGTAGACGCCTAGCACTGCTATCTTGAAACGAGGAAAGGAGCTGAAGAGTTTTACGAATATCTGATTATAGTTTGGTTATTAAAAGCTTTAGGAGTGGAAAATACGGCTAGTAAGAAATAAATTTGGGGAATTGTAAGTCTAATAAAGCTTTTCTCTTAAGTATAAAGGTAACCAAAACAGCAAAACATAAGCGAATAACCGTTAAAAAGATAGTAGGCATCACATTTTGTACAAGTGTCGTATTGCGTGTTTGTTGTTTGATATTGACAAATGCTCATCATCCTAATCTTTCCTTTCCAATACCACACAGACGTGAGTTTGTTTGTTACGTTGTTGCCGGGGATATGAACAACCACATAGATCACCTTTTATCGAGGGTCCTGGAGGAAGTACTGTTGCAGAAATATTAATAATACAACTTTCACGCGAGCGAAGCCAACGGCAAACGCTAGTAAGGGGCCGTTCAAATATTACGTAAGCACTACAGGGGGTCGGGTAGGTCATTGTTTTGCTTATTTTTGATGACAATGGTGTCTAGATGGCGATCATGTCAGCAGTAGTAATTTATTTTTTTAAACATATGGCAACCCACACACTGTCTGTTTGAAAACTACACATTTTCGAACTGAACATTTTACACTAAACATTTTCGGGGATTGATTCAAATAATGAATACGTTTAGGTACTCGCTAAGAACCGAGTAGGGGAATTACCGCGCGCCAATCAATTGTAGCTAATTTCTTCCGACAATCTGTTGTTTCGTTTCGGTACGAATGACGATTTTACGTATTGTAAGCAAATTAAAGTAAGTTAATGTTTGTTTAGCCGACCAAACTACACTTAGTAATTAACTAAATATTAAGTGTAGTTTAGTTATGGTTGTATGTCTTGTATCAAAATTCTCACCTCTCCATACACAGGACCAGAGGGCATCATGAAGTTCACCATTTGTACGTCAAGAATGCCACCCCTGAAGAACCCGAAAGTCGTCAGGTCCACGAACTGCCGCTCATCATCCTGTACATATTAAAAATTAAACAATTTATAAAACATATACACAACAATTCTATAAGTACCTTCTTGCTAACAGTTTCTCTAAATGTCAACTAAAGGATATATACAAAACAAATTTATATATTGTTAAATTCTACAAATAAGCATATTTACTAATTTAAATAAATCAGTTGTTGTTTTGCCCTGCTTATTTTCTATCGTCGTATATTACGGGCCATTGCACTTTTTTGGCCTATAATAGAAACAATATAAAAATGACCTAACATATCTGCCCGTGAAGAACCCGAGGAAATTGGAAAGGGGGCGTCCAGTGTTTAACCGAAACAAGGGACAGTCAAAATATCCAAATAGTTTTTTTTTTTTTATATGTATGAAGTAATGACGACTGGCCTGTTAGTCTAGTTATTAGTGAACCTGACTACTCAGCCAGAGGCGCGTGTACTATGCCCACACTGTTGTTTGTATTTGCCAAGTCCTCTACAACACTGGAATCACTCCTAATGCAGGAGTTAAAAAAAAACCATTCAAATAGAAAAACAGACAAGAGAAAAGAAAGACAGTTTCTATAACAGTCTGATATTATTTACAGCCTTATCACAATCAGGAGCAGCGAAGCAAATACTAATTAATTAAGTTTATTGTTTGCCGCAGCAGCTAAGTACCGAAGCTACCGCTTTTATAAAATAGCATAATTTAAATGATTCAAAGCAAAAAGGTGCAATCACATTCGTCTCAGCAAAGGTACACAGATTTTAGTAATTATGGCCAGTATTATTATTACTTAATAATATGACATTTTTACTACACATTTATTCACTGCACTAGTAACTACCAATGTAAACAAATTTTGAAACTTAATTTAAACCTACAGCTACATATTATGTCATTTTGTATTGAAATGAAACCTTTTTTTTTTCTTTATATGTGGATCTATGTAGATTAGATGACAGCAGGCAGAGACAAATAAACACCCACACTTTGCTGACTATAATTTAGTCCATTTTAAATAATATGGGGCCTTCAGGAGCTTTTTTGGACCTAACAATTTTTTTTTTTAAATTGGGTGTAAATTTAAAGAGAAAATGGTGGAAGAATTTAAAAGGATATTCATACATATTATAGAGTCCATTGAATAAAGAGAAATATGATAATATCATATTAAGGGAGCACAGCATATTCTAAAAATTTAGCATATTCTGCCAAATGAAAACGCACAGCACAAAATGAATAGCGCAGCTAATAAATAATAATAATTAACAGATAATAATTTAAGATTAGAAAGCTTCAATCTTTTCTTTTATTCTTTTCATTTTGTTGTTTGATATTAGCTATTTATTTTCTGTACATCATTTTCAGCATTATTATTACATTAACATTATTTTATAATAGAGACTTTCAACAGTTCTGTATAAACTGAGAATCAAACCCCCTCAGACTATACAAGATGTGATTTACATGGCACCAATAGAACAAACTTAAACCCACCAATATTCACTTGATTATTACATTTAATAATAATAATTTGATAGTTAAACTCTATGAAAATTGATCAAACATCATACAAAAAAAAAAGGATCTAGGTATATCCTTGTCCATCTTAAAAGGTTGCCAGTAAGGGGTTGCTTTAAGGCCCCCAT
Source organism: Tyria jacobaeae (assembly GCA_947561695.1). NCBI lineage: Eukaryota > Metazoa > Arthropoda > Insecta > Lepidoptera > Erebidae > Tyria > Tyria jacobaeae. The sequence continues at coordinate 1,657,652 of OX387207.1, read as the reverse complement.
TTGTACAAACATATTCATCTGTTGTTTATTTTGTAAACATTTGTTTTTGGAGTACAATAAAGTCTATTCTGTTCTAAAAAAACTAGTAAACTTCATCATATAATAACTCTCATTGTCACATCACAGTCCACTGCTGGAAAATGGTCTCCACCAACATAATATCTATATTAAATAAATCAGCTTAACAAGTCACAAATATAACCTTTTAATTTAGTCAGTTTAGATTGTGATAAGGCTTCAAGTATTTTAAGATGCTACAATGATCCTGACTCAGGATGGGATAAGAAACATAGTTGCAGTCGCTAAATAAGATATATTATCTGTGTGAATTAATACAAACTACATATTTGGATACCAGATTAGTGTTTTAAGTCAAGAAAACCGATCGTAAGACATAAAATCAACTCTTTTATAAACATAATTAATTTGCGGAATTGAATATTGTAAGGTTTCATTCGTTTTGTATATTGTTAGACAACTAAGACATTGCTGAATTACCTGTCTAGCAGCCTTGTAATATAGCCTGTAACAGGTAACGAATCAAATCTTACCGTAAGATGTAGCTTGTGTATCCTCGCGAATACTGTCACTACGATCAGCAGGACGCACAATAATGTCTTCCTTAATGCACAAATCATGTTTCATGACTATAACAATCAAAATAAATAAACCAAATTATTAAGTTTTAGTATTTCACATGCTAATTTCTCACAAAACATAATCTAAATCTGTGACGGAAATAAACATAGACTAAAAAAAATAACTAGACGTATTAAGACATAGACTATTTTTTTTACTAGATGGAATACGGAGTTTTCCGCAATTTACACATTCAAATATTTTTACTAATTCAATAAATTTACTCTACTTATATACAGAGATTAAAACAAAACATGATTTCTAGCAAATCTTATTATTAATATATATCTTAATCCAGGGGTCTCCAATCTAGGGCCCGCGGTCCAAATCCGACCCGCCAGTCTCATCAATCCGGCCCGCGGCAGCTAATGTCTTATTGCTAATACTGATGCTGTGACATGTTAAATAAAAGAAACTCAAATCGATAATAAATTGGTTGTATTTACTTGACAGGTATTTACTTGAAAAGATTCGATTGTAACCGTAGTCTTTAAAAAAAATTGAAAAGATATAAGTAATTGTGATTTTCTCAGTACGGTGTTTAAAGATTTTTAACTGAACCTCAAAAGTTAAAATTTTAAACATTCTTTGTGTACTTCATTTTGGAGACTGTATTCACAGACAAGTAAGTAGTACCAAAATAAAAACAGTCCACGAGCCAATTTATCCAAACTATCAAATTGTTCCAGTGGATTCTTATGAACTTCCAACAACGATAAGTTTTTTTTTCCACACTGTAACACAGATATAAATAAGATAAAAATACAATATTCATTTTTATCACTATTTGTCTCAAAATGCAAGTCATTGAATCCTGATTATAAAGTTCAATTTATTTACCTGTATTGTTTATCAAATACTTCACTAACATGGTCAATTTGTTTATGTTTATTAATCGTTTTTTACACCACACATATTCCAAGATTAATATAACTATTTTTAAAAAAATAAATTTATAAAGCATGACTGACAGACGTATTTACTTATCAGCAGCACCACATAAAACATACATATTATTAAGAACATAAAGTAAGAACAACAAAACGGCCTATTGAAGGCCTACGTGATCCGAGAGCAAATGAAAATACAGAAAGTAAAATACAATACGACTTATAAAATGACAACCAAAAAACCCAGACCTTAACCCGATAGACGGATAGTATACAGGAGAGGTCACCGTCTGTCCCCCTGTATCATTAAAAAAACCAGCAATCTTCGCTGCGTTGTCGTCGGCCGAGTGAGCATTTCCATTGTATTACGTATTTTAATATTTCTAATGATTTCTAAACTAGGTACAAATACAACCAAATGACATTTTGTTTAACTTTTTACATCATTTTCATTTTTATTATTTTTATTAATGTGTCAAATTAAAATGGGCTGGTGCATTGATCAATCGGCGTGAGCTGACTAAGCTAACGAGCTTAGTCAGCTCACGCCGATTGATCAATGCATCAGCCCATTTTCTCGGACTTGATTTGGATATACTTATTATTTTTCATTAAAAACATCATAATCACATGTCATTCAGGAATAATGTAGCTTTCTACTGGTCAAAGAATTATGAAAATTAGCTTAGATTTTCTAGAAATTACTTCCTACAAACAAACTCACAAATTCACAAACTTTACCTCTTTATGTAATTAGTGTAGACTGGTAATCATTGAAAATACACAACTTGTTAGTTAGGTATACACAACTTGTATTAAACCCAGTTTTGAAATTTTATCTTAATAATTATTAATTATATCTCAAAATATCTGTCTTCTTCTAACGTAATACTCATTATATACTTACATATATAATAAAATTGAAATTGTTTTGGAAGTCCATAAGAACTGCTCGTGGAAAGTCAGCCAACTCGGAACTTGGCAAAATTAGGATTAAAAGTGGTGATATGATGAATGAAGAAGAAGTGTGCTAAAGAGATGGGAGGAATATTTTGAAAGTTTATTTGAAAAAGGACAGCACGCTGATTGCAATGGAGGTGAGCACGATGTGAGTGAAAGCGAAATTAGTGTAGATGAAATAATGGAAGCAATGAAGAGTTTGAAAGTAGGAAAGGCTACGGGGTGTGACCGAATTACAACCGAGATGTACCGCCTTTTCAACCTTTGTTGGAGGAACGGCCGAGTGCCAAGTGATTGGTGCAAGGCTGTAATCGTGCCGTTGTTTAAGGGAAAAGGGTCACAGCAGGATTTCAAAAACTACCGGGGTATCAGCCTCCTAAGCGTGGTAGGAAAATTGTATGTATAGGTATTAATTGAAAGGGTAATGAAAGAAACTGATTAAAGGATATGGAATGTGCAAGGAGGATTTAGAAAAGGAATGGGTTTTTTTTTTATACTATAGGGGGACAGACGAACAGACGGGTCACCTGATGGTAAGTGACACTTGCAACTCAAGAGTCGCAAGTGCGCTGCCCGCCTTTGAGGGTGATGAGGGGTGGGGGATGCAGGGAGCGGAAAGAAGAGAGGAGGGATGAGGAGATGGAAAAAAGGAGAAAGGAGATGAGGGGAGAGAAAAGGGGGAGGGGGAATTGGGCCTCCGGAAACCTCACTCAATTCGGGGAAATGCAACGCAAGTGTTACTTCACAACCGATTTTCTGTGAGGCCGTGGTATCGCACCGGTGGAGCCGGCCCATTCGTGTCTAAACATGGCTCTACCACTGAAAAAATGCGGGGATGTACGGACCAGGTTTTCTCCTTGCAAGGCATAACCGAAATTTTTTTGGCGAAAAGTCAAAAAGTTCACTGCGTATTCGTGGATTTGGAGAAAGCTTATGATCGAGTGGAGAGGAATGAATTGTGGAGGGTTTTATCGGTGAATGGGGTGAACAGCGAACTGGTCCGAGCACTGAAATCTCTATATGAGAACTCCAGTGCTTGTGTCAGGGTAAACGGCGCCTACACTGAATGGTTTAAGATTGAGAAAGGTCTTAGACAGGGATGTGTAGCTTCGCCGTGGCTTTTTAACTTATTCATTAATGACTGTCTTAGGGAACTGAAAGGAAAAGAATGTGGTTTGAGAATGAAGGGATTACTCGTCAAATCTCTCCTATATGCGGATGACCAATTAATACTTGTGTCATCAGCTGAGGAGTTACAGGAGATGGTAACAAGCTTGCATGGGGCATTAGAAAGAAAGGGTATGAAAATTAATGTGAGCAAGACGAAAACGATGGTTTTTGAAAGAGATGCAAATAGAACGTTTTGTGAAATTATAATAGGTGGTCAAAAAGTGGAGCAAGTGGATGAATTTGTATATCTGGGATCAAAGTTCACTAGGGACTGAAAGTGTGATGGTGATATAGAACGAAGAGTGAGTGCCGGTAATGCGATCAATGGCGCATTGCATACTTTTATGACCAGCCACAGAGTCTCAATGAAGGCTCGCATGGCTGTGCATAGAGGTGTGTTGGTGCCAACACTTATGTATGGTAGCGAAAGTTGGGTATGGCAAAAGAAGCACGAAAGTAGAAATAATGTGGTAGGAATGAGAGCATTGCGGAGTATAGCTGATGTGAAATTGAGTGACAGAGTGAGGAATAGTGTGATAAGGGTTCAGTGTGGTGTGAAAGAGGATGTAGCGACTAAAATAATAAAATAAATGACAAAAGGTATTTATATGGCAGAGGTAATTGGAGTTGTCGGAAGAGGTAGACCTAAGCGAATGGCTAAAATCTAAGCGAAGGCCAGGTCAAAAGTACCTTTAACCGACGAACCTGTATGCGGAACGGAATGAAAGTTGAAGAAGCGAGAAAGGTATGTCAGAATCGTAGCAAATGGAAGGAAGTGGTCTCTGCCTACCCCTATGGGAAAGAGGTGTGATATTATGTATGTACGTATATGTAAAAAAGCTCGGTAAGCAAGCAATTACACATATGAGAGTAAAATAAATCGGTTGACAAAAAACCGTACCTATTTACATATGTATATTGGCCATATTTAACCTTACCTACACACATGCCATTGGTGACAATATTATCAAAATGGAGTCAATACGCTTGACAATAGATTTATGATAATCAAAAGTTGAAGTTGACATCTTCGTAATTTTTTTTTACCTTTACCTAGTTTTTAAGCAATAGCTGTATAGATCATTTTGGATTTTTGTTGAAAATCTTCACGGAACTGCTAAGAATAAAACCTGAACCTAATAATTAGACAGTTAAAAAGAAAAGTATTAATTAGAACTACGGCAATTGGTTGACAAAAATAAGAATGTCGTCCCGCGCCGCACGTTATTCAAAGTTCCATTGGTAAAGTGCGTAGGCCTGCGAGGTTCAGCAAACGTGATCCAACATCGTGAAATTCTTATTTCGCAACCGGTTTAGTTTTAATTTTAATTTTATACTTTAAGAATACATTATTCTTCATGAACAACATACAAGGTTCGTCATATGTGTCTGTAGTAACACCATAGACAATTTTCCCTTTTTCTTTAAACAGATTCTATACCCAGTTAAATGTACTGTGTTAGTTAAAGATTTAGTCAGCTTAATAACTAATATTTACATATGACTATCCTTTTACAGGGCTTATTGTAACTTTCTTTTTAACGTGTAAAACCTATGTAGCAGACTTAAAAGAGGATCCTCCTGGATAGGAATATGGCATGAATCTTTAATTAAAAAAATGTAAGTTATATAGAAAAGAACGATGATAAAGTTGGTAACGCGAGAGAAACAATGCCGATGGTATAGGAATATGGTTGAGGTGAACAATGCCCTACGCGGACGTCATGCTCGTGCACGGGGCTTGTCATCCTCGGACCGCTATGTCGTAACATATACTAAGTAATTAGTAATTATTAGCATTCGTTTATATTTTAGACTGATGTATTGTATTGTCCTAACATTTTATTTTGCACTTATAAACTGTAACACGAAAACTGTGTAAAATAAAAAAGAGTGTACATCGAGTTGCTTGTCTGTTCCTCTCCGTAGGATCTACGTATTGGCAAAGGCAATTAACTTCACGACTGCCTTAGTATGACTGAGTTCTTCTCCTATAAATTATAAAAATGCCTGTGATTTGCTTAATTGAAATATTTGATTTTGATTTTGATGTTACAAAGAATAACATTTTAACATAAACTAGTGGGCATTCCTTGCCATGGTTATGCTATCAGAACAGGCTCGCCATATATTAAAAATATACTTACTTCGCTATAAGCCATAAATAATATACTTACTTTCGGTCCGCAGTAACCGAAAATCATCGCTGTTCAATGGTTCAAAACACTCGCGTTCATGTGTAGATCAGTTCAGTATTAGTATAAACAAATATTTATATATTTTAAAAATATATTTTTTAAATACAATAGGTTATGATCTAGACATTAATTACATCAACAGTAATTTTAGTAGAAGGACCAACTGTTTCTATACATAAAATGTTGTGTTTACAATACAGTGGGGACTGGGTGAATATTATACTGTAAGTTGCATCCTTTGCGTTCATGTTAAGATTAATTCAGTATATAAACAAATATTTTATTTTTTATATTTTAAAACATATTTTTCAAATACAATAATTTATGATCTATACATTAATTAAATCCACATACACAACATGTATAAGTATTTTTTGTGGAAGGACAAACTGTTTCTAGTGGTCAAATTTTGTATTTACAATACAACGGGAACTGGATGAATATTAAATTGCAACTCTTGCGTTCACGGTTAGGTCAATTACGTATTATAATATTAACAAATATTTTTATTTCTTAATATATTTTTCAAATACAATTACTTATAATGTAGACATTAATTACATCAACAGACATATAAAAGTAATTTTTGTAGTAGGACGAACTGTTTCTATGCAATACATTTTGTATTTACAATAAATACAATGAGCACTGGGCGAATATTAAACTGCAAGACTCACGTTCATGTCTACTACAATTCATTATTAATATAAAGAAATATTTTTATTTTTGAATATATCTTTCAAATACAATATGTTATATTCTAGACATTAATTACATCAACATACATCTATAAGTAATTTTTGTTGAAGTACAAAATTTTGAATTCATCAAATTTTGTATTGTCAAAACCGCATAGAAGTACACACGTGTCTAGTAAGTAACTAAATATAAAGTCGGCTACTAGATGAATAGACTGAGAACAATTGATATGTCACATGCTTACATGATACATACATACATACATACGCTCATGCCTGTATTTCCTACGGTGCAGACAGAGCTGTATTAAACAATATTGTCTTCCTTAGTAGTCTAAATCAAACCTGTGTAATATGCTTCGTTGTGCACAGTATGTGTACATATGACATTATATTTATTTTTTAATACCTAGGTACCTACTTTGTACTAGAGAAATCTTATACATATCCCTAGCAACACCTGTGTTTTACCCACTTGCTAATGAATTAGCTATTATCAGACTTAGAGTCTTATCTTTGTAAAGTAGGTACTGATAGGTAAGATAACTGAATCTATTCTAATTTTGAGGGAAACAAAAGCAACGGATTGGGCGCCTTCTTTGTCTCACTGGCAAAACCCGCGTTAGTCCTGGTTGAGATATTGACATATTCGATCTGGTTTGCCATATAATGTCTGTTATAGATCTTAATACATTTGCTGGAACTATAATGGGAAACATCCGGCCATCCTTACTCAAGTAGACGTGTGTCATTCTTTCATATTGACACTCGACGTTGTACCATGAGAATACAGTCAAATATCTAAGAGTAAGTGGATTGAAAGGGTTCTCGAATATTGTTTGCTGTCGTTCTGAACGAAATATATTAGACGCTTCCGAAGGTTGTACGTGAACTCGACTTTCATTGTTACGCCTGTATCTTACTCCATTTCTGTTACCATTCTGCCTAAGCCTCTTTTCAAACTGTTCAAGTTGACAAAACATATTCCAATTAGTGCCTTTGCGCAGTACCTTATTCATTAAAGTAGAGCTCATCTGCTTTTCTTCCAAAAGCTTCAGTTTAAATTGATGAATGGATTTAGTTGGGAAAAGTTTTTTCATTGCAGAAAAGTCAGTACCAACTGTCGCCAGCGCGCGATAGAATAACACGGTTTCTGGGTGACTCCATCCTGAAGCTTGTCGCAAACGTGGCCGTGGATGACGTGGGTGACTGCTGATATTATTTACATTTACCTCTTCCTCATTCTTTACAGGTACTTCATGCTTTATCCACTCCATATTGTCAGAAACTGTTTCGACCTCTAAGGAGATGTCTCTCTTGTTATCAGTCAAAACTTCGTTATTAGGTGGTGATGTGATACAGTCACTGCTGGGTGTATCAGGTTTTCCTTCTACAGTTTTATTGTTTGGGACATTATTTTGTTTTCCACTGGTCTTAACCCCTTCAGTTGTATCAGGTGGATGATTTATAACTTCAATGACTATTATATCATTGTCAACCGCCTCATTTATTTTAATTTCATTATTTTGGTCTGCAGATTTAAGACAATTTTCCAATGAGATTGGAGTGTGTGGAGTTAATTGTGGTGAAGAATCTAGAAGTGGTGATACAGCAGACGTTTGATGTAGACTACTGCTTGGAGGTAAATCCACTGTAGCTTTTAACGAGACTGGGGTGACGGGTACACTCAGTATATTTCGTTTAGTTTTTGCACAATTCTTTTCTAAATCTTCTCCGGTTGCAGTGTGAGGCGATTTTATCTTACCTTTGTTATTTAAAGGCGAACACTTGGAATTATTTCGAGACGCATATTGATTATCGCATAAAGGTCTGGATGGTTTAATTTCTTTTAATTTGTTTCTTTTTGCAACAACTTTCTTCTTTATATCTTTCTTATTTTTTTGTTTTTGTTGATATGCAACTCGCGCTGCAGTGTGGCGCAATATTCTACGCTGCATTATTAAAACAATTTAACTAATGAGTCGGTTTAAGCGTTTCGGTTATCGGTTAAATAGCGGAGCACGACTGGTGTTGGCAAGTCTGTTTACCGCCGGATCCCCGGGACAATGAGCAAAACACTGTCTGTCCTAGCTTCCTGCAACGCGCCAGTCTTTGATGCGTAGAGTCGGGACAGTCTGCGCTAGCAGTTTTGCTTACATTCGTTGGAATTAACTAAGTTCGTTATAACGTTGAAGTAACGTAAAAGTTAGATTAACTCAGTGTTATGTACTTAGTATTATGACGTAAGAAAGTTTGACCTGAGTAAAAGGTAACAGTGGTAAGGTGAATAGAACATTAATCAGGAGAAACACATTATAAAAATGAAACAAACAAATTTAATTTATTGTTAATAATATGCAGTTCTGATTTAAAAGTAAGGTGTTAAAATTGTATATGGGTGGAATAAGTGTAAATAAATACACAATTGCAAAGTTCTATAATTATGCATAAAGTCATACATACATAACATTTGCCTATCGCCTATAACCCCCGAGGGGTATGCAGAGGTGTTTTAAATACTTCCATATCTTAAACTTACGTAATGAGCTATCATAATCTGTTAATAATAAAACTAAACAGCTAAGCTAAATAAAAAATAAATAAGTACTTATATAATTTGGCTTGTTATTTTCCTTCACTAATTTGATGAAACTAATCGAACAACCAAACACATCCTAAAAGAAGAGCCAATAAAATTTAAAAAGTGGTGATTGGAAAAACAAAGAAATAGCAATCACAGAATTATTTAGCATACATATTGTTACAGAAACGTTATTTGAAAATAATATTCTTTATGTCCCAACCCTACTGACTATTGATCGACTCCCCTAACGAGGTGGCAATTCGGGGATGGGAATAGTATTGCCACTTTATGGTATTTTCCCAAAGCTCAAGAGGCTAATTTTTTAGAAATAACTTCTTTGGTGAATATTTTTAACAAAAAACAATGCTTTACACTTTTTTCTAAACAATCGCAATGAACTTTAACAAGATAAGTAATATGTAAAAACATGTGCTTTGCCGTGGCGGTGGTAATATTGTAAATCTATAATGTTTATGTGGCAACACCGGGTGGTTGGCAGCCTATTTCAGCTAATTTTGTACCGAAGGGTTGCTCAATAATTCTGAGAGGGAGAGATGAAATGTTGGCCAATAGCGTTCCTTCTCTTTACAGGGGCGGCCGTTTGTATTTGGGCAACAAGTGTCAAAATATCTCTATTGTGACGTAAACTTTCTTCTTTCGTTGTCGTGGCAACAAAGACCCACGAAGAATTTAATTGAATAAACATATACTTTAATTTGTACTTTCACATTTTTAGAGTAAAACTTACATGTTTTTTTTTTATTTACTTTATTAAATTATTATAATAAAGTAAGTTAAAAACGCCCTGGCAACTAGTGTAATGTAATGTATCTGACTTGTGATATTAAATAAAATGAACCCAGACTTGAGGACTTTAGTAGTAACTATTGAAAACAGTAAATTAATTATAAATAATTTATATTATGTATATCATTAATGCATTACATAAAGTAGTTTGGTAGTTTTATCAAAGAAAAATTTTATTGTAACGCGTTTGTTATTGGATGGTGACCATTTGTGGTCATCTTTCAGTTTCTCAATACGTCTTAAATAGTAATAACAGTTCTGCTGTTGTACTAACTACAAACTGGGTTCATACAGTGACACAACTTAAAATAATAATTACTAAAAGCCTTCCTGCATAGTAGTTCTTTATTATAAAGCTGAAATTTAGTCTGAATTTAATACGCATGCTACATTCGAGGTCATGTTTATTTCTGGTTGTTAGTGTTTATAGTTATAGGTATATTAATCAACTTTATAATGTGAATAATTGCCTTCAATGATTCAATGAAAAATCTTTTTTTTTTAAGACAAATTCCCAATCCTCCTCTACGCATTAGGAATAATTCCTGTTTCGCGTCGGTCTTTTCAAACATTTAATAAACGGGCACAAAGAACACCCAGACTAGGGACAACTATTTGTGGATCACACAAAATTTTGTCCATTGTGGGAATCGAACCCATGACCTCCGGTTCTGCTAATTCATTCACCACCAGACCAATAGGCCCGTTATTTTTTTGTAACGCCATTTCAACAATTTATTTGCTTGAACTTAATTTTCCAGGTTGGAGAACCAATAAGCACAACCTGAGTTCTGAACCGGAGGTGCGATTCCCAAAAATGTGTGTACCTCTCTCATGGCCGACTCGGTCCTCGTAGCGGTTCGGGCTGTCATAAAATATTTGGGCCCAATCCTTGACGGTAGATGTCTCTTCGACAAGCACTTGCTCGGCAGCTTGTTCCAAAGCTGATCGGCGCTGCATTCGACCTTGTGCGGCTTTTGCCCAACTTGGGTGGACCCAGCTTTGCTACAAGATAGCTATACACGGGGGTTGTCCGATCAATGGCACTGTACGATGCACCGGTGTAGGCAGAGGATCTGACCATTCAGAATAAGCCATGTTTTTGGCGCTCTCAGAGGGTCTTGGCGGTTAGACGGTTGCTTCGGGAAATACCTGCTCGGACGCTAGGATGGAATTTAGTCGCATATATATCGCACACTTACACTTGCGGATTCCCTGCATGGGCATCGCAACGTTTATTGCTACCGGCCGTCATACGCCCCATGGCTGGTAGTGATAGGAATATTACAGCGGTCGCAACCTTCAGTGAGGAAGTTATCTCGCAGAAGGAGGCGGTGAAACAGGCCCTGGAGTATGTCCTCCACTGGGACCCAATACACCGCCGCTGAACCGGGTGACGGAGGCATGCCTACCAGAGCCTCATGCCGCCCTGAGTGTGGCCGCAGGTGCGAGCAACGAGCAAGCGACGTCCTGGTATGCCTAGACGTTGCCTAATTGATATTTACCCAAAGGTGGTGGCCGCGCTTTTGTCAGCAAAAAGCGCTGGGAGGGGTCCGGATGTCATGTGTTACTAAAACATTTATCATCGTAATTACTTAAGCAAATCCGATGTTGTTTTTTCCATTAATAAGTGCCACATGCAATAGTATCTACCCATTTTGTCTCATGTTTAAATCTGAGGGAATTTTACAACAAATATAAAAAGGAATAGGCATTTACAATAAATAAATTGAGTACAGTTGACGAGTGCCACTGATCATTGAGCCCCTGGTGGCTACTGATATATCGATAGCTGTCCAGCTCTACTAGGAATGTTGAACTCCCGCACTAGGATTAATTCCTGTATCACGACGGATTTTTTTTTTTTTTATGCGATAGGTGGCAAACGAGCAGACGGGTCACCTGATGGTAAGTGACTACCGCCGCCCATGGACACCCGCAACTCAAGAGTCACAAGTGCGTTGCCGGACTTAACAAACATTCAAATTACGGACACAAAGAACACCTTGACTCTGAATAACAACTTGAGAACTATACAAAGTGTTATTCGATATGGGGATCGAACCTACAACACTCGGCACAGCAGTGTAGTGCCGAGGTAACCATTCAAACCACTGCAGCATTCGTGCAGAAATCTTTAGTAAGACATGTGGACTAAAGAATTTAAACTACCTAAAAGGCCCTTTTTATATTTATGTAAATTAATTTTCAATTTAAGGATAAAGGATAAGAAACAGCTGTTTCTAGCATTATTTTCTTTTCAAGATATTGCTTAACTTTGAATTAAATACTAAACTACCAATTTTTTCAATCTGAACCTATCGTCCCTCTATGTTATAATCCTCCATCTAAGAGTTATGACCTGACGTTTTTTACTCTGTTGATCTGCTCTATGTACTTCTGTGGTTACTCTATGCTTCTCTATTGTGAACCTGTGGATAATGATTTGTCAAATGGCAGTAAGTGAATTCATTCACAATTTAAATTACCTTCGCCTAGACGTGCGGGTCCATGTAAATTGGTGGTAAAATTTAACATAATTTAATGTTCGTTAAAATAAAATAAAATAGATTTTTGGGTGTGAGTTAGCCGGTTTCCTACCTGCCACAGTAATATAAATAATAAACCTGATAAATATTATTATTGCTGTGATACTTGTGAAATTGTAATTTATCGATTCAAGATGAAATTAATTTGGCAGTGTCTATTTTCTCCACGACTATATAAAGTGTATAAGGACGGGACTCAGGACGTAAGTTGTTTTAATTTTATATCATAGTTAAGTAACAAAAATATCTATTCAAGAGACTTAGGTGAACCAATTAAAGTTGTATATCTAATTGTATTTCTGCAAATTAAAATACACTTAAACATAAAGTGTTGATTCTAATTTCTCGTAGGCAAGCAAATATTTGCCATTTATTTAACTAATCTGCTATTTTAAATTATATTTAAAATGAACTATTTCAATAATTATTTTTAAAAACATTTTTCTTCCCTTTTTCCTTGTATGACCCACATGGAGTTGTAATTAATATTGGGGAAAGTAATATTTACTTTAATTTCTTATTGGATTGCTACATTGGACCATTAAAATACATATTTCATTGCACTAGGGGTAGGCAGATGATAAAAACATTTGTCAGTAGTGAAGTAATGAGATGGCAATTTTAGCAGTAAAGGAACATACATAAACATTATGAGCTGATGGGCATGGGGAGATGTCAAAAAAGCCTATCCGGCATAGCATTGTAGAGCCAACCTGCCTACTTCCAGAAGTGCACAAGGCTGCTGAGGCATTCACAGGCTTGTAGGACTAACCTAGCACATGTGAGGATACTTGCCTGTTGTTACCACTCACTCACTCTCTCACTCCAGGGTTTCCAATATTTCCCAATTGTGTAAGTCAGAGGGTTATGTTTTTGAAGTGTGTATATGATATGATTCATCACAGTGTATGGCATGAGAGTTATGTTAAATGTGAAAGTGGTATGGGTTATAACATTATGATATAAAATAGACTAAATTTATAATATGGTAGAGTTTTTTAAGTCATATAATTACTGAATCAAATGATAAATACATGTGGGTCTGGTAAATGCACCTAGAATATATCATCACTTGTACAAATGTTTGTTGAGAGAATTAGTATGAGATGTCATTAGGTCTACAAATTAAGCATATCTATGCTAATATGTAGGTCAGGTAGGATAAAGAAGAAAAGAAATGCACATAACTAATTTTGCAAAGTTTAAAATTTTTTTTTTTTTTTTTTTTTTTTTTATGCGATAGGGGGCAAACGAGCAGACGGGTCACCTGATGATAAGTGACTACCGCCGCCCATGGACACCCGCAACTCAAGAGTCACAAGTGCGTTGCCGGCCTTTTAGGTAGAGGTACGCTCTCTTCTTGAAGGTTTGAAGGTCGTATCGGTTCGGAAATACGGCAGGCGACAATTTGTTCCATAAGCTGGTTGTGCGAGGCAAAAAGCTTCTGGAGAAGCGCACAGTGGTGGAGTGCCAATCGTCCAGGTGATGGGGATGGATATTTTCTCGCGTAGGACGATGGCGGAAACCAGCAGCCGGTATAAGTCCGAACAATTCCTCTGAACACTCCCCATGATACAAGCGATAGAGGATGCAGAGTGAAGCTACATCTCTACGCAACGCCAAGGTGTCAAGTCGATCAGAAATATCTTGGCAGTCGATGATGCGAGTCGCTCTCCGTTGAATGCGGTCAAGAGGCAGAAGTTGGTACTGGGGTGCACCTGCATAGAGATGAGAACAGTATTCCATGTGCGGCCGAACCTGCGCCTTATAAAGTTGCAGGCGGTGGGCCGGAGTAAAATACTGTCTCGATCTGTTTAGCACACCAAGCTTCTTCGAGGCTAATATGGCCTTACTCTCTAAGTGACCGCGAAACTGGACTTCGCTTGATATATCGACGCCAAGGATTCCGATACTGGCTGATGCATTTAGGGAAGTGCTCTCAAATTGAGGTGATACGACCAATGGCATCTTTTTAGCGGTGAACGCGCAAACCTGTGTCTTCGTGGGGTTAAATTGGACTAGGTTAAGTCGACCCCAATCTGAAACTTTTGATAAAGAAGTTTCGATTTCAGACACAAGTTTGGATCGGCTTTCGATGACGTTTACCCGAGAAATGTTAGCGCGGCCGGTGTAAAGGGCATCACTCGTGCTATCGTCTGCATAGCAATGGATGCTGCTAATCTGCAGCATGTCGTTGATATGCAGAAGAAACAGCGTGGGTGATAGCACACAGCCTTGTGGGACACCAGAATTAACAGACTTCGAGTCGGAGCATGCACCGTCAACAACGACCTTGATGCTTCTGTCTGTAAGAAAACTGGTGAGCCAATTGCACAGTTTCTCGGGAAGCCCATAGGAAGGAAGCTTCGCAAGGAGCGCTTTATGCCAGACCCGATCGAAGGCCTTCGCCACGTCCAAACTAACGGCCAACGCTTCCCCCTTGGTCTCGATCGCCTGTGCCCACCGGTGAGTCAAGTATACGAGAAGATCACCAGCTGAACGACCCCGACGGAAGCCGTATTGTCGATCATTGAGGAGCTGGTGGTCTTCTAAGTACCGGAGGAGCTGGCAGTTAACAATGGATTCCATTATCTTGGAGAACAAGGAGGTGATGGCTATGGGTCTGTAGTTGGACGGATCCGAGCGATCTCCTTTTTTAGGGATTGGGTGCACTAGAGCTGTCTTCCATGAGTTCGGGACTACGCCAAGAGAGTAGGAAAGCCGATAAAGGCGCGTTAAAACCGGTGCTAACTCTGGAGCACACGTCTCAAGACAAACCTCTTTTGTTATATTATAAAAAAAATATATATTCCAATTCAAAATAATCTTTGCCAATGTCTGCAATGTTGGTATCTGAAACTAAAAATCTTAAACAGAATGTTGTAACAGTATGCTAGTTAATAAATAATATTTCATATACTAAGTTGTTTTTCTGGTAAATTAAGAATTAAGAATTAAAATAAGATTGCCTGTTAATGTGGCTGTGGTGCTAATAAAATTGGCGTACTTGGCACTAAGATAAGGTTTTTCTAGAACCCAATACAGCTTGATGGATTTGACATGTAAGTTGTCATTTAAAACACCTTAATCGTAAGAGTAACAGAGGGTATAATATTTAAGATCATACCATTAAAAAAACGTTTAAATCGCATTTTTTTTTTGTGCATATCTCCCCACGGGAGACGTAAAAAGTGACTAAGAGATCAGACCGTATGTATTCTGAGGCCCCTGCTGGAAGACTCCATGCCGGAACACTGTGTGATTTTAGACGATTTGGGTCCATCATACCATCTCACCGTAAGGTCCCGGAAATAAGACTGTGTGTATACAGTCATATAGTGTCCGGTTGAGGGCAATAGGTCTGCCCTCTATTATGTTAGTGGGACTAAATTCTAATTGACATGTGGGCATTAAATACTCACCTGCCTACCTCTTACAGGATATATGTGTGAGCCTATGTATGTATGTAATTTGATTTGTGAGTAAGTGAGTATAGTCTTCAGCTAGTTAAGTAACTACTGTTCAGTAATTATGTTACAATTAAACATGGTTCCATGAATAAGTAGGTTATCTTTCACCTGTCAGCTCATTCTTTGGTTGTTTTCAAGTGTAACCAAACAAATGTTTACTTAATCTTATGACAAATAATTTAATTTAAGCATTCCTTATTGTTAGAAGGGCCCTAAATCCTAAAAACATGCAGGACCACTGCAGGACTATACTTGTGAATTAAAAAACAAATGGAAATCTGTCAACAATTGGCGGAGAAATAAATTTATATGCAAAAAGAATGTATGTATCCTTTTATGCATATTAATTAATTTCTCCAGTCGAACCTTGAACCTTCTCTTTTATGAAGTTGGTTATAAAGTGGGAATTTGCAAGGGGGACCCTAAGGGTAAAGAGGAGGAGGTGAATGTTGGTCCACCGACTGTCTTTATCGGGGAACTGAATATTGCAAAACTGATCTTGGTACACCCATGTACTTCTCTTGACGATTTCTGGAAAGAGATGAAGCCCCTTTGCATCTTTGCTGCCCCTATTTAATAAATTTACGTAATAGTTCAGTTTCTTACAAAAGAAATAAAATTTGTAAAGATTTCTGGAAAGGGGCGAAGCCTTTCGCGAGCTCTCGCCGCATTTGTTAAATTAATTTTACGTAATAAGTCATTTGTTTCCTTATGTTTGTAACAAAAACAAATCTTTAGAAATTTACATTACTTTAGGAGTTTTGTTATGCTCACAAGTTCTTTTATTCCTTTCTTCTTTTGTTCGTTTTTTTTTTTTTTTTTTTTTGTGGTGAAAAGTTAATTGTCACATGGCTCTTCATACTTCATCAACTTGAATTATAATGTCACATTAACCTTCTTACATTCGTACTTGGTGAGGACGTAACCAAGAAATCAACTGATTTTAACAGATTTTTGTCATTTTGTGATATTTTTTAATTTTTATTTTAGGCCCTATACCAGCCACAAGGTCTTGAGAAATGGGGCGAAAAAGTTATATCTACGGTAAGACTCTTACAATCATATTATGTATTAAAAACATACAAATGATATGTATGAAATTTAAAGTCCATACATCATCGATCCACTGGTCTTCCTTTAATTAATTAATTGCGGCCTATGTTCAGCAATGAATATTCTATTGTTGATGAGATGATAATGTATATCAGATCGACAAGAAGAAGTCTGCCATTGCAAAGAAATTTTACAATTATTATATTGAACACCACTTTTTACCCAACTGTGCAATAAAATACGAGTTTAATGTTTTTACAGTGTATGTATGATATTTCTTTGTCACACCTTAGACCTTAAACAACTTGATGCGTTTTGTCAAATGTTATAAATATCAGACTTTTTACTTTATTTTAACTTTCCAAAAGAGAATTACTTTACGGAATCTATATTACAACAAATCATCCATTATATATATAGTAGTAAAATATATACATTAACAGGACATCATCATAAATAAAATACGTTTCAGGCCAACACTTTAATGAACATTGGTATGTATACCTCACCGTTCATCTGCATGTACGTTTATAAAAGAGGTTTCTTCTCGTTTGACGAAGCAAGAAACCTTGGCCGTCTCTTCACCAGTGTTGGTTGCTTGTTGATTATCTCTTTCATACTAAGAGCATATGGACGATCAAACAGTACGAGATACGTACAGTTTTTGAGAGCCCTGACAAGCTCGATGTCTGATAAGAAGGTATACTTGAGTGGCATCAGGCGGTTTGATTTTGAGTTCCATGCTTGGCCTTCTACGTTTGCCGTTTCGTCTAGAATAAGGTGAGTTTCATATCATAATTATTTTTATAAGATTGTTTGTTGTATAATTTTATTTTATTTTTTTTTTCTTTTAAAAAAGACAACTCCCGCATTGGGATTAATTCCTGTGTCGCGGAGGACTTTACAAACATTCAAATAACGGACACAAAGAACACCTCGGACTCAGAACAACAATTTGAGGATTACACAAAGTGTTGTCCCGTGCGGGGATCGAACCCACAACACTAGGCGCGGCTGTTGCCGAAAGACAAGCCAAAATACAAATTTACAATCCTTAATCAAGCGTAAAGACAATGACAAGACTGCTATAAAATGGAAGAGCTAGATTGTCTTTAGAACGCGTGACGTTACAGCAACACAGAAAAAGTATTTGTGAGTATAATATGTGTACATACATTATGTATACACTCTGCTTACTCCCTAGGGTATACAGGCGTGACCGTATGTATGTATGCAACTGAAGTTTTAGTTTGAATGACAAACTGAAAAGACATAACTTATTCAGATCATCATGGTTCGAGCAGAACCCATTCAGCACATGTGCCAATCCAGAACTGCCTGGCTACCAACGAACTGCTATCCAGATGTTAGCATTTGTGGCCACTCACACCTTCGGTCTGAGGCTTATCTACCCCGGCTCTATGGCGGTAATTCAAAGCATATTGTGTAAGTAAACATCAACAGTCCTTTATTAAAAGATTTGCTGTATCTCACTGCGCTTATAAAAGACAGCCGAAATATAATTATGCTGTCCAATACAATATCCTACTGGGATTGACTGAGAAACTCGTTTAATAATAAAAATATCTCATAGTTTTCTTAGTATGAGGCACACACACCACAAATCCAAGGAGGGAAAACGGGTAGAATTAGTTAAAGTTTGAAATAACATATTTTTAGCTTCGAAAAATGTGTATGTAAAATGAAATGCAATTTTTTTCTAATATTCTATATGTACAAAGGGATCCAATTAAATTAAAAGCGTAAAAGTGTTGAAGATTATTGTCAAAACATATAAGCTTCTACCAAAGGAAATCAGTATACATTTCAAGCAGCCATAACAGTGTTATGGCTGCTTGAAAAGCCACTCACTGAGGGCGAGATACGCTGTATATTTCATATGTACAAGTTGTGTCATCTTGTAACAACGTATACGATGTCTCATGCGAATAAAGATTTTTTCTGTTCTATTTTGATTTTATCATATTATATAAATACATAGCAGACCAAAAAGGAGTGTACGGTTTTTAGTTCTATTACACGTATGTGAGTTTCTTTATTCTAACATACTTCAGACTGAGACTTTAACAGATATAATTTTTGATATCGTTAGCATCCTTACATCATTAGACGCTGTTAGTAAGTCATTTGTATTAAGTGCAGGTGATCGTTGGTCGAGATTATGAATCGTTTGAACCTTGTTTTTGAACAGGCGGGTCACCTGATGGTAAGTGACAACTCCCGTCCATGGACACCTGCAACTGGAGAGTCGTAAGTGTTGAGGGTGAAGAGGGATGAATGTATGCGAGGAGGGGAAAGAGACGGGGGTGAGGAGATGGGAAAAAGGGCGGGAGGTTAGGGGAGAGGAATAAGGAGAGGGGGTTGGGCCTCCGGAAACCTCACTAATTTCGGGGAAATGCAACGCAAGTGATGCTTCACAACCGGTTTTCTGTGAGGCCGGGTATCGCACCGGTCGAGCCCATTCGTGCCTAAGCGTGGCTCTAAAATCCTTAATCTTTAAATGTCCAGGGACACCAATTTTCCAAGGTAGAACCCACTTGGTAGAGGATTTCGAGGGGCAGCGATCCAAGTTGTTAACTGCCGATGGCAATCACATTGACACCATGTTTGTTGACAAGAGAGCCCAGTCCTCTAAAGGGACAATCCTGGTAATCTGCTGTGAAGGAAATTCTGGCTTCTACGAGTTTGGCATCATGACTACCCCTGTGAAGGCTGGCTATTCAGCACTTGGATGGAACCATCCAGGGTTTGCGGAGAGTACGGTTAGTCTGTCTGCATTTTTATACATCATGCAAAAGTTACTTCATTGATATGAATGCAGTTTTCATAGATGTATTGCTATAGATAAAACTTAAACATTGTATAGATTATTTGATTCTAAATTCAATTCGTACGAAAAGTAAAAGCTAGTCTATGAATATAACTCTAAACATGTTGCGCGTACCTATATTTTTTCTTATTTATGTATTTATAAATAATCTTAAATAATTAACTTTCAACCACATACCCACTGAGATATTCAAGTTGATTTTTGGTTGACCGACTACCCATAGCTTTAAATGAATTCTCTTAAAATGGGCTCGCATACTATGTTATCTAGTAAGTACCCATCATAATTTATGATTAGGTTTTTCATACTTCCATAGATATAAGAGCATTGCTGTTACGAGTATTTAAAGATTTACATACGATAACTATTAAACCATGTAAGCGTGACTGCAAACAACTTGCGCTAATAATAAATGATGTATGTAAAAAATTGTTTTTTTTTTGTACTATAGGCGAACAGACGGGTCACCTGATGGTAAGTGACAACCGCCGTCCATGGACACCCGCTTCTCAAGAGTCGCAAGTGCGCTGCCCGCCTTTGAGGGTGATGAGGGATGGGGGATGCAGGGAGCGGAAAGAAGAGAGGAGAAAAGAGATGAGGGGAGAGGGGGATTTGGGCCTCCGGAAACTTCACTCATTTCGGGGAAATGCAACGCAAGCGTTACTTCACAACCGATTTTCTGTGAGGCCGTGGTATCGCACCGGTCGAGCCGGCCCATTCGTGCCTAAGCATGGCTCTACCACTGTTAAGTAATAAGTAATATTATAGTTTATTAATAACTTAAAATCGCACTGATAATCGTCAATAAGTAACTGTTCAAGAGGGTCACCGTCGAACATCCGATTCCATCAATGTACCAGCTCCATGGAACCTAATTTAGTATTGTCATTAGTATTTCCTGAGTCACTAATATGTTGGGTAAATAATCGTACCTTAAAAAAGTAGACAACCGACTTCAATGCGTCTTATCATAAAATTTAAGACTAATATGGTTTTCTCATGGATGCCATTGTCACAACTGGATCAAACTCTCACGAAACCCATGAAGTACATCATTTCCAATAAAAAAAGAATCATCGAAATCGGTTGGCGTGTTTTTGAGTTATTCGTCCAAAGTTTGCATTAAGAATGTGCGCAACAAGCGCACATGACTAATGCAAATTTAAGACTTACATGGTTTTCTGATGGATGCCGTTGTCAGAACTGGACTAAATTAAAATGGGACCACACGGGAAGCACCAGCTTTCAAATAAAAAAAAAATCGTCGAAATCGGTTCACGCAGTCGAAAGTTCTGACGTAACAAACACAAAAAAAAAATACAGTCGAATTGAGAACCTCCTCCTTTTTGATGTCATGAAAATCGTTCGCAGGTCCTCGAAACCCTATCTTTTTTATTAGTGAATATTGATCACAGGTATTGCAATGGGGTTACCCTTGCATTGGTTGTATTTGTCACCCTCTTTCCCTCTGGCCCGTATCAGGTGCATGTCGCTCGCAGCTCCTGGACATCCCATCCCTTTTATTAGTGAATTTTGATAATGCGTATTGCACGTCTACCCATGGTATCGCCATTGCCGATAGAGCTATCAATTTGCAAGGTCCAGCCTCGTTTCGAATTCCCGGGCTGCAACTAATTGTACCGGTCATATCTGTTTTGAATAACTGCTAGTTATTTAACGTTACGTTATTTTATTGTAGTACCAGTGTCGCGGAGAACCTTACAAACATATATATGGTAACATACGTACTCCGGACGCAAAAACGCTTAGATTCCGAAAAACTATTTATGGATTACACAAATTTTTGTCCCGTGGGAATCGAACCCAGGGTACTATTGAACGCCAGTATATCAAAGAATGACCCTTCTCAATTTTTTGTTTTTGTTGAGATCGCCTGTTTTTGCCACGAATACGAAGTTATGAGTATAGTTTGACCAACTTAGAGACTTATCGGTGGAATATAGTCTTCAAATTCAAATGGGACTAATTTTAGTTTTTTTTTTAATCTTTAGCATTTTATAGTTTGTTTCTTTATTAGTAATAGTAATCGTGTCCATGGGGAGCAGTATTGAGTTGCAGGTCTCACTGTCCATGGACACCTGTAACTTAAGAGTCGTAAGTGCGCTGGCCGCCTTTGAGGATGATGAGGGATGGGGAAAAGAAGAGGAGCGATAGGGTTAGGGGAAGGATGAGAGGAAATGGAAAGAGGGGAGGGGCTCCGGAAACCTCACAAATTTCTGGGAAATGCAACACAAGCGTTGCTTCACAACCGGTTTTCAGCAAAAAAAAACATGTCGATCGCTTGAGCGGTTTAGCCGTGAAAACGTAACTCACAAACTCAGATTTGCATTTATTAGTATTGCATACACAAATACTTTTGTGACGTGATGGGATGGGATCTCATTAACTAGTATCACAAGGTAAGAATTTATTCATATATGTACATACATAATAACAATGTACAGCCGACATTATAAATATTGAAGATAAATATAGCGGTCTTAATTATAAGAACAGAAGCCAAAGTAATTTTAGCATATTTGTCAGTCCTTCTATATGTTTGTACACGTATCACGCAAAAACTACTGCTTGGAATTAAATGCAGTTGTCACAGATGTTTTGCTAGAGGTTTAACTTAAAATATAAGCTTCATGTTAACGCGTCTCTATCAATAAAAATATACTTTTATTTCAATTCCACGCGTACGAAGTCCTGGGCAAAAGTATTAAAGAATAATAATATAATAATAACATCTGATGATACTCATGAGGAAATATCGCCCCACAGGGTCTGCCTTACCCATCACAAGAACACAACGCTATAGATGCGGTGATGCAATATGCGATTGAGGATTTGGGCTTCAATCCTGAGCAGATTGTAATGTTTGGATGGAGTATTGGTGGGTACTCAGCTGCGTATGCAGGTGCCAACTACCCCGTGAAGGCGCTGGTAAGATATTCCCGCTACCATTAATAATTCGCTGATGTTCTCAATCAAAAAGAGCAAGTCTTAAGTTGAAGGTGTGTGGACAGTGTTAGTAGCTTATCACAAGGACCTGTATGCTAGGTTACAGGTTACATGAAAAGGGTCAGGAAAACCGGTAGCAGGCGAGCTTGCTCGTAATGTATGTTTGTAGTACACTTTCGATTAAGACATCTTCTAAAAAACTAAAAAATGGTTCACCCTTTCAGGTGGCTATGATGCAACAGACAGACACACAGATTTCAATGTATAAAGTTATTACGTCGGGGGTTAAAAAATCAGCTGTGAAAGTAAAAACAATATTTAAAATGTATCAATTTAAGCTTTAAGCTCAAGTGAATATATTTTAAATTTCAGGCACCGTAAGGCGTCTCTTATACATATACAGGGTGTAAAATGTCAGGTTCGGAATTTTTCACCATTTTAAACAAAATACTCGTATCTAAAAAAAAAGATATGTCTTTTTTTAAATATTTTATTTAAAGGTATCATACAGTCATCTACCCCCCACTTGCCGTTGGACGTTGAATTTCGGGACAGCCTGTATATATATATGTAATATATAATAACAACTCTTGCCTGCATCGATCCTATACACGTGTACATATCTCGCATTTCGTCCACAGTGATTTAGGCCCATTTACGTAATGAAGGGCAAACCTTTATTGCCGTCAGGCACTTTGGGACTTACATGGAAAATAGGAACGGGTAAGGGAGGATAGAAATTAAGCTGAACTATTGCTTATACGAATAGATGGGGGAGCGTACCCAATAGCTGAAGCAGCTCAGGGTCGCAAACCATATAACTCAAACTGGCTGATGCCGGGATGTCAAGGATTAGTTCCTTGACATCCCGGCATCAGCCAGTTACAATAATTAATAACGTTATCTTATAGATAATAACGTTATCCATAAGATAACGTTATTAATTATTGTAATATGCGATGTTTTTGTAACGAAATTCTGTGCCCGTTAGGATGCGCCAGCTACACTAATGTTTTGTCCAAAATATCGTGTCGAAAGCTGTACGAGCGATCAAACTTGTCCTTATTATTGAAATTAATACATTTACAAATTGATTTACTGTATATGCTTATGTTGAACAAGTTAAGAACAAAAATGGTCTATTAAAATTTAATAAATAGTGTTAGATATAATTTCATTGTCCGAACCCTTTGACCGAGGGTCCCGTGGCATCACGTGACGACAGTCAAGGTTAGAAGGGAATCCATCGCTCAAAATAAAAGAATTTCTTTTCACACGTGATAAAGCACATAATAGATTGTCGTGGGTAAAGTAAGGGTAATTATGAGTTACTTTTTTTATGGTATATCAGCAGACTGGTCATGGACTTACAACTCAAGAGTGTAAGTGCGCTTCTCGCCTTTGAAGGTGTGATCAGGGAAGGGGAAAGTTGAGAGGACGGTTTGGTCCCTCACTCACTCGGTAAATACAACGCAATTGTTGTTAGATTAACGGTTTTCTGTGAGGCCTGATATTACTCCGGTTGAGCTGACTTATTCGTGCCTCATGCTTACGCACGAATGGTAAAAGCTTAACTAATTGATCTGTTGTCTTCAGGTCATGGATGCAACCTTCGATGACTTACTTCCTCTAGCCGAGAACCAAATGCCGTCGTCCTGGTCCCTCCTGGTGAGGGAGGTGGTCCGCTCGTACGTGGACTTGAACGTTGCTGACTTGGTCACCAAGTACAATGGGCCAGTTAGGCTTGTCAGACGTACTGAAGATGAAATTATATGTTTAAGGTGAGATAATAAGCTAATTGACTTATATCAAATATTACGCAACACATATTAAATCTCACGCTATTTGTCCTAGGAAACCGAAAGATATCGACGTAATTGAACAAAATTCCAAGATTTCTTTACAAATTCAATTAAAAATGTTTGTTATTTCTTTTTAACTTGAAACGTTGAAAACGCTGTTGGCCATGATGTGACGTTGCACCATTGGTAAACAAATAAACGTCATTCGTTTTTATTTCTAAAACTCATTTTGCATTTTGGAAGAGCACTCAGGATCCCTTTTAACCAGTTTGTGGCTGTTCTCTGCCTATTGTATTCTACAATTTTCCAGGAATATTTTCATATATGTTTTTGCATTCACGAATGTTGCATAATGATAAATTACTATATTTTCCGTGCAAACTAGTAAAATTCAGAGTCATTACACTTGTTATAAACGTATAGTTTGGAGAAATTTGTCGTCAGTATGAAATGCTTGTTTACATATTGCTTGACAGCAAGTGACAGATAATCTATATAACAACATGGCGGACAGTGTTTTAGCATGTTTATCAAAACTGTTTTTTTTTTATTTTATTTTTTTTATGCGAAAGGGGGCAAACGAGCAGACGGGTCACCTGATGGTAAGTGACAACCCCGCCCATGGACAACACAAGTCAAGTGGCAACTCAAGAGTCACAAGTGCGTTGCCGGCCTTTTAGTAGGAGTACGCTCTTTTTTTGAAGGTTTGAAGGTCGTATCGGTTCGGAAATACGGCAGGCGACAATTTGTTCCATAAGCTGGTTGTGCGAGGCAAAAAACTTCTGAAGAAGCGCACAGCGGTGGAGTGCCAATCGTCCAGGTGATGGGGATGGATATTTTGTCGCGTAGGACGATGGCGGAAACCTGCAGCCAGTATAAGTCCGAACAATTCCTCTGAACGCTCCCCATGATACAAGCGGTAGAGGCTGCAGATTGAAGCTACATCTCTACGCAACGCCAAGGTGTCAAGTCGATCAGAGATATCTTGGCAGTCGATGATGCGAGTCGCTCTCCGTTGAATGCGGTCAAGAGGGAGAAGCTGGTACTGGGGTGCACCTGCATAGAGATGAGAACAGTATTCCGTGTGCGGCGAACCTGCGCCTTAGATTTTAGTAATAAAGTTTTTTGTTGTTTAATGTTTAAAAAAAATTGTATTATATATTTTTTTTGTTTCGCAGAACAATTTATATACCTTATAACACCATCAACAAAAAAGTGTCAACTAGCCTATTAAGGAAAACAACAGACTGATGAGATATACATAACCAAACGATACTAGTAATGTGTGACCGCTTTGCTAAAAAAAAAAATTGATGAAAACACGTGATTATGGATCAACCCATTTAAATAGAGTGTTATTTAGTCTATCCCCTTTCCTTGGCAATTATTCGCTATTTTTTTTCTCCTTTGCAGGCAAGGTCAATTATCGTCGAACCGGGGCAACTACCTACTGATCAAGTTAATTGAACAACGTCACCCAGAGGCCGTAGCGAAGCCTCAAGCTAAGGAGGTTCTAGCTAAGCTGGTGGCTTTACAAGATCCCCAGAGGATCGATAAAGACAACGTTTTGGTGCCGCTGGTAAGAATCTTTAAACATTCTAAATAACAATAATTTTCCTTATTCAAAATAAATGTTACTGTCAGCTACCATCTTAAAACACCCCCATTTAGCCAACAGGCCAATAGTCCCGAGTTACAACATCTTAGAAATCGCCTCCGCCCAACTCCCCCTTTCCTCTTTCCCCTCCCCTCTTCACCCTCAAAGGCGGGCAACGCACTCAAGACTTGAGTTGGAGGTGTCCATGGCCGGTGATTGTCACTTACTATCACCAGATACATAACCCTCCTTGCGCAGTCCGGTAAAATGATTGTGATTTGTAATTACACTACCCTTCTTTTTTTTTTCAGATTTCAAAGTACATGCGTGATTTGAGATCTACTCACTGCACTCCCCTCCCTGAAGAACATTTCATATCTATAATGGAATCTATTAATGAAGAGAACCCCTAAATTAACCGAAACCACCATAGAATTAGATTCAACAAACAAATTTCCCATCATACTCAAAGCTTCTCTGGTGATATTGATAATGTATTTTTTGAACCTATTTAATGTTAAACATTTTCCAACAAAATAATGTTACAATTTTAATGTTATCTGTTCAAAAAAAAAAACATACTCTGTTATGTAATGTAATGTTTACTCTGCATTACACGTAATGGCTCCATAACTTAAAATAGCTGTAGCTGTATTGAAAAAAAAAATAACTATATGTCTATGCAATGATAAAAATGACCGATCTTATTTCGTAGAAAATATATAATACAAAAAACTATGTAAGTTGTACAAAAGAGAAGATAATCGCCAAAAACGTACCAATAACATAAGTTTAAAAATATAAACAAAAAATCATATACTTCAATCAATCAAATAGCCCATTCTAGTCCACTGTTGGACATAGGCCTCATTTTACACTGATCATATGATCACTTTTGAAAATAATATTTATGTTTATGTATTAACATATAAATAGGTAAGAGATTTATTGCGCAGGTTTTTAAGTTAATGGTTACAGAACAGTGGTTTTCATATTTCTGAACAGGTAACATGTAGGTTAAGATGTAAGAATATCGCTTAGAATGTTTACTGATGGTTGATTAGTATAAAATAACCTTTTTGTCTATCCCTCTTGAACAGTAATTTTTTGTGTCCCTTTAAAGAGGACTTTTTTTGACTGTTCCTCTGGAATAGTATTTTTGGTGCCCCTTTAAGAAGGATTTTTTGGCTGTCCCTCTGGAATAGTATTTTTTGTGTCTCTTTAAAGAAGACTTTCTTTGGCTGTCCCTTGAAGTCCCTTGAACATGATTTTTTGGTGTCCCTTTAAAGAGGCTTTTTTGGCTGTCCCTCTGGAATAGTATTTTTTGTGTCCCTTTAAAGAGGACTTTCTTTGGCTGTCCCTCTTGAACAGTATTTTTTAATGTCCCTTTAAAGAGGCTTTTTTTTGGCCTCTTGAACAGTATGTACCTTTTTGTTTTGGTGTTGATCAGTACATTTATATGTAGTAATAAACAGCTTCATAGACAATTTTAAGCGATAAAGCTACATAAATAAATAGGTAGATCCCATACAGTACATATTGAATATGAAATATCACATAATGTTACATGAAGTATTTGACTTCATTGTGATTGATGTAGTACGTACGTACATAGTGTAAGTACATGTAAATTTTATAATATTAATTAAACAAATTTCTATGTGTCTATTACGTGTCTATTACATACAATATATTGTATGCTTATAAATTATTATAACCATTATGTACCCATAAGTAGGTACTTTATTATAATCGTTCAAAAAATCTGTCGTCTGAGAGCCATGCGTAGGCTGGCTGGAGCTATACGTAATACTACGTCCACATAGCAGACCTGTTGGGAGGCAATGTTTTTATGTTGTGTGTTGTGAAGTGAATGCGGTTACCGGCACCTCAATGGCCTGCAACGCACTTGTGGCTCTTGAGTTGCAGGTGTCTAGGGGCAGCGGTAGTCACTTACTATCAGGTCACCCGTCTAAAAAATCACCATACCTTACCATAAAAGAAGAATACCATACGTATACAGGCTGTAGTTATAGGACCATCCCCGATTTTGTAATACTTTTATTAAATAAACTTCGTCCCACAATAAGCAAACACATCCAACATTAAATTATCAATTTCTTTTTTAAATGTTTTATTGATATAATAAAAGAATTGAAAATCAAATCAAATGAAATCATTTTATTTGCTGGAATAGTGTGTGCTACTAGTCGAGCAAATAAAATACGATGATACAAAAAGGGGGTTTTGGTTTGGGGGTTCATTTAAAATTTAAATTATACTTATATGTTTTGTAATATTTAATTATAATATTTTAGAATATACCAAGCATTATATTTAATTTATATAAAGAGAATGATGTTTGTGTTAGACTTGGTTTTGAATTATTTATTCGAGTAAAATGCATTTAATGTGTTAATATACTTTATAAATCGTATTTGGGTAACTATGTGTGAAATAGAATTAAGAATAAAGGAACTTTTCAATTTATTAGATTTTCTTTAACTTAAATTTAACCGATGCAACAAAAAGGCTTAAGTTATTGAGTATGAGTATGTATATGTGATGTTTCTTTGTTACGCCCTAGAGCACTGACTTGAAGGGTTTCGACGTGTGAGGTGTATGTACATAGGGTATAATAATATAAAATTTCTACATAACGGTAAAACAAAGATAGGAAGTTAATAGTGCAATTTGTTTGATGACTGGTTAAGTAATTTAAATATTTCGACTGCCAAGATATTTCTGATCGGCTTGACACCTTGGCGTTGCGTAGAGGTGTAGCTTCACTCTGCATCCTCTATCGCTTGTATCATGGGGAGTGTTCACAGAAATTGTTCGGACTTATAGCGGTTGCAGGTTTCCGCCATCGTCCTACGCGACAAAATATCTATCCCCATCACCTGGATGATTGGCACTCCACCACTGTGCGCTTCTCAAGAAGCTTTTTGCCTCGCACAACCAGCTTATGGAACAAATTGTCGCCTGCCGTATTTCCGGACCGATACGACCTTCAAGAAAAGAGCGTACTCCTACCTAAAAGGCCGGCAACGCACTTGTGACTCTTAAGTTGCCACTTGACTTGTGTTGTCCATGGGCGGCGGTAGTCACTTACCATCAGGTGACCCGTCAGCTTGTTTACCCCTATCGCATAAAAAAGAAAAATGTGTTCCTCAGTAGAGTAGAGGAACCCCATCTTTGTCCCGTCTGTTCTTCTGTTCCTATATATTATAGAAGAAATATAGTGTAATAAATATACATCCTCTGAGTTTACACTCATTTTTAATAGAATAAATACGGGCTTTTTACGTTGCTGTAAATATACTAAATAAATAAAAAATAAGCCTATACTAATTTTAAATGGGTAAAGTCATTTTACAGCTTGTTGCTAAACTTATTACTAATAGCTAATTCCTTATAAAGATATAATTTACAATAAACCATCTCAAAAGACAAACTTACAAGATCACTTTTATGTTATCTTACCATTGTATCCCATTATCGATCACTGTATAACTTCACCAGGACTATTTTGGTAGGCAATTTATGTCTTAATAATGGCATAAAAGTGGTGCAGCGGCGCAAGTGCAGACTCGTTCACCTCAATGTTCCATGCGCCCCTAAAAACCTATAATATTGTGAATTACAAGGTTATATGATATTAACACCATGTAACGTTTATTTCTGTGACCGCAGGATCATTTACAATAAAATAAAATCTCGAAATATATTATTGTATATTATTGGTGCATAATATTGTTGCAAAACTAGTTAACTCAGTTCTAAATAGCCTCATACTCAAAATATGGTTTTAAAACGTAGACGAAAAATAAAATATTGTTGACATTTACCATATGTAATTCTTTGATTTTGACTAACTATTAGTCTATTAAATCATAAAATCCTTTGACGGCTGGTCCTTCTGATATATGACATAGGTAAAATTGTGGTAACTCCACAAAGCCATTACCTATCCAAAGTTGAAGTTGACAGTTGACAGCTATCAGTGACAAATAAGTTAGTAGTCAGATCAGATTAATGTAGAAAATTCTGAAATTTCTTCGAAATCTAGTAAATTTCTGCATTAGTTTGATAAATCCTACAAAGTAAATAGAACGTTCCAAATTCTAGTTACCAATAAAATATTGTTTGTAAGGGCACTTTATTTTCGTAAGTATTTTTACTGTTTGATTTTTATATATTTTGGATGCCTACAATAACTTGTTAGAATAAACAATAATATCTAATATTAACTTGTTTTTTAAATTAGAATTTTAATTAATGCTTGAAAAATATTTATTTCATTTATGTTATGCAATGTATGGCAATATATAACCTTGAAACTATGAGTGCCGGCGCCTACACCTATCTATGTATAACATTCCTGTGAACGTTTCTACACAAGACGTTTTATATTAGGCAGTCCTATAATTATGAAATTTAGCTATATCAGTTATAACATGCAAAAACCTGTTATAACAAATATGCGTTAAATACAATCATGAAAATGGAATAAAATCTTTTGAACTTCATGTACTGGTAAGTTTGGATAAGAGCTTTCGAAAATACTTTAGGATATATGTAAGGGTAAAAGCAGTTAAATACAACTAAGAATACTTGCTATTCAATTGCTAAAATATTATAAAACATGCAGATTATGATTTCTGAGAATTTTTAAAAATTCATACACTTCCACCTCATATACACACATTTAAAATGTCTAAGCAACATGCATCATGTTACTAATTCTACAAATAAAATTACAGATACCATACTGGCTAGTTGTAAAACAAAACTTTGATAGTTTTTTTATTTTTCATAAAATAATTGGCAAATGCATTCTTGAAATTTAAGTGCATTTTCTCTGCTAATTGAGGTATTTATCCTTGATTTTATAATTTTAACAATAGCTTGAATACAGTTTTTGACTACATTAACTAATATTTGATGTTATTTGACTGTATCTGAGCTGTAGGGATGTTGCAAGTGGGAAAAAATTGTCATGGCATTTTGGTGTCAACTTAGGTATTATTGGCAGCTCCTGCTGAGCAGCACCAAGATCACAGAAGGAGTATAACTACTTGGCATGACCAATAGGTGTAACTGACTGCAACTGCAACTACAACTGATGTTAACCACACAAATGATAGGTTTAATACTACAAAACTCAAGTCATAGGCTAACAATAGCCTCCGAAATTGATTGCATGAGTAATGTACTGCCCATATATAAAAATCGCGTACATCAACATTAATGATGTAGGGACAACCTAACATAAACCTAGGGGCAATGGGATGGGCACGCTGTTATTACGGCGGTAAGACCCGTTATGGAGGATTGGCTCGAGAGGCGTCATGGGACCCTCTCATACCGGCTGACGCAGGTGATCACTGGAAAGGGATGTTTCGGAGATCACCTGTGTCTGATCCGCAAGGAGCCAACGCCTGAGTGCCATCATTGCGATGGCCAGACCGTGGACACGGCGCTCCACACGCTGGCAGAATGTCCGGCGTGGAAGGAGCCGAGGCGTGATCTCGTGGCGGCCATCGGGGTGGTGGTTCTCTCGCTCGGTAACATGACTGCGGCCATGTTGCGGAGCGAGAACGCGTGGAACTCCGCCGTCTCTTTCTGCGAGCAAATTATGCTTGCCAAGGAGACGGCGGAGCGGGATCGGGAGAGGTTTAGAACTCTTCCGGCCCGCCAGGCCCGGGAACGGGCCAGGTACCACAGGCGACTCAGGCGCCGGAGATCGGAGAATGATCTCCGTCCTCCATAAGCGCAGGCCTGGGGGTGACATATGAGGCCATCTGTCACCCTAGCAGAAGCAGGCTTGGGTGGCGGCGCGGACGCTGCGGAGCGTGCGCGCCCTTGGGGGAAGTTACGGGAACATTGGGGTTCCCACACTGGAGGGGGCCGTCTACAAACCGTAGGTGGCCCGAGGTACGTCGGGGTTCCAGGGTTTTCCTTTCTAGGGTGTACCTGGTTCCCCGGCATCTAGTACCCAAGATGGCGTGCGGTTTTAGTCGGTTCGAGTCCGACATGCCACCAGAAGGTGGTATCCGAGGGGATTTCCGCACGGAGAAAAAAAAAAAAAAAAAAAAAAAAAAAAAAGGGGCAATGGGATAAAATTTTATTTTGCGATGATCTTGATTTGGGTTCATGCCTGATACAAGACTAGTATGAGTGTGCCATTTTTCTGAAAATACCGAAAGCCTTAGGTGTATCCAGTATGTTCATCCATAAAATCGCTTAACAGTTATCTTACGTTTTTAGGCCTTAAATCTATCCATTTGCACAAATACTTGGCCCCAATTTCATGTTGCATGGCAAAGCGCTTTCCCATATAGCTTTGTGAACCTGTGAGTACTTGGCCCATAAGAAACATCTGGGTATTGCCCTGCCCTGTACAATAACCAGTTCTCAACCCCATCAAGCATGTATGGGACATGCTCAAGAGATGTTTTGTGGAGGACTCAGACAGACTCTTTGATTTTATGAATAAGTTTTAAACAAAAGAGGCAGCCAGACTTATTAGACTTATTAAATTAATTTTGCTAAGCAATTAAATTTTGTTTTTAAAAATGTTAAGTTGCTAGCTAATATAGTATTTAAAAAGAACATTTGTGGCTTTATATCAATATAAAATTATTGAGGGAAAAATCCTTCTGAAATTCACATTAGCACATGTTGCTTATATTTCTTTGATGTGTGATAAACTATACAAATGACTATTAAGTTATTTAAGGTTTACAAGAAGTACAAGCTTTTAATATCATATAAACTTGTAAATCGCAATGGCTCAAACCTGACTTGACAGCATTTAGCTGATTTACGCAGTAGACCCTCAGTATGCTAGACATTGTAATCCTAATAAATGGATGAGTAAACAAACTTCCATATAGCAAGAAAGAACAATATTCAAAATTCCTCACCACCTCACTATGTATCATCGGTAACATAGTAGATATTTCTACTATATTACTGTTGTGTAAAGATTGTAATGATACCCCATAAATTCAACTCTGTTCAGGTGTTTAGAAGTTTTGGTGGACACACAAACTCTCATCAATACCCTTAACTTTGATATCTGTCATATTTTATTGTATGACTATGAATGCTTGTCCTGTTTTTGTCTTTGTGTTTAATGAACACCTTTCAGTTAATTATTTATACAATATAGCAAAAAAGTTAAAGCTTGCTTACCTTGAGTTGAATCATCAATTTTTTTAGATTTTATTTTGATATATTCAGTTCCTTTAATTGCATTTATAATACAAAGACATCACCAAAATCCTAATTAATATTTTAAATGTGTAAGTGTGTTTGTCTGTTTTTATTCTTTCACATTTTAACTAGTAAACTGGTTATTATCAAAATTCATATTTGTTAAAGTACATAGTTTCTATATACATATACACATTGCAATTAAATGGAGATATATTATTTATAGCTATTATTATATTTAAAAAAAGTAAAATATGCTTTTGGTTATTACATTCTTCATCTAACACAGTCAAGCATAAGTGTGTGCTGTTAGAATACGCACACATTTTTAATTTATTGTGAAACTAGACACAGTTTAACTACTTTTCTTTCTATTCAAGTTTTTACATGTCTGTAGTCTTCAATATTTCTAGAAGTTATTGGGTGTGTGAATATGACTCCGCCCCTTTTTGTCAAAATAAAACACATTTGTTCGCTTACAAAATTAAAAAAAAAATTTATTGAAAGTATGCTCCATCTGCAGCTACAACCTTCGCCCATCGTTCAGGTAGTTTTCGTATTCCTTGCTGGAAGAAGTCCTGGTCTTTTGAGCTTATCCAGTTGTCAATCCAAATTTTGATACTTTCACATGAAGTAAACTTTTCTCCAGTAAGGTCTGTCTGCATCGTCCGGAATAGGTGGTAATCCGAAGGAGCTATGTCTGGTGAATATGGCGGGTGGGGTAACACTTCCCAGTCCTGTCCCTCTAAATATCTTTTTACGACTTCTGCGGTATGCGGTTTGGCATTGTCATGCTGAAGAATTAATTTGTTATGTCTATTCACCCATTCTGGTCGTTTTTCTTCTATGGCTCGCTTCAAACGCATTAGTTGTCGTCGGTAAACTTCTCCATTAATAGTTTCAGAGGGTTTGAGCAACTCATAATATACAATACCTTTCTGATCCCACCAAATACAGAGCATGACCTTGGCACAGTGAATATTTATTTTTGGCTGTGATGGGCCTGGTTCGCCTGGTTTCACCCAAGCTTTTTTGCGTTTAGGATTTTCGTAGTGTATCCATTTTTCGTCTCCTGTGACTATCCGATGCAAAAATCCTTTTCTTTGCTGTCTTTGAAGCAGCATTTGACAAATGGTTTTCCGACGTTCCATGTCTCTTTCTTTTAAATCATGTGGAACCCAGTAACCGGCTTTTTGAATCATTCCCATCATTTGTAAACGCTTTGCAACAGTTGAACGATCAACATTTAATGCTGCAGCTAATTCTGATTGAGTTTGGCAAGAATCTTCCGCCAATAATGCTTCCAATTCAGCATCTTCAAATTTTTTTGGTGGTTTTCCATGTTCTTTATCCTCAGTACTAAAATCGTTATTTTGAAATCGTCGAAACCATTCCTTGCAAGTTGTATTAGACGGAGCATGCTCACCATAAATCTCCACAAGCAAACGATAAGTTTCCGCTGCAGTTTTCTTCGCAATAAAATAATGTAATAACACTTCCCGCAAATGACGTTTATTTGGAATAAAAACCGACATTTTCGAAAAGGTGAAAACAATTGTTGCTTACACTTCAACCAAATATCATAAAATGCGTTAGATAGCTGACATTCAGTACTATCGAATACAAGTATGGTCATTTATTAGTACACGTAAACAATACTAAAAACGACATCTGTTGAGAAAGGGCGGAGTCATATTCACACACCTAATACTACAAACATATACACTACCGTCCAAAAGTTTGGAAGCACACCTGATTTCAAACAAAACAAAAGATTGCCGACTCCCTGCGGTAAATAATAGCAATAAAATAAAGTTTTATGACCTTTTGTGATTTTTTAACACAAAACAAAAGGATTACTAGTGCATATTCCTTGAGTTTTAACAAATTCCTGGATTTTGACGAAACACGTGTTTTATTACTTCATCCGCCGGGGACTTTCTTTCATGCATTGATGCGGTTTTATTGAAAATATTTTGTAGTTTTATCTTTTTTGGACCTTATTTAGTCACACTTGAGCATTAGAACGCGAAGGTTGTGATATTAACATCGTCTGTATTCAAAAGATTTCGACTACTTCCTTGACCGTCTTTTTTTATTGAAATTGGCAAAACGCAAGCAAATCACACTTGAACAGCGAAGCGCTATTTGTACTCTGCGTGAGGAAGGCTACAGTGAACGCCAAATCGCAAAAAAACTCGGAATTTCTTGTAAAGGTGTCCACTACACCCTCGCTAGAAAAAAAGAAACTGGCAAAAATGAAGATAGAAAAAGGTCTGGTAGGCCCAAATCCACTACAAGTCAAGAGGATAACTTCATCAGAGTTCTTTCTAAACGGAATCGTCGCTTAACTGCACCACAAATTACCGCATCTCTGAATGAAACGCGAGGAACACCCGTGTCAATAACAACAGTTAAAAGACGACTACTGTCTGCGGGGCTAAGAGGTTGTGTTGCAGTTAAAAAACCAAAACTAACAATTCGGCATAAGAAAAACAGACTAGAATGGGCAAAGGAACATAAAAACTGGACAATAAACCAATGGAAAAAAGTTCTTTGGAGTGACGAATCGAAGTTTCAGATTTTCGGGTCCAATAGACGTGTTTTTGTGCGCCGATCTAAAGGAGAGAGAGCTTCAGAAGCTTGTACAGTGCCTACTATCAAACATGGTGGTGGTAATGTCATGGTTTGGGGGTGTTTCGGCAACAATAAACTCGGAAGTCTTGTGAGGATAACCGAAAAACTAAACAAGGAACGCTATTTGAAAATTCTTAAGGATTTCGCCATACCCAGTGGACTGAATCTTATTGGTCCTGGGTTCGTTTTTCAGCAAGATAACGACCCGAAACATTCGTCCAAACTGTGCCAGAACTTTTTAAGGAAGAAAAAAGATGTGAAAATCATGCAGTGGCCGTCTCAATCACCTGACCTTTCTCCCATTGAACTTGTTTGGGATGAACTAGATAGAAGGGTGAAAAATCAATCTCCTACGAGCTCAGAACATTTGTGGCAACTATTACAGAGCGAATGGAAGAAGTTAGATGAACAGTATTTTATGAAATTAATTAGTAGGATGCCTAGAATATGCGAGAAGGTAATTAAAGAGAGGGGTGGACACTTCGATGAAGCTAAAATTTAATTTAATTTTTATATTACTTATTTAATTTCATTGTTGTAGAAGTGTGTTTTGTCTATTTTTTTAATTCTGTATCAATAAAAAAAAATTAAGATGGCTTACTTTTATTTTATTTGATTTTATCTTGTTGCTTCCAAACTTTTGGACGGTAGTGTATTCTTTACATATTGCAAAAATTGATTTTTATTAGCTACACTAATGAAATGAAAAAAAAAAATGTATATTTTTCCAATTTCATGTCCTTTTTCTCTATTAGGCATTAAATAGACATGAGAATTATATTTTACACAAAAAATATTGAATGCGACCTCTTTTTATAAAAAGTCAGTGTTCATTTTTGTGATCTGTAATAATTTTCATTAAATTAATATTTTAATTAATTTTTCATTCCCTTGCTTTATTTGATAGCTTCCTCTATATAAAAACCGTAAGTTGTCTTTTGATTTAAAAAATGCTTAGTTACTGATGTTTCTATTTACCTCTTAATATGTAGATTAAAATATATTATGTGAAAAAACTATACTAAACTCAGCTTTATAGAGCATAATTAAAACTGTTACCCTCTTACTATTGTAAGGATTATATTAAAACTCAATTTAACTTGCTTTTAACAAATGTTTATAATAATATACCCATTATATTATGTACATATATGTATACAACATGACTAAACCAAACTTTCAGGGAATGTCGCACATTAACGACTTAATAGGCGTATTGAGGGGCCTACGACTTGTGGTGGAGGCGGGGATCAAAACACAGCAAGAAGCGACCAGCCTAATATGGCATAACTCCAGCATGAAGGCTCTTGTTCAAAACTGTCCTAACACTAATCCTCTCGCTTTCAATCCTAATCCTAAAGCAGCAAAAGAGTTTATGGAGAGAGCTCTTGTTGTCGCACATGGGTTCAGACAGTATGCACTAATGCAAATTCCTAATTTAAATACTGCTGTAGAAAAGCCACAAATGGATCAACAACTACAGGAAGAGCTTGATGAGTTGAACAGAGAATTCACCAGGACATTTGAGACGTTAACCAAATCTCAAACTATAAAGGAAAGTAGTATTTCGGAGGCTGACCTTGTGTCTCCACTGGAGGAGTTAAAGATGAAAACTGAAATGTTAGCAAAGCCACAAACGAAACCTCAGAATTTGAATCAACCCGCACCAAGTATCAGCTTATCTCCACAAATGGTTACATCACCGGTTCCAAAACCAGTTGCTAAGAAAAAGACAAGAATTGTTGTAAGTACCAGTTTCACTACATTTCAAGCTTCAACATTAATATCTCACTTATCAGTTGAACTTGAATTTATTTTATATATATATATATATATTTGTGTGTATGTAGTAGGTATGTGTGCTGTTATGCTTATAATAGTAGTGTAGTATTGTATGTATTGTGGTAAATATTTCTTTTTTTTGTGCGATAAAGGGGGCATAAAAAAAAAACTCGGGGGCAAACGAGCAGACGGGTCACCTGATGGTAAGTGACTACCGCCGCCCATGGCATTGCCGGCCTTTTAGGTAGGAGTACGCTCTTTTCTTGAAGGTTTGAAGATTTTTATCCAAATTTCATATTACCCATTTTTGTTTAACAGTTGTAATAACAGTAACGATACAATGTTTGATATTTTATTGTGCACCTCAAGTTACCAGTCACCATACAGTATAGTCCATCGAGGGTTGTCTGGAAGAGATCGCAGATTGAGATAAGACCGCCCATTCTACTACTAATTAAATGTTTTTTTTACGTGTCCTATAATTTGGTGTACAATGAAGTATGTATATTCTATTTTCTATTTTTTTTTCTCTTTGGAGGAACGTTTTTCTTAAATTTGTAGTCAAAACTTTATACATTTTTTTTAGAAACTGTCTATTTATTTTCTTTATCCGTGATTTTTCATAGAATCTAGTTTGTTGATATATTGATCGTTATCTAGGTTTTTCTCTACTAAAAAAAAAAAAAATTATTTAACTCATCATAAGAGTAGTCCTGCTCGCAACTTAATTACACACCTCTAAATCTGCTCTACTTTAACCGAAAGTGTTATGTTTCAAGCACCCTGTATATCTTACTAGTATTATAAATACGAAAGATTGGATGAATGGATGTTTGTTACCCAATCAAGACAGAACACACAAATACGTCCACCTGGACTTATCTTGATGAAATTTGGAAGATCGATCGATCGAAGATGAAGGATCAAAATTTCCACGCAGCCCCAGTGTAGTATAATGCAGTCAATATACACATCAATTAGTAATTGCATATTTTTGTTACGATGATCTCATGTAGTACCATATTGTGGGTGTATCACCATATTGGGACTCTTTTCTAGGACAACGTTTTTATGGCCATAGTGCATTGCATCATATCTAGTGAGAAACTAAAATCACGGCTCAATCTATGGCACGGCTAAATCTATGGCATGGCATCAAAGTCTCACTGTGTATGAATGTAATAAGCATATAAAGACCCTAACGGATTTTTATAAGGCTTTCCACCAATATCCATAGTATGAATGAGGAAGGTTTCTGTTTATAATTTAGTATTTAATATATGACTGTAATTAAACAGCTGTGGGAAACTGGGACGCCGTTGTAATCTAAGTTACACTGGCATAACTTGTTCTTGTCAACCACACCTTCAAGAAAAGAGCGTACTCCTACCTAAAAGGCCGGCACCTCACTTGTGACTCTTGAGTTGCGGTTGTCCATTTACGGCGGTAGTCACTTACCATCAGGTGACCCGTCTGCTCGTTTGCCCCAATTGCATAAAAAATACATGTGTATATATATAATACCTTACTTTTGGTTTAATTGAAATAAATGGTTTATGAAACAAATAGTTGTTGACAGAAAACTTAAAAAGACTGGCCTGTTGGTCTAACGGTTAGTGACCCTGACTGCTAAGCCAGAGGTCGTGGGTTCGATTCCCATCAAGGACAAATACTTGTGTGATGAAAATGATTATTTTTATTCTGTGTCTGGGTGTAATTAATCTATAATATGTATGTATTTAGAAGTATATAAGTATGTTTATCAGCTGTCTGGTTACCATAGTACAAGCTCTGCTTAGTTTGGGATCAAACGGCCGCGTGTCAGATGTGTCAAGATCATTATTATAGATTATTATTAATGCTTGCTTCTCTGTATTCTGGTGTTGAATATTATTGTATGTGATGTTTTTAGTTTTTCATTTCACTGTCGAGAATACTGTACGTCTAATATATGATTGTGACGTAAAATCTATAACGTAAGACATCAGAGTACTGTCATTATCATCATGATAATTTAGCCTATTGCAGTCCACTACTGGTAGCCTCTTTGACAGATATACTCTTTATTGTACCCTTGTACAAAAAATAGGATACAATGTTATACTTACATCTAAATACCAAGTAGTGTACAATTGGCTACCTTAACGCAGTTTGCGATCTCCACCAGGGAACCATTGAATGGAGAGAGAAACATAAACAGAAAGACGAAGGTTTCAAAGCTTGTTCAAATTAAACAGGTTGGGTAATAAGTTTTTGCACATTTGAAACATGTATAAAAATAATACTGCAGATGTTATTTAGTTGATCATCTATTTAACGTTTATTGAAATTTATTTAAAAAAAAAAATACATTGTCAAGATGACCCCTTCTCATCGTTGGCACTCCTGCAATCGAATACGTAAACTTTGGAAAACACGCTTGACACGTCCAGTAAGGGATCGCGGCTATCTCCTCGTATATGTTTCCTTTTAATTGGGAT
This sequence comes from Tyria jacobaeae, assembly GCA_947561695.1. Taxonomy (NCBI): domain Eukaryota; kingdom Metazoa; phylum Arthropoda; class Insecta; order Lepidoptera; family Erebidae; genus Tyria; species Tyria jacobaeae. Next base: position 1,617,294 of record OX387207.1, on the reverse strand, counting down.
ATTGTCGTCGGCTTATTAAGGTCACTGGACTTTTCAGGTATACCCACAAGAAAAAAACGCAGGGTGTAATAAGAACTTCACGGAATCCATGGGATATCACCTCTGCGAAAAATGAATTTGTCAGGAAACATTTCCTAGACCATCGGTAAAGTCACATTTGACGAATGGCATGTCGCTGCATCTTGTTGCATCCAAGTCCTGTTATTGCATCCTTCAAATTCATATAATTGTGCCGTAAAAACTCTCGCAACATCTTCAAGTATTCCACTGAATTCAATCTATCATCAGCCTATCGCCGTCATCTGAATTTACAGTTACGTTATTTCCTTGATTATTTTCAAAGCAATACGGACCGATTATGTCCATTGCTGATATGGCAGCCCATACTGTCGTTTTAGGCGAATCCCTGCTACAGTCTCGACAATTGTTCTTGTTTATATCCTCAAGGCTAGAGTATCGCTTCAGCATAATTTCAACTAATAACTTACGTAGAATGTAATCGTTTCGTTTCATCTCCTGCACAATTTGAAGCTTATATGAGTGTAGCTCACACGTTCATGATTCTGGAACGTTCCTTATGGAAATTTCAATCTCCAGAATACTCTCAACACTTCTTCTTGAACGTGGCCGTCCTGTTTGTTTAATATTCGTTGTCGATCCCGTTTGCTCGAACTTCTTGACCTCCGCTTTTATTAAATTAACACTTGGACACTCACACGGCGTAATCCGTATTCAATTCTAAATAAGCGTCGTACAGTGACGTAGGGATCGTTGTTCTTATAAAATTTTTACACAAAAGCACGCTGTTGTCCCGTGAAGCATGCCATCGTGACTAAAATTGCACCAAGCGGCGCAGAATTTCCCGCCACCGGTGCTCCCCAACGGGTTTTAAGAAATCCAATGTTGCTATTTGCAATTTTTTCTTCATCCCACCCCGTATATGTTCTTATTCTAAAGGTAAGGTCATCATCACGAGTTTGTTTTTTTTTTTACAGCTAAGTGAGAACTCAAAGGCCCGCGTAGTGCCCTCATCTCGTATCGGGCGAATGATATCTTTTGGCTCGTTGGCAGCTGGCCTAGGTGTTGGCACAGTCGCTCAATACGCGAGGAATACAATCCAGTCGGTGACGGGGAAAGTTGATGAGTCAACAAATGCTTTCATGACGCCTGCCAACGCTGAGAGGATTGTGGATACGTTGTGTAAAGTTAGAGGTTAGATGTGCTAATGATAAGTCAATTTGATAGAGTATAACCAGTATCCTTTTAATACCATTGCATTCGTGATTTTCCTAGTACTATAAATTTTCCCATCTAATTCCAAAAATGACCTGTTGAGGGTTATAGGTATAATCTACATTATACTACCAAACACGTATGTACGAGTATGTACTCATTACATGTTTACAGGAGCGGCGTTGAAGTTAGGCCAGCTGTTGAGCTTACAAGACGACGCCGTGATCTCTCCGGAACTACAACGGATCTTCGAACGTGTGAGGCAGTCTGCAGACTTCATGCCCTCGTGGCAAGTGGACAAAGTGATGACATCACAACTTGGACCCGAATGGCGAGACAAGGTCGCCAGCTTTGAGGAAAAACCCTTCGCCGCTGCTTCTATAGGTAAGACTAGGTTACTAGTCATTTTACCTTTCCTATTCAAAGTGGATAAACGGGGACTACCTTTATGCGAGTCTAAGGCTTTTTAGATGACAGTGGAAGAAGCTAGAAACGTACATAAGGATAGAAGCAAGAGGCGGGCTGTTGTCTCTGCCTACCCCGATGGGTGAAAGGCACCAACTTATTTATGTATGGTATGGTATGATTTACACTGTCTAATTTCAGCGATTCGACAGTTTCTGTTCGCCTGTTTTGCTAGACAGGGTAAATAGCTGCTATTACTATACCGATTCTTCATGGTGATTTATCAAACCGATGATCACGGGGAGAGTCTTTGGTGGCCCCAGGTGTTTGGCCGGTACGTGGGGACTCCAGTGCACTCCAGAAGGGTGTGGACGGCCGTCTCTTCAGCCTGGGGCCTGCCTGCGGGCTATCAGTTATACCTGTATTAAAGAGATGTTTGTTAAAAAGATCATGACCCGTGATCACCTGGACCATTTGCCGTAAATTTGGTCATGGGAGGTTTAGCAGCTTGCCCGAAGAGCCTGGGGACTACACGAGATTAAGATTGGGACTGACCTCTCGCTCACAGCGCTTCTACGCACCATGGTCGGGAGCGAGAGGTCATGGGATGCAGTGGTCACCTCCTGTGAAACTGTTATGACACAGAAGGAGGCTGCGGAAAGGGAGAGGGAATACACAACTACCCTCTCCATTCTCAGACGTCGCACCGGACGTCGGAGGAGGGCCGACAATGCCCAATTCCGGCCTTCGTAAATGGACCCGAGGGCGGTGTACGTGGGGTACAGTCCACCGCCCAAATCGTTTAGCAGGTCTGAGGTTGCAGGCGTGTAGTGTTACGCGCGCCTCCCTTCCGGAGTGATGGTGGGGGGAGAGGCACATTTCCCCTCTTCAAAACGAGATGGGGTCCGTTCCGGACGGTCACCTGCTGGCCGCGGAAGAATGTTGTGTTCCCTCGACCCTCGGCAGCAGGTGCGAGGAAGGAACACCGTGGTGGTTTTAGTTGGTCAAGTCCGGCACACCCCTCCGCTGATGCCCCGGCGGAGGATAGTCCATGAGGATTCCCCCACGTAAAAAATAAAAAGGGGTCTACCCGAGGAAGAGTCTCTTTTACCTATCTGCATCCGCTCCCCTCCGTCCAGCATGTAATAAATATCTTGGTTTGACGCCGTTTGACTCATGTAGGCCATCCAGAAGTTAGCAAACATGTCTGAACCCCTTTCTGCGGTGAATTGCCCTTTGATCCATTGTCGAGTTACGTGTGTGTTGTTACTACATACCTCCATCTGACTGTCGTAGATAAGCTTTGAGGTGGTAATATCTCTTTGTAAGCCATGTAGCGCAGATTTCCTGAGAGGATTTCAATGGATTAGTTCTTTACCTTCACACCATCAGGGTTGTTGTAGCCGCTGCGATGATAACTGTGCAGTTAGCTTGAAATTATTACTTTACTTGGCAGTCTTATGAGTACCTAGCGGTGCGGCTTCATTGATATGTAGGTCTTTTGGGAATACACCATATCCTATACCAGACCTTTTGAATATCCTTAGATTTTTTTATATTAAGACCTCTTCGAGCAGTTTTATTTTGCACTTTTTGTGTGCATGTAGAAAATTAGATTACAAAATGGTGGTTATCCGTTTTTATACCTCGAATAGACAAGCTCATTAGTAACAGAAAGCATATTTTTTGGTATTATTATTATTTTTTATCAAATTTATTCATAAATTATGTAAATATATTTATCTGGCCTTGAGAATGTATGTAAACAAACCATTAAATGGGTATGAAAATATAAAAAAGAAACTTGCCCGTGACTTTGCAAAAAGAAAGAGTTTTTTTTTAAAAGAGTGTATTCAATCTTTTCATAATTTGAATTTTGATCAACAAAAGCACCTGTTATTTTCTTCCTTTTCAAAAATGCGTAATAAATAATAAACACAACACAACAACAAAAAAAAAAAACTTACGCATTGTTTTATACCTACTCACTGAGCTATTCTTAAAAGTAGTAATAATAGTTCAATGTTTATACTACCAGGTTCTAAAGTACAGATAATGGCAAAATTTTACATTGATCGATGACGTTATGAAATCCGTCGTGTTACACCACAACCGCCATCTTTACTATTGATACGACAGTACTGTCTCCGGATATTTTCGTTAATTCTGTATTTTATATATGTATAGATTATACTATAATCTAACTGTATCTCCGAACTACTCGCTACATGTATTAATAATTTATGCTTTAATACTTAAAAAAATAATCTTATTGGGACTATGTGCTCTGCCCTATTGTAAGTAACATGTTCGAGTATAAAATATTACCAAGTTACCAAACAAAATAGTCAAAATAAAATGAAAGTAGTGGCAGGTAATTACAATGTAATAAAATAATACGGAATGGAAACTACAAACTGCGCTTACGCAAGGTGCAGCGACCCGCCATATTGTATTTTTTTAGTTTTCTAGAACTGTCACTTTATACATTATGAAATTGAATCTGGCACTATGTCTTTTTAAATCATGTTGATATTTGTGCTTTCAATCCGAGTGTTCTCGGTTCAATCCTCGCACTGGACAATACTTTGTGTAATCCTCTAATTATTTTTCTGAGTCTGGGTGTTCTTTGTGTATGTTGTTTGAATGTTTTTCAAGTCCTCCCTGACACAGGAATTAATCCTAGTGCGGGAGTTACGTGGGTGGGACTCAATTATGGTTGGCAAAAAGTATGTATGTTTGATGTTTTCTTTAAGAGTGGCAGCAAAACTTTATCCAATTTGAATGAAGTGAAACATGTTTCAGTGGTAGAGCCATGCTTAGGCACGAATGGGCCGGCTCGACCGCTGTGATACCATGGCCTCACAGAAAACCGGTTGTGAAGTAACGCTTGCGTTGCATTTCCCCGAATTGAGTGAGGTTTCCGGAGGCCCAATTCCCCCTCCCCCTTTTCTCTCCCCTCATCTCCTTTCTCCTTTCTTCCATCTCCTCATCCCTCCTCTCTTCTTTCCGCTTCCTGCATCCCCCCTCCCTCATCACCCTCACAGGCGGGCAGCGCACTTGCGACTCTTGAGTTGCAAGTTTCCATGGACGGCGGTGTCACTTACCATCAGGTGACCCGTCTGTTCGTCTGTCCCCCTATAGTATAATAATAATAAAAAAAATTTTTTAGGTCAGGTGCACTTGGCAGTTCTTCATAACGGTCAAGAAGTGGCCATGAAAGTGCAATACCCTGGTGTGGCCAAAGGCATCAACAGTGATATTGATAACCTGGTTGGAGTCATGAAGGTAAGGGTTTTAAAACTGTTTACTGGCGACACGCGCAATATATTAAGCAATATTCCTAAGATACATACAGGGCAGGTCTGGTACTTTTTTACCGAATTATTTGAGTCGATGTAGAAAATTCCACGTACTCCCAATGTACGAAGGTCAATATCTTCCTTTTTTACTCAAGCTAGTGAATAATTCTCTAAACTGTTCCGAACTACTTATTTACTACGTAAAATTAAATTGCGCGTATCGCCAGTAAGTAAGGAAACCGGACTTACTGTATGTACCGAGGACAACCTGTAATTATAGACGTAACTCCTACTTGTTCAGAGTATGTGGAATGTATAATTTGTATCACGTGTATGATCTCGATCTGTTCTATAACAGCATCAACACATTAAAAACAACCCTAAGCAATAATTTCTTTGATAATCTGCAGCCACAATTTTTTTTTTTTTTTCATTATGTACTACCCTTATTTTAAACTGTTCGTCTTAATACTTCGTATACTGTTTACTGACCTGATAATGTCCTGTAATGGTTTATTCTAAAATTTACATGCGTCACCTTCAAGTAAAGAGCGTACTCCTACCTAAAAGGCCGGCAACGCACTTGTGACCCTTGAGTTGCGGGTGTCCATGGGCGGCGGTAGTCACTTACCATCAGGTGACCCGCCTACTCGTTTGCCCCCTATCGCATAAAAAAAAATTGGTCGTTTTAAAACAGTTATTTTCAATGTTCACACTAGCTGTAAGTATTCTGTAAAATTAAAATATGATAAAATAAATATATACATATATATATGTATATATTGAAATTCACAGAAGATGAAGAAAAAATATTTTATCAACTACGAATCTTGTTGCCATCAACCAGGAATTAAAGAAGTGAACATTGCATACCTTCTGTCACTCCTGTATGCCTGCTGCGGGGTGATGACCCGTGGGGAATTCCACACGAAAAAAAAGTGTTGATTATAATTTAGTCCCGATGACGGAATAGGGGGAAGCCTATTGGGAGACACTTTTGGGAGTAGGATGTTAAGTTTGAAGTATGTTGACAGGAAAGAGAGGATAGAATTGAAAATTGGGGGTATATTTGAGAAGCAAATGGAATAATTAAGATATTACTGATGCTATTGAGATTGTTTATTTATTTATTTAAAAAGTACTGCCACATCACAAACATTTAACATTTAAAATAACTTAAGCTATTTAATTTATGGCCTGATGCCTGTGACAATAATGGCGTACATAACATTGGCAATTCATCGGCTCGAAGATGGTATACAATTATTACTTGTGACTCTTGAGTTGCGGGTGTCCATGGGCGGCGGTAGTCACTTACCATCAGGTGACCCGTCTGCTCGTTTGCCCCCTATCGCATAAAAAAAAAAGGAATACCTAATGAAAACATACTTTGAAATTCAAATTTAACAAATAATACAGTAATCATTGTTGAAATATTAATATTAATGTCTAATAAATGTTGTCATATAAAAAAAAAAAAAAGGAATGCCATTATAATATCAAGTAACAACAAATCAGTTATAAAACAACAAATAATTAACGATTAAAATTAAGGTGCATTTTTAATTTTGTTTTTAAATATACGCAACTTATCGTGGAACACATCAAGATCGGGTGTTACTGTGATAAGGGAATGATACTCATCAATTATTCTACGGTGAGGTGCTTGCCGTCCCGATCGTAAACAATAGCTGTGACTTTAATCCCCTAATAACTATTTTTTTTTTTAAGAATTCCGGCGGGGTCTTTAACAAACATTCAAAAAAACGAACACAAAGAACACCCAGACTCAGAATAACAATTTTAGGATTACACAAAAGTGTTGTCCAGTACGGGGATCGAACCCACAACACTCGGTGCCGTAGTGTAGTTGCGAGTGACCACTTAAACCGCTACGCCATCCGTGCAGTCATTATAAATGAACCTGTTCATAATTAAAAGTGAATGATTATTCTCAATTATTTTTTTTTGTTTTTAATAGGTATGGAACATATTCCCCAAGGGTATGTTTATAGACAATATCGTGGAGGTGGCAAAGAAGGAGCTGGCCTGGGAAGTAGACTATATTCGTGAGGCGGAATGTACTAGAAAGTTCAAGACGTTACTGGCTCCTTACCCGGAGTATTTTGTACCTGATGTTATAGGTATGTTTGATATAATGTTATCTCTAGCCTACTTTTTAATCGTCCTCAAAAAAGGTGAGGTTCTTAGACTGTATGAAAATAAATGCCCATTCTATGATGGAAAATTAAAGTATGAAAAATGCAACTTGCAAGTATTTATCATTCAGGGCCGGGCCCATTATAATTTTGATTTTTTTTTTCATTTTTTTTTATCATTAAAACTCCGTTAGTTTGTTTTTTTTTTATGAATGGCGGGAAGACGAACAGACGGGTCACCTGATGGTAAGTGACAACTGCCGTCCATGGACACCTACAACTGGAGAGTCGTAAGTGCGCTACTAGCCTTTTAGGATGAAGAGGGATGAGGGTATGCGGGGAGGGGTAAGAGGCGGGGATGACGAGATGGGAAAAGGGGTGGGAGGTCAGGGGAGAGGAATGAGGAGAGGGGAGTTGGGTCTCCGGAAACCTCACTAATTTCGGGGAAATGCAACTTGTTACTGCTGTGTAATGTTACTTCACAACCGGTTTTCTATGAGGCCGTTGTATCGCACCGGTCGAGCCGGCCCATTCGTGCCTAAGCACGGCTCTACCACGTAAAAAATATCACAGGCAAATACAAAACATACTTATTATCATTCATACATACATATAAAAATAATAAACATATAATTAGTTATTGTTGTGATAGTTGTACAGACTTATGCAATATTCTTTTGTTTTTTAGTTTCTTTAAATTACAAAATATATTGCAATTTTAAAAATATGAAAATCAATAAAAACGGTGGACTTGTTATGTTGTACATTAAAAATATAATATTATGGTTAAAATATCTCATACACAGTCTATGCTTGTACTATGGTAACCAGACTGCTGATAAACATATAGATAAATTACAGATTAATGGTAATACATCATATTTTAAGTTACCCTTTTAGCAAAATATCTGTGAACTCTGTCTTCAATTTCATTCAGAAGTTTTAACACAGTTTGTACATACAGCCTGAAATTTTATAAACTGTTTATCTGTTTTGGCTTCTGCTGCTCTAATAAACACCCCCTATATTAGTTTTCTATAATATCAATAATGTAACTACATCCCCCTGTTATGTGTATACATGCATAATCTATACATGTATACACATAACTGGGGGATGTCGAGTCCGCTAGTAATTATATATCTATATAATTACTAGCGGACTCGACAGACGTCCTGAAGTTGCAGTATATATAAATAACCTAGATACAAACTGCAGATCCATCTATTGGCTGATTTGTGAATCTAAACTATCCAGGGCGCCACCCAAACGTATATAAAAAAAAAACATTCAAATCGGTTCAGCCGTTTAGGAGGAGTTCAGTGACATACACACGTACAGTAGAATTTTATATATATAAAGATATGTCCAGCTAGACAGCCGAATACTTGGCCTATGTCATCAGAAGAATTTACGCTTACTTTCCTTCTCGTTGCACTAATTTAAAATAACAATTTAAAATAGTGACTGTATTAAATTTTTGTCAGTCTTATTATAATATTTTAATTTTGAGTATTGTTATTAATTTTAATAATTATGATAACCATGTTATAATATAATTCATGAAAGTTTTAGCATAATAAGTATAAAACTCCGTTCAGCAGTTTTTTCATTAATTAACATACAATTAACATTCAAATGTGACACGGCCGGAGTATTACAAGCCTCTCAGAAAACCAGTTGTTAAGCAATATTTGCTTTGTGTATCACCTAGTGAGTGAGGTAACCGGGGACGCAACTCCCCTCTACTCTTTCTCATCTTCTCGAAGGCGGGCCACACACTTACATGAAGAGTGCTGTCTGCTCGTTTGCAATACATCGCATTTTAATATTAGTAATACTGTTAAGGAGTAAAATGTGTGATGTATGTTTGTCTTCCAGACGAGCTATGCGCCCAAGAGGTGATCACAACAGAATTGATAGATGGCGTGCCTCTTGACAAGTTGTTCGATGCGCCGTACGATGTCCGTATTGACATAGCTCATAAGATCATGCAACTATGTCTTAGAGAGATGTTCGTGCTGAGGTGCATGCAGACAGATCCTAATTGGGCGAATTTCTTCTACAATCCCGTTACGAAACAGGTATTTTATTTTGTTTTATTATTTTTATAATATAGGGGGACAGACCAACAGACTCGTCACCTGGTGGTAAGTGACAACCGCCGTCCATGGACACCTGAAACTCAAGAGTCTCAAGTGCGCTGCCTGCCTTTGAAACTCATTAATTTCGGCGAAATGCAACTTAGCGTTGCTTTTAGATTTAAAAAAATAAATTAAATAAAACATTAAAATCAATTACTAGTCCGCAGTTAACTATAATACAGAATATCGCAAAAGCATATAGCATCACATTTATTTTATTTAATAAATAGCTGTTACCCGCGACTTCGTCCGCGTGGTATTTAACAAAAAGTTATTGTTCAGTATATATAGGAGTAAAAACATACCTATGCTAATTTTAATGATATTCTTCTTTGAATCTAATGTTATAGAATTTTTAATTGGTTTTAATTTTTTTCTAAAATAAAAGTAGCCTAAGTTACATCAGCTACCTGGCAGTGAACAACCCGTCAAAATCGGTCCAGCCATTTCAGAGATTAGCCGGAACAAACAGACAGACAAAAATTTAAAAAAATCGTTTTGGTATATGTACCGTGTATACGTCCATATGCATTTAGTAAAAAGCGTTTATTTTAATATCACAAATAGACACTCCAATTTTATTTAGTTCTATTTTATAGATAACAAAAATACTGTAGGAGTAGGGGAAAATAGGAGATCAGGAATCTCACTCATTCGGCAATACAATGCAAGCATTGTTAGTCTACTGCTTTTGTCTCTGAGGCCGTATATATTAATGCAGTGTGTTACAGGTGTGGTCATATTTCAAGGGTCGGTTTTCTCGGATACACATGACGCTTTTTAAATTTGACACACACACACACACACACACACACACACAGCTTGAAACCACACCTTTCTGAAACACTGTCTAATACATATATATATTTAAAGTTTTTTGTTGCTTATCAATATGTAGATATAAATGTTTTTGAACGTATAATAGTTTTTTTTTATGTTTAGCCTTTGCTAACTACTTTTGAGATTGTTATTATCGTTATAAGATTAATTAATTAGAAGAACTACAATAAATAAAATAATAATTAAATATTTGATTACCATTGCTATTGGTGAACATGCTACACTGTTACATGGTATTTAAGACCATTCGTAACCTTGCTTAAACGCAAATAAATATTATATTCTATTTTAATATTTGAAGGTGATTCTCCTGGACTTCGGCGCAACTCGCGAGTATTCCAAAGACTTCATGGACCAGTACATTGAGATCATACACGCTGCTTCGTGCGGCGACAGAGACGCCATCTTGCGAATGTCACGAGACATGAAGTTCCTCACCGGCTATGAGTCCAAAGTAAGTATATTATATCGTAATATGTAGCGGAATACTACTGCAGAACCACCTATTCAGAGCGATTGTGAATCTAAACAATCCAAGGAGCCACCCACGGTCCAGCTGTTCAGTAGCAGTTCAAGGAAATACACACTTGACAAAGTAATATTTCTATAGTAATATTAACCATGCGTAAGTTACTCAATATTTCTGTCTGTCTGTTACATTTATATGGCTAATTGGCTGAACCCATTTCTAATAAATTTGGTATATTGAACACTGGTGAAATTGACCACATTTTATCGACATACAACGCTCGCGAAGCTAAGCTTATTATATACATACATATATATAACATATATAACAGTGGTAGAGCCATGCTTAGGCACGAATGGGCCGGCTCGACCGGTGCGATACCACGGCCTCACAGAAAGCCGGTTGTGAAGTAACGCGTGCGTTGCATTTCCCCGAAATGAGTGAGGTTTCCGGAGGCCCAACTCCGCTCATCTCCTTTCTCCTCATCCCCCTCTCTTCTCTCCGCTCCCTGCATCCCCCATCCCTCATCACCCTCAAAGGCGGGCAGCGCACTTGCGACTCTTGAGAAGCGGGTGTCCATGGACGGCGGTTGTCACTTACCATCAGGTGACCCGTCTGTTCGTCTGTCTGGGACATATAACGGAGTGGTTAATAGTATAAAAGTTAATAAAAATCAGTTCATTAGTTTAATAGGCCCTTGCCTACCCTTTTTAGATACAGGCGTGAAGTAACCTAACTATATATTTTTTTGTTTTAGATAATGGAACAAACTCACGTAGACACGGTAATGATTATGGGCGAAGTATTTACAAGTACTTCTGGCGAATTCGACTTTGGTACCCAGCAAACCACAAAAAGGATCCAAGCTCTGGTCCCCACCATTCTGACCCACAGGCTGTGCCCCCCTCCTGAAGAAATCTACTCTTTACACAGAAAATTATCTGGAGTTTTCCTTCTCTGTTCCAAGTTGAAGGTGAAAATGAATTGCAGGGATATGTTCCAAGAGATTTATGAGCAGTACAAAGCGAATAGTTTTAGATAATAAATTGTTATATTGTTACTTGCTTTATTTGCTGTTCAATATTTGATTATTAGCTCTAACTTAAATATACTATATAGCCTATGTATTGTTATTACATACATATTTAATTATAAAATCGAATACTAAAAAAACTATTTTCATATTGTGGATATGTAAGGATCAAACAGTTGGTGATTGGTTTTTTAATTTTCTGTTTCAATGTCAATTTATTACTCTCACTATATGACTGTATTCATACTGTCTGATACGAAACAGTCTAATACTCCACTGAGAATTACACAGCTTCAATTTAGTATATCGATCTTTAGTTCTTTTTTATGTAAATGTCTGCCTCATTAGTGAAATAAATGGTTTGAAATTGTATTTTGTAATCAGTACTTAAATAATTGCAACACAAAAGTAAATTAATCTTAAGAATATGGTTTAGTCACACCATTAAGACTTTCATAACTCCGAAACTTATTTTTCGTTGAGACGTTTCCCTCATCACCCTCAAAGGCAGCGCACTTACGCTTCTCCAGTTGCAGGTGTCCATGGACGGCGGTTGTCACTTACCATCAGGTGACTTGTCTGTTCGCATGGCCCCCTATAATATAGAAAAAAAAAACCACATCCAGTGGTGGGTCTACGTAAAATTTCATATTGCCCGACCTGATGAGAACAATGGATAAAAATTCCATTGGCCAAACTATTCAACAATCTGACCGACGGCAAACACTTTCTTTCTATCTTTATCAACTCCTGCATTATTATTAATTCCTGTATCCCAAGGGTTTCTGCAAACATTCAAATAACGGACACGAAGAACACTGGGTCATGAGCATTACCACTGATCCTGTATCTCTTTAGCTTTTTAAGTAGTCTAAAACGAGCCACAAAGTCAAATGGCCGGCTCATATCCACGAACAGAGCTGCAACGGGATTTTTAATATCGATATTCGAAATAGTTTTTTCATTAAAACAATGTAAGAGATATACTGGAAAAGAAGGTGTTGCACAACATCTTTTTATGTCTCCGTCTGTTATACTCATATACCCAAGCAGAAGTGACAGAAGTTGAGAAGAAAAGCAATAAACTGTATTCTACTTGGCTACGTCGGTGATGAAGGTTATCGTATCTGAGACATTGAACTTTACGTCCAAGACACGTTACATTTGATGAGATACCACTGATAACTGGTTCAAATGACCAAGCAAACGAAAGCGAGGGACACTTTCCTTTCGGCGTACGGGAATATGAAACTAGAGATATTCAAGAGGTTGATAGATCATCAAGAAGCCATCCAACTGGCAACGCAACTAATCCACACGAGGGACTTAAACCTGAGAGGCATGTGGTTGATGATTACACAAATAGGCAGGGTATAGGAGCTAATATGACGTTATTTCAGATGGGATCGTAACAATGGACTAGAATCGTCTGAAGAGCCAGAGTCCGATAGAGAGGATGTTGACGAAGCTGAAAGGAATGACATGTCTCCAGTTGTGATAGAAACTGAGAGTAGAATGACACTCGGAACCGCAGTGAGATCTAACCCTTTAGTCGACAGAAAGACTACATATATACGTGTATACATTTATTTTTCTTCCACAGAGGTAACTTAAGTCTGTGGTTGTCAATACTAGACACATTCAATATAGTCCTTTGTGAGAGACTGGCATCTGCACTAGAAAAACCTGTCACACAGATTACCAGTAATAAGTATTATAAAAGTCACAAAGGTAATATAAGATTAAATAATTATTTAAAGGTATTTCGTGTAATGCGCGTGTTCGTCCTGTGTGTGTATTTGTGTATGTGTGACTGTGTGTGTTTATTGTATGCATGCGGTAAGGTCAGTCTTTATTTTGGGATGGTTAATAAATTTTCAGTGGACTAATAGTTATTTTCAAAACGATATAAAGTTATAATTTTCTTACACTTAAATTTCGTTAAGGCATAGATGTTGAGAATAGAGTTTAACTTGTTATAGAGATGATTGCTTAGGAAACAATAGCTACGATGTGAGAGAACACTGAAATAATTTTGAAGGACATACTTTTGTTGTAATACGCTTGCTGGTCATATGAAATCTCTGAGTTTTTCGGAGTATAGTCTGGATGATAAAAGTTGTCGAATCGATAGTATACATACTTTAGGTAGAGTTCAGTGGTTGGATAAAAGAAAAGAAAACGATTATAATATTGTGTTTGTGTAGACAGTATTTTCTTGTACTAGAGATCACCTAGTGGTTGAATATACACTATAATTCATTATTTTAATACTTTACTGGCCAATATACCTAGTTTGTTGTCCATTGACAGGAACAAAATATACTGGTCTGTGTAGTTTCATGTAGCCATTGCACTGTAATTTTTAATGAGACAACATAAAAAACCTTTGCATTTCGTGTTGAAGAAGTTTTGTACGTGACGTCTTTTATAAAATGTCTGTTGTCTTGTCAAACGTCTAATGTTGATTTTTTATTCAGTTGCCACAACGAAAAAAAGAAGTATTTTCATAAAATAAATTATTTATTTAGTTTCTCAATCTCTTGTTTTATTTCATCGCTTTTTTTGATATAGAAACTTTTACGGTGCCCTGTTGCCGATTTTATCTTAAAATTTGTAGGTACTAATAATTCTATTCACCTTTTTGGTATCAGCTGTGTGGGTAGCTGACCCGATAAGGTGTTAAAAGTACTTTCCCTACGTCTGTGCCAGCTGGCTGATCGAGGTGAGGATACTTAGCCGGCCAGGCTGTATAAGCCGTCGAACCGTAGCTAAGCAGATAATACTAGGAGCAGGGAAAGGTATTATGCCTATGTTAGCCGGCCAGACTGGTTAGTCCTTGAACCTGAAAGCTACTGAAGTGATACACCAGGAAATGGTTGGAATCGTCTTACATTTCATTAAAAGTATGCCAGTTATATGTATATTTTTGACCATTAGGTAGCGTAGTCAGTTCACCGCACAATACATGGATTAACCAATAAGATTTCTAATCCTATATTTATAATAATCGAAGTGCAGGCAAACAGTCAAATAACGTTGCTGTTTTCGTTGTCTGTGTGCGTGAGTATAAATTGTGCCTCGTATTAAAACACGGTGTCGCGCGATTCGCGTTCATTCGCCGCTTGGTATACAGTGCGAACGGATGCGTGTTCCCGTAATGCATGTTTAGGGCTCCACAGTACGTGGCATGTGTACTTCACAACCTATTAATATATACATTTAAATATATTAATGAATGATGTTGAATGTCGCACAGTAACGACTTAATATGCGTATTGAGAGGCCTACAACTTCTGGCGGAGGCATAGATCAAAAAACAACAAGAAGCTAATATGGCATAACTGCATAACTCCAGCATGAAGGCTCTTTCTCAAAACTGCCAAAACTAATCGCTTTCAACCCCCATCCAAGCGCAGCAAAAGAGTTTATGGAGAGAGCTCTTGATGTCGAACATGGATTCAGACAGTATGCACTAATGCAAATTCCTAATATAAACACTGCTGTAGAAAAACACCAATGGAATAACAACTGCAAAAAGAGCTTGAGAATACTTCAAGCTCTTTTTAATAGAGCTTGAAAACCCTTCAAGCTCTTTTTAATAGAGATTTCACTATTAGAGACTACCAAATCTCCTACTATAAAGGAAATTAGTATTTCGGAGGCAGACCTTGTGTCTCCACTGGAGAAATCAAAGATGAAAACTGATATGGCAGCAAAGCCACAAACGAAACCTCAGACTTTGAATCAACCGGCACCAAACATCAGCTTATCTCCGCAAAAGTCTACATCAATGGTTCCAAAACCAGTGAACAATTGTTTATGAGGAACTTATTTCAGTAATTTGTAGCCAAAACTCCATACATTTTTGTAGAAACAGCATTTATATATTTTCTCAATCCGTGATTTTTCGCGGAATAAATTTTACATTTTTGTGTTTACTAACACAACAAAAAAAATCTTATTTTAATTAATTGATTACACTACCATTGTAAACAATTAATAAAAATAAGATTTTTTTCGGAACTTAATTAGCTTGACCTGATCGGACCTTAATTAGCTTCAAATCTGCTCTACTTTAACCGAAGTTATGGTGTTTTGAATTTTAATTAATTGATTACACTACCATTGTAATCAATTAATAAAAATAAGATTTTTTTTTGGAACTTAATTAGTTTGACCTGATCGGACCTTAATTAGCTTCAAATCTGCTCTACTTTAACCGAAGTTATGGTGTTTTGAATTTTAATTAATTGATTACACTACCATTGTAATCAATTAATAAAAATAAGATTATTTTCGGAACTGAATTAGCTTGACCTGTTCGGAACTTAATTAACTTCAAATCTGCTCTACTTTAACCGTTATGGTGTTTTGAATCAGCCCGCATTGTATATCTTACTAGTATTATAAATACAAAAGTTTTGAAGGATGGATTTTAGTTACTCAATCTAGCCAGAACACCTCGATGTACCTTGATGGGATATAGAATATAGGCTGGCATCTGCACATAGTCCACCTTTTAGCCAAAAATATACAGATCAAAATTTCCACGCAAACATCTAGTCTAGAAAAATGCAGTATCGAAGCCTGTTAATATTTGTATTGCTTCTTTAAGTAGTCTCAGTTCCTTTTCAAGCACCGTCGCATGCGATGGAACACTTGACTGAAACAGTGAGCCTACTCTTCCTTAGGGATCTCTTCCATGCCTTTTTCAAATGCTGCATGCAGCCACGGCATCTTCAGGGTTCAAAAAAACGAATTCCTATAAACTTATCTTTTATTTTTGGAAATAAATAAAAGTCACAAGGTGCCAGGTGTGTAAGGAGGATGACTCCCTAACTCCTCACCTTGGATAGACAAATATTCAATAGACCGTCTGGCGGTGTATGCTGGAGCGTGGTCGTGGAGGAGGAGGATCCTGCTTCTTGGGCGCTGCTGGGCCGTCCACTCCACCACACCCTGCTCGCCGCTGCACGGCGCAGTGGCGTATATAAAGGACGGAGGACCTGGCGCAGCTCTCATTCTTTTCGGCTCCAGCTGCGCAAGTTGAGTGTCTCGCTTACCATCTACTGCACCACGATTGAAACCTCCAGAAGCCCTGCCCTGAGTCAAATTATATTTGATAAAATTGCTAAAATCAGATTAAAACAGTTTTTCCTTTCTTTACATAAAAAAACTGTGAAATTTTATGACCTAGTGTGTGTTAAATTAGTTTTCCTGGTCGACCACGTTTCTGGAACGAGGCGGCCTTTTACCACATTACACTCATATGTAGTGTGTGGTGAGCTTTTTATGGCAAATTACATAACCACAGTGTTCCGTCACCGGTTCTTACAGCCGGGCCCTCAAGTGTAACCTAGAAAGATGCTTTTGTACAATAGCAGACTGAGCCGCCTGCATAACAAAGCCTTCCTACTATGGTGCTACCAACGTATTAATTCATGTTGATTTATATAACTGTGATCGTTTATAATTAATGGGTAAATAAAATAAAAACCACATAAATTTTAGAAAGTGTATTGCTGGTCGAAAAGGCATTGCGGAACATTAAAGCAATTATACATCGCGCCAGTTACCCTACGGCAGCCTTACTTCTTAAATATTGTACTATATTCTTACATTATGTACCGCGTGCAACAATATTTAGCAAGAAACTTGAAGCTTAAGATGCATGTACTATACTTTCTTCAAAGTGAGTTGTATAAGCTTCATTACATACTGCAGGAAATAATCAATTGTGCCACAATTCTGTGGAGGTCCGCAGTATTTATTCTATTGCAGTTGGCTGCTCGCTGTATAGCCGGTAGCCAATTAAATTATCAATTTTTATAGCGAATGTTATCGCTTATGATCAGCAAGACATATAGGCAGGATAGTCGCCAAAGGAATCGACACGATCTGTGTCAGAAATTTATTATTTAATCACATTATATCATGTCATACTACAATCCCATAAGAAATAACTTATTCTGTTCTTGTACATTAGTGGGACCATAGCTTAACATTCAATTTAAACCTCCTATACCTATCACACAACAAATTGTTTTATCTTAATTAAATAGTATTTTCATTATTAGACAAACGTTTTTTTTTTATATGGCAGTGTAGCACTGGTTGTAATATTTATCTCGACATGTCGATGTTATAATATATACAAGTAACATTAAATTTAATTTATAACACCATTGTTACAAAATGTCTAATTCAATAGGTCTCTGTCTCAACTCAGAGGTTGACAAAAATATTATTTTTTTTATATAGGGGGACAGATGAACAGACTGGTCATCTGATTTTAACAACCTGTGCCCATGGACACCACGAACTCAAGAGTCGAAAGTTCGCTGCCAGCCTTTAAGGGAGATGGGGGAGTAGGAAGAGGAGATGGGGAATGAGAGGAGAGGAAAGAGGAGAGGGGCGAAGGGGAGACAGAGTAAAAGGGGAGTTGTACCTTTTATAATTATATTTTTAATGCATTTATTTTCCGTAAATGGCTTTCGTTTTTTTCTATTGCACGCGGTACGTCCGTCTACAGTTTTCTATATATGTTTACAATAAGTCTTAAAAACCTAATTATACTTTGAATACTAATAACTTCTATTAAATTGTTCTAGTTACACGTGAGACATGCTGAGATTATGGGAACATATTTGTTGCAAGTTTATTATTATTTTTATTTTAACTCTCCTTGAATATTCTATCCAAATTTAAATTTTTCTTTTGTTGCAAAACCAATAATGTAAGATATAAACCAATGTCAAAAGGCAAGGAAAACTTGGACTTCACTTGGCTACACAAAACTTAAAACCCTCAAGTGCAAAAGTAAGTGACAATGCTTGTTTTTTTTTTATAATATAATTTTCTTTCCTCTTTCTACGGCACAGGTTATCGATAAGAGGCTTTAAATGAAACACAAATGTACGTTACTGTACAGATAAGTTGTACAGGCTTCGATAGATCCTTTAAATGATCGTGCTTTCTTCAGTAAACCAGATAGTTTCTGACATCCCCATTCAATCTTTTAATATATAGCTTTACTAGAATATAAATATCTACAAATGGCTAAGAAAACTCTGCTGATTGTAAGAGAATCAGTTTCGTGTTTTTCTAGATTGAATCTCTCCGTCAATAGAATTTTACGAAGTATGTTACCATACTTCATAATTCATTTTCTCGTTGTAAGTATATAGCTACAGGTAAATAAACTGGTTCTCAATGGGGTACTATCAATCAATATTTACTTTTGGTGATAGATATTTTATTGCAAGTCCAAAGTTACATTGATCATTGATACAAAATGATAACAGTAAGTACAAAGAGTATACAGCAAGTGCACAGATTATTTTTATCACTAATTAAATACATAACCCATATAGTGGAGTTCTATAATAGTCTAGACATTCGCATAATCTCAGCAATGTAATATTCAATATAGTTTTTTAAATAAAAAGCAACACTTGTTACTTCATGGGGTTGTTACATTATCTTTAAAAAAGTACCTATCTCAAAGTTATTTGTCAAATAAACACCTAGTTAGTGTTTCGAAAATGTGTACAAACGTTTTTGAAACCTCATAATTATCAACAAGTATTATTAGGAGTATAGATTGTGTTTGATATTTTAATAAGCAAAGTTGGCATTTTTGTCAGTTAATTAGTGGTCTTTTATAAAAATATGAAACAAACCAAAAATATTATGTAAGTAATTATTGTAAGACACACTTGATATTTCTTCTTCGATTGTAACGCGTAACAATCGACGTAACTGGGGTTTGCTCTGTTACAGTGATATAAAACTACAGAGTGCTACAATCCTCTCATTATTTGTTTACAGTTAAAAACGTGATACTTAATTGATGTAAAACACAAGCACTATTTTAACACATTTAATAACAAACATCTATTTCATACAACTATAGATTTGTTAAAACTGTAATAACCTGTGATTCATAATGATTTGAAAAGTTCCAGTGAAGATTTAAACATATTATTTTTAAGAAAAATTGCACTGAAAACATTAAAGCTGAAATCAATATATACTTTAATATATTTCAAAAGCATCTAATCATCTGACTATCATGAGTAATATGTTAATTTTACTCATGATAGTCAGATGAAGTCTTAAGGGTCGAAGTTCTGTTCGATTGGTCTTGCTCATGCCACTGCGATGAGATTTTAAAGTACATTTCACAGAATCTTATTTTTTTATTTATGAACTTCTTGACCATTTATAAATATTGTGTAAAATTTTCCTCTCCCGGTTACATTCAAATGACAACTTACTTACTTCATGTTTTAGAATATTTATGAGATTCATATTGTATTTTGTTTTGAGATAAGATTGACTATCTTATTTAGAAGTGTACATCGTCAATAATATTGCGTATTTAACAATAACATAGAATATAATTAATATATTATGAAGTAACAACACATAAGCTACAGATGAACAACTAACACTTCATTATATTAAACATTCATCTAATACACTGATAAATTGTTTAAAAATGTAATCCTCATACAACTCTACAGTTCTTGGGTAACTCATTGGGAAATATCTCGTAGCTAGAACTTATGCTAGTTACATATGTACTTATATATTAACTTTTAACTTCTTTTTGATGTTTTTTTTATATTTCATTAATACTTTATAAACAATATCATATCTAATAAATTAATAAACACATGATTTTAATTTTCAGCTCGTTAACCTCGTTTGATCGCAGTGTAAAAAAAAATTGAAAAAAAAAAAATGATATTTTTTATCTTTAGTACGTGTAAAGTCCGAAAACTCTTTTCAATATTTAGGTAAGCTCATTCATAACAAACTTAATTATCATTTAAATAGAATTAGGCATCGTTTGTTTTTACTAAAAATAATAATCATAGCGTTTTAATTATAACGTATATTAAGACTATATTTTCTTTTCTTGAAAACCACTTAGTGACTGAAAGTATCAATATTTCGAAATACGTTCCCATTTATGTCTGATTTCAACTATTGCAGTTATATAGTAGTAAATCATGTCTACGTGCAGTTTTATTAAACAAAGTTATCTAAAACATAGTGAAATATCTAATTAATATTGTAACTTATAGTGCGATGTGCTATTAAACACAATTGCTATTTATTTAAAAATATTGTTGAGGTAACCATTATTAGTGATGTTTGGTATTGCCAGTAACTATTGTGTGTTTTAAGTAATGTACTACCATCAGTAATATATTTAAACTCCTGATTAGTAAATTGATGTATATATAATACTTGTCTAAAACACTATTTGCACTTATTTTAATAGAGCAAGTTATTCAATTGTCAAAATTTAATGTAGGTATATATTTTTCAAAAAAAAATGATAATGAATCGATAACGAAACGCTTTTATTATTTTAATGTTAAGACCAGATAACATAGAAAGGAGTTGTATGTTTTGTTACATAACTACAGTTTGTTATAATGAGAAATTAAAGTCGAGTTCTATATTATGCATCTGTTCCGACTCCATAATTTATCGCGGCCATTAGGCGAAGGCTTACATATTTATCACGATGGTCAGAATTCTTGAAAATAAGAAATCTTGTGCATTCACAATCGGCTACAAAGTCGATTTCGTAATTTTTTAATTGAGACACATTTTTTCTTAAATCAATAAAATTAAGTGTGTGTCCTGTGATTATAACACTATATTCTAATATACATATTATATGCATATATGCAGTAACTGATACAAATGTGGCCATCATGACTATCAAAGTATAACTTGGTAGATAAGGTAGGTCCTTTCACAGTTTCACTAAAGTAAATTAAAAACAAAGGGTGTTAACACCCTGTTTATATCTAAAACTACCTGTCCCATACTAAACATTTGCAATAATCGAATTTCGATGCTAAATCGCTGCGTAAGGGACAACAGTTACAACGCAATACGCACGCTCGCGTCTCGACCGCACCACTCAGGGCTTGACCAACAAACTTACTTTTTTGTGAGAAGTTGTCGTGTACATACATACAACCTTATAAGAAAATGCAATGAATAACGAAAAAGGTGTTCATGAACCTTAAGTATTATTGATGAATATTTAAGTAAAAATAGTCTGTATTCTGTTTCAGCCAATTTGTGGCTTGGCTTATTTTTGCACAATACAGTTCAATTAACGGCAATTCCTAATAAAACTGAAGTTTCGTATGAAGTTGAAGAACTTCTTATTAAAATTACAAATAATAACGTTATAGAAAACTATTTTTGTTCGGTAAGCCCCTCGTAGTCCGGTGAACACGGCGCTCCATTCTAAGTGCTGCTCTCATCGCACGTACGAGAAAATGCTTCTGTACTTATTAACTAGTAATAAGTGTTACCTAGCTATATACATAACAATCTACATACCCCGACCGTTCCTCTACGAGTTCCTATTCTCCGATGTGATCACACAGTTTGAAGCCATAATGTTTTCTCAACAATCTCTTATAAATAATGCCATAAATTTAAAATGAGTACTAACATCAATAAATATTAGCTAGTATAACACCTAGTCTGCTTCATTTAATTTAATTTCACTAGGTACATCAATATTTAATACTAATTTTAATATATTTCGCCCATTGAATATTATGCACATATAAATAAAATTTAGCAAACTTTTGGGTACAATTCGTTATGTTAACGACAATTTTGTGAAAACACACAAAACATTAATTATTATATATATTGTAGAAAGATATATATAGTAAAACACACGATCGATACACATGGTCGCATTAGTATAAGTAGCAAACAGATAGCAGAGAAACGGTCCAATTGAGATGGTCAAAGTGATTACGAGTGGTCGATATTTCGAGCACGTTAGGCCTTAAGCATTGGACTCCTTAAGGTCTGTAAGCCTCGCAAGCTGCGCGGGCTCCAGCTCGTCAGGGATGGAGGCACGGCCGCCATGCGGCGCTGCAGGGGGCGACTGCGGCGCGGTGGGAGGGCCTGACGCTACTGATGCACCGCCTGACTCTCCCTCCGAAGCCGTCGAGCTCGACTGCGGATGTGGCGCCGAGTCTGCCGGACCCTCGTCGAAGTCTCTGAGACAGACCGCAGTCTGCTCCGACAAGGACGATTCGTCGTCGTCGTTCTCCTCGTTTTGTGGTTCCCCCTGGGTGTCTTGATCGAACTCGGTGTCGGCCTCCGCCTTGGGCTCGGGCGCTGGGAAGGGCTGATCTGGATCTTCTATCATTGGTGTTGCGGCTGTAATGACGATTTGCGCCACACCAAGCCCGTAGTCATCTGACTGTGGCAGCTCAACTGCCGGGGGCTCCGGAGCCCTCACCAGCAGCGGAGGCTCCTCGTCGTCCTACAGAAAGATCACACTTTAAAACACCCTTTAATATTTAAAAACGTAATTAGTCAAGGAAAGTTTGAAAAAGGCATACTTTAATTGGAGTCATGCATCAAAGCGACATGCTATGAGGACGTGGGCTACGAAGGAGGTTGACTAAAAGTCTATTATAAGATAAGTTAAGGAATAGATTTTTGCTGAAACTAGAAAAGAGGCATAAAACAAACAACAGCAACGAACTACTTTAGTTACAAGCTTTGGCAAGCTACACTAGTCGAATGTACAAGACGGGACAGACTTAGTTAATCTATGATAGGGCCAAACCTCTTCCCAATGGTTATCTTCGACAACCTCATCGACTGAAGCATGAAAAAGAATTCGCATTGAATTAAAAACAATACTTTGAAAACATACATTAAAACAAGTATGTACTTATTATAACTGTACACGTCTCCTTCAAAATAAAAATCGGTTGACTACGCCCCAATGTTTGATTTTCACATTTAAATCTTGCTCTTGATGTTAATCAATATGTCTATATAGCTAAAATATTTAATTCCTAAGTGAGATTGAAAAGTGTTTAACATGATTATACGTAATCGTTTATATTAGTATTATGGTAGTTCATTCGATATGGTTAAGATTCGTATGAAGCTGGGAGTAGTCGAGATAGTAATAAGTTGTTTAACGATTCATATAAAACGATAACACAAAAAATTTTATTGTGTCAGATCATGTTTTGGCATTCCAATGGTACAAGCCAGAACACCGGTTTGTACTTCTTTGGGTACATAATGCTAAAAAGTGTTACACTCCGTACTGGTTCGATATACCTAGTTATTTCATGAAGTTCACTCCAGCTTTTATATAAAAGAGGGTTATGTAATCTATATTGTTTGGTGCGTATACAACTTTACCAACTACTAGTTCTTTCCACCAACGCTCATTGTAGCCAAAGTTACGATATTACATTGAAATGTTATTAGTATTATAGTAGTATTATAGTAGATACTTCAAAGAATAAATTCAATAATTAACTATTTCTTTCATATCTTTAAACCTTAACGCTTAGGCGCGAATGGGCCCGGCTCGACCGGTGCCACGGCCTCACAGAAAACCGTTTGTGAAGTAACGCTTGCGTTGCATTTCCCCGAAATGCGTGAGATTTTCGGACGCCCAGCTCCCCTCTCCTCTTTCCTCTCTCCTCACCAGCCACCTCCTCATCCCAACTCTCTTCTTTCCCGTCCCCGCATCGTACAGCGTACTTATGACTCTTGAGTTGCAGGTGTCCATAGACCTCATTCGCCACTTACCATCGGGTGACCCGCCTATTCGTCTGTCCCCCTATAGTATAAAAAAATATATCTAATGTATATTAGAAGCCCACTATAATTTAAGTGGGGTCAAATTGGTGACCACCACTTTTGGACTTCTCTTATTGCTTTCCATCAGGCAAAAAAAAAATCCACCAATAAGAGGGCTTTTAAAACACCTCTGTCTACTCGTTCAGAGATATAAGTCTCTATACTCGCTTATATATGTGTATATATATACGCTATATAAATATATAAATATTTTGTTCGATACTTTTAATACACAGTTATAAATTTTAGGACGTCTAAAACATCGTCTTAAACATCGTCTTAAACATCGTCTTAAACATCGTCTTAAACATCGACCTTATTATTAACATTTATTGTTTTTTAAATACATATTTATATTCATGTTTATAAGCTTTCTTATTAATTTATATTTATGTAAATATTTTGGTGTTAGTATTATTGTAAAACATTTTATTGTATTTTAGTAATCACCGCTTTGTTTGTCTTTGTTCTATGAACTGAACGAACGAACTACGAGTACAGGTCTTTAAAAATATCTTCTATGTATATAAATGGCATCTCTATTTTGTAAATAAAAATTCAAATACATTTCAGTGTCTTTTCAAAACATTGAGTATATACACGAAATATACATAAATATTAGTATTATACAAGTCACGAGAATAGTTGAGTTGAGCTCAAGTCACTGAGCTTGAGGTCGTGGGTTCGATTCGCAGACGGGAAAAAAAATGATCTACAAATAGTTGTCCCGAATCTGTGAACGTTGCCTGTATGTTTGTCAAGTCCCTCCCTACACATTAATAAATCCTAGTGCGCCTACGGTCAGCCATTCCGACAAACGGATATGATACCTTACCACGGATATTACACAATAATTAATAAATGATTGCCAGGAAAGAATGGCCAGATTGGATTCGTCTGGTAGGATTATTCGTAAACAAATAAGTCGAGTCTTGTCTTTAATTTCCATTGCTATAGTAAATAAAAAGGTTTCACCAAACTTTGTCAAAATATCTGGTGATTTAAAATACAAACATTTTTTAAACAAACTCACAAGTTTGTTTGCCCAATTTCTCCTCATAATGCGTTGATACATGAAAAATCGCATCGTCCGAAATTGAGGATTATTATTTTAACTTTTTTGGATCGTTATTAATTATTTTATACTCAAAAACGTACTTGAGCCCTAGCCACTTTTGAAGTCAATTTTTCTATTTTTTGGAACGAAGTTATTTTTTTAGCGTTTCGGAGGGGTACCCGTCAAAAAACGTCCGTAACGTAAAAAAAAGCGTGAGATTTTTTTATATAGTCTATATATGATGACAATACAGTGTCTAATGTATAGTCTACGGGATGACTGTTATTATTATTGCAGTTTGCTATTATTATTCATGTAAATTCATTCTTTGTATATTGTTATTATATAATTTTATAAATCATTGTAAATAAAATAAAGGTGTTGATATAATTTTGTATATTTTTTTTAAATTTTTCTTCTAGAAACTTTGTGTCTATCTGGTGTCCCACGACACCACACATTTTTTTTTTACTCGGTGTTATTTGTTAGTGTATTCTATATAGTAACTGGTCACGTTATCTGTTGCTTTATAGTTTGTACCAAAAACATATTATTTTACACAACGTAATACAATACAGATTTATGACTTAAACTTGAAAATTAAATAAATTATGATTGTTTACCAGGAGACCATGGCAAACCTGAAACTTACCAACGATGGTGACCGCAGGGGTTATCCCATCAAACTGTGATCCATACTGCTCTTGGTGGATGCTACTGAGTTCTAGATTAAAGCCGAAGTCTGGCTGGCTATCCATGGAATCGATGAAGTCTGCCGGCGGCGGTGGAGGCGGCGCCATTGGAGGGGCGGCACCTTTAGTGTTGTTGTTGTCATTCAGGATCACTGGCAGCGTCCAGGTACAAGTATTTCAGCCAACAACAACGTAGCCTTGCATGCAAATTTTGTATAACAAGAGCCAATTTTTTGGTTTGGTTTCTTTCCCAGTGATTATCAAAGATTCAGTCAAATATTTTGAGAAGGTATAATGACTCTTCTTACGACCATTAAATCGTTTCTCATATGATGGAGAGAATCATTGACAATTGTGTGCGAATTTCAATTGGATATTGGACACGTTTTAAGCTGGTCATCAATGAAACATAAAATATTATGATTTGTACATTACACTAAAGTTTATTTTGGCTGTAGTAGAGTTATTAGAATATGATGGGTTCTTATGAAGTTAACACAGGTATTTTATTATTCTGCTGTAGTGTTTATTTAACATTATAGATAACTGTTTCCTATATATCTTTGCTATTACCTATATCTAAACCTGTGATTGTTTTTTATACCAGTTCTCAAAGATATAGTCAATTGTGAATCGACACAGGTTTTATACATACACGACATTAGTTTTATATTACAACGATGCGGTCACCTCTTGATATAAGATCGAATCGAAATCGAGACTTGTCTGACAACCTCACAATACATGCAATAATATATCTTTGTACTAAATATACTACTTTAGATAATAATTATGTCACTAGTGATGGGGTGTTACCACATCACTGGCGATTGACAGTCTAAAATTAATATTTTTAATTTGCCTATACTACCGCTATTGCGGTCGGTTTTTGAACTATTAATTTAGGATTCAATTAGACATTCTTTCGTTAACTGTCACACAAGATGGTAGTCCATAGTTCTATTTTTTATAAGTGACAGGCTTTTATTTATTTACATTCACGAAGACAATTAAATTAAGGGCGATTCAATATCCATATTCGTGCAAAACATGCAAGTACCAGTGATGTCCCAGTTATCTGCGAATGTCCGAGACATTAATAATTCGTTTTGGTAGCCGTACCCGCGGATGTACTATTTAACGATTCCGGCACATCACTAGCGAGTAGGTTCTGATCTAAATGTGGTGTCTGACCTAGCGAACATACGGCATGCAAACTGGGAACCAAACCACGATACTTCAATAAACAATCAGCCAAAGCTAACATTTTACAACACTATATGTACATACAGTTAGACGAATTCCTTTTGCACATTCTACACAGTACCTAATTTTAGATCGAATGAGGACAACTTATATTGTTAAACGACTTAAAAATGGGTAAAATGAACTGAACTATAAACGTCTGAACTATAAAACAGGGTATAAAGTGACTTCAGTGGGACTTGGATTCAATTTCGGCACTGAACACGTTGAAATCATTTTGTTCTGGATTTCTAGATCAGATCCTTGTTTTAATAAATCACTTTAATTTGATGACTAAATAGTATCAATCAATTATATATGGCAAAGTATTATATTATATACATATATTAATATTATAAATGAATAATCTCAGTCTGTCTGTTTGCCCATTATCTTTTCACGGATGTACCAAGCTAACTTGTTTTTATAAATATACTACGCAGGCTCAGCCGCCGTTGAAAGCTAGTGCATGATTAAGTTGTCCCCACTCGCAGATGCACAAACTACGGTAATATTTTGTAACAGCTGCTTACTCTCATCGTCTTGGCCAGGAGGAGAAGGCAGTGGTGAAGCGAATACGGGGGGCGCATACCCTGGAGGCGTCCAGTCGTCGGAGCCGCTCAGTGGATCGCCGTACTGAGCCATCAATCACATACATATTTATAAAAAAATAATGCAGATAGAGTCCAGCCTCGCGTAGTACGTAGTGTACGCGTATGAAGAACGTAAAGATAAATAGGGGGTTATTCTAAAAAGTTAACTGTATACGATAGATGCGACTTATAAATCCGTTTATCTAAGGTTCCTAAATCATTTCTTCGATATTCTAAAGTTTGACCATACCTTTCTACAAGGCCTTGTATATGTGTGGCGACTTGTGTGTGTTACTGGCAGCTATTTTAATCAGGGGGTTATCTCAAGCTCATAGCTCGCTTGTAAATTTGTGTAAAAATCTGAATCTAATTACAAATAAAATTTTCTGTTATAGTTTTGATCAACTACCTATAATCTAAGTTCAATAATCTCAGTATACGAGATATCTTTTTGTTATAAAAAGAAACATAAACGAAACCACACAAAGGACCAAATAAAAAAGTAATACATCACCATTTTATAAGTGCATGACCCACCTCGTCACACTCTTCGACAATGAGTGATGGGAAGTTACCCACCACGCCGTTGGACTCACCACGCCACCACCCGTCGTCCACACCGTGGGCACAACGAGAGATGACGCGTATGACCTGATGGTAAACAAATAGTTAAGTTAAAAACCCCTCTATTTCATTTTGAAACCGAATTTATTTATATGAGTACATAGCAAGTCTGTTAAAAACCCGGTGCTACCCAACAATACGCTACGTGTTTATATCCAATCAAATAACAATATCACGTTACATCCAGTGGTTATAGAAAATATTAAGATTTGATTGGTCTTAAAATTGGTCACGTGTCAGATGACATTATAGCATATTTCTGAATTTAAACGATGTATTTTATATTTTACATGCAAAACTGAAAAGCTTATGTGTCACCAATAAGCATAAGTATACTTAAGGAGGAGAAAAGGAGGACACACAAGGAGGACATACAGGAGAAAACCTAGCCAAGAAACTAACCTGTCCTTCTTCAAGCATCAATTCATCAGACGCTTCAGCTTCATAATCATACAATGCAAAGCAGTAGCCAAGGGTTGCGTCGGTAGGTTCCGCTTCAGCTTTTACTGCTTTCAGTTCTGGTTCTTCTTTCGATTCCTCCGGCTTAGCAGCAGAGGCCGATATTACGGAGATTTGATCTGGAGACTGTACCACTTCAGCATCTTCTCCTTCTACAGTGTAGTCAACGGAGGAGAAGGATATTTGGTTGACCAGACCTGGAGCGCTAGATGTCTGATGAAAGAGAAATTTTGGTTTTAATCGTTGGGGATTGGAGTTAAAATAACACGTGTGCTTGAACACTAAAGGTGCATTATTAATTTTTACATCCAACTTATCTTACAGATTGCAGAAACACACAGTATCATAACCAATTACCAACGTTTTGAAAATGTTGGTAATAATTTAGGAACAAGTTTTAAATTTTAATATTAAAAACCCTATGTCAGTGAAGGTTTTTCGCAGTTTTGTAAATTCAGTTTGAGATACAAACAAAATGAATATGAAAATAGAAAGGCAATCAAAAATTAAAAAAAATATCAAAGGGGACTAACCTTGATAAGGAGCTGTATGTAGACGATAAAACAAAATGTTTTTCTCAAGAGTTCATGATAAGTCATCTTAATAGAAAAGTCGTTGAATTTTGGCACTGATACATTTAATTTGAAAAGTTATTAGGGGGATGTGTTAGGATTTAGCTGCTTTTGTGTGATGATTTTGACTTGTTGGCATTTGAGCTTTAATTAAATAATAATAAATTATATGCTAAGTCACCTACTCATCAAGTTTTTTAGTCTATAGTTATGTTGTGATTTGTAATATTATCTTATGAAATAGGTGA
Organism: Tyria jacobaeae; assembly: GCA_947561695.1. Taxonomy (NCBI): domain Eukaryota; kingdom Metazoa; phylum Arthropoda; class Insecta; order Lepidoptera; family Erebidae; genus Tyria; species Tyria jacobaeae. The sequence goes on along the minus strand of OX387207.1, from coordinate 1,587,538 downwards.
CTACGAGTTTGAGATAACTTTTACCCATAGTTTTTAAAACTTTTATATTTTATGTAAAATCAATTGAAGTAAATGTTGTCATTATTATACAGATTTCTAGTATCATAGCACTTTCGATGCTCAATGTTTGACATAGAAACGAGACGGTAGAATTATATATAAATATATATTATTGTAATAGTGAAGATGTTAACTTGAAGAAATAAACAAGGTTTTAATCTTCTTGTCACCCCCAATAAAAGTTATTTATTAAAAAAATATCTTTATTAATTAATAATTTAATAGAAAAACACACAAACTAACAATAATTTAATAGAAAAACACACAAACTAACAATAATTTATAATTGTAATTTCATCTTGTAAAATTATAATATACTCATTATAATTTTGTAAATTCGATAAGTTTGAACGTAGAAATGTATTTTCTTCAAGTGCTTCTATCCTTGGACATACCTGCTCGCAGTCTACATCCAGATAATTGTGGGGCACGTAGCCTTCCTCGCCGCGGTAGTTCCTCGCACGGAGCCATCCGTCACCATCACCTTCGCCGACCACTTCAAGCTGTTCACTCTCGATGATAGACAGCTCGTCGGGATTCTGAGACTGTAATAAAAATGTACAAAAAACCTTTATTGTTGTTATTCAATGTTGGAAAAGTATGTGTTTCGGGTATACTCTTTATCAAGGGTTAAAGCAACCCTCTGCATCAAGGTCAGGGGCTTCACTAGCAGTGTGGCGTATAGAAAGCCCAAAAGGGTCAGGTCTTTCAGAAATACACATGTAACTTACAATCAGAGTATAAAGTTTTACAATTATCTTCACGTTTAGAAGTCTGCAAAATTAAAATTTAAGTTTTTATTTATTCTTATTTCTGGGGTTAGGAAGATTTTTAAATGAATTTCAAGTTTTAGGTCGAGTTATGAATATGTGAATTTGAAGGAATTGATTGGTGATGACGGCTCAAAAGTCGGCGTTGTAAAAAACTGCAGCTATAAGTGAATTATTGGCATGCATCCATTAGTAACACAGGTTGATAGTCACTTATCGACTTACCGTGTATGTATACAAGGCCGTGCACTTGTACAGTGGAGGTGCTGGAGGTTCGATGGTTTCAGATGCAGCCGTTTGTTCGGGCTCACCCCAGCTCACTTGGGTAGGATCATCCCAGCCGACTGTCAACTGTTCTATGCGCATGCGCTCTTCCTCCAGGACAGCTACGGACGGCAAAATATGAAATATCAATTACTACAGTTTGACTTGACTTGACTGCACGGATGGCGTAGCGGTTAAATGGTCACCTCGTCACTTCAGTGCCGCGCCGAGTGTTGTGGGTTCGATCCCGCACGGGACAATATTTTGTGTAATCCTAAAATTGTTGTTCTGAGTCTGGGTGTTCTTTGTGTTCGTTGTTTGAATGTTTGTAAAGTCCCCCGTGATACGGGAGTTAATCCTAGTGCAGGAGTTTTAAAAGAAAAAAGAAAAATAAAACAGTTAAAAAATAAATGAAAAATCAGGGATAAGGTAATTGACTTCTACATCTGAATGAGCTTAAAATCGAGGGGCTTATTAGTGACACTTGAAGAGTTCCTGTATGCATCTTCTAATTCCATTAACAGACATTCGATTGAACATAATTATTGTATTGTCATGTGTGTAACATATATTTGCAAAGTTTAGAATCAGTACAACAAATGGAAGTTAGTTAAATTCCGAAGTGTTCGACAGTTTGTAGTTTTTAGTAATGTACTTCCGACTACGACTTGACGAGTGTACAGGAGTGACATTCGAGAAACAAATACAGTTAAATAGCAATGGCTGGTTTTAACCGCTACTTATTCCAGATTACTGAAGGTCGGATTTTAAAAAAGATAAGTGTATGAACACGTAACAGATAACGGCGGTTCAATAATATTCATTTTAGTAAGTTACAGAATATACAGAGGCAAGGCTACACTAACGTCAGTTTAAATACCATTTTCTCTTGTTTGTCTTTTAAGAAGCAATTGTCAAGCTTCAGTGATATCAAAAAAAGTATAGCATTGAGTAGGTACTTAAAAAAAGTAGTAAAAATTAACAAAAGGCTAAAACGAGCAGTGTATTTAGGTAGTTAGGTATTCCTTCTGATGAGACGGAAAGAAAGAAAGAAAAGAAAAAAAAATATAGTTTAAATAATACTAGTTTATGAAATACAGCCAAAAAATTCATACCCTAATTTATAAAGTTTTGAGCACTTTATGAATGACGGTAAAAATTCGACTACCGGGCCATTGCTGACATAAATTTAGTTAGTATTATCCACTTACAAAAGTTCATACAAATAATAATTAGCGCGAACAATGAATTCTAAATTCTGTATTACTAGATTTATGTATAAGCCTACCTACCATAGCGATTTCACTTTGCCTGATGGAAAGCAATAAGTGGAGTCTAAGAGTGGTGGTCACCGTAGCATGGTGACTCACACTATAGGGGCCTGGTGAGATGCTTTTTCACGCTCCGCTTAAAAGACTCGGGATCAAAGTGGGAAGGAAACACGTGCGATGGTAGTGAATTCCACGCTTTCACCGATTGGAACAGGAAGGAAGAGCCAAAACGTCTAGTTCGGGATCGCATTTTTCGACTCTCAAACTCCTCAGGCCAGCACGTGTAGTCCTGTAGAGGAAGGGAGAAGGTGGGACCAATTGGAAGCGCTCGTCAGAATACTCTGCGTGATGTAGGCGATAGAAGACTGCCATAGAGGCGACATCTCCTCGCAAATGCAGAGGCTCAAGAGACTGGGTGACCTCAGTCTATAATGCGGACAAATACTGCGCGTAGCCGTCCCAAAGATGAGAGCAGTACTCCACGCGGGAGTGAACCTGGGTCTTGCATAAAAGACACAGATGCTCGGGAAAGAAGAACCGTCCCACCTCGTTCAACACACCGAGGTTTCGCAAGGCCACCTTAGTGACGCTCTCGATGTAATCACGCAGATTGAGATCCCTACTAATGTCCATACCCAGGATACTAAGTCTATCCTGTAGTGGCAGTTGAGTGTTCTGGTGTGGTTGGAACTCACGAGTTATTCTGGTTAAAGATACCAACCATCAACGTCTTCATCCTGTTCCTCTTCACCCTGGGAGCCGGATGTGGTGCGCTGGTGGGAACTGGTAGCCACAGCTGGGGCCGATGCTGCTTCTCCCTCAGTGTTATCGCTGTCGTAGAAGGAATCCGAGCTTGCCTGATCCTAGCAGATTTTTTAAAATATTTATTACGTTGTTAAAAAAACCATAGCTAAATGTGTGATGATGGCCGACGAGTCTTTTTTATACCAGGAAAAATTTACCGAAAAGGTCAGTATTGAGTTAGTCATTTAGACAATTTTTGGGTTATATGTTGCCTGCAGAGTTGAAAAAGTACAGCACAGCCTATCTATAATATACCAATTAAAGACTAAATCGCTACGTAATTTACAGAATTATAACCTAATTCCTAACCGTTAAGAAGTTGTACCTTCCACCAGAAAGTAAAAATATTGTTAGTGCCTATATAATTTGAGGGTTTCCCGCATTTCTCTAGGATCCCATGACATAATCTTGACTTGGTCACCATGAGACCACCGCAGCAGTAAACTCATTCTATCGAAAAAAATAATCGAAAATGTGTCCACAATTCGCGGAGAAATCGATTACAAACATAAAAAAATTATGCATATAATCGAACATAGAACCTCCTCTAAGGGATTCCTGTAGGCATTGCTGTGGAAATTAATGTTAAAAAAAGGTATCACTTACAGCAGCTCCCGAAGCATCCGTGCGCACGCTAAGAAGACTGCTGCTCCGCGGTAGAGAAGTATCTTGAACGGCGAGAAGGTCAATTTCTTTCAACCATTCATCAACTGGAGCGCCACTGACCCGTAAGCATTCTAGACGGGATTCATATTTTCCCTTTGAAGTTTCAGAACGACGAATGTTAGCACGTAACTCATCCATACGGACTTCAAGTTCTGGCCCGTTCGGATCATTAGGGTCTACCTGGTAAGGAATATAAACTTGGTAATTATTAAATAAATGTTAAAATTTGTAAGTGGCCGAGATTTGGGTCGACCTAGTAACAACTTTACAAATAACATTGTTGTTAAAACTTTACAAATAACATCTGACTTTTGGATTTTTTGAAATGGATTCCAGAATACGGTAAAATTCTAAAAAAGTTACTTCTCTTGAACGTAAGCTAATAAATAGTTTAGATTGCAAGTGCATTCTTCGAGATCTGGTCAAGTGAAGAAGACAGTATCACCGATTGCTTTTTTTTTCATTAAATAAAAAAACCTTCCAAATAACTCTAATCTTACATCCCATAGATGACCCAACAACAGTGACCCATAAAAAACTGAACATTCAAAAAAAGTTATCTTGAAATCAGAAATTTAATCAGAAGTAGAATATAGTCAGAAATATTTACAGAACATACCTTTTGACCAGCATCGCGCATAGCCTGGTACAAAAGTAACTTGCGGGTAGCGTCCCGAACTAGAGCAGTTTCGCGAATAATTCGTGTTGCCCAGCGTCGGGCTTCACCAGCCAAGGTTTGGGCAACTGACTCGTGCTCAATAGTCACGGTGTCAACCGGGTCGTTGTCACACGGCTCAAACTCGTACTGGGAACAAGAATTATATTTTACTGACGTGTGGTTCTCGCTACAGTAGAATAGAGCGACTCCCCTTCTCTTCCCGAGGGCGTCGTAAAAGACGACTAAGAGATTGGGCTGTTACCTTTTAGACAGTATGTTACCTACAGTCTGTGCCCGCTTGACTTGATAGATGCACTCGGTAAAATTAAAACAATAAATTCTTTGCTTGCTTATAATAATTATTTCAAGTTCGTACCTGGATATGTTGTTTCAGCACTGGATAGTAGAGATATACACATTGCAAGTTATATTCCCTGGTCAGTTGCTGAGCCTGGTCACGGATCTTGCCGAATGAGTGTTGCGTAGCTGAGCAAGTCAGCAGTTCCGTACGTCCCATCAAGGTAAGGAAGTCCGACACCTTTTCGTAGACAGCCGATTCCATAGATTGCATGCATGTTTGCAATTCCACTAGGAAATAACGGTTCTGTTGAAAAAAGTAAGAGTTTATTTAATTAAACACAGCATACAACGAAAGCTTACAAAAAATATGATATTTTTTACATGATTATTTTATTGGCAAGAGATTATGATTAATAAGGAAGTAAGTAGTGAAGTAACGAATCATGGAGTAGAATGGGAGCAGAAAGCAAATACATTACCTTGTTACCCTTAAAATTGGGACAAGGGTAAGAAGATTATCTTCTCTACAACTCAGTATCGTGGATTGCGTCAAAGGGAGGGGAATGTATTGAGCTAAAAGTATCAGAAGCCAAATTTTCAATGGAATGAACATATTTATTTCTATAAATATCCGCATAAATACTTTTAAGTCGTTACCAGGGAATTCATCAGGGAAAGTTTGTCGACTGTCGACTGTCGAAGAGTTTTAACCATCTTGATCTGAATGATAAAATGGAAAACAGCTACTTCTGTTGATCTCCCTCGTGTATCATAGACTCATTACACTGATAGTAACGGCCTATACTGGCTAGAGGTTGATTTTTAATTTATCATTATCGATCTAAAATAAAACAATGTCAAGTGATGCCTTTATTAGTTAACTTACAGAAAATACATTACTATCTAATTGATACGATAGTGTAGTGGTTAGTATGCTGTCGTTACTGTGCTGACTATCGTGGGTTTGATTCCCTAACAGGATAAATATATTCATGATCCACAAATAGTTTTCCAGAGTCTGTCCGTTGTTTGAATGTTTGTACAGTCCAGCGCGACAAGATAATCATTACTAATGCGGTAATGTATTAAAAAACACCCTTCACTGACATTCTTACAGATTGTTCTAGGGAAACCATCATGGCGTTTAGAGCATGCCATAGTCTCTGAAACTGATCATAAATCATAATCCTTTCACTGACATTCTTACAGTTTGTTCTAGGGAAATCATCATGGCGTTTAGAGCGTGCCATAGTCTCTGAAACTGATCATAAATCATAATCCCTTCACTGACATTCTTACAGTTTGTTCTAGGGAAATTATCATGGCGTTTAGAGCGTGCCATAGTCTCTGTAACTGATCATAAATCATAATCCCTTCACTGACATTCTTACAGATTGTTCTAGGGAAATCATCATGGCGTTTAGAGCGTGCCGTAGTCTCTAAAACTGATCATAAATCATAATCCCAGGATTAAGATCGGGACTAGATGATGGCCAGTTTTCAGCTCTAATGAAGTCAGCGTTCATTTCCAATCACTTGGATAGATCGAGCTTTATGACCTGGTCCTGAGCCTTATTGAAATGACTATTTTTAGTTAAAAAAACATTGTCTTGTTAAGAGGCTTATCCACTTTCTCAATAATTGGATCTTGATATACTTGTGCGGATATTTTGACATCTTTTTAACTAAAAATCCATCACCGAAGTTGGATAATATAATTTATTGTTATTTGAGCATAAACCCGGTCATTCTGCTTGTTAATATATTATAAATTATTATTTTTTTGAAGAAAATATGTATGTATCGTAATGTTTATGACAGATTATAAATATATTTAAGCAGTTTAATATGTATAAAATAAAATATATGTATGTAACGTTTTAAACTGAGAAGCGGCGGCAGCGTAACGGCTAAGACGTCGCACTTGCGATCAAATAGTTGCTTGTTCTAACCTCACCTAGTGCTCTACCGTCGTAAACCCACCTCTAACACAAACATTCGGCTTACCTTGAGTTAACAAGAATACTAACCCACGTTTCTAGTATTAATTTCTATTAAAAAGCTCACTAAATTCAATTTTTTTTATATATCGAATCAGGATGTATTTACAAGAAATACATCTCGATATTGTCATTTACAAGAAGTTTCTAGGAAGATCAGTTTAAGGTCAATGGTCTATTGACAATATACTAACCTGGTTATCCTAAGGTAAACATAAAGAAGATATGTACTGTCAGAGCCTAGGGCATAACCATAGAAAGGTAAGCCACTAGCCGTCTTCTTACTATCCCTCAGTTAGCAAAGTCCTCTGCGTTAACGATAGAGAACTCTTAGTGACAGAGGTTTTTGTAATTAATATTAATTTTAAAGCATACAATTGGCACAAATATAAATAAAATAATTGGCAACATTCAGAATTCAGCATTCAACATGGGATAAAAAAACTAAAATATAATATACAGATCAAAAACACTTAAAATAAATTAATACAAATTTGTAGTTTCCACATACCACAAGCAGATAAATTGATGATATACCGAGTCTAACAATACCCCACACTTTAAAAACTAAACTACATAGCTTAACTCTAAAAGATGGTAATATTTAAAAAGCCAAAAAATTCCCCAAAACGGTCCCCGTTTGTGGGAAATTTTGTGGCTTTTTGAGGACAATGACAACACTACTGCAAACTTAATCAGTAACCATCAATCAGAGCCTATGACTGGTATTTTAAATGAAACCTTAAAATGAGTTGATATATAAAAATCAGCTTATAAATTTTGAAATAAATACACTTACTATACATAAATTACACTCTGATACATAATAAATAGTCATGTTCACTAATCATCTCATCTCAACCCAGTCCAAGGTGGGAATCGAACCCAGACCTCTGGGTGAGCAGTCAGTCACTAACAACTAGAGCTATATACCAATATCCCCCTCCCCTGACCTCAAATAAAACTGTTTCAATCATTGGTGACGAGCATCTGATCCTCGAAAGGTTGAACGGGTTTTCTTGACTATCTTTTTAGGAGCTGTGATGGCAAAGATCCTTTTATTTTTGATAGGTTTTTACTGGTAAATTTCATTTATAAAGTAGCAAATGTACCGAAATAAATGTCAGAAAATTTTCTCTCTCAACTCAGTTGTCATACTGAATTGAGATACTAATTTTCTATTAAGTTTCTTCCTTTTCCTCCTTACTACTAATTATTTACTACTCATGTAAAGAACTCTTACTTTAGGAGGCTAATAAATCTTGGAGACACCTGAAGATTACTCACCTGGTGCGCATTTGCTGCTGCAATACTTAGAAGGTAGTCATTTCTGGCACCAGTGGATTTCTCCTCGAGCTGATCGCGACGAGAGGACACTTTGGCGCTGTTCTTTTGCAATGATGTGATTGATTGGAAAAAGGACCCCTTCTTTTTCTTGAGTCTGGATAGTAAATTTGTAAATTAGAAACAACAAGAAATCATTTAAACAAAAAAAAAATAGTATTTTGACGCTAAAAAAACGCCTTTTTAATTTTTTATACCCAGTGACATCAACATAATAAATACGAAACTAATTACTTTACATTCATCAATTGGTTCAGCAGTTTAGAAACCACGAGGGAACATAAGGACAAATCATTCCAACAGATAACCCTCAACTTTTGAAAATCTCCTGTTTGAAGTTTACTTCACTTCACTAGAGGAGGTAGTGAAATATACATACATATTATTATGTATCTGGTATATAGAGGGGCAGCGCAATGGGAATCAATGTCGAAATTAGTGAGGTTTCTGGAGAGCAAACTCCACCCTTCCTCTTTCCCCTCCCCGCATCTCTGAACACCCTTAAAGGCGAGAAGCACTCTTACGACTGTAGTTGCAGTCCATGGACGGTCAGAGAGGACCCGTCTGTTCGTATTATAAAAAAAAAATGTAGTACAGTCTTTTCACCGTCTGTAATTAATGTGAAAGGGCTCATAAATTAATCGATACGTACTTTTCTTCAATATCTTTGGCCTTGTCACGAACATCGTGTGCTGTGTGCTCTTCATCGAAATACAGCTTCTTCGTTTTGTCGACTTCCACTACAGTTAGCTGGAGTTCCTTGTGCGCTTGAGCCAAGGAATCTGTGCACTGTTCATAAACAAATTAATATTAAATATAATGTTACATTGGCCCTTCTAGAGAAACTTTATCTTAAGCTATACGTATTTTTATTCGTTCATACAATTCATACATTCAGCAATTCAATCCCAGTACAACAATTTTAACAATAAATCCTAAACCTGAACTTAAGGTAGCGACATTTTCTATTTAATAACATATTCATTCGATGGAGCCTAATTATATTCACACTAGATGACGCTGTTTTAATTATCTGTAAAAAAATCGATATAAGCAGCAAGGTCACTTATTTTATCCTTGCTTATATTTTTTGTATGTAGCAACAATATCTAAGTATTAAAAAGAAGAACTTTGTAGGGAGGGTATAACCATTTTGGACTGTAAGACAAAATGGGAAACTGCCTCCCAATATACTTTCCCTCCTGTTGGTTAAACTCTTCTACATTAATCGTAGAGAATTTCAGAATTTGGAGGTTTTAATGCTGTTTACTACTGAAAAAGAAAGCCTTATACTATACAAAGATAAAGTAAAATAGTGATTGTTAATGTGTTGGAAGTGTTAGCACCTTATCTTAAAATTGTGAACAGGTGCAATGTTCATTTACGATACTATCCCTAGAACTGTCAAAGTTTACATTGATGCAAAGAGGCAATTAAAATTCTAGATCAAGTGACCTTAAGATCGATTATAAGTACAACATAATTACAAAGAAAAAAACGACCGTCGTACTCAACCAACTTTCATACGGTTATCACAGATTGATTACAAAAGACGGTTTAGGTGTATCATTTGTTAAGGCTTTGTGTAAATTGGTTTAAATATGACGATAATTGTTGAAAATGTCGCCTGTGAGTTTAAAATAAAAACAACTCGCGCAAAAGTAAATTCGAGCGCGTTTCTCGCACCAATTACGGGATTCGCTTGATGCGATTACCAACGCGCAGCGCCTATCGCTGTTGCTACTTAAACCTAGCTATTAGGCTTGTGTGGTTCACGAACTAAGCGCTATTAGGAATTCATTCCTGACAAGGAACTAGAACGAACTATTCCGTGAGCTAATAGGACATCGTTCATTCGTTCGTTTAGTACAGTAGTACTGTCAAGAAATGCACTGAGACGTCGTATCCGAACGAATGAGAATAAGATGAATTGTCTGTTTTTTTGTAGTTCGTACTTCCTTTTTGTTCCAAATTTAAATTTTTACTACACGTTATTCTTCGCGTTATTATTCACGTTTTGCGTGTTGGTGGTTTTGTAGGTGCTTGTTTGGTTTACATGATTTGGTTATGCATATAAATAATTGCACGATTTAAAAAACATATATTTTGCTGTTGGATAGCCCGAGCCATTACATCGAGTAAGGTTATATAGGCCATATAAAATCATGACCACCATTAGGAGCTGAGCCTGAAATGAAATAATTTTGAAAAAACGGGTCAAATTTAGAATTACATTACAGCTGCCTTTCGACCTTTCTTGTGATTTGTATGTACAAAACGACACAATAATAAATATTTTAATTCGACCTCGCAAAAGTCTTTAAATACGCATTTACAAAAGTAATTATTAATTCAAACATTATTTATGAAACATTCTACAAGTATAAGAATGACAGTCCGCCTACAAAGCATGAAGGAAAGTAGAGTAAAAATATTTAGTGTAGTGAAAGTTATAACTAAAAAAACCTAAAACTAAATGACCTTAATGTCTGAACTACTTAGTACATTTGAGTGAATGTACTATACTGGACAGCTCTTTTACAGTGATAGTGACAACCCTACTAGCATTAAAGCGCATGTATCTTTATAATAAACAGACTTATGAAGCAAACTTTTTAATTTTGCAGATTTTGAAATGATAAAGTAACTCTGTTTATCAGTCTTGGTAGGGGAATACTTCAAGCCGTGGGCATAATTTTGAACGCAAGCCAAGGGCGAAACGCTAATACTATAAATGTGAGGATTTGGATGAAATTTGGCACAAAGATATTGATAGTCTGGAGTAGCCGCTGGGCTTCTCTTAATCCTGGAACGTATGTATAACTACGTAACGACAAAACAATTCAGAAAATAATTTCCTTTTTTTAACCCTTACGTAAAAAAAGGGTTAAGTTCAAAGTGACTATATCTGTTTGTGTCGTGGAAAACGTGAAAGCTGACGTGATGGAGTTTGTTCTTTTTTCTAATCGATGCAGAGGTTTTCAAGTCAGGGCTTTCTAAAATTTACATTTATAGTTATATAGTACGAGTACCTTTTGATAGGCTTTAGTTTCATCCCCTATTCGAGTATCACAGTGGTAGAGCCATGCTTAGGCAAGAATGGGCTTGCATTTTCCCCGAAATGAGTGAGGTTTCCGGAGGCCCAACTCCTCCTCTCCCCTATCTCCTCCCCCCTTGCCTCTTTCCTATAACCTCCTCTCTTCTTTCCCCTCCCCGTTTCGCCCATCCCCATCACCCTCAAAGGCGGGCAGCGCACTTACGACTCTTGAGTTGCAGGTGTCCATGGACGGCGGTTGTCACTTACCATCAGATGACCCGTCTGTTCGTGTATCCCCTATAGAATTCAATATATATATATATATATATATAAATAGGAAAAATAGGACAAATGTCTCACATAAATTGGCAAGTTGTAGTAACATCAATAAAGAAAAGTTAAATTACGTAATGATTTTTACTCGAATTATGTGAAATTTAATGTTCGAAATTTGAATTTTATTAATATTGACACTTCTAAGATATATTTGTTTAATATAGTACTATTTAATATGTTTAAGTACAGGTGCATACTAAAAAGTGCAGAGCCAACCGATTCCTTTTTTTTTTTTTTGTAGAAGCTTTTGTATATTCAAAGTTTGAAGTCAAAATAGTTGAGAACTAAATTTACAGTTTTACTGTTAAATATTACACCATTTTTTATATTCATTCGCTTTTCATTCAGCAGTTCCTGACGAGCTTTATTAAAAAAAATTCTTATTTTTTATTAATTTACTAAGCTAAATAGGCGACTATGTGAATATTGGTATTATATAGCCTGAAATAAATAAGCTTTTCATCTGCTTAGTAAAATAAGGAATCAAAACTATATGAATTCTTATAGAAAATGTTCATAGCAGTTGTTTCTTCGTTAACTGGTTATCAGATCGAATTGAATTTCGAACTTTGGCTGCCCAGAGACCAGGATTTTGTTGTATCTAATTACCTCTTTATTGCTTTAATTGACTACTACATCTAAATTGGGGCATTGAAAAAGGTTTTATTTCAAATTTTAAGTACCTCATTTTAATTATGACTTTTCTTCAAAGAAGCTTATGCATACATTTCTGTCAGCCTTCTCATTTAGTTTGCACATTTCGATCTAGATATCGGTGGCTAGCAATAATACCAAATCTTCAATATGTAGATTGCATTTTCATATTGTAGGAGGTAATGGTATCGAGGACATGATTGAACCATAATTTAATCTAGTCGAATCAGAGGAAGGCTAGTTTGCTTGCGCATTGTATGACTTCTGCCTGCCAAGGCTAGTCGAAAACTTATTTATGTCTAATATTTGTGAACCCTTACGTGTGTATCGTGAAATATTGTGAAAATGACTTCGAAATTGCAGTTTACTTTGACGCAGAACTATTAAGTGCTAAAATAAATCTGCAGTTGTGGGTAAAATGTCTTCTAGTTACAGTAAGGTAGGTGATTATTAAAATTATGTAAACAAAATTGCAAACTTCAAATAAAAGTTGCCATTCGCACAATTCTCTATGGTGCGAATAGCAACTTTTATTAATTTAGTAGACAAAGTTTATTTTAGATATTAAAACCTGTTTCAAAACGAACGTATAAAATATTGTTCCAATTTTAAAAACTAAAAGTTTGTAGCACGGTATTAATTTACCGCGCAAAATTTTTGCCGGCATATGTCACTACCATTTGTAACAAACTCGTTTGTTTCTCAAACTTTTGACTCTGCAATTTTGATGCTTTCATGAAAGGTTGAATAATAATGTTAATTGAAACAAGGTATGTTGGTCAGTATTTTCCTTTTGTTGGTCAAACTAATTAAAAGAATTTCAGAAAATTTTATTTTGTAGGTCAACCTGGTAGCTACAAATTACGAAAGTACTAGGATTAATGTCATACTTTAGTCAACGAACGCACAGTATAATATACCTAGAGAGGGCTGAAGTACTATGCTGGACATAAGCCTAAATCATATGTGGAGGACATTACATCATAATTTTTTTACTTATTGACCTTTGCGTTGCGTTAGAGGGCTCGAAATACCGAGCATTAAACAGTTCGCGTTATAGGTGTGCGATCTAACTTTACTCTAACTCAAGCTTTTGCTTATACACTTCAATCTATATGTATAAGCAATATCTATTATATTGGTTTCTATCCTTTGAATATACTCCAAATTTTCCCAAATAATTCAAAATATAGCGTGAGCGTATGTATGTAATGCACTTACATTTATTTTCCCTAATTGGTAGGCAGAGGTTTTTTTTTAATACCATAGGGAGAAAGAAGAACAGACGGGTCACTTGATGGTAAGTGACAGCCGGCGTCCATGGACAGCTGCAACTCAAGAGTCGTAAGTGCGCTGCTCGCCTTTGAGAATGATGAGGAATTGGGGATGCTGGGAGGAGAGAGAAGAGAGGAAAGGATATAGGGGGAGTTGGGCCTCCGGAAACCTTACTCATTTCGGGGAAATGCAGCGCTTGGCTTTACGTTACGGCAACGCGTTACTACACAACCGGTTTTCTGTGAGGCCGTGGTATCGTTCCGGTCGAGCCGGCCCATTCGTGCCTAAGCATGGCTCTACCACTGTTAAAATGAATTAAGTACCAACAATTTGGCAATATATGTATATTCGTTCCCACTTACGTGGTAGGGGGCAAGCCTTTTGCTATCAATCGAGAACTTTATATCTGTATACATACTGCCTGATAATAACCGACCCATCCGATGAATGGAATGGCTATATTCTACTCCAAATAGAACCACAGAAAGTATGAATTTCGACCATATTATTGTCCATTCAATTGTCCAATTTGTTAGCCGACTGTTACTATTTCTTAGAAAAACATTTTCATTTGCAAAGGTAATATACAATTTTTTTTTTCTAAAAATATAGTTCTTAGTATCATTATCATTATTACGAGTATGATTACATAAGACTTTTTTCTTTCGACGTAGGCATAGACAACAGACAGCCACGTGCTATTCTTACATACATCACGACTATCACTAGCTTGAACGTCTGAATGACTCTACTGTAATTAAAATAATCTTATAAGCTCGCCGGTTACAGATACTTTCGACCTGGCCTTTCTTTAAAACATAAACAACTTGATCAGTGTATATTCTACGTGGTTGAGTCCTACGATTCATAATTACATACATACATTACATTTGTGATAAACGGTTGATTTTAGTGAGTACTTTATTTTCTGTGAAGTCTCTCCTGCGGTACCATGTGTGAACTTTATAATATTGTACAAATTAACTTCAAAGATTCGGACATGTTTTGAACTTTTGAATATATTTTAACAGCATTATATTTTTTACGTTACTTGTAGTTTTAAATTAATTTAACGCGGCAGTAGCGTAGCTCATGCGTTGGACATCAAGTGATTGCAGATTCGAACCGTGGTATTTCTCACTTAAAAAAATCACGGCCAACCCATCTCTTCCGTGAAGGTGATTGGACTGTTATCTATCAGATAGTATATCCACAGTACAGTACAGTTTGACATTAATCAGCTAGCCTCCATATTATATAAGTGCGACTAAATTTTGATTGTTAAAAAGAGACGCCTCTGCTTACCCCTTACGGTAGTCAAGAGTACCAAATTCTAATTTAAAATTCAAATTAAATATGTTTATTCCATAAAATTGCTGAACCATTAAAAATAAGTTATATATCAATACACACAGCGTCACCGTAACTACGGATTGCCTTGTCAGATGTAAAATTATTATAGAAAATTCAAATAATTACAGGTATTTAATTATATAATTGTTTTATAATAATTTTGTGATCATGACATGTTGATCTATAACCGCCTGTTTCCAACTGGCGAGAAGATATCGGGCAAACAAACTCATGCCCACCCCTTATCACAATATCATCTATTCTAATATACATACATATCATAACTAGTTACTTTATTTCCTTATATTTTTTCTTATTATGCCACATTTTTTTTATTTATTCATTTTATACTTTATACACAAGATCTATAGAGGCGGACTTAAGTGTTCTCGATTATAATTAAAAAGTCTCAGTAGCAGGAAAAGCCATGTCTATGTGTATTAATTAATAAGTCGTATAGCGGCGGTAATAGCATGTTATTAGCACCACCATTTAGTTGGCTATCAAAACTGCATGCCATCCTTGGCGTCACTAGAAATGAAAAACCTTTTTGAATAAATTTGCAAGCTAAATTAAAAAATACGGAAGATTAATCTGAAAGCATAAATAGTGGTGTAGTTGTTTCAATGATTAAATAAATAATATTGCAATGTTAATGAGAAACAGAATGTGTGAACTAACTGAATTATGAGTTTTCATTATTGTAGCTTCAGTACGAGCCTTCACATGAATACCTCTTCAACTTGTTTCATGTGATAAATGCGTCGTAGAAATTGTGTGCTTTATTTCTTTTCAAACAACTTCAAGTAAGTATCTTCCCGCGTAAGTTGCTATCAAATAAATTGTCAAAATAGGTAATGAGTTGCATAGAGATATGCACGTGAGGCTAAAAGAAGTGAAAGCTGTACAATATGTTTGCTAAATAGTGAAAAATTATAAATAAATATTTAGACAACTGAGGTAAAAGAAAATTAAATAATATTATATTCCGCCTGATGGTAAGTAATCACCATAGCCTATACAGGCTTTCTATACTGTCTACAAGATGCTCGGTGAAAGAAGGATTTTGAATATTCTTCAGACTTACCGATCTTCTTGGTAAAACTGTTGCAAGCGCTTTATGCATTGCACTACACCAACAGTATTATTTAAAATAACTTCTACTGATAATAAAACACTGTTTTGTCGACGTAAATAAATCACTGAATTGATCGATTCACAAAATTTGGGAAATTAATATTTTTGAACATAAATCAATTCACATTTATAACATCGTAAATAACACCTATCGGATGTATAGTTTTGTTATGAGAACAGCCATAGAATTAGCGAGCCCTTCTTCTTATTTACTTCTATATAAATGTTTAATTAGATCACATTTGAAATATGTGGTATCAGTGTGGAATCCCTTCTATAACAAATATATAGAACACATTGAGAAAGTTCAAAGAAAATATTTGAGAGCCATGCATTACCGTTGTTTCCGCAGATTTACAACTTCTGATATGTTACTTAAAATGTATAATTAGCATAGCCTTAAAAGTAGACGAACTTGATTGGAGACAGTATTCGAAATAAATTATGCTACATAGTACCTAGAACACCATCACGACGAGAGACATGAGCACAAACTATATTTGCTGTTTCGACTGCTAGTACTAATGCTGGTCAGCGAGCGCCTCTACGTAGAATTACTAATAATTATAACATGTACTCTCACGATATAAACATGTTTGCAATATCTTCGCGAACGTTTAAAAGCCTTGTGACACAAAGATTAAATGATTTGGCCTTTTTTTAAGTTAGTTAGTAGGTATGTTTGAATTCAGTTCAATGCGTCTGGGTAAGAACAACGCATGATACTAGCAAAAATTTGTTAAAATATTACGTGGAAAATGTTGTTAGTCTCGCAAAAGAATTACTTTATTTTTTGTGACTGTTTAATTACCCAAATAAATAAAATAATTCTCTAACATTTCTATTATATAGATACATAGGTATATTAATTAATATACATATACTATGTAACAAACTACTTTAAATAAAATAGATGACTAATAATAAAATAATATTATAATTGGTTGTACTGGTGGTTTTGAGCGACTAGGAAGAATGATGGGCGAAAATTGTTAATGTTTAATTGTAATAAAATTATTTTTTTTATATGTGTCTTTAATAACTAAACTGTATTATATAAATTTTTAATCTGGTCATACTACAATACGATAACATAACTCAAACATAAACTTCAGTGATCGATTAGTTATTTTCAGTCTACGTGTAGTTTGTGCCACCTAATTATAAGTTTATGAAGTTATTTGTTAACAGATATATCCATATAATTTTTTTACAACAAGTCTTGAACAAAATACTTTTGAAGACTGAGTAACTTACTTTTTGCTTAAAAAATTATATCGTGTTTCATTAAAGATGATTAAAAGGGTCGGACTGTTGTCTATCAGACATACATGAGTATACGCCATACAGTGGCCCGGATGACGGCAATTGGTTTGCCTAAAACGTAACTGGGATTATATTACGGTTAGCAAAAAGTCGGTATTTGAGCCGCCTCTGCCACCCCTGCGGTGATATAGGCCTGAGAACATCTAGGTATGTATGATGTATCAATATTCTGAGACATCACAAGATAATCATAATTTGTATAAATGTCTTTAGTCTTTGTCTTTATTTGATAAATGAATAATAATAAAAATAATTCGATAATTCATTTTCGTTATCTTCTTGATATATAAAAATTTTGTGTCACGGTGTTTGTTACCAAACTCCTCCAAAACGACTAGACCGATATTTATGAAATTTTGAGAATCGACCAACATCTATTTTCATACATCTTTTTTTATGGCAGAAAAACGTTTGCCTCGTCAGCTAGTATCTCAATATAAATTCAAACGCTAAACAGTGCCAAAGGACCAAAGCCCCATAAATGCAGTAAAGTCGTTCCATTTTTCTTTTGATTATCAGGTTTCCTATTTATTGAATGAAATTATTTCTTATAAAGCATGCGGGGCTTCTTTGCCTTTATATTTTAGTAGTACACAAACGTCTTTGACTCTTTTTTTAATATTTTCCGCGAAAACTCTACCATGATTAACATAAAAAATGGTCAAATCTTTTCAAAGTGTAATAACAAAAAGTAATGGCTTCAGTCAGCATTCTGGTTCTAAAGTGGAGTCTCGAGTTTCAAATGTCTATGGGTGCCGGTAGTCACTTACGAGGTGACCCATCTGCCTTTTGCCTCCCTTTACCATATGTAAGAAACAGCCACATGTCTATAGCTATGATCTATCAAATGCACTAAATAACAGTAACCGCGATGTTTTTTTTTTATATATGACCTTACCATAGTGACTCCACTTTGCCTGATGGAAAGCAATAAGTGGAGTCCAAGAGTGGGGGTCACCATCCTCATCGCATGTCTAGTCAATGCAGCATGGTGATCCACACTATGGCGGCCTGGTGAGATGCTTTTTCAGGCCCTGCTTAAAAGACCCGGGATCAAAGCGGGAAGAAAAACACATGCGCTGGTAGTGAATAGCAGGCTTTCACCGATCGGCACAGGAAATGTGGCTCGTATCTCGATTGGAACCCAAGTACCAATTTAAATCTTATCAAGCCCGCCACGTCTCATCACCCCACCATTCGCCGTCACTTGCCGGTTTAGCACTACTCTTATTCTGGGATATCTTTCCTAATTTAAACCTTTCGACCTTCAACTTAGCAAATGAGTTTTGCAACAAGTTGTGAAACAGGTCAATTGTTTTTTGACAGCTGTATAATCAAATTGTAATTTACAATGTATTATCTGTGTGGCAGACATAGGATGTCCACTGCTAGACATAATATGACCTCGCTCAACAACTTACTAATGGTTAGCTCATTTCAGTAATAAAATTTGGATGTTTGCAACTCAAACACGACAGAACAGCTGAAGGGGTCTAGATGAAATTTATCACAAAGATAGATTATAGTCTCGTTGGGGCATAGACTAACTTTTACTCTGAAAAGAGACCGATTAAAAATGTCCATACCAACAAAGTTAAGAAGGCAACAAATGGTACTTTAAACGTGAAAGTTAATGTAGCATGTTTATCACTTCTTGATGGGAAAACGGCTGATTCGATTTAGATAACATTTTATACACAGATAATTGATCGTCATAAACAAGGCTGCATGGGCAAAGCCAATGATGTACTATAATAGAAAATTAAAAAGAAATATTTGGCTGGCCCTCGGTACAACCAGACGTGTCAGGGTATATTGTAATTATTGTTTCTCATCTTCCAACAACATACAGTAGTTATAATCTTAGCCAGACACGCGATATTTCACTTCTATTATATAGGTCACAATCAATCCATTTGAATTGAATATCCTAGAGACGGTTGCGAACTAAAATTAGATTTCCAGATCAACTTGGACCGTGAAGTAATTTATATCTTAGACACTTTTATTAAAATTGTAACAGACCGATGTCAGGAAATTATAGATATTGAAGTTAACCTAATATATAATCTATCTAATATCTCAACTCTTTATTTGAGCAACAGAAGCAAAAACAACAGTTTTAGAATAGCTCTCTGTCTGTCTATCTGTAACATATGTATATATATGTACACGCAACACATTATAACGTTAGCATGGAATTGAATGTAGTTTTCACAGATGTCTTGCTAGAGATAGATTAAAATATAAACTCCACTTTACAGCAGGGATTGATTCTACGCTAACGAAGTTGGTTGCAAAAGCTATTTTAAATTAAAAGTAAACTTATCACTTGAAATGACTTAACTATTCTTTAAATACTTTGTCATTGTCTGAATAAGTTAGGGAGAAGAAGAAGAAGAAGAGAAGAAGAGGAAAGAATTGGATTCGAATAATTATATTTGTATTGAGGGTTGCTCTACGCTGCGACTCTTACAACGAGTATAAACGCAAGAGACGCTGGTTATGTATATTTGTGTATGTATAAAGAACAATAAACGACAAATAAACAACGAAAAACAAAACTAATGAATATTTGCAACTTCTAGTATAACAAAGTGGTATAATACTATTTTATTACGACCTAGTAAGTAATGTTAACATTTTGTTTCAGATGTTTAACAGTGAAATATCTATTTTATATGGAGTAATTGTCAATCACAATCTGCATATTACTGTATTGTAGCATAATCCATTAAGGGACAGTCCTACAGAGACCAGCGGCCCGAGATAAGACCGCCATTGTTACACTAAAAGCTGTATCTGACCAATTCCTAAAGTGTGATATAGTGTATTTACTCCCTGGTTAGTTATCTATGTTTGAGTTATCAGGTATGCGACCCTGATCGACTTGAATTATCCTTTATTCTTCCTTTTCTTTTAATATATTATAAAAGCCACACTCTTGCCTACTATTACATACCTATAGTCGATTATGGTCACCAAAGTGTGGTAGTTTAATACGCGTGTGTCAAGTTCTTTGTGGATACATGTGTTAGTGTTTGCTTGTATTGATGTGATAAAAATTCTTAACGTGTGCGCACTTTATTAAGAAACTTTATAAATGCAGGATGGTGCTACAAAAAAATGCATATATTTTAGACGTATTTGCTGAAAACTAAATTACTTTTTAATAGAGTAGCCTTATAACAACATATGTGTAACAACAAGTAGCTCTTGGAGCAGGAGCGATAGTTGAAAGTTGCATGTTTAAGTAAAATAAGTGTTCTGTTGTGGCACATTGTTTATAAAAATGCTATAGTATCGTTAATTGTAGTCGTCAAATTATTCACGATTTCGTACACATTGTAATGCCAAATTAAATAAATATAAATATGTTCATGGAACGAACGACAATTATCGCTTCATTTAAATAAACGTAATTATTGCAACCATTCGTCATGTTAGAAGCTTGTATCTTTATTAGAATAAAAATATTAAATTCTACTTTTTTAACACGTTTTTATTTACTTTGTCTTATCCAAATGACACTTTGTACTTACATATTGCACGTCACTTGGATGACAATACTCTCTCAATGGCATATCGGAGCTGATCTGATAATCTTTTCAGTGGTTATTAGTAAAACTCTCGGTCATTAGGTTTGTTTTAACGAATCTATAGCATTATTCCTGGATAAAAACGTGTTTCATTTTAATTTTTGAAATTGTTTTCAGGCTTACTCAACTGCTTATGGCTTGTTGTATTTGTAACACACTGTGTTTTAACAGTGCAAAGTTATTTCATTATCAATAAACAGATAAGCATGTGAATATTAAAAAAAACATAAAGTGTTTTCATACCTTCTTGGCAACGCTAAGTTTGTGCTGTCTCAAGCACTTGGCTTCATCTGCTATTTGCTGCTGGAACACCTCCACAGCTGCAAGACGGGCGCGCGCCAACTTCTCATTCTCCTCCAGCACGGTGCGCCACACATTCCACATGTTCCTGAGAAAATAACATCGCTCAGTTAGTTGTTTATACATATAATAGTATAAGAATACTCCGTTTGGGACTGTTATTTATCAAAGAGTATATATATAGTGGTCGGATGATGGCAATTGGCTTGCTCCCTATAAGTTAAGAAGGACTATATAATGGTTGACAAATTGTGGGTTTCAAGACGCCTCTGCCTTCCCCTAAAGATATAGGTGCTAGTGTATGTGTGTATACATATTATGTAATTTTGGCATTACAAGTCGGTTGTAACGTATATGTAAGATCGCTCACTCACTGGTGATTTTTAAATAGCCGGTAGATTGGTAATTATCGCCAGTCAGTAATTTTTACATGACTACGCAAGTAGGAGGGTTATTAGAGTACGTATCATCATCATAATTAGCCTAGCACCGGCCACTGCTTGACGAAGTCACACACACATACATATATAAGGGGACAGGCGAACAGATGGATTCCTTTTATATTTTCATCTACTTAAAGCTCTTTGTTCACCTCAATCTTTATATATCTTAAATACAATATATAAGCTTGCTATATGTCTGCTAGAGATCTGTATGGATAAGAGAATATACATTCAATTGCGTGTTTGAAAAATAGCTGGGTAGGTACCAACATCAAATATGAACGGCATGAGTCGAATAAAAATTGTATTGAATTTGTGCTTCGTGGAAATGATTGGTTCTTTGTACGTCGCACAGCTCTTTTTAAACGTTTAAAAGTAATAGTTAAAAAAAAATATATATATATGTATCTACAAAACGGTGGTCATATTTTATTGTCGTTTGATTGTCGATGGAAATAACGTGTAAAAACTTTTTAAGAAAAAAGTACACCATTGAAAGAAGAAACGAACCTAAATGTAGCAATTAAAATAAACTTGATAATGTCACAAAACTTCTATACTTATATAAGTAACTAAACAATATGGAGTCAGCGAAGAAAGTTCATCCATTGGCTCCCATATCAATCATCCATTCAACTACCTATAAATCTCCGTCATGCTGTAGTCTTAATAGAACTAAGTAGGTCACAAGTGCACTAAGTTTCAATAGAATTGACAGATGAAAAGTCTTATTAAAAGTCTTATTTTTTCTAATTTACGGAATGAAATATTTGTCTGAAATTTGACCAACTTTAGAGTATGCACTGTCAATTAAAAAATCCCCGTAAAAATTTAGGCGTGGTCATAAATAAATAAAATAGAAAAATACAGGAAATACAAAATATTTCATGTTTATACGGATAGATATTTTCGACTTCGTATGAAATAAAATAGATAATATTTTATTTTATTGCTTTTACAGAAAGTTTACAGGCTATATAACACCAGCATTTCTGACATGTGCAGATGAAAACGATTACCGATTAAAAGCATTTAAACAAATATGTGAAAATATTTTGAATAAGTAATAATTAAATACTGGTTTGGGAACACTAATATAATCCTATAAAAAAATGACCAAAAAGAAAATTGTAATAAAACTAATTGAATATCAATTTTCGAGAAAGTATGTTTTTTTTTTCTAAATCCATACTGTCCTACTCAATACATTAAAATTGGCCTTACATCCTCAGCCGTAAATGTGCTCCTAAAATACGCCTACAGGATCTTTAAGTAAGAAATTGTTTTAAAATCTGTATTTTTCTCTTACCTAAGTTTTTTAATTAAGTAATAAGTTTTAAATGGTCAGTTATCAATTGCGTTACTCTTTCTGCATTTTACGATTCTTCATTAAATGCAGAAAGTAAAGTTGAAGTGAGTTGTTTAAGAGTTAAATAGTTTAACAGTCCTTTTGCATTCCTCACCAGATAACTGAATTAACTTTATTTATTGATGGTTTAATTATTTTAACGCCGGGTTTTTCTGCATGGTCGATAACCCTAATCATGCAGAAAAACCCTAGACCATATGGTAAAATTCTAAAAATATATTCTCTAAACCATTATGTTTGTCCTGAATTATTCTTCATATATTAAATAGAGGCAAGCCGTAAGGATGTCATGGAACACCTGGTAATGCAGGAAAGAGTGAAGGGTGTCACGTCCCGTGGGAGAACTTCGATCCGCTAGACTGTCCTTGAAACGCAGCAAGGAAGCAGTGGGGAACAGTAAATATCAAGTCGAATACCACTACTAATTTTATAAATGCGAATGTTTGGGTTGATGTTTGTGACTCAATAATGTGAAAACGGCTATACCGATCTTTACGAAATTTGGAGCAGAGTTATACTATAGTGTTATATAGCACATAAATATGGGTAGAGTCATGCATAGGCACGAATAGAACGGCTCGACCAGTGCGATATCAAGGGCTCACAGAAAACCGATTGAGAAGCAACGCTTGAGATTAGTGAGGTTTCCGGAGATCCAACTTCTCCTCTCATCTTTCCCGTCTCCTCATACCCCTCTCCTCTTTCCCCTCCCCACTTCCTCAATATTATGACTTAAAATATTTCTATACCCCTGTTGAGTTCATGTGTGGTAATTTTGGGACCCTGACCTGTACGAGTTACTGCGCACACTGAACAGCCCATCCGTAGATGCAATATCCCCTCTTTTTCCATTATGTTCCCTTCTTATCAACTTTCCCGTGATCATTTTCCAAAATTCAATTCTCAAGGAGCACAGTTGACTGCACGTACGTAGTGGGAACAATACAGTAATTATGTTTTACACCTGCCTGCTTCTGACTGCCTTTGAGCGTACATAAATATAATATTCATTGCACTGAAAGTTGGCTCATCCATGTTTAATTAACATATCTACTGGTGTACGTGTCAAAGAAGGTGCTTCACAAAGCGATCACTCGTTTAACGTGCAATAGCTTTGCTATCTGTAGTATCTGAGCAGCTTTTGACTCGTTGAATACGCTACTGATCCTTTGATATATGGTATGAATCTCCGTGGATCGTCTCAGTACGTCTAAATAGTTATGTATCCAACTATTCCTGTGTGGAAGCTTATATTTTATTTCCAAGTGTAATTAAGATTTAGCCGTGCGAAACAGTTTTTGTTTGTGTTTTAATGAGTCAAGAAACTATACATTTATGTGGCGTTCTCGAGGAAAAGACAGAATAGACTTTTAAACGAGATTTTTTGTTGCTGAATTTGGTGTACAAATTTTTCAAACTTGTTTTTATATACATATTACAATTTAAATTTAATTAAAATATTTTTTTTCATATAAATGTAAATTTTAGTTATCGAATTAATATTTCTTAAATTTTAGTTAGTTCTACGGTGACTAACTAAAATAATAAAGAAACAAAAATGACAATACTACTTAACGTAAACCGTAAACTCGCATGTAAAAAGCTGCAATTTTCCAGTATTTGTTTCATGGTATGGAAACAAGACAAGCTGCTTTTGGTGCCTATTTCCTTTGTGTGACGATCTCTGTGCTAATGCCATAGGAAGAGGCACAGATGCCTTTAAAAATGCAATCTCCGTGATTGCTGATTGGTAATAAAAAACTGAAATTTAAAGAGTGAAGCTCGATTTGCTTACAATTTCAACATGTTACTGAATAAAAAAAAATAATAACGAAATACATTACATTATTATTATTCACTTTATTTTGCATTAAAATACATATAAATAACATTTTTTTGTGTTAAGGTTTATGTGTATAAGTACTTACACGATAACAAAATAGATGTATTCAGGAATGTGTATATGTGATGATGACGCATTTTTGGTATAACTGTTATACTTTAGAGTAAGCTCTTGTCTAATGTTCAAACAGTGGATGTGTAATTTTAGAGCCAAATGTACAGATTATCCAATCAAGGGGACAAACCAGGACATTTTCAGAGCTATATCGAGATAGCAATAACATCCATTATATTGTACTTAAATGAAATTAAAAATAGACATAAAAAAATGTGTCATACAAACTGTATATATACAAACACACACAGGAATTTTCTAGGTATGTGAATGAGTTGATAAATGAAATTGAATATTCAAATTAAAATTTTCAAAATAAATATATTTTTTTCATAAAATTATTATTGAAATCGTAATAATTATTTGAAATTATATTATATAAAAAATATCTAAAATTATGGATCAATAAGCACAGCGTCACCGCAACTATATAACTGTGTACGATGTGAGCCACCCAAAAGGACTTCTTGACCACATTGCCGAGCGCACATTACACTACCGTCTTCCTTATAATGTGCCTCTCTAACTAGGAAAGATTGGCACTCAGCGCTCTCAACTCCTGTCTATTCCCATATATTCCTCAGATTCTGAGGAGAATATTTCTGAACTGCTTTTAAAATCTTTTCTCTCGATCAGTTGCAGCGACACGCAGTCCGCTTTATAAACTGACCTGAGATCACCCAGTCTCTTGAGTCTCTACAGTTGCGAAGAGATGTCGCCTCTGTGCCAGTTCTCTATCGCCTACATCACGGAGAGAGTTCTGACGAGCTCTTCCAATTGGTCCCACCTTCTCCCTTCCTCTACACGACAACACGTGCTGGCCTGAGGAGTCACCGTTTGAGAGTCAAAAATATACGATCCCGAATTAAACGGTTTGGCTCTTCTTTCCTGTGCCAATCGGTGAAAGCCTGGAATTCACTACGAGCGCACGTGTTTCCTTCCCACTTTGATCCCGGGTCTTTTAAGCGGGGCGTGAATAGTGTGGGTCACCATACTGTATTGACTAGACATGATGACCACCACTCTTGGACTACACTTATTGCTTTCCATCAGGCAAAGTGGAGTAGTAGGAATAGTAGGCTTATACATAAAAAAAAACACATTACCTGTACTTAAGGTAATGTGTTTTTTTTATGTATAAATTTGCCCATCTTTTTCCCAGAAGTACCCGTATGACGGCAATAGTCTTGCCCCCTGTTAAGGAATGACACTAAATTATTATCGGCAAAATGTTGGCGTTAATAACAACTCTACCTACCCTTCGACACACAGTACGAGTATATATAACTATAGATTGCCGTTTCAAATGTAAAATGAATATTAAGAAAGATGATGTCATTAAATATCTGCCTGTGTTGATTTGTAACTGTGCGTCTCCAAATGCTTGAGCCTTATGAGAAGAAATCAGACAAACACATGGCCACTCTTTTAAATCACCAGATAAGTATTACAAAATTTCGTGTACAACATATACTATTCTAGTTTAGTCGTCTCGTGTGCTATTATGTTGCTAAAAGTAAATAAACTAAAATTAGGCTATTAAAATAATGTAATAAGGTAGGGAAAAATAAGTTAAAAAGGAAGAAGAAACATAAGCTCACATTACATTGTACTGATTATTTGAAATAGTCTGTGAATCTCTAACCATCTTTAATCCACCACAGTGTACTTACATTTATTGAGACTTAAAGTTTGTATACTATCACAAATTGTAGATTGCAGTTGATATGTTTATTACGTGTGTTATGAGAGTGTATATCACTTATTTTAATAAACTAACCTTTAATTTCATGAAAGTAAATTAAGTTTTCATAGGTACACTGAGGTGCCACTGTCACAATGTTTATTACTTTAATGAATTAATTATAAAGGACAACGTCTTAAAATAAGCCATGGTACTAAAATAGTTTATATAATTGTTCACTTCTGAAACATTGAATACGTTTCAATTAAATTCAGAATAAATTAAGACTTGAAATAAATTCGATGTAGTTACGATGATTCTATATAAGGCAATATTTGAAAAATCATTACAATTTTATCGTAATTGGTACTCAAATGAAACACTTAAGAGTCGTAAGTGCGCTGCCCGCCTTTGAGGGGTTATGAGGGAGGGGCGATGTGGGGAGGGGAAAGAGGAGCGGGGGATGAGGGAAGTGGAAATAGGAGAGGGATAGTTGGGCCTCCGGAAACCTATCGTTTCAGTGAAATGCAACGTAAGCATTGCTTCACAACTGGTTTTCTGTGAGGCCAATGTATCGCACCGGTCGAGCCGGCCCATTCGAGCCAAAGCATGGCTCTACAACTGTTAAAACAAAAACTAATATGGGCGTTCTGTGACCACTTGATTCTGAATTCCACGAGAACGAAGTCGCGGGCAAAAGCGGATCTGTATATAATCTAAATTAGATTATATTACAGTCGAGTAATGAATCCGGGTCACATAAAAATACATGAAAATCTTTTTCAACTAATAATAGTAGCTTAGTGACTGAAATTACTTTAATAGGCAATCGAATACTGACATGCTGATCAGATTGTGAATGAATCCCTTCAAGAGGTGAACATTAACTGTGTCGAGTGATCGAAAGATCGATATTATTTGACTTTGTCTGCTTAGAACGAGGTCAAACTAAAACTTATGTCACTAAATAAAACAAATATGTTGTTGATGTCAACCTAATCAAAAGTTCAAATATTCTGTTCATAGAAACTATCATACTTCAATCAATCCAAAGTCTTTCTTGTACTCGTATTCCAGATTTTTTTCTAATCTTTGACATCATTGATTGTAACTAAATTTGTATTATATTGATTGTGATATTCCGTTGATGTATTTGACATGAGGCTTAAATATAAATTTAATATTTTGTAACATTTTTCATAAGCTATAGTAACTAAATTTATTTTATATTGCTTATTTCATTCGTTGATATATTTGACATAAGGCCTAGATATAAATTTAACATTTAGTAACATTTTTTATTAACTATAATAATAATTTGTACACCATTAAATATGGTGGGAAGTAGTGCAAATTTTAAAATATTTGTATGATATGTATATTTTTATATGGCCAATAAATATATAAATAAACATGTTTATAAGGCTCGGATTCATTGCTCTCAATTGTGTAAGTTTTAGTGGTGTGCCATAAGCTTTTTAACAGCTGTTTTTGGCGGAGATTGCCGAATCGCTTGTGACCTCTCAAAGAAATACACATAACAAACTATTTATACACTTTAAGAAAACACAGACACAGAAGTGAAATGGTGAACAATAAAGTTTTGCAAATGGTCACATGGTCACACAAACACTGTTTCACAAGTTCAAAATTCTAGTGTAGATATGGTCCAAACAAGGTTTTGCATTTCAATAAGGTAACTCCCTCACTAGGAAGGATTCCTGTGTCGGAAGAAACTTTATAAACATACAAACAACGCACACAAGGAACACCCACACTCACGACAATTATTTGTGGATAGCATACATTTTTGTTCCGTGTGGGTATCGAACCCACGACCTCCGGCTCAGTAGTCACTTACTACTAGAGGCTAACTGGTGAGTCAAATTTGGAAGCTTTTCTTTTACTCTGTCATATTTGATTCAGCTAATGTATGGTGTAGGTGTTACAAAAAAATCTCTGACTCGATTTGTCACACAAAATCAAAAAGGTATCGATACATTTGTAAACAAAAGTGTTAACAATTACAAGGCATATCGACAGGTCATCAGTAATTGTGTGTTCTGTTATCTACTCTTTTCATATTTTATTTTACAAAACAACCTATAATTGTGGTGAAATTGTGTGTTGTAGGTATAATTGTATAATCTATAATTGAAAGAAAAGAATTCTAAATGATTGTTGGGGAGCTTTTTGAAACAAAGTATTTTATTTTGAATGTAAGCAGACTTTTGATTTACATCAATAAAGTATTTTTTTTGTTTCATTAACTCGCTCCTAAATCCCCGAAGTGGTAGGTAAAGGCGTGTTATACACACTCGTTGTGCACACCTTAATCTGGCACCACTTACATGCCATACACTTTTGCATGGCTCGGAAACAATACTATTGAAATTAGTAAGTGGACTTAAAATTAAACAGAGGCGTATATTAATTAGTGAGTTAAATTGTAATTTACATGTAATGCTATAGATAATCGTCCCAATAAATGGTCACTAAATACTAGTCAATTTATGATTTGTAAATTTAAGTAGGTGCTTATTAATTTAATGAACTTGTTATTCGTATAAACTAGCGTTAACTCCGACGACGAACTATTTCGCAATGTCCATAACTTGAATGAATTACTTATTTTATTTTATTTATTTTTATAAAGGGCCTCTGTTAAGACTTACGTAACGACCAAATTAAAATTATTATTGCCAAAATGTGAGTGTTTAATACACTTCTGTCACCCTTTAGGGAGTATTGACGTTAGCGTTTGTATGTATGTATGTAACATGGACAAAATCAATCACCGTGAACCGGGAGCTTAAGAAATTAAATTGGGCAATTAGAATATATTTAAATAGAGAGGAAGGATTTAGGAAAGAAAGTGATATTGCATAAGCTGATGGGCTGCAAAGAGCAGTAACTCAAGCAGGATCCATAACATGTAATCGAAATGCCTGACATCGGGAAGTCAGAGCCCTCTAACCAGAATGTACGCAGTAACGTTTGGTGTTGAATCAAATCAAGTAATTACTTCATTTTTATTAGTTTAATTGAAGTAATTAGTAATAATAACTTTAGTTATTTTAACTTTCGTTATTTTTAGATAACGTGTAGGTGGCAGTCATTATAAGTCAGTCGTAAAGTTAATTGCGTGTTCCAATCTGTAGATCCTATGGAGAAGATTAAAAAATCCAAGGACGCTCTTTGTCAACATTTTTGTTTTACTTTCACAATAAAACATACTTGTATTGTGTTAAAATATAACAAACTCATAATATACGTCTTAATTATATAATATCATTCAAATCGTTTCTATAATAGTTGCTATCTGGTTTGCATATTTAGAACCTGTTTGTGAATACCTGTGATTCCTGTGAATATCTGCGTTTGCTTTATATTATTTAAAATTACACTTCAAATAGTTTCACGAACCGTAAATCTAACTAACTCATATAAACGGATATGCTACAAAGTCATCCGTCCGCTTATAGAGAAACTTTATTGAGGCTAACATTCTAACAGGTTGTGTCATGAAGGAGCCTGAGTTTATACAGGTTCTAATCTCTTAGTAGTTACAGTTCCCATTGAACATTTGTAGACGTTACTCCGACTATTAGAATAATCAAAGCGGAGGAGGAGGATCAAAGAGGAGGAAATAGAAATAAATATGGTTCTTTGGATACACATGTCCTAAAAATATTCTCTAGAGAGAGAAGTAAGTTGGGTTAAGAAGAGAGTTTCTTAACCCAACTGTTGCGTGGTGAATACTGTATGACTGTATATATCTTGTTTGATAGATACCAGTCAGTTTCCTCAGTCGTCTCCTCAGTCCACTCACCCTCTCACTATTCTACTCCGCCGAGAACCACACGGTTAGTTATTATATGCAAGAAAATGTCTATTTTCTTTTTTTAATTTATGTATTGAACAATTCCCGCACTAGCACATCCTTATTGTCGCGGGGGACTTTACAAACATACAAAAACAGTCAAAAATTACAACTAGACTCTAGAAACACACGACCTCTGGGTTCACAGTCAGGGTCACTAACCACTGTATCAACAGCCCTGTTATTTTAAAAGATGTGAATTAAAATAAGTGTCTGAGTACGTTTATCCGTGTTCTAGAACCCATAGTATAAGCTCTGTTAACTTTCTATCTTAAAACGATAAGTTAAATGTTCGCAACTGTTATATATATCATGCTAAATATTTAATATACACACATACACACATAATATCACGTATCTTTCCCATAGGCAGAGACAAATATCATGCTAATAATTTAACCATATCAATAGTATATTGTTATATAACTACCTAAATATACGGACTTTAAAAAAGTAGACAACCGAAATCAATGTGTCTATCAAAACATTTAAGACTGAGAAATCATATGGTTTTCTCATGGGTGCCATTGTCAGAACTGGACCAAATTCAAATGGGACCACATAGTAATCACCAGCTTTCAATTAAAAAATAAATCGTCGAAATCGGTTCACGCAGTCGAAAGTTCTGAGGTAACATAAAAAAGAAATATACTAAAATAATATATACTCAAACTAGATTATCGTAACACCGAACACACACACACACACACACATTTATTATTATTTAACGTATTAATTCCTTAATTGTTGTGTCTATGTTTTTCTCAATTTCTAATGTCAAAATAATGGCTTGTTACTGATCAAAAGTCGTCACGGGGGCACTGATTTCTAAGACACAGGTATTATACCTAGTTCAGGAATCAGGGTTATTAACTAAAGTACATACTATATAAGCTTTATTTCTATAAAGACAATATAATTAAATTGACGCAGTAGTAATCGTTACCTATCACAAACCACGTCAACACGTTTTCATAAATATCACAAATAATCCTAGGCCTCTGTGCCTCTCTACTCTATTTAGGAAATGATCTCGATCACACACTCATCACTTCAAAGTCAATCACAGGTGCGCTGGACCTACGTTTAATAGCTATTAGCAAGATCCATCGATTTCATCGCACGCCGAAATCTCTTCGAGTGATGGCGAGTTAAATGTTTCCATTGGCATATCCCAATATCCATTACGAGAATATAGATTGATTTATGGACGGTTGAGTTGTTGCGTTGTTACTGATATATTTGTAAATTACGGCAACTGAGTAGTCAAAGTATTGTTTTATTCAACTTCTACATGTCAAAGTATTACATGTCAAAGTATTACATGTCAAAGTATTACATGTCAAAGTATTACATGTCAAAGTATTACATGTCAAAGTATTACATGTCAAAGTATTACATGTCAAAGTATTACATGTCAAAGTATTACATGTCAAAGTATTACATGTCAAAGTATTACATGTCAAAGTATTACATGTCAAAGTATTACATGTCAAAGTATTGTTTTATTCAAAAACTATTTGCCCGGCCCAGCTTCGCACGGGTGGTGTACGTAATGGAATAATATGGTCTCCCCCACTGCCTTCGGCCTCAGTCACTCACGCAATTTTCATAGTAAGAGATTGAATGCTGTACGATTAAAATAAAAACATATATAAAATCCTTGGTCTTACAATAACGAAAGCAACTAAGAAAGATATATCCAATTTGGTGCAATTGTTTGGAACCTATTCACGTACATACATTCAATTTTATTTTTGTAAATTAAAACCCTTTATTTAAATTAAAACAATCATAGATACACATCTTTGAATTGTCAAGAGAAGAAGTCAGTCAGACTACGTCAGTCGTGTAGCTAGGGCCCCTATTAAATGTTTAATAAAATAAATAACGTTAAAATCTTTACTGTCAGTTTATTATTTATTCCAACTGGCAGGCTTAACCTTACCTATAATAAATTATAAATAAGCAGACTTTACTTTGATGGACGGTTAGAATAATCGATTTGATACCTTAAAGATTACCTTCGTATCAAACTTAGCTTCAATCACGGCTCAGTTGTTCATTCCCGTGTCAAGGTACATCAAACTTATGTTTATGTAATAAGTTCTGTTAACTTATATTATTAACTCGCTTATGTTATTTAATATTCTCTTTGACTTTTGGACTTAACTGCAGGCGAAATTACTAATTCTTTTAATTTAAAGTTTTATCAAATCGACACTTAAGAACAAATTGAATTATTCTAGATTAGGGAAATAATTACAGCAGATAGCAAATCAAACTATTACCTACTGAAGATAAAAGCCGGAGAGTCGAACAAGCAAAAGTAATTGTTACTTTTTAAACAACAGAAAAAAAATTGAGATTCTACGACTCCAAGCTAGAAAAAAAGTCAAGAAGTTTAGTCAACACATTATGTGATGCTAAAGAGTGGACATTATTTATAAGGAATTTTTCAGCAGTCATTTTTCTTTTCTTCTCTTTCTCTACGTTTCTATAGAAATGTAGCAGCATTCAAAAACTTTTAAAATCCAGTTTCGCATTAATTTGCAGAACTTCTTCATAATTTTCTTCTTAGCAAGAAATAATAAAGTTTACTTGCGAAATTAAGATAACGTGTTGTAAAACGAATGCGAAACTTAATACAGCTCAAAGTAGAGAACTTAATATAAACTAAATAATATGTCTTATTTACTGAATTTTAAATATTTTTGCAATAAACTCGGATTGTATTAGCATTATTGGCAAGCAATATTCCACGTTTTAGTACCACTTTCATACATATTGTGTTGCTAATATTCTGTTGTAACACAATACTGTTTTGCTTAAAATAGACGCATATTCAGTGTTATTTCACTGACATAGATATCTACATACGTACAGAGATAGAAAGTTATTTGAATGTGTTAACTAAAGTAATGAATCATATAAGGAGGTGATTCTGCTATGTGAGTCCCCGTAATTATGTAGTCGTGTAGGTTTTTAAATATCATCATATGACTCAACACCTGCAACTCAAGAGTTGGAACTGCGCGAAGAGAGGAGGGATAAGGAGATGGGAAAGAGGAGAAAGGAGATGAGGGGGAAGGGGGAAATGGGCCTCCGGAAACCTCACTCAGTTCGGGGAAATGCAACGCAAGCGTTACTTCACAACCGGTTTTTTGTGAGGCCGTGGTATCGCACCGGTCGAGCCGGCCCATTCGTACCTAAGCATGGCTCTACCACTGAAAAAGATGTGACCTAAAATGTCGATAAAAATTTAGTTAAGACTAAAGAGCGGTATAATAAAAAAATATAATCGTCTTTGAACTCTATTATATGTCTAAATTCAAAGATTTTAACCAATATTGTATAAATGCTATATTATATATAGAATAAAGATTTTTTCTTTTTCTTTTTTGTATTAGAAATAATTCATGTGTTGCGGGGGATACAGACATTCAATCAACGGACACAAAGAACACCCAGACTAGGGACACCGATTTGTGGATCGCACAAATCGAAATCACGATCCCCGGTTCAGCAGTCAGGGCCACTACCCACTTGACCAACAGGCCCACTGATCAAGATTGATACCTCTGCTTACCATTTCGGAGATAGGGGGGTGAATGTACATTAACTTTGATGTGCCAGGTGTGTTTAGACTGGCGGTGAAAGACGACAATGGTTGAAACCGCTATTTGATTGCTGATAAAACAATGCTAAATCGACTTCAATTCCAATTTTTAGATATTGCAAAAGTAAATAATACAACAGTAATTTTCATATTCAAAGGGGGGGGGGGGGGCAATCTGATGGTAAGTGACTACCACCGCCTACTATGGTCACACCTATATCTCCCAAGGGGTAAGCAGAGGGATTTGGTCCTAGTAACATAATAGGGGGCAAGCCTATTGCCGTTAACCGGGCACTATATGACTGATGACTATAATGAACTTAGTTGTAGTTACGACACCCGTGGGGAGAGGGGGGGGGGGCTCTATTGAAATATATTGAGAACCACGGCAGCACAGTCATAGTACAAGCTCTGCTTAGTTTGGATATAGACGGCTTTTGAGAAATGTCTGAAGTTATTTATTATTAAGTGCTATCCGTGTGGTTCTCAGTAAATTTCAATAGAGCCCCCCCTCCCGCCTTTCCCGATGGGTGTTATAACTATAACTAAGGGATTGGACTGTTATCTATCAGACAGCATGTATACAGTCATACAGTGCTCGGTTGACGGCAACCAGACTGCTAAAAACATACCGATATATTTCTAAAAACATAAACATATTATAAATAAATCACACTTAGACGCAGTTCAAATGCTTGTGCTTGTCACACAAATATTTTGTCCTGCATGAGAATCGAACCCGAACCAAGAAAATATAAAGGCTTTTTTTATTGACTTAAAAAACACTTATTACTGAGCTCTTTCAAAAATAGATACCTTCGCTTACTGTTATAGTCAGTAAATTAAAACTAACGCGAAAAGCTCCTTCAATGAAATAGCAGTGTCCAATAATGTACATATATTATTAGTATGTATAGGAACATAGTTCTATAAAGTAGATAAAAGTATGGTGGACAAAACCGACCGCCTAACTATCTAGACCACTGTGAAATCGAATATTGTAGCAGTATTTAATAGGGGTTCTGCGTACTGAAGTTTTTGTATATTTATGTCCCCTTAGGATGGAGACCTCACTAGGGGGAGTCAAAACAAATTTTTTTTTTTTGGAAGTCTGAAATGTCTGAAGTTATTTATTATTAAGTGCTATCCGTGTGGTTCTCAGTAAATTTCGATAGAGCCCCCCCCCCTCTCCCCCTCGTCGCTGTATTGAATTTAGGAGAGTATTAAATATGTCAGGTCACCTGTCTGGCGTTCACAGAGCACCGCGAATAACTTTTGACGAATTGTACGCAGTGTAAAATTTCAACATACGCAAACATAATTGACTGACCTCTCATGTCCAGTAGAGGTTAGGGATCCTGACTTCTAAGCTAGAGGTCGTGAGTTAGATTCACACAGGGGACGAATAATTGTGATGAGTATGATCATTTGTTCTGTGCCTTGGTGTAATTTATCTATTATATGTATGTATTTAGAGGTTTATGAGTATTTTATAAATTTACTGTTTTTTTTTTAATAAAATGGCTCTATCGCTTACCGAGTATTTCGCACACGCCATGGTGGAAAGTAGATTTATTATATACATATAAAATGGTTTTTGTTTAAAGATATTCGTTTGTAAATAATTTTGACAAATGGAGTATGAACTATAGTTAAAAAATGGGCCAAATTAATAGGTCGAGATATCTGTTGATTGAGAATATCATAAAGAGGGATGATTAGTTTATGGCAAGAGTATAAAAAAAACAGTTTACTCGTTTTTTTTTAACGGGAGGCAACCCCCACAGGCCGTCATTCCACCGGGGTTTTCGGTGGAACGATGCGCGGAATCGGACCTACTAAAAACACACGGTATGCCATACTAGCACCCAAGTTGACTTGTTACCGTAGTACAAGCTCTGCTTAGTTTAGAATCAGAAAGCCGTGACGTGTCAAGTTGAGCAAATGAAATATCAAAAATAATTATATGGTATATTACGGTTTAGGTATAGGGGGACAAACGAGCAGACACCGAGGGGCACCTGATCATAAGTGGTTTCCACCGTCCATGAACATTTGCAACTCAAGAATCACAAGAGTGCTGTCCACCTTTTAGTATAGGGAAAGGAAAGAGAGACATATAAAGATGGAAGGGAGAGGGAGGAGGGTAAGGGAAAAGGGGTTGAGCCTCCGGTAACCTCACTCACTCGGTCACAAGTTACTTTGTTTAAATATAATCATGAAGAACGTATTTAAATTTTTAAACGATTATTACTACATATTCTATTCTGTAAGTGAATGTACGAAAACACTGCACCTATTTTTATACATTTAACTAAGTTAATAATATTTTTGAACTGCGTGAATGATATAGAGCTTTAACAAGATCTTAAGTAATTAGAGTATTTTTAAATGAAGGATACTAACAACATGAACCGGATAATAAACGGATAACGCTTATATTACAGGGCTACATAAATTATATACTCGGAATTGACGGCAAAAAAAAAACGAATGACAAATTTTGAGACAGATAGTACTATGATGGAACTTCGGAGCTTGCGATATTACCTACAGTTAAACACATAAAAACACTCATGCTTATATCCCCAAAGGGGTAGGCAGAGCAGCCTCGGATGCCTGCTTTTTGCCTACTATCATTTAGTCCCACTTGCTTAATAGGGGCAAGGCCTATTGCCATCAAACGGGTACATATGTATATGTTGTGCGATAGATAACAGTTCTATCTTAGCCTCAGCCTTAACCTTAGCCTTATACAGAAGAGATAGGTTGACTCAACTCTGCGCCACGGAAGACCACACGGACAATTTTTTGAATAAAAAAAAAACCTAATTACCCGGCAATTCATATAATGATAAGGACTATTTACAATACATTGTAGGAGACCCATGCTAAGGTAGAATCTGCCGGATCTACAAGAGTATTAGAACGGCCTCACACAAAATCGGTAGATCGGAGGCACAACTCCACTTTTCCCCTTCCTTCTCCGTTCACCCCATCTCTCCTCTTTCTACTCCCTCATCACCCTCAAAGGCTCTTGAGTTGGAGGTGCCAAGAGCGGCGGTTGTAACTTACCATCAGGTGACCCGTCAGTTCGCCTGTCCTCCAATGTATTAAAAAAACCAAAACATTCTCCATAATGTCGTCTATTGATAGCTTTCCCAGAAGGCAGGCAGCATACAACGTTAATTCGCAAGGCTTACTCGCATTGCAAGAAAAAGGCTAGCATTCTGGTCACAAGAAGAATCGGTCACTCGTTCAGCCAGTACCTTATAAATGGAACGAGCATTTCAACCCCATGAGCTCCTCTCCCGCACACAACTTAAAACATAATTACCAATCAAATTATTGTATTAACGCCGTTTATTAGTGCAATGTAGATATTAATGTGGTGTCAGTGCGGAATGATTAATAAGATTATAGGAGATACACATATGTTATCGATGACTATTTTGTAGATCATTTTAAGAAAATTTATACAATTCCGTAGAACATTTTTTGATTTATCTCGTAAGGTTTAGCCAGCTGCGTTTGCAATGTAAGCGCACAAAAATATGATTTTACGACATCACATAACACATGAATCAAACTATCTATTGATAATACCGCATTAATATCCGTTGCGTAGTTTGAAATATCTAACCGTGCAGATGGTGGGAAGCGACTTTGTAGTTGAGATTTGATATGGTATTAGAATAAATAGCAAGTTAGAATGTGGAATGCTTTATTATTTGATGTTCAGTACCTATCTAAACTCTTTTAACTGCAATATTTTACCACGGAGATTACATTGTGCATACACACTCACGGCTTTTCCAATTCGGGGTGGGGAAAGATGTCCTACCGCCACTTTCTTCTATCGTTACGTACCTCATCACCTACTTCTACTGTCATAACACCATTCATACTACCGGCCCACTGGCTTCCAGTACTTCTGCCCCGCCATTTATCAAAACATCACAGATTTGATAGGAGAATATTCTTCGCCTTCAACCACTTGCCATTTCACTAACGTTCGCTATAAATATTTATTTTCCCATACATTCCTCACACATTCTTTACCCGTGCCTGAACCACCTTAGCATACAATTTCAAATATTCGTCGTGCGTCTTCATTCAATCCATATTGCTCTCTTACTTTCCCCAAATTTGCAGAGTTCTCATCTAAACAGCATTTATTCTAATTTCATAAAATTTACGCGATACCCAATTCTCGCTACGTTACAATACATCTCTACAGAAAACAAAACCATCTGTACGCTTAGATCTGTTAAACTACACAACATATCTTTTGTTCATTGACAAAAAAATATAATTAGGTAACTTACGAAGCTATTTTCAACAATACAGTTTTATTTTTACTTATCCCATTAAATACGTTAGATACGTTGTGTGTTTATGTAAACTAAAATTGCCCTTTACAGCATGTCATTAAAATTAATATTTTAGAAGACATCAGAGATTTAAAATTCGGGAGCAGAGCGGCCGTCGGGCCGTACAGCCGTCCCTGGTGACAGCGGCTGATATTTATATACATGCTGATGTTTATGTATGTATGTATAATAATAACTCCACACATCTCACACACGGCCGTCTAATCACAAACTAAGCAGAGTATGCTATAGTAACGATAATGCTTATAAACATACTTGTATACTCCTAAATACATCTATAGAATAGATACATTACACCCAGACTCAAAATAACTGATCATGCTCATTACACAAATATTTGAATGGGTCCAGGGTGGTTGGAGGCACCGTGCTGGCTTTGCCGCTGAAATGAGAGTTATCCTAAGATGGTGCCCCAGGCCTGGGGGCACAGTGCTAGGAGGGGTCCGGATGTCCTACCACAGTTGTTCCCGGATGCCTCCTATTTTCGGCGCAGTGTAGCATAACGTGTGGTTTTAATCGGTTCAATTCCGACACTCTGCCACATTGAAAGCCCGGGTGGGGTGACGGCCCGTTAGGGTTTCCACGCGTAAGAAAAAAAAAAGGACGCTACCGGTTAG
This sequence comes from Tyria jacobaeae, assembly GCA_947561695.1. Lineage (NCBI taxonomy): Eukaryota > Metazoa > Arthropoda > Insecta > Lepidoptera > Erebidae > Tyria > Tyria jacobaeae. The sequence goes on along the minus strand of OX387207.1, from coordinate 1,548,418 downwards.
TAGTGACGAAGGACATCTTTTGAATTACAGTTTACTCGTTTATCCCTTATGTCACAAAAAGAAATCCCTACCAAACCTATTCCGTACCTAGGAAGTGGTAATGTCGTTTGGTAGTGCAGTGAGTCAAAAGCCTTATATTATTCGAACTTTTCAAAAATCTTGCATTCTATCTCTAATATAAAATTCAATGAAAGACAATTGAAATTTCCAAGCTATTTTTATAGATTAAATAGGTATCGTATTCCACTTAACTTTGAAATTCTTGTTAAAGGCCAAGTAAACAGTTTAAATTGTTCAACCAAGCTTGGCAGCTATCAAAGCAAATAACATTAGAAATTATCGACATTTATTTGTAGGCACTTTCCGAGACACACGGTGCGGAATTTCCACGAAAACTAGTATATATTTTTCGAAATGATAGGTATGTTTGAATATATGGATGTACATTACACATCATTTATTAAATCTTTCATACGTACATACACTCACGCCTTTACCCTCGAAAGGGTAGGTAGAGGTGTAAAAAATATACACATTTTGCTGCTTTTCATTTATTACCATTTACGCAATAAGTGGCAGATCTATCCGGGCACTCATCCGGGCACTTTTGGGAATTACCCAGTTTTTTTTTTTTTTTATACTATAGGGGGACAGACGAACAGACGGGTCACCTGACGGTAAGTGACAACCGCCGTCCATAGACACCTGCAACTCAAGAGTCGTAAGTGCGCTGCCCGCCTTTGAGGGTGATAAGGGATGGAGGATGCGGGGATTGGAAGAGAAAGAGAGGAGGAGTTAGGAAAGAGGAGAGTGGCGACGGGGGGAGAGGAAAGTGGAGAGGGGGAGTTGGGCCTCCGGAAACCTCACTCATTTCGGGGAAATGCAACGCAAGCGTTACTTCGCAACCGGTTTTCTGTGAGGCCGTGGTATCGCACCGGTCGAGCCGGCCCATTCGTGCCTAAGCATGGCTCTACCACAATAAAATAACATGGGAACATTTGGAGTATATTGACAGAAAAGGGAGGATAGAAAGGTAATTGAAGGGATATTGCTTGTACAGGTGGAATGGGGAGTACAAGCAATAGGTCAAGCAAGACAAGGTCGCATACTTATAACTCGAACTGGTTTGTGCCGGTAAGACCGGGTCCTCTCTAACTGTATATTTTCAAGCACTTAATATTGTACAAAATTGAAAATGGAATTGCACCGACTGTTGACGGTTGTTGCAATTGGATGGAAATGTCTAATAAGTACATACATAGGTGTTGTATGTATGTACCAATTGTTTTTTTTTTTTTAAAAGACAACCCCCTTACTGGGAAATATTCCTGTGTCGCGGGGGACTTTACAAATATACAAACAACGGACACAAAGATCACCCAGACTTATAAAAACTGTAATTTTTTTTTTCATGATACCATTTTTTGTTCTGTGCGGGAATCGAATCAGGGTCACTAACCACTAGACCAGCAGGCCAGTCCATTGTGTTGTTCATTAATTGGCTACGCCTTCACGCTTTAACCACTCAACCTGTCATAACGATATATTGCACCAATATAGTCTAGGGCCACAGAAAAAGACATGCACATTGCTAATCACACAAAACTTTTGTTCTTAAAAGGTTCCTAAATTGATTGACGAAATCTACAATTACATTATTGTGACCGAAGCCGAGGTCATAAGCTAGTATGTGTGGAGTGCGGTATACTTGCGACAGCTCCCTCAGTGGTGGCACACAAGCGTTGACTCCCGGCCTATGCGACACAGGTACTCCCCAAAGCAACCATGTCCGGTAAACACCTGTGTCATCCGGTAGAAGAGGGAGCCATGTCTCCAGTGTAGCCAATGCTCTACGACGGGTTTTACCGCCACAATCGGGGCATACCTTAATATGCCTCTGCTCTCCCCTTTTGGAAATACAGACGTGATTGCTAATACATTTTCAAAGGTACCATTTAGAATTATTATTATTAAACTACCTCCATACAATAGTGTTGAGAAAGTTTGAATAGTCGTTTTTTTCCTATTGAGCTAGGAAAAAAATAACTCACATTGAATTTAATTTAAAACAATTTTTGTTTGTAATGAAGGGACGTAATCATGTTAAAATAGACGGTAGGTACATTATTAGACCAATACTCAAATACTTGGTAAAGATAGAATATTGTACAAAAATGTTTACCGATTAATTACAAAATACATATGCAATTGACGTGACACTCATTATTCACTTGTATGTGGATCAAGGCTGCCTCCTTTCTATAAATATTCTACTGTACTTAACTGCTGCTACTTAATAAACAAACATGCATTTCATTTGTCATATATTCTTTTTTATTTCACACAGCAGAGAAAATAGTAATTTTTTTTTTTTTGAAAACGACAATTCCTATATTTGGATTAATTATTGCACTTAGATTTTACAAACATTCAAACAACGGACACAAAGAAAGAACACCCAGACTTTAGAACACCAATTTGAGGATTACCGTGTGACCGATAACTAATAAAAGAAAAACCAAATTGAACTTTGCTCCTCAGACCGATCGCTAACTTTTATGTCCTACGCGACTAAATATCCATCCCCATCACCTGGACGATTGGCACTCCACCACTGTGCGCTTCTCCAGAAGCTTTGTGCCTCGCACAACCAGCTTATGGAACAAATTGTCGCCTGCCGTATTTCCGAACCGATACGACCTTCAAACCTCCATGAAAAGAGCGTACTCCTACCTAAAAGGTGGACGCACTTGTGACTCTTGAGTTGCGGATGTCGATGGGCGGCGGTAGTCACTTACCATCAGGTGACCCGTTTGCTCGTTTGCCCCCTATCGCAAACATTTTTTTTTTTGTTTTAAAAAATAAATTATTTTAATTTTTAGTAATATACCAACATAAAGAAAAGAACAAACTTCAAAAAATAGCTTAAGCAAAGGCATTTATCAACTCAACAAAACGTTTTTAAATATCGAATCTATATTATAGCTTAGCGAGTAGGGTCCAAAAAATCAAAACATTATATCACACGAATATAATAACCAAAAAAAGAACAATTCGCGTTCAAGATAATTGTGATTGACATACTGTCAAAAGCGAACGCACAGCCTAAGTCAGTTTATCTAGAGACTTGACAGCAGATCCTCCCCCCAGCGACATAAAACGATTGCGATATTTAGACTGTTCTTTTCTCTCGAAATACTTGACACTGGCGGAATCTCTGTGATGAACATACGAGAGAGAGTGTCCATAAACAACTAAAATATAAAAACGAAAATGATTGATAAGTTTACATGGAATTAATATTTCACTTCTATAGATAGTCTAACAAAAATGAGTGATCACAGAAAAAATAAAAGTATTCGTGAATTTCCTTAGCTTCTTTTACACCATTAGATACATGATCGCATTTTGCAAAAGAAGTAGAGGACACGGTGGACTTTACAAACATACAAACAACGGACACAAGGAACACTCAGACTGTGAGCAAAGTAGTAGTAGTAAGACTTGGCTAATTTTTACACATATATACATATATGTCCTGTGTACACACATATATATATAAGGACGTTCAGATATGTAGGTTTAATTTTTTTGGATTATAATATGGATTTGCGAATCGATAAACGGAAAGTATGATGCCACCAGCCAGATAGAATGACGACTTTGAGGAAGACAGCTGGGATATATTGAACACAGAAGCCGGTAGACCAATTTGAGATAGGACTATGTCCAGGAGTGTACTGTGAAAGGCTGTTTGATGATGATAGACCATAATAATATTAGATTTACAAACATATGTTCAAGGAAACGCGAGCGAAGCCGTGAATGAAATCATTGACAAAAATATATTCGCTAATTAATCGAAATAAAAACTATTTGATGTAATGCGCTTGCAATATTTTGTGTTAGATCGCTAGCTTAAAATTCCACTAACCATTTCTCTTCCGCGCCGTCCACTTTGATATCTGGTATGTTCGGTATCTTCTTATTCAAGTACGCTGACGATATCTTGAGGAGAGCCTGCGAAAATAAACCCTAAGTTAATAACGCAATATACGAAAATAAGCATTATCGATATACACGGTGGTAAAGTAATAAGCTCGAATCTTGGGTGCGCCAAATTCTCCTTGTGTTTTTGGTTTACAAACATCTAGGAAATAAAGAGCAATTAATTAATTAATTACTCTTTATAGAACATTTGATTCACTTGGCACAAATATTAAATTTAGTATCAATACATACATACACACACTTACGGCTATATATCCGAAGGGGTTGACAGAGTCGTAATTAATGTTCACATTTTGCCGATTTTTTTTAAGACATCTCCCGCACTAGGATTAATTCCTGTGTTACGGTGGACTTTACAAACATTCAAACAACGGACAAAGAACACCCAGACTCGGAACAACAATTTGAGGATTACACAAAGTGTTATCCCGTGCGGGGATAGAACCAACAACACTCGGCATGGTAGTGTCGAGGTGATCACTTAAACCGCTACGCCATCCGTGCAGTCAAACCGACTATATATCATTATGGTCACCACATTTGTAAATAAACACTGCTTTAGTAACCGACTGCCAAGAATGACGCTTATGTTTTTCGAGCGTACTTATATTATCTACATATATGTATTTATGTATGTATGAATAACATGTTAGGCTACTTAATTACTACAAACTTGAAACACAAGAATAGCCGACACACACACACATAAGTGTTCTGAGAATCGTAAAAACTTATTACTGGTTATTACCTAACAAGGTAACAACTATTCATATAACTATAAAAGTATATGTCACTTGATATTCTTCTAGCTTTTGAACAACTATAAATGCCTTACGTAGCTTTTTTTGGATAAAAAATAGTTTCTTACGCATGAAGCTTTGCATACACATTGCTAGGGTACGAAAGGACACAGAGATATTTAAAAAAAATAGCTTTTCCTTGAATAAAGCCGAGGTTATAAGCTAGGACAAATAAATTGCTCGGGTTTCTTATATTTACGGCTTACAACGCCTCTTTTCTTGAGAAAATGTATTCAATTAAAAATACTCAGATCTAATTTTTAATAATTAAAAGAGTCACTTGTCACGTTTTCCTTGTTATTTCTTTCTAAATAGCTTTGAAATTAAGTTTACTTCATCATATAAAATAGTAACCTCTGTTATAAGTTTATTTTTTTTTATCTGTGGTAGATATAGATTTCATATAATTTATGGTGAAATAACAATTAATAAGAGATGATATTTACTAGACTCACTAGTAACGGAACACCGTATAGTTTAAGTCGGTTCGATTTCTACATAATATTTTAAATAGATAGATAGATACATAGAATACTCTTTATTTGTACACCATTCTTACAGTTAAATACAATAGATATAGTACAAGTGTCAACTATATAATGTGCAAATGGCGGCCTTATTGCTATATGCAATCTCTTCCAGGCAACCTTAGAATGGATTATAATCATTCGGAGAGACAGAGGTAGTTGGAGGATCTCTTCAATATTTTATCCATATTATTTTACAGAAGAGAAAAATCAATGAAATCACACAAAAAAGGTGGGTTGATTTCAGGAAAGCAACATATGAAGCTACAGTAATTATTTACACGTCCGTTCTTAAGAAATTCAAATATTATAATTGGTTTATTTACCAAGTCTATGATTTTTTCTCTATTGTACCCGGACACGTGCAGGCACATGTGGACAAGTGTCTGTCTTTGTATAATTCAATAAACATAAGTTACACAATTACAAGTGCATTAATAATTGCCATCAAAATTATTAATTTTACAGTTTCCTATTTTTACCCTATGCACACAATACATTTATGAGATTATTTTAAAAACCACAACGTTATTATTGATTACGTGTCGGTAATTAGCCGTAAAACAATAAAACGTAATTAATTATTTGCCCCTAACGATACGTCCTCGCTTTTATATTTATATTGATTCGCTTTCTCTAGAATCTATTAAAAGAAAAAAGTCATGGATTAAGATTGAAAACGATTTAATGAATTTAATTTAAGCGATAGGTACGAAAAAATCCGTACTAAAATGTGAATATTTTAATATCCTCAGCCAGATGTTGGAGTTTAAAATTTACGCTCAAACACATTATATTTATAAATAAACATGCTCCCTGACTTTCACTTACCTTACAAATTGATAACTAAACGTAAACTTAGAGAAGCCTTCACCGCTTTAAATATTAGCACTTATTTTTAAAAAATACTGGCCGGTTAGAAATGATGGATTTAAAGTGTGCTGTCTCGACGCGTTTGAGACAATTACACACCAGAACTCTCCTTATACGGAAAATGAACCACCTCTAGTGGGGATAAGCAAAAGTAGTATCCTTAATCGGCTTTATCGCCGTCTGCTATTGGTGCTTATAAACCCTTTGTTCGTAGCCAAGTGTAAATTTACATACGAATTATTATTAACGATATTGCGAAGGAAATTGTTAGTATAATCACAACACAATCTTTCATATTTTTAAATTGGATAATATATAGTTAACCGTGTATCGTCAAAAATATCAACACCTTCAGAGGCACACGTTAGGTAGCTAGGTTAAGGGCCTGATGTAAAAGGCAGTCCTTCTTGATACGGCACGTATTGTGAGGAGGTTCCTGTCTCTGGAGCCCTAACCACCGGTAGCTTGGTCCCTGTACCCGATACCGGTGGTACACTATTTTTTATATTTTTAAATATATTTTGTTATTTCTATTATATTTGAAAATTTAATTAATATGTTTGTTTAATTGAATAAAGACTATAAAAATAATAACAGCAATACCTCAAGAGGCTCTCGTGAGATGGATGGATCAAGAGACTGATGAAAAATGCAAATTTCCCAAACACGGCCCGTATTGTGAGGAGATTCATGTCTCTAGAGCCCTAACCATCGGTGTTTTGGTCCATGTACCCGATATAGGTGGTCTACTATATTTTATATTTTTAAATTTATTTAATATACTTCCATGTATTTAAAGGTATATTTTAAAATTTAATTTATATGTTATTTAAGTTGAATAAAGAAAATAATAATAATATCTTCAGAATTATTGTGTTAATCACAAAATATTTGTCCTAGGTGGGTATCGAACCCACGACCTCTGACTAATAGTCAGGGTCACTAAGCTGGTCTACTATCAACAAACCAATCTGAATAATTCAAGAATATGAAGTAGAGGCTTCGGCCGTAACGGGAACAGCCACTTGGGAGTTACAGATATGCGACCCTAACCTGCTCCGCCTACAGCTTAGATTCCAGTTATATATATGTATATATATATACAATCCAAATCAATAAAGTTGGATTAAACACAAAATGAACGTTTGATACTCCTAGTTGGCCTCTGTCTGTAGTAGAATGTATGTATTTATACTCAAAATTTTATTTTTTCGGATATTTTTGATTTCATAAACCTAAACTAATAAATAAATACCGAATGACTTATCTTATCTAGATATATCTACTTTCATTCAAGCAATTAAAATAATTCTTTGAATAAAATTAATTAGAGGTATTTTTAATTGTCAGGAGTAAGAGTCGGCCTCACTAGGTCCATAGTGAAGCTAGTTGCCTCTTCCAATACGTAGATATGTTTCTATCCTGTGGAGAACAACAGGATAGAAACTCGAAGGTCACTTTCATTTAACCATTTTTATAAAGATTTTGTAACTTCTTAATTTTTTTAAGATATAGTGAGGCAGACGGGTCACCTAATGGTAAGTGACAACCACCGTCCACCTGCAACTCAAAAGTTGTTAGTTCGCGTAGTCGTAGAGTAGTTTAATCAAATATTCTAATATATATGTTCATTATCTCACGCCTTTTAGACCCCTTCACTAATTTCGGGGAAATGCAATGCAAGCGTTGCTTCACAACCGGTTTTCTGTGAGGCCGTGGTATCGCACCAGTCGAGCCGGCCCATGCGTGCCTAATCATGGCTCTATCACTGTTAAGAGTGAGCACGGTAATTGCCGTCAATCAGGCACCTACCCCACAGAGAACCACACTGCAACAATTCTGATGATCCGATGCAGTATCAACCAATACATATTTTGGCTACGATACACCTACGCACGCCTACGCCGTAGCAACCGCCTAACTCGCAACAAGTCAATGCAATGACCACAAATAATATCTTGATGTATGTTACTGTAAAACCCGTACTACGGTAAATCTTAAGATTTCCCAATAAAATTTAAGGTTTACCAAGTTTTAATGATAAGTCCGAAATGGTCATCTCTCGTTAACAACTTCAATCACCATACAGAGAAACTTTGCTTTAATTATGTCCATACCACGATAGTCTATAAGTCTTTAACTTCCTTAGTTTAAGTCATCTTTAAGTCACTTACACACTTATATATGTATCTTTTCTTATATATCTTGTCGCAGTCCGTCGGTGGTGCTAATCACATCAATAAGGCTTTGGCTAATTGATAAAGAAGCTGATATAGATACAAACTTCGTTACCAGTTGCCAACGCCCCACATCATGAATTCTTCTGTATTAAGTCCGGAACATAGCTTTCTCTGATGTTCTGTAAGCTGTCTTCTTCTTGAAATATAATAAGTTTGTTTGGACAGTCACATATTACTTACCGTTACTTTGATGAATGACCTGTTTAGTAATCTTCTGACTGTTATTACTTTAAATGTAGTTACAATTTTTTTTTTATTTATTTAAAAACTTCATGCACACGTGTACAAAGGCGGACTTAATGCCTAGGGCATTCTCTACCAGTCAACCTTGAGGTGGTGAAGAAAAGCGATAAGGTAGGCGCAGACATCTGGAATTTACTGTATTGTAATGTATTTTAAAACAACTATAGTTACATATATATATATATACAAATACATAACAAATATACACATACATAAAAATATATAATGAAGAATATATATATATATATATACTAACATACACTTATAAATAGGTATACAGTCAAGTGCATTGTGGTTATTCTGCTAATTCAGCGAGGAGAAGTTCACGTACTTTGTTCTTAAACGTTAAACGGCTTTTTTTTATTCGTCTGTTATATAACAATGATGTAACAATGTAACCAATAATTTATAAACAAACTCATTGCCAAATAGTGTCCAGGTAGCTTTCTTCTATTGATTTAGTGTAAATGACTCTTACATTCAAAAATGCCGTAATCAGTTTAGTTGGACTTAATAATTTTTAATTTTGAGTAGAGGAAAGACTACGCTAGAACCAGCTCGAATTATATGTACGTGATACAGACTTGTGTGAGCTATTGCCTATACTCCGCAATCTATCTGTATTAGCAGTATTCTTTACCTTCCCTTTCTCTCTTCCCTTTCCTCTCAAAATACTCCAAATTTTCCCTCTTCTCTCTATTCTAAATCACTGAAAATACCCGGATGACAGCAATGCCTTCTTATCAACATGCTTTAATAAAGCCGAAAAAAATACGCGTTTGATTCGCCTCTACCCCTTTTGGTTTAACAAGCGTAAGTGTATGTATGTATGTATGTATGTATGTATGTATGTATGTATGTATGATTTTTGTTACTTTATTAACTCTGTATAACTCCACTCCTCCATATAAAAAACATAAATAATGTTTTTCTTTTTTCATGCGATAGGGGGCAAACGAGCAGACGGCTCACCTGATGGTAAGTGACTACCACCGCCCACGGACACCCGCAACTCAAAAGTCACAAGTGCGTTGCCGGCCTTTTAGGTAGGAGTACGCTCTTTTCTTGAAAGTTTGAAGGTCGTATCGGTTCGGAAATACGGCAGGCGACAATTTGTTCCATAGGCTGGTTATGCGAGGCAAAAAGCTTTTGGAGAAGAGCACAGTGGTGGAGTGCCAATCGTCCAGGTAATGGGGATGGATATTTTGTCGCGTAGGACGATGGCGGAAACCTGCAGCCGGTATAAGTCAGAAAATCTCCTGTAATAGTATTGTACAAATAAAGTGTTCTCTATCTGTCTATCTATGAAATTGTCCGCAGTAGGAGTCGGTCTCATTCAATCAATCGTGAAGCAGGTTGCCTATTATACAATTGTTTCTTGTAAGGTTATGGTACTTTCACGATTTTGTTATGAAATAAGTGTTCACCTCGCCACCACACTGCCGCACCGAGTGTTGTGAGTGCGATCAAAACCCGGGACATCACTTTTTGTAATGCTCAAGTTATTCAGAGCCTGGGTGTTCTTTGTGTCCGTTGTTTGAATGTTTGTAAAGTCCATCGCAACACACGGCCTCACAGAAAACCGGTTGTGAAGCAAGTTTTGCGTTGCATATCGCCGAAATAAGTGAGGTCGCCGGAGGCCCAACTCCTAATCTCCTCTTTTCCTCCCCGCATCTCCCCCTCCCTCATCACCTACAAAGGCGGGCAGCGCATTTACGAATCTTGAGTTGCAGGTGTGTTATATATATATATGTTTTGCCATTAGACGGTTAGAACACATTCTACTAAATAATTTTCTCTTAAATTAATGTAATAGATATGCAGTTAAAATGGAAAATAGATGTCAGTATTTCTTCCACTTAATTATGGCGGATTAACTAAGACACGAACTTAAACATCATAGATATAGGGTCCAAAATAAGTCCTTAGTTTTTGCCCGATGAGCTCTCATATATCGTATTTCACTCCGTTCAATCGTTGCTAATGTTTACAGTAGATGAGCTATAGATAGATTTAACTGTAGAGCCGGATATTTACATTGAAACATTCAGTGTCGTAAAGTACAAAGAAGTATTTTTTAAAGACCCTTAGAGACAAGCTATTTGCAAAACCATTATGTTTACGTAAATCTTTTGTTTGTTTTAAAGAATAAGAAAATCTAACAACCTTTTCATAGACATAATTGAGATCAGAGTATATGACAAAAAGTTTCAGATAAATGATTTTCAAACAATGTTTTTATACAGAAGATTTTGCAAAATAAGTGTTTGTTTTTAGGTATGAAATTTGTAATAAAAAAGAAATTGGCTCTTCTGAGAGACCGTGTTTTGTCTCTTACATTAATGTATACTTCTGATAGCAAGTTAGAGTGCTCGGCCTTACTGGAACAGCCACTTGGAGTTACATGTATGGGAACCTCAAATGCTCAAGCCATCGTTTAGATTCCAGCATCTTCCCTCCTTATCTATGTTTCCCTTTGTATGTTATGTATACTATTTTTTTCTTTTCTCGGAGTATTGTGATTTAATAATAGTAAGCCTAAACTACACTAAACCAGGCTGAAGTGGCAGTGGGCTGGCCATATTAGCTGGACGATTTGCGCAAGATGGCTGGCAGGAGCTGGATGCGAGAAGCCGGAAATAAAGCCGGCCTATGCGATAGGCTGATGATGATGATGATAATGATGATGATGATCATGATGATGATGATGAAGCCTAAACTATGAATACCGAATGACTTATCTAGGTACTAGTAAAAGATTATGGTTTTTCCCATAATGTACTAATCAATTAAAATTATCATTCAAATAATTAAATTATTAAACCAACTATAGGTATTTTAGATTGTCAGGAGTAAGTCTCTTCCAAATACTCTGGAGAATAACAAGCCAGAGAGATAAGACAGCCAGTCGAAGGTATTTCAGTTTTGAGTCGGTTATTACGAGGTTGTAACATTTTTTTTTAAGATATAGTGGGTCAGGCGAACAGAGGGGTCACCTAGGCAAGGCAAGTGACAACCGCAGGTCATGGATATTTACAACTTTAAAGCCGTAAGTGCGCTGCCTGCTTATAAGGGTGATAACGAAGGGGGACTGATTAGGTGATTAAATTGAGGAGAATTGGGCCTCTGATACCCATACTCACTCGTCGATATAACGCAAATATGGCGTATTGCCATACTTGCGTTGGATTAATTAACATTTAACGGACTAATAATTATTTTTGGGTGTAGTCTAATCAAATATTCTAATAATTATTAAATAAGGGTAGGCAGGGGCATCAAACGAACCATAATTCAGATACACTTTTATAATAGGTGCCCTGCTGATGGTAAGGCCATTGGCGTTAACTGGGTGGCTACCTTACATAGAACCAGACCGCAAAGATTCTAATAGTATGATGTAACATCAATTCGTCTCAGCTACGATACACCTACGCACGCCTACGCCGTAGCAACGGCGTAACTCACAACAAGTCAAATCAATTAATCAGAAATAATACCGTGATGTATGTTACTGTAAAATCTTAGGATTTCCCATAGAATTTCACTTTCGTCACCAACTTTAATCACCATACAGAAAAACTTTACAGGTAAATTAAATAGAAATTGTACTTGTTGTCACAAGTCCATACCACGATAGTCTATAAGTCCTTAACTTCCTTAGTTTAAGTCATCTCTAAGTCACTTACACACTTATATATGTATCTTTTCTTATATATCTTGTCGCAGTCCGTCGGTGGTGCTAATCACATCAATAAGGCTTTGGCTAATTGATAAAGAAGCTGATATAGATACAAACTTCGTTACCAGTTGCCAACGCCCCACAGCATGAGATCTTCTGTATTAAGTCCGGAACACAGCTTTCTCTGATATTCCGTAAGCTGTCTTCTTCTTGAAATATAATAAGTTTGTTTTGACAGTCACATATTACTTACCGTTACTTTGATGAATGACCTGTTTAGTAACCTTCTGACTGCTATTACTTTAATGCAGTATCAATTTACTTTTCTGTTTTATAAAAATAAGTATTTTTGTCCTCACATATTCCTTGCGCTTATAAACAATGTTACGAGCAATTTATCAACAAAAACGTTGCCAAATAGTGTTCATTGATATACTCCCCAAATAATCTGTATAAGCAGTATTCTTTTCCTTCCCTTTCCTCTTAAAATACTTCAAATGTTTCCATCTAATTCCCAAACGTTAACGGATGACGGTAATAGGCTTGCCCCCTACAACGTTAATGGGACTAACTTATAGTCAGCTAAATGTGGGCTGTTATTTCGCCTCTGCTTACTCCTAGCCCCTCAGAGACACAGGCGTGAGTGTAAGCTTTTTGAAAAAATAAAATATATTAATAACTCGGAAACAGCTTGTCAATTAAAGGTACTCTATTTTCTTCTTTGTACTCCTGGTATAACCATATGAAGAGCCATATAGTTATTTGCTAACATTGTCAATAAGTAATAAATTAAAGAGGAATTAAGTCAACAATATATATCTTATCCTTCGGAGAAGCGTTCGGTTGCCATTCAGACTGGGTCACGCTCCACCGACTGCCATTACACAGATTATTGCTCCATTTAGAGATCACTCCTAGCACACTTGTCGACTTTCAATTGTCAGATTGTTTTTTTAAATCTCTGCACTGCACATGAACAATAATGAACAAGTTAAGTTATTTAAAATATTTCTTAGTACGTCTGCATTGGTAAATTCGTCTCTTTTTTGGTGACGTTACCATGAATCCAAACTACATCTTTCTATTAATCGATCTAGGATTTGGGACATGAGAAAGAAGTATCATATGTAATATATATACACTCCAAAAAGATAAAACTCCTCCTTGCGCTGTCGGTTAAAATAACGTTATTTTTAAACAATTACAGTCTAAGGGGGAGATGTCTTTACATACATACTTACATAAACTCAGGACTGAGCATCCGTGAAGGAGTCAGCAGGGGCGTAGTTAACTCTTTGGATTATATTGACAGCAGTGCAGCAATGCAGGCGATATCTGTATACGCAAGATGGATCGGAGGGTATAAGCAATAACTCAAGCAAGTCAGAGTCACATAATTATAAATCTAACTGGCGGGTGCCGCGAAGTCCAAGTCCTCTTACTAAGATATAAAAAATATAGTATTAAAGACTGCTTAAACACTTTTTTATTAAAAAAGTTCTTTTGTGTATAAGGTTCAGCGTAAAACAAAGTTCTGGCAACAAACAGAAACTGTGTGACATCAGGAACCGTACACAATATGCGGGCACCGACAGAAACCCCGTGCGGTATTTCAGTACCATAGACTTATTGTGTGCCTATATTCGTTAAAATAGGATTTATATAAAATAATTCTATAAATTGTTGCGTAATATTTATTAATCTTTCATCATTAAATCTGTCATCATTTTTTTAATGGAAAAATGTATCCTACTACGGATAGCCTCAATTATTATGACAGCCTGTTTATTATGCAATTAAACAATACTTTATATTTATAGTTTCTTTTAGTTAAAGTAAATTATATAATGTCGTTAAATTACAGTAGAAATAAACTTATTTGCTACTTAAGATATTCTGTAATTGGAACATGTTTTATTTTTTTTATCTATAAATCTTAATTAAATATTTTAATCTTTGTTTTCATGCTTAATAATAGAATATGGTAGACCAGAGTATTGTAACAACTTATGCGAGCTGCTGATGTAAGACCACTTTCGCAAAAAAATATAATAAATAAATAACATAATATATTATATTAGCTTCCTACATTACAAAATGATTTTAATTCATTTTTTTTTTCATTAACTTCGTTTTGACGTTAGATGTCAATGTCAAGCTATCTTAACACGTTCTGAAATTTATACAAGTAAAGAAATGTCTGATGGTACTATTTTAAGAATTATTTCGATGTGGTGTCTCAGAAAAGTTCAAGACTAAGACTTTCAGTGATAATGAACCCCCGATTTCGCTTTAAATAATATTGATCGATGCAAAACGAGATAAATAGTGTGATATGGGCCTTTGTTTATTTTATTTTATGAATGCACAATCATGTAACCCTTAGTGGTAGGCGATAATTTGTTTGTGACGATAACTTTTAAAAGTTTAATTTTGAGAGAGCTCTGTTCGTTACAACGGCCTTTCCAGTCTTAAAAAAAAAGTTGCTGGCAGACAAAATCAACCTTACGGTAAAGTGACGTGGTGAGGTGTCGTGTTTCTTATCTTTGTCATCCTTTAGCACTTAGGTCATGACTGCTCTATTTCTCTGATAAGGATATCCTTTTTATTAATAGATCTTATAAGTTTTGAAATGAAATGTGAGGGTTGTTTTGTAGTCTCTGGATTCACTAGTTGGTAGTGAGTATAACTGGCATGCCCGAACCAGATCATAGATTATCCAGAGCTGCGAGTTGACTTCTTTGTAAAATAACCAGGGTTCTTGTCTAGTGGAAAGAATACCCTACAAACATAAAGATTTAGACATTACGCCACGATGGCATCACGTGAACATATCTCGAGAGTAGGGAGTAGAATTACTCGGTTACCAAACAGAAAGATTGACCAGAAATACTGACTATAGTCTCTCGGCAGCTGATAAAGACTTCTAAATCGCGACAACAGTAACTAAACGGCAAAACCAAGAAACGATCTAAAATTAAAGACAATAGAGATGTCGTGATATATCAGAAATTGTAATTTGATTCTCAAATATACGAACCATTTAAACTCCGGGCCTCCGGAAACCTCACTAATTTCGGGGAAATGCAACGCAAGTGTTGCTTCACAACCGGTGTTCTGTGAGGTCGTGGTAACGCACTGGTCGAGCCGGCTTATTCGTGCCTAAGCATGACTCTACCACGTAATAGTATTACGTAATACTTTGATTGTATGCAGAAAGTTGCACAGCTCTATTCTTTATGGTATAGGGGGACGATAGGCGGGTAACCTGATGTGTTAGTGACTTACGCCGCCCATGGACACTTGAAACTATATTACTTGGACTAGGTTTATTTATATTTCAAACGATATTAAAACATCAAACATTGTCTTTCGAATGTCATAAAAAGAGGTATTTGTCAGTTTTAGATTTCAGATTGAATCCTTTAGTTTTCAGTGAAGTTAAACTGATATACTCAGTGAAACTATTTCATGTTAAGAGCCATCTACAATAATACATACAATTAGAACTTTATATAATTGTTAATAAAGTTACTGAACGGATAGTGCAAAGACAGATACATTGTCCATCAGACTTTAGTATTTAATTGATATTGTGTGCTCCGTATCATTGTGTCAGTTGGAATTGGACAGTATCCCTCCAAAGTATTATATGTAACGTCTGTTCATGTATTCGTATCAGCTGTTTATATATTTTTATTCTAAGAGTATATTTAATGTGTTAAATACTTGGGCTTCTACTTGACACCGTATAACAAGTATCATATATAAATAAAACGTGAATAGGAATGCGTCTAGGGGCTGACCACGCAGAACATACCTATCTTAAAGAAAGGGTAGGTCAAAAGTACCCCGAAACCGTCGGGCTTGTTTAAAAAGGTTTAATGAACTTGCAGAAAGCTCGTGATGTATATAAGGATGAGGAAGGAAGCAAGTGGTCTGTTGTCTCTGAGAAACCTCATTTGAGAAAGGCGTGAGCTTATGTATGTATGTAAGAAATGCAAAATTTGTGGTATGAGGTATAACATAATATTGGAATGAAATTCCTTATGGGGCGTTGCGTAGGCGTACCCTAGCCGGCAAAAAATGTCCATAACGTTAAAAAAAAAGCGTAAGATTTATTTATTTATTGATAATACTGCGACCTAATGTTTCTATTATGAACTGCAAAGAAGTTTCGATTTTTGTTTTAAAACAAAACATGGTGTAACACTGCCATCTAGTCAAAGCATTACAAACAATGGAAACTTGAACCTTTTCTAATAATATATTATTTATCTTATTTGTACAAGTTGTATCAAGAAATTACTACAATTACCTCAGAAAATAAACTTGAGACATCTAACACACTGCTTGTACTACGGTAACCAGACTGTTGTATATTTCTGCATTCATACATATTGTAGATAATACCCAGATACAGAAGAAATGATTGATCGATTACAAAATTATTTGTTATAAATGGCAATCGACCCTACTACCTCTGGCTTAGCAGTCAGGATCAATACACCAACTGGCCGATCATTGTACCAAACCATTAGACCAAACATCAAAAAAGTTAATGCCGACAACGGATAAATGAAATTATTTTAGCCATTAGGGGAATATTGATAGAGGTATATGGAATAGGCAAATGATTAGACTATGGTAACGTATGACGTCACTCACCGTTGATGTTGATGATGACGTTTAATAGTGAAACTGATATTACTCGACATTTAACGGTATTAAGTACTTTCCCGAGTATTTCAAATCGATGCTTTCTGTAACACAATGTACGCCTTTATTAATATTGCGACATACCAAGTCGAGATTAAAACAAATATGAGTAAACTCCTCTTAGACATTTCCCAATGCCTCCCACTGAGATATTTACTCTCTAAATTTAATATTCTAAATTAGGAATGATGATACGTGTATCTCGGAGGACTTAACAAACAGATACAACGCCAAAGAGTATCGAGAGAATGATTGGGAAAGAAAAACAAGCGAAGACCGCAACGAAGCAACGTTATGTTCATGTATTTAGCAGATGGTATAGAATCTGTTTAATACACGAAACCATCCTGGTGACACCGATGACCTGGTGACCACTATATGCTGGTGAGTAACCATTTTGTAAAGGGAACATAGTTTCTTATTGTCTGATAAAGTAAGAATGATACATATGTTTTAATATACATATATCGCTTTAGTTTTACGAAATAATTTATATTTGTAATGTCAAGATTATTAATCCTTATTTTCTTTCAATCAGTGTTTGAGGTTGAGCCGTTTTCTTTAATTTTAGAGTCGTTAGTTTTTCGGACAATTCAGCAAGAGTGATCTAAGATTAACTTTGTACGTTTTACTTATAAAAACGATTTAAAAACACATATACTGCGTACATACACTAACATTTATCTTAAACATCAGCCGTGCAGAACGCTCTTTGATCCACCCCTCGAAAAATTCAATACGTATCAAATTATAGGCAGGTGTAAGTCGTGCTTTTTGTAAGCCCTCAGAATAAATCCTACCCTGAGTTAAATCTATTAGCTGGGATAAATTTATTTCTTGCTGTCAGTATTTGATTCCACCAGACTTGGAAGCCTCGAATATTTCTGAACGCATTTAATAAAACCATTAGTGATCGGAAATTGAAAAACGGGTTTGTTTTAAATCGTCTGGACCGACTGGGCAATTATTAGACTTTAAACTTCGCCATTTTATATTTAAACAGCGTCACGGTAAATTGGAGAAAGCAGTAAAAAAATTAGTTCTGTTTCTGTTAGAGCCAACAAAAGCTGTCACATTTAATTTTTGTGCCGGATTTTGACACATATATAGTATTGTAGTTACATGTATAATTGTTTTTTTTTTATAATTATTGATTGTTACGACTCGGATTTCCCAACACCAGCCATTGGAGTTATAAGTGACTGACTTGAGCTTCTTGCTTATGCTCTCCAATCCATCTGTATAATCCCCCTTTACTGTCAATATAGCATAACTTTTTTTATTTTTTTTTTCTAAAAGTGAGGAGGAGGATGGCAAAGGGATGTAATTATATGAAATATTACCACTTTTATCTACCTAGTGTAGTGTATTCCGAGGATATACACATAAGATGTAAAAAGGCGTGTAGATACTGAACTCCCATTTTATCGGTGTGGAAACAAAAGTGCAAAAACACTCAAGAAATCTTTTCATTTTAATAACCAAAGACTATAGAGAAAAAAAAATCATGTGTACCTTTACGTTAAACCTTTAACGTAAACGTTAATGCTAGCTAGGTATGTGATAAACGTGTTCAAAGACATCCAATCACTATGCTGTGTCTTATCCTGTGTGGTTGTCGGATGAGTAGAATACGCCCCAACTCATCCGTGTCGTAAACGGTGCCAAAGAGATCGGAGTGATATTTATCCGACCGTATATATACAGTTATACACTGCACGGTAATAAGCTTGTTCCCAATTACGTAAATAGGACTGTTGTGCTTGGCACAAATGGTTATATGTGTATAAAAGAATATTAAATCGGCTGCATTATAAACTGTCATTTTTATACGGAGATTCTCTCTAAATCTTATACTCTAAGTCTTTCTTACTATTAAGACGGTATGAAGAAAACTTTAACATGTTGAAATCAAAATAAAAAACGAATACATACCTACCTAAATTGAACGTTAAAACCTGTAATTACATTAGGGCCGGAGAAAGCTACAAAGCAGCGCTCTTTAGTTTCACGTCACTGCACACTCAAGCTGCACATTTTACTTTGTACGAATCTGTCAGAATATACACAACATTTTAGAAGAGAATTTTTCCAGAGCGGCATTGAAGAATTCAGTAAATTATTAGGCATAAAATCATTATATAGAATTCTCGAAAATACATACATAATGATGTATTTGGTATCTTATTAAAATAATGAAGACCAGTTATTAATAAATCATGGAACGGCATGGCTGGCGAAATTTGTGTGTCAGGATCGGCAAATGGCATTCTACCGTCGCTGCCTACCTTGGACGGGAAAAGTCGTGAGCCAGTGTGTATGCTATTTACATTTTTAAGCTTTCTGTACAACGTTTTTTATGTTATTATGGTGTTTGTATTCGTCACTCTATGCTATAATTATTCATAATATGACAGTTATAAATCTGCAAAGTCAAAATAAATACAACTTACTTATGTAGAAAGAAACTAACACTGACGAACTATAGTAAAAAGGACAGCGAACGTATTAAAAGCGTGTTTTGTCATATGATTTTTAATGTAGTAGATATATATTTATATAATATTGTTTAGCCAAAAGATTTTCATTTTTTATAGCACAAGGAGGCAAACGGGCAATGGGTCACCTGATGGTAAGTGACAGCCGGCGCCTATTCCTAAACCACTACCTCGATAGTTGTTGTAAAAGGGACGACAGGAAGAGGGGAGGGAAAAGAGCAGGGGGTTTAGGACTTCGGTACCATTAATTAAGGGCTATGATTGATTTGGATTGTACCTTTTATAAACTAAAGCTTATAGTTCCGGTCGTCCCTAATCAAGCCGAAATTTCGTTTATGAAGGTACATATTTACAAAAGAATGCGTCCTCCAGCATATTTCTCATAGATAAATTAATTTACATTTGGTCAAGCTTCTCGTTTATATAACCAAAACCATAAACATTAATAACAAATTAATGGAAAACCTTTAATGAAATTCCAGTGAGCAAGGTTTTAAAACACTAGTGGTCACTCACAGGCAACAAATTTCAACGTAATTTATTATATTGGTTACAATAAAGCTAGGTCAAAGTTCGATAAAAACTTCTTCAGCTTGTCAATTTTTTTTATCGCTTTGGAGACAAAAGAGCAAACGGGTCACCCGATGGTGACAACCGGAGATTGCTTGTCATCAAAACATCTGTTGAGTATTTGATCTGTTAGAAAAACTAACACCAAGAAGTAAAATTATTAAGAAATATTAAACCCGACTGCCTTAGACACTACACTCACTATTAAGAGCTAGGGCGTAACAAAGAAACATCATACACTATAAAACAAACATTCTTAACATCGATATATAAATATATATATATATTTTGAAGATGTGGCAAGTGATCATTTCCTTTATAAATTTGTGTTTCCTTTCTTTGTCAGAGTTGGAGGGGAGCATCTGGATGCATTCTGACCGTATATAAGGTAGACTAACCGTTCCATGGTACTCCGCGCGTGTGAGTGTGTCTGTGCGTAGTAGAGTAGTGAGCGGATATGACTGTGTTGTAGATATATCATACAATATTAACTGTATGTGATGATGATCAAGTGTCGGAAAATCAATACCGTCTCACCTCAATAAAGTGATGAGAGGTAATGCTGTTTCCTATTAATATTCCTCTCGTTGTCAAAGTTCTATACAATGGTGTAAAGAACTCTAGGTGCGGAGGTCAATAGTTGAGTGTGTGTTTGTGATTTTAGTTCATTTAGTTTAAAGTTTTAGTTTGGTAAATTACTATAGAAAAGACAAGTAAAATATAATTTGTGTGTACGAGTTTTACAGGCCATTTTAATCGATTTATCTCCAGCGGAAACAATCAAAATCAAAAATAAACAAAGTGTCAGTCAGTCTTATGCCACTTTCATAGACTTCAATTTTTTATATAATGTAGGTTTACAGACGAACAGACAGGACACCTGATGGGAAGTGACAACTGCCGTCCATGGACACCTGCAAGTCGAGAGTCGTAAGTGCGCTGCCCCCCTTTGAGGGTGAAGACGGATGGGAATACCGGGAGGGGAAAGAAGAGAGGGTGGATGAGTAGATGGGGAAGAGGAGAGGAGGAGTTGGGCCTCCCGAAACCTCACAAATTGCGGGGAAATAACGCAAGCGTTATTTCACAACCGTTTATGTGAGGTCGTGGTATCGTACCGGTCGAGCCGGCCCATTCGTGCCTATGCATGGCTCAACATCCGCTATAATTATCAATTAAATCTAAAATTTGAATTTAAATAATTATCTAAAATTTGAGACCAGTTTATCTATAGGAATCAAACTACAATCAATGTATAATAAAATCATAAATCTAACTGCACTCGTTGCTTGTCTCTTTACAAGCCTTTGTTGCGAAAAAAAAAAACAATAATTTTACAATGCCATTCAACACATCGTTAAAAGCTATAAAGTTACACATAGTTTTCATACATACAGAAGCTCACGCCTTTCTCCCATCGGGGTAGGCAGAGAGAACAGCCCGCCACCTGTTTCTATCCTTACATACATCACGCCTCTACTGTCATTAAACCTTTCACACAAACCCGTCAGTTTCGGGTACTTCTGCCCTGTCCATACTTCAAAACATCACACACACAACACATCACATATGTTCTGCATGGTCGACCCCTGCCGGCATACCAGTTCACGATTGCCGTGCATACTTGATTTGTCATTTTCACATTTTTCCTGTTTTAAATACCAGTATTATCTTGTCAATAGCTTTATTCACATAATGCTATGGCCGCCAGCTGTGCAATCTACTGCCATATAAATTAAAGTAATTTTTAAATTTTAAACTGTTACAATAATAAAATGTAACCATTCAAAACAATCAAAGCAAAAAGCCGGTGTTTTGATGTTAAAAAAGATACGATGTACGATTCAGTCAGAGCTTTCAATAACACTAGGACTTACACGTGACTATAACTGAATGATGGATTTTTGTGAGGGGAGAACTTTAAAGTGAGTCACAATACTATTTATTAATGTAATACTTCAATGACTCCCCAGTCTCCCCAGTCTGGGGTGAGCTGGCGACATGCATTTTATTTGCAAGCCAGTTGCATTGACATAAGTTTTTAAAAACGTTCAAACATTGAAATATACTATTTTAATTTAATTTAATATAATATTTTAATACAGTTTCGCAGCTGCTTCACACCATTATTTCATGTTTAACCGACTTCAACAAAAGGAGGAGGTTTTCATTTCGGACATATTTTATTGCTATAAAGCTTAAAAATAAAAACCTTTTTTAACGGCATGAAAAAAGAAGAGATTCTGACTATATTTTAAATGATATAATTCACAATCCATTTTTGCATTTTTTTACGCAGACGATACTGCACTAATCTTTCACGATTCAACATGGAATGAGTGTGTGCAAAAAGCAGAAGAAGGGATGTCTTTGGTAGCTAATAGGTTTAATAATAATCCTTTGTCTCTGAACACCGACAAAACAAAGTTCCTTCGTTTCCATAAAACTGGTGCCTCATCACCAATTTCAATTCCAAATCCCTAAATACATAGTTGCAATTCACAGCAAACTATCATAAACAGAGACTGTGACTGCAGTGAAATTCTAAGAAAGAAGCCTATAAAATATCTTGGTGTTGTCATTGACGAGAAATTAACTTTCAATGAGCACATAGCTGTCCTCACCGCGAGATGCAGAGAACTCATTTACGTAATAAAAGAACTTAGAGATC
This sequence comes from Tyria jacobaeae, assembly GCA_947561695.1. Taxonomy (NCBI): domain Eukaryota; kingdom Metazoa; phylum Arthropoda; class Insecta; order Lepidoptera; family Erebidae; genus Tyria; species Tyria jacobaeae. Next base: position 1,525,587 of record OX387207.1, on the reverse strand, counting down.
TCGCCAATATTGAACTACTTGAAACCTTATAGATGTCACTCTGCCAGTCCATCCTGACATACTGCTTAAGCGTTTGGGCAGGAACAGCTACATCGCACCTAATACAGTTGGAGAGAGCCCAGATATCAATTTTGAAAGCAAACCTTAAAAACTGATTAGGACCCAACAGACGAAGTCTATAGAGGTTCTGGTCTATTAAGTATACGACAACTGTACATATTTAATGCGGTCATCTACTCGCACAATTTTGCGGTAAATTACACGACTACAATTCTATGGTGAATACAACAGTATTTAAATTTAAAAAGAGTTTCGTAAATAGGTATCCTAAATATATGTTTCCCTCCTTATATAACAAAGTAGAAAAGAAATGCGATCTGCGACACTGCAGAAAGTATGAGGCTCAAATTAAAGTTAAATACTTTATCACCAGCTTACATTATTATGATACAGAACAACTCCAAGAAACTATAATCTGACAGGTCACTCAATATACACACGCACACTTAGATTCACACACACACTCACATTCACACACCCACACACACACGTGCGCGCTGACACCCGCATACAAGTAAGAACAGTAAATATATATTATTGGATAAATAATTTAGTTAAATCCTAGGCATAAGGCGCATTGTTTCAATAAGTAAGGTTTCCGGGGGCCCAACTCCGTCTTTCCTCTTTCCCATCTCTTACTCCCCCGTCTCTTCTTTCCCTACCCACATCCCCATAACCATCATCACCCTCAAAGGGTGACAGCGCACTTACGACTTTTGAGTTGCAGGTGTAGCATCGGGTGACCCATCTGTTCGTCTGTCCCCCTATAGTATAAAAAGAAAAAAGAAACCAAAGCCAACACCTAACGGATTTCATCCGCCGTGACACTGGCTGTAATAAAAAAAAAAAAAACAATAAGATGACTCCATGATGCGTAATTTTATTCTTTGCAAGGTAATAGTGTGTGTTTGTTTTATAATTGTTTATATTAGTAAATTGTTTCTTGAACGTAGCACAACAGTTAAAAGTAATTGCAATACTGACCTCGGAGTAAGACTTCTCAATGGCTGAACGTTTGATGGTGTAAGTGCGCAGATCTTCAAGAAGGTCGCACTCATGTTGGTTCTTAGCGTGGAGCTTCGCTATCTGCTCCGTGTGCACGTTTTTCAAAAACTTCGTGTAGTTACTCTGAAACAAATAAACGAGTTTCTTTAGTGATACGACGTGATACGTTTTTCTGATTCATCAAAAACTTAATGTCTGATTCTTTTGTTATAGAGGTGTTTGTGTGTTTTGTGTATGTCTATGGTACCGTAGCTCCCATTTTGATGAACCTAAGAGGATGAGCAATCGGATTTTTCAAGTATACCCAAATTGGTCTCAATTTTAAGGGCATGGAGCACGTATGTTATATGAAAATCGGTTAAACTATCTGAAAGTGAATGTAAATTATGGTTATGGGTATTTAAGACAACTCTGACTACCTGGTCGAAGATATAAGCGTAATATGACCTACAAATTTCATAAAATTGGATTTGCAACGTACATATATGTAAAATAAGTGTTTTTTTAAATAGGGAACATTGTGTGTGCGCATATGTGCGTGTGAGTGTGTTGCGTGTTGGAACTATGTCATATTATTTTAATTACTTGTAATGTTGATAAAATGTCGGAAAATCAATACCGTCTCACCTCAATAAAGTGATGAGAGGTAATGCTGTTTCCTATTAATATTCCTCTCGTTGTCAAAGTTCTATACAATGGTGTAAAGAACTCTAGGTGCGGAGGTTAATAGTTGAGTGTGTGGCATCTTAGCTTTTAAATTGATAGACCGATTTTGTTTACTTTATTTTGTTTAACCGTGATTTGATCGCGAATGTTCTTACTATAATTGAAGTAAGTCTGTGCAGCAGAGTTTTTTAACACAAATCAAAATCAAATAATTTTTCACTTACTTTTTCGCCTCACTATTAGGTACACAGTTTGTGAATTGACTGAATTCTATGCTGCATTTTGCCCTGAATATTTTATCGCCTTGGCTTTCTATGTCTATCTCTTAATTTATATATTACAGTTAAATAAACCTTAGTTCAAAGCTTACACTCCTATCTTACATTTGAAATAAATTTGTAATATTTTTACATACATACATACACATTATATATATATATATAAATATTCTCACGCCTGTAGGCAGAGGCGCAATTTACGTTGTGGCTGTGTAGGGACGGGTGTTATGGCAACGGCTAATGTTGAGAAGTTGTATATATACTAATCGGCGCGAGAACTTTGTTATCGTAGTTCAGAATCGTACTAGGTCAGTAGTGTAGTTTCTACGTAGTTCGACTTGTCTTCGCTAGATGGTGCTGACATGTCCCTTCTGCAAGAGGCGGTCGCCACAGTGCCGATTATCTTTTAATACCATTTAAGTAATAGGGGGCAAGTCTATTGTCATCTTCTGGCCACTTTTGAAAAATAACTAATTTAGTAAATTTTTATCTCTCAACAACATCAACACAGTTGAGATTTTTCAAGATGTATATTTTTAATGTAAATAAGTCAATCTGTAAAAAACATTTTCTAATTAATAAAACCGAGTATGTCTGCAATTTTATAATTTTTCTTGTCGAGAAATTGGTCGAGACCCCCCTTTTACTTTTCATGAGATGTGGTGAGGTTCGGCTCCACCCCCTGCAGCCCCTTAACGCCTAATGTAATTAATGGCCGTTTCAGCCGTGAGTGTACGTATTTAAGAATTATAAAGTGGAATAATGACACAACGATAGTATGTTATCAGTTATTAAGTTGTCATACGACACGCTTATCATGAAATGCAACAGTCGAAATGAAACTGCTGACGACATAATAACAAGTTGAAGTTGTTATTGGATTGGAATCGATCGACTCTTTTGCGTTGTGTGACAGTTAATTTATCGTGGGGATAACAACTCTTATCGTAACACTTTATTTTGAACGCTGACGACTTCTACTTCGAATTCGATAGTTGGACTAGTTGTCAGGATATTTGAGGGCACTGACTTCCCAACATCGACAGTCAGTAGTTTTTTAGTGGTAGAGCCATGCTTAGGCACGAATGGGCCGGCTCGACCGGTGCGATACCACGGCCTCACAGAAAACCGGTTTTGAAGTAACGCTTGCGTTGCATTTCCCCGAATTGAGTGAGGTTTCCGGAGGCCCAATTCCCCCTCCCCCCTTTTTTCTCACCTCATCGCCTTTCTCGTCTTCCCATCTCCTCATCCCTCCTCTCTTCTTTCCGCTCCCTGCATCCCCCATCCCTCATTACCCTCAAAGGCGGGCAGCGCACTTGCGACTCTTGAGTTGCGAGTGTCCATGGACGGCGGTGTCACTTACCATCAGGTGACCCGTCTGTTCGTCTGTCCCCCTATAGTATAAAAAAAAAAAAAAAAAAAAAAAAAGTCATAGGTGTTCATGACAATCGGGAACGACGGCTTAACCTGCTCTCCGAGGTACGGGGGTGTAACACTCCTTTCAAACTACGTTCTGTTACTGAGAATTTCCTATTAGAAAATTCTAGTAGCACTTTTGGCCCGACCTGGTCATGGAAACCGAGGCCTGTTGATCGGCACAGAATGAACACTGACGACTGTAACACAGTAAATTACTACTACAGCTATCACAGCTAACCTCGTTTTTATTAAAATGTCATGATGTCTCATTTAGAGAAGAGTAATGTTATATTATTATTATTTTAATATATCTTTATAAATATATGCATATTATGAATACACCTAGACCAATCTAAACAAACAGTCAGTCCCACAAGTTTCTTATGAAAAATATAATATACGTAGGTAATATAAATTTATAGTACCTGGATGACCGAGCTTTGCTCGGTATTTAATTTTTTTGGTAAATCGTCTAAAAGAACGAAAAAAAAAAAGTAAAATAAAATAATCATCAGGACTCGAACCAGGGTAATCTGGTTACGAGACTGTCTTACTTTCCACCTGACCTATTACAACCTTATAGATGGTGGCGAAATTTACCTTCGTATACTAATGATATTGTAGCAGTTTTTCATTGCCTGAAAACACGGATAAAACGACGTTTTCTAAAACTGAAACCTAGCTAGATCGATTTATCGCCCCCGAAACCCCCTATATACTAAATTTCATGAAAATCGTTGGAGCCGATTCCGAGATTCCAATTATATCCAAGAATTGCTCATTTAAAGATATAAGATAAAACTGGCAACAGATATTACTCGTACAGTTATATCATTAACGGATCAGAAGTAAGTAGGTAGGACATTTATGGTTGACTTTTTATTCTTAGTCTTTGGTTCAGTGAGTAAAACTCTCTAGAAAAAGGGCGCGAAGTGAAAAAAAAAATCTACTAGGTACATTTTTTATCTGTGAAAATAAAAACTTAATAATGTAATTGTCTGCAAGCGCATTAGGTAACTGGACTGCCCATCTTATTACTTTTAAGTAACCCGTATGCTTCGGCCTAAATATTATTCAATCGATAAGTGATATAACTATACATATCAATTTTAATTTTTGATTTTAAGTTCATAAATCAATGAAAACACGAGATGTTGTTCGTGCGTTATGACGATGACGTCTTACTTCAATGTTGTTAAAGTTTAACGAAGTTTAAAATAAAATAAAAATGACAACTCTAAAGTCGAATATTCTTACTTATACTATCTATGAGGCATCAATAACACGTAAATTGTAGTATAATTATTGACAAATAAATAACGGCATTGTATAATGGATATTAGATACATGGACATATTGAAGAATCACATCAGTATTTGTGTGGTTCTCGGTGTATAGAATAGGGTCACCCTATCCATCGGCATCGTTAAAGTTTTTATTGTTATCTATTAGACAGTATATATACAGTCGCACAGAGCCCGTATGACGGCTATAAGTTTGCCTCTCATTACGTAAGTGGGCAAATATGGGCCCTTTAAGACGCATCTGATTACCCCTTCGGGGATATAGTCGTGACTGCATGTATATATCAGTCGTGGTAATAAGAGAACATTATATTAGGCCTCCATAGTGTGCATCACTAAGCTGCATTGACTAGACATGTAATGAGGATGGTGACCACCACTCTTGGACTCCACTTATTGCTTTACATCAGGCAAAGTGGAGTCACTATGGCAGGCATATATAAAAAAAATATGATACAGGAGCTAAAATAACCGCTTTATCGTATTTCAAAATATTAGTTCAGTTTTAACTGATATAAATACAAGCTTTACATGAATTTTTTTAATACAATTTTTAACTTTTCGTACACGTATAATATTCGGAATTGCAAATAGATAGCTCTGATACAAACATACACAGACAGGGAAGAGATTTAAGAGATAGATAGAGAATAATACTTTTGATAGACTATATTATAATCGCCAAAATATGAGCGTTAAGTACGCCTGGCTACTCATTCGTTTCGTTTCGTTTCGTTAAAATGTGTGTGATCTACAAAATCTGTGTCCGTTGTTTGTATGTTTGTAAAGCTCCTCGCGACACAGGAATATTTTCTAGTTGTCCTCAAAAAAATAATTAAATGAATATTTGTAATTGTGACTTGCGCTCGCTATACTAATTAAATTTATATGGAACTCAATATAGTTCTATTGTTTTAATACTTACCACTAAAGCGTGTCATATCTTAGTAGATATGACACGCTTTTAGAGCGACTTTTAGAGCGACTTTTTATATCTTATAGTGTAGTCACTATAAGATATAATAAGTCGCTCTACGAACACAGAAAGAAATGGTTCTAAAGTATTTCGTATTTATTTGTTGATTTCTGCCAGTTAAAGTAAAGCGTTGTAATTAAATTACACTGAAATCGTTCCAAATCGTTGTAATTACATTGAACTGCAGCCCTTCGATAACTCAATATAGTGACAAGCCGGCGCAAGGATTTCGACTGCGTCGATGCGATCAGTAGAGCAATTTAGTTACACATTCAGTAGTCCTAATAACTTAGGCCATTTTGCAGTAAATTGCATTGAGCGAGAATCGAACACCTGACGTGGAAGTGAAATGCTTAACCGACAACATTTTGTATAAATGTCAAAAAAATATCCTATTTTATATACTATAAAAATATTTAAACAGTGCTTTGGCGTGACCAATTGTCAAGTATGTTTAGGGGACGAATTTATACTGAAAAATATAGTGATTTTATCAATGGATAATGATAAGAGATATATAGATAGAAAACACTTTATTTGTACAAATACATTTGTCAATTCGATAATGTTCAAAGGGCGTCCTTATTATCATGTGTTCGACTGTATGTTTTTTTTTTATCATGTATATTAAATTGTCAACCGCATTTTAAATATTTTTCATATTCGAAAGAGTGTACTCATGCAGTGGTCTCATTCTAACAAAATCAGGAGTTCAGGACATTACAAATTAGTTTTTAAATGACACGGTGTTACAATTGACAGTATTGTACAAACTAATTGGAAAGGCGTATTGGGGCGGTCATCTAATTTTAAAAGTCAATTATTAAAATGACAGACAGACAGACACATGTCTAAAAAAAAATAAACTAAACTATATATAAACTATATGCTTTTTTTTATTTTTTTAAAGAATACTAGCAACGTGTTTCCATTTCTCCCGTGGGTGACACAGAAATCAGACTGATATTTATCAGACAGTATATACACATATAGTCATTAGTGTGTGTGGAAACTAGTAGATATATAAGACTGGCATTAATATTTAGAGGAGACTAAATTGGACGGACTGTTATCTATCACACAATATTGTATACAGTGATAAAGTGGACGACGGCGATAGGCTAACACGCTATTACGTAAGCTAGACTAAATTATATTTAGCGAAAAATGGGCACTTGGAACACCTCTGCCTACCACTTCGAGGATATTAAGACGAAGATGTAACAATACCATTATCATGTACCTACAACTCCACACAATTCCATTAGACATAGGCAACTACATATATTCATGATTAACTGGTTGAATCCTACCCTAAAAAAAACTGAATACCTAAATTTCATTAAATTACAATAAAAAGGAGCTACCAATCGTGAGCCTGAAGGTCAAATCGGCGCCATGGCTATATGTCTTAACCACAGATAGTATAGATGTGTAAATCTGGTCATAAAAGGTTGAAATCAAAAGTATGTTTACGTTTTATCTCGAGTCTCGAGTCTCTCCTCGAAAGAAAACAATATAACCAACGAAAATAACCGTTTTAATGTGCTGACACAATCATGTGCAATACTTTTTTATACCTACATCACACGTCGACAAATATTTTATATATTATTATATATTATATCTTTGTATTGACAACGCCGAACTAAATTGCTCCTTTATGGTCACCGCTATCTTTTTAAGAAATCGGCAACACTCAAATAGGGAAAACCATTGTAGTTCCAATTTTATATAAATGTTAGATAGAAGCCAAACATATTTTATTTTTATATAAGACTGGCCTTTTGGTCTATTGGTTAGTGATGCGTGCTGCTAAGCCAGAGGTCGTGGGTTTTATTTCCACCCAGGACAAATTGCACGACGACTATTAGTTCTGTCTGGGTGTAATTTATCTATAATGTATGTATTTATATATTTTTTTTAGTTAAAAAAGACAACCCCCCTGCACTAGGATAATTCTTCTGTCGCGGGGGACTTTACAAACATTCAAACAACAGACACATAGTACACACAGACTCAGTACAACTATTTGAGGCTTAAACAAAGTGTTGTTCCATGTTGGAAAATAACACACAGCACTCAGTGCAGCAGCGTGGTGGCGAGGTGACCGACCGCTCGGCATTCCATGCAGTCACTTTAGAAATGTATATGTACTACTTTAACAGTGGTAGAGGCATGCTTAGGCACGAATGGGCCGGCTCGACCGGTGTGATACCACGGCCTCACAGAAAACCGGTTGTGAAGTAACGCGTGCGTTGCATTTCCCCGAAATGAGTGAGGTTTCCGGAGGCCAAACTCCCCCTCTCCCCTTTCCTCTCCCCTCATCTCCTTTCTCCTCATCCCCCTCTCTTCTCTCCGCTCCCTGCATCCCCCATCCCTCATCACTCTCAAAGGCGGGCAGCGCACTTGCGACTCTTGAGAAGCGGGTGTCCATGGACGGCGGTTGTCACTTACCATCAGATGACCCGTCTGTTCTGTCCCCTAGTCCCCTAGTCCCCTGTTCTATAGTATAAAAAAAAAATATATCAGCAATCTGGTTACCGACCCTGTGTGATATGTCTGAAGATATTATAGATATTTCGGTAGATATCAAGAAACTGCTTTAATAATATAAGTAAGCCTTTCCTAGCGCTTTCAACTAGTAAGGGTCACAAATTGATGTTTTATCAGAAGATAAAAGGTTAAGTGTCATTTAAGAAGAAATGGTCATATAACGCAGATGGAATATTCCATTTATCCAGTTCAATAAATGAGACTGTTAAGGAGGATCTCTGAAAACTGATAGCAGCTTCCGAATATCGGGAATATAAACGCATGATGCGCATTTCCTGGACTCAAAAAGTCACATGACAAGAGGAATTTCTACTACAAATAGGCCAGGAACACAGTCTTTTACAGACCATAAAACAGTGCAAACTTGTATAATTAAATATATGCAGAGGCGATAAAAGTAGAAGAGAACTTCAATAAATTTACTGCCGTCAAACATACGCAAAGCTATTGTTGACTTACACTGTAATAATGTTTTTGCAGAAGGCAAAATGGTTCTTGTATTCAGTTCTATCCGCGTATATCTTCGATAAGAATGATCCTACTTTAAAGCTGATTTTAATCCCAAGAACACTATATTCATCATACTCTGAGTATTGTAAGATTATTTTCATAGTACGGTCAGTGACTTCCGCCGACCTTGAAATCAACTTGCAACTCAAGAGTCACAGAAGTTCCGTCGTCCTGTTAGTGTAGAGGAAAGGGAAGTGGGGAAAGATGGAAAAAATGGTTGGGCCTCCTTTAATCTCACTCACACGGTCACACAATGCAAGCATTGTTTAAGAGTCGATTTTCTGTGAGGCCGTGGTAATACTCCGGTCGAGCTGGTAAATACTCACTGAAGCATGGCTTTTCCACGTTAAAGAGATATTCATCAAACTGGAGTAGCCTTTATACCTATACCTGATCTACTATAATCACTTTTGCTGAGTACGGTTATTACATAAAAGGCATCATGCTTCGAAACGTATAACTTGGAATATTTCATTACTGGAAAATACAGCAATACGTATTATTATGTCATAACAGCAAAGAAGTTGCTTCTTCATAACCAGTCATTATCTAAAAAAGCTAACTATTCATTTAATGGACATTTACTATTTCAGTGCTCGACATTCAGCCGTTTACGTGCTCTATTTTTAAAATATGATCTGGCTGCTCGACTGGCCTGTTGGTCTAGTTGTAAATGCCTCTAACGGCTAGGTTCGATTCCCACACGGGGCAACAATTTGTGTGATCCACAAATTGTTGTCCCTGGTCAGGGAGTTATTTGTGTCAGATTTTTGTTTGTTTGTAAAGTCCCTCGTGATACAGGAATATTTCCTAGTGCACCTGTACTGCTGCTGTTTGTCTTTAAAAATAAATAAAGAAAAGAAAATACATATTGAAAACAATATTATCTTTATATATATAATTCTACTGTACGTGTGTATATCACTGAATTCCTCCTAAACGGCTGGACCTATTTGAATGATTGTTTTTTGTATGCGTTAAAATATGCATTCCATGTCGGAATCGCTTTCAACAAAAATATCCCAATATAGTTATTACTTTTTCCATTTTATCAGCTCATTAATATTCAAAACGTGTAGACAACTTCTTCGTCATTATTACCTTCAGAAAATGCTGAAAAATACGTAGAAAGTGGTTTACATATTATAAGAATTGTAAGTAAATTTCCAAGTAAATCATGTTACATTATGAGAATATTTTGCACGTGGCCGATCTGAAACCAGGTGTGTTATCGTACATTATATCTAACAAGGAAAGTTCAAAACGCCATAAAAAACTGACTGAAAAAATAAAAGGAATATAAAAGAAAAATACAATAGATCTGACGAACAAACTCGCTTTAATAAATAGTTCAGGTCCTCAAACGTTGGTGACATCGATACATCGATTTCTCTTTAAGCTCAACTTGAAACTCTGACTTCGAGCTAATGCAATGCTATATGAAAATATTATTAGTCAACTCCAAATGTAAATAAACTTATACCCATTTTCATTTTATTGCTGCATTCGCCGAAAGTTTCGAATTTTCAATTCCCATTCGCGGCATATGGGAAACCACAAATAAAACTGACATTATAATAAACCCACCCCTACCACAAGCATTTAGCTTAGGTGGTAGGTTAACAAGAATACTAGTAATGTATGACCCACGGTGTAGTATTCTTAAAAAAAAAATTAAAATTAAAAATATGTAAAACACAAATTTAAATTAGCCGTGTGGTTTTCGATCTCTTCCCGTGTTTGTCATAGAATGTGATTAAGAGATCGAACTGTTATCTGACAGACGGTATATGTATGTGCAGTACATACAGTGCAAGCATGACGGCAAGATTGTCGTCTAAATATTGGTCGGCAAGAAGTGAGTGTTTAACATTGGCATATAGTGTATAAAATTGAATTGATTAATGCATGCAACTAAAATTTCATTTCAATTATGTACGAACTACATACATGCATATACTGTAAGGAACATGTAACGGGAAATAGCTAACTTAGTTATTATGTGGAACCTGCTCATAAACAGATTATACCCTGCACGTCACTTCCGTTCGTTTACTTTAGAGCACTGACGCGACGCTACGTCAGAAGCTTGACTACAAGTTTTGTTATTTAATAAAATTAATTAAAACTGTAGACTTCAATTTCTAAATACATTTGCCTGCCCCTAAAGGAGAAAATCTGAGTTCACGTATATATGTAAAGTTAACTTATAACCCTGTTATTATTCAATAGTACATACCGCTTTTAAAATAACACCACACTTTTTTGCTGGCTTCTAGTCTCCAAAAATGAAGTAAAAATGTGTTTACGTGCTCACTCCTCAATTTTACCTACACCAAATTAAGCTTTTTCCCACTTTTATATCTTAATATTAAATACCAATGTTGCCTGTTAGAACCTCTTAAGAATTTTCTGTTGTCAGCACTTTAACACGATCCATATTTTAGACATCCAGAGCAGATAAACTTGTAACTACATGCTGACCCGCCCTAGCCTGAAGTTTCCGACCCACGTGTTAGATTTCTATTGTCTATCAGTAATATATTAATATTTGCTTCCGAATCCAATCTTTGTTTGCCATAGCAGCCAACAGTCTCCGCAAATTCAGTTCGCTATTGTACTTTTGTCAAGAATTAAACGCGCTTAAAAGCGCTCTTGAATATTTAGTTAACGACTTTGGAACGTTAATGTAAATACAAAAATAAATCTCTTTAAAAGCGTAAGAAACATTTTATCGGCTATTCTTTAATGGAGACTTACCGTACAAACGTACGTCGAAACAATGCGTATCAGTTTGCCAAAATAAATTCGAAAATAAACAACTAGAGAGTCAAGATTCTCGCTTTCACAGTACACTGTCGGGAATAATCTCGTCTCGAAAGCATTTGAGCGTCAATTGTCAGCGATGGTTTGTGAACAATGTGGAAACTAACATGTACACTCAGCCATCAGAAGTAAATACGGTTTATTTAACATCGGAGATGTGTAGGTAGCTACGTTATTTTTTTTTTTTTGCCAGGTGTCTCCTCATTTTAAAGTAACTTTTTGACAAGACTTAGTGACATCAATAAAATGATTTTGTTTGAAATACTATAAGTAGGTATGTTGTCATAAAACAGACTGCTTCTGACTTAAGTTATGTACAACAGAGGATAAAGAAAACCGTCGTAGCGTCGAAAAGAAAAATATATTTTAAATATTTTCAGCTTAAAATAACTTCATTTTGATTAGTTAATTAACAGAAATGCTACGCAAACAATGTAAGTCTACTCCTTGTTATTTTTTACAAACTTGTTTTAATGTTTTTTTATTTATATATTTTTGTTATATTATTATATATTAGACGAACAGACAGGTCACCTGATGGTAAGTGCGCTGCCCGCCTTTCAGGATGAAGAGGGATAAGGGTATGCGAGGAGGGGAAAGAGGCGGGGATGACGAGATGGGAAACGGGGCGGGAGGTCAGAGGAGAGGAATGAGGAGAGGGGAGTTCGGAGGGTTGTTTCACAACCGGTTTTCTGTGAGGCCGTTTTATCGCATCGGTCGAGCCGGCCCATTCGTGCCTAAGCTTGGCTCTACCACGTATGTTATTTGTCCTTTACACTCTTAAGTTTAGAGAGCTCGGACTTCCTGGCATCAGTCAGTACGAGTTACTTGGTATGCGACCCTGACCTGCTTCAGCTATTGGTTATATAAGCAAATTTCTTTTCTCTTCATTTTCACATTTAATTTTGCCCCGAATGGCGTAAAAGTCTAGTCCAGATTATAGGCGACAAAATGCGGGTGTTTAATATGCTTCAACCAACCCCCTCAGCGGTACAGGCGTGAATGTATGTGTGTTTGTATAAAACCATATTATTTTCTATTCAATTTGGCAATGGTTACACGTGAATATATGTTAACAACGAGTGTTATTTCTTTGGTTATTTGATGCTATTTAGTAATTTAATCTCGTGCTTCAAAAGGCTTTTAGGAATAAGTGGAAAAGTGTATTTTGTAACTAATAGATAGGGTAAACTTAGTAGGTTTCAATTTTAAATGAGAGGATGTAATGTTTCATATATAGAAAGAGTATTGTCTGTCAGAGGTGGTCTCAATCTAATCAGAGTTTATTCTACTAGATAATCTAAAAATAGTTAATGTTGAAACCAATTCTTGCAGACAATATATATAATAATATACCTGTTTCAATTGAATACTAAATCAGCTATTGTAGCTGCTAAGTAGCAACATATTTACTCGCTATGTTGTTGTCTTATCCTTACAGTCTGGTGACATTTGCAAGATTTAACGAGCGTTAATTTTCCTCTTTTACACGTAACACCAAATAACACATATACCTACACAACACTAGCATTCGTTTTATTTATTCTTCTGTTTATGAAAATGTGACTACATAAGTATATTCTGAATAGGTATTCATGTTTTTAAGTGCGATGGAAAAATTGTTGTCATATGAATTTGAAAATAGATGTGTTCAAAATGAAATTGCGTTTATTAATTTGTTGTAATTGTAGTGTAGCGTGCCCTTAGTTTTTATTATTATTATTATTTTGTACACATTTATAGCGCCATCTTTTTCATAGTCACCACTGAAATTCAGCGCTGTATCGCCAAGCAGATGTCTGCTACTAACTTTTCAGAATCAATACTGTGACCAGTTTCTCGGCGAACGGTAATTTAAAATTATACTTGTATTAGTTTTAAGATTACTTTTTTGTATGCCACTCTGTTCACGAAATAAATAATATAGATTCTTCTTCAGAAATAAATAATATAGATAAATAATAATATAGATTAATATAGATTATTCAAATGGACTGTTAAAAAGCCAAAGATATATGGCATTTTTCAGGTAAAAGCTTTGTTTTGTATGTTACTTCACCTCGGTGCGGAAATTCTAATAGAAGAGCAAAGTAGCAAACATTAAGTAGACGTGTTAGGGTTGAATATTGAATATGCAGTTTGTTAAGTTTAACGTTCTTTCAAACCAAATTTAAAAATTTCTCCGCGATTTCATCGCCAATTTTCGAACGGCTATCGATATTTTCTTGTTAGGAAGAGCATACTTAACAACTAAACAACAAATCAGCATTTGATCATAGGATACCAGGGTATAATTAAATAAGTTTTAAAATTGCATGTCCATTTAAAGTATTGCGCAAAGAAATAGGAAACACGTACGGGTTATAACTATCTTTTAAAGTCGATTATGCAACTTTGTCTTTTATAATAAATAAGGTCAGCAGTACGTCGTTCCTTAATACAGGATATAAAACTCGCATTTGTGTGTGTAAGCCCTTATAGTCTCTGATCAAGACAAAGGTTTCAAACCTACAAGAAACCACAGGCTATCTCACCAGTAGCTAAGGCAATAGACTTGCAATCAAAGTTTAATTATGGGTCTCCGGAATGTGTCCTATTATATGGGTTATATAGACTGCCGCACCGCAGCGTCTACAAGCTGTTCAGTTTACGTAGATAGTAGACTAATCTAGGGCTTAACTCGCCATTAACCAGAATGTGGATACACTGATGTGGAATGTGATTTTCACGTTTATTAGAGATGTACATTTTTGTTGATAATTTTCTTAATTTTTGGATAAGCGAATGCTTAACCTTGGATTTGAATATTTCGTCGTAGGTTCATGCCGTTCAATATTTATACTATGTTTACTATTCTTTTATAGTTTAACCTTAAATTTTCAAACGTGTATTATCTGAATTTAATCTAGAATAGTACAAGTTTTACTTGTGTTAGATGTTACACGTTCATATATTTTCCGACTACAAATTTATATTTGCGGTTGGAAACTTGTTATTACATATATATATATACATACATATATATAGAAGTTTGTTTTCTCACTCGAAGAACGGAGCAGTGACCATAACACGAATGAAACTGTGCCGAAAGTATACTATCTATCTATCTACTATCTATACTATAAGTGTGAATATAACTCTATGTGACTGTCTGTCCTCTTTTCCCGTATATGCTTCCAACCCTCTAGAAGAAAGTTGACTAATTTTCACCGACGTAACACGCGCATAAATTGAAAGCTGATAACATACACGCATCACTTACGTACTGCATCTATAAATATATATTTATGTAGTATTCTCTAGCTATAGTGAAAGACATGCATGCATATGTATGTATTATATATATTGATTTCCTTCCAAGAGAGCGTCATTTCCGTCTCGGTCGTTTTGAACCATTGCACCGTGCTGCCATCTATCGTCTAATTTACAAACTCACAGGCAAGAAGCAAATGACCTATAAAGTTTAATTTTATCTTACAAGAAATTCTTATAGTTTACCAATGTCTGTCGGTCTGGCGTCCGTGGGTTTCTTTTTGTTATAGCTTAGAGACTGTTATTACTAGTTTGCAGAAGGTTGTTGTTTTTGAATTGGTATATTGAGGACAGGTTGTTTATATTCTCTTTGCACTTTATAATAGTTGCAGTAGATATAATAAAGGAACCGTAAAATTAACAAAATCTGGCTACAGTTCACCACATAACATACATCAAAGAGAAATCAGTCGAACATAGAACCTTGTCTGTTTTTGATGTCAATAAAAAATTGAAAATTTCACTCGTTTAAAACGGGAAGTAAACATGTAAAATTGGAGAAAAATAAAATCGTAACTCACATAAATGAATGTATGTAATTATTTTAAGGGACTTCACTGCATTTATTGCTATTATACATTCAGATATATTGGTGTACGCGCTTGTGTTACCAACATTTAGAAACAAATTGTTATTCAACATAACTTTTAGGTCTGCTGATGCTATGTTGTAACAAGGTACAACGGAATGAGTTCCGTTGTACCTTGTTGAGCGTTTTTTTTTTTAAGTAAATATAACCAATACATTTTTGTCCTTTTAAAACAAGAATATGCATACCCTGACAGCTATTGCTATACCTTGCACTGTCACTCACAAATCCATGTTTTATTCTTTTTACTGCCAATATATTCCCAATTTAGCCATCCTTAACTCCCAAACCGCCTAATACTCGGATAAAGCAGACAGACACGGTTCTGCTAAGCCCTTTGGGGGATAAAGTCATGAGTATAATTACGTATTTACTTTATTTAAGAGCGTTGTATTGGGATTTACAAACAAAAGAACTATTTAATCACTGTATATGATGCTAGATGTATCGCAGTCTAGCACTTAATTACTATGTTGAAAATGTACGAGTGATTACTTTCAAGTCTGACTTCTAATTAATATGGTATTTATGGTCACTGCTGAGCTCTTTATGGCTTATATTACTCCTTCCTCTGTTCCATACATACCTAATTGACTTTAATAAAAGTAGATTACCGCTTTCAATGCGTATTTCAATAGGAACACTACAGGAGCATATTATTTCCATAAAAAAAAATGAAATTTGTACAAAATGTGAAAGTATACATACAATCGAACATAGAACCTTTTCTTTTTTTCTTATTTCGTAATGAAAGATAACTCCCGCACTGAGATCAATTCATGCGTTGCGGGGGACTTTACAAACATTCAAACAACGGAACACAAAAAACACCCAGAATCAGTACAACAATTTGAGGATAACACAAAGTGTTGTCCCGTGCGGGTGTCCCCCGTGTCGAACCCACAAAAAAACGTTTCACGCAGTCGAAAGTTCAGAGGTAAAATGGTAAGTTAAAAAGAAACAGCTGAATTGACAACTTCCTCCTTTTTAAATTCGGTTGAAAAAATTGAGACCGAGCTGTTTTATTAAGTTATATACTCTATTACACATTCACTATTGTCACACCTCACATGTCGAAATTCATTAAACCGTCTAAGCCGAAGGTCGTCTCAAAGAATCAATATATATGTCTACATACAAGCTAACGGGTCCTAGAGTGGAAATTGCGAATGTTTCAAAGGAAGGTAGGAGGGAAGATTCACGATCAGATGTGAAAAGTTTTGTTAAACAAGAACTTCTTTATGAGGTGCAACCGTGTGTATTGATTTTCAGGTTAGAGTACAATTAAACTTTCTACGAATTGTCAAGTGAGACTCTGTACTGTCTAGTACAGTATAGTACGGTACAGTACAGTACAGTACAGTACAGTACAGTACAGTACAGTACAGTACAGTACTATATGTAAGCCAAATTGTGATTATATTTCTCTCTCTCTTAAATGTCTAAAAGTCCACCACTTCTAGATATCTCTTGCAGCTGTCTTGCAATACGACAAACAAACTATTCCGTTAATTTAAATAAATATAATTTACATACGTAAATATGTATGTACATATACTGACACGTGTATCCCCGTAAGGGTAAGCAGAGGTACATTCTTCAACCATAACGTAATTTAGTCAGATTACAAGAACTGTACACATATTATTAGACAGATAGACAGATTACTAAAACTTTGCCCTCCACTTGGGAACAACAGAAATTTATAACCAAATACTAAAATTCTTCCTATTTCAAGGGCATTATACACGCCGTTCGGTTTTAGAAGGTTTCCGATTCCGACACACGTGACACATCACCGTTCATTTTGAAAAATAAAAGAATTTTTTTTTTATCCCTTAATTTCCCAATTTGGAGGTTCAATATTTTTTTAAAATTAAAATGAGACCACCCTGTCACTTATTCCATGTGATTTTTTTAATAAAGCCTTGTGTTATATAAGCATATTTAAGTCATCATCATCATACACGCCTTGCCCCAAATAGGTACGTACATAAGTAAAATTAATAAAAAAATATGTCGCAATTTTCAAAATAATATAATAAACAGCTATTAAAAATGTGTATCCAAAGAAGAGATTGGATTTAGATTGAAGAAATATAATGATACAGATTGAGTACCCAACCACACGATCTGCATTCTGCCACTCCGTGTTAACGTCATGGACATCGATTCTGCGATGCTCGATATATTAGGGGCCGATAACATAGCAATGATATTGGATATACAATCTTACCATTTTGTTAGTTATCTCTTGGCATCAGTATGAGATTCTAGTCACTTGCCATCAGCTGACCCGTCTAGTAGTTTCCCCCCTAAAGCCATACGTGACAAACAAAGTAACAAACTAATTATGGTTAATGTTTGTATTATAATTTTTGAGAAAGGTTAAATCTTCTATACTTAATATACTTGCGTTTTTATTAATCAGAAATAAAAATCATGAAATTAAAAGAGACGCAGACGCACGCAAGTTACCGACATAGCCCAACGGAACACCAGATTCAAGTGGCAGTGGACAGGGCACATAACAAAGTACTCGAATGGAGACCACGGACCGGCAAGGTGGACTGGCGAACTCGTAAAGATCGTAGATCACATTCTTGTAATTAATTGAGGGAGGCCATGTCAAGTTGTGGACGTCTTATAGCTGATATAATAATGAAGAAATAATCGTATACGTTATTTCACAATCAATGGACACTACTTTTTGTAGTGGTAGAGCCATGCTTAGGCATGAATGGGCCCGCTCGATCGGTGCGACACCACGGCCTTACGGACAAACGTGTGTCAAGCATCGCTTGTGTTGCATTTCCCCAGGTTTCTGGAGGAACAACTCCCTCTCTCCTCTTTCCTCTCCCCTCGTCATCCCTCTCCTCTTTCCCATCTCCTCATCACTCTCAATAAAATATGTGTAAATGAACGGTGGTAGTCAGTTGTCACATGCCATCATTGGAGCCGTCTGTTCGTCTGTCCCCCTAAATTATTTAAAAAAAGAAGCGCTTACTACCCTGAATGTAAAAGAACAATCTGTCAGTCACAAACATTTCAAATCTAGAATACACAATTCAGTGGCCATAAACAATAAACAATAAACTAAAATAGAGTACTGCAACATCGATGTGTTAATTATACCAACCGTCGAGTCATGCCTACCATCAAATATTAACGAATGACGCAGTTTTTACGTGAGAAATTACAGACGTAATGTATGTATTAAAACCAATAAATCCCAGGGTTAGAGTGGAATGAAGACTAGCTCAACTACTTGTCGATGGATACGTAATTCTGCTCAATGTATGTTTTTTGCATCATCACATCATCACATGTTTTTTTTTTTTACTTCAAAAGAATATTCTCCTGCAGTGGTTCCATTATAACTAAGTCAAGTTTTGATGACGGGATTCAGCAGGCAGCAAAATGTGTTTTTTTTTTTAATCATTATATATTTTAATACAATATTATCTGTTAGTGTTACTGAGATGATGGTGGAAGATACAACTCCGTAATGGTTAGAAGTTAGGTTACGTTACGAATGTGTTTTTACATCACACGGTTTTAAAATTTATCATGATAGGCGCTATTGAATGCATTTATCTACAGTTTTTAAAAGTTAATTATGAATATACAATATTATGCATGGATCTTTCTGACTCAGTCACACCAGAACAGCATGTAGACTCTCTCTGCTCTTTAAACATATTCATATATATTTCAAAATGTACTTACAATACAAAACTTAGTGGAAACCAACCACACAAATCAACAGCCAGCATTTTATATTTGCATTTACTTACAACGAAACTGACTTGTTTGATTTTTAATTTTATGTACTACTCACTGCATTGCATTTAAAAGGTCCCATTCTAAAAGAAGATTACAAATACATTCGGACTACTTTCAGTACCATGTTTAAAAGGTGTCAGAGATCCTCATAACCTAGTTTTGTTTTCGTTGGTACTCAAAGGCTTTCTAGCAAACATATTTTAACTATTATACCGGTCACTCAACGGACTCTCTGTTTACTTAATTTAGGAAAGTGGTTTGTCCTACATTACAGCAGCGCGGTCTTTTGAGGATTTTAGACAAGAAACGAACATTAAATAATATTTGTGTATCAAGTATTGTGTCTCAAGCAGCCTCAGAGTAGTGGTCGCTTTGGGGTTGAAACACTTCAAATGTTTCAATGATGATAGCTCATAGACTGGATGTGAATGGCGGTGGACTACGATATCGTGAATGATGAAGATGATGACGATATATACATATATACATGCAAACACTCGAAAAACATAACCTACTTCCTCAGTGCAGTCGAGTGAAAAGATTCCAGTATCGCTTAGATTGTTTGTATATTTTTTAATCTAATAGTGAAAATATACACCTGATATTTCCAGTTAAATCAAAAGCGCTTAAATTTGTTTTCAAAGCTGATAACAGTGATAGGGCGTGTAGAAAAAACGTGTGGGTTACTAAATAAATGTAAAGTACAATGTGTAAACCAAGTCGTAATTATATTTCTCTCGCTCTATTAAATGTTTAAAAGACGACAACTTCTGTACATCTCTTGCAGCTGTCTTGCAACACGGCAAACAGCTGTCTTGCAATACGGCAAACAAACTATTGCGTTAATTTAAACAAATAGAATTTACATACGCATACTGACACTTACATCCCCGAAAGGGTAGTCAGAGGTACATCAAACTGTGTATATACTATCGGAGAGATAACTGTCCTCTCTCTAGTTGGATTTACTAAAGAATGAAACAAGTCATTCATTATCATCTTCAGCCTTTATCCGTCAACTGCTAAAGTAACATCACGAATTGTTTAACACAAAATGTTTCATTTTGAGGCC
Organism: Tyria jacobaeae; assembly: GCA_947561695.1. Lineage (NCBI taxonomy): Eukaryota > Metazoa > Arthropoda > Insecta > Lepidoptera > Erebidae > Tyria > Tyria jacobaeae. The sequence goes on along the minus strand of OX387207.1, from coordinate 1,505,228 downwards.
AACGATAATAAAATATGACGACGAGATAAATATTAAAACAAGAAAAAACGGGAAATTCTCCAAAAAAACTACACTGTAAATACATTCATTCGTTTTTTATAGAGTCAACATTTATATTTTTACGCTTCTATTTTAAATTAAATATTGCATTTGCACTGAAGGACTGTGTATTTTAAAAATATCTTACTAAAGATTAAACTCAAGGAGAAACTGGAAGCTTTCTTGCACGAGACAGCAACGTGCCGGCATTTCATATCTTTAGTAAAGAATCTTCATTCGAAAGATCCTTCTCAGTTTTACTTGCTAACGTAATTTCCAAGAGTGTTTCCTTTATATGGGTACGGCCCCTTTTGTGAACTTGCCACGTAACAGTTGTTGTTTTATGACTGGTAACTTCGAGTATTGACAAAAATCGAAAGGGCTAGTTACCAATTCATTTTTAAAAAGAGTAATGTGTGTCCAATTATCAATCATTATCATTTAAATTGATATCATCATCACACTCGCCTTGCCCCAAATTGGTGCTTAAGTAAAATTATCAAAAATGTATGTCGCAATTTTTAAAATAGTTTTGTAAAAAGTTATGAAATATATATGCCAACATACGAAATTAGATTTAGACTGGAGTATTATAATGATACAGATTGAGTACCCAACCACAGGATCTGCATTTTACCACTCCGTGTTAACGTCGATAGACATCGATTCTGTGATGCTCGATTTGTTCGGGGCCGATTACATAGCAATGATATTCGATATATGTACAATCTAATTAGGAAGTTAGAACTTCTAGCTTTCGTCTGCGGCTTCACTTCACTTGAGAAATCGCAGATATTTGTCATTGACCAACTAACTCCAAGGACAGAAATGAATATTTTAATAGGACCAGCTTAACTACTTATTGATGTATACGTACATTGGACAAAGGAAATGGTCTAGCAGTTTTGATAAAGTTGATCCTTTCGAACAATGAACGATATGCATAATTATGACATTATATTTGTTACGTACTGATATCTGATCAGTGCATTAGAATATAATTTTATTTCCAAGTCTTCATAACCTTTCATACAATGGAAACCGTTTAAATGCTTTACGAGCTTTAAACTCTTTTGCGCTAAAAAACAACATATTGACATCTGTCAAATATTTATGTAATTTTATATTTACGCTAAAATAAAATTATTTTCATATGAGGCAGCCGTATTATTAAAAAATAAATTAAATTGTAGTTTGACATGATTATATTCGTGTATACTTATTTCAACTTATTCTTTTTTTATTATTGTTATATCTGGATTATGTATGTATTAAAGCTCTACAGCTGTACATAAAATCCTTTGACGGCTGGCCCTTCGGATACATGACATTGGCAAACTGTGGCAAAAAAGTTGAAGTTAAGTTTATTTTTTGAGATTTACATATTTCTCAGCAATGCCTCGCAATAATAATTGCGTTACATAAATATGGCTTTAATAATTTAGTGAAATCGCTAAACAGTTAAATGTGTCGCGATAAGCCGTTAGCCTTTAGTTTTTTGTTCTTTTTAATTACTGTTATAAGTAAGATTCAATTTGCCTGATATATCAATCCGCCCTCATCGAGCAGATCCAAAAATGAAAATTTGAATTTGGTAAGATATTATAGATACATATGTATATCATAGATTTCAATAAATTGCGACCATTTTTAAATAGGAACACACAGCGATGACCTTACATAGCACATAAACAATAAATGATTAAGACAGCATTAGAAGCTGTCAGAATATTGCACGGGAAAGTCAACCTTGCTGTTTAATGACATCAGTTGATCTACATAATGCAGCTGACATGTTTGATCTCAGGGGCACTAAGAAACACATTTTATCTTAGTTTATTTAAAAGGCTCAAGTCTTGAAGAAGGTTACAAATAAATGCCGACTATTCTGGTTACTATGTATGTTTTAAAGAGGAACAGTGACCATAAACTCACGTGTCACATCGTAAAAAGTATAGTCAACAATGTAATAGCTTACATTGTGAATTTAAAAATAGAACCTAATTATATGGGGCAACTATTAATTAAAATTTATAAAACAATCAATTAAAACAAAAACAGTCTCAGGCATCATGATCGATAGAAATCTAAGTGAGTAAAAATACTTAGTCTTTCCGTAATAGCTTTCCAGTAATTAATATTTCCTACCTTTTCATACTTAAAGTTGTCTATGGAGCGCAGTAAAACGAGAGCCACTATATTAATTGCTTTTAGTAACCTATTTTACTGTTTTAGTGAGGCACCAGCTTCACTGTCCTGTTCCTGGTTTATAACAACTTTGTAATTTTAAAGTTAGGTCAGTTCTCGGGTCACTAGCGAACGGTGTTGTGGAGTATTCAAATACATAGCCTACAATATGATTTAGTGAACTATATGGGTTTTAGAGTGTTTTACTACAAAACTTCTTAAACTCGATAACTAGCTCAATAGCTTACAAACATTAGTAGTGATAGAGAATGAAAATAATGTGAAAGTATAAACATATCCTGCATATACATATATACCCGCCTATATCCTCGTAGAGGCAGACAGAGGCGTTTCAAACGGTCATCCGGGCAGTCCGACCTCTTAGTCGCCATCCCACTTAGCTGCTAAAAGTTTCGTGAGCAATATCATTGCGACTATTGCATTTCAAGATAAACATATCGTATGACAAGTTAACATTTCAATACAGACTATCGTGAAGCCATTATTCACTTTATAATTCTTATATGCATACGTTCACGCCTCTCTCCCCAAGTGGGTATACAAAGGCGTCCCGACTTTTTGCCAAACATAATATAGTCCCACTTACATAATAGGGGGTCAGCACATTACCATCATCGGGGCACTTCATGGCTATATACAATATTGTCTGACAGATAACAGTTCGATCCCTAAGTCGCCTTTTAAGTCATCGACAGTAAGAGACGGGATGGCGAGGCCTATTTTATTGCACCGATTCTGTAAATATCGATAAAAAGTAGCTCATGTTCTTCCCCAAATTTAATCTAAATTAGTTTAGCCGTATAACCTTGAAAAGGTATCAGAGGGATGGCGTACTTTATCACTTATAATATAAGAATCGATTTGTCTGGGTGTTTCAAGTATGCTTTATAACTACGTTATTACAAAAAAAAGTATCTTTATATGTTATTCCGTGCTCTCAAACTTGCAGTGGCTATGCTTAGGTTGGGTGTATGAAGCTCTTAATACATCTTCGAATATTGTTATTTTTTTATAGGTTTTTATAGATTGTAAAAGTTCTCTTCAAAAAGAATATTATTCATAGCTCGTTTATGGAAACATCGCTCGAGATTAACCTATTTTTGTAAATCTCGGAAATAGTACTGTGTGTACTGAGCTCCGGATTGCATTGGTTATTCGGGTAAGCTCTTACGCTTCGTCAAGGCTATTAACAGTGACAAAAGCATGGTGGTTATCAACTGACAGTATATCCTGTTTGTTATGTGTGTTTCTTTAATCTTAGTTACGAGCCATGCCAGAATCATGCCAGAACAGTTGAACGACTTTGGATCAAATTTAGACGGACAGATTATTAGTAAAACTTTCGAATAATATCACGTAGGCACGTAATACTATTAATCCCGTCAAAAAGTACTGTTCAAATATTACACGCGTAGTTACGGGCAACGTGTTATGCTTGGCTTGATAACGCCTCTAGCTGCTGTGCTATTCCGTTCTGACTAAGAGGTCGGACAAAGAGCATGTTACCATATACTTTTATGTTTTAATTTAGTTGAGTCCCGAAATAATGAAAACTGAGAACGAACAATATTTACATAGCTTAGCTAGTCTACCTTGGCAATCCGTTTACAAAATGTGACGATAATCGGTTGAGAAGTTATAGCATGAAAAACAAATACAGAAATAAACTATTAAAACTATTTCACATTTATCGATACTGCATTCTTTGTCTTTTCCCAACAAAATTTAGTAAAAGCCCACCACACCAATCAACAGCTAGTACGATATATTTACATTCATTTATAACGAAACTGACTTGTTTGATTTTTAATTTACTCATTGCATTGCATTTAACAGCATCCATTCTTAAAGAAGGTTACAAATACATTCGAACCTCTTTGACTACCATGCTTAACAGGGGAGCAGAAGCCTTCAACTCACGTGTCACAGTGCAAAAAGGTTAGTCAAGAATAAAAGGTTACATTTTAAACTTAAAAGTAGAACCGGAGAACATACAATGCCCAGAAATAATAGATAAATAATAAATAGTATTAAACAATATAGTCTCAGCATTATGATAATAGCTTTCTAGTAATTAATGTCTCCTTCTTTTTCATACTTTAAAGTTGTCTATGGACAGCTGTAAAGCAAAAGTAACTTAACTAATTGCTATGTGCTTTTAGTAAACGATTTTACTACTCTAGTGAGGCAACGACTTCATTGTCCCTGTGCCTCGTTTATAATAACTTGATCATTTTAAAGTTAGGTTAGGTAAAATGCATAGCCTACAATCTGATTTAGTGAACCATATGGTTCTATGTTATACCGTTATGTTATACTGCAGTTCTGAGTTCTGTCATACTCAAAACGAGCAATATATATATGGCTTACCAAGCCTTCATTTACAACAAGTATACAAATTGTGGTGATGATTGGTTGAGAAGTGATAGCGTTGAAAGAAACACAAATAAATACACCCTCGCATTTATCGATACTAGCTTCTATGTCCTTACAAAACAAAAGGTTCAAAAACAAAATTTCATGAAATACGATTTTCAGTTTAGCAGTTTAACAGAGAGCATGATAACCTTAGTCTCGTAATTATAATATTAGTATATATTTTGTGTAGTGTTACTTTTCATATTATAGAAATATCTGTGTATTTTTTACTATTAAATAGAAATACTACAGGTCAGTAAAAGGTTCTTTGCACAAAATACAACCAGAACTTGTCTAACTCTCTGTCAAACCTCCAGTACAAGCTCTGTGCTTCATTTGGGAGTGTTTCTCAATAAAGAGTGTCCCAGTAAAAGCAACTTTTCATTAATAACTTTTTAAGTAACGAGCTTTTGTACCGATTATAAACATCGTGACAAGAAGGTACTAATTGGAAATGAGTTAATACTTTGAAATTTCATTGTCACTAATCGTAATATTCCGTAATATGTTTGGAAGTAACAGTTTTACTGTGCAACTGATGTTTTAGATTAGGCCTTCATAATCTAGTTATCTTTTCGTTGGTACTCAAAGGCTTTCTAGCAAACAGTTAAATTGTAAAATGATGAAAAAATATTTTAATTATTATACCGGTCACTCATCGGACTTTCGTTTACTTAATTTAGGAAAGTGGTTTGTCCTTCATGAAAGCAGCGTGATCAAGAAACGAACATTGATAGCTCATAGGCTGGATGCGAACGGCGGTGGACTACAAAATTACTATTGAATGATGAAGATAATGACCATACATATATATGTATATAGATACATTCTATAAACATAATCTACACTCACAGTCTAGTCGAGTGAAAAGATTCCACTATCGTACAGATTGTATATATATATTTTTAACTAATAGTGACTGGAGTACTATAATGATACAGATTGAGTACCCAACCACAGGATCTGCATTTTGCCACTCCGTGTTAACGTCGATAGAAATCAATTCTGCGGTGCTCGATTTATTCGGGGACGATTACATAGCAATGATATTGGATATACAATCTAATTACGAAGTTAGAACTTCCAGCTTTCGTCTGCGGCTTCTCCCGTATTTAAATTAATTTTGCCATAGATTTCGTTAGTTAGCCCTGTGAATGAGTATTAGTTTCAAGTCACTTCCCATTAGTTGACCCGTCTAGTAGTTTGCCCCTTAAGCCACATGTGACAAACAAAGTAACAAACAAATTATGTTGAACCTTATCTATATTGTTATCAGGATTAAAATAATCATTTTTATTAGGAGATATGCAGACGCATACAAGTTACCGACATAGCCCAATGAGTCAACAGATTCAAGTGGCAGTGGACAGGGCATATAACCAGAAGAACAGACGGCCGTTCGGGCCGGAAAGTTCTCTAATGGAGGCAACGGACCTGCAAGGTGGACTTGCGAACTCGTAAGGATCGCAGATTGATATTGGATGCACGCTTCCAACTGGTATTCTTGGAAGTCATTAACGGAGGCCATGTCCACCAATGGAGTGAGATGATTATGATAAAATAATCGCCAAAAATATATTACTTCACAATCGATAGACATTAACCACCCTGAATGTAAAAGAATAATCTCTCAGTCATATATGTATATTTCAATACTAGAATACCCAACTCAGCACTCATTAACAAATACTATGAACTAAAATAGAATACTGCAATATCGATGTCTTAATCATACCAACCATCGCGTCGTACCTACCATCAAATATTAACGAATGACTCAGTTTTCACTTGAGAAATTACAGATATTTGTCATTGACCAAGTAACTCCAGGGTTACAAATGAATATTGTATTAGGACTAGCTTAACTACTTATTGATGTATACGTACCTTGGACAATGAAAATGGTCTAGCAGTTTTGATAAAGTTGATCCTTTCCAACAATGAACGATATTCACAATTATGACGTTATATTTGTTACATATTGACATCTGATCAGTGCATTAGAATATCATTTTATTTAACAATCTTTATAACCTTTCATACAATGGAAACCGTTTAAATGTTTTACGAGATTTAAAACTCTTTTTCGCTAAAAAAGAAAATATTGACATCTGTCAAATATTTATATAATTGTATATTTACGCTAAAATAAAATTATTTTCTTACTAGGGCATCGTATTATCATAAAATAAATTAAATTGTATTATAGTTTACTCTAATTGTAAATTATTCATTTTGTTTTTGTTTGCATATTTATATTAATGTATATTTAATACATTTTATTAATTTTTTATTATTATTATGTTTGGAATATACATATATGTATTAAAGCTACTGTACATAAAATCCTTTGACGGCTGGTCAATGATTGATGATGACTTTGACAAACTGTGGCAAAGAAGTTGAAGTTAAGATTATTTCTTGATATTACCATATTTCTCAGCAATGCCTCGCAATTTATCAATTACTGAGAGAGTACTAATATAATTGCGTTACATAACTATGGCTTCAATAATTTAGTGAAATCGTTAAACAGTTAAATGTGCCGAAATAAGCCGTTTGCCTTTAGTTTTTTGTTTTTTAATTACTGTTATAACTAAGATTCAATTTGTCTGATATATCAATCTGCCCTCATCGAGCAGATACAAAAATGAAAATGTGAATTTGGTAAGTTATCATAGATACATATGTATATCATAGATTTCAATAAATGGTGACCATTTTAAAATAGGAACACAGACAGCGATGACCTTTCATGTCACATAAACAATAAATGATAAAGACAGCATTAGAAGCTGTCAGAATATTGCACGGGAAAGTCAACATTGCTATTTTGTGACGTCAGATGCAGCTGACATGTTTGATCTCAGGGGAACTAAGAAACACATTTTATCTTAGTTTATTTTAAAGGTTCAAGTCTTAAAGAAGATTACAAATACATATATGCGAACTATTCTGGTTACTATGTATGTTTAATAGAGGAACAGTGACCATAAACTCACGTGTCACATCGTAAAAAGTATAGTCAAGAATGTAAAAGCTTACAATGTGAATTTAAAAATGGAACCTAATAATTACACAGCTATTAATAAAAAAAATAAAAAATCTTTCTTAAAAAATATTCAATCTCGGGCATCATGATAGATAGTAGTGAAAATAGTTAGTCTTTCCGTAATAGCTTTCTAGTAATTAATATTTCCTACCTTTTTATACTTAAAGTTGTCTATGGAGCGCAGTAAAACGAGAGCCACTATATTAATTGCTATTTGCTTTTAGTAACCTATTTTACTGTTTTAGTGAGGCACCAACTTAACTGTCCCTGTGCCTGGTTTATAACAACTTTGTAATTTTAAAGTTAGGTCAGTTCTCGGGTCACTAGCGAACGGTGTTGTGGAGTATCAAATACATAGCCTACAATATGATTTAGTGAACTATATGGGTTTTAGAGTGTTTTACTACAAAACTTCTTAAACTAGATAACTAGCTCAATAGCTTACAAACATTTATAGTGATAGAGATTGAAAATAATGTGAAAGTATAAACATATCCTGCATTTACATATATACCCGCCTATATTCTCGTAGAGGCAGACAGAGGCGTTTCAAACGGTCATCCGGGCAGTCCGACCTCTTACCATCCCAATCAGCTAATATAAGTTTCGTGAGCAATTTCATTGCGATTTCACATTTCAAGATAAACATATCGTATGACAAGTTAACAACTCAATACAGACTATCGTGAAGCCATTATTCACTTTATAATTCCTATATGCATACGCTCACGCCTCTCTCCCCAAGTGGGTACACAAAGGCGTCCCGACTTTTTGCCAAACATAATATAGTCCCACTTACGTAATAGGGGGTAAGCACATTACCATCATCGGGGCACTTCACGGCTGTATACAATATTGTCTGACAGATAAGTTCGATCCCTAAGTCGCTGGATTTACCCAAAATCTTTAATAGAACTTTTAGACACATATTTATTTACACTTATATATATATATATATATATATATATGTATATATATATATATATACCTACCGTCCAAAAGTTTGGAAGCAACAAGATAAAATCAAATAAAATAAAAGTAAGCCATCTTAATTTTTTTTTATTGATACAGAATTAAAAAAATAGACAAAACACACTTCTACAACAATGAAATTAAATAAGTAATATAAAAATTAAATTAAATTTTAGCTTCATCGAAGTGTCCACCCCTCTCTTTAATTACCTTCTCGCATATTCTAGGCATCCTACTAATTAATTTCATAAAATACTGTTCATCTAACTTCTTCCATTCGCTCTGTAATAGTTGCCACAAATGTTCTGAGCTCGTAGGAGATTGATTTTTCACCCTTCTATCTAGTTCATCCCAAACAAGTTCAATGGGAGAAAGGTCAGGTGATTGAGACGGCCACTGCATGATTTTCACATCTTTTTTCTTCCTTAAAAAGTTCTGGCACAGTTTGGACGAATGTTTCGGGTCGTTATCTTGCTGAAAAACGAACCCAGGACCAATAAGATTCAGTCCACTGGGTATGGCGAAATCCTAAAGAATTTTCAAATAGCGTTCCTTGTTTAGTTTTTCGGTTATCCTCACAAGACTTCCGAGTTTATTGTTGCCGAAACACCCCCAAACCATGACATTACCACCACCATGTTTGATAGTAGGCACTGTACAAGCTTCTGAAGCTCTCTCTCCTTTAGATCGGCGCACAAAAACACGTCTATTGGACCCGAAAATCTGAAACTTCGATTCGTCACTCCAAAGAACTTTTTTCCATTGGTTTATTGTCCAGTTTTTATGTTCCTTTGCCCATTCTAGTCTGTTTTTCTTATGCCGAATTGTTAGTTTTGGTTTTTTAACTGCAACACAACCTCTTAGCCCCGCAGACAGTAGTCGTCTTTTAACTGTTGTTATTGACACGGGTGTTCCTCGCGTTTCATTCAGAGATGCGGTAATTTGTGGTGCAGTTAAGCGACGATTCCGTTTAGAAAGAACTCTGATGAAGTTATCCTCTTGACTTGTAGTGGATTTGGGCCTACCAGACCTTTTTCTATCTTCATTTTTGCCAGTTTCTTTTTTTCTAGCGAGGGTGTAGTGGACACCTTTACAAGAAATTCCGAGTTTTTTTGCGATTTGGCGTTCACTGTAGCCTTCCTCACGCAGAGTACAAATAGCGCTTCGCTGTTCAAGTGTGATTTGCTTGCGTTTTGCCATTTTCAATAAAAAAAGACGGTCAAGGAAGTAGTCGAAATCTTTTGAATACAGACGATGTTAATATCACAACCTTCGCGTTCTAATGCTCAAGTGTGACTAAATAAGGTCCAAAAAAGATAAAACTACAAAATATTTTCAATAAAACCGCATCAATGCATGAAAGAAAGTCCCCGGCGGATGAAGTAATAAAACACGTGTTTCGTCAAAATCCAGGAATTTGTTAAAACTCAAGGAATATGCACTAGTAATCCTTTTGTTTTGTGTTAAAAAATCACAAAAGGTCATAAAACTTTATTTTATTGCTATTATTTACCGCAGGGAGTCGGCAATCTTTTGTTTTGTTTGAAATCAGGTGTGCTTCCAAACTTTTGGACGGTAGTGTATATATGTATATATACAGAACCGGCATTGATTGTAAGGTTTTATTAATTCGTAATTTGTTTAATAAAAACCTTTTACGTAAAATATTACATCTATTTTTAAGCAGTTGTCATGTATCATCAACAGTAATAATTGTAGCATTAGGTAATACGTTACCTAATGCCTTATCTATGATTTCAATCGTGTTTGTATTTTGGGGACAACCGACCAGTTCTGGTCCCTACAAACCGACTATTACGACTTCAACTTCAGAGTCTGAATCACCCCTCGGTAAAATACCAAACCGTCTTCAAAACTTCTGAGGCATAATCGACTAAACTCGTATATCTTAAAATGAGCCGTGCGATAAAAAATAACCATTCAAATCTGACTTACAGTTTTGGAGATTAATACATACGTAACAAACAAAAAATTGTTCCGCTTTTTTAATATACACTATCCGTTTTCCGCAATTTCACTTGCTTTCTTGCTCCGCTCCTAAGGGTCGCAACGTGATATGTTAGCCTACATTTTTTAGTCCTCGATAAATATTATATCTAATACAAAAACCATCATTCCAATCTGACTGCCATATCCATAGATGAGCGCGTTCAAACAACAATATTTTACAATAGAGAAGATAGATATATTAAATTAACATAACATATACACAATTCAGAAAAGTAAATCTAATACAAACATTTATAACAGCGCAAACCGGTCCGCAATATTTTTTATTAGTTAAGTTTTAAGTTCAAAAGGAAGCCTGCTGACTGTCGTGATGGTAATGTCTTTTACGTTTTAGTATTGCGTATTTTATTTTTATTATTATTCTGTGTGGAAAAAAATCCACGGGTCATCACCTCAGCGGGGCCTTACGGTAAATGGTATGTCGGACTCGAACCGACTAAATCCACACAGTGTTCCGACATGGAGTCTTCTGGCCGGGGCCTCAGGTGTACCCTAGAAAGGAAATCTCTGTGAACGCCGACAGACTTGGCCGCCTGGTGAAGGTGACCCCGCTATGGTTTACTGCTCTGATTTAAAGAGGCGCGGGCCTACTTCTGCTAGGACGACGGATAGCCCTGTCCATCGCCCCCAGGCTAGCGCTCATGGAGGCCGGAGATCATTGTGGGCTCTCCGGCGCAGTATTACGTATTGCGCTTAAATATTTACATACATATATGACATGTTTAAAGGAATAAATTTGGATACTATCAATATTGGACAGTGTAATAAATTATTACACACGTACGTACGCTCACGACTGTATATCCCAAGGGGTAGGCAGTGGTAACTTAAACACACAATTTCGCCAATTAATATTCAGTCCCACTAACGTAGTAGATGGCAATTCTATTGCCATCTATAGGTAACTTTATGTGCTGTCTACATGATGTCTGATAGATAACAATCCGATCTCTTAGTCGTCTTTTACGACGTGATGGGGGGACTATTCTGCTATTGAGCCACATGGAGACCATATTACTATTCCATACTGCTATGGTAACCAGAAAGCTGATTATATCTTTTTAAATACATACATGTTATAGACAAATTACACCCAGACACAGGAAAAATAACAATGCGCATCACAAAATATTTGCCGTGAGTAGGAATTGACATCAAGTTCTCTGATTCATCAGTCAAGATCATTTAGTATGAGAGCAATAGGTCATTGGCAATGGTTATCAAACAATGCTTGTTATCTCGTTGGCTTTATTCGGGTCTAAAGGCCGTCGTATGTAGGAATTGCTTCCTAATGCAGGATGCAGACTGAGTCTGCATCCAGTATCAGAGATGGAAGGACCTCTGAAGTAGCTGGCCACTCGTGCTAGCGAAACGTTAGGAAGCAATTCCAACATACGACGGCCTTTAGACCCGAATAAAGCCAACGAGTCATCAATCGGCCGCGCCGCCAATTTGTCAATGCTTGTTATATTTACTGTGTGAGTGAGAGAACCGAGGAGGAAACTAGCCCTCTCATCTATTCCCTCTCCTCATCCCTTTATCACCCTCAAAGGTGGGCAGCAATCTTACAACTCTTGAGTTAGAAGTGTCTATAGATGGAGGGGTGTCACTTACTATCATACGAATTTTCTGCTAGTTTGTTTCTATGCAATAAAAAACTTTTATCTTTTTTTTATGCGATAGGGGGCAAACGAGCAGACGGGTCACCTGATGGTAAGTGACTACCGCCGCCCATGGACACCCGCAACTCAAGAGTCACAAGTGCGTTGCCGGCCTTTTAGGTAGGAGTTTCAGCATTCACTAATACACTGCTTACTCCCTCACCCCTTTATCTATTACTAGGTTGTTCTCTAGTTTTGCATCCATCAATCAATCAATCAATCAATCGTTTTCTCAGGTCTCCATATCCGGTTAGTCTGTTGCTCTTTAGTATCGCGCATTTCATCCACTGACACTACTTTGCGATCCCCTCTAATATATTCATTCATCGTTTTAAAACAAAAAAAAATCATACGACTTAAAAAATCATAATTTTAGGTACATATAGTGTAAACAGAAACCATCGCGAGATACGTACCATGTAATATCAGAACGGATATGGCGTAAAGCTGTTCAAGCATGCCGGAAATTAAGACTCCAATAAGGATGGGCAACAATGAGACATATTTTTTTTTTAATAATAGTGTTGGTGTGTACCTGGAATGACTTGATTATCTTATCTTCTTAAAATTAATTCTACATTTGATAAAGCAACCAAAAATTGCAATGACGCTGTGTGTATAAATATATAATTTTAAATATTTATTGAAACAGGACGATTTTAAATATTTTTAAAAGCTTACTAATTTCGAAGAGATGCAACACAAGTGTTGCTTCAACCGGTTTTCTGTGAGGCCGTGGTATCGCACCAGTTAAGCCTGACCATTCGTGTCTAAGCATGGCTCTACCAAGATAAACAATTGTTGAGCACTTTTATTAAATAAAGATATTGAATTAAAATTTCAATAACTGCGAAAGCGATTTAGTTGGTTTGCTTGTCTGTTAGGCTTTTTAAATACTTTCATTGCCATTAATAATATAATGTAATAAAGATAACATTTCTATTATATAATATTTGTATTGTCGGAACCACACCGCCGCGCCGTGTGTTGTGGGTTTGATCCCTGCACGGGACAACAGTGTTCTGAGTCTGTGCTTTGTATCTGTTATTTTAATGTTTGTATATTTACCCGCGATACAGGAAAAATTCGTGAATTGTATTTAAATAAAAGTTGTATATCAGTTTATTTTGCGTATCTCTAAAACTGCTCAAATGTTTTAAATCAATTTATGTATTTATATATTTCTAGATGTCTTTTCTGAGAGGACGCGATTTAATTAAAAAAAAAAAACTAGATGCAATTGTTCTTTCTAGGAACCTAAGTAATGTGTAATTATCTGTTATGTCGCTTTAGTAGTATCCTAATTAACCCATTCATCTAATCTAAATGCTATGGAGGAGAATAACAGTTACGAACTATCGCAAATACGCGCGCGATAACGTCTTTCATAAGAATTGATAAAAATACAACTACAGTTTTTAAAGAATACTGGCAACGTCGGTCACATATTACTAGTAAACTCGTAACCTAGCTGAAATGCTTGTGTATGACGGCCCGAGAGGGTTCCACACTTAACATAAAAAACAGGGTGGATTCACATGTGGGGTTCGAACCCAACAACAACTTGAACGCAAGTCTTCACCTTAGCCATTACGCTACCGCCGCTTAACAATCAATGCTAAGTTGTATGTATTTATAATGACACAGACTTACAAAAAAAATGTTTTTAAAAAAATAGATAACCGCCTCCAATGCTTAATTTCCTATAATCAATCAAATCCTAATTCGGTTACAATGCGACCACCGCAAGAGTATACATACGAATTCGAAGAAAAAAAAAGATAAAATCCGTCGAAAATTGGCGGCGAAATCGCTTAACATAGATAAAAAATATACATACAGTCGTACGTAGAACCTCCTCCTTTTGTAAAGTTACTAACAAAATAACACAATTAAGAAACATTGTGATTAATATCTTTATTTATAATAATGACTATATTTATGTTAGAAATAATTGATGAAACGATGCAATAAAAATAGTATAACATCCGTGAAGTCTGACCCAACACGGGACTCCATTATTTTCAGTTAATACGAAGCCATAGTCACTCACACGGTCTAAGATAGATCGACCTCCACCGAGCTGATAATAGAATAAAACTTATTTTATAATAAATTTAATATATTATAAAATATAATAAAAATGGGTTGTCTAAAAAAATAAATATATAAATATATATTTATTTATTTCTTTAATTTAAACAAAAAAAAATTATTGAAAATATTCTGTCCAGGATGTTTTTAGACAACTCATTTTTAATATATTTTATAATATATGAAATTTATTATAAAATAAGTTTTATTCTATTATCAGCTCCGTGAAGGTCGATCTAGGGTCGGATCTTAGATGAACAGTTAACTTTTTAATTACTTGACACTTCACAAAAGCCACCAAACTAAACACCACAAACAAACCAAACAGCTTATAAACTTATACTTGTTGTTTTTTTTTATTTTTGTTCTTTTAATGTAAATATAAAATTAAAGTGATGCCTCTCGCAAAATCAACATTTTGTGTACGGCATTCTCAATCTATTATGTACATCAAAGTATATTATTTTGGTATTTCATTTTATACTTGCAACAATTGGGTAAGCATGTTATATATACATAATAATATATTATGTATATTAAATATTTCTTTAATACTATATCAAAGAAACGTAGTTTCTGAAAACCTATTTATTTAACATTTGGAACGCGAATAATATGTCACTTTTTTATAAAACGCACAATCTCAACGCATTAATGATGAAGGTTGCCTTGTAACCCCAATATGCCTCACAATAACTCACGGCTGAGAGTTTCACCAACCGCTACGAGGATGCTACGACGAAAATGTATACGTTCTACGAAAATTCTTACATATACGCATTATTGAAGCATGCATTATAATACATTTAAACAAAATGCACAAATGTTTACCTACCATAACTGCCTGTTTATATGATATTAAGAATTTATTGATTTACCTGTCACGCGGTTTACTATTAATCAAAAGCCTAGCCTATTGCGCCGGCCAGGCATAGGTATATCATTTATAAAAGAAGCATAAACGAATTTACAGAATAGATAACCCCCAATAAAATATGTATAAACACGACTTATATAATTTTGTAACACGAGGATTAAACTTCAACGGTTTTATTATGTGTGTAAACTTTTAATTTTTAATGTGTGAAAGCCGATTTAAAAAGATGTTAAAGTGTTAAGTTGGCTTGGCTTACCTTTCGCGGTGGCGGCTGCATGTTGGAGAACCGCGGCGAACTGTCGACGAGTGTAATGCGAGCGATAGATCAATGCCGACTATAGCCAGCTACTCCGCCCCCGTACAGTGTCGCTGTGCCGAGTAGCGTACGGCGACGCGCATGTCCCCGCTACCCCTAACCTAACCATAGACCACCCTCGCTTTTCTTTTTAATTGCAATAATGTTGCTATGTCAAAATATATTTCTAACATCTAAATTTTATTACTACTTACTACTACTACTCAATTTTATTATTCTCACAACTACTTAAGAACGGAAATATGTTTGTTAGCATGAAATAAACAACGATATACTTAATGCAAGATTTCATTATTAACATCAGGTGTTAGTACGTTTTGAATCTATTGATCGAGAGAGATTCGAGTTTAAATGTTTATGTTTGTAATGTATTGTGTTATGTTATATGCTCTATTGATCGTCTCCAACTAGACCTAGTGCTCAAAAACCATACTAGCTAAAGTTTTTATATTTCTATAATTTACACTTTGTCAAGGAGTGGTTCCAATTCGAATGAACTCTTTATGTGTATGTTGATGCTGGATGGATCTATTTCAATTTACCATGACATACTATATTATATGTTTATTTTTATAATTTCATTAATTATATCATAGATATAAACACTCACACCTGTAGCCACGAATGGGTGGACAAAAGCGTATTATGTTGCCTATTATGATGACTATATGTTGCCTAGTATAATTTGGTCTTACATACGTAATACACAGAAGCCAGCATCTTGGTGCTTTGGGAGGGAATCAATGGATTTTTGTGTGGTGGTCAAGCAGGTCATGATCGCCGACCATACATACACACAACTCAAACATGTAACCTTTTAGGTAGGAGTACGCTCTTTTCTTGAAGGTCGTATCGGTTCGGAAATACGGTAGGCGACGCGCACAGTGGTGGAGTGCCAATCGTCCAGGTGATGGGGAGGGATATTTTGTCGCGTAGGACGATGGCGAAAACCAGCAGCCGGTATAAGTCCGAACAATTCCTCTGAACACTCCCACTCGTTCTATGTGACTAGTTCTATATTATTATATATGTTATAGATAAATGAGAAGTACTGGTAAAGGTTTACTTTGTATCTAAATTTAAACCAAAGTATGAAACATTATTTTCACATGTATGTATGTCATATCTTGCTAGATCACTTATTTCTAAACACACAACGATGACACCGAACATGATGGTGTCCTCTGGCGCAGGTATTTTTTTACTTAAAAGGAGGCTCTACATTTTTGTAAATATGTGCATTGTTTTTGAAATAAATTATTATTGTTAAAAAAAAGGTGAATTAAGTGATATTTTCCTTTAACACAATTTCGAAGAGAGTTATATAAAGTACTTCAAAAAAATATATATTATACAATTAAGGAATACTTGGAAGACAGGTTATTCTAATAATTGAATTTCTAGCCCTAAATATTCACACGAAGATTTGAATATGGATAAAATAACATATTGTATAGTAGTGGTAGTTATCTTGTTTTCGGCAGTGAATGGTTTATACGTTATTTGGTGCTGCTAGCGTCTGCTGAGCTGCCTGAAGCTGATTTTTAGTGATGTAATAGTATTGCATAACGTAATATATTTGCGCGCCACAAGTGGCAGAACATGCTGTGCTAGCCTATTTGTAAAAACATCAACTTATGTATTTTGACCGTGTTCTTGGAAATAAAGATTATTATTATTATTATTATTCTCTTTATTCACATTATTCAACATACAAATTACATTTTTAAATATAAAATAAAAACAAAATATATTTAAAAATATAAAAATAGTGCCCCACCGGTATCGGGTACAGGGACCAAGCTACCGGTGGTTAGGGCTCCAGAGACAGGAACCTCCTCACAATACGTGCCGTATCAAGAAGGACTGCCCTCTGCATTAGGCCCTTAACCCAGCTGTGTAACGTGAGCCTCTGCAAATGTTGGTCGAGGCTCTTGGCAATCAACCCATGAGCTGATATGACTATCGGCACAATGATTCCTCACATCCCACATGTCGACCACCTAATGGGCTAAATCCAAATATTTTATTTGTTTATCTTTTTCTGCCTTTATGAGGCTGTCGTCATGTGGAATGGTAATGTCAACAATCATTGCTCGGCGCTCTAGTCGGTCTATCACCACTATATCAGGTTTATTGGCAACAATAGTCCTGTCAGTGATGATAGATCGATCCCAATATAATGTTGCACGACTATTTTCAAGAACTGGGTCGGGCACATACCTATAATATGGTAACTCGACATCCACAAGGTTATATCTAAGAGCAAGTTGCTGATGGACTATCCTGGCCACTTGGTTATGTCTGTGCAAGTACTCACCGTTTGCAAGACGAGAGCAACCGGAAATTATATGCCTGAGGGTTTCACCAGGGCGATGACATGCCCGACAAATGTCAATTGTGCCATCCTTCAGGATATGTCTCCTATAATTGTTCGTCATAACAACTTCATCTGTAATTGCACAGATAAAACCTTCAGTTTCTCCAAAGAGGTCACTGAAACGTAGCCAAGACACAGATGATAATAAATCTACATCGGGCCCGTTTAAGGCCCGATAAAAACGTCCATGCAGCTCTTTGCTCTTCCATATCTCCTGACGGTCTTTAACATTAAGTATTGCAGGCTTGCGCCAGTTCTCTTTTCCTAGACCAAGCGGAGTAAGTCCGTTATGAACTGCCACTACATCCCGGTGTACCTCCACATTAACAGAAAGAAAGTAATCTCTAAGATTGCATATTTCGCGATTATGAAGGGTCCTGGCATTTAAGAAACCACGACCCCCACATTTCCGCGGAATATACAATCTCATTACTGATGAACGTGGATGGTGCATTCGGTACGCAGTTAGCAGTGTACGGACTCTTCTATCTAGGGCGTCCAATTCCGTCTGAGTCCATCTAAGTATGCCAAAGGAGTAGGTTAAGACTGGTATGACCCAACCGTTATAGGCACGCACCTTATTACCGCCCGACAAAAGACTTTTCAGTACTTTTTTCAGACGGCCAAAGAAACGCTCCTTTAGAGATTGCTTCATAGTCAGTTCATTTATACCCAGCGCCTGTGTCATACCAAGATACTTGTACGTTTCATTTGCAGAAAGACGTCTAAGGTGTGTGGAATCTGAAAGTTCAATTCCTTCAGATTCCACAATCCTGCCTTTGCTTACATGCATGACTGCACATTAATCTACACCAAATTCCATCTTGATACATTTACTAAAGGTTTCAGTTACCTCTAGTTATCTTATCAACTGGACATTACTGCAGGCAAACATTTTCAAATCATCCATGAAAAGGAGGTGGGATATAACTTGACCATTTCTCCGCAAACGATAGCCCAGCCCCGAACCCTCTAACACAGTGCTAAGAGGATTCAAAGCCAAGCAGAACCACAAGGGGCTCAAACTATCACCCTGAAATATACCCCGCTTGATATTTATAAATTCGCCGTCACCCTGAGATTGTCGACATCCTGGATAGCAAAGAACTGTTCTCCATTGCTGCATACATGCCTCCAAGAAAGTGCATAAAGTTGTATCAATCTTATACAACTCCATCACCCT
This sequence comes from Tyria jacobaeae, assembly GCA_947561695.1. NCBI lineage: Eukaryota > Metazoa > Arthropoda > Insecta > Lepidoptera > Erebidae > Tyria > Tyria jacobaeae. Next base: position 1,485,997 of record OX387207.1, on the reverse strand, counting down.
TAGGAGCCACGTATGCGGCACGGAGTCGTAAGCTTTTTTATAATCTATCCAACATGTCGCTAAATCCTTTCGGTTCCTTCGAACTTATTGGTTAATAGCCGTGTCAATAATAAGGAACTCTTTAGTGCCACGTGCCCCACTTCTACATCTATTCTGAGAGAAAGTCATTATATTGTTCTTAGAGACATGTGTTGTTATCTTCACTCTCAGAATGGACGTAAATAATTTATAAAGTGTTGGCAGACAGGTAATGGGTCTGTAGTTTTTGGGGTCCATGGCACTACCAGACTTATAGAGTAGGTGAGTTACGCCAGTTGTCATAAAAGCGGGCAGTGAACCTGCTTCCAAGCATGATTGGAATTGAGATGCCAAACACACATGTGAGCTATGGAGCCACTTTAACCAAAAGTTATGCAGTCCGTCCGGTCCGGCTGATTTCCAGTTCGGCAACGAACGGACCGCACGAGCTATATCTGTACTTGATATTTCTACTGGCTCCATAGTATTAATGGACTCACATGAACGTTTAACATCTCGCATCCATTCACCCTCAGTATGAGCGACAGGCATCGACCAGATGTTACGCCAAAATGTATTAGTTAGTTCAACATCTGGGAGATGTGTGTCACTCAGTAAGTCAGGCTGCTCCCATCTTCTGTAAACCCACCTCTCGTCCCTTTGAAAAGTACGATTCTGAGTATATCGGTCTACTCGGATTTTAAATCTACGTATGCGGTTTGCCCATGCATAAACTTTCTGCTTCAGAAAGTCAATGCGCTCTGTGACACGTGCTGCATAATCACAAGAACTGATATCAGTTCCTGAAAAAGCACGATTCACAAAACGCATTACTCTCGGGCGTGTATTACCCGATCTGAAACAGGTAAGCTTGCCAATGAGTGCCCTCGCCTCAACGATACGTCGCTCAATCCTGTACTGCCTGTATTATTATTATTATTATTATTTTTGAGCCACGTGGTGTTTTTGACAGTGACCATTTGTAGTTATTCTTAACTCTGTAGAAAATAAACATGTTACACAAGGCAGTGCATAACATACAACTTGTTTAGTGAAGTCTCTTTTGTACTCATCATAACGTGTGTATATTTTACGGTATAGCAGTATTAATATGGACTGATCATTATGAATAACGACTGAGAGCATCGGTCCAATAAATAAATTACTTCGACCGGCTCATGTTAATAATGTGACACGGTCGGTTGTGCATTTATATATTCATAAATACTGCCCAATTTGACCTAGTGGGGCAATACTACTGGGACTTGCCTGTTGGTCTTCTGGTGAGTGATCTTGAATGCTTCGGCTTCGACAAAACAGGTCAACAGGGTATGAAAATTTGTGTGATCTACAAATACTGGTCCTATCCATAGTTTGAATGGTTGTAAAGTGGAGAAAAAGAAGAAAATTTATTTGAAATGAAATTAAAGCTATCAGTTTCTGACATTACACAATTTATATAATATAATAGCTTGTCTCGAGATGTAGTTGTGTATATATGTATATAATAATACAGTAATTTTGTAACTTAATATCGACATTTTTTAATTGAAAGCTCTTCAGTATGATCTTAATCTTCTCTCAGGATCTTGATGGTAAGTTAAATTAAGGTCCAAGGATTGGGGACCACGATTGTCGTCCACCTGTCAACCTTGAGATATGTATGTTGTGGCCTTGCTTAAAAGACGCTTAGTCTATATATCTATATATAATTTGTATTATAGGTAAATCTAACAATAAAGTATGAATTTTATAAAATAGGTAGGTAGATCAATAAATTGTGTAGGTAATGTATTCAATTAATTTTTTTTTTCTTCTTTAAACAAGCTAAAAAATTTTTAAACAAGCTTTTATGTTTAAAAATTTTTTTTTCGTATTTTTCTCTGAAAACCCGATTTATATTTTCTCCATATCATGGGAGTGCCGCCTTCTTGGGCCATCCTTTTGGATTTAAACTGACGTCACTTAGCTTACCATCATCAGCTTGCATTGTTTTTTTTTTATGTGTTCGTGTATGCCAAATCATCAATGATCAACTTAATTGGTTAAGGATAACTGCTTCAAAATTAAATTGCATGATTTGATCCGATCATATACATAAAAACATTGCGAATTAAATAAAAGCTTATAAAAATAAAACTTGGGCCCGCCGCTACGAGCGCTTACAGGGACGTGTTAGGTTAGGTAAAAAGTTTTATATCTTTCAATAACAATGATGTTACTTTAATTTCATATGTATAATGAATTAAAATGCTAAAGTTCATCTGTTATATTATTTTGCCCAGGGCAAGTAGTCATTATTCATACTGAACTGAATCATGAAGTTATATTTGAATTTGCTACATGATATAAACGTATATATACAGACAGATCATTGTTCATAGTGACTGCACTTCACAAGTTGCCCGTAATATCAATACCATGTAAGAGTTGTCTTGAAATAAAAAAACAGCATTGATATTCTTTTAAGATATACCATTTTAATTATATATATTTGTTTAGAGACTAAAAGCTGTTTATTTTGTAGTGTTTTAACCTTACACATTTGTACACCTTTACACCTTTAGTTTTATAGTTTTGAAGATCCGGTAAGCAAGTTCAACTTTGGGACATTATAATAATACATACTAGCCGTTCCCCATAGTTTAACATGCGTTTATGGTCTCTGCTCGTCTCGTAAAGGACGCAGCTTTATGATCTATTAAAGAAAGTATAATACAAATCTAACTTAGTTCCAGAGTTCGTTAAAGCACACGAACAAACGAAAAAAACACTCTTCACCTTTACTACATTAGTACAGATATCTTTTTATGGTACTTGACCATAAATGTAGCAATAGAAAAGCACAAATACTCACGATTTTTTCCTTTAGGGGTAGGCAGGGCGTATTAAACATCTACATTTTACCAGTCGTTAACTTGTCTCACTCAGGCAACAGAAGGTAGGGAGGCCAATTGCCGTTACAACTGACTACAATTAGTACGAGTGGTCTTGTGGTCTGGTGGTTAGGTGTCCCGCCTGCTAAGCCATAGATCACGGGTGGATTCGATCATACAAAAATTTGATTAACGCATAAAAAGCTGTACCTATTGAGTGTTATTTATGTCCGTAATAATAAAATATATTTAATATTATGATTGGGTAGAGTGTGGCCTATTTATCTACAGTCATAGTTTATTATGATTAAGACATAGATATGTAAAGAATAGATAATCTGATTATGACAGTGATATGATAGATTTTAAAGAATTTTGCTTATCCTTTCGGGGATACCGGCCTGACTATATGGATGAATTTAACAGTCAAAAAACGAAGCTGGCCTCATAGACTCAATATCCTGGTACAACCTGGTACTTTAGCTTGGAATGGCCATGCTTAGGCACGAATGGGCTGGCTTAACCGGAATAATACCATGGAATCACAGAAAACCACGAAAGCAATGCTCGCGTTGTATTTACCGAGTGAGTGAGGATATCCACGGGCGGCGTTTTTCACATATGTATGTACCATCAGACCACCCATAAGCTCGTTTGACCCTTATGATATAAAAAAAACATAATTATATGTATGTTATGTGTTTATTCATCTATAGTGATCGGTTTTTCTTACACTATTTTTGTAAACAATCACAATTGTAAACAAACGCACGAAGGTATATTGTATATACAACTTATTAATTACAATAAAAAATAGCAAAAACGTAAAAAAATGCACTGTTAGTATTTATGATTCTACAGCTTTTCAAAAATTAAAAAGTAGAATCATCCGCCGGCGAACCAAACCGAAGAGCCCCGAGTGCTCCCGAGTGATCGGTTCGCGGCACATAAAATAAGGCGTACTACATATTGTTATTGTGGAAGTAATATACTACTAAAATATTATTTGTACTAGATAGATCTATGTATTTACATTTCGTTAGAAGTATATGGTTGTTGTGACAATATTGTTGAATGACATGGTTACAACTCATATCAATACATAAATTACTTTAGTAACACAATATAAATACATTATACAATGGTTACATATTAGAGACTCCTTCTTAAAGTTAATATGTAAGTTTACATAATATTGCCATACCTGCTAGGGTAGGCGTTATCAACAGATGCAAGTTAAATAATAATTAATAAATACATAGCTAAATAAGGTTGACACTACACATCAATGCATAAGGCATCATGTACGAATAGTTGTGCAGAGTTTAAAAATTTTGCCGTATATAAAGCTGTTATTCCGATTCCCATGTGAATAACAGAATTATCGTGGCAACTTGAAATAGTCCACGTATTCAAGCATTCGAATGGACTAAAATATTCAGTTTTAGTTCAAGGGATTTATACAATGTTGCTATTTTATTTTTATTTTTATAGCTAGACAGTTTACAACCGGTTTGAATGCCATTTGACAGTATGTAAAGATAACACAGAATGACTTAAAATGTGTTCCAGACGTGCTATAATCTATGTGGTATATTATCATAATATAAGAAGAATAGTATTTGTTTGATAGCAGGAGATTTATAGTAAAGGATAACAAGTTTCTTCCTTAATCTTTGTTTAAGGTACTTCTTTAATAATAATTCATATATTACAAAATCTAATAATTATTTTGGTTTTATAACAAAATAACTGAATTTACTGTCATGTTATTACGAGTTCGAATCCTATCCATTGCAATACTGGCATGTAGCTCTTAACTAAAAGCTTGTCTTTTAACTTAGCTAGAGGGACTAACTAGAAAATTAGTACTCGGAGAAAGATGTTGTTTTACATAATTATATGGAGACTAGAACTGTATTAAAGCGTGAAGTGCGTTTGCCTGTTCTATACTGCTAAGTGCAGAACAAGTGCCAGTGCAAGGGCTCCTCTTCGCCATATCTTAGAAACGTACAACATATACCGTTTTTTTTATGTATAAGCCTACCATAATAACTCCACTTTGCCTGATGGTAAGCAATAAATGGAGTCCGGAGTGGAGATGGAGTAATGGTGGTCACCATCCTCATTGCATGTCTAGTCAATGTAGTATGGTGACCCACACTAAGGCGGCCTGGTGAGATGCTTTTTCATGCACCGCTTAAAAGACCCGGGATCAAAGTGGGAAGGAAAAACGTGCGCTGGTAGTGAAGTCCAATCTTATGGAGCCTAGAACTGTATTGAAGCGTGAGGTGCGTGTGACTGTTCTATACTGCTAAGTGCAGAACAAGTGCCAGTGCAAGGGCTCCTCTTCTCCATATCTTAGAAACGTACAACATATAAATTGCGGATATTGATATTTTCACACTTTAAATTTAAAATTGCAGTCGTTAAATAATTAAAATTTTGAAGTCACTCTTAAAATTTAAAATTGCAGTCGTTAAACGCTTAAAATGTTGAAGTCACACTTTAAATTTAAAATTGCAGTTGCTTAAAATTTTGAAGTCACACTTTAAATTTAAAATTGCAGTTGCTTAAAATTTTGAAGTCACACTTTAAATTTAAAATTACAGTCGTTAAATGCTTAAAATTTTTAAGTCACACTTTAAATTTAAAATTGCACTCGTTAAATGCTTAAAATTTTGAAGTCACACTTTAAATTTAATATTGCAGTCGTTAAATGCTTAATATCTTGATATTTCAATTCCACTGGCACTATTTAAGTTGATTCTCCTCATTCATAAAAATATATATTTTCGAAAAGCGTACAATTTGTTCTTATTTTTAAATTATTTCGAGGACCCTGGTGTGGGTTGCACGTTCACTGAATAGACTAGTATTCATAAAGTAGTAGTATTTAGCGAAAAGAATAGAATAGTCAAATTGTGTCAAGTGATTATTGTACGCCGACAATCTGCGGATCTGTAGAATAAATTGCAGGACATGATAACAATTATGAACGATAAACTTGAGATGAAATATATGAAAGTAAATGAAAGTAAATGTGATGGTTTTCGAAACAGGTGAAAGAGCTGACTACTTGTGAGGTTCATGTTCTGAATGAAATAGTGGAACAAGTCAATGATTTCTTTTATGAGTTGTTTACAAGAGATGGCAAACATAAAAGAGATAAGCTCAGTGCTCTCTGAAGATTTAGAATGTACCATTAAAAGTACGTTAAAAGGACAACTTTGATGTGTGGTAGAGAGGCAAAGGCAGAAGAAACATGAGCGTTCACTAAAAAGTTTCTGTAATGTTAGGTTAATCGACAGAGTGAAGAATGATAAGGTTAGAAAATGATGGGGTTTGAAAGAACATGTAATGGCATGAATAGAGAAAGTAATGCTGCGAAACCCCGAAAAAAATAATGTTCTATGTATGCAGGAAGAAAGACAGCAGGAATTTTTTACAAAGATTTTTTGAGACAAATTCAAACTAATTAAAGAATTGTTAGTCCAATATAGTTATTCCTATTAAACACATACACACAATACGATAATAAGTTGTATCAACCTGATCTGATGATGGATTCAGAAAGTAGACAGTCTAACTAAAATAGGGCTCATTAGGTTTGTTTTAACTAGTCAATTACTTTAGTTTTATTAGAAAACAGTTTATTTATCTCATGGGACTACCCAAAGTGACTTGTTCAATGCTTAAAAAGGTCGTTGCTTTTAATGGTAGTTTTAAAGAGGTGTTTAGTAATATCCGAATATTTAGGTATAAAGATTTTTCTTTTTTTACTATTGAACTACTGATGATAGCAGATAGCACAATGTAGATTGAGAGACCATGTATTATATGTATGGCGGGATGGTACACATACCAACACCATTAGAATAGTAAAAAAAAATATCTTAAAATGATTACCAAAACACGACTACGCTGCAAAATATAACATTTGAACATGTTAATGCGTTTAATTTCTTTTTACTTTCTATTTTACAAAGCAAGTCTATTATTTTATTTATTTATTAGTATTTGGTGCTCGCCTAGAAGTTGCAAAGAAACTCTTATATAAACATAGATATGTCATGAAAACCTTACACTCCTGTTTTGGCCTTTGGGAACTGTGTAAACTAACTTATTAAACTTCTGGCCTTTAACGTTTTCTTTTTATTCATTCATAATACATTAAAATGTCAGATTCCTTCATTCCTTTCGGAAGTACAGAGTTTGTATGTATATATTCTTTAAACTGTCATAAAAGCAATATATTTAGTTATCACTGACTAAATGTACAGCAATATATTTAGTTATCACTGACTCAATCACTAAACAGTATATATTATCTGTTGCGGTAGTTGGAGAGCTATAGGTATGCGAAATCGTTCTCAACTTGTGGCACTGGCAGGATTTCAATTCAAATCATTTACTGGTTCTGGCGTTCCTGGAGGATTCAAGCTAGGACCTTTTGTTCCTACCAATCAGGTGGCCAAGGTCTGCAGGGCTCTTCCGAAGGCTTCCATCGCAGGGTATCCCGGGTTCCCTGCAATACACCCAGTTGGACGGAACACCGTGTGGTTTTAGTCGGTTCGAGTCCGAAATACCACCTCACCCTCAGCTCCATTGAGGTGATGACCCGTGGGAGTTTCCACACGAAAAAAAAAAAAAACAAAAAAGGACCTTTTGTTCCTAGTATTTATTAGTAATCCTCTAGACATAATAAAGTGTAAGTGTTAGGTTAGTTGTACAGACGAGCTAAAGCTATATATGTACATAGTAAAATAATTACAATTATTGAATTCATCGAACTTCAGAATAACCTAAAAGCTCTCCAGGAATGGTGTTCGGATGTCACTTAATGTGAAAAAATGTAAGTTCATAATTTTTATAAAAAGGTTTTAAGTTGAAACACTTAAAGTTTGATTATAAAATTGTAAAATTGTGAATGATGGCAGAAAGTTTCTGTTGTTTTTATTAAACTATCATTCGCCTAACACATGAGACAGTACAAATGATTTAATTTTCTGAAAAACCATTTTGCAAAAACAGTAGTCTCTGGTAAGGAGTACGCTGGAATATGGTTATAATGTTTGATCACCATTCTATTCCACTTGATATTATAGTACCTGATATTATAGAATCAGTTCAATCAGCTCGTTCTGTGAGGCATTTAAGTATCAGAAATGGGGTGCGAGAGGCTATTCCATGTTTTGTCGACAGATTAATTAATTTTAAAACAAAGGAGTGATACTTCTGACCTGTTGTTGGCTTTACATAAAATGATCAACGCTTCTATAGGCGCTCCTCTATGCGTCATCAGCGTACATTTGTGGTACCCACTTGTACCTTGGATATAACCTATAAAAGTCCTCTGACGCATATAGCTCGGTTATATAATGAAACATTTGTGTCTTACACTTCGATTGACATTTCTTGCCATAAAATATTCAAATAGCATTTATTGTACACACAGTGGGATTCTCAGTATTACATTAATGAATAGTATCTTATATTTTGGTTCATTTTTTGTTTTGTATAGTCCCCTGTAACTTCCTTGAACAACTTATTCAAGACTGTAAATTATTTGTGTGTGCTTCTTAAAATAAGATAAAATACTTTAAATAAAAAAAGCTTGAAAAATGGTTACTCTTAATGTTTATTCTGCTTTGTCGGCTACTTCGTTCGCGTGATACTAAAATATTATGTCGCTTATAAAATTTACACATATATACATACGTTCACGCCTGTATCCTCTCAGAGGAAGGCAGAGGTGTATAAAACACTAACATTTTGCTAAAAGTAATGTAGTCCTACTAACATAATAGGGGGCAAACCTAACGCCATCTTTGCAGTTTATAACTTGTTATTTATACAAACATATAATACATAACCTGTGATAGATAACCGTCTTAGTGGCTCATTTTACTCAAACGAGACCAACACGGCAAAAAACTTATAAAACTTCTGCTAAAAAAAGAGTATCTTCCAGTCTTGGGGATATTTCACTGTCTTTGCGATTGTAATGTAGAATGACATACCTACCTTAAGATGACCTTGCGAAAGATAACATTTGTTAATATTTATTGTATAACATAGCCTGACTGCGAATTAACACGTGTTTAAAAAACATGTTTTTTAGAATAGAATCTATTGAGAATCCTTCTATATTTTGAGATTTTTCATTTACAACCGAGTTCTGTTGATTATTGGCACTCAGATTTTTAATAATGTTACCTAGATATTATGATATCCTGAACCAGTTTTGTTTTTAATTTTTTTTTTTTTATATATATATATCTATTTTATCTACAAGATAAAAAAAATATGATGTTTAGGTTTTACATGTGGCTTATACTCGTTAGTTACTTGGTGTGCTATGTATCGTGTTATATATACATAAGTGATTGAAAAATGTTGCTATATCAGTAGGTAATTATATTTTGTTCGTGAATTATGCAGTCTTCAGAATTTACCATATAATCTGTTGTTTGATCAAAGACCATGAACTTACTTTAATTAAATTTTTACTATTTTTTTATATGGTTAATGATTCTCTTCGATACATTTTAAGATTTTGCAGTAGTTTTTATAGTTTTTTTTTTATTCTATAGGGGGGACAGACGAACAGACGGGTCACCTGATGGTAAGTGGCAACCTCCGTCCATGGACACTTGCAACTCTTGTCGTAAGTGCGCTGCCCGCTTTTAAGAGTGATGAGGTATGGGGGATGCGGGGAGAGGAAAGAGGGGGAGTAGGGCTTCCGGAAACCTCACTCATTTCGGGGAAATGCAACGCAAGCGTTACTTCACACCCGGTTGTCTGTGAGGCCGTGGTATTTCACCAGTCGAACCGGTATAGCTCTACCACTCAAACTACTGCATTATTCCTGGATTTATGATATGATTTCCGTAATTGCTAGAGTTTAGTACTTCTACTACTATAGCTTATGAAAACCTTAATTGAAAATACACCACAGCGGGGTCGTCTGTTGTTCAGTAGGCGGTCAGGTCTGCTGGGTGCACACCTACACCTACCACCTACACCTGAAACCCCGGCAACAGGACTATGTTGACGGAACATGTGGTTTTAATCGGTTCGAGTCGAGTTCGAGTGACACTTAGGGGTTTCCACACTTTAAAAAAAAGACGAAAAGGGTGGAGGCATGTATTTGTAAAATAATAGAAAAGGTCTTACCAAGCAGGTGTAATAATAGTTATTTCCGAGTGCTGGCGGATTTAGCAATATATTTATACAAGTTGACTAAGAACTATTCACTGCCATAGAAAGAAAACTCGAAACTACACCCTGTACTTACGCCTACAACCTGTCATGCAAGTATGGTACTAGTTCACTAAATGTCTCTTTATTTATGAGAATTTCTAAGTTCAGCGATGGACTTCGGGAAAGACAAGGCTATAACTGATGGATTGACTCTATTACATTTGGAAAGAAATAAAATGATATCATTGCGCTTTTTATTCATTCGTCGTTATCATCATAGATTATAAAAATTGTAGCGAGGAATTGTGCATATTATCTTCATCACCTTCCTAAACACCAAACAATTGTCGTTGTATGAGCGGTGTTTCATTACTCTCCGTAATAAGAACGCGATTCTCGGAATACGTACGTCCCCACGCTGTAAAAATTAAATCTTTATATACAAGCTTGGGAATGTGTTCAATAAGTAGAATCATATTTAATATGGCATCCATGTGTGCTTAGATTATTGCCTAACTCTTTTATGAATTACGTTCAACTTTCCAATTCATATTGATTATCTCGAAGACCAAACACCAAATCACGAATACCAACCTTATTAATTATTTAATAATAACAAATTTTACTTGACACATCTCACACACGGCCGTCTGATCCCAAACTGAGTTTGTACTATGGTAACCAGACAACTGATAAACATACTTAAATACTTCTAAATACATACATATTATGGATAAATTACACCCAGACACGGAACAAATAATCATGCTCATCATTCAAATATTTGTCCTGGGTGGGACTCGAACCACCACACCAACAGGCCATTAGGAAAAGCGGCTGCAATCTTGAAGTTTCCCATGGTATGTCGAAAAGCCCTTATGGCCTTGCCTAAACATCTGCAAATTGTCACACAGTGGCTTCAATTTACTTGAGCTGTGGTTAGCTGGTGTTCGCTTTTTTTATAGTATAAGGGGACAAACCACCTCCAATCAGGTAACCCGTCTGCTCGTTTGGCCCCAAACTAGCATAAAAAATATGGAATACACGTTTCTTATCCATATTCTTCTAAGCGACTTATACTTTCCTTTCCTCTACCTAAATTGAAGTATCGTTTAGTGTAAAATATAATATTAAAAGACAGTTTTCGTTACGGAATAAAATGTTCATGATTTGTTAGTGTTGAAGTTTATTGAGTTTATGGACCTTGACAATCGATAATATTTCCATAATATGCCACAATCAAAAACGGTGTTAATAAATTGCTATATTTATGCAAGGAATGAGTTTATTTTTATAATGAATATAATGATTAATATCAAACAGCATTATTATAACAAATAGCATTATTATTGCCATATTGGCCTTTGAGAATTGTCATGCCTTGGTTTAAGAGCTTCTCCCGACTTGAACTGTTTATGCCAAGATATCGTGGGACAAATTCTTGAACGTGGCACTTGCACTAATTTAAAGATTCTCTCATCTGACTGAGTCGCCAGTTCTCGTCTTTAACAAAATTCTGCCAGACCTAATATTCCATCTTTTTATCTCTAACAATTGTGGTACCCCTTCAAGCAAAAAATTAAACTGACTTTTTGAGAATCCCATTCATCAAGAAAACACACGTTGAATGTGCTGACTGCTAAAAGTCTCAACACTATTTATTTAAATATACGGTTTTACTCACGTGTGTATTTCGGGGATGCCCCACTAGTTTCGGTCTCAACAGGAGGCCCTTTTCAAGGAGTAAGTCGTCCAGCCGCGACGGTACCGGACGATCAATGCATCGTCCAGTACCGTCGCGGTTAGTCGGGCATCCCTGAAATACACATGTGAGTAAAACCGTATATTTAAATAAATATGAATCTAATTCGCGAAAGTTTTTATTCAAATAAGTCTCAATACTGTTTGGTGACCTGTCTGCTCGTTTGCCCACCTATAAATGAATTTTAATTATATAACACCCCCTCTTTTGCATCGGCAGTTAAAAATGTATTGTTAATAAGTGTATTTTTGCTTACTTTGGAAAAATATTTATTCATGAATTCAATAATAAACATTTTTACAATGTAGAAAATTTGACATGTTGTTGTTAGCGACGCGAAAAAATACAATCAAGTATGTTTAATTTGGCTTTGCAACATCATCATATTATTTTTATGTGGAAACCTCACAGACCACACGAACTGACAGAAACCACACAGTATTCCGGCACAAGTGGGTCTATTGCAAGGGAACTGGGTATACCCTAGGAGTGATGATCCAGTAAACAAGATCGATTGGATTAAATACTATTTTTTATATATTTTAAGTTTGAAATACTGTGACTGTGTACTTAATGGTGTACAATAAAGAATATTGTATTGAATTGTATTTTAGTAATTGAATTGCCCTAAGCCTAATAGCATAATCAACTAAAAAGTTTACTTTGTAACAAATAATGTCAGACACGTCTATTGTGCATAATATGTATAAAATGAATTCCAGCAAAATAATGGTTTTTTAAATGCGAGTTTGCCCCTTAGGCAAACAGGCAGACGGGTCACCTGATGGTAAGTGACTACCGCCGCCCATTGACAACCGCAACTCAAGAGCCACACTTGCGGGCGGGCGGGTTCCCAGACCCATTCTAATTAAATTCAGGTCGGTTGCAGTATGCGATAGAGTCTGGACATCAAAGACTAAATTGAAAGGCACTGGTGTCTCAGAGTTTCTAACCCGGCCACGACAGGCTGCGTTCTTGGCAGCACGTGATTAATACGGCATCACAAAGTGTTAGTCTAAAGAAGGCTCAGTATTTACATTTGGTCCTGATAGTTCACGTCACCGTTTCATGTATAGCCGACCTCGATAAAATCAAACCAGCGAATACTGAAAAGCCATCTGAATCAAAAGATCCCGCTCGAAATCGAGAAGAGCTGGTGCCGGTTCAAAGAAACAATAGCCTCATTCTTTCATGCATTATTCCAGTTGTTTACATTCGGTATTGCAGTGTTTGGATGAGTAGTATATCGTAATGTATGTAATCCTACTACCGCACCACTTTGGTTATTATTCTTATATAATCTTAAACGGTTTTCTACCTCACAATATTTATAATATTATAATTAATACACTAAATTACACACTTATACTTAACAATTATTATTATTATTTATTTATAGACTCTCTCTCTCGCGTGTATATTCAACGCAGAGATTCTGCCAATGTCAAGTATTTCTAGAGAAAAAAAAAAACAGTCTATAAAAATTTGATCGCCATGTTTGTCGAAAACCGACATGAAAATTATTATTATTAGTTATATATGGACTCTCTCGCGTGTATATTCAAAGCAAAGATTCCGCCAATGTCAAGTATTTCGAGAGAAAAAACAGTCTTTAAAAATATGATCGCCATGTTGGTCAACCTCGACATGAAAATCCTCATAACAATTATACATTTATACACTTTTCTTTCTTTTTGTCGCCTAATAACTGTCAACTGTCAAAGTCACGTTACAGGCTACGTACGTAAATACTTTGTTTGGCCTTTGTCGATTATGTTCTGGAATATAGGCTTTTGGCCGATGTGTTTATCCGAACACTATTATTTGCTTATCATTTTTATATCTTTTACCTAACTAAATGAAAATTATATTGCTTAAATTTACATATTAAAATATGTATTATTTATTGATATATATTTCATTAAACTAAACTTTAGACATTGAACATTTATTGTATATTGATATATATTTAATTAAACCAAACGTTATTGTGTTACTTATTTTCCGCATATATTATAATGTCAGACTTTAATAATAGTGATAATGAAATTTCCTTTTCTACTAATAGCCTACTTCTACTATACCCTCTCTGTAAGAGAATCTCCAGTACCAATTTTTTGATGATCCAAAGAATTTTAATGTAGTCCATATTGATGCCCAGAGTATTCCCGCTCATTTTCCTGATATGCTTGCTACATTGATTGATTGATTGTAGGAATATACGTTGTATCTTAGTCTGAGACCTGGCTAAAACCTTGTCTTCCATCCATATCATATGTTCTTCCAGGCTTATAAGGAATGCGATTGGTGGTGGGGGGCTTAATTCTTGTCACTTCTGCTAATCATGTTATTAAACATGGTCAGCACCCAGCTGTGTAATTTTTCGTACCATGATTTGGTTTTACTATCTTATGTAATCTATCCACCCAAGACAAAGTCGAGAACTATTGAGCAAGGCAATTTTGGTGGTTTGGATGTTGTCAAACTTAGGGAGGACGCTGGTAACATTAACTGGTTAGATTAAGGAAACGCACATTGTGTTGACGAGAAAGTCCAAATTTTCTCTTATACATTATTGAGCTGTATAATCGATACCCTCCTTTGAGACGTTTTAAAATAAAACGTTTACCGGCCCCGTGGCTTACTGATGATGATGTTTAAAAAACCTGCAGCTAAAAACAAAATTTGTTTTTATCGGTATATATGATATATATATATTTAATATAAGCGACGACCTACCGATACAAACTTGAGAAAATATATATCCCTGAGAAATCATCAGTATAAAGATGGTAGGACGAACGTAAGTTTTTAGAGATAGAGTTTATTAAAAAAAACGAAGAGTAAGGGAGATAAAACTCAAGCTCCGCTCAAAATGTTGTCCTAAGCAATTCACTTGATCAATGCAGACCTATCCTGCATTTGCGATTGGAGTCATAGTTATGGACTTAAGGTTAACCCTTCAAACACGCAGGTATGTGCTATTGGCAGTCCTGAGTTGGTCTCAAGAATTCAGTGGTTACACCTGCCTCACCTTAGATTTAATGGCACCACACTACAGATTAGCATAAATGTTAAGAACTTGGGTATTCACATAGATAGTACTTTATCTTGGGGGCCACAGCTGCAAGAAGTCTTTTTGGTTGGTGTTTTTTGTGTTAATTTGTGTATTTTTAGTTTTAATTTATGCAAATCGTCAAAAAGGCTTGATGTTTGTTTAAAAATATTCCCCCTGTAAATAAATGTTGTATTTTATGCGAAAATAAAGTTCTCTCACTGAACAAGTGAATTATTGTATTGTAATTTTTTTTTTAACGTTCCCAATTCTAATACTAGAGTGAACTAAAGACGTATTCCACGTCTACAGATATAGCACCTACATGTACATATTGTGTTATTATATACAAAGTGAACGATTGAATATCTCACTATAATAAGTATAGGATACTTTTTATATTATTTTAAATATATTTTGTTTTAATTTTATATTTAAAAATGTAATTTGTATGTTTATTAATTAGGATAAAAAGAATAATAATAATAACTTGACACAAGGCCGTCTGATCCCAAACTAAGCAGAGCTTGTGCTATGGTAACCAGACAACTGATAAAAATACTTACATACTTCTAAATACATATATATTATAAATAAATCACACCTAGACACAGAACAAATGATCATGCTCATTACACAAATATTTGTCCTAGGTGGGAATCCAACCCAAAACCTCTGGCTTAGCAGTCATGGTCACTAACCACTAAACCAAAAGGCCAGTCAAATGAAATAACAAATGTTAACTATGTAAATGACACCAATATTAGATAAAAAAAAATGTTGTTTAAGTGTGTTTAAGAGGTCATGTCGGTTTTCGACCAACATGGCGATCATATTTTTATAGACTGTTTTTTTCTCTAGAAATACTTGACATTGGCAGAATCTCTGCGTTGAATATACACGCGAGAGAGAGTCCATAAATAAATAATAATAATAAAAACTTGACATTGGCAAAATTGTGGTGACATCTCTACAAAGGCCACAATGAAGAATTGAATTGAAGTGTGTTTAAGTGGGGCATGCAAAAGCATCTCACCAGGCCGCCATAGTGTTGGTCACCATGCTGACTGCTGACCACCACATTTAGACTCCACTTGTTGCTTTCCATCAGGCATAGTGGAGTCATTATGGTAGCCTAATATAAAAAAAAATATGGTTAGAGACAAAACCGACTAAGTCGTCAAATATCATAAACGATACTCTGAATTATACACAATATTAGTACATGAAGAGTTACTAAAAAAAAATCGTATTTGTTACTTGATGCGTGTATGCAAATAATATAAAAATCTATAAATAATATAAAAATATATATATATATATATATATATATATATATATATATATATATATATATATATATATATATATATATCGCTAGCTGATTACCTCAAATTTGTGTACCTTATGTCACTCCACGATTAAGATAATTCAAATAACATCTTATAAACGCAGAGCCGACTGGATAAGGGTTACTCTTATTATTTTCGGACACAGAGGACACCCAGGCTCAGAAAATCAATTTGCAGATTAAACAAAGTATTGTTCCATGTGGTGAGCGGACCCACAACAGCGGCGGCGAGCTGACGACTTAAAACAATAGGCCATCCATTTTTCGCCCAAATCGCACTAATGTTTTAGCAAGTATTTCTAACCGAAACGTACCCTACCTTTTTGTAATAATGGTCGGTTAAGTAGTCTTGACGTGCTGTTATGTCCTGGTTGCCTATGAAGCCACTCAGCATTTATAATTGATATAAAACTGTTGATCGCCACGTGGTCAGGCAGTCAGCCGTTTACCAACAAACCGCGCTTCTGCGAAAAGGTTAGTCTGCGAGAATTCTAATTTAAATCTCCGTAGATCTGTGCTGTGTATTATTCAATAAAAGTATTTCAAAGTGTGTAAAGTTTTTTTAAAAGATGTTTGCCGCGTCTTACCACTGGTGTCAAGAGTGCGATGCTGTGTGAGTATATCAAGACTACCAACAGTATCTCTCGAATCTTGTACCGCTGCGTCAGCCGGCAGTCTTCGATAAGCCTCATACCGTTGGATCAATAGCGCACCGCTGCTCTACACTACTCTCAATTACGCCTGCTAAGGCCGATCCTAGCCAAATCAGCCTGATTTGGCTAGGATCGGGCTTGTGTGAGTGTCCTCCTTAAATTTGTAAACCTTTTAATGGTGACCGTGAGTCGTTTGCATTTCTTACAAATTGTGACATTGCCCCAGAACAACATACATTTAGTAAAGATATTTTGAGATCAACTGTTGGGGTAGCTGACCCGATAAGTTGTTAAAAGTACTTTCCCTACGTCTGTGCCAGCTGGCTGATCGAGGTGAGGATACCTACTTAGCCGGCCAGGCTGTATAAGCCGTCGAACCGTAGCTAAGCAGATAACTACTACTAGGAGCAGGGAAAGGAAAAGTTAGTAATAGAATAACCTCAACTTCATTTCTTAAGACAGCCTTAGACACATTCCATTGAGACAATTCAAGTTTATTTTTATAGTTTATTGTATCTCCGTAGATCTGTGCTGTATATTTTCCAATAAAAGTATCTGTGTAAAGCGTTTTATGCATCCTAACAGTACGTATTTCTTCTCTTATTACAGACTGCTGTCACTGTTAATCTTATATCTTTAAATGAGCAATTCTTGTATATATATAATTGGAATCTCGGAATCGGCTCCAACGATTTTCATTAAATTTAGTATATAGGGGTTTCGGGGGGCCGATAAATCGATCTAGCCAGTTTTCAGTTTTAGTCGTTTTATCCGTGTTTTCAGGCAATGAAAAGCTGCTACAATATAATTAGTATACGAAGGTAAATTTCGCCACCATCTATAAGGTTGTAATAGCTCAGGTGGGAAATAAGGCGGTCCCGTAACCAGATTACCCCGGTTCGAGTCCTGATGATTATTATATTTAACTTTTTTTTGTGTTGTTTTTCAGGTACTTTATATTATCTGAAGTTATATCTATGATTATTACAAATCGCTTTATAAGAGATGATGATACTTTACCGTACTTTCGGTCAATCGACCAGTTCATGGCTCCACCACACATACCTACCATATTTAGATCCACTGTAAATTAGTATTATTTGATGATACCAGTGTTATACTTACTCCATGTCCTTCAAATATTCTGTAGTCTATAGCGGTTTTGTTGTTTCTTTAAGATATAAAGGACAAATTAAATAATAAGGGGAAAAAATTAAACCTGTCTAAGAATAAGATATACTTAGTATTAGCATGTTATACATTCCTGTTATTTAAGATTCAATGCAAAAAAAACGACTCTAACATCTTTATAATATACTTATAGCACCTATAGCTTTTAAGTTTAAACTATAAAAGAAATGCTTTGCTTTTCAATTTAGAAGATCGAACTGCTAAAACCTTCTAATAGGCGCGATAAAAACATATACATTATACAAAAAGTATAACATATACATACACTAGTATAACAAAGAAACTAAGCCATATTAGTAACTTGTTTATTAAATTTAAAGACAAAAAAAATAATAAAAAAATAAAGATGAATTGATCTAAAAAATTTATTAATGAAAGAGGCGACTATGTGCACATTGAAAACACTTGTTATTTTATTTTACAGGATAGTATTTAACTATTTACATAAAGGTTCATCGACACCTGTCCCACCGCAATGTCGCGACACCCGCGACATCTACCATCATCTTAATTTACACGCTGTACAGAAGAAGTTTGTACAAGTTACACTTATAAATAAATTATACACTAACAACACTAATTTTAAAAACAATGGAAATAATGTTGATCATAATACTTATACGGATAATGGTATAAGAATTTATTTTAATCTAACGACAATTATATAAATAATAATTAATATATGTATTGAATTCTCTATAGCTAGTGACTGGTAGGCGACGGTCAGCCATTTAAAACATTATCTTTGAGTGTGCGATGCCCCGCGATATCGCAACACCGTATAACACAAACGTCTACGGAAACTAACAGTTGCTCACCTACTCTAAACATAATAGAAAAATAATATTCAGATTAATTTGTAAGAACGTCGAATCGAGTAATTTCCGCCATCGCAACTGGGTTTCGTAAAGACTTGTGTATTAAAAAAAAAAATACTTTCCTTTCTCCGCAACTGGTTGCGAAAGAAGAACTTTACTTCTTTGTCTGCGATTAGTTGCGAGCAAAGAATTCATAAATGATATAGAGTCATATGTAGGGATAACTATTAATTTTAAATTACTATGCTTTATATATATATATTATATTAATTGTAACATACAAATGTTAAGTTTAAGAAGATAATGTGCAGGATAAAGGCGCTGGGATTAAATTGTTTTGATTTCACAGGATATTTCTAATACATACTATAGCGTGTATGTGGGTAGAGGCTAGTCATAAGGTATTTAGCTATTAACCGGTGTGAGTGCAGGAGGCAGTATTGCGTGAGCCATCGACGAGTAGAGACGTGTCAATACTTAGTGGCCGAGTCAGTTGTGTTCATATTTAAACGTGGAACCAAAATATTGTAAATATCGGATGCAAATTGTTGATGAAGAAGGTAACAGACGAATGATATAAATTCTACCGTCGCTACTGGTTGTGAAAGTGTATTACTAGTGCGTCTAGGTTCGAACAAAGAATCAAAGTTCTTCTATCACAACTAGTTGCTGAAAATAAAAATATTTCTTAATCCACAACTGGTAACGAAACTTAGCTACGATGGCGGCTTGAGCGATAATTTGATGCAGTGTATAAGAGAGTTGTACAATAAACGCGCAGCCAGCCCGTCACCGCACGCGCGCCTCAGACTCACTAAACGTACAATATCATACACGTACATACATAACAACACAGAAACATTGTAATTTACAATTCCGTACAACACTTCAAGTATCAACACTCACTAAACTAAAATACTCAATATAAAATCATGCGCTTAAAGCACGAAATCTAAGACAACACGTATCTAACAGTAATGTTTCAAAATTCATTACATATTCATTATTAATTACATTTATTTCTTTTTCTATACACCGACATATTCAAAAAATTACATACAAGTAGGTATTTATATAAAAAAAAAAATATTTTATAACAGAGGAAATATTACATTATGAAATTATTTAATTTTTTATTCCCTACAGTCGGAATCTCATTATACAAAAGTTATACTTACAAATCTAATTGATTTATAATATAAATTAAAACAAATCACAGTAATAAGGTAATAATCGACATAATATATATATATATATATATATATATATATATATGTATATATATATATTGAAATGTGATGTTAAATGTCGTGTCATGAACCCCGTACAGGATAAGTTTGTGCAATCGCAATTGCAATCCGGAGTACAAAACTGTAAAACTGCTCTCGCTTTTGTCATCTACAATTCAGTCCGAATGAAAAGTGGCTATCAATCGAATTAGTAAACAATATACTTGCAGAAAGTCGTTGAAATATTCTGACTTTAAATTGTACATGTGCGTGTGGGGATTTGTGTGTGTGTGCTAAGTGTATGTACATTTAAGCAGTACGTTTGTGCGTATCTGTATGTGTGTATAGTGTTGCCACACAGTTTGTTCCAATATTATAATATTTTATAGAAGATTTTTGAATTAAAATGTAAGTTTTATAGTTATATACACCTTATTGCCACTTTAGAGGTTCGTTTGGATTTCGTTCATGACACGATACTGCCCCCTAGCTACGCAAATAAAAATAATAATTAAGATTTTTTTAAAAGGAAGACGATTTAAAATGTGATTTTATAAATCAATGTTGGTTCCAAATGAAAATAAAAAAAAATACCGATGCATATAAAACATTTAAATCGTTAGTTACTGAAGTGAGTGAGCTCACTTACACCGCATTACAGCTTACAGAATATGTTTTTATAAGCGGTATATAAATTAGTAATAAATTAGTCGTTCATTTGGCAGCTGCTTATATATCGTGTTACTTTTGTAAAGTAGAAAGTAACTAACGATTTAAAATTTAAATAAATACAAAGTATATTTTTGGAAATCATAAAATTTATATTTAAAATAAAATATACTAATAAATGAAGTTTTCAAAAAGATAAAAAATAAGAGAATTGTTCATGGGCTCATAATAATGTGTCCGGCTAAATTTGATAGCTACAAAACTAGCAATTCATTTAAAATTTATAAAATACATATGTCATAAGATTTGTGGCAAATATATTCTTAATTTTTGGATTTAGAATGTCAAGTGATTGTGTCTCACATGGGATAGGTATTACATATAACACAATAAAATATAAAATTAAAAGAATGTGTTTTTTAAAGAGCGGCTACTACACACGTTGCCTATACATTAAATTACTTTAAAAATCAGTCGAAAACTTTTAAATGGATTCATTAAGCTCTACACGGGGTTCTAGAATAGTACTTTAAATATAGACAATGTGACAATACCATAAGTATTTTAAAAAGGAAACGGGCAAAGTCCGTAATTTTTATTTGGCTGTTCCATATTGTCCGGACAGTATCAATATAATCGTCACAATGTAAATATGGAGTTTATTATTACAATATTTACCCTGCCCGGGCAATATTGACACCGTAGACCCGGCAAAGAAGAAGAACAGGTATGGGCAAACTGCTATACTATTTTTTTAAATCTACTAATAAATATTTTTCAAAATCTTACAACTACAATATTATTAGTACTTATAAGCTACTATATAATAAATATTGAGACATTTTAGTGCCTTGTCCATAATAAGATCTTCACCCTGACTATTCCGGAGTTTGCCCGTAGTACCGAATCAACGTATTTGTCAACAATATTGACCAACCCCCAACATGATGTTCCCGAATACATAAAACGACAGATTAAGTTCATATCTGTATGAAATGTTTAAGCCGTACATTTACATATATTTAGCGTCATTATTCACAAAGTGTAATTATACATATGTACATATAAATATATATATTGAACAGTTACAATAAGGGTATCTATGTGAGGTCAATAAACCTTAGCTGAATAAAATCATTTATGTAGCAAAACAAGTTCTATTCAACTCTATAACTGTCAGCGTAATAGACATAATGTTGATTATTCATTTAAAATAATAGATCAAAAAGAAAAATACGAGCAAAAATTCTAATGAAATGACTGATTATAAAAAAGTTTAAAAACTAAGGCAATTTCTGTAAAATTATAATGATTTCATGATTTTGTTACGATTGCCAATTTTTTTTTACGGTGCATCCGGAAAGCCCTACCACGTAATTTATCAGATATTTTGTTTACAACTCATATTCGCGGTAAGTTTTGATGTCTGACTGATATGAATAGGTGAGGTACCTACACATTTTATATAAAACGAGAATTTTATATATTAGATTACAATCAAACAAGTTTTGATCAATTCTTTGTAAAATTTTAATCTGATCTGATCATAATCAATTTATTGTATATTGGTATCGCATCTATTAATGTTAACTCTTTAAAAACTGTATCTAATAAAATAAAGATAAATATTTATTTTTGTATCACAACGCCAGCGGTTCCGAATATCCGCTACATCAGCAACAAAATTATCAAATTGCATCATAAATTTACTTTATTTGATTAATAGAAACCATTTCATATTATTAGGCTATTTATTGTATAACCAATATTAAAATCTTTAATAATTATTAATTACTGCGACATTGTAACTATAAGACATAATTTAATTATCTTCGTATCTTTAAAACATCAAGATTTATAGGTACTTTGCAGATTGGCGGGCAAATCTTAGTTTTAAGTTTTACCGTAACCAGAATGTTCGATTTAAAGAAAATAATTTCATGCGATATTTACAAAAACATAATAAATATTATAAACATTATTTTATTGGTAACTTTTATTAATATTATAACGGATTATTCCTATATATGTCACTATGTCGATTATATAGACACAAAACAACTAATTATTTCTTTTACTCTTAAATATGATATTTTTTGCATTTTGTATCCTACGTAAAGCGCAAAAGCCATTCATATATATATATATTATTTACACATTATCATATCGACCTACATAAATTAATTGCAAAATATAAATAATGTCATTTTGGATTTGCGTATGTTAAGATGAAACAATGAATGATTTAATTTTTTTTTTATTTAAATGAAACCGACTGTATGATCCGGAAAGAAAACATAATTGGATTTTAAATGAATGATTATTTCTTGTTCATTCAATATTATCGTTTACGTAACAGGCAAAATTAATTCATTTAAATGCATCACCGATAGTTTAAATAGATCTTTCAACTAAGCGGGTTACTACCGTTACACCGTAATAAAAAAAAAGTTTGTGATTTAATAAACAATATAAAAGTATAATTTGTTTCCAAAATTAGCTTGCAAATTTGTTTTTATTCGCACACACAGTAAAATTCTAACACGATGAGAAATTAATTTTGGCAATAATGAATCAGAAAGCACAGCCTGCATAGTGTAGACTAACAAAATTTAAAAAAAATTGAAATAATTTTAGTTAAAACTGTACTTTATAACATAATCAACTCATGAACGACGTTACACAGGAATCAGAAATCATTTATATTTCAAATTAACAAATTTCAGATTGGTAGCAAGATTATATTTATATGTATTAGGAAAATTTGCGATTTTATATAATTTTAAATTTATACTAAGCTCATTGATAGGCCGCGGCCATATTGGCCAACTAACGGTTCATTTCGTAACGCTTTCCTCACAACGCAGCCGTCCCTTAATATTGTTTAACTACCTATTACTAAGTCCAAATTATATAGTGAGTATATCGATGTGAATAGAACCATATTTTATATATCTAATATAATAATAAACTGTAAATCAGATATTTCTGTTAAAGTCAATTAACAGACGCAATAAAACACTTTTTTTTTAATTACAATCGGGCAAACTGGGAAATTTGAATTAAAATGAACCAACTATTTTGTTAATTGGCAACCTGGACACATCCTTACAGGACTATTTATATCTACAAACGGTACACGAAATGAGACGCTTATTATAAACGGACATGCACTTATGACTAACACACTTTGTCTACGGTCAATTTGAACATTGACTAAACGATGAGTATTGCCGAATATTGCACAAACAACCAAATCATATTGTGTACATCACTTGTTACCCAGTAACATAATTAGCATACGTTACACTACGACTGTAACTGCTTGTGAATTTAATTTTTCGTTAGAATCTTAAAAACTTAAGCAATAAAGGAGTCACATTAATACCTTTTTCCTTGTTTTAAATATCTTTATTCACTAACGGCCAACATTCATTAACTAAATGTTATTGCTTTTTTTGTAATGTTTTAATAGAATTCTAAATATTATTTAGATGTCATTCAGTGGTAACGTAAGCTAGGTATGTTGCAAACATTAAATAATTATACCAATCATCTCAAAAGTCTAATTAGTATATAATAGTTGTCAAAATGATATGAATCATAGGAAATAAGCATTTTTGGTGTGAGACCGATCGCAAAAGTCGACCACAGGAGGTCACAGGAGGTCACCGGACCACGAAATTATTTACAAATGTTACATTCTATTAGAAAAACATTACTTTTTGATAAATTCTCTTATGTTAAACAGAGTTGTGTGTGACCTCACTTGGCGGTACAATACCGAAGTGCAACTAATTACACGTTCATATTTCTAAGTTCCACAATGATTACTTATTCAATTGAAATGTACTATATTTTCTATAAATACTGAGCTCATCCGAGTTCCTAGCACAAAATACTACAACATACTGTAAACGCGTACTACTATCATCTAAATATGTGGAGCGACAATCGCGCACGGCCTCCTCTACATGTTACAATACGTACAACTTTAGCTTATATCGATTAAGGTATTTCATACACAATAATTAATCCTACCATTGCAAGGACACATATCTAACGACATTAAGCGATTATGTTGTATTAATTAATTGTAACGTAATGGCACGCAGGATTCTGACGTGTGTCATATGCGCATTCTGCTCTTCTATAATTGTTATATCACAATTTGTACTCTGATCGTGTAGTTTGCGTTGAGCAGAATGGATAAATGTGTGTACTGTTGTGCCGTGAAATCCGCACGATGTCAGTGGAATCTAGTCAAGTAGTGATAATGCCCATACACCTAGACTAAAATTTGTTTAGCAATCTTTGGTGGAGTACGAAGCGTTAAGCTGTTTGCGTTACTGCCAGGTGTGGAGTGTCACACTGGAGTGTAGAGGGTCGTGTGTCAAGTCTGTCAATTCAGGTAGAGTTGCGCGAGTCAGCGGACGCCATGTCGTGAGATCCTTGGACCATCGTTTTTAATTAATGCTCTTGAAACATTTAACAAGTGCATGTGATGTTGTTTGTGATAGTGATGAAGCCTTCAGATAACTTATAGTTACGTAATCAAATCATGCAAAATTAATGAGATTCCATATGAGGCACAAAAACAAACGTTTTTAATTTTTAATAACAAAAATATAATATATGCTATATACTATTATAAAATTTACTTGTGCACAAAGTCATGCACAAAACTATACCTTAGAGTAACTTTAAGTTAACCTTGAGCTTTTTATACATACATGTGAAATAAATATTAAATTTTAAAATATACAAAGTCTGTGTAGTTTAGATTAACTATAACAATAGATTTAACACTAGCACTGTTCATTTAATTGTCCGATTCATTGTCCTCGGCCGCCTGACGCTGGCCCTTTTTACCCTTTCCTTTACCCTTCCCTTTCCCCTTAGGGGCAGTTTCAGTATCACGCTGAGATGATTCCTTAGCGTTTTTTCGCAACTGTCACCTAACCGGAAGTGTCAGGGGAGAGGTGGAGGCTCCAGCTAGGGGCTCCGCGTCGGCAGGTGGCGCCTCTTCGCTCGACTCCTTCATGACATAACCGGAGCCCTCGGAGCTGCGTGCGAATTTTAAACGGATAGGCGTCACTTTGTCCGTGCGAACCCTGCGCATTGCCGATGAACACTCGGAGTACGAGGGCGGGTCAATCGCGAGAGGATCCGGCGCCGTCGGATCATATTCGAACGGATCGAACGGCTCTGCCGCTGACCGCCCCGTGCCTGGCACCGGATGCGATCGGCTCGTCTCCGAGACATCAGCAGTTCGTTTAATTTTTATTATTAATTTTGTAGCACTGTCACTTTCACTATTTACCACCTGTAACTTATCACCTTTCTTGTCTTTCTTTTTCTTACGTTTTTCACTCTTTGTCTTCACTTTCTTCGCCTTCTCCTCACCATCCTCAAACTTAGCCATGACCAGCCGCCGATACTTCATACTCTCGCGACGCAGATCCTCAAAACTGGGTTTGGGAATGCTGCGTTTCTTGGGCGGGCGATGCGAATCGGAGGGGTCATCGTTGGAAGGCCCGGGCTGCGGCGATAAGACACGCGGCGGCGGTGAAGAGGCCCGGGGCGGCGGAGAGATGTAGCGCGGGGGCCCAGGCGGCGGAACCTGTTGCACCGCTGCCGTGTTTGCACCTATCTTAATCTTCAGTTTGGGGGCGACCGGCGAAGTGATATTCGCTTTACTCGTCGATGCCGCACTCTTGGCGTTGCGACCTCTGCGTTTGTGCGCTTGCGTGCCCGACGTGGTGACGATACTGGACAGTTTCACGTCATCTGGATCCACATCATCGTTCATGCTCACTTCGAGGTGTCTCAGTTCACGGGACAGGCCGCTAGTAGTTTTGCGCTTCTTTTTCTCAACAGGAGAGTCAGCTATTCTGTAATCTTCTCTAGTAGGTATACACGTCATAGAGGCCACCGCTTTCGGTATCGTAATAACAGCACGAGTAAGGGGCGAAGGTGCAGCCGGTGGAGGGACGACCGCTGCGGACGTCGACGGCTCGTCCATGTTCATATCTTGATTCTGGTACTGGCGCAACAGTTCTTTCTTGCGCATGCGCCTTAAGTTGGTAGATCCTCCCATACTCGAGGACATAGACGGCATAGACGTGTTAACATCGTGAACTGGCACTGGCGGCGGCGGCACCACAGGTTGGACCGAACAGCTCGCTGAGTAATTGGCATCCAGGAATGGACCCTTTATTTTAACTTTGAGTTGGTTTCTCGAATCGGACAGTGAAACTTTCGGTAGTTGAGGTATAACTGGTGGTTCCTTTGGCGGTTCATTGATCCCCGGCGCCGGGTGGCCCGGAGATCCATTGGGCGGGTTGCTGGCCATCAGTGCAGTGTGCAGCTGCTTCTCTACTTCCTCATCGATTTCTGTCAAATGTTGCTCGGCAGTTCCACTCGCAAATACCATTAAGCTAGAAGCAGTATAAGGCTCTGCTGTGGGGACTGGATTCTCGAAAGCATGATAGGTGCGCATATCAACTGGACCTGGCAATACGGGGACTACTTGAGAAAAGCCGGGGCCAGACGCCTTACTAGAAGGTGAAGAATTGGGGTCAATTGGCTCAGGAGTAAACAATTTGACATCTTTGATGTCGGCCGTCGATGGTCTCTTGTTAGGGTGAGAAGGACTAATCACGCGTGGACTCTGAGGAGAGTCTTTAAATGAATGTTCAGATTTCCTATCATCTTTAATATCTATAGATCTGCGTTTATCACGAAGCGCTTTTAAATCAACACCATCGTTGGCGATTTCTTCATTGAAGTCGTAAACTGTGCCGACAAGCTTACTCTGTATTGAGTTACCAAGATAATCGATAAAATAGCTTTGGCCACGGCTCTTAGACCGCCCTCGACCTCTTTGGCTTCTATTACTCCGGTTACTAGGGCGTTTGGTGCCTTTAGGAGCATCGCTTTGCTTCGGTGATATGCCGGGGCTCTTGCCGGGAGACTTGCAGGGGAACTTGGTAGTTAGCTTACTCAGTTTGGGAGGCGATTTAGATTCTTGTGGATATAAACTGGACATAGTCTCATTGCTATCATTAGACATCTTAGTAGCCGCTCTGCTGCTAGAATTTTCAAATGAATCGACGCTTATGCTTTGGCTAGAATCGACGTGTATAGAGAATTTGTCGCTACCGGTGACGTCAATTTCATCGCAAGGCGAGTCCATTGGTTTAGGTGTAAGTGGAGCGATCATAGCTGTAGTGAGAGCTAGGTTTTGTGACGAAGTTGTAAACGACAAGGGGAATTGGTTTGTCGGTAAAAGACTTGTGGCTGTGTACGGTACATACAGGGGTCCGGGTGAAGGTAAGCGAAGCTGTGAAGCACACGGCCCAGCGAATAACGGTAGTGAACTTAAGAAGGGTGACGCATCTGGTGGATACGTGCTGTATTGATTCAAGGGCATCGACGGCTCCACAGGTCGTGAAAAGGCAGGGATAGGTGGATAAGTATCTATTTCTGGCATCACATTACCTGGACGTGAATCGATTGTGTTCAAACGAGATTTCAGTATAGCTTTTTGAGAGCAAACGGACCCTTCAGAATTGGTACTGGATGCAGACGAACGGCGGGTTGCTATTTTGCTCTCCCGCCATTTCTCTTGACTGACATAGGGTGACGAAATAGTTGCACAGTCAGAGTGTATCATAGTGTCGTTATTGTCATAGTTCTGATTGTCTAGAGTTAATTCCTGGTCGTTGTCACCTTGTAGAGAGTGATCGACCACAGAAAGGTGAGACTGGGAATCGTCGCTTTGTTTAGAGAGCGATATTGTATCGGCCATTTCCGAAACCGACATAGCATCCAATTGTATAGTAACGACGGATTCTTTGACATCGTATTCTTTAACATCATATTCTTTAACGTCGTATTCTTTGACATCGTACTCTTTGACATCATATTCTTTGGCGTCGTATTCTTTGACATCGTCGACGTCGCTCTGCGTGTCTATGTGTGACACAGGCATATTCACCGCCCACTTTTCATTACTAGTCATTGGTACGGGTTGGTCGTAATCTTTGTTATCGATGACTAAATTTCTACCAGACAGGTGCCTCCCTATCGACTCCGAGTGCATTACATGGTTAACAGAAAATTGACGAATGTCCTTCTGTGGTGAATGCGCTACTAGTGCAAGAGGGGTGTCGGGAACGGAGACAGTCTTCATTTGTTGCTGTTCTTGCTCATGTTCACTCTTTACAGCATTAGAGCTTACGTTGACATCATCAATATCTTTTGCACTATCATCATTGATGACAATCGGATCTTCCTGAGCTGAGTTTTCAACGGACACTTTCTTAGTGCTCAGTTGCATTCTTAGTCTATCCACTAGGTTCAGAGTCTCTTGTACTCCTTGCTCCTTTGAATCTTCTTTGAAAAAGAACTCAGGGTAAGTAGCAAAAGGTTTGATAATATCGTCGTGGTTGAAACCATCATCGACAGCCATCAGTTCAAAATCGAAGAGCTCGTGGTCCTTCGATTGCGGTGAGAACATTTTATTGGGATATGGATTCATGGCTGAAGGTATCTTGGCACTTTTCGAGATCTCGACTCCTTGCACGTGACTAGCGTCTTGCGTTATAAACTTCTTCTCACCTGGACGCTTTCTAATGTTTCTAGGAATTCCATCTGCCTCCAAATGTTCAATATTTATTGTCCTGGCGTCCATCGGTGTCTTTGGTGATTTAATCATAGGGTTTTCATTAAGATTAGCTTGTATTTTGGCCATCATTTTAACGCTACTCTTGTCAGTATAATCTGAATCCATAGATTTATCGTCAGTCATGTATTTCTCGTTGTCACCTGGCTTTTCCACTGGTGGTGGAACTGCATTAGGACTTGGAGCCTTTGGAAGCCAGTGCTTATCATTATCATGATAATCTGCATTGATTCTAACTGGACTTTTCTTATCTTCAAATTCTTCTACCGGTTTTTCAATAAGAGATTCTCTGGGCTTCTTGACTGGTGACAGACTAGTTTTTTCGGATGAGCTATTATTACTTTCGACCTTGCTAAGTCTGCGATCTTTCTTAATGACAGGTTCCCCGACTTCCTCAACAATGGGCCGTTCTTTAGAAGGGATATCCTTGACGCTCATGCGCCTGTTTTGAAGCGGTTTTTGTTTCACCTCAATGCTTTTTCGCGGACTAACCTTGTTCGGAATGGGAGAAGTAAGATCAGTAGGCAAAGACGCGTTATCCTTGTCCTCGGTAGACCCACTAGCGTGCTTTATTGCTCTTGCTGACTTCGTTTTGGTATCGTTCTTATCATGCTTGGGCAGCTCAATTACGACAGCTGGAGGGTTCGATTCTTTAATTACCTCCTCGTCCGTTTTCCGCTCCGTAGTTGGAAGTTCACTGGACTGGCTGCTCTCTTTCGGAGATTTATTGGGTCCAGCGGTAGTACTTGACTCGTCTTTAGATGGTTTTCTAGATCGGGCATCAGACTTATTAGGCAAATTTCCTCCTGAAGTAACGCTTCTGGTCCGAGCACGCGTGGCAGCACGCGCGTCATTGGGTCGGCTAGGTTCCTCTCCTTCAAGAGCCGGCGATACCCTGTACTCGGACCGCCGTTCGGAAGTTTTAAGCTTCTTGTCTGGGGCCTTGCGAGGGGACGCATCACTGGAGATACTCTTAACCTTTCGCCGACGTCGAGGTCGTTTAGGGTAGGGACTACCTGATCTTGATCTATCTGACTCTTTAGAGCTGTCAGAATCACTCGAGGCACTAGTCGAAGACAGCGGTCTTGACACCTTGTCGAGAAAGGGCAAGTCCACAGTCGGTCTAGAGCCCGGAGGCGAAAACATCGAAGGCTGCCGTGTTGACATAGCAGGCTTGATCTCGCGCGCTTTAGCAGTTGGCTTCATACTAGACTTCTCAGGCTCCTCCTCCGAACTAGACGAAGAAGAATAGCTGCTACTGCTTGATCCAGATGATGAACTAGAGCTCTCTTTCTGAAGAGCTTTAACGTTCTTTAAGTCCTCTTTCTTACTGAGTGGGGACTTAATTGGGTCAGACTTATCGTCTTTCTTTTTCTCATCATTCTCCGTAGCAGGTAACTTAGTGCCAAGCCCACTCTTAATATGAGCAGCAGCTTTCTTAGCTGCTTGCCTTTGAGGTACATATGCAATAGGCTCTTTCTCTAACTCCTTTGACTTTTTCCTATTTAACTTACTTTGGCTATATTTCATTTCTTTACCTTTGCCAGACAGCTTGGTGCTAATTTTGACTGGAGTTTTAGCCTTAGTATCATCGCCGCTAGCTTGTTTGTCAGGAACTGGGTTCTGTTCGTCCTTTTTCGCGACTGTTGTAGATCGCATATTTTCAGAAGCTTTCTTAGCAGCTTGTCGCTGTGGAACTATTAAATCAGTGGGGTGGTCCTTCTGTTTGGATAACTTTATATTTTCTTTATTTTTAGCTTCATCGTCCGACTCAGGCGCTTTATCAGATTTGACTGGACTGACCTTCTTCTCTTTGTTAGAAGGTTTTCTTCCTCTTTTCTTGGGAGCAGGTTTGTCCTCATCCGTCACAGAAGGTTTCTCCTCTGGCTGGGAAGGAATGAATTCTTTCTTGGCCGCCTTAGTTCTAGGGAGAGATTGTTGAGAATCATTTCCACCAGGCGACCTCTCTGGCTTAGGTCTTTCAGACTTTTTATCCTTTTCAGTCTTTGTCTTTTCTGTTTTTATCTTTTCGGATTTTATGTCTGTCTTTGTATCCTCACTGCTGTCCGAGTAGATATCGACGGGGAATTTGTTATTTCTAGTAGATCTCATTGGCATGATATCGTCACTATCTGTACCTGACTGAAGTTTGACACCAGCAGCAGTCATCTCTTTCTCCATCTGCTGTAATGTTTTACTGCGTGAACGATCCTTTTTAATTTTAGTCTTTAACGCTTCGTCCTCACTGCTACTCTCGATAAGTGCTTTAGACTGAGGCGCTTTCTTCTTTTTTCTTTCAGGCTTTTTAGGTGATCGCTTTCCTTTCGTCGCCTTTGGTGATATCTTTTTCTTCGGTGAGGAGCCAGCCTTCTTTCCTTCATCATCAGTGCTAGATGCGATAGTTTTACGGAATCGACTACGTCGAGAGATCTCTGGCGCGCTTTCCCCGCTAGACAGCCCGCTGTACATGCTGCCACTGCGCCGCGAACCATTTACGTAATGTTTCTTGTAAGGATTTGCTGTCTTCGAGGCTTTCACTAGACCATTGCGATCTTTCTTCTTTTCGTCACCAGATTCTGGTGGTGCAATTCGAGCAAGTAAATTTTCAAAATCGTTCTTGTGGTCTGGGGCGTTCGGATGTGAATATAATCTGTCGTATATTGAAGGTCCATGATTAGCCTCAATGATAGCTGCTAACTCCTGTTCCGGTATGGGGCCGTCTGCTGATAGCACAGCGACTTGCTTGTGAAACGTTTGTTCTCTCATGCGGAAAAATGAGCGGGAGAGCTTTTCCCTTCTGCTGACCATGTAACACAGGTTGCGAACTCGCTCGAGGTCCTGCCGGAGCTGCACGAACTTCTTCATTTTGTCTAGGTCAGCTTGCTCCTGCCGATGAGTCAACAACTCGGTGTCGTCCGATTTTGGCGGCAACAAGGGACGATTGTGCCCTGCCCGTCTCTTTAGTTTCCAATAGTTGTAAATATAATTAATAGAATCTTGATCGACGTCAAGGAGATGTGTACTGATATCCTTGACACTGACGTGTCTGTCGAACTCCCTCTCTATCTCTTGTAACCGAGCGGCACGTGCTTGTGTCTTTTCCTCTGAAGTCATGTCTTTTCTACGCTTTCTCTTCACCTCTTCGTCATCCGAGCCTGAGCCCTTACACTTTTCTTTTTTCTGATTGACACAATGTTTTTGACAATAAGATCTTAACTTGACGCCATTATCGGCGTTTTCATCTTCAATGATAGCGCGCATTTCAAGTCCATGTTTAAACGCACACGTAACATGATAAGCTGTTTTACAAGTCTTTACCGAACACTGAATGCATGCACCTTTCCGATTACGACAAAGAACACATACAAGCGACCATCGCGATGGGGGAATGGATGAGATTTTAGTAATAGGTTCCATAATTTCTGCGCAACCTATCGAAACTTCGGGAATCCATAGTACACAACTCACGTGGGCCCATTTATGTCCGGATGGGGTACATTTCATGGCACCCCCGTGGTTGGGGCACAGCACACAGGTTGGCCTGACACCGTCCCCACACGGTCGGCATAGCCATTGACCTGTAAATAGAATAGTTTAGCGATAAGTATGAAAAAATAGATAGATATGGAAAAAGAATAAAGTAGAGGTATTAAACCAAAACCAAATCAAAAACAGCCTTAATTTCAACCGATGGCATGTAGAAATGTGGTCTCGTTTTCTAGCCAATGATAACAAAGTTAATACTTATCGTATACTGAATGCCATTCATGCCTTTGAAGGATTGAAATCATACGGAAAATATAAAAATATATTTAAAAAAAAATGTAATGTTAATACCAGTTATGGGTAGTTTGTTATTGGGGTGGCGTTTTTGATCTGATACTGGAGCTTTGTCCGGGGATGATACAACTGCTCTATTATATTATTTACCCAAACACCATTTAATTTTTCTAAACAAATTGTTACAAAAGACTTGTAAAATAAATTTAATTGAATAGGCTCAATTCTCGAAGCTTAGAACAAATTCACAAAATGTTGTTTAAAAATAATTCATTTATAAACAAAATACAAAATGTTCAATTTGTTATTACAATATATATACAAACATTTATAAAATTACCTAACTACCTCTTATAAATTTGAAAACCTTACCATCAGGAATCACAGTTATTCCGTAGCAGGCCTGATGGACACAAATATTGCACGAGTCGCAAAATACCATTTCATTGCCATCTTCAGAATCCGGAGACCGGCAAACGTCGCATATTACGTTCTCGTCATATTCTATGCCCAAGCCCTCTTCTGATTTTATAATAGCCTGGATTTTGTCCCATGTTCGGACCTATAAAAAAAAACACATCATTTTACGAAGGGTTCCGTACCATTATCTATAAAAACGGAAAAAAATCACATTTGTTGTATAGGAGCCCCCTTAAATATTTATTTTATTCTGTTTTTTAGTATTTTTTGTTATAGCAGCAACAAAAATGCATCATCCATGAAGATTTCAACTGTCTAACTATCACCGCTCATGAGATACAGCCTCGTGACAGACGGACAGTCGGACAGACAAGTCTTAGTAATAGGGTCCCGTTTTACCCATTGGGTACGAAACCCTAAAACGTTATAATACAAATAGTTATTTCTTACCTCCCTTTTGCAGTACAATTGATCATACAACATAGATAACAGATATACGTAGCGCATTTGTTATAAGCGTCTGTAGCAGAAACGCTCGAGTTGCAGCTAACCAGGGCAACGTTATAAACAGAGAAACATCCAACATCAATATTTACAATAACATTATTCATAAGCTACGTACGCTGTACGTGCCACCAAGTTTATGGAAGAATTTTACAAATCACTAAAATGCTACAAAAATATGCAGTTACGTTTATACCACAGAATTTCTCGGGGCTCGACCTCGTCCAAGAGAAATTGTGACAATTTACAGTTTTACCGTAAGTATGGGTCATGTATATACTATAACTATAATGTTAGTCAAGTTATAAAATAAACGTTCCTTTTGTCATGTAGAAATAGATTTTTTAAAGTCTTCCTTCACACGAAAACTTGTCTTGTAAAATGTATGTATAAAAATACATCAATCAGCGCACTTATTAAGGTTTACAATTGTAATAAAAGATTTTTTAAGTTGAAGAAAAAATTTTAAAAGTTGCACGACATTTTCAAACGACTTCAAAAAGAGAAGGTTCTCAATTCGACGGTTTTTTAATGTTTATACCTCAGAACTTTCGACCGGGTGAACTGATTTAGATGTTTTTTTTTTTTATTTAAAAGCTGGTGCTTCCCGTGTGATCCCATTTCAATTTGGTCCAGTTCTGTCAATCGCATCCATGAGAAAACTATATAACTCTTAAATTGTATGATAGACGCATTGCAATTGGCTGTCTACTTTTTTTAAGTTAATTACAAACTTCAACATTCAGTTTTAACTTGTTGCAATTGGATAAATTTTATATGAAAAATTGTCAATAAATCACAAAAGGGTTGTAGATAGAATCAATACTAAGAATTAAACATGTTTTTCTATTGTAACCAGACATTCTTACTAACATACGAATAAGTTTACTGAGAATCGGGAATATCTTTTAAGTTACTATAAAGAACCACTATGTATCATTTACAGCCAATTAGTGCTACCTCGTGAAACGCTGCCATCATTCGATGAACCTGTTCAAAGGAGCCTCTTAAATAAAGATATGTTGTTCACGGTGGACTTTAATATGTCCACCCCACTTCACTCCAGTGGTGTAGTAAAATGCGATGCGTCTAATTTGAAAAACGTGGGCGTATTTATGTACATACTTTTAGAGAAGAAATCATTATTGTAAACGGCAAATTGATTTGGTATTAATTTAATAATAGCAAATATAGAGCCGATGAGGACTAATTAGTGCCTGATCTAATAACGTCTGAGTACACACGTCGTCGTACGTCTGAGACAAGATTATAATTTAGCAATCTTTTTGCTTAATTATAATCGTGTCTTATAACAGCTATTTTGTGTATCTTGAAAAACAAAAAGCCACATACATACAGCACACCTATGACTGTTTTCCTCATCCGGTAGACAAGCGTCTCGAGCATCCACTATTTGACAACTTTAAATTTGTAACCTTTTAAGGGTGCACACGTTATTTAAAAGACGTTAAATCATGTGAAGATGCAGCATGAAATAGAGCATCACTCCATCACTAGCATACATGTCGATTTTCCGGTCAACCATCACTAGCATACATGTATGTATGTAGTGTTTTACTAAATAGAAGAATTATTTCATTCAATGCTTTTTTTATCGACTTAGATTTTTTTTATTAGTTTTATTAATTGAGCTACAAAAGAGCTTATAATCTATATTTGTTTTATTATTAAATTTTTTAACAAAATAGAAGCGTAAAGATCGCCAGTAAATTTATTTTACATTTCATAGGCAATATTGTTGTTATATTTCAAGTGTAAATAAAATTGCGTATTGAAGTACTATTTTTACGATAACTTTAATGTTTGAAGGTGTAATAAAGACATACATATATACAATATGTAGGTAACGATAGTTTTCTAAAATGAAAATGCCTAGCTTGCGTACCTGTCCTGGTCGGATTTATCATTAGGGTAGATATGAAATGTCGTTATTAGCATATGCAAACAAATTAATGTTTTTGTGTATGTTCAAGGTAGTGTCATTGCTAATACAGCATAAAAAATCCTATGCTTGGAGGTTATACACTTATTTTAAGCGACATTGTAATTTTCCGACACAAACGCGAACAAAGTCGCGGGCACAGCTATACAATATTCTGTTTAATCCGCATACTACATCCTATTCAAAAGAACGTTTCGAACGTCCTACACGAATCACACCGTAGATCACTTAAGATCATCGGACAATATGAGGCTGAAAATGTCAGCACATTCCACCAAACTTCGAAAGCTTACTATCTGGCAGGACACTAACATATATGCCCGATCTTCTGTTTTTCTTAAAAATATATCTATATGTAGTCTTTTAGTACGTTTTTATATGTCAATATTTCGATATATTATGTATCTATTATTTCTATCACTATTTGAATATCTCTTCTTATCTCCTTTTCAATACACCAGACACTGCCAAATTATCTTTTTTTTTATATTAGCCAATCATAAGGACTCCACTCTGCCTGACAGAAAGCAACAAGTGGAGTCTAAGAGTAGTGATCACCATTCTCATTGCAAGCGTAGTCAATGCAGCATGGTGACCCACACTATGGCGGCCTGGTTGAGATGCTTTTTCACGCCCCGCTTAAAAGACCCGGGATCAGAGTGATTGCCCGTGCGTGAATAAGGCCGCCAATTGCTGTGATAACTTAAAGCGAGATAGATAGAGACATTTATTATTATATCTTTCTATTATCTTCTCTTTCCTTTCTTTGAAAACTCCATAAGATTCGGTGTGTGTCATGTTATACTTGGCATATAAAATAAGAAGAATCCTACCAGAAAATACATGATAACACATTTTTTACGATACAAGGTGACAGACGGCTCATCTGATGGTAAGTGACAAGTGACAGCCACCGCCTATAGACACCTACCTGCAACTCAAGAATCATAAGAATGATGAGGGGGAGTTAGTTTTACTCTGGCCCACTCGTGCCTAGGCATAGCTTTCCCACGGTAAGTCAAAAGAAGTTGGAAACGCAGTCTGTTCTACGCTCTATATGGAGCAGAAGTCTACAGTGCCTCTCTATTTTAACCTAATCAAATTGCGGCAATCTGGCAAAATTTGTTACGTTAAATCTAATGTGAAACAAACCGTGTTGAAAGTTTACACTTCAGTGTTTTATTCACTAATAAAACGCGGGACTCGCCGTGATGAATATTTGCCAAAACACGGTAAACAACTGCGAAGCGGGCAAATGTATAATTAAGTAAAAATTAACTTCAAAATGTACCTACCATAAATATTATTACAAGTTGTACAAGGAAAAATCTTTTTGTTTCTATTGTATAAAATGTTTATTACTGTTAAAGTTTATACGTTAATATAATAGCATTTAAAATATATAAAGCTCATTCAAAATTATCTCCATTTGCTTTAATTATCACGGCGTTTAGTGCATTCCATACTCTCTGAAACTGACCATAAATCATAATCAAGAGGATTAAGATCGGGACTAGATGACGGCCAATCTTCAGCTCTGATGAAGTCAGAAACGTTCGTTTCCAACCAAGCTTGAGTGGAATTAGGTTTACTACCCGCTGCTGAGTCTTGGTGAAAAGATCATTCTTGGTTATGAAATATGGCATTGTTAACAGGCCTAAATACCTTCTCAAAAATCGTATCTTAATACACTTGTGCCGTTGTTTTTCTATAAAAATAATGGTCAGTCACTCCTTAATAGTTAACCCCCACCAATCGGATAATGCCCACGTTTTACTCCGCTGACTAATTGGAAAGCTTCTATAGAGCTTTGAGCATAAACTCGTTCATTCTGCTTGTTAAAATGTTGCGCAATGGTAAAAATGTTTTTTTTTTTTTCAGTAAATATTTTATTTCTGTACCTTTGTGTACCGCTTAACAAGTTGTTTTGATTTTTCCACCCTATTAATTTTTTAATTATCAATTAAATAGTGAACAGTATGCGTCTCATAGGCCGCAAGTTCTAAGTCATCTTTGAAAATACGCGACATTCATTTCGAGAGATAAAATCTTTTCGAACAGTATTTCTTCGAACTTCTTTCTTCGTTTTGTTTTGGCTCCATATCTAATTTGTGTAATGCGAGAGTTCCGTTGTTTTTTTTTTTTATCATGTTGTTATACATACCCCTGAAGTATGATAACATTTTTAGCTGTATTAATTGTCTACTTTGTGTATAGCGGCCGCTAAGGTTAAACGTGCGTTTTTATGAACTAAAGAGTTGAGAAATGGATCAAAGAATTTGTATCAGTGATGATCTGTGAAAGGGTAACAAAGGCCTACGGTGAGTATTCTTTAAACAAAATAAGAATTTACGAGTGGTATATCTATAAGATGGCCGTAAAACATTGAAGTAACAAGTGGAAAAATTAAAGTAGAGAAAGAAGTCAAAGAGAGAGCTGACTATGTTGTTGGCATATCGATTGGCTCATCCCATGAACTTTTTTCGTCGCCGAATGAACTAATCCGAAAAATCGAGTTTGAGAAATGTTTTGTAAGAAGCGAAGGCACTGCACAATTACATATACAGAGCATTATATCTAAAGGGAACTATCTTGAAAGCGATAACATTAATGTAGACGAATAAATAAATATAAAAAAAAAACAAAATGTCCATTATTTTCTGAACACACCTCGTACGTGATATTATTTTTATTGATATTTAATGCACAGCTGTTATAAAAGTACATATATATATTTGTATTATAAACCTTTTGACACTTCATCATCATCATCAGCTTATCGCCGTCCACTGTTGAACGAATTCCTCCCCCCAAAGAGCGACAACTATCTTGGTCTATTTTGGTAAAACTCGATCTTAACGCCATCAGTCATCACTTAATTCAAACAAAGAGAATCCGATGCTTTTGTTGTTATGACATAGTGTGGACACGAGTTTGGAAAAGTTTAAAAGCAGGGGGACCGCCCGAAAAAGTAACAACAAATACCGTACAAATGATGAAGCAATAAAAGATTTAAAGTAACATTTCCAACTCAGGGAATAATG
Organism: Tyria jacobaeae; assembly: GCA_947561695.1. NCBI lineage: Eukaryota > Metazoa > Arthropoda > Insecta > Lepidoptera > Erebidae > Tyria > Tyria jacobaeae. The sequence goes on along the minus strand of OX387207.1, from coordinate 1,446,769 downwards.
TTAGTCATCTTAACTAAACAGCACTGCCTTAAAGTCACTTGATTCTAAACAAAACTCATTTTAAAACGATTAATTTAAATATTAAACTTTGGTATATAAAGATTGTTTAATAAACTTATCACTACAGATACAAAACTACCACAAATTATGTGGGAGCTCCTTTCCTTCCGATGACTTGTCGAGAAATGAGGGATGCGAAGCTGGTCTGTACCGAGGCTGCGGGGGAAGAAACAATTCCAGGTATTGCAAGATTTATCAAATAGCAAACATCGAGAAAGGCACCCACCTTCAACCCAACAGTGTGCGTAATATGCATCCTTTGCCGCGAATATTTTTAAATCCTACTTCAAAAATAAGGTAATAAGCAGACCTAAAAGTTAAGTTCAGTAAAAGGTACATTATTATTTTAAATGTATCATGATAAAACCAGACACATATATAAACTTATTAGTGGTAGAGCCACGCTTAAGCACAAATGGGCCGCCTCACAGAAAACCAATTGTGAAGTAACGCTTGTGTTGCATTTCCACGAAACGAGTGAGGAATCCGGAGGCCCAACTCTCCCTCTCATCTTTCCTCTCCCTTCATCCTCATCTTCTGATTCCCTCTCTCTTCTTTCCCCTCCCCGCATCCCCCTAGGCGGGCAGAGCATTTACGACTCACGAATTGCAGGTGTACATGGTTGGCGGTTGTCACTTACCATCAGATGACCCGTCTGTTCGTCTGTCCCCCTATAGTATAAAAAGAGATAACATATTATTAAGATTGTTGTCACGTCATAGCACTACCTGTCCACAAGCAATTACGTAAAGTGAAACTCATTGCTTTATTAAATTCCAACTAGAAAATAAATACAAGCATCTTTCAAATTAATTTTACGAAAATATCTTTGCAGAAACTATTACAATAATGACAATTAGTTCTGTTCAAACTAGATAGTATGAGAGTAGGGTGTTTACGAATTTTGTCCACTTAATGTTAAAATAGAAGCGTCTACATGGTGGCCGCCGAACGGTGTATCATCAAATTACTCAATATACGTTTATGTTCAAACAGAAGCGTCTGCATGGTGGACACCGGAAGGTCTATCATCAAATTACTCAATATACGTTTATGTTCAAACAGAAGCGTCTGCATGGTGGACACCGGACGGTGTATCATCAAATTATTCAATATAAGCACACTGATGAAATTGTCGTTCGAGACGCATATCAGTTTTGCGTACACCTGTGATTTGATTGCGCTATCGTGCTTTGTTGAGAGCTTCTAATAATTAAGAGTAAGTGAAGATCTTGCTGCATGCAACTTGACCGGAATCTATTTTACGATGGACCTAAAATAATAAAGTCAGTCTAAAACTTCTGTTATCTTACTGCTAATTATTTAATATTATTTATTCAATTTTCACTCGAGGAAATTAAAAATCCTGTTATAGGAATTAACGGCGCGCCTCAAATGTACTTTTTATGTATCAATCAATCAATCATCATATGTAAAACATCATCTTTTTTCAGCAACTGTTGTGATGTCATTCTACATTTTCAGTAGGACTGATTATGGCGTCATAAATTATTAAAAAACTTTACTTAATGTTAAATACAGTTATGCCAAAATATAATACGAAAATATGGCAAATAGAAAAAATATAAATGTTGTTATTTTTAATACGATCCTGTCTACCACTTCGGGAATATAGACATGAGTGTATGTACATACATACATATGTATGTAAAAACTATTCTTTAACCATTTTTCAAAACCAACGATTAACAATAATCAACGATGATATGAATTGAATTAAATGTAGCACCTGGTGTTAAATGCTACGGGCTACGGCGCGTAGAGCACACGCTCTACTCGACAGCGACTGTAAACGGTCTAAGACGTAAGCTATTCTTAAAAACTACGCCCATATTACGAGGGACAAAGTTCTGGAATCCCATCGAGGTACATTCAGTACCAAAACGACTTTAAATGCATATTTGTGTGACTGTGACAAGGTTGCTGACCATTCCAATTCAAAAGAAGTTGCCAGAATTTACTTTCAGAATAACAAAGTATTATTATTATAGGTAAGTGCTAACTTGTGTTGCGTAATTTTTGAAGTATTTTATTAAAAAACGAACGGTGTGGAATGCTGTTTACTTCAAATCTGAGCATTGAAAACGGAGAAAGGTGTCCCGGTGAAGTTAGTGTCCTACAAAGGGTAGGTGTGGACCAAAAAGGTCGGTAAGGTTAATAAGGGCGAGTTGTTCAATTATGTTACGGAATAATTGTCCAGTTTCAACATATGCACTATTTTATTAGTTTATATTTGCAAGTTGAGTAGACTACCTCATAACATAATTATTACACCTGCGTACCTACTTCCTTCTCTGTCTCCGCATCTCCCATAAGTCGACTGGCAGAGAATGCTTTAAGCACTAAGGACGCCTATGTACTTACCGTGCAAGAAATTTATTTAAAAAAAAAAAAACAATAACTCTAGAATTGACTGCATTTTTAAGAATACGTGTACGTAAGGAAGACGTAAAATAACCCACTATTATTCCATTAGAAAAATCAAAGTAATCCCAATTATTCTGAGCCTTGAGGATCTTATCTACTCAATTTTAGGATTTGTAAAATTAATTCTTATTTGTATATAAACATATTACATTGATTCGATGTTATTCAAGGAAAATAATATGACCTCAGCTACATAACGCACCGTTTATTAGAGTTTTTATCGGCCGATAGTTTAGGCAGTATCCCCGGGCATTCATTTTTTATAGTTTCATGGTTTGAAATCATCAAATACCGCACTCCTATACACTTCCAAAGCGAATGCCAAAATGATTTAACTAAAGGCCGATTGAAAACCTCTTATTGTGTTACTACTAAGTGGAAATGTCGGAGTTCCATATAAAAATTTTGGATATTTTTTATTTATCCTACAGCAAGGATATCAAAACAGTCACGTTATTATAACAAACATTACTAATTGTCCCATTATGTTATTAAAACCACTTCACCATAACCACCTACTTTGTAATTTGATAGTTCACGTGTAGATATATTTACTCAACAAAGTTATTATTACTGGGGAACAAATAGATAACAATATATTAAAGAAAAAGTATAAGAATATAGCTTAGGCATCACCAATGAAACATAAGTAAGGCTTTTCTATTTAATAAAGATATAGGAATAGAATATATGTCCATATATTTTAATATTTTTGTGTTCCGTCTCTCCGCTCTGCCACCTTCTTTTCAAAAGCAATGTGTTCAAATAACGATGCAATTGCGGTAAGATCAAAACCGTTCCCATACATGACGTAGATGATGTATTTTGAATAATCAAGTCAGAGCTCAGTACGCTGCGCCGACCCTTCGCCGCAGTGACGTAGTAGAGTTAACTCAATTTCCTTAAGGCTTTAGAATGCAAATATCGCCTCTCGCAGCCAACGTTTTACCTCTAGCGTAAAGAGATACCTTGCGCTAAAAGTTTCATCATATACAAAATAAGATTATTTCCAACACGAGCGTAGGTTTATGAAAATCTATTTCAAAAATTGTTATAAATTCGTCGACAATTTTGACCGTTTGTGATATATTGTTTTCATGATCAGTAGAATTGATATTACACACATTTGGCGTTAACTTATAAGAGTTACGATGTGGCACATAATGTTTATAATACTTAAAATAGTTATTTTGCAGGTTTATTAAGCATTTCAAGGTGAATTATGTCCAGTTTTCGTTTTATCAAAGTGATAATTACTATCTAACTTCAAAAATACAGAAAAAAAGTATTACTTTTAAAATGTTCTATTCTGAAGTAGAATCTCTACCAGATTTGAAATAAATCCTTTCGCTAAGTTCTTCGACCACATAAATATTAAATCCAACTTGTGTGGGAAGGCTTTCTTCTTAAGATATCTCGATAGATAAATCAATACACACAGCGTCACCGCAACTATAGGTTGCTTTTCACAATGTGAAATTAATATATAAAAGATAATTCCGCACCTGTCTATGTTTTACTATAACTGCCTTTTCCAGATGGTTGACTTTATGACAAGGAATCGAGCAAACAATCTCATCACCAGATATTTAGTGTACAACATATACTATACAATTATACACTCTTTTGCGGTGTCCTATTATGTTACTATAAGTAAATAAACTTAAATTAGGCTATTAATATAAAGTAAATGGAAAAAGAAGTTAAGAAGGAAGAAAAAAAAAACATTATACGAAAAGATGGGAAATGAGAAACATGTAAGCTCACATTATATCGTTTTGAGTATTTAAAACAGCTAGCAACAAGCGCTTCTACCCCCGATGTTATAAAAAACTAAGCAATAACCTAACGCACAAATTTCGTTTTACTGTAGACTTAAATTATGAAGAATTAACATTTTCATACTATCAATCATTTTATTATAAAATCGCAAAAAAAATACCTAGAAACGACTCGTTGCTTTTTTGGAGCCTGCACCATGACTCAGCTTCGGGTGAGAGATGACCCGTGGGGATTTCGATACGAAAAATAAATAAAATAAGCGAAACGAAAAATATTATGTATTTTAACAATTAATACAGTTGTTGTAACACATATAAGTGTTTCATTAATTAGATTAGATTAGATTATAATAACATATTCTTATTCATGTTAATTGTTAAATCTCCGTTACTTCGGCCATATGACATGCTGTGAGGATGCCCAGGAACGCCTGGTATTGCAGAGTTCCGATACGCGGGTATCAACGAAAAAGACACCTATCAGCAGAAGGAGACCGTTGGAGAGCTTTACACACACCTCAGAACAACATGTATAACCATGACTGCTTTTATAATACCGTATATTTAAAAAAACGATACTGACTTTACTTCATAGAAACTTCGTAATACTAAAGTAACAACTGAAAAACATTTTCTCAAAATCTTAGTCTTAAGTAATAGCATTGAAAAAATGCTTTTAGCGAGGGTGTTAGAGCTCAGTGTAAGCACCCCCTTGTAGCAGACAGAGGTTCTATTATAAACTATTGAGTTATAAATATTTTAATATACCATTTTTGTCTTTGTGAACTGCCTTAAATTACTTCATAACCCTTAAACAGTTTATATCGTACTAATCAATTTTTATACTTTGTTTTGCATACTTTTAAATTGACGTAAAACGTGTTTCATGTCTATAAATTACGGAGATGAAAGATATTGTATAAGTTTATAACAATTCAAATGTAATAATGGGTAAAAATATTCACAACTCAAGACAAAACATATTTCTGCACAATCTCTTTTTCAAAATCTACGTCCGAGCTGAAAATAACTTTTTTTAAAGGGTGGCAATCGTTGGTGTAGGAATATACGAGTATTTATAGACAGAGAATCTAATCAAGGTTAGCAGCAGTAAAAAATAAATAAATCAAGCTTTAAGAATCAAGAGGCAGGTCATGGCCTTTCATAATGTTTCATTGTCATTTGAATTGATGATGTATGAATGCTGACGATTTTTTAACATACACATATTGTGTACAAACAAAATTATTTAAAACAAGACTGAGACTTTCTGTTAGACAAATTACGTTTGACACAATGTCATTTGACATAATGACATTTGACATCTGACATGTTCGTATTCATTTTTTTTTAATACTACTGCTCCATCGTTTACTGATTCTGCCAAAGTTAAGTGGAAAGTAGATTTATTAGTTTGTATAGGTTAAAATTTTATTAATTTATTGTATTTTACTAAACAAATTAGTGACATGTTTTTTTTTACTTTTCTATTTTTAATATCGAAATTAGTGGCGTTTCTACTATTGAAATCAAAAATCATAATGATAAGACAATTTAATTTATATTATATATTATTGACCGATTTTTGTTTCCCTTTTTTATGGATTATAATTATATCTGTTGTATATAAAATTGTAATACAAAGTAAATTACTAATGAATTACAATAAACAAACAAACAAATGAAAAATTTTAGCTAATCTTTACACCGGGAAGCGGGTCAAAGTTAACGTGTAAGATATGCACCGAATAAACATAAGTCAAAGAAAATATTAGAGTTAAAAAAGAAATAGAAAAAATGATTTTAGTACAACATTTTCTTCTGTGTAAAATATTCTTATTGTAGATTTAATGAACACAAGATAACACAGCTTCAATTATAAATAAATTATATAATTTAGTTTCTTTATTTAGATATGTTAAACTGTAAAGTCAGGTGACGATTTTTTTTACGTCACGTACACAAAATTGATAGAACCATTCAATAAAAAGCAAATTACACTTCATTGAGATTCCTGGAACACTGTGCAGCGTGTGCACTCAAGAGACTAATGGCGAGCAAATGCAAGTACCGCTTCTCGGTACTAATTTAATTTCCTAAGGGCAACCGAATGTAAATAGAGCTTCTCACCACCGACGTGTTTATTCATATGCCTAATGGAAACCGAATACTAGTGGCGTTTCTCGCTATCAACGTGTTAACTCACTTTATATAGTATATATAGCGATAAGGTGCAAAGAAATATGAAATTTTAGTGTATTTTTTAAAGCAAGCAAACATATAATTAGGTATGTGCAGTATTATTCATTAATCAATTGAATTAGAACAAACGAATGCAGGCTCTGCTTCTAACTAACAGCGTGTTAGCTTAATTCCTTTATGGCAACCAATGGCAGGCTCTCCATTTCGATACCGGCATATTCATTCAATTAGCTTATTGCAACCGAATGCAGGCTCTGCTTCTCGCTACCAGTTTATTATCTCAATATGACAACAGAATGCAGATTCTGCTTCTCACTACCAGCTTGTTAACTCAATATGTCAACAGAATGCAGATATTTTTTTAAACGGGAGGCGACTGCCAATTTTTAGCTGGTTCGCTATAAATGTGCTTGTCCGCAAAGCTTCGATCCATCCCCGCCTCAGATCTTGCGGAGTAAATATCGCCTTAGCTACAGATAAATCAATGCTCCATCCACTAATAGAGCGGTTAACGGACATTCAAGGATTCCGCCCACCAGCGTGCAGAAAGCCAACTTTAATGCAATCGAATCGGATTGCACTAATTGAATTCTAATACAGATTATATTTATTGTAAATCTTTTTCAGTAGTATCAATAGGCTTAGTTTCTATGACCGACGCTTTGCGGTTATCTTACTAGATACTGCACATGATTTGGACCTGTACACTTACAATAAAAAAAAAAAGTATGGAATTACAAAATGGAACTCTCTGGGATTGTGTTAAAATGTTTATTTTAGATTCGGCATTCGGTGATGCAGTCTAACGCAGCTCTGGGTTCGGTATTAGGTAGTTCGGAAAATTTAGTTGTGGACGTCACCATCTGCATGACAATGTATGTATATACGTCGAGGTCGACCGGCGACTGCGGTTACAAAATCCAATATTGATACCGAACGACAATTGACTAAAAAAAATTACGGGTCCACAAATTCTACAGCATTAGACATTAGAATGAGCAAAGTGCAAAACATTTGACATGTGCATCCGAAAGTTCGGATGGATAACGCATGAAGCCGCACCGCATTAACGGAAGATTAGAAACGGCTGCGTGTAGAGTGATGTCGTAAAATTATATGAAATCTAGGCAATCTATGAATAATAACGTGGCAAGGTGTGTATTTTAAAACTTTTATAACTTTCTGAATCGTTATATTTCAAAAACGGTGGCTCGTAAGAAAAAAGTATTGATACATTTTTTATAGATAATTTTATGATCTACAATTTTTGTCTGAGGTACTTTTATGATAAAACTTACCGTTTTGCTGAAAATCGCGAAAAACTCTTTTTTTTTTAACCTTTGACCTTGAATAAAAAAATCAATACACGGAAATGATGGGGAACTTTTAAACATTGTTTATAATTATGTTTTGAACAATTTTACTGATTTTCAGCTTGATGGGACTTTATGTAACTTCACTCTCATTTCTTGGTCTAGATTGACGGGACTAAAGATACATGCGAGGAGAGATAGCGCTGGCAATGCACTAATAAAAATAGTATTGTTTGTGTAATTTGTAGGCGCTGGTAACCGATTACTATCTAAGGCAGCATGAAGTTAGTTGGAAAAGAATTAGTAATATACATATGTATATCTATTTGATAAAAAAAAAAGTCATAAACCATTGAAATAACCAAAAAGAGCAAAAGCCCATTACTGTCTATTGCAGGCATCTTGATTGATTTACCCGAAATGACATTTCGAGAAAAACTTTTATGACTCAGTTAGATATAGATAAATACGATTTTCATATTTAAGAACTTTGAAAAAAAAAAAAACAGCGACTCGACAATTTTATATTACCGTAAAAGAGTTAATAACTCATATCATGTTTGTAACACGTTACCACCTCGAGAGTAAACTAATTTGTAAAAAAAATAAGGTATGATACATGTTACATTTAATTATTATTATTTTTTCATGAAATTTTTTTAAGTTACAATTAACGATTAAATTTGATCCCAAAGAAAATATTTAAATAAGCAAAGGCAAATACATTGTACTTTTCTTAAAATATTCTTGATTGATTTGCCCAAAGAACTTTTATAACTCTGTTAAATAAATTACAGGTACATCAATATATTCATATTTAAATCAATAAACCATAACGACCACCTTCATATTACCATAAAAGAGTTCTCAATTCGTAATCACATTTTGAAAACGGTTTAGTTTGTAAACGAAGTAGTAACACGTCAAGAGTAAACGTGTTGAACACACTCATGGGTGGCGGGCCAGACCGCCACGACCACCTGTGGCGCGAGTTTACTGCGAACTGAACGATGTTACCGGGACCATCGATTCACAGATTGCCGCCCCCGTTCAACGTATGACAAATCTTGAAATTAAATAGTTGCCTCAATGTTACATATTTTGTGCATTGCTTACAACTAAAATTGAAAATTTCACATGCATATATAAAGTCGGACTTGTAGAGTCGGGTCACAGAAAGCAATTCTTTTTTTAATACAAGTTAATAACGAAGGGAAGACTTAAGAGGCAAATATCGGCATACAAAAAACCTGTTAAAAAGTGCCCTATTTTGTACCATGGCAAAACGCTTGCAACACTATTTTTTTAAAATGTTACATAATTATAAAAGTACTCGAACACGAGACAATTGGTTTATCTAAACACGAGAGTTGTTTTACGATCCACACGTCACGTGGACGTCTTACCGTGAACATACTTTCCTTCTTATTGGATACAAACTTATTCTTTTTCCATTTTAATTATTTTTTACAAACTTTTTTTTTATTAGGCCAGCACCGCTCGTTTTTAATATTTTATGCAAACTGCGTTCGTGTTTTCTAATAAATACTAAAAACATTTTTTAGTAATAATAATAATAATAATTTATTGTTGCTCTCACATGTACAGCACTGCATTAGTCATTACAAAAACAAACTTACAGTAGACACATTGTTATAGTTATACTATAATAATAATATTTAATAATAATTTATTTATTCTCTCACACAGAATTTGTTACAAAAATCATTATAGTAGTCCATGTATACAACTCAAAATAGTCATAATCTGTGTGAGAGACTGGCTTCTGTACTAGGCAGGGCCTGTATGACAGATAACCAGCCTCTCCTATCTCTAGATAATTAGGTGCTAGTGTACGTGTACTTCGTAGTTAAGTTACCGTGTAGTCTTTACATGTGAGATGAATAAATGAATGAATGAATTATATTTAAAGTGTTGTTATCGAATAAGTGTGGATGTGTATGTTTATGTTAATGTTGTGTGTGCGTGAGAGTATGCGTGTGTGCATGTGTGTGTGCGTGCGTTGGCGTGGGTGGGCTTGTGCATTTGAGTGTGTATGAGTGCATGTGTAGTGTGAGTGTGTATGTGTGTGAGTGTGTATGTGTGTGAGTGTGTATGCGTAAGTGTGTTCCAATGTCAACTGACTATGAAGGCACAAACAGCAGGTAAAACTATCGTACTAGGACAGGCTTCTATGACAGATTATTGGGCTCTCCTAGCTCTGAATTTGTGCAGTACTATATATGTCAGAAAGTGATATTGTTGAGGGTGAATAAAATCGACAATGTGTACGTGTATAAGTGAGAGTGTGTGTGGGTGTTTGTGTATATATTGCGTGAGCTCGCGTACATGGTGTGTGAGATTGTAAGAATAGCGTGTGTAACCTAGTACCCTATAATAATTTAATTTAATAATAACTCATTATATTTACTTTTTCAAAATATAATAAGTTCATAAAGATTGCAAATAAAAAGAAAAAATAAGCAAGATAAAACCAACATTTTAATAGTGGTATAAAATACTCAATATCACTTTCGAACACTTTTTCTTTCGAACGAAACTTTCGACTTCTTTATTTCCTAAAATTAAAGTCAAACTTAGCAGCAAGACTTTTTCGAACATGAATGAATGAATGCGTGTTTTTGAAACGGAGTTCCTTATGGGGCGTTGCGGAGGGGTACCCTAGCCTAGCCTAGCTGATGATGGTAAGGGGGATGCGGGGAGGGGAAAGAAGAGAGGGGAATCAGGAGATGAGGATGAGGAGAGAGGGTAGAGAAGACGGGGAGTTGGGCCTCACTTATTTCGGGAAAATGCAACACAAGCGCTACTTCACAACCAGTTCTCTGTGAGGACGTGGTATCGCACCGGTCGAGCCGGCCCATTTGTGCTTACAAGCATGGCTCTACCCCTAATGACTTACGTTTGTGATTGTTTGTGATTTCAGATTACATATATACATTCACGCCTGTATCCTCGAAGGGGTAGGTATGAGCATAATTAACACCTACATTTTGATTATAATTCACTCCCATTGACGTAAAACTGTACCACCCGTACGTTTTGGTACGGTTTAGCGAGGGCTAAAGGGCAATCGGGGCAAGCCGTCATCTGGGCACTTTTTGGAATTCAATAAGAAAATATGGCGTATATTGACAGGAAAGGGATGGTAACATCAATATCCGGGTACCTGAAAGTCCGAACCCTCAACTAAAATAAATGTTATAATAATAATAATTTAAATTTAAAGCCGGCAACGCACTTGTGACTCTTGGGTGTCCATGGGCGACGGTAGTCACTTACCATCAGGTGACCCTTCCGCTCGTTTGCACCCTGACGCATAAAAAAATATATCAATAATTTTCAATATTATTTTGTTTACGGGTATGTGTCTAAGTGAAGTTGCATAACCATTGCGATGTAATATGAAGGTTTGACAGTTATCTTCTAATTTGAAAAGCAACGACCATAAGCTTTTATTTTTTCTACGGGGAAGGCAAAGACAACAGACAGGCCGACAGGCCCACACCCTCGTCTATCCTTACCCGCCTCTGCTGCTCTACTGTCATCAGACTCAATATACATGATTGGTCACAAACCACTTACATAATATATGTATGAATAAAGATATGGTAAAATCCGCCAATGGTTTAATATGATTGTATACGGATATAATATAGTATACGAGTGACTTTATGCAATTTACTATGGTATTAGATATAATACTGCTTTATAACGGAATCATCATCGTCATCGTGTTTTATAACATACTGTATTTACAATTCGCCATGATAGTTTAAAATAATTAGAAATACGAATACTAGTATTAGTATAGAAACATTTTGAATTTATAAAAAATTTGAATTTATTTTATAGGAGGATAAAAACTATATTATTCATATAAAAAGCCCGTTGCGACGTCTGGTCACGCTCTGTCATTGTCAATTTGCATTGAATGATGAATTGAACTGGTATGAAAAATAAATCTCAAAATATATAACAAATATATGAGCAGGCTAAAAACCACTTTACGTGTATTAAAATCTATTCAAAATTACTTTATCGCACTTTAAGAAACCAACAGATCGCTGTTATTAAACTGAATTACTAATATATTTTCCCAGAGTTGAAACAACTTGAAATCAATGTAATTTAACATTAAAAAAAATAAAGTAATATTTAGAATTAAATCTTTATTAGTAAATAAATAAATAATAGTTTAAAAAACTAAAAAAAAAACACGCTTACGCAACTATCATAAGAAGGTCTCTCCGAGGTTATAATAAGCCGAATGCCCGATCAAAGAGTAAGTATGGGGCTGCACGCATGCGTAGTTCGCGCACTAGCTCTATCTCTCTTACTCGCATGCAAAGGATGCGGAAACAAATTAATTAATCCTGGCGAATCTAATTAGGCTAATCGGATATTTTAATCGAATTATTGCATTGTCATCGGTCTCTGACAGGTGTGCAAAGTTTAAATTAAATCTGACCGTTCAAAGTAGGGTAAAATCGAGCTCAAAGGAGTCGGTTATATACATACATACATACATACATACAGGTGAAACTAATAAAAGCGTGTTAAAAACATGACTGAGTCGGCCGAAAAACGCAACTGTTTATAAGAAAACGAATGCCAATGTATATAATAACAAGTACATTGGACTACAAAAAAAAAATCTTTATATATATAATTCTTCTGTGAGTGTGTATGTCACTGAACTACTCTCAAACGACTGGACGGATTTTGATGAAATTTTTTGTGTGTGTTCAAGGGGATCTGGGAATGGTTTAGATTCACAAATCAGCCCGGCAGATGGCGCTGCAGTCGGTATCTAGGTTATTTATCTATATTGATCTTAATCGCTTGAAATATCATACAGGACAACGTCTGTCGGGTCCGCTAGTATATACATATATAACGGACTTTCACCGCGCTTATCGTAATATATTGATTATGTTAATAATAAATATATTTACATTATTATATTAACATTTATTAACATAATAATAAAAAAAAAATGTTAATAAACTGAATTTTTCAGACCTTCATTTTACACTTTGGCGGTAGAATCGTACTTTAAGCGGGCCCATCCTTCAATATGTGCAATTAATTCAATTTTACAAAATATTCAAATCGATTAAAAATTACGAACATATCACGTAACATGAATCCTTTATTATTTAATTTTCCACCTTAGAGGTGGTCTATGTTCTTTCAATTAAAAAAAAAATCTATAACCACAGTGAAAAAACAAAAAAAAAAATATATTAAGTCACTTTTATAAAGTACTTACTATTATTTTGCCAATCTCTAATGTCACTGTAATACGATATCATGTGTCAAAACGGACCTATTATTTTGTGATCATTATAGACATATCTATATAAAACTGTATACAGTCTATCGCATAGTTAACAGAAGTCATGTCGGTTTTCGAACAACATGGCGATCATATTTTTATAGACTGTTTTTTTCTCTAGAAATACTTGACATTGGCAGAATCTCTGCGTTGAATATACACGCGAGAAAGAGTCCATAAATAAATAATAATAATAAAAACTTGACATTGGCAAAATTGTGGTGACATCTCCACAAAGGCCAAAAAATAAGAAGAAGAAGAAGAAGACATATATATTTGGTCTATTTTGGTGTCATCAATTTATTTAGATAGTCATTAAAATGTGAGCTTTTCGCAGTAATACGTGGATGGCAATCTGCACTTACTTACTTACGTACATACACTCATGCTGTAACCCCGAAGTTGTTAGCAGAAGCATAATTAACGACAACTTGCCTGTTTTGTTTCTCTAATGGTTAGTGACCCTGACTGCTCAGCCAGAAGCCGTGGGTTTCATTCCCAGGGGAAAAAATGAGTATTTCACAAATAGTTATCACAAATCTGGGAGTTCTTCATATATTGTTGAATTTGTTAAATCGTTACTACAGTTACAGTAAAGTGGCGTTAAAGTGGAAGAATCTAACTGAGTTATTTAACAGTCAAGACGTCAATCTTTTAGAATAGAAAGTGGCGGCGCCGCGAATTGATAAGCGGTTGTGTTCAAGGAATTTACGAGCTTGGGAAGGATATACATAATGTTAAAACGAACATTTTGAATATAAAGATATGTTTTTATATAATTAGTTATTACAATAGTAAATAAATATATGTATTTTTTTTTTTAATTTTCTTTCTAGCCAAGGCTAATACATTACTAGTGTTCTTGTTAACCCTTCCCCCCCCTACACCCCTAAACTAAGATGAATTGTATTAGAAGGTAGCTTCATCAAGTCATTTATTTTGTATTTATTTATTTATTTCTATATTCTATTTATTTCTATTCAGCAGATTTTTTTTTTTTTTTATACTATAGGGGGACAGACGAACAGACGGGTCACCTGATGGTACGTGAAACCGCCGTCCATGGACACTTGCAACTCAAGAGTCGCAAGTGCGCTGCCCGCCTTTGAGGGTGATGAGGGATGGGGGATGCAGGGAGCGGAAAGAAGAGAGGAGGGATGAGGAGATGGAAAAAAGAAGAAAGGAGATGAGTGGAGAGAAAAGGGGGAGGGGGAATTGGGCCTCTGGAAACCTCACTGAATTCGGGGAAATGTAACGCAAGCGTTACTTCACAACCGGTTTTCTGTGAGGCCGTGGTATCGCACCGGTCGAGCCGGCCCATTCGTGCCTAAGCATGGCTCTACCACTGAAAAATTGTTGTTTTTGATGTTGCGCGCGCTCGCTACCTCCAAGCAAGCTTTCATCGAAATGTCTAGTAATAAAATGACAAAAACAGACTTCCATGTGCTCTTTCAATAAAAAAAGAAAAGGGTTAAAAATACACAAAAAAAAAAACGCTAGCGTCGCCTTAAAAATACCGGTGACAACTACTCGAAAGCCAGCTATTGTAAAGTAGCAAATGTGTATACATCAAAAAAAGTTCGTGACGTCGTTCATTCCTTTTCTTTAGATTTATTGTGTAGCTTAATATAGTTCTTGTATGTACGCCCACATAGTGCTGTACAAATATCCATACAATTTTTCACTATTACGTAATAAATTAACAAATACTATAAAATTCTACAATAAAGTAACGTAACTAGATCGTAGTTAGTTCGTTAACGTTCTTGTAGATTATGAGTTCGAAAGTACTATTAGTTTGTAACAGACCTAATTAATGATATGTATGATTTGTTACTATGTGATTTGTAGCAAATACGAATAATCAAACCTAATTAAGATCTTCATGCGTGTTCGACTGCCAATGTAAATAGGCCAAGTAATAAACTAGAGTGAAACAGCAGCCCACAGCAGTCTTCTATTCTAATTTAAACTTGCAGTATGTAGTATCACGTTTTGTTATTTCAAATAACCTTTTACTGATTAATAGTACGCAAGCAAATAGCCGTCCTCCGGGCACTTTTGGGAATTGGTTAGGAAAATTTGGAATACCTATATTAAAAGGGAAGGACAGGATAAGAAAGGGAAGAAAGAGGACAATGCTTATACAGATTGATTGGGAAGTATAAGCAAGGCAGTGTCGCATACGTATAACTCGAACTTACTGGCGCCAGCAACTCCGAGCCTCTAACTAATAGACAGAACTGTCAAATACATCACGTTCCAGACGCACCCATTAGACGCAGACGTGGTTCTATAAAATATAGAAAACAAAAGGTGCAATATACTTTTTCGTATTATAATTGGTTGTTATATATAGTTGATCGTTCCGGCTTATAGTACGAAGCTGAAGGTTTGGAAGTGCGCACATCTGATGATGAAAAATATGTGCCCGATTCTTATTTGATCAAACGATTGAATAATGATATTGACAATTACTTGATGTGTGTAAAGTACGATGAACACTGCATTAAACTACTGTCAGTACTCCGAAGTAAGTATTATGCGTTTCAAATAAAACCTCCAAGAATTTGCCTCACGAAATACTTGTTGAAATAGACCGAAGTCCGAAGTGCGTCTCTACACACTGGTGCAACCTCGCGAGGACCTTAGCGTCGGGTCCGGCACCCGCTACGGAAAATGAATAACATACAACAATAACACAACACACAGACAGACACTTCATTAAATCGCCATTCTAAGAAAGCTGTTTATGTATTCGTATGAAAACCAAACTGGAAGATAAACATCGCCTTCACAAGATTTAACGGAACCTTTTTTCCTGTGGAAAGCGATTTTTTTTTTTCGAATCTATGTCATTTTGTGTATTCTCTGTAAACGCATTTGTCCTTATGACATCTGGTGTTTTGGTCATATGTATGTATTATAATACACAGACATATAAATTATTATACATTTTTAAATATAAAGTAAAAAACAAAATATATTAAAAAAAAAATAAAAAATAGTGTCCTACCGGTATCGAGTACAGGGACCAAGCTACCGGTGGTTAGGGCTCCAGAGACAACCTCCTCATGATACTTGCTGTATCAAGAAGGACTGCCTTTTGCATCAGGCCCTTAACCCAGATACCTAACGTGAGCCTCTAAAGGTGTTGGTCGAGGCTTTAGCAATCAACCCATGGGCTGATATGACTGTCGGCACAATGATTGCTGAATACTCATCCCACATGTCGACAACCTCATGGGCCAGATTCAAATATTTTATTTGTTTTTTAGCCTTTATGAGATTGTCATGGGGAATGGTAATATCAATAAGCATTATTTTTACATTATTATCATACAAAGGGCGGCCTCTTACAAGCTACCTTAGGATGGACTATACTGTAGAGTAACAGTAGATAATCATATCTAGAAAGACGACTCGACGCAAAATGAAATAATTGACTTTAAAAACACGTATACAACAGCCTTCAGTGCGCCTTCCAATCTCTTTACATTAAATAGTAAAAACGTGAAATATAAAAACTTATAATTTCTCCTGGTATCTCATGATCAAATCCAGATTTCATTACAATGGGACCACAACAGAAGACTATAGTCTTCTGTTCTCTTTGGAATAATGACAATTTTTGAAAATCCGTCGACATTTGAAATCACTTAACATACATTAAAAAAAAAATAAACAATGTTTCATAGAACCTCCTACTTTGAGGACGGTAAAAAAATCAGCAGAGTAATGTAGGCACACGCTTAGTGTTTGAACGTCGGGAAACTTCAGGCCTTTTGACTCGGGGCAAAAGAGACAGACAGATAGCAATCGGAAGTCGCCCGAGGCGAAGCGAAGTTACAGCGTTGTGTTAGAGTTGAAGTGGCCCTCAAGCCGTCTACACTCTCGTTCTCGCCTAACTTCGATCAACTTCGCGAATGTTTACACCTTAAGGGGTATGCGAGTATGTTCATATGTTATAGCACTTACAGTTTCTTAAAGAGAGTTTATTACTAAGTTCTACGTATTTCAAGCATTAGCTCTTAATCAATCAGGTACCCAAATAAAGGCCATTAGGACTGATGGTGGAATAAAGAGTTTGATAATTATCTTTATTCGAAAGGAATTGGGTAACACACTTAACCCGTATTACCCCCAAGTAAACGGCAACGCGGAGCGCTTAAAATCGTAGTATTTTTAAAGTCCAGTTCGATTTTGGCTGGAAGCGGTACCACAGCATACTGGGAAGCTGCATTTCAGGCAGCTATCTACTTAAAAAATAGATTCCCTTACCGAAACTTGAATAGCTAAAAATATCGCCTGGATAAATGGTGCGGCCAGAAGAATGATATTAGCGATCTTAGAGTATTTTAGTTTTTAGTCTTGTTCGTGTACCTTCACGTCAGAGAAAAAATCTCGACTTGAAAGAATAAGCTGTATTTGGTGGATCCTTGAGATGTACACCAACACACAAAATATACACACATAATAGACTTAATACAATGTAAATTAATATAATGTTATATCGGTAATGTTTGTAATGCTGATTGTTATTTACAGTTGAGTATATATTTGCATGCCAAAACAAGACAAAATATGGCATTGATCAAAAACCGCCTATGTAACACCTGGTACCTACTACCTGTATTCTATACAAATAAATAAACATTTTAATTTCAGTTTATTTCAGATTTCATTTCATTTCATCAAGTGCCTAGGGATTAAGTACGTTTTAGGGTATTGATTAGGGCACAATTGAAGATTATTATTTTAACTTTTTTGGATCGTTATTAATTCTTTTTAAAGAATTCCAGTACTTGAATAAAGAACTTTCTTAAATTTTGATTAAAAGAAATAAAAGATCAACGGTCAATCTGGATTCATATAAAAGTTTGTAATAGCGTTTTTACAAAGCCATTACTATCGTGAGAGAACGATCCTTAGGCGCGAATGGGTTTGTTCGACCGGTGCGATACCATGGCCTCACTGAAAACCGGTTGTACCGCTTTGTACGTTGCATTTCCCCGAAATTAGGGATAAGGAAAGAAAAACACAATTTCTGTATCGGAACTGAATTGAAAATTGCATCGATATGAAGCGTCGTCATCAATTGATACGAGAAGTGATGATGAGAGCCATCGGAATGTTGCAAATTGGTTCCAGGCAACGTAATGTGGCTATCGCTGTTGACTACACAGAGTTTCATAAGGACTGGACTAGACACGCTATGCTATCACGGGCAGCGTGGTTTCGACTAATGCGCGACAATGCACGTCCACACACGGCTAGACTCGTAACACGCACTCTTGCCGATGCTCCCATCAACGTTTCTACAGTAGCCGGCTCAGTCGCAATACCTCTACCTAATGTGCTTAACACATGATACATGTATAAACCAAGGAACGCGATCCAACGAACGAAACAACTTTTTGAATTGTGAGAAAGAAAGTCGGCGGTCATTTTCCACAAAATTCCGCCAACTTAGTTGCCTTTTAGGACACAGACGGAGATGGGGTGGCCCTAATTCACTCCACTGAGAACCACACGGCTGCAGTCAATAGAATTACCTTATCAAAATCTAATAGGATGATTTATGTATGCCGGAGTAAACCAATGTATTTCATATGCTGTGATATTTGCTCTGACATTCCATATACTGTGATATTTGCTCTGACATTCCATATGCTGTGATATTTGATATTGCTTCTGATATTGCACAGGGTATGAGTTATATAAACCAATTTTAGAACATGTTACACTCGGGAACGATGGCATGCAGCGAAGATCCTACAATACTTTAGAAATTTAGTCGAGTATCTATAAGATATTGAAAAAACAGGAGGGTTTTCTTATATTACTTTTCTGTCAATTGCAGAATCGGAGTTTCATCTATAGTAATTAGAAAAACGTTAAGTGTTCTACGACTATAAAATATTTTAACTGTATGTTAAAGTTATAATGTGTGCATATTCCTGTTAAATTAGAGAATCGTAGCTTGAGAATAAAGGAGGGTGCTCAAGAATGGGTACCGGTAAAGTTACTGTCTTTACCGGTATCCATTCCTCATCATCATTTGCCAGCTGATAATGATTATAGTCTAAGAGTCACGCTTTAGATATGAAATCAAAATGGTTTGTAAGACAATATAAGATAGTATAGTAGTTCTTGTTGGGAATGGTATTAAATACAAACAACTGAAATGTATTATTAATCTTTCCGTGGAACATGGTATTAAACTAGCCTGTGTTAAGCTATTTAGGCATATTGTAGTAGGCGCTTACGAAACCCTCAATCAATCAAAACTTTCTTCTATTCTACATTTGAATAACAATTGAAGAAGTTTTGGCACGGGTCACTACTAGTCGGTACACTTACTATTAATCAGTCTGTGGTGATTTCAATATGAATATTTTAAAATAAAAGTCCATTTGAAGAACAATTGAAGAAGTTTTGGCAAGAGTCACTACTAATCAGTACACTTCCTATTAATCGGTTATTGTCTGTGGTGATTTCAATATGAATATTTTAGAATAAAAGTCCATTTGAAGAACAATTGAAGAAGTTTTGGCAAGAGTCACTACTAATCGGTACACTTCCTATTAAGCGGTTATTGTCTGTGGTGATTTCAATATGAATATTTTAGAATAAAAGTCCATTTGAAGAACAATTGAAGAAGTTTTGGCAAGAGTCACTACTAATCGGTACACTTCCTGTTAATCGGTTATAGTATGTGCTGATTTTAATATGAATATTTTACAATAAAAGTCCATTCCAACGCAATATTAAACCTTTTAACAACACCAACTCGAGTAACTGAAACATCCGCTACGTGATTAGGCAACCACAGGTAATAGTAAAAGTAGAGATGGAATGTACGAGCTTCATGGACTAATAAAGTCTTTTAAATCAGTATGTCGCCAATGTAACCTTTAGAATCCAATGTAACTAAATATGAGTTTATTAGTAACAAAAAAACAAATGTCATAAAATTAAATTAACACTACCTGGAATTGTTTTTAAATCCAAAGAGAGTGCAGTATCAACTAATAATAGGCCTGTTTCCTGCCTGTCATGCTCAATCAAATGCAAAATACTATTTGCATTTGATTGAGCATGACATTTTTTTTATTGACATTTCTATCATGCAAACTAAAGGGCGTTTTACAACTGACGCTGGTGTTACCTTGTGACAATATATTTTTGTAGCCTGGAGGAAGCTAAGGATGCTCTTGGTATGTTTTGCGACCTCTCAAAAGCATTTGACTGCGTAAATCACGTTGCTGCTGAAAGTTGAACATTACGGACCTTGTGAACAGGGGTTTTCTTTAATTAAATCTTAGATGAATGATGGACAACACCAGGTTTACATTAATGGCCTGAATTTTAAGTCTATAATGGACGTGCTGCAAGGATAAATTTTGGGCCCATATTTATTTGGTCTATAGAAATGATCTCTCTCATTTTCCAAATAGCCGACCCAAATTAGTATTGTTTGCTGACTAGTATTCATTTTTAAAATATGACATCTACATTATTTATATACAGCTTTGACGATGTAAATAATATTATTAATAGAATACATAATTGATTCACTATTATTAATTTAGTGCTAAACGAACGAAAAATTAAATTTAAAAGATTTCCTTTGCCCAAGACATACAAATCTTGACAATTTATTAAATAAGAAAAATATTGACTTGAAACTGTTTTTAGCGATGACTCTAGATTATAGGTTACAATGGAGCACTTAACTCTTCTATCAAAGAGGATAAGTTCTGTAGCGTATGTTGTAAGGAAGGTCTGCCAGTTAACAGTGATGGAAGTATCTATAGCACTAGACTAGTTTACTTTAGTTATTACTACAATGGCGTGTCGTACGCTATTTTATTGTACATTCTGCAGAAAGATATATAAGATCTATTTATAACATAAGGAGTCACAAATCCCCTAGGAATCTGTTTAGGGAAATTAACATCCTAACGTTGCACGAAATGTTATGTACTGAATAAATTGTACATCTGAACATGCAATTTTTTTTTTTATGAATGAATATGCCAACGGCTTGATAATGTTTTAAGGATGTATTTGAGAATGATAATTCTTCATAAACCTCTAACTTGTTTTTATTTGCATAACATGTTTAGTTTTGAATGTTAGGCAATGTGGATTTTACTTGAAGTATTTAAAAAACCATTTTAATAATTTTAGGATAACGAAAAGTGGCGTCTCATATTATTTTTTCTTTTTTTTGTAGAAAGCTCAATTTTATCAGATTCCTTTAACAATTACATAAACATGTATTTAAAAGTAATCAGAGTTTTAGCCATCCTGATATCTAGAGGGAGCGAGTTCCATAGGACAACAGATTGAACAAAAAAGGTAGAATGTACGAAGTCGGAGCGGTGAGTGGGACAATGGTGAAGCCGGTTGTGTGAAGGTCTAAGATTTACAGTATGTTTTGCACCTAAATGTTGAAATTGTGAAGGAGGACTTGGGAGGAATAATAAAGAATATAGGGTAATTAAGGCTTGTATCTGTCTACGTTGACGAATTTACAGCCACTTCAAGTTGGAGAGGTGCTAAGACACGTGATCATATTTCCGTAAATTGAAAACGAATCGAATGCAATTATTGAGAAGACGGTCAAGTTAATTAGGCAGATCTACATTCAAGTCAAAATAGCACACATCACCATAGTCGACTATAGGGAATATTAGAAAGACTATTTATGTATGATCCTACTTGATATTGAAAAGTACTTTTTGTATGGCATATGGGCCTACTAAATTTATGGAACTCAATGTGTCTCTCTATATAGCATATCAAAAAACTGTATTCGCAGGTGTACCCCAGGTTTCAATTCTCGGACCATATCTATTCATATTATATCTGAATAAGATACAAAAGCAAGCAGCCATCCATTTTGCTATCTGTGCTCATGACACGGCAACATTTTCTACACATACAGATATTGATTGACTTAGTAATTGATAGACTACAATATTGTATTAAGTGGTTGAGTCAATGTTTTTCTACATAGTAACTAAAACTAAAGTCCTCAATGAGGAAGTAATAGTGTTCACTAAAAGATAGCCTAAAACATTATAAAAATTAATGAATTGCATTGAGTTCGTCAGTTAAGTATTTGTGCGTTGTATTTGATAATAAATTGAACTGGATTGAAAACACTGAAGAGAAACATGGAGAAAGGTACTACAGCCCTCTCTCTCTCTCACTCTCTCAAACTCATATTAAGCCGTTGATAGGTTCTAAGTCTCCCAACCAAACTACTAATTTACAGAAACCTAGTAAGACCCTTACGCGCGAGGCACGTGACTGGTGTAGTCTTAATGAAACCTAATACAAAAAAATATAAATAGTTGAAAATAAATTACATATGTATATACATAAATTATTTATTGCATTTGCCCGAAATGATTGAGGTTTCAGGAGGCCCAACTCCCCCTCTCCCCTTTCCTGTCAGTCCATTCCCCATCTCCTTTTTCCAATCTCATCATCCCCCCTCTCTTCTTTCCCCTCCCCGCACCTCCCATCCCTCATCACCTTCAAGGAGGGGAGCACACTTACAACTCTTGAGTTGCAGATGTCCTTGGACGGCGGTTGTCATTTACCATCACGTGACCCGTCTGTTCGTATATCGGGGGATATATAGCATAAAAAAAAAGTTTAAAGAATTTTTAATAGGTTATTCTTGCGTTTATTTATCACAAACAGAAACAAATTTTTCCTTTCAATTAGGGTAGTCTGCTTGTGCAAGAAACAAGATCACACCATCAGCATACCTTTCTTGCAGATTTGACCACACTACACCACTAAAATTATGCACAGTCGTGAGAATGTGTGAAGGCGTTATTTATACGACAGTACTTCAATTATAATTGACTTTTTACAAAGTAGATAATTGCCATTATAATGATTAATCGTAAACAATTTGAACATTTATTCGTACCGACGTTTAAAGAATCACCCTAAGCCCTAACCGATCATTAAATCCGACCATAGATTACATATTATGCACATATTACATATGTCATACAGTTTTTTTAGAGATTAAATCCGACCATAGATTATATATTATGTACATGTTACATGTGACATATAGTTTCTTTACAGATTAAATCCTACCATAGATTATAAATAATGTACCTGTTGCATGTGATATACAGTTTCTTCACTGATTAAATGCGACCATAGATTATACATTGTGCACATGTTATATATGTATGACATATAGTTTTTGCACAGATGTTTTTATCTTCCATGATGACGCCCGAACCGTAGTGATATATAAACTAATGACTTTTTTTTGTATAAAAATATGATAGGAAAATTATACTATTTCAATTTAGTTTGCATATTCACCACTGAGCTCATCATACACTATGCGATGTTCATTTATACTCTGTTGCATTGGAGAGACAATCCGAATTGGTTCAACCGTATTACGTTCATTTCATTAAAAATTATGGCCTAATAACGCAACGAACAGACTTTTAATAAGTGCAATGAACTCACACCAGACTTTTTAAAAGAAGAACTTGTAGTAGTAAACGTAGGAGAGCTATGCTTCGACACATATGGGCCGGCTCGACCGGAGTATTACCACGGCCTCACAGAAAACCGGCTGTTAAACAATGCTTACATTGTGTGACCGAGTGAGTGGGGTTACGGGAAACATAATCCCCTATCCCTTCCCCTCTTTCCCCTCTTCCCTTTCCCCTACCCTAAAAGGACAGCAGTCTTATGACTCTTGAGTTGCAAGTGTTCATGGGCGGCGGCAGTCACTTACCATCAGGTGACCTGTCTGTAATTAGTCGTTTTTTTTTATTAGTTGCTTATTTTGTCAGTTTATTCCTTTATATTATATGCCTATCATGTCTGACCTGTTTTAGCTATTGCTTACACTGACCTGCTTGGACGTCAAAGGGCCATGCTTAAACATATATGTATAGGCCGCTTTGACCGGAGTAATGACCACGGATTTACAAGTAAACCATATGTGAAGCAATGCTTCCCTTATATGCAGCAAATTGAGAGAGGTAGGCGGAGGCCCAAGCTCTCAAGAGCCCACTCTCTTTATCTTGGGGGCACCCTGAAAGACCAGCGGGTAGTCACTTACCATCAGGTGACCGGTCTGCTCGTTTGCCCGTTATACTATAAAAGAAAACACTGCCCAATCCAACCATCTGAACAATATCCCTTTCCTTTCATTGCCTTCCCATCTTATCAACTCTCAATTTTTCCATCTCTAATTCCCAAAGTGCCAAAATGCTTAAATAGACTTGCCGTAAACCAAGCAGTGCCTGCTTGTGGGATCAAACTATAATTGGCAAAATGTGGGCTAAATGCCTGCCTAGAGTGAGTCTGAGTTCTCTGAGTGTATATTATACTTAGTTAAGTACATACATATATACACATGTCACACATATCTACAACTAAAGCTCTGCTCAAATCTTAAAATAAGTAGAACTTGTGGATGTTAGGTAATAATATATAAAATTTCCTATAAAAACGAAATATTGGTATCAGTTCCTTAGAAGGAGTATGTACATATTTTTATTTAAAACTCTTCCATAAAGTTTTTGGTGGCACGTAAAATGCAATCATCCTGGAAATTAAAACTGTCTCTAATTCCATGCCGTAAACAGTTATGACTTTATAGCAAGCAAACAAATAGGTGTAATTTTTTTTTGTCAACTGCAAACTGTGAATGTGTATATATATACATTTAGTCTTTTCAATAATGCTACTAAGATATATTAATACAAACAATATTCGAAATAAACTCTTTGAACTTCTACGTTTATTTCATTACATTCAAGCTATGTTGATAGCCAATGTTGATAATGAACGGCATTTCATTTTTATGTATAAGAAAAATTTTTGTTTAATCAATTTCACCTAATCTACAGCATCCAAAAACATAATATATCAGAACAACACACCACTAACAAACTTTTATCATTTAAATATCTGTTACAGCATTGAATTAGAGACTCTGTAAACAAAGACTTGATATTTCTAAATCATACATCCAATGATCTTGCACCAATATTCACAAAACATATTTCAGGCTCACAAGAATAATACTATAAATTAACAAGAAAGACTATTAAATAATTAGAAAAAAAATATATAGTGACTGCATTTTCTTTTCCACTGACGTTATCTCGATATGTTATTACTCAACATTAACATGATTTAAATTACACCTCACATATTAAAATCCATCAATCCGTCTAGACTTTAAGGCGATACAATGAAACGTCCTACATACATACATATTTACATATATATGCACTGGTAAAACATAAACCTCTTGTATGCACAGTCGGTTAAAAACTTTAGGAAGTGATATCAACTTAGTTTGTCATCACTTATTAAGAGTACTGGGTAATTCCATGAGAACTTCTGTCCATATTTTGTCCCACATTTTTTTTTACATATAATGTCATTCCATTGTTTTGAGAAAAAGTTAACCTTAAGTAATGTTGTTTTGATACTAAACTATTACATTATTGGTTTCTAGACACCTTCAGAGTATGTTATCATTGCTTTTTTATGAAAGAATACTGACAATGATGTCACATATTACTAGTATTCTGGTCTAGGTTACAAGAATAAGAGTAAGTATAGAATATTTACATATATGTATATATATGTATATATTATAAGCCGAACATAATGACTCCACTCTGCCTGATGGAAAGCAATACTCCACTAGTCCAAGAGTGGTCCACACTATGGCAGCCTGGTGAAATGTTTTCACGCCCCGCTTAAAAGATCCGAGATCAAATTCGGAGGTAAACACGTACGCTGGTAGTGAATTCCAGGCTTTAACCGATCTGCACAGGAAGGAAGAGCCGAACCGTTTAGATCAGGATAGTATGTTTTCCACTCTCTAACGGTGACTCTTCAGGCCATCACGAATAACAGCATAGCTAAAATGCGTGCGTTATAAGTGGTTTTATGAACGTTCGTTATACATATATGGTTTCCGAGGAGGCGTGAAACAGCATCTGAGGCGCTGACTATTTAGAGGAGTGTACCCTTATGTAAGAGGACCGAAATGGAAATTTGAGTCGACGGCAAATGTCGTGTCACAGCCCGGGGTGGGAACTCAGAGAGAGAGAGTGAACTTTCAAGAGTCGGCGAGCTTGGCCACCAGAGGTATCTCCCTGGTGGCCAGGTGCATTGAGGCGCTCCATCCCACCCACATGAATTATCTGGACCTGATCACTGACGAAAGGTGGCACTGACGAGCGTTTTCTGCAGCTTACTCCAACCCTGGTAGGCGGTGCGTCCACCCTTGGGCGTCTCTTGCCGAATTTGGGTGGACCCAGTGTCACTTCAAGACCGCTGTACACGGGGATCTCCGGTCAATGGCAATGTACGGTGCCAGGACAACCCCAGATACGGTTTTAGTGTTCGATTCCGACACACCGTCCCACGAAAATCCCGGACGGCCCAAGGGGTTTCCACATGTAAAATAAAAAGGAGTGGGTTGTCCACTGGGTGGGGTTCGAACCCGCCACTACTTTATCACAAGTCTAACACCTTATCGTATCGTATAAGATACGTACGGCAATGAGCCATAGGGATCGTCGTAGTTCTTGTAAATTTAAAAAGGATCGAAGAAAAATTTAATTTCTCGAGACCTTGGGTGATAGAAAGGTGCAGCAACCTGTGGACCAATAACTATTGGTTTAGACGATATGAGCCGTCATTTCTCTCATCTCCATCAGTGACGTAGCGAACCAAGAGTCAAACGTTCGATTACGTAACCTCGGGGTAGTGTTCGATGCTTTTTTCTTTTCTCCAGTCGCCTCGGACGAGATCAAAAAGTGACTGTGATAAGTCTGCACATTACAGTCACCATTCTAGAACAGCTCTTACACCTGTACACGTATCCAATATCACGTATTGTAGCTTTTCCTTTGATTCTGGAATTTTCCCAAATGTATGGCGCCAGTTCACAATCTCCCAAATTCCTAATCCTTCCCTTAATAATCATCAAAGACCCATATCTATACTATTTTCTTATCTAAGGTGCTTGAAGCCTGTGCACACAAACAGCTGTCCATGTTCACCTATCATAATATCCTCAGCCCGTATCAATCGAGATTCAGACCGGACGCAACAAGTGAATAGTGATTTGTGTGATAAGCAGATGGAAATTAAAACGTTATAGTATTGGTCACTCACTATAATATTTGGTATCATCCGAAGCACCGGAATGGTTCTCCTCATCTTTTTTTCTCGGACGTCAACAGTCAGTCCGCATTAATGATTCATTATCAGGTGCGATGTTAATACTGGCATTCCACAAGATGGCATGTTACCTCCTATTTTATTTTCGATGATCATGAATCTCATTACTCTCGATCTTCAGTGTTCGTATCATTTGTACGCAGATGACCTTCAAATCTATTCCCAATCAGAACCGGACAATTTAGCAGAATCTATCAGAAACGTGAACAGGGATTTGGAAGCTATCAAAAACCAGTCTCATCGCTTAGGAGCGTGTTAATCCTTGACAGTGCCAGGGAATTAAAGTAAGTAGTCCCCGAATGATAATCAGAATGGACACGTCTTTACTTTCACCAGTGGTTTTAAACGAATGTTTTTCTTAACTTTGAACCCAGATGATGGATGAACCTGAAATTGCAAGTGTTAGTCAAAAAGTTACTATGACCTTCATTTTAGTCGCAAAATTTTTATTCGACCCCGCATTAAGTTAGAACTTGTACAAGCCCCCCTAAACTCCCAATCAACGATTACGTCGACCTATGTGAATGCAGATCTGCTACACATTTACAATCTCGGTAAGTACGACCATGTCTCTGCACATCGAACCCAGCAATATACAAAGAAGCGCACGTGCATTGAAATATTGTTTACTCTTTTCTACACACCAACTGTCCCTTCTTATATCAACTTCACATTTCAACTGCTATCTTCCAATCATGACAGAGATCTTCGGTCTTCAAACAACCGTTTACTCTACACATATCTCTTCTCTTGTTCATTCAGTTTGTAGAGTCTATTTTACTATTGAATGTGCTTCCATTCGAGCTGCGACATTGTGAGAATTTTTGGAGAGAAATAGCAGGTAAATATCTTTATGACCTCACTTGAAGTAATTTTATATATATAAAGTCTATTTGACCGGATTCGAAATAGCAAGATGTGGGTGTTTTTTGTCCTACGGGGATATGTCACGGGGAATACACACAAACACAAACAGGGACAAGTGCTGGTGATCTCTGATAACCTGTTGATATTCATACCTCAAAGACAGTAAGACAGTAAGGGAGATAAGAAAACATGGAATTGAACACAAGCTTCTATTTATTATAGCTTAGAGAATACAAGATGTAGAAGAACAATTTGACATTTCTTTACTTTAATGGGATTCGTATGATGTAAACCAACAAGTGTTGCCTGATAATAACTATTTATGAGCATTTAAGTCTGTTGACGATAAATTTGTTTGATGTGTAGCATTACAGAAAATAGCGTGTATTATCGTTGACATTGTACTCGTAATGCAATCTTTGCAATTGGCTGACCTGGCTCAGTGCGTACACACAAGTCAGTACCGTAATAATATCTATTAATATATGGCCTAGCGCCTATTGCTCGAACACAACATAGCTCAAGTCTGAACATAGCTAGCACAGCTTTTTTATTACCCCGACTACGCCAGGAGGGTTAGGATTTTTGAGTGTATGTATGTATGTATATTTCTTTGGTACGCCCTAGAGCCTAAACGGCGTGATGGATTCGACATGTGAGGTGGCATTTGTATCGCCCTTATTGTGGCAGTAGCATAAGGCATAGATACATACAAATCAAATTAATCAAAGTTAATATTGAAAAATATTTTGCCTCAGAGGGTCATGGCGGTTAGAGCCATACGCGATTACCGCACCGTGTCAACGGAGACGGCGTGCGCGTTGGCCGGAACTCCTCCGTGGGACTTGGAGGCGGAACGATCTGCTGAACTATCGTCAAAGTACTGTTTTAATTTATCTATTTTTTTTTTATTTATAGGGGGACAGACGAACAGACGGGTCACCTGATGGTAAGTGACACTGCCGTCCATGGACACTTACAACTCAAGAGTCGCAAGTGCTGCCCGCCTTTGAGGGTGATGAGGGATGGGGGATGCAGGGAGCGTAAAGAAGAGAGGAGGGATGAGGAAATGGGAAAGAGGAGCAAGGAGATGAGGGGAGAGAAAAGGGGGGAGGAGGAAGTGGGCCTCCGGAAACCTCACTCAATTCGGGGAAATGCAACGTAAGCGTTACTTCACAACCGGTTTTCTGTGAGGCCGTGGTATCGCACCGGTCGAGCCGGCCCATTCGTGCCTAAGCATGGCTCTACCACTGAAATTATTTCCGGGAGGGTAGTGGCAAGCGACCCCCGCCCGAAGAGGTACGCGAGTGGCGTGAGGCTGCTCGCCGAGCCACTATGGCTCGTTGGACGGCTTAGCCACCGTGAAGGAGCTCCAGCCGGTCATCGTCGAGTGGGCAGGGCGGAGGCACGGGACCCTTTCTTTCCGACTAACGCAGGTTCTCTCCGGGCACGGTTGCTTCGGAAAGTACCTGCACTCGGTCGCTAGGAGAGAATTGAGTCCCGTCTGTCACCACTGCGACTGTAGTGAGGACTCGGCCCAGCATACGGCGGATTGTTTTTTTTGCGGATTGCCCCGCTTGGTCAGTGCAGAGTCGGGACCTCACTGCAGTCATTGGAGAGGATCTGTCAGTGCCGGCCATTATACGCTCCATGGCCGGCAGTGACAGGAATTTTACCGCGGTCACAACATTCT
The DNA here is from genome assembly GCA_947561695.1 of Tyria jacobaeae. Classification (NCBI taxonomy): domain Eukaryota; kingdom Metazoa; phylum Arthropoda; class Insecta; order Lepidoptera; family Erebidae; genus Tyria; species Tyria jacobaeae. The sequence continues at coordinate 1,416,766 of OX387207.1, read as the reverse complement.
GCGAGAAGGTCATCTCACAAGAAGTGGCGGAGCGGGCCCGGGAGTATGATCTCCACTCGGACTCAATTCGATGCGGAGACGCGCTTACCAGCGCCTCATGCCGCCCTGAGTGTGGCTGCAGGTGGTCGGGACGGGTTTTCCCCTCCCTCCGCCATATGGCTAGCCGCGAGGGGATGACGTCCACGTGTATTTGGACGCCGCCTTATTGACAGCTTCTCGGTTACCCGCAGGTGGTGTCCGCGTAGTGCGGGCAGGCGCTAGGAGTGGTCCGGATGTCTTAATAAAGCAGTTCCCGGATTCCTCCTATTTTAAGTGCAGCATGGCACACCGTGTGGTTAGTCGGTTCGATTCCGACACACCGTTCTACCGAAAACCCGGGTCGAATGACGGCCCGAGGGGGTATCCACAAAAAAAAAAGTGTATAAGATTTTGAAATAATGTCAACAAAAAAAATGTGCATGTCTATTATGCAGTTGGGTCACATATTTTTAATTTTTTTATATTAAATTGTTTATTGCCTATACAACCTGGCCTACACAGCTTTTCTATCAATTTAAATTTTTAACCTAAAATTTAGTTATTTTATAGATTTATAATTACGTACATTGTCCACCTTTATTGTCCTAACTTTATTGGCCTGGGCCATCACTGTATAAATTTCTAGTTACAATAAGAGCCTTCTCATATAGTTTTGTAAATATAGGTGTTGTTATCATTACAGGCACTGACTTACCTCTAACTCCTCGATTACTTTCTCGAGCTGATCCTCAGATACTGCTGCAGCTCCAGCCCGGGCACGCTCGGCATTCAGTAGTTTCAGCCAAGCCGTGTCTGTAGCATCCAAGTCGTAGCTGCAAGCGGCCTCGGCCCGCGCTGGCGTTGTACTCAGAATATGCTTTTCAGCTGAGTAATGCGCATCGCGCGCCAGGTGCACGTATTTTTCTTTATGTCTGAAAAGAAAAGCAGTAATGATAAGATACTCCCTCTACTGTAATAAAATAAATTTATAGACAGTGTTATACACAACTAGATATTTTGACTTTGATATTTTGTTCTTTAGCCGACATACTCACTACAATATCCTTACATAATTCCAAATAATTATTAAAATAATATTCCAATGGATATTTTTAGCTGAATACAAACATTTTCCTGTTGACCTGTACTGAACTTATATCTGATCAAATACACAATCGTTCGTCTTGAAATTGAAGATTGTAAGCAAGAAGATTATGTACAATAGTTACAGTATATTTCTGAACCATTCGTGTATAATCATCAAACTGAACAGACTTAACGCAGAAAATAACTTTAATTCATGTATTTTACACTATAATTGATATTCGAAATCTAACTTGTTCAGTATTTTCAAGTACTTATATGAAATCATAATCCTATAACCTACAAGCAGTGAAAACATTATTAAGAAAATTAAAGAGTAAGTACTTGATACACTTAATTTTGTTGCTGCGTTCAGTTTCCATATAAGGGGTATGGAAACTGAACCCAGCAACAAAATTAAGTGCTATATTATTACTTAATTACAACTATTACGTTTTTGAGCTATACCAGAAGTAGAATTTAATTTCCCTTTATCTCTAAGGGGTATAAGTAGTGATCTACAAGAAGCCAATACATAGAAGTGCACTCACAGTTTGAAAGGCTGGAAGTTGGGTGGTGGTGGGTTGTTGATAATCTCGACTTTGGGCGCCGGCAAGGAGTCAGGGTTAACAGGGACCTGGACACCCCGCTCCCAGTCCTGTTTCCAAGTATCTGTGATTATCCAGTACGAGGATGGCGTCAACGGTTCATTGTCGGGCAGCTTCATGGCGCTGATAAGGTCCTTTCTGAAAATTATAAATTGGACCACATATCAGAATTGGAACATGTGACTTCAAGTATGTTAGTATATTTTTGTTAGTAATTTAGACTTTTTGATCTGTTGAATATTAAATGGGTTACAGTTTTTAGTGAGACATATTTGTATCAACATACATTTACAGATAAGTTATCTTATTGTTACTTTACCGCTTGCAAAGGAAGCAGACTAAACCAGAAAAGTTCTATTACTAGTAACTATGAATAAAACCTTTTTAATTCATATACAATAATAATATCTGCATTAATCAACCATTAGCCAATTAAAAAGGCAGTACAGTTAAAGAAATTTTGTGCATAATCAGTTCATATATGTAATATTTCTACAAGCAAACCTTATCATTGGTTTACTTGACTCTGTTTTATGTTTTTTCTGTAGTTTTGTGAAAAAAAAAACCTGATTAGTCTCTTTAGGAGTATTACGTGTTCAATATGTCAAATATTAGTAAAGCCGAGATAGATTACATTAAACCAAACTGTACCATGAAAAATTGATCACTTGAAAAAATTAGTACCAAAGCGATTTTTACTAATGAAATTGTACTAAGCCCAGATATTATTGAATAAATTTGTCTTAATTATTATATATAATGAGAATTGCAAAAACACCCTGTATTTGTATATTAGTTTGATAACTGAAAACTGAGACAGATCATTTTTTAAATATTTGTACTGAAAAATATATACTAATATTAAAAATGCGAAAGTAACGGCATTAATCTATTTGTCTGTTAACCGCTAAACGGCTGAACTGATTTTGATTAAATTTGGTATGTGGGTACTTCGAACCTTCGGGAATAAGCTACTTTCTATCGATATACCACGGGGGCAACCCGCGGGCAAAAGCTAGTATTTAACAATGATCGATCTCAGTTTCTTTCTGCTCAGTTACAAATGTTATAACAATCAGTAAATCTCCGTAATTAGTTGAGGGACAGCTAAATAGTTTACAAGCATTGTCTACGTTTAAAGCACAACCAACCTGAAACAATATCAAATAAACCATTAAATAAAATAAACTTATTTTATTTTATGGTTTACAACAAAACAGATATTTACAGATTCGCTTAAGCATTATTTCCTTATATGAACTTTCTCAGTATATTTACCGCATTATGTTGAAGTAATAACTGTTAAAAATGAGAGAATGTCTATTTTATTTATCAAAAACTTTAAAAAAATATGTAACCACATACTGATTTATCAAAGAAAGATATATCTCTTTTTTTGTTACCCAATTTAATCGTGGCGTGGTGATTTAAAATCGTGGCTTTAAGTTTGATTGCCCATTTTTTTCTTACAAGGCTCAACCATATGAAAATGGGTGGTTATGGAAAGAAACAGACATTGAGAATTGTCATCATAGCGCTTTTTCAGATTTGATAATACAAGCCATTGTGGCAGTGAGGTGTTTATCTATAATTATTTTACATTTAAAAAAAATGGGACGATTTAAAAAACGTGTCTCTATACCTTTTCAAGGGGTGAAGTGTATTATTTCCCACTATTATGTAAAACCAAAAATAATTAATATGTTTTCAAACAGGCAAACAGAATCAAATTACTAATACATACTTATGAACAATAACTAGGAATGAAGGAATAGACACTTATTTATATAATACAAGAATATCTAATTAAACTATCCTTAATGCTGAAAGACATCAATTGGCATCTTAACAGAATAGAGAAGGGTAGTTTTTTTTTGTCACACAGTTTTTTTGTCAACATAATGACCTAGGAATGATAATTTTTACATCCCCAGATCATCCTAACAGGATTTTTATTATTGATAGATAGATTTGTGAAGTTCCATGTCCACAATAAAATAGTTATTACTTTTAATAAAGACTGAAAATAGAATGGAAGCTATCTGAAGAATGTTAAAAATATATATATATATATATATTAAGATACCCTTTGTATATATATATATATATATTTTCATTGTAAGGTCACAAATACAAGTTTTACACAGCCACAAAACAATTTTTCTAAATGAATGTAGTTATTCAGCTACATGCCAGTGTAAACCGTGTATGTATGTCACCAGTACTAGAAAACACCTAAAACAACTCTTCATACAAAATAATATACAACTACTATAAAATTAAAATGAATTATAGACAAAATGTGTTAAGTATATGCTATTTTTCTCTGCACTCATAGTTCAGTGATAAATGGTGTGGAAATTTTTAGTGTGACATCATGAAGTTAGAAAAAGCAGAATTGAATCATCCAAAAACTCAAGATAGAGAAAGCTGAGCTTTGCAATGTGGTTAACAGTGGAGTAGAATAGGAACACCCTGATCTCTTCCTGATGGTGTCATAAAAAAGGCGGCTGAGGGCTCGGATTGGATCTATCAGACAGTATGTATATAGTCATAAAGCGCCCTGTTGATGGCAATAGCCTTGCCTTGTATGTAGAAAGCTGAGAGGGCATTGACAGATGTTGAAACCACCAACAACTAAATTTTGAGTCACTTAAACCACTTTCTGGGTTGCAAAAATACATTGCCTATACCAGAATGAGACTGATAAATTAAAGCTTGGTAGAGGCAGTCTCGGTAGTAGGTAGGTTTTATAAGTATGTCACTAAATATAGCATAATACACATATCTATATACAGACATCATTACTGTTCTTAAATCAATTTCTCTCTGTGTGCATATGGAGTTCCAAGAGAAAATGGTGGCAAAATGAATTCATGTCCAGAGAGGAACATTGATTGAAAATATGAACTACAAAAACTGATTTACTAAAGTACTTTGACAGACCACTGTAAAACAATAAAATGTAACTCGAACTGATTGGTGGAAAATCACAAGTTGCATTTGTTATTTATGAAACATGCCAAATATACAGACCAGTTTACATTTTCTTATAATTTACCTACATGGAATAAGCCCCTACAGTAATAAAATAAGTATGTTAGTATCATCATTGTCTGCTATATTTGGTAGTTACATATATTACTCCAGATTAGACTAAATAGTGGTTTTTATAGGAACTTCTTGACATATAGCAGTTTGTTATTTTGACAGACTAGTATTTTCATAGGATCTGCAAATCAATATAATAGATAAAATTTAATTGAAACAGTGGTTCCATGATCATAGACAATAACAGTGATAAAAAAAGCAATAACAATTTTTGTGGTATACTCTTAATAGCATTTATAAGCCTGGCATTATTTACACCAAGGGAATAAAATTAAAACTTTAGCTTTTGGTTGAGTAGTGACTGCATTTGTAAAAAACAACAATTTTTATATTCAAATTACAACTTTTCAAATAACATGTGAATTAATTATATATTTTATTTATTACCTAGCATTTGTAAGAGAAAATAGTATATAATTAGTAGAAAATAGTATGTAATTAGTTAGGTTACAAATGACTTTGTAAAATAAGGTACATTCTCCCATTTTTATAACTTAAACGGTGCCTCATATAATATGGTTTCACACAATTGTATCTTGCAACTTCAAATGATAAAGAAAACCATACATTGCAAGTTAAAACACCTTTGACCATTGCTCAGCATTATTATACATATTTTTTAAACACACTTTTATAAACACAACTAAATAGTAAGTAACTAGTTATGATGGGTACAACTACTAAGCACAATAATTACATGGAGTACTGTTTAAAGTTTTACACATCAACATGTTTATACATGTATTTATTTCATTGCCTTCATACACAGCTTTGAGCAATCAACAATTTCGGATAAGATGAGTAACTGTTCATTTTTCTAGTGTTGTACTCCAAAGTTTATTACTAATGTATAACTTGATAACTCAAATAGCAAAATGGCAAATGGGTTTTGTAATTGTAAGAGTAGCATTCAATAACAAACTTAAAATTCCATTCACAAAATGAATTGTGTTGCATCTAATCAGGTTTTTAATAATTACTGCTTTTTATGTACTCTCACTCTATGATCTTTGGTTTTTTTAATGAAAGAAAAAACTTGAGTACCACAAGAACACCCATACTTGGGACAATTATTTATGGATCAAACACATTTTTGTCCCATGTGGGAATATAATCCTCAACCTCCACTTCAGCAGACAGAGTTACTAACCACAGTAACCACCACTAGACCAACAGGCCCATCAATTATTTTATCAGACTATGCAAGAAGAATAGAGTATTGCTCTGTGATCCTTAGGAACAGAGCAATGAGCATTACAACCAGGCAAACCAGGTGTACAATTTACATACAATTAAACCAATAAAAAAGATCTATGTTCTGAGTGATGAACAGTAAGCACAAGATAATTGAACCGACAACACTTATTTCGGACTTACAACTGCACAAAAACATTAAATTGTTCAATACAATCATAATTCAATATTACTTATATATCTGTCATCAAGTTATACATGTTAGAGTTGCTTCCCAACATATAAATATTGTTGGTACTAATAAAATTAAGAATAAGGAGAAAATTACTTTAATCTGCATTATATTTTTATATGTAATCTTTAGGACAATATCAAAAACTATCTTTTCCTGTCTCTATTGTTACAGCAGCATATTAGAGACAGGAAAAGATTAGACTAAAATCACATGGATTCTGTTTTAACAATACTTATAGGTAAGGACTTACATTACACATATAACAAAATAATCGCATGCCATAAATCAATGAGACAATTCCTTCAAGTATGAAGTAATTAGGACTTTTTGTTAACACTTTAATTAAATTGCCATCAAAATATTTTTTTCTTTAAATCAATGTACGCTCAGCATGCTTAGCCTATGAATAAAAATTTGCATTAACATTTAAGTACTTCGCAAATTATTGCTTGGCATTCCCATTGAATCACATATAGACCACTGATTTTTTTTTTTCATTAACAACGAAATACAAACTGATTGTTCAATGTGTATTTATTATTTGAAAAGAAAGTTACGCTGCAGCATCAGAGTCAGTTATGAATGAGAAAAGTATTGAAAAGAGTTCCCAATTCCAAATAATACTTTATATGTCAACAAATGTTCTCCTGAGGCTTAAAATGTTCGCATAAGTATAACTAGTCTAAACGCCAGCAAATTATACTAGTCAATGGTAACAATGGAAATCACTTAATACAATTAATCAAATGCAATGATTTACACTATTTAAACAGCTCTCAAATTACAAATTACAGAGTATTATGTGAATAAAACTAATATATCTTATTCTAAACTATGTTAATATCATCCAAACCAAATGATGTACACAAACCTGAATAGTTCAGCGGGTGCCTCTGAGGCACTTCTGTTATATATTGATGACATCTTGAGGTCACTGACAGGTCGGAGCTGCCAGAGGGCATCCTCGGGCTCCGTCCTGCGGCGCTTGGATGGGCCGGCTTCCTCACCGCGCATCCCAGACGCCCGCTTTGTGCCTCTCAACGACATCTCGCTCAAGTTGTCCAAAACCTACATGTTTAAGATCCCACTACTGCTTTACACTTAGAACGCGGTAGCAACATTGTGTAGAATGTCGCATCATTCACTACATGGCACTCCAATTTGCGTTCTGTAAACCTGGAAATAACATATATCCAGATTAAATTCATACACACTGTTAACACGCATTTCTTTATTGTTTAATCAGTATAGATCTACACCTATGTAGACATAGCAGTTAACTCAGTTTGACAGCTTATAAATAAGATGCGCAGTCAACAAGGGAACAATACAAGATGCATAAACGTTATTTACGCAAAACAATCACATTTCAACACATACAAAACGTATAAAGCCGTTTAGAAGTCACTATTATGTACAAAAGCGTTTTGACGTACGGGGCAAAAATGACAATTCAGGTTTCGATAACGTAAGGTGCATAGTATTCTTATTTGCAACGGGGATATGTTTTACCTCGACATTGTACTGCAAACACTAATTAAACAGCATATTATACGCAAGTTTCGCTGTTATGAAGGAAAATGAATAACAATCTCGTTTGACGTTTCACTTTACTGCACGAGTAATTTGTATGGCGGGCCAGTCGGACTAGCCGAGACAGTAAATACCGGGATACGATCACAACAGCTGGCAGCGGATTATCTTAACACCTCACAACACTAATTGACAAAAGACACTCACACTCCACAACCCGGGAATCCAATTATTTCATTCTATATTAATTAACCGTAAATATTTATCTCTCGAATAGTCTCCATTGTAAGCTACATAACAAAGTTGACAACATAGATAGCAGCACTGTTTTGTTGCCAGATTGACGTTAGTCTTACGCATCATTTTCTCCCTCGTTTTACTATAAATGTATACTATATATAAAACTAGATACTTATATATGCATTTCCACTTATACACTATGTTGAAATAGCTCATGTTTCACATACATTTTCTATAACAGACATTTGGCGCCATTGATCCAAAAACCACTTAGGTCACGTGACTATGTACGAATCACCAACGCAAGCCAAGTAAAATGGCCAAAACGCACATCGAGTTCATCTAATGTCATTGGTTCTGAGAGTAACTTGCCGCATAACATATACATGGAGATAAGATTTTTAATTCATCGAAGCCGGGAACAAATCAAACACGAACACATATTCAATAAACATTGATTTTTTTAGCAAGAAGCACGAATTATCGATAATAAATTACAACATGAACATAGAGCGAGAGATATCAATAAGAAGTTACAGAATTGAGACACTAGTTAGCGCTTTCGTCACCAAAAAAAAAAAGTTTTAATGTTGCAGTATCAAAAAATAAAATATTTAATAATTTCGTGTTAAAATTTTATTTCATTTGAACACTGAAGTTGTCAACAAACGCATTACTATGTACCTAATATCGCATAAGTGTATAAACATAAAATAGTTACTAATAAAGTAATTTAAAAGTTTATATTTATTATTTGTAAGGGGATTGAATACTTATTTGGAAAAAAATTATTGCTTTTGTTATCATAACAATGTTTTTTGTGATTTTATTATTAAAATGGTGTTCAATCCATAAAGTCTATGAGGCTTGTGAATCAGAATTCATAAGCTAATATTTTAATTTACTTGAAATATTTCTAAAACTATCTTATAGAGTTAATGTTTAAATTCTATTAGACTAAAGTAAAATTATATAATAAATATGAAGAATTATGTTGTATGAGTATATTTATTTTTCGAGAACACATCATAACAATGTTATGTAAAAAACCTAGATTAAAAAAAAGAACTACTCAGAAGTTAAACTACATGAATGTTACTACTGCTGTGTGTCCTTTTTCAAATTAGATGAATAGTTTACTTTATTTTTAATAGTCTGATATTCTCGATACATTCAATGAATTTCCCGACTGACACACTTAATGACTGTAGGTAAGTATTTGTTGCATCGAGGTCACAAATCAATACTTGGTCAAACTTATTTCTGCCCATTCTCAGGTTATGTCTACTATTTATTTTATTCTTTCAATTTAACATCAGCTTTTTTTAAATAAATAACTAATTGTTGGTTTTTCTTTTGTACTTCCTTAACAATGACTCAGTAGTACAATTCAGAATACCGGCTAATTTTCTTTTCCGTCACTTATGTTTAAGAGAAAAAACACAAGATATAATCAACAAATGCTTACTTTAGTTATGTTACATAATGGTCACTTAACCAACGGGTAAAGTATTAATTATTATTCCCTTGTAAACAATAGCTGGTATATTTTTTCTACTATAAGATTCGTCGAGAAACATTACTTACAATATAACACGTGTAATTCCTTACATCACTTACCAAACAAGGTAAACAATACTGCATTGACTACAAGCACACTTTTTTAAATTTCTTTAGTGAGTAGTTTTTGCCATGTTGCCAATTCATTGGGGAAAGGCATCCGGTTTTGAAAGGCGCAAGTGACAACTAATTCCGAAAGCTGTTAAGCATCATAATTGTGATTACTTAGGTACGCTTATATATTACCCTGATAGGCTTGATTAATAAGATGGTAAGACTTGACTGTTACATTTAACTTCACTAAAGTGGCATATTGAGTATATTAATGACTCGGTATTTTTGTAGGTGCAAATGTTAGAGTAGCGACTGGATGGAACACCAACTATCCCGCTATTGGGCAGTTCGCATCCATCCTTTACCTAGAGATAGCTATGCTTGATGTGTCACGGCATATCATTCGTAATGAAGTGATTAGCAAGCTGAAGTGGCTGGCCACAATGCCCACAGAACCGATAATCGATGTCGTAGACGAATTCTGGAATGAAGACCACGTCTAGGGTTACGATCTGGATGAATAGAGCTGACTCGCTCTTCTACATAAGGGTCTACTGGTATACCTATATGCCCGAATGATTATGCACACGGTCCAGCGCGAGAGTGCGTGGGATTTCGCCGCCTTATTGTGTGAGGTAGAGCAGGCCAAGGAAGCGGCGGAAAGTTAACGCAAGAGAACTAGCAGTCTTCCCTCGCTCAGTAGGCGCACCAGGCGCCGGAGAGCGCAAAATTATTCCACCCTCCATGAGCACTAGCTTAGGAGCAGCAGGGCTATCCGTCATCCTAGTAGAAGCAGACCCGAGATGGTGGCGCGACGTGTTCCGCGCACGCCTCTTTAAATCAGAGCTTGGATCACACCATAGCGGGGTCGGTCGCCTCTAACAAGCGACCAAGTCTGTTGGGCTTCACAGGGATTTCCTTGCTAGACTAGAACACTCCGTGCCGGAACACTGTGTGGTTTTAGTCTGTTCGAGTCCGACATACCATCTCACAATAAGGCTCGGTGACGTGATGACCCGTAGGGGTTTCCACACAAAAAGAAAAAAAAAAGTACATAATAATTAAAAAACATTTTAAATTGTATTGTAATTAAAATAGACATAATTTCATAGCATTATATATTAACTTGTTCTAAAACTCCGACTTTCTAGGCAAAACATAAAAAAACACTATCACAACACAAACGGAATTTTCCCGATAGCTATACATATACTTATGAATAGATCGGTGATGTCGATAACTTCCTTAAAAATTTGTAGGAAGTACTTATCATTATACGGTGCCAAGGTGACATATGAAACAATTTTTACTAGTTGCGCGAAGCGCTTATCTAATTCATTTCAATAGGCTTTAGGTATTAGATAAAATATGTCTTGAATTAACGTTTTATCACTAATGACCTCAAAAAATTACAAAACCCGGCATTAGGTACATGTTTACCGGCTGCAAATGATATTTACTTCTATTTTTTACTCAAAATACCTGACATAACTATGTATAAAAGTAATTTATTGAAAAATACCTAATTTTAGCGAACGAAAATATCCATAAAATAATCATCAGCTTAGTCATTTAACAAAGATAACATTAATTTTTTTATATGTTTTTCTGTATTTCTAGTTGTCAATTCACTGGATTAGTAAGAACAAAAAACTCAATAACTTATGAAAATTATATAATATATTTATACTACCCAATTTAGTAGGGTTCTTTATATTTAAAAAATGAACTAGATACTAAACGAGCTCATATGAATGACTCAGCCAATAAAAATGTAGTGCAACACTCCAAAACTACCGTAAGAGAATTTACTTACCTACTTTTTTTATATTTGACTCGCATTACTGTATGGGGATAATGACTATTATATGCAGTCTCTGACATTGCGCACAGACTTTCATTTTACAAAATAGTGTTCTACAGAAACCGGTTGGCCGCAAGTTTGAAACAGTGGTACACATGCAAATAAATTAATCTATTGAGAAGTGCGCCACCTATAGTGCTTTTATGCAAACTTTCATATTGTTTCACAAATTGAAGGCGGCGGAATTTCCACTTTTTTTTAAGTCAAAGTATTAACTTTGACTTAAAAAAAAGTGGAAATTCCGCCGCCTTCAATTTGTATCATAATAAGTCGTAAAACGCGCAATTTAAAGACACATTTTTAACAGAGCGTAATTTTAATAAATTTTGTCTAACTCCTAACTGTTAAGGAGTTGTACCCTCCACCATCAGCAACATAAGACGCAAATATCTTTAGAGCTTTGGAATGTATATGAAAAAAAAACATTGTCCATGACTATCAAATGTTAGAGTTTCTATCAATTTCATCATCATTATCCTGACTGGGACCAACAACATTTTAATACAAAAATGTACACAATGCTTGAATTGTATTGCCCCTAAGTCCCCTCTCCTTTTTCTCCACTAATCATCCTCACCCCTCATCACACTTAATGCGGGCAGCGTACTCTCTTAAGTTACAGGTGTCCATAGATGGTGGTTGTCACTGACCCCTATATCCCCTATATTATAAAAAAAACTTTTTCAACGGTCAGTCGCAAACGTGAAAGATGAAGGATGAAGTTAGAACATTTTTGTAATTTTTATTCAGGACATGTTAATTTGTAGTGCTGCCAGGTTGGAGGTTTTCAGCCATATAGAGATAAAAATATTCTGTATTATAAAGATATCTCTTAAATTATTAGCTGGTTATTTGCCGTGTAAGTAATTTTTACTTTTTCATGACAGGTTGGTTGAAAAAATCTCGCATCCGAACAAGTGCTCAGAAATGAACCATATTACGGTCACCTTAAGAAGAGGAAATTGTCCAGCTGTAAACTTTGCACCGACTTCTTCTTCTTTCTTTTCTTTATGGCAAGGATGCCGGTATCGACAATTCTGCCAAATGACATGCCGACATGCTTACAGACGCTGATGTCTTAAAATAATTTTACCCTACACGGAAGGCTGACCTGGATGTACCACCTAAAGAAAAAACGGGATGAGATTAACAGTAATTTTCGCAACCTATCTTGGCTTATGGGTAGAAACTCAACTTCTGGTCTTTCGGGAACGATGAGATTCATGAAGACCTTAACGTTCTCAGCGTTAAAACTGAAATATAGAAATTCTTAAGGATATTACCTGAAAGGTCTGGTCTATTAAGTTTAGAATCTTTCTGTAATTATAAAAAGACTAATAAGGAATGATGTGCTCTAAAAATGCAGATGGGACGATGGTGTACTTGATTTTATTGCAACTCATTGTTGATCGAAATAATAAGAACTCTAAACATCAAGTCTAGCATTAGCTATACTTCTAGTATACCTCTATTTTTTTATTTCATCAGTAGTCTATCTATCTACCTATCCACTGCTGGTAACTAGTAATAGTAACTTTACAATTACTAACAAACGGTCAGGTGACCATGGGCACACCCTCGGCTGCACTCCAATGCTTTAAACCCAATTTCCTTAACTTTATAACATAAATTGCCACATCAGAATTAGTTTTTATGTTATTAATTAGAATAATAAACTTTAGTTAACGGGTTTATGAAAATAATAAAATTTTGTTTAGTTTGTTAGTTAGTTTAGTCAGTTAGTTAAGTTATATGCCAAGTTAAGTTATAATCCACTTTTTGTTTTTAAATAAGAATGCTAATAATAATATAAAGTTTATTTATTTTATATATTTTTTTAAAACAGGCATTGTAAAAACATCATGATTTATTAATTCCAATTAAAATTTTAAGAATATGATTAATATTTCTAATAAAATTTAAAAATATATTGACGACTTTCACCAACCTCCACTTGGCAACACTGCTGGGAAACGAGTACGACAATTAATTTTATTTTAAATAATGTAGAAATGAAACAAAGGAAAGAAACTCGGATAGACCTCAAATTAAATATGATTGCAATAACTACACTGGTTATAGAGAATAGATAGTTTTCGGATTAGCGGAAGTATTGTAGTTTTCGTGCGCCATTTTTTATTAAATTACCCTTAAAGAATGTCCGTTTGACAACTTGATATATTGAGAGAAAGTGTACTCAATCTATCAATGATTCAGGTGATGAGTCACTATTTTAAATTTACACTGAGCGTCCATTTTCGTTTTAAATTTATCTAGTTTTAGTGCTTGTGTATATTTACACTGTACATTGCTGTATCTACGGCCCTTACTTTTGTATCTCCAGAGTGCGTAGATAAAACAATGGTCTTGAACAAATAATGGGAAGTTTTCTTATAATTTATGGATAAAATTCTGCAAAATAACAAATTATCAACTATAACATTTCTGTTAATACTCCTTAAACTGTTATTGTGAGTCTGGGTGTTCTTTTTGTGTATTATTTGTTTTTTTTTTCCCTTTGTAAACATTAAAAAAATGGACACAAAGAATACCAGACTCAGGTCAAAGGGGGTAAAAGCTGCTTACCTACTTCAAAATTAACAACTAATTTTTGAAGCCTATCTTGACATGACATACACCAATTTTATGATTCTTTAACCCATTTAAAGTGTTTAGAATCATAAGCAATGGACATGTGAATGACTCTTGAGTTGCAGAAGTTCACAGATGGAAGTAATCTCTTACCATCTGGTGAATGTCTGCTTGTTTGTCCCTATATCTTAAAAAAAAACATTGTTTTGATCACCATTGTGTTGAAAATAGAAAATATGACTTATATATATAGTTTTTGTTGATAGTCTGCCTTTTTGTAACATTTTGCATATAGCATACATAATGGGAGGTAACATTGATTTCGGATGGTGTTCTAAGGTCCTAAAATTTTGCTAATTTGCCTTTGTGAAGTAGCCACCACAATTTCGTTTGAGTTGGTGATAGACGAACAAACAACAAACAAAGTGAAGCTGGTAATGAAACAAGTGTCAGCTGTTAGGGTAATGGTGGACCTGGTTGAGTAAATATCAGTTATGTAAACCCTCAGGTGATGGGCTTGATAGAAAGAAAGAATAGCTACAAATATTTTCAAAATTTCAATGTTTAAGTACATTTCAATTTCCAAATTGACATTGACAAAAATTGCCTATTGTATTGGACTGCCTTCAAAAGTAGTTTATCATTATGTAGGTATCTTAGAAAATAACTATTTATAACTGAACTATTAACTATTCATATATGTATATGAGTATCTATGTACAACTGGAACCTTATAATGCTTGGTCTTATGTACATATATAAAGAAGAGAAAAAACTGCAAACTTTCGAAAAAATATTTCTGCAATGCAAATTGTAGGATGGACAAATATAAACAAGATTTAAATAAACTAATGGTAAAAGAAATAATAATAAAAATGTTTTTGAGTTGAGAGGAATCCAAATGTGAAACTTTAACTGGGTGCATAATAATAAACAATATACATATGCATAAAATATATAGGTCTTACTGTACATATAAGTTAATATTTTGGGTACCTTTTTATATAATAGGAGGACAGACGAACTGTCATGTCACCTGATGGTAAGTGACAACCGTCATCCATGGACACCTGCAACTCGAGAGACGAAAGTGCGGGTTATGGGGGATTATGGTTATGCGGGGAGGGGAAAGAGAGGGGATGAGGATATAGTAAAAAGGGCGGGGTGTGTGTATATGGGGGAAAGTTAAGGATGAAGAATATGTTTCATACTTACAAAACAAAATATTTTATCATTATTTACAAAAGTAAATTTAGTTAAACTTTGAAGAAAATATCTTACTGCCTAAGTGGAAAATTAATGGATGAAAAGTGCAGCATATATATGTATTTATGTATCTATGATTATGATACATATGCATGTGTGTGTAGGTACATATATATGTATACATAAATCAAGCACCACACATGGAATACTGTTCTCATCTCTATGCAGGTGCACCCCAGTACCAACTTCTGCCTCTTGACCGCATTCAACGGAGAGCGACTCGCATCATCGACTGCCAAGATATTTCTGATCGACTTGACACCTTGGCGTTGCGTAGAGATGTAGCTTCACTCTGCATCCTCTATCGCTTGTATCATGGGGAGTGTTCAGAGGAATTGTTCGGACTTATACCGGCTGCTGGTTTCCGCCATCGTCCTACGCGACAAAATATCCATCCCCATCACCTGGACGATTGGCACTCCACCACTGTGCGCTTCTCCAGAAGCTTTTTGCCTCGCACAACCAGCTTATGGAACAAATTGTCGCCTGCCGTATTTCCGAACCGATACGACCTTCAAACCTTCAAGAAGAGAGCGTACCTCTACCTAAAAGGCCGGCAACGCACTTGTGACTCTTGAGTTGCGGGTGTCCATGGGCGGCGGTAGTCACTTACCATCAGGTGACCCGTCTGCTCTTTTGCCCCCTATCGCATAAAAAAAAAAAAAAAAAAAAAAAATCAAGATGTTTAATATTATTATAAGATTTTTTTACTGTTGTACTTAATACCTACAGAATGGGTAAGCAGAAGTGCTTCAAACGCCCACTTGCTAACTATTACTATTATATTACTGTATCAGTGGATACTGATACTGGTTTTATCAGATCAATATCACAGTATGCTAAAAAACTTATCGTGGTATAATATTATTAGATAATGTGACAACTTATTTTGAATAGAATACAAGTTATACTTAATAACTATATTAGTTTTTGTTAAAACAATATATATTCTTTATGGTATAGGGGCAAACAAGCTGACAGACAAAATTAATTTAAAAATTAACACATAAGATAATTTATGATAAATAACACAACTTTTAATTACTGTCAAAATTGAATAATATTTTGCGATTTCAAATGTGAACGAAAGACGAGATATAGGATCTTCTAAGGCAAATTTACACCAATATTTAAGTTATTATTTAGAGGTCGGTGATTAGTATACAGTATTTTTTTTTTATATGCGTCAGGGGGCAAACGAGCAGAGGGGTCACCTGATGGTAAATGACTACCGCCGCCCATGGACACCCGCAACTCAAGTCACAAGTGCGTTGCCCGCCTAAAAGGCGGTAGAAATACGCTCTTTTCTTGAAGGTTTGAATTTCGTATCGATCAGGATATACGGCAGGCTACAATTTGTTCCACAGGCTTGTTGTGCTAGGCAAAAAGCTTCTGGAGAAGCGTACAGTAGTATTAGTATACATATGTATATGATAAATGTTTTTGTAATAATCATTTATAATAAACAACAACGTGTAGTTAACGTTTTTATTTATAAAGAAGATCATAATTACCAGCATTTTCACTTTTATCACAATAAGCCATTGATTAATAAAAAAAAAATACGCTTGAAACCCAACAAAAGAGTAGAATTGAACCTGGGACCTTCCTCCGTAGTATAAGCATCTATCATGTTAACTCTTACTTGCGCCATACATTATCAAAAAATCTTGAAAGTTTCATTCTAATACCATAATACAAATACGGTAAACGAGAGCAGTTGTTTTAAACTTTGTATGTTTTTGCTTTATGGATTTTAGAATAAATTACTGTAGTTTCATCCAAGTGTAAATGTATGCGTCCTGTAAAAGTAATCGAATGAAAACAAAAAAAAAAAGGTAATCTACATTATTTTAACGGCGCTTAGTAGCAGCGTCTTGGTTTTCGATCTCATTACTACAAGAAAAGAGCGTACTCCTACCTAAAAGGCCGGCAACGCACTTGTGACTCTCGAGTTGTGGGTGTCCATGGGCTGTTACCTGTCTGTTTGTCTGTTTATGGCATCGCATAAAAAAAAACTAAAAAGACAGGTATATTCTTATGGATGCGTCAACTTTAAGGGTTTTCTGAATGATGTATTAGTACGTCCTATACGGAAATGTTCTTTAAAACTGTAGGTGAGGTCTTTTTTTGTTTTTTTTATAGCGCAGGTGGAGAAACAAACATACGGGTCAACTGATAGTAAGTGACTTCTGACGCCTATGAACACCTGCAAATTAATAGTCTCAGGAAAGGTGTCCGCCTTTTAGGGTAGGGAAAAGAGGTGAAGGGAAAGGTTGGAGGGGATGGAAGGGAAGGTTAAGGGATGAAAGAAAAGTGAGGGGGGTTCTGATATATACGATACGATGAGCATGATATATAATATTACTAGCTGCCCACCCCGGCAGTCGCACGGGTAGTGAACCTAATTAAAAAAATGTCTTCTATCACACTTACTCACTTCTCATAGTAAGAGATTTAAATAACTTTTCTGTGCCATTTTATGTAACTTTTTTTTTTCTTCTTTTCTTATACAAACCTTGTTCTGACAGTAACGAACACTATAAAAAAATAATAATAAAAATGGCTACAACCGTTCGGAAGTTAAGGGCGTACATACATTTGGCACAGGTTCTTTCCGGGCACGGCTGCTTCAGCAAGTTCCGGGGAGGAAATCGAGTCCCACCTGCCACCGCTGTAACTGCAGTGAGGACTCGGCTAAGCAAACAAACAGTAATCGATGAAGCGGGCCCGGGAGGGCGACCTCCACTCGGACCCAATTCGCCCCCGGGAAGCGGGCGGCGGAGGAGCACTTACCAGCTCCTCTTGATGCCCTGAGTGTGGTCGTGGGTGGTCGGGACGGATTTTCTCCTACACCCTCTAGTCCCGGTATGCCTGGACGCTGCCTAATTAGTAGTCCGAAGGTGGTGCCCGTGTTGTTAAGGACACATGCTGTTATGTGCATAGGCTGTTACTGTTACAGGCGCTAGAAGGGGTCCGGATGTCTTACTAAAGCTGTTCCCGGATTCCTCCTATTTGAGGCACATGGCACATGAGATTGATTGAAAGAATTCTCTTTACGCTTATTTCTGTAATTGGGCACAAAAATACATTACATTCCTACAAGTTATTGTATTCCTGCTGATACGAATAGATATTCATGCAAACGTATTTGCACGGAGCGGGAATTGAAGCAATAGCGATGCATTCAGATGGCGATTTACTAAACTGGTATGAACTCTTTCTTCGTTATAACATTTATTTTGATGAATAAAAATTAAAACATTGTTTTAGATGTAAAATCTAAAAACCTTGAGCTAAATTTAAAAGTTCAAATTTATCGTGTCGTTTCTATAGTTTGGGAAGCTCGTGAGGTTTTTCAATTTACATAGATTTTACATGTTACATATTTATGTCGTTAAATAAATATAAAAGTATATAAAAGGAGGCGTAGAGAGGGTATGTTAAATCACGTTCTAGAGTCTAGGTTCAGTTATTGATTGAATTCTCGCAGACGGACGATCGCGGGGTTCTCTTGCCGGATTACCGGAGTACACATGCGCTTATTTGCAGTGTTTTGTACTTCTTTCAGCCCTCCGCTCCTCACCGGGCAAGGGCTGCATCGATCAGCGCCCGATGATGATATATCTTATATCTTTAAATGAGCAATTCTTGTATATATATATATAATTGGAATCTAGGGGGTTTCGGGGGCGATAAATCGATCTAGCTAGGTTTCAGTTTTAGAAAACGTCGTTTTATCCGTGTTTTCAGGCAATGAAAACTTCTACAATATCATTAGTATACGAAGGTAAATTTCGCCACCATCTATAAGGTTGTAATAGGTCAGGTGGGAAATAAGGCGGTCCCGTAACCAGATTACTCCGGTTCGAGTCCTGATGATTATTTTATTTAACTTTTTTTTTCGTTGTTTTACACGATTTACCAAAAAATACCGAGCAAAGCGGTTATCCAGGTACTTTGACGTTAAATGAATACAATAGTATGAAAAATGCCGCCATATTAAATCACGTTCTAGGGTTTAGGTTCAGTTATTGATTGAATTCTTGCATCGCGGGGCTCTGTTGCCGGTTTACCGGAGTACACATATATGCCTATTTGCATTGCTTTGTACTTCGTCCGTCCCTCCGCTGCGCTCCGGGCAAGGGCTGCATCGATCAGCGCTGCATCGAATGCGCCGGTCCGGGGGTTACGTGGGGGATGTCGGCATTGTATGTACTATATCCAGGTATCAAATTAATGCGCAGCCTCCATATATTCGATCGGCAAGGATCGGCGAGGCAGCTTTTATGAGGGCAGGGTACGCCCGACTCAGACTCAGAGCATACCACATTAACAGTATACCATAGACGGGTACGTAACCATAAAGAGTATACTGTAGATGGGTATTATCACCGACGAGTGTTTGTGAAAGGTCAATGGACGTGCGAACTGTATGTTTATCAAAATGCATTTTATCGTATAAATTTATGTATTCACATAAATTAATGACTTCTTGAGTTATACGATATTACGAAATGATAGGTATATTTCATTTTATTCATAGCTACTTTTATTCTAGACAACCGAACACACAAATGACAACCGCCGTCCATGAACACTTACAACTCATGATTCGTAATTGCGTTGCCCGCCTTTAGGCTGATGAGCAGTTGGAGGATGCGGATTCATTACAAAGACGGTTCAAAAATAGTACACACCATTATAGTTTTATATATATTAATGGTACACACAAAAAGAAAGGACGGCGTCCTCATGGTTTGGAACAATCACAAGTTAATACAATAGCTTTTAAAAGGTGACTGAAGATTTGATGATGAATTTATTATCATCATTATCAGCATATAACTGGAGCATGCGCAGCACTCGCACTAACAAACTACACTCTGAGACATAACAAAAAAGTAAATGTTATTTAGGTAAAATTATCACTTAAATATATACTCATTCATATATAAAATTATATGGCTTGGGCTTTATGGCACCAGCAAGCCATGCTTAGGCACGAATGGGCCGGCTCGACCGGTGCGATACCACGGCCTCACAGAAAACCGGTTGTGAAGTAACGCTAATGTTGCATTTCCCCGAAATGAGTTAGGTCTCCGGAGGCCCAACTCCCCATCCCCTCTTTCCCTTCCATTCACCCCCCCTCTCCTCTTTCCCAGCTCCTCATCCAGCATCCTTTTTAGTAGACAAATCCCGCACTAGGATTAATTCCTGTGTCGCGAGGGACTTAACCAACATTCAAACAACGGACACAAAGAACACCTAGACTCTAACAACAATTTGAGGATTACGCAAAGTGCTGTCCCGTGCGGGGATCGAACCCACAACACTAGGTGCGGCAGCGTGGTGGCGAAGCACTTAACCGCTATCTGAGCAATAAACTCAAAATATCCCCATACCTGTCCCATTTTGTATTTCTGTAAGTGACCGAAAGACGGAAAGAAAGTGGGCGTTAAGTTACGCCTTTGGCCTACCCTTTCGGAAATGCAGGCGTGAGTGTATGTACCTATGTACGTATGTCATACATGAAAAAATACATCTTTTTATTAATACACAGACTGTTTTTGAGAAAGGTCCACCAAGGTTTACTGCGCTATACCTACTTACCGATAATACAGTCCACTACAATAACCCGATATAACTCTACAAAACAATAGTATTGAATAGTCTGAAAGAGAAAAACATATTATTTTTTAAGTATCAACAATTTATCTATGCCGGATGTGCAATATTCCTGTAATTTATAAATGTTAAATACATTAGAATATATATATTTTTTTTAATGGGCAAACGAGCAGACGGGTCACCTGATGGTAAGTGACTACCGCCGCCCAGGACACCCGCA
This sequence comes from Tyria jacobaeae, assembly GCA_947561695.1. Lineage (NCBI taxonomy): Eukaryota > Metazoa > Arthropoda > Insecta > Lepidoptera > Erebidae > Tyria > Tyria jacobaeae. Next base: position 1,395,557 of record OX387207.1, on the reverse strand, counting down.
ACTCAAGAGTCACAAGTGCGTTGCCGGCCTTTTAGGTAGGAGTACGCTCTTTTCTTGAAGGTTTGAAGGTCGTATCGGTTCGGAAATACGGCAGGCGATAATTTGTTCCATAAGCTGGTTGTGCGAGGCAAAAAGCTTATTAAATTTCGATTATTAAAATGTCATTCGGCTCCTTTCAATATGTTTGAGGATGATGTTGGCTGGCGCGTGCGCTGGCGGGGCTGGTACTCTTCAGACTGCTATTACTTAAAATATACCCGGTAGTAATTAGAATTTATATTTCAGAATGATATATTGCACTGTCCTCGCATTTTCTTTTACACTTTTAAACTGTAACAATAAAATTGTATAAAATATTTTAGTATATAGTGACCTTGGAGTTTTTGCCTGTTCTTCTCCATAGGATCTACGTATTGGAACAGGCAACTAGCTTCACGACTGACTTAGTCTAATCGACTTCTTATCTTGACAATTCAAAAACACCTATGATTGGTTTACTTGAAATAAATGGTTTTTATTTTGATTTAAATGTTCATTTCCAAGTTTAATCTTCTGCTTTTCAACATGATTTTTTTAAATTCTTTATTTCATTGCTTTGATCGCCTTTTTCGTACGAATACTACGTGGACGGAGAAATCTTTTTGTCACATACAGAGGAGGTTTCATTGTACCTATTAAAAGCTCGTTACATAAATATTCAACTATTACTGGGCGAATGGAGAGTTTAAAAAATTTGAATTGCCTAGAAATTCGTTATTTCAGTCACCCTTTTCTTTACTTTAGCGATGAAAGGTTTATTAAAAGGCCTTGATGTTCAATCAGTATGTACAAAGTACTACAACACGATCCCTTACACGATGTTTTGTCAGATTCACCACTAGCATTATGTAATATTTTTAGCGCTTTGGCACTTGGAAGTCCATTTAATTTAATATACAGTGGTAGAGCCATGCTTAGGCACGAATGGGCCGGCTCGACCGGTGCGTTACCACGGCCTCACAGAAAACCGATTTCCCCGAAATGAGTGAGGTTTCCGGAGGTCCAACTCCCCCTCTCCCCTCATCTCCTTTCTTCTCATCCCCCTCTCTTCTTTCCGCTCCCTGCATCCCCTATCTCTCATCACCCTCAAAGGCGGGCAGCGCACTTGCGACTCTTGAGATGCCGGTGTCCACTGTTGTCACTTACCATCAGGTGACCCATCTGTTCGTCTGCCCCCTATAGTATAAAAAAAAAGAAAAAACATTATTAAAAAAACAAATACACACTTGAGATAACTTGACTAAACACAACAAATCTGTTGCATCGTTTAGGTCTATTTATTTTATATTGACGTTCCATTTGTGTATGCATTTGCTATATACTTTTACTATAAACAATGATTTGTAAAGTATACAATCTTATTTTAGTTATTATGGCACTATGTTAATTTACAATAATCCGACTTAAAATAGTAGACGACCGCTTTATGTGTTGCTTTTGATGTGGTAGAACGGAGAAAAGTCATGGCCCGCACAAAAAACGAGTTGCCAGCAATGCCTGAATGTGTGAGTGATTTTTCCAAATCCGTCTGTTTAAACGATATCATTTCCCTTCACTTTCTATAGTTCCTTTACCTTTACTTTAAAATTAACTAAATTATAGTGGTTAAAATGTGGGCGCTAAATACGACTCTGCCTACCCCTAACCATCTACCTATGTATATGTTTATATCTCAATCAAATTTTCTGCAAACATTTCTGAAAAAAATCAGCTGTATTTTTAATTCGTCACCAAAACTGACGAAATAAACTGGTTGTTGATATTAATCCGTTTGCTATAGCAGATAAATAACGTTTAAAGTCAATGTTGAATTCTTAACGCTAAAGCTCTTTAAAAGATAATATATGAATACAACAAGCACGATAAACTATATTCATATATTTTTCTTCATTCAAAACATACCTGACATATTTATGTTTTTGTGTTGCCATATGCTTACTATGTATTGCTACGTTAAACAATTTCAGATGGGCAGGTAATAGTGTACATTTATCTTCCAGTTATAAGAATGCCGTCAATTTGCACTTTCTACCAATTTTAGTAGTAAACGAAGTAAACGAAGAAACGAACTTTCATTAATACATTTCATTAGACTTCGAATGCTACCTGCCCCTGCCTCTTACTCTTCATAAAATATACCATGAAATACGTATGTTATTAGATTGTTAACACCGAACATCCATCAATAACTCACCAGCAATACCAACATCATGGGGAGCAATGATACGGCGCAGCAAACTTGCGCTGTATACTGAAAGAAGCCTTTGGGTCAAGGGAACCCTATCTATGATTGGTCCATATCTGCGTGGGCTGGGTCGGTAATAAATATTCAATATATCAACGACTCCGTCCAGAATCGCCTAGCCTTTCTCAGTTAGTTCAGCCGCGTCAAGTCACGATTACGTTAATAACTGTCTTGAATTTCAAAAAAATAATTTTAATTCTTTAAAAAACATCACCATGTTTTTTAAGATTGCAGTAACTTGCTTAGTGTCGTCTTAAACAAATCATGCAGCAATAGGAAGAACGATGGCTCAAAAACATGGTGAGTATTTTTTTTTTTTATTTGTATACGCGCCTTTTGTGTGCGGCTTTTATGTTCGAAACGATTTTGATGGAATATCATTTAAAGCTAAATAAAAAAACAAAGTGAGTGCTAAGCGGCGAAGCAGTGAAGACAAGCTGCTTGTAAAATTGTCTTGTATGAAGTAACATATTAAAGTTAGGTCCGAAATTTTCAAGTTTTTGAAAGTGTTCTCAATGCATATTATAATAATAAGATGTTGTGTAAATTTTATTTAACACCCGAAGTGAAACTCGACGCCACTTCTGTTAATTTTAATGAATGTTATGTTTTGCCAACTCAACGAAATTGTTGTTTTTATATCATAGTATGCTTGTAGCGTGAAACCGCTGTGATTAAAAATATGAATTTGATTCGTCTTTTTTGAATAACAACACTTTCAAGACCGCCATTTTGAATAACATATTGGGACAACAATATGGCGGCTGTTACTAAAAATGACGTCGGTTTATCGATCATGCATTCTTACCTTAATTGAAACTCAAAATACTTTCGAAGTTAGCAAGAAATTGTAACTTTAGACCCAAATTTCAAGTTTGATTTATAGTATTTCCGTTAATTTTTCCTTATCTACTTAATGGCTTTCGTTAGATTTTGATAAATAATTGAGTCATTAAAAAACTTGCAAGTAAACTTTTAAAAAATAAATAAAAGATTATATTTTTTTATGAAACGTACGACACATTGATAAAAATATGTCCTCCGATAACATTCTACACCAGAACCTACAATTCAAAAATTTAATTCTGTTACAGCGAAAAAGTTGCATCAAGACATGGAGAGGGCGTTACATGACGATGACCCCGAGGAAGGCAAGCTTTTCTCTAAAGAGGAAAAGGGCACTCAATCTGAGCCACTGAATATTTCGCTGGCAAAATCTTTGCATTTGAGAAATGTACCCTTTACAATAGAAAGCATGCCCATCCATGGTCTTCCGGAACCCTACGTGTCTCTTAATAGATTCTATAAAATGAAACTATATTCCTACCTGTCGGAAGCCACTGAGAATGAACTTAGGGACCTTTCGCAAATCTGCGGGTAAGGCCTTATTGTGAAAGATCATTACCGAAATAGAAACCTCTTCTGTAAAAGAATACTGATATTCTTATTATTTAAAGACTGATAACCGTGGGGTGGCGTTATAATTTTAGGTATAACTTAATTGACTAACAAGTTGAAACAATTATCTCAACACAATATATTAATGTGAATATCATCAGAGCAGGACCTAACAAAAAGCTTTTTTCCATGCCTAAACTGAGTTTTTTTGGTGACAAAAACACTATAGTATATTTTATCAATGGTAATAAAACTAATATTTATAGTTTTTTCAGTTACGATATTTCTCTATATCTTCCGGATCACCCGTTGTTTAATGTCAACGCGGAACACGCTAATCCGCCTGTGGTTGAGACCCTGGAGGCGAATCATAGTTCTTGTAAAGCCGAATTGGAGTGTCCAAGTGAACAAACCCTCAAGTCCAATGACTTAAACAAACAGGTAGGTATGAGTATATTATATGAAAAGTGTAAAATTTAACGATGCTTCAACATGGATTTTTTATAAAGTACTCTAGTCAGATCAGATTATTAGATATTACTTTACAGGAGAAGGACTTGCATAATGCAAAGATCCTAGCTTCCAATGCAAACGCTTTGAAGGAGCCCGCTTCCAAATTCGTTAAACGCAAAAAATCCAAGAAGACCAAGAAATCAAAAAAATCAGCCAATACTTTCAATTCTGACAATTATGTACTTCCTCCGCCTGGATTTTCATCAATAGCAGCTTCTATTTATAGAAGGGCTATAAATGTCAATAACGAAGAGACAGCTCAAAAACATCTCGTTCCTGGAACGGATGTCCTTATAACAATCCGAATGTACAACCGTTTTGACTATAAAAGCTACAAGAAAAACACCGTAAGTATCGTTATTTCACTGAATGGTTTTTTAATGAACTTTCGCACAAGTTCCTTCATGTTGTGTCATTTATACAGGCTGGAGCTCTCAAAGACTTGTTTTACCACGACGTTGTGCTAACAGGGCGTCATAAGGTCTTGGACATCATGGAGCACTTTATTTGCAGTGAGAATGGAAATTGCAAGGTCTGTAAGAAATATTTTCTTTTGTTCGTTATCTTTTCCTGGGTCACTCTTTCTCTTAAACCTTCACATTGCAGTATCACTTTTCCATCCATACTTAGGTACTAGTTACTATAGTATTAGTATCACACATTCATCGTCGTCTCCTCACATGTCCGTCACGTGCCTGACTTTTTCTTAACCTTTTCCAGTTACTGTGACTACTATTGATAAACGTTCTGTAGTAAATTTCTATTTAGTTTGACCTGAAATAACTGTTTGTGTATTACAGGACATGGCCAATGGTTTCCTGTTCATCAAGAATGTGTTTTACGTTAATAAAAACCAAGAGGCCACTGATCACGCCAATTCTATTCGTTTCTGGTGCGAGGCCCACAATTTGGGTAACTTTCCATTAAATGACATGAGCTCTTGTATTCTTGATCAGCTTGATTACAAACTCGGCCACCCTGATGTAAGTAATGTCCAGTTACAAACAAATATCTACGCGAATAATGAAACTTGAAAGTAAATTTTATTTTTTTATTGGCAGGTATATATACACAACACCACATGTGAGCATGTGGTAATTTTCTCGCAAATACGTCTTCTTGATTCACGTGATCCACCACTCATTACCAACTATCCACGTATAGCATCAATTGCATACAACAAGAACACAGCTTTCTGTTACAATTGTTCGGCGCTGTATCCCCATTGGATTGTATCCGGTTGCTCTCGCATACCATTCAATATGGCCTTGTATTGTAACAAGTGTTACAAGAGTATGTTATTTGATGAAAACGATCAGCAGGTCTGCGAATTTAAATCATTCCCTTACAGGGGATTGAATGTTTCGTATAATTGAAGCATTTACATTTGCTAACAAATCAAGCCAATGGTTCAGTTCTCTCCAAATTTTATAAAAATAAAACCCTTAAATAACACAGTTCATCGACTGTTGATATAACTATTGCCCTTTTGATAGTAGCTTGTTCTTCCAAGCTTCCAAATAATATGAACCAAGAACCATGGCAAGGGATACATCTTAGCATGTTACCCTGATGGGTGGGATGTATGATAGGTGTGCCAAAAGATTTTAAACGTAACGAAACGAATTTTCGGATATTTATATCCACAATTTCTAAACCTGTCTCATTGTTTTTTGTGGGTTTTACCTGCACTAGATTAATTATGGGAACAACCCATATATTTAACCACATAGGAATAGGCGCGGGTGTTACTGCCCCTTTTGAAGCTGCAATAGACACTGCTGCTCACTGCAATGAGCATCTTACAAAGAAACGTCAACCCAAGAGCAAGTGATAGCTTATATACTGACTATGCTGAAGTCTACTAATACACTTACTGTCTTCAATGTCAAAGTTGGTCAACACTTCTTGAAGTTAGATACCCATAGAAATTGTTGATTGAGTATAAGAAATATAGCATTAATTGGTTCATATATAAACTACCAATAAGCACGCTTTTAACCCCTTCTGTCATTGAAGGCCTATTGCAGCCGTTAAATAAGTAGTAGGTAAGTCAAGAGCTTGGTTAGCATTGCGTATGCATGCTTGAGAAGAGTTTAAAAAGTGGGTTCAAGTATTTTATCAATGTTAGATATAAGGAATTGAATGGGTTCGACATTTCACGAGAATCTTCGTAAAATCTGACAATTTTGACAGAGGCAACATCTGGGTAAGATGTTAGACGATGTTTGTACTTCATACTCATAATATTCAGGGTTAATAAAAATACCCTTGTTAGACGTAGGCCTATCAGTGTATACGATAATAATCAATTGATGTCTAGTATTAAACAGACGGTGTCCTCGGTTCTCAACCGTCTCCGCATATTTCAAATTTTATAAATTTATTTATTCAAATCCCGTCATCTCAAATATCGCACAACTGCATATCAATGTAGATTTTTTTTAAGATAAATTTTCTATAGCAAAAAGAAATTATAATTTGGTAAATGAGGGGAATAGAAAAAGAAATGTGATCGTATCTGTGATTTATTATTCCACTGTGTGTAAAATACTTGCAATTGAATACTTATACGTCTTGCCATGGGCTTGGCATTTTATTGTTAAAATTCAAAAACCAAGTAATATATACAGTTATAAGGCCTAGTACCGATTGTCATATTCACAGATTTTTCCTATTATATATATCATATCATATATAAAAGTATAAATTAATGCTTTATTTATTTAATCTTCATTAGGTAGGTACTTCAACAATCTAAAATGAATTGTATTTTTAGACAAAACAGAAATATTTGCGACCGAGTTAAGAACTTCGAATAAAATTAAATCTTGTACGATGAATCGTAAATTAAGGAAATGCTTGACTCATACTTTGTGGAGTCAGTCAAGTAATGGTTTGTGATATAAAGCCGTTCCCTTACTCTATACTACACTTATATTAAGTTTAGAACTGATTCACAAGTCATTTGTAATCCTATAATTATTTAATCTATTTAAAACTCTATTTTTTATTTTAAATACACTTTCAATCCGTCTGTTATTGTTGTTTTATTTTAAGAAAAATCGTGTACCTAATATTAAAAAACTTATAACGATCGGCAGTAAGTTGCTTTCTAATCAAGAAAAAAATCTATGTCTGAGAGGTTATCAGGGCTTTCTTCTTTGGGTATACCGGGGTTGCTTGCGATAAACCTACTTGTGATTAGATGGGTTTATGCCGGAGATCGTTAGATGATGGCGGAATCGAACCGACTAAAACCACAGGTGTCCTATCTATTGCAGGAGACCTTACATAAAGAAATGGTATATTGATATTGAAACCCTATGTTCTTATATAAATAACCTCTATTATATATCTATGTGATGGTGATGATATATTTACATATTATTATTGGTTATGAGTGCTTGATGCCACCTCGAACACTCTTGCATTGTTCACTGCTTACTTGAACTTAGCGCTAGATTTATGGCTCCAAGAGACCTCCAGATCTTATGAGTAGTGATGGCACTGTAACACAAGGTGGATACTTCGGAACTGTATCAGTGGGTGGAACCAAACCAAAAGGCATGGAATAAGTAATGCTGTTTCTTCTGCCTCATCACATAATCTGCATGTAATACTTTCACCCAACTTCAGGTTGAATATATGTTTGTTTTGCTTGTAGTTTAAGACAAGGACCTGTATTACTGCATATGTATCGAATCTTTTGAGCTCTTTTGATATTTATCAGAGTGTATTAGAGCGGTAGTATAGTTTCTTAATGGCTATTGCTATTCGTTAGTGAACATGTAAACCCAAAAGAAATTAATAAAATATCAGTTAAAATATTCAGTTTGATGATTGTAACACGCTTTTACTATCTTTACTTGTAAGAAGTAACTAACACTCAGATAGCCGGAGAAAATTAGTTTTTAAATCACTTTCGAATTATACTTTATTTAACATATAAGATAATTTATGATAAATGAATACATGTTGCAACTTTTAATTACTGTCAAAATTGAATGATATTTTAGGATTTCAAATGTGACCTTCAACAGTTAGAAGAGATATAGGCTCTTCTAAGGCAAATGGACAACAATATTTAAGTTATTATTTAGACGTCGGTGATTAGTTTACAGTACATTTTTTTGTATGCGTCAGTGTATTCCACAGTAATATATTCACTTATCTAAATGTGTTAACATACATAACATGATGTACTAGTAACAGCATCGTCTTTGCTAATTAATAAATACGTAAAATAGGTACGACTTCTTACATCTCGACTTAATTTTGACCAGAGGTATCTCATTTTTTATGATGAGTGATGAGTGATGATGGTAAAAGACCACTGCCGCCCATGGACACCCACAATTTTACGAGTCACAAGTGTGTTGCTGGCTTTTTAGTTAGGAGTACGCTCTTTTCTAAAAGGCATGAAGGTTGTATAGGATTGTCCGGTAATACAGCAGACGACTATTGCGGTAATACAGCAGACGATTATTGACGGCGATTCTATGATCTAGCTTGTTGTAACTTAGCTTATGCTGCTGGTGTTATAATTGCTTTGAACGATTGATTGAAAGTCGTGGAAACATAGTTAGATGTGGATTATAATTTATTCAATAATTAAAAAATTCAATTTCCTTCTATTAAGGTTGTTTTGTTCGAGAATGTGAAAACCTATTATTGCTTTTCTTACATACGCTGCAGCCACCGGTGGATCCTGTAAGGATGTATGGAACTCGTAAGTTGCGCACAACGAATTCTAAAATCACACTTTAGATGTGTACGATTATTAAATATATTCCAAAAGAGTATGTGCATTGTCCCTTTTAATCCTTCGTTTGACTCCTACCCAACAACACATGGTTACAAAACCAGACAGATTTGCTTAGAAAGATTCAGAATCTTTACTTGAAAATGGATACCAGTTGAAAGAGATTTGTGTTGGTCGTTAAAAGTCATATTGTTGTAATTAATTTATGACATCCCTGAATCCTCTGTCAAATAGATAAATGTCACTACTTCGGAAAAATCTATCTTAGACCAGATTCCTCACAACAAAGGTTTAAATTAGTATTCGTAGCATCATTAGTGGTAGGTTAATAGGGCTCTAAACATTCTCTCGACGCCAAGCTACGATTTCATCCTTTAATACAAAACAGTAGATGCACCAATAACATTAATAGAGCTCACGTTCAACTGTTTAATTTGAAAAATCAATCAAGCACACGATAACAGTGTTTTAATTTCTCACCCTATGTCCTTTGAAATATAATTTAGAACTTTCAGTACCATGTTGACGCAGTTTTTTATAATTAAAATCTACAAGTAAGATAAAATCAAGATAATCCTGTCACAGCACTGTCCGTAGTGACATAATCTTTTGTCACCATATGATGACAATGGCGTGGCTTTCAACTTGCTTGCTCTGACCTTAAAACTAGGGTTAGTTTTCGTGTTCTTATGCTAATCTAGATGAAATATGTTTACACTGTATTATTACTATATTCAGTGAAAAAAAGGTTTGCCTTACAACTGTTTTCTTTAAGACCGTGGAATAAACTCCGGTCGAGCCGGCCCAGATTTGACTGAGCATGTCTCTCCTAGATGAAGTTATAAATAAAAGGCATATAGTTGCAATATCTACGTATGTATTTTGCCTTCATTTCCAATACACATTTGATTTACAAACTGCTGTATTGATAATCTACACAACACATATCTATTACTATAATAACAAGAAAAGTCTAATAGATATAATATAATAAAAAACTTGACTTTAATAACAAACATACTCCACCGAATTTCTGATATAATAAATTTGATTAAAACTAGATTTTTTTTAAGTAGAATAGGCCATTTACGCAAGTAGTTTTATAGATTAAGATTTATTCTTAGTTATGTCAGTTATTTCAATTATTGTATTATTTCTTGTCTATGGTTTAAGATAAAATACAGGTAGAGTATGAATGTCAATAGTAACAACACAGATTTAGTTTTACCTAAATTTAAAATGAGCCTGTGACACATTAAAATCACATTACAAGTATCTTAATTATAGTCTCATATTCAGACCTATAATAAATATCGAAAGGTAAAATATAAAAACGTTCAATGTGTTCTCTTCTAGAGATTCTTTAATAAAAACTATTCAACTGGCCAGTCTTAATTTTTTTAAAATTCACGTTTGGCAATAAAAAACAATTAAATTGTATAGGTATTATAGTTAAGAGATCTGATATATAGCGACACATTAATAATTAAAAAAATCCCTAATCTTAAAATGTTTCCTCCAGAAGTTTCACAAGGCTCTTAGACCTGAAACATGGACGTCATCTCTCATCTCTCTGGAAAAAACATGTCTTACACAATTTGATTTAGATGGTAGAAGGATTACAGCTTTTTTCCATCAATTTAAAACTTATTGATTGAATGAGAGAAGTTAAGTATTTTACTGTAATAAACACGCCGTTTGAAATTGACTGGAAACCCCTGGTTCTTCTGAGAGTGACAATAAGCCCTAAATTTCCCACAACCATTTGGTTTGATTTCTTAAACAAACACGATATGATACCTAATAAAAATTAGATTAGAGAAGATATAAACATAAAATTAATAAGTAAAAATAAACGTAATTTACGTACCTACTGACGATAATGGAGAGTAAATAGGCGGAAAAACCCTGAAAGAGACGAAGTACACAGGTACTTCGTCGCCCTCTAACAATGTGTGTGCGTGTGTCATTTTTATATATATATATGTTAGTATAATTAAAAAGTACTTCGACATATTATAGATAAATTAACAACCCTACAGTTTTCCAACAATTTAAAATTGTAATTACCTACTTTAATAAGCATGCAATACTGTTTATGTAAGACAATGAATGAGACAATTAAAGGAGATACACACAACTTACGAGCATTGGGAAGACAGGGGGGAGGATAGAATGCCTTAGAATAATTGTATTATAAATATAACACCGATTAAAAACTGGATACATTTATAAAACGATTTTTTTGGCGTCAAATTGACACAATGTTGATAAAACTTACGATATGATATTTCATTATCATACTATTATATTTTTAATAATTAGTTTTATAATGTATACTGTGTACTTATTCAAAAATTGTAATATGAACCATAAATGTGTATAATTAAATTAATATTAGTGTAAAGATAGTAATTAAACTTCCTTATTTAATTAGTTAAAGAGAATAAGTAGACGGTATCAGTAGACGTAGCACAGCCTAACTTAACATTAAATTAAATGTTTTATATATTTTTTTTTATATGAAAAAGAATGAAGAAAAGTATTTAAATAGGTAGGATGTATAATAATTTCCCCACGTAAAAAAAAAAAAAAAAAAAAAAAAAGGATGTATAATAATACATAATTACGGATTTCTACAATTTTGTGCATTTTGTCTATGTTATATCAAAATACATATCGTATGAATGTCTGCGCACAGTTTCCCATGTTTTTAGAAAATCCCAATTAGATTTTTTGTTCAATATACTGTCAAACGAAAGTGATGAATTTACTAACAATTATGTTTATTTTTTTAGTAAAAATGAAAATAGATTTAGGTCAACAAGATATTTATATTACTATAGCAATGAAAATATACTGGCCGTCCCATAAGTAATGGACCAACGGTCTACGGGAAATAGAGGCAACTAATATTTAAGAATAATATTAAAGTCTATTGACCTAGGTGTTATAGTTTTGATTTTATGATTTTTTTAAATATTAAGATAAAATATTGTCGTTGCTATGAAAAAAAAATAATCTTTTTTTACTCTATACCCCGCACGATGTTGGTTCATTACTAACGGGACATTTTGTATAACTAAAATTAATAAGTCTTTTAAGTACCTTCTAGTATATCAATACGTGGAGGTATGTAACCTCTTTCTAAAATACCTAGACGCTAGTAACTCAGCCGTCATTACTTACTATTCAGTACTTTACTCTCTTCGCTTTTTTACTAGCCATAGAATAAATATAGTACTATGACCACTGTTCAATATCACAGTTGGGCAAAACGATAAATCGAGAAGAATTATAATAATTTTTCCCTGGTGGGTGTAAATTAGGGGACTCTACTGGGCAGAGCCCCCATGTATAAATGTTTTGTTAGATAATATCCAAATTGACATATCCTATAACCATGATTGTAAATAAATAACTAAACAATTATTTATTTAATAAGAATATCGTGTCATATTTTAGACCTTGTAACCGTTGTATATTTTTATATTTGAGGATGTATTTTCAACATTTGATGATGACAATATGTTTTGTGAAATAGTTTTTGTCTGCCCTGTCAAAGTTGTCAAAACTTTTTTATAAATACAACACTGTTTAACACTTCAGGGTTAGAGGTGCGAGCATGTCTTTGTAAAATAGTTTCTATTACGAATTTCATTAGAATAGAAAATTGCCTATTTTTGGTCATATGTACGGAAACTGTTTTTATAGTCTGATTATATGATTGTGATAATTAGCTGTTAAAACACTAAAATATATTTCTTTTATAGAATAACCAACTAGTTTTAATTACATCCTCAAAAATGTCTCTAATATAAAGAACGATTTCAAAGACCATTACTATTAGACCGTGTTTAGTTTAAGTTGCTTAAAGCTCACAAAAGCCGTATAACATTAATTTGGCTTCAATTTCAACGCATTGATATACTTACCTACAGTAAAAATAAGATATATAAGTTTTTTTTTGTGTGGCTAATAAACCTTAAGTATAATAAAATAAATATATATATATATATATATATATATACATATATATTATGTTCATGAAGATATCCCAGTAACCGCGTTAAAAAATTGGTCTCAATTTTTTATATATTACGATAAAGTTTTTAGTTAATAATATTGGTTTAATGTAAATATCCATTGTTTCTAGTTTTTTTTTAAACGATATCTCGTATTGGTACGGATTTATCCGTTTTTCAACTGTTTTTATTACTGAACTAGACAGCTAGTCAATCTTTATTTTTCAAAGGTGCATTGTTTAGTAAGCATGACTCGTATATCAAAGGGAGAGGCTTTCTAGTCTCACTAGTGGCTAATATAAATAACATTTTAAATCTAAACTCGTTAGATTAGAAATATCACTTTAGTTATAAATATCGTAAAGAAAATTGACAAAATGCAAACTTTCATTTAAATCTTTAGTTTTCATGGTTTGACACTTTGTTGCACTTTTTTATGAACTTTAATTAAATGTTAATCACGTTCGTTAATTCTTTAAGCTTTCAATTGATATTATTTTATTAGTAGTAGTAGTACGGGGAGCTAAAATATAAAAGAGTTATCATATGACGAAAGTGTCAATGTCGTAGAACCCTCTAAAAGTTCATATCGAATAATCTGTACCATTTTCAAATGTATCCAAGACATAATATAGAAGCCCATGTAAATAGACTCCAGTAGATGATATTACGTGATGATTATTAAATAGAGATAGTATAGACACTTAGTTATATGCTAACGGTACCTTTTGGTACCAAACACCGATAACACACACAATGATTCGCACGTTACTAATGACAAACAGCTTCTGAAACAAATTATTCAAGTTATTAAAACTCTTTTTTTTATGATACACAAATGAAAAGACGGTGCATCTAAAGTAAGTAACAAACTCCACCCAGGGACATTGTAAGTTATGAGGGAAGAGGATAAAGGGAGGGGAAAGAGTAGAAATGGAGTTAAGGGGACAGGGAGTTGGGCCAAAGATACCCTTAGTCTTTGGCAATATAATGCAAGCTTTGTTTGTCTACCAGATTTCCGTGAGGCCGAGTGCGAGTATTACTCCGGTCAATATTGAAATTACAATTAGAAAAAATAATTAACCGGTTAATTAAGATATTTAGAGAATCGGGCCTTTTATGCGATCTATGCTATTCATTCAAACTATGTGATTTTCGGTTGAGTAGAACTGATCAACAATCTCTATAAGTGGGTGTCGTAATAATCGAATAAAGATCGGAGTGTTATTTATCAGATAGTATATATACAATCTTGCAGTGCCCGATAACAGCAATTGCCTTTATGGTTTTTTTTTTATACTTTAGGGGGACAGACGAACTGACGGGTCACCTGATGGTAAGTGACAACCGCCGTCCATAGATACCTGCAACTCAAGAGTCGTAAGTGCGCTGCCCGCCTTTGAGGGTGATAAGGAATAGGGGGATGCGGGTAAGGGAAGGAAAATACGGGGGATTAGGATATGGGAAAGAGGAGAGGAGGGATGAGGCGAGAGGAAAGAGGAGAGGGGGATTTTGGCCTCTGGAAACCTCACTCATTTCGGGGAAATGCAACGCAAGCGTTACTTCACTACCGGGTTTCTGTGGGGCCGTGGTATCGCACCGGTTGAGCCGGCCCGTTCGTGCCTAAGCATGACTCTACCACTATCAAATGTTGTATACACTCACATTCAAGCATTATACAATTTTACAATAAAATTTACCTATTGTGTTCTATATTATTCTATCAATTGGTAGGCTATTGGCTTGGTAGCTTAGAGTATAAAAGATAGACCATCTATCACCATCAGTCTAAGGAAGCTGTTTGTGTGCCTCAATATATTACAACATGGAAACCCACCGTTATTTTTTGGTTTTTATCCGATTATATTGGATGTAAATTTAGCAAATAGCATAAAAATACTTACTAATATATTGACATCGAAAAGTTACTTCGAAGATATCAGAAGTATTTGACTGCTTACTGGGAAAAGAACATCAGATTGTTAATTATTGTATTCGTAATATAATATTAGATATATGTGTTTTCAAGTATGTGTAATGTAATGTAATGCACGTATGCCTGTAAGCAGTGGGGTGTTTGTATGCTATTTTTATATTAAAATTACTTACCTATTCAGTGTACCTGTTTAGTTTTTAGCATCATCTCCGTCCTTAGGTTTGTTGTCCCGCTTAGGAATCTTATGCTTTGGAGAAGCAAGATGTCCACGGTTGCAGTTGCAAGGAAAGTATTCTATTAAAAAGAGATAAAGATATTTGTTAATTGTACATATAAAAAATAGAAATTCAATTATCGTGAAAACATATTGAAAGGTATATGTCTACTGAAGACCAAGTTTAAATAATAACGATTTGTTAATAATAAATATGTAAAAACATATGTAAAAGACTGGAATTCATCTAAATTTCATGAACGGAAAGCTAAATGTGAAATCTGAACTAAATGACACAAATGTCTTAACAATAAGACTAACCAATAGTAAGTTAAAATTAAGTTATATGATCACCAACCGTTATTGTCATTGTTTGGAGGGGTATTACCGGCAGCATCATCGGCTTGGTCCTGACCGGATCCTGCAGGACGACGTGGCACCACAACAGGCTTCGAATAACGACGTCCATGAAAATTGCCCACCTGTAAAGACTTGTAAATTAACTATCAAAAAAATTATGGGCATCATTCATTAAATAATTGTAAGAGATTTAGTTCTTCTTAAAACAAAATATGTTATTTGGCAGTTATTTATTGATCAAAGTAAAATAAGCCTTACGTTCTGATCATGGTAATGAAACGGGAAAGGAATTGCTATGGCTGCAGTGAGTGCCATACGAGGGGGTCCATTGGTCGGCACTTGACGCCCAGTCCCTTGGGGAGGAGGATTCCTTGCCTCGCAAGTTGGGGGGTTCTGGGCAACAGCAACAACATTTTGATTCGGTTCAGCTGGGCGCTGTTGTTCATCGGCGTCAGGCATTTCTTCATCGAAGAATGGAAGGTCTTCAAGGTTTGCTTGATTTTCTGACATCTGCAACGATAAAAAATTTAAATGGTGATTTATGTGTATGGTTTATTTTCAACCACATTTAATTTTATTTTAACAAGTTTTTACTGCATGAAGCAAGTGATTAACGCCACAGCTGTGAGCAAAATGTTTCTTATCTACAACTATCGCAATAAGTTGACTAAATGTAGTTAAATTTGCTAATGTAATGTAGTATTTTAATTTCACAAGCAGAGTTCTTTGTCGGTGGTGAGAAAAAACTTCTTCAAATTGAGTGAATGGTGTTTGTTGTTTGAACGGACTATGGGGAGCAACATTTTCAAGACAGCCCAACAAATATACACATATTTTAATAAATGAATATTTGCATTATAAAAGTCTGCTGATTCAACTCTGGTAATCAATACATTGAGGGGGGAGAGAAGGAGCTAATGATAAAATTATCAAATATCTTTAATGAGAATTTTCATATGATACAAATAACTTGAGTAACGATTCAAAACCACTTGAACCCTATTTCAACAGAAGATAAAGTTCGACTAGATTCTCCCTACCCCCCCCCCCCCTCTCTTCTTACGCAAGCTGGATCCCGCTGTCTTACATCTGCATTCGGGATTTAGTAAATGTGCAATACATATTAATAATAGCAAGTATCAACAGTAGCAGATCCAATGTGGACCTCAATAAATAAAATCAGATGAGATATCTTATATAATATCGCGAGCAAGTGTTTTGGTGTAAACTATTTAAAAACTTACGTTTAAGACCTAATGGAGTCTTTCTCCTTGTTCAAAATGCTCCAAAGTATTAAGTAAACGGTTAGAATTGTTTTTTTTTAAATTAAGCTCTAGCAAAATGGCGCTCACAATGAAGTCTGGGCCGCTATTGACCAGACGCCAGCTTTAGCAGCTGACACCACCCAGTTTTCGCGCATGCGTTGTAGACTTGGATGGCTTTTTCCGGACTTCTAGGAGCTTCCTTTTACTCTATTATATCTACATGTACCTGTGTATAGTTTTTATAGGCGTATACATTATTGATTTCTTGTTGTATAACCTACAGGGTTGCCACTTCAGTAGCTAAATGAATAATTGGTAATTTGTAAAGATATGGTATATCCTGTAAAGTAATTAGAGTATGCCATAACTTAATGGTATACATAAACTCAGTTCAATCCTTTTTTCTGCGGGATTGGCTCAGATCAAATCATTGAGACACCCAGCGAGCCAACCCAACCTCACGCTACCTATGCTGTCATTAAAACTTTTTTACAAGCCTGATCAGTTCGGGTATTTCTGAGCTAATTTTTTTGTTTGATCTTTTAGTATTTTCTGCTCTTGGATGTGCCGTTTGAACGTGAATCAGAATTTCTTCGTCTATTTTGGCAACTGCATAACATATTTTTTTGCATTCTTACGCTTCTGGTTGCCAAACGGGAATTTTACTAAAAGTGTAGTTACGTTTGAATACTTTCACAGGTACTTATCTTGATACGCAACTGGTTAAAAGGAATGTTCGTCAATTACTTACTATTATCGAGTATACACTAAATTCTGTTTGGTTTTGGTTAGGATGTCAGTAAATATTTATTTAATATTCATAAGGTTTACCTTATTTCAAGAAAAACTAATCAAAAAACTATCATAGATTATGTATTGTATTGCGACGGGTACGACATATTACTCAACGCTTATGTCGCAGCATGGTGTGTAGCTTTTTTCACTGATTTATTAAAAAAATATGACACATTGTGGTGGAATTGTGTCCATCCAACATTTAATAACAATTATAATAATAAATTCTCCACCCATACAATGTGATTGCCTAACGGTATTAGGCAGTTGAATACCTACATACCAATCGAAGCAAGATCTTTTATAAAGCGATTCTAGATCAGTAGTTGTACTGGTATGTTATATTTGAAAGGTTGCATTTACAGCGTTGGGTTACTACTTACGTTAATATGTTTGGAGTGTTTTCTATAATATTGTATTTTAGTTGTATTGTAGTGTTCTAAAAATGTATTTATATGTATTTATATAAATGTATGTGAAAGCTATCGTGTGTTTGGAAATAAAATATGTGTTTTTTTTCTTTCTTTCTTTCTTTCTAATTTCTACGTCGGTTGGTGGTATGTTATATGGGGAGGTCGCCATGATAGCTTTTTTAAAAATGACTGCACGCATTGCCATTCTAGTATCAAGAAGTATTTTCGTCCAATACGTATGTATGTATTAATTTTGCCATGCCAACCTTCAGCAGCCTAAAAGAGGAAAAACTACTGATTTATAACTGGTTGCGAAAGTCAACCGTTGGCTATACATACTCACACTCATATCCCCCAAGGGGTAGGCATAGAAGCCTACATTTTGTCTACCATAGTTTAACACTTACGTATAATGGAACAAGTCTGTTGCCGTTCACCTGGTACTTTGGGAGTTAGATGGGAAACTTGGTGGTAGAAGATAACGGTACGGACTGGGTTGTGAAATCAATAGCTCAAGCTGGCTTCGCTTCTTTAGTAAGTCGAGCTGGGAACTCCGAACTATCTTATCAACTGACAAATTGGTTGAGGCTTTCGCGGCCGATTGATGACTCGTTGGCTTTATTCGGGTCTAAAGGCGGTCGTATGTTGGAATTGCTTCCTAACGTTTCGCTAGCACTGAAGCTGGCCACTCGTGCTAGCGAAACGTTAGGAAGCAATTCCAACATACGACGGCCTTTAGACCCGAATAAAGCCAACGAGTTATCTTATCAACTATTTTTCGTATTTCATAATTAAAAAAAAAATAGTTATTTTAGATTTACACCTGTTCGTCTATTATACTATTATCTGTATTTGGTCACTTGGGTACTTACAGGTCTTCTGAAACTACTTGGCTCGGGAATGGCTTTATTATAAACTGGGAAATTTTGTGATCTAGTGTTTGTAATTAAGTTACTAGAACTGGCGCCCAACGTGGGGCGGGTGTAAGGTGGAGTGCACTGTGTACTCAATATATATACTAATTCAGTCAGTTGTATAAATATGTTTAAATTTGAGTAAATAAGCGTATTTACGTGGTTGTTCAATTTCATAAAAGATGTTTGTAAGCTACAAACTACACGACGAACGCACACAATGTTGCGCATTATATTCTGCTGATTTCGAAAAGTGCTTTGTTGATGAAGGTATCCATCTACGTTATCATTTAACAACGATAGCTCGACAAGGAGAACTGCATCAAACATATTACAGCTTATGAAAAAAAAGAACGTGAACATTTTTCCCAAACAATGACAGAGCCTTAAGAATGTGTGTATCGACGGTAGTTAGCAATTGCAGTGGTGAGCGGAGGAGTTTTTCCTGTCTAAGGGCAGGGTTAAAAATTACCTTCGCTCAACCATGAAAGTTAAGAAATTAAATTCGTTAGCAATACTTCACATTGAATCAAACTTATTGCTCTCTTTAAACTAATAGTCATTGAATTGGTCAGATACAAATTCACAACTTTTTTATGTTGTTGATTTCATAAATTAATAAATGATTTCGCTAAATAATAATAAATGCTTTTCAATAATTAATGATAACACACCACCATCATCATACATACACAGTCAGATCTGTTTGTCAAAGGGCATCATGGATTTCCGTGTTCCTCCTGTTTTCTTTACTCTCATCATACTGTGTAGGTAACACGGTGTAATTAAATAAACGCAAGTCCTGAAACTAGTTTGATTATGATCATTAGTAGAATCGATTACACTAGCTTTTAATATAAGTCATTTTGATTTTTTTTTTTTTTTTTAAAGTTTACACTCTGTAAATAAATCTCTAGGAACACCAAGAAATGGAAAGAAAATATATGAATATGATGAAGTTGAAGACGCAATAAACTTTGAGAAACTGTATGCATGTCCTTCGACGTCATCTGGATCTGGATCTTGTCTTGAAGGCTTACTTATTGACGAGTTGGAGGAGTACCTAACTAAACCCAGAGCCAAAAGCTCGGAAGACATTATAGAGTGGGGGAGGACGCATGAGACAGAGTATCCGGCTTTATCAAAGATGGCCCGTGATTTTCTTTCACTACCTGCAACTTTAGTACCTGCTGAGAGATTATTTTCTAAAGCATCATTAGTAATTAGATAACATAGAAATAGGTTAAGTGATGAGTCAGCCAGATGGTTACTTTGTATTAATTCTTTGTCAAAAGAATTAATATAAAGTAACAATAATGTCAAAGCTATCGTGTACTGTTTTGTAATTTAATTGTTGTTGCATTTTTATTTAAATAAAATCAGAGCACAGCAGACATGGTAGACAGCTCAGTTGGTTAAAGCATCAGCACGGATCGCTTAGGTCGTGGGTTCTCAAACCCCACCCGGTGTCAGTTGATTTTTCGAATTTCTCATTAAATGTTTAGACATTAATAAATGTCTAAACATTTAATTGGATGGTCTTAACTATGGTTATGTTAATTCAAGCTCAAAATGTACCTACTCTGTTACGTTGTTCTAACATCAAAGTTTAGAGGAGCGTACCGTCATGTACGAGGACCGAGGGGGACACCTGAGTCTTCGGCCCATGTCGTGCGGTGTTCCACAGGGATCTGTCCTTGGACCGCTCCTGTGGAACATGGTTTACGACTGGGCCCTTCGAGGCCACCTTCCCCCGGGCTGGGCGTAATCTGTTACGCTGATGACATGTTGGTCACGGCCCAGGGTGTAAGTTTTCAAAAGGCGGCGCGCCTGGCCACCAGTGGAGCCTCACTGGTGATCTGGCGCATCGAGGCGCTAGGTTTGCGGGTGGCCCTGGACAAGGCGGAGGCTCTTTTATTATATGGGCCCTGTGGTGGTCCACTCCCTGGCGCCTCCATCATAGTCAACTCGGTCCTCGTACCGGTTCGGGCCCACATTAAACATCTGGGCCTGATCCTTGATGGCAGATGGCTCTTTGACAAGCACTTTCGTCAGCTTGCTCCAAAGCTGGTCGGCGCTTCGTCCGCTCTTGGGCGACTATTGCCCAACTTGAGTGGACCCGTACACGTGTACACGGGGGTTGTCCAGTCAATGGGACTATACTTTGCACGGATGTGGGCGGCGGCTCTAACCGCCCTGAATAGGGCACGCCTTTGGCGCCCTCAGAGGGTCATGGTATATGCTTAGAGCCATACGCGGTTATCACAACGTGTCTACAGAGGCGGAAGTGCTCGTCGAAGTCTATCGACGGACGACTGAATTCCGGGCGGGTACTGGCAATGGGAACCCCGCCCAAAGAGGTACGCAAGTGGCGTGAGGCTGCTCGCCGAGCCACGTTGGCTTGTTGGTTGTCCCGGCTGGAGGCTTCACGTGTTCTTTCACTGCAGTCATTGGAGAGGATTTGTCACTACCGGGCATCACACGCTCCATAGCCCGGCAGTAATAGAAATTTTACTGCGGTCGCAACCTTTTGTGAGGAGGTCGTCTCACAGAAGGAGGCCGCGAAGTGGGCCCGGGAGGACAATCTACACCAACCCTAGCCAACCGCGAGGTGGTGCCTGCGCTTTTACGGGCAACAGGCGCTAGGATGAGTCCGGATGTTTTAATAAAGCTGTTCCCGGATTCCTCCTACTTTAAGCAGTATGGCACACCGTATGATTTTAGTCGGTCCGATTCCGACACACCGTTCCATCGAAAACCCCGGTTGGATGAGGGCTCGAGGGGGTTTCCACACGAAAAAAAAAAGATCTAAAGTAACGTTTAATAAATAGCAATAGGCTAATAGGCAATTGCGAGACTTGCGAGACTTGCTGCAAGACCAAGACCAAGACCAAGACTGGCTAAGACTCGTATTGTTCTTGCATTTGGCAACACTACTCTCTACATTTAATCCGCCTCTAGTGAGACTTAATGGTATAGGAAAATTAAAATACAAAGTTTTCATAATATATATTTTGCCCTGATGGCCGATACATATTTTGTTTACATTTCAACATGAACATCCATTTATTTTAAGAAGCATATGGGCCTACATTAATACATGTACATTAATACAATTATTATAAATCAGGATTATTGAATTTTTAAATACAGTTTGTATGTTAGTTAATCTCTGTTATTAATGAAGCAAATTTATCTGTAACTAAAATATTTTTAGTTACAAATAAATTAGGTAAATTCATAATAATATTAATAAATTAGTTTTCATTTATTACTTTTATACATATCTTAAAATTTAATTTAAGTAAATCTCGTGAATATTATTTAAAATATTCTTACATTTAAAATGAGCCTCTAACATATCGCAACCCCAAATAACTTATACTAGATCATCATTACAACACTGATTCGTTTACTGTTCAAAAACACGTAGCTGGGGTTGTCAAACAAAAGCAAAAGAAATCACACATGTTTCAGCAGTGGTATTGTTTTAACAGTAAAATGAATATTTTCGTTTGGTATAATTTCGTAGTTGATTTTTAAAAGGCCGTTAACAAAAGTAAGTAGCACTAACTTTAAAATACTTATGAGTACCGACTCTCTACTTACGCGTATTCATCTATAACATACGCTTGGTACAAAGTAACCACTTAATAGATATTTTTAAAACTATATTAAGTAATATGAAATATGAAGAATGAAGAAGAAAACGGGAGATATGAAGCGTATCATCTGAAATTAATTTATAATATACGTATAAATGAATAAGAGTTGATGAATCATTTTAGTTGTATTCATTTTATTATTACCCATATTTTCGTTTAAATGAAAATGTTAGGTCCACAAAAATTTTAAAGTTGCAAATTAAACGACAAAATTTGATGCCTTTTCGATATTCGAGCATATCCTTTTATGAAATTAAATTTACCTTTATTTTTTATTTTATTTTACCTGAATTAAATACGGCACAGGGCCATTCAGAATACGACGTATATCAAAAGACGCCCTTATCACAATTCTGTATCATCGTTAAAAGCATTCCTTAGTAGATATAATATTTCATAGTTGTTGTTTTTTTTTAAATAATCACTATTTTAGATATTCGCAATATCTTCTACAGAGATTAGAGCTTAAAACACTCGTTTATTATGTGTTAATCTTTTTAAATGTTAAGTATATTCTTAGGTATTTTATATATACTTGGACCACCAATGGTATATATTTTTTATATATAAATCTCAAAAATCTAATGTATATTGGTATGTAGGTGTAATAAACGTTATATTAAAATAAACACGTCAGAAACCTATATTTTTGGACATAGTACAGTTAAATTTAATTAAAGCTTACAAAAGACTTTCAATAATTAATTTATTTTAGTCTTTCTACTCTCATTTTTTGAATAAATACTACAGAGAAAATCCCAGGGATTAATAATGGTCGAAATATAAGTGAAATAATTCCTAAATGAATACTTATTTAATTTGCCTCAAATTTAGGCAAATGTAGGCAAGAATGTCTTTATACAATGTATGGACTCATTATGGTCGGAATATAAATGTCTATATTCAAGTGGTGATCATTAATAATAAGAGTAGCCAGCACGCGACCACCAGAATGTTTGGGACGAGCTCGGAGATCACACAGGTGGTGCGGATTCATTACTCTCGAGTGTACGTTTATAAAAATTTAAAAGGTAATGAAGTTTGATAGGAGAAAGCTAATATAGAAATCTGGGGGTAGAATTAACTCTCGAATAGATTTTAGTTATGCTATTAATAAATACAAATTTATAAACCACTTATAAATCATACTAGTTTATAAAATTGATTTCAAAAGTCCCTTTGGCTTTTTGTTATCGCTAGTACAAGTTTTTCTAGTTTATATCTCCGTGTCGTTGAATTACCAAGTTGATACCCTAGCGAAAACGGTGACTAACTTATTTTGCTCTTAAATTCACCAAATTCATCCTTTGAAGTCACTGAGAACGCAGTGACACCAAAAATCTCAAAGCAGGAGTAGAGCACATACAATTTAATTAATCATTTAACTGAATTCCACTTGAGGATAAAAAAATCACAACTGCTATTGACATACCAATACGCAGATTTAATAAGGATGAAACTCTTTTATTGTAAGAAACAGTCAAGTTTAGTAAGTAAATCGTGCCGTATACCGTAATACATTGAGATCATGCGCACGTGCTTGAGCAAATTAGTGCGTGTGTGCGTGTGTGTGTGTGTGTTAAACTGTTTTTTGCATTGTATTATAAATACTTATGGTTTCAAGTGATTGTTTAGTCTTCTTGGTAATCAAAATCGTTTTCAGATATGCTAGACGTGTTATCATCTTCCTCCTCCTCTGTGTCATCTCCATCTTGCTTATCGAATGAATCACCCATGCTGTTATTGCCAGATGATTGTGACTCTTCCTCGGCACCTTGCTTATACGATTTATCATCCTTGCTGTTATTGCCAGATGTTTGTGGCTCTTCTTCGGCACCTTGCTTATCGGATTTATAATCCTTGCTGTTATTGCCAGATGTTTGTGGCTCTTCCTCGGCATCTTGCCTATCGGATTTATAATCCTTGCCGTCATTACCAGATGTGTGCGGCTCTTCCTCGGCACCTTGCTTATCGGATTTATCATTCTTGCTGTCATTGCCAGATGTGTGCGGCTCTTCCTCGGCACCTTGGTTATCGGATTTATCATCCTTGCTGTTATTGCCAGATGTTTGTGGCTCGTTCTCGGAACAGTTGCACCGGTTTGAGTCTGAAGAATGTGATGGAAAGAAATCTATGTTTTGAAAAACAATTTAGAAACTCTCGTACATTATAAAACATATTAAAAAGCAAAGTCAACCAGTATTGGGCTCTTTTGAGTATTTTAAAGACACAAAACTAATTAATAAACAATGCTTTGATGTTATATGTAAACAGAGTTTATAAAATGGTTATGGTTACACACACTGCAATTAAAATAATTACTGTAACATTATAACATAAGAGAACTTATACAAAACGTGTCTACTCAGCTATGGCGTCGTAACTGTCGTCTGCGCGGGGCTCGGCTCGGACATCGTTACCGCGCATTTGCGGCATTGCGCGGTGGCCTGAACCGTATTCATAGTTGTCGCTCTGATACCTATAGTACGCGCGTTACAATGCTACAAATTTTTCTGTTTGTTATTTTGTAAAACATAATTTAAGTTTCGTTTATTACTTGAAGTGACTCTAAATACACATATATACACTCTAAACCTCATCGTCGAAAGGAGGTCGGAGGCGTCAAAAACGCCATCTTTTTTCCAACTGTAATTATTTAGCTGTATTAACATACCCACGCAGAGATATTGTAGAAACATTATACTGCCGAAAACCACAAGGCTTAGTCTATTATAAAATTAATTACTTACTAAATTACTGTTCTGTAATCTGGCAATTTACTTCAGGTCCCCATTATACTTTAATATCTACATATATTTTTGTTAAAAGACTTTACAAACATACATATGCGAGAACACCCAGACTTGGAACAACTATTAGTGGATTACATATTTTTTGTACAGTACAGAAGTCAGGGTCACTAATCATAAGACCAACAGGCCCAGCAGCTTTACGGTATAAATGCTACTACTAAACTAAGCTAAAGATACATACTGAAATGGGCTTCATGAGCTGCATGGAACATCATCAAGGCTTCTTCAGGGCGTGGCGGATCGAACCCCAACACCAAATCGTCATCTTCAGGCCGACGACCCTGAAGACCCATCTGTAAAGAATCATACATAAATAACTACACAAAAAAGAGAAATATGAAGAAAAAGATTATAATTGACACTAAAGTTGTATACTATAGGAGCCGAGAGGATTAATAAATGTTTAAAGGTTAGTATTTAACATGTAAGTACAGTAATGCCCCCTACAACGTGGTACCCTTATAACGCGATTTCAATCCCCCATATAACACGGGAATTCCCCCATATAACGCGGGGATTTCTCACATACATATTTCTGTACTGTGAAGTTTATAATGATTTGTACAGTTCATAATTAGCTTCGCGTACCTTCACACGTGTGTCAATTGTGTTATAACAAAATTAAATTATTTTATTAAATTTTCATAACACCGTTTTTCCTTAATATTCGATTTAACCCCCTGCAGCGGAGAAAAGTTAAGTGTGTTGAATCATTTATACGTAACGCGTTATACGAGCTCGTAAAAACGCGTTATACTGGAACAACGCGGAACCAATCTACCGCGTTATAGGGGGATTACTGTATTGAGGTTTACAGATTAAAAAATAAAGCTTCTTACCTCTAAAGTCTCGTTTTCATACATAAATGCGAATGGCAAGCCAAGTATGGGTCGCCTTCGCGGCCCGTTATTAGAGAGTCGAAAATTAGGCTCAGCCAAATACACCAGAGGCTCAACTTCTGGCTGGCCGCGACGAAGCGGTATATTCCTAAAAGCATCGTTCGGATCGGGATCGTTTTCCATTGGCTCTTCCTGATCAGCATGTCTCGGGGCATCCTCATCTGCGGGTGGCATAGCGGCAGGCATAGAGGGTGGCAGAGGGGGGGGCACAGCTGATGGCATATCTGATGTACTTGAAGGTTTGTTTTAAATCTGCGCCAAAAACAGTAAGAATGTATAAGTAAATCTTATGTTATCTTAAAATTTACAAATAATCCGCCGCAATTCAAAGATCTTACAGAAAGCCGGTTATCAAGTAATGCTTGCGTTGTATTTACGGAGCGAGTGAGCCTACTTACTGCGGCCCCCTCCCCCCCTCGTCTTGACAGCTATTGTGTCGTTGTGTGTTTGCCCCTATGCCACGAAAAAAAATAAGTGTAAGATCTATCACAAACTACTAATGTGTTTAATACAATTGTAGAAAGGCGCTTCAGCTGGTTTAATACCAAGGTAATAGAATAAAAAATACAGAAGGTCTACAAGCACGCAAAATAAAGCGATGTAGACCTTAAAAATGACCAAATAAGGGGATGTGTATACAAATCGTACCTTTTGCCAATTTGAATTTGATGCTATTAGAATTAGGTGGCAAACCCACTCCCCCCCCCCATCCTCAAAGGTTCTTTAACCCCCCGCCCCTGCCACCAAACAATAAAAAAACACTCACTAAGTACTAAGAGAATTGCACTACAGCATAAAATTCACCGTTGTAAATAATCGCCAAATAATACAAATCTAAAAAAAATAGACATTGTATCTCTGTAAGCGTAACTATATCACTAATTAATAAAATAAATAATAACGAATATTTCACAACACAAATGTATGATAGGTAAATATATATTTTAAATGATAACACATAATTATTTTTTTATCAAGTGAACAAAATAAATACGTACTCACAAGTAATTTGTTATCAAGTTTCAATATTAATTCTACGCATTCAAAGGCAAACAAAGGCTTTCTGAAATGTCCCTTCGCTATGAAATGTTTAAATTGATCTGAACTGGGATTCACGTCCTCTTGCGGCTGCTGAGCGTCGTTGAGTGAGCCCCAGACAGAATTTAGGTACTACAGGATGCCCTAGTACCAGATATGCGTAAAAGACTCGAAACGGGTTGCCCTATATTTTGCATGAAATCACATGAAAATTTATACTTTAATACGATAAATGATAGATTTTTGTAGAACCGCGTGGAAAAGCTTGTCTTAAATAATTATAAAGACAAAATATTTTATTGTTGTCGCTTAACCTAGAAGTTGCTATTTTTATATTTCTTTCACCATTAAATAGCTTCTTTATACAGAATTAACTTGTATTGTGTAGGTAAGCTATAGCAACTGCTATTGTAGGTACAATTCAGCTTATATCAGTCTCATGACACCATAAGTCTAATGCCACTGTTAGTATGTAAAACTATCTTTTTGCTGTATATATATATATATATATATATATATATACATATACATATATATAGAGAGAGAGAGAGAGAAATCTGTCAATTTTACATCTAAACCACTAAACGAGTCTTAGATGTAAAATTGACAGATTTCTCTGAGAATAATAGAAATTATACCGCCGAGATAACTATTAAAGATACTTAACAATTAGGCAACAAACTGTCAATATATCTGTAAAAGATTAGCATTACCCCATAATTAGGATAAACTTGATATTTATTTAATGGCAACATTAAAAGGAGGCTGTGTATTTGGTCATATTATTTTTATATCGCACCCCTCCCCTCAGGCTGTCCTCATAAATCAATAGATGATTTATGGGTTTCAGATTCGGCCTTTTGAGATTTAGTTTATGAAAAAAAATTTACTAAATTATGATTTTAAACAAATATTTTTACATTTATATTGTAGTGTTAGGATGACCAATCAATGAGAATATATTATAATCATATCATATTTTTAAACACATTATCTACCAAATACCTCGTAATAATCATGAAATCATTTTAGTCCACGAATAGTATAATGTATGGTATATTATATTAATATATTATACCTAAAATCTGTTGTGCGTATCCATTGATGCAATGTATAAAAGTTAGAAAAGAAAAGATAAAATAAGTAAAAATATAAACTATACTACCAGCCAGATGGATAGACGACCTAAAGAAGGTAGCTGGGGTGAACAGGATGCGGAAGGCGGGGGACCGAATCCTATGGCGCATATTGAAGGACGCCTATATCCAGCAATGGACTGCAGTTGGTTAATTGATTGATTGAAAGCACTATTATTATGATCGAGATGATTGTCCAGGTGATGTCCAGGGGGTGATTTGGAAGAGAACTTAAATTTGAATTCTCTCGTAGCAAAACCTCGAGGAAATATGGAGATATTTGATCCCTTTGCAAGGCAAAGCGCAGCACAGGTTCATATCCGATACCTACCTACCTAAATAGTAGGCTTGTAACTGGCAACACTGAAGTGACGTAAAACCCGTTTGAGTTTTCTTGGGCGCGACAATCTGAAAGACCAACACATCACACACAACAAATCTTGAAGTAGGCTATTTTCACATGACATTGCGAGACCTCCCTTCCAATAATAGTAGGCCATGTAATAGCAGGGGGGCGTTGCGTCGTTTAGGGGAGATTAAAGAAATGTATTTGACCCAGTAAAAGTAAAATAAACTAACTAAATAACTTTTATGGCTTGCTGAAAATTTTAAATTAAAACAAATTAGACACTAATCATGTTTTATTTTCCAGTTATTACAATTTTTCGTTAACAATTTATATATTAAATTTTAAACAATTAACCCTAAAATTACAAAATTACACCTACGTTAAATAATAATAATTTTGAAAACGTATCCCAACTTAGTACACAACTTACTAATAAAAATTGTACTATTGATTTGTAAGTTATTTATTGATGTTGTTACATACAGTTCGTGACAACGACGTTAGAGTATTAGGAAAAAAGCACGTCGTACATTAGTTGAGAGCGCGTTGTGTGTCTCGGTAATCGAATTTTATCCTCGACTCCACTCGATTTTGAAGGAACGAAACCCTCAAAAAGGGCAGTTTTACTTCTATTTTTAAAGATCCGACTGAAGGACTCTGTTGTCCGTCTGTCTGTCTGAACGCTGTGTGACAGCAATAAAGAAAATGCCAAGTGTTGTGTGTTGTTTAATGTTCCATCGCGAGCGGTTAAGGAAAATTCGTGTAGGTATTAAACACCAATCTAAACATAGCTTAATAGCAAAATTTTCTATCACTAACTTCCTAATGACTTTCAATTGAGATGACACTCGTACGCTTACACTTTATCTGTTTTAAATTTGCATACAGTTTTTTATTAGTAAGTCATTGGCTTTCATACAGATATCAAAACCACCAACAAAGATCTGATACATTGTTTATTTCCAAAGCCTTACAATACCCTCTCCGGCTATACAATAAATTACAAATAAAGTTTACAAAATTTCGATGTCTTGTATAAAAATTTAAAGTATATCATTTGCAAATGGATTGCATTTTTACTATTTAGGGTCAAGGCAAGGAGTACATATATCAACGATAGTACTAATTAATTTGAAGATCTGATTAAACTTTTTAATTCATTTATCTTTTCATCAACGACGCTAATCGCGAAAATGAAATTATACATTGAGTCTCAGCTAACTTCACTCCATATATAACTGCAACTTCATATCAAATCTCTAGTTAATTCATGAACATCTGATGGTCATGATATTTACTGCATTTATCTGGTTGTCTGTGGCCTGTTCACTCCTTACCTCAACGTTTCATACATTTTATATGATATATGTGTATACCTCGATTGTGTTAAGGCTTTAGGATAATTATGGCGACAATGACTATGGGCTGTCTCTGAAAGATTTGTTTCTTATGATAATACAAAATAACCTTTTGATATGATAAGAAGGTGTATAGTACTGTGTAAAATTATTTTTTTTATTACTTTATATATGTGTAAACAAAAAAACTATGATACATATAATAGAAATACATAGTCATCGCATATTGTACTATTACGTGAAAAGATTCTAAGTAAAATAAATTGAAACTCAAAACTTCAGAGACTAGTTATAATCAGAAATAGAATCCTCATATAACATAATACTATTGTAATATTTAAAGTGATAAAATGTGATCTTAAAACTATATAACCTCTATTCTTTGTTATTTTTGGTACACAATCTTATAGTAAAACCTATATTTTTTTACTATGTAAGACCACAAACTAAACGAATCAATCTCATTAGCTCCAATGTCCAGATCCATGCTATAATATATAAAAAAATATCATGTTATTTAAAATTCGATTTTTCTTAATAGTCTGGGTTAAATTTTATAATATGTAATATAATCATATTCAACAGTTTCAAATATTAGAAGCAGTTTTTTGTAACGTTAATACAAAATTTAAAAAAAAAGCTGTGTATTCTCAGAAGGCCCTTTCACTGACCGTATATACATTAAGAAGAATATAATATTGAATTAAAATTGTAATTCCCGTAAATATTACGCTTTTATCCATTTCAAATAAAAAAAAAACATATTTTTTCATAATGGATCTGGATTTTGAAAATAAAGAGAAATATCCAACTTAGCATACACTGTGAGAACTAAAATTATTATATAATAATCTGTATTACATGAGATAACATGTAGGCAAAATAATACATCTACAACAAACAAACTAGAAATATTATCCATACAACCACAGCGACATTCATCGGCACCAATTTAATTATTTTAGTTTTTGTAGTTCAATATTTGTTTCAGTATTATTTTTATTATTTTTTAACTATTTTTAGACACTGAAATCTATGACTCCTGCTTGGGTACATATTCCATCAACCATAGACTTTTTCTGTCATCGCTTTTATTGGTGTGGTAACACAAGTGCGTTAGACATACCATTATAAAGTCTGTAGACATGAAGACTCAGCTATTAAACCTTAAGTATATTGATCTACGAATAACAACAGAATCAATAATCTTGATATGTAGAATACGGGATAAAAGTCATACAACAGAAGGAACAATCTCATTCACGTAACATGCCAACAATATTTTGCCTATGCGTATTGTTACCAGTCGTTTAAATTCTACCATAACAATAATATTATTATTTTACTACCAGATATAAATAATATATTTCATATATAATATATTTATTTTGTTAACAAAAAACACTCGATTTTCTTATCAGCCAGGATTTGCTGACTCACACTTTCTAATCAAGTTATATAATTCAAAAGTGAAAAGTATTGTCTTATTGATATTCAAAGTATGGCTGCGTAGCCCCACATTTTATTAAACTTTCATTGCACAAAAAGGAGCATGTTACTTTCAAAACCGCTTAAGAATATAGCCTGTAACAGTATATGTAATTCTAAATTATAATCAAAACACGTCTCCTGTATCATCAGATCTATTAATTACTATCAGTCCTTTCAACATGCTTTCTCTGTATTCCTATACAAATGTAGCGGACAACAGTAAAAAAGAAGTTGTCATGTGAAAACTTCTTTTTAAATGATTATTTTACCTTCAAAAAATATAAGTGTAAAATTTAAGGATGAAGTACCGATTGCTGATGATTATAATTGAGTGAAATAGGAGCAAGAAGATTATAACTACAGGAAACTAAACATGGAATGATAATTTGAATGTAATATTTCACATCTCAGTATTTTAATAACTAAAACTATTTAGAATAGAAAGGAGAAAGTAATGTGTGGCCTATTCTAGGAACGAGAATGTTTTTTTTTATAATTTTATTTTAAATACTTTTCTCTAATAACTTGTACGACCAATTAAATTACCAAAGCTGCACCAAACACTTGTGCGAAATACTGAACACCTTCCCCATTCTTCGATACATTAAGTTAGGTATAATTTTAACAGTATGAATTGTTTTTAAACTAAATTAATTAAACTCTACATATATATAATTATAAAATAAAGGTACATTCGTGTCAAATTTAAATTGACTATATTTGTTTTCAATAGCATTTATATTAGTAGAGCACAAATGTTTGCCTGCATTTAAATTTCAAGGCAAAAAAAAACGTTTTCTGTGCCTTCATGTATTGTCAAAGTTGAAATTGTCTTGGCACTTTCAGGTGCACTATTCTAAAAACATCTAATTTGGTATACATCAAAAGATTTCATAAAATTCATAAAGAATAATTGTCATGTTATAAAAGCAGAGCGGGTAATGTTTTGTTTCAAAAATTTAACTAAACTTTTTTGTAATACATTATTTTATATGAAAGTGCGTTTCATGGACGTCCTGGAATTTATCTTGATAGATTGTAACTTTGATCGGCCTCACAATTATATGATATCTTTATTATGAGAATCATTTAGAGATACACAAACCATAACGTGATTTGGTTTACATTACACAGAACAAAATATGAGCTAAACGAAGTACTAAAAATATATTAATATGTAAATTAAATTTTTATATTCATATTTGTTTCTTGAGATTACGAAATATACAAGACCAGGACTTTCTCTACATAAATTAGTAGTAGTATTATAATCTAAAAAAGCTCTAAATAGTAACATTTTCTTTCTTAAATCCAATCAGTACTATATCATTAATACTTTATAAACAAACAAAATAATATACATAGAAAACATCAATGTACATAATTATATAATAAATTGAAAAATTTCTCCATCACAAAAAAAAAAATATTAATACATTCTCTTATTAAACTCGATCCCATCCAAAAATTTGGCATTTCATGGTTTTTGTTATTAAAATTATTTAATATTCAAATATAAATATGGAAAATGTGAAATATGTATTATAAGGAAGATGTGTCCTATTCTCAAAGGATTTCATTTAAAGATATCTACCGATAGAGAAAACATATCTATCGGTTATTTCGCAGACACTAGAATTAGACCATTCGATATTACTTATGACATTAGAAAAAAATGATGATTTATTAATAAGTTTAAGTATATTATATCAAAATTTTCCACATATTCATATTCCACAATGTACATATCGTTTATATAATGAATATAGATTCCTGATTCTCTAGCAGAAAATCGGTGAATGCGTTGATGGGTACAATAGCTTGAAGGGACATCTGTCCATTTGGCGGCCAAGCTAGATTAGGTCCAAACACAACCGCCAGATTACTGCTCGTCATTTTATTGAGGCAGCTTCTATCTTGGACCTAAAATAAGACATTATAATGATAATCATCAAATTAATCTTACTATAGCATAAATACCTACACAAGTTTGTTAGCAAGGACGGATGTTAGGTTACTCTTTAACTCGAAAACGGCTGAACGGGTTTGGATAAAATTTTGACATACAAACATTTATGAACACATGGTTTAAAAATTTAATTTAAAATTTAAAAAAAACCCCACGCAAAAAATATATATAGTTTAAAGAATAACCTTAAAAAGTAAAAAATATTTGTCTGCTGTGAGTTTTAGAAGAGTTGGGTTCTCTGGAGACCATTCTGGTTGCAGCACCAGGTCGAAGTTATCAATTAATTGCCATTTAACCATAATACTGGCACGCGTGAAGCACTTAATCGAGTAATCATACCCCAAAAATGCCTTAAATCATTTTGGAACATTTCTGGACCGATATTAACCAAACATAGCTAAGAACCAACGCAAGGAAACTGGCTTTCAAATGAGAAAACCGCATCGAAATCGGTCCATCCTTTTGAGAGCTACGATGCCACAGACAGACCCACACACAAACAGACAGACAGACGTCGACGTCAAACTTATAGCACCCCTCTTTTTGGGACAGGGCTTAAAAAAGTAATAATCTTGAGGGTGATAAAACTTCTATAAAATATTTTTCGGTATGTATACATTTTATACAGTGACCTGTTCAAAGCAAAAGGCTTGCCAACCATTACTTTAGTGGGATTAAATTATGTAATTGGCAAAATGTGTGCGTTTAATGCGCCTTTGCTTGCCATTTCGGGGATTTAGGCGTGATTATATATAATCTTAGGTATATGTGTTTTGTGTTAACCTTATTAATAGCTTATTGTATATAAATACATGTAATAGGGGGCACACCTATCATCCGGGCACTTTTGGGAATAAGATGGCAAAATTTGGGTTATATTGATTTGAAATGGAGGATAAAACGGGAAGGAAGGGGAAATTACTAATACAGATGGATTGGGGGGGTATAAGCAATAGCTCAAGCAGTTGGGCCGCTTACTAAATTCTATTATTTTTTTTTGTATTTTAAATTTTTGTAAAGGTATTTAACTCTTAATAATTAACAAGTGCTTAAGTACGTTTTTTATAAGGGGACAGACGAACAGACGGGTCACCTGGTGGTAAGTGACAACCGCCGTGCATGGACACCTGCAACTAGAGTCGTATGTGCCCGCCTTTGATGGTGATGAGGGGAGGGAAAGGAAGAGATGGGAAAAGGGGGTGGGGGGCAAGGGTGAAAAAAAAAGGGGGGGTTGGGCCTCTGGAAACCTTACTAATTTCGGATATGCAATGGAAGTGTTGTTTCACAACCGGTTTTCTGTGAGGCCGTGGTATCGCACCGGTCGAGCCGGCCCATTCGTGCCTAAGCATGGCTCTACCACTGTTAAAACGTAAACAGAATCATACACTTATGGCTAAACAACTGGATACATTTCGTTCATATTCTGCAAATCGTCTAAGAACGTATTATTCTATTTGTATCTAAAAAATGTGATTTAAAATACTGTAAAGTGTAAAATACATACCTTCCATAAAAACTGAATGATGTATTTCAGCAGTTTGTAATTGTCGAGAGGCAGCCTCTCTAATATCAGTATCTTGACCTGCCTCGGCTTGTCGCGGTTTGACCAAGCTGCAATCAGTATGTAGTATACATATATCTGATTCGATAATGGCACATGGTAAACGAGCAGCCAGATGAGCTGATGGTAAATGACAACCGCCGCCCATGGACACCTCAAACTCAAGAGTTGTAAATGCATTGAGTGGGAGAAGGGTGGCTTCGGGCCTCCGGTAAATACACTCGTTTGGTAGCATTGTTTGACATCCAGGTTTCATTGTGGCTCTTACAAGGTTTTTTATTTCATAAGTACGGCATCCAAACAAGTAAAGAATTTAAAAACATGTACAGCATGAGTGAATTCTTCTCCTAAATAATAATAAATATTTTTTATAGCGGCCGTAGCTTGCGATCAATTGGTTGCGGATTCGAATCCTACCCAGTGCACTACCAACGTGAAAGCCCCCTCCCCCCTATCCCTCAGTCTCAGCCCTAACGTTTAAGCATTTAGCTTAGCTCTAGTTAACAAGAATATTAGAAATGTGTGTCGCTGCCACTGTTAAGAGGATTCAAATAACACCTAAAATATCGAAATTCACCAAGCCGTGTAGTCTCAGATACGTGAAGTCATATTTAGGAGAAAAGTGACTGCACAGATAGCGTAGCAGTTTAAGTAGTCACCTCGCCACCACGCTGCCGCGCCTAGTGTTGTGGGTTCCATCCCCGCACGGGACAACACTTTGTGTGATCCTCAAATTGTTGTTCCGAGTCTGGGTGTTCTTTGTGTCCGTTGCTTGAATGTTTGTAAAGTCCCCCGCGACACATGAATTAATCCTAGTGCGGGAGTTGTCTTTTTAAACCAAAGAAAAAAAAAACAGTTTAAAAAAAATCATGATTTCTAAACCAGCTTTGACCTGACAATTGATCTTTAATATTTATCTATAAAACTAATAACTTATAAGATAGGGCTGACATGAATCAAACTATAGGTATTTATTACCAAGGATGTTCATGGTATACACGGAAACACAAACAAAATTCAAAATACGTTTTCTTAAAGCCAAATAAGCTATTTGTCGGCTACACATAACACTCCTCAAAATTTGGCCACGACTTTCTAAAACACCCTGGATGAATAGATTGCAATCGCAAGAATAACTTACTCTGAAACTTGATAATCTCATCGTACAGGTCGAAGGTCATGAGTGGCTCTTCCAGGTCCCTGAGGAAGGTCTTGAGCAGGACGGCCGCGTTGTGGGGATCATTCCTAAACCTTATTGGCTCCCCCCTGTTGCACGAGCGCTGCAGCTCTTTAGTCACGGATATGTTAGCTGAACGACGGAATAAGCCTTCGGTTTCTAGAGCTGAAATTTCATTGTGTATAATTTAATAATCTAATCATATAAAAGTTTACTGGTTTGTTTGTTACGCTTTTAGGCATAAGGGACCATTCAGAAATTACGTACACACCTACATGTAGGCGGGGGCAGCTACGCTTATTTTTGATAACATTGCGAACGGGGCCCAATTTTTACGGTTTGGATTTTAACACATATGGCAACCCTTTAAAATAACTTTAAATAGTCTGATTTGAAATAAAATATTATATTCAGTAAATAAAGAAACCAGAACAGATTAAAAACACATGTACCAATGTTTACGTACGTTTTTTTCGTGTGGAAACCCCCACGGGTCATCACCTCACTGGAGTCAACAGTGAAGTGGTATGTCGGACTCGAACCGACTTAACCAGGCAACCTACATTGCGGTGACCGTGTGAGTATTGATTTATAACTTTAAATATTTTTTAAACAAGACGATTTCAAACAATTTTTGAGCAAATTTATAAAATATGGATATTTAAGGGAAAGAAAAAATTAATTGCGTTACTTTTGCTGACGACTTGATAATTAGTTACAAAAACTTTGCTGAAGTAATACTTGTACAATCCCTTTATTTTTTAGCCTCAAACCTTCCTCAATAAACGGAATATCTACAGCAAAAATAATTATTCAAATCGGATAAGTAGTTCCTGAGAGTAACGCGTTAAAACAAACAATCTCTTCAGTGTTATTATATTAGTGCGGATATGGAAGTAAGCTTGTACGCATGCAAGCCTTACCTTCTAAACCGATCATGATAACATTTTGCATACACATTATAAGAGGTAGCAAAAACTCATGTTACCTATCATTCCGAAAAGGTAATATACCCGACGTATTAAAAAAAAGGAAGAAAAAAAAATTCGCACAAATGAAGCAAAGTAGTGAGCCAAAAGATTATTCTCTTGTTCTTCTATACTTACCATCAGGTTGTGACAAAAACTCGATGCATTCCCTCACGACAGGCGGAATAGAACCGACCATGTGTATATTATTTTCTTTTATAAACTGTAGTGATACACCGAATTGTTGTGTCGGAGGCGGCGACAGACTATCCTTGAGAGGAGCCGGTATCTCACTCGCCACTTGTGCCTTCTCTATCGGTTCAGTGTTCTGTCGGGCCAATTCAGCCGCGCGAGGATTCTTCGAGAGTAAAGCTTTGTCGTATCTTAAAAAAAAAAAAAGTTAATTTTCTTTATGGTCCGCAGATTATAAGGCTACGAGACAAGTGTCGTATCGTTGTCTATTTAAAATTGTTAATTTAGCTGTAGTTTCATTCATTCGCCTTCAATTATGTTCAAAGAATTGTCATCGTGCGATGTTCGACATATTATCGACATATGTCGAATGATTCTACTTTGTCGTACAAGATTTAGATCATGTATAAAAATTGTTGTACAATCAGTCAAGGTAGGTCTCTGAGATCTAGTAGCAAGGTCTCCAAACCTTCGGGACCAACCACGAAAGGGACTTACGAAAAAAGGGAACCTCCCTTTTTAGACAGCAACCGACAGATCCAATATGCACTTTGAAGTATTCAAAAACATTTATTTATTAAGGAGTCAGTTAGTCATGGAGTCAGTAAGTCGTGACGTTAGTTGCCTGTTCCAATACGTAGATCTATGGCGAAAAACTGGCAAAAAACTCCTTGGACACTTTTTATCTATACATCTATATATCTATATATCTGCATTCTCTATCGCTTGTATCATGGGGAGTGTTCAGAGGAATTGTTCGAACTTATACCGGCTGCTGGTTTCCGCCATCGTCCTACGCGACAAAATATCCATCCCCATCACCTGGACGATTGGCACTCCACCACTGTGCGCTTCTCGTGAAGCTTTTTGCCTCGCACAACCAGCTTATGGAACAAATTGTCGCCTGCCATATTTCCGAACCGATACGACCTTCAAACCTTCAAGAAAAGAGCGTACTCCTACCTAAAAGGCCGGCAACGCACTTGTGACTCTTGAGTTGCGGGTGTCCATGGGCGGCGTTAGTCACTTACCATCAGGTGACCCGTCTGCTCGTTTGCAGGGGGCAAACGAGCAGACGGGTCACCTGATGGGATCTCATAAAAAAAAAAATACATTTCATAAAATTGTAACACTGTGTGTTGTTGTGATGTCTGTACACAATAGATATTGAAGAAAAACTAATATCTTTATTAAAGTAACAGAAGCCAAAACAAGTTTCTAGAATAATTGTCCGTCTGTCGGTCTACATTTTTTTTTATAATACGGGTTGACAACAGAGGGGCCACCTGATGGTAAGTGACAACCGCTGTCCATGGACACCTGAGCTGCCCACTTTTGAGGGTGATGAGGGAACGGGGGATGCAGGGAGGAGAAAAAAGAGAGGAAGGGTGAGGGGAGACGAAAGAGGAGTGGTTGAGTTGGCCCTACGAAAACCTAACTAATTTAGGGGAATATGCAACGCAAGCGTTACTTTACAACCGTTTTTCTGTGAGACCGTGGTATCGCACCGGTCGAGCCGGCCCGTTCATACCTAAGCATGGCTCTAACACTGATAATACACGCATCACGAACTGTTAATGCGTTTATACACGCATCACGTAAAAGTTACTATGTATTGAATGCAGTTTTAACAGATGTACACAGATGTCTAACTTAAAATATAAACTACATTGTAGTGTATCTCTGTATATATAAATATATAGATTCTTGGTTCCATGTGTACGAAGCAGCAGTATACAATCCGGTCAATTAAAACAATCTTCAATGACATTAGAAAAAAAACGACCTACTTACAACCAACCTGGTTAACAACCCAGTTAATAAAAATCGAATTACATATAAATTCACAATAAAGACAAATTGGTCATGTTCAAAATTAATCATATATGAAAGAGTTCTTCAAGTGGCCTTGTTCATTTTTTTTTAGGAAGTTTAATTTTTATACTTGATATTAAACAGAGGAATCAACGAAGAACTTGAAAAAGTATATTATTTCTGTTTAAAATGGTTTCAGGGACAATTCGCCTTTTAGAATTCAAATTTATTACAAAAAATTTTGCAAATAGGAAAACCTGGTGCCAACTCTATCCTTTTGCAATTTCATTCAAAAAATAATTAATAAGCAAAGGCCCTGTAAAATGTGCATATAATCTCTACTAATATTATATGCTAAAATAACTCCATCTATCTCTGTGTAGTTAAACAACGTTATTTTCCCAGTTAAACAATTTTTGATTAATTTTAGTACCTGGATACTTCGAAGTCTGGGCTAGGATAGAGGCTTCATTGCCTAGTTCCCTTTCAATATATCTACTTGTGACGGAACACGATGTGGGTTTTAATCGGTTCGAGTCCAACTTACCACTTCACCGTTAACTCCAACTTACAACATTTGGAACTGAGTGTCGCAAAGCCGAAACTGTATTCTACAAGTCCCCGTGAGTCTGGGCTGAAGTCCGCAGGTCTCCAATTAATTGGGAGGTTACTGCCTAGATTGTGAGAGATGCTCTGCGTCTAGTACGCAGAGCATCTCAGTACCATAGATTGTGCTGAGGACGCTAATGAGGCCGTGGGGTTAACCAATGCAGGAGGTATCGTTGTTAGGCTAGAAGATGCTGAATGGCTTAAACTCGGTTACTACTCCGTTTTCAATCACATCGGATTCACGACTATGGAGGAACGAGTGTAATTTTCCCCCAACATAACAGGAAGGTTTTCCTGCCAGGAGAGGTGTTCATGCCTGGCGGACGTCACAGCACAGAAAAGTCTACAAATATTTTTTTTATGGGATAGGGGCAAACAAACGAGTCACCAGAAGAAGAAAGTCACCAGATGGTAAGTGACTACCGCCGCCCATGGACACCTGCAACTCGCTTTTTTCTTGAGGGTTTGAAGGTCATATCGGTCCGAAAATACGGCAAGTGGTCTCTTCTTCGTGCTCAATGAGCCATAAGTTTCTGGTAATTAATTACGGAACTAACGCGTTTGGTGCCGAAAGCCGTTTCTGACATTCGTCATTGATCAAAGAACTTTAATACCAACCTGCCAGAGTGGTCCTGTAGTTACTATGTGCAATCCTTAAAACTAATAATGTTCCACACACCAGCAGCTTGCGAAGTTAATCGAAGAAATATAATAGGGGAAGTTATTATATGGAATAGGGAAATGTATGAAGAGTGGCACAACAGAAACTCGATGTGGCTGACAGGAAAGTACAATGATAAAATGATAAATGATCTTTATTTTGTAAATAGGTTATAACAACACTTTTACACGTCAATATATTTTTTCTGTTAGTTTATGCTAGAACAGGCCGGTGTTTCCTAGCTGACTACCCTGAGAAGAAACACCGAAACAAACTCAGAGGTCAAAGACTGTTTTAAAATCCATACACTGGTCACTGGTACTGGTACTGGTAAAATAAAAAAAATCTGATCAATCTGAAAGTGTATACATTTTCTAAACCGCAAATGAGAATTCATTTGATCACAACCGTCAATGTGTTTTTTTTTTATGAATTTTTCAATATCGGTGGCAAAGACCTCGAAAAAACATTTTTTCAAGGTCTCATATTTGTTTTATTGTAATAATATATTAAATATTTATTACTACATGTTTACTCGTCACATTAAATCGCTCGAAAATCAAACTCTTTTATATTAGTGATTTTATTTTATATTAGTTATTAATAAAGTTAAGTTAAGGATTGAAAGCGTGAGAACGTATTTCACCCTTGACTGCTTAACCGAGCCTCACTAGTTGGGAAATATGATGGTTAGGAGTCAAAAAATGTCTAAGGATGTCTTTTATAGAAAAAAAAAGTTATATTTCCAACACATATGCACCAGAATTGATTGTCAAAGCCGCATACAACATCAGTCGGCTAAGCGTACAAAGTTTTACTATGTACATTAAGCATATCATTTCATTGGAGAGTTCCAGAGACAGTCTAGAAAGTAAAATATACTAACTTGGATCATGTATGTATAAAATTACTACACGCAAGCGGGTTACTTTATTTATGAAAGAAATAAGGGGCTTTTAAATACGAATCTAAATCAAAACTCTAGTATATTTAGACTTTTTTGTATAAATTTTTAAATTAACTCTTTTCTAGAAATAGCAATGTTCTTTAAATTTATTTTAAATGATACTCAACATGGGAGTTAAGAATACACTACTGCTTGGTGACGCATGGTCAAATTCCAAAAATTAAAATACCACAATTGTATTTACAATTGTATTTTTTTTTTGGCATGGGATCGCCTCCTGGTCATCACCACACTAGAGCCGAGGTGTGAAGTGGTGTGTTGGACTCGAACGTCACACGTGGGTCTACTGGCCCCGGAATACCCTTAGAGGAAAGGCTGGTGAACAAAAATGTCTAATTAAAATAATTAAAAAAAAATACAAAA
The DNA here is from genome assembly GCA_947561695.1 of Tyria jacobaeae. NCBI lineage: Eukaryota > Metazoa > Arthropoda > Insecta > Lepidoptera > Erebidae > Tyria > Tyria jacobaeae. The sequence continues at coordinate 1,353,644 of OX387207.1, read as the reverse complement.
AAAATTACATTATGCTATCGTTGGTAGGTTTTTATATAGAAGGTAATTTATATTCACATTTTAAAATAACTCTTAAAATAATAAATAATAATAAAAAATAATAAATTAAAATACTTTTATGAATATTTAAAAAAAAATATTCACATTTATAATTACACTTTTAAAAAAATACTTTAATGGATATTTAAAAAAAAATAACTAAAACCCTACTTACGTTTTCAAGAAGCCGCAACAAGTTATATAAAACATTTCAGGAAGAACGTGCACCCGACGTGAGAGTCTATTAGCGTCTAAGGGCTGTTGCGGTATGAATACCGTGGTGCATATAACCTTGCTCTAATAATTATATTTATGTTTATTCTGTGCTCAAAAATAATATCGAGCATAGAGCACGGTTTACTGTAAGTTTTTTTTTTTTTGTAACTGCGACAACGCTCGTTCTTTCTAGTCTTCGTTTTTTAAATTTATGAAGTACTGACTCTGAATTACATAGAGTTACTAAATTATTTAATGCATATGCATATGCAGAATACGAGCCAACATTCATCTAGGAATAATGATTGTCCTATAGTTTTTCTTAAGATAATCTCGTAAGCTAAGCAGGGCTCTCGACCCTGTCTAACTCAAAATGACAAAGGCGTGAGGTTATGTATGTATTTAACGTTTGTTATAAGAATTGTCGTTATAATCAGATCTAATCTCCTCATGTCTGGCAGTTTGTTTACGTGGCTAGTGCAGAGAATGAGATTCGAACCCAATATGAATTAAGCGATAACAGACAGTTTCATTTTTCAATCCAACAATAAATTAATGATCCCTCATGGATATCATACAATTGTTTTTATTACCCGACTGCGCAAGATGAAGGGTTATGTTTTTTGAGTGTGTCGTGTCGCCGTAATAGTGGCTATATTTCGAAATACCATCAGTTACAAAAATCCGGCAGTAAGTTTGAGAGTGGAAAATATATGATCCCGAACATAACGGTTCTATCTTCCTGTGCCGATCGGTGAAAGCCTGGAATTCACCACCAACGCACGTGTTTCCTTCCCACTTTGATCCCGGGTCCTTTAAGCGGGGCGTGAAAAGCATCTCACCAGGCCGCTGCTCTACCATGCTGCATTGACTAAATGATGACCACCACTCTTGGACTCCACTTTTTACCTTCCATAAGGCAAAGTGGAGTCATTATGGTAGGACTATATACACTACCGTCCAAAAGTTTGGAAGCACACCTGATTTCAAACAAAACAAAAGATTGCCGACTCCCTGCGGTAAATAATAGCAATAAAATAAAGTTTTATGACCTTTTGTGATTTTTTAACACAAAACAAAAGGATTACTAGTGCATATTCCTTGAGTTTTAACAAATTCCTGGATTTTGACGAAACACGTGTTTTATTACTTCATCCGCCGGGGACTTTCTTTCATGCATTGATGCGGTTTTATTGAAAATATTTTGTAGTTTTATCTTTTTTGGACCTTATTTAGTCACACTTGAGCATTAGAACGCGAAGGTTGTGATATTAACATCGTCTGTATTCAAAAGATTTCGACTACTTCCTTGACCGTCTTTTTTTATTGAAAATGGCAAAACGCAAGCAAATCACACTTGAACAGCGAAGCGCTATTTGTACTCTGCGTGAGGAAGGCTACAGTGAACGCCAAATCGCAAAAAAACTCGGAATTTCTTGTAAAGGTGTCCACTACACCCTCGCTAGAAAAAAAGGAACTGGCAAAAATGAAGATAGAAAAAGGTCTGGTAGGCCCAAATCCACTACAAGTCAAGAGGATAACTTCATCAGAGTTCTTTCTAAACGGAATCGTCGCTTAACTGCACCACAAATTACCGCATCTCTGAATGAAACGCGAGGAACACCCGTGTCAATAACAACAGTTAAAAGACGACTACTGTCTGCGGGGCTAAGAGGTTGTGTTGCAGTTAAAAAACCAAAACTAACAATTCGGCATAAGAAAAACAGACTAGAATGGGCAAAGGAACATAAAAACTGGACAATAAACCAATGGAAAAAAGTTCTTTGGAGTGACGAATCGAAGTTTCAGATTTTCGGGTCCAATAGACGTGTTTTTGTGCGCCGATCTAAAGGAGAGAGAGCTTCAGAAGCTTGTACAGTGCCTACTATCAAACATGGTGGTGGTAATGTCATGGTTTGGGGGTGTTTCGGCAACAATAAACTCGGAAGTCTTGTGAGGATAACCGAAAAACTAAACAAGGAACGCTATTTGAAAATTCTTAAGGATTTCGCCATACCCAGTGGACTGAATCTTATTGGTCCTGGGTTCGTTTTTCAGCAAGATAACGACCCGAAACATTCGTCCAAACTGTGCCAGAACTTTTTAAGGAAGAAAAAAGATGTGAAAATCATGCAGTGGCCGTCTCAATCACCTGACCTTTCTCCCATTGAACTTGTTTGGGATGAACTAGATAGAAGGGTGAAAAATCAATCTCCTACGAGCTCAGAACATTTGTGGCAACTATTACAGAGCGAATGGAAGAAGTTAGATGAACAGTATTTTATGAAATTAATTAGTAGGATGCCTAGAATATGCGAGAAGGTAATTAAAGAGAGGGGTGGACACTTCGATGAAGCTAAAATTTAATTTAATTTTTATATTACTTATTTAATTTCATTGTTGTAGAAGTGTGTTTTGTCTATTTTTTAATTCTGTATCAATAAAAAAAATTTAAGATGGCTTACTTTTATTTTATTTGATTTTATCTTGTTGCTTCCAAACTTTTGGACGGTAGTGTATATACATATATATATATGTGTAAATGAGGTAATCTGTATTTATATTTATATCGATAATGTTGCTTGTACCCTAAACTGACTCTTGAGTTGCGGGTGTCCATGGGCGGCGGTAATCACTTGCCATCAGGTGACCCGTCTGCTCGTTTGCCCCCTTCGCATAAAAAAAACGCATCGAAATTATATATATATGTTTATATGTTCAAGGAAGTAAGTTTTATCTAAGGTCTAAATAGTACCTACTGAATACTAGTTGACAAATTGGTTGAGGCTTTTGCGGCCGATTGATGACTCGTTGGTTTTATTCGGGTCTAAAGGCCGTCATCCGTTGGAAATGCTTCCTAACGTTTCGCTAGCACGAGTGGCCAGCTTCTTCAGAGGTCCTTCCATCTCCGATAGTGGATGCAGACCCCAGTCTGCATCCACTATCGGAGATGGAAGATTGCTAGCGAAACGTTAGGAAGCATTTCCAACGGACGACGGCCTTTAGACCCGAATAAAACCAACGGGAGTGAATACTAGTTGTTTCTTCAAATGTTATATATTAAAGCCATTGTGTGTAGTTTTATCTACATACATATACTAACATTTGTCTCTGCCTAAGAGACGTAATGAACGTAATAGGGGGCAAGGCTATTGCCACTGGCACTTTTGGGAATATGATGGAATAATAAGGGGTATGATATAAATGGTTGGAGAGTACTCGTAACTCCGACTGGCTGGTGCCGGTATGTCCGAGCTAGAGTACATGGATGACCGAGCTTTGCTCGTTTTGTTAATTTTTTGTAAGTCGTGTTGTTTGAAAATATTATTTAGATACGAATTACTTACTGATAAAATGAAAAAAAATATCAGTATCATCTGGATTCGATCCGGGGTCTTCTGGTTTCGGGACCACCCGTTTTCCCACCTATATAACCATGTAGATAGTGACGAAATTTACCTTCGTATTCTAATGATATTTTAGTAGTTTTTCGTTGCCTGAAAACACGGGTAAAACAATGTTTTCTAAAAAATTACACCTAGCTAGATCGCTTTATCGCCCCCGAATCCCCGGCATACTAAATTTCATGAAAATCGTGGGAGCCGTTTGCGAGATTCAGATTATACATATACATATATACAAGAATTGCTCATTTAAAGGTATTACATACAGTTGGTTTTATATATGTTTTTATAAACCATATCTTTATAGACGCCAAACTAAGCAAATTTTTAATATGTTAACCAAACTGATGATAATATTTCTAAAGCAATATATATTATAGACAGATTACAACCAGACATATAAAATTATCGTGCTAATCACACAATCATTTGTCTTAAGTTGGAATCACTGGCTTAGCAGTCAGGATCAGTAACTACTAAAACAGGAAGTCAATCAATATGTAGTGGGTTTTGATTCGCAAATACTACACATGAAGACATGAGTTCGATACCCGGGTTGACGTTCTCGTCAATTGTTAAGTACGAAATAAATTTTGGTATAAAATTATCATAATACTAAACACGTTTCTCGCGTTAAGTTTACGTAGGTGCGTAGGCAGTAGATAAAGAAAAAAAAAATCAAATGAAATTTTTAACAATACAGAAGCGACTTGTAAGCCTTCATTCCTAAACTTCATTATTGTTTACTGTTGTGGGGTTTCCACACGAAAAAAAAAAGAGAAGTCAGAGTTAATAAAATCTATATAAACAAAACGTCACGTGGTGTAGGATATCTTGAACTTAAATGTCAATTATTTCACAATAAGTTTCTCAGTGGATCAGAATAAGGATTGGGCAGTTATTCGATGGTAATTAAAGAGTCCCGGTTGACGGCCTTACCGCCTATTATGTGAGCGGGCCTTAATTAAGATTGGCAAAAAGAGGACGTCTGTAACGCTTTTGCTTACCCTCGGAGATATAGGCGCGATATATATTAATATAGTATATAAGAAAACTATCACATAACAAAACCCTCTTCATTTGTTAACTCAATATTATAATATTATAAATGCGAAAGTAACGCCATCTATCTGTATACTTTTCAAGGTTAAACTGCTAAACCAATATTAATTAATTAAAACTACTTACTCAAGCACCGCATCAGGTATACAAAGCTTGTCCACGTTCAGATACTGCTGAAGTTCGTGCAAGTAGTTAACATACATCATCTTCCTGCCAAACTTCACACTGATAGCCGGCTTAAGCATTTGCCACACGATCCTAATGAAGTTTGTCGGATGGACCAGATATAATGCTTTTAAATTCTTCTTGTATTTCCTGTCAAACGCCTTGTAAGCCTTCCAGAGCCATGATAATGGGGGTTTGTTCTTGCTTGTGAGCCCGCAGTGGAAGTATACAACGCTGTAATCCTGTTCCACGTATTTATCGAGCGTGAACATTAGGTATCTGAAAACCCAAATGGAACTAGTTAATCGAAAAAATATTATTCTCTATTTCATTAAATATACATTTAATTACATTTTTAAATACATATAATAAAAAAATGTGTGCAACCGGTATCGGGTACAAGGACCAAGCCACCGGTGGTTTGGGCTCCAGAGACAGAAACCTCCTCACAATGCGTGCGGTTTCAAGAAGGGCTGCCTTCTTGAGGCCCATAACCCAGTTGTGTAACGAGAGCCTCTGAAGATGTTGGTCGAGAGAGAGGTTTGTAATTTTTATTACAATTACTTTTATCCCACTTTTAATGTCGTATCGAAAAAAATAATTTCCTTCTTTTAATAATCTGACTTTAAATGAAGTCGGTTAAAAAGTAGACAACCGACTTCAATGCGTCTATCATAAAATTTAAGACTAATATGGTTTTCTCATAGATGCCATTGTCACAACTGGACCAAACTCTCATCTAACTACCCTTGAAGTACATCCTTTCCTTTAAAAAAATGTTTGATATTTAGTTGTTTCAATTAGACTTAGAATTGACTAAATCAGACTGAGGCTCTATGGCAACGGTATTTGCTTATTATAAGGTAGGCTGGTGAAGGATGTTCGTCTAGAAATAAAGATCCTTAAAATACTATAAAAAGAAAAAAAAAGCAAGAAAATAAAAAAATAAATAATTACGTGAGTAATTTATCCGGATGAAGTTCCTTGCTAGATGGGAGTCTGCAGGCCGACACGACAATGATGCGTCTCCCCAATTCATCATCTCCCACAACTTCCACCAGGCCGGTGCCGTTCAAATCTGCAAACGAATCGTCCAGCGAAGACGCGATCTAGACAATTAAACAATCGAATATGAGTGAAGACATTACAAAATACATTAGCAATTTTATTACTAATAATTATAAATGCGAAATTGTGTTTGATTCTTTGTAACGCTGGCACTTCTTAACTACTCAATACAGACACATTTACTAAGAAAATACTTCATGATACCTGTCATCCAAAAGAAAAGGACTGGTCCAGAAAGATACGAAAATAAAGGGGTACCCGAGCGAAGCCGTGGACAATATATAATCATTCATTTTGCTATTTAATGCTAAATTATATACGAAAAGAATTATTATTAATAATATTAATAATAATAATATTAATAATAATAATATAAATATTAATAATATAAACTTTAAAAAAACAGATTTGAAGGTTATTGAATTGAATGAAATAAAAATTCAGTCTGAATATAAAACTAAATATGTAAGTTTTTTTTTTTTCATATTTTATGACTTATAATATATTAAAACAGCTGTGAGTGACAGAGAGAGGAATAGTGTGATAAGGGATCAGTGTGGTGTGAAAGAGGATGTAGTTACTAAAATAGAAAAAAATATGCTGAACTGGTTCGGGCATATCGAAAGGATGAATGAAAGAAGGTTGACAAAAGGTATTTATATGGCAGATGTAAATGGAGTTGTCGGCAGAGGAAGACCTGGGCGAATGTTCTTGGACCAAGTCCAAGAAAATCTAAGCAAAGGCCAGGTCAAAAGTACCTTTAACCGACGAGCCTGTATGCGGAACGGAATGAAAGTTGAAGAAGCGAGAAAGGTATGTCAGAATCGTAGCAAATGGAAGGAAGTGGTCTCTGCCTACCCCTATGGGAAAGAGGCGTAATATTATGTATGTATGTGAGGTTCTCGATGGAGTATAATACGAAAATAGATGGGGTGGGCCACCCCATCTGTTTAAAAGGCGACTGTTATCTATCAGACAGTGTGTGTACAGCCATACAGTACCCGTATTGGGAATAAAACATGGTTAGCAAGGGTGGGCGTTTGACAAGCCTCTGCCCGATCCTTTGGTGTTAAAGGTGTGAACTTTTCAATAAAAGTCCACCGTCATTCGCTCTTCTGTATTTGTCTAAACAACATGCATCGTGGTATAAAGTCTACAAATTATATATATAAATTATTTTTTATCTCCTTACTAAAAGTTGGCAGATATGTCACCTTTTTCTTCCACATAACATACTGTGGCTGGTTGTAAAAAGAAACCTTTAATTATTTTTATTTTTTTAAATTAGAAGCGAATGCATTTGTTCGGATTTAAATTCTTGTTTAATTGTAATTTGGTATTTAGTCTTGATTTTATAATTTTAACATTGAATACAGTTTTCTACGAATTCTATTACTATGCATTAATTTTGTTAAGCAATTTAATCTTGCTTTAAAAAAGTTTAGTTGCTTAACTACTTTAGTGTGTACTACGTGTGATACAATATACATATTATTAAAAGAAAGAAAGAGCATTGAAAAAAACCATTATTGTTATTACATCAATAACACTAAAATTATTATTTAAATTAGAAATTAAAACCATTATAATTGCTTACACTTATTTGATGTGTGTATTTATTTATTCCCGATCTTATCCCTTGCTGACACTGCACATAAAAAACGAATCTTCGCCAAATGCAATTGCAATCATAGATATAAAGTATATGCGTTAATAACTTTCCAGAACTTTCGATTCAGAAGAAATACGCTTGTATCACCGGAAAACGGTATTGCTATCCACTTACTTCTGCATAAACTTCTGGCGCTCTGGCAAGTTCTTCTTCAAAGTTCTCTTCTATAGTGCCATCGCTTGCTGAACGTTCTAGAAGATCATCTGGTATGTCTAGCAGTTCTGGAGGAAGTGGCGCTGCGGACAAACAAGATATGGTTAAATACCTTCGGTCGGTATGAAAAGAATTTTGATAGAGCTTTCTGTACTAAATTGTATATAAGTAATACTAAATGAAGTTTTTAAATGTTGCCACATATAATTTTTCATTTGATACTGAACGAGAAAGCGACGAGAAACGAAAAGAAAGACTTTTTTAGTTCAATTGCATGTTTTTTTTTTTATAGAAAAGAGTATTTATTGAGTGAAACATTATAGTACAGCGAACATAAACACGAGTGTAACTGCGGGAAGTCTAAAGAAACTGAAATATTAAAATATATATAAGCCGATACGCTATTAATGAGAATATAAAGAAACTGTTGATTTCTTCGAGAACAGGCAACACTTTTTTTTTTTTAAAGTAACTGGTTAATATATAAATATAAAGTAACGGGGAGCACACTGTCACGCTAACGTGTTAGAGTCATGCTTCGACACGTATGGGCCTGCTCGACTGAAGTATTATCACGTTCTTTCAGTAAACGAGCTGTTAAACAATGATTGCATTTTGTGACTGAGTGAGTGAGGTTACTGAACGCCCAATAACCCCTTTACCGTTCCTCTCTTTCCCCTACCCTAAAAGGCCGACAGCATTCTTGTGACTCTTGAGTTGCAAGTGTTCATGGGCGGCGGAAGCCTAATACTATCAGGTGATCTGTCCGTTTGTCCCCCTATGCTATAGACAAAAGTATGACACCTTGCATAAGGACGAATCATTCCTTGACAAAAGCTGCAAGTCGGTACCGAAACTAGTCAGCTGTCCCCTAAATACACTAGTGAATAAAACCAATTATTTTAATAAAAATTAATAAAATGTCGTAACTTTTTATTCTAAAATCAAAATTTTTGCATAGAATATGCATGTTTCAAATAAGTATTTTTTTTAGAATTTTGACCTCATCGTGATCATCATTTTAGCCATACATCGTCAACTGCTAAACATTGGCCTCACTCTTTAACTTCCAAGAAGAGTTTTTATTTCATTTTTATTACATGTTGGGCCGTCATCCCACCGGGGTTTTCGGTGGAGCGGTGTGTCGGAATCGAACCGACTAAAACCACACGGTGTGCCATACTGCGCCTGAAGTAAGAGGGGTCCGGGAACGGCTTTAGTAAGTCATCCGGACCCCTCTTAGCGCCCGCCCGCACTATGCGGGTAACCTATCAATAAGGCGACGTCCAGACACACGCGGACCTCACCCCTTCACGGCTAGCCATATGGCGGATGGAAGGGAAAACCCGTCCCGACCACCCGCGGCCACACTCAAGGTGGCATGAGGCGCTGGTAGTTCGAAGTAATCTGCATCTACTGTCTAACCTGCGATCTGCACTCTCCGATTCGTGGTCTCCAATTTTCTCATATTTAGTAATAATCTAGAAATGATTACTTTTAAAAAGATTGAAAAAAGAAATTCCAATGCAATGTTTGTGTTTTTTTTTTTTTTTTTTTTTATTCGTAAGCCTACCATAATGACTCCACTTTGCCTGATGGTAAGCAATAAATGGAGTCCAAGAGTGCAGGTGCACCCCAGTACCAACTTTTGCCTCTTGACCGCATTCAACGGAGAGCGACTCGCATCATCGACTGCCAAGATATTTCTGATCGACTTGACACCTTGGCGTTGCGTAGAGATGTAGCTTCACTCTGCATCCTCTATCGCTTGTATCATGGGGAGTGTTCAGAGGAATTGTTCGGACTTATACCGGCTGCTGGTTTCCGCCATCGTCCTACGCGACAAAATATCCATCCCCATCACCTGGACGATTGGCACTCCACCACTGTGCGCTTCTCCAGAAGCTTTTTGCCTCGCACAACCAGCTTATGGAACAAATTGTCGCCTGCCGTATTTCCGAACCGATACGACCTTCAAACCTTCAAGAAGAGAGCGTACCTCTACCTAAAAGGCCGGCAACGCACTTGTGACTCTTGAGTGAGCGGGTGTCCATGGGCGGCGGTAGTCACTTACAATCAGGTGACCCGTCTGCTCGTTTGCCCCCTATCGCATAAAAAAAAAAAAAAAAAATGTCTAGTCAATGCAGCATGGTGACCCACACTATGGCGGCCTGGTGAGATGTTTTTTCACGCCCCACTTAAAAGACCCGGGATCAAATTGGGAAGGAAACACATGCGCTGGTAGGGAATTCCAGGCTTTCACTGATCGGCACAGGAAAGAAGAGCCAAACCGTTTCGTTCGGGATCGCATATCTTCGACTCGCAAACGGTGACTCCTCAAGCCAGCACGTGTAGTCCTGTAGAGGAAGGGAGAAGGTGGGACCAATTGGAAGAGCTCGTCAGAACACTCCCCGTGATGTAGGCGATAGAGAACTGCCATAGAGGCGACATCTCTTCGCAACTGCAGGGGCTCAAGAGACTGGGTGACCTCAGGACAGTCTATAATACGGACTGCGCGTCGCTGCAACCGATCGAGAGCGTCAAGCAGATACTGCGCATAGCTATCCCAAAGATGAGAGCAGTACTCCACGCAGGAGCGAACCTGGGTCTTATATAAAAGACACAGATGCTCGGGCGAGAAGAACCGTCTCACCTTGTTCAATACACCGAGCTTCCGCGAGGCCGCCTTAGTGACGCTCTCGATGTAATCACGGGGGTTGAGATCCCGACAGATGTCCATACCCAGTATACTAAGCCTATCCTGTAGTGGCAGTTGAATGTTCTGAAGAATAGGAATGGAGACTTTTTGTTTGAAAACGCGCACGCCTGTGTTTTCTTGGCGCTGAACTCGACCAGATTCTCACAACCCCATTGAAAGATGCGGCTCAGGACCCGGTCGAGCTCAGCAACAAGCTCCTGTCGTTTTCCCTCAACGTCTGCCAGCTTGGCAGCAGGATGTCCAAAGTATCGCCCGTGTACTGTGCTGTCGTCTGCATAACAATGTATGTTGCCAAGAGCCAACATATCATTGATATGCAGAAGGAACAGCGTGGGCGATAGGACGGAGCCCTGAGGTACACCAGCGCTAACCTCCTGGAAGTCAGAGGCCGCGCCGTCACAGAGAACCCTAATGCGGCGCTTGTGGAGGAAGGCAGCAACCCAGTTGCATAGCTGAGATGGCAGACCAAATGCAGGAAGTTTGGAGAGAAGCGAGCGATGCCAGACCCTATCGAAGGCCTTGGCAATGTCGAGGCTGATGGCCAAGGACTCCCCATGCCTATCCATAGCCTCACCCCAAAGGTGAGTGACGTACGCTAGAAAATCACCCGTGGATCGGTTCGGCCTAAAACCATATTGCCGATCATTTAACAAGGAGTGATCCTCTAGGTGGCGGATTAATTGGGTGTTGATTATCCGCTCGAGCACCTTACAGAGTATGAAGGTGACGGCTATAGGACGGTAATTAGCTGGATCGGAGCGGTCGCCTTTTTTGGGAATGGGTAGGACGTTCGCCTCTCTCCAGGCCTCCGGAACAATTCCCGAGGAATAGGACAGGCGATACAGGCGCGTCAGTACAGGAGACAACTCTGGTGCACAGTTTTTAAGAACCACCGCCGGAATACCGTCGGGTCTACTGGCTTTCCGAACATCGAGTGACCGAAGCTCCGCACGGACATCCCTCTGCCGGATGCGAATATCCCGCATTGCGGAGTCGCAAGCTGCAATGGTGGGCGGGTGAGCGCCACGGTCGTCGATTCGGGAGTTAGCCGCAAAGAGGTCAGCAAGTAGTTTCACTTTCTCTTGCGGCTCGTGGGCCAGTGATCCGTCAGGGTACTTCAGCGGTGGCAGCGAAGGCTGGCAGTAGTTGGACTGCACGGCTTTGGCCAATCGCCAAAACTTACGGCTACCCCGTAGGGTATGCGACGAGTTCTTGACCAAACCGTGCAATGCGCTGGGCATCAGCTCTGATGTAAGCCCTCTTGCATTCCTTAGTGGCTTTGTTAAACGCTGCTTTTAGGTGATCAACGTCTGGGTCACAATGAGCGCGGGCCCTGATCGTTGCGCGGTAGGCTGACTGCTTTTGAGCGACAGCACGGGTGCACTCGCGATTGAACCAGGGACGGGTCTTTGTGCTGGCGACTTCACTGTAGGGGATATAGTACTCCATACCGACAGTGATTTCGTCAGCCACGGCAGACGCACTTTGCGACAGATCCCTGTCTTTAAAGCAGCGTTGAGCCCACGGGATGGATGCAAAATAATCCCGCATTCCATCCCAGTCTGCTGACGAGTAGTGCCATAACCGTCGCCTTGTTACCACAGGCCGTGGTGGGGCAACAAGAGGCACCGAGGTGGACACCAGGCAGTGGTCGGAGGATCCCAGAGGGGGGGGTGAACCGTTACACTGTACTGCGCTGGGCGACTCGTCAGCAGAAGGTCTAGCAAAGAGGGCGCTTGACCCGATATGTCTGGTATCCTGGTGGGCTGGAGTACCAGTTGGGTAAGGTCATGCGTGAGAGCGAATGCGTGGGCAGTTCGACCAGCGTGCTCCGTTCTGGAAGATCCCAGCCAGAAGTCATGGTGGGCATTAAAGTCTCCCAAAAACACCAGTTCGGCGGTCGGGAACTGCTCCTGCGCTTTGTCCGTTGCGTGACTCATGTAGTCAAAGAGTCGAGTTGTCTCGGAGTCTCCGGAATGGGACCGATAAAGGCAAACGTAGATCCGGCTCATAGAGCCAAAATCCACGTGTAGCCAAAGGATGGAGAAGGATGCGTCTTCTAGGCAGTGCAGACGGCGACAACAAACATTCGCCCTGACAAAAAGACATACCCCAGCCCTCGCGAGGAAGCACTCCTCTAGAACGTAGCCGGGATAGTAGAGATATGCCGTGTCGGCAGGGCGGCGTATTTGTGTCTCCGTAAGAAAAAGCATGGCCGGCCGAGCCGTCTCAAGGTGCTGGTGTACGGCGCTGAGGTTTGCATGGAGTCCACGTATGTTAGTGAACTCCACCTCAAAAAGCGGGTTGGTGGGAGAGGAGGATGCCGCTGTTGGACCATTTTTCTTTTTTTGTACTGCCATGATAAGAGTTGGGAAAGGGGGCGTAAAAGGCATGACAGTCATCGTGACTGTGTAAACTGAGACTGAAAATACTGTGTCATCATGTAACGGTGAGGCATGGCGGAGACCGAACCGCCGGACGGAAGGGCCCCCGTACCCTCCCGGAAATGGACGCCGGGTCCCACCGTCCGGTCACCAACCGGCACGACGAGCCACTCCGTGGATTATGCGAAAATGTTGAAATAGACTTGACGTCACACTCATTTAAATTGCCCGTATCGGCTTTTTTTAACGATTCTTTTAAATACTTTTAATTAATTTATCACGTGATTTATTATAAGCGATTTAAACTTAGAATAAATATATGCATATCAAAACTTGCATTTTAATTTTCAATAAAAAAAAACTTTTAAAAATATACAAAAAATGTGTTCCATGTGTTCCTTATCATATCTCAAGAAAAAGAAAATCCTATACATTTCTATCAAATTGAAGGTAAATCGGAAGAGGTTCTTTACCCTAAAGGCTAAGTCGTAACTAAATGTAACTAGGTGACATTTGATGGGCTGGACAGGCAGATCAATGAAATACACATTATATTAAAATAGGTCACACTAGAATAGAAACAAGCTAATCAACATAAACAGAATGTATTCAGTTCAACTATAAGGCACTTTCTTGCTCAGTTAGCTTAACAGTGGTAGAGCCATGCTTAGGCTCGAATGGGCCGGCTCGACCGGTGCAATACCACGGCCTCACATAAAACCGGTTGTGAAGTAACGCTAATGTTGCATTTCCCCGAAATGAGTGAGGTTTCTGGAGGCCCAACTCCCCTCCTCCTCTTCCCCCCCTCCTCTTTCCCTCATCCACCTCTCTTCTGTCCCCTCCCCTCATCCCCCTATCCCACATCACCCTCGAAGGCGGGCAGCGCACTTGCGACTCTTGAGTTGCAAGTGTCCATGGACGGAAGTTGTCACTTACCATCAGGTGACCCGTCTGTTCGTCTGTCCCCCTATAGTATAAAAAAAAAAGTTAGAAAGAAAACCTTACAATCTACAAAAGAATACAAAATAATATTTCAATTGGTGGTATAAAAGCATTATAGAGACGATGTTGTATGTATGTATATAATATGTATAATGTATGATATATAATATACATATTATATATTATACACAAAGCCCCCAGATCAATGCAAATAAACATATTCATGTATAAAAATATTCGCAATAAGCGGGAATCGATTCCACGACAATTACGGACTGTTCGTTTTCCCCCGAAGTTTTTCGAAGGAAAAAAGTTGTGAGATTATGTATGTATGATTCTTAAATATTAAGTTGGTAAACAAAACATTCAATATTCGTGGACTCATTTCAGGGTTATTATAGGTATTGTTAACCTTAAAAAAATTTTTGAATATTCTATAATTGGTTCGTATTCGTATGGAGTACATTTCCATTAAAAACTTTGACAGGTTTCTGAACTTTAACAATGATTTAAAGCTTTCTATAAACAAGTAAGAAGTAATAAATAAAATAAATATGTAGACAACGTTATATGGTTTCATCCAAATTCGAGACAAAACCACTTTTTTAATGTTGCATATCATATCATTATTGTTATTTGCATATCATTAATGTTCTCTGCTCCGCTTCTAACTACAGTGGAGGAGTGAAAATAAATGACGGTCGAACTTGCAGAAATACTCAAGTATATGTCGTGGAATCCAGGTCATAGAATTCAAGATCAATTAATAAAATTATCGTCTTTAAATAAATGGTCAGAAAAATGAATGGTTAGAGCGATAGAAAACATCCTCATTCACACCACACTTCTCCATTATAACACCATTCCTCACTCTGTCACTCAATTTCACATAAGCTATACTCCTCAATGCTCTCAATTGAGGAGTATAGCTGATGTGAAATTGAGTGACAGAGTGAGGAATAGTGTGATAAGGGAGAAGTGTGGTGTGAAAGAGGATGTAGTGACTAAAATAGAAAAAGTATGCTGTACTGGTTCGGGCATATCGAAAGGATGAATGAAAGAAGATTGACATAAAGTTTTTTTATGGCAGATGTAAATGGTGTTGTCGGAAGAGGAAGACCTAGGCGAACGTTCTAGAACCAAGTTTAAGACAATCTAAGCAAATGCCAGGTCAAAAGTACCTTTAACAGACGAGTCTGTATGGGACTACCCCCATGGGAAAGAGGCGTGATATTATGTATGTATGTATGTCAGCTAAAATTTACCATATCATTAAAACGTCAACATTTAACGAAATGTCAATCAACGTTTGGACATACCGTTAATATAGAATCTCCAACATATAACGAATTCTAAATATCTAAATTGCACTTTTATTTGCTGTTAGCCAATTATTATGCGTTTTTAAAACAGATTAAATATCTGCCGCCATGATGCATCACAAATACATAAGTAAGTCAGCGCCTCGAACAGTAAATATTGGAAATATTTCACAATATAATCACTAACGTTTGATCATATCATGAAATGGTCATGCATGGTTTAGCTGTATCCTTAAACGCTGATTATTCAATGATCATGTCTGAACATATCATGACGTGGTCGACCATTTCATTATCTGGCCACGTATACATATTTATAAACCCTAGTAATATATATTAGAGTAATTTAAAAACTTTTCATCCTACCGTTGATAATGAAATGATATCACAAGACGATAAATAAAGTTACACCCAGTTTGATCACGGGTACATACACTGTAAGGAAATAAAATCTTAACTGAATAATCTGTAGCTTATTCGAAGATGAATAAATCAAATGACTGTGAATCGGTTAAGTAAACGCTCCGGATATGGAGCATAAATTATTCATAGGCAATGCAATTTTCTTATTATTCAATGTAGCGACCTTGTCTATATTCTTTGTCCTCGTCTGTTTTACTATTTATTTGGAAGTCAGTCTTGCAGGACACGCTGAGAATGGCGTATTATACTAAACTGATATTAATCATAACATCACGATTTCAAGACAATTTAAGTGATTAATTAAATGATTGCCACAAAACGGAACGGAAGAGTACCACGTAGAAAAACGAGGCCGATAGCTCTTTTTATTTGATATCTTCCCCTTTCAATCAACTTAAAAAAAAAGGAGTTTTACACTTCAACAGATTTTTTATTGAGTACAAACATATACTCACGCCTGTATCCCTGTATGAAGGGGTAGGCAGAAACGTATTGAACGCAAACAGGGCTCTTTAGAGATTAAAAGGGTAAGGCAGGCAAATTTTTTATATATTATTATATATATTTTTTTTATTTTATACTATAAGGGGACAGACGAACAGACCGGTCACCTGATGGTAAGTGACACCGCCGTCCATGGACACTTGCAACTCAAGAGTCGCAAGTGCGCTGCCCGCCTTTGAGGGTGATGAGAGATGGGGGATGCAGGGAGCGGAAAGAGAGGAGGGATGAGGAGATGGAAAAAAGGAGAAAGGAGATGAGGGGAGAGGAAAGTAGGGAGGGGGAATTGGGCCTCCGGAAACCTCACTCAATTCGGGGAAATGCAACGCAAGCGTTACTTCACAACCGGTTTTCTGTGAGACCGTGGTATCGCACCGGTCGAGCCGGCCCATTCGTGCCTAAGCATGGCTCTACCACTGAAATGCTATTATATGGCTTATACATATGGATGGACAGCGTAAACTATAGCTAAAGCAGCTTAGGGTTGCAAACTGGCATGGTTGTAACAAGGGTGATGATGGGAAGTTAGAGTCCTCTATTTTGACAGTTTTTAGGGCTTCGTTCCTCAAAAACCGAAAAACAAATCCTTATAGAAACACTCGGTTGTCCATCTATCTGTGTCTGTCTCTCTGATTGTCAATACCCTTTTCAACCGACTTTAAAAAGGAGGAGGTTCTCAATTGCTTTTTTTTATGTTTGTTACCTCAGAACTTTCGACTGCGTGAACAGATTTCGACGATTTTTTTTATTGGAAAGGATGTACTTCAAGGGTAGTTAGATGAGAGTTAGCTCCAGTTGTAACAATGGCATCCATTAGAAAACCATATTAGTCTTAAATTTGATGTGTATCCGACCGACTTCAATTCGGGACTTCAATCAAACATTCACCGACTTCAATTCGTCTTATCATAATAATAAATTATGATAAGACGAATTGAAGTCGGTGTCTACATTTTTAAAATCCGATTATTCTCTCGAACGCGTGTAAATAAACATCAAATACATGTAAAAACATCAAACGCAATCAAAAGATACGGTTAAAACGACGCACTATGGGCCCAAACATTATTTTCCATCTCGTAAATGGTTTTGACAAAAGTCGTAAATCCATAGATCCTTTTATAGTTTTATACCCTCAAAGGATGCAACTTTCGAATTAATTCCAAAAAAAATTAAATAATTTAGTTTCATGTTTATAAAGTGAACCTCAAACATTGAGCATAAATATTTTCATGCCAATTAAATTACCGTTAAGGAAGTTCAACACAAAATTATTCGGATGTTTTCCATGGAAACATATTAGTGTAATACATCATTAGATAGATCAGAATGTACACTTTGTATCCACGTTCAGTTTTGTAAAAAAAAATAATGATATATATTTTTTTTATTTTTTTTAGTAAAGTAAAGAAAATTTCGATTTTGTTTATTTCAATTGGACTTTTCTATGTTGCCGAAAGCTGCCGGTGTCAAGTTAATCACTCTATTTGAGACCTTACCTATTCAGTAATACGAGGATCAAAAAAAAAAATTGCGCGATTTCAAGGCAACATGTCAATCGGGGGCAAAAAAAAATCTCGAAACTTATGTTCGGTTCTTCTTTTTTACTGTGATATATTATATTTGATGTCTAACTTGTCTTTTTTTTTTTCATTTCTATGATAGAAGCATACATTAACAAATAAATAGACTACAAGAATATTCACTTGGTACTTTCGATAGCGGTAATAAACCACAAGTATGATAAACTGTATTGTTGCGGAAGTTCTATTTATCTGTTGCGGTAATTTATTACAACCAGTATCTACTGATTACACTATTTCGATGACAACTATCACAATCAATTACCCTGCGGTTTTTGCACAAGGCACCAAAATATTGGTCCTTTATATACGCGTGTTTTCAGCATACTATTCATCAAAGTATTCAGATACTTCTTTTCGATAACAATTAACAGAAAA
This sequence comes from Tyria jacobaeae, assembly GCA_947561695.1. Classification (NCBI taxonomy): domain Eukaryota; kingdom Metazoa; phylum Arthropoda; class Insecta; order Lepidoptera; family Erebidae; genus Tyria; species Tyria jacobaeae. The sequence goes on along the minus strand of OX387207.1, from coordinate 1,335,613 downwards.
AAACATGAGTGAATTCGTTTGTGTTCGACGCGATCTTTGTGATCAAATAATAAGAGGGAAGAGTACTTCAGACCTTAGACAATATTTGTTGAACAACTTTCAACTGTCGGAAACTGACGTTATCACTGTAATAGAAAGTATTCAAAAAAATTTAACATCAAGTTGCAACCAGAAATGGACGAAAGCTCAAAGAAAGCCAGACAGGTTCGAGAGTCTATACTCAAATTGGTTAAACGGTGAATTTAAAGTACCATTGAATTCTTGCAGTACCTCAACCTCTGAAATATCTGGCTTGAATACTTCTGGTGATCGTGGTAGACCAACAAAACCATACGACGAGTGTTCGGAAAACACAAAAAAACGAAAAAATATGGAACTGCTCCAGGAGTATGGAATGGGACATGTCCGTAACGCTTATGTGCAAGGTTTACGATCTATGGGTGAAAATGACGAAGCGTCAATTGTGTCTATTATCAGAAACAAGGAAAAAGACGAGAAGAAAGCAATTCTACAAACCATAATCAGTCCAGATAGTGCACTTTCTTTTACAAAAGAAGAGGCATTGAGCATGTGTATTGAAACGGATCTAACGAAAGCCCAATATGGGTACCTAAGAAAAAGGCTCGTTGATAAAAATTTAAGTTCTGTTTTACCTTCGTATCAAATACTAAGTGAAGCAAAAAAGGCTTGCTATCCGCCTGCATCTAGCATAACGGTGACAAATATAAGCGCAAAAATTAATCTGCAAGATCTCTTAGACCATACAGTCTGCCGTATTATAAAGATAAAGTCAGGTTCGACAAACTACAATCGTCTCAAGCTGTTCACTAAATGGGGGTGTGATGGATCTTCCGGGCAAAGTGAGTATAAACAAATTCTACCGGAAGAAAACGAACAAATATCGGATGCTAATTTGTTTATAGTGTCCCTTGTACCACTGCGACTAGTAGACGAAGAAACGTCTACAGTTATATGGCAGAATCCTACTTGCTCATCTGTTAGATATTGCAGACCAATTTCATTAGAATTTGCAAAAGAAACACCCGAAAAAACTACAGCGGTTGTGAGTGAAATTGAAGCCAAAATTAATCAATTGATTTCAACTCTTGTGTCTATAGACGACAAAGTCATCGAGGTTAAACATGAACTGTTTATGACAATGATTGATGGGAAAGTTGCTCAAGTATTAACGAACACATCATCCAGTGCTACCTGCACTGTTTGTGGAGCAACTCCCAGACAAATGAACGATCTTTTAAAAGTTACATCAAGAGTTGAAAATGAAGATGCATTTAAATACGGATTGTCGGAGACGATCCTCCATATTTCTTATAATTTGGGTTTTGAGAAGTGGTCAGCAACAACTCCAGAAAACAAGCAACTTAAAGAAGACAAGAAAAAATATGTCCAAAAACGTTTCCGAGAAGTGCTTGGTTTGCACATTGATAAACCACGACAAGGTTCCGGTAATAGCAATGACGGAAATACAGCAAGGCGATTTTTCCAAAATTACGAATGCTCTGCAGGGATAACTGGAATTGATGGAGAATTAATTAAGAGATTTTATGTAATTCTTCAAACCATGTCATCGGGATTCCCTATAAACGCAGAAAAATTTGGGCAGTATACATTGATAACCGCGCAATTATACGTAAGCAAATATAACTGGTATTACATGCCATCTTCGGTCCATAAAGTACTTATACATGGTGCTAAAATAATAGAGCATTATGCAGTTCTGCCTATAGGACAATTATCCGAAGATGCTCAGGAAGCCAGGAATAAAGATTACAAAAAATATAGGTTACATCACGCTAGGAAGTGTTCCAGATCAGCAACAAACGAGGACGTTCTGCATATTTTGTTATATACATCTGATCCTTATATATCTAGTTTAAATGAACCCAGTTTTGTAATATCCAAAGAATTGTTTGACGAAGCTAAAGAATTATTGGAAATAGGAGGTTATGAATAGGATCGCAATTTTTTTATGGTGTCATTTTTTAGCATGTTTGTTTGACAATAATAATAATAATTAAGTCTTAAACTTATTTTAAGTAAAAGTGTTACTTTTATTGTCATTTTATTATAACTGTATAATTTTTTGTATGTAATTTCATATATCGTTATCTTTGTCATTTTTTATGAAAATTATATAACTTTTAAAATAATGATGTTTAATTTATTTTATTGCCTATATATTCATTAATACATAAAAAAAAATTCAAGGGGAAACATCACAAAACAACAAAGTTATCGATTTTTGAGATGAAATATACCGATCGGTCCCACAGTGCGACGTCCAATGTATGCGAGAGAAATTTAAGTGTGTGTATCGGAAATAACGGTCAAAACTCTTTGAAGATCGATTGCCGAAATAAACGCACAATTGGTAATAGCACTGCAGTCTCTTATCTTTTTGACGAACTCAAACTAATATAGCTAAGGACGAATTATAAGTTGTCATTAGGCAGTTTTCATATTTCGACGAGGAAAAGTCTAAAGTTACCCGCACTCTAAAGTATTCACAATGCTATAAACTATACCATAAATATAGTAGACTTGCGCGCCATTCTATTTATATTCGGTAATACATTACTTACACACATTACGTCAAGAAATTGCCTGTAGTATCGATTTCGATTTGAAAATAGAATATGGAATATGCATACCCTGTTGTAAACATAGATGTCAAAGAATCGTGATACGTTACAAAACATGTGTCCTTTCTTTTTTTTTATTTTTAAATTAAATGTCAGTCGCTCTCTTCTTAATATAGTTTTAAAATTTCAATAATAGCTATGCCGGTAAATAATCACTTACCGCTATCTAGATATTATATAGAGAGATATAGAGATTATACTAGGGGTTCTAGAACTTCGATAAACATAGCATAGATTTTTAAACAGGCTGTTGTTTCTGTCTACCTTGAAGGGAGAAAGGAGCTTTTATATGATAAAAGGTCTCAATGCTTTATAAGATATTTTTGGGTGTTTTTAAAAACCATATTAGTTTGAGGAACATGGAACGAAACGCTACCAACGCAGAAAAACTAGTGAAACTTGCCGTAAAATATCATATAATTAAATAATTCACTTTAAAAAAGTAGACAACCGACTTCAATGCGTCTATCATAACATTTAAGACTTAGTACCTGGATAACCGCTCGGTATTTTTTGGTAAATCGTGTATAACAACGGAAAAAAAAAGTTAAATAAAATAATCATCAGGACTCGAACCGGGGTAATCTGGTTACGGGACCGCCTTATTTCCCACCTGACCTATTACAACCTTATAGATAGTGGCGAAATTTACCTTCGTATACCAATGATATTGTAGCAGTTTATCATTGCCTGAAAACACGGATAAAACGACGTTTTCTAAAACTGAAACCTAGCTAGATCGATTTATCGCCCCCAAAACCCCCTATATACTATTTCATGAAAATCGTTGGAGCCGATTCCAAATATATATGTATATATATATATATATATATATATATATATATATATATATAAGAATTGCTTATTTAAAGATATAAGATATGGTTTTGTAAGAATGCCATTGTAAGAACCTTACCAAACTCTTATCTAATTACCCTTGAAGTACAATACATCCTTTCCAATAAAAAAAATCATCGAAGTCGGTTGGCGTGATATTGAGTTATTCGTCCATTTGCGGCGCACAAACTTAATGAAACTTTTAGACTTGTATGGTTTTCTCATTGATGCCATTGTCAGAACTGGACCAAATTGATATGGGATCACGCTGGGAGCACCAGTTTTCAAATAAAAAAAATAAAAATATTAAAATCGGTTCACCCAGTCGAAAGTTTTGAGATAACAAACATAAGTTATATATAGTTTGAAAAGAAAACGAATACATAAATATTTTGATACTAAAGTCGAGTTCGTTATTAATTTACAGGTTTTTTTTTTTAGGAAAACTAACAACGTGCGTAACACATTACTAGTATACCTGTTAACCCCCCCAGCTAAGGTAAATGTGTGTGTTAGGGGTGGATTTACGACGGTAGTGTACTGGGTGGGGTTTGAACCCGCAACCACTTGATCGCAAGTCCGACGCCTCAGCCATCACGCTAACACCGCTTCATTTCATTATAGTGATGGTGACTCTCCTTACTTTTTCTTTCAATTTCATAGTTTTATTTTAAGTTATAGATAAACAATAATATTAACCTAATAAATGCGCGAATAAACTTACTTAACCGAATATATTAAAAAAAAAAATGACCCTCAACAAAATAGTTTTACACATTATTTTGTGCAGTAACAATGACATTGCAGGCGCCTACCTGATACCTAACCGCTTCTGACCACTAGTGACGCACACAGATGCACATACATAATATCACATAATATCACAGCCATTTCTATAGTTCATCCGCATTCGTGAGATAAAACAACTGTAATAGATACATATGTGGTATTCACATGTGTACGTGGGTCACACTGAAAGTTTTTAGAATAGGCCAGTAAGAAAATCAGCCGAAGAATAATATAATTAAATTTCGAATTAGGAAATCTGTATTCTTTTTTTGAATTCTTTTGTCATTTGTTTTTATAAATTGCCCGCCATTCAAAAAGTGTCTGTCGAGCATCGAATTTAACTAGAGAATATTTTCGCTCAATGATTTATTACGACTTTCGTTGCGGTGTTACTCAACAAAAATGCTACGATAGACTACGATTGGCATTTCATTACGGAGCTCCATCTCGTGCCAATGTTTACAACTGGTTTAAAGGGTTTTATACGTGGTCGAAGCAAACTCACTGATGATTCTTGATAAGGACGTGCTTCTACTGAAGATAACGTGAGTACTGTGCGGCTAATGATAGAAGCTGATATAGAGGCAGTTTTAGGCATTGGTATGAGCTAAGTCCGAAAATTCTAACATAAACTTCTATGCATCAGAAAGCTTTGTACTAGATGGATACCTTACAATTTGAAGGCAGATCAAAAACGTCGTCATTTGGATTGGTGGCGCTCAATGCGTTAAAATGAAATGTCTGAGGTGACTCGAATGCTGTATATGACATCGTCACAGGTGATGAAAGCCACATATATTGTTACGAACCCGGAACCAAGAGACAATCTGCGCAATTGACGCTTCCATTCGAAGATTTGCCGACAAAAGTAAAGGGCAGAAGTCAAGGGAAACATGATTGCCTTACTATTTGGACGAACAGACCCTTTGCCTTGGGCAGAGCAGAAGAAGGGCAGCCTGACAGAAAACAAGGTGATCCTATATAGGTTCCCTTTTTCCTTTTAAAGAGCGCAACCCTAAAAGTAACATTCCCGAATGATATAACAATTATTTTTAAGCAAGTATAGTAAATATGTAAATAACCATCGCGTGTTGTTATAAAGATAACAGAAAATTCTCAATATTAGTCATATTTACCTGAATCATGCTTATCTCTTCTAGCACAACATTAATAATTAAATCTACTAATATGATACATTTTGTAAATATGTATATAATAAAAATGAGCTGTAGCTGTGAGTCAGACAATATCCTGAGTACAAACATACTCGCCGATAACAGTTCGTTTCACTTTGTTACTGCGATTTATAAAACTAAAGTGACAGTTAGTCTTTCAAATAAAATGTAAAATTACGTCATTTATTTAATTCGGAAAAAAAGAAACTTTAACTCATTAAGTTTCAACATTTAAAATGTGCAGACAAAAACTTTCACTACTTGTTCAATTAGGCACCTACTAATTGATCAGGATAAATAAAATATTAAATCCGACAGCGTTATTAATTTACTTAATTTTTTTTTTATTTCACTCTCATTACTAAGACGATTAGAATGTCACTACAAGTCGAAATCTATCAAGCCTTCTAAGCTCTATGGTGTGACATGGAAACATATTATAAATCCAGAGCGTATAAAGTTTTGGGTGCAAAAAGTTGATTTCTTCTGTAATCGAGACCTTCTTATTAAGGAAATGCTGACTAAGCGAATTATAGTGTTTAATGCAAAATTAACCTTCCACTTAACTTAGAGCGCAGTTCACAAACTACAGAAAAGCTAAAAATGAAGCTCCACTTTATCTTTTATCACTAAAACCCACGTATATCATCACGCTCCTGTAAATCCTAAGGTTGGCTGGTAGATTATGTTTCTTTGCGATAATAATAATAGGGTCTGTTATAATAATAGGGTCAAGGTTTTCTAACACACAAATGATCATCATTTAATTTTGCATATAGATTGCATAGGGGTACAGAAATAGACACAAGGTACCTTTCACACAGAAAAGAAACACTGTACCCGCGTGGGTTGAAAAGTTTCACGCGAGCAAATTAAAAGAGCAAAAGTAAGAATACATATAAAACATTACAGTCGCAAACTCGAACTGGACAAACTATTTAGTACAACAATGTGACAATTGCATAAGCATATCTATGGTTATTCATGCACAGCACTATAAATTTACGAGACACCCCCTATGGTCAGCATCACGTCACTTCGTACAATTGATCAATGCACTATTGTATACAGTACCCAAATCTATAGGGACCATAAATAAAGTTACACGTAAAATCATAAATTACGTCATTCGTTGAGAGGGCGGGGAGGAAGTTAGTCATCCAAACCTCACTAATTTCAGGAAAACATCTCTGAATGTAGGTCAATACCGAAACTCAACGTCAAGCGAGTACGGCGCGATAGGCTAGGATAGGATACAACCTATTTCATGTATGTATCCGCCGCCGGCGAACCGGGCGGCAAAGATGCAATTTCCAGCGCCTCATGCCGCCCTGAGTGTAGCCGCGGGTGGTCGGGACGGGCTTTCCCCTCCACCCGCTATAGTGGCCAGCCGCGAGGAGGCGACGTCCACGTGTGCATGGATGCCGCCGAAATAATGCCGCCGCTGTTTGCGGGCACAGCGCTAGGAGGGATCCTGATGACCTACCAAAGTTGTTCCAGGATTCCTCCTATTTAAGGCGCAGTGTCGCACACCGTGTGGTTTTAGTCGGTTCAATTCCGACACACCACCCCACTGAAAGCCCCGGTGGAGTGACGGCCCGTAGGGGTTTCCACACGTAAAAAAAAAAAAAAAGGATACAACCTATTTGTACAACAATTCTGGCTAAAATGAAAACACTTGATAAAGTAATTATATAAAAAATAAAGTTTTGCCATAATACAACAATAGGGCTCATCATACTTTGATACTTGTTGTTCGAGTTTTTAATGCTCTAAATATGTATTAATATTATTTTCATTTTTTTTTCATATTATTGTATTGTCAATTTTTGGACTGGTGTACTGTAAGTCTCGAATTCTTTCGTCAATGCTGTCTTGGTTTTAAAATCGAAGGCAAACTGAATATGTACCCTTTTTTATATTATAGGGAGACAGACGAACAGACGGGTCACCTGATGGTAAGTGACAACTGCCGTCCATGGAAACCTGCAACTCGAGAGTCGTAAGCGCGCTGCCCACCTTTGAGGGTGATCAGGGATGAGAGGAGGGGAAGCAGAAAGGGGGACGAGGATATGGGAAAAGGGGAGGGAAAACAAATATGAGAAAAAGGAGTGGGGTAGTTGGGAGTCCAGAAACCACACTAATTTCGGAGAAATCAATTCAGATTCAAAGGTCATTTTTCTAAATAACTTAACATTTTGTATGTATGTAAATATGCAGCTTTAACATGTATTTATTAAGTTGAGAAATATAATGTAATATAATTATAAAAATAAATATGCTAAATAAGAAAATAGCTTGACATTTTGTTAGTAATATAATAGTATTTTGATTATTTTATATAATTATAAATCTTTGCATGATACAGGCAGAATATAGCCTAAAATATATAATAATACATACAAATGTTTTATTTTTCTTTCTTTCCCTTTTAAGTTTCTATGTACTATATAAGTGTATGTGTATATCTAGGACATATAGACAGGACTACCTAAAAAAAAAAAACGATTTAAACATTTATAAACTCCTGCCACAAACATCTCTGCATCACCCAAAGGATGGCTGGATGAAAAAGCCTATGGTATTAAGTCCACCTTGAGCAGTATTGTAATTGCAGTAGGTACCTATTAAAAAAAAAATTAAGACCACTACATTTTGGGCATTCTGATTGGTAAAGAACAAGAATTTAGTAATGCTAGTGCTCGTATAGTAAACACTTACTACCAAACAAACCTAAATGTATATTCAATTCCTGCCTTCCTTTCCTTTATCCATTTAATTCCCAAAGTGATCGGAAGACGGCAATACCACCCCTCACAGAAAACCAGTTGTGAAGCAACGCCTAAATTGCATTTCCCCGAAATGAGTGAGGTTTCCGGAGACCAAACTCCCACTCTCCTTTCTCCTCACCCTTGTCCCCCCTTCCATTTTCTCATATCCTCATCCCCCTCTCTTCTCTCCCCTCCCCTCATCACCGTCAAAGACGGACAGCGCACTTACGACTCTCGAGTTATAGGTGTCCATGGGCGGCGGTAATCACTTACCATCAGGTGACCCGTCTGTTCGTCTATCCCCCTATAATATAAAAAAGCAAGCCCTTTATTACATAAATGGGACAAAATTTAAGTCAGTAAAATATATATGTTTAAACACACCTCTGTTTACCACTTTGGCGATACAGTAAGTGTAAATATAATATATATAACACACAAATATCAATCTGTAATTCTTATAAAATACATGGCATTTTATTTAAGAATTATAGGAATACTTTGAAAAGACATTCAACTGTGCTTTTTTTTAAATCCCCACTTCACAATTGCCAAGGTGATGAGGGATGGGGGGATGCGGGCAGCAGAATGAAAAAGGCAGTTGGTCCTCCAGAAGCCTCACTAATTTCAGGGAAATGCACATTTTTAATTTTGGTTGAACTTTGTTGCCGTTTAGGGGGAGCAGAGAGTCTCCACCAACCATTTTGTGGAAGGTTTGATAAATATGGTAAAAAAAGAGTCACAGTATGGGTGTTTCCTTAATTATTATTAAAGGAAAATATTGTCAATTAATAATAATAAAATTGGAGTTATATGATTGCTGATTTATTTAGTGTGCTGTTGTGGCTTGTCAGCTTAAAACTAAAATGATTATTTTGTATAAAGAGAGCCCTGGAAACCTAATGCCATGAGTTTGTTTTGGTGTGTATTATGTATAGTACCTGGAGTTAGTAAGTTACCTAAGAGTTTTTGTTAAATCGTGTAAAAGAACAAAAAAAAAGTTAAATAAAATAATCATCAGGACTCGAACCGGGGTAATCTGGTTACGGAACAGCCCTATTTCCCACCTGATCTATTACAACCTTGTAGACGGTGGCGAAATTTACCTTCGTATTCTAATGATATTGTAGCAGGTTTTCATTGCCGGAAAACACGGATAAAACTACGTTTTCTAAAAATGAAACCTAGCTAGATCGATTTATCGGCCCCGAAATCCCCTGCATACAAAATTTCATGAATATTGTTGGAGCCGTTTCCGAGATTCAGATTATATATATACAAGAATTGCTCGTTTAAAGGTATTAGATATACCTATATTTATATATATATCTTTTATTATTAGTTTCTGTCAAAGTTCAAGAAGATATCTAACACCACTAATCACTAATGCCTAAATCAATTATCAGTTTATTTAGTCATCATTAGAACTATTTTATTATTTATATTGTAAATAATCTACTATTGTGACTTAGTAAAAATGGTTGAGATATAGATTCTTACACAAGGCCAAACTGCAATTCTTTACATACATGCATGCATATTCTGCGTAATATATAAAATAAAATTAATTTATTACTTTCACTTTATTTTTATTGTTTTTAAACTAAGTTTTACTTTTATTGTTAATTCAAACAAAATTGTATGATTTTTCTGAATAAATGAACTATAAACTTATAGTTAATAATTTTTTTGTAAAATGCTTGCATTTGTAAGTCAATATGATTGCTACAATAGAAGGAAATAATAAGATAAAAAGTTAAACAATAAATAGCTAGAACATTAACTATAACAAAACAATGTCAATTATAAAAGGCAATTTGAAACCACGTCTAGCGTTGTCTATTACAAGTGAAAAGATTCGTTGACGAAAAGTTCAAGTACATTTAAAGAACTCTCACCTAAACCAGAAGATTGTATAAGTTCTGAATCGTCGAACTCCAGACTCGGTTCGTAATCGTGGTATTCCGAAAGACTCGTGTACGTCTCCTCGGGCTCAGGGTTGCAGCCGTGAAGAACTAATACAGGAAAAAACATATTAGAATCATACAGAACGAATTGATAAATTACAGGTACGATATACACATTAATTACCTTGAAAAGCTCTTACGGGGCTCAACTTTGGTTGGTGCTCAGACTCCATAGTCGCAACAAACACACCCCACAATTGTTATCACCAACTTACAATAAACCCAATGATGCGATTGCGAACTGCGAAATGTCAGGTGCTATGTTTTTACTAAGTATATTTCTACACCCCGTTGGCACATCAGTGACGTTTGCCAACGATACACAAACACAAATTAAAAAACGAACAAACGAATTTAATAATCATTTAAAGTAAACAATTATGGTGCACCAGACAACAATAAAATTCCTACCGTTGATAATACGAAAACTTTGTTATTTGTCTACCTAATTCTTGGTACCTAGGTGACAGACAGGCAGAACCACAGGATATCAATACATATAAACAGAATATAAAGTTTGCTAGAGAACATGCTTCTATGTCATATTTATAACCACTTTGACATCAAACAAAAATACTGGTAAGTCAATTATTTTGTTCAAGCTATGAACTCTAGTGTACGGATATGATTTGTATTAGTTGAATGTATTTTCTATTGAAACGCTACGTAGTTAATATTAACTTTTTTAGATTTAAGTTGGATTTAGCTTGGTTAGGTAGGATACCGATGCAGGTTGATGTTTGTTCAGTATAGAAAATATTTATTATGTTTAATACAAGATTTATGCTACTGTAATATCCAGTTTAATATTTATTTAATCTACAATTAGAGGGCCGGACGTTGTTGACGATAGAGTATGTAGTATATTGCCAACCAATGCTTTCTCCCGAAAAAGAATGATTTAATAGTTTTTGTTTATCTAAATCTATATAAACAATAAATAAAATTCAAAAAAATATGTATATTAAAAATAAAGTATGACATATAATTTTTAATTGTAAGAAAGCAGTAGATTCGAACGCGATCGGTAAACGAATAACATAAAAAAAACGTGTGCGTCTCGGAACGCTCGACAAGCGACACCTTAAACTAAACTAAACTACCGCTGACGTATGCATGATGAAAAGGGAAGCCAGGCAGACTGGCGCCATAACGCGTTACGTTTACCCTCCCATAAGAAGTTATCACTTCAAAAAGTAGTTTGTATAGCAATGTGCAGTAAAAATTAGGCAGAAATGGACTGGTAGATGATTGACGATACAATGCAAAGAGACTAAAAGGCGTGTCTTAATGATGCTGCAATATTTTTACACTAGATTTTATATACAATTTCTTCACCAGCAGCGCACTGCCGTCACCTGAAACTTTAGATAACATTTTTTATTTTTATAATGGGGACAGACGGACTGATGGGTCACCTGATAGTAAGACACCGGCTACTGAAGAGTCGCAAGCGCGCTTCCCACCCTTTATGGATATGAGGAGAGGGGGAGTTGAGCCTCCGGAAACCTCACTAATACACAACCGGCTTTCAGTGAGGCCGTGGTATCGCACCAGTAGTACCAGCCCATTTGTGCCTAAGCATGGCTCTCCCACTATAAAATTTACTTGCCCAATCTACGAATCCATTGCATCTGTAAATCTAAAATTTGTCTACAAGAGATCGCAAATAGCGGTAAGAACGCCGGTTGTACCGTAGTATGTTTGTTTGAAATACTGTGAACTATCCATAATGGTGTACAATAAAGAGTATTGTATTGTATGGTATTTTATTTACTTTACTTTATTTGCTGTGGCCACATAGCTTATATTATGGTGATAACAATAAAAATGGTCTCAAGCGTTCTTTGGATACTAATTTGAAAAATAATTAAATATTAGTTTTATGTAAATATTTTTTAATTAAAAAAAAGGCTTAGGCTTGCCTAATTTTTCGTATGGATACCCCCACGGGTCATTGCTCATTTTTTGTCACAAGTGGGTATATTCTAAGGGACCCGAGAATACCCTAAGAAAGAAGTCTCTGAGAACCCCTGCAGACCTTGACTGCCTGAATAGACCGCTGGCCGCTTCAGTTTAGAGAGGATGCACCTCAGCCTCAGGCCCGCTTCTGTTAGGGTAACGGACAGCTGCCCATTACCCATGGAACCTTTTTTACCGCTTTTACTTTTCACTTAGTGTTAGAAGAAGAAGAAAAACTTTAACCAATGTTTTGCTGGTGTAATAGCGAAACACCATTTTTAACACGATTTTATTATCTTGATATTTTCTCTAAAAAGTATAAAATTTTTATAATGCCACCACCAGCTGCTGCCGCAAACATACCACTATACTTGCGTTAAACGTTCTGATATTTATACGGCAGCAAAAATAATGAAACTAGTCAAGTTTAATGCATTTTGCTTTTCTGTTTGTTTACCTTTTTTGTTAACAAAACAGTTTTTTTTAACGTAATTTAGCGGAGGCAGCCAATAATTTTGAAGCAACATACCTATTGTTATTTTTTTTTTATTATTAAAGCAATCCCCTTCTCTGATAGGAATCACACAATACTGGCTTTTGTACTTCAACAGTATCTATAAGTATTTATGAAAACTAGCTGATCACCACGACTTTTATTAAATGGATAAGAAAGTGTTATATTAGTTAAAGAACCATAATTTGTGTTATGTTTCGACCATCACCCTTTCCGGGGGTAAAGGTAAAGGGTAAAGAATGGCACAAGGTAACGAAATCAAAAAAACGTTTGTGACGAATTCAAAATTTTTAATTGGGATAGTTCAGTGCGTATGTAAATAAATTTTAAAAATATTTTTTAAAATAAGTATTTATTTGAAAATTTTTTCGGCCATATGGGGCCATGGACCGAACGATTCCCACATACAGTCTCCTACAGGATGTATTGCCCCCCCTCCCCCTTGTTGGATGGATGGCCGCGAAAGCGCGGCTGCTGCTCTCGTGAGCTTGGGAGCCAGACTTTGTGGAGAGCCACCTGAAGACTCAGCTGCCGAATTCTACTAACGACTTGGGCTACTCCGGCCATGGCCTTTATGGTCGCGCCGCGGTGCGTCTTGCCCCACGCCGTCATGAGGGTGTCTTCGGCGTAGCACGTCACGACGACCTCTGGCAAGAGTACACCGCGCAGCACCCAATCGCAGTAAATCATCTACCTGATATGATGATAGTAAATTGGTGGATAAACAATAAAGATGTCAAAATAAAAATTTTAAAAAATTACAACAACAAGGAAGACTTTATTAATAAATACCGATATAAACCTACACAAAACGTGCCACTCCTCAAAAAACTGAAAGATGTCATGGAGTGATCAATAATTTTGGCCAACTTACTCCTATTTAGGTATCTCCCTCGAATCTCTAGATGCGCGTGTTACTATCCTTATTTTTGCAATAAAAATAATATCAACTCTTTATGTAGCTTAGTATTTACATAATGAGTTTGTCACGATGAAAAAAGATTATCAATAGTATCAGTAACTTGTCGACCAGCCCCAGTGGGGGGTCATGACCGCCATGGACCGCATCTCCTGGATCCGCCCTTGTTGTGACATACCGTCAATACAATTTATTTAGTTACAAAATATAGATTTATTTAAATAAACAGATACCAAGTTCCCTCTTTAATATGCTGACAGCGAGATTTCTGCATTTAAGAGCATTAACTATACGATGTTGTTGCTACTAAAATTCATTATAAGAATTTCACTAAACAGAACTCAAGATAAAATATTAAATATAAGAAAAAGCCTGATAAATTTAGAACGATAATTAAAATGTAGATATTTTTAATATAGATACTACTTTAACAAGAACTACTCTATACCTTTCGATTAAAAATATTAAGTATCCAGTAGTACTGAAAGTATTAAGAATATACATACACTCACGGCTGTGTTACTGAAGGTGTATTGCCGTCATAGAGTAACTTTGGGAATTAAGTTTTAATTATATTGAAACTGTGAGGAAGGTTTGGAAGGGAAGAAATTAGATGAAAACAAAAAGAAAGGGAAATTGGTCAAAGGGATGATGATGATAAGTAAATGTAGACATACCATGTAACTCGTAGTTACTGATGACGAGAAATTCTAAACCGTTTACGCAAAGTAAGGTTTTTCAGGGAAGACGAGACGAGACGAGAATAACAAATTTAGTATCCCTTTGATTAGCAAAAGGGAATGGAGAACAAGTTTCAAAGTTGGTAACACAAAAGAACAAGCCGATCATAGAGTAAAGAGTAGTATAAGCTATGACTAGTAAGTAGGTGTAGTGTAGAATTATATACTGGGTGAATTGCCGTTGCTCAATCGGCGTGTTGTTTTGTGTTACTATTTTGTTTGATTGCCTCTGTTTATGTGTTTTACACCAAAGTATATTAACAACAGATAGTTAAAGGCTTCCACAGATATGCTTGGTTATTCTAATGCTGGCATTCCTGATAAATCATGGCGACCACCCGTAGCCGTTCTAGAAACAACGTTAGTATACAAAGCATGTTTTCAAAAACATTTAAAATAAAAGTAACTGTAAACTTATCCTTTCTCCTTATTTTCAGAATGGGTATAATAATAATCGAAATGTATTGGAAACACGCGCCCATAACGTGTAGAAACTTCATGGAGTTGATTCGAAGAGGTTATTATAACAACACAAAGTTCCATCGAGTGATCAGAGACTTCATGATCCAAGGGGGGGATCCCACTGGCACAGGAAAAGGTGGGCAATCAATATACGGGCTCGAGTTCGATGATGAAATCACAAGCGATTTGAAGCATACAGGAGCTGGTATTTTATCAATGGCAAATGCTGGTCCCAATACTAATGGGTCCCAGTTTTTTATTACTTTAGCTCCAACCCAGTGGTTAGACGGAAAGCACACCATTTTTGGTAGAGTACAGAGTGGAATGACTGTAGTTAAAAGGATAGGGTTAGTTGAGTGTGATAAAAATGACTGTCCTATAAATGTTGTAAGAATAAGTAGAGCATATATCCCAAAATAATATGGTTCTTTTGTTAACCTATTGTGTGTATTGAATTTGAAACCTAAGTATAGCTTATTTCTTTTTATTTTTTATGATATAAAGAGATGATATGATATGATATAAATAGACAGGTATCAATAGTAGTAAGTGTGCTGCCCGCTTGACTGATTAATGGGGAGGAGAAAAAGGCCAGGGGAGTTGGTATCCTGACTCAGTGAGCAAGTATTCTGTGCCTACTGGTTTACTGTTACTCATGTTAGCCATGCCCATTCATATCTTAAGTATGGCTCTCCTATAGTGCCCAAAATATTGTCAGACTTTCGCAAGCAGCAAACAAGGGTACTATTGGATAGCAGTTAAGATATAGCTATTGCCTATTATAAGGCAATGTTTCTCAAAAGTGCATGTAACAATAGTACTGGAGAAGTTTGGAACAGATCTCTCTGTTGTCTTCCTGAGTATACACGGACACCACTCTCCTACTCCTACCTCTTTTGTTGTTAGATCAGGTTAAATCAAACTGTTGAAGTTGTTTAAATACTAAATATAATAGTAGTAAAGCCCATCTGGCTATTTGCTCATTGCAGAATAAAAATGGGTTCACCTTGCACACTGTTGAGTACCTCCACCAAATATAAGCCCTTTATGTAGGGAAGTGCGTCTAGGGTGGACAGCCCATTTTTTTGTAAGTGAAAACTTCTTAAGTGCATTGAGTGTGTTCATCGTCACTGAATGCTTTCCATGAGCTATATGTATACTGTGTATACAAAAACTGCATGTTTTTTTTTTACAAATTCTTGTGTTAAGATACTCATGTCTATCACCTCAAACTATGAAATTCTGATGCACTTGATTATATCAATAATGTTTTTAAGAGTCTGTGTCAAAGTTGCGTCACAGTTCAGTCCTTCAGACCTCACTTAGTCTCTTGAATATAATCTTTGGTATCTAATTATTTTCACCTACATACTCTCAGTGTACCAAATTCAATTTCTTTTTTTATCATAAAATACTACTTAAACTTATTTAAAATACTACTGTTTTAAAAAAAACTTCAAAATTATAAATCAACACAGTATCACCTCAACTATAGGTTACTTTGTCAAATGTGAAATTAATATTAAAATGATAAGATAATTAGGTACTTGCCTGTGTTGATTTATAACTGCGTGTTTCCAAATGGTTGAGAGTCATGAGAAGAGATACACACACATACACTAAAAAATTTTTAAACTCCAGTTAATCAAACTTTTAGCATTGTATATATAAATTCCATGGTTTCTGTTTATGGGTTGTGTATGACCTTGCTGTACTGTTTTTATGTGTGGCTCACATTAAGTTTATCCAGGATTGAACAATTAAATTAATACAAAAACACTGTTTTGATACGAAATGCTGTAAAACAATTATGTTATAGAATAAAATACATTTTATTGCATACTGATACATTTATTTTGTAACTTGCTATAAAACATTCATGTCTACTAATTATTTTGTATATCCTGTCAGTTTTTAGTTCAAGACTAAAATTAGCAGTTTCAAATTACTTAGCAGATGAAGACCCTAACCAAACAATTAATGCTGGACCTATTTTCTGATGAAGTGTAGCAAACTATAAATAATATACCATATATATAGTACCAAACATGTTTAGTGCCACTGACATGTCTAGCGTGTCCTCACTAATCCTATATTTTTTTGTTCCCGAGTTTCATAAAATGACTAGATGTGCCTGGTGAATTCATCCGCCTATTAATTAGTAAGAAATAGTATTAATTATAAACAATGTTTTTTAAATTAAAGTTGTTATTGTATTAAGTTTTTGGGTAGTTGTCTTTTGCTTTTCCCAAAAAAAAAATGGGTATAATTAGCAAAAAGTTGAGATTCACTGATCAAACTAAGATAATTGCTTACCGTGAAATCTATTTCCTGCCATAATTAAAGTTTCACAAAAACAAGCACTATCAACGCAATGTCTCTTTTGTTACGCAAAATAGATTAATCAATAAGCACAATTTGAAGTCGAAATAGGTACAGCTTTTTATGGTTTTACCTTCATACAGTGCTGAGGGTAACAACTAGCATGTTCTTGTTTTATATACCTAGTGCGGCATAGCCGAGAGCTACCAGAAAATATTGGAGGCAGTGAATGCCCTAAATTATGAAGATAATGAACTTTTTGAAAAAAGTACCTATATAACTAACTCAATGATCAATTATTGTGACTATCTGAATTTTCATTTCCTAATTTTCGACCTTAGAGGAGGCATATTTTAAGAGAATAGGACCAACTGTCAGTTAGTATCTTTTCAATTAAAGGGGACATATCGCATAACATTTACAAAAACAGTCAAATCGAGAACCTTTTTGAAGTCGGGTATAAAGAAATTAAGAAAAATATGATACATCATAGGTTCTATGTTCGACAAGTTTACTCTTGCATATCCTAATATAAGTCCTATAGTCCGTCCTAACCTAACTGTGATACAATTCTCGATTTGATAATGGGATCAAATCTAAAAGTCATTGAAAATGTTTTTTTCTGGTGTAGTATTCAAATAGCCACATGTACAAACTCCCATATCACCTTTTATTTTTTTTCTTGTCCTGTTTATTACACACATATTATTCATATACAGTATACATATATAAACAGGATTTTTACAAACTTACTAAAGTAAAAAGTTCAAATTGTCATAAACTAACTTCTTGTTGCTTTTTAAATAATTTTTGTCATCAAACATCATCTTAGGTTAGAAAACAATCTTATAGATTAAACAGTTTTATTTGTAATTCTTGAAATAAACAAATTCTTATCCTCATTTATTTAAAATACATATTAAAAAATCTACAATTCATTTATATAAATTTCTTTAAATGAGACAAACATGCTGGTGCATCCCAGTTAGTACAGTAGATAAACAGTGGCTATGTGTCCGATGGCAGACCATGACTTGAAATTTTAGGCCCAGACTAAGAATTGTACCCCCTCAAAACTATGACAGGTGGCAAGGGAGCTTTTTGCATGTAGGTAGTAACACTTAAACTAAAATTATACCATTCATACACTCACAACAGTACCTCTAAAGGTATTTAGTATTAAAATTGATTAACTAGTAATTTTTCCTTCCCACTTTTTTGTTTTATAATTTGTAAGAAGTTTAAGACTGACTAAACTTATTTACCTCTTTTAGGAAAAATAAAAACAAATTTGTTACTATCTAATTTTAATGATAAAAAAGGTGTATAAATGTGACATTTCAAATGTATTAAAATAATAACTAAAAGTATTTATAAAACAATACACATACATGTAATAGTCGATTTTAAAACTAACAATATCTTAATGGGGAAAATAGACATGAAAAAGGCACTACAGTTCATATACACCAAAATTTCACACTCTCATCATTTAAGTCCAGTAAATTTGTAATGAATCACGAAAAGTTTACAAGGTATCTACTTAGTGATACTTGTTATACTTTGCATGTGTTTACACTTGTGACTGCATTGTACTAAAATAATTCTAGTACACTTATTTCTATAATTTTTATAAGTGTGCATTTTTATTCTAATTACCCCATTGACAGTACTTACTAGGTACTGAAATTTAATACTAGTATTAATAAAATCATGATTATTGGTTGCAAAATGTGCATAAATAAGGTATCATAATATTTAAATATAAACTTAAATTTATATAATATAATTTTAAGGCCATTTTGGACGGAAATATATGTAGATATCACTTGATATATTAAGTTCATGATCAATATGTTACTTAACTAAATATTCATAGCAGTAAAGGGTTGCAATTCAGCATTAAATATAATTCTGCAACACAAACACTAATTTTAAATTAACAACTATCCTGCCAAAAACACAGCTGCCATACCAAACGAAAAAAGAATATAGTCAGATTCACTTACAATATTGTTTGGATTCCAATAATACCTTAAGCATCCAGATCTTGAGGCATTACAAGTTATGGTGGTTTCATTATTCAAACATACATACAAGAACCATAAAACCCTTCTACATTCTATTATTATTAATAATTCTATCAATGCAATAAACTTCACTTAAAAGATCAAGCTACATGGACAACATAAACTCTCAAAGGCTAGTCCTTAAGCTTGTCTTATATAAAAATAATAATAATTTAATACAATTGCAACCCCTGGTTACAAAGAGAATTAGGCACATAGCCTACTTTGAAAAAACTGTATATTCCTTACAATATTAATAGCTACAATACATTTAATTCTTATCCAAGGTGTTAATAAATCAAAAGATAATTATTTAAAAAAGGAATGTAAATTTTGTGCAGTCTCCTTAAGTATCTCAAACTTAAAATAATGATTTCCTTTTAAAAAAAGCTAATCACATAGTCATCTGGGTTGGTGATACCACGGTCACATTTACCGTAACACCACAAATATAAGATCATTTAAAACTATGCATATGACACCTTTTGTTCATATGCTTCATCTTCATTCCAGTACTCCTGATTATCAAGTGTGTTATGACGAAGTTTGCACCAGCGTGCTCCAAATCTTAATATCAATATAATAACCATCAAAACAAACAAACAAAGAATAGCTATAGCTGGATACATCATTAAAAATGCCATATTTAAATATCACTTTCACGTTTATGCAGTTCTAAATATTCTTGGGAAGATGTGAGAGGTTGTTGGGAGACAGCCGGTGGAATGTTTGGCTTGCGACCCTCTCGGTAGTCTTCGCTGCTGTTGTTGAATTGATGAATGTAGTGCACTTGTTGGTAATTGCTCTCCAGTTCCGTTAAATCTAGAGGTGGTTGTTTGTGAGGAGTTGCTGACCAAATTGATACAAGCCAACGATTACCTACACAAAAGCATTAGTATTAATATAATAAAATTAACAGCATGACTAAGTTAATTTCAACTGATATTTTTAACATCAATATGTGTGATCAGGTTCTAGTATTATGGGATAACAAGACTTATCAAATGAAGGAAAATTATGTGTATGTAGTGAATTTTTATACATTCTTAAGATGTTAATACAAGTTTGTAGCAGTGCATTGATTGAGGCAAGTAATGCTGAGATATGTTTGGCCTAAAATCTGTGTCATGTCACATTGAAACTGAAATTATAAGATAAACAGAGTATACATTTTACCTGTATGCCTGTCCAGCCAGTAATCCGAGTATCTGGAGCAACAGCAGATGACGTTCAATATAATTATACTGCCGAGGATAACGGAGCAGATCGCAATCGCTATGTAAAATGGAGAAAAATCACCAACTTTCGATATCAGGGGATTTATAGGTTTGTATGTCTCATTCTCTGTAAAGTAAGGGTTAAATTCAGATGCCGACATTATTCTTTATTAACTGGAGACAACCTGTAGAAGAAAAAAACGCGATCAAGAACTACAGTTTAAAAGAAAAACATCGGATGTTGTGTACCGCGCCTAATCAACGGTTGATTCTCAATAACCGTCTTAGTACATAGATAGGGCGTGGTGTATGTAATATGCAATAACTTTATAGAACCAACATTTTTTTACTCATAGAATATTCAACATTTCTGATTTTCATAACAGGCAAAGTTATTAACTTAAGTTTCCTTTGATAATAATTAAAATAAAGGTAAATAATAAATAGGTAAACGTACCAATTCTCAAACCAGCGTCATACCGGAGACCACAGAACACTTATACCCCCCTACCCTAGAGACTAAACAGAATTTCGGTGTTGCCAACTCTTTCTTGAACTGGTGTTCGTCTTACTCTTGTACTGGCGATGTGGCCCAGTGTTCGTCCTACTCTTGAAATGGTGGTTATTCGAAGCGGTCCATCTAAACAGGAAGAGGAAAAAGTAAATATAAAATTGAAAAAAAAATCTCTTTGGTTGCACTGTTTCTGTTAGCTGTCTGATTTCAATATTAATAAACATAGCAGATTTAAAAAAAAGAAAATAAAAACCACTTCCTTACCATTTTTCAATTGTTTTTCTGTCCACCAAAATGAGTGAATCTAACGAAAAAATTGATACATTGTAATGTTTTGCACTTAAAATCTCAGTAAGAGTTGCACAAAGTGGGTATAAGAGTTTTCAGTTCGGGGATTTTGATATCACCATCATATGGATAAAGGCGATGAAATTTTTGAAAAAGTGGAGCAAGATTCTAATTCAAATTAAATATCTTTATTTCATAAAATTGCTCAACAATTAACTATTTGAAATCGTCTTATTTAAAATATATTTAAAGTTATATATCAACACACAGAGTCACCGCAACTATAGGTTGCCTTGTGTAATGTATAATAATAAATATTAAAGAGATAAAATAATTAAATACATGCTGTATTGATCTATAACCACACGTTTCGAAATGGTTGAGGTTATAAGTAGAAATCGGGAAACAAACTCATGACCACTCATTTAAATTACCAGATAGATATTACAATATTTCGTGTACAACATATAATATTCAATAGAACACAATTTTATCGTGTGCTGAAAGTTAGTAAACTAAAATTAAAGTAATGTAGTTAAGCAGGGAAAAGGAAATTATAACTCATATATGTATGAGCAGAGGAGTCAAGCAGGGTTATGTTCTTGCGTTCACCTTGTTCGGGATATTTTTTCTACGCAACTGAAGGTTACTTTGAGTGACTCTACTCAAGGCATACACCTCCACAATAGGGTGGATAGTCAGTTATTTCATATCTCTCTCTTGAGATATAGAAAAAACCGCCAGGACCTGTTTGTGGAGAAGTGCCAGGTCCCCAGAATGGTCAGCCAATTGAATAAAATTTGATAACTTTTGTCGTTTTTGATAAACGCTAAGAAGACCGTTATCATAGCGCAGGGTGTTTTTTTTTTTTTTATATTAGCCTACCACAGTGACTCCACTTTGCCTGATGGAAAGCAATAGGTGGAGTCAAAGAGTGGTGGTCACCATCCTCATTGCATGTCTAGTCAATGCAGCATGGTGACCCACACTATGGCGGCCTGGTGAGATGCTTTTTCACGCCCCGCTTAAAAGACCCGGGATCAAAGTGGGAAGGAAACACGTGCGCTGGTAGTGAATTCCAGGCTTTTACCGATCAGCACAGGAAAGAAGAGCCAAACCGTTTAGTTCGGGTACGTATATTTTCGACGCACAAACGGTGACTCCTCGGGCCAGCACGTGTAGTCCTGTAGAGGAAGGGAGAAGGTGGGACCAATTGGAAGAGCTCATCAGAACACTCCCCGCGATGTAGGCGATAGAGGACTGCCATAGAGGTGACATCTCTTCGCAACTGCAGAGGCTCAAGAGACTGGGTGATCTCAGGACAGTCGATAATGCGATCGAGAGCGTCAAGCAAATACTGCGCATAGCCGTCCCAGAGATGAGAGCAGTACTCCACGCAGGAGCGAACCTGGGTCTTGTACAAAAGACACAGTTGCTCGGGCGAGAAGAACCGTCTCACCTTGTTCAAAACGCCGAGCTTACGCGAGGCCGCCTTAGTGACACTCTCGATGTAATCGCGCGGATTGAGATCCCGGCAAATATCCATACCCAGAATACTAAGCCTATCCTGCAGTGGCAGTTGAGTGCTCTGAAGAGTAGGAAGGGGAAGGAATGGAGACTTTTTGGTAGAGAACACACACGCTTGTGTTTTCTTGGCGCTGAACTCGACCAGTTTCTCACAGCCCCATTGAGAAATGCGGCTCAAGACCCGGTCGAGCTCAGCGACAAGCTCCTGTCGTTTTTCCTCAACGTCTGCTAGCTTGGCAGTAGGATGCCCGAAATATCGCCCGTGCACACTGTACTGTCGTCTGCATAACAATGTATATTGCCAAGGGCCAACATGTCATTGATATGCAGAAGAAACAGCGTAGGCGATAGGACGGAGCCCTGAGGTACACCAGCGCTTACCTCGTGGAAGTCTGAGGCCGCACCGTCGCAGAGAACCCTAATGCGGCGCTTATGGAGGAAGGCAGCAACCCAGTTGCAGAGTTTATGGGTTGAACATTCGCTTCTCTCCAGGCCTCCGGAACAATTCCTGAGGTGTTGATCTAATACTAAAAATATTATTATAAGACACTCCATTGGAGGTGGTTGACAATTTCTACTACCTTGGTTTCACAGTGTCAAGCAATTTATTACTTGATATCGAAAACATCATGTTGAAGTTCAGTGATAGAGTTTGGTACAACAGACATCTCACTATAAAAATCAAGTTGATGTGTACCAAACAGGCATCTTGTCGACAAGTTTTGAGGTTTTCCTGGAAGGATAAGGTCATAAACGAAACGGTGCTCGGTTTTGCAAAATTGGCAAGCATATCTGTCATATTAAAGCAGAGGCGATTAAGATAACTTGGCAACGGAAATCGGTTGAAGCCCTATCGCTTGACCAGACAAATTCTCTTAGGAGAAATTGCAAATGCTAAGCGTCCCGTCGTTCGTCCTGTACTCCGTTTAAAAGATAGTGCTTAACGAAACATACTTTCCTTTAGGATAAACCCGAACACCTGGCAAAAGGCTGGGGCCCGTGTTCTTTGGAGGCAAACTATCGCGGAAGGTGTGAATACGTAAGACAGGCTTGACGATTTATCTCGCAAGCGCTCATTGCGTCATCAACGTGCTGTGCAACCACAACCACTGACTTCTTTTGGTCAACAACACGACGATATATAAATAATCTTTTATAGATTGTATTGGGCCTATGATGGTGTGATATATTGAAAAACTCATTTATACGTAATAATATTTTATTTATACTTGATAAGTACTTACAATATCAGTCCTTTATAATTACAACAATAGTTACAAAGACAGCTGCACTTGGATAGAAATAAATTGAATTACTTACTAATAATAGTTGGGTTGATACTTTTTGTAACTCTTGAAAAGGAGTTTTTATTTCACTAGGTTAAGTATATCTTAATATTATGGTGGAATTTTAATCTAATGACTAGCGAGAGGCACATAATGCAAAACTACATAACTATAATGGTTATATTTACAAGTTGTAGCCAGTGCATATACTGGATGGAAATCATAAATTATCTGTGAAAGTTGCCCTCTATGGCGATTACTCTACACGGGTTTCACTAAATAGGTCTGAATGGAGTAATAATATTTAATTTTGGAAATTGTTTTTTGACGTACGATATAAATACCTACGCTTACGGCATCCCCTTGTAGAGAGCGTATACAACATAGAAAAAAGAAACGGACCGAAATGAGTAGATGGATGTTACGAGACTTGATGTTTCAGTCCCTATATTGAAATGATTTACTTTTTGAATGATTGCTTATTATGATAAAAAACAAGTCATGACAAATATTTTAAACGCAGATAAAAAACAATCTATGATATTGTTTAATTAATTAAATATAGATTTCAAGTATTTAGGCTAACATTTTTTTGATAAACTTAAACATTTTGGTTTTCAATGGCTGAAAATTGATAGACCTAAAAAAATACATACATGTATTTAATCTATATGTGTATTCAATTCAATACGCGGAAGACTCCTTATGTTTGTTTGTTTTACGCGGTCACCTCTGGAATTTTCAGTCGGATTTGAATGTTTTTTTAAGAAAGAGTATTTATTTAGGGTTAATATAGGCACGTGACCATAATCGCATGTTAAGGTACGGCTTGAAAATTGATAACGATAGTGAAATTAAAGAAACTAAACATAATAGGAATGCTGAGTGGATGGACAAGGGTCCTGGTGAGACGGGGAGTGAGCTCCACATCCAACTAACACACGACACGATGGCACCGGTGAGGATGAATATTGCTAGAACAAATTAAAAGTATTAACTTCTTCTTCTCTCTATTAGATTCTGGTCAGGGTGGTCGACGCTGTGTTGCGCCTGAAGACTGTGACCGAAGAGGCGGTGATCAATGAGCAAAGTGCAGTCGGTAGTCTACCATTTAGCTTCATCAGAGAGGCCCTCCACTACCATGGGGTGCCACAATACCTGAGGCAGCTGTTGGCAGATTACTTAGAGGAGCGTACCGTCCTGTACGAGGACCGAGACAGAAATTTAACACATAGGCATATGTCATACGGTGTCCCACAGGGGTCTGTTCTTGGACTCGACTTACTCTTGTTCTCGGAAATTGACGGTCCGGAGGGTTTAGTAAACGTTTTTCTGGACTCTTATTTCAAGCGCAATATGGCACACCTTAAAAAGATCCTTCTAAGTGAAAAAAGAACTTTTAAGAGACCCAGT
The DNA here is from genome assembly GCA_947561695.1 of Tyria jacobaeae. Classification (NCBI taxonomy): domain Eukaryota; kingdom Metazoa; phylum Arthropoda; class Insecta; order Lepidoptera; family Erebidae; genus Tyria; species Tyria jacobaeae. Next base: position 1,310,178 of record OX387207.1, on the reverse strand, counting down.
TCAGCACTCGTATCTACTTACATTTTGGCATGATGCTAATTGGTTCACAGTAATGTTTGTAGTACCAAGGACTCGCTCTTCGCGTGCGAAATCTGGCTCACGGTGGAAAGACCCTGTGAAAATAAAACCATGTTCAAATTCTTCATTATGTATGTGCAATTATTTAAATAACGTATATAAACTTTTAAACCTGAAGCAGTTCAAATGGAGAAGAAACTTCAAACTCATGAAATTAAGTACTCATATCAGCGCTATCTATTGGACACAAACTGATAAATTACTGAATCGCGCTATAAAAGTTTTTACTTAGATAAATATACGATGTGATGTTAAACCGTTTGCTGAAATACAATTTGTAACATTTGTAGTACTTTCTACCATTATTATTTGACTTACAACTGAAGTATAATTAACAATATTACGGATTTCACACTATAAGCCTAAAATATTACCTCTCGAATATAACAGTATCTCACTCTCCGTTCTTTAGGCCTAATTTTTACCTACGTAGGTGAAGAGACCAGTAGTAAGTATCTCTTTCTAGGAGGCAATCTTTCTTATAGGAGGCAATCGTCGGGGTCTGATGGGAACTGTTTGACACTCACGTTTATATCCCCGTAGGGTTCAGTTCCCCGATTCAGTTCAACTTAAGTGATAGAGATTTATATTTTCTGATAAATGAAAGTCCGATTTCTTAGTCACCCTATTACCCTCCACCGAGACCACACGTCTATACGTATTTATATTTTTTTAAATAAATAGTTAAGTTAGTTAGAGGATTAGGACTTCCCAGCTCAAGTAATTAGTTCACTAATTGCATTTAATCCCCAATCTATCCGTATAAGCAATTACCTTTCCTTACCAGTCTATCCTCCCTTTCCTGTCAATATACCCACAATTTTTACATCTTATTCCCAAAAGTTCCCGGATGACGGCAATAGGTTTTTTTTTATATTATAGCGGGACAGACGTACAGACGGGTCATCTGATGGGAAGTGACAACCGTCATCCATGGACACCTGCAAGTCAAGAGTCATAAGTGCGCTGCCCGCCCTTGAGGGTGAGAACGAATGAGGGTATGCGGGAAGGGGAAAAAAAGGGGGGGAGTTGGGCCTACGGAAACCGCACTCCTTTCGGGGAAATGCTACGCAAGCGTTGCTTCACAACCGGTTTTCTGTGAGCCCGAAGTATCGCACCGGTCGAGCAGGCCCATTCATGCCTAAGCATGGCTACCACGTAAAAATTACGTAAGTATTAACGTAAACAGGACAAAATTATTGTATTTATATATTATATTATTGTGAGCGTTAATAACGCTTCTGCTTACCCCTTCGGAGACACAGACGATAGTGTATGTATGTAGGTATATAATAAAAAGTACAGATAATAGCAAATACAATTCCCACCAGTCCCTTTCGTTTGCCCCTATAAGAATTTTGTTAGGCCATACCACTAGTGGAAAGAGAGACTTACTAAGTAGTTTTATTCTTACTAAATAAGAAATCACCCTTTACCGTCAGATCTAGGGACGAGATCAGGGTTCAACTCAGAGTTATCTCGCCTGGACTTGAGTGTTTTGATACAAATGGCAGTTGTCGCAATGGCCACTGCTACTGCCACTGCGCCTGCAGCTGCCTCCAGCCAGCGAGTCCAAGAACGTGTAGGAGCAATCTCTGTTACAGCTAAAAGATAAATATGTAAAAGAGAGACGTGTAAATATTTATGAATAAATCTTTTTAATCGTCAAACGTTTCGGTAGGAATGAGTCTTTTATTATAAACTCATACGAAACGTAATTTAAATTAAAATGATATATTTAATTAATTACAGCATCATTTGTAACGAAACGTATTTTTAATTAGAATGATGTATTAAATTAATAATAGACTCATTCGTAACGAAACGTAAATTAAATTAGAATGATATGTAACGAAACGTCATTTAAAGAATTATCCTTAACCTATAACCGTAAAGGAGTTGTACCTTCCACCATCAGCTCGGTAACATGAGACGCAAACAAACTACATATTTTAATAGCTTTAAAAAACTGTTGGAAAATACTTGTTAGTGCCTATAAAATCTGAGGGATTTCCCCATTTCCAACGACATATTCCCTTCACCTAATCTATTGACTCCACTTAAACCCTGATTTTATTGGAATGGGACAACTCGTTCCCGCCGAACTATTTCGACTTGACTGTTGGTCTAGTGGTATACCAACAGGCCCGTCGAAATAAAATTGGTAACTTATTAAGCAATATTTACCTGAAGCTGTTAACGGTTTCATAGTCTGTAAATGAATGACCTTGGCCTCGCTTCTTCCTCTCTTACTGCTAGCGTACACCACTGCTGTTAAGTTTCGCTCCTCTTTAACATCAGGTAGATGGAAGTGACCGGCTGCATCGGACACGTTCTTCACAACACTACCTTCCTCGTCCAGTATTTCTAAATGAACTATTTGTGGTCTGCCGCCATCCCAAGCTGTAGAAATATATCAAACAACAAAATCAAGATTAGACATCGAATATCAGTTACATTTTTAGCACAGTGTGTAGGAGCTATATATAAAGGGTTATCTGATATTCATTTACTTCATTGGCTTCTTGGTCTTTTGTGAAGTGATCTTGACTGCTAAGGCAGAGGTCGTTGGTTCAATTTCCACCCAGGACAGGTGTCATAGTTTAATTTATATACAATATGTATGTATTTATTTATAGGTATGTTTATTAGCACGCTGGTTATTATACTCTAAGCTCTTCTTAGTTTTGGGTTCATAGCTTGTATCTGAGGTGTCTCAAGCATTTATTTTTTATTTATTTTTGAAGTGAAAACTTCTTTTCATGGATGTCATCGTCACCGCACGCTTCCCATGAGCTATATGTATACTGTGTATAACCTAATAGCTCGACGATACCATTCACAAGTTACTTAGTTTTCACTTCTATCGGCAGTCCCCAAAGACTGTATATATTTTTTTTAAAAGACTACTTTCGCATTTGAAATAATTCCTGTGTCGCGGGGGGCTTTACAAACATTAAATTAACGGACACAAAGAACACACAGTCTCGGGACAACTATATGTGAATCACACAATTTTTTGGCCCGTGTGGGAATCGAACCCACGACCTGACTAGTGACCCTGACTGCTGAACTGCTTCAGCAGTCAGGGTCACTATCAACTAGACCAACAGGCCTGTCAAATTTTGTTTTTTTTTTTATTATTTTAAATTAAATTGTTAATTGAATTAAATTCTCATAATAGATGAAGATTAACTAAATATTATACCTTTCTTGCATTGCACTCTAAGAGTACTTGGGTAAGATCTGAGCACCACGCAGTCAGGAGTCAGCGGTGGACCTCCAGGCGAGATGGTGTAAGTGCAGGGTCGCTTTTGTTCTCCGAAGGCGTTAGTAGCCCTGCAGAGGAGGAGCCCAATATCACCATCGCGGGACAGCCAAGTCAAGGTCGAAGAGTAGCGGTGACGGTGGCCAGTTACTTTCTGAAATGATTGTTTTTAGTTTTGCATAACGAATATCCTTTCTTTCGTAAACAATTAACGAATAAATTAAACATACATACATATTATGTTATACAGGGTACCCCGGAATTCAACATCTAACGGTGAGGGGGCGGTAGGTTAGACGCTAACCTACCGCCCAATCAATAAGATAGCATTATGAACTATGAAACACCCATTTTTTGGAAATGTACTTTTAAATGTAAGAAATATTGTACCAGGTTACAATGATGACATCATGCGCCAACTTTTAAAAGAACTGGCCGTTTTCGTTTGGAAACTTTGTTTTAAACAATAATGTGGCAAAAACAGGTCGACTCAAATACATAGACTGCACGGATGGCGTGGCAGTTTAAGTGGTTACTTCGGCATTACGCTGCCGCGTTGAGTATTGTGGGTTCTATATATGTATATTCTATGGAAGAATTCGTCTGCCATTTCTGTTTTTTTTTTTCTTTTTTTTTTGGGAAATAAATTTTGTTTTTGTGGAAATACCCACGGGTCATCACCTTACCGGGGCTAATGGTAAGGTGGTATGTCGTCCCTGTGTACCCCGGCAGATCTGAGTGAGGATGTGGGAGTCCGCCCCCCCCCCCTGTTCCTGCTTCTGCTAGGGCGATAGATAGCCCAGTCTGTTGCCCTCAGGCCAGCTCTCATGGAGGCCGGAGGCCATTTTGCACCCTCCGGCGCCTTGTGCGTCTTCTGCAGGACGGAAGAGTACTAACTCTCTCCCGGTCCTTTTCCACCGCTTCTTCGCAAGCACTCTCGCTCTGGACCATAGCAATAAACATGGTCTCCAACGAGAGGCTATCCACACCAATAGCTGCCAAGAGGTCGGCACGCTGCTGCATCCATGCATAACACTCCACTAATGTGTGGAGTGCGGTATCCTCGTGACAGCTCCCGCAGTGTTGGCACACAGACGTTGGCTCCCGGCCCATGCGATACAGGTACTTTCCAAAACATCCGTGTCCGGTGAGTACCTAAACTAGCCGGTAGGAGAGAGCACCATGATGCCTCTCTAGCCAATCCTCCATGATGGGTTTTACCGCCACAATTGTGGCGTGCCCCACCATGTACGATCTACCAAGCCTTTTACTTTCTACATTTCTAGGGATGAAATTTGATGAATGTGTTAACAATTTCAAAGACAATAATTATGTTACGAGTAATTTAGAAGCTTCGCAAGCACTACTTACTGTAACGCTAGTGTATAGAGTTTTAGAGTCGGCGAAGGTCCAGCTGAACTGCAGCGGTTCTGGAGACGCCTCTACCATGCAAGTCACTGTCTCGGCCTCGCGGCGCACTGCTCCTATAGTCTCATCTCGAGTCGTGAGACACGTTGGACGGTCTGGAATGTTTCACTATCTTACAGAACACAGACACACACGATTGCACAAGTTTAATGTATTTCAAGCTACCGAAGTTGGGGCTGTCACAAAATGCAGTAAAACAAGTTTTGTATGACTGTCTAGCTGTTGTTCAAAGACTGTAAATAAGTAGATAAACGAAAATATTCACAGCAAAATATCACTATGTTCAATTTCAGACAATTTTTATTTGACCAGTGGCTTTTGAACCTAGTAGCCTATTTGGTACTTAGTAGATTACTGTTATCGGCATACTTCATCGTTGGAAAGCCTTGTTTAGGCACGAATGGGCGATTTACATACACTGATACGATACCACGGCCTCACAAGCCGATTGTGAAGCAATTCGACAAAACGAGTGAGGTTCCGGCATCCTAGGGTTCACCCTCAAGGAGAGCTACCACCTATATTGTGAAAAAATTAAATACTTACATCCAACATTCAAAGTAACTCTGTCTTCGAACACCGATGTTGGTAGATGTGAGTTGTGCGCTCTACACACGAGCTCATGTTTGTTGTCGCGTAGAGATGGCGCTAGGGTCAGCGACGATACTGTGTAGTTGCCATCGTGTAGTTCCTGGGTAGAGATGCTCTAATATTCATCATATTTCATTGCATATTTTTCCGGACTCAATGATCAGATCGAACAATCAATCATAATGGTAAGCTGTAAAAATTTATATCTAGCATTTGCTGCTTAAAAAGTCAGGTTGTATCTTTAGGCCTTGTAACGTTATTACACGTAACACATAACATTAAATGTAATGCGCAATGGCGCAGTGGTTGAAGTTGTCACGATGTCAGTTTCAATCCCCATACGACACAACACTTTGTGGAATCTTCAAATAAGTGTGTTCTTTGTGTCTGTTATACGAATGTCGCCCTACACCTATAACATTCCCCGCGATACAGGACATAATTCCAGTGCGGGAGATGTCTTATCAATATATATGTATACACGTCTAAGGATGGGATGAAGCGCATCAAATTAACAAAGTATTACTCCAAGGTATTAGAGCCTTTAAGAAATAGCAATACCTTCGTTACTAATAATAAGTATATTGAACTCTTTTCACGTTACAAATGTCTCTTCTCCAGTCAGACAGATAGACAGTAACTTAAAGACAATCAGGTACACGGCGCTTATTTCCCGCCTTAAAACGACTACATTCCCAAACAGGCGTTAGTTAGGCATCCTGCCTGATAAATTAGCACTCCTAATTATAAGGCCGGCAACGCACTTGTGACTCTTGAGTTGCAGGTGTGCATGCTCGTTTGCCCCCTATCGTATAAAAAAAATTAAACTATCCAAGATTAAGTTTGAAAGTGATTTGTCAGTCGTAAATGTTATTTTAATCAAATGGAACTACCATTGTGATACAAGTTACACATACCTTATGAACGTTAGGCCTGAGCATAGTGTCTCCGAGGTGCCATGTTACGGATGGTGGTGGCATACACCCCACTACAACACAGTCCACCACCCGAGGTTGACCTGCCTCGAAGTCGAAATTGTTGTTCAGACGAATCTCGACACTGAGGGGTGCCACTGACAGAAAATAACAATAATCTTTAGTGATCTATATTAATAAAGTGGTAGAGTTTTTCTGTTTGTTTCTTTAATTGGGCTACTGCCTGAAAGTACCGATCCGATTTAAATCATTAATTCTATTTAATATTTTAATCCTAAAACATATAAAAATACACTTACAAAAGGTACAATTTTAGGGCACAGCATCACAGTCTGTTACAATCTTTGTTCTAGGTAATAACAACAGCCCCCATCTTTAATATGGATTACTCACGATACATTTTGACGACCACACTAGCGGTTAAGGGTTCTGTCACATCAGCATTCTGCGCCAAACACTCGTAGTGCGCGTCCAGCTCGGCACGCGTGACATTGAGCAAGCGCACTTCAGCACGTAGCACGCCTGAACGCGCGACGTGGGCACGTTCTATCACCATGCCGTTGCGACGCCAATATACCAAAGTGTCTGGCTGGTCTGGAAGCCAATGATGTCTCTATGAATAGTTGTTATTGAAAAAATAATCGAAGTCACGGTTTTGCTGACGCACGTCAACAATACCATGAATGATGATGATGATGAACGTGCTCAACGGTCATAGTGCAGTGTTCGAATTCTCTTTGGTTTAAAGTAATCATATCCATAAATTATTTCGAAAACTGTCTTAGACCTAGCAACAAACAGCATTTCTTTTTGATATGTGTGTATGTATAACCACTGATGGCGCTCTAGGGTAGTTGAAAGTTCAACATAAAACCTAAAAGCTACATACATAAGCTCAGGCCTATATCGGCTGAGGTCGCTAGAAGTGTATAAACACATATTTCGACATTATATAATGTGGTTCTCAATGAAGTAGAACAGAGTCACTCCGTTTCTTGCCGTGTGTTGCAAAAGGTGACTAAATTATCGGACTGTAATCTATCAGACAGTATGTATACAGTCAAAAAGTCCAACCAAACTGAACTACTAACCAACCAACTTGAGCAAGTAGGTACATATTATGTACACTTGTTTTAAACCTAAAATATACATTATTTTATGTTTTTTAATAGTAATTTTCTAATAGTAATTCACCGTCAACTTTAACCATCTCACCACATCATTTTAGTCCCTCCTAATATTCCCTGATAGAATTGCTTTGTACAAATAGGATATAAATGAAAAAAAAAAAATTATTCAGGCCCGCAAAAACACACGTAGATAAATAAGAAAATATAAAAATAACATTAGTATTTAATGTATGTTTGTATGCTCGAGTCTTGACTGCTTGTTGGAATTCGTCATGGCAGATATCATTTGACTCGTGGTTATAACATTTAAAAATGGATTCGGGTTTTTTTTTTTAACAAATTCACTTGTACTTGTATAATAAAGAAGTTTCAATTAGTACCTGATTCAATAAAATAAAGCCAATAAGATCTCCTAACCATATTTCCCCCCTTTAGGGGTTGTAATAGAAACGTTAGAATATATTGTTGATTTTCTGTTAGTCAGTTACGATATTGTTTTTATATAATGTATAGAATTAATGACCACTTACTGTCGTCCACCTCACAAATTAGAGTGAGATCTGACCCAAGGCTGAGAGGTCCCACATAGCCCTTAGTAATCTCATCTCCCACTTCGTTGTAGATTCGGGGGACACCTGGAGAGTCTGTGGAACAGTAATAAAGATTACTTACTAGTTTCAATTTCGATATGCTGCTTATTTTCCCAACTTATTTTTTTTATGATATAGGGGGCATACCAGCAGACGGTTCACCCGGTGGTAGGTAACTACCTGCATGCCTGCAACTTGCTTAAAAGAGAGCAGAGGGAAGAGGGGACGGGAAAGAGATTCGGGCCTCTTGTAACTCTCACTCCCTCGGTGAAACACAACGCAAGCATTACTTAACAGTGGGTTTACTGTGAGGCTACAAGCCTAAGACGTTTCAGCTTTCATTCCTATCTTTTCCTATCCAAATGGTTGTCATAATATGTTTAATATTGCTTAAGCGTATTGTATATTTTAAGTAGCAACTCACCAACGAGACGGATATCGATGACGTAATCAACTGAAGGTGACGCCTGGTAATGCACCCTGCATCTGTAGTGTCCGCTGTCCTGGTCTGTGACTCTCTTTAAGAGGAGGGAAGTGTCGTCGTGGCAGGATCCGCCATCACACGATGTGCCGAACATACGGTCACGATGCAGTGTCCTGATTAGATCATAATTTTTTAAAATTATTGAAATAGGAACTCTCAAAGCAAAATCAGTTAAAAATATTATTATAAGTCTTTTGCTAATGACTTACTAAAAGATAAAAGAAAGACAGATAAAGAAATTTAAAAAAATGTCAAGTAAGTTGTCTGAATACCTGTCTAAAGTAAGTTTAATTATAAGAGCTGGAGGCGCGTTAGAAAGACATAGTTGCTAAGTCCTAACCTAATCTTCGTCCAATTGCTAAACATAACCTTCAAAATTAGGAATTTTAACTAATATATTTTTATAATTAGAAAGAAACTTAGATGAACTATTATGAATTTATGATACTAGCTGTAGTCGTTCGTCTGGAAAATTTTAACAGTACATTTTTTTAGGAATAATAAAGTTGGATATCTTATTTGCTGTTCCAGACTATAATCTATGTTTGTGCTAAATTTATGATGATATGGAGTACATTGGGGGAGGCCTATGCGTAGCAGTAGACAGCAATTAAAAAGTTAAGGTTAAATAAAAAACTTTTGGACTTTTTTTGCAAAAAGTAAGATTTGATGATACATATCAAACCAACCAAGTCAGTTTTTGGGATTATGTTATTAAATCTATGCATCTAATCAATGTGAATTATAATTCATTACAATTGATTCTTTATTCAATTTAAATAAATTTTGGTCGGACTTATTTAAAAAATTTTTGAGAAAGCTGAGAATCTCTTTCCTACTCCGCATTGAATAGTAAACCACCTCTTCTTCTGGCTTTAGTCACCTATTGTTGGGTAAAGGCCTCTTAATGAGTACCCCAAGTAGTGCGGTTCCGTGTTATACATATAAACGCTCACGCCTATATTCCCGAAGGGATAAGCATTTTGTCTATAGAATTTCGTCCCACTAGCGTAATAGGCGACAAGGCACCATTCTTTTTAGGACTTAATCTTGGAAAATCTGGAGGAACAAGGAATGGCAGGGAGTTACTTAGAGGGACGAATGCAAAAAAGTAAATAATAGTTTGCAGAGGTCGCGCCCTCTGCCTACATATCTTCACTACATACATGAATCCACTGAATGGTAAATACCTAAAAAAGAAATACAATTTCTACAAACCTCTCACTTTCTTCGTTAGGGAATCGGTAAAGAAAATCCCGGTCGTTCTTGAGCCAAAGCACATACGAATCAGGACCGTCGAGGAACACCTTTCCTTGGCCGCACGGGAGACGCGCATCACGATCGCGGACCGCCCTAAGTACCACTGTTTCTAAAATAAACAATAATTAAAAAATAACACTTTTTTAAAGACAACAACCGCATTAGCGACGATTCCTGTGTCGAGGGGGATTTGACAAACATATCAACAACGGACACAAAGAACACCCACACGCTCGGGAGAGATATTTGTTGATAACACAATTTCTTATTTATTTATTATTATTTCTTTCTTATTCAATATTATGGAAGGAAAGAGAGACAGCTTATTACTTGGCTTTCTATACTGCTATTTAACCTTTCATAAAAGCCAATCCGTTTTGGGTACATCTTCTTCTGGGGTCTGAACATCATCTATTAATATAATAGCCGAGGCTCTAGGCCGTTACAAACCTTTCTTTGCGTTGGATGTTGGTTCAAGATCTCGTTATACAAATGAAATGTTATTATGTAAAATAAATACCACTCCAGTAATAGGAATTACTAATTTATAGCGTTGGACTTTACGAATACTTATAAAAACAAGTCACAAAAAACACAACACAAAAAGCTATAAAATATAGGCCAGTTTTAAAACTATTAAAAGCAATTTTTTTTTACAATAGGTGGACAGACGAACAGACGGGTCAAGGTCAAGTGACAACCACCGTTCATGGACACCTGCAACTCAAGAATCGTAAGTTCCCTGCCCGCCTTCAGGGTAATGAGGGATAGGGGGATGCGGGGTGGAGAAAGAAAAGAGTTGGGATGAGGAGATGGGAAAGATTAGAGGGGGGATGAGGGGAGAGGAAAGAGGAGAGGGGGAGTTGGGCCTCAGGAAACCTCACTCATTTCGGGGAAATGCAACGCAAGCGCAAGCAAAATTAGATGCCTCACCTGCTTCCGAAGAACATATAGCCCTAATTATGCACGCATACAATACGTATTGGTACAGCATTATCTGCAACAAAAAAGAAATAAAATAATATATTGCACATTTATATCGTTACCAGTTATTCCATCTGTCGGGAATCGTAGTTCTTTTCTGGATGGTAGGCACACTTTTTTGGCTAGAGAGGCGACATGGCAGCCTCTCCTACTGGTTGACGCAGATACTTGGATCTGTCCATGGTCCGAAGCGAGAGCGAGTGGGATTCCGCCGCCTCATTCTGCGAGGAAGTCATGTTGGCTAAAGAGGCGGCGGAGAGGATACGGGAGAGGAAAAATACTCACCCGTCCCGCAGAAGACGCATCAGGCGCCGGAGAGCACACAACGATCTCCGGCCTCCGTGAGCGCTGGCCTGGGGGTAACGGGTAGGGCTGCCCGTACCCTAGCAGAAGCAGGCCTGAGACGGTGGCGTGACGTGTCCCACGCACGCCTCTCAAACTGGAGGGGGGGTTAGGCCGGCCAAGGTCTGCAGGGGTTCCTGGAAGCATCCCTTCTTGGGTATACCCAGGTCCCTTGCAATAGACCCACTTATGACGGAACACCGTGTGGTTTTAGTCGGTTCGAGTCCGACATACCACTACACCGTCAGCTCCGGTGAATGAAGACCCGTGGGGGAATGAAGACACGTAAAAAAAAAAATGGCACACTATGTTCTTTCAAGTGGTAAAACGAATACAGAATTAAGTTTCATGAGAGCTGATTATAAAATTATAATTTTCTTCAACTATTATCCAAAGCATAACATACAAACGAACTAACACATTTTTGCATTATTGCAACAATTGAATTAATTTCTAAACTAACGCTATTACCCACATAATTTATTAATATGGGTTTCTTTAAGACAGCTCTAAGGAATGTTTGTGTGTGGGGGACTTGATAAAACGTACAAAACACGGACGGGACGCGTCTTGACATACAACAAAGAACAGCCAAACTCAGAACAACTATTGGAGATCACACAAATTTTGTTTCGTGTAGAAATCGAACCCACGACTTCTGGATCGGCAGTCAGGATCACTAGCCACTAGACAAACGGGCCACTAAAGCTCCAGACCACGCTATTTAAGCTTATTTCAAGATTTTTAGATTTTATACTACTACTTAATATTGTAAATAGGACTGTTATCTACCAGACTATATATGTTATATATAGTGTTCAGAGGAATTGTTCGGACTTATACCGGCTGCTGGTTTCCGCCATCGTCCTACGCGACAAAATATCCATCCCCATCACCTGGACGATTGGCACTCCACCACTGTGCGCTTCTCGAGAAGCTTTTTGCCTCGCACAACCAGCTTATGGAACAAATTGTCGCCTGCCGTATTTCCGAACCGATACGACCTTCAAACCTTCAAGAAGAGAGCGTACCTCTACCTAAAAGGCCGGCAACGCACTTGTGACTCTTGAGTTGCGTGTGTCCATGGGCGGCGGTAGTCACTTACCATCAGGTGACCCGTCTGCTCGTTTGCCCCCTATCGCATAAAAAAAAAAAAAAAAAAAAAATATGTGCCTACAGTCATGCAGTGCCCGAATGAGAGCATTGTATTGTTTGAAACGCTTCTGCCATCCTTTCGCAGACTAAGGCGTGTGTATGTTTATATGTATGATGAACATAATGCATTAGTAAGGCCTTTCAACGTAAAATACCACGTACATACATATACTGATATGATAAATACTTAGGTGATTATCTATCTGTTCCAGGAGGCTCCTTTCTTAGGGTATTCTCCGGTCCCTTGCAAAAGACCCATTTGTGACGGAACACCGTGTGGTTTTAGTCGGTTCGATTCCGACATACCACCTCACCGTTAGCTCCGGTGAGGTGATGATTCGTGGGGGTTTCCACAGGAAAAAAAAATATATGTATATAAAGAGGTGGTTATCTATCTGCATGTTACCTTTTCATGTCTAAACGGTTGAACCATTTTTGATCAATTTCGACATGTGGATACTCGAACCCTTAGGAAAGATATGGGATATTTTTTATTAACATACCACTCAGGCGAAGTCGTGGGCAGAAGGAAGTAAGTATAAGCTTATGGAACAAATTGTCGCCTGCCGTATTGCCGAACCGATACGACCTTCAAACCTTCAAGAAAAGAGCGTACTCCTACCTAAAAGGCCGGCAACGCACTTGTGACTCTTGAGTTGCGGGTGTCCATGGGCGCCGGTAGTCATTTACCATCAGGTGATCCGTCTGCTCGTTTGCCCCCTATCGCATAAAAAAATATATAATATATTATAATTAATTAATTTAGTTAACATTGCAGAATTATTAACGGACGCGAAGATGTATAATTTTGTATTCGGTATTATTCACGTAGAGAAAACTACTTAAGAGATGAGCTTATTAGCTTTAGTTAATTATTTATTTAGTCAGTACTACCGGGAACGAAAGTAACTCAAAACATGCAGAAATGTAAAAGCGAGGCAAAGTTGAGCAGTCGCTGTCGGCGAAAGCTTTTAACTAAATTTCATTAGTTCAGTGTAGCCGTACTTGCCGTATATCGGTTTATTCTCATACCTACCGTTCATAACTCACAAATAAACGAATAGAAATGTATCTTTAAATAAATTTATTAATGTGGGTGTTTGAAGCATCTCTGCAGAAGACGTAGGCCCTTAAGCCCTTAATATTGTTACGAGCTGGGTATTTAATAAATTAAAGTAGTCGATTGATTACCAAAAAAACAACACAATATTTATTAATAACACTCTTTACAATTACAAATCACTATATCACTCGTTAGTCGCACTAGAAGATCGCTTCGATATTTGTTCGCTGTATCGTGAATCAATACTGCCCGTACGGTTTTTTTTTTTTTTTTTTTTTATGATGTATGGCTGTTGGCCGCCGATGGCCTCGACAACCTTGCACGGGCTTACGGTGAGCGCTGAGGGCTCTCAACCGGTCTTTTTTTAAGCGACGTTGCCCAAGGGCACCCCCTGTGGAGTACGCACCTCGGCTTGGGGCATCGCTGGCAAACTAGGGCGACCAAGACCCACATTTAAATGATTAACGCGACGCGTATTCCGGCCCCGGCGGCTGATAGCTTCGCGAGCTGTGTGCGCTCTACGTTGAGCGAGTGTGATGTTATCGTCTAGCTCTCCGAGAGCATGTTTAGGTCTACGTATTCGTGATATATTGCTGGGTGTGTAATTTACAGCCGCAACCACTAAAGGGTTGGGGTGAGTCGGAGCAGAGTAGCCCGTACGGCTAACACGATCCGCTTTTATATTGCTGTCGAGATAACTAGAATGTACGATAATATTCGATCGATGGCTCTAGACTAAATAGATTATTCTAGAGCTACTTGTAGCGCCATCTAGCGTCATAATGTCCACAGTTGCGCGCTATCCGACACTAGATGGCGTTGTAATTCGTTCGCGCATCTTGTAGATTGTTCCAGACTATTTTTCTCGATGGCGCAACAATATATATATAAGCGCGAGCGTATACACATGTATGTATATATATTATTATATAAAATATAAAATGTTTTTTAGGGTTTCGGTTCTCAAAAGGAAAAAATGATTCTTGTAGGAAAATTCAGTTGTAAGTCAGTCCGTCTGTCAAAACTCAAGACCCCTTTTCTCGGGAACGCGTATCAAGTTGAAATTAACATTTATTTATGCGGTTCCTCGGTAAAAAATCAAGTAAACACAATCAAAAGATACGTCTATTAAATTTTCAACAATTTTAACCTTTTGTATGTAAATCTAAACTGATTACTAAATCCTAGTGACTTAGAGTAATAAATTTACCAACAACTAAGGACTCACCGCACCAGTAAAAATGAATTCTCTGTAAGGTAGCGAACTACAAGCTTAAGTTTGACTTTCTAAGCCTAAACTATAGTAATGTGGGTCACACTTTGCTAGTATTATTGTTAACAAATCCACCTGAGCTTGAGATTACTGTTCTAAGAAAATTGGTATGTGTTTAGTTTTCACTGCCGCGTATAATTTTAACAGTTGTCGGCAGAGTAATAGGTGCCACGTTCGAACGTTCTGGCGTGATTGAGTATTATTGAGGCTTAAAACTGCTCTAACACACTTACCCGATTAATTCTCTGTTATTCATAAAAAAGATGAATAATACATATTATTCGGGGCGAAGAACTGAGACGAAGGCAAAACGGTTGTTCAAATGAATGAACCCTCCCTGCGAAATGGAAAAAGCAAGCAAAACTTCTCAATCATGAGCATGAGTCATAGAAATAAACAAAAATTAACGCAATACGCACAGCCCTATTCTACATACACCGTCGCGCCGTCCAGTATCAGCTGATCTCGCGACACCAAACACTTCCTCGTTTTTAATCCTATTAGTAAAGTGAATGAAGGGGTGGGTGGTTCAAGTTACTTTGGGGGTTGGTTGCAGTCGCGCACGCAACTTCCACGGGTGAGTCACTCAGGTATTGTGTCGTAAAGCGATCGTGATCAACAAGAAAGCTGCGATTTATTAGAACATTTTAATGAACACGTTTCCATAAGTACAGTCGAACTAAAAAAGAGCCGAAGGGGGACAAAGTACGACGATAGTTTGTTTGCGCTCTGTTTATTAGCAGAATACAAAACATGACTACCTACCTACTACAATGGTGTGGCAATGTTCTTATTTTTGTCGCAATTTACTATCGGCCTGCAATTTTCAATTAATTACTATTGAAAATTATCGAATTAATTAACATCAATATTTGACTATAATTTGTATAATATATTACAACAACTTTTAGATGCAGCTTCACTCAAATTGAAGGGGGTTCCACCCACACTTCACGGTGGGGGTTTTCCTGGAAGCATACCTCCTAGGATATATCCAGCTCCCTTGCAATATACCCAGTTGTGACGGAATACCGGTTTTAGTCGGTTCAAGTCAGACATACCACCCCACCGTCAACTCCGGTGGCGTGATGACCTGTGGGGGATTTAAAGTAGCAGCTTCACTCGTTATGCTCGCATGCGATGTTTGAATTTGAATGATATTTTAGTCGCTTAGTCTTACCGTGTTAGTTTTAATCGACGATTGTAGTGAAAAAAGTCCAGAATAACCTTAAAAAGACTGATGAATGACCATGTTGATTTTCGTACTATTTACTTCTTTTCAGCTCCGTAAAGAGTCGCTTTTAAAAAAACATGGAATACGTGTTTACTTATTTGTTGAATCCTGTGAATTTTTGGTCTGATACATTTCTCTGAAGTGAATTTCGTTACAAGTTTTAAACTCTACAGGTTGAATGACAAAAGTCCGTTCTTAGCGGATGACTACCATATTTTTGATTTGACAATTGCTCTCTGTTGACAGATCAATCCATTAGAATGACTAATAACGAAGTTCAGGAGTGCATTAAAATTTTATCACGAACATCAATTATAAAAATACATCAAATAAACATTCACTCAACACATATCCATGACACTTTTCATCGTCTGACTGTACCTCGCCCTCGTTTCAGTCCCATTGATACGTTAGGGCGAAAATTAAAGCTGATATTTGTATAGAGTGTCACATAAACAAATCCCAGAAATAAAATGTAATGGAAATTGTAGTGTTAATATGTACTCTGAGTGTGTGCACACTTGCTCGCTTGGTTAGACGGCTATTTTACAGCTATCAGGCCCCTCCGATTGTTCTGGCTGCTTACCAAAAGTTTTCAAATAGTTCCCCACGTATCAGATATGAAAATCAAGACTGAATATACGTATACGAATGTACGAATAAAATATATATACATATATATAGCTTAATAGGGTCTTTTAAAAGTTTGGCCGACGAAAAAGTTTGGCAGATATTGATTTTTAATTTTTAACAATATTATCTAAAATATACTTATAAATAAGCACTCAGACTTTAAGAAAAGTGAGTACCATTTCTACCTGTACATACAATTAATTAGTTTTTCGAACATTTTAGTTTAATTTTGTTAATAGGTAAAGTATACAGATTTGAAAGAAGACATAACAAAGTGAAATTAAAACAAAATTGCTTTGGTTTTTTGAGCTTAGGAATAAAAAAATATTTTTATTTATATACTTACTTGAGACTAATTCACCTAACACGTCCGATTTTCAATTACGTAAAGTAATCTCATCTTTATTACTGTATCTTTTTGTTGACCGCGTCATGTTTACACACTAAATAACTAAAAATTAGGAGGACGACATTACGAAACAAAACTGACATACATTAGCAGCAAAACTTGTTAAAAAGAAAGGTTACAGCTATAAAACGTCGGAAGTTTTACTATTTCCAGTCACCTTAGATGTCTTAAAGCTAAAAGCAGCATTCAAATGACCCGTCCGTTTGGGAATTAAAATCCCACAAGCAGACAATGTAGCTATTTCAATTCGTAAAATACCTTTTATAGACATTTTAATAGTAACATACCTAGCTATTTAAGGTATTTAGTAGTTAAGTGAATAAAAAATAAAAAAAAATATATATCGCAATAAATCAATACTGCAATTCTTAGATATCATACGTGTGTTACGTTAGGTCCTTCTTGGTTACTTTCCTGCCTACCCCCTGATCATAAGAACCATATTTTGGAAACTTGTATATATAGCTGTACGTCATTAGTTATAACTCATAAATAAACAATTGAGACATGTAAAGTATTATGACAACACAGAAGATACTACATATATTTAAAAAATAACAGACAAGGAAAATTGTTAACAAAATATATAAACAGAACTCATTACTAACTTACTACGTTTTTTACTGACGTTATCTTATGAAGAGAAGAACTTAGAGAAGACTTAAATGACACTTCACATATCGAAATCGGTCAAGTCGTCAAGGCTCTAAGGCGTAACAAAGACGTAATCATATTGTATATACACTCCAAAACTATATAACTCTCTTATTGAGCAGTCGGGTGATTTAAAAGAGAATTCGCTTCGCTAATGCTTTAAATATACGTACCCAGGAATGTGTTTAAAAAATTACGCTGTTCATGTCATTGATAATTGTGATTATACACTTTATAAAGTTATCATGCGTGGCTTAATGTCTATAACAAATCATGTCACGTTCGCGGTTGTGAAATAATTAGAGACCTGTACTATTTTTCACTTTGTTTACAACAATTTTAAATGTTTGTACTTTGTCCCAGCAAAAGAAAAGCTACATAAAGTTGAATAATGTAGAAACATTATTCAACTTTATGTAACTTTTCTTTTGCTTTATTTATTTTTTTGAGTCATTGTGTTGTTTAAATCAGTTTTCGATTCGCATTGAGAAAACAATTAATTTATAACATAAACTAAAAACACACTTTTAATACTAAATAGAATAAAATTAAAGTAGGTAGGCAGGTACTTTTGATTTTATAACTAATTTAACTAAAAATATCTTACCTTTAAAGCTGCACTAACTCTTAAAAGTAAATATATGCACGTTTTTTAATTTATATGAATGCAAATACGTCTTGTCCCATCAAAAACTTTATTCTGAATAAACTTTTCACCTACGTTTAATGTCAGGTACTGGGGGGCCTGACGTAAGGAATAGGCAGGATACGGCATAAGATAGAGGCTAGAAATAATATAATAAGAGCCTAATATAATAAAACTAACGATTTTTTTGTTCGTCTGTTTAAACATGCTACTTTGCTTGGAACTACAAGGTCGATTTAAAAAAGGGGAAGGAGGAGAGGGGTTCATGAGGGGAGAGGAAAGGAGAGGGGGAGTTAGGCCTCCGGAAACTTCACTAATTTCGGAGAAATGCACCGCAAGCGTTGCTTCACAAGCGGTTTTCTGTGAGGTCGTGGTATCGTACTGGTATCGCATTCGTGCCTAAGCATGACTCTGCCACTGAAAAAGTCAGATATTTACAGAAATACAATTTGACGAAGAAAAGAACCCCTTTATAAATAGAATAAACATAATAGTATAATATATTATTTTAAGCTCTGGGTCAGTATTACAAAACCGTTGTAACTAAACTAAATAAATAAATATTAAAAATAAAAATCATGCAATTTAAAAACAGCAACAAATATAAAGTAATAATAATGGAAGCATCGTTCTCACTGACCGTCAAAACGTGCAAACAAAATTACAGCGCATGCATCAGGAAAAATATATATAGTAAATTTTTTGTAACGTGGTTTTCTATAAAGTAGAGTAGGAACACCGCGTCTCTTCGGGTGGATGTCGTAAAAGGGGACTAAAGGATCCCAGTGTTATCTATTAGTCAGTATCTATACAGTCATACAGTGCCCGGATGACTTCAATAGATTTGTCAGATTGCTCATTACGTAATTGTGACTAAATTGTATATGTAAATTTGTCAGATACATTTCCTGTACTATTAAAAGTTCTAAGATCTAAAAAGTGGCCTAATAAGACCTCGAGACACGTAACTGATTTTGGATAAGTCAACTTTTTTGTACTACAAAAACGTATGATGAAATGAATGAAATGAAATTTATTTCCCAATTTAGGCAGTAGAATATCTACAATTTCATTACAACAAAAAAAAATAATATAAAAACATTGGTAGGTATGTCTATACTATGCTACATAGAATACTAGGGGAGTACATTAAAAACTTACAAAAATACATATCGTAAAAAAATATTGAAATTCGACCTTAAACGTAGCTCTGAGCAACTAAATTTCCATAACAGCTTTATATTACATAGTACTTTTTGTTACCCGCACTAACGTGATATGAAACTTCCAATGTGTCTGAGCTATGTTTACATCATACCTGGAAAAAAGTAGGGATCAAGTTAGACAAGGTTTTTTGTGAGGGTGGTTTCCCCCTGCATATCGCGAGTTCATTAAAACCCTTTTGATTAAATGTGCATACGTGCAATTACAATTAGGAAGACTTGTAGGAGAAGTGCTCGACGTAAGTGGATTACTAAAGGAAAAAATAAGGCAGAACGTGATTATTCCGTGGTGCAGTAAATCTCATATTTTCAACTGTATTTTTGCTGACGAAGCAATATTAGTGTTAGACTGCGCTATGTATTAACCGTTTAAGGCGCATCTCAGAAAAAAGTAAGTATATGT
The DNA here is from genome assembly GCA_947561695.1 of Tyria jacobaeae. Lineage (NCBI taxonomy): Eukaryota > Metazoa > Arthropoda > Insecta > Lepidoptera > Erebidae > Tyria > Tyria jacobaeae. Next base: position 1,290,395 of record OX387207.1, on the reverse strand, counting down.
GTGTGGCGACCTCCACAAATATATCAACACCATCTACCGAAGACAAGTCGAACTACATAGCAACTATACTAATGGCGTAATACGATTCTGAATCACGATAATCAAGTTCTCGCGCCGATTAGTATATATATGAGTACTCAACATCGATCGTTAAGAATACAGGCAGCCAACCACCGACCTCTGGCAGGCGGCTCGCTGGACCCCTCTTCGGAGGAGCGATCGGCGAGCAAACCTTGAGGCCGGTGAACTAACCCAAATGACCGGCTTACAGTGGTCAGCTCCGAGGAAAACTACTATAAGGAGCCCAGAGCTTCAAATAGACTCCCTAACCCCCTCAACAGGGGTGAGATGATACCACTACGAAATCCTTAAGACACGGTTCGCAAGGCACGATCACCTCGCCTGGTCGAAGCATCTTCTCTTTATAGTTGGAGATACTTAAATAATGCCTGTTCCTCCACATGTATATATTATATAATCATATTTGATAATATAAATCTTACGTGTTTTTGTTTTGCAATTATTCAATCCGCAATTGAAAAAAAAAAATAGAAAAAAAAAGTTTTATGGATTTTCTCAAAAGCGGTTTGAATAATAGCAACTTATTATATTTTTCTTGGCTTTACGCCCAGCCTCAGAAAAATGTCCATCATCCTTTGATAACAAACGATTTTTTTTCCTTGTGTTTACTACAATCGGTTGCCGGAACATTGAACAGTATGTTTGTTGGGGTATGTCCTGTCATGCTCGGTTATGGGCCTGTGTCACATCCTACTTTCTCTATTGGGATATAAGTGTGTCCTGCGGTTTATACTTACTTACTAGTCTACGATTTATAGGGTTTTCACCCATCAGTAGTTTTGCCAAGAGGTTGGGGTGGTTTGAGATCAGTGTCTGACTGTATTGACTTTTAAATCATGAAGCAACTGTTCATTTGTGACATACCAGGGGCATTTGTTATTATTAACAAAAAAGAAACGATATGGCTACTACTGTTTTCTGTTTGCACTATAATTATAAAGTAAATTATTATAATCCCATCCCCGAAGGTAGAAAGTTCGGCAGAGTGGAGGGCTGTTCAAGTTATGTATGTATGTATGTACAATATAAAATGGGGAATATCCCAAATAGCTTCGCCCGCATATCCGTTTTTTTTTTTTACTATAGGGGGACAGACGAACAGACGGGTCACCTGTTGGTAAGTGACACCGCCGTCCATGGACACTTGCAACTCCAGAGTCGCAAGTGCGCTGCCCGCCTTTGAGGGTGATGAGGGATGGGGATGCAGGGAGCGGAAAGAAGAGAGGAGGGATGAGGAGATGGAAAAAAGGAGATGAGGGGAGAGAAAAGGGGGGAGGGGGAATTGGGCTTCCGGAAACCTCACTCAATTCGGGGAAATGCAACGCAAGCGTTACTTCACAACCGGTTTTCTGTGAGGCCGTGGTATCGCACCGGTCGACCCGGCCCTTTCGTGCCTAAGCATGGCTCTACCACTGTAATTTAAATAAAAGTTGTGTGTATCCCTTGAGAACAGAACTTTTTTAAGAATAAAAGGTTAGATTCTGGCACCAATCTCATTATTAACAGTGTTGCCGCAACAAAATACAGCTGAGATGTTTTCATTGAGGTTGGTACCTAGGCTACCTTAGGCGCGAGTGTCGTATAATTATTTCCATTGGTTTCTAAGCAGAATGTTTTATTTGTTTTTTAATGTTTTCTCCGTATTCTAATACCTGTTAAGTATCATATTATTTCTCAAATATATAAGTACATAAATCATGCGGTACATATATACCGAGGAGGCAGGCAGAGGCGTATCGAACGCCAGCATCTTGCTGATTATAATTTAATCCTTTTACATTACAGGCATTGCATATGATCAAGGCAAAGGTGAAGTTTAAATAAACGGTATATCAGCTTGTTTGAAAGTGTCAATAGGTAGCATTTATTGTCTTTACGAAACGAAATAGCACTGCTAGGAGCTTCTGATCCAATGATGATTTTGATTTATGTATGGAATAACCAAAGAAGAGATGGATGTCTACAAAAGGAGTATGCAGTAAACAAGCGAATGATAGAGAACAATGGAGGTTGAAAATACATTACGTTGACCCCAAAATAACACTAGCAAGCGGGTCAAATTTAACTTGCAAGATTTGACCCGAACAATCTTACATTGCAACTTGAATAAAAGCTTGTAAAATAATGATCTCAAAATCACCTCAAGTAAATTAAATTTAATAGATCAGTAAGACGATCAGTTGCTTGAATCAGAATGAATAAAGGCGATGACCTACTATTACAAGCCTATTACTAGCTTCCATGTTCATCTCGGGATTTTGGAGGCACAAAAGTGTCTCAAACTTTAATGGTTTGTTCTCAATACAATAACAATATAATGGACATTAAAAAAGTAGATTTCAATACGCCTTTAAAATTCCTTTGCGCAGTTCCTTTAAATATGAAAAATGTACTATTTAAAGACTCATTCGTAACGTTACGTAGGTAATTTAAAGAATATAATATAATAAAACTCCTCTTTGTTAAGGAGTTGAAACTTCCACATGTCCAGCAACATGAGATGCAAGTATCTTAATAAGTTTTTATTATTATTAAGCTGAAGTTTTAAATTGGTTTATTGTGAATTTAAAAGGCTCATAAATTTCAATCCATGTATCGTGGGTCCGTTTAAATGTGAAGAAACAAGACCAATTAAAAAAGGACGTAAAATACAGCATACATCGAAGACTCTACTACTTTATTTCGAGTTGAATTGTTTATTATTTTAATTGGATTTTATTAAATTTATAACTTGACTTTTTTTTTTAATGTGGGGAAATCCTCGTGGACTATCCTCCGCCGGGGAATAACTTGACTGACCTATGGCTATCGGTGACTTGCTACAGATTTTTTTTTAATAGTAATCTATACTTTTTATTAAAAGCTAAAGCTTTTTATTAATTTGTTTAAAAATACTAATCTCTATGACTTCCAGTTGGATTAAAAAAAGGTTTTGTAATGGATAGAGTATAAACGCATACAATAGAAGCTCCTTGCACTATAGCCCCACTGACACCCAACAAACCGATAATGAGACATATACTTACCTATCAATTACATAATTAAAAATATTACCAACAGATAAATATAGGTCACTATTCTTTCAAGGTAAAATTATCCGTATCACAATACAAACTAAGTATGATTTTAAACAAAAACAATTGTACAGTTGATATCATTAGGGGTGCATTGTTATCATATCAGTGAGGGTGGCGCAACGGCGGCAGCGCGGTGACTCACCAAAATGAATCATTGTTATTACCGAGTGAAAAATTTGTTACCTGGAAATAATTTAGTGGATTTGTCATAAACTAGATATCGTTCAGAAACAAGCCCTAAGAATTGTAGGTGGTTTCAAATGGAGATCGAGCTGAGTGTTTTACTATTGTTTGTAAGTAAAAATATATCTATGAAGTATTTAAATCAAGCTTTAATAATATAACTTAGGATTTTTTAGCTGAATTAAGCATTCTTTGTACCAACAGATATTTGTCGAACAAAAAGGACAGAAACAACTTCTAGCAAAATTGTATACTGAAGTTAAACAAGAAGATATAAATACTAAGAGTAATTGTTATGATAAGGTGGCCATATTTACTGACAGTAAATGTACCTCTGGACTCAGAGGTGCATTGATACTTTATGATAGTTGATATTTTGAATCTGTTTTGTTGGTTCGAAAATAATAATGTCCTTTTGAAGACCAGTAGTGCAATCGCATATTTAATTTAATGGAAAGAATATTTTGATAAACTATAACGAGAAAAGGGCATACGGTACAAAACGATGCAATGTGAAACTTCTCGTACACTATGGTATTCAAATACTAGTATTAGTACAAAACATGTAGTTATTGTACATAGATTAAGGTCTGGACATATTCCGCTGAACAATTTGGCTTTTTAATGAAGAAAGTCAGTAGTCCTAAATGCGGACAATGTGGAATTGTTGAAGATATATACCACTTGTTAGTGCTATACATCTATTGTGGTGTTGTTGAAGATGTATACCACTTGTTAGTGCTATACATCTATTGTGGTGTTGTTGAAGATGTATACCACAAGTTAGTGCTATACATCTATTGTGGTGTTGTTGAAGATGTATACCACTTGTTAGTGCTATACATCTATTGTGGTGTTGTTGAAGATGTATACCACTTGTTAGTGCTATACATCTATTGTGGTGTTGTTGAAGATGTATACCACTTGTTAGTGCTATACATCTATTGTGGTGTTGTTGAAGATGTATACCACAAGTTAGTGCTATACATCTATTGTGGTGTTGTTGAAGATGTATACCACTTGTTAGTGTTATACATCTATTGTGGTGTTGTTGAAGATGTATACCACTTGTTAGTGCTATACATCTATTGTGGTGTTGTTGAAGATGTATACCACTTGTTAGTGCTATACATCTATTGTGGTGTTGTTGAAGATGTATACCACTTGTTAGTGCTATACATCTATTGTGGTGTTGTTGAAGATGTATACCACTTGTTAGTGCTATACATCTATTGTGGTGTTGTTGAAGATGTATACCACAAGTTAGTGCTATACATCTATTGTGGTGTTGTTGAAGATGTATACCACTTGTTAGTGCTATACATCTTTTGTAGTGTTGTTGAAGATATATACCACATGTTAGTGCTATACATCTATTGTGGTGTTGTTGAAGATGTATACCACAAGTTAGTGCTATACATCTATTGTGGTGTTGTTGAAGATGTATACCACTTGTTAGTGCTATACATCTTTTGTAGTGTTGTTGAAGATATATACCACTTGTTAGTGCTATACATCTATTGTAGTGTTGTTGAAGATACATATATACTACTTGTTCGTGCTATGTAACTATGTATTCGATAATGTGAAGAAGGGGAAACATTGTTGTCTACCTGACAGATTAATTTATTAGATGTAGGCAGTGGCAGGTGTGCCTTAAGGCCTAGTAGGCCCTGGTTTTATTTGTAACACATTGTAAAACATTTATTTTGTATGAGAATGAACCTGTTATGAAACAATTGACGTAACTATATCGTATGAGGCCGAAGGCAAATTTATTGGAGGGGACCCTCCCCTCCCTCCCCCCAATATAAAAAAGTTAATCAATAACATATTTTTTATTTTATTTTATAATAAAACACGTGAAGTAGGTACGTACGTATCAAAGTTCAGGTTCCGGGCCATAGAGTGTTCGATGGATAAAATAGCTAAGTTTCGTAACCTTTACTTTCCCATAGAATTTTTAAATAGGTTTTTATCAATTACAATTTTGTAAACGATACTAGCCGTAGTCACAGGAATGCAGTGCATACTTTTGTTTTTCAGCAAAATAGTTTAATTTCTCTCACTAGTTGGATTTAATATTTTTAATGTTACTCACTAAATTTGTCCTTGTGTCTTGATAATTTATTAAATCTTTAAATAGTATGCCCAAAATAATTATGAATTTGAAGTTTCAAAGAATGTTTGCATTGTTATGACCTCTTTTACTGCATCACAATGGAATATGCCTCATTTGCAACAAACATCCAACTGTTACTACAAACAAACGACGTAGGCGTAGTAATGGCTTTTTGTTATACTTACAAAACATAAAACGGTGATTCCCCAAACATCAGTGTGACCTTTATATTTTTTGAGTGAGACTTTTGTTGTGGCGCGGCCCCACAACAAAAGTGTTGCTCAAAAAATATCAAGCAGAAATATCCCTAGCATCCGTATTACCATCGCAATAGTGTTGAGGCAAAAACATGGACTAGCAAGAAAACTTAACTCAATTTCTTTCAGTTACAGGATTGCGCCTGCAAGTGGCGAGTACTTTAATCCCTATCATTATCAGATACGATCTAAAACTGGGTGGTATACTTTTCTTACAAATGCATTTTTTTTGTGTTTAACTTGTGTATATGTAATTAAGTGCGTAACTTAAACAAATTAAAGATAAAATTATTAAATTTTACTAAATGTTGTTATTAGAAATGTTAGGATCCTCCTGTGCTCACGGTCCTTCTGACTTTGGGGCCCCTTCCGGTTGGGGACCCATGGGATTTTGCAGTCTTTCTTACGATACTATATCAGACAGTGAAAGTACTGTGAAAAACTGTTGAGCCCCGTTTAAGACAGGTATAATTTAAAAAAAAATACGATTACCGAAAGTAGGTACTGTGTAAAAAACGATATAGTTATGCACTTGCTAAGAAACTGTTATGTCGATATAACAAAAATGTTTGAGAAATATTAAATTTAGAAAAAAAAATTGTCTTAACTCCATTGACAGCAACATTTGAAATAAAAATGGCCAGCTCTAGTGCACTACCATATTAACAAAAATTAACATTATCCTCCGTATACCATAGAGTATAAAACTTAAAAACATTGATGTACCTTGATGTACCTAAACATATTACTGTGATCATTAATGTAATCGATAGGTACATAAATTTGGTATTCTATCACCAAATAAATAAAACACTTTTGTACCACAAATCTTCTTTATTTAATAAATTATAATTTATAAACAATATGTGGCGTGTACCACGCCGGGTTCCGTGATTACATTATAGCTTTTTTCTGTGGAGCCCTAAAAGCTTCCACATGGCAACCCAATTGCAATGCCCTAAAATACAAAAATTTAAAGGCAACTAATCTGTTGCCTATATAAAGTAAATCTATAGTTTTTTTTTCTATACATTCACTATTTACATCATGGACCCTTCTGTTTGTATGTCACAATGTAAATTATACATTATTGTTCAAAAGTGAGTTTATTGTTCGGTTATTCAGTCTATAATTTGTGTCTATGAATTAGCCACATATTGAATCTATTCTTTTATTTTCCCGCTCTTTTTCAATGTTACTAGTTCAATGTCAGCCAGGAACAGAAACACAGACCTGACATCAGGAATACGTGCCTACAGATAAAGGGTACACGTTATTCAATTGCTAACTTTTGCTTCAACTACTGTTTAGAATTTTAGTTTACAAATTAAACATTTTAGACCCTATGGTATTTAGTTTTGGGAACCTACCCGTATTATATATAATACAGGTAAATACACTTTAAAATCTTAAATTTCTAATTAGCTTGCCTGTACCATACTACTTTCAATGCAATATGTATATCAGTCTTTTTATATATAATAGTAATAGTATAGAGTTTAAAAATTAAAATAATATTAAATAAAACACTGACCCACTCTTCCCACATCTGGAATTCTATTCCATCCTTTTTTGATGTGGTTGCAAATATAAAAATATTAAGTTTGATCCAATTGGCACTTATTTACATGTCAGTTTATTTCACGAAATAAAAAATATTGTTTCTGTTGTAAAAATGTAATCAAAATTTTCTAGTTATTGTATTTATATCGCTTGAAGCATTTTTAAACCTAAGGCAGACAATTGTATTCTGGTTCCCCATTGCTTGATGACTTTAGTTTAAAAGGGGCATTCACTTATATTCTTATGTCCCAACATAAGTTCTCATGTTGTCAAGATTTCCTATCAACTTAATGCCTTGCGAGTGGCACAAATGACATATATAAATAAGTTTGGTTTAAAGAGCAACAATTGTGACATACACACAGATTATTATTACTTAGTAAACATCCCATTGATTAATTATAAGGACTACATAATTTGTATTTGAAAAATTCAAATTACTTGTACTGATTTCATTAAAAATCTTATCTCAATCTTAGTAATACTTTAACATAACTTAGTAATATTTAACACGATCGTTTTGTAATGAATTAGTCGATTTTCGAAATGACAACTGACGCAGTATATAAAATAAAAAACGATAAAAGAAAAAAAATTAAGGTTAACTATTCCAAAAAGCTACAAATAAATTATATCATTCAGTCGACCTTATTCCAAATATATTATTTATAATACATAAAAAAGTGTGACGTAAAAGTCGGGATGAGACAGGAGTTAAAACCATTTAGTGGACAATGCGATATTTTAAATTTTTTGTGATGTTTAACGACACCGTAGTGTTATAGAAATCGATAACCATAATTTAGTATCGTGTAAGCATAGACAATCTTTAACTTCAAATGTTTAATTAAATCGCATTGGCCAATGGATTAAATTTACAAAACGTAAAAAAAAGTTAAAGCTACTACAACAGCAGCTTAGTTAATATAATTTTCTTTGCCTTTAAAAGCGTCATTCTGGGGTTATGATTCTTGCATTGGTATTTATTGATTTCAGCTGGACCCTGGGTTTGACCTCCATACAGAGACTAACCATTGGATCAGAAATGCAAAAAGTTTAAAGGGTCTAGTATTATACAGCCTTGCAGTTCTATGTGGAGTAGAACAGGGACATTCCATCTCTACTCGTGGGTATCGTGAAAGGCGAAGAAGGTATTGGATTGACAAAATTATAGTTGGCCAAATGTGGGTGTCGAATAAACTTCTGCATACCCTTTCAGAGCTATAGACATTAGAAGATTTATTTAGGAGTATTTCGCTTTATCTTAATTCAGTTTTTATTTTTTTATGTGCCTGATATTAGACACTGGTCTTTGACATCGCTAGCGTCGAGTGTCAGAGGAAGGACTATAAGAATACAATCTATATTTTCGCGTCGAGCGTCGAGTTGATACTACCAATGGCAGGTGTGGATTACGTCAGTTTAGAGATACGAGGCGATTGCCATTATATACATATACTAGTTCGGCATATTTTCCACATAAATATATCATACAAATATTTTTACACATTAATACTACTATACTAAATTTTAAAACGTTGATTTTTGTGTTCATGTTTCCATTCTTAAACAAATGCAGGCTTGCACTTATCACCAAGGGGAGCCTCAACAACTTCGTCCTATTTATTACATTATATGGGCTGCGTCTAGCTATGAGTCAAATATAATGAGTTACAATTTCTGTTGACCTACTATTTTAGGCTTTTTTTTTTTTCAAAATGTTTGACCAGACTGCAAGCTGCGTTCACATAACCAGACAAGCTAATTGTTTGTTTTTCTTTAAAAAGAGCTCCTAGCCAAGCTCTAAGAGTGTATAATTATACTCATGTTAATGGAGCTTAACAATACTATATCCAAACTAAAAGACTCAACCCCTGCGCTTGCTCAGTATTAAATGCAGTTACATTTCAATCGATAAATGACAAGATACATAGTAACTTATGTATTAATTGCAGTATTTGCTTTAGTAACATTTTTCACACGGAAGTAATTCACACAGATACACATAATAGACTTAAAGATCGATCTTGATCCAATTCTTAAACAAACTTTAAAAAAAAAATGATTGGCTTGTGTGCAGTAAATAAAATATAATGCAAGGGCAAATGGTGTAAATAGTATCATTATCTCATAATCACGAATAAGTTTATTAGGTCTATAAGATGGTTTACACGTACACGATTGACGATACAAATTGTTTTGTTTAGAAGTGTATTGTTGTGCTATTCATGTTGTATTGCACGGACGGACACTATGAATATATTACTGTTATTGTCTGTAAAGAGCAGATAATGTCTTGCGAGGAGTGGTGTCGTGTGATTGGCACATGAAGGGTGTCAAATAAAATATAAAAACAAAATAAAAACTCAAAATATTCCGGTTAGTATTTATTTAACTAGGCAAAAAGGTGATCATTTTATACAAAAAAATATATTCGCTAAATCGCACTGTGTGCGCAAGTCCTATTAAAAGTCTTTAAACAGACCGTTTTATTTTATAAATAATGACTTTTCCTAGGAAAAAAAATACACCAAAATATGGTATTAACCTTTATACAAACATTAGTTACAAGCGAACCGTACGTTTTAATGTTCATAAACCATATAAAGTAAATGCAAAGAGATCGTATGAATGCTATCGTTAGATCTCCTTTGCTGCGTTCATAAATCGAATCGACTAATTTAATTACTCGATTTTTTTATATAAATACATCGACTATTACATTTAAAACACCACTCTGTTTCTAAGTCTGTACACGTAATTTCATCTCTGTTTTTTGTAATCGGAAACAAAATAGCCGATTCGCAAGAACGTATTGCACGCAATATATAATTGCACTAAGTTTAATTGTAACTAATTAGCGAACCACACAGGAATCACTAGGACATCGTAAAAATATGCAGCTACAGTTATGAAAAAGAAACTATAAAAATATGTATTACAACCTACTTTGACAGATTTCGATCGACAACTGCTGCTGCTCTTTATAAATTACAAAGAATAATTAAACAAAAAAAGAAATCATCACTATAACAGGGATGTTGAGTTGTTTTCCCAACTATTCTATATTACAGCCTTTAGTTACTTTTTTTTAAACTTCTTCTATAGTATAAATAGATGTATCACCAGCCTTAGATATCAAAGGTATTGTTTTACGTACTAGAACAATTAGTTATGCGAAGCGAGCTTTGCTAGTTGGTTACAATTATTGAGGCCAAGTGGAGGAAGGCTACGTCTTACAAGGGGCTTGCTCTTGTACCTTCTAAGGTACAATATAACCCAAATATATATCGGGTTCCCTAAAACGGGATGACGAATGTTGTAAGTTCTTAACGTATAGACTTATAGTTCTAAGTCAGCGGCAATAATCAAGGGATAATACTTTAATACTATTTATAATCTTAAAAGTCTTAGTGTTAATTTGCCTGACATAATATATATATATATATATATATATATATATACTACACGATTATATATCTGCATATGTATAGTACACAATAATTCTATACGAATCCCACCATCTGACAAAATTAATTTCGTTAAATTATATAAAGACAAGACAATAATATAATTAAATCGATTGAACAACTTGGTTTTTTTTTTTTCAATAATCGACTAAAACATATCGTAACATACTAGCAAAGCATAGGTAAAAAAATAACAAATGTTAAAACACTAACTCATCTAAAATACTAACCACGCTTTACGATAAATTTCTGAAAAAATAAATTATGGAGGGGCGTGAACACGCACAGAGCTACCCGGAAGATTGAGGAAGACGGGGTAAGTATAGTCTAATCGCCACACCCGGTGTGTGACGTCACCCAATTTTAAATTATATATAGTAACTTTCATAATCCAAACTTTGAACTTTTTTTTTTTTTGAAGTTTCGGTAATTTTCGAATTGAGTTACGTACAACTATGCGACGGCTTGCTTATTCACATTGAACTGGTTGTATGCAGCATCCAAAACTAATTTTCAGTTAATGAAATAGTGCATTTAAAATCCTTTTGTTATTATTATACACTTACGAGACAATAAGCAAAAGTTTAATTAAGTAGTGGGTGTACAGAATGAAATAGATACAAAACCAAAAAAAATATAATCTTAATTACAACATGCCGATACTTGTGCGAATATCAAAAAGTCGAAATAGTCGACTTTCGTCGTTTCGTCGATTTAATAGGCCGATAGTTTCATCATTCTAGCATTCAGTATAAAGCTGTACAGCAGTGAGCACATTTGATTTCAAATCGGCGGATTAAACTATCAAAACTGACTGCTTGTCGATAGTGACGTAAGCTAGCCGTAGATTAAAACACGAGTGCACGGAGCCTTCAATTTTAAAGTCATAAATTGGTTGTAACTACCACTAAAATAGCACATGAAACATAGTTTTATACCGAGATTTAATTTGTTTGTCATGTCTGGAAAGTATATTACACTGAAATTTATTTGAAGTCAGATCAAAACTTTAACAATGTCATGTGTAGTCTGACCGACTCGTAAATTAGGCTTTGAGCTTATCATTGTGAAAAGAAGAAATAAAATGCTATTAAGTTGCATGTATCAATTTTAAATGTATAAATTAAATTTAAACGATAACAGCATGGAAAAAAACTATGCTTCAAGTATTATTTTAGGGTAACCTAATACATGACCATTTCAGGATAAATTTATAATGTTTATCGTTTAATTATTTTACTAGATTTTGTTTAATTTTATTTGAGTGTATTTCATGTCAAATAATCGATATTCAATTTTAACGAGAGCAAAATATATCAGTCCTCAACAATCCGTAACTTTAAAAAGCATAAACAACAATTTTGTACATTTTTTCGATTCGTTGGCGTATAGTTGATGTCAGTCTATAGATATTCTAGCAAATTTACACTGTTATATGGTTATATACTATGAAACTTTGTCATAAGAGCATACGCGGATAATAATTAGAATGAAATATTAAAATCATGTTTTTTTTTAAACAACAAAATATATGTATATAAATTGTCTCAGGACATAATAGAGTATCTATCATAGAGTATAGAAACAAAAAAGTTTAGGAACGTTCATCGTTGCCATAGTTGCACTGTCAATAACAGAACACGTCCCGTCACTAGGCGTTAAGGGTCAACTCACAGCGAGCGGCTAAAAACATATTTGTCTAATTACAATACAGCAGAAACCGTATGCAAGTTTCTTTGATTGAGTCCAGCAGACATCGGCAAAAAAAAATCAACTCTATTTCAACAAGATAAGGTAAAGATTTCATGCACATTTTAGGTCTCAATCTAAATTGACCCATAGACGATAAAAAGATTTATGGTGGTGTAACATGTCCAATCGTATATAAGTCCAGCTCTGACCTCTGATATATATATATATTGGCTTTTTAGAATATTATGAAAAATAATGTTTTATTTTGCCTGTAGACGTATTACGAGTCACATAGTTAAATAGTGTTCTGCTACATTAAATACTAAATAAATAATATGGACTACAGAGTTATGTAGAATTGCACAAAAACTAATAGATCTCAATATAAACGTCATCAAATAAATTTATACAAGGTACGTCTACAGACGTAGTTCGACATATGGTTTCACTAATAGCCTACAAGTTTTCACAATATACATACAATCGTAGAAAATTTATATTTAGTCTGCATTCTTGAACTCCGTGTCGATGCGACGTTCTAAAGCTTGCAGTCCAGCCTCTAGCTCTTGCTGTAACCAAACAAATGCAATAAAGAATTATTATTATTATTAAAAAAAAAAGTGCAGTTAACAATTATTACACGACTGCCAAAAATAGGGGGCATAATGTTTTGCACCGGTCTTGTACATACATATGTATTAGAGTTTCTTTATTACACCATAATTTCTAAAATCCTTTACACTGTACAGCCAATATCACCTAAGTGATACCTCAGTGATACTGGCTGTAAACATTTTGAGTAATGCCATTAGTTTTTGTCAGGGTACAGCCAGCATCAGATCTATACACTCGATTCTAAATAATTCACTCTAAAAAAAGCAGACAACCGATTTCAATGCGTCCATCATAAAATTTAAGACTTATATGGTTTTCTCATTACCAGTGTCAGAACTTAACTAAACTTTCATCTAATTACCTTTGAAGTATAACCTTCCAATAAAAAAAGTATCATCGAAATCGGTTAGCGTAATATTAAGTTATTCGTCCATTTGTCGCGCACAAACTCAATGCAAACTTAAGACATATACGGTTTTCTCATGGTTTCCATTGTCAGAACTGGACCCAATTTAAAATGGGACCACACGGGAAGCACCAGAATCGGTTAACCCAGTCGAAAGTTCTGAGGTAAAACATAAAAAATAATAATAAATGCAGTCGAATTGAGAACCTCCTCCTTTTGTAGTCGGTTGAAAAATAGAACAGTTCTGTTTTGCAGCCCATCGTTTTATTTTTGATATGTATATAGTGCCATGACTAATGCATATATTGAAATAGTATGAATCTGTCATCATTTGTTTGCTCGTAGCCTCGACGTACTGCCCATCCAGTTTTTTAGCAGTACAGGTATACTATGTGCAGCCAGCCTTTAATGACAATTGACCTATTCGAACATATTAGACTAAACACTGACAGCTACCGCAATATAGACATCTGATCGCTATGATGTTTTGACCACCCTGGATGTTTACAAAATGAATGCCATGTCTGCAAACATAAAATTGAATTTATGTTTTTCACCTAATTTTGATTGCTTAGAAAGTTTAAACCTATCTGATGCTGATAAATTAGTAACATGTTAGTCTAATGTCCACTGTGATAAGTCCAAATTAAGCTATCTACAATTTCGTAAAATAATGACTGACGACTGATTTATATTCATATGTATACTGACAAATTGGTTGAGGCTTTCGCGGCCGATTGATGACTCGATGGCTTTATTCGGGTCTAAAGGCCGTCGTATGTTGGAAATGCTTACTAACGTTTCGCTAGCACGAGTGGCCAGCTTCTTCGGAGGTCCTTCCATCTCTCTGTCTGTCTGCATCCAGTATCGAAGATGGAAGGACCTCTGAAGAAGCTGGCCACTCGCGCGTGCAGCGAAACGTTACGAATCATATCATATGTATACTTCTATGTATAGTTCAATAACCCGTTTGTTAGACCTTAAATACAAGTTTTTTTGTACAATGTTAATTATTATTATTATTGAGACCGGAATAACTTATAATAAACATACACGTACCAAACTGAACTTATAACAATAGCTGCGTTATAGTATCAACGAAAATAAAATTGAAGAATTTCATTAAAAACAAACCAATGTTTCAAATTTGGTACACTTGAAACCAAGAGTTAATTTTGGCAACAACGCCATCTATGACAACAATCCATAACATTATCTTTCAACCAGCACCATCTATCAAACTGCACGAGTACTTACATCATCCAACCCAGTTACTTGATAAACTTTCGCAGCGGCCGCTAACCGTTCTGTCACTGTAGACCTTTCATGAGCAACCCTGTCTGCATCGACAGCCACTCTACAGACCGCTATAGGTACTTGGGGCCCGTTGGTTGTAGTTAGGATTGGTGACTGGCCGTTTGAACCAGTCGGGCCATTAGGGCCGGGGACGGATATGGGACCACCGACCGCTTTAAGTCCAACGTCATCGACCGGCGAGGAGCGAAGGGGTGTGAGGGGTAAAATCGAAGAGCGTTGCGCGAACGCCTGCCAACAAGCGTGACCATTATAGGTCTTTGACTAAACGGATTGATGACCCAATATTTTATTGAAACCAATTATATTGTCAAAACATTAATCTACTTTGATTGGGTTACTAAATTTTCTTTGCTTTTAACTCTGATAATGTTCACATATTAGCTGTGTGGTTTTTGGTGGAGTAGAATACTGATATCCCATCTCCATGGCATGACTTTTTCATGATATAGTCAAACATTAGTGATCATATCATGAAATAGTTCCATTATCCACTGTTAGAGGAACTGATGTCCTTTAATGATGAGGCCAAACGTGAATTGATATATGATTAAACGTTGACGTTTGAACGACATATTTCATTTAGGCTGATCATTTAAAGAAATACGAAAATTCCATAAAATAGTTAACCACATCAGGAAGTGGACATATGTATGTATGCATGTACTTCGTTTTAAAATAAAATAAAAAAAATAATATTTATAGTAAAAGGAACCTTTAAAATATTTAAAAGACAATACGCTACATATAGACTATTAATCAAATACGATTTACTTTGACATTACAAACTTTACATTTAAAAAAAAAACAAGAATTATTTACCTCAGCATGCGGCGCCGGAGGCAAAGCATTTCTTATCTCACTGAAGTTGAACATCTGGAGAAAAATAAATTATTTTTAGTAAATCTAGTCTTCAGTAAATCTAAGATACTTAAGACAATTTATTGTATTCAAAAAGAAATAGATTAAAACGGGATACAGCGTCTTTCAACCATACACAGTTTTCTGTGTTCCGAACAACAAAAACAAAAATCTAAAATAACTACAAGGTCAACATACAGATGGCGCTGTATCATATCGATAAACAGATCAAGGTTTTGGAATATATTATCTCAGTAACGAATATAATTTATCCTACTATACTGACTACTAGAAAACCGGCTGTTAAGCAATATTTGCGTTGTATTTCACAGATTGAGTGAGGTTGCCGGAGGCCCAAGTCTCCTTTGTCTGCCTTCGAAGGCGAGCAGAGCTTGCGACTCTCGAGTTGCATTTGACTTCACTAAGCATCAGGTGACCAGTATGCTTGTGTAAGTGTCCGAAAAACAACAATAGCACAACCCACTATTACATACAACTGGGATTCAATTATAGCCGGCGAAATACGCTGTTTAATACGTGGGGATACAGACATATGTGATAATGGCCTGATACAAGATTTAGAATAGTTCTAAGAAATACTGACCTCGTTTGGGTTGGGTGCCCACACAGCATCAGTACGCGGGTCCATGCGCATGTTCGGGAACGCCGGCGGAGCGTTGACGCGATAGTCAGATATCATGTCTTGGGGCAGCACAGCTGTGACAAACTTATATTATTAATTTCAAACTCATACATAAATCAACGAAGGAAAATATTACACTCTCCCTCCCTTTATATATAAGTAGCAGAAGTTGTAGCGGTAGCGTATTTTTTTTTCCATCATGGACAGCCCTCCACCTGGGGAGCGGCGGAGGGCCAGCCCAGTGCCACCAGTGAGCTCCTCGCACGCATCCGCGTCCCAGGATGAACCCACCCCTAACACAAGCATTTAGCTTAGCTGGGGCGGTTTATAAGTATACTAGTATGTGTGACCCACGTTGCTAATATTCTTATAAAAAAACAGCCTTTTTGTGTTAGAGGCGGGATGCTTGTTAGCATACAATTAGTCTATAAATACTATGACTTTATGTACTTAATTACTGTAATTATTTTTATGATTTTATTAAAGACAATTTATTGACAAACTTGAATAAAGAAAAATAAAGTAATCCCCTTTAAACGCGGTAGATTGGTTCCGCATTATAGGAAAACGCATTATAGGGGTATTCCCGTATAACGCGTTCTTACGACCTAGTATAACGCGATATATCACATTTAACTTTTCTCGCTGCAGGGGGTTTAAAATCGAATATTAAGAAGAAACTATGTAATAAAATAATTTAATTTTGTAATAATTAAGAAGCTAATTATGAACTGTACAAATCATTATAAATTTCACAGTACAGAAATATGTATGTGAGAAATTCCCGCTTATATAGGGGAATACCCGTGTTATACGGGGATTGAAATCGCGTTATAAGGGCACCGCGTTATATATACATATATATAGTATAGTTGAAACTAATCGTGAAATATATAATAGGTATTTAAACCTCTAAGAGTTAGAGGACCCGAACTTACCAGCACCAGCCAGTTCGACTTATAGGTACGCGACCCTGACTTGCTTCAGCTACTGTACAACGATATCGCTTTCTTATATCGCTTCTTCTTTTCTTCCCCTCTATTACGTTAATAAGACTAAATTATACGACTCTATCTACTTTCGGGGATACAAGAGAATATATGAAAAACTATAAAAAAATATGAGATGGGGGGCGACCGACCCGACGCCCACTCACGCTCACTTCAAAAAAAATGTTTTTTTTTTATAACTGCACTACAATAACTCACAAATGATTTAGTTAATTACAAATAGTAAAAACATTAGCTATTTTCATAGACTTACGATTAAATATATCCTCCCTAGGTATAGGGGCCTCCGATGACGGGTACATGTTCGGCATGTGAATGTTGTTTTGCTGCACAAAGTGAGGGGGGCAGAGCTCTGGCCTGAAGGGTACACTGCCCCGGTGTTCCTCAGGCAGACGGGTGTACTGAGGATAATAAATCCTTTCGGTGCCTGGCGGGATCATAATATCGTTGTGTGGCATGGGCTGGCCCATAATAATCTGATGGTGATGCACTGTGTAGCTGCTGTAATAAATTGAATAAATTCGTTAAAATATAAATATATATATATATATATATATATATACATATATATATATATAAATGCTTACATTTGTGGTTATTCATTCTTAGGGTAGTAGAAACTTCACGTAAATCAATTTGAACATATTTTTTATATTTATAATTTATATATATATTTATACATATGGGGCCGTTCATAAAATACGTCACGCTAAAATCAGCTTTTTTTGACGCCCTCCCCTATTGCCACGCTGTGTCACACTTTCTGTGACCCCCATAGAAATATTTCGTCACACAAACTAATACCCCCCCCCCCCCCTCCTCCTGAGTATAAATTTCAAATGATAGTACACAAATTTTGAGAATTAAGTCTTGTCACACTCAGCAAGACCCCTCCCTTGTATGCGAACGTATTTTATGAACTATAACTATATAGTTAAATCGTGACATTGTAAAAGCACTTTTTCAGGTATAATTGACTTTTAAAGAAGTAAATAAGCACCTCCATGCGTACGTATAATATAAACGTGCAATTTAAAGACTAATTGGTAACTTCAAAAACTATCCTCTAACCATTAAGGAGTTGTACATTCCACCATCAGCAACCTGACATATGGAGAAATAATATGATATAATACTGATATTGCCTATAAAATTTTAGTACTTAGTACTAAAATTACTATTTACTTTTAGTACTTAGTACTAAAATTTTATAATGTACTGTAGACTTAGTAACAATGGGACCACTGCAGAGTAGAGAACACAAAGACCAAAATTAAAGTCGGTCCACATTTTACATAGAAATCGATTAACATACATTATAAAATATAAGTACAGAACACGGAATTTATTAAAGATTTTATTTTTATACTATTATAGGGGGATACTTGAAACTCAAGAGTCACAAGAGTGCTGTCCGCCAATTCGAGTAGGGGAAAGGGGGCCTCCGGTAACCTCACTCACTTGGTCACACAATGCAAGCATTGTTTAACAGCCAGTTTTTTATGAGGCTGTGGTAATACTCGGGTCGAGCCGGCCTACACGTGCCGAAGCATGGAAAGGAAAGGAAACTGTTCTCTCTTGGTAGAATATACAGTCAAGTCATTCCACATACTAATTTTCAACTTTTTATGGAAATATATGGCTTGTGTCGGTTGCATTCCGCATATATTAGATACTCCTGTGCTTATTCTTTTCTTTTAAATATTAAATTACTAAATCTGTACTAGTGCTGTCTTCTCGTTCTATTCTCCTTCTAACTTAACCTTGTGTCTTCTATCTATCTGTGTACCTATGTAAATGTTATTTTTATTCACAGTCTCTGCCTATTTATCAGCTATTATTTTTAAGAATATCAATTGTATCTTTTATGATGACAATTCGTAGCAAATCTATAAATTATTACTGACTCAAAATTAATGGTATACCATGGACAAAGTAAAAAAAAAATTCTCTCAAATAAACCACTTACGCAGCTTGGTGACTATTATTTGTGTGCGAATTCTCTCCCAACTCCGACGGTATGTTCACAGGGGCTATTAAAAAAAAAAAAACAAAATAGTTAATCTCTTTCTTATTTAAAATAATAACATAGCGTCTGATAGAAGTTGCATAACACTAGTATTAACAAAATATTGCCATGGCACGAAATTAATGCATGCATTGTAAGACTTTTTAATTTTTTTATGTAATAACACAAGTCCCCCATTAGAAATGACTCTTGTGTCGCAGGGGATTTTACATACATACATATAAGGGACACAAAACACCCATACTCAAAACAACAATTTTTTTTTTCTCAAAAATTTTAACCCAGGACCTCTGGTTCAGCAGTTTCGAGTTACTAACCAATAGACCTAGAAATTAATATGGTTAAAGGCTTTAGTTTTAATGAAATACACTCTTTACACTACAACAGCGTGATATCTGTCATTCATGACATTAAAAGACATGTCAAGCAAGTCGGGCACTCACGTGGCACATTAAAGTTGTGTGGCTCAATCATGGGCTGCGAAATGGCGTATTGTGGGAATTGAGGGCGCAGTGGAATACCTTGCCCCGCCAGAGGCACAGGGCTGGGATGAATCGGCACGAAAGTATAGTTGCCATTAACTTGGGTGACGTATTCACGATACCTGTAAAAAAATAGATAAAATAGGATGCATAAATACAAACTCCTTAAATTGAAATTATTACAATTACAAAGTTTTAAGGTGGAAACCATGCTAAGGCACTTATGGGCCTCATTCTATGTGTGCCTCTCATTCTCTCTTTCCCCTCCCCCCTTGCAAACCCCGTCTTTCTCCTCTTCGAGTTGCAGTTGTCCATGGGCAGCAGTAGTCACTATCAGATGAATCTCTTATATTTAATAAGAAGTAGTTTTGTTTTGTAATATATTTCATATGTCAATCCATAGGACATTACAATTTTTATAGTTATTTTCCAATCAAAAGTAAGTATTTGAAACAGTATATTTTTAATTTGCAGAAAGCTGACTTTGAACATAGATAAAAACGATTAATAATAACTTCAGATATACTAGAAGAGCTAATATTATGGTAAACAGCCAGGATGGGTAACCACTAGAAGAACATGCTGCTCCCAATATATTTACATTAAATATATTTTTAATATCTAACATACATTAACTATGTTTGTATGCTTTAACAAACAAATATTTTTCAAAAGCAGTTTTGTATTACACCCATCTATAACACATATACTCACGCCTTTACCCCCAAAGGGGTAGACATACGAGACAATTTCGTCCCCCTAACTTAACAGTGGGCAATCCTATTACCGTCAACCGGGCACTTTATACTGTTTGATAGGTTTTGCTTTAAAACAACACCGTTTGTAACCTTACAGTTTAGGGTACTAACATATTTGGCCAAGAACATGCAACATTTGGTGACAACATGAAATAGCAAAGCCGTATAACAGACAAGCGACTACTAGCTCTCATAAAGCAACATTTTTAATTAGAGAATTTAGTAATTTATATTAAAATAGATTTAGTTCACAACCACCGTATATTAGTTGAGGAGTTCATTAGCATCACCGACGCTCAATAACAGCGTGACAGATTTGATTTTTTTTTTGTTATCCGCTGTATTTAATACAAAATAGTTTATAAGCTAAAAATAAAATACATAAATAAGCTGAAGTAATACTGAACCACGGAGGTAAGACGTGTTACTGAATACTAAAAAAAGTATTTAATTTTCTAGGCTAGTTCTTGTATCAGAATTCGTATGAGTTTATAGCCCTGCATAGCAGTCGATTATAATTATAATTAAACATACCAGCCGGAGTGATTTTCCACCACGTGTAACATCGTGGTGCCTTCTTCAATCTCTGTGGTCGTGATTGACATCGTTAAATAAGTAAAAAAGTATATATATATATATATAATGTATTTAATATTAAGTTTAAGATATTTAGTAAGTAAAAAGAAAAAAAAAAGGTAGAAAAGATTAAGAAAATATGTGAAACGACACGCGTACAGTTAACGATATGTGCAATGAAGGTGACACGAGTCGTTTTACAAAACGACGAACGATTGAACTTAATGGACGAAACTACCCACAGTTTTATTTTAAACACGAATGTTTACGGAGACAGTTTTGTATATAGTTTTTTAATTGATAATTGGATTACACTATTATTTTGTAAATGATTTTGCTACTTAAAGTAAATAAATATCTTTTGCGTTCGTGAAATTCTCACTCATTTTGTGATCGTCTACAGTCCCCTTAATCTAGTCTATGGTTACGTGTCACAAATTTTTAACCTAAAAACAAAAAACGAAATTTGTGAAATTCACAATTAACTCAGCTGCCAACAGGTTATTAACAAAAAACAAAATCATTTTATTTGCGAGAAAAGATGTACAGATGAAATAGAAGAAAAAAAAAAATATTTTTACAATTTGCCGAACTTGGTTAGCAAATATTCAGTTTGATAATATATCATATTTTATAGAAATTGTATTATTGGGTATCCTAATAGAAATTTAAACAATGTCATATTATTTGAATAAAGAGATATATGATAAACTTTATATTAAATGTAACAGAGGTTATCTAGAACACTCGGACTTCCCCGCACCAGCCAGTTATTTTTTTTTATATTATAGGGAGGCAGACGAACAGACGGCTCCCCTGATGGTAAGTGACAACCGCCGTCTATGGACACCTGCAACTGAAGAGTCGCAAGTCCGCTGCTCGACTTTGAGGGTGATGAGGAATGAGGATTTGCAGGGAGGGGAACGAGACGGAAATGAGGAGACGGGAAAAGGGGCGGGAGGTCAGGGGAGAGGGGAGTTGGGCCTCCGGAAACCTCAATAATTTCGGGGAAATGCAGCGCAAGTGATGCTTCACAACCGGTTTTCTGTGAGGCCGTGGTATCGCACCGGTCGAGACGGCCCATTCGTGCCTAAGCTTGGCTCTACCACGCAATTGCCCATACTCCCCAATGCATCTGTATAAGCCTTACCTTCCCTATCTAGCCTCCCTTTCCTGTCAATATGCTTCTAATTTTCCCACCCAATTCCCAAAAGTGAACGGATGACGGCATCAGGCTTGCTTGCAAAATGTGGTCGTTCATTACGACTCTGCCTAGCCCTTCAAGGATAGAGGCGTGAGTGTAGTATGTGCGTATGTAAGTTACTGAGAAATAATATATATAGACTATAAAACATCACGCTGCGACTCTTAGGAGCGGAACAGTGAACTTCAACGCAGGTGAAAAGGCCCCTGCGTTGATGCTCACGCCTAGTAATTTATAAAGTACAATAAATTATACAAATAAATTGAAATTTTAATTTTAAATTCATTCTTCTGAGGTAATTATAACATTGGTTTCTTTATTATCTTTTACGTTCAGCTTACCTGTGTGGTTTTTGGTTAAGCTGTGTGTTTCTTGGTCGGGTAGAACCGGGCTAACATATCCTGTGAGTATTGCAAAGGCGACTAAGGGACTAAGGGACCGGACTGTTATCCATCAGACAGACCAAATTCTAATTGGCTAAACACACCCTACCCCTTAAGGGATAAAGATGGGAGCGTATTGTAGTTGCTTACCTTTCAAGTTCTTCTTCAGAATGTGCAAATGTGCAGGCGTTACCTCTTGGACAAAATGCTCTTGCAGCTGCATCTCTACACATTGGCATTTTATATTTGGTGTGGGTCGGAGTAGTGACCGTCTGTGGTGACCCCTGGCCTGAAACAAGGCTTGTTGGTATTAATAGACAGATAACTTGGACAAAAGCTTTACACACAATAATAATAATAAGTGGTCTACTATTTTTTATATTTTTAAATGTATTTTATATTTATATTGTATATTTAAAAATGTTATTTATATGTATATTAACTAGAATAAAGAGATAATAATAAACAGACCTAAATATTTCTTAATAAATATTGTAGATAAATTACACCAAGGTTCTGAGTGGGAATCAAACCTATGACCTCTGGCTTAGCAGTCATGTTGTAATATTGAAATTGCAAATTACTATTTTTAATACTCATTCACTGCACGTTGTGATCTCTTGTAAGTAAGAAAGCATGACAACTAAATTATTGTATCCGACAAGATGTATCATTTCTGACATTATACATATATATGTTGTTATAGAAACTAAGTAAATAAATAATGAAAAGTCAAACTGCCTGTATGTCACACTTAAACCAATTCTAATTAAATATGATAAAAGTCACCACGGCACCACATACTCTGAGGAGAATATATATTTATATATGACTGCCTGACTGCTATTCAACAGGTCGTGGGTTGGATTCCCACCCAGGACCAATACTTGTATGATGAGCAGGAGCATTCGTTCTACGACTGGTTGTAATTTATCTATAATATGTATGAATTTAGAAGTATAAAAGTATGTGTATCAGCTGTCTGGTGACCATAATACAAGCTCTGCTTAGTTTTGGGTCAGACGGCCGTGTGTGAGATCTGTCAAGTTATTATTCTCTATATTTCACTTAAAACTATAGTGTCCCACCGGTATCGGTTACAGCGACTACCTACCGGTGGTTAGGGCTCCAGAGACGAACCTCCTCACAATACGTGCCGTATCAAGGACTGCCTTCTGCATCAGGCCCTTTACCCAGCTGTGTAACGTGAACCTCTGCAGATGTCAGACCAACCCATGTGCTGATATGACTATTGGTACAATGAGTGCAGAATTCACATCCTACAAGTCGACCACCTCATGGGCTAAATTTAAATATTTTATTTATCTTATCTTATCTTTTTCAGCCTTTATGAGATTGTCGTCATGTGGAATGGTAATTTCAACAATCATTGCTCGGCGCTCTAGTCGGTCTATCACCACTATATCAGGTTTATTGGCAACAATAGTCCTGTCAGTAATGTTTTTTTTAAGGCAGCTCCAGCACTAGGATTAATGCCGGTGACGCGGGGGACTTTACAAACATTCAAACAACGGACACAAAGAACACCCAGACTCAGAACAACAATTTGAGGATTACATAAAGTATTGTCTAGTGCGGGGATCGAACCTACAACACTCGGCGCGGCAGTGTAGTGGCGAGGTGAACACTAAAACCGCAGTCCGTATATTGATGGATAATACATACATAATATCAACGCCTCTTTCCCATAGGGGTAGGCAGAGACCACTTCCTTCCATTTGCTACGATTCTGACATACCTTTCTCGCTTCTTCACCTTTCATACCGTTCCGCATACAGGCTCGTCGGTTAAAGGTACTTTTGACCTGGCCTTTGCTTAGATTGTCTTGAACTTGGATCTAGAACGTTCGCTTAGGTCTTCCTCTTCCGACAATTCCGTTTACATCTGCCATATAAATACCTTTTGTCAATCTTCTTTCATTCATCCTTTCGATATGACCGAACCAGTTCAGCATACATTTTTCTATTTTAGTCACTACATCCTCCTTCACACCACACTGCTCCCTTATCACACTATTCCTTACTCCTCCTCAATGCTCTCATTTCTACCGAATTGATTCTACTTCCGTGCTTCTTCTGCCATACCCTACTATATAATATAACAATGATTGATAATTTTGTTATTATTATAAAAGTCAAAATATTTTAAACTTTTTTTTTCACCTACTTTCGGTTCTGCATCAGGCAAAGGTTGACTGGTAGAGAATGCCAGGGCATTAATCCGCCTATGTAATAGACACATGCATAAAGTGCAATAAATATGTACCTGATTTTGTTTTCTATACAACTCCCGCATTAGAAATGCTTCTATGTTGCGGGGGACTGACAAACCTACGTACAACACCCAGGCTCAGGAAGTATTTGTAGATCACATAAATTTTTCATCCGTGAGGGAATCGAACCTACGACCTCCAAGAGTCACAAGTGCGTTGCCGGCCTTTTAGGTAGGAGTACGCTCTTTTCTTAAAGGTTTGAAGGTCTTACACATACAGTGCTCGTGTACATACAGAATGTCCTACTTTATCACCTAAATTATATTTTAAGTAGTTTTCTTCAAGAAACTATATAATATTTTTAGGTGTATGGGTAAAAAACTCAAAACATCGCTACTGTATTGTAAATTAATCTGTGGAGATGTTATCGTCTTTAATGTTTTAGTTGCAATCTATATATATTATTTATGTGAGTCTTGTAAGGCCGTCCATAGCTGGAGAGCCCATACTGAATGTGAGACTCAGCTAGGGAGTTATAGAGTAATAATTTAACATGATAAGGTATACGACGATTTAAGATCTTAATGTTTTCCTGAAAACACATACTTTATCAATATGGGGTCTCCAGTTTATTTTGTCGTCAATGATGAGGCCCAGATATGTATGGGAGGTTGCAAATTTAATGGTTGGGCAAAACCAACCACCACTATCTGAGCTATGTAGGCATGCGTGTTCTTGAGCTATTAAATGTTTGTTGATTGGTGTAGGCTTTAAGTATGGTGATCTGATGTGTAATAATTTGGTTTTATTTGCATTGAGGATAAGCCCTGGAATATGACACCATTTGGAAAGGGTATGGAAATCTGACTGTAAGTAATCATATGCTTTATCTAAGTCCCTGTAAAAAAATGCTTGCATTGTGTGACCGAGTAAGTGAGGTTACCGGATGCCTTACCCCCTTTCCTCTTTAACTTCCCCTTCCCGTCTTTCCCCTACCCTAAAAGGCGGACAGCGGTTTTACGACTCTTGGGTTGCAGGTGTTCATGGGCTGCAGAAGTCACTTACCATCAGGTAACCTATCTGCTCGTTTGCCCCCCTATAATATATAAAAAAGGATAAATAATCTCTTTCCTTCTTTCTTTCTGTCTATGAACTCACTTGCAGGGTTATCATTGCATCTATCCGGCAGGTTGTGTTTTTGGTTGTGGTTCGAGTCCCGGCACTGTGCCTGCTGTTGTAAGTAATGAATTAAACCGGCCACGACCTCCTTCAGTGACGTCATCACTTCACCTAACTGCTGCCACGATGGACTCTTTGCATCTGGAAGAAGATATGAAGAGTCGTTAGTATAATTAGCTGCTCCTATTTTCTTAGTTCTAGTTTTTGTTCTAGAAATAGATCTTGATTACCTAAACATTATATATATATATATATATACATATATAAGTCTAAATAATTATATAATGATATTCAAAAACAGTAATTCAAATTTCAAAGCACTGTTATACAATTTATTTTAATGGCTTTTATTTTACACGAGCAATTCTTGTATATTTTATTTAGCATTTATCTTGCAAATAGCTAAAACTATATGTATTATATCAAATTTCGTATTCAATTATGTATTCAGATTAAGCTTTGAAGCATTGATTTGGTTTTCTGTGAGGCCGTGGTATCGCACCGCTCGAGCCGGCCCATTCGTGCCTAAGCAAGGCTCTACCACTGTTTTTGTATTTTTTTTAGGGGCGTTATAGAAATTATAGAGAGTTGACTGTATAACATTAAAGTAATATATCTAACAGGATATATACATATATATATATATATTTACCAGGACTAGCGTCAATGTTGGCGAGTCTGTCCAAGTGCAGGCTCATAACAATCAGTTGGGCGGGGTCACCGGTCCGCTGTAGCGCTATGAACAACTCTTGAACGGACTGCGCGAAGGATTGGGGCGTCTGTAATTTATCTGTCAACAAAATAAAATAATATACATGTTAAAATATAATAAATCACATTCAACGGAGAGCAACTCGCATCATCGATAGCCAAGATATTTCTGATCGGCTTGAAACCTTGGCGGTGCGTAGAGATGTAGCTTCACTCTGCATCATGCATAGGAAAATCTTCCCGTGGGTATCGAAAAAAGCGATCTAAAAAAGTGATCAGACCTTTTAAACAATATGTATCCAATCAAGCAGTGACTGCATGACTGCAATAGTCTTGCCCCTATTACGTAAATGGGACTGAACTGTGGTATGTAAAAAGTGGGCCTTTCGGACACCACTGCCTACCCCTTTGGGGTATTTAATAATATGTATGTATATGGAGGCTTCAGAGGCTCACGTTAGGTATCTGGGTCAAGGGCCTGATGTAAAAGGCAGTCCTTCTTGATACCGCACGTATTGTGAGGAGGTTCCTGTCTCTGGAGCCCTAACCACCGGTAACTTGGTCCCTGTACCCGTTACCGGTGGGACACTATTTTTTATATTTTCTTTAATTTAAAAATATAATTTATATGTTTGTTTAATTAAATAAATAGTATAATACATTTTAGTGTCACCTTTTAATTGATCGTGAAATCACTGCGTCTTTGTAACCTTTGTGTTCTAAATATTTTTATTAATACAGAGTATAATACTATTTACATGACTAAGTAAGAAAGGCGCTGAAAGCAGAGCCATGCTTAGGCACCAATGGGCCGGCTCGACCGGTGCGGACACCACGGCCTCACAGAAAAACCGTTGAGAAGTAATGCTTGCGTTGCATTTCCCCGAAATCTGTGAGGTTTCCGGAGGTCCAACTCCCCCTCCTCCTCTTTCCTCTCCCCTCAACCCCCTATCCTCTTTCCCATATCCTCATCCTTCCTCTCTTTTTTCCCCTCCCCGCAACCCACAGCGTATTTGCGACTCTTGAGTTGCAGGTCTCCATGGACGGCGGTTGTAACTATCAGGCGGCCCGTCTGTTCGTCTGTCCCCCTATAGTATGAAAAAAGAAACTTAAATATATTGTTTTATCGGTACCCTAACCGACAAAAAAGTCCGTAAGGTAAGATTTTTTTATTTATTGATAATACTGCCATCTAATGTTTCTATTATGAACTGCAAAGAAGTTTAGGTTTTTTGTTTTAAAACAAAACATGGTGTAACACTGCCATCTAGTAAATGTATTACAAACAACGGAAACTTAACCTTTCCTTGTAATAAGGAACTTCGTTCCTATCTGGTGTCCCACGACACCACACGGTTTTTATAATATTATTATTGCCTGAAAAAGGTTTATATATATATATATATATTTTTTTAACCTTTCGGGGTTTTTTTAACATGAATCTCAGGAGCGAAGCCGGGGCGGGCAGCTAGTATGCATTAGATACATGTATGTATTAAATCGTACCTATAATACTCTGCATGTGACTCTTATGAGCCGTGTCTCCGTAGAGCAGGGCACTCCACTGATCCGGAGCTATCCTCAGGCCGGCTTCGGTGGCGATCTGGACGATCTGAGCGTCATGCTCTCGCCTCAGACTCTCGTACGTTCGGAACTCCTCCTTCAACTGCATTAGCGAAGAGTCGCATTCGCGTTTGGAAACCTACACAACAAAGAACTTGGAATAAAATGTTTCATATACATTCAATTTTACCGTAGGAGAGCCATGTTTAGGCAGAAATGGTCCGCTTCGACCGCAGTAACACCACGGCCTCACAAAAAACCGGTAGACAAACAATACTTGCATTGTATTGTAGAGTGAGTGAGGGTACCGGAGGCCCGACTTCCCCTCTCCTCATTCTCCCCTCATCACTCGATCAAGTGACACGTCTGTTCGTCTATTTACTACGGTTTCGGCTGTTTACAACAGAGTTTTAGTTTATGCTCTTGTGTCAATATTTTTTAAATTTCCAAAGACGAAGTCAGTCGTGAAGCTGATTGCCTGTTCCAATACATAGATCTTATGAAAAAGAACAGGCAAGAAACTCCAACTCCACTCTTCTTTGTACATATTATTTGCTAGTTACATCTTGTATAATAGACAAACCTTAAAACAAGAAGCTCTGTATAGGAGCTGGACGACATGGCCTATGCTAGTTTTGGAAGCCTGCGGAAAATGAGGCTCCAGTCTTTGGACAACAAACATCACCAACACCTGTCGACAGAAAAAATCTATTTACAGCAGTGAAAAAGCATCTCACCAGGCCGCCATAGTGTGGGTCACCATGCATTGACTAGACATGCAATGAGGATGATGACCACCACTTTTTGACTACACCTATTGCTTTCCATCAGGCAAAGTGGAGTCACTATGGTAGGCTGATATAAAAAAAATAAAAAAAACACAGTGACAGGTGATTAAACACCAACATTTTGTCAATCCTGGATCCCTCATGATTAGAGTGAATAAGTTTGTCTTGGATAGAAGGGTACCATCAACACGTTCCCGTTAATTCCCATCAGGTGGTGAGGATGGTGACCACCACTCTTGAACTCCACTTTTTGTTTTCCATTAGGCAGAGTGGAGTCACTATGGTAGGCTTAAATGTATATATATATATATAAATAATTTCTTCTTCAGTTAATATACGTTTTTTGTTATTTTAAGATATTGAATTGGATACATATGTATATTTATTAATTATAAGGATTTTTTTCACGTATTTACTTTGAATATATGTTCTAGCTCTAGCTCTAGTAGCTTTTATCAAGCGATGACGCGACTAAACGCATCGTGGTAGGTAGATATAACACCCCCCCACACCCCCTATTATTTGATTGACCGTCAGTGTATTACCTTTCTAGACAGTGCTGAACCGTCCTCCAGAGCGAGTAACACTAATTTGAGGACCTCCTCCTGCATCGCCGGTCCCAGGAACTGACACCCTCGCGCCCTCACAGCCGCCCACAAGTTCGCGCTTAACTGCTGCGGATTCTGACAAGAATATCATTAATTACTCTTCATTTATTTTTATAAATATATATAGGCCTACCATAAAAATTCCACTCTACCTAATGGCAAGCAATAAGTGGAGTCTAAGAGTGGTGGTCACCATCCTCATTGCAAGTGTCGTCAATTAAGCATGGTGACCCACACTATGGCGGCCTGGTGAGATGCTTTTTCACGCCCCGCTTAAAAGACCCGGGATCAAAGTGGGAGAGAAACACGTGCGCCGGTAGTCAATTCCAGGCTTTAACTGCTCGGCATTATTTGTTTTACCTACTAAATACTTGTTTTGTTCTTTTATACAGGAAAAAACAAACAAACAGCTCAACGGATGCTATAGATACTACAAACTAAAGAGTTGTAACAGCGCTGACCACCCTTGAGGGTAAGAAAGGGGTTTGAGCCTGCGGAACTCTCACTCACTCGGCAAATACAACTCAAGTATTGTAGTTCAAACCGGTTTTCTGTGAGGCCGTGGTGTTACTTCACTTGAGCCCGTCATACACGGTTTGTATAAATTACAGTATATAATTAATTATTTTTAATAACTAATATGTTTATTATTATGTATAACTAATTAGTTTATATAGGAACTGATTTATATAACAGGTTCCTATACTAATTTTGAAGGACGGAACCCTAAAGGTTTTGTTAATCGCTGCAAGGATCGACAAGAGAATACTATGAGAAGTGCCACGAAGTAATGATCGCGTGTCCAACGTATGCGGATCAACGCATCACTTTGACACGTGTGATAATTGTAGAATGACCTTCAGGTTAATATTTTTATAATGGTTTTTTTATAAATTTTATTTACAGTGGTACAAACACGTCTCAGGGGCATAACAAAATGAATTTTATTACATCGAATATAAGCACTATTTTCAAAGTTACCTGATGCTGCAATATGAGCTCAGTCACCGTTCTCTCGCCGAGCGACCTGGCTGCCCGCGCAGCCCTCCCCCTCCCTTCTTCGTCAGTGATGGCACACTGCAGCAGCATCACCAGTTTGCGCTGCATCGGCCTCGACAACCGACTGCCCGCCATAGAGTTGTTCACTATATCATATAAGAAATATTCCATTTTTACAGTCACGTCTAGGTTAGAACTTTTTATATTTTTATATAATGTGTATATGTAAAGATTTCTGTTAGAGATCGCTTTTAGTGAATGTTTAATTTAAGATTTACTGTAATTCTCTATGGTGTACAATAAAGAATATTGTATTCTAGAAATGCGTGACAAAGAAGTTTTATATATTCCTTTGTAAAATTGTTAAGCTTTGACAGTAAAATTAATTAATTAAAATTCTAACACAACAATAAACCTAATTTAAATTTAAATTAAAGGCCGGCAACGCACTTGTGACTTTTGAGTTGCGGGTGTCCATGGGCGGCGGTAGTCACTTACCATCAGGTGACCCGTCCGCTCGTTTGCCCCCAATCGCATAAAAAAAAAAACTTATGGAATGCGAAGTTTAAACTTTATAGTAAGTTGAGTTATAGGAGAAAAACGGACCAGTGCGTGTCTGCCTCGCGCACCGAGGGTTCCGTAAGCAAATTTTCTATGTATCTAATAGCAAGCGACTGTTTTAAAAAGTAAAAAATTATGTAATGGTGTAGAAGTATAAAAACGACGTGTGGTTCAAGGTAGTGTGGATTAGAAACATATTATTTCTTCTCGAAGGAGTTTTAATAGAAGACTGGGAGGGATTGGACTGTTATGTATCAGACAGTATGTATACAGTCATAAAGTGCCTGATTGTCGACCGTTGGCTTGCAGTTGTTACGCTAGTGGGACTGGGTTCTTGTTGGCATAATATGGGTTATTAAATACACCTTTGCTGACCCCTTAGGGGATTAAATTTGCAGTTCTCTCCCATACATCGAAGTTGTTTTCGATAGCAAAATACAATATCGATAGTTTACAATCGCATTTTTTTTTGTGATCAAATAAGTATTCTGAATTAATATTTATCAACTAAAGCAACACGAATTTTCGGATTTGTTCCATTACATGTACTGTTTTTCGTCCTTTCTTGCAAAATTTCATGACTCCAGGTCAAAAATGTTTAATAGTGAGGTCTTAATGAACATCTCTTCTGGTTGCGTTGACTTGTACGCTTGCTTGTTATCATGAACAAAGGAAACGGAAAAAGATTTCTCACGGACAGACAGACGGACAACCAAGTGATCGTATGAGGGTTCCTTTTTCCTTGTGAGAAACGAAACCCTAAAAAGACATGGAAAGCTGCCTCTCGGTTACTTTCAAGGTACTACTCGTAGACAAAGAAAGCTGATCAATCATTGAAGAAGACTGTCCGATAAGTGTCTTGCTTGTTCTTCTCCATAAGATCTTGGATTTGGAACAGCAACTAGCTCACGGCTGACTTAGTCTAACCGACTTTCTCTCTTGACAATTAAAAAATCCCTATGATTTGATTATGATATTGATTCAAATAAAATTAAGGATTAAAAATCATTAATTGTGCATTGTAGCCGTTACACGTAACCTGTGTAGTTAGTTCTCGGCACTACAGGACTAGATATCTACTACAGGATCGAAGTGTTGTTAGTCACATAGTGCCCGAATAACGGAAACAGGCTTGCCCCCTTTTGCGTGAGTGGGACTACCTCATTATAAGCCAAAAGTGGGCATTTGAGACGTCGTGTGTGTGAATTTGTTTATTAGGAATGCACAGTCACTGCATGGGTAAAATGGTTACTTACAACTTTCACTGTCCTGAAGAA
The DNA here is from genome assembly GCA_947561695.1 of Tyria jacobaeae. Lineage (NCBI taxonomy): Eukaryota > Metazoa > Arthropoda > Insecta > Lepidoptera > Erebidae > Tyria > Tyria jacobaeae. The sequence goes on along the minus strand of OX387207.1, from coordinate 1,257,750 downwards.
TGCTGGGTCAGTTTTAAAATTGAAAAGGAGATTTCAATCGATCAAAATGACTAACAGTTTACAGTCAATGATACACGGCTGATGATAGATGGCTTTTACAGTGACAATAATACTCTCTGCTTGCCCTTCCGGACGGTAGGCATTAGTGTAATAACTAACTAACGGGTGCTATGGCTATCTCCAAATGATGGTGATGAATGACTGCGCTATAATTCTCTTTAGGGATAAGTTAACCAGCTCACCATTGCCGCAGAATTTGAGGTAGACGGCAAGGTTCTCCATACATTTCACAATGCAGTCGTACGCCTGCCGATCGCTCTCCGGCAGGGCTTGTATCGAGGGCGGGTGGTACGGCTGCGCGGGGGGCGTGTACCCGGCCAGCTGGAGGAGGGCAGTGTTCACGACCAACTCCTCCGGCTCCACCTGGATCACTGTCTGCAAAAAAAGATGATTAACATAAATTAGGGAATGGGTATGTGACTTAATACATAACTTGTCCTCTTAGTACATAAAACGGAATGGTTCTTTTTTTCTACGTGTTTAATCAGAATACCTATTAATTTAATGCGACTGTTTGCATAGATATTTAATTTAACTTTTAATTTAAAAGAATACTAGCAACGTGGGTCACACATTACTAGTATTTTGTTAACCCTCCCAGATAAGCTAAATGTAAATGCTAAGGGGTGGGAACCTGGTGTTCTGAAACACAGGCCTAGAGACTATCTTAGACACCAATCTCCTACAGTATATTATAGTATAGAATAAAGTATACAATTTCTTTGGTATTAAGCATTTGGCAAATTATCGCCTGCCGTATTTCCGAACCGATACGACCTTCAAACCTTCAAGAAAAGAGCGTACTCCTACCTAAAAGGCCGGCAACGCACTTGTGACTCTTGAGTTGCGGGTGTTCATGAGCAGCGGTAGTCACCATCAGGTGACCCGTCTGCTCGTATGCCCCCTATTGCATAAAAAAAAAGTCGGCTTCTATACATATTGTGCACAAAGTGTAATAAAAAGTAGAGAAAACGTAGGAGAGAAAGTAGGAGAGGAATTAGGCCATAGATATATGTAAGAGATACATCGGAAGATCTAAATACCTACTCGATTCAAAAAACGTAAATGTACACAACTGACTTGCCTGTTGGTCTAGCGGTTAGCGATTCTTACTGCTAAAACTGAGGTCGTGGGTTCGATTCCCACCCAGGACAAATATTTGTGTAATGAGCACGATTATTTGTTCTGTGTCTTGGTGTAATTCATATATATAAATATATATATGTATTTATTTACAAATATATAAGTATGTTTAGCAGCAGTCTGGTTACCATAGTACAAGCTCTGCATAGTTTGTAATATGGTGACCAGACATGTGCGAGTTATTATTATTAATGCATGTTTAAATCAAAAACTTGTTGTACATAAAGAAAAACCTGTTTTAATCGGTCAACTGTTTATATCCACAAGTTATTGTGAGTAGAATGAAAGGCAGCTTTCAGTGTTTTTAATGACATCATCTGTATACATCATATGTTAGATAGAGTGCTCGGAGTGCGTGGTAAAAGGCAGTTCGTGCTACAGGCATGCGACCCTGACGTCCTCAAACCATTGTTTAAGGTACCTAATTCAGCCATATAAGTTATATATCTTATATATAAAAGTCTCGTGTCACAATGTTAGTTACCATACTCCTCCGAAACGGCTAGACCGGTTTTTATGAAATTTTGTGTGCATATCGGGTAAGTCTGAGAATCGGCCAACATCTATTTTTATCTCCAATTTCGTTTTTTTTTTTTTGGACAACATTTTTGTTTCGCGACAACATTGTTAATGCGTACGAAGTCGTGGGCAACAGCTAGTATATATATATATGTATATATATATTTGTAGGTGAACACCTGCAACTCAAAGAGTGGTAATTGCGCTGTCCATCTTTGAGGGTGATGTGGGGATGGGACGGAGGAGAGGGGCGAGAAAAAGGTAAGGGGGTTGAGGAGAAGGGAAATAGGAGAGTTCGAGTTGGACCTCCGGCACCCTCACTCACTCGGCAATGCAATGCTTATATCGATTTAGCATCTTACTTACGTTTACGTGCCGCCTAGCCTACAACCGTCAGTCAACTTACGAAAGTGGTATCAAATTATAATCAGCAAAACTTGGGTGTTTTATACATCTCTGTCTACACCGCCAGGATAAAGGCGAGAGCGTTTGCATCTATGTTCATTTATAATAATAATAATAACTGGACATATCTCACACACGGCCGTCTGATCCCAAAATAAGCAGAGCATGTGCTGTGGTAACCAGACAACTGATAACAACACCTTTTAACAGTGGTACACACTTTAACAGTGGTTAGGTAACAACGACTTTTAACAGTGGTAGAGCCATGCTGCAGGCCTAACAGCCATGCTGTTAGGCACGAATGGGCCGGGTCGACCGGTGGGATACCACGGCCTCACAGAAAACCGGTTGCGAAGTAAAGCTTGCGTTGCATTTCCCCGAAATGAGTGAGGTTTCCGGAGGCCAAACTCCCCCTCTCCCCTCATCTTCTTTCTCCTCATCCCCCCTCTCTTCTTTCCGCTCTCTGCATCCCCCATCCCTCATCACCCTCAAAGGCGAACAGCGCACTTGCGACTCTTGAAATGCCCATGGTCGGCGGTTGTCATTTACCATCAGGTGACCCGTCTGTTCGTCTGTCCCCCTATATTATAAATATAAAAAAAAATTAAAAAACATTCTTATATAGTACTAAATAGATACATATTATAGATTATATTTAAAATTATAAAAACAAACGTGTCATTAGATGGTTAGTTGTTTTTAGGTTTTTACTTCAAGTTTTTATCTGTTTTCAGCTGCATTTATGTAACAATCTATCTCTAGGTAAGCAAAATTTGTTCTGTAACTGCATTTCCTACTTCTATGTTTAATGCATGCCTTGGCAGCCTTTAAAAAAAAATAATAAGTCTACACTATAGAATGTAAAAATAAGGTCACGCTTCGTCACATGCTTAGTTGGTTGTCCTTATATAAATTAAAAAAAATACACCCAGACAGAACAAACTAACATGGTCATCACACAAATATTTGTCTTAGGTGGGAAGCGAACCCACGACCTCTGGCTGAGCAGTCAGTGTCACTAACCATTAGACCAACAGGCCATCAATCATTCATACTATCACGCCTATATCCCCGAAGGGGCAGGCAGGGCCGTCTCAACCGCTAACTTTTTGCCAACTACAAAATATTTAAGTCCCATTTACGTAATACGGGGCAAGTCTATTACGTCATTCGAGCACTATATGACTGTATAATTTATTTATTTCTTACACACCTCGGTGCGACAGTGTCGTAACGTTTTTATTATAACATGTTATACTATATTTAGATACTAAAGTATTATGTTGTTTAATAATAGATACCATTGTTAACAATAAATTTAATTAGATTTAAACAATAATATTCATAAATGAATAACATATGGAATGTAGGGTTACCCTTACGACTGACTGATAGATAACAGTTCGACCCCTTATTCCCCTGTACAATTATTCAATTATTCATTTATTGTATGTATGTCCAACTAATAATGATAACCAAAGGAAAATCCTTTATGCAAATATTTAAGAGTGAATTATACTGGTTATTAGATACATAGAAAAAAGTTAGTTTGCTTACGGAACCCCTTGGTGCGCGAGTCAGACTCGCTCTTTTCAACTTTTTAGCTGCAGTGTTTAATTTTTCACTAGGCGCCCTAAACAAAAACACAATCAGATCTACACTAGGCTAAGATATAAGCGAAGAAATATACTTACGAAATATTATAGCGTAACAGTTTTGTGGCTTCGTCGTAAAGCGTTGTTATTCTGGCCGACACTAAGTATATTTCTAGTAACATTTAAACCAATCAAGTCACATGTTAGAACGCTACCTACCGTTATAAACTGTATAGCATATAAAAAGCTTGAAAGAAATGCCATGACAAGAATGTTTCAGTAACATTATTACTTTTTTCCGATTGGTCAATTTATGATAAACCTTTTACACCTCGAGGCCGAGTTGCAGGCAGAAGAAAAGAAAATCTAATAATAACAAACATACATACATACACTCACGCCAATATGGACAAAGGGGGTAAGCAGACATATACATATATACATAATTTACTCCTACAGGCACTGACTGTATATACTTATACTGTCTCCCTCTGCACCCACGGTAAGAGATGAGTTGGCCATATTGTACTCCTTCCGAGAACCGCATGTCTTCATAATAACAAGACTAACAAATGATCATTACTACTAATAATTGTTTTTTTTTTTTAAATTACATGCTTATCTTTGGTCACACGAACAGCAAGGCTCAGTCAGTCATTTTCGTAAACAAAATCATAAAGTGTTCGGGACCTTAGCGCTGGAATCGTACGCAAAGTACAAAGCGACACTGAGGCAGACTGTTGAAATGTAGGTAAGCCTCATATCTTGAGCAACATATAATTCAAGGCTATTAATATAACAAATATTAGACCTCTATCAATCTTACTAGTATTTGAATAAGTTTGAGTAAATTTTAAATAGTGTGGGAAAATATGTGGTTGCGTGTTTGTTACTTCTTCAATCTATAATTAACATACGGTCGCGCATTATGGAAGTGAACAGTGATTTTTTTTCTGGGTGAAACCTCCTCGGGTTGTCACCCCACCGGGGGTTTCAAATTGCAATAATACCGGGGGTTTAATATTACAATATATATCAGTGCAGCTCAGCTGTTTAACAAAGCTGTAGAAATGCTAAGAAATGAATGATTTAGTAAGTTAGCTTTATATGAACAAGACCGTGTCATGCAATTAAAATCGATTTCGCTTCAAGTTGTCCTTGACTTATCGTAACTATAATGTGTTATTAATTCAATACGAGTTGCCTAAGTTATTATTTATAACATCAGTGAAAGTTCCGTTTTGTATAAGTATAGCATAAAAAGCTATTACTTTATAGTATACCATATACCTGTATTTTTTTAGCGAACAATTAGCCCACCGTCTTTTTTAAAAAGCTGATATTTTGAAGCCCAACTCCCTTTTCCCCTTTCCTCTCCCCTCATCCTTCCTCTCCTCTTTCACATCCCCCCTCTCTTCTTTCCCATCCCCGCATCCCCTATCCCTCATCACCCTTAAAGGCGGGCAGCGCACTTACGACAAGAGTTGCAAGTGTATATGGACGGCGGTTGTCACTTACCATCAGGTGACCCGTCTGTTCGTCTGTCCCCCTATAGTATAAAAAAAAAAAACAAAAGTGAGAATTTTTTATTGAAAATTAGGGCGCTTTTTCGATATTAAGTCAAAATAAGGTATAAACAAAAATTTTATTAAAAAAAAATACAGTGTGCTTTTAACATAAAACAGTAAGGTAAGTTTTCACCAAATTTCATGGAAAAATATTTTTTTATTGTAAAAGATAAAAAAAAAAAAAAATTTGGTTATTTGAATTTTTCACATAACTTTTGAGGTTGTATATCTTTTTATTACCTACAACTTTGCCATTTAACTTTCTTCCACAAGACTTGTAGTTTTGTCGGAAATCGAGATAAGCCGTTTTTTACCCTTTTAACACTATACTAATTTTAACACTATTCTCTTCCTTTTCCAATGGGTTTCATCCTACTATTATTTTTATTCACTTTTTACCATTTTCAAACGCTTCAGCCCTGGTCTATAAATCAATGTTAGTATTACTACGCTCCTATACTAAGCCAAATGACTGAGTAACTAACGATCGAGCAACCAAGGTCTGCCGGAGTTTTGGAAAGCTTCCTTAGTAAGCCCTTTGGGCATTAACGCTTCAGTGGTAGAGCCATGCTTAGGCACGAATGGGCCGGCTCGACCGGTGCGATACCACGGCCTCACAGAAAGCCGGTTGTGAAGTAACGCTTGCGTTGCATTTCCCCGAATTGAGTGAGGTTTCCGGAGGCCCAATTCCTCCTTTTTTCCATCTCCTCATCCCTCCTCTCTTCTTTCCGCTCCCTGCATCCCCCATCCCTCATCACCCTCAAAGGCGGGCAGCGCACTTGCGACTCTTGAGTTGCAAGTGTCCATGGACGGCGGTGTCACTTACCATCAGGTGACCCGTCTGTTCGTCTGTCCCCCTATAGTATAATAAAAAAAAAAAAAAAAAAAAAACGTGTCCTCTGCAATCTGTTGGAACATCGAGTGGTTTTGACTCGTGGAGGTTGCCGCTCGTAAATAAAAGTAAATCTTACCTGATCGAAGGGACATTGTTTTCGATGTAAGTGTTTGAGGCAATGTCTACATAGTGTGTGGCCGCAGCCTAGGCTGACGGGGCTCCGAGGTGGTGTGCCAAATTCTCGGCAGCACACTGGACAGTTGAGGTAATCCGTCCATTGAGGCGCCTGGATTGGCATTCTGCAACAAAGAATGTCGACCGATATTGTAAAATGCGTCGTTAAGAAGAGTGACTCAATTTTTAAGATTTTGTTTCTAGATCCTGCCTTGACGAATTTTTTTGCTCATTCAAATCAACTAAGAGTTAATTATAAGGCAAGCGTTTACCTGTTGCCTTTATTTTTCAACAAATAGCTGTAAACTTTCTTTCCTTCAGGTAAACCTGAGGCCTCAAGATGAATGAAAGAAGGTTGACAAAAAGTATTTATATGGCAGAGGTAAATGGTTGTCGGCAGAGGAAGACCTAGGCGAATGTTCTTGGACCAAGTCCAAGAAAATCTAAGCAAAGGCCAGGTCAAAAGTACCTTTAACCCGACGAGCCTGTATGCGGAACGGAATAAAAGTTGAAAAAGCGAGAAAGGTATGTCAGAATCGTAGCAAATGGAAGGAAGTGGTCTCTGCCTACCCCTATGGGAAAGATTCGTGATATTATGTATGTATGTATGTATGTATTAATGTAGTTGGTGATCAGGGTATGATACTTTTTTAGTAATTTTACTTGTTATTAATTACTAATAGTAACATGAGTAACACTTTACTAATATTAAAGTTAACCCCTCTAGCTAAGCTTGTACCGAGAAGAGATACAGGCCGATTGTGGTATTACTAGTGGTGTTCGAACCTGCAACCACGCAATCGCATGTCCGACTTCGTAGCATTATGTCACACTTTACATTAATTATATATTCTTATATACGCTCACTGTATCCCCTAAGGGGTAGGTCCTTAAAGGTATAAAACACACATTTTGCCAATAAGTATATCTTAAATAGCATAAGAGCTTTGCTTGATATATTTTTTTCAGTAAAAGTTTTTTGAAAGATATATTTAAATACGAATTATTTACTGTTGAAATAAAAAAAAAATGAAAAAGGCTAATAATCATAATCATCTGGACTCGAACCGAAGTCTTCTGATTTCAGGACCGCCCGATTTCCCACCTGAGCTATTATAACCTTGTGGATGGTGGGAAATTTACCTTCGTATTCTAATGATATTGTGGCAGTTTGTCATTGCCTGAAAACACAGATAAAATGACGTTTTCTGAAAATGAAACCTAGCTAGACCGATTTATCGCCCCCGAAACCCTCTGCATACTGAGTTTCATGAAAATCGTTGAAGCAAGATACCGGTCACTTTATTTAAAAAAAATGAATGTCTATTTCTCAACCGCCAGGTCTTGCTTAAGGTATTCATATGTTAATATTATTAAACGACCCCGCATAGATTTACCATTCAGCTGGGCAGTAGTACACCATCTACTCGAAGGGTTGCAGACGCCACTTTATTCGTATTCTTCTCAGCAAACCCTTTCATTTGATACCCATATTACAGAAGTACTTAGAAATAACTAGTTCGCCATCCGGGGCTGACCGCCATATTGGATTGAGAATGACGTCACTTTACCAAATAATATGCATTGTCATCCAAACTAAACGTGTATACAAAATTTATCTCGATCGATTAAGGATAACTGCTATCAAATTCAGTTGCAAACCTAACATAAATAAATAAATACAAACGACCTCATAGTAACGTAGTGTAGGACGCCCACAGGCCAGGTGGAGTGACGATTTGCGCAAGAAGGCTGGCAGTAGCTGGATGCGAGAAGCCGAAAATAGATCGAAGTGGCGTGCAATGGGAGAGGCCTATGTCCAGCAGTGGACTGAGGTAGGCTGATGATGACGATGATGATGATGATGATGATGATGATGATGATGATGATGACCTCATGGACCAACTATGTACGCACAACTAGTTGTGCCATCCAGAATGTGTTCCTAATCACGTCAAAACACAACTACGCACAACTTATTTACTATAACCATTCCTTTTATAACATCTACAGGCCTAGCTATGTTAAAACTGCGACCATAACCGCAATTAAACTTTATACACCGATCTTAATTAGTTGTGTCAATGGAAATGATTAAAAAAATATTCCTTATGACACAACTAGTTGAGCATACATAGCATACAAATATCCCAACTTGAATAAACACAATTACAAATACACTTAACTGACAGTGGGCAACCTATACTAATACTATTGTTGCGCCATCGAGAAAAATAGACTGGAACAATCTACAAGACGCGAGAACGAAGGACAACGCCATCTAGTGTCGGATAGCGCGCAACTGTGGACATTATGACACTAGATGGCGCTACAAGTAGCTCTAGAATAATCTATTTAGTCTAGAGCCATCGATCGAATATTATCGTACATTCTAGTTATCTCGACAGATACACAATATTGTGTTGTGTTTTTTTGGTAATCAATCGACTACTTTAATTTATTAAATACCCAGCTCGTAACACTATAAAAAGGACGAGTTTGAATTTTCGATCTCAGGATTATATTTTGTGTAATATCATCATGCAACTAGCTAAAGGAGCGGTGCATATGCGAGTAACGGCTAGTTAGAAAATAATTCGGTTTTATAAAAACAAAATACTTAGCGGTTTATATATTTTCTAAATTCGAATCGATATTTAGTTTAGTGTTAATGTATATTTGAAACATACATACAGTGAAATTAGTCTCGAGAAATTTTTGCATATGTAGTGGTGTGTATATTACTCAGATCTTAGAGCGCGTTTCCACTATATCGTTCTGGCCTATACAAAAATGTTTCGATATCCTAACATTACTATTTAATTTTATACTTATCCCTAGCAACACTCTGATTTTTGTTTTCAATAAAAACAAGTTTTTATTTTAAAGAAAAAGGTTTTGACTTTATAAAAAAAAAAGGTGTGTGTGCGATTCACACACGATAGAAGTGAAACTTCAAAGAGGAGAGACCGATATATAGTTTTTTTTTTCTTTTTTCCTTTCATCTAGGTTTTTAAAACTCCGGGGAATCTACGGGGGGGTCAAAATTTTTATTATTATTGGCCTAGGACGCACCGTTTCCGAGATATTTCAATCTCAACCAAAAATTGTCACTTGATAGTGGAAAGTGGAGCACGCACAAAACCAGAATAAACCAGTTGACGCTGTCCGCAGGTGCCACGTGACCATACACTACTACAAACGCAAAAAATTCTCCAAGCTAATTTACCTGTACATACATGTTCGAAACTTATATTTTAATATATATATGTATGTATATTTACTCGGTTGTGCATTTTGGGGATAATATATGCACTAAATATACACATGTATAAGATTTATTGGACTGCGGTCTGACCGAAGATGTGTTACACTTCCTTCGGGAATGTGTCAGAAACCAAACTTACAGGGAACAATTAGGGGTCGCGAGAGGCATGAAGTTCGGCCTTTGTAATAATATCCTGGCCAACCCTGCGCCGGTTGAAGACGTTATATAAATTAGCAGTTTTATTTATTCTAGATGTAAATTAATATTACCTTTGTACTGTTACAGGGCGATGTGGTCGCAAAGACAAAGCCCTTAAAAAAAAAAGATTTACTTTAAAATAAACATTTAACAGTGAAGGAAAACATGGAAACAAAATTGACTGATAGGGTCACCCGAAGCCTTATTTGGAGCATCTCCGAGATAATAGCTCAACTCATTCTATATCTCTTGAAAGCTAAGATTTGTACATTTAATAAATAGGGAAGAGGCTGCCAGCTGAGACGCAGTGGTTCGGAAATATTTCGCGTGCAAGATTACCACGTTCTGGGATCGGCGCCAGGCCACCAACCCAAAACACCATACATTAATCAATTCTGACAATGACGAAACTATCGAAATTTAAAAATCACCGTATGTACCAATGTAGTTTTGGTAAAATAGAATAGAGCCACTTCGAGGCTATTTAGGGATCGGTGGCGATAAAGGTGACTTAGGGATCGGTGGCATAAAAGGCGACTTAGAAATCGGTATCAGACAGCATAGTCCCACAGTGTGAGGATGACGACAATAGAATTAAAGCACCGAAATATGTAGAATGAGTAATATCTTCAAAACGCCTCCACTTCATCCATAGCTTATGTGAACCCTAGATCTAAATATATCTCATTTATTGAAAACAATATACAGTAAATAAAATACTGGTTTATTCGACTACATTAATTGCATTGAATTAGCTTAATTTGAAAGTAATTTAAAGTGGCCATAGGTTAAAGCAAGCGTCGATTAAAACTAGTACATGTCTTCCCCAGGGTTCAAAGTATCCACATAATGAATTCAATCAAAATCTATTAAGCGTAAAAAGGAACACAAAGAGATGACTTTCGCATTTATAATATTAAGTATAGATAGTATAGATTAGTCCAGTCATTTGGTAGACATACCTGGAAAATTTTCCTGGAGCTCACAAGTTCAAGTTCAAGATAAGTTCTTTTACATCTGTTATATAAAAAAAAATCCAGACGTACCATTAACAATAGGTACGTCTATACTTGCAGGCAACAATGGAAAAAATAGATTTGAAAATTTAAAATTTCACGTTTAAATCATACTTCAGCCTCATTCAAAAACCATTTTGTTAAGAACACGACATGTGAAATTGTTATATAAATTATAATATCTATGTGTCTGATCGCAAAACCTTTGGCCTATTATCGCCTATTAAGATAACTCCATAGTATTGTTACCGGCAACAGATACAATCATTCAATCAATCATCACACAAAGAAGGAATTATTCCCAGTGCGGAGGTTGTTTGTTTATAATCATGGGGAGTGTTCGGACTTATACCGGCGGCTGTTTCCGCCATCGTCCTAAGCGACAAAATATCCATCCCCACCATCTGGACGATTGGCACTCCACCACTGTGCGTTTCTCGAGAAGCTTTCTGCCTCGCACAACCAGCCCATGGAACAAATTGTCGCCTGCCGTATTTCCGAACCGATACGACCTTCAAACCTTCAAGAAAAGAGCGTACTCCTACCTAAAAGGCCGGCAACGCACTTGTGACTCTTCGAGTTGCGGGTGTCCATGGGCATCTCAAAAAAAAAAAATACATAACATATACATATTAATAAGTGTTAAAGAGCTCGGGCTTCTCAGCAATAGCCAGTTCGATTTAAGTATAGGCATGTGACCTTGACTTGCTTGAGCTATGGCTTCTACTCCCCAATCCTTGTATATAAGCAATATCTCGTTCCTCTCTTTCTATCCATATTTCCCAAAAGCGCTCGGATGACGGTAGTGGGCTTGACTCCCATTACGTTAATGGGACGATATTATGATAAAATGTTTATTACGCCTCTGCTGCTGCTCCGGGGGTACAAGCATGAGTTTATGTATCTGTATATTAAAATCTCAGTGATTTATAAATAATTTTCATTGTTTTTTTATTCGTTTTTACAAAAAGTTGGCCCTGTTTAAATTTGAAAATAAGATTCTACCTTTATATAATTAAGGGATAAAAATGCAGCCCTTATTACATACAATTTATATCGAGACCCGTATTGATTCATTATATTCTTTTTTTTATGTTATAGGTAGCCAAACAAGCAGAAAGTAACCGGTCACCTCATTGTATGTGACTACCGCCATCCATGGACACCTGCAACGGAATAGCGCTGCCCATTTTTGGGGAGTACAAAATTGAAAAAGGGGTAAGAGAAAAAGGAGAGGGAGTTTGGGACTCAGGTCCATAAAATTCATTCAACAACTGGTTTTAACATTCCGGTCGCACCGGTACATACGTTTAAGCATGGCTCTCCCATGTTTACAACTATATACTGAAGTTACTGGAATTTACTTCAGAAGACCATTTAAATAAACCTTGGAGCTAAGCTTGCTCAAATTAAATAATTATCGTATTATTTGACCAATGCTTCTTTTTGTGCTGGTGAGTACCTTATATGATACTGCACGGATGGCGTAGTATCCCCGCACGAAACAACACTTGGTGTAATCCTCAAAATTGTTGTTCTGAGTCTCTGTGTTCTTTGTGTCCGCTGTTTGAATGTTTGTCAAGTCCCCGACACATGAATTAATCCTAGTGCGGGAGTTATATCTTCAAAGAAGAAGAATATATACTAGACCTAATTTAATTTTCTAAAAGAATCTGAAAGTACTAAATCAAATAATAGATTTTTAATACCTATTCGTAGCCTCAAATAACATAATTTAATAGACATTAACAACAGTAACTGCTGAAATCTCACGCACCCTTTTGATTAGAAACTAAATTGAGCTTTTACTCTGGTAACATACAAACAACATACAAAAACAACAAGTACATGTTGGGTATATGTGTATTACAGCCAGTCACAAAACAAATGATCGTGCTTATCACATAATTATTTGCTGTATAATTGAGCATAATTGGATAGGAAAGCTACGTAAATAAACCAAATGATTTCTTATACAGGGATGGGGGGGTGATGAGGGGAGGGGAAAATAGAAAAGAGGATTTAGGCCTCCGGTACCTCACTATGCCTCGGTAAATACTAAGCAAGGACTGTTTGACGACTGGTTTTCCGTAAGCCGTGGTATTAATCAGGTCGACCCTGCCCATTCGTACCTGAGCAGGGCTCTACTACCGTATTGGTAATATAAACCCACTGCCATTTAGGAATTATGACCACAGTCTTACAATGACGTCACTAAAGACAACTCTGCTTGTTCTTCGGGCAGTTTTTACAACGACGAACAAAAATAAAACAAAAGTCCAGCTTAAATGTAGGGTTCACACATATCGATACAAACGTTTAAAACGCGCTTAGCATCGCATTCGTTAAGCAACGGTTTGTAAATAAACATTACAATGATTTTGATTAAAGTATAGATGGGAGTCGCCACGCTTAGTTATCAGGATCACTACACAACAATTACGCTTACAAGCCTCAACCGATCGACATAAAATGTTGTCTATGATACAAAAGGAATAATAGGTTGTGTTTCTTATTCGAAAAGAAAAACAGTGTTCCAAAAATCAGTTGTATGCGAAGCAATAGAAGCCAAACTCCTTTCTAATATCACGTATACGATTCAATCATTATCATAAACATTAATATAATTTGTTTAAAAACAAATTATATATCACTCACCCTTTCGAATAAAGGACAGTTGTAATACCCAAAAAGGGACCATGAACCTCTTTTGAAGCTATTGACATTGTTAAACACATTGACTCCACAAAAACGCTATATGAGTTTAGCATTATTTTAATTTTGGTTAACTAATCACTACTTCACAATTCTAAAAACACTAGTAGTAGTAGCGGCAGTATTGATATTTCACCACTTATTTATCAAATGCATATCATTTTTTCGAAATACTCTAAGCTAAGTTACATAGGGTAGTTCAAAATAAATTTTTAAACAATAAGTGGTTCGCTTATCAAAACTTAAACTAGTGACAGGTCAGGTGTATATCCAGTTTTTTTTTTTTATAGTAAATAAAGAAGCCTGCCCACTGATACGTACGTGATAAGGAAAAAAAAATTGTATTTGAAAAGTATGAAACTGGGGCCGCGCATGGAACGCCAACAATTGTCTGCTAGATTATTTATGCGTATGATGACCGTTAAAACAACTAAGAGAACGAGAGCGTATGGACATGAGATACGCAGACGCGGTTGATACGCAGACCACCAAAGCCTTTATGAAAGGGCTTTACGCTGTTGATACGTTCTAGGAAGCTTAGTAGTCCATATCGTTTTTAGGGTTCCTTACCCAAAGTGTAAAACGGGACCCGTTTTTACAGATGATGTATTTCTGTTGCCACTATAACACTATTTATTTATCTATTTATCACTTTAAAAATAAATAATTAAATTAAAATATAACAAATATTTAAGGGGGCTCCCATACAACAAACGTGATTTTCTTGCCGTTTTTATAGATAATGGTACGTAAACCTTGCTTGATACTTGCATTACATGGTCATGGTATGATCCTGTTATGAAGAAAGGCTTATCTATAGTTTCAGTAATTTCTTTTTTTTTTATACTATAGGGGGACAGACGAACAGACGGGTCACCTGATGGTAAGTGACACCGCCGTCTATGGACACTTGCAACTCAAGAGTCGCAAGTGCGCTGCCCGCCTTTGAGGGTGATGAGGGATAAGGGATGCAGGGAGCGGAAAGAAGAGAGGAGGGATGAGGAGATGGAAAAAAGGAGAAGGGTTCTTAGGGTGTTCACTATAAGAAGTCGTGTGTAACTTTATAACGAAATGTCCGGTTAGAAAATTAATAAATAGGTGTAGCGCTGTAGGTGCAACATGTTGTATCGTCGCCATATTAAGGGGAAAACACATGTAAATATTTTTAACGCAGATTTTTTTTTATGAAATAGGGGCAGACGAGAAGACGGGTCACATCAACTCTCAAAAGTGCTACTGTTATCTTTTTAAGAAGCAAAACGAAAGAAACATTAATTATAATACATGAATATTAACAAATAATCATTGTTTATTGTTACAACCTTATAGATGGTGGCGAAATTTACCTTCGTATACTAATGATATTGTAGCAGTTTTTCATTGTCTGAAAACACGGATAAAACGACGTTTTCTAAAACTGAAACCTAGCTAGATCGATTTATCGCCCCCGAACCCCCCTATATACTAAATTTCATGAAAATCGTTGGAGCCGATTCCGAGATTCCAATTATATATACATATAAATACAAGAATTGCTCATTTAAAGATATAAGATTTCTGTGGGGACCTGAAACTCATAACTGACACAAAAAACACCCACACTGTCGACAACTATTTGTAGTTCGCACAAACCACGACCTCCGGCGACTCAACTGTTACGATTACTAACCGTTCAACCAATAGGTCAGTTAAATATATATATGTATATACTAGCTGTTGCCCGCGACTTCGTCCGCGTGGTATTTAACAAAAAAGTTATTGTTCAGTTCAGTTTTCAATTGGTTAGTTGGTTTTAATTTTTTTTTGTGAGGTCCTACTTTATTTTCTAAAATAAAAGTAGCCTAAGTTACTCCTTGTTACATCAGCTATCTGCCAGTAAAAGTCCCGTCAAAATCGGTCCAGCCATTTCAGACTTTAACCGGAACAAACAGACAGACAAAAATTTTAAAAATAATCGTTTTGGTATATGTACCGTGTATACGTCCATATGCAATAAGTAGAAAGCGGTTATTTTAATATTACAAACAGACACTCCAATTTTATTTATTTGTATATATGTATTATATTAAATATAAACCTGTATTACACAAGTATAACAACTCATTTTTAAAGGTTTCCAAATTCAAAGTTTTCTAATTTAAAAAGTTCAAGAAACCTTTGAAAATGCCGTAAGGCAAAACCGGTCACGTTTATAAAATAAATATGGTAAAACAGTACATGTGATTTTACGCAAGATGGTCGCAACATCCACCAAGTGCCAACAATCAACAGTATAAATAGACATAAGTTTCTATATACATACATAATATAATAATTTGACGCTTAATGAGGAAGAACCGATTTGAATTGACAGTCAACAATCGTTTTGCATATGACGCAAAGTACCAAAGCTTTTATTTATACAAATATTCAACGGAACTTACCGGTTCGATCTATACGAATAAATACTTTTGTGTATCATAATAACTCCCTTCTAACTGAATCAATATCAATATTGACCCGGCTCCAAACACTACTATAAATTTTGCATGTCTTTTTCTTACAGTTAGTATCCAGAACGGGTCGTCCGATTTGAACGGAACTTTAAATGGTAGATAGCTGATGTTATACAGCTTATGATACTTTTACTTTGAAAAAACAATAAGTGTTAGTGGATATGCAGGCGAAGCCGTGCGGGGCACAGCTATTGTTCAGTAAAGAAACACTGTTTTGTCTTGAGATTTAATTATTGTATTGTGACTGTAAGTTGCTCACGTTTAGTTCCTTCAAATCGTGAGTCAGATAAGTCTATCAAACCAAGTTGTTAACATTCTGAGTGTGGGGAAATACGTTTGTATTCTTTAATACCACAATAACTGATAACGGTATCTGTCAGTGTGCTATTGGATGTCATTGACAAAAAAGTACGAATAAAGCAAACTGCTTTATTCGTACTTTTTGGTAATATAATAACATGACACATCTCACACACGGCCGTCTGATCACAAACTATGCAGAGCTTGTACAGAGCTGGTAACCAGACAGCTAATACACATACTTATATACTTCTAAATACATACATATAATATATAAATTACACCCAGACACAGAACAAACGGTTATGTTCATCACACAAATATTTAACCTGGGTGGGAATCGCCCCACGACCTCTGGCGTAGCAGTCAGGGTCACTAACCACTAGAATAACAGGCCAGTCAGCTATATCAATCTATCTGTGAATGTTTCTGAAAGTTGTTAGCCATAATATGGTGTTATTGGTGATGTGAAAAGATAAACACATAATACGTATTACATTAAAGAAAACATTCTAGAAAAAGAAATACTAGCCTCAGTTCACTCGTCTTTATACCCGAAAGAGTAAACAGAGGCGTTTCAAGGCCTACTTTTTGCCAGCCACACTCCTCCTAGGAGGAGGACGGGCACTGTATGACTGTAGATACACTGTCCACTCCCCCCCCCCCCTGATAACCATACAGCTAAATGGATAAATCTTATTACTATTAAAGTTAAAGCTAAAGGATCGATGTTTCTTACTCTATCACGTGATAACGACTGCAAAGATCTGGAAGCTATTTGGCACAGAGATAGATTATAGTCTGAAATAATAATCATGAGGACTAAGAAACAATAAAAAAAAAGGATGAGATGACTGATGATCGCTGACTATTGAGCTGTCTATATATCTTAATTATAATTTTATTCCAAGTTACTCTTATAACCATATTGGGGCTCTGACTCTGAGTTGCGGGGTTTCCTTGGGCTGCGGTAGTCACCATCGCGGTCACGGTGAACCATCTGCTCATTAGGCCAATAAAAATGAAAGGTCGCTCTATATGTTGGAGGGTTTGGACTTCCAGGGACCAGCCAGTTCGATTTAATAGGTATGTGACCCTGACTTGCTTGAATCTGAATCTATCTGTACAAGCATATTTTCTTTCCAAAATTCCCAATGGCAAATACAATGTGGGCGTTAATTACGCACCTACTACTACCCCTATTGATTGCAGGTATGTATGTAAGTAGTTCACAGAGGATTTCTGCTAGAATCGTAAACTATCAACAGAACAGCATCATCTAAAGCACATCGTAGTAGACGGGCCTGGCGCGTGTTTAAAATCTCAGTCGTTTAACATCTAATTAAAAGTTTCTATAAAAAGAGCT
This sequence comes from Tyria jacobaeae, assembly GCA_947561695.1. NCBI lineage: Eukaryota > Metazoa > Arthropoda > Insecta > Lepidoptera > Erebidae > Tyria > Tyria jacobaeae. Next base: position 1,240,093 of record OX387207.1, on the reverse strand, counting down.
GCCGTACATCCCAATACACCGCGCACCTGGACGTTCCCCGGTTTGAAGTGTGTATGTGTTTAAGTGATGTATCCCAGTGTCCCTGTCATTTATTCAAAACATGAGCCTTTGTTCCTTTGAACCTTCCAGTGTATGTTTGGGTTTATATTATTTAACGATTTGTAAGTGTGACTTGATCGGGATTAAAACCCGGATTTATCCTTTGCACAAATTCTTGACCTTACTTTTTCTGACTTAATTCAAGTGGTTTGTATACAATATACTAGACAAATAAATAAAATTGGAGTGTCTGTTTGTAATATTAAAATAACCGTTTTTTACTAATTGCATATGGATGTATATACGGTACATATACCAAAACAACATTTTTTACAATTTTTGTGCTGTCTGTCTGTTTGTGCCGGTTAATCTCTGAAATGGCTGGACCGATTTTGGCGGGACTTTCACTGGCAGATAGCTGATGTAACAAGGAGTGACTAAGGCTTTAATTTAGATAAAAAAAAATAGGACCTCACGAAAAAAAATTAAAACCAATTAACATTTTATAATATTCGATTAAAAGAAGAATTTCATTTAAATTAGTATAGGTATTTCTTAAATACAGAATTAATAAGTTATAGTAAACTCTGCGAACTGAACAATAACTTTTTTGTTAAATACCACGCGGACTAAGTCGCGGGAAACAGCTAGTATAAAATAAAATACTCTACCGTCATTGCCGTATTACTTACTAGACACGACCAAGTATTCGCCTGTTACATTACAGATTGTGTTTTTCATTCAAATTTAACGTTTAGTACCAATGTACAATACCTGGATAACCGGATACCTGGATAGCTTTGCTCGGTATTTTTTTGGTAAATCGTGTAAAACAACAAAAAAAAAGTTAAATAAAATAATCATCACGACTCGAACCGGGGTAATCTGGTTACGGGACCGCCTTATTTCCCACCTGAGCTATTACAACCTTATAGATGGTGGCGAAATTTACCTTCGTATACTAATGATATTGTAGCAGTTTTTCATTGCCTGAAAACACGGATAAAACGACGTTTTCTAAAACTGAAACCTAGCTTGATCGATTTATCGCCCCCGAAACCCCCTATATAATAAAGCCGATTCCGAGATTCCAATTATACATGAATATATAATTATACAATACATGAATTGCTCATTTAAAGATATAAGATAAGATATATACTTATCTGCGATAAGTTATTCTAATATGGACATGGGGGTAGGTGTACTAAAACACCTAAAAAGTTCCATACAGTAGTTTTTGCCATACATGTGGACAGATCATCATCATCATCATCAACATCAGCCTATCGCAGTCCACTGCTGGACATAGGCCTCCCCCATTGCACGCCACTTTGATCTATTTTCGGCTTCTCGATTCCAGCTCCTGCCAGCCACCTTGCGCAAATCGTCACTCCACTTGGCCTGTGGGCGTCCTACGCTATGTTTGCCGAGACGCGGTCTCCACTCAAGAACTCGTTTTCCCCAACGGTCGTTAGTTCGGCTAATATGGACGCCCACTGCCACTTCAGCCTGCTGATCCAGATTTTCTGCCGGATCACCTCATTTCTAATGCGATTCCTTAAAGAAACACCGAGCATAGCCCTTTCCATAGCACGCTGAGTAACTTTGAGCTTATGGACCAGCCGTACTGTAAGTGTCCACTTGACATTAATTTTCGTCTTAAAGCATTGTGGGATACGGACAGATAAGCACATAAAGACTCCCATTTTTCTTTAATATCTACAATGTACAGACGTCGGCCTGTTACAATTTTATTTTATGTGTAGATAACTTCTATGCCTGCTAGTAACTTGTTGAAAATCTATATTTACGAAAAGTTGGGTAAAAGTATTGGGCTTACAAATGTTATAATTATTTTTTTTTTTTATTTAGCCTACCATAGTGACTCCACTTTGCCTGATGGAAATTAATAGGTAATTAAAGAGTCCCGGTTGACGGCCTCACCGCCTATTATGTGAGCAGGCCTTAATTATGATTGGCAAAAAGAGGACGTCTGTAACGCTTTTGCTTACCCTCGGAGATATAGGCGCGATATATATTAATAAGAAAACTATCACATAACAAAACCCTCTTCATTTGTTAACTCAATATTATAATATTATAAATGCGAAAGTATATATCTATCTGTATACTTTTCTTTATCTGTATTTTTTTTATATATTAGCCTACCATAGTGACTCCACTTTGCCTGATGGAAAGCAATAGGTGGAGTCAAAGAGTGGTGGTCACCATCCTCATTGCATGTCTAGTCAATGCAGCATGGTGACCCAAACTATGGCGGCCTGGTGAGATCTTTTTCACGCCCCGCTTAAAAGACCCGGGATCAAAGTGGGAAGGAAACACGTGCGCTGGTAGAGAATTCCAGGCTTTATATAAGTAAGTAATAAGTTGAATAAGTATTTCATCAGGCTTTTGGTATTTGTTGACTGTGTGGCAAATAATTTTAAAAATTGCAACCCCATAATCAACTGTATTGAAATGAATCATTGCTTCTAAATTTCATCGCTCGACTATTTTTCTACTACATATCACACGATACTAAATTCCGTCGACGTGTTATGTGATGAAATGGCCAATGTCCTTCCCCAGAGTTCGAAGTATCCACATACCAAAACCTAATAAAAAACAGTTCAGAGTTTATTTGCGCAAAAGGTAATAGACAGATAGATGTCGTTACTTTCGCATTTACAATATTAGTAACCAATTATGTACAGATGTTTCTATAGAGCAGTTTCTGTCTGCAATAAAAGCGATAATTAATGCAAAAAAAATCTAAGTCCTATATTACGTACTAAAGTGCGACTGTATGGTTTTGTTCTTATGTGTTAAGCGATTTCGACGGACCTTATTTTCGTTCTTTTGTTTATATAGTCCTGCGGTGGTACCGTTGTAACCAAGTCAGGTTTAGATAATGGAATCACAGGGAAATGGAGGCAACGCGGTGTGTTTTAAGGGGGTGTCATTGTGACGTGCTACGCCGATGACGGCGCGGGAAAAGTCACATCGCCAAGCGACCATAAAGGCCAAGGCCGGGGTCGCTCAAGTCGTTACAAGAATCCGGCGACTGGGTCTTCAGGTGGCTCTCAACAAATCCGAGGCCCTTTGCTTTCATGGGCCTCAGATGGGACCACCCAGGGGATCCAGCCTTACAATGGGAGGTGTTCGCATCGAGTCCTAGATAAGATATCTTGGACTCGTCCTCGACAGCCGATGGGACTTCGGACCTCACTTTCAAAGTTTGGCCCCCAAGCTCACAAGAGCAGCGTGCGGTCTATGGCTCTGTACGGAGCCCCAATCTGGGCGGAGATCGGGGCGGTAAGGCCCGTCATGGAGTTTGGACTGGCTTGGCCCTCATTGACTGGAGAGGCGACATGGTGCCCTCTCCAACCGGTTGACGCAGGTGCTCAACGGACACGGATGTTTCGGAATGTATCTGTGTCGTATGCCATCACTGCGGGGGCTGCCGGGAGGATACTGCACACTTTGGTGGAGTGCTCTGCATGGCCGACCTCGAGGCAGCTATCGGTGTGGGTAGCCTCTCGCTGGAGATTATGGTCATGGCCATGGTACAAAGCGAGAGTGCTTGGGTTTCCGCCGCCTCGTACTGCGAGGCAGTGATGTACGCTTAAGATGCGACGGAACGGGAGAGGACAAGTTCTGTCCCGTCCCGCAGAAGACGCACCAGGCGCCGGAGAGCGCTGACTGATCTCCGGCCTCCATGAGCGCTGGCCTGAGGGTAGCGGTTCGGGTTGATTGCTACCCTAGCGGAAGCAGGTCCGAGACGGTAAGGCCCTCAAAGTCCAAGGCGTGGTCACCTATCAATCAGGTGGCCAAGGGAAATGGAGGCAAGTCTTCAAACTATATAAGCACTAAGAATGATTTTTTTCATATACTTTTTAAAGTATTAAGATATTTGCTTCATATGTTGCTGAACTGATAGTGGAAAGTCTAACTCATTAACGGTTAGGAGTTAGGGGACCTGGCCTGAGAGCGACTGGTGGAGCTGCCGTTGTCCTAGCAGAAGCAGGCCTAAGAAGGTGACGAAGGGGGGCGAGGTCCACCGCACTCCACGGTGTGGCCGTCTCTTGCAAAAGCCAAGGTGTGCAGGGGTTCCTGGAAGTATCCCTCCAAAGGTATATATACTCAGATCCCTTACAATAGACTCACTTGAGATCGGATCGAGGCTGACATCCCACTTCAACGTCAGCTCCGGTGAGGAGACTTAGGTGACAAATTACGTTACATTACGAATGAGTGTTTAATTGTACCTTTTTCTTTACTGGGACCATAATGTTCGTATGATAATCCGTCAATTATTGAATTGCCAGAAACCGTATTAAAATCATGTGTAATCGTGACATTCTAAATATCTTAGTAGTAAGTTAATATATAAAAGCATTGCCAGCAAATATTAAAGTTAAATAAGAGTCACTAATTTATAACTTAAATCTGATAGGTATATTGTCTTACTAGCAGTTTCATGTAAACTGCCCATGAAATTGTGTATATGGGGCATATGAGGGATAGAGGTCTTTTTATAATAGACAATCATAAACTAGAAATCAAATATACATTTCATTAATCTAAATAAAAAAAAGGGAATAGATTGTTGGTTTAAATGATGTAATCTATAAAAGGATCAGTCAGATTGGAACGAATCATTTTGAGTTGTATAGAGTATTTATTTGTAATTAATATAGGCTAACAAAACAAATATCAAGCTACAACCAGTAGGTGTCTGTTAAGAGACAACTCCCGTTCCGTTCCGTCCCGTTAACAGACACAAAGAACACTCAGACTCAGAACAACAATTTTATGGTACCGGTAAACATTGTTTTCTGCAGACTGGTGCTACTTTTATAGTCAACTCACTCTTAAAAGAAATAGTTATAAATTAAAATATATAAAAACAACTGCCAAGCCAAACAACAAATTATGCTCCATACAGCTGCAATATTGTTTTTTCTTTTATAGCCTGTCTCACTTGGGAAGATGTAAGGTATACACTGATGGCTATTCAGGATAAAAAAAGTTACAGGGTAAACAACAAACAGCAACAGACTTCTTCGTCTTCATCATCACTTAACATCAGGTGAGTTGGAAGACAAACACCTATGCCTACCAATTACCAAAAAAAAAAACCATACAATATGCTCTCTATTATTGGATTCAACAGGATATGATCTCTGTTATTGGATTCAAAAGGATGACTGAAACCCAGTAATGTGTAATAAAATATATATACAAGTATGTTGGAACTGGAGAAATCAATATTCAGTCACATTTATTTTTTGATTAGTCATTAAAGCATCCATAAATTAGGTTATCTAAAAATCTAAATTATCTCCATAAACTTAAATGTAAATATAAAACGCAGCACAAAAGGAAAGAGACAATGGTGTTGATAACAAATAGACAGTGCAATATCAGCTTCATATTTTTGTGATTCATCATCAGATAGTTGGGGGTGGTTTACACACGAAAAAAAAAAGGGGGTAATTATAGTGTCTCTGTATCATTTGTAAAGCTAAAGAGAATAGATAAGGTAAAATTAAATATATTATAATTTAATACATTAATTATACTTCATGACTAGAATTAACATTTATAAATTATGAATGTATACATTGTAATAATTGCAATTCAAGCCTTATGAAAATATTAAAAAAAAACTGCAAACTGAAATCAAACTTTCATATGAAAGTATGATGTATTTGTATTTGTTAATTAAATTATATCATATATACATTTTGAAGAAAACAATAATATAAACCAGTGGAAACAAGTAATAGGTAAGTATAATCACATCATTACTATCAATACTTTGATGCCTCTGCACTGGGGTTTTACTATATGCAAGAAAAAACGGCCGCACATCACATACATACATACTACATGCCTCTTTCAGGCATAGGCAGAGACCACTTCTTTCCATTTGCTACGTTTTAGACATACCTTTCAACTTCAACTTTCATTCCGTTAGGCATACAGGCTCGTTGGTTATAGGTACTTTTGACCTGGCGTTTGCTTAGATTGTCTTGAACTAGGTCCAAGAACATTCGCCTAGGTCTATCTCTTCCGACAACTCTATTTACCTCTGCCATATAAATACCTTTTGTCAATCTTCATTCATTCATCATTTCGATATTCACATCACTCGTCTTGTAAAGTGCACATTCAACATCAGTCATGCCCTAATGTTTTTAAAAAAACCTTAAAGAGTTGAGTTAAGGATAAAGACAGATTCACCTTGTCATGCATTAATAGTTGCACAGAGGACGTCAATACAAAAATACATGAAAAATGGCATGTGAATACACACTAACATTAGAAAGCAAAGGATTATGATTTAATGATGAAGTTGATTCCCAGTTTACTCCTACTAGCCAAACTTTGACTTTCCTAAATCTGTGAAATAAGACAATATGCACTGCAGTTGCCTTCTTTTAGTTGCTCAATTATTACACATAGCATAAATGCACATTAAGAACTCCTAAGTACTACAGTTAAGTAGCTGAACATCCATAAAGAATGTCTAAATTGAAGTTGAGTTATGTTATGTTCATGTTTTAGACACTAAGAGGCAACTTACTCGATAATCATATATAAAAATGAATGTTTGTTTGTTGATATTTTACTACTGCTGTTTGGTACATCCAGTCATCATAATATTCTGTGTGCACATTGTGTACATATAAAAGTGTGCTTTTTTGTGTGTAGGTGTAAACCCCACAGGACATCACTTTACCAGGGCTAATAGGTGGTGTGTCAGACTTGAACTGACCAAAGCCAAACAGAGTTCCACAATCGGGTCTTATGGCCAGGGGAAGACCTGACCATCTTTTGAGCAAGGCAACACCAATATGGTGTGTAGGAGGTTGTGACCCTCCAATCATATTTTCAATGGGTGCTAATGATGGTTGAGAGTACATTTTTTTTTGTTATCAGTCCTTAGAAAACACTTAAACTAATTGTGTACAAATTCATTGTTTCAAATCATCTAGTTACTCACACATACACAAAGAGAACTGTTACATTCAGTATGTCCATCTTTTATTAGGTATCCTTGAAAAGGTCAGAACTCTTATCACAAATGTGTACCAATTTTTGTTTCACAATCATTTTAGATTATAAAAAAAGTATATTTATGTCAATACTATTGCTACATAATGCGACTATGAATTACATTCCACCGTTATTTTTGTTTTTATTGAACTGTGTATAAAATGTCATTAGTGGTTAAGGATTTTTTTTAAATGCTCACTAAAATAAATGGGTATTTTCTGAATTAGTATGACTAATGGGCCTTTAAAAACATGAATTCAGGTTATCTATCAAGTCAAAAGCTACTACAAATTATAAAATAAATCCAAAAACTTAAGTCACAATCCAAATTATCTTTAACTTGAATAAGAATACAGATATGTGAATAGTTTACTTTTGTATGACACTTAATCAGGCATTAATTCGTCCAAAACTGGCGCTCCTTAGTTTTTGCCAATGAGTGTTGATGTTATATTCATGTAAAATGGTAATATCAGTATAGTTTAAGGTTCAAGAACATATATAATGGATGATAAACGCATGTATAGGGGAAAAATTCAAGGATGATTTTGATAAACGATACTATTATGAACCAACGATTAACATCGCAATAGGGTATTTTTGCAAACCAATTACTACATATAACATTATCAGCATAATCTGCGTAATCACCGTTCATTTTAAATTAGAAGTAAGCCTGAAATAACAGATTAAGAGGCAAAAAGTAGACACTATACGAAAATGATGACATCTAAAATTGCCACCTAAGCAGTCACCAGAATGAATACGCCATGATACGCAATATATACTTTAGAAAAATCAAAGGACGGTAATATAATGTTATGATAATAATATTTTTTTTATATTTACCTTACAAATATCTCGTACAGTCATCACAAAAGTAACACATATAGCTTCTACCCACTTCAAAACATGATCGGTCAGCAGCCGTGAAACATAGACTAGGTAGAATTTTGCAATACATCTGTGTGAAAAAATGACATGACAGAAATTTCATGATTATGACATTTCTGAATAAGATGAGTATGTTTTATTTTTTGAATGAATCTTCATTCATTGAGTTTGAGATAAAGACATATATACTTTCCCTTTTTCTTCTCAATTCCAAAACTTAGGTATATGAAGACACATGTCTTCATGTGCCTAAGTTTTGAAAAATTTACAATTAATACAATTACATTTTTCATTTTTGTGGAGATACCACCACAATTTCGCCAGCTGGTGTCAAGTTTGTGAAAGCCTTACAAATGAAGGAAGTTGTCGAGTGAGCAAAAAGGCCATATCCATTAAGCAAATGTGATATGATTAAGAAAAACGCACAAATCAAAAACTTGCAAAATTAATGTCTATTCTATTCCATTTGAAAACACAATGAATCTAATTAGGAAAAAAATATACTTGTCTATGATGTAGTTGTCAATATCATATGTGAGTTGTTAAGCACTAGGTTTTTGACATTTAATTGCTTAAAATTCTTAGCCAAAGACTACAATAGTATGTAGATTGTAGAAAACAGCTTTTAAAATTACAGCTAACATGTAGCATAGATATCTGGATCGATAACTTAATATTTCACCCGGCGGTCCTAGTTCCCAGGACAACACGAGTGGAGCGGATTAGGGAAGATGAATTTAAGAATACTAGCTTTATTGCTGACGTTTACGGCCGCTCGTGTAAGTAAATATTTACTATTTCTGACTTGACAATTCAGACCATATTTAATACTTATGCTATTTTTTAATTATGAACCAACTATTTTAGCTTTTTAAATTTATACATATCCTGTTTTAAATTCGAAGAATTTATAAGCAAAATAGTTCGTCTAATTGTTAGTCGCTGCTAAAGAGTTCGTCTATCGGTGAGTTAAATAAGATTATTCCTTCTTTGTACAATTATGTTGCATAATTTAAATTTGTAAAAGTAATTCTGTGTCATTTGCCAAGTGAGACAGTATAAATTCTGAAAATTTCAGGTATTTTCATTAGTTTTCAATTAACAATGGGTTGTGGCAAACCCGTATGTGAAGAGCTTCGAAAGCGAATAGTTTGTGGGTTCGATGCTGGCAAATCAAGTTACTAAATATCTAAAGACTTGATACTTCCCAGGTCTACAGTCCAATCTATCATTCAGCCACTATTAAAAGAATAGAATGACTTCTTGTTTGAATAAAACTGGTCGACCACACATCACTAGTGCAGTAGAAAACAGAATCCTGAAGAAAATTATCAAAAATAATTGTTGTGTTCGAGCTGGAGAACTCACAGTGCAATGGAAGGACATGATTCACAAAGACGTCTCATTCGATACTTGCAAAAGTGTCCTAAAAAGAATGGGTTATGATTTTACACCGCTAAGGAGAAACCACTGTTGACTGCTGTACAAAAGAAAAAGAGGTTGAAGTTTGCTCGTGATCATTTAAATTGGACTTCCAATCAGTGGTGAGTGACAAGTCCAAATTTGAAGTGACAGTTGGCGATGAAAGGAAAAAAGTGATTTGGAACAAAAATGAGGCATTTCATACTGATTGTCTCAAACGCAAAGTGAAGTTTCCGGCCTCTCTAATGATATGGGGCTGCATGTTTGCACAAGGTTTTGGTGGTATGCAGTTTGTGGATGGTTCTATCAATGCTGCAAGGTATCAAAACCTTTTGGAAGATAATTTACTGCCCTCTATTCCATTACTTAAGCATCAAGATTCCTTCACTTTCAAGAGGATGGTTCATCCTGCCATACTTCAAGGACAACAAAGACGTGGCTACTGGCGAAAAGCATCCCTACAATCGAATGGCCATCTAAATGCCCAGACTTGTCGCCGATCGAAACCCTATGGTGGAAAATTAAAAAAGTTATCCGTAAAAATCCATCAATATCAAAGAGCGACTTATAGGCTAAACTCTTGGCTGTCTTAGAGTCAATTACGCCTGAGGAGTGTGCAGCGTTGGTTGAAACCATGCCTCTTCACAATAAAGCTGTAACTGAGAGCAAAGGCGACACAACTAAGTGATAGATGAACTATTTTGCTTGAGTGACAAGGGTAGATGAATACTTTTGCGCGTTATGTTTTTTAGAATATTTTTTAAAATTTTGTATGTTATGTAAAGTCATGAAAGAATTTCAGTTATGTTAAAATAAACTTTAAAATGTTCCTCAAATTGTGGTTTACTTTTTATTAAACCTTCTTAATTATTTTACCTATATTTACTTTCTATACTTTACACTTTGCATTACTTTCCATACTAGACGAACTATTTTGTGTCAGGGCTCGTACTAGTAATTTAATACTAGATTTGGTTCTCCATGTGTAAATAAAATATAATATTTCGTATTTGGGGTATTAATTTATTTGTGCCCTTCTGAAATAGCAGCTGCCGCAACAATTTTATTGATTTTAAAGGCCATAATTATTTTTGGGTCAGTTCATAAACTTAGAAAAGCCCAGAAGCTAAACAGAATATTCAGTGTTATAACATCATAATCCTGCATGTCTGTGTCATATTAAGAAGATTATCAGTCCATACAATAGGATAGTCGTGTTCACTGTTACATAATTATACAGAAAATTGTTCATACTTCTATCAAATTGAAAATTTAGAGTACACTTGTACAGTGTGAACAACCCTTTACAAAGAATATTTATTGATTAAGTTGTAATGTGTCCCAATTTTCAAAACAATTTCCTGCTTTTTAATATATGGATAAACAGTACCAGTTGATTGAAACAAGACTGATACAATAGAGGTCCTATTTCATGGTTGTAGAAACTATAGCTTTATCTTAATTTTTGAATTTGGTGTACTTATCTATTGTATATACAGAAAGGAGTATATAATTGCCAAAACTTATTAGATAGCAATGATGACCTTATTTCAGAATACTTACTGATCTGCTTTGTGTTTATATTTATCATGCCTGATACTGCCCTTGCTTGATTTGATTGATTGATCAAAACAGCAATAAGTTTAGTGGTCAAATGAAGAAACAACTTATCTAACCAATTGTTCAAAATGGGACTTGTTGAAGAAAGCTAGATTCTTAGTAAATTATCATCAGAACATTAAAAGCTACAATCACACCCAATATCTGATTAATAACCAATGTTTGGAGAAAAATCACCACAAATCACCATTGTATGATGGGTTGTAAACAGTAAAGTACATGCAAGTTAAACATCTGTTACACCTTATCCTCCTTCCCCAATTTAATGACAAAATGAGAGTAATATTTAAAAAAATATTACCCCGGGAGGCTCTGCCCAACAATTATTGTTACAATTATTTATGGATAGCTGTCTACCTAAATTTAGAAAACACAAGTGCTGTTTGCAGGTTGAATTCTTACTTGTATCTTCGACAAAGATAACAATAATTAATGATGAGATTGGAATGACAGTAACTGCAAGTAAAACAAAGGTGATGGTTTTTGAAAGAGGTGAACTGACTGCTTGTGAGTTCATATATCCTTTATCTTGGAAGTATGTTTACAAGAGATGGCAAGCATGATAGAGATATCGAGACAAGAGTCTAAAAGGGAAACTGACTGGACTGGGAAAGGGGGACTGCGTAAAGGAATTTATAAGGCGTTTGTGAGTGGACGAGTTCTGTGCAGGTAGGTCCAGGATGATGTATACTGACCAGATTGGCAGTATACTAAAGAAGCGTCCAAGTTAAGCACACTTCACCGTCAAGTTTGTATACAGTCTCTGCCTGGCTTGGACAGGTATAGAGCAAGAGCATATTTATGTATGTATGAGTTACACAAATTATGTTTTTGCAAAACAAGTTAAAAGTAAAACCTTTGGCTTTGAATCAATGAAATAAAATCGCGTATTATTTTTATGGTATACTGCGCATATGTACATACAAGTCACCTGCTGGTAAGTGACAGCCCCAAGGTTCTATGTTGTGTTGGACAACAAAAGAAGTGATAGTGCCAGGCTAAGGTGCCAGATATATGTGATGATAATGGTTTCCTGTAGGGCCGTGGTGTTACTCACGTGGTGCCTAAGCATGGTTCTTCCAGTTTTGAAAAAGTGCTGGAATCTCTTAATAAATGGAACACAATATATATTAATTTTGCCATTTTACAGGGCCAGTTTTATGAAGACAAAAGATGCCGATGCATTTGCCCAAGTCCTGCCGCTTTGCTCAACAGTACCCTAACTGACAGGAAGGTGTACACCAGCAATGTTCCCCCAAGCAAGTGGTGAGTTGTTGTTTCACAATATAATATTTACTATCATTATCATGCATGTTCAAAAATATCTACAAAACTTCATCCTAGTGAACAAGCCAAGTTATACAGTTTATATATCCTTAATAAATCAAATGTGAGTAAACTAAAAGATAAGCTACAGAATACACCAGACATGCAAACTGCAGGAAATATTAACATCATGGTTTGCCACCTATCGCATAAAAAAAAAAAGGTGTTCTGTGCTATGCAAATGCTTATTACCTTAATTTATTTTGTGGTTTTAAACTTTGTGTGTGTAGATTACTTATTAAAAAAAATCCGAAAATGAAAAACCTTAAGAATTAATCAAATGTTAAGGCAGTATGTTTGTTTAGCCTTTTTGAAGTGTAGCTCCTGAATGTATGGTTATCTTACTTGTTGAACACAAACCAATTAAATCAAAATGGTGTTCTGTCTTAGTTTTATTGCTGAGGCATCATTTGGATCTTCATAAGAAAATAAATACAATATATAACAATTGGGCTGCATTGTCAGGATTCTAGGACATGTGGCACACAAATTGATGATGCCAGGATGATAATCTGTCTAGGGCATACCTTGACTCCCGACTATAGGCTATATAACGTAAGCCGTGTGGTTCTAGTCGGTTCGAGTCCGACAAAACCGTGACATCATTTACACGATGAAGTGGGGTTTTTCTCACGTTAAAAATGTATAATATGTACATGCCTGTTTATTGTCAGAATTTGTAGTCGAGCGTTCAAGCATAGATCTATTATGTATATGTATTTTTAATTTTCATAGAATTTAAAATTGTTGCTCCACTAGCTATATTACAGATATATTTTGTTGTGATCCTATAAATTTCAATAAAGTTTTATTTCATATACCAGGTCATACTCTTTTCAAATTATTAAATCTTATAAATAATACAAAAATGTATAAAAAGGCTCCCAAACGAACCGATAACATGCAAACATAAGCGCCAAAGGGTGTGCAAGTCAGCTTGTAATGGTGATTTTTTAGTTTCAATATTTTTTATTAATGATTTAAACTTTTTTAACAATTTAATGTTAATGGTAGAAATAATATACTAAACAGTTAGAATAAACAAAGTATATTTTTTATTAAAACAATTTTTTGCCAACACAACAATTTTTTGTCAAGGCAGACAACCCTCTAAAAGTTATTTTTGTATTTAAAAGTACTTCGCTGGATGAAAGGTCTTCCTCTGTGTTTGCGGGACCAGTACAACCTCCCCATCCCCCTTGTATTACTGTATAATACATGGTGAAAGTGTGACAAACAAACACTCCACATCACATATGTATAATATATCATACTTGTCTGAATATATTTATTATTATGGGTTTCTTTCTGTCAGGTCTGAATATTTCGGTAACCCCTGGCATAGAGTTCAGCCCACCAATTATACTCTATTATGATTAGATTCAGGCTAGCAAATGTTCTAAAATAATAATGAACATGTATGTATGTCACTTAGTGTAGTGTATGTATAATACTTCTATATGTAATGGTAATTTACCTCCATCATAGTACCAAGTCGATACTGTTTGAATATATTGATCAACATTGGGTCCAAGTGTTATTGTATAATATAATGTATTACCTACAGAGAGGTTTGTTTTTTTTTTATAATGTTACCACAACAACAACAAAACAATATTTTATTTTTTTCTCAACACACATTGGTTATAATTTCATCTATAACAGTAACTCAAAATGACAGATGTGAATGTAACAATTGTGAGAGACTGGTGCCTGAGGTAGCCTGTATTACAGGTCACCAGGCCTATACCCGTTGCTAGCATATCATATCATATGATGACAGATCATATGATACAGGTCTATTTCATTGTAATTGTGCTGCAATCATACAGAAATATTATATGTAATAATTATAAACTAAACTAATGACAAAGAATTTACAAGAGTGACATATAGCTGGAGTTTAGTGTAAATGAAAGTGGTGTGTGAGTGGAATGGAATGAGTGTATATGTTAGTCTGTGAGTGAACGTGAGAATGAGTGAGGGTATGTGTTTATTAAAATAGAGTCGCTCAGCAGTAGAGCAAACATGACGTTAAAAGTTAAACTACATAAACAATAGTAATTTGTTATTTAGGAACTATATATATATATATATAATATATATATATATATATATACATATAATATATATATATAATATATATATTATATATATATAGGATATAGTAGTATGGTATGTATGTAATTTTGTTGGTGTATCCTTTGGGCTGAGTGGAATATGATGTGGCTGTATAGGAATAGACCAAGATAACACATTGCACCGACCCTAAATAAATTGAGATACGGGTAATAATATGATGACCATGATGCCAGTGTGCTGATGACGGCAGTAGGTTTGCTTGCTTGGCAATTATTAGTCATTCTAAATTATTGTTGGTCAGAAGTGGGCGTTTGAGTCACCTCTGCCTACCGGGGGGATGTAGGCGTGGGTTTATGTATTATACTATATATAACAGACACCTACAACTCAAGATTGGAAGAACGGATGGGGGAAGCGGGGTGGGGAAAGAAGAGAGGGGCTAAGGAGATGGAAAAGAGGAGAGGGGGAGTCAGGCCTCCGGAAACCTCAGTAATTTGGGGAAACGAAATGGTTCACAACCAGTTTTCTGTGAGACCGTGTTATCGCACCGGTCGAGCCGGCTCATTCGTGCCTAAGCATGACTCTACCACTGATTTGAATTTATTTTAAGGCTGGCCGCCTGCCTGATATAAGACAGCTCTCGAATTAGTAGAAATTTCTATATCGCACTGGGCTTTACAAACATTCAATCAACAGACACAAAGAACACCTAAACTGAGGACAGCTATTTGTCCGTCTGGGAATCGAACCCACGACCAACGGTTCAGCAGTCAGGTCACTAACTCTTAGACTTATCTAAGATAAGATCTTATCAATCTTATTTTAATTAGTATTTTTTATTATTTAAATGTTTCCACATATAGCGGTGTACATGTTTCTAGCAGAAACATATGTAATGTCTTAAATGTGGGTTATGTATGGCGTTTGTGTATGTATGTATGTATCCACAACCCCTGCAAACGTTCTGCTTATTAGATATAGTTTTTCTATTTGTTTGTTAAGACGTGATATTATCTAGAACTATCAGTCACATTTTAATTACAATTTTTTGTATTGGAGAGAATATTTACTGACGAATAATATACACTATAAAATATCACGGTGCTACTTTTAAGATCAGAGTGTGTGCGTGAACAGCAGTGACCATAAATGCAAGTGAACGACTATTGTAAATAAAAATTGCTGTCCACAGTAACTGCGAAGGCGTTATTTTAAAGATTGTTGGTGAAGAACTGAAGGGGCATGAACAAGAATTTTGTCCTCGCTGCGAGTGCAAGTATGAGACTCGTAATACCACTGTTATCATGGTGAGTATGAATATTAGCTGTAAGTACACCCTCGATACCACAGGCAGTGCCTCAATGTTAAAAAAGTAATGATCCGCCTTAATTTTTCATCTGGCTAGTTCAAGCTATTGCTAGTGAGACGAACGTTATAAAATATCTATACTAATTGTACATTTCGTTACTTCTTCACGGATCTGAAACGCTTTAGATTTCTAGTGTGTTCTAGAGACTTTATACCCTGGGGACAGACATAAGCTTCTTTTGATCGACATACATATATAAAAAAAATATACCTACTTTATAAATATGATCGCGATTAAGTTTATTTAACCTTTTAAAGCACAGACGAGTGTGTATGAAGTGTCAGATGAATGTGGAAGAAGTGAAAGTTGTGTGCAGGATCGTGGCAAATGGCGTTGTAGCGTCTCTGCTTACCCTAAGTATAAGGATAGATAAGCATATGTAAGTATGATTAGAGATTTGATTCCATTCCGTCCTGACGAAAAGACCACGGTGAAGCACTAAGTACTAGGCACCTTTGAAAACGGTGACGACCTAATGACAGAAGGTTATCAATTGTCATCAGCCGCCCGTCTCTGTTCCTAATCAATAGTACTCATAATTTTAGCAGTTTTTTTGTAATTTCAGAGTATGTCATGCTTGCCTTAATGTCCTGCCGATGGTGGTAATTTAGCTCCCTTGGATATGGTTGAGTGGGACGATGGTTTGTGGATGCGACATGCTTGTGAACGAATGCCGTTGATCGGGGCTGTTCATCTCCTGCTTGCTATTATTTGAACATTGTAATAATTAGCTCGTCTGTTATGTTAAAGATTAAAATGTTACGTTGTCCTGACATATTCCTTGTGCTTATAAATAATGTAACCAGAAAGTTACAAAACATGTTGAAGAGTCCATGGAGTTTCTTGCCTGTTCTTCTGCATAAGATCTATGTATTGCAACAGGCAACTAGATTTAAGATTGACTTAGTGTGACTCTTGACAGTAAAAAAATGACTGTAATTGGTTTAATTGAAATAAATACTTTTGATTTCTGTTTTGTTAAGTTTTTAAATGTTATCTATTGAACAGATCATTCTGAAATTTTACATAAACACACAAAAGAACATATGATATATTACAATCAGAAAGAATGTACTTTTTCAGATGGTAGGCCATAAATAAAAAAAAAAAAAAATTGCTCTGGCGTACTTTATGTGTTGTTGTTCTGAGTCTGGGTGTTCTTTGTGTCCGTTGTTTGAATATTTGTAAAGTTGCCCGCGACACAGGAATTAGTTCTAGTGCGGGAGTCGTCTTTATATAAAAAAAAAACAATAAAATTATATGGATGAAGTAACAGAGAACCAGGTTTTTGACATTTTCAGGTAGTAGTCATCATGATGTTGTGGGTACTGACGATGCTCTCCGGTTATATGGGATTTCTTATGTGTCTGGACCCGCTCATCAATAAGAAAAAAGTCAAATTTCACCAGGAAGCTGAAGCAGATGCTGAAGAGGTAGGATATGTCTTCTTATACCTAGCTGCGGGCTCCAAGACTGTTATTATCCGTAAAAATATTAAAAACTCGTTTTGGGGGGAACTTATGACTTTTCGATATAACATAGGTATGTGCTATGGTTCCATGGCCATGCTATTTCTTTAAATTCGTTACGAATGAGTTTTAATTGCCCGGTTTTACGATAAAAAGAATATGAAGTCGGTTATCTATCGTTTATAAGTCAATTATTATTTACAGGCTTGTACGTTGCTGTTACAAGATGCAGACGATTGACCGTTCATGTTGCGTCCACTGGTTCGAGATGACGACGCGAACGAAATCACATGGTACGAAATTGAAATGCACTAAAAATCTACCAAATGAAAATGTGTCTATGATGTCATTTAAAAATTGATAATTTAAAATGACGATGATATCTATATATGGATATACAGTTTATACTAGTAGTTAAAAAATATAATAGATAAACTATTTATTTTAAAATTTCGTCCAGAATTCAATTTCAAGTAAATGTCGTCGTCGTTTCCACATGCATATATGATGGATTTTCCTAAAGGTTGATATTTAAAATCGATATAATAAAATTTAATTTTTGCCACCTGCAATTCATTTAGGTGGGAGTACGCTCTTTTTTATTATGTGATTATAGCTTTCTTATATTTGTGTATCTGTTTAAAGTTGGTTTCTTACCGACTATGGTGTACAAATTGATAACGTGTTGTAATATTTAAAAAAGAACAACATTGCCAGCGTTGAAACCAATTTGCTTTAATTTTAATTTTGAAAAGATATATTAATGAATTTGAGACACTGAATAAATAAATTACACTTATTAAGCTTTAAAATACATGTAACATTAAAATGTATGTAAGATATTTTTAAAATTAAAGCAATGTCTACAACGACATGACAAGGGACACTGACATACAGAAAACGGATATATTCTGATTAGACTTGCTTGATATATCGAAAAGGAATGTCAAATTGTATTTATTGAAAGATTTCAGCGAGAGCAAATTAAGTTTGATGTATAATATATAAAAAGTAGTCAATTGGTCAGATTTGTAAATATGAAGTCGGCTAACTTTGGTCCCAAGTTGCAGGCGTGTTATGATTAGTCTATGCACACGATTTTTCGACGAGACGTTCAAAGATATTATAGGTTTAGGTTTTAAAAACAAAGATAGTATTAACATAAACAAAATGTGGTGACTTTCTTGACGTTGAGACGAGAATCGTCAATCATAAAAAAACTTATTTCAAAAATAGGTTATGGCAAATTCAAGAACAAAAAAAAATTACAATTTGTAGGTGGGCACGCAGTATGTAATACCGTTTGAAATGTGTAAAATCAACTTCAGTTTGGAATAATATTATCTACATTTTGGATTAAAAGTATTATCAATTGACATTATATTAATTTATAATTATTTCTAATCATACTTTTTTAAGATAAATTTATTTTTTTACTACATTTTTTAATATAACTGTAATTGTTTAGTTACAAACTACACCCATCATTCATAAAAACCAAAAAGAACTACAGTATTATCCTGTTGTTTATTTTTTTATGACTGTATTAAAAGATGCCATTTGCTTTTTTTTTAACATTACTTTTTAAAGTTTTATTATAAATGCTTTTAACACATCATATAATCTTACTTGTGAGTATTATGGTATTTGTTTTAAATTAAGGATCAAAATGTTTAGTTGTAGTTGTAGGTACAAAAACGATCATATTATTTGCTTTTATATTTTTTTAACAAATTATATTGTGCTTGTACGTTTATTTTTAAATCATCTATACGGGACCGTAATATAGCACTTCTATGTATACTAATAAATAATTACGAATAAATATTTGACATCTGGATAATTGTTTCATTGGAATGATATCATCATTTTGAAAATGTCATGTGAAGCAAGTCTGCGACGGTGGCGTGACGTACGTGTTCCACGTGCGCCTATCAGATGTGGGGGTCGTAAGACCCCAATACTCCAAAGTGTATTCGCCTGCTAGGCAGGTGGACAAGGTCTGCTGGGGTTCCCGGAAGCTTCCGTCTGAGGGTATCCCAGGTCCCTAGTATTAGACGCTCTCGTGACGGAACACCTGTGGTTTTAGTCAGTTCGAGTCCGCTGTACCACCTCACTGTCAGCTCCGGTGAAATAACGACCCGTGGGGGTTTCCACAGGTCGTTATTTCTATTAGTCATCGTAAAGGCTATAGTCCTCTAGCTATGATCACCGAGCCTGGTGGGAAGAACCCTTTGTACTGAAGAGACATGACTTTAACCATATATAAAAAAAAAAATAACAAAAGAGTCTAATACATTTATTTAAATTAAATACATTTAGACAGTAAAATATGTACACACATTTTAAAAGATTACAACTTTAATCTAATATACAAATAAAGTAATACCCTAATCCTAAACGAATACATTAAAAACAATAAAATAAATTACATACATAATACTCGTCTAGTTATTTTGCTTCCATTTATTATTAATTCACTCTGTACATTGACATATGAAGCGCTTCGAGTATTAATATGTATACCTCATATAAAATATATATTCAGAGGCATAATACATATAGAAGTGCTACATCTAAGGCCTATTGGTGATGCTGGTAACTTAATCTAACAGCTAAAGCAAACTTTACATCAATAAAATGCTTTCATATATAATAAAAATATATTTATTGTAATAACACATATTTAATGATATCCCATGTTTAATAAACCTCACCTTAATGTCAATAATTAATAAATTATGTATTACAAATAGTAATTGGATTGTTCAAGTATTATGTAAGCAAGTTTTCTACATGTTCTTTATTACGGCATGGAACTTAACATACCTACCTACAGCCTGATTACGTTTAGAAAAATAAAAAAAATCTAGATTTATACTTTATAATGCCAGTAATAAAAAATTCGCAATGCGAAAAGTTTGTGCGAAACTATTATAATAGGCTCACGTATAGCCTATTAATTATAATAGGTTGAATAACTGCATTGTTATGTATTGGCATAATAATATATATTATTAAATATGATCTAATCAAAATTATATTCAATGAATAATTTGAATAATACACACAATTTATTTTTATAACATTACTAACATTATTAGTAACCATGTTTATCATATTTATCTACAAACTTTGCTACGCAATAATTGAACTAACCCTCTTAAATTAATATTAAAATTATATTCTTAAGAATTAATATAAAACTTGTAGGCCGATTGAGAGATTGAGCCAGAAGCGCATTTCTGTCGAATTCAAGTTGATAAGTTATTTAGCGGTTATGAAATAATAATTAAAAAGTTAAATTTAATGTTTTTCAGGCCTTTATTTTTTTTTAATTGTAATATTTTTTTATTGTAATTTAGCCTTTTTCAAGTTATGAGGGGCCAACGAGGGGAAACGAGCACACGGGTTAACTGATTTTAATAATGACCTTTGAGGGTTCAGGAGGGTTTCGGTAACCTCACTTGTACTTGCATTGCTTCACAAACGGTTTTCCGAGGGGCTGTGGCTATACTGTCTATGCTGACGTCTTGGTTCGCCGACACACATCACGTCATTTTGTCGATAGCTGATTGGTTGCGCGGTGGCGACAACGCAAGTAACAAGTTTTATAAATAAATTTTAAGGATCAATTTTTAATTTCACAGTAGGTTTTCTTAATTAAAAATTATGTTTTTAACTAACATTGTCAGCAATGTAAGTTATTCACGGGGTATATGACCCTTTAACATGACCACACCTTTCGGAAACACTCAGCATATATACCTAGCTGACAGCAATAGGCTTATGAGATAAGATTACAGCTATTAAAATGTGAGTGTTTGGTGCTACTCTGCCTGAACTTGATACCTACAGGAAGAAGAACGTATGTATGCTTATAGATGTCTATATGCCTTTTAGACGGTCCGCTAGAAACTATTTTTTTTTTTTTATAATTTTCTAAGTATAGAAAAATGATATTTTTTCTATAATTTGAAAATCAATCAATCAAAATTTAAATGTTTTGATTAAGTTTATTACAAAAAGTAATATACCAGAGTTCTACTTTAATATAAAGACATAAATTATCTGGTGTTTGAAGTTTCTAGTTTCTAGTCAAAACTTTCGTGAATTATTTTCATATTTATTTAAATATACGGTTTTACTCACGTGTGTATTTCGGAGATGCCCGACTAGTTGCGGTCTCGACAGGAGGCCTTTATCAAGGAGTAAGTCGTCCAGCCGCGACGGTACCGGACGATGCACGTACCGTCGAGGCTGGACGACTTACTCCTTGATAAATGCCTCCTGTCGAGTAAAACCGTATATTTAAATAAATTACTAGCGACTTGATTATTTCTAAATAAATATCTTAATATTAAAAAAATAATAGTAATACTTCATATTTTAAATTCTCCTATGATTTTTCCTCTTATAAGTTTTATTGCTATGCGAAACCTGTTTGGCTGTGTCTAGGCAACTACCTTTAATATAATAAGTAATTCTATGTCTTTAGAATTTTAGAATACAATAATTGGTTTGAATTTTTGATCTCAATTTATATCTTATATTCAATTATTTTAATACTAAACGACGACGATGTGTACAATCACGTCCTCAACAAAATAAAAAACATCGAATTTCAACAATATTTGTAGTATTTAAACAACCAGCAAAATATCTAAAAAAATCTATTGTTACAACTTTTTACATTTGTGGAGTTTAATAAACAAAAAGTAATGCAACTGCCTCCGTTAAACACACCCTAATAATTCTATGGCTGTATATAGAAGAACGAGAAAGAGATCAATATTCATAACCCACTTAAATAATTTATGATCGCAGGACGAAGACAGTAAAAACCATTTTAACTTGGTTTAAGTTCTTAAGTAAGAATAATAGCGGGCTGCCCGCTACCCTAGCAGAGGCAGACCTGAGATGGTAGTGCGTCGTGTTCTACGCGCGCCTTTCTAAGTTGGAGTGTGGCTAGGCCCTCCAGTATGGTCTGGGTCTGCAGGGGTTCTCGAAAGCTCGGGTATACCCTAAGAAGGGTTCTTAAGGTATACCCGGGCTTCTGCAATAGACCTCGTGACGGAACACGGTGTGGTTTTAGTCGGTTCGAGTCCGACATGCCACTTAACTGTTAGCTCAAGTGGGGTGATGACCCGTGGGGGTTTCCACACAATAAAAAAACTAAGAATAATAAAGAACAAAATAAATATTTATGAAACCAATACTAGAAATAAAAGTATCATCACATACATACATACGTCTCATCCCCTAAGGGGTAAGTAGAGGTGTATTAAACACCCACATTTTACAGGCCAAGCCACATTTTGCGTGGCAAGCAAAAGCCACATTTTGCAAGCCAAGCCACATTTTGCGAAGCAAGCCACAAGCCACATTTTGCAAGCCAGGCCATATTTCACAAGGCAAGACTGCGCCGTCAATAGGACACTGTATAACTGTATATATAACAGATAGATAACAGTCCGGTCCGCAGTCGCCCTTTACGACACCACCGGTAAGAGACCTACTCTACCACCACATGGCATCAAATATTAAATAATATCATATAATTAATAGCAAGTATACGATTCTATATATAAATAGCTAATCCGAGTGATTAATTACAACTAGACTCTATTACTTCTCATATATTTTATTATATAAAAAGGAATACTAGCGAATATTGGAACGTTAACGAGACACTAACAAAAGTGTAACCCAGATAAGCTAAATATTTGTGTTATGAGTGGATTCAGATTCTGGTATTGCACAGCGTGGAGTTCGAACTCACTACCCGTTATAATCGTTATTGCTACGTTACATTGTACTTGGTACAGCCTAATATGAATTATACAAACCAATTGTAATGATTATAAAATGAGTATAAAAACTACTGTCTAATTATATCATAATGAGGTGTTATTGTTATTATAATATGTATATTGTAATAATGTAAAGCGGTTTATATATTCTGATCATAAATTTCGATTCAAAAATTTGTTACATCTTTCATACTGATCTGCAACAATGGTTTACACTATAATATTTACTTAAGTAAAGTAACAATGATTGCAAATATAATGTGAGTCGCTTTCTACAATTAGCACGTTCGAAACTACACATTTACATGTTAAAGTTTATTATAAGTCCTAATAATTTATGTTTAAATTGATGTAAAGGCTTTAAGTCTAACTTAATTTTAAATTATCAATTTGCATGCAGTTAGAATAAGAACATTTGTATACAGTTAGTTTATATGCATGTTATTAATAGAGACTGGAATTAATCAATAAGATTTTTGCTTCTTTTCGTTAAACAGGATAATGATTATAAGTGCGACCATGAATTTTTATTTAAAGGCATAAGAATAACTATTATATTATACTTGTCTATCTTGGTTATCACCCTCATCAGCTTTCTTTCACAAAATTTACTCTTCATCAAGGGTATTATAAATCAAAGTATTTTTAATTATAAATAATATTAATATAACTTGACACACCTCACACACAGCTGTCTGATCCCAAACTGAGCAGAGCTTGTATTATGGTAACTACACTGCGGATAAACAACAATACATACATATTATGGACATAGAACAAATACTAGTAGTCATTAGACAAATATTTGTGTAGGGTGGGAATGGAACCAATGACCTCTGGCTTAGCAGTCAGGGTAACTAACCATTAGACCATAGGGCCAGTCAAATATTTTCTATACAAAGTCTATTTAGAAGTGTCTAAGTGACGTTCGAAAAGACCAATCATAAACAATCCAAAACATTCACAAAAAAGAAAATACAAAATGAAAAGTTAATTACTATGAATCTTAGACAATATACAATAGATAATAATACTTTATCAATATTAAGAACACAAAGAAGTCCATGCGATATTTTTAGCCTATAATATTGCAGTATCACTGAGGAAAGAGAATGACTACTGCAGTATATTTGTTCCTAGCAGAGAATGGAATTGATGAATGTATAAAAGTATTTGATGTAATGAGATTTAAAAGGCTTTTACTTCAAGCTTCAGCTTAAGTCACAGGTATACAAGCTGCTCGAGCTATTGATTTCAATTTGAAATCTCTCCATTTAAGCTATATTAGTTGCCTCCCCTTCATACTCACTTTGTCATTTCTATATCCTAAATCCTCAAAAAATGTTGGGCAGAAATGATCTAATCCAAAAACAGGTCTAAAGTATTCATGGTTGATAAAACCCATGAAAACTAAACTACTGTAAAAATTCCTTTAATAACCTCCTAGCTCATTCATCTCCCTAACCTTGACCCAAGTTTACTTAGAAGTCAGTGCAATGTGTATGTTGCAGAAGAGATTTGGCTAATTTCTTTTTTTACGTGTCTTAATACAGGAAGTATCGGATGAGAAAACGGGACAGAGATGGCAGGAGTTCCCAGAAGCCACGGTCACATGCCTGAATGTAAACCTATACTTTCAGTCAGTGGATAGGCCACTAGACCAGGAACACCTGCTGGCTGTGTTATTCTTATTCTTATCAAATCAACTCTAGAACTGAGCATGATTTCTGTGTCTTATTTACATGATTAACATACAAAAAAAAATGGACAAAGAATGAAAAAAGTTTTGTCAACAGTGTGGCTCAACAGTCCACAGGCCAGTGATTGACGAGATTGTGAATTGGAAGATTTCTGCTCAACACACTCCAAATAGAAGTAAACTTTATGTTTACGGCATTTACAAAGATGGTTAGGTAGGAAAGGTTTTTTTATAACTTACACAAAATGAACATCTTAATTCAGCATGGTGTGTCTATCGTATATATTGCGACGTTGTTCGCGGACTTGGCGCTTCCATCTATCTTGCTGGTGAGTCACTCGGTTCAAGACGTTACCGCGGGCGCCGAGCTGTTGGGATGGACCATCGAGGGTACCCTCATCCTAAAATAAAAACAAAAGTAGTAACTAGTTAGAGTAGAAACATACATAATAAATTTACATCTCATTCGTGTTTTACTTTTCTGATCGTGACCTTCAAAGTGTTTTGAGGGTTTGTCAATTATATATTTCTATTTTAATCTGTTTAATTTCCCTTAAGACCGATTAGCGGCAGACTGGTTGGTTACACCAGTGACTCGCCATGAGGTTCTATGTGGTATAAAAGTGAAATCTCATATCTTCCCGTGGGTGTTGGGCGACTATGGGATCTGAAAGTATCTATCAGACAGTACATATATATATAATTATATATAGTCATACAGTGCCCAGATGACGGCAATACGTTTGTACCTATTACGTTAGTGCACTAAATTAATTTTGACGAAAAGTGGGCGTTTAAAACGCTTCTGCAGATGCCTTTGGAGATATAGGTGTGAGTTTATATATTTAGCGTGAATGTGTTAGGTGGACAACCTCGTGCCTTCCACCCTGCTTACTATAGTTAACTTGGCAAAGTAGTCTGACTGTCTTGACTATGGGCAACATGCCGAAATACTCCAGAATATGTTTGGCCATAGACAATCTCTTTATACTAGTTTCTGTATAAATAAAACAGATTAGCAACTGGACGGAATACAGTCGTGAAAAAAAAAAAAAAAATTATCAAACAAAAATTTATTCAAGGCAGAGCCTATATAAAGGCAATAACATCTAAAATCGATATAATTTTAACGACCGTACGCGTTGTAAGCATGTCATAACTAACATTTCTTCGTTAACGCAGTCCGATAATATATTTGATATCTGCTTATCAATCAAAATTAGCTTTGGCCGACGTTTTGTTTCCTCACATTGATAAGAAACTCTATTTATTTAGGTATAAATAGACCTATTTAATAAAAAACATCGTCCAAAATGTGTTTGTGGTAACTATCCACGCCATGGACGTGAAGAGCCATCAGCTACCGATGCGTAAGGAAAAACTACGATCAAAGATTCATTAAATGTTTTGTGAAAACAAATTAAAATACTGATACATGAAAATTACTTTTTGTCAACTACAATTTATATAGGATTAAATATAAAGCAAAATTTATAATAAATCTAGGATATTTAGGGCCAAAGCCTTAGGGAAATACGTATTTATTCTCTTACGCATTCCTATCAGCGAAATACTCTTTACGTAACAGACCGGTTGACACGTCACGCTATGTCGTAGATCGGGCTGTCGGACCCTGATACTGAAGTACAATATTTTAATAGCCTAAAATGCCTAATGTAATACACTATATCATGTCGTAATCCATTATACACATCATAGCTAGACTATGCTCAAAATAAATTATTTCGTCATGGCTATCCATAGAAAATCTCTTCAATGTCAATTCTATGAACTGTATGGATTGTTTTAGGGACTCCGAATTATCATAAACTACTTATATTAATCATCTAGTACAATCATAATCGAGTGGATTAAGATCAGGACTAGATAACATAGTAGTTCGATCCCTAAATTGCTTGTTGCGACACCCACAGGCAGAGATATTATAGCCCTATTTGTAATTTTGTCAAACAATTTGGTTATCCCTGAGAAACTCTACTATTTTTCTGGATGAAAGGTCCGTATGTCCACACCTAAATAGACACAGACAAAGTTATGTGTCCCTGACAATGGGTGTGTAAAATTTATGATTATTAATTAGGAACTTAAAGCAAACAAACACACTCACATTTGAACTACAAATATAATGACAACGTAAAACAAAAATAAAACAGTGTTATATTAAATAATGTCTTATTGAACAATTGCTTTAATTAGTGTTTTTAGACGCTATACAATCTGTCATATTTGACAGATTTCTAACGTCAATTGAATTTGACGTCTCGTTTATTCTGTGCTGCCAGAATCCACTCTAATGGGACTTCAGACCAAAATATTGATTTCAATAGTGGTTGACCAACATGGCGACCACATTATAATGTTTTTTTTTTAGAATTACTTGACATTGGCAGAATCTCTGCGTTGAATATACATGCGAGAGAGTGTCCATAAATAACTAATAATTATAATCCATTAATGATGTACTGTTGTGTCTGCACTATCAAAAATAGAATTTTGCTTTGATGTTCCTTTTCATGTCTTCAACCTATCAGACTTTACTTGTAAGTTCGTTTGTGTAATAGTTTGGTTATCAACAGGACCAATACTTTTTTGGGCGCTAAGTACGCTAAGAGAGCCCTTGGCAACGTGTGAACAATGTCGTGACAATCGGTTTAGTAACAAACTCAATAGGGCTATAATAATTAGGATTACTCAGAGACAAAAAAAGTGTTTCTATAAACATTACTTACATCTTCATTGGTATGCTCTTGGTAGGAAGCCTTGGCGCGCTTGTTAATTAAAGGATCCAGGCAGATCAGGAAGCCCATGTAGACAACCAGCAGCATTATCACCCAAATAACTATGATCACCACCACCTGTGATGTAATTAAATTAAATTTAAAACAATTGATTTAAAAGGAGGATCAATTTGTAAGTATATTTGTATAAAAGTGAACCAAAAATAGTAAAATTATCAACAGAACAAACTAGAAAAAAAAACAGTATTAAATAAACAGACTGAAAGGAATATAAATTGGAAGAAAGGGTTTAAGTTTTCCGTTTTGTAACCTCTTTTTTTATGGTAGTGTTATCAGAGGAAACAAGAGGCTCTCTCAATTTGTTAACCGTAACTGAAAACCTATCAAACTATAAAAAGAACGAAGACTTAGACTGCAACACAGAAAAATATTAAAATGAATTTACGCAGAAGACTCTTATATTGGAGATTGCAGCCCCTCTCTTCAATCATATTTCTCTCTCCATCTATGTCTTGGCTTGGCTGTTCATGTTGCAGCCAGTGCTAATTGCGATAAGACCAATTGTAAATATTATTAGTTAAGTAAGTATTTATTAGCAAAATATAGATATAATACAAAATGTAAACAATGTGTCTGTTTATTTATTGTTTCTGATTTTTAATAGCCGTTCAAAACAGATAATAATAAGAATACACGGTTCCTGTTTATGATATGACAGAGTTGGCCATGTTTGATAGTCAACAGCATTTTTTGCATTTTTATTCGCAAACTGAATTAACTCAAAATTTCAATTTTGTGGGAAATCACATTTAGGTAGTTAAATTATGAAAAAACCCACGACGGTTTAATAGTAATAAAAAAGGATAAAATCTATTTAAGAACCCTGACTAATCAACCACAAACTGCATCAAAATCGGACTAGTAGTTTTGGAGCAAAATTTGGACACAAGGACAACAAAGATTTGCAGAAACAAACATCCTTTCACCCCAAACGCATATACCATCTCCGTTCCATGGTGGTTAAAAAGAGAACGTCGGTGATGTTCCTGTGCCATTTTCATCAATATAGAGTCGGCTGTTGCGCTGTACGTTATGATGAAGTTATTACGGTTTATGTTAAAAAATTTATTCCTTCCCTTGATGAACTCAATCAATTTAATCAGTATAATAATATCATCATAAATAAGCAACTTGTTTATTTAAGTTAAATTTTCGGGCTTGCTCGTCTAACGAACCTGACTGAAGGCCATTGTGGGTTCCAATCTAATCCGGGACAAATAATTTTGTGGTGAGCGAAATCATATGTTCTGTATCTGGGCGTAATTTATATATAATATGTACATATTTAGAAATATACATATAAGTATATCGAGAGTCGTAAGGATGAAAGGGAAAATGGGGAGGGGGACAGGGGAGATGAAAAAGGAGAGACGGAGTTTGGGTTAGTCCGAAAACCGAAAATTTCGGGGAAACGCAACGCAATCGTTGCTTCACAACTGGTTTTCCGTGAGGCCGTGGTATCGCACCGGTAGAGCCAGTCCATTCGTGCCTAAGCATGGCTTTACCACTGTTATCATTTTATGTGTGGTACCATGTTTTTATTAGTTTTGTTGTGACATATGTATGGTATTAGAAATAAGTTGAGATAGAATATAACACAGGTGGGTTTTCATATAATTTTTACTAACTTCAAAAAAGGCCTCCCCTCTTATGAAGTCGGTTCTCTTGGTATGTTACTCGTCACCTTTACTACTTGCGAATCGTTTTTTTTTTCAATGAATTAGTTCTACTCAACATTGGTCACATTTCAAATCAAGCCAGTAAAGTGAGGAATGAACAAAACATAGTACAGGTTAATTGGCTGGTACTCAAGGTTGATTGGCTCAAATTTAGAAAATTAACAAATTAAAAATACACGTCACGAGATAAGTTCATTTGAGAATCGATTTCGATATTTTAGTACGCGATTATAGATTAGTCCGGTTTAAATTAAGAGAAAGTATTGCGTATCTAAAGTGTAAAATTAAGGTATGAAAAATACAGGTATTTAAAATTTATGATGAAGAAGGCGTGAAATCGGTTGTATATCTTTTTAAAGTCAATAATACTTATTTATTAAATACATGACGTTCGTTTGCAGATGGAACCTTTCGAGACAGACTCGCACTTGTCCGGTTTTCGAATATACTGTGATTCTGGCCCGTAAAAGTCATATAGGAAATAAATTATTGTCATGTCAAAATACATATTCACTCAGCACTCGGCAGAGTTTGATTTGACAAAAAATTGTGTGCTCCCGAGTCTGGGCGTTTTGTGTTGTTTCCCCAGCTACACATGAATAATTGGTAGTGCAGGAATTGTCTTTGTAAAAAATAAAGTAATATGTCTGAAATACAGACTGAAAAGAGGTGAACAGTAAAATAAATTACCTTAATAATTGTGGTGTTTCTGTTCTCATATTTGCATTCACACCGTGGACAAAACTCCTGCTGTCTGTCTTTGAGCTGGTCAGTCATAAACGGGAGAATGACCACCTCGCAATTGCTGAAGGATAATAGAAAACGATATTTAATACACAGGAATAAGGAGTGACAAAACAACTAAGGTCGCAAAACAGCGCCCGCCAGCAGCATCCTTATCCTATCTAATTAATAGCAAAAACTTTCTGACGCAATGGCAATTAGAAGTACATTAGATTAGACAATGAGAAGTCTTAAAATTAGAAGTACATTAGATTAGTCAATTAGAAGTCTTAAAATTAGAAGTACATTAGATTAGTCAATAAGAAGTCTTAAAATTAGAAGTACATTAGATTAGTCAATTAGAAGTCTTAAAATTAGAATTATATTAAATTAGTCTATTAGAAGTCTTAAAATCAGAAGTACATTAGATTAGTCAATAAGAAGACCAAAGGAGGTGGTCCTTGCGGTTTTTCTAAGATTTCCAACATGCATGAGTGGCAGCTGAGCTGTATGTACTGTAAGCTTAAAAACAGAAATTTGCTATCTGTATTATGTATGTTCACAATAATGGCAACCGCTCTATTCAAGAGCGGTTTTTTATTACAGGGGATGAGATAAAAACAAACTTTAAAAAAAGGTCGGTTACGCCTTTCTCATTGTTCGTATTTCCGCGTGCACTAGTAAAGGATATACGTAGTTTATGTACCTAGTTCATATGAAAAATGCAGAAAACACCGCAGCTTTGGTTCGCGAAGCGCTGTTAGTGTATTTTCGCGTCAGCATATTAAATATTATTATATTAATAAAATTATATGAGTTATCCTTCACAGCACAGTAAGCATATATATTAAGTGAATTTTACATACTATAATACACACTTAAGTTAAAAGTCTTAAATATTGCCTGATCAAAACCTTTTAAGAAAAGTAGCCACGTAAAGGTCAGTACAATTTATAAACAACATTGAAAAACAGTACATTTTCTGCTTTTAGAAGCAATAAGAAATAATACATGCATAAGTATTATAATAAAAATAACTAATACGACATGATTACACCAGAAATGGAGAATGTGAACAGGTTTGTTTAATCTATTCAAACTCCGTTACCGTGTAGTCTAGTTGTCTAGAAATACATTTGCTTTAGTTTCATACAAATCGTGTAGTTTGGTTTTTTTTTATTCGATAGGGGGCAAACGAGCAGACGGTTCACCTGATGGTAAGTGACTACCGCCGCCCATGGACACCCGCAACTCAAGAGTCAAAAGTGCGTTGCTGGCCTTTTAGGTAGGAGTACGCTCTTTTCTTAAAGGTTTGAAGGTCGTATCGGTTCTGAAATACGGCAGGCGACAATTTTTTCCATTATCTCAATTTCCACTATTTCAAATCCATGTGTGACGTCACTTTACAAATTTTATACTACAGGGGGACAGACGAACAGACGGGTCACCTTATGGTAAGTGACAAGTGCGCTGCCAGCTTTTGAGGGTGATGAGGAATGGGGAGGTATGAGGAGAGGAAGGGGTATATGGGGGAGTTGGGCCTCCGGAAACCTCACTCATTTCGGGGAAATGCAACGCTTGGCATTACGCCATAACCGGTTTTCTGCGATGCCATGGTATCGCACAATACTTTGCTCTCTCTGTAATGTTCCTCTCATTTATTGTTACGAATATTCCATATGTTTAATCACAATATGTTTCCAGTTTGTTTTAGTATTTTTACTTATTTTTAGCCAAAAGCCATGACCACTCCCGGCTTACATATATGAACTTTTTTGTACGCTCTTAAAGACCGTTTGAAAAGGGACGTCACAGCTGCGGTATCTTACGCCTTACTAAAATAATATAATATCTCCTAAAGTACATTACGTATCGAATAAAAAATATTTTACACTATTTTTTTTTGCTTTTAATAGTGTAGTTTAAAGTAACAATGTAAAATTAGAAATACTCTTGATGAACGCCATATATATCGCGTTAATTCTCGGTGGAATAATTTCACAATATATGTTTAACGGAACGAGAAAGTTTGAAAATTAGAATAGCAAACGGCAAAGTACAGAAATTATTGAACAATTGCCGGAAACATTGTTGATATTCGTGTGTTCGTATTAAACCTCTTTGTGTAAAATTGTAATTAACGCGAGTAAACGCCTCTTGATACAATGATTGCTTAAAAAAAGTTATATGCATTACATTTAAAGTGCAGTGCTAATCTACCTTTTTTTTTATATATACTATAGGGGGACAGACGAACATACGGGTCACCTGATGGTAAGTGACAACCTCCGTCCATGGACATCTCAAGAGTCGGAAATGCGCTGCCCGCCTTTGAGGGTGATGAGGGATGGGGGATGCAGGGATCGGAAAGAAGAGAGGGGGGATGAGGAGAAAGGAGATGATGGGAGAGGAAAGGAGAGAGGGGGAGTTGGGCCTCCGAAAACCTCACTCATTTCGGGATTTACTTCACAACCGGCTTTCTGTGAGACCGTGGTATCCATTCGTGCCTAAGCATGGCTCTACCTACCTCTACCTCGAACAGACCGTGACCGTGTGACTTCTTTGCAAGCAGATCGCACCTTCGAGTTACGCAGTGCGAATTTTGAACGAAATTTTTTGTTCTTAACTTTTCGAACATAAGTTTAGGAAACAAAAAAATCCACATCTTGGCAAGGTATGAATTTCGCTCCAACGCCTGTGGGAGTACCGTTCGAAAAAGTAATCAGAAGAATTGAGGAGTCGATTTCACGTATCAAAGTACCGACGGGCGATGCCGATATTCTTAGACAAAACTTAGGACGGTAATATTACTGAAATTGCAGTTTTCGGCTTGTAACATCACTATGGAAGAGGTGGGCATTAAAAAAACATTAGTGAAAAAAAAAAAACACCCTATATATCGGTGTAGTAATTTTATAATATACTAGCTGTTGCCCGCGACTTCGTATGCATTAGTAATGTTCAAGTGAAACAAAAATTTTGTCCAAAAAATTAAATTGGAGATAAAAAATAGATGTTGGCCGATTCTCAGACTTACCCGATATGCACACAAAATTTCATAAAAATCTGTCAAGCCTTTTCGGAGGAGTTTAGTAACCAACATTGTGACACGAGAATTTTATTTACATATAAGATAATGAAAAGCGAAAGTTAATATAAGAAAAAAGAAAATCGCTTAAGCAAGGATGTGCAAGATTGTACACATAATTTTCATCATCAATAAGCCTGTCTTGAGCTACTGCTGGAAATGGACCACTTCAAATCATGCCATGTAGTTGCCTTTCCTCAAAAATAATACATTCGCTACACAAATACATATATATACAGTCGTGGTCAACTAATTAAGGACATTCAAGATAGTGGACAGCAATAACCGGCTATGTACATATAAATATAAAACCCTGTTGATTTCTCAGTAACTATTATTTGCATAATTTGATCCGATTATTATACTATAAATGGCTGTAAATAAAAGATTAAATAAATATAAAAAAGTGTTTAATATCAAAGGTTAACCATGTATTCAATTTAAGGTACAATTCTGTAGCTGGACATTTAATTAAGAACAGTAAAGTAAAATGAAAAATAGAGTTAAACAGAACTAATAATCTGCAGTATTTTAATTTCTTTAACAACTTCATTTTATTACGGGTAAAATCAGTACCCAGTAGCAAAACCTTTGTTAGTAATTACCGCTTGACACCGATGTGGCATAGACATTATCAGTTTCTGACATATTTCAACAGGAATGTTTGCCCATGCCTCACAAAAAGCTTCATTAAGTTCATCTAAAGTTGTGGTACGATAAATGGCAACTTTTTTCTTAATTTTGTGCCAAAGGTGCTCGATTGGGTTGAGGTCGGGGCTATTTGCTGGCCAATCTAGCACTGATACCGACTGTCTGTTAAGAAACGACTTGACTGAGCGGGCTGTATGTTTTGGGTCGTTATCATGCTGAAAAGTCCATATAATAGGAAGATGTTCCTCAGCATAGGGAAGCATAGTTTCTTCTAATATTGCATTGTATTGATGTTGGTCTAAGTTACCCTGAACTTTCCTCACAGGTCCCACTCCACGTCCAGAAAATGATCCCTACATTTTAATGTTTCCTCCGCCATGTTTCACCTGCTTTTTTGTGAATCTTGGATTAATTTCCGCTTTTACAGGACGCCGTACGTATTGCCTTCCATCTGAAGAAATCAAATTAACCTTGGTCTCGTCAGAGAATAATACATGTTGCCATTGGTCGTAGGTCCAATGTCCATATTTACGTGCAAACGCCAAACGTGCATTTCTATGCTCTTTCTTTAACAACGGTACTTTGCGAGCCACTCTTCCGAACAACCCTGCTTCTACCAGACGTCGTCGAACTGTCCTCGCTGATACACTGACTCTTTCGTCTGCCCCAAACACTTCATGTTTAATTAAAATAGAGCCTAGAAACGGATCTTTCTTAGCTAACCTGGTTATCATTCTATCTTCTTGCGGAGTTGTTTTTCTCGATCTTTTTTTTCTGGGCACATTTAAAGTGGTGTTATTGCGCCTGAAATGTTGCACTGCATTGCATACCATAGTTTTTGAACAATTTAAATATCCTGCTATCCTTCGGTATGACCAACCACGCTCGACAAACTTCATGATAATTTTTCGTAGTGTTGCACCGCAACTTTTATTTTTGCCCATTGTTCTTCAAAATAACTCTCAAAACTTGAAATTACAAATCTAGATTGCCGCCAAAACTACCACAAAGAATAGGAGAAGAAAGAAAATAATAATTGAGATTCAGATTTTGAAACTAGAACGCAATATCTCAGTGTCCCTAATTAAATGGCCAGCCAGCATTCTTTGAACAAATAGCACTGTGATCATCTATCAGCTATACTGTAAAGAGGTTTAATGTTTAAGAAGTTGTTATTGTTTGTATAATTAGGCACATAAATGACTAATTATACTTACATGTAAAAGATGTGGAATATTGTTTAGACTCGTTGGAAAATAAAAAATAAATTCACAATTTGGATTAACTAGAGAGTGTCCCTAATTAGTTGACCACGACTGTATATATGGTTTTATAGCATATATAATAATTACATTAAAATAGCAAAACAAATAAATTATAAAAACTAAATTAAAGCTATTGGCAAAATATGCATTCAAGATTGAAAAAATTAAATCTGGAAACAATCTTTATCAAACAATAGGTTTAGCCACACATTACGAGAGATTATAAGTATCCCTTATATTTTTAATCTCTCATATATAATATATTGTTATAAATGCACTGACTTAACAAAAAATAATAATTTTTCAACTTCTTCATAAATAAACGAGGCTACCAAATTTTTCACATAATATCCAGCTAAATGTACTCAGCATTCCATTCAAATATAGTAAAAAAATTGCTCTACAGTGTAAATCATGATCCAATTGCTTCAGCAGATCACCAGTTAAGATTTCCACTCTCTACCAATATACTAATAGAATAAATTTTCCAATTTTTTACACATATTTTTTTATATTTATGTATATTTTTTTTTTATTTGTGGCTTACAAATAAAAAAAAATAAAAAAAATTACAATAATTAAAAATTTAATAATACCATAATTTAAAAAAATAAAAAAACCTACCATAATGATTCCACATATAATGGGTAACATTTGTATTAATGAATTGCAGTCAACAGTAATCATATAATATCTTACCATTTATTGGGTGGGACATTGGCTGATTTCATAAAAGGGCTTCGATCAGCCCCTGCAGTGTCATTGAGAACAGCAGCTGGGCTTGGACACACACATTTGCAGCGATTGTCTTCATAGGAATGTGCCTCAACACACTGAATATTAGAGAAAAACATATAAATGTAATATTCATTTTATGTATGTGTATTCATAAATTAATAATTGTGTAAAATTTAGTAGATATTATTTAAGTACTAACTTAGATAATAATAATAATAATTTACTGTTTCTGTTGTCCTGTGTTAGGAGGGTGTTTAGGAACGTCAGCTGAGGCCAAGTGATAATGCCTACCAGCCAGGTCCAACTCAATTCTGAATGCTGATGTTTGTTGTCACTCCTAGTCATCTCTAGATTATACTACACATACAATTTTACGACGAAATCACCATCAAAATGAAACGGATTCTTGTGTATTTGTGTTACAAACTATATGTTAAAATTGAAGTTTCGGCAGTAATAATTCGTAAAAGGCGATATTACCGAAATCACAATACAAATTACGTATTCTTATCAACTAAATTATGTTTCAAATAATTTATAGATTATATATATATTAAGAAACACAGAGATTATGAGCCAAAAATATGATTCAACTGCTTGATGCAAGGAAAATATTGTCCGATTATTTATGTTATTATACATTTTGATATACTTACAGAAACAAAGGTTGCACAAGCACCAACAAGAAGTAAAGCCGTAAGCTTCATATACATTTTGAAGTACTATATAAGTCGAAACAAACTGTTAGAGTTATCTTAATTAGGACACCTACAACGCCATAACAAGTCTATCAGCCATTTTGTAAAAAAAAAATTGGTTACCAATAACTACATTGTGTTACCAGTGCACAAATTTATTAGCACAAATGGATGGAATGGATATAATATATTCTAAGTTACAATTTAAAGGTGCCATTTGCGTGAATTCTAAGTGTTCTTTTGCTGTTTTGAGTAATGAGTGAAAAATTCTACATTTTACTTTTTGAAAAGAACACTAATGCTTTGAAATTATCATACACAAACAGGACTTAGGAATTTTAGGACCTCTTTTTTAGGGACTAAGGAATTTCACAAAAGTAAGGAATAGCTTCTTTAACGGTACCTCTTCTTATAATCACTATCTATCTTGTAAAATCAAAATAATATAATATTTTCCCTTTCTGAACTTACTCTTACTATACCTACTTTTTAACCTACTTGAAAAAAGTAGAAGGTTCTCAATTCAACTGCATGTTTCATGTTTGTTATCGCAGAACTTTCGACTGGGTGAACCGATTTTCTAATTTTATATCATTAAAAAGCTGGTGCTTCCCGTTTGGTGCCTTTTAAATGTGGTCCAGTAATGACCATCCATTGATGATGATTCGCCAGAAGACCTAGAGTAGTGCAATGCTGTTGCAGGGGTATTCTCGCGAATAAATTGTGTTTATGACTACATCATTATATATATATTTATTTATATACAGGGTCTGTCGTTAATAATGGATAATCCGTAAGCTGGGGGGTTAACCTGTTATTAGGCTGTAAGAAAATAATATTTTTATGTCAGGAACACCGTGTGGTTTTAGTCGGTTCGAGTCCGACATACCACCTCTCCGTAAGCTCCGGTGAGGTGATGACCTGAGGGGGCTTCCACACGACAAAAATAAAAAAGCAATAGTATGATGGTAATTTCATCATACTGTTGCTTTTTTATTTTTGTTGTATATATTTAATACTGAGGAAAATGTGGCTACTGCGAAGAAGCTAATTGAAAAAAAAACAGACACACCACCTATGAGATGATTCGGACACTTGGGAATTGATAAGAGTCAAATTCAAAAAAATCTACATGAAGAATTAAAAGTTAGAAAACTTTGTTGTCGTTGGATTCCCCATGAACTGACTTTAGAACAGAAACAGGCTCGTGTGGATTGGTGGAAAAAGGTGTTACTTAGGTACTAACATGGGCATTCTAATGCTGTTTATGACATCATTACAGGAGACGAAACTTGGATTTATTGTTTTGAACCAGAGACAAAAACAATAATCTTGTGAATGGGTGTTTGAAAGCGAGAACAGAGATCGCCTTCGCCGGAATACTCATATTCTCTCTTTGCTGTATAATATCTTATTTAACCCTACTACTCCTGTATACCTAAAGAAACGTTTCGCATTTATTCATGACACACATAATAGATACTTGAGATCATCGGAAAGCCTAACACCACAACTTTTACCGATAAATCTTTTACAGCATCGGCAGCAGCATCTTTTTGCTCGTCTGTGGAATGATTTGCCAGAAGTTATCCGCCGAGCAGTCACTTAATATTTTTCAGAAAATAGTCACCTATACCTGTAATTATTGTTTGCATATATGTATATATATATATATATATATATATATATACATATATATATATAAATGTGTGTGTATGTAGTAGGTATATGTGCTACTGTTATGCTTATAATAGTAGTGTAGTATTGTATGTATTGTGGTAAATATATATATCCAAATTTCATATTACCCCGTTTTTGTAATGACAATAACGTTACAATGTTTGAAATTTTACTGTGCACCTCAAGTTACCCGTCACCATACAGTATAGTCCATCGAGGGTTGTCTGGAAGAGATAGCAGATTGAGATAAGACCGCCCAGTGTACTACTAATTATTTTTTTTTCTACTGTTTATTATTTTGGTGTGCAATAAAGTATATTCTATACTATTCCAACAGACCGACAAAATTGAAGCAGGCGAGGAACGTTGGCAAAAAAATGATTGAATTTTTTTCTCGTGCACGGGTCCGGTTGACACTGTCCCGCTTGAAGATCAAAGAAGTGTTAATGCCGAGTGGTACACTACCATTTGTTTACCTGCTGTTCTTGAAAAAGAACGAGAAAGAAGACCGAGAAGCCGCATCTTCTTGCACCACGACAATGCTTCTTCGCACACCGCCAATTAAGCAAAAACATTTTAGGCCTCTGAAAAAGTAGAGCTCGGGACCCATCCAGCACAAAGTCCGACCCTCACACCCTGTGATTTCTTTGTTTTTCCTAAAATTAAAGTTTTGATGAGAGGCTTCACTTTTACAAGCTAAGAAGAGGCAGACGGCGTTTAATGAATCAATGGTCATATTGTTTTGAAAAATTGTTAGAACGTGGGAAAAAATGTTTAAAATGTAAAGGAGAATACTTCGAAAAACAATGAATATATTTATATACTTTCAGGATCAACTGTTGGGGTAGCTGACCCGATAAGTTGTTATGGTACTTTCCTACGTCTGTGCCAGCTGGTTGATTGAGGTGAGGATATCTACTTAGCCGGCCAGGCTGTATAAGCCGTCGAACCGTAGCTAAGTAGATAATACTAGGAGCAAGGAAAGGTGCCTATGTTAGCCGGCCAGACTGGTTAGTCCTTGAACCGTAGCTACCGAAGTGAACACCAGGGAATGGTTGGAATCGACTAACATTTGATTAAAAGTATGCCAGTTATATTTACATTTTTGACCATTAAGTAACATATTTACTTTACCGCACAACATATGGATTAACCAATAATATTTCTTATTCTATATTTACAATATTTAATGTAGGCAACCAATCAGTTTACGTTTCTGTTTTCGTTGTCTGTGTGCGTGAGTATAAATTATGCATCGTATAAAAACGCGGTGTCGCGCGGATGGCGTTCATTAGCCGCTTGGTATGCAGTGCGAGTGGATGCGTGCTTTGTTAATGCATTTTTAGGGCTTCACAGTTCGTGGCATGTGTACGCCACAATACAAAACAAAACTTTCATTGCGGCATACGTATATATTATTTGTAGCTATTTTTGAAATCACACCGTAATCCTTTGGAATCTTCATCTCACGAAACCTCATTAAATCATCCAGATCCTAGCATATGATTACTTATTGTAGGAAGTTTGCAATACAAATATAAATCCTGTGTTTTGAACGCGTATAACGAAATTAATTATGTATAGTATTATGATGGTGTAATTTTTGATTTCAGATAACTTTATAAATACAAACTGTAACTTAAAGTCAAAGTCAAAGCATTTATTTGAAATAGGCCCAAAGGCATTTTTGAACGTCAACATTTAGATTAAAATAGAACTGATTCTAGTCGCCCCTTCCAAAATGTAGTTTCGTATGGAGAAGAATGGGCAAGAAGCTCCACCGTTATTCTTTTAAAATGTTTTGTTTAAATACAATCATTATATATAATTATAACTGTGTGAAAACGATGCACCCAGAACAAAGCAACGACAAAGCTAAGCAACGACAGATAAATTATTTTTATGAGAGATACATGGTACTCACACATTTACAAACATAGTAAAAGTAAGTATACGATTTACATAGAATATTAACAAGTTATAAGTCAATGTGTTAGTTAAAATAGTCACTGCGCGTAAATCATAATCAATGTCACAAAAATATAATTCCTAGTCCTATTATAATACAATACAATTAGCATCCAGTTTGATTTTGTCTGGACTCTTAATTGTCCTATGGAGCAGGACCAGCATATTTCCAAACGTTCTTATCTTGGATATAAATTTTGTTCTAACGTTTAACACAATACCCCATAAAAGTTGTATATGTAATGTACTTTAGCTAATCTGAAAAATGGTTGAGCTAATTTATCTTACTACTTATTACTTATCTGAAAGAGTAAATTAAACCATCATAAAATTACACACCTATTATATACTGACTATTCATATCATTTAGGCAGATAAAATAGCAATCGAACGCCATCTAGTTAAATAATTACTACAACTAACTAATGTCGTTCGTGACAATAGTTTAATATTGTTTAAATAGATGGCGAAACTGGTACCATTTCGTAATTAGTATTTAAACCGTGGACAGAAGCAAAAACATGGAGTATAATAATATAGAGCAAAAAGGAGAGGTTATTAGTTCGTGTGTATCAGTGTCTCTCTATGGTCAATTCACTCAACGGGTGGAAAGCTTTTTTTTTTTTATTTCTTACGACGTAAATCTACCTAATGGAAGAAGGAATTTTATCTACCTTTCGAAGATCATCTTTTCTAGTAGTTAAAAGAAAGAAGGAATCTCTATTTTTAATTTAAATAAACTCTTAATGGGTGCACATGGTTAAATGAAACAAAATAGATAATGATCAAGAAACAGAACATTAGACCATAACCAGTTAAGTTGAACTATAGTATAGAGCTTTTCGTGTAATAGGGCGCGTGTGACTATTGAAGAGTCGCTAACCACTTCCAAAAGTGACTGACATATTGATTATATTCTGAAGGGCACGACAGAAATATCGGAAATCGGCGGGGCGACTTATATGGAATGCCTAGTCTGAAGAAGACGACAGTAAGGTGTTTAAGCATGGAAACAAATGTCAGAAAATGTGGAATTAATTACCGAAAAAGGAAGGTCTATAGGCCGTCACATTTTAGTACCATTATTATCTAGAATACTGACCCAAAATCAAGGCACATAAAGTTCATATTGACGAGCTTTTCATACAAAAGTAATATCTGGAACCATCCACTTTTAAATGGCGGAACTTTTGCAACTTGTGCTCTAATTCAGGGTCACCTAATATATATTACTACGTACACATTTTAGTATATTTATTGATTTAAATGTTGTCACTATTTGGCCGCTATACCTATGTACTCTCTATTATGCCCATCATTTTATATTTAACGATACGACATGTATGTGCACGAACGAAAAAAAAAACTGACTGACTGACTATGAATCAAAATACCTTGTTGTGGGTTCTATAACCATTTTGGACAACACTTTGTTAAAAACATAAATTGTTGTTCTGACCCTAGATATTGTAAGTGAGTTTTGAGGCACCCGCAGCGGGTTATAGTCGTCAGGGTCATAAGGTGATTTCCTTTGAAGCAACGAGTTTCCTAGCCGAGACTCCGCCATTTAATTAAGCCTCCTCGGCTTATATATTTCGATTATGAGATCGAGACACAACGGTCCCAGATCCGCGTGGCAGAAGTAGCCTCTCCTACCGGATGACGCAGGTACTTACCGTAAACGGCTACTTCGGGAAGTACTTGTGTCGAATAGCTCGGGAGCCGACGTTTGTGTGACACCACTGCGTATGCGTCCACGCAGGGCACACGCTTGTGGAGTGCCCTGCGTGGACGCATAGACCTTGCGACGGCCACAGTTGTAGGCCTCGTTTTGCGGCAGGCCATAGCCGGCTAGGTCTGCGAGATGCACAACGATTTCCATTCAAGGATACACCTGTAGCTTCGGCAAAAAGACTCCGTGACGGAACACCGTGCTGTTTTAGACATACCACCTAACTTTTAGCACGGTGAGGTAAAGACCCGAGGAGGTTTCAAAACTCCAACGCCTAATCCAACAATATCTTTATCCCATGTGTAATATTTTGTAACTGTAGGTAGATTTACATTATTCTACCTACACGTTGTCATATGGAAATTAAAGCCAGTCTTAAACCAATCACCTTGTAGTTTGATTTAATATACTTTACCATGTAGATACGTTTTTAGTCCCCATTCAAAAGTTGAAGTCATCAACTTCAATATTTCTGGAGTAGGAGTCAGTCACACTGAGTCAGTCGTAAAACTATTTGACAGTTACAATACTATTTTTCATCGTGTATTATTTTAACAATTTTTTTGGTTTCATTATTTCTAAGCGCAAGGATAAATTGCGGATTATTTTAGAACTAAAATAGGTATAGCATATTTTAGACAAAAACTGAATAGGGGAATGATATTTAATATCTATTCTAATGATACACTCGACCAATGACATAGTTTGATACAAAAAACTTCAATGTCTAGCGTTATTTTAAAACATTAAAATTATTATAAAAATGTAACTGCGATATTCGTCGATTTCTTTTTTTTTTTTTGAAAATAGAGTTTTGCTTTTTCTCCACACTTGAAAGCACAGATTAGACTGAGATGTACTTAAACAACAATCTTGCTAATCAAACATTAATGAATATAAATATTATCGAAATATGAGAATACAAAAGAAATTAACCAGCGATATTTGGGCTCCGATGAAATTCTATTGAAAAATAAAACATATTATTAATAAAATAGTGGAATAACACTCAACGAAATAACTCTATTAATGTCTAATGATATTGTTAAAATCTATATTGTTCCTGTTTTTGTGTTGGTAACCCTCTCTTGTTTCTAAACGTCATCTCATCGTGAATAATGTCAAATGTTTTACTGTCAAAATACATGTTTTCATTTGACGAAGTAGAAAGAACTATTATTATGTCACGTGGCAATTGTCATTTGACTATATTTAAATTGGACACGATGCTTAAGCCATGTAAAAAGAAATAAGTGCATTACAAACTGTATTTTTTTGTTGATAAAGTCCATAATACCT
Source organism: Tyria jacobaeae (assembly GCA_947561695.1). Classification (NCBI taxonomy): domain Eukaryota; kingdom Metazoa; phylum Arthropoda; class Insecta; order Lepidoptera; family Erebidae; genus Tyria; species Tyria jacobaeae. The sequence continues at coordinate 1,196,952 of OX387207.1, read as the reverse complement.
CATGTCACACACACCTTACAAATCGAAATCCAACAAGTCCGAATACGACCGAACCGATGCGACCTTCAAACCTTCAAGAAAAGAGCATACTCCTATCTAAAAGGCCGGCACCGCACTTGTGATTCTTGAGATCCGGGTGTCTATGGCCGGCGGTAGTCACTTACCATCAGGTGACCCGTCTGCTCGTTTGCCCCCTATCGCATAAAAAAAAACATATAGTCCTAAATTTTAATAACTGATTGATCCTATATTTATCATACATTCAACTTCAACTTTTGATTAATTACTTTTAGGAGTTGCCAGGCTAAAACATAATTTTACGTGTGGAACTATTACTTTCATCATTTGCATAATCTGTTTAAAATTGTATTGGAGTAAAAGTATCAGACTAACATTACTTCACTTAACCCACAAGTTTTTATTTATACTTCTGAGAAGTAATTGCTTTTTTGTGATAACACAAAAAAACAATTACTTTCTTGTTTTAATATGCGCAAATGCGTTAGTCTTTACTAATATTATATACCTGCAGAGTTTGTTTGTTTGTTTGAACGCGCTAATCTCAGGAACTACTAGTCTGATTTCAAAAAATCTTTCAGTGTTGGATAGTCCATTTATCGAGGAAGGTTATAGGTTACATTTTATTTTCAAAAAAATTAGGGATCGGTAAGAAAATTGCGATTTTGTAGCCCAAGGTGTAAAATCGAAAACCTATTAATGCTAAAAATCCGTGAGAGCACTTATCTAACTATCATAGTTTAGTCACAATAACCGCTGTTATGTTCATAAAAAATATTAAATCGTCTGAAAAAAGAAACTACGTTAAATGAGTATCGTAATATTAATCCTTATCCAAATTAAGCATTATGTTATCAAGGGTATTTATGTAGAAGTAAAATACTTTTTGTTTTATTCTAATCTGACATTTCATTGAGAAATTATCACGAGTATAAAAAACGCAAAGAATTGGTATCTAATAATGAATTATTTGCCAAACAGTTTTATCAACATAATAATATTAATCTTAATCAAAATAAATGTATTGCTGATTAAGAGAATTTCATTGTGAACAAAATTGTCCTTGAAATCATAAAATCCGTTATTTTCAATTAAAGATCTTAAATGAAAATAACGGATTTTACAATACAAGGAACTACGCGGTTGAAACCGCGGGTCACAGCTAGTAGTTTTAATATATTAATTATACCCACTCATATTGTGATTTTTAAGTAGTATTATAGATTGACCAACAGATGGCGTTACGTATTACAAAATATGACGATAGAAGAAAATTATTGGTTTTTCTCAGGATAGACTGAGTGAATCGCTATAAAATTGACCTTAAATATTACACAAAATTAAACAATATTCCTTCATAAAAATATACACAATGATAAGTGATATATACACAGTGAAATATACACATTGATTCTATATACAGATACAAGTACAGATATAACAGATGAGCTATATCAAACTAATCCTTGTGAAAATTATTTTGTTTATTAAAGAATTCAACACTGCACTCATTTAACACACTTTTTCAACTACGGTTTCGGTAAAGGCATTAAATTGTACTGTAATTTTCGGACATTGATTTCACATTCAATGACATACATATGAGTCAAATGACACTTGGATCAAATTGAAATGCCTGTTCAGTTCTACTTCTTCTCTTCGATAACATCACGGTATCGTCTAAAAATTGTTAAAAATATACAAACAGCACGTGTGACAGCACTGTCATAATTGACTTAAATTAAATTATTTCACTACGTCGGGCAATGACATTACTAAAAATTGTTTACAATTGTCGTTCTGTTTTACAAAAACAGAACGATAATTGTAAACAATGTAAACAAATTGTAACAACAATTGTAAACAAATTAACTTTAAATGAATGATTTGAAAATTCATACCCGTGACGTCACGACTATGTATCTCATACAAAAATGTACTAAATCTACCGTTTGACGTTTACTTAAAGATACTGATTTGATTTGATGATTTAGCGTATAATAGTTATATATCAATTTATTTTTTCGTTGACGTCATTTCTAAATGTTTACAGTTCAATAACAGTTCAATTCATCTCTCATGTCTAAATCTATTAAGCCGTCTCAGCCCTAGAGCCTGAAAGAAAACATAAATATATAATTTTTTTGCTTGTATCGCCTGTCCTATTTCTCAGGAATTGTTCCGGAGGCCTGGAGAGAAGCGAATGTTCAACCCATTCCCAAAAAAGGCGACCGCTCCGATCCAGCCAATTACCGACCTATAGCCGTCACTTCCATACTTTGTAAGGTGTTCGAGCGGATCATCAACACCCAACTAATACGCCACCTAGTGGATCACTCCTTGGTAAATGATCGGCAATATGGTTTTAGACCGAACCGATCCACGGGTGATCTTCTAGCGTACGTCACACACCTTTGGGGTGAGGCTATGGATAGGCATGGGGAGTCCTTGGCCATCAGCCTCGACATTGCCAAGGCCTTCGATAGGGTTTGGCACCGCTCGCTTCTCTCCAAACTTCCTGCATTTGGTCTGCCACCTAAACTCTGCAACTGGGTTGCTGCCTTCCTCCATAAGCGCCGCATTAGGGTTCTCTGCGACGGCGCGGACTCAGACTTCCACGAGGTAAGCGCTGGTGTACCTCAGGGCTCCGTCCTATCGCCTACGCTGTTTCTTCTGCATATCAATGACATGTTGGCCCTTGGCAATATACATTGTTATGCAGACGACAGTACAGTGCACGGGCGATATTTCGGGCATCCTACTGCCAAGCTGGCAGACGTTGAGGAAAAACGACAGGAGCTTGTCGCTGAGCTCGACCGGGTCTTGAGCCGCATTTCCCAATGGGGCTGTGAGAATCTGGTCGAGTTCGGCGCCAAGAAAACACAAGCGTGTGTGTTCTCTACCAAAAAGTCTCCATTCCTTCCCCTTCCTACTCTTCAGAGCACTCAACTGCCACTGCAGGATAGGCTTAGTATTCTGGGTATGGATATTTGCCGGGATCTCAATCCGCGCGATTACATCGAGAGTGTCACTAAGGCGGCCTCGCGTAAGCTCGGCGTTTTGAACAAGGTGAGACGGTTCTTCTCGCCCAAGCAACTGTGTCTTTTGTACAAGACCCAGGTTCGCTCCTGCGTGGAGTACTGCTCTCATCTCTGGGACGGCTATGCGCAGTATTTGCTTGACGCTCTCGATCGGTTGCAGCGGCGCGCAGTCCGCATTATCGACTGTCCTGAGATCACCCAGTCTCTTGAGCCTCTGCAGTTGCGAAGAGATGTCGCCTCTATGGCAGTCCTCTATCGCCTACATCACGGGGAGTGTTCTGATGAGCTCTTCCAATTGGTCCCACCTTCTCCCTTCCTCTACAGGACTACACGTGCTGGCCTGAGGAGTCACCGTTTGTGCGTCGAAAATATACGTACCCGAACTAAACGGTTTGGCTCTTCTTTCCTGTGCCGATCGGTAAAAGCCTGGAACTCTCTACCAGCGCACGTGTTTCCTTCCCACTTTGATCCCGGGTCTTTTGAGCGGGGCGTGAAAAAGCATCTCACCAGGCCACCATAGTGTGGGTCACCATGCTGCATTGACTAGACATGCAATGAGGATGGTGACCACCATTCTTTGACTCCACCTATTGCTTTCCATCAGGCAAAGTGGAGTCACTATGGTAGGCTAATATAAAAAAAAAGAAGAAAAAAAAAAAACGGACACTCGTAAATATAGATCTCTATATATTTAACTATATACTTGCGCAGTCAGGTATTAAAAATGAGAATGTATGTATCTTGTATTAATACTGAAGTTAGTCGCATAATAATATCACTTAAATGTCATCATTTTAAATAAATTTAAAAACAACAAATCGCCTGACCATAGACAATTTCTCAGATACAAGAAACATCGCATGGAATTAAAAAATTAAATTAGTGCAGTGGACCCTACTTGAAGGTACATCTAATCGACATTCTATGGTCCCTATAAAATCACATTAGGGCCAATGTGTGCGCCTCGGGGCCATTGAGGGTGGGCAGAGATGTACACCGTACTAGAAGTTCGGGATTTTAATAAGCGATATTTATAAAATACTTGCATTTTTATGGTAAAAGTAAAGTAGTCTTACTTCTTTTCTCAGGGAAAGTGTGGATTTATGTTTCTTTAGCTCAATCACGCGAGAGTGGCTTGTCGGATCTGTATAAAAAAATCCATAGAGTTAGATTTTAAGTCTGGAATAGTCTGTTATAGTAATCACAGTTAAACAATTTCTCCAGTTTTCCTGATTAAACCATTAAAATTTAACTTATAGCCTTTTTTATATAATATCTACATATTAAACATACATACACTTAAAATATATATGCAATATATTAATATATGTATATATGTATGTACATATTCGATCATACATACATCTATAAAATAATAAATATAACATTGAAATAAGCGGGGAGATTACTTCAGAAGTCCATTAAAATTATTTGACCATTTTTTTAATGTTGCAAGTGTGTGAGCTCGTCTGATGATGACAGGCAGATCATTCCATAACCGAACAGCCTGTGCACTAAAAGGTTTCCCTGCAGTCTTTTTTTTAATTTTGCCCTTCCGTATCCAAGACAGGACTAGAGTGAATATATTTTTAATAATAGAATAGCAAAATTATAAAAATACTTTAAAAAACGAGGTTCGTAGGAGTATACTCCTGCTATGGGCAAAGGAATTGAAGTTGGTCTTTTTTAAAAGCCAATTATTTAACATTACTGTTGTTTTATGTCACCCAAAGGTTGGCTGGCAGAAATTTCCTATGACATTACGCCTTGAGCAATATTTTTCGTATTTTTTTTATGCTATAGGGGGCAAGCAAGCAGACGGGTAACCTGATGTTAAGTGACTACCGCTGTCGATGGATACCCGGAGCTCAAGAGCCACAAGTGCGTTGCTGGCGACAATTTATTCCACAGGTTGGTTCTGCGAAGCAAAAAGCTTCTGGAGAAGCGCAAAGTGGTGGAGTGCCAATCATCCAGGTGATGGGGATGGATATTTTGCCGCATAGGACGATGGCGGAAACCGGTATAAGTAAGAACAATTCCTCACGATACAAGCGATAGAGAATGCAGAGTGAAGCTACATCTTACAAAGCCAAGGTATCAAGCCGATCAGAAATATCTTGGCAATCGATGATGCTAGTCGCTCTCCGTTGAATGCGACATAAAGTAGTAAGTAAAAAGGAAGTATAAATAAAAAAAAATATAAAAAAAACATTCTACTAAACTTTGAAGCTCTTTCTACCATGTCGGTCTATAATAATCATATTTTATTATTTTATACATTAAAATTATAATATTTACCTTATAACTTATAAACAAACATATGTTTTGTTGGAAAAATTGAAATCTTTGGGTAAGTCAATGGGTAATGATTCAAATTATGTAGTTGACTGTGAACCCGTTGCTGGATAGTGTAGCAATATGACATACCGGCTGTAAATGTACAATTTTAAAAAGTTAAAATTGAAAACGATCCCTTCAAAGACGATGAATAAATATTTATGACATTTTTCCATAAATTATTGTGTTTTATTTATTTTATTTAACAACGGCCTTAGCCGTACTGACGTACTAGATCGAATTTTCACACGACACATTTTTATCGTGGCAAAGCCATGTTTACGTGCGATACAGAAACAGAAAATCGGGCGTGAAGCAGCACTTGCGTTGCATTTCCCCGACATTAGTGAGGTCTAACTCCTCGTTTTTTCCCTCTCTTACCTCCATCTGCTCCGTTTACCCTCCCGCATCACCCTAAAGGCGTTAAGCGCACTTACGACTCTTGAGTTGCAGGTGGCGGTGGATGGCCGGTTGTCACTTACCATCAGGTGACTCGTATGTTCGTATGTCCCCCAATACTTAATAATTAATGTCAACTAGACCAAACATAAATAACAAATACTGTTCAGCAACGTGTTAAGACAAATAAACACCTAATTCTATTCATCACTATGTATGTATTTCATTCTTAACTAGCTTTTGCTGCTCTTTACTGTGCTCACTGTTCCACTCCTAACGGTCACAGTTTAATGATTTATAACCAATATTAGTCCTCCATCTACGTATGTATGTGTGTTTGTTACTTTTTACGGGAAGAGGGCTAAACCGATTTTGATTAAATTTGGTATGTGTATACTATTCATCCTGGACTACTACTACTACTAACGTTTACACTAATATACGTATATAATAAAAGTACAAATGATTACAAAACATGTCACATCTAGATACATAACATCTTGATAATCCACCTTCTGTTCCCGTTTTTGTAGATTAAAAATGTAATTAATTTTTTATAGCGCGCTCTATTGGCTTGTGCAAGTGCTGTTATTTTAAGGTCGCAAGTGCCTTGAGGCTCGGAGATTGCACTGGATTATGAGGGCTTGTTGCGTCTCGGCGCAGATTAATCACTGATTGGTAGCTAGACTTTTGACCAAGATTTTAACGGTGAACTGTGTTTGTTGTTTCCAATTTTAGTAAGGTTAATTGAATTTGGAATGTGTATTTCAGAATTTCAATATTATTTATTATTGTAGCTTCAGCTCTTAGCACAGCAACCTAGGGATTACTAGGGTTCGAATACGAGATACCATATTTAGTGAAAATCGTTTCAGGCGTCTACTAAATTAGTTTTCGTTTAGTTGTAGCAGACATATAGACAGGTAAAATCCGTGGAAGGTGGCCGTACTGTAGATAATGCTCGGTGGAAGTTATGCAAGTTACAAATAGTTATTTAGTTCAATAAAAATGCGTCTTCCGCAGTCGTTTAAAAAATAAAAATGACGAAAGGCACAGACTTTGAATTTTACCATTTCTGTTAAAATAATATTGTTACGGTATACATACGTCTGACAAATTGGTTGAGGCTTTCGCGGCCGATTGATGACTCGTTGGCTTTATTCGGGTCTAAAGGCCGTCGTATGTTGGAATTGCTTCCTAACGTTTCGCTAGCACGAGTGGCCAGCTTCTTCAGAGGTCCTTCCATCTCCGATACTGGATGCAGAATCTGAATCCGAATAAAGCCAACGAGTCATACATACGTCTGTTTTTGTTTTATGAATAAACCTTTTTCTTTCGAGCCCCTCCCAAAAACAACATTATTCTACAATTCCACTTCTAGTTTCTTGTCTGAGCTCCATAGACAAAAAAAAAAATTTTGTTTACAAGCTTTCAATGCTTTTAATGCTTGTACGAGTATTGTTTTTCACAATTTCAAATTTTACACGTTAAAGGTTAATGCCAGGCCACCATAGCGGTTAAGGCCTCGAGTGCCCATATATGAAAATTGATGCAAATATTGCTTTGAAATACAAATAATTAATTCATAAAAATTAACACAAAACTCGCTTGCAGATGTTCGTTAGAGCTTAGATACATTCACCTGACATGCCCTGACTCTGATTCTAAAAGTTACTGTTATTGTTTTTTTTTTAAATAATTTATTAAGACAGCTACTTAACCAGAAATTATTTTTGTATCTCTAGAGACTTAGAATGTAACTGTCCTTGCTTAAATCTAAAAATTGTTGATATTCAACTTGTCTGAACCGACCTCAAATTTGTTCTTCCGTTCACCTGTGCAGTGTTGCCAAGAAAGTTGCAAAATGGCTCCCGGGATGACATTACAAAGTTAACTACATAAGTTAGCACCTTAAGCGAAACGTGGCTGACATTATAATTAATGCATGTTTGAGCGAAACTGTCATGGCGAGCCTCCATTTGCTCCTTAATTACAATAACAATAACATGCCAAATATAAAGGATGCGCCATTGTGGAATTTTACTTTATGGTACATTACGTATACATAATTGACAGATAACCCGTACATCGATGTATAATATATTTAAATTTATAATTATAACCATTGACAACAGACCGTGATAAGGACGTGTATTGTAACAAGTAAGACAAAAACAATATTAATATAAATAAACTTTCTCACAAGTGCCCGTTTTTCTTTTTTATATTATAGGGGGGCAGACGAATAGACGGGTCACCTGATGGTAAGTGACTACTGCCGTCCATGTACATCTGCAACTGGAGAGTCGTAAGTGCACTGCCCGGCTTTGAGGGTGAAGAGGGAAGAAGGTATGCGGGGAGGGGAAGAGACGGGGATGAGGAGATTTGAAAACGGATAGGAGGTCAGGGAAGAGGAATAAGTAGAGGGGAGTTGGGCCTCCGGAAACCTCACTAATTTCGGGGAAATGCAACGCAAGTGTTGCTTCACAATCGGTTTTCTGTGTGGCCGTGGTATCGCACCGATCAAGTGCGTAAATGGGACTTAATTATAATCAACAAAATGGGAACTTCAGGGATACAAAAGTGAGTGTATGTATGTATGTATGTATGTATGTATGTAGGAACGGTTTTTATATCAAGAAGAAAAATTTGAAAAAAATTAAACCCTACTTTTTATTACCTGATCCTTCCTACGATCAAGCAATTGCTCCGGAGTTAAAACGTTTATTTACGTAACTACCAAATTACTCAACAAATCCGGAGCTTCCACAAACATCATCCTGTACATAAGCCTCCTCAACCCTCTCTCCCAAAGGTAATTATGGGAGCGAGTGAACTGCAATTAAAAACGTAACAAAAGCTACCAAGTTTAGTCGAAAAACGTTTGTAAATATTACATTAGCTATTGAAATTAACTGGCATGTTCATCACTAGATACTGGGCCCCTAATAATTACCAAAATAACGGTTTCAGGCGGAAAATCTAATTTTATTTCTAATAATTACTAGTTGAGTGAAGTTGCTTTTGCTAGTATTTTAATCGTTCAAGTCGTATTCATATTTGATTTATAACACGGGTGATAAAGGTGATTTTAGGTGGTAAAATCTATCTAGACACAGCTCTTTTGTAGTATAAGGGGACAAGTGACCAGTTGGGAAAACTGGTGGCAACTGACAACCGCCGCCCACGGACATCTCAGGAGTCACAAGTGCGTTGACCACCTTTAAGAGGAGAGAGGAGAGGTGACAGTAGAATTTTCGATATCCTCATTTACTCGGTGAAATAAAACTTAAGCATTATTTGACTTCTGGTTGTCTGGGAAGCCGTAGTATGACTCCGCGGTCGAGCGGGCCCATTCGCGAAAAAGCCTGGCTCTCCCACGGTAAATTCCAGCCATTTTTGCAAGGTGGACCTGGGTTGCCGATAATACAGCTATGAGAACCCTCATTAGATACTGCTTGTATTGACGTCTTAATAAATAAAAGTTAAAATTTTACTAAGACGTATTTAACGCCTACATTTGATAATTATAATTTAGAAGCAGTTATTTAATATCGTATTGCCGTATTAAAGTTTGAAAAACTTCACTTAATATTATAAAGTAGCTTTAGATAGAAACCCCGAAATTACATATATAAATACAATCACGCCTGTGTCCCCTTAGGAGTAGAGAGGAGTGTATTAAATAGCCACATATTGTCAATTACAATTTGGTCCCACTAACATAATATGGTGCAAAAGTATTGCTGCCAACTGTATGACTGTATACTTACTACCAGATGGATAACAGTCCGATTCTTAGTAACCTTTTCCAACACCAACTGAAAGAGATGGGTTGGCTCAATTCTACTTCAAAGTGAAGCACACAGCACATGCCGAAATTAAAGAAGTAAAAAAAAAAATATTGAAACTCTGTTTTGTCTATTCCTAGTTCTACTTTTTCTGGATGTAAGATAATCTATAACTACATGGGTGCCAGACTACTATTTTTTGGATAGCACATTGTGTTCTGACGCAGGTGTTGATGGCCGGCCTCCTTAGTTAACCATAATCTAGGAAGAATGGTTATTGCTTTCTGTGAAAGTTAAAATTGAAAGTGAAAGTTTTAGGAGCACATCTGATAAAATAAATACATATTTTGACTGCACGGATGGCGTAGCGGTTTAAGTGGTCACCTCGCTACTACACTGCCGCACCGAGTGTTGTGGGTTCGATCCCCACACGGGACAACACTTTGTGTAATCCTCAAATTGTTGTTCTGAGTTTGGGTGTTCTTTGTGTCCGTTGTTTGAATGTTTGTAAAGTCCCCCGTGACACAGTAGTTAATCCTAGCATAGGAGTTGACTTTAAAAGAAAAAAAAAAAAAAAAAGAAAAACTGTCACTCACGTACCAATAAAGGTGTAGGATGAGGAACATTATTTACATTTTCAGATATCCCTTTGGGAATTAATGGGATAATTGGGATGCTATTGCACAGAAAAGTGATGATAGAAGGGAAGTTAACTTATATACTAATTTTATTTTAAATTAAAAATGTCGCTAAACTATAATTCAACCCCTTCACAATTACTACCCTTAAAGAATCACTTTCAGTCAATTTGTGTGACGTCATTCAATAAAAGTACACTTAACACGGTATGTAATCAATCTTACAACTTTAAATGAACATAATACTTTAAGAGAAAGTAGATCAGTGTTCCCATCCATCTCTCTCGTTGTTCTCAGTTACCTAACACAGTCTATTTCCGTGGTAATTTGTAAAAGTTAACTCACTCTGTACCAAAGTTGGGGAAGAGCGGCCATTTTGTTGTGGCACCCGAATGTGTAAACATGGCCGTTAGCGCTGGAAGATTTCTGTCAAACCGCGGGAAAGCTGCGAGCGCTTCGTAGGATGGTCAAAAAGAAATGATGATTAGAACCATTTATCATTTTAATACGAACCCGGCCCTTGTTAATAGAGTGTTTGGGGGGATTAATAGATGTAATATTATTTTCATTGTTAATTTTGTGGGTTTGTACATGTAATTTCGTTGTGTCGGTCAAACGCAATGAATTTATTATGAACTGATCTACAGAAAGGGTTCCCTTTAATGCACGTTTGTTTCTGTTTTAGTAGTGGCAGCACGCGCTACCAATGCGTGGATGAGTTTCTATTGTTATATACATTCAACCTTTTTTGTTTAGTTGGTGTAAGCTAAAAATATAGCCGCTTAAATTCCTTACTTTTATTTATCCTATTCGTTTGAGTATATGAGACTTTTTATTTATTTTTTAAGTGGAGACTCCACCAGGGTTATTGGCGGAGGTATGCGCCGGACTTGACTCTAGAGAAGCCTCATGCTCATCCATTACGTATTCTGCTAAGTCAAAGGACGCATGGAGAGCGGCAGGGCATCCGTAGTGGATGTCCCGCACTTCACGACAGGATGGACTTCGTCGGGTATCCCTCTTGGTCTGGTCTCTCCCCTTGAACTTTTCCGGCATGAGTAACTCTACCGGCGTAGCGACAACGTGGGATACGTTCGGGGGTGGAGTAAGTGAGACGCAAATATATTAATAGCTTTAAACAGTATAGGAAAAAGCCTTGTTGGGGTATGTGAAATTTAAGAGGTTTACCTCAATTTTTCAGAGAATCCATTATCAAATCCTGGTTTGAGTGTAAAGGATCGAATATAAAAATAATTGAAAACCGGTCAACTATTGTGTAAATGACTATGCTTAAATGAAATTATTTCACTAAGTTGACTAAAGATAGTTAAAATTTTGTCGTTCTGTTTTACTGTAATGTATTTAATTTATTTTATTTATATTTATGAATATATAATATCCATGACGTCACGTTCGTTTATACTGATTGGAGTTGACAGTCATCAAGTCTGTGGACGGAGAAATCGTTTAGCATGCATAATTTTTTTTTTTCATAATTGTAGGAGTACGCTCTTTTCTTGAAGGTTTGAAGGTCGTATCAAATTAATTACAACGCTAAGTCGAACATAGAACCCACTTGTATAGATTTAATGAGTTTTATTTCCCATACGAACATAATATTACTTTACTTATAATCATATACTCTACAAACTTTTAACATATTCGTTTATTATTATAAATTGATATACTATCACATACTTAGTTTTATATTATGTGGTAATGTATTTCACAGCTGCTGTACTTAAACAATAAGGTTATGTTTGCGTCGTTGATATGTGGATGAATCTACAGAATTTTCTCTTAATTTAAAAAATGAAATATTTCTAAACAACTTTATCGTAATGTCATAGAAAATGTTGTATTAATGTTGTTTGTTTTTTTTTAAACACGCTAACCTCTGTAGTCATTCAGATATGAATGAAACTTTCAAATTGAGTATTTATTGAATAATAATCTAGGTTATACATCATACCGCTCTTACTTGACTTAGGTGCGGAGCAGTGTCTGGCAATAAAGCCTGGTGAAATTGTTTGAACGTCTGGTTGATAATATTTACATATATCTTTATAAAATCCCGGCTCCCCGACCGATCACATGCTGTCCCAGAAGATACACTCACAGGCACAATTAACCGCCCACTTATATTTTTCGTCACCCTGTTTGTTTATGTTAACTGTGGCTTATCTACTGTATATGACGTTAAAAGTTATGACTGTTTTAATTTCCAGGTATTATCACCCCCGTTTCTCATAAATGTAGTTGGAATATGTAACGCTAAAGAGAAAATAAAAAGATTTTATCTATCATATCAGAAAAAGTTAAAAACCTTTTAGGTTCACACTGGTCGGGCCTGCCCATACGTGCTGAAGGCTGACTCTATCACGAACAAAAGGTTTATCTATAATTAAAAAAATAAAAAATCAAACAATCTACGTAAGTAAGTAGGCGAATGTATAATTGACTTTTAAGAGCCTTCGAAGCTTCGCGCCCATCATGATAAATTGTGAAAACGTGTAATTCAAAGACTCATATCTTAATAGCTTGTAAAGCTACTTTAAAGTATATGAAAGAACTATTCTAAGTACCAAGAAAATTTGAGTGTTTTCCTGTGATCCCATAATCTAATCCTGATTTGGTTACAATACGACCACCGCAGAACATTACTGTATCGAAACAAAAAAGCGGCGGAGAAATCGATTAACACGTGAACCTCGTTCATTTTGAAGAAGGTAACAACATCCCAAATGCGTATTAAACTGTATTAAAATATAAAATGTTTCACCGCTTAATGGACAGTGACAATATCTGTAAAAGACCCTCCCGGTTTAACGTGAGAATTGAATTGATAACAGATTAAGTTTTCATAAACATATTAAACTGGTAACAAGAACTTAAATGCTGGTTACAAGTTGAAAAATTGTTGCTGTCAAGGAGGTAATAAAATTGGTCTAAATTGGACTCTCGCTGTCAATACTGCATCATTTCTTTTGGGTGGTTTCACAAAATCTCACCTTTTAAATCTAAAAAGAGCTCAGAGAGCAGTGTGAGCCTTAGAGTACCATGATTTAAAGGGAGTACCATGATTTAAAGGGAGTACCATGATTTAAAGGGATTACCACTTGTCCAATACCAAAATTAGTTTCAACTTACTCACTCTCAATGTCAAGTTGTAGGATCAAGGTACCAAAATGGCCGCTTAAATTCGATTATAAATCCAGCGAGAACTTAGTCAAGTAAAAAAGTAAAAAAAACGTACATATTTTAAAACCAATATACATAATATATTATGTACTTGTAATTTATTAGATCGTAAAATTAATCTTAATTCAATGACTAGACAATTTTAACTGTGACTTATAATATAATTTCTGTGGTGTCAAGCTTCTTATTCTTGATTTTCTCCTTTTTGATCTTCAACGGAGAGCGACTTGCATCATCGATTGCCAGAATATTTCTAATCGGCTTGACACCTTGGAGTTGCGCAGAGATGTAGCTTCACTCTGTTTTCTCTATCGCTTAGGTGACCCGTATGCTCGTTTGCCCCATATCAACTTAACAAAAAAAATAAGAAAACGATAATTTGTTTTAAGGTGAAATTATATTTTACTATATATAATTATGTATATCAATATAGCCTTTATCATATTTAGTTAAAAATATTTTACTTTATAAATGATTATAATTATAGACATGTCTTGTTGTGTTGTTTGTTTCATTAACCAAAAAATTAAATCTCTTTATTTAATTCTTGGGTCTTCTTTCCTGTGCCGATCGGTGAAAGATTGGAATTTACTACCAGCGCACGTTTTTCCTTCCCACTTTGATCCTGGGTCTTTTAAGCGGGGAGTGAAAAAGCATCTCACCAGGCCGCCATAGTGTGGGTCACCATACTACATTGACTAGACATACAATGAGGATGGTGACCACCACTCTTGGACTCCATTTATTGCTTACCATCAGGCAAAGTGGAGTCATATGGTAGGTAGTCAATAAAAAAAATGAAGTATATTGTTTTTAATTATAGAGACGGACATCGCCATGCATCCTATTGAGGTTTACAGATGTCAATTGCTTCAATTTAAGTATTCCTAAATAGGGATTAAATTTCAAATAATGGCAACTATTGTTAGTTAAATGCCTTCGAATGCCGGTTTTCTGTCAGATTAAAACTGTTGCGGCTGTGCTTTATACTATGAGTTTATACTTGGGTGTTAGTTTATAGTGTATTTATATTTCCTACTTGATCATGTCTGTTTAAAGTATCTTTAGATAATGATTTAAAAGCGTCTGTGATGTCCTTTTTTCCTGAGAGTTATTGCATTTCCTACTTAAATTTATTTGTATCTTATTTATGCTCATCTCCTGTAATTTTTAAGCCCTTAATTATTAATATATTCTAATTTGATTTCATGCAAGTTAGAGGACTCGGAGTACTCATATCACTCACACCATGCCACAATCACACACCACACTTACACACACCTATAACTCGAACCATCCTGTTGGAGTTATAGGTATGCTTAAACGCCCCAATCCATCTGTGTGAGCAATATCCCTTCCTCCTCTTTCTGTCCTCCCTTTACTATCAATATACTTAAAAGAAATGCATCCAATTTTTCAGTGCCCGGCTGACGGCAATAGTAAGGAGTATTGCCGTCAGCCGGTCCCTAAATAGTCAGACTTTAAAAAAGTAGACAACCGACTTTATGCGTCTATTTTAAATTGTAAGACTTATGGGGTTTTCTCATGGATGCCATGGTCAGAACTGGACCAAACTCTCATCTAATTACCGTTGGAGTACATTCTTTCCTATAAAAAAAGAATCATTGAAATCGGTTGGTGTGATATTGAGTTATTCGACCTTTTGTCGCGCACAAACTTAATGCTAATTTAAGACTTATATGGTTTTCTCATGGATTCCATTGTCAGAATTGGAATCCATAAGAAAACTGAACTGTAAAACTGGTAGTGAATTCCAATCTTTCACCGATCGGCACAGGAAAGAAGACCAAGAACTTAATTGAAATGGGACCACACGGGAGCACCAGCTTTTAAATAAAAAAAATCATCAAAATCGGTTCACCCAGTCGAAAGTTCTGAAGTTAAAAACATATAAAAAATACAGTCGAATTGAGAACAGAGGAGGTTCTGTTTGAAGTCGGTAGAAAATAATAATAGGCAAAATGAGGAAGTTAAAAACACCTCCGCTTACCCCTTTGGGGATACAGGTTTGAGTGTTTGTTTGTTGTGTGGTTATAATTTGTCATGTTTTCTACCCATTTTAAACAAGTAAACGTTTCATCTAAGTAATTCTTTTAATCTAATGGTATACTTGTATTCTATATGCACGACGATTTTAGCACTAAACTAAGAGACCAAACATAGCTTTTCATTTAAAATCTTTCACCATCCTATGTACTTCATAGTATTTAAGCGTAATGTTGTAAAATGGAGGGTGGGTACTAACAAAACTTAGTATTTTAAAGTGTAATGCGTCCTAGCAAGGACTCTATACGAAGCAATACAAATCTCTATCTCTCTAGATATTCACAAACGATTTCTGTTGTTAACACTTTTAATTATGAACAGAACGCAATTTCTGTTTGTTCTGTCCTGTCGTAGGTGGCTGTTGTAACCAATCTTAGCAAAAACCATCGCGATAAAGGTAGGTGATCAGGTCGGGTGCTTCTACTTCCAATACATAAAAAACGAATTGAAAACTGAAGCAACATTTGCTGTTGTTTCAATCCAATTGCACATGCGGTTATTAGTTATTTTTTTAAATAAAAAATCTGAGAGTCTAGTAATTCTTCGTACCCGTATAACGAGATCGTCATGATTTTTCAGATATGTGACGATTACAATATGAATCCATTAGTAGACACACCTTGCTTACAATACAAAATTCTAAAACGAAAGCCGCAGGAACACTAAACACATATTTCGCTTGCTTTATGAAACATGCAAAGGAGTATTCGTGCCTGTAGTATTTCATACGATATTTTGTCATCTGGCCACCCTTTCAGACGTGGCTTGGATGCGTAAATAGAGACTTGTCGTAATTTATGTATTTGAAAGTTTTCTTTTTACTACATCGCTGTTTGAGTGAAACCCGTTAAGTGTACCTAGATTTGGTGGCCCTACTCGAGAACAATGAGTTTGAATCGGTAAACCGTAGTCAGTTATATCGAAATAATTATTATCATATATTTAAATTAGTGATCTTGATAGTGTGAGAAATTGGGACATAGGGATCGGCTGCTGTTACACAGCTTCCTTGATTATAGGGATCTATGTATTTTATATCGTTTTAGAACCATGCTTAGGCACAAACGGGCCGGCTCGACCGGTGCGATACCACGGACTCACAGAAAACCGGCTATGAAACAACGCTTGTGTTGCATTTTTCCCAAAAATAGTGAGTTCTGGAGGCCCAACTTCAACTCCTCCTCTTTCGAATCCCAGTATTTTTGAATTAATTGAGCTTATCACCCTCAAAGGCGGGCAGCCCACTTAAAACTCTTTAGTTGCAGATGTCCATGGTCGGAGGTTGTCACTTACCATCAGGTAACCTGTTCTGGTGAATCTGTTCATCTGTCTGAACAAACTGGATTATAGGGGGGCAGACGAACAGATGGGTCACCTGATGGTAAGTGACAACCGCCGTCCATGGACACCTGCAACTCGAGAGTCGTAAGTGCGCTGCCCGCCTTTGATTGTGAAGAAGGATGAAGGTATACGGGGAGGGGAAGAAACGGGGATGAAGAGATGGGTAAAGGGGCGGGAGGTCAGGGGAGAGGAATGAGGAGAGGAGAGTTGGGCCTCCGGATACCTCACAAATTTCAGGGAAATGCAACGTGCAAAGTGCAAAGTGTTGCTTTACAACCGGTTTTCTGTGAGGCCGTGGTATCGCACCGGTCGAGCCGGCCCATTCGTGCCTAAGCATGGCTCTACCACGTAACAGGACTACATTAAGAAGAAGGCACTATATTCTTGTTTTGGAACATATCAGTAGTTTTGAACGCGCTTGCACCTGAGGACCGAACGACTTACACGAGTCAGTGCACGATCAACCGACGCTAGAGCCGCACTCATTACTTATCTTATTAGCACTAGTTACAGTTACGTGTCGGAATAAATTGTTGTACTACCCCCAAGTACTCGTATCATTTAGCACGCGTGATCAAAGCAGTTAGCGGCATCCCTTACAATTCTAATTGACAAAATGTGGGTGTTTAATATAATTCTGTCTTCCCCTTCAGGGATACAGTCGTGCCTCTGTATGTATTAGCCTATGTATTGCATAATCAGACTAGCTTAGCCGCTTTTATTTTCGTGCGGAAACCACTACGGGTCATCACCTCACGGTAGCTAATGGTGAGGTAGTATGTCGGAATTTAACCGACTGAACTTATATAGTGTTCCGTCACAAGCGGGTCTATTGCAAGGGAGCCGCACTAAGGAGGAAGAACAGAGTGGTATATGTATATTCGTTGTCTGGATATAAACAACAAAGTAATATATAATAATCTTTAACATCCTAAGTCAGGACGGCGATGTATCTAAGACAAAATAAAGATTAGAGCGATGTCAACAAATCGTAGATCCGATGATACATGATCTATAAAATATTCTTATAACATTCTGTCACATCGTGTCCCGACTCTGAACACGAAGTAGCATATTATTCATGGAAATGAATACATTACTCGCCAAATGTTATAAACTTCTATTTATTATGATATATGTATATATTTTATAGCCATATATTCAGCCAAATCTTTAATTCGTTCAGATTTTAAATAACTGATATGTTAAATACAACTGACTAACTAACTTTAAAAAAAGTTGAACACCGACTTCATTATCCACCTCCATACTTTAAACTTATTCTTTTTTGATATTTTTTTTACACGTACAAACCCCACGAGCTGTCAAAACAACCAAGATTTTCATTGGAACGCTCTATAGGAATCAGACCGCCTAAAACCACACGGTGTGCCATAGTGCACCTCTAATATGAGGAATCCAGGACAGCTCTATTAAGATATCCGGATCTTCAACTGGTGAACCTTAAGAACAACAGATGCAATGAATAAATATTATTTATTTTTATCAGTGCAGTACTGACCAAGATATCGCTTCTTTCTATTCGCTATCGAAGAAATACATCGATTGTCATAGCAACATGCATAAAATTATAATGAGCAAAACCCAGCCGGGTTTGGCTAGTATTTATACAGACAAAACTAAGGATAATAGCATGTTACAGTAGTGCATTTATAAACGTGGGTTCTCAATACAAACCTCTTTTATTATTGTAACAGCGGCGGCGGAGAGGTACTACAGACAACAGTAACCTTAAGGCAATGCAAAAAAAAATGTTGGTATATTTTGTGTACGCACAAACGGCGCAAGGTATCACGCAAACAAATGGATCTCGTATTTACATTTCGCTTTTTCTTTTCAGTATCTTTCTTCCGTACAAGCAGTACACATATGTAGATACATATACATGGTATATAGACACGAGGAACAATACGTAAGGAGCAATATCTTTCTAAAGTGTTTTTTTATGTTTCAAGCGAAGGCTCCGTAGGGGTGATGTTTTAATCTGAGTGTTTAATGTCTCGTATACAATTCAATGATTTTGATTGTTTTATTCAGATTAAAAAATAAAAGTTTATTTTTTATAACAATTGCAAAAGTTTAAAAATGGAACATGAGCTTAAAATAGTTTTAATTTACGCCTGTATCTGCATTATAAAGTTCCTCTCCTCGATCCTCTCGAAATATTAGAAACTTTTTTTTTTATATTATAGGGGGATAGATGAACAGACGGGTGACTTGATGGTAAGTGACAACCGCAGTCCATAGACACCTCCAACTTGAGAGTTGTAAGTGCGCTGCCCGCCTTCAAGGGTGATAAAGAGAGGGGGATGAGGAGATGGGAGTAGGGGTGGGAGGTCAGGGGAGAGGAATAAGGAGCCCATTCGTGCCGAAGCAAGTGCTGAGCTGACCGTCAAAGTCCAACATACCGTTACGTATCACACATATGCATGCATACACTTTAAAAGATAACACTCGATATTGCGCAGTTGGATAAGAAGGTCATAGGATAAAAATAACTACTGTTTCTGTGGGATAGACCAAATAACTTTTATATGAGTAAATTATTTTCCTTCTAAAACATCAAGGGAAGTTCCCGTAGATATTACGAACTCAATACGAAAGTATTTCATAATAAAACCTTCAACAAAATTAAACAAGACAGAAGGTGAAAATAGATCGAATTGGCGTGCAATGGAATAGGCCTATGACCAGCAGTGGACTGCAATAGGCTGATGATAAAACAAGATATTAATTTGTTTTGTGAAATCAAACTTTGTATCTCAAGGAGTAATGTAATTAAACAGAATGGTCACAGAAGAACTGATGTAATATCAGTTACAGAATAATAGCCGATACGTATTTGTAAGTCGTATTATTTGTAATTAATGATAAGTAATTTGTTATCATTGTTTGAAATTATAAATACCAGTAATTTATCCCCTGAATTGGTTGTACTACATATATACATTGATATTGTTACTCAGTCAATCTAGCAATCATTTTCATATTTTTTTTATGTATAATTCGCTTTTCGTGTACAATTTTACTACATCACATTTTGTCTTTAAATTGAAGTGTCTCTGTCATGGCGAGTTCCACGCGTGCTCCTTGTCCACACTGCCCGGGCTCGGCTAAGCTTTTTTCTCCTCCACATGGTCTTAGGGTTCATATTGGCAGAATGCACAAGGATGTCGGGATGCCAAATGCCATGGGTGCTGCAGCCCGCGCCTGCGGGATTCCTGCGTCTCCGGCAACCGGAGGGCCGACGAGTACACAGTTGGACCTAGGTTCGGAGGATTTGCCCACTCTAGGGTCAAAGATTCGAGTTCTAAGGCACGTGCCCAAAGGGGCGAGATACTTGGTGGCCGAGAGGTTGTTGTCCTTAATCAAACAGTGTCTAAGATCAAATGGGGTTAGGAATGGGCGTATTTGCTGTCTTTTGCATTTATGGCCTTAAGATTGCCTAATGAAGTGGACAGTTGGTCACTTACGACGAGGGTAAAAGAAAATATTATAAAGAGCGCTCAGTTATCTTTTCCTACAGATCCCCTACCCCAAAGGTCTCCTTCTTTTTATAGGTCTGTCCAGGCTAAGGTCAGCGAGGGGGACCTTTGTGGCGCAGCGCGTCTTCTCACTTCTGATTGATCGTTCGCTCCACCTGATATCGACACCCTCGCGACTCTTAGGGACAAACACCCCACGCCCGCCCATCCGCTGAGTTTTCCCCCGTCGCCCAACGTTGATTCCTCGCCTTGCTTGGTCGTTAGCGTTGGAGATGTGTTGGATGCACTCAATTCCTTTCATCGCAGCTGGTATCGATGGATTGGGCCCGCAACACCTTAAAGAGTTGACCTCCCCGTCAGCCGGTGACAACGGTCAAAAACTTCTGGAATGACTCTGCAACTTTCTTTTGAAGGGAAGCTTAAATGACGACGTCTGTCCATGTCTATACGGGGGATCTCTCTTTCCCCTACAAAAGAAAGACGGTGGTATTAAGCCAAATGCAGTGGGCAACACCTTCCGGCGGTTAGTAGCAAAACTTTGTTGCAGGGAGGTCCGAGGCACAATAGCGCCCTATCTACAGCCCCATCGGTTAGGCTTTGGCTCATCCCTCAGCTCAGCTCAGCTGCGAGGCAGCCATCCACGCGGTACGGGCTTTTGTAACGGGGGCAGCGACGAAGTCCTTTTAAAATTAGATATACGTAACGCCTTAAACAGCATCGACAGGGGAGCGCTTCTGTCGGAGGTCAGAAAGTTGATGCCGTCAATCTGCCCCAAACACCAATGCTACGCATCCCGCAGTATATTGTCATACAACGGCGAGACGATATGGTCTCAGGTTGGAGCACAATAGCGAGACCCTCTGGTCCCACTCGTTTTTAGCATGGCTATTCATAAAGATCTGAAATCATTACAGAGCCCCCTGAACGTGTGGTACTTAGACGATGGAACCATTGGTGGCAGCCCCGAAGTGGTTCTAAGGGACGTAGCGGCGCTCTTCTCCGCCTTGCAGGAATTAGGGCTGGAGGTACACACCGCCAAATGCGAGCTTCACCTAAGAATCGACCGCTAAGTTTATGTCCCTTATTCCTGGTTTTAGAATCATAGACTGGGACACTCTTTACATCCTGGGCTCGCCAATTTTCCCTGAGGCTATGCAGAATTGCCTGTCCGCAAAATCGGAGTCCCTGGCATCTCTGGCTGTTCACTTTGGCCATCTCCCGGCTGACGTATCCTTGTCTCTTTTGAGGTCTTGTTTCGGGATGCCGAAGTTGACATACGTCATACGGACA
Organism: Tyria jacobaeae; assembly: GCA_947561695.1. Classification (NCBI taxonomy): domain Eukaryota; kingdom Metazoa; phylum Arthropoda; class Insecta; order Lepidoptera; family Erebidae; genus Tyria; species Tyria jacobaeae. The sequence goes on along the minus strand of OX387207.1, from coordinate 1,175,323 downwards.
ACGCCGAGATGGGAATTCCCGGACGGTGTCCCTTGCTTCGACGAAGCGCTCCAGCGTATTGTTGAGGAGATGCTCAACATCAGCTTAAGTGAGCGGCAGTTCCAGGCTGCCCTGACGGTCCGATTTGGAGGTTTGGGAGTGCGCCGTTTGAAGGAGTGTGGCCCGATCGCCTTTCTCGCTTCGTCGTTTGGCGTTTCAGGGTTAGTCAGCCGCTTGTTGTCGCGCATGGGCGACAATATCGCCATTCCCTATGCTAAGGAAACCCTTGAGACTTGGACCAAACTTTATCCAGATACCGATCTGCCCAAAAGACCTGGAGCGCAGAGGGGTTGGGATGACGTGTCTGGGGCTCACATCCTCGCTTGTTTGCGCAGTGGAGCGTCCGAAGTCGAGTTGGCTCGGCTCAATGCCGCCTCTGAGCCGGAGTCAGGTGCCTGGCTGCATGCCCTACCATCCCCTAACTTGAGCACGCTGTTGGACGACGACTCTCTTAGGGTGGCAGCCGGACTCCGACTTGGCTGCGCTGTTTGCGAACCCCATACTTGCGTTTGTGGCGCAAAGGTAGAGGCAAATGGTCTGCATGGGCTAAGCTGTACCCGAAGCGCCGGACGAGTTCCACGACACTACTCTATTAACGACTTATTAAGGAGGGTGCTCGTTTCCACGGATATCCCCTGCGTCTTGTAGCCCCCTGGCCTGTCACGTTCTGACGGGAAACGGCCTGACGGACTCACCCTCGTCCCATGGCGGAGAGGTCGGTCTCTGATATGGGACGCTACTTGCGTCTGTATCTATGCGTCCTGTCACCTCTCTGCTACTCGGAGGGCGGCCGGTTCGGGGGCCGAGTCAGCGGCTTTGGGCAAACATAGAAAATACGCAGCCCCTTGAGGACGCGGGGCATGACTTTGTCCCGTTCGCCGTGGAGACGGCCGGTCCGTGGGGCTCTGAGGCCAAAAGGTTCGTAGCTGATTTGGGGCGCTAACTGCGGAGTATGGGACAAGACCCACGCTCTGCTCAATACCTGACCCAAAGCTATATGCGTACAACGGGGAAACGCCGCCAGCCTCATGGGTACGTATGGTCGAGGCGACGCATTATCATAGTTTAATTTTAAATTTAAGTTTTTATGTTAAATTCAACTATCTTTATTTCAAAAATATAGTAATGGTGTAAAGCGAATAAAAATAAATTAAAATATAAAAAACCTATTTCGTTACAATGGGAAAAAAGAGAACATTTTTATTTATAAATTACTGTGTGTGGCTTCAACGGAACCCTAAAAAGGATTTACTCTCTCTGTTTCTTTCTATAATCCCCAAAAAGACTAAATATTTCTCGTCACTCTTCCTTTGATTCAACTATAGTTTTATCACATAACTGAATATCGATGCAATGTACGAACGCTCCGAACGACTGCACCAAAGTGGATAATTAATTTTTGCTGAGCCTAATTGTGAGGAAATTGTTTATATAGAAGAAAATTTCGAAAAAATCTCTTCCTACATCAGGTAGAGATAAAGAGAATAGAGTAAGAGATCTTCGATAATTGGACAAAACATTGAGTTACACAACCCGATACATAAAATCGACCTCAAATTCTTTATTTCGTTTCAAAAAGGGTTTGGAAGTTCAATTAGGCGGCCTCGTCTCAATATCGGACCGCACTAACTTCACAAAAATATAGTCCACACTTGTGCAGTATTAAAACTTTCCTATAAGCTTGTTTACAAGCGCACTTATTTAGTATTTATGTATTGTAAACGGCCGCACAAAGGAAGTGGCCACATAGGAATGTGCGCATTCAAGCCGGGGCCGCTCGGAAGTATGACAATGCTTCAGTGTACGCCGATGTGAACCCACCTTTAGCTACCCATGTCGGGGAGTTAAGATGCTGCTGGGTTTTTCATTTTATTTTAGTCTGGAGCAGATTTTATATGTAAAGATTTTATAGCCGGATGGTTCTCAGAGCAGTAGAAAAGGTCACCCTATTGCGTCGCGTAACGTGTGACGTCATACTTAGATATAAAAAAATATTTTTAATTTTTTGGTTAAATTATTTAATTTTTTTTTAAAGACAACCCCGCACTAGGAATAATTCCTGTGTCGGGGACTTTACAAACTTTCAAACAACGCACAAAAAGAACACCCAGACTCAGAACAACAATTTGAGGATTACACAAAGTGTTGTTCTGTGCGGGGATCGAACCTACAACACTAGGCGCGGCAGCGTGGTAGCTAGGTGACTAAATTAAACCGCTACGCCACCCGTGCAGTCAAATAATAGCATGCTTGTTAATCGTAACAATAATTTTTTTAGACTATATTTAACACTAGCTTCCCGACAGACTACGCTCGTTCTGTCGAGGCATGTGGTCCAAAGCAATGGATGTTGACAGTTCCATAAAATTAAATCTACAATTTCTCCTTACAAGATCCTTCTTCAGTCTATACGGAAATAAAAAAAAAAAAAAAAACGGAGCAGCATATTAGGGCTGCCACCAACCGTTATTGTTCCCACCGGAGTGGCGCGCGAAATTCAGCGCACTATACCTACACATACCTACACTTGCAAAGTTTATTGCGCACAAATTGTGTGCATTATTTATTTAATTTAAAAGCGAAGAAACCGGAGCGCGATCATACGCCTCCACGTCGGAAGGAGAACGGGAGAAATGCAAAAATATAAATAACTCCGCTATCCTTTTGTAAGGGTAATTCCACATTGCTTACGATTGTTTTGTGGTTTTTTATATGTGTATCGCTCTTTAGTATAAATGATTAAGTTTTCACATAAGTGGTTGACGGTGGAGTAGAAATAGGGTCACTCCAAAAAAGGAAAAATGGCGGGCAGTGCACTTACGACTCTTGAGTTGTAGGCGTCAGTGGATGGCGGTTGTCGCGTCTATATTATAATATAATCGGACTTTATAAAAGTAGACAACCGACTTCAATGCGTCAATCATAAAGTTTAAGACTTATATGGTTTTCTCATGGATGCCATTGTCACAACTGGATCAAACTCTCATCTAACTACCCTTGAAGTACATCCTTTCCATTAAAAAAAGAATCATCGAAATCGGTTGGCGTGATATTGAGTTATTCGTCCATGTGTCGCGCACATGCTTAATGCAAATTTAAGACTTATTTGATTTTCAGATGGTTGCTATTGTCAGAACTGGACTAAATTAAAATGGGACCACACGGGAAGAACCAGCTTTCAAATAAATATTCAGTCAAATTGTGAAGCTCCTCCTTTTTGAAGTCGGTGGAAAAGCCATCTCCACCCGTGGATGTCGTAAAAAGTGACGTAAGTGTCGGATTGTTATCTACGTTTCGAGTAAATGAGGATGCCTTCAGGGCTATGGGTGTGAGTATTTATGTGTATATTACACACTCACACCGATAACCCAATACATACTTTCAACACTAGTGTGGTAACAGTGCCAACCCTACAGATAGTAACTTTTATCATCAACAAAAAAGAGTATTAATAACCAGTAGTGATTATGAAGGGTTCTGTGACTTAAGTTCAAGGTTCTTATGTGCCATTGGAACATTGTACCTACCAGTTTTCATAGGGTGGCTGCCTGTTTTGCCACTCACACCATAAAAAAGGGTCTACTCATAAGGACTATCCCTGACCCCCTATAGCATTAATAAAGAAAAGATATAGAAGCTGTAGAATCTTCACCTTTAGCCATCTAATCCGTCGGAGTCCAGCTCCCTCGAAACCATTCAACGACGCTCCATCCATTGTAGCAATTCTGACAATGTTCTTCACCTTTATTTTGTTAAAAACGTTTGTTTGGTCCGCTACTCTGTATATAAAATCTTATTTACAGAGTATTAGTCGGTCAATCACGCTCGAACATTTGAACGGATCTCGATAAAATTTCTCACACAGCAAGATTTTAGTTTGAAATAGTAGGTATCTAGACTACCTTTTACATACATACATACGCTCACCCCTGTATCTCTAAAGGGGAGAGCCAGAGGAGTACGTTTAAGTAATTATTTTTATAATTAGTGCGGCTTATAACTTTCTTCAGTGGTAGAGCCATGCTTAGGCACGAATGGGCCGGCTCGACCGGTGCGATACCACGGCCTCACAGAAAACCGGTTGTGAAGTAACGCTTGCGTTGCATTTCCCCGAATTGAGTGAGGTTTCCGGAGGCCCAATTCCTCCTTTTTTCCATCTCCTCATCCCTCCTCTCTTGTTTCCGCTCCCTGCATCCCCCATCCCTCATCACCCTCAAAGGAGGGCAGCGCACTTGCGACTCTTGAGTTGCAAGTGTCCATGGACGGCGGTGTCACTTACCATCAGGTGACCCGTCTGTTCGTCTTTCCCCTTAGAGTATAGAAAAAAAAAAAAAAAAACACTTCATAATCAACTTTTCGTCGTCCACTGCTGAACGTAGGCTTTACCGATTAATTAATTTTTTTGTTATAATTGGCAACAGTTTACAGGTGTCTAAAAATACTCAATTACAGCAGTATCACTAAATTCTACACAACACCACTACTACAGTGGGGACACAGTGGGGACACTGTAGTAGTGGTGTTCTATGTTTACAAACGTAATAGGAGGCAAACCTACCTATTGCTGTCAACTGGGCACTATATGACTATATATTTATGCTGTCTGATAGATAACAATCCAATCCCATTGTCACCTTTAAGAGACCAGCTTTAAGAGATAGTGTGGCCCTATTCTACTCCAATGAGAAGAATAGGGCCCGGCTACTTTTTATCAACAGGGCCCGGCTACTTTTTATCAACAGGGCCCGGCTACTTTTTATCAACTGGGCCCGGCTACTTTTTATCAACAGGGCCCGGCTACTTTAAACCAACAGGGCCCGGCTACTTTTTATCAACAGGGCCCGGCTACTTTTTATCAACTGGGCCCGGCTACTTTAAACCAACAGGGCCCGGCTACTTTTTATCAACAGGGCCCGGCTACTTTTTATCAACAGGGCCCGGCTACTTTAAACCAACAGGGCCCGGCTACTTTTTATCAACAGGGCCCGGCTACTTTTTATCAACAGGGCCCGGCTACTTTAAACCAACAGGGCCCGGCTACTTTTTATCAACAGGGCCCGGCTACTTTTTATCAACTGGGCCCGGCTACTTTTTATCAACAGGGCCCGGCTACTTTAAACCAACAGGGCCCGGCTACTTTTTATCAACTGGGCCCGGCTACTTTTTATCAACAGGGCCCGGCTACTTTAAACCAACAGGGCTCGGCTACTTTTTATCAACTGGGCCCGGCTACTTTATATCAAAAGGGCCCGGCTACTTTTTATCAACAGGGCCTGGCTACTTTAAAACAACAGGGCCCGGCTAATTTTTATCAACAGGGCCCGGCTACTTTAAACCAACAGGGCCCGGCTAATTTTTATCAACAGGGCCAGGCTACTTTTTATCAACAGGGCCCGGCTACTTTTATCAACAGGGCTCGGCTACTTTTTATCAACTGGGCCCGGCTACTTTTTATCAACTGGGCCCGGCTACTTTAAACCAACAGGGCCCGGCTACTTTTTATCAACAGGGCCCGGCTACTTTTTATCAACAGGGCCCGGCTACTTTAAACCAACAGGGCCCGGCTACTTTTTATCAACAGGGCCCGGCTACTTTTTATCAACAGGGCCCGGCTACTTTAAACCAACAGGGCCCGGCTACTTTTTATCAACAGGGCCCGGCTACTTTTTATCAACTGGGCCCGGCTACTTTTTATCAACAGGGCCCGGCTACTTTAAACCAACAGGGCCCGGCTACTTTTTATCAACTGGGCCCGGCTACTTTTTATCAACAGGGCCCGGCTACTTTAAACCAACAGGGCTCGGCTACTTTTTATCAACTGGGCCCGGCTACTTTATATCAAAAGGGCCCGGCTACTTTTTATCAACAGGGCCTGGCTACTTTAAAACAACAGGGCCCGGCTAATTTTTATCAACAGGGCCCGGCTACTTTAAACCAACAGGGCCCGGCTAATTTTTATCAACAGGGCCAGGCTACTTTTTATCAACAGGGCCCGGCTACTTTTATCAACAGGGCTCGGCTACTTTTTATCAACAGGGCCCGGCTACTTTTTATCCTGAAAAATTGTAGCAGCTAGGATAAATAGTAAAAAACAGAAAACGTTGAACCACACGTGTTGTTCCATGTTTATTATTTAAAAGTAAATGAAAAGTTTACGACCCAGAGCAAACTTTATTAAGAGCATTGTAAAAGGCAGCTGCCATTGCCGAGATTGCATATCCCAGTCCGTGAAACCGAATATAAAACTAGCAGACAGTGTTGCCAATTCTCTAATTCTGTCTCTCCCAAAATATTAAAAAAGAACATCTTAAATAAGATATTTAACCATGTGAAATAATACGTAAGATAACAATATAACACATATAATGCTATAGACATACATACACTTATATAGGTATAATATATAATTATTCGTGGTAGAAAATTAAATACTTTAATAGTTTAATTTTAATTTTTTGGAAGTATTTTTCCTTCAACAGCGGAAAATATATTGTACTAAATATTTTTTGCCCATAATCTACCAGTTCTTTGATTTGAACCATTACTATGACTAGACAATCAATTCACAATAAATCAATCAATCAATTTTTCTACTCTACGTAATTAATTTACACCAAACTTTAATTACCATTATTTGACCATTTACCATTATTCAAAGATTTTAGAAAAGGAGGTTTTGTATTTGACCCGTATGTATGTATTTTTGTATGTATATATGTATGTATCCGCAATTTCTCTAAAAAACTACTGATCCCATTAAGATTGGATTTTCAAAAAATGTTTATGATAATTTCTGTAGTAAGTATTTTCTCGCAAGTATTATTAAAAAAAAAAATAACTCTAAGCAACTCAAAGACTTGACGACCTTTTTCACTCTTAATCTAAGAACTGAACCCAAATCAGTCCCTCCGTTTAAGACTGATGCCATAGACTAAGGCACACACATTAACGTATGTTGACGTAATAAATATCTTGCATTTAACGCAATAAATTATCAAAGTGTGTATAGCAATACAGTTTTAAATTACAACAGCAATGCAATTTACAATTATTTTGTAGTGATTACTTGAACTTTTGATTTTTTACCACACACAGTCTCTCACCACGAAATAACAAAACTACGGATCTGTTTGTCTGTACTTATTTATATTTATACACGTAGACTTGCTTGCCGATGTTCTTAGAGCATTAAGCAGCCACCTGAAAACTCTCGCCTACGTAAGTGACATTTCTCACATTCCAAACGAACTTTTAAAAAAGTCGAAAAAGTCTTATCTTGTATAAATTGTAAACGCATTTCACTAAAACAGCCCACAGTGTAACGTCATATTGGAATGATCGTATTTTTAAACTGAGAAAACAAAATTATTTTGTTGAATCAATTTGAATGAACAGGGAATAAATTACAGGAAGAATGAACACTGCTGTTATGTTAGAATCACAATATACCTAACTATATATCTGCTTATTTATGGCAATCAAGCAAATCACCTGATGAAAGCGACAACTGTTGCCTATGGACACAAGAGTTATAAGTGCGTTGCCCACATTTGAGACTGATGAGGGGAAAAGGGATGAGAGCATAGGATGTTGTATTTAGCGTGTGAGTGAGGTTTCTGGATTGTTTGACCAGCGGTTTTTTGTGAGGCGGTATTACACCGGTTGAGCCTAATCAATACTTTCCCACGGAATTATATGGTAAAAAAAGTAAAGTAATGATCTATAAGTTAATAAAGTAACTAAATAGATATATATCTAATATTTTTCTTCCAGAAAAACCAGCTGTGGCAGACTTAACAAACAGTGCACTAGCTCTACTTGTACAATCCTAGAGTGGATTATTGAAAGCGGTTTTGACTTCGTCTATCCAACATATTAGAGACTCCCTGCGCGGTCTTGTGCCTAAAAATATATTATTTAGGTACAAAAGACAAGAGTAATATGGGGTTTAATTTCGATTCGTTTCCTGCAGTTTACAAGATTCGTTGACTTCTCATCTGCCCTGTACATAATATACAGCTTCTTTAATTACTCTCCTATTTAACGCTTAAATAATACTTGGATTTCAGAATAAAATTATGCTTCATTTAGTGAAAGTTATTTAAAAATACGTACACGATCATTTTGTACCATAAATTGTCTAACATGTTACTAAAGAGCGAACTAAGGTCTATCTTTTCCTTCATTCAACATAGAAATTTACAATATGATAATAGATATAAAAGAAATAACTTTATTTTAAAAGACGATTAAAGATAAAAATAACATCCAAAAATAGAACCCATCAGAATTGTGCCCCAGGAGCGCGTCGAAAAACACGCCTGACATTCATCGAGATTTTCCCTTCAAACCATACCAAGATGGCTGCCGTCTGACAAATTAGGTTCATTACACCAGTCGGCGGGCTTGTATTAAAACAATCGTGCGGTTAACTAACTCATTATTGTTGATAACGAGGCAATTTCACTTAATATAGACTATGGGGGAGAACTGAACAGGGAAATTCTTTAATAGGTTGAAACAGGAGAAGGCTTAGCTGAAGACTTGTTTGCTCTATTGTAGAGTTTACAACACTGCGATCCTACGTTGCTGTAGAATTATACACCAATATATAAATATTATATTATATGCAAATATTTGCCGTATTTCCGAATCGATACTACCTTTAAACCTTCAAGAAAAGAGCGTACTCCTACCCAAAAGGCCGGCAACGCACTTGTGACTCTTGAGTTGCGGATGTCCATGGACGGCGGTAGTCACTTACCATCAGGACATAAAAAAAACATATAACAATTAGTAGATAATGTAATACCTAACTTTAAAAATATAATCAACCGTCATCAATGCGCCTTAATAATGATATAATGCAATTATTATTTTTTTAAATTTGAATTTGACCAACTTTTTCTACAGGGCTTTAATTAAAAAAAGAATGCCTAAATTTAAAAGAAAACCTTCGAATTGCAGATGCAAACTTTTTAAACAAATGTACCTGTATACTCGTAGTATAAGGATATCATTTGATTATCTATCATATTTGATTGTGTAAAAATGGTAACTCCTCCCTTGCCGATTCGTACCCAATTCGCATAAAATTAAATCGCTCCGCTAAATCTAACACCTACAATAAAAGTTTATTACTGAAGCTATTGATATTTTGTTTGAATATTGCCCTTATTATTACTACGATATTGTAAATAATAATTCTGTATTGTTCGTTTTACTGTAGATATTTGTTTTTTATTGATAACGTTTAGATGGTTGGTTAGAGGCTTCGGACCGGGACCGTCAGCTGCGCTGAAGCTATTTCTTACATCTCCTAGGACAAATGTATATGTTTTTAGTCGGTAAGAGTCCCACATACCCCATGGGGGAAGGACATCCATGAGGATCTTCCGCACCGTCACAAAGAAAAAAAAAAAAAGAAAAAAGAGGACAGATGTCTCATTGTCAATGTACTCCCAACTATTCTATATGATTTACCAAGTTACCGGTAGACGGCTCAAGGCTTGCCCTCAAGTTTTTTAAATATACTTCAAAACAATACATTCTATCGTTTGTTTAAGATTGAGTTTTGGACATGTTTATTAAATTTGATTTGGGTTTTAACATGTTTATTATTATTATTATTTTTTTTTTTTATATTAGCCTACCATAGTGACTCCACTTTGCCTGATGGAAAGCAATAGGTGCAGTCAAAGAGTGGTGGTCACCATCCTCATTGCATGTCTAGTCAATGTAGCATGGTGACCCACACTATGGCGGCCTGGTGAGATGCTTTTTCACGCCCCGCTTAAAAGACCCGGGATCATAGTGGGAAGGGAACACGTGCGCTGGTAGAGATTTCCAGGCTTTTACCGATCGGCACAGGAAAGAAGAGCCAAACCGTTTAGTTCGGGTACGTATATTTTCGACGCACAAACGGTGACTCCTTAGGCCAGCACGTGTAGTCCTGTAGAGGAAGGGAGAAGGAAGAAATTTGATTCTCTTCGTTTTTTAAGCAATGCATAGTTTCTCATTGTATCACTATTCTGACCAACAGCTTGGGCTTCTTTCAAGTGTGTAAATAGATCATATACGACGCCGCGTTGGTGGTAATTCATTGTTGTTTGTGCACACTCCTTAAACATTTAGGGAGATGGTTTATTAAGAATACTAGTAATTTGTGAGCCACGTTAGTGGAAAAAGAAAAAAAAATAACACTGAAAAAAATTGTTTAAAGATATTAAAATAAATAAATAGCCACAATCCTGCGTATTTATAGAGTAAAGTAGGTTAAAAGACAGTAACTTTAGTTTGATAAACAAGTTATTAAAGGCAAAAAAAATATTTTTTTAAGTCAGAAATCAAAGCAAATCATAAACAACGCCGTGAATCAACGATGCAGATAATAAATATCACACTACACAATAAACAATAACGTACTCGGGCCCCTTGCACCAAACACTCAAAAAAAAATTCTAGTCATAATAATACATCGAAATTTGATGGGGGATTCTGGCAACCCTAACTTACAGCTACGAATACTTAACACATGCAAATTTGAATTCAACGCCGTTAGGAATAAAGTCTTGAATAGTTTTTGGATATTGTTTGTTGTGAAATTAGGTGTACATTTCATAACATATGCATCCATTAAGCAGGTTGTATTCTATGAATCGTTAGCAAATTAATGTAAACAATACTAAAGTTAGACAGATTTTATCCCAAAAGATTTGGTATTGTGCTGAATATTATGTACAGGCAGATAAGGGTTGAAACATGTTTTTGGATGGGCTAGAATTAGACATTGTACATTAAGGAAGAGAGTAAATGGCCGAGGTAATAGTTTGGCGATCGGCTAAGTTCAATTCCTCCACTGGCGTGATGTTTTATATCCTAGCCTTAATCAATAATTGAGCTATCTAAAGCAAGAATATTTTTTCAGTTCGATTAAGTAGTTCCTGAGATTAGCGCTTTCAAGCAAACAAACAAACTCTTTAGGTTTATTATATTAGTATAGATTCAGTTGTACAGAAACTACCACACCTTGTCGACAGACAAAATCAAATCGAGTCTAGACAAAATCAAACTGGTTTCTGATTGTATTTTATAAGGAATTATATTTTGTAACATTGTTATACACGATTAGTTTAACCTACACACTGGCTTATGACTTGTTAATATTCTCTATATCTATGTAAATCGTATACTACTTTTACTATGTTAGTTAATGTGTGAGCACCATGTATCTATCATAAAATTATTTTATCTGTGGTTGCTTCGATTTAATTCTTTTTACCTGTTTCGGTATAGTGATATTGTTCTGGGTGCATCGTTTTCACACGTAACTTTAATTATATATAATGATTGTATGTAAACAAAACATTTTAAAAGTGTAACGGTGGAGTTTCTTCACCCTTCTTCTCCATATGAAACTACATTTTGAATCAATTCTATTTAAATGTAAATGTAGACGTTCGAATGTGCCTTTTGGGCTTATTTGAAATAAATGCTTTGACTTTGACAATGGTGGGCAAGCCTTTTGCCGTCACCGGTAATATGCGTCAACTTTGGTAATGAAATTAAAAAAATATTGACCCTAGATTACGAACCTTCGTCGTATCAACGATGCGGTTAAAAAAAGCATGTTAATTTCTGCGCGCGCGATCGCACTACTTTCAAACTGCGGCTAATCTTAGCCAACACGTTGCCACTGCGATGGACGGTTATGCTTTCGGTGTAGAGGGCCCGTGAGTGCCACTTTAGCAACCATGGGTCGTCACATCGACGAACTATATATTCAATACTATTTATATATATATATATTGGAAATAATTCATCAGTTATTACTTAAAGATGAAAGCGGCGACGAAAATTCATGGGTTCATTTAAAAATTAATTAAATCCTTAATCATTTTTTTTACCTATAACATGATTACCCACACAAATGCGAAGATATACATAAAATCTGTAAAATACAAAAATGTAAACGTCACTCAGAGATGCTAATGAAATTAGAGCCCTCATTGGCGTATTTAAATTATCTGCAGCAATCAAAGATAATCATTTGCCTTCAAGAGAGTTATTTGATGTTACATTTTGTGGGAATCGGGACCGTTATACGATATCTTGCGAGATGTTTGATTTCCTAATAAACTGCCAAGAACGGAGGCTGGCCGATGTTTTCGCTCGATTGCGAGATTTATGGAATCTGTTCATAACTAAATGTCGAGAAAACTACAAACCCGGTTTATATCTAACCATTGATGAACAATTACTGGGTTTCAGAGGAAGATGTCCCTTTCGTATTTATGTACCTAATAAACAATAATGCTCACAAAAAACCTTTATCAAGGCGTGACTACCAAAAAGTTCTGTGTTCCTGTTCTGTAAAGGTTAGTAGTTACATCAAGTGCAATATATTGTGCGGGGAGCATAAACTAGGCGTGTGTCACAAATGTATTAGTTCCTAGGTTTTCACCATATTTTGTATTTTATTAGTTTATTAGATTCATTATTTTTTTTATATTTAGAGTTTGATTTTCACATTTTTGCTACAAATTATATTGAGTATAAACTTTAAAAATGTTACAATTTTTGATTTTGCATGAAAACCAAGGTCTCATTCGTAAGGCTGTTTGTTTATTAAAAAGGCCATATTAGTAAATAAAAATATAACAAATAACATAAATAAATGCTGTTTTTCAACAATAAAATCAAACGTGTACTCATGTTATTTTAATAACACATTTAAAAAAACGACGAAGGTTCGTATGAGGCGTCTAAAAATAAGGTTAGTGATCTAGGGTTAAGAGGAAAATGGAAGACAAGGGAAAAGGAAAGAGACATTGCTTATACTTATGGCTAACCATAGCTCTAGTAGGTTAGGGTGTCATACCTATAACTCTGTGGCGCATCAAGAAAGCACGCATCCACTCGCACGGCATACCAAGCGGCATGAGCATGTTTAGGCCTACGTATACGTGATATATTACTGGGTTTGTAATTTACAGCCGCAACCACTAAAGGGTTGGTGTGAGTCGGAGCAGAGTCAAAGTAGCTAAGGGAGCACTGCTTTATGAATTGCCTGATGGTCGGCAGCTCTAGGTCGATGTGAAGATCGACATTACGCACATACCACTGTGCCCCCGTAGCTTGGCTCATGAACTTATTTTGTAGTGTTTGTAGCCTGTATGGATCCTGTGTTCCTTAGCGTGTGAAAACTACACTACCATATGTAACGCGATCCGCGCGTCACCGGATTTTTATACGACGCATAATTTATACTCACGCACATAGACAACGAAAACAGCAACGTAATCTTATTGGTTGCCTACACATTAATTATTGTAAATATAGAATTAGATTTGTTATTGGTTAATCCATATATTACTACGTTACTTAATGGTCAAAAATGTAAATATAACTGGCATACTTTTAATGAAATATAAGTCGATTCCAACCATTCCCTGGTGTTTCACTTCAATAGCTACGGTTCAATGTCTAAGCAGTCTGGCCGGCTAACATAGACACCTTTCCTTGCTCCTAGTATTATCTGCTTAGCTAAGGTTCGACGGCTTAGACAGCCTGGCCGGCTAAGTAGATATCCTCACCTCGAACAGCCAGCTGAGATAAAGTACTTTGACAAATTATCGGGTCAGCTACCCCAACAGCTGATCCCGAAAACTCGAATTGGCTGATGCCAAGAAATTCAAGTCCTCTAACTCATATACAGAATATAACGTAGTTATAAGGTAATTAAAAGCTAGTAAAGTAATCGTTTCGAAGCTCATCTGTTAATAATAAATATCATTTTAATGCTTAGCTTCATAGCAACCATTAATTGTGCCCTCTTCCCCCTTGAGTCGTGTTCCCCATTACTGAGTTTAGCTCTTCTTCATTATGTCGTTGAAGTTGTAAAGTGCGGATCCTTCTGCCGGGTTATCAGAAAGAGGCAGCGGAGCGGCCCCGTAGTCGCGAAAAAAATTGTCCTGTCTTGGAATCGAACCATGACTTATGGCTCAGCATTCGGGATCCCTACCCATTAGACCAACATAAGAGTCAAAAGCAGGCCCGTATTCCATTTTCTACAGAATAGACTGGATTCGAACAGTGGTGGAGAGATAGATAGATAGATAACTCTATTTGTACACCATTCTTAAAGTAAAATATAATACATGACTTATGTCCAGGTCATGGTTCCATGTTCTATAGACAGAAACGGGTAGTAGCGTTAATGATATCGAACTTCAAATACATTATTAAATATTCTCAACTGACTAAAATCGAAAATTAAATTACCTTCAATGCTATTCATTCATTTTAATTCGTTCATTCATTACAGCTATAAGACGATTATTCGTTCGTTTACGCTGTTTGTCATACGCATTACAAATTATGTTTTACCTTTACGAATCACTAGTAATATTATAAATGTGAATGTAAGTTTGTTTGTTACGCTTTCACGCCGAAACTACTCAACCGATTATCAAGAAACTTTTTATACATATTCTCAAAGGTATTAGGATGGACATAGGATACTTTTTACCTAAAAAAAAAAAACTCTAGCTACTTCAACGCCATCTGTATTTAAGGGAATCAATGCGAGAGACACCGAAATATTTTATTATATTTGCAATCTTGTTTTTCCATCATCATCACAAACCCACAAAACTCGGCGCGGTAGCGTACTGGCGAGGTGTCCACCTAAACAGCGATCTAATACCAATATTTGTGTAAGCAATAGAAACATACAAATATAGAAATATCCTAGGTTTTTATACGGTTACGGAATTCTGAACGCCTATACAGTATGATGTTAAGGCATGCCCTGACCTTTCGCAAACACTGTATATTTATCACCTTCAACTACACTTTTTGAAAAAACTTTTGACTGATCTGTTAAAGAGATTTAAACAAATCCACCGCTTATCTGGATGAAGGCAGGCACGACACAATTGCACACAGTGTAATCAGATCATGGACGCAAGTGGAAATTGAATCAGGGTATACTTGACCTATTGGGTTATGAGAACATATCAAAATGAACTATATGTTTATATCTTTAAAGTATAAAATCAATTAATTTATGTTTCTTTTTTGAGCCTAGGAATAGAGATCTTAGTCAATAAAAATTAAGGTTGCTTTTTAATTGAGTGTCCTTGTGAGTGTTTTGCGAAGGGTGATTTGGAGATCAATGCTTATTTGTGTCTAATAGCAAAAAAACAACAGATGCAGACATTTCACGGGTATAATAATGTACTAAGTTGGAAATTTATGGCGCCTTTGATCTTGTGTGGTCTCTGGTGGTACAGCGTGGGTCGCCCAGGTCCACTGGGGATGAAATATTTGTACGGCGAGCAAACAAAGGATATTTTTTCTAAGCATTAAATACTGTTGACATTTCATGTGTGTTTAAGAGAATTAGGCAACTCTTAATCTTGAGTTAGGCACACATTTTAAGGCAAAAAAGGGTATAGTTTTTTTTTTATTAATTATCCAACTGTTGATTGCAGTCGTTAATTACCACCGGCTAAGTGTGGGCTCGAATACCGTTTACGGCGACTAATTGTGTGTGCTATAGTGACTGCTAAAGTAACTGAAATAGCTTAACAAAATATAAAAGAATATTAAAAAAGATTGAAGAGAGAAAGATGAGAGAAAGTTTATGATGATATTTATTTAAAATCCGATTAATTACCTACATTTACATATTTTTAAAGTAATTTTTAAACTGCTTTTTAATAAATAACTCTTGCCACCTTACATTTTAAAAATGAGTCCAGATTATGGCAACATTGAAATTGAATTACGATCATATCAGCTCACCCCTCTATGGGGGAAATCTTGTGAATCCTTTTATAAGTTGCTACTTCATCATTATCTTAGTGGCTTATGTGTGTGACGTAACACTGGGTGACGTAATAAAATTTCGGAAGTTTCAGGGGCCGAATGATCCAATTTAGTCCCAAGTTTCAGATTGGAATGCAATTTTTTTGATAACTTTGATTTTGGTCAGGGTTACTAGCCCTTATGCGAAGATGTTTGTTTATTGAATGTTATTAGATTTGGTATAATACGTAGTATTTAACTGGTTTAAAGCTGTGTCGTTTATTCGGAGTTTCTGTATCATACTTTTGCTATCAGAGATGATTTAGGTTATATGTGATGGAAGGTGTGCTTATTTGGTGTCTAGTCTTAGCAGGAGTGGTTTCGGTTTGTAGAACCAATCCTTACAGGTCGTCAGATCTGATGATGATCGCTTCTGTGAGTGTCAACAACTTATTTTAGGTAAGTATGTTAAAAACGAAGTGGCCAAGTTCGTCGGAGCAAGCTCCTCTTCCCTCTTCTCTTCATAGCGCACTTATAACTCTTGAGTTGGAGGTAACCCGTCTGCTCTTTCCCCCTATACCATAAAAACCTCCTCTTACAAAAAAAACATATCACACCGACAGCGAAGACAAGTCGAACTATATAGCAACTAATCTAATGACGTAGTACGATCCTGAATCACGATAATAAAGTTCTCGCGCTGATTAGTATATATACGACTTCCCAACGTCAACTATTGGGCCGTGGTCCGCCAGTCATGATCACCTCGCCGGGTTGAAGGATCCTTGCTTTGTGTTGCAGGTATATACCACCCGTTCCTCCACGTATGTATAATTGTGTGTGTTGTGTAATTATTGTAAACGTTACTGAAATAACGCTCACTCACTCAGCCAGTACAATTGCAAGCATTGTTTATCTACTGCTTTTCTGTAAGGCCAAAGTAATACTCTCCGATCGAGCCGACCCATTGCGGTGCCTAATGGCTCTCCAAAATAATCCGCTCTGGTAAAATGTGATTGTTATACGAATAATGTGGGAATACGAAGATTTTCTCATCTTTCTTCATTGTCAGGCTTACTTTTAAACTAGTAAAGTCGAATCTAATACAATCCGTTAATAGCAATTTATTAGCGATAGCGATGTTTCATTTATTTTAAACTAATTTAAAGTGCACACTGTAACTTATTGAAATGTTCTACACAAAGAGTACTATTTAGTATTGATTTACAGATTATATTTAAGCAGTTCTGTAGCTACTTAGAATTAATTTACAATTTGGATTGTTCTCTGAAATATTTGTGAGGTACTACTACACTTTTAATGACTCTTCGAGCGAATTGCATCCATCCATTTCACGGAATAACTTTAAGAAAATTAGATCATCTTATTTCCAATACATAAATTCACATACATCCACTAACGCTTATATCCCCTAAAGGGTAGGCAGAGGTGTATGAAACACCCACTTTTTGCCAATTACAATTTGGTCCTGCTAATGTAATAGGAAAGCCTATTCCGTCAACCATACGCACCATTAATTAATTTTATAATTTTATATTAATTTTTAATATCATAGGGGACAAACGAGCAGACGGGTCACCTGATGGTAAGTACATGTATGACAAGAGTCCGCTTTTTAGGGAAGGGGAAAGGGAGGAGGAGAAAGAGGGGAATGGAAAAGGGCTCGGGCCACCGGCAACCTCACCTCACTCACTCGGTAACACAAAAATTTAGAAAATCCCAATGGATAAAATATAAATGTTGCCACATCACACTTTAGAATCGATCTGATAAATTTAAGAGCATAAAATTAACACGATCAAATACAAATAATCGAGACCTGCCCCTCGTCTAACGAGATATAAATATAATAAAGCGTAATCGATTATACACCCCTGAGTTTAGTTGTATGCCAACCCTACCAAATAACTTTTAGAACAACGAGTTTGAATTTTGTACTCTATTTTTATTGACATAGAATCTTAATTTCATTTATGGTACTTTGATTATTGATGTGCGAATTGTTGTACGTTCAGCTTGGCCATTTGTTGGTCGCTTGGATTAAAGAAAATAAGATACGAATGCCGAAGAGCGAAGCAGTATTATTTTAAAGCGCAGCATATACATATGTATATGTATGTTTTGTTTAATTATTGGTCTATAAAGCTGGAGATTTCATGGTCTATAATTCTACCGATAAGTGGATTCAACTGTTAAGTTTTCCACCTCAGATCTTCTAAGCATTTTAAGTAAAACTTGTCATCCATGGTACGAAATACCATCGTAATTAATTAAACTATATTCATGACAAAGTTTGCTAGCAGAGGCCACTTATATAATGAAATAAAAACGAATTAAAACTGTCTTGTGAGACAAAAGATTTTTACCCATCTGGGCAAGAATGAGGGTTATGTATGTACACTCCATAAGTAATAACAGAACGCACTCATATACACACGCAATCACAGACATTCAGAGATACGAACTGCAACTGAAATACAAAATGTTCTAAATCTATAACACCTACACCAAGAATTAGATTCCTAAACTACGAAAAGGGTATTTTTCTGTGTCACGCCACACCTAAACGGCTTGATTAATTTCGACATGATATTTTTTTTTTAATCGTATAGATAGTAGAATGGAATGACAAAGAGAAGAAGTTGATAAAACAATTGGCTTTCACATTCTTTTTAAATAATATTTTTTATTGCTGAATAAAAATTACGATACCAAAGTGCAACCTCATACTCTGTGCCAGTGTTCCATTCATCAAATTTCCGAATCCAATTGACCCCTCGCTAAATGCATAGGCGGTGCACGTCTAATTTCATTGTTATTACAAATACATTTGCGCGTCGAGTGTAGTTTTCGCTAATCATTGCTTTGTTGACATTCTTTTATTTGGTAGCAGTTGTTCAACGGCCAGTGTTAATACTTTTTGTAACAATATTGTTCAATAATTCTCGATCGCCATCTGATCTTTCATTGGCAGTGGTGGTGAATTGGTTGGAGTCCTGGAACTTCCTTAGATGTGGTTGACTCAACTCTAAGCTGCGATGGTTGTGCCTTATAAGGTCTTTTGTGGTTACACTCTAGAGTGACATCTGGTACCGTCGCGGCTGGACGTCCGAAGACCGAAACTAGGGCATCCGACATCCCCGAAATACACACGTGAATAAAACCGTATCTTTAAGAAATAGAATGTAACTTATGATTTTTCTTATATTTATTCTAATATGCTTAAATTGTGCGTTTCTTCTCAAGGCTAGTCATAGTAAATGCTGGTACCATCTGTAAAAGTGCTTAAAAATATTGAAAAGAAAAGTTATTGACGTGGAAGAACTGTTTTCAGGCACCTATGGGCAGGCTCGGCCGGAGTATAACAGTTTGTGACGTAACTTGCGTTTTGTTTCGTCGTGTGAGTGAGGCTACCAAAGGACTAAAACTCCCTCCCTCTGGGGGCTATTTTTTTTTGTATATTATAGGACAGACGAATAGACGTGTCACCTGATGGTAAGTGACAACCTCCGTCAAATGATAAATGATAAATGATAAATAAATGATAAATGATCTTTATTTTGTAAATAGGTTAGAACAACACTTTTACACGTCAATATATTATTTTTTTCTGTTAGTTTATGCTAGATGAGGCCGGTGTTTCCTAGCTGACTACCCTGAGAAGAAACACCGAAACAAACTCAGAGGTCAAAGTCTGTTTTAAAGTCCATACAGATGTACTGGTCAAAAACATATGAGAACCATGCACGCTAACGTCTGAGATGAGCTTTTGAAGAAAGCACCACGCTCATTTGAGTGGACCCGTCCAAACAGTGCAAGCATTTGTCAGTTATCGTGTAGCTCAACTTAGAACTTTAAGGAGCTCAACGGACCGACGAACAGTACCAAAGCAAGGACATTTGGGTAGGCCGCAAAAGTACTCAAACTGTCAGACATCGTTATAAAACAAACTACAGGAGAAAAGAGAAAAAAATAAATAAATAAATAACCTACATAGTCCTCACATTTACAATAATTAAATTTATAAATTTAAAAAAAAAAAGAAACAAATATATAATATATTATACTTAACAAAGTATTCATGTCAAAAGGTACAAAGATTAAACAATAAAAAAAAAACAATATAATACTTAACAAAGTAAGTATTCATGTCAAAAAGTAAAATATAAAATGTCAATGTGTATAAAAAAAAAAATTATAAACGAAAAACAAAGGCTCATGTACATTAATGAAGCAGCTCATTCCCAAGCCTTTTTATCTTCAATATAATCTTTAATTGTGTAAAAAGCTTTTTGACTTAGTTTTTTTTTTATAAATGATTTAAATTTATTATTGCTTAGTTCTTGTATTTGGCTAGGAAGCTTATTATAGAAATGTATACTTTGGCATCTAAACGAACCACCTATTTTCTTGAGCCTGGTTTTAGGAACAACAAATTTGTTTTTGTTCCTAGTATTTACACTATGGATATCACTGTATTTTTTAAACAGATTAATATTTTTATGTGCGTACATGAGATTTTCATAAATATACTGAGAGGGCACAGTCATAATATTAATCTCTTTAAATTTATCTCTGAGGGAGTGTCTGGGACTTAATTTATAAATTGCACGTATAGCTCTTTTTTGTAAAACGAAAATAGATTGAATATCGGCGGCATTTCCCCACAACAGAATACCGTACGACATTACACTATGAAAATAGCTAAAGTATACTAAACGGGCTGTCTCTAAATCTGTTAAACCACGAATTTTCCTAACGGCGTACGCTGCAGAACTAAGCTTTTTGGACAGTTTATCTATATGGGGGCTCCACTGAAGCTTTGCATCTAAAGTTAAGCCTAAGAACACTGTGGAATCTTCGGGTTTTAACACTTCGCCCTTTATTGACACACTAGTGTTCACCTGTGTTACATTAGGCAATGTAAACTTTATACATTTAGTTTTTTTCTCGTTAAGGAGAAGATTATTGATATTAAACCAATTAACTACTGTTGAAAGGGCACTATTTACGTCATCAATAACCACCTGCTGACGTTTGAGTTTAAATACAAGTGAAGTGTCATCTGCAAACAACACTATATCATGTTTATCCTTTATGAGGTACGGCAGGTCATTAATATAAATTATAAATAAAAAGGGACCTAGAATAGAGCCTTGGGGAACCCCCATTCTGACTACAGATCCGGGAGATCTTTTACCGTTCACATCAACTCTCTGAATCCTATTACTTAAATATGAAGTAAGAAGATCCAGAGAGGTGCCCCGGATTCCATAGTAGCGCAGCTTCCTGATCAATGTATCATGGAGAACGCAATCAAAAGCCTTAGACAAATCGCAAAAAATGCCTAACGCATCGCATTTATCTTCCCATGCATTATAAATGTGCCCTAAAAGTTCAACACCAGCATCAGTTGTTGAATCCATAGATAAGTGCAACGTCCATAGATAAGTGCAACTCGAGAGACACAAGTACGCTGCCCGCCTTTGAGGGTGATGAGGGGTGAGAGTATACGGGGAGGGGAAAGAGATGAGAGATGTGAAAAAGGGCCAGGGAAGAAGAATAAGGTGAGGGGGAGTTGGGCCTCTGGAAACATCACTCATTTCGGGGAAAAGCAACGCAAGTGTTGCTTCACAACCCGTTCTCTGTGAGGCTGACTTATACTACTAATAATTCCCGAATACTATCTAGACTCTAACTTAATTGTAACTATAGATTAGCACAACACATATATACATACATAAATACCTACATTTTTATTGTAAATACGAATATATCATGAAATACATATTTGCATAAACATGCTTTCAAAAATATAGAGTATTAGAGTTTAATCTAAAAAATCTACATAAATACCTACACCTGATGTTAAGCTACTACACTAACTACCTAAACCCCCCCCACCCTCTTAGTCATTTGCAATTCAATAGTCGCAAGTGCGTCGTTGGCCCTTTAGGTACGCTTCGAATGAAAACATCCACTGTACAGATTGTCTTTTCGTTTCAGATTTGTAGCAATATATCTAGCTTTCAACACCTGTGACGATGTCATATACAGCATGCGAGTCACCTCCGTCTTTGGAAGCATTGAGCGGCATCAATCCACACGACGGCGTTTTTGATCACAGTCTAATTATGAGGTGTCCAACTAGTACAAAGCTTTCTGACACTTAAATGTTTATATAAGACTTTTTGTACTTCACTCATACCGACGCCTAAAGATGCGTGAATATGTTTATATGTCACGCTTCTATCAGCTTCTATCATTAATCGCACAGCACTCACGTTATCTTTAGTAGTTGCGGACGAAGGACGTCTTTCTCGAGAATCATCAGAGTTTACTTTGACCACGTTTTAAGTCATCAAACCAGTCGTAAAGAGCGGCACGAGATGGAGCTTCGTAATGAAATGCCAGTCGAAGTCTATCGTAACATTGTTTGTGAAAAAGACCGCATCGAAAGTCGTAATACTCGTAAATATTTTTTTTCATTTTTATTTTTTTTTATTAATAAAGACAACTCGCACATTAGGATTAATTCCTGTGTTGTAGGGGACTTTGCAAACATTCAAACAACGGACACAAAGAACACCCAGACTTAGAACAACAATTTGAGGAATACACAAAGTGTTGTCCCGTGCGGGGATCGAACTCACAACACTCGGCGTGGCAACGTAGTGGCGAGGTGACCACTTAAACCACTACGCAATGCAATCCGTGCAGTCTAAAGTCATTGAACGAACATTTTCTCTAGTCAAGTCTAGAGAGTGTAAAAACCCTTACGTGTAGAGCCATGTTTAGGCATGAATGGGCCGGCTCGACCGATGAAATACCACGGCCTCACAGAAAACCGGTTGTGAAGTAACATTACACAACAGTAACAAGTTGCATTTCCCCGAAATTAGTGAGGTTTTCGGAGGCCCAACTCCCCTCTCCTCATTCCTCTCCCCTGAGCTCTTTACCCGCCCCTTTTCCCATCTCCTCATCCCCGCCTCTTTCCCCTCCCTGCATACCGTCATCCCACGACACCCTAAAAGGCGGGCAGCGCACTTACGACTCTCCAGTTGCAGGTGTCCATGGACGGCAGTTGTCACTTACCATCAGATGACCCGTCTGTTCGTCTGCCCCCCTATAATATATATAAAAAAAATGATAAATAAATTCATTAGATATCTACAGACTCCCAAATACCTAATTAGAAATTAAAATTATTTTTTTAATCAACTGCTCTTCCTACTGAACCCATTCTGAAAACTTTAAGTGTGACCCACATATAGTTAGAGAGAAGTAGGCGAATTTGTTCTCGATTAGTGCCTTGTTCTCGATTAGTGCCTTGTTCTCGATTAGTGCCTTGTAAAATTCTTTATATTTACGTACAAATATACAAGTTTATAGAAATTATCTATATACTAGGAAAGGTCAATATTTTAAGTTTTAGGGAATGGGGCTAGCAGCTCTCTGTTTGTTCATTATTGACTATAATCCTAATTAATTTGATAGGTATCTCGTTACCTATTAATATATGATTAGTAGGTAACAACGAGACCGGTTTCGATATGAGTATCTTTAGTTCCCGAAGCCCGTAGGAAAGTTTAGAGATATTACACTTTATTTTTTGCACATGCGCTTTTCAAATAATAATTAAATTCTTCAACTAACAAAATTACTAACTACCAATTATTTATTGAAAGTAAAGTTTATGTCAAGAGGCAATTTTTTTTAAAAAGATTACTTCTAGATATATATTTTTTTCTAACCACGCTGTAGTTTGGCAGAATAGAGTATTGAGTTTTCATACAGTAAATGACTACCGCCGCCCATGGACACCCGCGACTCAAGAGTCACAAGTGCGTTGCCGGCCTTTTAGGTAGGAGTACGCTCTTTTCTTGAAGGTTTGAAGGTCGTATCGGTTCGGAAATACGGCAAGCGACAATTTGTTCCATAAGCTGGTTGTGCGAGGCAAAAAGCTTCTGGAGAAGCGCACAGTGGTGGAGTGCCAATCGTCCAGGTGATGGGGATGGATATTTTGTCGCGTAGGACGATGGCGGAAACCAGCAGCCGGTATAAGTCCGAACAATTCCTCTGAACACTCCCCATGATACAAGCGATAGAGGATGCAGAGTGAAGCTACATCTCTACGCAACACCTAGGTGTCAAGTCGATCATAAATATCTTGGCAGTCGATGATGCGAGTGATGTATATTTTTTTAAAAGGACACAAACCTTATAACCTTATAGTATATGAAACTGAATAGCTTCCCATAAGCTATGGTCGTATCTAGAGAGATAGCAACACCATATTTTTTTTGTATTTATAACATCAAGAGCCTCTTGAATAAACTTGTATCCTACCAAAGTGGTCGATCGGTTCTTACTGAATCCATTTACACACATACAAACTAAGTAGTGTTAATCTGTTAATTATAACTAAAATCAAAGAAACCTGAGCAGGGCACATAAAGAAGGATTTACTTAGCTCGCTGTGTTTATACCAGAGCCAGTAAGTGCATTAAATGCGACATGTCTAAAGAATAAGTTGAAGCGATGTTAGAAATACATCAACAAATGTTTTGTATATATTCAGCAAGGTGGACAGACTCGTAAAGGTCGCAGGCCTTTTACAGCAGGTCTTATTGAAGGTTAACGAGATAGGCATATGACCATATGCAGTGGACAAGCTATTACTGTAATTAGATAAAAATATCTCACTTCTCAACTTCTCAACCGATCATCAATTTTTTTTTGGATCATCTCCCGCACTAGGATTAATTCGATTTAGACTTGATTAGGACTTTACAAACATACAACAGACTCAGACCAAAGTTTTGTTCCGTTTGAAGATCGAACCCACAATGATCGAACTCACGTTAATAGCACAGTGAAGGACATACCTACGTTTCATCGGGTGAAAAGGATAGAAAAAGATATTTGAACGTCATTCGGCTTGAAAAAAATTTATTATTGCGTAATAGATCTAGAAAAATATACTATTCTTTAATCACTACGGTTACTGAATGGAATCGTTAGTAGTTAAAATAAAACGTTTTCAGATTGAATTAAAAAAAATATGTATATGTGAAAGCGAAGTTAGAGATCGCGGACTTCAAGGCACCTGCCAGTTCGTGTTATAGGTATGCGACTCTGACTTGCTAAAACAATATACTCGAAATTTGCATGGATTACGGCAATGGGCTTGTCCCCTATTACATAAAAAACTATGAGACCAACATTGACTACAACCAATTAAAATAAAAAAAAGAATGATAGATATCAGAATCAAATCAACACATGCAATCATACGTACGCGTGCACATACGCAAACACTATCCACTTCATAGCAGTCACTTTATATGTTTCATTACACCTTATACATTGCATCTTATTTCTTCTCTTATTCTATATCTCTATATCTATCTAAGTATTTTACTTATTTATCTTTTCAGCCTATATGAGATTGTCTTCATGGGAAATGGTAATACTTGGTATTACCATTTCCCATGAACACAATTGAAGACTATTGAGAAAATAATTGCTCGGCGCTCTAATCGGTCTATCGCCACAAAGTCGTTTTTATTGGCAATCATAGTCCTGTCAGTGATGATAAATCGATCCCAGTATAATATTGTACGACCATTTTCATTGTTATTATTTTATTATAACCAATATTTCTATCCTACTTTTGCCTTCTTTTTACCCACTCTTCAATATACTCCCAAATTTTCCATCACACTCACATCATACATCACATCACCTCTATTACGCGAGCGAGATGAAATTATAATTAGCAATTGGGCGTTTAATTCGCCTGAATCTGTGTTTTTATGCATATAAAAAAATCGGCTCTCAGTTGTATGTGATAATAATAAGCACGAAAAATTAAATCAGTGGTGGACAGCGGGATCAAGTCTATTTTATGCACGTCTAATTAAGAATTTAATTAACAGTCACATAGATGGCTCTATATATAAAATTAGCAGTCACCCAGCATGTGCTACTTAGCTAAAAAAATACCTAATGCATTATCTGAGTGATCTAAAACCATATTCACATCATTGAATTTCTAATGAAACCAGTTTGGGGCACATCGGTTAGATGGTTTGAAGTCTATAATGGACACGGGTGGTTTTTTTTTCATGTTTTACAATACAATACAATACAATATTCTTTATTGTACACACACAAAAAAATATAAACAATATGAAACAAATAATATACGAGCAACTGGTACAATCGGCGGTCTTATCGCTAGCTGCGATCTCTTCCAGACAACCTTTGTAATGGACAAGTGCAATGGATTAGTAAGTATTTTATATACATATATAGATTAACAACATATATTTCTATGTAGATAAAATATTAGAGTAGTAACGTTCTCTAAATCATTAGTAAATTATCGCAATAACTACCAACATATATCGCAATAACTATCAAATAACTACTAACTCGCTACCGCCTTTAATTTACTCGGTATATTTTTATAAAAGGAGCTGACCACGTTCTGCAGTTATTTTTCACTCAAGAGCAGACATATCTTTCTTACATCAAACTTCGAGGTGGAACTTAAAATTTAAATAATTCTCTCTCTCATGAAATATTTCGATCGAGTTAGAAGGTTGAGTAAGAAGACGACTTGTGGTCTGTATAGAAAATTTGTTATTTCTAAAAAGAACAAAGCTTATACTTATAGCTAACCGGTATAAGCTTGTAGAAACCTACGACGTTTAGGATATATTCTTAAGAATATTTGTCAAATATTGTTAAGAATATTATAGAAATATTATTTTAGTCTTCTAAACGTCGGTCCATCTGGCTAGGGGCCGTCCTGCGTACGTGTACCGCTCGCGGTTCATTATGGGAGGGCATGTCCAGCAGTGGAATGTAATTGGTTTCTTAACGTATCCAAAAGACGCGATAACTGCGATTAGCTGCAATTTCAACCCTTACTCTGTCCATTGCTGTCGTGATGAGTATGTTCACGTCAGCAGTATACTCTATGACTCAAGCATTTAGGTTAGGTAGAGAATAAATATGGTAATACTGTGGAAATGGTTCAGCCTATCGCAGTCCACCACTGGATGTAGACCTCTTTCAAACGGCGCCATAGCACCTGGTCTACCGCTTTTTGCATTCGGTCTATCCCAGCTACTTTCATACTGTGTAACCAATTTTATTACTAGTCGTTTTTACCCGACTATGCAGAAAGGAGAGTTGTGTATTCGAATATGTAAGTATCTATATATTTATATATGATGTTTCTTTGTCACGCTCTACAGTCTAGATGGCATTTCAATGGTTTTATTTATGGGATTGACAAAAAAGTATAAGTTTATTATGCAGATTTTAATAATAATTTTGTTAAATTAGATATGTTTATCGTAGTAGAGCTATGTTTAGGCACGTATGAGCCGGCTCGACCGGTGCGGTATCACATAGAAAACCGGTTGTGAAGCAACGCATTCGTTTTGGAGGCCCAAATCCCCCTCTTTCCTCTCTACTCACTCGCCTCTCCTCTTTCCCATCTTCTCAGCCCCCCTTTCCCGTTTATCCTCCCCGCATCTCCCCACCTCTTATCACCTTCAGAGGCGGGCAGCGTACTTATGCCTCTTGAGTTGCAGGACGGCGGTTGTTATATAGTTAAGCAAATTACTCCTTGCAACCTGTTGGAGAAAACACACATCGCTTGTTAGTTAGTATCTAACCAAATTAATGAAAAGGCGATAATAAAGATTCTTCGGATATTTTTGCGATTGCGGAACTGCATTTAGTGTTGGGAAACCGTCTTCGTAATAAAGTCTGTCAAGTAAAATCAACATCTATATAGTAAACGTCAAAACAAACTTACCCTTTGGTACATTTTTGTGTTAAATACATATATAGGCGTGACGTCACGCCTACGTAATGCCAAAATATTAAGAAATAAATAAAAATAACAACTATTTTCAGTAACTTCATTGACCGACTTAGTAAATGCATTCCTGTTTACTTCCAAGAACAAGTTTGTACAGGCGTAGACCCATGCTTAGCCACGAATGGGCCGGCTCGACCGGCGATACCACGGCCTCACAGAAAACCGGTTGTGAAGTAACGCTTGCGGTGCATTTCCCCGAAATGAGTGAGGTTTCCGGAGGCCCCCCCTCTCCCCTTTCCTTTCTCCCCATCTCCTTTCTCTTTATCCCCCCTCTCTTCTTTCCGCTCCCTGCATCCCCCATACCTCATCACCCTCAAAGGCGGGCAGCGCACTTGCGACTTTTGAGATGCGGGTGTCCATGGACGGCGGTTGTCACTTACCATCAGGTTACCCGTCTGTTCGTCTGCCCCCTTATAGTATAAAAAAAAAGGCGTCTCAAACTTGTACCAATCATTTAATCCCCCACTCACACTCACCCACTCGCCCACTGTAAGGTGAACCCTTTCATCATTCAAATACTTTGATTTTTAATCTTTTGAAAATAGAATTAATATTTACACCACCATACATCAAACAATGTAATAATAATGATAAAGTCGAATAATAATGGCTGACAAGACAAAGAGAACTTCATAACTAAGCTTCACGATTCCAAAGCGCCTGAACTTAAACTTACTTTTAACGTTTGTTATTTTTTTACTTTAGGAATTCCCCTAAAGTAAAAAAATATCAAACTTGTTAAAACATCCAAAGGCAAATGGTCGCACATCATTGGAATTTACAACTGAAACTTCATCACCTAATTTGTAAAGAGAAAGAAACAATTTGGTAGCCGTGGAGTCGCGGGAATGACGTCATAAAGTGCAGTAATAGCTGCCCGTCTAACGACGTACGGAACGAGCCTTGGGCTTAAATAAAATATGAAGAAGAAATCTGAGGGCAACAGTTGTTCCAGCCAAGTTTATCGCGCCAACGTTGAACACATATTACGGTAGAACTTTTTCTCACTCCACTCAAGTTGTTTTTGGAAGAAAAAATACTTTTGAACGATTTCTGTTGGCAGTTTAATATCCTGTCTAAGAGTTCTTTTAAGAAGCACAATATATATTTGACTAGTCTTTTGTCTTGACACAGTGTTTTGATCTGGAGCTTTACACGGTGTGGTCGCCTGAATCTGTTAGGGGTTTTCGGAAGCTTCTATTTACATATATAAGCGTGCGAAGTCAAGATGGCTGCATGTCCTTGCGGCACAGAACCCTATAACAATACATTTTAATAATAGAACAGACTTGTCATCTACAATACACTTCTTTGTACACCATAATAGAAAGAATCACAAGGTACAATATTTTATCAAAGTTGTACAAAAGGCAGTCTTATCGCTAATTGCGATTTCTTCCAGACAACCTAGATGAACAGATGGCAGATGTACACAGGGTTGTATATATGTAGGTGTATAAATACGGCAGAAACATAGTTATATTAAAAGTAGGTGTATTATTGTACGAAAGAAGACTAACTATATATCCATAATCTGGCCATAAATACTGTTATATTAAAAAAAAATAACACAAAAAAGCAAAAGCATTACACAATGTAGGTGTGAGCCAAATGCAATTTTAGAAACCCTCCATCCGCTTGGTATTAGTCGAATGTTTGTGTACCGGGCTTTTGAAAGGTACAATGAAACCTTCTCTGTATTTGACAAAACGAATATAGCAACTAGAACCATGTCGTGTATTTTAAAAGTTGTTTTAGGACTTGTAGCCTACAAAAGACGCATCTAAAACAACGTCTTAAGCGGTACGCAAAGGGATATGACAGAAAAAAAATAAAGACGAGAATATTATAACAAGTAGTAATCTAAATGAATAAAGTCGATACTCTAAGCTCTACAGAAGCTTAAAAATGTTATCCGACTGAAGGTTTTTGGGGTATTAGATATCAATGAGTGACTGAGCCATATCTTTGTGAAAAATGTGTCAAAACATCGGCGCAAGTGTATCAATATATAATTCTTGAGAAGGTGGCTAAGCATCTTAACGACACATTGTTTCATAACCAAGAATGGTCCTTTTGGCAAGATTTAATATCGGGTCATAAAGCTCGATCTACCCAAGCGTGGTTGGAAACGAATGCTTCTGACCTCATCAAAGCTGAGGACTGGCCGTCAGCTAGTCCTAATCTTAATCCGCTGTATTATAATTTATGGTCAGTTATAGAGAGTATGCAAGCTCAGAGAGTGCGCGTTTTTATTGATAACTCAATGGTCTCAACGTTTAAAGCTTCTTATATTTTTCACGCTATTAGGTAATGCTATTATATTATTTATATAATTACTGTAATGAGTGTTTATTATGAACAAACACTCATTACAGTAATAACTTTGTCAGTGGTAAAGCCACGCAGGCACGAATGGGCTGGCCGGCTCGACCGGTGGAATACCACGGGCTCACAGATAACCGGTTGTGAAGCAATCTCACTCATTTCGTGGAAATATAGCACAAGCGTTACTTCACAACCGGTTTTCTGTAAGGCTGTGGTATCGCACCGGTCGAGCCGGCCCATTCATGGCTAAACATGGCTCTACCACTGCAATAATACAAAAATTACGAGATATTGGCTGCAACAAAATTGACTGAGGTTAATAATGCAATCAGGTTTTATGTTTTCTTAATAGTTAGATGTGTGATTGGTTTTATAAACATGCCTGTTTCATACTTGTATAATGTACCTAACCATCAATTTTTCAAAAAAATTTATAGAAGTCTGCCCAATTTGTTGACATTTATGATTAGTGATTACTGTTCCGTATCCTTGGATAGTAGCATGATGAGATATAGCCTATAGCCTTTATCAATAAACGGTCTATCTAATGCAAAAAGGTTTTTTCATATCACAACCCACAGACAGTATAGATTATACTTGTTTTATGTATGATTCAAAATCCGTATAATATCAATTGCTTTTAATATGCAAGCACAATTCCCTTCGCATTTATACAGAACAAAAAAGTTTAACACTTATTTGAATAACATCCTGCCTACATCCCTTAGGACCTCCCGACGGAGTGTAAGACATTCTTTTTTCAACAAAGACATAATTGAGTCCTAAGGCTGATATTCTGTGGTGGTATTCTTTTTGATAAGCTCGGGTTTAGAATTTTAATGCAGGAGTTATGAACAAGTCTTTGCTTTCAAAAATATTGTCCTAATAAAGGGCCTTAGTTCTTTTAGATTCTTGCAATTTGTTGATTTATAAATTGCTTCGGTAATTTTTTACGATTGGCAGTTTATTGAAGTTTGTTAGATTCGTATTGAGGCACTTGATCATAGAATTATTAAAATAGCATAAATGGTGCTCAGATTATACACAACTGTTAGCGAACTTTAGCTTTAGTATCATAAATTAATGCAATAATCTAGATAATGGACTTAAAAAAAATATATTTGAAAACCGCTTTCTATGCCAGTAATTTAAAAAAAATATCCCCTGACTAAACTAACCGTTAAGGAATTGTACCTGCCACCATCAGTTCAGCAACATGAGACGCAAATATTTAAATAGCTTTAGAAAGAATATGTGCCTATAACATTTGAGACTATCCATATGAAACGGGATGTATGCCGCGCCATGTGACTCCTTCTGGGGTCATGGGTCCGGGAGAGCTCAAATCGGATATAGAGATGATCCGAGAGCGTCTCAACCTCTTCCAGGACACGCCAGTTCCTTACTCGTGCGGCGAGTGCAGGGGTAGCGAACGAAAGGTCCACTATCGACCCCCCCTGCTGTCGCACACACGTGTTGGTAGTGCCTCTGTTTAGGAGACAGAGGCCCACCGAAGTTGCCCACTCCTCTACAGCATCGCCCCGTGCGTCCGTCCTGGGGGAACCCCACGCGATGGACTTGGCGTTAAAGTCCCACAGCACTAGAACGTGCCCAGACGCTAATCGCCGTATCGAGGTCTCCAGGTTGTTAAGGAAAACCTCGAAATCGCTCAGACTCCGGTTGGGGGAGAAGTAGACACCATAAATGGTGATTTCGCCCCATTTGGCGGCAACATATCCAGGACCCTTGTCACTTAGCGAGAAGGGCGGGGAATGAGCCGCCGTGGAGCCAACGACTGCCACGGAGCCGTCCCAGTCACCCAGCCAGTTTGGTCGGGGAGGAACGTAATAGGGCTCCGCGGCTACGGCCACACCAACTGACCACTCTGCCATGGTTTGCAGGAAGAGGTCCTGCGCACCGGCACAGTGGATCAGGTTCGTCTGGACAAGGAGGCCAGAGACGTGGTCCATTACTGAACCGTCTTTACAGCCTCCTCCATGGGCAACGGTGGCGACGCACGATTGACATCTGAGGCAGCCTGGGTCGACTGGCTGGCCTGCGATGTTTTCTGAGAAGCACGAGGAGGCTTGCAGCCTCCCTGTCCCATCTGGTGATTGGCGAGCAAATTACCCGCCGCACACACTGTGAGGACACACAGTGAGGAGCGGCCGAACAATCCACCGCCTTATGCCCCGGTCGACCGCAGCGGAAACAGAGTCCACTGTACTGTGGACTTAGTGGCCACTTTCTGAATAATAGCCACCGCCGCATTTGTTCTCTCCTTCAAAGCAACCGGTGTAAGAGGATCAGAACCTCCCTCCACCAGCCGACTTATTTTAAGAAGGAGATCTCGATCTCCTCCTCTGCAACGATTTCGCCCTCCGCTCGCACCCGGGCGTACGCTTCCGCCCTGGAAAAGACGGAACTCGTCGCGGCCGAGATCGATGTGCGTGATCGACCACGCCTGCTACTCGGCACTTTCGGCGGCAACATGTGTTGCGACATCCCATCCCGCCCGCGCTTTCGATTTTCTGGTTCCAGTTCCATCTCCTCTGCCGAGTCAGCCGCAGAACTGGCAGCCCTGGAACGAACTCGCACCGACATTCTTCTGCTCCCAGAAGATAGACTCACTTCTGGGAGCACCACCGAGATAGGCGTCTCAGTCAAAACCTCGTCATTAGACGATGTGTCATCCGCCTTCGTATTCTTGTCCTTCCTCTTACTTTTCTCCTTCTTTTCGTCATTTTTAATTTTGTTATTTAAATTTAATTCCATATTTAATCCCACGAGTGGGGGAGAACAAAAGGTCCACCCGGGCAGAGATCCCCCAATACCCGGGCAAGCGTAAATTTATGCCCAACCGAGGGGTCCGCAGGTGCCCCGGCTGGGAGTGCGCTTGCGACTGAACCACCCATCAGCCATGCATCCCATGGTCACGCACCAGAACACGGGATTCGGGGTAATTTTTTTATAGAGGTTTTCTTCGCCCCCAATCGAAGCCGCGAGACTCCTATCGGGATTACGACATGCCGACGGTGGCATCGAGATAAAATCTCCAAATGCCTGCTCGGTGACAGTGTGAGTGCACGCCGAGCCCGTCCTCGTTCCTCCGCTGAGGACAGCGGAGCAACTCTGAGTGACCCTTGGAAGAGTCCCACAGGGTATCCTGCTTAGTCTGGAGTCTCCCCCTGGGCCAATCTGGCATGAGTGGCTCTACCGGCACAGCCCCAGGGATCATTGACCCGCGCAAGCCCCCCCACGACGACAACGTAAGGATACAGTTGAGGGGCGTAAGGATACAGTTGGAGGGGCTTCAGTGACCCAGTTGCCTAACGTAAGCTTTTGAAGGTGTTGATAAGTTATAATTTATGGTATTGGCTAAAGCCGTACAGAGGTTAATTTGGCAGAGTGTGCCACCTTACTATTTTATTGTACACCAACATTTTGATGGTCGGGGCAAGCCCATTGCCGGCAATCGGGTACTTAGGAATTAAATAAAAAAATGTAAATATTTGAAGTATATGGAAAAGGGAACAAGAGATGGGAATAGAAGGAAAAGGGTATTGATTACATGGGTGGATTGGGAAATGTAAGTAATAGCTCAAGGACGTCTTTTTCGCATACCCATATAACGAACTGACTGTAGCCAGGAGGTCGGAGTTCTCTACCTAAATTCTAATATCTTATTTTATTTCATTACAATAAAATAACAACGATTATGTCACCCATCAAGTTCGGCCATCAAACAAAATGTTTACCGGCATAATATATGTAGTCTTAAGCACTCAACTGCCCCCGAAAATTACAACAATAAAGAAATAAAAGATAAGTGCTGCTACATTAAAGTACGAGTACCAACTACCATTATAAAATGACCCACCTTCATTCAAACTCGAACAGTGACGGCAGTTCACGATCGACTGGTGTATTTCAGAAGCGTAAAAGCTCCAAATTTGTGCGCGTGGCTTACACGTGCCTCGGAGTTTCCCCCTCCATCGTAGAACTTTACATCACAATTAATGTCACCTTACTAATTGGTGATAGCGGTTTGACAGTTAGGCACAAAACTAGAACCGTGGTAAAGTTACGGGTAAACTGGTTAACGGTGGTGCGATTGGTTAATTTGGGACTTTGGAAACAAGAGTACGATTGTTTAGTATTTAATAAGATTGTCTTAGATATATTTATTAATTACTTATGCAATGAAAGATAGTTAAAATGCTAAAAATTTATTCTTAATCATATATTTTAGTTATTAACCTGAATGATTGGCACTCCACTACTGCGCTTATCCAGAAGCTTTTTGCAACAAGAAGTATGTGGAACAAATGCCTGCCGTATATCCGGACCGATACGACCTTCAAACCTGTAAGAAAAGAGCGTACTCCTACCTAAAAGGCCGGCAACGCACTTGTGACTTTTGGTGTCCATGGGCAGCAGTAGTCACTTACTATCAGGGGACAAGTCTGTTCGTTTGCCCCCCTATCGCATAAAACAAAAAAGTTATTAACTATATATTGCATATTTTGACACGGCTGCCTGATCCCAAACTAACTGCTGATAAACATACTACATACATATTTTTTTCAGTGGTAGAGCCATGCTTAGGCACGAATGGGCCGTCTCGACTGGTGCGATACCACGGCCTCACAGAAAACCGGTTGTGAAGTAACGCTTGCGTTGCATTTCCCCGAATTGAGTGAGGTTTCCGGAGGCCCAATTCCCCCTTCCCCCATTTTCTCTCCCCTCATCTCCTTTCTCCTTTTTTCAATCTCCTCATCCCTCCTCTCTTCTTTGCGCTCCCTACATCCCCCATCCCTCATCACCCTCAAAGGCGGGCAGCGCACTTGCGACTCATGAGTTGCAAGAAAATGTATTTTTTTTATCTTGTAATATTGGTCTACTGACTAAAACCTTTGTAAGGTCAGAGAGAGTGAGAGAATATGCTCCTAGATCAAGTATTATATGTATTTATGAGAATTTAAATTCAGATTGCAAAAAATTATAAAAATACAAAGTATTTTATTATTCAGAAGTGTACCGAGATTGTCAGTAATTTGATTGTAAGTACTCAGATGTTTCTACATATGTACACTCACGCCTCTATCCCCAAAGGAACAGGCAGAAGCACATCGAAAGCGCACGTTTTGTCCCACTTAGGTACGAGGAGACATGTACACTGTCCAAACTGTAAATATATGTACATGATGTTAATCGCCGTTTACGAAACTCACGGGAATAAACTGAATGGCATTATTCTACTTTACCGAGAAACACATTTTAAGTATTTTGAACATATTATAAAAAAATAGGGAAAACCATTTTCAAACAACTTCAAAAAGGAGAAGGTTCTAATTCCCATTTTAATTTGGTCCAGTTCTGATACTGACATCCATGAGAAAACCATATGGCTTAAATTTGCGTTAAACATGTGCGCGACAAATGGAATAATAAACGCGAAACGCGCGAATAGCTCAATATGACGCCAACCAATTTCGATGATTCTTTTTTTATTGGAAAGTATGTTCTTCAAGGGTAGTTAGATGAGAGTTTGGTCCAGTTGTGACAATGGCATCCATTATTAGGGAAAACCTTTTTTTAGTTTATTTGGTTCACCAACAAAGAGAACATCGGACCGTATAGTAATTACTTAAGTAAACACCACTTGCCATTATTTTAGTGGAGAAAGAGAGCCAAAATTTAGCTGTAATTAATTGAAATATTGTTTAAACCATAGCTTCTTGTAAAATAGAAAAAAGCTGATTCAATTTTTTTTATAAACTAGCTGTAAACAAAAATTTGGGAATTTTGTGAGTGTGAGTGACAACCGCCGTCCATAGACACCTGTAACTCGAGAGTCTAAGTGCGCTGCCCGCCTTCGAGGGTGATGAGGGATGGGGGTGAAAACATTTGGGCTATCCCAAATTACAGGTAATCTATCTGAGTTTTCTTTGTTTTTGTATCTGCATACTTCTATCCCTTGTATAATGTTTTGCGCTGAGAGGAATTGTTTGAAATTATACCAGCCGGTGTCCGCCATTTTCCAACGTCATAAAACTCCCATTCCTATCACCTGGATGTTTGACACTCCAACACAGTGTGTTTTTCCAAGAGCTTAGTAGAAAAAAAATTGTCGCTTGCCGTATATCCGAACCGATACGATTGATTCAAGCCTTCAAGAAACGAGCACACTCAGACCTAAAAGGCCAGCAACACACTTGCAACTCTACCGTGATTCACATTGACATACATATACGTATATAAGTGTAGTCAGTAACTCAATAAAATGAAGACTGACGCAAGGATGTATCTCTTTCAAAATTTAATTTATCTTTTGCTTTGGACACTTTTGAATGTAAACACTTTTCTTTTTAGAATAAAAACTTTCATGAATTAGATTCATATTTATTTCAATATACGGTGTTACTCATGCCAGCGTCGATTAATCAGTGCATCGTCCGGTACCGTCGCGGCTGGACGACTTACTCCTTGAAAGAGGCCTCCTGTCGAGACCAAAACTAGTCGGACATCCCCAAAATACACACGTGAGTAAAACCGTATATTCAAATAAACTATTTCTTTTTGGTATATCCAGACCCGTTTATCCGTTGCTGAGTGATTGAGTAACAAAGATACATTCAAACTATTGCATTTATAATAGCAGCGAGATAACACTGCTTTTAAGATCTATTCAAACTTAAACATAAGAGAATGAAGTACCAACTTAACTCTTTTCTTCTACATGTTGCTGCACCATTATCTATTTCGCTACTATGTCCACCACTTTGTCTTGCAAAACCTTAGCACGTACGGAAAACTGCTATTTTACCATTTCTTGAGGAGAACAGAGCGTACAAAGCTTGTTAAAGTATAGTTTATTGGTGTTAAGAAAACCATCAAGGTAAGGAGATAAGTCTTTGTAACTATACGATAACAAATTAGGTAGGCACGGGTATAGGAGCGGTTCACCTGGTGGTAAGTGATTACCGCCGACCATGGATGCTTGCAGTCTTAAAGTATTTCTGACATTGGATACCTGTACTTATTTATTTTGTCAGTAAATTTCAACAGGTATTACAAACATAGATAAAGTCACGCATGTAGGAAAAAGTGTAATTAAAATCCTCCTTTTGCCAATTCATATCCCATTTTTACCGTCACCTAGGTTCTATTGGGAATTAAATTTGAGAATTTAGAAAATATTGACAAGAAATGGAGAATATCAAGGGAAGGTTATCGGTTTTTTTATATAATATAGGGAGACAGACGAACGGACTGGTCACCTGATGGTAAGGGACAACCGCCACCTGCAACTCGAGGGTTTTAAGGGCGCTGGGCGCCTACGAGGGTGATGAGGGATGGGGGTGAAAACCTTTGGGCTATCCCAAATTACAGGTAATCTATCTTAGTTTTATTTGTTATTGTATCTGCATGCTTCTATCACAGGTGACAAGCGTCGTCTAAGGACACCTTGAGGTATGGAGGATTCGGGGAGGGGACAGAGAAGAAGGGAATAAGGAAATGGTACGGAGAAGAAGGAGAAGGAGGGGAGGGGAAAAAGGAAAGGGCCTCCTGAAAACATCACAAATTTCAGGGTAATGCAACGCACACTTTGCTTCAGAACCGGTTTTCTGTGAGTCCGCACCGGTCGAGTCGGCCCATTCGTGCCTAAGCATGGCTCTAC
The DNA here is from genome assembly GCA_947561695.1 of Tyria jacobaeae. Lineage (NCBI taxonomy): Eukaryota > Metazoa > Arthropoda > Insecta > Lepidoptera > Erebidae > Tyria > Tyria jacobaeae. The sequence goes on along the minus strand of OX387207.1, from coordinate 1,137,533 downwards.
CACGATTAAAACATGCTGATACAGATAGATTGGGGAGTATAAGCAATAACTCAAACAAGTCAGGGTCGCATACCTGTATCTCGAACACTCGATTTTCTACAATTGATGTTACCTACTCAACCACACCAGAATGGCTGAACAGATCTGGATAAAATTCGCCACAGAGATAGATTGTAGTCTTGAATATATATATATTCAAGATATTATACATAGGTTACTTTTCCAGGAAAAATGTACCGTTCAATATTTCGCAGACAACCGCACTAGCTGTTATTTAATTAATTAACTATAATTAATAAGGATATACTAACTAACCACCGTTTGTATGTCACGTTAAGGTGGCTGGGTCACGTTAAAATGGGGCCATTTGCGTTTAGTGTAACATTTATATGCATTAATTATGTTTAAATTATTATTGGTCTTCGTTATCGCTGTGTACAATCCTCATTCACCATCATCATTTACGAAGCGGGCGATATGTTTTCTAGACATGTCTTTTTTATTTTGTTTTTTTTTTTTATTATATACATAGGTAACAAATTAAGGGGGCAGTTAGGTATCCGGAAACCTCACTAATTTCGAGAAATTGCAACTCAGGCGTTGCTTTACAACCAGTGTTCTGTGAGCCCGTGGTCGGTACTGGTCGAGCCGGCCCATTCGTGGCTAACTATGGCTCTACCAATACCAAAACCTCTAAATACTACAAGTTCATAAATGTTGCAGAATATGATTTTGTTGTTACCGTGATTTCAACGTCAAAAAACCATGCTTAAGAATATATGGGTAGGCTTGATCGGAGTAATAAATACCACGGCATTACAGAAAACTGTTTCAAGGAGTGTATTAGGATACCGTCGGCCCAAGCAACTTGCGACTCTGAGTTGCAGGTGTCCATGGGTGTTAGTAGTCAGTTACTATTAGGAGACCCATCAGCTCGTTTGCTCTCATAAATACCCACACATAAATTACAAACCAAATTATAGTATAATCATATAAGTGTATGTTTCCCCTTCGTATTTATGAGAGTTCTCGTACCCTCGTACGGCGACACGTGACCAGTAATCAAACAAATAGAGACATGCTCGTTTGAACTTAAAAAAATATAATCCAATGAGTTTGGACACCCTACTTTTGGGTCAGGGGAAGTTGTAGATAATGGTTTTATGCTTAAAATACTGGCACCGTAGCGTGTTAAGTGTTTGATAGATTCGATTAAGTTCGCTTAGTGACAGCGCTGAATGATTTTAAAGCGTAACTGACTGAATCTCTGTACATTATAAATGTTAAAGAAACTTTATGTCTGTTCTTCTGCTACATTTCCAAGCCTAAACTTCTGAACTACTTTTGATGAATTGTGTTACATCAGTGTGTGCCCTTAAAGAATTAAATATGCTTGTTTTAGTCGCGAACATTAAATTGGTGAATGAACTTTTATATGATAAAGATTCTATACAATCTAGAATCAGCATAAAGCCCTTGGGATATTCAAAGGCTAGGAACTGAATATTCTTAAAAACACTCTTTATTTTACAAATGCCATTTTTATTTGGAATAAGTTCACGCGTTCACGCATAATAATAAAAAAGTTATTACAAAATCACAAATATTTTACATTTAACGAAAAGGTTTCAGTAAAACGCTTGTCTCAAAGCTTAAAATGAAAAGTAACCATTTTTTTTTTAAGTAGAGTATTACGATAAAACTTTCAAAAAAGATTTTAATAAAAGTATTATTGAGACATCGTGAAATCCCTCTTAGTTCGTGGAAAATATATATTTTTAAGAGAAATAATATAACAATGAATTGTTTGAGCCCGGGGTAACGATATCGATTTTTGTACAGAACAGGCATGAAAATAAATTAAAATTACATACAGTGATACAGTTTTTTTATAAATAATTTATTTATGTTTCTTTGTAATTATTAATACTTGTATTTAATTAACTCACTAACTAAGTATGTGAACAATTCTAAATCAATAAAAAAATATAATCTTTGAAATGTTGTATCGACACAAAACTTGGTATGTGTCTAGTTCTATTGTTCTTCCTGCCTCCTTCATCAAATCAGTTCCAAGAACAGCCAAATTACTGTATTGTCATCCTAAATACACGCACAGTGTTTAGTTTATAGTATAGTGATAGAACCAAACAAATGGGCCGTCACTAGATAGGGTTTGACGAGTTCTTAAAGAAACAATATATATATATATATATTTAAATCATTTATAAAAAAAAAACTAAGTCAAAAAGCTTTTTACACAATTAAAGATTACATTGAAGATAAAAAGGCTTGGGAATGAGCTGCTTCATTAATGTACATGAGCCTTTGTTTTTCGTTTATATTTTTTTTTATCTTTTTATACACATTGACATTTTATATTTTACTTTTTGACATGAATACTTACTTTGTTAAGTATTATATTGTTTTTTTTTTATTGTTTAAATCTTTGTACTTTTTGACATGAATACTTTGTTAAGTATAATATATTATATATTTGTTTCTTTTTTTTTTTAATTTATAAATTTAATTATTGTAAATGTGAGGACTATGTAGGTTATTTATTTATTTATTTTTTTTCTCTTTTCTCCTGTAGTTTGTTTTATAACGATGTCTGACTGTTTGAGTACTTTTGCGGCCTACCCAAATGTCCTTGCTTTGGTACTGTTCGTCGGTCCGTTGAGCTCCTTAAAGTTCTAAGTTGAGCTACACGATAACTGACAAATGCTTGCACTGTTTGGACGGGTCCACTCAAATGAGCATGGTGCTTTCTTCAAAAGCTCATCTCAGACGTTAGCGTGCATGGTTCTCATATGTTTTTGACCAGTACATCTGTATGGACTTTAAAACAGACTTTGACCTCTGAGTTTGTTTCGGTGTTTCTTCTCAGGGTAGTCAGCTAGGAAACACCGGCCTCATCTAGCATAAACTAACAGAAAAAATAATATATTGACGTGTAAAAGTGTTGTTATAACCTATTTACAAAATAAAGATCATTTATCATTTATCATTTATCGTTACACACACACGCAAAAAGGTACAAACACTCTCACATCTCACACACACTCACGCACGCTCACACACGCACGCACGCATACTAACTCATAACTGTATATATACAAACGGTCATCATCCAATCAACACAGTATCAATCTCGTTTCAATGCCTTATGGAAATCATTATTGTTACACCCTATAGGCGATACCTGTCTCTTAAGATACAGACGTAGCCTAGTTTAAGAGACGGATCTAAGTTTTGAATAGCTTACAATATTATGTAACTCTTTAGAATACTAGTGTATAATTCTGTAAACACCTACTGTGTCTAATATGTTTCACGGTTGTTGTAACACTTTTGGATCAATAAATTATTATTATTCTTTTTGTTCACATTAATAAACATACAAATTACATTTTTAAATATAAAATGAAAACAAAATATATTTAAAAAATATAACAAATAGTGCCCCACCGGTATCGGGTACAGGGACCAAGCTACCGGTGGTTAGGGCTCCAGAAACAGGAACCTCCTCACAATACGTGCCGTATCAAGAAGGACTGCCTTCTGCATTAGGCCCTTAACCCAGCTGTGTAACGTGAGCCTCTGCAGATGTTGGTCGAGGCTCTTGGCAATCATCGAGCGGGGCGTTCGACGATCGGTTCTGTAATGCGCCTGAGGACCGTGACCGAAGAGGTAGTGAGCTGTGGCGGTGTGCTGTTGGCGGTGTCTTTGGTGTCTTTGCCATTCAGCTGCATCAGGGAAGCGCTCCATTATCACGGGGTGCCATAGTACCTGATGCGGCTGGTGGCAGACTATTTGGAGGAGCGTACCGTCGTGTACGAGGATCGAGAGGGAAATTTGAGTCATCGGGCCATGACGTGCGGTGTTCCGCAGGGGTCTGTCTTTGGACCACTCCTGTGGAACATGGGGTAAGACTGGGCCCTTCGGGCTGACTTCCCCCCTGGCACGCTTGGCCACCAGAGGAGCCTCACATGTGGTCGGGCGCATCGAGGCGCTAGGGTTGCGAGTGGCTTTGGATAAGACGAGGCAGCGTGTGCGTTGGCCGGAACTCCCGCGTGGGACTTGGAGGCGGAAGTGCGACGCCGATGTCTATCGGCGGACGAATGATTTCCGGGCGTGTTGTGGCAATCGGCCCCCGCCGGAAGAGGTACGCGAGTGGCGTGAGGCCGCTCGCAGAGCCACTATGGCTCGTTGGTCGTCCCGGCTGGAGGCTCCACGTGCTGGCTTAGCCACCATGGAGGCGCTCCAGCCGCTCATCATCGAGTGGGCAGGGCGGCAATACGGGACCCTTTCCTTCCGACTGACGCAGTTTCTTTCCGGGCACGGCTGCTACGGAAAGTACCTGCATTCAGTCGCTAGGAGGGGATTGAGTCCCGTCTGCCACCACTGCGACTGCAGTGAGGACTCGGCCCAGCATACGCTTGCGGTTTGCCCGGCTTGGGCGGCACAGAGTCGGATCCTCACTGCAGTAATTGGACAAGATGTCTCTACCGGCCGTCATACGCTCCATGGCTGGTAGTGACAGGAATTTTACCGTGGTCGCAACCTTCTGCGAGAAGGTCATCTCGCAGAAGGAGGCGGCGGAACGGGCCCGGGAGGACGATCTCCACTCGGACCTAATTCACCGCCGGCGAACCGGGCGGGGGAGGCGCGCTTACTTGCGCCTCGTGCCGCCCTGAGTGTAGCCGCGGGTGGTCGGGACGGGTTTTCCCCTCCACCCGCTATAAAGGCCAGCCACAAGGAGGCGACGTCCTGGTGTGCCTGGACGTTGCCTAATTGAGAGTTACCAGAAGGTGGTGCCCGCGCTTTTGCGGGCAAAAGCGCTAGGAGGGGTCCGGATGTCCTGCTAAAGCTGTTCCCGGATTCCTCCTATTTTAAGCGCAGCATGGCACACCGTGTGGTTTTAGACGGTCCGATTCCGACACACCGTTCCACTGAAAACCCCGGTGGGATGACGGCCCGAGGGGGTTTCCACGTTAAAAAAAAGAAAAAAAAAAGGCTCTTGGCAATCAACCCATGAGCTGATATGACTACCGGCATAATGATTGCAGAACTAACATCCCACATGTCGACCACCTCATGGCCTAGATCCAAATATTTTATTTCTTTATCCTTTTCAGCCTTTATGAGATTGTCATCATGTGGAATGGTAATTTCTACAATCATTTCTCGGCGCTCTAGTCGGTCTATCACCACTATATAAGGTTTATTGGCAACAATAGTCTTGTCAGGGATGATAGATCAATCCCAATATAATGTTGCACGACTATTTTCAAGCACTGAGCACATACCTATAATATGGTAACTCGACATCCACAAGGTTATATCGAAGAGCAAGTTGCTGATGGACTATCCTGGCCACTTGGTTATGTCTGTACAAGTACTCACCATTTGCAAGACGAGAGCAACCGGAAATTATATGCCTGAGGGTTTCACCGGGGCGATGACATGCCCGACAAATGTCAATTGTGCCATCCTGCAGGATATGTCTCCGATAATTATTCGTCATTGCAACTTCATCTGTAATTGCACAGATAAAACCTTCAATTTCTCCGAAGAGATCACTGACACGAAGCCAAGACACAGATAATAATAGATCTACATCGGGCCCGTTTAAGGCCCGATAAAAACGTCCATGCAGCGCTTTGCTCTTCCATATCTCCCGACGGTCTGTAACATTAAGTAGTGTAGCAGGTTTGCGCCAGTTCTCTTTTCCTAGACCAAGCGGAGTAAGTCCGTTATCAACTGCCACTACATCCCGGTGTACCTCCACGTTGACAGAGAGAAAGTAATCTCTAAGATTGCATACTTCGCGATTATGAAGATTTAGTTTTATTATTATTATTATTATTCAATGATATATGAATTACTCCCGAGGGTTGCAAAGTTATAAACAAAAACAATAAAAACATCTTAATGTAGTTTTCAATTGGTTTTCGCTGATCGGATCGGGTGGAGAATCTTAACAGCGCAATTTAGAGATGATCGTTGCGACACTGCCATCTATCGGTCACTCGAGGAACTAAACCCGGACAGTATATTATATTTTTCATTTTGTATGGATACACCGTTTGATAGGCTTAAACGTGCCTCACACAAATATATAATTATTTCGTATATAGTATATTTATAGCTTATAAGTAATAAGCATAAAACTATGAACCCGGAACACAAGGTTGGTATCCTTTGAAAGTATATCGCAACGACGCGAAAACAAAATAAGTTGATAGGTCTAAACGAGCTCTACACAAATAAATAATTATTTACTATATAAGCCAATTTATCAAAGATTTTAGCATAAAATTTGTAAATTGTATAACTTTGTGTACAAATTGCACCCCGCACGGTGTGGTATTGTATTCCCGGGTTCCTTGAAACAATAAAATTTGTGATAGAACACCGTGAGGTTTTAGTCGGTTCGATATCAACAGTCTACCTTGCAGGTCATCACCTCACCGGAGCTAGTCCGGTGAGGTGATGACCCGTGGTGGTTTGAACACGAAAGAGATACAACTGCTGATAAACTTATATTTTATAGATAACTTACACCCTGACACGTAACAAATGATCGTACTCGTCACACAACCCGTCCGGCTTAACAGTCGGGATCACTAAGGTTAGGTAGTTAGTGAGTTATTTACAAGTGATACTAATATAATCGTAGAATAAAAACTTTCGTAAATTAGATTCATATTTATTTTTCATTGCACTCTGTGACACATCGTCCGGTACCGTCGCGGGTGGACGACTTGCTAATTGAAAAAGGTCTCCTGTCGAGACTGAAACTAGTCGGGCATCCCCGAAATACACACGTGACTAAAACCGTATATTTAAATAAATATAATATAATCGTGGTGAAACTAAATAACAAGTAATTTAATCTGAGCTCAACCGATCGTCAATTTAAAGGTCATAGTTGCATCGAGGAAAATCGATATTCCGTTAAGAATTTCATAAATGCCAATATCGGATTCTCTTGTCATAATTCCAAATAAAATGTCAAGCATATGAAAGTAGGAACTACAACATGTTATGAGGTGTTCCATTTCCTATACTTATTGAGATATTGACACTAATTATGACAAATTATGTTACGTTTGATATCATATATATAATTTCAAATCAAAATCTACTTCTGAAAATGATGTTCGCAGTTGCAAAGAAACATAAACAATATTAAAGCAACAAAACTGATAGATACATTGCATATGTTCGTAAAAATCCACTTTGTTCATATTAAAAAGAGGAGCTCTGTTACTTACACTAGGTAAAACCTGTTATTTAAAACGTTGACAGTCCAAGCTGAATTTACTACGTATCACGAGACGTCCCATTATTTTTTTCTGATACAAGTCTTTGATATAATTTGTTTACATTAGGAATAATCACGAATCACGTATTATATCATGAAATTTTCAAAGATTTCATGTGTGCGTTATATATAATGCATGGACGTCATAGTTTATTTTGGGTGCATTACATGTTATGCATGGACGTCATAGTTTATTTTGGTTGCATTACATGTTATGCACGAACGTCATAGCTGTGTCGGGAATGCATTACATATAATGCACGGACAGTCAACGTGTTAAGCAACAGTGTTCGGACGTGTGATGTATTTTATAGACAGTTATTGTCAAAAACATGAGTGTACCATATCGTGCCTGTGTTCCATACACAGGCATGATACGGTGTAAGGTCGCGTGTATGTGTGTATGCGGGTGTTTCGTTTATAAAACTGTGTTCTTAAGAAATGTAGGTCACTAATTGTTCTGTACTAGTGTAGTCCTGCTTTGTTACTTTTAGTTTTCATTTATGACTGACTTCCAGAGGTCGATTTGGTTCCCCGAGTAGGCAAAATTCTGCGTAATCCCCTAACAGTTGTCCTGAGTTTGGGTGTGCTTTGTGCACTGTGTGCTGTGTGTTTGTATGTTTGTAAAGTCCCCGATGGCAAAATGATTGAGCAAGGGTTAAAATAATACATCATTACATAGATAACTGTGACATTTTAACAAACGCTTGTTGTAGATATGTTTGTAAAGTCCCCGGTGATCCGGTGGCAGTTGTTTTTTAAAGAAAAAGAAAATACAATGAATGGAAAAAGGCTAAAATAGTAAATATACACATTTTTAACAACCGCTCTGTGTGCTTCAGAGAGAAATTTTAAAATATATTTTGTTATTTCGATATTGTCTCTTTAATTACGTCCTTTTCTGGGTAGAATATTCTTTTTGCCGTTATTAAGGAGTTTTTTAATTGAATAAAGCGGACTGCAGATTTCAAATCGTACAAATCGTTATGTATGAGAGCGTGGGTTGCGTTCACGATTTTCTTTTTTGTTGTTTTTAAGATAATTGATCTTTCACACAGACAAATAAGTTGCATATGAGGCGTAGTAGAGTACACTTATTTTAACAAAAAAAAAATATATACAAAATTCTAAAAAAAAGAAAAATTGAACCGTTTTTGGTGATTTTTTTTCATCCATGAGAAAACCATATCAATCTTATTTTTTTTTGTGATAGACGCATTGAAGTAGATTGTCTAATTTTCGAAAGTGTCATCATATCATCTCTGTTACTCATAAATGCATGTGGAATATTTAATTTTATTTTTTTTATGCAAACGAGCAGACAAGTCATCTGATAGTAAGTGACTACCACCGCCCATGGACACCATGGTACTAGGCTTATTTGTCTACACTTTTCAGCGGTTAAAATAAGGGTTCCATTTTAGGAACACGCTGTATACCTACTTCACTACGTCTTATATGCAACACATTTATGAGTATCGATCAATATCGGCAAACATACAAACCTCGTCATAAAGAACACCCACTACTAGGGACCACTGTTTGTGGATCTCACAAGTTTTAGTACCGTGTGCGAATCGAACAAACGTCGACTCAACAGTCAAGATCACTAACTATAACACCAGGTACGTTGATATACCAAAAAAAAATTGCTTACAATTTACGAAACATTGCGGGACGTACGCCTAACTTCCGAACCCTAAACCGAATAAAAAGACCGTTTAAAACAATTTGTCCTGGACTAGTGCGGTGTGGCCACGTGCCGTCGTATCCGGAATCTTTCCAGCATTTATAACAGCAAATGTACCGATTCTTTACCCCTTGACGATACAATACTAGAAAGGGAGCAAAACATTATTTTGACAACTTTTACGAGGGGCTTAAACACATCGAGGAACGTCAAAGTGTAACCTTCTATAATATGTACGAAAATAATATGATTGAGTTAAAAAAACGTCAATTTTATAGACACACACTCAGGTGTAGGCATCTGTGAAGGGGTTGGCAGATCAGTAATTAACGACCACAGGTCTATATCTGTGAATGAGGAGTAATTAACGACCAATTTTTGCTGATTATAATTTTAATTTAGCACTTACGTAATAGGGTGTACATAAAAGTGTCCGGATGATGGCAATAGGCCTCTATTGCATCATCCGGACACTTTTGGAAATTAAAGGGGAAAATTTGGAGTATTTTGACAGGAAAACGAGGATAGAAAGAATGAAAGAAAGAAAGAAAGAAAGAAAGACAGAAAGAAAGAAAGACAGAAAGAAATAATTTATTCTGACATTCACAGGACAGCACAGAATTGTTACAAACAAATAAAACAATGAGTACATAAAATATATTTTATTTATTTTTATTATTATTTAATTTTTTAATTAGGATTAATTCCTGTGTCGCGGGGGGCTTTGAAAACATTCAAACAACAACCAGATTCAGAACAACAATTTGAGCATTACACAAAGTGTTGTCCCATGTGGATATCGATCACGCGGCGTGGCAGCATATTGGCGAGGTGACCACTTAAACCGCTACGCGAAAACAGAAAAGGCACCTATCTCAGCATGTTGCTGTAGCTGGAGACTGCAGCGATAACTCGACTTCGAAATAGCTTGCGCCTAAGATTTTTTAGCTGACATTAGAAACATAGATAGTTAGACAGTACTGTTGCATTTATATAACTGATTGTCACGACTACACAACACAATGTCTCTTTTATCAAACGACGAAAGAGACACACGGAGAAAAAGAAATTAACAAAAAAAAAAAAAGTCTCTTTACAGATATGTTACTTGTATTGAATATCGGGTTTTCCTGGTGGACTACTCTTAGTCGTAGTTTTGTCTCTTATGTTATTAATGGACTCGAAATACCCTGTCAAAAGTGAGCCTCAAAACCTCTTTTTTTAAGTCGGTTAGATACCATTACCAGCTTTTTTATTACTAAGTATATATACACAAATATTATAAAAGCGATAGTAATTCGATCTATCTATCTGTCTGTTGCCTTTTCACGGCTAGACGGCTGAACAGATTTTGATCAAATTTGGTATGGAGAACCCCGAGGAAAAGTAAAGGCTACTTTTATAGATATACCATGCGGATGTTTTTTTTTAATATACTTTAGGGGAACAGACCTGATGGCAAGTGAGGATCGCCGCTCATGGACTCAAGAGTCGTAATTGCGCTGCACGCCTTTGAAGATGATGAGTGATTGGGGGATGCAGGGAGAGGAAAGAAGAGATGGGAATGAAGAGATGGAAAGAGAAGACGGGGAGTGAGGGCAGAGGAAAGAGGAGAGGGGGTGTTGGGCTTCCGGAAACCACTCTAATTTCGCAGGAAATGCAACGCTTCTTCATAACCGGTTTTCTGTGAGGCCATGGTATAGCACAGCACAGCCCAATCGTGCCTAAGTATGGTTCTACCCCTGTTACACAATGACGACCATTGTCGGTGAAACAGCCCGGCTATAATTGGATTAGCTTCGCGTTTAATATCAAGTTAATTATGATTTTAATTGGGATACGCGAATATCATATTTTGCTAGAGTACGCGCTCACAAGCGATGCGCAGCGCTTGTACTGTGCGCAAAAAAAGCAGATTAAAATGTAAAAAAAATAAATTTTATTATTAACTAGATTTTGTGGGTTTTACGCTTGGAATTTTAAATTAAGTATCCGTCTCATATTTGAAGTTAGACCTTTAGCAATATACCTGTGTAAACTGCATTCAATTACATGCAGTAATTTTTGCGTGATGCGCGTACAATCATATAGATAGACAGACAAAAATTAAATATTTGTAATGTACAGACATCAGCCTGTTACAATTTTTAACCGTGTTCAAAAAGGAGGAGTTTCTATTTTATTTTCAATTTTGCGTATTGTTTTAATGTAACATACATTTAAAAATGCGCACAATGGATTCTTCGTCAATTGTACAGAACAGGACAGAAGCTTTTTTCCATTCGACGCGCCTCTATGCATACAACGCAAAAAAGAGAACTCGCAGTGTCGATTCTGTGAAGACGAACCGACCGACTAGTTCACTATGTTATATCAGCTACCCTGTGCTAGCTATATTAGTGATTGTTTTTTTATACTACAGGGGGACAGACGAACAGACGGGTCACCTGTTGGTAAGTGATACCGCCGTCCCTGGACATCTGCAACTCAGGAGTTGTTGGTGCGCTGCCCGCCTTTTAGGATAATGAGGGATAGAGGGATGCAGGAATGGGAAAGAAGAGATAGAGAAAGAAGAGAGGGGGGATGAGGGGAGAGGAAAGAGGAGAGGGGAGTTGGGCCTCCGGAAACCTAACTCTTTTCTTGGAAATGCAACGCAATCGTTACTTCACAACCGGTTTGCGCGTGACCTTGTGCGTGACCTTGGTATCGCACCGGTCGAGCCGGCCCATTCGTGCCTAAGCATGGCTCTCCCACTTATAATTATATATACCTATTACGGATGCTAAGTTGAGTACAATAAACGTCCTCAACTACTGGGCTTAACAACGTACATCATTTCATTTTTTCACCCACTAGGTGTACCTACCCTTATCCTCTTCACTCTTCTTAACTCATACCCTTTTAAGTCCTGTCATTCGTAGCTTCAAACAAACAAAAAACTAGCCGCACACCTGTTTGGATTTAACTGTATTTGTCAATTTATTTTGGTGACTGCAAAACACCACAAATGCTCTTAACAAATATTTATTTTTCTGCAATTTTTTTTCTGTCTCTCCGTGGATTTATGTTTGTCGGAGCGGCTCGGCAGCTTCCGGTGAGAGGGGGGATGCGCCACATCCGGCGGAAGCTCCCCGCAGCCTACTGTCTTGCTTCGTTCAAACCTTTCCTGTTTTAACTTTTTTGTTCATGTAATACCTAACAACGATGTAGACATATATTTTTTTTACTATTTTTTGTTGGATGGAGAGATTTTTTTAAAAGTTACATATTTTTTAAACAGGGCTGATAATAACTGGATGTGGTACTGTTATTAAGTAAATGAATTGACAATAGCAATTCGGCTTGGATTCCCATCCAGAATAAATTATTGTGTGATGAGCATGATCATTTGTTCTGTGGCTGGGTAATTTACCTAATACATATATGTATTTAGAAGTATATTAGTATGCTTACCAGCAGTCTCGCTACCATTTTTTGTTTGTGGAAATCTCCTCCCAGTATAAGCTCTGCTTAGTTTGGCATCAGACGGCCGTGTGTGAGATGTGTGAAGTTATTATTATTTTCTATATGTTAATTAATATATACACATGACATCACAAATGGGTATTTTATATACAGAACGTGTTTAAAGTTTAACGTGTATAAACTGATATAATTTGACGTTCAATTTCCGTATTTTAAACACGCTTTTATTAGCTTCTACTATCTACTAATGAATATGAATAAATTGAATTAATAACTATTTATACATTTTTTCTTTTACCCACTTATAATTGCTATATCTTAATGAAACGTTGTACGTATAGGAATATATGTAATTTGTATGACAGTACTATAATTTGGTATTATTGAACTGTTCTAATGATAGAGACATGAGGTTTATAAAGGAATTCTACAAAAGCCACTAGTCAATCCCTCGCGTTTGGTTTCAAGTTATCTTTTAGTTTAGACTCATATGGTTTGTTTTATCGATTCGAGTATATAACACGTTTTTGTTATATAAGCCTTCCATAATGACTCCACTTTGCCTGATGGAAAACAACAAATGGAGTCTAAAAGTGGTGGTCACCATTGTCATTGCAACTGTAGTCAATGCGGCATGGTGACCCACACTATGGCGACCTGGTGAGATGATTTTTCACGTCCCGCTTAAAACATTTGGCGTGTTTTTTAGTTTTTTAAACTACGATTATACGATTATTTTATTTATAAAATTTTGATTGCAATTTTCGCCTCGAATTGATGGGCTCATGTCCAAGACGAGACAATACTTTGTCAAGTCTGGGACTTCTATTTGTTGGTGTAGTCCCCTAGCGACTTATACCTGGTGACCCGTAATAATTCCTGGTGAGGAAGTTACCTCCCACGCTCATCCCTTCACGCTTTTCTCCCAGCGGGGTAGGCAGAGATAATGACCAGCACTTACAAACGTCACAAACTGCCTCTACTATCATTAAACCTTTTACATAAATTTTCTTTTATAGAATAAAAGCAAACCGAAAGCTTAGCGTGATTGAGTAACAATTTTTTTTCGAAACAAAGAAAAATAATAACGATACCTATTCATTACAGGTCTAATTCGAAATAGAATACTTAATGTGTAGCTAAGTGTGGTATACTGCGGCAGTCCAGCCGTGGTTCCGTATCTATCTGTGGTACCCTAAAAAGGGTACGTAGCTGAGATATGCCTTAAGTCATAAAAGATCACGGACAAGGAATAAACCAAAACTACCTACCTCTGTTGTCTGAACTTTATTTAAACCAATTACGTAATATTCACTACTACATAGTTAGTTACTACTATTATTTTTTTTAAAGAGACAACTCCCGCATTAGGATTAATTCCTGTCCCGCGGGGGACTTTACAAACATTCAAGCAACGGACACAAAGAACTGGGTGTTCTTTGTGACCGTTGCTTGAATGTTTCACTTACTCAGAACAACGATTTGAGGATTATACAAAGTGTTGTCCCGTGCGAAATCGAACCCACAACACTAGGCGCGGCAGCTTGGTGGCTAGGTGACCACTTAAACCGCTACGCCATCAGTGCAGTCAAATTGTTAGTGATATGACCGCCTTTACACGCTTAAAATTCTGATTGCCAATATAAAGCTCTCGTTATTCTTATGCTATTCTTAATGTAAATGCATGGCTTGATGTAAAGCCCACAATTTTAAAATATAGCTGTATATTTTGTTGTTCAATTAAAAAAATAAAAAAAAAATTGCATTCTTTCTTGCCTGAGTTTCGAGTAACCTTTTAATTGCAATTTAAAGCAAGAAATATATAATTTTACAACTTGACACCTCAAGCAGTTCCCTATAAAGAAAAATATTACTAAATCATATATATTTTAAATTGTAAGTACTAGTAGTTTCTGTGGCAGGCTTACCATAAAATCTTTTTCTTGTCTTTGGTCTCTTACTCATAAACGACCTCTTTGCTGAATTTAATTTTCACAGGAAAAATTTGGTGATTAGTCAAAAGATCATATAAAAATATAAATATACATACATACTTGTTTGGAATAAAAATTTGAATGTACTTGTAACCTGCTTGCGCTCATGACTTGTCCGCTCACCAACAAATTCCCGAAGGAGCCACGGCAGCGATAAAAGCCTCATGCATTATACAAGCGGGTCCGAAATCGAAAAATTAAAACTCGCGCCATCTGGCGGCTGAACGCCGTAATTACTGTGTTGTGATGTGTTGTTCGCTAATCACGAGTATTTTATATGGTGGCCTAAGTTAGTATGTATTTTGATACTTGAAAAATGCTATTTTCGTGCAGGTGCCTAATAATTAAATATATATATATATATTAATAAATAATTAAATCATTTGTTTTTACTTGGGTGGCAGCGATTGCTTCACGTATCCGTTGTTTGTTGATTCCGAAATATTCTTTTTAAAGTGCATTTTAAAGAACCACACGTACCTCAGCCCGTTTGATGTTGATGTTGAAGGTTAAGAAATAATTCTATAAGTGAGTATATTAAAAAAGCTTATTTATATGGTCAGGTCAGTTTCGTGCTGGACAATGTATTAGTCAAGAGATACGACTTGCTAAAAATCTAATAATAAGGTTACTTTTGTGGAGCTTTCCACGTTTCGACACGTGTTGAATATGACATCAATTTGGTCTGCATCCAATAATATCATTTGATTATGCAACGATACTTATAAATTAATAAATAAAAAAAAATAAACTAATAATTTTATTTAGATAATAGTTGATAGTTATGAAATAGATACTTTTATACAACCTCTGGTATACCCTAAGGTACTAATCTCGGTCCAAAGTAATTTATCATGATTAGTATGTAAATTCCTTTTTTTGCTTTGAAAGACAACACCATCAGCATCAGGAATTCTTATATTGCGGGGGTTTACATAGAGACTACGTATACAGTACACCCAGACTCGAGACAACTATTTGTGGATCACACAATTCGTATGGGAATAACACAAACACGAGACATTAATAACTTTTGTAGTCATGCTTTTATTTTTGTAAGTTTCAAATAATCGCATACAATCAAATCTACTGGAACCATTTTTATTTAAGAAAATAATAAGCACTTTCTGTATTATGATAATTTAAAACAAAAAAAAATATTTTAAAATAAATAATTAAATCATTTGTACTTTATTAATTACTAGCACACCTTTTGACACCCCCGCAACACCCCTTGTGGGTGGATTTTCTTAAAATCCGTTCTTGGCTGAACTCTACTCGGCCAAAGGAATATTCCTACCAAATTCCAAGTCTCTGTGCCTTATGGCTCCAGAGATTTCGTGATGAGTCAATATATCGGTGGAAATCTCTAATATATATATATATAAGATTATTAGTTTATAAACGTACGTATAACAATAAATAGTGTACTCTGCGAGTGTTACCTTATGATTCTAAAGGCACATTCTTTCAGGTCCACATTATTCGTTAAAAATAGAGTGGATAAACTTATAAAACGTATTTCCGAACCGATACGACCTACCGGCAACGCACTTGTGACTCTTGAGTTGCGGGTGTCAATGGCCGGCGGTAGTCACTTACCATCAGTTGACCCGTCTGCTCGTTTGCCCCCTATCGCATAACTTAGGTATATGGCACTTATTTTTATTATGAATGTTTCTTTCTACAGGCAGCTCTAATAACATTTTATATTAAACGTACATTAAACATCATTCGTAATCGTCACTTTTGACGTACGAATGTTACATTAATCAACTGTTTGAAACAACCCGCCCGCCCTTACCGAAGTTGCATGCCAATTAATAGTGTTATCTTCTTGTTTAAGAGGTGTAGTATCTAATTTATTTTCCGCATCTTAAATCCTTTGTTCCTATCCCTGACCAAGCTAATATATAATTTCGTTTTTATCAACATTACGAAAATCTGATCTGAATTATGACGATGAATTTGCTAAAATTTTGCATGCACCTTCAGTACTGATGACAATGTATCTTTATGATCACCATGACATGTCCTTGCCTTCCATATCCAAAGATTAGCACTTGAGGGGATTATGAGAGGGGGAGTTGGGCCTTCGGCAAGCATTTTTTGTCAACCAGCCTTCTGAGTGGCCGTTATAACTACGGTCAAGCTGCTGCTCGTGCCTAACTATGGCTCTTACAATGTAAGAATTAAATTTAATGTTTTGATTGTAATTACAATTACTGTAATTTTTGTTACTTTTTATAAAATTGCGCTTCTCCGTATAAACTTATCGTAGGTACACTGCTTGTATTTAAAAAAAAATGCACTCAAATTACAAAAAAAAAAAAATAATAATATTCTAAATGACATTGTAAGTAAAGGCTTACATGGGTAAGACGGAAAATATCTTACACAAAGTTACATTTTATTTTGTGTTAATTCACCTACGCACAATCAAATTCAAGAATTTATTATTACGTACCATCTGTTATTTTAATATACACCCGCCCTTTGCATATAATGTGAGCTGCCTAAGACCGGGATAGTTGGCGCTCCTTGTGGAAGACCTTGGTCAAACAGTGGAGGGCGATAGACCGATGTGAATAATTCTTCTATCATATTTTAATACTTGGTTAACTTCAAAGTCGTTATTACAATTTTAATTATCAGTTGTAGAAAATACTGGGTAGTCTATAACATGTATTGCTTTCGAACAGAAGTGGGAGAGCCATGCCTAGTCACAGAAATTAGTATGGTTTCCGGTGGCCCAACTCCCCCTCTCCTCATTCCCCTCCCCTCACCCCCCCTTCTTTCTTTCATCCTTCCACTCCTCATCATCTTCAACAGTGGATGGCGCACTTACGACTCTTGATTTGCAAATGTCCACGGAGGTTGTCACTTACCATCAAGTTGACCCGTCTGTTCGTCTGTTGCCCTATTTATAAAAAAAGGCTAGATAGCCACTAAAACCATTATGCGAACACTTATTTAATATTATAATATTGTTGAAGTGACACGTTATTTTACTGTCACGTCAAAATACATACGTCGTGTGTCAAAATACATACGGTAAGTTTTGCAGACATTTGTGTGACGTGACATTTTGTCCCGTCAATCGCAATAGGCATATTGCCATTAAAAATTAGTACTTAACAAATACCTTTGAAATTAGTAGGTATTATATGTTTCAATGTCTCATTTTACACTAAGTTTTTGCATACCTAGGTATTATTGATTGTATTTAGTTAATTATTTTTCCAAAGTAACATTATCCTGAGCTAGGTACTCCTTATAACACAAGCTCTGTGCTAGTGAAAGTCCCTTGCAAATCGGTACGTCCGTCGCGAAAAACAAGCAGAAAATGAACCCAAACTAGCAGACAGTTTTCTTTTTATAAGTACATTTAGTAAAGCTGTTATTTTGATATTACAAACATACCTTCACATACACTTCAATTATATTTATTGGTATAGTTTTAACTTCATTACGAATGTTTATGTAATTTCTTTTAACTACGGGAAACTACCATTTCACCAAGCCTTTCAAAGAACACTTAAGAAATAAAAGCTTACCATAGACTTTATATTCTATTTTTACTAAACGTCAAAGACAATAAATAGAGCACGTTCAAGGAGATGCAATATTCAAGAAAAGCATTATTTAAAAACTTGTAGGATTTTCTGTATTTATTTAAAGAAACAGAAGTTACAACGTATACGGATAATTGTTTATTCAAGTTGTAATTACCAATAACAGCTTAGTTATATCCCTACATAAGTTGATTTCGTGATAACTGACATTAGTTGAAAGATACAGTAGACTTTGAAGGGAGTCATTTGAACAACGTCTGCGTCCCTTGCGTATCTACCGATTGTAGCAAAATTAGCCGTGCCGATCACCACGGCCCATCCGTCAACCTTTTTAGAGTTAGGAGCGTGAAAAGGTAACAAGTAAGAGAGTGAATGGACCAATTAAATAATTCAGTAATTCGTGAACCCGCCGGCGGCGACGTAAACACGCGTGAGACGCTTTGAGGGGGGTGTGGGCGGGGTGCGTGGTGGGGCGAGGGCGTGGCTCGTGACGTCACGCGGTGAAGCCCTCAGTCGGTCACTACCCGGCGAAGCGGACGGTCGCGGCGACGCGTCGCCTATTATCACCCGAAAGTACGATAAAAATCGCCAAAATTTTCGACCGCCAGTATCACTCACCTTCCAAGGTGTTGAAATTAGAAGACGACCCTTGGGGGTCATGTGCGATGTACTCGCCGGATAAGATGAAGGCCGGCGGTGGTCTGATGGCGCCGCCGGGCTGCTTCCCCGGCCGGTACAGTCCCACGTACCGGAGCACAGACCCGCGCCGGTGTGTCCCCAACCCCTCCGTGAGTACCACTTCTCTCATAAAGCTTATTTTTTTCTTCGGAGTGAAGCACGTGTAACATGTGGATACCAAAAAACAAACAAAATATAAAAAAAAAAATCGCGGGTACTTTTTAACGGTATATAAAAAAACCGTCATTCGGATTTTAAAATTATCTTTTCAGGAGGTCTACATTCTACTTTAACTAATCCTTATATTTTCAGGTTATTATGTATATGTATATATTTAGCTCAGCGATTTGTATGTACGTACATATATAAAGCTTGCGACTGCCATGGCGATTTCATGGAGCTCCATGGGGGATGTGTTTCAGTGATATTGTACGGATTCACTTGCACACCTTTCAGTACATAATAAATTATCTAATGCATCACTTATATAGTTAACACTTTTTTGTATACAAAATTTTTAAGTTCATTGGAACTTTCATTTAAATTAATTATAAATAAATGAAGTTTTAGGAGTAAGAAGTGTAAGGATTCAAAAACGCTGTTAACTTGTCTTCTTTGCCAAATATAGAAGTAAAATAAAATAAAATAAATAAATAAATCAAACAGTATTATTGCCTCATTATAAATTAAGTAGCTCAAACTCCCTAAAAATTATAATCAGTAACAACATAAATATTTTAAAATGATATAAATAAGTAATTACATCATCAACGTTGTATAGACTTTAATAGAGAACACGACGCTTGAGTTTGTTTCGGCATTTCTTTTCAGGAGTAGATAGCTAGGAAACACCGCTGCCAGCGATAATAACAAAAACATTCTAGTTACAAAATAAATAACTTCATTTCATTTCAATGTGTAAGCTTACACTTACAAGAACAATGTATTCGTAATATAAAATACAAATTCTAATTCATAAAAGGAACGAACACAATGAAAATTAATTTGTATTTCAATTACATTTAATTCCAATTACTAAGTGTTATATATTACATCAGTGAGAACAAATTATTGCAGATTATTAGGGTTCCGAAAATACCAGCCCGTTTATACGAGTTTCGTGAGAGTTTGATAAAGTGCCGACGGCCGACGAACAACAAATACTGTTAATCTGTTTTACTGTTATTGTTTATTTTCTTCATTAAGTGTTTTTATAATTTTAAATGTTAGCTAATAAATTGTTAGTTCTTTTTTAAATAACTGATGACTGAAAATGAAAATAATAGTGTATTAAAACCTTTAAAAACTACTTACTTGCAAGCGTCATAAAATTCAACGTTAAAAAGAATAAATATATTTTATTGAACCCTCAACTCGCTTGAATAATTGTAGAAAATTAGCAATGATAGCGCGTCGGTAATTGTACCAAATTACACTGCAGGGGAAATTACTGAAATTTACAGAATTAAATACGTAGCCGTCGGCTACGGCGTAGCGTCAGGCGTACCTTTAATGTCCTACGGCGATGCCACTACGTAGGCGGGGCGTTTTGTAGGTGGATTAAAGTATATAGGTATGAAATAAGGACGGTTATGTTAATTTAAACAAATTGTATTTAAATTTAAAAATACTTTCATTTAAATATATTAATTAAATGAAAAATGATTTCGTTTACCACTACTAATATAATTATTTCATTTATTTATGTTAAATTACTAAATAAATGTAACTGAAAGCTGTGTAAATGAACATAATTTGTTTAACGCATATATTGTAATGTTATGAAGTTTTTCAGGTCAAAGCGACGTTGAAGGCCAGACTGCAGTGTCGTTGACTTTCAGTAATTATCTACAGAAATCGAACCTACTATCATGAATATTTACAAACATTCACTATTATGTCCTTCAAACAAAAATGTATAGTCGTACATTTTAAAAGAATCAATATGGCTCTGGTGTTAAAAGAATAAATAAAACAATAAAAGTATTTTACGGTAAATTTACTGATTTGTTAATCAAGTGAAGCAGTTAAATTAACTTAACGGTAATTAAAATATAACCATCGTTTACAATGTTTACTGGAAAATAATTTACGTTTATGATATATAAGTCGTATATTTTTTATGTGTTAATATCGTCAAGGATAACATTTTGAACGCCATTTAATTCTATATTGTTGTGTATATTCGACAATTTGTTTAAAATTTACGCGCAATTACTTTACGCCACGTTCTTTTAACGTACTTATATTAATTGAAGGTTTTTGAATAAAATACAAGTATTTATAAAGGTTTGTAATAATATACTGTTAAATAATAATACTAAACTATGACTTTTGATTTTCTACCAATGAGTCATTAAAAATTTCATGACGATCTGTTCATTAGTTATGGAGTGGAAAGTAGCAAATAAACTTACATTTACATATGTATTGTATTGTAGAGCAGAACGATTTTGTATATTGTGTGTAACAATACACATGTATACGTTTATATTTATTTACTGAATTTTTGCAAGAATTGTAGTAACGTGAGTCTGATAGCACTAGTACTCATCTAAGCTAAATGCTTGTGCTCTCAGTGGGTTCGAACCCAAAACCGCAAGTTCGTCGCAAGTTCGACTCCTTAGCCATTATTATATTGCCGCTTAGTAATTATGTACGTGATATATGTTAAAGTTATAACGATTATGTATAAAAAATTAGTAACACTCTTTAATAATAACCAAATAATACAAAAGTGGGCTCTGGTATAGTGACCCTTCTTTTTTTATTATCGTGTGGAAACCCCACGGGTCATCACCTCACTCAGATAACAGTGAAGTGGTATGTCGAACTCGAACCGACTAAAACCACACGGTGTTCCGTCACGAGTGGGTCTATTGCAGAGATACCCCGTATACCCTAAAAAGAAAGATTCCGAGAAGGGACAGCTACGACCTTTAAATATTATAAGAATTAAAATACTTTATAATATATATTTTTTCAAATATATTATGCAACAAGAAATGGTATATAGCTGCTGCAAATAAAACATGTTATATCAAATAATTATAAAAACCTCTGTTATATTAAAGCAGGGTTCTTTTTCTGTTCTTTACAAACATAACGTAGTATCGCGTTATTTTACAATAAAATTGCAACTCCATTGACATTGACTTCTGAATAATTGATTAATTACTTTGTTAATTATCTATGACCAAACATAAGCTTATTAACTGCATTTGATGCCAATCCATTCAACCTTTTACCCATATATGATTATCTCGTTTTTTATTTACTGACCGGATTTTTTATTTACTGAACGGATATTTTATTTACTGAACGGATATTTTATTTACTGAACGGATATTTTATTTACTGAACGGATATTTTATTTACTGAACGGATTTTTTATCGGAGGCAAGCAATTTCAGTGTTACTTACAAAAAAACACCTTAAGGAAGAAACATCTATTTAATAATTAAACTTAAATCAAGTATTTTAATTTACTTCAAGGTATTTAAACTATTTAATCCAAAGTAGCTTTTATATAATAATATAAAATACATGCGTTCTTAGTAGTACTACTTTATGTATCAAAAAATTATAACCTGAATAACTAACTATTGACGTGTAAGTGTCCTCTCAGCTTTACCGTACCGGTATTGTATCGTGTTCTGGACAAGCTTTCGCGAGGGGATTGGCCTTCTAAAGTATGGATCAGTCTATAAATTGTACGTTACAAATACCAATATCTTTTAATAAACAGTTTATTTTTATAACTTCTTTGTGTAGTGTGCACTCAGCTTTACAGTTTGTGATGTGCATGATAAGTTTATCGTTGTAATTTATCAACAAGTATGTATTTAGAAATATAAAAGTAAGTTCAAACGGCTGTTTGTTAGATATCTGAAGATATTATTATTGGAACGAAGTTCCTTATGAGACGTTGCGGAGGGGTACCCTAGCCTTTTTTTTTTTTTTTTATGTGGAAACCCCCACGGGTCGTCACCTTACCGGGGCT
This sequence comes from Tyria jacobaeae, assembly GCA_947561695.1. Lineage (NCBI taxonomy): Eukaryota > Metazoa > Arthropoda > Insecta > Lepidoptera > Erebidae > Tyria > Tyria jacobaeae. The sequence goes on along the minus strand of OX387207.1, from coordinate 1,114,795 downwards.
AATGGGTAAGGTGGTATGTCGGACTCGAACCGACTAAAACCACACAGTGTTCCGTCAACGGGTCTATTGGCTGGGGCCGCAGGTGTACCCTAGAAAGGAAATCCCTGTGTACCCCGGCAGACCTAGCCGCCTTTTAAGCAAGGCGACCCCAATATGATGTGTGGGGGTTCAGTCCCCCCCCCCCTCATATTTTAGTCAGGCGCGCGTGGAACACGTCGCGCCGCCGTCACGGGCCTGCTTCTGCTAGGGCGATAGATAGCCCAGTCTGTCGCTCTCAGGCCAGCGCTCATGGAGGCCGGAGGTCATTTTGCACTCTCCGGCGCCTTGTGCGTCTTCTGCGGGACGGAAGAGTACTAACTCTCTCCCGTTCCCTTTCCACCGCTTCTTTTGCAAGCATCACTGCCTCGCAGTACGAAGCGGCGGAATCCCATGCACTCTCGCTCTGGACCATAGCAATAACCATGGTCTCTAGCGAGAGGCTACCCACACCAATAGCTGCCACGAGGTCAGGGTACGATACGATACAGGTACTTACCGAAGCATCCGTGTCCGGTGAGTACCTGAACTAGCCGGTAGGAGAGAACTCCATGTCGCCTCTCCAGCCAATCCTCCATGATGGGTCTTACCGCCACAATTGTGGCGTGCCCCGGGGGGGTACCCTAGCCTGCAAAAAACGTCCGTAACGTTAAAAAAAGCGTAATATATATAATAATAAATCCCATAACACCACATTTTTATTATTATTTGTTATTTAGCCGTGGGGTCTCTATGGAATAGAATAGGGTCAATCCATTTCTTCCGGTTTCAACTATGGGACGGACTGTTTATCTATCAAACAGTAATTATGTAGACAGAATGTTCCCATTTCACGTCAATAGATATGCCCCCTATTATGTTAGTGAGTCCAAATTCTTATTTGCAAAATGTGGGTGTTTTATGCACCTCTGCCTACCCCAACTCACCTGACGAGCAGTGACCATGAAGACAATGATAGTACACGTCTAGCCCAGAGCAACATATTTAACATACTTTTAAAAGATCCAGGATTAGGACTGAGTTATGATTTCTATAGTATTATCGTATTATTATTATATATTATATATAGTTATTATAGTATTATTATATAGTATCGTCAACCTTATTTAATAAAAATACAGACAGACAGACAGTTACTTACATATAGGTATATAATTTAGCATTAATTGTTATTTTTTCTAATATTAAGCTAAATTAAATTAAATTTCTATATTTAATAAAATTGCTCGAGAATGATTTGAAATCGTCTAGTTTAAAAATATTTAAAATCAAGATTAACATCAATACACACAGCATCACCGTAACTATAGGTTGCCTTGTCATATTTGAAATTAATATTAAAACTATAAAATAATTAAATACCTGTCTGTTTTGATCTATAACCGCCCGTTCCCAAATGATTGAGTCTTATGATATCAAATCCGGAAAACAAACTCACTTTAAATCACCAGATACCACAAAAATATAGTGTACAACATATACTATACAATAAAACACATTTCGTGTGCTATTATGTGGCTAAAAGTAAAAAAACTAAAAGTAAAAAGAAAGAAATGTAATACAAGAAGATCGAAAATGAGAAACATGTTAGCTTACATTACATTGTATTTATCATGTATTATATTTCTGTACGTCAAACGTAAACGTAATGTGCGTGTGTCCATCTCCTAAGATTACTTTATTCATCAGGTTTAGCAATTACGCGTTAAAACCTTACAGATAGAATAAGACTTTCGAATTTATAACTGATTTAAATTTATACTACTGCACCGTATGTACACAGTATGTGAATAAAAAGTAAACAATCACCCTCTCCAGGGTTTAAAGTATCACCATACCAAACTTCATTGAAATCGGTTCAGCCGTTTAGTGTAGTACTATGGCACATATTACTATAATGTATGTAACGTACGAAAGGGCTATGCTCGGTGTCTCTTTAAGGGATCGCATCAGGAATGAGGTGATCCGACAGAAAGCCAAAGTAATCGACATAGCAAACCGGATCAGTAGGCTGAAGTGGCAGATGGCTGGCCATATTAGCCGCAGAACCGTTGGGGAAAACGAGTTCTTGAGTGGAGACCGCATCTCGGCAAACGTAGCGTAGGACGCCCACAAGCCAGGTGGAGTGACGATTTGCTCAAGATGCTGGCAGGCGATGGATGCGAGAAGCCGAAAATAGATCGAAGTGGCGTGCAATGGGAGAGGCATATGTCCAGCAGTGGACTGCGATAGGCTGATGATAATGATGATTTAACGTATATGAAATTTCATATCAGGATACGCTTACGTACATACGTTATTTCTACATCTATCCTCACGCTTGTATCCCCGAAGGGGTAAGCATAAGTCTAATTAACGCCCACGTTTTGCTCGTTATAATTTAGTCCCATATATTTAGTTTAGTACCACTCTATTGTACACCAACATGTAAGTCGAACTGGCTGGTGCTGGTGCCTTGAAATCAGAGTCCTCTGACTTTAAATATAATAAACATGTATCATAAAATATTTTTGATCATTTGATATTTGGATCTTAGCCTTTTAAGGAATTAGTTAGGTATAGAATAAATAATGTCTATGGATTTAAATATTTATTTCGTATTAAATAGATGACAAGCTATCCTTTTTCATTTAAAGTTAAAAGTCCTTTCTAAAGTTGCCTGGCAGAATTGCATTCAGCGAGGCCGTCCTTTGTGCCTAAATGACAAAATATATTTCATATTCTATGTTAAACTAAACTGTAAGGTAACCATAAATAAATTGTAATCTATCTATATAGATAGATAGATTCTTCTATCTATATAGATAGATAGATTACAATAAATAAATTTTAATCTATCTATCTATCTATAGGTTAATAACAGTCACTTTAATAGCTACGAATTTTTATATATTAGGTGTTAAAAAAAAACCTTTCAAACTTTTACAACACTTCGGTTTTGGTCTCAATAGTTACATCTACTTTAAAGACTCTCTTTTTATCGTGTGGAAACCCCCATGGATCATCACCTCACTGGAGCTAACAGTCAAGTGATATTTCGGACTCGACCGAAACCACACGGTGTTCCGTCACAAGTGGGTCTATTGCAGACCCGGGCATACCCTAAGAAGGAAGCTTCCGAGAACCCCTACATCAGTCCTCATTGTCGTAGTAAGTCTGGTTTTGACTTACACATACATTGATTCTGCCTACTAAAACCCAACACTATGTTTCTTGAAACACAACCTTAATACTATTGAATTACTCCAATAACTGAATCCAATTTTTTCCATTCAGTGGACGTAAAAAACGTGAAGAACGTACGTAAAACGTAAAATAAACAATAACCTACCTAATTATATGAAATTAAAAGAAAATTAACACTTCAGAGCTTATATCTTTAAGCAGATAAAACCTCTACGCACCAAAATATAAGTTGGTATAGCCTGTGTAGGTTTCTCAGTTTTATTGCATTCCTACCCTCGCGTGCTATCTCTCTCGTAAACGATTCTACCAAGTCAGACAAAGCGAGACCGATAGCGGCAGTCCGTGCTATTTTATTCATGGTCGCGCGATCGTAACGAGAGACAGGTACAGCTATTGCACAATGGGAAAGAAAGAGATGGGATATGGTTCTAAGTTTCGTATTCAACCAAAACGTGTACGGGGGAGTTTTTGATTGTTGCCTTATACAGGCTGTTTCAGAAAGGTGTGGTCATATTTTACGGTCGTACAGTTGACCGCCGAATGACGTAAAACGCTTGTAGTTTTAGGAAAATGTGTGATTTCTTATACAGAAATTCTACTTTTGCAACTGATAATTGATTCTTAGAAAGTATAAAACCAATCGTTTGTAAAACAGTTAAACCATAGGTTTATAGTACCACGGATGTCGATGGGATTTAAAGAATTTTTCTGAAATGTATGCATAAAAAATTAGAATTAAAAGTGAAAATGACAACAACATTCATAGTATTTACGATGTTTATAAATCAAACCCACACCAGGAAATTGTATCCGACAACATGTTTTGTTCCAAAATTTTACAAAAACATTTTTTTTCAAGCTAATTCAACCATTTGTCAGTTACACATAACACTACTAAAAGTTGACCACAATTTTATGAAACACTCTGTATACTCAGTTATAAAGGAGGTTCGCTATGAAACTGCATTTATAGAATCTTTGTCTTTGAAAGTATATGTTATGCAAACAACGTTATCTTTGGGTTCAGAGGCATAACCGTGTATGATGTTGTTTTTTTTATTTCTTTCGTCTTTATACACACACATACAAATGATCTACAAAGCGATACGAATGAACGTTTGAAAAGCCGTGATGGGTGACTAGACATCGATGCGATGTAATATTAATTCAGAAATAAGCGTATTTTGTCAAATAAATTAGTTAATAACTATTTTCGAATATATTTGTGAATGACTGTATTAACTGGCTGGAAAAGAGTTTAGCGTTGACTTAACAAAATAGGTAAAAGTTTTACCGTAACTTCTACGGAGCCATTAATTAATTATTAAATAAATAAAGGTCCCTAACCATGTGTTTCAATAGTAAAATATCGGATGTTTTTATAAAATTAATAGTAAGTTATTCATTAATACGCTTTGTCTACTCGTAACAAGGTATGTAAACAAATCTTATTAGCCAATTTTAACACATCTGTTTGTAATTGTCGTATAGAAATGAAGATTTCTATCTATGGTACATGTAGTTTATATAATAATACATTAATTAGACACCAGGTGATCTAATGATTGGTCAAGAAGATGACTAATAAACTTACAATGTAACGGAACGTGATTACTAGTTGTGTGTAATATATGTATGATGGCATATAATATTACATTATAAAATAACATCTATTCAAGTTTCAAGTCTTTAAATACGTTGTGGCCGATTTTACTACTGATAAACATAATGCATAAAACTTTTATTCATTATTTTTTTAAAGAAAACTCCAGTTTTTCAAATATTCAAATAACGGTCAAAAAGAACAGAAGAGAGAATTACACAAAGTGTTGTCCCGTGCGGAGATCGAACCCACAGCACAGGTGGCGAGGTGACCACTTAAACCACTGCACCATTCGTGCAGTCTTTTTATTTACTTACTAGCCGCTATCCGTAGTTTCATGATCACTGCTCCGCTCTTGAGGGTCGTAGCGAGATGTTATTTAACTAATATTATTCCTTAATAAATACTCTGTCTTACTACTAGAAAACAAACAAACAAACAAGCAAAAAACTATTCAACTTTGTTATTTTAGTGTTGATTGTTTTTATTGTGCTTTGTGGTTCTTGAAAGAGTAGAAAGGAGCCCACCTCTCTTCCCATGGGTGTTGTAAGGCCACTAGAGGGTTTCTGCTGTTTTCGGACAGTATACAGTATAGTACATATACAATCATATATGCAGTGCCTAGTTGACAGCAATAGGGTCGCTTATACGTAAATTTAATTTAATTTATTTATTAATACATAAACCTTGACAATTTTTTTTTTAAGAATACTAGCAACGTGGGTCACACATTACTAGTATTTTTGTTAACCCCCGAGCTAAGCTAAATGCTTGTGGAAGGGGTGGGTTTACGACGGTAGTGTACTGGGCGGGGTTTGAACCCGCAACCACTTGATCGCAAGTCTGACGTCACAGCCATCACGCTACCGCCGCTTGTGATACTAATTGGGTTATTAATAAATACTACACGAACCATCCAGAGCTTGATAGTTGTACATACATCAGGTTATTATTTAACTTCACATTAGCCTTAGTGTCTATAATGTGGCCAGATCTCTGAATCATTGATATTTTAGGTTAGGTACCTACTTGTTAGAATCCTTAGTTATATAAAACAACTGAAAAAAGTATCGTTCTACCTATTTTAAATCAATAAAACTCAAATCAAGTATTACCAAATAAATATCAGCCTTATGTAATGTTGATAAAGTTTACATTCTGGTGTGACCTTAGACAGTCAAACAGTTATCATTCAATCTAAAATTGAACCTTGAATGGATTAAGATAAAAGTTACAATCAAATAGCAAAACAGCAAAGTCCTTGCGATGTGCTATTGTTCCAACTACCAAGGACGATACTCCTATAGCTAGTCTACAATAAAGTAGGCGAGTTAGAACTGTTTTTGAAATGAGCCATGAACGATATTGAACCTTATGTATTGTATTAAATGAAGCTGTATTTTTGTGAAAGGCTTTTATAAATTATAGATGAGTGTTTATTTGAAGGGTTAAAAAGCCCTTCTTGTCTATTCGCGGTTGTATCCTTGAACGATAGGGACAGAGAGTATGATCCTGCTCTTTTTAATTTCGTAAATTCTAATAAGATGGCAAAAGAGTATTTAAAGCTACTCCATTCAGAACCGACACTAAGAGTCTGGGGTACGATCCCACGAGACGATTATTATGTCATACTTCGTTATTTACAGAGGTAATAATGGTAGAGGGCTTGGACTTTCCTGCACTAGCCAGTTCTTCTCTTTCTATCCTCTGTTTCTTGTCAGTATACTCCAAACTTTTCAATCTCCTTCCAAAAAGTGCCCAGATGACTGAAGTCTCTGCGTACCTCTCGTAATTAAATAATATTAATATACGCATGTCAACAGATAGTTAAATTCATAGTACCTGGATGAACTGTATTTTTTTTTGGTAAATCATGTAAAAAAAAGTTAAATAAAATAATCATCAGGACTCGAACCGGGGTAATCTGGATATGGGACCGCCTTATTTCCCACCTGACCTATTACAACCTTATAGATAGTGGCGAAATTTACCTTCGTATACCGATGATATTGTAGCAGTTTGTCATTGCCTGAAAACACGGATAAAACGACGTTTTTTAAAAATGAAACCTGGCTAGATCGATTTATCGCCCCCGAAACCCCGTATATACTAAATTTCATGAAAATCGTTGGAGCCATTTCCGAGATTCTGATTATACTACTATTATATATACTATACACATATATATATATATACTATACATATATATATATATATACTATACACATATATATATATATACTATACACAAGAATTTCTCGTTTAAAGATATAATACGATTTACGTACATACAAAATGTATCTCAAGGGATTGACTAAATTGTATTAAACATAGAATTATATTGCTAAACACTTTGATTTGACGGGCTTGTGGTGTAGTAGTTCGTGACCCGGACTGCTGAACCGGAGGTCGTGGGTTCGACTCCCACACGGGACCAAAAATTGTGTGATACACAAACACTTGACCCCAGTCTGGGTGTTCTTTGTGTCCGTTGATTGAAGGACATCGAAACAGGAATTGTTCCTAATGCGGGAGGTGTGACTTGCCGGTCACAAGAGATTAAAGATTAAGGCCGGCAACGCACTTGTGACTCTTGAGTTGCGGGTGTCCATGGGCGGCGGTAGTCACTTACCATCAGGTGACCCGTCTGCTCGTTTGTCCCCTATCGCGTAAAAAAAATAGCAAAATTGTTAGTATATTGAAAGGTAACGGCAGGTTAAATAAGTAATGTGAAATTGCTTTTATGGATGGATTAAGATCAGCAATGTCTTGAGGCATTGTGGCATTGTAGCAACTGGCCTAAACTCTTTAATAATTCATTATTAAGTGTTAGATTGGTTTTAAATCTTGATCTTAGAAACATTTAGAAGTGGTAAGCAGTACAGTATGGTTATTATATATGAGTACTTACTCATATCAATGTTATTTAGTCCTATAATTAATATATATAATATATTTTTCTTTCTTTTAATAATTTTAAGTCGACTGTATAAGAAGGGTTATGCTTTTCTAGTGTATGTATGTATGATGTTCCTTTTTATGGTACAGACGAGCAGACTGGTCACCTGATGGTAAGTGACAACTACAACCCATTGACACCTGCAACACAAGAGTTGTAAGTGCGCTGCCCGCCTATGAGGGTGATAAGGGGGCGATAAGTATATATTTTTAGTGACACCCTCGAGCCCTTGGGGCTACAGCCAGTATGAGTTATAGGTATGCTACCGAAATGTCCTGTAGCTCTTGCTTATTCTGCTTAATATTTGTTATCTGTTAAAGCACATATCCCTTTAAAAAAAAAACTTTAAAAAGAGTATTTGTTGTTTCTACAAATTAAGTTAATATATTGAAAAAAAAAAAAAACACTACACATTCCACCTACGCTTTTGAAAAACGGAGGTGATAAAACCTGAAAAAATTGTCCTTTACAATTTTATTACACATGTATATTTTCAGTGGTTAAAATAAGTATATCATTTTATGGAACACGCTGTATAATAATAACATGACATTCGACACCTCCGTTTTTGACGAACACGCCTGCGTAAAGAAGACGTGAAACAATAAAATAAATAAATTTAAATAAATAAAATACATGACATCTGCTTGTTCGGTTCACAAGTGACGAAGATATTAGACGTAAAATTTGTTGAAATATATATGTCTGTCATATTCAAATTTAAAAAAGGAACAATTAAATTTATTTAAAAAAGGAACAATTTTTGTTTTTACCAAACGATAAAGATATCGAATAAATACACATAGAAAACCTTCTTAGAGTGTTTTGTTTTTAAAAAAATACTTACTACCGTGGGACTCAAGCAATTTGATACAGCCTGTTTTTTTTTCGTCCCCAGATCAACATGGAAGCGAATTTACACACATATGTAAGTAGATATACAACATATAAACACATACGTACTTACATTCTGACTATCTTGTTAGATATTCTTACAATATATTTCATTTCTGTTATATTATGATACCTTTATTATAGTTATAATTAATTGATCATTACTTCAAATAACAATATTGGTGATAACTTTTTAAACCCATTTTTAAAGGGTTATTTAAACGAGCTCTCGTTTATTTTAATACCTCGGGATAATATCTTTTCTGAATGACAAGTGTACGTGTATACTAAAATTTCATGACGATATACTAGTTACGGCGTTAAAGTGTAAGAAACAAACTAATTAACATTCGCAATTTTAATATTAGTTAGTTAATACATTATTTCCTTCATGTATCGGATGTCCGACTAATTTCAGCAAGCGATGAAGTCGTTTCGAATTATTTATTATTGTTACGTGTCCTTCTTTTGAGAATTCAATCATTCTGAAGTCACTCATTCGATCTAACTCAAAAATTTATTTACTAATTTTATTTTCTTAATTTGCTTTCATTTTTATTCTGTTTCTTTTTTTATTTGTTTTTTTTTTTTTCAGAACACAACTCGCGTACTAAGATTAATTCCTGTGTCGCGGAGGACTTAAGAAACATTCAAACAACGGACATATAAAACACCCAGACTCAGAACAACAATTTGAGGAATACACAAAGTTTTATGATTAAGATTTGTGTGTATTCCTCAAATAGTTGTTTCGACTCTGGGTGTTCTTCGTGTCCGTTGTTTGAATGTTTGTAAAGTCCCCCGCGACACAGGAATTATTCCCAGTGCGGGAGTTGTCTTCTTAAAAAAAAAAAAAAGAAAAACAAATAAAAAAATGAAATTAGTAAATAAATGTTTACCTAGATCGATTAAGTGACTTCAGAATGATTAAATTTAAATTTTATATTTATAGTTGAATATTGATTTCTGAGGTCAAAATCCTCAAAAGTCTGTACATGTTTTTTTTGTAATTCTACCTGCATTTACAGGTAAAATATACGCGTGTATTATTCCCGTATGATTCTCGGCGGAGTAGAATAGGCCCAGCCTTTCTCTTCCCGTAGATGTTGTAAAAGTCACCTATCGACTATGTAACTATACTGTTACCCATCACACAGTATATCTAGGCAGGACAGTATAGTAGGGACTAAATTATTATAGACAAAAAGTGGGCATTTGAAACCTGTCCGAAAGTAAAACCCAGCGTGCAATCGAGTAAGCCGTTCAATTATTGGCTAACTGCACACAATCACAGTTTAACTGGCTCAGCTAACTGCACTTTTAAATATTTAAGTGTATTTTGTCGTCTGCAGATAGCGCCACTGAAAGTTTCCCGATGTTGTTAGACTGTTGCCGGATAGTTTTGAAAGACGTTGACTGTACTTTCGTTACTTGAAACTTAATAACAAAGAGTATTTGTATTTGTTTGTAAGTTATTTTTTTTTTTTATGAAGTAGTAGTATCTGATTACAGTGGAATTTAAAGTCCGTAAATTTTTTTATTGTCAAATATTCGCGTTTTAACTCCCGATGAAAAAGAGGTTATAAGTTTGACGTTTTTGTCTGTGGCCATCATGCTTTTTATGATCCCATTTTATTGCGGTTTTTAGTTTAAAATCTGACATGGTAGAGAGTGTTTCTAGCTATGTTTTAAGATAATCTGTATAGCCTTTTAAAGATTATCAGCTCTTTTTGATCGTGGCAGGGATTATCAAGTAATTATATAACATAATATTTTCTAAAATATATTGTTGTTGGAAAGATCTAATAGAAAATTATAAAGAATACAGTTTATTACCCGTTTATCCGACTGTGCATAAAGGAGGGTTATCTTTTTTGTAATGATTTTGGATGTATATAATGATGTGTTTATATTTCGCCCAAGAGCCTTAAAGTATTAATGGAATTCGATATGGGAGTTAACATTTCGTCGTTGAACACATTTCAAGATATCATCAAAAAAAAAATATATATATATATATATAAAGAGAATGTTAAAATGCAGTTGGTTTGTCGTTTCGTAAATAAGTTTGTCATGTCTGTTTGCCAACCGGGTCTCTTAAGTTATTGCTTCTGTATCCATTAATGAATTTGTGTGTAATTGCTACAAACAAACCCCCACCACCTGAACGATTGGCACTCCACCACTGTGCGCTTCTCCAGAAGCTTTTTGCCTCGCACAACCAGCTTATGGAACAAATTGTCGCCTGCCGTATTTCCGAACCGATACGACCTTCAAACCTTCAAGAAAAGAGTGTACTCCTGCCTAAAAGGCCGGCAACGCACTTGTGACTCTTGAGTTGCGGGTGTCCATGGGCGGCGGTAGTCATTTACCATCAGGTGACCCGTCTGCTCCTTTGCTCGGAAATTTTATTTTATTTTAAAATTTATGGAAAACTTACAGCTAGCGTAAACAATAGGCAAGTATTACAAGGGTATTGTATTGGCCAATTACAAGTTTTCACTGACAAAGAAAAAGCACACGCTTTATATAAGCTTATTTATGGTATTGTGATTTTTCTGGGTAAAAGGCACCCTATGTCGTGTTCTATATCCCTGTGTATAAATTAAAATATATGACAACCCATCAGAAAATGGTACACTTGTTTAACCACTGAAAATATACATACATATATACAAATAAATAAAATTGGAATGTCTGTTTATAATATTAAAATAACCGTTTTTTACTAATTGCATGTGGATGTATACACGATGCATATACCAAAACAACATTTTTTAAAATTTTTGTTTGTCTGTCTGTCTGTCTGATTGTTCCGGCTAATCTCTGAAATGGTTGGACCGATTTTGGCGGGACTTTCACTGGCAGATAGCTGGTGTAACAAGGAGTAACTTAGGCTACTTTTAATTTAGAAAAAAATATTCGATTGAAAGAATTTCCTTAAAATTAGTATAGGTATTTCTTAAATACAGAATTAATAAGTTATTGTAAACTCTGCGAACTGAACAATAACTTTTTTGTTAAATACCAAGCGGACAAAGTCGCGGGTAACAGCTAGTCTATAATATATTGATATGTATGTGTAAAAAAAAATTAAAAAGAAACTCGTGTAAAAGTTATGACCGCTTTTATTTCAAGATATTATCACATCTTTTTCTCATAAATGCAGTTAGAATGTGTACAGGTAGTGTGTACAGTTAATGTGTACAGTTAATGTGTACAGTAATATGTATTTTACTGTTTTTGCAACTGCATGCTAGAGATGAATATTTATCAGTGGTTAACACAAGTGTTTCATTTTCTGGGTCACGCTGTATATCTTACAAGATTCGACCCTAGAGTAGTGTACACGTATATGCTTATTTATTAGATATGTATATATATTATATATACTATTATAGAAGGATATGATTTATAATATTAATAATAAATAATAATTATAATAGTTTCAGACATCTAAGCAGCTAAGCTAGGCTATGATAACTAGACAGCTGATAAACACACTTAAATATTTCTAAATACATAACATATTACACAGAACAAATACTCAGTCTATCTCACAACTGTGTTGTCCTTCGTTTGAATATTTATCTATCGATAGTATCGTAATAAGTACATAAAAAACAAGATCTATCGATAAAAGTCACGTTTATAGTAAGCTTTAAAGAATAACCTTTGTACTAAGGGGCAAAAGAACAGACGGGTCACCTGATGTTAAGTGATGAATGACAACGCATGGGCGTCGCGCTTATACCAACGCTACCGTTTTGACATTTACTAAAATGATGCTGCTACTATGCCACTTTTGGGATTTAGAAGTTGACAGGGAAAGGAAGAAATCTGATATCGTTTATACGGATGGATTGGAGATAATAAGAAAGTCAGGGTCGCGTACTTATAACTCGACCTCGTAATCTAACTATTTCATGTTATTACAATATTCAATTTTCATTAATATTACTCATTTATTGAGATATTTAGTCTTGGAAACAGTATTTTTCTGGATAATCGAGTACCTTATGTCTTATTTTGTGGCCCTAGCAATGCATTTCCACAATCTCATGATGATCGGTTTCGTATTTAAGATGAGAAACAAACGCATTTATAAATAATCTGCTAGTTAGGGTTTTATATCCAAGAGCAATTACGATAGTTAGAGGGCTCGTGGCAGGCCTTAGGTACTCGAACGAGATACTAAATCGTTACTATGTTAGGCCGTCTAGACATGATAAGTCCGTCAGTTTGATGTTAGCATCGAACCACATTGATCGATGTCAGAGACTCATTGTGTCTAGACGAGCAGTTGTCACGCCGACTTACGAACATAAATGCATACAGACGTACATACATTAATGGTTTGCAGTCCCTCTGCACGCGGGTAACGTAGCGTAAGAGCGTTCTTAGCAAAGAATTAGTTAGCACTAGCGTTAATAACACTAATATTAAAATGCAAACATTACTTGCAAACCTTAACTTAATAACGCTGTACAAAATTAAATAAAAGTGTATTACTGAGAAAATCTATTCATAGGACTTTGATTCTTGTTAAAATCGGTGGCGTAACTAACTTTTAATAAGTTGTTATTGTGAACTATACAAAAGTTGGTTAAAATAAAACCGTTCTAGACTTTTTTTTCGACTTTGCAGGAATGAAGGCTATGTTTTACGTGTGTATGTATGTATATATGTATATGTATAAATGATGTTTCTTTGTCACAGTCTAGAGTCAAGACGACTTAGTACTTTTCTATAAGTGCAATGTCACTTGAGTCATCATAATACTGGTTATATTTTTTTACACTTTAACTTATTTATTTTATCTTTGGCATTATAAAATTAATTAGAAATAGATTTCCACACTGTATATATGTACATAATATATATATTCCACATATATAAGTTTATATATATATGTATATATAACTATATTGTTATCAATTATCATAATAATTGAATTTGAATAAATTAAGTATGCAAAGGAAATGCTATCACTTCTTATTGAATCGATTGAAAAATATGATAAAAATCTGTTTATCGCATTCAAATACACAGAAAAATAGACCAACGTGATGGGGTTTTGTTTTATAAAATGCCGCGATGGGATTGTATTTGGACATAGTTTGCAATAAAATTCCTTTTGCCGATGAGCTTTTACCGCCAACTCCGCCATTTTTAGACAAGTTTACACGTGCCTGTGCTTTGTACTCCATGTTTATCAAAATCAGGAAGACGGTAGTGCTTTCCTCACATTTTATTATGCACTTTTAACTGCAACAAAAAATTGTATAAAATATTTGACAAAGAGAATCCTTGGACTTTCTTGCCTGTTCTTCTCGCTAAGATCTACGCATTTTAACAGGCAACTAGCTTCACGACTGACTTAGTCTGACTGATTTCTTCTCTTGACTATTTAAAAATACAATACAACACAATATTCTTTATTGTACACTCCAGAAAAATGCAATAAAAAAACAAATAATTAATACAATAAACAAATATAATATAATTTAATTGAAATAAATGGTTTTGATTTTGGATGTGGTAAAAGGATCGGACTATCATTTATCACTATCTGACTATCACTATCAGATCACTATCACTATCAGACAGAAGATATAGGTGAGAATTTAAATATTGTATTTTAATCAGCGAGTTAATGACACCCGCTGTCAGTATTACCGCGCCCTCATAACTTATTCCGTGTGTAACACTATAATGGCGTCCAGTCGGCTTAGACTTTGAGTTAGCCCACTGCTTATTATTTAGATAATCGTTACGTTACGTACACATACGCATCATTATCAGTTTCTAGTTGCTGTCTCACTCTATTTCTCTTTGTATCTCGATCTATCATTCGTGTTTCGTTTGTGACGGCTATTGGACGTTGCTAATATAACGTGTCCGTATTAGTCATCTAATTGAGGATTGATATCAGATTGATATTAATGCGTTAGAAGTATCGGTGCATTGTCTAGATCAGGGGTGCTCAAACTTGAACTGCTGGCGATCTACCTCAATATTTTTAGACTACTTACGATCGACTTGAGAGGCTGCAAGTATGTGTGATGCAGGGTTGTCGTACATACACGATACACCCTACCTACCTAGGTAGGGTGTACCGTAGCATATATAGATATTAGCTTTCCGCACAATTTACATTATCTTAGTCAAGGTTTGGGTTAGGTTTACTTAAGTTCTTCTCTACAATATCAATGAAAAAACTCCTAGTTATTCAAAATTGCGAGTTTATTCGTTGTTACAAAACAAAAGAGTTACATATGGTGTTAAACTCAACTAAGGAGTGACTATGGATCTTGAAGCGTGGCACTGCATGTCCTCAGCATACTTTTTATAAGATGGTGCGTAACCACTGAGTGCCAATCGCAAGCATGATGACATATGATCGTCAGTTAGTCGATTGCGATATTTTGACTTAATTATCTTCATTTCAGAAAATGCAGACTCGCACAAGTAAGTTGACCCAAACATTGCCGTCAGTTGAAGGGCGATTTGCCTTAGATTCGGATATTTATCTTCAGATATAAAACACCAGAAACCACTTGTACCACCATTTGTATCAGATGCTGTAGCTTTGAGATGTATATCTGATATAATCTGCACCAACTCATTTTCAACAGAACATGAGTTCATATTAAACTGACTTGCTACTTCAGTGGTTAATTCCTCAATGTTTTTACATGAAAAAGGATAACTCATAAATGATGCTATATTTGCCAATTTACTGCAATCATAAAAACGCATTTCGATTTGTCCCAAAATATTTGATAATTCAGCCTCATACGTATCATAATTCAACTGAGGAATCCTTGCTTTCAAAGACGGAAAATGTTTCAGATTCTTTCTTTTCAGTTGATCTATCATAAGTTGCAATTTACTTTTGAATGTGTTTACTGCGCTAATCATCTCAATAATAGTTTTTCCTTTACTTGAAGCTCCAAGTTAATGGTGTTTAAGTGCATTGTGATGTCAGTCAAAAATGCCAAATCAGTCGGCCATTTTTCGTTTTTCAACATCTCAGTGTCATCACCTCTTTTGTCTAGAAAAGCTGTTATTTCGGGCAATAATTCTTGAAACCTTTCTAGGAATTTTCCGCGACTCAACCACCTGACGTCCGTGTGAAGAACTAAATCATGTGTTCAGCTGACTCCCTATCTTCCAACTGCAACTTAAAGAGCAAGCTACGTGCACGGATGGAATTCACAATTTTTGTTGCAATGCCCATAATTTCCTCCGTGTTTAAAACTTTTGAACACAAAACTTGTTGATGTATAATGCAATGGAATGAAAAAAATGAAGGGAATTCTTCATTAGCTCGACACAATGCCACAAAACCGTTCTTGTTTCCAGTCATTGCTAGTGCTCCATCGGTTGTAATGCACACTAATTTATATATTGGTAGCTTGTAGTTTTTTACAAAATTGATGAAAACGTCATATATATCTTCGCCACGGGTCTTCCCCTTCAGAGGAATGATTGTCAAAAATTCTTCCTTAGCCAACATGTCATTGAATACCATTCGAATAAAAATACACAGCTGGGCAGTGTCTGTCATATCGGTGGATTCGTCGAACTGTAAAGAAAAGTATGTACATTCCATGATATCATGTTTTAGTTTATCTGCGATGTCCTGACTCATGACTTCAATACGCCTTGTGACAGTCGGACGAGATAACTGAAGTTCTCTAATAGCAGACATGATTTCTGTTTTATTTTTAAAATCTCCAAATAAAGTCTCACCCGCTTCAATAAATGCTTCCTTCACAACCGATCCATCTTCGAATGGTTTCTTGTGTTTCGCCAATATATGAGATATTTTAAATGACGCGATCGTAGCAGCTTTTGATTGTTTGGCTGGTCTTGTGAACATGGTTTGTTCTTTTTTCAAACAAGATATCAAATTACTTACTTTTCGTTTTCTTAATTCACTCTGTGGCGGAAAATCCTTTCATAGTTTTTATGAACCGTTTTATGATGCCTCTCTAAGTTACCACGCTTAGGTATTGCAACTGACGCACGACAAATAACACAAATGCACTTATCCTTCACCATACAAAAGAAAAATTCTTCCTAACAATCGTTATTAAAATAATACGTCTTAGATTTCTTCACTGCACTCATTTCGCACTATTTAATAATAAACTTTGTATCGACGTAGTATCGCCTTCAAGTTACAATTCAGAATGACTCCAATTCCTGCAGGCGCAACATTTATATCGGCGTGAACGAAAGTCTCGAATGTTCCCGTCAAACGCGCCGCCCGAAATGGTCTAGTACAGTCTAGTCTAGAAACAACGCGGCTTTTCTTTGACAAGTACCGCGCGTTCCTTTGATAAAGCCGCCTTTTGCCGCAAGCAGTATTATTACGTAATAAATTTTTGTAGTTTAGTTACCTACTTATTAAAATTTTTTTTCTTCTCAAGATCTACTCAAAAAGCACTCGCGATCGACTGGTCGATCGCGATCGACCGTTTGAGCACCCCTGGTCTAGATTATTGATGTGTAAACCTTTGAATTAATATTATAATTAATGCACTCAGGGAGTGTTGCTCGGGATTCTACTAATACGCTAATATTTATTGAAGTCGATTCTATTTTAAAGTTGTAGGATTTTATTTTTTATTGGCTTGCCAGGTAACAAAATTGGGAGGTAACGAAATAAATACTCATAAGTACGAACAAGTTTGCGTGAGATTGAGAAATTAATATTTGGAACTAAATATTAATTATTTAATTTTAAAACTCGTTACAACTATCTATTCAATGCAATATACTCTTTATTTAATATCAATGAAAAACAATCTTGTCAACATGTTATATAGGGATTTGTTTTTCTAATCCCTTATTTGCTTAGTCTTGTTTTAACGCTGCTAGACACTTCTTTATTTCTCCCGACCCCTTGACTCTACTCACCTTGAGTTATTCACATACTTATATGTATATATATGCGTGCTTATATCAATATAATTTCCAACTAAATTAAGTTGCAGTCAAACTAAGTCTGGCAGCGCAGCGTACGTACAAAGCGTACAATAGAGACATCAACTTCACCACTTGCCAAAACCTATTAAGTTCAAGATATGGTTATTTTAATAAATGAGGACCCGTCAAGCCAAACTTCAAATTAACTTGGTGCCCACGGGACGTTACAAGCGCTATGAATAGTCTACGTTCACTAGCTATTGTTAGCGGCTTGGAACTTGTATGGAACTTGGCGGGATTATGCTCGCCAGCAGTTCCTTTTTGTGTAGTCAAGTATGTGGCTGTACTTTATATGTTTTGTGCTTATACAATACTTGTGGATTGGCTTATATATATAATTATATCCGTACATATGAAGGCTATTTACGAGCAATTTGTAAGAATTCCTTCATGTGTAATTCTGGACTCAATCGCAATGATACTTATGAAGTGCAATAGGTTTGTTTATCGATCGAATTGCACCAATCGTGGTCACGTGTGACGAATGAGAGTCTCTGCAACTACCCGCACTAAGTCTTTACAATTTTTATTTGTGTTCGTACTGTCAGTACGAAAAATGTTTTGTTTTTTAAGATAATATACTGGAAATTTATGAAAATCTACTGATATGTTTCCTTTATATGTCTAGTAGATCGCTATCTAGCCAAACTAAGTATAGCTTACTGTGACTTCTTGATATCTAGATCCAAACTAAGTATGGCTTACTGTGACTTCTTGAAAATAGATCTTCGATACTGTTGGGTACCGATGTTTGAAGAGAAAATAAAAACGTGCTAGAAACAGATCAATCAGGAGAGTGTCGGATTCGCGAGGTTAGGAAAAGAAAGGAGTCAGGGGCAAGACTCGAGTCATACTTGCAAGACTCGAGTCATACTTGCAAGACTCTAGTCCTACCTACCAGAACCCACCAAAGCTACCATTTCAAACATTAACAAATCACCTACCTCGTTACCCGCTCCGACATATTTTTTTCCACTATCGGAATATCTAATATAAACTGGACCACAGTAATTAGCTTCGGAAAGTGTAACCATGTATCAGTGTCTCACCTAATACATCTCACTCAATGACGAACAATAGGATTAGATAAATATTTGGACTTTATGAAACAAAAAATATATATTAGTAATCGAAAGATTAAACTATAAATTTTCTACACCGTCCTAAGGTTGACTTGTGTAGAATGCCCAGAGTATCAAGTCCGCTATTCTACACAACGTGCATAAGTTTAAAATACGTATATAAATTTCATTTCGCGAATAGTTTTAATTGGGAAAAGATATGACAGAGATATCTATGTTTATACAGAATGTTTCGAAAAGGTTTTGATTATATTTTATGGCCATATAGTTGAGTTTTAGAAAAAATATGTCTTAAATACACTAATCTTCCTCTGAAACTGACAATTGTGCCTTAAATTTTATCTGTAAAGCTACTAACTTATAAAATAAATTAAACTACATTTAATTTAATTTATTCCTTACTGACGAACGTGTATGAAAGGATCGCTGATACTCCAAGAGGCGAAAGTCATAACGTAATGAAGCCTGTTATAAATAATTGTGTTTGCATGTCGCTACGGCAAAACATAGAAAACTATGAGTAACATGTATGTAACAACCGGCCTAACTCTGTTCAACAGTAAAATGATTTCTGTTGTCTGTATAAAATTATTCTTTTTTCTACCGTCTCTAACTACCATGGACGGTAATAAAAAAAAATAAGCTATATCATAAGCACATTACACATTACAGTTAACGTTATCGACCGGAGTTATTACCACGGCCTCACAGAAAACCGGCTTTGCATTTGCATTGCATTGTGTGAACGATTGAGTGATTTTACCGGAGGCCCCCTTTTTTTTTTCTTTTTTTTTTTCTCCGTGCGGAAATCCCCTCGGATACCACCTTCTGGTGGCATGTCAGACTCGAACCGACTAAAACCGCACGCCATCTTGGGTACTAGATACCGGGGAACCAGGTACACCCTAGAAAGGAAAACCCTGGAACCCCGACGTACCTCGGGCCACCTACGGTTTGTAGATGGCCCCCTTCTGTGTGGGAACCCCAATGTTCCCGTAACTATCCCTCAAGGGCGCGCACGCTCCGCAGCGTCCGCGCCGCCACCCAAGCCTGCTTCTGCTAGGGTGACAGATGGCCTCATCTGTCACCCCCAGGCCTGCGCTTATGGAGGACGGAGATCATTCTCCGATCTCCGGCGCCTGAGTCGCCTGCGGTACCTGGCCCGTTCCCGGGCCTGGCGGGCCGGAAGAGTTCTAAACCTCTCCCGATCCCGCTCCGCAGTCTCCTTGGCAAGCATAACTTGCTCGCAGAAAGAGACGGCGGAGTTCCACGCGTTCTCGCTCCGCAACATGGCCGCAATCATGTTACCGAGCGAGAGAACCACCACCCCGATGGCCGCCACGAGATCACGCCTTACCGGAGGCCTCTAACCCTTTCCCCTTTTTCACCATCACAATTGCCCGTCCCCTCTTTCCTGCCTCCCTTGACTGAAATGTATGTTCGCTACAGAGCAATATAAAGCGCTTTTTATCATAAATAAATGAAGTTATTATGTCTTCCTCTTAATCTGATTGTTAAAGTTTTACTAAAAATGCCGACATGTCACATCAATATCTCATGATATCTTTAATATTAATTGTATCCCTGAGAAAATAAATCAATTTGAGACAACCGGGTTAGTAAAATAGTTCAGTTCGTGGGATAATAACAGAGCGTGTTTGAGTTGGTTTCTAGATTGAAAATGCTCAAAAGAAAATGCTGTATTAGATGAATCAGACATCTGAGCATTGGTAAAGTTGATTAGACTACATCTAAACTAACGATTATTGTAATAAGCGTCAAGAATGAACCTTGGACCATCATAAATCGTTAAATGATAACCGGTGTTTCCTAGCTGACTACCCTGAGAAGAAACACCGAAACAAGCTCAGAGGTCAAAGTCTGTTTTAAAGTCCATACAGATGTACTGGTCAAATACATATGAGAACCATGCACGCTAACGTCTGAGATGAGCTTTTGAAGAAAGCACCACGCTCATTTGAGTGGACCCGTCAAAACAGTGCAAGCATTTGTCAGTTATCGTGTAGCTCATCTTAGAACTTTAAGGAGCTCAACGAACCGACCTGCGGCATCCGTAAATATTTTAAGAGTAATTGTTTAGTATACTGGATGATTATGCTACACAAGACCTTGCAGATAGCTTTCTAAAAAAAACTCTTTAGTTATTTGAAGGTTTAATATATTTGAATTAGAATAAAATACAAAGTATAACATTTTGATGTAACAGTTACATGACGCGGAACGCGTACTGCCTCAAAAGAAGTTAAGATTTTACAAATGATCTTGTCAGTTCATTTGGCAGTGGGTCATTCCAACCTTCATGTGTTAGGAAGCCAAAACCTATGCATAAGTATTTTAGTACTGATGAAAGATAACCCAAGTGGAATATACATTTGTGATATAATAGGTATAAATTAGTTTTCTTAGTACGCAAGTTTAAACCGAGGGTTTTAAATAAAACGTACAACATAAACCTTTCTGAAAGGCTAATTAAATTTAATTTTATTAAATTTTATTTATTTTCGCATAGCAACAACAAGGTCTGTTCATTGTTATAGTAAGAAAGAAGTCATCGACGTAAATTTAAAATCAAATTGGAGACTTCATCATAACAGACTAATGCTATTTGCAGTAAAACTCTCATCGCAAGGTAAGGGAGATGACCCAATGTCGTAGGTCACCATATTAAATTCATTCACTAATGTTTGATAAAAACGAATGGCAAATTATAATTTTAAAATAACATTATAAAAACGAATAATTTGACAAACATCTTATATCGCAAACATATTACTTTACATGTAAGGAAACATTTGACAAAAATATTCAAGAGATTTTACAAATGTTTTATTACTCTGCAAGTATTTCAAACGTAAAATTATAATTTCAACAATATTGGTGATAGTGAAACACTATCACCAATGTTCTGGTGTATTGTGGTTGCAGTTCTAGTTCGATCTGATTTTACGATTATAAATCGTTTCTTTATTTAATCGTTTAGTAATGCATAAGATTTACCAATACATGTTTATTCTATATTATATATGTATATGTCTATACTTTCACGTACTACACAATGATGGGGCACAAAGGAGCTCCTTCATAAAATCCGAACACAAATAACTTTTTTCAAGAACAGAATTTATTTTTTTGCTTACTCATTAGAGTCGCTGAGTGAGTCAACCGATTCTCATAACGATCAAACACAACAGACCTACCATCACAATTTCGGGTGGTGGCGAAGGTAAAGAACTTCTTCACGAACCTTTTTCTCTGCATATTTAATGAATTGTTGATATCAACAACTTATAAAGGGTTTTTCAATTAGAACTTTGTTTTTTAAAACAAAATGAAACAACGAATTAGGTAAAGATGATTCAAACTTTTATTGGGCCGTCATTCCACTGGGGTTTTGCGGTGGAATAGTGTGTCGGAATCAAACCGACTAAAACCACGCGGTGTACCATGCTGCGCTTAAAATAGGAGGAATCCGGGAACATCTGTTATATTCCTGCGTAAACCTTCTCCTGATGGCAATTCTCTTTTTGTTATGGAATGATATTCTTGGATGCGGCTCCGAAGAGCCAATGTTCGCTGTCCCTTTAGCCCGCACGGGACAACACTTTGTGTAGTCCTCAAATTGTTGTTCTGAGTCTGGGTGTTCTTTGTGTCCGTTGTTTGAATGTTTGTAAAGTGCCCCACTACACAGGTATTAATCCTAGTGCGGGAGTTGTTTTTTTTTTTGTAAATCAGTAGAGTGCTCGTACCGTTCGTAGCGCTAGCAGAATTTGTTTTAAAGCATACAGCTGTGTATTATGCATGAAAATATCCAGATCCTACATAGATACATGCTCTCACGGCGTATCTCTGAATTTTTAAGTAGAAGCGTATTTAGCGATCACATTTTGAGGTCTATAATCTAGTCTTATTTACGTAATAAGGGGCAAACCTATAGCCGTCAACGTGGGCCGTTACGTGGGGATTGTAAGCCATAAATCGATCAGGTCAGGTCAGGAACCGGCTGATGCCGGGAACTCCTAGTCTTGTAACCGCTATCCCAGATCCAAGGAATTTTTTTTTCTAATAAAGTACACTGAACGGTTATTGACCCCGCGGCCTCTGAACTTCAATCCAATTTACAACTTAAAATAAATTTTAAGAAGTTCAAAGTCTACAAATCTTTACTGAACGTTATCTTTGTTTTCTACCTAAAGATAATCGTATCTTTTTAATAGACTTTAAGGGCGAACGTTTCAACGTGTATGATGTTGTGGACTCGTATTATGCGTTTATTAATGTCATGACAAGTTTTAAGTGAAAGTTTGAACCATAAACAACATTTTATTTTTTTATTTATGTTTATACTTTGGCATAAACTGTGTTCGTTACTTTTTTAACGAGTTGTGTCGGTATTATCGCGTTTACCAGATTATCACCCGTTTCATTGATTTGTAGTACCCATCAATATATATATGTATATATATATGTATATATGTTACTCGAAAGTTATTGTGTTTATTAGGTATTTAGCAGTTGAGACGCGATAGCTACTGAAACTTTGCTTAAAAGACGTAAGTTAGATTTCATACAGAATAAAATTACTGTTTTCTAGGGATTGCGGGTGTTATGTTATTCTTTAGACTAGAATTACCGCAACCGGTTATATTGACGACCTCTAATGGCACAGAGGGTGTGAACCGCCTCGTTTAGGTGCGCTAGTTAGATTCCCGCTCAACATAAAAAGTTGCATTATGTGGTAGAGTCATGCTTAGGCCCGAATAGGCCGATTCGACCGGTGCGATACAACGGCCTCACAGAAAACCGGTTATGAAGCAATGCTTGCGTTGTATTTCCCCAAAATGAGTGAGGTTTCCAAAGGCCCAAGTCCTTCTCTCCTCTTTCCCATCTCCTCATCACTCCCCTGTTACTTCCCCTCCCCACTTGCGACTTTTGAGGTGCAGGTGTCCATAGACGGCGGTTGTCACTTACTATCAGGTGCCCCGTCTGTTCGTCTGTCCTCCTTTAGTATAAAATAAATAATAATAATAATAATTTGTATAAATAATAACATTTATTGCTCTATGCCTATTAGTTTATACATGAATATTATAGCATTAAAGTATATTAAACTCATTCAAAACGATCTCCATATGCTTTAATGTAGTTTTTTAATTTACTCATAGATGGTACTATGAGTAAATTTAAAAAAAAAATCACTGCCAAACTTATGGATTATTTTAGGGACTCCAAATTATCATGGTTTTTAGAGCAACTCTCTAAAACTGACCACAAATCAGCAATCGAGCTGTATGACGCGGTGCTGAACTGACCATTCTTAGTTATGGAAGATGGTGCCGTGAAAATAATTAACCACCTTTTAAAGATACGTATCTAAATATCTGATCGACTTGACACCTTGGCGTTGCGTAGAGATGTAGCTTCACTCTGCATCCTCTATCGCTTGTATCATGGGGAGTGTTCAGATGAATTGTTCGGACTTATACCGGCTGCTGGTTTCCGCCATCGTCCTACGCGACAAAATATCCATCCCCATCACCTGGACGATTGGCACTCCACCACTGTGCGCTTCTCCAGAAGCTTTTTGCCTCGCACAACCATCTTATGGAACAAATTGTCGCCTGCCGTATTTCCGAACCGATACGACCTTCAAACCTTCAAGAAAAGAGCGTACTCCTACCTAAAAGGTCGGCAACGCACTTGTGACCCTTGAGTTGCAGGTGTCCATGGGCGGCGGTAGTCACTTACCATCAGGTGACCCGTCTGCTCATTTGCCCCCTATCGCATAAAAAAAAATACCACTTGTGCTGATGTTTGGACACCTTCTTCACAAAGATATGACTCAGTCGCTCCTTGATAGCTAACACTACTCTGCTGACTAATTACGAAGCTGTTATAGAGCTTTCAGCATAAACTTGGTCATTCTACTAGTTTAAACATTTCTCAATAGTAAAAGTATTCTCGTCAGCATATAAAAAAAAAATCTGTGATCACCTTTTGCGTACTTTAAGAAATACGTGACATGGTTCTAGGTGTTATATTCATTTCCATAAAATCTTGCAATCGGACAGTGTTACTTGGAATTCTTTTCTTCGCTGCTTTGATCGCCTTTTTCGCAAGAATACTACGTAGACACCCATACCTTTTTCTGTCACAGAGGTGGTTCATTGTATCTATCAATAGCGTAGTACACAAACACTCGACTATTACATGGCGGGTGGAGTTTCAAATTGCATTTAGCTCCATAACTACTTTGTGTTATGCTATCAGAGCAATTTGGTTTTCTTTTTCACCATACTCTGTTTAATATCACAAAAATATTTAAAACCGATTGGCGCGAAAATAATACAACAATGAATATTCATATTAGAGCGGTACATTCCAAATTCTGTTTGTTTTTTTTTATAATGTTTTTTTTTTTTCAATTGTCACAGTATTTATGGCCAGTCTAAGTATATATTAAGAGCCCATACTATCACCATAGCTTAGTTTCGGCCTAAATAGCGATTATCTTGCCTCAGTCACTACATAGATCGTTGTTTTAAATAAAGGCATGTCCCGACTATATTTCAACGTATTGATATGTTTTTTATGTGTTTTTTTATGACATATCATTTTTACGACTCTCCATTAGCTCGTCAAGCGCCGACGAAGGGTTTCCGTCCGATTTCTTTATGTTATTCAGTAGAATTTTATGGTTTGATACCAATTCTTATTAAGCAGGTAACCTTTTTACCAAGCTATAATATCAGTCTTTGTTCTACAAAAATAACAGTATACTTCTATCATCGATATAGCTTCTTAAAATCATTAATTTAATAATTAACAAACTAACATTTATATGTTCACACCTTTTTTTTTATGCGATAGGGGGCAAACGAGCAGACGGGTCACCTGATGGTAAGTGACTACCGCCGTACATGGACACCCAAAACTCAAGAGTCACAAGTGCGTTGCCGGTCTTTTGGGTAGGAGTACGCTCTTTTCTTGAACGTTTGAAGGTCATATCGGTCCGGAAATACTACAGGCGACTTTGTTCCAGTGGCTGGTTGTTGTCCTGTAACCCTGAAGCAGAAGCGTATGAAATGCCGACATTTTGCTATAATTTAGTACCCTTACATAAAAAGAGGCAGGCCTTTGCCAACATTTTAATAAAGTTGAAAGGGAATGAAAAGGAGCGAAGAAAAAGATAAGGGAGTGTTAACAATATCTCGGGCAGCTCAGAGTTGTATAGCATGCAATTCGTACTGGTTGCTGCCGGGACGAACGAACGTGAAATTTATAAAAGAAGCGCCACGGCGTTAAGCTTCATGGGTCCAGTTAAATATTGACCGCTCATAGTAGTAACAAAGTATTTAGAATGACTGTTCAAAGTTATGTTACCAAACGAGTTTTATACATACATACATACATTCTCACCCCCATGTCAACAAAGGGGTAGGGCGGAGGTGTATTGAACACCCATATTTTGACAATTAGAATTAGGTCTCACTAACGTAATAGGGACCAGCTCCTTGCTGTCAACTAGGCACCATGGGACTGTATACATACGGTCTGATAGAAAACGGACCTGTTACGACACCTGTAAGAAGGAGGGGGTCACTGTATTCTAAAAAGAAATGGTGCGATACCACGGCCGCACAGAAAACCGGCTTTCAAACAATGTTTGCATTGTGTGACCGAGTGAGTGAGGTTACCGGAAGCCCAACCCCTTTCCCCTTTCCTTATCTTCCCATCTTCTCTATACTCCCTTTTCCCCTACCCGAAAAGGCACACAGCACTCTTGTGAATCTTGAGTTGCAAGTTTTCATGGGCTATGGAAGTTACTCCAAATGCCATGGAAAAAACCACATAGCGAGTTGTATCTTTAGTACAAATATCTATTTAGTCTTCAGTAACCAAAACTCGATTACCTGTTTGATGTAAACAGTCGTATAACACGAACCCTTTGCACGAGAGCTCTGGTAATTGTCCAGCTGCGTGACTCACCGTGTGACCAACAAGATGCTCCAGTAAATGTCCATTATAATCATGGCATTGGTAGCTAAAATCAATACCTTGGAATTTAGTAGGTTTTGGATACCTAAGGGAATTTTAGGTGGAACGATATTACAATTTACAAGAGCTTGTCGTAATGTTTTCCCAGTTTATGTTCTAAAGATAAATCCAGCATTGGGAATAATACCTGTATCGGGGGGACTTTACAAACACTTTAAGAACACTAATGAAAACCTGAGCCCAGCGAACTCACGCTCAGCAGCAGTTCCGCTCAGCAGTCAGGGTCACTACTAGCCCAACAGACCGGTCAATAAAGATTGCTTTAAAAGTAGAGAAGTAGATAGTAGGTCGTCGGAGCGATTCCCTTCAAAGCTCATCCACATATAGTTTTCGTAGTATCTTTGTTTTTTATGTCTGTTTTTTATGTGATTGTTAAGTCGGGAAAGTTTGTCGGGAGAGTTTGGAGTAGGTATAATTAAGGATATTTGAGAAAGAAATGGAATATTGCTTATACAGAGATGAGAGATATTGCTTATAGAGAGATGTCTTGTGCAATAAGCAATAGCTCAAGCTAGTTAGAACTGGCTGGTGAAGTCCGAGACCCCTAAAAAAAAAAAAACTTAATTACTATCGTTGCAAAAACATATTCCTTTCATTCGGAATATATTTCGGAATAACTTACATATATATAACGCATATAAACTACATAAAACTACATATTATATACATACGTACAAAACGATATATAGGTCCATATATACATATATGTATGTATATTTAAACATACATTAAATACATAGATAATGGAGAAACTTGTACGGTATTATTCTGTTGATTACGTTCATATGTAGCCATCAACATCAAGCCATGTTCCCTTGTGGTAGGCAGAGACAACATACCGCCACTTGATTCTACATATCTTTACACATCTCTAGAGCTTCCTCTACTGTCATTGAAACTTTTATATAAGCCTACCCATTCGGGTACTTCTTACCTGCTCTTTTTTCAGAACATCTCCAAATTGATCAGAGTTTGATCTATGTACTACAACAATTTGTAAATGTAGGTCAGAAGCGTACATTGTTTTATAAAACTGGTTGCAATAATTTCCAAACACCGTATTAGAACTATCGACCGACTGACTAGTTGAAAGCAGAGCTAGCATCGTCCTTCACACATTTTTTTATTGAATGGAAAACGAGCTGACGTGTCACAAGATGGTAAGTGACTCACCATATGTAAACAAAGCATCTCAACAGCAGCAAGAGCGTTGGGGACCATTAAGGAAGCCCTCTCCTCCAAGATAGGGATTGGGCGTTCTCAACCGGTTCACTATGGGACAGTGGGCTCTTATACATTTTTACCAATATTCCCTTTATATATACAGACATCACGATAAAATGTTCTATGGTATGTATTACTTTACTTTATTGGAAATCATGGTATATTAAAATTATTGAAATCAGTTCACGCAGTCGAAAGTTATGATGTAACAAACATAAAAAAAAATACAGTCCAGTTGAGAAACTCCTCCTTTTTGAAGTCCTTTTTGAAGGGAAAAAAATGCTACAAGTGAACTCAAAACTAGAGCAAAAAGTGGCTACATAATTTATCAAAGTTTTGGAAACAGGGTGATCATAATAATCATTGGGATTTTGTTACAAAATACACAAAAAAGAGATTAGCTAAGGGCGTGCAATCACTTAAATAACTAAACACAAGCGTGAGTATATCTGTGTATTATCTTCCAATTGCAGAATTTGATTCAAAAGAACTCTGTGAACAGATGTTTTTGAGTACAATATTATCTGGTGGATTAATAATAACCAAGGCTTAGAGGAAGTATGGCGAGATAAAGGCTGTAGAAGAGGACAAAAGAGAAAAGTATTAACATAAATCTAGAGTAATTGATGAAATAATGGTACAAAGTGTAAAAAACCATGTGAATTATTTAAACCGAGTGGATTTACACTACGCACATGAAGATTCATTTCATTTGTAGTTAGTAGTGTAGTAGTACAAGTTCTAATACAAGTACAAGAAAAACAGAGTTTCCTGAAGAAGGAAGGCGAAAGATTGATCACTTAAACAAGCTAATAAAATAGAATCATACGATAATCCTGATATTGCTGTTGCTAAATTCAATTTCCAAAAAGTTTTGCAGACTCCGCACTTAATAATTTCAAATTGTAAAGTTTGACACTGATTGAGCTTGTACATACAATTGCCACTTGTTACATGTAGCATAAGTGTATTTGCAAAAGACGGGCTACTGAAGTTTCTAATTGCCTGTATCATTTTGTTAAAGTGTATGTCTAATACGGGATGAAATAATTTTGATTTTGGTCGGACACTTAGCTGAATTATATTTGCTTACGGCTAAGGAGTTTGGGGTAACCGTAACGCATAAATTTATGGAAAAAGGAGAATTTGAGTATGGTATAGATACCCAATGAAGGGCTTATAGTAAGAAAGAGCGAGTGGAGATTGATTTATTGAGTTCCTGATGAATATTACTGCTTGGTAAGTTGTTTGGGTAACAGAAATGACTCCTACAATTTTGAAGATTTATTATCAAACAAATAGTGGGTGCAAGGTGCAACAAAAGAAAAAAATGAGATGACACAAGGAGAGGTGAAGTTACAGACAATGTTTTTGATCTA
Source organism: Tyria jacobaeae (assembly GCA_947561695.1). Taxonomy (NCBI): domain Eukaryota; kingdom Metazoa; phylum Arthropoda; class Insecta; order Lepidoptera; family Erebidae; genus Tyria; species Tyria jacobaeae. The sequence continues at coordinate 1,085,356 of OX387207.1, read as the reverse complement.
ATAGAATATAAAAACGATTTTGATGACATGCGAAAGACTTCAGTAGTTCTCCGATCCACCAAAAGCCACAATGATGTTAAAATATGCCAAGCTTATGATATGTGTATATGTTCCTATTTTTTATGGAAAGTACAAAGATGTGATCCCAGAAAAAGTATTATAGCTTTCATAGAGACTGAAGACGGTGAATGTACAGTTACTATTACAATTATTATTGTGTGTTTGATGTTCCTACTCAACAATTATTATTATAAGTATGTATATTACATTGTGCTTGGTTAGAGACATTAGTCTTGCGGACTGCCCCGCTTGGGCGTCGGGCCCTCGCTGCAGTCATCGCAGCGGATCTGTCACTGCTGGCTGTTATACGCTCCATGGCCAGTAGCGACAGGAATTTTACCGTGGTTGCAACCTTCTGCGAAGACGTCATTTCGCAGAAGGAGGCGGCGGAGCGGGTCCGGGAGGATGACCTTCACTTGGACCCAATTCGCCGACGGCGAACCGAGCGGCGGAGGCGTGCCTACCAGCGTCTCATGCCGCCCTGAGTGTGGCCGCGGGTGGTCGGACGGGTTTTGCCCTCCATCCGCTTTAGACCAGCCGCGAGGAGGTGACGTCCGCGTGTGTCTGGACGCCGCCATATCGATAGGTTACCCGTAGGTGGTGCCCGCATAGTGCGGGCAAGCGCTAGGAGGGGTCCGCATGTCTTAATGAAGCTGTTCCCGGATACCTCCTATTTTAAGTGCAGTATGGCATACCGTGTGGTTTTAGTCGGTTCGATTCCGACACACCATTCCACCGAAAACCCCGGTGGAATGACGGCCCGAGGGGGTTTCACACACAAAAAAGAAAAAAAAAAAGGTTAGAGGCATTAGTTTGACTTTGAAAGTACAAAACTAAGACTGAAGATGTAATAATTTTTAATAAATAAGTTTTCCCCCATAAAAAGATGTAGTTCTGGTATTTCTCAAGATATGCCATTTTTATGTTTAAGTAAACTTTGTGATACTGAAAGGCGTAAATAAATGCATGGATATGTTGATTAAATAAAGTATATTTTTCCAATTTGCTCTAGTAAAACAAACACATTCAAGCAATATATTATTAAATCTCCACTTGAAAATGTTGTAGTTACCAGTATCTACATAATTTACTGTTAAATATCCGAACAAAACTTTAGTAACTGACAATTCACCTGGAAAGCAGCCCATACAAAAATGTCATTAGAACCTTATTTCTATATCGGGACCTAAACAGTATACAATTTAGAAATCAGTTGGTGAAAATGTTAGCATTCACAGCCAATCAAACTTTGAACTGCTCTACTAAACAGTTAGTCTTTTTGCAGAACAGACATTTTAATATAGACCATCTAAGAAGACATTATTAATTGTTGCTCATTAGAAGGGCAAGGTCAAGGTCATATTTGTTTTTCTACATGACATTCCATTTATTTGATCTAAATGTTCAATGGTTAACGAAAATCGGTGTAAACCATCTCAACTTGATTGGACAAAACGTCTATTTTAAAAGTTCCCCGGTGATAGCCTTTCTCATTCGGGTTTATTTCAAATATAGACTCTATTCCATTATTTTAGGGTTATATTTTCAACGGTTTGGACTTGTTTTGTTTTATTGGGTTTAATCTGAGTCAGTATACTTAGATTTTGAGCTCAGATTATAATTGATACGTTTTCGAGTAGCTTAGAGGTTTAAGGTTTGTCTTGTACAGCAGCTTGTGTACTCGTATAACAACTTTAGGTATAGCAAATCTATGCATATACAAAAATATAACTGATCAATATCTGTACATTATACATAAATTTAATAAAATAATAATAAAATATTATATATTATAGTAATATTTTTAGTGTAATTCGGGACCGATACGGTCTAACCTTCAAGAACGTAGCTTCAAGAGCGTACTTCCACCTAAAAGGCTGGCAACGCACTTGCGACTCTTGAATTGCTGGTACGCATGGGTTGCTTTAGTTACCATCAGGTGACCCGACTGCTCGTTTGCCGTTCTATGCCATAATAACATATTAGGCGACTTTATAAGAGTAACGAAAGCTATAAGGTAATTTTTTTATCTTATTTAAAGCCGGATTACATAAGAATTGTAATGGACATGCCATAGAACCAAATCTGTTTAGGCATTCTCAGCTAAACACTGTTATTAGTCATAAATATCAGACTTAAATAAATTACATAATTTGTTTAGTTAACTGCTTAAGAAGATATAAAAGTCTGTTAAGTCTGACTTAAACGAACAAGGGGTCAGAGCAATAACTAGGTATTTTTTTTTGTAAACAATATAACAATATCGTTAAACTGAAGAATAACTTAAATTATTTTTTATTAAATACATAAATACGCGTATCCATAGAGAGATAAGCAAAAGTGTAACACCTACACTTTCATTCAAACAGTCGGTCTTATCGATAAAAGCTTTGCGCAGACCTAAACTGGTTTTTATGCGATAGGATTCAAATTGCTTACCATCAGATGACCATTTATGAAGTGGTTTGGTTAGAATAGAAAGAATGATGGTCCTTGGTCCTGGATGATTATATTGGAAGAAAATATTCCAACTCTAAAGTGGAAAATTAAATGATGAAAATACAGATCCCTATTTATCATGATAGATTTTGAATTCAATTCAAACTCAAAGGGAGTTTATACTCAATAATATTTTATAACAGGGCCTTAAGTACTAAATATCGTTATAATTATTTAAATTTTGACGAAACTAGGCAGCAGGAGGAGCAGTTCCTTTTTCAACATCTTGGCCTTGATCTTGTTCTTGACTGAAGTTGTTTACGTCTTTTTAAATTTAATTATGATCCAAACATTTTTAACATGAAGTTATCTATATAAATAATCTAAAAAATATTCAGTTTTTAGCTAACTATTGGAAGGCTATGAATAAATACAAAGTGCTTAGATGAAAGATATCATATCGACAGAGATTTTTAATCGAATTCTCATTCAAATTTGGAGTAAAACAAAATACACTTTGCTTTAATAAGCGGTTTATGTACGTGCCACTTGTCTGACCTCTAAATTGTATTTTTATATGACTGAGCTAGAAGAAATGTCATGTTTTTCGAGTGTATGGATGTATGATGTTTCATTGTTCCGCCGAATTTGAAATTGGGTATAAGATCTCAGGAATATTTTAGCAAAAAAATGAGAAAATGAAATGTTAATTACTTTAGTCGGTTTTTACATATTTTTTTAAAAAAAGTGGTCAAACTCCTCAACCTGCATTTGACGACATCTCACCATGGCGGTCTAATATTACCGCACGTAATTATTGGACGCCCCCTTGCTGGACGACACACACAAAATTAAAAAGCAGTATCTGATGCGTCGCGTGTACCGCACCGGAAGTACTCTCCCTCGACAAGTCGCACACGTGCGACTAATTATTGCCACACGACATTTTTTAATCGCAGCTCGTCCAGTATGGGAATAAAAGCGTTTTATACACTTGAAATGCATTCTATTTTTTGTAAAGGGCAAATGAAAATTGTATAACATTTTGATTTTTATTTTGATTTGATATTGACAGGCTTTACTTAAATCACAGCTTATGCAACAATATATATGTATATACATATATATATGTATATATATATATGTATAACCCTACCATAGTGACTCCACTTTACCTGATGCTAAGCAATAAGTGGAGCCCAAGAGTAGTGGTCACCATCCTCATTGCAAGTCTAGTCAATCTCACCATGCCGCCATAGTGTGGGTCACCATGCTACATGCTACATGCGGCCTGATGAGATGATGTTTTTTTACGCCCCGCTTAAAAGACCCGGGATCAAAAAGGCTTTCAACGATCGGCACAGAAAAGAGGAAAATCATAGAGAAAGAAGACTTTCGGTGCTGTACACACGACGCATCAGATACTCCTTTTTAAGTTTTATTTTGGTTTTAGTACTCGGACAACTTAGTATCGGTGAGTTCGGATTATATGGTATGCGATTCTCACTTGCATGAGCTACATACACTCCTTAACACACGCGTATAATGAAAGGAATCTATCCTCCCTTTCTCTTTCAACATACTCCCAATTTCCCTATTTATCTTCAAAGTACGTTACGTATGAGAGGCTAAATTGTCAGCAAAAAGATTGGAAATGCAGGCATGATTGTATCTGCTTGAAACACTTTACAATATCACTGTATATAATAAATATAGAAATACAATCTGTAATGCTTTGGTGCGCACATTTATCACATCAAGCGTTCCTTTCTCACTTAACAGCCTCTTTTTAGTTTGATAATTGCTTTTCTAAGATTATATATATATTGCTTTATTAAGATTTAAGAAACCAGCTCAATCTTAGAAAAAATAGTTTTTCTAAGATTGATCTGGTTTAGTGTTTCTTTAGTCAAGTCAGTCAAGAATTAATATAAAATTTCACTATAATCCTAAAGGTTTTTGATTATATTATTAATCACAGTTTTAGCTGTTCTACTATATTAACGTAGTCCTGGCAGTCAGTCCAGCAATAAATCTATTCACTACCTACTAAATACGACATTAAGCAATTATAGTATAAAACGGCATTTGATACACCTTGTCTGCTACAAGTACGTAAAAATAAAATTTATGAAAGATCTTCAGCAACTAACTGATGATATTTGAACGCTTGAACAAAAAATCAAGTACACTAAAGTCGGTCCGTATCATGATTTCAATAAAACCAAGTTGTTTTACTGTCAGAAGTAGGAGTCAATCACACTAAGTCAGTCGGGAAGCTGGTTGCCGGTTACAATACATCGATCTCAAGGAGAAGAACAGTCAAGTAACTCCATGGACATTCTTTATCAACTAGTTTTTCTTCATAAACTTCTGGTTACGTTATTTATAAGTGCGAATGAAATGGTAGAAAAATCTAAAATGAAACAGACGTGCAATTTATTAAAGTAATAGCAGTCAGGAGCTGACCAGCCCCGATCAACGTTTTGTTTTTATTTTTATGGTAGCTGCATCACCGCGACATCTAGGCGAGCATGACACACATTGAAGAGCTATGATGCCACAGAAAGACAAACACATATATTAATATAAGCGTCGAAATTATAACATCGCCCCTTTTCGAGTTTGGGTGTAAAAACGATGCTGCAACGCCCGTGCGTCTAATTAGAATGGTTAAATAAGGCCCTTCAGGGATCAAGGATTAAGGCTTAATAAGCAAACAACTGGGTGTAGCTACGGTCTAAGCCCTCGTGACATCATCACAAGATGTGTTGTACCTAACTTTTATTTATTTTAATTACATTTTATTTCAAAGGATAAAAGATAAACATAACATGTACGTCCTTCTCGTGTTAGTGTGAGAAATAAGAGAAGTGACACCCAAGATTTACGAAGTTCGTGAACCGATTTCAGTCACTTGATTTGAGGATTTGATTTTGAAAATATTCATCTCTCAGAAATATATTTAAATATGTACATATTCACTTATATATCCCCGAAGGAGTATGCACAGGGACTCAAACGCCCATTTTTGTTTCAAAACCACAATAATTTAGTTTCACTTCACTTTAGTTCACTCAACTGAGAGAGAGACTTTAGTCGCATTTTACTACATTCACGAATATGGCCATATTCTAGACGTCCGAGAACCACACAGCAAGGATGAATATATGAAATGTAAATAAATGAAACTATGAAAATACAGATTATTAAAATGTATTATGATTTTGGTTATGTAATTCTATATTTTTAATAGACAAAGATAAATACGAATATATTTTCTGCATACTGTGAAGGCACATATATACATATATATAGAAATGTTAATTTATATTAACATTGAGTATTAACAGTTCGCCCATTTCGGGCTTTGCAAGATTAAGTATTCATATACGACACATAATATTACAATATGATGAACTAAAACTTTAAGTAATGTTCTCAAATTAATACCAGTTTCTTGAGGATAAAAAAAAAAGGTGTTGCCTCATTATGAACTTACTGCAAATGGTGTCTAGAGTTCAACTGGTAAATTATTGAACACTCTTATTACGATTAGTTTTTTTTTTTTTTATGCGATATAGGGCAAACGAGCAGACGGGTCACCTGATGGTAAATGACTACCGCCGCCCATGGACATCCACAACTCAAGAGTCACAAGTGCGTTGCCGACCTTTTAGGTAGGAGTACGCTCTTTTGTTGAAGGTTTGAAGGTCGTATCGGTTCGGAAATACGGCAGGCGACAGTTTCTTCCATAAGCTGGTTGTGCGAGGCAAAAAGCTTCTGGAGAAGCGCACAGTGGTGGAGTGCCAATCGTCCAGGTGATGGGGATGGATATTTTGTCGCGTAGGACGATGGCGGAAACCAGCAGCCGGTATAAGTCCGAACAATTCCTCTGAACACTCCCCATGATACAAGCGATAGAGGATGCAGAGTGAAGCTACATCTCTACGCAACGCCAAGGTGTCAAGTCGATCATAAATATCTTGGCAGTCGATGATGCGAGTCGCTCTCCGTTGAATGCGGTCAAGAGGGAGAAGCTGGTACTGGGGTGGTACATAAAACATTACGTTATGAATAAGTGGTAGATTTAATGTAAACAGATGGTAAGCAGGTTTGTCTCAAAACATTTTTTATGCGAAAGGAGGCAAACGAGCGGTCACACGAATGAAGTGACTACCGTACCTACCGCAACTCAAGTTTCTACCGGCCTTTAAAGTACGCTCTTTTCTTGAAGGGGATTTCGGCAAACGACAATTTGTTCCATAGGCCGGTTGTGCGAGTTAATAAATAATTACAGATATTTTAAAATTCTTTGACATCACAACCACGGCGCTACAAGCGCTACAGAGGTATCTGTCTTTGAGACACATTCGTGAATTAATTGGTGGCCTTACCACAAATATCGTACATCACATTCAGAACATTAGTTCGAACCGAGCGTGACGTCACTACCGGCCGGATCTAGCAAACATGGAGGTAATTAATAAGGTGGTTACATAAAGCATTCAGGTCGGCTTTTCATCTGTTTATGTTCATTACGTTAAGGAAATTGGCATTTGTATTGAATTTATTGGTATTAGATCGGATTATGGAATTTTAATAACCACACGGCTTATTAGAAAAATAAGCCGTGTGGTTCTCGATGGAGTGGAATTGGGCTAATCCATATCTTCCCGTCGGGGTCGTAAAAGGCGATTAAGGCATCGGACTGTTATCCACCAAACAGTATATACACATAGTATTAGGCTTCGCTTGTGTTACATACACACTTCGGGGATATATAGACATGAGTGCATGTGTGTGTGTGTGTGTGTGTGTGTGTGTGTGTGTGTGAAATTGATTTCTACGGCGGCGAAAATAACTGTAATTCTATAGAATTTAGTGCCATGACAAACAGGAGGAGGTAATGTTTTTCGAGTACAAATGTCTATATAATACCTTTAAACAAGCAATTATTGTATATATGTATGTATATATATAATCGGAATCTCGGAAACGGCTTCAACGATATTCATGAAATTGAGTATGCAGGGGGTTTCGGGGGCGATAAATCGATGTAGCTAGGTTTCATTTTTAAGTAAAGCTCCTACAATATCATTAAAATACGAAGGTGGGAATTAGAGCGGTCCCGAAACCAGAAGACCACGGTTGGGGTCCAGATGATTACTTTTTTCCTTTTTTTATAGTTCCTTCTTTTCCACGATTTACCAAAAAAAAAAAAAACAGGTATCAAAGTTTCAGTTCAGGTTTCCGATTATTCAGGCAGATGGAAAAGGTGGTGTAAACCAATTTTTTTTTTTTTTTTTATACTATAGGGGGACAGTCGAACAGACGGGTCACCTGTATTGTATTACACCTGTATTGTTGTTGTTGATGTCTTTCTATATATGTACATATGTGTGTATAATGTTTCTTGTCCCGTCCTAAAGCCTAGACGGCTCCATGAGTGGAGTCACTATGGTAGGCTAATATAAAAAAAAAAATGAATTTTGAAATTTGAGATATCGTTCGAATATTCTTTTTTTAACTAAAATCATTGACCAACACAGTGTTAGTTCGACAACAAGTTGCTTTGAAATTTTAAATGTGAAATATAACAAGAATATATAAATTAAATAGAAATAAAACCTCTTTGCAAATGAGTTCAATATCCTTTTTCCTTGACCACCTTTTTATACCTACAATTTAAAATATTACTAGTAAGTAATGTACATGTGTAATACGCACGTGTTTCCTTCCCACTTTGATCTCGGGTCTTTTAGGCAGGGCGTGAAAAAGCATCTAACTAGGACGCCATAGTGTTGGTCATGCTGCATTGACTACACTTGCAATTAGGATGGTGAACACCACTCTTGGACTCCACTTATTGCTTTCCACCAGTCAGAGTTATATATATATATATGTATATACTTGACTTGTTTCCTTCCCACTTTGATCCCGGGTCTTTTAAGCGGGGCGCGAAAAAGCATCTTACCAAGCCGCCATAGTGTGGGTCACCATGCTGCTTTGACTAGACCTGCAATGAGGATGGTGACCGCCACTCTTGGACTCTACTTATTGTTTTCCATCAGGCAGAGTGGAGTCACTATGGTGGCTTATATATATAAAAAAAATTGCTACTTAATACGCTATTGTTGTTGTTATTTTATTATATTCATGAAACGATAAATATCAATGTTAATATTTATGTATATTTGTTTTTTTATACACTAAAGTACTGTTTATCCGATCATCTTGAAATTTTGCTCACACATTGCCACGGGTACGTAGGACACAGTGTATATATTCTAAAAAAAAACGCGCTTAGCGACAGAAAATAGCTAGAATATTAAAAACTCTAAGGATGTGTAGAAAAAAAAAACATTCAAACTGTCATATCAATTGACAACATTTTAAAAGTATTTCCATTTTGTTAAGTCTACTCAACTATTCATCAGCTTTATGTATGAAGAAATTGAAAATAACCCCTTTCTATATACCAACAATTAATATATAACATAAACGGTTATAAAAGTAAAGTCAGAACACGACAAGTTCCACAGCGTGTCAATAAAACCAATAAATGTGTCAAAACTTTCTTAAGCAACTGTTGAACGAATTTTATCGATTTAAGGACTTTGCCACCCCATACATCAGAGGGTTGATATTGATAGTCGGCGACAGAGACCGCGTTGACATCCCCTATGACTTGATACCGAAATAATATCACACACGCACCGACCAAACTCAACTTAAATACAACTGCATAAAGTCTTTTTGAGATGAAAGAAATAATCTTGTTTTGTATATATGTATATAAGAAAATATTTTTTCTTGGAAATGTACTGAGGTTTTCGTAGGTCGAGTCCAAAAAAAACTTTTGTATTTTTTTCCTCTAATGCAGCCTTTTCATAACTGTCGGGGTTCGAACCCGTGTGGAGATTCGGTTTCCAAAGCCTTATTCATCCTGTTTTTCGGTTGTTAGAACTTTGTTTTTAAGTCCGTCATTTTAAAAGGGTTCTCTGATGGCCGTTGCATTTGGACTTACTGCTTAAATGGATTGAATGTGATTGAGTTGGTATGTTTTATTATCGATATAAGATTAGAGATAAGGAACTGTAAACTACTCTATTTTGAAACTTATTTTCTTTTTTGTTTTGTATCGTATTACTCTCCATTCTTTCATCGGACCGCTAGAATGTAAACTGTAGTTGAGACGTCCTTTCGTTGTCGAAACAGTCCTTTTTGGTTAGGAATGAACTGCTTGCTTATATTCTTCCAGAGAACTCCAATTCACCTGGATATGCGTGTACCACCTTCGTCTTAATCGTCACTTCCCGTCAGGTGAGTTGGAAGATCCTGCACCAAACAATAATTGTAATGATTTACGTGAGTTATGTATCGTTGGTCTAGTGCTCTTAACATGGTCTGTATGTCTCTGTATAAAGTCCTACTGTCTCTCGATATCACACTAGATTCAAGTAACTTCTAACTAAAACATTGAAACAAAAAATAATAGAAATATTTCAAAATTTACCAAAAACGTAAACAAAATTTAATCAATAAACGATTGTCCACTGTTTGCAACCGGTGCGCCCGCACCGGATGTGCGTAGTTAAACAAGATGGCCGCGCGGCCGGTCACGTGACCGCTACCCGGATTCACTCCGACTTCCGGTACTCCAAACACGTCAAGTGCACAGGTAGTTACGGTTTGATAATTATCTGAGCCATTATATCAACCCTTAATGTTTCGATGTTATCACGCACATGTTATGATTTTTATGCTTTTTTCTTTGCTATGTGGTTCATATGGTTTTTGTTATTAATTATTTTGTCCTTCCCTATTTCATAACCAATTTTATGAAGAGTGTTCAACTTGCTAAGGGCTGGCTGCACTACTTCGCGTGTAAACTTTATTTTACTTGGCCGTATGGCGACTAACTGGTACGTTTAAAATTGTTTAAAAAAACGACTTCAAAAAGTTCTCAATTCGACTGTTTTTTTTTTTATGTTTGTTACCTTAGAATTTTCGAATGGGTGAACCGATTTTGACGTTTTTTTTTTTATTTGAAAGCTGGTGCTTGATGTCTTTCAATTAGGTCTTGTTAAGACATTTTAATTCACGAAAAAAACATATAAGTCTTTAATTTTATGTTAGACGCATTGAAGTCGGTTGCCTACTTTTTTTAAAAGTGCCGTTAAGGCAATAAGTGTTCATAATAATGTTATGTACGAACCGTTCATCCAAGCAGCAATGAAGAACAACAAATTGTTGTAAGTAATGGTTTCATGCGTGAGTAATGTCAGTTTTCCGAATGCAGATGCTATCAGTCGTAGAGCCATGCTAAGGCACGAATGGGCCGACTTGACCGGTGCGATACCACGGCCTCACAGAAAACCGGTTGTGAAGTAATGCTTGTGTTGCATTTCCCCGAAATTAGTGAGGTTTCCGGAGGTCCAACTCCTCTCTCCTTTTCCCATCTCCTCATCCCCGCCTCTTTCCCCTCCCTGCATACCTTCATCCCTTTTCACCTTCAAAGGCTGGCAGCGCACTTACGACTCTCTAGTTGCAGGTGTCCATGGACGGCAGTTGTCACATACCATCAGGTGACCCGTCTGTTCGTCTGCTCCCCTATAATATAAAAAAAAATGATTATAGAAGCCGTTTGGTTCTCAAAGGGGTAGAATAGGGCCACCCTATCTCTTCGATGTCGTTAAACTTGACTAAAAGATAGGAATGCTGTCTATCAGACAGTACATGTATATACTGTCACATTCGGATATTATTTTTATAATTTAATTATTACTATAGATTGTGGTGCAAAATTGTCACTGAGCCATTTGCCATTTTCGAATAATACGGTATTCATCTCAATATTCGGAAGTGTTTAGTAGTTATGGTAGAAGAAAGAAACTCGCATACGTACATAGCTTCTTTCTTATTTTTTATGGAAAACGGGCAAATGGGTCACCGGATGGTAAGTGAATATCGTCGCTCATTGACACCCGCAACTCAAGAGTAGCAAGTGCGTTGCCGGCCTTTTAGGCAGGAGTACTCTCTTTCCTTGAAGGTTATTTGAAGTATTTATTCTTATTTAGTTTACACGTTACACGGTTTTACCGTGGGGGAGCCATGCTTAAGCACCAATAGGCCGGCTCGACCGGAGTAATACCACGAAGTTGACAAGTGAGTGAGATTACCGGGGGCCCAAATCCGTGTCTTGAGTTGCAGGCGTCCATGCTCGGAGATTGTCACTTTCCATCAGATGACTCTTCTATTCATCTGTCCCCCTATATAATAAAATAAATACCTGAATTCAAAAATCATTACCCTCATTTTTTGGGTATTCGTATAATTATAGATAACCACTATGCCACAGCAATCAATTCATTCAAACTAGTTGCTCTTTACTCATATTTTCATCTTTATTTTCTTTTTCAATGACCTACATCTGATAAGAGAAGTAAAAAGTGAAATATGTCCACTAACCCAAAAGACTTAACTACATACATATATATAAAAAAAAAAAGAGTGAAATAGCATTTGTTTCATAAATGAAGTTATAGCTATGGCTTAAGCTATACGGCGATAGTTTTTTTTGCTCGCACTTGCACGTCACTTCTTAAAATTGGTCACCGCTTAGCTTTGATGATGATCACGCCTTTTAAGAAATTTCGGTACGTCATATAACGATGATTTTTAGCGGGACCGCGTGGCGTAGGTGTGCATAAATATATATATATATGTATATATATTTATAAATATTATTAATATATTACTCTTATTTATATTCGAATGCTGTATCTGTATATTTTTGTCGTGTTTATAAAAAATAAAAATAATTAAATATTAAAATATAGAGAAACAATAAATAATTAAACTGTAATTGTGGCTGGCAATGGCATGGTATGTTGATAAAGCACAACTTATATTCTTCCCAAGGGTTCGAAGTATCATCATACCTAGGTTCGATTTAGTCATGTGAAAGTTGGACGGTCAAACTGATAAAGAGTCGTTGTTACAGTAGTGTTTTTTGTTTTATTACTTAGGGGGATGGACGAACAGACGGGTCATCTGATGGTAAGTGACAAGCGCCACCCATGTACCTACAAGTCAAGAGTTTTAAGTGCGGTTCCAGCCTTTGAAGTTTGATGAGGGAGTGGAAAGATTAAATGGGAATGACGAGACGGGAAAGAGGGGAGAGGAAAGAGGAACTTAGCAGTTAGGCCTCCGAAACCCTCACACACTCAGCAATAAAATGCTTGCATTGTTTTTCTACCGGTTCTCTGTAAGGTAATGTTCCGGTTAAGCCAGCCCATTCGTGCCTAAGCATGGCTCTCCCACATTAAAAAGTTTATAATAATGGTAATATTAAAAAACAACTTATAATTCTTTTACCATATTTATTATTAAACAAACAATATCTATTTTTAATATTTACCATAATTATATAGAACATAAAATATCAGAGTATTGTTTACTTCGATATATTAAAAGCACCTTCCGGGTGACAATTTAAAAAAATTAATAAAAGGCGTGGGAGTACAGACCACTGGCTATTTACTTATTTTAATTATTCCTTAAATTTTATTGTTCTTTGAAAGAGTGAATTTATTATTGATTCCTTCCATTTAAATAAAGAGGAACGAATATTGTCTCAAATTTAGACTTACTCTTTATTTAGACTTACTCTTTATTTAGACTTACTCTTTATTTAGACTTACTCTTTATTTAGACTTACGCTTAGTGAACCCAATTCATAAATATAAAAAATGTCTGCCGATTGCCGACAATATGTTTAGCCCTATTACGTTAGCGGGACTAAATTATAATTTAGCAAAATATTGATTTTTTAGACACAGGTGGCGTAAGGTTATGTTATATATTTTTTACATAAAAATATCCTATCATTATAAATTTGTTCATGACATTATACTATATAAACACAAAAAACAATTGTTGCAGCAAAAACTATGTATTCAAACACCTGTCTAGGTATTAACCCTAAAATTTTGTGTGGAAATAAAATCCAGTTGCCTCCCCGACAATAAAAAGGCGAACGCTGCGTCTGCCTGTCAGTTCGTTTCTGTCAATCAATTATAGCTGGTGGCGCATATCAGACACGCAGCGTCCCCGGCCACGCCTACTATCGATCGTGCCCGCCCAAATGCGCTGAAATGATTCGTGCGCCAAACTTACTATGGTTCCTATCTGCTCCGTTAGGGAGACGTGATTTTTTGCCTACCAAATTTTTACTAAACTTATTTAGTATTATTTTCCCTTTTTTAATGAGAAAATATAATAAAATATTAGATGTTAAGTGTTGAACTGACTCTGGCTCATAGTGAAAATAGTATAGGCTAGCATTATCGCAAGCGTGGCGTAACTACGTAAAATGGAACGGTTTTACGGTTTCTGAACGTAAATAGTTACCTATCTACTGATACAAGTATGAAAAGACTTAGAATCGCATGCAGTTGATTACGTGGTACATACATGAATAAAAATAATTTTCTTCGTACTTAGACGTATATGATATTCTTTATCATATATTTCGATTGATTTTCTTCGCTGTAGAATAACATAATATATTAATAATATATACATTAGGTTTGTAACTACTACAATTACTAAAATAATATAATTACAATAATTTGAAAATAATTATAGCATATGACAGACATTACTACGAGTTATAGTGATTACAGCAGCTTTTTTGGTATGCTTTTATAAAAAAAAACTAAATGTCTTATGAATATGTGTCTACTTGTCTTAGCTACAATCTTTTTTTTTTTACCATAGAGTTCATAGAAATATAACCTTATTTCTATGACCTTAATAATAAGGTTAAATTGTGTCAAGACACAATGTATTGAACTGTAAAACAGAACATTGTCTGTAATGAGAAGCTCTGATATTAGATGAGATACACACACATTATATCTTGAATATGTTTTTGGTTTCAATAAAATTATATGTGTAGAAAAAAAAAATGCCGGTAATGTATATGTCTACATATTATTAGATATAAATGCTCATAGAACAACAAACAACAAGGATATATATTGTACACCACCCCAAGTTTGCTGGTAGAAAACATACTCGGCATTAAACCCCGGGGCCATCAGCGGAGGGGTGTGCAGCTAAAACCACCACGGTGTTCCTTCCACCTGCTGCTGAGGACCGCGGGAAAACAACATTCTTCCGCGGCCAACAGGTGACCGTCCGGAGCGGACCCCATCTCCTTTTGAAGGGGGGAAAGGTTCCTCTCCCCCCACCATCACTCCCTGAGTTAGGCACCGCGTAAACTAAACTACTTAACCCGCCTTTGTACACAACATGCGTATAGTTATAAACAAAGAAATAAGTTTAGACTTTTTTATCCTCTTACTTATATAAATATATAAATGGCTTATATTAGTATAACACTGTCATAGTACTTTTTCTTTAACTAAAATATTATCGAGATTGTCATAAATTATAGATTTAATAAGAAAAAAAAAAGGTTTAGCCAGCCACGATCCTGACACCTTTCGCATAATGCACATACATCAGACATTTCATATACGCTCGTCGGTTAAGTACGGATGCTTTTAACTTAACTTCACCAAAGATAAAAAAAAAATATGATTTATCGGGGATATTTTTTTTATGCGATTGTGTTCAAACGAGCAGATGGGTCACCTGATGGTAAGTGACTACCGCCGCCCATCAAGCCCACCCGCAACTCAAGAGTCACAAGTGCGTTGCCGGCCTTTTAGGTAAGAGTACGCTCTCTTCTTGAAGGTTGGAAGGTCGTATAGTTTCGGAAATACTACAGGCGACAATTTGTTCCATAGGATGGTTGTGCGAGGCAAAAAGCTTCTGGAGAAGCGCACAGTGGGGGAGTGCCAATCATCCAAGTGATGGGGATAGATATTTCTCATAATATCGAACGAGTGAATATTATGGCTTATATTTTCCAGACAAGCTGTATAAAGAATATCCCTCTCTTTCCTCTGTATCCTCCCCTTTCCTTTCTAAATTGCCCGGAGGACTTTGGCGTAAATTATAATTCTTTTGGTGATCAGCCGGAGATAAAGAGAAATAATCTCACGCTAAATACCTACAAAACTAAAAATAAATAAGGCACGAACAGGACAGGACACAATGACACGAAATTCTGAAGAGGTTCCAGGAGGCTTCCTTCCTATGGTATATCAATGTTACCTCGCTCTCGGCTTCGGTGAGGTGATTACCAAAGTAACTCCAAACTAAAAAGAAATTGGACTCTGTATGACTGTATATAAGTATGTATACTGTCTGATTGATAACAATCCGATCTGCTGGGGTCACCCTATTCTACTCAGCCGAACCACACTACGTTGATATATAGAAAATCTTCATTATATGTACATATACGATATACATAACATAATGAAGCTAGTTTGTGTTTAAGTAATGCTACCACACGGTGCACGAGGCAAGTCAGTATTCCGTAATAAGTGGTGTTTTGTCTTTAGTTGAGTAAAATAGAAAGAAATTAGGTAAAGTAAATATGTCTCTATGTAAAATGTAAACAAACAGAAAAAAAACACCTAGAATATTTATAATAGGTATAGAAGTTTAATACCACATAGAAAGGCAAAGGTAGCACTCAGTCTGCCTCTCGGTCCAATAGCAATAACAATTACTATAACATTAACCGTTACTGCTAACCGCTAATGTAACGTTATAACGTAATGTAAGGCGGGACACCGAATGGACAATTAAGCGAATAATAGTTATTGTGATTTTTGTTGAAGAAAATTTCGTTAACAAAAATTGCAAGGGTGTAACTGAAAAGCTTGTAAATAAATTATTTTATTATACTGAGTCACAAAAGAACACTGGCCACTATAACGTTTAATAATTATAGAAAGCATAATTAAAAGTGTGATCTAGTAAAGTTGCAATGCTCTGTTCTGCAATTATTTAGCCGTAATTATAGCCGTATATAAAGCTGCTGTAAGTCGCACGTAGTTAATGACAGTTTTTGTTAATTTACTGGCCAGTGTGTTGTCAACACTTTAGCTGCTGAAATTGGTGTCCTGGAAAAAAAGTGATATATAATATAATATTTATAGTATACATATAATAATAATTTATATTATATACTATATTATATTGCAGTGAAGAATATCTCATCAACATCAACGTTATTATTATGACAAATAATATTTTAATAATATGATTGATTGATTAACTCTTTATTGTATAGTCAGCTACAAAACTTCGTATTTACTTCCACGTAACCATTAGATGGAGGGAGAGCGAGAGTATAATTAAAAAGAGGGGTATCAATGTAGAATACAAGTCTCCTGTCAAAATTCATATTTAATAGGTTTACTAATGAAAATAAACAAAAATATATACATAATATACTAACAAGTATGACACAAAAAATATAACGCCCGCTAATATGCGACATACGTTACAAAAAAAATTTGAAAAACTAGCATTGTAACTGCTTTGAACATTTACCGTTTCAAAAACGACATGTCAGTTGTCATTCTTGAAACTGTTTATAATTTCTGTCTGTACTGTCTGTTTGTACTTTCTTTGCCTTGTCTACCTCACACTAGAAAATAACTTTCATGTAATACAATAAGTGCACTAAGCTAATATTTTATTGATACTTAAGTCTTA
The DNA here is from genome assembly GCA_947561695.1 of Tyria jacobaeae. Lineage (NCBI taxonomy): Eukaryota > Metazoa > Arthropoda > Insecta > Lepidoptera > Erebidae > Tyria > Tyria jacobaeae. The sequence continues at coordinate 1,068,205 of OX387207.1, read as the reverse complement.
CTGAGTAACTGACACACTGCAGTACTCTTTTAAATTGAGAAAGTGTGTTTGTAAAGTTATTTACAAATAGGACATACTAAGACTTTTTATATAATTATGGTTTAGGTGTAATACCGACGTGGCATTCGAGGCTCAAAAAGTAAAGAGTAGATTCAATACGAATTTTATAATCAGTTGTGATCAGCTAGATTTTTACTTTTTTCTGGGATGGCTGTTTGTAATGATTTTAAAACCTAAACTGCAACAAATGTTGATAAATAATATAGGAATACTAGACCTTATAGAAGGTCATAAAAAATAAAAGTAAAAGAGGATAATTTAGGGGATAAAACTATGCATTGTAGAGTCTCTATGGATATCATGTCACTAGACTAAAGGCTAAATTAAATACATTTCCCGAACTCGTTTCACGAACACCACAACTACAAAATCACTAATGAAAGTGTATAGATATTTATGAAGTTTTCGTCAATTGCTTACGATCTAAATCAAGATCACAATAATACTAAAAGCAACATTGCGACAAAATTATATTATCTACAACACGCTTAGGTACTAGAGTATAGTAGCACCGTGAATGACCCGCTTAATGAACGGCATTAACCGTTATTGTTATGGCATCCCCGCTGATTACCCGCTCGCATTAACTGGGGTAACTCGCTGTGTACATTTGATTCGGCCAAATACTGCCTTTGACTGTCTATATACTGTGGGGATTGAAGTTAAATTAGGCTTTTGAAAAGGCTTTGATTACCTAATACAATATATGCGTTCTACTATCACTTTTATTTTTTATGAGATGGCAACTTTTAAGTTAACGTCAAAACTGTGTCTGTATTTTTACGCCTCAAAGTAGTGGTTAATGATTTTTGAACTAGTTTTATTGTTATTAATGTATTTTAGGTGTTATCTGTGCAATTCTCTTTCAATACCTTTTGAAATCGAATAATAATTAAATGTTTTAATAAGTGTAATAGGAGGCAGCGGTTTTTACTGTTTCAACATTTTAATTACATATAAAAAGATAAATAAAAAAAAGCCACTCGCAACACTAGTCATCCATCCCATATCTATATATTGACTCTTGGCATAGGCGGATGTTCTCAGTGGTAGTTCTGCCTAGTTAACAGTATGTTAATAGCTGTTTGCAATACCCATTTTTCGTTCTCTCTCGTACACACAGAATGCTAAACAACCCCACCTCTGTAAAAGCATAAATAACTCTTCACTCGTCACTTCAATACGAAAATCCCAAAAAAAACCGAAGCCATAGAGTGCACCCAATTATCAATTCAGATCCCTCTCAGCTCCCCCTCCCAAAAACTTGGAAACATTAAATACATATCTTCAAATAGCTCGTAAGCACTGCCACCCTTAACGGACACTTTTATCATTATCATAATCTTATTGTCATCTCTCTCTCCCTTACAGGTTTTCTATGGCTTAAGTGGAGCTGTCTCATTCACTTTTAAGTCCAACAAATTTAAGGCTAATTCTGTCGAGCCCGATTCAATTCTCGAAGTCTATTATGTGCCAGTAATTTGTAAAATGAGGCTCAGATACTTTTTTGTCGCGTGAAAATATACAGGTGTTAAAACTCAGCTATTTAAAAGTTTTATACGAATTTAAAAAGGTTTTATCATTTCTGTGGCTTACACTTGGCTGTTTGAAGTTTCCTTAGCCTGTAGCTCGGTTTGTTCCATTTTTTAGAACAATTACTGACAGCGGAATCTATATTTTATTTATGATAATTGATTTAAAACAAATCTAACCATCCAGTACAGATTGTTTCTTTATTAAGATATTCCTCTGTCTTTTATATTACTCTGAACATTTACATATAGGTGTGCAAAATTTCATTACGACCGGTTGAGTAAATAAGACCTGAGAGCGCGCCAAACAATTGAACAGATTCCCTCTAATCTTATTTGATTTTTTTAATATTATATAGAATAACGTAAAAGAAAGAAAATCCTAAAACATCATAAACACAATAAAAATGTATAACTATTTAGACTTTCTACAGAATAGGTAAACAGTTATAAGGTCAGTCTGATAATAATTAATTTACTTTAATATAATTAATTTTCCAACCACCACCGACTAGATAGATTTTATCTATAAATCTATATATATATACATATATATAAGTATTCATATAGGTAGCTGATAAGAAGGATACGGACTGCCCAAGACCGTGATAGGTTCAGCATGTGGACAGCTATGGGGTGATGATGATGAAATGTTATCCGTTAGTAAACGAATCACTTGAGAATGACAGGATACTTTTAAATATTATTTTCATATATTATTAGTATTACACTTACTGGAAAAAAAAAGCTTAACAAGTAATTAAAATAAAACTTCACGTCAACTTTCACGTCTTCAGTGCTCTGGGTTGTACACTTCGAATCCATAACCAATTGATCGCAAGTCCGATGCTTTAACCGCCAAAGCGTGTTGTTTTATCAGTATATATATTTTATTGAGATTTCTATTCTAAATATCTAATTTTGCAGCAAACAACGGTATATCATACTATATTAAGTATTTATTTAAAACTTTTTACTTAAACCTCAAACAGATAACCGACAAATTTAACAAAAAACATTAACTGAAGGTAACTTTGACCTGCACTCAGAATTGCCTCAGAACAAACATTCAGTATTAAAAGTTTCGAGAGGGAGAGGTTTGAGGGTTCCCTCCCTTATTTAGTCACGCCATTAAGCAGCCGAGGGAAAGGGCTGGCCATGAATAATTAATGACTATTTGTAGGTATAGAAGGAAGATGTCACTTAGTAATATTTTACAGTTAAATTACGTCCTTGAAAAGGAATTATTAAATATATTAGTTTTTGTTGCATTTAAATCGAGCGAGTAGTTTGGATATTATGGTAATCTTAATTTTTACTTCTTCAAATCCGTTCTTCAAGTGTGACTTCACTTTACAACACTCGCCGCTCTCACTGTAACGAACTAATGACTAACTCATTCATTGTTAACAAATATTACCTAATCACAATGTCCTTTCCAGTTTGTGCCATCAATATTTAATAGTCAGGAGTGTGCACACTCTTAGAGACCGTTAGAAAAGGACTTCACAGCAGCGTTCATCGTACGCCTTACGAAAAAATATAATATCTCCGAAAGTATATTTACGTGTCGAAACAATAGTTTAACAGTATTTTCTTGCTTTTAACAGAGTGTAATTATATATATAATTAACTTGTAGAGTATTTTAATATATTTGAAACAAAAGTTGTTTTAATTAAATACGCTATTAACACCCGCAATAATATGCGGGTGCTAATAGCGTATTTAACGCAATAATATGCGGGTGTCAATAGTGTATTTAACGCAATAATATGCGGGTGTTAAAAGCGTATTTAACGCAATAATATTCGGGTGTCAAAAGTGTATTTAACGCAATAATATTCGGGTGTCAAAAGTGTATTTAACGCAATAATATGCGGGTGTTAATAGCGTAGGGTAATTAATTGATTAAATAAATAAACTTCAAAGTCACTTTTTGCAGTATCATAATAACAACTTTTTACTGACTGCATTGGTTGACACTGAATTTATACCAAAAAGTCAACTTTTAATTTCGTTTTATTCGTCTGCCTGTCTATTTTTTCCGGCTAATCTTCAGAATGGGTACACCGGCGTCAGGAATTTTCACTGCCGTTAAAAGTCACTTTTATTTTGGAAAAAGAATTTTACTTCAAGAATACCTGCAGTGCGTCACAAGTAAAAAAAAAGAAAATATGCTAAGCCTGCGGACCTTCATATATATATATATATAACAATATAGGCTTACAGTTTACGCACCAAGACGCTTACAGGTTATGTCAGAGATTTTGATACATTTCAACAAATAACTTAAAAAGAGATTGTATATATGATGTCAACAAAATAAGATCATACATTATAAAACAATGAAACATCATCAATGAAATGCCAAATACAATGCCACAATTAAATTCAATAACAATGTAACAGTTAAAAAGAAAAATATAATTATTTTAAACAATTTAAGTATGTCATTATCTTATAACTAAATACACTAGTGTTATCAAAAAATATGTCTGCGTTTGGAATAGTTTGACCATTACTAGTTTTTGTAATGTGAAAGGATGATGGATGTTGTCCATGACCACAACCACGCACGTAGTTGTCAGGTACGTAGAGATGAATAGACTCACGTACCGATGGATTATACACCTCTGCTACACCCACATTTTGGCAATGACTTAACTTAACTTAACTCGACTTAACTACGAAGTACACGTACACTAGCACCTAATTATCTAGAGATAGGAGAGGCTAGTTATCTGTCATACAGGCCCTGCCTAGTACAGAAGCCAGTCTCTCACACAGATTATGACTATTTTGAGTTGTATACATGGACTACTATAATGATTTTTGTAACAAATTCTGTGTGAGAGAATAAATAAATTATTATTATTATTAAAAAAAAATGAGAACTCGTCTGTCTGATAGATAACACTCTGATCCCTCGACCTTCATAACCAAATCTTTTAGATAAGTTTCTTTTACATAACATTAATCTTTTACTACCTGAGTGACTTTCTAGTCTAGTGCTTAGTGACCCTGGCTACTAAGCTGGAGGTTGTGAGCTTGATTCCCACATAGGACAAAGGTTAGTGTGATTCACAAACAACAATTGTTTGTATGTTTGTAAAGTCTCCCGCAATAAATATACTAACAAGTTGCGGGTTTAGTCTTGTTGGAAACTTCTTCCTCAGTAATTAATCATAATAGTTTTATTCGTGTCCTGGCGTTTGGGCCAAGTAAGTTACTAAGTCCAGCTGGTTTCTTCTCAAGGTTCTAGTAAAGAATAGAACGATCTAACGACTTGAAATTTCTATTAATTACAATCACATGGTTATACAGAATGTTAATATGTAGAATTACAGCTTTGTTAGCCTATATTTAAATGACAATTTAAAACAGTTTATGACAACCAACAAATAATTTGTTATTTGATTTAAATACTTTGTAGACAACAAGCGTTGATCTGTCTGCACTCACGTTGATCTAGACTTTTATCCAACAATGTCATTTTACGGGACAGGTTACAAACAAGCAGTCGGGGCACCCAATGGTAAATAACGACGGCCGCTCTACAACTCATTAGTCAGAAGATAATTTAACAAAGACCATTTGAGCAGTTAAGGCAGCAGTTATTATAAAGGGTCACTGGAACAAACTGGTCACCTGATGATAAATGACAACCGCCACCCATGAACATCTCCAACTCAAGAGTTCTAAGTGCTCTGCTTTCCTTTGGGTAGGTAGGTAGAGTAAAGAAGAAATAATGCAAGCATTGTTTGTCTACCGGTTCTGTGAGGCCATGGTCGAGTCGGCATTCGTGCCTCAGCATGGCTTTGTCACGTTAAAAACTTTTTTTACTACTAATGTATTTATAATACAGAGTAGCCGTTTCCACCGGCATTTATGGTCTCTACTCTGCTCTTAAGTGTTGTAGCGTGATATAATAATAACAATAATAAATGCAGCAATGGAGAACGGTTCTTTGCTATCCAGGATGTCGACAATCTCCAGGTAACAGTGAGAATATGAAGATCAGGCGAGGTATGTTTCAGTGTAACAGCTTGGGTTCCTTGTGATTTTGTTTAGTTTTAAATCCTCTCAGTACTATTTTTGAGGGCTCAGGGCTAGGCTATCGTTTGCGAAGGGGTGGTCAGGTAGCTCTCCACCTACTCTACATGGATGATTTGAAACCTGCAGCAATTTGCAATTATTTAATATGCTTGCATGTAAAGAAAGGCAAGATTGTGGAATCTGAAGGGTTTGAACTTTCAGATTCCACACAACTTACACGGCTTTCCGCAAATAAAACCCACAAGTATCTAAGTATATCACAGACGCTGGGTATAAATGAATTGACTATGCAGCAATCGTTTCAGGAACGCTTCTTTGGCCGCCTGAACTTAGATGGACTCAAACGGAATCGGAAGGACCTGGAGAGTTGAATGTACCATACACGATCATCAGTAATTAAATTTTATATCCCTCGAAAATGAGGCCGTGATTTCTTAAATGTCAGGACACTCCATAATCACGAGGAATGCAATCTTAGAGATTATTTCCTTTCTGTTAACGTGGAGGTGCACCGGGATTTAGTGGCAGTTCAGAACGGACTCACTCCGCTTGGTCTTAAGAAAGTGACGCAAATCTGCAATACTTAATGTTACAGACCGTAGAAAGGTATAGTACATATGGTATAATAAGAGCAAAGCTGCATGGACGTTTACATCAAGCCTTAAACCGGCCTGATGTAGGTCTGTCCTGTCATCACTGACAAGGCTATTGTTGCCAATAAACCTTTATATAGTGGTGAAAGACTATATCAGGTTTATTGGAACGCCGAGCAATGATTGTTGACATTACTATTCCACATGACGACAAAATGGTAAAGGGCTCAGTTTCCGCATTTAAACTCATATTCGGTCCACTATGAGTTCAGGAGGCTGACTAGTTAAGCCAGCCTAGTTCCTTCCAGAAGGACAGAAGCCTCCTCGGGCGTTCATGGGACTAGGAGCGTCCTTGTGCAACCACACCTTCACATTCCAGGATAAAGTGGGCGGCCGTTTCCTCCGAGCTCAGACATTCCCTGCACTGGGGGCTATCGGTCGCGTTAATGACGAATAGGTGTCGGTTCAGAGCCAGATGCCCATAATTCCGATCACTATTCGGATGTCCTTTCAGTGAAGACTGAGTAGTCTACACGATAGGGGTGGTGATCCTTCTGTTAATACTAGTTTGGATTGTCTGCAGCCAGGTGTGTCGATCCATCGACTATTGTGTGCTTCTCAATTCCTTTATCTTACCCAGGAGCGATATAGTTTGAAGGGTAGTGGCAAAATTGTCTTTGACGTGCCAGTGGTGTTGTAGACCAATTTCTTGCCAGCTCGTCGGCGGTATCGTCTCCGAGCGAGTTGCTGTCCCCCTGATCCATTTAAGAATTACCCCGTTCACTGAGGCTAGGCGTTCCAGCGATTGGTGGTATTCATAAATGAGACCGGAGTTCATGGTGTTGCCCATTAGGGCTTTTAGTACCGCCATACTATCTGACAGTATAGCATGCATGCATCATTGAAAAATGGAACTGTGTTTGCCCAGTGCTAGTGATATTTTTATGTTTAGGTCTAGTGAGAACACCCCGGCTATAGTTGTGTACAGTAACTTAATTCGAAGATATGTTGTTTTGGGATCCTGTCACATGGGGCAGCTATCAGAGGTTGGTAATCCACTAGTTGATTCCAGATATTGGAATGTGGACCCTCTTGGTTATTCCACAGACTCAGCCTGATTGTTGCCATAGATGCCTCCTGTTGTATGTACTACGTAGTGGTGTTAGGTCGAGAGCCACCTCAAGCCAAGTAATTTAGCATTTTCTAGATATTCATTCTAGAAATTTATAGCCAATTTTACTATACATAGATAGTGAGAAAATCTAAAAGAGGGGACTTTATCTGAGCAACGCAGGGCAAAACAACAGTTTATTTTTGTCTGTATGTTTGTACAGGTGTTACGCCAAAACTACTGCATGTCTAACTACTACTAAAAATATAGGCTCAATTTTACAGCACGAGATGATTCGGAATTTCACGCGTTCGGGGTAGCGGGCAAATCTGATCCAAAAAATAATCGATCAAATCCAAAAAGACTTTTTTTTGGGGTAGGGAAACGAACAGACGGGTCACCTGATGGTAAGTGAGTACCACCGCCCATGGACACCCACAACTCAAGAATCACCAGTGCGTTGCCTGCCTTTTAGGTAGGAGTACTTTTTTTTTATAAATAAATCGATAAAATTCGTTCAACAGTTGCTTAAGAAAGTTGTGACACATTTATTGGTTTTATTGACACGCTGTGGAACTTGTAGTGTTGTGACTTTACTTTTATAACCGTTTATGTTATATATTAATTGTTGATATATAGAAAGGCGTTATTTTCAATTTCTTCGTACATAAAGCTGATGAATAGTTGAGTAGACTTAACAAAATGGAAATACTTTTAAAATGTTGTCAATTGATATGACAGTTTGAATGTTTTTTTTTATACACATCCTTAGAGTTTTTAATATTCTAGCTATTTTCTGTCGCTAAGCTCGTTTCTTTTTTTAGAATATATACACTGTGTCCTACGTACCCGTGGCAAGGTGTAAATAAAATTTCAAGATGATCGGATAAACAGTACGTTAGTGTATAAAAAACAAATATATGTACATAAATATTAACATTGATATTTATCGTTTCATGAATATAATAAAATAACAACAACAATAGCGTATTAAGTAGCAATTTTTTTTATATATATAAGCCCACCATAGTGACTCCACTTTGCCTGATGGAAAACAATAAGTAGAGTCCAAGAGTAGCGGTCACTATCCTCATTGCAAGTGTAGTCAATGCAGCATGGTGACCCACACTATGGCGGCTTGGTGAGATGCTTTTTCGCATCCCGCTTAAAAGACCAGGGTTCAAAGTGGGAAGGAAACACGTGCGCTGGTAATTAATTCCAGACTTTAACCGATCGGCACAGGAAAGAAGAGCCAAACCGTTTCGTTCGGGATCGCATATTTTCGACTCGCAAACGGTGACTCCTCAGGCCAGCACGTGTAGTCCTGTAGAGGAAGGGTGAAGGTGGGACCAATTGGAAGAGCTCGTCAGAACACTCCGTAATGTAAGCGATAGAGGACTGCCATAGACATACACTCTTTTCTTAAAGCTTACAAGATCGTATCGTGCCTTATTGCAGTTCAATAGATAAGCCCTTTTAAACAAACGTTTTTTTTTAACCTTTATTATATTTGTTTAGAATATTAGTTAAGGAGTGCGGTAATTTAAATTTAAATGTCGGTATATGTTACATCCGCACAAGTACAGTTTCAACAGCTTGACCCACATGGTTACGGGTCAGAATATAGCTAGTTTATTTGTCCACTAGCACATTACCTTTGCCGGCAACTATCAATCATCGTGTTCCATTAAATATTTATCGAAACTCGTATCGGCCCTGAACAAACCAGCACAAGAAGTATAATGCGAACATATGTATGTTACACTAAGTATTATCTAATATAATAAATTTGTAAGGAGCCTAACTATGTTCATTATTGATAATTTTAAGTTTTTTGGTTTCATAGATAAGCGTTTATAGGTAATTATTTATTTTTAAATTTTAATTACAAACGGGTCCTTATATATATATACATCCTTAAGTTAGCCGTGCTTATATTAAATTAAATACGTTTTTTTTGCAGATTTTTACACATGAATGTAATAATATATATATACATATATAATAAAATACATTTTTTTTCCCATGTATTTTAGACCTGCGATCAGTCGCCTAGACTATAATCAGGTATGTAGAAAGCGGTTGGAGAGGTAGAGCCACTGCTCCATCTCCCCTTAGTAAGGCAGCACAAAAATTCAGTTTTAAAACTTTAATTGCTGCCTGCCTGAACTAGGGTAAAGGGTTGGATAAAATCTAGCTAAGAACCCTTACTAATCAACCACAAACTGCATCGAAAGCGGACTAGTAGCTTCGGTTTTGCATAAACAAATGATTACTGCAGCGCCCCCTGGTGAGTTGTCACCGTAACACCTATCTAAGAACATGCACGTAACGTAACACCTATCTAAGATTTGCACAAACAAACATCCTCTCTCCCCAAACGCAATATGCCATCTCCGTTCCGTCGTGGGTAAAAATAGTATTTAACAATAATTATTTCATTAATTTAACCATTTTTAACATAATTTCTGTGTCTGTTCTAAAGTTCTTCATTGTAACAACGGAAGTCAAACAACAGTTTTTAGATTTTTTTTCCCTTTCTAACTGACCGTTTGTGCGTTTTCAACTCCACAAGAACTGCTGAATGAAATTGGATGTTGTATGAGTTTTCAGAGATGTATCGCTAGAGGTTTATCTTATAATAAAGGTTTAATTTTACCACTATTCTGCCCGTACTAAGTCGCGGGCAGAGGCTAACATAGTTATCAAATAAAATCCTTAAAATATAGTTTTAATTGAAGCATTCAATCAAACAGATTAAATTAAACCTGTGTATAGGAATAACGGTACCTCTTACTGCTGTGCTCTATACTGAGTGCGACAATTTCCGAATTTTGAGAAAATAATTTTCCAAACGAAATTGATCTACGCATTCCTGAGATAAGATAACAAACATAAATAGACAGAAAATGAGTCGGTCCCCTGTTAACATTCAGACAGAGTTAGAAGCTGTTATTAAGACGTTACATAACAGAAACTGAAATTTGATTTATGTACAAAAATGAGGTTATGTTTTTCTATTGCATGTAAATCTTTTTCGTTCTTTGTAACACTCTAGAACCTTATTAACAGTAAGATAGACGTGAGGTGTCAATTCTGAAAGTAGACAAAGAAAACGTATATATATTTCTTACACGACTCTATTACGGACTTCCCATTACGGCAAAAAGCATTACTCGCTAATCGCTGACTGAAACTGTTTAGACCTAGAGCAAATAACATGGTACCATTACATGTCAGCTGCAGCCACGCCTCTAGCCTGACTAAATTATAAACAGGTCTTTGTCGATTGCAGGTACCTGCAGGTACATATTTTTTTTTACCTCATATGCAACACTTTACTTGGGCTAAAATGCTGTACTCAAAAGCATACTTCGTGCGATGCAATTGTCGGTGTAACATTTTGCTGGTGATTAATAATTCTACTGGTAAAAATACCTTTTCTTGCAATCGGTGTCACTTTAAAAATATTAATCAGGTAAGTCTATCTAATTGTTTAGTGAATGGACCCTTTGTAGCGTAGCTGACAGCCTGAGCCTTCTCTGTTTATAAGAAACAGTATATAGGAACTTATCATTCTGCTTCTGAATATAACGCATTACGTATGCACGCTCATTAAGTATGCCGCACACGCGGACAAATACTAAATAGATTATTGTGGTTCTATGAAAATATTTCATTGTTTAAACATGAAGAAAAATAATTTGTGTGGCTCCGACCGATCCAAACAGTTCGTTACTATCATTATTTCTGTAACAGAATGCCACACACAATTGTTTCTTTTTTTTATTTTTTTTAAAAAGACAACTCCCGCATTAGGATTAATTTCCTGTGTCGCGGGGGACTTTACAAACATTCAAACAACGGACACAATGAACACCCAGACTCAGAACAACAATTTGAGGATTACACAAAGTGTTGTCCCGTGCGGGGATCGAACCCACATCCCTCGGCGCGGCAGCGTATTAGCGAGGTGACCACTTTAACCGCTACGCCATTCGTGCAGTCAATGTTTCTTGAAAGTTATATTTCGTTTCTGATAAACATATAAGTCAACATATTCCTGTAAGCAGTATTTATTAGGCTGACAGCTATGCTACAAGTACCTTAAAATAAAAGTTCCGTTATTTGTTAAGGCTCTGGTAGAGCAAGAGTACTGAGGATAAAATATAACACCTTATCATCCTCTCTTACTTTTAATTTAATTTGGGGTTGGTGTAATGCATTCTCTTACTCCGTTTAACTCTACCATTCGCCGTTTCACTGCACTTCTAGACAAATTCCTTTCACGCAGTCCGCCAATCTTTTCTTCGATCGTCCTTTCACTGCATTGTGTTCACTCTTCATCACTTGCTTATACATTTTTTGTTGTACGTACCGTATAAACATCATATGCAATGAGTTTAAAAAAAATTAAAAATATTAGTATAAAATATAAGCTTGATATGGTTGTATAGAATGAAGAACGAAGAAGTGACTGAATGGAATGAATGGAATGTTATGATTGAAAATGAACGAACGAACGAACAAAAAAATATACTTGGATAGCTCATTATCGATGGACATAAAGTAAGAAGGTCACATTAAAAAGATAACTAATACTGGTTATCGTGTAAACTATGCTCAACACGCTTTTATAAGCTGTCTTCATCAATCGGTGCCGAAGAAGTGGCATATGGTATGACAGAAATATGGAAAAATAAATTATTGAGATAAAATTACTGTGTAAATAAAGTAGTTATAATAAAAAAATGAGAAAGTGTAATTTAAAATAAGTTGTGATAAAGGTGATACTGTGATAGTTGGGAATATGGTAAGAATAAGTGAATAATGAAAGGCGTAAGTATATAAGGAGAACTTGAATAGAAATGCCGGTAAATTCAGTATCAATTTTGTAATGTTTTGTAAGTAGGTCAGGTACCCGAAACCGGCGGGTTTGTATAAAAGGTTTAGTGACTTTAGTGGAAGCTCGTAAGTAGCAGTAGAGAAGCAAAATCTTCATCTTCTTACCATTATCCTAATATAAATTGTAACAATAAAATTGACATGGGAGAGTGGCGAGGTGCATTTGACAACACTGAGGAGCTGAGAGGTGCGGCTGGAAACACTGAGTTGTGGAGGGAAGTTTCGTGCAGAGGTGGGATAGAGTCTATAAAAGCAGTGTGAAGTGATTATATTGATCTCTTTAAGTTCAGAAGTTGTATAAGAATAATAATAAAGTGTTATAGTACTTTTAAATTGTATTTAATTGGCAACTTGTTACTTCTACTCTTTATAAATTAAATAACATTAGAATAGTAGAACCAGCTTATGGAACAAATTGTCGCCTGCCGTATTTCCGAACCGATACGACCTTCAAACCTTCAAGAAAAGCGCGTACTCCTACCTAAAAGGCCGGCAACGCACTTGTGACTCTTGAGTTGCGGGTGTCCATGGGCGGCGGTAGTCATTTACCATCAGGTGACCCGTCTGCTTGTTTGCCCCCTATCGCATAAAAAAAAAATTAGATTAGATCCCCACATCTATATACACACATATGCTCACGCCTTATTCCCGTCCCTGGTAGGCAGAGATGGTTAATCGCCATTTATCACGATCCTGGCATACAACTTTCGCCTCTTCATGAATATTACTTTGCTCTCTCAAATGTCGCATAAAGCTCAAATAATATTCGTTATTTACAGTCGAATGTAGGTCAGGTACCTGAAACTCTCCATTCCGAAGCTTGTTAACTAGTTTGTCTCATGTCTTATTACCAGTAACTATTGAGTTTTTGAAGAAAATTCAGATCGAAACTAGCCGAACGGTAACGTGTTTCATGCCCAAGCAATCTTTTAAAATGGTACGAATCGATTCGTGCGATACAGAAAGTTCAGCTGTTATATCTTTCAAACTTTAATGAGGATTTTCCTACAGAAAACTCGACCGCTTTTGAATGCAATGTACCACTCATATACACGAGCTTTTTATAAAATCGATTCTTTTTGTAACATTCACATCGACTCTTGAACATAAAATTCCATTTGCAATACAAAATTTGAGACGAAATCTTTGTTACATGTTTTTTTATCCACTATAAAAACCGCAAATGAGTTTACAAAATCGATTACTGAAAACAAACTAAATGAAAAACAATTGTGCCAATTTGCCCAAAAAAAAAAAATATTTAATTGAATTTGGAATTAGAATTAAATTATCAATTCCCGTTTGACAGAATATACGTCTTTCTGGGCCTACCACAGCCACTCGCCCACTCACAACATATTTAAGCCCATCTAAGAATATAACATGTAATAATAAAAGTGATGTTAAAGGGAAACCTAATAAGGGCAGTCGTTAAAAGAAAAGGAAAGACGAGACGGTAATAGAATAAAGAGTAATGTTAAACTGACTTCACCTTATATAATACTAACTTTTCCCTGCAACTTAAATACATTTATGGTCACTGCTCTGCTGCTTAGAGTAGCAGCATTATAATATTTAGCCTATATTATTCCTGAGTAAATAATTTATCTAATGATATAAAAAACATTCAAATCCAACTAGTAGTTTCTGAGCTAAGTATGTTCAAACAAACAAAAACAATTTCAATGGCTTCCCGTAGATCGGAATTTTAGCCACGCATCAAAACATACAAAAATCCTTCTATATAATATATAAAAGCAAACTTTGTTTTCAAACATTTATATGTATATAAATTCTACATTTTATATTTATAGTATAGTGCTTCAAGACTTCGACATTAGAAATCTGCGTAGATTAAAAAAAATTCAGGACTCGGCTTCGGATTAAACTAAACTAGTTAGGCTAAATAAAGTCCTACACGGCTAAATCGATCGTTAAATCGATGTTTTTTTTTTGTATATTTGGAGCTGATTCAAGCTGACCCTATCCAAAAACAATAAGACACTATAAAACGTTAAGAAAGAAGAAAGAAAGAAAGAAAAGAAAAGAAAAATCATCATCAATCATTATTTCGTAAGCGACGTTACATTAAGCGTGGTCTTTGCACTTTTTTTGCAGCCTGTGGTACAAATTGTAGCCTGTCGTATTTCCGGACTGACACGACATTCAAACCTTCAAGAAAAGAATGTACTACTACACGATACAATTATTATTACATATATTTAGTTATTCCTAAATTACCTATTATAACTGATTTTAGTCATAGAACGTGCATGCAAGAAACATGTGTATTTAAAAATCTGAGGTTTCTTTCTTTCCAGAGTCGAATACTGGAAGACGCATCGTTGATGTGCAACTCGTGGTCACCAAGGCATAATGTAAGTTTCAACTAAAAATTGGCACATTGGGTTCTACCCTATTTCAAAATTTGACCGTAAAATAGCTTCGCGAATGCGCTTGCGTCAATCTTTGGCCAAAGATTTATGTTTTTAATCAATTATTTCCATGTAGGTTTGTGCTACGCGACAAAATTTTATGTAGGAATTGTATTTAAGCATTTCTTTGTAGGAAATTTTTCCTATCGCCTTTTAGACTATGATTTTTGTAGAATTTTTATTACTTTAAATAGCTTGTAGGCAGAATGCCGCGTCATATTGGTGTGACGCCATTTGTGAGGTAAGTTTTTTAGAAGTCGTGTTTAACTTTTCTAAGTGCATATTTTAGACATACATTTTCCTGTTATGTTGATAAACTGACAGTATTATATATATATACTTACTTTCTTGGTATCTTAGTATTAGATTTTTTTTTTACATTTCTGCTCAAAAACTTATATTGTACACTAAAACCTATTTTTGCATAACCTACTTAACTTTGTACATGTATTTGTTTAATTTAACATAGTCGATAGACTTACACATATTAAAAAGAGATTAAAACACCTATAATATTTGAGTCCTAATATTACCGCGGTAAAAATAAATAACATTCCGTGTAAACAGAGTCGTTCGTTCAAAAAATGTCGCACCTTACACGCTGTATGAGACACACATCGTTAATTATTCAATTGCTGAACGTTTCGTGCAATTCGTGTAATTTATAGTATCGAAGGCAAGAACCATTGGCGAGACAGCAATTAATAAAATATGTAAACTACAAAAACATGCATGTATGTACATATGTTGCAGACATATAGCAAAATCGTTGACATAACAATGTACCAGATTTTAAATATGACCGAAGTCTAGTTTTACATTTTATATAGTATATTAATGTGCAATGCCTTTCAAATAGTGATATAACTATCAAACCGTACCATATTCGTATAACCGTACTTATTTTATTGATACTTTCGGTTCAAAAATAATAATTAATAAGGTATAATAAATTATATAGTTAATAATAAATTTATCGTATTATTATTAGTATTATTTATTTATTTGTCATTGACTCTTGGCTTAGTATTAACCGAGAAGGTTAGCGCATTGCAAGGTTAAGTGACACCAGCCAGGACAGTCTTAGCATCCTTCCTAAGGTATTCCCAGGTCCCTTGCAATGGGAGTTTCCACACGAAAAAAAAAAAGGTCCCTTGCAATAGACCCACCTGTGCCGGAACACCGTGTGGTCTTAGTCGGTACGAGTTCGATATACTACCTGACCGACAGCTCCGGTGGAGTGATGACTCGTATTTCCACCCAAAAAAAAAAACTTAACACAGTCGCGGTTGCCATACTAAAAAAAAATACTACAAAACTTTGATATCGACTAGTACTTGGATTGTGGAGATCTGGTGGGAGTCACTTCACGTGAAATATAGAAGTTCGACGGTTTTGTAGGCAGAACGATCGCAGACTATAGTTGGGATTAAGTTCGGACTTTTTCTAAACCATAAAATAAATATAAGTATTAGTTGTTTTTGGAACGAAGTTCCTTATGGGGCGTTGCGGAGGGGTACCCCAGCCGGCAAAAAACGTCAGTAACGTTAAAAAAAGATTAGTAAGATTTTATGTATTGTCTATGTATGATGGCTATACAGTTTGCTAATATTATTATATCATTCGATAATATCATTGTAAATAATATAAAGGTGTTAAGATAATTTTGTGAACTAGTTTTTTTTTTATTTTATCGATAATAAAATCATAATAAAAATGTATACCCGAATAATTATTCTCTTTATACCTCGAATAGAACTTGAAATTAATATTTTTATAATAAGGATCTTCTTTCTTATCTTGTGTCGCACGACACCACACGGCTTTTTTTATTTATCAGGTTTTTATGGGTTTGTTGATATTTAGAAGGTTCTGTACTTAATTGGTACTTCATTGACAAGTCTAAAATGAATTTCACGATTTTCAACTCGTTTAAAACACTTTGTATGATGACCTTGGAAGGTGTTAATTGTATATTTATTATACATATCCGATTATTTCAATCTAGATAAAAAATAATTTGATATTTCAGTTCAAAAGATGGTAAAATTAGATACAAAAGTAAATACTGACATTTTGTTTTATGATTGTGTTTTCGTGGAAATTTTGAAAATTAATAACAGATGGTTAATTACGTAATATGCCAGCTCGAAGGCGGTATCATGAACGATTATAAAGTACAAAATATTTAATATTAGATTCAAATCAAAATCAAAATCAAAATAGCCTTTATTACTGATAATATCATTACATTACATTACATTATAGTTCTATCTCTCTTGTAATAAATAATTTTCAATATATTACAATGCCTTTCATATTTATTTTAATACAATCAGTTTCATGCACATTTAGCAATTTCATTTTTATTTCAATTATGATAAGATTACATGCACTTTTAATCATTAATAATAATATTTAATTAAATAATATAAATATAAATTAGATTCATTTTAATTTTCGACATCGGTAACTTTATTATCAGTTTGCCTTTTGGCATAGGCCTCCCCTAGGCTTTCCATCTATCTCTATTTGTGATATTAGGAAGGTAGCTGGAACAACATGGCAAAGAGAAGCCACAAATAGAGATAGAATATTAGATTACCTATCCTTAAAAGATTGAAAATTAATAATCAATTGATTGCAGTGCCGCTCATTAAATTTAGAAACATTTAAATATTTTATATACATATACATACGCTCCCACCATATATCTGTATATAATTATAAAATTATTCAAAAAAAACAGTTTTTTAATATTGTCTATTGGGCGACAATATACGAGTATTTTCAAAAATAAAAGAGAATTCCACATTTGACACTGGCCTAAGACTTGTCATCTGGAGTTTTTTTTTTTTAATTTCAAATCTATGATTTATATTTAGAACATAACATTAACACGAAACTTTCTCGCCAAAACCAAGAGAATCTAGTGACTTATCGGGCGGCCTAATAGAGACATTATTCTTTTAAACCAATAAAAAAATGAAAATGGTTCTCTTTTAGTACTGTGTACTATACTGATTCAAATATGAATATAAAAATATAATCTAATCTTCTTGCTCTCAGTCTCGCCCCTCAAATTACACATTGGCAAGATGAGAGAGAAAAAGTCATGAATAATTCGTAATTAGGAAAATAATTTGTATATTTTAGATCAAAACGTAGTCAAAATAACCCTCCGCTAGTCCCCCATGTAATCGCTGATACTAAGTGCACGACGCATAATCCCAGTCGCAACGATGAGCGGTACGGTACAATCGCCATCAAAAGTGATAATAGACATTTTGAATAAAGTGGTGATAACTCTATTTATTACTATTATTATCTTACTTAGATAAGCTCAAAGGTATTAGTTTTTTTTTCCACCTGCTAAAGCCCTAGTCTAATTGCAATATTACTCTGTATATTCTTCGAGTAAATATATCGTTAAAAAAATTGCTTAGCCATTTTACAACTTAACTTTTACTCAAAATAATTACTGAAGAAGAATATAAGTATTTAAGTAAAGCTTATTTCACTTGAACTGTAGTTTGAAGTTTAAAACGTCTTTAAAATGTATTTATGCTTTACGCACATCTCCTAGAAGTTGTGTGCGCGCCTGTACCATAGACACAGCGGTCTAATCGACCCCATCTGAGTGACATTTGATACAGTGAGCCCGGGATCATGTCGCGCGTTAACCCTAAAACGCGCGACTGATGAGTAATAATAGCTAAGGATTAGCATAGGGACTAATGCGTCGAGCTCTTGTTAATAAGTTTTAGTTCATCTCAGGGTTTGAGGGAATAGGTGAAGCGGTTAAGCGCAGTCAAAATGTTTTATATTGTTCCTCAAGATATAATCTAATAAGCATAACGCAAAAAAAACGTATAGCTTATAAATGGTTTTACTAGCCAGGAATCTGAGGTGCGACTGCGAAGAGATATCTTATACTCTGCCGCCGAGCAGCACACACTAAGTCGCCAACCTCTCATGTCCTCATTCTCAATAACATTCATAAATATGCGTAAACTTGTTTTAATAGCCACCCATAACTATTTAAAAGCTATAAATATAATGAAAAGTTTTCAGAGACCTATCAACACACTCCTGTTATCATGACATTAATTATCAACATTTAATTAAAAAAATAACACCACATTTTGTTTTTACTACATCCACTGCCTGTTTGAAACTAGCAAGTCGAAGTCCAACATAATGTTAACGCTTTAACATTCACGCAAATGTATATGAAAATAACATAAGCTAATCAAATAAATAGAGCAATCCCTAGACAAGGGCTCCTAATCGAATCAAGGAAGGTCCCCCAACAAACAACAATTATCGCTCTCACTTACAATATGAAATATCATGTAAGTTGTATTAAAATTGGATGAAGTTGATATTTTTACAATTATCAATTATCGACAACGGTTGAATAGAAGGGTTAAAATTGTCAATATAAAGGGATGATTGTAATGACTAGGGATGGTCTGGAGAAAGGTTGCTTTGCGGGTACTACGGGAGGTCACCCATAGATAATTTGAGTGTTTTCTAATTCACTGGTGATTTTAGATAGAGTGAAATTCGAAAAATAAATTGTAAAGAGGGTTTATTATTAAAAAAAACTCCTTATAGAAGCATTGAGTCTAGAAAATGTGTCCGGTATAGACATTAGCCTATATTTTACCCGGCTCCGAAAGAAGGAGGATTATGATTTTTGGATTGTATGTATGTATGTATGTACGTATAAACGGCTACTCGTATTTTTAAGTGAGTGGTGTCAATAGATAAGCCGTAGCCGTGAAAAAAAAAAAATGAAAAAAAAAAAAAAAGAACACGACTGCGTCAATATCTGCTATCTTTATTAAATTACGCTGTCGGAGGCATAACACGCTCACCTCTCAAAATTTGGTTGGTGATAAAGGTAGAGCAACGAAATCTCGGAATGAGCAGATACCTCCGACTGCGTTTGTGAACACTGTCAACTAAGATTATTCAAAACCAAAAAAAATATTCAAATTAAAATCTTGTTTCTATCTTTTCAGTTCTTCAATGAATTTAATAAAGATGGCAGATATTGATTCATTTTTGTTATTTTAAATATATTTGTTTTACTGAGTGGAACCAACATCACCGTATAGTAACGAGTTCTGTATAAAATAGTCGCGCCATTGTCGAGGCTCTCAGTACACGGTGAATGAGTGTAATTTTTTTCCTAACGCCTAAGCCTTTTTTTTTTCCGTGTGGAAACCCCCACGGGTCATCACCTCACGGTGCGGAGCTGACGGTGAAGTGGTATGTCGGACTCGAACCGACTAAAACCACACGGTGTTCCGTCATAAGTGGGTCTATTGCAAGGGACCTGGGTATACCCTAGGAGGGATTCTTCCAGGATCCCTGCAGACCTTGGCCACCTCTTTTGCAAGAGGTACCACCACCATTGAATACGAGGGGCCTAGCCCCCTACCAGTATAACGAAAAAAAATGCCTACAGATGAACTTAAATAGCAAAATCTAATAATTGATCCAAATCCTTAAAGCCATTTCTAAGATACTATTAATATATAAATTTTAATAGAAATTAATATATATAATAAATATTAATTAAGATAATATTTTACAGTTAAGTTATCACTTTATCCTTATTAAGAATTATTTAAAAAAAATCTACTTATCAGTAAACTATTAGTAAAAGCGTGTTTTTTAGTTTTTTTTTAAACTATTACTTATTTTCTATTCTTTAGTTCGACTAACGACAGAAGCGTATTTCTTTTTTAATCTACTATTAATTCCATGATTACTATTAGTAACTGTAATTATTTGCCAAATCATTAATATGTACAGCTGTATTAATAAAAGTATAGTATACTAACACACCTGTTGACACCCCCGCAACACCCCTTGTGGGTGGAATTGAATAAAATCCGTTCTTAGCTGACCTCTACTCAGCGAAAGGAATATTCCTACCAAATTTCAAGTCTCTACGGCTTATGGTTTCAGAGATTTCGTGGTGAGTCAATATATCGGTGGAAATCTCTTATATATATATATATATATATATATATATATATATATATACAGATTAGACTCTTAAGTGCTTCATAAATATATACAAAGAACGCACAAGAAGAGATATAGTAAGAAAGCCTTGACTATTGAGCCGAGTGCTCGAATCACAGAGGAACGCATGCGCAAGACCACTCGCTTGCCCAATATCTCTTGCTCTCAAGCAAAGAATAATCTTATCAAATTAGTGTATTGTCATCGGTCCTCGATAAGTCCACTAAGTTTTAATGAAATCTGAACGTTTGCAGTGGGTCAAAATTAAGTCCAAAAGAGTCGGTTACAAACATAAAAACATACTGGAGCTAATAAAAAGCGTGTAAAAATTTAAGCCCTTTACTGTCAACCAGGTGTTTTGCAAAATTGAATTTGTTAGAACGCTTCGACTTTTTTATTAGTATTTTGAGTTATAACGTATAAGACCCTAAACTACTTGAGCTAATTCCCTCTCCACAATACATAATAAACAATACGTATCACTCTGAATATACTCCCAATTGTCCCACGCTAAGCAGACCTTATATATGAGTAGATTACGGATAAACGTATTTAAATAAAATAAGAAATATATAAACCTACTGACGGCATATAAACCTACTGGTTAAATGATTAGAGACCATGACTGCTGAACCAGAAGTCGTAGATTCGACTCCCACAGGGGATAATTTGTGCGATCCAGAAATTGTTATCAAGAGTCTGGGTGTTCTTTGTGCCCATTGATTGAATGTTTGTTAAGCCCCCTGCGACAAAGAAATTATTCCTAATGCTGGAGTTGTCTTACTTTAAATGAAGGCAAAAAAATATTATTCTTGTAACAACTTTCTAAAAATTCTTATACCAATGGAAACTTGTTTAAAACGATTTCAAAAAAGGGGGTTCTATTTTCCACTTGATATTTTCTATGATTTTTTGAAAGAGTCTACTTCTGCGTTGGTTCCGATGTAACGAAATCAATGTCATGGTCCATGACCACGGAAATTACGAATAAGATTTTAAATGGCACCTTTTTACAATTTAAAGTATTGTGCAAACTAAATGCAAAAGGGGATTATCTAAGGTTTTTAAAAGTCAATAACCATGAATACAAATATTATGACTTGAGAGAAATCTAACTCACGACACTTTACCATGTTTCTTAACGTTGATCCATTCTAGCCCTATGTTAATTTACACCGACTATCATAAAGAAGTCCCTTTTATAAAAGCGAGCAATCCACAAAAGTTTTAAGCCCTACCAATACCACATAATAATTACGCGCGTCACTAAAATTAAATTTAACAAGCAACCCTATGTCGTGTCTGCTTGCAACCCTGTATTAGACACGCCTACTATTGTCTGAACCACGGGTTATCACTTGTCAGCAATTATAAGAGGGGCATAATCGCCTTCTGAGGGTACGCGAACAATCTGTCATTCTCACTGACAATGGTCACTACCTAGAAGAAGACACTGGAGTTAGAAGGTCATGTTAGTTCTATTTTTGAAAAATGTTTTTTTACATCTATGGAAATCACTTTTTTTTTCTATTGTATTCATGACCATAGATAGATACACAGTCTTTCAGTCGCAAACTATGTAAAGAACCAATTTCTAGTGTAACTATGATTAAATTATTCTATACTACGACTTCAGGAATCAATATCATTCGCAATTTATTTTACTTCTGGGTTATAAAAAAAATTATGAAAAAAATTATGACCTCATGTCAGTAAATCATTAAAAAAAACAAAAAACACCTTTCAAGAGTGAGTAAACTCAATAAAAAGCCGTATTCAAACATAAACACACGCAAACATCAATACACACCCTTTAAAACTTAAAAATAAACGACGTTTTCCATCAGCCCTTAGCAAATAACAAAAACCGAGAATCGATTTAAACTAAATTCGAATTCAAAAAGAATCGCCGGAGGCTTGGCAAATAAAACTGGCAGACGTGCCAACCGCTGCCAAACGTGCCAGTGGCAAGATAGTGGCATTTTAAAAGTGGTTCGGAGCCATAAAACTACCTGCTTAGAAGTCGGATCGCGGAGTAAAGATAGGAGAGCCTTTACACTCGACGTACGCCATTTTAATTTAGTAGTGCATAGGTTAATTGTTTTAAGAATAGCTAAGGGTTAATACAAATTAAATTAATTCAAATCAAGTAAAAAAGTAATATTTCAATTAAAGCAATCATACGTATTTTTCAATGCAGTCGTGAGTTCAAGGTTGTCTGTTCCGATATGTAGTTCCTATAGTGAAGAATGGGCAAGAAACCCCAAAACACTGATTTCAAACTAAGATCAAGATCTTTCTACTTATCGTATATTTAATACATGTTTTAGAATTTGATTAATAAGAGGAAGATGAGAAGCCCTTTTAGACTGTTAATAAGTATATTAGAAGAAAAAAAAAAGAATATCTTTCAGTGAGAAATTGGTTTACTAATCGCACAACTTAGTGTACGACCAATTGGTTCGACTTTAGTCTTAGTCTACTGTAGACTGAATATAATATTTAAATTGAAAATTGCTATAAAATTTCTTTATGTACTTATCTATTTTGCTACTTTTGTGTAAAAGGATGTCTGTAATAGAATAGTTTTTTTTTTATGCGATAGGGGGCAAACGAGCAGACGGGTCACCTGATGGTAAGTGACTACCGCCGCCCATGGACACCCGCAACTCAAGAGTCACAAGTGCATTGCCGGCCTTTTAGGTAGAGGTACGCTCTCTTCTTGAAGGTTTGAAGGTCGTATCGGTTCGGAAATACGGCAGGCGACAATTTGTTCCATAAGCTGGTTGTGCGAGGCAAAAAGCTTCTGGAGAAGCGCACAGTGGTGGAGTACCAATCGTCCAGGTGATGGGGATGGATATTTTGTCGCGTAGGACGATGGCGGAAACCAGCAGCCGGTATAAGTCCGAACAATTCCTCTGAACACTCCCCATGATACAAGCGATAGTTTAATAAGAAATAAAGTGTTAAAACTAACTAATTACATACATATGCTCACGCCTTTCTCCCATCGGGGTAGGCACAGACCACAGACTCCTTCCAATACGACAGTATTTATATTAAACCTTTCACACAAGCCCGTCGATTTCGGGTACTACTGACCTGTCCTTTCTTCAGAACAACACACATTTGATCGGTGTATGTTGTGCGTGGTCGACCCTTGCCGGCATTCCCATTTACTTCTGCCCTGTGTACTTGATTTGTCAATAGTTCCACATTCATTCTTTCTACGTGTTCAAAACACCTCAGCATACCCTTTTGAATTTTGGTCATTACGCCTTCTTTCAAGCCTAAACTTTAATAGTCATTTAATCATTAAATTTAGTTGTCACTCTTGATATTCTAAATCATAATCACAGTGCACGGAGTAAGGCTTGCAATTATTGTAATTACATACAAATTTATATATTATTATCAAATATTTAACACCTCACCCTTAAACACTTCACCCACTCATTTTCACAACAGACATATTGCTACACTATAATTTTATTCACCCACTCGTATAAATTTACTCACATAAAAATTATACCGGCCAATTGAATATCTGTCCAGTGTGAACGTGCCTTAATACAGAGTAACTCACGGGTCAGAAACTCTCATAAATAATTTAATGTAATTCGTGAAAAACCCCTGTCCGCAGGGATATTTTATTTATATATTCGTACAGGTACTTGGGCGTGTTAATTTTAGTCTTGTGAACCTTTTTAGTGACAATATTCCTTTTATTTGATTAGCTGTGGTTAGTTGCGTATTGAGTGAATAAGTGGAATTTTGTAACTTCGTTGTAGAAGTCAAGAAGTATCTTATCCACCCGCTTTATATGGGTATAGTGCAGCGTCTTTTGCAAGTGCTAATTAAAAAAAGTGATATTTGTGACTGCGTATAGGGTAATAGTGTCATATCACTAGAAAAGAAGACACAAAAAATTGTAGAAAGGTGGCCTTATCGTTAAATAGAAATTTCGACCGGGCAACTGTGTACAAGATATACAGAAAGTAATGTATTATATTAAATGTATTAAATCATTATTGTTTAATTGTGTTTTGTCATAAAGTCATCATCATAAGTAAGGAAGAATGTTATAACTTTGTCTTGCAGAATATTCCGCAATTATAATTCTAATTATAATTAGTCTTGAATGTGTAGTAAAAAAGTGGAATCTACGGTTTCATATTTAGAAATGGTGGTATGTAATTTAAGTACAGGAAAAAGTGGATAGAATGGGAAGGCAACATATATTGCTTATGCAGATAGATTGGGGAGTACAAGCAATAGCTATCGATTTTAGAAATTAAAAAAATCCAATATCTCATGGACGGTTCTTCTCCCTTTAACATCACGATGCGACCTTTACAAGATTACTTCTTAAATATTTAGTATCATACGCATAAAGAACTAAAACAGCACTTACATCAAATAAAATCATACACAAGTCTATAAGTTGACTTATTTTACGTTGTATTTTAATATTGTAAGGTTGACAGTTTAGACAAAAATCGCAATTCTCATCATTTCAATTCGTATTAAACCAATACGGATACTCGAAAAAACAAAAGGTATTGTGTTTTACAAATACGAATGTTACCGCGACAAATCTGGCTTTACATATTCAGAAAATAAAGTTCGTACGCTTGTGACATTGCTTCTGTTTCAGATATCATGAAATATTTTGCTATTCCGTTTTTTACTAAAGTATTTATATTAAAGAATCAAATTGGTTTCAATTACAATATATGTATATTATTTGGTAAATACAAACCTGTTATTATGTTGTCATGACATACTTACGCTCACGTATCCTGGAGAGGTAAGCAAAGACACACCTCTGTATAAACACCCAATTTTTACATGTAAGAATTCAAAAGTAATAGGGGCAAATGTGTTGCCTTTAATTGGCAATGGATGGAGAAAAGAAGACAATTGAAGCAAGGGGATAATCAGATAGATTGGAAAGTGTAAGCAATAGCAGAGAAAACGAATGAGACACATGTATATCTGTCCAGGATAGACAGACAAAGTCAAGAAGCATCAATGGAAGAAAAGCAGGCACCCATGGTATGAACATGTGATGTGTAAGTATGAGTAAAATGTTGAAGAAAGTTTTATGGAGTTATAAAAGTAATGGAGGACCAGAGATGGATGGACCCGTGAAAGAGAAAATTATTAAAATGGTTAAATAATACAAGCTCTGTTTAGTTTGGAATCAGACCGCCGTGTGTTAGATATGTCAATTTATTATTATTAATAATAAAAATAAGTAGAGAAATTATTGACCGGCTGTAACAAAAAACAGCCGTTCCTTCTTTATCTAATAACAAAATAGCCAAAGTCTTAGGAAGAATGTATATTTCAATCAAAAGTCTGTTTTTTTTTTTTTTTCTATATAAAAGTTTCATTTACCGACATCAAAAAACTACGAGTTTCTCTATATTTGACTGTATGTATCCTTATTTCAATGTTGATTGTAGAAATTGATTTTTTTCCATTGTACGTATTTACGATTTAAAATATTGTTCAGAGAAATTGAAAACGCAATTTTGAGGCACCATGAACTTTATTTAAAGTTAATAAATAGAAATCCTTCATCCTCCGGTGACAATTCAAATATCCAGCAATAAAATGTATGTTGCGCTATTAAAATCTGTTTGGAAGAAATAATTATTTCGTCTGTGAAGTGGTCTCATTGACTGTTCGTTAGTACTCATAGTATTTGACTCTAATTAATTAATATTCTAGAATTTTACCTGACGCATTAATTATACTCAAGAATTTCCTTTAATAATTACATTGGACTAAAACTAAAAAGAAAAATAAGAACTATTTATATATTGTTTGTTTCTTTAAAAGATAACTCCCGCACTAGGATTAATTCCTGTGTCGCGGGGAACTTTACAAACATCCAAACAACGGACACAAAGAACAGCCAGACTCAGAACAACAATGTTGTACCGTGCGGGGATCGCACCCACAACACTAGTCGCGGCAGCGTGGTCGCGAGGTGATCACTTAAACGGCTACTACGTACAGCCAATTATATTTACATAGAACTAATGTACACGTGAACACGCAATAAAAACATCTCAGTAAAACACTTGCATATATGGAGCACTAAACATTTAAAATATGTTTCCTAAAGCTTGTGCATGTCGAACCGAAGCTTGGGGTCAGAAATTTTATTTGAACCGCATGAACGCCACCGTTTGTTGGTGAACAATTCAAACAATATTGTATCTACTTTAAACAGTGCTTACATTGATATACTACTGATCAACACCTCTCGCGACCAGAAGGCTGGCATTTTCCTTGCACAGCAAAAAAGCATTGATACTCAACCTGGTAATGCAGCCAAGTAGGCGACGATGCTAAGAATTTTACAATGCATGTTACATATATGTCCATGTATTTATGCAGTGAAAACTTCTTTTAGCGCGGTACGCATATTTTTAGATGAGATAAAATCTATGGGCTCACGACACCGTTACGAGACGTATATGTCCAATCAACGCAATATTAGCACAACGAGATATAAAAGTACAATTGATGCGGTATTCACGATATATTTAAATAACTTCGAATCAAAATTGTTTATTTCCTATTTTAGTTACCATGAATCTATAGTTTCTATTTTAGATTGTAATAATTTTAATGATAATGATGATGATACAAGAGTTGTCGAAATTGTTAATGATGAATCATAAAAGAATATTAAATTTATTTTAAAGTTTCTAATAATTAATAAAATACAATTCATAAATAAAATACAATTCATTACCCAATAACTCAATAACCCTAGTACCCATTTAAAAAATGTCTAACGCGCCAAAATAAGTTTTTACTTCTATCGGCACTCCCGGAGTGCATTTTTTAATTATTATTTCTTTTAGTTTTTAATTAATAGTTCAGTGAAATTAAGTATATTCGTTTTAAATAATACATGAATATAGAATATCTATTTGCTTTACAAATGAGTAAATTTCTGTTTTTTTTTTTTTTTTTTTATACTATAGGGGGATAGACGAACAGACCTGACCTGACGGTAAGTGACACCGCCGTCCATGGACCCTTGCAACTCAAGTGCGCTGCCCGCCTTTGAGGGTGATGAGGGATGGGGAATGCAGGGAGTGGAAAGAAGAGAGGAGGGATGAGGAGATGGTAAAAAGGAAAAAGGAGAAGAGGGGAGAGAAAAGGGGGGAGGTGGAATTGGGCCTCCGGAAACCTCACTCAATTCGGGGAAATGCAACGCAAGCGTTACTTCACAACCGGTTTTGTGTGAGGCCGTGGTATCGCACCGGTCGAGCCGGCCCATTCGTGCCTAAGCATGGCTCTACCACAAGCTAAATTTTATATTTTATATAGTACAAGCCATTCTAAAATTTTATATAAATAAAAAATATTTTTTTCGAATCTGACCAATAATTCCAGAGCCATAGCTTCTGTAATTATGGATGGTGTAATGTATTTGAAAAACATTCTTTAATATAATATTTATTAATATTGTACAATTTTGAACGCGTATTTACACTTAATATAATCTATAACAATGTTATAAAATTAATGTTGCACGTTTTTTTTTTTGTGCTTTCAATATTGAATGAGATAATATTGACGCTGGATGACCGAGCAAAGAAAAAAATAGTCATCTGGACTCGACTTCTTCTTTCTTGGCCCTATTTCCTACCTGAGCTATTACAGCCTTGTAAGGTGGTCGCCTTTACCTTCGTATTCTGTATATGTGTAATTGAGCAGTTTTTCATTGCCTGAAAACACGGATGAACGAACCAAGCTAGATTGATTTATCGCCCCCGAAACCCGCAAATATTAAATATCATGAAAATCGTTGAAGCCGTTCCAAGATTCAGATTATATAATGATATGTACATATATACAAGAATTGCTCGTTTAAAGGTATTAAGTATTTAAATAAGATAAGATTAAATATAAGAGACGTAGGAGTTTAGTATCAAGTATATATATTCTTATTTATGGCAACATTTTAAGTCAGATCTCCAGCTATACATCTATGAAAATTGCATTTAATTCGATGCAGTAGATTTTGCGTGAAGCTTTTACAAAGATACAGACAGACCGACAAAAATTTAAAAAAAAAAAACTGTTGTTTTAGATTCTGTTGTTCTAATTAAGACCTTATAAAATTAATTACTTTTTCTTCAATAACTCTTTAAATTTTATTATATCTGTAGATGTAAATGCTTGTGTTTAATGAATTATAAAATATATTTTATGTTTGTGGTTTTGTTTATGTGTATAATGATAATGATAATTATATTGTATAAGTTTATGATATTAAGTTCTTGATATTATTCATTTAAGCCATAGTAACATATATTTTATTATGGCTTATATTACTACTAGTAACGTATATTATTATTAGTAACGTACATAGATAATTTTTAGGCATGAACTGCTAGCTTGCATTGATTTTATATTTTATTGAACTATCTATTTCTTAGCCAAGTAGTTTGAATTAAATATACATTAGGAGAGCCCGTCAGTAGGTACGTCTACGTCTTGTTTACATTCATCAAAATACCTAAGCCGGCCTCCTTTTTACCACAGATCAATATGTATATATGTATGTCGGGTAGGCCGTAAGGCTTGTACCCTAGAAGAGGTAGGCACACGCGTATTAAACCCCCACATTTTGCAATTAGAATTTGATGCCGTCACCAAGAACTCCATAAACTGTATTGGATGCTGTAGGTTATACAGGACCATCTATTAATCGTTGCTTAAGAGCTGATCCTATCTTGATTTTCACCTTTTTTAGAATTTTCTGTGTGACAGCATTTAGTCTTCTAATTATATAAAACTAGCGTTAACCCCCCACTAGTATAATGTTCATTGGAAACAGTTCTTTTCTATATAAAAATAAGAGTTTTTATTTATATATAAAGCAGTCCCTTTTTGTCCAGATATTGAGAGATAAAACATTTCATCAATAAACATGAAGTAAGCTATCTTAACGACTAGGATAAAGATATGTATTCCTTTCCAGGGTGACCTGTTCGGTGGCATCAACGATGGTCTGCTGAGTAGAGCGGAGGCACTGGCAGCGGTGGACATCAGCAAACACCAGTCCGGTCCTCAGCCAGGTCCACCACTGCCACAGCTCAAACATGACATGGTATACCACCACGCCGTTGGGGGACCTTCGCCGCATAACGTCAGACCACATCAGGTGAGGTCCTGATATATATAGGCTGCCTACTGATTCAAATTTGCATTTATGAAAATAGCTGTTGGGGAAACAATTCCTTCATTTATTTTTATGATATAGGTTAACAGACAAATAGATGGGTCGGGTAAGTGGTAACCGCCGCCCATGGACGTAAACTGCAATAAGGGGGTAGGATGAAGGGAGGGGAAAAAGGAGAGGGTAGTTGGCTGTCCGGTAACTCACTAAATCGGCATTGTTAGTCTGCCAGTTTTCTGTCAGCCATGGAGGTCCCATTCGTACTTAAGCACGGCTCTGCCACGGTAATTATAATAATTAACATTTATAGCCTTAAACCCTTTCTCAAGAAAAGAAAAATACAAATTAGGTCCATCCGTTCAGAAGTTATGATGCCACAGACAGATACGCGATCACACGCTTAACTCATAAAATTCAGCCTTTATGTTAACGTTTAACTTATTTAATAAATAAGTTTTTAGCGTGTGGTTAACGATTACTAATGCATGTAAAGTTCACCATACCTGTACAATATTACCTTCAGACGCCATTACTAAAGATTAGCTTCACTTATTATCAACTAAGTAATCAAGCAGATCTTAGACGTCCAATTTAAAAAAGATTTAATTGAAGTATCGTAATTACGTACGCTTTTTATTATTATTTATTTTAAAACAACTCCAACAAAAGCATACAAACTACGGGCACAAAGAACATACAGGCATATACCTAATGGATTATGTACTTAAACCTTTATCGTGTCTTACCTGTAATGTCTGAGTAGTCTGGGCCCCTTACGCCAACAGGCCGGTCAGAATGTAGTGTGAACGACAAGAGAATTTGAGAGATAGTTAAGTATTTTTTAAAACAATTCCCGCATCAGGAATAATTTCTGTGTCGCAGGGCTTAAAGAATAAAGACAAAATATCCATCCCCATCACCTTGACGATTGGCACTCCACCACTGTGCGCTTCTCCAGAAGCTTTTTGCCTCGCACAACCAACCTATGGAACAAATTGTCACCTGCCGTATTTCCAGACTGATACGACTTCAAACCTTCAAAAAAAGAGCTCTACTCCTTTCTAAAAGGCCGGCAATGCATTTGTGTTTCTTGAGTTGTACATGGGCGCCGGTAGTCACTTACTATCAGGTGACCCGTCTGCCCGTGTGTCAGCTTCGTAAAAAAAAAATATAGAACACCCGAATTCGGGTCACCGATTTGTTTGTCACATAATTTTTTATCCCGTGTGGGAAGTGAACCCACGACCTCCAGTTCAGCAGTCAGGGTCACTAACCACTAGATCAGCAGGCCTCTTTGATCTGATTATGAAACCCGGAGATAGACATTTCTATTTTATAACGGGATATGTATGAGGAATTCAAGAGGTTGTGTATACATACAACAAACACTCACGACGGTATCCTCATAGAGGTAAGCCGAAGCGTAAAGAACTCCCACAATTGTAATTGCCAATTATAATATAGTCCCACTGTCATAAAGCCTATTTTTTTTTATACTATAGGGGGACAGACGAACAGACGGGTCACCTGACGGTAAGTGACACCGCCGTCCATGGAGACTTGCAACTCAAGAGCCGCAAGTGCGCTGCCCGCCTTTGAGGGTGATGAGGGATGGGGGGTGCAGGGAGCGGAAAGAAGAGAGGAGGGATGAGGAGATGGGAAAAAGAAGAAAGAAGATGAGGGGAGAGAAAAGGGTTAGGGAGAATTGGGCCTCCGAAAACGTCACTCAATTCGGGGAAATGCAACGCAAGCGTTACTTCACAACCGGTTTTCTGTGAGGCCGTGGTATCGCACCGGTCGAGCCGGCCCATTCGTGCCTAAGCATGGCTCTACCACTGAAAAATCACTATTACCGTCATCCCATCACTATTGGGAATAAGATGCAATAATTTCGAAAATATTGTCAGGAAAGAGACGATAGCAAGGACACTGATATTGCTAATAGTGTTGGATTGGGGAGTATAAAAAATTGCTCAAGCAAGTCAGGGTCGCATACCTATAACTCAAACTGGCTTGTGCCGGAAAGTCCGGGACTCAACTTCAAACAACTCTCAACAATCCCGGGAATTTGTGATTGAAACTCGTTTCTATAACTGAAAGCAATCTGGTGTCCCATCTAGCGAGCTTTAGATACTTCAAGTTCATTGACAATTATGTTTTGTGTTCGTTTGTTGTTTGTGAATCGTTTGTTGTTATATCGTGCACTTTGACGATGTTTTTTTCAGTAGAAGACTTTGTGGGCCGACCGGAGCAACGGTCATCTTCAATACGTTTTGATAAAAGATTCTTCAATATGTCGTCCACGTTTAAATTCAATAACCTATTTTGTTCACAGTGGCATAAGGTTGATTTTAGGACTTGTGAATCTTTCATTGCCCTTTCATTTTTTTTTAACAAAGTTTTCATTACCACATTGTTCAATTATCGCCAAATCAAAATCTCTCAAAAAAAATCCAAATTATCTCCGTTTCTTTTTAATTTTTAAATTGGAACGACATGAGTAGAAGTAACGTTATAATAACAAAAGCTATAGTATTAAAATTTTACACTGAAGCAACTAAACGATATACGAAGTTAATGTAATAACACCCAGCAACCTGCGCACGCACTCACACCCACACACGCACGCACTCACGCTCTCACACGCGAACATATACACTTAAACGCACACACGCATACACACAACTCACTTATATCAACACATACACACACACACACACACACACTCACTCTCATTTATAAGAATTATAAAAGCGCACTAAGACACTTACCTGACATACTGATACTGCACGAGTCCAGTGCCTATATGTGCCAATTTTCCACTATGTGAGAGGCTGGTAATCTGTCATACAGGTCTCCTCCTAGTACAGATACCAGTCTCTCACATAGTGGAAAATTGATGTCTAGATTAAGTTTCTAATGATCAATTTAATTTTGTAGCTATGTGAGAGAGAATCAATAAATTATAATTATTATTAATGAAGTTATGATTATAACAATATAATAACGATTGATATCTTTGGCCGAGAACTTTTCAATCCACCCTCATATTAGACAGATACCGAACACCCTACTCCACACTTGAAAATCGCTCTCAAACAAGCTATAGACATTATTGATACAAATACACTCCCTTTGGCGTTCAATCCATATGAATCATATAAAATCGAATTTTCCATCAATAAAACAAGGTATGATCGTAAAATTTTTTTGCAAATTCAACCACTCCTCGCCTCCGGGCTGCTCGTAAAGTAACCCTACAATATCATATGTAGACATGGCAGATCTCTGATTTTTGAGTAATATCCGCTGTAATACATGGAGGTCGGATTGACTCGTAAATATAAACGAGGTCACGCTGTACGTTATTTTTATATAGATAGTATTTAAACGAGCGATATCAAATTTAAACTTAAATTGTAAAACTTAATGATTCTGGATTACAAAAACACTAAGTGAGCGACTGACTGCGAGTGACGTGAATTCTCTAAAACAGAAAGTTAAATATAATACACCAAAGTAATCAACATAGACATAACTATGTTTAGTACTTACAGCAGCACACTTTTTTTATTGAATTTCATTAATCATCGCTAATTATTTAATACATAGCAAATATATAATTCGCCACATGCCTTCAGATCAGAATCGTGCTAGAACGGCTAAATGGATCTAGATGCCATTTGGCACCGAGATATATTAAAGTTTGGAATACTCACAGTCTTCTTTTTATCTCTGAAACATTTTCAAGCGAACGAATTGGCGGGCCAACAGCTAGTTTTATAAAAGACACTTACTTTTTTTAAGTTTTTATTTCTTTTCTGTACGGATCTGAAAGGTGGCCCACATAGATAGCGGACGATAGACGTGTGCATGTATCTGAAATGCGGATCTTGAAAATGATGTGCGGTATGACTAGAATGGACAAGGTGAGAAATTAAAATGTTTAGGGAGCCGTGGATGAAAAGTTGATCAACAAAAGATTATCGTTTTATGAACATGTGATGCGAAGGGATGAATAAAATGTCCTGTAGAAAATTTTATAACCGATACTGAAGAAAAGATGGATGGACTGCGAGAAAGAGGATATGGCTAGAAACGGAATAAGCAGTGAAATGACGAATGATGGAGTGATACGGAAGAAATACTCCCCCCCACCCCTCGCAAATAGAATTGCGATAAGGAGATGATGATGACCTGACTGCGTTATATATATTTTTTTCAACAATATCGACAAAAGCACCTTTAATTGACAACGAACTGTGTTTACTCGTACAGTTCGCTGTCGATAAAGGCGCTCTTAGTTTATAAAAACTAATTTAGTATATACCGCACGTTGCTTACGTTATTTAAGGTCGGTAACCTTATATACGTGACACGAGGCGACGACGACGCGTGACATCAGGACATTACAGGACAAGGCGATAAGGGAAGGGGGATGCAGGGAGGAGAAAGAAGAGAGGAGGATGGGAAAGGGAATAGAAAGGAGGAATGGTGGAAGAGGGAAGA
This sequence comes from Tyria jacobaeae, assembly GCA_947561695.1. Classification (NCBI taxonomy): domain Eukaryota; kingdom Metazoa; phylum Arthropoda; class Insecta; order Lepidoptera; family Erebidae; genus Tyria; species Tyria jacobaeae. Next base: position 1,033,741 of record OX387207.1, on the reverse strand, counting down.
GGAAAGAGGAATTGGGCCTCCGGAAACCTCACTCATATCGCAGAAATGCAACGCAACCGTTGCTTCACAACCGGTTAACCAACCAACCTGCCTAAGCATGGCTGTACTACTATTAGTTATTGTAATATATTAAATTTTTTTATGCACTAAAAGTATGTTATGTTAAATATATTTATAATTTTAATTTTTGTATTTCACTAAGAATAATTCCTGTTTCGCGGGGGACTTTTTCAACATATATACAACTGACATAAACAACACCCAGACGCGGAATAACTATTTGTGGACCACACAAATCTTTGTCCCGTATGTTACTCGAACCCACGACCTCTGGCTTAGCAGTTAGGGTCACTAACCGCTACACCAACAGACCAGTCAAATAATTTATTATAATTTGGTTTTCATTTCAATTTTACTTTTTTACTAACCAGGTACCTAATTAGACTAATTTTTGTAGTTTTTAACGTAAGACCATAGCTGCTTAAAACGTTTTAATTAGTGAGTCAGCAAGAGCATAATAAAGCGGATATATTTTTGTTCTGACAAACCTATTTAGGGAAAAGAGTAAACCCAGAACTGAGGGCAATTGATCACAGATTTCCAGTTAGAATTGTGATCCACATTTAGTGGATTGAGGCATTGCCTAGATACCTATATTTATCTACTACAACGATTGCACAAACATTGTCAACTGGATTTGTAGTTGTGTAGACACTTGAATATCTATGTATATTTGTGATTTATCTGCCTAGCTTACTATAACTTATCCAAGGCGAACATATTGGCATGATCTTTGACGTAGAGATATTTATTATTATTATTATTATTATTATTTATACCATAGGGGGACAGACGAACAGACGGGACACCTGATGGTAAGTGACATTTCCGTCCATGGACACCCGCATCTCAGAGTCGCAAGTGCGCTGCCCGCCTTTGAGGGTGATGCGGGATGGGAGATGCAGGGAGCGGAAAGAAGAGAGGGGGGATGAGGAGAAAGGAGATGAGGGGAAAGGAAAGGGGAGAGGGGGAGTTGGGCCTCCGGAAACCTCACTCATTTCGGGGAAATGCAACGCAAGCGTTACTTCAAAACCGGTTTTCTGTGAGGCCGTGGTATCGCACCGGTCGAACCGGCCCATTGTCCTGTGCCCATTTGATTATATTATATTTTTAGGTAGGTTGGTACGTCATTTATATTCATCGATGAGTATTGTAGGTGCATGTCGTCTGCGTACATAAATGCTTTATAGTGCTGTATATCACATTAGAGACCAAACGCCGGGCCGGTCGGTACACCGAGTCCCACACTTACCTCGTCGCTTGTGGCGTCACAAGTAAAATATAAACTAATTGGGCCTCTAATACCATACTCCTCTATTTGACGCTATAATACATCGTGTTCCAAAGAGTCGAATGGTTTTTATAATCTAAAAAATAGCAGTAATCAACTTATCGTTGTTCAAGCTAAGCTCAGTGGTCGTGCTGTGCTTCCAATATTGTGCTATGATTTTCTATAAAACTACTTGGTTGATTTACAATTACTTTTCTACTATTTAATTTATAACAGACAATATCTCCATCAGTAGTTACTCTAACTTAAGATTTACCGATATTCCTTCACTTGCACACATATTTATAAATTTGGACGCTAATACATGACTTTAGTATGTCTTTCTTAAGTTGTTTTACATCTTGCACTCTAGTTCTAGTTAGCTATATGCTATATAGGCGGTTCCTAGTTATATATATTAAAAAATATATATTTCCGACTTGAACATTTCTGATATGCCAGTATTACAAACATTGGGTTACAAACGGTATTACAAACAGGTTTGCCTAAATATTTTAATATTAACTCATTTAAACTTAACTTGGAGTTACCTGTCTCATTATATTATATATAACCATATCTTTCTATAATCATTATTACAATTTTCTATCTCTTCCTATTTGTATTTATTCGTGGCAAATCTATATGTTTATTAAGCTTATTCCTGTATCGCGTATATATTTATCTCTTATTGTTGATTTCCATGATCTAAAAGGAAAGCCTTTGTGTTCTATTTTTTTACTCAATTCAGTGTCAAGCTACAGTTTCGTGATTCTCTCTTTCTTTAAAATTATTTATTTTTTTCATTTTTCATATATATATCAGTGAAAGTAGTATGTAGTTTTCTAAACAATCGTAAAGAATTTGTATAGAAGTTTACAAATCTGCAAATGAAAACGTATTGAATAGTTTTTTTAGTGGTAGAGCCATGCTTAGGCACGAAAGGGCCGGCTCGACCGGTACGATACCACGGCCTCACAGAAAACCGGTTGTGAAGTAACACTTGTGTTGCATTTCCCCGAATTGAGTGGGGTTTCCGGAGGCCCACTTCCCCCTCCCCCCTTTTCTCTCCCCTCATTTCCTTTTTCCTCTTTCCCATCTCCTCATCCCTCCTCTCTTCTTTCCGCTCCCTGCATCCTCCATCCCTCATCACCCTCAAAGGTGGGCAGCGCACATGCGACTCTTGAGTTGCAAGTGTCCATGGACGGCGGTGTCACTTACCATCAGGTGACCCGTCTGTTCGTCTGTCCCCCTATGGTATAAAAAAAAAAGTATCCCATTGGTGCAATAGCCTTAAAATTAGACTATTAAATATAAAAGTATTTTAGAAAATCCGAATGCCAGTTCTAGCTATTACCGCGTTCAAGAGAAAGATATCTCTCTATTACTAAACCTGTTATATAAGCCTGCTACACAAAATCTACAGTCAAAATACCATCAAACACAACAACTTACCATACTATAGTCTTAAACAAATATATCTAAGTACACCCTATACAAAAACATCACAGAAAAACGTATATAAATAATAATAACTAAGAACGCATCCCAGTACCTTGGCAAGGGCTCGGCCCTCAGGGACAAGGGGCCAAGATATATGTGTACGGAGTTATAAAAATGAGCCAATATTATGCACTAGCCGATGTAATAGCTATTGTTGGATTACGTGTGCTTTAACCCCTGTAGGGGTGGCAGTAATATTAGTAATATAACATCTAAATATATATAACACGCAAGAGTTATTATTTAAAAGTTATAGAAGATTAACCTTTCTTAATAAATTAATACTTATATTATGCACCAAAATAGAAAAGAACAAGTAAACAAGTACACACTTAAACGTATAATATAATATATATTTATTAGTAATGGCCAGCGCAACCGGAATATTACCAAAGCCTCACAGAACAACGACTGTAAAACAATGCTTGCATTGTGCGAGCGAGTGAGTATTGTTACCGAGGGCATAAGCCCCTTTCACTGCCCCTTTTACCCCTCCCCCGTTTGCCCATCCACCCTTTCCCCTACTTGTAAAGGTAGACAGACTCTTGTGACTCTTGAGTTGCAAGTGCTCATGAGCGGTAGAAGTTATTTACTATCAGATAACCCGTTTGCCCGTTTCTCATCCTGTACATGCACAATGGACGACCTTATCGCTGCAGCAATTTCTTCCAGGCACTAAGTTTTAAGTACACTACTTTAAGTTTAACACACAAAATGTAGGAACACTTAGTTGCAATAAGCGATTTGACTTGACAGGAGTGTATAGGTCAACATCGGTAGTTTTGGTGCCAAAAAGCCAAAGATTATAATAAAGTAATCAAATGAATATTGTAATATTATACATTATATCAGTAGTATCGATTTTCTGTAAACCGTGGTATTACTTTCTCTATTCCCCACATACCACTCACACTCCCACAAAATGTCTCTGCCATTTGTGAACCGATTAATTTACAATTGTCTGAATTTCACTTATGTTTGATTGTATTATTAGTTTATTTCTTGTTTAACAGGTGGCTTCGTTAAAAAAGTCCCCTATATATAAACATTTGTATTAAACTCCTAAACAAATAGCAGCTATTTTTCAGCTTAAGCTAACTGTTTGGAAACGGCAAAATAAATATGGTTACAGGAAAGAGAACTCGTAAATTATTAATTAATAACTCTACTTGTAAAATACATATACTTATTCAAGTTCTACATGAAGTAACACAGACTCATATAGAATCATAATTTAAAATGAACAATAAGTGAATGAATGAATGAGTGTATGATTGAATATATGCTATAAAATTATTAAATAACACCTGTTAATAATATAGGTTTGGAAACGTACTGAATAATAATGAAAAAAAAAATATATAAACGTGTTTGCATTCACGATGTCAAGTAAAGTGTCAGTTTGAGTAACAACCTTTTTCTGTTTGGATTTATCCGTTCGGAAACACAACCGTTGAGGTTAAAGGAATATTTTTTTCATATACATTTTGAAAGGTAAACATTTCATGTATCTATAGTTAAATAACATACTAATATGGCTTAACCATACCTACATCTTTATAAATAGGAAAAAACAAAACAGTGTCATACCGTTGCTTCTACTATTTGTCAATATATATTGTATGGCTCTTAAACTTTTTTTAATATTACTAGCTAGTGTTGTCAATAAAAAAATTATGACCTCTGTGTGACCACTTGTAATAAATATATCTTTAAAAAACAAATAGCAAAATAAAAGTGATTTCAAAACGTTAAGCTCCCAACCGCATTTCGACTCAAATTGAATCAAATATTAAAGTAAAACGACAAAATAAAATAAATCCGAAAAATTACGAATGGGCCGGCTCGACCGGTGCGATACCACGGCCTCACAGAAGACCGGTTGTGAAGTAACGCTTGCGTTGCATTTCCCCGAATTGAGTGAGGTTTCTGGAGGCCCAATTCCCCCGCCCCCTTTTCTCTCCCCTCATCTCCTTTCTCCTTTTTTCCATCTCCTCAACCCTCCTCTCTTCTTTCCGCTCCCTGCATCCCCTATCCCTCATCACCCTCAAAGGCGGGCAGCGCACTTGCGACTCTTGAGTTGCAAGTGTCCATGGACGGCGGTGTCACTTACCATCAGGTGACCCGTCTATTCGTCTGTCCCCCTATGGTATAAAAAAAAATCTACACACGCTGTGTCAACATGTAATCATTCAGCAGTATATTTTATTTGGTATTAATATATTCATTGCCTTTTCATTATCACGCCCCGAACCTTTTCTTCAAAATTATTTTGCTAGCTTTGACCTGCGACTTTGTTTCCGTTATTATAGGTTTCATCAACGAGTTCCTGTGGTGTTCTGGTATCCTTAAGTGTAGCGGAAGAATGCAATTGCGATTCTCACTGTAACATCCGTGAGGGTCTTCCACCCCCTCATAAATAAAATATCTTTAAAAAGGGATAATAACATTTCCTGATAATTGCTTTTTTTTAATGCGATAGGGGGCAAACGAGCAGACGGGTCACCTGATGGTAAGTGACTACCGCCGCCCATGGACACCCGCAACTCAAGGATCACAAGTGCGTTGCCGGCCTTTTAGGTAGGAGTACGCTTGTTTATTATTTAAGCTTCATAAGGTCATCAAGGAACTTATATTTGAATTGTAGTGTCATGTGGGATTTCATTACATTATACTCTTATATAAATGGATTAAACAGAGCATATATGTGCGTTACTACTTACTATTCCAGTGACTTTACTCATGGACTTATGCAGTATTAACGGTCGTGTTCCAAAACATGTCCAAGCTCATGTTATACTGTCTTCAAATTTTATTTACGCTTACAAACAAAAATTTGTAATAAAAAAATCATGTTAAAGAAGTGTCCTTGGAGCTTCTACGATCTATGTATTGGAACAGGCAAGTAAACTAGCTTCACCAATGACTTAGTTTGAGTGACTCATACTCCTGACAGCTCAAACATACCTGTAGTTGTATTAATTGAAATAGTTTGGAATTTTAATTTTGATCCACATAAACAGCATTCGTCTACTTACTGTCTGTACAGAGAAACAAACAAACAGAGTACAGAATTTCGACCTAAGCTTTTAAGTTATTGCATACATATACACAGCCTTATAATGAAAATAACACTACTGAGCAGTGGTGTTCTGGCACGCTGTATATGTATGTAGATACATATAGTTCTTTTTTTATTCTATAGGGGGACAGACGAACAGACGGGTCACCTGATGGTAAGTGACAATATCCGTCCATGGACCCCTGCAACTCAAGAGTCGTAAATGCACTGCCGGCCTTTGAGCGTGATGAGGGATAGGAGGATGCAGGGTGGGGAAAGAAGAGAATTGGGATGAGGAGATGGGAAATAGGAGAGGGGGAGTTGGACCTTCGGAAACCTCACCTATTTCGGGGAAATGCAACGCAAGCGTTACTTCACAACTGGTTTTCTATGAGGCCGTGGTATCGCACGTGGTATCGTCGAGCCGGCCCATTCGTGCCTAAGCATGGCTTAATAATAATTAATAGAATTAATATTTCTGGTAATTTCTTGCAATTTAGTTAATTAATACGCTCGACAGAAACAATAACATCGTCATAATTCAAATATATTTAAGGATAGTTGAAATAAACGTACATACATATGTATATCAATAATATTTGAATCGATAGGTTTCCGCACTATACCATGAACCTCATTGTCAGTATTTAACTATTCAAGGTTCATATCCCAAATTATAATAAGTTCATGGGGAAGATTCATGGGCACGGCATGTTTATAAAAGTATTGTATATTCACATAGATTCACAATGGACGCGTATTATGAAAGTATTGATAATGTCTGATCTTATTGAAGTGTTACGTCAGGTGATAGTAACTTATTAAGTACCGATAGGGAGAAGTGTGTGTGTTCAAGAAGTTTTTTTTTTATACTATAGGGGGACAGACGAACAGACGGGTCACCTGATGGTAAATGACACCGCCGTCCATGGACACTTGCAACTCAAGAGTCGCAAGTGCGCTGCCCGCCTTTGAGGGTGATGAGGGATGGGGGATGCAGGGAGCGGAAAGAAGAGAGGAGGGATGAGGAGATGGGAAAGAGGAGAAAGGAGATGAGGGGAGAGAAAAGGGGGGAGGGGGAATTGGGCCTCCGGAAACCTCACTCAATTCGGGGAAATGCAACGCAAGCATTACTTCACAACCGGTTTTCTGTGAGGCCGTGGTATCGCACAGGTCGAGCCGGCCCATTCGTGCCTAAGCATGGCTCTACCACTGAAAAAAAGAAGAAGTATAAAAGAACAAATTAATATTTGTTGCAATTGTTTTCCCCGTTTTTTGTTCTATATTTAAAAATGTTTCTTTATCTTTCACTGATTTACCTGTGTTTATCTGTCTGTCTGAAGGTAATAAAAGCTAGAATGAGCTTTAAAGAAAAAAAAAGCAAAATATACACTAACAGTACGGGAGGTATACACATCATCTGACCAAAGTACCTTCAAAGTCTAGACAAAATTAACACTAAAAGTAACATCTATCCCCAAGTCGATCAACCGTTTCCCCCAAAACTACAAATGCGAGAAAAATCTATAAATAATAGATTCAACATGATAAACTAACCCTCGGTATGTTCAGGCAATTCTTTACGTACCCTATGGCAAGGAAACCCGCGTAATGCCTTCTTTATTACCATCGAACCGACGGCAGCAGTTAGAGGGTTATGTCCCACGAAACCGAACAGTTAGGGGTTGTTTGTAATCTGTAAATGTAGTTCGTGGATACAATGTCGGAAATGTTCTGTAGGATATGGTTGGGACAAGTGTGTATAGGATTTTATAGTTTTCGTATTGGAGGGGCTTCTGTAGGTTGTTTAAACGTTTGAACGTTATGAGACCATTGTGTAGATGTGTAAAGCCTGATAAGATGGGAGAGCCATGCTCAACCGGAATAATACGACGGCCTCACACAAATCCGGTTGTCCAGCAATGCTTGCATTATGTTTAACAGAATAAAAGAGTTGAGTGAAAAAAGAAAGGTACAACAAAAAACATAGTTCTTTTTATGCATCTGACACGCCAGCTGAAAGGACCTGGTTCAGCATTTGCTAGACAGCTGTCTAGCGTTGGTTTTCAACCAGGCCTTTGTTCCGTGTTCACAGATGATAGCCGGTTTCTCTTGTTTAAAAAGTACTTATATGTAATACTTAAATGAAAATATTAAAAAAACCATCACCATCATTGTCTATTGAGTTGCAGGTGTCTATGGGCGGCGATAGTTACCAAGTGACCCGTCTGCTCGTTTGCTCCTCTATAATATGAAAAAAAAAAGTTGGAATCCCAATTCACTTTTCGCAAAGGGTACAAACTTTGTTTGAGCCGAATCATACGCGCTTGTGTCGCGGCCCATGTTAGTACGTTCATGTTTGTCAAAAAGCCTTTAAACACTTAACAATTTTTTTTTCGTGGTAGAGCTATGCTTCGGCACGAATAGGCCGGCTTGAACGATGTTTTTTGTGTTATTTGTATATATATATATATATATATATATATATATATATATATATATATATATCTTTAAAATTTTAAAGCTCTCCGTAGGCCCAACTCCGTACTTAGGACTCAGTTACCATCAGGTGACCTGTTTGTTCATCTGGTTCCTTATATTACATAAACATAAAAAAGATAGCATAGCTTTAGTGTAACTCTCGAATGTATGTATAGTGATTCTATAACATCATACATCTAAAGCGCAAAAGGAATAAAAAACATAATATTCCTGATATACCTGCAAGTATTAGTGTAGAAACATGTAGAGGCGTACATGTAGCCATAGCCATACCAAGTCATTTAACTTTAGGTAACACTCTGATACCTTTAAACGAGCAATTCTTGTATATATGTATATATATATATATATATAATCTGAATCTCGGAAACGGCTCCAACGATTTTCATAAAATTTGGTATGTTTCGAGACCGATCAATCGATCTAGCTAGGTTTCATTTTTAGAAAAAAAAGGTACAAGGTTTTAATAGATCAGGTGGGAAATAGGGCGGTCCCGAAACCAGAAGATCAGGGTTCGAGTCCAGATGTTTTTTTCCCTTTAACACGATTTACCAGAATAAAAACAATCATCCAGATCATACAGGAACTAGGTATCTAATACGTAATCAAATCGCTGAAACGTGTACAAATTGTATATGTGATGAATGATGTACGTAAATAGCGCCTATTTTTATTTTATTTATTATTTAAAATAAAATAAATTATGGTCAAAATTTTGTCACCTGTCTATCAGTAGCATACATAAATTCTTCTCTTTAGTCGGTTCACTCTTGTCAAAGTAGACGTGGCTACTATGGTGTTGGTTCTCTGACAGCTGTCATGATAAACCGCCAAACTTTCCGCCACTTATGCCTGCTGACAGTCATCCAGACGCACTCGCTTTATGAGCAGCTACTCTTATCTGGTCTGTCCAGCACAGGCTTCGCCCCTCTACCCTTCCTAGCACTACAAGGCGCTCAATAGAGTGACCTCCACGCCGACAAACATGGTCAAAGTATTAGCGGTACGACTGTGTATCAATGTCGACAAACGTTTCCTAATGGCCAGTTCCTATTTATAAATAGGTGAACACGAAAAAAAAAACTGTATCATATTATTTGTACGCACTTTTAAAAGCAATACCATAATGACAAAACGTTTTTATATAAGGAACAATAATAATAGTATATATGGAAGTCCAGAAATCTGTAATTATTGTTTTTACAAATTGTATATGTGATGTATGATGTACGTAAATAGCCCCTATTTTTATTTTATTTATTATTTAAAATAAAATAAATTATGGTCAAAATTTTGTCACCTGTCTATCAGTAGCATACATAAATTCTCTTTCTCTTTAGTCGGTTCACTCTTGTCAAAGTAGACGTGGCTACTATGGTGTTGGTTCTCTGACAGCTGTCATGATAAACCGCCAAACTTTCCGCCACTTATGCCTGCTGACAGTCATCCAGACGCACTCGCTTTATGAGCAGCTACTCTTATCTGGTCTGTCCAGCACAGGCTTCGCCCCTCTACCCTTCCTAGCACTACAAGGCGCTCAATAGAGTGACCTCCACGCCGACAAACATGGTCAAAGTATTAGCGGTACGACTGTGTATCAATGTCGACAAACGTTTCCTAATGGCCAGTTCCTATTTATAAATAGGTGAACACGAAAAAAAACTGTATCATATTGAACGACTGACAAAAGTATAAAAATCTTTATTCCACTCTAGCATCTAAGTGCCTGAATAATTCTGGATGCATGGGTATCGTTAAAAGTCTTACATCATCCTGAGTAACAGCTGTTATAAGTCACTGAAAGAAATCAATATGGCGATGGCATATATAGCCATTAATTAGTTTCTACCAAGAAAGTTGTATTTTGCTTTAATTGCAGTGGCAATGCTAAGAATAGTATTAAATAACATGTTCATGACTATACATACGTGATAGAGCCATGCTTAAGCACTTACGGACCGACTCGACCGGAGTAATACCAGGGCCTTTTAAAAACCGGGCTTGAGTTGTAGTTATCCGTGTGAAACGGCAGTCACTTATTGGAAAGACTTAGTTTTTGTTCTACCTTTAATGTGCTGTAGTGTAGTGTGAAATGTGATGTGTAGTTGAATTTAAATATTAGAAACATGCTATTCTATAAATGTAATAATTGTTACAGGCCAACCTCTTTTAATTATAGATATTGATGGAAAACTAACATGGGGAGGGGTCTTTATTGAAGTCTACAGAAGCCCAAAACTTAGATTTAAATTCAGTTTTAACAGATGTGTAGCAAGATGTTTAACACAAAATATAGACTTCATATTACCGCAGGAATTGATTCTAAATTCCACGCATACAATCGCTTGCAAAAGCTACTTATATATTCTTTTTCTCAAGTTATCAACAAAAATTGTGTCAAATTTCGGCCACTGGGCGAACAATTGTAGTATAAAATAAGCGCAAATAAGTGTCACTCGCCACGCGAACCATTTTTAAATGGTACACAAAAACTGTCAAGGCGTTCCCTAGCGGGCACCGTGACAATTGGGTACTAAAATACTGTTAAGCCCCAGAGGGCCATGTTTACCCTTTGTAAGAACACACTTTTGTTTAAGTTCCAACGTTTGTCACACGAGTATAGGGTTATCTTTAAAATAATCACAAAGGGTGAACGATAAGAAGCATAAAATAAAGTGAAAGTATAAAAAATAACTATGATATTTTTTACGTTAAACGTATTAAGTATTATATGCGTGATAGTATTTGACGTAATTAATATTTAATTATATAATAATATACATATATAATATATATAATAATATAATAATTACAATCCTTTTTAACTGTCTTCAAAAGTGTGTATATTTTTTTAAATGTTTGTTACGTCAGAACTTTGGACTAGGTGAACTGATTTTGATGTTTTTTTTTATTTGAAAGCTGGTGCTGGTGCTGGTTCCATGTGGTCCCATGTCAATTTGGTTCAGTTGTGGCAATGGCATCCATGAGAAAACCATATAGCGCACTTACAACAAGAGTTGCAAGTGTCCATGGACGGCGATTGTCACTTACCATCAGGTGACCCGTTTGTTCGTCTGTCCCCCTAGAGTATAAAAAAAAATATAATATTGAAGTCGGTCGTCCACTTTTTTAAAGTGAATGATTAATGTATGTTAAGCTACCGTCCATTGTTGACACATTATTTTAAAGAGTACTTTGAGAAACCCCTAATTAATTGGCAAAATTTATACCTTTGTGACTTGCTTGTTGGTCTATTCTTTAGTGAAAGTGACTGCTGAGCCAGAGGTCGTAAATTCGATTCTCACACGGTACAAACATTTTTGAGATTCCAATATACTTAGTTGTCCCGAGTTTTGGCTTTCTGAACTTGTTGTTAGTAAAAAGTGTGGTGTTGTGGGACACCAGATAGGAACTAATTTCATTATTATAAGGAAAGCTTCAAGTTTCCGTTGTTTGTAATACTTTTACTAGATTACACACACCATGTTTTGTTTTAAAACAAAAATCCTTAAACTTCTTGGAAGTTCATTAGAGAAACTATAATAAATAAAAAATATCTTACGTTACGGACGTTTTTTGCCGGCTAGGGTACCTCTCCGCAACACCCCATAAGGATCTTCGTTCCAAAAAAATCTCTCAATAATCGCTTTAGTGTAATTGAAATCACTACTGCAACTTACAACGTTTTACTAATTTTTATTTTTATTTTTAGAAGCAAGCTATGCAGAGCTTGTACTATGATATCCAGACTGCTGATATAATGAATATAAACTGGTGACAAATGTATTTAAATTATAAAAAACAATTAATGTTAGCATTATGACTATATATGAATTTTTTAGCAGCCCTTTGACTTTTTGATCATCAGCCGTTTTCAAATTTTTGGAAAGGTTTTCAAGTCAGGGGTATATCAGTTGTGTCGTACTAAAATTCATATGACACAATTACCCAGTAGCTATAGAGTAAACACGTACGACCTTAGTTTCAAAAATATGTCCCATCTCACAAAATAATAATCATAAATATTACGATGACTGACATAAAATGTTGGTCACCAATGGTGCCAATCAAAAGTAGCTCTTAAATGTATCTATTAAGTGCCAGTGCGTCAAACGGTAGAAAAAAATAAACGGATTTGAACCTTAAGTGGTTGTAATAAAAGCCTTTCACATCGATATAGTACAACTTTAGTGAATGCATTACAGTTGTGTGGCTAAGAAATCAGCAATTTTAAATGTGTGAATTCATTGATAAATGAATGTTTTATTTTATATTTTACAATAATAGTTAGACACAGAGTGAAATAAGTTGAAAAGGTAAAATAAATATTGAACGATTCTACATTTTTATCATCGAACGTTACTTATCATTGAGAAAATTTAATATAAGCGATTCTATTGATATTTGTGTGTGTGATGTGTAAAAAAAAACCCTTCAAATTTTAGAAAAGGGCTGATGATCGTCAAAGGACTGAACGTTCGGTTTATTTGCTTAGGAGCTACGATGCACCGGTCAGACACACAGAAATTGATACAGAGGGAGAATAAGGCCCATTATGCGTCTAAGATCCCTAACGCAGCTAAGAAAAGAGCTGATAACCGTCAAACCGCTGTACTTTATTTGATAAAACTTAGAAGACATACTTCCAAATAAAAAACCCGCATCTAAATCCGTTCACCCGTTTAAGAGCTAAGGTCCAAAAACAGACCCACATACACAGTGGTCAAACTTATATATAACAGCCCTCTTTTTGCGTCGGCGTTGAAAAATAAAAATTTCAAAGATACTAGTAGCAGTAGCCCCGCTGCTTTAATGGCCGCCGGTCACGCTACAAATTACGCCACTTGTCCAAGTCGCAATGTAACGACACAAATCACTATTATACGAATATAATTTACTTGATATACGCTGGTACGGGGTTGGGGCTAGCTGCTGACGATAAAATGTAATTAAATTATTATTTGTAATTGAAATGGGGTGTTCTAAGTAGATAGGAATTTATTGTGACCCAAAAACGATTGTTTATAGATATACAATTCTTTAGTTCCTTAGAAGTCGTTTTATGAGAGGGGGGGGGGGGGGGGCAAAACGAGGAGACGGGTCGACTGATGGTAATCGACTCCCACCACCAGTGGAACTGCAATTTATTAGTCGCCGTTCTCTTTTGTTACCGGATGTCTTATTAAAGCTGTTCAAGGAATCCTCTTATTTTAGTCGGTGGGATGACGGCCTAAGCGGGTTTCCACAAGTTAAAAAAGAACGCTTTTTTCTTGAAAGTTTTAAAGGTGGTATCGGTCCGGAATACGACCGAATCTATTTAAAATTTCAGCTAAATTTTCTTAAATTAATAAACGCCCACGTACTCTATAAAAAAAGATAATTTCAATATATGTATAGAGTTACATCACTACAAGTACCTGGATGACCGAGCATTGCTTGTTGTTAATTTTATAAATCGTGTAAAAGAAGTAACTTGAAAAAAAATTACGTCTGGACTCGTACCGCGAATCATCAGCTTTTGGGCTCTACTTTCCCACCTATTATAACCATGTAGATGGTGACGAAATTTACCTTCGTATTCCAATGATATTGTAGCAGTTTTTCATTTCGTAAAAACACGGATAAAGCAATGTTTTCTAAAAATAAAACCTAGCTAGATCGAATCATCGCCACCGAAACCCCTGTATACTAAATTTCGTGAAAATCGTTGAATTCGTTTGCGAGATTCAGATTATATATATACATATATACAAGAATTACTCGTTTAAAGGTATTAGATAAAAAATTAACCACAATTTTGTAATCTGTAGATGTCAATTTGACACTAGGAATAATAGATAATGACTAAAGACCGCATTATATGCAACATAGAAAAATGCATGAAAAATGCGTGAAATATGCTACATTTCCTGTTATTATATTGTTTTATTGTCTTGCCCACGGGTCATTGTTTACCATGGCTAATGTATACCCATTAGCCCCGGTGGTATGGCGGACTTGAACCTATTAAAAACACACAGCGTTCCATCATCGGGGGTTATTGCCAGGCCCTAGATATTTTTTTTAAATTTATCAACCTTATTACTATGATTATTATAATACAATTAAAGTAACAATTATTAAACATTTTTCTAAAAGTACACAATCAGGTATTGTGTATACATATTTTCCGTAGTAAGATTGTGTGTTCGATCTTAAAAACATTCGTATTAGTGGTAAAGGGCCGCTCGAGCGCTTACAATTTCTGACAATACTTTTGACTTCCCATTAATTAAACTATCAATTTGGTACAAATGGTTATTGATTAAATTGTTTTCAAACTTTTAAGTTTCCGCACGAATGCCTCTGAGAGCGTCAAATCGTCTGCTATATTACAGTCATTATTTCAATAGATTCTTTCCATGCCACACCGCGAGTATCTACCTTGTTAATACTTGTAAATATATGTATATGTGTAAAAAATATTTACTTAACACTTTTTTTTTTATTTATTTTTTTATATATTAGCCTACCATAGTGACTCCACTTTGCCTGATGGAAAACAATAAGTGGAGTCAAAGAGTGGTGGCCACCATCCTCATTGCATGTCTAGTCAATGTAGCATGGTGACCCACACTATGGTGGTGAGATGCTTTTTCACGCCCCGCTTAAAAGACCCGGGATCAAAGTGGCAAGGAAACACGTGCGCTGGTAGGGAATTCCAGGATTTCACTGATCGGCACAGGATAGAAGAGCCACACCGTTTAGTTCGGGTACGTATATTTTCGACGCTCAAACGGTGACTCCTCAGGCCAGCACGTGTAGTCCTGTAGAGGAAGTGAGAAGGTGGGACCAATTGGAAGAGCTCGTCAGAACACTCCCCGTGATGTAGGCGATAGAGGACTGCCATAGAGGTGACATCTCTTCGCAACTGCAGAGGCTCGAGAGGCTGGGTGACCTCAGGACAGTCGATAATGCAACCGATCGAGAGCGTCAGGCAAATTTAACACAATACATATTAAATGGGTTACTTACCGAATAATACAGACATACATTAAGGCCTGTATTTCCGGAGAGATTACATAATTAACACCCAAAATGTACGTAATGGACGCTAAGCCTATTGCTTTTGGGATTGAATGGGAAAAGTTGGATTATATTGACAGGAATGGGAAGATAGAAAGGGAAGCCCTCTAACTACTTAATACGAAAAATATAATAAATATAGAAAACATTTGGGCAAATAGATAAGCCGGTCTCTAGTATATACTTACTCTTGGTAGCTTTGCTTTGCTTAAAACTCAGTAACGTCCATATTGATTCTGTTATTTTTTCATGTAAATCTCGGCCCTCTATATTATAAAAACAAACTATATATGCCTCATAATGTTCGTTATCGTTTTCATCTCCCAGAATAAATACAAACAACATGACAAGGTGCTTTTTCTTTTTTAAATCGATCAAAAATTTAAATCGCAAATGCGGTCAGCGGCGGTAATAACGTAAGCTTTTTTTTTTAAAGTCATTAGATATTTTCATCATTTCAACATTTCATTATAAGTCATCAAAATAATTATACAGAAATTGTTACCTTTGCCATACAAACTATGAAGTACGTATGAGAAACTTGGAGGTTATTTAAGCTCATATAACACAAACTACCGTGCAGCACGTTGCAGAGCTACGTGCGGAGTCCTAATTGTGACGTACTGCGCCCCCGGGACGCCGGACACGAACTCACTACTGCATGTAATAGATAAATAGTGCACTTTTTTTTTTCTAACCTTGTATTTTATTCAGGCCCGGTTTCCTTGGAGAAGATATATTGTCGCAATAATCAGGTGCGGAAAAAGTGAACCAATATTGTTTATGTCTTTTTGTACTAAGTTTTTTTACGCGGTTTACGGCATATTATGGCTAACTCATGTTATAAATGATATATACTCATTTAGATTGTTTGTTACTGTTTTTATTTAAAAAATAAGTTAGAGATACGAAAATATTGATTGATTGATATAGTTGAATGTCATGATTAAATAATGTGAGGCCAATGGTTGGTATATATAGCTCTAGGTTTTTTAAAAAATGTATACAATTTTTGTTTAACATTACATACTCACATATGCTTAAGGGTAGGCAGAAACGTCTATATATATTGTCATAACTATTTTTTATTTCAAGCAGTTGAAATACATCTGTTAATTAAAAGTTTAAATAAATATTATTAAAAATTTAATAACTTAAATGTATCTCTTTTATCAGCAGTTAGCACTACACGCAATACCCAAGTATTCTTAATACGTATAAATATATCATTATTATCACTAAATGAGTTTCATTTTACTACAAAACTGATAAAGTAACGAGATTGTATTTGATATCTATTCAATTTGTAAGAAAACAACATGTTTCATCATTATTACTTTTACTTTTAGTACAGGCGTTCCCAAAGGACGTTTATGAAACACGAAGTATGTCTTAAAATAAAAGCGAGCTGCAACAAAATATAGACGAGCCATATGTGCGGGAGCGGGCCTCTACAACAAACATTCATTTTCGCAACAATGCCGGTCAACAACTTAAGCATATTGGCTGAACACTCCCTCCCAATCAACGTCACAACGCGTTCCAAACAACCCCGTTCTAAAAAAAAAAACACAAGTGTTTGCTCTCATAAAGAATGAGCGCAAATCTGCACAATGATTGTTTATGTTTCCATATCAGAACGAGTGCCATTGTTGCCGGGGTGCACCCTCGCTTTATTTACAATAAAACGTACGATTTAACATGAATACAGAAGTTAATACGACGGACGAGTATAATGGGCGCGACGCCCTTCGTAATCCTCTTAATAATTATTTGAACATTGACAGGGAACTCAAGTATGTGTCTTTCCGCAGATGGGCCACCACGGCATGGAGGGACTCGACATGCTGGACCCGTTGACGTCATCTTCAATGACGACTCTTGCGCCGATGGGTGAGGCTGCTCCCCCCCACCATCAGCTCCACGGCTACGGCACCATGAACCACGTTATGAACCACCACCACCACCACGCCAGCGGACTTACGCACGCACCCCCGGCGCATTTAGGTCACCCCGCAGCTGCACTACACCCGGACACCGATACAGACCCTCGGGAACTCGAAGCTTTTGCCGAAAGATTTAAACAACGAAGAATCAAACTCGGGGTCACTCAAGCGGACGTCGGCAAAGCGCTAGCTAACCTCAAACTCCCTGGCGTGGGCGCCCTTTCACAGAGCACCATCTGCCGCTTCGAGAGTCTCACATTAAGTCACAATAACATGATCGCCTTGAAGCCTATACTGCAAGCGTGGCTCGAAGAAGCAGAAGCACAGGCGAAGAACAAACGCAGAGATCCCGACGCACCTAGCGTCTTACCCGCTGGAGAAAAGAAACGCAAAAGAACGTCAATCGCTGCACCAGAGAAGAGAAGCCTCGAAGCTTACTTTGCCGTGCAACCGCGTCCTTCTGGAGAGAAGATTACTGCTATTGCGGAGAAACTGGACCTGAAGAAGAACGTGGTACGGGTATGGTTCTGCAACCAGCGACAGAAACAGAAGCGTATGAAGTTCGCGGCGCAGCACTGACCGGCGGGCGGCGGTGCGGCTCTGCTTTACCCGGGTGCCGGGTACGGCTATTAAGTCGCGCCATCACCGCCGCCATTCGTCGCCGCCACGCACACACCCGCAGGCAGACTTACACACACACCACATACACATAGACACACATATTACAAGATCTCATCCCGATCTCATTTCTTCACTCCCCGAGTCGTGCGAGTTAGTAGTTATTGTAGATTTTGTATACCTATTCGTTTCTGTTTGTTTATCGAACTCTTCGTATATGTTTCGAGACACAGGGTATATAATAATCCATTATATACATACATATCATGACAGTGAGTAGTGGTCGCTTCATACATCGTTCAGTTCGTGCGCGCCGTCTTACAATGTTTTCGGAGCATCGAATATGTAAATGATAAAGAAATTGAAATTCAGGATTTTTAAGAGAATGTGCCTTGCAAATAATCAATATTCTGTGTTTTAATGTTAGTAACTTCATTGGTGCGAGTCGCAGGTCGTACCGGCAGCCGGACTCGATCGTACACACGGTTTGATCTCGTTTGCCACTGGTTTGTGGTCAGCACCAGGTCGCATGCGAGAGTTAGACAGCCTTTTAAATGTACATATAACATTTTTTCATCTCTTTACATTGACATCAAATATTCTCTCGTATGCTACCAGTGTCTTATCAGTGCATAGTCTAAGTTTAAATTATATTTAATGATATATTTGTTAGGCTTTTTGTTTACTATTGATACTGTACAAAATATGTGTAAGATTGTATTAGTTCCATGTTTAAGTTGTAGATATATTTCAGGGGGATTGTACTATAATTTGTTTATGTTTTTTTTTTATTATTTATTTCAATAATTAGGTATATATATATATCACGGAATGGCACAATTTCTAGTCTAAGAGGTTATTAGTGACATTTAGCCAAAATAGTAATAAAATTCATTTGTAAATAATCACATTTCGATTAATTAGTAGACATTAGTTTAAAAACACATAGTTACTAAAACGAAAGAAATTCTTACAACGCAGTTGGATTCATGCAACTTATTACTTTGTATGTATAATGATGACCAAATAAGTCAACACGTGAACAATTGATGCCAAAAACATTAATTTGCGCGGCCAAAGTGTTAAATGAACCTAATTAAAAATTGTAAGGGTTATTTTATGCATGAATCCAAAAATGTGTCATCAAAACGGCTTAAGTAATAGAAAACCAGAAAAAAAAATGACAAAAAATTGCAAATTATAAATAATATTTTTAAAAGATATTTTGTAAATATAGATTTAAAAAAAAGACTTAAGTAATGAAATGTGCAATCTAGACCTCGTTAATTATATAAATAACTGCTAGGAAGTTATGAAATTCACCAAAAACGAGAAGAATACATATAATGAAGCATTATTCTTTATTAAAAATCTAGCCAAAGCTTAATTTTATAGCATCGTTTTAAAAGCAACTTTTTTAAAGATTATTTTTTTAATCTCATTTTTTTACTGACTTTTTTTTAATAGAGTACGAATTAGTACAAATACTTATTGTTTTGTATAAAGATTGCCAACACTAAAAAAGTGTTTTAAAATGAAATTATTATTTGAGATGCATTATTGAGGGTTTAAAACATGAAATAGTAATATTGAGATGAGCGTCATATTGATTTCGATGATTATCAGCTTTGGCAGTTTGGTTATTATATTAGTGTATGTCTTGTATATTATGTTACTTTGGGATTGGCCGTGTGCGAGATCTGTCAAGTTATTGACGTAATTGTGGTAGTTGCTCCACAAGCTTATTTATTTATTTGGAGTCGAATCTGAATATTGTTTTGGTTGTTATTATTTAGACCAAGGTCATAACTTTAAAAATGATACCGTTTCCCGCACGATAAAAAAAATATGGAACATCAACATCTTGTTCTATTTCATGTTTTGTGTCCGTTTTAAATGTGTTAAAAGTAGCTGTTATCTATCTATAGAGTTTCTGCACTACTTCTTAAAGGAAAGAGCTGGATAATGGATTATGCTTAACTGAATTTAGCCGCTCTATCTTTTGAATTTGAAAATATATATCTTTTTCTCGTATATTATATTTTGCGCATATTGTGCAGTAACTGCCAAAAATATACTCATATTCCAAAATATTGACACTTTACTGTACTATTTTGCTGAAAAATATATCATATATTCTGTACAATACGATATATAATAGCTTGGTCGTGTTACGTAACCAAATTCTTAGTCACGTATTATCATGCAATCTAATTTGTACTTAATTGCGTCAACACGAGAGTGTGAATTCGGAACATTGTACCAATTTTCGGAATTGTTTTTTTTTTTTTTTTTTTAGTCTAATCCAGGTAGGCTATTTAGGCTTATAAAACACCAAGTGTCGTTCAAGAGATAATGAAATACTGGCTTTATATCACTAAATTTTTCTAATATTATTTATTTTTTAACAAAGAAATTGAACCAATGATCTCGTACTTAGTGTAAACCTATTTTTATTTATATTTAGTCCTAAATGTGAAAGAAAATTTATTAATTTATTTTGAGTAGTAAATAATATTGATATTAATTAATAATAGACCGAATGTAACTATTATTACTATTAGTTCTGAAAGCTAAGGCAGTAATAATTTTAAGTAGACATTAGAAAACGTTTCTCTTGCAATTATTAAAATTCTTAATTATTAATAATAATAAAAACGAGACAAATTCCTTTCGAAAACCAATAAACAATAAAATGAAAATAGAAATATTAGTAAAAAATATGTTGTTTCATTCAGAAAGCTGCCCTAACATCTTCTTCGTCGGAACTGACAGGGTATCCAAAATATCAGGTCAATCGGACACCGGTGTGTCAAATTTGGCGTGCAAAATTTCATCCGACCAATTATACGCAAGTTGAAAACGCAAGCAAACGCTTGTAAAAAATAAAACCTCGAAATATTCTCGACCTGGCAATTTGCAATACATATGTACATATATAAGCTAACGCTTTTATCCCCTAAAGGGTGGACATAGGTGTATAAAACACCCACATATTGCAAAATTAGAATTTGATCCCTCTAACGTAAAACAGGGCCAAGCCTGTTGATGTCAAACGGGTACTATATGACTGTATACATACTGTCTGACAGATAACAGTCCCATCCCGCAGTCGCTTCTTACGACAGCACCCTGAAGATATGAGGTGTCTCTATTGTACTCCACCATGAACCACTTAAAACAATAATATTAACAAATACTAGAAATATATATCTCTAAAGAACTACAATCCCGGAGAGCGCTAGAGCCATGCTTAGGCACGAATGGGACGACTCCACAGGTGCGGTACCACGGCCTCACAGAAAACCGGTTGTGAAATAACCGTCAGTGAGGTTTCCGGAGGCCCAACTCCCTCACCCCCCCCTCCTTCCCATCTCCTAAACCTCCGTCTCTTTTTCCCCTCCCCGCATTCCCCTATCCCTCATCACCCTTAAAGGCGGGCAGCGCACTTACGACTCTTGAGTTGCAGGTGTCCATGGACGGCGGTTGTCACTTACCATCAGGTGACCCGTCTGTTCGTCTGTCCCCCTATAGTATATAAAAAAGTCGAATGAGTTCCATTTCCAATTTATTAGTTTGTCAGCTGGCACACCTTCACTATTAATGAAATCGTGCAAACTCACCGTCAGAAGTACATACATACAGACAAACATTCACGCCTGTATCCCAAAAGGGGTAGACAATAATTAAATAACATTTATGTGAGCAATAATATTGCGTCATCCGGGCTCCTTTTTTTTTTTTAAAGAAAATAGCTCTTGCACTAGGATTAATTCCTGTGTCGCGGGGGACGGACACAAAGAACACCCAGACTCTGAACAAACACCTTGAGGATTACACAAAGTGTTGTCCAGTACGGGGTTCGAACCCGGTGCGGCAGCGTCGTGACGAGGAGACCACTTCAACCGCTACGCCATGCGTCTTTTGGAAATTGTATTTGAACATTTTGGAGTATATTGACAGTAAAGGAAGGACAGACAGGAGTAGTAAGTTTATGCAGATGGATTGGGGAACAAAACCAATAGCTCATGCAAGTCAGGGTCGCATACCTGTAACTCCAACTGGCTGGTGCTGGAAAGTCCGAGTCATCTAAGAAGTCGTGTGGTGAGGGTTATGCACGGATGTATATAAGAGATTAAGGCTTCTCTTGTACCTTCCCATTTAAACAAATCTTGTAAGTATTTTTTTATCTAATTCTATTATAGTATAGTAACAAGACTTCCTATAATTGACAACACTATAATTTGGCATCCTGGAGCTGGTCTGGTGATAGACCCTTGAGCTTATATGATTCGATTTAGTGAGTCCAACAGATGGGGATTAGTGACGACGGACTGATGATCTGGTCAGGAGTTGGATTCTTCAATGGTTACTTTAATAGGAAGTAACACCCCTCCTCATATTTGGTGTATTTTAACCAATCAAACACATTATTATTGATTGGCCTGTTGCTTTGTGGTTAGTGATCCTAACAGCTGAGCCAGAGGTCCTGAGATTCCCATACGGTACAAACATTTGTGTCATCCATAAATGGGTGAATCCTGAAAAGGTCAATTAACGATGTCCAGATGTAAAAAGTGTCTGTATTATTATTAGAGAGCAAAATATTTTTGAAGTGAAAACTTCTTTTAGCGCAATACGCATATTTTTAGATGAGATAAAATCTATGGACTCGCGACACCGTTACGAGACGCATATGTCCAATCAACAAAATATTAGCACAACGAGATATAAAAGTATAATTGATGCGGTATTCACGAGATATTTAAGTAACTTCGAATCAAAATTTAGTTACCATGAACCTATAGTTTCTATTTTAGATTGTAATAATTTTAATGATAATGATGATGATACAAGAGTCGTCGAAATTGTTAACGATGATTCATAAAAGAATATTAAATGTATTTTAAGGTTTCTAATAATTAATAAAATACAATTCATAAATAAAATGCAATTCATTACCCAATACCCCAATAACCCTAGTACCCATCTAAAAAATGTCTAACGCGCCAAAATAAGTTTTTATTTCTGTCGGCACGCCCGGAGTGCATTTTCTTTATATTATTTGTTAGATCTAGTAGGGGCATGATAGTCATTTGCTTTTCAATTTAGGAACAAATAGTTTAAACATAAGAAGTCGTTTTAGTTGATACCCCTGGTGTGTCCTGTTTACATTTTCCAAAGTATTCATCATCAAATAACCAACTTGTAACCATCAAATGAATAATTCATGTACTTTTTCAGCCTGGACATTAGTTAATGTTTAGACAAAAAAATAAACAGTGTGTGTTTGATACCATAATGTTCGAGACATGTAGGTCAACCTCATCGTGCGAGTGCTAGTTGCGCTTTAACCATCGTAGTGGTAGGTCGTGCCTCACGTTACTCATTGACGAATTTACAAAGGTATGTATTTAATTCCCCTGATTTTATTTCACTAGTTCGTTGATTACAGTGACCTTATAAAAAAATATATTTTTTTTTAAGATCTGTTATCTGTTATAAAGGGAAATACATTAGAGACACGTCTTTATTATTTTAATAATAATCAATATTTTCTATAATTACCTCGCAGGATTTCCCCTGAACTCTTTTTTGTATTAATGTCCACTTATGTTGTAAGTATATGATACCTTTTGCATAATAAATTAATTTCCTATCATGCAAAGCAATTCAAACATTTGAAATCTGAGAAAATTATGTGTAGAGCGAAGAAGTTCTAAGAATTTTATTTTACCTATATATACTTAGTATGTGCGTTGTTCAGTATCTAGAAATGCTTCCTAAGCAAACCAGATAAGAGAGACTGTAGAAACAACGACTCTCTGAGCATCGTAGATTAGAAAAAACAGTAATCCAGAACTGCCGAACTACAAGAAAAGGAAAGGCAAAAATATTTGAAGAAAATGAGAGAATTTAAGATTGTACCAATAAGTGAAATGAGTCCACGGCAACAGAAAATTATGAGAACAAAAGTTGAGAAATTTTAAATAGTCACAATCAAAAAAGGTTCTATAATTGTTTATATGTAGTATAATTAGTTCTCAATTATGAATAAAAGTGCCAATGTTTGTGATCAAAAGACTGATTATTTTTTTATATATAAATCAGATATAAGACTACAGACACCTACAATATTTTAATTGTGATTCCCTTCCCACCGCATTTTGATTCCCCGGCCCAAAAAACTTTGAACTGATAAATAATTTGGAATGACTCAACAAAATGACGCATATTTGATAAATATGTTTGTAATGAAGGTAAAACTAATATTATATAACTATTTAAAGGTAAACCAACAAAAACAAAATTGCCAGGGGAATCAACTGAATAAGCAAAATTTCAAGATTTACCCAAATAATTATCCCGATTGTGGGAGTTTCTTGTATCTTGTATAGGTTTGGCAAGTACAAAAATAGTTATAATTTTATTATTTATTTGTTAACGATAATTAATTCAGTCCCGTCATATCCATCGGTATAAGTAACATCCATTTCCTTCCCTTTTTATCCTCCCTTTCCCTTTCAACATACTCAAAATTGTCCCAACAATTCCCAAAAAAAGGAAAGAAAAATAGTTCCCCAAATGACGCCTTGCCTTTGTGTGCAAGGAGTCGAATTATATATTAATTATTAAAAAAATTCATAATATTATATTAGCTATTGATAGTTGGCTGTCAAATAACGCAGTGCCTCTTTATTAAAAGAAAATTATGTGAGAGAATGAGTTAGAAAAATAGATAATATTAAATCATCTTTTTTCCCAGGACGATAGATGACCATCCACCGTTACCCCGTGGTATCAGAAATATATTAGTATGTTTAACCGCAGTCTGGTTACTTAGTACAAGCTCTGCTTAGTTTCGGATCAAACGGCCGTGTGTGAGGTAGATATTATAATTCTTTTTATTTAACTTTACCAACAAGTAAATTACATTTTTAAATATATAAAAAAAAAATAATTAAAATATAAAAAATAGTGCGCCTAACACAGACAAAACAGAAACCACCTCACAATGCGTGCGGTATCAAAACAGGCTGCCTTCTGCATTAGGCCCTTCACCCAGCTGTGTAACGTGAGCCTCTGTAGATGTTGGTCGTGGCTCTTGGCAATCAATCCATGAGCTGATACTCTTATTTATTAACTTTATTATTACCCTCGAGGTAAAAAAAAAACTCACAAGTATAACATACACATGATGGGAAGATGATATAAATAAGTTAGCGATACCACACTAGAAAAGAACTGTTGATCACAGGAGGCTTAACCAAAAAGCAAAAGTTTGTAGAGGCGTTTGTGATATTGTAAACAGCTTTTTTTATCAAATAAAATACACAAAATAACATTTGTATAGGTAGATAGCATTCGCACAAAAATAAGGATTGTAGTTACTATATTTAAATAGTCTTCATAATATATGTACTTAAAAATAAGAACAGTGCAGGTGATAATTAGTTAACATTAAACTACATACATACTGTACGAGGCAATAATCGACACGAGCCTCGTAAAGTCACGTTGCGCGCGCTCAGCAGTTTACGCCGATCCATGCTATTTCATCACTAGTACGAATTAGTACATTTTCGGTCACCAATCGGTCCGGGTGTGCTCATAACCATTTTAACCATACCATCCTAGAGTAAGTTAAGTAGATAAACCAGTATTTTGCTTAACCTTCTCTTTCATTTAACCATATTTTCGCTGTACGGTAACCTTAGCCCGTACATACATACTTCTGGCTGGCAACGACATTTACAGGTAATCAAGGCTTTCAATGTTCTAGAGAAAGTGAGGCTTTAGTTTATATATAATGTTACTTGGAGTAGTTATTTATTTATTAGTCGAGGAACTAAATAGAACGATGCCTGCACGCCATATGTGTTTTTTGCGCGGGCTGTCCAAAGCCACTTTGAGCGACCGCCCGATATACATTTCGTTTTCTTTTAAATTGTATTCATAGAATTGTTCTTTTAGATGTGGATGTGTACTTCATTTGTGTACGAATAATAGGAATATTACAATGTATAAATAATAAAGTTGTTTTACCATCATATAATCTTAATTAAATGTGTAATTTTTTTAAATAAATTTTTGGGGGTTAGTATTGTCATTTTTCTTTTTTAAATAATATGAAATAAAGAATATGAAACATTTTAATAGTTAAATTTGACATGACGTAATAAAACTTTATTTTTTGTGTACTAAACTCACAATATTAATTATTGGATTTGTGACTGCAATCAATAATGTAGTTATTTAGGCCTACATTAAAAAATAAATCGCTGAATAACTTGTAAATTCGTGATAACAGTACCTAAATGTAATTTAAGGTGCTGTTTTGCAACATTTTTAAAGTAATATGGAACTTTTTTTATTTATTTTTTACGTGTGGAAACCCCCTCGGACCGTCATCCCACCCGGGGTTTTCGGTGGAAAGGTGTGTGATGACTAAAACAACACGGTATGCCATACTGCGCTTAAAATAGGAGGAATCCGGGAACAGCTTTAGTAAGATATCCGAACACCTCCTAGCGCCACTACATTCAAGTAACTCTCAATTAGGCAAAGTCCAGACACACCAGGACGTCGCCTCCTCGCGGCTGGCTGGCTGGTGGAGGGGAAAACCCGTATTATAATACCTAATACCCATACGTATTAGATAATAACAGATGATAAATATTATAATTTAAGCAATATGAAAGCTAACATTTCTTTTTTACTTGAAAATAATAATTATGAATTCATAAACAAAGCCGAGCTTTTAAAATGGAAAGCAAAAAACAAAGCGCTTATATCCTGACTGATGGATCTGATAAATCCTGACTGTGACTACGGTTAATAATTTAAACTTATCTAAATTTGATTTATAGAAAATTTAAGAAATTGAAATGCACCTTAAAGGGTCTAGTCCAGTACAATATGGGTTTAAAAAGTTGTAAAGAAACTGGCTTTTGCTGCTTGCGTTATGCTAAAAGTTACGTATGAACCTTATGCAAGATATTTAAAATCCAATTTGCAAACAGCAGAAGTCAATAGCGCAATAGCGCACGTAAATCAATAGCGCAATAGCGCACTAATTAAGTCAAAGTTTTTTGACAGCCCTCTCAAGGAGGTTTGCTATATCGTATAGAAATAAAAGAAGTTACAACGAGACACAGTACTAATGATCGTCACACAATTATGTGTCCTGGGTGGGAGACGACATACCATAAAAAGTGGTCCTTACTAAGGTGGGAGAGCCGAACCTAGACACGTATGGGCCGGTTCGACCAGAGTATTACCATGGCCTCACAGAAAACCGCCTGTTAAGCAATGCTTGCGTTGTCTCCGAGTGAGTTAGGTTACCGAAGGCCCAACTCTCCTCTCCTCATCCCTTTAATCTGCTTCCCCTCCTCCCCATCCTCCTTCCTCTGCCCTTTTTCCCGTCATCTCAAAGGGTGGGCAACGCACTTGCAATTTTTGAGTTGTAGATGTAGTCGGTGGTATGCGCGGCGGCAGTCACTTACCTGCGAGTGACCCGTCTGCTCGTTTCCCCCCTATATTATAAAAAAAATCTTATTCCAGACTAACGCAATACAGGTTTTTGTAAAAATACTTATTTAATGTCTTTAGCTTTTAACTTAAACTTATTTAGTACAACAAACACCTTCCATTTTAAATTACAACTTCTACTAATAATATAATCGTTAGCCTTAGGGTCTGTTTCCACTCCCTCGGCACCACAACAAAGGTCCACAAACACTGGTTCATCCAATTAGAAGCCAATGCAAACATCTCCAGATTAGCCCAATATTGTTTGTTTAACACAATGCAATCTCCATACATTCAATATTAGGGGATCGAATTGCTTTAGGCGTTCAAACAATTACATTGTAC
The DNA here is from genome assembly GCA_947561695.1 of Tyria jacobaeae. Taxonomy (NCBI): domain Eukaryota; kingdom Metazoa; phylum Arthropoda; class Insecta; order Lepidoptera; family Erebidae; genus Tyria; species Tyria jacobaeae. The sequence goes on along the minus strand of OX387207.1, from coordinate 1,005,840 downwards.
GGACAAATTACATGTTACAAGCACACGACTGTTTTTGAACATGCGAGTGAGTCGGCACCCCTATCTTGGTTTACTTTATAATATACAAAACTTTGCAGACTCAATTTTTTTATTTTCATCGTGATGTGGGAGAGACATGCTTAGGCACGAATGGGCCGGCTCGACCGCAGCCTCACACAAACCCGTGAGACAAATAATGCTTGCAATACAATATTGTGGAGCCAGTGAGGGTACCGGAGGTCTTACTGCCTCTCTCCTCTATCCCCTCACCTCAACCCCCCGTCAAATCACACTCTCAAGTTGCAGCCGTCCATGGGCAGCGGTTGTCACTTACCACCAGGTGACCTGTCTGTACGTCTGTCCTCCAATATCATAAGCAAAGAATAATTCAACCTAAAATTGCTCGGACACTGACACCGCTAGCTTTGTTTGAGACTTCGGAACATAACATTTTCAGTATCAAAATCAATAATAATAGAAAAATCTAAATATATGTTGAAGCCAAAGAATAAGGTAAATGTTTTAATATACAATACAGTTAGATATGATTGCAATATTTTTCAACCGACTTCAAAAAGGAGGAGGTTCTCAATTCGACTGTATTTTTTTTATGTTGGTTACCTCAGAACTTTCGACTTTCTATTTGAAAGCTGGTGCTTCCCACGTGGTCCCGTAATTTGGTCCAGTTCTGACAACGGCATCCATGAGGAAACCATATAAGTCTTAAATTTGCATTAAGTATGTGCGCGACAAATGGAGGAATAACTCAATATCACGACAATGGATTTCGATGATTCTTTTCTTTATTGGAAAGGATGTACTTCAAGGGTAGTTAGATGAGAGTTTGGTCCAGTTGTGACAATGGCATCCATGAGAAAACTATATTAGTTTTAAATTTTATGATAGACGCATTGAAGTCGGTTGTCTACTTTTTAAAAGTCCGATTATTTGTTGAAGAACACCCAGGCTCTGGACAAATTATTTGTCGATCGCACAAAATTTTGACCCGTATGGGACTCGTTCCTACGACCGCTGGATAAGCAGTCAGTATCACTGTCCACTACATAAACAGAGCAGTCATTATATGAAATATTTGATACTATTAGGTGTATTTGGGAGTTGTACCGACACAAAACTCCCAAACATCAACATTTTAAAAAGTATAACATTGAAATTATTAAATAAATATAAAACCCATCTGTTTTACAATGAAATTTCACGCCATTCCTATGATTAGGACAATTTAAATTAAACCTGAGAAATCCATCAGAGGCTTTACTAGGCTAGAGGCAGTCTAGGACATTACAAAACAAAATCGTAGAAAAACATAAAATATTCTTAGGCATTAGTAATTTTATTAATTAGAAAGTGTGTTTGATTTGAAAGATAGCCTACAAGCCAGACTAATAAAACTGATGTCTAAAAATCGTCTAAATAAGAATAACACGAGTTAAAGATACTAACGTTATTGTAGATGTATTATGTAGTCCATGTTTAGTTAGTTCAGGTCGACGTTCTTAACTTTTTAATTTTCCAATAACTGGAAATGTAAATGAAGATGAAAAGGAAAATAATCTTTATATTCGTGTCCCTTGAGGGCTTTTTCCGCTATGGTTCGCGATAAATCTGCTTCGAGTAAGGCGATATTTGTCTCTGACATTCAGAGAAATAATAATTTAGACTATTAATACTAAAAATAAAAATGTACAATAATAGTTATTACCGACTCTTATTATATTTTTTACATAAATAAAAATCTCAATTACATATACGTATAAAAATACCAATGAATTTTTACAATATACTGACTCAAAAAAAAGTTTTTCTTTTTTTTATACTATAGGGGGACAGACGAACAGACGGATCACCTGATGGTAAGTGACACCGCCGTCCATGGACACTTGCAACTCAAGAGTCGCAAGTGCGCTGCCCGCCTTTGAGGGTGATGAGGGATGGGGGATGCAGGGAGCGGAAAGAAGAGAGGAGGGATGAGGAGATGGAAAAAAGGAGAAAGGAGATGAGGGTAGAGAAAAGGGGGGAGGGGGAATTGGGCCTCCGGAAACCTCACTCAATTCGGGGAAATGCAACGCAAGCGTTACTTCACAACCGGTTTTCTGTGGGGCCGTGGTATCGCACCGGTCGAGCCGGCCCATTCGTGCCTAAGCGTGATAAATACGTGCAATTTATGTAATCATTTGTAATAGAAGGTAATTTGAAATATCATCCTCTCACTCGTAAGCGCTATAATAGAGTTGCAACTTCCACCATCAGCTCCCATTAGCTCAGCAACATTAAACGCAGGTATCTTCATAGTACTTATAGCGTTTGCATTCAATAAAACACTTAGCACTTACTTATAACTATGGCTATTCATATCTTAATAATAATAAGTATTTCGTATACATTAATAGTAATGTACTGCCCGATAGTGTTTTGATGCGCATGTTCGTAGTATGAAGCGGAGACTTCAGGGCGACCGAGCGGCGGGCTTTAGAGCGCGGGTGAAGGCGACGCCGCGATGGCACGACGTTGGGACGCCACACGTTTGTTTCGAATTTGTATGCACATACGCAAAGCAGGTGCCCGGGGACTCGCTTAGTGGCTAGGCATGAATAGCTAAGGCTGTATGCGAATGAATGTGAAGTTCTTTTTTTTATAAAGAATACTAGCAACGTGTGTCACACATTGCTAGTATTCTGCTTAACCCCTCTAGTAAAGCTAAATGCTGGTTTTAGGGGTTCGCGAACGGTAGTGCACTGAGTGGGGTTCAAACTCGCAACCCCTTGATCGCAGAGCAAGGAACTCCATGTGAACATTTAATAAATTAATGTGTATCAACAAAACTTGTTAGTGCCTATCAAATTTGATAGTTTTCCTCTGATCCCCTGGGTTCCCAATATCTCCACCCAACATAAATTAATAGTTTTCCTCTGATCCCCTGGGTTCCCAATATCTCCACCCAACTTAAAAAAAAATATTGAAAATCGGTCAAGAACTGTGGGAAAAATCCCTTAACATTCATTAAAAAAACTTACATTCCATCAATATATACCAAAATTTCCAATCTTATTCTTAAAAGATTCACTTTAAATATATTTTATATAATATACCCATTGACAGACGAACAGATGGGTCACTGGATGGTAAGTAACAACCGCCACCCACGGACAACAGGCCAAGGTTTTGCCCGGTTTTGAGTGTAATGAGGGTCGAGGGGGCTAATAAAGGAGAGATAGAGTTGGGCATCCGGTACCCTCACTCACTCGGCAATACAAAGCAAGCACTGTTTGTCATACCAGTTTTCTCTGAGGCCGTGGTATTACTCCAGTTGAGCCGGCTCATTTGTGCATAAACATGACTCTCCCATGGTAGGCTGGACTTTTAGACAGTTTAACCGATTTTCATTTAACTTACAGTTTTGTAACATTCGATAACTCATGGGTCCCCCCCCGCTCCCCTCAAATCTGTAAACGACTTAACTGATTTCTACCAAATGTAGCTTAAAAACATTCTCGATTGGTTTAGCCATTTGGGAGCTTCAGTGCCACAGGCAGACACATAAGCACATAAACAGAGACGTTAATTTTTATGACATTACTTTTTTGCGTGGGGTGTTAAAAAGAGAAAAGTTTCAGCTGGTATTTATTTACAGATCTATTTATTAAATATTAACTATGCTTTTTTATTAATTATTAACTACACAAGTTGTTGCCTTTTGCAGACGATATTGAATTTCATATTATGAGTACAGACTGCTAAGCCGCTCTTAATTCCTTGTGTTAAATTATATAATTACAGAGTCCCTCTATTATGCATTATGGGATAAAGAATTTGGCTGAAACGAGGGTAAAGTACACACATGAAAAGTGTCTATTGATCAATTACTAATTTAACTTTAAAACAATATCCAATTAATATTTACCAAATCTAGTCTTCCAGACTGCCTATGTTTAAGTTAGCAAGTTATCCAAATATTTTGTAAAAATGTTGTTAAATTGCAGATTTTGCAATTTTTTTCAAATTAATGTCGTCAATGAAATGATAAAAAGGCAAAACACATAAAAAAAAATAATCTGTGTGTCCACCATCGACACGAAACAGCGATTTGGCATGCTTAAAATCAGTTCATCAAAATCACGTTGAGAAATGGCCGCATTCTTTCCAACAAGTCAAAAAGATATTGTGCGCACTGTATCCATACTCGGCAGTGCTCATCTTTGGACCATATCCCATGCGATTGAGCAGGTCACGGCAGAACGTTGATGCGAGTATCAGCAAAAGTGCGTGTTACGACTCTAGCCGTGTGTGGACGTGCATTGTCGAGCGTTAATCGAAACTATTTCTCTAAATCTGAGCACTGAGGTTGCCCTTGATCAAAATGAGATCGGTTCTATCACTGATCCAAAAATCGGCCCAAACCCCCCTCCCCCATATGAATGAACTTCCTCACATCATTTCAAACGTTCTTGACGTCCAGAGGTCCTCCAAACTCGAATTTCTGTGAGCTCTTTGTGAACTTTCAGCGGCCTGTGACGGAATAACTTTGGATCCTCGTAGCCAACATCATGACTGCCATGAGGCTTAAAAATCTGTATTCACATAGTATAATTTATATAATAATATATAATCCTCAATCTAAATCAAATCTCGGCTATACTCCAATTCGTTTTTGATTCCTAGACACTTTTGATGTGTGTAGCTAGTATGTTATCAACATTCAAATTGATACCAAACCGTTTTGTACACAGTCCACTTTATTTAAACATGGCGGACGAACGCGGAATTAAGAGTGTGCCAACATTACCACGTAAGTGCCGCGAGCACTTTCATGATTAAACTTTAATGCAACCGGCACTAATTCATTTTGTAAGTACTACACATTTTATTAGTGGGACGATTTGTTTAGTGATTTCATTTATTCAACTAGATAAGTACACAGATGCTAATCAATCAAATGAGAGATAATAAAAACATATTTTTTTAAAGTCATATAGTAAAACTTTGGGGAACTAATTGCCTAATTTTGATATATATGTATGTGTACATACAAACATACACTACTGTACCCCTGAAAGGGTAGGCAGCAACGTGTAAATCGCAAGTTTGAATGGATGTTTTAAGTACTGCAGTAGCAACAATAACGTATACCAGAACAACCGCATCTCGAATTAAATTTGTTCACATTCTTTTGAACAATAATTAAAGAATTTAAGAAAGAGGAAAATAAATAATAAAAGTCCCATGAAATACTTGAAAGTAGCAAACTTAAGTTTATTTATTATTTTTTTTTATTGTTTTTAATTATTTTGATTTTGTTCTTAAGTTTTAGTTTTTGTTTTTTATTTTATTTTGTAATGTTGAGTAAAGTATAAATTAGAATACAAGTTTGAATAATGTGTTTACAAAGTAAAAAAAAATAAAAAAAATGTTTAATGCTCAACATGCATTCCATAACAGCTTAACGGATACTAGCTGACCCAACAGACGTTGTCCTATCGTTCAATTCAAACTGGAATACTATACCTATAATAATTATTTCTACTGTCTTTTGATATTATTTTGATTTTGATATTGTATATGTAAGAAGTTTAAAAAGATGAAAACAATAAAAATATTGTACTGTGCGTATGTTCGTAGTCACCTAGAATACAATGTTATTTATAGTGTCTACACAAAAAATTCAAAGGAGTTCTACCCGCTTCTTAACGTTTAAATTTAAATTAACATATTCAGACTACACACTCTATATAGAAAAAAATGCTTCTTGCCGCGCTGTTGCTATAGATTTAATAAGCTTAATTTCGACAACCGCTTTGATTTATTCTCAGGTGGTATAAGAGCCACTTGGAGAATCACTAGATATTTCATGAACAGTTGAACGATTTTAAATTGGGCATATATATCTACATTGTCTATACTTTAGACAAATAGTTTAAGCATTTTGACTTCAAATGTGGAAGCTTGTTTTTTTTTCTTTTTATTCAATAGGGGCAGGCGAACAGACGGGTTTCTCAAGTGAGAAAGATACAAAAATTTTGCGAGGCTTAATGAGAGTCCAGAAATTCATGCTCAACGACTTAAATTGATTCACGAACGTTTATCAAACGAGACCGATCGTAATCTTTGATCTTAAAGAACTGTGGTGGTTCCTTGCAAACTATAAAATTGAGTATCGAATCAAGTCATCTTAAGGCATAATATTTCCGATGGGCTCGTGATGGTTCCGTGGCCCACTCTACGAAGATATCAAACTAAATGAACAGATTTATATATCTCTGCTGCGGCACTGCCTTATCTGATTTGGATGCAAATAAGATTTAAATAGACCCCTTGATGAGTAAGCTTTACGGAGCTTTATGCAGAAGTGATACGGTTCAGTAATCTTTCCAGCAACTGGGTAGTTCTTCTTCTGTATTTAAGAATTTGTATGAATTTAAAATGATTATCATGACGGCTCCTAACATACATACAATCAACTTTGTCCTTGACTAATATTTCTGTGATGACAGTTAAAAGAGACATTGATAGTCCTCATCAAAGCTTTTGCTGGAGCGAAACATTATCAGCGTAATATTTTCCTTTCGTTGATTTTGTTCTGAATCAATTTCGATAAAATTTATATGTAACCACCTCTGCATTATGAACTACGAAACATTGGGAACCTCCTCCTTTTTGGAAGTCAGTTAATAAAAATATTGACTGGTTTCTATATATTTCTGTTTGTTATTTTATAAAAACTTTCAGTGTGACCCCCGTATGTATAGAAACATGTCCATGCATTTTAAAAGTACCTCCTTAGCTTCATTTGTAGATCTACAAACTGCCCGTAATCCATTGCACTTGTTCATTATAAAGGTGGCCTTAAAGAAATCGCAGCTAGCGATAAAACCGCTGATGTAAGTAATATGCATTTTATTTTTTACGTTGTATCTATTACAATACAATATTGTATAGATTTGTATTGTATTGTAACAATAAGTATATATATTTCACACACGAATCAATAATACGTTTTGGGTTTGTGAAAGAATGTTAGTTAGATACTTTTGCTTTAATTATGGAGGGTGCTTCTAATTACTGAGGAGCTACTGCAGTAACAGTATACATTGCATCATCATCATCATACACACTGCTAAAAGAAAAAAATGAAAAGAAATATAAAAACAATTTTCAAAATTTGTAAATAAGACTATATTACATAAAAAAAACTATATAATATTGTCTCTCTTTTAAGATTTTTAAGAGAACATAATTGCTGCTATTATTTATAATATATAAATGTATACATGTTTAAAAGAATTCGACTTGTAACAATATTTATGGCAAAAGTAGGTAGGTATGTTTAATTTAATTCTTATTTTAGTTTAATACGGTAGTTCAACTCTATTACCCTAGTAAAATTGTCACGGATATGGTAAGTCTATGTCTGGCAACCATACATCACTATTAACATGATAAGTTACAGGTAATTCTGTGGTTCCAGTAACCACTTTATTGTTCAATGAATATTTGAAAGGGAGATTGCCGGCTGATTTAGCACATAGCTGTGGAGAATGTAGGGTTATAAGTATAGGTATATGAAGGGTTATTCTCCCTAATCTATACTCATGCAGATCTGCTTGGAAATTAGGTGTCATATAATATATTTATTTCAATTATATTTTAATTACTACTAGTTTCGGTCCCGATAGGAGACCTTACTCAAGAAGTGAGCCGCGACGGTACCGGATGTCACAGATTGAGAAAGGTCTCCCGTCGGGATCGAAACTAATCGGGCTTCCCCGAAATACACATGTAAGTAAAACAGTACATTAAAATTCAAAAAATATTAATTTAACTCACGTAAGTTTTTATTCTAATATATAAACTAATAACGAATACTGTACAGAATTAAAATTCACTACATTTAGTAGTTTAGAAAAATAGTTACATGCTTGTACGACTTTTGTGTATGGTTATCGACGGCTCGTCATCTTACTGGGACTAATGGTAAGGTGGTATGTAGGACTCGAACCGACTAAAACCACAGTGTTCAGCCAACAAATCTTATGGCCCCAGAAAGGGAATTCCTCTAAACTCTGATAGACTTGACTGCCTGTTGAGCTATATGGACCCTATTATTGTGAGCAAACAAAAAGTTAAAAAGGTATGTGTAGATCACTTTACGCTCGTCGCCGTCTACGGCCTGCTTCTGCTAAGGCGACAGATAACCCTAACCGCCTTCTTCAGGCAAGCGCTCATGAAAATCAGAGATTATTTTGCAATCTCTGGTGCGTATGGATGTATATCTGCAAATAGGAAACTAATATTTTAGTTGCATTATCAGATTTGACTACAAAACTCAATTGAAGCAACAGAAAATGTTAAATAAATATTATCATCCTCATCTCAGCCTTAAAGCGTCCAACACGTGAAGCTCAACATTTTTATCATAAAAGTACTCCTTTGCAATTTAAGAACCGTAAGAACTATTATTTGTACGTCACAATATTACCTTTAATGACCACAGAGTCTCAATATTATTGTTAACAGTGGTAGAGCCATGCTTAGGCATGAATGGGCCGGCTCGACCGGTGCTATACCACGGCCTCACAGAAAGCCGGTTGTGAAGTAACGCTTGCGTTGCATATCCCCGAAATGAGTGACGTTTCCGGAGGCCCAACTCCCCCTCTCCCCTTTCCTCTCCTCTCATCTACTTTCTCCTCATCCCCCCTCTCTCACCCTCTCCCCCATCCCTCATCACCCTCAAAGGCAGGCAGCGCACTTGCGACTCTTGAGAAGCGGGTGTCCATGGACGGCGGTTGTCACTTACCATCAGGTGACCCGTCTGTTCGTCTGTCCCTCTATAGTATAAAAAAAAAAATAAAAAAAAAAATATAGGCATGCGTGGCTGTGCATAGAGGTGTGTTGGTGCCAACACTTATTTATGGCAGAAGAAGCACGAAAGTAGAATTAATGCGGTAGAAATAAGAGCATTGCGGAGTATAGCTGATGGGAAATTGAGTGACAGAGTGAGGAATAGTGTGATAAGGGATCAGTGTGGTGTGAAAGGGGATGTAGTGACTAAAATAGAAACAAGTATGCTGCACTCGTTCGGGCATATCGAAAGGATGAATGAAAGAAGGTTGACAAAAGCTATTTATATGGCAGATGTAAGTGGAGTTGTCGGAAGAGGAAGACCTAGGCGAATGTCCTTGGCCCGAGTTCAAGACAATCTAAGCAAAGGCCAGGTCAAAAGTACCTTTAACCGACGAGCCTGTATGCGGATAATGAAAGTTGAAGAAGCGAGAAATGTATGCCAGAATCGTAGCAAATGGAAGGAAGTGGTCTCTGCCTAACCCTATGGGAAAGAGGCGTGATATTATGTATACATGTATAACTTCACATGTTTTAATAAAACTTACTAAAATGTTTCAATATCCTTGTCATATTCTTGTACACAAGTAAAAGGTAGATAGCTAGATAACAGACAAGAATGCAAGGTACTCTTTTAGAGACAAACTATGTCCTCAGGTCAAATCTCATCAAGTTTGTTCTCAAACAATTGAGCTCAAGTCGCCCAGTCTAGTTTACGCCAGGATGGCAGGAATCCAGACTTCAGTGCTGCGACTTGACTCATATTATTTGACACCCAGTCTACTTTTGGATTACTCCTCTTCAAACATCAATATTTTTTTTTTTTTTTTTTTATATTAGCCTACCATAGTGACTCCACTTTGCCTGATGGAAAGCAATAGGTGGAGTCAAAGAGTGGTGGTCACCATCCTCAATGCATGTCTAGTCAATGCAGCATGGTGACCCACACTATGGCGGCCTGGTGAGATGCTTTTTCACGCCCCGCTTAAAAGACCCGGGATCATAGTGGGAAGGAAACACGTGCGCTGGTAGAGAATTCCAGGCAATATCCTTGCGGTATGCGGTATTATAATAATTGTTAGTTTGTTTAAAAAATATTAACCCCGTCTGCTTTGTTAATTGATTATCTTATTCACTGATTTTATCTAGAGATGCGACTACCATTATAAGGGTGATTCAAATGGAGGTGTCATTTGAATCTCATGTCGAATTCTATAAAGCCGTAATAAAGAAACAATATCATAACAAATATAACCTTTTTTTTAGCGAATTTGGTCAAAATTATATTTGCAAACCATACAAGCACAAACTAACTACTAGTTACGTACCAATTGAAGTAAGAAAGCCAAGCTATGTCCAGGTACAGCCCCCGCGGTCGGGCTATAAATAAATCAATTGTAAACCGCTTGGGGTGCCACCACGACTGGGGAACCCTAAATTGTAGCAGGGTGTCACTAAATCACCGTTATTGTTAAATGTAACTCGGAATGGTCGAAGTTATTCTATAATACTCTTTAATAGAGATCTTTCTTCGTATTGCTACATAGCATTAGAATATCCTTTTTTTTTTATCTTTAACACAATATAAGGAATACATTAGGGGCAGCCTAAAACTCACGGCAGTGGATTAAAGTCGAAGAGCAATAGATTAGTGGTATGGACATGTAATGCGAGTGAAAGAACAAAAGATCTTAAGTGGTAGAGCCATGCTTAGACACGAAAGGACCGGCCGAGCGGTGCGATAGGCCTCACAGATAACGGGTTGTGAAGCAACACTTGCTTTGCATTTCCCAGAAGAGTCTGGCCCCAAAGTTGTATGGAAGTTAACACATACAGGAGTAAGGATAGACTGCGTCAAAGAAGCTACAGAAGGTAGTAAGCAGTGAAATGACGAATGATTGAGTAGGATGGAAGAAGAGAAGATAGCACATAGGGATAACAGTAAAAAGATGATGAACATATTTTGCACGGCCGACGCAAAAGGAGAAGTATTGTATATTTGATGTATTATCTGTGTATCTATTTGTCTGTGGTTTCATAGCTACTAAACGGATTGACCAATTTCCATTTATTTCGAAAGTGTTTTCTCATTTATAACTCAAGAAAATTTATTGGGGCGTTGAAGATCATCAGATCGTCTAATTGTTGAAGAGATCTATTTCTATTAGCTTTTTTTTTTTTTTTTTTTTTTTTTTTTTTTTTTTTTTTTTTTTTTTTTATGCGATAGGGGGCAAACGAGCAGACGGGTCACCTTATGGTAAGTGATGATGATGACTACCGCCGCCCATGGACACCCGCAACTCAACAGTCACAAGTGCGTTGCCGGCCTTTTAGGTAGAGGTACGCTCTCTTCTTGAAGGTTTGAAGCTTTTAATAATGTACTATTAATAGCTATTATAAAATACTATTTGCACTAACTAATGTTGGAATATCAAGGCTTTACCGCACATGGTTTGATTAACTGTTGACAAAAAACAGTGTCAATACGTTTTTTTTAACTTGTTTTACATAATAATAATAATGATAACTTGACACATCTCACACACGGCCGTATGATCCAAAACTAAGCAGAACTTGTACTATGGAAACCAGACTGCTGATAAACATACTTATATACTTCTAAATACATACATATAATAGATAAATTACACCCAGACACAGAACAACTGAGCATGCTCATCACACAAATAATTGTCCTGGCTGGGAATCGAACCCATGACCTCTGACTTAGCAGTCAGGGTCACTAACCACTAGACCAATAGACCAGTATTTTTTTTTATATTAGCCTACCATAGTGACTCCACCTTGCCTGATGGAAAGCAATAAGTGGAGTTAAAGAGTGGTGGTCACCATCCTCATTGCATGTCTAGTCAATGCAGCATGGTGACCCACACTATGGCGGCCTGGTGAGATAGGCGCCCCGCTTAAAAGACCCGGGATCATAGTGGGAAGGAAACACGTGTGCTGGTAGAGAGTTCCAGGCTTTTACCGATCGGCACAGGAAAGAAGAGCCAAGCCGTTTAGTTCGGGTACGTATATTTTCGACGCTCAAACGGTGACTCCTCAAGCCAGCACGTGAAGTCCTGTATTACTATATATTGTAAAGGTGAAATTATTCTTGAAGGATGATTTAGTAATTGTTTAAAGTTGTTATTGTCAATATACGTTTATTCATTACGTATTTACCAACTCAATATTAATTTTAAAGATACCTAGGATAATTAAAAAAAATTGTATACTATAAAAATTGTTATTTGAAAATGAAATTCAATTTCTTGATTTAATATAAACGGTCCTATTTTAGAAGATATTTCAAATGTTATTAACGCATCTATAGTTTGCTTTATCTATAACCGCATGTTTCCAAATGGCTTACGAGAAGAAATCTGGCAAACCAACTCATGACTTTTAAATAACCAGATAGATATTACAATATTTATTCAGCAGTAATACAACACTCCTTTGTCATCTGCTTGGTTATGTGTTACTTTAAGTAAATAAACTATAATTAGGTCATTAAAACAAGGAAAACAAAAAGCAGACAAGAATAAATTAAAAACTAAGAAGGAGAACACTTGAAATAGCCTGTGAATCTAAAACAGTTTAATCCCAGGCGCTTCTATCCTTCACGTAAAAACAAAACATTTATATAATAATAATTACTGCAGTGAGCAGTTCTGCCTCGAAGTCACTTAATGTACACATAATGACATTAGTTCCAGCAATAGCTAATATATCTAGTCGATTGTATTAATACTTTGCATTTCAAGCATATATATATATATATATGTAATTGATTGGCAAAATGTGAATAATACACCACAGCCGACCTGTCAGGGGTCACAGCCGTGAATGTATAATATATATTATATACTGCTTAATGAATGAAGCGATAGTGTGCATAAGTACAATAGCGCTTTCCTGTGTATGTGTGTGTACTTAACATTTACATTTTATTGTTCGCACACATTGACCTTAATTTTAAGATTTAATTTTATTACGTATGTTATAAGAGTGTATATCACTTTTTTTAATAAACTAATCTTTCTTTTTATGAAAGTTTTTATCGATATGCTGACATGCCAACGTAATAATTTTTATTTCTTTGAATTTCTGCCTCAGCGAATAACGGTTACATAAACTATTCATTGCTCGGATAGTGATCTTCTGCTGCACAAAGATAGACTAAGTATCAGGGGCTACCCTACAGTAGAAAAGCATATGACCTAAGACTGAAATTATAGAGACTCAATTTTATGTAACACTATAAATTGAAATAGTCTTTTTGTAACTTGGGTATCAAGGCAGTTAAGGTAATGTGGAAATAGGACATGGCTGTCAAGCTGCCTATCGAGCCCTACTGACATTCGCAGTGCTGTTCCTGTGTCGATAAATATTTACTTTTTATTAGCCTACCATAATGACTCCACTCTGACTAACCACCATTCTTAGACTACTTTTGTTGCTTTCCAAGCAACAAAAGTAGTCTAAGAATGGTGGTTACCATCCTCATTGCAAGTGTAGTCAATGCAGCATGGTGACCCCAAACTATGGCAGCCTGGTGAGATGCTTTTTCACGCCCCGCTTAAAAGACCCGGGATCAAAGTGGGATTGAAGCACGTGTGCATAGCAGTCCCAAAGATAAGAGCAGTACTCCACGCAGGAGCGAAAATGGGTCTTGTATAAAAGACACAGATGCTCGGGAAGAACCCTCTCACCTTGTTTAATACACGGAGCTTCCGCGAGGCCGCCTCAATGACGCTCTCGATGTAATCACGCGGATTGAGATCCCGGCAAATGTCCATACCCAGAATACTAAGCCTATCCTGCAGTGGCAGTTAAGTATTCTGAAGGTCATATCGATAATATCTTGTAATAAAAAATCACAAAAAGAAACCGCACGTTTTGACCTTTCTCAAATTACCTTGAATTGACGAGAAATCTGAAATACTTTATACCAAATAATATAAATACATACATACAATCACGCCTGCATCAACGAAGGGATAAGCAGAGGCGGAATTAATTTATTAATATTATCGTAATGGGAGGCAATGCCTACACCTTTGGGAACTAGGTTGGGAAAATTAGAATTATATTGACAAGAGAAAGACAAGGAGAATAGACAGAAAAGATAAGAATTTGGGAGTACAAACACCAGCTCTAAACGAAAGCAGGCAATGTAATGAATTAATGGAAAAATATATAATTTGTATATGCTTAACTTAATGATTACTACAAGTTTACCATTTAAATTTTAATTTATTTAATGGTAAAAGACAAAATATAAAAGAATATAGTTGCAACAAATGTTGTAATAGTACTCGTAAAAACTTAACTTAACTAAGTTAGTTAAATATATATATATATACATATATATATATATATATATATATTTAGCCTTTAGTACGTTTTTACATTGTATTTCTTTTATTGTATTATCAATATAATACATATCTATTATTTCAGTCACTATTTTTAATATGTCTTCTTGTCTCTCTTTCAATACATCAGAAATGCCTTCTCTTAATCACATTTTCTCTCCATTCCATGGTTGCCTGTAAGAGAGTTAAAGCCTTAACGTATAAAAACTATGATTAACCTGACGTACACTAAAGAGATATATAATTATTATTTTTAAATTCGAATCCATTTATATATTTTTGAGTAAAAATATCTGCGAATTCAACGCAGTATACGGGTGGGGGAAATGGTTAGTATGTATGATATCCAGATTGAATATAGAACCTCTTTTTCGATGTCGCCTTTATCGATACATGTAGCTGTACATCTCTAGCATCATTAAACTTTGATAAGTCTTCCTCATTAACAATTTTTTTTTTCTCGTGAATACTTGAGTAGTGTGCCAGTGGTTTAACAGAGCCCCGCTTGCAACTGACAGAATTACATAAATTCTATTTTAAGCTCATAAACCGTCTTGTTCAGTAAAAAAGAAATAAGCTATTGTATTTTTTTTTGTCTTTTATATTCTCTAGACTTATTTATGAAAGTCTGAAAGAACTCGTAGCATAAATAAACAATCGTATGTGTTAACATGTAGATTGATTTAAAATAATATTTCTTTAGTTATTAAAAGTAAAGAAAAAAAATATTTTATTAAATTAGTTTTTAATTAGTGTTTTTAGATTCTATTGTTTTATTTTCGTTTGTTAAAATGTTTGAATACACTTGTTCTAGTTATGTTAAGAGGAATCAAGGAGTGCAACATCCGTGAACTGCCAGACAGTATGGCGGCTAAGAGCCCTAATACGCGACACCATGAACTACGGTCTCATTTACCAATCGCTGCAACACTTAGCCTCAGCGAACAGGGTAAGTCTTCAATGGATCAGGGGGCACAGCAACTCACTCGGTAACGATGCCGCCGACGAGCTTGAAAGGAAGAAATTTAAAACACCAGAGGTAGGTCCTAATACACTCCTGCCACTGCCCTTCAACCTATATCACTCCTGGATAATGGATCAACACACCTGGTTGCAGAAAATCCAAACTAGTATTAACAGAAGTATCACCACGCCTATCGTATTGACTACTACGGACGCCTATCGTACAGTCTACACCGAACGGACATCAGAATAGTGGTCGAAAGTATTACTGGCCATCTGGCTCTGAACAGACACCTATTCGTCATTAACGTGACCGATAGCCCTATGTGAACACTCCTTCAGGCTTCAGTGCTTCTGGAAGGACCTAGGCTGGTTCAATTAGTCAGCTTCCTCTACGCACAATGGACCGTTCATGAGTCTAAATGCAGAAACTGAGCTCTTTACCCTTACAATTACACTAGTTCTTATTTAAACTAACAAAAACCAAGACAACAATTACACAATACGAGAGTTCAATTGCAAATATTTAAATACCACAGTTGAAACCCGCTGCGGGCCAATAAAAAAATAGTTACCGCTGCCTTTATTAAAAAAAAAGATATAACCACAGATTAAAAAGTTCCCCATGTCTGTGAAGTCCAATTAGAACAGCTAGAGTGAAAATAATTTCACTCGGGGACACAACAATTTTGTTATTTCTCAACTCTCAAGTCGAGAAAAAATTCTAATTTCTTTTTACGATATTAAGTTGCTTAGAAGTCAGGGGCGAGCTGGGCGTGATGGACTAATTAATTTTTTTTCAGCTACCTCCCGAATAACGACACAGAAGTTCGTTCGCGGCATAATTGGAAAATTTACGCGCCATTTCATTACCTCGGGCCGGTTTTTAATCACCGTTTTTTTGTAATTAATTTTTAAACCGAGTTTTTTTGCTTTAGGAATTCGATTGAGTTATTCTATTTTTAGAAATGAAATGATTTTAATATTATTTGATATTTAATACATATTATTGGAGCTAATTTTATCACTCTTCTTAGTTTGAAGATTAAGTTTACATATAATATATATAAATCGCATACACATAAATACATCGTGACGTATGAACTTATTTATCAATGACATGTCAAGACTCCGTGCTGACTTCTACTAAATTTAGCCGATCGATTAATTTCCTCATGAACAGATGATTATATGTTGATAAAAGGCACCCAATATATTTTTTTTTGTACTTAGAACCTGTCATTACGATTTTTTTTATGATCATTTGTGGAAGGGACACAATGTAACAAAATAACGAGAACAGGTACATGTACACATAAATGTTATACGTTGCAGCCGCACAATATTTTTACGAAGTCTATTTTGTGTAGTTTTAAAAACAAAAGTTGAGGGTGTTCGCGCGGGAGCTACATTCATAATCTGGTCTAGGATTTCACCCAAATTCAGCTCGCACTTAATTCGTTCGGGGAATTAGGTTCGTACGAACGTAATTAAGGAAAGTTTTTGGATTAACCACCTTGCTTTTCCACTTATAACGACCACTACAAGTTGACCTCTGACCCCTATATCCGTTGGTGTAATACTTTTATGTTTGGATATTTTCGGTGAGGGTTTGGGGGTCTGCATAAATTGGTGGTTTGTACAACATTTTTCGGCCACTTATTTAGTTTTAGTTTAGTTGCGATGTTTCGGAAACTCCCGCCCCTAGACAGTGAGATATTTGCTAATTTCGTTGTTACAAATTTGTTTCGTTCCCGCTTGTTTTCGCTCAGATCGGTGACAAGTGCTGTTAGCGTGTTACTATTTTTATTTTATACAGAAAATTATTTTGCTTTGCGCTAAAGGTTTTGTCTATGTTTTACAGTTTCAAAAAAACATACATGATATAACATGCTTTGATCACTTACGAATAAAATTTACTACATCTGTAATCAGTTTTTTACAGTGGTAGAGCCCTACTTAGACACGAATGGGCCAGCTCGACCAGTGCGATACAACGGCATCACAGAAAACTGGATGTGAAGTTAGGCTTGTGTTGCATTTCCCCGAAATAAGTGAGATTTCCAGAGGCCATTGTCCATGGACGGCGGTTGACACTTATCATCAGATGAACCGTCTGTTCGTCTGTCTGTATTTTATAAAAAAAAATGTCTATAGAATACTTTGTGAATTAAAAATGAGAATTTGGAGAAATGTAGGATAGCGATAGAGTTGGGAAGACATAACATACGTGTAACACGGAGTAAATTTGTACACAAATTTATCAAAAGCGTTTAGTATACTTCTGTCCGCGTCTTGTAGTCCGATGGAGGAATCATAAAGTCCCGCTGAAAAAGCTGTTCCCGGATTCCTCCTATTTTAAGCGCAGTATGGCACACCTTGTGGTTTTAGTCGGTTCGATTCCGACACACTGTTCCACCGAAAACCCCGGTGGGATGACGGCCCGAGGGGGTTTCCATACGAAAAAGAGAAAAAAAAAGTGTTTCTCCCAAACAGTCTATGAATAACTAATTTGTTAGTAAATTTGTTATTGTTTGGACAGACTTTAATTTATTTAAGATTAGCCCACAATTGTTTACACATTACATTTACTATTCATCAACTAAACAACATTTGCCGGTGTAACTATTAATTGTAGGCTAACAACGCATGCACAAAAAACGGTAGAAATAATAATAAAATCAATAATAGTAATAATTAATAATAAAAATTATAACAATTCTAATATTATAATAAAAATTATGGAAAATTAACAACTTAAGATAGTATTAATAGTGTCAGTAAAGCATACAATTAAATAAAAATAAGACATCGAACAAATCAGTATAACACATTTATGATGCACTTACAACAACACATTACGACATTAATAACACTTGCTTAAGATTAAAGTGTATAGTATAATCTGACATTTAGACATTAGACACAGACTAGGCGTTAATGTTATTTAAAATTACTTCACAGAAATCACGAACACAATCACTTTAAAATAAATAATTCATAGTCCAGTAATACATACGCCTTTTTAATTGTGTTGTGTTACTTGTTCTACACATTTGTTTCCAATCATAACATTACATTGTGTCATTTCCTCATTCTTCTTTAAAACCATAACTTTCGTCTTACCTTTATCCTTCAAAGCCTTATCCATGCCTCTCGCCATTGTCTGTAAGTCCTCCGCTGATGAATTAAAACTTGATCATCAGGATATAAGAGGCACTTTTACACAACCCTCCCATTTCCTTAAAAAATTTTGAAAAATGTATGATAAGTGTTTAAAGACGAACCACTGTATCGTTAAGTTTGACATGGAATATTGTACACCGTCTAGTATGATATGTCACAGAGCTCTGTACTTTAGAATTAAGATCCCTCGTATAATACTATGTATACCTGTGATGACAATAAACTATCTGAATCTGAATCTGAATTTTATTACATTGATGCTGCTGCTATTAACGAATAGGTTGAACAATAAAGGAGAAGCTACACGTCGTCTGCCTCCTTTTGAGATATCGAACCAGTTTGTGTGCGCACCATCAACTCTAACACCGGCTCTAGAGTCCTTATATAAAAACTTCAGAGCCCGTAGCACGTATTTGTGCACCCCATAAACTGATAGTCTGCTGTCCTCTATTCCCCCCCAAGAAAGGTTTCGGCGTGACGTATGGCGATTACAGTTGCTGAATCTCGAATTAAATTTGCTCCCCACAGATACGTGGAAGTGCCTTTCCCTGCAAGTAGAGGAAAGATTAGATTCTTTGGGTATTCCGTTACTCCCCGGGGGTACTTAAGCGTCAATGTCAATTTCTTCTGTTTTTTGCACTTATTGCATACACATTTATTTATCGCCATACACCTCTGCCTACCCTATATATGTATGTGTAATTTGTAATTTCATTTTACAAAACTTTTATTTTTTTTTTAAATAGACGGAATTGAGGAATCGACCCTTCTTGTTTTGTCTCTTGTTGTGTTGCACAAACGAGAATATCAAAAAAATAATATAAAAACATGTTTATAAAACGTTTGTACAAAGCGCTACACTATCGGGTAGCCTAGTGATAATATAGGAACGCTGTAATAACTTTTAATTAGGTACGTGTTAGTGGCAGACCAGAGCTTGAGCCATTTATTAAATATAATAATTTATAATATTATTCCCTGTTAGAAATTTAATGAGTACAGTCCAGCTTTCCAAAAATACCAACCAGCTTTATAATATTTATTGTATTTAACAAAAGTTCCAAAACCGCTGTGCCAACTGACAGCGATTTAAGAGTCCTACCAAGCACTAGCTGTTCTAGGTACTTTCACCTACGTTTGTCTTCACTGCTCCTTGCCTAAGGATCGTAGCGTAATATAAGGGCTAAAGGCTCGCCCAATAAATGTACAATAACTCAAAAACATTTTCTTTCATATCGGATAAGTTCTGAGATCAGCGTGCTCAAACCAAACAAAACGATTCTGTAATATTATATAAAAACATAAACTCACGCGATTTACCCTTCGGGGTAGGCAAGAATTATATCGATACAACTAATAGCGAGGTTGAAACACTATGGTAAAATTTCTTTATAAGTACGTAGTTTGTTTTTTTTTATTTTCATAGAGCTTAAAATGCAACACATAATTCCAATCGTCTGTATACAAGAATCACCCTGGAGGGTAACATATACAGTAGCTGAGCCGAAGGAGTAGCGTTACTTTAAAAAAAAAACAAAAGAAAATTCAACGGAATGCCCGACATAAATTGTGCCGCTCGTGGGAGAACAATGTTTGCATAACCGCCGACTAGACGGACCGTCAGAGCGGAAAACTTGGGACAAAATTGGTAAAAAAAAAACGGACTTTATCTCAAAATGTTTGTCTACATATGTCATATCCACTCTTAAAAATATCTGGGCTCTTCGACTGACGAAGATACATAATCATACTTTTTTTTTGGGATCAAGAAATAAGAATACCAGCAACGTGGGTCATATGTACATTGCTAGTATTATTTTTAACCGTCCAGCTAAGCTATATGCTTGTGTTAGGGGAAGGTTCGAATCCCGCCTGCCATCACTGCGACTGCGGTGAGGACTCCGCGCAGCATACGCTCGCAGATTGTCTCGTCTGGGCTCTGCAGCGTCGGGCCCTCACTGCAGTCATCGGAGAGGATCTCTCGCTACCGGCCATCATACACTCCATGGCTGGTAGCGACAGAAGTTTTACCGCGGTCTCAACCTTCTGCGAGGAGATCTCGCAGAAGGAGGCGGCAGAGTGGGCCCGTGAGTATGATCTCCACTCGGACCCAATTCGCCTCCGGCGAACCGGGCGACGGAGGCGCGCATCCGCGCCTCACTCTAGTGCCGTGAGGGGGTGACGTTCGCGTGTCTGGACGCCACCTTATTGATAGGTTACACGTAGGTGGTGCCCGCATAGTGCGGGCAGGCGCTAGGAGAGCTGTTCCCGGATTCCTCCTATTTTAAGCGCAGTATGGAACACCGTGTGGTTTTAGTCGTTTCGATTCCGACACACCGTTCCACTTAAAACCCCGGTGAAATGACGGCCCGAGGGGGTTTCCACACGACAAAAATAAAAGCGGAAGGTTCGAACTCGCATCCACTTGCTCACATGTCAGACGCCTGAGCCATACACACATACACACGAAAAATCACCCTTCAACAACAAGACAACAAGTAATCTAAAATATATGTATATACACAATCACGCCGGCATCCCCGAAGGGGTAGACAGACTCATATAATGTCGATTACAAGTCACTCCCACTTGCGTAATACGGGGTAAGCCTTTTGGAGTCATCCGGGCACTATTGGGAATTAAATAAGAAGATATGGAGTTTATTGCCAGGACAGGGGGGATAGAAAAGTAAGCCAATAGTTATTGCTTATACAGATGGATTGGGGAGTGTAAGCAACAAGTCAGGGTCGCATACCTATAACTTGAACTGACTGATTCCAAGCCTTCTTATATATATTTGACGAATGACGGATAAGCGGTGGGTGGGTTGTTGTTGTGGGTGCTGTATACCCGAAGGGTAGACAGTGGCGTAATTAAACATTTTGCCAATTATAATTGAGTCCGTTTTAAGTTTTAAGGCAAGCCTATAGCCGTCATTCCGCACTTTAGGGAATTAGATGAAAAAAGTGTATACGAAATGCGAATACGACTGCACGAATGGCGTAGCGGTTTAAGTGGTCACCTCGCCAATACGCTGCCACGCCGAGTGTAGGTTCGATCCCCGCACGGGACAACACTTTGTGTAATCCTCAAATTGCTGTTCTGAGTCTGGGTGTTGTTTGAATGTTTGTAAAGTCCCCCGCGACACAGGAATTAATCCTAGTGCGGGAGTTGTCTTTTAAAAAAGAAAAAAAAGCTTTTGATATTGTTTATCTACATCACATAATTTCTTAGTGTATAAGCAAACTACAACTGAAATAAATTGCATATTTCGCTGTGCTTTACATAAAAATCATATTATTTTTGTGTCGTTCATTACTCTTCATTGCCAGTAACATAAATTGTTCAGAAAAGGTGTTCAACATAAAAATCCTATTTGTCATCAAAATGGAGCATCGACTACAATTCCGCAGTGTGTATAATAATTACTACCAGCAGCTGAACAGAACCTGCAAAAGGAATATATTTTCTTATTATTTTAACAATATTAATAGTCACCCTATTCTCCACGCACACAAACGCACATCACATATTCACACACACATGAGTGGTACCGTTTAGGGTTCTCACTGTGAGCTCCCAACCGTACAAGGATGATTTCCCGTGGCACAGCCCTGGATGAACCTACTGCTTTAAGCTTTTTTCATCTTGACGTATGTTTTAGTATATAGTTATTTTAATGGAACGTTTTGTTTGTTTTTTTTAAATATCGGTATTGTTTAATAAATAATTGTAAAAAAGTGATACGATTGCTTTAGATTACACTCTCTAAATATACACTTCGTCATGAAGTGCTGAATTATAAAAAAGTAATTAAAAGTTAACAAGTTGCGGTATAATTAACGGCAGTTGTTCGGTTCAATTATTGCACGTTAAATTTGACCCGCTTCTTGTAAGTTTAGCCTACCATGTCTGTCATCAGTCCCGATGACAATGTATCGTTATGATAAACATGACCAAACTTAGATTCTTAAAAAATGAAAAGCTAGCAGTTTAGTTTTGTAATTTAATTAAAAATATTTTAGTAGCAGTGTCCATAAACTGCTACTAAAATATTTTTACAATGCATTTAAGTTAGTGTATGTGTGAAGTACATTAATATCGATATCCTTTTTCGTGTGCTGTGTTCTGTCCCTATTCTAATTTGTAATGTCATTCTAGTTACAACAAAAAATATCATAAATTTGCGTAGGTTTATTGATAAATATTGCGACAGATTACTAGTCGGCGGACATTTAATAGATGTTAATAGTTACATCATAAACATTATCTAACCATTTTTATATCTTCAATTAAAAATTACTTTATTCAAGTACAAAGTACAACTTATATTATTACCTGTTTGAATAACACTCAATTCTACAGACACTCGGTATACAGACTGAATAGCAAATAGGTAAAAATCATCATAATTTCAGCCATAGGTCTGTGGACATGTCCTCTTTCAATTTTCGGAAGCTTCCTTCTTAGCGTAATCCCGGGTCCTCTGCAATAGACCCACTCGTGACGGAACACTGTGTGGTTTTAGTCGGTTCGAGTCCAACATACCACTTCACTGTTAGCTCCAGTGAGGTGATTGCTCGTGAGGGTTTCCACACGATAAAACAAAAACAAAGAAAAATATCCTCTTTCAATAACGTCCAAGAAGACCGATTGGAATTGGCCTGCATCCATTGTCGACCTTGGCTTTACTATTTTAATGTTTTTAGTGTATTATCCATAAGTATTTATATTAATCTATAAGTTATGTGCGTTATAACTCATAATATATTACATATTATACGTAGTATGTGTAACATACTATTTCAAATGTCAAATACATACCAGTATATACATTACATAGCTTTTGCTAGTAATTGTTTTCTTGTTTTTATTTTATATTTGTTTATGGTTTTACTGATTGACACTTATCTATGGAACACAGAGAGTCTGGTTGAAACCCAGCGCCAGGCGCATGTCTGATAAATCCTGAACTAGGTCCAATTTATGGACACGCGAGGTACACATGTTGAATGCATCACTATTGTTTTAATTTTTAGCATGTATTGTTACTATGTCTTATGTTTCCATTAATAAAAATCTTTTTTGTTATAAGAAGATTTTTTTTTAACGGTACGACCTCTTGTAACTTTTAAATGAAAAGAATAGAATGTAAACGTTGAATCATTACATTATTATACCGACTGACACTATTTGTTTATTTAAAAAATATCAACATGGATGCTGATAGCGGCGGACAGGACTTTTACGTGCATTCCAAAATAAACATGAGTGTACATAAATCAACATCTACACCATCCTGAATTAGTGCGATTCGAGCTGTTGATTGGCATTTATTAGAGATGGGAACTAAACATTGATAAGCTTTAACTGATGTAGTTTGGCCCTCACCACACACAACCACCAACACTTCTATTTATATAGCACTACCCGTTCACAGTTTTACCTGCGCATATGCTCACTGCTCCGCTCTTAACAGTAGCAGCGTGATGTTTTATAAGCCATATTACTCGTCATTAAATACTCTATCAAATCCAATTTATAGTGCCAGAGATACGAGCGTTTAAACAAACAAACAGAAAATATTTAAGGAAATTCTCTTCAGAAAAACGTTAAGAACGAAAAGGTCTTCTGGAATCTCATAACCGTAAGCTGGATTAGTACAACAGAAGTATTCCCACAGACTATCAAAATTTTAAGAAATTAATTGACATATGTATTTCCTAAAACGATATTATAAGAATTCATGCAATTGTTTTTCAGCACCTGAATTACAGAACTGCAAAAACATTAGATTAGGAGCTTCAGACCTTTAAGAAAAGAGCGTATTCTGACCACAAAGGCTGCAACACATTTGCGACTTTTGACTTATAAGTGTTCATGGCATGCAGTAGTGGCCTACCATCAGCTTACCGTCATTTGCCTTCTTTCATAAGATAAATATCGATGTTAAGGATATAAAATTGGGTTGCAGTTACGAATATTACATTATTTGGGTTTATCCGATGTTTTCGGATATTAACCTAATTATTTTTTTTTTTTTTTTTTTTATACTATAGGGGGACAGACGAACAGACGGGTCACCTGATGGTAAGTGACACCGCCGTCCATGGACACTTGCAACTCAAGAGTCGCAAGTGCGCTGCCCGCCTTTGAGGGTGATGAGGGATGGGGGATGCAGAGAGCGGAAAGAAGAGAGGAAGGATGAGGAGATGGAAAAAAGGAGAAAGGAGATATGGGAGCGAAAAGGGGGAGGAGGAGTTGGGCCTCCGGAAACCTCACTCAATTCGGGGAAATGCAACGCAAGCGTTACTTCACAACCGGTTTTCTGTGAGGCCGTGGTATCGCACCGGTCGAGCCGGCCCATTCGTGCCTAAGCATGACTCTACCACTGTTATATATTAATATGTTAATTGTTGACTTTTGAAAAAGAAGAAGAAAAATAAAAGCCTTCAATCATGAAGAATCGTAAAACATGCAATTTAAAGACCCATTCGTAACTTAATTTAAAGAATTGTCCTCTAAGCCCTAACTGTTAAGGAGTTGTACCTTCCATCATCAGCTCAAAATCCTGAGACGCAAATTCAATTTAAATTTAAGTTTAGAAAGTATATTCAAAAAGACGACATACCTGTTGTCTGATCATCAAATCCTGATTCATTCCAACCAACTGCAAAAAGGAGGAGGTTCTCAATTCGACCTTATTTTTTTTATGTTTTCACTTGACTTTGTGACTCCACTTTGCCTGATGGTAAGCAATAAATGGAGTCCAAGAGTGGTGGTCACCATCCTCATTGCATGTCTAGTCAATGTAGTATGGTGACCTACACTATGGCGGCCTGGTGAGATGCTTTTTCACGCCCCGCTTAAAAGACACAGGATCAAAGTGGGAAGGAAAAACGTGCGCTGGTAGGGAATTCCAATCTTTCACCGATCGGCACAGGAAAGAAGAGCCAAACCGTTTCGTTCGGGATCGCATACCTTCGACTCGCAAACGGTGACTCCTCAGGCCAGCACGTGTAGTCCTGTAGAGGAAGGGAAAAGGTGGATACAATTGGAAGAGCTCGTCAGAACACTCCCCGTGATGTAGGCGATAGAGAACTGCCATAGAGGCGACATCTCTTCGCAACTGCAGGGGCTCAAGAGACTGGGTGACCTCAGGACAGTCTATAATACGGACTGCGCGTCGCTGCAACCGATCGAGAGCGTCAAGCAGATACTGCGCATAGCGATCCCAAAGATGAGAGCAGTACTCCACGCAGGAGCGAACCTGGGTCTTATATAAAAGACACAGATGCTCGGGCGAGAAGAACCTTTTCACCTTGTTCAATACACCGAGCTTCCGCGAGGCCGCCTTAGTGACGCTCTCGATGTAATCACGCGGATTGAGATCCCGGCAGATGTTCATATCCAGTATACTAAGCCTATCCTGTAGTGGCAGTTGAGTGTTCTGAAGTTATGTTTGTTACCTCAGAACTTTCGACTGCGTAAACCAATTTCGACGATATTTTTTTCATTTGAAAGCTGGTGCTTACCGTGTGTTCAAAATTCTGACAATGGCATCCATGAGATAACCGTATAAGGATTAAATTTGCATTAAGCATATGCAATGTGCAATATCACGCCAACCGATTTCGATGATTATTTTTTTAATGGAAAGGATGTACTTCAAGGGTAGTTAGATGAGAGTTTGGTCCAGTTATGACAATGGCATCCATGAGAAAACCATATTAGTCTTAAATTTTATGATAGACGCATTGAAGTCGGTTGTCTACTTTTTTAAAGTCCGATTATTTTAAATAGGATCATCGCAAGAGTATACTTGTTAGAACAATTTTGAAATTCGGCTGACAATTCGGGGAGTAATGGATTAACTTATATTATGTTCATAAAAAAGAAGCCTACAGTCGAACATAAAACCTCCTTTTTTACAAAGTCAAAAAAAATGGAAACTATATAATCTTTGCTAATATATCATCACATATTATCACAGCAAAAAAAAAACAATTAAGTATAGTTGATCATTGTAGGAAGGTCTTTTATGCTGTAGCAATCATAATGTTGTGTTGTAAAGCAACACCCCAAACCTTATCATCCTCTCGTAAGCCGAACTTAGGTCAAGTGACAACAGGAATGCGGCGAAGCGATAACATCAGGAATGCAGCGAGCAATTGACAAACGGCGAACAACACTTGACTCTAGTATAAAAGAACGGCGCCAATATATTTTAAGTCTCACAGAGAAACCCTAACATCGCGAACTACTGCGTGGTTCGTAATGATAGGTTGAACTCGCCCCTAGGAGGCACCCTTATCTACTACAAAAGGTCCTTGCACTGCATACCTATGGATCCGCCTGCACTGACGTACCTTGAAGCGTCGATCTGTCGGCTAGGTATGACCGGTCACCAACCCATCACCATCGTGTCAGCTTATCTGTCACCAAACTCCACCCCAGATAGACCTAGGCAACTACTCGAAAGCGATCTAAGGGCACTGCTAGACCAAAGCGGCGCAGTTATCATAGCTGGCGATCTTAATGCCAAGAACACAATGTGGAACAGCCACACAACGAACCGCAGAGGCAGAACCTTAGAGTCCCTATCGACGTTACTAAACTTTGACATTGTAACACCACTAGAGCCGACACACTACCCGGCAAACGTGACTCACAGACTCACCGACATCCTAGACGTGGCGCTTCTAAAGAACATAAACCTACGTTTGTGTTCAGTAGAAGTGCTACACGAACTAACCTCAGACCACCGACCTGTAGTCATAGAATTCGCTCCACGTCTAGGTCCCATTGACACAGGTCATGTCCCGACTAAGATGATTACAGACTGGAAGCGGCTAGGGGAGAAACTCGAGTCGGTCTCGTCTGTACATCTCGACAAAATACCGGACAGCATAGTTAGTACAGAGGACACTACGACCGCGATCGATGCGCTCACAGATCACGTCCAATCGTTACTTAACGATTGTTCTCGGAGAGCCCCAGCAACGGGAGACCGTCGTTGGAACCTACCCGAAGACGTGCGTGAACTGCTGAGACAGAAGAACGCGGCCGTCCGTGCCTATGACAGATACCCTACTGAAGACCATAGGGTTAGATTACGGACTCTCGAGCGAACCGTTAAGGCACGCATGGATGAAATGCGTCAATCTCGATGGGACGCAACATTAAGCGAGCTTGAGCCTTCTCATCTCGCCTTCTGGCAGCTGTCCCGATCTTTGAGTAAAGATATCATCACCACCATGCCTCCCTTAAACAGACCAAACCTCCCTCCGGCCTTCGACGACTCAGAAAAGTCGGAGTGCCTGGCCGACAGTCTCGGGGCGCAATGTACGCCAAGCTCTCTACACATTAACCATAGCCACCTATTAGAGGTAGACGAAGAGGTGGAACGTAGAGCATCACTCCCGTTACCACCACTAGTGACTGACCCACAAGACGATAGGGACCACATCCCCCTAGTTACCCCAGACGAGGTAAAAACGATTATCAAGGACCTTCACACTCGAAAAGCACCGGGCTCGGACGGTATTACAAATAGAGTTATCAAACTATTCCCCGATAGAATATTAATCCTTCTAACATTTATATTCAACGCAGCGCTCGCAAACAACATCTTTCCCCAACAGTGGAAAGAAGCCGTGGTTATTGGAATACCCAAACCCGGCAAACCTAAGTCCGACCCAACCAGTTATAGACCGATAAGTCTGCTTAAAGGTTTAGGTAAAATCTATGAGCGTCTAGTTTACAGTAGGCTGAAAGCATATGCCGATGACAACCTACTCATCCCCCACGAGCAATTTGGTTTTCGAACCAAACACTCGTGCGTCCAACAAGTCCACCGCATCGTTGAATACACCAGCGTGCGGCTCCAAAGAAACCTATTTACGGGGATACTTTTCTTCGACGTAGCGAAGGCTTCCGACAAAGTGTGGCACAACGGCTTGATCTACAAGCTTTTCACTATGGGAGTGCCCCACAGACTCGTACTCATCATACGAGACTACTTGTCGAATCGTAGCTTCCGCTACCGCGTGGAGGGATCTCTATCCACCCCCCACCATATTCTCGCCGGAGTACCGCAAGGATCCGTGCTCTCCCCCCTCCTTTACACGCTATACACCAGCGATATCCCGTTGCACCGGTCTGTGCAAACAGCACTTTTTGCAGACGACACAGCGATATACTACTCAGGTATGAACCCGTCATCAGTCGTTAGGAACCTCCAATCTGCAGCTAACGCCCTAGGCGCGTGGTTTCGGAAATGGAGAATAGAGGTCAATCCCGAGAAGAGCCAGGCGGTACTGATTCACAGAAGACAGCTCAGCCTGTATCCCTTGGAGGAGATCCCACAAATAAGGATGTTTGGCACGCCTATCCCTTGGGCTAGGCAGGCCAAATATCTAGGTATAATCCTTGACGATCGCCTATCCTTCGGACCTCACATTAAGGCGGTTCGTAACAGGGCCGCCTTTGTGTTAGGTCGACTTCATAGCTTAGTGAACTCTCGTTCAAAGCTGTCGCTTAGGAGTAAAGTTAGACTTTACACAGCTTGCATTAGACCCATCATGACCTATGGTAGTGTAGTTTTCGCACACACTAGGGAACACAGGATCCATAGGCTACAAACACTACAAAATAAGTTCATGCGCCAAGCTACGGGAGCACCGTGGTATGTGCGTAATGTCGATCTTCACATCGACCTAGAGCTGCCGACCATCAGGCAATTCATAAAGCAGTGCTCCCTTAGCTACTTTGACTCTGCTCCGACTCACCCCAACCCTTTAGTGGTTGCGGCTGTAAATTACACACCCAGCAATATATCACGAATACGTAGACCTAAACATGCTCTCGGAGAGCTAGACGATAACATCACACTCGCTCAACGTAGAGCGCACACAGCTCGCGAAGCTATCACAAATCGTCCGCGATTTCGCCCCCGCCGCCGGGGCCGGAATACGCGTCGCGTTAATCATTTAAATGTGGGTCTTGGTCGCCCTAGTTTGCCAGCGATGCCCCAAGCCGAGGTGCGTACTCCACAGGGGGTGCCCTTGGGCAATGTCGCTTAAAAAAAGACCGGTTGAGAGCCCTCAGCGCTCACCGTAAGCCCGTGCAAGGTTGTCGAGGCCATCTGCGGCCAACAGCCATACATCACACAAAAAAAAAAAAAAAAAAAAAAATATTTTAAGTCAGTTCAATTGAGATCACCTCTGTCTTCGGTCACATAAGTTAGCAACAATAAAATTACGATACATTTCCTTCATCACGAGAAACTTCTATAAGTGGGTTGGGAGCTTACTCCCAACCCACTTATAGAAGTTTGTATATAAATTGTTTGCATAATTTCAATGCATTACATTTTTAAGTATTCTTTACTGGAACACAAAATATTAACTAAGCAACGCTGCAAACATAAGTTATTGCAGTTGTACAGTACTTATGAAAGTTAAGTATGTATATAAGTTTCGGTTGCAGGTACGTACAGACATCCATAAAATTTTAGTGTGAGGTAACAATGGTAGAGGCATGTTTAAGCACGAATGGGCCGACTCGACCGGTGCGATACCTCAGCCTCACAGAAAACCACTTGTGAAGTAAAGCTTGCGTTGCATTTCCTCGAAATTAAAGGCGGGCAGCGCAATTGCGACTCTTGAGTTCACCCGCCTGCTCGTCTGTCCCCCTACGGTATAAAAAAAAACATAGACATACTCAAAACATATGTCAGCGCCATCTAGCTAATTCAGGACAAACTACGTAGTAACTACTTATGGTGCGTTAGTCACGTTAACAGTATATGTAGTGCACCGTGTTTCTCTAGAATAGTCTATTAGGCTCGGAGCTCTCAGCAATAGCCAGTCCGAGTTACAGGTATGCGAGATCGAATTCCTCAAGGTTATACTTTCCAATTAATGCTCCATGCATTTTTATAACCTCTGCCTATTCTTTAGAGTTAAGTTAATTTTAAAGTTTAAGTTTTGCATTTTTATCAACTCTTGAAACAACAACAATATTGCAAATCAAACATTAATTAATAAAAAATGTGATCGCAGTCTAGAAATAATCTTGATGCTTCGATGTAATAAATTCATTCATATCATAAGTACATAAATTAGTAATTAGAGTAATAAGACCGCCAATTGTTATACCGTAATACATGAAATCGTGTCTGTATTTTTTTTCCATTACTTTTATAGCAATAAAGAGATAAATAAATAAA
Organism: Tyria jacobaeae; assembly: GCA_947561695.1. Classification (NCBI taxonomy): domain Eukaryota; kingdom Metazoa; phylum Arthropoda; class Insecta; order Lepidoptera; family Erebidae; genus Tyria; species Tyria jacobaeae. Next base: position 975,219 of record OX387207.1, on the reverse strand, counting down.
ACTTAAATAAAGAAAAATGTAAGACTAAGTCGCTAAATAAAAACGCCGAATGAAATAATTATTCTTCCATGAAGTAGTTCCATGAGAATCGACATTATTAGGCAGCCTCTGTTTTTGTTTTAGTATCTTTCTTTTGTTATAAACGTCATCTTCATGTTTATTTTTTGTGTTTTTCCCTACAATGGCTCCATCGTTTACCGATGATTTTACCAATGTCAAGGTGGAAAGTTGATTTATTAGTAATATAGGTTAAAATTTTATGATACAAAATAAAATAATAACTCTGTGGGAGAACAAAAGATGGTTAGGGCATCAATGAACAAGAAAAAACTATAAATGGATTTTATTTAAAGAAATGAATTTGTAAAGAATTCTGACAAGTGGGGTATGAACTAATGTTAAGAGATGGGCCAAATTAACGGGTCGAGACATCTGTAGAGGGAGAAGATCATAAAGAGGAATGATTAGTTTAGGGCAAGAGAAAAAGATATGGTCAAGGGTGCCTTCCTCGACCACAGACCACATCTTCATGTATAATTTGTAATGAAATGACAAATCTTTCAATCTGCTAGTAGGCAATTGGCATTGGCGATATTGAAATTTTCCACCTAATATATAATATATGTATGAAAAACGTTTTTGTTTTACATAAATAGTAATTTAACAAATACTGGCCTGTTGGAACAGTAGCTAGTGATGATGACGTGGGAAATTTGTGTGATTTACAACTAGTTGTTCTGAGTCAGGGTGTTATTTGTGTCCATTGAATGAACGTTAGTAAAGCCAGTTAGTAACCCCAGTGCTTTTTAAACATTCACTTCGCTGACGCTCTATCTGTATTATCGTTATCTCACTTCAATGCGATTCAAATGATACCCCCCTGTCCAAATCTATCAAGTAGATAGACTACTGTTGGGGGTGACAAATAAACAATATCCATACATCAAAAACATAACCCCTCTTCTTGCACAGTCGGATAAAAGATCGACTTCAATAAAATTCCTGCAATATGTTATGTAAGCATGTATTTACTGTTTTTTTTTTTTTTTTTCAACAGATGGATTTGCTAAATTCCATGCATCTAAAGTATAGTAAGGAGTCTAGAAGCAAAAATAATAAAAAAAAAAAAAACGATGCCTTGACTTTTCGGGCACAACAATCCGGCGATCCGGCGAAGCCGTATTGGTAGACACTTGAACTTTGAACCATGCTGTACTGGGGTTGTTATTATTTTGTTAATTTTAATTTGTGCAAAACGAAAATAATTTTATTACCCGTATAAAAATATTGCTCATATAAGTGAAAAAATTGTATTATCAAGACTAATAAATAAAATTGGAGTGCATATGGATGTATGCACGGTACATATACCAAATTTTTTTTTTTATATTTTTTGTCTGTGTGTCTGTTTGTTCCGGCTAGTCTCTGAAATGGCTGGACTGATTTTGACGGGACTTTCACTTGTAGATAGCTGATGTAACAAGGAGTAACTTAGGCTACTTTTATTTATAAAAAAAAAGGATCTCACGAAAAAAATTAAAACCAATTTAAAATTTTATAATATTCGATTCAAAGAAGAATTTCATTAAAATTGGCATACGTATTTCTTTAAGCGAAATACAGAATTAATATCGTAAACTCTGCGAACTGAACAATAACTTTTTTGTCAAATTCCACGCGGACGAAGTCGCGGGTAACAGCTAGTAAGATAATAAAATTGTCTGGAATTCCAAAATGTCGGTAACATGACATCTATTAGTATATTATACCAAGTCTTAGTATCTACGGTTACGAAAAAATATTAAACATTGACCTACAGATGGCGGTATGTGTCACGTAGATGCAATAGTAAGTTATTTATGAGAGACAAACAGACTTTAAACAAGACATCTTTGTAAGATCCTAAGGTTTACACTAAATAAAAGGTTGAATAATAATAATATTTAATATATATATATATATATATATATATAGTTCTAAACGATTACGTATTATAGATCAATTATAAATTATTGAAAACAAATGACACCATTTCCAGGGAAGCGTTACTCAAAAGAAAAACAGGAAACCTTGTCAAATCACTCTGGGTGTCTATAGATATAGATGTTAAATTGAAATTAGTATATTTTTCTTTATTTTACTGTAGTCCCTGGACGTAAGAAATTTAGGTCTCTGAGAGGCGATTTAAACCTTACATTTTAACAGCGAGCATTTCATAGGTAAATCAAAACCATTGTCAGCTCCAGATAGGTGATGACTCGTGGGCGTTATGGCATTGCGTGTCATGACACTTAGCAAGGAGCATAAAGCATAATAAAAAAAATATATTGCTGTTAAAAACTAAAAAGAAAAGCAGTTGGGTGTGTCTTTCTGATAAAAAGGGGGATTTTTTTTTATGCGATAGGGGGCAATTGAGCAGACGGGTTACCTGATGGTAAGTGACTATCGCCGCCCATGGACACCTGCAACTCAAGAGTCACAAGTGTGTTGCCGGGAAATATCTTCGAGGATCGGTTCCAGAGATCTTAAGATTGAAAAAGGGTTTTTTTTGCTTACGGAACCCTGTTCTTTTATGTGTAAAACTTGTCCAAACAGTTAACAAATATACACAATTTGGGCCCATGTTTTATTACAAATAAATAAGCTAGAATACAAATTATATTACTCACAAAATAATTATTTTAGTAAAAGAAATATATAAAAATCTAAATTAACACACAATAATTATCGTCAATTCTTTGGCGAACATCAAAAAGGGAATATTAAAAAAACGATTTTCATTACGTACTCAGTACATTTGTACTAACATGTATATTTACAATGTACCAACATATTATGGCACAATTCATTACGAGCCTCATATATACTAGGATAACATTGAATTATTATAATTATTCTAAGTACGAAAATGCTGATAATAAATGCAGTCTGTATTTAAGATATAAAAAAGCAAAACACAACAAAAAAAAAATATAATTAGAAAAACTCAGGCAGTTGTTCGGTTGTGAATAATCTACCAATTGAAAACGCATTGATGATACTGAACAGTATGCTGGGTTCTCACTGGGAATATTAGATTTTTTTTTATTTTATTAATAACATTTAATATATTAATAGTAAAATAAGGCACTTGTTCATTGAAGTATTGTAGAGCAAAGGTATGATGACATTCTACAGATTTATGTTCATTTTATAAAATTACTCTAATGTTTCCATCAGTTAGCATATGAAAAGATATTTAGCTGTTTTTGGTTTTACTGGTTTAAATCAAATAAACCATGACGTCGTGAATCTATGGCAATTTAAAAAAAAAACACGAGAATAGACAATAACTACAAAAAGTTTTTTTTTTAAACTGTTATGGATGGACTTCTCAGTAGGTGATTTTTTTCTGATAAAGACCCAAAAATATAGCAACATTTTTGAAGATTTATATTTTTCGTTAAATATTGATAAAATACAGAATATATCTCTAGTATGCATAACAAGTAACATTTTTGTTTTTAAGGATTTTCCCAAATGCGGATTGAATGATTGCAAAACAAAATAAATACGTAAGATATAAAATGTTTAGCTTTACACATCTCACCATAGCATGCACACTGTGTAGCATAGTTTTTTAAAAATAATATAAGATTTATTTGACTTTCTGTGCATAATATTACAAGTCATTTGTCGCTTACTATACAAGTAATGTCAAAATACAATTCTTATAATTTTGTATAACGTCTTATTTAAATTGACTTCTAAAGTACAGTTTGTACTTGTTTATCAGTTATTCTTAAAAGGAACAAATTTTTATTAATGGTTAGTTAATATTTGTTGGATCGCCGCGAAACAGGATTATTATAGTGAACGAAAGTCACACATTATGTTAGAATACATTTAACCCTACAAACGCTTACAGATCTAGTATCTATCTAAAGCCGACGGGCCTGCTGGGGGGTGCTTCGGTAGGCTCCAACACGATTCTCTTGAAGCACCCGTCCGGCAGTTGGTTTAGTATATCTTTTATATTATCCACTTCTAAACGGAGGTGATCGTGTTCATCTTCGTATTGCTTCATCCATCTACGGGTTGAACAAGTAAAGTTATTAAATTAAATAAATTAAACTTGACTTCCGTTAGAGGGCTCTGACTTCCCCGCACCATCTAGTATGCGACCCTGAGTTGCTTGAGCTATTGCTTATAGTCCCCAACCATCTGTATAACCAATATCCTATTCTGTCAATATACTCTCAATTTTCCCATACAATTCCCAAAAGTGCCCAGATGACGGCAATAGGCCGTTAAATACGCCTCTACTTATCCTGTTTCCGGGGATAAGGCCGTGAGAAATTTTTGTTCGTTGTGTTTATTTTTTTCTTTTACTGACTTAACCTAAAAATAAACATGGTCATCACGTCAATGCCACGTCATATGGTTCCAGTATTTGTGTGTAATCTATGTCATATGGTGTCCACGTGCCTCATGCGTGGGCAACTAGCGACGGATTGGAAGGCGCGGCGGGGGACTCCGTGGGGTGATGGTTGCGGCACTTGTCGCCGCTTAAGAGCCCCACCACTTGATGACCGAGCGGCGCGCACGACACTCGTGGGCAAAGCGTTTTATATTTATTGATAGCTTTATTGTGGGAAGTAAAATATCCACTCTTATTTCAACTCCACAACAAGATCCGAAGATCATTCATATGGCATGGCATTGCGTGTTGTAAATTTAAAAAGTGTGTTATTTTCTTTTTTTTCCATAGCTTCTATTAAGTTAATAGTAGTATGCTGCGATTATATAAAATAAAGTTTATTTTATTTATTTAATTAAGAGTAGTTGCTAATATAAAATAACAATGCAAACCTTTGGTGGTTATTCTTCGCTTCAGTCAAACTCTTTATCTTTCCATCCAAGTCTACCTCCTTCAAATCTCTTTCTGCTTTGTCAAGACTCTCCTCTGTAACAAATATGAAAAAAAATATATTAATATTCAGTAACGATAGTTAAAACGTCTCCTATTACAAGATTTCTATAGACTGAGTCGTGATACTTGTGTGTCACTGCACAAATTTGCATCAGCAATTATTTTTAATTTAGTTTTAGCAACACGAGGTTTATTTATTATAATTATATTTTAATTTTCTTAAGGACGACGGCAGAAACAACTTTTTGTTTTCGGCTTATTAACTATAGTTGACTGCACGGATGGCGTAGCGGTTTAAGTGTTCACCTCGCCACTATACTGCCGCGCCGAGTGTTGTGGGTTCGATCCCCGCACGGGACAACACTTTGTGTAATCCTCAAATTGTTGTTCTGAGTCTGGGTGTTCTTTGTGTCCGTTGTTTGAATGTTCGTAAAGTCCCCCGCAACACAGGAATTAATCCTAGTGCGGGAGTTGTCTTTTTCAAAAAAAAAAAAAAAAAGTTGTTCGTCATTTCATTTTTAGTTTTAGAAAAATCAATAAAGGTTAGCCACTAAGCACTGCATTTAATATTATTACGTCATGATAATGTCAGGTACCGTTTTGGCGTAACTATTATTTTATAGTTTAAATTTTAAAAATATTTTTCTACATAAATCTATATTATTTTGAATAAATAAAAATATCAGTCGACTATCTAGTCTGTACGATGATTTTAAAATATATTTAGAAACATTGTAGAATAGCTAATCTAAAAAATATAATTTAAATTTGTCAGATATATATGTATTAGAATATAAATATTAATTGCAGGCAAATTAATTTAAGCTGCAATAAAGTGAATAAACATGTCACGATTGAATGTAGTGTACAGCTTAGCGATTGTGTTAAGCGCCATCTACCCATTACTTCGTAAATTAGAAGGAAGAACTACAAGTCAGAGACTGCTAAAGTTGTAAAGGGAAACCACATAATATCGCAGTATTTCTACACTAGGGGCGCCACCGAATATATATTTTATTAAACACTAGCATCATCCAAATTTCAGAAAGAAATCAACCTGTATAGTGTCTGTATCAAGCTAAAATAAAGTTGCTTTTCATTTATCGCTTTCCAATTTAAGATATAATACAATATCTTTAACAATCAGAGCTCAGAATAAAAGAATAGTGACTGTGAATGTTATTTTGCGCCTCGTACAATGACACAATGGTATTCAATGCATTCAATTTATCTGGTTTATGTTTCTGGTTATATTTATAGTTTGTTCATGCAGTTTTTCTAAGGTATATGGACGGGCAAGAAACAGTCTTGTGACAAATCACCGTGTGGTTTTATTGGCTTCGTGCCCCACCTACCCCTCCAATACTAGCCCTGTTCACATGATGATAACCTGGGGACGGTTACTATATGAAATAATGTTCGAAGCTTACCCAATCTAGCGAGTGCTTCGTCGTCTAGTGTGGGCAAGTTCTTCAATTCCTCCATAATAACTTTAAGGTCTTCCAAGCCCTTGGACACCTGCTTTTCGGCCTCTCTTGCATCTGTGTTCGCTTGACCAACCTGTAAATATGGTTTATAAACTATATTCATCCACTCTAAGATCATCCTCAAATAAAAATGCCTTCAAAAATTACACAACATCTGATAATCTTAGAACGGCTTTTCTGCTTCAAAATGTTGGTGCAATAAAGTACAAAGGACTATCGATCTTATTAGAAATTCACGAGGAGGTATTTTTGCATAACGAGTTAATAACATATCAGAAACCCTAACCCTGAAAAGCTTAAAACATAAAACTGCTTTATTAACTGTCACGTTTATTCAAACATAGATCAGTTACTGTCATTTTTCAGGGTGCCTTGTGAGTCAAACAGAGAGACAGATGAAAGAGAGTGAACGACGGCAGCATCAAAACATTACCTTCATCTTGGCATCTCTAGTAAGTTGCATGTTTTCAGCTGCCTTTTTTTCTAAGTCCGTAATCTGTTTAGCAGTGCCTTGCACGCGAGCTGTTAACAAAATATTAATTATAATAATAAATATGTCATTTACTATATCACTGAGTTAGCAAAAAGATGAAATAAATGCTGTAGAGATAAGATCACTGTTAGATATGTATGGAGTTAGATTGTTTAATAAAAATAAGAATGTACATTTTAAGTAGCAGTGTGTTTTGAAAGAAAGAAAAATTAAAAACGTGAGCTGAAGTATTTTGAGCATCTATAAAGAATGAGTAACGCATGAATAAACAAAGCATAATTACCTTAAATGAGTTTATATGCAAGGTTAATTACTATCTTGGGATAATATAGTAGCTAGTAATAGTCTGTTGTCTCTGCCTATCCCGCAATGAATAAGTAGTTAGAGGATACTTTTTTTTTTTATACTATAGGGGGACAGACGAACAGACGGGTCACCTGATGGTAAGTGACACTGCCGTCCATGGACACTTGCAACTCAAGAGTCGCAAGTGCGCTGCCCGCCTTTGAGGGTGATGAGGGATGGGGAATGCAGGGAGCGGAAAGAGAGGAGGGATGAGGAGATGGAAAAAAGGAGAAAGGAGATGAGGGGAGAGAAAAGAGGGGAGGGGGAATTGGGCCTCCGGAAACCTCACTCAATTCGGGGAAATGCAACGCAAGTGTTACTTCACAAGCGGTTTTTTGTGAGGCCGTGGTATCGCACCGGTCGAGCCGGCCCATTCGTGCCTAAGCATGGCTCCACCATACTTACTGGATAATTTGTCAGCTTCGTCTCTTAGCTTCAAAGCGTCAGCCTTCGCTGTAGCAGACTTCTTCCTCACTTCATGAGCCGCCTGCAAGACAGCATAATATATTTGAGAATAGTATAAACACCAAACTAAAGTCTGTAGCAAAACAGTACAGCGTTATCGTTAAATTTCTCTCAGTCTCATTAATGTATAATCATTATTTAAAGCGGCGGTAGCGTGATGGCTGAGGCGTCGGACTTGCGATCAAGTGGGGGGGGGGAAGGTTTTTGACTCTTAATTCCACGCGTTCGAAATCGCAAACAAAACCAAAATCAGACCTTCAGCCAAAAGAATCAAATATTATGCTATATGTTAATTTTGACTTCTTGCAATACATCTGTGATAACTGCATTCAATTCCATGCAGTAGTTTTTGCGTGAGGTGCGTACAAATATACAGAGAGACAAACAATTTAAAAACTCTTCTTTTGGCTTCAAAAGTAAACAAGACTCAGGAATCCGTCGCATACAGACACAATCCGAGATGAAATCTAATTTTTTGTACACCTGAAAAAAAAAACTTTGAGAGTTGGTTTTAAAAGACCAGTACCTGTGAGGCATTATTGGCATAATTGTTTTGTGCCTGTTGTGCCAAATCCCTTGCCTCCTTAGCGCGATCACTCGCTGTGTACAGCTGTTCTGTGATGCTGTTGATGCTCTCCTCGGCCGCTGCGATCTTCTGCTGAACTGCTGGGACGTCCTGAGACGCCTGCTCCGCTTGCAGGCGGGACTTTGTCACTTTATCGCTGAATTCTTTAAAGAATATATATTTTTAAGGCAAGTCCTTGCATTCGGAACGATTCGTGTGTTGTGACTTTAGAAACATGCAAACAATGGGTGCAAAGATCTCCCAGACTTGACTTGACAACTATTTATGGATCAGAACCTTGTGGGAATCGAACCCACGACCTTCGGATCAGCAATCAGGGTCACTTATCAACAGACCAACAGGCCGATCAAAAAAATTTCGTAGTCAAAAAATTTGGAGTCAAACGTATTAATTCTAGAACTTACCGTCGTTAGAAAACTAAGTTAGAAAATTAGTTTCTATAAAACATTTGGTAAAACCTTACCTTTTAAAGTCTTATATATTTCGTGAGCGTCTTTCAAGGTTTGATTAGTAAGCTGTACATCGCTCCTAGCCTGTTCCTGCAGCTCATCGAGCCTGGCCAACAGGTCGTTGAGCTCGTCTTGTCTGTCAAGACCCTGGTCAAGCAGGTTCCGCCCCTGTTTGATGGCATCCTCCAATTGACTCAAGGTTTCTTCATTATCAGCCTGAAGGCTCGCCAGTTCTGATGATTTATCATCAATCTGCAAAAATAATGTTTTCATCTTTAACCAACTTTAAAAACAACGAGATTTGATTCAACAATTATTTATATGCTATATTTAGCATTTGAGAACAGATTTCAAGAATAATAATGAATTGGTTGTGAACCGTGGTTTTCGGTGGGATAGAAAAGGGCCTCCTCACTTCTTCCCGTAATGTCGTAATAAGTGACTTGAGGGATTGGACTGTCATCTGTCAGACAGTATATATACAGTCACACAGTACCCAGATGACGGCAACAGGTTATTACGTTACTGAGACCTAATTGGCAATATGTTTGAAAATATTCTCTATGGCTCAAAAAGGATGACAACTACACCGAATATTTATCCGCGGATACGGATCCGAATCCGTAATATCTTCGGATATTACGTGTATTTGGTGTCAATTTCCATGTATACAAATCGGATCTTAACTTTCTTGCTCCATCGGGGTCGGTGCGCGTGACGACGTACCTGACGCCACTTGACGCTCTGCATTATGCGGGTCATTCTTTTGTATTGTTTATAGTTTAGTAGTTTTAGACATTTGGCAGACAAAGATAACGTTTGTGTTTGGAAAATAAGTTAAAAATAAGTCTACAAGAAATTTACTAGTGTACTAAATTTCTTGTCTACGTTCTGATAGATTCAAATTATGTTGTGATAATAAAAAATGAATGTGCGAAGTGTAAAATTTGTGACGGAAAATATTCTCGTAAGGGTAAAGGCACAACTTTTTCTTAAATCATCTACACAGAAATTTAATAGCTTTTCATTACTACCTAATCACCTATACATATCTATGTATAGAAAATATAAATAATTACACCTACGTATAGTAAATTACTAAGGTAAAAGGTACGCAAAAAAATTAAGGGATATGGGTCTTTCTTCTCCCTTAGATATCCGCAAATACGGATACGGATATCCGTCACATCACTAGTGTGTACTAGTCATGTGACGGATATCCGTATACGTGCATGCATGCATGCAGACACTCACGCCTATAGGTGGCCAAGTCAGGTCAGATCATCGAATAATCAGCGTTTAACGATATCACCAGCTAGCCAAACACAATGAGTACATGAATGTATCATGTACTGATTGCGTTTAGCTAGCTGGTGATATCGTTAAACGCTGATTATTCAAATGTTAATGAAATAATACCACCACATAAAGTTGCTAGTTCCATGATCAGGCCGCTATATATTTATGTATGTTAAATCGACTTACAGTCTTATTCATCTCAGTGGCGTCCTCTCTTAACTTATTCAGTTTAATGTCAGGCAGTAAGGTAGTGTTCACTTCCGCGTACAGGCCCAAGGCGTCGTCGTACACATCCTTGGCTCGCTTGAGGGTCTGATTGGCCAGCTCAGTCATACTGTTCAGTTTGCCTGACGCTGAATTCAGTTCGTTCGTGAGTATTTGGACTTCATTGCTGTTGAGAATATGTAGTTTTTAATGCTTACTCGTATACATACAAAGCAGTTGCGAATGATTGACATAAATGATTTGAGGTACAAACAAAGTTTTTTTAATGGTATGGGGGATGGGAAGGGAAGAGGAGGTGGGGGGGGGTGAAGATGCTGAGCCTCGGGTATTCTTACTCACCCGGCAATAGAACGCAGGCTTTGTTTGTCTATCGGTTTTCTATGAGGCTGTGTTATGACTCCGGTCGAGCAGGCCCATTAGTGTTTAAGCATGGCTTTCCCACGGTAATTAAAAAAATATATAATTTCAAGCAGATGTAAGATAACGTTGTGTTATTAGTAAATGACAACAGATATATACTTTGTGATTGATGAAGGGTAGCAGATATTATCCTTTTCAGCAGCTGCCAATGACAGCAGGTATGCAACATTTTCAACCGACTTCGAAGGTTCTCAATTAGACGATATTTTTTTTATGTTTGTTACCTCATAACTTTCGACTGGGTGAACCGTTTTTGATGATTATTTATTTGAAAGCTGGTGCTTCCCGTGTAGTCCCATTTCATTTTACAATGACATCCATGAGAAAACCCATAAGTCTTATGATAGACACATTGAAGTCGGTTGTCTACTTTTTTAAAGTGAATTATGTCTATCGGTTGAGTAGCTAAGGCGCGTGTTAAACAAACAACCACATTATCGCATTAATATCAGTTAGGATGTTAAAAACCAATGGTTAGAGGACTTTGACCTCACCTTGCTAACACTTCTCAATCTATGGATTGAGAAGTTAGCTAGAGGTTCAAGTAAAAACAATCTCCTATTTGTTCTATTATCTTTCCTTTCAATAGACTTTCTTTCTTTATTTTCACATTTATAATATTACCAGCTTTCAACCTAAGTCCTTCCCCAGGCTTAAAAGTGAGTGAGAGAGAAGGGGAAAGACCGATGTGTTACTTACGTATTTATATATATATATATATATATATATATATATATTCTCTAACCTGATATTAGCTTGTTTATTTATTCCATCCTTTGCTATTTTATAAGCCGCGATGGAAGTATTGAAGGACTTATCCGCTATTTCTCTGATATTCTTCGCCTCAGTCTCCAGTTTTTCAGCCAGCAATCTGGACTCCTTCGCCAGGGCCGACATGTCGACGGATTGTTTGCCAAACTGATCGGAACGGTTCCGAGCTTTGGACAAGGCAGCTGCACCTTCTCCGTCTAAGTACTCCAAGGCGCTCTGAAGACATTAATTATTATATTAAACACTTTGATCTGGTTAGAGATTTGATTTTGATTTGGTTAGAGAGAGAGAGAGAGAGAGAGAGGGAGAGAGAGGGGGGTGGTGATAGAGGGAGGGAAGGAGAGGGGGAGGGAGGGAGAGAGATAGAGAGGGGTTAAATAGGACTAGAGAGAAGGGGGAGAAAGGGCAATAGAGAGGGGAGAGAGGGAGAGAGGGAGAGAGTGGACGATAGAGAGGGAGGAGAGGACGATAGAGAGGGAGGAGAGGACGATAGAGAGAGGGAGAGAGAGGGAGAGAGGGGACGATAGGACGATAGAGAGAGGGAGAGAGAGGACGATAGAGAGAGGGAGAGAGGGGACGATAGGACGATAGAGAGGGAGAGAGAGGACGATACAGAGAGGGAGAGAGAGGACGATAGAGAGAGGGAGAGAGAGGACGATAGAGAGAGGGAGAGAGAGGACGATAGAGAGGGGGCAGCAAAGGCAGTGTGTAGTAAGTAATAGCATTTCGTGTGTAGTAAGTAATAGCGTTCTAATTGTGAGATATAAAGAGTGAAAACGAGAAAGAAGTAAAGATTTTTCAGTCTCAATTAATTTTCTTACGAGAATGAAATAAATTATAAGTGTAATGAAGCATGCTGCAAGGTGATCGTAAGTGGTCACTGTTACTTATTAAGCGTTGTCACTTACGCTAATTTCCTTCTGTGCAGCTTCTATAGTATCCTCGGCTTTGGACACGTTGCCTTTACTTTTCTCTACAGCCTCGTTACCTTCGTAGCTCTCATCTTCGATCTTGAATAGCATATTTCTGACAAAATATTAAAAAATATATATAAATATATTTTATCGATGTTCATTTGTATTGTGAATTTGATGAGTTTCAGATGTTTTATTTATTTCACAACACCAATACCATTACACGATTTTTTTATTTTTATTTATTTATACTATAGGGGGACAGACGAACAGACGGGTCACCTGATGCTAAGTGACAACCGCCGTCCATGGACACTTGCAACTCAAGCGTCGCAAGTGCGCTGCCCGCCTTTGAGGCTGATGAGGGATGGGGGATGCAGGGAGCGGAAAGAAGAGAGGAGGGATAAGGAGATGGTAAAGAGGAGAAAGGAGATGAGGGGAGAGAAAAGGGGGGAGGGGGAATTGGGCCTCCGGAAACCTCACCTAATTCAGGGAAATGCAACGCCAGCGTTACTTCACAACCGGTTTTCTGTGAAGCCGTGGTATCGCACCGGTCGAGCCGGCCCATTAACTTTACCCTAATGCAACAGTGTGGTCATTATCTTGGATACCTCTAATATACGGGCGGGTTGTTTCACGTCCGCTTTACTCACGCGTATTTGTTAAAAATAGAGGTGGATGATAGGTATGTATATTAGACAAAAAACCTTTTTACAAACCGTTTTACATACATACCCTCAATACGAAAAGTATTTAACACCCACATTTTAATAATAACAATAATAAGGAAGCCTTTATCCGTCAACCGGGCACTGTATGACTGTATACATACTGTCTGTCCCTATTATATTCCACCGTGAACACAGCTTGACGGCAATAGACTTGCTCCTATTACGTTAGTGGGACCAACCAATTAATAAATCTCTGCTTACCCCTTAGGGGATATACAGACGTGAGCATATGTATAGTTAACTAATAGTTATAGGACAAACGAGCTGGACTGCAGTCGAGTAAATTGTCACGGCAAGTCTAAAGCTCGGAGTCTGCACCCTTTTGACTTGTCTATATTTATTTAAGTAATAAGTATACCTGACATCAGCCAGCCTGTCGGCCAACTCCGCCAAGTTATCAGTGAGAGTCGCTCCGGGTCCGTTCCCCCCCGCCGTCTGGGCCTCTTGAGATAAACGGTCGATGTCCTCCCGCACTCTCTGCAGTTCATTGTCAAAGTCCGCATTCTCAACGACAGTTGGGGATTTCGATATTTTCGATAGGATCTGAAAATAGAATATACATATTTGTGCAGTATATTCATTTGTAAGCTGAAGGTTTAATTATATAGTATGAGGCGTCAGGCTTACGGTGAAATGGTTGCTCGAACCCCACCCAGTGCACTACCGTCGTGAATCCACAAAAGAGGTTTACAAGATTACTAGTTTGTGGGACCCACGTTATTAAAGCTTTATAAAAATAAATATTTATATATATGTCTAAAGAGGTTGGAACTCTCGGCTCCAGCCAGTTGGTACGTACAGGTATACGACATTATATTTTCCTTAAATTGTCTTCCCTTGTCAAGGGACAAACCCTTTCAAGATTCTGCCAATTTTCACATCTTTAACCCCTAAAGTGTCCGACTGGGGACAGCAATAGACCTTCCCCCTATAACGGCCTACTATGCACGGAAGCGAAAGACAGCAGCAGAAACAGCGGTTCTTATAATGACGCAGTGTCAGACGGTTGCAGTATGCTGGGCTAAGTACTTTCGTTCAGCAAGTTCACCGGTAACATCAAAAGGTTGCTGGAATTCTTCGTGGAGATAGGGTGGATCTAATAGCCTTTATACCCTCCAACTCAAAGTACGTTTTGAGGTGGAGTTGCAGAAATACCCCCTGCAAACCTAACCCTAGCCTAATAGATGTATAGCGTTACTTTTAAGATTACTTTACTATATAGATGTTAAGTTCCCAGGTGTTCGCAAAATTTTCTTAAAAAGGCTTATAAGCAATTCTCTTTGCGTAATTATCATGTGTAACAAAACAAAAGCCACTAATTTGAAGAATACTCACATCATCCAGTTCAACGAGTTCCCTGCGATGATTATTAACGGCATCTTGGACTAGATTGTAGCATGCTGGGCAATCTTCGCAACCTTGACCATCAGAGCGACGCTTCTTGTTCTCCATGCAACTAGGAAAACATTAATTATCTTAAGATTCGAAACTTTTAATATTGATATATTGATGATATAGGTGGAAAGACGAGCAGACGGATAACCTGATGGTAAATGACAACCGCCACCTATGAACACTTTGTTCGTCTCCCTATGCTAGAAATTAAAAAAATAATTAAGTCAAGTTTGTATGCTGTATGTAGATATATATTATTTAATATATTTGAGTAGGTATATGTACATTTTTATATTTGTTATGTAACTCTAGATTTCCTTTCAAAGTACATACTTCCAACTACCAAGGTCTCTCCAAGTCATTGTGATCCACCCTAAGGTTGCCTGGAAGAGATTGCATTTAAAAATAAGGCCTTTTGTACATGTGTGCGAAGTGGTTGCGGGTTCGAATCCCATCCAGTGCACTATCGCCTGGAACCTACTCCTACACAAGTATTAAGCTCAGCTGCAGCTGTTACCAAGAATACGAGTACTGTGTAACCTATGTTGCTAGTACCCGTGACAAAAAAAAAAAAGAAAAGAAAAACATACCGATCACAACGGCGTCCCTCGACGTTCTGCTGACAGGAACACTGTCCCGCCATGTTACACTGGTAGTCGATCGAACCCCATTCATCGCAGTCACAATCCCGACACCCGTCCGATGAGAACCCGTAGTGATACGAACGACAGCGGTCGCAGTGCTCACTGCAATACAGATTATAAACTCAAAATTTGACAATCCTGTTAGTCGAATGATTCTGATTACCCCACAGAGTCCCACACTTGACAAAAATAGTCCATTCCAGATTATTTTTTTAATATACTTTATAATGATAGTAGATACAGATTCAAGTCAATTGATATTTTTATTTCTTCAAAATGATATCGCATTATGCACAGAAGAATTGAATAGATAAATAGTCGCGCCAAAAACGTAGCCCTCATTATCATGACGTAATAATGGCATAAACAAAGACACATCACAGATGCAGTGCATAGCATAACTAGTGATTTTTCTAAAACTAAAAATGAAATGATCAATAACTGTAATTTAAATTCACAAAATAAAGATATTTTAACAGTTTAATTCTGTTTACAAATAACTACTTGATTCTATTATAGTGACGTCACACATGAAAAAAAAAATGGTACGCGGCGTTTTCGGTCACGTGATATACCAATACTAAAACTACGATTTTAATTTTGATTTATGAATAAGTCTTATGTTTTTTTTTGTAGTATTAATATCGTATTTCTTATGAAAAAAAACTCTATAAATATGTTATTTTCTGATATACTTTCACAATTTAATACTAATGGATGAAGCAAACATTTGTGTAATCCACAAATGGTCTCGCATCTGGATGTTTTTTTTTTTTTTATACTATAGGGGGACAGACGAACAGACGGGTCACCTGATGGTAAGTGACACCGCCGTCCATGGAGACTTGCAACTCAAGAGTCGCAAGTGCGCTGCCCGCCTTTGAGGGTGATGAGGGATGGGGGATGCAGGGAGCGGAAAGAAGAGAGGAGGGATGAGGAGATGGAAAAAAGGAGAAAGAAGATGGAAAAAAGGAGGAATTGGGCCTCCGGAAACCTCACTCAATTCGGGGAAATGCAACGCAAGCGTTACTTCACAACCGGTTTTCTGTGAGGCCGTGGTATCGCACCGGTCGAGCCGGCCCATTCGTGCCTAAGCATGGCTCTGCCACTGAAAAAATTTCTTATTCTTCTATATCTTCTATATCTGTTATTTCTGTCCATTGCTTGTATGTTTTTAAAGTCATATCAACATTTCTAAACCACTACCTATGTCCTGAGGGACTTCACAAACATAAGTACGACCTCGGATCAGCAATCAGGATCACCTACGACTAAACCAACCGACCAATAGTTAATTCACAAACAGTGTGTTCACTACTTTTAAAACATGCATAATAAATGGTCATCTGATTCTGATGTTTGGTGTATAAGACAATAAGTATAATGTACGAACCCGTCGATGCCTGGTTTACAATAACATTGTCCGTTGTATGCGTCACACGTGCTATTGAACGAGCCCTCCGTATTGCACTCACACGGCTCACAGCCCGCCCTCGAGTTAATATTGAAGTAGCCATCCTGTAAATAATATGTATTTTTCTTAGTAACCATTCCAAACAGATTAACTGACGTTCATGCTCACTGCTCAGCTAGTAAGTGGTGCAGCGTGATGTTTTATAATATTTCTCAATAAATACTCAATATGATATAGGAATAATCATTCTAAACCGACTGATAGTTGTAGAGTTAAGTTTATTTAAACAAAAACTCCACTTTATTAATATATATACATGTAGATGTATAAATAGGTCTCTTTGACATGTTAAAGCGATACTATTTTAGTGTTTATAATGGATTACAGACAAACATGTAATTAAATACGCATCACTCACTCCTGCATCCCTGACGGGGTAGGCAGAGTTGGGTTAAATACCTACATTTTGCCAGTTTGATTTCACTATTATGACGACGGATAAATAAAATACATTCATAAATTTGCACTGAGCGGGCATCGATACGTACAGGTCAAATGCTTTTTTTTACATCGCAAAAGAAGTACGTACAAATTTATATTTCATATTGTACCGTCGCGGCTGGACGACTTACTCCTTGAAAAAGGACCCCCGAAATACACACGTGAGTAAAACCACGTTTATTTATTCATTACGATTTTTGACAAACGTCTTTATTTAACTATCAGACAGTATAATATATGTATATTCATACAGCGTTAGGATGATGACAATAACATTGCCTCTCTATACGTAAGAGGGATCAAATAATTCACCTTCGAAAATATAGGTGTGTCTGTATGTATGTCTTAATTTTTTTTTTTAATTTAAAACCATACACTGTCTTTACAGGATTTAACAGGGAGGGGAGGTAAATGAAAAGAAATTTATTTGTTTCCTATCCTATAAAATAAAGAACTTCAAAAATCTTTTTGGACTGAATAATAGACTATAAATTATCACACCGCAACCGTTTGGAGCGGAGCAGTGAGAATAAATACAGGTGAAACTGCGGCAAGTATATGTATAATAAAGTTGTATACATACATAAGTATACTCCATATCAATATACGAACGAAAGGGTGGGCTGAAGCACATCAAACGCCAATATTATGAAAAGTTTTTTTATCAATACTACCAAAGTGGGGCACAAATTATTAGTATTCTTGTTTACCCCCCAGCTAAGCTAAATGCTTGTGTTAGGGGTGGGTGGGTCACGACGGCAGTGCACTGGGTGGGCTTCGAACCCGCAACCACTTGATCACAAGTCCGACGCCTAAGCCATTACGCTACCTTCGCTCCTATATATTGTAATTCAGTCCCAGTAGTAATTTTAATGAACCCTGTGCACCTTTATAAACTTATAAACTCATATACACATACCCTCACTCATTCTCACGTTCACTCACAGACTAACATATACACTCATTCCATTTACTCACACACCATTTTCATTAACTCCAGCTATATGTCACTCTTGTAAATTCTTTGTCTTTAGTTTAGTTTATAATATAGATAATAGTTATCTATATTTGCAGCACAATTACAATGAAATAGACCTGAATGCTAGCAACGGGTATAGGCCAGGTGACCTGTAATACAGGCTACCTCAGGCACCAGTCTCTCACAATTGTTACGTCCATATCATTTTTTTTGCATTTTAGAGTGACTTCGCATGTATAAATCTAATTGTAACCATTGTTGAGAGAAACATAAAGACATTTTTCAAGTTGTATACCTCGCATTTGTCGCAGTTCTTGCCAATGACGTGAGGATGACAAGTACAGTATCCAGTTAGTGAGTCACACTGCAGGGTACCATCAGCAGTCTCCACTGTGCCAGCTTCATGACATTGACACGGCCTACAGTCGCCTTTCTTCTTAGGATCCAATGCATCACCAAAGTAACCTGCGATAGATTACCAATGTTAGACTAAAATACAATTTTATTATTACATGATTGCTATAAAAAGTGTGAAGGTTTTAGAGCTGATTCTACGTGTTTTTTTATTATGTAGGGTGACAGACGAACAGACGGGTCACCAGATGGTAAGTGACAACCACCGAACATGGACGCTTCCAACTCAAGAGTCGAGATGAGGGAGTGGAAAGAGGAAAGGAGGCTATGTGTGTGTGTGTGTGTGTGTGTGTGTGTGTGTGTGTGTGTGTGTGTGTGTGTGTGTGTGTGTGTGTGTGTGTGTTTGTGTGTGTGTGTGTGAGTGTGTGTGTTTGTGTATGTGTTTGTATGCATGTGTGTATGTATGTGTGTGTGTGTGCGTGTGTGGATTACTAGTAGTCAAAATTCATATAAATAACTAGTATTGATAACCTCCAAAATACTTAACGTCTTAAGGAGTAACTAGTTTGAACTCGCAATCACAACGAAGTATACATTTCATGTTAATAACAAATAAATTGTTTGAAGTGTTCCACACAACAGCTTTCAATGGTGAAAAGGAAAAGTGCGCATAAAATACGCAGCTATATCAAATAGCTATATTTTTAAAGTATTGTTTGATTGAAGTGTCATTATTACTCTTTAAAACATTATAGCAATTAAGCATAACGTAAACATTAAAATTAAATACGATATTTTATGCCCTTTTTGTATTTTAACAGCACACAATTTTAACAATTTTCGGCTTCAACTGTATCTTAAAATTGTAAAACAATTAGGCACTTGAGGCACTCCTACCTACCCCTTCACGGATATAGGTTATATGTACGTAGTTGTAACGCCATATACCTAGCGAGGCTAAGCATATGATAGCAACTGTGCATACAATTATATTTAAACACATTTTAAATTGTGCCCTTTCTTGAGTGTCAATCAAACATCGTTGAAAAATATATTTACCAATAGTTGAACCATTAGCAACTTCACTTACTCGTGGTACTACCAGTTGTATATTGCAGTACCACTTGTCAGGAGGGTGTTCGATAGCTTCTCTTAAAAATATTGTTCCTAAAATTTCTGTAAGCTTACCGCTAAGACACTTGTCACAGTGTTCCCCAGCAGTGTTGTAGATGCACTTGAGACATTCACCCGTGGTCCTGTTGCAATTACCCACGGCATTGAAGTCAATATTTCCATTACACTGACACAACTCGCACTGCTTGGCGGGACCGAACTGTCCGGTAGGGTCGCCGAAGTAACCATCAGCGCACACTTCACATTTTGGTCCTGTAAAAAATAAGGATAGACTAATATAGCTATATGGAGCATATGCGATCCTATTCTAGCTATAATAGGCGTCCATTCCGTCCAAAAAATATATATATACGGGTCGGACGGGTCACCTGATGGTAAGTGACAACCGCCGTCTATGGATCGTGCCACTTGAGAGTCGTAAGTAAGCTGCCCGTCTTTGAGGGTGATGAGGGGAGGGGAAAGAAGAGAGGGGGATGTGTGGATGGGAAATAGGAGAGGGGGGTTAGTTGAGAGGAAAGAGGAGAGAAATATATATATATAAAACCAACCTCTCTTCTTTCCCCTCCTCACCCTACAAGGCGGGCAGCGCACTTACAACTCTTGAGTTGCAGGTCTCCATTGACAGCAGTTGTCACTTACCATCAGGTGACCCGTCTGTTCGTCTGTCCCCTATTGTATAAATAATGATAAATGCTGTCATTAGACTCGTCTTTATTGCCTCACCGATTATATATGTATATATACATATATCGTATTGTATAAGGTCTTCAAAGATAGACAATGAAGCTATTCAATTCACGTGTATTGGCTATTTCCTTGAAATCGTATTAATATGATATTTAACACAACTTTTTTTTTTTACACGAGACGTTAGTTAATAAGCTTTGCTCTGATCTAGAGGCGTCTCTCTCTCACACTTACCAGCGTATCCTTCAGGACAGTCAGTACAAACGATGCTACTGTCCTTGAGCTGTATGCACCCGCTGTCTTTGGGGCATGGGCAGCGCTTGCAGTCGTCTGGAGTCCCCGCAATGGCGTTACCATAAAAGCCTTTCGCGCAAAGCTCGCAGTTACTGCCGGTCGTGTTGTGTTTGCAAATACAGAAACCTGGAAATATTTTATAGTATATACTTTTTACAATAGTATGTTACTACGTTTATAATTAAAAAATAAATATTATAATAATATTTTATTTCTCTTCCACAAAGGTAGCTTAAGTCTATGGTTCTCAATACTACACATATTCAATATCTCCTTTGTGAGAGACTAGCACCGGCAATAGAAAATTTTAATATCATATTGAAAGGAAGAATTAAAGAAGATTGACAAAGAGTATTTATATGGCAGAGAGAAGGGTATTTATGGGCCAAGTTCAAGACAATCTAAGCAAAGGCCAGGTCAAAAGTGCCTTTAACCCGACGAGCCTGTATGCGAAAAGGAATGAAAGTTGAAGCGAGAAAGGTATGTCAGAATCGTAGCAAATGGAAGGAAGTGGTCTCTAAGAAAGAGGCGTGCATGATCTATGCATCTTGTTTATTCCTTTGATTATTTGTAACACTTAACAGTGTAACTACTCAATCCTTACTAACAAGAAAATAGGAGATAAAGCTTGCAAAGGTTGAAAGATTGTCATGTTATGTTTATGCAATTTATTAATAATGTGTACTGGGGACACGTTATATGTATACCAGTTGATATGGGAATTATAATGCAGAATTTAGTGAAAGAGGCACAAAACTAACAGTAGTAAAGCCATGATAAGACACTAATGACCTCACAGGAAAACGGGTTGTGAGGAAATTAGTGAGGTCTCCGGAGGCTTCTATTTCCTCACGATCATGATGACCCTCAATGGCGCGGAACGCACTGACGACTCTTGAGTTGCAGGTGTCCATGGACGAAGGTTGTGATTTCCCATCAGGTGACCCTACTGTTCGTCTGTCTCTCTATATAATAATATATATATAAATACATACATTAATGAGGAACAACTCACCAGTAGCCGTATCACAAATGTGCGCGTGTCCGTTACAGTCGCAAGGTATGCATGTTGAATAGGGACCGCCATTGGCTGGCTCATGTTTAAATCCAGGTGCACACTCCTCACAGTAATCTCCCACATATGCCTTAGGACACGAGCACTTCTCCACCCAATTTGCAGCCGCAGCACCCTTTTCTTTGCCAATCTTTGCCGTCTCCAGTTTAAAGTTCATTAGGAATGATTCACCAGGCTTATTGTAGGTGCCCCTGATTTTGATAGCAGTTAGATTTTGAAGCAGAGACATGAATGCGAAGTTGGATAAAGTTGGGGTCCAGCCATAGCGGGGGTCTTCATGTAATCTAAAGGTGTACTCTTGATTCTGAAACAATGTGTCTCATGTTTTGAACGTTTCCTTATGTAATAAAAGTGACAAAGACAGATAAAAAGCTTGTTAAAAGTTGCATTCGAGAGGTTAA